>OV656768.1:5154639-15154639 GCA_927399505.1 Luperina testacea | reverse complement strand
GGGCTTTTTGGCCCCCGTAAAGACTTTGTCCAGCCTTGTAATTTGTCGGAATTTTTCGAAATAAGGCAGATTTTTGTTTAAAAAAAATTAATACCGAAAAAGAAGAATTAACAACATGTACATACCTACAATTTCAACTCTGTAGGATAGGAAAAACTGGTTTTAATTCAGCTTGCAAGATTTGACTAATACATACTAACTGACTAACAAGGCAAGTTAAATAAAAGCTTCTAAAAAGTAAAATGTTCGGTCTTTTTGGGAAATATCTTGCTTTTTGTGAGGATTTTTCAAATTTCGAAATGGTAACCTTACATCAGGTATAATCTCAAGTCCCGAGTCCCCCTTCATCTCATGAGCGAGCCTTGTTCAGTGAGCGGAACAGTTTCTTGACTTCAGTCATGCACAGGAAGTAACGGTCCCTGATTTACTTGAAGTTGTACCGTATTGACTTTGAGCTTTTTATGAGAAGTATTTTTTTTATGTATTTGAGTTCTACAGTCTGGTGAGGTGATTCGGCAGAGAACCTATGTTGTTGACATAGCTCACAGAATAAGCAAGCTGAAGTGGCAATGGGCCGGCCATATTAGCCGAAGAACCGATGACCGTTGGGGTAGACATGTTCAAGAGTGGAGACCGCGTATCGGCTAGCGTAGTATGGATGCACTACAGTTAGACTGACAGACGACCTAAAGAAGGTGGCTGGGACAGACTGGATGCGGAAGGCGGAGGAGAGGGTGAGAGAGGCCCATTTCCAGCAGTGGACTGCGACAGGTGGAGTTGATTGAGTATAGATGAAAAATCTTTGTACCTATGTGAATTACCTATTCAAATATTTAGCGTAAAAACGTTGTACTTTATTTCTGTAGAACTGTACTTTTTATCCCGTTTCATTGAACTAAGCCAATTATAGACTGGGACGGCTACACTACACTTTATTTTTCCATAGTTATTTTCCTCTGGATTCTTCGTTTCTTTCCTTCCTCATACTAATTTGTATGCAGTGCTTGATGTAGGTATAGGTGCGTCTTTGACGTCACAGCGTTGATTTATCTCATGTTATTATTGAGGAAAGAATACACAATTCTTTCCTGATTACAATTAACCTAGTATGGCAGTAAATAATAAACGCTCAAAGTATAAACTTTCAGATTTACTATGGAGGAAAAAAAGGGCAGTACCTAGTAGATTTACTATAAAGAAAGCCAAACGGTAAACAGCATATATGATTGTAGACCCCTCAAGGCCCTAGCCCAGAGATTTTTCGTTGGTTATAAAAAAAGTCTGCTGTTAGAGTTTGCACTCTGGTTGAAACTTTTCCTGTATTAATTGGGTTTGAAAACTTCAATTAGGTACTCGTAGCATCTGTGATCTGTCCTTTCGCCTGTTGGTTGTGGGAGAATAGGAGTCGAGCCTCTGGCTTTAGGCGCTACCGTCTCCCAATATAGGCACTATGCTGGTTCTTCTATAATACAGGGTCCCATTAAAATAGATGGACAAATTTTAACACAGCGCTCAGTTCGTCTATAGAACCAAAGATATCCAAGCAAAAAAAAAAACACTGGCACTCCGGTAGTGCCGACAGAAGTGAAAACTTGAACAATTACGAGTGTATTTTGTGAATCGTCTTATAAACAAAACACGCGTGTTAAGGTGTGTTCCTTATTTTATAGGGTTTTTTGCAAATCAGGTATGATGACCAAAGTGACTGGTTTATTCTTCTCGTGAAAGGAATTTATTCAGATTTACAAATAAGCACACAGGATAGACTTCAGCAGTGCTATTCTCTAAAAGACAATTTCATGGCTGTAAGCTGCGACGAGCTCGTCGACGAGACAGCCTTGAGATCGACCGAGCGTACAGCGCTGATTCAAACCGTATTCACTAACGTGGTTGTGCTCGTCGTCGAACCCAAGGCTGTAACCTCCCGTCGCTGTTTCTCAGACGAACGTAGGGCTTGACACAAATTCTATAAATTATAATCGATCAATCTCGACTGAGAGTTTTATAGGTTTAAAATATATATTAAAGGTCTATCTTTAAGTATTATAAGGAATACAGTTAAACTATAACCAATATCATATTTAAAAGAGCTTATTTCATATTTCTTATTACATTTTAAGGCTGAATGACGATTCCTTTGCTCTATTCGTGCAACGCGACCGACGATGAATTAAAAGTCAACATGACATAACAATAACAACCGATGACGCGACGCTAACAAAATCACTTGAATTTGTAGTTTTTAAACTTTTGGGTGCTTGATTATTTGTATCAGCGAGTGCTTTTAACATAGGTAGTTCTGTGACTAAGAGGATAAATACAACTACCTAATGAAATGTGAGTATTATGATTTTTTCACTGATAGTATATGGCTATTATTACTATTGTCTCATCCACGAGTATTGTATGATACACGAGATATTAATAAAATTTAAGTAAATTACATGATTAGCTATTGTTTTACTATAATATGTACGTATAACTTTATTGTTGTAACGTAACATTGTGTGTTTTAGCATGCCAAGAAGTGCTATACTTTCATTACATAATATGAAAACTGTATAGGTACTTGGAAATTATAATTTTCATATTTAATTTTGTAGAGTCCTAAGCAACCCCTAAGACGACCTACTGACCAATTACTGCCTGTAGAACAATCTACTAGAGGCATGCTCCAGACCGAACAGTCCACACCTTCAATACCAGTAAGTTAATTCTAATAAAATATAATAATGTAATGTTATATTTGCAGGGCGAACGGACATACAACCAGGCCCATCTTTGTATAGGGACAATGTGCCAATGGAAAACCAGCCTAATACAGAACAAAAGGTGAAGTTTTAAATAAAAGTCTTACAATAATATGTTTTAACTTTATAATGGATATTTAGATAACTTTTTTTTGTATTACAGTTTGAGGCTAGATCACCACTTGCAGTCTTGCAATGCGTCATCATAGGAGTAATGCCCCAATTGCATCTTCATGTAAGGTTAACTTAATTATAATTTGGTTAATTATTGGTTTAGTGTAAAAAGCACTACATAGTAGTGGTCTTACTTTTGATTCCCGGGTTGGGCCAATTTGTTGGGATTTTCTGTAGGTTTTTTCAACAGCAGCCCTTATTCAATCAAGATCAAGATATAGACTACATCTAATAGAATCAAGATATAGACTACATCTAATATGTATACTACATTGTAATATCTATTCCTTTAGAGGGAGAGTGATGTGATGTTGATGATACTTACATATTTGTTTTACCTCTGTATAGTAATTTGTTGCATTTTTATGTTCATAGCATCTCGTAGGCATCGAACGGCACACCGCCGTCTGATCCAGCACTCACCACCTTCTCAAAGGCAATCCAAATGGCGAGCCTGACTGAATGTTTTGTCGCCATTAAAGAGAGGTGTTTGGAAAATGAGAGACTTCTTATTGACAACCAGCAGAGGATGTTCGACTTTTAAGGAAATAAGTGAGTCATGGTCAAGGCAGACCAGGCACTGCAGGATTTATGAGCATCCATCAGTCGAGGAAGTTGAATCTCCGAAACATGGATCTACTACTATGTTTAGATAATTTTAAGTTTATTTAAGATGGATGTTAAGAAGTTTAAGTATAAGAACTGTTTTTTTGTAGTAAATGTCAATGTTTGTTAGCGGGCATGCTCTTTATGCCTGCAGGCTTTTATTTAGGTACTTATTTAATTTTGTTTTGCTTGGGTAGTTTTCATTGTATATACTAAATTATTTAATTAAATGTCCTGTTTCTTGTAATGTTAATTACTTTGCATACCTACTATTGTATAGAATCAAGTTTTTCTAACTGAATATCAAAAGTCATTTTGAATAAATGATTTTTGATTTGATTGATTGTTTTTAATAGTAAATAAAAAAGAAAATAATGCAGTTATCTGTTTAATTTCTCATACCCCTGTATACACTCTTACCCATTTAAAAATATAGTACAAATAGGGACTAAGGTATAAATAGGCACATATTATTATAGGCTATTGATATTATACTAATCATATACACCTTAAACACCACACTTTAAATACACACCTTAAATGTTATGAGAATTGTTGATTATAATAATATTTTTATTAATAATTTAAATACCTATTTATTGTATCTAATCAATAATGGTGAGTATATTCTATCTAAACACGTTAACCACATCTGTAAAGGAACGCATAAATTGTAGATACAACATGCTCGCCATAATTGATTAACTAAATCTCGCCTACTTATCAGCCTACTCTCTAAGTCATCATGTGTTGGAGCCTGATGTGTCAGGATTCCAAGTAACCTAGATTCTTCATCTAAGTCACATTGGTCTCATCATCATAGGAGCTGGTAGCCCGGCTCTATTACATTATGTCGTTTAAAACACAGGAAGCCATCACAATTTCTCCCACTTTTATAGGATCATAGTACAATACCCTATGTACTAATAAACATCTGAACCGTCCTTTCAGGATTCCAATAGTCCTCTACACTGTTTCTTGCACTGCTGTGCAAATTGTTGTAATGGCTCTGGAGTCTCAGTTTCTGAATTACTAAAGGGAGTCATTAAATAAGGCCTTTGAGGATATCCTGAGTCACCTGAAATCAATGAATGAAGCTAGAATGAAGTGCAATCTTGACTTGTGTTTAAGTTATCATTGTATTGTAAATAATAACTTCGTGGATTGCCCTAGAGGCAGAAGACTGAGATATGTATGTGTCTACATTCTTCCCAATGATTTTTTGGTAACTTCCATTAGCCAAAAATGATAGTGTGCATAATATCTGAAACATCAGGAATTCAATAGGCTTTTGTTGGTGTGTGGTGAGGTATACCCATCATATCTCAAGAAACCTAGATGTAAACAAACCTTTAGCCTCTTGGTTAAACCACTGGAACGAAGTCGCGGACGCATATATGGAGTTAAGTCATCTTCCAATATATTAATTAAATCCTCAGAAAGCCTGTAAATATGGATAAAATCTGTATCACGGAATATTGTTTTAAACTTTCGTATTTGTTTCGCCTGTCGAGCTTTCTTCAAATTATCACTTTTCTTAGCTTCTTCTAATAAATGTAGCTTCAATTGTGTAGTAAAAGAATAGAAATATTTAAAAAATTAAGTACAGTTTATTATTTTTGTCAGTCTACGCCCGAATATTTAGAGCTTTTTGATTTGACAGTTAGAATCGAGGCTGTGGGCGAGACGTCTGACGTTTTACGTCTTACGAATTTTCGATCAGGGTCACGTGACCTGACGCGAATTTAGAAGTTTTTACCCATTCCAAAAAAAGTACACAGCGCCGCTAAAGAAGTTTTCACTTCAAAAAAAAAACACTGATTTAAGTGATTTTATTTTGATCTAAAATAATACATTAGTGTATTTTCGTTAAGTAGCTCATTATTTTTCTTGTAAGTATCTATGCGGTTTTCTTATACATATATTTTTTTACCATCGTCCTTATTTTGGTGGTCTGAATGATTTAAAAAAGTTTGTCTATCTATTTTAATGGGACCTTATATATCTCTCTATAATATAGATCTAATCTGACTGAACCATTGTTTGATTGGGACAGTGTTGGGACCACTTACCTTCTACCATTACCATTTAACTCTGTTCTCAAGTGATAGGAATGTTAATTCATCCTTTGATAAGATAATACATTACTAGAAACGTAGAAACATTGCTAAAATTAGGTTTACTCGAAACGTTGTTTGTGGAATTATTTTGCATGGGTTATGTCAGCTAGCACACGCCACTATACCAACAAAAATGACTAAACATTTAAGGGGACTACAGGACTTAAACGCAATAAACGCGAGTTATATAATGCCTAAAAGTATATGCTCGACTACAGTAAACAAAAACAGAAAAATATATGATATTCTTCAGGATATAAATGCTAGTTAGATAGTGTGTTGAAAACTAATAAGTACAATTTGATACGATAGAACAAAATCACGAAGATACCTCTAAAAGTTCCTTTTATCGATTAAAAACCATACTATTAAACATGCAATCATTATGATTTTTTGTCAGATTATTCTACAAGCAACATATTAATGTAATAGTGTTTTATTTATTTTTTGTCTTATCAATAGATTTTTGGTTAATTTTGCTTAATATTTTGCAATAAATTACTAGCGTTGTGTCATCGCGCTTCTCTTTCTTTTCTATGCAGCGCGACAGTGACCGCGCTTTAGGTCATGACTGTTGCTCTTGCTCCAGTGCTCCTGTAATTTAACACATACAAACTGACACCTTCTTTCCATGAGGGTAGGCAGAACCTAGAGGACGCCACCTTGCAAGGTTCTTACTCTATTTGCTTCGTTTACGTTCATACATTGGCACAGTTGGTCATACACGCTCACCGGTTGATAGTAATACGCACGTGAGCTTTCGGAAAAAAGCCAATTCCTGCAATTTTCTTTCAGGAAATTATTATTCAACTGAAAAATATTTGCTGTTAGATACTATAAAAACTTACGTGGTTATTTTCAAGCTGTCTCCATTAAGTATCTACCCACCAAATAACTTTAATGACAACTACATCATCATCATCATCAGCCTATAGCAGTCCACTGCTGGACATAGGCCTCCCCTAGTGAGCGCCATAGCGCCCTGTCATCAGCTTGACGCATCCAGCATCTGCCTGCAGTCTTGACAACTACACTATGACAACTACATTTTTAAGCAATTGCGTTAGTAAAATCGAGAAGAGTTTGTTTGTACGTGCTAATCTCTGAAACTACCGGTGCCGGTTGGATTTGATTCTTTTTGCATTTGATAGCCCAATTCTTGAGGAATATTTATTATTATTTATTAATTTAAGAGAACGCTAGGTCTCTTAGGAGCCAATCAAAAAGAAAAAAGTAAGCGAAGACGAAGTACGAGTAATAGCTTGCGCAGGCGATGCGATGCCACGAGGTGGGTCGGGGAAACAAGAGATTTCACGCGGACGAAGTCGCGGGTAGATGCTAGCGTTATTATAATTATCAAATGAGATAATGTGCATGTTTATCTTTACAACTGTTTTTATCTATATTTTACGCTCGTAAATTGTTGTTTGCACAGACTTGATGTGGTTGTCTTTCAGTTAATTAACGACTCCACAAAATTTTACAGCAGTTTTACTTCTAATTACGTCAGCACATTAATATTTATTAGTCGATGCGCTTTTGTTTTTATTTATATACATATCGTTATCGATTCTTTTGCAGAATACAACCACAGGGCATCCCAATAAACATTTACGACGTTGAGTAGACGTGTTGGTGGCAACTTAATGTTATTTAGTATAATCGTATAAATGTCATAAGGACGTTTACTTGACGGCGTTAGGGCCCATTTTATTCAACTTACGGCGCTAAGAGTTTCGTGTAACAGTCATATAAATACCTACTTAGTCGCATAGTAGTCATATACACGTCGGCGATTTGACTACATGTCATGTAATGATAGCTGTTGCGGCGTGTATTCGACTTTGTGTCACAAAATATGACTTTTATATGATGTAATCGTTGTGTTATTGTCATTTAAAGATGATATTGAACGAATTATTATAAAATATTAATTTAATTTAGCAGTTTTTGACAGCTGAGTTAATATTGCATTTTTTCTGTTATTTGAGGTGATAAAACCATTTCATCAGTTGTAAACCATTGTGCAATCAAGTTTACTGATTAATGTGAGGTTATTTTGTAACAAAATTTTAATGCGCTTTTAAAATTTTAATGTTTTCACATATTTTTATTAATAATTTATTATGTGAATGCGTTATAAGACAACTATATAACTTCCCGACCTATAAACTGCGAGTTCATGTATTAAATGTTTACGCCATGATAGTTAGAGCTGGTGGAAGTGGTATACAAGGTTATTATAAACCTTTAATATGAGTATTAATTAAATAGCGGTCGTATTATCATGTTTGTGATACTTTAGGATGTATAGAGGTCGTTCGTAATACTTATATTCGAATTATATATAATGGTTACAAATACTACGTTTAAACAATTATTATCCGTTTAGCAAATGTTTAAAAGGTAATTATATGACAAAATTGACAGTATTATGACGTTTATACTACGAAAACGTTTACACGACGAAAAGTTGTATATGTAAGTTTTATAGATGTCGTCGTAGACGCTATTATATGACGATTGTAAAAAAAAATCGAAATAACGTCTATATGACATTATTATACGACAAAAAATGTATATGACTATTCGGACACATAACGCACCAGTACATGACGAAAAGTTAAAAAAATTACTGTAAAATAACTTTAATAAGACTCAAGGTCATATAAATGTTTGATTATATGACAAAAATGTTTGCTGGGATGTAACACTTAACCACAACTACTTACTATTAAATTTGACAGGTTGTAGTAGCTTGATATGCTGGCGTCTGTACTTATCTCTTGGTGACTAAAAGGGGAATGTTAGCAGGTCAAGGGGTGCAAGATTCTTGTGAAAAAAGTTTGAGACAACATTGTAACTACGTCATTACTTGAGGATTATCAAACATTTTCCGCTATCTTGCGTCGCGTTGACGTTATAAGCTGTTGGGTGTTGCCGGTTTGTAATTAATGCATCTGGTGATTTCATAGGGTTGTCGATCGTCTTATATTACTCGTATAGCTACCTAAGTTTACTTTATCATATTTTTTTTTCTATCTTTTATTGTTAAGGAACATAATATACCTACTGGATAAATTTATTAATAAAAATATAATAACCTACCCAAACTAAAGCTATTACATACTTAACTAACTAAAATATGGCGTCGGAAAAATTCTCCGCCTCGCTGTCGACTGGTACCAAAGAGACTGGTGGCATTGCCACGTTGTATGGCAATGCTTAGCCTCTGGCCAAGGTAAAAGCCAGTCATGGGGCCACGGGAAGTGTCACCCAGACGTTTGGAGATTTCGTTGAACAAACCATGAGCGCTCGGACCCCACAGCCCGAGGGTTCAACCCCAGACGGCTTGAAAATATAATTACTGATAAGGTTATTATACTTTCGCTGCCTTTCTCCAGCCGCAGCAGCGCCAGCACAGCACGGTGAGGCAGGAATATGTATTTTTCTAGCTTATTGTGTCTTGCATCATATGTGGTTTTTGGTGTCATGCACGACATGGTACCGTTTCCGTCAGCGTCTATAGTCAGCAGCAACACCTATGCAGTATCTTTTTACCACAACATAAAATTGATGAGTTCTTAGAACACAATAGTCAGAGGTATTTTTGATGATTTATTCCGGTCTGATCCCCTGAACTCAAATCCAGCCCCGCCCCCTCCTCGATTCCCTGCTAGTTCGTCTTCTGTTTTAATCTTTGTCTTATCCACTTTATCTAGGTTTACTCTATTTGGTAAGTACAGTCAAGAGAAAATAAATGTTTCATGATTTACAATGACTTTTTGATGTAAGTAGGTTTATATTTAGTTTTTTTTTTCCAGTCTACTTTTTGATCAGCGTCTATGGGCAGTGGCAGCACCCACGCATTATATATATTTCATCATCACACAATAAAATTAATGAGTTCTTAGAATTAAGAAATAGAAAAAAAAGATTTTTATTTATACATATAAAGCCAATTAAATTTAGGAAGGTATCTATATTTAGATTCTTTCCCAGTCTATTTTGTAAGCAGCGTACCTATACGCTGCTTACAAAATAGACTGCTGACCGTAGTCAGCAGCAATAGCTATGCTAGTGTAAAAATATCTTTTAGCTACACCACAAAATAAAATGAGTATTCTTACCCCGTGTTTACACCAAAGTCTAAAACATGTGTTCTACATGTAGTGTCTGCCTACTTTTTTCGTTTACCGTTAAATACTAGTTGTACGTCGAGAGAATGCACGCACCTGTCAGTGCGACAATGGTACTAGCTAATGAAGATCAAATTCGCAAAATACGTTTGTATGAAGCTGACAAGTGTCAAGAACGCATTCTCTCGTTGGCTGAACTTTAGTAGAAAACTTGTCTAAAATATCCAAAACGTGAACAAAATGGTTAACAAGACATGTCTGAAACACCAACATCAATACATGTTTTATACACGCACTGTTTCAGATAAGTCTTATAATAGACTTGTTGAAAACAAGATCACAACTTGTATAGGGGTTGAAAAAACAGTCGGAGGGATTTTTGAATGTGTAACAAAACAACGCAATCGTCCAGGTTTTCACGGTGAGATTTTTACAGAATAGCACCGCTGATGTACCTACCTACAATAATAGTACTGAAGGTGTGACTTATATGTTCAGGCAAAAACCAGACAGACAAAAACAGTCTAAACAAAAGATAACAATGGAAATCTATTATTTTCTCGACAACCTACGCAACCAATTTACCTCCTGATAGAACAATCAAATCATTTAATCACTTATTTACTTAAACTAACAACCAACATTAATTTTGCGTCACACGCAAAATTTGCACCATCTTACTACACATGTCATGCTTTCTACTATCTTTTTTGTATATAATCTTTATAAGCACATAGTTATTGTAAAGTAAATTATAATAAACTAATAACCTCCGTGATGAAATCTTAAAGAATGTTTCGATATTATAAATTACATAATATTGAAATGCGCTTGGTAGCCCGTGAAACTCAAATTTTCTTACGTTTTTTGCAATTTGCAGGGCAGTGTCAAGTTGTACGCTGAATAAAATATGATTCGTGGGCGTAACAAATATGACTTGATGTTTCATGAAATAGTCATTCAATAGGATTTTAAAGATTATAATTCTTTAAATACGTACTTATTACGCACGTGAATCATATTTTATTCAGCGTACAATCTGACACTGCAAATTGCAAAAAATCTCACCATGAAAACTTGGTGAAGTGAGCTGTGTTGTATAGTGTCAAACGCTAGCATCAGGTAGAATAATAATAAATAATAATAATAAAATATTTATTCAAAAATTATAAGGCATGAAAATTATTACAGTTTTGAATGAATGAATTCAGAATGAGAGCTCACTGCACCTAAGTTTTTAGTAAGACATTCAAATAATGGACCGGCTGCTATAGGTATTCTATTGTCAAGCACTATTTGCTTAAAACCATAACAGAGTATTATGAAAATTGTGCCTATTTCAGGCGAAATTATACAACGTTATTAATAGCGTTCAAAAAAGAAAAATCCCTATCGAATACTTAAATATTTTTCAGTAGGTGCCTCTTTGGTAGCCCTGTTTGTAAAGACAGAGAGAGCTTGAGGATATTTTGTTTTTGCTCAATTCACGGGGAATCCCTATTTCAAATAATTACAGGAAATTTACCTACTATGTGGATGATATACTTTGCCCGCAGGTTTGCCTGTTATAAGAACTGGTTAAACTTCATCAAATATAGGAAAAAACATGACGTGATTTTCAAATCCTAGAACAGAATCCAGTGGGCCATTATGTCACTGCCTTTCTAATAAGGTCAATCAATATTCCAAGAAAATTCCGATACCTGCTTACCAAGTTTTAAAGGAAAATCCACGAAAATTTTCCAACATAAGATGACACGTCATCATGGCCGTGATGATAGCAAAGCCAAATGTCAAATAAACGTCAGATCTATAACATCTTAACTTAGTTCTAGTTTTCGCCACGACCAATATAAACTGGGTCTAGCACGAACGTGCGGAGTAATCGTAACGAAAATCCGAACGATTTTAAAATTTAAATACTCACCTCCCACGTAATATTTCCTTTTTTACCAGACTACGGAGGGTATACGATTTTTAATTTAAAATTTTATTCTTATCTATCTATGATACGTGTGATAATTTATTGTGCTTGTCGTAAAAAAAATAACCAAAATGCTAGGATAGTTATACAAAGTGGTAGGGACATTGACGCGCAAACTGTAATCATATCATGAATCGAGCACATGATTCTAGACCTCCTAGCGTAGAAATTTTTCGTCGATTATAAAAAAAAAAACAACTGTTTCATAGAAAAATGCGGTGAAAATGTATGGAACGACCTATGCTATGAAAATAACCTATGCGGTCAAAATTTATGGAACAGCAAATTTTATTTTTTAATAACTGACGAAAATTTTAACGCATGGGTTTAGAATCATGTACTTAATCCAAAGTAACAGGTTACAACGTCAATGTCCTTGCCACTCTGTAGTGCGATTCTGTAACCATCTCACCGTGAAAACTTAGGTGGAGTGAGCGTTGAGTGAGCTGTCAGTAGTTTCAATTTCTAGCAAAAACAAACTCACATCACCTAAGTTTTCACGGTGAGATTTTTACAGAATCGACGGGCTGTATTTTCAAATAAAAAATCATTCGAAAGGTACGATACGTTTACTCTCGTGTCTGGTGGTCTGTCTTCAATACTATCTAAATAGAACCTAGTTATACATAAAATAGTGTCATCAACGAGATACTTTGAAATTTATCTTCAGCAAACAATAGTGCGCGCACGCACGCGATGACGGAAGATTTTCTCATTTCCCATGATATAATGAGTTTAATAGCTTATGACCTGCGAAACTATGTCTATGCTCTTAATATCCGTCATTTCTTTTATGTTCTATGTTGATGACTACAATAACAAACTATAGAATGACGACAGTAAAATGTGAGCGATCTCAGAATGTAAACTGAGGGAAATAATGCTATGAATTAATGAATGATCTCTTTATTTGCTAGAATTTAGGTAAAAAAATACTTTAATTTTTTTTTACAGTATTAATTTGTAGAAAGTTTCTAATATTTTGTAAGCTACAAATTAATGGCAAGTGAAATCGCGGCAGGCCTAGACGGAGGTGGCGACATGAGCTGGACTCCTTCAACAAGAACTGGTCCGTCACAGCTTTGAGCAGAGACAACTAGAAAGAGAGTATGGAGGCCTGTTCCCTGCAGTGGGACATCACAGGCTAATAGTAATAAATAATACATGCTTATTCCTATTCCTAATATCGACTCGTCTCGTCGTAGTTTGGTTTCAGCATTTGCTGCTTTTCTAGTTATAGTGATGCGACTACTGATCTATTTTTTAGTTTAGCTTTAGGTCCACTTGCACGTTTAGTTGGGTTAAATTAATAAATGTAGTTTGTAAACTCGGTGTTAACTTGTAATTAACGTTTTAACGCTTATTACGTGTTGCATGCACGTTTAGTCAAGTTAAATTAATAAATGTAGTTTGTAAACTCGGAGTTAACTTGGAATTAACGTTTTAACGTTTATTACGCGTTGCACCAATAAAAAATAGCACCGGGTTTAACCTGACGTTGGTGTTTTTTGAGTTGGGAAAATTGCAGTACAATCGGACGAATAAAATAGAATTGCAATGTCTGTGCCCTGATATGTAATCTGACCAAAAATGAATGTACGGAAATTGTATAAGTACTCATCTCTTTTAAATCATGAAATCAAAATATTTTATGTCACATAAACCTACATGGGCACATATGAAACCTCAGAAGCTAGGTTCCAATTGGTCGTTTCTTATAGAGAAGACCCGGCAAGGAAATCAACGGTTACTCTTTTAAAAATAATTGGCTTTTACAATGTTTTCAAATTACAGTGTTAATAAGTATGGGAGGACTGTGCAGGCCGGCCAACAAGTACCAGGTACTTGATAAAATAGAAAATGGTCTACAAATCTACAGTCTACAAGGCATACAAAATTCTCACATTACCATTACTTTACAGTACGTAACGTTGCTTTCTTGTTTTGAAGTTGATTGATATAAACTTCAACTTCTAACTTGACATTTAATTTTCATCTTTTTGTATGCGATTTCCATGGAGATCTAGTTTATTAATTGATTAAAACGTTAGATAAGGAGAAATATAATGTTTTAAGTTTTGTATAATTTGAATTTATTTGTGTAGGAGCTCATACTCATTATTATTTATATTGCCTGCTGATATAATGCCGAGTTTTCACTTACTTCAACGTTACAACAATATAAAATAAGTTATCAGCGGTACCTCAAAACATCAATTTATTTTGACATTACTAACACTAACCCAGAGTTTAGCGACTATCCGTTAAACTCTGGGTTAGTGTTAGTAATATAACTTTTAAATGTTTAACCCACCGATATGGGATACTATAGTCCCCCACATTGGTGGGTTAAATATTTACAAGTTTTTAACCCTAGGTTTGCCTCTAAGCGCAAGATGAATTATTTGATTAACCCTGAGTTAGCTGATAACTCAGAGTTATTTACGATACCCCATGAACGTGCAAGTGGGCCTTAGATCATAATCATAATCAGTTTATAATGTTCCCCAGCAGTGGCACCTACAGGCCTCCTGTCTGTGAGAGGGACTGGGCCGTAATCTCCTCGTGGGTCCTTTGCGGGTTGGTAGATGTCATATGTCTTGGAAGTTTTGGTTCTACGGCATGCCGGTTTCCTCACGATGTTTTCGAGAGCAGTGGTGAGGTACCTTAGGTACTTAACAGTTCCGATTTACTGTTCGACTGGTGTTTTTATTGAAGAAACATGTTTGTACTCAAAGCTGGTATTATACATTTTTCACGGTAGACGGGCGAGTCAACGACCGTGCTGCTTGGTGTAGTTCGGAGAAAAGTAATCGTATCTGTGCAATATTGTGCTTAAAAACAGTGTAGAATTCCTCGAATAAAATTATTTTTGCAAAAATTAAAACCGCCTACAGATGTTTCTGTATTTTTTACACCAAATCTAAGTAAGATTCTGAATCTGTATTTCTTTAAACTGTTAAATTTGGCAATCTTTTCTCTTTTAATAAATGTAGATACTTATAGTGTTGCATCAATTTGAATAATGTTTCATTATGAATAAGGTAAAAAAATTATACTGATTCATTACTGATTCACAATTACGTTCTAATTTCAAGTCGCCAATTATGAGCGAATAAGCGATCTTCTGAATTTAAAATTCTAATGAAATAAGTAAATTAACAAACATTCGATTTCGTTTTCTTTGTTTGATCTTATAGTGTTTAGGTTTTGATTTTTATATAAACATATAGCCAATAATTCATAGGACTTCGTTTTTCTAGCTAACCAGTACTTAGTGAAAAAAAAAAGTTAAAGCTTGTGAAGGTATTTACAAGGCAGATGTGAGTGGAAACGCCAGGAGGGGACGCTCTAGGAGGTCATAATTATATTAGTTGATATAGTAGAGTGACCTTATTGGTGATGTAGTACTTACCTCAAGTTAAACAAATATCAACTTTATTTTAATAGTAATTAAGTCGATTTCAGAGTGACTAACACTATTTAAAAATTTATAAAAATGTTTGAAGTTTTAGCGTAAACTGAACTTTATTGTGTAGGATTTAAAGTAATTTTTTCCATAAACTCATATTTGTTGACATTTTTGGCAAATAAGTAAATCGCGAATGCAAATTACGAATGTGTAGGTATGTGAGCAACTTCCAACTCCAATAGTTCATCGCTACACTGCTTTATGCAGAAGCTTGCATTGCATTAATTAGGCACCTCATTTCATAAGGTAGGTATTTTAATGCGTGGTACCCTTTTAATGAATGCGGGACATATGAAATTCATGTCAAATGCCAAATACAGGAAATTCTGGATTATAACTGTAGCCAATAGCAATTTATTACTATTTATTTATATAAGTATACTTTATTGTACACCAGAAAATACATAACAAAAAAATACGATTATGAATACAAAACATACAATGGGCGGCCTTATCGCTTTCTGCGATCTCTTCCAGGCAACCTTGGAATGGACAGTGATTGCGTGGATAAAAAAATGGGGTTGTCAATGGTGCAATATATACATAT
Organism: Luperina testacea; assembly: GCA_927399505.1. Taxonomy (NCBI): domain Eukaryota; kingdom Metazoa; phylum Arthropoda; class Insecta; order Lepidoptera; family Noctuidae; genus Luperina; species Luperina testacea. The sequence goes on along the minus strand of OV656768.1, from coordinate 15,138,847 downwards.
TATAATAGATACATAGTATAATGCTGTATAATAGATACATAAATAAATCCATACTAAATATACATATAAACAACGAAAATAAATGATGACTATAGATTACTGCAGCTACGAAAACAAAATCACAACAAGTAATGCTCCTTCACGAGTCTCTTAAGGTGTATAGATGGCTCACTGACCTTGTGCATGTGGGCGGAGCTAAACGCCCTACTCCCGAATACGTAAAAATGTGTGCGGTGGCGCGCGACACTAAAACTACAATCAAAGAATATGAAGAGGCGCAGACATGCCGCACGTAGGTCGCCATTTTTGCCTACGATTCCAGAAGGGAATGGCGGATGTAAGGCTGATATATTTTGTACTAGCTGTTAATCGTCCGTGTGGAATTTAACAAAAAAGTTATTGTTGAGTTCGCAGAGTTTACGATAACTTTCTAAGGCGCTGTACTTAGTCAAAATAGGCTTCGCAAAACAATATTTTAGCCAAATGTATACATTTTAGAACAGCAAAAAAAATATGTTAATCTTGATCATATTTATGAGTGGACCATTGTGTTCAAAACACGTTTTCGGTAAATTTTCTCGATAGAAAAAAATCATAAAATAACCATTAAAACTGAAATCGTTGCAATTGTAACTGTGTTATTTATAAACAAATCTTGATAAAATTAATAACAGTGATGTAATGTACAGTGATCGGACTAGGTAGATTGATTTTTGGTACTTGTATCACAAATGCCCACAGAAAGAATAACATGGATAAGCCGTTTTCCCGGAAAGTAATTCCGGTATTTCCGGAAATTAAATTTATATTTTATTTATTATATTTATATTATTATTATTATTTCATGCTGTATTTTTGTTTCTGCTGCATGTATTGTATAGTTATTAAATTGTAAATCCGTAATTGGCTGTAAGACTAGCTTATATATCTTAAGATAAAATTTCAGAGCTGTGCATTTTGTGATTAATAAATAAATAATTTCCGGATCTAATTAAATATTGTTATTGTTGGTAGTGATATTATTACTACTCAATTCTAAAATAAATAAAAAAATTAAAGGAAGATATTAAAACTAAATTAATTTATTATTTATCTGTTTTCACGTAACGTTTTCACAACACAGTAGGTAAACAAAGAAGCGCACTTTACGAACCGAAGTCGTCATGTCGTCAGTGGGCGTACGCATTGCTTCGATAACCGGTTAGTGCACCACCCATGATCCTTTGTTCTGGTTGGTCGTTGGGTTATGTCAAATCGTGAATGTGTGCCGTAAAAAAAAAATGAAGAATAAGATATAGCTCATTTTAATACAACTCCAACCTAAGTTCCGGTTTTTTTTAATAATCAACCAATTCCGAATTTCCGGAGGAATGTCCATATTAATATATACGTTTCGGATCAATGACCCCAATTCAATCTACCTACTCCGATCACTGGTAATGTACCTATAAAGGGAACTGTTGTTTTTATTTATCGATTGAAATAAGATATTTGTAAGGATTTGATAAATAACTCGAACGAGTCGAACGAAACGTTGCGCCATCGCGGCGTCTTTTTAGCTTTTCTTCATTTCTACGCGGAGCGACAGTGAGTCAGTGACCCATACATAGAGTATAAGTAACTAAAAAATGCAGTGACTAGACATGGGTCGTACTTGCAAAATCGCGTACCAGGGCTTACAAGTACGACTTCTTTAAGAAACCACGTCCTAAAACTAGATCTCGGGATACTTTCAAGTATTTTCTATCTGCATAGGAAATTGAACCTTAACTGTATACAAATAAGGACCAAAATCGCTTTTACAAATAAAACGTACTTATAGAGTATAGACGATTAAAGTTTCTACTACTATTCCAACCAAGAGCCCTGTTGGAAGAAAAAATACTTGCATAGGAAATTGAACTCTGAATTCTTACTTATGGAGCACAATCGCGTTTAGGCATGGGTCGTAATTGCAAAATCGAGTACCAGAGCTACAAAGTACGTCCACCTTAAAAAAACATAGCTCGAGATACTTTCAAGTATTTTCTATCTGCATCGAAAATTGATCCATGACTTCATACAAATAAGAAATACAATCGCGTATTCAAAAGCCCTGTTGGAAGTAAAAATACTTGCATAGGAAATTGACCCGTTACCTTCTATGAATAAGGAGCATAATCGCGTTTACAATTAATATTTTCACAAACCATTAAAGTAAAAATACTTTCAGACGAAATTGTTCCGTAGACTCTAATTGATAAGGAGCCTGATCGCATTTGCGAAAAATGACGCGGTTGGGTACAGTACAGACGCCAGCACATCAACCGATCACAATGTGTCAGATTTTCCCAATCAACTTTGAACCTTATGCTTTAGCAATAAAGTTGAAAATCTATTAAAGAAATCTGACAGATTGTGGTAGGTTGATGTGCTGGCGTCCGTACCTATATAGTTGAGCGAGTAGCCGTATAAAATACTTTGAAGTCTTGCAATTATTTCGGGTCGGTACCTAGTGTACGTACTTTGGTATCTGTTTGTTGATGAAAGCTGTTTATTATATTTTATTTTATGATTAGTTTTTTCTAAGTTATGTTGTTGGTGTAAATGTTTGTACTGTTTCGGTTCTACTCATAAGTTGTATAAATAAACAATCAGTGTATAAAAAATGGTCAACAATAAAATAAACGGAAGACAATAAAGAGATCTTATTCGACGAAACAAATTGTAAAGTTAGTAGTAGGTACCTACTTTTTTGTACACACCATATTTTGTTTGTATAGATTATCTATAGACGCGTAATTTCGACATACATTATAACAGCTCGATTGGTCTAGTGGTCTCGTGCATCACTAAAGTTCTCTGCATCAATCACCAACGCCTGACTTCAAATTCAAACTTTTCCATAATTCTTTTTGTTGATTTTCTTATTTGATATAAATGTTTTTTTAATTATTATTATACTTTTTCCGATTTTCTTGTTTGAAAATTTTCAGTAATTATTACTTTTGTTGATTTTCTTATTTTTGTAACAATTATAATGCAATTTTATTGTTTTTTCTTTATAGTAAAAAGAAATGGTTGTCGTTTTTATTTTATTTTTATTATATTACTCTAGATTCTGAAGAAAAATAACTATAGGAATAAAAATGATTGTTTTTATTAAAATAACAATTACTTATTGAATTATTTTAAAAATAAGAAAATAAAAATATGGACATTATAATTAAAAAATAACAAAACAAAAGATAAGCACATTATAATTAAAAAATAACAAAACAAAAGATATGCCGTCCACTGAGATTCGAACCTGGTGATTACGCAGTGAGAATCCGGACAGTAGAGTGCGGAGCCAATCGTGCATCTTATTCGAGTCGCGAAATTACGCTTCTAAATATAATGGAAGTCGCTCTTCGACGAAATTCGCGTGGTGCACCCCGCCGTAGGCGAGGACTATTCGTATCCCACTTCATCTGCTTCACCCCCTCATATATTTCATTTAGTACTTCATTTAGTTCTTTTTGATCGTTTTTGCATTTTTAGTTTAATTATTATTTATTTTTAGTTTTTCGTATTAGCCTTTTTATATACAATATTTGGTGAACGATTTCCTTGGGCTAAAACAAAAACACTAGGTATATTATTTTTTCAATCAATTTCATTGGAGATTAAGGAATCTTCACGTATAGGATCCACTTATAAAAAATAAAAAAACTGTACTCCGTTTCTTTATTATGATTTATTTACATTTGGTTAAGTACCTAAATAAACGCAGTATACAACCTCCCTATTTGAATCGGATATTATTCAATATTTCATTTCATAGGTTTTAATTTTTTTTCGTGGGAATCTATTTCCTTTTTTTTTTTTAAATAAAAGTAGCCTAAGTTACTCCTTAGTCACCTATCTGCTAGTGAAAGTCCCAGTCACAGAAATAAATCCGCACAAGAATATGAGAAGGTAGTAATCAATAAACTCAGTAATGCAAATACTCGTAGATTGACAACTAAGAACGCTCATTTTTTATAAATTAAGGTGTTTGAAAACATTTTTTTTTTTTATTGTGGGTAAGTAGTTATTTTCTAAATAGTCAAAATAAAATGGCCTGAAATGGTTGTTTTAATATTACAAACAGACACTCCAATTTTATTTATTTCTATAGATAGATAGATACTTATTAGTCCACTCAACGAATAACCAAAAAGAGGTGTAGAGTGCGTGAGCTGGGCCCTGAGCGATTTCTACAGAAAGTTGCTCAGAGTGCTTAGGGAGTAAACATACTAAAAGTCCCCGCGTCTAGGAGGTGAGCCGGAGTGGGGGGTATAAAAATTCCCACTTTTGAGTTTTTCGCTAATATCTATAAAACGGTGCGTCGTCGTAGAGAAAACGTATTTTTCTTGACTTGCTTTGCTTTGGCATTTTTATTTATTTACAAATTATCTTATATTTACAAAATAAACAATATAAAAAAAAACAGTATTTAGAAATGGCACCACTAATAAAGCGTCCACGCGGACAATAGAAATGGGCCCTCTGCAGCGAGCTAATCTATAAACGCATACTGATACAATTCGTTCATAAATATTTGCACTAACACAGCCAAACGCGCGTAGTCGATCGATAGCCGGGCGGAGCAGCGAGCGACACAGCCACCCCGTCTCAGTGCTAACGCACGACTGCCGCCCGCGCCCGCGCAGAGCACCTCTGAACCTATATCTCAAAATGGGGCATTGTCTTTGCAACTGTTGATTGATTTAAAAACGCTATTTCAAATATGTAGTACCTCTAACCATCAATTTTTCAGTGTAAAAATATTTCCAAACATCAAAGCCGTTTAGAAGTTATAAGCAAATGTTAGCGAAAATAGCGTTTTGGTAAATATTTTTTTAAGGCAAAAGTATTAGCCTTATGAAAAAACCCTGTTTCAAAAATGTTGTACATGAATCTATAGCAAACATATATTTTTTACAGACCTTCTAACCAAACCGTTAATAAGTTATAAGCTTCATAAAGTGACCGTGTTACGGTACTAAACGAGAGTAAGGCCCTTAAATACAGCTAACGATTGCGCGCGTTTTATTTGAACTGGCAATGCATTCCATAAAAGACGGGCTTGAACAGAAAAGGATATGTCGAAAAATGTTGTAGAATGCATTGGCATTTTAAGCTTTAAATTATCCGATGATCTCAAAAACTTCGTGTGGGAGTCGCAAAGATACACACTATACAGATTACAGTCCTTCCACAGTTACTTTACCTCTGATTTTGCATCACTGTCCAAATCACAATGATCTTTATTCTCATTATTATAAGGTTGCTGTTGGCTCGCTGCCACTGACAAGTCTGTCAAAATCATTGTAGTCTTTATTCTCATTATTATAAGGTTGCTTTTAGGTTGTTGCTGTCAGAGGTAAAATAACTGAGAACGGACTGTAGTCTAACTATAGATACAAATCTATAGTTATAAAATTAGATCACAATTTACAACTCCAATTAATAAATGTGCCCAATTACCCATGAGTAAATAAATATTGATGCCAGTCTAATTCACTTGATTCGAATGTAAATACATAGAAATACAGTTATTTGAGATTTTAAATACCGAACTCTAGAAGAGCTATAACCACGGTAAATAACTGTAAGGCGCGTTGGGCATTTTTTGAGATGGGGAAAAAACCATTGAACTCGCGACACTGTTACCGTAACCGACACCGCGCGTGTTTTGTATATAAGACGATTAAAAAATTACATATATTGTTCAAGTTTTCACTTCTGTCGGCACTCTCGGACTGCCATTGATTTTTTTTCGAATTTCCGAAATTTTCTTCCATACAAACCTTGTCCTAGCAATACCGAACACAACAAAAAAAGAATTATCCAATTTAGTGCAGTCGTTCGGAAGTTATGCGCGTACAATACATTTCGGCGATTCATTTCTAATACATATTTCTATTTATATAGATTAGCGTGAAAGTCATTAAATACCTACGTAGGTATTTAATGACTTTCTAATCATAATATTCCAAAACTAGCTTCTGCCCGCGACTTAGTCCGTGTGAAATTTCATGTTCCCCCGACCCACCCCGTCGCATAGCATTGCCTTCCCGAGCTGTTGCTTCATTTTCACTCAGCGTTATTTCTGAGCTACATTAACATCACACTAGGGTCCTAGCATGATGGTAATGTAGCCTATAGCATTCCTCAAAAACTGGTCTATCAAATGCAAATATAATTATTTTTTCTAATCCGACCCGTAAGTTCCAGAGATTAGCGCGTTTAAACAAAAAAATAATCAAACACAAACTCTTCAGCTCTATTTTATTGATATATGTAGATGATGCTCAATTGTTTGATTTGAGTCGAGATTAGCATGAAATCTGTCAGATTTGAATCGAGAATCATGCTCGACCACATCCCTATTTCCATCGAAATGCATTTTCTCAGAATTCTTACTAAGTAGGTATAAAATTAATTGAAACAAAACAAAAGTAAACTGACCTAGAAATTATGCGAAGCATCGTCGACACGGTTCGCTCAATATTTATACGTTCCATCAGCGTCAGTGAACTCGTGTGCGCTCGCCTTTACCAACTTTTACCTTATTGCACTATCTAGATTCGCTTATCTGAGCAACTCGAACCGCGAATGTGTGGTTGTTGTAGTCGGTTGGCGCAACCGGTGGTCGACGGACGTGATCTTGCTTCGGCTAATTGTTTTTTTTTCAAGTGTTTAAGTGTGAGTGTACAGTGTTAACGGTACTAGCGGAGTTAGTTTGCAGGTAAGACCGCTTGACCCTTTATCGGATATTGCTCTTTGTTGTGATTTTAATGGTAGGTAGAACGATTTGTGATTACCGTTTGAATACCAGTTTTCGTAGATTGCCTATTGTTTTCGCGCTCTTGGATTTAACAATACTTAAGTAGGCTAAACCGCGTTTTCGTGGGTACCGTACCCACTGTTCTTCTAAAGCTAAACAAAAGGAAACATAAATAGTTTTTACTGTTGACACGCTTATTTTAAACATCGAAACGACAAATCGAATTTTCGCAATAATCTGATTTGAATACGAACCTACCTACTTATTTTGTTTATTTAAAATTTCGTTCCAAATTCAAGCCGCCAGTTATGAGCGAATAAACAGATTGAAATTTTAAATGAGCGTTCTTAGTCACTCACAGCACAGTTAAGAAAATTATGTGGTATTAAACGCTATTGTGATGTTTATACTGGCTAATTCATTGTTATAGGCACATAGTTTTGGTTTCATAGTCCTAACATACTAAATGAATACTGTCTCTTATACCAAATTAGCAGCGCCCCACGGTTTGACCCGCATAAATGTCGATCCCGTGGGAATATCGGGATAAAAACTATCTTACGTCCTTACCCGGGATGCCATCTATCTCTCTGCCAAATTTGATCGAAATTCGTTCAGTGGTTTAGGCGTGAAAAGGTAACATACAGTGTAGACAGACAGACAGAGTTACTTTCGAATTTCGATGAATAAAACATGAGAAATACACGTATTCCCGGAAATATAAAACTGTGGGAAATGTATAACAAGTAAGGGAAGTAGACGAGTGTACAACGACTTTTCTTCAGCGACAATTTGCTTAAAAGGAACTATGCGAAGACTACTTAAATGAATAATAATGCGGGTACTTATTGTCTATTATGTACAGACGCCAGCACATCAAGCTACTAAAATCTGTCAAATTTCTTTGATAGATTTTCATCTTTATCACTAAAGCATAAGGTTCAAAGTTGATTGGGAAAATTTGACAGTTTCGGTTAGGTTGATGTGCTGGCGTCTGTACTTACCTTTAAGTTGTTTGACATTGGTAACACTGTAACAATTCTAAACTCTGATTTTGAATTTGTTAGACCAAAATGACAGCGATAATACATTAATGTTGTGTTGACAAAAAAAGGTTGACCGCAGCTGTCATTTTAGCCTAACAAATAAAAAATCTGAGTTTAATTTGTATGGGCTAACAAATTGTAATGAAGGGACAATAACATAATATGGCTAATGGCTATGGGCAAGAAAGAACTGGATAATAATTTGATAAACTCTTAATTAATTATAAACAAATGCTTAATGGACTGACTTTGACCTTGACGGCTTTACTCCATCCAAAATAATATAAAAGGTAGATGAAGGTATGAAAAAACCAAACAGTATCTTTTCTGACGAAGCCACTAATGCAGTACTTTATCAAATAGGTACTAATGAAGTTTTCAATGTTGGAGACCTTTGGTCACCTCCAACAGATCAACATTAGGGCGAATGTCACTGATGAAATTGAACGTGTTCAGCACATCTAAGCCGCGTTTAAGAACTGTCAGTGTCAAAATTAGTTAGTGACACTGACAGCTCTTGAACGCGGTGTAGAAGTGCTGTACGCGTTCAGTTTCGTGAAATCCGCACTTAGAGAAAAACTATTTCAATTCGCAAAGCACACCATTTTAGCAACAACCGAATCACGTTCGACTTGCTTTTTAGCAGCAACCGAATCACGTTCGACTTGTCCGAACGTTACGGATGCCGAGCAAAAACTGTGCAGATCGCAATCCGATGACAAACAAGAGTACGTTAACCCGTAATGTCATCCTGGCGTGAACGAGCGTGACTTATTATTGCGAGCAACGTGGACTTGAAAATTGTGTTAACCTTAACTCCTGGAATACTTAAAGGTCTTAGGGCATATTACACAATGTCCGAATAACCGAATAACCATTACTCACCGCATCAAATAAAAAATAGAACAGAAGGCCAATTCCCATATTTAAAAACCTTAAAAATCTAGTCGCAATCTCATCTCAGCGACAATTAATGTCAAAGGCTTGTCAAAAATGTAGGGATATTTTTGACAGATTAAATCAGACTGTGGACGTGAAGCCAGCACATCAACCTACCCGAAACTGTCAAATTATCCCAATCAACTTTGAACCTTATGCTTTAGCGATAAAGTTGAAAATCTATTAAAGAAATTTGACAGATGGTAGTAGCTTGATGTGCTGTGCTGGATTTGTAAAGAAAGACGCAGAAATCAATCAATGAAATGTTTATATTCAGGATGTCAAAGTAAATCATGGCAAGGATGCGACAATAGCAAAGACGCACGTACGTTTTCAATAACCTACATATGTGTCAGCTGGTGTTACCTCACCTAAAGATGGAAAATTGAATGACGCTCGTAGAAAAAATTAATTTCTATCTGTAGTGGAATTAGACTTAATATGACCGACGGTAACGTCAGAAAGAAAAAAACAAAATACATTTATTTAGCACAGACTAAAAAGCACACAATATAATACAGAACACACTGTTACTGTTATATTAACCAATGATTTGAATTATATGGAACATTTTATGTTTACAATACAAAACAAACATTGTCTATATCCAACCAAATTTCTGTCTTAGAAGAAGAGATGACGATACGGTATAAAAATTACTTGTCTTGATTTACACATTCGATAGTCATTGCCTTTAAAAATCTCAGAAGAAAAAAATCTAAAATCCCACGATAGTCATATCTTAGAAACAATGCTATACATTTGAATAGCATTTGAAAAGTTCCAGTTGCAGCGGCCAGCAATATGTTATAACAGTAACACAATAGTATTAGATTGATAGCCACACATTACGAGCTATAGAAGATGGATTCTGTTCTCTTGAAGCAAATGTTTCGTGAGTTTACTGTACGGTATTCTTTTTAGTATGTAGTGAGTTAGTAGCATGGTTAAGTGGTTCTTTTTTAGGCGAAACTAGTGGCTCACTTGTCCTTTTATCTGATTTCTTAGTCTTTGGGAACAACGCGAAGGATCAGATTTCTAACCATCATCACCATCATTCTCCTCTCGCTAACCTAATTTATTTGGGGTCGGCGCAACATTTCTTTTTTCCATACTTCTCTATTAATCGACAGATTACCTACTGGCAAAGGATACTTGTAGCCAGTTATCCGGTACAGATTGCTGAATGAAAAAATGGTTACAATATTTTATCTGCTTCTTCAAGTGTGAGCTAGTTTAGCGGCATCTAGGTCGCACCGTTCGGTACCGACTTGTTTTACCTGTGCCATTATGCACCCTAAGGCTAGAATTTAATTGTGTATTACTTACTGCCCATTCTACTAGTATATGTTCAATATCGTGTCTAAAAATATCACAGGTCTATTAGTAAGGAAATGAGCAACAGCTGCTCACGATTTTAGTTTTTTTTTTAATTATTTTGATCTCATATTATTTTCGTGACTAAAGTTAATTGAATGTTATTGCGAAACATGAACTTACCATTTTTTTGTAAGAAAGTGACGGATTAATTTCTTTTAACCATTTGGAATTTCAGAATTTTTGCTTTTTCACAAAAAAATCCTGACTATTAGTGAATAGTGCGCGAGAGAGAAATCGATTGATTTTGTTATTCAATTTTCAATGATTGACATTTAATAGAAAAGCAACTAAATGTGCCACTGCTATTTCCGTGATCGTCAACTTTTTATTTCCATTTGAAAAGATTATGAATAGAACTAAAAATAAACAAGGTTTTTTTGCAAATAAAAAAAACAGTACAATACTATTGAGATACGCCAAGCTTTACCCAATTCCGTCCGTGAATCTTGGTCGGAGGTCTTTGGGAAGCAGCTCCAAGATACCAAATTATAGTTTTGTCACCCGAACTACATAATACAGGGGTCGAAACTAGTCAGTAAAATCAGTAAAAGTCAGTTTTTTTTAGCATGGTCAGTAAAAGTCAGTTTTTTGAGAAAATGGTCAGTTTTTTCAGTTTTTTGAGATCAACACATATATTGCTCCATATATTTTTTTGGAACCTTATTAATTATTTACTGACACAATTTTGCCTGTCTGTGTCGTTCCTTTTTACGCCTACCTTCTTCATTCTAGATTTTGCTTAAGAAATATATATCTTATAGTATACCTACTAGCAGCCAAACCCGGCGTTGCTCGGGTTTCACCTTTCAAGTCCATTCATTTCATCAGTTGCAACACTTTTTCACATTTTCGCCACCCACAACCGCGACCAAACTTCCTTACTTTCACCAGGATACCAAAGGGGAGATGATTGGAGTTTGTGGTCATAGAGAAAACCCTGTCTTCCCGTCCTAACATTTGTAGCATCATTATTTCGAGGAAAAAAGTCCAATCCTGCTTTTTTTCTCGAAATAAATACATATTTTATTATTGTATGTTTAACTTTGCATATTTGTTACAGCTTCAGCTTTTTAACCTGCATTGTATGTGATTTAATTTGACTGCTGTGTGATTTGTTTGTGGCTACTAACCAACTAACTAATATGGGGAAATGTAAATTTAATGAGGACTGGCTTAATAAAAAAGATAAAAATGGACACTTTATATCTGAATGGGGAAAAAGGGATGGTGAAAATGAGGTTTTTTGTTGTGTGTGCGTTTTCTGTGGCTTGGGGATTTGAGGCTTTGGAGCAACATGCATCATCAAAAAAACATATTGAACAGTCAAAGGTGAAGCTGGCTGCATCTCAATTACATCAAGCAAGTGTTCGGCCCGTTGAAGGCCCGACGATTGGTTCACCCGGTAGAGCACCCGTTCAACTATATAGTGTTAAAGATGGGGCTACCAGAGCTGAGATTTTATGGGCTATGAAGATGGTAGCATCTGATTATTCTATAGAGCCATCCTGCAGTCCATGCTGCATGCTCCATGCTGCATGACTGATAACTATTTGTAAACTTTTTAATAATAAAAAGGTGGTGATGGTTGGCTATGGGGATGGTGGAGGCCAATAATATATTTTTTTTCAATTCCACATGAAACTTTTATTTTAAGTTAGTTCAGATGGTCAGTAAGTCAGTTTTTTTAGATTTCTGGTCAGTAAAATCAGTATTTTTGAACACTGAACCTGCTTCGACCCCTGCATAATATTATACTTACAAAGTTTAATTTCGATACGACACTTAGAAGTAGGTTAAAATTAATTTCTAAAGCAGTCTTCACACCATACCGCCGACCCGCCGCGGCGCCGACGTGATGGCCCGCCGAGGCCGACATCGACACGCGCGGGTACAAGTCGCCGACATGATTCTTTTGAAATAAAAGCCGCCGACATCAAGCCGCGGCGGCGGCGCGCGGCGGCTGTGTCGGCGGGTGCCTCGGGTTTGGTGTGTAGACTGCTTAAGATTTTATTACATTGTTTGTTAGCTAGTCACAAGTGAAGCTAATAAAAGCGTGTTCAAAAACAGTACAGGGCTGATGTTACGCGAAACTTTACCCGGTGGCATTTGTCAATATATGAACGGGAAATAGAATATAAATAATTCAATATTACCAAAGTTTTCCTTACAAACAAACAGGTAATTAAACTTGAGACAAAAACTACAATTAATATAATTATTATAGAACAAAATCCGGTTATCACAAAAATAATAGTACTAGACAAAAAAAAACAATTCGGTTGCTCTTGTGCATTGTTGAAAATGCTAGCAGAAACTTCTTAAATATAATTACCATACGACTAGTTTTGTAGAATACGTTAATAATTGAATATTCATTGTTTCCTGGAAGAGCAGTGGTGGCCAAGTGGTAACCGCCGCGACTTACGAGCTGTTGGTCGTAGGTTCGTACCCAGACAGGCGCTTTACTTTGTGTAAATTATTCCATCACCACTGCTCTCAAAACGGTGAAGGAAAACATCGTGAGAAAACCGGCATGTCCTAGAACCAAAAATTCAAAGACATGTGACATCTACCGACCCGCACAGGGCCCGCGTGGTGGATTACGGCCCACGCTCTCTCACAGAGAGGAGGCCTGTGTCCCAGCAGTGGGAACATTATAGGCTGATTATGTAATCAAGTACCTAGTATTTGAAAGCAAATGGCAAATCAACACAATTTAAGGCTCCTACAAACTCAGCGGGATTGTCCGAAAGGGTTACCGCTGGCCCGGAACAGCATAAAGGGCGAAGGAAGGAACACGGGTGGGTTTTAGTCAGTAAAAGTCTGACATTCCCTTCCGCTCCACCCAGAGCGGGAGGAGTCATTTGATGATTTCCCATCCTGAAAAAAAAAAAAAGGCTCCTTCAAACAGGCGCGACACGACACGCGTCACAAAGTCACCGCAAGTCGCGCAACGAGCGGTGCCTTAGTGTAGCGCGGGATTATATCGCGTGTCGCGCCTGTTTGTAGGAGCCTTTATTTGGGGTCGGCGCATCACGTCTTTGTCTTTCGCATTTCTGTCGTCTTCATCTCGGTTTTGACCCCCTTTTCTAGCCATATCGTCTTTCATCAAGCATCTACTTATTCTCTCTCTCTCATCAAGCATCTCTCTATTTATTGTCCTATCGCAGGTATGCTGCAAGAGATTTCTTATGAAATAAGCATCGCCTTTGTACCTATTTTTCTGTTCTGTTTTATTTCGTGTCTGTTTATATATGCGTGTACATAAATAGTAAAATAAATAAATAAGAAAATTCTTACAAAAGACATTGGATGTTCCTTTATGAATCATCATCAACAACCTTGAGTTTTCATTAGCATTTGCGATGAGAAACAATTTCTTGTCCTTTTAGATTTTGTTTATTTTTTGTATTTTAAGAGGTACATGACACTTAATTTTATCAATGCAATTCAATTTATAGTGATTTGTATTTTATTTTTCACAATTTTATCATTCTTGTAATGGGTTTGGTAAAATTTGCGTTTACCTGAATTGTTTTTCAAGAAACCAATTTCAAAAATCCACCCAAAATTCCGATGGTTTAACGTGCTTTTCGAGGCACGGAGGGACTTCAATGTGTAATGGATGGTCACCCATCCATGAACTGACCTCAGCAAGCGTAGTTTAACCTTCAATCGGCTCGTACAGCTGATATTATTTAGCCACGAGCCTCTCCATAATATTCAAGTACAGTGCGTGCCACGTAAGAAGAGACTTGACCCCGCCTCCCCCGCCTCTTTCCGCCGCCCCTATGACGTCCGGTCCCGTCACGCACTCAGACCTCATACAGCTAAAGATACCTAAAATCGTGTTCTGCGCATGTCAGACCACGTGGTGTGTCAAGTCTCTTCTTACGTGGCACGCACTGTATGTCAACGTAATGTGTTCCTTAGTTTTGGTCTGGTCGTAAAAGTGAACTATTGTTTTTATTGGGGCCGAGGTAAACGCGATCGTAAGTCATATACATTACATAGTACTCCTTAATTGCTCACTTACTGAGCCTTAGGTTAATAGCGTTTATCATGACCAATATCTACATTAGATTGGGTTTTAAGTTCATCGTATGAATAAATAAATCAATATCAAAAGTCATTCAAACCATCCTGACAATCAGTACTCTTTGAACGTCCAAATTACATATGACAGTCTTCCAAAACGCCCCCCTTCACCAATCCCTAGAGCAACAAACTCTCCAGCCGCACAGCTGCGCTGCTGGAGAGTTTGTTGCGCCGCTTCTATTGAATAGACAGCTGTCTTTTCAGTTAGTTATAAACTATGTATCATACATAATCAACAAAAATCCATGCTTTGTAAAATGTGTAAGTTTGAGAAGACTCTGTGTGTGTAAGACTAATATAGATACTGTAAACAGACGAAAACAAAGGGCCCTGGCATACCTACCTGACCGACATTTTGATTTTTTTCAAAATGACGGACTCGCATGAAACCTACATAACATCGTTGCGCATGCAAAAGTCGCTATGTGTTTTTAGTGAACTTATTTGAGGTATATGAATTATAACATTTAGCGTGTTTATACGAAACTTTCGATGTATGAATATCACATAGCTACATTCCTTAACTCTTTAAATATTGCACTTATCACATAGCTGTTTACCCTCCCTCTGCTGTAGCCCTCACTGAGAGGAGGCCTGTGTCCCAGCAGTGGGAACATTATAGGCTGATGATGATGATGATGATAGCTGTTTATACAATGTGTGTATTGAAATAACGATTAAAACTGCATAAAGAACCGAAAATAACTAAATAATGCGGTTGTAGCGGCCTTTGCACGCGCAACGACGATAAATCGATAGTTGAAATCAATGCAAACAGAAAACATAACAAACCAGCCAGGCTCCATATAAAAGTCTTCAATCCCCTTTATACGTGTTCAGTGCGACTGATTACTACTGATTGTTGTTGTCAGTCATGGAAGTTTTATAAACTGGAAAATAAGGATTATTTGGTACTCAAAGTAAACAAATGTTTTAACCGATGTTTTTGATAAAATGTACCACTGTTGTTTGTTTAGTGATAATGTTATCAGCACGAAACAGTCAAGTGTGAGTGGGTGGTTGTAGGTTATATTCAACGGTTTGTGTACAATTGGAAGGATCAATGGAATTTTTGCGGTTTTTTTTTATTTATTTTTTTAGCTCGTTAGGTAGTTTAATCCAATTACGATTTAACCATTATTAGACTTCGTAGACATGCTTATATACTAGACATGCTTAGGAATTTGAATGAAACATTAAATAGATTTAAAGTATCGTCAACATCACTAAAGGCTCCTACAAACAGGCGTGACACAAAGGCACCGCTCGTTGCGCGACTTGCGGTGCCTTTGTGTCGCGCGCGATTTTATCGCGTGTCGCGCCTGTTTGAAGGAGCCTTAAGGCTGATTCTCTAAATTCTACAACTCATCATTCTCCTGCCAAATTATTTGGGGTCGGCGCATCATGTATTTATCTTCCATTATTATCTCTTTTAGTCGTCATTGGTAGTCACCCCCTGTAGCTGGTGAAGGGTGGTGTTTAGAACACACAAAACGCACTCAGTCTTTTTTAAACGATTTATTCACGGGGACGCGACACACATTACATGGATAAAAAGTTGACGACTGATTTTTACAATTTTTGGGGTACACGAAATAAAACAGAAAACAAAGTAGGTACCCTCAAATTCTGACAAACAAATAAGAACAAGTAATTGAGCGTCGCTTACACCCCCCTTTCTAGCCATATCATCTTAATTTACAAAGTTCATCCATCGATTCTTTGGTCTCCCCATACTGTTATACCATCTACATTCATAGGTACTCAAAAGGTTCCCCACGACCATCAAGTCCCACAACCCCCAAGACGTGATACTTGCTATAGCTTGATAATTATTATTGCTATATTTAAGGCTCCTGCAAACAGGCGCCACGCGCGACGCGAATCGCGCGCGACATAAAGGCACCGCTCGTTACGCGACTTGCGGTGCCTTTGTGTCGCGCGCGATTTTATCGCGTGTCGCGCCTGTTTGAAGAAGCCTTTAGGTGGATAATTACCAGTCGACAGCGATGCGGATGAATTTTTCGACGCTATTTTTTAGTTTCTGTATAGTTTTAGTTAAGTTAGGATTAAATTTTGTTATTTTTAGATTTGGTTAAAGGTTATAAATAAATTAACTTTTTATGAAAGATGTAATTAGATGATTTTATCTTTACTTCTACGTTATTACCTCTATAAACTTTGAAATCTTGTATCCTATGTTTTGACCAAGTACTTATGAGTTTTTCAATTCAAAATGTTGAATGCAAATCTTACCGAGTTCCTACCAATGTCTACAAAGATGTTATCATCTGCCTAGCCTTTTCCCAACTATGTTGGAGTCGGCTTCCAGTCTAACCGGATGCAGATAAATACCAGTATTTTGCATGGAGCGACTGCCTATCTGACCTCCACAACACAGTTACTGGGTAATACGATACCCCTTGGTAAGACTGGTTGTCAGACTTTCGGGGCTTCTGACTACCCGTAACGACTGTCAAAGTTTCACGAATGACAGCCGGGACCAACGGCTTAACGTGCTTTCCGAGGCCCGGAGGGGTCTCGGTATGTAAAGATGGTCACTCATCCACAGACCAACCGCGGTAAGCGTAGCTTAACCTGACCGATCGACCTGTGCGGTTGTTATTACCTATTTAGGCACGGCCCCCAAGCCCCAAAGATGTCATAACAGTTAATGATCATGTAAACTTTTTGTCGAGTTCGTTGTCATTTTGTAGTTAAGGCTCGTACACACAGGCGCGACGCGACACGCGACACAAAGGCACCGCAAGTCGCGTAACGAGCGGTGCCTTTGTGTCGCGCGCGATTCGCGTCGCGGGTCGCGCCTGTTTGCAGGAGCCTTTAAAAGGACTTTGTCTTTGTTTCAATGTGCAAAAATAATATTACGACACCAAAAATATCTGGATTTAAAATATGTATTTATTCAATAATGGTGCTTTTAATATTTTTTCTGTTTTTGTCAGGTCATCCTGAATAAGTTTCCCTATCAGAAAAACCATACATGACAGCTGTTCAAAAAAATAATTATTTTAAGCCCATTTCATAACATGTCCTTTGTGTGTCAATTTAGTAATTTGATAACTAATTACCTGAATTATTTCTTGTATGGTGAATTCATCAATATAAATAGAATAAGCCATAAGACAAAATTAGAATTGAATTAAGTATTGTTTGGCTTGGCTGATAACATAATTCGTCAATTGGCATGAATTATTCTGCAAGCAATTTATTAAATACTTACAAAAAAAATCAAATAAGACTGACCACCAGAACTGACTGACGAGAATTGTTTTGTCAAGTGCTTTTTGCCAGCTGCAGCAAAAACTCAACGAAGAATAAACTTCAGTACGAAATCAATACAAAAAACCGGCCAAGAGCGTGTCGGGCCACGCTCAGTGTAGGGTTCCGTAGCTTCCCGTCCGTCACAATAAGTGTTCCCACTTATGAGTTTAAAAGTAAAAAATGCTTGCATATACGATTATACTACAAACTTAGTCCAGAAATTATTTTGTACAACTTTTTGTACAAAAACTGTTGTTTCCATCAAGTTCAAAATAATTTTCCTAGAAAGTCCTTATAAAGTTCTACTTTTCAGATTTTTTTCATATTTTCTAAACCTATGGTTCAAAAGTTAGAGGGGGGGGGACACATTGTTTTTTACTTTTGGAGCGATTATTTCCGAAATTATTGACATTATCAAAAAATGATTTTAGTAAACCCCTATTCATTTTTAAATACCTTTCCAACAATATATCACACGTCAGGGTTGAAATTAAAAAAAAAATCACTTCCCCCTTTACATATGGGGGGGCTACCCTAATAAAACATTTTTTTCCAATTTTTATTTTACCACTTTGTCGGCGTGATTGATATACATATTGGTACCAAATTTCAGCTTTCTAGTGCTAACGGTCACAGAGATTAAGCGAGGACGGACAGACGGACAGACAGATTTGGCGAAACTATAAGGGTTCCTAGTTGACTACGGAACCCTAAAAAGCCAGCATTGTCCGGTAACAAAAAACTCCGATACAACACTACGGTAACTTTCGAATGTTAATTAAATTATTGTAGATAACACACACGTACGGAAGCTATCGAATCGATTATATTGCTCGATGATGGCTCGATACGTAGTTCGAAATTGCTCGAAATAGCGTGACTCCGCGCGGAACAAACTGTCTCGACGTCTTCCGACTGCAATTTTTTGCTAATGGCCCGTTACCACCTATAGAGAATGGGTCATTATGTTTTATCAATTATTCACTCATATTGTGACAGCTGACGGCTTTATTCTACACTTTTTTTGCGTAAATTTTGTGTAAGGAAATTCTAACGTATCCGGCCGCGAAAAGCGAAACGATTTAATTTTTCCGTGGCTGTAATTTAACTATTGGCTGCAACTTTGCTATTGGGTGCACTATATCTTAATCACTCAATTACTATATCTCCATCCGTACGCAAAATACGCGCATTGACGTGGAGTTGCGGAGACCAGCCCGTATTACCTATTACCTACCTATTACTATATCTCCATACCTTCTTCTTCATCATGGCACGACAATGAATTCAATTTTTTTGGCCTAAACTTCACGATTTCCACGGCATCGTCGCTGCCAGCCTATGTATGCTGGCAGCCTATGTATGCTGGCAGCTCAGAGGTCACTATGGCTGTATTTTTTGGGGCACATGAGGAGAGGTTAAAATGTGGGACATAGTTTGCGTTAAAGCGCCACAGCCCATCCCTTAAGTCTAAGTGAGTTCAATGTAATGTTAGTTGTCTATGTATAAAAGAAAAACATTTTCTGTTTATGCAAAAAAGTAAGCCATTTTTTGCTTTTTGTTTGTCTTGTTTGAATGGCTCAACTCGTGTCTCGTCTTTTTATAATATATCTCATTTCTATCAAATTAATATACACTGCCCCTCTTGTATCGGTTAGGTATTTGATTTACTAGTATTATGTTATGTGTCATTCCCCATTCAATGCTCAATAACACGAACTGATTCTTCCGCGTCTGTGTAATAGAAAGTGACTAAGAGTAAGTAATTGTGTCTCAGTTCTTCTACCTTAAATTAGGGTAAGAAATTAGACCATCAGAGCTCGCCTTGACGATTTGCATTGTTTTGTCGAACAAATGTCAAGGTCTTACCTTTATTTGTTGGTGTTTATTTTCGGCCATTTTGCACAAAATATCAAACAATATAACAATGACTTTACAACTGTCACGGTTTAGATTTTTTCTTTTTTGCATTCGTTACAGGACAGGAAGCAGGTTAAAAAATATATTGTCGTATTAAAATTTGGTCAAACTGTCTGATTGTTTTATTCTTTAGGAGGTAAAATCATTGGCTGTGAATTTTAAATGCTGGGGAGTTTTGTTGCGTTTGTTGCGCCACCTCTTCTTCTCTTCTTCTTCAGCTAAAGCACTAGGAAGTGGCGGACGTTTTAGGCATGTTTTTGGGGGCCTGTTCTATGTAATTCTTACGTTTTAAATAGTGCTGATTCTCAGCCCGATTTCAGTAAATGGCTTTTAATTTGATTTGAAATGCACTTCAATTCACGATAAAATTACCATAACAAATTCTTGTCACGAAATATTCTTTTCGCAATTAATTTACATGAGTCTCTATCGCGTGTAGTTACTCGATTATTATTAATCGTATATCGTGTGAGGTGCGCGTGCGCCTCTTCTAGAAAGGAGAGAATTAACGGAAAAGTTTTCGTCGTGTGAGAGTTGACAGGAGGATAAATCTCTTTATCTTAAACATGCGAGATATTATCTTGTAATGTAGACGTTGTATGTCATGTCTTAGCAATTATGAGGCTTAATTATTTTACAGCTCGGTGACTTTAGAGTACAAAATGCTATGTAGATTATAAGAATGTTATGTTGTTCTACTAATTGCGTCAACGCGAAAACGTAGTTTTAATTTGATTGCACGACATTTTCGCTTCGATTTGATTGTGATCTAGTGTCCAGCAAGGATCTATTTCCTCTGAAATTTTCATCTTATTTTTCTGGAGGACTTCACTAAAAAGAAATGGGTAGGTCCCCAAGATACAGGCATCGTCTAGTTTGGGGACCACCGCTTATAAGAAACTAGCTTCTGCCCGCGACTTCGTCCGCGTGAAATTTCTTGTTACTCCGACCCACCCCGTCGCATCGCATCGCCTGCTCGCGCTATTACTTCGTTTTTGCTTAGCGTTCTTTCTGACTTTTTTTCTTTTTGCTCGGCTCCTAAAGGTCATAGCGTGATGTTAAATAGCCTATAGCCTGCCTCCAAATGCAAAAATATTTTTTCAAATCCGACTGGTAGTTCCAGAGATTAGCGCGTTCAACCAAACAAACAAACTCTTCAGCTTTATAATATTAGTGTATAGATAGTATAGATTGAATGTCACCAACAATTACAGACATAATTATTATATTGTTAAACTAATTTTAAGGTAATAATTGTAACAGTGCTTAATCTTTAAAAAAAAAATCTGACAGAGGTCTATTTCATGCTTTATTTGCTCATCTCTTATTAAGGCTCCAGCAGACAGGCGCGACGCGACTCTGGTAGAACAATTATTTTCCTGAAGTTTTCATAGAATTACGCGAATGCGCTCGCAAACTACTAGAATGTGAACTGCCTCTATCGCAATGTATCTATGTAGGTATGTTCTTTTATTTTTAATTCTTGAATGTTTTTATGAATGAAGTAGGTATCCTTTATTTGTTAAAATGTCAAATTTAAAGTAGGTGGACATAATATAAGGCAGGGGTGGCGAACCTTTATGGATCAACGTGCCATTTTTTGTAAAGAAATGTTTGATGAGGTCATAGATGTGCCATTTTTTTTGTGATTACAGGGAAAATTATAAAACAATACTATCGATTCCGCGCTTCCCGCCTGCTGCTCCTTACACCGCGCCTACTCACTCCGTAAAGTAGGCTCAAACGCGTTCGTTTGTTAAATTTTAGTGTACCTATTACGTAGGTACTTTTTCGATCGAAGGCGTGCGCAAAATAATTTGTCGCGTGCCATCAAAGGCACGCGTGCCACTGGTTCGCCATCCCTGATATAAGGAATAATGTCGTAACAACCTAAAATAGGTACTTATTTTAAGTTGTTACGACACTATTCGTTATATCTTTTTAGTCTGTCTCGATGTATTTAGCTACGTCATAGATTTTCATTAAAAATACTGGTCTTAACTTAATTACCATACTCGTTGACTTTTTAGTTGTTTCGCTTTTTCAATAGAACCAAAATGTGCTTTTTCTAAAAATACTTGAATAGGCAAGTAGTGTGTTTTATCGTTTGTATATCGGTCGTGTTAAATATGTAAAGAATAGTTAAGTATTCAAGGCCGTTTGTCCACCACCACCGTCAGCGGGACGTCAACGAGAAACGATATTATTCGAACTGAACATGACGTCCCGGTGACGGTGGTTGGTTGTCCACCGCGACCGAACTTTGCGGTTCTGTGTGCTGATAGACAAAACAAAAGCCGGGTAAAACGCGCCAGACCGACGGTAGGGATCAAGATCAGACGTATTTTATATTGTTGTCACATCGGCGAGTCACAATCTCGGGCAGAGTTCTAGCGGGTCGTGCCAAACTACTCGCAATTTCGGGGGCCGGAATTAGCGCTCGGGTGACGGACATGCGGTGGACACGCGGTCATAGTAAATGTATGTACCGCTACTTCGGCGCCGTCATCTTTTTCTCGTTGACGTCTTTGTGGCGGTGGACAAAACGGCCTAACTGATTAAGTTATTTCTCTGATTAGTTAAATACGGTTTTTTGTTACGATAATACTTTTTTTTCAGCATATTTTTGCTTTGCTAATCGATAGGTTATGATTTGCAAAAATATCCAAGACTTTATATTTACCTACCTACTTTAAAAAAGGCCCTAGCTATTTAATTTTTTCGCATGTCAAAGGCGTTAACGAAAAAAAAAAATCTGTTCCATACATTTTGACCGCGTATGTTTTGAACTTTTGATTTTTAGGGTACCGTACCCAAAGGATAAACACGGGACCCTATTACTAAGACTACTGTCCGTCTGTCTATCTGTCACCAGGCTGTATCTCATGAACCGTGATTTCTAGACAGTTGAAGTTTTCACAGATGATATACGAGTATTTCTGTTGCCGCTATAAAAACAAATAATAAAAATAAAATAAAGTTAAAATTTAAAGGACTATAAAAGAAACATTTTTTGGCGTTTTATGCCTTTTGGTACGGAACCCTTCGTGTGCGAGTCCGACTCGCACTTGGCCGGTTTTTATTTAATAACGAACACAAAATTTCTACGGTCTAGAATCATAATATGCTGAATTCATGGTTACATGTCCCTGCGACCCTGTAAACATATGTCAGCTATTCTAGTTTAACGTAAAACGTTAGTTTAGCGGAAGTTCTAACCCAGAATGCCAGTTATAATATCCCACAGAATGTGCTCGAGTATCAAGATCATCATCTTGAATAAAACCGAGAGTCCTGAGACACATCTATATTGAGATAAGTGTCGGTAATTTGCGTTACGGAGACTCTCGGCATCAGTATGCAGACAGGAATATAAAAGTGAATCCATCCGTTAGTTCGCAGTTATCTCCAATTGACCACTCGTCTTGTAAGCGACACCGATGCGCGACGATTTGTTCGTCAACGCCCAGACGGTTTGCGCCTGAGTTGATGCGTAATTTTTACTGGTAATGTGAGGAAAGGGCTAATGTTGAGGTAATGAAGATTGCCTTTTAGCTATAATGTAGTTCATGACAAAGATTAGTTTCTTTAATATAAACTAAAGATGGGAATATTTTGTAAAAGTTTTAGAAAACCAACATCAGTAGTAAATAATCTTGATACTTTATGTACGATGCAAAAACGGTAGTATTATAGTTAGGTAGCAATGTAAAATATTGGTATTCAGCTGCATCTACACCCTAATTGCATCTTGCATCACACACTTACAATTTATAATCTGTATCATTTTGAAGGATATTGCTTATCCATTGCTTCGTAAATAACGCAATAAATGTTGTTGAGCTGTCAAAATGAAAGCAGGTATTTGAAAAGTTTTGACGTGACAACGTCTAATAAATCGATGAAGCTGGCTGCACACACGAAAAAACATGACTCATGTAGCGTTACCTCGCGGACTTGCTCTGTAGCGTTGCTGCCGCGCACGCTGCCGCCATGCCGAATCGGCCTCCGCGTTCGGCAATTTCATTAATGTTTTGTTATGACGTTGTCACGTTAAACTATCGTCCGTAAACCGACTTTACAGACAACCGATTTTTTTTTTAGAGATTTTCGATTCATAAGGTTGAGTGCTTTAATTAAGACATAATTACTCTAACATTGACATTACTAATTACCTGTCACTTAAAACCGTTCATCGACAGGAAGTTCTCGTATCTTTATTGAAAGGTTTTGTCGCTTCAACGGGCCCCAAAAAAGCATGGGAACCGATTAGCATTAGACATTTTCTCATAGAGATATCATCATTATTGTTAGGTACGTGAAACTATCTTGTTTCCGTCTCATAGGCCATGTGATCAAGTTGGTATGATGGTATTATCATACTTACCATAAGTGTGATTGTTACCTTTCTCATTTTTTGGTGTGGTGTACCGAAATTGGCGAAATAAACGATGAAAGTAGATACGTACTAGTTTCATGAATGCAGTGTATATTTTTGTTGTTTTTAGACTAGTGAGCAACTGAGCAATAGTTTTTATTCAAAATTATGTTAACCACAGAATCGCTTTTTGCAAAATAACTTAAAAGATGCCTACGCTTTAAGGCTCCCGCAGACAGGCGCGACGCGACTCACATTTTTTATGAAAACTGTTCTACCAGAATCGCGCCCGCCGCAGTCCGCCGCACCGTCTCGCCGCGCTTGTCTGCGGGAGCCTTTATAAGATTTCCAGTGATCTTTTTTTCACGAAAATTAGGCGAGAACTTCATGAATTAAATTTTTAATGCCAAATTGCATTCAGTGATGGATTATTTATTATTAAATAGGTAGTTTTTTTTTAATACTTCAAAATGCTTGCTTGCATTTTACTTGCTTTTTAATGCTTCATATTTTGCAATAAATTACCATCGTTGTGTCATCGCGCTTCTCTTTCTTTTCTATGCAGTCCGACAGTGACCGCGCTTTAGGTCATGTAGTCGCCTTAACGTCCCGTAGGCGTCCCGTAGACGTTTCGTAGACGCTGTGTAGACGCTGCGTAGTCGAACGCATAAATAACTTATAGTTACGCATTATCCAAAGTTTTATTCTTTTGACAAAGAAAAAAATTTTTAATATTATTTTTTTCTAAATACTAACTTTTTTATACCTAGGTACATATGTATTTCATATTAGTATGATTTCGAGAATGCGCACACGCACACGGGAGCGACATCAACGCTACTTTTTTGTTGAGCGGCAACTGGCTGGCCGGCAACTTTTTGTCATCGTGCGCGCACTTGCATTGCAACCAATAGACGGGCGACAGTTGCATCCAAACCCTCAGACAAAAAAGTGTTCCAGCTCTCGCGTTGCTATATTATATGTGTGCACTTTTATACAAACCTGTAGACTTGATGTGAGAGATAAATTAGTTGCGGAGAAAAAAGTGGCTCGAGGGCGCCCTCCCTTACGTAGCTCCATAGAACGACAGACGACATTCATTGGAAATAAAGACTCCTACAAACAGGCGCGACGCGAATCGCGCGCGACACAAATCCACCGCTCGTTGCGCAACTTGCGGTGCTTTTGTGTCGCGCGCGATTTTATCGCGTGTCGCGTCTGTTCGAAGGAGCCTTAAATCAGGTAAGTAAATAGGTAGGTATTATATACACAGGGTTAGTTTCTTAAAGAATGTTTAATGTAATGACGCACATGACAAGTTTATTTCGGTATCTGTGACATTATTATTGAATGAATAGGAAAACGTGGAGGTAATAAAAGTTTTTTTTATTCATTATCTAATAATAACGACTGTTATAATAATAAGATACAGATCATCGGACAATAAGATAATCTAGCTAGACCGATATAAGTATATAATTATATTTAAGGTCCCATTAAAACAGATGGACAAACTTTTAGAAATCATTCAGACCAACAGAATAAGGACGATGGTAAAAAATATATATAAGAAAAACGCATAGATACTTACAAGAAAAATAATCAGCTAACGAAAATACACTAATGTGCCGGCAATTTATTATTTTAGGTCAAAATAAAATCACTTTAATCAGTGTCTTGTTTTTGCTTGGATATCTTTAGTTAGACGTACTGAGCGCTGTGTTAAAATTTGTCCATCTATTTTAATGGGACCATGTATATACAGTAAAAGTTCTTTATTCGCGGGGTATGTGTTCCATAAATATGCCGCGAATACAGAAACCGTGAATACGGAATGGTAATTTATATGGGATTATAGGGGATACGTTCCTAGGTGACAAAAAAAAACAACAAATATATAAAAAAAATATTTAATTGAAGTTTTTGAAAATTTTAATTAATTATCTTAAGGCTTAGGCAATGGTTTGAAGAATTTTGTAATTTTTCTTGCTTAGCAGTTTTCAAAAGCTCTTTCAATTCAGACTGATAGGTACACAGCAGCCGCATTAGCAACTTGCCTCTTAAAAATAAGACTTCGTTCCATAGATGGATCATACCTAGGAAGAGTGCAGTAGTGACGTGTTACTCGATCACAATAAAATTTTTGTAACGAATGTGAAAGACGAAACAATAAAACACGCAAAGCGGCTTTTACTATAGACGGAACAACAACATTTAAAAATATACTTTATTTATTGAGTTATAAGGTTGCTTTCATTCTGTTTGTTTACATTCTCAAAAACACTGCTCGCGGCGAAGGCGGCCTGTGTCAAAGTCCTCGGCGATATCATTTAACAACATACTTTTGGTAAAGTTGTAATAAGATCTATTTTACTTTTTTATTAGTCCATTTGACAAGGATATTGTGTTGGATACTTATTGGAATAATTTTATTATTATGTATGTACTTATTAGATCCGCGAATAAAGAAATTTTTAGTCGCGAATATAGGAATTGGGTAGCATTTTTTTAATCCGCGAATAGTGAAAACGCGAATAAAGGAAGCGCGAATAAGGAGCTTTTACTGTATTATAGTCCATACTAATATTGCAAAGGAAAGTCTGTCTGTCACCTTTACACGACTTAATGGCTAAACGGTTTTCGATGTAGACCGTGACATGGGTTAGTCATAGGATACTTTTTATCCCAGTAGTACAGACACATATATCAAGCTACCCAAAACTGTCAAATTTTCCCAATCAACTTTGAACCTTATGCTTTAACAATAAATTTGAAAAGACAGATTGTAGTACCTTGATGTGCTGGAGTCTGTACGTTCCCGAGAAAGAAGGAAAGAAAAAAAGCAAAGAAAATAAGAAAGAAAAATATTTTATTTACGACACACACGGGAAATACAAATAATTTAAAAAAACTAACAAAATTATGAAAACAAAAAATGGGTGCGAGATTCCTGTCTCAGCATAATCCTGCGGTATCTAAAAAATAAATACCGCGCTGGTATTCTGATATTATTCCGTTGTGATGCATCGTGCACACCTACGAACATAAATAAATTTCACAAGGGCAATAAAAATAAAATAGAGTAAAAATATAGCGAGGGTAATTTCCGACCTCCACGCGGGCGATGCCGCGGGTAAAAGCTAGTGCTAAATAATTGCACGTGCACATATATTATGCAGACTATAGATAAACGTGAATCTGTTTATTGCTTGATAACGATTTTGACATTGAGTTAACGATATTTTAAAAATAAAAAAAACTAAAGAACTTTATGACTATGATATGACTATGACGCACTAATCTGAATCGATAATTTTAAATATCTAATCCTTAGCTGAATATTATTTATGGTACAAGAAATACTTGTTATACTGGTTTGCCATAGTTGACTGTGGTGCATATTTGATAATGTCGTTTTATCTTTCTATTCTGCCTGTATCTAGATTTTTAGATGAGGTCCTGGAATGATGTATGTATTGGCTTTTAACGTTCCCACTGAAGAACACATGCCTACTTTCTGTGAGGGGGAATGGGCCGTAATCCACCACGCGGGCCCAGTGCGGGTTAGAAAATGTCACATGTTTTCGAATTTTTGGTCCTAGGACATGCCGATTTCCTCACGATGTTTTCCTTCGCCGTTTTTGAGTAGGTATTTCAATAATTACGTAAATAATATATTGTCAAGCTTTCTAGATTTAGTCATCTAGAAAAAGGCAGGTGCTACGTATAAAACACTGGTATTTAGCTGAATCCGGTTTAACTGGAAGCCAACCCCAACATATATTTTCAGAAAAGGATAGGCAGATGATCATGATGAAGCTGCCTGCTATATCAATTTTATAATAGCGATATAAAATATCTTCAAAATGCCAGTTAGTTATAAATTGGTCACTATTTTACAAATCTATTTTTAAAACTTTTTTTTTTGAGTATTTGTAAATAAAAAAACCGTTAACGTCAATTCCGGTATGAAAACCTAGTAGTTTGGCCAACCTGACCATCACATAACGTTACCACAGAGTTAGAGTAGATTCTTTACTAGCGACCATCTACTAGTACTTAAGGGGGATGCGGTGAGGTATTTAGCGAAATTAAAATTTTCTTACAATTTTTCCAATTTCCAAATCAATGTCAGTTAGTAATAATTAATGAAAATATAACTCGCGACTTTATCAAATGTGAGTGGTTGACCAAAAAGGGACCTGGAGGGATTGGAAACCGTTATTTATTTTTTTCGATTTTTTTAATCTTTGGTCTTTTCGTTTTGTTTTGGTCTAACCAGAATATTTTTAGGTGCCGTAGTGTTTTTTTTTTGTTTTTTTCCGCCCGCGCACGAGTCGAAACTTCTTTCTACACGAAATTTCAAACGCGATTTACTCGAAATCAATTATTTTCCCTTGAGGTCCCTTTTTGGTTAACCACTCACAAATATGTAGGTATTTACAGAAATATAATTATTAGAAGATTTTTACCAGCAATAAAACTTCTGCATAGTCATTCAACAGGGTAATATGAACTTAGAGAATTGTATTGATAATTTTAATTCTGTAGTTTCTGCCAGCGCCTAGTCTTTCAAATGCAGAAAGAATTGATCAAATTCGACTGGTACCTAGTACCAGAGACTATCGCGTTCAAACAAAAAAAACTGGCACTCCGGTAGTGCCGACAGAAGTGAAAACTTGAACAATTACGAGTGTATTTTGTGAATCGTCTTATAAACAAAACACGCGTGTTAAGGTGTGTTCCTTATTTTATAGGGTTTTTTGCAAATCAGGTATGATGACCAAAGTGACTGGTTTATTCTTCTCGTGAAAGGAATTTATTCAGATTTACAAATAAGCACACAGGATAGACTTCAGTTCGTGGTGTTGTTCGCGGCAGTGGTAAGAGAAGCAAGCCCATGGAGCTCGTCGTCAGTTATATATCCGTGGTTCAGCGCCATCTCGTCGTTGTTGGATGAACTACGTAGTTAGTACGCGAAAGGCCCTCGTAGTTCTTCCCGATGTGCATAGATGGCGCTGTCCTCAACAACGCGCGTCTTTCGTTTTACGTCTTACGAATCTTACGATCAGGGTCACGTGACCTGACGCGAATTTAGAAGTTTTTACCCATTCCAAAAAAAGTACACAGCGCCGCTAAAGAAGTTTTCACTTCAAAAATAAACTCTCAGCTTTATTACAAGCTTTTTATTAGTACAGATTAACACATATTTGTGACGGTCGCAAATTATAGTTAGATCAAAATACAACCTGATACGGACCTGCAAAATAGAAAGAACGTAAGAAAATTTGAATTTCGCGGACTACCCTATCGCTTTCGCCTTAATAACGTTGAAAGCTATCAAGAAAGCAAGTGTAGCTATAACTGTGTAATAAGTTGAAAGAATGTGTAAGAAAGCGGGGCGTGTCTGCCATGTTAGCTTTACTTATCACTTATCAACGAGTGTCTTGATAATGTAATTATAACGAATTTATAACATAATGAGAGAGGTTTTTGTTTCATAAAACGTGTATGTAATGTTTTTTATGCAGAGTGTGTTGAAGAATTCTTTCCTAGCGACGTTCTACGCACTATCTTTGTGTGGATTTCAGCCGATATCGTGGTTTTACGAGACAGCAAAGTCTAGTTTACTACATGATTTAGAAACTCAAATTTATTTTTAGGAATGACGCCATACCATCTTAGCAAAATGACCGCGTATGTTGTGCTTATGGAACAAATCTAACTTAAAGAGATATATTAATGATTCTAATGACTATAATTCTGTAAATACATAATCTATTATAGCCGCGAATCATATTTTGATCAAGATACCACCTGTCACTGACCTGCAAATCGTAAAATACGTAAGAAAATTTGAATTTCGGGGGCTTCCACTAAGATGTGGGTTTAATGGTTTGCTTATGAGCTCATTGATGTTCGCAGTAAGAGATTCTTCTTCATTTTCTCTCGTAATGGTGAGAGCAATGGTGGCCCCGTAGTAACGTATCTTAATGGGTTCGAAACTTCGAACCCAGCTAGGCGCTCGCAGCGGGATTGTCCTTCAGCGGGATTGTTCGAAAGGGGTACCGCTGGCCCGGAACATAAAGGGCTAAGGAAGGAACACGGGTGGGTTTTAGTCGGTAAGAGTCTGACACTCCCTTCCGCTCCACCCAGAGCGGGAGGGGTCATTTGATGATTTCCCATTCAGAAAAAAAAGCCAGGCGCTTGACTTTGTGTAAATCTTTTCACACCACTGCTTTCAAAACGGTGAAGGAAACCATCGTGAGGAAACCGGCTTGTCCTAGAACGAAAAATTCGAAGACGTGTGAACCCGCGTGGTAGAAAAAAAAATAAAAAGATTACAACCTACTCTCTCTCGTTTCCCACACTTCCCACTGCTGGGACACAGGCCTTCTCCCTTCTCTTATTATACAAGGTACGAATGAAAATGAAAATATTTGCCAGTCAGTAAGATTGGTGACGAAGCTGACTCGTTAAGATACCTTTAATTCTGAAGTATAGGTGTGGCCGGAGGGTGTTTATTGCTTTATGAATGTTCTCGGGTGCCGTGACGTAAAACACTGGTAACTTTAGGTACGGAAATTGCTACCATTCCTAAAGGATGATTGCCTCATTGACGTCATTCGAACGTAGGCGGTTTTCCGCCAGAGTCGGTGAGTTAGAGGTAGGTAGATAACGTTACTCACTTCGTTACCTGTAAAATGACTCGTGCACTAAATGCAGATTCAAGGTTTTACTATCATCATTCCAAATGTGCTACTTTAATGCCTGCTGTACTAGCTTAAAAAATTAGGGCGGCGGGATTTTGTCGCGCACTGGATTTGCGCGTTAAATAAACACACTGTTGGATTTTAAACTCTCGGCGCTAAGCAGTGCGTTGAAAATGCAGTGCACGAAAAAAAAATCGCCGCGGGAAAACCGCGCCAGTGTGTACCGGGTTTATTAAGGGGCTTACAGGACCTAAACACAAAAAATCGGTTGTCTGTAAAGTCGGTTTACGGACGATAGTTTAACGTGACAACGTCATAACAAAACATTAATGAAATTGCCGAACGCGGAGGCCGATTCGGCAGCGTTCGACATCATCTGTCTCTCATCGCTCGTTCCGCGCTCTCGCTTGCACTTCAAGCCGCCATGGAACGCTACAACGCTACAGAGCAAGGCCGCGAGGTAACGCTACATGAGTCATGTTTTTTCGTGTGTGCAGCCAGCTTCATCAATTTATTAGACGTTGTCACGTCAAAAACGCAAGTTTTAGTTCTAAACACAACAAGAGCGTGTCGGGCCACGCTCAGTGTAGGGTTCCGTAGTTTCCCGTCCGTCACAATAAGATAATTATGTAAACGAAGTGAAAAAAATGCTTGCATATACGATTATACTACAAACTTAGTTCAGAAATTATTTTGTACAACTTTTTGTCTTTTTTATACAAAAACTGTTGTTTCCATCAAGTTCAAAATAATTTTCCTAGAAAGTCCTTATAAAGTTCTACTTTTCAGATTTTTTTCATATTTTCTAAACCTATGGTTCAAAAGTTAGAGGGGCCCCCCCCTCTAACTTTTGAACCATAGGTTTTTTCACATTGTTTTTTACTTTTGGCGCGATTATTTCCGAAATTATTGACATTATCAAAAAATGATTTTAGTAAACCCCTATTCATTTTTAAATACCTTTCCAACAATATATCACACGTTAGGGTTGAAATTAAAAAAAAAATCACTTCCCACTTTACATATAGGGGGGCTACCCTAATAAAACATTTTTTTCCAAGTTTTATTTTAGCACTTTGTCGGCGTGATTGATATACATATTGGTACCAAATTTCAGCTTTCTAGTGCTAACGGTCACAGAGATTAAGCGAGGACGGACAGACGGACAGACAGACATGGCGAAACTATAAGGGTTCCTAGTTGACTACGGAACCCTAAAAACAATAAAAGTATATGATCGAGTACAGTAAACAAAATCAGAAAAATATATGATATTCTTCAGGATATATGCTAGGTAGATAGTGTGTTGAAAACATAATACAACTAATTTCATACGATAGAAAAAAATCATGAATATACCTCTAAAAACTTCCTTTTTACAATAAAAACCCTACTAATATACATACAATCATTCTGATTTTTTATAGATTATTCTTACATACTTAACTAAAACACTATTGTTTTATTTTTTTTGTCCAAAAAATTGTTTTTTTGTAGTTAAATAATTGCTGCATATTTTGCAATAAATTACCAGCGTTGTGTCATCGCGCTTCTCTTTCCTTTCTATGCAGTCCGACAGTGACCGCGCTTTGGGTCATGTAAGCCCCTTAAGGATACAGAGGTGACATTGTTTTTCATCGATTTCATAACATAACACGAAGAGTGGGAAAAGCTAGACTCCAGCACCCTAATTGCGTAACACACTATCAATTTCAATCAGAATAATTTTGAAGGATATTGCTAATCCATTGCTTCATATGTTCGAAAAATGTGTCTGCTCAACAACGTGAATAACGCAATGGATGTTGTCGAACTGTCTAAATGAAACCCTAATAACTACGATAGTGTGTTACGCAATCGCTCCGCTCGCGCTGCACAGTTTAACTCTAATGGGAACATTAAATTACTCAATTACTTGAAAACAAAGCTGATGAGAACAGTTGATTAAGTAATATCGTTCCAGCGATCTTGTAAAACTTCTTACTGAAGTCATTAAAGTGTACGCAAAGACGCAAACTTATAGACTATAGTCAGTTCCAAATGTATCAGACAAAAGTGTAAACAAAATGTACGTCAGAACCGCGGGTGTACTTTTCAGATCGGCCTAAATTTATTGTCATTATTTGGTACCTTCCGTGTACCTTTACGTACCTCTCTTGAAAATCTGTGTACCTACACCCGTACAAAGATATTTAAAAAATTAGGTACACCCGCCATCCTGATGTCAGAACCGCGGGTGTACTGCTAACCAATATATATAGCTAAGTACACTATATAAGTAGATTTGGTACCTCTTGTGTACCTGCAGAAACAAGTATTAAATAAACAAAATACTGTCAGATTACTGCGAAAAGTTAAAAAAACGATTTTCTTTCTTTGACGTTCTTACTATTTTATTAAATAGTAACGACGTCAAAGAATAAATAACAATCTTCGGTAATCGAAACCAGAACCTCCACGTTAAGCATGTATTGTGGCCATACCAGGAATCCTGAATCCAGAACCGCCGCATAATATTTAGTCACTACTAGCTGCGCCCCGCGGTTCACAACCTTTCGCCTTTATAATATTAGTGTGAGTGTGTGCCCATACCGGGAATCAAAATATCAAATTAACGGACACAAATTATACACAGACTCAGGACAATACATTGTGTGATCTGCAAATTTTTGTTCTATGTGGGGATCAAACCTACAACATCGTGTTCAGCAGTCGCATATTACGACCACTGAACCACCGAGACAGTCAAAACTATATTTTTTTGGTTGCATTTGGATTTACTGGTGCAAGGACGCAGTCATTATATTTCCTTGTTGCTTGTTTCCTTTATGATTATCCTGATATCAATAATAATAAAATATGAAATTATTTCCATTCAGTTCCAAGACCGAAATAGATACATACCCAGTATTTACATATACAGGGTGTCCCAGAACTCAACGTCAAGCCGAAACGGGGTGACAGGATTGATCATAATCATCACGAGAAAAATCTGAAAAAAAATCTATCCCATGCAGTTTGAAAATTATGGGCATTTTAAGAAAAACCTAGAAATTTGATCAAACTGTACTATTTTTCGGTTATTGTGGTTATTCTTTTTTATTTTTGTTCATTTGAACTTTGAAAACAAATAACATTTAACATTTTTTTCTAAATAACATTTCTAGAATCCCAATAAAAAATAATGTCGCTCAGTGTGGTCGCTCATGTCTCGCTCAGTCATGGCAAACATACCCACTATCCATCTCTCTCATCATTTTGCCTTAAAATTAAGAACCTACCTAGAGCTTATGCGAATCAAAAACATTTTAACTGAGATAGCAAAAATCGGGTTACTTGAGGTTTTATTTTTTTTACTCTTTTTTATTGTATGAAACTAACAAGTATTGTACCATTTTAGAATTCTGGTTAAATGCGCCAACTTTTATTGCCACTTGCCAATGCACTCTAGTACATTTTTTTTAAAGGAGGGTCTGTCAAATTCGACGAATCTTGAAAATTTTAAATTCGTAGTTTAACAAATAGTCTCAATTCTCGGAAACTTGAGGCAATTGTGTCATTATTTTTTATTGGGATTCTAGAAATGTTATTTAGGATTACGTTTTCAAAGTTCAAATGAACAAAAATAAAAAAGAATAACCACAATAACCGAAAAATAGTACAGTTTGATCAAATTTCTAGGTTTTTCTTAAAATGCCCATAATTTTCAAACTGCATGGGATAGATTTTTTTTTTCAGATTTTTCTCGTGATGATTATGATCAATCCTGTCACCCCGTTTCGGCTTGACGTTGAGTTCTGGGACACCCTGGATATGTAAATACTGGGTATGTATCTATTTCGGTCTTGGAACTGAATGGAAATAATTTCATATTTTATTATTATTGATATCAGGATAATCATAAAGGAAACAAGCAACAAGGAAATATAATGACTGCGTCCTTGCACCAGTAAATCCAAATGCAACCAAAAAAATATAGTTTTGACTGTCTCGGTGGTTCAGTGGTCGTAATATGCGACTGCTGAACACGATGTTGTAGGTTTGATCCCCACATAGAACAAAAATTTGCAGATCACACAATGTATTGTCCTGAGTCTGTGTATAATTTGTGTCCGTTAATTTGATGTTTTGATTCCCGGTATGGGCACACACTCACACTAATATTATAAAGGCGAAAGGTTGTGAACCGCGGGGCGCAGCTAGTAGTGGCTAAATATTATGCGGCGGTTCTGGATTCGGGATTCCTGGTATGGCCACAATACATGCTTAACGTGGAGGTTCTGGTTTCGATTACCGAAGATTGTTATTTATTCTTTGACGTCGTTACTATTTAATAAAATAGTAAGAACGTCAAAGAAAGAAAATCGTTTTTTTAACTTTTCGCAGTAACCTGACAGTATTTTGTTTATTTAATACTTGTTTCTGCAGGTACACAAGAGGTACCAAATCTACTTATATAGTGTACTTATCTATATATATTGGTTAGCAGTACACCCGCGGTTCTGACATCAGGATGGCGGGTGTACCTAATTTTTAAAATATCTTTGTACGGGTGTAGGTACACAGATTTTCAAGAGAGGTACGTAAAGGTACACGGAAGGTACCAAATAATGACAATAAATTTAGGCCGATCTGAAAAGTACACCCGCGGTTCTGACGTACATTAAACAAACCATGTTCAGTTTGTAAATTCCACAAACATCCTCATTTCGCCAGCTACGTTTAAGTCTCATGAAATAGGGGGGGAGCCTTAACCATTTGTACAGTTTCACCAGATACTTTTGGAACAAACCATACCTATCGTTACAAGTAATCGGTCTGACATAACAGTCGTGCAGTCATGTAGTTATGGAAATAACTAATAAATATAACACCGTTACATAAAATGTGATACCTTGTCACGAGACGTGCATAACATCTAACAGAAGTTCATTTCACAGTTGTTACTGAGAAAATGTGTTGTGTTAATTGATTGATAACCAATTTAAAGAAATTAAGGCGCACATACTACAGGTTATTTTTATAATAAGCTACATTGTTTTTTTTTTTACTGCTATGCAAAGGTCCTTCATGCCGGTCGATTCAGTAAAAATCTCACCGTGAAAACTTAGGTGAAGTGAGTTAGGTGGGTAGGTCATGACCCCTTATTATCACTGATAATAAGGGTATCATAGTTCTTCCATAGTTCTTGATAACCAGTCCACTTTAGCCACTCAAACCCATAGTCCAACTTTTTATTTTTCCATATCCTGCAAAAGTCCTACACCAACCGGGGTTTATCTTTGGATGCACTTGCATACTGCATATAGTGCCGCATTTCACTAAAGTTTCGTAAGGGGCCTCTGCGTGCGGGCGGAGAGTAATGGGTAGCTCACCGTCCGAACAGGATCAGGCCCGTGCCGGACGGCGCGTACGTGTTCAACGCGCGCCTCAAAGAGATGTCAGCATTAAAAGAAGGGGCCCGTAAGGGCCGAAGCCTGCCGGGTCAGCAGGATTGTCCGAAAGGGTTACCGCTGGCCCGGAACATAAAGGGCGAAGGAAGGAACACGGGTGGGTTTTAGTCAGTAAGAGTCTGACACTCCCTTCCGCTCCACCCAGAGCGGGAGGAGTCATTTGATGATTTCCCATCCTGAAAAAAAAAAAAAAAGGGGGCCTCTGCGGATTGGCTTCGGCACCTCGTACGCCACAGCAACATTCCTCGTACTCTTTACACCTCGTACAGACATTTTGTTCTAATGGTCTTGGCTGACGCATGACCCATGGTCCCGAGATATCTAAAATCATAAAAATAAATAATATATTATACTTAGTGTTATTTGGCGCCGCTGACGTGTGCACTCCGCACGCTCAACCTCACCCCATAGCGAGTGAGACAGACTTATTCAGTTGTTATCTGAGTGAGTTCACAAGGAATGCATTGTTTGTAAATAATTAGTTATAGATATTAGTATAGATTAAGTTAGTATACCTAAGCGCATTTATCGCATTGGCTTCCTGTAACGGTAGATGTAAGTAGAACAATAATAAGTTATCATTCTCTTATCTCATATACACTTTCCATATTTCTTGATTTTCTTACCTAAATCTGTATAAGGATGATCACATCATCAGTATTACCATAATACTAAGAAGAAGAACGATCTTAATATCAGAAACCAATCTTATGATGACATAGATATTTTTTTGGAATTTTGCAATAAATGTTATCATCATATTGCAGTCAGACATGTTATTATGAGGTAAAGCCGCATACTAAACAACGTTTATGACATTTAAAAATGTTGTTAGGAATGTGCTTTTTGTTCAAGTTTTCCTTTTAAAATCCTTAAGCTAAATTCCGAATAGGTCATCGATTTGTGATGGTCAATTCACGTTTAAAAAAAAAGTTCAAGAAAAGAAAAAAAAAAGAAAAGAAAAAAAAAATAAAAAAAAAAAGAAAAGTTAAGAAAAGAAAAAGGAGGAGGAGGAGGAGGTTTAAGAAAAGTTCTAGAATTTTTCATAGCATATCATCTGCCTAGCCTTTTCCCAACTATGTTGAGGTAGGCTTCCGTGGAGGCAGCTGAATACCAGTATTTTACATGATACGACTGCTTATCTGACCTCCACAAGATAGTTACTGAGGAATACGATACCCCTTGGTAAGACCGGTTGTCAGACTTTCAGGCTTCTGACGACAAGTTACGAAAAGATCAACGAATGACAGCCGGGATCAACGTCTGGGATGGGTAACAATCTCGGCTTCGGAAAGTACGAAGCTGAGATGGTTACCCCTCCACGGATTAACCGCGGCAAGCGATGCTTAACCTGATCGATCGACCTGTGCGGCTGTTACTACGTAGCCACAAGCCCCCTCGAGAGTTTTTCAAAGCACAGATATGCGTAAACATCATATGTAATGATAATTTAAATGACTATGTAAAACCTATAGCAAAAAATGTAATTAAATTACCTTTTTTACTACAAAGCAACTAATACTGCTAAACAGGTATCTATGCAAGTTTTCTTTTTAGGGTTCCGTACCCAAAAAGTGCTAACCTATTACTCCTATCCCCCTATTACTCTGCTGAAGTCTCCGCTGTCCGTCCGTTTTCCGTCTGACTGTCAGCGGGCTTTATTTGAACCGTAATAGGTAGGGAGTTAAAATTTTCACAGAGTGTGTATTTCTATAAAATCACACTAATATTATAAAGGCGAAAGTTTGTGAGTGTGTATGTGTGTTTATATGTTTGTTACTTCTTCACGCTCAAACGGCTGGAACAATTTTGATAAAATTTTGTATGGAGGTAGCTGAAACCCTGGATTAACATATAGGCTACTTTTCATCCCGATATTCCCACGGGATCGACATTCACGCGGGTGAAACCGCGGTGCGCAGCTAGTATAAAATAAATTTAATAAAAATTAAAGGGAATCTCCACAAGAAACGTGTTTATTTTCGGCATTTTTTGCCTTGTGGTACGGAATCCTTCGTGTCCGACTCGCGCTTTGCCAATATTTGTACCTACATAATCATGTAACGTTACGGTTCGTGTTTCATTGCATTGTGTATGTAATGTTATGTTATGTAAAATTATGTATGAACTTGTACGTATTAATGTACAGACGCCAGCACATCAAGTTACTACAAACTGTCAACATTCTTCAATAGTTTTTTTAACTTTATCGCTACAGCATAAGGTTCAAGGTTGATTGAGAAAATTTGTTTTTCTCATTAGCAGCCCGGAGTCTGGATATGAGTCCGGCAATAGGCTCGCTCTTATTACATAAAGGCTCCTACAAACGGGCGCGACACGACACGCGACAAAGGCACCGTAACTCTCGCAACGAGCGGTGCCTTTGTATCACGCGCGATTATATCGCGTGTCGCGCCTGTTTGTAGTAGCCTTAAGACTTAAACATAACTGGTGAAATGAAAACTCCTCCACGTTTGCGATCCCGAAGTTCTACGCCAGTGATGTGATACTGTCCAAGGCAATTTTAGACAGGGTCAGTGCACAAGTCAGTTATCGGCGCCAGTGCCCGCGCCTAGACTGGCTTCTAAATATTCTTGTGCGAATTTACAAGCCAGCGCTGACTTCCCGCCACTGGATTGATTTGAAATCAATTTACACGGGTTTTTTTTCGGGTCAGCGCTGGCTTGTCTCGATTTCGGCGCCAGTCACTGGATCTGTCTAAATCTGCCTTAACTGCAGTTTTAACTTTGTCTAACCCAAGAGAATACATTGTTTTCCCTTCATTTAAACACATCCTTACAAACCCCACGTGTTAAATTGAGTATACATAAAACAAAACCAAACAAAACCTTATCGTTTCATAACATTTTCAAAACAATGCTATCAATTCCACTATCAAACTTCCCTACACGTATGACGTCAAAAGTTATCTAAACCACTATAATGGTGGAACTAGGTACATTCAATTAGTACCTTATCATCACCCTGGTTGAAATTATCGCGACATAATTATCATGGGATATGACTAAAGCTGGAAACACACTGCTATCAGTAACCACTAAAAATCATCGCCGTGCATAGCACATTATCATCCTGAGTGGGCTTCTTGTCGCAGTACAATGCGTGCCACGAAAGATGAGACTTGACCCCGCCTCCCCCGCTCTTTTCGCCGCCCCTATGACGTCCGGTCCCGTCCCGCACTCAGACCTCATACCGCTAAAGATACCTAAAATCGTGTACTGCGCAAGTCAAACCACGTGGTGTGTCCAGTCTCATCTTTCGTGGCATGCATTGTACTATCCTACCGTTGGTCAAAGGCCTCCCCAAGTTATTCCAAGAACTCTTTTCCCGAGCTATCCCGAAACAGCCCGCTCGATATGCGTCAAGGTCATCTCGCCACCGCCTAAAGGCTCCTACAAACAGGCGCGACACGCGATATAATCGCGCGCGACACAAAGGCACCGCTCGTTGCGCGATTTGCGGTGCCTTTGTGATGCGTGTCGTGTTGCGCCGGTTTGAAGAAGCCGTTTATGGGCCGGCCTCGGGCGGCGGCGCGGCGGCGCCGCCTTCCATCTTAAGGCTGCCTTTCCACCAGAGATGAGCGAGGATGCGTAGCGAGGGATGTGTGTGAAACCAACCAATAACATCGCTTCATTTTCATAGCTTGAACTAAGTTAGCGTTGGTATTGGTTAGTTTTACACACATCCCTCGCTACGCATCCTCGCTCATCTCTGGTGGAAAGGCAGCCTTAGGCACCCATTGTGTGGAGACCCAGCGGTTATCCTGCATGCTGCTGATGTGTGTGACTCGCCTAGTCCTATTTTAGCGTGGCAGCCGTTTTGCCTACGTCTATTAGGGTGTTCCGAATTTTGTTATTATTTTTCTTTAATTTTAGAGTAAATTATCTCGCTGTATGCTCGCGTTTCTGACAAATCGTCGCTCGCATGACTAAAAGTCCTATCTCATTTTTCAAATTTTTTGCTAATTTGGGTTGGTACAGCTATATTTTTCTATTCGTGATTCTTTACACTTTTCACTAACCGTCGTACCTCTATATTATTTGGATCTCAAAATATAACCAATTTAAAAGGAAACAAAATGTAAAGAACCACGAATGGAAGAGTGTAGTTGTTGTCCTGACTCAAATCAGCTAAAAATTAGATAGGACTTTTAGTCATGCGAGCGACGAAATAATAAAACAATTTTTCTTTCTTTCTCCTTTCACAAACCAAGCCACGATATGAAATGTGTCTCGCACCATAAAAAAATGAACCTGAAAGTGTATTGGCGCGTTACGACTCGACACGGTAGTGTGTTCCCAGCTTTAAACAGTTCCACAGCACTGGCCACTGTTTAATGAATAAACTGATAAGGGTTGTACGTACAGACGTAATATATAACAGTAATGACAAAGTGATTGTGAACTTTAACGTTACAGATATAGAATGTAGTTTAGAGTGTGGTGTTGTTGGTTTGTTTGCGGTCGGTGTGGCGAGCGAGGCTATATGGAATATTTTGCTAGTTACATTCCGCGCGTGTTTTGTTCCATGTTATGGTTGATATTTTTCGTCGTATGTGAATCAATGAATTCGTGGAAGATGTTGAGGAATTTGCCCTTCTACGTATGGTCCTGTGTAAGCCGTTTGTGTTAATATAAAGCGCAGAATCAAGTTCAATTTATTAGGTATGCATGTTAGTTTCCTTAACTGACGTGCCACTTCAAGAAGCTGAACTGACGTCAATTGCCAACCGTCTTTAAAATGACACAAAAGATCCGGGGGTAAGCAAACTATTGTTTGCTTAAAGCCTAAAGATTCCTTCAAACAGGCGCGACACGCGATAAAATCGCACTTGACACAAAGGCACCGCAAGTCGCGCAACGAGCGGTGCCTTTGTGGCGCGCGCGTTTCGAGTCGCGCGTCGCGCCTGTTTGTAGGAGCCTTAAAGATACCTTATAAATTATAAGGTTGAGGTTGGATTTAAAAAGTTATATCTAATCCCTATCTACCACTGAGTCTACTAAATCGCAATTCAAAATCTCAACGCGCAGTCCTCAGTGTCTCATCCAGTTTATCCCTTGTGCTATCCTTATAAGATCTCCCAGATGTGCCTTACATTCGTTGCACGGGGGGGGGTTCTGGAATTGGTCTTTTAAGAGGAACCGGGACCACCCCTATGTGCTGATGGTGATCACCGGGGTGGTTTTAGTGAGGTAACAATCCCACACTCCCCGACCTCCCTCCCCGGAGCTCGGTTGGCTTTTAAAGGTTTCCCCCAACAAAAAAAAATATGTCTGCTTTAATCTGAAGGGGTTCTTTCGATTTCACCAATACTAGTCGATACGACGATGCAGCGCGTAAATGAGAGCGCGATGTTGGATTATATCAACTTTTGGCGTTGAATATCCAAAATCGCGTTTTTGTTTAGGCAAAACTGAAAACCACTGTAAGTTTTTCTGTACATTCAATATTCTTCTGTAAGTCATACATAATACGATTCTGATTGCATTTCGATATTTCGTAACATAACATAACATCACGCCTGACGCCTGTACACCCCGTAGGCTTTGGCAGAAGTGTAGGTACAGTCAGCAACAAAAGTCGATTAACACTTCAGTTTTTTTAATCTCAGTTATTGAGCAATATATTAACAGTTCAGTTTTTTTAATCTCAGTTATTGAGCAAAATATTTGTTCAAAATTCAAATTTGGATTGTACTTCTGCTGCAATTTTGAACAAATATTTTGCTAAATAACTGAGATTAAAAAACTTGAAGTGTAAATCGACTTTTGTTGCTGACCGTATCTATTTAATAGTGCACAGCCACATTTCGTAATTTTGTCTGTAGGTAACAAGACCTGAACAGCCTACACAGTAATGCTTACGCATCCTTTATTTTAGAGCTAGTTATTTAATATAAATTTTCCACTAACGAGGCTAAAGGAAATATTAAAAATAAACAATGATAGTTACGCATTTCTTAAGGCTAAGCGCGCACCACGAAATATAATCGTTGCGGTAAATAATCGCCAATTTGTGCACAATACCAATATACTAGAGTTCGCGCACTGCGTTAAATAATCGCTTGAACAAATATATTAGCAGTCGGGAATTTATTTCGCAATCGCATCGCAGTGCGCGCTTAGCCTAATAGTTACCATGAACTCATTAGATTACTGGTTAGTTCAGGTTTTTGAAGTAAGGACTTGTATTATGATGGGTTAATGAATTTTGAAAGTCTTGCCAATTCAACGGCCTTTGGTTTTTTGATGGGGCCTAATTACAGTGTTTTTTTTTCTGTAATTGTAGAATATTCTAAATATTAAATTTTTGTGTACTTAGGTACCTATCTAAAATGCATTTGTCTTGCATTCAGACTGATGGATTCTGTTATCGTTGTTCATCACAGTTATAAAGTCTTGTCATACCTGTTGTATTTAGCTGTTACGATAATAATGCCTCACTCCTACTGCACATAAAATGGGGTTTGCCTGGACAATATTA
The DNA here is from genome assembly GCA_927399505.1 of Luperina testacea. Taxonomy (NCBI): domain Eukaryota; kingdom Metazoa; phylum Arthropoda; class Insecta; order Lepidoptera; family Noctuidae; genus Luperina; species Luperina testacea. The sequence continues at coordinate 15,096,338 of OV656768.1, read as the reverse complement.
TAAAGTAGTTTTAACAAAATATTTCTTGTTTTAGCATAGCAACAAGCTCTTAGGTAAAGTAGTTTACTTGCGTAATGTCAGCAGTAGAACAAACAAAAATTGTAAAATAAATTTCATTTTATTACTTACAGAGAAAATAATTAAGTGCCATACTTTCTAGAACATTCTGACGTGGGAAAAGTTAATTTATTATGCACAGTTACTTTGCGATAACCAAGACTTCTCATATGGACGTTACGGTTTCTAATCCGGCTAATGTCTTTTGTTAAATTCCTTTTATATGATTGTCGACCTTAATGTGTGTTACAGTTATACATATATTATGGTGTTGTGTTAATTTTATTGTAAGAGGTGTTTAATTATGCATTACGTGCAGTGCAGAATTTCTGAGTAATATTGTTACCTACTGTCCAAATCATTGTGTATTTAATGGTTATTTCTTAGGGTTTTTTTTTTGAGGATGGGATATCATCAAAATATGACCCCGTCCCGCTCTGGGTGGAGCGGAAGGGAGTGTCAGACTCTTACTGACTAAAACCCACCCGTGTTCCTTCCTTAGCCCTTTATGTACCAGGCCAGCGGTAACCCTTTCGGACAATCCCACTGACCCACATGCTGAGCTGGACTCCCATTTGGTGCAACCTTGAGACGCACACCGTACGGTGTATGTTTCGTTATTCATTTTATTTTAAGTATTCGTCATACTTTTACTTCGATATGTGTGTTTTTTATCTTGTTTTTATATTATAATCATGTGGGTAATTTGGTTATCATCTGATATTGTACTTTTGTGTGTTATGCTGTCTTTTTGTGTGCGCCAAATAAATGGTTTATCTATCAATCTATCGAACAATTTCAACGCATCAGAATCATGTACCTACTGAATCCAGGGTTGCGCGTCGTTGTCCCTGCCACCCTGTTGGTAGATGATCAACCATGCAAGAAAGCAATATAAACAATATTAATATTATGTTCATGAATTTCTCACTACAAGAAAACAACAAAGGAATAAAAAGGCAAAATGATGGGAATTCTTATTATGCACCGTTTTCTTCTTGCTTGTAAAGCAAAAATATTGCAGTTTCTGAGAATAGTTCTATTCAAATTAGATTCGTTTTCAGTTGAAATAATCACAAAGTCCAGATTGCAAATTGCTTCTGAAAAGGAGAACGCCGTGGGACCGTACGAGTACAAACTTGCGAGGGAGCGTGTCAAAACCGTGTAGTTCATTCTTATTCATCACTCTTATTTATATCTACCGACTTCAAAAAATAAAGGAGGTTATTTAAATTAGATTAACGTTTTTGTTATCAAAAAGAGTCCCGGATTTCGGGAATCCATGCAAAAAGTAGTTAGCAATATAGGAAGGGCACCAAATTCTCCTTCATATACACTAGGTTTGGTTGTGACAGCTGACTTTTTCGTTTGGTACAGGGCGCCCTATATTTGACGGCATTCTCCTTTGTGAAACAATGGATGAATTAAATATTATCTTACAGGGAAATTTTATATTATTTTTTAGTAAATAATACAAGCCGTGTGCACAATGGGATTCCCCATCGGCAAAATTCTCGAACTTCCATACAAACTTTCGTACGCTATTTAGCCACAGGCCCCTCGCTTATGGCTAAGTAATAAGAGCCGCACGGGTCGATCGATCAAGTTAAGCTACGCTTGCCGCGATTGGTTTGTGGATGGGTGGGTGACCAATGACCATCTTCATATACCAAGACCTCTCCGTGCCTCGGAAAGCACGTTAAACCGTTTGGTCCCGGCTGTCATTCATGGATCTTCGAGAGTCGTTACGGGTCATCAGAAGCCCTAAAGTCTGACAACCAGTCTTCAAGGGTATTACCAAGTAACTAACTGCCCGTAACTGGGTTGTGGAGGTCAGATAGGCAGTCGCTCTATGTAAAATACTGGTATTCAGCTGCATCCGGTTAGACTGGAAGCCGAGCCCAACATAGTTGGCAAAAGGCTAGGCAGATGATGTTGATAGCATTGAAATCTCGATGTTTTGTAAAGTCATACAAAACCGTGCGAAGCAGGGGCGGGTGTGACTCGTAACTCGTGAGTTTATTCGTAACAAACTTCATCCTTGTTGAAAAAGAAATATAATAAAAAAAACAGTGGCACTCCGGGAGTGCCGACAGAAGTGAAAACTTGAACAATTACGTGTGTATTTTGTGAATCGTCTTATAAACAAAACACACGCGGTACCGGCTACGGCCATCTGTCTTACGAATTTTCGATCAGGTCACGTGTCCTGACGCGAGTTTAACATTTTTTACCCATTACAAAAAAAGTGTACAACGCCGCTAAAGAAGTTTTCACTTCAAAAAAAAAAAACTTTTAAAATAACAACTGTCTCTACAATATTCAGCCTATTCTGTTCCCATTGCTGGGACACAGGCCTCCTCTCTGTGAGAGGGAGTGGGACGTAATCGAACGGTTTTCGAATTTTTAGTTCTAAGATATGTCGGTTTCCTTACGATGTTTTCCTTTACCGTTTTGAGAACTTAGTGGTGGTAATATAATTTACACAAAGTATAGCGCCTGTCTGGGTTCGAACCTACGATCGACAACTTGTATGTCGAGGCCGTTACTCCTGGGCCACCACTGCTGCGCATCTGCTCACATTGCATAAACTCCTATTGATTACGTTTAAATATTTGAATACTTAATAGAAATTGTTTTCAAACATAACGTGGCCTTCGTTTGTTTTGAATCGTCGACCTTATTGTAATCGGTACAACGAATAATTCAAATTTTTGTGTTTTGTTTTTTAGAATTAAATCGGTAAATAAAAAAAACAACTTGCTTTCAGAGGAGTTGTTAGGTAATGTAATACAATGGAGAAAAGTGATGTCATTGGATTTTGAATTGAGTTTGTTTTGGAGTTTTGGCAAGAATACGATTATAGTGTATTTAATTGACTCCAATCGCTTTGGATCTTATATGTTTGAGCCGTTTGGGGTTGAAACTCTAGGGCCATGGGGCCCGAGTGCTCATCGCCAAGCGGTTCGTCGACTCTTCATGTGACCAGAGGGCTGGCTTATTTTATTGCCAAAGAATCAGCATTGCCATACAGCGTGGCAGTGTTGGCATTAATCAATTAATTTTTTAATCAATTAATTAATTTGATTAATTTTAATCAGATTAAATTAATCACGATTAGAATAATCATGATTAAAAAAGTAATCTTAATCATGATTATTGACGTTAATCATTAATCACTAATCATTAATTGATTAACTCGATTATAAACGATTAATTATTCAAAGAACAAAAAAAAAATTCTAACGTTCAAATACACTGAATTCTAATTTTGAAGAATATTTTCAATCAATTAACCTCCGATCCATTTCTGATCTCCCCGGTGGGTTCCCGCATTGTCGTGGCGGGGGGGCTCAGTAGCCGTGGCTTGGACACCCACGGTGACGCGAAAAGGAACCCGAGGAGGGGCCGCTCGTCAGGGCTTTTGCCGACAAGCCGACGATGTAGCGGCCAAAAGTAGGTTGCGGTGTCGCTTAGGTGACATCGCAACTGAGGCGGGCGCGCCGCGATTTCGTGTATTGGAGGCATCGCGGCTGAGGGTTGGAGGCCGCGGCGGGAGAGGAGTGCCGGTATTGCGGTGCGCCGCTCTCCCTACCTTCCGAGGCCTTGACGGGGTCGCCACCGTACGATGGCGGACGCGGTGGGGCTGCAGGGAGGAGGAGTGTCGGTATTACCACGGTATTACGTTGGCCGCTCTCTCTATCTTCTGCAGCCGAAAATTGGCAGGCGGCGGGGCCAATGACCTGACCCGTCGCAGGGGGACCAAGGGTGCCCAGACACGGGGTCGTCTGGCGCCCATGTGCTGGTTTGGACCCTGGGGTGGTCACGGAGTGCTATGTGTTCTGGTGCGCCGGTGATGGGGAGCACTCCTCACAGGAGGGTCCGGTAACGGACAGCCGCGGCGGGTTCACGGATGAGTGCTAACGCGTGCCCGTGTTCCCGCCGTAAGCGGCAGAGGAGGACACCGTGGAGTTTTAGTGGGTTAGAGTCCCACATAACTGCACTATCTCTCCGTGGTAGTACAGTATGCATGAGCATTTCTCCACGATAAAAAAAAATCATTTCTGATTTCTTGATGTTCAAGTTACATTTCATAACTACTTTTTTTTCAAATAAGTCGTCAGATAATTTGTGTGACCTAGGTTTATTTAGCATAGTTGCAAAAGAAAACATTCTTTCTACCGAGCCAGAGGACGGCATTGGTGTATTTTTCTTAATAAATTACTGCTTTTGAAGTAGTATATTTATGTATTGCATAAGCTGTTGGTGTTGCTCTTCCAATAAATTAAATGAATAAACAAGTAGTTAATAGTTAATCAAATAATCAAATTAACGATTAAAGATTATGATTAATAATCTTAATCATTTTAAATTTGATTATGATTAATTAATCTTAATCAAATTTTTTGATTATGATTTTTAATCATTAATTTTTAATCGTTAATCAGATTAACTTTGGGCCAACACTGCAGCGTGGCAATGCTGCCAGTCTTTTGGGCACATTTCCTGTTGACAGCAATGAGTGTTGATAGCGGGAGTGGTCTCTGCGAGCGCATTTAGCATCCTCATCGTCCGCGGTATGATGCAAAAATAGTTAAACCAAGACCTGCAACACCACTTTTCATTTCGCAAACACTAAAAAACCAATTACCCATTATCTATAGTAAAACAAACCATTTCAAAATCCAGCAATTATAGTTAAAATCTATTTGGTTCCACAAGAGCGACCGGGCGAGAAGCATGTTACAAGAGGACTTGACGGCCTAGATGTGACTGATAACGATAAATTGGAGTGTTGAATGTTGGTAGTACGCAATATGACATGAAACAATGGCTGGGCAAAGAAAAGTCCAGGACTTGAAAGAAGGAAAATTTAGGCAGAAAATTGCTAGCCTAAAATGGCTAAATATAAGTAAGGAGGCGTCCTTACTTATATTTAGCCATTTTAGGCCATTTTAGGGGCTAACCAATTGGCGAATTGGTTAGCCCCTTTTGTTAACCTGCGGGGTAATTGCGTAACACACTATCAGTAGCAATAGCTGTCATTTTGACAGTTCAGCAACATTCATTGCGTTATTTAGGTTGTAGAGCGGACAAATTTTTCGAATATATGAAGCAATGGATTAGCAATATCCTTCAAAATGATTCAGATTATGATTGTGTTACGCATTTAGGGTGCTGTTTTGCTCGGCATCCACAAGTAATACAGCTGTCTGTACGTTGGGGCTGGTCATCACTTAGCGGCCTCAGTTTATTTTTAATTACTTTATTTTTGGATTGTTGTTTTGTTACTATTTGCTGTATCTGGACGCTTTTAACGCGTACGTCTTTTTTTTTAGATCGATCTCACATATATTTATAAATTCAACATTAATGATGAGTGTCCATGGAGTTTCTTGCCCGTTCTTCTCCATAGGAAAGAATGGGCAACTAGCTTAATATTTTCTGACTGACCGTTTCTGACAGTTTAAAAGTGCCTATAAATGGTTTAATTGAAATAAATGCTTTGAGTTTGAGTTTAATTTAAAAGAAGCTACACCTACGTTGAGCCTGTTTAGCTTTTAAAGGTACATCGGAAGTTATGTAGCAGTATTTCTATCTGTTTGTTTCGGTAGCATTGCTTTATTATTGGTATCTGATGCACGACTTGCTCTTTTAACCCATAAATTCCTGTAAGAAATAGAAATATTAGCCGTAATAGTCGCCTTTGTTATAGTGGATTCGTGTCTTGACCTTAAACATAGCCTCTGAACTTCACCTTACCAATTATTTTCTGATTTCTCCCACTGTGGTCAAACTCAAAATATAAAATTATGAAAGGCACTATAACAAAAGAAACCAATACCTAATGATTTTATAAATCGTCTTCCATTACGTACTTGTGACCGGTCAATGCATTTTCGGCATTCAAGTCAAGGTCATTCAAAGTCCGTTTGGGGTCGAAACGCTCGGTTCATGGGGCCTGAGGGCGCACCTCTTTAAGGAAATTTCTCGGCTCGTTCTTCGGGCAAAAAATTGGCATTGCCACTCAACGTGGCAGTTAGTCTTTTAATTTAGTATCTAGTGTAAAATAGTTAGTTGCGTTAAACATTGTAGAAGATGTAAATAATGTAGGTACCGCCGTAGAAGTGGCGAAGTTTCTGACCATAACAAAAAAAAAATCATTCGTAGATACCAGGGACACAAACTAAAAGAAGGTGTAAACAATTTCACTGCAATCTAAAGAACATATATTATTTTCTAGTACTTAATGCTACGCTAAGCGTGATTACTTGGCGTTTAATGAATAGACTTTGGCAATTCTCAAATACGTCATAGATTTTACGACTTTGCACTATAATGTGCGAGTTGCTTGCAATTCCTTGCACCGCATGTACCTACTAGTGTTTGTTGTGACCTCAAGTGCTGTAGGTGAATGTACTAGTTCAATAGGCATTTAGAACGTAAATCTAGTTATGTTTTTGAGATGCATAAGTACTACTTAGTGGTGTACTTTTGTTGATGTATAGAGTTAGTGGCTATTAAAGTAAATAAATGGATCAAAAACTATAAGGGTTCCTAGTTGACTACGGAACCCTAAAAAGGATGAATAAGACCAAGCTTACAAGAAAGGTTGTGTTAATTGTCGTGTGTTCTATTTATATTTATATATTCTTTTTTTTTCTTCTTATTTATTTCTTTATTGTACAGACATCACATCAAGCTACCCAAATCTGTCAAATTTTCCCAATCAACTTTGAGCCTTATGCTTTAGCGATAAAGTTGGATATCTATTTAAGAGTTTTGACAGATTGTAGTAGCTTCATGTTCCAGCACATGGAGTCTGTACACTACAAAAATATATAACAAAAAATAGATCGAACACTTCTATATATATCACGATTATTTTTTTTTTACTGATGAGAAATCATCAAATGACCCCTCCCGCTTTGGGTGGAGCGAAAGGGAGTGTCAGACTCTTATTGACTAAAACCCACCCGTGTTCCTTCCTTAGCCCTTTATGTTCCGGGCCAGCGGTAACCCTTTCGGACAATCTATATCACGAATTGTAACAAACAAAGATCTTTTATCGTGCTTCGTGGGTTTTACTTTAGTTACAACAAGTATTAAAATTGTAAGCTACATGTCTTTCTACCTCTATCATAAGAGGGTAATTTTTCTTGGGGACTAATTTGTTACTTTCGATTCCAAATACGGTGATAAATTCAGTGTCAGCCATACTCAGGTTTTTCCTGATTGGTTGTATTGTTTGCTTTGAACTTCAAGGTCAATATTAGATCTGTTGTAGGGTATTTTGTAGTCAAAGAGTAGTCTCTAGTTTATACTTGTTTTATTGTCATCATTATCACCGAATGTCGTAAGATGTCCACTGCTGGGCGCAGGCTGTTATTGTAAGAATTTACAGTTATGTTTGTCTGGTGTTCTGTGAGAGAAAGTATGCAATTCCCTTGCATTTAATTTAAAAATAACACGAAACAGTGGACTCCACTGTTCCATGTTAGGTTTAAGTAAAATTTTAAACAACACAATTATTGTAAAGTAATAAGGGTTCCTTTCTTAATTGATGTAATTGGTGTTGTACCGTTTTAGTTAACTACATATAAATAAATAAATATATTTGCTTCTTATTTAGTAAAAAATATACTTAACTTTTTTGTCGTCGTGTCTGCAAAACTATATATGACGGCGTAGAAAGTGGCTTCGCAATCGTGGTTGTGGTCGATCGTTGATCAGCGTCGCATACCCGTCGCAGGGTTTCGAAGGTTGCCGATGGAGCCGCTGTTATACCTCGTCCACTACGAACTGCTTTATTCCGGCACAATCATGATGATATTGAAGCTGCTGATCCACTTATACGATGACCACTTCTGGTAAAGGCTTTCCTCATATCCTGCGCCGATAAATACGTTTCCGTGTTTACAAAGGTTCTATGTTATGTTTTATATACCACTAGAATATGGTCAAGGGTGAAACAGCTACTGCATAAGTCTAACATAAATATTTGTTATTATTGGAAGCAGATAATGTGTATACACTCATGTTAACCTCCTTAAATGGTGCTTAAGAATTATATTAGCCAGATAATTGCTTCTCGTTATAATTACACTTGACGGTCATTATATGCTAATTTGAGTATAGGGGTATTAACAAGGATCCTAATGATTTTCGTAAAATAACTGATAGTCAGAAGCCCGAAAGTCTGGCAACCAGTCTTATCAAGGGGTATCGTATTACCTAGTAATTGGGTTGTGGAGGTCAGATAGGCAGTCGCTCCATGTAAAATACTGGTAATTAGCTGCATCTGGTTAGACTGGAAGCCGACCCCAACATAGCTGGGAAAAGGCTAGGCAGATGATGATGAACTGATAGTTATAGCGTTGGATGGAAGGCGTCCCGCAAGGTGGACCGATGAACTGGTGAAGGCCGCAGGAATTCACTGGCTGCGAGAAGTACTGATCCAGTGAAAGTGGCGGTGCTTGGGGGAGGCCTTTGTCCAGCAGTGGACGGTTGTCGGCTGAAATGATGATGAACTGATAGTTTCTTTTTTTTCTAAAGTACACCAGTATACGAGTACTCAGGTTATGGGAGGATGTCTCTGTCACCCTTGGGAGTGTTCTTATAAACACAACTCTTCAAGCTCAAGTGCTGCTAGGTCTTCCTGCCCCTATCCAATTGCTTTGGGGTCGGCGCGTATAATTTACTAGCTTCTGCCCGCGACTTCGTCTGTGTGAAGTTTCTTGCTCCCCTGACCCACCCCGTCGCATCGCATACCTGCCGACGCCAGTACTTCGCTCAGTGTTCTTTCTGACGTTTTTTTGCTTTTCTCAGCTCTTAAGGATGATGTCAAGTAGCCTATATATAGCCTTCTTCAAGAATTGAGCTATCAAATGCAAAAATATTTTTTCAAAACCGACTGGTGGTAGTTCCAGAGATTAGGGCGTTCGAACAAACGAACATACCCCTCAGATTTATTGTTTCATAGGTTCCTAAATTTTTATCTGTTATTTAAGTATTCACTCCCTCTCTATTTCATCGTTCACACTATCCAGCGACAGTTTTTTTTGGTTTTCCTCTATTCCTACTACCAATCTTCATTCGTAGGTAAACACCTGCTCAAAAAATTTCATACAACCTTATCGTTATGTGTGTCTTTTAAAGGTAAGCTTATTAAAAGTCCACTCATACAAAGCAGTCGATCCACGAAATCTTTGAAATTCACTACAAATTCATCGTAAAAACGTCGGTCATGCAAAACAAATGCGTCCAACTGATTCGCATTATGTTTTACGTTGTACTTTGCACCACAAACCACTTTGACTTTAAACGTAGTGGTGTAAAAAACGGATGATATAAATACCAACATAATGTAATTGGGATCTAAGTTCTGGTTTAACGTAAAGATGGTCTTTTTTTTATTTTGAGGATGGGATGTCATCAAATCTCCCCTCCCGCTCTGGGTGGAGCGGAAGGGAGTGTCAGACTCTTACTGACTAAAATTAAAGATGGTCTCACACTGACATTTTTTTGGCAACTACGGCTATGTAGGTACGTGAATTTTCGGGGTCAACAGACTTCTATAGCTTTTGGCATAATAATTATCATGACGTAAGGCAGACAAATTACAGAACGATGTCGAAGGTGCAGCATTAACAATAACGCATATACAAGTTCCGACAATAAATTAGGTTTTTGTCTAAAAAAAAGACTCTGTTCTTTGGGATATTACTTGCAAGAGATGAATGAATTGCAACGTTGCACATCGCAATGCAAACAAATGACTGTTGCGCGATGACTTTCTAGTCCAACGATGCTTCTGCAACAACATTGGTTGCAGCAACTCCTTGCAACGCGTGCATTTCTGGCATTACTTGAGCATTTGCTGTGTTGCGCTGTTTGTGTGTTTCTTCCGTATTTTTACAAAATCGTGATACTGTTATAATTCTTTCGCCTCTTCTTGTAATATCCCAAAGAACAAAGTCAAACCACATGTTCTTTTTTACTTAGTGACGTTTTGTAGGAAATAAAAGGCGTTGGTAGTAATTTTACAAATCTTCGAAGTCAATTAACGTTTTCTGTACCTTAACCAAAAACATCCACTTTTGTCCATTTATTCTCAGCAGGGGGCAATCAAGCTTAATTTGCTTGGAATTGTCTAAATTAAGCTATTTTGGTGCGTGTTGTGTTGCCCTTACCGCGCAAGGCTGCGTTTGACGTCACGTGGATTGAGGACACTCCGCCTGCTCGTGTGTGACCAGAGCCGGTGTGGAGTGGATGCGGTACTTTATTTGGTTATTTTTTGGATTTGTTTGAGACAGGAGAATAATGTTAGTTTATGTCAATGGTTGGATGGTTGGTTTGTGTTTGCGTCGTGGAAAGTTTTGAACAAATTATAACAGTGTTCATAATCTCAGGTACTTAATTTACATTACATCCCCACATCAGTCAAATGTATTCTTATACATTATACCTTAGTCAAATGTATTCTAAGTAGATTTTTCGAGTGACCATTTGTAACAAAAAAGTCGTAATAAGTTTTTGGTTGCAATGGAATTTAACATTGTTATGTATGACATTCAGTTTGTTGTACCATAACTTGAAAATGATCTCAAATTCCTAGCTCTAATATAGGAAAATACAAGACGTTCTGTGGGATGACAGCGTCCAGATTGCATAAGATAAACAGGTTATGGGCAGGTCCAGGATTGAGATCCAACGTAAAAAATAAAATATACTTAAGTCACTATGATTATGCCGTCTAAAAACCAAGTCTTGTATACTACATAAAATCGGAAGGATAATTACCAAAATTAAAAACATTCAAAATCATTCCATGTCAATAACTTGTCAAAAAAAAATGTAAGGGAATTAAAATTACGAGAATCGTCCCTCTGATCTCCTAAACCTGTAAAAGTCCATTCTGAAATTAACTTTATGTCATCATCATTATGTTACATTATAATAATTTTCGAAATTCTAAAGGAATCCAGTAATTTTTTTGCCCATCTAATGATGAACTAATTACTTACAACAATGTTAATTGACGAATTTTCGCTAAGCTCATATTCATTGAAGTGAATCGGTAACAAAGTACAGTTAGCTCCGAGAGTCTGTTCTTATAACAATTAAAAGAAAACAAAGAGAATGAACCATCCATTCTCTTTGTGTTATCCCCCTTTTTCTAAAGAGTTGTTTTTTTGATTTCTTTTGAATGAACAGAGTTTTCATCTTTGATATGGTTTGGTATTGAACCTGTAATATTCAAAACCGTTGTTTTTCCTGCTGTACCCACACAGTCACACATTTGTTTTTCGTCTAGTCTATGGATTACCAATGGAACCTTATACCGGTATCGTACTACAACAATGGTGGTAGTTCACACGACGAAATATCAAGCTATATACATTTCCAGTTTTAGCTGTCCTCGCATTGTACAATGAGAAGTCAACTTATACTGATAATGTATAATTTGATATGTCATCGTGTGTACCTACTCACGTTTGATCACAATTTCAAATGATATGAACCGATCATACAATCAAAGATGGTGGGACGCTCATTTAGTCTCCATCTCCAGACTTTGGTTTCCCATAAACATTTCATTAATATTTAAAAATAAGCTTGTGGAATTAATAAAAGAAAATCTCATTTGAGAATAAGTAGCTTATTTTCAATTTATAACCCCTCAACCTGTTAAATGTATTATAACAATTTAAGGTATCATATTTATTCCATATTAATTTTGATTAATCCCAAATCATCATTATTATTTTTGAAATTAAATTTTTTTTTATAATTTCAAAAAGAATTAAAAAAAAAATTAAAAGTAATTATTTTCAAGGCTCTACTTTTATTTTTATTTCTATATTTTCTTTTATATAATATGTAAAAGCTTATCCTTCATCAAACTACATCCTTGTTCTAAGCCCAAAGCTGTTGCAACGATAAAGATTTCTGTGCACGTGCTGTTCGCTCCCATAGATTAACGTAATATCAGTGAATCGTACACAGATGATGCGTACACGCACGGTAAACGCTTCATACATCACAATTAACTGGTAATCATGTTATTTATTCAAGAAGTGTATGTGTATGGAATATTTGGCGGAATATTTTTGGTTTTTATGGAGTTTTTGGTTAGTTATTGTTTGTTTTTTAGTCGTTATATGGTATTATATTAAAGGACAATTTCAGATTGGATCATAATTTGAGAATACCATAAACATGAGATAACATTACGCCTGTAACCTCCGAAGATTTAGGCAGAAGTGTAGCTAGACTTAAACAAAACTGGTGAAATGTGGGTCTACCCACATTTCACCAGTTTTGTTTAAGTCCCATATTATAAGGACAATCCTGTTCTTCTTCATATTCACCGGACACAAATTTAGTCTCCGGGCTGCTATTGAGAAATTCCTTTAAATGAAGATTTAGTGAGAAAAATTGAAAACAGTGTGCTTAGATGGTTTAGTCATGTTGAGAGGTTGAGTGAAAGGCGACTAACAAAAGGTATTTTCAAGGCAAATGTGAAAGAAACAGGGAACCAAATTCAAACTACATTTTTTTTCTTACCTAGTGGCGTTCTGTAGTTTCTTCTTACAAACATGGGTAGAAAGCGTGAGTTTATGTACGTGTATGTGTCTAGCTAAAACCCATTCTCGAATCGCCATAACTCAGTATGCATTTTTCATCCTCTCAATCTGCGTGGTTCTTTCCTCAAAAGACCATCTCAGACATCGACCTACATGGTCTTCATATAACCTGACCAAGATTATGTCTGGACTTTAAAAGAGACTATGACCTCTGAGTTTGTTTCGGCCTTTCTTCTCAGAGTAGTCAGGTAGGAAACGCAGACCTCATCTAGTTTAAAAAATATATGATTGACGTGTAAAAGTTTTTGTGCAAACTTACTTACAAAAATAAAATCATTTATCATTTATCATGAATTTGATGATCATTTATCATCTTTTAGAATCATCAGTTAAAAGCAACTGTAACATTGTCCATGTAATAAGACTCAATAAGATGTATGATTGCTTCTCACTTACTGATAACCATCTTAATTAGCGATGAGAAACATCAATGCAATTACCTGTCATCCAACTGCGTATATATTTGATAGAAAAACTGGAATGTCGAGTTCTAATAGCGAATCATTGTTCCGATATAACAACCTGTATTTCGCTGAATGAGATGAAAACAGTGAATGATATTATAATACAGCTTGAATCTGAAATGTGTGGACATATTTAAGGCTGCCACAGAACATCAAACTAGAAAACTACCTCCATGGGACCAATGTCGTAATCGCGAAAAATAATCAACTGATCTTTAATTTTGGGTCGAGTAGGTATTGAAGTTTTGTATGGGATTGGTGAATATTTTATTTATGTACGTTATTGTAGACGACCTCGTACTGTAATTTGTCTGCCCTACAGCATGATTGAACAACAACAACAATAAATTGATCATTATTATTCTTGCCTGAGCAACCGGCAGCAAGTTCGTCATGCTCCCTTAGATGTCACTGCTTGCGGTAGCGTCGGGGGTCGGGTTGCCTCCTTCCCTCAAATATGACGAGGTGCTGCTTCTGGCGACAGGTCGTCTTGCTGACCATGGTTTTGTTATTAGTAAACAGGTAATAGGTAATACGGGCTGGTGTCCGCAACTCCACGTCAATGCGCGTATTAGTAATTAACTGTTTACTTTTTCGCAATGACGGTGTTGGTTTCATGGAGAAGTTGTTCAGATACATGCTGTATATAGATTTTCCTTCTTTATAAGGACAATTCGTTTTAGAAAAATTGCAATGCCTCAGTGTTATTTAAATTCCGGGAGTATTTTTATTGTTGTATTGTTTAATGAAGTATTTCTTAGCGTCATACTGGCTATGGTTGGTGCTGATCCATAAACAGTGTAAGACGTGCATGCTTTGTAGCCGGCACGTTGGGCACCTTATGGACACTATTAACAATGTACCTACCTAATAAGTTCTTGTAGGTAATTAAAGTTCTGGGCCGTCACAATTTGATAGGAAAACCCTTTAAATTGTAATAATTAACCCATTTGATGGGATCTCACTTCATCTTCATTAACCTATGAGCATTCCCCTACTGGACTGCTGGATATGGTATTTGATAGGTATCTCCAATTTCACGGTTTCAAATGGTTCTGTCTACGTTTCCTGAAATATGAGAACTCTGTAGTATGTTTTGTAATCATTAGTACGTAGTAAGAAAGAGGATGCAATGAACCGCGCCGTAATAAATGTTTGTAAATAAAGAATTCACAATAATACCTATAGCGTCATAACAATATACGTTCTAGACACGAAGAGTTTGTTTTTCTAGCGTAATACCTTTTATTACTTTGGGCCGAGATAGCTAAGCGTTGAATAAATACAACGTGTAACAGAAACCCTATAGCTAGGGTTGCCAACCGTACTCTAAAATAGAGTATTGTCCTCTATATCATGTAGGCGTACTCTATAATCTATAACACTAATAGAGTACGCTAAAATACTCTTTTTTACACAATGTTTACTTAACTAGTGCCAGTCTGTAATAATATGCAAAAACCCATAATCAGAATAAAAAGTCTACTATTTACTGTTTAATTTAATCATTTATAACAAATTATAGAAGGAAAACTTAATTTACAAAGACTAAACATACACATGGACAGTTTATATTCAGAAGTAATAATTTTAAAAGAACTCCAAGCCGAATTGTTTAATAACACAGATTTTATGCAAAAATCCACTGCAAAAAAATGGCAATTTATTTTTAAAAAATGTCCTGAAGAATTTGATTGTTTAAAAAAAAATGATTAGCTAGCTATGATTAGCTCTTTGTTCAAGCCACTTCAGCATTTACTGATAGAGTCTTTTCGGTCATGAATGTGACGCGGCGAGAAGAAAGAAACAGAGCTTCATTGAAATTGATCATATAAATTTAGAGTTGGAATGTTTGGACTCATACAATTCCTTTAATAACAATGAAAAATTGTTATGTGCTGCAAAAAGTACAAAAAAAAATACCTTTTTAAAAGTACAAAATAAATGATACTCTTTTTTGTGAGTCCGTACTCTTTATTTACCTCCTTTAAAATCAGATATACTCTATTTCTTCTAAAAAAAGTTGGCAACCCTACCTATAGCTATCCTTAAGCACTAAAGATAACAGCTGGTATAGAGTCACTATACTTAGTTTCAACTCAAAATAAAATACTCTAAGAATTGATACCAAATTTTCGGTATCTTAGGTTTCTGAAATTCAAATCATAACAAACATGTCACCGCACTACGTAGGTCAATCACTTTACTTGCCAATATCACGATAAATCTCTTCCGTAATTCTGCGAGCCTAGTACTGTACTAGCCTACCAAACGCGGCGTCTTTGTCGGCGCGAACTGACGAGATCAAACATGCCGCCTACCGCTTTGGCGGTGCGGCGCGCCGTACCGCCAAAGCATAGGCGGCATGTGCGCGCGCGCAATACAATACCTACTTTACCGTGATGTAAAAATTAATGTGTAATTATTGATTTTCAGTTTACTCATTAATATTAATATTAAGCCAGAAATTGCACGAAAAAACCGAGATAACAAAACTTACGTAAAATATCGAAACAAAGTTTAGGTAGGTTAACTAGTTTCATCTCTTATTATTACCGAGAAAACAGTAAAATCTTAAAGTTTTGCTTAATTTAGTAAATTGACTTACATTTTTAAAGGTGGGGTTCGATGTGGTGGCCTTGGTACTATATGCACAAGGCCGCTCGCTTGTTCATAGACTCCTGAACATTGCATAGCATGTCTGGTGTGATTGTCCTGAAAGCGGCCTCAATTCGTACTTTCATTTGGTCCACTGTATCACACTGCACTGCGTACACTGCATTTTTAATGTACCCCCACAAAAAAAAATCTAACGGGGTTAGGTCTGGGGATCGTGGAGGCCAAGCCACGCTTGTGCTACCACGCCCAACCCACTGAGCAAAGCGCGCATCTAAATAATGGCGAACATCTCGAGCAAAATGTGCCGGTGCACCGTCATGTTGGAAAATTAAATTATTCCTCATCACGAGATTGACATAGCTTAACACTGGTACTGAACTGATGCGCGTGTCACAGGGACTAGAAACGAGTGCACTAGACACGGAACAGACGTCGACTGGCGAGCAACAGCAAAACAATAACAATGCTAAATAAATCTCCTATTCCCTGCTATCCTGGTACCTAAATATTATTTCGTTAAATTTAGATACCTACGAGTATAGGGTGGCTGTCCCAATTAGTGTCCAGTACTATTAAAAAATATTGTTCAAGGATTCAAGATTATTTTACATCTTAATAATAATTTCAACTAAACTCCGTTAAACTTTCAAGTAAATCTAACACACCAGAGTTACGTACCTAATTCAAATTCAAAATTGAAAAATCATTCATTTTTTTTCACCACATCACGCAGCGGGACGCTGAACGTGCCCCCGCGCGTGATTTTTTACCAAATTCAATAAAAACGTGCTTCCGCGCGTGGAATTATCCGTTCCACGAACCCCGCTGCGTGACACGGTGCAGTGTGGGCCTCCCCTTAGATTCTTACCAGCTGACTAAAAACAACATTCCCGCAACCTCGGAAATTCCCGCAACTCCGGAAAATTATTAAGTAATTTCAATCCATTAAAAATCATAATTTATGGGGCCGCGTTATCTCTTTAGAAGTTGTATTTACCAGGAGTAATTGAAACTACAGGACGGCAATTTGTGCACGTACCCTACTAACCCATTAGGTTTACACACACTAAGATGCTTACATTGTGTGTGTAACGACGTAATCAGGGTTCTGTGAGCAAACGATTTTCAATTCGGCAATAACAATTCCTAACTCATGCGGTCCTAGTACTTTTATTAATTCCTTTCCACAGTTAGATGCAGTTTTGCGACATTTTTTATTGACTTCGTTTGAATTATACTAAAGACTAAACGTGCTCAAACCAATAAAACCCATGTACTATTGATAAAGCACCGACAGACCGTGAACTTCCGATAATTCTTTCGGTTAGTCCTACAGACAAAAATTATGCGGGCGTGCTATTATTTTGTAATAAAAAAATAGTATTAACTTGTTGTTAATAGTTTTCGACATAATTATTAAAAAAAAAAACCTTTTTTTTTTAAATTATGAACGGAACCGTGCAACCGAACTGTGATTTTATTTGTACTAGGAGAAGCATCAATACCGAAGAGGTGAATTGAAATGATGTTTTGGGTTCAGTTGGACAAAAATTCTTGTTCTAAATCCTTTTTCTATTCTAAGTTTTAATGGCAAATAATAATGTTTATTTAAGCAATTAATTCTTGGTAGGATACACGTAAGGATTCGATTTTTTATGATCAATTCAATGGTACGAGCTGACGATTTTTCGAAACAATTCGTTTTAATGCGATCTTCAAGCAAATCGATTCAATAGTAAGGTGAATCGAATCCCCTGGATCGTATGTGTAAACATTATTATGATAAGGGCTCATAATAGTTCAAGTTCATGTTTGCCCAAAGTATTATGCTGACAATCATAAACAGCGAATAGGTAGGTTTATTTATTTCAAACAAGATCAATTACATACATAATTATGCCGACACTTTTTAGCTTGTCCGCATTATTTATGTTAGCACTAAGCGAAGATTGAAACATTTGATTTTAACCGACTACATCTGTACCATCTGAATGAAAGTCATTTAATTACGCTGGAAAGGTTATCAATTATTAATATTATTGATTAAAAGTTTAGACGTACCTACCTGACTGGCAACTGTAAATATGTCACAAAATAAAGGTGTGTTAAAATGTTGTTTAAAATTTTTTTGATTACGATTTTTGTTGAATTTTTAGTAGATCGATTCAAGAGCACGGGATTCGTTCTGTGAATCGATTAAAAAATCGATTTAAAGCAAAACATCGTTTATCCTTATGGCCACCAAAATAAAAGGATAGGAATAACGTTGGGAAATTCAATACAGAAATATTGTTTTTTAATTAGGTATTTATTGTGTTGTAGGTACGATGGTAAGGTGGGGTGGGTGGAAGATTACTATTTACTATGTAGATAATAATTATCTACAAAGTAATCTTCTACAAAAGGACAACTACATAAAAAACCAACAAGTGTGTAAATAATACGTGACAGTGCAAACAGGTACCTAAATATTATTTCGTAAAATTTTAATACCTAGACCAAAATCAAAGTTTAGGAAAAGTCAGTAATAATATTTTGTAAACAAAAAATAAACATGCGGAACCTTTTATTCATTTTATTCAGAAATACCAGGAGTAAGAGGTTTATTTTTACTCACAAATGGTTCACTGACACCGATCAGCTGATTTAGTGCTAGTGATGTGTTTATTTCAATTTGAAAAGTTCGGTTTCTGGTATCAATGTATTAAAATTTCTCATAAGTTCTGAACATGTAGATATAGGATTAAAAAACCCTTCCAATATCGTTTGATATCATCCAAAGAAGCCGTGCCTTTCGTATGTATATACCCTTTCCGTTACACGTTGTATGGATAGTTTCTAGACTTTCAGGGATTTTCCGAACACAGCGCAAAGGAATTTTCTATTGCCTGAATACGTTCCTATGTGTGTGCATGTATCGTAGTCCAGACCTGCTTAATCATAGGCCCCCTAAAATCTTTCATAGGGAATGATGACAGGCAGTTAAAGAGGAAATTGCCATTGCCAAAACATGTCGTGATCGCATTAGATAGATATACTGCTGATAGATATACTGTTAATACCTACGCCAAATATTCTGGAAATATAGTCTATTCCCTCTCACAGAGAGGAGGCCTGTGTCCCAGGAGTGGGAATGTATAACGTTCTTATGCTTATGGTTATAGTTTATTCATTCGCCTATTTCTTTCTGTAGATTAATTATTTTCTAAAAAGGGCAATATAATTCAAAACGATATAATTCTGCGGTTGCGGAAATCCTCAAGCGGCGTATGTATATCATTTCGTTAGATAGTTATATTTTCGAGCCGTTTAGGGTTGAAACTATCGGGCAAGGTCCAAGCGCTCATGATCAGCAGTGCGATTCTGCAGTGCGATTCTGTAACCATCTCACCGTGAAAACTTAGGTGAAGTGAGCGTGGAGTGAACTGTCAGTGTCATCTTACCAGATACTAGGGATTGACCAAGCATACATTTACAATCATAATCGAGATTTTAATAATATTTTTTAATGCTAATCCTATTGATAGTTTTATATAATTCAAAGCTAGTATTTTAGTGGTCAAAACAGTAATATTTTGTGGGGTTTTACTTACAATAAAATAGCAAAACAGAAGCGCAGTCAGAATCTCAACCTTGTTTTTTTTTTCTTTTTTCCCTAGACTAGTAAGTCCTTATATAGCCAGACAGCGCCAGCGCCTAACGCGCTTGCGCGGCGTGAAATATGGCTCATTCCGAATTAAGTCATCATCGCTCACATGAATAATTTGCTTTCCGATTTAGATAAATCACCACTATGGCAGCTGAGAGTCAGTAATATACCTATTCACTTGAATAGTTACTCATGGTTGGATTATAGTATTTATTTGTGTATACACCACGAATTTCTTCTTCTTTGGTAAGGTGGCGACTGTAGCCAGAAGCACAATTTCGAAATTGCCACGTTAGTTTAAAGATCGGTGATAATTATTAATTTAGGCCCTAAATGAAAAACCGACCATGCCCTAAATTTTAGGGCATGGTCGGTAGTCGGCGTTATCGCAAGATGGCACATGCCATGACTTCATATATGTCGATTCACGGGACATCGTTATCGCGTTCACGTTAATTCAGAAAAGGGCCCTAATTCACTATGACCACTTAATGATTCGTTACTTCGAAACCACGTCAATTCCTTAATAACCTAATCACTACATCTGCTATTAACGTATTCTCTATGACACAATGACCGAAACCGGTTTGAACTGTCAAAATACCACGCTTGACAAACGTACGGCGTGGTAAGATTATGCGGGGAATAATAGATAAATACCATACAGCAGAATTGGGGTCAAGGTGTAAGCACGCTGTAGTCGATTACAGTGCAATTCGGAATGTACCATATATCACTCCACTCGAATCTCGTAACCATGGCAACACCACCTCGGCGTCAACAACACCTCCCCCAGCCGCGTTTTGATTGACGAATACCTCGTCTTTTTCTACTTTAGAGTTAACTAATTTTAATTGAATATTGTGACTAATTCTAATTTATGATTATTTATTTATGCATTGACTGTAGAAATGATTCCATATTGTTGATTGTATTTAATTAGCATGCAACCATATTTGTACGCCTCTTGGCATAACATAGCGACCTATGAATTTTAATTTAAGAACTGTATTTACTACCTATGTTAGACAAATAAAAAATTATTATGATTATTATGATTACACATTTTGAAAATCGCTCAACGAAAACTTTGCTTAATCTGCCCCTTGGCAGACTCTAAGGCAGGGTCGCCATGGTGTATTATATTAATTATTAATATTATTACCATAATTTCCTAATGTTCTTATACATGACGCCTTACAAGTTAAATATGTAAAAACAAATCTCTAATGTGATGAGTGACTACCGCGCAAGCGCGGCGTGATCTTATCACTTCACCTTCACTCCACCCGATTCACGACATTAAATGTCGTGAATCGGGTGAAGGGAAGGTGAAGTGATCACGCAATCTGCAATGTGATAATGACAGTGATTAACGCGCAAGCGCGGCGTGATCTTATCACTTCACCTTCACTTCACCCGATTTACGACATTTAGTGTCGTGAATCGGGTGAAGTGATCACGCCACACAAACTACGTGGGAATCAAAAAATCTCTTTTATGATTGTAAATGTTTGCTTGGTCAATCCCTAGCATCAGTAGGATGACACTGACAGCTCACTCCACGCAAGTATTCACGGTGAGATTTTTACAGAATCGACATGCTGTAACCATCTCACCGTGAAAACTTGGGTGAAGTGAGCGTGGAGTGAGCTGTCAATAGTGTCAATTCCTAGCAAAACAAACTCACATCACCTAAGTTTTTACGGTGAGATTTTTACAGAATCGACCGGCTGTTCAATGACACTTTCCGCGACCGAAGGGCTGGCTTCTACCTTGGCCAGAGGCTATAATAAGCATTGCCAGACAACGTGGCAATGCCATCACTCTCATGGGTAGGTACAGACGCCAGCACATCAACCTACCACAATCTGTCAGATTTTCCCAATCAACTTTGAACCTTATGCTTTAGCGATAAAGTTGAAAATCTATTAAAGAAATCTGACAGATTGTGGTAGGTTGATGTGCTGGCGTCCGTACATTACCAGTCGATAGCGACGCGGAGGAATTTCTCGACGCCATATATCAGTTTGTTAATAGTTTTAGTCAAGTTAGGATGTTATATTTTTTGTTTATAAATTAATTAAGTATACTCGTACTGTTATTTATGCACATTTAATTTTAATTCTTAATAAAATATTATGACTGTACCATAATAATATTAGCAGAATCACCAATCTAATAAAAACTGTAGTTTGTATGAATTGAAAAAAAAAAAAAAAAAAAAAAAAATTAAGAATTAGGATGTCTGATTCTTTTTATTATTTTTTTGAGGTAGACTTCTTTTATTCTAGGTGCATCGTCTTCACATATAATTATATTATGTATACAAAACCTTGTAAAACATTTTAAAAGAGTAACGGTGGAGTTTCTTGCCCATTCTTCTCCATACGAAAACTACCTTTTGGAAGGGGCGACTAGAAGCAATTCAATTTTACTGTAAGTTTTGACGTTCAAAAGTGCCTTTGATGTGCCTATTTGAAATAAATGATTTGACTTTGATGCAGTTTCTCATAATATACGGGTTAATTGCATAACACTCTAACATTAGCAATGGCTTTCTTTCATTTTGACAGTTCAACAACATTCATTGCGTTATTTACGTTGCTGAGCAGACAAATTTTTCGAAAATATGAAGCAATGGATTCGCTATAATTATCCTTTAAAATGATTCAGTGTTTTGATAGTGTGTTACGTAATTAGGGCGCTGGACAGTTTGTTTACGAATCTAGCGATCATGACCAATAGGTTCTTCATGGTCGGTTGCCGTACGTCATAAAATCTATTATTTATCTATTGTTGTTGTTCATTGTATAATTTTATCTGTTTCTAATGCGAACAATTGACGTGCCTGCTTCGATTGAATTTTTTATAGGCCACACATTTTTATGTGTTTTATGAGCAAAAAGAGATTGTGTGAGCGAAGGGTATTGAGTTTTATGTGATTTGATTGTAGATTTTATTTCTTTTTTGCATATGTTATCTACAAGAATTTTTGGAGAGCGTCGAAAGCTTAGTTCAAAAATTTATAATTTTGTAATCTAAACTACTTTTATACATATGGGAGATTCAGTGGTTTATCATGTTTTGATATCAAAGCTCGCACAGTAACAAAAAATAACGGATTAATTATTATTTCTGGCATATTATGTAGGGTGTATCAGCTGAATGATAAGAACTGATTTTAAAATCACCATTATAATTATTAATTATTTGACGTAAACCATTATCAGCATCCTGTTTTACAAAAAATATCCTAACTGTTTTTTGTTTGTTCCAGATAAGACTGAAATGTCCAATTATTGAAACGGTTTTCGAGTACCAGTTAAATTAGAACAAGGTCAGTACATAATATTACTAATTAAAATTAACCAATTAACTCGCTTTGCCTTATACCACATCCACAGAAATATTCATTAGTTGCGTTGTTCTATTTCCTTCACTTTTTAAAGGCCACAAGGGCGATAATGTTTACACTTTACAGTGACATGTAATAAATTAGAAGAAGTAGGTACATGTTGATACGCAAACTATTCTAATCTATCTACTTGGACTGTATTTGAATTAGCGTAAATGCTAATTACTGGAATGATAAAAAATGCTTTCCAAAAGTACACTTTTGTAAGTACTGATTTTTTAATTTTCAGCAAAAATGCCGCGTGTCGACAACCGGCAGCCAGCCGCGAACGAAGACTTCCGCCGGGTGCTGAGGGAAAAAGCGCTGAACCACAGCCTGTTCTACTTGAAGCTGAGCGCAGGAGTGTCGCCGGAGCACAAGCGGGATGCGCTCGCGCACGCGCACGCGCCGCGCAGCAGGACCAACGGCAGTGCGGGCGTGCGCGCGCCGCCGACCGGCCGCGTCACTCGACAGGCGCAACCACGCGTCTCCGAACTTCTGCGCCGTTTTGAACCTGCCCCAATGCAGTACCTCCGCCCACCGCGGGCCTCCTCACCACTCGAAGACATTTCCTCCTCGGACGACGACGACAGAGCCGCAGTTAGGCGTCGCAGTCGCGATCTCAGCGACGACTCCGCCGTAGAACTAGAGACGCGTCTTCGGAGACACTCACATCCTCGGGATATCACGCCTCCGCCCGACACGATGTCTCCTAGACGAGAGAGGACTTTGATTGAGGCTCATGATGTGGAACTGGGGCGAAGAAGTAGCGAGGGTTGTGAGATCAGGGGGCGATGCGTCAGGACACCCAGCGTGGTGGTGAGCGACTACTCGGATGGAGTGGTGGCGGTAGGAGCCACGGAGGAGGAGGTGAACTGGCTGAGGTCCAGGTCCTTGTCAGCAGACTCCGCATGCTCGTCGTGCTCCACTCTGTCCAGCCGCGATGACGACGAGTTCGAGTCTCCTACCCTGCCAAAAAAGGTGAGTTTTCTTTCATGTGATTCGATTATTTTTTTAGTTGTTTTATACCTTTTATTGGATTTTTTTTAAAACATCACAGCAAACATATTAAAAACAATTTTCTAATAGTGTATTGCGTCATAAAAGCCAAATAATGAAAGGCTAGTTAAATGCATATTATTATCTACCACAGGCTACCAATTTTCTAGTTGTGATTTGATACGTCGCAGACGCACTAAATCAGACGCCACTTTCGAAAACAATTAACTTGATTGTTATTACATCTTTGCATATATTATGATCTTTAATTAAATCTACAATGGAAATGAATATTCTAAATACAGGGGACTTTATCATCAGCATTTGAAATGCAATAAATGAATTAAAGTTCACATACAAGCAATTCCAATTTCACCAAACTGTTAATTCATTCAAGCAAAAGAGCGTTCAATGTAAATGAACGGACTAAAGTCGACCGTCAAACATTTTTTTAGCTCTTCGTGCCCTTCCATAAAAAGTTTTCCTTATATAAGCAGTTGGTGACGTCAATTAATTATTTTTATTTGCTTATAGACTGGTTGTTTATTATGCACCATAGAACGTAATAATTTAGAGGGTTTGTGTTAACTGGCCAGTACAGGCTCAAAGGACTCTTGACAAAGATGAATTGGTTAGAGATGAATCAACTTCCGAAGACATTTGAAGCTTTTCAATAGAAGGTATTTTGTTGTTTCTTGCTGGTTGGTTCTATTGAAGAGACAAGCCTTTTTCATATGTAAAACAGCACATCCAGAATTTTAAACATAATTCCAAGAAGCCTTTGCTCTTCGAAATCTATGTTGTTTTGATATGTTAAACATGTTACTTATCTAACCAAATTCACCTCTTATCTCGAAATCGGAATGTTTGATACATTAAGTGCTACCGTGAATTAAATTAGCATTTACGCCTATTTGGAATATCATATTTATTTATTTAAACTTTTCGCACAAAAAGGTACAAAGGCGGATTTAATGCCTTAAGCTTTCTCTACCAGTCAATCAAGGGTGGTGAAGAGATTGAATGGCAGGTGCATATAAATTTTAATCTTTACCTTATCTTTGTCTTTTAACTTTGCATTATTGTATCATTAACAAGATTTTTGGCATTGACATCACATCATTTTAACTTTCGAGGAGAGACGAGAGGAGAGGAGAAGTTTAAAAACTTTTTGAATACCAATTTATATTTTCAAAATACGCGACGTTGTGGAGTTTAACCTGTATTAAACTTTTGAATTTTGTTAACTCTTGCGCCTGGAATAGATTTTTAGCTTACTTAAATTTTTATCCAGTATAGTGGAATTATTCTACATAAAATAATGCTGTATTGCGATCTCTACTAAAACTTTTATTACCATTTTCATCAAATCTAACTCTGTCAATACTCATAGCTTTTATAAAATCCAGAAAATTGGGGTTAAACATATTCATCAGTACCATAATATTTCGTGCCAGCAAAATTCCATGCGCCAGTTAATCCTCCCGCCAGGATGTTTGATTCCTCATATCCTATGATGGCTATAATCCGTAGGTTACAGTTATTTGTATGTGAAGCGGATGCTCACTTCCGTCATTCACGTGTCCAATGTTATTGTACATGGTAATTGGAGCAGGAACGTATTAGTTACAGTGGTTGTACATAATTGACAATTGTTTTACATTGTTTGTGTACCAAGCGTCACTGCTATGTTTGCAGCTTTTTATAGTTCGTTATCCGAGAAAAGGTCTGCTGACTAACTGTCTTAGAGCGATTCGCTTCCAGAATTTTGAATCAACTTTAGTGCAAATGGCCTTATTTGTTGTATTCATTGTTTCGATGGTTATAAGAGTAGGTAGAAACGATAGATGGACTGTGTGAATGATGATCAAAAGAAGGTGACTACCGGGAAGACGCCTAATGTAGAAGTATGGAAGAAAAAGGCATGTGATGATGATGTTGTATTACAGCCGGTCGATTCTGTAAAAAATCTCACCGGGAAAACTTAGGTGATGTGAGTTTGTTTTTGCTAGGAATTGACACTATTGACAGCTCACTCCACGCTCACTTCACCTAAGTTTTCACGGTGAGATTTTTACAGAATAGCACCGCAGGTTGTATTCCTTGTTTGGAGGTACAATTTTGGGTCATAACATTAAAATATAATGAATTAGCCCAAAGCTTTATTTTATATGCATTAGCAGCTCTCAATGGAGATGAATAGATACATCGTAAACTGTTTTACAGAATCCTTTCAAAGTCGCTTTTATGAAAATATTAACTACTTAGGTACCCGTACATTTCAAGTAAAACAAGCAGAAAAGTAGTCGAATAAGTTATCGCCTGTCGAGTACTCACGTGATCTAATAATGTCCGCATTGCTGCTCGCTCAATAATTGCATCTCTGATTAGGTGTGAAATTAAGACTTGTTAAGGCCCATTAATCCAGTCTCATTACTTTGTTTCTAATGAGAATTGTTTAACTAAGTCATTAACAGTTTATTTATTTATTGATTTAGGATCTCCTACAAAAGATGTATACAATACACGACACATAAATAAAGGGCAACATGAGGTATTAAGGAGGTATATAGGGTTTGGAAGCTGGATACAAAGTCTTAAGGGGGTGATAGTTGATACCATTTAGAGCATTTTGAGCCATACAATACATGTCTTAGACGAAGTATGTTTTTTATTTTTTCGCAGTTAAAGTTGGTATGTTATTTTTGACTAAAAAATTGTAGTTAAAAAAAGACCGGTTTAACAAGAGAATGCACAATGAAGTTAACAAAGCTAAAATATTAATAATAGGTAACAGTTGAAGAAAGCTTTACATCTACCGAAAGGGATAAAAAGTAATAAAAATGGTCGCATTTCAATTGGTCACAATCGCGTCGCAGTCATTATTTTGATTGCTCTAATACTCAATGCGGGTTCATCACCATGGTTCTTTATGGGTAAACCAATCAACCGTGCTTCTGTCCCTTTTTATACAGTTGGAACGCGTGTAATAAAAACAAGCTGCCACAGCCTTTTGCTATGCCGTATTGCTTTTCCAAGATTGGTAAAAAGATTTTTCTTTAGCATTCGACTAACAGAGATTTAGTTTCTCTGATGCGCTAGAGCAATTCGTAGTCAGTAGCACTGCCCCCGATAGGAAAAAAGACGCATCTAACAGTTTTTCCAGATTTGAGTTATGTATATTGCCGAAATCAGAAAAAAAACGCGCATCTGCCTGTATTTTTTATATTTCTCTAACTTCCTCCAGTGCGGTTTTAGCACAACAAAATAGGGCGCTTCTGTTCATTTTTTACACCCGATTGAAGATGAAAAGACGAATTTATGTGAAACTTAATTAAAAAGTCGCATTTATGTAGATAATGTCATTATACTTTATAGTTGTTTTTTAGTTCAGTAATATAAAAGGCGCATATTTGTCCCTATTTCTAAAAGGAAGTTAATAAGACGCAAATAGGTATTTGCGACTAACGCGCTAAAAAAAAAACTGTTTTTACATTAAGAAAAAAAGACCACATCTGACCACTTGCGCCCTATTTACTTCGTAAAATTGTTTTAGCATAGGCGCATTTGCCATAATCGTCTTAATTACTTTACGTTGAATAAAAAATTGTGTTTTATTTACAAATAATAAATTAGGCTATGACTTATATGATAACCACGAACCTACTGTACTATTTCTGATATAATACCTTAGATAAAAGGATTATTAAATATTTTATAAACATTTTACCTAAGCCAAGGGCTATCTACATACTTTCTAATTCTTAAGAAAAAAGGCGGAAATACCTATATGCGCCCATTTATGTTAAAATCATTTATTAGATAGATAAACTAAATACTTAGAAAAAAAGTACAGCCAAAAGCGTTTGAAATTTAAAGGACGCATATAGCCGTTTACGTCTATTCAATTAAGTATGTAATATTTTCCTTAATTTTTTATGCTAAGATGAAACTGTTTTTTCATTATTTTTATTATAATAATTTAATAAATTCATATTATTATTAAACCAGGTTAAAGCCTATTATTAGAGGGTATTATTTTCAACTTTAAGTATGTAAAATATTAATTTACTCGAAGACAGCATACGATTTCCCGTTTTATTCATTAAAACATTTATTTCTCCGTTTTTACTTTTTGTTAGATACGTCTTTTTAACTATCGGGGGCAGAGCAGTCAAAATGTCTTCTAAATAATTCAAAACAATATGTATAGTAAGTAATTATCGATAATTTGTCTGGTTTTAATTACTTAACATTATTATAAGTAATTATTTTAATGGGAGTTCTTCAATGTTCCACTTTCGGTCCATTGTTTTATTTCTAGCTCATTAAAGTTAATGACCGCACATCTAAGTTTTTATAGAAAACGAATAGCATATGTATTATTATGTATTCTTGAGATCAGAAGGCCAATTCCCGTAATTATAAACGTCCAAAATATAGTCGTAATCCCAACAGCGACAGTCAATGTCAAAAACTTGTCAATAATGTAGGGAAATTAGAGGTATTTTTGACAGATTGAGACTTAGATTAGAGTGAACGGCGTTTTTAAAATTAAGAGAATTGCCCCTCTGATTGTTTTTAAAGATAAGACTGCATGTTGACGTCAAACGCTAACCAAAATTTAAAAAGCCATTCTTGTGTTTCGTGTTGTTCTTTAATTCATTATTTGAATAATTATTATTGATGCATGATTGGGACATTACCTTTCTAAAGTATAATGAAGTGAGCTCTTCCTATTTCTAATAGAAAGTATGTATACTTAACTATAGTCTTGCTTCATTGCAGTCTCATAAATATCATTATTCATATAGTCGAGAGAGTTATTTATTTTGTTATTTTAATGTTAATTGTCTGGGCTATAATGCAGTGAAGCAACGGCCAGTGTAGATCTTTCGGTGGCTAATTTTGGATGTCTCTCTCAAACTGTCTGTGGCTGGGGTCAAACAGCCGAAATGATATTTGAACACCCGTTCTCTGACGTCAATCGTGTCCATGAGATGCTCTGTCACAAGCCGCAAGGCTCTACAAACGATATTGTACCAACTGCTGTTGTTATTATTATTTAAAAGAATTTGGTTTTTACGAAGCTTGAACATAAGCCACGTGAGAATGTGAATGAAACTATTAGTACTGATGATTGTTTTAAACTATAGTGTGTCAACATTATTATCGTATTTTTTTTTGTTATGTATTTTCTGATGTACAATAAAGTATATACATATAAATAAATAAATGAAAACCATATGGAGTTCATAGACAGTATTTGTCAATGTTCACTGCAGTTTTGCTAAAACTTCAAGGCCTGCAATATACCACTTACAGTTTTATTAATTTGAGTGATGAAAAAGATCCAGCAACATCAAACACTGTAGGTTTACAACCATTTAAAAGTAGATTACCTTCCTCTTTTCCCTAATTTGTTTTGTTAATTTCATGTTTATGTTCCTATGTTTCATCAAAAACTCATCAATAATATTTTGGCATTAGAATTTATTATCAAATCAGCCTGACTAAAAAAAAATTGCTCCATTAATTAGTTTTCAACGACGCGTATTTAGTTTTTGTCACAGTTTTTCTGAGATTGACGTTCTCATTAACTTTGACGTCAGATACTTAAACCAACGTGATCCGTCTTATGCTTAGACTTGTTTTGGTAAAACAAAAATATTGGCGTTTAGTATCTTTTTCAAAAATAAGTAGGCTACTGAAACTAGAGTCATATTTGGTATTGTTCATACCTTAGTACGGTTCTGATTTCAATTAAGGCATTGTATATAAACATCCCTACATCGTCTTCTTTACGAGCGTTAATATAAGTATTACCTTACCATAGAATACAGTTTATCAAGTCTAAATTAAACACTGTGCAGAATCATGAAGAGCTCTGGATCTGTGGCCCCTGTTTTCTGTGGTTTAGCTTTTGATTGCATCAAATTGAGGTTCTCTAAAAGCTAGGAAGAATTATACATCCTTTTTTAATTCAGCTGTTTACGTACTAGTTTTTTTAATAGTTATTTATTATGCTCACAACGGCGTAAAATCGATTTGCTGCACAAACGCACTCGATTTGTATTTACCTACATATTTAAAGGTGTCCAAGCCATTAATAATACCTACATTCAATTCAATGACGTAGACAAACTACTTTACTAAAGGTTATAGAAATCACGTTGACGTTTTTCTTAATAATGACGTCACTATAGATGATGCAAACTTAAGTATGTTTGTAATCGAGATCAATCAATAGGATAGATGGTTCACAAAAAACGATGTGTTTAGTCGAGTTGCAAATAAGTAGTCGAGTTGATTCTTGATACGTGGGTATTGTTGAACAATAGTGTGTTATGCATGTCTCGTTTTCCGTCCGTAGTAAACTGATAGTTTTAATATTTTTTTATTCACTCGTCCCACCCATCATTGACGTCAATCGACCGGTTGCGGTTTCTATGTGTGAGTAACACGTTTGCGCTCGCGCAGGGCTGTCTAAAACTTTGTAGTGTGTGAAACAGTTATCAAAGGCGTTAAATTAATACTTAGACTAGTAATCTGCACTCGTGTTATTGTATTGCTGTACAGTTTTATGGTAATATTGTCCGTCATTAATGTGCGTAGGTTTGGTACGTTTATGGAAGTTTTTGCGCATTTTAATTATTTGTTGTTTTATGTAGTTCTGTTTTATTAACTAAGGTGCACGTGCTTTCCATATTAATAGGGCTATAATACATAATTTACAATGAACATAAATATTCATCTGCTACTGTTCGGAATTATGCAATCATAAAATGGATTCGTATAGTCTGATATAATCATTGTGCTTCCGTTATCACATACCGTTATATAGAGATCCAAGTTCCCTTTCCCAGTTCCGTCGCTTCCGACTCATTCTACATCCTTGTCAATTTCAGATTAGAGTACAGTCCCCCCCTTTTATACTCGATCTCTCACTGCTGATGATCTTTATTTAACCCATTTAGTATTTTCCTTGTAAATAAATATCATGGTACTAGGATATTCTTATGGCTTGTAGATCGTTGTCTTTGTCACTTATGCAAGTTATGTCTTTCTAAAGCTCATTGTGTAGGCTGTACCTACACAATGAGCTTTAGAAAGACATAACTTCAACGCCAGCACATCAAGCTACCCGAAACTGTCAAATTTTCCCAATCAACATTGAACCTTATAGGTACTTTAGCGATAGAGTTGAAAATCAATTAAAGAAATTTGACAGATTATAGTAGCTTGATGTCTATGCTATAGGTTTTTGATTTATCTTCGACAACCCTACCAGTATTGAGCAAGTGTCAAATCGCTTATATCCATACAGGCCTCGTGTCTATATAGGCAGTAAAAATGTTGCGTGTGTGGGAGCTGCATGTGTCCGCGCTGTGCAGTCGTATAATATTCCTCTTCTCCGTTTATTGCTGGCACCATAAGTGATGTCATACATATGTCATGACATAGATGACTGGCATGTGTATTTTTTATATGAATACTGTTAGGTATAGTTTAGATCTGTCTTCATTTTTTATGGTGATGGACAATGTGACGTATTGTGATTTTTAGTTAGTCACAAGAAATACAACGTGGTGCTACAATGGAGACATTAATTCAACACACGGGTAGGACTAGTGGCCAGTAATCATAAAAATTATAACAACATAAAATAATTCGTAATTTGAAAACTACCGCCTGCACCACTCGCCGACATAGGGCTCCCTCTTTTTCCTTCAATTTCGTCTTCTCTTTGCACGTTATTCTTTTTTTAATTTCATCGATTCGAAATTATGATCCGTGAGACCGTGACCCCGTGACCCGTCCAATTTGTTATTTTAGAAAATTATAAATAAGTATCATCTGCCTAGCCTTTTCCCAACTATGTTGGGGTCTACAGTCTAACCGAAAGCAGCTGAATACCAGTATTCAGTAGGTATTATATTTCACATGCAGCGACTACTTATCTGACCTCCACAACCCAAATACTTGGTAACCCCTTGGTATGGCTGGTTGTCAGACTTTCGGGCTAATCCTTCTGACGACCCGTAACGACTGTCAAAGATTCACGAATTACAGCCGGGACCAACGGCTTGACGTGCTTTCCGAGGCACGGAGAGGTCTTGATATGTAAAAATGGTCACCCTTCCACGGACCAACCGCGACAAGCCCAGCTTAACCTGATCAATTAACCCGTGCGACTGTTATTACTTAGCTACAAGCCTCTCCCCAAAATTGTAAATAAGTAATGAAATTAAAATTTGTTCATAAAACGAAAATGCAGAACCGTATACTTTATATAAAGATGGCGCCTAAAAACTTTTTAAAACCCAAAAAAAACTTCTTATGTTTAGAGATGGGGTTCCCAGCCGCAATGGTACATGTCCATGCATAGTCACCCCATAATGGTCCCACTGCTGGGACACAGGCCTCCTCTCTGTGAGAGGGAGTGGGCCGTAATCCACCACGCGGGCCTAGTGCGGGTTGGTGGTTTCCCCACGATGTTTACCTTCACCGTTTTGAGAGCAGTGGTGGCCAGTTTTATCGGCCAAATCCCGACTTACAGTTGTAATAGTTATTTATGATACTAGTGCGGTAAGTTGGTTTTTACAAACGAGTAGACGAATGTAAGCCCGAGACGAAGTCGAGGGCTTACCATAGTCACGAGTTTGTAAATACCAATTTCTGCACGTGTGTCATACAATGTTTTTCAACACATTTGCGAGAAAACAGTACAGTATGTAATTAAACAAACTTTTTCATTTGACTATTTTTAATAGCAAATAAGAAAATAAACAGATAGGTCACTACTCTTGGAAATTAATAGTAAAATTGAAATTCAGTGAAATTTGCTGCTTTGGAAGCTTAACTGACTGACTGACATTATTAATTTCACACTTAGTATGTTGAACTCATATTATTATTTTCTTTATTTAACAGTGGGAAAGTCGCAACAATTTTTGAAGTTTCTAATATGAAAATGGGGCGAATTTGCAAATGGCGCCACATGCACGTGGTGAAAATTAGAACTACATCTTTCGTCTCATTTACTCTTTAGTATTAAAGTGAGACAACGTATTGAGCAAAAGCGCTTCCAAGGAGGTTCGATCAGTCAATTTGTTTATTCTCATAATGTAAAACTCTTTGGTGGAATTCTTATATTTTTTTTATGGAAATTAAAAAAAAACCGTAAAGAAAACGCACGGTGCTATACAACGGAACGTGCGGTAAAATAGGTACTTAGGTGAGAGTACCTATTTTACCGCACGTTCCGTTGTATGGTGCGTAATTTTTAACTTTCGAACAATGTATACAGGCTTTGTAAATGCATTTTTCGAGCAAATGTGTTGAAAAGTATATGTCAATGAACTGTCCGGATAGAACGGTACAGTACAGTCAGTTATAGCAATTAGCTGACCCACCTTTGAAAAACAGGTTGAGATTATTTTTATAATATGCAAAGGTGGGTCAACTAATTGCTATAACTGACTGGACATAAACAATATTTTTTATTGCACTTAAGATAAGTACAAGTATGTAAAGATAAGACAGATGACAGGCTATAAAGTTCCGCGAAGCTGTCAAAAACCAATTACTTAATTACTTGGCACCGACTTCCTCATTCTGAAACACCGTCCCTTTGTCTTTCACCACGGTAGAAATGTTCAAAGTTCAAGGAGAATTACTTTTCCTGCCGTTCCGAAGCATCTTTACAAGAAATTACTGTTGTTGTTGAAACCAGATTTTAAATGTCATTGGAATTATTTATAATAATCAATAAGTTATCATTTGCATAAATACTGCGACACGATTCGGGCATTACTTTTCTTCACTTGATTGTAAAGAGGAGAATTTAATGTTCGATGGAGCTTTTATTTTAAGAGAGATAATGTTTTTTTTTTTCAATTTATTCAGTAACTGAATCGATATTTCACTTTATTACCTACTAGCGACAGGCCCCGGCTTCGCACGGAAACATTATTATTATTTTTTTTTTATTTTATACATATAAACCTTCCTCTTGAATCACTCTATCTAGTAAAAAAAAACCGCATCAAAATCCGTTGCGTAGTTTCAAAGATTTAAGCATACAAAGGGACATAGGGACAGAGAAAGCGACTTTGTTTTATACTATGTAGTGATTTATACTATGTAGTGATTAACTACGGAGTTGGCACGCAGTGCATCATATACCTACCTTACAATGAACAAAGAATTTTTTTTTTTAACTAAACTGCTGACT
Source organism: Luperina testacea (assembly GCA_927399505.1). Lineage (NCBI taxonomy): Eukaryota > Metazoa > Arthropoda > Insecta > Lepidoptera > Noctuidae > Luperina > Luperina testacea. The sequence goes on along the minus strand of OV656768.1, from coordinate 15,062,266 downwards.
GTTAGAATAAATGCGGGGTTATTACGTAACGCACTATCAGTAGCCATGGCTTTCATTTTGAGATTTATTGCATTATTGACGTTCTTGAGCAGACAAGTTTTTCGAACATATGACGCAACGTTCATCACTATAATTCAGATTGTGGTTGATTGTGATGTGTTACGCAATTAGGGTGCTGGGGAGAAACCTGTATAAACATTTTCGTTTTATGGATTTTTCTTTTCAGATAAAGCAATATTTTGCTGAATGTCTTTGAGTCGTCTTTCCGAATCCAGTAGGGCTAAGGCACCACAAAGCCAGAACGAATTATGTCATGAAAAATGATAAACTTGAAATCGTTAACTAAAGAAAACTGAGTAGTGCCTGAAAATATGCATAAATAAATCTTATAAGAAAAATATGCTAACCCATAACATTTTAACCAAACCCTTAATGTGTGTGTCCTTTTGAAACAGGTCGCTCAGGACTCTTTAGATACCCTTGATTTTAGTTTCGAAATAAATTAAAAAGTAAAATTCCTTGTTCCAGATGATAAACGCTGATTGAGGGCCAGGACTCTTGAGCGACCTGCGAGCGGACTTCGGCGGCAATGGACCAACCGCAGCTGGATCTAACTTGAATCTTTTGCTACATTCAAAGTTTCTTATGTATAGACTACTACTACAACTTTCTGTCATATAATTCGGTTACAACTAGTGACATCTTCTATTTGACGTTTGTTAGACAATAAATTATGGTTGATTTAGTGTTTGCGCGGGAATCGCTGCGATGAGATAGGCGGTTAATTTTTAAACTTGGAACTCTATAGCCTCTCTTGGACTCTGATAGATACTTTTTTCTTTTAAGATGACGCGTATGTGCGCCGTATAATCTTCTTGTTTTTAAAGAACAGGCATATTTTTTTCGCATGCTGCGTATGAAACAATAATGTATTATTAATAGAAGCTAATGATTTGGTAGGTAATTTATTAACATATCGATGGACTTTTCCCTTTTGGAGCTTAGTTAGGATCAACTTAGGGGCTGTTAATTTATTACGTAAGACAGGGGGTCCAAACAAGTCTTATTTTTTCTTACATGGGGTTTGGAGGGGTTTAGACTGTTTTTACGTAAAATCACAAAAGTAAACAAAATAATAAGTTTAAAAAAAAATTGCTATTTTTTCTTTGCTATTTTAGTAGATACTGATCTTATGTAAGATTCAAAGGAGGAAGGGGTTCATTCAAGTCTTATTTATTCTTACTTAGGGATCAGAAATTGGTTGAAATTGTCTTGCGTAATAAATGAACATGGCAGCCTCCCCCCCCCCCCCCCCCCTTATTAATATTCTCCAAAAGAAAACACTTTCGCGTTGATGATGATTGAATTAGTATCAACGATAAAAATATTACCTAATTATTTTTAAATAGGTAGGTATGTAATAGAAACCACGAACTGTCGATTTCGTAAGATTCGCATAGGTGTAATAACATCTTCATTTTATAATAAGGAGTCCTAGTAACATTTAAATAAAAAAAAACATTTTAATAATGCTCTTTTAATTGCTATACAAGTTCCTTTAAAAAAAAATTATGTTGTCGAACGATTCGGTCTTCAATGTTTAGAACAATTTATGTAAAATGTTGAGGTAAAATTTATTTTTATCGTTTACAAAATACGCGAGATTTGAAAATACCTACATTTTAAGACCAAATAATTGTTTTTGTTTTCCTATTGTTGCTTATTAGGATTGTTATTTTAATTATTTATACTATTATATACGTAAAACGTGTTGCTATTCGATATTTATCCTTATCGAAGTCGATGAGACTATGATGAAAAAAAAATACCTAAGATATTTAAAACCATAAAATACTGAGATGTGAAAAAAACGAGGCTTAGATATTTTTAAAATTTTAAAATTTTGAGGCGTTTATGCAATTGCCTATGATTTGAAAAATATGTATTATTATTTGTTATTATTTATACTCAAATTATATAGGTATGTAGAGTTAAACTGTTAGTATGTTAATATAAATAAATATTAGTTTCCATGTTTCAAAAGTGTCACTTTCAGCCTTTTCAGGTTATCCTCTTTTCTTGTTTTGTTTTAGAATTACCTATAATTCGTAAAACAATGCTATTCTTATGAAAATTACTATTACCTATAGCAATATTTAATTAATGATTCTCATAATTTTAAACGGTTGCTACTACACTAAGTTTATTAAGCTATTTGATTTAATTATTTTACCGTAAAAGTATTACGATGTAGAGTAGACTTGTTTTTATTATTTTCTTTATTTATAACAATTTATTGTAAAATTCATTCAATCAAGAATAACAAAGAATAACAACATATCATTTTGTAGTTACTATTTAATATTTCTAAACTGTTAATATTACCTTACAAAATACTGTTAATGTTGAAATTTTTCCCTTAGTGATATTATTTTATACCAAAATATCTTGCCTTATGAGATTATTTTAATAGTAATAATTTTCTTGGTTAATCATTATTAAAGAAAACATTCCATGCGTTTTAATAATGCCTTTTATTTTATAATAGATTTATTTTAACATGAAATCAATTCGGAAAATTAATTATTTTACTTTAGATTTTTGCAGCATTATGTTTTAATAAATAAATTATTGTTTAAGTTTAAATTATTATTATTATGTGAATGCTGAATAAATTTTATTCATTGTTAATTTCGTTTACGTCTTTTGACTTGAATTTTCAAATCACAAATTTTTATTTTTTCATAATTTTACCTGAGTCCCTCGTAGGTTGAATTACCAATAAGTTATGTGTCTGTGGTAGGCACTCATGTTCCTTTAAAATGTGGCATCTCACAGTTCACCCTAGAAGGTTGTCGGCTGCTTAAAACCGGGATTGCCTGTGGGTGCCTGTGCCTCAATAAATTAAGGCATCCAGCCATGATTTAAAAAAGATAAAAACTAAGCGACTACATGCTAAGGGCACCCCTGAGGGGTACGGACCTCGACTAAGACCGTACTAACTATGAAACTAAAGGATGGTATTTAAAACGCGTTAAAAGGCGTTGCAAACAAGTTGCAAAGGATGATTGAGAGAACACAACTCATTTTAGTATTCTTACTAGCAGCGCCCCGCGTTTTCACCCGCGTAAATTTCGATCCCGTGGGAATATCGGGATAAAAACTATCCTGTGTCCTTTCCCGGGACTCAAACTATCTCTACACCAAATTTCATCTAAATCGGTTCAGCGATTTAAGCGTGAAGAGGTAACAGACAGACAGACAGACACTTTAGCATTTATAATATTAGTATGGATTGGACCACTGTTAGATACAGGTATTATATCTCCTACCTACATAGTATATCTTGTCCGTATGTTAGGTCGCACAATGTATAAACAGTTAGAGCTTGATAAACCTTTGCGGAATAAGTATCTCTTTATTAAATCTGTAGGTCATACAACCATCTTGTTTATATTTGACTAGCTTGAAAAGGTGGTCCGTGGGTTCAAAGTATTCTCATACCAAATTTTATCAAAATCAGTCCAGCCATTTCGGTGATTAGGCGGAAGAAACAGACAAATATTTAAAAAAAATGTTTTTTTTTGTTATACATATGTAGTTACTTACCGTAATATACTTTCATATGATTTTAGTAAAAAGCTGTTATTTTAACATTACAAACAGAAACTTCAATTATGTATGTATGTATAGATTTTAATTAACTTATTTCACTTGAAAATACCAGTAAAGGTACCAAATAAGTACCTCCCATCTTATGTAAACAGTGCATAATGCTCTTTTGATATACATATCTATAAATCTATGACAAAACCCGCGAATTAGGTCACCGCGAAACGTATTAAAACCAAAACCATTGAATTTACTATTTTCGTTTAAAGCGATAAAGTTCAAAATCGATTGCAGAAGATCAAAACTAATTTCCTTTGTTCGAAAGCCCTTTCCACACAATGACATAACGCATGCGTGAATGACGCGCGAACTGACCTCGACTGCGGCACGTGGGAATGTTAGCTGTCTCACTCTTACACCAAACTAACCTGAGGGGGGATTTTAGAAGCATTCGAAATAAGTATACTTGTCTCTTTTCCGCGTAATGTTTCTTTTTTCCATGTAATAAAGTTCATAAATGAGCGTAGGTATTTTACTGGTTGGTTTACTATCGATAACATCAAGAATGCAATAGAAAAAGGTAGGTACCTACCTTCTTGAATGTAGGAATTTCTGCCACTAAAATTAACAACAGCCTTCTCAACTTATTATAAATTTTGGCAGTAAAAATCTATTGAAAAGCGGACATTTTTTTGCTTTTGAAGAACTGAAAAATCTAAGTTCGTGGCACTGAAATGTTGGTATGTTTCAGGAAGTCATTTTTATTATTTCTTTTTAAGGCGGATCCTCTGATGGGCCGTTCATACATTTTTCTTGGAAGCTTTACGCTAAACATAGACACCCTTTGTTGAAAACGAATCATTTTATCACTTTTCTATAATGAAATGTCCCCGAAAGCGCCAGGGTAGCCAGAAATTCAATTTTTTTTACGTTTTTTGCAATTTGCTGTCAGTATTAAGTTGTACGTTGTTTAATATAATTATGATTCACGGCCGTAACAAATATGTATTTACAGAATTATAATCGTTAAAGTCATCAACACAACTCTCGTAAGACCAAGTAATCCCACAGAATGATTATTTCATGAAATATTGCTGGATTATACTAACCTAACAGTTGTATTACTGATTCTAATGATTATGATTCTGTAAATACATATTTGTTATGGCCGCGAATCATATTTTAATCGACGTACAACTTAATACCAACCAGCAAATTGCAAAAAAACGTAAGAAAGTTCGAATTTCGCTGGCTACCTTAGCGCTTCCCCCTTAACTAAATGCTCATTAGATAAAATCTGCTCTATTTGTCCTACTAATTTCATGACTTGCTGATGTAAAATTAGGATAAGCATAATCAGCATATAACGTTCCCACTACTGGGACACAGGCCTCCACTCTGTGAGAGGGAGTGGGCCGTAATCTACCATAATTATGAAGCAATGGATTAGCAATAGCTAATCCATTGCATCATATGTTCTAAAAATGTGTCTGCTCAACAACGTAAATAACGCAATGAATGTTGTTGAACTGTCAAAATCAAAACCACTGCATTGCTACTGTTAGAGCGGTTTTGCACTACATCCGATCCGAATCCGAATTAAATATCCGACTTCAATCCGAATTGGGAATGTTCTAAATTCGGATGGATAGAGTTCGGATCTAGAGAAGAGACAAGGTAAGAGGGGGTAAGAATCTGACACTCCCTTTCGCTCCACCCAGAGCGGGAGGGGTCATGCGATGATATCCCATCCTGAAAAAAAAAAACCCCTCATTCAAATAGGACTATGATCACTTCAGACCGGCATTTCACGGATTCGGATCGGATGTTGTGCGAAACCGCTCTAAAGTGTGTTACGCATTACCCCGCAGGGAAGCATGGCACAATAGGGCGGAGGCCTCAGTGTCTAAACACACTATGCCGAAGGTACGCGACCGAAGTTGCAGAAGATGCATCAAAAAAATATGCCGAAATTACGTTGTGTTAAATATAACACAACGTAATTTCGGCATAATGTGTCGTCAGTAATTCAAATAGCATTGCAGGCGTAATCATGCCGAACTTCGGTCGCGTACCTTCGGCATAGTGTGTTTAGACTAGTGATGTTACGAATGTTCGCGTTCGCATTCGCATATGCGAATGATTCGCATCATTTCAAACACTCGCATCAAACAATGCGAATGTTTAGCGAATGCGAGTGTTTGCAGGTCGAGACAAGTAGAAGTGGGCGGAGCTTAGCGGGTCATCATCGCGTGTTTTTTGAATTTGTTTCTAGTGGTCACTTGTCGATCAATCAATAAGCAGGTATTGTGATTAAGTGAATTAACACAGCTTCGAGTTGTGGGTTATTTTAAGCTAGGATAAGTTATTATAAATAGTTATTTAGAATTCTTGATATTACTTTTTTTGCTCCTCAACATTCGCACTCGCATTCACATTCGCACATTCGCCTTCCAAACACTCGCATTCGCATTCGCGAATGTCTAAAATATGACATTCGTAACATCACTGGTTTAGACACTTACACTCAACAGTGAGTGGAAATGCAATGCCAATGATGATAATGAAGTTTTTATACGGAGTTTGCAAAAAAATCCCTTTTGTTTTATTAACAATAGATGCATTTGCATCAGCCATACGCGTCGGTTACATCATGAGATGTAATTACATAAAGCTATGACGTCAACGATGTTTAATAAATTATCTTATTGAGTATTCTTAGGTGTTCGTGTAGGTGCAAATTGTGTTAAGATGGCTTTGTTGGTTTTATTGGTGTATCCATAATATCCATACTAATATTATAAATTTGAAAGTAACTCTGTCTGTTTGTCTGTATGTTACCTTTTTTCGCCTAAACCACTGAACAGATTTCGATAAAATTTGGCAGAGATGTAGATTGCATCCCGGGGAAAGACATAGGATTTGATAGGATAGTTCTGTACCTAACTTTTTTGGTTTTGGGGGACACCTTCAAAAGGCGCCTGGAATTTGAGGAAAAAGACCAGGGAATGTGGGATTCTTACCTCACTAAAATACCAACCCGCCCCGGTGATCACCTGTACATGGAAGGGGTCCCGTGCTAAGATAAAATCAAGATGGTCTATTTGAGCTGTAAAGCCTTTGTAAACCAGATTTGTTAAAAGTCTAGCATTAGTATTTTTATATATTTTCAGGGTTGCTCGAAGCAGTTTTTATGGTATTAAACGAGTAGGCGATTTTCCCGCTTTAATTCAAGATGCCCGAAAGGTCGCTGAAAAAAAATTGAGTTAACTATATATTTCATGTTTAAAAATACTCCTGCAAGAGATTCTATGAAACACATTCGCTCATTTTTCGTCTATGATAATCTGATGTCATGCGCAAATAATATTGCAATAAAATTATGATTATGGTACTTACGGATTAAAGACATGAAACAATAAAGCTTAGGTTTATAATGTGGTATTAGTCGTTTTTAAGAAAAACAATAGGTATCCTGAAACGACTGTTTCGAAATCGTAGTTTGGTGTTTTTTTTTTTGCGATTTTGTCCATTCTCCTCTATTCTCTAAATATTGAATTTAGAGAATGTGGAGAAAGCAATTATCTCATTCCGTCAATTTTCTTTTCTGTGGTAATTGGTGTTCGAGAGCAGTGGTAGCCCAGTGGTCACGGCCGCGACTCATGAGTTGTAGGTCATAGGTTCGAACCCAGTCAGGCGCTTATGTAAAATATATCATCACCACTGCTCTCAAAACGGTGAAGGAAAACATCGTGAGGAAACCTGCATGCCCTAGAACCAAAAATTCGAAGATATGTGACATCTACCTGACCTACCAACCCGCACTGGGCCCGCGTGGTAGATTACGGCCCACCCGCTCTCACAGAGAGAAGTCCTGTTTCCCAGCAGTGGGAATATTATAGGCTGAATAAAATATAAAATGAAATATAATATATAATATGTGATAATTCGTCGAGGATTTAACTTTGTTCAATAAAATATTATTCTAACAAATGGCTGTTACACTAATTAAAATATGGAAAGGCAACAAAGTGGCTTTAAAGCGCCTACCAATAACTTCACAACTTCTTGTAGCACGCGCATTAGCAAGATATTTCTCGTGAGAAACATTTCTTGCAGCACAATATTGCTCGAAGATTTCTCTAAGGCAATCAAAGAAAATGCATATCGATATCGTAGATCTGTAGAGTAGAGACATATTTAATCATATGTAATCTAATTGAATTGAATTCAAAGTCCTGACTGACCGATATATCAACGCACAGCCTAAACCGCTGGTCCTAGAGACATGAAATTTGGAGAGTGTGTTCTTTGTGAAGAGTAGGTATCCACTAAGAAAGGGTTTTACGAAATTCCACCCCTAAGAGGGTAAATGGGGGGAGGGTGAGATTTCACGCGGACGAAGTCGCGGGCAGAAGCTAGTTCTCTATACTGTAATGTGGTAGGTACCTATGCTCTAATCGTTTACAAACTTGAACAGTATTAATTGGCAGTCATAAAATTGTTAGTAGAAACAAATATTGGTGTTTAATCGAATTATTCAGTATGAATGCCCGAAGCAGAAAAACTCATACAATATTTATATTTTATCGATATCGATAAAAATCTTTTATTTCTTAAGGGGCTTACATGACCTAAAGCGCGGTCACTGTCGGACTGCATAGAAAAGAAACAGAAGCGCGATGACACAACGCTGGTAATTTATTGCAAAATATGAAGTAATTATCTATTTACAAAAAATCTATTGTTTGGACTAAAAAATTAAAACACTAGTATTTTAGTATGTTGCTCGTAGAATAATCTGACAAAAAATCAGAATGACTGTATGTAAGTATATTAGTATGGTTTTTATTGTAAAAAGAAAGTTTTTAGAGGTATTTTCATGATTTTTTTCTATCGTATCAAATTAGTTGTATTATGTTTTCAACACACTATCTACTTAACATTATACTGAAAAACATCATATATTTTTCTGATTTTGTTTACTGTAGTCGACTTTTATTGTTTCTAAAACTTATTTTTTTTTTTGTGTTTAGGTCCTGTAAGCTTCTTGACGCGTATTTTATCATTGCTTCATTCGTAAAAATATAACACGTCAAGCAAGCTACTTGATAATATATCAATGTTCGTCAAATTACCATTAAGAACCGTTACAATTTGTGACAATTCTCTAACATGAAATATTGTGACAGCCGGTGTCCGGCTGCCTGCCGAACTATCGATAACATACAGACGACCATCTGTAACTGTCACTGTATGTATGTAAGCCTACGGTAGTTCAAATAAATGTAAACATACATGTACCAGTAATGTTTTCAATAAAGGCTAAGCAATATGAATTATATATTATTTTGTACTAGCTTCTGCCCGCGACTTCGCCCGCGTGAAATTTCTTGTTACTGAATAATTTATTGTTGCGTTATTATTTCGTTTTTGCTTAGTGTTCTTTCTGATTTTTTCTTTCTGCTTTTCTGTTAAATAGAACCAAGATAAACCCGACTTCCTCCCCTCTCCCTTCCTCAAGAATTCAGCTATCAAAATAATGCAAAAAGAATTTTTCAAATCCGACTGGTAGTTCTAGAGTATAATGGCGTTCAAACAAACAAACAAATTCTTTAGCTTATATTATTATTGATTACAATTTCATCACGAAGAACAAATTGGTCACTAAAATATGACCGACGAAACACACCCCTTAAAATTATTCGTTATTTCAAATTAATACGACATAAATAATAATAATTAAAAACAGTGTTATTACTTACTTAACAATATACCCAAAACTGTGACAAAGTTCTAAATTGCATTAGAAGTAAAGCGACTTAGACCTTTTTCAAAATAAATTCCCGTCTCGGGAAAATCTTAAGAATTTTCTCGTATTTGAGCGTGTGCTAGAGAATACCAATGATCGATATAGTCGGGTATCGATTGAAATGAATCGATTTATAACAATATTGGTGCGGGAGATATATGAGGTGTCAACGCGTGATTTATTTGCGTGCCTCCGGCGACGTTGCTGGTGCGCGTGAGTGTGCTACGAAAGTGTGGAAACGGAGCTTTTAGAATAAAGCGATGAGAGCTTCTCAATTTTCATCGAGAAATTATACATATCTAAAGATTTACATGTAGGTAAGTAAATATTTTGTTATATACTCCAAGGTAAATTATAAATTAAGTCTAGGATTTGACATCAACATTTCCTCAAAGCTTTTTCTTCCGGTTTTTATCCACTAAAATCGTTCACAGGTAAAATTATCTCTCCATTTTATTCAATAGGTAAGCCACTTCAGCCAATGGCTTTTTACTAAATGCTACAAACGTTGTTTGAGCACGGGAACCTCCCATGACTTGAAGATACGGAACTTTGAGGCAAAACATGAATTTCCCAACGGTCATTTCCTAGAAAAAAGACAAGCTTCTTTTGAACGCCATGGTGTTTCAGGGATGGGTAACGCCCTATTTCTCCCATAACTGAGGAACTACTTTTTGTTTTACGATTTTCTGCTTTAAAATTTGAACTCCTTCGAATACTCAATGTTTTCGTAATTTGGAACAGGGGGCCTAATAAGGCCACTTTGGCAGAAGCATAAATGGATAACATTATGAATCATAATATGGCGAAGACAGTCCTTGTTTTTCTTTTTTTCGCTGCACTACGTAGGTATAATCAAAGAGAATGGATGGGATTTGGATTGGATTGATTGGTATTTTAGCACAGACAAAAAAAAAAAACTGAAAAATCCTTTAACTAATGGGATTTGATACGATTAACTTAACAGTTAACTGTCCATTATGATTCTGTCAAAGTGGCCTTTTTAGGCCCCCAGTAAAGGAATTATGTACTTACTTATTTTCTTTTTCTTACTCCATATTATATTAGCTACCAGAAGTAGGTAGCTGAGCAAGTAAATATTTGTTGATTTTAAGAGTAGTATATTTATGTTGCGCAATAAAGAGGAGTTTCCATAAAAGTATCATTTTAGTATCAATAGAAGACTTAAAAAGTAGATCCTGCAAACTTGTTTAGTAGTTGCATTGAATTGCAGGTGCGTTGAAAATAGTGATTTGATGAGGATTATAACTACGGGTTTAGGTGAAGAAGTGGATTTGCTATTTTCGAGTAGCAATCAGAAGTTCCGATACGTCGACTCGGCTACGGCTAGGCGACGCCGCGCTTACGGCTCGCCGACCGCTGGTTTATGAGGTGAGAGGGGCAAGGGTGGACGAAGAGACATAAGCTCGGGGACGACGAGCCGTAAGCGCGGGTACTGTAAGTTGACCACGCACCGCACCGCGGTTCGTGGGCTTGTCCCGAGACGAGGCGATTACGTTACGATTCCGATTAGTGTGCAGTAGGGAGTTTCATACAAATAATACTGAATGGCTCGAGTTGATACGGTGACGGTCCCCTTCCGAGTTGACATTTTGTGCTATGAACTTTAATGTAATTTTCTCCCGACCCACCCCATTCGTATCGCGTCGCTTGCCCTCGCTATTACTTCGTTTGCGTAGCGGTATTTCTGACTACTGCTTTCTCGGCTCCTAAAGGGTTTGTCACACTGGATGCGTTCTGCGGCCTGCGGTCAGGTCACAGTGAAGTGTTGTTCATACATGACCTGACCGCAGACCGCAGAACGCATCCAGTGCGACAAATCCTTTAGGGTCCTAGCGTGATGCTAAGCAGCTTAACCTTCCTCAGGAATTGGGCTGTCACTTGCAAAAAGTTTTTTTAAATACGACTGATAGTTTCAGAGATTAGCGCGTTCAACAAAACAAATTTCAGTTTTATTACCTATTAGTATAGTTATAGATTATTATTAGTATCGATAAGGAAATTAAATCTAAGTAACAAAGTTGGTTTTCGTGTGTAAAGCTTTGTTTCAGTGTTAACTCAAACTCAAAGCATTTATTTCAATTAAACCTTGTACAGGCACTTTTGAATTGTCAAAATTTAAAGTTAGTCAGAAAGTTGAAGCTAGTTACCTATGACATTAACAAATTGTCTCTAGAACTAAGTAGGTTATTAGTCTTGTCATGGTGTAGTGGCGTTTAGACCCTTGTCTAAACTAATTATCACATTTTATTTGACGAAAAAATATAATAATTTAAAGAATGTCAGAAGCCATCAAAGCGGTCTTTAAGTTAATTCACAAATTGGTTTGTAATCAATTATGTTTCAACAATGTGGCTTGGATAGCTTTGCCTTTCATGATGCGACAAAGTGCTTCGACTGGAACAAGCTTTGCAATGCATTTCGAATTAAAGTCAAATGACATTGCATTAAGCTGATGTCAGATGATTCACTGCATGTTCACTTTTGTTTCATTTCACACCGACAAAATGACATAGAAATGAACTTTCATCTTCTCCTTTTTATTTCATTTTTCGATCCTCTGCGGGGTAATTGCGTAACACATTAACAGTAGCAATGGGTTTCATTTTGACAGTTCAACAACATTCATTGCGTTATTTACGTTGTTGAGCAGACAAATTTTTCGAATATATGAAGCAATGGATTAGCAATATCCTACAAAATTATTTACATTGTGATTAAGGGGACTACATGACCTAAAGCGCGGTCACTGTCGGACTGCATAGAATAGAAAGAGAAGCGCGATGACACAACGCTGGTAATAATTTATTGCAAAATATGAAGCAATTATCTATTTACAAAAAAATTATTGTTTGGACTAAAAAATTAAAACACTAGTGCTTTAGTACGTTGCTTGTGCACTAGTGTTTTAATTTTTTAAATATTAGTATGGTTTTTATTGTATAAAGAAAATTTTTAGAGGTGGGTACCTATATTCATTATTTTTTTCTATCGTATCAAATTAGTTGTATTATGTATTCAACATACTATCTACCTAGCATATATCCTGAAGAATATCATATATTTTTCTGATTTTGTATACTGTAGTCGATCTTATACTTTTATTGCTTCTAAAACTTGCGTTATTTGCGTTTAGGTCCTGTAATCTCCCCTACCGGCACCCTAACTCATATAAGGGTATATGAGTTAGGGTGCCGGTAGGCGAGTGAAAGCTTCCGAGTGCTGAAATCCAACATCGTTGGATCGGTTCACAAATGAATTCATTTTTCACTTTTGAGTTGTTTGAAAGATGACGAATGAAGGACAAAAATGAACAAAAAAAGATGCGTCTGATATCTGCTTTACGAATTAGGGCTCCTACAAACAGGCGCGACACGCGATATAATCGCGCGCGACACAAAGGCACCGCTCGTTGCGTGACTTGCGGTGCCTTTGTGTCGCGTGTCGTGTCGCGCTTATTTGAAGGAGCCTTTACGATTGCAATTCAAGATCATTCAAGATGGATGCCTTCTCCCTTTAAGTGGTACAGGGTAATGATTATAATGAATGAACCAAATTATAGCCGAGAGGTAATTGAAATAAATTCGACGTCATTCTGATTGACAGTAATTGCAATTATAATATGTCGTCTGACGAAAAAACTCATTACATTGCGAACGGTAGATTTTTATCGAGAAAGGGGCATTTATTTAGCAGTTAACATTAATTATCTATATATATGAAATTCAACGTCCTGACTGACTGATATATCAACGCACAGCCTAAGCTACTGGTCTTAGAGACATGAAATTTGGAGGGTGTGTTCTTTGTGAAGAGTAGGTATCCCTATCCACTACGAGAGGGTTTTTCGAAATTTCACCTCTAAGAGGGTGATTGGGAAGAGGGTGAAATTTCACGCGGACGAAGTCGCGGGCAGAAGCTTGTTTATGAATACACTGCACGAATACTTTAGTATTTCAAATGAGTTCCATTAAACTCAATAAATTGTCAATTCATTAATTGGTACAGTACCCGGCGATAAATATTGCACATCGACCTATTCGATCCTATCGATTTTATACAAAGAATAAAAATAATTATCAAAAGAAGCAAATCATAATTGTTTTAACAGCTCTTAATAGATACCGGACTGTTTGTATTTCGTGCGACAAAGATAACGCTCTACGAAGCCGAAATTAGCCGATTGTCTCTTTCCAAAGGTCGATGTGCAATATTTATCGCCGGGTACTGTACTTTTATGTTATAAGATGTGACTTTCAATTTTTAACGAAACGTGTGGAAAGTGAATAACACGGAGGACAAACAAAAGAGGATCATCATCATAATCAGCCTATAATGTTCCCACTGCTGGGACACAGGCCTCCTCTCGGTGAGAGGGAGTGGGCCGTAATCCACCACGCGGGCCCGTTTAAAAAAAAAGAGGATACCTTCATTATTTTCCAATTTACTGGGAATGCTACCGAGAGTTGTTGCGTGTCCTGGGATGATTATAATCAGCAGATCAGTAATAATAACGTCTCATTAAAACCGGTCAAGTGCGAGTCGGAGTCGCACACGAAGGGTTCCGTACCACAAGGCATAAAACGCCGAAAAACACATTTCATTTATACCCCTTTAAATTTTAATTTTATTTTACTTTTATTATTTGTTGTTATAGCGGTAACAGAAATACATCATCTGTGAAAATTTCAACTGTCTAGCTATCACGGTTCATGAGATACAGCCTAGTGACAGTCAGACAGACAGACGCACAGTGGAGTCTTAGTAATATAAGGTCCCGTTTTTACCCTTTGGGTACGGAACCCGAAAAATCGACAGCGGTAACGGCTGACATTATTATGTCGAGACAATCTTCATTATTTTTAATATTTATATTTATTTATGTAGGTTACGTTTAAAGGCCTCGGAAATGTAAACAAACAACTTAAAATTATACAATAACCAAGGCGAGTCATTAGTTGAATATTAAAAAGTTAACACGCTCGGAAAGTATGCTGTGATTTACGATTTTTTTTAGGGAAGTATGCTCAATATTTCAGAGAGGCAATATTCGTAATTTTAAGAACGTTCACAGACCAGTCTCAATCTGTCAAAAATACTTTTAATAAATTTCTTATAATAGAATCGGCCGTGCATTCGCGATTTATTTGTCAAAAATGTAAACAAATATGAATTAATTGAAAAATAACTTTAATTCCTACACAATACAGTTCAGTTTACGCACCACCTCAAAACATTTTTATAACTTTGAAGTATAGTTGATATTGGTTGATATTAGTTGACATTTTTATAACTTTGAAATAGGGTAGGGATGTGCAGCAATGCGCACTTTTACTGTAGATGACCTGGGATAGGATACTTTGTATCCCATCCCGTAAGAACGTTCTCGTGAGATAATTTCCGAGCTGCACGCGGGCGAAGTCGCGGGAAAGAACTAGTCTAAATACATACATTATCTATGCTACGCATTTATATTTTTTTCCTTGCCACGATCGACTGAACTAATAGTCGCGATCGACCGGTTGGCCACCCCTGATGTAGGCCATCATAACCCACCATGCGGGCTCCGTGCGGGATGGTGGATTTGACACGTCTTCGAATTTTTGGTTCTAGGCCGGTTTCCGAGGTTTTCCTTCGCCGTGATTAGGTACGTTGCGCAGTCTGTTCTACGCATTCATATTTTTTTCCTTGCCACGATCGACTGAACTAATAGTCGCGATCGACCGGTTGGCCACCCCTGGTGTGGGCCATCATAACCCACCATGCGGGCTCCGTGCGGGATGGTGGATTTGACACGTCTTCGAATTTTTGGTTCTAGGCCGGTTTCCGAGGTTTTCCTTCGCCGTTTTGAGAGTAGTGGTGATGAAATGGAATCCGCAAAGTAAAGTGCTTGCCTGGGTTCACTCACGACCTCGACAACTTGTAAGTCGGGGCCGGTACCACTGGGCTACATTTGCTCTGGTCGGAGGCTATAATAATGTCTTCGCGTAAGTGTTAGCTCTGGTAGGAGGCTATAATAATGTCTTTGCGAAAGTGTTAGCTCTGGTAGGAGGCTATAATAATGTCTTCGCGAAAGTGTTAGCTCTGGTAGAAGGCTATAATAATGTCTTCGTGAAAGTGTTAGCTCTGGTAGGAGGTTATAATAATGTCTTCATGAAAGTGTTAGCTCTGGTAGGAGGCTATAATAATGTCTTCGCAAAAGTGTTAGCTCTGGTAGGAGGCTATAATAATGTCTTCGCGAAAGTGTTAGCTCTGGTAGGAGGCTATAATAATGTCATCGCGAAAGTGAAAGCTATGGTAGAGAGCTATAATAATGTCTTCGCGAAAGTGTTAGCTCTGATAGGAGGCTATAATAATGTCATCGCGAAAGTGTTAGCTATGGTAGAGGGCTATAATAATGTCTTCGCGAAAGTGTTAGCTATGGTAGAGGGCTATAATAATGTCTTCGCGAAAGTGTTATTCCAAGAGCACTATAGCCACACTATTGTTAATAAGCCATTTGAGTTGCAGCGTAAATAACAACGGACAAGTCAACACCTTAAGCGCCGGAACAGCACATCAACCACACTGAACATTGTTAATTAACCGATTACCATCACTCAGTGTCACTCCCAATACTAAATGAGACCATCCATCAAACTTAAACTGGAAAATAAGTACTGTTACAATCATAAACAATCGACCATCACACAACCCGTCCTGTCACACATATGCGTCCCTATTCGCAAAAAAACTAAAGGCCAATTTTCGTAACTTAAACGATCAAAATCTAGTCGCAGTCTCATCTCGGCGACAAACAAATGTCAAAAACTTGTCAAAAATGTAGGGAAGTTAGAGGGATTTTTGACAGATTGAGACCGAGATCAGACTGTGCACGTTCTTAAAATTACGAGAATTGCCCCTCTGCTGTCTTTGGTCCCACGTCTCACAAACTTATCTTAAATCATGAATTAATCGGTCGCAAGCAGCGGGGCAAACCGACACAGCACTATCTCGAGTACTACGCCAGTAGTTGTACAACCACTGAACCGCTTACACGCATTCGATATACGCGATAGAATTCCGAATTAAAAAATTCGATTTATAAGTGATGTGTTGATGAATCGATTTGGAGTGCATTAATCCGATTGGTGATAGTGCTCGGTTATATCGAATTGACTGTCAGTGCGGATAATCATAATCAGTGCAGTATTGTGTTACATTTTAATGCAGATTGACGTAATGCAAGTTTGTGGCATGTGAAGTAACTTTAAGCGATCGGTAAAGATATTGGTATTATTGCTTTAACTTCGTTCATGTTATTTTATGTTTTTTTTACAGAAATCTAGCGTAAATCAATATCATAATACACTTACAAAAATATTTTAATTACAGACTATTTAAAAATAAAAAAATTATTGACCTTAAAAATATCTCGACTCAAATCGATCATGAGTTCTATAAATCAATTCGAATCGAAACCGGAACCGTCTTAAAAGTAACAGCCTGGCATTCAATTGTTTACATCGAGCAAAACAAACAAAGTTTTTTTATCTCTCTGATATAATTGACCGCCTTTTGGTTCACTATCAAGAATATTTGATTGAAGTAATCTAAGAATTGATCTTCGCGCTTACCGTGACGCTAATTGCCACAACGGTTTATCGATATCACATCTCGATTATTTTCGATTAACGAGATATTAGAACTTGCTCGATTGTGGAGTGTGAATTAGATTGATTGCTTTTTGGTTTATTGATATTCTATATCTACGATTGAAAGCTCTCGAAAAGTAAAACATCAAAAAATCCTTGAATTTTCCCATACAGAACTGTATAAGAAAATTTTAAATTCCACTGACCCAAGACGCGAAACCCCTATTTACACGAGTCCTACAAGTTACATACCTGGTGAGATTACATAACTGGCAAAATGTGGTAGGTATATAATGTGGGGACGACCATACCACATAATTATATTTAAACTACATTTTATATTTAATGACGTTCCCAGTAGGTATCCATACGAAAAAGTAGGTAGGTATAATTTAAAAAGATCAAATCAAAAATCAATTAAATATTTCCATTACAGAAGTATTGGATAATAATATATTTAATTGATTTTTGGTTTGATTTTTTAATTGATATCAATATAGAAAGTAATAAATCGGCAAAACCCGCAGTTGGTTTTTTATTATTGCTATTTAGTTTGTTCGTTGTTAGGGTTCCGTACCCAAAGGGTAAAAACGGGACCCTATTACTAAGACTCCACTGTCCGTCTGTCACCAGGCTGTATTTCATGAACCGTGATAGCTAGACAGTTGAAAATTTCACTAATGATGTATTTCTGTTGCTGCTATAACAACAAATAATAAAAATAAAATAAAGCTAAAATTTAAAGGGGTATAAAAGAAACGTTTTTTTCGGCGTTTTATGCGTTGTGGTACAGAACCTTCGTGTGCGAGCCCGACTCGCACTTGGCCGGTTTTTAAATTTTTTAAATTCGATGCTAGTATTTATTTGATAGTTTCAAAATACTCCTATGCTTAAAGTATTGCGAATATAATTTCTGGTGGTCTACACATTGCATTATATTCTTCAGCACACATCATAAAATTTGCCCCCATTACATTTTCCGAATTTTTCAAAATTCTCCCCCAATGAGGATTGGGAGAAAATTTTGTGTCAGGCCGCAAAAACTATTGCAAACCGCGAGAAGAAAATGTTGATACTTTTGATTTACACCGTTGTCTATTTTTTATTTAAACTGAATATTATGTTAATCAGGTTCGGTTTTTCCGTTTACGTAACGGAAAAACCGAACCTGATACAGAGACCTGGTACAGAGGGCATCAGATATCATTAAATTATGAAGGTCCGGCCACCGAGGAAAAAGATGTTGAACAGCTAGGCACGAAGTACTTATGAAGAGAAAGTGATGGTCAAGGATATTTTATAACAGTGATAGGTAAATTATTGTGATCAAGCCTTGTTTTAAACAACTCAAACTCTAAGCATTTATTTTAGTTAAACCATTTCCAGGCACTTTTGAATTGTCAAGAGTCGGTCTGTTAAGGCTCCTTCAAACAGGCGCGACACGACACGCGACACAAAGGCACCGCAAGTCGCGCAACGAGCGGTGCCTATGTGTCGCGCGCGATTATATCGCGTGTTGCGCCTGTTTGTAGGAGCATTTAGTCAGAAAGTTAAAGCTAGTGCCCATTCCAAAACGTAAATCTTTATGGAGAAAAACGGGTGAGAAACTCACCATCCAGCTTATATTCAACTTCCGAGTACATTTCACTATAGATAGGTATGCTAATTACAATGAAAGAAATAAGCAGTAAATAAAATGAAAAAAACATTGATCTGAACTGCTTTAAACAGTTCCATATGAGACAAACGTTCAAAACAGTATTTTTTACTGATCCGAAAACAGTTAAAGCTCGAGGCATAATGTTACCGTCATGACAGAGTAAACTTTAACGTTTTATGTAGCTAAAAAGTCACAAAATTAACTGTTTCATTTATTTGGTGATATCGTTCAAATCATTGAAATTTACTTACATTACAGTAATGGTGGTTTTCCTTATTTTTTGTTGTTGTTTTCAGAAAATAGTATGTTCAATCATCAAATGTTAGTATTTTGTCTTTTACTGTTTTACAAACATTTCTTCTTACTGTATAAAGTCAATACCTAAGTCTTAATGAAATCGCTTTAATGTGATGTAGTACCTAATAATTAATTTTCTCAGTGTATATGTAAAAAATGTTTTAAATCATAACTACCTCTACTATAAAGTGAAAATTGTTTTTCTATTCCACAGAAAATTAATTAAAAACCAAAAATACGTTAGTTCTAGCTGAACTACGCATAAACGCTGTTTTTGTACAGAAAAATCAAAACATTAAGCTTAAGTATAGCGAAATATCAACATTAACCAACCGCAATAGTACGTTATAGAGTGCTATTACGTAACCAACGCAGCCATTATTATTAGCCCCTGAAACATTCCTGAAAGCACGAATCATCAGTGGGGCAATTCCCGTGTTTTTATTTTTAGCGCATTCTAATTTCAGTTTCAATCTGTCAAAAATACCTCCAATCTCCCTATATTTTTGACATGTTTTTGACATGATTGTCGCTGAGATGGGATTGTGACTAGATTTTGAACATTCTTAATTAGGTATCGTATATATGTATAGTTGAATGTTTTTAATTATCATTATAGATATCAACGTGGTAGGTACAACTTACGTCAGAAAAACATTAAACAAACCGTAAAATATGGTGGTTTGTTAGCAATATAAACAGGGCCTGACAACGTGGTAAGCACATGTTGTCTCGGACTGATGTAGTGCGTGTTGAAGGGTAAATGGCTATCAGAAGTTTTTATGTGATCATACTTAACGTAAAGTATGACCAAAGCAAGATTTGCGAGGGTAGGGTACACACACATTTGCATAAGTTTATTAATGGATGGGTAACCGCCGATTAGAGTTCCAGATAGTTAACAGTTTAATAACAGATCCCCAGACGTAATAAAAAATAAAACTTCTATTGTGTCTCTTGTTAATAGCGAAACTATAAGGGTTCCTTGTTCATTACGGAACCTTAAAAAAGCTGATATAAGTGCTTTTTAATATTTTTCCTTGTGCGCCTTATGAAGTTTGCATGAAAATCTTCTGGGAGAAATTGGTGTGGGTTATTTCTGAAGTCTGTTGTGTAACCACGACAAGTAAGAATTTAATCAGAGTTCTTACCAGTTTATAACTTTTGTTTTAAATTAAAGTATCTTCCATCACATTGCCTTAAGAAGAGCATCTTTTCAAAAAAATATTCAGATAGGCTATTTCTAACGCGTAGCCGCAAGCAGTTCCAAATTAAGATAAAATAGCCATTGGCTAAATTATTGCTTCACAGATGCCATGACATTTATATTCATCTAGCAGACACTAATAGGGTGGGACGATAATTTCGAATTCTGTCACTTTAAATCCATACTAATCCATACTTAATATTATAAATGCAAAAATTGCGAAAGTGTGTCATCTGTCTGTTACCTCTTCACGCTTAAACCGCTGAACCGATTTAGATGAAATTTCGTATAGAGATAGTTTGAGTCCCGGGAAAGGACAGGGTAGTTTTTATCCGGATATTCCTACGGGATCGACACTTATGCGGGTGAAACCGCGGGGCGCTGCTAGTTAGCAAATATATGTTTAATAACTAGAAGTCTTGATTTAAGAGCTAATGTATTATTTAACCGACTTCAAAAAAGCAAGAGGTTATTGAACCATTGGGTAGGTACTCTTACGTGGTCAAACACAATAAAAGAACTGATCTTAACAAAATAATAATGCGCTAGGCTTTAAAGTTTAACACTAGGACAAAATGGTGGCGCCACGGGTACACTTTGACAAAGGTAACATCAACATTTTTGGCAACTTGTATTTTTGTTAGTTGATTATTTTACTTGTAACTTTTGTAAGTATTTTCGTTAGCTGATTATTTTTCTTGTAAGTATCTATGCGTTTTTCTTATATATATTTTTACCATCGTCCTTATTTTGGTGGTCTGAATGATTTCTAAAAGTTTGTCCATCTATTTTGATGGACCCTATATATTAGAAATAGAATTTAGAGCTTTAAACATAAATTTTGTTGGTAGCGCGACTGTTTGCCCCCTGACTGCGTGTCCTAATGAAATAGGGCCCTAAATGTCAAAACAAAGAGACTAAGAAATGTTTACAACGATAACAGTACCTACAGATGCTCATGACACAGTAAGCTTTGAACCACTGTCGCTCTTTGAAAAGCCTACGCTGCAAAACTTTTCACAGAACTCCCGTCTTGCGATTAATTTTGAATCTCAGGACCTGCAGCTTTAGTAATCTGAAACTGCATAGATTATTACTTTTATTTCTTTCTAAAAAAGATTTCACCTGACACTATACCGTCATTATCCTACACGAACAATTTGTAGTAGGTAAGTACAGACCAGACGTACGACAGACGTAGATAATATAATTTATAATAGTTAATAAAAAATGAGAAACTAAAACAATTCTGGACAAAAAAGCAGAAACAGAACCAAAAATAACACAATTAATTTCTAACTTAACTAAAACTATACAGAAACTAAAATAAATAAATAGTTAATTAGTAATCTTACATTGGTTGTTCGGTAAAAAAGCTCTTCAAAATTTAACCAGAATACCGCAAATACCGGCTAAAAACAGGACTTAGCTTGATTTATCTCTCACCTCCTTCATTCAGAGGCTGCGCGTACGCAATTATCCGCATAATTACTTATCTTGACCCAATTATGAGTTTGCGAAAACATTCACGTAGTTATAATTATTAATATTTATAGAATACACGCACGGCTGGCGTTATAAATCATATGCAGAATATATGCGTTAGCCATTCAATTGGACGTGGACATGATTTTATTTAGTGCAGTGTTTGTACTGAATGTTAATATTGGAGTTGTCGTGTTTGTTTATTGGTGAGTAAATGTTAATCGTGCTACACATTTGTTCGGGTCGACATCATTCGGCACGATTCGGCATAGCCGGTCGGCAAAATATACATTAGAATTTGCCGCCCGGCCTGTGCCGAACGAAAGCTAAACATGTTTGTAGCGACCCCCTACTGTTGTGTGTGAGTTTAAATGACAGAGCAAGATTCCAGAGGAATAGTCGAATAATCAGCATTCAAAAAAGAGATATAATTGATCAGCTGAAAGTTGAATTGAACGGGTGTCATTGGAAAGTTGATATAGTTAGTGCCCTTTAACTTACCATAATTATGGATTTTGAGGTTCACACGAACAGGTATTTTTTGGATTGACCAAAGCGAAAGCTTAAAACTTTATCCAGTAGTATATATATGCCAAAGAGCAAATTATTAAAATATTTGTATTTTAAACAGATTATAAATTAAAGTCATTTTATTTTCAACCAATAAAATACCAGTCCATCACATCAATGTAATGTTATAAATTCGAAAGTAACTCTGTCTGTATGTTACCTTTTCACGCCTAAACAACTGAACGGATTTCGATAAAATTTGACGAGGAGAAAGATGTTATCCTGAGCAAGTATATAGACTACTTTTTGTCTCAATAGCACGTTCCCGTGGGATAATTTGCGACATACAGCAGCAGCCAGTAAAAAATACACTGAAAAAATAATTTCTTACTACACCACATTAAAGCGATTTCATTATGACTTATTGACTTTATACAGTACGAAGAAATTATTGTAAAACAGTAAAAGACAAAATAGTAACTTTTAATGATTGAACACACTATTTACTGAAAAAAACAACAAAAAAAAATGAAAACTACCATTACTGTAATGTAAGTAAATTTCAATGGTTTGAACGATATCACCAAATGAATAAAACAGTTAATTTTGTGACCTTTTAGCTACTTAAAACGTTAAAGTTTAATATCATGACGGTAACGTTTTGCCTTAAGCTTTAACTGTTTTCGGATCAGTAAAAAATACTGTTTTGACGTTAGGCTCATATGAAACTGTTTAAAGCAGTTCAGATCAATGTTTTTTCATTTTTATTTACTGCTTATTTCTTTCAGTGTAAACGACTGTCGTAGTACTTACTTACTTTACCGTACTCGTAAACCGTATAAGCGACAAGATTCATGAATAATATCACTTTGCGTATGAATGTAACAATTGAATTAAAGTTTTTTTGTGGCCCAGTATGCCTTCTTATTAACATGACAAGCAAAAAGTTACACAATAGATTGTAACCTTGTGCATATACGATATTAAGTACTAATGGAAAATGTTGGGTGCGATATTATCTAAATGTTTATATTATTGTTTTTTATGACTTAATTTTTAAAGAGTTAAATATATTAGAGCTGTTTAATACGTTTAGAAATGATGGCAAATATTATATAACCTTAATAAGTGTGAAAGACCAATACGTTCAATTCACCAAGTGGAAAAGTGTCAAAGAAGACCAAAATCAATTTTCTCTGTTGTTTTCAGAAATATGGAAACAGTAAAACTTCAATTAAAATAAAAAATAAAACGTTGATAAACAGAGCGAAAGATTAGTCCATCCCTAGTGCAATATTATAGTTTTCTGGCAGAGTGAGGAAGCTTATCCTCAATCTTTAAAAATCTACGATGTAGTGCAGATTTTGATACCCTGCGAATGGTATATTTCTCGCTGTGCCAGTCAGTGCTATCGTTTGGTGTGACGGTTTGGGGTGGCGCTCTAAAAACAAACATTTTACAATTGGAAATAGCGTAACGAGCTGTCCGTAAAGTTATGATGTTTAAACATTTTCGTAAGAGCACTAAACAATTGTATAAAGACTGTCAAGTCATGACCGTTAGACAGCACTTCGTGCTCAATACCATTTTGCGCAAACATGCATCTATAGAATATGGTACTGGTCATTTGGCAAAACGAAGATCGACTGATGTCTGTCCAGAAAGGTATAGAACAAAATTGCTGAAAGAAATTTCCGAATTCTGGGAAGTCGCTTACAATGCAGTAATTATCACTGTGGCATCTATGATAAAAATAAGTTTGAGTGTAAAAAGCTAGCGAGTAAATGGATCATGAGGAGACAGAAAAGCTTTTAGAAAGGTTACTCTAAAAGAACCGACTTATTTTATTCTTGCACTCCACAATATAATTCACATAATAGCGCAAATATATACAGTAGGCCCGCGCATACACATACACGCACACATTCCCACACTCGCACGCACATACACACACACATATTCAGGAAAGAGTAGGATAGAATAAAAATTATAAAAAAGTTATATTTTTATAATTTTTATTCTATCCTACTCTTTTGTTCTTGTATTAAACTAACCATACTGCTTGCTCCGGCAATCGCTAGTGACACTAACACAACTGACA
Organism: Luperina testacea; assembly: GCA_927399505.1. Classification (NCBI taxonomy): domain Eukaryota; kingdom Metazoa; phylum Arthropoda; class Insecta; order Lepidoptera; family Noctuidae; genus Luperina; species Luperina testacea. The sequence continues at coordinate 15,037,927 of OV656768.1, read as the reverse complement.
ATCACTATGTAACTCCGAATCTTTTTTATATTAACTTGGTAAAAAAAAAATAAAAAAAATTAAAGAGAGTGCCCTGACACCCATAACACAAGTTTAATCTTAGCTTAGGTGCCAGAGGTTAAACTCAGTGGTATTCTTACAATTTTTAGGTTTTTATAGTCTGTTCTACATAGTGCTTTTCCGTTAAATTGTAAACTTGGAAATATATGACACAATACAAAAAACAAATTACCCACCTTTTGGCCTTGCCGCTGTCGGGTAGAAACAGCGCTTTCAGAAGTCGTAGAAAATTCTTGAATAAATAAAGCATTTCAAAGAAAAAAAATTTGATACGGTTATTTACGAGTCACAAATAAATAACTCGCCTATCACATCAAATTAACAAACAGAATATCAGGCTAAACTACGTCATGCGCCAGAGCATACAACATTCGAATTGGACGAGCGACAACCCGTGGCGTGAAACGTAGTCAACTTGTTAGAACGAAAGCTGTAATTCTGTCTGTCCGTGTTACACGGTACAACGCCTCTCATATCATAATGTATCTGATGGAGTGATAGCTGCAATGAGAATGTATATTTTTGATTATAAGATTGTTTATTTTCAAGGAATGTAGAGATCCGGGTTTTAAGGTAGGGTACAGCTGTAAGAAAACATGGGCAGAATATTCAGATAAAATTTTGTAGAAACTAGAAAATATTCTGATAGGTAACTATTTGTTTCCTATTTAACTATTAGCTGACCTGGCGAACTTGGTACCGCCTCAGGATCACTAAGAACGAATATTTGAGAAAATCTTCATTTTTTCTTTTTTTTTTCTTGAAATTTTCCCACGTTTTTATAGTTATTCTGCTATTTGCGGCGCGGGGCGGAGACAAATAACTATTTTGATGCTTATTTTATATAACCAAAACGTTTATCTTATCCTTGATATGTCAAGTTTCTGATAAAGGAGTTCGTGAAAAACGAGAAAGTGTGCTTTTATGAACCTAATTTATTCTCCAAACTAATTCCCACATCGATGCTACATGATAATCAAACTTGTTTACAATGTAGTACACACCTTCAGTCAAGGTTCATTTTGGGCGGAATATCTTAGAATTAATTAGGTAGATACAATTGTCTGTTAAATAAAACAATGAAACTGGGCGTCATAAAATTCACTGACAGTGACAGTTGTTGATTTATATCGATTCTTGTTCACGATACATTATTTATAAGGTTACTGGGAATTTATAGGTTTATTTTTAATTCTTAAGTAGGTATTTCAAAATGTGACAAGAATGTTAAATACATGCTTGTTTAACTTTCATCTCTGTGAAATAACAAGGCTTTTGCTCTGCAATAATAAAGTTTATCATAATCTTCATCATTTTATCCGAAAGACGTCCACTGCGAGACATTGGTCTCCCATAGGGAAGTTACAGGATGATAATTATCACATCACACTAATATTATAAAGACGAAAGTTTGTGAGTGTGTGGGACCAATTTTGATAAAATTTTGTATGGAGGTAGCTGACACCCTGGATTAATATATAGGCTACTTTTTATCCCGATATTCCCACAGGATCGACACTTATGCGGGTAAAACCGCGGGGCGCAGCATTCAGAAAGTATAGTTAGTGAGTCCGAGGATGTGATCAGTTTCAAACAGAACGGATTTGATTTTGAATGAAATTTAGCACAAGGATAGACCAAGACCTGGGGGCCTAAAAAAGCCACTTTGGCAGAATCATAAAAGGATAACATTATGAATCATAATGGACAGTTAACTGTTAAGTTAATCGTATCAAATCCCATTGATAAAGGATTTTTCAGTTATTTTTTTTTGTCTGCGCTAAAACACCAATCAATCCAATCCAAATCCAATTCCAATCTCTTTGATTATACCTACGTAGTGCAGCGAAAAAAAGAAAAACACGGACTGGCTTCACCATATTATAAATTCATAATGTGTCTGGACTTTAAAAGAGACTATGACCCAGTTTGTTTCGGCCTTTCTTCTCAGAGTAGTAAGATAGGAAACGCCGACCTCATCTAGTTTAAAAAAAATATGATTGACGTGTAAAAGTGTTCGTACAAACTTACAGAAAATGAATCATTTATCATTTACTTCTCACGTGGGAAGTGTGCAGACGGTCAACATAATAAAATCCAAAAAGTCAGTCTATTTTATTAGTCTTAAACTTTGGAATTAACTGGCCGTTTCTTGTAACAAATTATTTGAATGTAATGTTAGTAGCTAGTCTTTTGTTTTGCTTCCCTATTGTATCTACCTACAGCCAATTTAAATAATAATTAATACAAAACGACAGATCATGCAAATGCGAATAGTTTCGAAACGTGCGCGAATTCGTTCTGTCGGCCGTCAATAGTTGTCTGTCTCTATGACTGACAGACAGACAGACAAAGATAAGTAGATATTACGAAGATGTAACCTTTGTGTCTTACAGTACCTATGTGTCTGTGTTTTTTAACCAACTTCAAAAAAAGGAGGAGGTTCTCAATTCGGTTGTATTTTTTTTTGTGTTTTTTTTTTACTTCGGACGAGTACTTCGACGCCTGATTTGTCCTTTATTTTTGTTTTTATTTGTATAGTAAGTTAGTTAGTCATTTAATTTAGTATCTAGTGTAAATATGTAGTTTGTAATAAAAAAAGTGAATTGTATATTTTAACAAAATAAACCCACTTTATAAGTATATTACAATACTATACAATAGTAGGTATCTAATCGTTCTTACACCTCAGAAATTAGAGAATAGACAATCTACGTAAATCATTGAAAACTGTAGCAACAGGTTATCGATAAATATAATCACCTAGCCCGACCCCATCTGGAGCTGACGTCAAACATTACAATGAGCGGTTGACGCCAGCAGTGTTACGTATACGTGAAAGATGATTCTACAAAACCATTGCGTAGAAATATATGTTCGTTGAAGGAACTTCCTTCATATATAAATGTGTAACATTAGCCATGCCAAGAATTTATATTTTCTTCTTAAAACGTTCATTTATTGGTACTATTCAAACTTTCGAGAAAAGCCATAAACATGAATTTAGTTAGTACACTTGTCACGCAGCAAAATGCAATAAAAATAAATTCATGTTAGTGTCTTTAATGCATTCAAGTATCATCTTTTTATTACAGAATTGTTTGCCTTAAATAAACATGTATCTTTTAATCTTTCTTTTAAGGAAAACCATTTTAAAAAGGCGTGTGAAACCTGCTGGTACAGTAATAAAATTAAATTCTGTGCACACACACAATCATTATTACGTGATACACCTTGTTATCCATGTAAACTGTCAAAAACATGTTGATAAGGTTATTTCGTCGGCACTTTAGATCGCCTTATTAAATCAAGAAGTTATGATTTAAACGCACTCCTGCCACTTGAAATGTCCGCTGAAGAATTTTGTTAAAAGTGAAATGTTTATGAAAATGATTTATTAATTGTTGTTGTTGATGGAAGAAAGGAAATACGGGTTCGCTTTTGTTTTCGTAAATGTCGTACTAAGTGGCACAAATATGGGAATTTTTAAGTGTTAGGGGAGATCATTAGGTACCTTTTTAGCCATGGCCCGGATGGATGAGTTAGAATTAACGGCACTATTTAGTGCTAGTCAGAAATTACGGACAGGCAACAGCTAGATTGAAATAAGAAACTGTAAAGAACTCTTAGATTTCCTTTAGTAGCAGTAACAGGCATAGAAATGCGTTACGGTCAGGAATTCGGGATGCAAATGGTCCGTCTTTAATGTGAAACTCTTATAGGTTGTACACCTAACAATGTCTAACATAATAATATCTGCTGATTACCAGAACCATTTAAGTTTACCATTTACCATTACCATTACCATTTAAGTTTACAGTTACACTCCTGCAGACACTATATTTTGAACCTCATTACCGTCGAATCATAACTTATAAATTAATCCTTAGGTAGTCTGTGGAAAGCTTTAATTAAGCGAAGATTCAGTATTTTCACTGCAAACAGGCAACTGGGAGCCGAACGTGTCCACAGCCTAACAACTAACAGTATATCGTTTGGAATACTTCAGATGCACTTATTGATACCCTGAATTCCCTTCGCCGTATAAGGTAAAATTGTAAGATAAGAACTGTCCACCATATTCATGTTCCAAGTCCAACTCTGCGTGATTTACGAAATGTACTCTGTGGGAGATCAGTCTGCCATGATCAACTTGCGACATATCACTCAAATACAAAATTATGGGCGGATAGGGTTACCGATTAATTCTTTCCTGTAGGGAAATTGGTTAGGTGTTCTTTATCTGTGTGTTTTACTCGTGAAGCGACTAATAATACTGGTGAATTATAACTGGCAACATTAGATTTGTTATTGCATTGCATGGCATTCAATGGTTCAAGTAGGTGTGTTCCCTAATAAAAGGTTTTTTTTTTGAGGATGGGAAATCTTCAAATGACCCCTCCCGCTATGGGTGGAGCGGAAGGGAGTGTCAGACTCTTACTGACTAAAACCCACCCGTGTTCCTTCCTTAGCCCTTTATGTTCCGAGCCAGCGGTAACCCTTTCGGACAATCCCGCTGACCCGGCAGGCTTCGGCTCTGTCGGGCACCTTCCATTGATGCTGACATCTCCTTGAGGCGCGCGTGGAACACGTACGCACCGTCCGGCACGGGCCTGGTCTAATAAAAGGCTCTGTAAAGGTAAATTACTGGAGGCATTACGTTCTGTAATCTATCTGATATAAGGACTGCTGGATGTAGATTTTTTTATGTATGATTATGTGATCGTTCTTCTCAGGAATACTTGTTGCTATCTATATTTATTAAAAGCGGAGTATCATTTAACATAGTCTGTTTAGAGTAGGGGACAACGTTCAAGTTTTATCAGCATCTTTCACGTTTTTCCAACAACTTTTATTGGCAGCCCTATCCCGGAACGATAAAACGAACATGTTTCGATTATGATCTCGCCAGAATCCATGATGTCTTCGTTAAAATTCTGCACATTGTATTTAAAGTACTTGGTGATATTTACGTTACTTGCGCCGGATTCCAACTGGCATTTCGAAAGGTCAGATGTGGTGGTTACCATTCGTCATGTGTGTACTCCGTGTACTCTAAACGGGAACGATTTCGTAAGCAGGATTTACGACTGTTTCTTGTTCTTTTGGCATTGATTCCGACTTGAAATACTCTAGGTATTTTGTGCCAATAATGACGAGATCATAAAGTTTTACGTGCTTTTGAAGGCGACATGTTTATAACTTGATGGGTTTGGTGATGAAACGTGGTATAGTTGCCAATTGAGACTATGCTGTAAAGATTTCCTATGCTAGATGTTAAAAGTAGAAAGCTATTTAGACAATTTGCTGAGAACTTATTTGATAGTTCACGAGTTTAAATGGTAACGGTAATGGTACGGTGGTGTTAATGGTAAAGGTTCCTACATACACACATTCCACAGTGCATCTTTTTCTTTCTATTTCATTAAGAAAAGGACAGAAAATAAATTTTAGTTCAGTCCTGTCAAATTAATCAGCGCCTGACACTACTCCATACAAGTTTAGACGTGATTAAAAATTTGCCTACTACAGTTACGTCAATTTACGTCAGGCGCTGATTAATTTGACAGGTCTAAACTAAAATTTATCTTCTGTCCTTTTCTTAATGAAATGGAAAGAAAAAGACGCACTGAACTTAAATTTAGTTAAGTTTGTGAAAAACAGAATCGGCACCATTGCCTCATTTTTAAATAAGAAATCAAGCTTTATGCCTAGAATTTATATAAGAAATTAAGAAAAGACAGCATTGCGATTTTTAACCAAAGAAAAACTTTTTAATCTAGATAAGAAATCTTGTGTGCCATGTGTGGACTTGCACAATAAATAAACTTTCATTGCAGACCACACACGATGATATAAAAAGAGCACTATAACTTCATCACTACCTTATGTCTTACAAAATGTTATATCTTGTGAAAGATCTCTAAGACCTCGCCCATGGTGAGGAGCTTGCGCGGGTGCTAGGGCTACTATCCAACACAGGTGAAACAGCCGTTTGGGTCCATGTGATGGTGTAGTGGCTACTTAGTTACCCCGTGTTGCAACTGTTTACCTTGTGAAAACATGCCTCCTACCGCGATAAGTATAGCGATACACGCGGTCAAACTCTAACTAAATGAGAACGATGTAAGAAGACCTGCATGTCGAAAGCGTCCAGAGTAAAAGCAAAAAGAAATAAAAAAGAACTACTCAAAAATAATATAATTGCACGGAACAAATATTTGTATTGCCTACAGGTAGTTGTTCCGGGTCTGGCTGTTTGTGTATGTGAATTTAAATGTTTGTAAACGCACCCACGATACAGGAGTAATTCCTGTGTGGGGCAACGTTTAAAAAAAAAACAAAAAAATTAAAACAAGCCGCGGCAGCTAAGAGATGACCAGTCTCCAACTGACGGCGAATGTTCACGAACATGATGCGTGGTCAATGTGGCTACCTAATCGGAACCGCCACCGCGACCGCTACCGCTCTTGTCACCACATATTCACCCTGGACGCGGCCTAAGATTGCTCATTGTAGCGAATGCTTGGCACTTGACGTATCCGGGCCGGTCCGGCTGTAGTCGGCTAGGTCGCCAAACAAAAACGCAAATACCTAGAAATTACTAACAATTAATTTATTTTCCACTAGCGGCCTTAGATTCCGAGATATTTGTCATATAGTAGGGAGTTACAGAAGTTTAATTGACATGTTAAACTTCTGTAACTATAAAGAAATGGTTTAAAAATTGCACATAAAAAGTTTTGTTCAACGAAACGGTGAATCAATGAAATGATCAATTTGCTATAGGTGGTCATAGACAAAATGAAAGGTTTGATTTCAATTTGGGCGTGCAATAGATGGTTAAGTGTCTTCTAGAAGCGATACTTATAACCAACGATACTTCTGTAGGTAGGTAAATATCCTCATTCCGTTTATGTATGTACCTACATACAGCACATCAAGCTACCCGAAACTGTTAAATTTTCCCAATCAACTGTGTGTGAACCTTATGCTTTAGTGATATAGTCGAAAATCTATTAAAGAAATTCGAGAGATTGTAGTAGCTTGATGTGCTGGCGTCTGTATTTCACGTGACAGAACGGTCCCCCACCGCGATGAGCTCACAAAAAGTTCATCGAATCGCCAATAAATACAACGAACCAATAATTAAGTCCTGAAGCGAGTCCTACTGCGAACTTATGAATATACAGTAAACGGACGACGAAATGGAGAGCCGTTCTTAAAGACCAGCGTAACTTGAAAGTCAGGGGTGGCGCTGCTTGTCACGGAAAAATGGAACGATCTGTCAAACTCCTTATATTTTCAATTTAGTTCCGTATTTCGCCGCAGGGCAAAATATACTGGTCGTTTTGTAAATTGCCTCCAAAAAACTCGGTTTTTAAGCTGCCTTGATTTTAAAGGCTTTAATTAGTAAAGCATCGATAACTTTTTTATGGGCAATGCCGTAAAGATAATGCTCAATTTGTGGGCTCTTTCTCACGTAGTATTTCACTTTTGAAGTGTTTACCGTTTTATCGTACGAAATTAAAGATTGTAAAATAAAGGTGTTCTGTAGAGGTCTCTTCGCCTGTGGCAGGCGAAATCTGGAACAAAGAACACTCAGAAACAGTGAGGTGATTACGTAACACATTATCAGCAGCAATGGTTTTTATTTTGACAATTCAACAAGATATATTGCGTTATTTATGTTGTTAAGGAATCAATTTTGCTCGATAATATAAAGTAATGAATTAGCAATATCCTTCAAAAAATCAAAATAATTCGGATTGTGGTTGAAAGTGTCTTACGCAATAAGGGTGCCGATCTGGAATACTACAATTTAGTGATTGAGCTAAATAATGTGTTTAAATTCATTTATTGACGTGACAACGTCTAATAAATCGATGATAGGCTGCACACACGAAAAAACATGACTCATGTAGCGTTACCTCGCGGCCTTGCTCTGTAGCGTTCCATGGCGGCTTGAAGTGCAAGCGAGAGCGCGGAACGAGCGATGAGAGACAGATGATGTCGAACGCTGCTGAATCGGCCTCCGCGTTCGGCAATTTCATTAATGTTTTGTTATGACGTTGTCACGTTAAACTATCGTCCGTAAACCGACTTTACAGAGAACCGATTTTTTTTTTTAGTTTAAAATGGTTAGGTAAGATTTTAGTTGGATAGTCCATCTGATATTGCCAAATTTGTGAGTCAAGAAATTGCACAAGCCAAACAGCGTGTCATCATCAATTAAACTAAGAAAAACGTTTTAATACCCCCGAATAAATATCATAGCTATAACGGAACCGTTGACAAGCCATAATGCCCGAAATAGGCAGCATTAAGCACATAACACTTAAAATTCAACAATTTTAAATTACAAAATAAAGCTATCAGTGAGCCAAATAAGGTAACAATATGAAGTAAAATGGGCCTATTAAGGTGAGGTAATAAATCCGTCTAATAAGGGCCACGACAAATTGTAAGAATTACTCAGTTGATCGAATATTAATTGGATTGGGCGGGACTTCGGCCCCTTCTCAGCTGTAAACACATTAAGGCGGGGTCTATTATCTTTGTAATGAATACCACTGATTAATTGTTTAGGTATTAATCGTTTGTTAAAAACATTGAATATTTTTATGAAGTTAATTGAAAACTTTTTAGACAAGATTATGGATGGATGGTCGGTTGTTTTTTTCTTTGTAAAAAAGTTTTTATTTTCTCCCTCACAAATTCATATAACACTACTCGTACTTGTAGGTGAATATCAGTGACAGGAAGCTATTTAAACATCGTCACTAAAAACAAGTGGAATAAATTCGTATTATTGAAGCTAATTCAAAAACTACCCAAGCAAAGTTCATAAAATTTATATGGGACCACTCCTGAAACCTTACCCATAAAAAATGAGAGAATTTTTAGATTAGAGGTACCCCAATAACAACTTTGACAGAAATGAGGGTGTAACACAATTGCTACTAACTTTACGAAATTTAAATGGGACCATTCGGAATAAACTTCTTTCGAACAAAAAAAGAATTTTGCAAATCGGTCTATATACGGTATCTAAAAATCCGAATTGAGAACATCCTCCTTTTTAGAAGTCGGTTAAAAATAAATAAATTTAACGTTGCCCTACACCCAGCACTCTACTAAATAAATTTTCTTTATTTCTTTCTTTCCACGCTCAGGAATCCCGTTAGCAACCACTAGTAATTCAACTAGGCAGCCAAGTAGTAGAATGTTACTTACTTCCTCTTAAATTTTTTAGCGTATGCCCCATTATATGTATCTAAGTGATTCTAACAACAGCATATTATTTATTAAATAAATAAATACGTTTTTAGCACTGTATATTAAATTCGAAACGCAAACTAAAACGTTTTGTACCTACTGTTCATCGTACTGCTCCAATAAATTGCTAGGATCAGAATCCATGTGATCATGGCTTAGTAGCTATCAAACAGTGTTTTTTTTTTCAGGATGGGAAATCTTCAAATGAGCCCCCTCCTGCTCTGGGTGGAGCGGAAGGGAGTGTCAGACTCTTACTGACTAAAACCCACCCGTGTTCCTTCCTTAGCCCTTTATGTTCCGGGCCAGCGGTAACCCTTTCGGACAATCCCGCTGACCCGGCAGGGGCCATACAGGGGGGTCATACAGGGTGACGGGACATCGACGCGCAAGCAACTTGTCACCATTGGATTCAGTATATGATTCTGAACACTACTACGTTGAAATTTTTCGCCGGGTATTATTGGTACTGTTTTCATTTATTGTCGTATTGTTGTCTCCACATTGTATATACAGCCTATGTTTACCAGTAGACTCTCATTAGCAAGAGCTGTTATGGCGACGATTTATAGGCAGACATCAAAATTATGACATCTTATGATACCACGATTAAATCTGATCAAAAGCAATTTGTAAAATTGACAATTGTCCCTTGAAATTTTTATTGTATTTAAATGAACCAGATACGGCCAACCCACATAAACTAGTATAATAAATAATTCCCATAACTTTGTCTTAATCGCGATCAGATCGATTCGAGACAAGTATCAGGTAATAAATCTGAATAGCTTCGCGTAGGCTGGGTGTAGTTTGTCAAATATTCAGGTTATATCGGCTGTATAATTAAAAGAAGTTGTTTGTAATAAATTAGAACGTCTAGATTAGAACGATTATTGGTGACATGAGATAGCAATGCATATGTAAGCTGATATACCTAAAACAAAGGTTCGAGTTCGACGCCGTACCTATTTACGTATTTTGCCTTCATATATCGTCAGCTGTCATTTCAGTGTTCCCATTCTTCCTAGCCATAGTTATTATCTTTCTCAAAATGCATCTTTTCCTTAGTTGGCTTATTTCTTATAGCCAGTACATTCATATTTAACACTTCTTTGTAATTTGGTCCTCATGCTGTATTCAACACATATAGTACCCGGCGATAAATATTGCACATCGACCTTTACCTATTTTTTCATTTTATACAAGGAATAAAAATAATTATTAAAAGAAGCAAATCATAATAATTGTTTTAACAGCTCCTAATAGATACCGGACTGTTTGTATTTCGTGCGACAGAGATAACGCTCTACGAAGCCGAAATTAGCCGATTGTCTCTTTCCAAAGGTCGATGTGCAATATTTATCGCTGGGTACTGTACCTATAGTACTTGTCGGTTATACTAGGCGTCACGGCGTTTACGAAATCTCAGGTAATATTAATTACCATACTAGAATTGGGGCCCCCCAATTCTGGTATGGTAATTATTATTTCCCGCGTATTATGGTAATCTTACCACGTGTAAACCACGTTCGGTTGTCAAGTGTGATATTTTGACAGTTCAAACCGCGCCAATTTCTCGTTCATTTCGCGCGATTTCGTTCATTATGTCATAGAGAATACGTTACCTATTAGCAGATGTCGTGATTAGCTAAGGAATTGACGTGTGACGACATTAAGTGGTCCTAGTGAATTAGGGCCCAGGTCAACACTCAGATTTTGACAGCCGATTTGTCGCTAGCGTTGTCAAAATCTGTGTGTGGACGGAAGATTTTGAAATCGCAGGCGAGTAATGTCACTGCTTGTGTCTCTAGGACTACCTGGAAATGAGCATCAAGCAATTTCAAAGACAGAATGTCTGCAAAAAACTACAGGACATTACCGATCGCCAAAGCGTCATATCACATAGCAACACAGAACATGCCATATGCAGTTTTCGTCAAGAATGTATAGTATCAGTTCAGTCAGACGTTGATCGAGTGTGGTACTGTTTTTTCCCATGCTGCGGTTATGGATATACAAGCTGCGAGTGATTTGTTATGCTGGAGTGTCTTTGTGATCGTTTGCGCCTTAGGGCTGGCGTAGGTTAGGATTTTGATAGTGAATTTATTATATTTGACGTGACTGACTAATAATCTAAGAATTCGAGGTAACAACGGATATTGTCATGATCTTATGATAGTTAAATAGTGGCTAAGACCCCAACCTGAAACTCGGCCAAGAGTTGGCAAAGATTTTAAATCCAATATGTAATCTTGCGTAATAATTGTAGAGACGTAAAATTTTTATTGAATATCTGCCGGGATCGTCCCAGAAGTTTCAACAATCAAGCTGCAATATTACGAATTTAAGTAGGAGAGTTGCATTGCATACAATACTTATAGGAAAATTATTATGTTTAGCAATTTTTTCACCAACTAAACATGTTTAATTATTTGAATATATTTTTGTTAAAGCAATTGCAATTTATGTACCAGCCATGTATGTATTTCTTTACATTACGCATTAAACGTTAACCCTAAATCTCGAGGTGCTGCATGCCAACTTGTTTTGGTAAGGTTAGATATGTGGGGAAATGTCCCAAGTTTTTTGGCGCGACAATTTGCAGATTTATTTATTTTATTGTATTGCTCGCCGGTGCTTTTAAATGGTCGTTTTCAAGGCATTTGCAAACATGATCAGAATTTAAATGATTCTCAGACGCATTTTTCCATTAATGCTTGGTTAAGTAAAACCTTATACAAATTGGAATGGCCCTTAAATGGCCACGGAGCTTGACAACCTCTAGAGATTGTTGTAAAAAAAATTGCGTGGAGAAATTCTTATTGACACCTAATTTGGTTATTGATGGTTCTGGTGGGGATAGTATGAAATGCATTAAGCGAAAAAAAGCAAATTGTTGCGTGGCTTTTCAAGACATCAAGTAGGTACTGACTGACTGTTAGTTTGCTAATTTGCCCAGTCTCCTTTTATTGCCTGAAGTGTCATAACTTACTGACTTAACATATAATACGCATATGCATATTGCACACAGCGATCTTATTTTCGCCAACATTTTTAATAACTTTAAATTGCATTGCCGTTCTTAGGATTTTAACTGATCTGCACAATCTGAACCATTTTCGTCCTAATTACGATACTAGTTGTTTATTGATTTTACCAATCACAGATAAGAATTTACTCGCCCTCCATTAATTTAAACCACATTTTTTAACGAGCAATCAAATTGAAATAAGGTCTACTATCGTCAATAAAGTTTAAACAAATTAAATTTTACGATTTAATCGTATTAATGATGGATAGTTAGAACGAGACTGTGGGGTTACTGCGGTTACATGCCAAAGAATTACAGAAGGTTCATTTCAAACATTTCAAAATCACAACATAAACATTTTAGTTGCTGAAATAAAATAAAGCCTAATCTCCAGTAAAGTGGCTTTGAGTAAAGCTTTATTAATAAAGCCACTTTGCTTTCCTTTGCTTTGTTTGCAGCCAATGTACTTTCTTCTGCAGGTTGCTAATAAGTATATTGAAATGAAAGAAAAAAGCAACCTGCAGAAGAAAGCACATTTACTTGTTACTTCTTTTGCTTACTCTAATCGCTATTCGTATAGCACTGTATTACAGTAGAGGATGTTATCATTATCCAAAAAAAAATCTTTAGGGCTTACTGTTAAAATATTGTTTCATACTATGGCCTCTTATTAGTTTAGTCCAGACTGGTGATCATGATTTGTCCTACTCGCCTCGTCATTTTATACGTGGGATTCCATTATTTGTGCCTATAATTCAATTTTCTGCAATAGTAGATAAGCATGCTGTGTTGGATGACCGGACCTTCTATACCCAGGTGTCTGCATTATGCTACGGTTGAAAAATATTTGAAAAAAAGCAGTAGCAGTTATCTGCCATCTTAATAGAGCACTAAGCAATTATATTTTAATGTCTGTGCGTAGAGCATTTGTTTGTGTGTCAATTTACAGGTGCATGTCTTTCTGTACAGCGTACACAGGTGAGGTTTTAGAGTTCCTTAGTATCTTAGTAAACCGAGAGGACTCGCGATCTCCGAAAACGTGATATTTTGAAGCTGGTCTTTGGCTGAGGATCCGTCAAACTGATTGGTTGATAAAAAATACTCGTGCCCAACAGCTAGTTAGCTTTTAAGTTGGTAGGCATAAGATGATAAGAATAAGTACTTATTATTATAGAATCGGGTAGGTACAACCATTCTTACCAAGGGGTATTATATTACCCAGTAACTGGGTTTTGAAGGTCAGATAGGCAGTCGCTCCATGTGAAATGTTGGTATTGGTAGTTGCATCTGGTTAGACTGGAAGCCGAGCCCAATATAGTTGGGACAAAAAGGTTAAGTAGATGATGGCTAGATGAGAAAGCTGTATAAATGGGAATAGAAAAGAAATCTTCTTTTTGTGGACGTTATTGACGATTTATATGCCTGTTGAACCTTTCATAACACGAGCATGACCAACATTTGCTTAAATTTTAACAACAAACAACTGGCCAAAGAAATTAAACAATAAATCTTCACTGACTACAACTACCACCTACAGAACCAACTTCCAATACCTAATTACACGTTTAAAACCTCCATGATAAATGCGTCTCACCTAAAATTAATTAGTAGTAATGTATTTGCGTACAGATAAGGTAATGTATACTCTTGTTTGGTGCACAAATCGCCGGGGGCTAAATATTACCGTTAGCCTACGTTAAAAATCGCGGCGGGATTTTATAGCGCACTGGATTTTCAACTGTCGGAGTTGAGCCAAGCTTTGAGTATTCAACAGAGCGCGTCACACAACCACACTGTTGGATTTTGAACTCTCGGCGCTAAACAGTGCATTGAAAATCCAGTGCGCGAACGCCACGATATTTTTACGTCCGTGCAAACGTAACGTCGACTTAGGACAGCAGCAGGAAATGTTCCGAGAATGTTATTCGCTAGTTATTGATGTAGAATTATGTTAATGATAGTGTAAACTGTTTAAAAGTAGCACTTAATGAGTTCAGTAGCTTTTTAATGTTAAGTTTGATATCTACTATTTAACATAACACACATGACATCAAGATTAATTTTATTTCACTTTTATTTATATAGCTTCCAACTTGTACTGGGCCAGAGTTATAGATTACGGAATATTAGAAGGTTGATTATGTTAAAGCTTTAGGATAAACGCTCCCATAAATTTAGAATCTGAACGCGCTAAACTGAAAAATTTTCGTCTGATATTCAAATATATTTTGACCGCGTAGTAGGTATCGCACTTATCCATGAAACAGCAGTTTATTTTTTGATAACTGACGAAACATTTCTACGTTTTCGAATTCATGATTTTAGTTTTCGAGTCGATGTCCTTGTCATCCTGTATAATTAAAAGTAAAGACAACTACGTGAGCTCTAATTAAACCTTTCCTGATCTTTTATCATATCAACTATAAGGCCGACCGCTTAACTGAGACGTCGCCTGAGGTAGGATCGCGGTGCGGGAGGGGTGTGGTGACGTGATGCGAGAGCTCAGTGATTCGTCAACTTGTGACAACTATCACCCCTCTCGCACCGCGCAGCTACCTCAGGCAATATCTCAGTTAAGCGGTCGGTCTATAATTTTGTGTTTTTAGGAGGACTGCAATAGTTGATGATGTAATAATATTCACAATTTTAGTAGACGTACTAGTATTGTAGTAGGTACCAATGTAGACATTTACTGGTCGATTTGATAAAGCCAAAAGAGGAATCATAAAAAATAAGAGTATTCTGTTATATCAAGAAAACTGCTACCTACAAGCAATCATAACTGGGTGTCAAAAGACATACTAAAGTATCTTAATTCCCGCTATAATAACACATTTTATTTTCCCAAATTAACCGTAATAAGCTACAATGAAGTCTTAAAAGTAATGAATGTCCACTAAAATATAATTGTGTCTCCCTAATCCGCTGTGTTAAAGTTTTTCTTCCAAACGGAATGAGTTCTTAAATGTCAATGCAATGTACATTTAATTTTACGATTGAAATTATCTTTTAGTGCGATGTTGTCAAGTGTAATTCACTTTCTCTGGTTGCGGGTTGTTTTTTTAAGAGTAAATAAACTGAGGTAGAGTTTATGGTATAAATTGCACGAAGAAATAAGTTTACTTTAGTTTAGCCGGTTTCAAAAAGTACCTACTTAACTGAATAAAAAAAACCATTAGATAGCTTCATATTTAGTTTAACACTACACATAGATTAACTAAACTAAAACTATTATTTCTATTAACCCCTCCAAATAAGTGTCATAATGGCTGATTTACAAAAAATGCGATTTTTCACGACAACAACTTCTCCAAAGTTGAGTGGTTAGTTCAGTACTGTTTAACTATTTCTATGATACAGTTAAGTATCTCTACATATGGACACTACAAATTATACGACACGAGAAACTTATCGATAAATGTTATCTTAAGATTAATTACTAAGTACCAAACTAATTCGATTAATTAGGCCGTTTTAGAAATTGGCCTCGAATTAAAATAATAAATTCTACACGACTATCACAATATTTAATGTTGTCACCAATTACATCATTTACACCGAATAAATAAGAACTGGTTCAAACGTAATTAGCTGTGATTAATGTTCGCTATAGCATCGCTTTCAGACGGTGTGAGTGGCGGCTTTAATGCAAAAGTGTTGTTTGTGAATTTTGTCACTGTCTTGTGTAATTATGTGACAAAATTGCACTACGTAAATCAGGGACATGTTGTTTTTGTAAATTCGTAAATAAAATAAATAAATACAGTAAAAGAGATCGTAGTTTGGTTTGGTTCCGCCTGTTTTAATTAGGGATTTAAACCACGACACATGGTTGGCAAACCAATACTTACATAATATTCTTCAATAAAAATTAAATCTAGTAGAAATACTTATTTTTTACAAGATACAAACTTTACAAACCCGAGTCGCAACTGCCTATTACCATAATTTGAAAATTATCCGTTTATTACAACTTTATAGCCTTACAATTTGGATAAAAATTAAATAATAGCATAATTACGTACCATTACCCTTTCTTCGAAGAATAATGTGAAAATTACCTTTGTTTAAAAATAATCTTGGGTACCCTAAAATGGTGTGCGTATAATCCATAATTAGTCAATTCAGTGGTACTCAACCTTTTTTTTGCGGTCGTATCTTGGTTGACACAGGAGAAGACTTTTTTCTTTACTTAATCGCAGTTTTCTTGCAAAATATTGAAGCTGATTTTCCACATAATTATCACTAAGTAACAGTTTAGCTACGCTTGCCGAGGTCAGTGCCTGGATGGGTGGCCATACACTACATTCCGAGACCGGTCCGAGAGTCGGAAAGCATGCTAAGCCGTTGGTCCAGGCTGTTATTAAAATTTGACAGTCGTTAGTCGTTATGGCTAGTCAGAAGGCCAAAAGTTTGACAACCAGTCTTACCAATGGGTATCGTATTACCCAGTAACTGTGTTATAAAGATAGGCAGTCGCTCCATGTTAAACTCTGGTACCTATTCAGCTGTAAAGGATCCTACAGACAGGCGCGACACGCGATATAATCGCGAGCGACACAAAGGCACCGCTCGTTGCGCGACTTGCGGTGCCTTTGTGTCGCGTGTCGTGTCGCGCCTGTTTGATGGAGCCTTTAACCAGTTTGACTGGAAGCCGATCACAACATATTTGGGAAAGGTTCAGGTATTTGTGTTGTTTCAATACCTACCTACCCTGTAGTTGTTATTTTCAGCTCTAAAATTTTATAGATAAGCACACAGCGATAATCAACACGCGGAAAATATAATCTGTTAGTAGATTGAGCAGCCCTGTAATTAATTGTATGCAAGTCGATTGTCGAAACGATTACGCCCGAGGTGGCGGCTTCGATTCGACCGTCATTAATTTATCACTTGTTTTCATTCAATTCGAAAAATTGTTAATTGAATGAGAATTAATGGCAGCGTATTATTCTTATTTTTAATTGGTAGCGTATTGAATGGGTACGGGAAAGCGAGAAGTGAATTGCTTATTTTCTGACATCGGGTAAGTTAAGTTACTAAGTTGGTTTTTGCTTTCAAGTAAGCTCTTAGGTCACGTTTACAATGCCAAAAGTTAAAGGAAGAACTTTACCAAACATTTTCAAAAATCATATACCTACAATACCTATATGAACTTTGGCACCAGTTGTATTTTTGACTATGGCATATAAAACGTTAAAATCTAGTCACAATCTTATTTCAGCGACAATCAAAGGTATTCTAATTTCAGTCCCAACCTACAAAAATATCTACTTTTCCTACACGATTGACAAGTTTATGCCATTGAAAATGGAACTTCAAACGTTCAAAAATATATGGGAAACTCATCTTTATAATAATATTAATCCAGAAAATGGTCTATCTATGTGCCAATTTTCATCCAAATCTGCTCAACGGTTTACGCGTGATTGAGTAACAAACATCCCAACATCTTCACAAACTTTTACATTTATAATATTAGTAGTATAGTAGAATTTATATTGAAATTCATTCTCTCTCATGATAACAGAATTTGCAAAACCATTAATATTAATAGATCCGGACAGAATTAAATTTAATTAAAACTAGAACATTACACTCTTCAATAACCTATAATTATGTCCATACAAGCACTTATAAGAGTTATAAGACATTTGAGATTAATAAGTTATTGCCAATACTTGCCACCGTTCATAATTTCATGCTTATGACATCAAAATTATAGGTGTATAGTCAGAAGAGGACTACTTATGTCATTAAGGATGATTCACGACACATGGTAGACGAAAATATTATATATTTATACCTGGACTATTTCTTACAGATACTTTAATTTACGTCAATGATACATTGAAAGGGTTTTCGCGAGTATATAATTATTTAAATTTAAGACCAGTTCACTTTGGGTTGTTTATCAGTGCCGTTGTCCAAACCTTGCTGACTTGCTATAAATCATTTTACCATGACTAGTGGTTCTATTATTCTGTTGTACTTCGTACCAAGAAGAGATTTGAAGATAGTTATTACGTACCTGCTAATACTATATGTAATTTTTTTTCTGTATGTAATTCTACGACAAGACCTCTGGTGTCTTTGGTACCCAGTCTATCCCAGATATTTGCTCAGGTCATCGTTTTTCTTTAATGTATAATCTTTATACTACTAGTGTCCACTTTGCTGAAAGGCACTAATTTGTCTTTGTTAGCGAGAACATATATCTTGTTCGACAGTAAGATGATAAATTGTATGCTAATTTTAGATGTTTAGACATATCTACATACATGTGGCTCCACAGCGATATAATACTTTGTTTCAGTTAAGTACTTGCTTCTTGTAAGATGAGACAGGTAGACACCTATTAGGGATAACATTTCCATCTTTTTATTCAAGGCCAACAACGAATCATTTTCGTGTTACTGGTGTATATTCGGTAACTTCTTTCTAGGTATTGGTAGTGGTGTACTAAATGGTACACATCTGCCCAACCCTTCGGGGAATACAGGTCTGATGTTATGTTATGTTTCTCTCTAAAGTCTATTCAAACTTGTTTCAAATTAATATTATTTCAAGTTAAACCAATATCAACTTTATTTTAATGGTAATTAAGTTGATTTCAGAGTGATTAGCACTATTGAAAAAGTTATAAATTTTTTTGAGTTGTAGCGTAAATTGAACCTTATTGTGTAGTATTTCAAGTTATTTATCCACAAATTCATATTAGTTTAAATTTTTGCCAAATAAATAGCGAATGCAGATTAGGCTGCCGGCCTGTCGACCGTACGTAGGAAACGTAGAAAAAGTCAGATCAAACTCAAACTCAAACTCAAAACATTTATTTCAATTAAACCATTTACAGGCACTTTTGAATTGTCAAAAAGTCGGTCAGTCAGAAAATATGAAGCTAGTTGCCCATTCCAAAGCGTAGGTACCTATGGAGAAGAACGGGCAAGAAACTCCATGGACACTCTTTTAAATTATAGTTGTACAAATATATTAGTTACATCAATAATGTGAATTTATAATTATATGTGAGAACGATGTACAAAAGATAATCTTACAAGTTCTTGCTGCGAATCATGTTAAAACTGTGAAGGAAAACATCGTGAGGAAACCGGCATGTCCTAGAACCAAAAAATAAAGACATGTGACATCCACCAGCCCGCACTGGGCCCACTCCCTCTCACAGACAGGAGGTCTATGTCCCAGCAGTGGGTACAGAATAGTCTGATTGTGCTGATGTTAACGGATTTCGTTTCCCTTAAAGTTACAACTAATGTAGGGACAGCTGTGATAGTTGTTTTAAAACATATCTCCCAGAGCACATTCGTCCTAAACCAGCTCGATCGCAAGCATGTCGCAACCACAGCCGAGTGCGCGTATGAAGGCACATCTAATTATATATAATTAAGTGTTTTATTGGTGTGTCCGTTCCGCTACACGTCGATATAAGGTGTGAAATTATGCTTGCTTATGACCATATAATTGGCCAGAATAAGTGCAATGACTTTTAATATTTTGCTATTTTGTAAGAGTTGAATTTAAAACGAGATTGTGGTAATGTGCCACTTTTTTATGCTTTGATAGGATGACGAAAAATACATGCTGTGTTTTTAAAAGGTTTTCAAAGACTCAACAGAGATTTTTTTTCAATTTCAAAAGATTTTTTTTCTTTTGATTCGGCATTGAGAGGTTCTTTAGTGTAAGCTTTTGGCTGTTTCTATTCTTATTTCATGCTAGACAAGTTATGCAAAAATATTAGCTCATGCCGCATTAAAAAGATAAGCCAGTGAGCAGGTTCTTGATACGGCTAACTGCCTAGGGTGCACTGGACGAAGCTAAGTGGCAAGTGCCGTCAGTCATGGAGGCTCTTATATTGCACCTTTATAGGCTGTCCATGAGAGGTTGTTTAAAATATGAAGTTCGTACTTGAAGTACCTAACTGAAAATACAGTATTCGTGAAAAATTATATTATTACTAGCACGCTTAGCACGGTTTTTACGACTGGTCGAAACATTGAGATTCTTTATTATACGTAAGTTTAATGTTAGTGTATACACGTAACCGACAAACATAAAAAAGAACTTTCATTTATAACTGACTTCGATATAGTTTTTTTATTTTTTTATTAATTAGGGACTTTTATTAACTGCAATGCGTATGACAGTCCCATCGTACCGTAACTAAACACTGCTACGGATTACATTTGAGCCACAAACCTGAATAGACTCTTCGCATCATCAACATTTGGCTGAGACTATGGAAATAGTTATAGAAAAGGAGTTTAACAATGAAAACTAAGTATTGCTTTGCCCTCCCGAAATTTCAAGACTCCACAATAATTTAAAAAGCGACAAACATGCCGAATTCGTACCTCCTTATATGGTACAGTTATAAATATAACTGTTCACCGCCGGTGGTCCTGCCACCTTACTCATGAATTTATGCCCCAATGTCACCGGCTACGTGATGTGAAATATTTGTTACAGTTTATTACATAATTTCTCGTTTGTATTCAGGAGATGAGAACTGTAAGACACGTGTATTTATTTGTGGTGTGAAATTAAATAAGTAGGTACTAAGTTCTCACGTAGTTTTTTTTATCTAATTACACAATAATGTCATGATCAATTTCAATTTATTTATTGAGTAAGAATTCACATTGCGTTCGAATACGTCCAGCATGAAACATTAAAATTAACAACAGTTAATATATGTAAAAATATATAAGAATACACGCAATTCAATTAAAATTAGAAAATAATATATAGGTTTAAGAAAAAAATAAAATAATACCATGAAAACATAAATAAATAAACCATAATAATATGTCAATATATTAATAGCAATTTAAAAGAAAATCAACAAAAAAAAGTCATATGAACACGGAACACAATATTATACAACGACTAATGACAAATAATGACAAGTCAGTTTTAAGAGCAATAAGGCTATTACAAATCATCTAATGAGCAAAGATATCTTTCCAACAGAAATGCTTTGAGCCTCGGGGCCTTCCGATTCATCCCGGCTAAGTGTCCCTTATCTCATCAAGTTATAAGTTCTATATGATTATTTATATCGACTTCAATATATGGTAACCCTATCGATTCTTCGAAAGTTCACATTATTATCCTTTCTTCGTTTATAAAACTCGTCATAGCTTTTGAGCTTTTAAAGTCGGCTCGATTTATAATATTTTGATATTATTTTCCGTAGACACATGAAACATGCACAAGCAAAAAAAATACCGTACAAAAGATGTCTGAGGCATTTTCTACAAGTCAACCAGATGGTGCAGAAACAAAACATGGCAGGTGCAACGTAAGGTATAGATAACTTGAAAAACAATAAATACTAATACATACTTTACAAACAGGATTTGTGAGGAGAAATAACGGTAGGAATGTAGGATAGAAGAGGAAATTCATCCAGCAAATCAGCAGCAATCTTATTAAAAGAACTACGATCGTTACAACATATCACCACCGCCTTTAAATTTGCGTAGGCTTTAAATAATCACGCTTAATTTTACGTAAACCAAACCTATTTACCCACATTCCCACACAAACAAACGGTCAACTTTCGCAACACAAATTCACTTACCAGTCCTATCAATTTAATAACCCAGAACAGTTTGATCAACATACTGGCTCAGTTATAACTTAAGAGTAACTTAGCTATGACGGGTGACATTTAGTTTAGAGCGCAATTCATAGCATAATGCGTCTAAGTTACAGCTCGTTGATTATGGTCGTATGGTCACTGCTCAATGAATATATGAATGTTTAGATATTTCATATTTATGATATTGTGTTTGGGGAGCGAATTATTGATTATAATAGTGGTTGTTTGCTTTCTTATTGGTTAGGTTAAAATAAGAAGTGTTAGCAATGGATCTGTTGTAAGTTTATAGGTAGTCTGATTATAACTTGGATTAATCAACTTCCTTTCATTAACGTGTAAAGTTTTCAGTTACAGTTGTGTGAAACCTCTTAATAATAATATTTAGAGGACACGAAAAACGAATTCGAAAGTATTGTCGTAAATATAAGGAAAAATATGCATTTACATAGAGATAATACTTTAAGTATATTTATTTCTACCGCCCATTGTGTCACCCTTTGTAAACATTCTACATTTATATCTGGAATGTAAAGAGTTTTCAATTCTATTCTATTTTACATACATAGAAGTGTCTAGAGATTCTTAGCTGTATTTTTGTAATATCCTAAGCCTCTTCTTTTAATTGGAAGCAAGTGCACCTCCACGTAATCTTTCTTGTTAGAACGCCCTTTTCTTGCTAAGATGCCTCTTCAAAAGGTTGTACCATTTCTTTCCGTACATGTACCCTACCGATTATCTTTTAGGGACTTTGGGCTTTAACTCAATGGAGGTGAGAAGAGGCTTTGATCAACTCCCTGTAGCCTGTAAGATCTTACAGGGACGTATCGACTGCCCGGAACTCCATTATCTCTTCTGCCGACTATTTGTGCTCGACAAATACATCGGACACCGTCAGAGCCGCCGACACAATCTGTTTGAGCAACTGCCAGCCAAAACTGGAGCCAGACCCGAATCCCCAATCTGTCGTACTCTTAAGGTGCTGAATGCCCTTCTGGTTGCCAACCCTGAATGTGATGTGTTTGCAGATGAATGGATTAAAATTATGCGCATATGTCTGGAGTTCTGTGAGAGAAAGTATGCAATACAGTGCACTCTTCCATGTTAGTTTTATACTATATTATTGTGAACGTAATTATTGTCTCTATGTTAATTAATGTAATTGGTGTTTTACCGTTTTAATTAACTATAAATAAATAAATAAAATTAAATTAAATTCTTTAGCTAATACATAGCCATTCCTCGAGTATCTTACTGTTGGATTTCCAATACCTGCAAAATATATGTACCTTCCACGAGTTAGTGCGGGTTTTCATGATTTATGAGTAACTCAAACTCATTCAACAAATTGGGTCAAATTTTTTTTCTCAAAATTCTTGCCACTAATAAATTCATGGAACTTGAATGATCAACAAAATAATGTGGATGTTTCTCGGTAAAGGAGTTAATTGGCTTTCAGTATGTCGGCCATGCAGGGCACTTCCCGCCATTAAGGTTTTTGTTCTTAAACATGACTGGCTGGTCCTCTTTTTACTTTTACTGTTAGGATTATTAGCAAACAGGGTTTTGAATGGTCAATATGTAAAATATTTGGCATTAATTAATTGTCATTAAGGCATTAGTTGATTAAAAAAAGCTGGTTACAACAAGCATACTTTTCTGTCTTCAAAGTAATCGTCACCACAGGTTTTGCAATAATTGTGATTTATTCAACGATTACCAAAAATATAACATCAAATTTAGCCCCGAGAATTGACAAAATTAAGTGACACACTCACAGAACAGATGGCCGATCGGGCCAACAGGTTCTGTCCATCAGTTCTGTAAACATCTCACCGTGAAAGCTTACGTGAAGTGACTGTCAGTCTCTAGCATCAGGAGGAATGACAGCTCACTTCACCTAAGTATTCACAGTGAGATTTTTTTCAGAATAGACAAGGCGCAGTGGCGATCGCATACCGGAAGATGTAGCGTTGGAGGGCCTCCCACAAGGTCGGCCGATGACCTGGTGAAGGCCGCAGGAATCCGCTGGATCCGGGAAGCACAGAACCGGTCGAAGTGGCGGAGCTTTGGGGAGACCTGAGTCCAGCAGTGGACATATTTCGGCTGAAATGATGATGATGATGTACAGACGCCAGCACATCAAGCTACTACATATAATCTGCCAAATTTCTTCAATAGATTTTCAACTTTATCGCCAAAGCATAAGGTTCAAAGTAGATTGGGAAACTTTGACAGTTTCGGGTAAAATTGATGTGCTGGCGTCTGTACATTAACTTTTACGTATGGAGAATACAAGAAAACTAGCATCAATGATCCGGTTGATATCACCAATTGATGGCAGACCAACCCCTATTACATGAGACATAATTGGCAAAACGTGGGTGTACTATAGGTCCTTCTCTGCCTAACCCTTCGAGAAATACAGGCGTGATGTTATGTAGCATCATAATTTGTTTACATCTAAAAATAATCTTTATCTAGAACGAAGCTTACTTGAGCTCCTGAAATAAAATCAACTCTACCAAAATATTTATAACTAGCTGTGGCCCGCGGTTTCACCGGCATAAGATTCGATCTCGTGGGAATATCGGGATAAAAAGTAGCCTGTATTATTATATTAATCCAGGGTGTCAGCTACTTCCATATAAAATTTTATTAAAATTAGTCCAGCCGTTTGTGCGTGATGAAGTAATAAACATACAAACACACTCACAAACTTTCGTCATAATCATACATAAGCAATTTTGATGTTACACTTTCCTACATGTGTTCTAAAGATTTTTTTTTTTTAATAATAATTTGTAACATGTCATGTTCGTTCATTAATTAAACTTTTTCCAGCTCAATGCGCTGTGATGAATTTATAATATATGTATTAATTTTGTAGACAGTTAATCGAATTTCAGTGCGTGCGTACATATATAATTAAATGTGGTCACGACTCAATTAAATGATTTTAGTAATAGTATAGTAATTCATCTAATTATTTGCTTACTGAAACGATATAACCAATAGAATGAAAGGGAATGATTTCATAAGTTAATTGGTTTATTAGAATGTTTATACTATTATAGGTAGGTGTGTGTTATGAATTTATGATGAGCAAAACGATAATTAATTATTTCTGATATTCTTCTTAGCGTGTCGATATCAATAAATTGTGTCAGCCCAGAACTGAGCTATATGTGGTCATTTCTGTTACTGTCACTTCTTTTGCTGTAAACTGAAAATAAAAAGAAAGAAATAAGAAATAAAATACGTATATTTACAGTAAAATATAGCGCACAGAAAGAATACTCACACAAAAATCGGTTGTCTGTAAAGTCGGTTTACTGACGATAGTTGAACGTGACAACGTCATAAGAAAATACTGATGGAATAGTTGCATTGCATTTGTTAATATTCGCTTGCACTTCAAGCCGCCATGGAACGCCTCCACGCTACAGAGCGAGGCCGCGAGGTAACGCTACATGAGTCATGTTTTTTCGTGAGTGCAGCCAGCTTCATCGATTTATTAGACGTTGTCACGTCAAAAAGAACAAGTTGGGAGAAAATATGCGTCACATCCACACAAAACGGCCATCGCTCAGCATAATGCTACGACCCTATGCCAGAGCCGCATCGCTGGTTTTCAGTAACAGCCGGCGTTGACGGAATGAAGTTAACCGGTGCAGAATAGGACAAGAAAAAAAAGAGCAACTAGTACATATACAATTGCAAAAATGATGATTTTGAACTGGCAAAAGTTGCAGTTCTGTACTTGGGAATCAAACAAGGCAACAAACGGACTATTCTTTAAAAATCTCACCATGTAAACTGGGCTGAAGTGTGCTGTGTGACACCTTACGTCAAGCTCACTTTATCAAAGTTTTCTTGCTGACATTTTTACAGTAGCAGCGTCTGCAAGCTAATCAGTTTCAACCACTGAACTTGTAGTTTTCTTCTCACCTTCAAGAAAATCCATCATAAACTCAACACCACATACCCCGTTACGTCACACCCATTACGTCAGACGAACAGAACAAATTGCAAAGCTGCCACTATGATCGATCGTGTGAAACATGATATGTCTCGCGATCGCTAATCGAACAGGGCATCGATCTCACACATATGGACATTACAAGCATCTGATATGACGCAAAAACTTGTTGTTTTTGTCAACTGAGAGGTAATGAACAGTTCTTGGACTTTAGTTTGATAGTGTCTGTGTTCAGTTATACTTTAGAGACTGAATAAGCTCTTGCAATAATTTTCCATGCCAAATTAAGCTAGGTTTCGCACAAGAATGGCTTGACAATATGGCACCGATTGTTTGTCTTTGGGTGACGCTGTTTGGTTCGAGTTTCATTGTTTGAATTGTAACATTATCATCCTCATAAGTCTCTCTCAATCTTCGAGAGGGAGTGGACTAATAATCCACCACGCGGACCCAGTGCAGATTGGTAGATGTCACATGTCTTCGAATTTTTGATTCTACGTTTAAGGACCTGCCGGTTTCCTCACGAAGTTTTCCTTACCGTTTTGAGAGTAGTGTTGATGATATTTTATTAACACAAAGTAAAGTGCCTGTTTGGGTTCGATCCCACGACTTACAACTGGTAAGTCGGGGTCATTACCACCACTGCCACCACCACCACTGCTCGAATTGTAAACTTCATCAACTTCCTGAAGGTCACTAGAATGAATAATTAAACTAGCAAAACCTTTATATGTAAGGGTTATTGGAAAAACACCAACAACCTCTTGAGAGGTAATTGTATTTATCATTATGAACAACTTTTACTATGGGACCAAACCCGAAATCGCGAAAATAAATCAGCGGTTCCCTACATTTTGACGAGTTATACGAACATAAATGTAAGGAAACAGCTGATTTTTTTTTCGCGATTTCAGGTTTGGTCCCATAGTAAAAGTTAATTGTTCATAATGATGAGTACAATGACCTCTCAAGAGGTTGTTGGTGTTTTTCTACCCTGTATAGTAATAGCTTTATTCTGAGTTTATGGTTGGATTATTTTAGGGAAGCCAATGAATGCTTAAGTGTCGTATACACTGGCGGCACGTTGCCGAAGAGTTTGGAGTCTCTGCTGTTGGCAACGTGGCGCTCGTGTATTTGAGCACTAAGTGTGATACTGTTGTTTGTAATCGACTAAGGAGTTACAAATATAATGGCGGCTCGGAACACGAAGCGAGTCGCTGCGCAGTAACAAATTCACGTGTCAGCGGGGGTGAGGGGTGAGGTACTGTGCAGTGAGTAGCGTAATTCAGAGCCGCTATAAAGTTTTAATCGGGTTGTAAATTGTAATAGTCGTGGTTGACCATCATCAGCTCAGTTAGTGAGATTTACAATATGTACATTCTTAAATCTCAGTTTATGAAATCGTATTTAACTACTGGTTTACCAAGGTACTCCTTTATCTAAAACTCTTCGGGGGATATAGGTACAGGCATGATGGTATGTTATGTTATTTGCCTACTCTGAACCGTTTTCCAAATGTTTCATAAATTTTCCGATCTGTCAGTCTTATTTTCTATATATGTATATACCTACCTATCATCTCTCATGTATAAAAGAGGCTAACTATAGGCCGTCCCCAAGAATTGGGCTATCAAATGTATTTTTGAAGTGAAAACTTCTTTAGCGGCGCTGTGTACTTTTTTTGGAATGGGTAAAAACTTCTAAACTCGCGTCAGGTCACGTGACCCCGATCGAAAATTCGTAAGACGCTTACGTTTTACATGCGTCTTACGTTTTACGTCTTAACGTAAAACGTAAGACGCGCGTGTTGAGGACAGCGCCATCTATGCACATCGGGAAGAACTACGAGGGCCTCGCGTACTAACTACGTAGTTCATCCAACAACGACGAGATGGCGCTGAACCACGGATATATAAATGACGACGAGCTCCATGCGAGCGGTCATCATACCTGATTTGCAAAAAACCCTATAAAATAAGGAACACACCTTAACACGCGTGTTTTGTTTATAAGACGATTCACAAAATACACTCGTAATTGTTCAAGTTTTCACTTCTGTCGGCACTACCGGAGTGCCAGTGTTTTTTTTTTTTATAAAGTCTCTTATTTTATATCACGCTAGAACCCCTAGTAGCCGAACAAAACAAAAAAAAAGTTAGAAAGAACGCTAAGCCAAAATGAAGTAATAGCGCGGGCAGGCGATGCAATGCGACGGGGTGGGTCGGGGGAGCAAAAAATTTCACGCGGTCAATGTCGCGGGCAGAAGTTAGTGTCAAATACCTATAATGTTCAGTGTGAAAAAAACTGTTGTGATTAAATTGGACAGCCTTTCCAAAACCGGGTGAGAGATATACCAACGTTAATAAAAACTAGAAATTGCAATATTAAAGTTTACGCTCCTTATAACATAAACATTCTTAGACAAATAGCTTACATAAACAACCATATAATTTAACCTAACATAGATGAACTGATCAGATCGAGACAGTCAACATGGCGGTGCGGCCCACCCGCTGCGCCTGCGCATAAGGGCCTTCATATACGGCAGCTATAATATAAAAATGTATAGCTTGACATATTTCTATATATATTGCCATCAGATCCAACAGAGGGGCTTGTTATGGCTATTCTAATTGCGAATGTATTAAAATATATCGATTCGGTAGCGGGTTCCGTTGGGCCCAAGAAATACGTTATACGACCATCTAATTTATTAATGAAAATATTTATGTTGTTAGTTACCCAAAAAAACCGTTATTAAATTATAAAATTTCATACAAAATTTCAAGCCCTTGTTTTTCGAAATGAATGAACCGATTTTAATGAAACTTCATACGCATAAGCAGGATATAAAGATCTAAAAGTTACTAGTAAGAAAATTTGAATTTTTCACGGGTCAACCTGGCACTTCCCCCTTAAGTGCGCCACTTTCAAATTTGCGCCATCTATGGTTTGTTTTTGTAAACTTAAGTAATGTAAAAATGTATATTACAGCTGTTGTAGTGTACGACAGGCTTAAAACACGTACCAATTTATGATAGGGGAATTATTACATGGTTGTGGAATTATACGGTAAATGGCTAGTTTATTTTACTATTAGAATAATACTTTGCCCTTTTGGGGGTTAAAGGTTAAGGTCTATTATTGTTCTGCACAGCAAATTGTGCAACAACGTAGAGTTGTTTGTCGATTGGCATTATTGCTCCTTGGATTGAATTCTTGATATTCGAAGGGAGAGATAGGTATTAAATAACTTGGGTTTTGGCGGACGTTGGGTAAATGTACGATTTTCACCGAAACAATATTGATTAGAAGTTGGTTGATTACTAGTTAGGCCTGTTGTACACACACGTATTTCTTGCCGCGAAAAACTACGGCTTATTCGCCGTGTGTAGGTACGGTCATCAGGAAGCTTGTGCCAGTTTCTACTCCGTGCCGTGTACAAAGAGCCTAAGAAATAATCTTTCCTATACGACAAAAAAAGTATATCTTCCTAAAAAAACAATATTTACCCTTAACTTACCCTTGGAACTAGTCGCGAGCTCCAACTCACTGGTTGGCATATGTATGTTAATTAAAATCACTTTGGCTATCACAGTGTAGACAAGAATATTGGCTGGCGTTGTTAATGTCGTTCGATAGTACACTGAATAAAAACTTTCAATTAATATTTAATAACCCACCATACTTCTCAAGCACCACCAGCCATCTGTTCACATATTTTTTTCTACCATAATTATCAGGTTTATGAAAGAGAATTCTTTCCCAGACGTTCATAGTCATTCATTTGTGTGCAAATCATATCCTCGCTGTAAATAATAATTATTAATAATGCATCTTGGATCAATAGAGTATAATATTATGATCTCTCGCTTCGTGCATTTGGAAAGGAAACATAGATTCGATTATACAACGGTCTGTTTATACTAGTGCCGTTCGACGAGGAACTGGACAAGATGGAAGGAAAATTAAAATAAAATACTTAACTTTACAATTTCATATTTTTAATGTGATTTTTAGAATGATTTTATTTAAATTCAATAGATATTATTAAGATGAGCTAATTATAATAAATATTCTCTATTAGGAAATACAGAAGGAAAATTATATTGATTAATGAATGAAGTAATAATTGAGTATAATTGAAATAGAGAAGGATAATTATTTGGAAGAAAAATTTAAATAAAATTCTTGTTTTTACAATTCAATCTTATTATCCTGTTTGGGTCTTTGTGTTTTTGCGGGGATGATATTTCCGCAAGAGGCAATTAAAAAGTTTTGACTCTTAAAACGTAAGCATCTGATTTTAGCTATTTTCTCGTCACCTGTCAGCAAGGTCTGCTGTAGCGTATCTTCTTTGAGTTTGTTCAGCATGCTTTAATCAAATATGTAGTTCTACTTCATCAATGCTCGAGACACTTCCAGCATCTCTACCTCCACGTTTCAACTCAGGCGCAGGTGTGGCCTGACGCTATTCGAAGGCTACATTTTATATGTGTGCGGAATAAGTAATAGCCTCCTGCTTTGAACCGTGCGATGTAAACAAACGTAGTGTGGCTGTCGGCTAGTTAGGCAGTTTGTCATGCTGGTGTATGGGTACTATGGGTAGGCTTGTAAGTAGTGGAACTGGCTTTTTGGCTGCATTGTTACAAATTTTGGGCTAGTTGGCACTGTTGGCAGTTACAGAGAATTGGTTTTGTTAGGAGTTATGGGATTTCGTATTCTGATACGTTGACTGAAAACATGAAATTATTTATGAATTGCCAGTATCATGAATTCAGATTCAGATTCAGATTCTTTATTTGTTAACATAGGTGGTTACAAACAGGTGTTACATTTTCATATGCGCTCTATATTTTGCCATTTGGCGTACAAATATGATGATCAATTTTGCATTTCATTATTAATTATCAACGTGCAACAAATACTAATGAACAATGTAGATTTGATAAAAATGCCGACAAAAGTAACAAAATACAAACAGAATACTTTGCCATCACTCACTGACATCATGACATATCGAGTACATCCTGAGGACAGCCGAACACATCGGAAGCGGGTATTTTTGGAATTGTCTTATAAATAAAACACGCGCGGTGTGGCTTACGGTAACAGTGGCGCGAGTTAATGGTTTTTTCGCATCTCAAAAACAGCCCAACGCGCCTAAAGAGATTTTCACTGCAAAAAGTTACTTCTTCTTTCCAGATAGATTTTAAAGACGGGGGCTGATTGTATAATGTTACATTTTCCAAACCTATATCACAAAAAGCATTAGTTATCACAAGCAATAAGTACCATAAATCGTTAAGTAGATAAGCGCAGTACCAATACCTAACTACAAATATTAACTTCAAGATAGGGAAAGTAAACATTAAGCTGCTGTTAACAAACATAAATACCGTGTAATACCTTTAGCGTTGATCTTAAAACGATAAAATTTTAACAGCACAAAATTAATAATTTATTGCCACAATTACTTTCCGATACAATCAATAAACAACTACGAACATGTCTATAAAACCTTCTGATATTGATTTACGCTGATTTTAGTAAAGTTATGGCAATAACTACTACATGCTGTATAGCTGCCTAACAAATTTTATACGACACCTTCTGAAGCCTAAGCAGTAAACACGGATACTTTTGCTCGAATTAAAATTTTTACGTTTATCCGATGGAATATTGAAGCATGTAACAATAAACCAACAAAAAATATCGTAAAGGTTACTTGAAGCCCCTGACTGTGAGACGAAAATCATTAAACACGCCGCCGTCTTGCGGTCAGCGCCATTAACGAAAGAATAACAATAACATTCTAGTTATGCGGTAATCAATACTAGTACCAATGCGGGCAACTAAGATGACGTCTTCGCATTGTCGGAGCGCTACTCCGCCCCTCACACGGACTTCGTCGACGGATCTCGCCGCGGCCTGTCCTATATCGCCAGACCTGTCACGACGCGCGTTGTCTCCGGACCTGGCGGCTCTAAGCTTCACGCGACATCGACCTCTATCGCCAGACGTCTTAGAACATTGCCGACCATTATCCCCTGACTTTGCCCGAAGATCGAGGTCTCCAGCTAGACCTAGATCCCTAATGGAGTCGCTTTTGGTCGCGAAAATGGAAGCGTTGAGTACGGGGAAATTGGTGCGGACGGATTCCATGGACAGTTGCAGCAGTTTCGGGTCGATGTCCTCGCTCCCCAGTGATGTGTGCCGGTGTGATGATTGCCTGTTAGGCATTGTGGATTTCTATATGCCCAGTCCTGATGTGAATAAGGCGCTAAGAAAGGTGAGTGGAGTTTGATTTAATTAATGATCTTGTGTGTTATGAGTTCGCTAACTCAATCTAAATATGGAATGACTCGGGTACTTGAATATGTCTGTATTATTATTATGAGAACAAGATAAAAAACCTGTTCGAGAAGTTTTTGTTCGAGTGTAATAAATAGAACGTGATCTATTTATCTTGTTAATTAGGTCCTAAATTTTCGTTTGGAAGGCCCTACACTTATTTAATACATTTAAATGACTGTATTTTATATCGTCGACTATGATAAATTTAAATCGTTATTGTGTTTAATTATGTTCTACACATCTTACTAATTTGTTTGTAAACATTGACGTAGTACACACGTGTGAATAGTAAAAGAAAACATACTTATCGTTCTAGCAGCGCCATCTAGTGAACGTGATGCGAGTTTATTAAAGAATTCAAGTTGATTGCATGCTGAAGCTCGATCCTTTGCATTTAGTTTATGTTTAGTTTTGCAGATGGCGCTGTGAGGTATTCGTTTCCACTGCTCTACTATTTGTAGATTGATATTTAGGTAAAGCATTCGATTCATTTAAATTGATAAAAATGATTAAATTAAATTATAAATAATCTTTTACAATGATTTACATTGGTTGTTGATTTATTTCACCAACTATTGAAAGAAGTTGACTTGAATAATAGTCCTGAATTTCAGCATTTTACACATTAGACATTTTTCAAAAACTAAAATTGTGAAAAATAATTATTTAATTTTTTATATAATTATTTTAAAAGGTCAGTGTTTTTGACTTGTAGGCTCAATATAGTTATCTACATATAAGTACATACTATATTGTTACTACGTAACATCATTACCATTCAGGAATCGCAAATGAAAAAAGTCTACATCAAGACAAATTGGATGTTTTGCGTCAGTGTTTACGTCAATCGCCATGTAAGGTGATAAGATGAACATGAGCTTATTAACATAAAAGTAAAGCCTACGTTCAAAATCACACAACATCAGTTATCTACTCATGACCGGCCAGTACTCAACATAAGCCTCTACATAATGCGTAATAATATAATTAACAATAATTGCCCCAATGGAAGCTGACGCCAACATATTTGGGAAGAGACTCGGCAGATTGATTGAAGTGCACCTGGAAACATATGAGAGCTTGGCTCCTTCAAACAGGCGCGACACGACACGCGACACAAAGGCACCACACACAAAGGCAAGGTGTAACATCTATCACGCTAAACATTACTTGATTTGGTTTCCTTTCGATTGAAGGCTCCTACAAACAGGCGCGACACGCGATATAATCGCGCGCGACACAAAGGCACCCCTCGTTGCGCGAATTGCGGTGCCTTTGTGTCGCGTGTCGTGTCGCGCCTGTTTGTAAGAGCCTTAAAGTCGTTTTAAGGCTCCTGCAAATAGGCGCGATTATATCGCGTGTCGCACCTGCTTGTAGGAGCCTTTAATTGGATAACTTTGGTCATCATCATCTGCCTGCCTTTCCCCCTTTTTAGGGCTTTGTTGTTGCCTAGGAGGCGATTGATTCCTGTTGTTGAATATGAATAATATGAAATCCATGAATATAAGAGCATATGCTTTGGATAGCTGCGAAAGTCATAAAGCGTTTAAACGCTTTATGACTTTGACGCATGGATTATAAATGACTTTAATCAAGTGCAGTTACTACTCAACTTGATCACTCGACATTTGCATGAATAAAATATTCACAGGTTCCAGCAGTAATTTAGCAAAGAGGCACGTCTTTTAACAGACTGCCATGGATCTTTAAACAGTGTTTGACGCATATCCGACTGTACATACATGGGGACCTTAGAAAGTGACTAGGATCCTAATCATTGTAGTACAGGCTTGAAAAAATTCGACCAATGAATATTTAGTAACCAACACTTAGTTTATAATTCGGTGTCAGAAACAATAAAATATTCGATAGACATGCTGGCAGCTGAATTTGCCACAAACGCCATATCAGGATGCATGAATGTCTGTACGATGACCTGCCTACATGATAAGCAGATAAATATTAGCTAGGGAAACTTTGCAGACGTGATAGTATCACAATAAAATAAAATGATATGATGTTTTTGAAGCGAAAACTTCTTTAGGCGCGTTGGGCATTTTTTGAAATGGAAAAAACCATTGAACTCGCGACCTTGTTACCGTAACCGACACCGCGCGTGTTTTGTTTATAAGACGATTAAAAAACTGTGAGTGGGAGTGCCACTGTTTTTTTATATATTATAAGCCTGTATTGTCCCACTACACTGGACTTCCCTCTATCCACTTTTCCCGGTCTATTGCGATTGTGGGCCAATCCTTGAAGAAGGAGTAATTCAGGGATGGCTCAAGATTTTTTCACTGAAATGAGTAATGCCTCTGTGCTCTGCTCTTGCACGCATCTTTATGTCATTAAACATTTCAAAATCAAGTCACTTATTCAAATAAGGCTGACAATCAACACTTTTCGAACCTCAATATTACGTATGACGGTCCCCGATAACGCTCGCCCTTCACCAGAGAACGATCGATTGATGATAATTTAAATAAATACTAAAACCGCAATTTTCGTTACTGCAACTATCACTTTTTATCTCTGCATCCCCCACAGGTTGACTGGTAGAAAATGCTTATGGCAGCCAGTTCGCCTCTATACATTTGTGTGTTTAAAGTATTAAATAAACAAATAAAAGCTAGATACCTTGA
Organism: Luperina testacea; assembly: GCA_927399505.1. Taxonomy (NCBI): domain Eukaryota; kingdom Metazoa; phylum Arthropoda; class Insecta; order Lepidoptera; family Noctuidae; genus Luperina; species Luperina testacea. Next base: position 15,002,957 of record OV656768.1, on the reverse strand, counting down.
AGTTTTAAAGAATTTAATGCGTGTCTTAATAAACAATAAACTCCCAAAGAATGGTAATAGAATGTTTTATATTTCCTGTTCGTTGTGGTTGCACGGAGGGGTTCAAAATAATTAAAACGTGAGTCATTTACTTAATCCGGTGTTCTGACGCACTTACCGACAAGACTGAAAGGAATTGCTGGAAGTATGCAGGATCTGACTGGCATACCTTAGGTATGTGAAATAACTAATTAATTAAATAAATATTGTGTACTGCCATGGTATTAGTAGTTCTAAAAACTTCCATACTAATATTAGAAATGCGAAAGTAACACTATCTGTCTGCCTGTTAGGTAGGTACCTTTTCACTCCTAAACCATTGAACCAATTATTATGAAATTTGGCAGATATCCCGAGAGCCTGGAACCTGAAAAAAGTAGCCTATGTCCTTCACATAGGCTGCTTTTAATCCTAGATGTTTGTATAAAAAATGATGAAGTACAAAATAAACGTAGACGAAGTCGCAAGCAAGAACTAAGTAGATTGTATATAAGTATTTCCAGATTCAACCTATTTTGTAAGACGCCGGGCGCTGCAGCCAATTTCAGCAATTATCTAATTACGCGGCCGTTACAATTGGTTGACTTATAAGATGATCATTAATTTGAGCAAGAACAAATAAAGAATAATGAACTTTATTTGTTCTTGCTCAAATTAATGATCATCTTAAAAGTCAACCAATTGTAACGGCCGCAACTTACGAGTTGCAGGTCGAGGTACGAACCGAGACTGGCGCTTTACTTTGTGTAAATTATTTATTTCATCACCACTGCTCTCAAAACGGTGAAGTAAAACATCGTGAGGAAACCGGCATGTCCTAGAACTAAAAATTCGCAGACATGTGACATCTACCAACCCGCACAGGGCCCGCGTGGTGGATTACGGCCTACTCCCTCTCACCGAGAGGAGGCCTGTGTCCCAGCAGTGGGAACATTATAGGCTGATTAGTATGTTTTTCTAACTTTTCTCTTTTATTTCCTGTCAACAATTATTTTATCATCCACTGCTTTTCATTTATATCAATGCCGACATTAAATCCATCTGTTCTTTGTTCTACCTCTGCCCTCCATTAATCAGCATTTACATACTCATTATATTCAGCATTCTCTCACTCATTTGCGTTTCTGTCATTATTAAATCCTCTTAGTACACCTACTTTTAAACTCATATACATAAGTATATGCATATTAGTCTACACTGTGACGTCAACAGACACGCTCTGAATACTTGGCTGACTCGTGCGTCATAGTGACGTCATAGCAATCTTTGAAAGGCTTTCTACCGACGCCCGCGCCTCTTTTGGGATGCATCAGACAATCTGAACTGCATATGTATGCGTTTTAAATACGCTTATGTGATTGGTGGAGGGCATTGTTTCGTTACGGAAGCGTGAAGTGATGAGGGGAATGTGAATGAAAGATTGACCGGTAGATAGATTAAGACTGAGAGGTTTCGACAAATGGTTAATTTTGAAGCCTTCTTTTGTCTCACGGTCGTAATTTTTTTGATTAAGAAAATAATGTTTCGGTTAAACCTAGGCAACCACTGACAATCATGAAATTCAAAGGTTTCTGATTATAGTAGGTGTTACTAGGATCAGAAAATACTGGTGCGTACCAGTTTTAGGCCCTGTCTATTAGATTCCTATGCGTAGTTTACTTATAACCAGAGATCGGAATTGGGTGTGTGAAAATACCTAAAGTTTGCAGCGGGACATAATATGGAGTTGTTACAACCACTTAAGTTAAACCGGTTTTGAATTTTACCGGTTTAGTTTCGGTTTTTTTATTGGACATGTTCCTTACCTTTGAAATACCGAACTATAAACATTTGCAAGCTGCTAATACAGTTCTAAATTAATTTTTGTTTTGTACTTTTCCGGTTAAAATTCGGTTTTTTAAAAAAAAACTAAAACTGTATTACAGCTTGCAGATGTGTAAAATTCGGTGTTTCAGACGTACAGAACAAGTAGAACTAAAAAACCGAAACTAAACCGGTAAAATTCAAAACCGGTTAACTTAAGTGGTTGTAACAGCTCTATGTTATGTCTCGCTGCAAACTTCAGGTACCTATTTTCACACACCCAATTCCGATCTCTGCTTATAACTGATGGAGGGAGGTGCTTGTGGCTAAGTAATAACAGCCGCATGGGTCGATCGATCAGGAGCTATGCTTGCCGCGGTTGGCCGTGTAAGGGTGACCATCTTTACATACAAAGACACCCTCAGTGCCTCGGAAAGCATGTTAAGCTGTTGATCCCGGCTGTCATTCGTGGACCTGGCAGGCGTTAGAAGTCCGAAAGTCTGACAACCAGTCTTACCAAGGGGCTCTCCCTACCTTCCGCGGCCTTAACGGGGTCGCCACCGTAAGATGGCGGACGCGGTGGGGCTGCAGGGGAAGAGGAGTGTCGGTATTGCGTTGGCCGCTCTCCCTATTCTCTGCAGCCGAAAATTGGCAGGCGGCGGGGCCAATGTTCTGACCCGTCGCAGGGGGACCAAGGGTGCCCAGACACGGGGTCGTCTGGCGCCCATGTGCTGGTTTGGTCCCTGGGGTGGTCGCGGCGTGCTGTGTGCTCTGGTGCGCCGGTGATGGGGAGTACTCCCCAGAGGAGGGTCCGGTAACGGACAGCCGCGGCGGGTTCACGGATGAGTGCTAACGCGTTCCCGTGTTCCCGCCGTAAGCGGCAGAGGAGGACACCGTGGAGTTTTAGTGGGTTAGAGTCCCACATAACTGCACTATCTCCCCGTGGTAGTGCAGTATGCATGAGCATTTCTCCACGATAAAAAAAAAAGGCAGATGAGTTTGCTTAGAACTGATCAGCAGGGTAATTGCGATAAATGACAATTGATCGCAATTTCTTTTATTTTGACAGTTTAGCCACGTTCATTGCGTTATAAACGTTGTTATGCAGATGAATTTATTGACCCTAGGAAGCAATGGATTAGAAATATCCTTCAAAACTCTCGGATTGTGATTGAAATTGTTACGCAATAAGGGTGTTGTATAACGTGACGTAGGCAAGTGTTGACAGGCAATGTTATTCGTCTCGAACTAACTTAAATTAATTCAGTATTGAGTTGGTTGTACGGAAAATTTAAAGTCAATGTAATAAAGTAACGCTAGTTTCTGCGAAAGTTCTAAGTAAATATTTATGAAGATAGAATATACATCATTCTGTCCTACTCTTTAAAGTAGTGTTGCTATGGTAATAGTTAAATTCGTGACGTCAATGAGAAAATGCGAGTGGCATTGAAATCCGCATACCTATACTTATTGTAGAAACAGCTTTTTTTAGTCTGCAGTTGTGTGAATAGTCTAGTCATTCATATTTTTGGAAATTACCTACCACATTTGATAACAACTTTTGAATTCAAGTTTTTAAATATTCTTTTGCGAAGAGGTCGATTCATAGGTGGAATTTGTACTTATTTGTATTCTATGTTTTTGATGTTCATTATAAAAAAACAACAACGTATTGGAAGAACTTTTGATGACCTTTAGTCCATTCTTAGTTGGATGATGCGAAGTCATTCAATTAGACCAGTCAATTAGTGTATGACTGGCTGAGAAACAAGCCATATACGAAGTTTCATAAACATACACACCCAGTATAAACTAATAAAGTACAATGACTCAGGAAAACTGAAAGAAAAAAAAACAAAAAAAAACCGGCTACGTGCGAGTCGGACTCTCACACGAAGACAAAAACGCCGAAAGAACACGTTTCTTATACAAAAAATTTAACTTTTTTATTTTTCATTTCTTGTTATATGGATTGCCATATAACAACAAATGAAAAATAAAAAAGTTTCTATTGAGAAATACACACTGTGAAAATTTCAACTGTCTACCTATTGCAGTTCGTGAGATATAGGCCGCTAATAGACAGACGGACGGACGGATGAATGAACCTGCAGACGGACAGACAGCGGAGGCTTAGTAATAGGGTCGCGTGGGCACCCTTTGGGTACAGAAACTTCAAAAACATCATCACATACTTTAATACAAAACCGGCCAGAAATACTGGCTGACCCTTTTAAGCCGTCGAAAGTAAATACAGTAGAAGTAAATCAAAGCTCTCAAAGTCAAATTAAAATAATAACGAGAATAATTACCAAATAACTTTAAGTAGTTCGTTGACCTTAAGGTGAAGTCACCAAAGATTGGCGCCCATCATTAAAGTAAATTAAAAATGGTGATGAAATGCCAATAAAATTGACCCGCGGATGGTAGCTCAATGTCTCGAATTAAAATTAATAACGGTTTGGGGCAATTATTCTTGTAATAGCTGAAGTATTCTCGTTGTTGTAAGGATATTAGACGCTTTTATAGTACTAGAGGGCTCGCTTTGCGGTAACCAATCAGCTTGCTTTGACAAGGACAAAATAACACGAAAAATATGAGATAGGTATTTGGTATGTAAACATCTTTTTTTTCTAATCGCATATTTTAATAGTACTATTTAATGGATTAAAAAAAAAACAATTTTGTATCGTTGTTTACTAGCCTTGGCCTCTAAAAGTTCAATACAAATGTTATGTAACAAAAAATACTTAGCAATGACGTCACCGCATTGTCGTAGACCCATCCTATATGTAATTGCCTGACGTTTTACATGACAAGACGCGACCTGACGAACAATAGCAAGATTTAAAACATAAATAAACGTATGTATGTGAATTAATGAAGGATAATTAATCAAAATGCTATTTGCAGCGACTAGAGACACGAAAATAGGTTTTCATAAAAAAAAGGTGTTGATTTATTGTTGGCCTTGAGCAAAACTAATACAATATGTTTGAATTTAAAGTCGAAACAAACTGAAGACCAATTTTAAAATTGGTTTTTATTAAATTATCAACACAGTATTAGGAGTTCCATAAGAATGGCTATATTTTTGTCCGTTTTCACAATCCAAAGGCAAAGGTGTCTCTCAAGTTCAAATATAATGTTATATTAAGTATACACCTTTATTCTTTTATTATTTATTTATTTTTATCACGACTATTATAAAATCATGTGTATGTTTTTATGTGCTTCATCATCAACATTTCAACCGAAAGACGTCCACTGCTGGACATAGGCCTCCCCCAAGCACCTCCACTTCGACCGGTTCTGTGCTTCTCGCATCTAACGGGTTCCTGAGGCCTACACAAGGTCGTCGGTCCACCTTGTGGGAGGCCTTCCAACGGTACATCTTCCGATACGCGTTCGCCACTCCAGAACCTTTCGGCCCCATCGGTCATCTGTTCTGCGAGCAATGTGCCCTGCCCACTGCCACTTTAGTTTGGCAATTCTTCGGGCTATGTCGGTTAATTTAGTTTTCCTGCGGATCTCCTCATTTCTGATTCAATCACGCAGGGAAACTCAGCCCTCTCCATTGCTCTTTGGGTGTCTTTTAGTCTTCTAATAAGACCTATTGTGAGCGACTTATCTGCGATGTATGTGCTTATCTATACTAATATTATAAATTCAAAAGTAACTCTGTCTGTCTGTCTGTATGTTATCTTTTCACGCCTAAACCATTGAAAGGATATCGATAAAATTTGGCAGAGAGATAGATTGCATCCGGGGAAAGGACATAGGATAGTTTTTATCGACATACCTCGCGGGCGAAGCCGCGGGCTGAAGCTAGTTTGAAATAAATGAGAAAATATTTTTTTATTTATACAAAACAATTTTTTATTAATAAGTAGACAATTCAACAACCACAATATAAATAACTCCAGATTTCCGAACAACATTTATAGTTAATAGTGAAGTATTAAGTGAAGACCACTCATTATATACAAATTATTTACTTACCATACATACGCATGCATACTTGCGTAGGATGACGTGTGAAGAATTACATTTATTTATATTTAACAGCACCGATTTGTATACAAATACGGTATGATTGGATTTCACGAGGTAGTTTAACTGTCAACTGTAAACATGCTACTTGCGTGTACTTAACTACATAATTCTTTTCTTGTGAATTGGATTCTTTTAATTAAGTTTTCCGGGCTTATTGATGAGATCACAAAAACAAAAAAAAAAAACATCGTGAGGAAACCGGCATGTCCAAGAACCATACATTCGAAGACAAATGTGACATCTACCAACCCGCATTGGGCCCGCATGGAGGATTACGGCCCAGTCCCTCTCACAGAGGGGAGGCATAATCCGCTGGGACTCCTCCCAGCAGTGGGAACATATAAACGTATTATGCTTATGTTACTTAAGGCTCCTACAAACAGGCGCGACACGCGATATAATCGCGAGCGACACAAAGGCACCGCTCGTTGCGCGACTTGCGGTGCCTATTCTGAACATTAGCTTTTTCCCAACTATATTGGGGTCTTTAGCCTTTTCCCAACTATGTTGGGGTCGGCTTCCAGTCTAACCGGATGTAGATAAATACTAGTAGTTTACATGGAGCGACTGCATATCTGACCTCCACAACGCAGTTATTGGGTAATACGATACTCCTTGGTAAGACTGGTTGTCAATACTTTCGGACTTCTGAAGAACGACTAAACGGGTATATTCTATGCTGAACAAGGCCTGCAATACACCGCGACTACAAAATGACAGGGTGTACTGCCAAAATCACCAAGCGTGGCCACTCGGTTCATGATTGGAGTATGTTGGTTAAAATCCTAATGCTGGGGCCACACATTGGACATAATTTGACCCATGATTTAGCCTTGGAGCATTGGCTCCAATGTGTTTATCGGCCTGGACAGATATTGGACAGGATTCTACTGATTTTGCTCAACATTGGATGTGGTGCCAAGTCTGAACCAATGGACAAGGCCAATGTGTAGCGCCAGCATAACACCAACACCTCAACACTTCCTTAGGGGACTTTGAAAGCCCCCGACCTTATCGTTAATGGTCTTTCTAGCGGCTTTCTACGATATTGTAACGTCTCAATAATAAAAAACTTAATCATTTTGGGCTTAGAACAATCCCCTCATAGTTTTTTGTTTTTTCGCCGAGAAGCACACAAAAAATTGCATTCGTAAATAACCACACACAGCAATTTTCATATCAGCACACACGAACTCGAAGACGTATTAATTTTTTCTCAAGGTCCTTACAGACACGTTTTGCTAACATAATTCACTCACTCGCGTCATGGTTTTGCCTCCGTTTTCTATTTAGTGTTCAACCGCTAAAGAAGTTAAGTGAAAAAATTGTTAGACGTGTTTACTGGGCGATGTGGTTGGTGCACATGATCGGTTATGTGTTTGTCCGTTTAATTTGGTAAATAAGGCGATAGACGACTGATATAAAGTGGTCATTGCCGCAATTCGCACTTGGAAACAGCATTGCATTGCCAATGCAAAATTCTTAGAGAAGTTGAAAAGTTTGGAAGCAAAGACACGAAGATGCTTGATTTCGATTCAGTAGTAAAATATAAATCATTACTGTAAACTGCGAAATAACACCCCGGTTGTGTGGTTAAGAGTTTCGTGTATACTCAAATTAACTAAGGCACTTATTACAGAAGTCGGAAAATCACTTAATTTAAACTAATCAAATGGCTTTAAATTAGTTTTAAGAAATGCTTGTTTTTTGAGAGAGATTCTGTAATACATAAATAATATGTATGCCCAAGTTTTTTCTAACAATTGTTTATAATCTGGCTCCCTTTCCTGAAAAGGTTTAAAACTACACTCAGGTACACTATAGCACACTTGATTCTAAGAATGACTTCAGACTATTCATTTAAAAAATGTCCGTTGGTCAAGTAAGGTCATGCCAGGTCAAAACAAGGACACAGGTCATTAACTAGGCAATTTGGGTCGAATCTACGAAGACAATACAATATTTTTTACCGTTGGTTTTTTGTGGAGCCAAAGTTTTAACTGGTTTCCTGTTCTTTGAAGAAAGAATTGTTGCAAAAAATGTACAAGGTGGCATTGATTTTTCGGTAACAACTGGGTTCAACTGGGTTCAACTTAGTTGTCTTAATCCTTTAATTTACATTGTGTAGAGTTGTAGACTATTAAAAGAAAAAAAAAATCCCTTTGTTCGTGCAAATTTTCAAAAATGTGTGACATTCTTTTTCGTCGTGTCGAAGGCACGACAGAATTTGGATGACCCAAAACATCACCACCTCTCCGATATCGTCTGTGGCAGCGCAGAGGTCGCAGCATTTTTGGGACACAGAAGGCAGAATAGGAGGTGGGACATAGTCTGCGCAACAATTCCATATCCACACCTTGCTGCCGTGTGACATTTATTATTATTATTAATCACTAGGTGACCCGGAGAACTTTGCACCGCCTCAGAATCAATCTTCCCATGTTTCTCTATTTAGTGTAGTTGTTGTGTGTGGTGTAGTTATTCTGCTATTCGGGACGGAGACAAATCCAACAAATCAAAGATCATAAAAATCGGTCGAGCCGTTCTTGAGTTATAAATAGTGTAAGTAACCCGAATTTGTTTTATTTATATAGATTTTATTTCAGAATACATTTACATTCCATACATTATGTCATGTATGCTCATTATGACATTTATTGGAGAATTATAAAAAAATATTAATCTGATTATTCTTTATTAAATTTTTATCAGAAAATAATGCTACAAACACCAAAACCTCTTTAGGTGTAGGTTTCATGAACTCGCTGTATGTTAATGAAGGATTTTCTTTTTATTTATTTTTAAACTCTTCCCTAGTCGCTGGATAGATGGCACTGAACTGGGTAAGTTACTGCAAGGAATGGAACGTCCCATCATTTATTGATTATTTCACTTGGATGTAATTTTGAGATCGTAAAACGAAACGTACATAAAAAAGTAATTAATTAATTAACTACGAAGTAATTAGTTAACTTCGTTTTGTCCTTGGCACCTAGTAACGTAGTCAATTCAACGCCATATACAGAGGTCTTGGAAACTATGTTTATTTATTAATTCTCAAAAAAGAACCTCTCATTGCTATTCTGAAATACAGAACATTTCTACCGTTTCACACTTTACGACACTCACGAGTGATGACGATAATAACTGCTATATTCTACATTTTCCTTTGACTTTTAGATTAAGTACCTACTGACTGCATTTGATTTTCCTGTAGTTTTAGTGTCAATGCTCCGTATATCGTCAATGACCGCGCGTGATTAAATACCTTCATTCGTTACGGTTCTGTATCACTTTGTCATGAAACAACACAATTTTTAAGAAGTTAGGTAGCTACGTAATTTTATGTAGGTATGTACGTCACATGAGTCATATAAGACTTGCATAAAGACAACATTACATTACGAAATTAGTGACATATCATTGTAATTTTTATGTCATTTATTTTGTAATGTAATTTTAATTAAATCTTCTCAGCCTATGATGTCCTCACTGGGACAAAAGCCTCCTCTCCGTGAGAGGGATTGGGCCGTAAACCACGCGGGTCCAGTGCGGATTGGTAGCTGTCATATGTCTTCGAATTTTTGGTTCTAGGACTTGCCGGTTTCATCAATATGTTTATCCTCACCGTTTTAAGAGCAGTGAGGAGTGGTGACCCAGTGGTCTCGGTACCGAATTACGAGTTAAAGTCGTGAATTCCAGGCAGGCACTTACTTTGTGTATACCACTACTCTCAAAACGAACCAAAAAATATTAAATATACTTAGTTTATAGAAAAGTTTGCTTCGTCATTATTGAACCACTATGACTACAGTCTTCGGAAACTTTTTACTTGTACAGACGCCAGCACATCAAGCTACCCGAAACTGTCAAATTTTTCCAATCAACTTTGAACCTTATGCGTTAGCAATAAAGTTGAAAATCTATTAAAGAAATTTGACACATTGTAGTAGTTTGATGTGCTGGCGTCTGTACATGTTGAATCATTTGCTATCATTATTATGCTCGTATTTTTTTCCTTTATGTACACAATTAAGAATGGATCTCACCATCCATAAATTTCTAGAATAGACCAAAAATTTGAATATAAAGTATCTTGAAGCAATAGGAAATATAGAAATTTTAAAGAAAAGCACTTGTTATCTACCTACACTCTAATTGCTTTAAGAAAAGCACTTCTTATCTAAATGCGTAACATACTTTCAATCATATTCCGTAAGATTTTGAAGGAAACTCGTGGGCAGCAGCTGAAAATCAGCGTCAGGTGGTGCACTTTGTGTTGCCATCTGGCATTATGCTGAGCTGAGGCCCTTTTGGCATTATTATTTTTAATAATTTAGAATTTGTTTTGTTTATTTTTATGGTTTTTTTTTGCCAAATAAACACAATTTTCTTTCTTTCTTCTTTCTAAATTGCTACCTAATCCATTGCTTCATATATGTTTGAAAAATTCGTCTGCTTGTCACAATGAAAGGCATTGCAATTTTAGGTGTGTTAGGCAATTGCCCCGCTGGTGTCCAAAGACAACTTCTTAAAGACCATAAACGTTCAACATCATCAGCACTGCAGGGCTTCTCCAATCACACGTCAGTTAGCTTGATCTTCGGCTTCTATCATCCAGCTGCTACCAGCAACCCTTACAAGATCATCTTCCGGATCAGTCTTACGGACGGCGCGTACGTGTTCCACGCGCGACTCAGAGATGTCAGCATCAAGTGAAGGGGCCCGTCAGGGCCGAAGCCTGCCGGGTCAGCGGGATTGTCCGAAAGGGTTACCGCTGGCCCGGAACATAAAGGGCTAAGGAAGGAACACAAGTGGGTTTTATTCAGTAAGAGTCTGACACCCCCTTCCGCTCCACCCAGAGCGGGAGGGGTCATTTGATGATTTCCCATCCTAAAAAAAAAAAGGGGTCCTAATCTACGTTAGCCGATATGCTAGGAAAAGTCAGGGATAATGACAGTTGTATGAAATGGCAAACACTAGGTATATTAAGCTTAGCATAATGGGCAAGTTGACGTAAGGTAAATTATTATTATTATTTACTTTTTATTTGATAAATAAACGTTGCGAATTACAAAACGAAAAAAACTTTTGCACTTCGCGCAAACCTTTCAATTTGTTTTTTTTTTTAAATCCAATACCTTACGAAAATTACGGTCAAAAGACGGTACGGTTCAAAGGACATGCATACCGATGCATTGTTCAGTAAAATACCCAGTTAATCTTGACACACGGTGAATTCGAGAACTAAATCAAAATTTGTATGGCAAGTGGCGCCAAAGTGACGTTTCAAGATATGTTGGTCATTGTGTACTGGGCATGAATTTCAAAATATTTAAATGTATTTAAATAAATAATACGATTTGGTACGGTATTTACGGAACGGCTTACGTAATATATAGTATTTGCATTTTTAAATATATTATTTATATATCTGATAGTGCTTTGAACTTGGTCTTTTTTTTTTGAGGATGAGAAATCATCAAATGACTCCTCCCGCTCTGTGTGGAGCGGAAGGGAGTATCAGACTCTTACTGACTAAAACCCACCCGTCTTCCTTCCTTAGCCCTTTATGTTGGTCTTCTAATAGTGATACCAGCGGGGTAACTGCAGTGCCGTATTATCCATAAGGCACTTTAGGCCAGTGCCTAGGGGCCCACTATGACCAGGGGCCCAGCACTCCCGATTAAAAAATGAAAAAAAAGGGGATTGTGTGGTTTTATGAAACCACGGTAAAAGTGAAACCTTTTTTCACATTATAAGGTAAAAGCCAAATGGCGTTGTTGTGGTATGAAAAAGGGGGGGCCCGAAACGAGCTGTGCCTAGGGGCCCCGAGATGGTTAAGCCGGCCCTGGGCAACTGCGTAACACACTATCAGTAGCAATGGCTTTCGTTTTGACAGTTCAACTGCAACGAAAATAACGCAATGAATGTTTCATTGCGTTATTTTCGTTGTGGATATGACAAATTTTTCAAAAACAAGGAGCAATGGATTAGCATTATCAGTCACGCAGTAGGGTGCTGCTTTATAACTCTACCCACCTATTTTCATTATTAAGAAATGTTTTGCCGTTTTCTAAGAATTCAACTGGATTTGGTGAATCTGATTTTAATTTTAAATATAGCTATGCTAATATCATGAGGTATTCAAATTCCCAATGACTGAAACATTTTTAATTTAAAATTCCCAATAAATCTGACTTTTTTTTTAAATTTTCAATGTCAATAAAACCAGGCGCCAGTGGAGTTGTCATAATATTTTAGACATACAGTCATCATCATTTTGCTTGTCTGCGGGAGCCTTCACACTATCATGTCTCGGTATGTGATCAGTTTATCTCAATCGGTTTCGATTTCTGTCATCCGATATACGAGTACGTATCTGAATAGAAATAGATCATTCCTGTAACTTACTGATCGTTATAACTTATACCGTTAACGTAATGATACGTTAACGGTATGATTATGAAATCAGCCTATAATGTCCCCCACTGCTGAAACATAAGCCTCCTCTCTTCGAGAAAGAGTGGCTGTAATATACGACGCGGGTCAAATGCGGGTTGGTACTCGTAGATGTCACATATCTTCGAATTTTTGGTTCTAGGACATGTCGGTTTCCTCACGATGTTTTCCTTCACCGTTTTGAGAGCAATGGTGATGAAATTATTTTCACTAAGTAAAGCGTTTGCCTTTTTAGGGTTCCGTAGTCAACTAGGAACCCTTATAGTTTCGCCATGTCTGTCTGTCCGTCTGTCCGTCCTCGCTTAATCTCTGTGACCGTTAGCACTAGAAAGCTGAAATTTGGTACCAATATGTATATCAATCACGCCGACAAAGTGGTAAAATAAAAATTGGAAAAAAAAATTTTATTAGGGGTAGCCCCCCTATATGTAAAGTGGGAAATGATTTTTTTTTAAATTTCAACCCTAACGTGTGATATATTGTTGGAAAGGTATTTAAAAATTAATAGGGGTTTACTAAAATCATTTTTTGATAATGTCAATAATTTCGGAAAAAATCGCTCCAAAAGTAAAAAACAATGTGTCCCCCCCCCTCTAACTTTTGAACCATAAGTTTAGAAAATATGAAAAAAATCTGAAAAGTAGAACTTTATAAGGACTTTCTAGGAAAATTATTGTGAACTTGATGGAAACAACAGTTTTTGTACTATAAAGACAAAAAGTTGTTGTGTTGTTGTTGTGTGTGTGTTGTTGTTGTTGTAAAATAATTTCTGGACTAATTTTGTAGTATAATCGTATATGCAAGCATTTTTTTAACTTCGTTTACATATTTTATTATCCTGAACGTATCCCTTTGTGTTCGCGCTAAAAACCGTCACGCGTCGGAGCGCCTGCCGCAGAGCGTGCAATGTTGCACGCTCCGTGTTCGCGCCCACTACCGGGAGCAGTTGCAGGAGCGCGGAGCGCTGCTGGAGCGCGAACATAATGTATACCCACTTTTAAACTCATAAGTGGGAACACTTATTGTGACGGACGGGAAACTACGGAACCCTACACTGAGCGTGGCCCGACACGCTCTTTGCCGGTTTTTTTTTTTCTGGATTGGAAATCAACAAATGACCCCTCCCGCTCTGGGTGGAGCGGAAGGGAGTGTCAGACTCTTACTGACTAAAACCCACCCGTGTTCTTTCCTTAGCCCTTTATGTTCCGGTCCAGCGGTAACCCTTTCGGACAATCCCGCTGAAAAGCGTCTGCCTAGGTTCGAATTCGCGACCTACAACTCGTGATTCGCGGCAGTTACCCGTGGGCAGTAACGTATCGTTGTAAAAATAACGATTGGTACATCATGTTAATTATTTATGCACACAAATCTATCTGAAATGGGCACGATGACATTAGTGTTAGCTTAAATTTGATAGCACGGACATGTCAAATAGTAGTTGGGATGCCATCAAAACACTTTTGGAAATGGCGATAAAACTATGACATTGGTCGAGAAGAGCATAGAAATTTATTGTGGAAATACCTACCTAACTACCTAAGTACGTCTGTAGCTTCGCAAATCGTAACTTGAATATTTTTTCATCGGAGTTTCCGTAATCTAGAATTGTGCCTGAGTACCATTACTCGGGCACAAATCTAGACTCCGGTAACTACGGAGTGGCTATTGCCATCAATAGCCACCCCTCTATTACATGGCACATAACGCGAAACTTGGGTATTCTTTACCGTGTATTCACGATTTATTTGCCAAAAATGTAAACAAACATGAATTAATGGAAAAATAACTTTAATTCCTACACAATAAAGTTCAGTTAACGCTACAACTTCAAACATTTTTATAACTTTGTCAATAGCTAGTCACTCTGAACTGAAATCAACTTAATAATCATTGAAATAAAGTTAATATTTGTTTAACTTGGAACGGTGTTTCTGTGCGTGAGAAATAGACGTTGTGAATGTAGATTTGCGTCTAACTACTCATCACTGATACTAGCTCTGTCAGACACGAAGTCAGGTGAGCCAGCGTGCTTTCTGGCAATGACCACCAGTCAGTTCCAGCTCGCGACTAATTTACTCTTAATGGCGGCTCGGGATATGAGGCGAGTCGCTGCGCAATAACAAATTCACCCGTCAGCGGGGGTGAGGGGTGAGGTACTGCGCAGAGAGTAGCGAAGTTCAGAGCCACTATAAAGTATGAATCGGGTACCAAGTCGTATCTTATTACCCGCAGTAACTGGGTTGTGGAGGTCATATAGGCAGTCGCCCTATGTAAAATACTGGTACTGGAGCCAACCTATAAGGGAGGGTCTGCTCCTCAATATAGTTGGGAAAAGGCTAGACAGACGATAGGGTCGGCTTAAAAACTAATTGAATGACGCTGAAAACAAGTGTTATACATATAAACAAGTGGTATACCTATACCTACCTTGGCTTGTATCAAACAATTTGTGTGTATCATCAGATAATTAGTTACTGAGAAAATCGCGGAAATACAAACATACATACATACATACGGGTCGAATACAGAACTTCTTTTTTGAAGTCTACCTTATCTACTTCTCGTACACAATGGTTATATAAATAGTCTGAGAATAAGTATATAATGAGCACTGATCACCGCATCGCATGACCACAATGATATCAACGGATCAGTTTGGTCCAGAATACATGACGTGCAGATTAAACCTTATCAGATTTTATAAAAATAACTTTTGAAAACTCATTTACCTCATAAATACTTCCTTGGGAAATTACAACAATTTTATGGGATTCAATTCTTTGAACGATTTGAATGCAAAAACCTCAAAATGTAATAAATTATTCGACCACAATGACCTTAAAAAGTGAGAAAAACGCTGTATATATAAAAATCAGTGACGTTGGAAAAAATCCCGATGGTAGAGCGTTACATCAGCAATCTTATTACGATTATTAGTAACTAGCTGCGCCCCGCGGTTTCACCCGCATAAGTCTCTATTCCGTGGGAATATCGGAATAAAAAGTAGCCTATATGTTAATCCCGGGGGGGACCCTGGATTAACATATAGGCTACTTTTTAGCTGACAAGCTACCTCCATACAAAATTTTATCAAAATTGATCCAGCCGTTTGAGCGTGAAGAAGTAACAAACATATAAACACACACACACACTCACAAACTTTCGCTTTTATAATATTAGTGTGATAGGTCTTTTTGTATCCCCAGCCTGAACGCCTGGTAGATTGACTGATAGTAAGTGAGGTATATTGGCTACTGTACAGGGGTAGTGTTGGCTCAGTGGTAATGGCCGCGCCTTACTGTACCCGGCGATAAATATTGCACATCGACCTTTGGAAAGAAACAATCGGCTAATTTCGGCTTCGTAGAGCGTTATCTCTGTCGCACGAAATATGAACTGTCAAACTGAAAGCCATTGCCACTCAACAAAACATGACGTAACATCCAACTTAAATATGTATGAAAGACAGGAAGATATCTTTGTAAGTAAATTATTTATTGATTTATAGCTTGTTAAGTGATAAATAAGTAGACTTTAAGTTTCAGACAGCACAATTTACATATAAAACACTCGACCAAGTGCAATAAAATAAAATGAGATGGGTATGAATTCAATGTTGCGGTGCTTTTTGTAAAGTGGTTAAGAATTTTAAGGTTTTCGCAGACACTTTGTGAAATCGGCAAAAAACGAGGGTTCCGTACCTTGGGAGGAAAAACATTTATCCATTTTCAAAATTGCATTTTTAAATAAAATGTGCAACTCTGAAAATGAAAACTGTATTATGCGGTCGCAAACATTACAATTTTTGATATGTGCGACCACATAATAAAGTTTGTTTGTAAAGACAGAGAGATAGATGAAATTGCGCCACAAGGGATCTTTTTTACTATTTTGATATGGAACCCTAAAAAAAAAACGATTAAAGAAGCGAAAAGTTAGTCTTAATTTTCAAAAAATTCTTGTGCACTACCTATTCTTTATGTCGGGTCATTCTGCTCCCCTGCCTTCCAAAAAAAGGATACGCAAAGTTATCATTGAAGCTTTACTTAACAATTCTCCTTTTTAAATCATTACGTTCCGGTTTTTCTATTTTTAAAATTTCTGAATGTGCCTGCTCTTGACCTCGATTACGCCTGATGGGAAGAGATGGATGAGGTCTATGATGGACCAAGCCTGCCCAGAAGATATCTGTTCACTCCTGCTTTGAAGTGAAATGTTTAATATCTTCCTAACTTTCCTTTTCATCATCATCATCATCATCTTACTGCCTTGTCCCATGTTACTTGGGGTCGGCGCAACAAGTTTTCTTCTTCATTCTCCCCTGGTTAACAGCCATGCTATTATTCACTCCGTTCTGTTACATTCTTTCCCTAACCTTCCTTTTAATCCCAAATAATTTTTTGACGTTGCTCTTGTATCCTCCTATTCATATCTATTAATACTAGGCAAGTAGGTACCTTAACTACCTTATCTTTTTGTCAAACATTTACTTTTTTAACTCATTAAAATATTTGGTTTGATAATGCTAGCCAATTATATAGGTACCTATATCAACAAGTTTTTTCCCAGCAATTTATGACCTGCTTAAATTTTTACATTGAAAAGATCGTAAAGTCTTGGTTGTTATATTATACGGTTGTATTATATTATTTAACAGGTATAATAAATTATTTTGACAATTTATTACCTATTGTATGGGAGCTAGTGCCCTTTACGTTGTAACGAGGTGATGCAAAAAATTGTCAAGTGTGTTCCAATTTTCTCCACTGAAAGTTCATGTTGAAGGTAGTTTTTTTACATAATTACTGGTCTGGAAAGTTTTGTGAATTATATCATATTAGTAATTAGCTGTAACTATATGGAGAGGGAGAGACAGGCCAAAGAAAATATGGATGTGAAAATGTGTATATGAATGATATGAAATCGAAGGGCAGGGAGATCATGATGAGCTACAACTCTATACTTTTTTCTTTTCTTCAATGAAAGCTAAAAGATAGCTTTCATTGAAAAAGAAAAGCTATATTTTGGTGTCCTACATCAATTTATAACTACATATTCATATGAACAAGGTTTCATGAATTAAGCAATAAAGGCTGTCGATTATTCTTAATTCTCTATTATCTTACTGGATCGTATCGTTGTCTTTAAAATATATATTTCTTGTACACTCGGTTTGCGTAAGAGTCGATTTTGCAACCACTATCTGCGTAAAGGAATTTTAAATGTGTATAACTTTTGAAATCAACCATTGTTGCGGCTAGGTCAGTATTATTAACCTTTGCTTTCAATATTATATATTAAGTATGAGCTGAATACATTTGGTTTTACTAATTGGAATACCTACTTCTCCTTTTTTGAAAAGTTTTCCATCCTTGGTGAAAAACACCGACTTAATGAAAATGTTACTATAGAAAGAAAGAAAGAAAAGAAAATGTATTTATTGCGACTCGTACAGGAAGATCAAAAAGAGTAACAAAAGGAAAATGAAACAGAAAATCCTATACGATGTCACGGGCAGTTACAGAAATAAATAAATAATAAGTAAAATATTAGCAATTATTTTTTTTTTGAAATCTCCGCCTGATGTAACCTCATTACTTGTCTATGCTTTGAGTGTCAGATGCACTCTGGTGTATGTGTGTACTATGTATAATCATTAGTTAGTATTTCCTTACTACATATATTGTTTCTATTTAGGCTATGTATGACGCAGTCAGCTTCTAGTATTACGCGGAAGGTCTGATAAAGATAACAGTGTTCATAGCATTAATTCATTTAATTACAACAGAACATAACGTTCGTAGAATCAATGCGAACTTTAACTAGTCCACCGCCTTGCCCCGCGGTTCATGTTTAGAAACGAGAATTGTTATCATCATCAACATCCATTCGTCAATTAAAACCAGTCAGACGTAATTGTTGACATAACTATCGTCTCCACTTAACCGATTTATTTTTTCACAACTGTGAAAATTAGGAATTCCTACAGTAATATTTTGGCAAAAACAACTTAAATTACTCAACCATTAAGACAAACTCTTTTGGTTTGCAGTAATTCAAAAACTGAACAACCATCTCATTAGAACACATGTGTGATCTAAATAAACCTACAATATCATTCCCATAAACGAAGCTGTAACAAATGATGACGAGTCTTACTTGGAATGTATTCACACGAACTTTAATTAATATCCTCACTATACGTCATCAATAAAGTATAAGAACCCATACATGGACTAAAGGGAAACCGCAGTTATTAATTGTGATCAATACCACATTTGTCGTAAAAACAGAGCGATACAAATTGCAACACACAATTTGGAGCAATTTAACATTTAAGCCACGCACAAGGCTCTACTGATTTCTAAATAAACGTTGGGTGTCGGGCTATCACCCGCATATCTTGTACATGGACGTAGTATTTGGTAGAGCCGTTCAGTTGCGCGCGCGCACCGCGTGAAGCCTACCCGGGTCGAACGCACGCGCAGTGCTCGCTCTACCCGCGCGTACGACGCTCGCGTCCGTCGCACCATAGCCGGCGCACCACAAGTGACAATCAGTGTGACCTTGCATAAAAATGTCGTTACCCTGTTGTCCAAACATTTGGAGGCAGTACGTGAAGTGATTTTTCAGTACAATGCCTGAGTGCACGGAACAGTTCACGTTTACCATACCCATTATACGTTACACCATGGAACCTGAGGACAGACCGACCGACACTGAGCGGCAACAGCGCAGCAAGAAGATGTCGTTGTTGACCCCCGTAAAGATAGAGACTCCTGACAGCGGGAGAAGTGGCAGGAGGTCGTCTGAACCCACCAAGCATTATATACCACCACAGTGCAATAACAGACTATCACCGAGGAGTGCACGTAAACGAAGTTCGAGAAGTAAGACTGTCGGCAAAGATGATCCTCCTACTAATGAGACTTTTGGTCCTAAACCGTGTAACTGTGAGAACTGTAGGGCCTGTAGTCCGTTGCCGCCGGGCTACGGGCCGCAGACCTTGTCTCCTGGTTACGACCAGATGAAGATGTCCCTCTTGGAAGTGCCGTGGAATGAGGATTACACGGAGGCGTCCAGTGATGATCTCAGTTCGGAGTGGGATTCTGATGTTCCTGAGCCAGGTCCTCCTAAGGTAAACATCATTGATAGAATACTTTGCAACAACTTTACAAATCTTTCAGACATTTTAGCATTATATGACGAATGCAAAAGTTTTTCAGCTGGCATAGGCTTGATTGAACCGAAAAACGTCTGGCCAAGAGTTCATTCATTTTGTAAAATCATAAATGATCAATTCAATTCAAATTATACACAAAAAAACTGATGAAAAATTTCTGGTGGTTCCTAACGAATTGTTGTATTTTATTCCCATCAACAATTTACTTCGTTTCTATTCTATAGCATTACCCTGCATGACATACTAGGCAATTATAATGGAGATATTAATCTTGCATTCCGTTGCTAATATGTCAAGTTTATACTAAAGCTAATGGCTGATTGTCTCAACAATAAATTTGAAAGTGTCAATGAAGTCCATACTTTCCATGTGTTAACGAACATTTGCGAAACAATTCAATAGGTAATTAACATTAGACATTGAATTGCAAATTTTGCTACTAGATACACTTTGAATTTATATATAACTGAGGGGCCATTTTTTCCCACCTGTGTATATTTTCGGTTAAACAAGAAAAATGTATTGACGCAGTCTAAACTTGAATAAAAACTAATGATGACGTTAGTGAGAAATTAATATTTATATATTTCGTATAGTGACGAAAAAAATCCGGTAAACCGGTTTTTTTTAAATCCAGTTACTAAAGTAACCGGATTTTTATGTTTATTGTCAGCATAAGAAAAGCAGATTTGCGTAGTTACCATAGAACTTATAAACAGTGTATTTATTCCGGTTTTGGACCGACTTTGACCTAAACCCTAATTGCGTATCACAACATCAATCACAATCTGAATCATTTTGAAGGATATTGTTAATCCATTGCTTCATATGTTGGAAAAATTTGTCTGCTCAACAACTTAAATAATGCAATGAATGTTGTTGAACTGTCAAAATGCACCCATTCCTACTGTTAGTGTGTTACGCAATTACCCCGCAAATTTGCCTTCTCCGAGACCACACAATTCTAATTTTAGATTCCAACCATGTATTTAATCTTCCGAAATATAGCGTTTGGTTTGGCCAATTTAATCTCCTAGATATAAATCTGAAACAAGTTTATTGCCCATTGTAAATAAATCTGTTAAATATCACCAGACAGAGATATATTGCGTTTTACATACATAACTCACCCCTTTTTCATATTGCGTTTTTAGTTGAGATACAATTTTGCATATCTCACTGACTTATAAATTGGCTAATTATATAACTCGTTAGAAAAAATGCTTAAATTCCGTCTAATATGAATAAAAAAAGCTTATTATCGAGCCTTTACATTTATGAAACAAGTTTCACTTTGGTATGTCTTCACTGGGGTATATTTGGAATATTTGAATGAACGAAAAAAGTTATTATAACTAACAGACTGTCACATGTTATTTTCATCACTGTATCCGATTTTTAATTTCCATTTATTCTAGTGACAATGGGCTATTAAAACATGGTTGTAATTTTAACAACTAATTCACGTTCTTGTGTCCACGTGGTTGGAAGTAGTGCCGGTTTACTTATACTAATTTTAGAATCAGCGAATCACGAGTAATGCACATGGAATAAATATTAGTTGAAGTATGTCAATGTCATTTGTATGCATTTTTCATGTGGATTAAGAAATGGTTTTGGGATAGAGTTTTGGCGTTAAACGAATCTTTAATTCTATGTATTCATTTTGGTATGTGCATGTCATGTACCGGCTATATCATTAAATCAATTTGAAGATTTATTCTGGTTTTGCTAAAAACACTATTAAAATCCATCCTCAATACTTGACAGATATTGTATTTCTTTCAGACTTTTATTCAATATCTTCACAAAAACAGCAACATCAGTAACATTACCCGCATCAAGTTGTTTGCGGGTGATGTAACATATCGATATCATTTATCAACGATCGATTATTTATCGATGCTGTCTCCTCGAAGTCGGCAAACCACCGTTAACCGTGGTTGTCCCGGTAACCCACTTTCTCTGTTCTCTCATTGTTCTGTGCGTATTGTAGGTCTAATACGCCAATGCGGGGTTTATGTCAAGTGCTCCTTGAGTGCATTCATGTCGTTAATGTAAATGTATTATTTTGTGAAGAGTTAATTTATTGCCTATCTGTACTTCATTGTGATTTAGCCAAAAGTTATCTGAAGTAGTTTCTTCAGGAACGCTCTACACTTTTACAGGGTCTTCTTTAATCTCTTCACCTTTTAAATTTGCCTAATGGCTGATTCAGTTTGGTCAGAGTATAATGAAACCGTTTATCATAACAGCCAAGTCCAATCAACTAGGGGAAAGACCCATTTCCTATCCGGTATAGAACTGTTATCGCATGCGTAATGGTTGGTTACCGCATCTGTCTGTTTTTAACTCTTCTGACATTTGATGAATTTCTAAAAATAATTGGATTAGCATGTAAAGTGTCATGTTACAAACGTTTAATGTAAAACGGATCTCTTTAAACAATCTGATTCTTGTACAAAGCTTTGAAATGATTCCTGCTTTAGCACATAGAAATTGAACTTGGAGGTTTCTAGCTCACTATAACTCCATCATAGGGAAGGGTGCAATAAAAGGGTAGACAACAATGGTAAAAAAATACTTGAAAGTTAAAGTGTACATATGAACTCAAGAAAAAGTTGTAACTTAAGGTTAAGCAATGATTAATGAGCTAATAGGCCACCCAGATTATCATTATTCTTTAAATAAAGTAATTATCTCTTGATTCCTCAACCATGACACTCAGTATGACGTCATTAATAGATTACCTTTAATGCTCAGTGATTTAATTATGTGTCGTGGGCTTTATGGAAATCATTAATAAGGTCTTATAAAATGACTATAATTAAATGACGTATGACTGCAGATCCTGCACTCAGAATCGTGTGATATCATTCGTAGTTTATGACCAACTTTGCACCATTTTCAAAACCATACATTGTTTACATTATTTACATAATGTTATCTTTTAGCTCTATGTACAGTCCCACTTTGCCAATTTGTCGTGTTATAGTCATTTCATACAAATGTCAAAGAATGACAGTTGTGATTTTAATATACGGACAATTTACGTCGGTCGTAAATTTTCCGGACTTAGCGTCTTTATTAAGATATATTTATTATTCATCACTTTCGTAATAAGATTAAAGTATATTATGTTCTCATGCATATTTGTCATCTAAGTTGAATGCTACACCGCAACTTGACTCAGTTTTTAGAATACCCCGCGACATTATTGTTTTAACGCAGTTTATGTCACATGATCATTCAACTAATGAATACCGTCTGTAAAGTACATAACGTCATTGTTTCCATGACGTCATTACGATTAATTACTGGTCCATTGTTATTTGCAGTCATTAACTCAGTAATAGGCATTCCGAGCTATATTTTGCGGTTTTGTTATTTAAATGTTTTTAAATAGTCAATAAGTTACAAAATTATGTTTTATTCAGAAGTTATTTAAACAAGGTCAAGACTTTTCTAAACGTCATCATCATCTACCTAAATTTTTCCCTACTATGCTGGGGTCGGCTTCCGGTCTAATCGCGTGCAGCTGAGTACAAATATTTTACATGGAGCGACTGCCGATCTGACCTCCACAACCCAGTTACTGGGTAATACTATACACCTTGGTAATTTGTACTGAACCTAAACTGGTGTTAAATTTATCTAAATCTGATCCTTATTATGAAGAGGTAAAAATACAAAAAGAAACAAATGAAAAACTGAAACATAAAACAAACCTAATTGCTTTCAAAGACCTCGACTACTTGCATTATTTATTCTGTGCCTCGACATTCATCTTATACTCACAATGTTATCTTCACTGCGAAAAACGTGTCCTCGTTACAATTTTGCTGAAACCGATAAAGTTAACTACTTACAGGAAAGATTCAGACTCTGTATCAACAGTACCATAATCTTCTGTTTGTTTATATTTACTTACATTGTTTATTCTACCAACTCCTCCCTCTATTGTTCAAACAAGGACGAAATAATCAGCACAGTCAAACAGCGACCTAAAGGCTAAAACAATATATGGGAATTATTAATCATGTTAAGTTATAAGGGTCAGTTTCGGGGGCCACATCACGTGCATACAGCGTGCTTTTCTTTCTTATGATGGTTGTTAATGGCTTACACGAGATAGTAACTATATGTAACTAAGAATAGTTGGATATAAAAATATGTTTGATATTAAAGATTCGTTAACGACTTTGCGTCTGCAAAAAACTACAGAAATATTTTCAGCCATTTTAATCCTTATGTGATCATTCCTACATACCTATTTAAAGACATAACTTTTACTTTTGGTGTCATTGATCAAAATAATGAAAGAGCATCTATCACTACGATTGCTCACAGCTTATCGACAATATTATTACTGCCTCAGCAAAATTTGTCTGTCAGTACATTCATATAATGCATTTTCAATATATCGAATACAAAAAACCTTTTATCATATTGTCTTGGCACGAATGCAAAAAATAATGTTTAGAACATTTATTTCGCTTAAACAAAAAACAAATCTCGCAACGCATTAAATTTTCCAACAATTGCTGGAAACCAGATTGATATGACCCCGAATTTTTAAAGCATGCTCATCTTTATCATCTCCCACGCCACTTATGCCATGAAAATTGGTCCAGACTTCCGTCTACCATCTATTCTGATACTAAGAATGGCTTATTATTCTATTTCTGGGTATTACGGCGTCTACTTTAGTTGGAGGCAGATTAATGGTCCTTGCATTGTTGTGTTGAAAACCGTAGAATTTTTAAGAGAAGTTTTTAAGCTATTAAAAATAATTTACTTTAGATATATCTACTTACCTAGTATATTCAATATATACTTGCAAAAGCTAAATATATAATCATTATAGCTTAATCAGAAATATGTCAATGCCATTAGTAGATTTTAAGGAGTTCCTAATTAGGACATAAACTACTTTTAGTAATATTGATGATGTTACTACACCAGTATAATAAAAACTTGCTGTTGTATAACGAAACTGTTTTGATAAATAAAATCGAGAATTCTCTATGCTATTGTTTGAAAACATCGATAAAATAACAGTATTATGTGAGTAAGCCAATTATGATGATTCTCAGCCATTAGTTAACGGTAAACAAGAGCAAAGAAATCAAACAACAATAGAATAATTCAATCGCGTTTATTGAATCACATTCCGGCCATACTACATTAATCGTGGATGGAGACAACCCGATATTTATTGAGGGTATTGTACATGTAGGTATAGATAGTATAAACACAGACGTTATTTTGATGTCTACACATAATAAAAATAGATTTTTCTTGCACACTTGATAAATGAATGGAAGAACCTACGAATATTACACATTAAAATTTGACATTTTGAATGAAGATCGTAGAACACTGTCTATGAAAAGATCTGAAGGATAAATTAAATAATGTAAGAGAAAGATGAAGAGCAGAGAAGCTCATGTCAAACATAAGAGAGGGATATAAAAGAAAATGACCTAAGAGAGAGAGACGACGGCAGAGAAAAGTTTGCTGTAAAGCGGTTTACATTCTTTCAATAACTAAGAAAGAGCCAATCTCATTTTTTCACGTCTTATCCTAGTCATGACGTTTTTTGGTATTCCTAAAGCTAAACACAACAATAGTACCAAACGTAACAAACCCATTAAGTATTCAAATCCAAATCTCCATTATTCTTTTTGGAGTAGAACTACCCACGCGTAACATCAATACAATAGATCATACGTACGTATTCGTCGTACATCTAATTAATTTAGTTACAAAAACATGGAACTGCGCAGTTCTATGTATATGTATTCAATTTGAATATTTACTGAAATTGGGATATGGTCTCTGAATGAATGAAATGAATTTGTATAGGTTATGGTTTAAGTAAGCGTAAAATATGATGGCTCTTTTATCATTTCAAAAAGCTAGATGATTGATGTCGTACCGATCATAATTATGAAGCTTAGCAACCTCATTGTCATTATAGTTTTTAGCATCTTTTTAGGAATCAACCTGGAATATCCATGAAAAAAAGCTAGGGAGTTTCAATCGAAAAAACGCAGTCGCTTTGTGAAAACAGCTAAAAATAAAACGGCTTTTAAATTGAATTCACAGTTAATAATTTAGGATCAACATCAAACACACATGGTTCTATTTTAATCGTAAACTTTTTGCTTCCCTAAATTAATTAAGTTACAAAAAACATCGTCATGATAACATTTTTGGCAGCCAAGTACTGCAAAAAACAATACTATAATAATTAAGAATTTCGTTAGCAAGTAAAGGTTGAAGTTATTTATGTAACATTTATTACAGATGTTATTAAGGAACTTCAAGACAAGTCTTGGTGCGTAAAAGTTGTAATCTTACTTTCATTTATGAAAATCCATATAATTTCAACTTTCACTATTTGATTTCTGATGAGTGTACCTTGTTTCTCTAGAATTGTCTGTCGAACAGAGCCCGTTTATATGTACATAGTTGGTAAAATTGCTCACGTCGCAAATCGCAAACAAGATTTGAAACTATAAATAGCTTCAAATTATTTATCACTTTGGTAGAAAAACGTGAAAACACATAATTGAGCACAAAGCTATATGTTTGGACATGGTCAAGGATCAGATATAGCTGTCATTATCATCATCATTTCGGTCTGAAACATCTAATGTTGAACTTTAATTGTTGGAAACTGCCTAGAAATAGTATTTGTCGGTTAGTACCGACTTGTGGCTAATATTATCTTGTAGAATATTGTGGACACGATTCTTTACAACTTTTATACGCACGAAAAAAAATTTGTATAGGTAAGAACATATTGGAATATAAAATTCGAAAAATAATAAAATAACGCCTAAACGTTACCGCGATACATAAGTGCTATATGATTTTTGGCACATAATGAATATTCCCAATGTAAATAAACGTGCATATACATGAAATAGTAAAGAATCGTGTCCACGATATTCTACAAGAAAATATTAGCCACAAACAAAATAAAACGTAGAATGAGTTTAGAATTGAACACGATTCTTATTTACCCTAGGATCACGTATTTAACAAAGAATATATAAATAGCGACAGTAACATTAAAATAAGAGTTAAAATTAGTATCTGAATACTAAATAATACTGTTTAAATCCGGGTCTGACATAATGGCAGTGAAATAAAACATGATGGTAATAGTAAAACTATAATCTATTTAATCAACTGTAACGGTTTCTGTGGGATCAAAAGCTACTACAACATTCCCTCTTTCTCTAGCTGCTCAGACGTTATCAGTTATAATTTCATCAGTATTATTATCATTCCTTGGATTTTTTTCATTGAATGTCCATCCTTCACTTATCAATAAGATATTGCTATTACTAACTAGCCCGTGGCCGTGTTTTGTCAAGTCACAAACTGCATTTCACTCAAATTCATTAGAATGGGTTTGGAGTTCAGATAGACTCACTGTTGCATTTGTATTATCATCTTGGTCATTGTCTGGGTTCTTTTTTACCATAAAATCAGTTCAACGGAAAATGCCATCAACATTTACTTGTCCTATATTTTCAAACGCAGTAAAAACAGAATATTTAATTGGAAAACACATTATATCAATCGTCCACCAGACTCAAATTATGCAACGGTCGTCTGCTCCTATTACTCCGTGATAACCTTTGTGATCTGTCTGACTTTATATTGGTGTCAACTGTTCAACAAGTTTACGCGAAACTGGACTTTATTCCTATTATAAAAGAATTGATTATTTAATAGAAAAGAAACTGGAAAATTTCCTGAGACGACGAATAAACAACTGCTGATGTTCTTATTACATTTAGGCAGAGTAGCAATATAATATATATAGTCGGTTAGTGATTAAGTTTTTTTGCTTAGTTAACCAAAATTTGATTTCAAGCTAGCCTAACAGTAAACCAGCCCAGCAGTAACCTATAAACACATAAACATTGAAAGAAATTCTGTATGAATTTTAACAGTGACCAAACAATTACAATTTAAGCCAAATATAGTTTTAGTGGTCAACCACGTGTCATTGTAAAACTGTAAATGATAAAATAGTCATTGTTCATAAAATAAAAACATTTTTAAATCTTCAGAAGTCTAGACCACGACTGTCATTGTTTTCCCTATCACAATAATTGACTTCAAAAATAAGGTAAACCTCAGTCGTTTCAGTCACTGCACAGTTATGTGTACTTGAGTCATTCGAACAGTTTTGTAATGAAACAATGAATGGCTCAGTACATTGGTACTGAAATTATCGTGTTTTACCTGAATAATGAACGCTAAACGAGGCTGATCAATGTTTGCCCACATATCATTTGAGCACAAAATTAAATGGTCTTTATATAGATAATAACTATATTACTAAAGCGATTTTCCTCTTATATTGTTAAGATATACGGTTTCCTATAAGAGCGGTCGTGACCGCCATAAAAATTTGTCATTTTCACCAGTATTTGACATTGAGGTATCAAATAACGCTCTATATTTGGACAACTGTTATTAAGTGACCGTTCACCGCTTTCTTAGGAAACCAAAGCTTTAGTGTAGGCAAAATGACATATGCCTCTTCTTAGCTAGTAATCAATGATCTATTGTCTTGGCAAATTAAAAAGACTAGTTAAAGGCAATCACCGTTTCGATCGGAACGGTGAGGTCAGCCTGATTTTACATCGAGCATTGAACTGTATAGATTTTATTTAAATTTCCTGCCTGATCAAGATCATCGTGTAGAACGCTTTTAGAGCCACGGCGCGGTGCGGCTCCGGCGCGGCGCCTAAGCGTTACCGCTCCGGTTTACTACATACAAAAATGTGTTGTAGCCACACGGCGCTGTGCGGTGCGCTCCGGCGCCGCACCGCGCGCGCGCCGGAATCGAGACGCGGCGGGGAGGGGTGTAAACAGAGCGGCGCGGCGCCGGAGTGGCACCGCACAGTTGCAACACGCACACAACATACAAATCTTCACATTGTCTTTCCTGACACACACACGTCTTTCCAGATCCATTGTTATTACAGACTGTAGTACGAAGGGCAAGCCAACATCGCCGCTGTGCGATGCCGTACTTCCCGTGTGGTTGTTAGTGCGGCGAAATGGCTTGCGGTGCGGCGCCGCACTGCACCGAGTAGTTTGGTTCTTAATGCTATCTGCTGCATCACAAAATGCAACATCACTGAAATCAGAACTCAAATGGAGAATTCGATTCTTGGATTCTATATTAAGACTAGTATTTGGGCGTTGCGCGAGCTGCAAGCAGCTCGCGGGGTCGTGTTTTTGAGGAGTATTTCTTGCCCTTGTAAAAAGTATTTGGGCGTTGCGCGAGCTGCAAGCAGCTCGCGGGGTCGTGTTTTTGAGGAGTATTTCTTACGATGGGGGGAGGGGTGAAGGGGGGGAGAGGGGGGAGTTTTGAAAAATGATTTTGACCAACTCTGGGCCCCTTGATATAAATCTGAAAAAAAAAAATTTCCAAGTCTCTTAACTTCCGAGATCTACCTAGAGGGGGGGAGAAGGGGGGCAAGGGGGCAACTTTGAAAAATGGATTTTACTTTTCCGAGCCTCCTCTATACGAATCCGTAAAACAACAAAACACGGGACTCTTAGTTTCCGAGATACGATGGGGGGAGGGGTAAAGGGGGGGAGAGGGGGGAGTTTTGAAAAATGATTTTGACCAACTCTGGGCCCCTTGATATGAATCTGAAAAAAAAAATGTTCCAAGTCTCTCAACTTCCGAGATCTACCTAGAGGGGGGGAGAAGGGGGGCAAGGGGGGCAACTTTGAAAAATGGATTTTACTTTTCCGAGCCTCCTCTATACGAATCCGTAAAAAAACAAAACCCAGGTTCCTTAATTTCCGAGATACGATGGGGGAGGGGTGAAGGGGGGGAGAGGGGGGAGTTTTGAAAAATGATTTTGACCAACTCTGGGGCCCTTGATATGAAACTGAAAAAAAAATGTTCCAAGTCTCTCAACTTCCGAGATCTACCTAGAGGGGGGGAGAAGGGGGGCAAGGGGGCAACTTTGAAAAATGGATTTTACTTTTCCGAGCCTCCTCTATACGAATCCGTATAACAACAAAACACGGGACTCTTAGTTTCCGAGATACGATAGGGAGGGGGGAGAGTGGGGTGGAAAAGGGGAGGTTTGGGATTTTTCCCATACTCGTGAGAGTTACTTCTATACGAATCTGTAAAAATATACCCACCTCCCCCTTCACCATCTGGGAGAACATTTATGTCAGTCAGTCAGTGGTAATCGAGCTTTATATAGTATAAATGCACTAAGCTTCCTTCTTCTGTCAAGAGAATTTAGTGAAGACCAATGCAGCTCTGGATTTCACTTACGATATCAGTATAGTGATAAGAGTTTAATTGATGAGATAACCTGTCACCTGTCACTTACCCTGATGCAATATGCATCTGCGCAGTGCCACGGTGTTTCTGCATGGTGACATAACAGTATCTAATCAGTTTTTCTCATATGTACTGGGTATCAAATAATGTCCCTACTATTGTAAGGATTAATGTGCCACAAACATGTAATTGACCGATTTTTAATCATACTATATCAACCAATTATGTAACTTTATGTAGTGATCTTGTAGTGATATATGTAGGTACAGGTTTTTTATGCTGATTAATAATTTCTGCATTGGTTTTATTCTATTTATTTTAACTGGAGAGTGGTTTTAATAAGTGGTGGCAGTAGCTATGTTTTGTGTACGAAATAAAAGGAAAAAAAAACAGCACATTTTTCATTCGTGTAATAATAATTAGTGATTAGGTAAGATGTAATAGGGAAAAAACATGCTCTAAATGTCATAACTATAAATTGCATCTTTGTTTATTTTTTTTTTGTGAAATAATAATATCAAAAACTACTTAAACTTTAATGTACAGACAGGGAACTTTATTGTTGAGCAGATTGACAGACTACGTCTAATTGCCGTGTGGCCATAATATATAATTATACTATACAGCGTGGCGGTACAATGGTGACATTAATTTAACACACATATACGTTTTCACATTTTCGTTTCATGAAGAAATTATGTTTCCATTAAACGTTATTATTTGCGGATTTATTTAAAGTTTTCTAAAATAGCATTTTGGAGCAACCTGTACTTAAAGAACTGTCGCGCAGCGGTCATTTGCCGGGTCACGGATCATAACATCGCATCAATGAAATTAAAATAAATAAACAATACTTTAAAGTAACGTGATATCCCTTTGTCGGCGAGCGGGCGGCGCAGGCGACGCGTGCCCCCCCCCCCGCCCCGCCCCGCCGCGTCGCAACGAAATCCAATTCTTTTTTTTGCATTTCTAGTGCTAGCCTAACTCGTGCCCTTGACACACTTCTTCACAGTAGTGCACATAATTACGTCGACTAATTTTGTGAATGTTTCCGCGAAAAAGACGCTTACCTATTGTTTTATTTATTTATTTTTGTGTAATGAACTAATGAGTAATTAGATTATGGTACTGCGATAAAGACGCTTTGTTTTGTTTTCGTTTTCTAATTTAGTAGGTACGTTGACATCTCTTGCGATACGGGCGCTTTTATTTGTGTTATTAGTGCTTGTGTAAACTTGTGATCGTGATGGCAAATACACATCCGAACTACACAGCAGCTGAATATGCGGACATGATCCTAATTTAAGGAGAATGTCGTGAAAATGCCGCTCTTGCCATAAGGACATATCGCGAGAGATATGGCGGTTCAAGACAATGCCCTACTAATCCTCGCACTATTGTAGGAGCTCTTCAGCGCATCCGCGAAAACCGGCCAGTGGATCCTAGGTCTCAACGCCCTGATCGACCACCTACACGACAAAACCCAATCCAGTTAACTGAAAATGTGCTACAATATTTCCAAAACCAACCCAAAACTAGCCTCCGCCAGAGCGCTAGGCATTTTCAAGTTCATCACAGTACCGTCCATACGATATTAAAGCGCGAAAAGTGGCAGCGCGTGAAGCGACGCGTTGCCGCTCCGAGTTAACGTAAGCCAGCGTAACGTAGGTAAGTAATTTCATGAATGATTTTTTGCAAGGGTGATCCCAATTTTAGTTACATTTTTATCATTTAGTTTGTTTGAAAAAATTTTTTTTTCAATTTACGAGTTATTTTAACCTACTAAAATTAATATGATTAAAGGGCACTAGCCCTACACGTGTGTTAAATTAATGTCACCATTGTAGCGCCACGCTGTATAAAGCTCGATTACCACTCACTCACTGACTCACTGACTGACTGACATAATTGTTCTCCCAGATGGTGAAGGGGGAGGTGGGTATATTTTTACAGATTCGTATACAAGTAACTCTCACGAGTATGGGAAAAATCCCAAACCTCCCCTTTTCCACCCCACTCTCCCCCCTCCCTATCGTATCTCGGAAATTAAGAAACTTGGGTTTTGTTTTTTTACGGATTCGTATAGAGGAGGCTCGGAAAAGTAAAATCCATTTTTCAAAGTTGCCCCCTTGCCCCCCTTCTCCCCCCCCCCCTCTAGGTAGATCTCGGAAGTTAAGAGACTTGGAACATTTTCTTTTTCAGATTCATATCAAGGGGCCCAGAGTTGGTCAAAATCATTTTTCAAAACTCCCCCCTCTCCCCCCCTTCACCCCTCCCCCCATCGTATCTCGGAAATTAAGAAACCTGGGTTTTGTTTTTTTACGGATTCGTATAGAGGAGGCTCGGAAAAGTAAAATCCATTTTTCAAAGTTGCCCCCTTGCCCCCCTTCTCCCCCCCCCCTCTAGGTAGATCTCGGAAGTTAAGAGACTTGGAACATTTTCTTTTTCAGATTCATATCAAGGGGCCCAGAGTTGGTCAAAATCATTTTTCAAAACTCCCCCCTCTCCCCCCCTTCACCCCTCCCCCCATCGTATCTCGGAAATTAAGAAACCTGGGTTTTGTTTTTTTACGGATTCGTATAGAGGAGGCTCGGAAAAGTAAAATCCATTTTTCAAAGTTGCCCCCTTGCCCCCCTTCTCCCCCCCTCTAGGTAGATCTCGGAAGTTAAGAGACTAGGAACACTTTTTTTTTCAGATTCATATCAAGGGGCCCAGAGTTGGTCAAAATCATTTTTCAAAACTCCCCCCTCTCCCCCCTTCACCCCTCCCCCCATCGTATCTCGGAAATTAAGAAACCTGGGTTTTGTTTTTTTACGAATTCGTATAGAGGAGGCTCGGAAAAGTAAAAACCATTTTTCAAAGTTGCCCCCCTTGCCCCCCTTCTCCCCGACCCTCTAGGTAGATCTCGGAAGTTAAGAGACTTGGAACATTTTTTTTTTCAGATTCATATCAAGGGGCCCAGAGTTGGTCAAAATCATTTTTCAAAACTCCCCCCTCTCCCCCCCTTCACCCCGCCCCCATCGTATCTGGGAAATTAAGAAACCTGGGTTTTGTTTTTTTACGGATTCGTATAGAGGAGGCTCGGAAAAGTAAAAACCATTTTTCAAAATTCCCCCCATTCTCTCCCCCTTCTCCCCCCTTTAGGCGGATCTCGGAAGTTAAGACTTGGAACATTTTCTTTTTCAGATTCATGTCCGTGGGCCCAGAGTAGGTCAAAATTAGTTTTTTCAAAACTCCCCCCTCTCCCCCCTTCACCCCTCGTGAAGGGGGAGATAGGTATATTTTTACAGATTCGTATAGAAGTAACTCTCACGAGTAAAAAATCCCAAACCTCCCCTTTTCCACCCCACTCTCCCCCCTCCCTATCGTATCTCAGAAACTAAGAGTCCCGTGTTTTGTTGTTTTACGGATTCGTATAGAGGAGGCTCGGAAAAGTAAAATCCATTTTTCAAAGTTGCCCCCTTGCCCCCTTCTCCCCCCCCCTCTAGGTAGATCTCGAAAGTTAAGAGACTTGGAACATTTTTTTTTTCAGATTCATATCAAGGGGCCCAGAGTTGGTCAAAATCACTTTTCAAAACTCCCCCCTCTCCCCCCCTTCACCCCTCCCCCCATCGTATCTCGGAAATTAAGAAACCTGGGTTTTGATTTTTTACGGATTCGTATAGAGGAGGCTCGGAAAAATAAACACCATTTTTCAAAATTCAAACCTCCCCTTTTCCATTCCACCCCACTCTCCCCCCCTCCCTATCGTATCTCGGAAACTAAGAGTCCCGTGTTTTGTTCTTTTACGGATTCGTATAGAGTAGGCTTGGAAAAGTAAAATCCATTTTTCAAAGTTGCCCCCCTTCTTCCCCCCTCTAGGTAGATCTCGGAAGTTAACAGACTTGGAACATTTTTTTTTTCAGATTCATTTCAAGGGGCCCAGAGTTGGTCAAAATAATTTTTCAAAACTCCCCCCTCTCCCCCCCTTCACCCCTCCCTCCATCGTATCTCGGAAATTAAGAAACCTGGGTTTTGTTTTTTTACGGATTCGTATAGAGGAGGCTCGTAAAAGTAAAATCCATTTTTCAAAGTTGCCCTCCTTGCCCCCCTTCTCCCCCCCTCTAGGTAGATCTCGGAAGTTAAGAGACTTGGAACATTTTTTTGTTCAGATTCATATCAAGGGGCCCAGAGTTGGTCAAAATCACTTTTCAAAACTCCCCCCTCTCCCCCCTTCACCCCTCCCCCCATTGTATCTCGGAAATTAAGAAACCTGGGTTTTGTTTTTTTACGGATTCGTATAGAGGAGGCTCGGAAAAGTAAACACCATTTTTCAAAATTCAAACCTCCCCTTTTCCATTCCACCCCACTCTCCCCCCTCCTTATCGTATCTCGGAAACTAAGAGTCCCGTGTTTTGTTCTTTTACGGATTCGTATAGAGGCGGCTCGGAAAAGTAAAATCCATTTTTCAAAGTTGCCCCACTTGCCCCCCTTCTCCCCCCCCTCTAGGTAGATCTCGGAAGTTGAGAGACTTGGAACATTTTTTTTTCAGATTCATATCAAGGGGCCCAGAGTTGGTCAAAATCATTTTTCAAAACTCCCCCCTCTCCCCCCCTTCACCCCTCCCCCCATCGTATCTCGGAAATTAAGAAACCAGGGTTTTGTTTTTTTACGGATTCGTATAGAGGAGGCTCGGAAAAGTAAAAAC
Source organism: Luperina testacea (assembly GCA_927399505.1). Taxonomy (NCBI): domain Eukaryota; kingdom Metazoa; phylum Arthropoda; class Insecta; order Lepidoptera; family Noctuidae; genus Luperina; species Luperina testacea. The sequence continues at coordinate 14,968,376 of OV656768.1, read as the reverse complement.
CATTTTTCAAAATTCAAACCTCCCCTTTTCCATTTCACCCCACTCTCCCCCATCCCTATCGTATCTCGGAAACTAAGAGTCCCGTGTTTTGTTGTTTTACGGATTCGTATAGAGGAGGTTCGGAAAAGTAAAATCCATTTTTCAAAGTTGCCCCCCTTGCCCCCCTTCTCCCCCCCCTCTAGGTAGATCTCGGAAGTTAAGAGACTTGGAACATTTTTTTTTCAGATTCATATCAAGGGGCCCAGAGTTGGTCAAAATCACTTTTCAAAACTCCCCCCTCTCCCCCCTTCACCCCTCCCCCCATTGTATCTCGGAAATTAAGAAACCTGGGTTTTGTTTTTTTACGGATTCGTATAGAGGAGGCTCGGAAAAGTAAACACCATTTTTCAAAATTCAAACCTCCCCTTTTCCATTCCACCCCACTCTCCCCCCTCCCTATCGTATCTCGGAAACTAAGAGTCCCGTGTTTTGTTCTTTTACGGATTCGTATAGAGGCGGCTCGGAAAAGTAAAATCCATTTTTCAAAGTTGCCCCACTTGCCCCCCTTCTCCCCCCCCTCTAGGTAGATCTCGGAAGTTGAGAGACTTGGAACATTTTTTTTTTCAGATTCATATCAAGGGGCCCAGAGTTGGTCAAAATCATTTTTCAAAACTCCCCCCTCTCCCCCCCTTCACCCCTCCCCCCATCGTATCTCGGAAATTAAGAAACCAGGGTTTTGTTTTTTTACGGATTCGTATAGAGGAGGCTCGGAAAAGTAAAAACCATTTTTCAAAATTCAAACCTCCCCTTTTCCATTTCACCCCACTCTCCCCCATCCCTATCGTATCTCGGAAACTAAGAGTCCCGTGTTTTGTTGTTTTACGGGTTCGTATAGAGGAGGCTCGGAAAAGTAAAATCCATTTTTCAAAGTTGCCTCCTAGCCCCCCTTCTCCCCCCCCCCCCTCTAGGTAGATCTCGGAAGTTAAGAGACTTGGAACATTTTTTTTTTCAGATTCATGTCCGTGGGCCCAGTGTAGGTCAAAATCATTTTTCAAAACTCCCCCCCTCACCCCCCCTTCACCCCTTCCTCCATCGTATCTCGGAAATTAAGAAACCTGGGTTTTGTTTTTTTACGGAGTCGTATAGAGGAGGCTCGGAAAAGTAAAATCCATTTTTCAAAGTTGCCCCCCTTGCCCCCCTTCTCCCCCCCTCTAGGTAGATCTCGGAAGTTAAGAGACTTGGAATTTTTTTTTTTTCCAGATTCATATCAAGGGGACCAGAGTTGGTCAAAATCATTTTTCAAAACTCCCCCCTCTCCCCTCTTCACCCCTCCCCCCATCGTAAGAAATACTCCTCAAAAACACGACCCCGCGAGCTGCTTGCAGCTCGCGCAACGCCCAAATACTTTTTACAAGGGTAAGAAATACTCCTCAAAAACACGACCCCGCGAGCTGCTTGCAGCTCGCGCAACGCCCAAATACTAGTTATATTATATAAAGCTCGATTACCACTCACTGACATAATTGTTCTCCCAGATGGTGAAGGGGGAGGTGGGTATATTTTTACAGATTCGTATAGAAGTAACTCTCACGAGTATGGGAAAAATCCCAAACCTCCCCTTTTCCACCCCACTCTCCCCCCTCCCTATCGTATCTCGGAAACTAAGAGACCCGTGTTTTGTTGTTTTACGGATTCGTATAGAGGAGGCTCGGAAAAGTAAAATCCATTTTTCAAAGTTGCCCCCCTTGCCCCCCTTCTCCCCCCCCCCTCTAGGTAGATCTCGGAAGTTAAGAGACTTGGAACATTTTTTTTTTCAGATTCATATCAAGGGGCCCAGAGTTGGTCAAAATCATTTTTCAAAACTCCCCCCCTCTCCCCCCCTTCACCCCTCCCTCCATCGTATCTCGGAAATGAAGAAACCAGGGTTTTTGTTTTTTTACGGATTCGTATAGAGGAGGCTCGGAAAAGTAAAATCCATTTTTCAAAGTTGCCCCCCTTGCCCCCCCTTCTCCCCCCCCCCCTCTAGGTAGATCTCGGAAGTTAAGAGACTTGGAACATTTTTTTTTTCAGATTCATTTCAAGGGGCCCAGAGTTGATCAAAATCATTTTTCAAAACTCCCCCCTCTCCCCCTCTTCACCCCTCCCCTTATCGTATCTCGGAAATTAAGAAACCTGGGTTTTGTTTTTTTTCGGATTCGTATAGAGGAGGCTCGGAAAAGTAAAAACCATTTTTGAAAATTCAAACCTCCCCTTTTCCATTCCACCCCACTCTCCCCCATCCCTGTCGTATCTCGGAAACTAAGAGTCCCGTGTTTTGTTGTTTTACGGATTCGTATAGAGGAGGCTCGGAAAAGTAAAATCCATTATTCAAAGTTGCCCCCCTTGCCCCCCTTCTCCCCCCCTCTAGGTAGATCTCGGAAGTTAACAGACTTGGAACATTTTTTTTTTCAGATTCATATCAAGGGGCCCAGAGTTGGTCAAAATCATTTTTCAAAACTCCCCCCTCTCCCCCCATCGTAAGAAATACTCCTCAAAAACACGACCCCGCGAGCTGCTTGCAGCTCGCGCAACGCCCAAATACTTTTTACAAGGGTAAGAAATACTCCTCAAAAACACGACCCCGCGAGCTGCTTGCAGCTCGCGCAACGCCCAAATACTTTATTATACTATATAAAGCTCGATTACCACTCACTGACTGACTGACTCACTGACATAATTGTTCTCCCAGATGGTGAAGGGGGAGGTGGGTATATTTTTACAGATTCGTATAGAAGTAACTCTCACGAGTATGGGAAAAATCCCAAACCTCCCCTTTTCCACCCCACTCTCCCCCCTCTCTATCGTATCTCGGAAACTAAGAGTCCCGTGTTTTGTTGTTCTACGGATTCGTATAGAGGAGGCTCGGAAATGTAAAATCCATTTTTCAAAGTTGCCCCCCTTGCCCCCCTTCTCCCCCCCCCTCTAGGTAGATCTCGGAAGTTAAGAGACTTGGAACATTTTTTTTTTCAGATTCATATCAAGGGGCCCAGAGTTGGTCAAAATCATTTTTCAAAACTCCCCCCCTCTTCCCCCCTTTACCCTTCCCCTCATCGTATCTCGAAAATTAAGAAACCTGGGTTTTGTTTTTTACGGATTCGTATAGAGGAGGCTCGGAAAAGTAAAATCCATTTTTCAAAGTAGCCCCCCTTGCCCCCTTCTCCCTCCCTCTAGGTAGATCTCGGAAGTTAAGAGACTTGGAACATTTTTTTTTTCGGATTCATATCAAGGGGCCCAGAGTTGGTCAAAATCATTTTTCAAAACTCCCCCCTCTCCCCCCCCTTCACCCCTCCCCCCATCGTATCTCGGAAATTAAGAAACCTGGGTTTTGTTTTTTTACGGATTCGTATAGAGGAGGCTCGGAAAAGTAAAAACCATTTTTCAAAGTTGCCCCCCCTTGCCTCCCTTCTCCCCCCCCTTCACCCCTCCCCCCATCGTATCTCGGAAATTAAGAAACCTGGGTTTTGTTTTTTTACGGATTCGTATAGAGGAGGCTCGGAAAAGTAAAAACCATTTTTCAAAATTCAAACCTCCCCTTTTCCATTCCACCCCACTCTCCCCCATCCCTATCGTATCTCGGAAACTAAGAGTCCCGTATTTTGTTGTTTTACGGATTCGTATAGAGGAGGCTCGGAAAAGTAAAATCCATTTTTCAAAGTTGCCCCCTTGCCCCCCTTCACCCCTCCCCCCATCGTATCTCGGAAATTAAGAAACCTGTGTTTTGTTTTTTTACGGATTCGTATAGAGGAGGCTCGGAAAAGTAAAATCCATTTTTCAAAGTAGCCTCCCTTGCCCCCTTCTCCCCCCCTCTAGGTAGATCTCGGAAGTTAAGAGACTTGGAACATTTTTTTTTCAGATTCATATCAAGGGGCCCAGAGTTGGTCAAAATCATTTTTCAAAACTCCCCCTCTCCTCCCCTTCACCCCTCCCCCCATCGTATCTCGGAATTGAAGAAACCTGGGTTTTGTTTTTTTACGGATTCGTATAGAGCAGGCTCGGAGAAGTAAAAATCATTTTTCAAAATTCAAACCTCCCCTTTTCCATTCCACCCCACTCTCCCCCATCCCTATCGTATCTCGGAAACTAAGAGTCCCGTGTTTTGTTGTTTTATGGATTCGTATAGAGGAGGCTCGGAAAAGTAAAATCCATTTTTCAAAGTTGCCCCCCTTGCCTCCTTCTCTCCCCCTCTCTAGGTAGATCTCGGAAGTTAAGAGACTTGGAACATTTTTTTTTTCAGATTCATATCAAGGGGCCCAGAGTTGGTCAAAATCATTTTTCAAAACTCCCGCCTCTCCCCCCCCTTCACCCCTCCCCCATCGTATCTCGGAAATTAAGAAACCTGGGTTTTGTTTTTTTACGGATTCGTATAGAGGAGGCCCGGAAAAGTAAAAACCATTTTTCAAAATTCAAACCTCCCCTTTTCCATTCCACCCCACTCTCCCCATCCCTATCGTATCTCGGAAACTAAGGGTCCCGTGTTTTGTTGTTTTACGGATTCGTATAGAGGAGGCTCGGAAAAGTAAAATCCATTTTTCAAAGTTGCCCCCCTTGCCCCCCTTCTCCCCCCCCCCTAGGTAGATTTCGGAAGTTAAGAGACTTGGAACATTTTTTTTTTCAGATTCATATCAAGGGGCCCAGAGTTGGTCAAAATCATTTTTCAAAACTCCCCCCTCTCCCCCCCTTCACCCCTCCCCCCATCGTATCTCGGAAATTAAGAAACCTTGGTTTTGTTTTTTTACGGTTTCGTGTAGAGGAGGCTCGGAAAAGTAAAATCCACTTTTCAAAGTTGCCCCCTTGCCCCCCTTCTCCCCCCCTCTAGGTAGATCTCGGAAGTTAAGAGACTTGGAATATTTTTTTTTTCAGATTCGTATCAAGGGGCCCAGAGTTGGTCAAAATCATTTTTCAAAACTCCCCCCTCTCCCCCCATCGTAAGAAATACTCCTCAAAACACGACCCCGCGAGCTGCTTGCAGCTCGCGCAACGCCCAAATACTTTTTACAAGGGTAAGAAATACTCCTCAAAAACACGACCCCGCGAGCTGCTTGCAGCTCGCGCAACGCCCAAATACTAGTTATTATATTATATAAAGCTCGATTACCACTCACTGACATAATTGTTCTCCCAGATGGTGAAGGGGGAGGTGGGTATATTTTTACAGATTCGTATAGAAGTAACTCTCACGAGTATGGGAAAAATCCCAAACCTCCCCTTTTCCACCCCACTCTCCCCCCTCCCTATCGTATCTCGGAAACTAAGAGTCCCGTGTTTTGTTGTTTTACGGATTCGTATAGAGGAGGCTCGGAAAAGTAAAATCCATTTTTTTAAGTTGCCCCCCTTGCCCCCCTTCTCCCCCCCTCTAGGTAGATCTCGGAAGTTGAGAGACTTGGAACATTTTTTTTTTCAGATTCATATCAAGGGGCCCAGAGTTGGTCAAAATCATTTTTCAAAACTCCCCCCTCTCCCCCCCCTTCACCCCTCCCCCCATCGTATCTCGGAAATTAAGAAACCTGGGTTTTGTTGTTTTATGGATTCGTATAGAGGTGGCTCGGAAAAGTAAAATCCATTTTTCAAAGTTGCCCCCCTTGCCCCCCTTCTCCCCCCCTCTAGAGGTAGATCTCGGAAGTTAAGAGACTTGGAACATTTTTTTTTTCAGATTCATATCAAGGGGCCCAGAGTTGGTCAAAATCATTTTTCAAAACTCCCCCCTCTCCCCCCCTTCACCCCTCCCCCCATCGTATCTCGGAAATTAAGAAACCTGGGTTTTGTTTCTTTACGGATTCGTATAGAGGAGGCTCGGAAAAGTAAAAACCATTTTTCAAAATTCAAACCTCCCCTTTTCCATTCCACCCCACTCTCCCCCATCCCTATCGTATCTCGGACACTAAGAGTCCCGTGTTTTGTTGTTTTACGGATTCGTATAGAGGAGGCTCGGAAAGGTAAAATCCATTTTTCAAAGTTGCCCCCTTGCCCCCCTTCTCCCCCCCCTCTAGGTAGATCTCGGAAGTTAAGAGACTTGGAACATTTTTTTTTTCAGATTCATATCAAGGGGCCCAGAGTTGGTCAAAATCATTTTTCAAAACTCCCCCCTCTCCCCCCCTTCACCCCTCCCCCCATCGTAAGAAATACTCCTCAAAAACACGACCCCGCGAGCTGCTTGCAGCTCGCGCAACGCCCAAATACTTTTTACAAGGGTAAGAAATACTCCTCAAAAACACGACCCCGCGAGCTGCTTGCAGCTCGCGCAACGCCCAAATACTAGTTTATATTATATAAAGCTCGATTACCACTCACTGACATAATTGTTCTCCCAGATGGTGAAGGGGGAGGTGGGTATATTTTTACAGATTCGTATAGAAGTAACTCTCACGAGTATGGGAAAAATCCCAAACCTCCCCTTTTCCACCCCACTCTCCCCCCTCCCTATCGTATCTCGGAAACTAAGAGTCCCGTGTTTTGTTGTTTTACGGATTCGTATAGAGGAGGTTCGGAAAAGTAAAATCCATTTTTCAAAGTTGCCCCCTTGCCCCCCTTCTCCCCCCCCCCTCTAGGTAGATCTCGGAAGTTAAGAGACTTGGAACATTTTTTTTTCAGATTCATATCAAGGGGCCCAGAGTTGGTCAAAATCATTTTTCAAAACTCCCCCCTCTCCCCCCCTTCACCCCTCCCCCCATCGTATCTCGGAAATTAAGAAACCTGGGTTTTGTTTTTTTACGGATTCGTATAGAGGAGGCTCGGAAAAGTAAAATCCATTTTTCAAAGTTGCCCCCCTTGCCCCCCTTCTCCCCCCCTCTAGGTAGATCTCGGAAGTTAAGAGACTTGGAAATTTTTTTTTTTCAGATTCATATCAAGGGGCCCAGAGTTGGTCAAAATCATTTTTCAAAACTCCCCCCTCTCCCCCCCTTCACCCCTCCCCCCATCGTAAGAAATACTCCTCAAAAATACGACCCCGCGAGCTGCTTGCAGCTCGCGCAACGCCCAAATACTTTTTACAAGGGTAAGAAATACTCCTCAAAAACACGACCCCGCGAGCTGCTTGCAGCTCGCGCAACGCCCAAATACTAGTATATATATACGAGTACATATATAACATAATCAGCGTAAATAATATTCCACTGCTGGGATTCAGGCCTCCTCTCTGTGAGAGGAAGGAATATTTTTTTCTTTTCAGTTTACCTATATTGTCCCCCAACTGCTGGGTAAAGGTCTCCCACAGGGAGGAATATTACGATGAAATATCATAATGTTGCACTCAGATACTGTAATATAGATAGTCTGACTGCTGGTACCTAAATCTTGTCATAATCAGTCTATAGTGTTCCCACTGCTGGGACACAGACCTCCTCTCAGTGAGAGGGAGTGGGCCGTAATCCACCACGCGGGCCCAGTGCGGGTTGGTGGATATCTTGTACCTACTATTGTTTATTCTGTACCTAAATAAAGAAAAAAAAACGGGTTTTTTATGCTATTACTGTTACCAATTAAGGCTCCTTCAAACAGGCGCAACACGCGATAAAATCGCGCGCGACTTAAAGGCACCGCAAGTCGCGCAACGAGCGGTGCCTTTGTGTCGCGCGCGATTATATCGTGTGTCGCGCCTGTTTGTAGGAGCCTATGGGGTTTATCTTCTCCCAGCTCGTTATTGTCAGTGCCATGTATGATACGCTTATATTGGCTTGACAATTAGGTAACTACTCATCATTAAGACCAGTTAGTATGTCTCTTATATACCTACATAAACTTATAGAGAACAATTCTTTAAAACAGCGTTTCTGACGCATATAAAATTACTAATACTTAGCGCGAATTTGAAAACATCCGGAGCACAACTTTTGCGTCTAATCATCATAAAGCAAATAATATCATTTATCTGACATTTATTTATCCCTACAAAAACCAACTACTTGAATTCTTGCGGCTATATCAGACAATCTGAACGCTGAATGAGTATGATGTCAGTTTTTATTATTTTTAATTGAGTTGGAGATCCGTTGGAGTGATTCTTGGCTAAAAATAGAGTAGCTTTACTCTTCTTGTGATGGTCAGGGGTCGATATTAATTGTATAAACTTGGGCAGCATCATATAGGCTTCGTGCTACAAAGGTCCACCAGCCCGCACTGGGCCCGCGTTGGGATTACGACCAGCCCGCACTGGGACCGCGTGGAGGATTACGACCAGCCCTCACTGGGCCCACGTGGAGGATTACGACCAGCCCTCACTGGGCCCGCGTGGAGGATTACGACCAGCCCTCACTGGGCCCGCGTGGAGGATTACGAACAGCCCGCACTGGTCCCGCGTGGAGGATTACGACCAGCCCGCACTGGGCCTGCGTGGTGGATTACTGCCCACTCCCCCCTCTCACATAGGTTGATATGCTATGATTAAGGTACGAACTGTGAAGATAATTTTAACAGTTGTCGAATTGCATGTCGAACCTGGTTATCACAGGATTGTGGCAGATGGCAAAATTCAAGAGATGGCTGTCTACAATAGTGGGATATTGAGGGCTGAAAAGGATGATGATAAATATTCTGTTATGTTCTGTTAATGTGATGGTTGTTGGTACCAGAGTTTTATAGAATAGAATACTATTTATTAGGGTCTAAAAAGACGGACTGCATTTCAGCTGCAACATCGCAGTTTGGATGCAGTTGACTTAGGGGGGAAGCGCTAAGGTAGCCCGCGAAATTTAAATTTTCTTACGTTTTTTGCAATTTGCTGGTCAGTATTAAGTTGTACGTCGATCAAAATATGATTCGCCGCCGGCGCCGTAACAAATATGTATTTACAGAATTATAATCATTAAAGTCATCGACACAACTCTCTATGATCACGTAACTCCAAAGAATGATGATTTCATGAAACAGTTATTCTTTGGACTTGCGTGGTCTTAGAGAGTTGTGTTGATGACTTTAATGATTATAATTCTGTAAATGCATATTTATTACGGCCGCGAATCATATATTAATCAACGTACAACTTAATACTGACCAGCAAATTGCAAAAAACCTAAAAAAAATTGTATTTCGCGGGCTACCCTGGCGCTTTCGCCTTAACTGCTTCGAAACCTAGTTATGTCAACTGCGTATAAACTGCGATGTTGCAGCTGGCATGCAGTTCAAATGCAGTCCGTCTGTTTAGACCCTTACGTACACCATATTAAATTACAGATATAAATATAAACATTTTACAATGGGGTGTTTTATTATTGACAGATTGAAATGTATTTTAAATCCACGAGTAAATCATAGGTAATTTTAATTATGACTTATTACGTAGGTACCTACATAATTTATAAAGCACTGGAATTAACGATTGGAAAAAGTAAAGAAAATATTTCCAATTTACGTCAAGTTTGTGATTTCCTGTTCTAAGGAAAGTACATTGGCGTGTGTTGTGGTATAAGTTTCCATTTTTATCTTCTTTATTGTGGTGAGTGGTTTTTCCATCGATGAATTAGGATTAAAGCAGGATGTTTAGTTTTATTCTTTCTTTTGCCGGACTACAGGGCATTTCTCTCTCATCTTATCCTTGAATATATGGTCACCAAAGGAGATAAGGAGATAAGTAACCAAGGTCGTCAATATAGTTGAAATTTAGTAAGAAACCGATGGATGTTTTCGAATGAAATATCCAACAAGATTTTAAAGTAGTGGAACTGCCCCACTAAGTCGAAGTAGTGGAGCAGTTTCCACTGCATAATTTTAGGCATTTACAATTTTTTCAAAAATACTCAATGTACTTTTTTGACATCGTTACTCTTAGGTATATGTGTAGTTATTATTTTTGCATTTTCCTTGTCCCCATTTTTTCTTTCCAAGACCATTGTTATATTTCGTACGATTTCTGAAATTAAATTTTAAATTGTGAAATCTAAATGAAAATCCTATGAATGCTACCTAATATATGATCTCAGAATGTTCTAAATTGACTACATTGCTGTTCTAGTTTAGTACATAGATCGTATGTAAAGCCTATGTAAAGTAGGTGTATTAGCTTAGGCATTAGCTGAACTGCCGTATGTAGCACATACGTGTTAAATGCATAAGGTATTTATCTTTAATCTATATGCAAAAGGTGCTATCATAGGTCCTAATTATGGAGATACTTGTTTTTGCAAGTAACAATATATCTTCGCAAACGAATATCATGAAAAACTCCGTAAATGTCAGGAAAATTTTTCTAGAACTGAAGCATGAATCTGGATTACAGTTCTTCTTCCCAGCGAATGTACTAGGAATTGGTGAAGGGCGGCCATTTTAGTAGACTTGTAATTTTGACGTAGGATAAGTGCTGATTCTCAGCCTAATTTGAATAAATGTAAAAAAAAAAGTAATAGTAGTTTTAGTATATAATTGGGCCATTCTGTTGGTACTTTAGCCGAGATTCATTCTTGGATATTTTAAGAACTTCATTATCTACTCTTCTTCGTTTCAAGAAAATTCTTTGTGAATATTTTTTTATCGCAAAACCCAGTTTCTCCACAGTAGTCAAGTTGATAAAAGAATATCATTCATTAATGGCAAGTCAAGTCATGAGTAAAACTAACCCATTTTGACCATACTGAGCACAGTTATGCGAACAGTATTATCTAGTGTGGTTAATTCCCCCTAAGTAGTAATTATCTAAATTAGCTGTCATCAAGACGATTTCTATGCTAAAAACAAGTCTTTTTATGGATTTTAAATTCTTTAAAATTTTAATTTTATTTTATTATTGATCTAGCAGCTAGCTAGTTTTTTTTACTGTTCATAATGGTTTTCGTAAATAGATGCAAATTTGTGTATACCTGTTTAATAAGTTTTTAATGACAACGCTTTAAAATATAAACAAACGTGTTCAGTTTTGAGTGTTTATTTATAACACCTGTTATTAAAACCGCATTTTTTTTTAATATTTCTATTATATAAGGAAACGTGACTAGTTGGTACCTACTACCTAATTACTGAACGTCTATAGATGGGTAATATTAAAATAAATTGTACAGTCACCAAAAAGAAACGAAAATGATATTCGTTAAAAAAATGAAAAGTGTTACAAAAAGGAAACAAAAAGGAACTAATAGGGCAATTTCACACTATGAACAAAACAAAATAGGTTTCTGTTTTTTTATTAATTATATCATTCACATGGGTAATAACTGAACTAGTTACAACAACTTGGTAATGTCACATTTTTAATGGTTTCACATTTTTTCTTAACCTAATTAATATTCGAGATCAATTTATCAGTCTCATAGTATTGGCTCATTATAACATGGCTAATTGTTTTCATAATTTTTCATAAGTAAAATTAACATTTTTCTCTGAACAACTGTTATCGCTGACGTTAGTTTCTTGTTCTGTTTTTTAATGGTTTCTTTCAATTTGTAGTAGTTTTTTAGGTAAAGTTTTCTTGATCTAGTTTTCTTTTCACCTTCTTTCGAGATTCCTTTTCTGATTATTTTTTAGCCTTCTCCAGTCTCTTCTTCTTTTATTTTGTTGACTTTCTGGTAGTTTAGATATTTTAACATAGGTACCTGCACTTTACTCTTTCCAAGTTTCTTTTACGAATTTCTTCATATTTTTCAGGATCGTTTTGTTTTAGTCGTTCTCGATAATTGCGTTGTCGTTCTGCAGGTGTCATGGGCATTTTTTCTAGAACAAATTTTATTTTGTGAAAAATCTCGGTTGTGTACCCTAATCGATACACTATTTTAATAAACGCGAACAAGCACAAGCATAAACACAACACAACATATTCAGCTTAATTGGACAGGAATCTGTTAATCTGTAAAGTTTAACTGTCCTATTAAACTGTATAGTTCGTTATTTAACCCAGATTGTAATTTGACAGGTGTAATGTTAAACTCGATACTAAAAAGCAAACACAAAAACACACAAAATGTTAGATTACTATCTGGGACTAAAAACGAACTTTAGAAAAAATATAGCAATATTTACACGTATTTTATATTAAGAACATTTTAATTTAATATTAAGAACATACACGTGCGTAATTTTCAGCAATATAAAATCACCCTTACTTCCTTTTTGTTAACTCATTTTTGTTATGTTACAAAAATTGTAACGAAAAGGAATATAAAACACTTGTTGAATCAAACCTCAAACGAATCAAAAATCAATAAAGCTCCTTAGGTAAAATTGTTTTTTACTTTTGATTTGGGCGAGAATAATACAATATTTAAATAGTCTAATAGTAAATAAACAACTTACCAGGCGATAAACAGACCAGCGAACAAAAGGAACGTATTATTGTTGAAAAAATTCACCACTGGCTTAGGCACACTGCACTCAGAAAAAAGCACGTTGCAAAATGGCCGACTGTCACTAGTCAGCGCTACGTGATTGGCTGCTAACAAAATACGCAGTGTCGCCAATTCTACATTTTAAAAACTAGCGAATATTGGTGTTACAAAATACAATAACAAAAATGACAAAAATCGTGGACGCAGATTCGATATTAAATAAATTATCTATTTCTTTATTATTTTAAAGAAATAATGCAGGGTCTAGATAGTCTTATTATTAATACTGAAGTTCATTTTAGCTTGAATTAATGAAATATGTAGCACGCAAAAATTTAAAGGCTTTTTTGTAACGCACAAGTCTTCGAGGACATAATTATTTACATGGGAGAAATATGATATACCCCAAAACAAAAATTTATATTATAAAAACTAAATGCTTTATTATCCTGTGAAATTCATATTATTCATCCCTAATTCTGTATGTCTACGTATCATAACTTGTTTTATAAAATATATGCATTATTTCGATAGAACCTAGCATGGACATTTCAGCATGTTAGAATGTACAATTATTTTTGATATTACCCAGATATATCGCAGATGGATTGTAGGATTCGCTGTTTTACAAAACCTCTAGTTGTTTTACAAAACAGCTCCGTTATGTAAAACAACTGAACATCGTTCAGCCTTCAAAATGATTCAGATTGTGTTTGAAAGTGTGTTACGCATTAGGGTGCTGGATAAAAAATGACGTATAGAAGCAAAAATTCTTTCTGTTACGAAAGTATTTCAAGAAAAAAATGTTCTAAAAATTCCGAAAAAAATTGCTGATAAAACCAATGAATAATTCCGGAACTGACATTTATCGGGAACAGTAGATTATGCAGCCAATTATATCACCACAATGACGTATGCGCCGGCCCAATTCGAGTGTGCTTTCACAACTTTCCATTTAAATCGATGCGATGGATGGTCATAAATACATTTCTTTAATATCTCCTAATAACAGTGTTGAGTTTAGCTGTCGCATTTAAAAGACTTTTATAAAAATGTAAAATTAAATGTTTTAATATAATAACATCACGCCTCTAATCCCCGAAGGGTTAGGTAGAGGTGTACCCACCCACATTTCGCCAGTTATTGTATTAAGGTGGTCTAAATCCAAACGCTGCTATTGAGAAATTTGTAATGAAAAACCCAATAACAATAATCTTTTAATTTAAGTATAACGTGTAACAGAAACCCTATAGCTATCCTTAAGCACTAAAGATAACAGCTGGTATAGAGTCACTATACTTAGTTTCAACTCAAAATAAAATACTCTAAGAATTGATACCAAATTTTCGGTATCTTAGGTTTCTGAAATTCAAATCATAACAAACATGTCACCGCACTACGTAGGTCAATCACTTTACTTGCCAATATCACGATAAATCTCTTCCGTAATTCTGCGAGCCTAGTACTGTACTAGCCTACCAAACGCGGCGTCTTTGTCGGCGCGAACTGACGAGATCAAACATGCCGCCTACCGCTTTGGCGGTGCGGCGCGCCGTACCGCCAAAGCATAGGCGGCATGTGCGCGCGCGCAATACAATACCTACTTTACCGTGATGTAAAAATTAATGTGTAATTATTGATTTTCAGTTTACTCATTAATATTAATATTAAGCCAGAAATTGCACGAAAAAACCGAGATAACAAAACTTACGTAAAATATCGAAACAAAGTTTAGGTAGGTTAACTAGTTTCATCTCTTATTATTAACGAGAAAACAGTAAAATCTTAAAGTTTTGCTTAATTTAGTAAATTGACTTACATTTTTAAAGGTGGGGTTCGATGTGGTGGCCTTGGTACTGTATGCACAAGGCCGCTCGCTTGTTCATAGACTCCTGAACATTGCATAGCATGTCTGGTGTGATTGTCCTGAAAGCGGCCTCAATTCGTACTTTCATTTGGTCCACTGTATCACACTGCACTGCGTACACTGCATTTTTAATGTACCCCCACAAAAAAAAATCTAACGGGGTTAGGTCTGGGGATCGTGGAGGCCAAGCCACGCTTGTGCTACCACGCCCAACCCACTGAGCAAAGCGCGCATCTAAATAATGGCGAACATCTCGAGCAAAATGTGCCGGTGCACCGTCATGTTGGAAAATTAAATTATTCCTCATCACGAGATTGACATAGCTTAACACTGGTACTGAACTGATGCGCGTGTCACAGGGACTAGAAACGAGTGCACTAGACACGGAACAGACGTCGACTGGCGAGCAACAGCAAAACAATAACAATGCTAAATAAATCTCCTATTCCCTGCTATCCTTGTACCTAAATATTATTTCGTTAAATTTAGATACCTACGAGTATAGGGTGGCTGTCCCAATTAGTGTCCAGTACTATTAAAAAATATTGTTCAAGGATTCAAGATTATTTTACATCTTAATAATAATTTCAACTAAACTCCGTTAAACTTTCAAGTAAATCTAACACACCAGAGTTACGTACCTAATTCAAATTCAAAATTGAAAAATCATTCATTTTTTTTCACCACATCACGCAGCGGGACGCTGAACGTGCCCCCGCGCGTGATTTTTTACCAAATTCAATAAAAACGTGCTTCCGCGCGTGGAATTATCCGTTCCACGAACCCCGCTGCGTGACACGGTGCAGTGTGGGCCTCCCCTTAGATTCTTACCAGCTGACTAAAAACAACATTCCCGCAACCTCGGAAATTCCCGCAACTCCGGAAAATTATTAAGTAATTTCAATCCATTAAAAATCATAATTTATGGGGCCGCGTTATCTCTTTAGAAGTTGTATTTACCAGGAGTAATTGAAACTACAGGACGGCAATTGGTGCACGTACCCTACTAACCCATTAGGTTTACACACACTAAGATGCTTACATTGTGTGTGTAACGACGTAATCAGGGTTCTGTGAGCAAACGATTTTCAATTCGGCAATAACAATTCCTAACTCATGCGGTCCTAGTACTTTTATTAATTTCTTTCCACAGTTAGATGCAGTTTTGCGACATTTTTTATTGACTTCGTTTGAATTATACTAAAGACTAAACGTGCTCAAACCAATAAAACCCATGTACTATTGATAAAGCACCGACAGACCGTGAACTTCCGATAATTCTTTCGGTTAGTCCTACAGACAAAAATTATGCGGGCGTGCTATTATTTTGTAATAAAAAAATAGTATTAACTTGTTGTTAATAGTTTTCGACATAATTATTAAAAAAAAAAACCTTATTTTTAAAATTATGAACGGAACCGTGCAACCGAACTGTGATTTTATTTGTACTAGGAGAAGCATCAATACCGAAGAGGTGAATTGAAATGATGTTTTGGGTTCAGTTGGACAAAAATTCTTGTTCTAAATCCTTTTTCTATTCTAAGTTTTAATGGCAAATAATAATGTTTATTTAAGCAATTAATTCTTGGTAGGATACACGTAAGGATTCGATTTTTTATGATCAATTCAATGGTACGAGCTGACGATTTTTCGAAACAATTCGTTTTAATGCGATCTTCAAGCAAATCGATTCAATAGTAAGGTGAATCGAATCCCCTGGATCGTATGTGTAAACATTATTATGATAAGGGCTCATAATAGTTCAAGTTCATGTTTGCCCAAAGTATTATGCTGACAATCATAAACAGCGAATAGGTAGGTTTATTTATTTCAAACAAGATCAATTACATACATAATTATGCCGACACTTTTTAGCTTGTCCGCATTATTTATGTTAGCACTAAGCGAAGATTGAAACATTTGATTTTAACCGACTACATCTGTACCAGGGATGTTAGGGAGCTCCGTAACCGTAACCGAAACTATCGGATATCCGATATAAAAAATTATCCGTAACCGTAACCGAATCCGAAATAAAAGTTTCGGATAATATCGGATAGGGGCGGAGCCTAATTGAGACACAAGATAAAGATAGCTATGATTGTTATGTTAAACTTAAATCATAGTAAATAAATATGTGCAATATGCATTCTAAATTTAAATCTAATTTTAATATTTTCTTTGAATACGAAATTACTAAATAAGTATAAGTAATAATTTTATTATTACATTTTCATTTTAGGTAGATTAGATAACACTCAATCACAGACTGATTGTAATTCCTACCAAATAGTTGCATATAAATAAAACTATTTTATTAACTACATATTTGTATTGTACTTTTGAAATTCCTAAAAAAATTAATAACCGTAACCGAAATTATCCGAAACTAACGGATAATCCGAAATAATTTCATATCCGTATCCGTATCCGTATCCGGTATAATAATCATTCCTATATCCGTAATTAATCCGTATCCGAAATTTCATATCCATAACATCCCTAATCTGTACCATCTGAATGAAAGTCATTTAATTACGCTGGAAAGGTTATCAATTATTAATATTATTGATTAAAAGTTTAGACGTACCTACCTGACTGGCAACTGTAAATATGTCACAAAATAAAGGTGTGTTAAAATGTTGTTTAAAATTTTTTTGATTACGATTTTTGTTGAATTTTTAGTAGATCGATTCAAGAGCACGGGATTCGTTCTGTGAATCGATTAAAAAATCGATTTAAAGCAAAACATCGTTTATCCTTATGGCCACCAAAATAAAAGGATAGGAATAACGTTGGGAAATTCAATACAGAAATATTGTTTTTTAATTAGGTATTTATTGTGTTGTAGGTACGATGGTAAGGTGGGGTGGGTGGAAGATTACTATTTACTATGTAGATAATAATTATCTACAAAGTAATCTTCTACAAAAGGACAACTGCATAAAAAACCAACAAGTGTGTAAATAATACGTGACAGTGCAAACAGGTACCTAAATATTATTTCGTAAAATTTTAATACCTAGACCAAAATCAAAGTTTAGGAAAAGTCAGTAATAATATTTTGTAAACAAAAAATAAACATGCGGAACCTTTTATTCATTTTATTCAGAAATACCAGGAGTAAGAGGTTTATTTTTACTCACAAATGGTTCACTGACACCGATCAGCTGATTTAGTGCTAGTGATGTGTTTATTTCAATTTGAAAAGTTCGGTTTCTGGTATCAATGTATTAAAATTTCTCATAAGTTCTGAACATGTAGATATAGGATTAAAAAACCCTTCCAATATCGTTTGATATCATCCAAAGAAGCCGTGCCTTTCGTATGTATATACCCTTTCCGTTACACGTTGTATACATATTATTAAACGATATTATTCGTCGAGCCCTTGTCTCCGCCGGCGTACCAGCGGTGTTAGAACCAAACGGCTTGGTACGTGACGATGGGAAGAGACCAGACGGCATGACGTTGTTGCCTTGGAAGGTGGGTAGGCCTCTGGTATGGGACGCAACGTGTGTCGATACCCTTGCGCCATCTCATGTTCCTTGCACGGCGAGCTGTGCTGGCGCCGCTGCTGCGGCTGCTGAGTCCCTCAAGCGGCGCAAATACTGTAACCTTTTGGGCAATTACAGCTTTGAGCCGTTTGGGGTCGAAACGCTAGGGTCATGGGGCCCGAGTGCGCGTCTCCTTTTTAAGGAAATTTCTCGCCGACTGGTCGACGCTTCACGTGACCAGAGGGCTGGGTCGTTCTTTGGCCAAAGAATTAGCATTGCCATTCAACGTGGCAATGCAGCCAGTCTTCTGGGCACGTTTCCGGATGACAGCGATGCGGACGAGTACTTCGACGCCTGATTTGGCCTTTATTTTTGTTTTTATTTGTATAGTAAGTTAGTTAGTCATTTAATTTAGTATCTAGTGTAAATAGTTTGTAATAAAATAAGTTAATTGTATAAAAGTATATATACATATAGTAGATAACTAGCTTTTGCCCGCGGCTCCGCCCGCGTGGGTGTCGGAAAATATCCCACGGGAACGTACTCCGGGGATTGAAGTATCCAACTATCTGGGTGCCAAATTTTATCCAGATCCGTTCAGCTGTTTGCGCAAATCCGGAACATACATACATCCAGATAAACAGACAAACATTCTGCGTTACTAATTTTTTGTATAGAATACGGAGTTCCATCGATTAAGGTCCATTCTGCCAGACAGATCGGGTTGAAGATCGTCATCTATTTGTTATACTTTTTAAGGGGCTTACATGACCTAAAGCGCGGTCACTGTCGGACTGCATAAAAAAGAAAGAGAAGCGCGATGACACAACGCTGGTTATTTATTGCAAAATATGCAGCGATTATTTAATTACAAAAAATCTATTGTTTGGACAAAAAAATTAAAACACTAGTGTTTTAGTATCTTGCTTGTAGTATATTAGTATGGTTCTCATCTTAAAAAGAAGTTTTTAGTATCTTCATGATTTATTTCTATCGTATCAAATTAGTTGTATTATGTTTTCAACACGATCTACGTAGCATATATCCTGAAGAATATCATATATTTTTCTGATTTTGTTTACTGTAGTCGATCATATACTTTTATTGTTTCTAAAACTTGCGTGTTTAGGTCCTGTAAGCCCCTTAAGTTTCGTACGTCAGTCTGTCTTGGTATTGTCCTCAAGTAATAACATTCAGAATCAGTCGTCATTAGACTTCGTGTCGTTGTCACTTGCGTCATTATTTTTTGCTTTTGCTCGATTTAAGACTGCTGTGAGCTCTGAGTGTTCCGTATTTAAACAATGACAATGAGGCCATAGTTTTAAAACAAACACAATATGTTGTTTTTGAAGTTTAACTTCTGAGGCGGCGATTATAATAGAGAGTGAAATTTCAAGGACGCGTCACGTTTAAGCACATTTCGTTACATGAGAGAGAAGAAAGATACACCTCTCTCTGTCTCTCACACTAAATTTCTCTTAACCTTTTTTTTACATTTCTCGTCTATTGCGTGTACGGTGCTTCAAGCTACATTTTTTTTTTATTCGTGTCACTGATTTTAAGAAAAACCCTTATGCGATCAATAAAAAAAAATCTGCAGAAAAGCGGCAAAATAAAACGTATTGGAACTAAAAGATGCCGACAGAATAATATTTTAACGAAAATTCGGCGTTTTAATGTCCTTGTTTTATAAATTTACTTCATCTTGATAGCGTTCAGTGTTTATTGATGAGATATTAAGATAATTTTACAGTCAGTGTGTTTGTTGATATTATGGTTTGGCATTTACCTTCTGTTCTGTTATCCGTTGCCTCGTTTAAATAAACACTTACTTTATTGTTAATTCCGCTGTAAGCCCTAATTATGTGAAATGTCATGTGAATAACCTGTTATTTCTGCGAAAAAACACATGAAAACAAGTGTAAAGTATCACCCTGAAGTTATTACAATGTATGTTCGCTGAATATTAATTGGTTAGTTGTTCGTTAACATTCGCTTGTTTTTGTCGGTTTTGTTAATTTCGTCATATTTTGAATTAATTTTATCGTTGTTTACAAGCTTTGTAACACCAAATTTGTTTTTATGCCTGTTTACGTTTCTTGCCCGTTCTTCTTCGTAAAAGTCTTCGTTTTGGAATGGGCAACTAGCTTCAACTCTCTGGCTAACTGACCGACGCCTTGACGATTCAAAAGTGCCTGTGGTTCGACGCCTTTACGATTCAAAAGTGCCTGTGGTTCGACGCCTTGACGATTCAAAAGTGCCTGTGGTTTAATTCAAATAAATGCTTCGAGTTAAAGTTTATTCAATAAAAATACCGTATTATTTGCCAATGATTCTGTGCAAAGAAACGTAGACTTGCATAATCAGCTTATAATGTTCCTCCTCTCGGTGGGAGGGAGTGGGCCATAATCCATCACGCGGACCCAGTGCGTGTTGGTAGATGTCACATGTCTTCGAATTTTCGGTTCTAGGACATGTCTCATGAGGAAAGCTTCACGATATATTCCTTCACCATTTTTTTTTAGTTGCGATGAAATTATTTACACTAAGTAAAGCGCCTGACTATGTTCGAACCTACGACCTACAACACGTAAGTCGGGGTCGTCTTCACTGGCTACCACTGCTCCACATAGATTGCTTTGTTACAAATCAATAACTTTAAAGAACGCAGAAAGTATAAAGTAAAGTATATATAATTATATATAAGTGTTTTAACTATGTACAGTCACGAGCATAAGTATGTATACACTTGGCTTTATTCAAAGACGATTTTCTCCTTTAGTTTTGAATGACATTTTATATCATTACGAACAAAGTATTTTCGAATCTAGGTTTGTGAAAAGCGTCGTATTTCAACGTTGCATTCGTTATTTCACGAAAAAATCACAATTGATAGTTGCCAAGTGTTGACATATTAGTGCTCGTGACATAAGTAGATAAGAAAGAACATAATACATTGGACTTAGCATTGTAACCAAAGATAACCTGTAAGTGGCACTTCATATTACAATTCATTTACGTCACTTTTCTACATACTTGTTATGATATTGTATTATCATACATTTATTTATAAACCAAATACCTACTCTGTTGCGGATAACTTTCAAGTTATGATAATATTTGTTATCTATATGTATCTATTTGTGCTTTGTAAAGCACGTTAATCCATTGGTTCCAGCTGTCATTTGAAGATCTTTGACAGTCGTTACGGGTAGTCAGAATCCCGAAAGACTGGTAAGACTGGTTATCAAACCTGGGTAATGCCAGTAACTGGGTTGTGGAGGTCAGATAGACAGTTGCTCCATATAAAATACTGGTATTCAGCTGCATCAAGTTAGACTGGAAGCAGACTCCAACATAGTTGGGAAAAGGCTAGGGGCAGATGATGGTGATCTTATATTCATTTTAATGAGGTGAAATGGAAATATTTTTTCTCCCTAGGAAGCGCTGAATTTTTGACGTTATAAAAATGTTGATGATCTTTCAACCACTGAAATTTGTATGATTACCGATTTTAGGAATATACCTACAATTAACTTTTTCGTAAAAATGCACTGTATGTTCTGCTATCCAGATAACAAAAATAACAGAAACGATTAATATTCCCAAAAAGTATGCTAGCAGTACCTATCTGCAAAGCCTAATCACAAATAAATTATTTAAGACAACCTTGAAAGTTCCTTGTGTACTTAATCACAATGTCATGACCAGTGGCGTAACTATAGGGTGGCATTCGGGCAAAATGCCACGGGCCTCCAGCCAGAGGTGGCCTCCGGTCCGAGAGGGCCATGAGCACAGGAGGATCCTAACATAAGGACAGAAGCAGTCAGGTGTTAAATTTTGTAGGAGAAAATACGAAAAGTACGCGGGAGAAGTGCTAATAAAAAAAAAACTATAACATTGGTTGAGCTTTTTTATATTGAGGGAGGGCCCCATCCCTTGAATTTGCAACGGGCCTCAAACGGTATAGTTACGCTACTGGTCATGACCTAAGTATCAAAAAATTGTATCTAAACATAGGACAAAGTCGTAATTAAAGGAACCCCGTAAGTGGCACTTACACTGTTTTAGTACGCGGACCACGTATGCTGCCTGCACTCGTATAGGCACGCGACGCGGTGGTCCCTGATATTAGACGCGCCATTTTTGTGCGCGAGTGTACGTGATTCGAGTTGCGTAATTTGGAATTATGCTTTATTGGTATGTGTGTTTAGACCCCGTGAGGGGCCCGTGGCTAAATAATTACAGCCGCACAGTTCGATCGATCAGGTTAAGCTACGCTTGCCGCGGTTGGTCTGTGGATGGGTGAACATCTTTACATACCGAGACCCCTCCGTGCCCCGGAAAGCACGTTAAGCCGTTGGTCCCGGCTGTTATTCGTGGATCTTTGACAGTCGTTACGGGTAGTCACAAGCCCGAAAGTCTGACAACCAGTCTTACCAAGGGGTATCGTATTACCCAGTAACTGGGTTGTGGAGGTCAGATAGGCAGTCGCTCCATGTAAAATACTGATATTCAGCTGCATCCGGTTAGACTGGAAGCCGACCCCAACATAGTTGGGAAAAGGCTAGGCAGATGATTATGGTATGTGTTTATTTATTGTAAGTATTAAACAAACATGTATTTTTGTGTTTGCAAGTAAAAATATTATCTAAGTATGTAGATTTGAACCTACTTACATAAAAATATTTTTTCTGATACCTATCCATATCTGAATAAATAAGTGATGCAATTCTAGAATTGATCTAACCAAACAGAATTAGGTAACGAAATCATACCTACAATATCCTTTTTTTTATGTTTTTATATTTTGTATTTGTAGTTTTTATATTTCCAAATCTGAACGAAGCAAAAAAACATAAAATATCTATACGATCTTTAAAAAATTAGCTCACCGGAACCATCGCGAAGTCTTGGCTCATTCACTTAATGGGTAGGTACATCCATTAAATGAATGAGCTGAAATATCGGCAATGCCATTAGTTATCGAGAAAGTAGGTAATTTGTCTAACTAAGCACACAAAGTCACAAACCACAATGAAGTCATACATCTTGCCAACGTCATAGATAACTAAATAAAATAGAAAGTCCATCACTAAGGAACGCGTTAAATACGTTAAACGCGTTGAATGCAGTTCAGTAAATAGATAATTGTCAGAGTAGGATAACAGAAGTAATTGACGTCAGAGACAATGATCGAAATAATTATAGTGTGTTAGTGCAGTTAGTGATGATTGGTGACGGTCAGTGTCGCCGCCGGTGATTAGGAGGAGATACGATGTTTTGTTTTTAACCCATTCCAGTTCTGACTGGGGTCCACTGTTCAATGTTAATTTTTAATTACCTATTAAATTACATATAGTTATACAACATACTTGATGATGATAATAAGAACGATAAGGACTACATTTTTGAAAAACTTGTTGATATTGAAGAGGTGTCTAGTTTTATTAATTAAAAAAAATCATTATTTGCTGTTTTCCCCGTTAAAAATAGATAAACATGTTTAGCGTTATATAAGCTAGATCTCTAATATAATTAGGTATGCAAAAAGTTACAATCTCATCCGTGATTTTTGATACTTCTAGCTCTAACTCGGCTTAAATAAAACAAAATTATAATGCGAGCCACGAAAGATGAAACTTGACACACCACGTGGTTTGACTTGCGCAGAACACGATTTTAGGTATCTTTAGCGGTATGAGGTCTGAGTGCGGGACGGGACCGGACGTCATAGGGGCGGCGGAAAGAGCGGGGGAGGCGGGGTCAAGTCTCATCTTTCGTTGCACGCATTGTACATGACTTTTTGCTGAGAACTATGAAGGGCTCGTGGTTAAATAATGACGGCCGCACGCGGCATGTGTCGATCGAAGGGTAAGCTACGCTTCACGGTCGGTTCGAGGATGTTGACCATCCATTACATATCAAGACCTTTTCGTGCATCTATCTGAAAGCACGTTAAGCCGGTAGTCGTCACGTCTGTCTGTCTGTCTTTAACAGTCGTTACGGGTATTCAGACGCCTGAAAGTCTGAAAACCAGTCTCGTCAAGGGGTGTATAGTGTTTAGTAACTGGGTTGTGGAGCTCAGATAGGCAGTCGCTCTATGTAAAACACTGCTATTCAGCTGCATGCGGTTACACTGGAAGCTGACCTAGTTGGGAAAAGTCTAGGCAGAATGATTAGCTGAAAGTTATGACAAGATAAACGTGTGTCTGTCTCTCTGGCCTTCGCTGACGTCAGCAGACTAGTGAATTGACGTCAGTAGAGTGGTGAAATTAAGCTTTCATTTCACTAATTGCTGTTGAAAGAATGTCAGTCGTTTCACGAAATGCGCAGTCAACCTAGATTTCTGAACATTTCTTCAACTCATTATTTAGCGATAATACTATCTTTAAGCAATGCGGCCTAGTTTTGGACAGTTAAAAGTTAAGGTAAAAACGTATGTAATGTGGCCTGGTGTAGTACCTATGAAATTATTTTTTTCCGGGTTCGTAGGTAGACCCATTTAGGAAAAACATGTAAACAAAAGTATGAAGACCAGGTTCACAGAAGAGGTTCACAGTTCAAAATTTTTTTTTTAATTTTTAAGAATTTCTTTTACATTTTGAAGTCTGAAGTATATTTTTCTGTGTCTTTGGTGTATGATGCATTCTTGGTCTAGTAAAAACAATGGTAGATGCAAATATGTAATAACTGAATAATTCATTTTGAGCTCTCAAAGTAAGAATGAGAAAAAATCTTAATAAGCCCAACTTTAGACGTGAACAAGGCAAGCGGGCCTGACGGTATTCCAGCGAGAGTGTTGAGGCAGTGTGCGCCTGAACTGTCTCCTGTGTTGACACGCTTGTTTCGCCTCTCTCTTGAAAAAAGAACGGTGCCAAAATCCTGGAAGCTTGCAAATGTACAACCAGTGCCCAAAAAGGGCGACCGTGCTGACCCTGCACATTACCGACCGATCGCCATTACCTCCATTCTCTGCAAAGTTATGGAAAGGGTACTGAACAGTAAGTTGCTGACCTACCTTGAAGACAATGATCTCCTCAGTGACCGTCAATATGGCTTTCGCCGGGGACGGTCAACTGGCGATCTTCTCGTGTATGTCACGCACTGTTGGGGTGAAGCCCTCGAGAAACACGGCGAAGCACTTGCTGTATCGCTCGATATCTCGAAGGCCTTTGACAGGGTCTGGCACGCCGGTCTACTCAGCAAGCTTCCTGCTTATGGCATCCCAGCTGATTTTTGTAGCTGGATATCCGACTTCCTTAGTGAGCGGTCGATCAGAGTAGTCGTTGACGGCTGCTCCTCTGACCTTATGGCTATTGATGCCGGAGTTCCTCAGGGGTCTGTTCTCTCTGCAACTCTTTTCCTGCTGCACATCAATGACCTACTTCAGCCTGGTATTGTTGGGTACGCAGATGACAGTACTGTTTCAGAGAGATACTTGTCCAGCACAAAGGCCAGCGGGGCCGAAGTTCGTTTCTTGAGAGAGGCCATGGTGGAGCGGACAGATTTTACCTTGGGCCTTGTCTCCCAGTGGGGTGCTGACAATTTGGTTTCTTTTAACGCCACCAAAACACAGGCCTGTGTTTTTACCGCCAAAAGGAGTCGTTTCGACCAGACTCCTACTTTTCGGGGTACATCTGTTCCTGTAACAGATCGGCTCGAGCTCCTGGGCATGGAGTTGACGTCTAGTCTCAACTTCGGCGCCACCATCGAGTACAAAGCCCAAACTGCGGCCAAGAAGCTGGGCATCCTTAATAGGGTGAAGCGATACTTTACGCCTGGACAGCTTTTAACTCTTTACAAAGCACAAGTCCGATCCTGCATGGAGTATTGCAGCCACCTTTGGGATGGCTCAGCGAAATACCAACTTGCCGCGCTTGACTCGGTGGAACGCAGAGCTAAGAGGCTCATTGGCGACGAAAAACTGGTGGATGCCAAGCTTCACAGCTTGGCTCATCGCCGCAAGGTTGCCTGCTTGTCGGTCTTCTACAGATTGTACTTCGGTGAGTGTGCCCAAGAACTCCACGACCTCATTCCACCGGCCCCCTTCTACCTTCGGACATCCAGACGCACTGCAAGTTACCATCCCTACCTAGTTGCTATTCCACCAATTCGCACTAAGCGTTTTGAAATGTCCTTTATAATGCGCACAGCAAAAGAGTGGAACTCTCTACCTGCGTTTGTGTTTCCGAGTGCATACAACCCGAATCTCTTTAAAGTAAGAGTGAACAGGCTTCTTCTGGGTGAGCTCACTCCATCGTAGACTTTGTCTCTGTCATCTCTGACCTAGACTAGAGTCAAGAGCAAACCCATTTCAAATAAAAAAAAAAAAAAATAACTAACTAAAAAAATAAAAAGTAAGAGGGATCTCCAAACTAAATATGCATTTCCCAAATAAGTCTACGTAGGAACCCCCCTTATTTGGCTAACTCTCCGCCTACACCCTGTGTATTAAAAAGTAATTTTATTTGAAAACTAGATTCTGCCCGCGACTTTGTTCGCGTCGTAGTCGTATAAGATACACAATACCTATACTAAAATAACAGCCGCATTTTTATAAAACTCCCCGTCGCTATTACTTCGTTTTCATTAAGCGTTATTTCTGACTTTTTTCTTTTTACTGGGCTATCAAACGCAAAGAATGTTTCAAATCCGACCGGCAGTTCCAGAGATCAGCGCGTTCAAACAAACTCTTCAGCTTTATTAGTATAGATTAAGGAGCAATGAACTCTTTTCACAAACAAGAGACTAAATGAGCTTAGGTAAAACCACGGACGATGGCGGTTGATTACTTTTTCAACCTTATAACGGGCTACGGGTTAATAGTGGTCAACTGCCGTTTCCAGCGATGTTTATTGCTAAAGTAGGTATACCTAAGGTTCAAAGTTGATTGGGAAAATTTGACAGTTTCGGGTAGCTTGATGTGCTGGCGTCTGTACATAAGCCAGAGCAATTTCATCATTGTCTGAGATAGGAACGCACCTGCGATATCTAGGTACAGACGCCAGCACATCAACCTACTACAATCTGTCAAATTCATTTGATAGATTTTCAACTTTATAGCTATAGCATAAGGTTCAAAGTTGTTTGGGAAAATTTGACAGTTTCGGGTAGCTTGATGTGCTGGCGTCTGTACCATCGTTGAAAACGGCGGTTGACCACTTTTCACCCGTAGCCCGTTATAAGGTTGAAAAAGTAAACAACCGCCAATGTTTGCGGTTTAACTGCTTATTTACATTCACTTGTTTGTTAACAAAAGTTCATTGCTCCTTAATCTATACTAGTAGGGTAGGTAGTTTTCGTACCCATTCCCCATGGGTAAAAGACTCCACCGTTAGTCTTTTAAAATGTTTTACAATATTTTGCATACATTAATTTTATAATAAAAATGCTTGTAACTTTGATGTTTACTCCTCGCATGTCTTTTAAATTCCAAAAGCATAACCAGTACAAATTTATTAAAAAACAAAATTTATTGAGGAAGGACACGGTATTGAAGAGTTCATCAGTTGACAAATGACAATCGTGTATTTATGTAATATTTGCTAGTACTTAATGAGTTTTATTATTATTTTTATTGTGCTATCATTTAGGTACATTCTATTCTGTAGGTAATTAAGTGACTATTAATTTTATTATTTTTATCTGTTGTCATTATATTTCTTTATTAAACGACTACTTATTAATTTTATTATTGTAAAAAATTAGTTATTGTCAGTTTTTTTCTTTATTTTTTATTATCATAGTTTATACCTCCGTTATTATAATTATCATTAATCATTATTAATCTAATTTTAAGTTATTTTATAATTTATGACTTTTACACAATGTATTTTGTTAAATGACATGACTACTTAGCACAGCCGGTCGATTCTGTAAAAATCTCACCGTGAAAACTTAGGTGATGTGAGTTTGTTTTTCTAGGAATTGACACTATTGACAGCTCACTCCACGCTCACTTCACCTAAGTTTTCACGGTGAGATGGTTACAGAATAGCACCGCTAGTCTCTCTTTCTTGTGCCAATCTCCTCACTCTTGTGCCAGCCTCATTTAGGTTCTACCCGCGATATCAACAATTCAACACACAGCTCTCAATTTGTAGTAGGTACCTCATACAAATTGAGTACTTTAATTTGATTATTTGAATACTAAAGTCCCGAAATTCAATTATTAAATCGCCTTAAAGATCATTTTCATTTGACATTTGAGGTTAATTTAATAACCTCAATGTTCGTTGATGAATTTTGATTGCGTTAATATTTTACCTAACCTAGGTTTTTTATACTTTTGGAACAGACCATTCATTTCTATCTACTAATAATATCCTACTAATCACTATGATTCATGTCATACCCGTTTTCTTCAAGTAATTTAGCGACTAACATTATTTTCGTATGTCGAACCACACCTTCGGATTTGCCGAAGGTAATCGTAATCGTAACTAGTCCCGACTAGTTACGAACTACGATTATAAAATGGCGGCCGAAAAAAGTTTAATGTGCACGTTTACGGAGTAAGGCATGTAGCGTTTATAGCTAATAAATCGAGTGATTAATTGTATCGCGTTCCTAGCCTTATTTAGGAAGATAATCGGCTCCATTGAGTTTTTGTTCTCATAGAAGAATAATTGAACGTGATACGTGTTGGTTTGGGCTTTGATTGGTGTTAACGTTACGGGCTAATCGATTTGATTGATGTGTTAAGATTTGGAGTCAATGTACTACTACTGTGACGGTATCGAATCGAATAAAGTATCGAAGTCGATATCATTCTCGGTTTAAAAGATGGATTGACATTGTCGTGACCATGTTATAAGCAGGACGAGTATTTGAAATGGTTTTCGCCTTGAAGCCTTAATTCAAATATTCATCCTGTATCCATACTAATATTATAAATGCGAAAGTGTGTCTGTCTGTTACCTTTTTACGCTTAAACCGCTGAACCGATTTAGATGAAATTTGGTATTGTAGTATTTGGAGTCCCGGGAAAGGACATAGGATAGTTTTTATCTAGATATTCCCACAGGATCGGCACTTATGCGGGTGTACTCGCGGGGCGCTGTTAGTACAAAATATAGCACATAAATGTACAGAGGTGGACTAATTAAAGGCTCCTTCAAACAGGCGCGACCGATATAATCGCGCGCGACACAAAGGCACCGCAAGTCGCACAACGAGCGGGGCCTTAGTGTCGCGCGCGATATCGCGTGTCACGCCTGTTTGTAGGAGCCTTAATACCATAGGAATTTGTAACCAGTCAACCTTTGGGTGATGCAGACACAAACAGTGGTAGGCGCAATCATGAAAATTCAGGAATAAATATTTTAAACATCTATGAATATTTATTTTTGCCCATTAAAATAACCCCCTGATGTTCTAATATCTCTACTTCTAGATTAACGATGAAATAAATTGTGTAAAGAGCTGATTAAAACATTACTAGTTCAGTTGAACATGCGACAGCGTAAATAAAATATATTGTGGTCGTCTGGCCTCATATAAATGACATTAATGTTGTCCAACTGAGTTTTAGAACGCAATTTATATTGCCGATATACAAATGGACGTATTGAGTTATATAAACCTACCTACGTCTATTTTTTATCGAAGAAAACACCTGTTTATCTACCGACAAACGAGAATTACAATAAAAAAAAATTTAGGTAATACGTTTTTAATTAATGCACTGTTTGTTTATCTGTAGATGTGTGCTTTGAAAAGCCAAACCAAATAATAACTATAGTAAGTAAAACCTAGAATAACCAAATTTTGCCCATACGAGATAAACGATCAAGTCCAGATTTCACGAAGTCACTGAGAGGCTTATTAGTCGATTCGCACGAATTTAAACAATATTATTTTTTCTATAGGCGACTCGCACGAATTGGCACATTTTGAATTTTATGCAATAAAGTATAGATCGAATACCTCCTCTTTTAAAGTCGATTAATAAAGGACACTAGCGCACAGAAATAATAAGAGTTAAATATATAGTGCGAATCGACTAATAAGCCCTTAAAAAGTGTATAAATGCGGTTTAACTAATATTTAATGAATCTTAAAGGACCCTCACCAATCGAGTAGCAGAGCCTTTTAATAAATACCTTTAAATGTTTATGGAGTGCGCGAAACAAGACAAGTGCCAACGCGCATAAAATCATGAGATTCCTGCCAAAACGTGACTAAACTACGCAAACTATTATTTTACTTACTAAATTATTCAATGATTGTCAATAAACTGTACAAAAACGAATTTATGTGTATTTATAAGCAATTATGGTTTCTATCGAATCTGACAATCTCGACTTACGGGTTTCTCTACGTGCTAGAGTAATTAATATACTTTGTTATTGTCCCACTAGAGGTGTATTACGTTCGGCGAATGTTAGGGCATGGCTAGATTGAGAGACGTTGCGACCAAACATTATTACAGCTATTTTCTACTAAATCGTGAGCTTCGAGACCCTTATCAAATTAATAACGACCGCGAAAATATGAAGTACCTACCCAACCAATGACTATTAAACTGATATTTTAAAAGATTCATATTTTTTTCTCTGAATTAACATAACTTAATCATCATCGCGCCTATGCCTGTGCGCCTGTGTGTGTGTGTGTTCCTCGAAGGAACAGGCAGAAGTGCACCTGTAGCACATGTCTGCATCTTTGAAATCTATAGTAAAAAAAAAATACCTTTTTTTAAGACGAGAGTACAAGCAAGCAAGATCTAACTGCAAATGAGCTAGATTCTACGCCCTTCTACACAATCATTTTAAAACACCCTCCAAGCTTCACCCAATTCCAAAGCCAACTTCCGACATTTTTCCAAATCCGTAACCAAGCCACGAAATCGACATCCGTGCACATAGCTTTACCGATAATTATCAGCTAGTAAATACAGAGTACACGCCGTCTGCATTCCAGCAGTTAGACATTATGCGTCACATTACAGACACAATTTGCTGATGCAGACAGCTGCTTGGGCAACCAACCAACCGCTGTTTACTTGAAATAACTTGAGGGCATTGCATTAAATAAGTCATTGCGTTGAGATAAAGAATTTGCAGAGTATACAGAAAGTTGTGTCATTGTGTGACATCTTTTTTTACCGACTGCCCTATTATTCTGCGGGGTAATTGCGTAACTCACTAACAGTACAGCCTGTCGATTCTGTAAAAATCTCACCGTGAAAACTTAGATGATGTGAGTTTGTTTATGCTAGGAATTGACACTATTAACTCACTCCACGCTCACTTCACCTAAGTTTTCACGGTGACAGAATCGCACTGCTCTGGAATAGCTTTCATTTTGACAGTTCAACAACATTCATTGCGTTGTTTACGCTGTTGAGTAGACAAATTTTTCGAACATATAAATCAATGGATTAGCAATGGGGGCAGTACGAAGTTCGCCGGGTCAGCTAGTATTGGACAATAAAATTAATAAAACTATATTAGTTCCATCTGTCATTGCTGAAAATTTTTATTATTAGCAAGTTCTCTGTGTTCATAATGGATAAAGAATGTATCACTGCTGCTGGCTGCAGACCTCTTTGCATGCCATCCACTTCCTGCTAGTCAGTACATTATTAGGCACAAGTAGGTAGATATCGTCAAGCCTCCTTACTGCTGGACATTTAACAGTTAATTGTCTTTACCCCGGCCACCGTTTTGGTGAGGTTTTGCCCTATTTATGTACTATGTTTTTTCCAGTAATATGCCCTGCCTAGTTTTACCTGGAAGGGAACGGAAGGAAGGAAATTTACCCATGAAATTAGGTCACAAACCTCAGTCATTTACCCGAAGATTTATGCCTTTTTAAAACTACGTACGAGGTTGGTACGACGACCTTTATTGCGTAGTATCTTGCGGTGTTGTGTATACCCGGGCAATCCTTTAACGTCGACCAGTTTCCTGTGCATATTTCCTTTAAGTAGGTATAACATTGCAGTTATTGGAAATACAGGAGGAAATATTATAATGAATAATATTGTCATGCTTGTTTTTAATGATAAAACGTCCAATTAGATACCTATAATTAAATTGTGTGTATTACCTACGATTTGCAATGTTCAAATGTAAACATGTATAACAGCCTTTTTTACTGTAAAAGTACCTAATTGCGTAAAACACTAACAGTAGCAATAGCTTTCATTTTGACAGTTCCACAATATACATTGCGTTATTAGACAAATTTTTCGAACATATTGTTATGAAGCAATGGGTTACCAACATCCTTCAAAATGCTGGGGCGACATCTTCAAATTGAACAAGCCCCTTTAAATAAATAGAAAAAAAAAAAACATCCTTCAAAATGCTGGGGCGACATCTTCAAATTGAACAAGCCCCTTTAAATAAATAGAAAAAAAAAACATCCTTCAAAATGCTGGGGCGACATCTTCAAATTGAACAAGCCCCTTTAAATAAATAGAAAAAAAAAAACATCCTTCAAAATGCTGGGGCGACATCTTCAAATTGAACAAGCCCCTTTAAATAAATAGAAAAAAAAAAAACATCCTTCAAAATGATTCAGATTGTGTTTTACAGTGTGTTACACAATTAGGGTACTGGTTTGGTATACAATTTTCGTCGTTAGGGGCAGTCGGTCCGAACTTAAATTTTTAAAAACCGAAAATGTTTAGTTTGGCAAGAAACGGTCACATGATAATTCTACTGCTTTCAAACAGCTCTATAATGCTTTTATAGGTATTACAATTTTGAAATACATTTAACAGATCTCGTATGGTTCGGATGTACTGTACAGTATATTTATTCACACTTTAGTGTGAATTAATTTAGTGTTATCAGAGTAACATATCTCAAGGATCCACGTTTGCAATGTTTAAGAGATCTTCAGGTAACAATATTAATATAAATTCAGTTTGTGCAAGAGTAACTTGTACATATTATATTATTACTATTATTTTAATACTGTTAGCTTTTATATGTTTCCACGAATAAAAACTCTGTGCAAGAGTGAAAAATTTTTAGCATTCTTGTAGCAAAGTTTTGGGGCTACAAAATCTAATTCACTGTCGTGCCATCGACACGACAAAAATAAGTTGTCCTGTTCTATAACATTCTAAAACTCCATACAATAATAAAACTTCATTCAAAATCGAAGCTAAACGAAGTTTATTAGAAACCGGAATTTGTACTAGGATATCTGTAAAAAATAATAGTGTTCACAAATCCCCGTATCCTGTTCGTTTTCCGTATTTATTACACCTAGTAACACAGGTTTTTAAACGCGAATTATTTTGGACACTTCGGTAAATCCCGGATTTGGAAGCCATTAACAAAAAAAAAAAACATAAAGTAAATAGCGATATTAGATAGCGGGTTTGAGGAGTCTTAAGTCCATACGACGACGTCAGGTTTTATAAATTTCGAGACTCGTTGGGGAAAGGCCTTATTATACATCCTTTTTTTTTCTTTATTTAACAAATTGATATTTAACAACCATTAGCAATAAATGACCTCAGCGGTGTGGTCGATCGTAAAGTTTGTTCTGATTTCTGCACATAGTGGAGGTAATTTTGACAATGTGATAACTTTTTTGAGTTTGGTCGAATCTCCCTACGTGAGACTTCAAAACTTAGGCATTGCACTTGGGTTTTCAAAACAACACTTTTTTATATTTAGCAAAATTTCTGTGTTTTTTTAAAGCATCTAGAATGAGGTCTTGATTCAGTTAAATCGTAGCGTTGATTCGTTGTTATGTCGGAAGTATGTCGTTTCTGATTACTTAATCGAAAGTGACAGGCCCACCGATTGGTCTATCGTTGAGGCGTAGAATTTGACGAATGTCGTCGACACTACATACGAACATAAAATGTTATGTCTCAATGAACACTTGTGTCATCAATTCCTTTTTACCTGCTTACCTTGCGCCAGTTGTTAGGGCAATGATCTTTACTACCTTTTACTATACCGTGTTATTATGATCTATTTATTTTATCTTTAATTCTTTATATTATCATCATCCGCCTAGCGTTTTTCTCAAGTATGTTGGGGTCGGCTTTCAGTCTAACCAGAAGAGTCTAAACAAAGACTGCCTATCTGACCTCTATAATCCAGTTACAGGGTATTACGATACCCCTTGGTAAGACTGGCCGTTAGTCTTTCGGCCTTCTGACTATTAATTCTTCTTAATAAAGTATTTTTCTGTATAGGATCAATTTGTATGTTCATATCTTTTTGGTTCATGCTTGGCCACAGAATAACTAATAGTACTAGCTTGGTTTAATTACAATCTCGTGTTTTCTTGACCGAATGCTAAGATTTTGCCTTTCTTGAATTACGTCCGACGTTTTCATGCTAAAGGCTCCTTCAAACAGGCGCGACACGCGATAAAATCGCGCGCGACACAAAGGCACCGCTAGTCGCCCGACGAGCGGTGCCTTTGTGTCCCGCGCGATTTTATCGCGTGTCGCGCCTGTTTGAAGGAGCCTTAATTTAGATTATTGGACCAGTCGTATTATTTGTCTAATCATTTTGAACTTTATTTAGAGTAACTTTCATAATTTTCACACTGCCCACGGATACAATACTTGCTCCCTTACTAATAAACGTATTATATCAGATAAATAGTTACACACCAATTTCTCTGTTTTAGTCGTCAGTAACTTGACTTAAAGGCTTTACAGATAGGCACTTTTTGGTTGGATCTCTCCAGCCAGTACCAACCAATGCTTATTAACTTTAATTGGAACTAAAAAGTTCACCTTGTTTTAAATGCCAAAATATGTAACGATGCTGACATCAACCTGTTTCATTTGACTGGTTTTACGTAGTTACTTTAACATTGTACTTGTAATTATACTTATTTGTTCAGCACGAACGATGTTTCTGTCAGTTACGTGACTAAAATATAATATATATTCGAGAATTGAAAACCATTGATCGCTTCGTGAAATATAATAGCTTTCAGTCGTGCCTAATCGTTTTGAAGGTTCCTTTTAAGAGCCACGCGTGGTTGTTTAATGGCATCTCTCCAAATTGTGTGGTTTTGCATATCACTTTAGTGCTGCTGTGCAAAAAGTTCTAAAATAATCACATCATCATCATCATCATCATCAGCCTATAGCAGTCCACTGCTGGACGTAGGCCTCCCCTAATGAGCGCCATAGCGCCCTGTCTTCAGCTTGACGCTTCCAGCATCTGCCTGCAGTCTTTCGCAGATCGTCATCCCACCTGGCCGGAGGGCGTCCTACACTACGTTTGCCGAGTCGCGGTCTCCACTCAAGAACTCGTTTACCCCAGCGGTTGTCGGTTCTTCGCGAGATATGGCCGGCCCAAAGCCAAATAATCACACTATGCGTTGAATCATTGCTTAGTTGAACAGTAATTCTACGTTTACTGAATGTATCAAATCAAATATTTCTTATTTATTTTTGTCAATATTTAAATCTCTACCGCGGAAGACTAATAAGTACTCATAAATAGGACTATTAATTAAAAATGTTATGATAATTTTCATCACAAACCTCATAATTATACTTTACCTCACCTAGCGCATTCCTACATTATCGCAGGTGAACAATATTTGCAACACAAAATTCGCATTTCTCAGTAGTTTTGTGCGTTGCACGGTTAATGAGCATTGACGTCATTGCTGACCCAGTTTTACATCATATATATGACTATGTGAACATAGTATTGTTGCCCCAATATCAAGCGTGACGTCTGTCTAAACAAAACTAGCGGAGCGTAGATGGAAGTGACAATAGCTGCTGGATTTTGTTTGATATTATTATGTGGTCTGAAGGTTAGTGAATATTGTTTGATGTGTCTAGTAGGAGCTATGATAGTTGTTAGTTTAGGGATGTGTTATATTTGATGGCTGCGTCTTCGAGGGTGGTTTCCCCATCATAGTAGTTATTATCAGCATCTAGCAGTCCACTATTGGATTTCAAGCTCGAATTTCACCAGTGAAACTGAACTCGATTAGCACATGTAAACTGTGTTCAAGAGTTGTCACTGTCATCATTGTTGTTGAATACTGAGACTGACAGCAGGCTCTTGATCGCGTTTTAAATGTCCTGATCGCATTTTGTTTCATTGGTGAAATTCCGCCTAAGGCATTTCTAGGCTTTCTAATTAACCACGGAATTAACACACCTCTGCTGCTCTCAATCTGATTTATAGCGGTTCTTTGTAAGTTGCCTAAATTCATTGCCCGATTTAAAATCTTTTGTTATAGTTAATTGAACTAATAGTATAATGGCATAGTCTACACAAACTAGATCACGACGATGAACAAAAAATCTAGAATAACGTAACGAAAGGTCATTTAATAAAACTGAAGTTGCTGTCAACATCGTTTTATATCAGTCTTTTATATAGTTTGAACTAAGCTGATAGGTTTGACATGATTCATATTAGTTATGATTTACTAAGATATGTTACTTGTCTGGGATTGAATCAATCATTTTATGCTGTCAACAATATTGTCTTATTTGTTCTTTCTGAGACAGGTTTTTTAGAACTATCAAATGGAAAAATCTGAGCAACATATTATTAGTTTTACTTTTGCATTGTTCAAAATGAGATTATGTTTGAAATTACCTCGAAAAGAACGGCAAAGAATCAACGAGTACATAAAGGTCATATCGTGTTCTTTGCTTGCTCTAGTTTGAATAAAGCTCTGTCACCACACTACTTTCTTTTTTATCGTAAATATCGATACAGTTACTGGCTGATTATAAGTATAACGTAATATAATTATAGCCACTAAATATCAACCAGTTACAATTCTCTTTTTAAATTTTTAATAACCCATTTAACGCCTCACATGTCAGAGTGAATTAGGAGAGCCTGAGACGTGTAATTATGATCTCCTTTTTTATGTAAGTTTATATTTTAATTAAGCATAACGATTAAATCACAATTTAATAAAATAGCGTCATTGACGGCTGTTGCCTTGGCCTACTATAAAGTTGCTATTTTAAATTGCGAGCTCATGAACGGGTAGTTTTGGTTTGAAATGGCTTTCGGCTCGGCTGTGTCAATAAAAAACCACTCTAATAATTATTATTAAAAATGCAAATGTGAGTGTCTGTATAATTTTTATCAATTACATATCTTAATTCAACTGCAGTGTTGGCTTAGGAAATAGGCAAAAAGATAGATTGGGTGTTGGCCCTCGATGGAGATAGAGAAAATACTTTTGTGTAAACGCTGCCGCCCGTCGAGGTACAACTAGTTTTTACTATCGATGCTGACCACCACTATTAATTACATCTGTGGTTTTATAAAGGCTCCTATAAATAGGCGCGACACGCGATATAATCGCGCGCGACACAAAGGCACCGCTCGTTGCGCGACTTGGGGTACCTTTGTGTCGCGCGCGATTTTATCGCGTGTCGCGCCTGTTTGTCGGAGCCTTAAATCTGTTGAAAGTAGCGACGCATGGGATGCATTCAAAACAAAAATCCGAATCTGCACATAATCCGAAGTTTTAGAGGTGATGACCCATTCAGTAGCTGAATTGGCAGCAGACGAAAAAATGGTCCTACTATGTCTCGCAACTATCTCATTGTGATAATTGAAACTGTCCGATTCGGTTCGATGCGCATGAGCAACTTTCAATAGATACGCGTTTTACACGCCAATTTCCGGTGGCGATTTACGTCATTTGAAAATAACGACAGTTTTTGTTGCTTTTTTATCAATTTGAAAGAGGAATTAAGGCTTTGTTGTTGACAGTGAATTGAATTAGGCTTTTACCGTGTTTGTTGTGGTTTTATTGATGTCACTGAAATATTTTATTAATAGTTTGTTGTTTGTTTTCAGGTAATAAAATTATTATCCGTGTGATTTTCATCGCCATTTTGGAATAAGTAAGTGGTAGTTATAATAATAATATATATTGAAAAAATACAAAAATAATAAAGGATATATATTTATAATTAAAGAATGAAAAAAAGGAAAAAATACATACCTATATTTGCGGTAAATACCTCAGAAAATTACACAAAAACAAAAATAACAAGTTGGGGAATAATATGCGGCATATCCAAGCATAACCGCCGTCGCTCAGCATAATGCTACGACCCTATGCGAGACAGTGCCCCAGCACTTATTTTTAGCGACAGTAGGCATCGACGTGATGACGTCAACCCGTGCAATATACGAGTACGTAGACAAAACTTAGGAATTCTTTACCAGAATGAACATAAATTAATGCTAATGGTAAAGTTAGATACCTCATCATCTGCCTAGCCTTTTCCTAACTATGTTAGGGTCGGCTTTCAGCCTAACCGGATGCAGCTGAATACCAGTATTTTACATGGAGCGACTGCCTATCTGACCTCCACAACCCTTTACTTTTACGTTACTGGGTAATACGATACCCCTTGGTAAGACTGGTTGTCAGACTTTCGGGCTTCTGATTACCCGTAACGACTGTCAAAGATCCACGAATGACAGCCGGGAGCAACGGCTTAACGTGCTTTCCGAGGCACGGAGGGGTCACGGTATGTAAAGATGGTCACCCATCCACAGATCAACCGCGGCAAGCGTAGCTTAACCTGATAGATCGACCTGTGCGACTGTTATTATTTATCCTCGGGCCCCTCTAAAGTTAAATACCTACTATAATTAATTTTGTCATTGCATACAAATTCAAAGGTAAAATCCTGCACCGCCTACAAAAAGATAAAACATTTTAAATACATAAGATTACCATGTTATACGGATCTTATTAGGAATCTAACGATGTTTAAAATATACATTAAAACCTACTTGCTAACATCGCCAGTACATTCCTTAGTAGCTGTTTATAAATACCACTATAATTTGGTGCTTTATTTATGGTAGCGCTGCGGGCAGAGGATAACGTCAGCCATTTTAAAAATTCAGCATAAATAAAGGAAAAATTGATCTAGAAAGCAATAGATTCGTTTAAAAAATTACCCAAAAATTCGCATGTACCCTATCACTTTTTTATAATGACGACTTCAAAATGTAATCCGACACTTTTGAAAATATATATTTAAATTATAATGAAGATTAAGTAAAATAAAAAAAATAAAAAACAGGCATTTCATTTTCATTGTTTTTGTTCATCACAATCATCATAAATAACATGAATTTGATATAAAATTATCGTGCCACTTACCCCATTAAAGTTCCTACAAACAGGCGCGATTATATCGCGTGTCGCACCTGTTTGAAGGAGCCTTTATTCTAAATACATCCAGTATTAAAGACGAAACAACTTTGTTCAGTGTTAAAAAGTTCATCTATTTGCCTTAGTTCAGGTAAGACTGGCCTTCTTCTATACTCACGCCATTTAAATATAACCATATTGAATATAAACTACAAGAAAATGTTGAATTACCTTACGTTACGAAAGTTATGTAAATAGAGGCTTTGGTGTCGATTTTTATCGCTAATTAATTAAAATACGTTACATTAGTTTAAGTATATTTTTAACTGCGAGTATTATTATTGGAAACATTGACGTCATTTAAAACTAGTTAGGTATCAGTGGTTTTTATTTAACACAAGTCTCGGTTTTCTTGCCCGTTCTTCTCCATGGGTACCTACTACGCTTTGGAATGACCAATCCAGCTTCAGCTTTCTAACTGACCGACCCCTTGACAGTTACAAAAGTGCCTGTAATTGGTTTATCCTAACTAACATTATAAATGCGAAAGTAAAGGCTCCTTCAAACAGGCGCGACACGACACGCGACACAAAGGCACCGCAAGTCGCGAAACGAACGGTGCCATTGTGTCGCGCGCGATTATATCGCGTGTCGCGCCTGTTTGTAGGAGCCTTAAGTTTGTTTGTTTCCTTTTCACGCCTAATCCACTGAACCGATCATCATGATAGTTTGCATATACGTTGTTAGGGGTATAGAAAAGGATGTAAGGTACCTTACATCTAGAAAAAAAACTGCTGTACCCGTGGAAAATAACAATAACTTTGACGGTCACAATTGCTTTAGGACGCTAGATAGCGCTACGTGTCTTTCGAAGCATTATTGAAATAGGACCCGACTTTCTGGACAGTATTCTGACAAAAAGTACTAGGCTTCACGAAAGTATTTCAATCATTAGTATAAAGGCGCGACCCGCGTTAAAATCGCGCGCGACACACAGCCACCGCAAGTCGCGCAACGAGCAGTGTCTTTGTGTCCTGCGCGTTTATAGCGCGTGTCGCGACTGTTTGTTGGAGCCTTTATGCTTTTAATAGGATTTGGATGTTTGGCACACAGATAGTTTATTATAACCTGGTTTAACACATATGAGATACTTTTTATCCCGGTAATACGTTTCCGTGGGATAAATTCCGACCTCCACGCGGGCGAAGCCAAAGGCACAAGCTAGTTGGAAATAAATTGTATGAGTTTGAGTTTTTTAAGGTTTTATAGGTATAGTGTCCTCATTAAAATTTTAATTCGTTGAATCGATTTGTATTTTAGAGTTGAAATGTTGCATTTTGACTGGTTCCGATCTAGAATTTTTTACGCTTGGGGCATTCCTAATTAATATTTATATTATGTAAATTGAGGATAAAAATGTCGGTTAGGTACATCATTTTTATTCAAGTCTAGGTTCATCTGAATTAAACAATAGGTAGACACGACGACATAAGCTATACATTTCCAGTACAATGCGTGCCACGAAAGATGAGACTTGACACACCACGTGGTTTGACATGCGCAGTACACGATTTTAGGTATCTTTAGCGGTATGAGGTCCGAGTGCGGGACGGGACCGGACGTAATAGGGGCGGCGGAAAGAGCGGGGGAGGCGGGGTCAAGTCTCATCTTTCGTGGCGTAGACTTCTCATTGTACGAAAAGCCAAAGCGAGGTCAGCTTAGCAGTGGACAGTTCCTCCCCCCGGTCCTAATGTGTGTAACTGTCTTTAACTGTTTTGTTTTGTGTTTTTAACTGCTTTTTTTTCCCTCCGGAGCAACTGGACAGATTCGCAACTGGACAGATTCTCAGCTGGACAGTTTCGCAGCTGGACAGATTAGCAACTGGACAGACAGTCATGAAAAAATGTGTGTGTTCTTTTTGTTTTGTTTGTTTTATTTTGATGTGAATTAGTTTTTATAAATGTGTGTGTTGAAATATGGATATTTTCTGAAATAAACGTTTATTTTTATTATTAAACTGGAAACGTATAGGGGATTAGACCGGAATAATCTCTCTGTACTTTTGAAGAAAATTATTTAATTCCTCTCTAAAGGCATACATAAATTCGGTACACCGTACCCGTGACATACAGTCAAAGGAAAAACTTGAATGACTTACATACATTCCTATTAAATAACTCTCCACAAGTCTCTGAGAAATCGCAATTTTCTGGTATTTACACTTAAACGTACCTAAACACGGCTATCTTTACATCTGTCTCGAGTTTTGTACAAAAACACACACAATTTGTCTGTCTGTCTGTCCATCAATGTGCGCTGTATGCCTGGGAAAGGAACCGGCGTTTTATCAGATCGTTTAGACCCGAATATATAAATATATATAAGTTCCAATGTCCGATTTATTTGCCTTGATAAATGAGTTGTATTATGTACAGACGCCAGCATATCAAGCTACCCGAAACTGTCAAATTTTTCCAATGAACCGTGAACCTTATGCTTTAGCAATAAAGTTGAAAATCTATTAAAGAAATTTGACAGATTGTAGTAGCTTGATGTGCTGGCGTCTGTACGTTAGTAGTTATTAGCGGTTTATGATGTGGATTGTAGCAAATGTAAAAATTAGAAATAGAAAATATTTATTATCCAGGTAATACAGTAAGCAGGTTCACAGGTTAACAGCAAGTTAAGACGACATGAGTTGCTTAAAATATTACCTACAGCTAGGTTTCATTATAGTATTAGCTAGTGAGCCCCAAACTAGACAGTTAGTCTGTATCTTGGGGCTCGGAGTACGAATTCCAGAGTGGAAACCAGAGAGGTGATTTCAGCTATGGTATGGTACGGTGTGTGAGTGTATGTGTGATGTGTGAGTGGTGTGTGTGCTTTTGGTGTGTGTAAGTATTTGTGCGTGTAAGTTTAATGAATTGCAATTCAATATTAAGAAAGGGTTTTTCGAAATTCCACCTCTAAGAGGGTGAAATGGGGGTTGAATTTTCTGTGAATAATTTCCGACCTCCATGCGGGCGAAGCCGCGAGCAAAAGCTAATCAGCCTATAATTTTCCCACTGCTGTGACTCTGGCTTCGACATCATCATCATCATCAGCCTTCTGGCATCAAGAGCAGTGGGCTATAACCACGCGGGCACGTCTTCGAATTTATGGTTTTAGGACATGCTAGTTTCCTCATGATGTTTTCCTTCACCGTTAAGAGCAGTGGTGATGAAATTATTTACACGAAGTATAGCGCCTGTCTAGGTGCGAACCTGTTAACCTGGAGCTGTCTTTCCACCTGATGCTAGGGACTGCCGCTATTGGCAGCTGCCACCGTGAAAACTTAGATGAAGTGCGCTCACTTTACCGAAGTTGTCATTGTGAGATTTTTACAGAAAAGAGCGATTGCTCTCAGTGTGCTAGTGTTTTGTTTTATTTCTGCCAAATAGCAAACCTAGTTGCATAAACACGAAACGAATTCAATGTCAAAGGTTTGGTTTTAACTAGATTGTCAATGTCTCGTCCTCTAACAAATATGTCAAGTACAGCTGTGACGTGGTTTTCATACAATCACGGAATTTCGAATCGTACATGTATGTAGTAATTTGGCATGTTTCCCTATAGATTAACCAGATTGGTAACAGAGGATCATTACCTACTTGGTCTGTGGTTATTTTTGTTTAAACAATAGTCCGAAAATATGGTTTTTATTGTACCTAAAGATATTTATAAAACCGTTTTAGTATTCTGAGCAAATACTAGATGAAAATATACGGTTTGTATTACATGTATTTAAATGAATATTGAAGGTTTAAAAGTTACTGTTACAAATTAGATACCTGTTCAAATATAATGATATCTTTAGTTTTATTGTGTGAACGATACACTTTGGATTTTATTTTAATATTATTTGCATGATATGACCTATGAATTTGTAGGTCATACATACATTAATAAATGACTTTAATATATTATTTATTTGCTCAGAACTATACTGACTAAAAATGAATTATCATGCCTTCTTCCATGGCTGTAGGGAGAAACTAAAGACAACATTCATTGCGTTATATACGTTGCTAAGCTAATTTTTTTTCGAACATATGAAACAATGGATTAGTAGTATCCTTCAAAATGATTCAGATTGATATTGATAGCGTGT
The DNA here is from genome assembly GCA_927399505.1 of Luperina testacea. NCBI lineage: Eukaryota > Metazoa > Arthropoda > Insecta > Lepidoptera > Noctuidae > Luperina > Luperina testacea. Next base: position 14,925,485 of record OV656768.1, on the reverse strand, counting down.
TACGCAATTACGCTTGTCATACTCCGGTCGTGAGCACTACGCACCTGAATTTTCTGAAAAACATCACCAATAACGTCAATGTCCTAGGGCAAATTAATGTAAAAAATGATTAAATAAAATACCGTTAGTCCAATGTACAGACGCCAGCACATCAACCTACTACAATCTGTCAAATTTCTTTAATAGATTTTCAACTATATCGCTAAACCATATGCAAAGTAGATTGGGAAAATTTGACAGTTTCGGGTAGCTTGAAGTGCTGGCGTCTGTACCAAGTATGTACAAAGGGAATCCCTGTTAACACTTTCGTTCTACGAAATGAAGCCTATTGTATTTGACACAAATAGTTTTATCATCACACTGATGACGTATATCATTCCATCGAGAGGAAAATGTATACAGGAAAATTGTTTGTATGTATTTGGCTTTGAGACGTCATTAATGATCGTCAGGAATTGGATTGATGTGTGTTTTACAGGAATTTAACACCATGAGGTTAGGTGTCCGGGTGCATGGTACAAAAGGTCAATTTGGTCTATTCTAATAAACATAACTGACTCAGGAACAGGAACTGACTCAGGAATTTATGAGAAATATCGGGTAAATACATACTAGGAATACCTTAGATGGATTAATCAAAGAAATATATAAATTTTATTGAGTTTAATCTATTACAAGACGTAATAAACTAATTATTATTCGATTCTCACTGATTTACAGTAAACGTAGATAAAGAAATATGTAGTAGATTTCAAGATCATTTTGTTTTAACGTTTTTAGGGTTATACTTAAAAACATAATAGGTGCGAAACGACACCCCAGATAGCAATTTAAACTTGTTTCAGGCTTGCAGTAAGTTTGAAATATCAAATGTGAAAACTTGCATAAAGTTTGACGAGGCAAAGGGCAAACTTGTGGCAAGTTTATATCAAACTTATATCAAATGTCTAGTTTCCGCCCATCAAACTTGTATAATGTGTGCCAATGCTTTGTCATGACAAATTACCTACAATGTTGTCACATACACTACCGCTCAAAAGTATTTGGCCACCTAGTAAAATACATTTTGTAAAAGTCTAATTGAGTGAAACTACTACATAACTATTTTAACATGTTTATTAGCCATTTTGAGACATATGCTCGCTATGGCTAATAAACATGTTAAAATAGTTATGTAGTAGTTTCACTCAATTAGACTTTTACAAAATGTATTTTACTAGGTGGCCAAATACTTTTGAGCGGTAGTGTAAGTACTTGCTTGTTTGTTGCATACATTAATCAATGGTTTATTGCTACGACAGATAATAATATGCCACAAAGCGATAAGTTTTGGTGTTTTTCAGGAGGCTTACTCGCGAACGCGAACCACTACGACAAAAATAAAAAAATTGTGTCGTCGTTTGCGAGTAGGCCTCATAAACAAAAAACTTGACAGCATTTAAAGTATGAAATGAAATCAATTGAAATTAAAATTGAATGGGTTTATTTCACCATTGCACTTAGAGGTATTTATTTATACAGCCTGGATAAACCGTTATAGAAACACAATCATAAATAGAAGTCGAAAAAAAAGTAGTACAGAACGGGACTTTTTTATTGCTGACTGAGCCTGCTCTTGGTCTTGATTGTGTCTTGGTTGTCAGGTGTGCCTGATGGAAAGCGATGGTTATCCATCGCTTTAGACCTTATAGTCTATGATGGAACTAGCGTTCCCAGAAGATGCCTGTTCATTCTAGATTACTCGCTTCATGGTCGATTTTGTTTTGTCTCTCGGCCCTGAAACAACGAAATAAAATGGCTGTTAGTCAATAAACACCTGCAAAACTAACTTTCAAATTAATGGTACCATTGAAATATAATAAATTAGTTACCCCTGAACAAGCCATCTTGTTATGGAATAAATAAATGTATGCTACAACTTTTAAGTCATTGGTATCAGTGCCGGGGTTCGAACCCAGTACCAGTAGGCCCCACTAGACTATAATAATATCTACAACCGCTCTACAGGCTATTATTAAAAGAGAGTAATTTTACCTTCTTGACAATCTTACTTTGGCTTGGTTTAGCCAGTCACTGATTATCTCTTTCAGCTTATCGTCGGTGGCAGTTCCATGCACTTTTTTACACATTTCTGAAAATATAAATAAAACAGCTATAGTAATGTACTATAATTGACCTTAGGCGGCATGTTCCGTAATGTAACTGTTGGTTATGTAGGAATTAAAACAATAATAAAAAAAACCTGAATTACAATAGTAGGTACTTACGAAATATTAATTTGCAAGTTTCTGTGTCAAGAAATGATTTCTTGCTTGAGTTTTTCATTTTTTTCCCTGTCAAAGAATATTGCTCAGCTACTTCATCCAGCAGTATTCTTCTAAGCATGTTTGTGGCGAAACAACGGAGGTTTTTACCGCCAATACCTGCCAAGAATTGTATCTGAAAAAAGAAATACTGTATATGTATAATGTAGGTAATGGCATAATTAATACATAAATACATGTTGGGTGCATCTTAATTTGATTAAATTTTTTCTTAAATAAGTTCAAAGAAAACATAGTCAATTGATAGTTGTGCAACTACTAAGTTAATGTAAGTCTGTGCTTCGTGGCTAAAAAGTAGGTACAGACGCCAGCACATCAACCTACTACAATCTGTCAGATTTCCCGAGTACCTGAGGTGTTTATAGAATAGAATATTCTTTATTGTAAAAAAGTCCCAACCTGACCCACCAAACAAAATTATACAATGTATGTCTCAGTGCTTGAAATCTCAAAGCGGTGGCAGTAGGCACACAGTAATTTCCCTCTCTCTTAGAGGCCCGTGCCCTTCATTGGGATGTACATAAATAGGCTGCTATTATAATTAGGGAATCGTACCACATTACGAGATAGTTAGCAACCACTGGTGAAATAATTACATTATGTTAAATTGGGAATGTTTCGAGGTTATGTGACTTTATAGAATGTTATAGGGGATCTGCATTCGCTCTAATTGATTAAAATGATCACCACACTTTAAACCCGGGTCCACTGCGGTATGTTTTCGTGTTTTGCTAACACAGCGTGTTATCCATTCGACTCGGCAAACAAAGCGGCGAACAGAAAAAAAAAACACGAACTTCGATAATAACACGGTGTTCCGTGTTAGCAATATACGAAAACATGCCGCAGGCGCAGCGGACCCGGCTAGAGAATAGAGAACCAAACCAAACTTACCGTCAGTCAGTAGGGATATTTTATCAAGACGATTTAATTAGTCCAACAAGAGTGCAATCCAATCGAGTCCAGTAACACAGCCAAAGTCAAACGTAAGAGAAATCCAAAAACACAGACAGGGTCGTCGATAAATCGCAATCTCACAAACAACACGGAGAAGCACATTCACAAAATCCTAAAATCAAGGAAAGAAACAGAATGAAGTTAAACAAATGGCGCCACTTTTTGACAGCTACGTTTAGTTTCTTCATATTTCATACTGACATTGGACGTTTAACGACCGGGTGCTAGCCATGCTAGCCATGGACTTATTGTAACGTCGCTAATCTAAGTGACATTATTTTATTTACAGTAGGTACTGAGTACAGTATTACGACTATTGTTATCTTTGTTAATATTGTTTTAATAATAAATATTTTAACACATACGTCACTTCCGTGAGATCTTTTAGAATGCTTGTTACTGATGATTCGAGATCGTTAACCGTTAACGTGTCAAGTTTACAGTATTATTGGATCAAACTTGACAGATCATGCTTACCTTGTGCTTACCTAACAAGATTGCAACAGTATCGAAACAAACTTGCCATATCATTTTAACATTCACAAGTTTACAGCTAATTTGAAATAAATTTGCCACAACAAGTTTGCCGTAACAACTAAATATCAAATAAAAAACAAACTTGCAGCAAATTTAAATGCTATCTGGGACGTGAATTAAATCCCTATAGAAAGCTTGACATAATTATCTGATGATAATTATGTCAAGCTTTCTGTAGGGATGTAGGCTGATTCCTACAGCAGTCCACTGCCGGACATAGGCCTGTCCTATTGCACGCCATTTAACGGCAGCTCTCATCCAGCTGCTACCAGCCATCTTGCGAAGATCGTCGCTCCACTTAGCCCGAGAGCGTCCTACCGCACAGGCTTGCCATGATGTTTATTAAAAAAAAAAACTTAAAATTGGTTTTATTTGTATAGTGTAATGGGTAATGGATGATTAATGGATTGAATATAGGTGAATAAGAAACACAGATCGCTATCATGAGATGTGCAAAGTAAAAGAAAGGAAGAAAGAAAATATGTTTATCTATTTATTTTGGTAAAAGAAGACGCAAAGATAAAACACAGAAAGAAAGAAGAGAATTAAGAGAGTCAAAATCAAATCAAAGTCAAAGTCAAATAATTTATTTCAAGTGGGCCATTAAATGGCACTTTTGAAAGTCAAAATTTACAAGAAAATAGAATTGATTCTAGGTGCCCCTTCCAAAAGGTAGTTCCGTATGGGGAAGATTAGTCTAGAAGACATTTCAATCACAAATTTATTCGATCAATTCAATATGTGCTTGACATTTCAACTAGATAATTCAGTTTCTATTCTTGTTTATTGAATTAAGGCCTAGCCTCAAGGCCTTACCAAATTCATTTAATGGATCAATTTGAGTTTAACGGCATGCGTAGGCGCACGTATTGTTTATATTTAAGGACCGGAAATTATTATAGGTTCTTTGAATATGAGTGATGATTTAGTTCTATTAGGTGCTAAATAAAAATCATTCATGTTGTTTCTTAGATTAGTGATAGCAAAGTGGACGTTGCGGCCATAATTAACAAACGATAAGGAGATTTTTTTAACATTCTTATATTTTATTTATTAATCTTAGTGTATTTTCATTTTTAAATATTAAAAGTAAGTGAAATAACCTAAGAAGTAGAAAAAATTGTATTTACTTAGACATAAAAACGTAACTGACATAGCCCGAAGAATTGCCAAACTTAAGTGGCAGTGGGCAGGGCACATTGCTCGCAGGACAGATTCTGATGGCCGATAGGGCCGAAAGGTTCTGGAGTGGCGACCGCGTAAAGGAAGACGTACGGACCACCTTGTGAGAGGCCTTCCGCGTTGGAAGGCCTCTCACAAGGTGGTCCGACGACCTTGTGAAGGCCACAGGAACCCGTTGGATGCGAGAAGCACAGAACCGGTTGAAGTGGTGGTGCTTGGAGGAGGCTTATGTCCAGCAGTGGACGCCTTTTGGCTGAAATGATGATGATGATGACACATAAAAAGAAAAAAAAAAACAAAAGTATTATAAAAAATCCAATACTTTGAAAATATTAAAAAACATTGACCTTATAATATCTACTGCTATTAGTGTATCTTAATCATTTTAAATGGTTACGTGACATTGAATATTATAAATTTTTTCTATAGAAAACACGAACATCATAAACATAAATTTTGTAACATATTATCTAACAACGTGATCTTTAGCATAATATCATTTGTTTTTTATTACTTGTATTATGCAGATGTCCATAGACACCGGTGACCATCTCTCATCAGGTGTACTGTAAGCAAAATATGCTATCATAGGTAATATGGTCTCTATTATCATCATCATCTCCCCTGCCCTGGTCCCATGTTACTTGGGGTCAACCGTCAAGCTATGATTTACTCCCTTGTCTTTTATACACGTCCTGGTCTGATTTCAATGCTTGTTCGTCGGGGGCCCTTAAATTTTTCGCACGGATCCTTCGGTGCGTATCATTCCTCACACAGTCCATTTATCTTTTCATTGGCCTTCCTCTCCCTCTCTATCCATCAGCATTTATATTCATCACTCTTTTAGTCACATGCCTTTTTTCTATCCTTATCACATGTCCATACCAAGCCAAACGATGTCCTTCCAAATTTTCTGTTACTGGCGCCACTTTCAAACTTCCCCTTAAACCGGGTGGCAGGCATATCGACGCGTAGCCTGTTACCATGGACTCAAAATATTATGAGTCTGAACCTATTCTAGATCCCTATCGTAAAAAAATCAACACATGGGGTGTTGATTTTTTATCTAGAATCATGTGTTGAATTCATGGTTATTCCCAATAGGGTCTAAGACTATATAATACATAATTGAATGCATAAAAATGTAGAATCTGAACCAGGAACACATTGGCAACAAAAAGCGGAAAGTCAATCAGAAAATAGGCATGTATGACCCACAAAACATTACTAAGCACTTAGCTAAATACTCTAAATGATTATGATCATTAACTGTCAATGATCCATAACATGTTTTTTGTTTTTGAGGATGTGAACTCATTAAATGACCCCTCCTGTTTTGGGTGGAGCGGAAGGGAGTGTCAGACTCTTACTAATATAACATCTCATCATAACATAATCATCTTTATAACATGTTTCACGTAACCATAAACTGAGACCTTGTCATATACTCCAACCTTCCTAAGATATCGAAGACGAATTCCTATTTCCTATATCAAATTTAAATCACCTCGCTTCAACTTCAAATAAACTAACAAAAATAATATAAATACAAACATACGTAAAGGACCAACTTGTTAGCAGATGCGTTTTGTCAAAGGCTGCGCGTGCGTCATAAATGTACTTGACATAATGGCATCTGGCCACTTCCCCGTACATGCGAAACCGCCTTCCGTCTCTCTCTGATGATTTACAACAATACAGGAAGGACAGCGAAAGTATGAGAAAATTAGTTGCATGGTGCGAGTTTTAGGTGTTGTGTGCTTTCCTAATTTGCTTAATTAACATCGTATCTATTGGTAAAAGAGTGTTGTGTTGTGGTATACCTACCATTTATATAATCATAAAGTCAGCGTCTATTATTCATATTACATTGTAGTGTTAATGAATGACAATCTGCTGTTTTGTTATTTTTTCCTTATGCAAAGTTCAACATTCTGTGTAAATCAAAAAATCAATCAATGTCAAAATTTTTCCTAACTATTTTGGGATCGGCTTCCAGTCTAACCGGATGCAGCTGAAAACCAGTATTTAACATGGAGCGACTGCCTATCTGAACTACAAAATCCAGTTACTTGGGTATAATGATACCCCTTGGTAAGGCTGGTTGTCAGACTTTTGGGCTTCTGACTACCCCTAACGTCAAAGATCTACGAATGACAGCCGGGACCAAGGCCTTAACGTAAAATCACGCACAATGGTCCACTTCAAGGACTAAGTGCGGAAACCTAAACCCCATGATAGATAGATAGAAGGCCTTAACGTGCTTTCTGAGGTATGGATGGGTCTCGATATGTAATAGATGGTCACCCATCCCCGAACCGACCGTGGCAAGTATGACCCGCTCAGCTCTTATCATTTAGCCACGAGCCAACATTCTCGCTGAGATAATTATTATTATTTATTATGAGCGGTATTTATTAGTCTCGCTTCTTTAAAACTTTTAAATTCCATAGTTTTAAATATTCGACAAACAAGATGTTTTATTATTTTCTAACTGAATCTTTACTTCAAAAGTACGTCATACAAAAACAATAGTAACAAGTTTTACTGGTTCCGTGTGAAATTCTCTTACGATTCTATTATGGACAGATTCTTAGATTCTTATGACCACTTTATCTTCGAAGAATATAAAATTATTTAAATTAAAAAAAAACAAACCGGAAAAATAATCGTCTGTCCAGAGATCACCACTATTTTTGGAAATAAATTAAGATGAAACCAGAAAGCAACACGTAGCACTATGCTCAATTTATTTTTTATGATCTTTATCTAGGTAGGGAGGCAAACTGTTTCTCCTTAATACAGGTTGCACAGCTACCTAGCTAGGAGAACAGTCTGTAGTTCACCCCTACAAATATTAGTTAAAAGTTCTACGCTTACTTAATTTTTTAACTTTAATATATACGTACGGTCTGCAACAAAAGTCAATTATCACTTCATTGCATTATACTTCTGATGCATTTTGAACAAATATTTTGCTCAATAACTGAGATTAAAAAAAATGTGGTGTTAATAGACTTTTGTTGCTGATTGTACCAAAAATACCCTTTGTGCAATAAAAATATTTTATAATATTTTTATTATTATTATTAACTCCGAAACATAAAAAGAGGAAAAAAATTTAAGACTTAAATATCTAAATACATAATTATATACTCGTATGGTAGGTGTAACACGACAAATTGACGTAGGGTGTCAATTTGCAACAGCAATTAATTTCCCTGATTCTTTATTTTATAATATTTTTATCATGTACTTACATTTGTTTTCGCAATTCCCTTTGGAGATTGGCAGGATGGTCGACATCAGTTTTACTTGCCATATTAAAAATAGAATAGAATGCAATTTCCCTGACTGCACATGCCATTGTGATCATTTCCTATTATTAAAAGAACAAACTATACTGGTACGTTCGTACTAAAGTACCTACCCATAAAGTTTCCAAGAGGAATCAGGTCCCATGGTGACGAAATGTGGAGTAGCTTATCATTGTAAATTCAATATAAGCATTGTTTTTCCTATTCTGTGTAGTCGGGGTTTTCCTCATTTTAGGGATAGGATTATTTTAATACTACGTATAAAAAATATGTTTGTTTGTTATCGCACGTTGTTAGTTTTATCAGAATAGGAAATTGATTAAAAAAAATAACTACATATGATGACGTCGAGAATGTTTACAGCTTGCTTTTGACAACTATATCACTTGGATCCTATTTAATGAAACCAACAGGCGACTAGTGACAGGCGATAACTGACAATCCGAAAAAAATTAGATTCTTTCATTAATTTTTCTGCTTTTTTAACAGCCGTCGTGAAGATGTGCCATTTTTGATGATATGTCGCATAGGCAGATCTTAACTAATCTATGTCGGTTTAGTTACACCATTTATAACTCAAGAACGGCTGGGTCTATTTTTATAATCTTTGATTTGTTGCATTTGTCTTCGCTTTTAACCTCTCGAATGTCTTATGTTACACAGTGCGACATAAGAACAATTAACTTCTATTGTGTCTGCTCATTAGTCAATCAAAGGGTTAATGGCAGAATAATTATTAAAACAAGGGAAACATTCACAAAAAAAAAATTAAGATGATACATTTTCTCATACTTACATTTTGTATGGAACGGATTATTGATTTTGAGGTACTACGAAGTTCCGGTCGGCTAGTATTATAAAAAGAACAGATTTGATGTTTTGTATGTTTGTTTGTTACGCTTTCACGCCAAAACAGCTGAACGGATTTGGATGGCACATGGTTACATCATGACCTAGATTAGGACATATGATTTATCCCGATATTCTTACGGGATTGAGACTTATGCGGATGAAACCGCAGGGCGCAGCTAGTAGGATGATGCGGTCGTCTAAAGCGCACGCTTGGCCATAATTTTATTAAACTATTCAAGAGAAACAATATTATTCAACCTAGATTATCCAAACTAATGAATATTTTGCATTTTGATTTACTTGACGTCAAACAATCAATGTCATTTCCTCAGAGATATAACGATTAGCCTTGATAAGATTAAAGATTAAATTAACTTTGTTTTTTTAAATATATTTTTAGATTAGAAATAATTTGCTGATAATACCTAATAGTGTACCTATATCTTACTAAATGTACATAAGTTATCATCAGTTTTCTAATATAATGCGAAGAAATGAATAACGTATTATTATCAAAGCCAAAATATAATACATATGTATAAATAGTATTGTAATACAAAATGTAACTCTGGTTGATTTAAATTCTATCAATAAAGTGCAAAAAAGAACGGACCAAATATGGAACCCTTGGGAACACCTAAATTTCCAATCATATTTGTAGCATTTTTAAATTGTATCATGATTATTATGCTCGTATTTGACTTATATGAGATGAAAATTACTGTTGAAACACAAAAAAATATCACTTGTCATGCCAAATCGACTTGAGCGGGGCAAAATCTGCTATTAGGCTATTATAACTGACGTCAATGAAGAAGCTATTCTTAGTTCTCACAGAAAAGTACTTTAACAATTATACCTTTGAACACAAAACAGTTATCCGCGAATCACTCTTTTATTAAAAAGCGTCTCGATAGCTTTTTTCTTAACAACTCTCTAAGCATGATCAGAACATCTGCCGAGCAAAAAAAATTAAGCCTCTCTTTTTTTTAGCAGCTAGTGGTTTTTGCGCACTGTGACTTTTAGAATAATCTATGACCTTTAATTTACACAAGCACAAGAAAAGAGAGGGCGATGTGGATGATGATGATGAAGTGTCGGAAGAATAACAAAATATTTTAGTAGAATTGGTTAATCCCAATAGTACACACAGAGAGAGCACATATTACTTCTACAAACAGTTTATTCTTTTCTAGAACATTTGGTTACGGATCAATAATCATTGAGAAATTTGAATCTTTTAACGTCATCATAAGAACTTTCTAAGTTATCTAAGACCCCTCTGACAAATTTTTAACGTTAGAAGGAAACACGTTTGGCCTGGATTCGCCAGCACGCATTAGTAGTGACGACCAATGTTGCCTTCGTTTACGTGCTGATTATTGCAGTAACGCTTATGAGTCGCGAATGACTAAGGAATCATTTCACGCGAATGGGACGACGAAACCACGCAAACGCGTTCACTACATCGCACTACCAAGCGTAATCATTATTATAGGTATATATTATCCTCCTCTTTGGAAAAGCCCACGTTTTGAGTGAATAGATATACTTTTATATGGGCCATGGACATGGTATACCTTTTAGGAAAGTAACTAAATATTGAATTTAACGTTGCCCCGATATAACACGTCTTTGGTTTTCGTTTTGATTTATTTTCCAAAAACCATTTTCCTTTTTCCTGTCTTCTAATAAAATTCGATTCAAAAACAAACAATATCTTGACGTCTACACAAGAATACATAACGTCATTTTCGTCGAATACACATCATCTGCCGAGCCTTTTCCAATTAATCAACTTTTGTGTGAATTTGGTAACTTTATTGTAATCATAAACTTCATAGTAGTGACTTAGGTCGTAGTACAGTCTGTTGCAACGGTTTCTACACAAACAGTTTCAGATTTCGCATCAAATTCTGTTGCATTGTTAGCTACTTTTTCGATTACAAATTGTTATTTGTAATCACCAACAATAATATTTTATTGTGACGTTAGCCGAGGATTAATTACGTAAATGTACTGTAAAGGTATGATTCAACTATAAAAAAATTAGGTCATGGAATTGCATATTACTCAATTTTTTTTCCGTTTAATTGTTGAAGCAGAAACCAACAAAATACAACTAGTTCTTGCCCTCTATCGGCGACTGTTCTTAGAGGTATGCCTCTTCTTCCTTTCATTTCGGCCATACATCTGTATTATTCTGTTTGGTTCCAGTTAGGACAGGGATGGGGAAACTTTTTCCTTCACGTGCCAATATTTACTAACGAAAAGTTGTTGCATTTTTGGCTATATTATTTACTGAAATAAAAATATTGATATGTACTTTCTGAAACTCTAATTTATTGTGCAATATTACAAAATAACTATTGCAATAAGAAAGAAATTGCAAATTGCAATTAAATTAAACTTTTAAGTTAGCTACAAAGTAGAAGGTTGAGGAACGCTGGTCTCTCTGGGGACATGTTTGGACACATTTGTGTCTGGATACGGTCTTACCCATTCTCCTTTCTAACGATACGAAAACTTCACTTGATTTTTGTTTGATGGTCGCGGGCCGGATTTTAACGTTTCCCGGGCCGGAGAACGTCCGCGGGCCGTAGTTTCCCCATCCCTGAGTTAGGACATAGCATAAGCATAATCAGCTGTTATTATACATATGTAGTACTAAGTCTTCAGGCGTGAATTACCGGCCTCTGAGTAGCGCTCCCCAGGGACGTCTTGACATACTTCCTTTACCTTTAGAGGTACAAATGTCTTGTTTAGGGAACAAATAGTACATATGTAGTACAAACACTTTAATGTGAAACATTTTAAATTGGGGACTTGATTCCGTCTTCTTGACGCTTACTAACAATTGGCGTAGAAAACTCTAGAATGGAGGAGCAACTGAGTCCATAAATAGCGATTCCACATATTTAATAATCTGAGTAAACTTTAATTTTACGACCCATTCGTTTTATTACCACTAAGTAGACTCATCCTCAATCGTGATGGGTACTGTTAAGAAAATCATCAGATATACCTACTTCAATGATATATTATATCATCACTTCAAAGAAACAAATCGTTTAATTGCTTGTTAATTTTATTAGTAACTAGAATTTGGTTGATCATCCTTTATACGGGAGCTTTTATTATGAAATAGTACCATAATAGATATAAGAAGTTTCTCGAAATTACATTCAGACAATTTTATAAATATATTATAGAAAATAAAACTCTCTTATGATGTAAAAAAGAAAAAAAATGAGGAATTTAAAAGATATATTTAATTATTTAAATAAAATTGAAGTAGATGATGTAATTTGCAAATTGGTCGTGTCAGGGTCGTCCCAACTAGAAAATTATTCTGTAATCAAAAACGTTCAAAATCTAGTCGCTGATCAAAATATACACGATACAAAATCTCAGCAACAATCAATATCAAAACACTTGTCAAAAATGTAGGGAAATTAGAAAAAATTTTGACAGAATGAGACTGTGATCAGATTGTAAACGTTCTTAAAATTACCCGAATTGCCCCTCTGGTACCTAAAAACAACTAACCCTCCCTAAAACCCTAAACACTACTTAGCTAAAAAGTAAGTGAATCCTTTTAAATTGTATGTTTTCAAGTTACAACGAACAATAACTGGTTAAAATAAAAAAATGGACATTTTAATTAGTGCATTGAACCTAATTAATTCATACGTGCGTCACTACACACACTAAGAAATTGGCCGGAATTTTGAGAAATACGCGTAAAGTTTTTAGAACACCTATTATTTTATTAGTTTGTGAGAGTAATTAAAACACCACAATTACGATTATTCACTTTTTAACTTTAAACGTTTATTAATCGTTTTATATATATTTGGAAGTAATGCGTCTAGCTCCTATCACACAAGCGGGATGAATGAAAGAACGATAGAGGGCAGGCGCGTACAGAGCTTCGTTGTTTTGAAACTTTTGTTTATATTAATTTTTGTAACTAATATATCAATAAATTCAACACGCCCCCTCAAAAATTAATCGGTAGTTATACAAACATAGTTTTAAATCAACTACCTAACTAAACTACATTAACTTCCAAATACTTGCTGGGAATTACAATTTGGTCCAACATTCGTTCGAGGGTTGAGGAAAACCCAGTAAAACCTTCAACCAGACCAATTCAAATAAAATTAATACTTATTATAACTTATACTTATTTACATACTGCACTGTTATTGTATACCCATTTTACATCTCATCATTTGAAATGTACTTGCAGGCAGGGCTTTTGTTAATGCGTCGGCCAGCTGCTCACCTGTGGGAATGTAATTTAATTTTATTACATTTTTCTCAACTTGTTCCCGAGAAAAGTGATATTTTATATCAATATGTTTTGACCGTTTATGACTTGATGGGTTACTGGCTATGCTTATACATCCATTATTGTCTTCATAAATGACAATTGGTGCAGTAATAAGTATATTTATACTGGCTGCTAAAGACTTTAGCCACAAGGCTTCTCTAACTGCCTCGAACAATGCCATATACTCAGCTTCTGTTGAGGAAGCCGCAACTGACAATTGTTTTCGTGTACACCAGGAGATCGTACACTGGTCAAAGAGTTTAAACAAATACCCAGTTGTACTCTTTCTATCATGTGTATCATTACCACCCCAGTCTGAGTCTACGTACCCACATAAAATCTCATTGTATTTACACCTCTTGTAACACAATTTAAGATCAGTTGTGCCTTTTAAGTACCTTAGTACCCTTTTAAGACATTGCCATAGTTCTTTGTTATTTTTATGTGTGTACCTACTCAGTATGTTTACACTGACGCTTAAATCGGGCCTAGTACATAGCATAATATACATAAGGCATCCTATGACGTTTCGACAGGGTGCGTCATATTTCTCCTCGGAGTTCAACGCGTCATAGTTTAACTTATTTTCTAAGGGGGTAGACACAGGTTTAGACTCATGCATATTAAACTTAGTCAAGACTGTTTTGATGTATGCACTTTGGTCTAGATACACTTGATCACTTTCTCTAGTGATTTTTATGCCTAGAAACACTTTTATTTCATTTAAATCGGTCATTTCGAATTTGCTCATCAAATATCTTTTCAAATTAGTCATAGTATTTATGTCAGCGCATACTACTACTAGATCATCAACGTATAACACTACGTATATATTTTTATATATATATCCTTTATCTAGTATATATATACATCTGTCAACTGATGAATTCTGAAACCCTTTTTCTTTCAAAGCATGTTCGAATACTTCGAACCAACACCTGGCGGCTTGTTTAAGCCCATATAACGCCTTTTGTAATTTACAAACATAGCCTTCTTTACACGATACACCTTCAGGAACCCTTAAATAGATTTCCTCTTTTAATTCGCCATTTAGGAAGGCGGTCTTAACGTCCAAATGATGAACCAATAAATTAAATTGATTGGCAAGGCCAATAATGAATCTAAAACTGGCTATTCTGGCGACAGGTGCAAATGTTTCATTATAGTCTGTAAGATACTCTTGACTAAAACCCCGCGCCACTAAACGCGCCTTATATCTTTGAGGATTTCCAAATTCATCATTTTTGACAGTAAATATCCATTTATAATCTACAATGTTTTTGTTTGGCGGTCGTGGTACTAAAGTCCACGTTTCATTTTTATGTAATGAATTAAGTTCCTCTTTAATCGCGCTTTCCCATTTGCTTCTATCATTTCTATACTTAATTTCTGCAAATGATTTTGGTAAACTGCATAAAACAGTTTGAGCGCATGTCAAATAGTCTTGGTCATCAATTTCATTATATGAAACAGGGGGTTTTTCTATAAGCCTATCACTCCTCCAAGTTCAGTATTTTTGTTTACATTTTTATCAATACTACTATTCTTTGAGTTATCAAAACGTACTTCGCTAAACGTATCATGGTTCAATTTACTTTAGTAGGACATTCACCATTCTCACTAGATTTTGAACCATCTAGTTTCGTTTCGAGATCGTTTCGGGACTTACTTGACACTGATTTTTGACACAATATCATTATCAGTTTTGTCATGAGAATTTCCAATATTCCCTTCAGGCTTCCAAGAAGACCTGGACCTCAAAAGGTTAATTTCGTCCACGATAACAGTCTCGGGACTTACTTGACACTGATTTTTGACACAATATCATTATCAGTTTTGTCATGAGAATTTCCAATATTCCCTTCAGGCTTCCAAGAAGGCCTGGACCTCAAAAAGGTAATTTCGTCCACGATAACATCTCTAACCACTACGAACTTTTCGCTGTCAGGGTTCCAAACTTTATAACCGTTTGTTTCATACCCCACCAAAATGCCCTTCCATGATTTATTATCAAATTTAGCTTTAGTCGTTTTGTTATGCACATAAACTGTCGATCCAAAAACCCTTAAAAATTTTACTTCCGGTTTCCTATCGTGCCACATCTCATATGGTGTTTTTAAAAGTGTGAGGGCCTTAGTCGGTGTTATATTTATCAAATAAACTGCAGTCAAGACTGCCTGACCCCAAAAAACTTTATCTAATTGAGCACCGTTTAAGATAGAACGAGCTTTCTCAGTAATGGTTCTCACCATCCGTTCTGCAACACCATTTTGCTGTGGAGTTCTAGGAACTGTTAAGTGGTATGAAATAGGGATGTTACGGAGCTTCGGTTCCGATTCCGAAAAGTCGGAACTTCCGATTAATTTTACACCTCCGATTCCGATTTCGGTTCCGATAATTTTGAATCGGAGTTAGACCGGAGTTCGAAACGCAGCGATACACGTGACTAGAGCGGCTACAAACAAGTTTTCACGTGTCGCCAGGGTAATGTTTATTTATTTTATACACGCTCGCGCTCGAAGTCTCAGTTTATTGTTTTGTTTGTGGATGTTAGAAGAAAGTAGAAGAAAGATGTTTTAAGGAAAGGCCCCTTAACACATCTTTCTTCTACTTCCACCCCGGTTCCGGCTCCGATTCCGGTTCCGAATCCGGTTCCGATTCCGATGAATCAAATTTAAAACCTCCGATTCCGGTTCCGGTTCCGATAAAACGACATCCGTAACATCTCTAGTATGAAATACCCTTTTCAGCACAGAACCTCTTCATTTCGGCAGATAAGTATTCACCACCGTTATCGCAAAACAAGTTAGTTACTTTTAAATTAAATTTAGCTCCACTTTTTGCAACAAAATCTTTGAACGCAGCATATACGTCAGATTTGTATGTTATTAAGTATGTAACACAATAATGGGTATACTGATCAACAAACAATACGAAATAATTTTTATTATCAACAGTCGTTGGAGTGATAGGACCACAGACATCAGAACTGACAGCAAATAGAGGTCGATTTACGTGACTTCTGTCCTTGGCGTGATTAAACGGCAGTCGGCTCTGCTTCCCATTAATGCAAGCTTCACATAATTCATCATCCGGCACTACAGCGCTTAACTTACTTATATCCTTAAACAACTCAAGTCGTTTTATTTCGATAAATTTGTTCTTACTCATGTGACCAAGGCGCTGATGCCATAATTTGTAATTATTTTTGTCACTAGTGCATGCTTGGGAAACAGGACGACTTTTGCTTACAGACGCCACAAAATCTACAGCAATTAAATTGTTAAAGGGCATACCTTTCATCACTGTTTTACCATTTTTGCGTATTTGCGCACCATCAGTACTGAAAATGACAGTGTATCCAGCTCGCTGCATCTTGGAAACTGACAGCAAATTGTACGGAACCTCAGGGCAGTACAGAACACCGTCCAAACAGCCCTGGATACCCATGTTGCTGGTAACCTGCAGTGTACCCCTTTTCGTAGCTGAAATAAATTCACCATTTTTAGCAACTGAAATTTTCAGTGGTGTATGTAAAACAACAAAGTTAGTAAACAAGTCTTCTCTATTTATAATGTGATGCGAGGCGCCGGAATCGAGAAGAAAGGTAACTTTGTTATCGCAGTCTTGCGTTTCAAATTCTCCGGTCATAAAAGCAAATCCAGAGAACTCATTCGATGCTGATTGTTTATTCTGGCTTATCTCAATTGAGTGTACTGTTCTTGGCCGGTTATTGTTTATATTATTGCCCTTTTGTTGATTCATTCGTTTGAAATAGAAACAATCATTTCGTTTATGTCCACTACGCCCACAATGATGGCATTTTATGAATTGAGAGTTCTCATTCTTTCGTTTTATATACTTATTTGACTGTTTGTTATTAAATTTTCTTTTCTTCGGCTTGTCATTTTTCATTTCAATTTGCAACACTTTTGTGCTCATATCGCATGACTCGTTTTTCAGCTTCACTTCATGATCCAGTAGCCGTGTTTTAACGAAAGCTAACGTCATATTATCTTCCGATAACGTCTCGATCGCTGTTATCACTCCGTCGTAAGTAGAGGGTAAACTTAGCAATAAATGAGCAACTTTATCGGTTTCTTCTAACTTCGCACCAGCGGCAACTAGCTCTGTGATGAGGTCATCGAACGTTGCAAAGTGTTTTATGAGAGACACTTCACTTTTTAATTTTAACGACAACAACTTTTTTCTTAAAGCCAATTGAGTCGCAATGCTCTTACGTTCGTACAACGTATCTAAATTCTTCAAAATGTCTTTCGCCGATACCTCTTCCTTAGCAAAACCAAGATAAGAATCCGAAAGATATTCGATGATTACATTTTTCGCTGTACTATTATTTTTTTTTCACATTTCGTTGCGAGGTAATGACTCGTCGTCGATAACTTTTAACACATCCATTTCATTAAGCAACGCACGAATACGAAACTTCCATACACTATACTTCTCACCGTCGAACGGCTTGATATTTTGTTTAATCTTGGAATGGTCCATTTTTTCTTTAGTTATTGTTCAACACAGCGTATTTTCACTCGCGCACTCTGCTTTAGTTATTGTTCAACACAGCGGATTTTCACTGGCGCACTCTGGTCCCATAACCTATTATTTTATTAGTTTGTGAGAGTAATTAAAACACCACAATTACGATTATTCACTTTTTAACTTTAAACGTTTATTAATCGTTTTATATATATTTGGAAGTAATGCGTCTAGCTCCTATCACACAAGCGGGATGAATGAAAGAACGATAGAGGGCAGGCGCGTACAGAGCTTCGTTGTTTTGAAACTTTTGTTTATATTAATTTTTGTAACTAATATATCAATAAATTCAACAACACCCCGATGAAAAATTGGATTTCCGTAAATCGATGAATTTAATGTGGCCGTCGGTTCGACGCATACATTGACGTCATAGTATGGTCTCTGCGGTCTATACCGTCCCCCAGTGAGTCAGTGGATTGATAAATATGTTTATATTGGCGAAGTAACGGACTGGCTGTTCAGTGTGATTCGTGCCGTTGGAAAGACATTACATGACTGTTATCCTTGCGTAGACGTCGTGTTTCGTTTTTAGCTGTTTCAAGCTTTCGTATTTGTGTTGTGGTGGTGTTGTTGATTATCAACAATGTATTCGGCAAATATTTGTGTGACTATCGAGGATTTTATGGATGTTGTTTTCTGTGCTTATGTGCACAACCATAAAAAGGTTGGTTTTTTGTAGTGGTTTACTTTTATTCGTTAAAATATCTTTACAATAGTATTATGAAGGTTCTACAAGGCTATTGTAAATATATTTTTGGTAACGCTTTCCAGTTTTTTGGAATTTATTTGATTGAATTGTCTAACATGTCAAGCCAAGTTTAAATGATCTCAACGTATTTAATATATTCTTATATTTATATTTAAAAAAATTTTCAATAATGGATGCGAGTTTAATAATTTATTCACAATATCTAATTAAAAACTAATGTATACAGTTGGAGTTGCATAGATGAGATATAATCTTGTTCTTCCTTGGATTAAAAGATCTTTATCTATCTATGTTTTCAATGTTTAGCAGTTTCTTTTAATGTACCAAATGCCAAGAAAGAGCCATAGCATTATGTACCTAATATGGTTTTTAAGTAGTTAAACATAACGGCCAATATCCAATGAAAAACGTTCACGGTACAGCAACAAATGGGCGTGGCAGTACATTGACAAACATGTAGGTACGGCAAACGGATTGATGAGGGTTGAAAGTGCTGTCAATGCCTTGAACACAACTCCTCAGTCACCTTTTGAAACTCTATACATATATATATATATATATATATATATATATAGAGAGATATATAGAGTCTTAAAAGGTTCTAATTAGGAATATGGCATTCATTAGATGCAAAAATGCCTTTATGTTCTAAAGTATTTGCTAGCTTGAAAGAAAACATGAAATCACCATCCATTACAGTCTTTAAAAAGGCTAAACTATCATTATGCGTACAAGTAGCATCATCAACTAACAACTACATACCACGCACACAACAACGTCATCAAAATCAGTAAATATAGGGGAATTTATTTGTCCATTACAAATATTAATTTAATATTTAACTGTGTTATTGTGGACTATATCTTTATTTACTGGAACTAATTAGTTACCTGCTTATCCTTCATAACAATTGTTAATTAATAGAAATCCATTATCCATACAAACTTTGATCGGTTCCATTAATTGGAACATTTTAAAATAGCACAAGGGTATATTTCCTTATACTAGTACAGTGGAGTACCTAGTATGTCAGTTTAAGTCCATGATAAAAAAGGACTTCGACATATTCGTTCAGTGTAACTCAAATTCTAGCTGTAATGATATTTTTTTCTATGATAATTTTAAGGGATTACACAAGGTACAATACTAGGCCCCATATAACAAGGAACATATTATTTTGTAATTCCAAGTCTTATTTCCAATTAAACTAAACATGGGAACTAAACCCAAGGCCGTTTCCAGCTGTTTTGCTATCACAAAACCAATAAGGCAACAATAAAACACAGCATGACGAAACAAACGACATTTTTATGTTAAAAGTTATAACAAAATCATAAAACACTGCACGTCATTCGCAAGCCTACTTAATTCTACAAAATTAATATAAGTTCTATAAAAGTGGGTCGTAGGAAACATACAAGCGACACATTAATCATAATTATCTATAATAACGTCAACAAATAGTCAATACACGCGTAATGTGGGAAAATACTATGAATAGGGGCCTGCAGGAGTAGTTTTCTTTCTTATTTTTTCAATGGTTCCATTGTTTTCATCGAATCTGTTTTTCTCAAAGTTTTTGTGTTGTTCATCGGCTGTTGTGTCCTGTGTGAACTCAGCTCTATTTTTTACTGTAGTATGAGTTTGATGTACTTAGCTGTCTCAATAGAAAATGCCAAGGTTGAAGTCTAATTTTGAATAACTTTGTTTGTCAAGCAAGACCAAGATTTAAATCAAATCGTCTCTTATCATAACTAAGGAACTATAGATTACATCACACTAATATTATAAAGGCGAAAGTTTGTGTGTGTGTGTTTATATTCGTTACTTCTTCACGCTCAAACGGCTGGACCAATTTTGATAAAATTTTATACGGCGGTAGCTGCCACCCACCACCCTGGATTAACATATAGGCTACTTTTTATCCCGATGTTCCCATGGGATAGATATTTACGCAAGTGAAACCGCGGGGCGCAGCTAGTATTAGATAAAATTAAATATTTATGTAAATTCAAATTCGGCCTTATCTTTTAAATATGTGCATATAAAAAAGTCGTTTAACACTGTCTGTCTTTTCAATTATCTGCAACATCACAAAGATCAATCAATGCTTCAACAAGTTGCTCAATTTTTTCTTTCTACATTTCAGCAATCGGAAAGATGGCGTAAGCTTCGCAACATTGTGCAGTGGACGCCATTCTTCCAGACCTACAAGAAGCAGAGGTACCCTTGGATCCAGCTTGCAGGTCATCAAGGCAACTTCAAGGCGGGACCTGACCAAGGCACCATATTGAAGAAACTTAGTCCGCAAGAGGAAAGGTGTTTTCAGGTATACATCAATAAAACATTTGTTTCGTCTTTCGTATGTACATATTGTACATGTTATACAATAGCAAGAATAATAATGGGATCACAACGAAAAAATGGTTGATTAAGTCAAATGTGTTGTGTGAAATTCTAAGTTCCATTGGGGTTAGGGACATTGCACTGTGCTACATCTTGCTTATACTATTGCTTGTTGTGTAGTTGAGTATATCTATCTTTTTCACAGATTTTACTTCTACTATGGTCCCTTATGAATAGTTTATCAACCAAAATCTTTATGGGTGCATCATCATCATCATTATTATTCCAGTCAAAAGACGACCATTGCTGGACATAGGCCTCCCTCCCCCATATCGCCACTTAGATCAGTTCGGTACTTCAAGCATCCCGCGGTTAAATAAGTGCATACATGTCACGAATCAGGCAATCATCATTTTCAATAAACGGGATGATGTGTATGACAAATTGATCTGTTGTGAATATAACTTACGTATAACATACGTGTGTTAGTAGTTCCAAAAGCTACACTTCTTAGAAGCATTAGTCATTACTACTGGAGCTACTACAATTTGCTATACGTGGTTATGTTCTGTGAAGCCATTCATGCGTAGAAAAATATCTTCATCTTTATAGGTACACAAAATGTCTTCACATTTATAGGATATGAATATATTCATATCATATTATGTAATAGTTCAGTGTTGGAATTATTATATTACAAAACCAGTTTTGCTGCTGTTTTTGTTCAGTAATAAGTATATACTTATCATAGATTTATTAAAGAGTTTGATTAACTGCAGGATGTTTAGTGCATCCGGTTCTCATTTAACAAAATGATTCACTAAATCACTTTAAGCTTAAAACAAATGATTCACTTAATTTACTTGAAAATTCAACACTACAAAGAGTTGCCCAATTTGTGAATCAGCATTATTTTTTCTCGACTTGTCGCGGTTAGATCAAGTCAATAACCGTTGCAAAAAAGATGGTTGCCCTCAGAACAATTGGAAATAAAAACTGTGTGAAAAATCAATTGAACCTTTGAACTTTGGCTAATTGAACATTGTTTGACTCCAAAGCGACTGATTACTTATAATAATAGTGGTTTTTTAATAACATGCCATAGATTAATCAAATATCAATTAAGTCTGTGAAGTTGTGCATGTCGTTTCTTCACCATAAAGTATCATTAAACCAATGAGGGGTAGATTTGAAGTCATAAACCTCAAAAAATAACGTAACTACTTAAAATAATCTAGAATCTGCGGTTTCATTATATTTTTTCGTCAAATAGTATGACTGCAACATTGACTCTTGATATAGGTAATACTAGGCCAGAGCAATAGGAACATCCACAAAAAGAGTGTAGGTATAGTGTACTGTCAACTTTATCTCAGTTCTAACCTATGTTCGTCTGACATGTCATACTTTTCAAAAGTTATAATAATTAGTAATGCCTGTGTGTTGCAAATATATTTATTTCTTGCCTGCATACCAAATAAATATTCTAAATCAGGTTCAGGACCCTCTGATTTTATTTAATAAACAAAAAACTTCTGACCTGTTTTGACTGAGAGTTTTTGCTGGATAGTTAATTTATTCTTTTTCCTTGACCAAACCGCAAAACGTCTTAGATGACTATTAATAACAATTTATTTGATTTCTCAATTGGATTATGCGCAGTTCTATTGCTATGGTTTATGGTTATAAACCTAAATTATTTTAATATAATTTCAACCAAATCGTCGACTTTGACCAGTGTCATAGCATTGTATATTTTGATATAGATAATACAATATTGGACTTTGAATCACAGACTTCTTAATGAGTAGGCCCAAAATTGGTTACTTTCAGTCGCGTTCGGATTAATAATAATTATGCACAAACAAACGCAGATCATACTTTGACGTCATTGTAAGTTCTTAAAGTAATCGACGACATTTCGGACGTGCGAATTGCTTTGTAGATAATGTCCGAACCGATTATGTATCTGTTTTGAATTATAATGCTTGTAGGCACACTTTGTAAGAAAATGCTTAGAAAGAAACGCCTCGTTCGAATAGTGTTTTACATTGTTTTCATGTGTATTTGAAATCGTTGAAAATAACAATGTATGATGGCTTGTCATGTTATGCGCGTCATGAAGTAAAATGAGTCGCAATAGCCTAAGTTTGGAAGACAAGCGTTTGACGTGTATTATGTTTGCAAAGATTGAATAAAACATGGCGTCGTGCAAACGTTACATAAAATAACGCATGTTAGTAAATCGCACGTCACCAAAATCATTTGAATTTGGTATTTTAGTGCATATTGACGAAACGTTACTGTCTTTGTTTGGTTTTATAAATCAATTTTGCCGTGAAATATTTCATCCGGATCTTTGGCTTCAGCGCAATAATCATCTACAGCTTTTGCTCTCTTCAGTAAAGTCTCCACCTTACCATTTATCATTTTATTATTATCGAACCCCTCTTTCTGTACTTTACTTATTAAAGAACTTAAATTTTCTTGAGCTTTTGCTCTCCATTTCTGTTTTCGTCGCCATCTACTTGCATTACTTCAAATTCTGATCTTTAGCCTTATACTCCAGCACGAGCTTAAAAACGGAGCATGACGCAGCTTACATTTCTGTTTACCTCTCAATGGAAATCAAGCCTGAAGATTAGATAATGTTCTACGAAGAAAACGATATTTAGCTCATGCTTTTTATATTTTCTTATTTTGCTTTAAAAGCATTATTATTATCTAACCCGTCATAAATTACAGTGAATACGTAATATACATTTAAGACTTGAATGAATCTAGATTTCCTTTTGTAGTAGGTATGTATTGAATTTGGTTTTAATAATGTTTTTTTCTAATTCCAGTTGCTGATGAAAGATGTTCTAAGGCCGTTCGTACCTGAATACAAGGGACATCTCACCTCTGAAGACGGAGAATGTATCCTTTTTTAAAATAATGTACAACGAAACAAACTATTAACCCATCCTCAATATGAATATGCACAAACCAAAGGCATAAAAAACTGCTTTTTAATGTTCGCGTCTACAATTTGATAGAACTAATTTTGATATTCATGTATACAGCAAAGACTCGCTATATCCAGGAGAAGCACACATAATTAATAATGTGAATTTGTATACCTAATAACATTTTTCACAAAACTTCAATTGTTGGATTAGAAAATCTTACGAAGAGAGAAATGAAAACCAATAACCAGCTGTAATACTGGAGACAATGAGCGTTTATTCTATTCTATGTATGTATATTTGTAAAACACCATTGAATATTTCATCCAATGACATAAAACAAATATTTCCTTAACCAAGCATTCCAATACAGTGTATTTACAACTACAAGACTTGCTGAGCGATTTCGATAGTCCGTGCGTCATGGACTGCAAGATTGGCGTCAGGACTTACCTTGAAGAAGAGCTCGCGAAGGCTAAGGAGAAGACCAAGTTACGAAAAGTGAGTATTTCACAATCATTGTTATGGTTAAGTTTGACGAAATTATAGCTGTCTCTACTCGATCCATGCATTAGGGATTAAAAGAAGG
Organism: Luperina testacea; assembly: GCA_927399505.1. NCBI lineage: Eukaryota > Metazoa > Arthropoda > Insecta > Lepidoptera > Noctuidae > Luperina > Luperina testacea. The sequence goes on along the minus strand of OV656768.1, from coordinate 14,900,825 downwards.
AAAGAGTTCTGTGATATTGGGTTGTTTATATTTGCTGTTAGTTCGGGAATCCGGGATAAGGAATCTACCAAATCATGTTGAATGGTAACAACTGGCGATATTTTGTCAAGTTTCCTACCATCACTTTGAGCTGTTGCTGAAGAATATGTGTACCATTTTGATGGTACTCGATTTAATCTCGAAGAAGGCGGTTAGAATACTATAAAACATTCTGATAATGGTAGATGAGCTATTCAAAGACCATTTACATAGTGTAATAGGTAAAACGGGCTGGTCTTCGCAACTCCACGTCAATGCGCGTATTTTGCGTACGGGTGGGAAAATCGATCATTCGATCCACCCCAGCTCCTCAAGGAAGGCCAGCAACGCCTTGATGTTACTGACCGTCTCATGTAGGGTACCTGGGTTACCGAAGCACTTTGCCCTGTACGTGGCGACCACCGGGCAGTGTAATAAAATAACATGTTGACACTCGTTGAAGTAAATTGTTCGTTTCCCTTAATCAAGGCATTCTATATGCGCATGACTTTAAACTGTTAGCACCTCAAATGTTAAATCTATATTTAAATGAAGTCTTCCTTTTAATCTCACTAGGTACATATATTTGATCTTTCTCAGATGTGTCTATAGTATTAAGTTAAGTTACATTTTTGAATCAATTAAACTAAATTGGTATTTTACTGGTATATGTAAATACAATATTTGACAACTAATATACATTTTTCCAAGAGATCTTCTTCTTTTTTATGGTTTTCTCAATTCATTTCGGTTTAATGTGGTTCGGAATAATCATCATTATTATTTGTATATCCTCTTACTAGGAGTTACATTTTGCCATGTTCAACGGCCAAAGTTGGTTGATCAGACAATGATCTTACACTTTGACATCATGTTATAAACTTTACACATGTTTCTGAATCATGTCGATAGCATTATATAGCTCTTACATAATTATTATCTATCTACAATAAACTGTTCACTTTAACGACATCACGTACTACTATTTGGACGTGCGCTTTATTCTTTAAGATATCTACGTCATTGCTACGTCAGATATTATTGCTGGGGTTTTCAATTTACTTTTTATGGTCACCATCGATTTTGTCATTTTCTTCAATAAAACTTTTAAGGACAACCAAAATTACGTTCTTTCGTAAACTCAATCCAATCACTGAAAGAAGAGTAGAGTAGTAGGTGTGTATTTAAATATACTACTATCTTACACTAAACTTTCTGTGTCACTAAAATATCAATTGGGAGTTTATGAATGTATTTATAAATTGTGAACGTACCAAAAGTTCTGAACCCAAAATTGCAAAAAAAATCGTCAGGCATTATTTTAGTAATGAGAAAAAAATATCTTTAAATATCTGATAGAAAGTATAAACCAGCGTCGTTATTCTAGCGACCTCCGTAGTATCATTTTTAATAGAGTTCGTTGCTTATCCGGCAATGTCAGGAGAATGTGTGGACGCATTGATAAACACGTTTTAATTACAAGTTTGTACGTCAATGATATGGAACCAAACATATATAACTGTAATTAAGCTGTAAACAAACCAGTTATAAAAATAATCAGAGTCATAATACTCATTGAAATGATATTTTTATTTAGTAGTTGTTATTGTAGTATAAATAGCAAGTAATTCATAGTCTATGAATAGATTACAGGAAGGGAAGTTGAACTTATAATAAATTAATGTCGAAAGGTCAATGGGTACGTGATGATGTATAGCGTCTTGGGTTGGGATCACTTACGCTTCTGACAATACTGCATACGTTATGAGTCGTAAAATTAATTCTTAAAAGCTTTTAACCTTCACTGTCATTGCACTGGTTTTGAATACAAAACAAACTTTATAATGTATAATCAAGACTGGTATTCAGCTGCATCCGGTTAGACTGGAAGCCGACCCCAACGAATTTGGGTAAAAGCTAGGCAGGCAGATATATATATCAAGACTATCCAAATAAATCCACCCACTGTATAGTATTGTGTATATCAAGATTCCATATTCTAAAGAAAGACAATCTCTTTTTTCCAGGACATGTACGAGAAAATGATCCAGATAGATCCTCAAGCGCCAACGGAAGAAGAGCACAGGAGTAAAGGCGTCACGAAGCCGAGGTACATGATCTGGAGGGAGACCATCAGTTCCACTGCGACCCTCGGCTTCAGGATAGACGGTGTCAAAAAGGCTGATGGCACCAGCTCCAAAGACTTTAAGACTACTAAGACTAGGGAACAAATTCTTGAATCCTTCAAAGAGTTTACAAGCAATTTTCCAAATGCTGCGGTAAGTTCCACAAATTATTTTTTTAACTATGTATTTTAGAATTTTTTATTAGAGATGAAAAAATATTACCCGCATTACTGCCATTAAAACTATTTTAAAAACAATTTCCTTTCATGAAACAGTTAAGTTGGTCCCAAGCAATATTTTTTGCAGCCATCGCTTACGTTTTTCGCTATTGTTGTAACATTATTTAATTTTCTACCTTTTTCTATTACAGCCGAAATACTTAGAAAGACTGAAGAGCATCAGGGATACACTGAAAGAATCATCGTTCTTCAGATCTCATGAACTCATCGGCAGCTCCTTACTCTTCGTCCACAACAAAAGGCGGGCCTCCATCTGGATGATAGACTTCGCAAAGACTGTCCCCGTTCCAGACAATGTTAGCATAGACCATCAATCTGTCTGGGAAGTTGGCAACCACGAAGATGGCTACCTCATTGGACTGAACAACATCATCTCAATCTTCGAATCTCTCATTAATAATGATAATGGCAACATAGACAAGTGCTACGCCAACGTTAACGTTAGTTTAGAAAAAAATGTTCGAAAAGATAGCTTCGATACTTGAAGTATCGCGACTTGAGAGAAATCTCGTGAGAATTGACTGTGCACAGTGATGGTGTACTGTTATGCATTTTCAGTAGTTGTACTGAGCTGTACAAATCAGATGGCTTGTTTATGCGACGCTAAACTCTGCGTGAATAAAGTAACAGCTTGAGGAAGACACGTTATTCTTTATAACGTAGGCTTGGATTGAAGAGCAGACGGAAGTTGGGCACCGCAAAAACATGTCAACTATCGCGATCGTGTTGATCGCACCCCTTCACGACTACGTACCTATACTTATATAGATTTCTTGTAAATAATCCATAGTATTATAAATGTATGTGTATTACTGTTAAATTTAAAATACTCAATTCTAGGTTAGGTTTGGGCACCACCAATAGTGTTAATGTTTTTGTTTCAGTAATGAATATTAGTAAAATTGCATTCTACGGTTATTTCAAGTACCTAATGACTAAAACTGAACGGATTCTGATCAATTTATAGAACAAATTAATTATTGCTAGTGTGAAAGAACTGAAATACAGTAATTGCATGGAGTAATTTGTTTATTGTTCTCCAATTTTATACCATAGTTTTTAATAATTAGATGTTCCATGAAACAATAATAGTAAATTCATAAATAGATATTTATTTTGTTTTAAGTACACTATATTAGTGTAATGACTAGATGAAAGTCAATATTTTAAGTTTAAACAATCTGAAGGTACTAAATAAAAGTAATATCTCGTCATTTCTGTTTTTTCTTTATTCCTCGTCCTCATCTTTGTAAGAGTTGTACGCAGATGTTGATAACAAAAACAAAGAGAAAATAATAGAAGTATATGTATTTACCTGCCGTGGCCATATATTTTGGACGTTCAAACGTGCCCTTAATGTGCCTATTTGACATAAATGATTTGACTTTGACATACCACATACTTATGTATAATACATACATAAACTCCCACCTTCTTCGTATGTGTGTAGGCAGAAACTACTCAGAGCCACTTGCTACCTTATCCTTTCTTTTCTTTTTCAGGATGGGAAATCATCAAATGACCCCTCCCGCTCTGGATAGAGCGGAAGGGAGTGTCAGACTCTTACTGACTAAAATCCACCTGTGTTCCTTCCGTAGCCCTTTATGTTCTGGGCCAGCGGTAACCCTTTCGGACAATCCCTCTGACCCGGCAGGCTTCGGCTTTGACGGGCCCCTTCACTTGATGCTGACATCTCTTTGAGGCGCGCGTGGAACACGTACGCGCCGTCCGGCACGGGCCTGGTCCTGATCGGACGGTGAGCTACCCATTACTCTCCGCCCGCAGGCCCGCGCTTACGGTGGCCGTGAGTCGTCGCGCGGCTCCCGACGCCCGGAGCGTCTCCCGCGGCAGCTGGGACGGGAGGCTCTCTCCCTCAGCCGTCCCGCCGCCTCCTTTGCTAGCATGACTGCTTCGCAGAAGGACGCAAACCCCTATTGCTACGATACTTACATACTCCTTTTGCTCCGTTTAAGTTCATAAATCTGTGGGGTAATTACGTAACACATTAACAACAGCAATGGCTTTCTATTTGACAGTTCAACAACATTCATTGCGTTATTTACGTTGTTGAGCAGACAATTTTTCGAACATATGAAGCAATGGATTGGAATTTCTTTTAAAATGATTCAGATTGTGATCGAAAGTATATTACACAATTAGGCAGCTGGGCATATATATACCCACGCCGGTGGCCATAGTAGTCTATATAAAAATAATGATATCTTCTATAACAGATACAATCTATTTTATTATAGACTAGAAGATGACAGCGGTTGTATTGAGTGTGTGTATTTAATGAATCCTTATAAGATCGCCTTTTTACCTTTTGACATACTAATATCAATATACAACGAACGTTTATTAACGCAAAAGTAATAAACGCTAACAGACCTAAAATATGCACGTACATGAAAAATGAAGCAAAAGAATTATGTAGGGCATCAAATAATTCGTCCGAATCGCTGTCAACAGGAACAGTGCCCAAAAGGCTGGCGGCATTGCCACGTTGTATGGCGATGATGATTCTTTGGCCAAGAAAGAGACCAGCCCTCTGGTCACGTGAAGTGTCGACCAATCGCTTGGTGATATCTCGAAAAACCAAAGTAATTAGGTATTCTAAAATCCAGATAAAACATCTTTAACTTGATGTGATTATTCGAAAAGCTTAGAAATCAGTTTGAACTGAACCGTCTATCCACGGGATGTGATTATACACCAGATAAAATCACCCGTCACATCATATTCAAACTGATTTTATCTACTATCCACCAGAGATCACAATCTTGCACAAAAATATCTTTATAAGATTTTCTATTTATTGACTTAATATTAAGAACCAATGAACATGTTTTGACAAGTGGAAAATCAAGTTGCAAATATTTGAAAAACTAGACGTCCTAGGCTAAAAATTGTGATATACAGGGTTATTGGTAAAACATTAACACACCTAATGGTTTTAAACCTACCTAGGTTTTAAAACCCAGGTTTAAAGAAGCAATCGGTCAATGCGGTGATAAAATAATGACGCCTGCAGAGCTAAAGTGAATAGCGCGAGAACGAATTCTCTCAGAATTTGTCGGCCACACAGGTAAACGATGACTTGGGTTATAGGATAGTTTTATCTCTGTAGTACGATCCCGTGGGCTTATTTCAGACATCCACGCGGTTAAAGCCGCGGGCAAAAGCTAGCGTAGGCTTAAAATGATTCCCCGCCCTGGGACCTGGAGGCGAAAGTACTCGCGTCACTGTACCGGTGGCGCGAGGAAGCGCGGGCGCGGGGCGAGGGGCTGACGCAGCGCCATATGGAGCTGCGTCGGTCTCAGCTTCGCGAGGTCCTGGTGGCGGAATGGCGGGACAGGCTTTCGCGCCCTACCGCCGGCCTCGGTACCATCGAGGCGGTCCGGCCAGTACTCGAGCGCTGGCTCGGGAGGAGGCACGGCTCCCTGTCGTTTCGGGTGACGCAGGTGCTCTCGGGGCATGGTTGCTTCGGGAAGTACCTGTGTCGCATTAACAGGGAGCCGGACGCCCGGTGTCACCACTGCGTCGACTGCCGGGAGGACACGGCGTGGCATACGCTGGCAGAGTGTGCCGCTTGGGAGGAGCCGCGCCGTGCCCTCATCTCAGAAGTAGGCAGTGACCTCTCGCTGCCGGCCGTGGTCGAGTCCATGGTCGACAGCGAGGAGTCCTGGGACGCGGTGGTTTCCTTCTGTGAAACAGTCGTCTCGCAGAAGGAGGCTGCGGAAAGGGAGAGGGAGATCTCGTCCACTCACCCTGCCCGCAGCAGGCGCACCGGGCGTCGGCGGAGGGCGGACAACGCCCTCTTCCGGCCCCCCTAAACGGGTCCAGGGGCGACGGACTCGGGGACGTCCGTCGCCCCCCACACATCAGGACCCGAGGTGGCGGCGCGATGTGTTCCACGCGCGCCCCTCTTAGACGTCGCGGGGGGAGTCAAACACCTCACTCCCCCCCCCGACCAGACGGGGCCCGCTACGGCGGGCCGGCACCAGCCGGGGGTTGCGGAAGGATCGTACGTTCCCGCGACCCCCGGCGTAGGTGTGAGATGGAACACCCGGGGTGGTTTTTAGTCAGTAAGAGTCTGACAGACCCCGCCGCCCGCCCCAGGGCGGCGGACATCCATGAGGATTTTCCACCCCGGTTCAAAAAAAAAAAAAAAAAAAAAGGCTTAAAATGATAAGTGAACTTGAATCATTTTGGGAATTAAAACCACAATGATGTATTGGACGGCTTATATTTTCCTCACTTACTTAAACCTAACTTATTTCGAATAAATTATAAATTAAATAGTTATTGTCTATATTTCGCTAAAAAGGCACTTGGATTACGTATTGTCTTTGTCTTTAAAGTTGTCTACAACTATGTCGGTTAAACTACAACGTCTGGAATCTCCTTCTTCTGCACTAGCACTTTCTCGTCGGATACGAGAGAAGAGTCTGGGTACGGGACCCGTACTGGACCGTCCAGCATCTGCCGGAGCGGGGGAATATCTCCTCGTTCGAGGTTTAGATGTTTCTTCTTCAGAAGCAGTCTCTGAATAAGGAGGAGGCGGTTGCTGCAACATCGACATTCGACTTTCTCTTGCAGCAGTCGCTGTTGGTATCTGCAACTCCGTCCCAGCAACCACAGTTGCTAGTGTCGGAGTAAATTGCGGAGCTGCAGCTCTTGCAGATACCCTTCTCCGTCGTGGCCCAGAATCATCTGCACGCCTTGATTTATTCTCTTCAAGACTATCCCTACTTGGAGGTGTGGGTATTGAAAAATCTGGTCTGATTGACCCACGTCTTCTAGATGTAACAGCGCTGGGTTCCGTTATAAAGTCCAATAATCCAGGCGGGTCATTAGATGAACCAGCTGCAGTTTCCAAAACTGCTAAAGCTCTTAGAAGATCAGCTACACTTGTATTTTCTAAGACTTCTACTTGCTCAGATTCAGGAAGATTAGTTATATTAACATCAGGGTCAAACAAACTTTTACGACCGTGTTTCGTTCTGTTTCTATAACGCTCTAAATCACCTGAAAATTCACCAGGTTCTTCAAGAGACAAATTACGTCCTAGTCTTTTTTGGCTATTGAACTGTTTTATGCTAGCTTCCAAGTCTCCTGACATAACATTAGGTGAACTATTTTTGCGAGATGCTCCAAATGATGGGAATAAACTACTGCGCCCAGATCGTGTCTTATTTTTGTAGTCTACTAATTCGTCTGAACTCTCCGGCATAACATCGTCATCGTTTTTCTTAGATCGGCCAAAAGTAGGAAACAAGCTAAGACGGCCTTTTTTCGTACGATTTTGATATTTCTTTACGTCGTCTCCATCTACAGTATCTTCATCATTGCTTGATAGACCGCTGAAATTGAAGCTTGGGAAAATACTTCGCCTTCCTCGTTTAGTATTTTCTCTGTAACTTTCTGCATCATCATCAGGATCACTGAAGTCGAATGTAGGGAATATGCTGTGACGACCGGATTTGGTTCTGTCTTTGTAAGCTTTTGCATCTTCATCTTCGCTAAAATCAAATGTAGGGAAAATACTACGCCGACCACGATTAGTTTTCTCAAGGTAGGACTTGGCTAGATAATCTTCATCATCATTATTAAAATCAAACGTAGGAAAAATACTATGTCTACCTCTTTTTGTTTTTTCTTTATATGCTTCCGCTTCACTTCGTTCTTCATTAAATGAGGGGAACATATTTCCTCGTCTTGAGGTGTCTTTGACATTCTCGTTAATAGCCTGAGAAGGAGGGATTTCACTCGAACTTGGTTTTCGCAAGAAAAATCTCGTTATTATATTTTGAGATGATACATTTTCTTCTGGCAAAACTTTAGACGGCAATGATAATTTACCACTTCTAATATTGGCTTCCCTTCTATACTTCTCTGCTGATTCACCATTAGTCCATGTGTGTTCATGAACATCCTGTGGTATGAATTCCTTTTGATAATTAGGTACAGCTACACTTAATGCTCTAGTTCTTTTTGGATTGTTTGGTATATATTCGTGACCTATACTAAACTTAGGCGGCCTCTCATTTGCTAAAATATGTTCATCATCAAATAGATGAACACCTTTATCAACACGATCTTTCTGTGCTTGTTCCAATCCTCCCAGTACATTTACTACCCGTGCTAACAATTCTGCTGGTTTGACTATAGCTGAAGCAGTAAATGTCTTTTCTTTATCGATTCCAAGTAAATCAGTATCCGATTGTATTCGAAGCATATCTTTTGCAGAAAGTTGAATATTTTCTGAGTTCGCTCGTTTTCTCTTGTAGATGGGGAATCTTGGCTCTACGTCATATGTGAAAATGGGACAGCTCGAACTTCGGTACAGCGGTGGTAATTCCTCTACGTACACCGGCTGAAAGATAAAGAGGGATAAATATTAGTTTTCACCTACTTTCAGAGAAAACAGATTTAGTGTCACTTTTGCGACAATTGTGGGTTCGTGAACTTTATTAATTCTAGTTACAAGACTGAAACCATGACTATTTGTTGCAGAAACAAATTTCTGCAACAAATAGTCATGGTTTCAGTCTTGTAACTAGAGAAAAGAAATGAATGAGAATGTTTGTTTTCTCCAAAGACAAAACAAACATTTTGTTTTCAGTACCAACCACAATCAATATATTATCTAGTTTATCTAAGTTGAATAAAATATTTTGAAAATTACCTTTATTTTTATAAGATTCGCCTCATTAATTATTTTTCTAAGTGCTGATAGGTCCTTCGTGAAGCCTTGCAAGATTTTGTTTTGTGTGGTCTTGAACTGACACGCAAATTTCTGTTCTATTCTATGGATTCGCTCCGATCTCATGCCGCTGGTGATAAACCCGAGTAACATGACAATGTAGCCGAGACCGAAGGTAATCCACACGATCAGGAATATCTGGTATGTGCAGAAGTAGCCGTACTTGAAGCCATTGTTCACCGTACCTGGAATTATGAAGTACTTATTATTGTTACGAACAATACCTCTTAGGGCCGATTTTTCAATCGACAGATAATTTTTATTCGTGGAATAAAATTGATGTCTGACAGATTTTGTATGGCAGAACTATCAAAAATTCAAAATTTTTCTTCGTATAAAAATATCTGGCGTTGGCAAAATCACCCCTTAAAAAAAATAAGTACGCGAATACGCGAATATGAGATGAGTGTTTACTTTCTATATAAAGGCATGCAAGAGGGAAAATTTTTTTAAACAATCAGAAAGCATTGTTTAAAAAATAAAAATATGTGAGCCTCATGCATGTCCACAGCTGGGCCCAAGGTCACCCCGTATTATTCCTATTCTCTCTATCTAGCTTAAGTCAAATATAAATAAACAGTTCTTACCTGCAACTAAATCACCAAAACCAATAGTAGTAAGTGTGACAAAGGCATAATAGATGGAGGCTACGTAATCCCATCCCTCGAATACCATGAAGATGCAGGCAGGTAAGAAGATGAAGAACAAGAAGCCAGGCACCAGGTACAGGAGGATCTGGCCCAACATGCCAAAGTTGGTGAAGTAGTAGCCAAGGTTGTGGGCTCTTTTCTCGTTTGTTCTTTTGTATTTGCGGTACACTGATATTAGCTGGAACAGAAACAAATACTTTTGTTACCAACTATTTTAAAGCCAATAAAGTAAAAACTAGAAGATGGAAAAAAAATCTGCATAGATTATTATTTGATTTTGTAGATATACGACATGTTTTTCTTCGAAAACCGAGCTTTACATATCTTTGAACATATCAAAATCCATGTAATTACAAAGACGTGGAAGGTTGCCATATTATCGGAAAAGGTGCTGTGGATGTCTCCATAATATCATCAAATAAAAATTGGAAAAAGTAGGTACAAAATGATTGATAAATCAAATCACCTGCATGCCGAAGTATTCACCGAGGTTCGCAAGCAGGATACCGTTGATGGGGATACCGAACAACCCGTAGAATATCATCAGGATTCTGCCCAAGTGCGTCGTTGGCGCCAAATTACCGTAACCTGGAATAATGATAAAGATTGGAGAAGAGTTATTCAAAAGACAAACCTAATTTTATCTTAACTATCTTGGAACTAAATCGATCATACTGTATTTTATACAGTGTTTTGTTACATGATAAAGACCGTGGGACTAACTTTGATATATGAAAAATAAAAATTGTTGGTCCCTAAATTTTGTTGAGTTATATGAGCATAAAATTAAATATACTATGAATCAAATGACTATATTTGGCTTTTTTTTGGTCTCCTTCTCCCGTCATTCCATGCAAAGGTTGTCTGTAAAAGATCTTTTTTACGGATAAGACCGCCCATTGTGTCACCCTATACAAAATTTCTAAATTTTTCTCTGTAATTTTTATGGTGTACGTAATAAATAGTATTCTGTCTATTTTTCCGCGATTTCAGGGTTGGTCCCACAACCAACACTTGTTCATTTTCATGAGTACTACACTCCCTTAAAGTGTGTCTCCCGTTCACACACCCTGTACAATTATTATTTAAATTCTCATCACCATGGCAATTTTAAAAACAAAACTTTCGTTTCACAAAGAGCGGCATTGAAAAGAAATGAAAACAAAGAGAAACTATAAAGTTGAACACAAAGTAACTAATAAGATTCTTAATGATACAGGAAATAAAGAGTCTTTGGATTGCAAATCAGACAATAATGGAAAATATCTATGGGGTAAATACATAAATCTTGAACTAAGTATGTGGATATGTATTATTATGATGATGTTAAAAAATATTAAAATCAGATCTAAGACGAGAACCTATATTATTATTGTATTACTCAAATGATACAATATACTGCTAACAACATAACAACAACTATTGGATTTACCTATATGGGTTATTGCAGCATATAAATCTTGTCAAAAACATCATTTTGGTTGGTGAAAAATCTCAGATCTTTTATTTAACTTCATAAATCGAGAATGCGTGAAATTACCAGAAACAACGCGTGAACCATAAATGTACCCTCATGATGAATAAGAAGATCGTAAAATTGCCTACATGCTGAAAATCAGTATCATTGACCCAAGTAAAAATTATAATAATACCACCGTTAATATAGATGAAAATAATTTGGTCTGCTACAGTAGCTTGAAATAACCAGCACTTGTGTTGTTTTACTAAGCCAAATATAAAAGAAAAGTTTTAAAGCACAGACTAGCTCACGCAAAATAGCTGATAATGTAAAACTTACCAATGGTACTGACAACGGTGTAGGAAAAGAAGAAGGAATGGTAGAAATCCCATTTAAAGGGAGGCTCAGCGTCTTCCGTGGTATAGTTGAACATGGACTTGCCGCAGTAGTCAGACAGCTTCCGAAGAATCGTATCTTGCTTCTCTGGATCATCGGGAATGTAGTTCTCGTACAAAAGGTCTGTAATTAACAGATGATGTAAATAAGTTAATTGTTTTAGATTATGAAAATATTCTTTTTAGTTCAATATTAATAGTAACCGATGCAGGAGGTTGATGTCTTGAATGTTTGAATAGGGATTTTTGCTGGAATTCTCATAGGCAGTGGAAGTATTCTTCAGCCACTAGTATGTGAGTTTCTTATACAAATAGTCGTGATTTTTTACTTTAATTTATCGCTATAAATAACAAACGAGGTTGTTAAAAAGCAACATACCTATTGTTATAACATATCGTGACATCCTTGATAACCCAATAATTTTAAACAATGTCTGACCGTAACAGAACTAGCGTTTCTTTTCTAACAAAATTGCCACGACAATAAGAAAATATAGGGCCCTAATTAAGCAGTTAACAGAGTTTTTACAAATGACAATTTTACGCGCGAATCAACACAAATTAGTTGTTTTTATCACAAATTGTATGGGATTACGTATTGATTAGAGGTCGTAAAAAGTAAAAGAGCGCTGCCCTGTTGTGTGGCAAAAAGGTGTAATTGATTTTCGTATGAGTGAGAGAAAACGTATCGTAGTAATTGAACCGTAGAATTCACACTATGTCTTTGATAGAGTGCGAAGAAATGGTTAAATTGTCACTTTGTCATGGGATTGAAACAAAGGTTTTCCTTTACGGTACCTTCTATAACTACAATAGTACATTAACCGCTACTAAGGGGATTGGGGACTACTATGACGTATTATATGAATGCACTACGAGCTGGTGCTTTCCATCTGACGTTCATTCTCCGTTTTCATTAGAATTTTCAAATCAGTTTGGCCAAATGTCCATACACTTCGTCGGAATTTGTATCAAACAACCTGATTAATCCAAATCCCTCTGAAATCTACGGAAGCCATTTGTGGTTTAGCATGGTAGCATCCATTCTACCTCTTTACAATGTGTTTGAAAAGAAGGCGAGGTTTTCATTGTTGTTGTATTATTATCATTAAATGAATATAAAACCGATTTACGATACAGGAGACGATTGAATGGAACTATTGTGGTTTGAAGGTCGATGTCACTGCCAAGAGCGGTGCAAAGGACGATTAAGGGGCTTACATGACCTAAAGCACGGTCCCTGTCGGACTGCAAAGAAAAGAAAGAGAACCGCGATGACACAACGCTGGTAATTTATTGCAAAATATGAAGAAATTATTTAATTACAAAAAATCTATTGTTTGGACTAAAAAATTTAAACACTAGTGTTTTAGTATGTTGCTTGTAGAATAATCTGACAAAAAATCAGAATTATTGTATGTATATTAGTATGGTTTTTATGGTAAAAAGAAAGTTTTTAGAGGTACCTTCATGATTTTTTTCTATCGAATCAAATTAGTTGTATTATGTTTTCAACACACTATCTACCTAGCATATATCCTGAAGATTATCATATATTTTTCTGATTTTGTTTACTGTAGACGATCATATACTTTTATTGTTTCTAAAACTTGCGTTTTTTACGTTTAGGTTACAGGACCTAAACGACCCTTAAGTAATAGATTTTTAATATGCACGTGGACGACAGATTGAATGAAGTTTGAATTATGATATGCAAACCGAATAAGTACCGGCGGCGATCAAAATATATTCGGTTCGCATTTGAATGGTGGCGCGAAAGCTCACTATCATAATATGAAAACCAAAGTAGGGGAGAACTGTACAAAACCGTATACCGGGGTAAAACAGTATAGCACGTTTATTTCGGTCAATAATTCAAATTTCCCGCCTAACGGCCGCTCAGTAGTACCAACCAATGATACCAATTTGTCAACAAAAACTTGTCGATGCAAGCACGCTTGATGGTAAAATATTTCATTTTATTGTTTTTTGGTGGTCTTGGTCTTATTTTTGAGTAAATTTAAGCAACAATTGTGAAATCTGCGTGTGCTATAGGTAAGTCCCTAATTATTTCAGTTATAGTGTGTTTATTTGCTCGTAATTAAAAATGTTTTTACCGGCGAGACGATTTGCGTATGTAGTAAGTGAGTGATATTTTTACACAAACGAGTCTTGGGGCAAAACCGCTCGGGGTAAAACCGGCCTATATACGATTTTGACCCACATGTATTAATATGAGATAACCTTGTAATTTATCATTGCAGATGCTACAAAGATGCCGCGTAATCATAAAAGGAAGACAAACAGACAAGTATGGGACATGGAAAACATGAGAACAGCGGTTCAGTGGTGATCCGTTGTCGTCAACTGCTTTGTAAACCGTACCATTGCATCAACCTCTTTTGCGCTACTCGATGACCCGGTACCATCCACTTTTTCTACACCCTTCGCTGATCCGCTACCATCAACTTCTACTGCTCGTTAACTCCTCCTGTTGTTAAACTAGTCTATGCAACTCTGTCTCCAGCCGATATAATGCCTGTTCCTAAGATAAGCATGGATCGAAAAAGAAAAACGAATTGTCGAAGAGGCAAAACAGCTGCCATCACATCCTCTCCCTACAAAGAAGAATTAAGAGCCACCACTCATAACAAAAAAACAACTAAACTTAATTTGAACCAGTCAACTAAAGCTACAAAAGCAACAAATCCACGAATGGAAACATTTGTCTGTCTTGTCTGGAGGAATAAGGAACAAGCCGCATAGATGAAGGTTGGGTGCAATGCACAGGTTGCAAAGTCTGGGCTCATCATGGCTGTACAGGCTATGACCCAGAGGAACTTGATGATTTTTTGTATATGAATAATGGGCTGCGTTGCCTCTCGGTAATTTCCGGGGCAGTATCGTACATAGTATACGGTTTTGTCCAGGGGTCGGGGCAAAACCGGAATGAGCAGGGGTTTCCATTTTTTTGTTTTTTATTGATTAATATCGTAATTATCATACGTATATCGATGTAATTATGTACCTAATGAGACTGACTAATAATTAAAGTTGATTTGTTACATTTGTGTATTTAAATTAATGACCTACAATCCTAAATCCTTAGCTATACGACTTTACCCCACTCTCCCCTACTTTAGCAGGTTTTTAGTAAAACACGCTTCTGTTAAGAAAGGTTACCTAAGGTACAATCAACGGAAAATAATTTTCATCTTTTTTATATTAAAATGTTGATGAAATAAATAAGGCTGTAAACAAAATTTTGGTCAAGAAAACGAAAAGCCATTAGTATCAGAATACCATCATCTGCTTAGCCTTTGCCCAACTATGTTGGGATCAGCTTCCAGTCTAACCGGATGCAGCTGAATACCAGTATTTTACATCTAACGATTGCCTATCTGATCTCAACAACCCAGTTACTGGAATACCATGTATACTGGTGTACCATCACACTAATATTATAAACGCGAAAGTTTGTGAGTGTGTGTTTATATGTTTGTTACTTCTTCACGCTCAAACGGCTAGATCAATTTTGATAAAATTTTGTATGGAGGTAGCTGACACCCTGGATTAACATATAGGCTACTTTTATTACGATATTCCCACGGGATCGACATTTACGCGGGTGAAACCGCGGGACGCAGCTAGTTTTAAATAATTTACTTAAAACTAGTTCAATAGTATCTATTTGTGCTAGGTCAGACTGGATTTAGTACAAATCTGATTTAATTTAGCAGATACTAAGCACGAGTTACTATCAAACATGTATAGCTCCGTAGTAAATTATATCAACCCTATTTTGCTTGACTCAGAATTAGCACGCATATATATGCTGATGTTCAGTCACTATATGTGCTATACTACTATGCTATGTATTATGCTATGTACTATGGGCAACTAGCTTCAAATTTCTGACTAACTGACAGACTATTTAAATTTAAATTTTGACAATTCAAAAGTGCCTGTACAAGGTTTAATTGAAATAAATGCTTTGAGTTTGAGTTTATATTTTCTTTGATCTCTTCGTTACCATAAGAATCATAATCATAGTGAACTTGGTCTAAGTAGTTCATTACCTACCTATAAAATAAATATTTTGCCAGCCAAGTCTCGCCATGACAAAAAGCGTTGTCCATTATCAACGTTTTGTGATATTCAATCAAATAAGATTGATAAAAAAAAAAACAATCAGCAGGCTATGTTGGCTTCAAGTCCGCTACCCAGTTTCAGGGTAACATGATACCCTTGGTAAGACTGGTTGTCATTTAGCCACGAGACATGGCGTGAAAAGTGGAGCTTCAATTTTTATACTAAGTCCCAATTGATGTCATCTAGTATAAATTCCAGACCACACGTCAGAAAACTGTATAACGGATTCCATTAATACGTTAAAAACCCCTTAATGATAACAAAGCTATCATCAGTAGTGGTGCAGTAGCTAATGGAATGTTTAATTTCGATTGCAACACTTAAAATCAAGAGGACTCAATTAAAGATACAAAATAAACAAGTGATAGTGGCGTCAATAAGTGGGGTTGTTAAAACCGTAAAACTATTAAAAAAAAGTTGAATAATTTACTGGATATCAAAGCGTTGATGACATACTCGTACAGTTTCTTTGATTGATGATTTCTTTGATTTTAAAGAAGACAAATTTACCCACATTACGCTAGCCGTCGCGGGTCGCTTACCAAAAGCATGCCGATTTAAACATGAGCGTGCATTTTAAATGGAACACAATGGCGTCAGATTTTTTTTTTAATCCAATTCATCTCTTGTTTTTTTCATGAGTTGCAAACATAGTTAGTGGGATTTGAACCTTTAATTTGAAACTTTCCGAACTGTTTTGCAAGCTGAAGTGGAATTGGGCCGGCCATAGTAGCCGTAGAACCGATGACCGTTGAGGTAGAAGTGTTCTTGAGTGGAGACCGCAAATCGGCAAAATAGGATGCCCTTAGACTACGATCTTCGCAGGATGGCTGGTAGCAGCTGGATGAGAGTTGCCGAAAATCGAGTTGAATGACGTGTCATAGGAGAGGCTTATGCCCAGCAGTGGACTGCTGTAGATTGATCATGAACTGTTTGAACCTGTGCCACTAGCCCATTTTCCATTGTTAATCGAATTCTGCCCACTTGGAACGACTCTGCCAACCCTACGTAATCGAGGACAATTAATGCTTACATACCTATTCGATAACAAGATAAGAGAATCGATTCTAAGGTAATGAAGCTGACACAGAAATCAACTAGTTGTACATGGTAATCATGTGTTTAATGCAAGAAAGGGTGTATTTACACTGTGTCATTAACGATTATTTAACTTATACAATAAACAATATTATGAATCTGAAATGAAATTGGTTAATATGTAAATAGGACATCGGAATCACTTCCACACGCCATATTGAAAATAAGCAAGATAGAGTCGACATTTTCTATCTGACTATTACTGAGAAGAAATCGCGAAACAAACTGTCAAACGTCAATTTTATTCCTCAAATAAAAGTTATCTGGTGATAGAAAAATCAGCCCCTAATCGAAAGAAAATATCTAATCAATGGGAACGGCTAATTATTAGAGAACATGAATGTTTGTTAAAGACAGTATAGAAAGATGGTGCCGCATGCCGTGGTGAAAATATTTAAGAATCAGAAAAGTATGGGAGCGAGTCTTAAGATCCAGGGTTTACAGATGGGCTTGAGTATCTTCACTCTCCTACAATTATTGGAGACTGTAAAGCAGTTTCAGTAGAATGTGGTGCAAAAATTGACCGCCAAGAATAAATAAAATAGATAAATACAAGCCTTTTGGCCAAACTGGCGCGTGATATGGAAGCGCCTCACTTAACAGGCAAAACGTTTTAATTATCACATCAACCATGAATTAACGTGTTAACCGTTTTATCGACGACAATAATATCGTAACTATTTACTTAAGCATGTGACAGAGCAACTTGAGAAATCGTGAACGCTTCATGAGTTTCATTATGGTGTTTAAGGCTTTGAAAAGACCCTTTTATAGGTATATTTGATTAGTTTAAGAGGTCTCTAATCTTCTGCAATTTGTCAGGGCCTTTCAAATTATGTTTTTGTTAAAGAATTACCATGCTTTTAACGGGACAAAAGGGATATTTATGTCAAGTGATGTTGTGGATGTAAGTAATATAATATGTAGGTAGTTTTCAACTGGATTACAGAGCAAATTGCTAAAGTCCATTTTGGAAAATGTATTTCTCCATGTTTTTGTACACATGACACGATATCAACCTATAATGATCCCACCGCTGGCAGACAGGCCTCCTTTTGATGAGAGAGAGTGGGCCAAAATCCACCACGCGGGCCCAGTATGGGTTGCTAGATGTATGTCTTCGAATTTTTGCTTCTATGAAATTTTGACGTTCTTTGTACGCATCGCTAAGTTCATCATGTCATTGTAGGCATAATATAATGCGTTCATTATTGCAATTCTTCTTTTTTATTGTCTTCATAAGTTACGCTTTAAGGCTCCCAAAGACAGGCGCGATGCGACTCTAGTAACACAATTTCTATGAAAACTTCATAGTTACTGTTCTACCAGAATCGGGTCGCGCCGTCGCATTGTCTTCTCGACTGATTATATTCTTGTGAGTGTAGACTGGAGGAGGTCTTGTGAGTGGAGGTTCAACATTAAGTTTTCCTTTAAAATATTGTTGTCATTAATATACTCGTAATTGATATTCTCTCAACGCACCGACCTCGCTGGTTGAAAATATTGATCGCGATCAATTAATTATTCATAGGAGATAATTTTCCACAAATTTCACCTTGTCGTCATGTTCACTGAGCTTCCATTTTAACCACGGGATAATCCTTCTAAGTTTTCCGACGATGTCAACACACATGGCAACATCTCTGATTCCGTTCATATATAATGTAGTGTCTGTAGAAAAATATTTTCGTAACTGGGAACAGTCTCAAGTGTCGTAAATGACCACAAAAAGTTTGTATCAATACCAGCTACTGGCAAATTTGAACCTCGTCAAAACATTCCGACATCCCAAAACTCAACTAAGGAAATATACAAAACGGTTGTTTATTCAACTGACGTTGTATTTTCATGAAGCAAGGATGGCAGACGACAATTCTAATTTAAGGCTAATTTTCAGAGCACGACACTTGGTTTGCAGAAGCCTTCATATGTTTACTTATGAATCCTATGTCACATGAAGATATTAAAGATATTAGAGGTAATGGACTCATGCTGTGCTGGCGATGACTACCTTGTTTCTAAGGAAATGCAGCTTGGAGGTCATCCAAGGTTAGAAGTGACCGACATTCCTTGAAATTAGATCATTATTTTACTAATTAGTTTGTTGAAGTTAATTAGAAGATCAAAGCAAATGATTATTTGGTAGCACATGTAATTCAGTAACGATACTAATTAAATTGATAATGGGGAGGATCATGATGAAGACAATTTTAAGGATGCTATTGTATGTTTTGAATACAGTGTCCTAATTTGTAAGTTTTAAGTTATTAGGTAGGAATCAAGCAAGCAATCGTCATTATGGTACGTGATGAACGGCGCCTATGAACTTGCAATACCGAAGGGCGTCCAAGGCATCCGTCCAAGGGCGATGTCATCTGAGCCCTTAATTCACATTCAAATCAGTGTTGTGGTCTGTTTAAGTAACGGAGCTAGCCAGTAGAATTAGGTTAGGGATGGTCTTAGTACTTCCCTGGACATGCTCTTTCGTAGGTACTTCTTATACTCTTAGATGGGATTCCCAAATGTTCTATAGGTAGTAGTGGACTGATCGCGCTGTCACGTAAACCTATGTAAATTGATTACGATATTGGGTTTTAATCATTGCAGTCATCGTTGAATCATGTACAGACGCCAGCACATCAAGCTACTAAAATCTGTCAAATTTCTTTAAACGATTTTCAACTTTAACGCTAAAGAATAAGGTTCAAAATTGATTGGGAAAATTTTAGTTTCGGGTAGCTTGATGTGCTGGTGTCTGTACCATCGTCATAATGTTTTACGTGGCGCCGCTACCTGTAGTAGATCTCTCTCAGATAAGTATCACATCAATTCTCGGCTACAACTTCCATGACCAGAATAATAAAATATTTACCTGTTGGTTTCCTTAACAGAAAAAAAGTCCCGAATTATAACTTTGAGTATGATACTGACAGATGTTGTTCATCATCTTGCACAAATTGTCGAAAATCTTTGGAATTAGCATAATCACCCTATTATGTCCCTACTGCTGGCACACAGACCTCATCTCTGTGAGAGGGTCTGGGCCGTAATTCACCACGCGGGTCCAGTGCGTGTTGGCGGATGTCACATGTTTTCGATTTTTTGGTTCTAGGACATGCAGGTTTCCTCACAATGTTTTCCATCACCATTTTGCGAGCAATAGTAATGAAATAATTTACACAAAGTAAAGCACCTCTCTGGGTTCGAGCCTACGACGTCCAATTCGTAACTCGCGGCCGTTACCACTGGGCCACCACAGCTCGAAGAAAAAGAAATTGCCAAGCTCAAATTATAACATCTTTAAAGTTTTGGTCTGCTTAAGAGAACGTGAAGAGAGCCAAGGCGGGCTGAATGTCATCCACTTTGCATACCTACAGCACATCAGTGCTCCAAGCAAGTCATAGAATAATAAACCCACAATCACCTAATTTAAAATTGGACATGCCTACTTGACCCTTTATACCCACAAAAAAACTTGCAGCAACAATAAAAAGTAACGAAGATATAAACCATTTTCCTCCACCATATATTAAACTAAAGAGGCACGGGTCATACATTTAAAGGCTACATTTATAAAAAGACAAACTTGACCTGTGACTTTCCAGAAGACGTTACACAATTAAATAGTGTAATAGATCTAGATGTTTAAGGAAACAATTCGTTCATTTATCATCAAAGATTCTGGTGCCGACTCGACACATAAGGACGTCTGTATGGCCGGCCTCATGTAGTACCATTATCCTTATGTCTTCCTCAGACGACGAAAGAATTCTAATGTAGCCATATGCAACGGGAGACTAGTTACTAATTTATGGTTAGAATTAGGAAATTGTGGCAAGAAACTCTTTTTTAGAAGGTTGGAAGCGCGATTTCATCAAGGTGACTTGAATTTTGGAATTTATTTTTGGTCAGTGGTATTATTCTATACAAGCTAACTGTGTATCAGATCAGGTTTGTAAAGGCTAACGTCCTTCTAAATTCTGGTTGAAGGAATTTTTGACTGGGTGCGACTCTTTGTGGCATCTTTGTGATGCAAGTTTTGTATTTTTTTTTTCTATTTATGGTTCACTCATGACGTAAGTAATCGTTAGTTTCTAAAAATATCATAAGCATTCTTTCCCCACCGGTCTTCAACTTGGAACGTTTATTTTTTCTTTCGAGTCAGTGGTTTAAAAAAGTAGGCCCTAATTAAACACGCACATACCTATATACAATAAACAAATCTATAATTAAAATAGGCATGTTACATATACAGTTGAAAAAGTTGATTGAATAAATCAGCACTACGAGATAGATAAAATGTTGCTCCCGCCAAATAAGGCAACTTTAAAGCTAGGTTACAGGTTAATACGAAGAAAAACTCGACCCGACACTTTTTTATAACGCCACAGAAGTATAGAATACTAAACTTTATTCTGAAGAAGTTAAGATTGAAAATGACGTTAAAGAATTGAAAGAACATGCAGTTAAAGAGTATGGACTTGTCAGTAAAACACGAGAATATACAAAATTTATCGCAGTACTATGTCGGGCGACTTTGATGAATATTAGTTTTGGCCTAATTTCATAATAAATCTGCTAGTCTAGTATGAATGAATAATGACAACGAGTGAAAGATGGCGTTTACGTAGAAGAGAGTTTTATTTTGAGCACTCATGGATATAGAAATATTGAAGAAAAAAAGATAGAAAGAAAATGCGTTTATGGTCATACACAAAGAAATAAGTACCTTAAAAGAAATTTAAAAAAAAGGTCAACGGGAAGTACCCTATACATATGTTTTGATTTCAGAACATATGCGCCGCATATCTTTTGATTTCGTTGACTCAGAAGTTTGATTTTTTTACTGCTTCCGGGGATTTAATTTTAACTTGATAACCATTCCTGAGAAAAAGGGTCTTGACTGACGGACAGACAACCGGACAACGAAGTGATCTTAAAGGTTTCTTTATTAACTTTAGTTGTACAAAAACACTTATCTAGACACTATGCAGCGTTACAACTAAGGGATAGAGTGATTTCGATGAACTCTGGCACCCAAAGTAAGATTTACCTAACTTGTGTTTAGGGTGCCAGCGTCCTCGCCTATAATTGAACATGGTATATCAGGATTTGTAGGACGAGCACATTATATATTATTATTATGATAATTACTTACTAGTAAATGCATAGATGTGGCCCATTAAAGTACAGACGCCAGCACATCAAGCTACCCGAAAGTGTAAAATTTTCCCAATCAACTTTGAACCATAAGCTTTAGCGGTAAGTTGAAAATCTATTAAAGAAATTTGACAGATTGTAGTAGCTTGATGTGCTGGCGTCTTAAGTAAGGCGAAGTAAGGTATCGTTTAGGTGCCATTAGTTGATATTTTTTTCATACAAATTTCGGAAGAGTATTACTCCACTGTTTGACATTGTGCATTCAAAGTTAAACATAATATCGTTTTGACTTATTATTAATTTTGTCTGTACGGAAACAGAATAGTAAAATAAAAAGCCATTAAAAAGTTACGAGGCAACAAAGATTCGTTTTTCTTGCTATTTTTAACGTAACTTTGGGTGGAAATAAGTAATAAAAGTAAAATCTTCAAAACAAAGTCGGTACCGACAAAGCTCAGTTATCGAAGAGTTCAATAAACTTTATTTATAATTGATTTATTCAGTGGTTTTGTCATAGAACTCGATATTCAAAAGCACACAAGTGAGAACTAGACGTTGTGCGTGTAGACTAGCATCTAACTGCTCATCACTGATACTATCTCTGTTGGACACGAAGCTAGGTGAGACAGCGTGCTTTTTGGCCATGACCACTAGTGATTTCGAATTCGCGATAAGATTCTCTTAGTGAATGAGCCCTGAAAGAGCGCCAGGTTCACCTAAAGAAGTTTTCACTTCACAAAAAATTCAGTTATTGTCTATATTAAAAGTCAAGTGACGCATCCAGCCGTTCAACATTCTAGGACCTGTTTAGTTGCTCATGACCGAGTTGTAATTTTAAGGCAATCTAGCTTGTTTGGAGACGTAAACATTTGTTTATCCCTAATGTGTTTATTACGAGTTAAGTACTTAATATATTGTGTTGACTAGTAATGCGCGGTCACGCTTATGAATATGATTTTGATTGTGTTGTCTTTTAGAGGATGCTTTTGGGTTCTAATTTATGAAGGGATTTTCCAAGTTTGTTTCTCTATGATTTATAATCTTGTAAGGGAGCAAGATTGGCACAGCAGACTGCAAATGGGCGGGAAGACAGTGTACCACCGGAAAAGAATGTGAGTTCCTGAATGTACAGACCTACACTTTCAACCAAAACATTTACAACAAACAATTCTAAGGGAATAGTGAAATAGTGACCGCACCTTGCTTTTTGATCTTGGAGTTATCTTTTCTTGTATCAATACGAGTTTTTTAATCTTAATGAGAATAACTTATGCCCTGATAAAAATATTATCTAGTTAAGCAGGTTAGGAGGAGCAGTGGTGATGACCCAGTACAAACGGCCGCGACTTACGAGTTGTACCTACTCGTGAATGGCGGATGATTTCCACCAAACGGCTCGCATCGCATCGGATCGGAACGGATTTTACAATCTTTAAATGATATTAAATCCTGTACACAGTATTTAAAGTCTACCAAGCCGCGCACAGCAGCTTGACTGCGGGCATCTTCCGCGACACGAGATCGTAAAAGTATGTTGCGACGCGCGATCGGCTCCGTTCGCCTGTCGTGTCCGATCGAATCCTTCCGGCTGTCGTACAAATTTTTCTTTTCCTTTTCTGTGATATGATTATTTTCTTCTTCTTCTAATGCAATAGCCAACAATAATACGTCAACTTCAACCATTTAAAAAAATTAGAACACTTTAACACGGTAGGAATGAAACCATTTGATTAGGCGCAGAAACGGATACGTTCGCAAGCGACGTACGGAGCTGATCGTATGCGTCGACATGCTACCGGACGCGATCGGCTGTCGCCACCACTGCTCGCAAAGCGGTGATGGAACACATCGTTTGTAAACCGGCGAAGATATGTGACCTGCCCGTGGTGCGTTGAAGTGTTACTACTATCAAAATCTATTTTAAGAATAACATTTAAAAAAAAACCTGGCACTCCGGTAGTGCCGACAGAAGTGAAAACTTGAACAATTACGAGTGTATTTTGTGAATCGTCTTATAAACAAAACGTCAGTTATATATCCGTGGTTCAGCGCCATCTCGTCGTTGTTGGATGAACTACCGTCGTTGTTGGATGAACTACGTAGTTAGTACGCGAGGCCCTCGTAGTTCTTCCCGATGTGCATAGATGGCGCTGTCCTCAACAACGCGCGTCTTTCGTTTTACGTCTTACGAATCTTACGATCAGGGTCACGTGACCTGACGCGAATTTAGAAGTTTTTACCCATTCCAAAAAAAGTACACAGCGCCGCTAAAGAAGTTTTCACTTCAAAAATCACCACCATACTAATCTAAACCTTATCGCATAAGATTACATTGCAGTATAAATAAACATCAAGCTACAACAGATAAAAACTGTCTACTTAGAAAGAGACCACACTATTTCTCAAACTATTTAAAAATCGCTTGAGGATCTTGGAAAAATCAATCATAAAAATATCAGACTAATTGTTGGACTAACGCGCCAGAATAATTACTGAACTAACGTATTATCTCGTATTATTGCGTCATCAAATCGATTGAGTGAAGTAAGCAATGAATCAGTGAACACTTTGATAATACAAATGTTCTAATTAAACGCCATTTTTATGTTGTACATCCATTATGAGTTAGTTAGAAACAATTAAATGTCTCAATTCAATCCATACAGGTTTGAATTTGTTTGTATCACTCTTATAGGGAATGGAACAGATTAAGATCTGTTCCTGTGGACGAACTGCTTTTTCCATACATAGAGACAAAATAAACTAGGTAATTAAAGCATTGGGTCTCACTAAACGCACGACATCCATCGCGGCAGGCCGAGACGAAGATAGCCTTACGAGCTTGACTCCTACCGAAATGACTGGCGTTACAGAACTGAGTGGAAAAGGGAGAGGCAGGCCCGAGCAGTTGGATAATATAGCCTAGTGAAATTAGATTAGATGAAAAGCATTGCAAGGCAAGAAAATGATCACAACATAACCAGGTCATTTATTCCGTAAATGTCTCAAAAACTTAATTGAAGTGAACTGTCACTCCTCCTGATGCTAAGAATTGACACTATTGACAGCTCACTTCACCGACGTTTTCACTGTGAGACTTTTAGGTACTGAATAGAACGACAGGAATCAATCCTCACAGGATCGATGTAGGATGCTAGTTAAAACTCACATGTTTTTAAATTGTGAAATATTTAAAAATCGGTAAAAAATAGTACCTATGCAAGACAGACAATATTGACGCAAACAAAATAAAGGCAGAAAGGAATAAATAGTTCTACTTATGTTTTGACGTAAACAATGACTGGTACAATAAAAAAAACTATGCCGAAGAATTCGAACTACAAAACTATTCGAAAATATGTCACCAGTGGCCATTGAAGAACAAAAAATAAAGATCATCGCCCTAAATTACACTTCCTATTATACTATCTCAGAAACTATTCTAAAATTTAAGTAACAAAGTATGAGGATATAATTCAATACATCGTGAACACATCCTATACATACATTTACCTATTATTTACCATAAGGTAAATAGCCTAAAAATACCTGTATTACGGGTTGCATTTGTTTAAACGATCGTTACGATTCATACGTCATCGGTTTTGTCCCGGACAACAAAACTAATTATCGGTAATTTATAAGATGGCAACATGACGATATTGTTGGCAACACGGTCGTCATCTGTCACCATTTTTGTTTGTAACTTATGTCATTTGAATGAATATAGCGCCCTAATTGCGTAACACACTATTATGCACGATCTGAATCATTTTGAAGGATATAGCATATTATATAATATCATATCCATTGCTTTGTATATACCTACATAAAAATTGTCTGCTCCGCGTCAATAACACAATGAATGTTGTTGACCTGCCAAAATGGAAGCCATTCCTACTGTTAGTGTGTTACGAAATTACCCCGCAGCGCTGCGAACAGTTTCTAAGAAGATGTATTCAAATGAATTAACTTGAGACTAAATCTAGCAAAATAAATAATTGAAATAATTTCCTTTTCATTATTATTAGTTAAGAATGTTAGTAATTAATATAATTGTATAGTGTAAATACTAATGTATTAAAAAAAATATTTTAAACGATTACGATGTTGGTCCCATAGAGAAAGTTGTTCAGTTTCATGGTCTGTACCACACCTGAAATTTGACCACACTTTTCTGATACACGCTGTATAAATCTTACATTCATTCCGCATGTAACTAGGGTGTTTCAAAAAGATAATAATGTTTAATTATTTGAACAATAAAATATAATAATTTCAACAAACAATACCAATACGTGTGTAAATAAATAATAATAATATAGTTAGGTACTGATTGAGCCATAAAACTCTGGCAATATAAATAATGCAAATAAGGCAATCATTAATTTTAATTCTATTGTCATTAATTTAATAGAGGAATTTTTTGGGCCATACAGAGAAAATATAATAAATCATTGAAGTAACTATTCTGTAAAAATCTTAAGCTTGAAGTGAGCTGTCATTCTACCTTATGCTAGCGATTGACACTATTGACAGCTAACTTCACCTAGGTTTTCACGGTGAGATTTTTACAGAATACATCGGATTGGAAAACCCCCGGCTGGGACGAAGTTTTGACGTCACGACACTAATTGTGGTACGTAAAAGTATCGTGACAGTCAAAAATTCAAAACGTTACATTTTTTGCTGTCTAGCTCTCATTCGCCAAGTTAGCAGAGTATAACGTGCTATGAGGAATTTCGTTCCAAAAGGTTGTGAAAATAAATTGAACTGCATTTGCATGGACTAAAAAGTATTTAATTGAGAGATTATAAACTAGAACATGTTTATATCACCTATATCTACAAAGTGAGCTCTTTGATGTGCACTTAATTTGATAAGTTTTAATTGGAACAAGGAAGGAAATGAAATCGGAACATAAATGGATCAATTATTTTATAACCTAATTTGATTATAGCTCTGGAGTCTGTATTAGGTATGTATGTGTCTAATGTAATTATTTATGTAAGTAGTTAAATGTTTATTAATAACACTTTATTTTAGTAACCTTACTCATTAAAGCTTTCGAAGTATTTATGTAAATCTGGTTTACATAAATTATGTAGCTGGATGATTTGATTATTATGATAAGTTAATAATTTATTTTTATCCTGGATGATTAACGTGTTGTTTTATTAAATGGTAATGCCGTTTGTTGTAATGATGAGAGAAAGAGAGACTAATATTTCTATGACAAGAGACCTGCAGGTATCTAGGACTGTTTATGCAGTTGTTGCATTTAGTTTTTAAACGCATCTGACTTAAAAAGTGATGAATATAAATTGTTGATTATTATAAATGTTGAGATGGATGTAGAGGGATAGGAAGGCCAAATGAAAAGATGGATAGGTTAAGGCTCCTTCAAACAGGCGCGACACGACATGCGACACCAAGGCACCGCAAGTCGCGCAACGAGCGGTGCCTTTGTGTCGCGCGCGATTATATCGCGTGTCGCGCCTGTTTGTAGGAGCCTTTAATCGAAAGGAAACCAAATCATCTAATGTTTAGCATGATGGATGTTACACATTCGGATGCCTCAAAACTATAGATATAATATAATATAATGTAGACGGTAGTGGTTAAAGTGACATCTACCAACCCGCACTACCGCCCCCGTGGTAGATTAAAGTCCACTCCCTCTCGAAAAGAGGCGGCCTGAGTCCCAGCAGTGGAATTATTATAAGCTGATAATCGGCTACTGTAGATATTATAGCCTGAATGGCTTGTCCATATACTCGTATACGTATACTTGACGAATATTTTATAAGTTGATGGCACGTTATAAGAGATAAACACGTAACACGAGACACGAGAGTAGGAAAAAAAAAGAAGAGGGTTGGCTTGGAAAGCTGACCGCCCCCGTCATGGTGTAAAATAAGTAATTTCAATGCTATGACTAGTATAAAAATACGCTTTTAATGCACGCGTACGTCTTTTTTACATCGTTCTCACATACAACAACAACAACATTCAACATTAATGATGTAACTAATATTTTTGTAAAAATATAATTTAAAAGAGTGTCCATGGAGTTTCTTACCCGTTCTTCTCCATAGGTACCTACGCTTTAGAATGGGCAACTAGGTTCATATTTTCGGATTGACCGACTTCTTGACAATTCAAAAGTGCCTGTAAATGGTTTAATTGAAATAAATGCTTTGAGTTTGAGTTCGAATATACCTTTTATTGGATCGCGAAGCTCTTGCAGCACCTGCTAGAGCGGTTAAATTTGAAGACGCTTTACTAACAGGCGTTGTAACAGATACTACATTTTAGCCTACAAGGAAAATAGATCTAAGTATATAAACCAACGCAACATCAATGCTGACATGAAAATATACGTTAGAACAATGAGGTAAATGACAATGGATTCACCTTTAATTATGGCCAAGCTATAATTGTACATAAACAACATAGGTAACAGATCAATATAATTGAGGCTAAATATTATTGTATTGGAGCTGAAAAAGGCCACAACGCGTTCTGGCCATCTTCAAAACAACTACAACGCGTTGTGGCTATTCTGTGTTTTCCAGAACCCGTTGTGGCCCCCTCAATAAAACAGCCACAACAGCGGAAGATAAAGATTGATCTCTCCCTGCGACGCCCAAAACTGCACCCCACAGGGGATGCCCTTAGAGCGTGTACTCGCTTATTTCATAATTTTTATGCCCTGGCTGGATGTCTTAATTTATTAAAGCAACCACAGGAAAAGAAAAAAAAAGAAAATAAAGAAAACTTGTTTATTCTTCACAAAACAAACGCACATTATAAAAAAAAAATACAAACATACAAAGTAGTCAAAAGCCTCGTATTCAAACAGAAATAGGTTCGGTTAAACAGCCGACAACCTTCTTGATTGAACCTGCGAGATGCCATTTACAAAAAAAAAAGATAGATAAAGTTGTTGGAGCTGTCGTCGGAAGCCCGATAAGTCTGACCACCATTCTTAATTCTTACCAAGGGGTATCGTATTACCCGGTAACTGGGTTGTGGTGGTCAGATAGGCAGTCGCTTCATGTAAAATGCTGGTATTTAGCTGCATCTGGTTAGACTGGAAGCTGACCCCGACTTAGTTGTGAAATCATTGAACACATTACCCGTTTATTCACTTTTATTTCGTTTACAGTGACTGAAGTAAAGCAATCATAATTGCAAATTGATATAGAATTATCAGATTATTATTGCGAGTAATTATTGTGTTACTAAATTATTTGTCTGATAGGCTTGCGTTACCACACATAGGGGCGTAGCACTCTCCAATGTCATACCGTATACCTAAAGGTACTTAGTCATATACATAGATATGATGTTACATGCATCTATATTATCTCTTTGGGAATTCCTTTCTGTCCTTTTAATGGCGATTTTCACTTGTTTCTGTTAACAAGATCCGTTGTATACGGCACGGTTCATTTACGGTACGGAGTGCTAACCACACCGTAGAGTAATCGTGTGAGTTCGTATATGACGCAGCAAACAACAGGACGACGCATACGGTGACGGCGTCGGCGTCGTGCCGTAGTGCCGCCGCCATGTCTGTCATCAAGCTTCCATAGTGAACCATACAACATTGACGACCGTGCCTACACACGGCGAATCAACCAAAATTTTTCATGGCAAGAAAAACGTGTGTACATCGGGCCTAAGTTTGCAGTTTCTTGAGTATTCATGACTAAGGGTGTAAACTCTTTCTTTCCTTGGCAACTATAGGATTCTAGGAACACTATAATTATGAAGAAAGATACTAGATTATCCTGTAATTGTTTACTGGCTAGTAAGTTGCATCATTATTTCTCTTGAATAATATGTAAATTCAAAATTATTATTAGCGTAGTTCATTACAAAATTAGTCAACCTGTCGTCAACCATATTACTTTGGAATTTCCATAGCAACACTTTTAGTACATACTTCTGACTTCATTTATTTTGTATGTCAAAGTTTAATTTCTCCTAATACATAAATTGAAATTATAACTGGAAATGGATGAAACAGCAATAAACGTGTTCAAGTCTAAACAGCAAACCTATATGTATTAACAGGTCAGAGTGAAGATGCTTCTGGCTAAGTAGTAACAGCCACATGGGTCGATCGATCAGGTTAAGCTACGCTTGCCGCAGTTGGTCCGTGGATGGGTGACCATCTTTGCATAAGATAAGATAAACTGTCTGTCTGTCTGTAACTGTCTGTCTGTGTCTGTCTGTCTGTGACTGTCTGTCTTTATTTGTTAAATTTGTCATTCGTAGATCTGTGGCAGTCGTTATGGGTCGTCAGAAGCCCGAAAGTCTGACAACCAGTCTTACCAAGGATTATCGTATTCTGTGTAAAATACAGGTTTTGAGCTGCATCCGGTGAGATTGGAAGCCGATTCCAACAGAGTTGAGAAAAGGCTAGGCAGATGAGGTATTGAAGATGCTGTCTTACTTGTAAGTTTGCGTACACGCACAAGGACAATAATTCTTACATAAAATTCAGGTCAGTGGTATCCACTTGTATGCGACGATAGGTCGTGGTGGAGCAAAATGAAAAATATAGCGGACTGTATAACAACTTAACAAGTATATTAAGCAAATGAAGTAAAATGACAACGGTCGGTTAAATATGTGAACAAATCGTTGTTTACATATTTAACCGACCGTTGTCATTTTACGCGTCTTAGTATCGACTAAGATGCGTGAGTGCATCCGGCTCGAAGGACCAATATACGCGACGATAGGTCGTGGTGGAGCAAAATGAAAAATATAGCAGACTGTATAACAAGTATATTAAGAAAATTAAGTAAAATGAACCCCATCGTACCGTATCAACAATTTTACTTTAATGAACGACATACTATGTAATAGAAATAGAATCATTGACTAGGCATCCTCACCAGGCCACCCAACCTTTGCAATAAATGAATAAAGATGAATAAAAATTGTTAAAATGTTTTGAATTAGCCTAATTTTTTTGAGATGCCTGAAGAAGCCTCCTAGTGTAACACAGTTTGTTTCCGTGCTGAACCGACCGCTCGGCGCATCCTGGAGTCACACTCAACACCTTATTTGACCCCTCCCACTGGAGAAGCAGCCTGCTGTGTTTCGTCGATGCATGGGAGTTCCAGTGCCTTAGGCATCTTCTGGGCACGCTCGTTCCATCATAGACCTCATCCATCGCTTTCCATCAGGCGTGATTGAAGTCAAGAGCGGGCTCATTCAGGAATAAAAAAAATAACGTCCAAAATGTTTGTCCCATCAACAAATATTGCTCATTTTAGTTGCCCAAGATACAGACGTTTTTGCGGAGAGAAATATTAAAGACAAAATGTTTGATTGTTTTCATTCAGGTAGTGTGCCATAATAACCATCATTTGTTTTCGTGTCATAACTCCCCGACAGCATCGATATAATTGCTTTTAAATAATCTGGGATAATAGCGTTCTGGTTCAATTCTTTCAATCAACTTTCGGGGGTTATAGAAACAGATTCGGTTTAATTTATCGACAATTTGAGCCTAATGCTATTAATTATGTTAGTAGGTCCTATCCCAATGGATTAAATCTTGATTGTTAATTTGAACTTCAGATTGTATTAATTAGGTATTTCTTGAGGAGGAGCTGGTAGCCTCTCGAAATAGGGCAGTATTATAAAACGAGGTGAATAGGGATGCAGGCGTCAATCAGGACGAAACTTGAAAGGGATTTTAACATTAAAATAATAATATAGTTTATTGCCAAAAAAGACTGTAAGGTATCTACTGTGTTATAACGATTACGTGTCCTTGTTGGCGACAAACTATGTTATTTCAACTTTAAAATCCATCTTATAGTTTCGTTCCAATTCATCACTGCATCATATGATCATCATTCACCTTTATAATATGGTACTTGTAAAATCAAGATGAATTTAGGTTATTCTGCAAATAAAATTGGTACACCAATGTTTGCCATACCTGCAAGGCTATAAATAGCTGATCTACATTTTTTATTTATCTCAGCGTGAAACCAAACGAAAACCATATAATAAAATAATATTCTTTCAAGTCATTATTTTATATGCAACATGACTAGTCTAATTTTAAGTTAAGAGCAACATACCCGTTATACCAATGAATGTTTATAGACGTCTCTGAATCTTACGTTAAAATTATACTTTTTTTATGTTGCTTACTTCAAAAATACATTCTAGTGCCAAAGATCCATGGTTAAATTAATTTTTGACGGAATTTTCAAACGCAACTCAATATTATGTGGCCGGCAAAGTCTCATGTTGTCCCTGCCACTTTAAGGAGTGTTGAAGCGACAGTAATAGTTTGAGAACGTTTTGAAAAGATAATTCTTGTTTGAGATTTTAGGGGGCAGCCTATCGCAGTCCACTGCTGGACACGCGCCTCTCCTAGGCTGCACCACAACACCCTGTCCTATGCCTTCTGCACCCAGTCTGTCCCAGTCACCTTCTTAACGTAATTCTTCAAACATGGCTCGCCCGCCATGGGTCCTTCAACAAACATGGCCAGCCCGCCATCACGCATCACGCGTCACACTTAGTCCTAGCTTGGTAAGTTGGTATATGCTAAGTAGATAATGCTTTGTAGTGATTTATTAAAAACAATTAATATCCCGTGTTTTCCCCAGTCAAGGGAAAAGATTCAAAAACTTATTTCTTAGTGTACGGTCACCAAAGGAGATAAGTAACCAGGGTCGTCGGATATACCTAGTTGAAGTTTAGTAAGAAACCGGTTGATGTTTCGAATGAAATTTAATATGATATATGGACTGTTTGTTTTCTATTATTTAAATTAAATTTTATTAGAAAATCTCCATCGGTTTCTTATTAACCCTGGTTACTGATAAGTAACCAGGGTCGTCGGATATAGTTGAAGTAGGAGATATCCTTTGGTGACAGTAAAGCGATAGTTCCTTAGAAGACATAATGTAGATTTTTTATACTCGGTTATTTTTGTTGTTCATACCGTATGTATTTGCAATTTTGTTACATCAACCTTTTAATAGATTTCGTTACTTGTGTCGCTTTGTCCTGTCCAAATAAATATTCATTATTTCATAGAACTTAATTACGAATATGAATTATGGCTATATATTAGAGTTTATGTACAGAAAATCCAAGTTATATTTGCGCATGTACGTAGCAGAAACTCAACTGAACGGAGAATTATAATATACTTAATACATAGCCTATATTAAAATAATCTCAGTGGGATCTATCCCCACTGAGATTATTTTATTATAGGCTATAACTATACTTTATGTATTAGTGACTTATAATTATTATTTACATATGTATTACTATATGCAGATTACAAGTATTTGTTCAAAGCGCATTTGATTTTATGGCTGTGTTACTCGTAATTATTAATACCTTAAACATGATGTTTTTAGTTTTATAATCATGTTTACGATCAAATAGACACAAGAGAGTAGCCGGGAGTAGCCTGGGTTTTCAACACTAGTTTATCTTAAAAATAAATAAGTATTGAAACCGACTTAAAGTGGAACCAAACCTCAGGATAAAACTTTCATTATTTGCGGCGAAACTGGATTCTTTGGTAAAAAATAAGCAGCTTCATACTTTGCACTAAATAGCCGATACCGAAATATGCAAAGTTGCAAAAGTTATTGTACAGACGCCAGCACATCAAGCTACCCGAATTTGTCAAATTTTCCCAATCAACTTTGAACCTTATGCTTTAGCGATAAAGTTGAAAATCTATTAAAGAAATTTGACAGATTGTAGTAGCTTGATGTGCTGGCGTCTGTACCTAATATATTTATTTATTTAAGGACTTTGGAAGACTTACAGCTATTTAATTTTAATAGGTTCATAATTATGTCGTTCTTAATTTAAACATACTTCTAATAACAATAAACGTGTATTATTTTACTGAATGTAAACAGCTGGGGGTAGGGGGGGGGGTTAAAAATATTAAGTGGGTCACGGAGGGGCAGTACGAAAATTACCGGATCATGGCAGAACAATGTTGGGAAACACTGAGCTAGACGATGAAAGGCGTTCAACTGGTGGGTGTATCCAGCAGTGAACTTCTATAGATTGACGATGATGATGACGAGGCCCAAGCGGGGGTGGAAGTGGTAGTGTAGTGGCACCTTCTACAGTATGATGAACAAGGACATTGATAACAGCAGTAATAGTCTGGAAGTCTGACAATAAGCCTCACCAACATCATCTGCCTAGCTTTTTCCCGACTTTGTTTGAGTCGGCTTCCAGTCTAATCGGATGTATTTTACACAGAACGACTGCCTATATGACCTCCATAACCCAGTTACTGGGTCCTTTGGTAAAACTTAGATAGGCAGATGGTCCATTTTCACGGACTGGGCCTTTTTGGCGCAGCCGAGCTTTGAGGCTTTCCTGTTAATTTCTTACATCGGACTTTACACTTTTTTGTTTGATTTTTATTTGATGTATGTCTCTGGTGTACTGTTAGTTTTTTAGTCTGTGCTAAATAAATGTATATTCTTTCTTTCTTTCTTTCCATCTAAAATACTGGTACCTATAGCTGCATTTTGTTAGACTTTTTGTTAGTCTGGGCAGATGATAATGATGACATTGACACAGCATCATTTGCATCCAGTAATTGGAAGATGGCAAAGGGGAAACCAAAAATTGAACATTTTTGACGGTTGATATAATTATACATATTAGTGATCTCGATAGATTGTGATGAAAACTAACACTTTTTACCCACGCTGACTGAAGTGTCATGATATGTTTGTTTGTTACTACTAGTTGTGCTAGCGGCTTCGCTCACTTGACAGTAGATTTTATTGGGTTTATAAGTGAAAGGGCGTAGTATATTCGTAATATCCTCTATATCATTAGTTTATTTTCTTAATGTAGACTAAAACGGGCCATATTTCATATTTGTTTATTATGGTTTTTCTATTTTTTCAAAATTATTTTAAGTATTATTTTGAATCACCACTTAGAATCTGGTAGTTGTCGTTATTCTGAACTTTTTTGATTATTAACTGATTTAATTTTACCGATTTTTTTTTAATTTGAGGACCGTTGTTGTAAAAGGCATATTTCTCTTCAACAAAAAAATAGGTAGGTACGATAAAGGTCCCACACCATTTTTTTATTGATTGGCAAGTTGAAGTGCACGTTGCAGTAAACAGTTTCACATAGCCATAGACAATAGTCTCAAGTTTTTTATCTGGTCGCGTGGTAATAACAATGGCATGACACATTGACTATTATCTAGAGAGGTCTCCGAGTTACGGAGATAGGTTAGGCTTAATTGTATCGGTTGGAAGGAAATGATCCTGCCGTTGTATATAGAAATGGGGTTTCTTCAAGACTGCCAGCATTGTGCTTTACATTTTTCAGTATTCCTGGCCATCTCTAATTAAGTTTAGTTGGATATAATCGTAGGACTATGTTCTATGTTATGGGTTTGGTTTCCGCACTTAGTCCTCCTCAAGTGGACCATTGTGCGTGGGCCACGGTGGCCACCATGGTCGGTGGTTATTCCAACCAGCCCACCTCCCTCCAGAAGTTGATTACGTCTCCTGGCCTGTTGAGAACATCTGTGTAAGATCTGGGTGTCCCGAGGGCTTCTGACCTAATTTGGGTGACGCCTGTGCACTCAAAGATCACATGCGGAACGGTTTCCTCAGCCTCCATGCAGGCCCTGCACAGGGGACTGTCCGTTATGCCTATTGTGTGAAAGTGTTTGTTTAGCGAGCAGTGTCCCGTGATGATCCCCGTCACCAGGCGCAGCTATCTAATGCTGGCATGGCTTCCTTCGACTAAGTCGTTGGACTATTGAACTGTTTAAATTAAGCAGTAGTAAAATAAGCCTTCGCAGCCAAAGAGATGCCGATGCGTTGTTACTGAACTTTTGAAGAGCCAATTAGGTTGAAATTGTTCATCGGCATTTGCTGATTTCCAACCAAAAAGTAACACGACAAGCAGCTTATGCCGATAGCCCAATTACTGCAATGAAATCGCCGTCAAAATGCACGGCTAAGGTACTCCCAAAATGTTTAAACTATAACACGAAGTAAAGTCAGTTCCTTATGGACCTCTACCTTGGTAAGATGGTACTAGGTACCATATAGTCATAAAATATTGACCAACAAGATATTGACATGTAAAAGTGTCTCAAAAGATCTACTTACAGATAAAAACATTTCATTTAACATAAGTGCAATCTAGGTAGATGATGCGTTTTGAAAGTTAGAAACAAATACATTGATTAGTATAATAAAGGTTGGCCGAGAGAATCACGTGAACCGGTGAATTTGTTTTTTTTACTGAAGACCACAATACTATTGAAAGAAAAATATTACAAAACATGGCTATTAAAATAGAAATAACGATAATATTAAATAAATAATCGTGTAATAAATAATAATGAATCACATCTGATGTTTGCAGGGAAAAATATCGATATCCTTAATCGCTCACGTTGCAGAACAATGACAATTAAACGCAGTTTATTTACCTATTAATAACCATCTAGAAACATATACCTACAGGTTAATTTTCAGGCTAATTGTCATGAGTTTAGAGCAATAGATAGATAATTTGTATAGTTAAATAAAAATCAGGTTTCTCTAAAAATATTTCAGAATAGCCCAATATAATGTCAGAGATAACACGGGCTGGCACACATTTCTATTTTATTTTTCTTCCTAATGTAGTATTTATTTGAAAATAGAATAACTGTAAGTCAGAGACAATATGCGTTTATTTTCATTTGTTTTTATTTTTATCAAGATAACACAGTTATTTACAAGTGCTTCGATAGGCCGTACAAATGATCAAGTGTTATTAACTAAGTATATATTGAAAATTTATTTTATTCACTTATCAGATTAAGTTACGGTAGGTTGTCACATATAATGGTTCTAGTTTAATAATGACCTAACATTTAATTAATAACCAATCAATCATTTGTGATGCAAGTCGAATAATAATTTAGGTATCAAAAATATTTGGAATTAGTAGACGTTTCCATATGACTTCTTCGTTATATCTGTCCCTTGGTAGTACCACAAAAATAATTTTCCTCGCTTTCAACGTAAACTAATCTGACACGAAATATAAAATATAAACAATTTAGAGTTTCAACGCAAAAGTGTTATGATAAAATCGTTCACGTAAACGAATAATATATTAGACACATTTAAATGTTGACTTACTTTGAATTTCAAGCCTTTCTAGTTTATCTTCGGCCCTTTGCTTGACTTCCAGTGGGCTCTCGATGTGGTAGAATATGCTTGCGCCCACCAACAAATACATGAGATGCAGCGCAAGCATGCAGGTCAGCTGCTTTTTGGACATCATCTTGACTAGCTTCTTTAATATAAACTTCTTCGAAAAAAATCTTTACACTTATAAACACTTCTTCGTATCACAATTGTTTTTATATACTATTGTTACATACAATCACAAATGTTTCATAATCCATATCGTTCCTTGTAGAGGGATTAACAACTGGAGCAATAAAAATCTTAAAATCTCCAATGTCTCTATGAACCGATTCAGGGGTAAACTGAGATTTAGCTGACACACACTCTTCTTTTTGTACCACATGTTAATAAGGTATTCATTGAAGATAATTACACAGACACTTGGAATTTTTATTTATTATATTGTTCGTATGTACATCGTGGTAAATACTAGTGACTTGAGATGACACTTCCCGATTGACCGACGTTCGGCTCGAGCGGTTGATGCGTTAGAATGAGTTTCCCAGCGCGCGCGCCTGCGAATCGTGCGCCGTTTGCTCTTACGTCCTTTTTTTATACGGCAAGCTCTAAATATTTGTGTGACAACGACACGAATTAACTCGTCGTAAAGGATAATAAGTAAGGTTATTAACGACATAGTTATAGCACTAGTTCTGACGCAGTGATAATGTTAACACTTCGAGGCGAAAGATTTCGTTTATAACCGGGGATTAAAGGGGATTCTGCGTTTGATAAAGAGATAGTTACATCACTGGCTGATAGCGAACTCTTCAGGCACCTAACTTTGACGAAGCCTACGGACGATTAATAACGCTTTCCAGTGTTGACGATGGAAGTAACTATTCAATGATAAATTGGAAACATACAAAAATGATAAGTTGATAATTAATTGTGTTTTAATAGCGTATACAATTATTCATTCATGTACCATGATGTTGTAGTTTGATGATTTTGTCTACATTTTACGTTGTTGATTCAAATTAGGGAGTTCCGCACATAAAGAGTGCTCACGAATGAAGTTAGGGTTGGGTGAGGCATTGTATGAAACCATAGAACCTACCTACCTACATTCACCTTTAAACATTGCCCAATATTATTATTGCTAAGGTCTGACGTCACAATCTCGGGATTTCATTTCTCTTATCCTGTTGAGTGGAGCCTACGTGGAGTTCAGAGTCTTTGGGAATTACTTTAGTATCACGTCCTGAGTTGCAAGAAATGTTTATTTATTGCATTTCTCTTTATTATTAGGATCATTGACTTATTATCTATATGGACAAAATGGAAGCAGGGTTGCACACTTGCACAGGGGCCTAGGTACTCTTCAACTACTATTTATTTTTTCCGGACGTGCAAATACATAACGGGACTTTACGGGAATCGGAACAACTGTCACATCGTGCTGTCATGAATTTTTAGTTCGGGACACGAACTAATATTATGTCTGTAAGTTGAAAAAGTAAAGTTAAGTAAGTGACCCAAAGGCTGGCTTTTACCTTGGCCAGAGGCTAACCATTGCCATACTACGTGGCAATGCCGCCAGTCTCTTGGATGTACCAGTCGACAGCGATGCGGAGGAATATTTCGACGCGATATTTTAGTTTTTTAATAGTTTTAGTTAAATTAGGTTATTATATAGGGTGTCCCAACAAGAGCGCCGGATTTAATTTTAAATATAAACACATTTATTTTTTAAATAAGCAAACATTTTTATTTCAACATAAAGAAAAATAGTTCCGATTAAACGTGAAATACAACATCAGGCAAATGTCCACCACGAAACCTCCAGCACAGGCTTATTCTTTTGTTGAAATTTTGAATAACGTTTTCGCATAAATGTGGCTGTATTTCACCAATAACGCGCCGTATTTCCTCTTTAAGATGTTCAACTGTTTGTGTCGAATTGTTGATTCATTTGGCGCATTACTGCGACCGAATACTTGACGTAATTGGTGAACTGTTTTCGAAAAACTTTCACCATTTTTGTAATGTGTTTTTACAATAACGTTGTTGGTTTGAATACTTCTTGCATATTCTTAAATCTCGTGGTCTGTACGTGACAACTGTAAAAAAAAATCACCGTACAATTCGTGTTATAGCACAGTTATAGTCCACGAGGAACCAACTAGTTGGCCGCGCCTTGGGTGGGGACGGGGGTGAGGGGGCGGGGTTGCCTATTGTTCGCAACGCACGTACTGAGTAATGACAAAGCGCCCCCGCCCCTCACATACCTAAGGCGTGGCCAACAAGTTTCGCGCGGACTATAACAAAATGGCGGCAAATTTAAATCCGGCGCTCTTGTTGGGACACCTTTATATTAAATTTAAAAAAATATGTCTGTAAGTGATACGGAGACATGTGGAGATATGTTGCAAACTGTCTCAACACCTATTTCTCTGTTACCTGAAACCTTCAACCAAAGTAACCTCTACGCCGTCACCGACAAAATTTTGAGCCAAAACAAAATCAAAACTGGGTCCCATCGTCACAAAGAAGATCAGACGAAGGACTCGCCAAGACCAACACTCTTGAGCTGCTTAGCGAAGTTGTTCGTTCTTGCCTTCCTGAGATATTGGTTTACCAGGAAAGTTGAATGGATATTCCATTGAATTGTAAGTATATCGCTACAGGTGACTATTAGGTCATAATGTATTAAATTTAAGGTTAGTGCCAAGGATTCGTGACTAATTACAGCCACACGGGTCGTTCTTCAAGGTTAAGCAAGGTCATGGATGGGTGACCATCCGTTACATACTGAAATCCCTCCGTGTCTCGGAAAGCACTTTAAGCTGTTATTACCGGCTGTCATTTGTAGATCTTTGACATAAGTTACAGGTAGTCAGAAGCCCGAAAGTCTAACAACGAGTCTTACTAAGAGGTATCATGTTACCCAGTAACTGGGTCGTGGAAGTCACATAGTCGCTCCATGTAAAATACTGGTATCCAAGTGCATCCAGTTAGAAACCGACTCCAACATGGTTACCAATGACGTATGCGGACACAAAAAGTTAGGTGCTTTCCTTCTACTTATGTTTGTATGAAGTGAACGTATTTGAGTCAGTGGGCGTCTGATCTAACTGGTTTTTGGAGAACTGACGTTTTTCTGAGTTTTAGTAAGATGATCGTCATTTGAAATTATTACTACGTTTCTAGTGGTTCAGTTCACGAGCTTTCTCAAAATTCGGGTTTTGCCATCATAGATTCCGCAATAAACGTAGTTTTTTTTTTCTTTTATTGAATAGATGTTGCATATTTTTCCGGAACCATTTTTGGCATTAATAATCAGCCTGTAATGCTCCTACTACTCGTACAGAGGTCACCTCTTGGTGAGAGGGAGTGGCCTGCCGGTCGATTCTATAAAAATCTCACCGTGAAAACGTAGGTGATGTCGGTGGCCCGTGTTGTCTATGCCCGCCCGTGCTACTACTTCGTTCTCACTTAGCATTCTGTCTGTCTTTTTTCTTTTTGCTCGGCTCCTAAGAGTCATAGCGTGATGTTAAATAGCCTTCCTCGAGAATTGGGATATCAAACGCAAAAAAATATTTTTCTAATCCGACTGGTAGTTCCAAAGATTATTACCCCCTACATACAAACAAACAAATTTAACTTCTTTTCAATATTAGTATAGAAAAAAGAGTAACAACTGTCATTGGTTCAACGAGTATTGACTTTAGCCAACGCCTAGGTTTATAGTAAATCAAATAATTAAGGATTCAGCAGATTATTCGTAGGTCAGACACTCCTTCTTTTTCCTGTCGCTGAGGTCACTGTCGTCGTGACAGGAAGATCTTGTTGGCCCGAAAGGTCGCCACTTGCACCGCGTCGTCAGTGGCGGTGCAGAAGTCACTTTGACCGCATGACTGGGACACAGCGGGCAGGATAGGAGGTGGAGCGTTGTTTGCGACATAGCTCCACAACTGCACCCTACTGCCGTTCCGTCAGGATCGCCCCACTTTACCAGGTTGGAGTTATATCTTCCTACTTGTGTCCGGAGACGTTTCAGGGACTTAGAAGTGGGCCATGAAATGTTAAGCCCTGCAAGGAGATGCTCCCTTGGTGGTAGGTAGTAAGTAGGAGGGGAAAGAGTTAGCTGCCAAAGTTTGCAACTGGCGTCAGCCGGATTTTAAAATAATAATTAAAAGAAGGCAGCTGATTACTACATGACGAAAACAAAGGAATACAACTGGCTTAGCTTATAAAAGCCCAATGATAAACAATGGACTTTGATAAGTTTACTGTTAAAGTTAACTTTTTTTTTGTTATTATAGCAACAGTTTTGTAACCCCCACAGAGCGCGGAATCGCCGGCACCGTCTACAGATGGCAGTACCAAAAAAATTGTGGCACTGAAATCGTGTTGAGCACACAAAGGCTTCGAATGATGGCCCGTAATAGAGCCGCTA
Source organism: Luperina testacea (assembly GCA_927399505.1). Taxonomy (NCBI): domain Eukaryota; kingdom Metazoa; phylum Arthropoda; class Insecta; order Lepidoptera; family Noctuidae; genus Luperina; species Luperina testacea. Next base: position 14,859,094 of record OV656768.1, on the reverse strand, counting down.
TTCGAAGCTGTCATTCAATTCTATTAATATTAATTAATTCTAGTCATTCGATTCTATACGTCATTTGTGTCGTAGTGTGAGTAGACGGTGACACGCTTGATTTGAATGGAAAGGGTTGACAATGCCCCCTCTAGAGCGACCACCAAGGCATCTCTGCGGTCTATGGTAACTCCCATCTGCTTTTACATCAGCCTCTGCCAAGTTATTCCCGCCATGCGCACTGCGTCACCTTCTTTGTCTTATCAGTATCATTGAGCACCCTAATTACGTAACACAGTTTGAACCACAATCTGAATAATTTTGAAGGATATTGCTAATCCATTGCTTATTATGTCCGAAAAATGTGTCTGCTCAACAACGTAAATGACGCAATGAATGTCGATGAACTGTTAAAATGAAAGCCATTGCTACTGATAGTGTGTTAAGGCTCCTTCAAACAGGCGCGACACGCGATAAAAACGCGCGCGACATAAAGGCACCGCTCGTTACGCTATTTGCGGTGCCTTTGTGTCGCGCCCGATTTTATCGCGTGTCGCGCCTGTTTGAAGGATCCTTTACGCAATTACCCCTCAGGCCAATGATCTTGCCAACACTTCACCAGCCAACTCATCAAAATTACCCTACTTTATAACGTGTTTTTTCCCTCTATTTTTGTAATAATTTAACATTTAGTAGATATGTACTGCGTGATCAAACACAGATTAACAATGTGTCAATAAGAACAGGTAACATTTTTTGATGAGATAATATTAAACTTATGATAACATTAATTAGTTTTACCGTTGCTAATAAACGAGTTATCTTTAATAAATTACGCATTTCTTCATTATTAAGACTATGTTTTCCCCAGAATTCTGAAAAAGTATAATCATTAATCTCATTTTTACACTCATTGTGTATCACCACATTTACTAGTAAACTTTTAGAAGTGTGACTCTCCAAATAATTCAGGTTTGTAAAATAAAAAGCAACAAGAGAAATAGATACCTACCAAAGACAATAAATATGCCATCCGAAACTTAGCGGTAAAAATCTAATGAACAACATAACAACTTTGATGACTTGCAAGCTACTTGCATACTTTTGTGCAAGTTTAATGTGTGTATTCCAGGCTTTATAGAAACTCATAAAATATAAATACATAAAATATACAACGTTTAGGCAGATGTATACTTACAGTAAATCCAAATTTTCCCAGATATATTTCGGTCCCACGTCATAGGGGTCGAGCCTGTTTTCATCAACCGGACATAAATTCTCCTGCGAAAAAACCATAAAATATAAAACTAAATAAAAAATCTACCATTATATAAAAAAAAACAACTTTTAGTACATCCGCAACAGACACTAGGGTGGTCATCTTGATTAGTCAGCCAAGGTAAACACAATACTCTCTTAAGTAGGAATTTATTACCAATGACGTTGGAGCATCTACGTCATTGATATCTAGCACCATTATAATAGCAATAGTGTGACGTTTACTACTTGTTCTAGGAAGGATACGCAAACGGTTAATTACTATGAAAAGCTAGAAAGGAAAGTTTGAAAAGAGAAGGAAGGAAGTAAAAAGAAACGCGTTGGGAGGACTGTACACGTCACGGTTATAGGAGCAACTCTGACGGTTTAATTAAAACGCCTTTTGATGTGTGAAAAGAGCCACAGGACAAGCAATGTCCTTTCCCGAATTTACACCAAGACATAAAACATACATGTTGTGTTTTTTATCGTTTACAGCTACAACAATATTGTGACCAAATTTTGTTAAAAAAATTAAATATGGCAAAAATCTGAACAAAATTTGAAATAGTATCTGAATAGTATTTGGTAGGATACTACATGTACATGACATGGACATGGACATGTACTACTACAGATATGTAGTAGTACATGTCTGAAATAACATCAGTACACGACAAGTCTTTTACAAAACTTATTGAAAATAAGTCATATGACGACCATTTCAGAAACCCTTTAAAATCAAATGGAGATGCGGCCAATGACGCACGAGGCAAACCGAAAAACGTATTCACTATGTACCTTTGGATCAGGTACTAGGGACTTATTGATTTCACAACAACAGTCACTTTTCCATCCAGTTTATGCAGTACAAGAGTTTAATCACGTACTCAATGTCGAAGTTTGAGCTACATTTCCTTACCTGTAAATTTTCCAATTTTACTATTAATTGCGTTCTACATGAACCAACTTCCAGTAAGATGAACTTAAATTAATTGCGTGCCATCAAAACGATTGAAAACTAGCTTCTGTCCGCGTTTTCGTCCGTGTGAAATTTCTGGTACCCCCGACCCACCCCGTCGCATCGCATCACATCGCCTGCCCGCGCTATTACTTTGTTATTGCTACGCGTTCTTTCTTCCTTTTTTTTGCTCGGCTCTTAAGAATCTTAGCGTGATGTTCAAAAGAATTGGGCTATCAAATGCAAAGATAATTTTAAATGAAAGCGCGTTCAAAAAAAAAACTGTTCACCTTTATTATTAGAAGATATGTAGATGGTATACATATAATATGGTAATATGCCCCGTTCACAAGATATGATATTTATAATTTTTAGATCACATTGCAGTTTCAAACTGCATTTTTTTTAAACCATATAAACAGTGGGATGTTAACGTGTGATCCCAACTTTGTACCATAATATATTGCACCTACTGTGTGTGTGTCATCATCGTTGCTGTGTGAACGAGGCCTTAGTCTAAATGGAACAATGCTGCTTTGATTCTTACAGCTACAAGTTACAAAACTCACAAAGCTCCCTCTCACGTCTATTCACAGAGTAGAATCCTATGTCTCAGCAGTGGGCTGTTTATGCTTATAAACAATAAAACATATTATTATCAAGCAATTATCTATGGCCAGCATTTCAAAATGGATTATTCGATGACTCGTCAACATGGAAATCTTCCAATCTTTTCAAAAGATCAATGCCCTTGAAATGCCGGTCACAGGCAGTCGCAGGAGTAAACTCGTCACTATCATCAGTCACAAATATTTGCCTCGCCGTGCTAATCTTCGCATTAATCCTTCTTCAGGTTTAAAGGTATTAACGAGAAAGCCCGATCTAGTTCACGCGTCATTCTTGTGGCCATCTGAAGGTTTAACAATGGCTAATTAAGGTTTATAGACTGTCATTTGAATGGCAGGCAAATATACAAAAATGGGACAAGAGTCTTCAATTTGGTGAAAAGCGGAAACAACTGAAATTAGGTATATAAAATGATGAATGTTTATTTCTGTAGATCTAAAACACTTTTACACGTAAATTTTTTGGACAATATTTTAAAACTAGATGGAGCCGGTATTTCCTAGCTGACTGATCTCTGAGATGATATGCTGAAATAAACTCAGAGGTCATGGTCTTTTTCTAAGTCCAACCATAATTATTTAGATTTCATGTGAGTTTAACAATGCAGGGCCAAGTCTGAAAGGGCCTTTTGAAGAAAGAGCCATTGCAGTTTTGAGTTGACCTGTCCCGAGTCCTGACAGACGTTGCAACTGTTTTAGGTTTGAGAATTACTCGGTTATATATATTTTGCTTGATTGTTTTGATATATTGTTACCAATTTCCATGACTTCAGTTATAGCTTCCTACTGTGCATTAGACTCATAAATAGCTTTCGATATATTGAATTTTCTACCATTTGCAAGTATTTTGACAGGAAAATTAAATTCTGAGTACTGATATCCATTAATATTATAAGTATTTACAAGTTTATTGATTCAACATGTCTTTAGGTGACAGATTTACTCCTATTTCCTCGACACGCGTTGTCACATATAGACTTGTATTTTTGCCAATAAATTCAAGGTTCCATATATTTGATTCATCCTTGTTCCGTCATACTAACTTGTCATCCTCAAGATGAGGTAAACATAGTTCATTGTTTGCAAATTTCACAGGAATGTGGTCAATGTGTCGTATTTTGAAGTTTTATCATTTTATTGCAGCGTCTTTAGCAGTATAAGCTCTTAATCAGGTAAATGATCTCAAAGGTATCAACGTTTTTGCCGAAACCATAAGTCTATAGTTTTTTAAACGAGGAAAACGCCTTATGGTTCATGTTTTATTCCTCTACTTATGATCTTTTTACGATTGCTTTGCTGTTTAAGAAATTGAAACAAACTACATACATTTCCTTCTAAAATTTGGTTGAATGAAATGGGGTCATTAATATGCTCTATATACAAAAGTTTATTTCACCCACGTGCTACATTTTTGATCTAGCTATCCGTTTTGATGAACATTTTATTACGAGTCTGTCTAGTTCACAGGTCCAGTTAGTTAGATCTAGTTGCAGTAGCATGACCTCTATTCTAGATTTTTATTTTACCAAGAATAGACAAAGTTCTTTCTATACCAGTCGACATCTGTTCTGTTTCTGCCCGAGCATGGGGCGACACGTAGACTCGCGTTTCTATGAAGACAACACGTATTTATTCTTTCCATAGCGCTCAACGGAGAGCAAATTTGAAAATCAATAAGGTAGATTCTTGTCTACGTCCAATGTTATGTCATATTTGACACTTCTATCTAATCTGACTAGCCTGTATTGTCCCACTGCAGGGCAACCCCCCACTCCCTTTTCCACACAATTTTGTCTTTTGCGAGTGCCGAGTAGGAGTCAAGCTCTCCCCCCAGGGTGGGTTCCCGCATTGTCAAAGCGGGGCGGCTCGGGGGGGCTCAGTAGCCGTGGCTTGGTCACCCATGGTGAAGCGAAGAGGAACCCGAGGAGGGGCCGCTCGTCAGGGCTTTTGCTGATAAGCCGACGACGTAGCGGCCAACAAGTAGGTTGCGGTGCCGCTTTGGCGACATGGCAACTGAGGCGAGCCGTGATGATACGACATCGCGGCGCGGTTGTTATAGATGTTAGTATAGATTAAGTTAGTATACCTAAGAGCATTTATCGCATTGGCTTCCTGTAACGGTAGATGTAAGTAGAACAATAATAAATGATCAATCTCTTATTTCTTTTGCACTTTCCATATTTCTTGATTTTCTTTCCTAAATCATTATAAGGATGTGGTAAAACTGAGAAGAAGAACGAATTTAATATCAGAAACCAATCGTACGGATGCATACATATATTTTTTTTATTTTTGCAATAAATATTATCATCATATTGCAGTCAGACATGTTATTATGAGGTAAAGCCATACTAAACAACGTTTATAACATTTAAAAATGTTGTTAGCAATGTGCTTTTTATTCAAGTTTTCCTTTTAAAATCCATAAGCTAAATTCCGAATTCCGAATAGGTCATCGATTTATGATGGTCAATTCACGTTTTCCTACGTTTGAAAAGTTCTAGAGTTTTTCAAAGCACATCATCTGCCTAGCTTTTTCCCAACTATGTTGGGGTAGGCTTCCCCGGAGACCTCCCCCCGGTGGGTTCCCGCATTGTCGAGGCGGGGAGGCTCAGTAGCCGTTGCTTGGTCATCCACGGTGAAGCGAAGAGGAACCCAAGGAGGGGCCGCTCGTCAGGACTTTTGCCAACAAGTAGGTTGTGGTGCCACTTTGGCGACATCGCAACTGTGGCGCGCCGTGATGTCGTATGGGAGGCATCGCGGCTGAGGGTTGAAGGCCGCGGCGGGAGAGGAGTGCCGGTATTGCGGTGCGCCGCTCTCCCTACCTTCCGCGGCCTTGACGGGGTCGCCACCGTCTGATGGCGGACGCGGTGGGGCCGCAGGGGAGGAGAGACATACCGGTAGATCTCCTTTTAGAAGATCTTTCATTGACCAATAGCTCCTCCGGGCGCTCTCGGTGCGTCGAGCAACTTCTTTGTCTTGTCGCGCCTAGAAGGAGACTATTAATTGGCCCACATATAGTCTTGGACATATATTCAATCAGTACGATGTATGAAATGACAAAAAGGTACCAATTTGACACTTGTTGAGAAGAAAAATGTTTCTACTCCCAAGTGTCAAAAGTAGAGAAAAGTCAACAGCAAAAGTCAACATTTGTCAACTGAAGAATAGAAACATTTCTTCTCTTCATCGCCATGCTTATGGCGGTAGTAATCTTTCTACATTCTGTCATTTTGTCAATTCTTCCGTCGATAAAACCCGTTTCTATGGCCACGGTAATATAATCTATACAGTATTCTATCTTCATACAAACGGTCGGAGTCGGAACGCGAGTCATACCTACGCGCTGCGACTTCGGTTTATACTCGGTAAACAAACGGTCTCGAATGCTCCACAGTGACGAACGGACGCAGGACGGTGTTATGGTTTTGTAAGCAGTAAGCGTGCGATTTGTGACAAATATTCATTGAAATAAGTACAAGTACTTACTTAATATGGCAAAGAGCAATTATAGACTACTAGCTAGCGCCCGCGGCTTCGCCCGCAAGGTATGTCGATAAAAACTATCCTTTGTCCTTCCCCGAGATGTAATCTATCTCTCTGTCAAATTTTATCGAAATCCGTTCAGTGATTTACGCGTAAAAAGGTAACATACAGACAGACAGAGTTACTTTCGAATTTATAATATTATTATTTATAAATTAAATTATATATAAATAAATATTCTAGAACAGGGCCGAGTCACAATACTGTATAGATATCACCGTGCTATGGTGGTCATGCTACGTGTGGGTTAGTTATTTTAAAAATATGACTTCTGACTATTCACCACTACTTGCACTAAGTGGCTTCTCGGCTTTGGTTACAGGATTTCTGTCATTTCCATTATTACCATAATTTCTTATTAAGAACATAGATAGGTACTTCAGAACCAAAGCTAAAGATATAATGTCATCATTTAGAAACTTATGCTGCTGCATAAACCATGCATTATTCTAATTGGTAGTGAGCAAGTGATTAGCATTGATTACACTGTCGTCGTCTGAACCAATTATTTCACTGATTACCCCACTTCCCTGTGTATTTAACTAATATTACTTAGAGAGGTAGATATTAGCGTGTTGCAATTAGCATTAAAATTAAAGCTATGTGCAAATAAACAATTACTGGAACACGATGATTGTCGGCCGAATTGGTGGCTTCGATATCAGAAGGTCAATATTTTCGTAATTTAAAACGTTTAAAATCTAGTCGCAGTCTCATCTCGGCGACAAACAAATGTCAAAAACTTGTCAAAATATAGGGAACTACTAATAACTACTAACTGTAACTCTAAAGAATGACTATTTCATGAAATAGTCATTCTTTGGGGTTACGTGGTCTTAGAGAGTTGTGTTGATGACTTTAATGATTTAATTCTGTAAATACATATTTGTTACGGCTGCGAATCATATATTAATCAACGTACAACTTAATACAGACCAGCAAACTGCAAAAAAACAAAAAAAAAAAAAAAATTCGCGGGCTACCCTGGCGCTTTCGCCTTAAGTTCAAAAGTTGACTTCAAAAATGCTGACTTGATTGATGCGTATAAAATTTTTTTTACGTAGATAAAAACGTATGACTTGTAAAAGCATATAGGTACCTACCTCTACCTCATCATGAGGATTGCAGTGAAATGCGAATATAACTGACGAATGCGTAAATAAATCTAAGCCAAACAGCCTAATTGTGGTCGGAATTTTCAAATGCGCGTTACTCTGTACCTACATTCAGTGCGTAATTCCATCAATTAATTATATTAGTAGATAGGTAAATTGATCCTGAAATCCCATTTATTTATGGTAGGTGTGTGACGTTATTCTGCACGTCTATATATTACGTACGTATATTACGTACGTCTACATACGTTCTTTTATACCTATCCTGCGTAAATGGGCGAGGAACTAACGTTAAGATTCCTACGTAACTGACTACGTGTTTTCCTCTACATTGAAAAGGTAAGGTATTTTTATTTATTATTAGTTAGGTACAGACGCCAGCACATCAAGCTACTACAATCTGTCAAATTTCTTTAATAGATTTACAACATTATCGCTAAAGTATAAGGTTCAAAGTTCATTGGGAAAATTTGACAGTTTCGGGTAGCTTGATATGCTGGCGTCTGTACTAGCGACCCGCCCCTGCGGGGTAATTCTAAAAATAGCAATGGCTTTCATTTTGACAGTTCAACAACATTCATTGCGTTATTTAAGTTGTTGAGCAGACACATTTTTCGAACATATCAAGCAATGGATTAGCAATATCCTTCAAAACGACTCTGATTGTAATTGAAAGTGTGTTAAGGCTCCTTCAAACAGGCGCGACACGCGGTAAAAACCCTATAGCTACCATTTACTGGCTTTCATTGACTAGAATGTGCCCTGGCAGCTGATAGTATGTCATACTCACTCAAATGTCTCGCTAACGGTGACGTGTGTTTTGGATCATTTAGCTACCTTCAAAATGGTTGAGCTAAATGGTGCTGATCTATGCGTCATGTTCGTGAACGGGCGCCATCACAACTGACGGCGCCCGTTTACGAACAAGCCAAGCAAGCTAGCCAAGCAAAATAAGCCGAGGCAGCTAAGTGATGATCAGCCCGTTGGGGCTGGTCATCACTTAGCTGCCTCGGCTGCTCGGCTATTGTCTTCCGCCGCTTTTGCGGACAAGTGACACCGGAACGCACAAAGACTTAGTGCAACTAAGTGATACTAACATAGTTATTAAGTTTTATTTACTAACAAAATTGTTACTATATTATGTATACTTAGGTTAAGGTATGTATCTATGGGTCTGTGTTACCTGATAATAAATGGTTTGTTATTATTTTTATTATAGTAAAAAATAGAAACCGTTGTTACTCGTCTTATTCAAAAACACCCACCTAGAACATACTCTTAACCTACGAGCCATAAAACCGACAGTCTCCATGACCTCACCATTCGCCATCAATGCTAACGTTTCCGATCGTCTTCCGATACGAGATTAGTATTCCAGTCGTCTTCTTAATCACTGCTCTGTGCAATAATGCATTTATTTGTATACTATAACGAATGCATGGTCGAAGTCCGTCGAAGTGAATGCTAAGAGGAGAAACAGGGACATTTGGCAGCTGGCAGGCTACCAAATCATCATTTGCTTAACCTTTTCCCAACTATGTTGGGGTTGGCTTCCAGTCTAACCGGATGCAGCTGAATACCAGTATTTTACATGGAGTGAATGCTTATCTGACCTCCACAACCCAATTACTGGGTAATGCGATACCCCTTGGTAAGACTGGTTGTTAGACTTTCGGGCTTCTGACTACCCGTACGACTGTCAAAGATCTACGAATGACAGCCGGGACCAACGGCTTATCGTGCTTTCCGAGGCACGGAGGGGTCTCGGTATGTAAAGATAGTCACCCATCCACAGACCAACCGCGGCAAGCGTAGCTTAACCTGATCGATCGACCTGTGCGGCTGTTATTATTTAGCCACGGGCCCCAAATTTGACCAAAATTGACCATTATAGAATAAGTGGTAGGTATTGTGTTGTAATGTACAGACGCCAGCACATCAACCTACAATCTGTCAACTTTCTTTAATAGATTTTCAACTTGTCGCCGAAGCATAAGGTTCAAAGTTGATTGGGAAAATTTGACAGTTTCGGGTAGCTTGATGTGCTGGCGTCTGTACCAAAAAAAATTGCTTCTGCATGATCAGTCCTAGATCCGCCCAGGCTTGATTCTTGTGGGTTTGTTGGATTACCATTCACCAATGCTGTTAAACTCTTGCTTGTCTGGTACGATTACCTGGTATTTCCTTCTTTGATAGTGGATTAATGCTAGCTGGATACTTACTTAAATTGTACAGCGATTTGCCCGATTTTGACGGGACTTTAGTGAAAGTCTCGTCAAAACCGGTCCAGCCGTTTCGGAGCTTAGCCGGATAACAGACAAACAGATAAACAGACAAAAACAAAAATTCGTATCGTAGAGACTTTCATAAGCATTTAGTAAAAGCTGACATTTTGACATACCTATACATACAAACAGACACATCAATTTTATTTATTAGTACCTATAGATATACTCCATTAAGTTACTTACGAAGTAAGAGCTTTAAGATTTAACTAAAAATAAAAAGTCATCAATAGATGTATTTCTCCCAAGCGTTTTTAATTTTCCTTCCCTATGCGCAAATATTGTTCGATGAAAGACAAACCCGTTATATTACTTGGTTACCACCGTACTACCTACCTCATTCAAATCCGGGCGAGTCCAAAATGTTTTCCCAAGTAAGTCATGCATGACGTACCTATGTAGATGATCACTTTTACATCCACAGCTTACGTCCGTCGATTATAGTCGGAACTAAGGAAAACGTGAAGACAAGAAAGGTTATTAATAAATAAATTGCAATAATCCAGCAGGGAGGTTAGACTGGCAATTCATGATTTCTCCTTACCTAGTGATACACCTTTTTTTATCAGGGCCAGTGGTGATCCAATGGTATAGTGGTGGCACAAGCCCCGATGCGACGAAATCGTAAGTTCGAACGAACAGCGGGCAGTTTACTTTTGCTATTTCTTAAAGAAACTTTCTTCCAACATCTTTGCAAAAAACAATGACTTATTTCAGAGTGGACACTTTAAAAACATTTGGCGTCCACTGCATACAATTGTACTGAAGCGATGAAGGTTGATTTTTGCAATGCGTTGCGATGCGGCCCGCCCAAATGTGCCAGTCTTAACCTTAAATTACTAATTTTATTTTATAACCACTTACTTATTAATAAGATGGCGTGGGAGGTGATTGTGTAAATAAATAGAAATTTTCATTAAAAACTTTTACTGAAATTAAGAATCTTTATACAAATTAACAGGCAGGCATACCCCTTTTTTCAGAAAAACTCTGATTAGATTAGTTTTAAAATTTACCTTGTATGTAGTAGTACTTATTACACCTTCTGACCAGCCGGACAGGAAATCTATTATAAAAAAAATAAGTATGTAACTGTAGGAAAGTCTGAGAGTGCTGATACAGAGCAAAATATGTAGATATTCGAGCTAAAAAAAATTATATGTGTTCAGTAAAAAAAAAACAAATGAAAATTAAATATTTGTTTATTTATGGCAACCAGGCCCAATTGTCAGTAACATTGTTCTTAAAAACTATTATTAGTAAACAAAAACAAAAAGAAAATTGTAAGGTTAGCTGTCTTCTGACCAGCACCTCCACAGCGTGGGGCAATCAAAGGTGCGTCGTACTTTTCTATCGACATATATCTACTTAAAACCGGCCAAGAGCATGTCGGGCCACGCTCAGTGTAGGGTTCCGTAGTTTCCCGTCCGTCACACACAATAAGTGTTCCCACTTATGAGTTTAAAAGTGGGTATCCATCCATCGTATAGGTACGATTATACTACAAACAGTCCAGAAATTATTTTGTACAACTTTTTGTCTTTTTTGTACAAAAACTGTTGTTTCCATCAAGTTCAAAATAATTTTCCTAGAAAGTCCTTATAAAGTTCTACTTTTCAGATTTTTTTCATATTTTCTAAACTTATGGTTCAAAAGTTAGAGGGGGGGGGACACATTGTTTTTTACTTTTGGAGCGATTATTTCCGAAATTATTGACATTATCAAAAAATGATTTTAGTAAACCCCTATTCATTTTTAAATACCTTTCCAACAATATATCACACGTTAGGGTTGAAATTAAAAAAAAAATCACTTCCCACTTTACATATAGGGGGGCTACCCTAATAAAACATTTTTTTCCAATTTTTATTTTAGCACTTTGTCGGCGTGATTAATATACATATTGGTACCAAATTTCAGCTTTATAGTGCTAACAGTCACAGAGATTAAGCGAGGACGGACAGACGGACAGACAGACATGGCGAAACTATAAGGGTTCCTAGTTGACTACGGAACCCTAAAAATGTATTCTCTAATATTACCTAATGATCGCCTCCCAGGCGATCGCGTATAGTCTATATATCGGTAACAGTGTGAGCTAGCCGGGCGCGGGATCACCCTATAACGCATTACGGGTTACCTATACCCTGAGTCGGCACGAATGCAACCCGATGCGTTCCCGCAATTTCAAATTAACCAAAAAGAAATCGACCTCAGGCAGCCTCTCAGCTCAGACAATGATTACCACTAGGTAATCATTGTCTACTAGGTAATCAGAGTTAGTGCCTCTAGGGTTAAAGATCACTGTGGTTTTGACAGTAATGAGAAATCCGAGGTAAAAAAACTATGAAAGGCTTGTAGTTGATTACGGCCCAGACTTTCACACTTTTTTTTTTTTTCAGATCAAATGACTCCTCCCGCTCTGGGTGGAGCGGAATAAGGGAGTGTCAGACTCTTACTGACTAAAACCCACTCGTGTTCCTTCCTTCGCCCTTTATGTTCCGGGCCAGCGGTAACCCTTTCGGACAATCCCGCTGACCAGACTGAGACTTTCACACTTAGACGACGTCTGAGTCTCAAGTACCAGCTATATGAACATTACAGGCTGATTGTGTCAATTTATTTATCAATGCAAGTAGTTGATTTATCTTAAGCGGTGAACATTGCTAGTATTGCTACTGTTATTCCAAACTGAAGTGTTTATTACTAGTGGCAGGATAGTAATGTTACTGTCAAGTATTTTTAGCGCCATTTAACACGTTTGAAAATCTTCATACCTACCAGAATCAATCATTCGAAAGGAACTATAACTCAAGAACGGCTGGACCGAGTTTTATAATCTTTGATTTGTTTGATTTGTCTCCACCCCGAATAGCAGAATAACTACTAAAACATGGGAGAAAAAACACGAAAAAAAAAAGTGTAGGTAATGAAGATAATTCATTCATTTCGACACATGACATGAGAGACGTAAAATGTTCAATTTTGACGTCGATTGCGTGTCTTTCACATAATCATCAAACAACAACAGGTAGGAATGCAGCGATGAATGCGAAAATGTCGTAATTTGAAGGTTTTTGATATCTGAACATCTTCCTAGAGCGTGTAATCGTACGTAACTGGCTGTTTATTAGCACTCTGTTCCGGATGAAAATAGGCTCAGTGCGTAACAATCTCCGTAAAATGTCTTAGTACTAGTAGATAGGTACTCAGAGACTATTAAGAACCCACTCTGATTGAAATGGGATAGGTAATAATTAGGCTAGGCAGAGAGAGAACCTGGATGGAACTGGAACAGGAGCGATATAAATTGGCTCAAGTATAGAGCCAATTTAATTTAATTTTTATTTAGTGGGTGAAATCGGGCTATGGATACTGATGATGGTGATCTGACGAGACGTTGGTAAATCACCTATTATTTATCTAGGGATAAGTGGTCAATCAACGTCTTAAAAAATACCTATACGTATGTAGCTGCCTGGCATTTACACTCATCCTAATGTCAGATAGCTAATTCCTAAAAAAATAAGAATAGGTAATAAGAAGAATAAGTAGAATAAGAATAAGAAGAAGAATAAGAATAAGTAGGATTCCTAAAAAAATAGGTAGTATGTACCAATTTTTTTATGAATCTTTCTGGATTGGAGTCTGTACACATATTTGCAATGATAATTATGTAGGATTGTAGATTTGTAGCCGGGATTCTCCCAAGATTTCAATTGCAAATTAACTAGGTAGGTATAGGTAATAAAATGCTCAACCATAATAGATTATTGTAAGCTAAACACGTTTTAGAGAAAAACTGTTTTGTAAAACAAACGCATTGATTTTCATTAGATTATATAGTATTGTGGTAATCAACCCAAGATATAGGTACCTACATGCCGTTGTGCATTTAATTAAATTATAATACGATCGTCGCGTTCTTATTTATTATTTTACTCATTTCTTCGGAAATCTGTAATCTGGATGCGCCCTCAGTTGGCGGACCAAGAGTGTTTGGATTCGCCGAACAAGATAAACGCGAAGCGACGATCGCATGTTCGCGCGACGGTCGTTTTGGCTAGGACGCGGCCCTATAGCAGGTGCGCACCTTATTGTCGATAAATCGCTACAATATGCTTATTATAGGACTTATATACCTAACTATATATAAAAAACTTTTTACAAAGCACTAATATAAAATAATAATAATTAACAAGCTAAAAGAAAAGGAAGAGATTTCACGATTTCTACATAGAACGGAATGAATCTTTGCTTCGTTTTGTTTTTTATTTTGCTAATTTTATCTTTGCTATTGCAATTTGTAAGAAAAACAAAATAATCAAGAAATAAAGAATAATAGTTTATCTTGTAAAATCAATTTAAAAAAATGTATTTTTTTTTATTAGATTACTTCAAAAACAATTGAAATTAATGGCTTGCTGTGTGACGTTTCTTAGTCTCTGGGTTGAAACTAAACGCACATTTGACAGCAGACTTGGCGATTTGCCTTGCCTGCACACGTCTTGTAAATTGTACGTTTTTGTCATAGTTTTTGTCTACGTTTTCTGTTTTATAATACTTATTTCGTTTACTAACAACAATGGACCATGAAAGCAGACAGTTGGCCCAGGATTTCTTCCTTCGGGAACCGGCGGACCCTCGGATACGGTACGTTAAAATACTTACAACATCTTACAACAATTTGTCTTGTTCTGTCTGTAAAAGAATGTGTTTTTTTTTTCAGGAAGGCTAAGGTTGAACCTCAGGAAGAAGACCCTCATCCTAACCTTAAGGTGGAAATGCAAACAGTCCGATTAAATTCAGATTCACAGAAACTTGTTTTGGACACACTGAGGTTTATTCACGGCCCTGACTTTAAACTTGGAAGTGCCAGTGTTTATAAGGTAAGGAATAAAATAAATGTATACGTATTTAAATAACGATTATCAAATTATTATTAATAAAGCGGTGGATATTTTTTTAATTGAATTATTCTATTCAATGTAAAATTAAATTGAATCTTGTAAGTATAGACATTTTCTGTAAGTACTTAGGTCCTAAGTTCAAGGCGCTGTCATACAGTTGTGCAATATTTTTTATTTCTTTTAGTGGGGCAATGTTACAATTGCATTTCTTGCTTTTATTATGAGAGTACCAACCAGTGGCGTGCCTAGGGGTCAAAATTAGGCCCACAGATTTTCAACGTATAAAAAAAAGCCCAACTGAGGGATTGGCTTATTTTCAGTTATTCATGTTTGTGTTCGAGTTCATTGACTGGTATTTTTTTAATATATTTATTTATTGGTTTAAGTAGAATAGAATAGAATACTCTTTAGTATGTACACCATATAAATAAGTAAATTGTAAAATAAGTAATGTGTATTGTGTTTTGTAATTGTTATAAGTAAATTTGTTGTTGTGAATTATGATTTTATAAGCCGGGCTTTTCGGCTTCTATGAAGGTACTGCCACTGCTGGTACCAACATCATGTTGGAAACCAACAAATTAGATTAAGAGTTCTTTTAAGTAATAATAATAAATTTATTAAGGTACATAAAGGTTTTGTAGTACATGAGGGACTTAGAAAGTATGCATTAGTCATTGTATAATGTTTTATGGCTATGGTGCTTTAAATGTTAACTTTTTAATTAGTTATAATAAAAATAAGTCGGGTTTTCCTTCCTGACGCTATAACTCCAGAACGCACGAACCGATTTCCACGGTTTTGCATTCGTTGGAAAGGTCTTGGGCTCCGTGAGGTTTATAGCAAAGAAAATTCAGGAAAAACTTCAACAGAAAAGCGGGACCACGCGAGCGGAGCCGCGGGCGACCGCTAGTTAGTTATAATAATATGCACTATAACAATGTTTCATATTGCCCTATAGTGTCTAGATACTTCACCTAAACAGTCTTAATCCTTTACATCCTAAAAAAGAATTTACTGGGTATTATTTTTACCATAGAATTCACAAGACAAGAGAAAATGAGCCAAGTAGGTAACCTAATTGGAACATAATGTAGATAGATAGAATTATATACTTTAATTTACACCAAATAACACAGCTCTCATACAATATTGTTAATTTAATGTATTGTCGCTTCTAATTAATATTAAATGTAACTGGAGAAACCTCGACTGTCACACAGTATGTCCTAGAAAAGCAGTTGAGACCACACTGATGTAAAGAATAGAATAGAATACTCTTTATTATGTACACCACATAAATTACAGGCATAAATATAGAAACTGTACAAAGGGTGACACAATGGGCACCCTTATCGCTAAGAGCGATCTTTTAAAGACAACTGTAAAGAAAAGTAAAGTAAAAAAAAATAAAAAGTAAAGAAAGTAAAGTTTTAGAAATCAAAATATTATGAAATGTATGTATTCTACAATGTGTTACCTAGTAACTGTGTTGTGGAAGGTATTCAGCTGAATCCAGTTAGACTGTAAGCCGACCCCAATGTAGGGGAATGCCAGACAGATTTAAAAAAAAGTAGTTTTCTATCAGGATAAAGGTTCAAACTTGGGGAACCGCTACTGGATGGAGAGAGGTAACCTCATTGTGCGAGGAGGCTGTGACTACTCATTGACTGTTAAACCTGAGATTGAGACCTCCGAGGCCAGGCTCCGGGCATTTGCACTAGCTAAGTTGGAGAGGTTTGTTGGTTTCTGTTTATACTAGAATTGTTTTTATCTGTTAAAATAAGCAGTGTATTTTCAGAACAGCGTTTTGCTTCTTAATCTGCTACTTTCGTTTCTATCACCAAATTATTGTCACTCATTAAAACTTGGATTTACATAGTTACATGGTTAAAAAGAGAAAAACAATTACTTAAACAATAATTTTCATTATTTTATTTTTTTTAAATCATTTATGCACACACATACTAACAGACAAGAAGAATATAACAAAAATACATATTATGGTTTCTTCTTATTTAACAAACATAAAAAACAGAGCATTCACAATTTTTATTATGTACTGTGAGGCACACTATTGTTGTGAAGACTTTTCACTTTTAATTTTGTGTTTCACGAACTTGTCAAAATAAACAATCGAACATCGTTCTTTATTTCTTTTCACTGTTTTAAAACTTTCAGTAACAATTAATTATTTGTTTGTATATTACAGGTATAATTTCCACAAAATCCACTGTTCTGAAGCTCTAGAAGTGGCAGCTGAAAACATAGATAAAGCATTAGAAATACTCTTCCTCAAATACTTCAAAATTGATTTCCAAGATAAACCAGAAAGTGCACCAAACAAAAATGAATTGATTGAAATGGTCAATGACGAAAGGGCTGTCCTCGATTCGATTTACGACACCAGCTTCAAAACGAAAGACAACAACATATGGATTGTCAAATTGAACCTCGATTATCTAACGAAAATGTACGAAAGCAAAGATGTAGAAGTTCCTAAGAAAAAAACTAACACAAACTACACAAGCAGTGTTAAAACGAAACAGAAAGAAGTCTGTAAATTGTTTCTCAGAGGTCCTTGTAGATTCGGCGCGAAGTGCAAGTTCCTACATGAATCCAAGGAAGAAAAAGCACCAGAACCAGTAGAAACTAAAGAAAATACAAAAATAACTTATGAATTAGAAATAAGGTTTCCCGACGACACTGTCTACCCGTACCAACCTCCTTTAATATTCTTCAAAACGGAGAACAAAACTAAGATAATACCAGAGCTTACCTTTCTAAAAATAACATTAAGACTTCTTGATGAAGCTAAAATCCTAGCCCAGGATGGTATACCTTGTGTATACTCCTTAGTCGAACTTCTTAATAACGAGGAAGAAATATTAAACTTTATACAATTTGATACAAGAACTTTTCCTGGTAATACAGATGCATTATTCCCTCAACTAATAGAAAATTCTGGTAGTAAAACGAATTTACCATCACATTATAAAAAGGGTGGAAATAAAGATAACAGGGCTAATATTAATTTCGAAGAGATCTTTAAAGAAAATAGGGAAATAGCTAAACGATTTTCGGAGAAGAGAGACAACGATAGATATAACAGAATGATGTCCGGTAGAAAAAAATTGCCAGCTTGGAAGAAGAGGAATGAAATATTGAACACCATAAAGAAGTCACAGGTTAGTGTTTTCCTAAAAAAAAACAACAAATTATTATTTTCGGTTTAGTTTGGTAAATTTTGAATAAGATATTTCACTAGCAAGATTAAAAATAACTGTTTTTCCCGCAGGTCGTCGTCATAAGCGGTGAAACTGGCTGTGGTAAGAGCACACAAGTGCCGCAGTACATCCTAGACAATTGGTTGGAGAACTACAGCAAAGATGGCACCGAACACGTCGAGATTGTGTGCACGCAGCCCAGGAGGATATCGGCTATTGGCGTGGCTGATAGGGTTGCTGAAGAGAGGGTAGAGAAAACTGGGCAGGTTGTTGGCTATCAGGTATGTTGTTGATTTGTGATTGATCTAGTTGGTTTTTAACCTTTTGACCGCCACAGTCATGTATAGATGACAAACCAAAATGTGTCCAGCTCGTCACGGTTCGACTACATGACAGACTGACGCCGAGGGCACGGTTTTGATTTTTTTGACGTGTGGCGGTCAAAAGGTTAATAAATGAAATGGTTTTGATTTACCCTGTATGAATAGAGGTCCCGCAAGTAGTGATCAATCTCGCAGAGTGTCGAATTGTTTCATTAGGGCGTATAATAATTATGAACATAAAGAAATAGTGATAGATAAAATTGACACAACTGCACTGGCAACGGTGGTTTTGGTTGAATCTCCTGCTTTCAAAGGAAGGGTTATAGATGTATTAGTTATCTGCAATTGTTTTCTATCACGATTACCCAAATACTATGTAATCTATGCCGTAGTTTAGCTGCAAAAAAACCAGATTGACAGTCGAATCAAACATTCGAACGAGAATTTTTGAAGTCAATATTTTTCTTTTTTAACCAACTTCAAAATGAGGTTCTGCATTCGACCCGTATGTATGTATGTCCGCGATTATCTCAAAAACAAATGAAGCTATTTTTTTACTTACGCTGTGTAACATTTCAGATAAGACTTGAAAGCAAAGTATCGTCCAAAACTCGCCTTACATTCTGCACTACCGGTATTTTACTTCGAAGGCTAGAATATGATCCCAAATTGAAGTCCGTCACCCATGTTATAGTAGACGAAGTTCACGAAAGGTCTGAAGAGAGCGACTTCCTCTTGTTGATATTGAGGGACCTTGTCAAAGTCAGGAAAGACTTGACCGTCGTACTTATGAGTGCTACGTTAAACGCTGACCTGTTCTCGAATTACTTTGATAAGATTCCAGTTTTGGAGATTCCAGGTAAGAATGTGTTTAATCAACAGTTTAAGGTAAAGGGTTTTTCAAAATGTAGTAGTAAGTAGTATAGTCCATAAAAATATAGCAAAACGTCGACTTCACATGGTGTTCCCAGGCAGTCACCCATCCAAGTATGACCGCGCCCGATGTTGCTTAACTTCGGTGATCGGACGAGAACCGATGTTTTCAACGTAGTATGGACGTTGACGACTATACTGTCAAAATACACAGCCAGTATCTTAGTTAAGTAAAAGTGTGCAATAAACATTAAAAAAAAATACTTTTATTGGTATTCAGGCAGAACATTCCCAGTGGAGCAACTGTTTCTAGAAGATATTATGGAGATGACCAACTATGTATTAGAAGAAAATGGCCCTTACACTAGAAAAATGAAGAAAGGTAAACTAATTATTAGAAATTATTTTCATATTTATTCAGACATTTATATTTTTCTTATGTTCATGTTTTTGTCGAAATAATTATTATATACTAGCTGCGCTTGCGGTTTCACCCGCATGAGTGTTGATCCCGTGGGAATATCGGGATAAAAACTATCCTGTGTCCGGGATGCAGTCTATCTCTCTGCCAATTTTTATCGAAATCCGTTCAGTGGTTTAGGCGTGAAAAGGTAACATACAGACAGACTGACAGAGTTACTTTCGAATTTATAATATTAGTATATTTATAATATTAGTATTGATCAATAGTTTACAACGATATTTTACAAAAACCTTTTGTAGGTGACCGAAAACACGACCTAGAGACGGAGTTAGAAACCTGTGACGTCAGAGCCGACGCCAACGAACCGCCTAAAGTGTCCATACGAGATGATAACCTTAATATCGGACAGATGGTGGCTCGGTACCCGAGCTGCAGCAAGACTACCTGCAAGAATATGTATCTTATGGATTCTGAGAAGGTAATACTTTGACTTTAATAATAATATGACGAATGGTATTATAGCCGAAAGCCTCGATCAACATCTATCGAGGCTCTCGTTAGGCGGTTGGATCAAGGGCCTGATTCAGAAGGCAGTACTCCTCGATACGGCTCGCACTGTGAGGAGGTTCTTGTCTCTGGAGCCCTAACCAGCGGTAGCTTGGACCCTGGTCCCGACACCGGCGGACAACTATTTTTTTAATATTTATAAATGTTTTTTTATACTTTCCTTTATTTAGCTAAATACATATAAATTATATTTTTAAATATTAATATAAAAACATAAAAAATAGTAGCCCACCGGTATCGGGAACAGGGTCCAAGCTACCGGCGGTCAGGGTTCCAGAGAGAAGAACCTCCTAACAATGCGGGCCGTGTCCAGAAGTACCGCTCTTATACTTATTTTTATATTTTAAGAAATATTTAAAAATGTAAGTAATAGAATAAGATAGCTGAATAAATAAACGACATAATATGACGAATTATTCATAATACGTAAAACGGGGATAGATGATTAATTTTTTTTTGATGATTTTAAACTTTGCAATATTGTTTTGTTCCCTCAGAACAAACAACCTGGGGCCTAAAAAGGCTACTTTGGCTGAATCATAAAAGGATAACATTATGAATCATAATGGACAGTTAACTGTTAAGTTAATCATATCAAATCCCATTGGTGAAGGATTTTTCAGTTATGTTTTTTTGTCTGTGTTAAAATACCAATCAATCCATTCCAAATCCAATCCCATTACGTAGTGCAGCGAAAAAAAGAAAAACACGGACTGTTTTTGCCATATTATGATTCATAATGTTATCCTTTTATGATTCTGCCAAAGTGGCCTTTTTAGGCCCCCTGTTTACCGGTACATAATTTCTAAATACCTACTAAATATTTTTAATTTAACTCCCGATTCTTTTTCACGTAATTAAGGACGTTTTTCAAAGTAAAATAAAATAAATGACAGCTAAGATATTTTCTGCATTCTAAATGTAGCCTTGTAACAATGGAATAGGTCTTAATTTCCTTTGTACTTTTTGACTAACGTAGTATTACATGTTACATAGTCCGAATCTGTATTTTTCTTTTTTTTTTGTTTTCAGATCAACTTGGAGCTTGTAGAGCACGTGCTGACGTACATAGTCAGAGGCGATCATGAATGGCCGCAAGAGGGCGCCATATTGGTGTTCTTACCAGGCATAGCAGAGATTATGTCGTTGCACGACCAACTTGCTGAGAGTCATACTTTTAATCCTAAGTAAGTTATATACTTTACATAAATTTTGCCAGCAGATAAAGTCATCAGTCTGGCACCGGTTTCCATGAATTCAGTACTTGATTCTGGACACAACTGCGTTGAAATTTTTCATCGGCTATTAATAAAGCATCTGCTGTATTCTACAAAAGTGCAATACCTACACGGTGAAAAGGTATGGAACAGAATTAAAAAAAAAATCCCTACGAAATATATCAACGCAGGAAGCTTAGCGTGCTTTGCGAGACACGGAGTGGTCTTGGTATGTAAAGATGGTCACCCATCCACGAACCGACCGCGGTAAGCATAGCTTAACCTAATCGATCGACCCGTGCGGCTTTTATTACTTAGCCACAAGCAAAATGTGAAACATACAGGTGTGTTGTAACATAATCATCTTCAAGTAATTCCCTTATAATCCACAGATTCGGCAAATATCTTCTAGTACCGCTCCACTCCACATTATCAAGCGAGGAACAAGCGCTAGTGTTCAGGAAGCCTAGGCCGGGCGTCCGCAAGATAGTGTTATCTACTAACATTGCCGAGACCTCTGTGACTATCGACGACTGTGTCTTCGTGGTAGACTGCGGACGGATGAAGGAGAAAAGGTATTTTTGTAGTTTAATTTGAGACAGAACTTAGGAGAAAAAATATCCGTTTTAACAAATACAAGTGACCAATACTTGCTTCGCACGGGTTCATTCTAATTATATGGTGACATATCAAAACATTGAGATTTCCGTGCTATATATATCTAAATTATATATTAATGTATTCCGGAAGGTTTTTCCGGAATAAATTGGATGTTGACGAATGTAACTGAAATACGCTACCGCAATAATTAACTAATATTTTACCAGTTTATAGATGTTTTTCAAGACAGTTTCTCCTCTAAATCAATAATCATAAGCTGAAATGTGCCCGTCAAAATACGTCACCTTACAAAAACTAAAACAAATTAACATTTAACCCACCAGATTCGATTCCAATCGCAACATGGAATCCTTAGACCTAGTTTGGGTTTCTCGCGCCAACGCGAAACAGCGCAAAGGTCGCGCGGGCCGCGTCATGCCGGGCGTGTGCGTGCATTTGTTCACGTCGCACCGCTACAACTACCACATACTGGAGCAACCCGTGCCCGAGATACACAGGGTGCCGCTGGAACAGCTGCTGCTGAAGATCAAGATCCTGCCACTGTTCCAGGATATGAGTATACATGAGGTTTTGGGTAAGTGTTTTCTTTTTTGACTTTCAAATAGTGTGCAGTTCCGTGATAGAAAGACTAAATGACACTCACAGCCTAAAGCTATTATTAATATTGATTTTAATTTTGATTTTGATTCTAACACTAACTTAGTTTGTAAGTTCTAATACTATCTAATACAATATGGATGATTTCCGTATTAAATTATTGTATTGAAATCCGCACCACACATGTAACACCCGACGCCACCCCACGCGTTATTATGTGGAGACATGGTTTCGCGGTAGTAAATTTGACCGATGAACACACTACATTGACGTCGCTTGGCATGACGTGTTTAAAGTATATTCCCGGCGTAAATCTCTGAAGCAAACTTTGCCATAAAGTACAGACGCCAGCACATCACATCAAGCTACCCGAAACTGTAAAATTTTCCCAAACAACTTTGAACCTTATGCTTTAGCGATAAAGTTGAAAATCTAATAAAGAAATTTGATAGATTGTAGTAGCTTGATGTGCTGGCGTCTGTACCTTTCTGCTTACTTTACCCTGACCATAAGAAAAGGGTAGAAAACGATTCGTGACCTTCTAATTCTTCAAACAACTCGCGAAAATCATTGAAACTATTCCCTTTTTCAACCGTTCTCCATTTTCTATCTTTCCAGGCAAAACGGTAGAACCACCAACAAAACAGAACATAGATGGCGCTCTCTCCCGTCTCCAAGACATAGGGGCACTCGATAAGGCGTACTGCCTGACCGCGTTGGGCAAGCATCTGGCCGCATTGCCCGTAGACGTTAGGATAGGCAAGCTTATGCTGTTCGGGGCTATTTTTTGTTGTGTGGACTCTGCACTTACCATGGCTGCGTTTTTGAGCCATAAAAGTCCTTTTGTTGCTCCGTTTGGGAAGAAGGTGAGGTTTCTATATTATAATAAAATTATGTAAGAACTTTTTTACAGCAACAGAGCTTTAGTTAGAGAATGTCACACCAGCTCAAGAGCCCGACGCTCTAAAAAACGAACTTCTTAAACTCGACGTGCCGTATTAGGCTGCCTTTCCACCAGAGATGGGCGAGGTTGCGTAGCGAGGGATGTGTGTGAAAACAACCAATAACATCGCTTCATTTTTATAGCTTGAACTAAGTTAGCGTTGGTATTGGTTAGTTTCACACATCACATCCTCGTTCATCTTTGGTGGAAAGGCAGTCTTAACGGCTGCGTACTATACGGGACGATATTCTCATTTTTAAGGGGCAATTAATGCAGATTAATGGACATTTTAATCAAAAAGTTTCTGATTTCGATCTTTTTATTTATTTTTTCAGACGGAAGCGGACGCAAAACGAAGAGAATTTGCATGTTCGCAAAGTGACCAGCTAACAACACTGCGGGCATATAGGGTGGGTTATTAATATTAAAATGTGCACTCTCGGATAACGACTAACTTTATTGAAAAAACAGTGTTGCCAACTTACATACCACAGACAGCATTATCAATATTATACATTTTGTTACTTACTAAAATATAACACCCCTACTTAACAAAATATTTTAAATATGAAAATTCTTAAGCTTACATTTTAACTGGGGACAAGACCTATCATTTCTAAGAATTTATAATGTTTGTTTGATAGTAAGCCTTTTGTTAATAAATCAGCAGGCATATCTTGAGTTGAGATATACATCACTTCAATTAAATTGTTTTTAATAGCATCTTTGACATAATGATGCCGTACATCAATATGTTTAGTTCTATTGAGTGATTGGTAACTTGTTGCCAATTTCAAAGCACTTTGGTTATCACAATGTAACATTACAGGACATGATTTACCTGTAATCTCATACAACAAATTTCTTAAATATATAGCTTCTCTAGTTGCTTCTGATAATGCAACATATTCGGCTTCAGTACTTGACAGAGAAACTGTCTTCTGCTTCCTGCTCTGCCATGATATCACAGAACCACACATGGTAAAACAGAAACCAGTATAAGACTTTCTGTCTAGTTTGTCACTAGCCCAATCAGCATCAACAAAACCCTTTAACTCCACATTATCTGTACTATATTTTAAACAATAATGTTTGGTTTTTTTTTTAAATACTTCAATACTCTTTTAGCATGGTTATAATGAGTTTCATTATGACTATTATTAAATTGACTAAGATAACTTATAGAATATGCAATGTCAGGTCGAGACAAGACAGCCAGGTACATTAGACTTCCTATAAGTCTTTGATATGGTACATCTGTTACACATTTTTCATCCTTTTGAAGGTTCAACTTACATTCTATAGGAGTATCTATGTAACCACAATCAAACATCTTAAATCTAAATAACAATTGTTCAATGTACTGTTGTTGATCTATTGTTATGGTTTTAGAACTTTTATCCACATTCACTCTCATACCTAAATAGCGTTTTACACAACCTAGATCCTTTATCTTAAACTCAGTACTTAATACAGTTTTCAAAATTTCTGTCTCATCTTTAGATGTAGAAAATATTAAAAAATCATCAACATATACTGCAACTATTATTTTAACCTTTCCATACAATTTTGTAAATAAACACTGTTCATGACAACTTATTTTAAAACCCAATTTACATAAACAATCTTTCACTCTTTCATACCACATTAAAGATGATTGTTTAAGCCCATAAATAGCTTTCTTAAGTTTTAAAATCTTCCCTTTATCCCTACATTCAAAACCTTCAGGGATAGACATACAAATATTTTCCTTTAAATGTCCATTTAAAAAAGCAGTGGTCACATCAAGGTGTGTTATGTCCATACACCATTTTACACTAAGAGCAAATAACATTCTCAAGGTTGAATGTTTTACAACTGGAGAAAAAGTGTCCACATAATCAATTCCACTTTTTTGTGAAAAACCTTTAGCCACCAGCCTAGCACGATATCTCACTTTGTTGTTAACATCTAACTTTTTATTTAGAACCCACTTGCACTGCACTATTGAAGTATCACTTGGTACATCAATGAGCTCCCATGCATCATTGTACTCAAATGCCTGCAACTCCTCACGCATGGCCAGCTTCCATTGTTCTGCTTCAGGTCCATTCAGCGCTTCAGAGAAATCAATTTCCTCTGCTCCTGGCAAGTTATTAGAAATACACATGTTTGTGTAACCATAGCGAGTTGGAGGTCTTCGTACTCTCTTACTTTCAACTACTTCACCACCTCCTAGACCCTGGAGTTCACTTGATGAAATACCTGTTGATATAATGGAGTCAATTGAAGTATCAACACTAGTCTCATATGGATCCATATAACTTGATGAATCAGAACTAGGACTAGCCAGAGATTCATTAGTAGTAATGTCCCCCACTGAATCTCTGCTCTCTACACTAGGTTCCAGCACAGTCTCTTCTTTCTGGACCAAGTTATTTTCTTCATTTTGAACCCATATAGCATTTTCTTCTGTACTTTCAATTCCTTGTTTTCCTTCCATCACTATTATATCTCTTTTCACTGTTATTACATTTTTCTTTGGATCATAAACACGATATCCCTTTACATTTTCTGAATATCCGACAAATATGTACTGTTCTGCCTTTTTATCCCATTTTAGCCTCCGTTCCTTAGGAATGTGCACCATCACCGGGCTTCCAAACAGTCGTAAGTGGCTCAAGTCTGGTTTCCTTTGATACCACATTTCATACGGTGTTTTGTTAATTAAACTTGCTGTAACTGACCTGTTTTTCAAATATACTGCTGTATTTGCTGCTTCTGCCCAATATTTCTTATGTAGTTTTGCATCAAACATTAGACATCTAGCCTTTTCTATTACAGTTCTATTTGCCCGCTCACAGACACCGTTCTGTTCTGGTGCATATGGGGTAGTTTTTTGATGAATAATACCTTCTTTGGTCAAATAGTTTTCCATCACACCATTACAAAATTCACCTCCGTTATCTGTACGTAGATTCTTTATTTTCTTGTCTTGTTGGTTCTCAACCATAACTTTAAAATCTTTAAATTTCTGGAAAACTTCATTTTTGTGTTTAAGAAAGTAAATGAATGTCATCCGACTGTAGTCATCCACAAATAGTAGAAAGAATTGTGAACCTCCAATGGACTTGATCTCCATAGGCCCACATACATCTGCATGGATTATTTGTAGTGTCTCCATGCTGTTATGTTCACTACGTGTAAATGGCAGTCTCATCTGTGTTCCCTCACAACAGGTTACACAGTTCTCTTTCTTTGTGTCACTAGGGGCAGAAAATGTCACTCCATCTACAATGCCATTTCTCATTTTATTTAAATCACTACTATTAATGTGTGCCAGACGCCTGTGCCATAGTTCCGCACTTGCCAATGCTGGTGCTGCTAACATACAATCTGTTGTTTTTATATTCAACTTGTAAACACCGTTGGCTAAGTGTGCCGTCGCTACTAGCTCATTTCTCACATTTCTAATGTAGCAATTATCAATTTCAAACACAACTTTGTTTCCGTTTTTTATAAGTTCACTCACCGATAACAGGTTTGTTGATAACTTTGGAACACACAAGACATTCTTGACTGTGATGTCATAGTTGCGATCTGTAGTAATCTGTACATCACCGGAACACAATACAGGCACTTTTGTATTGTCAGCAACCATAATTTCTGTTAAACTTGGTTTATAATTTGCTTTGTTTAACCAACCCTCATTTGACGTCATATGTGCGCTCGCACCGGAGTCAATGTACCACTCGTTTTTATTATATTGTCCATTTAGGAATACCACACTGAACGCATTAGATTGCTTAGTTTTCTCTAATAACGGACATTGATTTCTGAAATGCCCGGTTTCTTTACACTTATAACACGTAATAACTTTTTTAGGCGACATCTTTGACACTTTTGAGTGAGTCGTATCTGTGTTGCCATTTTGTTTTTTAGTATTGTTCCGTGTCTTGAAATATGATTTATTTGCAGCAAATGCAGCGCCACTGGTATCCAAATTAGTGTAATTTAGAGATACCTCCATATCAATTAATTTTGATTTTATTACATCCGTGGTAATCTGTATTCCAGAGTGTTCGATCGCCATGATCATAGGAGAATACTTTTCTGGCAAACCGGCTAATAATAATGACCCTATCCATTCATCCGTAATTGCAAATCCTGTTCCATTCAATCTCTGTGCTGTCTCGACAATTTGCGTTACATAGTTGGTCATTGAATCACAACTTTCTTGCTTTATTGAAATTAAATGTCGCAGCAAAGATATTTTTCTAGAAAAACCGGAATCGTCGAACATATTTTTAAGCTTTGTCCACAGTTCCATCGAGGTTTTTGTTTCTTTAATATGAACATACAATACAGAATCAATTGTCAAAATTAGCTTTGCCTTAGTCTTTGCGTCTTCTGCAGGCTTTGTTTCAGTGCCAGGCAATGGCTTGATGTAATGAACCATACCTTCGAGCACTAACAGATTTTCTGCCGCAAAACTCCATTCATCATAATTTTCCCTTCCTTTTAGTTTGGGAACACTTTGTATATAGTTCACAGCCATTATTTACGCGATAGTTCTGCACTTTTCTTAAACTGTAACTCGAAATTACTTAAGAAAAAATTGGATATTCGCCCATAACCTATTAAAATGTGCACGCTCGGATAACGACTAACTTTATTGAAAAAACAGTGTTGCCAACTTACATACCACAGACAGCATTATCAATATTATACATTTTGTTACTTACTAAAATATAACAATTAATATGTTATCTTTTCTCAGGGGCGGATCTTGAATTTGTGGGGCCCTGGGCAAATACTGCTTAGGGGCCCTACCTAATTACTCAACCAATTGCTATTTTATTATGATCGGATTTTTTAATTCTAGATACGTTTTATTATTGACAATACCGTCTATTGTTTTCAGTTCAGTTGGGGGCCCTCTGTATCCACGGGGCCCTGGGCTGCAGCCCAAAAAGCCTTTAAGTAGATCCGCCCCTGTCTTTTATACATACCTATGTTACAGTACTCATTCATCACCATCATACTTAAGAGGAAATGCGGGTGGTCGTTTCTCCACAGAAACGCTCTCACCTGTTTTTTTTTCTGGTTAATGACAATAATAATGTACTCAGACTACAATTTTTGTTTTAAAGATTTTAAGTCGTCAAGGCTAGTCAAATTTTATATTTTTATTTCTGTGTAACATTATATGATCCTTATTGCCAACTTACATAAGTCATACGATTAAAACTTCACCTATCTGTACAGAAATGGCAACATGCAATGAAAAGCAGTACCCACGCTGCCTTAGTCTTCGCCAGCGAGAACTTTCTATCCCACAAGACGTTGCTTATGCTGGCCGATATTAAGCACCAGTTACTGGGTCTACTTGCGTCTATCGGGTTCGTCCCTGACATGCCGGCGTTACGGAAGAAAATGAGGAAGGATTCCGTGGCTAGTTTGACTGGAGATGAGGTAAGGGACCGTTAGAACCTTGAAAATATTATGTGAATCTGATCAAAAATACACGTAAAACACCTAGACATAAGAAAGATTACAGTACCCGGCGATAAATATTGCACAACGACCTTTTTACACAAAACCATTTTATACAAAGAATAAAAATAATTATCAAAAGAAGCAAATCATAATTGTTTTAACAGCTCTTAATAGATACCGGACTGTTTGTATTTTGTGCGACAGAGATAACGCTCTACGAAGCCGAAATTAGCCGATTGTCTCTTTCCAAAGGTCGATGTGCAATATTTATCGCCGGGTACTGTACATAAATAATTCATGCAGTTAAAATTTTGGTAATCATTTTCAGAGTCGCCCGTTCTTTATTGCGTCCAATTACTTTACGGACAATGTTTGACAAAACTGTCCAATAACTGATTGATACAATACGTTTTTTCAATGTTGTCTTATTTCAAGCGTTTGGTTTCAGTTAAACACAAATGGAAACAACGACAAGTTACTGGCAGCTATTTTGTGTGCAGCTTTGTACCCGAATGTAGTCAAGGTAATTCATTAATTTCTATTTTAAAATGTAACATAAACATATGCTGCAAATGCAACACGCCAAAACTCTGATGTTATATTGAATAGCTAATCTAACCGAATTGATTTCTCAGTATTTATAGATACTATATTAAAAAAAAATTGCACATTGTACAGACGCCAGCACATCAAGCTACTACAATCTGGCTTTCTTTAATAGATTTTCAACTTTATCGCTAAAGCATAAGGTTCAAAGTTGATTGGAAAAAGGACATTGCCCATCTCCCATACATCGTTGGGCCCATAATTTGATGAACCGTTACAAGTTCCAAATAAGTGTTATTTGTTAGATTAAAACATCAACTTTAAGCTACATTAGTTTCAGTTTCATTGACAATTGCATTATCAAGTTATATGGGATCGAATCTGAGGTAAGGTTATGTTAGGGATTTTGCAATTATCAATCTGGTAATGTTCAGATGACTAATAGTAAAGTCTTGAGAAGGTTTTCATTGCATAAAATAAACATGTGAATGATACCTATACAGTGGATGATGCATTAGTAGGTACCTACTTATAGAAAAAAATAGATGTGTTATTGTAAGAATTATACTAAATGAATATTAAGTACTTCTATTTATTTATTCATCTTAATTATCTGACATGCATGTCCATTTCAGATACCTAGTCACCTAGATACGATACCTTTTTAGTGGGTAGATAGGTTTATGATTCGCAGGTAAACTGTAATGTGGAATTAGATTAGTTTTAAATAAAGAAAAAAACATTTTGTAGGTAGTCATTCTCCTTTATTAAATCATTCGTCTTCATACACAATTAGAATAGAATCTAGGAAGTGTGCAGGGGGTGAAATATTTTCTTGGTACCTAGCCCCATAACATGCGCCAGTACGCCTTCCTACTATACAATTACAATAATATTGCAATATTGCTTGCCTTCCACTTAGAGAGAACACACTATCAAATATTTTTATGTAGGTATTGTTCGTGTTCGTGTAGTTACTGTTCGGGGAGCAACCCATCCACGTACAATAGCTAAGACGGATTCTTCTTTTAAAGCTCGTCTTCCCGTTATATTACAGTGAGAAGTTCAATACCGCAATTAATACAGTTTTCCATCACGATAGGTCGAAGTCCAAAATAACAAGCCGTAGTCAATCAAAGTAGCAGATAAAAAGTCCGTTTTCGCGCTGAGGTAGTGAAAGCAAGATTCGTCAGATTCCGTGAAGCAGCCAAAGTCGTTGGATAAATCACCGAAAACACGAATATCGAAACACAACACATTCACTTGCGCGTAACACAGAGCGAATGAGAGACCGTTTTTTGCAAATACTGTCATTTTTATTTTGACACTGACATTTGTTTAAAGACTTGACTCATTGCCTTTTTAGCCATTCCACGACGAAATGCATGATCTCGACAAAAAATACAAACATTTCAAAAAATGTTTTTCTATATTTTGCAACTGTAAATTAAAATTATTTTTTTTGATTTTGGTTTATCATAAGATAAAGTTTTTTTTCTGTAACGAGCTGGGCCCAAAAGTGGGCAATGTCCTTTGACAGTTTCGGGTAACTTGATGTGCTGGTGTTTGTACATATACATAATCATCACTGAACACAACAGAATTTCCAATTATCAATCAACTCAGTCTATGTCCACTGCTGGACATAAGCCTCGCCCAGACTGAGCCACAACACCTCCTCCTCCACCTTCCACATCCAGTCTACCTCAGAAACATTTTGGTCGTCCGTCCATCTAGCTGGGGGGCGTCCCACACTACGCTTTCCGATACGCGGTCGCTACTCAATTTCCAAATATGACAATAGCAAATTAATCAACTACACTTGCAGTACCCGGCGATAAATATTGCAAATCGACCTTTGGAAAGAGAATCGACTAATTTCGGCTTCGTAGAGCGTTATCTCTGTCGCACGAAATACAAACAGTCCGGTATCTATTAGGAGCTGTTAAAACAATTATGATTTGCTTCTTTTGATAATTATTTTTATTCTTTGTATAAAATACAAAAAAAGGTAAAGGTCGATGTGCAATATTTATCGCCGGGTACTGTACATTATCATTGTCGGGATATTATCCGTGGTATCAAGTGAAGTCTCGATATTAAACTACTAAAATTGACTTTCCAGGTCCTAACCCCAGAAAAATCCTTCCACATGCAAGCGGGCGGGGCTATTCCACGACAGCCGACTCCAGACGAACTAAAATTCAAGACGAAAACCGATGGCTACGTGGCTTTACATCCGTCTTCGGTCAACTCCTCTATAGGCTACTTCACCAGCCCTTATATGGTGTACCAAGAGAAGGTTAAGACTAGCAGGGTGTTTATAAGGGAGTGTTCGATGGTACCGCAGCTGCCGCTCGTGTTATTTTCTGGTTAGTATGATTTAGTTTTTTATAGTTCTACTAGCTGACCCGGCCACGCGTTGCTGTGGCTAACGTTTTTGTGCAATAAAATAATATTGCGATTATAAATGGAGATGTGAGCTATCCTATCTTTCAAGTTGGATCAAACTGCACACGGTGTACTTTGATTAAAATCGGTTCAGTAGTTTAGGAGTCCATCGCGGACAAACATCGTGACATGTAATTTATATATATTAAGATAAGATAAGCTTAAATGTGATGATGATAACGTAGCAAATTGGATACATTTGGAAAATGGGCATATAGTATTTGCCCATTTAAATATGTTTAGATAAAATAAAAATAAAACTGGCCAAGGGCGACTCGGGCTCGCACACGAAGAGTTCCGTACCACACGGCAAAATCGCCGAAAAAAATACGTTCGTTGTATGGGAGCCCCCCTTAAATATTTATTTTATTCTGTTTTTAGTATTTCAACAAATACTAAAAACAGAAATACATCATCTGTGAAAATTTCAACTGTCTCGCTATCACGGTTCATGAGATACAGCCTGGTGACAGACAGACGGACAGTGGAGTCTTAGTAGTAGGGTCCCGTTTTTACCTTTTAGGTACGGAAGCCTAAAAATACGGCATTGGCGCAGAGTAAAAGACCATGTAAAACGAAAAACAAAAGAATAAAAATATTTTAACCGACTTTAAAAAATGAGGAGTTTCTCATTCGGATGTTTATTATTGTTATTTTCAGGTTGCAGTTTGTCAGTAGAACTACACAGTGGGACATTTATAGTATCGTTAGAAGACGGCTGGATTATGTTCCAAGTGGAGAAACACGAGGTAAGTTTATTTTTATTAATTAACCGTTGAAAAGCGTAGGTTCTAAATTGTCGCTAGACTTTTATACGTATACTAGCTTCTGCCCGCGACTTCGTCCGCGTGAAATTTCTTGTTACTGCGACCCACCCCGTCGCATCGCATCGCCTGCCCGCGGTATTACTTCGTTTTTGCTTAGCGTTCTTTCTGACCTTTTTTCTCGGCTCCTAAAGGTCATAGCGTGATGTTATAATATATAGCCTATAGCCTTCCTCAAGAATTGTCCTATCAAATGCAAAAAGAATTTTTCAAATCCGACTGGTCGTTCCAGAGATTAGCGCGTTCAACCAAACAAACAAACTCTTCAGCTTTATAATATTAGTGTAGAAGTATAGATAAGATTAAACAAGTGAGTTTGATCACTAGGGCTGCCCTAAACGGATACACTCTATTCAAGAAATATAGTGAAATTGAAAAAGTGAGGGTCTCAAATTGAACGAGAAACCTTTCCGCCTTCTTAACGACTTCGATGGTAGCCACCCTGGTAGCACACTGGAAGATCAGCGTGGAGTACTATGTCTAGATACTAAGCAATACTTTTCATATTTCCAGGTCGCCGAAATGCTAAAAACGATACGAGTGGAACTTATAAACTTATTAGAAGAGAAAATCAACGACCCAGGTTTGAACCTACTACATTACGAGAAAGGTAACCGGATAATAAAGACTATAGTGCAAATCGTTACTAAGGATTAATTTTTACCATCAAGTCAGAATCTCAGATAATTATCAAATCATGGAACAACAAACTCAATATCATACACCCCAAAAGTCAAATTGCATTGCTACCAATTTTTTTTGTACCCTCTTATTCAAAAGCTAACTTACATTATATGGCGCTAAAGTTGATAATTGAGCAAGTGGCAATGATTGTAAATCATCTAAGATTCTGAATTCAAGTATAGGACATAATAGGGATCTGTTATAACACTGATGAATTTAATACAGGTGCGATTCAATTCGGTAATTAATTTATTTTATTTATTATTCAGGTGCTAAACTATAAGTGTAGAGACAGATAAATAAAATTATTGTTTTAATGTAATTTTTGTGCTGAATCTAAGTTCAGAATTTGTGGTTATCTTTTTATACAATGTGGAGACGATAATACGACAATAAATGAACACACTAGCAATATTAATGCATAGGAGTCCTATAAACTATCAAATAAATCCTAACATGGAAATTAATAGATATAATTAGAGCAGTGGTGGCCAAGTAGAGCAGTGGTGGCCAAGTAGAGCAGTGGTGGCCAAGTGGTAACGGCCGCTACTTACGAGTTGTAGGTCGTAGGTTCGAACCCAGACAGGCGCTTTACTTTGTGTAAATTATTTCATCACCACTGCTCACAAAACGGTGAAGGAAAACATCGTGAGGAAACCGGCATGTCCTAGAACCAAAAATTCGAAGACATGTGACATCTACCAACCCGCACTGGGCCCGCGTGGTGGATTACGGCCCACTCCCTCTCACTGAGAGGAGGCCTGTGTCCCAGCAGTGGGAACATTATAGGCTGATGATGATGATGGAAATTAATAGGGTTTTTTTTTCAAACAAACTAAATATTAGTGATGGGCCGACTATGGGTTTTGGTAATCTATGTCTAGTTATAGTGTCTATTAGTTATAAACTACTATCTGCGCCCCGCGGTTTCACCCGTGTAAATGTCGAACCCGTGGGAATATCGGGATAAATAGTAGCCTATATGTTAATCCAGGGTATCAGCTACCTCCATATAAATTTTTATCAAAATTGGTCCAGCCATTTGAGCATGAAGAAGTAACAAACATATAAACACACACACATACACTCACAAACTTTCGCCTTTATAATATTAGTGTGATTGGATATAATATTTGGTTGATTTTTTGTACGTAGAACGTCATTAGAAATACGAAATTTAATTTATTGTGGTATTGTCGTCTCGACCTTTTGTAGTAATACTGCCGCAGTAGGCGATAAGGGCGAATATCGGCCAAAAATTTAAAGAAAAATAATCCTTACTAAACAAAAAGGCGCCATCCTTTAAGGCTCATTTTTCTCTATACCCTTTCCTCACATGCGCCCCTTTTACTTACGGCGGCAGAATACGTCTCCATGACCGATCATATTATTATAGCCTGCGGGATATTATACATATTATAGGCACTGATATACTATAACACCCTTACTAATAAACGTATAGCGTCTGTATAGTTACACAACGCTTTGTCTTCTTCTTTCGAAAGTCAAATTACTGATGACTGAAAGAGAGAAAATCGTTGTGTAACTATTCATCTGATATAATATGTTTATTAGTAAGGGGTAATGATATAAGTAAACAAATCTAATAGAATTTCAATTACACTAGTAAATTGTAGTTAAACAATAAGTATATACAAATCTTTTATATAGTATCTAAATTATCTTTAGTGTAGTTTTTATAGCCAATTAATAAAATATCACATAAAATAATCACTATAAAGTAATCCCTAGAATGATATAATTTTGATAAATAATAGTTGTTTTCTAAAAGCGCCATCTATCTTGAACGTATTAAACAAACGAGTAACTAAAATGCTATAAGTTCATTGAATATTAACTAGATGGCGCTAGTGTCAGCGACATTTGTGTGTATTGGAAAAGTAAAACTTATTTGGCTCGAGTTTTATCCAGTGTCATTGAATTGTCGTTCCTGCAATAACTTTACTGTTCTTGATGGATAATTGATATAACAACGCTATTATAATTAGCCACTAAATTAGTATTATGACTGCCATCCAATATTAAAAATAATATTAAGAGATTATTACTTATATAAAATTTTAATTGTATTCTTAATAACCGACTTTAAAAAAAGTAGGAGGTTATGTATTCGGCGAGTTTTTTTTCCTTTTTCTTTTATTTGAATTCGAATACCCCCGTTCTTGACCACAGAAATGTACCTGATATATATTTTTTTTACACAAATTCAAGATCTCGCATAGTAATAATACCTGAAATATTGTTATGTCCAAAACCCAGTTCAATGTAGGCACTAAATATCCACTTAGTTAAATAATAATATTTATGTAATAAATTAAATAAGTATTAATTTCTGTTAAACAATGACATTGCCAGATAGGAATAAATTAGAATTCCCAAAATTCAAATTTCAAAGACATTTTCTAAAATGCACCTTTGATAGGTCTGATAACAGTGATTAACCAATAATATGCAAGTACACACTACATATTATCAAGCTATACATTCCTAAGCTAACCTCGCAATGTTTAGCCTTTTCGTACAATGAGACGTCAGCTTATACTGGACGGTATAGACTTGTACAGGAGGTAGGAGGTATAGCTTGCTAAGTCGTCGTGTGTACCTATTTAAATTCACAATGTATTAAAATGAAATCACACTGACAATAACCATTTATTTGTATAAGTAGACGAATTGTAATTTATTATCAGAATTGTGTAAATAAATTATTTTTTTGTTGGAAATTGTTTTTATTATTTACGCCTTAGAGGAATCCTAATCAGGCAATCTGAGTAGATTACCTAGAGTTCTAAGCATGATATTCGTAGCTTCGGCCAAAGATACGGGCGTTTTCTGTTCCGTATATCACCTTCGGACTTAAGATTAGTTTGAGGCCAGAATTAAGAAAGGGACAGGAGTAAGGCAGCTGTCGAATCGTGTTCTTGTTGTGGCCCGTCAAGTTAATTAATCGAGAGTTCATTCCGAAGTATCGAACCACTTTTGGTCGGGCCCGTATCTTCTTTGAGGGACTTAGAGAGGAGGCCCCCCCCCAGTACCAGCCCCGGTGAAGATAAAAAAATACTTTTAGGGCATTGTGATACGTGTCGGTGAAAACGAGAACAATGTCTATCCTAGCCTAAAAATATGTCCCTAAATAAAAATATGGTCTAAAAATCACCAACGACCCACAAATGACTTTATAATAAACACCAAACATTCACACACAAAAGATTGAATAACCTGCATCCGACGCCCACAAATCACCTAATGGTCGGGTAACCCGCAAAATATTGACACTATCAATCATTTACCAACATTGTCCGACATCGTAGGTACGTACCTATGTCCCGTGCAAACAACGGCCGGTTTAATATTTCACGGAGGAAAAAAAATGGCGTTCCATTCGCGAACGATTTCAGTAGTTTAGTGAGCGTCCCGGGTCGTAAAACGCACGTGTTTTGGTTTGTTATGTGTACTTTAAAGGGCGAACTTTTGGGTTAGGACCGTCCGAGTTGTTTTGTCGTGAAGTGATAGTGGATGCGACTTAGAATTTTTAATGAAATACGTTACTCAGATTATTATTTTTATTTATAAGTATTTATTAGAAATTTAAAATAATTATAATGTTTTACACTTCAATAGTAGTCCGTGTACGTATGCGTGTAGTCAGCTACCTATGATAAACAACGTTAGTGTCGTAGTAAAATATATTTCTTTTAGTAATTTAAAAGATAAATTATGCTCGACAGTGTGGCTCTGTACTCTTTGGTGTGGCCGAGCCCTAACTTTGAGTATTAATTCATACCTATAGTGCCATCTGGCAGGGAATAGTTAAACTAAGAATTCGATTACATTTCAAATTCGAAATATAGATGTCGCTACTTCATTTCTAGTTGGTTTCCAATTCCTGGAGCGCTAAAATGACGCTCACCATTGAACTTTTCTATTAATTATTCCAATTAGAAATCCAAAATCCTATCTATCTGAGTCAGTTACAATGTTGAAAATTTTTATTCAGGCCTTTAAAAAATAGAAGCATAAAAGGTTCGGATCATCTCAAATTCCTCAAAAGTAGTATGAAACTCAGGTTCTCTCTTACAGACGAGAAGGTTTACCAAAACAAAACAGTCTTCAATAATTTTCTGTCCTACTAACTACTAATATCCAACGTCATTTCCCCTATTTCGGCGTCACATCCACACTCATCCAACCACCACAGCCGCGCCATCTCGAGTCGCATCACGTACCGGCCGGCGTGTAATTGGCGCCATTTAGGTACCGTCCCGCGGCCGACTCACATTGCACGTCCGTGCCCTACAACCTTGCAAACCAATATGTTGTGAGAAATTTTGTACAACTAGGTATGTCGTGTTCAATTTATGGGGCCGTTCTTTTTAGTTTGTGAAGAATAAGACCGGCACCCTAAGGGAGGGCGCTGACGAGCAACTTTTGTCTCAGCAACTAATTTGTCTCTCACATCAAGTCTACGGGTTTGTGTGAAATTTGTCGCGTCGCTACATGCACGCACTTGTAATCGTGCACTTGCAACGAACCCGTAGACTTGATGTGAGAAATTTGTCTGCCCAACACGAAGGTAAATAACGTAATGAATTTAGTTGAACTGTCAAAATTTAAGCCATTTTTTGTTACTGTTAGTTTTTTACGCAATTACTTCCCTGTTTCCAGTGTTCCGGCAACTAGGTACCTAATTACGAAATTGCATAACTTCATTGCTCTAATACATTCGACAGATGACCGGCGTGACGTGGGGCAGGTGGCGTTCTGTAGTTTCTGCATACCCACATTGGAAGGTGTGAGTTTATGTATGTAGTATTATTATGTGTGTATTATGTGGAGACGAAAGACAAAAATAAGTAGAGACGCCAGCGCCAGCACATCAAGCTACCCGAAACTGTCACATTTTCCCAATCAATTTTGAACCTTATGCTTTAGCGGTAAAGTTGAAAATCTATTTAAAGAAATTTGACAGATTGTAGTAGCTTGATGTGCTGGAGTCTGTACGTTGTTTTTTCTAGTCTGTTATGCAGGTACTAAGTGGATGTGTCACAAGTGTGGCAATGAAAATGTCCTTCTGTCTGCTAATGGCACTGGTTAGGTATCTGTAGATAAATTGCAAAGACCAATTTGCAGACTGTCGCTAGGTCTAAAATGGCCACTTATTGCAATACCATAGCAGTGTTTGGAAGGTTTGGTTCTCAAAATCAAAGGCAAAGGTTGTGTCAGGTAGGTATTAGTTGTTCATTGCTGATCATCATCATCATTTCAGCCGAAAGACGTCCACTACTGGACATAGGCCTCCCCTAAGCACCTCCACTTCGACCGGTTCTGTGCTTCTTGCATCCAACGGGTTCCTGCGGCCTTCACAAGGTCGTCGGACCACCTTGAGGGAAGCCTTCCAACGCTTCGTCTTCCGGTACGCGGTCGCCACTCCAGAACCTTTCGGCCCCATCGGCCATCTGTTCTGCGAGCAATGTGCCCTGCCCACTGCCACTTAAGCTTGGCAATTCTTCGGGCGGGCTTTGTTGCTGAATAAAACTCTTGAATTCTTATTAGAAATGGCATTTATACTGCTTACGTCATCGCAACAACACTACACTTATCCTAGACGCAGAGAAGCAGCCACACAGCCCAACACATCTACAAAAATCCTTCACCCTCCCAATTTATCAGCATTAAACATTTTCACATAAACATGTTCTATGCCTACGCAAAAACGTCGTACCAAGCGTTATTATCAACCGGTCCGTTGATTCCATTCACCCGGGGCCGAATAAATCAACGCGAAAGCCGAAAGCCGACAATAAATTTGGTCCCAATCCTGGTCATCGTCGACCCAAAAGGCGTTTTAGCGTTAACCCAGGGACGGACCTTTCCGCTAAATAAGTCCCTTATCTGCATACGGCAAACATTTCTAGGGTCCAGCTTAATAAATTCAGGTTGGGCCTTGCGAACTTTTGCGTAGGAAATTTATAGAGCTGCTGTAACTGTTACGAATTTCCTTCATATTTTTCAAGTCCAATCTTTATGTCTGTTGTTTTCGACGGCGTAATTGCGTAACACACTATCTATCAGTAGCAATGGGTTCCATTTTGACAGTTAACAACGTTCATTGCGTTTTTTACGTTGTTAAGTAGACACATTTTTCGAACATTTGAAGCAATGGAATAGCAATATGCTTCCAAATGATTCAGATTGAGATCGATAATATGTTTCGCAATTAGGGTGCTGGTTTATGTGAGAGATACAGGTACATCCTGTATCTCTCACATAAACCAGCGTTGTGTTTTGTTTTATTGACTGAAAAAACAACATATTATAAAAAGAAAGAAAAAACAACAGTTTATTAACTTTTAGTAACTGTCATTCTCGTTAACTACTTCGTTAGTTAAACCCATTCGGTGTAGAGGCACATCTTCTCCTTTATTTTTCTGCCTTTGGCACTTACCACGCCAGCTTTGAAAGAGTGTCACATGAAGAAGTTATAAAACTGGTTCTTTCAATGTAATTAAGGAATCGTCAACCTTTCTTATAAACACTACTCGTGTGTTCCACTCTACACACAAAACAACGTTAGAAAAAGATATTAAAATGGTATTACTAACTCTAGAGCAATACTTTCGGTCTGCTCATTTAGAAGGCGGCCGAGCGGGTGCGCTCCCAAATCAATAGTAATTCTGTGGGTAATCCCTCGGCCCACTGAAAAATATACATATCTATAGCAAGCCTATATAAAGTTTATTGAGTTAAATTACTCTTGGATATAACTTTTGTTCTCATCGCTGGTTATGTGGTGGGAAATGGAGTGAACAGGAAAGTTCGAGCTAGTTCAAAGTTGTATAGACCTTCCGTGCAGTTCTTTTAGTTCATCTTGTTACTCAACAAAATTTACCTAAGTCGGTATTTAAGACATGTGTAGGAGACGTATTTGGTAGTTTTATCGGTTTCTCATAATAAAGCTAACAGTTTGTTTGAACACGCTAATCTCTGGAACTACCAGTCGGATTTGATAAATTCTTTTCGCAATTGATAGACCAATTCTTGAGTAATAGGCTATAGCATTACGCTACGACGCTTGGGAACTAAGCAAAAAGAAAAAAAAGAAAGAACGCCAAGCGAAAACGAAGTAGCACAGATAAAGGATATAAGTACCTATTTTATGTAAATAAGAAATTTGACGCGGACGAATTCGCAGGCAGAACCTAGTAAGAAAAACGGCCACACAAAAGCCATGTTAGAGTTTTAAAAACATTAAACCATTCGGCATTTTTTTTGGCAAACTAGTGTGTGCAAAAACATTCCCCAAATAAAAATGAAAGGGTTGAGCTCCCCCTTCTAAAATATCTATCTCTCTTACACCAACATTACAAAAAATCTTTTATCTCCCTCCAGCGCTGACCGCTTGACCATTGGCTGTTAAATTGGGTTCACGCACACATGCAGTACAGTTTGGCTATACACTCGTATGTTTGTGTGTCGTGGGCGGAGGAAAAAATATTGTAGGTAGGGCAAATAGGGTTTTGGTGGGATAACGTCAAGCAAAAGAATTTTGGGGTCTCATCATTATCCAGAAAATATTTCTGTCATAGAATACTCATTTTTCAAAATGACATGTTTATTTAGAGACTTGTGCAGTAAGTAGAACGAACGGTTATTTACAAAATTAATTCAATGTGTTTTTATTGGCACCAACAATGTGAGTTGCACACAATACCTACTTGTACCTATTCCTGTCAACCTTTCCAGCAAAGCTTGGCTTGAAGATCCTAGCATTAGAATGGACGATCGTGCTGGACCTTCACAAAGCGACCGTAGCGTGTTAAAATACATTAAGTTTAAAAACGCCCGTGCTTCATAATCAGCTTAAATGGTCCTACAGCTGTGACACAGGCCTCCTTGGTGAGAGGGAGTGGGCCGTAATCCACCACGCGGGCCCAGTGCGGATTGGTAGATGTCACATGTCTTCCAATTTATTGTTCTAGAACATGCCGGATTCCTCACGATGTTTTCCTTCACCGTTGTGGGAGCAGTGGTGATGAAATAATTTACACAAAGTAAAGCACGTGTCTGGGTACGAACCTACGACCTACAACTCTTAAGTCACTTACCACTGGGTCATCACGCAAAAAACGCCCGTGCTTACGTGGGCTTAATTCTTTAGCGCTAACCTACCAAAAACTACATAAAGATACCTATTTTGTCAAAACTACGATAAAACATCTATCTATACCTCAATAAAAACCCTAATGACACATCGTATCTCGAGTACCGCTGTATAATGTGTATTCCACGTTATCAGCAGCGGGCCCTATCCCGGAGGTCCCGAACTGTCCCTAACCTAAAACTTTAGGGTGGAAGGGTACTTTAAAGTGATCTAACAGATTTCGAGCCACTACACTAGGAATTATAACTGGGTAATGCTGGGTATTCCGCCATTGTGTATAGGCTGGGTCACTAATGTGGCAATAGTAGGTATCTGGATTCCTTGGTAGGTACTTCTCGGAGTATAGCTGTAACTGGAGGCAATAAAACATCTCCGTATGTAAGTACGGTCACCGAAGGAACCAGATTCGTCGGATTTAGTTGAAGTTTAGTAAGAAACTGATAGATGTTTTCGAATGAAATTTAATTTAATTAATACACAATAAACAGTTCATTTATCAAATCAAATTACATTCGATAACATCCATTGGTTTCTTACTATACTTCAACTACATCCGACGGCCCTGGTTACTTATCTCTTTTGGTGACTGTACGTTGCCTGTTATTAGATAAAAATAGTAGTCATGAAAGTCCGCTACGACTGTTGCTACGAAATGCTACGGCTGCTACGAATTTATTTGTATCGTTTCATAATTTAATTGTATCATTTCATAATTTAATTGTATCGTTTCATGATTTATTTGTATCGTTTCATAATTTAATTGTATCGTTTCATGATTTATTTGTATCGTTTCATAATTTAATTGTATCGTTTCATAATTTATTTGTATCGTTTCTTAATTTATTTGTATCTTTTCATAATTTGTGTCTGTCACATAGTTAATACTAGCATAGACATCGTCGTTTACTCTATCTTCAAAGTACTCGGAACATTTTACATTGTGTTTAATGTTTAGGACAGACGAGTAGTACTCACATAATTATGTAAAAAAAACTTATTATTAATTTCATTTTGTATTTTTCATTGTGGAAGAACATTGTCATAAACAATGGAGTCAATGAATATTTTCATTGTTACTTATATATTATATAACTGGCGAAATGTGAGTGTACTATAGATACTGCCTAACACTTCAAGAACAACAAACCTGATGTTATGTAGGTATGTCATGATTTCCCGTAGATGCCCTCGATACCTTGATCGACTTACTTTTTCTCTACTGTGACCCATTTACACCTATAACATTATCTATACACTGTCTGTCAATGTTCTGTGGTTCCGTACCAATAGGGTGCCAACGGAACTCTATTACTAAGCCTCCGCTATCCGTCCGTCTGTCTGTCAGCGGTCTATATCTCATGAACCGTAACAGGCAGACAGTTCTAATTTTCACAGAGTGTGTATTTCTGTTCCCGCTATATCATCGAATAATAAAAATAAAGTAAAGTTAGTAAAAATTTAAGCAGGTCTCCATACAACAAGCATGGTTTTTTCGGCTTTTTGCCTTGTGGTACGGAACCCTTCATGGGCCATTCTAACTCACACTTGGCCGGTTTTTCTAACACGCCATCATGATTGACTACCTACTGAGTCACTGATACTCCATAATAGGTAGGTAAATGTATAATTGAAATCATTATCCTTAGCCCATCAACATAAAACACAATTATATATAACAGTAAGTCCTTATATTGTGCCTTTTTGGAATCTAGAGCTCTCTAGAGAGATTTTTCAAGAAAATTAATGTTCTTCATGAAGGATAATTGTTTACGTAGAGTGAGGATTTATTTAGTCGGAGATGTTGAACCTCCGTGCTTACGATCAGCTTGTTAAATGTGCGGACGAAAGTGTCTATTGCGACAGAGGGAGCTGTGGAGTCGAGTCAGTTTTTAAACTTATATGGCTAAGAAACTGGTGACTATGGTAGGGTACCCTAGACATTTTGTTAGTTAGGCAATAGGTAATACGGGCTGGTGTCCGCAACTCCACGTCAATGCGCGTATTTTGCGTACGGTTTTGTTAGTTATTTCAGATCCTCTCATAGAAAATGACAATTCATTTGAGTATATATTAAAATAATATTTTGTCTGTGCTGTTTTGAAATTAATAAAACGATGAGTATTACAAAAGTTTCAAACAATTATTCCACTCTTTGCTCAGTGCGATTGTATCAAGTTTTGAAGCAAAGTTTTTATAAGGAGAGACACATGAAAAAATTATATTAACTATTAATAGTGCACTTAAATACCGTCCCGCTCTCCGTTTTAATGAATTGAATAAAAAAAATTAATCATTTCGGAAGTAGGTATTTACCTACTAGTAGTAGTACTCGTAGTAGTATTTACTATTATCTAAACTCATACTTCTAAGTTTTTATTACACTGCACTACGTCAAACCAAGCTGTACAAAAATGAAGGCCTCTCCATACATGTCTCTGGGCTATCCATTTCCGTGAGTCCGCGGCGCGTGTTTGGTCACTGCTTGAGATATACATATGGCGTGTTTAACTGTACCTGTAGGGCTGACACGAGGATGTGAAGGAAGATAAAATTAAGGAAAACACGGAAAAACACGTCGAAATGTAGCCATCGTATTAGTGAGTAGATACATCAAGTTCCTTAAATATCTAACTGTA
The DNA here is from genome assembly GCA_927399505.1 of Luperina testacea. Lineage (NCBI taxonomy): Eukaryota > Metazoa > Arthropoda > Insecta > Lepidoptera > Noctuidae > Luperina > Luperina testacea. The sequence continues at coordinate 14,814,822 of OV656768.1, read as the reverse complement.
TACAGACTTTGTTTCTTTGTTCGAGACAAAGAAACAAACTGCAAACTGAAGTGGCAGTTGGCTGGCCATGTCTGTCAAAGGACCGATGGCCGGAGTCCTGGAGTGGAGACCGCGTATCGGCAAGCGTAGTGTGGGACGCCCCCCAGCTAGATGGATCGACGACCTGTAGAAGTTGGCTGGGACAGACTGGATCCGGAAGACGCATGACAGGGTGTTGTGAAATTATAAGCAAATATACATTTCTAGAGAAGCAATTGTTGTCTTTGTTTCAAAACTATCTAATTGTCTATGGTCGAAGTTCGACGAAAAAAGCAACAGTACCCGGCGATAAATACTGCACATCGACCTTTGGAAAGAGACAATCGGCTAATTTCGGCTTCGTATATAGAGCGTTATCTCTGTCGCACGAAATACAAACAGTCCGGTATCTATTAGGAGCTGTTAAAACAATTATGATTTGCTTCTTTTGATAATTATTTTTATTCTTAGTATAAAATGGTTTTGTGTAAAAAGGTCGATGTGCAATATTTATCGCCGGGTACTATAACGTGGGTGCTATAACGTGAAAAAACTGAAAAAAAAAAATACCATTCAGAGTCATTTATAAAATGATAGTACAGATTCTCACCCCTGACCAAGCCCCCTAAAGTTACACAAATTCCACATCTCCATTGCTGTATTTAAATCAACCAAGCTCCATAAAACGATCAGTATCAAAAGATGACCTAACCTGACCTACATATTGACCATTACAGAGGTAAATAAACGTCAAGTGTCCATCACAAAAGGTCTTATTATGACCAACACAAGATCAAAAGTGTATCACGGGATGCTGTTAACGAAAAACCAGTTTTGAATGTCCACGTGTTACAAAGGTGAGATCAAAATGAGAACAGGGGATGCTGTAAGCTCAAAGGTCAAATGGACAATTTACATACTTGGGGTAATTTTTTTGAATAGGTTGATTTGAGATGGGTAATGTGGATCAATGAATAGTAATTTGATGATTTGGTTAAGTGGCTTATTTGTAGGTAATTGTTATGGTAGTATTAGGGAGAGTTACATGAATATTTATTTAAGTAAGTCATCATCATCTGCCCAGCCTTTTCACAACTATGTTGGGGTCAGCTTCCAGTCTAACAGGATGCAGCTGAATACCAGTATTTTACAAGGAGCGACTGCCTATCTGACCTCCACAACCCAGTTACTGGGTAATACGATACCCCTTGGTAAGACCGGTTGCCAAACTTTCGGGCTTCTGACACCCGTAACGACTGTCAAAGATCCACGTACGGCAGCCGGGACCAACGGCTTAACGTGCTTTTCGAGGCACGGAGGGGCCTCGGTATGTAAAAATGGTCACCCATCCACAGACCAACCGTGGCAAGTGTAGCTTAACCTGATCGATCGATCTGTGCGGCTGTTATTTAGCCAAGGGTACTATTTAAGTAAGTAGGTACATATTTTAATCGATCCTGTAGTTACATACCAACTTGATATGGAAAATACAGCTTAATTTTTAGTAAAAGTTTAGGTAGTTTAGAATTTTTTTTTAACATACAGCGTGCAGATAAGCTTAAACAAAAAAGCTGAACATAAGCTTAATCAGCTCATACCAGCATCCAAATTGCGTAACACACTATCAATTCCAATCTGAATGATTTTGAACGATATCGCTAATCCATTGCTTCATAGGTACGAAAAATGTGTCTGCTCAACAACGTAAATAACGCAATGAATGTTGTTAATCTGTCAAAACGAAAGCGATTGCTACTGTTAGTGTGTTACGCAATTATCTCGCTGGTCTATTTCAGTGCGCCAACTGCGCGGCAGCCAGAAAGAGATGGCAGGATGACTGGACTCCTTCTTAAAGGATTGGCCCACAATCACAGTAGATCGGGAAAAGGCTCCTGCCAACAGGCGCGACGCGCGACGCGAATCGCGTGACGTGAATCGCGCGCGACACAAAGGCACCGCCCGTTGCGCGACTTACTGTACCTTTGTGTCGCGCGCGATTTTATCGCGGGTCGCGCCTGTTTGGAGGAGCCTAAAAGTGGAAAGAGGTAGGGGAGACCTATGCCCTGCAGTAGGACAACACAGGCTTGTAATAATAATAGAATAAAAAAATAAAAACTTAATTCCCTATAATTGTCCCCAGGAAACTCGAAGGTGCAAACCCTAGCACACAGTAGGTACGGCTAGATAAGTAACGCGGTCCTCGCCACTGTCTTGATGTAACACATTTGTAACGGCCTGATGTAAACACAGATACGGCCGGCAACATTCAACACCCTGTATAGCAATTTCCCTTAGCATATGGGGTTGAGACGCCCAGAAATTGTTGCAATTTGTTTCTGATGGTGTATTTATATCTATTTGTATGTTAATAGGGTTATGCTTTTGTTTTTGTTGAGGTGGGCAGTGTGTTTAGTGAAGAAATAAAATGTTTAATATAAAAATTATGTAAACAGATACTTGTTAGTAACAACTAGCATATTGTGTATTAGCTTGGGATACAGGTATAACATCACACTAATATTATATATAGGCGAAAGTTTGTGAGTGTGTTTGTTATTTCTTCACGCACAAACGGTTAAACCAATTTTGATAAAATTTGGTATGGAGGTAGTTGACACGCTGGATAGACACATAGGACATAGGACAGACACACACAGGATATAGGATAGATACATTTTTATCAAGATATTCCCACGGGATTGAAACTTATGCGGGTGAAACCGCGGGGCGCAGCTAGTATTTACATAAACGCCTTTGTATACAGGCAAAAGAATTAAGAATCCCATAAAATTGTTTAAAAGTAATCAGGTACAGATTAGCTGCCTGTATACCAAATAACTTGTTCGACTGTACATTGTGTTAAACTGACGGCTATTAAGTGATGATGATTTTATAACTATAGTTTAATATACATGACACCATCAAACTACGAATGTAACTTACCAGGAGTGTAGCTTAGTCAAATGACAGTCATGAAACTGGAAACTCTCCAAATCATGGGACATCGGATGCAGGAAGTAGTAGCGCTAGTGTGCTTGCTAATGACTCGAATAGTTCTCTTAGCAACGCTCTGATCCAAGTATTCGGGCACCGAACATTGAGACAGCTGTATAAGAGAGTGTAGAGAACTTTTTCTCTTAGTAGGTAGGTAAGTAGGTACTATAACTTTTGGGAGACTTTTAGCTCAAAAATATCGTGGAGGGATTTTATCGCTCACTCGATTTTCAACTCTCGGTGTTGAGCCTAGGATTGAGAATCCAACAGAGCGCGTCCCAGCGCGTCGAAAATACACACAGTTGCATTTTCAACTCTCGGTGCTAAGCAGTGCGTTCAAAATCCAGTGCGCGAAAAAAAATCGCCGCGGGAAATTACGCCTGTGTTTTTCACAGTTGAGAGCAGTGGTGGTAGTCGTGGGTTCGAACCCAGACAAGCGCTTTACTTTGTGTAAATAATTTCATCACGACTGCTTTCAAAACGGTGAGGAAAACATCTTGAGGAAACCGGCATGTCCTAGAACCAAAAAAAAATTATATTATTTTTTCTATAAATAAATATTTTTTTCGGCTGCGAATAATTAAGATCAACATACAAGTTGATACTGCCCTGCAAATTGCAAAAAAACGTAAGAAAATTTTTATTTTGCGGGCTACCCTGACTCTTTCGACTTGGTTATAAAGTTATAGTAGCCAAGTGTTTTACTTTATGTAGGTCTGTAGATACCCTACCTCAGTTCTGAAGACGGGTGACCGTAATCACTGTTTACATAACGTCCTCTTGATAGAAACACAAAATAAACCATTTTGAATATAAACGAGGCAAAAGGAGTTTATAATGATCGTAGCAGGTGGCGTTCTGTAGCTACTGCTTACCCTCATGGGCAGAAGGCGTGCGTTTATGTATGTATGTAAAACATTTATTTGCCATTCTTTTCAGTTTCGTTATCTACAAACAACTACGTTACAACTAAACGCTCCTACACACAGGCGCGACACGCAACATAATCGCGCGCGACACAAATGCACCCTTTGTCCAAAGGAGCCTTAACGGTTTTTTCCACCCTGTATACATATTTCTGATTTAAGTACTTACTATTGCACTCTTGATATAAACTTGGCTCAGTCCTACTCTTCGGATCGCGGGATCGATTGCAGCAAATATTAGTTGCGCGTGCAACAAATATGCGCGAGATTTGATACAAAACCTTATTCCCTTAGCCAATATCCTGTAAAAAATAAGTAGTGACGTCTGTAACCGATATCGGGCAGGCCTCAGTTATTTATCGATATTTTCATAATTCATTCGAGGGACACACGCGACACTTTTTATTTGCCGTCCTTGTTTAAGATTCATGATCTCATGAGATATTGGTAGGCCTTCGGAGGCAGTGGATGTGACAGCCGCTTTTTATGATAAAGGAATAAATGGTGTAGGTATGTAAATGGTAGTACAGAGAACTTGGTCATAAATAAAAGGTCATACTTTTTGGGATTCTGTATTGAAGTAACTATGAAGGTAGGTCGAGATCATTTAATTTAAAATTGCATGCCTCTTTAATAGGCTCTTCTCCATTGGAAACGACAAATTGAAACCGTGCACCTAGCTTCTGACGTTTCATAAGTGCCCATGTAGGTTTATGTGAAATAAAATATTTTAATTTTGACCTCTTTGTTGCATACACATTTCAAATGTACAAACATTTGTATGTACAGACGCCAGCACATCAAGTTACTACAATCTGTCAAAATTCTTTATTAGATTTTCAACTTTATCACTAAAGCATAAGGTTCAAAGTTGATTGGGAAAACTTGAGTTTCGGGTTTCGGATAGCTTGATGTGCTGGCGTCTGTACAACACCAGAGAGGCAATTCTCGTAATTTTAAGAACAGTCACAGTCTGTTCTCTGTCTCAATCTGTCAAAAATACTACCTCTAATTTCCCTACATTTGTTTGTCGCCGAAATGAGTACGCGACTAGGATTTGAACGTTTTAAATTAAGACAATTGTCCTTCTGAATTTTTTGTGAAGGGGCGTGCAGTACGAAATTAGAAGATCTCTACCAAAGTATGAAGCTATCATAATCATTTATTTTATTTCAGATTCATCCTAAGATTACATCCATATTTGTTAGTAAAATGCGAGCTTAAAAACTAGTGTTAGTAATAAATAATGGGTTTAATAATAATAAAGTGGCAGGTCCGGGTGGACTTCCCGATAATGGCGGCAAATCACTAAACGACTGCGTGCAGCCATATCCAGCGCGCCAGTATCGGAGAGTCCCACCGGTCCGCCAGCGTACGCAGGATGGTGTTGGGACTGGCTATGCCTCTTCAGTTCCAGTAAACATGACTAATATGCAAACAAATATATACAAATAAAAGGTATTTATAAGGCATATTTATTTATTTGTTATTTATTTGCCAGAATATAGATGCTTACATGATATGGTAATATAATTTTAGTTTCACTATATTCGACTTATCGAGTCGTGCAAATATTTCTAGTACATGCATAATAATATCATTTAATGTCATTAGTCATACACAATATACACATCATTGTCATACATAATATAATTTACAGTCTTGCTTCGATTAATATTAGTTAGGAACATTAATTATATTATAAAAATAATTATTAAAATAAGTAGTTAGTAAATTAGCAATTTTTAGGAATAAAATTATATTTCATGGTAACGACAATTCATCAATGATTAATTTATAAATAATGTCAATTTAAATTTAAATAAGTCTAGAATTTAAGTAAGTACATAGGTATGTAAATAGACAACGAAGGAGTTTACATAATTTCAAAGCCAATTATATTAACTCGATTTATTCCTGTCCATTCTCATACTTGGGTGGACACTCAAAAGCTACAAAAATAAGCTTGCTTGCTGCCTAAGAAAATACTGTAATTATTTCTACAAGAACCCCAAATAATTCGAGTAAATATTGAAAACAAAGGGAACTTACACATTTCCATCACGCTGCAACTTAACACCTAAATAGGTACTACACACATATAAGTATTGTATGCGCAAGGAATATTATAAAAAATATTATCTGTACACGAACTTGGTTATGTCCAAATCATCCCCACAGACTTATGTGGGTGGTTGGGTGGTATTGGCAATGTAAGGTTCGGTATTCACGAGGAGATAGGGATGGTTTTGAAATGTTGACGTGAAGAACGGCTTAAACTAGGATTCGTCACGACATGGAATATAAAGATATTTTAAACGGTCAAATTAAATTAGCTATTGAAACTCAAAATCCACAAAACAAAACAAATATGACTTGATTTTATATTTTTTGCGTCAACGACTACATAATTATATTGTAGTACGTATATTGAAATATTATTATTTAAAAAGCTGTTTTTATGTGTAAACTTCACTTTAAATACTGATATTCAGCTGCATCCGGTTAGACTGGAAGCCGACCCCAACATAGTTGGCAAAAGGCTAGGCAGATGATGATGAAGTGTAAACTTCACAGACGCTTTTTTGTTTCATTATGTTTAGATATCGATACCTATCATATCTGCGGAGTTTGGCTAGCTAATTCAATTTGACATTGTATTGTCGCCTGTCACTCTGTCACGCATGCAAAAATATCAATATTTGAAAAATGTATCAGCCATCTACTTAGTCTAATAACTTAATTGATATGCTATTTTAACACATGCCCATTTTGTGCATTTTTGCCGCTATGCTACTTTTAACAAGTTGTATTATATTTTTACAAGACCAAAACGAAGATGGACAGATGAACTTGACTTCTATCGAAGGGACTGGCCGCAAATAAACAGGATTTATACGTGTTCCAAACACGTATATCCTGAAAAGGAGGAGGGAAGCTTTTTCCTAACAGTGGAATATTACGGGCTAAATAGATGGTATTACATTGATTATTATGTTAATTCAAACAGATGTTTATCGGCTCTTTCAGTTTCAGTTGACAGTTTTCTAACAATAATTATAATTTCTAAAGTTACGCAAATGTAACGAGATTATACGCCACAAAAAATCACCTTCATTAAATGGAAAGTACCAACCTACTAACATACCTATCAAGAGATCTTCCCCTTTAAGGCTCCTTCAAACAGGCGCGACACACGATAAAATCGCGCGCGACACAAAGGCACCGCAAGTCGCGCAACGAGCGGTGCCTTTGTGTCGCGCGCGATTATATCGCGTGTCGCGTCTGTTTGTAGGAGCCTTTATTCGAAACGTTGCTTAAAGTTATGTAATAATTAGCGACTGTTTAACGATAGGTACATTTTTGACGTTTGAATGTCACTTAACTTTAATCATCGTATAAAAATAAACCCCATTATAGTCGGTCGGGCTATTACAGTGTCAGGTTTTTCAGTTTTCCAAAAATTTATTGCAAAAGTATCTTAGAGCAACAGTAACGCAATCACACGCTACAAAAAATCGCCTTCTACCAAGCCAGTCACAAGTAATGAAGTCTCAATTAATATATTAAATGGAAAGGTACCAACCTACTCAAGGTAACCAAGCCGGTTGCTAGGGTCTTGGAAGTACGTCGCATGTCCTAGTGAAAGGGGGCTTTGAATCAAGAGATATTATAGTCGGGCTCTCGCATAGATCTCACCGAGTCGGCTTGCTTCTATTTTTATTTGTCAGAGATGTACCGTGAGGTGGAAAAAGTCGGGAAGCAAAATGGGGTAAGTTTAAGACTTTGGAAATTGGTGATTATGGTAAGGTGATTATTATTTATTTATTAAAACCGTGACGTGTGACGTTTATGCGTCAGTATATCTGTAAGTACAAAGGCGAACCTAATGCCTTTGCAGGAAGATATTGCCTTTTAGTGTACCTTAGGTTGATGTTGAGAAAAAACATGACAGGTGCAATAAAATAAAAACACAAATCATCATCTGCCTAGCCTTTTCCCAAATATGTTGGGGTCAGCTTCCAGTCTAACCGGATGCAGCTGAATATCAGTATTTTACATGGAGCGACTGTCTATGTGACCTCCACAACCTAGTTACTGGGTAATACGATACCCCTTGGTAAGTCTGGTTGTTAGACGTTTAGGCTACTGACGACCCGTAACGACTGTCAAAGATCCACGAATGACAGCCGGGACCAACGGCTTACCGAGGCACGGAGGGGTCTTGATATGTGAAGATGGTAAAACAAAATAAAAACACAAATAAACAATAGTTATTATTTTGGGCGTAACCTTGTCAAACATAACATATTACTAATAGAGAATTGTACAGAGCCAGAAAAATCTTATGTTTAAAAGTTACTTATTATTAAACATATTTTTTCAGAACGTGTCACGTTATGAAATGGGTTAGCTACGCCGTAGCTCGTAGCTCTACGCGTAGCGCGTGTCAGATTTTAGAAACTATTGACTTATAAGCACTTCTAAAATAAGCACTATGATCCCAATGTTAATTTGGACACCAGTTACTGAGTTTGTTTTGTTACCGTGTTTCTTCTCAGCATAGTCGGATAGGAAACACCGACTTCATCTAGGTTTTAAAATATTTTTGCAAGGTAAAAGTGATAGTATAAACCTACTTACTTACAGAAATTAACATCATCTAACCGTTGCAATATATAAAGAAGGCAAACAACTGTCAACAACAACAACAGTCCATCGAGCTCCTTAAACATTACCAGGAATGAAAACACACAATCATAAATCCCGTATTCCAGACTTATGCCCGTGTGTTTCCCACCTCGCTGGAGAGCTCACATTATTACCGATAAGTACATGGGGCGGTGTGCTCCACACTGGATTTTGAATAATATATTATTTTCTTATGTAAAATGCCCGATTACTACCATCCCAGAGATTTTTGCGGCAGCACAGACAAAAGCTCCTTTATGGCACTTTATACGTTTTTGTTCTTAAATTTTTGTTATTTCACGTACGCTCGTGTGGGCCTCGCGAAATGAAAAAACTTTTTGTGTTCCAACTTAATACCTATGGAACACTTATTTTGTTTCAATTTTTTATCAGTTCCATTATACGCAATCTTCTATGACGACTAAAAGGTCATGTACTAAACTGAACAATATTTTTGCTACGATTTAAGCCAATTAAATCCAGCCCATTTCTCACTAACGCATGGTCACTGAGACCGAACGAACCCACCAGGGTAAAAAGAGGTATATTATTTTATTATCTGAAGCCAGGCAGGACGGAGAGACGGCGATATCACCGTATATAGATTCGATTTTCTACGTGAATTCGTTTGACGGCCTTCATAATGCGACATATAAAACTGGGGACTTACGGACCCCGAAACCAATTTCGGGTTATGACCCGACGACTCTCTGATAATATTCTCGGGGTATTAGGTACGGATAGGAGTTTTTACTATGGCTATTTTTTCCGTCGACGTTGGATTATTGGTACCAAGTTTACGAGCTGCTGTTCCTCCATACTCTTGGTGGCTTACATTTGTTTTATGACGTCATCTCTCCCGATACTCGTCGGGACACTAGTTTATTTGTTTCAGTACAATTTTACTCATAAACTTTTGTGAGTATTTAATTCTAGTTAGTTTTATTTGTTAAGTTTTGAACGTATTGCTTCTGAAAGCAGTACTGAAATGTTTTATGGTATTTTCGGAATGGTGCTGTTATTGTTATGTGGCACAGCGCTTTTATAATTAAATGATTTAAATTAATTTTAAAGTCAAAGCATTTATTTCAAATAGGCACATAAAAGGCACTTTTAAACGTCAAAAATTACAATAAAATATAATTGATTCTAGTCGCCCATTCCAAAAGGTAGTTTTCGTATGGAGACGAATGGGCAAGAAACTCCACCATTACTCTTTTAAAATGTTTTACAATATTTTTAAGATAGGGGGTCTCTTATTTCAAGGCCCATAACATATTTACAGAAACCTCAAGACTCTTTTAGAAACCTAATAATTTGAGTGAAATTAAAAAGTAAAGTAAACTATTGAATAAAAAACAGCAGATGTGATTTTCAGCAAACCAAGATCGTCTTCTTAGTGATTGTACAAAATGTTTTTTTTTACTTTGCAATTTAATGAATTTTTACTACGAGTAGTTTGGAGGGCGCTGCATGGTGTTTAGGATACAATTTTTTTTTACCAACTAAAATTTTTTTCTGGAATGTTCTATTATTACTTGAAAATTTGTTTTTGTAAACCGTAAACAAAAGTGTTTTGTCTGAATAAAAAAAATATTCATATTCATTTCCCCATACGGCAAACCCGTACATTACCCGGCGATAAATATTGCACATTGCACTTTGGAAAGAGACAATCGGCTAATTTCGGCTTCGTAGAGCGTTATCTCTGTCGCACGAAATACAAACAGTCCGGTATCTATTAGGAGATGTTAAAACAATTATGATTTGCTTCTTTTGATAATTATTTTTATTCTTTGTATGAAATCGATAGGATCGAATAGGTCGATGTGCAATATTTATCGCCGGGTACTGTACTTAGGTAATCCATATCCAAAATGCAACCTAAGAGACATCTTACTGCACACAACACCTGTATACTCCTCGTTTACTCCATCTCACGTGACGTTTACCAAGATTATACTCCTAACCCTCTACATGCTGTACAGTCACGTATCGCACACATGAGTAGCAAGTACCTCGTCGTAAAGAATATGACCTTTTACTTATATAGATTGTACGTGAGCTGGTGCTAAACGTTCGATGATTCGGTTTCGATACTTTTACTTATTTGTGTCGTACGTTTCAGTGTTATTTGAGAGGGTTAAGGGGTTGAGTGGTTGTTGTTTGTGTGGTTAAATTACGTCGTGTATGTGTGGATTGTCTTATATTCTGATATTATTGTGTTGTAGCGGTATCTACAACGCCACATGCGAACAACGCGTCATACTGACGTCACGCATAATCCTGCATCGCGCAAGTAGAGTTTACCGCGCAACTAGCATAAATACAACGGACAGTTGCCCGCCGGACACAACACCCGTCTGGTCGGAGGATCCTCCCTTTTCTATAGAGTATGAGTGAACTTCACCTTGTTCCTCATACCTCTACAGTATCTAGTTGTATTGAAAGTCAGTGTCTAAGTAATCTTTAAATAAACGTCAACAATTAATGTTATGATCATTATAGATAATACCTATTTATGTAACTTTCTTCTACAATATTGCATCGAAAAAAATCGGTTGTCTGTAAATTCGGTTTACTGACGATAGTTGAACGTGACAACGTCATAAGAAAATACTGATGGAATAGTTGCATTGCATTTGTTAATATTCGCTTGCACTTCAAGCCGCCATGGAACGTTACAGAGCGAGTCGGCGAGGTAACGCTACATGAGTCATGTTTTTTTCGTGAGTGCAGCCAGCTTCATCGATTTATTAGACGTTGTCACGTCAAAAATTTGAATGAATCCGTGGCTGATTGATTTGTTGGTTCAAGAAAAAACATTATCCCAGGTCATTTATTACTTGGATTATCTTGTAATTATAGAAATAATTTACCAGCCACAACGTAACGCATCCGAAAAAACATGAACAACCTCATAACTTTTACTCAAATGTCGCACTCTACAATCGTAGCTGTTACCCCTTATGCAATTATATTTCACAAAATGGGCATTTTTCATCTCCCAATCTTATCCATACGAAAAACATACGAAATCACCTCCATATACAGGGTGATGCGGAATAACGCCTACTTTATTAAAACACACTCTGTATTCATAACGCATCAGCTACACTATCACAAATAATATCGCCCCCGAAGATGCATTGGAAAAGAAATGTATCAGAAAATGTATAAAAAACCTGTATTGTGACTGTAGGTTGCATAGATGTATTGATGACTGGATGTGACGCTCACGGATAGTGGTCGGTGCTTACTTATTTGGTACAAGGCTACAACGACCGAAGAGATGTTCATCATCATCATCATTTGAGTTGAAAGACGTCCACTGCTGGACATAGGTCTCCCCCAAGCACCTCCACTTCGACTGGTTCTGTGGAAAAATAATGGAAAAATATTAATGAGAACGATCTTAATTTGGAGGGGTTAATTAATAACAGCCGCAAGGGTCGATGGATCAGGTTAAGCTTTAAACGTTTACGTGGATGGGTGACTATCTTTACATACCAAGAAACCCCCGTGGCCTCGGAAAGCACGTCAAGCTGTTGGTCCCGGCAGTCAATCTTGGAGCTTTGACAGTCGTTATGGGTCGTCAGAAGCCCGAAAGTCTGACATCCAGTTTTATCAAAGGATATCATTATCCAGTAAGTGGGCTGTGGTGTCAGATAGGCAATCGCTCCATGTGAAATACTGGTATTCAGCTGCATCCGGTTAGGCTGGAAGCCGATCCCAACATAATTGAGAAAAGGATAGGCAGATGGTGATCTCAATTTGCTAAAGAATTAAAGCCTAACCTACTACCTAGTTAACTTACAAGGTATAACATTTTCTGAGCCACATCCAGTGACTTTATAGAGTAACAAATATATGAATGTAGGCGTGTGCGGGCGAGCGTATGATTCTTGTAGGGAGATATCTTTGCTTGTCCGAAGGGGGGGGGGGTGTGGCTCGAAGATAGTTTGTGCAGTTTTAAAGAAATGTACTGTGACATACAAAATCTTTGTTATTTATCTAAGAAAACATAAATCAGGGAAAAATATTTCAACAAAATGGCTGGGGTTTTATATATTAAGCGAGATGTGTGTTTTAAAATACTGCGTGTGGTAATGATTTATGTTAAATTTTATTTCACACTAGCTTTTGCGCTCGGCTTCGCACGGATGTCGGAAAAAGCTCACGTGAACGTAGTATCGGGATTATAATTAAATATCTGTGTGCTAAATTTCATCCAAATCCATTCAGCCGTTTTTGCGCCAATCCGGAACAGACATCGATACAAACGGAAAAATTCTTCGTTACTATTTTATTATATGTAGTTAGATAAGCTACTAAACGACTGTAGAACATACATATTTCTTTTCTCTAATATACCTACATAATTATTATTTCTCAATAAGTATATACATAATTCTTATCATTATTGTTATGAAGACCGGTGTCTCTAAAATATATCTGTCAACATCCAATTAAACTTCATCTATCATTTGAAAACCACCTAACCTTAACAACCATACAAAATTCAAACAACGTATGTCGTTCATAATTTAATATTAAAATTACATACCGGCCCCACGTTGGGCGCCAACAGGCGATTTTTTACATTCAATTAGAATGACCCTCCTTTCTCTCTATATAAATTGTTCTGTCTACCCTCTAATAAATGATATCTGGAGAGTGACACGGTGTGGGAGGTACTCGTGATGGATGGTTCGGACACAAATGTGATTGGCTATTGCATTCTTATTGGAAAAGTTTTAAATTAAAAATCGTTTAAAGGGATTTCGGTTTTAATAAGACAACAGTGTTTTGTTTTTGAGTGGGCTTGAGGTGGTCAGTAGCATTGTTTTTTGTTATTCTAACATTATCTTGACTGCATGAAGAAATGTGGTGCAGTTGGTAGATTTTGGACGTTTCTAATGACGACGATAAGCATTTTGACTAAGAAAAAAAATTTTTTCTTTCTTTCTGCCAGCGGCTTCGGTCACGTCGGTACTGGACATTCTTCAACGGGAACGTACTACCGGGATAAAAAAGTGCCCTATGTGTTAATCCAGATTATAAACAATCTGTGTGCCCTATTTAATCCAAATCCGTTCAACCATTTTAGCGTGATTGAGTAACAAACATACAAACTTTCACATAATATTAGTAGGATTTCTTTATAGGTACTTCAGCACATACTAGTAAGTACAAAGGCGGACTTAATGCCTTGATATTCATTTTTATTAGTTAATCGAAAATGCTTGTAACTTTTCTCACATCACACTTCAGTATTTCAACTCCGATCCAAATTTTTCAAATATCGAACTTATCAAACTCGCTGACGTCATATCTAACAAAAAATATTAACCCGATCACTGCGCAAGGTTTTTATACACCTTCAGCATTTCTAAATCCTCTCTCTAGGGTGGGCTAACTCTATCTCGGGGGTAAGGGATTATTGGAAGAAAGCGCGGCGACGTAAGGGAGACAGTCGCCATTGTCAATGAGATCGCATATGGCGCGAACATATTAAATATTCACCACTCGCTGAGAACGCTGAATGTTTACAGGGTTATAGTTTTGATTTTTGGGGTGTATCTGTAAATATGTATTGTATCCGTCCGTTTTTGAATAAAGTTTCGGAAGGCGAGATAAGTTTTGTAAATAAATTCCGAAGAATTCCTTAAAAAAAGGTGCGTTTTTTTTTTTAAAGCGGTCTGTTGTGAGTCGGAATCGCACACGAATGGTCCGTACCACAAGGCAAAGAACGCCGTCCCCTTTGATGTTTATTATGTGTTGTTATTGCTGCAATAGAAATACACATTCTGTGAAAATTTCAACTGTCTAGATACCTATTACAGTTCATGAGATACAGCTCGCTGACAGACAGACGGACGGACGGATGATCAGCTGAGGCTTATTAATAGGGTGGTCAGCGGGATTCCGAAAGGGTTACCGCTGGCCCGGAACATAAAGGGCTAAGGAAGGAACACGAGTGGGTTTTAGTCAGTAAGAGTCTGACACTCCCTTCCGCTCCACCCACAGCGGGAGGGGTCATTTGATGATTTCCCATCCTGAAAAAAAAAGGCTTATTAATAGGTTCCCGTTGGCACCCTTTGAGTAGAAAGAAAGAAAGAAAGAAAGAAGAAAGAAAATACGTTTATTTGCGGCAAACATGACGCATAAAAATAAAAAAAACACAAACAACAGAAAAACAAAGTAACAATTTGGGAGAAAGTATGCGTCACATCTACGCAAAACGGCCAACGCTCAGTATAATGCTAAGACCCTATACGAGACAGAGCCCCAGCGCTGGTTTTCAGCGACAGCCGGTGATTGACGTGATGACGTCAGCCAGTGCAGCATACGATTAGATATAAATAAAAACAATAATCAAAATAAGAAATAAAAATATTACATTACAAAAAGTGGTATGAACATGAAATATATCAATGGTAACATTCCGGGCAACGACTCGCGCCTACGGACGCGAGTACGGAACCCTAAAAAGCCTAGTTTTCTATCAGCTGAAAGACGTCCACTACTATAGCTTCCCATAGAGGTCTTATTACTTAATAAGACCTCTATGCCTACCTACTTAGGTAGGCAATAAAAAACAGAAACCGTATAATCCTAAAGCTTGTGCCCTCGTTCCCATTCACCGTTTAACCAGCTCCCTCTATTCATGTCAATATGCAAACGAAAAAAAAACCTAGACCCACCTTTTACTAAAACCTCGTTCATTACAGACCACACACTTATCCCGCATCCCATCCGGCGGGTGAATGTGGATCAATGGCGCTTTTTTTATTCAAAATAAGTCCTTAAAAAAAGCATGCCACCCCAGAAGCCAAATGGCCCAGAATTTGTTTAAATTGTCACGTACAGACACCGCGCGGTTACACAATCCGCGAACGTTGGCGCCCAAAGTTTTATTGATGAACCGTTATTTTTTAATTTTGAGTATTGGTTGCATGTTTATAATTGTTTGACTAGCATTTTAGGTGGGTAATGGCTTAATTTGGCGCGTTTTATTCACATAGGCAAACAATATCAGTAACTACATAATGAAAAGAAAATCGTATATAAAAAGAAAAATGGAAAAAAGCTGTAAGTTTGCATTGTAAATTGACATAAAATACCGCTTTGTCTTGATAAACTCAAAAGAAAATCATTTTGAAGTCAGGTTTAAATTCCATTTTTAAATTAACTGCTCATCATTTATTTGACAAACACTGCACCAGATAGAAACCATACGAAACGTCCATACGTTGATGGGGTTAAAAATGCATCGTAGTCACATAAAAAATCCTCTGTACAGATATCGGATTTTAAATTTTAAAATGTGCATTGTATTGTGTCGGGGTTCGAAAATCGATTGGTCCCAGCGACAAAGGGTTAACCATTAAAGATAAAAAAAACCATTGATTTTTGGACCGACAGCTTGCGAGCTCGTCAGTTAATTTTAAAATAAATGGAACGGAATGCTACGTCATTATTATGTAAGTAGTTCAAGGGCATTTGGTAAGTACGAGTATATAATATGAATAGTAGGTATACATATGTTACAAAATATGGGCTTATTAGCTGATTAGCACGATTTTACTCGCCCGAAACGAAGAAAATTGTCACTTTTAAGGCCAGGACTCTCGGAAATCTCGGAATCGACCTATTTTTGATTCAACATTAAACAATCAAATATTCTTTGTTTTAATCTGAAAAAAATATATGGCATAGTTTAACTAACATTCTTGATTATTCTATGGTTCAAAACACGATATTTACAACTTCACTCGATCATAAAAAATCGCAAACAAATCGAAAACAGCGAATTTTTTAATCGTTTTTCAAGTCGTATTTGAAGTAGACTTAACTTTTACTCGCAAAAAATATATCAAAAAATAGGCAATGATGTATAGTAGAACATTCTACGGTTAATTTTTTTCAAAACTGATTTTTATTGTCTTAACAAAATATAATCTAAAAAGGCGGCCTGCGCGCTTCACTTCAGTAGCCCGCCGGGCGTTACCGAGGTAGGACCTGTGTCGCTTTTGCTGGCTCGCCGCGTTCCCGCTAATCGATCGAAATATACGTTATATTATTGTTAATTTCCGTGTTTGTGTATTAGTTTCAAAAATCAGTCTGTAAATATTGTTTAGGTTCTAGTATTAATAATTAAACTAAATATTAGTTTGTTATAATATAGTTGTAATATATAATGATAATTAAGCTCAGCGAGTTCATTCGAACTGCGCTTTCGCGGCATTTGCCACGCGAGGACGGAGGTAACGCTAAATGCCTAACTACGCTCGAAGATCCTGGCCTTAAACAAGTTTTTTTTTTTCTATAGGCGTCTCACACGAAGTTAATTTACTTCTGGGCGACTCGACCATTCCAAAAATTTGTATTAGGCAATTGGCTCATTTTGAATTTTATGCAATTAAGTTAAGAAAAAAATACACGTTTCATAATATTTAACTCTTTTGACTTCTGTGCGCTAGTGTAATTTTTTCTATAAGTAGGTACTTACTATAAATATACGTAATATTACATATTTAAAAGTGAATATTCGCCCGTTTGGGCAGTAAAGCCAAAATATGTTGTGTTGTACGACAATGAAGGTTAGATTAATCAATGCTTGTTATACAACATTAGCAGTTTTGTTTACTTATAACTACTTATACTTTACTTATAGGTACTACTATTTTTGGCAGACTTTTAATGGACACAGGATACCAAGTTAGCACATAAAATATTCGAGACGCAAAAATTGGCATAGACACAAGGATTAAAATACCATACTAATCTGTAGACGGTTACTAACTGTTTATTTATAACCTAGTTAGAAAACTACACACGATTTTTACCTATTGAAAGTTTTATTTATTAGGTACAGACGCCAGCACATCAAGCTACTACAATCTGTCAAATTTCTTTAACAGATTTTCAACTTTATGGCTAAAGCATAAGGCTTAAAGTTGATTGAGAAAATTTGACAGTTTCGGGTAGCTTGATGTGCTGGCGTCTGTACACGGTATTTATTAGTCCGGTTAGACTGGAAGCTAAAAATAGTTGGGCATAGGTTAGGCAGATGATGATTTATTTCAATTTCCAAGAAAATATTTACATACTACTTTAAATGCTTTGAAATAATATTAATATTATGTCATCATTTCATTTCAGCCGAAAGACGTCCACTGCTGGACATAGGCCTCCCCCAAGCACCTCCACTTCGACAGTTTCTGTGCTTCTCGCATCCAACGGGTTCCTGCGGCCTTCACAAGGTCGTCGGACCACCTTGTGGGAGGCCTTCCAACGCTACGTTTTCCGGTACGCGGTCGCCACTCCAGAACCTTTCGACCCCATTGGCCATCTGTTCTGCGAGCAATGTGCCCTGCCCACTGCCACTTAAAGTAATATTATGTACAGACGCCAGCACATCCATCTACCCGAAACTGTCAAATTTTCCCAAACAACTTTGAACCTTATGCTTTAGCGATAAAGTTGCAAATCTGTTTAAGAAATTTGACAGATTGTAGTAGGTTGATGTGCTGGCGTCTGTACAAGTATATAATTATTATAACGGGTGTAAAAAGACACTTACCTAAGCCGACACTCACTTGTACTCCCCGTCATTGTGATATTTTTTTTGTACTGGACCATACCTGGGAGACTTCTGGTTACGGATATATTGACGGTAAAAATGTTAAAGTTTTTTACGAAAACAAGTTTTTAATGTTATAAAACAACTTTAAATACCCCCACGAACCTGCACCGTTGCTTGCACACATAAGCACAATGTTTTGGGTGCTTTAAGTTTGAAAATAATAATCGTTTTTTGTGCAATGTTACTTAGTTTGATGTACAGAATGCATAGTTGACGGCTATAATGTGATGTTTTTATACCTTGTTTAGAAAAGAGAGGGAAAGAATTATAGGGCATCAAAAAACACCTTTTTACCTATTTAGCGTCCCTCACGCAAAATTATAAACTTTAATAACTAAAATAAACTATCAAATCAACTATATATATATAATAAACTATATGTATATACATAAACTACATACAGGCACATTATTAAATAATTTAAAATTACTTTCATTGTCCGTCTGCGCATGGCTAACCACCCACTGTGCAATAATTTCGGCACGCCGCCGCGGGTAGGTGATGGACTCCCACGGCGAGAACACAGGTAAAGGGGTAAACAATTAAATGTATGCAACATATAAACAATTTTATTTTGGGTTGTGGAGAAAGTAATTCTTAATCTAATAAAAACCTAAAAAAAAAACAACCGACTTCAAAAAAAACACTACAAAGTGATAAATAACTTTAATTTCGGAAGTCGGTGTCGTTGGTTCCGCATTTTCGTTTTTTGACACCGACTTCCGAAATTAAAGTTCTTTATCACTTAGTACCTAGTGTTTTTTTTTTGTAAAAAAGTTTTTATTTTTCACACACTTTTCACACACAAATTCAATGAACACTAGTGCATTAAAGGATTGAAGACACCGAATAGAAGAATCATCAAAATTCGCATAGAAATTTCGGAGATGCAGTACATTTATGCATATAAGAATAATTACCTAATGTATTATATACTAGAACCTTCCTGAAATTATGTAGATCACATTAATGAATGAATTATCAAAATAGCTTCATTAGTTTTTGAGAAAATCGCGGACATACAAACATACATTACATACATAGGTAGGTACGGGTCGAATACAGAACCCTTTTTTGAAGTCGGTTAAAAAATTGTGTAACTGCAGCCGATCGATTCTGTAAAAATCTCACCGTGAAAACTTAGGTGAAGTGAGTTTGTTTTTGTTAGGAATTGACACTATTGACAGCTCACTCCACGCTCACTTCACCTAAATTTTCACGGTGAGATAGTTACAGAATTGCACTGCAGGATAGACTTGATGGATTATTGGTAGAAAAATAAGAATATAATAAAAGATGCGATTACAGGGGCAATTCTCGTAATTTTAAGAAGGATTATAGTCTGTTCTCAGTCTCAATCTGTCACCTACCTACCTCTAATTTCCCTACATTTTTGACAAGTTTTTGACATTGATTGTCGCTGAGATGAGATTGAGACTAGATTTTTAACGTTTTTATTTAGAAAGAAAGAAAAAGTATGAGAAGAGAAGAGAAGAGAGATGAACGAGAAGTGGCCTTCAGATTTAATTGTCTCGGAGCAGACACAGGCAGACATTAGTTTTTCAAGGAATAACAAGCAAATATGACAGGTGTGGTCTATGACACAAACATATAGAGACGTTGTCGCCTATTTTACAACCTTCAACGAGAGAAAGGCTGCTTCTCATACAGAGAAGGGTCAAGCGCTTGTAATTGGTAACCACGCTTGATCAATGCGTGTAACGATTAGGCTATAATGTCCTTATGACCAGTACCAGGCGTTGTTTTGCGTAAGGAAACTATCACCATTTCTGGTATTAAAACTTCTGTTACCCTAGTAAAGGGGTGCTGTGTAAAAATCTTCCCATAACTAAAAAAATAAGATAAATATATTAAGTCCACCACGGCTGTATATTTTTCGTACGCAACATAATACACACGACGCAAAATTACAAGTCACCGTTCTGGCGACAACCCTATATTCAACCCCTGTACTTAAAACCAACGAAAATTATCATGACCAAATCACTACGACATACATTGACGCTTCACTCAGTCCTACAGCAAGTATCTCTCGAACTAAGCCAGCGATGTGTATCACTTTATTCGATTCATTCGTTTCGGTTTAACCCTGGAATGCTCAAGGCTTGGAGTTCTTATTGTATCCAACATTGCGGAACCATTAATCAGTCTGTGCTAGAATCATCAATATAGCATTACAGAGGATACGTCCAAGTATTCGATTCGATATCCTATGTATCGGTAATTCGATTATACCAGCATTGTTAAGAGGCTTTTCATCATCTGAAAAATGCTGGTGTCATTATGTTTTGGTGTAGGCATGTATCGGTTTTCTTGTGAATGTGAGTCGACGCCAATATGTAAGTATCCATTTACTAGCAGTAACAGATATTTTGGCAAACATTTTTAGTATCTGAAATAGTTATTTGAGTAATATGAAAGAATAGGAAACATAAATATCCTCATAAATAATAAATTTATGAAGGATGATTTTACCTTAAAAAAAAGTAACTATGAGCTATAACGTATAATATAAAAAAATATTCCAAAAAGTATCTTTTCTTAAGTACCCACGCAGTACCTAAATATTATAAATAAATTTTCCTATATTCTGTACGTAGGTAGATTAATAAAAAAACCATATCAAAAACGATCCAATAGCTAAGCTTTGAGCGCTCGTCTACTTCACGTCATTTCATTAAGTTAAACTAGAAATAAGGATTTTTTAAAGAGATAACGGTAAAGACCAAGCTTTAAAAAGTATTTTTTAAATTGAATGAAACAGGCAGTCGCTCCATGTAAAACACTGGTATTTAGTTGGAGCCGGTTAGACTGGAAGCCGACCCCAACATAGTTGGGAAAAGGATTGACAGATGATGATAATGAGTTACACGATAGGAACATCAAAAAATAACATAACAACACGCCTGTATTCGTCGCAGGGTTACGCAAAGGTGAAGGTATAGTAGGAACATTTAAAAAGATAACAATTTCAATACGAATTTTTCTGTAACAATTTTTTTTTTTGATAATTTTTCAATACAGCCGCTAAATATATATAAAACCGATATAAAAAGAGCATGTGAGTGTTGAGCGCCATTCCTAGTAGAAACTAAGCACCGTCCGGCGGGCATTAGTCATCCTTGCTGAGAGGTATCCTGTGGGAAATTACGTGCGGGGGCCGCCGCGACCAAGCCGCGGATCTGACGGGTTGATGTTGCGCTTACATACTAACGTTTTGTGAGCGTATTGGTAACACGGTGAGGGTTAATATGTGAAATGGTGGAAGGTTAGGATTGGTTTAAAATTGGAACAGAATTATATACCTAAGTGGTAGCGGCCTGGACTTACGAGTTCAGGTCGTGGGTTCGGACCCAAGCATGCACTTTACTTTTGTAAATTATTTCATCACCTCTGCTCTTAAAACGGTGAAGGAAAATATCGTGAGGAAACTGGCCTGTTCTAGAACCAATAATTCGAAGACATGTGACCTCCGCCAACCCGCACTAGGCACTAGGTGGATTGTGGCCCACTCCCTCTCACAGAGAGGAGGCCTTTGTGGCCAGCAGTGGAAATATTACGTATAGACTGAGGAAGGGATAGACAGAAAGTAAAAGAATGAAAGAAATATTGCTTAATTGCCACAGAAACAAGAAGAATATAAGAAACATGTTTAAATATAATTGGGACTTCTGATTAAAATAACTTCATATTGGCACAAAGAAAATGCTGTGCAAATTACCAAGTCCTACCCAATTATTGGTAGACACAAACAAATATTGGTTAAATAAAAACGTATTGAGCAAACTTTTTTCTCATTGTACCGTAACTTCAAGATGCGAAATCCTTCCGGATTTGCGACATATGGACGTCTTTCCAAACATCACTCCAAAAGCGCCGTTAGCTTACGCAACTGACAACCACCAGACTGTCGATCCAGTTAACCTAACGGTGCTGCTAACCCTCCATGCCGCATCAGGTGCTAAAGACACAACACATTGCTGTTACCAAGACACCTAATACGATCCCGCAATTTTTCCCACACGCACAAAGGGGTTAAAGCCCGTCTCCATTGTAAGAGGATATCTAATTTCCCTTGAAAGCAAAATTGGCGTAACATTGCCAAGGTAGTTCTTTTTTCTTAAGTTTTTGGGGTTCCGTACCGAAATGGTGCCAACGGGACCCCATTACTACGGCTCCGCTCTCCATCCATCCGTCCGCCCATCCGTCCGCCTGTCACAGGGTTGTATCTGTAGAACCGTAATAGATAGACACTTGAAATTTTCACAGAGTAACCGACATAGCCCGAAGAATTACCAAACTTAAGTGGCAGTGGGCAGGCCGGCCACACTGCTCCTAGAACAGATGGCCGATGCGGCCGAAAGGTTCTGGAGTGGCGACCGCGTACTGGAAGACGTAGCGTCGGAAGGCCTCCCACAAGGTGGACCGACGACCTTGTGAAGGCCGCAGGAACCCGTTGGAAGCGAGAAGCACAGAACCGGTCAAACTGGAGGTGCTTGGGGAGGCTTATGTCCAGCAGTGAACGTCTTTCAGCTGAAATGATGATGAAGTAGTTTATTAGTTTATTTAGTTTAGTTTTATTTAGTTTTGTTTTGTTTTTTTTTGTGTTTTGTTTTGTTTAGTTTTTTTGTTTTTAGTAGCTAAAGTATTAAAAAAAACAGTGGCACTCCGGGAGTTCCGACAGAAGTGAAAACAAAACACAAACAGAATACTTTGCCGTCACTCACTGATATATCGGATATACATTAAGACCGACTGCATCCCGAGGACAGCCGAAAATATCCGAAGCGGGTATTTTTTAATCGTCTTATAAACAAAACACGCGCGGTGTCGCTTACGGAAACAGTGGTGCGAGTTCAATGGTTTTTTCACATCTCAAAAAATGCCCAACACGACTAACAAGATTTCACTTAAAAATAAATTTTTGTGTTAGGTATTGAACTGTTGCGCCGACCACAAATAAATTGGGCTAAGGGCAGGAGAATTATGATGATGTAGTGATAAATATTGTACGATGTTACGGAACCCTTCGTGTGCGAGTACGACTCGTACTTAGCTACTTTTTTTACGTTTTTTTCTTGCCAACCCTTTTGCGCGGCACCTTTGTCGTTTTTTGTGAAGCGTAAAGAAAAGGCGGTTAGTTTATATCCGGCCTTTGACGTTTGGAGGGTTGACCGATGTTCTCAATGAGTATTAATTATTTGAAGTGGTTTCGTATCGAAGATTGACGTGGATTGTAGCCGTATTGTGTGCGTGAGCGGAGGGCCTGTTTCTTTTAATAAAATTAAGACGGGTTTTTAAAGTTATTGAGTGTTTTACTGGTAGTAGTAAGTATTTTGTCAATTCCGTAAAAAAAACTACACAGGCACGTAAATAAAAATAATTATTTAAAGTTGTAACATTACATCTACACTTTATTTTTACTACTATACTAGCATCTGCCCGCGACTTCATCCGCGTGAAACTTCTTGTTCCTCCGCCCCACTCCGTCGCATCGCATCGCCTGCCCGCGCTGTTACCTCGTTTTCGTTTAGCGTTATTCTGACTTTTTTCGTGTTGCTCGGCTGTTAAGAGGACCTAGCGTGATGAAGTATACTTCCTCAAGAATTGGGCTATCAAAGGCAATAAAGTTTTTTGTAAATCCGACTGGTAGTTTCAGAGCACGCGCTCAAACAAACAAACAAACTCTTCGGCTTTATTATTAGTAGATATTATTGTAGACATATTATTCTATGCACAATTCAATTGTTTCTTTGAGTTCCCTTATTAGGAAAAAAGAGCAATCGTGACGATTGGAATCATCATAAAATATTAGATTGAAATGTATAACTACCGTGAATATCTTCTGCACAAAAAGTCGTTAACCTAACCATCGCTACATTAAAAATAAAAACCTCACATAATCTCCACATATTACCAGCCAACGTGAGATTCCATCAGAAACATGGCGCTAAATTGAAAGAAAAATAATTTCACGCGAATTAAGAAGCATCTGTCGTCACCTGACATTTGTCTAACCCTTGATTACCCTTTTCTTTCTTGGGGTCCTTTTGACCCGCAGCGGATATCAAAGGGTTCTTTTGTCTGCTAACTGTTATTACGGGATACCAGGTGCAGGTTTGAGTCTTCCGTGTTTCTCACGAGATAGGGATTTGGCGACTATCGAAGGGTTAAGATGCAACTGTTTGCTTTGCGCGCTTGGAGGGTTAGATAGGAAGTCAATGACGGGTTAGATACGGATCTTTATGTGTTTATTGTGATGTCATTCATAGATGGTAGAAACAATTCGTTATATCAAATCAATCTCTAAAATTCAGTTAATGTATTCATTTAAACTATTTTAATCATTATCATCAATCATAATCCTCAGCCCGACTTTGCCCACTACGGGCAGGGCATAGGTCTCTTTTTTCAAATGCCATTGCCCACGCTCCTGTGCCAGCCTCATCGAGGTTCTACCCGCGATGGTAACAATGTCGTCCACCCATCTCACCGCCGGACGACCGACAGTTCGCCTTCCCGTCTTTGGACGTTACTCGGTCACTGCCTTACTCCAACTGTCATCACTGCTCCTTGCAGGACACCTGCTGCCCAACTCCATTTGAGTTCCATAACTCGTTTTCCGACATCGGAAATCTTCGTACGTCCATCGTGTTCGTCGTTCGTGTCATGATCGTAGCATTTTAATACAAAATAATAATTGTATTAATCTTGTTTATAAAGTTCTTAATATATTTTTAAACTAATCTAAATTCTCTATTGAAAAGAGTATTATTTTAACCACTTAATCCCGGCGTGGTACGATATCGGCCCATTACAATAGGAAATCAATTGTGTCTCAGTAGAACTCATTAAGAGGTTAAGGTAGAAGAGATGCTGATGCAATCCGACCGATTTTGGCCAGGGCGATTGCTTCAACTCCGCAGCAGCTGCTGTTCGTGAGCTCGCATGTGGCTTCCAAGTCAATCTTCTTTAAGAAAATCCTCGCACAATGTGGGCACGTGAACACACCATCTATGAAATTATAGTTAACTGCCGTAGGTGGTCGGGCTTTCAATTGGTCAAGCTCAAGGCGCCGCTGCAATTCAAAGTCATGAACTTTGGTTTCAACCAAAGTCATCCACTCAAGTCTTTCAGCTGCTTGCTTCTCCCACTGAGACGGCTCCAAGTCGCACCTGCTAAAGTGACGCTTAAGCACATCTTTATCATTTTAAGAGGAAAAGTGCGTTTAATATGGTGTCGGTGGTTCCGTGTAACAACTCGCGAGTGTGTGCTATCAAAATAGTGTCTAACGAGAAATCAGTGTTAGTGTTCAACGCGTATATGCCCACGGATGAGGCATGTAATCTAGTGGAATATACGGATTGCCTGAGTGCGGTGAGTGCTATAATAGAGAATTCTAATATAGAAAACTGCTATATTTTGGGAGACTTTAATGCACACCCAACAGGACGATTTTTTGCAGAACTATTAGATTTCTGTCAGGAATTTGATTGGAATTGCATTGATACTGAATTATTGGGAATAAACTCTGATACATTTACTTTTGTAAGTGACGCTCATGGTTCACGCAGGTGGCTAGACCATTGTGTTGTCACAAAAGCAGCTCGTGACTCTGTAATTAGCGCGCGGGTCATTTATGACGTACTATGGTCCGATCATTACCCGCTCGTAATCGAGTGTGTATTTGATAAGATTTGTCCTAGACAGTGTAATTTTAATTATGTAGAAAATATGGCTGTATGGGGGGAGAGAAGCTCTGAACAAATTCAATTGTATACCATGGCATGCCATGAGAAACTTAGAGATGTTGACTTTCCCGATGAGTTCAGAAACTGTTGCGATAAAACTTGTAAAAAACTTTGTCATCGCAGCACTATAGATATTATGTATAATAGTATTGTACGAGCCTTATCGGAATCTGCTGTGGTGAGTCGGGGGAGCGGCAGACATAGGAAAAAGAAGGTTGTGGCAGGCTGGAACAGGCATGTTAGTGATGCATACAGGGATGCCAGGCTCAAGTTTAGTGTGTGGCAGGATTATGGCAAACCGTCTGCAGGTCCTGTGTTGGCTGACATGTGTGAGGCCAGAAAGATATTTAAATCTCGTCTGAAGTGGTGTCAAACACACCAAGAGCAGATAAAAATGGATATTTTGGCCTCACATCATTCAAACAAAGATTATCGCTCCTTTTGGCGGCATACGAACAGGATGAATAGTAGGCCTGGCCTCCCTGTATCGGTTAATGGTGTGAACGATCCTGTAGACATTGCTAACCTTTTTAAGGAACAGTTTAAAATAAAATCACCACTGGAACCCAGCTTGTCTGTGCTTAATGCTCCGGACCATTATGATCTTCAAACTAGATTTACAGCCAAGGAGATCAAGGGTGTCATCACCACCATGTCTAGAGGAAAGTCTCCAGGTCATGATGGTCTGAGTATCGAGCATCTCAAGTATGCGGGTCCTCATTTACCAAGAGTGTTGGCAATGTTGTTTAATTTTTGTGTGAGTCATGAGTATTTGCCCAGTCAGATGACTAGAACGGTAGTAGTGCCTATAGTTAAAAATAAAACAGGCGATATCGCGGATAAACAAAACTATAGGCCAATTTCCCTAGCGACCGTGATAGCGAAAGTGCTTGATAGCCTGCTTAATAGACAACTTAATAACCACATTAAATTGCACGACAACCAGTTCGGATTCCGAGCGGGGCTGTCCACTGAGAGTGCCATTCTATGTCTAAAGTGGGCTGTTAAGTACTACACAGACCGGAAAACCCCTGTGTATGCGTGCTTCCTCGATTTATCCAAAGCATTTGATATGGTCTCCTACAGTATTCTTTGGAGTAAGCTTGAGAAAGCTGGAGTTCCATCTGAACTGATAAGCACTTTGAAATGCTGGTATGGAGGCCAGATCAATCAGGTTCGATGGGCTGGAACTTTGTCCGAGCCGTATGGATTGGAGTGCGGTGTGAGGCAGGGGGGGCTGACCTCGCCCACGCTCTTCAATCTATACATCAATGAGCTGATTGAGACGCTCAGCAGAGAGCGAGCCGGCTGTTACATTGATGGTGTGTGTGTAAACAACGTAAGTTACGCCGATGATATGGCTCTGCTGAGCGCCTCGGTTTGTGGACTAAGGAGGTTGGTGGCCATTTGTGAAGGCTATGCCAAGCTTCATGGATTGGTCTACAATGTGCGTAAGAGTGAGGTCATGGTCTTTGGTGCCGGCGGTGGACAGGGTCCAGAAACTATACCACCAGTTAATTTGAATGGGACTCCGCTCGCACGGGTATACAATTTCAAATACCTTGGGCATGTCTTGACCGCGGGCATGAAGGACGATGAAGATATTGAGCGAGAGCGAAGGGCGCTGTCGGTTAGGGCAAATATGATAGCTCGCAGATTTGCACGTTGTTCACGAGTTGTTAAATCAACCTTGTTTCGTGCGTACTGCTCTTCTTTTTACACGTGCAGTCTGTGGGCCGATTATAGGCAGAAATCGTACAGCGTCCTTCGTGTTCAATATAATAATGCGTTCAGGATATTGATGGGGTTGCCCCGCTATTGTAGTGCGTCAGGGATGTTTGCGGAAGCTCGAGTCGACTGCTTTTACACTACGATGAGAAAACGATGCGCTTCCCTGGTGCGCCGCGTGCGGGCCAGCCCCAACCTTATCCTGCGCTGTGTGGCGAGCAGACTTGATTGTCTGTACGTGAGTCGCTGCTGCAAGCTATCCACCTCGGTGATAAGCGTGTGGCAGTGATTCACGTATAGTCATGATTTTATTCTACATAATTAGGATAGGAATACTAACATAGCGATAAGGAATATTGTTACTAACACGAATGAGTCTTGTTACTTAATAAATAAATATTATTATTATTATTATTTATACCTGAGGAGCTGTCCGCCATGCTTGCACTTGCTTTCCTTAAGTTCAGAATAAAAGATTAAGCTAGAAGAGAAGAAGTAGATAAAATTACCTTTTCAAGCACAAAACAGATAGCGATCTGTTTTGTGTTTGAAAAGGTAATTTTGCAGTGTAACTGTTATGGGATTACTGAAAGATTTCAACTAATGTGCCTTGCATCACGCAGATTACATACATACACATTCCTATTACACACCACCATTTTATCACCAGCCACTAATAACAATATCATATCCTACTATATCTAAGACATAGATAATAAAACCTTACAGATGCGACTCAGTGGTCAGGTCATGTGAGGCTTTTATTCCGGTAGACGGAGCGAGGCGAAGACGCGTCGAGCGTATGTGATTGACTGTCTGGACTTTGAAAGGAGATTTTGTGAGGTGGAATATTGTGCCTATGCGTATGGCGCCTCTGAGAGGACTTGACATGTTTTGTCAATAAAAAAATGCTGTTGAAAGTTATGATAATATTAAGAGTCCGCCATTTTACTCATAGAATTAGCAATACTGTAAAAGAGAATACTCAAATTAAATTTTATTCGAAAACATCCATCGGTTTTTTACTAAACTTCAAATATATCCGAAAACCCTGGTTACAAATGAGTAACCAGGGTCTTCGGATATATTTGAAGTACCGTACATGTACCTACTCGTATATACACATAAATCAAAACATGGGTAACATAAGGTATCAAAAAAAATCGTCCGCATCGCTATCAGCGTTGCATGGCGATTCCGATTCCCTGCTTTGCTTTGGATGCATAACCTTCTCCTTTTTTAACAAATCGGCAACAATACTAATATTGAATTCTTACGCTCATAATTGTTAGGTTTTTGTTGGACTTTTCAAAGGTCTTAAATGCTATTTTTGTTACTGATTTAGATGGATTCCAACTCTTCGCAGTCTTGAGTGTTTTTATGTACCTACCTGAGTTGTGGAGGCCGGATAGGCAGTCGCTCTATGTAAAATACTAGTATTCAGCTGCATCCAGTTGGACTGGAAGCCGACCCTCGAATAGTTTAGAATAGGCTAGGTGGATAATGACGCTTGCTCTTCTCAATTCCTCATTTACCCTTATTTTTTTATTTTTTATGGTATTACTTTCTTTGTATCAGAACCTTCTCTATTAGCATCACCAAATAATAGAGGTAATTTATTTATTAGGTTTATTAAGTTTCTGACATAACTAGAACTTTATAATTTTTTTTAGTGGAGAAGCTTCTTAATGTTAAATTGACAAACGACATTTATACCTACCAGCATAATATCTGACGCTTCTTTACCTTAATCTACACAGCTAGTTTTGTACATTTGGGGGCGAACAAACACGAACATATTTTTTCCTTCGCTATAACAAGTTATGATAACTTATTTGTGATGGTTCAACAGACTTGAGCAAATAATATTTTGATATAACCATTTGCCTTATAAAAGTTTTCAAATGTATTTACATTAGTAAGAGATACTTCTATGGAAAATATTTTGATAAAGCTATTTTCGTTGGTACCTAAAGTTTAGAACATTTTGTTTGAGATAAGGTGAGTATACACTAAAGCATTTTCTCAAGCATTTCAATGTAATGTAACGTTCTTACGAATTGTACAATACAGGCAAAAGTTCAGTTTCCAAAAGCATATCCATCTAATGTAACATTCCTGCGAATGCTCGACGCCGCGTTCGACGTAATGCTCACGGCGAGCGAGCATTTACCTGTAATATTTCTTTTTACCTTGCGTTCATTGTTGAAGATTGTGCGTTCTTGATCGTTCATGCCTTTGCTCGATACAATGTTACTCCAATACGCTCGTTGGTTTTTAAAATCAGGTTGTAACAAAACATCGAGCGTCGTGTTCGAAGTGCGGTTCGATACAATTATAAAACGGCGAATGCTCGATGTTGTTACAAGTAAATGCTCTAGTCTATACCTACCTATAAGTTAACATTGAATATTAATTTTCTTGAAATAGCTGAAAGTCGTTCCTTTCGACTTGTATTACTTTCAATGTCAGTAGGTGGTCTGACGATCTTGTGAAGGCCGCAGGAACCCGTTGGATGCGAGAAGCACAGAACCGGTCGAAGTGGAGGTGCTTGGGGGATGCCTGTGTCCAGCAATGGACGTCTTTCGGTTGAAATGATGAGGTAAAGAGTATGTATCTACTATAGTTGAAAGGTGCAGTTGGCCGCACGTCTTTTTTCGGCCGCTCTTGACCTCGGTCATGCCTGATGGAAAACGATGGATGAGGTCTATGATGGAACGAGCATGCCCAGAAGATGCCTAAGGCACTGGAACTCCTACGCATCGACGAAACACAGCAGGCTGCTTGACCCCGGACTCCGGTGGGAGGGTGGTCGCAAACCAGGCGGACGTTAGCTCTACCACCGCAAGGGAAGAATTGGACAGTCAAACAAGGTGTTGGGTGTGACTGTCCAGGATGCGCCGAGCGTTTGGTTCAGTTGAGTAACTGGCGGAACAAACTGCGCTACATGAGGAGGCTTCTTCATGCATCCCATAGTCCCGTAGTCTATAGTAAATATATGAATTTGACAGCGCCTTTATGTCATAGTTACGAGTTAAGAGTCACTACAGACGTGCAGTCAACTGTACCTAAAATCCACAGAGAAGGCGTTGATTAGATTGAGAATTAGTTGAATAGTTATAACTTCATGACTAGGGTATGTAAATTAATCAAAATTAATTGTTAAGCAAATTCACACTCTTCGTCAATTTACAATGTTATAGCCATTTCATACACCTGTCAAAGAATAACAGTAGTGATTTGATTATCTCGTACCTACGGGTCAATTTAAATTGGCACTCAATTTGCCTAACAATTAATTTCCCTGACTTTACCTAACCTAAGTACTCAGTCAAAATCTAAAACCCAATGAATAAATCCAGCCAACTCGTCAACATAGCCAGAAACTTCCATCCATGACTAGGTTAGAAACAGGATAGCCGAAGCAATAGTTGTTTGTCAACCCACAAATGTTATTTGCTGTGCCGAATCCGTCGGGCATTGGTGGTGTCACGTTGCTACGCAGTTGACATGGAGGATGAAGAAATGGAGTGTTAATGTGCGATAGAACCCCCGGTAGGTGGTCTATCCATAGGATCTAGGAATTGTACCTTTATATTCATAAGAAAATATAACAGTTAACATTTAATTAACCGAACAGAAATGGTGTCTGCTACGTTTGAATTTACTCGTACCATAACGTCAGAGTAGATATTTAAAACATTGATGTTCTATGACTTTAAAATAAAACAGGATAGCATTTAATTAAAATAATAAATTGTAACGAAAAACTTGAAATAGTGAAGTGGTTAGGTACATGATTCAACAGCAAACGTCTAGTGGAACTAATTTTTTTTTAACTACCCTATGTCTCATGACATGACTTACATTGGTTTGGGAGAAATGTGTCTTAGTCCTAGCACTCTATTTGTTAGTTATTCAATGTTTATCAAATAAACCTAAATGTTTGTTTGTGCAACGAAAACCTACGTCTGGCGGTGACGTTTCGATTGCGTACGTTAATAATGTGTTGGAAAAGTTGCTATTGTTGGCTAATGGCTGTGTATACAGTGGCCGATGTTAAAGGGACCTACTTATTATCGAATAATACCAGAATTTAGTTAACACTGAAAATGGTGGATATTTTGAGTAAGTAAATCAATGTTTGGCGACGTTTTACTTGAATTCTTTTCCTATCCTTGGTTATTTATTTATATTTGGAAATAAAATACGGTAGCTAACAAATTCATCACAGTGTTACCTACACCATAAAATGAGCAAATAGAGAAACATACAAAAACCCAAATATATACGAATAGGAAGCCATATTTTCTGCCGATATCCACCCCGGCAGCCGTGCGTCCGAAAAAATAGTAGATAATCTAACTTTTTCTAACGCCCCTGATCCTAGAAACTATCCAGTATAACTTGGCCCCTTTACTTCAAAAACTCCTACAAAATGACGGTTCAATATAATTTGGAAAATTTTCCTGGGGGCGTTTGGTAGCGAAACGGCAGCAAATCATTACTGACAGTTGACCAAACGGGGTGAGCTTCCCCTAAAATATGTATGAGGCTCCGAATGCCTGTTATGGTGTCCGAATGTTGATAAGCCAAGTATCGGGTCATAAGATTGGATCCCAATAATAGGGGACGTAGGGTGAATTAGGATTTGTCGCGATTTTTTTCGGGAAGAAAATTGGTTGGCTTCTAAGGGTCGGAATTTTTGATGATCATAAATATTGTATTTCGATTTTCTTTTATTTGTAGGTGTCAGCGTATATCCTGACTATTGCATTATTGAGCGGAATTTAAATGATACAATTTTGAGGGCTGGAAAATGTTCTTTGATTTGTAGAATAAAAGCGTGAAATTGATGCGTTAGGAACTCAAAGTAGCAGACAGAAATATGTTAGAAAATTATATTGATTTAAAATGGAAACAACAAGCATTATCAACCTATAACATTCCCACTGCTGGGACACAGGCCTCCTCTCCGTGAGAGGGAGTGGGCTGTAATCCACCACGCGGGCCCAGTGAGGATTGGAAAATGTCACGCCTTCGATATTTTTTTGCTAGGGCATGTCAGTTTCCTCACGATGTTTACTTCACTTTTTTGAGAGCGGTGATGATGAAATAAATTATACAAAGTAAAGCGCCTGCCTGGGTTCCAAACCACGACCTAAAACTCGTAAGTCAGGGCCGTTACCACTTTCAGCGGGATTGTCCGAAAGGGTTACCGCTGGCCCGGAACATAAAGAGCGAATGAAGGAACAAGGGTGGGTTTTAGTCAGTAA
This sequence comes from Luperina testacea, assembly GCA_927399505.1. Lineage (NCBI taxonomy): Eukaryota > Metazoa > Arthropoda > Insecta > Lepidoptera > Noctuidae > Luperina > Luperina testacea. The sequence continues at coordinate 14,781,764 of OV656768.1, read as the reverse complement.
GAGTCTGACACTCCCTTCCGCTCCACCCACAGCGGGTCATTTGATGATTTCCCATCCTGAAAAAAAAAAAGAAGGGCCGTTACCACTTGGCCACCATTGCTCCAAACAACAAAATCTGACATAACTGAACAACAGTATTATTTCAGTCTCAAAATGACATAACCATAATTAATAAAACATCGCAAATCCGTGGGAAAGTCTCGAACAATAAAAACACTAAATCAAAACAAATATCGTTCTCCACAAACGCTACTGTTGCCACAACAGTGTCTAAATCCTTTTAAATCCGAGAAATAGGATTTTGTAAAAAAAAGTAGAAAAAAAAACGCACTCGTTGACTCTAGCAAAAAGTTACAATAGCTTTTGAAAAAAAATATAGTTCGAAGTGTTGGTAGCGGTGTAAGCTGCCAGTGTACAAAATAGAATTGATTGTACAATCTTTTTTGTGTCAAAATTATTTGAAAAAGGAATTTGGAGTGTTCGGATTTAGAGTTGACGTTTTGCTGTTATTATTGTTAGTTTTTGACTGTCTAAAATAATTACGGTAACGTCATGTTCGTAGATTTGTAAAGGGTTAAGTATATATACGTAAAAGGCAGAAAATCTTTTCTTCATTTATCTTTTTTAAGCGTCATTAGCTAGCTCGATGAAAGAAATTATTCCTGTAATAAGTAAATCAATTTTGTTTTTTGGAATCAAGATTACACTAAATGACTTAATGAAAATAAATCATTAGTGTTCAGTTCAAAATCTAAATAAAAAAAGGAAATAAAAATGATAAACGGAATCGGTTAAACTTTCCCATAGGTTCATGACACGGCAATAAATTAACCATCATTATTACCCAAAAACTTTAAAAAACGCCAAAATACTGAACCCTATCAATTACAAAAAGAAAAAAAAAACTTCAAATGACCCCATATCTATAAACCTATACAAATATAATTAGTGTTGTTCAAAATAATATATCACAAATCTTTTTTTACCCCAAAACATGTCGTTTAAACCCCGTTTCCCCCGATTTCATGTTTTTTTTCGACAATTGTTCAGTATTTGGTAATGTCAAGAGTCGATTGGTGTGAAATTGTTCGTAGCAGAGTGTTCTCATGACCTTTTCGATAATTATAATGTCTCATCAATTGAACTAATTACGCTAATGATTCATTATAGAAAATCTATTTTTATTTGTAGGCTATTGAGTTTTATAAGATTTGTAGATTTCTGTTTCGTTGAGATGATATTTTAACCAAAAGTTTTTAAAATTACATATGGACCAAAAACGTTTCGACGACAGAGGCAACTGTATCCGTCAACACGCGTCGACGGCAGCCGTCAACCGTCGACAGCGTGTCGCTCGTGTATTTGAGTACGGTGCTCAAATTCGTGCCGCTCGTGTGTATGAACACTAAGTTGCATGGTTTTAGTAAAGAACATGCAAGTATCTAGTACTCCAGAAAAATAATTGTTTTTTTGTCCTTTACCTGGATGAAAAAAAAAATTAAAAAAAGTAAGAATGAATTTAAAACCTGCCGGTCGATTCTGTAAAAATCTCCCCGTGAAAACTTAGGTGAAGTGAGTTTGTTTTTGTATGGAATTGACACTATTGACAGCTCACTCCACGCTCACTTCACCTAAGTTTTCATGGGGAGATTTTTACAGAAGATACATAACCATTACAATCAAGCTAAAACGTATCATAAAGAAGTATAATTCGCACAATATGACACCGAATACCGTTAGAAGACACGCAATAGTCGAACCCTATTCACTCAACAATACCGACTTACCCTTTCACTGCTCCGGACTACTTTTATTATTTCATTATTAATTTGAATGAATGTTGCAATTTTTGCGTATACCTGATCTATGATAATAGGGTGGTACGCTATTCAATTTTTGCATAGAGGGTCCTATTCTAATTCGCTAGTATAATGCCGAGCAGATGCAGGCTTAGAGTTCTTTTATGGTTTTTAATGGAAGTTCTGGTGATGGGTCGTCAGAATATTCCTATGTAATGACAATTATAATCCTGATCAATATTGTGGAGGTAACGAAATTCGCTTTAAGCATCAGGAGATTTTTTCTTAAAGGATTCTCAGAAATGGTTTTTTAATAAATTGCATATTTTCGTACGAGTTTTGCTTGGTGATTTTTCAAAGTATTATTTCAAGCACGTAGGTTTTGTTAAATTAATTAATCAAATAATATACATACATGAGTTTATTGTAAGAACAATTTTCTTTTAAATATTATTTTTTGTGTATCGTCAACAAGATCGGTTTTTATCTTTCCCATGAATTAATCAAATAATTCACTTAACTAGATTTAATAGACGAATAACTTTTTTTACCATACAAAAATATAAATCTTCATAGACACTTCACAAAATGAATCATAACTATCAATAGTAAGTACCTACTAAACGAACCTCTTCAGTAATCTATTTCAATCGGTCTGATATATCACGCGAATAGAAGTACCTCTTCACTTATCAGATCAGAAATCTGCATAATAAAAGCAAATTAGGCGAATAAGTCAGCGCAGTCGGTGGCACATGTCAAGTACGAAATTACCTTTGAATCTAATCTTAGATCTATGAGTGCAGTGCTTGACAAATTATAGGATTCTTTTTATTGTGTTCATATCAATGGCATTGGTCTAATTGTAGGGTTAAGGGGTTTCTTTGCGATTTATCAGAAATTATCTAATCTAATTTAAACAATAAAGTATTTTTTTCAATTTACTTTACTTTGAAATGTTGTAACATACTTAAATATCTTATACTTGCTATGTACTGACATAGGATATTCCATGTCGGGTTATATTATTTTATTAATATCATAAGAAATGTCAAACTTTAAAAATAGACACCATTTTAAAACATCAATCGATTACGCTTCAGTTCAAACATCGAACGTATAACTGCAACGGTTTGTTATTTCTAAACTGATTTATGGCCAGAGACAAAGTTGAAAAGCGAACGCGTTTTTTTTTCTTAAATATTTGTGTTCGGTTCGGGTGTTTTATTTGTGTCAAAATTCGCAAGGGGTCGCATAGACAGCGCGAAAAAGGGTTATTACTATTAGTAGAAAAATAACTTTATGTTGTATTGTTTGGTAATGAATTATTGGGTCGGGTCGTTTCAGGTACATTGAGTATCATGTGAAGGGTTAGTTTTAGCAAGATGACAGTCGGGTCACACGTGAAAGTGTAGTCAGGTAGACATTATTTGCAAAAATGTGAACGATTTTTAACGTGTAGTTAGTTTAGTATGTCGTTAATGTTCATACATGAACATAGTGTTTATTGTGTTATTTGTGGGAGATAAGACGGTGGCTTATGATGGAAATATATACTTACTTCGATAGTAAACAAGTAAGTGCTAAACTTAATTCATCATTACCGTCTGCCTAACCTTTTCCCGGCTATGTTGGGGTCAGGTTCCAGTCTAACCGGATGCAGCAGACTACCAACATTTAAACTTAATTATTACGGTTTAATCTAATAACCGATTGATAGACTCCAAACGATACAAAGTCTGTATGCACACAGATAAGATATAACATCAAGTTTGTTTTCTCCGACGGATTAGGTAGGGGTGTAACTATAGTAACTACACCCACATCATAAGTCAAGCCAAGTAAGTCTGCATGCGTTAAATATACTTAATTACCAACAAAATTGGCCTATTTTGTTGGTAATTAAGTTACCAACAAAATAGGCCAATATAAAAATAGGTAATTACCATCAAAGTATGTTCACTTTTCACAAAAATTGGCTCAAACTGAAGCTTTAAAAGTTTCAACAGAGGAGCAACTCGAAATTCTATGAACGTTCAGTCTGATCTAAAAATTTTTTGACATTGATTGTCGCTTATATGAGATTGTGACTAGATTTTGAACGTTTTTAATTACGGGAATTGTCCTTCAGCAAAACCTAATATAGACGAATTTTCATTTTTAAAATTTTTGAGTCTCACTAACTACTAACCACACCAAACATTAGATTCTACAGAAACGTAGAGGACAACACAGTTCAAACTTTCGCAAAACACTAAAAACTTACCTAAGACTAAGAACTAAACTAATTTAGCCACATTAAAACACATTTCCGACTAACACGCGAACAACCTCAAGGTAACCCTACAACCGTCTCGTTCTTTTGTGTGCCCCTTAACCCTCTAATAATAATTACACCTTTTGTGACTTAACCCTTTAACGCGCCGGTAATTCTTAAACCCCGCTACCTGACCCGCGGGGTCTACCTTACTTCCTGATTCATTCCTTAACGATCGCGTCTACAGTATGCGTGTGCGCAATCGATCGGTTCGGATTTTAAATCGATTGAGTGATATGTATCGAGTTTTGAGTTTGCGGTGCGGAAATGTGTTGTGGTGTTGTGTCTTAGTTTTAATGATGAAGGTGGGTTTATGCTTTATTATTTTTGGTGAATGATGTGATAAGATGATCCTAAAAGAATATTTTGTATAAAATAAAACGTTCCTACTTAATTATAAGCAATACTTACGACACAACAGCCATTATATGTTATTTTCGTTCTTCCGAAACGCTACACATTTTTAATAAACCATCAAAATTTTCCAGCCGACTTTCCTTATTACCCTGCCAATTGTAACGGGAAGTAGCTAGTATAATTTTATTCATACAACACGATATAACAAACAAGAAGTCGTTACGTACGTCAGCAGTTTTCCGAGACAATAAAAAGAGGCTGGACTCGTCTGCTCGAATGTCCTCATACGGTATCCACGAAGGATGATACGCTGTTATTTCCAACATATTCCAATATATTATTTTTTATTGCCCTCCTACGCTGGGGAGGCAGGGGGAGTCGCGTCATGCGTGATATTTGATATAAAGTCGGAACTCAACTTCGTTATGCGATATACTTTTTTCAAAGGACAATGGTTCGGTGCAGACGTAACATATTTTTGAGGAGATGGCTGGTATTTTTCCCCGAGTTGCTCGGATAGGTCCAATTATTCCACGATATGAGTATGTTTGCGATGTTAGTTTGTTAACGTTGTTATTTGTGGCGGAAAGAGTAGGTCTTTGCTTGTTCGAATGATAATACAAGACATTGTTAATGTCGTCTTTACTATTTCCTTTATGGATTTTCTTAACAATGAGTGAGAGAGGAAGATATCTAAGGATCTCGACATAGTTTTGCTGGCAATGTCTAAGAAATAATGGTATACTACTATTGATTTTGGAATGTAACATCAAACCCAATTATTATTACCCTTATGTAGTATGTCCATATACTTAGGATTTAGGTCTGCTCGCACGACAGTATACTTAATTCAATTAGTGCCCAAGTCCTTTGATATATGGTTTTGTTTCATATAAGAATTTGTAACAATCGACATGTTAAGTTACATCCTATACTTTTTTTTTACTAACCTGGAGATACTTTCCTTTACTAAGGTGACGTGTTTAAGTTTACTTGTTTAACTTTCTCCCTTTCTCTTTCATTATTATTACAGATTTTCTGTAGATCCTCTTTTTTGCGTATTCAGGAATACGAATTAATTTTAATTAAAATTTTTAGAAAGTATCACCTAAAATAAATTACTCAAGAACCAAATAGAAACCTAGCGATCTCAGAAACATCTAAAATAAAATATACTAAGTAAGGGTAGGTTCGGTCATGTCCTGTGCAAATAAAATCCGTTGTAAATAAGCCGGGGGTGAGGGTGGCGGTCAGTTCACCCCACCGGACCCGCCCCCGAGGGGGTGAGGCGTCGGTCATATGTACCCCCGTTCGCAGTTTAGGGTTGTGTGAATGTGTAAAATTTAATTTGCGTACTGGTCATATTTTGGTAGTAATTGAACGTTTTTGATGATAGTTTCTTAATTACGGAGCTTAACAGAATAATAAAAAAAAACCTAGTGTTTTAAAGAAGATGATTGGGTTATCGTTTAGGTATATACTTTTCGTGTAAATTGGATTCGTTTAGGATATATTCCTAAAGAACATCATATATTTTTCTGATTTTGTTTATTCTTTCTAAAACTTGCGTTTTTTGTGTTTAGGTCCTGTAAGCCCCTTAACAACGAAAAACTGTAATAGGTATAATAGGTATATAACAGCGTGTTTTAATAAACGAATCCAATTTACACGAAAAGTATATACCTAAACGATAACCCAATCATCAAGAACATTTTCGAAATGTCTTATTTAAAAAAAGATAACTGTAAATCTCTGTTTCTATGGAAAATTTAAAATCGGTCTACTTTGGCTGTAACACTTTTTTCGAAAATGTTATTAAGTAATTTTTTAGACCTTTGTATCCTGCTTATGCGTATGAAGTTTAAATAAAATCAATTCATTTCGAAAAAAAGGGCTTGAAAGTTTGTATGAAATACCGTACGTTGTGAACGCTCTTAAGGAATACTAACTTGTTCAATGAAATTGTCCTTGTACTTTTACCAGAATCTACCTTTTCTTTTTCCACAAACTCATTACAGTGCCCAAACAAACAATGTTACCCACAACCTATTCAATAAATTGTCAGGTAAAATCCCCACAACAGATTAATAAAGCCCAATATACACACACACTCATATACACACACATATACAAGTTAAGTACATTAAGTCGGCTATCCGAGACACCCGGGGTGGACGGGCAACAAATGTCGCGGTCAGTAACCCCCCCATCCACCCTCCGTAGCACCCCGCTACGCCATGAAAGTGTAGCCGCTACAACTGCTACGAGCTACGACCGCTACGAACGAATGTAATATAATTTTATGACGTCACAAATATAGTAGCTGGATGAATTTTTCAGTTGTAATAAATTGAGGTTTTTAATATTTCGTTTATTTCTATAGGATTTGGTTGTAGTTGGTATGTACCGGTTCGTGGTATGTTTATTCTGCCATTTTAATTATGTTAACTTCTATTGTTTTACTGTGACCGTTAACTTATGTATATATTAATTACCTATTTTAATGCCCACGTTCGTAAAAATGCCAAAAATCCAAACCATTGTCCTTAAAACCTTGCAAATAAAATGTAAAAATGATAATTAATTGCAAGAAATTCTCCAAAAAAGAACGGAAAGAGTAAACACATCCGTTAACGCAAATAAATCCGGGAACCCAATTTATTAGAATATGGAAAGGGGAGGAATCAATTAGAGTGAACACAGATTTCAAATTCCGAACTGGCCAAATGGCCAATAAACGCAAATGGCGCGATAGTACATTCGGATCTACGCATCTGCCATAACTTGACCTCTCCTTTGTACCGAACAGTTCTTTAATATAGGTAATGTTAGACTGGTTTTTATATGTAAGTTTATGGTACCATTAGTATATTTTCTGTTCTGCTGGGCATCCATTTTTGCTAACACCGTGTTTTGGCCGTTTCTTATTGGCTGTATCGTGTTATGTAAGATTGTATTACAAGCTCTCTCTGTTTTATTGGGAGAATTAAAATAGATGGCGTAATATACTTTATGTGTGGTACTTTGACTTATTTGATACGCGTGGGCTGTGTGTAGGATACTTTATGTGTGTGACGGCTTGTAATGTATTTTTAGTAAATTTATCTATTCAAATTAGGCTGAGAATCAAGACTTTTCGAACTTCAAAATTACGTAAAACAGTCCCCAATAAACGCCCGCCCTTCACCACTTCCTAGTGCTTTCGCTGGGAAGAAAGTGGCGCAACAAACTCGCCAGCAGCACAGCTGTCTGTTCAGTTAAAAAATCTGGAAGTAATGTACCGGTAAAAAACTTAGCTTTGCTAATTACAACTCCGTGATATTACGCCATTGAAACGAGGATTGTAGTTCATACAATTAAGAACTATAAGAAATAGTTGACACAGAATTGTTTTTATTTACACCATATAAATACATAAAATACAATATTAATAATATGTACAAGTAAATAAAAAGGAGGGAAAATAATCAAAGGGCATCAAAAAATTCATCCGCATCGCTGTCAACAGGAAACGTGCCCAAAAGACTGGCAGCATTGCCACGTTGTAAGGCAATGCTGATAAAAATAGTTTGAATCTTATTTTTTTTGTTTTTTGCCATAAACCCACATCATTAATTACTGCAATTTTACATTTTGTAACAGTTTTTTTATTCAAATTATTTTATTTTTTATTTATGTGGCTTGTAGCTAAGTAATAAAAGCGACACGAGTCGATCGTACGGTTGCCGCGGTTGGTCTGTGGATGGGTGACTATCTTTACATTCCAAGACCCCTCCGTGATTCGGAAAGCACGTTAAGCCGTTGGTCCCAACTGTCATTCTTGGATCTTTGGCAGTTGTTATGGGTCGTCAGAAGCCCGAAAGTCTGACCAAGGGGTATTGTATCACTCAGTAACTGGGTTGTGGAGGTCAGATAGGCAGAAGAAAGAGGTACAGATGTATAGTTGTCAACTAATTGTCTGTTCCAAATTATCTGATGATAATGTTAATAAATGGATCAGAAAGCGTACCTGTTTTAAAAGAGTAACCGTGGATTTTCGATAGGCAGTCGTTCTATGTTAAATACTGGTATTCAGTTGCATCTGGTTAGACTGGAAGGCGACCCTAACATAGTTGGGAAAAGGCAGATGATGTTCTATGTTATGGGTTTGGTTTACGCACTTAGTCCTTCAAGTGGACCATTGTCCGTGGGCCATGGCGGCCGTCGGTGGTTATTCCAACCAGCCCACCATCTAGAAGCTGATTAAGTCACCTGGTCTGTTGAGAACTTCTGTGCAAGACCTGGTAGGCAGATGGTTCTTAAATTATAATCATTAGAACCATTAGAATCATCTGGACAGATGTTATGATTATAATTCTGTAAAACTATACCTACTGGTTACGGTCGCCCTAAAGGTTAATAAATTTCTTTGTGTACATAATTTACGCTAGTTAGGAATCCAATTCAAAACTTCTAAAACCTATGACTCGAGCACCTTTTATTTCCCAATACCTAGAAAACTCGTACATAAATCCGTCTGTCCAGCCAGACAATATTGGCTGAGCTACGAGATCGTTCGAGCCATTGATTTCCCGAAGTTAGTTCCGAATGAAATATGAACTCCGTTACATCCGTATGCTCTAGTTTGTAAGAATTTAGATGCAGACTATGTGGGTACATGTAAATTTGTTTGTTTAGAATGGAAAGTGATTTTTATTGCTAAATATTTGCTGGTAGATAAAGTTCAGGCAAAACTTGACCCTGACAATTTGTATCTTTTAATTTTCGTTTACTTTAATTGCTTTGACATTTTATTATAATTCCATGACCTTTTTAATTTGTATTCGTTAATTTATTTTATTTGTATACATTGAAATTTTATTTAGAGGCATTTTATTTAGAGAAATTTTATTCTGTGGCAGTATGCATTGTGATATTTTAATTTTATGTAAATATGGGTCTTGCCTGAATTAAATAAATTTATGTTTTTTTTATTTTATTTAAAGGTTTGAGAATTTGGCTAATTATTAGCATCATTGCCGCAGGCATTGTCCTCTGTTGAGGAGAAGTCTTCTCATTCAAATTAATTAGCCTTTGTCCTCTGCTGAGGAGGTCTTCTCATTCAAATTAATCACCATAGTAGTCAAACGAGTCAGTAATATTCTTGACAAAATACCAAAACTTTTACAACTACCACGGAAAAAGATAGTGTTACCAAAAGCTACAAAAAATAATAATATTATAATAAGCCAATAAACTTGTGTGCCCTTTTTATCTATTTAACAGTTTTTCTTTGCCTTCATAGTTTCATACCCATACTTCGATTAGACCACCACTGGAGCTCACCTACTTGCATTTTCTGCATTCAGGCATTTATCTATTACTAGCTTATTGCCCGCGCATTCGTCTGCGATCCTGGATGAAATCCTGATAGATATCTAGATACCTCTACATATATCCTTCTCCAAGTCATGGTCTACCCATGTGTCAAAATTTCATCCAAATCCGTTCAGCCGTTTTAGCGCGAAAGCGTAACAAACAAACACACGAAAAATCAAATATTTTCTCTTTATGATATTAGTTTAGATTTGTCAGCTTAGAGGCTCATAACCATTTACTAATTATACAATGCACCATACTTTCTCTTCTACACCTCACAGTCAAAATAATTTCCAAAAAACTCCTCATCATGTATAAAAAATCAGTTCTTTTTAAATGATACAACTTATACCTTGTAGCGTTATATTCTCTGTATGTATATCGAAGTAATCGTCGGTCACCATCGCAACGATAGCCAGGCAACGCCGTATTAGTCTATATAACTGAAGATATAAGGCATGATTTCCCCTGACAAAAGTACAACAGATACAAATAGCACATTGATCAAGTGGTGCTGGAAATGGCTGTTCTTATCAAAAGAAAATTGATTCGCTACTGGAATTGTCGAGTCTGCGTATCACTGCTTAGTTTCCTTCACTTGTCAGTTTATTTAATTCACCAGTTTCGTTAATTAGTCAGTTTCACTAATTGGTCAGTTTTGCGGAGTAGTTAGTTGCATCAACTCAACAGATTCCAGCATTCGCTTTCGACTCGAATGACACACACACAATTAGCATTTTTTTAAATTTATTTTTGTGTAGAGTTGATGAAGTGAGACCTGTCTCGGTTCACTTATGTAGTACAGAAATAATTAATGTCACGTAAGCGATCAGTTTCTACATCAAGGATTAAGTGTTTAAAGGATAACATAACTCAAGGTGTTTTAAGGATATCCATACTAATATTATAAATTCGAAACTAACTCTGCCTGTCTGTGTGTCTCTATGTTACATTTTCACGCCTAAACTACTGAACGGATTTCGATAAAATTTGGCAAGGAGATAGATGGCGTCCTGGGAAACTACATAGGCTACTTTTGGTCTCGGTAGCACATTCCCGTGGGATAATTTCCGACATCCACCGAGAAGTGGGTGATATTTATCTATGGGCGTCTTTTAAGGGATTAAAATTTATTCTAAGAAGTGATGGCCCCCTGAGATTACTGTCTAGGATTTGTACGAATCTAATTTAAAGACACTCGAGTGACTGTCCTTAGACAACAGGCTAATGAAAAACGAGCAAACTACACCTATTTTTAGTTTGTCACATCCAGCACAAGACGTATCCCGGTCATGAAAGGTAGTGGGACAGTTAATATATTTGAAGTAAGGTAGAAAAAGGGTTTCTTGTGCTACCTTTGTGCGGGGATGCCCTTTAGTGGGATCTAATAAAACCCTGTTACGGCCAGAGGGATACCAATCCCAATATTGAAAGTGTTCTTTACATGATACGGAATTTAGGGACTTCTCTTTGATATTAAACCGGGGAAATCTTTTTACTATAATGTTTTCAGATAACGTAATATCATGGTTCCTCACTATTATATGATTTCGTGGAAAATTCTGTTTCGCGTAAATATCTTGGATGCTGGATGGAATTCCTTGAAGGTGGGGGTAGTTTTAATAAAATTGTTTTTGTGTTGATATTTATGTTGTTATGTTGTGTCAGTTGTTTTGAAGGCTTCCGCCCACCGGAGTCCGAGGTCTACCAGCCTGCTGTGTTTCGTCGTTGCGTGGGAGTTCCAATGCCTTAGGCATCTTTTAGGGACGCTTGTTCCATTATAGACCTCATACATTATAGACCTCATACATCGTTTTTCATCAGGTGTGATCGAGGTCAAGAGCCCATTCAGAAAATTAATTATTATCTGTACATATTATAAATTAAAGTCACTTTTCGTATATGTCTGTGTGACCGCGTTGTCTTTCTAAACTATACAAACAATTTTGACGCAATTTTTAGCATTATTTAGAGAATTTATTCCGGAATATATATTTTTGTTATTAATCCATACTAGTCCATACTAGGATTATAAATGCGAAAGTGTGTCTGTCTGTTACCTCTTCACGCTTAAATTGCTGAACCGATTTAGACGAAATTTGGTATACCTAGAGATAATTTGAGTACCGGGAAAGGACATAAGATCCTTTTTATCCCGATATTCCCACGGTATCAACACTTATGCGGGTGAAATCGCAGGTTGCTGCTAGTCTTAGAAATCTTGATATTTTATAAGAAATCATAAAAACCGTGCAAAGCAGGGGCGCGTCGCTAGTGATGAATAGACGAGACAACTTTGGACTACATGACTGAAACAAAATGTCTAGTGACCACCACGTGTTGTTTTCTCTTTTTAACCGACTTCCAAAAGGAAGATTAGATTTTCTCAATTCGTCTGTTTATAACTTCTAGTATTTTTATCATCTGGGTTGTATCATTGTTATCTTCTTTGACTAGCCCGTCCGACCGTTTTCAACAAAGAAACATTATGATAAACCTATATCCATTCGAAAACTAAATCTAGCTACAAAGAACATTCAAGGTCAAGTTTGGCACGTGTTTAGTTTTCGGTTACTTCTAGATAACAAATTAAACAAACCATTCTTAAACATAAATGAAGAGAGAAAGGAAATTCGTATATTGGAATACAGTGCCATCTAAAATTTAGCTGACATTATTCCACTCCATCTGTGATGCCACATTAGGATTGATAAAAAAACAGTGGCACTCTGGGAGTGCCGACAGAAGTGAAAAACAAAACACAAACAGTACTTTGCCAACACTCACTGACATATCGGATATACATTAAAACCGAATAAATCTCGAGGACAGCCGAACACATCCGAATGTAGCGCGGTGTCGGTTACGGTAACAGTGTCGCGAGTTCAATGGTTTTTTTCCATCTCAAAAAATGCATAACGCGCCTAAAGAAGTAAGTACTTAGGTACTCCTAACGGATTACTTGACTATTTTTTATCATAGATAATTATGTCATAGCTAGTTAAATTTGTCAATAAAAACGTTATAGCAGTTCAAGCATTTGGATCACTAGAATGTTATATCATAATGTGGAGCGTGACAGCTGAAGTGAAAAAATGTCAACTAAAATTTTGAAAGTCACGGTAAGTACCTAATGGAGATTTATAGAAAACTGCCTTGGAGTGTAAAGGCTCCTACAAACAGGCGCGACACGCGATATAATCGCGTGCGACACAAAGGCACCGCTCGTTGCGCGACTTGCGGTGCCTTTGTGTCGCGCCTGTTTGAAGGAGCCTCAAATGTGGTGCTGTTTCATAAACGAGTGCACACTTGATATCGTGTCCTGCATGACCTGACGTCTCCACGTTACTGGAACTGATAGGCGCTACTGATGGCGCCAAACAATAGCCGAATTCGTAAGTAGATCGACACGCTAAGGGTTGGTTGTTTCCAACGGTTGGTTAACGTAACATACGTGCGTCAAATAATAAAAATTACGTAATCTTTATTATTTGACGTAAGCATATTTTGTAACAACGCTTTTTTGGGTTTGACGATAGTTAGCGCCATTCTTGGCGTATATGCGTGCGTCAAGTGGACGTCAAACAACCCGCCCTAAGAAGAAGTAATTAAAAGAAACAATAGCTTAAAACTATAAAAAACTAGCTGCGCCCCGCGGTTTCACCCACGTAAGTTTCGATCCCGTGGGAATATCGAGATAAAAAGTATCCTATGTGGAAATCCAGGAAATGGTCTATCTATGTGTCCATTTTCATTTAAATCTGTTCAGCGGTTTACGTGTGATTGAGTAACAAACATCCAAACATCTTCACAAACTTTCACATTTATAATATTAGTAGGAAGTAGGATAAATGAACAAAAAGACTGAGGTCTTGAAGTGAGGTCTTGAGGTCTGAAGATTGAGGCTCAGCACACTGTCACTTGGCATAAATAGTAACCACTAGGTCAATATATTAATAGTAACTATGGCCATGAGTGCGGAGCAGTGATGGGCAAGTGGTAACGGCCGTGACTTACGTATTGTATTTGATAAGGATTTGATATTTACGCGGAATTTAGTAAAATCATTCATTCTTTTTTTTCAGTGTAGAACTTTATTACCCTGAAATAAATAAGTGGTCTAGCCTACAAGAGTGTACTCTATTGCAAATCTATGAATTGTCCAGCTTCTACTTCTTCTTCTTCTTTCTTCTTCTTCTTTCACTTCTTCTTCTTCTTCTTACCTACCTATACATACATCCAACAAAGTATGTCATAATCTCCCAAAAATATCTGTTTTAACTTTTTAATAGGTACCTCGCATCCAAAAATACGCGTATGATGACATATGGCACTGAAACGTGGTCGCTCACAAATCACAATGGGCTTTATTAGAAGGCTAAAAGTCAACCAAAGGGCAATGGAGAGGGCTATACTTGGAGTTTCCCTGCGTGATCGAATCCGAAATGAGGAGATCCGCAGTAGAATAAAGGTAACCGACATAGCCCGAAGAATTGGCAAACTTAAGTGGCAGTAGGCAGGGCACATTGTTGGCAGAACAGATGGCCGATGGGGCGGAAAGGTTCTGGAGTGGCGACCGCGTACCAAAAGACGTAGCGGTGCAAGGCCTCCCACAAGGTGGACCGACGACCTTGTGAAGGCCGCAGGAACCCGTTGGATGCAAGAAGCACAGAACCGGTCGAAGTGGAGGTGCTTAGGGGAGGCCTATCTCCAGCAGTGGACGTCTTTCGGCTGACATGATGATGATGACCCAAAAATAGCTGTCAATACCAATACCGCTACAAATTTTTTACCCACTACTTACCCTCAAACTAATATTTGGTCGTGCCCACAAAATTTACATATTTGTAATATTCACGTTGTTGAGTTGTGTGTCTATTGGCAGGTATAACACGTGCTACCACCATTAACGGACCAACTCTAAACATAGTTGCAACAAAATATCCACAATCACCTCAAAATATGTCTATCATATTCGAAACAACAAGTTCAAATCCTTCACGTAGCCAGTAGGTATATGAAGGTTTCTCAGAACTAAGAAAATACACAAAATCTGTCAATATTTAATACCCATTCTATAAGTTATCACGAGCTAATAAGTGTTCAAGCCAAAAGTCGTACATACTAGTTGCAAAAAAAATATACTCTTACGTGCAGGAGTTACACGTGCTAGACTTATTCATATCTCCAATTCATCCCAATACTTAATGAAAACTTAGCAAAATAAATGTATTATTATTGTTATCTCTGGAACTCTATACCTAGCTAATCTTTAAACAATCTGGCTTTAAACTAAATCAAAACAAACAACTAACTGTATCAAAAAAAAATGGATTTCTTTAACTAACAGCAATATTTGCTCCAATCCTTTATGTATCCAAGTAACCAATTCTCATCATCATGCATAACTTTTCAATACCTCGCGACAAAAAAAAAACCTGTCAATACCTACTTACCCTCAAACTAATAAGTGGTCGAGCCTACAGGGCGTACATAGTTGCAACAAAGAGCCTGCTCTAAGGGCAGGTATGACGCATGCGCCGGCTCGTGGCCGACACTACCTGACCGCCACCGGACACTGATCAATATTAAAGTCCGAGGGAGGATGCTGGGGGATGTCTGTTTGTCTGTTAGAAATGTATAGAGTTGCTGATACCGTAAATTTGTTTTCTTTTTGTTTTAGTGATTTTCAAAGAGTCTGTGCCAGTTTTTTCTTCCTTTTGATATTTTACCTTTTTATACTTTTTGTTTGTGCTTTTCTACCTTTTGGTTTTTACTTCTGCTTGACAGAATATACTTTTGTTTTACTACCAAGAACCAGCGCATTATTGTTTCAGTAGTTAATAGAGTACATATATAAATTGTGTTAAGAGATGCAAAAACTTAATACTCTATATTAAGTTTTTGCATCTCTTAACACATCATCATCGTATTCAAATCTAAGCAGAGATTTTTCATATCAGTATTTTCTGAAAGTTTCTGAAGTAAGCACTAATAACTTAAAGTGTAAATGTTAAACGGGAAAAGGCATTTAAAGAAAGACAATTCTCTTAAAAATAAAACTACGCGTAGCATTCCCCCGATAGAAACGGAAGAAACAAAAGACAAAATGACAGATAGACTTAAAAATCTTGCCGTAGATGTCAAAAATTAAGAATTGAAATGTAACTTTATCTTCGTAAAGTAGATATAAAAATGAACCTGTTTCGCGTGCTGTATTATTTAGCTATTGAAAGCTGCAATATTTTTTTGTAACAATACCTCAAATTCAAAGTCTGGGCACAGAAAAATCTGGGAGTTATTTAGTTACATTTTATATGATCCTGTACACAGAATCTTATCCTGAAAATAACTTGAACTTATTAAACAAAAAATTCATAAGTGGTGTCATCAGCTCTATACAATTCCATCTTAACTCACCTTTCTGCGGACACTACGGGGGAGGGTCCAAGAGAAATGACGACCCTTAACTAAAACACACACATATACACGCACGGCGATCTCACTCACACACCCCCACGGTCCTTTCACTTTACGTCGTCCTCTAATTGTGTGCGGTTTATGTGTGTGTACGAAAAGGGGGGTGTATCTGTGTGCGTGTCCAGTTTCCGCGCTCCTGGGTTTTGCTAATTTAATTAGAGGTACAAAAAGATTAAGGTTGGAGAACGCAAGCATTAGAAACTGCTTTTGTTGAGGTCTTCGTAATATGTAGTTGTGGGTAGGTAGTTTTATGTCTATATACTTACAATTATGTTGTCTGGTATTGAAACTTTTGTAGGTGTAACGGTTCTACGATTGATAGTATTGATTTTTGGATAAAGGGAATACTTGAAGACTTTTGATTGATAAGTTTAGTTGCTTAGGGACCAATTCAATGGCGGATCGTCTTCTGTTATTGACTGGGCATTTTCTGTTCCTATGATTATTTTGCTTCTAACTTTTTAACGGAGTAGGTACTCTTATTCCGGTAGAAGTACCTCTTAATTAATTGTATGCTGAATTTTGTAATCTGTTGAAAATGGTTAAAGATTTTGTTTTCAAAATTAGAAAAAAAAAATTAAGGTACTAAATGTGATAAATGATTTTATGTCTGTAAGTAGATTTGTATAAACACTTTTACACGTCTATCACATTTTTTAAACTAGATGTTGTCGGCACTTTCTATCTGACTATTCTGAGAAGAAGGGCCAAACCAAACCAGAGGTCACAGTCTCTTTTAAAGTCGACATAATCTTGGTTAGATCATAGTGAAGACTATATAGATTGTCTGAAATCGCATTTTGAGGAAAGAACCACTCAGATTGAGTGGACTTGTCTAGTAAGTGCACGCACTTGTCAGTGTGAATGATACCTACGCTGTTTTTATTTTATTGGAAAAATTTTAAACAAATTCACAGACTGTTTTTTATTTTTTTATTATTGTTTCACAAACTAGGCAATACCATATAACTTGCATACTAAAAAAAACAATAATGTATGCCCTAAAATAGTGAACACAGCATGCATAATGTATGAGCTGGTTAAAATCCTACTAATATTATAAATGTGAAAGTTTGTGAAGATGTTTTTTACTCAATCACGCGTAAACCGTTGAACAGATTTGGATGAAAATTGGCACATAGATAGACCATTTCCTAGATTAAAACATAGGATATTTTTATCCCGATATTCCCACGGGATTGAAACTTACGCTGGTGAAACCGCGGGGCGCTGCTAGTTAATTATAAAGTAATAACTAATTGTAATTGTGTTGCTGTTTTAGCCAGTCTAGTGTTTATTCTATATAGTTTTTGTCCTGTTGGTGTTCTTAATACAGACATCATGGCTGTCTCATGCATTTTTATAGCACTTTGAATAACATAGCACTGTTTACATCAACGCTATGAGGTATGGAAATCACTACGTTATGTTTTGTTTCTACTTCTTTATAAAACTTAGAAGTCTTGTTTGGGTATGAAAATATTACCGTTTTTTAGTTTTAATACATAAAAATTATTGGTAATTACCTACTTACATGACAACAGTAAATTAACAATTGTCAATAGGATTATATTTAGGATAGATAGATACAACATTAATTCAGTGCACAGAAAAGACAGCACAACATGCAACAGCATTATTAAATGATAACAAATTACATGAATAAATATATAAATATTGTGCCAATATACGAAATGAAAAACATACTTTCTTAAAGAAATATAGTGAAACTATGACATACTTCAAATTACATAACAGTACGTACGGGGTGCGTCTCAAGGTTGCACCAAATGGGAGTCTAGCTCAGCATGTGTCAGGCAAATATAATGCTGATATTCTGCTGAAACCCTCGTTTACTGCCTATGAAACTTATATTAAAACAAAGTTTTACTTATCTTTCTCGATTTTGCAACAACAAAAGTTAAAGAGCTCTTTCTCTCTTCAGGATTACGTACCAGGCACTCGAACAAATCATAAACAAAAACACGTAAGATATACATGGCGTACAGGTTACAAGGATTTCAGAAAACGGCTCAACCAGCACACCCTGTTTGTCTTCAAAACAGTGGCCCATTCCCGATACCACGATTCCGTCGAATATAAAAAGTAAGTCGATAGCTTACCGGAGAAATTTATACTTTTGGATATTCGAAATATGTTCTCTTAACCAGCTAAATATGAGACCTAACCCCCCTCGTGGTACTTGGGACCAGAGATGGTTGAGGAGGTGACTGAACGCGTATGGGGTGTCAGATAAGGCTGGCTAACTGAATACAGAGTATATCGTATAAATTCAGCCCACGGGTGAATATAACCGTGGTAGTCTCTGGGTTGTTTTCACATAATAGAGCCATTTTCTTTTGTTTTTGTTACGTTGCTCGCGTCTCGTTATAGGTACGCAAACAATGAAAACAAGAGGCGGTGTCTTATTTCGGGTTTTTACTTTCGCGTTTTGATAGTATATTTTATGATATTATGTGGGTATGTTTTCTGAATGTTAAAGAAAAATATTTAGGCCCCGTTTTTGGTAAATGTGTCGTTCAGGTGAGTAGGACTGGGGATGCTGGTAAATATATGGTAGAAAGCGAACAATGAGATTTTCGAAGATGTGTAAACAAATAAATGCAACTTTCTACGATGAAAATTGGAAGTTTTTTCCTAAAAATTTACCCTATGATATGAATAGATTAAAAAATTGCTGTTTTGTAAATTTGGTCTAAAATATTTCATTATTTGTTTATGTTATACCAAATATATCAACTTATTCCTACAATAGTCAACAGCCCATTTTGTCTTACTTAACTAAACTCTATTCTATTTTCAAAAAATCATTGCCTAATGCTAAAATTCCAGCATTCATTTCAAACCAATCCAGCAGTACATACAATCGTACAGTCGCGTTGAGAACTGCTAACAGCATTCCAACGAGTCCGGCGAGTGAAACGGTCGCGACTGTACCACCAATGGAGGCGACTGGAATTTAGTTCCATTCAGTTACCGTTTCCTCTCTAGCCTTTGCCAGCTGCTTTTGCTAGTGTGACGTTAGTTTTGATGTTAGGTTGGACAGAATTTGATCGTGTTTTGTTTTTGAAGTGAAAACTTCTTTGGGCGGTATTTTTTGAGATGGAAAAAGCCATTAAATCGCGCCACTGTTACCGTAAGCGACACCGCGTGTGTTATGTTTATAAGACGATTAAAAAAATACCCGCTTCGGATGTGTTCGGCTATCCTCGGGATGTAGGTACTTGGTTTGAATGTTTAACCGATATGTCAGTGAGTGATGGCAAAGTATTCAGTTTGCGTTTTGTTTTCACTTCTGTTGGCACTCCCGGAGTGCCACTGTTTTTTATGGCTAGAAAGGGGGTGACTACCGAGATGACGACTAATAGAGAGGTATGGAAAAAAATAGACATGTTGCGCTATTTAAAAAAAAACCCAAAGAAATTGAAAGGCAAGAGAACGATTTTGATGAGTGACTGAGTGTAAGTTCTCAATTTTGTATTAAGAACTTTACTTCAGTCGGAATAAAGTTCAAAATATAAAAACGGGTACTTTTTTGCGCCAGACAGTTATTTCTAAAAGTGCGTTGTAGAACATGCATTGAACAGAATTAAATCAAATCAGTCTAGAAACTACAAACGTGTGTAGTCGCAGAAGATTCATGCGATGCGACTGGTGGAAAATGGTTAATGAAATTATTTTTATATAACGTTATTGACAAATATGAACTTTATTTTTTTTTATGCAGAGCGTTCTATTACATGCTTTTTGTATTATATGAGAAGAAAACTTACATACGAAATTGTATTGAAATATTACGATAACACGACGTAATGTAAACTTGCCAGCCAAAGAATCACTATTTTGGTAAATACATCACCCTAATTGCGTAACAGATTATGAATCTCAATCTGAATCATTTTAAAGGATATTGCTAATCCATTGCTTGATATGTTCGAAAATGTGTCTGCTCAACAACGTAAATAACGCAAGGAATGTTGTTCAACTGTCAAAATGATACCCATTGCTGTGGGAATTGTCCTGCGTTTAGCCAAACGTTTGGTTATTCTGGCTATCGGCAACTTGCTGAAATACAGTCCAACTTGTTACAGGTCGGTTTCGGCACAAATTTGCAATATTGCACATTCTGCATGCTAAGCTTTTTACAAATTTTCAAGTTCTACCAACATTGGTAGCCAGTGCCGGATTAAGACTACTTGATGCCCTAAGCAATCGAAACCTGTACGCTCGTAGGACCTCATCCACTAGTTACCTCGTATTTTTCCAAAACATCGACTAATGATTTGAAGAGATTGTCGCACATCTCTAGCTAGAAGTGACTTTTGGGTCTTGTAATATTTTGCTGTTAAACAGCCTTGCCTTTCATGTGCCAGCATTAATACTGTTTCGGTGCTGTTTCTGCCTTATGGTGCCCCCCGAGACACGATGCCCTAAGCAATTGCTTAATTTTTTTTGGGGGTAATCCGGCACTGTTGGTAGCTAATTGTTTACTTTTACAATGTTTACTTTGTAATTCCTTCCGAAAGGTGATTGGAACTTAGTAACTCACTTGATTATCGATTAGTGAATGTACAGACGCCAGCACATCAAGTTACCACAATCTGTTAAATTTCTTTAATAGATTTTCAACTTTATCGCTAAAGCTAAAGGTTCAAAGTTGATTGGGGAAATTTAACAGTTTCGGGTAGCTTGATGTGCTGGCGTCTGTAAATTCACTTTTTACTTGCAATAAACGTAGACCTCAAGCATCGCTTTCCATCAGGCATGAGTAGGACAAGTTGGCAATTAAAAAAGAAAAACTATCCATAATCAGTCTATAACGTTCCCTCTACTGGGCCACAGGCCTCCCCTCTGCAAGAGGGAATGGGCCGTTATCCACCACGCGGGCCAAGTGCGGGTTGGTAGATGTCGCATGTCGTTGAATTTTTGGTTCTAGGACATGTCGGTTTCCTCACGATGTTTTCCTACACCGGTTTTGAGAGTAGTGGTGATGAAATAAATTACACAAAGTAAAGCGCGTGCTTGAGTTCGAACCTATGACGTATAAATTGTAAGTCCAAACCACTGCTCTTAAGAAAAACACGTGTTGAAACTATGTATGCATTTGACAACGTCTAAAATATTTTTACCAATAAATGCTTCAATGGTTGATTCCTTTATATATTTTGTATATTTTCTATCTTTAGGTATATCACGTAGATATTGAATCACAAAATTGCCAACATTTTCCCTTCAAAGTAAACTTCACACAAAAACAAACATAAAATAACCACCTTTAACCAATATTTAAATATAAGGAAACCTTGTACAAGTACAAATGGGGTACGAGAGGCACGAGTGACCCTCATCAGCGCTATCTTCTGTCCACGGTGACACCCGGCCCCGCTCAAGAATCGTGGCTGTCCAACTTATCTACGGACCTTTTTCAATGTTACATAATCGGGATATATGGGTTGTACCTAGCCCGTAGGTGATAGTTGTGAGGATGGAGGTATGAAATTAGTTTTTTTTAAGAAAAAAAAAAGTTACCACAGATATTGTATTTTTCATTTTGAAACGTAATTGATTTCAAGAAAAATGCAATTCGTGTGCAGCTTGATAAACAAATAAAAACCAGCAAAAAGATTAAGTTGTAAAAACACTTGTATCAAAAAGAGCAAACTGGGCGCCTCATTTAATTTCTAAATTAATCCCACAAAGTACACAGAAGCTTTATAATTTAAAAGCACGCTCGACAGCCATGTGCGCTTTAATTACAACAAATGATATTACTTACCTATGCAGTCCAAAAACCCTGCACGCGCTCACGCAAAAAATGCAACAGAAAATAACAAAAAAGGGTGTTGGGTGGGCCCCTGTGGCACCCCGCCGCCCACCATTCTTCCCCCTCTCATATCTCTGCACTCGCCACTGCTAATCTGTGTATTTAACAAACGTAATTTGTCCGAAAATTACCCAAACTGAATGGCACTCTAACGTGTTGGGGTAAAGTTGAATTTCGTGTTTGAAAATTTCTGGATTTGTTCGCAAAGGACTTTTCCAAAACACCAGACAGCTAGGGGAGTGAGGTCTACCCACCTAAAAACGTGGAAACACTGATGAATGTCCCCCATTAGATGTTATTTATTTAGAATGTGGTCGAGAAAGGGACTCGGCCGTTTAAGTTTACCTAAAGTTTACTTAGGACCGAGTGTATTGGGTTAAACTGAAGACGTTTTCAGTGCTTGAGACAAATTACTGTCAGTTATAGGGGTCCAGTTTTTTGGCTTTCGGCTTATGACGGTATTTTATCATGACGATGTGGCAATGACTGGTTTGTAGGTGTGGAGTGATGTTTGTTTAGGGTAAAAACCTGCCAGTGTTATTTATTAGTTTCCATTATACGTACTTTTAAACTCGCGGGGGTACTTGGGACCGCGCGTTGCATTTCAGGATTCACAGATAATGGCTTATACGATTTACGTGCAGTTTTTTTAACAAAAACCCTCCGGATATTTGGAGTAAGAGTTTCACTAAAACTGGAGACCACATTAATCTTAGCAACTGTCCGTCTCTTTACTACGAGTTTTCGTTGAGGTCACTTAGTTTTGTTTTTACTACAGGTCAAGTGAGTGCAAGATTCTTCTTCTTTTCTCTAAAAAGATTTTGTAGTTAAAACAAAGCATTTTGTTATGTTGTTATTGATATTATATGTAACGCAAACTGAAAATATAAAAAAAATAATTTTATCACATATATTCAAAAAGAGCTAGTATTTTTCGTAATCAGGGACTACAATAGCTCTTTTATCCCTAGGGTCTAAAAGTGATTTGAATTTGGAACGTGGATATGTTAGTCAAAGTTCCAATGACCAAAGAGATCAATCACGAACATTTTATGAACAAGTAACAGGCTGTATGATAAAGAAAAACAAGCGCGGGACAAATTAAAAAAAAAAGTTTGTGAAGAAATAAAAAAACGCGTAAAATGCATTTTGTCGTTCGTAATTGTTTACTCAATACGAACTTATAACTGCTTGATGGCTGTTACAGTCACAGAACAGCGTTTACGCCGTACGGTATCTAATACAAACTTTCAAGTCCTTGTTTTTCGAAAGAATGAACCGATTTTAATGAAACTTCATACGCATAAGTAGGTTACAAAGGTCTAAAAAGTTACTTAAGAACATTTTCGAAATGTCTTATTTAAAAAAAGATAACTGGAAATCTGTTTCTATGGAAATTTTTAAATCGGTCTAATTTAGCTGTAACACTATTTTTCGAAAATGTTGTTGAGTAACTTTTTAGACCTTTGTATCCTGCTTATGCGTACAAAGTTTCATTAAAATCGGTTCATTCATTTCGAAAAACAAGGGCTTGAAAGTTTGTATGAAATGCTGTACGGGTAAACACTCTTGTATTTAAGCCTAAAAAATTTTATTAGTCACAGTCTAAAGCAAAATTTCGTGGTTTACCTATATGTACTGATCGCGTTCAGTTTCATTGGAGAAACTCATCCTTAAAGGACACAAACCTACAGTTAGATCATACCACATTTCAAGATTCGAGCGAAGATCGAGTACAAACCCGTAGTAGTGCCGGTCTGGACAAGCGGCACGTAGCGATCTGTCTATGTGTCAATAGGTAACTAATGGTACTGGACTGATGGCCCGTTTAAATTGTACTTACGGTTGGCTAGCCTAGCGAATATAATGATGGGACATCTATATACTCGTACTTATATAAATTCAAAGTCCTGACTGACTGATATATCAACGCACAGCCTAAGCCGCTGGTCCTAGAGACATGAAATTTGGAGAGTATTGTTCTTTGTGAGGGGTCCGTGGTTAAATAATAACAGATGCACAGGTCGATCGATCCGGTTAAGCTAAG
This sequence comes from Luperina testacea, assembly GCA_927399505.1. NCBI lineage: Eukaryota > Metazoa > Arthropoda > Insecta > Lepidoptera > Noctuidae > Luperina > Luperina testacea. The sequence goes on along the minus strand of OV656768.1, from coordinate 14,757,561 downwards.
TTTGCCGCGGTTGGTCTGTGGATGGGTTACCATCTTTATATACCGAGACCCCTCCGTGCCTCGGAAAGCACGTTAAGCCGTTGGTCCCGGCTGTCATTCGTGAATCTTTGACGGTCCTTGTAGTTAGAAGCCCAAAAGTCTGACAACCAGTTTTTACCAAGGGGTATCGTATTACCCAGTAACTAGGTTGTGAATTAAATATATATTCCATTACTTAAATCTTGATCTCGGGAAACTTTTATGTGGACTCCACCGGAAAGTGCGAAGTAATCCTTGTCTAATACACTTTACATTTGTGGTACATAGAATTATTTACTTACATAATATTTTATACGTATGTTTATATTCGTGTCTAATGTATACTATTTTTAATACATCTACCTATCAACTCGCATTATGGACGACTGAACAGGTAGCGTCAGCAAAAAAAATTTTAAAGAGATATTTCTTCTATTATTTGGTTTTGTGGAAAGTTCTAGGTTGCTCGGTTTACAAAAACTTTGTCAGTACTATATAAAAGGTTTCCAGTCCGTTTTTTTTAAGTAGTCATTAGTTTTATGTTAGGTATAACTGTGACATTTTCTTTGCACTCTTAAAGTAGGTAAATGTCATCGTGTCAATTTTGTATGCCTCAATGGCGGGACATAGCAGACTCGCCTGTAACTAACACACCATCTTATGAACCTACGACCCACAATAAATTATTTGAATTTGATAATGTTTTGGTAACCTAACTTGCTGCATTATAACCTACACCGGCCTTTGTGAATAAGAAATTTGTGGTCCATAGTTAAACCTCATGAAACTAATTCTTTTAACGTCACCTATTACAAAACTAGGTTTATCTTGAGACCCAGGATTAAACATCGAGTAATTTTGGAATTTTGAACTTTATTCAGATAAAATTAAAGAACATTACGTTTGTCGGAATAGAGTTCGAAATTGAAAAATGGTTCGCTGGTTTAGTGTTAAGTCTGGTTCAAAGACAAACCATGTTTTGTAATAACACGGTGCAGGTTAAATATTAATTATCAAAAATATTCAATTACATTTATTGTTGTTGACAAAGTTGTTTCGCTTTTTCTGCGAACCATACGAAACTCGCCGTCCGCGTCCCCAGCAAATGTTGTGGTGAATTTCATATTTTTGTAAGTATCTACTTCGTATGTTTATTCTCCATGTGTTTTGGTTCACATGAAATTTTCTTGATTTTTTATGCTTTCATAGGCATTATATGCGCCATGTTTGAAGCGCTCTCCTCTCTGAATATCATATTATACCACTTTGAGCTGAGTCATTTAGTTTTTTTTTCTCTCTGTACATTTTGTTTGCTGGTTTATGTATTTTTTATTTCGTTAAAATACGGTGCGAGCTTATGATCGAAATATACCTTCTAGTTTACCAAGGAGCGATGAGTAAAATCTGTGAGTACATGCAATGTTTATTTTCCACTGTAACTTCCATTACTTCATTTATATAAAGGAGTCTTAGAAATTGTCCATCAATTAGGTACTTGATTACATTAAGGCGAAAGCATCAGGGTATTCCGCGAAATTCAAATGTTCTTACGATTTTTGCAATTTGCAAGTTGTACGTTGATCTAAATATGATTCGCGGCTACAACAAATATTTATTTGTAGAATTATAATCATAAAAATAATCAATACATCTCTTTTAGTGTATAATACCATATTGAATGACTATTTCATGAGATCATGGCATTTGAGGCCGATTCTAACTTAAGTATTGCTGATTCGGTTGATTATAATTCTGTAGCCATATTTGTCAGCCATATTTGTTACGGTCGCGAATCATATTTTAAACAACATACATCCTGACACTGACCTGCAAATTGCATAAAAACGTAATTGAATTTTAATTTCGCGGGCTACCTAGCGCATCCCCCTTAACATATGTCCTACAAGCTAAAACATTGTTATGGAACTTTCTTGTGGCCAGTACTTTTAAAGATAACCATTTCAAAAATAGAATCTGACTTCGAAAGACTTTACAAAAACTGGATAATACAAGAACTCCCTTTCCAAATGTATTCTGCCAATAATCCTGTGACTATTGTAAACTTCCATTGCCCGATTACTTATTTTGAAAAATGACCTGTAAACTTCACAAAGTCCCTCGGATTTAGTTATCCCGAATGTCATTTCACCCCGCTTAAACAAAACCTGGCTCTGAAGAGAACGGATTGCTGGGTACATTGTCTAAACAATTCTAAGTGATCGAACTATTATCGAAAACGACTTATGTGATAACAATCAATTTGCAAATTCCAACTCTGTGAACCAAAACTTCTGGCAGAATTTCGCAAAGCATCGCCACAATTCTACTTTTAAAATTTCATATTTTTGAAGTCGAAAAGATTTAAAAGAACTTTTGTGGTTTACTCGAATTTGCACGCTATGTTGTATGACGAAGAGTTTGAAATTGCTTGTTTATGCTAACTTTAAAACGTCCGATGAAGCAGTTTTTTAGCGTTGGACTAAATTGCCTTAAACGGCGCCAATTTGCTGAATCATTTTGGGACATAAGCAGTGCAAAATAGAACTCAGTTTTGGTTTAGTTTTGCGCAAGTATTTATACATTTGTTTAGGGTAGCCGCGCCAGTTGTCGGTCCATAACAAAACACATAAATTAAGTGCTCAATAATAAATGGAAATGTCCCTTGCAGAGGACAGGGCATTAGGGCGGGATTATGAGGAATGTGGCCCTCCTTGCTCTTGTTTCTGGACGACCGAACGGTCCTACAGTACAATACAAATGAAGAGGTTTTTAGTAATCAATTGTCCCAGCGTTTCGGAGCGTACGATATTAAATGAGCACATATTTTTTATTTAGGCATTTTACGGACGATGTATAATTTGCAGCATACTTTTTTGTCCGTTAAGATAGACAACATTATTGTACTTTGACGAATTCAAACTCGAAAAGTTGCAAACTTTAGTGTTTATGTTGCTTCATAGGTAAGGGATACCAAACTAAACCCATTAAAAGTAACAAGTTGAAATTGTCACGACCACAACAAATCTGTAAAAAAAAAACATTTAAAAAGAATCCTCAAAATACGTGCAGACACAAAAGCAAATAAATCACAGGATATTTAACTTTATCCATTGAACCAACAATATAAATCTCTGAATATCTGTTTCATCCTATTATTTGACAAACACTCCCATTGTACGCTATCATCTAAAAACAGGTCTGTAACACGCGACTAAAATTTTATCACCACAAAACGGTTTAGGGAGACGAATCTTCGACCCTCTTGTGGCCAATAAGTGGTCAAATAAATGGTACGTGTCAAAACTGTTGTGGGATGAATACCTGTATCGGATTGACAAAAGGTTTTTCATCTCTGACACTTTTGGACATCCGAGGTCCATTCGATGTTTAAACGCTGTTAAACGAGTATTCGAATATTCGTTGCGCGTGGCTAAGGGTCGACGGTCGGGAGAACTTGTCCCCTAGTGGACAAACTGGACAGCACGCGACAGGGGTGAAACCGGTCGGCCATTGGTCAGTGAGGGGGATGCGAAGAGGGAAAATACTGGTCGGTGATTGGTTGGAGAAATCGCCAGGTGCGATTTTGCAAAAAATGTAGTTTTGGATGTTGGATTTTTGGTGTAATTGAATGTAAGCTAAATTTATAATAAAATACAAAATATTCAGAATCTTTTATAAATAAAAAATCATAGGATCTATAATACAAAAATATTGAATTACATCATCCATAATTAAAATGTACTATAGCAACACTAGCAATGCTTTTTTGGCAAACTTTGAAGGCACATCAGCCACCTAAGCTTCTCACTGTAATTTTTCAGTCATTAACAATTTTTTGAGTTACATCACACATTATTAAGTAATATAATATGATATAATTACAAAACCTCTAATATGTTCAAGATATAACAACTGAACCTATAATTTCATTTGATATAAGTAATGATCAGTTAATATAATAAGCGATTGATATAATTTTAAAGTAACAAATTTCTATAAGCATAACAGACAATAAATATAAAATCGTTTGATATATACCACTCAAAACATAAAACCTATTTGGTCGAATATGATAAAAACTTTTTTGTAATTTCTATCATAGTTAGTAACCTGAGTAGATATACCTAGTAACTGATTCCGCAATAAAAAAAAATGTAGCATTTTATATGCTTCATATTATTGCCAGGGCTCTGCTAGAGTGCAATGCGTCAAAATCTGGGTGTAATTTAATATGTTGCAGATTATAGTCAGATATGCATCATATGCATGCGTGCACGGAAGTATGGGAGCGGTCGAGGGGGTCGCATAGGGAATATACTTGGAATGTATGTACCCATTTAAACTTTAAAAGGGTTCAAGTAGAGTGTTTTAGAAAGATAGAACATATTTTAATAAGTTTTGCTGTTTTATGACATCGGCATTTTTAAAATCAGTTTCAAATGTCATGATAGGTACCTAATAGCTATATTTACTCTATTTTCCGAACATATTAAATATAATACATATTGTGTAAGAGTTCAAATACCAGTTCTTGGACATCGTCGTAACGTCTGAAATGAATCGATCGAGGGTCTCAGATCACAGATAGGCTTGTAGCAGTAATAGAAACGACATCAAACATTAATATTAAGATACTACTTATTACGAAAATCGTAGAGTGCTATATCGTGAACTTCTGCATCGACAATAGAAACACAATTTTGACCCTTAAAACTGACAATGTGGATATAGAAATTAGTTCGAAAGTAACCTTTCGCAGACATTTAGCTCAATTAAAATACCAATTTTCACAAAATGTAATGGTACAACCTAAGAAAATGACATATCAAAACAAGAATCTAAACCACAAAAATGGACTCACCTACATTCAATTTTAGAAAAAAACAAAACACGATCGCAACACTGCTATCATCAACTACTATGGATATTACAACACTTCGAAACACCATCTCATTCGACGACATCACTAAATTACAATTTCAAGGGCCGTTTTGGGAACAAAAAAACATTTATATCAATGGTAGGCCGGTTCTAAATTTTACTAGTCATTGACAGGCCGTAAGAGGCGGGCTGGGCCTCAGGAGGCTCGTTTTGCTATAGATGCGGAGTAAGTAGATAAGAATGGTTGAGATGCCCCCGGACTTGGTACTGCAATGGTGGATATATGTGGAGTGGATAGTTACGAAAATAATGTAGTGTCTGTTGCTTTTTATGAAGTGAATACAGTTTTAACAGCTGAGACAGTCTTTTTAAGTTATGAAACTATGTCTTAAGCCTATTCAACAACTCTTAATAATATATTTGGTTTTTAAGGTCAGCAAAAAACTGAGCTAGAATTATATTAAATAAATTGATCCAGGAAACAGAAAAACAGCGTCAGCGTTCAAAGCAAGAGTGAATAGGCTTCTCCTGGGCTTGCTCGTTCCATCATAGATCTCATCCATCGCTTTCCACCAAGCGAGATCGAGGTCAGGAACTGGCCCATTTTGCAATAAAAAAAAAAAACAAACAAATAAAAGTAATTGAAACAAGTACATATCTAATTAAACATTTGATCCGACCAGTATTAACTTACAATCGTTTAGGTAATTGAAATAAAAACACTTTTTTCTTGAACATAGAAGGAAACTGACTTTGATCACCACACGTGCTAACAGAAATGTAACGTACTTAAGTATTGCAACACAGATATTGATTTTCAATAATCCACTAGCACTCATCTCTATACATATACTTCTCCGTGAGGGTCAAAGGTAAAGTTTTCGGCCGGTGGCCGCAAGGGACGGCTCGGGGTTCAAACCCGGGATAAAACTCCGCGCAATTCTCACGTAGTACCCTCGTATTTGTCAGTCCAAGTCGAATAGTATATTTGTCTCTCCGTCTCATTATAGTAATATGTTTTATGCAGTGTTTATTGGTTTTCTTTTATTTTCCAGGGGAAACTGTTGGAAGTGATGTATTGGTTATTTTGCGGGAAAATTCAAAATTCAGTTATACCCCATGAAAGGACATGGCTAAATAAAGTATGGGCGACTGCCCTAAGCATGTAAAGACATTTCTTACTAGCTCGTAACATTCAAATATTCATTCATTAATTATTACGTGTTTATTATTCTCCTAGAACTTTCGTGACCTACTCAAATAATTAAAAGTTTTTTTACTTGTTTTTCCATGTTTTTTGTTTGACAAGGAGAACATAAGAATTTGACGTTTCGTTTTACAAATAATGTGGACAATGAACCTCCTTTTAAAGATATTTGCGTAAGCTGAAATAAACAGTATTAATTATTAGGTATATTATTTATTTTTGTGCAGCTCAATACTTCTCAAAACGTTGACGTATTTTAAATAAATAACGGTTATAACACATACCACAGTGTCTCAAGACGAAAGTCTTTGACCAGTGCGTGTTGTCAGTGATGACATATGGCACTGAAACGTGGTCTCTCTTGTTTGCACACCGTCACGGGGCACGGACTAGTTTAGTTTATTTTGTCCTAGTTTTAATTACCTAGTTCTATTATGTGCTAAATATATACTGTATCTTAACTGTGAATTATAATACGTGTGACAATTACAATATTAACTGCAAGTTGGAGTTGCACTTCCGATCTTCGACCACAACTTCATCTCCAATACACGTAAGAGGAGATAGGTAGACCACCTTCCACGTATGTCTCCAAATACTTAAAGCCGACCTGTGTGTGCATTCTCACCCATCGGCCAAGCATCGAGCAGTCTCAATGCCCTCAACATGCTGTGGGAGCTGACTGGTGCTCTGTGCCGGAGAGAAGCGCATCGCTTTCGCATGATGGCATAAAAGTAATCTACTCTCGCTGCGTTTATTCTGTACTAGCTTCTGCCCCGCGGTGTCACCTGCATAAGTGTCGATCACGTGCGCATATCGAGATAAAAACTAGCTTATGTCCTTTCCCGGGACTCAAACTATCTCTATGCCAAATTTCATCTAAATCGGTTCGGCGGTTTAAGCGTGAAGGGGTAACAGACAGTCAGACACGGTTATTGTAGGCATCTAATTATAATGACATCATCAACATTTTCTCGCCCTTATTACAATTTATTTGCTGTCGGTGCAGTGGATTCAATGGGCTGAGTTGATTGAAACCATTGACACTTTAAAGGTACTTTTGAAATGTCAAGGAGTCGGTCAGTCAGAAAGACGAAGCTCGTTGCCCATTCCAAAGCGTAGTAGGTTCCTATGGATAAGAACGGACAAGAAACTATATGGACACTCTTTTTTAATATCAGCACTTTCGCATTCGCATTTCGCATATTTTCCCTAAACTTGTTCTTTTTTTACTTTTATTCTTTACGTCATGTCTTACTGCAAATAAACGTATTCTCTTTATAAAATATTGGTAACATCATTCTTTAAAGATATATTATATCCCCGATGGCCACCTAAATATTAAGGATCTGACTATAAAAACTTAAGCACTTGTTCAACTTGTGTCTAATGTCAGTGTTGCGTCAAACTCCATAAAATTATGTCGTGTTTAAGTAGGAATTTAGCCTAAACAACTGATAAACACTGTTTTGTGTTAGTAAGGTTAGGTTTGACGACTGTATTTAATGGTAATAAGTATTTCTCACTGCATTATTGCCAAGATGCAAACGAGCAGATACTTAGATAATATGATTTGATCTGATCTGAGCCCAGTGATCCTTCACAAGTTAGAATGCACGTGTAAGCTTAAGAAAGGAACGTTGGCCTCGAACTAAGTATCGTATCGATGCTTGTTAATAAATAGAACGCGGCAGTACTGCAAACTTGAACAGATATAAGTAGGACACGCCTCAGTTCCACGTGCAACGACTTAGGTATTGATGCCAATAATCAATCAAAAGCCACGGGGAAATTGCGTAACACACTAAAGGGGGCCTAAAAGGCCACTTTGGCGAATCATAAAAGGATAACATTATGAATCGTAATATGGTGAAAACAATCCGTGTTTTTCTTTTTTTTTCGCTGCACTACGTAGGTATAATCAAGGAGATTGGGATTGAATCTGGATTGGATTGATAGGTATTTTAGCACAGATAAAAAAATACTTAAAAATCCTTCACCAATAGGATTTGATACGATTAACTTAACAGTTAACTGTTAATAATGATTAATAATGTTCTCCTTTTATGATTCGCTAAAGTGGCCTTTTTAGGCCCTAGTAGGAATGACTTTTTGACAGTCCAACAACATTTATAAACATACGAGTATGAAGCAATGCATTAGCAATATCCTTCAAAATTATTCAGATTATGATTGTTAGTGTGTTACACAATTATGGGTGCTGGAGGGGTTTTTCGTTTGCACATTAAAGCCTTTATCGAAATTAAATCGTAAATGTTCTGCCTAGGACCTTCTTGTAGTGTGTGACTAGTGTCTATAGTGGGACTAGTGGGTAAATGCCACGTGAACGCCATCGCCAAAAGACACAGGAAAAGTTAGCTACACTGCTACAAACATCTTTAGGCGCTCAAATGACGTTGACAGGGGGGCGCTGTTAGTAAACATTTGTGCAATTGTTTTAGAACATGTATGAACAACAATATTGTGACGTTAGTTCCGATTTGGTCCATGCGCCTAAAGATCCTTGTACAGTTACAGAAAAGTGTCCAAAAGTACGAAACTTAAAGACTGACCTATACGTTTTTTAAACACTTTTTTCACGAATCCCAACCAAACTGAACCCTCAAAAAACGTTACAAATGTCAAGATTTAAAACAACACTGATACCTACGTAAAGCAAGCGTGCATACGTTGCTCAAATATTTACGTTGACTTAGGTAAACCCTTGCGCGGCGAGCTCCGTCCATCAGGCCCCCGTGGCCTCACGGGAACGGCCAGGTAACCGACATAGTGGTACAAAGATTAGATAGGTTACTTTGTATCGATTTGTTTTGAGAAAACTGGGATTGGTAAATTGATTCAGGTAGCGGTAGGTAATGTAGGCAACTACTTAAATTGATTCTAAGTAAAAAATGTGACGTAATGCCACCTAAACTTTGGTTTAACGACTGAGTCTAGTTTTGAACAACACCCTAATGGCGTAACACACTTAATCACAGTCTGAATCGAATATTGAAGGATATTGATAATCCATTGGTTCATATGTTCGAAAAATTTGTCTACTCAGCAACGTTAATAGCGCAATGAATGTTGTTGAACTGTCATAATGAAAGCCATTGCTACAGTACCCGGCGATAAATATTGCAAATCGACATTTGCAAAGAGACAATCGGCTAATTTCGGCTTCGTAGAGCGTTATCTCTGTCGCACGAAATACAAACAGTCCGGTATCTATTAGGAGCTGTTAAAACAAATATGATTTGCTTCTTTTGATAATTATTTTTATTTTTTGTATAAAATCGATAGGATCGAATAGGTCGATGTGCAATATTTATCGCCGGGTACTGTACTTTTAGCGTGTAGTCTACCAACTAAACAGAGTATGTGTTAAAAATACATAATTAATAAAACGACGTTCTTGTTACAGATGCAATCGTGGTGGAAGATGTCAGAAGATACGCCAGGATGACGTATAGGATCATTAATGAAAATTAAAAATCAAATGAAATTATCAATTAAATCTAAATTGGTAGGTATAGAGATAAGCTTGAAAGAATGCATGTCTAAAAGGCTAACAAAAATGTCACTCAAGTGCATCCATAACAGAAAAATATTGACACCAAACAAAATTGGCACGTGGGAAAAAAAAAAACATTTTTATCCCCGTCTACGCTTCTCAAGTCTACGCAGTCCAATGCGAGGGTCATCCCAACAACCCGCAATAAAATATGCGCCGCAGGACCGTAGGATGTAAAAATGTTGTTTTTAAGGCTCTCCTCAATAATGTATCCTTTAGGAAACGTTAAGTGCTCCTTACCTTTACCTATGTATGTTTATAGGCAGACCCGAGCACCTCTTTTATAAGTAATACTCTCCTTTATTGTATTATAAAATTCTTAATAGTGTACCGTAATTTTTCGTTGGTATGGTCATGTGGTGTGGTCGTAAGTGGATTATGGGACGTCATTAATATGATTTTTATATTGCTAAGGTACTTTGAGTTTTCTTTAGCTTTTGATGTGGGGACATAATTTAGTCTTACAATTGTGTTTTTTTTTAATATTTACGTAATAGATTTAATTGTGTTAATATATTTACATAATTTAAAAGCTAAGAGTCTTAAAATAATAATTATGTACAATAATAAAAAAGGAAAGAATCACAGGGCATCAAAATATTGGTGCGCATCGTTGTCAACAGGTAAACTGCCCAAAGGGCTGGGCATCATTGCCACGTTGTATGGCAATTGAGGGATTAAATCGTATTCAGCATTTTCAATGATAATAATTATAGAATCCAGTAATTGACCTAAGTGTCAGCCAGCAACTTTTTTATGATGACCCTGAAAAAAAAAAGGTCTCTGTAATGAAGGACACAGCACTCCATACGACCGATATCAACCCCAAATCGCGCGTAAAATAGGTTCAGAGGCACAAATAAACCCGGCCAAAAATACATGTGCCGTTCAGCGTAACTCAGTGAACTATCGGTTAACATTCACTATCAATAAAGTACGAGCCGATGGGCAAAGGGCGTCGGTGATCGATGGAACTTCTAATTTATACCCAAAACCCTAAGGCCGTATCGATTACACCACGCTAACTTTGCCGGGCCCGATGTACCGAGGCGCGTTGCTTTTTGCAAAATTTGCCAGTTGTCTCTGGAGGGTTAAGTTCGCGTACTTACTTGATAGTTCGAGAATTAAATTTTTGGACGCGTGGGAATGATTTAATGGATGCGTCTTTGATGTTTTTTGGAAGTGGTACTTCTTAAGATGTCGTTTTCATGAGTGCTGATACAATTGCATCAGCATCGGCGCGTATTTGCTCGACTTTCGATTGTGTATGAAAAGGTGTAGGTAAAGTATTCTACCAAGAATAAATTCACTGTCGTTGACACGAGAAACGTTGAGTTATGAAATAAAAAGTTATATTTAGTTCATCATCATCATCATCATTTCAGCCGAAAGACGGAGACTGCTGGACATAGGCCAAGCACCTCCACTTCGACCGGTTCTGTGCTTCTCGCTTCCAACCGGTTCCTGCGGCCTTCAGAAGGTCGTCGGTCCACCTTGTGGGATGCCTTCCAACGCTACGTCTTCCGGTACGCGGTCGCCACCGTCGCGGTCCAGAACCTTTCGGCCCCATCGGCCACCTGTCTGCGAGAGCATATACCCTGCCCACTGCCACTTAAGTTTGGCAATTCTTCGGGCTATGCCGATTGCCTTGGTTCTTCTGCGGATCTCCTCATTTCTGATTCGATCACGTAGGGAAACTCCAAGCATAGCCCTCTCCATTGACCTTTGGCTGACTGCCTTTGGTGACTTTTAGCCTTCTAATAACGTCCATTGTGAGCGACCACGTTTCAGTGCCATATGTCATCACATCGATGATGACATAATGCACTGATGACATATATAAAATTACCACCTTCCAAACATGGGGATCATTTTTTTTAAGTGAAATTGGATTGTTCTTGACTCTAGTCTAGGTCAGAGGTGACAGAGACAAAGTCTACGATGGAGTGAGCTTACCCAGAAGAAGCCTGTTCACTCTTACTTTGAAGAGATTCGGGTTGTATGCGCTCGGAAATAGACGCAGGTAGAGAGTTCCAGTGGTATTACTAAGCCAGCAATTATCATCATAATTATCATCATAATTCGAGCCGAAAGATGTTCACTGCTGGACAATGCCTTCCCCAAGCGTCTCCTACTAATCTAGTTCCCAAAGTCCTAATGGCTACTTACATTCAGCATTAGCAAATTGTCGTATTTTGTTGTCGAGATCCACTTTCATACCTACATAGCACCGACATCTTCCGGACAATATAGCTCACTTGTAGCCGAAACACGTTCCTGCCAAAAACATGATCCTACAGACAATTTAGATAATTTCCCTATGTTTACGATACATTACCGAATTAATATATTCCGCAGCCTCTTACCAATCGATCTCGAATATCTCTAGGCACACGCTGAGCTAAAATTATTTACACTTCACCGGTTTCAAGGATCGTAATACGAAACTTTATTAAAGGGTTATCCCTTTCTGTGTTGCTTCAGCAATCTTTACAACTATGTATAGCTATCTATGAACCTACAAGAATGTATGCCACGTTAGGTTTCTGCTATGTATGTTTCGTTAGACTAACAAAATGCTGCCCAAACATCAGTCCGTGTTGTCTTACCTTGCTTTAAACTGCTGCAGTCAACTACTGGGTCATAAGCGTTTCCCAAGTATGGCTATGCCTGTAGTCACCATCTTGGATATCAACCGGCAAGGTTGAGCAATGTTGATTAGCGGAACTGCGAGGGCATGTGCATTTCTTACCGTGTGATTCAGCAACTTTAGCTTTCTTATCTGCTGGTTAGTGCCACTTGTCACCAACTGATTACCTACTCGTAGATAATCCTGGTCCTACCCGTGTGGCCTATATGGAAAGCTCTCAATTGATTGCGTACGCAAGTTGGCCGCTGCAGACACAATTTTTCAAAGTGGGGGATTATACACCCATCCAACACCCAGTGCGAGCGCGGTTCTTCTGATCAGTCCATGCCCCACCTGCTGAAGTGTCCGTTCACCTGCACCTCGGATGACCTAAATAATGCCACTGATGCCGCAATCAACGTGGCCACATGGGTTCCACTATATTAAAGAAATTAGTAAGAGGTCCATCAACACGAAAGTAAGAAGAAGACTGGACCCCATTACATCCAAGCATGAAATATTATCATTATGTCATTATTTTACCAAAATCTCTTACATTTTCTTAAATTTTTAAAACTTTAATTTAAAACACTTTACCACAAACATCTTCTCAGCACTCCACAATCAAGATACCCCATTAAACAATCAGTAATAGTTATACCTTCCATCCATTATTCACGAAGTTTCAGTAAGTATACCGATAGCTAAGGTAGGTACTTAAATGTAAGCAATTACTGAAGGTAGATAATCCTGGAAGCTTTGACCCTCGGGATGACCCTTGCTTAACGAACTATGTATTATCTGATGATGCTGCGATGGGAGGATTTGTGTTTTGTGATCTTGAACTATTCATGTTAATATAATATTTACAGATGTGAAAGTTCTATGAAGTTTATTTCTTCGGCTAAAGTAATAAGTCTTCGTCGCCGATTTTTTTTAATAATTCTGTGCTCATACCAAGTATTTTGATATTGGTTTACATTCAAAAAGTATATGCGGCCAGATATGAATTCATTACAAGAATAAACGTAGAAAAAAAAACGTCTTTGAGTATAAATTCTCTTAGGATTTATTTTTTTCTGAAACATGTTTTTTATCAGATAATGGTTGAAAATGTTAATTTATTTAGTGATGAGTGCTGCAATTTGATACATGATAAATTTACTATTACAAATCATCTAGCAATTGTGTCACCGTTTGATAAATCACTTAATCGTCCATCGTTCAAAGAAAGATCAAACAACCTACAAGTCAAATTGCATGATTTGATTGAATGAAAGTACTTAACTAGCAATTTTTCTACGCTATATTTGAGTTTGTGAATAGTTTCAGTTAAGGGGCCGGCGGAGCATGCGTAGTCATACAAACGTAATATCAAAATAATTTGTAAATCAAACATAATAATATTCTTAATGTAGTGTGTAGGTATTTATTTCGATTGGATTGCAGAATATTTAGGTTCCCAAATAAAACACAGAAGTCAGATCAAATAGAGTTGATCGAATCAAGGTGGGTCATCCACTGGGGAAGATCCGAGACGGGCGCGATACACGATTAATTAGGGAATAGAGGATACGAGTACCTAGTTGTCGGCGATGCAAAGGGTACACGCGAGAACAAAATGGCGAAGAAAATTAATCATATATTTGAGCAAAAAAAAAATAAAGCTGTGTTCAATTTATTTGGCAATTTTTTGGACTAGTGACTGAACATGAGAATGTTTGATAAATTTTTAAACTGTAAATATTTTGTTACGTAGGTACTTACCGTTTGAGTTTGTTAGAAGTCGTTTTCCAAATAGATATGTAATCTTGCGCCCATCTGTTAAATAATTAGATCATTAGAGAAAGCATTAATTCAGATTTTCTGGTTCATGTTTGCCTGCATCATTCCACTGCTGCCTCTCCCCATGACTTCCAGCTCTTGCGATCCAGGGCTAAAGTAAAAATCCATTCACTAATTTATGATAAACTAGCAGCGCCCCGCGGTTTCACCTGCGTAACCCATCAGCTAGATCTGAAGGCTATGAGAAACTCATCAGCTAGATCTGAAGGCTAATTCTCGTAATTAAAAACGTTCAAAATCTAGTCGCAATCTCATTTCTAACACACCCATCACACTCACTCACACACACACACTCACTTCTTCACTAATCTCATCTATAACTTGGATTTTTATTTTTTTTGCTGTGTTTAGTTTAGTTTGTGATCTTCCTGTACGAGTTGCAATAACTAGGTACTTTTTCTTTCTTTCTTTCTTTATCTCAGTGACAATCAATGTCAAAATTGTAGGGAAATTAGAGGTTTTTTTGACAGATTGAGACTGCGAGAGATCAGACTGTGACCGTTCATAAAATTCTTAGTCTTAGTATTAAGCCTCCGATTAGTTAGTCCCAACACTTAACCGATCGCCTGTACCAGATAGGACGGTATTCGTCCAGTGGTAGTGTAACTGAATTACCTATCATTTTGATTGAACGTTTGAGAGCCTCAGGAGGTCCTATTAGATCCAACCTCTATTTACCGGGCGCGTTATAGATTGAGAGACACTTTTACGTAGTTAGCGTTGATTTGCAGGTTCTTATAGGATTATTTTTGTTTGATTGAAAGGAGTCTTTTCATTGATGTAATGGCGCTTACGTTTACTGATAATTAACTAAACATATTTATTTATTTATTTAATACTTCAAGCACATAAATTTACAGAGGCGGACTTAATGCCTTTTCTACCAGTCAACCTTTGGGTGATGCACAGACAAACAGTGGTAGGTGCAATCATGAACATTGAGGAATAATTATAATATAGTTACTGCATGTTGTTTAATGCGTTCTTCGTGTGACATCTACCAACCCGCACTGGGCCGCGTGGTAGATTACAGCCCAATCCCGCTCGAAGAGAGAAGGTCTGTATCCCAGCATTGGGAACTGAGGCTAATTGGTAATGTGAAAATTATAGATGCTTTTAAATTGTTTTTCAAACGTCTTTCCCTTTCAGCTCCCAATTCTCTCAGCTTAGTTTTATTTTCAAATATTACAAGGAAATAACATTATCAAGTTCTCAATTCAACTTTCCTCCAAAAATAAATAATACAATCTCTAAGTATACCTAGTTATACAAAGGCAGGTATTACGTAGAATACAATATACAAATGTATCGCTAAAATAAGGGTCTTGGGTACAATACAAGTCTTAAACAAATATAAGAAGACTCTGGACGGTGACCTTTGTCCCTTTTGTGTTTGTGTGCGTAAGGGACGGACTGTAAGGACACACTCACACAGACGCAACGCTTGTATTTGCAAATGTGACCCTGTAGACCTATGGGTAGTTAGATGTGGACGAGTTTTAAATAAATAATTTGTTAACTTTGTGAGTTTATTAGATTTCTCAGTTTTGCTAGATCCTTGTTATAACGTTCTATTGTGGGGCTTGTAATCTGTGGGAGGCCATGGAAGAAAATAAAATGATGAGTGTGCAGTGCGCAGTTAAAATTACAGTGACTGTCTTTAGAATATGTAGTTGTCTACAGTCTGTTAGTAAGTGTCACACCCCACGGAAGGCTTTCCCTGAGTCCTTAGAACAAATCGCAGGTGTAGGTAATCTCAATGATGTCATAGAAAGGAGCAAGCAGTGATAAAAAAGTCAACACTTACCCAAATCGTTCACAAACACACTCACTGAGATTATATTGTTATTAAAATATAACTATCTTGTCTATCTAAAAGTCTCCTAGCTCTGTGGCCTAAGCCCGTTAGGCCAGGCCACCTTCCGATACAATAACAGGCCGCGGACCCTTTCTTCTGGCAGGCTCGCTTATAAATTGCGGTGTCCGACTGTGCCTGCGTGTTTGTTGCCAATATTGTACTGCTTCTTTGCTTTCTATCGATTTGGGAGATGTATGGAGTGAGGAGGTAATTCGAGTTATGGGATTATGTTGAATTGATTTGTAGGTGTTTCGAAAAGATACTCTTGTGTCACTGTAAGGTAGGATATTACTTCCTTAGGCAACTTGTCTTGTTCTCTGGCAGTCATCCTCGGTATCGAATTTGTTTACTGCGGTGCTATTCTGTAAAAATCTCACCGTGAAAACTTAGGGGAAGTGAGCGTGGAGTGAGCTGTCAATAGGTAGTGTCAATTCCTAGCAAAAACTAACTCACTTCACCTAGGTTTTCACGGTGAGATTTTTACTGAATCGACCGGCTGATTTTATTTAATGTTTTTATCACGACATAATGCATTTCTTGTGCTGAAATCAGAGAAAGAAAAAATCATAAGGCGATCGTCTCTTGTTTTCGGTCAAATAATTCTTCTTGATTTGTACTGGTAATCAAATTCATAACTTATTTAATAGTTAAAAAAATAACTGTTAATACGACTTTTCCTACTTTAGCTCATCAGTGTTTCGTTTTGTTAAGGCTCCTACAAAACCGACGTGACGCGCGACGCGAATCGCGCGCGACACAAAGGCACCGCTCGTTGCATGAGTTGCGGTGCCTTTGTGTCGCGCGCGATTTTATCGCGTGTCGCGCCTGTTTAAAGGAGCCTTTACTCTCTTTTCTTGTCTGTTATCCGCCATTTTATCTTTTTTTTTACCCGCCATTATTACATATATTAATAATGTATTTTACTTATTTTCAACTTTATGAAACCAGGCTCAACAATTCTTGGGTATTTACAGGTGCCAGAATTTCGGGGTCTTTTTTGTAGATTTAATTTTAATCACACTTAGTCTTGAAACCTAATTCTTACCTTTTTATACCTTTTCCTCGCAGACACGACCCCGGCTCGATCAAGTGTATAATATTCCTGTACAAAACTGAAAATTCCACGGAAGTTATATTCTAAATTCCGGAGCATATCCATCGGAATTCTGAAAACGCTTGCATGAAGTTTAGCTGAAGATATTACCTGCATTTTTCAGGGAAATTGTACTTGACGCTGACCTTTCATATTTGCTTGACGAATTCGTATTCCTTTACTGTTGTATGAGTTATTTTCGAAATAGTCAAGTTGAATGCTTTAGTTTATTAGATTCTTATGAACTGGCGTTTTAGGTATTTGAGTTATATGTTTTTTAGGGTTCCGTAGTCAACAAGGAACCCTTATAGTTTCGCCATGTTCGTCTGTCCGTCCGTCCGTCCGTCCGTCAGCAGCTTAGCTCAGAGACTCTTAGAACTAGAAAGCTATAATTTGGCATGGATATAAATTTTTAATCACGCCGACAAAGTGGTAAAATAAAATCTTGAAAAAAATACTTTTTAGGGTTCCTCCTGTAGACGTAAAGTGGGGATGTTTTTTTTTCTCGTCTACCGTATCGTTGGATAGGTATTTCAAAAATATAAATCATTTATCGATTCAGGGATCCGTTTGTGAAATATTAAGCTTTAAAATGCTAATATTTGTTAGAGTCAAGTGTCCCCACTCCTGCCAGCGAAATGGTTGCTTTTGAAAATCACCGCAGCAGTATATCTAACGAAATTAAAAGGAAAACTATCAGAGCTACGTAGCAGCTTTACAAGTTTACGAGTAATAGTCGACCAACTTTGCAGTTGCAATGTATATATATGTATCTGTTGTTTGAACATGATTTTCAACTACAATGTTAAGTTTGTTCTTGAGATAAATTAATTTCAACTACGGAACCATTCATTGCGCGTGGTCCGACACGCACTCGGCCGGTTTTTCTTAGATAAGTGTAGCTTGTGCGTCATAGGTTTGCATGTAAAAGTCTCCCTTAGTATTAGTACCTAACTGTTACAATAGGCTTCTTTTTTTTTCAGGATGGGATATCATCAAATGACCCCTCCCGCTCTGGGTGGAGCGGAAGGGAGTGTCAGACTCTTACTGACTAAAACCCACCCGTGTTCCTTCCTTAGCCCTTTATGTTCCGGGCCAGCGGTAACCCTTTCGGACAATCCCGCTGACCTGTTGCAACAGGCTTCTATTGCACTTGTGAATGAAGTAGAATGAAAATAGCTATAAAAGTTTTTAATTTTGCTGAAATAATCGGAGAGCTGTGTTGGGGCAGTGGTAACGGCCGCAACTTGGGTGGGTTCGAACCAGACAGGCGCTTGACTTTGTGTAAATTATTTCATCACCACTGCTCTCAAAACGGTGAAGGAAAATCGTGTGGAAATCGGCATGTCCTAGAAACCAAAAATTCGAAGACATGTGACTTTTACTAACCCGCACTGAGCCTGCGTGGCGGATTATTTATTTATTTATTTGAACTTTTCGCACAAAAAGGTACAAAGGCGGACTTAATGCCTTAGGCATTCTCTACCAGTCAACCAAGGGTGGTGAAGAGATTGGATGGCAGGTGCTTGATTGAGAGGAACAATGATAAAAAAAAAAAACTATTAAAACTAGGCACACAAATACATAAATAGGTTATATAAACATACATACTATTTACTATAATATATACTTATAATATTTATAATACATACAAATTCAAGGGAGAGAGAGGTGTTGAGATGACTCTACGCTATTTGTTTTGAAAATAACTCTGCAATTTCCGCTTTAATGCATACCGACTGGTGGCCGTCCTGATATCAAGAGGAAGTGCATTCCAAAGAAGAATGGAATGAATATGAAAGGAAGAATGAAACAGTCAGAAGTATGAGAAGGACAGAGTAGGAGAAGATTATTAGAAGAACGCAGATTCTTAGCGTGAGAAGAACATAACTCAAACTCAAAGCATCTATTTCAATTAAACCATTTACAGGCACTTTAGAATTGTCAAGAAGTCAGTCATAGATATTGGAAGTGAGACACGAGATAAGAAGGAGGAGGATAATGTGTGTTGCCTTTGGTGCCTGGCCCGGACATCAAGCAATGGACAAAATTATTGTCAACATTTCTAAGTTTGAGTACGAGGCTTTTGACTACGTTGTGTGTGTGTATTTTATGTCTTTTTATAAATAATTTTTAATTTTTATTTGCATTGTGCGTTTTTGTTTGTGCAGAATAAACAAATTTTCTTTCTTCTTTTCTTAGGAGTGGGATTACGGCCCGCTCTGCTTCTCAGCGAGAGGAGGCCGGTGTCCCACCAGTGGGGATATTATAGGCTGATTTTGAATCGGTTTGATGTTTTAATATTGCATAATAAGCTTATAACGTTCCCACTGCTGGGACACAGGCATCCTCTCAGTGAGAAGCAGATTTTTTATAGAGAACTGCAATACACAAACTGTGATAGAATAGTGTTTGCGATCGTATTGTGGGTCTCGTAAGGTTGTACAAAGTTTACCGCAAGACTAAATTTTGACAGGGCGGTTGTACAGACGCCAGCACATCAAGCTGCTACGATCTGTCAAATTTCTTTAATAGATTTTCAACTTTATCGCTAAAGCATAAGGTTCAAAGTTGATTCTTAAAATTTTACAGTTTCGGGTAGCTTGATGTGCTGGCGTCTGTACGTACATCGTTTGCCATTTGCAGGGATAATACAAAAATACTGTGGAAAATTATCTAATGCTACCATTACACATTGGAATACCGTAACATACAGTACCTATGTTCTCAGATAGCAATAAAAACCCGTACCTTTTGCGTTATTTACTCGACCGGCCGCAAGACCGTCTTTTTCATTCCCGTAAGAAACATGGAGGTTTGTTGTAATCGACATAGGTTATTAGTTTATTCAATTAAATACATTAAAGAATTATGTAACTGAAAGGGTTAGGTACAAAGAATTATTATTTAGTTCAAATGTGGTTTAGGTGGTTCTTATGTGTTTAAGAAGGTATGCACCCTTATGGCGCTTACAGGACCTAAACGCAAAAAAAGCAAGTTTTAGAAGGAAACTAACTTCCAGAATTCTATTTCAATAACCAATACCAACGCTTTTTGTACCTAAAATACAATATAATTAACATTGCCATACAACGTGACAATGCTGCCAGTCTTTTGGGCACGTTTCCTGTTGACAGCGATGCGGATGGATTTTTTGATGCCCTTTGATTATTTTCCCTCAAAGAAGGAGGCGGCGGGATGGCTGAGCGCCGGGCGCCTCAAAAGATGTCAGCATCATCCGAAGGGGCCCATCAGGGCCGAAGCCAGCCGGGTCAGCGGGATTGTCCGAAAGGGTTACCGCTGGCCCGGAACATAAAGGGCTAAGGAACGAACACGGGTGGGTTTTAGTCAGTAAGAGTCTGACACTCCCTTCCGTTCCACCCAGAGCGGGAGGGGGGCCATTTGATGATTTCCCATCCTGAAAAAAAAAGGCTAATAATAATAAAAAATCCTAAGGGGCCTCTGCGAGTTGGCTTCGGCCCCTCGTACGCCTTCCAAATGACCGGGATCCCATGGCCCCGAGATATGGAAGAAAAAAAAAAGCTTTTATTTTCAGGTAACAAAGACCCATAGATACATGACCATACCAACCACCATGCTAATATGGACTACTGGTCTTTGGTTTGGTCCAACTTGTCCCGCCGTCTGACGCAACGCTTTCTAGTGACTTAGCAGTGATTTATAGTAGTAGAACTACGAATCGCGCGATTGAATTCCTGAGTACAAATTGCTGTATGTTAATAAAATCACCAGAGAAATCCAAATGTGTGTAGGACTAAAATCAAGTCATTAATTAAACTTTTTTTTAATAATTAATTTGTTAGAATAGACTAAACAACATCAACCGAGCATTCTTCAGGCAATTCCTTTAAAAATAATATTAACCTTAATTTCATATTACGTCATCTTCACAAACGATTACGTCACAGTTTCAGAAGGTATACAAAACAACTAGGCGAATAAGTTAACTAATTTAATCCTACCGAAAAGCTTTGCGATATCTGTGCCTAATGTATGCACAGCGGATATACCCCTTCGAGCCTCGTACTGACTAGCAAGTTGACTTGAATAGCTACTTGACCATTTTCCTTTTTGGGAAAGTCATGCGTGGGACAGTCAGTTGCAATGTTACTCAAACTCAAACGCAAAGCATTTATTTCAATTAAATCAATTAAAGGCACTTTTGAATTATCAAGGGGTCGGTCAGTCAGAAAGATGAAGCTAGTTGCCCATTCCAAAGCGAATGGATAGTAACAGGCGGTAGATCTCTCAATTTTTAAATGTTATTTATGTTGCTATCGATGTAGAATATTAGAAATATAAAATCTGATTTTCCATTTTAGTAGCATTTTTACCCGGTGTTAGCCAAATGCTGGCCAGTAAATCCTCTTTATTATCTATTCAAAAACATAGAATACTTAGTTAATTCATAAATAAAACAGACGTCAACTTCTAACTTAGGTACATTTAGGTAGGTACTTAACTAAACTTATAATAAATTAATAAAATAAGTCAATTTATAAATTTCAATTTATCAATCAATTATTTAAAAAAGAGCGCTTGCGGTTCAAATTCGTAGCAGTCATACCACCAATCACGCGCCACAAAAAAAAAACAGGCTACTGGCCGGTATTACTCTCCCACCGTTTAAACGCAGCACCGACCGGCCCTTGCGGGCAGTACTCCCTAGCTGTGGGCAGTACACCCTCAAAACAACCTTGAATAGCAAAAAACATTATAACTACCCCTCTAATACAATCCAAAACCAACCCTAACTATGATGAAAATAAGGTAGAATTTTCGTTGCGTCGTGTTTTGTGGGCAGTAGATACAGGGGGCCGTCAGATCGACCCATGGCTACTATACAACGATTGTGTAGTTTTGATTTCTATTTCGTATGTTTGACTTGGAAATATTTGCTGAATTTCGGTTATTTGGTAGGTAGCTCCTTTATGAATTAAGTATGAGAGTAACTTGGAACTTGAATTAAGTATAGGCTGGTTTATTTTTAAAGGTATCGAGTTAGTGAAGCTGATGTTGATGGAGTAAACATTTAGTTTGTGTAGTTTATGAATGCAGAGTTTGTTGGTGTAGTTATCAAAATAACAACACCAACAAACTTAAAACAAGTTTATGAATGCAGAGTTTGTTGGTGTAGTTATTTTGATAACTACACCAACAAACTCTGCATTCATAAACTACACAAACTAAATGTTTACTCCATCAACATCAACTTCACTTCACTTAAGTTTTATGTTATTTTTCCTGTTAATATCAGGTGTTGAAGTAATTTATTTTACCTATAGTACTCTCTTTTATTGCTGCTTTATAAAAAAAAGTTTAATTATATTATATTACTTAATAACCTTAGTTTTCGCCTGCGTCTTCAGCCGCGTGGTACGTCGATAAAAAGTATCCTATATCCCATCAGTGTTCAAAGTATCCCCATACAAAATTTCATCAAAATCGGTTCAGCCGTTTCGAAGATTAGCCGGATCAACATTTAAAAAATTGTTTTTTTTTTGTTATACGAACGTATATACTTTCATTTGCATTCATTAAAACGCTGTTATTTTGACATTATAAACATACACATTTTACTTATTTGTACGTATTATAGATTATGACGTAAACTTTCTTCAATTAAGTACGTTAAAATACTTATATAATAAACATAATCAAACTGTTTATTTCGTTCTATCCACATTAAACTACCGTGAAATATTAAAAAATACATGTGGATTTTCTAAAAACCACTTTTAACTTTAGGACTCTCTATTCATAAAAAAATACTAAAACTAAAAATGCCCAGACGTTATACCAAGTCGTTCCGACACATTTCACAAAATTACACTTGCATGAAACTAGAAATTGCTTTGTATTTCACCCTTTTTTCTAAACGTGACAGTGACAGTGTTTACACGTAGCCAGTTGCTTGAAGAAATGCCCCCTCACGTGTTCACGTTAACTTGGCTACATTTTTTGGACTTGGCGCAGGTTACAAGAAAACGGTTTTGATACTTTTCCTCTATATCTTTATTAAACAGCCTGTAGGTGTGTTTTACTAGCACTCGATTGAAACATGGAGAGTTTTTTTTTTAATGTGCTTGTACAGTACCTAATTGAATACCTAATAATTTTTGATGGTTTTTAAAACGATAACTTAACAAGATTGCAGCTGTGGTAATTTTGCCACCTTATGTTTAAAGCTGCACATTATAATGTTCACATAATGATTTTTATATATAATAACTAGTATTTGGGCGTTGCGCGAGCTGCAAGCAGCTCGCGGGGTCGTGTTTTTGAGGAGTATTTCTTACCATTGTAAAAAGTATTTGGGCGTTGCGCGAGCTGCAAGCAGCTCGCGGGGTCGTGTTTTTGAGGAGTATTTCTTACGATGGGGGGAGAGGGGGGAGTTTTGAAAAATTATTTTGACCAACTCTGGGCCCCTTGATATGAATCTGAAAAAAAAAATGTTCCAAGTCTCTTAACTTCCGAGATCTACCTAGAGGGGGGGGAGAAGGGGGGCAAGGGGGCAACTTTGAAAAATGGATTTTACTTTTCCGAGCCTCCTCTATACGAATTCGTAAAACAACAAAACACGGGACTCTTAGTTTCCGAGATACGATAGGGAGGGGGGAGAGTGAGGTGGAAAAGGGGAGGTTTGGGATTTTTCCCATACTCGTGAGAGTTACTTGTATACGAATCTGTAAAAATATACCCACCTCCCCCTTCACCATCTGGGAGAACAATTATGTCAGTGAGTGAGTGGTAATCGAGCTTTATATAGTATAATAATAATAATAATAAAAAGAATAATAATAACTCGGTCTCGCAGGTTCGCTCCACTCAGGACCTACCTACTACCGGAAAGCTATCGTGACCTTATCCCTACGCTACGCTACGCTTCGCTTTACCGCTACCTAGTTTCCGAGATACGAGGGGGGAGGGGTGAAGGGGGGGAGAGGGGGGAGTTTTGAAAAATGATTTTGACCAACTCTGGGCCCCTTGATATGAATCTGAAAAAAAAAATGTTCCAAGTCTCTCAACTTCCGAGATCTACCTAGAGGGGGGGAGAAGGGGGGCAAGGGGGGCAACTTAAAAAAATGGATTTTACTTTTCCGAGCCTCCTCTATACGAATCCGTAAAACAAAAAAACACGGGACTCTTAGTTTCCGAGATACGATAGGCAGGGGGGAGAGTGGGGTGGAATGGAAAAGGGGAGGTTTGAATTTTGAAAAATGGATTTTACTTTTCCGAGCCTCCTCTATACGAATCCGTAAAACAAAAAAACACGGGACTCTTAGTTTCCGAGATACGATAGGCAGGGGGCAGAGTGGGGTGGAATGGAAAAGGGGAGGTTTGAATTTTGAAAAATGGTTTTTACTTTTCCGAGCCTCCTCTATACGAATCCGTAAAAAAACAAAACTCAGGTTTCTTAATTTCCGAGATACGATGGGGGGAGGGGTGAAGGGGGGGAGAGGGGGGAGTTTTGAAAAATGATTTTGACCAACTCTGGGCCCCTTGATATGAATCTGAAAAAAAAAATGTTCCAAGTCTCTTAACTTCCGAGATCTACCTAGAGGGGGGGGGAGAAGGGGGGCAAGGGGGCAACTTTGAAAAATGGATTTTACTTTTCCGAGCCTCCTCTATACGAATCCGTAAAACAACAAAACCCAGGTTTCTTAATTTCCGAGATACGATGAAAAGAGGGGTGAAGGGGGGGCGAGGGGGGAGTTTTGAAAAATGATTTTGACCAACTCTGGGCCCCTTGATATGAATCTGAAAAAAAAAATGTTCCAAGCCTCTTAACTTCCGAGATCTACCTAGAGGGGGGGGGAGAAGGGGGGCAAGGGGGGCAACTTTGAAAAATGGATTTTACTTTTCCTAGCCTCCTCTATACGAATCCGTAAAACAACAAAACACGGGACTCTTAGTTTCCGAGATACGATAGGGAGGGGGGAGAGTGGGGTGGAAAAGGGGAGGTTTGGGATTTTTCCCATACTCGTGAGAGTTACTTGTATACGAATCTGTAAAAATATTCCCACCTCCCCCTTCACCATCTGGGAGAACAATTATGTCAGTGAGTGAGTGGTAATCGAGCTTTATATAGTATAATATGAAAATAACTATCACAGGTGAAGTGGGTATGTATGTGATAAAAATGATAGATGATATGTTCCATAATTAGTTATAATGACCAAATGTAAGGAAAAATACATTTTCCATTGACTTAAACAAACCAACTGACATGACAGAAGGTAGGTTTCATTCGAAAAGTTACAAAAATCACCACTTACATCATCGCTTCCCGTTACCGCTTATGCCTCACGCTAGGTCCTGTCGGGCCTCCGGCGCGTCCGTGACAGCGTGACGCGGGTCCGGCGCGGTCCGAAATAGATATTTCGCCGACTGTCGTCTTATTTGTGGCGTTACCCTTAGGATTATGTACATGACGCTCCGTTTTGGACGTTTTTTTGTGGTATGCGAATGTGTTTTAGCATTTTGGGCGGTCGTTTGTTATGTTTTATGTGAAGTGTCGAAATAATGAAGTAGGTACCTAAATTCCATTACACTACAGTGAAGGGTAATTAGGAAGTTATGCCTTATCATTGATGGCAAAATGTACCTAAACATAAATACTTACCTATTTCATCATCAGCCTATAGAAGTGCTGGGGGCCTAAAAAGGCCATTTTGGCAGAATCATAAAAGGAAAACATTAAGAAATACAATGGACAGTTAACTGTTAAGTTAATCGTATCAAATCCCATTGGTGAAGGATTTATCAGTTATTATTTTTTTTGTCTGTGCTAAAATACCAATCAATCCAATCCAATCCAAATCCAATGCCAATCTCTTTGATTATACCTACGTAGTGCAGCGAAAAAAAGAAAAACACGAACTGTCTTCGCCATATTATAATATATACCTACCTTTTATGATTCTGCCAAAGTGGCCTTTTTAGGCCCCCAGGACATTGCTTTTTCAATCACTGGACACAGTTGCAACCTCCCTAGATAATTAACAAGGTAAAACAAAGTACTAGCTAGATTTCGTCAAACTTCATCTCATTCAAGCAGCTAATCACCTTACACTGCTGAACCTAAGGGCACCAAATATTAGTTATAAGACAAAAAACTCCTACAAAAGTTTTCCAATTCGTTCAAACAGATCACACAATAGCCGTTTTCAATCTTATTAGAACGTAAAACAGCGCCATCTATTGTCGAGTAGCACGCAGCAAAATCACATTTTAACGATGTATTGTCGCTACAGAGGGCGCTAGCTTGTCAGGTGGAAAAACTTGTTGAAATGTTGTTCGTGGCTGTTGGCATGGAACTTGAAAACTCTTGCTGTAAGTAGATACTTTTAGATAGATCAGAAATAATTTTTGTGGGGAATCATAATTTATTAAGTACGTACCGTTTCAACCCTTTTGCGAAATAATGAATTAATAAAACGGTAATCCACGTAAGTTCTGATTTTGGATTCAAAAGTTTGTGCAGCCATTGAACATTTTCTATTCCATAAAACATAAAAACTTGTATAGATGTAGTTTCTAAATTTTTATACCTTTTTTTGTGTTTTTATTATCTTATGTTTAGTACAACAAATTAGCCATTCATACTAAATTAAAGCCCATTCAAACAAGTTCAAAGGGTTGGTTTCCATGATCGCGTTGAGCATCGTCAATATGTCATACATATGTACATAAACTCACGCCATAAGAGGAAATGCGGTCGGAACACTTTTGAAAAAGCTTACGTAAAAAGTCGTATAGTTCGAGGTTTGGCTCTCGCCTATTTCCAATATTGGACCAATTTAAAAGATATTGCATGAACGCAATAAGAAGGATATAAATACCTACTGTGGCCCTAAGTTTTTCTTTATTCATTAATAGTTGTCAAATTTGTACACTAGGCCTCTGTTGACAACGGTTTAAATCGGCATTTTTTGAGGGTTCTAGTGCTTATAAAAATAATGTATCATCAAAAAGAAAAACATAGGGACATACAAGCATTTAATATTTATTATTTTGTGAAAAAACATTGCTTTATGATCATTAACCAGAAAGAAAACAGGCGAGAGCGTTTCTATGGAGAAACGACCACCCGCATTTCCTCTTAATCACATGGGGGTAGGCAGAAAAGCCACCTGCTACGTTCCTTACGTACCTATCTTTTGCTTTGTTTACGTTCATACATCTGGTTCCTTCACGCACGCCGGTTGCAAGTCACACCTGATCTTTCTAAAGTACATCAACTATAAGGTCGCTATATTATGTCCTCCCACGTCATAACGTTTAAGTTTCTGTCTCAAACTTTCCCTTAAATACTCCATTGTACAAATTCTCCTAAGAACCTAACCTTTTACTCTAATTAATTCTTACAAGACAGCATCCATCACTCTTTTCACCGCCAGTTTTTCCCAGACTAAACACGTGAAGTATCAGAAACTTTATTTAAAAGTTACTAGTGAAAGTACTCGACGCTGCCGGGTGAAAAATGCAGCGAAGTTGTAGCGAAAAGGAAAGCGGAAGACTCTGTGAAGACTTTACAGCTTTTAAACCTTGTTTCAAGCGATTCAAAGTTGATGCAGCCGCTTTTTTGCCAAGCGGAATTGTATTAAAGAGGCGTTTCTGGCAATTAAGCGCTGTTTGTTAGTTAGCGGTTTTGTAGGGTTGTGTGATTGAGTTTTAGGAAGAATGTACGTGTATGTATCTGATAAGTTCGGATATTTTTAGTTTGTGTATCTAATTGGGTGATATTTTGTCTTGTTGGAATGTTCCAGTTAGTAAGTATTTTTTTTTAATTCAGCAGGATATTTATAGCTTTTTAGAATAACGTCCAAATTCTAATTAATAACGCTCCAATCCTACTCCCAGTATAATATAACTTATAAAAAAATGTGAAAGATTGTCTTTGGATGTTTGTTACTCAATCACGCAAAAACGGCTCAACGCATGTTGATGAAATTTAGCACAGAGACAGTTTGTAATCTGGAATAACACATAGGATTTTATCCCAATAAGGAGTACGTTCGTTCCTGTGGCAAAATTTCCGACCACCACGGAGGCGAAGCCGATGGCAAAATCTAGTACGTAAAAGACGCCCCTTTAAACTTTACTAAGCATCATTTTCGATTTTAAATGAAGGAAATCTTGACAAGTTCTACATTGGCTAAATAGAAACACATCGGTACAACATACAACTTAGCAATCAATTTAAAATACATCTATGACGTAATCAGCTTTTTTTTTTTATTTTTTTTTTCAGCATGTGATATCATCAAATTACCCCTCGCTCTGGGTGGAGCGGAAGGGAGTGTCAGACTCTTACTGAATAAAACCCACCCGTGTTCCTTCCTTAGCCCTTTATGTTCCGGGCCAGCGGTAACCCTTTCGGACAATCCCGCTGACCCAGACGTAATCAGCCTTAGCATTTCTTTCGCCTTTAAGTACTTAGTATGGTATTATTTGATAATACTCTTTGCCCTTTAAGGGACTGATTTAGAATAATAAAAAAAAACCTGTGAGACATCTTGCTCTAGTAAAAAAAAAACGGCCAAGTGCGAGCCGGGCTCGCACACGAAAGGTTCCGTACCAAGGCATAAAACGCCGAAAAAAACGTTTCTTTTATAACCCTTTAAATTTTAACTTATTACAGCGGCAACAGAAATACATCATCTGTAAAAATTTCAACTGTCTAGCTATCACGGTTCATGAGACAGACGGACTGACGGACAGCCTGGTGACAGACGGACAGTGAAGTCTTAGTAATAGGGTCCGGTTTTTGCCCTTTGGGTACGAAACCCTAAAAACAAAACAGTACAATGTCATCAATCCGATCAATAGAAAACAGAAAATATTACACATAATAATATTTTCTAAATAGCCAAGTATAGGCTAGACTTTGCAATTTCCCGCTAAAAACTCGTTTAGGTGCAGTTAAAATGGGCGGTGGCTGGCACGCTGCGGGGCCCATATCCGGCAGCGGCCGATTGAGTTACAGATATGATTGATCAACCGCTCCTGTGATTGAGGAATGGAGGCCCGATGAGGAGGCGTGTTATCGTGTTAGTGAAACGGTAGTGTGGAATGCAATGTTAATGTCGTCGGTCGCTGCAGCACGATGTCCGAATTGGGAGTAGTCCCTATGCGTAGACAAAAATGTGTATTGTCTATGGTAAGCTTAGTGACCACAGATTAACAACATTAAAAGTTACTTGCATCAACAATCCCTCTCTTGTGTTATTTTTTTCAATCAGTAGACAGATTTAGAACTTTTTTTTTTCTTTTCATTCTTTTTTTAATTCATTTGGAAGCTTACTATCAGATACCTTATCCTGAAATTGATATAAAATTATATGCCAGATAGGCTAATTGGAATTAATAAAGCGGAGAAGAAAGTGACAAAATTCTAATACTACCTCTACATAACTAGTTTTAAAACGTCGTAAGTAACTTCTTCGTAACCATATGCCTAACAATCCGATCTGTTTAATACATAGCTTTATTGTATTCTTTTCGTATGCAGCATGATTAGCCTATAATTTTCCCACTGCTGGGACACAGGCCTCCTCTCTGTGAGAGGGCGTAAGCCACGCTGGCCCAGTGCGTGTTGGTAGATGTCACATGTCTTCGAATTTTTGGTTCTAGGACATACCGGTTTCCTCACGATGTTTTCCTTAACCGTTTTGAAAGCAGTAGTGATGAAATAATTTACACAAAGTAAAGCGCCTGTCTGGGTTCGAACCTACAACTCGTAAGTCGTGGCCGTTACCACTTGGCCATTGCTATCAACTATGATAGTACAAAACAAACAACATTCACCTACACAAGATTTGACGGCAGGATCGTAACTCATCTCGTAGCTGATCTGCCTACGGCGTAGCCCGTAGCCGCTTTTGCTACGAGCCTACGAACTTTGTTATAGTCACCAAGACAAATAAATCGCTAACTCACTATAAATTGGAAACGCCTATTTTAACTAAATTCGTAGTCCGGTTATTGGAAGGTTGTACAGACGCCAGCACATCAAGCCACCCGAAACTGTCAAATTTTCCCAATCAACTTTGAACCTAATGCTTTAGCGACAAAGTTGAAAATCTATTATAAAATTTGACAGATTGTAGTAGCTTGATGTGCTGGCGTCTGTACTTGTAACCTTTGTATTGAAAATATTTACAAATATCATCAGTCTCGTTTGCAGCCCTTCTATGAAGGGATGTAGATTTTGTTTGGGATTAATTGATTTTATTTTGCATTTGGTTTTGAATAATGTTCTTGTACTGAATCAGATATTGTTTACTCTTAAAGTATTTAATTAATTTGTTTTTACAATCAACATAATATTATAATTTCACTATACCAGACTAACACGTAGGTACCAAGCATGGATATCCGTGGTTCCAAGGGTAATATAAAGCTATTGTTAAAAAAATAAACATAATTTTAGCTGCTTCCAACCAGGTTAAATGACTTTTATGCGAACCCACATTGTTGCCCGTCTCACTCTTATGTGAAAATTCACATAAACAAATTCAAGTTACTGTTAAATTTATTCGGACGTGCTAAAATCATTCAAATCAAACCACACAAGCAACAAATCTATACTAAAATATGTATAAAACTGTCCATAGCGTAATCGAGACGAATGGTGTGGCATTCTTAAAAAAACACTGGCACTCCGGTAGTGCCGACAGAAGTGAAAACTTGAACAATTACGAGTGTATTTTGTGAATCGTCTTATAAACAAAACACGCGTGTTAAGGTGTGTTCCTTATTTTATAGGGTTTTTTGCAAATCAGGTATGATGACCAAAGTGACTGGTTTATTCTTCTCGTGAAAGGAATTTATTCAGATTTACAAATAAGCACACAGTTATATATCCGTGGTTCAGCGCCATCTCGTCGTTGTTGGATGAACTACGTAGTTAGTACGCGAGGCCCTCGTAGTTCTTCCCGATGTGCATAGATGGCGCTGTCCTCAACAACGCGCGTCTTAAGTTTTACGTCTGACGTTAGTACGCGAGGCCCTCGTAGTTCTTCCCGATGTGCATAGATGGCGCTGTCCTCAACAACGCGCGTCTTACGTTTTACGTCTTACGAATTTTCGATCAGGGTCACGTGACCTGACGCGAATTTAGAAGTTTTTACCCATTCCAAAAAAAGTACACAGCGCCGCTAAAGAAGTTTTCACTTCAAAAAATATACAATCATCACAATATACTTTTACTTGCCCGAACGCAATGGAACCTATTGTTAAAAAAAAAGAAACGATATGTTTTTAAGCTAAAGACAACTTTAAATTAGAAACAATTTCTTATTATTTTCGAACAGTTTTAAACGTATAATATTTTTTTATAGTTTCTTTTTTTTTATAAGTTTTGTGCCCGTAAGGATTTCCTATCGTCAAAAATGACGAACTTACATAAAAACATGCATCCCTTAATTAACCCATTTTTGGGATGAATTTTCAAAAATTCGTTACATAAGGAATTCTTGTAACAATGGACATTACCTACCCACTCTGGGATATATTTTTTTCTTTGGTGGCCATCAATAATTAAGTATTACATATATTTATAATACACATAAATAACTCATTATTTTTTTTAAAGGCATCACATTCGACAACAATATGGATTCATTTCATTTCATTTCATTTCATTTATTCATTTTGTGAACATAGGGTACAATTATACAGATGTTATACATAAAAAATGTTGGTCCATGCTATGTCCCGCCAAAAGGCATACAAAATATCAAATAACAAAATTTAATAAGGTCAATAAGTAAGTCGATGTCACAATTTCATGCAATAGTTAATATAATATGTCAATAAGAATCAAAAACGGCACATAAACAAATAGGTAATTAGTCACAATTTCGTATACAATAATAAATACAATAATAAATGCCATAGAAATGTCAATACATATTATCAATGTCTTACAAAAGCAACATTTCAATTATAAAGAGATACCTACAGTTACACAACTATTATTTTAATTTGTCATTAAGATATTCATTAACAGAATAATACGCCTTGTCATTCAATAATTTAAAAAGCCTACGTTTAAACTCATTCATATTGTTACTTGATACAATTTGATCAGGTAATTTGTTATAAAGTTTTGGAGCCATTGCAAATATACTATTGTAGAGAAACTTGGTTTTAGTGCATAACGGGTGCAACTTTTTTGAGCGCCGTTGACTTTTGACAAATTCATATAAAGATATGTTGTTTTTTACAAAGATACAGGTTTCATAGACATAAAGTGATGGTACAGTCAATATTTTTAAGTTTTGGAAATGTGGCTTGCATGAATCCGTTCGTTTTATTTTACATATAGCTCGAATACACTTTTTCTGTGCTATCAATACCTCCTCTACCCTAGTCGCATTGCCCCAGAATATAAGGCCATACCGCAAAGCAGAGGCGACATAACCGTGATATGCTGCTAGGAGCGCTGTCTTGTTTACAATTTTGCCTAGCATATAGAGAGCATAGGAGAACTTACTGAGCTTCCCACATACATCATCAATTTGAGTTCTCCATGACATATCGTTATCAATATGCAGTCCTAGAAATTTTGTGACATTAGTTTCCAGATTCGGAGAACAATATGGATATCTACTATATCAAATTTATTACGGCGTTGTCGCCATACAAATAAATGTTTCTACTACTGCGACTATTCAAATAAAATGTAATTCATTCCTGGCCGAAGACTTTTTATTTTTATCCCAACTCGCCGAACAAAATGGGTGATCTCCTTTCATGTTTCTAGACCCAGCGGTTTAGTTTGTGCGTTGTCTTTCACTGAATGAATTTAAAGAATTTTATTAAGGGCCGATTTCTCAATCGTCTGGTAACTTCTATCTGGAGAATTAATATGACATATTGTCTAAACACAAGCTGTCAAACCGCCATATTTATTATTCAGGTAAAAGTTAAAAGACATTTGATAAATCGGCTCTAAGGGCGCATTCCACCAAACTTTTATACCTAGAATAAGTCTTATTCTGAGAATAAATTTTGAATTTTTGACAGTTTTTAATTGGTAGAATCAGCCCTTAGAAGAATAGATGTATAACCTCAACTTATATATCTTATAGCAGTAGCATATATCTTATAGCGCAGTGGAAGCGTCCTGGGCCCATAACCTATTAGAACGGGAATACTTTTAAATAAAACGACGTGAACACTGTGAACGCTAATGACAGACAAGACTTTATTCTGGAACTTACTTCGAACATAGACAACACACAATACTTTACACAGACGACCATCAAACCATAGTTTATTTGGTGTTGCCACGATACACCTATGCAAATGACTTTCTAACAGACA
Organism: Luperina testacea; assembly: GCA_927399505.1. Classification (NCBI taxonomy): domain Eukaryota; kingdom Metazoa; phylum Arthropoda; class Insecta; order Lepidoptera; family Noctuidae; genus Luperina; species Luperina testacea. The sequence goes on along the minus strand of OV656768.1, from coordinate 14,724,094 downwards.
CTCTAGAATCGTTAAAAATATACCACACAGACAACAAAAGACTAAAATATGCACAAAACTGTGTGCGGTTGTCCATAGCGTCCTAAAGGCGAATTTTCTTTGTAACAAATAAGTAGTTGGTATCTCATTATTCCTGTTCTCTCGTGTGTAAGTCTCGCGGTACACTTTCAACTTGCCTATTCTGCTGAGAATCTTTCAACATTGTTTTTGGTACATTTTCGTTGTGTTTGAATGTTTTTTTGCTGTATGTAGGTACTGTAGGTGTTGCAAAAATATTTGGTAAGGAATTGAGTAATAATTTTTTTTCCGTGTTTATTTTTTTAATGTTCAACCAAGAATATATTTACATAATTTTGAGCTAACAGACTTAAAATAAAATTAATAATATGCACATATATACAACGTGCCGCTACAATGGCGAAATTAATTTAACACACGATTAGAGCTACTGGCCAGTATTCATAAAAATTATAACACGTAAAATAATTCGTAATTTGAAAACAATCGCCTGCGCCGCACACATAGGGCTGTCTCTCTTTCCTTCAATTGGCCTACTCTTTGTACGTTATTCGTTTTAATTTAATTGATGCGATATTATGATCGGTGACCCCGGCATATGACCCCTGTGCTACATTTCTTTTTTAAGTACCTACAGGTTTTTTAGGTACAATTTTTCGTCAGTTATCAAAAAAATAAACATCTGTTTCATAGAAAAGAGCAATACCTACACAGTCAAAAAGTAAGGAACTGCTTATTATTTTTTTAATTATTTTACCATTTATGTACATATATATACAGGGTTACTTTTACTATAGGACCAAACCAAAAATCGCGAAAAAAAATCAGCCGTTCCCTACATTTTGACGAGATAAACAAGCATAAATGTAGGACAGCAGATTTTTTTTTGATTAGATTTTTTTAATGTTTTACCAATAACCCTCTATAAACAGACATGAAAAAACAGAACAGAAAAATAGATACAAAGATGATGTTTATTTTATAAGAAATCTCTTCCAGCATACCTGCGATAGTACAATAGATAGGGAGACGTAGACAGTGTGAAAGAGCAATGGAGACAAAAAAAAATACATAATATCATAAAGAATTCACATAATAAAACTAAACAAATATTATGAGAATATACTTACATGCATACAAATAAACATACATACGTACTTCTAAAATGAATATCACTAGAATGTTAATAAATATAACATAATCAAAATAATAAATACATAGTACACAAGTATGATAAAGTGGAAAGATAATGTTCTCTAACTCTTCTTTTAAAAACTGCAACAGTTTTTTTTAACCGACGAAAAATTTTAACAGTTTGCGCGTCGATGTAGAGTAAAAGAGAACCGAGCTTTTTAAATTGTCTTTTTGTTGTTGACGATACCATTATGAAATACCAACGGGCTTACAGATACGTTGCAAACCTTTTTTTAATTGTAGCGGTATTAACAACGCCACATGCGAACCTCGCGTCATACTGACGTCACGCATAAACTCTGCTTGCGAGATGCAGGATTATGCATGACGTCAGTAAGTATGACACGTAGTTATACCGCTACAGGATGAAGTCATTTTTGAAAATTTCCAAGTTCACTCAAGGCTGCGTTATAGAAAAACAATCCTATTTCTAACGGGGATCGTACTCTTTCTAAGCAAATATATTTTATTGTCATAAGCAAGTAAGATCATATCATCACAAACCTACATACAAATGCATGTTTTACACCCAAAAGTTCGACATTTGTATTGTAACACAGACAATGGTCCCTTCCGTTCTTTAGATGGGGGTGGAGACAAGGACAGGACTGTGTGTGACAGAGATGCGAAATAATGGACATTAATGGCGTCATAGGCTTTGTTAAAAGTAATGCAATAGTTTTGGGATACTTTGCAGTAGATAAGGGGTCTGCAAGCAGTGTTCAGACTTGCAATCTTGTGATTAGTGGGGAGGTGTAGGCAAAGGGGAGATATTTCGTTAATTGAATAGTTTTCTCATTATCTGCAACATAATATTTGAATCTGTCATGGCCGGCTCTGGGTGATTTTTATTCTGCCTACATTATTATTGCCTCAGCATTCATCTGTTTTTCCTTTCATTGTTATTTTACTTTTTGCTTTCCTTATTTAGTTAAGTTTTATAATTTCATCGACATTCGAAGTTTGGTAGCGAATGCTTGTAGGTAAGGTCGAAGGAAAAGTCGGTTAAATCTACCGGACAATGGATGATGTTAATTGCCATGCCTTATTAATCTACGCAGAAATTAACCTTAATGAGAGGTTTTTTTTTGAGTATTAAAAGAAACATGGTTTCCAAGAACTGTAGATGACGTTGAACTGAGTACCTACGTTACTACCTACGTGCCAAAGCCAAAATGAAGTTAACTAATTACTTCGTAGTTAATTAATTAATTACTTTTTTATGTACGTTTCGTTTTATGATCTCAAAATTACATCCAAGTGATATAATAAAAAAATGATGTGACGTTCCGTTCCTTGCAGTAACTTACCAAGTTCAGCGCCATCTATCCAGCAACTAGGGAAAGTTAAAAAAAAAATAAAAAGAAAATCCCTTATTGAAAAATGAAAAACACCTTTACGGTGCTTTAAAATTAAAACTTCGGGCTATAAGTATTCAAAAAGTGGCACTACAAATTGGCATCCACATAATCAAAAAATCTAAATATAAACCCATATGGGCACTTAAGAAACGTCAGGAGTGCACGGTTCTAATTGGTCGTTTCCTATAGAGAAGAGTCGGCAAGAAACTCCACGTTTCAATCAATCTGCCTAGTCTTTTCCCAACTATGTTGGGGTTGGCTTCTAGTCTTACCGGATGCAGCTGAATACCTGTATTTTACATGGAGCGACTGCCTATCGAAACGTCTTAAACGAGAAACCGTGGACGGTTACTCGTTTAAAACAGCACGCTTTCTGATCCATTTGTTAATCTTATCCTCGGATACTTTTGGAACAGACCATTAGTTGACTACTATAACTCTGAACCTCTTTCAAATTAATTTAGTAGGTAGGTAATACATATGTAATTAAAACAAACTCAGTTTCAAATTTTTGGTACAGCCCTGAATTTCATACCACTATTAATTATTTCTCGAAGTAAGCTCGTGAATACCATTGCCTTCTAAATCACTTTCATCATAACAACTCATAAAAACCCACCATAACCACCAAAACTCGTAACAAATTCAAAATCCCTTACCACTAACTCATACGAATTTTCCTTAACAAATAAAATCGTTTGCAAGAAGCTGCATAAAGGTGCGCCCACACTACATATACTAATACTTTATAGTCTTGTCTCGACATGATTAATGTAGGGTGTGCGCGTGATGGAGGTGTTATGCGAACATAATTTTATACCCGTTGAAGAAAACTTGAGTGATGGAGGCAACACTACGCTGGTCTGCTTCTTATGAATGTGTTGTTTTAATTAATTTGGTTGGGATGATTGCTTTAAGTATTTATTTTTTTGTAACTTTTCGACCACTTTTATTGATGAATATTTGACTCGATGCCGAGTTTTTATTTTTAGAAGGGAGTGCTTAATCCACCCAATTGCAGTTTCTGTATGTATACAGTCAACCGCATGCCAGAAGTAAGTATGTGACACGCCTTTATGTCGTAGCAGTAAGGGTAATTTTTGTTTTGCAATGGTTGTACATACTGTACCAAAAAAAAAACCATTTACCTAATATTGACTTTTTATCAGCATTGAATTCATGATTCACATAATGCCTGTATTAACTTAAGAGTTACTGAGGTTCATAAATAAAACATAAAGTTAAAACACACTTATTTCACATGACCTTAGTTCACATTGCAATTTTCTCCTATAAAAAGCACATTATTTTGTCGGACAATGTAGGGCTGCAAGCATAGGTCAGGTCAGGCATTTTGTAAGTAGTTGTTATTGAAAATGAATACATAAATTTCAGTTCAAGCTACACAACCGAAGTTATTAATGCTATTTAAACAGGCTATTCTTTATTTAAAAAGTGTTTCAAAGGCGTTCGTAGGTGCGAATAGTGTTAGGTAGATGAAAACTGACATGTTTTTGCACACCCATCGATCACAACATCGTTAACCAAAAAACGATCACCACATAACGCAAGTAGTACAGTAACAGCACAATCACCGACAATACATAAAAGCGTCACATAAGTGTGGATTAATTAACAAAAAGCCCCCTTCAGATTGCGGGAGGGGGCGGTGTTCCGGCCGCTCAATGATTAACGACCGACCGTTCCGGCCGCGTATCGCATGATTAATACGTAACTACGCATTGTGCGTTTGTTCGCGTATGTGTGGTGGTGTGGGCGTACCTTTATGTGTCGGATGAAAAATGTGGTGTTATGTGCGCGGATTTGTGGTCGTTAATCTCATTCGTTTGTGGTGTGAGGTGACCATGAAGTCTCCTCTACAAGAGTAACGCTGACTAGGCATTGCACTATTATGCGGAAAGAATACAGCACTATTGTTGGGTAGACTACTGTCACACAAATCCAAAACATTTTATTTCACATTTATCTACTTGAGCTCTTATGAAACTTCAGAAGCTCAGAAGCTAGGTGCATGGTTCCAATTGGTCGTTTCCTATGGAGAAGAGCCGACAAGAAACTCCACGTTTAGTCGTTTAAAAATAATTGGCTTTGATCATAGTTATGGGAGGACAGTGTAGGCCTGTCAATATGTACTAAACTTATATGACTCTTGCAAGCCACGACTTAGAAAGGAGGACAGAGATGAATACTCCTCATCTCCATAAATAACAAACTTTTGTAGGATTGTAAAACCTTTGTACTTATTCGTGAGCTCTTGATGGAACGTCATAGTCACCCAACTAAACGGACTTCGCAACTAAAACAAAACAACTTTGCGATGGTACCAGTAAAACAAAACCAAATCGCGAGGGTATTAGTAAAACAAAACCACATCGCGAGGGTACCAATAAAACAAAACCACATCGTGAGGATACCAGTAAAACAAAACTACATCGCGATGGTACCAGTAACACAAACCCAAATCGCAAGCGTACTAGTAAAACAAAACCACATCGCGAGGGTACCAATGAAACAAAACCAAATCGCGAAGGATAATGGCCCGAATTGGTCGCCAACATGCAGCAAGCAAGCGTGGTATCAATGCTCGTTCTCTGTTTGAGAAGAAACTTCTGCAATGGAAGAATAACAGCATAATCAGTCTATAATATTCCCACTGGTGGAACACAGGCCTCCTCACTGTGAGAGGGCGTGGGCCATATTCAACTACGCGGGCTCAGTGCGGGTTGGTGATGTCACATGTCTTCGATTTTTCGGGTCCAGGACAACAACAGAACAATACAGGCTGATATTTAAATATTATTATAACTGAGCTTGCACCAATTGCGTAACTAACCCATCACAACCAGAAGAATTTTGGAGAAAATTCTTAATCCATTGCTTCTTATGTTTAAAAAATTCGTCTGCACAACAACGTAAATAGCGCAATGAATATTGTTGAATTGTCAACATGAATATCATAGGGATTGTGAGTTTGTTACGCAATTACCCCACTGATCAAAGTAAACTTTGGTATTAGATCAGAAAGTTTTATGACGAAAGGGTAGAGTCAGCAACAAAAGTCGTTTAACATTTCAGTTTTTTTTAATCTCACTTATTGAGCAAAATATTAACACTTCAGTTTTTTTAATCTCAGTTATTGAGCAAAATATTTGTTCGAAATTGCAGCAGAAGTACAATGCAATTTGAAACAAATATTTTGCTCAATAACTGAGATTAAAAGCACTGAAGTGTCAATCGACTTTTGTTGATGACCGTACCACAGTAATGACGTAAGCAAGTACACCCTAAAGGTCATATTTGTGCACAAACAGCAAGTTCATCGCTAACAAACAAGGTTGCCTTCTAATAGTTGACTGTTGCGAACTACGTAGGATTAGTAGGTACTTGCTGGGTGGGCTTAATAGATATGAAAAATCATTGTATAGATATACCGGTTGATAAAAGTAAAATACCTAATATTAAATCTTTTAGAAAGTAACATTTTCTAAAGCTACGTAATATATATTTTCTTGCCATCTGATATTTTAAAGGGCTTCTGGCTAAGTAATCACAGCCAGGTTCATGGATGGGCTTTTGCATACTAAGGCCCCTCCGTGGCTCGGAAACCACGTTAAGCCATTGGTCCCGGCTATCTTAGACAGTCGTTACGGGTCATCAGAAGCCCTAAAGTCTTACAATCAGTCTTCCCAAAAGGTTTTGTATTACCCAGTAACTGGGTTGTGAAGGTCAGATAAGCAGAAAACCATGTAAAATACTGGTACTCGGCTGCATCCGGTTAGTCTGACATCAGACACCAACAAAGTAGGCAATAATCTAGTTATCTGCCTAGCCTTTTCCCTACTTGATGATTTGAACGTGCTAACTAGAATTATAATAATTAGAACGTTTTATTTGTAATATTCGCGTGTAATGTAAAAGAAAAAGAATGAAAAATATTTTATTTGGGACACACCAAAAATACAAATGTAAAAAACTGGTCAAGTGCGAGTCGGACTCGCGCACTGCGGGTTCCGTACAAATTTTTAGGTATGCAAATTTTCGGACTTTTTCCTTTACTTGTGCTACATGACATTGCTTCTTGCCAAATTTCATGATTCTAGGTCAACGGGAAGTACCCTATCAATTTTGATCCCCTTGAGAGTGTCGAAATATACGTTTTTTCGGCATAAACGGCCGTATCTTTTTTTACGTTTAACTTAGAAGTTTGATTTTTTCACAGCTTCAAGGGACTGTAGACTTGAGTATATCGTTTTAATTTCAACTCGATACCTTTACGTGTTCCCGAGATAAAGGGTCTTGACAGATAGACGGAAAACAAAGTGATCCTTTAAGGTTTCCGTTTTTTCCTTTTGAGGTAGGGAACCCTAAAAAGGAGTATTTTATCGAACGGTGTAGACAAAAGAGCTAAGCAATTGATTTTTTGTGCGTTATGGTGTACCTACGCGGCTGTCCCATTTCAAAACTTAGTAAGGGACACTTTTTATAAAAATCGTTTTATTGCATAATCTTGCTAACCTAGAAGGTCTCTACCAAATACAAAAACACCAGCGTTTTAAACTTACATAAAAGGAGATTATTTAAGCATCGATACCTAGTAAGTGCACCTTTCACTCCCTAGTGACCATTTCACTCACAAAAAACCACTAACCAATCACTCACTTCACTTTAGTCACTTTAATAGTAGAGTCACTTTAACCAATTCAAAAAATACATTCCATAGGCTGACCAATATTATGTTTATGCGCTCTCCTGTAAAATTTAATTTTAAGTCTTTACTAGGTTTTAAAATGGGGCAGCCGTACGGGTTCGATTGATAAATGATATTTATTTCTATTAGTAGGTTTTTATAAACACTTTTACACGATAAAAATATTTATTTAATCTAGTTGAGGTCGGTTTCCTATCTGATTTCTCTGAGAAGAAACACCGTTACAAATTCAGAGAACACATATTCCCTTTTAATTTGTCACAGTCTTTTTAAAAGTCCAAACATTGTCTTGGTGATATCATGTGAGGGCAATACAGATTAGTGTCTGAGATAGTCGATTAACGCACGGAACTAATATTTGTATTGCAGATTGGTAGTTAATTCATGCTGGGTCTGAATGTTTTTAAGTAGGTACTTATATGTAATATTTTTTTGTTAACAAACTAACGATATAAAATAAATCGGCAAAAAACCCACTATAAAAACACAACAATACAAAAAATGCACCCATTTCCCAACAAAAACTCCTATAAAATTAAACTACTAGGTACAGAAAATGTGAATGCCAGACTACGATTGCACCCCTAATTCGTTCACATACCTCTCTAGGTGCCGGGGGGACCTCCTCCCACCCCTCCAGGAATTTCGGCCTTCCACATTCCGCCTGGTCATTCTTGGAGTCATAATTTCTAGCTCCACATGACATGGTATGTGGAACAATTGTTTTTGTTGGAGCTTCTCATTCTGCGGTATGCGTTGAGCGCTTTTTGTTTTTAGCCGACCTTGTAAAAGGAGGATGTTGTGTATTTGACGCGTATTTTGTTTTGTTGTAGGTATGTTTAGTGGTTATTTGAGGTATTTTATTTAGGGCTTTTATATTTTTTTTACATTTCTTGATCTAGTCTGAATCATTTTTGATGTTGTCTTCAATCTGTATGAAAAAAAAACAAAACAAATAAACGTTTTTCTTTTCTTTTTCTTAAAAAAAATGCTATTTACATCTTCCCTATTTCAAAGAAAACCAACTCTATTATGCATGGAGACGAGAAGCTATCTTCATACCCAATATTGTTAGTTGTCCATTCATCACGATCCAACCATTACGATGTCCAAATAAATTATTTTAATTTATATTACTTAAGTGTTTGGATTGCCATCGTGGTGAAATGATTAGCCAATCAGCGTGGATAGCTCGCTGATTGCCCAGGGTGCGCGGGACGTATAGTGGTTCTGTAGATACGTCACTCGGGAAGGCTCCTTTCATAATAGTGTCCTGCGAGTCCTGTAAGTTACAGGAACTGGTGGACGCTAGTGATGGCGCCAAACAAGTAGCCGAATTCTGGGCCGAGTCCATTTAGATTGCTATCGACGACACGCTAAGAAGAAGACTCAAGTGTTTGTATTTCTTTTGTTTCAGGCTTCAGCCAGTTGCACTGAAGACTTGCCTGAAGTTGGATGCATCAGATAGAAAACCATGTTGGAGAACCAGAGATACATAGAGAACATAAATGAAGGAAACAATGAATGTTCATAAGGTTGCGTGCTGAATGGTCGAGGAACAAATATAAAAAAGATGAAAAATAGCAGGTTGGTATAAAAATATTCTTACTGGAGATTCTCTAGTTAGAATGCTTGTCTGTCAGTGGCTTATGTAGTTCCATAATTACTACCAATAAGAAAAACTATTATCTTATTAGAACGTAGGTAATCAGTTATTATTTCATACATTATTCTGCTTGTAGCTAAGCCGCTACCGAAAGGCGCTCGTATCTAATTAGAATCATTTATTGTACCTAAGTGGAATATTACACCATAATATCACGCTTTAAGTCCGCGAAGGGATAGGTTGCTCTCCTACTCAGATGTCGCCTTCATCATTAAGAGGAAGCTCTAGTGTAGCCCGCCAATAAATGAATGACTTTTTCATGAAATATCAATCGATAGGATATTACAAAAACGTAAGAAAATTTGAATTTCGTGGGCAACCTAGCGCATCCCATAAATCTTCTTCGTGTTTTTTAAAATGGAATTTTGTATTCTCATTTAACTTTTCTTGTCAGATAAATAACTAACCTTATAGTAGTTTTTTTTTCAATTAATCTTTATTTCCTTAGTATATTCCACCGCTGCGCTGCAAACTACCACTACCAACTTAACCACCAGGAAACTCACTAAAACTAAGCACCAACTCTCTTAAAGTAGTGCCAAAAACTGACCAATAAGCCAGGACGTTACCATAACGGCGCGGCTCAAAGAGGTCGAGCTGGGTAGTTTCAACCCCCGCCTGCTAATAGTACGGCGCTCATGGAATTTTGATGATCACTATTTCGCATGGTCTTTGCCGTTTTCACAATTTCAGTTCTACCCCTACTCGGGTTTGGTAAGTATGGAGTGGGCTTGTTTAAAATGTCATATCTAAGAATTGAAGAGCAGGGCGCTTAAAAAGGCCAGTTTGGCAGAATCATAAAAGGATAACGTTATGAATCATAATGGCGAAGACAGTCCGTGTTTTGTTTTTTAGCTGCACTACGTAGGTATAATCAAAGAGATTGGATTTGGATTGGATTGATTGGTATATTAGCACAGACAAAAAAAAAATACTGAAAAATCTTTCACCACTGGGATTCGATACGATTAACTTAACAGGTTAACTATCCATTATGATTATCCTTTTATGGTTCTGCCAAAGTGGCCTTTTTAGGCCCCCTAGTCGATTGTCTTAAAGGACATGTCCAGAAATGGTTTTTTATTATTTAATAATTCTAACCAGAGTAAGTTAAATATATTTGGATAGACATCCCTAAAACTAGTCGTTCTAGTTATATCATACATTTTTAAAGACCTCCAATTTTGAGAAAAATCGTTTTTTGTTTTCGTGAGAATTTACATCTAAAACGAACAAACCTTCTAATTATCTAGAATAATAAAATGAACACACCTAAAAAAAAAGTAAACTTGTCAAAATTGACACAGGAGAACTGTCATTACTGGCAGTGAGCGTCAACGTCAATCAATTTTTGATGTAGGAGCATGACGTCGGACGAATGACGCATGGAGCCGGTAGGGATGGCGATCTGACCTCAATTAATCGTTTTATCGGGCGAAAACAATCGATTTTTTAAATCAATTTTTAGCATAGAAAATCAACATTTGTGTTTTCTATTGAGAATATAAGATATATTATTTATTTTTTAAACTTTTTAATGTAAAATCATTAAGAAAATAAATGTCTTGTTTTATACCGAATACTCTTTATATGGTACTTAATTTGTTACTAACGAATTCCCTGAACTAAAAAAATCCCTGATTTTACTGATGAGAAATCGTTTATTAAGGTATCTTTCTTGATTTTCATAAAATGGACTAAACATATTTACATCTAATCTTCTAAGGATCTTTTTCGGCATGAATCGATAACACTTTGAGCTGGTGACACCAGCTATGTATGGCTAACTCGATTATTCGAGTTGCGCTCAGATTGAGATGCCGAGATCGAGTTGAATTAGATTGCCACGGTAAATGAAGAAGCGAGTACGTGATTGACGTCTCTGGTTTGGCATGTATTTGAACCTTATTTGATATTTAAATTCTACTGAAATTGTATTTTAAATAATTAAAATAGTCTCAAAATACGTTTCCTTGCGAATCTATAAAAAAAAACCGTCGCGAAACAGAGGTGAAAAAACAATAATTCGTTTAATTTCATCCATTTACCAGAGTTCCGTAACTCGAGTTCAACTCGAGTCACATGAATTTCAATCCGAGTAACCTTATCCTGAGTTGGCACATCTCTAACGCCAGTGACAGCTGAAAAATCATGTCAAATATGACATTGTCACAGAGTGACGGAGTATTTATTAGGGTTGCCAACTACAAATAACATCAATTATTATTTTATGATTTTTCGCTTAAATGGAGGGGTTTAAAAATATTATTTCAGTAGTTCTGAGTTCCATATTTTTGTCGTATTTATTTGAACCGAGTTTGATGCTGGTTAGATTTTTCTTGGAATAAAAAACCAACGTCCATACAAAAAGCGGACATCTCCTTTGAGTTCGTTTAAACGATCTTATTACATCTCAGACCAGCCTTTATAAAACCAGACTTTATAAAATCTAAAACGATTTTTGAGGTCAATATTGTGACGTGTGTATTCGTTGTGCACGAATACACATGTCCACATATTGCGAATCATGCGATGAGCGCCGTGCGCTGCGCATGCCTCGCAATGTCTGTATCGAGATATAGTTAATTCTAATATTCATGCGATATAATTTAATTATGTAAGAAAAAATATATTTTCCATTGGCATGAAAAACCTACTGACATCGAGTGCTTGACCAGACTGGCAGCGCGGGGCAAGGAGCGGCGTGGGTGCGGGAACGCGCGCGATCTCCTTTCCGCAGACCAGCGCGGCTTCGTTCGGAGTGTTGTCATGTCCAGTGTTTGACAAAATATAATATGGATGAAGAAGACTTATTTTTACTAGAAAAAAGGTCAAACTAGTTTGAGAACCCCGGGTCCCGCGCGGGCCGCTCGCGCACTCACTGCAGCTCCTTGTATGAATGAGCTATGGCGTGAGCTGCCCGCGTTCACCGCGCCAACCAGCCCGCTCCGCGCCCGCCCCGCGCCCGCGTTTGCAGTCTGGCCAAGCACTGACATGACTAGTGACCATAGAGCATCAACGTTACACCTACATCATTGTCTCAAAAGTCCCTCTCTACACTATAGTAAGATATGCGTAGAATGTGGATGTTGTACACTTGATATTTTACGCGACTCGTTTTAAGAGGCATTAACACTCAAATGAATAATTGTGTTTTGTAATTACACACTGTTTCCTGTATCCTAGATACGTGTGAAACGGAATTCCTTCTACGTGCATTATTATAGTTTTCTTCTTAGTTAATTCTTCCACTGTGCAATCGGCATTTTGTTTTTGTTTTGATTGTTGTAATTTGCCAGTGTCGCAACACCGAATAATAAGTATTTATTTAATCTTTTTCGCACGTAAAAAGGTACAAAGGCGGATTTAATGCCTTAGGCATTCTCTACCAGTCAACCAACCAAGGGTGGTGAAAAGATTAGATAGATAATATTGTCTTTGCCTTTGTATTCTTCGTAGTTTGTAGTCTTTGGTCTTGATGTCTGGGTCAGCCCTGACATCAAGCAATGGACAAAATTGTCAACCTTTTATTACTGGTTTTTTTTTTGGCTGGCTTTTGGCTACTTTGTATGTGTACATTTTATGTAGGTAATTTCTTTTTGTAATGTGCGTTTTGTTTGGGCAGAATAAACAATTTTTCTTATTTTTCTTTCTTTTTAAGGGGTGATTACCTACTTAACTGACGCGGTTGTGTAAGTAATAATCATTTTTTTTTCTTATCCATGTTTTTAGACTGGTTTTGTCGCCTCAGTTTTGGTAAATCGGGTGAAGTGTTTTTTATTTTAATTCAACATTTTGACAACTTTCAGGCAGAAGAAATTAAAGCAGACAGTGTATTTCCAAGAGTTGATTAAAAATAATAACTTCAATAATACAACTTTAATCGAATTACTAAAATAATGAAGGATTGCCAGAAGTCACTAGCAGTCCTTTATTTATTTCCTACAAATAATTTAGCTTACTCGCCAAAATTTCTGAAATTCTCTCAAAGACCATTACGTTTCCGCATTGTCGGCGAGCAACCAGAATGGCGGTAACATTCGGCCAGACTAATTACATTAAAATCACCAGCAGCGCCGTACTAAATCACTGTACCTATTATGTACTTGCCGAGGTCTCATCCGCGCTGCCGTCCGTACACCCGCCACGGACAAATGTATAAATATTCTAAATATACTGAAGTTTTGACTCCTTAAAATAATTTTACATCATCCCCAAAAACTCCATTCAAATTCCGACTTATGCATCGTTGAAAGAAAGTTCGATTTTATTTGCTCGACGCGAGGCGTTGTGGCATTTTAGTGTTAAGGCACATAGTCCTTACAATCCTTTCTGTTAAACTATTCTCTTTGAATAATTGCCGCATGGACCTGAAGGGTTAGAGCGTATTCATGCTCTGTCCCTCTATTGTGGTTAGGGTCTTATGAGTGTGTGCGTGTGTGTGTGTGACTGTCTGAACTGGACAATGTGCATACATGCTCATTGGTGGGTAAATGTCTAGTGAAATGATTAATTGGGTACGATTCGATAAAAATGTTTATGTATTTTTAATGGTATGTGTGTGGTGAGGTTTTGTTGTGGTTAACATAAAGATGACATTTTCATGAGTACCTACTTAGTCTCCAAAAATTTATCAGAAAGTATATGACCTAAATTAGTAGTTGACCCATCATTGTAGATTTATCACTATGAAAGACCTTTGCGAGGCCAACGCTAACGCTGTTGAAGTGGCCGAATTCTGATCGAAGCTTGTATAAAACTTCTGCCCGCGACTTAGTTTGCGTGAAATTTGTTGTTCCCCTACCTCATCGCATCGCATCGCCTGCCCGCGCTATTATGTACTTTTTTCAGCTCCAGGGCCTAAGGAGCTGAAAAAAGTACATAAAAGCGCCTGTCTTGGTTCGAACTTACAACTCGTAAGTCACGAACGTTACCATTTGGCCACCACTGCTCCCTCACATACTACCCTCTTACTTACAAACTAGCTTAGCTTAAAGTTAAGAGACGTTTAAACGTCAAAAATGTACGGTTAAACAGACCCTAATCATGACTTAACATTATATAACGTTTATAAATATAGGTGAATATTTCTTGAATTTAGCCACTGTGCACACTCCAAAGACCAAAACTTCCAATTCACTGTTACAAACAAAACCCAACAACTCCTGATTACCACTTCCCTTCTTAATACCCGATCTTTCTTAAAACCCTAAAGCCAAATTCTACGTTACTATTAACAGTCGTATTAGAGTCACGTCCAAGCCAAAACTACCCTGCGTTAAATGGGACTTGAGTAATAATTGTAACAAATGTAGGCAAGTTTGTTTTGGCTAAAACAGTATGGCCGCAGGCGTCTGTACTTCCAAACTGTCTTTGAGATACGGCAGATTAATTTGTACGGATACTATTGTGATTAAGGAGATATAGGATGATTTATAGATCTGGTTTGTTTGTCATTTTTGGGGTAACTATGAGCGAAACTTTGGCAACCTATGGCCGCATATCATGTTCTCTGTGCTGGAAGTCGGCAGGGTAATTCCGTAAAACACTACCAGTAGCAATCGGTTTCATTTTGACAGTTCAACAACATTCATTGCGTTATTTGCGTTGTTGAGCTAACATATTTTTCAAACTTAAAGAGCAATGGATTAGAAATATGCTTCAAAATGATTCAAATTGAGCGTAACAGTGTGTTACGTATTATAATTAGGGTGCAGCCGGTCGATTCCGTAAAAATCACACCGTGAAAGTGTAGGTGAAGTGAGTTTATTTTTGCTAGGAATTGACACTATTGACAGCTCACTCCACGCTCACTTCACCTAAGTTTTCACGGTGAGATGGTTACAGAATCGCACTGCTGGTCTATTTTTCGTGAGAGGGTGTAGACCGAATCAACCATGCGGGAACAGTGGGAGTCATCTCATATATTTTTTGTTGCCTTCTCGTGCTCACATATATCTCTCTCTTTCCAATTGTTCTGAGTATATCATCATTATTGGTGGACCGACACCTTGTGAAGGCTGCAGAAATCCGCTGGATGTGGGAAGCACAGGCCCGGTCGAAGAGGTGGTGCTTGGGGGAGGCCTGTGTTCGACAGAGGACGTATTTCAGCTGAAATGATGAATAATCATCATTGGCAGCCTTACTGTGGCAGTGTGTGGCACTGCTGAGTATAGTATAGCCTCCTGCCTTTTGTGCCATGTTTCCCTGGGATTTATTCTTCGTTCGTTCCGAAGTTTTGTCCCAAATTCCAAAAAGTCCTGGTTCGTCCCAAACAATATGCTTCTTTCGTCCCAAAATATAATTTTTACTATTTATTCCCGCTTCGTTCTATTTGTCTTCTAGGCCCATATTTTTTTTGTATATGCCAAACTTATGGTTGTGCGAGTCTCATCCAGGTTATCCCCGCAATCTACAGTCTTGTGTTTTATATGACAGGTATTATTCGTGTGTAATCTGACTTTGACTCAGTAAAAAAATATTCCACACGGCAAAGATCGACACTTCATATCTATATTCACTTTATGGTATCTTCGACATCTGCGTTAAAACGTTTTTGAGCTACACTACCAAGAACTGTTAACTAACTAGCAGTTCTCGACTGTTAATTTATCCACAAAAGGGCGAGTTTTAGGTCCAGTACACACAGGCGGATTCGTTCCGCCCCGCCGGTGTACGCACGGCTACACATGGAGCTCGTACCACCAGTATAATATGACTTCTGATAGTACGAAAAACGAATACAATACGAGGTCAGCTAAAACTGGAAAATTATAGTTTTATGTGTCGCCGTGTGTACGTTGTCACTTGCGTTTTCGCGTTTTCAATTCAGGCCATTTTATAAGCGTACTAGCGGCCCGCCCCGGCTTCGCACGGGTAGATATTGATACTTAACAAAAAAAAATTAAAATTATTAGTTTTAACACACTCTTGGCAGAATCTCCATGCTTAGAACATTCGAACAGCTTTTGACAAAACAAATAATTAAAATCATCCGTTTGGGAGCTAAGATGCCGCAGCAACCCACACATAGATAGTTACTATTGCATATTTTAACATGAAAAAGTAATTATTGTGACAAAACTGTAATAGTTACACATATAGTATCGTAGATATTGATTTCCTCTATAAAACTGTAGTACATCAATTTGCTCTATTGTCAATAATATCCGCAGCGTACGCGATATAAGGATTTTTTTGGTTTTAATTTCACACATTGGGTTACATAATTGAATTTTTCATACGGATTCCTAACTTTTTTGAAAATATTCTATCACTTATCTTCATCAGGGATAATGTAGGATTCTAATGGTGAAAGAATTTTTCAAATCGGTTTAGTAGTATCGGAGCCTATTCAATCTAAACAAACAAACAAATCTTTCCTCTTTATTATATTAGTGTAGATAAGATACAGTTAAAGCTATTATTATAAAACAGTATTTAATACTTATTATTATATCGCTTTGAAACACAAAATAAGCTGTATAGTTTTATTTATTTTCCTACTTACAGCACTTTGCTCGCATCTTCGTGGTCAAATCTGACCCCAGGTAATTTTCAATAGAGATATTCATGAGATGAATCTGAACCGGTTCAATCTGGACAAAGGTTATGATCTCAATTAGGTCAGGTGTCATGAGGGGATGCTGTGTCACAATGATGGTCAAGGGTCAAAGGTGAAAATGGGATAAAACATCAATTTGAAGTGTATTTTGTTACTTTTACACGATGAGTAGTAGATTTTAATAGTATAATCTGTTTCAATGTAAGGTTGAATGTGAAACGGAGATGTAGGGTTTGTTGGGGTGATTTTTAAGTAATAAATAAGTTAGGGGTAATGTGATTAATAGCAGGTAGCGATGAAAGGGTTGTGTGTCATAATGTTTGAATGCGTGTTATTATAAATGTTACGAATATATTTTAAAATGAGATACTTTAGAAGTTGATACTATAGTAATACACATAAATATTTCAGTTTATTTAACATTTTCAGTATCAGTAATTAGCAATATACAAATTATATCAATTGTCTTGCAATACGACGAATTTTGACGTTCAAAAGTGCCTTTAATGTGCCTATTTCAAATAAATTATTTGACTTTGAATATTGAAACATATTTATTTTATTTTAAAATCGATTGTAATTTTCTAATTAAACTTTATGACTTTTTAAATCAATTGGATATCTCACATTAGATTATAAAGTTTTGTGTTTGTGTTCAGTGCGGATTGGTAGATGTCACATGTCTTCGAAGTTTTGGTCCTAGGACATACCGGTTTCCTCACGATGGTTTCCTTCACCGTTTTGAGAGCAGTGGTGATGAAATTATTTACACAAAGTAAAGCGACTGTCTGGGTTCAAACTCATAAGTCGGCGTCGTAACCACTGAGCCACCACTGCTCTCGAACTTTAACTATAAAGCGCTGTAAAACCTATAAAGCGCTGTATAACTTAAACCATAAAGCGCTGTAAAACCTTTCCGTATTTTTTTTGCCAAATACGCATACAACTATGTTTGTATGTGATACTGGCCACTACAATATTCAAAACACGAAAACAAAAATATCTCCTCCCTTGACTGTGGTCGTTTCATCTCACAGATATTGAGGCAGGCCAGTAATATCCCAAGTCACTAATTGCAAAAAGAAAACAGACTCCTCCTAACAGGTTATAAGTACGGGATAAAAATGTCTGGGTATTTTTCACCGGGTAATGCCGGGCTAGACCGTTTGACAGCCAGGGTGGGAGTTTGATGAGCAAATTCCTGGGGATTTTCAGATAGAAAAAACTTTCTGGAAAGACTCTTGAAACTTTAGAAGGATGGTGTTAAGAGTTACAAGTGTTTAGAAAAAGAAAAGACAAGGAATTAAAAAAAACTGTCTTGACGGAAATATTTAGAACTAGACAACACAGTAGCAAGTGGCATTTTCGCTTAAGCCAATTTACATTTTTGCAGAAAGCATTGTTATACAGATTCAACAAGAATCTCTAAGCACAAAATACATAACTCATTATTACTTCCAACGACTCTAATTGGCTAACTAAAATTACCTACCTCGTTATCAAGTTCCGTTATACTCAAACCCACCACAAAAACTTGATCGCGAATCAATAGAAACAAAACTAGAACTAAAGACCGCTAACCAAACCGAACACTTGTACCAACTTTCGAAACTCCAACAATCCATTCCCAAGTTCGACCCTGCGCATTGGCCGAACGAACCCTTTGCCTCCCCTCCTCGCTCCGCACACCGCCCGTCGCCCCCCTAGTTTACGAATTAATTGCAATCAAAAGGAAGGACACGAGTGTAGTCCACCCCTAACTTGGTGTGCCATGTTGAAAATTTGCCCGACAACTCTGTCTGTGTGCGAATTTTGTTTTGCATGTGTTGCGTCGTCCACGTATTCATATTTGTGCATGCGTGTTAGTGCTTCCACGCAATGGCGTACCGACGACCGTTACTGTCTCTCTAGATTGAGATTCAATTTTAGTTGACAAGAAAAGTTTTGCTGCACGCTGCAAGTTTGAGTTTGTTTCAATATGAATTTGATGATTGTTAAAAGACAGGACAAGACATTAGTTGCCACCACTTTTTGCTTTATGTAGGTAGGTATCTAACTAATCTTTATCTCTGTTTGTAGACAAGAAAGTGAAAAAATAATAAGGGTAACCTAATTCAACTCATCATCATTATGATCAGCTTATAATTCTCCTACTGCTGGGACACAGGCCTCCTCTCGGTGAGGGGGAGTGGGCCATAATCTACCACGCAAACCCAGTGCGGGTTTCACATGTCTTTGAATTTTTGGTTCTAGCACATGCCGGTTTCCTCACGATGTTTACCTTCACCGTTTTGAGAGCAGTGGTGATGAAATAATTTACACAAAGTTAAGCGCCTGTCTGGGCTCAGACTCTTAAGTCGCCACCACTGCTTTAAACAACACTGCTCTCTGTTGTAAACAAGAAAGTGAAATAGTGATAAACCCTTGCCCTATATTGGCACAGGTAAACTTAAAAATCTTCACCACACTCTCAGAAATTCAACTCAAAACTTCAACTCTAAATATTAGAGAATCATTGGCCCGAAAATCTATAGAGACGTATCGATATGAACCGGACTCTGCTCGAGCCATTAGCAAATATCCAGAAAGCATATACACCTCTCATATAGGATTCTGTGAAACTACGTTAATATTTCAGACTGGGGCCAAGTTAGGGGTCCTTTCTAAACAGCCCTTGGTCTTCCGAAGTTATTCCAACTTTGTTCACAAGTTTCAAAGCTTTTGGAGGGGGAGTGTAAAGATTACTTTGTGGAGGCACCTTATCTTAGTTTTGTGTTAGTTTGATAATGAAACTTGTTGTGTTAAAAAATTTAGCCGCAAGCTGGGGAGAAGGGTCGTTGAGTTGTTCAGTTTTTTAGAAATGACTTAGTTCGAAGCATATACTGTCGCAGGGTCCGAGCACGGGGAGTTTTTTAGTGGTTGAAGTTATAACAGCCGCACGGGTCGATTAATCAGGTTTAGGTACGCTTGCCGCGGTTGTTCCGTGGATGGGTGACCATCTCTACATACCAAGAACCCTCCGTGCCTCGGAAAGCACGTTAAGCCGTTGGTCCCGGCTGTCATTCGTGATCTTTGGCAGTTGTTAAGGGTCGTCAGAAGCCCGAAAATCTGACAACCAGTCTTATCAAGGGGTATTGCATTACCCAGTTACTGGGTTGTGTAGATCAGATAGGCAGTCGCTCTATGTTTAAATACTAGTATTCAGCTGCAACTGCGGTTAGACTGGAAGCCGACCCCAACATAGTTGGCAAAAGGCTAGGCAGATGACGTCTTATTTCGAGGCATGATCGTATTTTAGAGTTAACTGCATTGAATGGAGATTTTTGATTTGCTAATCATGTAACATTGTGCTAAACACATTTCGGTCTGCTGTTGTTTTTGAATACAAGTAACTTGTTATTAATTAAATTATTATTTTTATACCTACACTGTTTATAAAATCATGCTTTCCAAAAATTGCAAAGATTTGGGTCGTTTACGTATTGACATATTAGGTGCTGTTACTGATACTGTTTCATCATCCCACAGCTGGTCAAGGCATCTCCCCGTGACTTCCAGCTCTTTCGATCGAGGTCTAAAGTGGACCACTGGTCGTTTGTGTTCTCCAGTTCGTTCTGCCATCTTTTACGGAGTCTGCCGCGACGCCTACTGGCTGAGCCAGAGCACCGCGTAATGGTTATTTTGGCTAGTTATTTAGGGCATTATTTTGGCAGACGGGAGTCGTGGCCAGCCCAGTCCCACTTCAGCTTAGTCGCTTGTTCAGAATATTAATTAATCTAAAACTTTTTTCATGGAAATTACAACACATGTCATTAATTAATGCTGTACTTTAAACTTTTTATAGTTGCTGTTTAAAAAAAATCTAAGACATATGACATCCACCAACTCACACTGGGCCCGCGTGGTAGATTATAGCCCACTCCCTCTCAAAGAGAGGAGGCCTGTACCCCACAAGTGGGAATATTATAAGCTGATTATGCTACTGTTTTATAATAACCAATCTTCCATCTACCCTACACACTACACGTCAAAAATAATTTATGTACATACAATATAATACATATACAAAACTGTGTATAATGTATGTTAGGCAATAATACAACATATTGGTGTAGTAGATGTTATCTTTCTACTCGGTGAACGGAGCTAACTGGTGATACCCCTCGTAGGAGCCACTAGATTTGGGAGCAGGGGAGATATGCTGGAGGGAATTTTTGAGACAATCCAGTTACCATGTCGTGATAAAAAATAATTAATAGACGTTAGTAAAAATCGTTGGCAAAACCAAGATACTGTTGCTGAAACTGGCGATAGGAATTTGTTGCCAAAATATTGTTACACATAATATCATTATGATAATTGAAAATTATAATATTTAAACAATGATTTAGCGAAAATAAAACTTTTGATCGTATGATTTATAATTAATGTTACCTATCCACATAATTATAATGTTTTGGCGCTATAAGATGGAGACTCGATTTTGTTTTGTCTTTAAGCAATGCTTTGATACCACTAGCATTTTAAATGTATTCAGTAAATTCATTCAAACCACGGATTCAGTACATCATTCTGAATCACCAAGTGCAATATCTACGCGGTTAAAATGTATGGAATGGCTAAATCTTACCGGCGTAGGTACAGACGCCAGCACATCAAGCTACCCGAAACTGTAAAATTTTCCCAAACCACCTTGAACCTTATGCTTTATCGATAAAGTTGAAAATCTATTAAAGAAATTTGACAGATTGTAATAGGTTGATGTGCTGGCGTCTGTACTAAATAAATAAGATAATATAAAGAAGTTCAAACTCTTATTGACAGATTCTAATTGTATCGAAGTGGTATCATATCACTGTATAATAAAATAGAATAATGAATGACATTCTACTGGAGTAGCCACGCGTCCTAAACTTCTTTGCAACCTGGTCCCCCTACCACTTAGGAATACGTGGCAAAGTCGAGGAGCCAACGAGATTTTGACCAATTTATAGCGTGCCAAGTGGAAAGATAAGCTAATACGGCTTAGACACGAGGGGTTTTGTATTGGAAAACTAATTTTGCATAAACTAAGAGCAAGGGAGCGCATTGGAGCGAACTAATGTGACAGGTAAGCAGCGTTTGTTGCGTTGATAGATGTTGATATGTTATTATTAGTAAGTGAAGTGTTGTTCATGGACTGTTATTGAGTGTACCGTTGTTTACATTTTAATTAGTGATTGTTTAATTTAAGTTACCTGCTGATTTATTATGTCCTATTTGTAGGGACATAATCAATTGGATTCCTACATTAGCTAATTATAACCCGTTCCAAAAATATGTGATGAAAGTGTAAAACAAGCCCTGTTCCGGTTAAATTCTTATGCAATCACTCATTAAAGGCATTTTCTAATCGATTTGTTTTGATTTTCATCAGATACTTTTTGAATTAACCATAAATTTTTACAAGTTTTCACGTTTGTCTCCCTAAAAGTATGGGTATACTTAGACGATATTGCAAACACGTGCTCACAACATGATGTCCAATTATTACATGAGCAAAGGCCTCCCTCCATTCCTTCCATCTTTCGCGAGCCTGCGCGTCCTCCTTCCAGTTTTGATGGAACTTATCCAGCTCGTCCTGCCATCTCCTACGTGGTCTGCCGCGACCCCGCCTCACTGTCTCAGGGCACCAATTCTGCTATTTGGGCCCACAGTTTGTCTGGCATGCGGCAGACATGTCCTGCCCAGTCCCATTTAAGTTGAGCAGCCTTTTGAGCCACGTCAGATATCTTTATTTTGGAGCGCAGTATTGTGTGTCGAACACGATCCGTTAATTTAACGCCTAGTTTATTGCACTCCAATGTTCGTTGGCAGACCTTGAGTTTGGACTTCTCGATGTTATTCAAAGACCAAGTTTGTGCACCATAGGTTAAGACGCGAAGAATACACATGTCCATGAGCCTGCGTTTCAGTGCCATAGGCAAGTCACCCTTAAATAGTTCTTACAAGGACCAGTAGCTCTTTCAGGCGTTTTCTGTTCGTCTGAGATATCTTTATTTTGCCTCGCCTGGAAAGAGACTACTTGACCCAAGTAGAGGTATTCCTGGACATGTTGTATTATCTCCCCGTCTACTTTTATGCTTTTATTTTATCGAATATTTTTAGTTCTTTTATTAGCCCTATTGATAACCTGTTTCTTAAGTTTTGTCAGGTCCGCTTTGCTTGAGATTCTTATCCATGATAACGTCATCATTAAATTAAACATATCATGTACAATAAATTCTACATATTAAACAGGACAGACAACCCTTTTACTGTACTTCATATATATTTAAATGATCATTTCAGTACCCTTTCCAAATGTCACTGTTCTTAGCATATCAAACGACAAATATCTACGAAATTAAACGGAACCTTTTCAACATACCTTCGTTTACATAGCGCATACTAATGACTTGGCTTGGACCTCGGAGGGTGACCAGCAAGGGACGAAAATTTCCTAAAGGGTTTACCCTAAAACGGGGGTTGGACGCGATAATTAATGCTTTAAAACGACTGTGTTTTAACCTACATTAACAAACGAATTGGAACTTTGTGTGGAGAATATAAAGTTTAGTTTTCGCTGGTGTGGTCAAGCACATTCGGTCCAATTCTATAGTGTAGGGTGGCAAATAATAAGAGGTTTCGGGTACATGCAAAGTTCGTAGAGAGTTGTTGATGAATGACACTCGGAGGACCCATTGCCCTTCGAATGTTTTAAGTGGGTAGGATAAGAAATGTCGGATATCCAGTGAAATATTTCGAACATTGTAGGTAGTTCTTGTTGTGATTTTGATAATAATTAATACGTGAAGTAGCGGTTATTGTCTTTTAATGGGCGGCTGGAGTGCTGTTTTCGTTTATGATGTGTTTGGAGTTTATGAATATTTATTATGGTGATTGTCAGGTTGAGATAAATTAATAATATCAACCTTTAATGGATCGAAGGCTTCTTCACATACAGAGGAAGAACGAACAACTTACTATGGTTACGTAACGTTACTTCGTGATGGTCATCGCTTTCAGAAAAATACTTGACTGTAAAATCTCACCGTGAAAACTTAGGTGAAGTGAGTTTGTTTTTACTAGGAATTGACACTATTGACAGCTCACTCCACGCTCACTTCACCTAAGTTTTCACGGTGAGATTTTTACAGAATAGCAGCTTAGTTGTTTTTTTTTTTATTTTTTTTAATCAACCCGTATCGTCCCACTCCTGGGCAAAGGTCTCTCCCATAGCTTTCCATTGTTCTATGCCCGTACACCAAAACTTAAAAGCTCAAAATAATTATAAGTACGATTTTTTGTCATAAGTATCATTATTTAGGTTAGATATTAAGACCATTTCATGTTAGTGCTGTGGGGTGATTGCGTAACACACTAACTGTAGCATTGCCTATCATTTTAACAACATTATTTACGTTGTTGAGCAGATATATTTTTCGAGCAATGGATTAGCAATATCCTTCTTAGTGATTCAGATTGTGATCGAGTGTGTTACGCAATTAGAGTGCTGAAAATAACTTGCTGATTCTTCTTAAAATATGTGAAAAAGCTTGTCAAAACAATAATTTGAACCTATCATAACTCCTCTGAACGCTGTGGTCACATACATTTTGAATGTCCTTTCTTTTTGTACAATGTTGGCGCCTCATCGAGACGGGTTTCTGGGTGCGTTCCAAAATATTTCTTCAGTTTCAACACAATTTCCGGTTTAAACCTAATTGATTATACAATGTACCTACTGTTGAAAAACATTGTGGCTGAGCTAAGTTAGTGAGGCAATTAATTAAATACTACTAATTGCTTTTTCTTTATCAGGAGAAAAATTCGTATCAAAATAATGAGTGGAATCTTACATCGTAGTTCAATGTCATTATGAGACCACAGAACAATAGAGGATAGCCTAGAAAAGAATCTTAGTGTTATGCATTTGCAAACTTTTAACTTTGAAACTCCTCTTTTTGTTTTTATTATGTTTTATTAGTCGAATACGTACTAGGACTTTTGACTAATTTGTATTAGTGTGTGTATTTTATGTTTACTGTATAATGTACGTCTGATTTGTGCAGGATATTTTCTTTTTTCTTTTATTTAAAGAAAACTGTAGATGACGTTGTTCATCGGCGCTCTCAGGGTAGTTACAAAACTCAGTTACACCACTGCAAGTGTAGGTAATATGAGAGATGAAGAAGAGAAAAAACCCAGACTGGATTTTTTTCACCTTTATTTATTTTGTTTATAGGAAGATAACCAAAGTGTTGGTAGTGCGAACTTCTAACGCCCGTATAGCTGAAAAATATCTCCTTTTCCCCATCCTATTAATACATTTACACCCATAAGAATCTAACATAGATCCCCCATGCCATGACTTGCAGGACACGCCATATGCTATGAGGGTGGATTGGAGACGCTAATTATCATCCCCTAGCGATGTGACGTCATATCAACTAATGACCTGCTAGTTCTAACGCTGAGTAATATGAAACTGGATTAATTAGGGTTTATTGAAGGATTTTGTAGTGTGGGACATTTGTGAAAATACTTAAGTCCTTGTGAGGCAGTAATAAGAGGCATCATAAAAACAAATGAAAGGGTTGAACCAATTACTATCCATAAACTCGGTACACAATATTGCAATTTAAACAGTATTTTCACTTTTTATTTTGTCGACGTGTGTCGAAATAAATGTTAATACTTTCTCTTCCTTTTATTCTATATAAATAAAAATAAAATGGTGTTCGTTTGTAAGTGCACCTGAGAACGGCTGGACCGATTTGGCTATTTTTTGTTTTAAAATGTTCGTAATAGTCCAAAAAAGGTTTTTGTTTATAGAAAAATTGGAAAAGATGCCCGGAAAATTTGGGAAAACTGAAAGTGCTTCTTTCTATGGGATATTTGTTAGAATTCAAGACCATAATACAATTTTGACACGACAATGTATATCAGGTTAGCTAGTTACTAATAAAAAAGTGACTATTTTGAGATTTATTGTAAAGTTTAATGGGTTAGTGTTAAGCTTCCTGTACTTCTAACGAAAAATCTCTATCATATTGGTATGGCATTATCAGCTGTAAATAATATAAAACAAAGTTGTTTTTCGTGTTTGTCTGTGTGAACGCATTTTCTAAATTACGCATCAGATTTTGATGCTATCTTCACCGTCATTTAGAAAATATATTCTGGAAAATATAATAAATCTTGATATTTTCTGAAGAGGAAATGCGGTCGGAGTGACTTTTTGAAAAAGCCTAAGTGAAAAGTCATAATGCGAGGTTTGGCTCTTGCCTATTTCTTCCTCCAATATTGGACCAATTTAAAAGATATTTCATAAACAGAATAAGAAGGATATATACTATGTCCCTATGTTTTCCTTTTTGATCATACATTATTTTTATAAGCTCAAAATTGCCGCTGTCAACAGAGGCCTAGTGTATAAATTTGACAACTATTAATGAAAAAAAAAACGTAAGGACACAGTATAGATCCTTCTTTTTCTGTTTATAAAATATCTTTGAAATTGGCCCAATATTGGTAGAGAAAATAGGCGAGAGCAAAACCTCAATTTATGAGTTTTGCTTAGGCTTTTTCATAGTCTCTGCGACCGCATTTCCTCTTGTCGTAAAAACCGTGGCATTGGTCTAAGAATAGAATAGAATAGAACAATTATGTAAACCAAATGTCATATAACCAAGTTACCAGTCATTCAACTTTTGAAATATGGTGCCCATTAAATTATTAATAACGAATTTAATAATTGATTATGAAACAGGTAGGTAGATTTTTAATTAACTATCAAGTAATCATACTAGGAGAATAATTAAAAGTATAAAGATGTACATATTTCAATTAATAATGCTATTTTAGTTTTAGTCTAAATATTATACCGTAAATTATTATCAAAGACAGTCCTTATAATATTACATGCTCAAAGCAGGGCTACATACAGGAATATCGATATCAAAGATAGGTACCTCATTAGTGACGGGACGTAGGTAGACAGCGTAAGGACGTAATTATAATAATTATGAGGAACCAATATCGGAAGGTACTTTTTAGGGTTCCGTACCAAAATGGTAAAACGGAAACCTTATGGTGAGACTCAGTCTGTCTGTCTATCTGTCTGTCACAGCTAGATATCTCAAGAACTACTAATGCTATCAACTTGAAATTTGGAATAGTTTTAGATGACGTTTGCCCAACTATTTTGCAAATAAGAAAGAAATAAAAATATATGTATGTTTTTTGCAACAGGGACTGAAAGGGGGTCTGAAAAATTCGAAGTAAGGCTACTAGGGCATGTGAAAGAACGCAGTTTGCACATTCTCAAACATTTTTTTAGGCCACATACTTTTCTAGTTTTGATGAAAAATGTAAAAAAAATACCATTACCCTTTTATCTCCGAAGTCTGCAAACATAAAAATCTGAAATTATTCTGTGATTGAAGTATAATAATATGTAAAGATTACAGGAAAAATAAAACGAAGTCTCTAAACAGCAATATTCTACACCGCAGTGCACAGTGTTAAAATTCTCTGACGAATATAGGCCTCGCTGATGAAAAATTAAAAACATGATGGTACGGAACCGTCGGTGCGAGAGTCCGACTCGTTTTTGACCGGTTTTTTTTTTTGTTGATTGAGACTTTCATAGTGAAAAGCTATACATGATATTGAAGACAATCTAAGCACTCTAATCTAAACTATAGTGATACTTTTGCTATTTAATTTTTTTAAAGTTAAAACTTCTTTAGCGGCGTTGTACACTTTTTTTGTAATGGGTAAAAAATGTTAAACTCGCGTCAGGACACGTGACCTGATCGAAAATTCGTAAGACGGATGGCCGTAGCCGGTACGACGCGTGTTTTGTTTATAAGGCGATTCACAAAATACACACGACGTAATTGTTCAAGTTTTCACTTCTGTCGGCACTCCCGGAGTGCAGTGCCACTTTTTTTTAAGTGTTTTGATTTTTTCATTGGGATATTCTAAGTAAAAACCCGGACTTTGGAAGTTGGCGGTGTGATACCCCCGTGCCTTCCTGATAACTCTCCGGTCGTGTCGGATTGTCGTTCCATCGGACTATGAGAGTGAGGAAGTAGAGAGTGCACCTATATCTGCGTAAACACTTGTGCACTATAATAGGTATATCTGGGGGCCTAAAAAGGCCACTTTGGCAGAATCATAAAGGGATAACATTATGAATCTTAATGGACAGTTAACTGTTAAGTTAATCGTATCAAATCCCATTGGTGAAGGATTTTTCAGTTATTTTTTTTTGTCTGTGCTAAAATACCAATCAATCCAATCCAAATCCAATCCCAATCTCTTTGATTTTACCTTCTTCAGATGTCTTCGCCATATTATGATTCATAATGTTATCCTTTTATGATTCTGCCACAGTGGCCTTTTTAGACCCCCTGTTCTCCTTTGAGATTGGCCGCCATTGCCGAAATTCGGTCTCGAGAACTATTTGATACTTATATCTTACCCACCTACATCCACAAAACATCCATTACGATTTTTTTTCTTCGCTTAGTTAGACCATTTAAAAATCAATTTCAATTATAGTACCTACTTTGTTGTTCAATATAAAATGAACAGAGAAAAGGATCAATAATTGATCCTTTTCTTATAATAATTGGTTTGAAGCTACAACGCGTTGCGTATTACTCTAGACTTTGCTGTCTGAAAATTAACCCCTTTATTTATAAACGTTGCTTTTAAGGGGCTTACAGGACCTAAACACAAAAAAACAAGTTTTAGAAACAATAAAAGTATATGATCCACTAGAGTATACAAAATCAGAAAAATATATAATATTCTTCAGGATATATGCTAGGTAGATAATGTGTTGAAAACATAATACAACTAATTTGATACGATAGAAAAAAATCATGAAAATACCTCTAAAAACTTTCTTTTTACAATAAAAAGTACACTAATATACATACAATCATTCTGATTTTTTGTCAGATTATTCTACAAGCAACATAGATACTAAAATACTAGTGTTTTAATTTTTTCGTCCACACAATAGATTTTTTGTAATTAAATAATTGCTTCATATTTTGCAATAAATTACCAGCGTTGTGTCATCGCGCTTGTCTTTCTTTTCTATGCAGTCTGACAGTGACCGCGCTTTAGGTTATGTAAGCCCCTTAAGTTAAGAAGTGATTGGATGTTTAACCATACATTTTTGACATTTAAACGGCTTTTAACTTTAAGCAGCGTTTATAAAGCACGGTTCGATTCTCGCAAGAAAAAATATTGTATTATCTTTTGGCTAAAGAGAAGAATGGCAGGTATCCTTCTTTGAGAGAATTCCATAACTGCTTATTATGACAGAGAGAAGAATTGACGGAGGGTTTCTCGAAATATCTATGTATTTACCTAACCGTAATTACTAACAAACAGAACGGCATAAATCTGCAATAAAGCAATTTATCACACGCATTATACTTCTATGTCATTAAGCACACGCCGACGCACTCCTTTGAATCAGTCTTTATGAAACTATGAAAACATAATGACCATACGTCACGTCGTAAAATACCTACCAAAACAATGGAAGCTCGCGACAGAAATTAATATATCATTATGTCAGACCCATGTACTGTAGCCCTCACACTTAGTATATCTGTATCTCGTTCACTCTAGGTTGGTTTTCTATGTTCCGTCTCTCTCCTGGGCGGAAAACTTTGGTATGAATACGCGAATCTCTCCCGTGATTGGGATTTGTTAATCTTCTTGCCTCCGAAACGGCTGAAGTTAAAATTCTAATGTGCTACAATGCCTTTGGGTAGTGTTTGTGTTGTTTGTTGAAAATTTACGAGAACAAAGTTCGGTTATAGTTGAGAATTACGACGACGTTACAATGATAAGTATCTACGCATTTCATTGACTTTGGAATTAGGTTATTGGAGTCTGAATTTTTTAACTATTAGGCGACTTTTTTACGATTCTTCTATTTTACATTTGAACTTGAAGAGAATCATGTGAAGTTAAAAGTGTAAAATCGCCAACACGTTGTGACCTAACTTGGTGACGAACGATACAAATTGTTGCGTTGCAAGAAAAGTCGTGGCGTTTGGAACAAAAACAGACTTGTATTCATTATATTTACAATTTTAAAAGTAACTCCAGTTCGACTTACATTGCAGGTCACTAATAATAAAAAAACAGGCTAATTTCAATTCCCTGCAGGCTACAACACATCCCCACCCACACACAACTAATTCGCTAATGCTCCCACAAAAGCCTTCCATAAAATCAGGGCAATGATGGTGTGTCGTTCCTGTGTGGCACTAGCTTTGCCGCACTTCGCATCAGAGTTCATTATTAATGCTGATTTTAATTATGTACCTAATGATCATAGTAATTATGTACCTAATGATCATAGGTATCTTTACTTTACCTCTTTAAAATAGGCTTGATAGGTTGATATGGTGACGCTGTTGGTAAATATTTAGTGCAATTGTTTCGGGAAATGAATTGAAAAACAAAATGGCGGCATTAGTTCCGATTTCAGCCGCGCGCCAAAAGATTCTTATACAGTTATACGACCTGCATAGTCAGACTCCATCTACCATCTTGCTAACTGGCTGATATTTTTATCACGACTTGAACTATTCTGTTACACTTGTGTCGAAACGGGAGAAAAAAAAACCGACCAGCCAGATCTAGAACAATATAAAACCTCAATTTTATGAAAGCAAAAGAGATGGATTTTTGTCCCATTCGAGCATGGCCCAGAAATGGACATCAATAAAAAAAAATGTATTATAAAGCAATAATAGTGTTTCATAACCCTGTATATTTTAAGGTGCTGTCATTATAAACTTTAAGGTGCTGTCATTATATACTTTAAAGACTGGACTTATCTATTTGTTTAAAAATGAAATTGATACATTAATCAATTATTAAATATCATGTTCATAACAGTGTAGTTTTATTCAATACGCTTAATATTCTATATTCTAAAAATACTCGTAAAATCATTGCAATAACCATGTCCGAATTACCATCTTGTTTCTAAAACTGGCAACATAAAGACCTCCCCGAAAACTTGAATCAAAATAATAATCTTTTAAATTGAAATATTTTCTGCAAAGGTTTGTCAAGTAACGAAAGCTATGGTGGGATTTCAAATATTATCAGTTATTTTTTAAATATTATTAACCTTTTGTTCGTACAAGGCCACAAAAAATCCAAATCCTTTAAATCCTCCCTTAAAATCCTCCCATACACACAACTAATACGCTAATGCCTCCACAAAAGCCTTCCATAAAACCAGGGCAATGATAGTGCGTCGTTCCTCTGTGGCGCTAGCTTTGCCGCACTTCACATCAGAGGCTAATTTACACAGAGCCGCCACAAAGAAAAATACGCTAATTAAAAAGTGAGTCGACTCAAAGTGTCATAGCAAACGGAAAAGTCTGGGACAGACTGGGGCTTGTTGTGTTAGCTAGTTTGTTCTTTTGGCGAGGATGTATTGATGTCTTTGTGTCTTTTGGCGTGTGGTTAACTTTTTTGGCGTGTGTTGTGGGCTTTTTTGGAAGGGAATTTAGTTAGCAGAAAGTTTGGTTTGATTGAGATTATAGATTTTGTGGTGTTGTTTTTCTTGTCTCTTAATTTTTGTAGAAGGAAACCGGTAGATTGTAAAGTTTTTTAGCTCCAAACTGAAAATTTATATCAATTTATTTTTCTTGGTTTACGGATAGAAAGAAAAGAGTGTTTATGAGAATGACACGAGACCTACAAAATTGTAGTGCGTACCCCAGATTTCAATATCAAGATTAAATAAAGATTCATCATTACTTTATCAACGAGAGCTCCGAACGGCTGGTTGACATTTCCCGTGACCCAAGAACTGGCTTTTACCTTGGCCAGAGGCTAAGCATTGCAATGCCGCCAGTCTCTTGGGTATACATTACCAGTCGACAGAGACGTGGAATAATTTTTTGACACCATATTTTAGTCTGTTAATAGTTTTAGTTAGGTTATATTTTAATTTTGATAGTTTGTTAGTTAATTCAGTAAAATAAGTTTATCCAGTGTATATGATATTTTACTTTATTGAAATAGTGAAGAATAGGTTTTAATTGTAGGTACAGTATGATGATACTGTACCTACAATTAAAACCTACACAATAATCTTACCAAAACAAGAAACCCATTTTTCTCTCAGCCATAATCCAGTACAAAATACTAAGCAACAATGCAGTGACGTAATAAGCCGAACATCGAGTAACAACGTAACATTTACTAGGATTGAAAATACCAAGGAAATGGCGCGGAGGAAAGACTTTAATGAGCTGATTCGAGTGCATTGAAAGAACGTTGCATGTCAACGGTAGTTCAACAAAAGCCCCTTGGCATTATGATTTTCAAAGGAAAAATAATGTGACGTATATGTCGGTAGTTGTACCTATGTATGTAAGTGATATAGTGACGTCAGTGTGGGAGTAGGTGGTAGGAATATTGTTATTGTGTGTGTCTTCAGAGCTTGGTATTTGTTGACAGTACGTAAATGATGCGATCATTTCTTTGTAAGGAATCTATTTTTCTGAAGAAGCTGCTGAATATCAACCAAGTACAATACAATTTTAGTAAATAGACTTCAGTTATTATCTTGTAACATGTACCAATACGCACTGGGCCCACGCGGTGGATTACGGCTCACTCCCTCTCACGGAGAGGAGGATAATGCCCCAGCAGTAGTGGGAACATTATAGGCTGATTAGCAGTGGTGATGAAATAATGTACAGTACCCGGCGATAAATATTGCACATCGACCTTTGGAAAGAGACAATCGGCTAATTTCGGCTTCGTAGAGCGTTATCTCTGTCGCACGAAAACAGTCCGGTATCTATTAGGAGCTGTTAAAACAATTATGATTTGCTTCTTTTGACAATTATTTTTATTCTTTGTATAAAATCGATAGGATCGAATAGGTCGATGTGCAATATTTATCGCCGGGTACTGTACACAAAGTAAAGTGCCTGGCTGGGTTCGAACCCATGACCTTACGTATAAGTCACGGCCGTTACTACACAGCCACCACTGCTCACATCTAAATTATTACCTACCTAGGTATATTCCCCGCTTCTGTAGCGCATCAGGGATGTTTGCGATGGCACGCACTGACTGTTTTCATGCTTCTATGCGCAAGCGGTGTGCGTCCCTGGTGCGCCGGGTGCGGGCCAGCCCCAATACCATCTTGGCAATGATCGCCGATAGGCTGGACTGCCCCTATATCCGGCATGGCTGTGACAGGCATATTGCTATTCGAATGCCGGTCAGGAAATTATAAGTATTATGTGTTGTTATTTTATTTTATTTTATGACCGAGCTTGAATTAATTTTTATTTTGTGTTTGTATGTGTACCTAATTATTTTATTTTATATTGACATTGTATGCTAAATAATTGTATGAGTCTGTGTAACTTGATCAATGAATAAATAATAAATAATAAATATTCAATACTAGCTGCGCCCCGCGGTTTCACCCGCATAAGTGTTGATACCTTGAGAATATCGGGATAAAAAGGAGTCTATATGTTAATCCAGGGTGTCAGCTACCTCTATACAAAATTTTATCAAAATTGGTCCAGCCGTTTGAGCGTCAAGAAGTAACAAACATATAAACACACACACACTCACAAATTTTCGCCTTTATAATATTAGTGTGATACAAATGCGCTCCGCGGTTTCACCTGCATAAATGTCGATCCCATGGGAATGTCAGGATAAAAAGTAGCCTTTATGTTAATCCAGGGTGTCGCTACCTCTATACAAAATTTTATCAAAATTGGTCCAGCCGTTTGAGCGTGAAGCAGTAACAAACATATAAACACACACACACACACTCACAAACTTTCGCCTTTATAATAATAGTGTGATAAATACTAGCATAGTTGGTTTGGTCTATTGGCCTTAGTACAGACGCCAGCACATCAACCTACTAAAATCTATCAAATTTCTTTAATAGATCTTTAACTTTATCGCTACAATATATAAGGTTCAAGGTTCATTGGTAAAATTTGACAGCGTCTGTACTTCGAGATTAAAGCTAAAAACGATTTAAGGCTCCTACAAACAGGCGCGACACGCGATATAATCGCGCGCGACACAAAGGCACCGCTCGTTGCGCGACTTGCGGTGCCTTTGTGTCGCGCCTGTTTGAAGGAGCCTTTATTTCCAAAAGCAAGCCTGGATAACATCCACACTAAAATCAAACTAAAAGTATTACTCTGCAGCCGGAAAAACTAAAACAATTTTCTATTTTTGTTCCAGATCAGTGTATTGGCTTCGTGGAGAGTAGAGCCATCAAGAATTAAAAGCCTTTTAATGACATCCCGCTTCGATCGACCGCTTCATTCAATAGAGAGCCAAGTTATGACGTGGAAGATTTATGCAAAATAGGAAGATAAACACAACTGGCTCAATGTGGGTGTACGCACAACATAATTATCAAGCTATACATTTCCAGTTTTAGATGACCTCGCATATAGATTCTCTCGTACGAAAAGCCAATCTTTTTGTACCAGAGAAGTTAGCTTATACTGGAAATGTATAAGCTGATACTTGATATACAAGGTGACTTTTTTATATCCTATAACTCTAGGGTATAAGGAGACCATATCAAGGAATCAACTGGCATATGAATTATTTCTCAATTATCACTTTTTTTTGTTTTCATTTTTCATACAAAATAATTTTGACAGTCACGATTATTAATGTAAAACACCCTTACGTGAAATATGACAACGTCGCATTTTCTTAGCTCTAAATATGAATGATTGTTTCGAATGAAAATTAATTACTCGTATTTATCAACGAAATTTAGATACAATTTCGAAACTATTCATTTTTGGACCACATATTGTAGGACTTATTGTATTATTTTTACTTATAGATTAAAGTCCTAGAATTATGGGATATAAAATAACACGTTGTATACTCGTGCGTACTATTCACCTTTGCCTAATCCTTCGGGAAATGTGGGTGTGGTATAATGTTGCAATGTAAGAAAAAATATAAAATGTCTCCTTGTCTTAAAATAAGGCTCATGAATTTAAATACTGTGGGATAATTGTGACCACGCGGGCGAAGCCACGGGCAGAAGCTAGTCTTACATAATTATTCCAACCCAAACTTTTTGCAAAACAATTTCAGTAAAAATGCTGTAAATACTGCCTGCTTAGTATTTTCATTTCTTGACTGAACCCAATAAATAAAACCTTACCATCTTGCATAACCCCATCCCGCTTAAGTGCCGTTCGCTTCTTAAAACCATAGGTGGTTTTATCGAAGCAGTGAACGTTTACATCGAAGCGGTGAACGTTCACATCGAGTTTCGAGTTCCGAACGATTGTTCCACTGTACGCTTGATGCAGTTCAAATATTTAAGTGTACTCGCCTTCACTTGTGTTTGTTCTGTATTACTTAGGATTGTATGGACTTGGTTGATGGGTCGGTGAATAAAATAATACTGCTTAGTACGTGTATCTACAGGGTTTCCAGTGGTAGACTTCAAAGTTTGAACAAATGTAATTTCTGAACGCAACACGTTAGAGTTGCGCGGGGGGCCTCGATGTAAGCGTAAGCTCTGCGGATTTTTTAGCTGCCATAGAGCGGTGGTGTGGAGGGCACCGCGCTTTTGCCATCAAGGCGTATATTTCAAGTGCATTTTTGCTTACTAAAACACGTCTTCGACTTAGTAATCGTAACGGTATTCGTCAACTACGTGATGGACCATCGATCAACCTTATTTAGTCTTGGGTAGCAAAGTTCTGAGCTACTGGATCAACATTAAACAGCCCCAGACCAGGACTTGAGCTAGCGGTAGCCACAAACGAAAATGTTGAACGTGTTATGGTTTCTGTAAATGAAAATTCCCGTTTATCATTTCGTGCACGTTCATCAATATTAGGAATTACGAAATCAACCTTACCGGTTATAATAAAATTCAAATCGTTCAAGATTTACATGAGTCAGTCGCTCTGTAAAAGCGTTTTTGAAAACTCGCGTGCTAGACTTGACAAGTGTGCTAGGCCCAACGGTCAATATTCGGAGAACGTGGTTTTCAAAAAATAAAATTCACATGTATTGTTTTTAAATAACAATAAACATTCTTTGAGCGAGAGGTGTAGTTTTTTTTTACAATTTTTCAAACTTTGAATCATGCCACTGGTCAAGAATGTCCAGTGGCAGAATTCAATCTGAGTCCAAGAAGTTTCACTTCAATAAGACGTTTTTAACCTCAGACATTATCGCTGCATACTTATTTACTCACCAAACTCGAGTTTTGGTAAGCGATAATGTCTAAGGTTAAAAACGTTTTGTTGAAGTGAAACTTCTTGGGTGGAGATTCGATTTAATTGGACGAGAAATAGGAGTGAAATAAGGAAGCGTCGCGTTTAGGCACATTTCTTTACATATGAGAGAAGAAAGATATAACTCTCTCTGTCATTCACACTAAATTTGTCTTATTATTTATTTATTAAGAAGCTGGAGGCCCTGTGACTAGATGTCTAGTTTTTTTTTTTTGTGATTTTTATAATCACTAGACCTGAACTGCATGTAATAAATAGCAATGAATACCTCACATGTGAGACAACATTGATTATCACTATGGACATACATATTACTAAGGACAGTAGAAACCTATACAGTGCAGCAAATAGCAATTGCTATGCCATTTTGAAAGCAAGCTCAACAAAATATTCCACCACAAGTTAAGAAGAAATAAAAACAAAAAAAAAATGCATAAAAACTATTCACAAACTCGTAAACGTAATTACTGCATATCAAAAGGCTGCAGAAACAATTGGTATCGTACTTTAATTGGCACATCGAAGCAACGTGACTCCCACGAGTCTGGGAGAGAGTGGCGATAAAGAGGCACAATGGTGGAAAAAAGTGGCAATTCCCGACCACTCGGTGTTGCCAGCTACTAATTAAGGTGTCGCAATAAGCACGGGGAGTGACGATAGTTTTTTTTAAGGGATCGAGAGGTGATTGTGGTTAGGTCTTTTTAGGGTTCCATTTTTAATATGAATTAAATTGAAGAGTTTGGTTTATAAAATGTCTAAAAGCTCCTTCATGCAGGCGCGACACGCGATAAAATTGCGCGCGACAGAAAGGCACCGTAAGTCGCGCAACGAGCGGTGCCTTTGTGTCGCGCGCGATTATATCGATGTTTGTAGGTGTACCTTTGTTTTAGTCAACAACGTGGCCTAATCATCAAACATCGACGGGGTCTCAATATAAATAATAAATCACAAAGTATAATATATATATATATATAATCTTTCAAGCCATCTGTTGCTTTCGAGTGAAAAAATGCTATTTATTTTAAGAACATGTTTTTATTTAATCTGTATAGAATCTGGAGTTTCTGATTATATTTTTCCAAAGTAGCAAATGAAATACCTAGAAATACATACTGTTTGCCATAATATTAGTTATGTATCATTTAAAGTTCAGGCGTAGAAAATGGAATTGTTAAATAATGGCAGTTTATCATGCATAACTACACATTATATAAAACGAAGTCCCGTCGCCGCTTTTGTCTGTCTGTCTCAACGCGATAAACTCAAAAACTCCCCAACAGATTTTCATACGATTCTCACCAATGGACGGGCTGATTCACGGCAAAGGTTTATGTGTTTAATTCATTAAGGTTTTGTGCAAATTGGCTGAATTATGACGATGGTTGTTGAAAATGTCGGAAAAATCATGCCAATTGGGAGCTTTACTGGCGTGCGGCGCAAACCTAGATTGAGTTATAATATGTATTATGTAATACTTCAAACCGTGCGAACCCGGGCGGCTTGCTGTATCTTATACCTATAATCAATTTTAGTCGATGACCCATTAAATTTAGGAATTTCATAATTTCTACGAATTATATGAATATTTATACGGAACCTATTTTTAATGCCTCCACTATTATGTTTAACGGTATCACTATGAAAGGCTTACTAATTGGTAATTTACACTGTTTGCCGAGTGTCCTTATTGGCCCTGCTTATTGCGCGGGTTTGTCTCCATTTCTTTTTACTCTACCCACCTACTACTACTTTTTATTTTTTCTGGTATTCAAAACTGGAGACAGTTTTTGCGTACATTTCGTTTGCGTATACAGGTTTGCGATTTAGTCACCTGCATCCGTCAAGGGGATGATTCTATCCGACATTTTAAACAACTTTGTTAGTGAAACACATACGAAATTGTAAAAAAAAAAATCGGTTGTCTGTAAAGTCGGTTTACTGACGATAGTTGAACGTGACAACGTCATAAGAAAATACTGATGGAATAGTTGCATTGCATTTGTTAAATATTCGCTTGCACTTCAAGCCGCCATGGAACGCTACAACGCTACAGAGCGAGGCCGCGAGGTAACGCTACATGAGTCATGTTTTTTCGTGAGTGCAGCCAGTTTCATCGATTTATTAGACGTTGTCACGTCAAAAACATGCCTACATGGCTCGATATAGTCTGTCTACTGTTGTAGGTATAGAAATTAGACTTTTTTTTTCACGAATCGGGTGTTTCGTAGCGAAAGTTGTTTAAAATGACGGGTAGAATCACCCCCTTGATGGATGCAGGTGACTAAATCGTCACCCTGTATTTTAGATAGATACTCTTAGATAGTCTTAGATTAGATCTAACAGATATCAGCTACTTCTTTATATCCACAAGCCTACGTTTGTGCTTTTAGGATTTCAATGAATAACTGTTAAGTAGTCTTGTGATAAATGATTTTATTAAATATGATTGACGTGTTAAAGTCAACAATATAACACGTCAATCACGATGAGGTCGGCGTTTCCTATCCGACTATTCTGAGAAGAAAGACCGAAACAATCTCACTGACTCTTTTAAATAATCTTGGTCAGAGTATGTTATACCAAATGAGTAGGTTCTTAAAATTGTCATAACTAATACATACCATCTGAAATAAAGACCACATGTTCTATAGTTACCACCTAATTACAGATTATGGTAAAGCAATAAAGATATTGAGTATTGAGTAAAGATTTTATTCTTGTTATTGTTTTTCTTACAAACGAAATTGTCGTAGCATGCGATGGAGCTCGTAGACCGTATCCGTAGGCGTCTACGAGATGCTACGCAATCAAATCGTCTACTGTAACGTTATTTGATACAAGCTGTTGCCCGCGACTGCATCTGTGATCCGGGATGGAAAGTATCTTATGTCCTTCTCCAGGTTCCTAGGCTGCATATCCCTTAAATTTTGTAACAATTGGTTCAGTGGTTTAGGCGTCAAAAGGTAACAAACAGACAGTGTTACTTTATGTACATAACTCCAGCTTCCTCATATGTGATAGAACAATTCTACCTATGCCAAAATTTAAGGCATAATAGCTGCAATCAAAGTTCCCAGTCTTATTTTAGCTGCCACAAAAACTTCGTTAATATGAGCCGTTTAGTGTGTGTTAGCTGGAGTGACGTCACCCCAGCTGCTCATGTCATATCTTCCAAACGAAATAAGATATGATTATGTATTATAGCTCAAAAATTAAGGCATAATAGCTGCCATTGGCAGCAAAATTTTCAAATCTCTGGTCAAAACACTCTATGAGTTATTAACAAAATAAACATGTGTAAGCTGGAGTGACGTCACCCCAGCTGCTCATATACATCTTCCAAACGAAAGAAGATATGATTATGTATTATAGCTCAAAAATTAAGGCATAATAGCTGCCATTGGCAGCAAAATTTTCAAATCTCTGGTCAAAACACTCTATGAGTTATTAACAAAATAAACATGTGTAAGCTGGAGTGACGGCACCCCAACTGTTCATGTCATATCTTCCGAACGAAAGAAGATATTATGATTATGTATTATAGCTCAAAAATTAAGGCATAATAGCTGCCATTGGCAGCAAAATTTTCAAATCTCTAGGCCTTGTAGTTTCCACGTAATAAGCAAAATAACAGTTTCCGCGCCAAAAACATCAATTAT
Organism: Luperina testacea; assembly: GCA_927399505.1. Lineage (NCBI taxonomy): Eukaryota > Metazoa > Arthropoda > Insecta > Lepidoptera > Noctuidae > Luperina > Luperina testacea. The sequence continues at coordinate 14,684,542 of OV656768.1, read as the reverse complement.
ATTGCTTCGGAGGAAGTAAGGAGCGACGTTGCCGTTCCGTGCGCTACAATACTGCAACCAAGTTTGCACTTAGCAGACATTCTATTAGAAGTCATTTTAACTTGCGCTAAAAATAATTTTAATTTTGTATATTGAAGATATAGACTGAGAGCCGACTGAACTTTAATGGAACTATAAATAAAAAGTAGATTCATATCAACTTTGGATGGCGAGAGAACTAGGTATCTACTATTATTGTTTTTTTTTTGTCTTGTTCTTTCTTTTATTAAATAAGATAGAATTGGTCTATTGAATGCTATATATTACTAGCGATTGAATGACTTTTTCATGAAAACGTGACATTTGATAACAATTCTATACATAAAGCAAAACTAAAGTAACATCGAATCAGAACAAATGTCATTAAAAAAACCGGTCAAGTGCGAGAAGGACTCGCGCACTGAGGGTTCCGTAAAAATTTGTAGGTATGTATGTAAATAGTTTTAAAAATCCCACACTCCCCGAATAAATTGAAATAAATTGTAGAAATAAATTCTGCAGTTGGTAAATAAATAATCGTAAAATATATCCTTTACGTGGGGTCTCTCAGTTCTTATACTTGTATGCTGATCGGGCACATCGAGTGTGAAACCTGAAAGAAATTATGCCAAAAATGTGATTTATGATAAAAATATACGAAATTGTTACACTTAGATTTTTAAATTTTCCTTTGTCCTATGTTTGAAAACACAATATTGACTATAAATAACCTCAGTACTTACATAGTACGATTAAAGTGTGTAGTCGGCTCCCAGTCTATAATCTAGTTCAAACTGATAGTGTAGCGCACGGAACGGCAACGCCGCTCCTTGGCTCCTCCGAAGCAATAATTGATGTTTTTGGCGAGGAACCAGTTTTTTTGCTTATTACGTGGAAACTACAAGGCCTAGAGATTTGAAAATTTTGCTGCCAATGGCAGCTATTATGCCTTAATTTTTGAGCTATAATACATAATCATATCTTCTTTCGTTCGGAAGATATGACATGAACAGTTGGGGTGCCGTCACTCCAGCTTACACATGTTTATTTTGTTAATAACTCATAGAGTGTTTTGACCAGAGATTTGAAAATTTTGCTGCCAATGGCAGCTATTATGCCTTAATTTTTGAGCTATAATACATAATCATATCTTCTTTCGTTTGGAAGATATGACATGAGCAGCTGGGGTGACGTCACTCCAGCTAACACACACTAAACGGCTCATATTAACGAAGTTTTTGTGGCAGCTAAAATAAGACTGGGAACTTTGATTGCAGCTATTATGCCTTAAATTTTGGCATAGGTAGAATTGTTCTATCACATATGAGGAAGCTGGAGTTATGTACATGTTACTTTCGCATTTATAATACTTGGAGTGCCCCGCGGTGTCACCCGCATTAGTCTCAATCCCGTGGGAATATCGGAATAAAAGTATCCTAGGTGTTAATCCTGGTTGTAAACAATGTGTCTTAAATTACATCTAAATCCGTTTTGTGGTTTTTGTGAGAAAGAGTAACAAAAATCCATCCATCAATACATCCACCCATCCTCACAAACTTTTGCGTTTATAATATTTTAGGACATAGGATTCTTTATGGATTAGTTTAAAAGATCCGTCGGAATCCGTCGTGAATTATTTGTACTATTGATGCTCTCAAGAACAAAGATAAATAAATAACAGGACTAGGAAGAAATAGTTCGGTAGTTATAATAATTTAACTGGTCGTCCTGTCGTCCAATGGCGTAGCGGCAGTCATTAATATGCTAATATAAATCCCTGTTTACTACATACAAGCTTAACTACATTATAAAGTATCTAGTGAATCTGTAAACACAGAAATGTGCGTATACAAAGTTAAAATACATTTGATCTTGAATTGGAATCATCTTGCTTCATTGGAGACTACATGTAATATAACTTTAAATTCATTGAAGAAGAAAGTCATTGATGAAGACAATAATTATTTAAAATGTTCATGGTATTAATCCTCTGAAGTTTTTTTTGGATAAGTATAGTTGCATATTTCAGTGCCAGCAGGTACAGTCAACAAAAGAGATTAGTATGCAGGATCGTCGGATATATTTGAAGTTTAGTAAGAAACCGGTGGATGTTGTCGACCGAAATTTAATTTGATAAATGAGCTGTTTGTTTTCTATTAATAAAATAAAATTTTATTTGAGAACATCCATCGGTTTCTTACTAAACTTCAACTATATCCGACGATCCTGCATACTTATCTCTTTTGTTGACTGTACCTACACAACTTTGCAATAAGCGTCATTTCATAAAACATACAGTTTCAAATACTTTTCACAAATATTCAAAATCTAAGACTCGTAAATAAAAGCAGAATCACCAAACCTAAATTTCACTAAATTAAAACCCATATAACGCATCGTAATAAACATTTACATAACAAACGTTTACATGAAATTAAATCAACACTTGTATTCAAGACTCAGGTGTTCTGCTCAGCCTGTGCTCGCCCGAGCATGGCTAAGCGAACAAAGCATTCAAATGGGCAGACGTATCTCATTACGATGCAATTTTGATGATTGGATAGTAAGAGTGATTACTTCTTAATCGAAGATTGGATCGAGATTGGAGATTTGTGGGTTGAGAGATTTAAAGATTGATGGGTTAAGTTTGTGTGCGTATGGAACTAGAAATAGGCCTATCTTATGTTATGTGATGATAGTAATTAGTTAGTTTATTTATATTAGTATGTATATTAGTTTGTAGATCTTTGACAGTCGTCACGGGTAGTCAGAAGCCCGGAAGACTGATAATCAGTCTTACCAAGGAGTATCGTATTACCCAATACATGGGTTGTGGAGGTCAGATAGGCAGTCGCTCCATATGAAATACTGGTATTCAGCTGCATCCGGTTAGACTGGAAGCCAACCCCAACGTATTTGGCAAAAGGCTAGGCAGATGATGAGTGGTCAGTAGTTGTTATTCAATTAAATCACCATCACATAATCCTCTGTAGATATTTAAAACAACAATTGACTAGACGGAATGATGAATACTGGAAATTTATTTAACACAGCATCAATCCTCTTGAAATATAAGTTCAGTTTCCTAGGCAAATATAAATCATAGATTCCTGCATTACGTTTTATGAAACCCCACACCTATGTCAAAAAAAATCTATCAACACGCTATACCCATCAACACACATTATTTTCAACATTTTGATAATTTGTCAAAGTTAACCTTACAACAATAGACCCGGTCCAACACGCCCGCTGTTGACAAAACTGTATTACCGAAAATTGGACAATATTGCCCAAAACGGGTCATATTATGTTCATAAACCCACCGCGCCGTCGGCCGAGGTACACAATGCATTGATCTAGTTGTTATGACCCTAAGTTTACAACGTGACAATGGAAACTTGAAATTCCAGTTTAAGGGAATCCGGATTTTGTAATAAATGTATTTTTGAATACGGCACGAGCTTCATTGTTTGGGGGTTTAATGTAATTTGATTTTATGTATACTTAAATGATGATAGAGTTAAACATAAACTGATTTTTTAAATAACGTAATAGAATTTTACTTTGTGTTTTTTCTTTCCAGGTGCAGGATAGAAGTTCCTAATTCTAAAATATACGTTTCTTTTGTGGAATGAAAATTATAATCAACAGGAAATGGTAACTTAATACGTATTTTTGGAATTTCCATTGCTGACAACATTAACAAACATTTCTCACAAAGATGGATGTCCAAATACTCATTACTGAGCTTCAAAACGCGAATAAAGAACCATTATTCGGTAATTATCAAGTAAAAACGGTAACGTTTCACGTAATAAATCGATCGGGACAATGACCTATCAGACTGAAACCCATTCCACATAACAAAAGACCGCATCCATCTTACATCCCGCAAATCTTTTCATCAAACACGATGGCCAGCTTAAAACCAGAACGCAGGCAATGCATAACAATGCAAAAATTAGAAAAAAGATAAAACAATGCCTACATTCGCCGGCAGTGCAGACTCGGCGTCCGTCTAGCGTTTTCAACGAACAATAGTGACCCATTGTCACACCGTCCATTTTAAATGAACAAAATGGCGGACCGAAACTCGGGGTTTTGAAACAATGCTTGTCCCTAATCCCTATGAAGGGTTAAATGCATGCTATTGGTCAACTGTATCCCCACGGAGTAATTTTAAAGTGTGTTTGTGTGTGTCGCGAAGTTTTCGCGTTATTGTCGTGGGATTTGTGTGTGTGCAGTTTTGCGGTGCGTTTTGGCATCGTCAGCTGTTTTGTTTGAATGTATTTTTTGGGTTGCTTCCATTCGTTCTTGTTGGGCAAAGTTTTTTGCTATAATAATTCACATGGGAAAAGGTTGATTTATTTGGATATTTCACTTAATTGGTATATTAAAACCGAGTACCTAAACCTACTGGAATGCATTATGATTACACTGTCGTCGGGCTATCTCAACGAGCAATTGGACTACAAACTCAGTTAAAGAATAAAAAAGTTTAGGATAGTGCTTAAAATGAAGGATACGGCAATAGAAAGCTTTATGCAATTATTTGTGACAGACCGATAATGATTAAGGAAGGTATGATATTATTACAGATTACAATTTTCAACACAACGAAGTTTTCCTAATCCGGAAAGAAGAAAGAAAAAAAAACAACTTAGCACGTGTCAAAACAACAAAATTCCCAAAAAACTCTACTGACCTACAAACAAACGCCACTCGCAAACATAAAAACAACCGGTATACGACACATCAGCAACTCTAGAACAATTCATCGAACCCGTCAACCGTGACAGCCAGCGACGCAATCAAAACTTCCCAACTCGGGTACATTGTACCCCACGTCCCACTTTTCTCGAAGACTATTATTTGAATGTCTTTCAACCCGTGAGAAGGGTACTCCCTACCCCCACGCGTGTGCCAGCCTGATAATGTAATTAAAACAACACCTTTATTCGGAGAAGTCACATTTTGTAACGAGTTTTAGTTTGATGTGTGGCGACATCTTTCGGGGATTTCTTGTAAACTTTATCTATATGTGGTTTAGTTTGTGGATTATGACAGGACTTTATCTAGAATATGGTTTGTGTTTGTATGTAAATCGTACACCATAGACTACCTGCGGTATTGTCTCTCCTTTCTTTCTAAATCCATCCATAGGTTGTCTTTAAAATATCGCTTTTATCGATAAGACCGCCCATTGTGTCACGCCTTGTAAAACGTCTACATTTATATTCTGTAATATTTGCAGTGTAACTATAGAATAAAGAATATGCTATTCATTACAGTTAGTAATGTTTTGTTTGAGAAAACAATGCTTGGTAGTTATGTCCATGTACAACTATCCTAATGACAGGAATTTGGGTATGGATTTTGGAGGAAGATGTTTTCTTCAGCCATACTTGATGAAAAGAACCATTACAAAACCATTCTATATAAATAAAGATTTATTTAATTGCTCTATTAGATACAATTGCATTCATACAACTTTTATTTTCAAATTTCTTACGCATAATCAACCCATTCCATCCTGCGACTCAACAAAAAATGCTACGCCACAGAAAAATATGTAGTAAAACAAAAATTTTAAGCCACCACTACCCACGAATAAGAAAAACACACATTAACCTCCAGACGCGTATAATCCCTATAAAGAAACAAAGGACTGTCGCACATTAAAGTCGACAGAGATTTTCAAAGTGAAGCGCCCGAATTCTGCTCGAGAAATTTTCGGGGTAACATTATACCCGTGCATTAGGGCTAAGTGATACCGTCACATTTGTTGGATTAATTCATCATCTGAATTGCCGTGGCCAGACTGATGGGCCAGAACGCCCGGGTCCCCCCTACCCCCTCCCCCTCCCTCTTGCCGAGGGGGCGCTTACGTACAGATAACTTTTCCCCTCTGTTCCGTATGGTGTTTTAATTATGTGTTGTTTTTGGAGTTTAGTGATGCTGGATTTTGTGTTGATCGGTTTTAGCATAAATTAGTATTACTAATCAGTAAGATTTGGGCTGTGAAGTAATTTTACAGAACAGTGACAGATTGTAGAAAATAATTTATTAAAGAAAAATAAATATTTTCTATTCCAGCTGTTCTCATGGGGGTGTTAGACAGGTAATTCTTGTCTTTGCTCTCAAAAAAATCTATTGTAAGTATTCCAAACCTAAAAAAAAAAATAACGCGAAGAATAACGAAAAAGAAAGAAATCCGGACATTATCCAGTGACCTACCTTTCGTCTCACCTACAAACAAAACTTAAATCACCAAAAGCAAAGAATAAAGTTTAGCTAAAGTGGTAATCAGCGCTTGTAGCGCTTAGCTTCGCCCGATGCCCTTTTGCCCCCCGAATTAGACCCCCTCCCGAGGGGGGTACCCCTGTACCCCACTCTACGGGACAGCGAGTGTAAGGATAAATGGGAGGGCTGGCTCTTCTGGTTAAGTGTAGATTTTCCGAATGCGGTGTTGATGACGGCTCTCCTAGTGCGGGGATTGGAATGTCGATATTTTTTTTGTCTTTGGGAATTATTTCTGAAAAAAATTCTTTTTTGTGAATTTAAATAAGAATGATTGGGCATTTGTTTTTGTTTGTAAAATGCAAATCATTTAAGCATAGAAACAAGGAAAGTAGATATCTATACGGAATGTAAAAAATGCTATTCATTCTCAATGAAAATGTATTTAGGATAACTAGCTGAAGGGAGATCATTAAAAGTTAATGACGTTTTTAATGGGGATATTTCAATAGACCAAATTAAATCGTTTTTCATTAAGGTATCTAAGAAGAATGATAGGATACGTATAATGAACATTTTTGAATAATGAACTGTTATTGAACAATCATGAATCATAGACAGTTCAATATTTAAAAATGAAGGATGCATTACTTCCTCAAGACCAAACACATTTTGGATGCCTTTGTATCCAAAATGTGTTTGTTCTTGTTTTTTTTTCCCTTCATTATTTAGCTGCTTCTGTAAACAGCTTGAAATCTAATATTTACCATTTCATATAGTGGTACCCAAAAAATGTTCAGAGGAAAAACAGTATTCTGGACAGGGTGTCGCTAAAAAAAACAGAGAATATTTTATCGATAGAAAAGCATTTGTCCCATCACTACGAGAGTTCCCGAGACCGTTGGACAGCGAGGTTGTAAATACTCGTGTAAAATTGTCCACATTCCCCCTGGAAGCCTTTTGTGTTATATATTTCTTTGTTATTTACTTCGCCCGGCGAATGTACGCTACCTGATGTAGGGGACTACAGTTATAATAGACATAGATATGTTTTAAAATAGGTAGGTTTGTAAATGTTCTTTGTAATTTTAAAGTCTTGGGTTTTTGAGGCTTTTTGATTTAGAATAAAATACTTGGTTGATTCCAGGTTCCACAAGTCTTAAGATTTTTTTGTTCTTTTTTTTTCAGAACTATAAAATACAAAAAATATATAGTATTAATATTCTGTGTTAATACAAGCTATAAGCTATCTGCGTGCCAAATTCAATCACATCTAAATCCATTCAGCCATTTTTTCTTGATTGAGTAACAAACACCCAAACACATTAGTAGGATTAAATTCTTTTCCTAGCCCGTCAGCTTCATTTCAGTTCGTGTCATGACAATTAAACCACAAATGTCTCATTTTATCTGTCCTGTGTTCTTCAAAAACCCTGTACATAAAACTAGACATACAAGCGTACTCCTACAAACAGGGGACATCGGTGTTCGCATCACGGAACGCGCGAGTTAATTGCTGAGCACAAATGAGTGGCGGCGAGCGAGTTACCGCGCTATAGCTGGCCGACACCTGCGCTGGTAGGACCGACGGATACTAGAACAACTTTACTGAAGAAAAATAAAGAAAATGTTCGGAATTTACTGCATTTTTTGCTTCATCGCACGAGACGTCCTGTTTTGAAACTTGCCCGATTCATTCTTCTACTAGCTGTTGCTCGCGACTTCGTCTGCGATCCAGGAAAGAAGTCTATGTCCTTCTCCATGTCTACCCATGCACCAAATTTCATCCAAATCCGTTCAGCCGTTTTAGCGTGAAAGCCACACTTATTTTCGCATTTATAATATTAGATAAGATTCTTTTCGACAGAGAATTTTGTATTTAATTTTTACGTCTAGTTTTACACCCTGTGAAAAACGAGCTCACGGTGATAAGTCGAGCTCCTCTACCAAAATGAATGTGTAATGCAATAAAAGCTTAAGGACTTTTTTAGGTAGGTTGACTTTTGTTAAAACATTTTGAAATAATCCACATACTAATGTCCACTGATTAATATTATCCACATACTAATATTATATCCACTTTTTAATATTATGCACATACTAATGTAAGTGTTATTCTTATTTCAAAAATTGTAGTGCGTAAATTAATTAAATATTATGTGAAAATGCATGCCATGTTTGTTTTATTTTAACTGACTTCGATTGCTACACTGCATGGTAATTTGCTACAAATAAAGGAATTGGAAATACTTAGAACTATTGAAACAAAATCAAGTCATTATCCTTAAGTCGCGTACTGTACGCTACGCTTTACAACAAAATGTCTCCCTTTCACCTTCTACTTTCGCTTGGATAATCTTATTTTTGCCGCAGCCAAGGTGCTATAATCCCTCTTACACTCGCAATAAGGTTCAAAATGGCCCACTTCTTTACCAGGAGTTAAAATGTATTACCTTTTATTGTGATCCTCAACAGGGATTAAGAGAGAGCGCGGTTTTGAATTTTGATTCGGATTGTAGCGCTCAACCCGGCCATCCAAATTAGAGCTCTCTGCGATTATTTGTCAGCCCTTTTCTAATCTGATCGGAGAACAAAAAAGAGGGGAGAGGGAGGTCAAATTATATTGGTATATTCCTAACTATGCACACCTATTTTGCTTATTGCTTTGATTACATTCTACGGAATGGTCTTTAATGAAGATTTTGAATGTTGGAGGCGTGGTTTCAGTTGTTTAGAGACTTGAGCAGCACTGTTATTGTGTATTTGTACAGTTTCCACTTAGTATGATCTTTTGTAATCTCAGTTGTAGCTCGGTGGCGAAGTCTTTTCTAGTAATGTTAAGTAGGTAGCTAGGTTCGTGATTGTATCGCTGAAATGGGTCTATTTGAATGGAATAGGTGTGTTTACTTGAACAGTAGTACGAGTATGACGAATAAGATTAATTATTACATCTCTCCAAGGAGCAAACAATTCCATGACTAGAGACCGCAAATTTTTATGTTATATTTTCTTTTGTAAGGAAAAACAAACAGTAGCATATTACTAAAAATTAACAGAAATAACTTAACAAATACCTATATGTTTTAACAAAAACTTAACAAATAAGTATATTTGTTAACAAAAACTTAACAAATATATTTGTTAACAAAAACTTAACAAATATATTTGTTAACAAAAACTTAACAAATATATTTGTTAACAAACCACAAACCACTTACAAATATATTTACAACAACAACTTAAAAAATATGTTTGTTAAGTTTTTGGTATACTACCCACTAAATCCACAGATTACAACTTACATATTTACAAACTGATAGCAAACGTAATTTTAGTCAGGGGCGAAATTAATTAAAATTGCCAAACATAAAATTGATTTTTCTCAGCCAGACGGACCTTAGAAAGGTAACTTGAATAGTTACTCTCTTAAGCACTTAATTTCGTAACGCCATTTTAGAGAGGTTTATGACTAGTACTGATGTTCCGCTGCATTCAGTTTTACTGGAAGCCGACCTCAACATTGATTGATTGATAGATTTCATCATTTCAGCCGAAAGACGTCTACTGCTAGACATAGGCCTCCCCCAAGCACCTCCACTTCGACCGGTTCGATTGATAGATTTATTTGCCAGAAAATAGGTAATTACATAATATGACATGGCATTAATAACTGCTGGTTTCACTGTATACGACTTTTTAGTCGTTCAAATATTTAATTTACATCCATAACAGCAGAGAGCAGTCAGTGGTGGCCCAGTGGTAACAGCCCGACTTACAAATTGTAGGTCGTAGGTTCGAACCCAGAATGTCGCTTTACTTTGTGTAAGTTATTTCATCACCACTGCTCTGAAAACGGTGAAGGAAAAAATGTGAGGAAACCGGCATGTACTAAAATCAAAATTTCGAAGTCGTCTACCAACCCGTACTGGACCCGCGTGGTGAATTACGGCCCACTCAACGGAACGTTATAAGCTGATTATATTATGTATGTACATTCATAAGACAATACCTACACACGTATTATAGTCCGCGCGGAACTAGTTGGCCGCGCCTTAGGTGGGGACGGGGGTGAGGGCGTCGGGGTTGCCTATTGTGCGCAATGCACGTACTGAGTAATGTCAAAGCGCCCCCGCTCCTCCGTCCCTCCGCTCACAAATCTAAGGCGCGGCCAACTAGTTCCGCGCGGACTATAATAGAGTAATTACTTTACTTAAATAATATTAATTTCACTGGGATTAAGGATTATGTCCATCTGTGAATGTAGATAAATTTTAGAGAATTATTGATCATCTCAATCACTGGATTTAGATATAAGACTTTTTAATACTAAAATAGAATGGGCAGCACAGCATCTACCTGTACCAGTTAGTTCTAACGACCGTCATCTCATTTCCTAATGGATAGTCGTTAGTCCAAAGTGTAGGTACCTATCTAATGGTCCATTTGGTATCACCTTACTACCTACTATTAAGATTTTAGGTGAGCTATAAATATGATTATTGTTTGAAAAGGGTAAGTGTCTGGTGTCGTAAAATGTTGTATCGTTTCGTCTCGTCGTCGTCGTACAGTCAGTGAATTCAAGAATTTTATTAAGTACAGTACCCGGCGATAAATATTGCACATTGACCTATTCGATCCTATCGATTTTATATGAAGAATAAAAATAATTATCAAAAGAAGCAAATCATAATTGTTTTAACAGCTCCTAATAGATACCGGACTGTTTGTATTTCGTGCGACAGAGATAAAGCTCTACGAAGCCGAAATTAGCCGATTGTCTCTTTCCAAAGGTCGATGTGCAATATTTATCGCCGGGTACTGTACTAGCTTCTGCCCGAGACTTCGTCCGCGTAAAATTTCGTGCTTCCCGATCCACCCCGTCGCATCGCATCGCCTGCCCGCGCTATTAGTTCGTTTTTGCTTTCTTTCTTGCTCTTTTCAGGGTTCCGTACCTCAAAAGGAAAAAAACGAAACCCTTATAGGATCACTCGTGTGTCTGTCTGTCCGTCTGTCACAGCCAATTTGTTCCGAATCTAATGGACCAATTAAGTTGAAATTTGGTATACATATGAATCTTTGTGACTCAAACACAGACGTGTAATGTAAATGAATGAATTTTGAATATGGGGCTCATCTTTGGGGGCAAATAGAAAATTAAAAAGTTTCGTAATCTGTAATATCAAATGAAAGGGCTTACTGTGAGGATCTCAAATATTTTATAATTTTAAAGTAAATTGTATTAGAGTTATTTAAGAAAATAGACGAAAATTGACCATTTCCCCTCTTATCTCCGAAACTACTGAGCCTAAAATTAAAAAAAAAATACAGAAAATAGTTTTATACCTATAGATTACAGGAAAACGCCCAAGAAGTCTGCGCTCTTAAAATAACATGGTAAATCTTACAATATTGTGCGTAATGAACAATTATGATTTGCTTCTTTTGATAATTATTTTTATTCTTTGTATGAAATCGATAGGATCGAATAGGTCGATGTGCAATATTTATCGCCGGGTACCTACTGTATGTACCTATGTGCGCGAGATTTTGTGTAAGTGGTAAAAGGTGTTGGGAACACCCCAACATGGGTAGTGTAAACACGTCTTAGCACATAAAAATAAAATAAAACTGTATAATTGACAAAAGCATTAACTATTTCTGAACAATGAACAGGTTCTCTGTTTTCTCATAGAAAAGAGCGATTCGGTGGTAACGTAGTAGGTACTTTCTTCTTACATAAAGATTTGTTGAGCGGATATACTCGTATATTGAGTTCTTTATTTATTTTATTGTAAAGGAAAGGAGTAAAATAACAAGTAAAATCATTAAATTAATTTAACAGTGTAGAATTTTTCTTAAGATGTTTTGTACTCATATAGGATCGTGTAAATACTCATACGAGTACCTCGTGCTTTCGGCGCTTGTTAGACAGTTTTAGGTCATAAACGAGTTGGCTGTGATTCTTCAAAACAATTATTTCTATGAACAATTGCCTAACAGTAGAGACTTGGCAGTATTGATAAAGTGATTTTGTCGGGAACAATATTCTTTGGTTTCAAATTGCTCAGTTTCAGTATCGCGCGTTGAGCAATTTCTAAGCTCTTGATAGTGGTTTTAAGAGCTCCACCCCAGGATAAGAATAAAAGGAAATAGATAGATAGAATCTTATTCAACCCTAACAGAAAAGGTAAAACATAAAACGGTCAATATTTCTCTGAACCGGTTCCATCAAACCCACGCCGGGCCTATGTGGCCAGTTCTTAGGGCGTTTTAACCCTTTCACTGCAGCCCTCGGTACAGAATGACCTCTCCGACCCGTTTCCCTGTTTTTCTCCTAAATCAACCCTTCGTCGCGTGCTCTTTGTGGGGTAAAAATGTTGTTTTCTGATAATAAAATAGTTTTATTAGTTATTTTGAAACATATGTCTTCACTTATTATTTTTATTGATCGTGTTGATGTGACGATAAGTTATTAGTTTTGAATTGTTGAATTGATGTTTGGAGGGTTGAGGCTTGAAAAGTATTTACTGATAAATGATTTTTGTTTTGCCTGACTCAACGCGTGCCCTCATTATTTAGCTATCGAGTTCATAGACCTATCTCTTCCTTTATAGTTGTCGTAAAGGATGCCTGAGAAAAATCAAGTCAATCAGCAGTACCTATATCACACACACATGATAAAATTTATTAGATTACCTATGATACAATAATTGTCCTCCAGGCCCGGATTTCTACCACGGCAGCCAATCTCAGCGGGAGAAGTAGGTAGTGTAGGTACCTATCTTCAATAGCCAAGGGAAGGGTATTATACTAGTCTCTTGTAGCGAGGACCCTTGAGTCCAAGGTGGGTCTCGAACGAAACTGGACTTTAGTCAAAGTCCAGTTTCGTTCGAGACCCACCATTATTATTCCTGGCCATGTGCCAACCTTATGATATAAGTGACGTATAACTCTATCAACTGAATTTATGAATGCAAACTAGAAACCTGTTTGACTAGAAATGGAGCCCTCATTACACTTGCGAATTGTGTGCGAAAAAGAGCATTGTTAAAAATGGCAGATGGTTTGAGTTATTATAATAATAGTAATTTTAAAATAACAATAATGGACGTAACGGTTACTTTTTGATTTGTTACAATAATAACAGAGACATTGCACATATTATATTTTTATAGTTTTTCTAGTTTACAGTTTTGGTAGGTTTTTCATTATTAGCGTCTAATCATCAGCTCCTAAGAGTTGTCCCCTTAGGAGCTGCCGATTTTAAGAAATAACTAAGTATTTTCGACTTTAGTAAATCATAATCACACTAATATTATAAAGGCGAAAGTTTGTGTGTGTGTTTATATGTTTGTTACTTCTTCATGCTCAAACGGCTAGACCAATTTTGATAAAGTTTGGTATGGAGGTAGCTGACACGCTGGATTAACATATAGGTTACTTTTTATCCCGATATTATTACGGGATCGAAACTTATGCGGGTGAAACCGCGGGGAGCATCTAGTAATATAATATTTTTCATAATTATCGCATTGGTGAAAGGCAACAGAATTAAGAAAGCACTAAGTATCTTAGATTTCAGTAGACCATATTATATTCTACATATGTATCACCTCTGTGGAAGGCAACATAATTAAGTATGAAAGAAAACAAAACTGATGGGAAAGAAAATCTACAACGTCCCTTGAACTCACACTGACTTATAGCTGTCTGTACTTAATTTTATCATTCGTTTATTAAATTCCAGATGTTTTACAAATATCAACTTACTACTAAGCTATTGTTAACTCTCAACACTTTAGATAAGTGAACACTCATCATGATGATAATCCTTACTTCAGAAGGTGACGACTTTGAAGAAGAACTGTTCATGATTTCAGCAGACCGGGGCCCTGTTTAATAAACGTTACAATCCGACAATTTTGTAAATAAGTCACATATTTCTAGTAATTAATTATTTATTATCTCGTAAATTGTAAAATACAATTACAATTTGTAAAGTTTATTAAACAGGGCCCAGATCACTTGTATAACAGGGCCAGGCAGGGGCAGGGAGGGACTTGTATTGAATACATCGCATCGTCGGCAGAAAGAATAAAGATTAAGTATGACAATGAAAGACAAAGGACGGGATAAAGAGCCTTTTGAACTTGAGCCTAAAATGAAGCTGTCTATATTTAATTTTAAGATTTGTTTATCCAATTCCTGTAGTATAAAAATCTCAACATACTACGAAGTTACTACTAGGTATTAGGTCTCTCTTTAAACAGTGTACAACGCGAAAGAAAAATCAAAAAAATATTCCAAACATTCGTAGGCACATTTCAACAGCACGATCAATCTCGCCAAATCTGACCGATGTCCACGTAAGGGGCGTGGCCACACACTGCCCGTTTATTCGTCAAATAGCCCCGGGTCACACGAGTAGTGACGACTGAGTACCGGTCAGTATGACGAGGGTTTTCTGTTTGGAATATTTTTTGGGCGAAAGTTAGGGTGAGCTCTTATTGGGGAATGTTGGAAGCTGGGAAGGGTGTTTTTAATTCTGATAGGATGGTGTGATAGCAGTGTAAATGTTTAGTTATAGGTAAGCACCTATACCTAACGTGTATTTTAGTGTATTTTTATAAAACATTTTTCGAATGAAAATATATTCTCTGTGATGTGGATATAATGCAATACGAAAATAATAAAATAAACATGAAGGATTGGGATCTATGATTCTATGTGTGTCAGGATTGAGTGCTAATCCTTGAAAATCAGGGTTTTGAATTTGGTTATGAGAAAACTTCGCAGGTGGTTAGGAGAGATGTGACGCAGAGTGCGACAAATCATTGGCGTAAGTAGAAGCGAAAGAGAAACATAGAATAATCTGCCTATAATGTTCCCACTTCTGGGATAAATTATAATATTTGTAAATTACTTTAAATAAAACACTTTTACACGTCAAAAACAAATACACGTTCAAATTAGAGAGGTAAGTATAGCATTATCAGCCCCACTATTCCCACTGCTGGGACAAAGGCTTCCTCTCGGTGAGAGGGAGTGGGCTGTAATCCACCACGCGGGCCCAGTGCGGGTTGGCGGATGTCACATGTGTTCGAAATTTTGGTTCTAGGACATGCCGGTTTCCTCTCGATGTTTTTGCTTCACCGTTCTAAGAGCAGTGGTGATGAAATCTATACTAATATTATAAAGCTGAAGAGTTTGTTTGTTTGGTTGAACGCGCTAATCTCTGGAACTACCAGTCGGATTTGAAAAATTCTTTTTGCATTTGATAGCCCAATTCTTGAGGAAGGCTATAGGTTATTTAACATCACGCTATGACTTTTAGGAGCCGAGCAAAAAGAAAAAAAGTCAGAAATAACGCTAAGCAATAACGAAGTAATAGCGCGGGCAGGCGATGCGATGCGACGGGGTGGGTCGGGGGAACAAGAAATTTCATGCGGACGAAGTCGCGAGCAGAAGCTAGTAATTTATACAAAGTAAAGTGCCTGTCTGGGTTCGAATCTACGACCTCGTAACAACTCGTAAGTCGCGGTGCGGCTGTATCTACTGGGTCACCACTACTCCACTGGACCACAACTGCTCTGGAAAAAAAAAGTAATGGCAGTGACTGGTAAAAATAGTCACATTGCGGACTGTGCTTATACGAAAGCAATTTGATGTTCATTTTCTAATAGGATTTTTTTTATTATTAAAGCTGGTAGGTAGTTAAATAATCTAGTACTTAGTAACGATAGGTAGGAACAGTCACCAAAAGAGATAAGTAACCAGCGTCGACGGATACCTATAGTCGTCGGATAAACTTCAAAGTTTATTAAGAAACCAAAGGAAGTTTTCGAATGAAATTTATTTGAACAAAAGAACCGTTTGTTTTCTGTTAATTAAATGAAATTGTATTCGAAAACTTCTATCGGTTTCTTATTAAACTTCAACTATACCCGACGACACTGGTTAGGGTTACATCATCTCATGGTGACCGTACCTACTTAGGTACTTTACAAGTGTTCTTCTTGCCATTCACTTCGTAAAATTTGAAACATTATGTAACTCACTATTCATTATTTTGCAAAAAAGACTCTATCAAACTGTGAAAAGTTACTGTAGAAGGAACCTACAGGGGTCCTAAAAAGGCCACTTTGGCAGAATCATAAAAGAATAACATTATGAATCGTAATGGACAGTTAACTGTTAAGTTAATCGAATCAAATCCTTTTGATGAAGGATGTTTCAGGTATTTTTTTTTGTCTGTGCTAAAATACTAATCAGTCCAATCCAAATCCAATCCCTATCTCTTTGTTTATACCTACATAGCAGAGAGAAAAAAAGGAAAACACGGACTGTCTTCGCCATATTTTGATTCATAACGTTATCCTTTTACGATTCTGGCAAAGTGGCCTTTTTAGGCCTCCAGTACTGCAATGCAACAAAACTAAATTATAGCAAGAAGTTAGTAGTGTTGTTTTATTATTAAGATACCTGTGGTCAACCCCACGGGGCTCACTTACGGTCATAAATGGGTGTAGGTACCCATTTATATAGGTAACTTTAGAACTAGTGCAAGTGCAAAGAATAAATATAAAATATTAACGTCCCAAAAGTAGGTAATGTAGCAGCGCCCCGCGGTTTCACCCGCATAAGTTTCGACTCCGAGGGAATATCGGCATAAAATGTATCCTATGTCCTTTCCCGGGACTCAAACGATATCTATACCAAATTTCATCTTAATCGGTTCAGCGGTTTAAGCGTGAAGAGGTAACGCCACTTTCGCATTTATAATATTAGTATGGATTTCATCATCTGCCTGGCCTTTTCCCAACTAAGTTGGGATCGGCTTGCAGTCTAACCGGTATTTGACATGGAGCGACTGCCTATCTAACTTCCACAACCCAGTTACTGGGTAACACGATTCCTCTTGGTAAGACTGGTTGTCAGACTTTTGGGCATCTGACGACCTGTAACGACTGTCAAAGATTCACGAATGACAGCCGGGAACAACGGCTTAACGTGCTCTCATGTAAAGATGCTCACCCATCCATGTTCCAACCGCGGCAAGCACAGCTTAACTTAATATAAGTATGGATTTCTGGATCTAAAATCAAGACGTGTGAAAATTAAACTCATGACTAGTGATGTGATTAGATGTTAATAATTCAGTCAACCAATGACATCTGTTTGAGAATTTGTTAGCTTATTTTTGTTTGATTTTCTTTCTCGTCTGTTATTACGTAATTAGTTATGTAACCTACATATTTTTATTCTTAAATAATATTTTCTTGATTAGTTAACTTGAAAAAGTTCTTTACGTCTTACCAATTCTTAAAAGCAGATAAGTACCTATGTGCGCAAGCGCTGCTTAGAGAACAAAATATTCCTTATTGCTGCCATCTATAGCAGTCTCTTTAACACAATAAATGCGATGCAACCGCCATCTGTTGGATTTTTGTCGAATTCGATACAAAATATCGTTCGGCGACACCATCGAAATTCAATAAAGTAAAATGGGATTAGTTTTTCCAATGGGAATACAATAATGTTTATTAGAATAAAGTAAATTCTAATAAATATTTAAGTTGCATTTTACTTTTTAATCAATATTCATATTCATAATATTTATTTACATTCCATAATGTTATAGAGGTGTTACAATGGCTTAAAGCTAAGGTACAAATTATGGACCTTGTAGGGCACAGCAAAAGGTTTACAATGTAATCTTATAATAAATTTAGGACACAAATTAACAATAAGCAATTTTAAAATTATGCTATTAAAATTAAATAAGTTATATAACTTTTTATTTTATTGAGATCAGCCTATTATAGTTTGTGGTAAATATTTGGTAAGGTAATTAAACATTTAACTATCTATTTATCTATGCATGCATGAATGTATCTTACGACTAACTGGTTTAACAATTAATTAAAAAGAAATTAAACTTTGCAAATCTATGATTAAAAATAATTACTTCAAAACCAATACCTACGTAGTATCTATAAAATTGTTTTATTGAATAAATTCCTCACAATAAATAATTGTGTACAAAAGCAGAATTTTTTTTACAATTTCATTCATTCATTTTTTTTTTTAATTTATTCAAGTATATAATTTTTTATTTAATTTTATTATTAAAAAGTGCTTCACTTAGACAACGTTTTATTAAAATTCTTACCAACTTCTTGTTCTTGTCGCAAGTTTAGTAACTTTGTTGCCGCTACTCGATGCTAGATGGCGCTAGTAGCTACACAGTAAAATCTCGTAGCACTTCGTAGCACAGAGTTGATTTTGAACTTTACGTCTGTGATTCTGGATATTAACTTACTTTTTTTAAATTTAGCAATAATACATCACATTTTTGCAGAAAGAAAGTTAGTACCTAAATACCAATAATTAGTACCTACCTAAATAATTGAGATGACATTGAGATGTAATTTTTTGGAAAAATGTTTTATTGCCTAGGTAGGTATTTATAATATCCTTGGGTAACTAAATATGTTAATAAAATACTATGAATAATGTAATAACTCTCGTTATTAATTATTATGTGACTTATTGTGATTATTATGTGAAATAACGGTTTCGATCATACCAAAACTAATTTGAATGAAGTTTTAGTTGGCTGTCAATGGTAGTCGCACTGGGCCAACATGGGCCATCAAATCAGTTTCTTATCAAAATGTTAATAGGATAAATATGTTTTTAAATCTTATTAGAATCGAGAAAATTTTAACAGACAATCCATCGAAGCATGTAGGATAAATACTATCACATTAATAATTAAATGGCTGTTTCATTTATGATTAGACCAAGATTGTCTGGAGTTTAAAAGAGACCTTTGGAGTTTAATCTGGTATTCTCAAAGTAAGTAGTCTGATAGATAACACCTACCTTATCACTGTTTTAAATTATTTCATCACCACTGTTCTCAAAACGGTGAAAACATCGTGAGGATACCGGCATGTCCTAGAACCAAAAATTCGAAGATATACGAGTATGACATCTACCACCCCGCACTGGGCCCGCGTGGTGGATTACGGCCCACTCCCTCTCACCGAGAGGAGGCCTGTATCCCAGCGGTGGGATTATTATAAGCCGATTATGCTACTTACCTCACCTAGTTTGAACGTGTATTATGATTTTGACGTGTAAAAGTGTTACAACACAAACATATTATTCAGTATTTACCCAGGATACCTAGGTAATTTTTATTAAGCAAGTAGGTATGTGATATTCATTATCTTTAATATTTTCTGAAAATGGGTCCTTGTTAAATATTTTCTGAAAATGGGTCCTATTTTATTAATTTTTGTTGTATCTTAAGAATTTGATAGTGCTCAGTCTTGCAGACTTTGATAGCGTTATCTATATAATGGCAAGTAAAAGGGCATCCACAACTCACAAGAGTCGAGAAAGTGCTAAAGCATGAACCTACTGAAGACGAAACTCTTAAACTTGATTAAGTAGAATTAGGTATAAGTAGGTACACACACATATACACACATTTATATCTGTCATTTATATGGTGTACCCGTGTACTAATAAAGAGTATTCTAATCTATTCTTACTATAAAGGGGAAACGTACTTCATGAAGGCTGTCAGAAATATGATTCTGGTTGCATACGATCACTCAAGAATTTATAAAATTTAGAATCACTTTCAAAATTGTAAGTGATGCCTTTGTTTTATAATAAGACATTATTGTTTCAGGCGTGGATATAATATTGCTTTGTCATTTTTTGGCATCCCCGTTTTCATTCTGGGGGCCTACGTACAGCCTACTATCTCGTCCGACAAAGAAAATACGAGCCCGTCCGAAAGAAATTTGTTACTTCGGAGTGAACCCTACTCCCGATAATTATTTTTTTTTCGGACGGGCAAAAACTCTTCGGAAGTAAGGACACCTCAAATCGTGTTGTCATTCATTCTTAGCTCAGGCTCCAACGTAATCTTATGTCGGTAGGTAGCATGGAGTAGGAATCGCCCGGAACTACGGATTTCGTGCTTAGGGAGCACCTCTACAGTGAGTACTTATTAAAAGCAATAAAAAAAAATTATACACATTGTATCTATCTTTAAGTAATAAAAACCGTTTTCTTTAAGAGTTAACGGGAGCTTGAACTGCAAGTGAAATTAAGTTATTGGAAGAACTTAGCTCTTTCCTCGTTACTTGAGAACATCGTTGTAATAATCCATACTATAATATTATAAATTCGAAAGTAACTCTGTCTGTCTGTATGTTACCTTTTCACGCCTAAACCACTGAACGGAACGGATTTCGATAAAAATTTAGCAGAGAGATAGATTGCATCCTGGGGAAGGACATAGGATAGTTTTTATCCCGATATTCCCACGGGATCGACACTTCCGCGGGTAAAACCGCGGGGCGCAGCTAGTATTATATAAATGTCCGGTACACTGAGACTATATCTAGACAATAATAATTATATTTGAGTAGGCCATTAAGAGGAAATGCGGTCGGAGAGACTTGAAAAAGCCTAAGTAAATTTCATAATTCTAGGTTTGGCTCTCGCCTATTTACTCCTCCAATATTGGACCAATTTAAAAGATATTTCATAAACTGAATAAGAAGGGTAATATACTGTATCCCTTTTTTCATTACGAGATGTCAAATTTGTACACTAGGCCTCTGTTGACAGCGGTTTAAATCGGCGTTTTTTGACGGTTCTAGTGCGTATAAAAATAATGTATCATCAAAAAGGAAAACATAGGGACATACAAGTAGTTAATATTTATTATTCTGTAAAAATCATTGCTTCAGAAAGAAAACAGGCGAGAGCGTTTCTATGGAGAAACGACCAACCGCATTTCCTCTTAAAAAGCACTTTTGAAAGTCAACATCGGCAAGAAAAAATAATTAATCTAGTCCTGTCTACATGCTACTATCCTGCTAACTGATAAACCTTTGCACAGCGACATCAAACTCTAAAAAAGAGGGATGGTTAAATTTAACTTAAGTTATTTACACGATTAATGACAAATGCGTACACTGACTGGACAGGTCCACTCAATCTGTGTGGTTCTTTCCTCAAAAGACCATTTCAGACACCAATCTACACATGATCACACGATCACATGATCACATGATCTGACCAAGATTATGCCTGGACTAAAGAGACCTCTGTGTTGGTTTCGGCCTTTCTTCTCAGAGTAGTCAGATAGGAAACGCCGACCTCATCTAGTTTTGATTAAAATATGATTGACGTGTAAAAGTGTTTGTACAAACTTAGTTACACAAATAAAATCATTTATAATAAAACCAAAATCTAAGAGAAAAAAGTAATGATTTATAGATCGTTTTTTTTTTAATTTCTCAGTTGTGCAGAGTTTGCTGCGGCAGTACAGTTTTTCACAGCAAATATGAAAACGGTAAAAAATTGACTAAGAAGAGAAACTAAAATTATTTTAATAGTTAAGTAAATCAGTACAAATCTATAAACTTATCTGCAATCGACTTTCTATGACGCCATACTTACTTTATCCATATTTTTCTTAGCCATAATACCAAACCCAATCACGAACTCTTTACTTACCTTCTTCAATATTAAATATTAGTAGGATGCATAAACTATGGAAAAGACGTTGCGTAGCGCCATCTGTCGCGTCACGTACGCTAAGGACCTCTCATGTTACGTCACTATATAGGACATACCTATTTTGTACTCACCTACTACTCATATTAATGATAAGTATTGGGTTTAGCTAATAGGATTTGTTCGTTAGCACCTGTATTCTGGGTTTGTACCCGGCTTATAGTATTAAGTTCACTTTCTATTAGAGGTGACTTCAACAAAACTGGCGTAATATGGGTCTACTATACCTACACCACTGTCAAACCCTTCAGGAAAATATAGGCGTGATCCTGTTGATATAAATATCTCGACCGAAATGATTATGTAGGTTTTTGTTTACTCATCCTTAGGCAGATAAATATTACTTTACAAGGAAAACTACTCAGGTATTTTAGACCTCGTTCACTCTAATAGACTTCTAGTAAGTGCGCTTAAGTTTCATCTCATCAGTTCAATATATATTAATTACTAGCTGACCCAGCGAACTCTGTACCGCCTCAGATTCAATAGAAACGAATCTATGAGAAAATTAATTATCTTTATTATTTTTTTTTCGTGAATTTTTCCCATGTTTTAATAGTTATTCTGCTATTCGGGGCGGAGACAAATCCAACAAATCAAAGATCGTAAGAATCGGTCCCGCCATACTTGAGTTATAAATGGTGTAACTAACCCGACTTTGTTTTATTCATATAGATTATTATTATCATATCTACCTGTTGATATATATATATCTTTATGTAGAGAACTAATTTACTTTTTTTTCTATTAATTAAATACAATTTATGCGGAAACATCCATCGGTTTCTCTCTTCCGCCATCTCCTTTGGCGAACTTGCTTATATTAGGTATCGAAATTATAAACTGTATGGGTAGAAGATAAGTATTTTTTTCGATTCTGCGACATCATGGATAAATCAAACGACACAATTGATTAACAAATCGTGGATATTTATTGAAATAAAAATAATAAAAATGAAAAATAATAAAAACAGTTCATCTTTCACGTAGATACACAATAAAATTTGTCGTAGTTTTTTTCTCTATTTTGTCCCCATTCGTCGTCTCGTCTTTTATTAATTCACAAAAACATGTTAATATTAAAAATGGGAAAATTAATCACAATTTTTGTAAGGTTTTTTTCTCATTTTACAATCTAACATATCTATTTTACCAACCACACAACGAAATTAAAACATGATAACATTAATTAACTGGTTCGACTGTACAATTTTAATACAACTGGGTGAGAGAGTTGGTGAAACATTTAAATGATTTCAAACATCCCAAATATGATTCATAAAATATTTTTACTAAACAACCATTTTATTAATTTAAAAAATGATTGCTTGATAAAATATTTTTAAAACACAAACATGTAATGCCCAAGTAGCTAGGTCTTGTTCAAACAACGTTAGTAAACATCTATAGAATACTGTCTCTTGTACTAACATCGTCTGAAGAAGACCTAATTAGTGAGGAGACAGATATGGACGACAAAATGTTTCTATTATAATTTACTTATAATTATCTAATATAAATTCTATAATTTACATTAAGTACGTATACTGAAAGATTTCACGCTTGGACTAATTTAGGTACGAATGAAATTCACGAAGAAATTATTTAAAAAATTAAACTGGAATATTGGTTTCAGTCTTAATAAAATAACTAGCTTCCACAAGAAATAATAGCACATGAACGAATATCGATCTCACAGTGATAATTTTAATTTAATAATTTAATCGCTAATTAAACATACAAGTACCTCATTACGAATAACACCTACCATTAATCGATTCCAATTTCGCTTTCTACAATGCTTAAATAAATTATCGATTACAGGAAACTCACCGTTTTCTCACCAAATTTTGTTATAATCCTTGAAATATTATCGTCTATAAAATATGAACATCAATAGGTAGGTACTCGATTTACACAAATAAACTTACACCAAATATGTACACAAGTTTGTTTATCTAGGATAGGAAACATTTCGCTTATTATTGTACACGATATACTAAAATTACGAAACAACTTACTCGTCAAACACATACTACATCAAACTATGAAGATCCTAGAAAATACTGGAAAGAATTCTAATTTAATTGACACTATACAGCTTAACAACTAAATAGTAAGTATATTTAAATCAACATAGCTAGCTTTGGCATTGGTTTCCACATTTTTTCTATAAATAAAAAACATGTCAAAACAAGATCGAAATTATGTAACATAATACCGCAGACGTACTTACAGCTTCCGAACGAACAAAAATGATAGAAAAAACGAACATCAACAATGAAACGGGAATTTCAACACTGTTCAGTACGAAGAAGATATGTCACTTACGATTACATTAACTAAATATTAATGCCCTTCGGTGCAAACTTTTGGGCTCATATTGCGTGCGTTTAAACAATAATACGCCAATATTCAATCCTTAAGACTAGAAATTGAACATAACTCGGCCTGAGTCCGGTCGACGCGATCGTTCGTTTCTTGCGTACTTTGTGGTGTAACGCGACAGAACACGTGACCGGAGTAGATCTTAGAAGATCTGGCTGGGCGGCGCGGGCGGCGGCAGGCGGAGCCCGCCCCACGGGTAGAGTCACGACGCCTCGTCACGGCACGCGTTAGAGTCATCGGATAGAGCTAAGGGAGCACCATTACTTTGATTCACAACACACTTCCGCATATGCTTTTCGAGCGTCGACGGCACGGAGAAGGGCATCTCGCAAAACCGGCAGCGGTAAACGTCCTTGCCCAGCCGTCCGTGCGTCTTCATGTGCCGCGTGAGCTTGGAGCTCTGTGCGCACGCGTATGAGCACAGTTCACATTTGTAAGGCTTCTCTCCGGTGTGTGACCGTCGATGAACCGTTAAGTTTGAGCAGTTCTTGAAGACCTTCCCGCAGAACTCGCAGGTGTCATTCCGTCGTCCCTCTTTCGATTTCAATAAAGGGTTCTGCAGTAAACCATTACCGCTATTTTTGAGGCCGTCGAATATATTCTCGGGCGGTCTTTGCGCGTGTAAGGTCGGCAACCACCAACCCTCTCCTCTATCCATGTCCAATTTGATACGTTTGGACGCTTCAAAAGGGTTCTCAAAAGGGTTGAAAAGAGGATGCGGCTGAGGTGGCATTTTCGCAAATTCCTCTTTTAAACGTAGCGCAGCGGTCGGTGGCATACCGTTTGGTTTGTCACTGGGTGGGCCATTGTTATTGTCTCTATCCTTAGCTAGTTGCCACTTCAGAGAATTCCCTGATTCTTGCAAAGCCTGTTTGAAAGCTTCACTGTATTGAGCAATGTTAGACAACCCAAACTTGTCCATCAATTCACCAACAACTGAGGCACTCGGTGGATTGTTGGGCATAGGTGTCTGTTTCCTTGTAGGCGCAGACGGAGCACTACTATTTGAGACAGTTAGGTCTTCCGCCTCCTCAACGTCATCTCCATCTTCGTTATCTTCCTCTTCTTCTCCATCCAACTCTTCATCCTCCAATTCGTCATCAGAGTCGTCTTCACCGGTGTCACCACCTGATTCGCCCTCTTCCGTATTAGCGTCAGGCGCTCTATGCACTTTCATGTGTCGTTTTAATTTGGATGCCTTCTCAAAAGCTTCGTCACATTCTGTACATTTAAAAGGTTTCTCACCTGTGTGTGAGCGCCGGTGTACGATCAGGTTGTTTTCGAATCGGAATTTCTTTCCACAAAATTCACAGGAATGAACTCCTTCATCTGTGTTGCGCTTGGCTGGTGGCGTTGATGTAGGACGCTCCGTAGGCGGTGCGTCGGCTGCCAGCGCGAGTGGTTCAATTCGACGTTCGGGTGAAGTCGAACTGTGCGGCCTCGTGGCGTCGCGAGGCGCGTCCACCGTTCCGGGTCCGGCGCCCACCGGAGGAGTCTGTCCGACTCTGGAGGGCGACGGGGAAGCGAACGGAGGCGAATGCTTCCTGGGGCTAGGAGAGCTGGAATTGCCTGTGGCCGCCCCTGGACTGGTCGTACCGGCCAGTTGCCGCAAGCGCTGCGAGTAAAAATCCAGCTGGGGTTCAAGTGAAAGGGGCTGAGATACGGGTGGGGCCCTGTCTCGGCCCGATACCGACGTTGGTACGACCGGAGGCCGGTCTGCCGGTGATGGGAATGCTTGATGTGGAGGCATTGAGTTCGCCGCCACTGCTGCAGCCGCGGCTGCTAAGTTGAGACCATGGTGGCGGAACTGCTCTGAAACGAGTTGCTCCATTCTAAATCGGTGGTCGTGGTGGTTTGGCCGCGCAAACAGCGGCGTGGGAGGAACTGAAGGATGAGCCAATGGCGGTAAGCTGCCTGGTAATGGCATCCTGAGTAGTCCACCAACTCCAAACGGCGAGTGCATGTCTGGAGGTGGTAGTAAAGGGTGGTGGCGCAAGCTCGGTGGTGGTAGCGGCGCGCCAGTGGAGGAGCAGCCCGAGCTCGACGAAGAAGTACTTGACGTCGAGTGGTTCTGCTTGTTCGGTTGTTGTTGCGGCATCGCCTCCACGTAAATCTTGACGCCATGCACGTGTTGCACATGTTGCAGTAGCCTCCACGCGGAGTGAACACGCGCTTTGCACGTCGAGCATACATAGTTGCTGGGTTCTGTGGGCAAGACGAAACACCGGATAAAAACACGTAACATCAAACTGATCGACGAAGATGGAAACGCTTTCCGATGTAAGATTTACAGCAATATTAACAGGGGCAAAGTGTCTAGTAATAGCTCTCACATATCGTAGTGTTGGGCCTAGTGGGTGCGTGGTACGCATGCTAAGCAGTCAGAGGTCCAAGGGTTGGTGCGAGCGGTGAGTGATCGCCGCTCCGTGTCTCGCGTGATTCATGCACCTCTAAAATCTTATGAAATATACGCGGGTTGAGATCACGTACGCACGCGCGGGTAAGACGGTTGATATTGAAATCTATGTATGTAACACTGGCCCGCTAAGGGAAAAATGAATAGAGGCTTTTTTTATTAAACGGTAGCTTAGTGGCCTTTATTTGAATGTGGCCATTATATATCTAATTTCTTGACGGTTTTTCCAGAATCAACACTATTTTGTCTTTTATTGCCATAACTTTTAAAACATTGCCTATATAACCTAATTCATTGGTTCCGCTCTATAGTTCAGGAGATGCGGTCAAGGCGCGTCCAGCCCGCCTTACTCTGACAGTAATTTGATTGCTCATTGTTAACCCGAGACACATTTTATTGTGAAGTCAATCACGTCCCAGCGATCTTGTAGTGGTGTCGGAAGATCATTTTATATTTCTATCGTCTATAAAACTACGGCTAGTTTTAATATTAGTGTAAGAACTGACTTGATAAACGATTTTGACGGTCTTTATTTAGGAATAGTTTTGACGGATTTACAAGAACAAATTTTTTTTTACTGTTATGCAATACCTATATTTTGATTTGATCATTATTTCACAAATTAGTGCGGTATACACAAAATATTAGATATTTAATCGTATTTATCCATGACCCCGAAACTTATCAAAACGGATCATCATCATCATTTAAGCCGAAATTTGCAAACAATATTGCAATCAATTTGCCTGAACTGAAAAATTACATATCCAAATTCAATTATCTCCCAAAGACCCTGACTAGTAAGTACAATACAAAATATATAAGGTAAGTAGTTACAATTAATTTAATTTATCGACTTTGCGCATCACTAGACGGTGGGCGCGGCAGATAAGCGATCTTCACTGTTAAGACGATTATTGAAATGTAACGGTCAGATTGTGACCGACCGGAAAGATGACACATAAGGGGTGTTTATTTTCTGTACGAACAATTTGTTACTGAATTATTCTAATTAAACCAATTAAGAATGACGCAGATTATGAGTGTTATTTGTCGTAAACAGTATTTTTTGTTTTACTAATTATTTATTTTATAAATTTCATACATGTTTAGGTACATTAAAACAGCGCTTTATCTTTAATTATAATTAACATACCTACTATTTAATCTTTTCACAACTCTACTATTACAATCATAATTTGCCCATTCCTCCATGTTACAACAATGCACACGTACACACGGCTACACATCAAGTTATACATTTCCAGTTTTAGCTGTACTCGCATTGTATAGGTTTTTATACTGCTTATACTGGTTATGTATACCTTGATGTGTACCTGTGCGTACCTACCAGTTGAACATCTTAATGTATTAGCCAAATAGCCACCGTAATGAATGAACAGCGAATGTATCTGTCTGATATGTGACTTTAAAAAATTATGATCACCAAAAAAAAATAAACGTTCTCTTTTTCTGTGGTGATCTTATTTTTTTTGTGGTCATCTTATGTTTTTGTGGTGATCTTTTTCTCTTATGTATTATTCTAATATGTATTTTACACACACATAGTTTATGTTCTACAATCATGATGTTGATCGCTCCTAATTCGCCAATAGGTACAAGAGTCAGACGAAACAACTTGACATCACCCTGTATACAGATTTATCGCGATATCAATATTGTGACCTTTTTGTCCCGAGTTACCGACCATTGTTCATTGTGTTGAGTTTTGGTCATCATACGGTACCTACTGGACGAATTGAACGATATATTTAAATACATATTTTTAAAATCCTTTTAGTATTTTTCCTTTTTAGGACAGTGTTTTTCACTACAGGTTTGTTATAAAACTATTTTGGTTATCGGCAACCTCATCATCATTTCAGTCGAAAAAGGCCCACTAGGTACTGGACATAGGCCTCCCCCAAGCACCGCCAATTCAACCGGTACTGGGTAACCTTATTCGACAATTTGGTGTCCTTTTGTAAAAAAGACCACACATTCGGAAATCAAATATATTTTATCAACAGTTCAAATTCGTATGTACAGACGCCAGCACATCAAGCTACTACAATATGTCAAATTTATTCAATAGATTTCAACTTTATCGCTACAGCATAAGGTTCAAGTTTGATTGGGAAAATTTGACAGTTTCGGGTAGCTTGATGTGCTGGCGTCTGTACAAGACTAAAAGTGATTTTCAAATACAAAAAAAATCAGTTTTAACTAAAATTTAATCAGCAATCGTCTGCCTAGCCTTTTCTTAACTATGTTGGGGTCGGCTTCCAGTCTAACCAAATGCAGCTAGGTACCAGTATTTTACATGGAGTGACTGCCTATCTGACCTCCACAATCCAGTTACTGGGTAATATGAAACCCCTTGGTAAGACTGGTTGTCAGACTTTCGGGCTTCTTCTGATGACCCGTAACGACTGTCAAAGATCCACGAATTACATCATCGATCGACTCGTGTGGCTGTTATTACATATCCACAAGAATCAGCAATGGCTAGCTAATTCTTCCATCGCTATTATCGATAACCGACCAATCTCTTCCTCACAATCTAATCATCGATATTTCTGCTAACCGTACGATACGCGTCACTACTACGTCATAAGTAGGGTCAACATAACCACCTGGTGGTAAATAGAACCAATTCGATTGATGCCGGATTACAGCGATTACTGAGCGGTTGTAATTTTCAATCGGTGGTCGATACCATCTGTGGTCATGTGTGGTTGATAATTAAGTGTGGTAAAAGACGCGTGGGCCGACGTTTGGGTGGTCGGCTGATGGGATTAAACGGTGTATGTGATAGTTCGCGATTTTAAGACGTGTAGGTAGGTACGTATTGAAAAAGTAGTTCTTGGTACACATTTCGACAATAGTCAAAACGTCGGACTAGTACAACTAAAGAAGCATCTTACATTATACACTTTTCTGATTTTAAAATATTTTATTTGCACTCAATGCAAGACGGGTTTTAAATATAGCATAAAGCTCTGATCACACTGTCATAATCTGTAATAAATTCAAACTCAATGTATTTATTTCAAATAAACCAATTACAGACACTTTTAAATTGTCACGGGGTCGGTCAGTCACAAAGACGAAGCTAGTTACCCATTCCAAAGCGTAGTAGGGTACCTATGGAGAAGAACGGGCAAGAAACTCCTTATAAAAAATCAAATATCATAAGGACAGTTCTAAAAACCCAATTACCGATTTAAACCAGAAACTATCGCTACAAGAAATATCAGTGCGTTACAGAATCGTCCGGAAAACGCACCGGTTATCCGGCCACGAGAAAAAATGTGTAATGAGCGTTTCGATTTCAAAAGGCAATCGCTGATTACCGGGCATTGTGTGGGCTGGGAACCACCGGGAGTGAAATTTTTAAACACGGGGAGCCCTGCGGGGAGCTGAGGGGGTTCCGAAGTGACCCCCACCACCCACCGGGTGGACGTTTAGCTCGGGAAAGCGTATCCGGTTGTCGCGGCCGTGGAGTACCGTAATTTATCTATGTATGCAGTTTTTCGGTAATTTTTATCGGGTGGGAATATAAGTTGGCGATGTATGTTAAGTGGTAAAAAGGTTACCAGCAGTGCGATTCTGTAACCATCTCACCGTGAAAACTTAGGTGAAGTGAGCGTGGAGTGAGCTGTCAATAGTGTCAATTCCTAGCAAAAACAAACTCACATCACCTAAGTTTTCACGGTGAGATTTTTACAGAATCGACCGGCTGTAACCAGTAACCAGTTTTTATGGCAATAATGTTTATTATTATTAAGTATTAAGTGGTGTTTTGTTTAGATGATTGATGGTTAGAAAATGCAGGTTTTTGTCTTTACTCCCATTTTAATGTTTTGCTATGTAATGTAGCGGTTATTTTGTTTGAATTTGTGAAACCCAGAAAAAAAATTACCAACAGTCAAAATTTTGTTAAAAAAAATCAGTGACACTCCGGGAGTGCCGACAGAAGTGACAAAAAAAAAACAAACAGAATACTTTGCCATCACTCACTGACATATCGGATATACATTAAAACCGAGTACATCCCGAAGGACAGCCGAACACATCTGAAGCGGGTATTTTTGAATCGTCTTATAAACAAAACACGGTGGTGTCGCTTAAGGTAACAGTGGCGCGAGTTCAATGGTTTTTTCCCATCTCAAAAAATGCCCAACGCGCCTATAGAAGTTTCACATCAAAAAAACTGTAACGAAGTCACTTTAATCGCTCTTACTTAGTCATGAAACAAAAATTATTATATTTTAATCTTAAAAAAAACGTCTTGTTTAACTAAGTAATACCGGACTACAAATTAATTTATCATCTCTCTACAATTTATAAAAATCTAGAAACGTAAACACGTTTTGCAGGAAAAATAAAACTTAAAACTGAAAACGCGAAATTCTAACGGCCCATATAGAACATTCCTCGACCGGAAGCCGCCAGCGCTGCTTCCGGCGACGACAACAGTTGTTCGCACCCCAGCGCCTCTCGCGGACACCACTAGAAACTACAGACAACCGGAGTGTGTACTACAGCGTTGTTTATTTACTTAGATATACAGGTTTAGGTGTATGTACTCATATATGCTTGATTTTGCTGAGAATGTATGTAAAGGGAAAGATTTTCTTTTCAGTTTTTTATAAAGTCTGCTATAAAATCTGACTAATAAAATAACCCTAATCCATTGCAATAATTCTGAAGGAAAATTAAAAGAAAATCCGACAATCCCAATTCAAACAAAAAGCCGTTACAATCAAACAACCAATCGTTCCAACGCCGAACAATTAACGATCATTTCCGAAGCGAAGTTGAATTTAAAAATGCGTTCTTTATTTGAATCTATGCGAAATCTGAAATAAGAACGGCGTTCCGTAGAGAGTCGCCATCGACTTGTTATGCGGCGGATGTCCGTCGCGCCGCTGCGCTGAATGACCGCCTTCCCCTTCCGCCCGCGCTCCACTACCCCCCTTGAGATTTGTATAGACTGCCAGCGATCAGCGGGGTATGAAAAGGTTAAGGTACGTATACATTTTAGCGTATTAAAGGGTGGGGAAAAGTGAGTTTGGTTTTTGCCAATCTGACGATATGATGGATTTTATTTCTAAAGTCCAATTTTTAATTGAAAAAAGATATGATTTTCTAAGTCATATCTACAGAAAAGGGGATGTTCCTTTTGGTGTATACATAGACAAACTAGCTTCCACCGGCGGCTTCGCCCGCGAGGTATGTCGATAAAAACTATCCTATGTCCTTCCTCTGGATGCAATTTATCTCTCTGCAAAATTTTATCGAAATTCGTTCAGTGGTTTTGGCGTAAAAAGGTAACATACAGACAGACAAAGTTAATTTAGAATTTATAATATGTATTAGTATGGATTAATACTTAAAAGTATTTTCCAACAGAATCCTGATTTATACCCGGTTGATGGCAATAAGCTCGCCCTATTACATGGGACTTAAAAATACTGGTGAAATGTGGGTGTAGGTGCAGACGCCAGCACATCAAGCTACTACAATCTGTCAAATTTCTTTAATAGACTTTCAACTTTATCTCTAAAGCATAAGGTTCAAAGTTGATTGGGAAAATTTTACAGTTTCGGGTAGCTTGATGTGCTGGCGTCTGTACTATAGGTACCTACACCTCTGTCTAGTCCTTCGGGGAATACAGGCCTGATGTTATGTCATGTATTTTCCAATATAACTATTTTTATTCATGATGACACTCAACGGCACCTACAGGACACTTTCTAGTTTCTACTTGAGCCTTAATATAATCGTTTTGGGGTCAATCCGACCCGCTTACAGTGAGCACTTAGCCTTATACTAGTGCGAAGTTATAACCCCGAATGGTGCAAATTGTGACCCATAACTAGGAGACACGTTGTTGTTCGTGGAGAAAAATAAAATTTCCCAAATACAACTTTCCTGGCCAGAACTGGTTGGTCGCCAAATACAGTGAATGTTTGTAAAGATATACTGTTACAGTTTAAAGCTACGTATGTATCAGCATTTTCTTTCGGAGTTGCATTTTCATGTACTTGCATCTGTTTTCAATGTGTTTACAATGTTACTGTAAAGTTAAAATGCATAGAATTTACACGCGGCTGGCACGTGCACATATAATAATGAATGCTTAAGAGGCTTATAGGACCTAAACGCAAAAAACGCAAGTTTTAGAAACAATAAAAGTATAATTATGATCGACTACAGTAAACAAAATCAGAAAAATATATGCTAGGTAGATAGTGTTTTGAAAACATAATTCAACAAATTTTATACTATAGAAAAAAATCATGAAGATACCTCTAAAAACTTTATTTTTACAATAAAACACATACTAATATACATACAATCATTCTGATTTTTTGTCAGATTATTCTACAAGCAACATACTAAAATACTAGTGTTTTAATTTTTTAGTCCAAACTGTAGATTTTATGTAATTAAATAATTGCTTCATATAATGCAATAAATTACCAGCGTTGTGTCATCGCGCTTCTCTTTCTTTTCTATGCAGTCCGACAGTGACCGCGCTTTAGGTCATGCAAGCCCCTTAAATGTAGAAAATGCCCATGGCGTCTTACCCATAACGGTCGTCTACCTTCATGGGAGAAAGGAAAGGAGTGTCTATATAGAATTTAAAAAGTTAATACCTAGACCAATAAATAGAATGTACAGAAGTTTATATATAAAAAAGTATAGGTATTAATCACCATAGCAACAGCCTGATACAGCACCCTATCACAATCTGAATCACTTTGAAGGCTATTGCTAATCCATTGCTTTATATATTCGAAAAATTTGTCCGCTCACAAAGTAAGTAACGCAATTAATGTTGTTGAACTGGCAATTAATCAGCTGGTGCGCTATCAAATCCAATCATGAATATTCAAGCATATAAAACCCTAATAATATTCAAGTAGATCAAATTTTCGATACGATACAATATTAGTTGCAGATCATTAAGAAGACGTGACGTCATTCAATGCCGTCTGGGTCATAAGGACGCATCTGAAAAAAGAATTTGTGACTTATTGTTCAAATAATGTAGGTATATACACGAATTGACCGATTTGACCGACAATGCGAGTACACAAGTGTTTTGCGAAATAACAAAAGGTAATGTTGAGATATGTAAGAAATGACCCCGACTGGAGTAGTTACTAACTATTAATATTCCATAATAATAAGTGTTGAAGTAAGAAAAACTGGAGTAGTAAAAAAATACATACTTAAGTACAGTAAAAGCTCCTTATTCGCGCTTCCTTTATTCGCGTTTTCACTATTCGCGGATTAAAAAAATGCTACCCAATTCCTATATTCGCGACTAAAAATTTCTTTATTCGCGGATCTAATAAGTACATATGTACATAATAATAAAATTATTCCAATAAGTATCCAACACAATATCCTTGTCAAATGGACTAATAAAAAAGTTAAATAGATCTTATTACAACTTTACCAAAAGTATGTTGTTAAATGATATCGCCGAGGACTTTGACACAAGCCGGCTTCGCCGCGAGCAGTGTTTTTTGAGAATGTAAACAAACAGAATGAAAGCAACCTTATAAGTTATAACTCAATAAATAAAGTATATTTTTAAATGTTGTTGTTCCGTTTATAGTAAAAGCCGCTTTGCGTGTTTTATTGTTTCGTCTTTCACATTCGTTACAAAAATTGTGATCGAGTAACACGTCTCTACTGCACTCTTCCTAGGTATGAACATTGATCCATCTATGGAACGAAGTCTTATTTTTAAGAGGCAAGTTGCTAATGCGGCTGCTGTGTATCAGTCTGAATTGAAGGAGCTTTTGAAAACTGCTAAGCAAGAAAAAATTACAAAATTCTTCAAACCATTGCCTAAGCCTTAAGATAATTAATTAAAATTTTCAAAAACTTCAATTAAATATTTTTTTTATATATTTGGTGTTTTTTTTTGTCACCTAGGAACGTATCCCCTATAATCCCATATAAATTACCATTCCGTATTCACGGTTTCTGTATTCGCGGCATATTTATGGAACACATACCCCGCGAATAAAGAACTTTTACTGTATATGGCTTTGTGAATGGATATTTTTTCTTGGTTTCATAACTATTGTTCTGTTGGGAGGTAACAGAGGGCTGGTTTGTAATGGTCTTCTTATTTTCATTTAGTACTTTGTAACTTTTAAAATTTATGTATGAGATTAGGTATATTAGGTATACGCTTGATCGTTGAAATTGCAATTTATTGATGAAATCTAATAAAATTATTTATTTGTGTAGTTAAATAGTGTAAAAACCTAGTGTAAATAGTTAGAATGTGTTATAACATTAAAACATACAAACATTAGCATTTAAATGTGCATAAATCATAAACATACGGTATTATTATAATCTAATATAATAACTAGGGATGCATCCGATACCGATACCGATACCGATATATCGGCGATACTTCAGGTTTGCCGATATATCGGTATCGGCGATATTTTTATGGCCGATTCACCGATACTTTTCAAATTTCGCGCTTTAAAAATGTAATGTAAACGCGCGTGTTGTCCCGTCTATTTCGTTGCAAACGAGCCACCAACTAACTATGCTCGGGGAAACCCCGCGCTTTATTCAGTATTTTATTTCGCCCGCCCGCTTTGGCCTCGCACTCGCACATCTATCCCATTTCGTTAGGTTGAATGTTGTTGCGCGTAGTATTTTTCCATGCAAATAAGATTAAGAATTAAGTACATATCGTAATTGTTTATGTCTTGTATTGTATGTCATTTATAACTAGTCGTTTGAGTCAAATAAAATAAATAGTAGTCATATCAACTTCAAAACACAAAAGTGCTATATGGAATCACTTTGAAATTTCGACAATTGATAATTCCATAAAAATCTTATAAATGTTAATTTTGATTACTAAAACTATTAATTAATTGTGTTTTATTTAATCTACCTTCCTTTTTGAATTCAGTAAGCGTATCGGTATCGGTATCGGTATCGCCGATATTTTTATAAGAGTATCGGTATCGATATCGTATCGGCAAAAAGGCGTATCGAGGCATCCCTAATAATAACGTATCTAGACACTGTTTGGTAATAATAAAACACTAATTAGCTAAACATTAAATAAAGCCGTCACCGGTACGTCTATTGGCCGCTCCCAAAAGCGGTAAAACAGTGATTTTTGTAAGCTATCGCGTTACTCCACAAATTGTTACAACGTCGACACCCTCGCAGTTACACCCTTATGTAAGTAGAGCATCAGTGTTTTAGAGGGAGGAACTTTATTGGTCAGAATTATTGAAAAAAAATTAAGGGAAAATTTGCATAGCTATCCAATATTTATTCCAGGATTAATTGGCTATAACAGGTGATTATCGTAAGAATCGGAACAGTAAAATTCTGATTGTTAAGAATGAAAACATGAATAGTAGTGCAAAAAAAACTTGTAAAGTATTCCACTTAAGGACGAATGAATATTGATTCTATGTACCTATTCAAGAAAACAATTCATAAATCTGTTCTTTTCAGGAAGATTATTTAAGTGTTGTAGGTAGAACCGATAATAAATACCTATATACATATATATATTACGATTAAAACTAAAGCATATGGAAGCAAACATATTGCCCAAACTAAAACCAAGCAAACACTTAAACATACAAGTAATCCAACAACCCCTAACATCTCGAGACATGTTAACACATCACGTCTCGAGACCCAAAATCAAGACACAAATGTTCACAAAAATTCGTCTCCGACACGTTGTGTGGGGCTATTTTAAACTCATAATAACTTGCCGACACATGTGTGACGACCATTACCACATATTACAAAAAATGTTGGAAAAACAATAAAATTTGAGGGAGGGTAGATGGACGCTTTAAAATTGATTCAGCGCACCGATGCGTTTAAGTGTTGCTTGTTTATTTGAAGAATATATTATATTATAGCACTACCTTCTGCCCGCGACTTCGTCCGCGTGAAATTATGCCCCTAAGCCACCGCATCGCATGGCATCGCCTGCCCGCGCTATTACTTCGTTTTCGCTTAGCAATCTTTCTGCCTTTTTTTGTGATGTTAAATATATAGCCTCCCTTAAGAATTGGGCTATCAACTACAAAAATAATTGTTCAAATCCGACTGTTAGTTCCAGAGATTAGCGCGTTCAAACAAACAAACAAACTCTTCATCTTTATTATTAATATATATATAGATTTGGTTTCATGTTGTACATACTAAGTAATTTCTAGTAGGCAAGTGTCCAATGAAGAAAGCAGGGTCTTCTTAGCTTTAATAGTTGCAGACGTCATTTAGTTCAATATTACTCTAACTTTTAGAGCATCATCCAAGTCTTCTGCATCTTTTGTAATATCATTAATACTCTCTATATCACATGTTTGGCCTTCTTAAATGCTGGTTCTATTATAGCCATTTCTTCCTTAGAATTACTAATAAGTTTTCAACCCTCCTTTTTTGTATCCATATCAAAAATCATATTGTTTTCCATACCCACCCATTACAGTATCTTGTTAGGTTCTTAAATCTCTATGATCTGAGCACTCACACTCAAACAAGACGTACCTCAATTAATTAGTCACATCTAACCCCACATCTGCACAGCTATCAATCGAAACGCAAATTTTAATTAACGGATTCCGCAAACGGTCACATCGCCCCCACATGGACGGACACAAAGCAAGTATGACAGCTATTCAACTGCACACTGCACCGCACAATGCACCACAATCCTTTAAAATTCCTAACACATCACATAGGTAGCTATCTTTAACCACACATCTACCAAAATCTACCAAATCCAACGGCTGAAAGTCGAGAGGCAATCTATCATAAAATAAATCTATGATATATTTACACACACTGAATGCATTATCACCATTCCTAAATCAGCTATCAACGGACTCTTTTCACTAAAAGGGTGAGGTTCACTATAGAAAAGGTTGACCCCTCATAAAGACTTATCACCTCATATACAAAATAAGGTTCTACTAATCCAGCAACTCTCGAACAAAATGCAGATTTACACATCAGTGTTAGGGATCAAATTTGAATGGACAGCACCCAGCAGATGGGATCTCGTCAAAGTTAGCGGTAGTTTTTTCACAACAATCTCTCCTCGGACTTAACTTACGTTATCTCGCCCACGAACGTCGCAAGGAATAGAAACCCGCACGTACATAATAAGGACGATATTTCTAAAGAAATTTAAATTCGCCCGCAAAGGTCCCCGAGATAGGATTAAAGATTGGGCGCCGAGATGGCCCTTTTGTGGCCGACCCTTAAGAAAACATGTCTTGATATGGAAATATCTTGGACGGGAGTTAATCGAGGAATCATTTGCGGGGGCGATCATTTATCAGAAGTACGGTCTATGAATGCGTAATTAGTTCACAGATAGAACAGCCCCGCAGTCCGTTTCAAATTCATTGTTGACGTTTATTTCGCGCGAGTGGGCAAGTAAAAAGCGTTCGCTTGGTTCGTTCGGCTGCAGCAGCTGACCGTTTTAAGGTGCGCCAGACCGTGCATGTCGGGTTAAAACGATAATTTCATCTGGGGTTCCTGCAGAAATCAATACGGCTATCATTGTCCATGCTTCATTCAAAGGGTCAATGAATATAATTAATAAAAGAACTAAAAATAATCTCTTTACAAATAAAAAATCAGACCAGTTAACCCGTACAGGAGGGAGAATGGATAAATTCAAAAAATATTTAGTTTCAACATTGTTACATGAATACGGAACACATATCCGCTGCGACAATCCTTCATTAATTCGTAAACCAAACAAAGAAGACCAAACACTGGACTCATCCACACTTGATACAATATTTGTTTTGATACAAACAACTGACGGCCATTGGTTCACTTCGTTTTGTGATGGTAATGACTCTGGCGACACTTTGTGGACACAGATTCTTATGTCGCGTCGACCAACAGCTATTGTTACTTCTAAACGTCACCTGAACGAGGCAAAACAGGCGACAATTGCAGAAACTTCAACTTCTTAAATACGTAAAACTCCTAAATACGTTCACAACTGAAAGGACACGCGATAGTCACGAGACAAACTTCCCCTCACATTTCACAAAGTCGCAGACGTCATGTCTAAAATTAAAACCCACTTATTCCAAAGCCGCCACTTAGCCACCTTCCCGTTTATACAAAAACTAAAAATATCCACAAGCATTGTGTCACGCTTAAAGGAGTTCCATAGGTCACGGCGAACACATAAGCGTGTACCACGTGTCAGGAACACGCCAAACATTTTTTATCTTTGAAAAAATTATAAAAGACCGTTTCTAACAATGGGACCTCGGTAGCATCTTTGACAATTATAATATCGTAGCCATTGGGACACGGGCAACCATTAACGCCCAATGGATAAAACTCGACATTGAACTGTAATGACGATGTAGAAAGGTTGAATATTGAACAGATTATTCATAAAACATGAGCTCTTTAGTCATTGACGCGACCACGGTTAATATAAGGGTCATCACAAAAGGCAGATGACAACAATACGCGTGCGTCAATCGTGTGCTCATGCAAATAATTTTTTTCTCCTAAATCATCCCCTTTATCTGTTCGTACAGCGATGGGGTTAATTAATATGTACGGAATAATACAATTAAAATTAAGATCCCTTTTTTAAGTTGGCACGAGGTCGCGACTTACTGTCACCATTAGAATTATGTTCTTGTTTTGACAATAAGCTTCCGTTATGAATGCGGTTTTAAAAGTCGAGTGGATTTATGGACTTGGCTCTATTGTTTCTTGTTATCTATTTAATATATTGCTATATTTTATTGTGATGGGGCCCCCGTGGTATATTGAAACTGGTTGGTCTGACAGCTCAGTCGAAAGGGTTAATATGAACGTTTAGGATAAACCCAATAATCCGAAACAACCGGTGCTGAAGCCAACCTGCAATTGACACTTGGATAGCGCAACCCCGATATACAGCAACGTAATAACGTCACATTTAGTGTCCAGATATAACAATGACGTTTCATATCCATTGGATTATCAAACTTAACTTTATAGTAATCAGATGGTATTTTAATCAACACGTTAAAAACAGTACGAAAAGGTTTGGCTTTTATTTATCAGAAAGATGAGTGGTTGGCGATTGCTATACCTATAAAGAATATGTGATAGTACGTGACCAATATAAATAGATTTGCGTGCGTATACAGTTATCTTTTTCCTTAAACTTTTCCACAGCAAGAACAGGTCGTTCTTAAAAAAAATCATCAAAAATAAAACTGGCATTTACGAATATAATTTTCACTGGTTTGGTTTAAAAATAAACTTTTAATATTTAGCAACAGACCAGCTACAATTACGGGCAAATTATTAATATTTTTCCTTCTCCTTTGTAAGTTGTTATTTCATAGCAGTTGACAGAATGCGGGTCGAAAATTTTGAACGGTGCACAATTTTCGGGTTTAAGGAAGGCTTTGTTGTGCAACGGGTTTAATACAAAAGTGTCAAATGACAGCACATCTGGTGGCACAAAGGGTTAGTCTCGGATAGATTATTTCTCGAACCACCCCCGCAAGATTGCTCGCTTATACAGATGTTCGACTACCTCCGTTTTTATTTATTTTACGTTTTATTGAAACGGTTTGAAGGATTAGTGAGTTTATTTTTAAGCGAATTTATAAGGAAATCTATTATTAGATAGTTTTAAGACTAAATCTAGTATGAAATATTTATTTAAATACAAAAGTTAATGGTAAAACGCTAGACTAAAGGGTGGCCTTTAATCCGCATAATATATTAATTAGCATCAACCATCATTAGAATTTCTTATAAGTAGGTTCAGCTAGGTATACTAGGTACTAAAACTAGTATTGTACGAAGGAACGTATGCGGATGCTAATTTGTTTGAATATTTCAGGGTCGAAAGTGACTATCCAACAATATCTATGAACAGATCATACAAAACCAAGAAAAATAAAACTGACACAATTCGAAACATCCTGTTACCAAAGACAGGATTAACTCCCAATCCAAAATGTATGGACAGGCGATGACGAAGCAAAACCCACATGATTGTCCAACATTGTCATTGTGCAACATCTTGCGTGACAAAGTCGTATCGTGATGATAAAAATGTCTCCAAAGAATCCTTTGAAGCTAAGAAAGAATCATTAATATAATAAACACCGGACCGTCATGCCGATGACGTGACGTTCAGTGTTAAAATGGCATTCTCTCGCACGTGTCCTTTCCGCCTTCTGGCTGGTTATGGAAATTTTTGGTCGACTGAATCACAGGCAAAACTGTCCTGCTCTGAAAAGTGACGTCTCACTAGATTTTCGAGATGTAGATTGTAAAGATGAAGACAATGGTGACGCTATCGATGTTTTTAGCAAAGCTATTGAAACTGAATGATGAGCTGATGGAAAACGCAAGTCTGATTCATTACTTATTAATCATATTAGGACCTATGTTTACCAATGTTTGTATTTTGATTATTTTATATTTTAAACAAGAGTCATTTTGCCTTCACGGTCATCAAGTGGCTGTCGCAAATGATGTATAATTGCATCAAGACGGATTCTTTCACAAAGGTTGTGAGGGATCGTCATTAAGACTTTTTACTGTGGTTTGTTTAAGAGCATCATTAGAGAACTCAAAAATTTAAGTTTGAATTTAATGCACCCGGGCCGACACGATATTAGAAGAGCTAATATAGACACTTTACCACATGAATTAGAATCACCTATATACATTTCAATTTTTCAGTTAACATGACACTTGAAAATAAAAGACACTTACCACTATGCATAGTATTGGACTCCGCATCAGCAACCTCGGTCCTCGATTTCTTAAGGTCCTCAGGTGATGCTGAGGTGTCCATACGTTCCTGCTTGATCTTCGGCTTAATGTCTTCGTCAGGGGAACTTGATGGCATCGGTGAGGTAGAGGCTCGCCTTTTAGGCGTTGATACTCCTGCTTCACCTATAGGATAAAAAAAACCCGTTAGAAGCTCATTCATCTAGGCGTGCCAAGCCAAGCCTCCACGACTTGATAATATTTTGAATAGTCGTCAGTAGCCATAACAAATAAACAAAACAATGTTAGTATTGGTATACTGAATTTAAAATAAAGTCCAAATAATGTGATGAATCTTTGCTTTGACAGAACCATTGAATCTTGCGTCGTCATTCAGTTTGTTAAATCTGTACCTATGAATCTCACCGTGAAAACTTTGATGAAGGAATTTGTTAATTCATCTGATGC
The DNA here is from genome assembly GCA_927399505.1 of Luperina testacea. Taxonomy (NCBI): domain Eukaryota; kingdom Metazoa; phylum Arthropoda; class Insecta; order Lepidoptera; family Noctuidae; genus Luperina; species Luperina testacea. Next base: position 14,642,592 of record OV656768.1, on the reverse strand, counting down.
ATGGACACTATTAACAGCTCACTTTACTTAAGGGGCCGGCGGAGCATGCGTGGTTCATACAAAAGTAAAACCAAAATAATTTGTAAATCAAACATATTCTTAATGTAGTGTGTATTTATTCCGATTAGATTACAGAATATCTAGGTTCCCAAATATATATTTTAAATGGAGACTGATTTAAAGACGAGCTATGAGAAAAATAAGTTTTTTATAGAAATTTGATATTCCTCATATCTCGTCTTTATATCAAAGTCCTTTATTAAATATATTTTTGGGATTTACAAATTATTTTGGTATTACGTTTGTATGAACTACGCATTTGTATGCGTAGTTCGCCGGCCCCTTAAATTTTTACATTGAGATTTGTACAGAATTCATCGGCAGATCTTAGGAAAGATCTTAAATAGTACCTGTGTGTCGACTCATCGACTGTAGTACACATTATGACGGATATTTAATTTTAAGAATTGATTTGTTTGGTTACAGGGCCCCAATTACTACTGTACTGTATTATTCCCCGCGAAATCTTACCACGTGCAAATCGAAATGTCAACCGTAAGGATAACATGTATTTTGACAGTTCAAACCACGCTATTGTGTCATAGAGAATACGTTAAATGCAGATGTCGTGATAAACTAAGGAATTGTTTCGAACTAAGGAATCGTTAAGTTCTCATAGTGAATTAGGGGCCAGGTATAAAAAGAAACCTCTTACCGTCCAATAGTCTCTTAGGAGTGCTCGAAGCCCCTCCATCTTCTAAAAGGTCAGGATGAGCTATAGAAGGGCTGGCGAGGGGAGGGGTATGCACTCTGCTGCTAGGAGGCCTCCTCGCAGTGAGGAGAGACGGCCTCCGAGCGCTGGTACTCCCACTTGAGACCTGGCCTGGCCTTGAGCCATCTTCTTGGTCGGAATGGGGCCCTGTGATTGGAAAGGTAAAATTTAAAATAATTGTACGCAATTTCGATACCGAGTAAATCGAGTTGTAAAACTTTCCAGCTTTATTAAGTACCCAAGCATTTCTTCTTAGATTAAGAATTAAACATTACTTAAATAATTCGAAAATCTTCCCAACTTTTTATAATATGCATATATACAGCCAACAATCGCGTTGGTAAATTGATGACAATCATAATGAAGTTTAGGTTAAAGGTTGTCTGGCATAGAATACCTTGTGATATTAAGTCCGCCTTAGATATGTACAGACGCCAGAACATGAAGCTATTACAATCTGTCAAATTTCTTTAATACATTTTCAATTTTATCGCTAAAGTATAAGGTTCAAAGTTGATTGGGAAAATTTGACAGTTTCGGGTAGCTTGATGTGCTGAGTCTGTACCACGTTTTCTACATGAAGAATAATAATATCTCCAAGTCATTCTCGCAAGTAATTATTATTTCAGATGCCGATGGAAAAAATCACAAAGAAAACTCTTAAAACAAAATGAAACTCACCAGCACTATAACAATGGTAAGATGTCAGGTCCTTATCACAGGAGGACACCTTATGCTGGATGAAGCGTACAATGTCAGCGAGGGCGAAGGCCCTACGACAGGCCCCACAGGTCAGGGTGTCTGCCGGGACCCCGGGTATTGGGGACCCACCACCCTCTGCCGCGCTGTCCGCATCCGCTGTAAGGTAATGACATGGTTTGATATCTGTGATTTTTGGTGGCGGTGAAGAAATTATTTGGGGTTTTGTGCTGAATTTAGAGTTTGTGAGATTTGTAACAAGCGATGCTCCGGCTTAGCACATTTCAAATTAATTTAAATATTTATTAATCACAATTTGTACAACAATAGATTAGACGTTTACCCCCAAACTAGACATTTGCCTGTATCTTGGGAGTCAACGGAGACAATCAAACCTTCTTAAAAATTATCTACATTGTTATGAATTCATCAGGTACAATAGAGTAAAAGTACAAAGGAAAACTCTTTAGATATTTTGTAACTGCAAAATTTAGTCGTAAAGAGTACTAAGTGAAGATTAGTTGTAAATTCGTTTCTATGGAGATCCATGATTTATTATGTTCGCAAACTTTACTGATCAATGAATTTAAGTTCATTACAGTTCTATAATCAATCCCTAAAAATACTAAGTATCTAAGTAAGTTTGTAAATAGTTAGCATTGTGGGAATTCAAAGCAGATTTAAGTTTTCAATTTAAATTATCCTTCGAAATACTTGGTATCCTAAAGCCCAATAATTGCGAATCGAAATAGCGCAAAAATGTTTATTAGTTATTGTTATTTTTTTCTATATGCAACAGTATTCAAGGATCACATTATATTCTCAAAATATTTAAAATACCACAAACAACCGCTGCTAAACGTGACACACTTTTTAAAAGCCAGGACAGTCAATGCACATTTTAACAAAAAAAAAAAGTGATGCACAACATTCGTCCACGACATATGGGCAATGAATGACACTTTCTTTCAATCTTTTAAGTGTTAAATGACGCTTAATTACATGTTGTTGCCTTCACGGTACTGTGAGGTGTCAGTTGTGGGGTTGACCACTTAGTCGGGTACAAAAGGCCTGTAATAACCGTCTTACTCTGTAGTCCACATTTAAAGGGTTATTTTCTGTTGGGACAAGAAAGTTAATCGATTTTTTTTTAAACAGATGTTAGGGTGAGAGATAGTTATAATTATGTTTTTGATTTTGGGTTGTATTTGTGATAGATACTGTAATTATATTAGTGTTATGCATAAGTGGTTGGAAGAAGTGACCGGGTAGGGCCCGCAAAAAAAAACAAATGAGGGTTTGAAAAAAGATCTTGTGATTCCATTTTTTAAACTAAGGACTGATTTTTCAATCATCTGTTAACTTTATTCGACGAATAATTTTGAAATTTTGACAGTTATTACATACACAAACTGTCAAACGTCAATTTTATTCCTCGAATAAAAGTTATCTGGCGATGGAAAAATCAGCCCTTAATCTGAACGACAATAGTATTGAATCCGAAGAAATCCTTGCGATTTGAAACTTTACTAAGAAGATATCAGTCAAGACTCGTGTAAGCATAGCATCTTACGTCAATATAAAAATGTTAAAGTGCTCGAATTACTTCAATGCTAATAGGATCTAGGTGTTGCAATACCTAAAATAGTCATCGCTAAATTTCAGGAATTCTAAAATTACTCAATCGATATAATCTTTAATGGAAAATTTTATTTTTAGTACATCCTTTGCACACTTTCTTTTTTGCCAAGAAGAAAATGTTTATTTTATAACGTGATAAAAATATTCCGTTGCATAAATCAGCTTATAATGTCCCACTGCTGGGACACAGGCCTCCACTCGGTGAGAGGGAGTGGGCCGTAATCCACCACGTGGGCCCAGTGCGGGTTGGTAAAGGTAGATGACACATGTCTTCGAGATTTTGTTTCTAGAACATGCCAGATTCCTCACGTTGTTTTCTTTCACCTTTTTGAGAGCAGTGATGATGACATAATTTACATAAAGTAAAGCGCCTGTCTAGGTCTGAACCTACGACCTACAGCTCGTAAGTCGCGGCCGTTACCCAGTAACCACCACTGCTTCAAAATGTTCCGTTAAAGTCGTCTTTAGCCTTGTACATCTTCTGGGAACGCTCGTTCCATCATAGTCCTCATCCATCGCTTTCCATCAGGCGTGATGACGTCTATGAGGTCAAGAGCGGGCCCACTCAGCAATAAAAAAAAAACACTGGCACTCCGGTAGTGCCGACAGAAGTGAAAACTTGAACAATTACGAGTGTATTTTGTGAATCGTCTTATAAACAAAACACGCGTGTTAAGGTGTGTTCCTTATTTTATAGGGTTTTTTGCAAATCAGGTATGATGACCAAAGTGACTGGTTTATTCTTCTCGTGAAAGGAATTTATTCAGATTTACAAATAAGCACACAGGATAGACTTCAGTTCGTGGTGTTGGTCGCGGCAGTGGTAAGAGAAGCAAGCCGCTCGCATGGAGCTCGTCGTCAGTTATATATCCGTGGTTCAGCGCCATCTCGTCGTTGTTGGATGAACTACGTAGTTAGTACGCGAGGCCCTCGTAGTTCTTCCCGATGTGCATAGATGGCGCTGTCCTCAACAACGCGCGTCTTACGTTTTACGTCTTACGAATTTTCGATCAGGGTCACGTGACCTGACGCGAATTTAGAAGTTTTTACCCATTCCAAAAAAAGTACACAGCGCCGCTAAAGAAGTTTTCACTTCAAAAAATCTTTATTCACTCACGAATGAAATTAAATATGCTTTTTTTAAACCATGACTCTACCAACTTATAATTACATCCATGTTGGACAGTTTCCCCCGCCCAAAGGCTAACCCCAAACAAATCTCACGTACATAATTAACTCCTTACGTATTAATTGACATCACCGTAATATAAATAGCTCAACATAAGACACGGTCGCGACGCCTCGGATTATAAAGGCGCTTTCGCACGAACAATTGGTCGGCACATCAAAGCTCGTTCGCGAGCTAATTTCACATAAGTACTGTGTATACGCACTTACATTCTCCGTTCAAACTCTCTTGTTGTTATTATTTTTCCTTCAATTTCTTTGTAAAGTAGGCAGCGCTGTAATGTCTACAGGGGCTGTATTGCATTGTAACTCGAGAACTAAATTAATATAGTGAAAAAACTACGTGATTCGACGGGCATTGTTTGAACTGCCGTACCTAGTTTGTTTAGAGGGTATATTATGTAAATGCACGCGTTATTGATGTTAATTTTTTACAGATTTGTAAAGGTGATGGCTCGTGGCAAATGGGAACACTTCCTGGGGAAGTAGAGGTGGATGTATCCTGTGCCTGATCAAACAAGGCTCAGTGATACTGTCGAAGTAAAAACGGAAACGTAGTATTCACTATCAGTCGTAATTGGAGCGAAGAAAATTATAAACAGTAAAGGATTTTGGATAGTGTTTCCCGCGATTTAAGAGCCTTCAAATTAACCCCCATCTTGCATCCTAGATATGGATACTAATGCACCGATGTGCGATCTCACTACACTTATGCAACGAACAATCTTCCAACATAATAGGTACGGTATTTCTTCACGACTCAAGTACTAACGCACATCATACCGCTAAACCCTTTCTAAACCCAACGTGTAAATGTAAAAGCCTTACAAGAGGTACATAAACGTTTACACAATCGAACCCTATCAATTTTACGTGAAAAGGTGGACTGTGGGTCAACTCGGACAAACGCTAGGCCACACCCACCGCCACGCCAGTGGACAGTGGTCACCACACATGCGCCGTGTGGACAAAAACTTTACACCCACATAAATATTTGATTTTCACGTTTGGAGTGATTTATGATTATCTATGTCGAGGGTAGCGTGCCCCGGTTTTGAATGCTTTAAATGGATCAATTTTGTGGCTATGTAGGGGTTACATTTGATACCATTCTCGTGATTGATATATTGATATATTTTCTGACGTGTGAGCTGTAAAATGGGAACTAAAATGATGACAGAGAAAGTCAGTCGACAATTTCGTTCCATATTTTCAGTGTTTAAAAATGATCTGAATGATGAATGAACGTTCATGAACTGCAAAATATAGCTATAAGATATTTTGAAGTCCCGACATTTAAATAGAAAACGTCAAACCGACAATTCAATTAAAAATCCTCAATAACTAAAAGTGGAATCAATTATTCTCAACCGAAAACCAATATAAGAAGAGCGTGCATTTTATTTCTGTTTTATTGAAAAGTGCCGTCTAACCAAGAACAGTCGCCTCAGGTGACGAGAAGGGAGACACCCTCCGAAAGGACTGAGAGACCGAAAAGTTTAAATTAGCTCGTTACTACACACGGCGCAACATGCCAGTTATATCTCTGCATTTGTTTTTTCACAGAAAAGGTCACTCCAGCGACAGAAGTAACTTCTGTGTTAGCAAAGTTTCTACTTGGTCGTTCGTTGCATTAATTATTAATTATATTTTGTCCCGACCGCCCGCGATTTGTATTACTGTGTTAATTTGCGAAACGTTCCTAACGGTTTTGACGGAGTGCTGAAACTTTTGAGTTTACTTTTAGAATGTTCAAGATTGATGTATATTGATTGCTGTGCTGTGTGTCACTGTGGGCAAAAAATATGTCTAACTTTGACATGGCTCTGACCACCGTGTCCAATCTTAATTGGCAGGGGATCACGGACCCTAACGATTATGTATAGAAATTGTTCGTTTTTCACGACAATAAATCGAAAATAAAAATAATAAGAATGGATATCAAATGTTGCGGGGGTGTTTATTGTGTGCTGTTGTTATGAATTTGGTTTGTGCGTTCCGTTTGGGTGTGGTAGAGGTGCAATTTAATATAATTTTGGAGTAGAACTGTTGTAAACATTAGGCTTCTAAAATTAATATGTAAGCTAATAAAATTAATGAAGTATTTTGTTTGGAGGAAGATAACCTTATTTGAATATAAATTATGGTATAAAAAACCTTGAATAATTTAAACGCCAGCATACCGATGTCAAAATCTTACTAAAATGTAAAAGGACATCTAGGAGATCTGCTTACCGCGCTTGACAGGCAAAAGCTTGAGCGAGCAAAAACTTTTCATTTTCTTTTTTTACCATTTCTGTTTTCTTTACCAACTTATGAATGCCAAAGAATTTTGACATCGGCTTCTTTGACAGCTACTTTATTCAAAGGCTGAGTTGTCGGAAATGGACATACGCCACAAAAGCCTATAGAAACAGCCCTGTGTCGGCAAATTGAGGTTTAAGGCTTGTTTTAATATTTTATCAGAAGCTTTTTGTGTTTGTAGAACTGGCTGGACACTTGTGTGATTTGAAATACTTAATTTTTATTTTATTTTTTTCGGCCACGTCCGATTTTACCGGTTGGTAATTTAAGCCCTCTTTATAGTGTGTTGTTTGTTCATATTCTTTGATGATCTAAAAGTTTTGATGACGATTTGTAAGCATTTTAATTTTGTCTACTATAACCTTCCTGTTATAAGGTGTGGAATTTTTTATAATGTAAAGTTTTTTTTATCTAAAATTAAAAACAGCTTCAGTAATAACGACCCAGCAAAAACACATAGTTTCATATTGGAAACACGCCCATATAGCCAGTTTAGCCTCGCCATTCACGTCAGAAGGCGGGTTGTGTCAACAGCGTACTAATGACGTCACTTTTCTCAACATGGCCACTCCGCAACCCTTGCTTTTTTACCTATAATTACACTTAGCTGATGGAGGGGAGAATTTCGTGTTATGTACTTTAAATCAGTATATAGATTTTGTTAAGTATGCATCGTAAGTTTCGCGTCGGTCAATCAAAAATCACGCTCTGGGAAAAAAAATACTATTATCTGCAATGATAATTATTTCCTTCTATCGAAAATTCCCTGCTTATAGTAAATAATGTAGATAAACTTAATTTAATCGCACCTACTATGTTTCTAAAAGATAACAACAGATGATTAGGTAATTGATAACAACGGTCGCTTACTGAGTCATTATAATAACCAATAAACATAAAATACAATCAGAAGCTTCCAATATAAAACACCTAGCATCTATCAGATTAAAGGGCCTACCTATAAAATAGGATTACCTCTTAAGGGGACGGTTCTCGCCCACCGATAGCTAATCAAATTATCCGACGTAATTCCGAGCGACAAAAACGGCTGATTATCTTTATCTTGTTGTTTTTTTCCTCTCGACCCAAGGGAACTAAAGGGATCACTGTCCAATGCTGAATTTGTTATTTTTTTAGTAAAGTACCTTGTTTTATTTGATTCTTATTTTGTCTAGTTTGGCCGAAATAAATTGAATTTTTGACTAGGTTTTTTTGAGATTGAAAAATTGTGCAACCAAAACGCACAAAAAAAATATTCGAGGAAAATTAAAATACTTAGAAAAAGATATACTATTTTCCTAGGTAGTGCAAGGTTTATACTATTAGAGACAAGATCCGATCCCACATTTTACACCTTGATTTAAAAACTTTCCTGCGTCATCAACAACAAAGGAGATGGCTTATCAATATTGCCTTTTTACATAGCACAGGTAAATAAGGTGTCCCGCGGGGGTGACAACACGAAAAAATAGCGGCCACGTCGGTTGCTGATCAAATTAAGGTCGGGTCAGTAATCGTGTTACAGATACCCAATACTGGGCGGAATATTCGGAATAACTGGAGAAAAGCAGAGGCCTCCTGTGTATTGGCCTCTTCGTTAGAGGGATTTGAATTTTTTTTTCTCTTTTTCGCTTTAGGTGTGTAACACGATTCCGCGCCTGGGGGGTTGGATGGACAACCCTTAATAGAAAAAACGTTGGTTATAAAAATCGAGAGTGAAAATTTATATTGTCAATTTTTCTGAACGGTGTCAATGTCGGTTTAACTTTAGATTAATTTTTCTCTCCACGTTATTGTTCAGTCAAAAATAAGCATTATTTCTGTAACATAAGCGTTGAAATCCAATGAAGCAGAAACAAAATACCGTGCCAAATAAACATAATTTACTAATGAATTCTACTGCTTTTAAATTCGCTTGCAGGTACAGTCAACGTGACAATTAAATGATCATCTAATTATACTTCCATCTTAGTAAGATCCGTTCAATACCATACAACTTATTCTCATCAAAAGCATTATGTTTTATCATAAAATCTTTAATAATTCGTATCAAAATATACGGGTCGTATACTCAGTGCCAAGCACCTACCCTTGTGGAACAGGGGAAGGAGTGTGGTGTGTCTTCCTGAAGATATTTGTCACGGCACGAGTGTCAATAAAAACGCCACACCGGACTGTCTGCCACTATACTGAGATGGCATAGGGATGGGAATGAAAAATATCGATAGAAACGATATAAAATATATTCTTAATTGTTCTAAAATAGATGTATGTAGTAAACTAGACTGCATAATCAAGAGCATCACCTGCATACATAGAAATTATTAAATCGACTCAGTTAATTATTTCAGGATATTTCAACACTGATGACAATGCAATTCCTATATTTTCTGAAATCCCATTATAACCTAAGCTAGGTGAGACATTTCTTCAAATTAACAATGCAAAAAATGTTTAATTCGCTAAGCTGTTAAAATCTAAGCCTAACAAAATGTACCTTTAAATAAAACACTACCACAGTCAACCTAACCAAATTGCTTACCCAGCCTCACTATCTTTCCCCAACACACTTGAGACGTTCCTATTATCGACATCAATAACTCGCAGCACTAGAACAATACCCGTTAAAGCGGACACTTAACCCCTAATCCTTACTCCGGCAGTTTTATCTCGGCGCCGGGCATTTATGGCAAAAATCTTAATTCCAGAACCGCACTGTCGTTAACTGCCCGCCACTAATTATTGCGGCTGACTGTATTTATTACTACAAGTGCCTCCTGTTTATTGTACCTAAGTTTATTTACTGATTGGTTATGTGATAGAGAATCGATATAGGTTATTTTTGCTATTTCGTTGAGATTCCACAGAAGAAAATTACTCTAAGAATCTCTTTTAATCAATCATGCAGTTTTGGCTATTTCGAGTGCATTAAAGAGTTTGCCTTAAAGTTACTAAGGTCAGTACAGAAATCATCTACCTAGATGACCCTCACATTTTTACTGTATGAAACGATAGTGCACTAAAACGTGAAAGCGAAAAAACAACTCTTAAAAAAATCTGAATATAACATTTCAAAAGACATGAAGTCTAAATTTCGCACATCAAAATTCACACACAGTGAAAAATAAACGGAATGCATGCATGTCTATCTATGCACAATAAGAAATATAGTTTTTCCTAAAGCTATAAAAGTGGGGTCATAAAGCTTCGTCCGGTCGGGACTGGTGCCAGTATTGGCTACAACCCTTGCACTGTTACAGCGAAAATGGACTTTTTAAACCATAATAAACTTATATGAGACCTAAAATTTTAAAGCGATGATAAAATAGAAGTATGGAAAGGAATTTCCGTAATGAGTTCAGAAATGGAAATGAATGATGAAGGAATCTAGGAATTGTGTGGTCATTAAGCTGAAGTTAATAAAGTAGCCGATGGTAGAAAATAAAGAGTGAAAATAAAAATGAATTTAGTCTTCCAATTTAGGTAAATAATTTCCAATAAGAATCAACTTCTTCTATGTCGTATCGTTACTTCATAGAAAAATGAAGATAAGATTTTCTTAACATACATTTCCTCTTTATAACTATCAGCTATAATGTCTTAAACAAAATTTCTAGCCATTCATAATACATCACCATTAAACTAACATATATCTGAAATAAAACAAAGATCGCGAACACATCCTAGCCTCGCCTATTACCCTCGCGGTCATTATTTTGACATACAGCCTCTGCGGTCGAGTATTTGCGGTCAATGCGGCAGACGAATGCAGTTTTATTTGAAATATACTTTTAAATATCGCTTTATGTTGATAAAGTGTGGAGTTTGCGGAAATGAGTGTTCGCTTTAACTTTCTCTAAGACTTTTTGTGAAGTTTTTAAGATCAATATTGCTGAAGACAATTTGGAGTTGCAGGTCAGTGAAGACTTTGCGTAAGAATCTTAACCAAATCTTGTAACATAGCATAGACAAAAATATTATAACAGACATGCAACATAAAAATATTCGTTGAAAAAATTATCCTAAGATACAAAGCCAGACAGATCTAACTTTACATATTATAATAGACAGTCTTATCTATATTTAGTCAGCAATCAATCTAATCTCAGCATAATACCCAACTTAAATCATATTAATTTATATAGCCCATATAACTCAGGGCCGATCTATACGCAGGGAGATATTACACTATAACGTTCAGTCCACTTACGCACTCATTTATATGTTAATGTGAACGGCATCCGATTCGTTCAGATTCATACACAGATATCTTTCGGGGACAGATATCATTTTCACTGCCTTATTACTTTCCAATTTGTCTTCAGTATTGGTTATTGCCCCGTTTATTGCTGCCCCCAACCTCTCTATTAACTTGAGTTCGACAATCACATAAACAATACGATCGAAGTTGGAAAATTTTCAGATCAAGCGAAAATACCTTTTCGTCTTAAGTCGATGCCAGAGTCGAAAAATCTTGACTTACTCCGCGTTGATAAATCCATTGTTCTTCACCACAAAATCACTGTGAGTGTTCAACACTAAATGCAGTCCAAGCGTTCAACTTAACAGCACAAGCACTAACTTAAAACTGAACGGAGTTGAAGTCCGATGTTCATTGACCATTGAGTTACCAAGATGTTCGAAGTCATAAAGCATGTGATCATCTTCGCAGATGAACACAGACTGACTGGCTACCTCCATAAAATTCGAGGCCCGAAATTTTAATGAAAAAAGATCCCCCAAAGTGCCAGGTAAAAAAATTCCCGTATCAAAACCGCCGTTTCCTAGTGACCCCGATCGCTCTCCCATCCCTTTGTTGGGCTCCTTTTATTTATAATACTACATTTTTTTCACACACGGCACCCCTAATAACGTGTGAGCAAAAATATGCGTAATCGTTTGCAGTACCAAAGTATGGGGACAGCATTCTAACGTTCATATAGAAAAAACACAACTGTCCCCCATTTGAATGGCAAAAAGTGCATGTCATTGCGAAAATGGTATTAGTGGATGAATATGATTTTGCACAGATCGATATGGATGGATGACTTATAATTGTGTTGTGTTATATTTAGCATGAATTATTGGTTTGACGTGGTTTTTGTGAAGCTCACTAGGGCTTTAGGATCGATGTCCATATCACTTGAAGTAACCACCATGAACTCACAAAAATTCTGCTGTCATTTATTCTCTAATGTCTACAAATGAAATCCCGAACTTCGATCTTCACTTTTTGCCTTTCCAATGTTATTCTGTCTTCTATTTCTTGCAGTAATTGAATTAGAAATTATCTTCGAGATTTGCCGCGAGTCTCGTAATAAAATTATGACAATCGAATAGACGTCCAAACGTTTGGTAGTGACCCCAGCACAACATAATGTTTGCTATTTCTAGGTAAACAAATATCGAAGATTGACATGGAGTGTACATCTGGTAGGCTGACGCAAATAATGGGGGATAAATAATATAATTCGATTTTCCTGCGACAAATTGCGGGTGATGTTTCGGACAGGAATATTTTTTGCAAACTATACAATAGTTGCAGATTAAATATTGCGTATTAGTCATTGTTTACTAATAAAACAGAATAAAATTAGGGCAACTGTATGAAAAAACTAGTCGTGAGCATCCAAATTTTTGTAAAAGTAAGTAAAAGTGGTAAATCAGCAATTCTGCAACAAGTGAAGTTTGGTATCACCCAGTGCACTAAATATCCTTTTCCAAATACATCCAAAACAAATCAATTTTTTCATCGAAATCAAACAAAAAATCGTGTCGGATGAACAAAAACGTATACAGTTACACCACCGTTGTCCAAGATGATATCCGAAAATTTCGGGTGAACTTACCTGTTACCGGCCGTGTGAAAACGGAACAGGTGTCTGCGGTCCGTCTTCCGTCCGACCTGGTAATTATAGAATGGACAATGGCGGCGCGTGATGCGCGGGAGTGTATGTCGACGCGTCCGCGGTTTCGTTTCCAACATCGCGATTGTGGTCCGCTATTGTGAAATACTGTTCTGATTATAGACCTGCGAATTTTATGAGTGATATTTTTATGTTTCTGTTATTATATCTTTAAGAATATGAGAGTATTGTTGCAGGATCAATAGGATTGTTGGAGTTTTTTAAAGTACTGATCCGTTGAAAAGCTTTGATACTGAAGCTAATTACGGTACAAAAGGCTTTAAAATCCAAATGAGAATTCAATACAGCATTGATTCTAGAACAGATGATGTTGTTTTCTTTGTTTGTCCTACAAGACACAGAAAACCTCCTCCGTAGGTTCCACATGACTATCTGACTTCATCGCAGCATCAATTAAACAAACCTGCAAATACAGTACGGAAGGATCAGGACCATCTATTTTACCAGAAAAAAATCGTTCCCACAATATGCTCCGATTCTGGTCAAAGCGCACATTGTGGACAGTATTGTTAAGTGTTTTGATGACGGATCTGCCAAAGGATTGGATGACACCTTGGACTTGAAAAAATATGACAGCGTGGGATACGCGAAAAGGATTCTTGGCAAATATGATGAACAGTGTTACACCGTTTTGATTTTCTGCAGTAACAGTTTTTTGATTCTTATTCTGTTCTGTTTCCTATAATGGTCATATTTTTTGCAATACATACATTGCGATAAAGCAAGTCTTTGTTATATATTAATAAGAATATCGTTAGCATGGCTTATATTGTTAGGAACTATAAATGTCTTAATATAAATTACTACCGCATGCGTTTGTATGTGTTACACAGATTTCTTCCACCATAAAAAGTGTTCAGGTCGCCTAGACTCATTGAACTTATTCTCATAATTTACCGCGTAACTTCCAACATAATATGACCTCCACCACACGGTGTATTTTCTCCTCTCTCATGTGAGTTGGCACGTCAGGAGGGCAGGGGAAGGTATCAAGTTAAATTGGTGTATTCTACGAGTAAGGTACATTGATGAAACCAATTATTCGTGGCGTGAATTTAATGGTTCGCTTCGTTCTTGTCACAGAGTTGTTTAGTTGTAGACGTGTCTTCATTTGTTTTTTGATGTCTTATGATGAGAGGTTTTTGATTATTTTGGTGTTTCTGAGGATTATTTTGTTTCTTAATATCAGTATTGAAATCGTACATCTTTTCCATTTTTTTAATAATATATGTAGATAGACGCAGATTCAAAGTTGGAATTTCTTCTCTTGTTTAGTTTTTCATTTGTTTTTTTAATGTCATAATTATGTTAATAGGTTTTCGATTATTTTGGTATTTGTGAGGATTAGTGTATTTTTCATTATCTATCAGTATTGAAATCATTTATCTTGCAATAATAAAAATAAACGCAGCTCGTAAGTTGAAACTTCTCTAACTCTTTTAAACGAAATGTTATACCGTTTATGTAGTGAAAAAGTAAAACCACTTAATCAAAACCTCAAAACAGTATCCACTAAGAAATAATGTCTCAATAAACTCAATTTCAGATTTAATTAAAACAATTAACTTACTTCGTATTCATACAAAACAGACGTGTAGGGTAATTCTAACGTTTGAACAGTCTCCGGCGCAGACAATGGGTTATGTTGCCCGCTCGCACGCGGGTCGTCGGTCGTCGGTTATCTACCGATCGGAAGAAAGCCGATCTGCGGCCGCGCCGACAAATTTATCGTTCTGTTCGCCTGTTCGCCTCTGCGTTTACAGTTAGTAGCTATGTCTGTGGTAGGTGTAGGCACTTTTCCTTGTAGATTTTGCTAGTTGTGTGTGGAGAGTTTGTTGATTTTTGTATTTACATAGCCTAAAGTAAGAATTTAATTTTGTGCGTGAATTATAATCAAAAAATTTGCAATATCATCATCCTACGTCTTTATTTGCCTGAATAAGATTAGCTTTGTTATTTTCTAAGTCACTGTCAGTAAATAAAAATAATTTCAACTCGCTCATCTAGAAATGCTACCACACTATTATTCTTGTGCAAAAAATAGTCTTGGTTTACACATACACGAACCTTCTTGCTCATTTCACATGGCCTCAATTAAGCAGTCATCATTCAAACGGATGTAAGTGCATAATCTCAAGTCGGGTCATCGCGTTAACAAGGCGAGCGGTCACGAACTGCCCGGTATGGGAAAGCTCCCAGCATACAAATGCAGATACGACCTTATGACGGTACAGCTTGGGTAACCGGAAATGCAGTATTGCGCCGACACCTACGTGCGACGCCAGATGGCGGTAGTGATTACTAAGAGATTATTTATCAGCGAATTTATATTAGACAGCCATAATTTCCGACCACTTTTAAACAACTTTCGATTACCTTTTAAATAAAGCTATAACACAGTACTGTTGTCGGAAATTTAATAATTCGTTAACAATATCTACTTATCGAATCGTGCCAAACATTAACAATATTTAGTTAAAGGGCTATCTGTAATAAATCTGAGAGAACGCCCACACAGCACACGTGATGACTAGAACAATACCCGACAAGCCTTACAACACAATATAAATCATAAACGTACTCGACGTACATCGAGCTATCATCTTTCACTCCTCTAGCTGTGTGTCTTATGATTTTTAACACCCACTTAATCTCTAACAATAAGCTTTTGAGACATTGCATTATATTTTGATACGTGACCTAAGTTTAGGCCTGTCTATAATTCTATTGGTCTGTGGTGTTAGATTGAGTAGTGTAATTTCTTATTTGATGATTGTATTTAGACGAAGCCAATCTCTGTATTGCTAAAAAGACAAATATCTATTGAATGAACGTTTTGCGTAGTAGTATCGCTATTTGATTATTTACTGTTCAGTATATTAAGATGCAAAATGCAGCTAGCCGAGTAAGGTTACCCGTAATGTGTTGTTTTGATGATGATACAAGTTTTTTATGTATCATACTTTGTGTGACATTGAATATAATATTAATTGAACCTTGATTTACTCATGCAGAAAAATAAAACGTATCTCGCAAAATCGTTCACGAAGATAAAAATAACAAAAAACCAAATTAAACCACAAAAAAGGATCAAATCTGAATGAGTCTCAACAATACAAAACTATGCTCTATTAAGGCCACGTTTGTCCAACCTGACATGTAAAGCCATATGGCAGAAAAAAATAATCGGAGAGTTTAAACTGCCGAATCAAAAGGTATTGGACAATGGTCACGAAGAAATCATTCATTCGCCGACAGTTCGGGATGAATTGATGTGGATCAGGTAGAATCTGACACGTAACAATCTTCCCTTCAATCAAGTTTTGGTAGATTTTGTACCTGAATATTCATAGGTAAATAGAATCTGGTTATAATAAATGTGGATGGTGAAGTAGAAATTAAATAATATAGTAAAGTTGATGAATTTTGTGATATTGGTTGATGATTACTAAAATCTCCGAATTCAAAACGTCTAAGCAACTAGGGAACATCATTTTTTAAAATCAACTGCAGTTTGCCAAAATAAACGAATTACAGTAGGTGTACTATGTGGCTGAAAACGTTCATATATCTCTACCAATAATGCTACTGTGTTACAGCAAACAGAGCATGGACCAGAAAAAAAATGAAAGAAAGTGACACTTGTTAGCCCTTTTCTATTAAAATTTATGAAAGGGTGTCACATAATGATGCACAATAGTTATTTTGCCTTCGGATACCAACCCTATTCCGTATTGTTAATATTATCGGCGATCGACTCATGTGGGTGCGGACTGAGTCAGTTTTGGCCAAAAAAATCCTTTTGACCAATTGTTTGTCAAAGGTAGGAATAGATTTTTTGTCAAGGTGTTTATCGGAGTTTGACCATGGGAAAATATCGGAGATTCAGGTGCCTCTATCGAATTTTGATCCATTGTCAACCTGTTGTTGGGGTCTGTTTGATAAAATCCGAGCAGCTTTTGTTTAGCTTGAATATTTTTCGTGTGTTAATGATTCTGTTTTTGATCAAAATGCTTTAGGGGCTCGTGTAAAGGTTCTTTGTTAAGTCTTTAATCTATATAAAGCTAACACCTACCAAACTTTAAATCGTCTAACGTTGAAAGGCCGACAATAACAAATTGGTATCAAAGCCTGACAAAGATGGACTCTTGAGAAACTGTCCACCCACTCCCTGGCTATTGATCGTGGTCTGCTCACAATAAATTAATTCTTGTTATGAACATTTTTTATTCCATTGTGTTTTAGCTCTGTATTTATTTTAAGCTCGTAATAGAGTCTAATGGGCGGACATTGGTCAAAAGAGATTTAGTTTAAAAGATCGGATCGAAGATGAATAGATTCTTTCAATGTATAGTTGATCTTGATTTTGTTAGTGAATTATTGTGAAAAATGAATTGAATGAAGTCAAGACTCAGATTGAGAAAATTCTTTGGTACGTCTTTTCTTTAAAAACATTTTATAAGACACTGCGTTTATTGAAACTGATAATTTTATATTCAACCCTTTTCACAATTACAATGTAATGATCTTAATCGATACCCCAAACATTATTGATGAAAAAAAAACTAACAATACAGATTACTTGTACAAGATAAGTTTACTTGAAGTGCTGTAAAGGCAATATCTCTCTGACTCATCTAAATTTCATAGATTAAGCCTTGAACAAAAAAAGGCTATGTTTGGGCTACTGTTGTTATTGTTTGTAACTAGATTTGTATTGTTAGTTGTATAAATCCTTTCCTCTGGGAATGGATTGTTTGTAAAAACAGCAGTGTTCTTTTTTTTTCATGTTATCTTTGTCCATCTGTTTAGCAAAAAACTTCTCAAGGCCATACTTGAGAAGTTTTTGTATTGTCTATTAGTTAAGTAGAAAAGCAATAACCATTAATTCATTAAAGCATATTATAGTAAAACCAACAAATGGGTGCAAAAAATCATATAATGGGACAAAAATGGAAACTGTATAAGTTTTGACCAATTGCTAACTATATACTAATTATAAATATACTAATGAATCCCACTGCAAGATCTTTGAATTTCTCCGGATTTTACATAACATAATTATGCATTTAAATTTGACTCTCTTTATTCTGTCTCAACATCTGCATTTATGAAACTTTTTCATTCAATTCTAAAATGTTCAGCATCATATCGAGAATGCCTCCAACGTTGTTCTGCACTGTTTAATGGGACCGGACTAATAAATCCAATTTAAATGTTACCAGGACCTCCGCTGACATAACATATGTAAATTCATACGTCTTTATCTTCAGAATCACAAACACAAAACGCCGTTCGACGCGCTCAAAAAAAAGTATAAATTCAAGCCGGTCCAGTTGGAAATTCAAAACGGGTGGCCGTCCGCACAATCATTATTCTAAATAAGAAAATTAACTTCATTCCCATAATTTAAATATGTTGCGAAGTAAATTATCTGATGTAGCTTTCTCTTATACTGCTCTAATGGACGTCGGTTGTCAATTGCTAAAATATGTTGTCTTGACGAATTCAATTTATTGGATCAAGTACAAGGAGATGGGAATTCTTTCCCACGGCTTGGTTCGCGTGGATGCATTATTGCCGAGTGCGTGCAATTGAAATAGGTGATCAGGTCTATTAGCGTGCTTTGTGATATTTATTGCTCGTTAATCATGATTCCTTTGTAAACAAGGAGGTTGCCGTCTATAACGTGAGAAAGGGTAACTTGACCGTTAAATCTAGATAGTAGGTACCGTTATTGCTTTAATTATACTATCAACACAATCGAAATCAATATTCATAATTGAGAAATAGCCCAGCCCTATATTTGCCATTCCCACCGTATATTTGTATGAAGACACAAGGATTAACTGAGGTCCAATAATTCCTGACCAAGGATCAAGATTGAGAGTTCCGTTTGTAAATGCGATCCTTCGATATTCGCTTAATGAAGACATATTGAATCGCTAAGCGGCAAAGGACAAGATATAGGCAATGTTTAAATTGACGTGCGGCCCTTTTATGCCGCATCCGTTCAGTTTTGTATCAAACACAATGGCAAATAAATGAAACAATTAAACAAAACCTCAAGCGGTCAATAAAAAATGATACAGCAAATAAGAATATTAAACCTTTTATTAATTCTGGAGCATATCAAGTTTTTCTGCATATATTTGAATAGCAAATTTTTATTAATGGCGATTTAGGGATTTCATTCAAAACAAAACAAAAACAATATCAATTAAAAAGTCTACAGAGGACGGAAAACCCATATCAATTAGTGACAAATGCGAAGTAAAAACAAAACGGTACCTCTGTTAATGTTTTATTTAGAGCCCGGTTGGGCTCGGCATAAAAGTTAACTTGGATTTTTAAAAGTTTGTTCAAAAGTTACGCTCGCGGTATCCCCCGTCCGTCTGGCCTCGCACCTGATAAAGTAATTTTACGATTCCCTAATTCATACTTTTGAGGAGGGTTTTAAAAAGCCAGAAGGTTTTCTGCCTCTGGACATAATTGGGATCGCGTTAAAACTTGACGACTTTTTAAATTTTTAATTTTGCAGTACCGTGCCGTTCACCAATGGGAACACAATTTTGTTTTGTGATGGCTGTTGTGACAGATTTAAAGTGCGGCCCGGTTATGGAAGTTAGTAGGTATAGCTAAAATTTCACCTCCAGTAATTACTGGTCTTGAACAAGCATACATACAAGAGCGACCACATAATGGCATCCAATTTCATGTACGTGTAAAGGGGGTCCCATTGTTACTCACAACAAAACCCGAGTAGGTACCTCGAACTTCTTGCTTTCAAAATAAGAACAAACGTGTCATCGACGAAATGACGCGTGTCGACCAATCGGGCGCGACGGCCGCAGACGATGGTGACGTCACTCTGCCACCGACCAATCCGAGTCGCCCGTCGCCTCCGGTCAACTTGGACTAATTGCCCATGTGTGCGATTACGCTAGTTTTGAGAGGAATCCGTGCGCGAGAGTCGGCGGCCGACGTAGGCTCATATATTACAAAAGAACGAACTTGTATCGGCTGGTTTTGCTAAATAAATTGTAAATTGATGGTATTTAAATAAATTCTACAAAGACATCTAAAAGATGGATAGCTTATGGGTGGACATATTTACCTATAGGCCAAATTCAGCTAACAAAGGAATTAGATTAACTTCAGAGAAGTCTAATTTTAAGTGTGACAATTTTAAAGAAATCATTATTACAGGGCGAATAGTAATTCAATATATTCAAAATAAGGCCAATGTCTGTTATAAATAACAGAAACAGAGCATTCTAAATGAAAAAGTCAGTCACCTGAATTTAAGTTGGAAGTAAAAACCGCACTATGAGAGTAATAATGGCAGTCTAAAATTACAAACTCACTGGTCATCCCATTGTGAGTTAAGTAAAGCATGGGAAAAAACATAAGATGCTTACACTTTTGCTTATAATTTTTAATTAATACACCTAACTGTTGGATAGTGGGAATCAAATCTCAGAAACAATGGAAAAGGCATGTGTATTCAGAAAACAGTTTCTAATGTTTAATGTTAATATTCTTAATTGGCTTATAAAATTATTTTAACTATTCCAACAAGATTTTATTAATCACAATATTCTCATACTTAAATAGCCAATGATATTAAAGAAAATAGTAATACTGTCCACAAAATAATTTGTTGCATTTATGATCTTGAAGATAATAAACACAAAACCGCTTTGCAGCTCATAAATTAATTATAGGTTGCAACTTCTTACAGTGTTCCAGTACTGCTGACCTTAGCTGTTCTTGGACTAAGGTTACAACAGGTGATATATAATAATTGACACAGTGCAAGTGGCTAGAATTTGCATTGCAAATTAATTTTCCATAAAACACATTCTTTCATGATAAATTGGAACCAATCATGGATTTCATTTTTGCGACAAGCTTAGTCATATTTATATATTCTTTGCTAATTTTTGACATTATAACAATTTTACTAGTTTCCTCTACATGATTTATATTATCACTGTTATCTCAAAAGTATCCTACAGTACAATTTGTAGCTTTAAAATTTTCTGTATCAAACTGTCCAGTACCCCCGACACGGGGAAGACTGGTATGAATATTTTAAAGGGGCTACTTAGTCCTCTTTTCATGTTTCCCTTTCGGACATGTGATGACCATGGACGGCGTGTCAATATTGCCACAAGCTCCGGTATTAAGTAGCTCGTTGCCTGAATGAATAGAGTCTCGCCGGCACTGCCACATTGTGCATGTGGACTGTGTGTTTATTTAGATGATGTTTTTGTGGAGCGTGAGATGAAGTCTTGTATGGACACGGCATAAAAATATTTCGAGTTTTGCAATTTTGGCTTTGCAAAATTTTCAGTTTTTCGTTGGATAAAATTGTAGCCCTTTATTTACTATTTGTTTTTTTCTTTCATTAGAATTTGCTCTTCTTTTGTTGTTTATTTTATAATAATTTTACATGTCTTGGGAATCACTCAAATAAATTAAAAACATTTCATCCTAAGATTTTTCCTTAAGTTAGCTCGTAGATGGAATTGACAACGCCAAGAAATAAAATCCAGTACGAACATTTAGTAGTTTAAATTCTGCTAACTTACCTTGCGCGATGCGTACAGCTGGCATCTTAATTCTCATCTTGATTTGGTCACCTATTTTTAGATCTTCAACAACTTCTTTATCCTCGGAATTTTTTATCTTAATATCTTAGCTATCTCACGACAGTTTTTTAGCTCACTTCACATGTGCCGCCGTCGGTCCAGCGGCTTATCGTCCTATTTCTAAAACGTTATTGATAACGGAGGTCGTGTTATCACAAATCCCCCCTTGAATGTCCGACGGTAAACATCAATAGAACTTTTAGTCATCTTCTTAATTTCTTCATCGTTCACGAATCAAAATCCAACTATTTCTTATCTTACTTTTTCCTTTTCATGTTGTGGTGATTCAGTTCACACGTCAGTCCAATGTTTGCTCGCCAAAATCGACTGGTCATAAAGAGGGCCTTATCAACACTTGAATGAGCGTCTCAGTACCCTATCTAATCTATCCACACCTAGTGGCGATCTTGCGATTCGGTAAACGATTCATTTGGTCACACTTCGTTAAATAGCATCTATTTAAACTTCTTCACTTTTCAGTCCGAACAAACAAAATTTTCAGTCACTGTCCGATTTATTAAATTTTATTTATATTGTTCCGGTGAAAATTTAGCTATATTCCTCGAATAATTTAACGGCAAAATTAAAACAGAAATAAAATAATTTTGAAATTTTAACTGTTGTCTCGTGTTTACGATATAACGAAGTAGCGTCTCGCGATCGAGCACGTCGCGTGTGCGAAGCGGTGCGAGGCAGGTGCGCGGCCGGCCGCCCGCTCTCGCCCGATGTCCGAGAGCGTCTGTCCTGTGTCCCTTCGCGCGAGGGCTCCGCGGCCTCCGCATGTCCACAACTCGCGCTGTCTCGCTCGGCCGGCCGACGACGGCGCGTGCGAGTCCGCACGAAGTGGCCAGGGGTTACTCGCGGTCGCCACCGCCTCGGCTGATCGACAGAGACCGTGTCACGCGTGCTCTACCACCAGACGCGTGGGTGGGAGTGAGACGGGCATAAATCATAAGTGCCGTGCGTCGGTGTGCGTGCGCGGGTGGGGCGAAGATGCAGCGCGTACAAAAGAAAAGGGATAATATTTGCTTGCATATTTCATGACTCGATTAGGAGATGGAATTTTTAATTGAATGGACCCGAGCGCGGTCAGTCTATGTTTTCGAGGCGGTTTTAAAAATTAAGAACCCGTAGAAAAGGGATTTGTAAAGTTTTCTTTTGTTTTACTTATTAGGCGTATCTTTTATGAACCGCACAGTGAAAGAGCTTTGTTGGTTTTACTAGATAAAATATTAGATAATACAATTAGGATATCTAGAGCCTTTTTCTTCAAGAAAATATAACAAATTATTTAAAAAATGCATTTTTTTCCCTTTTAATGAAAACTAAGGACTACATTTTTTTACGTTCTCGTCATTGAGTAAACGATACGTCGCGTCGCGTCGTAGCAGGCCGCTACGTACGCTACGCGGCTCGTAGCGCGCCAACATCGTAGCGTGATTGTAAAAATGAAGCTGTAAATTGCGTAGCAAATTAGTTTCGAGTAAAATTGTGACAGATACAAAACTTTTTAAATAACAACAACAAAGTTTCGTAACCAAAACAAGTTCATTTTAAATCTTTCAAACCACTCCACATTCAATTCCTTATAAAGTTTATTCGCTCAAATAAAAGGGGAAGAACATAAAACTACATTACCGAAAAATTCAAGAAAGCGCAACACGTAAAGCTAGATCTTCACTCTCGCTGGCAAGTTTTCGCGGCACATTTTTTCCCTCGCCGCCGTTATTTTACTTAAGACGCCGACGAACTTATCTTGGTCGGTCCTTGACTTTAATAAGTTTTATGAGTGTCAGTCGGGACTTAACTGGCGCGAGAACGGGCGTCGAAAAAGAACTTTTTCATAATTGTTTCTCGACTCAGTCGCGAAGTTCGCGGGCCTGTTCGATTATTGAAATTTCGAATTGTTGTAAGTGATTAATTGCTTATTGATTTCGTTATTTTTGTTGTTTTGTGGTCGATGTTTTTTAGAGAGGCTGTTTTTGTTTTTATGTTTATTAGGGCTGATTGTTAAATTATCATTTGATGAATAGTTGTTTTTTTATTAGAATACGAACGAATGAAGCTACTAGATAGCACGCTTAGATAGATAATGAATCGGTAGTTAAAACTTAGGGGTTAATAAGATTTTTTTTTTTAAGTTTTAGAATTGTTTACAATTTTCATGCATGAAATCCCAGTAACTCCACATTGTGAACCCGGCCTAAGATCCCCAATCGGTTGACCAAACTCACCGTGATAGGCTGCACACAAACCTTTTAAAAACCGTGGTCACTAATGTCCAGCAGCATAAAACCTTCGCACTATACCCGTCCTTGTCTAATTGTCACATATGAACGGCGATAATAGAGACAACTAAAGGGTTGTACGTTTTCTCGAGTGGAAATCTGGATATAATGACCGATGTATGTCTATCTCGTTCATATGTAGGGGTGTGTGGGTGTGTGGAAAGGGATGGTGGTGTATACGCTTGTAGTTTGGTTGTGTGGGGTGAGTTTTCACGTCGCTACTCGACGCTAGGCGGCGTGGAAAACCTTGTCGCGTTTCGTGTATAATTTTCGGTTCGTTTCTAGGTTGAAAATGTACTCAAAAGTTTTTATATTACAGAAGTAGGTTTATTGTTGTTAATAAGTAATTTTGCGGGAAAATTATAATATTCGTAGGATTTTTGTATTTTGATTTAAAGTCAAAGTTTTTATTTAATTGAAAAATTACGTTTCAAGGTTATAATAATAGCTCTCAAGTAGTTTGAAGTATATTGTTGTTAAAGTATTTTCATTCGTTGATTCACTGTTCTTCAACCGCCCCGGTTGTCAAAACAATTTTCTATTCAGAAACAAATCAAAGGTAGTTTTGTATTGAATGCAAACATAACAATGTCATAACTCGTAGCCTTGACTTTCATGTTTTAACAAAAGCCTATGTTTTAATTCATTCATAAAATGTGGTTTAGATTCCTGACAGTTTCAAGTCCAATGTGAATGGATGGACTCAGTAGGTTGAAAAGTGATATAACATTATTTTAACTTGATAAAAATGATGTGATGAAGTTTAGCACTATTTTCATGTTTATTAATTCGATAAAGTGACCCAAAACTATCTTATTGTGGCGGTCAATACGGAGCCCATTTTTAGTAAAATCAAAATATTTTATGTCACATAAACCTACATGAGTACTTATGAAACGTCAGAAGCTAGGTGCATGGTTCCAATTGGTCGTTTCCTATGGAGAAGAGCCGGCAAGAAACTCCACGGTTACTGTTTAAAAAATAATTGGCTAGTGGACGTTCAAAGGTTGACTTGCTTACTACATTGCTTTCACAGGTAATTTTACCTCTGATTTTGCATCACATTGATCTATAAACTCGTCGCTATATTATATTTTATTTATATTTTGTAGGTACCCAATTTTTCTCACAGCAGCAGGATTTCCCCTATATAAAATGGCATTTTGAATTAGATGAAGTGCGGATTATACTTTATATTTTATTTTATAGGTCTACTAGTAGGTACAGACGCCAGCACATCAACCTACTACAATCTGGCAAATTTTTATTATATTTTCAACTTTATCGCTGAAACATAAGATTCAAAGTTGATTGAGAAAATTTTACAGTTTCGGGTAGCTTGATGTGCTGGCGTCTGTACATTATAATGCCTGGTGGTTACTATCTACCTCTTATCATTCATAATATACTAAAAGTTGAATCCGCGCACTCAGTTTGCCAGCACCCACTTTTTTGCATCATAACTGGTACATTCTATAATTGAACGTTTCAACGGATACTTTTTTCTATCATCCTCTGAGACAGATGTGGGACAGGATACAGAAAATTGCTCAATTTGAGTCACGTAACGTTATACCGATGTATCGAGTTCTCGTTGACACGACAATTTTTTCTAAGATAGAATGGTGGATGTGTCTTTGACTTGCACCGATTTGTGTTCTAATCAAAGAATTTTTGTAAAAGGAAGGCTGAAGTAGGTTTTCTTGTAGGTGACGTCTGGTAAATTCCAGTTCCCAAAATATTCAATGTGGAGAAGACAATACAACGATAAATGAAATCACTGACAATACTAATCCATAGACGTATTTTGAAACTATCAAACAAACCTTAACTCCGAAATAATAAAAGCTATTTTGTCATAGAAACTAAATAAAAAAAAACAAACACAACAAAAAAACTAAATAGTAGTAATGGGCCGCCAATGGGTTTTGCCAATCTTTGACTAACTATTGGCTTGGTTGAATTTTTTTATGTAGACTAGGAATGTCATTAGATAATTTCATTGTTGTATTGTCTTCTTCACCTTGTATTTATTTTTAAATACTGACAATGTGAATATTTTCAATTTGTTTGGGGTGACACAATGCATTTTACACACGACACCAAAATTAACGCTCCATAGGTACCAAGTATGCAAAATGGGTGTCTTTTCGGAGTGTGTACACCTGTAGTATTTTATTTCAATAAAATGTCTGAGACTGGTTCTAAGTCTAAACCTGAGCTAAAATAAAATGCAACAGCATTGATCCAAGCTAACTTCAGTTCCAAATTAGAACACCTCTAGAATTCTAACAACTTTGAAATAAAAGTTTAGAGTCTCGGAATAGCAAAAAGTTGTATTGAAAAAGTAATGTAAAGGCTTTAAAGGTGTTAATAATGCTACCGATATTCTTTTAAACTGGTACATATCAAAATCTAGGGAGTTTGTTATGCCATTCCTTCGCAATGAAAGCACGAGGAAGTGGTGAAGGGCGGGCGTTTTGAGGAACTGTCTTATGTAGCTTTGACGTTCGAAAAGTGCTGATTCTCAGCCTAATTTGAATAAGGGCTGATTTTTCTAACTCCATATAACTTTACCGGAGGAATAATTTTGAATTTTTGACAGTTATTCCATACAAAAAATGTCAGACGTCAATTTTATTCCATCATTAATAAAAATTATCGGTCGATTGAAAAATCAGCCCTAAATGACTTTTTATGTTGATTGAATGTAACAGCAAACAAATACGTTGAACTTAAAACTAATTTAACAAAAATAATTATATCAATAGAATAACCCACAACGCTGTCCACAGGTAAACATAAAAGTTTTAAGATACGTCTTCAAATACAATTACATATAAATTATTACCGTCATGATTATTTAAAAAGTTACACTTTTCATTTCTATTTTCACCCATCATTTACTAAATACTCATTAAATAACTTCAGCCTGAAAAAATACACTAAATAATACTCTTAAGATTGTCGTAAATTATAACTTCATTATAGCCGTGCCCTCTTTGGGGGCCCAGTACTGAAATAGATTGGTGTTGGGTCCCTTTCAAGGACATGGTTTTGGAACACGTGTGGTGGACAGTTAATGTCTCAATTTCTTTGAAGAATTTGGTTAACTTTTCTTATGTTAAGAAAGGGTTTTTTATTGAGTTTAAGTTATAATATTATTAAACTAAGCATCATAGTGGGTAATAACTGTAAAAGTCATAAACTAAGTTGAATTTGATAATAATAATTTAAAAACCTTATACCTTTTGAAACACGAATATAAACTCGACTTTTGGAAATGCTGTGGAGGTCTAGAAAACAATAATTATAAAGTGAAAATGGAATCGTTTAAAATCATGCTAGGCAATAAAGTTCAGACAAATATAAGAAATAATCAGGTGATTCTAAAGCAAGATTCGAATCCAACCAAAATATTAAAGTGGTGGACCGTGTGATTCTTAAACTAATTATTATGAGTTCATTGTTTAAAATATTGTTACTACACTTAAACTGTACCTATGTATTACTAAACCTAACTAATCCTTTTCAAATTAAACAAAGGAAGTCACCTAGTTAATATAAATGTATGTCGGAGTCATTCGTTTGACTATTCGGAACGCCAGTGCTGCCTGGCGGCGCTCGACAGAATCTAGTCTAAATTTGTGGGAGTCGAGAAGAGCGAGCAGCGAGGTGCAGCGGCTCTCTTGGACATTGGACATCGTACGGACAACATGTGCTCAGTAATTGTCTCGCGTTCTCTACTTGTTTCGTGTACCTACCTTCAGTGTGTGATTCGCTAGTGTGACTAATTTGTTCGTGAAATTATAATCTGATTTGAACTGCAAACGGTTTTTCTATTGCGCAATAATCAACACTATCCATAGTACGACCACAGTAATTAAAATATGGCTGATGATAACAGGAGACACATACCTTCTCCGTCATGTAGTAAACAAGAAGAAAACCCTTCAGTCACAGAGATACATTTAAAATTATTTATTTGTTTAGCTTGTCATGACGCAGTCTCAGAGCCATGACCGTCTCAAATTGAAAGAATGAACCACGACCCACCCTAATACCGGGCTATTTTTGTCCTGGGCAAGCAACAACCCACTTATTGGGCGCACCTCTAATTTTAGCATTTATGGGCAAACATTTATTTTTAAATGGCACTTTTTATGACGATCTTACCCAAGGTGTGAAGTCCAAACGCTGAGTAGTGTCTATTTCTCTGTAGGGCTTGGAGAACTCTTGAAGTAATGAGGGTCTTGCGTTTGCGCTCTGTCCGTTTTTGAAATATGTTCCTACGACAGGGATTATCTTAGGAATCAACTTTCAGTTTAGCTTATTAGATTAGGTTTAAGTAGTTCGTTTTTTAAAGTTATTATGGTAATTATCTTGAGAAAAACTGTCACATAAAATATTCAGTTTTAAATGGAAATCAACAAAAAATTCTGTCGAATTCATAAATATCTCTTTGTCTTATATTTTCTGGCGATTCGGTAAAAAATACTTGCCTACAATACTAATGTAGTAAAATTACTTAAACATTGCTCACGTTTCAATTTTCTCAAGCTGATTTTCAGTTTACATTTTGATAACATCACTTAAAAAAATCTCTACCTAGTTCAGTCTTAAAACTGCATTACAGAAGGTACTAACATGTAAGTACAAACACCAGCACATCAAGCTACCCGAAACTGTCAAATTTTTCCAATCAACATTTGAACTTTATGCTTAAGCGATGATAAAGTTGAAAATCTATTAAAGAAATTTGACAGATTGTAGTAGCTTATGTGCTGGCGTCTATACAAAAACATTTCATATTCTTTGTGAAGTAGCTAACCCCAAACCGCGCAAAACTTCTTCACATTTACAAAATATAAGACATTAGGACATTATCAGTGATTTAGGGACAGTACTGTGTTACATCGTTGTTTATGAACGATGTTAGGCGCTAATTAGGATGAATGTGTACCTCGAGGTGGGAACGCGCCTACGATACACCTAATCAAGTGCCGAGCCAAATAAGTCAACGACTTTTTGCGGTAGTGATGGGCCATAATGAACCATGAAATTATCGATATGCCAAAATACTCACAGAGTTTGGACAAGACATTATAATTGGGTACTGGATTTGTAAAAGATTATCTCTTTATGTTTAACTATTTCATTAAAAAATTAAGAATAGGAGCTGCACAAAAGAACCTTTAGCAAAAAAGGTAGGTAGTACCTAGCTACAAGAAAACAAAGTTACAAATATTTAATCAATAAAATGATCTTAAGTCGTATTTTCTTGTGTGAAATTAGGGCATTTCAATACTAACAAGATATGTAGAATTATATTAACTCCATTCTACTGAGGAATTCTTAAGATTAATTTGTACAGGCCAGTGCTTAAAAGTTGACCAAGTTTCGTAGCGCACACATTTTTTTTAGTAAACCTTTTCTTCAGTAGCCCGCGGTTACTCTTTATCGATAAACCTTTATCCCACCACTAAACGTCGGTGCACTATCTAAACTCAGTAGCTAGCACTAAATGCAGGCCCGCCAACGTAACAATAAATTTAGAGGAGACTTCACATTTATTCGGAGAGCTGCCTCGATGATCTTTGTGCTCACCATTGTAATTAGCTGCAAGTCTCAAATCAGCGTCGGTGAACTGTAATGGGGTTGTGACGAAATTGTACGTTTTCGAAGGCTATATTTCAAAGTTTAGCTTTAATAACATAACTGAAGATTTATGATGGGTTTTGGGTTACTTGTTGTGTGAATACTTTAATAAAACCACGGAGTGAAAAATTGTAACGAGTATAATTTAACGCGGCAAAGCAGAGAAGTTATTTGACATAATTATACAATGACACATACAGAATGTTGCCAAATGTTGCAATCATTTCTTAACAATAACATAACATCACGCTCGTAATCCCAGAAGGGTTAGAAAGAGGTATACTTATAGTATACCCACATTTCGCCAGTTAAGTCCTCCGTAATAAGGGGCGAGCTATTGCCACATGCCATTAAACCGGCACAAAAAGAAAGAAAATACGTTTATGTGCGGTGAACATGACGCAAAAGAGAACATAAACACAAAAAATAAAATAAAGAAAAGGTAGGGGGAAACATGCGTCACATCCACGCAAAATGGCTATCACTCAGCATTATGCTGCGACCCTATGGAAGACAGAGCCCCAGCGCTAGTTTTCAGCGACAGCCGGCGTTGACGTAATGACGTCGTCCGGTGCAGCAAACAGTTATTAAAACACTGAGAAATCCCTGATGGAAAAACCTAATCATACTGTCCGACCTGGCAATTGAACTCTAAACCTATATGCTCATCAATAGCGCTTTGCTACTAGTAGACCAACGAGGCAATTGGTTTGGCTTAAATCTCATGTGAAAATTATTGTTTTCGAACTCTGTTATGAACTAAATTCGAAAAATTAAAAGATTCAACCTTAATATCCTTCAGCATCTGCCTATATTATCGCAAATTGTTGTGGGCTGTCTCAATACAAAGCAGAGAGAGACCGTTATTTACAGTTATTATTCTAAAAGATCATAATGATACATCAGACTTAATATTTTAACAGTGTCTGTATATTCTAGTGTTGCTAAGCAACTTGATTAAGAATTTGCCCGAGACTAATGAGGAAAGACAAGCTAGAGATAGTACTCGTAGGAAAGACTTACCTTTCACAATCCAACCGAAATTGAACGTGATATCATCACAGTCCCAGAGTTCAATTGGTTTTTTTATACAACAAGTTGCCAAAATAGACTTTAAAAGTATAAACAGCATTAACTTGTTTAAAAACAAATTTATTGAGGAAGGGCTATTACAGTATCGATGAGTTTATAGATGACAAACGACTACCACAATTAAATGATTTGTGAATTATTATTTGCGTTCACATGATTTTTTTTAAAATAATTATAATTTAAATTAAAAAAAAAAATTATGGATTGAGTTTTAAATTTAAATGTAATTTTGGTGATTATTTAATTTTCTGATACTGAATTATTGACATATAATTATTTATAAATTGTTCTATTTTGAATACGTACTGAATTTGAAATATGAACCTACTTAATGTTTTTTTCTTTTCCTTTTTTTGGTTGTTACTATTTTATTTATCATCACTGTAATATTTTCAACACAATGCATTTTGTTATGAAATATATAACTTATGACTTAATGCAATACCTGACCTTGAAAACATTTGTTGATACAGCACAGACAGATTTATCGAAGAGAGATAGGAATGTCTCTTCAAGATTTAATTTCAAGATATTCCTCGTCAAAGTCCGAGCTTATCGCAGTTCAGATTTTTTGCTATTATAAAACTCACTAGCTTCTTTCTGCCCGCGAATTCGTCCGCGTGAAATTTCTTATTCCCGTCGCATCGTATCGCCTGTCCGCGCTATTACTTTGTTCTCGCTTACCGTTCTTTCTTAGTTTTTTTTCTTTTGCTCTTTTCTTTTCTTTGGCTCCTAAGAGCCCTAGCGTGATGTTAAATAGCATTTATCAAGAATTGGGCTATCAAATACAAAAAATATTTTTCTAATCCGAGTGGTGGTTCTAGATGTTAGCGCGTTCAAGCTAACAATAAACAAACTCTATTTATAGATTTCTAGAATCTAGAAAACAATATTTATAAAGTGAAAATGGAATCGTTTAAAATCAGGCTAGGCAATCAAGTTCAGATAAATATAAGAAATAATCAGTTGATTCTAAAGCAAGATTCGAATCCAACCAAAATTTTAAAGTGGTGGACCGTGTGATTCTTAAATTAATTATTATGAGTTCATAGTTTAAAATATTGTTACTACACTTAAACTGTACCTATGTATTATTAAACCTAACTAATCTTTTCAAATTAAACAAAGGAAGTCACCTAGTTAATATAAATGTATGTCGGAGTCATTGGTTTGACAATTCGGAACGCCAGTGCCGCCTGGCGGCGCTCGACAGAATCTAGTCTAAATTTGTGGGAGTCGAGAAGAGCGAGCAGCGAGGTGCAGCGGCTCTCTTGGACATTGGACATCGTACGGACAACATGTGCTCAGTAATTGTCTCGCGTTCTCTACTTGTTTCGTGTACCTACCTTCAGTGTGTGATTCGCTAGTGTGACTAATTTGTTCGTGAAATTATAATCTGATTTGAACTGCAAACGGTTTTTCTATTGCGCAATAATCAACACTATCCATAGTACGACCACAGTAATTAAAATATGGCTGATGATAACAGGAGACACATACCTTCTCCGTCATGTAGTAAACAAGAAGAAAACCCTTCAGTCACAGAGATACATTTAAAATTATTTATTTGTTTAGCTTGTCATGACGCAGTCTCAGAGCCATGACCGTCTCAAATTGAAAGAATGAACCACGACCCACCCTAATACCGGGCTATTTTTGTCCTGGGCAAGCAACAACCCACTTATTGGGCGCACCTCTAATTTTAGCATTTATGGGCAAACATTTATTTTTAAATGGCACTTTTTATGACGATCTTACCCAAGGTGTGAAGTCCAAACGCTGAGTAGTGTCTATTTCTCTGTAGGGCTTGGAGAACTCTTGAAGTAATGAGGGTCTTGCGTTTGCGCTCTGTCCGTTTTTGAAATATGTTCCTACGACAGGGATTATCTTAGGAATCAACTTTCAGTTTAGCTTATTAGATTAGGTTTAAGTAGTTCGTTTTTTAAAGTTATTATGGTAATTATCTTGAGAAAAACTGTCACATAAAATATTCAGTTTTAAATGGAAATCAACAAAAAATTCTGTCGAATTCATAAATATCTCTTTGTCTTATATTTTCTGGCGATTCGGTAAAAAATACTTGCCTACAATACTAATGTAGTAAAATTACTTAAACATTGCTCACGTTTCAATTTTCTCAAGCTGATTTTCAGTTTACATTTTGATAACATCACTTAAAAAAATCTCTACCTAGTTCAGTCTTAAAACTGCATTACAGAAGGTACTAACATGTAAGTACAAACACCAGCACATCAAGCTACCCGAAACTGTCAAATTTTTCCAATCAACATTTGAACTTTATGCTTAAGCGATGATAAAGTTGAAAATCTATTAAAGAAATTTGACAGATTGTAGTAGCTTATGTGCTGGCGTCTATACAAAAACATTTCATATTCTTTGTGAAGTAGCTAACCCCAAACCGCGCAAAACGTCTTCACATTTACAAAATATAAGACATTAGGACATTATCAGTGATTTAGGGACAGTACTGTGTTACATCGTTGTTTATGAACGATGTTAGGCGCTAATTAGGATGAATGTGTACCTCGAGGTGGGAACGCGCCTACGATACACCTAATCAAGTGCCGAGCCAAATAAGTCAACGACTTTTTGCGGTAGTGATGGGCCATAATGAACCATGAAATTATCGATATGCCAAAATACTCACAGAGTTTGGACAAGACATTATAATTGGGTACTGGATTTGTAAAAGATTATCTCTTTATGTTTAACTATTTCATTAAAAAATTAAGAATAGGAGCTGCACAAAAGAACCTTTAGCAAAAAAGGTAGGTAGTACCTAGCTACAAGAAAACAAAGTTACAAATATTTAATCAATAAAATGATCTTAAGTCGTATTTTCTTGTGTGAAATTAGGGCATTTCAATACTAACAAGATATGTAGAATTATATTAACTCCAGTCTACTGAGGAATTCTTAAGATTAATTTGTACAGGCCAGTGCTTAAAAGTTGACCAAGTTTCGTAGCGCACACATTTTTTTTAGTAAACCTTTTCTTCAGTAGCCCGCGGTTACTCTTTATCGATAAACCTTTATCCCACCACTAAACGTCGGTGCACTATCTAAACTCAGTAGCTAGCACTAAATGCAGGCCCGCCAACGTAACAATAAATTTAGAGGAGACTTCACATTTATTCGGAGAGCTGCCTCGATGATCTTTGTGCTCACCATTGTAATTAGCTGCAAGTCTCAAATCAGCGTCGGTGAACTGTAATGGGGTTGTGACGAAATTGTACGTTTTCGAAGGCTATATTTCAAAGTTTAGCTTTAATAACATAACTGAAGATTTATGATGGGTTTTGGGTTACTTGTTGTGTGAATACTTTAATAAAACCACGGAGTGAAAAATTGTAACGAGTATAATTTAACGCGGCAAAGCAGAGAAGTTATTTGACATAATTATACAATGACACATACAGAATGTTGCCAAATGTTGCAATCATTTCTTAACAATAACATAACATCACGCTCGTAATCCCAGAAGGGTTAGAAAGAGGTATACTTATAGTATACCCACATTTCGCCAGTTAAGTCCTCCGTAATAAGGGGCGAGCTATTGCCACATGCCATTAAACCGGCACAAAAAGAAAGAAAATACGTTTATGTGCGGTGAACATGACGCAAAAGAGAACATAAACACAAAAAATAAAATAAAGAAAAGGTAGGGGGAAACATGCGTCACATCCACGCAAAATGGCTATCACTCAGCATTATGCTGCGACCCTATGGAAGACAGAGCCCCAGCGCTAGTTTTCAGCGACAGCCGGCGTTGACGTAATGACGTCGTCCGGTGCAGCAAACAGTTATTAAAACACTGAGAAATCCCTGATGGAAAAACCTAATCATACTGTCCGACCTGGCAATTGAACTCTAAACCTATATGCTCATCAATAGCGCTTTGCTACTAGTAGACCAACGAGGCAATTGGTTTGGCTTAAATCTCATGTGAAAATTATTGTTTTCGAACTCTGTTATGAACTAAATTCGAAAAATTAAAAGATTCAACCTTAATATCCTTCAGCATCTGCCTATATTATCGCAAATTGTTGTGGGCTGTCTCAATACAAAGCAGAGAGAGACCGTTATTTACAGTTATTATTCTAAAAGATCATAATGATACATCAGACTTAATATTTTAACAGTGTCTGTATATTCTAGTGTTGCTAAGCAACTTGATTAAGAATTTGCCCGAGACTAATGAGGAAAGACAAGCTAGAGATAGTACTCGTAGGAAAGACTTACCTTTCACAATCCAACCGAAATTGAACGTGATATCATCACAGTCCCAGAGTTCAATTGGTTTTTTTATACAACAAGTTGCCAAAATAGACTTTAAAAGTATAAACAGCATTAACTTGTTTAAAAACAAATTTATTGAGGAAGGGCTATTACAGTATCGATGAGTTTATAGATGACAAACGACTACCACAATTAAATGATTTGTGAATTATTATTTGCGTTCACATGATTTTTTTTTAAATAATTATAATTTAAATTAAAAAAAAAAATTATGGATTGAGTTTTAAATTTAAATGTAATTTTGGTGATTATTTAATTTTCTGATACTGAATTATTGACATATAATTATTTATAAATTGTTCTATTTTGAATACGTACTGAATTTGAAATATGAACCTACTTAATGTTTTTTTCTTTTCCTTTTTTTGGTTGTTACTATTTTATTTATCATCACTGTAATATTTTCAACACAATGCATTTTGTTATGAAATATATAACTTATGACTTAATGCAATACCTGACCTTGAAAACATTTGTTGATACAGCACAGACAGATTTATCGAAGAGAGATAGGAATGTCTCTTCAAGATTTAATTTCAAGATATTCCTCGTCAAAGTCCGAGCTTATCGCAGTTCAGATTTT
Source organism: Luperina testacea (assembly GCA_927399505.1). NCBI lineage: Eukaryota > Metazoa > Arthropoda > Insecta > Lepidoptera > Noctuidae > Luperina > Luperina testacea. The sequence continues at coordinate 14,607,463 of OV656768.1, read as the reverse complement.
TTGCTATTATAAAACTCACTAGCTTCTTTCTGCCCGCGAATTCGTCCGCGTGAAATTTCTTATTCCCGTCGCATCGTATCGCCTGTCCGCGCTATTACTTTGTTCTCGCTTACCGTTCTTTCTTAGTTTTTTTTCTTTTGCTCTTTTCTTTTCTTTGGCTCCTAAGAGCCCTAGCGTGATGTTAAATAGCATTTATCAAGAATTGGGCTATCAAATACAAAAAATATTTTTCTAATCCGAGTGGTGGTTCTAGATGTTAGCGCGTTCAAACTAACAATAAACAAACTCTATTTATAGATTTCTAGAATCAGAATTCTTCTCTTCCTTATTCCTAGAATTCTAGTAGTTAGATTTATACTGTATTTCTTATTTCAATAAGTACACCGACAATTCAGAAAGCCAGAGGTTATCTGGAATCAAATGTCACCCGTACCTTTAGAGCCAATGGGTATAGATTGAATTATTTTAGCTTCAACTTTGTGATTAAATCAGCGGTATTTTGTAGTGGTATTTATGAAATTATATGTTTCAGACGACCTAAGTCATTCCATCTCTTGTTAATCGTAAATTACTTAAAGACGAAAAGGTCAGATAGCAAAATTATATTGGAATGGTAAAAAAATAATGAAATTGTGAATAAATCCACCAGTTCAGTTCAGATTGGTGAGCAAAAGGTCCTAAGCTCAAGCCCCATCTTTACTACTGACATGGGCTAACTAGAACAAGAAAAGTACTTCTTTCAGAGACTAACTCTGTAATTTTAACTTTAATTGTTTTGCGTGTTCGGACCCGTGTTAATAGACTATTTGACTTAGCTGATCTTAAAAAATAGTCACCGTATTTTGAAGAATAAACCTACACAAGATTATATCATATACATACATACATACATAATCAGCCTATACTGTTCCCACTGCTGGGACACAGGCCTCCTCTCTTTGAGAGGGAATGGGCCCTAATCCACCACGCGGGCCCAGTGCGTCTTGGTAGATGTCACATGAATGAATTTTTCGTTCTAGGACATGCCGGTTTCCTCACGATGTTTTCCTTCACCGTTTTTGAGAGCAGTGGTGATGTAATAAATTTAAACAAAGTAAAGCGCCTGCCTGGGTCCGAACCCACGACCTACAAGTCGTAAGTCGGGTCCGTTAACACTGGGCCACCACAGCTCTCCACCATATAGGTCATCATATAGGGTATCATATAGGTAGTCCATATTTATTTAATTATTTTACCATTTATGTACACACATTTATAAACAGACAAGAAAAAAACAGAACAGAAAATTAGGGCATATCAAGCTACCCGAAACTGTCAAATATTACCAATCAACTTTGAACCTTAAACTTCAGCGATAAAGTTGAAAATCTATTAAAGAAATTTGACAGATTGTAGTAGCTTGATGTGCTGGCGTCTGTACAAAGGTGATGCTTATTTCATAAGAAATCTCTTAATAAATCTCTCTTATTTATATGGTGTACATAATAAAGAGTATTCTATTCTATTCTATTCTCTTCCAGCATACCTGCCATAGGACAATAAATAGAGAGATGTAGACAGCGTGTGAAAGAGTACCTACCTAAAGGAGACAAAAAATAATACATAAAATCTAAAAACAATTCACTTAACAAAACTAAACAAGTATTCATAATCCATAGGCACTTTGTATAATCTCGCACTTTTGACATAATATATTTTGACATATAGATACCCATTTAGTTCAAGGTTCTATTGCGATGCATCTGGCGACAAGTTGATAATTGCTAACCTCTTTGGCAGAGGTTACCTATACTGTTATTAGCGTTTAATTGATGACTGTACTAAAACAAATAAACGTGTTTTTAATCCGTTTAACTGTCATTAGGGTTGAAAAAGTTTTGTTTACAAATATGGCACTATAGTTCAAAAAGCACTATAACTAATAATAATTTAGTTGAATGGACGTTTTCTTGTTTAATAGTAATAACATACATGAAAGTGTCAGCGAGTTCGGTTTCAGCACTGAAAAATACCTTTGTAATTTTGCATCTAGAAGTCTAAAGTACATTTCATAAGTATCTGTAAACTCGTTTATTTAAAAAAGTAAAACTTATATTCAGCTTTGTAAAGCTCTGAAGTATGGTCCATAGTATTTTTTATAGTTCTATTTCTTAGTCGTACGGTACAAGAGATATCCGAATGTAGGGCAAGGCTTTAAAAAAATAGTCATTAGCCTATTAATCTCCAACTATACAAGCCATGATGTAAGCTATGCAAAGCAAACGTACTCACACCCACGCCGCAGGCTGAGGAATATTCTCACAGCGTTACTCATCATTTAGTTGCAACACTCAATAACTTGAGATGGTTAATAAGGAGCCAGCTATATGTACTCACTTTGTATATAATCTGAATATCACTACTAATAAGGAAGGCTGTTTGTCTGTCTGTTAAATAAGGTAACATATTAAAATAGTTCAAAAGACGGATTCCACAGAAAGAGAAAGAAGAAGCATCAAAAATGAAGACCACGATAGAATAGAATACTCTCTCTCTATCTCTTCACGATACAGTTCTGTGTAAGACCGAGATTATTGTGATCAATACATAGAAGCTGTTGATGTATCTTATTAAATAAATAAATACAGTAAAAGAGAATTTCAAAACTCCAGCAAATGGACAAGACCTAAGTATATGACCTTTATAGTGATAAATTCAAACAAAGGAAACCATTATCATCATCACCCACAGCCCAATTTCACTGACTACTGAGCGTAGGCATCTCTTCTTGTGCCAATCGCAACGCTCCTGTGCCAGCCTCATCCAGGTTCTATTCGCCATGGTAACAATGTCGCCCGCCCATCTCGCGGACTTACACAACCCAGTTACTGGGTAATACGATACCCCTTGGCCCTTGGTAAGACTGGTTATCAGACTTTCGGGCTTCTTTCTAATTACCCGTAACAACTGTCAAAGATCCACGAATGACAACCGGGACCAAAGGCTTAACGTGCTTTGAGAGGCACGGAGGGGTCTCGGTATGTAAAGATGGTCACCCATCCGCAGTCCAACTGCGGCAAGCGTAGCTTAACCTGATCGATCAACCTGTGCGTCTGTTATTATTTAGCCACGCTGTCTAACACTACTATAATAATTAGACTAACAAAGGAAATACCTACTATAAACAGACTTTTTTATAACTTCTGTCGATATTTTCCGTGCCTTTTGTTTTATTTTTATGGACGCTAATATATTCAAGGTCTTTCTGAGTGCTGAATTCCGTGATGCAATATCATAACAGTTTTCAAGAGTCATGGTCTTCTTTCGATATTAATAATAATACCATATTTTTGTTAATAGGTAATTCAGCTAATCATTTTCTTGAAGGTTAACCAGAAGTACTAACGGAAGTAAGTATTTAAGAGTACCCTTATTTTTATTGACAGCATTATCGGCTTTTGTAACTCATAAGTTTCCTATTTTATGATGATATCCTGACTGTGTCAGTATAAATTAGTACAGACGCTATGATAGATCGAAGCAAATAATTTTGACATGAATACATTGTGAATTTTAACTGCAGTACCTACGCTAACAAGGTAAAATTGCTGACAAAATTATGTACAAATCAAGTAGCTTTGTAGTAAAAATTTAACCACTTCCCTTTCTGTAAATCCCTCAGGATGATTAAGGAACTGGACAAGATTATGGCTAGCCACATTACCACAGCCATAGAGGTCTTCTTGCATCAAAATTGGGCAAGCATCATTATTGCCTAACACACTATAAATGCATCAAAATTGGGCAAGCATCATTATTGCGTAACACACTATAAATCTCAATCTGAATTATTTTGAAGGATATTGCTTATCAGTTGCTTCATATGTTCGAAAAATTCGTCTGCTATTACGTTGTTGACAGCGTAAATACCGCAATGAATGTTATTGAACTGTCAAAATGAAACCCATTGCTACTGTGTGTTACGCAATTACGCTGCAGTTTCGTAATATTCTCGACGAGCAAACCCATACACAAATCTAGTGCACTTAAATTCCTACAAAATGTATACCTCTGAACAATTTATGTGAGTGGTAATACCATCAGTATTGTCTGCAACTCCAACATCTTGCATCGATGACTTACTATTGAATCTAGGAATTTGATATTCAAATACCCATCTGAACTTTGAGGTACCTGATAGGAATCAGGCTACTGGCTGGTCTGACTTCTAATTTTGATAGGTTTGCCCAAGTTTCAATAGGGCAATAGTTAAGGGAAATATTTAATTGATCCTCTAAAAACTTATTGCCCTTCTTATGATGGACGCTTTTTTAATAAATAGGTTAAAGGGCACTGAACGACACACAATAGAAGTTTTATTGCTGTTACGTCTGGGAGGGGGGCGTTTGGTGTCCCGCAAAGTGTTAATGAACCTCTAAAAGTTTTTTGAAAAAAAAAAGAAAAACACGGACTGTCTTCGCCATATTATAATTCATAATGTTATCCTTTTATGATTCTACCAAAGTGGTCTTTTAGGCCACCTGGTCGTTACACCACCTTCGCCGTGGTTTACCTCTCCCTCGTTAATTTAGTACATGCCCTTTTAATTTTGAGGTTTGCCCAAGTTTCAATAGGGCATTAGCTAATGGGCTGTTTCATGTCAAACAGGCTTACTTAAAGTCTCGTGATCAATTATAATTCTATTACTATGCAGAAGCTTCTAAGATGATATAATTTATTAGGTACACTTAGCTGCCTATTGCGACGTATTTCACCACTAAATATTATGATGTAGGTTATGAGAAAGTTTATCTAGATTCTATTCGAGGGCAAGGGATTTTTTAAAAGGAAAGCTTATCATAATATAATATACCTTGAAACATTGTTTGCCCGAAGGATTGGGCATTCTAGCACACCCAGATTTTGCCAGTTATGTTTAAGTCCCATGTAATAGGGGGCAAGCCTATTGCCATCAACTGGGCATAATTCCAGACTCCAGGCTGCTACTGAGAAATTCCAGGTAGAAAATCCAATAACACTTTGCCCGAAAATCCAATAACACTGCCCGACCTTGAGATCGAACCCAGGACCTCATGCTCAACAAAAGCGTATCGTTCGGTAATAAAAGCGTGTAGAATTTAAATAAAGAACGAAAAATAGGTATACGTGCACATAAAAAGATAAGTAAAATAATTGGAATAAAAAAGCAAAACACAGATTGGAGAAATGGAGGACTCTAATTCTATATTTAAATCTTTTTGTAGACAATACAGATAACTTACCTTCCCAAGACAACTTTGTCTGCGTAACATACTTGCAATCACAACCTGAATCATTTTGAAAGATTTTTATTTATTTATTTATTTATTTAAACCACAATTATAACACCTTTACAGACTTGTCCAAGGCGATGTTACAAGTTACTATGTCTAAGATTAAAAAAAAAACAAAATAACAAAATAAAATAGAATCACCTCCCATGTAAGCAACATTGCAACAACGATATAACGATGCTGGAACCCCGCCCACATGGCCTGAATCCATCATTGAAAAATCATATTATATCATAATATCAGACCCTTTTCAATTATTAGTTGTGCCTTTTGAATGAATCTCGGCAGGTTTTGCCCAAATATATCCTCCGATACTGTAATAATGTTAATAATACGTGCGGCTCGTGACATAGGGGCAAACTTGAGTAGGTTTGTCCTAGCCGCTGGCACGTCTAACAGAGCGGGGCGGCGGCGCGCACCTACGCACCCGTCCGGCGCGCGCAGCCGCAGCGCTGCCAGCACCTCCGGGTGGTGCAGCAACCCTAGCAGTACGCTCGCCACATACTTGACTAGCGCGACGTCCCTTCTTACTGCCAGCCTGGTGTACCCGACCATGCCCAGGACGAACAGACTCGGATACATCAGAGGATAAAAGGGATAAACCCCATACTGCTTACGGTAAAGAAATCTAGCAAATTTGTTTTGAATTTTTTCCAACATGAGGCTGTATTTTCCTTCATGCGGATTCCAAATGATTGCACTTGTTTCTAGGTGGCTTCTCACAAGTGCATTGTATAAAACTTTAACAGCTGCAGTATCTGTAAAATCCTTACACTGTCTCAAGATGAAACCAAGATTTCTGAAAGCCCTGCCGCACATCTCAACTATGTGTTTGCAGATATTGTTCTATATGTTCGAAAAATGTGTCCGCTCAACAACGTACGCAATAAATATTGTTGAACTGTCAAAATTAAAGTCATTGTTAATCGTGTGTTATGCAATTACGCCCTGCGCGTTGTTTTGGATCAATTTTCTGCGTGAACCAAAGCATGCTTATCTTAAAAACACTCTGTAATCGCTGTAATCACATTTGAACCGAATACTACGTTTGCAGGTATCAAAAACATTTTTTTCAATATATATTTCGCTTATCAGGCAGGCTACTCGTAAAAACAAAAGCCCCGTTAGACAATAGCAGGGGTCGCCAACAATTGGTAGGCCCGTGCCACATTGTGTGGGCGATAGCCTCGGACCGATAACATCGCTACCCTTTGCTTTTTAATGCTTTATTTATTTTTTGGAATATAGGGTGTTTCGAAGTCAGAGTCCAGAGCATTGAGGTTTTATTGTTGATCATTACTGTTGTGACGTACTACTTAGGTTTTCTGTGGTTTTGGACTTGTGAGTTTACATTGCTAGAGATTTTGAGTGGTCTTGACTGATTAGTTTCTGGTCAGGTTATAATGGGACACTTTGTTTAATAGCAAAAAAAATGCAGTTTCACAAATTAACTGATAAAAAGTGTTCTAAGTGGATCTACTTTTCAGTACTACCGACATTTAGGTACTCTTTGCTATCACTACTAAATCAGAGCGAAAAAGTAGTCGAGACTTTTCCAAGTCTTTCTATAAAAACTTTCACCTTGAAGAATAATGTTATGTGGAACAATGCTTGGAGACTCTTAAGGTAGACCTATGGCGCTCATAATTTTTTATGTGTAAATAAAAAATAGCTTTGAATAAATCACAACTTAGCTTGTTTTAATAAAGTGATGAAATACCGAAATGAAATCATTGAATACTCAAAGAAAATTGTTTTTATCTATCTATCTATCTATATACTAATAATAAAGCTGAGTTTGTTTGTTTGTTTGAACGCGCTAATCTCTGGAAATACCGATCGAATTGGAAAAAATCTTTTTGTATTTGATATCCCAATTCTTGAGGAAGGTTATAGGATATTTAACATCACGGTAGAGCTCTTAGGACCCGAGCAAAAAAAAAAGTAGTCAAGTCAAAGCATTTATTTCAAATAAGCACATAAAAGGCACTTTTGAACGTCAGAAATTACAACAAATAGAATCGATTCTAGTCGCCCATTCCAAAAGGTAGTTTTCGTATGGAGAAGAATGGACAAGAAACTCCACCGTTACTCTTTTAAAATAAGAAATAACGCTAGGTGAAAACGAAGTCATAGCGCAGGCAGCCGATGCGATGCGACGGGGGCGAAGTAGCGGGCAGAAGCTAATTACCTAATCATAAATGCATGTGCCTAGTATTCTTATGGTGACCAATAAAGCTATTTGATTAACTTACTAATATTAACTTTTCATTTCACTTTTACTTCTATTAAAATAAAAAATAAAGAAGACACTTAACGTTAATGGTCTCCAAACAATTTATAATTCGAATTTTGAAACCATTCTTTTTTAATCTAATCACGAAATCAGCGTACCCTCATTGGTGGGTGGTAGTGGCAGGCACGAGGTATTGACCGCTGCATACCGCCCTCTGACGGGTCACTTCACTTAACCACTAGTGTAATACTGCCTTTAGAATAAATTACCAATACGTTTTGTTTAAAAATCGAACGTATTTTTTTTAAGAATGTGGTTTTGAATTTTGAAAACGTCAGAAGTACAGGTGAAACTGCATTGGTGTAGGTACTATGTTTTGCATTTGCTTTTTGCTTTAGATTGTGTTTTTTTTAATAATAAATTTAAACTTTAATCAAAAAGGTGAGGTACATGCTTTGGAGCAGTGCTGGCTCAGCGGTAACGGCCCCGACTTAGATACGAGCTGTACATCATGGGTTCGAACTTCGAACCCAGGTTAAGTAATACTTTACTTTGTAATTTATTCCATCACCAAAAAAAATCATTACTCTTCAGCATTAGTGGTTGCAAAACAAAATCAGTGGCACTCCGGGAGTGCCGACAGAAGTGAAAACAAAACACAATCAGAATACTTTGCCATCACTCACTGACATATCGGATATACATTAAAACCGAGTACATCCCGAGGACAGCCGAACACATCCGAAGTGGGTATTTTTTAATCGTCTTATAAACAAATCACGCGCGGTGTCGTTTAAGCCTTTAAGGTAACAGTGGCGCGAGTTCAATAGTTTTTTCCCATCTCAAAAAATGCCCAACGCGCCTAAAGAAGTTTTCACTTTGGGCACAAATACTCCTTGACAACGAAAGCATACCTACTGTTGTCCAATCTATAGGTACTTACTTAAGTTATTGCCATGGCTAGTGGCACCCTAAAAATGTGAAGATTGCGGCGTATGGCACCAACTGGCACGGTATATTGACCGGCTACGGTCCACGGTCGTCAGGGGTGAGCGGACATTTGCATCGATTGGGCAGGTGTACTGGGAATAATTAATAGAATTTGTTATTGAGATTGTCAGGATGATAGCTGTGACTCATAAATACTCCAAAATGAAATGGCACTCCAGGAGTGAATACTTCAAAAAGCATAGTAATTTTATAAATATGTTTGAAGGTCATTCTTCCCAAAAAAGATGTACCGCGCGTTGATGTCTTTATAATACATGAAAAAAGCTATCACTTAACCTAAAATCATCTAAAAATGTTTCGACCGTTTTGCTAAGCCGCAGCAGATAAGAGTTTTTAACAAATTTGGTAATGCTACAGCGCCTCCACTCGTTTTTTTGAAATAAAAACTTCTATAGGAGCACTGGCCATTTTTTGAAATGGGAAAAAACCATTGAACTCGCGACACTGTTACTGTAACCGACACTTCTGTTTTAAGTTTTGGCCAATATAACATAGAATACTTACCGGTGTTAATAAAGAAAAAATAATGCACTTAGGTAGAGCCACAGGCAGAACTAACACGACTTAAATAATATAACGAATATTTAACTCACCACACAAAATTATACCAAGGAAACAAAGCTTCGAACTGTCAAACAAAAAACATCAGTAGTCGTTAAAACCAGTCAGTAGATGTCAATCACATATAACCTACACCTCTGACCCATGGTCAAGTTCGGTTCCTAATTCATTCTTGATGACGAGGGTCAAGGAAACGTCGTATAGAGCCTAGAATTTACATACAAAGTCTTGAATAATGGCTGGCCGTTCAATGGGGTCACTGTTTTTGTCCGCATGTGTACTTCTAGTGATTGTTTGGTGGGCTTTATTATGGAGACGTTAAGGTTTATAATTGTATGTTGTTTTATATGGGATGGTTAACTTCATAAGAATTGTTTTTAAAAACAGAATGTTGTGGTAGATGTAATATTTTTTTGTTGTTTTTTTTAGCTAGCTACTGGCACTAGCTCTGTTTTTTTGTACTAGCTTTTAGGTAGAAATAAAAGCTGACATCTAAAAATCATTATTGCTAGAATGGCCAATACGTCAGCTAAGTATGAATCTCTGATGAGTTGAGGTAGTGCTGTTACATTTAGGTATAGAGACTGGATTTCGAAGCACAACTAAATTAGGTGATATGATGATTTTATGATAATTGTATGCAATAAAATATAGAAAATAAGGCACTAGCAAACATAGATAAATATTATAAAAAAGTACTTTTTTAACTTCGTTGCTTAACACAAAATGTACCAATTGCCTAATACGTATTTCTGGAGTTGTCAACTCCCCACAAATAAATTAATTTAGTGCGAGTCACTCACAGAAAAAATAATAATATTTAAAAGTGACGATTCGCTCGTTCCGGGCGAGTAAATTCGTGCGAATCGACTAATACGCCAATTAGGTATATCAACAGCTTGTTTTTGTTGTTGAAGGCAAATTAAAACGTACCTTATATGCTTTATAGTCTCTAGTAGATTCGTTCACTTTTGATCTCTATTCTCTAGTTTCGATTTAAAAAGCTTCAAGATTTCTTCGACACAAAGAAACGATAGACATTAAAATTATCTACATACCTCCGTATCCATTTAAAACTTCGCACTTCCTTTCACAGCTGTCTAACGAGTCACACACACCATCGCAACTCGATACCATGTTATCTCAAGATCTGCATCGTTACAACAATCGATTCTCGAATATCTTATTATCATACAAAATAAGCCCCATACACAGAACAGACGAAATTAAAATGACAATTACATGCCGATTCGGATTTGAATGACTTGAACAGCATTATTAGCGTTAAGAGCCCCTTTTGTTGTCCCAGTCGGGTAAAGTAAATATTTTGACAAAAGTCCGTTGCGCTATATTGAGTTACTAAAAGGACAATTGCCACATCAATAGTAACAAATGGGCTTCTGAAAAAATATAGAAGATAAAGTGAGTGGGAAGTATCATTATTTTTTTTTGGATGGGCAGAATGATGACATCGAATTACGTTTGGACCTTCATTTGAAACACTTGATCGACTGCCAAAGTGCCAATTGCAGTGAGTTTTACAAACAAGAGAAAGTGTCATAAAAATTGCAAGTGACCACAAAATTATGGACACCATTTTAAAGTGACCCGTCATCCTTTATATTAATCAATTCCCCGTAAAAACTTGAAGGGTCTTAGTAAAATTGACGGTGGACTGGCAATACAGAGTCTTTGGGCTGTCGAAATTTGGGATTCCACACGGAGTAATATAATATGAGTGCATGTCGCGTGTCTGTCTGTTTGTCACTTTTCGTGAGCAGAACTTGGAAACAACTGACACCTTCAGTTCTTAATAAACGACAAGTTTCTTAATCTGCCTAGACTTTTCGCAATCATGTTGCGGTCGGCTTCCAGTTTAACTGTTTAGCGGATGCATCTGAATACCAGTATCTTACAGGAAATGACTGCCTCTCTGATCTCCATCACTTAGTTACTTGGTCACCCCTCCAAAAGCTGAGCGCGGCAAGCTTAGCTTGACCTTTGATCGACCCGTTCGGCTGTTATTATTTAGCCTCTTCTTTGGGAATTAGGACCTGTTAAAATATCATGCTATTCATTTAATCTTTGGTATAAAGAAAAGATTAAAAGATATCTCCGATTATTCAAGGATTGCAAGGAGATTCGTCGAGTTAATACAAATAAAAGTAAAACAATGGCTACGCGGGCCGAATCGCAATGAATGGCTGGTGTGGGCCGCCATGTGGGTTGGAGGTCATGTACGTTTTAAATTTAAATTTTGAATTTGGAATCCCTTTTCATAGAGTTTTGTAATTGTCGCAGTATTGACTATTGGTTGTCGATGCCTCCAAATTAAGAAACAAAAAACGTAGGTAAGGTACTGGTATTACTTGCAAGTGTTGTTTATCACAGAAAAGTGTACTTAGATACTTTAAGCTATGTAAACGCAAAAATAAGATATTATACAAAAATAAAAACTAAGTGTGTATTTATTTATTTAAAATGACCTTGGGCCCAAAATTACAATCATCTTTTTTCATTTTCAATATAATAAAATGTATTGTGATTGTAATTTTCATGTGAGTAATTTTTAGGAATACGTATACAAAGGGTAAAAACGGGACCCTATTACTAAGACTCCACTGTCTGTCTATTCGTCTGTCACCAGGCTGTACCTCATGAACCGTGATAGCTAGACAGTTGAAATTTTCACAGATGATGTACTTCTGTTGGCGCTATAACAACAAACACTAAAAACAGAATAAAATAAATATTTAAGGGGGGCTCCCACACAACAAACGTGTCGTTTTCGGCATTTTGGCTTGTGATACGGAACCCTTCGCGTGCGAGTCCGACTCGGACTTGGTCAGTTTTTTATTATTATCTGCTACTCTTTTCAATATAAATGCTTCATTAATATCCGCATAAAATTACAAACCTTCTTTTATTTCAACAATAGAAAAAAAAACGTCTTTATATTGTACAATAACTTTACTTGCCCAGTGTGTTATTGAGTGAAAATAATGAAATAAAATGGACTCAATAATGACATGTGAGCGCAAGTTCGTGTGTGTCAAACAATGATGGCAACAATCCCACTTTCGCGGTTCAGCCAAATGTTGTCGTGCGGTCGCGGGAGCCATGGAGACTTCCAAAAATGAGTACACCTTTCACACCACCACAAACTTTTCGTAAAACTTTGGTAGGCTGGTCCTCAAATATGAAATCGGTAGTATTAACGAATCAAGCTACAGGTATGTGCCAATGTGTGAACTCAGCTTGTTAACGACCTCTGCTTGGCATAGTTACAGCAGAAGACCTTTTTTGTTTAGGATGGGAAATCATCAAATGACCCCTCCCGCTCTGGGTGGAGCGGAAGGGAGTGTCAGACTCTTACTGACTAAAACCCACCCGTGTTCCTTCCTTAGCCCTTTATGTTCCCGGCCAGCGGTAACCCTTTCGGACAATCTCGCTGACCCGGCAGTCTTCGGCCCTGACCTGACGGGCCCCTTCCATTGATTCTGACATCTCTTTGAGGCGCGCGTGGAACACGTACGCGCCGTCCTGCACGGTCCTGGTCCTGATCGGTCGGTGAGCTACCCATTACTCTTCCCCCGCAGGCCCGCGCCTACGGTGACCGGGAGTCGTCGCGCGACTCCCGACGCCCGGAGCGCCGCCCGCGGCGGCTGGGACGGGAGGCTCTCTCGCTCAGCGTTTCCTCCCGCCTGATGATGTGCAGGAACCTCCCGAAACTTCCGTGTCCGGTGAGGACCTGCGTGAGGCGGTAGGTGAGGGCGCCGTGACGCCTCTCTAGCCTCTCCTCAAAGAGGGGTCTTACCGCCGTTATCGTGGCGTGCCCTGTAGGCTGGCCCTCAAATATGAAATCGGTAGTACTAACGAATCAAGCTACAGGTATGTGCCAATGTGTGAACTCATTAAACTTAGCATGTTAACGACCTCTGCTTGGCATAGTTACAGTAGAGGACCGTAACAAAGCCTTTCCAAATTTTGCAAATTTATTATCAACCCCCACAAGATGGACCGAACGAAGGCCGCAGGAATTCGTTGGATGCGAGAAGCACAGAACCGGGGGCCTAAAAAGGCCACTTTGGCAGAATCATAAAAGGATAACATTACGAATCATAATAGACAGTTAATTGTTAAGTTAATCGTATCAAATCCCATTAGTGAAGGATTTTTCAGTTATTTTTTTTGTCTGTGCTAAAATACCAATGAATCCAATCCCAATCTCTCTGATTATACCTACGTAGAGCAGCGAAAAAAAGAAAAACACGGACTGTCTTCACCATAATATGATTCATGATGTTATCCTTTTATGATTCTGCCAAAGTGGCCTTTTTAGGCCCCCAGGTCGAGGCGACAGTGCTCGGGGGAGGCCTATGTCCTATAGTGAAAGTCTTTCTGCTGAAATTTTGATGATGATGATTTATCTACTCCAACCATAACAACCATATTCAGGTCTTCTGCTATTAAAATTCAATGTTAATTTATTTCACATCAGTAATTTTTTCAGTTTCATATCTCTACTGATCAAGTGGTTACCTAATTATTGTACCTACTAACTACCTACCTCATAGATAGGTAATAGCTGAAAAATTATGAAAATGCGTTGCTTTTTGCAGTAAAATTAACATGTAACAGAAAATTGTTTTGCGAACAGCACTCCATATCACCTCTGTGCGGCTCAAGGCAAAATTATCCTCGGACAGGGCAAGTATCCATTCTGCATTGTCAATATAGTGATTACCACACACCGTATCCTTGACAGCCGGTCCACACACGACCATTTCACCACCATTTCATTTTAAGTATGGTTTTTACCATAAATTCCATTATTTGGTAAGAAATTATTATGATAATGGGATTACATGAAGATGTGTATTTGAAAGTATTCGTAAACTTTCAATTAAGAATTTTGTCTTCAACTTGTGTTCAAAAAGTTTTTAAATTGGTGATGTAATAATTGTCATTGCTTAATACAGAAAATATTGTCATCGCTTTCAGATATGTACAGACGCCAGCACATCAAGCTACCCGAAACTGTCAAATTTTACCAATCAACTTTGAACCTTATGCTTTAGCAATAAAGTTGAAAATTTATTAAAGAAATTAGACAGATTGTAGTAGCTTGATGTGCTGGCGCGTGCTGGCGTAAGCTTACCAAACCCGATGCTTATAAAATCATTAGCCATATGCCGAGAAACTTTCGCTTATAATTCTCACTCGCGCATTGCGGTCTCCTGGGCATGTAGATTAAGTATTTTGGTCCTGGTCAAGTTACAGTTCACCTGTTGTGCGGTTTTGAATAGCAGATGGGCCTTAATAGGCTTTATTGATTAAACATGTAAGTACTCAATCAAGGAACACCTTGCTTGAAATCTGGTTTCAAGATGGTGAACAACTGCGGTACCATACTTCCCGTGGGTGTCGTAAAAGACGACTAAGGGTCGTACCGGAGGATGGGCAGCAGCTTCTCTATGCATTTCACCACCATACCATACAGCGATCGCCAAGCGTGGCCATTATGGCAACCCCCCCCCCCCCTAACAATTACAAGCACAAAGAATCACAGAACCGGTCGAAGTGGAGGTGCTTCGGGGAGGCCTATGTCAACAACAGCGGTACCATACTTCCCGTGGGTGTCGTAAAAGACGACTAAGGGTCGTACCGGAGGATGGGCAGCAGCTTCTCTATGCATTTCACCACCATACCATACAGCGATCGCCAAGCGTGGCCATTATGGCAACCCCCCCCCCCTAACAATTACAAGCACAAAGAATCACAGAACCGGTCGAAGTGGAGGTGCTTCGGGGAGGCCTATGTCAACAACAGCGGTACCATACTTCCCGTGGGTGTCGTAAAAGACGACTAAGGGTCGTACCGGAGGCTGAGCAGCAGCTTCTCTATGCATTTCACCACCATACCATACTGCGATTGCCAAGCGTGGCGATTATTGCAACCAGAAGGGGTTGCCCCCTCCCAAGAATTATAAGCACAAAGAAGCACAGAACCGGTCGAAGGATCGTACCGGACTACCGAAGGATGGGCAGCAGCTTCTCTATGCATTTCACCACCATACCATACTGCGATCGCCAAGCGTGGCGATTATTGCAACCAGGGGGGGTTGCCCCCTCCCAAGAATTATAAGCACAAAGAAGCACAGAACCGGTCGAAGTGGAGGAGCTTCGGGGAGGCCTATGTCCAGCAGTGGACGACTTTCGGCTGAAATGATGAACAACTGCGGTTGGAATATTGAGTCACGTTGGCTGAAATCTGAGGGCCTAGATCAGTGGTAATCGCTTTCAAAGCGTTTTGTATTTCTACAACTTTCAACAGGATTGACATAATCTTATTGGCAGCTTCCATGCAATACATTTTTGACTTTTATGTCATCGTTAACGCTGATACATAAAATTAACAGTCCTGACTGACTGATATATCAACGCACCACCAAAACCGCTGGTCTTAGAGACATGAAATTTGGAGGGTGTGTTCTATGTGAAGAGTAGGTATCCATTAAGAAAGGGTTTTTCGAAATTCCACCCCTAAGAGTGTGAATGGGGGAGGGTGAAATTTCACACGGACGAAATCGCGGGCAGAAGCTAGTCGCTGATAGAACGTCACTTTGTTTAGGCTCTCTGGCAGCTTTTTTATTCTTGTATTGTAATGTAGTCGATAATTCTATAAGCACCTTTTCCACTATTAAAACTGAAATGCTGCATACTATTTACTATTTATTAACCTTTTGACCGCCACACGTCAAAAAATCAAAAACGTGCCCTCAGCGTCAGTCTGTCGTGTAGTCGAGCCGTGGCGTGCTGGGCACATTTTGGTTTGTCATTTATACATGACTGTGGCGGTCAAAAGGTAAAACTAGACTCAATCTGTTGAAACCCGTGTCGTCTAAGCTTCTACAATTTAGATAGATGTGGTGAGATCTATATTATGACAAAGACTTTGGGTTGATGCTGCGTGTGTATACCTAGTTGGTAAGCCATTATTGTTTTTATTAGCCTTTAGTGTCACTACTGGGCAAAGGACTCCCCCAAATCCTTCCAGGAACTCTCTTCCACGCTACCCCGAACTACTTATTTAAAATTTTGGTGAGCCGACAGGGTCCATAATTGATTTGTTTTATACTTACCACCTGTATGATTACATTATGGATGCAATATAGTACATTATGATACATGTGTGCTATGGTGATCATTATACTAGAGGCGGTATAAGGAAGCCGAGCGTATAATGACACACGCGTTTCATACGACGTTTTTCAATACACTTCCGAGGAAAAAAAACAGACTTGTATTGTTAAATATTAACTTGATGGAAAATGGCGCGCTGGTTTGGTTTTTCCGCGCGCAAGTGTAAATAAAAGCACTGAAAACAGACCGCTACAGCCTATAGAAAAAATATAATAAACACAAAATAATGTTTAGACTGATCGTAGTGTTGTCGTCACTGATCTGTATTATACAAGCTCTTGTATGATAGAGGTCAGTGGTTGTCGTATGTCAAATTGTGGTTTAGTTAGTATGGAATTAGAAAGTACCTACTATTGGCATAGCCATAGAGAAATATACATTAGTTCAGTGAGAATCCGCAATAATAGAACGCCAGTCAGGGTATTTTCCGTTTGGTTTCGGAAGGGACCACGGACAATTTAAGGTGAATGCGCAGTGGTAAACCACGAAATTAAAATTTTCTCACGTTTTTTGTAATTTGCAGGTCAGTATCAGGTTGTATCTTGATCAAAATATGATTCGCGACTAAGAGCCACTTTACGAGCAAGTGTGTTAAAAAAGATTGAATTTAATTGAAATTGAATTGAACCATAGAAATGTAAATTCTATGAATTGAACCCTCGCGTTACGCGTCGCGTTTTTATAAAAAATAACTATTTTATTTCAAGACAAGCCGTGAACCATTGACTTATATATTGCGAGAAACATATTTTGTTCAATATACATCCTGAAAAAAACGTGCAAATTGAAAAAAAACGTAAGAAAATTTGAATTTCGCTGGCTACCCTGACGCTTTCTTCGCCTTCAGATAGAGAGAAAGGAAGAAAATGAGTTTATTTGTCCCAATTTAAGTAATGCATATTCACACAAAATCAGACAAATGTCAGACAACTATAGGCCGGCCGCTTAACCGAGACGTTGCCTGTGGGGTGATAGTTGCGACAAGTTTATGAATCATTGAGCTCCGGCATCACGGCACCACACCCCTCCCGCACCGCGCTGCTACCTCAGGCAACGTTTCAGTTAAGCGGTCGGCCTATAACGCCTGACGCTGGTTTTCAACTGGACCGATAAAGTTTTAAACAGTAGCCAGTCCTAAAGATGGCTGTGCGTGGGATAAAAAACTGCTAAATTGTAACACGCCCTTTTCCTTTGATCGATATCTGCGCTTACGCCTTCGTAATACTTACGGTACAATCACAGACAAAAGTAAAACCTTTTTAAAAGTTCACTTTCAATTACACTCATTTAGTACAGACGGGTACAAAACAAAAAGTCGAAATAAATCATAAGTTGGGACAATGCTGTTAGTGAAAGATAATTGGTTTTGTCTATTTATAATGAGAGGTAAACGGGTCGTAATTAATGACAGCCAGTGATGAGCGGTGGATAGCTTTGTTGGTGCTCTGCCCACTGCGTTGCGTAGGATAGTGAGTTAGCTGGTAAGACGGTACTGGTACGGACAGAGGTGCTTTATTGAAAGTTTAGAAACTGTACCGTTCCAGTAGATTATCGTGTGAGACAGCAAGAGTAATCGAAGAATTCTGTAAGTGACTAGATTTCACAAGAGCCAACAAGGTTTAAAAAAAATGTTGTTTAACTAGTCTTAAAGGTTAGAACTTATCTATGCCAGGCCTATGTCCAGCAGTGGACTGCGATAAGCTGAGTTGATTGACTTATCTATTAGCCCAGACACCAAGATGTACCGTCGAAATGAAAAGAAAGAATCCATTGGCGTATTGCAATAGCTCGTATCTATTTATTTATTTATTCACAAGGCAACTACAACAAGCAATAATCACAGTAAGTATATCACTAGGTTCAAATTATAGGTTTCGACCTGACTATCACCCAAAGCGTAGTCGCACAACATGACCAGCAACAACAATAATAATGATAACAACTACAGTAAAAATAAAGAAAAATACAGTAAAAAATAAAACTTAATTGACAAAATTACAGCTACAAGGTATGAGCCTCTGCCCTCCGACACACTACCTACTACTTATGCAGGAAATGTGTAGGAGACCAAACACGCCAGGTTAAGTGCAGAATTCACACAGAGTTACATTATTTAAAGCGATATAAAATTAAAGCGTTATAAAATTAAAAAGTGTCGTGGTCAGTTTAGGTTTTCAATGACTAGAAATCAAACCATAATAAAAACAAAGGTAATTTTTTGTCGCTAACCCCTTTATTTATAAAAAAAAACGTTGTTTAAAGTAAAGAGGTCAGAAAGCGGTGGCAAGATGACCTGGACGCGAGGGCTGGTTCAAGGTGGCGCGGGAGAAGAGTTCCTGGAAGACCTTGGGGGCTTTTGCCAAGTAGTAGTACAGTACTTACAAGCTAAAAAAAAAGTTAAGAGACGTTTAAACGTCAGAAATGTATGGTAAAATAGTCGCTAATAATTATTTGATTTAAAGCAACGTTTATAAATAAACCCCACAAATGCAAAAATCATTTTGACTATGAACAATCGCTCACAGAAGTTATGAACGACGTATACGTAATTAACAACTAAGTTAATTTGCAGATGACAGTACCATCATCATCAGCACCCACGATTTAACTATTGCTCACCGTATTGATGAATCCAAAATCTAACCACATACAAAACACACAAAACTGAACCTTATCACAACGCAATACGGAACAACAATTTTTCTCTTATCTAAAGTAATTAATGAAGTTTTGAATGAAGAAAAATATGGTTACAATACGAGCAATTATAATTTATTGATAGAATACGTGCTTATAATGTGTTATAACTAAAAGCGAATACGTAATTATAGTTAACACTGTTAAGTGTAGTGTAGGTTGTTTAGAAAAAAAAAGCTTCTCTTGCGCGTGTGTGTCTTATTGTGTTGTTGTATGTAGGTAGATTATAGTCATGAAAACTAGGTTATGGATGAGTAAATCAGGGTAGGTTGTATAGTAGTTGTATGACCTCTTCATCTAACGTGCAATTAGATTGTGACTAAGAAAGTTAAGGGGCTTACATGACCCTATCGGACTGCACAGAAAAGAAAGAAAAGTGCGATGACACAACGCTGGTAATTTATTGCAAAATATGAAGCAATTATTTAACTATAAAAAATCTATTGTTTAGACAAAAAAATTAAAACACTAGTATTTTAGTATGTTGCTTGTAGAATAATCTGACAAAAAATCAGAATGATTGTATGTATAATATATTAGTAGATATGTTTTTTTATTGTAAAAAGAAAGTTTTTAGAGGTATCTTCATGATTTTTTTCTATCGTATCAAATTAGTTGTATTATGTTTTCAACACACTATCTACCTAGCACATATCCTGAAGAATAACATATATTTTTCTGATTTTGTTTACTGGTAGTCAATCATATACTTTTATTTTTTCTAAAACTTGCGTTTTTTGTGTTTAGGTCCTGTAAGCCCCTTAAGATAGGCTCATGTCCAGTGGTTCAGTTGATGTAATAACTATGATATACCTACATACGAGTAGTATAAAAAGAGAGAGAGAAAAAAAAAGAAAAAAGAGTAAAGAGTATTCCTTGTTTTCTTTGTCTTAGTATACAAACATACCATGAAAATGAAACATCACGTAAAAAGAAATAAAATGTAAATAGGATATTGGAATCACTATTAAATGTCATAATTATTAAAACAAATATAAGCGAGATAAGGTTGAGGGGCCCCTGGCTAAATAATAACAGCCGCACAGGTCGATCTATCAGGTTAAGCTACGCTTGTTACGGTTGGTCTGTGGATGGGTGACCATCTTAAGATACCGAGACCCCTCCGTGCCTCGGAAAGCACGTTAAGTCGTTGGTCCCGGTTGTCATTCGTGAATCTTTGACAGTCGTTACGGATAGTCAGAAGCCCGAAAGTCAGTCTTACCAAGGGGTATCCTATTAGGTACCCGCAGTAACTGGGTTGTAGAGGTCAGATAGACAGTCGCTCCATGTAAAATACTGGTATTCAGCTGCATGCGCACTGGAAGCCGACCCTAAAATAGTTGGGAAAAGGCTAGGCCGAATGATTTTTTAAGCCCAAAGAAACTTATGTGTTGGTAAGAAAAGTCAGTTCGTGTCAGTTGCTTCAAAGTTCTGCTCACGTAAAAGTATGAACTCCATATTATATTACTGCGTTTGGAATCCCTAATTTCCACGATGATGATGCTCTTCTTAATTAATTTTGAAGCAAAACTAATTATTTACAAAATGGCAGGCTTTCAACTGACATGAAAGGAGTAGAAAATACCGATTTGTCATATAAAAAAACCTGTTACTGATATCACCCAAAGTACAGTCCAAAGGTTTATGATAATTTTCAATTTCTATAGATTCTTCTTCTCTCTAAAATTCATCAACGAAATAAAAAAGCACATTCAAATTCAAAACTGTTTACAAAATAAATAAAAATAAAAAAGGACAAAAGTAAAACATGAATGATTTCCTATGAACGATGACCCAATGTTTTGTAACCACCGCGTCAAGGAAAGGGTGTGCCCACAAATAATGTACAGTCATCGACAACAGTTTGGAGTGACATTTTGTTGTGTTGATATTAGCATACTGGCCAGTACTGGGAGATTTAAATTTGAACAGCCTTTCTCTCAACAATATTCTTAAGCAGCTGTGGTCCAGTTGCTTAAGAATATTGTGAAGTTTGGTTTCAGTGGGTTAAAGCATTACATCAGTAGACAAGCCCACCTGCTTTTCTGGATATTAACACAAATATGTGTAGGTATTGCGCATGCGCATTCAAACTTTTTGTTGTAAATCCCATTTTTTTCGCAGTTTTTATTCAGCATGTATAATTTAAATTAGAATTACAATTACAGGAGGTTCATATTGTTATTATTGTTACCGTTTCTAGATAATTGTAGCCTTTATGAGATCATTGAACTCTAAATAGTTTTAACATTACAAAATGTTTGTCTTGCCGGGGGTTCTCGATTGCGTCTTGATAATTTTGCACACCCACAATTAATTATCAAAACATGACCGTTATCAATATTTTATCGGTTGACATTGAAGATAAACCTATTCCTAATCAGCAATTCACACTTAGATACTACATATCACGTTATCATAAATTAATTTAGACTCGTGGGAGTTCCTTAGGCATCTTCTGGGCACGCTCGTTCTATTATAGACCTCATCCATCGCTTTCCATCAGGCGTGATCGAGGTCAAGAGTGGTCCCATTCAGCAATAAAAATAAAAAACCACTATCCTTTGAAACTAAATATAATAACAGATACGTCATCTGTCAGACATAAATCCATCATTATTACCAACAGATTAAACACTATCGAATTACCGATAGATTACTTTAATAATTCATTAATCAGTTATCATCACATTGTAAAACAAAACAAAAAGTCTGCCCACTCGTGACCGCATAAAAATTAAATGAAAAAAAAAATCAGTCCAAATATGTATGAATGGACGAGCTGTGTAAGCGTTGAGATAGGTGTGATTAGAATAAGCGTGCGCGTGGGCAGGCGGCCTGTCATCGCGAGAGGTCATTGTGTACGAGAATGAAGACCGCAGCATTTTATAGAACTGACGTGTTTCATTGTGGGAAGAACTTTTTAACTTAAAACTTTATGTTTAGATTTCTGTGCCCAGATTGTCGGAATATAATGTCTTCGTAACAAACACACCCTTATATATATGCAATGCGCTGTGTGTTTATTGTCCTTTTAAGGAAGTTTATCTTCAAAGATGCACAACGGTGTAAAATGTCTTACGAAATCCACTATCTTGGCTGTTGCAAATAATAAAACTGTGAACTTTTATGTATACGGAAGCTATAAATTACACATTGCGCCGTATACAAAAATAATCCCTCCTTGCGAAATCTAATAAATAAATACTCATCACCTTATCGAGAAAAAGAATAGCAGTTTCAATTCCTTCGGTATAATATCAAGATAGAATCGAAACAAAACATGACAGGTCACATCGAAGCCATAAATATTATATTAAATTGACTCAATCAATTCAAACACTGTTCGAGTGCGAGCCTATTTGCCTATGTTTGGTTACACAATGTACAACACGTTTCGTTCGTGTATTTGTCGTGTCTAACGATTTGAGAGCGCGTTTCGAGTGGATTTGCATTGAATGAGCGCGGGCTGGACACACGCGCATCGGCGGCCTGTCATTAACGGACGTGCGCAATCTGTCGCCGCTCCACCCTGTTCCAAACTCAAATTATTGTGTTCAACACTCGGTCGCTTGCGACACGAGTTTTAAGAAAATAGGTGACAATTGTGTGTGTGTCTGTACTTTTTATTGGCTTGCAGTTGTGTGTGCAACTTTCTTTTCTGGTGCTTTATGACTGTGTAGTTGTCACGTAATCTGTTTGGATGTATCCTTTGTTATTTTGATTAACAACTTTCTTTAACATTACTTCAACATTTACATGTAGGAAAGAGACATATTATTTTGTGTCACGCAAGGAAATAGTCTCTGTTTGTGTAAATAATTCCATCTCAACTGCTCTCAAAACGGTGAAGGAAAACATAGTGAGGAAACCGACATGGCCTAGAACCAAAAATTCGAAGACAAGTGCATGACTTCTACCAACCCACGCCCGTGGTGGATTACGGTCCACTCCCTCTATCATAGAGGAGGCCTGTGTCCCAGAAGTGGGAACATTATAGGCTAATTATGCTATGAAGGAAATAGTGTACCTATCTACTAATATGTGCCTGAGCTTCCTTTTATTGGCTGCCAGTTTCTTTCCGCAAAGCAGGCGGTGTGATGCAACTCTAATTTGGGTGTTTGGGATAACTTCGCTTCGTCAGCTTTAGCCCAGAGAGTTTACATTCGCGAATCCCCAGTCTAAAAAGTAATAAACAAATGCATGTGATAGAAGACGAAATTTCCATTACAACTATAAAAATGCCAGCACATCACAGGTAAGCTTACATGTGGGCATGTGAATAGAAAAACTATACGGGAACGAAAAAATCCGTATATAAAACCTCTTTGTGCTTCGGCCTTTGTCCACTTTTTTCAAAATCCACCCTCATTTATGCTTTTTTGCAACGAAAAAACGGTTTTATAAGATCTCAGGGGAAACGATGCGAATAATTCCTCGTTTCATGTTTCTTAGTTTTTTCCCTTCTATATTTTAACTCCCACAGGCATTGTTGGTCGTTATCGATCCAATCTCCTTTTGATAGACCTCCTTAGTGTGATGGACCCGGGGCTTCATTGTCCGGCCATGTTTTTTACTTAACGTCATAGTTACGAAAGAGTTGATGGATAGCAAGATTGATGTAAATAAAGTAAACATTTAATTTTGTTTGTATATTCTGCTTGGTTTAACCTCGGGCCGAGAGCATTAAAAAGCTATAAAATTTTACAGTAGTTTCTGGTGAAACCTTGTCACATAAACGATGAATGTTTTCTTTCTATCTTTTTTTTTAAAAACGTTGCCCCACACTAGGAATTACTCCTGTATCGTGGGTGCGTTTACAAACATTTAAATTCACATACACAAACAGCCAGACCCGAAACAACTACCTGTAAGCAATACAAATATTTGTTCCGTGCGGGAATCGAACCCACGACACGCAGCGCAGCAGTCGATTGCTCAGTCACTGCGCCAACCGTGTCGTTTTAGAACAGAAGTGTTAAATAAATAAGAAATGGCTTAGTAACTACTGAAATGGATCTAGAAAGGACCAAAGGCTACTATGAGTACTTTCTATGAGAAATGCTCTTAACACAAACAAGTTGTTGACGCCATAGGTAGTAAGTAGTTCAATGTAGATATAGATCCTGAAGACAGCCGACTAGCCACTGTAATTTTTGTATTTTAATATGCAAAAGAAGAAATGCTTGAGTTTATTTTTGTGTGTATTTATTTATTTAACACTTCAAGCGCAGAATAGTATGTATAGAGGCGGACATAGTGACATAGGTATTTTCTTTCACTCAACCTTTGGGTGATGCAGAGATGCTAGAGTGGTAGGGTGTATCTGTGCCTTTTATTTATTAACTATGATTTAATAAATTTTGTTTTAATGGATCATGTGGTTTGCAATTAAGTTTTTTTTATCTATGTATTTATTTTTTCCGAGAGAAAGGGTAGCCTTTCTCTCGGAAAAAATAAAAATCTTTTCAAAAATTGACACAGCTGCTATCTGTTGAGCTACAAGTAACTAAAGTGAAAAGTAATACTGATAGTAACGGTTCCATAGTGAACGTAGGCGATAACAGAATGGGAATCTGTCGCTACATAATAATATATAGGGTGGTCAAAAAGTCGTGGATCAAACGAAATAGGGAAATAAAGGAGGTCATTTAAAAAAAAAAACTACAAAATGGCTATAATTCAATTACCCTAAAAGTTGTGAATATTTTTTTGGATACCGAGTTCTTTTACAATTTAGACTAATTTAAAAAAAATGGGATATGTTACAATAAAACAAACGGTGTTGTATTATTACTAGATAATGTATCAGCACTACAAAAGTTCTATTGCGGCTCTGGATATCAAATTACAAGAGCAATTATTTTTTTTTCCAAAAATTTTGAAGCGTTACCAAAAAATTTTTCTCACTTTAAAAGCGTTGGAAATGACCTCCTTTATCTCCCTATTTCGTTTAATCCACGCTTTTTTGATCACCCTGTATATGCGCAATTGTGGCTTTGGGTTGACACTATACTCCTACATAAGGAAGATGTAAGTGGAAGAGCGCCACTAAATTTAAGCAAGTGTTTGATACAAATCAATTTTGTATGATTAAACTTCTCGTAGTTGTCGTTGTAATAGAAGGCAAATGGGTTGATTAAAATAATGGCAATGCCAAGATGAGCAATAAGCAATTATTTTTTTAGCAGTTATTGAGTGACCGCTGTATAAAATATGTAAGTACAAAAGCTTACGTTTATTTATTGGTATAAAGAATAGCGAAGAGGACAAAGCTATAAAGTTGCATTTTCACCTTATAGATCAAGAAACCCATAAAAGTTACAGTTTTTTAATGCAAAAAAAGAACTGCTTGTCTGGGCCTTTTTATCCTTACAAATCAAACCACAATATCAAGAGCACCGGTCATTTACATAACTATCTCCAAAACTAAAGACGCGGTCATTTTAAAATTTGTCCCAAACTTTTTTGCTCTTTCGACAAGGCGATCGGTGTCTATAAACATTATTTTTAATCACCCCTGCTCGCTCCTGATAGGATCTGCAACACATGTTGTGCACACTAATGATTTTAAGGACATCCTGTAAAAAACTTTTACCTACTAACCATGTTTTGGTTTGAGTGGTTTGTAAAAAGGTTGCTGCGAAGTTATAAGCTTCTATGAAGGTTATAAATCTTCATGATTTTTGGAATGGACGCTTTCTTTTGCAAACGGTTAGCTGTGATACAGCTAGCTAAATATATATTAATAAAGTACTAATTTTAAGAGTTATTTCTAATCAGCAGACACGAAAATTTTATGGAAAGCCTCATTCAGAAAAAAAAGTGGTGAAAACGGCAAGCAGACAATTTGTCTATACCCCAGTGTAAAAGTAAAAGTTTAAATAGCCACAACAAGAACTACAAAGTCAACTAAGAACTTAAAAAAATCTTCACTAAGCGTAACTGACTCTGCAGTGGACTTAGCGTAAACTTTGACTCGTTTACAACATCTCACTTCGCATCTCAGTAAAAAGGGCGTACGGTAATAATTTTAAACCACAAACTTCCACTTGAGATGATTTATGCAAAACTCGTGGTGTCCATAACGGTAAACTTTTTTGGTGTCACCAGAATTTTGGGGACAAAAAACTAATTCGGGTGAAACGCTCTGCCGATGTGTGTCGAGGGGTTGTTTAGATTTTGGACGCCGATAGTGCAAGGTTTGGTGGCGAAAAGTTTATTATTTAAGACCAGTGTCTTGGTTTTTAATATGAAGGCAGGCAGACTACGAAGGCAAAAAAGGTTTGATTTAAAATGCCAAAATTCATGGAAACTACTCGACAGTGTTATACAGACAAGTAGTGTAAACAAAATGTAAAAAAAAAAAACTAGAAGATACATTAGGTAGAGTATACTTTAGTATATACCAAAATTTTTACACAGCTCAGCTTGATGTGCAGCAGTTTAGAAGATGTAAAGCAAAACTTAGCTTCAATTCTTGAAAATAAGGCAAAGGTCCTAATTGTCTACATGATACAATATTGTTAGGTATATGCCAGTGCTCTGTGGGCAAAGCCAATGAAATGGTTTTTAATAGTTACGACACAAATAAAATTAAATCACCATTAATCATTAGGTGCATCTTTATCTTCATCATCCAAATTCAAACCTTTATATTCTATGATATTTTTTTCCAATTTTTCAAAATCCCTCATGACTTCGCGAGAAGTTGGGTCATCTCTTGTATTTCGATTCTCACGTAGGCCGACTGCCTCACTGATTTATGATATGAAACCTGCCACAAAACGTTTCAGCTGTAGCCTTTAGAACGTGGCATCACGCCCCGAGTCTTTGTCATGCGATGGACATCGCATTTTATATTTTTTACGGTTATAAAACGTTTTTTAAGAAGTAAATATTGAACAATGATGGCTATGCTGTGGGCTTGATATACCCATATTTTGCGGACCTTTTCTGACGTTATTTTTGGAGCTTGGAAAACGGTTTTCACTTTATTGCACACACTTTCAATTACAATAAAAAATTCTTCTGCTCAGCAACTTAAATAATGTAATAAATGTTGTTTAACTAAATATTTTACGCAATTACCCCGCTGATCACAGATTTTTTTTTGGAAATTTTGACGTTTACTTTGCCTAATTGAAATAAATGCTTTGCCTTTGAAAGATTTTACACTCATTAAGAAACAATATTGCATTTTTTTGTAAGTTCAAGTTTTTTGCTAGCTTTTACATCTAGCTTCAAAAATACTCCATTACCAACCATTGTAAATGGAGTATTTAAATTTAGTTTGAGTTCACCCAAAACATTGTCTTAGCAGGCTCATTACTGGGCATCAAATTCAGTAGATGACTCTGTCACCACTAGTCACATTTCTTTTGCTTTCTACACTGTAACTATGCGTCTGACAGGAGGGACGCTGGGGCACACGTGAGGACCACATGTGGGACTGATGTCCACATCGTATTTCATGTATGAGAATTTACGTACCGTGTTGTATGTGACCGTTGGGACAGTCGCTGTTACATGTTTATAGGAATAATAGTTTGAAGGACAGAAGTAACAGACATTGAAGAAATAAGAATGATGAATTGTGGAGTACTTAATTCGCTGAATGATTAATATTGCATTATAACGCCTTATTTTTTACAAAGAAACATGGAAAAAACTTGTTGTTTGTTTGACGTACAACCTAGGTAGGTACACTTTAAATACTTCAAACAATATAGTTTTTACAAAAAATACACCTAGAATTTTTTCAAAGTCACAGTTGTGTCACCAAGTGTTGGCATTTCATAATATTATTTGCTTTAACATTACCATCTCTTTAAATAAAAATGGACGAACATGATAAGTTTCTGCACGATAAGAAAATTACGTCATCGCTCCTCATTTGTTTTTACATAAAAATATTATTAAACAAACTCTTCAACTTTATTATTAGTTTAATATAAAAATAGTAAAGCTGAAGAGTTTATTTGTTTGTTTATTTGAACGCGCTAATCTCTGGAACTAGGTACCAATCGGATTTAAAAAAATAATTTTGCATTTGATTGCCCGATTCTTGAGATTCTTGCTACTTAACAGCACGCTAAGGACACCTGAGCCGAGCAAAAACAAAAAATAGTCGGAAAGAACACAATAATAGCGCAGCAGGCAATGACTGTGATGTGACGGGGGTTTTTTTTTTCAGGATGGGAAATCGTCAAATTACCCCCCCGCTCTGGGTGGAGCGGAAGGGAGTGTCAGACTCTTACTGACTAAAATCCAGCCGTATTCCTTCCTTAGCCCTTTATGTTCCGGGCCAGCGCGGGGTGGGTAGATAACAAGAAATTTCACTCGGACGAAGTCGCGGACAGAAGATATAGAACAAGATATTTCTGTTATTAGTCCACCGTTTCAGAAAATAAAATGCCAACGTCATTGTTAAAAACATTTTCTCTGTTACAGTTTCGTTTATGGCTGTACTTGAGACCAGTACTTCATTTTTTATTAGCTCTGACCAGATGGGTCACTAACTGCGAACTAATTTATGGTCCATATAGATGTACCAGTGTAATACAGTATGATGCCACATTTGGCACTTCAAACGGCTACTTACACTATTATTTATACATAAAGATAACATAATGTAATTTAGTGTAATGTTTAATTACTGGTTTCTTGAATCAAGTCAAACTAAAATATTTATGGAATATGAGCCTTCTCCCTCTCACCGAGAGGAGGCCTGTGTGTGGAGGCCTGTGAAATTACAGGCTGATTATGTCATATTGTAGCCTTCTTTATTCTATTTGTTGTAATTTCTGACGTTCAAAAGTGCCTTTTATGTGCGTATTTGATATAAATGCTTTGACTTTGACTTTAGAGGTGCGAATGATTTGACAATGGTACATTTTGTGTCTATCATCATCATCAGCCTTCTGTCTACTACTGGACGTGGATAAAGGCCTCTCCTATCGCACGCTGTTCAACACAATTTTGAACCCCGTTTATCTATAACTAAGGAACGCTTGAATATAAAACTAATTAAATGACGTGACTATCAACCCCCATATTTACGTTTCTCACCGACCGCACACTGGCACAAACGCCAGCGTCCCTGGACAAAAAATCACGGTGAAATACCGCTAACCGACGCATCTGGAAGTCGTTGCGTCTGCGCATCACCGTTACACGGTGCGCCGCTCTGACCCAGCGGGGGCAAAAAAAACTAGCGTAGGAGTGCATCGCCTTTGTTTTACGATGAAATTATATTGCAATAGTTGTAATTACGTTCGCATGTCAGCCAGACAGGAGAAATGACACGGAACCGGGGCGTTGCTTGCGGGAAAATATTTTCGATGGGCACTCTGTGCAGCCGCTACTATAAATTCTTTGTTTAACATTTTTATGGCGCTTCCGTATATTCCGATAATGACGTAATTATATAGATTATTTAGAATTCGTTTCAAGTACTTATAACATTTACGTCGTTAGATATAATTTAATTAGGTATTGTTTTACAAATATTTATGCAATCTTAACCTAACTGTTGTATCTTGTCGTTTCTCATAGAAATACATCATATTTGACACCAAATCCCACAGGATAAGCCGATGATAAAACAAATATCCGCCGGTTATAAGGGTCAAAAACCATATTGCGTAAAGTCGGTCCATATGAGCGACTCGTGTTTTTTGTCCACATACGATACTATTTATAAACACTGTTTGGTCTACGGCGGCGGCGTCAAGATGGGACTGCGATGTGATGGGTCAGAGTTTTAATAAGTTGAAGAAATAATTATGCCTCTGCTTTGGTCCTTTTATTATGAAATATGGCCACACATTTCAGTTATATTGGTACATGACTGGGTTTTTCCGTCACGAAGACTATTATAATAGTCTAATTGTGGTACAATAGGGCAGTTACTCCACGTAGTCTGAAAATTGCATTTATGTAGGTATATACGTAATTCCTGTACTTTTTATTGCTTGTTTTATTACCTACATGAGAGAAAATTATGTACGCTCGGCAGCTCTAAAAATCTTTGTTGAGAATCAAATTCAGCAATCTATTCCATTCTTCCTCAGACCAACATCCAACTGCTTCCCTAGGTCCGCATAACTGCCTTCGAACAAATACAAAGTGTCAGGCATAACCTGAGACTCCACATCCTCAATCTAACGGTCTATCAAGTTTCCCACCACCAAACACAGCTTTAGTGCACAAAAACAAAAACTTCCTTTATCTTCTTGGCACCACTATGTCAAATATTGTCGTTTCGTTTATTTTAGCATCGAATGTTCCGTTAGAAATGCTTGCACCTTGCAACGGCAAATAACCTGCGACCTATTTATCCGGCCATCGAAAAAACCTAGTCGCAAACCAAATTAATTTTACCACCCTTCAAACAAAACACAATCGATTTTAAACTATATGTCTTGAGGAATAGAGGTAGGGTGATATTTTTAGGGTGTAAGTGTAATGTGGTCGGACTAACCACATGTGGGAAAGATTTCGGTAAGTTTTTTTGGTGGACGGTTCCTAAGTTTGGTTTTAAACGGATGTTTGGCCGCTTTTGGTTTATTAATTAAGTTTAGGTTTTGTATTAGCGAGTCGTTAAATTAGATTGTCACATTTTTTAATTAAAAATGTGTGATGTGGAATGGGTGAGGTCAACATTTGGTTTAATATTGAGATGTGATAATTTGGTCAAATAGAACTTTGTTATAGTTTTGTATATTAAATACACCTTGCATTGTTTGCTTCATTTTCTCATATTAAATACTTGTCACACACAAGCATATTTAAAGTCAAATAAAATCAAATCACAACTGTCAAAAATCGTGCAGCTCACTCAGAACTTGTAGAGCTCAACGATTCAGATTTATTGTAGTAGCTTGATGTGCTGGCGTCTGTACATACAGGGTGGCAGGGACATCGACGCGCAACTCGTTACCATGGGTTCAGTAGGCACATGTTTCTGAACTCCCAGCATTTAAACAGATAGGACCAAAGACACCACAAAACCCAAAAACCGCTAGCAATAAGCAGATAATTTCAAAATGTGCATTACAAACAAATAAACAACAATATCCATCATACATGGAGATCACGTGCCCCTGCGCCGGTCACGTCGCGACATATTTATCGCACAGCCACCGCTAACCGAATTCTGTGATGTCGCACCTTCTGACTTATTGTGGAAAGTTGGTATCTTTGTACATAAGAACATACATACTACGAGTATTTATACGTAGGTATTCCTTGACTGCCTCGTTGCTTTTGTGGTCGCAAGTGTTAATGCGCCAATAGGCTTGCCCCCTGTTGCATAAAATTTGCGTCTGCTGATCTATGCGTCACGTTCGTGAACGGGCGCCGTCAGTTGGGCCTGGTCATCACTTAGCTGCCTCGGCTTATTTTTAATTATTTTATTTTTGGATTGTTGTTTTGTTAAGTACTATTTGTTGTATTCTGGACGCTTTTAACGCATACGTCTCTCTTAATTTTTTACATCGTTCTCACATTATATGATTTTAAATTCAAAAGTAATGATGTACCTAACTAATATTTTTGTAAAATATAATTTAAAAAGTGTGTCCATGGAGTTTCTTGCCCGTTCTTCTCCATAGGTACCTACGCTTTGGAATGGGCAACTAGCTACATATTTTCTGACTGACCGACTTCTTGACAATTCAAAAGTAAATGGTTTAATTGAAACAAATGGTTTGAGTTTGAGTTAAACATAACGGCGAAATGTGGGTGTAGGTACTATGGGTGCACCTCAGCCTTACCCCTCGGGGAATACAGTCTTAATGTTATGTTATGTACCTTCGGCATACCTACCTCATGCATATACATATACAAATCACTGAGGCACGTAACGGAGTCCGGTTGCCGTCTCACCCCCACACGTATATAAAGGTGTGTTTACACACCGCGGCGGTGATGCGATCAATCTCCATCAGAGAGCGGCGCATTATCAGTTAGTATCCGTCTTGGGTACATGGTATGTGTAGAGAAGGCGTTGTGTTGATTTTTTTGGACAATTGCCTGAGAATTTGTATGCGTACAGTAGGCCGCATGTCAGTGCAAAAACTTCGACCTTCAACTGGTATAGCGTAGTACGGAGTTTCAATAGAATGGGAGGCCAGCATATAGCCCGTGGCTAAATAATAATGGCCGCACAGGTCGATCGATAAGGTTAAGCTACGCTTGCCGCGGTTGGTCTGAGGATGGGTGACCATTTTTACATAACGAGACCCCTCCGTGCCTCGGAAAGCACGCTAAGCCGTTGGTCCCGGCTGTCATTCATGGATCTTTGACAGTCGTTACGGATAGTCAGAAGCCGAAAGTTTGACAACCATTCTTACCAGGGTGTATCGTATTACCCAGTAGCTGGGTTGTGGAGGTCATATAGGCAGTCGCTCCAGATCGCGGCAGATGCAGCTAAAATACTGGTATTCAGCTGCATCTGGTTAGACTGGAAGCCGATCCCAACATAGTTGGGAAAAGGCTAGGCAGATGATGCAGATGATTGGAGGTCAGCATATACTAGTTTTGTAACGTGACTGACGTGCATTAACAGGGGAATAAAGCTTGTACAGTATAAGTTTCACTCCTCTGTTAAAGAAGGTAGGGCTGCTTTCGAAAAATGAAGGTTTCTAATAACTAAATCCGACTAACTGGCTAAGTTGAATCGTGCTTTTATATCGTGCATACTTCATCAAAATACCTTCCAATTTTGTTTTGTTAGTAGTTTAGGTTGTTCGTTTTCACCCCTCCATCTGCTCATCACGTTGCTCATGTGCTCACAGTTTTGTACGCAACATTGGTCATCATTTACTGCAAGTTTCTGGTCATTTACTCTTTAAAGGACCACAAACTCGATTTCACTATAATCTTTACAAGCTTTTTCAAATGACTATCCGTTTTTTTTTTTCAGGATGGGAAAAAATCATCAAATGATCCCTCCCGCTCTGGGTGGAGCGGAAGGGAGTGTCAGACTCTTACTGACGAAAACCCACCCGTGTTCCTTCCTTAGCCCTTTATGTTCCGGGCCAGCGGTAACCCTTTCGGACAATCCCGCTGACCCGGCAGGCTTCGGCCCTAACGGGCCCATTCGGTTGATGCTGACATCTCTTTGAGGCGCGCGTGGAACACGTACGCGCCGTCCGGCACGGGCCTGGTCCTGATCGGACGGTGAGCTACCCATTACTCTCCGCCCGCAAAATGACTATCCTTACGACAGTTCCATTTTTCAGCCATTTTCAGAACTTTCTTTTACGTGGCAGGTCTACAGCTTCTTAAGTGATGCGTGAGAACAGTTTAACGCCATCGTCCATCAAGCGGTTATCGCGCATGCGTTCAACCCGTAACCTTATCTGGCGAGATGAAACTGACGAAAAATGTACACATTCTAGAAATTATTGTTTTCGGTAGCGAAAAACGTGACGAACAGATCTTGCGACGCCTACACCCATATTTGGGAAAGGTATTTTATTTTGCAGCATTTTTATTGCTACATGCATTTTCATGTTAGTGGAGACTTACCAACTTTCTACTTTTGTCCGTGTATAGAACCGGCTGGTTTATAAAGGCTAGGCTCTTATTAAATGGTGACTCGTTATTTCATTAATCGTTAAGAGCCAGTGGTGGCACAGTGGTAACTGCAAAGTTATAGAAGCTTGAAAATTTAAAACTGTTGCAGTTTTTGATTTTTTATATTTAAATGAACCTAAAAAGGTATATTTGTTGTTGTTTGTTTTTTTGTTGATTCTCCGACTTCCCCTGGTTATCTACATTTGCGCCAACCACAATAGAAATCTACGTTCATGACACAGTCGTCTTCTCCAATGGAACTCACGGCACAGACATCACTCACTCTTCCTTCTTCGTTCTGTCTATCTCTCTGTGGACTGCGCTCCCCCAGGAAATCATCCTCTTCCTGGTGTTTCCAACAACTTTGACGATATCATCAAGCCAACTCCCTTTTGGACGGCCCCGGTTTCTTTGGCTAACCTTGGCCATCATTCGATCACAGCTTTCACACACACGCACAGCTCACACAGCCAGCGGCACTGCTTTTCGGTCAGCTTTTTATTTTTAGTCGTAGCCCTATTGTTTAATCTGCCTATCTGTCTGCCCACTATGTTGGGGTCGGCTTTCAGTCTAACCGGATGCAGCTGTATACCAGTATGTTACATGGAGCGACTGGCTATCTGACCTCCAAAACACCGCTACTGGGCAATACCCTTGGTAAGACTGGTTGTCAGACTTTCAGGCTTCTGAAGATCTGTAATGACTGTCAAAGATCCAGGAACGACAGCCAGTATCAACAACTTAGCGTGCCTTCCGAGGCACGGAGGGGTACTGGTATGTGAAACCCTACTGATCTAAAAAGAAAATTGGCACAACTTCTGAAACCAATTCTATACCTCCTTCTATTCACAACCAAGTCAATACTGCCACTTCGTAACCAACCAACAATCTTTTTTACACCTCACTTAAGCCCCATACATCTTCAGATCTACCATTCATGCTGTCACAACTATATATAGTCATAATTCTTTTTAATGTCCTATTTGATTAAAGAACAGAACTCATAACACATACAAAGGATTAACAGTACCACGAAGGCTATTCACAAGGCTATTTTACTATGATTTATAATTTGTTTAATTCAAATATCGTGCTTAAAGCTGTGCTGGTATATTAGTTCAGCTATTGTTGGTAGTTACATGTGAAATATTACGTAACGCTTTTGTGAAAATAGAGGTGACCCAAGTTTTGGGTTTGTGTAGGTTGTGCTATTTGTACTTGGGCCTTTGAAGATGTTGTGTCAAATGTAGGTTGTGTCGTTTTCATTATTGGCAGTATATATAAACTTGAAATAGTTTTGTGTGTGCGCATGCAACTCCTGATATGTGTGAAGTCATCGAATCCCAACTTTCTGAAATTTAATAAAGTTTATTTTCTTATGCTTATGAGCTTATTTTATAAAATTGTAACCATCATCATCATCATCATCATCAGCCTATAATGTTTCCACTGCTGGGACACAGGCCTCCTCTCAGTGAGAGGGAGTGGGCCGTAATCCACAACGCGGGCCCAGTGCGGGTTGGTAGATGTCACATGTCTTCAAATTTTTGGTTCTAGGACATGCCGGTTTCCTCACGATGTTTTCCTTCACCGTTTTGTGAGCAGTGGTGATGAAATAATTTACACAAAGTAAAGCGCCTGTCTGGGTTCGAACCTACGACCTACAACTCGTAAGTCGCGGCCGTTACCACTTGGCCACCACTGCTCTTGTAACCAGGCGATGATTAACTAACCATTATGATCAGCCCTGTTACAATAAGCCATACAATTTCTATTTATTACCTGTCACCGCCAATTTGTTAACCCAAGAATTTTATCAACAAATTAAAACTCAGATCAGCTCGCAACCCTCGCGACAGTGGTGATGCAAAATCAGCGCATTCCTTACAACCCCCGCATTCAGAACAAAAGCCCACATGTACTATTGTACAAACTATTTAATACAATAAATAAAGAGATCCGCATACCGATATTACATTCATTCACTCATTCCCTCAATCGTTCGGTCGCCAGCCGGGGATTTTTTTTAATTTTCAAGCACTTCGATTGGCTCAGGCGGCGAGCTTTTGAACTTGAGAATTACGATTTCTGCAGGCTGTCGCTTTGATTAAAGACAGATTGCGTACACCCTTAAATTGGGAGCGATGCCTTTCAAAATATATTAATAATCTTGATTCGTGCTGTGGATGTCTGACGCGTGCGTTTTGTGTTCGAATTACGAAGTCTTAACGGTCTTATGCTACGATTTTTTGAAGCTTTGGCAGCCATTACTAACTGAATGTTTCCATCCATTTTGTATAGATAATTAAGTAAAATGTAGATGACGGTCTTGTTGTTGGGAGACGTTCAAGATGTAAAGTGATGAAACATACCTTTTAAACACAAATGAAAAATTCTATAACTGCTGGGACACAAGCTTCCTTTCGGTGAGAGAGATTGGGCCGAAATCTACAACACAGGCCCAGTACGGGTTGGTAGTTGTCACAAGTCTTCGACTTTTGGCTCTAGGACATGCTGGTTTCATCACGAAAAAATAAAAATTATGTATTGACTGACCGACCGTATAATTTTTTAAGACATCCAATATTTCAACAGTAAACTTACTGTAGCAGGTGACCCTTGTTCATACAATAAAGGAAAACCCAAAAGGTAATTGTATAAGGAACGTTATTAAATTCCTAATAATTTTAGACAAAAAAGGGCAACTCAACAAGAAACCGTTACTTCATACAATCCGTTTGGTTCAATCAAAAATTTCATCGGATCTTTAGAAATCTACTAATACGCTAATTTAACATATTGTGAGGGGTCCACAAATAAAAAACGTGGGCCAGTCAAGGTAAGAAAGGGTCAGGCAACTGTTTTTTGTCAAAAAAAAACCCCTTGCCAGATGGCCTGGCGTTTAGCGACAAAAAACGGTTCGTGCCCAGACCTTGTGCAAGTAGGGATTGCAATAGAAATTTTCTTAGAAGACAGAT
Organism: Luperina testacea; assembly: GCA_927399505.1. Taxonomy (NCBI): domain Eukaryota; kingdom Metazoa; phylum Arthropoda; class Insecta; order Lepidoptera; family Noctuidae; genus Luperina; species Luperina testacea. The sequence continues at coordinate 14,570,877 of OV656768.1, read as the reverse complement.
TAAACCTGAGTATTAGTAAATTACTTGGATTTGATTGTCTTTATAACGAACTAGCTTCTGCACGCGATTTCGTCCGCGTGTAACTTGTTTTATCTATACTTAATATTATAAAGCTGAAGAGTTTGTTTGGTTGAACGCGCTAATCTCTGGAACTACCTGTCGGATTTGAAAAATTCTTTTTGCATTTGATAGCCCAATTCTTGAGGAAGGCTATTTACCATTACGCTATGACCTCTAGGAGCCGAGCAAAAAGAAAAAAAGTCAGAAAGAACGCTAAGCAAAAACGAAGTAATAGCGCGGGCAGGCGATGCGATGCGACGGGGTGGGTCGGAGTAACAAGAAATTTCACGCGGACGAAGTCGCGGGCAGAAGCTAGTTTAACATAAAATTTATCCTATGATACTGGGGAATACTACTTTATAGCTTCATGTTAGTGAAAGAATTTTTAGATTCGGATCAGTTCTTCCGAAGATTAACCCCTACATACAAACTCACAAATGAATATGACTTTTTTTGTCATCTTTTCTGGCCAACTTAGGTATGTTGGCCAGAAACGGTGACACAAAAAGTGATATAGCAGCGAGCTAATTATGGAGATCAGTGGCATAGTAAAGGCTAAAAAAATGGCGTCTAATAAAATATTGAGTAATTTTTCGAATGATTGAATACTTTAATTTAAGCTAAATAAATTTTTTCCAGAATGAAAAGACACGTCACTCCAAAATATTACAGACAGCAAATGTTTACAAAACTACTATGATTAATTGAATATTTTTAGCAAGAAATATATTTCTCGTCATATATTTAAGAAAAACTATCACAATTTATGAAGCCAATATTTTCAGTGACCAGATTTTGATGGATTCTTTTGCTGACCTTACTCGTCTACGCAGAAACACCATGACGATTTGTCTCTACATAGTATAAGTTTCTCTAATAATTAATAGAGTAAGCAGACGATATTTTGATGTAGCAGATTCATCGTTTAATAACAGGTGGTCAGTTGTTTTTAGGAATGTGATAGGTGCTTCACAGTGTTTTGGACCGAGTTAAAGATTGTTCTATGCTATAGTACAAACCTTAATTTCCTTAACCCTTAACCAGGCTATGGATTGAGCATTTCCCACATACATTTTTAAGAGTTTTTACCAGGTTTTGGTAAAGAATCTACCACAATCTGTCAAAAACGCTAACATAGAAATAGTAGGTACTTATGTTAACAAAAAAAAGTGGAACAGAACGCAAATGTCACTTTTGCAGCCATTTTATCTGTGGTCGGCCGCTAAACGAACATTTTTGTGACAAGTGTACCGTATTTTTAATCATTATGGAGAATCGGAGAAACTTAAGTCGTACAATTTTTTGATATGTTGTAGAATTTGAGTTTTTCTAGTGATTTGTGCATAAATTATAAGTAAAAACTTCAAAAATATCATGATATAACGCAATAAAACATGTGGGGAACCATATGCCTTAAGCCTGTGATGCCTAATTATTGTGGGAGTTATTATATCCATTGCCCCGTGAATTAGAATCTTTATTTTATACTAGGTTTTTGCCACAGGTTTTATTTAGGATTTACTCACGGTCATTTATCGATATATAAATTGTGGGTAGTGTAAACTTTTGTCGTCATTATTTGTCAGTCTACTTTAGTGTATTTTTTTTTGTTTTTATTTTATATATAGATAAAAAGTCGTCGTCTAGACAGGCAATGGGATTATGTTTTCCCACATGTATTTTTTCAGGTTTTCAGCTTATTTTCTAAATATAATTGATAAAATCTCATACCAAATTTTATTACTCATCTAAATCTACGAAAAAAACATTATTACGGCAGGATTTGTCCGAGGCCTGGTAAAGGGTTAAATTATGAGTGGGAAAGTAAAACTAGTAAAACTCTCAGTAACCGGGTTATATCACAGCCCAGTTACTGAGTAATACGATACGATCGTATGAATATAAGAACAATATAGTTTATGAATGCGAATCGTGAAAGTAAAATGGGGATAAAAGTTGAGGCGAAATTTAAAATAAATTGGTTAAGGGCCCCCAGCCAAGGGATGGCTTAAAATGCTGACGCTTATGTTGAGTGGGTTTTAAGAAGCTGCTGCAAAATATAGGCGAAACATCGATAATCATCGATTAGATATTTTTCGTTTTTAACAGACTTCAAAAATGGAGGAGGTTCTCAATTCGGGTGATTATATATATATTTTTTTTTGTTTCAACATGACAAGTTGAGTACAAACAATCTATACCAACGCTAACATTTTATTATTTTCGAAGCCATGGAATCAGAGTCCCACCATATTAGGCATATTAATCCAAATGTTTGCGTTTCGCTCATAAGGACCAAAACCGTTCGCTGATAAATTATGGACATTCGGTTAGTAGCAACAAATTATATCGACGTTCATCTTTTGTCCTTTTTTATCTTTTCCAATCTTACACGGTCATCCTCGGAATTTATGTTTTGATGAGAGATAAAATCTTCGTATTACGTAGAATATAAATTTATTTAGCAATAACGCTTTCGTGGAGTTGAGGTAGCTTGTCAATAATAATCTTAGTGGTGTTCGTTCCTTGGTAACGATTTGAATTCTTTATTATATTGGTTTCTACATGCAACATCACTGGGATTTAAAATGGTCAGGCCAGCAGTCAGTCCAGGCAGTACGGACCAGTAGCCATTTTTGTACCTGTAGGTTCCATGTTTCTGCGGACCTGCAGCCATTTTTTGCGCTAATAAATTTATGAGTACCTGTGTTACCTACGCAGCAGTTTTCATTTATCCTCGTGACACCAATTATACCTCAACTCACCGCCCTAGCCTATGTGACAGCCACGGGAAATATTACGCATCAAGAAGTGATGATAGCTAAAGTAGGAATCATCATGGCGAAGGTAGCACAAGTTCTTAACCAATGCAGGAAGAAAAAAAAGAATGAATATACGTTTATTTTGTGGTAAACATGACGCAGAGTAACAACACAAACACAGAACAAGTTGAAGGAAATATACATCACATTCACGCAAAACGATCATCGCTCATAATGCTACGACCCTATGTGAGACAGAGCAAAGCCCCAGCGCTGGTTTACAACGATTCGCAGCACACAAGACTACGTCACAATTGTTAATATACCATCCTACTAAACATGTTTATGAACCGTTCCAATTAAAATAACCTAAGCCTTATGCAACTCCACCTTTTTTCCAAGTCACAGTGATGGTGAATTTGGGTAGTGGTTGCATGTCATCCCCTTCGACCTTCGTGACTCACTGAGCCATTTGCTTTTGTATTTATCGGAACGTGCCGTGCGACACGCCGCAAACGGTGCTACAGTAGATTCGGGAAAATAGGCTGGGATATTTCGGACCTAGCTATACATTTCATTTCCTAATTTTTCGAAAAAGAATATTTGGAAAAGCGTTTATTTAAAGAGATCTTGTCACCGCCGGTGCCAGCTATTTTAGAACCCAATGGCTTGGCACGCGACAATGGGAAGAGACCAGACGGAATGACCATAATACCTTGGAAGATAGGAAGGCCTTTGGTGTGGGATGCAATATTTATCGAGACCTTTGCGCCATCCCATTTTCCAAGCACGGTGGACTTTGTTGAGGCGACTGCTGCAGGTGCGGAAAACCTCAAATGGCTAAAATAATGCAATCTCTTTGGAACTTATATCTTCGAGCCGTTTGGGGTTAAAACACTAGGGTCATGAGGTTCGAGTGCCACCTAGCTTTTCGAGATATCACCAAGTGGTTGGTCGACTCTTCACGTGACCAGAGGGGTGGTCTATTTCTTGACCAAAGAATCAGCATTGCCATACAACGTGGCAATACTGCCAGCCTTTTGGGCACTTTTCCTATTGACAGAGATGCGGACGAATTTTTTTATGAGTTTTGATTATTTCCCTTGCCCTTTGACGATTTGTTTGCATACATTTCGTTTTTTTATTCACAAATAAAATAAAAAATGAACATTACAGAAAAAGGTGTATTGTTGGTACCCGTACTAATGAATGAAAATATTTGTATCACGGACACCAGCGCCTTCCAAGATACCTATCTTACATACATACATAAATAAATAAAAATTCGAACGTGTTATATAGTGAACTCGTAAAAAATATATGGTAATAAAATAAAGAGTAAAATTAAATTAAAATTAAGCTACTTAGTTACTACGTTGAACATTTGTGCGTGGGCGTGCACGAGAGTGCACAGGTGAGTGATTCTGTTTTTGTGTGTGTATGAGTGAGTGATGTGTGAGTGAGTGTATGTATGCGTCTGTTTTTAAAATACATCTATCGGATTAGTTTGAGAAGATCTTCAGTCTCTCGGTAATTTAACTTTAGTAAGAGGATTTGTGCTATGTTCATAAAACTTTACTAATATTCTCTGAAAAACATTCTGTTGTCTATCTCAGATTCTCCAGTTTAACGATAGACAGCTGAAAGGGGGTGGTGATGGCTTCATAATAGTTTCGAAACAAATAGGTAAGCGTACCTAACTGTAATCATAATTTTAATGAAGACAATGATCCACTGCCAATCTTATTATTATTAGATTACTGCTAGTGGTACTATTTGCTAGATTTCTGCAATATACTTAGAACAATCTTAATAATAAAAGTGGAGTATTTGATTTGTAGTCGTTCATAAGAATCTACATAGTTACGAGTACGTTCAGTTCCCGTATAATCCGTTACTTGCAGTAACATTTCATGGTTCAAGACTTGCAGTGATTGAGATCTCAGTTATTTCAATGCTAATATTACTTGGAAATCATTTGTGTTTACTGGCCACATTACCTGCTTTAACATTGCATAGGTTACATCATCATCATCAAGATCAGATCAGATGATCATAAGTCCTGTCCGTTGCTCATTATAAAGGACATAGAGTACCTAAATAATTATCTATAACTATCGAGAAAAGTTGGTTTTTATTGCAATTCGCTTGCTATGTTATAAGTGTGTTGTAAAACATCGTTTGATACTCATGTGTATTTGTCATTACACCTGCGTCCATTCATCGCTCACATTGCTCGGCTGAGGTTAATAACTATCCTCTGCTAGAAATAATATTTTGAGGAGTACATCTTATTCATTTTGTTTAAAAAAAAATAGATCATCGATTCATCTAAGTCGGTGGTTTATTTACTATCGTGTAATTACAATTTGACATAGTTAGGTATCAGCCATATCAAATAGAAACTTTATCAAACGAATCCGCACAACACAAATGAGCAAATAAAAAATCTACAAAACCAAGTAATGTTTAAATATGCATCTCACATATTGCATCCACCTTCCTTGACCCTATCTCGCTATTAAAAAGTTTTATAACCGGCGCACCTTACTTCGCCGAATAACCTCGACTATGGGCAGAGGCCAGAGGTCACGCCGCGTGGCACGGACATCGCCGCCTCACCCAGGGGCTACTTGCCTAGCCCAGTAGCCCCACTGATCGATACTGTGGTATTTTTGTAGGGGGTGAGAGGAATTTGGTCATGGGAGCTAACCTTAGCAACACCAAAACAAAGTTTAAAATGGTCGCTTAGGTCATCCTAAGCGACCATTTATTTTCCTTTACTTGAACATAACTTCGTGCAATATCAACACGTATAAATGTCATGTCATGTTGCCCACGACTTCGACTGCAATCCAGGATGATAAGTAGCCTAGGTCCGACTCCAGGTGATGGTCTACCCATGAGCCAAATTTCATCCCAATCCGTTCAGCCGTTTTTGCGTAAATGTGTAACAAATAAACATACAAAAAATCCAATCTTTTCGCTTTATGTTGTAATGTTAGTTTATATCAAGTACCAACTCACTAAAAGTTCACTTATTTAATTGCAAACTATACACTTATTTAATGCACTTATAAAAATATCAAATGCGACATCCAAAGATCTGCAAATAATTCTTCTGAAACTTTCAAGTCACAATACAAACTATCAGACCACACGTCTTTCTACGTACTCAGGGGGGTTAAAGGGGGGTGTCCACGTGAGGCGGGGCGGCGATAGCGCCGGCGAGCGTGGCCTGTGGCTATTCCCGCCCTGCCCGCCCTACCCGCCCTACCCGCCCGCCCATCACGACACGAGCGTGAGTCAGGGCTACTTCATATCAGAGGCATTAGCAAGGCACAAGGCTGACATTAACACGATGAAAATTATATCGAAGAAGTAGGTAACTGTGGAGGTGGGTAGTTACTTTGATGTGACGTAAGGCATAAAGTTTCAAGCACGTACAGGAAATGTCAAGGTAGTAGAAACTAGAATAAAATATAATAAAATAAATAGGTAAAAAGAATGTCGCGTTTAACGTCAATTTATTTTATATCAGTACCAAGAAGAAGGCTTTTAGATTTTATTTTTAACGGCTACTTTAAAACGTTCTCTATGGTTAAAAGTTTTTTAAACTTTTCAAAGCTAGCAGGCACTTATAATGTTATGATCTGAGTTAGCAAGTAAAGCTATTAATATTCACTTTTTTATTTGTTTTGACCACGTTTCATAGTTACATAATCATATTATATAAACTTGTGGCTAAAGTAATAACAGCGACATGGGTAGATCGATCAGATTAAGCTATGCTTGCCGCGGTTGTTTCATGGATGGGTGACCATCTTTACATCCCTCCGTCCCTCGGAAAGCACATTAAGCCGTTGGGCTAGGATGTCATTCGTAAACTTTGACAGTCGTTACGGGTAGTCAGAAGCCCGAAAGTCTGCCAATCAGTCTTAGCAAAGGGTATCGTATTACCCAGTAACTGTGTTATGAAGGTTAGATAGGCAGTCGCTCCATGTAAAATACTGGTACCTATTCAGCTGCATCCGGATATGCCGACCCCAGCATGGTAAAAAAGGCTAGGCAGATGATAATCATAGTTATACCAGTAATTAATAGCGTAGGTACTTAGTTACAGATTTTAGCAAACAAATAAGAGCGAAAAGAAGATAGTAGTAGGTACATTATGCATTTACATGTGCCCACAATTTCTTCATTAGATTTGCCTATTTATGGCTCCTCCAAACAGGCGCGACACGCGATAAAATCGCGCGCGATACAAAGGCACCGCAAATTATATTTAAAGAGATCTTTCACTCCCATGCTCTCAATACCAGAAAAACGATAAAACAAAAAGTTTCATAAAAAGTTTTAACGAACTTTTTACAAACAAAGCGCATCCAAAAAATTCATCAAAAAAGTTTTCATTCAAGAAACTTGTTTATTTTTTTGTTTAAAAACCAAGTTGTAAATTACACGGTAAGTAAATCCCAATAAAACTCCACAAAAAATACTTAAGAAAAACATTCCTTGATGAATTAGGTGTCGCCAAAAATATGCAAAATTATTACCCTTTCAAGTTTTTTCTTAGTGACTTTGATACCGAGATAGAATGTACTCGTTATATGGTAATTTACAGGTTTTTTTCAACCTGACCCATTATATGGGAGATCACTTTTTGTGGTAGTTGGAAGAACAGTGCAGGATCCGTACCCGGTGCTATTATTACTAAGATGGAAACGATTTTTTATGAGTTGCTTCTCTAATTGTTGCAGAAGAAGAAACTGAAAGCAATTTACTCATTATGTCAAACTTGCTAGTCTATCCAAACTCAAACTCAAAGCATTTATTTCAATTGAACCTTGTACAGGCACTTTTGAATTGTCAAAATTAAAATAGTCCGTCATTAGTCAGAAAGTTGAAGCTAGTTGCCCATTCCAAAACGTAGATCTCTATGGAGAAGAACGGGCAAGAAACTCCATGGACACTCTTTTAAATCAAGATATTACAAATCGTGGGTACATTATTATTGTTGCTTCTATGTATATGTGAGAACAATGTAAAAACAAAAAACACAAAATGAAGAAACATTTCAAAATATAGGATTAAAAATACGCCTTGGCAGTTAAGAGATGACCAGTCTCAACCGACGGCGGCGCCCGTTCACAAACATGACGCGTGGATCAGCACCATCTAGCTCAACCATTTTGTAGGGAACCGAATGATCCAACACACGCGCCACCGTCGATGAGACATTTAAGTGAGCATGACATGTTCTCAACTGCCATGCTCTTTCAAGTCAACATCAAGAAAATCATATTAAACGGAAACATGGTTCTTACATTTACAAAATTTTAAAAATGCTTCTAAATTATACAACACTATAGTTTGTAATTTATTTAAGAGATTAATAGAATTTTACTACCGAATAGGAAGAGATATTATTTAATAACGAAGTATTAAACAATTAAGACTTGATTCCCCGTGAGTATATCGGGATAAAAATCTATCCTATGTCCTAATCCAGGTCATGGTCTACAGATGTGCCTTTCCATCTTTCGTTTTGGCGCGAAAGTGTAACAAACAAATATTTTCTCTATACATTTTAGTTTGCAGAAAAGTCAAATCTTTTCTCTACTGACTGCAATTTAGAATCGTCTTAAAGGATATCTAATTCCACCGGTGAATGCTTAGGTAAACGATTATTTTGTTAATGAATGAAATAAAATTACCTTTTACAAGAACGGACCATCGATTCTATATGTCAAATTCAGCTGTCCTTAAAGATATAGAAAAGTCCTGGAAAGTAACTTAGGACCTCATAAGACTGAGTTCAGTTAAAAAAAACAAACAAGGTTACATAATTATGTAGGTACTCGCATAAAGGTTCCAGAAAACAAAACATAACATACGGTACCTCATTCATACGGCTAACCTATTGACCGATTTTTTCACCTAACATCCTGTTCAAGCCTTTTCCTATAAAAAGTGTACCACGTGCCACCCACATTATAGGTTTTTTATACTATTTTTATTAATAGTGCCCACCTGACGATACTAGAGAAAACAGAAAAAAGTAAAGACTTTTTACGAAAGGGTTGATGCATTTATTCAATCGACCTGCAATCGTCCACTGGTGAACATGGGCATATAAATAAAAACCAAGCATGACTACGAAAAAGGAAATTCACCAAAATTATCCCACTTAGCAAACGTGAGTGACTGCATCAGTGGTAGCCTTTTATGGCATATATGTAAATAATACTAACCTGTCTATTTTGTAAAAATCTCACCGTGAAAACGTGAAGTGAGCTTGCAGTGAATTGTCAATAGTGTCAATCTTTAGCATCAGGGGGAACGACAGCCCACATCACCTACGTTTTGCACAGCTGGTATGTTTTAGCAGGGATGCAAGGAACCGATATGTCTTTTTTTACTTAAGAAAGAGAAAGTTTTTGTATTGACATGTAGGTACCTAATATGCGTGTGATACATACACGTTCCAATACACTGAGGTCCACTTTTGCAATTTGCCAAATTCATATTAATAATTCCCCTATAATTTTCTTAAAATTGCCATTATTCCTAACCAGCGGAGCATTTACTTCAAAAAATCTAAACTGACAAAAATAGATCTTGTCACGCAAATATATGACAGGTGAATGCTGAACTTGAGTGGACGGTTGCGCCCTCTGCACATAGCTGGGCGAACTAATCTTTGATACCGTACGGTTTTACGATCTTCCAATTCGTGTCGCGTTCCGTAAAACGAGGAGCTAAAATGGTGCATTTTGGAGAACAGATCATAGTGATAAAACTGATATATTATGAAGATTCGTTCAGGTATAGGTATAGCAGTGGTGGCCCAGTGGTAACGGCCGCGACGCGACTTACGAATTGTAGGTCATAGGTTCGAACCCAGCGGTGCTGAAATATTTTACACAATGTGAAGCCGGCGCTATACATTGTGTAAATTATTTCACCACCGCTGGGCTGCTCTCAAAACGGTGAAGGAAAGCATCGTGAGGAAACTGGTATGTCCTGAAACCAAAAATTCGAAGACATGTGACATCTACCAACCCGCACTGGGCCCGCGTGGAGGATTACGGTCCACTCCCTCTCACCGGGAGAAAGAAGTGTCCTAGCAGTGGGAATATTATGAGCTGATTATGCTTATGTTGTTCAGGTTACGCACTTTGCACCTTTTATGTGACAAAGAATACGATCTTCCCTAAATTTATCTTCAGGAGACGCCTTTTCTAAAAGTGGACTGGAATAAACTGATTTTATTGATCGATCATCACATGTCATAACTCACCAATTTCGCTTTTGCCATCTTAAAAACCTCAAGAATTTACGAAGGTCTATGTCTGCCATCGATTGGTCTGACTAGCGAAACATTATTACAATGAACAAACTCCCATACTAAACATTCGAAAATAAGATTTATCTTAGTAGACATTTTAGCCGTCCAAGCCATTGTCCAAATAGTTGCAGAGTCGCTGCTTCTTAAACATCGTCACGGCGAGTGGTGATCGAGCGCGTGGTCACCGGTCATGTTCTTACGTTTGTCCTCCCATATGTGTAGATAGGGCTGGCACTTTAGCACCCAAATTAAAGGCCTGCCACATTGCCACGTTGCGCGTTGTACGCAGATTCTTTGGCCAACAATAGGCCAGCCCTCTGGTCACGTGAAGAGTCAACCAACCGATTAGCGATGTCTCAAAAAAACTAAGTAGGCACTCGGGCCCTAGTGTTAACCCCAAAAGGCTCTAACATATACGTTCCAAAAAGCAATTAAATAATCTATCCAAATTATGCCGATAAACCGAAAGAAGCCGACTGAAAAAAGGAAGAAGTAGTCTAATTGAAAATTCTTGGATGAGAAGACAATTTTTAATCTTAATCCTCTGGTCATAAAGTTGAGTAGAAGGATTACATCAAATTGTATGGTGGCAGCTTACAACTGCGCAACTGTACAGTAACAGCCTTAGGTGCCTACTAGAGGGTAGTTGAAGATCAAGTGTTGTCATCTTCCATCACCTAGGAAAACAGAGTGTCACATTGAACAAGTTTTGAACTTTATGATTTGACAAAACTTTGTAAAGGAGGTCGATACTTTGAAAGACGATCTTGATGACCAAATAAATTAAAACAATTTGCAAGTTTTCAAAGTCTTTTAAAAAGGCACAGCCCTAAACATAGCACGGTACAGTTCGCCTATTGTCTCTTAGTCCGTTGCTTGGCCATGACTACAAGTCATTACGGTGGCTATGACGAAAATGAGCTTAACGATTGTAAAAATAGCAGCATTTAGGGACAATGAAACTGAGACACTTAATAGATTTCCTGTATTAATTGCAGTATTTATAACTGAAATACCTACTGCAGTATCTAAGATAATGCACAAATTAAGGTGTGTAAGTGCTCATGATTTAAATTATTTATTTGATATGGTTTAAAATTCTGAACGAACCTAGTCTGGTGCAGGAGTATCAATCAAAGTATACTTTATCTTCTATTAGATTAAACAATCAATGGAAAGCTTTGCTTTGTTCTTTAGAAATGCATACACATATCTTTGACATTGGTATCTGTTAAAACAGTATCTTTAACGATTTAATTCTCAGCAACTCTCCCAACCAAAGTGGAAAACCCAACATTTCCTACTTTGCCAATCTTGCCATACTCAGATGACACCAAAAATCGCTCGCAGTTTCGGTTGAGTCGTCTGCCTGCACATTAGTTGCGTCCAAATGACAAACGTCATGTGCGGGGTGAGTTAACGATCTTAACGCTTTGCTGCCCCTCAAATTATCTGAGCGACCATTGCTCCGGTGCTCCCTGGCTCAGAACTGCTTACTGTATGTCCAACGCTTCCGCGTTTAGATAAGCTTTCCTGTTATTTTCTTGCGATGAGCAGGAGAAAACCAGGAAGTTTGTCTATCTTCTCACCTATCTCTTCAAAATTGTCAGCAAAGGTTGAAAATAATGAAACATTCTGACTCTTCTAGCACAACCCATTACCCACTGTATATTTTGTAGTGTTCGATGTATTTTTTATGCTATGTATTTTTGTGGTGTACAATAAAGCACATAAAAAACATGAAAAAAAAACTGTAGCTTGAAGGATGCTGAGTAAATGATGTAGGTACTCAGATAAATCTTAACCATCTTTTTGACAAACAACTAATCTGTTGTTTAGAATTTAGCATTGCCATTCAACGTGGCAATGCTGCCAGTATTCAGGGGCACGTTTCCGGATGACAGCGATGCGCGAGTACTTTGACGCCTAAGCGTCCTTTTTTTGTATATATTTGTATAGTTAGTCATTCAATTTATAAATTGATAAATTGATGTGTGTAATTCCAAAAAACTATAATTCCGAGACTATGCTAGTCGTGCTACAGGAACTAGAAAACACAACACATTTCCCTCACAATACCGCATGCAAAGTCATATGCACACAGATGCATAGATTGACTGACACTCATTTGATTAGACCAACAGCCACAGTAGATAGCAGAAAATAAATGGACCATAAAATCTAATGACAGGAAAGTAAAATCAAACACAGAAGGACAAACAACGGCGTTTCCTTTGACCACATTGAGAGCCTTTATCATCCCTTTATCTCGGTGGGGAACAGGCGACGATTGTTCACATCAACGTTATCAACCTACAGGTATGTAAATATTCTGTGCGGGGTTTACTTAAGAATTAGTCGCCTCATATTGTGTCGCAGAATGGTGTAATTCAGAATATTAAACGTGATTTGTAGTTGTATAGGGGAGATTGATTTTAGATGGCATTTTGGTAGCGTATATTTTATTAAATGTAAATTTTGATTATGTGAAAACATTTTTTGACGACTGTGATCAAGTTAAAATTGAAGCTCATATTTTGATTATAAGAGGTGTTGATTTGAAATCCTTACTTTCAAAATGCAAGTAATCTAAGTTTAAACGACAATTGATCTAAAAGTTAATTGGTTATACCTCTCAAAGTTCTGGATAACATGAATAAATTACAGCTTACAGATTGAAGATAAAAATATAATTTATTTATTTATTTATTTATATCCTCACTTACAACTATTTTTACAGGTAAAACCCAATGCAACAGCGAAGCAAACTTAAAAACTTATTTTCTAAAACTTATTACATATATGGTTATCCTTGTGAATTCACTCAGTGTACACGCAAAAACGTCTATCTCCTCTGCTACAAGGTTAAGGGTGCGAAGCGCCCGCGTCAGGGGCGCCTGATTTAACAGATTAGTGCGGCCACGAGGTATAGCCAGCAGCTGAGGCCGCCGTCGCCGCCACACATATCTGTCGGGCACACTCAAACACACCAACCCTAATATGTCGGCGTTATGAATCTTGCCTCTAATTACTTTAAATAAATAAGAGACAAGTGCAAACTCACGCCTAACTCTCAGCTCATTGTATCCAACCATGCCTAATATAAACAAGGTTGGATACATAAGCGGGTAAAAAGGATATACTCCATAGAGCCTCAAATATAAAAATCTAGCAAATTTATTTTGTATTCGCTCCAACATGAGACTATATTTAGTCTCATGTGGGGCCCAGATGACTGCGTTGCATTCTAATTGGCTTCTCACCAAAGTGTTATATAATGCGATAACCGCCGTAATATTTGTGAAACCACGAACAGTACGCATAATAAACCCCAAATTTCTGTAGGCCTGTATAATATAATAGACTAGCGACCCGCCCCGGCTTCGCACGGAAACATTATTATTATTATACATATAAACCTTCCTCTTGAATCACTCTATCTATTAAAAAAAACCGCATCAAAATCCGTTGCGTAGTTTCAAAGATTTTAAGCATACAAAGGGACATAGGGACAGAGAAAGCGACTTTGTTTTATACTATGTAGTGATGATAGTGATTAATATAAAGAAAAACTATTATTGACTGTATGATTAATATTATCAACGATTTATTTAATGTATCGATTATTACTTTATAAACGATCCATCGATAATGAACACTATTAAAATGTCCTATAAAGTTCATGCTGGAGATCATAATCGAATGCACTTTAAAGCGCAGTACATCTACCTTATTAAGACCGTGACTCGTTTTTCTGATTAAATCATAAATTAAGTCATCTATAGTGTTACAGATTCATAAATATCAGTATGGATCATTACGAGATTTCAACTACACAAACATTCCGAAATTCCATAAATTTTAATTTTTTCTTGATGAAAGTATCTTGATTTACATTTTTTCATATTTCATACGAGTATCACTGTTACGTACACTATAAACAATTTTTATTTGCCCACGTTAGGACCTGTGTCCGTTTTGATTACACGTTCTCAGATAACACACTGTTTTATTTAATTTAGTCATTCCTGTGTTTGTCTCGTCTTGATAACACAGTAATTTATAGAGGCCAGTAAAGCTATGCTTTATGATGATTTAATTCTTGATTGTCTTCACCAGTATTTACGTTCTGTATCTCCTGTATTGTATGCGTCCGTGTGATTACACAATTGTTTGTGCATTTTATAACCTCACGATGTCCTTTAGCGTGAATCCTTATAATAATATTATGAAGCTCGTTAACAAACGTTTATTGCATACCCTACTTATGTCATGTTTATAATGTAATTACGCAATCAAGGAAAATTGTTACAGAGGCTATTTTAAAATATCTTTGTACTGTGTAACACTGCATCTATATCTTGTTAATTCTATCAGTAATTTCATTTCCGTCTTCTAACGGCCTAGCGGCAATAGTTATATTATTAAACAGGTTCATAAAGGGGCTTTAAATAATATCTCTTTGTAACTCCAGGAAAAATAACAGTCAACCACAGGCCTATTATGAAGCAACCTTTAGTTTCATAATAAAAGGTGAAGCTCCAACATGCTGTGGGCCTTTGATTAATACAATACATAACGGATAAGCTACTTAAGCAGGAGGTTTCTATTGCCTATTGCGATTTAGGTACAACGCGTGACCACTTCATTTAGCTTCAAGCGATACTTGTTGATGCATCTTTTGTTAGTAATATACTAGTATTATAGGAAATTAAATTCTCTTTATGCATTGTGCGTAAAGAGACACGAAAAATTATATTAATATTTGAATGAATATTTTAGAAGAGAGGTTGCCCAGTGGTAACGGAAGCTGCTTACGTTGGTCGTAGGTTCGAACCCAGACAGGTGCTAAACTTTATTATTTCATCACCACTGCTCTCGAAACAGTGAAGGAAGACGTCGTGAGGAAACCAGCATATTCTAGAACCAAAAATTCGAAGACGTGTAATTTACCAACCCGCACTGGGCCCGCTTGGTAGATTACGGTTCACTCCCTCTCGAAGAAAGGAGGCCTGTGTGCCAGCAGGCTGATTTTGTTAATGGATATTTATGAAGTTTTGGATCAATAATATCTGAAAATACAGTCGTGCCTGCGAAAAAGAAGAAGAATGATGTCTAACATGTCTTTTGCTTTTACTATATCATGGCAATTATCAATTCGACGACACGGTTAGCGCAGTGGCTAAGCGATCGACTGCTGCGCTGCGTGTCGCGGGTTCGATTCCCGCATGGAACAAATATTTGTATTGCCTACAGGTAGTTGTTCCAGGACTGGCTGTTTGTGTATGTGAATTTAAATGTTTGTAAACGCACCCACGATACAGGAGTAATTCCTAGTGTGGGGCAACGTTTTAAAAAAAATATATATATTAAGTAGAAATTCTATTATGGTTATTGGCATGGTGGTTGAAGATACAGCCAACAGGCCACAAAAGTAAACAGAGACACCAAAAATTAATACCCATCAGTACTGGCCATTGAATAATATTTCCATGCATATCAAATGCGGAACGATCTTGTTTGTCCAATATAATTTATGTGGCTCATTGTCCAACGGAAGCTGTAGGCTCGTTTCGTTAATCGTCTGACGAAAAAATCTAATAAAATGGACCCTCTGGTCAGCCATTAGCAACGAACCGTGATTTGTGCCATAAAACTATATAAATTATTATTCATGGTTTTTTCGCCATGCCCTGCAATTGACTGGTGCCGTACATTCATTTATCAATGGTATAATCTGTGATAGTTATTCATACTGAGCTCGATTTATTGGCAGTTAAGGAGGTGGAGTCACTTTCGTTGTGATGCGCGTTTGTTTTGTGAATAATTTCTGGCAACGTGTAAATTATCTAAACAAATATTATGAAGAGTAGAGATTTGATTTTTTGTATGTCTGTATGTTACGCTTTCACGCTAAAACGGTTGATAGGATTTGGATGAAATTTGGCACATGGGTAGACCATGACCTGGAGAAGGTTATAGGCTACTTTTCATCCTGGATTGCAGAGGAAGTCGCGGGCAACGGCGAGTTATGATATTAACTCATAACATAACACCCACGCCTATAATCCCCGAAGAGTTTGGCAGACCTACCGCACTGTTGGACACATGCCGCATAGTTAGGTTCTACTAAAAACGAATGTTGCTGGTTGGTATACCTATTACGAAACTCTACTCAATTATTACGCAGAGACAACGTAAAAGTCAAAAAAGTTAAATGTAAGCACATAGAATTCGGAAAATTTAATTGTTAGCACTTCCAAGAAAGACAAATGAAACTGTCAATTTGCTCAGTCAACATTGCCATTTCCTTCAGATTATTCTGACAACTTTTCCGCAATGATAAGACGTTATTACTGACTACATTTTTTATGTCACATAAGACAAGAAGTAAACAGCTGAGAATTCAAGTTCAGCTTTAATTATAGTTTCATTATGACATTGCAAAACGACCAAGGCAAAATATTATACGGATTTATTTTATCATCTACTCCATTCTTTGCCCTGTTCTGTCCCCTAAGGTGAAAGGTCGCGTGGGGCACACGACGGTCAGTCGCGAATGGTACCGACTGGGACCCTGACTCGCGTGCTAAGTTCCCCTTTCATAACCATTACGTCATGCGTATGCCAATAGTGCCAGAAAACTCAAAGAAACTACGCAATGGTTTGAAAACTTTTCAAATGTAACGGTATTCGTGACGTAATGATTCGATACCCAATCGAAGCGTTAGATTTTTGTTATTAAAGAGTGTCGGGGATTTGAGTTTTATTCAGACGTGTTACAGTCTAATTTGGTGTGGATTTATTTTGGGGATAAAACTGCACAATACTGGCAATGTAATTAGATATACGTGGTTGTAACGATATGAATCTTTGTGGTTTTTGTGATGCTCTTTGGGTATTGGATATTTTGCCCTATATTAATATTAGTAATGCAGAATGCTCCCAATAATGTTATTATTTAGTGTAAGATTGCTCTGTTACGCACTGGCTGAGATAAAAATCTTGAAGTTATATCATAGAATATATGTACCGTATGTATAATGAAACCTGCCAGGAAGTTGACATAGATCTTTTTAATACCAGTGTGCTTGAATAAAGAAGGCTCTTTGCAATCACTTGTTCGACAAAATAACATAGCCCTTGCATTATATACGAATATACAGTATACTAAAGTAACACTGTCTGTTACCTAGTACATAGTTAATTGATATTCTATGTGTGAAAACTTGTAATTGGCCATCATCACATCATCATGTACAAAGCTTAGTAACTATTGTGTCAGATTAGCTATAAGTTTTCCAAAAATAATAAAATAAAATAGCCAATTGTACACCCTCCTTGCAATATTTTTGCTATAATTACATACAACGTATCACACCACATCGCATCGTATTGCTGCATTTTACTTAGGGCTGTTTTCACGAACGAAGCAAATGCGATTAGCACGTCTAAACTGAGTCAGTGTCAATATTCTACAAGAATGATGATAATGACTGCTCTTAAATGCGGTTTAGTTGTGTTGATCGTGTTCAGTTTCATTAGTGAAATTCGCCCTCATTTTCGCATATTGCACATTTTAGGAAGATACATTTATTCTTAGGTAGGTAGGTACCTAAAAACTTTCCTTTATCGAATCCAAAATTAAACTCAATTAACCAATAGCAGGTTATTTTGCCGTTATCAGCGACATGGCCGACAGTAACCTTTCAGAACGCCACCAATTTCCCTTATCTTCGCGCCAAACAAACTGTTGGGTGACCAGTCATCCATCTACATTCTACATACTTATTTACATACCTATCAAGGAACAAGTTGCCCATTGTCGTTTGACACCGCTCAAGTTGTAAAACTACCGGAAAAACCGCTGTTAAACATTCAAAATTCAACCTTATACTTTTAACATAAACTTTAAATTCCATCCGTAGAACAATGAGAAAATTTACAAAAAAAATCGTGTCAGCACAAGTGAATTTCAACTCTGCCGGTCAATGTTTAAAGTTTTAAATTGTTTGACGCTTTAAAGAACGGTTAGCAACAATGAAGGAGCCTATATACCGCCCGCACGTCCTCTCTAGATAAGATAAAGGCCACCTGAAATGCAAAGAACGACACCAATATGGTGCTAATGATACCGATACCGCTGGTGCTAGACCGGTAATTAATTTGTCGAACGATAAAATACCGGTCGAAGATAGCCGGCGACGTTTATTTTGTAGAACCTTTAGTTTCTTCACTGTAAACATGTTTTTGGGTGTAAATTTAAGTATTGAAAACATTCGTTCATTTCTCTAAAACAAATGGCGTGTTTGTGTTTGGATAAATTCAATTTGCCTTTATCTAAGGCGCATCTTAGACCCAGATTTTATAGATCTTCTGTCTTCTCCATCCAGTTCTCTTTAGGAACAGGTTAGTCTTTCTGGCTGGAAGACTTCTCTGGATAAGCCAAGTTTCGGCTCTTATTTAGGGACAGTAATGAAACAGATCCTTCGACGTCTTTTAAAATATATAGACACAGTTTGTGATAAAACTCTAAAGCTGCTGCGGCTGCTGAGACCCTCAAGCGGCGCAAATACCTTAGTAAGTAACCTTATGGGCAACTACAGCTTTGAGCCGTTTGGGGTCGAAACGCTCGGGTCATGGGGCCCGAGTGCGCGTCTCCTTTTTAAGGACATTTCTCGCCGGCTGGTCGACACTTCACGTGACCGAAGGCTGGGTCGTTCTTTGGCCAAAGAATTCGCATTGCCTTTCAACATGGCAATGCTGCCAGTCTTCTAGGCAGGTTTCCGGATGACAGCGATACAGCCGAGTACTTAGACGCCTGAGTGTCTTTTGTTTTTGTATTTATTTGTATAGTAAGTTAGTTAGTCATATAATTTAGTATCTAATTTAAATAGTTAGTTATTATTTTCTCAATAAAGAAAAATATTAAACTCTAAAGCAGTTCCACTCATTTACCGATGAGTACAAACACTTCTTAGGAACTGGTCAGCCTATCTGGCTGGAAGGCTTTTCTTATTAAACCCCGTTCTAGACCACATTAGGCACTTACCTACATACAAAATGTAAGAAGAAAAAAAATCGTTCCAGTATTGGCTTTTTGGAGACAGTAATGAAACAGATCCTTCGTCGTCTTTTAAAACATATAGAAAGAGTTTGATTGATTAAACTCTAAAGCAGATCCACCCATTTACAGATCAATTCTCAAACAAAATTCGTCTCTCAAGACCAATATGCGGTCGATCATCCCACAATCCGTATAATATATCTCCGTATATGGACCTAGTTCCTTCACTTCCTATGACCCTCGGTTCTCAGAACGGTCCATGATACCAAAGCCCTGTGAATTACATAATGATTACCTATTTCGTGAACACGAGACACCTTACCTCTAGACGGTCTGGCGATGGGCCCTATCGATATCGATGATTTCGTGTTACGTAAGCATTTTTATGAGCTCTTAATGTGGAGTAATTACGCAGTTGCTACTTTTGGTCTTAACTGATTCTACATAGCATTATCAATCCTACTCTGCCGTACTTACAAATAACTCAGATTTTTTGCTTTAAATAGTTATCTGTATTCAGCAAAATTTGCTGATTACGGATATGTATGTAACTTTTTAAAGCCCAAAATCCGAGTTATTGCATTTATTTTAAGTACGGCAGTACTATACTCGTAATATTATAAATGTGAAAGTCTGTGAAGATGTTTGGATGTTTATTACTCAATCACGCGTAAACCGTTGAACAGATTTGAATGAAAATTGGCACATAGATAGACCATTTCTTGGATCAACACAGGATACTTTTTATCCCGATATTGCCACGGGATCGAAACTTATACGGGTGAAACCGCGGGGCGCTGCTAGTAGTAAATATATGAAATAAAAAAAATCCCACACTGTACAAGTCAAAATAAATCTTGTGCCATTTACATCGATTAAACTGTCAGACAAAACTAAGTTTCGCTTTTACGTATTAACACACTGTCCACTATGCGAGATTTTAAGCAGGTTTGTAATTGCATACTTCTTGAAGCTATTTTTATTAAAAGCCTGTGATGTCCTACTGCAGGGCAAAGCCTTCCTCACTCTCTTTCCACTTCTCTCTGTTTAAAGCTTCTAAGGACCAGTTCTTGTTGAAGGAGTACAGCTCATCCCGCCATCTCCGTCTGGGCCTGTGGCGATGTCGCTTGCCATTAATAGGGACCCATTGGGTCGTAAGACTCGTAAGTTTCGCCCATTGGTCGTCTGACATGCGGCAGACGTGTCCAGCTTGAAGCTATACTTACATAAAATAACAAAATTCAAAACATGCTCTAGAATATTATAGCATCTCAAACTATCGACAAATTCCCTCCCTACGTTGACCGTATCACAGAGCGCGTGTTATTTCCATAGCTAATTGCAAATTGCGCGAGCCTGTCAACGCATGCGCGATAATGTGTCATAACACAACACCAGACCACGTTCATGACCACAGACCATGATTACCACGGAATTGTGGTTGACCCTCCCGGTAAACTTTGGTGGTTTGAATTTTGTGTGGAACATTGGTTGGTTAATATTATGTAATAGAAATGGTGACTAGTTGATGCACGTGGTGCTAATCGGATAGTAGGCCCAAGCATCGTGATAATATGGTCCTTTGAGTCTTAGGAACAAAGGGGTAATTACGTAACACACCAACATTACAGTACGCCTTTCATTTTGCCAGTTCAACAACATTCATTGCCCTGTTTACGTTGCTGAGCAGACACATTTTTCGAACATATGAAGCAATGGATTAAAAATTTCTTCAAAATGATTCAAATTGTGATTGGTAGTGTGTTACGCAATTAGGTTTCAGTTTCTCGAACAAAAGTTATTTCAAAATTGTTGTAACAAATTGTCAAGTGCGCGTAAACTGCTGCGATTGGTTGTTGATAAATCACTCAACCAATCACAGCAGTTTACCTACACGTGTTTTTAATTTTGCGATATCTAATTTTCGTTTAAAAAATTGGCCCTTGTTCATGCTTGACAAGTATTGAAAAAGTCATAGAGTTAGAAGAACCGTTATTTTCTAAAATTTCAACCTGATATTTCAGTATCGAACGTGTTTCAAACCCAAAGTAATTGTAAAAAAAAAAATTCGATCAAAACAATTTATCTATCAAAGAAAGCGGCTACCGTGCTCGTCCCAAAAATGTTGGCATCATCACATTTTTTCGATATTTATCACTCACAGAAACCGACATTGAAGTATAGTTTACAATAAGTACGCTAACTAATCTCTTTGGCGGTAGGTACACGTACGAAGGTACAAATATCAGAAAAAAAAAACTGTAACAAAAGTCTGCCGACAGATCCATCATATTTCGAGATGGATCTTAAGAAATTTAACACTATTATTCTGGTAGACATTTA
This sequence comes from Luperina testacea, assembly GCA_927399505.1. Taxonomy (NCBI): domain Eukaryota; kingdom Metazoa; phylum Arthropoda; class Insecta; order Lepidoptera; family Noctuidae; genus Luperina; species Luperina testacea. The sequence continues at coordinate 14,549,294 of OV656768.1, read as the reverse complement.
ATACCATTATTTGGCCAAGATACGGAGGAATTTTTAATCGATGTCCGCAATGCAAACACGGGTGGCGGGTGCTAGCTTCAACCAAATTCTTCGCGGATCGTTTCACATTTTGAAAAGGACTTTGCAATGAAATACAACGTTATATTCCGTACTTCCCAAAATAAAGACAGTTGAATAGTAAACCTTATTTTTTGAGAAATAAGGAAGGTGTTCAATGAAGTCAACTGTATTTGGATGCTGGTTAAGTTTGAAAAAAAATAATCATGTTAGAGCTTCACGGTAGCCGAAATTATTTGTAGGCGGTTAAGCTTGCTTTGAGTTTTTTGAGATAAAATTTATCGAAGTTTCCGTAAAAAATGTTAATATTTATAGAGGTCACAAAGGAACGCAATATTAGCCCAAACTTATGTGGTCAAAAATTTTCCTACTTCCGTGTCTATTCTTAAAGAAATTCAGCTGAATAAACAAAATTATGATTATGGCCAATTTTGGACAACTTTACGCTTTTTTATTTATTTTTTTTTTTATTTTTTTATTAAAACATCATAAGTATTCCATAGAATTTACATTCATTTTGTAAACATTAAACCTACATTGGTTATACTTATAAGTAATTATTAATTGTTTTTGGGACCATTAATCACACAGGCAAAGTACTACCTTATCAAGCGGTACAACCACGCACAGACGCCTGAAGCCACTCGAAGGCATAGAAAAGCACACGTGTCGATGTGGCTTAATCCACGGCTTTGCCTCATAATCCGACCACCCAGCGAACGACTAACCATTATTATACTGCCCACAGAAATAGTACCCCCATTATTATATAGAATGGAACACATAGGTGCCCTTATTATTTTACGCTATAAAATCGAGACCACCTACGTCACGGTCGTTTCTTTTTGCACAAAACACTTTTGTATGCGAATGTAATGATGCGTTCGTGAATTTTAGCAGTTTTCGGGTATTTAGATTTTATTTCAATTGTAATGTTGGTAAAGGAGTTTTTTTTTAAATATTCGTGGATTCGCACTTGACTTGTGCCGTTTACTATAGTGGATACGTGTTATTGCACATTGTGTAACGTACGATTTTCTTCTTGAAAGATCAGCTCAGTGTATACAACTGATTGAACTTTTTGATCGGCGTGAAATCGACGTTTACATTTCAATAAAATTGTCGTTTTAAGGATTTGAGGGGCTTGTGGCGAAGTAATCACAGTCGCACGGGTCGGTTGATCAGGTTAAGGCCGCGGCTGGTCCGTGGATGGGTGACCATCTTTCCATACCAAGACCCCTGCGACAAAAATTACATTAAACCGGTGATCTCGGGTGTCATTCGCTCTTTGACAGTCGTTACGGGTCGTCTGAAGCCCGAAAATCAGTCTTACCAAGGGGTATCGTACGTATTACCCGGTAACTGGGTTGTGGAGGTCAGATAGGCAGTCGCTCCGTGTAAAATACTGGTAATAGGTAATACGGGCTGGTGTCCGCAACTCCACGTCAATGCTCGTACTACTTATTTTGAGTAGGTACGGTAAAATACAGATATTCAGCTACATACGGTTAGACTGGGAGCCAAGCCAACCCCAACGTAGTTGGGAAAAGGCTAGGCAGATGATGATGTCATGTTAAGTATTTAATACCATGTTCAATCTCAATCTGGACGTCGTGTATTCGATAATAATTTAACTCCCCCGAGATTGCTATTATTTAGAAAAACTAATAACAAGATTAGTCGCAAAAATTAACTTATCCAGTGACGTCACAGTCGATATATCAATACAGCTAATGATGGTCCAACATCAACAATAGTCTGTACTGTTGGCCACTATATTTTTGTACAACTATCCCATACATCATTTCCGGTATAACAAACCTTAATGCTTTTAAAATAAGAGTGATATTCGAATGCAGTTTTGATGCTACGTGGAAGAAGTTGGGCTGAAGGGTGTACCCAATGTTACTGCTCACTCGGACGTACACCAATGCGTATTAATGATTGTCGACCGCCTGACGATTAGTTTCCATCTGTTATGACGACGCCTTCCTGTCCTCTGGTACAATAATAATCCAATATTTTTTGACATAAATGATATCACTGCTTTTATTGTACTTTTATGATTCTAGAACTCATACTTTTCGTAACTGGCGTGCTTGTATGACCAGATGTATGAACGTAAACGAGACAAAAGGAGTATGTAAGGATCAAAGCAAGTGGCGTACTGTAGTTTCTGCATACCCCCATGGGAAGAAGGCTTGAGTTCATATATGTGTAATGTCTATTCAAACTTATGTTTCAAATTAATATTATTTCAAGTTAAACAAATATCAACTTTATTTCGATGGGAATTAAGTTGATTTCAGAGTGACTAACTTCCTCCACGTAGCATCAAAACTACATTCGAATATCACTCTTATTTTAAAGACTTTAAGGTTTGTTATACCGGAAGTTATATATGGGATAGTTGTACAAAAATATAGTGGCCAACTGTACGGACTATTCTTGATGTTGGACTATCATTAGCTGTATTGATATATCGAAAAAGTTATAAAAATGTTTGAAGTTGTAGCGTAAACTGAACTTTATTGTGTAGGATTTAAAGTTATTTTTCCATAAACTTATATTTGTTTACATTTTTGGCAAATAAATCGCGAATGCAGGTTATGTATGTATGATTCTAGAACAACAAAATGACTTAGAGGAAAATATCGCATTTGTAAACTACATTTTCTTCAATGAAAATCTTCTATTAAATGTTAAGATAGAAAAGGTTTTCTCGCTCTTTATTAACTGCAATCTCTTACACCAAATTCAGGCTTAGGTATGTTGGTAGGTACAAAGTTTTATTTTGTGTGGACCTTGAGGGTTTAAAGAGGTGTATCAAGCAAGTTAATGAAAATTCAGGGTGGAAAGGACATCTACGCGCAACCATGGATTCTGCGGTGCTATTCTGTAAAATCTCAGCGTGAAATTTAGGTGGAGTGAGCGTGGAGTGCGCTGTTAATAGTGTCATTTCCTAGCAAAAACAAAAAAACTTTACCTAAGTTTTCACGGTGAGATTTTTACAGAATCGCCCGGCAGGTCATGATTCTGAACCCCCCCTGAGTTGGAATTGTTCGTGGGTTATTAAAGAAAATACTGTTCAATATATTTTGACTACGTAGGTACCTAATGTACTTATCTATGAAACTACAGATTTTTGTTTTGATAACAGACGAAATGGCCTGAGATCGCTCAAGACAGGGTTTGGAAGGAAAAAGGGGAGGCCTTTGCCAGCAACACAATATAGGCTAACGAAAAAAAAAAGACGACGAGTTTTTTTTTTTTTAGTCCATGGTTCCAGTTTGTGCTTCCATGGGGACCTGCTACTCTAAAACACCATAGGTAAAAAAGGACCACGAAACAGCACTGTATTAGCGAAACCCAAAAAGACCAATTTTCTATCTCTCTCCAACACAATTTGTAAAAGCAACAAAACGTGCGAGCAAATTCCGAAGCGAAATCGAGTACACGCTAATTAAAGTCAGAATTAACTAGATATTAGAGTACTAAGCACAATGGACATGTTCGAACCGACCTGGCTGGCTCGCCATGTACCAAATACATACATTACTGGCACATAAACATTAGGTCCCTTTAGTATTTGCTGAAAATGTATGTATCTGGGGCGATTGATATGTTCGACAAAAGGACAAAAATATTTTACGTTTGGCTGGCTTGAATTTTGATGTTTTGAAATTCGAATAACGTTAACATTGGACATAGGGATAAAATAAAGGTTGGGATCACATCGACGCGCAAACTGTAGTACCTCCTAGCGTAGAAATGTTTCGTCGTTTATCAAAAAATAAATCAGCTGTTCCATAGAAAAGTGCAATACCTACGCGGTGTAAAAATGTATGGAACAGTAATTTTTTTTAAATTAACGTCATCGATTTAAACGCAGGTTCAGAATCGGGTATCTACTGAATCCATGGTAACGAGTTGTGCGTTGATGTCCCCGTCACCCTGTATAATTCAGAAATAACATGACGAAATCTGCCTCTACAAATGTAGAACTTAAAGAGACTGAAAAAAAGATATATCATCATCATCTGCCTAGCCTTTTCCCAACTATGTTGGGGTCGGCTTCCAGTCTAACCGTTACCGTTACAGTTCTGCGGACTGCTGCTGGCATAAACTGAAGTTTATTTGAACCACTGACGGAAGGATTATCATCATGTTTGTCAGTTTTAATATTCTTATCCTGTAACATCAGGTTGTATCAGCCAACCCACTCTCTGACCAGAGGAACCGTTTAATCAGCTAGCCCAGTACACTAATTGCGCCAGTTACACAAATTCAATCACTATCTGAATCATTTTGAAGGTGATGATATAACTAACCCTAAAATTTGTCTGCTCAGTGCTCAACAACGTAAATAACGCAATGAATGTTGTAGAATCGTCAAATTGAAAGCCATTGCTACTGTTAATGTGTTAGGATCGCAATTAACCCGCGGGATTGAGGGAAACCAATTGTCTCCATCAATCTTGTGCACTCATTTGTTTTAATTCCCCGTGAAAGAACCTGGACACCTGTAGAAAAACAAAACCATTTATTACAAAAAAAAAACGTAATTATAAAAATATACGGCGTGACGTAACCAAGTAAGGGGTAGAGCAGACTGTTGGATAATTCAAGTGTTGCAAGTCTAACCGCAAGCTAATTGCGTCCATCCTAACTTGTGATATTAACTTGTTAGGATGAGGGCACACTGTATGGGTGCTAAATTTGTGAACTTGTAATGTTGTTGATACTTTTGTTTTGTTTGGAGTTTACTTACTCACATCTTTGGTAGGTCTGCTAAAATCAGGATGCATTAAAAGAAAGAGCGGCAGACTTGCGTATCTTCACATTCAAGCTAACACCTCTCTAACCCAAGGGCCACGAAAAAACGGAGTAGAGTTTTTGCTCTGCGCATCAAAAGTCAGCGTCGAGTAGCAAAAAACAAAATCAACTTTATTTACACAACGGTGAAGTTGCTATTTGTTTAAGTGGAAATAACCATTTTATACTCGTGTAACGAAAAAACGCCCTAAGCGATAGTTGCGTGGCCAGAAAATCGACCAAACATAGATTATGTAACGATATTATTATTGATTCCTTACCTGAAATGACATAGAAACAATCTTTGGTATCTACATAAGAATACCCTAAAAACTCACATACACCAACGAAAAAGACAAACGAAAAAGTAACTTATAGTTAATATCTAAATACATTTTTCTTGCATCATAACTCCATTCATATAACTTCGCCTTACCCCAGGTCGTGTCTGGACACTGCAAAGCAAATTGAAATTAAAACTAAACTGAGCAAGACGGAGGGATTGTGGCGAAACTACACTTGTGAAACTACAGCCAGACTCCTGGGCTAATAATTGTCTTACACTCATTTTGGTTTCAAAGATTGCACTGGCCAAAATAGGCTTTAGATCATAATAAATTATCTCTGACTATACACCGTTTGATGTGTTTCCTTAACTGGTTTTGTGGTATAATGTCCGAATTATTTTCTGGAAATCTCACTTTAGCATAAGTTATTTTAGTAACATTGTTTGGTTTATATAGGTGGTAACCATATCTACTATTACAAATAATACTTAAAATAATAAGATAGTCAGGAAACACCTTTTGTGAATACGACGACGGATTTTTTCTTCGTCAGAATACCAAAATGCTTCCTCGCTCACATTTCAACTATCTACGATGAGCCGCGCAAATCACCAAAAAGATTTTTTGTCATAATCCTGTGCCATCTTTCTGGTGCGTCCTGGTGTCATTTAATGAGAACAAAGATTTTAATCAAAGTCTAAGCATGTATTTCAAATAGGCACTTAAAAGACACGGTTGAACGTCACAAATTACAATAAAATAGAATTGATTCTAAGTAGTTGTCTCTTCCAAAAAGTAGTTTCGTGTGGAGAAGAATGGTCAAGAAACTTATTATGTATACATGAATTATATAGGTATATGTGAAGATGATGCATTTACTAATCACTAAACTATCACTGAGATCTTACACCTTTAAAGACACAGCCAGAGCCTAATGTTAAGACATAGTCTAAAACTCAACGCAGTATTAAAACATGTGGCGATCAAAACCATGTCACGAACATCTCACCATGGCTCCCCAAAATTAAAACAGTGTGAGATTTCGAAAGCAAACATCGTTATCTGTGACATCGGATTGTGTAATTAAAACGATATCACTGTTATTTAGTCAAGGATATGGTGACCGCGACGAGGGCGAGGGTATTGCAGTGATGAAAATCCGGGCTATAAACGTGTCAGAAGAGGTGATGATTTGGGTGATGACTTAGTGGCTAGTGAAAGCGGGGTTTATAAAAGATACGAAGAATTTTTACTTGGACGTACCGTGCTGACGAGAGAATGTGTACTCAACACCTGTCAATTTCATACAAACGTACCTATACGTGTTTTCCGAATTTAATCTGTATTAGCTACTAGAATTGTCGCACTGACAGGTGTCAGGAATACATTATCTCGACGGCCGGACTGTAGTTTGTATTTGGTCTTTGGAGCCGTAATCAGTCACGGTTCTAAAAACCAAATATAAACTACTTACTGCGAAAACAAAACTTTGGACCTTAGAATATAATGGTAGCACCAACATGTTTTACGCATAAAAACTCCTACGAAACTAAAACCTCCATGGTGGAGGAGTAACTATTTCAGATTTAAAAAATGTGCTATTGCAAAAGATTCTAGATCTAGATACCTATAACTAGATAGATTCTAGGAAATCGACGTTCAAACTGTTATACTAATGGAGTCTGTACGTGATCCTGAACACCACTGCGTTGAAATTTTTAGCCAGTTATTTTAAAAAATTGCTATTCCATACATTTTGACCGTGGAGGTATTGCATTTTTCTATGAAACAGCTGTTTTTTTTATATCCTACGAAAAATTTTACACTAGGGAGTCTAGAATCGTGTGATGTTCATGGTTACAATTTGCGCGTCGATGATTGCCACCCTGTTTTTTTTTTTTTTTTTTTTCAGGATGGGAAATCATCTCTAAAACCCACCCGTGTTCCTTCCTTCGCCCTTTATGTTCCGGGCCAGCGGTAACCCTTTCGGACAATCCCGCTGCAATTACCCTTGAACGATATAATTGTCTACAGAATTTGAATTTGAAGTGATTGCCACCCTGAATGTAGGTAGTGGAATTCACAACAAGATAAGGTTTAAAATTAAGTAAGAAAGTGACTGATTGATAGATATTCATCATCAGCTAGATATTCATTTTACATCGGCTTCTATCCGGTTTTACGTGGACTGTTGCCTGACCTGAAATCTTTCTGAGCAATATAACAATATTATAATATCATGTCACGTTATCTTGCGGCGAGCGATAAGGATGACCGATGGTTAGTATTTTCGGGGAAACTTGAATAGTTTTTTTATAAAAATTTTCCTTATTTATAAAATTAGTAATAGTCTTACTCCACGTTTGTGAGTCATTATCAAATTATCATTTCAATTGTTTTACTTACCGGAGAAAATTCTTTGAATTAGGTAGTGTACGGTCTAGAAGAACTTCACGTCAATAGTGAATTTGTCAGTATTTACTGTGGAAAAATAACCGCAAAAGCAACCTGAATTTTTTTAAAAGACAATTGTTTTTCATTTAAACTCCGGGCCTGATTTACAACTTATTTTTCTAGGCCACCGTTATGTCCAAATACTAACAAAAACCTACGCTTACAACTCGAGCGAAACAAAATCGCTCCGCTTATGAAGTGGTGCGGCCTGTGGTAGTTTCCAGCAGTATCTGTCTCTTGTACAAATATTGGCACACAACGTCACCCTTGGACCACACACAATTAACGTGAGATTCTTCGTACATATTGTTACGTCTCGCGTCTTTATATTACATAATTAGGTATAATATAAAGTTTAAAGAATTTTACGATTTTATTAGTGAACTGCTTTTTTATGAATATTTTAGAAAACCTCAAAATATTATTGAATTTTTTTTTCTCTTTTATTATGTATTAGGTATTTAATTTGTTAGCTTAGTTGTTCATTTTATTGCGCATGCTCCACAGCATGCGCAATAAAATGGGTAAAATGGGTAAAATGGTAATGGTATGGTAATGGGTAATGGTGGGTGGTAATGGGTATGGGTAATGGGTTATAGGTGTACTCTTTCAATTACAGGAGACTACTCTCCTGTAATTGAAAGAGTACACCTACCAAATACTTTGTCGTGCATTAACTGTAGGTATACGTAATGTTTAGTGTATATCTTTTGTTGGAGATCCTAAAATAAATAAATAAATATGGGGCTGTTCTTCATACAATTTTATATGTAAATACCTACTTAGGTTGGGGAACCTGAGTAGGTACCTACTTATACCTAATATTGTCTGACAAACACAAGTGATGTTTATACTTTTTGTATAATGATTTTCCATAACTATTAAATATAAAACTTTTCTCTAAAATTAGGTAGTATACAGTAAATTAAAATAAAATCCTTGTATTTGACAAGGATATGGCAAAACTTTCTCTCTCTCTCTCTATCTGTGTCTTAGGTAGTTAGGTACTTCCTCCATCTTGTACCTAAGTAGGAATCAATGAACTCCGAATTTAAATAACATTTTACTAAAGGCTCCTTCAAACCGGCGCGACACGACACGTGACACAAAGGTACCGAAAGTGGTTTATTCCCGGTCGTCCCCACCTTGTCGTCCCCAGTGGGAACGAATGGGAAAAAAAAGTTTCGTTCGTCCCCAGTGGGGACGATTGGAACTTTTTATTTCCCACTCGTTCCGTTATAGACCGAGAGTCAAAATGCAGTAATGGGGATTTCAATAACAGATTTCACGGATTGTTAAAATGTTTTAATTACGTCTTTCTGAGCAAGAGTGAACAACATTTTTGATTAAAAATAATTTAAAAAGACTGAATCACAGGTAATCAACGAATTTACAATAATTCTCTCAAAATTATGCATCACAGATAATCAACTTATTACACAAATGCGTACAGTTTTAAGGTGCGCATCACAGATAATCAACTTATTTACATAAATTCTTACAGTTTTAAGGTGCGTATCACAGATAATCAACTTATTTACATAAATTCTTACAGTTTTAAGGTGCGTATCACAGATAATCAACTTATTTACATAAATTCTTACAGTTTTAAGGTGCGTATCACAGATAATCATTTATTTACAATTATTATTATTAAGTTCTTATTGAATAAGAATTGCATTACGATAGTCTACTTATAATTATCAATACTAAGCATGTAAATTAGTACAGTCAGCATCAAAAGTCGATTAACACTTAAGTTTTTTTAATCTCGGTTATTGAGCAAATATTAACCCTTCGGTGTTTTAAATCTCAGTTATTGAGCAATATAATAGTGATTAAAATATTTTAATTAGTTGATTATCTGTGATGCGCACCTTAAAACTGTAAGAATTTATGTAAATAAGTTGATTATCTGTGATGCGCACCTTAAAACTGTAAGAATTTATGTAAATAAGTTGATAATCAGTTGTTTATTATTATTGTGATGCATAATTTTGAGAGAATTATTATAAATTCGTTAATTACCTGTAATTCAGTCTTTTTAAATTATTTTTATTCAAAAACGTTGTTCACTCTTGCTCAGAAAGACGTAATTAAAACATTTTAACAATCCGTGAAATCTGTTATTGAAATCCCCATTACTGCATTTTGACTCTCGGTCTATAATGGAACGAGTGGGAAATAAAAAGTTCCAATCGTCCCCACTGGGGACGAACGAAACTTTTTTTTCCCATTCGTTCCCACTGGGGACGACAAGGTGGGGACGACCGGGAATAAACCCCGAAAGTCGCGCAACGAGCGGTGCCTTTGTGTCGCGCGCGATTATATCGCGTGTCGCGCCTGTTTGTAGGAGCCTTAAAGGACATTGTCTATAATGTCACCCCAAAGTCCCTCCACATTTCACACTGACATCCTACCCTCAATAGGCAAAATTGACACACTGATATGCTTCCATATCATAGGTACATTCAACATTCGCTTAAAACCTTATGTTTATCGTTTATATTAGCCAGTACATTCTCAACTCTCACCTCAATCACTCGTCAAGAACGGCGCGGGCGCAGACAATCAACACAAACAAACTCTATAACGGATAGCTAATATTATGAAAACCACTAATATTATTAGTTGCTAGCCTGTTTTTGCGGGTTTGCTTGGAAATATGTGATGTTTTCCTGTTGAAATTGTAATAATTATTGTAATAAGGATTAAACATAAATTAATATATGGAAGCACAGAACCGGTCGAAGCGGCGGTGCTTTGGGGGAGGCCTATGTCCAGCAGTGGACGTCTTTCGGCTGAAATGATTATGATTATGATGAAACATTCATCCATCTGATGCACAATTGCGCAGTTTTAAGAGAAGACTTTCAGAAAACAGTGATAAAAGTATTGATAGTTTGTTAAAGAAACTTTCTATAATCGTCGTAAATAAATTTCGATCCACACTGCCTGACATAAAGTTTGACGATCGTATCCTTTATAAAATTAATAGGGAACTAGTACCTAGTGGTTGGTGATGTTTGGTTGGTTGATAAACTTACTATATCCATACATCTTCAGAACCAGTAATTAAACCTCAAAATTCGCACGCCATCACATCATCGCAGGGGCACTGTCTTTTTTTTTTTTAGGATGGGAAAGCATCAAATGACCCCTCCCGCTGGGTGGAGGATGAGCTATGGCCGTTTTTTCTTGTTCATTCTCTGCGTCATGTTAACCGCAAATAAACTTTTACTTTTTTCTTTCTTTTACCTAAACCAACTAAAAACAGACCAACACTAAAAACTATCCATCCATTCAACCCACGGACACAAACTCCAGCGGTCGGTTCAAAACAACTAAACAATCAAACAGACACTCCAGCAACACGGACATCAGCGGACGAACCGCACAATCAGCATCCGTCGTTTGACACCAATTACCATCAACCATGGAGCACGATGGTGTTCTCACGAAGAGAAACCGACCACAAGCCGATAGCTGTAACGTATTGACGGAAAGATGAATTTGTTTTATTAATAGTCGGTGGTAGATTGGGGAATGACCACAGTGTTTTTCTTTTTTAAATAACCTTTGAATAACCTTTCTCAAAAACTGGGCTATCAAAAATGCAAAGAGAAATTTTAAAATCCTACTGGTAGTTCCAGAGATTACTTAGCGCGTTAAAAACAAACTCTTTAGTTTTATTGTTAGTACCTAGATATTGGGTATATAATGTTCCTAAAGGTTCCGAAAAGACAGTAGATTCCAGATAGTATTGTTGATGATAGCGGGAACGTTACGTATTGACGGAAAAATGTATTTGTTTTATTAAGTCCGTGGTAATGCTTACTCTAGGATGCATATCCGGTAGGCTCTTAAACCCTTCCCTATCCTACGGGCACATCTTCCCTACAATTACCGCGCCCCCCGGTCTATTCCTTCATATGCAATGATCCTTGTAGCACCATGAACATGAGCCTACAGGAGCTAGTGCGAATCTTGGGGTTCATTAGATTAATCGAGTCTGGTTTAACCACGCTAGGATCGGTGCAATTCATTAATTCATTCAATTATAGTTTTATTAAGTCAATGGTAGATTGGAGAATGAGCACAGAGCTTTGTTTTGGTTTGGGGAGTCACGTTTTCGTAAAGAAATTGCTATGGACGTTTTTTGTTTCTATCGAAGTGATGGACAGTCGTTCCCATCTGGAGATACTAAACACCAGTTGCTACAGAAAATCTTTTCTGCGGTCATTACCAACCTATCCTATTTTCTTACATCGGACTTTTCACTTATAATTTGATTTTTATTTGTCTTTATCTGATATAATTGTAGTTATCTGATGTGTTGTGTGTCTTTTAGTCTGTGCTAAATAAATGTATAATTTCTTTCTTTCCTTTTCTTTCTGTTATGAGGTTCTCTTGACCTCTCAGGCCCTTACATTATACCCATCGATCCCGTGGGAATATCAGGATAAAAACGATTTTTTATTATGTTTTATTCGAGATAATAAACTATTTGTGTGAGAAATTTCAAACAAATCCATTCAGCCAGTTTTGCGTGATTCAGTAACAAACATCCAAACTCACTAAGATTATAAAAAGTTTCAGAGTCTTCAATTCACATTTCCCGCATATTGTTTTTCTGAATTGTATTAGCAATCTGAAAATTATCTGGTTAGACAGGAAGCCGACCCCAATATAGTTGAGAAAAGGCTAGACAGATTGATTAGAATTCTGAAAACACATCTTAGAACATTTGTATGCAATTTTCATTCTTGTCCTGTGGTTTGACCACTTACGCACATTGGAAACCAACTTTACACGAATTAAAGGTTATATAACTATGAAGTAAACGGAGAATCCTCGTAGGTAGGTGTGTCTAAGATGGCGAAACAATGGTATTCCCCGTGAGTAATATCCATAATAAACTTTATAGCTATGAGCTGTAATAGCTATAAACCCACATACGAGCGATTTCTCTAGCTTAAAATATGTTCAATGAAAATGCTTAGATGTGCAATAAAACTTTTGGAAGTTAAATTATAATTGAAAAAGATCTTATGTCTCCAAAGACCTAATAATGGCCCTAGCATAAACTTCAAAATGTGAATACACGAGTCAGAAAAAAAAAGATCACTAAATAATAGATATTGTATCTGTTACCAAACCCTATAAAAAATCCCACAAAAACTACGAGAAGAAAGAAAATCTGTTTACGAAAATAATAAGACAATACCACACTGAAAGAAAGTCAAAGTTAAAGCTGTCAATAGCCCACAAATCTTATTAAAACCTCCACTACTGTTTCATTGTCAGTCCTGTCAAAACATAACAACTTATCTGTTGTTAGAAAACAATTACACAGCAATTACAACAGACCCAGGGGACCAGAAAAAAAATATCGATGTCCAAACTAAACGTCAATATGTCCCAAACATTTTTTGTCACAAAACTGTCCCCCGCTGTCCCTTTTTTCATGGCCGGCAGATTAGTTAAAGAATGACTTTAACGTGTACACCCACCACAATAATCAACACGCCACAGTGTACAATAGTGCTATTCTAATTCATTGAGTAACTGTGAGCCTTGTTCGAGAGTTGGGTCATTTTTTTTCATCTATGCGTCTAATAAGGTAAAAGTACCAGTTAGTAGTCGCAGCGACCGCAAATTTGTCAGACCACCTTGCAGCTAAATGAAATTTATGGCCCCAAAGCCAGGAAGAGGACGCTAAGCCGTGCCGTTGCATAATCTCCGCAATTTATGAATGCTTTTGTTGACTTTATTGCGCTTTGTCGTTTTTATTTAATTACATCACTTAATTAATTTTTGATACATAGTTAAGTAAAGCTTGGGGGTGATTGTTTGCTATCTTAGTTTGAAATTTGGTGAGCTTAGTAATTCCTATGGATTTCCGAACTTTAAGTCTAACTTACCTACTATAGTAGGTACCTAAGTTAACCAAACAGATTCTGTTGTTCCATCTTTTCTCATGAGAGTGATATAATTATGGAGATCGTATTTAAAGTACAATTGACGGAACAAATAGCCATCAATAGTTCCGGTGGATCATTTTTATCGATAAAAAACTGAAGACTATCTTGAAAATCAATCACGCCCATGGAAAATCGACGGACTTTTATTAAAAATCTGCACGTGAGGCGAAGGTTGGCCCTCGTATTAAAGAGAGGAAATCCGGAGCACATTGTTGTATTCGACACTTACGTACTTTACCTGACCGACAGATAAAAGACTCAGAGAACAGGCGGTAGCAACCTTTTTTTACTATAATTATATGCTGCCAATCTCTCCGACGAAAAAAAAAAAAGATTTAAATTCCGAATGCAATAAAAAGTCTATGCTAATGATTTGCAACGGTCGCGACATTGTGTGTTACTAGTTTTTTTACATAAAAAAATCAGGTTTAATTTTCTCACGTTAGCAATTTTTTTTTCTTCTAGAAAATTTCTAATGATGCTTTAATTTGAAGAACCCTTTGGGGTTTGATTTTCATACTTTTTTATGTTGTTTCATTGTTTGCAAAAACAACGTCTCGTAATACGGTTGTCACAAAAAATAATTGCATTGTTATTTATACGTTTCGGTTGCATATATTTCTTTTCTAATTATTTTAAATGGTAATTTTTTTTCTCTGTGTACAGTTTTTATACAATGTTCTGTTCCATCGTTATGGATTGCATCACGTTTGAAAATTTAATGATGAAAATGTTTATAATGATTATAATGGTTCTTTCTTTACTAGTAAATATTGTCATCAACAGTTAAGTTAGTGTTTGTTGAAATAAACTAAGTTTATTATTATAAGTATTTATTCAGCAAAGAAAAATGTCCTATCATTTTACAATAAGAATTCAATAAGATATGATTCTATTGAAAATCAAAACTAAAGTGTATTAGTTAATCAATAAAAATAACAGTAGATATATCTCCGGAAGGAACAGTAAAAAATCGAGTACTGCAAATCTCCTGCACTTTTTTGACACCATGACATTCACAGACAAAGAAGAACCGCATCTCCTCTTGTGTTGCCAAAGAAATAAATTAAAGTATCCTTAGGGGAGAAATTTTTACCGTTAATTCTAATCTACATGAAAAAAAACAGTAAAAAACACAAGCATGGTTGTGGGAACGCTGTTAAAAAAGCCAAGGGCAGGAAACGGTAAGTGTAAATATGTGAGGTGACATACAAGAAAGTTTATGGACGGATATTTATATGAGAGATTTATGATAGGTCCTACTGGGACCAAGAGAAATTAACATGATCATAAAAAATTGGGTCGCTGCTGGGACTCATTAAGAGTAGGTACCTACCTACGTATCCTTTTACTGTTTAGAATTTTTACGAAGAAAACTGAAAGAATTAGATGCCTTTTTATAATAGGTGGGTAGATCGATAGAGACCTACCCATTAGATACCTACTATCGGAGTACAATACTTTTTTAAATTATTTAAAAAAATAATAATAATGATATATAATATAAAAAATATTAGCATCATAATTTTTAGTATAGAATAGAACTTCATAATTTCATACACTAATCTTTTTTGTTGACAGGTCCACCTACCTATTTTAGTTTTTATTTTATAGCTCAAGGTATGAAAATTGAAACAAATCGAATCACAGCATTTGTTTTGTCGGTCCGTGAAACCATCAATCATTTATAATTTAAAATATTTCTGGTACAAATGAATTCTTTCTGATTCCATCTAAAAAGTTTTAATTTAATTAAACTAACGGACCACTTTAAAATTAATAAAAAGCCGACCGGAAGCCCGATACTGTTTGCTTCCGCTTAAAAAAAAACAAAACACGAATCTACGAGAGAAATTTCATCAAAAACCATCGAATCAAAAGGACTCGGACACTGATGCTCAACATTCCCGAAAACTAATAAAATGCTAACTGTATGTGTCTATTACGTTTTGATAGAAGTATGTTTAAGACAAAAGGAAAAGATACTACGCTTAAGAATAAAATCCAACGATCAAAATTCATTCTAAATTACCTAATTCATAAAATACCAATCACCTGTTATTCTTGAATTTGAAAACCATGCCCAAACCAAACAAAACAAGTCACAGCTGCAACATTTTCATCATTCGAATGCCCTAAAACTTTGACACACGCTGGCGGAACCGCGTCCTTCCCCAACTAGAATGCACCCCACAGTTTTTTAACGCATCCTGAGAGTGCAGTGTTTATAAAAACATATGCACATTTTTTAAGAGACTATATCTTCGGCAGATTCAAGGTGTGCGCATTGTGCAAGGGACATCTCCGAGGGTATTTGATAATTGTAAAGTGCATTTTTTTATGTGCGAGCCAGTTTTTTAAGTTTTCTCACGCAGAGCTTTTTGAAGTATTAGATCTGTGGGTAGATACATCCGCGATCGTCATTGTTGATTTCACGTATGACTGCCATTGATTTGTTAATTTTGAATTTGGTATTATAATAAAAACACGCTGGCGATCGCTTTCATATTTCTTTGTCAATATTTTATGGTGTGTGCAGTTGTTCTTTGCATGCGGTTTTTTAATAACTTTAATAGTAAAGCATATTCTGCCTAAAAACAAGGGTATCGTATTATAATCCAGTAACTGGGTTGTGGAGGTCAAATCGTCGCTCACATGACTAAAAGTCCTAAGTATATCATTTTTAGCTGATTTGAGTTTGGACAACTACATTTTCTATTCGTTTTCAAAATGGTTATATTTTGAGATCAAAATAACATATAGATACGACGTTAACTGAAAAATGTTAAGAATCACGAATAGAAAAATGTAGTTGTCCTAATTCAAACGAGCTAAAAAATGATATAGGACTTTTAGTCATGCGAGCGACTGCCGCTTCATGTAGGTAACATACTGGTATTTAGCTGTACCTGGTTAGTCTGGAAACTCACCCCAACTTACTTAGTTGGAAAAAGGCTTATGGTTAGGATTCTGGCCTAAAGTTAATTTTATATTTTCTCAATTGTCTTTTCATAGTTAAATAAAAAATTATATTATAATTCAAAAAAAGTTACAAAAGTATTTGTTAAACTTGTAACTGTATCCCATAAAAAAACCCCTACCAGCCGTTATCAAAAAAAATCTCAGCGATAATGGTAGCTCATTTTCGTCAGTTTACAAATGCATAATTATTATAATGGCGTCCCGCATATTCATTACGTTATAAAAACGGTAATTTAATATAAACTAGATGACAAAAATACGGCCAATATAAATAAAAAGTGTCTGAAAAACATGCTGGGGTGAGCTACTGAGAGTTACAGAAAAAAATTAAAAGGGGTGTGTAAAAACAATAGGAAAAAACTGTGGGCTGTTATCGTAAGCTAACTGGGCTTTGGGACAAGCGGTTAATTTTATTTTAAAGCAGATTTATGGCTTTAACAATGTAATTACATTTAATAATACGATGGTGGAGTTAGCTTTGTTACACTTTTTTTCAGGACTCTCTTAATAATAATAAATATGTGTCAGAATCAATACAAAGAAAAGAAGTGAAAAAGTGTTATATTTAAATGGAAATAACGAGTTATTCCGGTCTGATCCCCTGAAGCCCCTCCACCCCCTCCTCTCCCCGATCTCCTGCACATAAATCCTAGTAGAAAAAAACAAAAATATCTGATGAAAAATTGTAATTCAGAATTAATTGATCCTTCTTCATCGGTCCACTTTCAGTGTTACATGAATCTTTTTAAAAGTAGGTAAAACAAACTCGTAATCGATAAATAAATAATAGCAATAAATCACCCATACATGTAGGTAGATGATTAAGTATTGAAAAAATGTTTTTTTGACAAGTCGATCCATCTGCCTAGCCCATCCAACCATATTAGGGTGAGCTTCCAGTCCAACTGGATGCAATTCAATACCTACCAGTATTTTAGGTACATGGAGCGACTGCCTATTTGACCTCCACAACCCATTTACTAGTAACACGATAGATACTCCTTTTCCTGACAAATAAATATGATAAACAAACGACTGGTGGCGGTGACTTCCAGCTCTTTCGATGCAGGGCTGAAGCGGACTTCAGCCCTGGATCAAAAGACCTGAAAGTCTCGGGGAGAGGCCTTTTCCCAGCAGTGGGATGATGCAGGCTTACAGTAACAGTAAATAAGATAAAAAGTGCTTGATCCCTGTAAAAGCTTTCCAAACAAGATCAACAAAACTTTCACTATCAGCTGTTAGATCAACCATTTTAACGACCATTGGCTCATCCAAAACCGCATAAATCTGCTCACACCAACACACAGGGCGTTCTCGACTTTATCGATATCGTTCTATTTCGTCACAACACTGAGAATGACACGATATTTAGTCGAACGACAATCAAGCGAACAATGGAGCGCATCCCTTTCACTTTCAATGTGTCAATTGACTTGTCTAGCCGATATTAATATATATTTTCATTGTTCTTTATTATGTATTTAGCTTTATGTGCTGAGGTGTGAAAAATAGTGTCATGATAGCATCATCACTCGTCGATTTAAAGCAGCGCATGTATTTAGAGGTTTTTATCGTCATCATTAGCATCATTAGCAATCTTGTTACACCCACTGTTGAGTACTTGCTTCTACCTTTTGTGCTATCATGCTTCCCTGGTTTATGCAAGTCTCTTCCAGCCGGTCTATTCTATGAAATTTTATGTGAAGTGAGCTATCATTTATGACTCCTAAGTCACAGGATCAGGAGGAGGAGTTTGGGAGTCAGGGTTTACTCTATCTGTATGACCTTTATTTACTGAAATCATGTGACCTGGTTTTATTCCACTTGATGCTAGAAAACTCAATCAATCAATCAATCAACTCAGTCTATTGCATTCTATCGCTGGACATAGGCCTCTCCCAGGCTGCGCCACAACACCCTGTCCTCCGCCTTCCGCATCCAGTCCGTCCCAGCCACATTTTTAGTTCGTCCGTCAATCTAGCTGGGGGGCGTCCCACACTACGCTTACCGATACACGTATCGACAAGCGTACGTACGTATAGACGAGTCCTGGAGTGGAGACCACGGTCTCCACTCTAGGACTCGTCTGCTCCACCGGCCTCGGTCCTTCGACAAACATGGCCAGCCCACTGCCACTACAGTTTGCTTACTGACAACTCACTTCAAGCTTACTTCACCGAAGTTTTCACGGTAAGATTTTTACAGACAAGATGTGCGGTCTTCCCCGCGATCTTCTGCAGGTCGTCCACTCATTGGCTTGTTATTAAATGTTTTACATTCTTCGATTCACCTATCGTCTTGATATTGATGCATAGTTCTATGAGCTATATTACAGACTGTGGAAAAAATAGATTCTCTTAGAACTTAGGTCCTTTTATACTAGGATAGCATTATGTTTCGACGTCTGCCCCCTAGCCCAGATAAATATGGTTACTTAGTTGTATTTTTGAAGTAAAAACTTCTTTAGGTGCAAACCATTGAACTCGCGCCACTGTTACCGTAAACGACATCGCGCGTGTTTTGTTTATAAAACGATTAAAAATATACACACGTAATTGTTCAAGTTTTCACTTCTGTCGGCACTCCCGGAGTGCCACTGCTTTTTTTAAACCACAGGTCTACGTCTGTCTTCTATGTCGTTGTCTTCATTAAATTTTCTTGGCTTAAGTATGCTGTATCTGTATGTCTGGGTTTGTGTTACTGTAAACATACTTTATGTTTACAAACACTACTAATGAGAATCAAGCCTTTTAAGCCCACCCGTATAATCCCAATCACGTCCTATAAATCTTCCATAACTTTATCTAAGGGCAGATGCAAAATCCAACGGACCTAAGACATAAATTATTTAAATTTGACTAGTAATACTGCACGCATGACACAGTATATGCATAAAAGGGTTGGAAAAAAACCCTGGGGGTGAGATTTTTTTATTCATAATGCTGAGGGGTCACCGCCAGTTGTTTGGCTAGTGTTAGCAACGCCATTGATGTAACGAACTATTGAATATTTAAATGCTATAATTAATGCTTGAATTCGCACGACGATTAAAGTTTTGTGACAGTCATTCGGGGTTGGGTAGGTAGGTAGTGTACAGTTTCAAAAATGGAATTCCGTTGCTGTTTTGTTTTCGGCTGTTCTAGAAAATGTCTGGGGTGAAGCTATGTGTGAAAAACCAGCTTGTCTAATCTGTAAAAATCTCACCGTGAAAACTTAGATGAAGTGAGCTATCAATAGTGTCAATCCATATCATTAGGTGGAATGACAGGCACAGAGTTTTCATGACAGTCCACTTCAAGCTCACTTCACCTTCATTTTCACGGTGAGAGGTGTACAGAATAGCACAACTAATAGAGAGCGCGCAAAATAAGTCTGCGCGCGACGTTTAATTCAAGATTATATCCCTGCTAGCCCTTTTAATCACTTACGGCATAATGGTGGCAATTATTTACTTTGGAAAACACGGAACACAGCACACTCTCTTGACACCTTACATAAATGTCCAGATAGGGGCAAACGATTTTTACAATTTCGGCCGCACGCAGACTTAGATATTCTGCGCGCACTCTAGTTGAAAAATTCCACCGGCAATCTTTAACTACCTGAAAATTGCATCATATTTTTGTCTGATTTTAATATTATTAGTTTTTACGGGTTTGCCATGTCAAAAAATACAGAAAAGTGAACAGTAAAAAAAAATGCACCCAATCAACCCCCATTGAATCTTCATTACCTATGTTTAAAAACTTCAATAATAATCCAAAGTACCTAAATCAAACCCCACAGCCAGTTTCAATTCATAACAATACGACTATCTTATCTCTAACCCCACAAATCAAAGCCATTTTCATTCGGACCTTTTCAAAGACTTATCAAATTCAATTTAAAAATCGCACCCTTTGGAAAATACCCCGTCCGTATACCGACTCCTTTCGCTCAGTCCATTTTTTATCTGGGATCCGCTGACTTTATCTCCAGGCCATGACAAGGCAAAAAAAATTAGCGACCAGGTGTTGC
Organism: Luperina testacea; assembly: GCA_927399505.1. Lineage (NCBI taxonomy): Eukaryota > Metazoa > Arthropoda > Insecta > Lepidoptera > Noctuidae > Luperina > Luperina testacea. The sequence goes on along the minus strand of OV656768.1, from coordinate 14,528,698 downwards.
CAACAAAAAAATAGATAAAAAATCTGCAGTAGTCATTGTTCCGAAGACGCATGGTTAATCCTTTGGGATAGTTCATGGCTATTCTGTAGACATGTGTAACGCTTGGCCTGGTCTATTGTTAGTTGCGGAAGAGACTTTTTTATGGTGAACACGATCAAAAATTTTGTTGATATAAAGTTCTAGCCTCTGGCTGCATTGTCAGCTGTCCGCCTTTGAACAAGTTTTATTGAATAAAACTCCTGCAAAATCTTTCCAAAATTTTTGATATAATCTATCTATCACCCTAGTACGCGTACACCCTAGTGCGGTCTAGAAGCTTAGTGAAGTGGACTTCTTAAAGTATTAATTCGATGTTCTCGCATTTACCTCGACGTCTTTCTTTACAGTGGGCAAAGTGATGATAAAACCACACGAACCATAGAATGTAAAAAACGTATGCAAGCCTTGGAGCGCCGATGCAGTGAAAACCGTACCCACACTATAAAACAAAAAAAAAAAACAAAATCAATCGCTAAGCACCGTTCTAAAGTTCACCGCGTTTGTAAAACAAAAACAATAGGATCGCTCACAGTCCGCGGCACACGTGTTCGCGTTTAGCATTATCGATTGTCCTCATATTGTCCTCTTTCGCCGACATGCGGGTAGTCGTAAATGAGTTATCGCCGTGACGTCATGGGACAATGCGTTTTTGTTTTAGTCGGGTCGCGGGTGGCGGGGGGCGCAGACGCGAGCTTACTGATTACCCGCTAATGCCGTTAGGATTTTCCGCGGTTCGTATTTAATTCTACAACACTGGTTACAAATACAATGTCATAACAAACTGATGCATAAGTCATAACTTTATCACTTCGAAGCTTCAACGGTCCGATAGCATAAAAAAAAACATAGGAAACAAATAAAACACCCCGTTGCAAAATACCCAATAACAGACAAATAAGCACACACAAATTAAAAACAGATCAATACACAAGCTAAAGAACTACAGATGCGCCAAATATCAATTTCCCACGCGAACCTCACAATCTTTTTACCAGAGATTTGGCAGATGTGCAGAATGATAAAAGAAACTTTAAAAAACGGCCCTGAGAACTATCCTAAGCCTCACCTATGACCCGAGGCCATCTTGGACCGTTAGAAAAAATAAATTACTCGGCCGAAGAAAAGGACCATTGTTTGGTGTTAAAAAACATGAGGGTAAAGTTACTTGCGATTTGAATAAGGTAAAAAAACGAGGGGTGACGTACAAAAACTGTGCCCCAAAGAAACGTGTGTGATTTTTTTAAGACGAGGACAGTGTAGAAAATAATATGCATAGTTACTGTAACGCAAATTGATTCTTGGCCAGTTCTCACGGTTTTTGCATCTGCATTTTTTATTATTACTATTTTAGGACTGTATTGTTGATCAATAAGTAAATCCTGTATTGATTTGCAGGATTAGATATAGATTCAATTTCTTGTGTCCTTTATTTGCAAGATGTTTGGTTTTGCATGTTCAACCTTTTTTGAAATATCAAGAACCTCAAAAAAACATGAAAATTTTAAATGGTCATATGCCTCAGGCTACAGTAGAATACGTCAAGATAGCCAATCGTAGACTGCTGCATCAATCAATCATCTCAGTCCACTGCTAGACCTAGTGCTTCAGTCTAACTGATAAAATACTTTGTCAGTTAAGTTACGGTTAACACTCGTATGCAAATTGCAAGATCTTCTAACCTTCTTTTATCAAAGAAGTAAAGAGCTCCAATTCCAAGCTCATCAGGTGCTTAAATTGCAATTACATGATCAATGAATTTGTAACCCCAATTTTTTTATACATATATCGAAAATTCTCTTATCCATATCGTTTTCTTGTTGCTTCATTCAGTAGGTAGGTATATGACGCACTAACTTTTATAGTAAACGAGTAACGCATTCTCTCTACATACGTACGTTGTATGCGGGTGAGTACATTTGTATGCACACGGTATAAGGACAACATGCTGATAACATTTACGGTTAGCCAGAGGTCACTTAGATTTACCTCACCACTGATCAATTCTTGTTAAACCCGCATTCGTACGTGGAAGCCACGAGTTAAGGAAATTGCTAATAGGAAATATGGCGGATAGTATAAAAATAAATGTTAAAAGTGTAAGTACTAAATTCAAGGAAGAAGAAAAATGTGTCCAGGTTCAATTTTGTTTAGAAATTAAAGTGATAAACAAAATTACACATAATCAACTGGAAGGTTTACATACACATGTAACTAAACGTTTTAGCAACTTTACTTCTCCCATGCTACTATCAACTATTGTTCCTTTGCAAACCATGAAACTGTATAATATCAAACTATGACTATCCAAGATAGAATTTAAGTACACAAATATTACTTTTTGATCTTTGAGAGCTTTTTTAATAAATAGACACGATAGCATTAAAACAAGACTTGGACATTCTTCTAAAACCAAAACGCGTCCTCACAAATGTACTCTATTTCCACCAACATCATTCATAGCATTCAATCAACAATCTACTCAGACTATCGCAGTCCACTGCTGGGCTTAGGCCTTTCTCAGGCAGTGCCAAAACACACCTTATTAAGGTCGCCAGTCCATCTAGCTGGGGGCATCCCACACTACGGTCTTAGCAATCAATTAAGTAATATCAGTCTTTATTCGTTCAAAGGTACCTATAATGCTTATGTCACTCTCCCTACACCATATCATCCTTCAGTCGCCTTTTATAGTTGGTAACTAAAGAAATTAATCATGTTACCTTGTGGAGACCCACACGACAGTATTAGGTGTCTCTCATTAGTTAGACGACTTAATTTTGCTATCATTAGATAAACCTTTTCAATGCATACTATATTGGGATCAGTTATATCTATAAGATTTATGATACTTACTGCATTCGATTTTGTGGTCCAGTGTGTATTTTATGTATTATTGCTTCATTGCAAGGCAAAGGCTTCTTTTCTTACAGAGAAGGCACGAGCATTGATCACCACGCTTTCTCAAGACGGGTTGGCGATTTTAGACTTAAAGTAACTATTATATAAGTCCAGGTGTCCTTATGATGTTTTTCCTACAACGATGTCAAGTAAAGTAAGAAAGTTATACTTAAGTTTTTTTTTTAATGTAGTGTTCATTAAAACTGTGCGCAGACCTGAAGGCCAATTCCCATAATTAAAAACGTTCAAAATCTAGTCGCAGTCTCATTTCAGCGATAATGTCATTTACTTGTCAAAAATTTAGGGAAATTAGGTAGAGATATTTTTGACAGAAAGAGACTGATCAGACTGTGAACGTTCTTAAAATTACGAGAATTGCCCCTCTGAGTCAAGACTTTGTTTAAATACAATTTTTTTTTCTGATGGCAATAAATGAAAATTAAAAAATTAAAATTTAAGATAAATATTGCGTTTTATAAATTATGTATTTTTTTTTCATAAATTGTTACCTTACCTTACATTTCGGTAACGGACAATACAATATTTGAATACCTATATTTTTATAGAAGCTCCATACTAGGCTGAATAGAAAAATCTTTGTCATCCGATCTCGCGGTAGTCAAGTTACCATTGTTGTCAAAAAAACAGAAGTTTTTGAATATCGAACGCAATGCGCGCACGCAGATGTGTTGTCCACTTTTTATGTGCTTTATTGAATTGATCGAGTACCGTTATTTGTGCTTTTTTGTGTGATTTATCAAGTTGTTGACAGATGTATTAAACGTTGAGTTGTTTGTATAATTGATGATCATTATTGTAATTACGTTGGGGAATTATTCTTTGTTAGTTTTGTATATATTGAAATAGCTTTCATAAAATAATGAAACAAAAGTGCATATTTCAGGTAACTTAATTTTAACAAAAATATTCATAGTGTAAATCAACAAATAGATCTCCTTATATATACTACAAGCTTCTGTCCGCGACTTCGACCGCCTGAAATTTCTTGTTTTTTTTGCGCAGATCCTAAGGGTTCTCCTAGCCTTCCTCAAAAATTGGGCTATTAAATGCAAAAATAATTTTTCAAGTAGGACTGGTACTTCTAGAGATTAGCGCGTTCAAACAAACTATTCACTTTATTATGAGTATAGATAGAAGAACGTACGGGTAGTCAGAAGCCCGTATGTCTGACAACCAGTCTTACCAAGGGGTATCGTATTACCCAGTAACTGGGTTGTGGAGGTCAGATATGCAGTCGCTCCATGTAAAATACTGGTATTCAGCTGCATTCGGTTAGACTGGAAGCTGACCCCAACATAGTTGGGAAAGGCTAGGTAGATGTTGATGATAATGATAGAAGATTTAACGATGGCAATTACCAATAAAATTCAGAAAATTCTCAAAAGCATCTGTGATGGTTGAAAAATCAATGTAGAATAGAATAGAATAGAATACTCTTAATGACCCACTCAACTCTCTAACTACCCTCTCTAACTACTCTCTAATTACTCTTAATGTAGGTACCTAGTTCTATCTTTCCATGACCAAACCTTCTCCTTATACCGTTTTAAATTGAATGAACTGACTAACGCTCGTACCATTCCCAAACTCAAATACAGATATTCAATATTCACCCATTCACCAACCATGATTGATTAACAATTAAACCTATTTAAATGCAAATCCAAACAATACTTAAGTAAGCCTGTATAATCAAATCAGTCTGTGCAAGCGCATCTGTGACTCATACTTGGATCTATCAAAATTTAATAGATGCGTTGCAAAACCCATTCGTGGGCGGACGGACCGTCAGAACTTATTTATTAGCAACATCAATGCTTCTTTGTTATAATGAATGGACTATTGCAGATAGACGAGCCTAATTGGAAGTTTATTGGTGGGTCTGTAAATATGTCTTGTTGGCTGTGGAGCTTTCTTGTTGGAAGGCAACCATAGTTGCGTTTGTTTTATAGAAGTTTGAGGAACAGGGCGTAAAGTTCACTCATACTCTATAAGGGAGGATCCTCCAACCAGACGGGTCTTGTGTCTGGCGGGCAACTGCCCGATGTTTCATGTCGGGCCGTTTTATCTATGCTAATTGCGCGGTAAACTCTGATTGTGAGATGCAGGATTTTGCGTGACGCCAGTATGACGCATTGTTCGCATGTGGCGTTGTAGATACCGCTACAGTTTCTTAATTCTAATACTATCTAATTTTTGTTTAATTTTGACCAATTTTGTTTCATTTTATTTAATTTCATCAAATTTTGTCCAGTTTTATTATGTGATTTAACCAAATTTTATGTTTGTGTGACATGTGGAATTACTAATATTGACTAATAACTTGTATGTGTGGTGCAAACTGTTAATATAAGTTGGTTATTAATAAAAAAAAATAGAAAAATTAGGAGCGTGTCTTCTAAAAGATGACAATATCGCAATTACGTACAGTACCCGGCGATAAATATTGCACATCGACCTTTGGAAAGAGACAATCGGCTAATTTCGGCTTCGTAGAGCGTTATCTCTGTCGCACAAAATACAAACAGTCCGGTATCTACTAGGAGCCGTTAAAACAATTATGATTTGCTTCTTTTGATAATTATTTTTATTCTTTGTATAAAATACAAAAAAAGGTAAAGGTCGATGTGCAATATTTATCGCCGGGTACTGTAGCATAATCAGCCTATGATTTTCCCACTGCTGGGACACAGGCCTCCTCTCGGTAAGAAGTGGGCCGTAATCCAACGCGGGCCCTGTTCGGGTTGGTAGATGTCACATAAATCTTCGAATTTTCATCATTCAGCATTCTCTTGCCCTTATCCCAATTTTAATATAATCTTCATAATATACCTACATATTAAGGTATTAAAAAGATACTTTCTAGATTGCAATGCGATCTAGAAAAAACCTATATAATTGCACCGAGTTGCTCGACACGCTAAGAAGTAGAGTGAGAATTTTCGTCTTATTAGAAATTTAGAATTGACGATAGAAACTTGGAAGTATTTTTAGAAATCACGATTGTTTTGCAGTGAAATGTGGTTGTACCATCGGTTAGGCACACCGATGGTACACCCACATTCATCCTTCCTCTGCCTAACCCTTCGGCGAAAACATGCTTGATGTTATGTTATGTAAGATTATTTTGTGTCTAATCTGCCTATCTAAGCATTTCATATATTTAAAAAACGTCCTAGCTCGCCTTTTAGTTCAAGTCTGAGTCCATTAGGATCACACAATAATTGTTATATGATAGTAATATAGCCATAGAGGGGCTATAGGCATAGAGGAGCTTGTGGTTTTCTTTCTTTTTTCTTTTGGTTACGTAATAACAGCCGCACGGTTCGATCAATCAGGTTAAGCTACGCTTGCCGCGTTTGGTCCGTGGATGGGTGACCATATTCACATACCAACACCCGGCTGTGTCTCGGATAGCACGTTAAGCCGTTGGTCCCGGCTGTCATTCGTGGATCTTTGACAGTTGTTACGGGTCGTCAGTAGCCCGAAAGTCTGACAGCCAGTCTTACCAAGGGGTGGCCGACGAAAAATGTCTACGCTAGAGGATCTAAAATCATGTGCTGAATTCATGGTAACAGTTTCCGCGAATATCTCTTGTATTAAACTAATAACTCTGCGACAGCCACGCATAATTTGCTTACATTTAAACCCTAAGAAAGGATGACTAATTCATTAGGTACCTACATTTTACAAATCATCTATTACGTCTCTATAACGCCTTAACTTTCATACTTCATGCAAATTCGTTCCTCTGACAATGAGCCCATTTGTACATTTCAACTACCTTCATTTACTATTAACCGCCACCCCCGCAAACCTTAACCCTCTAGCAATAAAGCTTAAATTCCCTTGGCAAGGGGTTTTAGGACAGTATGATAGTAATGTGTATGATATATTCATATTAAAATGTAGATGCATGCGGCGGACGAACGGACTAAGAACAATAAAGGGCGTGGGATGGTATTAACTCATTATCCATCGATGGACACCTTGACCGATATCCATGCTGATCGTATGGATCTAATGTTTTGAAGGTACTTAAAGTTAGTACAAAGTTCTATGTCGAAAGACACATCTGACTTTCCAACTATCATGGATGGTAAGCCTTGTTTGTGTCTGCCTTCGTTGTTTATAAATGTGAATTTTTCACAACCTTTTCTCTAAATAAGTAACCATAAAATTTTGTGAAACTGCAAGGGCAATCAATGTATTTGTAATATCTGTAAGTAGAAAGTTTCCTAAGACTATAGTTTCGTCTCGTGGCCACATGCTCTTTCTTTACCGCAAGTTTTCATCTTTTCTTTTCTAAAATAGGTTTACATTAGATTCTCTTTTCTTTTCCGGATCCATATTGGACACATAAACTGAAAAAATGGAAGTTGAATGAAGGATTTTAACATTGAATTATGGCGGGTGCCAGAAATCATGACGTCATAGTTACATATCCCTTGAAAAGTTCAAAGGAAAGTTACAAGTATACGTCAAGCCACAAACATCAGCTCAGCACGATACGGTATCGGCGCATGAGTGCGATGCGCATGACACGATTACAGGTTGTCGTCACTCGATACGCCGACGGGACATCCTGATAACACCGCATGCTGCGTCCATGTTACACTGCGGGACAGAAATATTGACTGTGTAAGGTCACTTTCTGTTGCAATAATAATTGCTGGTATTAAAAATTTGGTAATTTAATCATTGTTAATTGCTACAGTACCTTAGTAATTACTTTCCTATTTATATTGCAGTATTCATTTTCTTTAATTTTCAGGGATAGCAAACGTAAAAATATACACGACGGTACTGACCATTAAGAGAATGCCAGCTTTAGATAAAAAGTAAACCAAAAGACCGCTTCTAGTTTCTAATAAGTAAGTACGAACTGATTTCCCTTAACATAAACATTCTAATTAGACCAAAATGTTCATCCTATAGGTCACCAATTGAAAAATCCTACATACTTCATGCTTGGCTATCACAGAACCATTGGATGAAATGACGGCTTTAAAAATTATGTAATTAACTACGAGTCGCCCATAAATTCGGCCTACAGTGTACGAACATAATGGTGCGACCATTGGCGCGCGGTCGGTCGCCAATTACCCTATTGGCAGCAATTGTTGTGCGACGCTGTCCGTCGTCCTGCCTATCAATATCATAACATCCAGCCACGCAACTCTGTTTAACATAGTTTTAATAGATTGGGCAGCAGCTTGGGATGTTAATTATAATATCCCAAACAACATTATTCCCTTATTTTTCCCTTAACTCTATTATGATTGAAGGCTAAAATCAAGGAAGACGGGGCAAACAAAAGGTTTGTCACACATTGGATGCCTAAAGACGGGCGTCATCACCGAGGCAGGCCTTAGAAACGCAGGCGTGACGATTTGGACACGTTCCTGACCAATTGGCCCGTGACGGCAAAATACAAAGAAAATTATAAAAGTATGGAAGAGGCTTTTGTCCAGAAGTGGGATAACATAAGGTAATAAAAACATGCTGAATCAAAGCGCTTTACGGCCAACCTCATCTCACCATATAAATAAAAAGAGAACCAGTAAGTTTTCCACCACATGGTCGAGGTATTGTCATGTAGATACAGACGCCAGCACATCAAGCTCCCCGAAACTGTAAAATTTTCCCAATCAACTTTAAACCTTATGCTTCAGTGATAAAGTTGAAAATCTATTAAAGAAATTTGACAGAATGTTACTTAGCTTGATGTGCTGGCGTCTGTACCTACAGAAAATAAACGAATTATTATTACAGAATGAAATTGAATAGGTGCGACAAATTAAAATATCTGACTCAGCGTGCTATAAAGTTAATTTAGAGCATGTTATTAAGGAAAGGGATGCACGTACGTGCGCGTAGGCGAGCGATTTGCAACGTCTTAGCGCGCTCTTTTTTACGTAGGAACGGTCAAAATTAGTTCAACACGTTGCCAACTTGCTTCATGGTTTGAACTCAGCGATGAAAAGTTTGCTTATCGGGCGCGCGCTAAATTTAATTTACTTTAATTCTCTTACTTTGTATTGATAATTTAGAAAAAAAAACCGAGACGACGATAATTCGTGTCTACTTGAAGGTAATAACTTAGTTTGCACTAAGACGATAATTACACGATTTTTTTCAAGAATTTGGATTTGGGAAATGACAATTTATTATGATTATGTAACATTTACTGCACCTCCTAATTCGATATGTCGAAAGTTTTCAATTTCATGCTGTACAATCACGTTTGCCGCTTTGGTGTAGCCAGTTCGAACCAAAAACCAGTAGTGCGATTCCGTACAAATGTTACCGTGAAAATTTAGGTAAGATAACGTGGAGTGATCTGTCCATATTTTCAATTCCCAGCATCAAGTAGAATACAAACTCACTTCACGTAAGTTAACATGGTAGATTTTTACATAATCGACCGCCAGGACACTTGAAGATGTTTTCCTTCAACATATTTATTAAGTCAAAATGGCATGTAAAAAAATGTTCGTGATAAACCATTCTGATGCTTCAGCAGCTTTGGAAGAACTTCAACATTTTTCTAACATGCTTTCAGGTTTCCCCATAGATATGATTATGTAACATGGTCAAAAAGAATTATTTTCAACCATCAACAACACATAGCATCAAGAAAGACAACGATAAGTACACAACACCTACCTTCTTAATTTCTCCAACTAGTACTAAATGGCATACGTGCATAAAACCTCACTCGCAAGCTTACGAACCCTTGGGCGTCATAGTCACTGTTAACGCCTCGTATATCAGGAACGGATTGTTTCATGTTGATGTATAAGTCTCTTTATCATGTACTCATGTTATTAGTGGGTGGGCTCCCTTATAGATTTATTGAAGGATGGTGGAGCGTGTGTGAATGTTGTGGTCAATTGTTTTAATGTATTATTGTTGTTGTGTATGTGTCTTGATTTGTGTTGTGATTGAATGGAAATGATATAGGCATATTAGATAATGGTCATGTTTAGAATCGGTCTTTTCTTATAGGAAATAATCTGAAATTGAACTATGCTTTATGTATTTTTGTGTTTCTAAATTGAGTGCCTTCATCATCATCAAAATCATTATCCGCACCCGGACTTCACCCACTGCTGACTGACCATAGGCTCTCTTGCAGCTTTCTTGTGTTAATCTCCACACTGCTGTTCCAGCCTCATCCAGGGTCTATCCAAGATGGCAACAATATCGTCCACCCATCTCGTCACCGGACGACCAGCACTTCGTCTTCCAATTGAGTACCTTAACCCATTCTCTGTCCCATGAACCACATATGGTTCAGGTTGATTGTTTAATTATTGTGTCTATTTTGTGGACAGTAAAAGTGTTAACCTAGGTCAAATAAAGTTATTTTGTTTCTTTTTTTCCTTCTTTCTTAGCATGACAATATTTAGACATGGAAGACTATCAATGTCCTGCATGCTGTATTAAAATAACACGGGCAATTATTTAAGTGACTGTCATACATCATGTATTCATATATCACCCATAACCTAAATAAGGCAAAATCATCTTCTCTAGGGTAAGATAAGTAAGGCTAATCCTCGTCTTTCTACAAGTTCAAATATGCCAATTAAGTACTTTATCAACATATTACCCAAAGCCAATAGGTCAACAAAAAAACTAATTCAATAACGGTGATAAGTCCGGGCAACCATGTGATAAGTCCGCACTAATGTGATAATTCCGTACTAATTCTGCGCTACTCTGTCCGGCCATCCGTCTTAATTAATAAACGATCAAAAGATACTGTTTTATGGAAGTACAACATTACCTGGAAATTGGTAACGAAAGTGTTGAGTGGACGATAACATAACTCGTACTGGTTATTGGTTTCGGCACTCCAATTACTGAGATAAAACACTCAATTAATTAATATTCTTTGCAATAACGTATTCCTAAAAATGTCTGGAGTTAGCAGCGCGGTGCGGGAGGGGTGTGGTGAAGTGATGCGAGAGTGATTCGTCAACTTGTGACAACTTCACTCCTCCCGCACCGCGCCGCAATCTCAGGCAACGTCTCAGTTAAGCGGTCGGCCTATAGTTAGAATTAAAAAAATAAACAGAACGAAGAGCCTAAAGAAAGTAGTAAGAAATATTGTTAACAACATTTTGAGTCTTGTAACTTGTTAGACCTATCTTCTATAGAAATAAAACATTGTTGTGTTTGTAATTGTCAGGACATGGTTTATATGAAAATCCACCGGAAATTCACCCGGGCGTCGCCGCGCGCCGGTCATATAACGACCATTTTTAGTCACAAACATTCTACCAAAACGCAAAACAATTTAAAATTACCCCGCAATATTCCCCTGCAATCTTGTTAGAATCCTGCAGAAAGTGCCTTAGAGGTGCACGCATAACATCCTAATGAAAACATACGACTCTTTGATAACCTGTTATGGTGTGTACGGAACCCTTTACGCTGCAAATTGGCTTGAGGAACACTAATTTACTACTGTTGTCCGTTTTCTTTGGTTATTTTTGGAACGCATTGTTAGATTTTCGCTGTTTCTGTAGAGGTAGGCGGTTCTGGTATAATGTGGTTTATTGCAGTAAATGAATGGAGTCTAGCTACTTTAAAAATAGCTCTGTAACTAAACGTTTTGTTCATACACAATATGTTTATTTGTCATCATAGATCAGATTATACTTCGATCTCCACTCAACCCACTACACCTAGTTTATATCTAAGGTTTAGTCTAGCTACTTTAAAAGTTTATTTATTTATTAATAACCAACTTATATTAACAGTTTGCACCACACATACAAGTTATTAGTCAATATTTGTAATTACACATGTCATACAATCATAAAATTTGGTTAAATCACATAATAAAAACTGGACAAAAGATGAAATTAAATTAAATGTAACAAAATTGGTCAACATTAGATAAAAATTAGATAGTATTAAATAAACTTAGATAGAATTAAGATAAATTGGAATAGAATTATTAATAACAAGTAACTATTAATTTAATTTATTTACTTCAAGGAGATTGTACTGGGAGTGGCAATGGACTCCAGGTATCGAGTAGCAGTGTCCAGGAATCTGAAAACATAAATGGTATGTTACTTATCTTTAAAAGTAACATCCTCATAGAAGTGATCTTTATAAATTCGTTCTATCTTCTTTTTAATTAATTTTATCAAAATTGGTCCAGCCGTTTGAGCGTGAAAAGTAGCGTAGCTGTTTGTGTATGTGAGTTTAAATGTTTGTAAACGCACCCACAATATAGGAGAAATTGCTAGTATGGGGCAATGTTTAAAAGCATAAAAACACACATACGTGTGTGTGTTTATATGATTTTTTTACTCACAAACTTTCGCTTTTATATAATATTAGTGTGATGGATTAGCAATATCCTTCAAAATTATTTAGTTTGTGACTGATATTGTGTAACGCAATTAGGCTACTGGTTCATTTTAAAATTTAGACAGATTTCTTACTTAGAGATATACCTCTTTTCTGCAACTTGAAATTCGGGCTTAATCTGCGTCCACGCTGCGAAAGAATAGCAAGAAATTATAGCTGAACCTTCAACAGAAATTTCTGAGAGTCGGCACTACTCTCTTCAAAACAAGAACCTACAATGTGACTCAGATCTGATGATCCAAACCAATCCAATACAAAACCGTAAGAAAACAAAATGGTCTCCGAGAAAACAGTAAATTCCTCACATGCTCAAATAGGCAACAAAGTTTATAGTTTTTAAATAAAGTTTACATGAAGAGCCATGTGAACTGCGAGCCCAGCCCATAACATATTGACTAGCGCCAATTGAGCTGGGCTAAATTGAGACGTTTACAAGTATTGACAGTAAAATGGGGAATCGTACGAGCGGCGACGGCGCCGGAGTGAAATTTGTCCCGTTACAAGGACTTTGCAGACGGGAGCTTGGGACGCTGCGGTTGCGTTTCGAACGCTTTAGCACGCTACTGACAGCGCATGGTGACGTCCCGACGGATGACTATCTCTTCTTGAGTATTAATGTTCTGTGATGACTATAGTCCGAGCGGAATTAGTTGGCCGCGCCTTAGGTATGTGAGAGGTGGGACGGAAGGGCGAGGGCGCATTGCTCACTACGTTATGCGTTGCACCCGCCGCCTCACCCTTGTCCCCACCTCGTGGCCAACTAGTTACGCGCGGACTATAATACGCCGCTGGTTGCCAAGACGTTTGTTGCCGCCGTCGCACCTGGCGGTCGTGGGCGGCTTGCGAGCGAGACCGCAACCGTGCATTTACGAACACAGCATTCAGCCATCACCGACGACGCGTCGTTGGTGACAAACGGCTACACATCGTCGGTCGCGGTCGGCGTGTGGTCAAGTAGACCCCAGCCTTACACAATACTGTTCCTCGTAGGTAATTTATACTAGGTTGATAACTTTAACAGTAAATCCATAAAATAGATTTTCGAGAAAATAGAAAATAGATCCATAATAGATCCAGATCCAGAAAATAGATTTTAGAATACCCCTGGGAATTCTAAAATCTATTTTCTTGAAATATGTAAAATAATGAATTATGATAAATTACTTATTCCATAATTTATAAATATTTACCTAATTATTTCAGCAAACAGACGAATGTCTCAAATTATCTCACAGAAATAATCAAGTCAAAAAAAAAATGGATGTCTAGAACTCTTCTATCATTCAGGATTCAGTGTACCAAAGCTTATTACCCGACAAAAGTCTGCAATGAGTCGACAGAAAAATTACGATACTTTCTAATTGGAATCTTAGTACTGCAGCAAAGTCTTATAATCCATCAAGGACAGTTCAAACAAGTAATATTTTTCCATTAACATTACAAAAACGCCCGTCTCCTCCAACGCCGTATGACCATGATTCGGATTGACGCGCCGGGCGCACCAACATCGCCCACTCGGTGGCGTCTCTGATTTATTGCAAATGGCGCGAAAGCGAAAACGCTCGTAAAACGCAGCGTACGCGTTTATGGCGCGTTGTTCGGCCGCGCGATTGCATCCTACCTTACAACCCTATGCGTAAATAACGCGGTTATTAGATAGCTTTTGATTGTGTGTTTAGTGTATTGCATTCAGTTTCAACGATTGTTTGTGTGATTTGGTTTGAAAAGGTTTCTATAATGGTTTGCGTTGTGAGTAAGTAATTCATATCTAGTAAGTTCATAAAAACGAAAGAAGTATTGAAGAAACGATATCTACTTATCTGTGCAAGATTTGTACTGCAATGTTCAGTCAAGGATGAAGGCTTATCCAAAGTTGTGCTGAGACAGTGAGCTGGGATTGATCAGAAATATTTTACATACCTGTTTCACGGCGATGTAAAACTGCTTCTTTTACCCATTCTTAATGAACGAGCTACTTCTCACACGGACAACTGTACGTCGCTTGCTCCCGCGTCGCCAGTCCTGATTCTCTTCTCACTTCGACCGCATAGTTTTTATAAAATTTGGCTATTTATTTAGTAAAATGTGGTGTGACTTCCATGCGAATGAAGACCCGGGCAGAGGCTAGTTCTTAATTAATTTCGAATTTCGTTACACTTTGTACCCTCGCTTATATTGTCTCTGTGTAATCTTTGAAGCTCAACATCGGATACCAACCTAAGATAGAATTGTATCCAGTATTTTTGAAAGGCAATACCAATGCATCAATCGGAGATAGAAATGCTACTAGTAACATAATATCTCCTTTATTTCAAAAACATAATATTCATAATGACAAGAAACACTTATCTGAAACATACATCATACAAATTAGCAGTCCAATTCCCAACAGATAGAGAACGGGAACAGCTAATGATTTCCACAAACGCCACGATGAGGTAAACAGCACGTCGATAAATCGTTCTATGCCAGAATGACATAACAAAGAGGCTAAGATCGTAGATCGAAGAAACGAAGGAGACACGTCATCAGTACAGGTTTGTGAAGCGTATATATTGGCGTAGGATGACCATTTGGAGTATATAATATTCCAGTTAATGGTGAAACATATAGACTATTCTAAACTATTCATATAAATATAAAAACATCTCATGTAAATAAATCAGTTTGATTTTAAAAGTTTACAAATATTATGCTTATATTTATGGCTGAAAGGCAGCTTATTTTCAGGCAGGATGCCTATAGTCTAGTAAGTGAGAATACATAATAATTAATTCTACGTGTCTTCATGAGGTGGCATTCACACTCAAATGTTAACTATGCATGGATCAACACCACTTTCATTTTTACACCATCCACAAACGTTATCATTTATGCAACAAAATTTTACATCGGATTAAAGGACGTTTCATTATAATTACCTCGTAGCATATCCCATATTTCTATGCTCCATGTCCGAGATGTGCAGAGCTCGCTCGTGCCAGACGGTTGGACGCTACGGCCCCATCTCATAAGAATTCTACGTCATGGCTAAACAGGTCATCTTTCCCTATTGTGAATAGCATAAAATATGATTATGGGGTTAGGGTAAGAGAATGTTGTAAACAGTTGGAATGTACCTATTACATACGCTTATGTTGAACTATTGGTGACTTCATCTTTTTAATTTCTGCACGGTAAAATAAGCATATATTCAAACCATGTCTCAAGAGGTTTCTAAGGGTCAGAATAATTCAAATGGCTAGCAAAGTTCTTTTAGAAAAATCTGGTTATGTTCATTGGGCACGATTTTCTTCCAGCTATACAATGTGGCGTTCTATAGCAAGGCTCATGTTTAGAAGTGGACATTTACTGTCTGATACCCAAGTACCTAGTCGTCGTGCTCTCTAGGCATATCCCATATTTCTAAGCTCCGTGTCCGGGATGTACCGAGAGCGGTCGTGTGTGCCAGTCGTGCCGGACGGTCGGACGCTCTCACGCCGTCCTATCCGTGAATGCTACTTAATTTATAGCTGCGGTTCGAAGATGGCACCGAAGTTAAGAGCTGACAGTCACTTGGAATATTTTTCGTAACATGTCAGGGATTCACGAAGTCGGTTTCGAGAAACAAATTGGGCGAGAGGATAGCTGACACGCCAACTCTGTGGTCAATTAAATTTATCGTGGTTCACGGAATAATAGCATGCATGAAAAAGCAAATCAACAATTTTATACTAAGAAGTTTTGCTTTTGCGGGTAAAGAGACTACATTCCCGTAGCATCAAGATTGTTCTCATCTAGTTTCAAAGCAATTTCTGTCTTAGGAATGCCAATCCATTATTAACAAAATCCCTGCAATTCTGAAACATTTCGCCTCAATTAATTAGCCTTTAACTATAATAATCGCGACATTCTACAGTAAACTGAGTCAATAAATTAGGTAGCCAGTACTAAGGCATTCGATGACTTAACGGAGCGATTGAAAACGGTCGCACAGGTCGTGTCGGATGGACGGAATGCTCACGCAAACCTAGTGGACGTGCTTCTTAAATTATTGACTAAATTGAAAATAAAAAAGAAGAAATTATAGGAAAGGGATACTTTAAAACGGTATACGATATTATATTCACCTTTCAACTGGAAAGTACAGTAAAAGACGAAATACGTAAAACCTATACTAATAATAAAGCTGATGAGTGTGTTTGTTTGTTTGAATGCGCTTATCTCTAGAACTACCAGTAGAATCAGAATAAATATTTTAGCATTTTATAGCCCAATTCTTGAGGAAGGCTTTATGCTACTTAACATTACGCTACGACCCTTAGGAGCCGAGCAAAAAGAAAAAAATAAGAAAGAACGCTGAGCGATAACGAAGTAATAGCGCGATGCGATGCGACGCGGGGTGGGTCAGGGGAACAAGAAAATTCTTCTTTTTCACGCGGACACAGTCGCGAGCAGAAGCTAGTAATAAATAATGATAACAAGACAAATAGCAGGGGAAGAAGGCAAGACTTATATAGCTATTGACGCTAAAGAGCATAAGCATATTGATATAATTTATAAACCTTTAAGGAGAAATCGCAGAAATTAAGCAGTAAATGTAACTTTCTTCAATATTCACATATTAATAGTGAATATTAGCTACTTAATGACAGTAATAACTGCGACATTGAAAAGCAAAACATATAAATCGGTGGATTGATAACACTTAAGATTTCAAACGGTCACAGGTTACTTAAAATTTATGGGAGCTGTACGTAATGGATTAAAAATTTGATATAAATGAAAGTGGCGGCAATTGAAATAAGTAACACAGAAGAAGTAAGACCAACAATCCAAGTTCTTTTGAGCTTATAATATTATAATAATTATTATTATTTTATTATCAGGCAACGAAGGGCCCATAGGTAAAATACACAAAATAATCTTATACAATATAATTATAATATAATACATACATATTAAAAACCTTAAAACTATGACTATACACGAAACGTTGTCGGCGTCGTGTTTCGCTGCGTGGTATCGCGTAACCGTTCTCGGAAACGTCGATATACGACACCTTTCGAGCAAAAGTCCTCTTTCAGACAGGTCTGTAGATGTCGGGTTGGAACTCGTACCACGAATGACTTAAAGTTGATGTTGTGGCGCGATTCCAACCTTTCGACCCTAAGAGTCCAATAATTGGTCTTCACCTTCAAATACTGCACGACTTCGTCAGTTGTCGTGGAGTGATGCAGACGCGAAAGGTACAGCTGTGCCGTTGGGTCCACTCGGTGCGGGCACATATACCACGCGGGTCCAGTGCGGGTTGGTAGATGTCATATAATTATTATGTCTTAAAATTTTTGGTTCTAGGATGATCACCTGCACCGTTTTAAGAGCAGTAGCGATGAAATTATTTACCACGGGGCCACCACTGCTCATACGTAAATATGCACTTATTTCCGCAGAAATAGCACATATATTAATTAATAGTTCGTGACATAATATCCATACAGCTAATGATGCTAATACCGGCGACATTGAGAAGCGTAGTGCACCTATAAATTAACCGACCGGTAGCAGCTAGATTACGAACGGTCGCAGGTCGCTCCCGACCGAGGCAAGGTTCTCACGCAATGTACTGGCCCCACTTAGTTTATCTTCAGATCTAGAGCCTGATATTGAAGCTGAAGTATGCTAATAAATAAATGAGATTAATTTTAAGGTTGTGTCTTTGAAACTTTTGTTGCATGTTGTACTGTCCTGTTTATTGATAAGTGTATCTACATGGTTAAATTACATAGCGAAACTCTGCAGACGAACTCATGCTTCATGGAACAACAACACCAGACGATTGTTGATCCCCTAATTTAATTTCATATATGTTTTTTATTATTTTCTTTATTAAACTAAATACATACTTATAAATTATATCTACTTTTAAATATAAAATGATTAAATTAAAAAATAATTATAATTTTTAATATAAATATAATTAATATAGTATAAAAAGAAATATAAAAACATTTAAAAATATATAAAATAAAATATATTATTATTACATATTAATACCCATCACATCAGCAGAGTTTAGCTAGCTAATTTGATTTGACCCTGTATATCTGTACTGCTACTACTCTTGTTATACAGTATGTTAACTAACAGAGGGCGTTCCCGTTAACCCGCAATAGTATAGCTAACATACATGCTAAAAAAAATATTACCATTCGAAAATAAAATGTTTTTATTTTTTTTTATATTAAAATATTCACTAAAAATCGTAAATTGATACGTTAAAGAAACACTCTGTACACGCGTACTTGAAGGACAGCAATGTCGGAATTTATTTAATTAAATAAATTAGAATTAATTAAATAAATAGAGTATCAATTTACGATTTTTAGTGAATAATTTAATATAAAAAAAAAATAAAAACATTTTATTTTCGAATGGTAATATTTTTTTTAGCATGTATGGATGCTATACTATTGTGGGTTAACGGGAACGCCCTCTGTTAGTTAACATACTGTATAAGGTTTTATTAAGCTTCACTTTTTTCTTCGGCGCTGAGATAAGACTGTACGTCAAAATTCTGCGATATTTTATTATTTCCAGACTGTCGTCGTAATTTGATTCGTACCGTATTTTCTCAGCCACAAACTTACCCCAACATAGTCTATATTTTTCAGATTGTGCAGTTATATTTCTTCAGCAGCCTCAACAGGAGTCCAGTGCTGAGTATAGCCCTGTCCAATAACGCCATTTAACCTGACCCTCGGTTACTCTCACTAAAGTACCTCTACTTTATTAATATTATTAAAGCCAGTTCGTGTTTTTCTCTTCAAAGCAACCTACCTCTTTTTTATAACTACATACTTTTGTTCTAATATACGCCATGAAATTCAAATGTCTATAAGACTTCTTAATCATTATTTCCTTTTTGTTACATAATTCCTGTTGAATTCAAAGGTCTTCCTCCATCATGAAAGAACCTAAACGAGCTGAAAATATTTCCTATATCATCAGCCACTATTTCCCAGTCTCACATAATTATATCACGTCTCGTTTGTAGGTGAGGCACAGTTAGGCTGTGTGCACACGATCAGTATTCGTGACGTCCATCAGTGGGTCGCTCTCACGCCGCCAGTCGCCACCCGTCCTGCCAAACTATACGTTACTGATGCTAAATTATGAGAAGATGCTGGGAGGAGGATTGACTTCGATTGGAGTAGGTACGTTGGTATTTTTAAATTATTTAGTGATCATTTTTCTGAATGGAACGGCTTTAGGTATAGACACATAGATGTCTCGATTTGTTAGCCATTTTCTATTTTGTTAAATACTGTACAGATTTATAGCCTATTTGGTGCTTACCGGCCGAACCCAATAACCTATTTTCAGTTAAAGACAGATCGCTACTGACGATAGCCAGTATTTGGCAGTAAGTATATATAATCCTAAAGATCGCTACTGATATAAATGATTGGGACGTTAAAACAAGAGATAGATAGGTTTCTCTAACTCCATTATGCCAAAACTGGTGATATATAAGTAATTGGGTTTGGCCGTAAATGAATACTTTGAAAAGTAGATGGCAGAAATACGAGACAAATATTGATATATAAAAAGTATAAATGAAAAAACAGTAGGTGTTAGATTTGGCTGACAAGCCAAGAGACAAAAAAATTTAACAACGTTGAATCATTTTCTAGGAATAATTATATATAGCTCGTAAAGCTCCCACAGTCCCTACTTGGTACTTGTTACCTCCCATACGTATTAACACTATAACTTCAAAACATTGTAAAAGTCAATAATTTTTTAGAGTAACTAAGGTTTCTTGGTATGTGAAGATGGTCACCCATCCACTAACCAACCGCAGCAAGCGTACCTGATGGATCGACCCGTGCGGCTAAAACAGCTTAAGTTATTAATTATAATATAGCTTTGTAATTACGGACTTTAATTTGTAATATACGGCTAATGTTTCTCGGAGTTACAAAGGTGTGTCTTTTGCACGCCCGCATTCTGTCGCCTAATGAAATTTACCGGGATCAAAACAGAGCTTTAGCTCTAGTAAGCAACATTCTAACTGAAAATCCCAAAATTTTCCGCCTGAGTAATGTCTAATGAGCATTCAATCTGATTTCACACTCAACCGCAGACGGATTTTACAATATATATTTTTTACTGCCTCGTTGGTCAAGTGGTTGCAAACGTTACTGCTGATGAGTTCCTGCGATCGATTCTCAGATTGAGAAAAGTGTTATTGCGTTAATCAATCAGGAAAATTTCTAAGTACTGTAGAGGCTATCAATGTAGCCCTGCCTTTACCAGTACAGACTGGTTATAATTGCCGGTGTGTTCCATTCGAACGTTCAAGCAATTGTCAAATATTCTAATATGTTTTTTTTTTGTGTAGTAGAGTATGTGTGCTAGAAATAACATGATAATGTAAAGTCGTAAATATATTTTATTCAAGTCGAAGCTTTTTTCAATTATATTGTGAAGCTCCCATCTGGACCCCCCACAGTACCTACCTAATAGTTACTTAATAGACTCTGCATTTGTGCCCGATTGATAGTAACCGGTTTGCCCCCTTATTACAGAGTAACTGGCGAAATGTGGATGTGTAGGTACAGACGCCAGCACATCAAGTTACTGTCAAATTTCTTTAATAGATTTTCAACTTTATCGCTAAAGCATAAGGTTCAAAGTTGATTGGGAAAATTTGACAGTTTCGGGTAGCTTGATGTGCTGGGTCTGTACATCTCTGCCTAACCCATTGGGGATTACAGGCGTGGTGTTATGATGTTATATTCAGTACAAGCAGCGCCCCGCGGTATCATCCGCATAAGTGTCAATCCTGTAGAAGTATCGGGATAAAAACTATCCTATATCCTTTCCCGGGACTCAAACTATCTCTATACCTTTATGCGTGAAGAGGTAACAGACAGTCAGACAGACACACTTTCGCATTTATAATATTAGTATGGATTATGGATAATGCGATTTCAATACAAATAAAATAGAAACAAAGTTCCATTTCAAAGTAGGTTCCTATCCCAAAACAATGCCCCAGTTAACACTTGGCTCGTCGCACGCGTCGCGGCGCTTGCGCAGCAGTCCATCCCATCGATCACGCTTAGCATTTCGTGCACCCTCCTACAATGACAAACAGCGAGGAAGCTTGGACGGTGGTATATGAGACTGAAGTATTATCATATAATAGGAATGACTATTGTGTGTAGGCATGAGAAAAAAAAAAACTTAGGTTATTGATTACTCACATGGATTAGGTACTGTTAGTCGCAGTCGAAAGCTTCCAGTTTTTTTAATAGTTTCAGTAAATACAACATTATCATACGTCTACCTATCTTCAAAAATAAAACTAGTAGTTACTCAATTTCACTAAGCCTTCATAAAGACCGCCCATTGTGTCACCCCATGAAAAAATGTTTACATTTATATTTGTAATTTTTATGGTGTACATTATAAAGAGTGTTCTAAATATCTTTAATTTATTATTAAAATAGTGCGTATGAAAGCTTATATTCTCAGTTATTTTAATATTTGATATTCAAATATTACAACAAAAAAAAAACACAAGCACTCTAATGATACAATTCTCCTAATTCCTATATCTTTCTCACATAACCCATTCGCGTCCAATGTAGATCACAAAATTGAAAGTGAATTGACTGACAGACAGACAAGGTACAATAAGGCACAAACAATTACAATATACTCAAATTATTGCCATATTCTCGCCACAAGTATCTAATCCAAGCACAAAGGTTTTAAACTTACTACGATGCCATTCTTAGATAAAAAAGTTTGCGTCATTGAAATCGAAATGGATGATACAGCCGCCATCTTTGATTTTGTTTATGTTTTAACAATGAATGAACAAATTGACCTGATCTTTGGTCGGAAGGTCACTCGGGTAATGGTGTTACAAAAGATGATTTGTGGCAGTAGCTGTCCAGAGTGACCTGTACCGTTTATTTATATTCGGATTGCTTAGAATAGTTAGAATATACTTAGACTTACTTATACTTACGACTCTTGTTAGAAAGTTTTTCCTACAACATTGAAGTTAAAATTCGCAAAGCTTTTAAAAAAGTCTGCACTTCCAAGTTGTAGGTCAGGTATTTTAAACTTGATGTTTGTTTATGTTTTTTATTATTCGATGAGTAAAATATCATGTAGCTTGCTGGTAACGAAATTTTTATTAATAAAAACTCCGTTTTTAGAGATCTACAATCTAGCAAGAGATCTCTTGTATTTAGCTTCAACATTCTGATTAACTGACCGACTCTTTGACAATTTAAAAGTGCCTGTAAATTATTTAATGGAAATAAGTGCTTTGATTTTGAGTTTCCTGGAACATAATCTATGAAATAATGCTAGTTAATGATTCATCGTCATCATCATCTACCTACACTCCGACAGCCCTCTCTTTTCTTGTGTCAATCTCCACGCTCCTGTGCCAGCGTCATCCAGGTTTTACCCGCGATGGTAATAATATCGTCCGCCCATCCCACCGAGTTAATGATTACCTACTTGGAATTTCAGTATCATAACATTTTTCTTTGTTCCAGAAATTCATTCGCTTTTCAGACTTTTTTTTTTTGTTTCTGCAGTGCTTCAGGTATGTTATGTTTGCATAAGCACACGTCGATGGCTTCCATGCCATCGTCAAACAGGAATCTGCCTCTTTTCTCTGCAGAGTGCGGGAGGGCTCCAACTCCATCCTGCAGACCATAGCGGGGAGGTGCCTCCCTTATTAGGTTATTGTTCGAAGACGTATTTCGAACAACAGCCTTGTTTCCAAATAGATAATAAGTTTACTAACATAGGTATAAGTTATCTTTTTGTTTCCTAACCCATATGGATGCTGCTTATCCGAAATATATATATTTTTTTTTAACTTAACTTCACCACTCTAAAAATCAATTACCTCAGAGTGTAAACGAACTTTTTATGCAACATTTCACAGGTGAGGCCGATGAAATAGAGATAGCCCCCAGCTCATTCATGGCCGTTTGCGACACAAACCAAATGTCAAAATAAGGTCAAAGGTTATAATTGTTAGATGTTAAATGTTCAGCTGTACATATCCTATTGATTTATGCAGGAATCTGGTGATGGGCTGGCTCGACGAACAATCGTTTTCATGCAACAATGGCGTTATTTAAATCGATTTAGAAAGCACGGAAACTAGGTGCTAATGTTGCTAATAGAAGATAAAGGGCTTTTGACTCTCAGAATTAACAAAGTTAAGTGGTTTTGTTGGCAATTGATTCCATATTTAATTATTTCATTCCGTTACCTAAATATCACGGTTCCGATAGCTATAATTATCACCCGAACAAGGCAGCAGCTGAACCATTGAAAGACTTGCTTGAAAAATAAGTGAACTGACTTGAAGATTCGGGAGTTATCCATATGACTGCCCATTGTCGAACTAATTGTCAACAATACATTACCAAAAGTACAATCGGTCAAGCTTCGTCGTTTTAATTACAATACAAAGCTTGCCTATTTAGTTCTACATTATCCCAATACTGATGCAGTATGTTATTAAATCTTCTTCTTAACTACGTATATACTCGTTTTGGCAGTGCTGAGGATTCTGACCCTTCTTGTAGTTGTCTTGTCCCAGCTTGGCGGTATATTATTCCTCGGCCATTTATTCTATGAGTCTTCCTGAAATGAAGGTCTTAAGGGGGAAGCGCTAAGGTAGCCCGCGAAATTCAAATTTTCTTACGTTTTTTGCAATTTGCTGGTCAGCATTAAGTTGTACATTGATTAATATACGAATCGCGGCCGTAAGAAATATGTGTTTACAGAATTATAATCATTAAAGTCATCAACACAACTCTCTAAGACCACGTAAGTCCAAAGAATGATGATTTCATGAAACAGTTACTCTTGGGACTTACGTGGTCTTAGAGAGTTGTGTTGATGACTTTAATGATTATAATTCTGTAAACACATATTTCTTACGGCCGCGATTTATATATTAATCAACGTACAACTTAATACTGACCAGCAAATTCCAAAAAACCTAAAAAAAATTGAATTTCGCGGGCTACCCTGGCGCTTTCGCCTTAAGACACGAAAGGATTGGATTTGTCAACCATTTTGGTCGGATAATTATATAAAACAGCAACATTTTCAACCTATCTTGGAGCTTACGTGCAATGTCCCAAATAAGTTCAATACAAAATATTTTTCGAAACATGCCTCTCTACTCAAATCTACTACCTACTATCTACTAGGTATACTCAAGCACTGGCATCACATACATACAGACATATAAATAAACACAGTTTATGTAAAGCTAGCAAATGAACGTGGTCGGCGAGGCAATGGGTCAGTGAGTCACGACGCTTCCTACAGGAAAGGGCAGACGTCATCCCACGGGTATTGGTATAGAGATGTTGATACCACTTCAGGTTTTATTTTGTTAGGGCCCTATCTCACTAGGACATCAATGGCGGCGCAACCATGGTCGCACTGCCAAAAAATGTATGGTACAATGTATGGTATACCCGCCATAAACCTGTATATATTTTGCTGGCAGGGCAACCATGGTTGCGCCACCATGGTGTCCCAGTGACATAATTATAAGCCTTTTTATTAAATTGTAGTTTAGTGTATCGAAATGTAAGTAGGTATGAGATTTATCTTTGAATGTACTCTTACTATATATATATTAATTGATAAATGATTTTATTTCTGTAAGTACCTAGTTTTGTACGAACACTTTTACACGTCAATCATATTTTTTTAAACTAGATGAGGTTGGCCTTAATAATAAAGCTGATGAGTTTGTTTGAACGCGCTAATCTCTGAAACAACCAGTCGGATTAAAAAGAATATTATTGCATTTGATAGCCCAATTCTTGAGAAAAGCTATAGGTAATCACAAAATCACGCTAGAACTCTTAGGAGGCAGGCAAAAATAATAAAAGTAAGAAAGAACGCGAAAACGAAGTAATATCGCAGGAGATGCGATGCGACAGGGTGGGTCAGAGGAACAAGACGTTTCACGCGGACAAAGTCGCGAGCAGAAACTAGTACTAGTATAAAAGTTTTTTCGAATTCACCCTAAGCTAAATATATATTAAAATCTCTTCATAAACATCATTGACATTTTTACTCCAATTATTGCGAAGTGAAAGCCTCCCCTTTTATAGGTATGATGGAATCGAATTGTGTTCTCAATCGTAAGTATGTTTTAATTATCTCATAATTTATCATCAGCTTAACTTACGACCAATAAACTTCTTATGCACGCTTACAAGACCATCGCAGAAGTATCTATACCCGAAGATTATCACAAGTAATTGAACGGTATTTCAATATTAATTATTGGCTAATAAACTCACAAAATACCAAACGAAACAAAACAAATCATTACAGAAACATTTACTATAGCAAACGTAATGACCGCCTCACTAATGGAAACAAACTCGCCAAAACTAAACCAATGACACTTAACAGATTTACACTTATTAAGACAGAAGATCATGGTAGTATAGCCTACAAGTTTACTTAGTTTCTAACTGCATTTCATAACACCTTTATTGCATTAGCATTAAAACAGATATTCATTTGTCTAATGAGGTTAATAAGTTGGGAAGTTCCTCCGGTCGGCAGTCCACGCGCTGTCCGCACGTTCATTGAGCTCTTCCCATGACATTATCCGTACACCCTACTTTGATTTCACCTATATGCTAATATCACACAATCTAAAAGCAACCCTATCAGGATGTAGCAACATTGGGTTTTGGTTGGCGGTTTTGGGTGCTTAAAATGTTTGGCTATGCAGTCTAAAATAGCGCATCTGAGGCACCGATGCCCCTAGAGATGGACCTCGCGTTTTATTTCCACCAAGGAAGACACGACTTTAGTACGATGCATGGGGGAAAATATGGCCCCAAGTCCGTTCAACCGTATTTCACTGGGGTCGTGGTGGGTCACTTCGCGGACATTATTAAACTGTTACTCGTAGAGAATCGTGAGACGTGACTTATGTAGATGTTTAACTAGTAGTTTGACTGATAGTTTCACGTGTATGCAGTGGTCGTTTCGCATGTGAATCTTCCTTGCACGATCCGCGGTGGAATTAGTGAGAAAGTTTTGTTTCGACCATATTTGGATGCGTTCGTTTGGTGCTTTGATCGGCGGAAAACAGAGTTCGGAGCTTTGTACTTTGCGGACTTGAACGCTAAATGGATAAACGGTACCGTTTTACACACATTATCCTATGGTTGTCCATTAGCCATTACCATTCTGATGTTTCAAAGAAAATGAAGTAAACTTCTTAGTGCCCCACAGACCTTTAAAACGGCCTTAGAAACTGAAACTTCTGAGAAGACGCCGTGATTAACGTTCTTCGGGGTCCAAAGAAAGTGGGGTTTATTTATAAACGATGATTAAAGTTAACTGACGTTCAAAGGACAAAAATGTATGGTTAAACAGTCGCTTATCACCACACGTTTATGAATAAAGGGGAGTTACACTATCTACACAAAAGAAGAAAATTTCAACAGAATTTTTTCCATAATTTTTACACTCATATCCTAAGTACAAGTCCACACCACCCAGCTAAAAATAAGGGCAGCTCACACACCAAGAATTATCTAACAACAAAGACAATCTATTCCGGGGCAAGAAAAAAGTATGAAACGATCCCGGCGCGCTTGATGCATGAGGAATTCAATTTATACACTTTTTGCGAGTAAATCAGGAAGGCAAAGTGCAACTGTAAAAGGCGAAATGTGGGAAAAATTGGCGGGAACAATGAGAGAGATGCTTGTTTTTTCGGTTGAAAGAGCGCTCGTCGAACGCAATTACGTGCCAACTCATAAACTGGGTGATATGAGAAGGTACAGTTGCACCGTGTGGTTAATCGTTAGTTAACACTGGTTAGGTCGTTTAATAATGTCCATGAAGAGGTTTTATTGTATCAGGCAATCGAAATAAATATGACATAGTCTAAGATTGTACATGTTAACTTAAAGACTTAACCAAAATAATAACTGACTGATTAAGGTCTCGAGCCATGTAGTTACAAAGGGTTTAAGTCCGTAACTGGCCAGTTAATATTTTATTATATACAAGAAAGGTTAATGTTGTTTGACTAATAACAGCGAGTTATTCATAAATAGCAAAATTAATTCCATAATTTGTTTATTGAAGCTGACGTGTGACATTAATACCTGCCCATATCACTTACTAAAATATTTTAAACTGACTGAATGATTTATTGATACTTAAACGAACAAAATACCGAATGTGAGTTTAATGCCGTGACTTCATCGTAATCACAAATGGTATATGGTAATCATGTAATGGCAATTTAAATTTGATTTATACATACGCTATAAACATTCGTTTACAATGCACATTTAACTTTGCTTTTAAATGACAAGATAATTATTTTACAAAATAATAATTTCACCTTATTTCAATCCTATTGGATTAACATGAAAAACACGACCATGTCAGTATAGTGTCCACACAAACATATAATTGATGTATTCCAATGACAACATCGCAATGATATTCTATCTATCTATGGGACATGAAATTAACAAAACAATGTTTTGCCTTAACCAGCCATCTAACATGAACACCCGATTAACAAACCACAGTTAGCCGCACGGTACAACCGCCGCTCCGTACCTATAGTTTTTCACGAGGAAAAGCGTACAATGCCGTGCACAAGAAGCTGAGAAAGCACTCATTACCGAGTGGACAGTTATTGTTGGCGATCATCACACGATGCTTTCCTCATTCCGCTGTTTAATTGACTTGTTTAGATAATACGCCTTTGTTTAGCCCTTCCTTGTTCCGTTGTCCTGTTATTCCACATGAACTCTGAATACGGTTTTTTCCTTGATTTTTCTTTCCCATTAATTTTGTTTTGAACAATACACCGGACGATTCTAAACTTATATAACCGATGTCTGTTCATGAGTTGACAGAAATAAGTAGGTACAAAAATTGCCCGGGCATTTAAGGCTCCTTCAAACAGGCGCGACACGATACGCGACACACAGGCACCGCAAATCGCGCAACGAGCGCTGCCTTTGTGTCGCGCGCGATTATATCGCGTGTCGCGTCTGTTTGTAGGAGCCTTTAAATGTCATATTACGGCAATTTTATCTTTAGAATAAATGGCGGTTTAAAAATTTTGTGTGGAAAATAATACGTAAAACTTTCATATAAATCTCCGGATTAAAGTTACCTACCTGACTACTGAAAAATCAGCCCTAAGTAATAAGACTAAATTAAACAGTACCTGTGTAATAACACTAAATTAATTCGCTGTGGAGGTTTTTTATTTACATCGGAATATAATATATACTGTTGTGGAGTAATTAATAAGGAGGTTCTATTTATATTTACCTAATAAAAATCTGAAGTCCGATACCTATCTTTTATCAGTGGAATAAAATTGAGGTCTAGTAAAAAAAAAAAATTCTATGGAAAAACTGCCAAAAATTCAAAATTTATTCTCAGTACAAGCATATTCTATGTATAAAAGTTTAGCAGAATGCTCCCTTCAAGTAATAATAATAAGTACTGGTATATAAAAAGGAGGGGGGAACATACATGATTATAGCGCATCAAAAAATTCGTCCGCATCGCTGCCAACAGGAAAAGTGCCCAAAAGGCTGGCAGCATTGCCACGTTGTATGGCAATGCCGATTCTTTGGCCAAAAAATAGGTCAGCCCTTTAGTCAAGTGAAGAGTCGACTAACCGCTTGGTGATGTCTCGAAAAACTAAGTGGACACTCGGACCCCATGGCTCTTGTAAGGTTAAAAAGTAAATAATTATTTTTATTTTATAATTTATGTACAGACGCCAGCACATCAAGCTACCCGAAACTGTCAAATCCCAATCAACTTTTAACCTTTATGCTTTAGCAATAAAGTTGAAAATCTATTAAAGAAATTTGACAGATTGTAGTAGCTTGATGTGCTGGCGTCTGTATGCCAGCACATCATGCTACCCGAAACTGTCAAATTTTTCCAATCTACTTTGAACCTTGGCGATAAATTTGAAAATATATTAAAGAAATTTGACAGATTGTAGTAGCTTGATGTGCTGGCGTCTGTACACATAGTAAAATATTATATTTATAAGCCCTTTTTGTATCGTGCATTTTACTTAAGAACCTAATTGACTGCAAACAATGGTAATAAAAAAATAATTAAATCAATGCCGACTCATAAATTCACACATATTATCCTATCTGACTCCATCGCTAAATTCATAGCAAGTCAATGTCAAAAACAATAGAATGCCCGCTTATAATCTGTCTGTCGGTCTGTCATCAACGTCACACATGGGACCTTGCCATTACATCCGTCACTCTACGACCCGATGTCGGTACCCTTGACGTGCAGTCGCCGGTACGAGCAAAGGTTACAAATATGAGCACTGACTGCGATACCGCATAACTGTCTGGTAAATGTTTTTGAGATAATTTTGATACCTTGAACTGGTTTAAAAGCTTGGGAGGAATAATCCTTTGGTATGTTTTGGCGCAGTGATGGCAGGAGGCAGTGACGAAGTCGCGTCACAGGACTGGAAGACGAATCTGGATTTGGTCGTCGGGCGGCGAGATGGGCGGACGATATTGTAGCCATTGCGGGTAGTAGCGGCTGGGACGGGAGAGTGGGGATTGGTACGAACGCACAGCACATCAAGCTACTACGATCTATCAAATTTCTTTAATAGATTTTCAACGTTATCGCTGTCGCATAAGGTTCGAGATTGATTGGGAAAATTTGACAGTTTCGGGTAGCTTGATGTGCTGGCGTCTGTACAAAAACTCTTAAAATTTTTGTTGCTTTTATTGCTTGTTTGTCATTATTTTATTTTTATTATTTGTTATTATAAATAAATAATAAGTTTATTTATTTATTTCAGGTAAATAACATCCATTAATGGCACACGTATAAAATCAAATAATATAAAATCAATACAAATCAAATTAAATGGAAACAGAATTATAGGTACTTATCAAATTAAAATAAATAATCAAAACAATAAAATTAATATAGAATGTTATAGCGGCAATAGAAATACACGCTCTGTGAAAATTTAAACTGTCTACCTAGGTATTACGCTCGCTGACAGACGGACGGACAGCGGAGGTTTAGTAATGGAACGGTGCCGTTGGGTACGGAACCCTATGAATAAATGTCAAGATTAAAACAAGTTGATTTTGCAGGGTTGATGACGTAGTCTAATACGTCATCATCATCTGCCTAGCCTTCAACCATAGTCTAATACGTATTAACTATAAATAGGTAAAGTAACCTATGGCCAGTTCGTGATATGTCTTGAGAACCAGCCGGACACATCGCCCACAGAGGTTACTCACACATCCGCTATTCATCAAATACCAGCTGGGATATAACCGAGATTAAAGAAACAAATGAGATACGAAATCACTGCTGGAAATGCTACAATTAAGCAAAATAATATAGAAAAACTAGCTGCGCCCCGCGGTTTCACCCGCGTAAGTTTCGATTCCATAAAAATTCCGGAGAGGGCTAACCTTATCACCTAGGGGTATAAAAATAGCCTACGACCAACCAGACCTACCAAATATACACAAAAAACATCATAAACGGTCAAGCCGTTTCGGAGGAGTTTGATGACAAACACTGTGACACGAGATTTATATACACGATGAAATCTTAATCAACGTTTTCCTCTTATGGGCACCAAACGAGAAATCGTGAAAAAAAAATCAGCTGTTCCCTACATTTGTGTTCGCATAACTCGTCAAAATGTAGGGAACAGCTGATTTTTTTTCGCTATTTCATGTTTGTACCTATAGTAAAAGTCGTTCATAATGATGTCTATGAATCTGTATGTGAATCTGTCTAAAACACAATCGAGAGAGCACTGCAACATTTTTAAATTACTGGAATTAGAACCTTAACATTAAAAAAAAATATTCTTAAATTTAAAGTAACTCTATTTACAAATCTTTGTTGTTTTTTTTCTGTATACCTACTGAGCCAGCTGTGACCAAAAGAGACACCCTTTTAAAAGTAACATAACATAGGTATGCACCATTTACTCATGTCATATCAACCTTCCTTCTCAGCTCCGGACACCAAAACAATGCCTAATAATATTCGTGAATGTCAGCAGCCGGACGCGGCCGAATCGGACGACCCCGGACGGCGGCGTGCGAACGCGCAAAGGATTGACATTTTCTTATACATAGATAGGTGCGGATAGGTGCCTTCGTGTCGTATGTAGTCGATTACGACTGTCAATTGGAAAATTCCCGTGATCTTTGGTTTGTGTGGAATAGCAATTTAAATAACGCTTAACACTTGTGCACAACAATGTATGTTACGGCATCCAAGATTCTGATTGTGGAAATAATACAATGACAATCTAGCCTTCAATCAAACATTTTCGATCCGTGGAAGAATCGAACCTGCTTCACCTCGTAGCGAGAGTTTTTTCCTGCAAAAATGGGGTAGTGTGCTTTAAACTCATTGGTATGATAAAAGGCAACTACGAATAGGTGCTGCAATCTGCGTTGACCCATCTTACCCATAAGTTCCAACATTAAAATTAATTTAAATAGCCAATAAGCCAATCATTTACAAACAGTTTAACCCCTTCAGAAGCTTTACAAATTAGATCTCGATAAACCGTGGCAACAAATCAATACGTTCCAAACGTGTTTATTAACGTCAACACTCGACCAACGTCGTGCGCGCACGCAACCAATTATCGCGGATTTTTCGTATAACAGGACAAACTAGTGTGAATGGTGACCTATATTTGCAGAGCGTCCCTTTTACTTTCAAATATTAGCAATGTTTTGTAAAGATACTATTAGA
Organism: Luperina testacea; assembly: GCA_927399505.1. Taxonomy (NCBI): domain Eukaryota; kingdom Metazoa; phylum Arthropoda; class Insecta; order Lepidoptera; family Noctuidae; genus Luperina; species Luperina testacea. Next base: position 14,496,475 of record OV656768.1, on the reverse strand, counting down.
TTTTAGAATCTTTTGTTAAGATCTGTTGAGAAGATAGTTTGTTTCTCAGACTTGGCGATTCCCATGATTTTTGACATTTTGTCTGGCCCTTTCTGTAAAGTCAGCTAACTTGGAATAGCTTGAAGTACTTTCTTCAAAGAACTAGTTATGTTGTCATGTGCAAGCGCACGAATAGATTCTTCATCCAGAATTACAAATTTCTGGTTTAAGTTGAGGTTACATTGAGATTTGACCTAAGTAGCCAGGAAGGTAATCCAAATTAAGTTACAATTAAACATCGTTGAATCACAACACAACAGATACTTTAATAAATCAGGGCTATTGGCCTTTTATTTGGTCTGACTGCATTTATGGAATTTAAAAAAACTATGAAACTAAATGCACCAATAATATTAAACTTTTCTTTCAGAAAACGCACGAGACACCCAAACTCGACACAACCGAAAGCTACAAAGATTCAAGACCCGCTTCCCACATGTAAACTGTATGTGAAAACTGAAAACATAATATTATTATGCGCCTGCGGCTATACATTACGTACATTCGTGGAAGCTATTTGTACGAGTCATTAGGGTAGTGATGCGCCTGATATTTAGTCGTCCGCTGCGCTTGCGACACTGGGTGACACGTTGGCGCTTGACGACACTGTGGTTAAACTGAGTTTAGCGAATATGAAAATATGTAAACGACTTTGTAAAGTAGAGGATCTCATGGTTAATGATGATGAAGAAAATATAAATTGGTCTAAGATGTTGAGTTTGGCGAGGAGTGTATCTGAATCATATGACTGGATATATTGGCACAAGAATCTCATTTAGCTTTGTGTATATAATATATTCTGCAGAGGACATTAATGATAAAAACTTCCTCTTATTTTAAACAGATGCCTGTCTTCTAATCCGTCCACGCTGGCTGTCATGTGTCTACGTGAGTCCAAACAAGTTGTGAGACTCCCAAAAATATACTATTTTCTAAGCCGTATATAACGATCTTTCAATGAACGACATGCAACCACCAACAGATATGTACCTATGCTGCAGTGACTGAACACTGAAACATCTGTGTTTTAATAAGAAATTGTTTTACGTCAACTTTAAACCAAAAGTTTAACTTCACACAGTGCTACTCATCTCGCAAGGCCTCCGCGGGCGGCGAGTTCGTGTGGTCGTGCCCGCAGCCAGATTAAACTATTGCATTGCACCTCACCGACATTTCGGTCGCCATGGTAACCGAAAACACACGACTTTCCGTCACATCACCACCAATGAACACCCAACTCTAAAGTCCGAGCTGTAAAGTTGATATTAGCTTGTTTGGGGGTTGGTCTAAGTAAGTTTTCTTCGTGAGTTTATGAAATAGGTCGGTGGTGCGCGTCCTGTCGGCTGATCGTACGAATTTATGCTCGCTACGACTGCAAGGCGTGAAGAGTATGAGCTTGTTAGTATGGATTATTAACCTCAATTTGGACGATTTCTTAACATTTGAACTAATGTTTCTGAAGTTTTGGGACACAACAACCGGTCCTTTTAATGATTTTGTGTTCTAATCTTATTTCATTGCAAAAGTCTTACTTAGTCACTTCAAGTTGCTACCGACGATCACTTCAGTCAAGTGGTTTTTAAACCGGACAAAAAATAAACATGGCGCAAACTAAAAGTCAAGTATAAAAATCAAGCTAAAGTTTAAAACGTTGATTATCACAAATCATCAAAAATTAAGTAAAATATACGAGCATGATCGTGCTCCAAGACATTCATCACTTTAGACGAAAACATGAACAACCACAAAGATTTCCAAATCCCAAACAACAAAATTGCAAAAACATTGCAACCTTTTAAATCGCAAAACATTGAATGGAGCATCCAATTATAATCGTGTGAGAACAAAGATATACGCCGCACGGATACAATTGAAGATCATCTTAGTATTCAGATGTTTAGCGCCTATAATTGAGCGAATTTATTTATAACGCGAAAATTGCTCTCCTGAGCATTTCATCGGCAATCGTGGATTGTATACAAGCAAAGATGGGTCTGTTGCAATTATTGGCCGGTATAGAGAGGATGATACCTTCAAGGTGAACTAAGGCGTTTGTGCTGCATTAAAAGTGCATTCATCAGTGACGAAATTGAAGTAGGTACAGACGCCAGCACATCAAGCTACCCGAAACTGTAAAATTTTCCCAATCAACTCTGAACTTTATGCTTTAGAGATAAAGTTGAAAATGTATTATAGAAATTTGACAGATTGTAGTAGCTTGATGTGCTGGCGTCTGTACGTCACTTTTAAATCCTAAGTCATTTGGGATTATTTTAAGTGGTCTTTACATTATACCTCATAATCAGCCTATAATGTTCCCACTGCTGGGACACAGGCCTCCTCTCGTAGAGTGGGCCGTAATTCACCACGCTGCTAACCCAATGCCGGTTGGTAGATGTCACATGTCTTCGTATTTTTGGTTTTAGGAGATGCCGGTTTCCTCATGGTGTATATTCCTTCACCGTTTTGAGAGCAGTGGTGATGAAATAATTTACATAAAGCTCCTGTCTGGGTTCGAACTTACGGCCTACAACTCGTAAGTCGCGGCCATTACCACTGGGCCACCACTGCTTATACCTATTAAGATCTTTTTGACCTTTTTTATTCTTTATTAAGGAGAATCTTTTTGACCTTGGCATCTGATCTGACTGGGTCAATAAATTCGTGTTCATCAGGGCATTCTGCTGATGACACTTGAAGAACTTCGTGCAAGCCCATACTAATATTTATTTTAAAAGTTCTGCCATGTTTAGTAACCCTAGTCTATAAGAAAGTGCGAGTCGGACACGAAAGGTTCCGTACCACAAGGCAAAAACGCCGAAAAAAACACGTTTGTTGTATGGGAGCCCCCCTTAAATATGTATTTTATTCTGATTTTAGTATTTTTTGTTATAGCGGTAACATAAATACATCATCTGTGAAAATTTCAACTTTCTAGTTATCACGGTTCATGAGATACAGCCTGGTGACAGACGGACAGTGGAGTCTTAGTAATAGGGTCCCGTTTTTACCCTTTGAGTACGGGATGGAACCCTAAAAACCAACCATCACAACACTCAGCAAACAGTTCAGTGTTAACTGTACATCACCAAACCCACATTAGAAACAAGCTGAATGAGGGTTTTCTGAAATGACGTTCGCTAGGTGGCAGCACTGGCACGTCAGGTCCAGGCATCTGTCAAAGAGGATATATTTTCTTTAGTCATGACGGAATGATGAACGAATGAATGAATCGAATGATGAACGTCATCATATATTTTGTATTGGGAGACCTCTTGTCACAGTGGTGCCAACTGGTGTCGTAAATTTTCACGAAAACCCTCACACCAAAAAATCCAAAACACAGCACCATCCTCCTCCATACACCTCCATTCGTGACCGAGCCTCGCTAATGTGTGTATTCGACGTAGTATGACCGCAATGAAGATAGCAATGCCACTATTAATTCATTGCCCCGCGCTGAGAACACACCGACACTCATTATCTGCGCCCGCGCTTCTTGCGTGCCCCTATACATGTTCGCACCCCGTACTCTCACGGACTTAGAGAGAGATAACATCGGGGCTATAGAGCCTTAATTAATAATTTCGTTTATTTAATTTTTTGCTTTGTAAATGCCTAATATTATATGTTTGACATAAACATTTTGAGGGTTCAGCTAAATAGAGGGTTACAGACTATCCTAATTCGAAAGAAATATTGCATTTTAATAGCACGTTAATAAAATCGAAGTTCAAAAATAATTTAATAGTTGTGAGGCGATGGTGGTGGTTCTCTTAGTGTGAATTTCACCGATGAAACTGAACGCGATCAGCACATCTGAACCGCGTTCAAGAGCTGTCAGTGTCGATATTCAACAACTAAGATGATACAGACTGCTATTAAGCGCGGTTTAGATGAGCTGGTTGTGATCATTGGTGAAATAGTGACTAAGGACTCACGGACTCCTGCAACCACAGAACAGATAAACCAGAATAATAACACAGAAAAGGTTAACCTAAAAACCATTTCTGTTCTGTGCCTGCAACTAACTCATAATATCATATCGTTTATTTCTTTCTTGGGCAATATTAAAGGTAGTTCCTGACTATGGAATGACACACTATAATAATATTATAAAGGTGAAAGTTTGGTGTTTATATGTTTGTTACTTCTTCACGCTCAAACGGCTGGACCAATTTTGATAAAATTTTGTATGGAGGTAGCTGACACTGTGGATATATATAGGCTACTATTTATCCCGATATTCCCACGGGATCGACATTTACGCGGGTAAAACCGCGGGACGCAGTTAGTTTTTAAATAAAGCTCAGCAACACTTACGTATCTGAAGCAGACTTTGACGGACGACGGCCAGATCACAGCACTGGCGATTTAAACACGATCTGCTGAAATGTATGACCACTTACTGGCTAAGGAAGGCTGCACACGTTGAACCAAGGTATAGAAACAGGAGTTTCATAAAAAGGAACGCAGATGATTTCTGAAAAATAAATCAAACCATTCAAATTCAGTTATTTTTGAGTTTAATCAAGCAAAACATGACACGGAACACTTCGCTCCATATTTTTTTCATGCAGGTATGTACGCAAGCTACACATCAAGCTGCATTACCAGTATAAGCTGACTTCTGATTGTACGAAAACCACTATACAATGTGAGATCAGCTAAAACTGGAATGTGTAGCTTGATGTGTAGCCGTGTGTACAAGGGCTCAGCGGTGCGATTCTGTAACCATCTCACCGTGAAAACTTAGGTGAAGTGAGCGTGGAGTGAACTGTCAATAGTGTCAATTCCTAGCAAAAACAAACTCACATCACCTAAGTTTTCACGGTGAGATTTTTACAGAATCGACCGGCTGTAGACCAAATTTCGTACTTAAAAAACGTTCAAATTCAAGTAGCAATCCCATTTCAACGACAATCAATGTCAAAAACTTGTCAAAAATGTATGTCAAACGATTGCATTTTTGTCAGAATGAGACTGAGATTAGAATGCGAACATTCCCTCAAGCTCCGCTAATGAGACACAATTGATTTTCTATTGTATCGTGCTACATAGGGCACGCGCGGGGCTTGACCGGTTAAAAAATACGGGAATTCCCCTCATTGACTGATTACCTTACAAACGCTGCATGATTTTCAAAAATCGCTCTCAAATTATCCCACACAGTTGCCTCCCATACAATCAGCCTAACAAGTACATTTGAATTAATATTTCGCATTAGACGCGTAATCACCGGTACCGTACATATTTATGGCTAGTATGGGAGTCGTGATCGTCGACGGGGTCTAAGTGCGAACCATCATTGGAGCCCTGATAGTGAGCCGGACTTTGGCTAAGTAACTCCTGATGTGTTTTAATGTGCGGATGGTATTTCCTATGTTTATTTATAAGCCAGAGCTGTAAACATGGATTTGAGTACTTGAAACTTTGTCCAAAATTGAAGCAGAATAATGTCTACTTATTACTAATTCACTACTTTATTACTTTTTACTATTGACCGATTCCTATAACTTAGTTATAACTTGGTTTAAGACTTGTATCTTTACCAATAATGAAGCAAAGACCTCATAGCTTTGTAAAGTAGACGCTCTCTTAAAGAAGTAGCTATCACAGGAAAAATTACGAGTAGTTTACGAATCTGTTTATAAGTATGTCCAGTTTGGCAATAAAAAATGCTACCATTGTTAAGGAAATTGATTCGTTTTTGTTTAAAGTAGTCGAGCATATAATGCCGATATGAGCCGATAGAATGGAAGCAAAATGTGAGAGAATACAGGGTGCCTTGGTACCCTATAAGGCCTAGTTTTGTTTACGTTTATTTAGGAGAGCAACGGAAAAATGGGCTCATTCAGCCATCAAAATATTAAATGCACAATAATTTCGCCACCAATTATCTCACTCAACTTCGCTAAACTTGACAAAGCTTCAACAATTTCCACACTAAAACCAACACACGATCCAAATGAATAGCTCAAATGTTGAATAATAACCCTGATTGATTTATCTGCACCAAGATGGCGGATGGTGCGTGCTCCGGCGCCGGTCGGACATACGATAATTTTCAATAAACACGCCTCCATTAAATTACTCATCTTCGCTTAGAACTGAGATTATCGAAGGGTATAAGTGTCAGGTGAAAGTGGAAAGGATATGCGTGTATGTGTGTGCGATAATATTCGTATGCGCCTACGCGGATAATCTTTCAATCAAAGGTTGGAGGAAGGTTCGATTTGTTTGGTCGGGGTCAATGCAAATACGGTTTGTGTGAAGGATGTGAATTTTAAATTCAAATTATCGATGGAAAGTTACGTTATTTCGAATCGTAAATATTTTTAAGTGTTTCAAATAAATCACTGTATCCTGCAATGATGATATATGCAAACGAGAATATTAATTCTTTCGGTGAAACGTCAACATCAAATTTTTTTAATTAGATTTGGCTGAGTTAAGGGGCCTACATGACCTAAAGCGCGATCACTGTCGGACTGCATAGAAAAGAAAGAAAAGCGCGATGACACAACGCTCGTAATTTATTGCAAAATATGAAGCAATTATTTAATTACAAAAAATCTATTGTGTGGACGAAAAAATTAAAACACTAGTATTTTAGTATGTTGCTTGTAGAATAATCTGACAAAAAATCTGAATGTTTTTATTGTAAAATGAAAGTTTTTAGAGGTATGTCCATGATTTTTTTTCTATCGTATCAAATTAGTTGTATTATGTTTTCAACACCCTATCTACCTAGCATATATCCTGAAGAATACTTATCATATATTTTTCTGGTTTTGTTTACTGTAGTCGATAATAATACTTTTATTGTTTCTAAAACTTTCGATTTTTGTGTTTAGGTCCTGTAAGCTCCTTAAGCGATAAAAGGCTATTATAATAACAGAACAACGAAGTCTTAGTTCTAGTAACAAGATGAAACACAAAATTTCATAACGTAAGTCATATCTCAAAACTCCAAACCAAGTTTACAAGACAATTTTGCAAACAATTTCACAGTAATAATTAGTCAAATGGGTTTAAACAAGACGAATGGGCGCGCAGCTCGAGCGTGCGTCCACTCACGCGCAAGCCCGTGCGCATGCGCGACCTACCACCCCTCGCGTCGCGTTGCCAATTTGTTAGTTGCGCATCTAGAACTTTCTACAGGGATTTGGTAAACTGAATTCGGTTTTAGTAAGCGTATCTACTCTGTGACACGTTTTCAGGTTATAAAACAGTTTTATTATGAGAAAACTTTTAAGCGAAGTTAAAAAACGTAGGTACCTAAATGTTTCATACACGAAGAAAGATAACTGTTATTTTGCAGTTTGATCTGATAAAAACTCTTAGCTGATACTTACATGCCATTTTTAAAAGCTTGTTTCTTGGTACCCTGAATTAACAATACTGATCTGTTACAATAAAAATCACTCTATTTTTTCCGGCGTGAATTAAATCACTTTTTACATGAAGGTAAACTACGACCACAGAATAAAGAAATACAGTATTGTTACTCGGCCGTAACCTTGATGTAAATGCCTACAGCCGCGCGGTACGTAAACATGCGATAGGGCTGCCCGCCTCCAGTATTTTAATTACATTTGCCTACTTTGTGTTTACATTTAGTTTTGTTATTGTATTTTACTGTGTGTACATAAATAATTTTATATAAACAAATAAAATACTTTGTGAATTGAATAGGAAGTGTTTAATAAAAATGCGTGTTGTTTTGATCGCCGCCGCACGACTCCAGCTAGTGAGCAGCAGCGCGCTGTTGCTATTCAAATTTCGAACTAATCGCCGCGCGGCGCCAGTCAGTAGGCAGCGCTAGCGCGCTGTTAAAATGGCGGGAAAGCAAGTGTGCATTCACAGATTGATTTTATTTAAAATTAAAAAAACAGTTTATTCGGTAATTTAAAAACTTGGCTGCATGCTCTAGTGTCTTTGCCAACATTTTCACGCAGCCACGGCAGAAAATTAATAATCCTCGCGCCATTTTTCTCAAATTTTCTTTTCTTTGTACTTGTATTGTGAAATGTTTTTTTTTTTCTGTTTCCTCGCAAATGTGTTAAAAAACGTCGTACGATATACGTGCGTATTGGTTATAACATCTTAACGCACTAATATCGTAATGTACTATTACAGAATTATAATCATTAAAGTCATCAACACAACTCTCTAAGACCATGTAAGTCCAAAAAATGATGATTTCATGAAACAGTTATTCTTATTACAGTAACAGTTATTCAATAAAAATAATTAATTTTATTCATAAAAGTATGCAATCATTTCATTAATGTTTTGTTATGATGTTGTCACGTTAAACTATCGTCCGTAAATCGACTTTACAGACAACCAATTTTTTTGTAGTATTATTCATACACACAGTACAATAAACAACTATTATTAATAATAAAAACCACGTCTTTACTTTGAATTATACAAAATAACAAAACACACATGCGCCGAGGTTTTAACACAAGCGTACCTACCGTTTAATGATTCATGAACCGCCTATAACTACCTACCTCACTCGTGTTTATCACTTTCCTTTACTCTATTCACTTCATTTATTAATCCAGACATCTTTTTTTCGGGAGATAAAATGAAATACTTATCCATTAAAAATACACACATTATGTACCTACCTACAAGTAAAATTATTTTATAGTCTTACCTTTCAGAGTTTCCAGGTAATCTAAAAAAAGTTATCTCTGGATGCGTTATTGACGAATTCATGCAACCAAAAACAGCACAATATAGCCTACTCGTCATATTAAATATGTACTTGAACTTATTTTTAGTGCAAAAATCGCGCGGTTATTGTTAAAAAAAACAACACACCGTCCGTTCGTCACTGCAGCACAGTCGCGACTGTCTGCATGCTGAGCTCATGCCGTGGTCGAGGCGCGTAGGTATAGCTCGCGTTTCGTCCGTTTGTATGAAGACCTCGTACTGTATGTCTTTATACTGTGCTACGACTGTGAAGTCACGTTCAGAAAATGAGCAGCCTCTGAGTAGCCGAATAGGGTGATCGGTACATAATTAATATCTATCTATACAGTATGTTAACTAACAGAGGACGTTCCCGTTAACCCGCAATAGTATAGCATCCATACAAGCTAAAAAAAATATTACCATTCGAAAATAAAATGTTTTTTTTTTTATATTAAAATATTCACTAAAAATCGTAAATTGATATTCTATTTATTTAATTAATTCTAATTTATTTAATTAAATAAATTCCGACATTGCTGTCCTTCAAGTACGCGTGTACAGTGTTTCTTTAACGTATCAATTTACGATTTTCAGTGAATATTTTAATATAAAAAAAATAAAAACATTTTATTTTCGAATGGTAATATTTTTTTTAGCATGTTTGGATGCTATACTATTGCGGGTTAACGGGAACGCCCTCTGTTAGTTAGCATACTGTATATCTATAATTCTATACAAATAACAAAGCTGACGAGTTTGTTTGTTTGAACGCGCTAATCTCTGGACCCATTAGTCGGATTTGCAAAAAATATTTTTGCATTTTATAGCCCTATTCTAGGAGAAGGCTATAGGCTATTTAACATCACGCTAGGACTCTTAAGGAGTCAAGTAAACAAGGCTAAGTGAAAACGAAAAAGCATGAGCAGGCGATGCGATGCGATGGGGAAACAAAAAAAAATAATGTGGACGAAGTCGCGGGCAGACACCAGTTAGTAAATATATTGCCCAACTCAACGGCGATGCGATGCGATGGGGAAACAAAAAAAATAATGTGGACGAAGTCGCGGGCAGAAACTAGTTAGTAAATATATTGCCCAACTCAGCAATCAAAATTAAATTGGGCCTGTCTTTAGTTTGACTAACCTCAATTTAGTTGAGACACGAAAATTCAGTGTCATTATAAAAAAGTCCTAAGCTAGGTTCCATTTCTGAACATCATAAGGTTGGCTTTACTTTATAAGCAAGAATAATTAAATCTGACATAGTAAACAAGTGCAAGCAGACTGGACAAGCTTCAAACAAATAATTAATGATTCACTTCCGCTCTATGAAAATTAAAGTGCGACTATTTGAAAACAAAAAGCGATTGTGTTACCCACACTACAAGTTAATCGCTGGTTAATGGATGCATGCGTGGGCGCAGTGTTTGTGCGAACACTGCGCGTGGTGGTCGACATTGTGGGGCTTTACGCCCATGACGGTGTACACTGCTTGGTATACTCGACTGATGAAAAGGGGATTTTGTTTAGTATATCTTTGATTTTCATCTTGTCCGCTTCTGTTACTGTTAGCATAAACATAATTGGAAAGACGATTTTTTTCTAATATTGAATGACTTGTGGTTGCTGGCAAGAAAAAGCAACCTCGTGTCTACTTTTCAGGGAAAGCCAATAGAGGTTTTTGAAAAGTCTGTTAGTATGGATCAGGGCTGGATATCTGTCATCCGGCTCCAGTACCTAAAGATCCTATATAAATAGGAATCTTGCTGTAACTTATGGTACATACTGATGAAAAAAATAATCCCTTTTGAGAGATATAAATTGCTAGGTATTATTTTTATTCCCAAACTGAGATCACTAATCTGTGTCTACTCAGCTATTCCAACAGTTAAAGTTAACGACATAACAGTAATAACAGCATATTACTCATGAAATATTACTAAAGCATCGAAAATAAAAATGGCCCTTCACAAGAAAACAATGCAATTTATAGCAGTGCAGTATACCAAAAGCTAGCAGACAGTGTGTCTCAGCGCTCATTTGTCCACAATAATTACCTTGCACAAATTGGTCCCGCTATAATTTATACGGACCGGCTAGTACAACTTACTGCATATAAATTATACCAGGGAAAGTGTTTAGACTAATTAGTTAGGGATATTAGATGGAATTTATTTGTATTAGTGGAATGTGTTCAATGGAAGGGCTCGTGGTTAAGTTATAATAATCGCACGGGTTGTTCGATCAGGTTAAACTACGGTTGCCACGGTCTGTCCGTGGATGGGTGACCATCTTTACATGCCAAGTCCCCTCCGTGCCTCAGAAAGCACGTTAAGCAGTTGGTCCCGGCTGTCATTAGATCAGCTGATAGACCATCTACCATTGCCTTACTTATAGTCACCCAATTTGATGAATAAGTGGGTATATCACACGATTAGTAAACACCTCTGCACTAAACGAGTGCTTGCGAAACCAACGCAAGGAAAAGTTACAAAAAAGAAGCTCCCATATTAATTACTTTACGCAATATTACGTCCAAAATAAAAGGTTATTAGAGCCTAACATTTAACAAAACTGTAATTTTTTACAAAAATATTTCTTTATCATCTGACATTTTTACTAATATTATTTAGCTACTCCCACGCACTCATTGTTCCGTTCAATCATAAGTATGGCCCAATAATTCCCACCTCTAGGAACAGCCTGAAACGTAAACTCAACCGTATCATCTGCGAAATAAGGTTGATAATCCTGTGAGATATAATTGGACGTAGTTAAGCAGAAAGGACTCAATCCACAATATGTCACTTTTGAGTTATGGGCGTTTGAAGTTTTAGCTGTAATTTCTCTAACAAAAAGTTAATTTTTTTTAAATGTTTCTCCTATATTATTAAGAAGATAGTTTATATTTTATTTTTCCATCAAAATAATGATGTATTTTGTAATAGATTTCGAAATATTAAGTGAAATGTGGGTTGAGTCCTTACAATTAAACTCATGTTTGTAAAGACAGTTATTTTTTATTACTTTCTCAGAATGGACTCAAAACTACCCATCGACTAGAAAATATGCTATTAAAAAAAATAAAACAAGTATTATTATAAAAAAACGTTATATAATTATTGACCTTAATCATAAAGTTAACAAAATCACGTAAAAACGCCATAATTCAAATTTAAAGAATAGAAAAAACAGCGCAAAGATAAGTGCTCATATCAATTTCCCTCATCTTCCAAATCAAAGTCGAGAGCTGGCCCGTATCTATCAACATCCTCGTTGATACAGCTGTTTCCTTTAAGGTTATTATAAAATGCGTGACAATCTTCGGGTATTAAAGTAAATATAGATCTAAGATCTTTGAGCTTTGCTTGAGGAATGGCTTTTCCCTGGGGCCAAAGAACTTCAAAATCTTCTTCTGAAAATTGGATTGTAACCCCTTTGTTTCTTTTTGACAAATCTTCTTTTGAATATCTCCACTCTCTGACGTCATAGTAATGCAGTATGGATCTTCTTTTTTCAACAAAATTTGTTTAGTTGTTAGCCAGTTTACTTTTTCTTTATTTGTACATATTTTGCGTTTAACTATTTTTTTTCTATTTTTTTGTACTTAAAAAATCTTCTTCATTCTAGTAACTTTAAGGGATTTTTTCTTTTTACAGATTTCTTTGATTTTTATGATATTCATTTATATTCTTCTACGGTGTAAATATGCTCGTGATGCTTAAGCTCACATTCAATCTTGCTGAAATCAGTGTCGTTAGGCAAAAAGGAATGGCCGTTTTTTTTCAAGTATAAGATTTATTAAGTACATATAGTTAACCGCAAAATATGTACAAATAAAGAAAAAGTAAACTGGCTAAAAACTAATCAAATTTTGTTGAAAAAAGAAGATCCTTACTTAATTACATGACGTCAGATAGTGGAGATATTCAAAAGATAGGTTTGTCAAAAAAAAAAAAAAACGAAAAGGTTATTTATAATCCAATTTTCAGAAGAAGATTTTGAAGTTCTTTGGCCCCAGGGAAAAGCCATTTCTCAAGCAAAGCTCGAAGATCTAAGATCTATGTTTACTTTGATGTTGATGGATACGGGCCAACTCTTCGACTTTGATTTGGAAGATGAGGGAAATTGATATGAGCACTTATCTTTGCGCTGTTTTTTCTATTCTTTAAATTTGAATTATGGCGTTTTTACGTGATTTTGGTAACTTTATGATTAAGGTCAATTTATTATATAACGTTTTTTATAATCATACTTGTTTTTTTTTAATAACGTATTTTCTAGTCGATGGGTAGTTTTGAGTCCATTCTGAGAAAGTAATAAAAAATACCTGTCTTTACAAACTTAAGTTTAATTGTAAGGACTCAACCCACATTTCACTTAATATCTCAAAATCTATTGCAAAATTTATAGTTATTTTGATGGAAAAATAAAATATTTAAACTATCTTCTTAATAATATAGGGCAAACATTAAAAAAAATGTAACTTTTGGTCAGAGAAATTACAGCTAAAACTTCAAACGCCCATAAACCAAAAGTGACATAAGTATTGTGGATTGAGTCCTTTCTGATAAACAAAACGAAATATTTTATGTCAGTAAACCTATATCACAGAAACGACCCAACCTGTTTAAGTCGATTCAGTTATTTGATAATATGATATTTCCAATCAAAACTAATTCTTAGAAAAGATCCAAACTGTTTGAGTTTATTCTGGTTTATCGACCTTAAGAACATACTCATAGAAATGTCATTACTCAGAAACAATTCAAGCGGACTGAGTTCGTTCAGCAAATACATTTTGTATGCTCTTCATACTGTGGGTTGAGTCAGGGTAGTGAGAAAACTAGTTTGCGTGTTCATTTTCAAAATAGGGTTTTCACTACATGATAGATTCGACCCTCAGGAGTACGATGGCATACTTAACTCAATTTTGACCAAAGTGTGGATTGAGTCCTTTCTGCTTAACTACGTCCAATTTCAGAACATCAAAATGAATCTTGTCGAACTGTTGCGAACATTTTGAGTTGATTTGCAAATTTTGAAACTGTGACTCATGGGGAGTAGGTAGACAAGGCAGCGATTTATAAATAGGCCCTATATTAGATTTAATCATTTAATTTATCACTCCACGGTGTAATTCAATAACCATTGCCTTGTGGATGTTAAATAGAAAGATATGAATGTACACTCACACTACCTGATTTACTTGTACCAATAAAGTTTTATTATCGACAGTTTTATTGGTATCAGATTGGGTTATTGGTTTTTGATATTTGGTCCGAATCATTATTTAGAGGACTGTGCTTTTCGGAAGGTATGTAAAGAGAATTTGTTTTATTGCAAACAAAGTACAGACGCCAGCACCCCAGCACATCAAGCTACCCGAATCTGTCAAATTTTCCCAATCAACCTTGAACCTTATGCTTTAACGATAAAGTTGAAATTTGACAGATTGTAGTAGATTGATGTGCTGGCGTCTGTACATACCTAAGTATACATACGTTAACATCAGTCCAAATCATTCAAAACGATCTTAAAATACACTAAGGGAAATCTTATCTTTATTTCCAAATACCTACTTTATTTTTATAATATGGACCAACATAAGCATAGCATCATCAGCTTATAATGTTTCTACTTTTCCAGATCACAGCCTCGTCTCTTCGAAAAAGAATGGGCTATAATCTACCACGCGGGCCCAGTGCGGGTTGATAGATGTCACATGTCTTGGAATGTTCGGTCTCCTTACGATGTTTTCCTTCACCATTTTGAGAGCAGTGATGATGAAATAATTTACACAAAGTAAAGCGCCAGCTTGGGTTCCAATCCAACCCACGACATACAACTTGTAAGTACTTTGCCTTTAGCACTGGGTCATCATGCACTGCTCATCATTCATCATCATCATCATTTCAGCCGAAAGACGTCCACTGCTGGACATAGGCCTCCCCAAAGCACCTTCGACCGGTTCTGTGCTTCTCGCATCCAACGGGTTCCTGCGGCCTTCACAAGGTCGTCGGACCACCTTGTGGGAGGCCAACACTCCAGAACCTCTTGGCCCCATCGCACATACCGCAGTGTCTCAAGACGAAAGTCTTTGACCAGTGCGTGTTGCCAGTGATGACTTATGGCACTGAAACGCGGTCGCTCACAATGGGCCTTATAAGAACGCTAAAAGTCACCCAAAGGGCAATGGAGAGGTCTATGCTTGGAATTTCCCTGCGTGATCGAATCAGAAATGAGGAGATCCGCAGGAGAACCAAGGTAACCGACATAGCCCGAAGAATTGCCAAACTTATGTGGCAGTGAGCACATTGCTCGGAGAACAGATGCACTGCTCACAATTACTTAATTTACAAAAACAATACAAAAGATGGACAATTTCACAAAAATGTTTAATCTAGCCTTTTATTCCCCTTGAAAGTTCTCGCTAAGAACTGCAAATTATCCAAAGTACAGTTAGCAACAATAACGAGTGTTTAAATGCTATTGTTTTCACACTTGATGGCCAGGTAAGCAATGTGTATATGTACTGTATGTATTGCACGCACGCATGCATGCATAGATGATCATACTTTTTGGGCTAATTTTTCCGGTCGAAGATCTTTGATAATGTCAAGATCAATGTCTCGACATTATCAACGATCTTCGACCGAAAAACTTAACATTAACATTAGTTATTGTTTTTAATGGTTTTGATTTGTTAAGTTCCTACACTTATAATGCAAGGTCATGGAAAATTAGAATAAGTTTAATTAAATTAAAAAAATGGATAGTTTTAATTTGATGTGTCTCAAAAATTGCTTAAACATGCAAAATTTAATTTCTGAAAAGATTTATCCGACGTTTAAAAATTGAGTGTCTGTCATTCTCATAATTTTATTTAAGTAAGTACTTCTACTGCTTTCAAACTTCCAATCAACCAAACTAATTTCTTGACAACCTTAATCACAAGAAAATAGCTTTATAAACAAAATATCATCTTACTGAAAACCGCACCTTTAAAAAAAATTATACACTAACCTCAGATTTTAGTACAACATCAGTGTAAGCAATGGTTGGTATAAAGAAAAATAAATACCTAAATCTCAAATTGACAAAACTCTGAAACATCCGGAAATCAAAATCCGAAACGTATCCATTTCTCAGTGTCGCTGTCCCGTTTGAGACTGCGATGACCATCAGCTGTAGCATCAGTGACCTCCGGACGGTCATTTATAAACACGACCATGGGAACCAGGAGATAACAGATCGCACGTACCTCCACGATTAGAATACAGACGGTTTTGAGAGCAATTACGCTAATTTACCCCTTTCGGCAAGATTTAGCAAAGGTTTGGGGATATGGGTTTTGGGATTTATGTGCTTTAGACAAATTTTCTTCGCACTAACAGCATTTATATATGTATGATGAATTAGGACAGGTGTCTTTCTTGAAATTGAAGTGGGCATCTTAGATTGTATGTATTGAAAATATTAAAATTGAAGCTTACAATAGTTCTTTTGTGTCTAGTTTCTTTGTGCTTTTGAAACTAGAAAGGCAGAAAATCTGGTAAACTACTTAATAGTAAAATGATAATGAAACAACTTTACTTCCAAAATAAGCTAGACTAGCCAATAAATTAATTAAAAAAAGCTAATCGACACAATTTCCAAAAAACTCCTCAAATGAAATAGTTACTTCCAGCATCTTTTACATCACAACATTATCCTTAAACAAGTAGTCCTAGTATAAAAATTGACAAGAGCGTGCTCTCGCGCATGACACGCGTTATCTCGATCGCGACGTGTGCGCGAGTGAGATGCCGATAGCATCTGTTCTCAGGCTCTCTGTCCGTGCAGGTAAACACACCACTTCCGAATAGATACATCCTTGTCGTTTATGGAGTTTGACGGGAAATTCAATACCTATGAAGGTTTCACCAATACGGTTATCTTTTCCTATCTTATAAAATCTCTGTGTGTGCTGTATCTGTCCTTTGGATAGATCGAGAAAATATGTGGACTTAGTGATGCTACTTCGTCACCGAAAATATATCTGTACATGTATCCAAAGTTCTTCTTGTCGTTCTTGTAGTTCTTCGTTTCGTTCTTCGTATCGTTCTTGTTTTTTTCTGGCTTAGCAGTAAAGCTTATAATTCAGTAGTGGTGGCTGGACTCAATCTTTAAACCAGAAGATCAATTCTCGTGCTTAAAAAACGTTCAAATTCAACTCGCAATGTCATCTCAGCGACAATCAATGTCAAGAACTTGTCAAAAATGAATGTACAATGCGTGCCACGAAAGATGAGACTTGACCCCGCCTCCCCCGCTCTTTTCGCCGCCCCTATGACGTCCAGTCCCGTCCCGCACTCAGACCTCATACCGCTAAAGATACCTAAAATCGTGTACTGCGCATGTCAAACCACGTGGTGTGTCAAGTCTCATCTTTCGTGGCACGCATTGTAAATTGATTGTATTTTTGACAGATTGCAACTGATATTAGAATGCGAATGTTCTTAAAAATACGGGAATCACCCCTCAGATGTAGATAATGAAAATCTTTATTGCACATAATAAGCTTCAGTCCAGAAGGTAAAAGTAGGTCTCTCTACCATTTCTCTAAACATTGTCAAATCAACATCTACAGCTAAGTAGACTCCACTAAACAATACAGTATTCTTCAAATACCTAGGCAGGATGACAATGTCCTATAGTAGATGACATCATTAAGTTGTTGGAACCACGTCGCGATGATGACAGACAACCAGCTTTCGCGATGTCAACCCACATCTTGGTTAACGTGACAATAGACCGCGGTTGTGCGACGCAATGCATAAGAAACGTGGATAACCATGGCTACCGTTATTTAGGGATGGTACCTTGAAAATTACTTTAAAATAGAGTTCTTTTTCAGTATGTTATGACTTACAGAACAAGAGGAATGCAATTTAGGTACCTATGACTACAAAAATAGAGAAAATGTGAGTTAAATTGAGATTACCGGTATCGCTGACTTTCCCTTCTATTGCTATATTAAATTTAAAGAGAGTGGCTCTTAAAATTTTGGTCAAATATTTGTCAGTTTATGGCATTATGAGCTGTTTATTGGAGTGCTTTTGACAAGCAACTTACGCTCTTAGGATTTATTACATCGTACTACGATTCACTTGCATATGAAAGTTATTATAAGAGCTATACATAATATTGCAATCCAGTTAACATTATTGCCCAATGCTTATTACAGCTGTTACCCAAGTTGTAATTCAATAGTCTCCTGACGAAAAAAAATCTCTAATCCTGTTTTTCCGTTCATTATTTTTTGGGTGGGAAATTATTAAATAACTTCTCCCGCTCTGGGCAGAGCAGGAGGGCGTGTCAGACTTTTACTGACTAAAACCCACCGTGTTCCTTTAGTTGCCTGTGCCAGGGCCACGGTAACTTTTTCGAACAACCCGCGACCCTGGCAAGATTTTTGTGTGGGATTGCCCCAGTTTTGCTCATAAACGTTTTCGAGTTGCTGAATGATGCAGATGTGCTAAAAATCCGCTGCCTCTTATGTCTTGTCTTGAGGCAAGATACTACGTTATGCTTTGTTCCTTTTCCTAGATCACGACAATTTACGTTTTTATTATATTTATAATTAAGTGGGCAATCCGTGACGATCCAACACCGCAACTGTATAAATTACTGATTAGCTGTGTATTTATTTACATAAACATAGGATACATGCTATAAATTAGATTCTGTCAGGAGTATCGAGTATTTGCTAGCATCCTTTTAAGTTTATCAACATAAATAAAGTCTGTTGGTATTAATTATAAGTGCTTATTCAATGCATGTATCTCGTTCATTATGCAGGATTTATTAACCAATGAGGGTTTTCTGAAATGACGTTCGCTAGGTGGCAGCACTGACAAGTCAGGTCAAAGACCATCTGTCATCTGGCATCTGTCAAAGAGCCTATATTTTCTTTAGTCATGACTGAATGATGAACGAATGAATGAATCGAAAGATGAACGTCATCATATATTTTATATTCCTTGTCGAAATGGAAGACCTTTTTTTTTTTAAAAAAAAAGAGTTGAAAATGGAAGACCTCTTGTCAAAGTGCTGCCAACTGGTGTCGTAAATTTTCACGTAAAGCCCCATTGGCAAAAGTAGTTTCTATTTGGCAGTAAGGAACAGATTATATATAAATCCAAATAATATCTCGACCCTGAGAAGCCCCAAAATCTAATAATCAATATGTAATCTGAAAAAGTTTTGTAACCAACTTCTTAAACGAAGAAGATAATAATTTTACTGTATTTTATAAAACAAACTATAAAACGAACTTCTTGTAATGAATCTTAGAATAGTACCTAGATATTTATTGATACTAGTCCAATACCAAGAAAATAGAGTCAAAAAGGCCCCGTCTTACAAGATGTAGGTCGAACCCAAGTAGATGCTTTACTTTGTGTAAATAATTCATCACCACTGCTCTTAAAACGGTGAAGGAAAACATCGTGAAGAAACCGGCAGTCCTAGAACAAAAAATTCGAAGACATGTGACATCTACCAACACGCACTTAGCCCTCGTGATAGATTACAGCCCACTCCCTCTCGATGAGAAGACGCCTGTGTCCCAGCAGTGGGAACATTACAGGCTGATTATGCAGGTAGGTAGGTACTTATTTGATAATAGGGTAAAAAGAAAATAGGGTAAAAAGAAAATAGGATAAAAAGAAAATTGGGTCAAAAGAAAATAGGGTCAAAAGAAAATAGGGTCAAAAGGCGATAAAATATTTTTTCGTAATTTTATCACCTAGTTTTCAACCATTAACAAACAAACCTGTTTCCAAACATCTCCCCTTCTTCCTCACATTGTTGATAAAAATACTTGTCATACTATTGTCACAAATCTACATAACAATGCAACATAACATTGACCCGAGTCCCGGTTTAACCTTAGACCCTCACACGGGTGACCTATCCAGTCATTGGGACGTGTGTTCTCTTGTAACCTTAAACAAAATTACTATACACCGTTTCTTGTTGCCCATACATTTGTACAGATCTACTGGTGGTTTGTTAGAAACTTTGTTGGGGAAATTGTTAGGCTGTGGTCGATAATATTGTGCTTAGAGTTGTGTGAATGAGTTATGGATCTCGTTTGAACTCTGCCCCCAGATTTGCGTCAGTCCACGGAATAATTATGTCGTATGTTGTGTCTCTTGTTCATTACCATTGGTATAGCGGAATTGGATGACGGTTATGTATTTGATAGTGTACTGTTATTGGGAAAGCTAGGGGCCCGTGGCTAAATAATAACAGCCGCACAGATCGATCGATCAGGTTAAGCTATGCTTGCTGCGGTTGATCTGTGGATGGGTGACCATCTTTACATACCGTGACTCCTCCTTGCCTCGGAAAGCACGTTAAGCCGTTGGTGCCGGCTGTTATTCGTGGATCTTTGACAGGCGTTACGGGTAGTCAGAAGCCCGAAAGTCTGACAACTTACCAGACTTACCAAGGGGTATCGTATTACCCAGTAACTGGGTTGTGGAGGTCAGATAGGCAGTCACTCCATGTAAAATGCTGGTATTCATGACCTGCATCCGGTTAGTCTGGAAGCCGACCCCAACATAGTTGGGAAAAGGCTAGGCAGATGATGATGATGTTATTGGAAAATCAGAGAGCAGTAGTGGCTCATTGGTATGGAGGCGGCTTACGAATTGTACGTCATAGGATCGATATAGTTCCCCGACAGACGCTTTACTTACTTTGTATAAATTATGTCACCACCACAGCTCTCAAAACGGTGAAGGAACACATCGCGAGGAAACCGGCACGTCCTAGAACAAAAAATTCGATGACATGTAACATCAACCCGCACTAGGCCCGTGTGGTGGATTACGGCCCACTCCCTCTCATCGAAAAGAGCAACAAGAACAGCAATGAGAACATTATAGGCTGGTTGTGTTATTGGGAAATATATATGTGTCTAATAAGTTACATAGGAAAATCCAACAACACAGTAAAACGCATCGAAACTAACAAAGGGAAAGTGGGAAACGCATTTATGTTTTACGACATCCAGTCTACCGTAACCTAAGTGCTATAAACACAAACAATACAATAGTAACAGATATATTATACACAAAACATTATAAGAAGACTGCGAAAGAAAATAAGGATTATCAAAAGGAGTCGTGAGATTGAAGAGATGATGATTGTCTCCTAAATAAAGCAGAATTAAAAGTGTGCGTTCTGAAAGTTGGCAACGTCGCAAACAGCTGTAAAATATTTTGCTGTGTTGATTTATTATGTCAACACTAAGTGAAATGATAAAATAACGCTCTGTAGTGCACGCAACGCATGCAAAATAGTGTTGCAATAATTAATAACTTAACACCAAATTAATCAAAATAGCGAAATATTTGACAGCTATTTGAGACGTTACCAACTTTCTGAATGCATCCTCCTAAAGATTCAATTAAAGCATATTATTTACCGACAAATTATTACACCAAAATTATGCAATCAAAAAAAATAATCTCCCACTACGTCAAGCCAGTAAAACCCTAGAAAACAGAAAAGTGGAAGCCGCGTACAAACCGCTTATGTCAATAAATCACAAAACAATTCTTCAATCCGTTTCCTTATTCCGTCCCATCTTAAGCCTCGCAATAATATTATTATATTACGATAATAGGGGAATAATAATCGGCTGGTGACCGCAGTACGCGGAATAATAAGCATTTACCTTGCACACAATAGCGGGTTGAAAATATATTATGTCATTGTGGGGCTAGTTGCATCGGTGGGTTAACTTTGGTTAAAGTAGGGACAGCGTTTTCTTTTAGTCAGAGAAAGCAGCACCCTAATTGTGTAAAGGCTCCTTCACACAGGCGCGACACGCTATAAAATTGCATGCGACACACCGCACCGCAAGTCGCGAAACGAGCGGTGCCATTGAGTCGCGCGCGATTCGCGTCGCGCGTCGCGCCTGTTTGCAAGTTCCTTAACACGATCAATCACAATATGAATCTTTTTGAATGAATCACATAACTATAAATGCAGTATAGTGTATGGTGTTGTGTAGTTTAATGTGCATGTAGTAAGTAGTTTGAACTGCCCCGTTGGTCTCGTGGTCGCAAGCGCGATTGCTGAGCGTGGGGTCCTGGGTTCGTTTCCCGGGTCGTGCAAAGTGTTATTGAGTTGTTCCATTAGGAATTTCTTAGTAACAGTCCGGAGTTTGGAAGTTGGCGGCGTGATACCCCCGTGCCGTGGCTCGTGCGTGTGTATGTGTCTGCGCGCACACTTGTGCACTATAATATCTCCCGCGCCAAAGGCTAGTCTCCGTTGAGATTGGCCGCCGTGGCCGAAATACGGTCTGGAGGACTTTACTTTATTTAGTAAGTAGTTATGCAGTAGTGGTGTACCACGCAACTTATTAGTAAATGTGTATTAGTTTTATATCAAAAACCAAGAGTTCCAGCACCCTGATTGCGTAACGCATTTTCAATCTCAATCTGAATCATTATGAAGGATATTGCAAATCCATTGCTTCATATGTTCCGAAAAATTGTCTGCTCAACAACGTAAATAACGCAATGAATGTTCTTGAACTGTCAAAATGAACTAACATAGATTGTTCAAGATTGTTATAAAATGTTCATCATGAACTTAGCATATGAGCATATAATGTTCCCACTGCTGGGCCACAGGCCTCCTCTCTGTGAGATGGAGTGGGCCATAATCCACCACGCGAGCCCTGTGCGGGTTTTTAGGTCTTCGAATCGGAATCTTCGGATCTTCTGATCTTCGGGATCTTCGGTTCTTCGGATCTTCGAATTTTTGTATCTAGAACACGCCAGTTTCCTCAGGATGTTTTCCTTCAGCGTTTTGAGAGAAGTGGTGATGAAATAATCTACACAAACTAAAGTGCCTGCTTGGGTGCGAACCCTGACTTACAACTTGTAAGTCGGGACCGTTACCACTGGGCCGTCATTGATCATGAACGAAACCACAACTTACTAAAAAAGTTTTAAAATGTTGTAAATGCCAGTTTAAATACGTAACCAAATTGAAATGGTACAACCGCCCCACCATTTTTAAACAGTGAAATGTTTATGTATGAAGGTGTCAAAACACTTCGTCGGACACAAATTGCCGACGACCCTCTATGGGCATCTATTTGAATAGCTTTTGGCTCAGCCCGATACAATGGCCACAAGCCCATGACCGCCTATATTCTGGATCAGATAGTTCCTATTCTGATAGCCTTCTATGAGGATTTATTGGTAACCTGCTGCTGCTTATTGAATTTTAATGGCACTAAATCTATTGTCCTCCATACAGCCATATTTGCTAAAAGATTCCCTTGTTACTACAATATTATTCATAACTATGAGAACGTGCAAAGGTCAATAGTTTCGTGAGAGGAGTTTTAAAATGAATCGGATCGGATCCAGATCGAGAATTTGTGCTATTAGCCGCGGTAACAATGATAAATCTGTGGCTAGTTCTAAATGTCAGCGGACACTCACAGGCTGTTGTAGATGGAATTTTTGATCTGGTAATACATAAACTGTGGGCACCATTTACGGTCACGCCTCCCCGACTGAATCATCAACGAAAACAAGTTTCAACACATTTTTACTTGATCATAAATGATAAATGATTTTATTTCTGTAAGCAGGTTTATACGAACATTTTTACACGTCAATCATATTGTTAAAACTAGATGAGGTCGGCGTTTCTTAGCTGACTACTCTGAGAAGAAAGACCGAAACAAACTCACAGATGATCACTCCCTTTTTGTTTCTTTTATTTATTGCCCAGACATAATCTTGGTCAGATCATGTGAAGACCACGTAGATTGGTGTCTGAAATGGTCTTTTGAAGAAATAACCACACACTGACTGGACGGGTCACACAGATTGAGTGGACCTGTCCAGTGAGTGCACACATTTGTTAGTAATCATGATTTTGGATGCAGGTTGTCCCTAGTACCAATGACAATATTAAAATGAATCCTATATCAAAAACCTTCAAAATTCGGTGATGAATTAGGAAATTGGCAGTCTTTCTTCTCAACCCAAGTTAAAAATTGAAACGAAACATCATAACACTTACATTCAAACCCAACTCTAGATCTGGCATCAAATCTCTCATAAATTACAGATGCTTACCTTCAGGTAACGTCTCTATATGGTATGGGGCACAATTCCAACGATTGGGAATGTTACATCCTTAGCACGAATACTCTCGATATATGAGTACTGCTCACTGGCATTACAGCGAGCTAACAAGCTTTCGTACAATTTAACCGAGGTAAATTAAGTATGGTGATCTAGAAATGTTGGGAGTATAGGAAACTGTGGAGTTCCTTCAGTGGTTTTAAATTTAAAATTTATCATATTTTTTCCGCGGGGTGAACACACTATCAGTGGCAATGGCTTTCACTTTGACAGTTCAACAATATTCATTGAGTTATTTACATTGCTGAGCAGATAATTTTTTCGGACATATGAAGCAATGGATTAGCAATAATCTAATATCCTTCAAAATAATTCAGAATGAGATCGATAGTGCATTATGCAATTACGGTGCTGCATTCTATTTCGCTAATTAGAAGGATAACTGTAGTATTATGGGAGTACCAATCTACATGGTACAATCCACATAACATGGACCTGGTAAATGGCCACGGGAAACCGCTGGATGTAAGAATCTTAGCAACGTTCGATATGGCGATGTTTTGTGAAGACATAAGTCCATTTTGGCTGAATGATAAAGATGATGTAAATATGGTAGAACTACTGTTGAACTTGAGGATCGTTTAAATATCACATACCCACAGTCCAAATAAAGAATTGAAATCTCCAAGTCTAAATCGTGGCCTAAACAATATTTATATGGTCAAAGTATCAGTATACAATGGACCCTATAATAAATACATCGACACCAAAACCGCATTCTGCGCGTACTTCACAAGTTTTCAGGTACAGCTATCCATAGATTGTAATCTTGTGCTAAACAAGTCAGGTAGTGGAGATACAGCGATATTGTTCGGATGGTCTATAGGTCAACCGGCCGGCGAACGTACAAATGTCACCGTCCCGGCCGGATGGGAGGGCATTATGCGAGATGGTAGGATTTTGGTAGAAGACAAACGACTTATAAAGAAGTATGAAAGAAAAAGATATATGCTCCGTCCTCAAATAAATTGGGTTAAGAGCAGGAGAGTAATGATGATGATGACGGATGAATGTTTAGTTAAACGCAAAGAAGGATAGATAAGTCCAATGAAGGTTTTTACAAATTATTCCAGAAGAATTGTAAGTGGTTTTTTCAACGATATGGTTCACACGCTACTAATAGGAATAGGTTGTCAAACGGCCACAAATATTTCTGTCCCAGTCAAATAAGAATACGATATTTAAGACAGCATAGGTCTGCATGTTTTGGAAGTTTCTGATAAACATTTGATTGTGAGCTGAAACAGTTTAAATGATATAAACAGGGGTGGAATTTTATTTCTTCGCATTGTATTCAATTACTCAAAATCGTAGGCATATAATTCTCCTGTTTATTTTCAGTACCTGCTACAAAAGCTATTAAGAATACATCCTCATAATTATTTGTTGCATTAATATAATCCGGATCATAATTATTAGAATTCACACTCTGTATCCATATAGCTTTAACCAACTTTCGTCTTAAAAAACCCCTATTTCCTAAAACCTTGCGTCCTTACAAACTTAAAGGTAGTGATTGTGCAAGCGAGGCATCTTCTCAAAGGTCGCACGTTGACCGATAACGACTGCGGCCTTCTGCGGCCCGAATCACTGGGCTTGCACCATGCCATGGGGTTACTATGAGAACCCGCTCTCTAAAGCCGAGATTTTCTATATGTTTTGACACGAAACGTGTTAGATTTTAGTGTTGCAATTTGGGAGACAACACTTTTGAAGGTTACCTTCGGCAGTTGGTCATGCGAATTTGGCTTACAGTCGAATCTTACGAATTCGATAGTAAGTTTGCTTCAATTTCACAGACTAATTCAACATAAATGTTTTGATTTATGTCTAGAATTATTTATTTGATTTACATTTAGGATTATAATGTGACCAATACTTTGGCAATTGGTATACAGTTAAAGTTTATTATAAGTAAGTGACTGACAAGAAGTTGCGTTCTTTAGTGATGACCGCTTGTTGCCGATTTTATAGTAAATAAAAAATAGTCTCTTTTTTTTTTCGCTCAAAGGAAAATGGTGCAATGAAGAAAAGGTTTATTCTGCACGCTGCCTGCTGCTGGATTTTTTCCTTCTACTGAACTCCCTGCTTTTATTGTGCCTCATGCTATTATTTATTTTTTGTAATTTTGGTAATTTTATCATATTTTTAATTTAATGGATTGCTTGTACTTGCAATGCTATATTGGTGCGTCAAAGTTTTATATTTATTTTTAGAAATACCGAAATGAAATACTATCTACATATTTATCTAAATATTAATGCAATATCAGCTACATAATTTCAAACTTCCAGTTCAGTTCTCACAAATGCGACCATGTCCATATTAAGTAGATTCGTGAACAGGCCCCTAATTTACACTAATGCCCACTTTAATTTAATGGCTAGTCCAAAATTTGAAAGCCTTCAATAGCAAATCATAACTCCTTTAAAACGTATAAACAGTTGTTGAATATTCATAGCGTTTACAACAAGACGAGTGTTATTCGATTGTTAGTCCTAGACTACACACGGATCCAAAAGCGAGGATCTCTTATTGTGAACACTATTTCTCTTAAACCTGTTGAAGTCTCAGATTTAAAAAGAGTGGAGATTCTTTTCCATTCTTCTTTCTAGGAAACAACAAATTGGAACCGTACACCTAACTAAATTCTGACATTTCTAAAAGGGTCTATATATATGTTACTAGCTGACCCAGCGAACTTCGTACGGCCATCGAAATTCGTCAATCCATTCTCGAGATATCATTAAAAAAGCCGTTCCATACAAAATGTATGAGAAATTGAATTATCTATTTTTTCGATGTTTTAATAGTTATTTTGCTATACATATCAAAGCTCACAAAAATCGGTCCATTAACTACTTTGTTTTATTTATATATACCTACTTATGTATATACCAAAAACCTAAAAGTACGTTTCCCGAAGATTATGAAAAATATGAAGCTGTTTCGAGTCAAATAAATATATATATTTCCAGTGATTTCATAGCACTCCTCTTAAAAACACTTACAAGTATTTTTAATAAATTACTGAGGTCACACAAAATACGTCTGCTTCAATGAATATCCATTCGTAAACGGCTTAGCTTAGCAGTTTTGATCAATCAAAGATTTATGCTGTTGAAATACAGACAGCTGACCAATAGTTTGTCTATGCGTGACCTCGACTAAGGCAAATGTACTGCACACCTACAGTTATTCGAATAGTTGGTATGTTCCCACCTTAAACGTTCGGCTAACAGTTCGTCCCGCAGGACGATCACGTGGGCGCGAGTCGTAAGGTCTGCGATTATGTACGCCCGCGATACAATGGATTGACGTGGATGTTGCTCTACTTAGTAAACTACTAGTACACTACTAGAGAGCGTTGCTTTGTCCAGTTACAAAAGGTTTCGCAACAGTAGGCAATAAATTAAATCACTAGGTAATCGAATCATTTCAGCCGTTATGGTTCTGCTGCATGTTCCTTGTCCTGTTGCTTAAGCAAAGTTTCATTAGTTTAAACTAATGAAACTTTAATTTGAAAGAACCATGTTATTTATTAAGGAGTAGAAACGGAGTCCATTAAGATAAAAAAAATAAGAGAAATGTTACTTAATTTTGTTAAACCATCCAGCTTATAACAGGGCAACAATACTGTTAGTTTGAACCAGAAACTGTAAAATTTATCAAGTAAAACATAGTTCAAATGCAAACATGTTTTACAAAAGTTTGTTTAAAGTTAAACTCATAACCGTTTCTAAGTCAATTGAAGGAGTCCTTTCAATCACAAGCACTCTCTACTAACCGTCATAACAAAAATAGATTATTCACATGTAATTCCCAAATAGAGCTCCTTACCACCCCAGGAACACTCGCCATAGTCCACGCCATAATTGATACAGGCCGCTAAAAACCAATAGCAAGCCCACAAATGATTTACTGTCGACTAATGTGCATGTACACTGACTTTATTAACATTTATTATGGTAATGATTGCTTGAATAATGTTTTAATATGCGCGCTTGGCCTGACTGAGGCCTGGCCGCGTGGGGTGGTGTCCGGATGACCTGCCTTGCTGGGAGGTTATGTTAGTTTAGTTGGTTGTGTTCTGCTGATAATAAGCTAGATTGTGTAGGGCAGTGACTCAGGTTTTGATGCTATCGTTTGTTAATCCTACTTAATAATTTATTAATATATAATATAATATAATATATAAATATTAATATTAAATAATTAATATTATTATATTAATATTATTTATAATACATATAATATTATAAACGCGAAAGTTTGTGAGAATGGATGGATGTTTGTTACTCTTTCACGCAAAAACAACTGAACGGATATCGATGAAACTTTACAGTAATATAGCTTATACATCAGAATAACACATAGGATACTTTTTATGATATTCCCACGGGGACTTATACGGGTGAAACCGCGGGGTGAAGCTAGTACGCTAAATAAAAACTAAACTAATACTAAAGAGATGCTTCGTCGAAACCTATAATTACTACTTGTATGACATAAATATTTATAGAGTGGCAAAACACTTATTAAAGTACCACTTTAATATAATAAAACATTTTTCTCTGAACTCCAACTTCTTTTAAGGTCTTGATTTACTTACTATGTGCATGCAAAAAAAATGATCGACCCCAGAGATAATTTAACAAGTTTTATTTACAATAACGGTCGGTTAAATATTCAAGTTATTACTGTTCGTTTATTGATCATTCAGATCAATAAACATAATTAAGCTTTTGTCAACTTCACTGAAAAAAAGTCACGCAATTTTTCCAAGAAAAATGAGTAATACAGACATCTGAAGAACCAAGCCGATCTTGATATCAAGAATATAGCTTTTATCAAAGTATAGGGCATGTTCAAATAAACTTTGTCTTACCTACCTTCACACAACATAAAATACTTAAAATATATACGTTAACATTTTTAAAAGATATCGTCTCTCAAATAGAGAGTATGGGGCGGGCCAACTTTTTACACTAGGTGTAAAAATACAACCATTTTTGGTCGACCAATTACGACAACACGTTAGCTTTCTACTACACGCGGGCCCAAAGTTTCTATAAACCAGTTCACACACACAACCAACTAAATCAGTCAACTTAACACCCAATTCACCAAACCCCACATCAATTACCACTAAATAGCTGTTGACATACATTTCCAGGTGGTCAAATTATCCAAAATTGCATACAAATGAACTTGCACTGACCACCTTGTAATTCTCGAAGGCAGTAAGGGACAATAATCATTGATCACACGAATTTATAACTGAGCTGGCCTCGGCTCATGGCATTGTCTGAATTCCAGCATTAAATACATTAGGAATGATGATTACAGAGTCGACAGCATAGTAATGTGGTAGATTTGTACTAGAAACCATAATATAACTACACTATAACTTACGGAATTAGATTGAAGATTTCGGATATGACTTTATCGACAGCAAAATGAGGGTGACACAAATAATGATGCATTAAAGAATTTTGTTGATAACAGTACACATAGGTAAGAAAATGTTATAAATATAAGAATGTGATGTATTAAAAATGTTGTGTTTTGAGATCATGGTATTTTGAGAATATGATGTTTTGATAATGTGATGAATTGTGATTATGGTGATTTGAGATTATGATATTTTGAGAATATGATATTCAGAGACTGAGCGTCTACAGTGGCCTCTAAGAGTAAGTTGACATATTTCGACTTCAGCTTTGACACACCATCATCATCTGCCTAGCCTTTTCCCAACTGTGTTGGGGTCGGCTTCCAGTCTAACCGGATGCAGCTGAATACCAGTATTTTACATGGAGCGACTGCCTATCTGACCTCCACAACCCAATTACTAGGTTACCAACGGCTTAACGTGCTTTCCGAGACACGGAGAGATTTTTATATGTAAAGATAATCACCCATCCACGGACCAACCGCGGCAAGCGTAGCTTAACCTGATCAATCGACCCGTGCGGCTGTTATTACTTAGCCACAAGCCTCTCCTCCTCTCCTCTCCTCAGCTTTGACATACCACATTATGATTTAAAATTCTAAAGATCTAAATGTTTGAACAGCATCTAAATGTTTATAACGCTTTTATTGACTAATTGAACTACCTTTGACTTATCATAAAAAAAAATATCTAGTAACTCCGTAGGAGTACCTAATTATTTTAAAGTATATACGTAATGTGGCATAACAGCTACAGTGGAAAAATGCCAACTTACTTTTAGAGGCCGCTTTATATGGATTGGCAGGACAATCTTCCCAATATTATTGTGAGTCTCAAGTACACGAAACATATAGTATTTAAAAAATAGAGAAGACTATACACTGAAAACTGACCCAACTTCAAAATATCGATATTGTCTATCCAATGGGATATGTTAGGTACACGGTCTTCAAAATAAATCATATTTTCAATTACGACTTGGAATGGAAGCCAATCCTTTAGTTAGAGATGATGAAAGAGAGATGACATTCTGACAAATCTAAAATGATGTTGATGATAATCTTTGTTAAGGCGAAAGCGCCAGGGTAGCCCGCGAAATTCATTTTTTTAGGTTTTTTGGAATTTGCTGGTCAGTTTTAAGTTGTACGTTGATTAATATATAAATCGCGGCCGTAAGAAATATGTATTTACAGAATTATAATCATTAAAGTCATCAACACAACTCTCTAAGACCACGTGACTCCAAAGAATAACTGTTTCATGAAATCATCATTCTTTGGAGTTACGTGGTCTTAGAGAGTTGTGTTGATGACTTTAATGATTATAATTCTGTAAATACATATTTGTTATGGCCGCGAATCATATTTTGATCGACGTACAACTTAATACTGACCAGCAAATTGCAAAAAACGTAAGAAAATTTGAATTTCGCGGGCCACCTTAGTGCTTCCCTCTTAACATCTTAGCCCTGACTCCTGCACAGGCGTCACCCAGATTAGGTCAGAAACCTTCGGGACACCCATATCTTACACAGATGTTCTCAACAGACCAGGAAACTTAATCAGCTTCTGGATCTGGTGACTGGTGGGCTGGTTGGAATAACCACCGACGGACGCCATGGCCCACGCACAATGGTCCACTTGAAGGACCAAGTGCGGAAACCAAACCGATAATATAGAACATAATATATAGCCTTGACTCCTTCGTCAAATTTCCATAAGACAACGTCAACAATACACCATCTCTAACATATTCTAAACTCGACAATCCTCTTAATTCAGAATGATAATTCATTCATGCAACATTGTGTTGGGTTGGTTGCACAACCAACAATTAGTTTATAGTTTTGTCCTGACTTCGCATTTAGTATTACTCTGTTTAATATATTGGTCGCAGAGGTACCTACATTAATAATACTGCTTTGTACCTGTCTACCCACCGGCCACTGAAGTTTATTATGTTAATATTGTAATGTTGGTATATTAAAATGTTTGTTGAATTGAGACGCATTGGTTGGACGGGTTGGACGTTATCGTTATTTGATTTAAGGCTCCTTCAAACAGGCGCGACACGACACAAAGGCACTGCAAGTCGCGCAACGAGCGGTGCCTTTGTGTCGCGCGCGATTATATCGCGTGTCGCGCCTGTTTGTAGGAGCCTTTAGTGATTCCGCTTTTGGTTGGGTTTCATACAAACAATGTTTACGTTTTAAAATAGCCGAGCTCTTTTAGGAAAGTTTTGAGTACGAATTTCGATGGCTATAAGAATAGGGGAAGACCAAAGAAACGATGGATGGACTGTGTGAATGATGATATGGTTAGAAAGGGTCTGACTACCGAGGTGACGACTAATAGAGAAGTAATATGGAAGAATAAACATGTTCGACTGATAGAGAAGTAATATGGAAGAATAAGCATGTTCGACTGATAGAGAAGTAATATGGAAGAATAAGCATGTTCGACTGATAGAGAAGTAATATGGAAGAATAAACATGTTCGACTGATAGAGAAGTAATATGGAAGAATAAACATGTTCGACTGATAGAGAAGTAATATGGAAGAATAAACATGTTCGACTGATAGAGAAGTAATATGGAAGAATAAACATGTTCGACTGATAGAGAAGTAATATGGAAGAATAAACATGTTGCGCTGACCCCAATAAAATTGGGAATGATGATGATAATAGCCAAGCTTTTTTCCTCTGGGCGGTACCTAAGGATTTTAACATTAAAGGGCTTCTTGATTGTTGAAATCTTCTCAAATTAGCAAGTGGACGATATCACACTTGGGCGTTTCTGTACTTAGCATTTAGTTTTCGTTTTTGTGAATTATCTACGCTGCCCCCGATAGGAAAAAAGACGCATCTAACATTTTTTCCAGATTTGAGTTATGTATATTGCCGAAATCAGAAAAAAAAGGCGCAGCTGCCTGTATTTTTTATATTTTTCTAACTTCCTCCAGTGCGGTTTTAGCACAACAAAATAGGGCGCTTCTGTTCATTTTTTACACCCGATTGAAGATGAAAAGACGAATTTATGTGAAACTTAATTAAAAAGTCGCATTTATGTAGATAATGTCATTATACTTTATAGTTTTTTTTTTAGTTCAGTAATATAAAAGGCGCATATTTGTCCCTATTTCTAAAAGGAAGTTAATAAGACGCAAATAGGTATTTGCGACTAACGCGCTAAAAAAAAAACTGTTTTCACATTAAGAAAAAAAGACCACATCTGACCACTTGCGCCCTATTTACTTCGTAAAATTGTTTTAGCGTAGGCGCATTTGCCATAATCGTCTTAATACTTTACATTGAATAAAAAACCTTGTGCTATTTACAAATAATAAATTAGGCTATGACTTATATGATAACCACGAACCTACTGTACTATTTCTGATATACTACCTTAGATAAAAGGATTATTAAATATTTTATAA
Source organism: Luperina testacea (assembly GCA_927399505.1). Classification (NCBI taxonomy): domain Eukaryota; kingdom Metazoa; phylum Arthropoda; class Insecta; order Lepidoptera; family Noctuidae; genus Luperina; species Luperina testacea. The sequence continues at coordinate 14,463,597 of OV656768.1, read as the reverse complement.
ACATTTTACCTAAGCCAAGGGCTATCTACATACTTTCTAATTCTTAAGAAAAAAGGCGGAAATACCTATATGCGCCCATTTATGTTAAAATCATTTATTAGATAGATAAACTAAATACTTAGAAAAAAGTACAGCCAAAAGCGTTTGAAATTTAAAGGACGCATCTAGCCGTTTACGTCTATTCAATTAAGTATGTAATATTTTCCTTAATTTTTTATGCTAAGATGAAACTGTTTTTTCATTATTTTTATTATAATAATTTAATAAATTCATATTATTATTAAACCAGGTTAAAGCCTATTATTAGAGGGTATTATTTTCAACTTTAAGTATGTAAAATATTAATTTACTCGAAGACAGCATACGATTTCCCGTTTTATTCATTAAAACATTTATTTCTCCGTTTTTACTTTTTGTTAGATACGTCTTTTTAACTATCGGGGGCAGTACGTAACTTTTCGAAAGGGTTTTTTTTATAATTATCTTTGATTATTTATTCATTGGAGAAATATGGGGGAGACCTATGCTCAGCAGTGGGACATACAAAAAATATATATTTGACCATGAATAAACTCAAACAATAAACTTTCCATCTAACTAAGCCTAAATATAGCGCCTCCTAAACAACTTAGAATTCGATAAACATTTTTAATCTCTTCTATCCAAATCTGGGAAATCTTTCCACTCTAAGTGGGGACAAACTCCCTACACGGCATGAATTTCAAACAAAGCTTGGAAGCAGTACGTGGACTTGTGAAGTCACCGTTTCTAGAGTAGTTGTGAAGTTTGTGGTTTAAAGAACTTCTCAATCAGACCCGTATACGGGATCCGGGGGACGTTCGCGGCCTAGCAACTGCCCGCTTCGGTGGCATAGAGAGGAAACGGATTCTGTTTATTTGTTGAAAAACTATTTTAATGATAAGCTTGAGAGAGTTGCATTTATGATTTCAATTATTATAAATCTATAAATACATATTTGTTACGGTCGCGAAACGCGCTCATATCAACATACCTCACCAGCAAATTGAAAAAACCTAAGAAAACTTGAATTTCGCGGAGAAATACAAGTATCGTGTAAGCACCCAACTGCGAATCAATTACACTATTTTAGAAACTATGTTCAGGTAACACAATAACAATAACCTCGTTTTCTGAAAATAAAACGCCACGAAATCCATTCAATCATTCACATGGATTCTGTTATACAAAAAAATCTGTAGTGCCAAAATAAACTCGAATTAACAAAGCGAACATGATCATGTATTTCAAAATGAAGAACTGAGCTAGTAGGTCAGACGTTATTATTCAGAAATCACCCGAAATAGATTACTTAAATAAAAACTTTATTATTTTTTTTTACTTTTAGACAAAGCTCGCCACAGTTATCACTCCTCTCTCTGAGACCTTTGAAGTTTCTTCTTTGTTAAGGAATATGAGCCCTATGCCCAAAGATGGAACAAAGGCTAAAATTAAAAAAAAAGAATTTTATATGAAAATTAATTCCCTTTTCACGAAAATCCATACTAGCTTACCTCGGTTCAAACTAGCGGTAACTAAGATCTTAAGTCGAAAAACTTGGTCGTGTGAGCGAGCGAAGTACGCGATAAGTGAATTTATTATCTGCCTCTACCCACAGTATACACCGGGTCATACTTTGTTAGTTTAGTTGGACACTGCACATATGTGGAGGAGGTATTAGAAGTACCTTTTACTAAGTAGTTTTAGCAAGTAGAAATTAAGGGACGACGAATTAGTAAAGAAAGGATAGTATTAGAATTGAAGAATTTTATTGCTTGAATTGAAATATAGACATCGATTCCACAGGTTTTCTATTGTGACGTATGCCGGGTCAATATAGCTCAAATAGAAAGATAGACAGAAAATACATATATTTAGCACAGACTAAAAGACACAATACACCTGGGAGCCTAAAAAGGCCACTTTGGAAGAATCATAAAAGGATAATCATAATTTTGGCGAAGACAGTCTGGGATAACATTATGAATCCTAATTTGGCGAAGTCAGTCCGTGTTTTTGTATAATCAGAGAGATTGGGATCGGATTTGAAAAGGATTGATTGGTATTTTAGCACAGACAAAAAAAATTACTGAAAAATCCATCTGGGAATCAATGGGATTTAATACGATTAACTTAACAGTTAACTGTCCATTATGATCTCGTATAATGTTATCTTTTTATGATTCTGCCAAAGTGGCCTTTTAAGGCCCCCTGATAAATACATCAGATAAAAACAAATAAAAAGTATAAAGTCCGATGTAAGAAATTAGCAGGAAAGTGTGCCTCACGGCTGCGTCAAAAAGGCCAAAATACTCTAAACTAATGACAGAAAGAACCTACTGTGAGACATCGCCGATTACTTTATCTAATAAGGCAGTCTGAAGCCCATATGAATTGAATTGAAGTGAAGGCCGCAGGAATACGCTGGATGTGAGAACCACAGAACCGGTCGAAGTGGCGGTGCTTAGTCCCGGCCTATGTCCAGCAGTGGATGTCTATCGGCTGAGATGATAACGATGACGGCAGACTTATTGTGTTTTGTGTTTTATTAAAACTATGTTAAAAAACTTTTTAAAATGTTTTTCAGTTATGAAATGTATGTGACTGCGACAGTTGAGTTTATCATCTGCAAAGTCTATAGATAAGCACTATCTGGACACCGTTTTGCTTTTAAAAGTCTGTCTCTACATGGCATGAGAAATCAATTCGCTCTTTCACTTCTATTTCAAGTGATTGAGTGAAGTTTGATGATATGGGTTTATGATCCAGTCCACATTCATTTTCGAACGCTAGAGCTGCATTTATTGGTTAATTGAAGATCACAAAAAACACAACATATTCCTCAAAAAATTTAATTCCATAATCCCGTTTCTGCATTCACAGAAATAACTGTTGATCATAAATGCATCAACAGAGAAGTTATCAGCAAATATTTAGCAACGGCGCGCAACCGAATTCCGGCTATTTATCGTTCGAACAAAAATACATACATATTTTGGACGATGTTAATGCACTTTGTGCAACAAACAGTGGGTAGACTTTATTTCTGCATTATTTTAAAGAAATCGATTTACATAAATAATGTATAAAATAATTCGTAGCACCGAAACACTTTACGAAAAGAATATTTAACTTTAGTTCAAGCCTGAACCTTGGAACCAGTATTTGTATTACGAACTTTACTTCGATTTAGGCAAAGTTTTTAATACTAAAATGACAACTTAGCACCGAATTAAGCTGTCATCCATACTAATATTATAAATTCAAAGTAACTCTGTCTGTCTTTCTGTCTGTCTGTATGTTACCTTTTCAGTAACCAATGAATGGATTTCGATAAAATTTGGGAGAGAGATAGATTGCATTCCGAGGACGGACATAGGATAGTTTTTATCCCGATATTCCTACGGGATCGACATTTATGCGGGTGGAATCGAGAGGCACTGCTAGTTTGTTATAAAGAACTGCATTTTTATAACAGTTAGGTTCTTAATTTAATAACTGGCTCGGCGGTTTAAGCCAGGAAGCCAATTCCCGCGAAATTTTTTGGGAAATTAGAGGTTTATTGACAGATTGTGACTGAAATGATGAGATCAGACTGTGAACGTTCTTAAAATTATAAGAATTGCCCCCTTAATCTAAAGAAAAACCTTGTTTTGTAATAAGGGGATTATATTTTTCGTCAGGTGCTTTCATACCATTCCAAATTCTAAAGAGTGATACATGCAAGGAGCATGCAATTATTTTCTATTATAAATGAGCAATTCTCTCGAGCGCTCATGCAGTCACGAGAGCAAAAGAAGAACTCTGAAAAAGATCCTACACAAAACTGACTACAGCAGAAAAAAACTCACGGTCACTCTCCATCAATCTCTATTATAGAAACCGTAGACAATATTGTTTTCTCAACAAATTACCAAACTTCTGCAGAATACAATTGACTTCCTATTACCCCCATCCTGTATACAGCTGCAGTGCAGTCGCGGTCACCTGGCCGGGTGCCAACAAAAAACGGCGCGTACGCAAATATCTACTGTTTGTCCGTCTGACCGGCCGCCGGTCACTGCGGCGGCCAACAAACCCGACAGTATTCGGATTACTCATTGCTACTGTTGTATTTCAGCACTGGGTATCGAACATGAACACAACATGTATCTATCAGTTAATTAATTTATATGTCATGGTTTCATTTTTAATTCTTTTACCTATTGTGGTATAGTAATTTTATTTTAGGTGCATCGTCTTCACATATTATTATTACATAATTAATGTATGCAAAATATTGTAAAACATTTTAAAAGAGTAACGGTGGAGTTTCTTGCCCATTTTTCTCCATACGAAAACTACCTTTTGGAATGGGCGACTAGAATCAATTCTATTTGTTGTAATTTCTGACGTTCAAAAGTGCCTTTTATGTGCCTATTTGAAATAAATGCTTTGACTTTGACTTTGAACATTTCAACACAACCTGGATGTATTGTCGTCTGGAAGTAATTCAGCAGCTATAGTGAAAACGATGAGCAGCGCTCTTCCAAAATGATCTCATCTGACCACGAGTCAATACAGCAGCAAACAAACCGGATATCGCATTTTAGAAAAGAAAATGAAATATTTTTAGATCAAATACGTCTTTTGCTGCAATCTCCAATGATGTTGAGTTATAAAAAACATCATGAGATTTTTAAGCACATTTTGGTAGCTCTTCAAAGACCCGAGGGAAGTGAAATTCTGTCGGCGTAAGTCTGACATAACTCACCAAAAAGCTTCTGTCAATCCCCTTGAAATACGAAACGCTTTGAAAGCGATTCCCAATCGTCTAGACCCTCAACCCTATGATTCTTTTTCGTCTCTCAATCGCAGTAATGAGAGTGGCGATGATTTCTATTTTTGTCTTCATCATCATCAACATCATTAGCCTACAGCAGTTCACTGCTGGACATAAGCTTTTCAAATTGCACGCCATTCAGCTCGAGTAATAGCAACTTTCTTCCAGCTGCCACCCTGCAAAGATCGTCGCTCCACCTAGCCTGATGGCGTCCTAGTATACGTTTTCTGATTCGCGATCTCCATTCAAGTACACGTCTACACCAACGATCATCGGTAATATAGTTAATATGGCCGACCCATTGCCACTTCAGCTTGCTTATTCAGTGAGCTATGTCTACAGTGTCTCTGCCGGATCACCTCATTTCGGATTCTATTCGTTCATTTTTTTTTCTTCCTTCTTACTTTTACTCTATCGGGGATGATTTACTAACAGTGCTTCATGAAGCATCTTAAAAAAAAAATGTATTGTATTGCCTAAAAAGTAGACTAGAAAACGCAGTTATGGTGTGTTCAGCTTGGGCGTCCGATTGAATTGCACTCTTTGTATTGCTGTCTGTAAAACGAAACGCCTTGCTATTGCTCCGTCCTTTTATTGCGCTTCATTACTTCTTGTTCTGTCTGGAACGGCTAAATTAAGGATTTAGGTTTCTGGTAAACAAGTACTTATATAACTTACAATAATTCTTCGACACAAATCAATAAGTTAATAAACTAGGAACTACCGGTACATTTCAGGTACCTTTCTTTCTGTTCTGTACATTTTAAAAGAATAATGCATATTTTTTTCATAATTTAGTATCATAATGGACTGGATGGACTCGACATGGTTAGAAAAGGGCTGACTACAGAGATGACGCCTAAAAGAGAAGTATGGAAGAAAAAGACATGTCATGACGACCCAAATAAATTGGGATAAGGACAGAAGAATGACGTATTTGGTAACATAATAGATAAAAAAAACAAAAGGTAACGATTGGAGAATTCTCTTTCGGATTTTTTGCAAGTCACTTACTAGCCAATGACTAAAATTATCTTTGACTTTTAAGGCCAGTTATCACAGACCACAGACATAAATACACATTGATACAAAATGTGTGACCAAGTACAATATAACATCAAACTCGTCCTTTCCGTCGATATTTAACACAAAAATAAACCGTTACAATAATGACTAAGCATTACCCAATGACACAGCCGCAAATGTCATGGACACGAAGATTATGTCCATAATACGCAATATTTTCTATAACAAAGTAAAACGGTCAATACGGGAATCAATGACTCGATGATCTTGCATAATTTTATTGATCCAAATCAGCGTAGATCATTGATCATTCGGTCAATAATGCGTATTAAAGGTTGTCACTATTCGGTAGTGATGTGTTTGTTTGTTGGTGAGTTATCGATATCGAGACAAGGAATAGTGAATAACTTTACAATAATAATTTTATACAGCTGACAACTGTCTAGTAATTAATCATTTCAGTTAACAACTTTTTTCAGCGGAACATTATCGGGTATAAAAGGTCCTTTGTTCTAAAATTTTACCGGCTGTCAACTACTTCATAGGCGATCAAATATAATCTCGTTTTAATAAGCTTATATAAAATAAAAATCCAAATTAAGTCATAGCAATAAACACTTTTTCAAAAGAATTCTATGTTTTGAGACAGGTACATCTATATTTCTTGAGAAATACCTAATTGATATGGACCAACCTCGCTTATACATCGAATTCCTGTTGAAAATCTACATAAAGTTGGTATCGACAACTCCGCCCACGCCCCCTCACTAGTGTAGTGTTGTGCAAATCTCAGTGTTGACCGATGGTGCGTGCCAAATGACTCGATCGATCATTGCCTCCGTGCCATTGTGATGTACCTACCAGGTGCAAATCCATGTTGTATACTGAAATGGGTATTACGTATTTTGTGAAAGCACGTGATCTTAGAGGAATAAATGATAAAAAATGCTTGGTAAAAATGACTTCGTACTGCAGTGCGATTCTGTAACTATCTCACCGTGAAAACTTAGGTGAAGTGAGCGTGGAGTGAGCTGTCAATAGTGTCAATTCCTAGCAAAAACAAACTCACTTCACCTAAGGTTTCACAGTGAGATTTTTATAGAATCAACCGGCTGATGCTTAAAGCTACATATATATATAATATAAGTGTTATTCATTCGAAAGATTGGAGAGGCCATTACATAATCTGCCTATAATGTTCACACTGACACAGACCTCCTCTCCATCAGAAGGAACGGGCCGTAATCCACTACGCGGGCCCAGTGCAGGATGTCACATAATCTTGGGGTTTTTTTTAGTCTAGGGCATGCCGGTTTCCTCTCGATGTTTCCCTTCACCGTTTTAAGAGCACTGGTGATCAAATAATTTACACAAAATAAAGCGCCTGTCAGGGTTCAAACCTACGACCCGACAACTCGTAAGTCGGGACCGATACCACTGGGCCACCACATGTGCCATTGTCGAGCAACAAACTGCTAAGTATAGTCTGATGATGAGGATGATGATCGCTCCAACAATAAATCAGTATCGTCAGCAGACGATCTTCCCGTGTCCCCGCCGTTCAGAACTGAAAGTATAATAAAATGAAGTACTCGCCATAATACATGCACTATACAATTACTTATGCTAATGTGGTTTACTAAGCACCACATACAACCCAGCAAGTTGAAAACACGCTCATTAGTTTAATAATGTTACGTATTTGTAATCTCACACACCTAATAATATACAATATAAACATAAACACACACTTCAAATTCAAACAACAATCCCCTCTATACATCTACAAGTTAAACACCCCGAAAACAAAAGTTACAATGTCCAAAAACTAAAAGAAACAAGCTTCTTAACTTTCAAATCAAACACGACCGACGTCACACCCTCGCACATTGTTTGACCGAACTTCAGCCGACCCAAATCACCGCTAACACGCGTTCCCCTGTTTATAACCAATAAAAATCACCCACAAGTCCGGCCGGATATCGAGTTTTCTCACCCTAAAAATTTAACTTCGCCAACTTTTCTTTTAACCCAAAGCCAAACAAAAAACACACCTCTCGCTACTACGCTAAAGTCCTCAACAACTGCATTATGTGTGGTTTTATTCATCTCGATTTCAAGTGATTTGCTCCATATGTCGAGAACAAGTGAGCTGGCTTCTTAACACGCTGGACACCCCAAATTGAGGGTATTTCGAGGGGAAATCGTCGGTTTTATTGGAATTTCCTATGGGTTTTTTACACGTGGTGAGTGCCTTAGGGGTTGAAATTATGATAGTCCAAATATGTTTGGGTCTGACACCTCAGTAAGTGATGTGGAAGTATAAAGAAATTGAAATGATGGGATAAAGACGGGTATTTTAAAGTTGTTATGCAATTTCATTCTATTATCTGTGGCTATTAGTCTGTGTATATTAATATTTTACGCGCGGTATTCGGAAACACTAGTTATTTGCACATAATTATAATGATAAAAAAATGCAACGTTGAAATGTGGATGTATTAAAGGTATATACCTCAGCCTACCCATTCGGAAAATACAAGCGTGATTTTATATAATGTTATGTAAAGAATGTATAACTTATTGTGAAAAAAATATTAGACAAAAAAAAATACCAAGAAATATTTGATTTTATATTTTTTTCCTCAAGTCATACCAGTTCGTGCGTAAATAAGAAGGCGCTTTTACTTTCTAAAACAAGATCAAGAATTAAAACGAAACAGCTAATTTAACACCCAAACATTATTCTTCAAATAAGAAAATATTTGGCGTAACATATAGCCGTCAATAACTCATTCCATTCTCACATCAGCGCCCCCAAGCGGGCGGAAGCGGTTCAATTGGGCGGAAAGACGGCTTGACCGCAGAGGTCGAGTGACCCTTCCCTTGCGCCTTTCAATCATAAGGCCTTTCACGAGGGCGGCCTTTGAGCACCTCCTTTGAGGAATTTGGAGAACTTTTGTACAATTATGTGGCTCTCAGAATTGGCTCGTATAGGTTACAGCAGGTGTATTATATACCTATATCATTGAATTTTTAATTAATCCACTTCGGTGAAGTTGCAATTAACTCCGAAATTCAAGGTAATTAGAGACCCAATTCTTAGAAAGGTTTGATTTGACTTTGATAACGGAAAACAATACAAAATGTGTGATAAAATTTCAAAAAATATATTTCACTTTACAAACACAGCATAATATTAAATTTACCACAAATTTTCACCAGCACCTCACACAATATCATTCTTTTACTTTGTTGATTTCCCTCTACATGATTTAGTCCTGACTTTGTAATGGAAAGTTGATCTTACACCATAAGCTGAAGGTATACTGGTGCCCTACCATGAGATGTCCTATCCAGCATATAAAAATATAACGAATAAAGCAGTCATACCATGTCAAATAATGGTAGGTTAGACTGGAAGCCGACCCCAACATATTTGGGAAAAGGCTAGACAGATCATGAAAACAAACGGAGAATTAAGCTAAAATTTATGATAACAGTTTCTGGTTCCTTTTTAAAAATAGAACCAAGTTCATAAATGTATTAGAAAAAATGGCAAGGGCAGAGTCAACAACAAATCACTACTGGACTACGAGACTATATCAATCAAATTATTGAACAAACAGTTTCATTAAAAATTTCGAAGACGTCATTATTGCGGAACTGCAAGTATGTAGAATACCTCACGGTAGGGCGTCCCAGTTTACACAAAAGCTACTTTGACCACGGTCTGAAGTACCAACAACACGGTGACGAAGAAAAGTATCGTGGGTGGTATCGACTTGGTTGACTTGTTCGCCGCGGTCAGGGAGCGAGGCGATATCATTGGCATCGCGAACGCTTGGTTGTTGCAGCGGTTCAACTAGAAATAGAAGAACAAAATATTAATGATAATTATCAATAAAACACTATCCAGTCAAGCGGGTTTTATTTTCCTGGATGGTGTACACTCAATAAAAAAGACAGTCTAAGTGTCAGTGGCGACAAAATTACACTCAATAGAGTAACATTTCTAGCCAGAGAGCCTAAAGCAAGGCATTTAAACCCAATTTTGATTGCGTCCCTACTATGAACTACTATGTCTATAAACGTTGCTACTTAGCACGTTCTTAGACTAAGCGTTATTCCTGTCCAGTGAGTGAGTTTGACAGGTGTGCGACAGTTTGCACACCTGTCAAACTACAAGTGTAAGATATGGGATGGTAACATGGTATAAACTATAAAGTCAACGCACGATCTAAATAATTATAGATAATTATGATAAGTTCAAACCTCACAACATGTAGTCTCTGGTGAGCCAACACAGCCGGAGCGGCATCCCCGCACCACCGCTTCGTAAGAGCTGCCCTTTGATATCACTGACGTGAAGCATTTGTCCTCCGAACTGTGACATGTGATCGTGTGTACTCTGGAAATAACAACAACGATAAATTGACTGATAAAGACACCAACAGGATCAATCTCCGACTATATACAGTACGCGGTCGTTAATATAGCACATTGAATTTTAGAAAAAGGTCTGTATGAATAAAATAGACAGGTCATATATGAAATAGAAACAAAAAGCATTTATACGACAAGGACAGAATACAACAGCAAGAAGATAAAAAAGAATATAAAAAAAAAACAAACAAAACGATTATAGGTACTTAAAGATATAATTGTGCTGAGCATACTAAAAAGAGATAATATGAAATGAAAAAAAATTGTGTATCTTTCTAAAATTCGATGTGCCATATTAACGCCCAGGTACTGTACCTTATTAATGCGACGATGTAATGGCTCGGATGTCTATGGGTTACTTGTGTCTTGGTGGGAGCTCTGAGAAATTTTAATTTCGTTGGAGCATTTAAAAAATACATAACTAAGAAGATAAGATGGCCTGACTATCTTGTAAAATAAGTATAACTTCTCTAAACACCAAGTATCAGCACATATACTAATGGGTGAAAGAATGACTTTGTTTTTAAGGATCGCCCTTTACGGTATCCAAATATACCTATTAATAATAATACAAGTTGGGTTCCAGAATGATATCGCCTCATAAACAGGACCTGCCGCTACACAGATCTGGCATCCAAGCAAACGCCAATTCAGTGACTTACGCGGAATCGGCTAAAACTTTACAAATTATAATTTATTTCTTGTCGATTGGAATAACTATTAAGTCTTTGAATGAAAATCGACAATACCTGTATTTAGTGGGATCCAAGCATGCTCTTAGCGGCGTATCGGATTTATAAGCGCACACATAGCATTCGAGGGGCCGTTTTTTTATCGTCCGTGTGACTGTCATTGTTTTCGGCGTCGGCTGCACGATGGGCGGCGGTCGCCGCACCATTGTTACTCTCTCCCCTTTATCTGCAGCAGCTGGAGGTTCCTCTTCCTCTTCCTCTTCGTCATCATCGTCATCCTCTTCGTTCTCTTCACCCCTTCTACTTGAAAGTTGAAGGTTGTATCTATTACTTGAAAGACGAGAGTTGAATCTATTACTTGAGATATGGGTGACACGGCTACTGCTTGCATGGGGAAGAGAAAAAAAGATTAGAATCAGAAGAAAAAGTAATTAGGTACATCATAATTTTGAATTGCAAATCATGAGACTGCGGTAAAAAAATATCATAATTCGGACATATGAGGAATACATATCCAAGTATTGATAAAGGAAGTGCATAACTATCCTTAAGTGAGGCCACAAAATCTTTTGATAAATTCCAGTATTAAATAAATAAAATGTTATAAAAGTTTGGAAAAATTATATTAACCAAATTTATGTGCCAAAATTTTAGAACTTGCATTTATCAGCACTCTAAAATAATTACAGGATTGTTTGTCACATGCATACATTGGCATACACATTGTGGTACATCTCTGCTTAACCTTTCAGGGATGACAAAGTATGTATGTAACTTACACGTTGCTTTTTGTAAGAAACTGTTAAGTCATTTTGACATAGCAATATGACAACGTATGATGAGCGGTGTGGATGAATCTCTGCTGCAGCACCTACCTCATTCTAACAATGTTTTTAGAGTTTTCTCGGCGAATTTCACGCAACATTGAGGTATTATGTTTGATACTTACTCGTCCTCTTCATCATCCTCTAATTTTGAGCCGGTTTTTGCCGGCAGAAGCAACAGCATTGCCAGCACGAGGCAATACCTCCACCGAATCATTTCACCACTAAAATCACCACCTGGCCAAAAGTTTACATCTACTACGCACACCCACACACTGGATTTGTCATCTTCCCTTTTTTAATTACCAAAAATATATAATGATGTCAGATGTGTTAAATAATCAGGAATTTTGTATTTGACAGCCTATTGCATCAGATTTTCGTGTTTGGAATTTTTCTTTGTTTTTTTCTGGCATTGCTTAAAGCTTCTTGAGTTAACCTTCTTATGGATCCATAGATAATCTTCTCACAGAGGTGAGTACTAAAGAGTAAAACTTTTTTTATGGAGGATATTAATTAAAACAATTTATTAATCATATGAGCAGTGGTAATGGCTACGACTTAGTTGTATGTCGTGGCTTCGATCCCAAACAGAAACTTTGCTTTATGTAATTTATATCATCACGAAGAAACCGGCATGTCGTAGAATCAAAAACTCGAAGACATGACATGTGACATCAACCAACCCGCACTGGGTCTGCGTGGTGGATTACGGCCCACTCTCACATAGAGAGGAGGCCTATCCGGCCTATTTCCCAGCAGTGGGAACGTTATAGGCAAGGCGCAGTGAAGACAGCTGGAGTTGGCTGTGACCGAGTGACGTCCAAGGACTGGAAGACAAAGCATCGGTCATCCGACGGCGAGATGGGCACATTATTACCGTTGCCGGTTAAACCTGGTTGAGGCTGGCAGAGAAGCGTGGGGATTGGTACAAAAAAAACGAGAGGCCTCTGCTCAGCAGCGGTTGAAGTCGGGCTATGGATGATGTTGATGATGATGATAAATCACTTGTAGCTCGCCATATTTTTTATTTTTACATTAATTTAAAGAAATAGGTAGGTAAGTTATATTCACAAGTTACATACATACACAATATGCCTTTTATTTCAATGTGTATGTACGTAATAATATTGAAACCATCCTTGAAATGCTAAGCTTAGATTGAACAAAAAAATATATAATTATATTTTTTTGTTATTCTAGTTTCGTTACCAAACACAACTTTCCTTTTCACGGTAACGTTTGCCATTCCTAGCAAGTCACTACAAAACGAACTCGATCAAGACATCTGTTGGTGAAAGACAGAACTAGCTACTCGTGGATAGGTGGCGCTGTTATCAACTTTTTATTCTTGTTAGACTTGGAAAATCAAAAAACCGAATGAAAAAGTGTGAGTTAGTTCTATGAAATCTTGTTTGAATATTCTTATTTTAATAAGAATTGAAAATATTGTACCTACTTCTCATGATTCCAGGAAAGAATGGTTTTCTTGTTTATTTTAATTTTTTTTTTTTTGCTTAGTATAATAGAACCTTCTTGGTAGATGTCCGGCGTACACTCGGTCCGAGTAAAATAGGTGTTACAGGTTAGGCTCACTTCAATACTTATACCGAGGAAAAAAAATTAATATCATATGAGCTTTGCCAGACTCCCTTTGCTTCAAGAATTGAGCACATTTCTTATTACCTAGATGTTTTAAACCATTCAATAAATGTTCAAGAATAGTCTATAAAACTAAAAGTTTAAACATGTAGGTACTTACCTGTAGGTATAAAATTCACATTTTTTACAAAATTTTCCAGTGTAAATATCAAGGTACAGACGCCAGCACATCAAGTTACCCGAAACTGTCAAATTTTCCCAATGAACCTTGACCTTCGCCGTCCCCGGAGAATAAAATGATAACTACAAAAATGCAACTTTTCAGGAAAAATAAAAAACACGTTTTCGTTGATTGCTTCTTAAATACTGGACGTAGACAGATGATTGTCAACTTTTAAAAAAGGTTATTTTTTGTTTGTTCTAAATGTTATAATCAAATACGCCTAAGTATCAAAATAGAGATATTATTTAAAAAATAAGAAGTTAGTCAAAATTAATCATCGTCCAAGTTGTATATTGTCGATTATCATTTTATTCTCCGTACAGCCTGACTAGGATCAAATATTGCACTCGTCACGTATCATTTTATTCTACGGGTTTTTAGGGTAAAAATGATACTGATAATACTTCAATATCGTTTTATTCTCGTAAATATTGTGAAAAAAAAAATCTGGTAAGGACTTTGAATTTGGTTTCCTAATAAAACTATGTGAGCGAAGAGGATGACAATATGTCTTACTATTCAAAACGTTTTGAATAAAATGATAACTGCATTTATCATTATTTAGTCAAATATTTTTTCACGAGAATATAATTATATGACTGTTTGTCATACTAACAAGTGGGAATACTTTTTGATATTATTATATTAACACTTTATTCTCGTAATTTATGACCTGGTTTAAATCTTTGAAAACTATTGTAATATTTTTTTGTTTCGTAAATAACTGTGTAAAAACTGCGAAAAAAATTGAGCAGATGTATTAACACCCACAGATCCCAAAAATGACATAACACTAAAACTAGGATAATGGCAGTTACCATTTTATTCTCCGGGGACGGCGTTATGCTTTAGCGATAAAGTTGAAATATTAAATAAAAGACATATTTGACAGATTATAGTAGCTTGATATGCTGGCGTCTGTACCTTGCCATGCCTGAAAGAGAGTTAAAGAAAAATATTTTCCCGATACCATAAAAAGCTTTCATTCATTTTCACCAATTTTCTCATCGTCACAAATAAGTTTGTTATTCACTGTGTCACAACGCACAGTTGTTTTATTCGTTTCACATGAATGGTACATTAAAAAAAATCAAACTTGATAACAACACTGTACATTTCGAATGTATATTTTACATTCAATCTAGTATTACTATCACAATTTCCAGGAATAAATTCCTTAGAGGCAGCCTTGAGCCCCTCGGAAATCCTGAAATAACTACATTTTAGTGAAGAAAAAATTACTACTATTATAATAGTATGTAGTAATGAAATGTAAACAAATGGATCAGAAAATATAACTGTGGATGCCAATTCGTTTAATTCAACTTATTCATATTTTTCATTAAACATTTGAAGAGAATTATACAACCTCTTTTTAAATTCATTGACGATTAGTCAATTATAATTTAATCATGTTATTTCTACAATAATTTTTGATGAAGTGGTGAGATATATAGTTAAAACTTTCTAAATACAGATGAATGTGCTAATAATTCCCTTTAGTGAGTGATTGAGTAAGAATTTAACCTGAAAAGGGTTTGCTTACAATTCCGTGAGATACGTTTTGGACAGGCTATAGGTATTTAAGATATTGCTGCACTAGTTTAGTATTTAATGATATAAATTGCTTAACAAGACGTGTCGACGCTTGTGGTATGCATATGTCCAGCAGCCAGCAGCAGTCTTTCGGCTGAAATGATAATAATCAAAATATCGTAACTAAGACTACTGATATGGAGAACAAAAACACCGCGAGTCATCACAGAGTTAGAAAATTTAGTACCAAATAGGTAGGCAGATCTACGGGTTGAATATTAGGCTAACACTCGAGTTACCCTAAGTAAGTACTCACTCAAACTCAAAGCATTTATTTCAATGAAACTGTTTATAGGCACTTTTGTCCATTGTCAAAGGATTCGGTCATTCCGAAAAATGAAGCTAGTTGCCCATTCCAAAGAACAACTGTGGAGAACAACGGGCGAGAAACTCCATATACACCTATTCGATACTGAATGTTAACAGTCACCTAATGAAAACCTTTCCCAATACTGTTACACGTCATCTCTAACTAGCTTCTGTCCGCGACTCCATCCGCGTGGATGCCAACTAGGGTAAAACCGGGATAGATGCCGCAGTGGGATAGATGCCTCATTCTTAAAAAATCTAACTTCCCAAACTCGCAACTAAGAATTAATAGTACAAGTAGGAGCCGCAATCACCCTGCACCTCAATTGTCCCCGGACTGTCGTATGGTGAGTATGCGTTTCGCTCGTATATCTAATCATCTCCGCGGCGAACTTCACAAACACGTCAAAGATTTAAAAGTTGCTGTTGTTGTTGTTGTTGTTGTTGTTGTTGAATTAGCTGTTGTATAACTTTATAAGTAGTTATAAATTTCATTAATTTTTTTATTCCATCAATGTACTGGTTCATTAAGTGTTCATCTGGGTGTTAATAGTAGCTCTTTTGTTTTTAATTTATTTAAAAAATATTTGGGCATCTATCCCTATCGTAAAGGATAGTTGCCCTGATTTTTCGAGGTATAGGTGCCCCAAGGGGCACCTATCCGATTGGATTCAGTGTGTCAAAACTGGCTACATGAAACCTGTACACTTTTCAGAAATTATTGCTCAAGATGTGGAAAACTGAACGCATTGTCCGGATCAACCTCATTTGAGTAGTATTAAGAGATGATCTCTATATTATGTTGTTTTAATTTTTTTTTAAAGTTCGATTATGCATGTTAACAATTAATAATTAATTAATAATCAAATCAATCAATTATTAATTAATTAATAATCAAATCAATCAATTATTAATTAATTTTGTTCTTAATAATTATATTTTATAATAACAATTAAGAATTAATAATTTTGTTGAACAAAGACTTTTAAAATTTTATTATGTTTTTTGTGTCATATTACAATTACCTTATAACGATAACAAATAAAAGATTTAAAAAAATAAAAAACGTTTTTCATAATACGACCCATGTCTTTTGGAGACGATTGCTGTTTCAAGAGTAGAACGACCTCATATTTGGTGGGATTTTTCGTTTACACATTATAAAAGGCATCTATCCTGCACTGCAGGCATCTATCCTTCTTAGTATTTTCATGGTGGGGCAACTATCCATACAGGTAGGCAACTATCCTCAAAAAAAGGGTTCCACAAAAAGCTAAATTCTGCAAAATTTGTAATTGATAGGTAAATAAAAAATAACCGTGATTCAACATAAATGATTAAGCTAACTACATTCATAGAAATTATTCATATAAAATTAATATTTTTTAAATAAGGAGGCTATTTCAAAAAGTGGTGCATCTATCCCGGTTTTACCCTACACTATATAATATATCCTATTGCCCTCGGCAATAGTCTAGCTTTCTATCAATGAAAGATTTTTTTTTTATCGGATGATTAGTTTATGAGGTTACTTCCTACATCCACACTTACAACCTTCTTTATATCTTTATTATATTAGTGTAGATTGTATTAAGTTGACATAATATGAGTAACTATGGCTCTTGCAATACCTATAAGTATGATTTTACTTAGTTTAGGTTTAATTTGTTTTTAGCGCTGTTTGTACAACTTTAAAAAGTGTATGTTTAATTGTGAGTGTAAGTTTTTTTTAATGGTTTTATTCGCATCACTTTTAAATCCTGTATAAAGTTTTTCTATAAAGTTTTTTTATATCTACATGCAACGTTGTTTATTCACTAATATTTTTGCCATTGGTTGTTCTCGGCTCTTACATTACATGTGCATATTCATGAGTGTCTGTAGTGCCGGATTAAGATTACTTGATACCCTAAGCAATCCACGCCTGTAGGCCCTCCTAATTATCCACTAGTCACCTCGTATTTTTTTTAAACAACGACGAGCGATTTGTAAAGATTGGCGCACATCTCTAGCTGAATTTTGGGTCTTGTAATACCTTGCTGATAAACAGCCTTGCCTCTCATGTGTTAGCAAATTAAGCAATTGCTTAATTTGCTTATGGGCTAATCCGGCACTGAGTATCTGGGTAGGTACAAGTTTATTTATTTAACAGGTAAGTACAGCTTTTCTTTAATTATGAATCACCATAGTGGTTTCGACCGATGACCTGGTGAAGGCCGCAAGAATCCGCAGGATGCGAGGAGCACAGAACCAGTTGAAGAGGCGGTGCTTAATGAGACCTATGTCCAGCAGTGGATGTTTTTCGGCTGAAATGTTTATGATGATGATGATAGCGGTTTATTTGGAAACTAAGAGAAATCTAAAACTACCACAAAATTACATAGAAGTGTTTATTTTTTATTTCTCACTTGCCAAATTGCATAAATTTTCCAGTGGCGTCCTTTTGGTCGTATATGTGACACACAGGGGTCAAGCATTACCTTCTGGTTCACGATTTCAGCAGTAAATCAGATCAAACCAGTAAAGGAACGGGCTGAAGTAAAATATCCACAATGGACAATATCCCAAGAGTAACTGTTTCATGAAATCATCATTCTTTGGACTTACGTGGTCTTAGAGAGTTATGTTGATGACTTTAATGGTTATAATTCTGTAAACACATATTTCTTACGGCCGCGATTCATATATTAATGAACGTAAAACTTAATGCTGACCAGCAAATTGTAAAAAACGTAAGAATATTTGAATTTCGCGGGCTACTTTAGCGCTTCCCCCTTAATTGAAATAAATACTTTGAGTTTGAGTTCTCCTACATATTATAGTCTATGCTCCTCCAAAGAAATCTAGTACCAGCCACCGCAAGCGTCCCGCCCTAATAACCTTTCCATCTGCGGTGCGCCATGAATAAGTGAACAGCAAACCTTAATGTAACTCTTTCATAAACGCACACACGTGTGGCTCCCTTTGCGTGGCGCATGTTCTCTCAGCTTATCGGCAGCACAAAGCAGCGCCGGGCAACCGCCATCCCCCACCGAGCCCCGAATACACGACCTCATTAAAAAATGAAACCTCACAAACATGCCATAAGCCCACAAAAAGCCCCCAAGACTCGTCAAAGCGAAAAGCTCCACCTACCGGAGAGTAGCGGAACTACACCACTCGCGGAACCAACCTCTGTACTTTTTTAATTAGCCTCATACACTGAGTGAATGCGTGAAATACGTTAGATTTTTTTTCTCATACGCGGTTAGTTTGGTAGCTTTGAGTAAAGTATGTTAATTCACAAGTAGCCCGCTCTCAGCTGCTTTTTGAACTGTTTAAAAAGGGGTTCTGTGGATAAGGCTTATTTGATAACTTTGAGCTTTGAGAGGTTAATTAGCGAGAGAGAGAGAGAGAGAATTATGTGTACAAAACTATCATTCACGTTGAAGGTATCGGGTAGTTGTCTAAGATGGCGATGCGGACAGGTGTCGCGAATACGCGGTGAAGCGGCTGTGGAAGCGTCTCGGAGCTCGGCAAGTCTTAAACTTCTTTTATCTCAGTCTAGGTTCGCTCAAAAAGTGCAAACTCTGTACAAAGTTCACTTTCGCCTTGTGAACTAATTTTTCGCTCGGTGTCAAGTTCATGGCTGGGGGGCGGGGCGGCGGCGCGGGGCGCGGAGTGCGGGGCGCGCTATGATAAAATAAAATATTCATTATGATTGCTCAACGCGGCAATGTTCGCGAGAGCACGGGTAGTCGTGCTGTCGTGTCTTGGCAGCTAAAGAGATATTTTTACGTTAGGTTGAAGAAGTCGTTTTCATTTTATGTTTTTACTGCTTAGAAACCTACATAATTTTTTTTTATTTATAAAAAATATATTTGTGCTATTGCTGAACAGTAGGTGTGTAAATGGTGTCTTGTTAGACATATGCTTATTTGAATTAAACTAGTTCATAGGCACCTATTACGAAAATTAAAATCAAAACTTTCAGTCGGCTCAGCTACTAATAAAAAATTCCATGGATTTCATTCTACGGTTTGGTTATTCAGTCTACATACATATGTTATTGGTTTACCCCCTAACTAATAAACGTTGTACAACGTCTGTATGTTATACAACGCTTTGTCTTCTTCTTTCGAAAGTCAAATTACTGACGACTAAAAGGGACAAATCGGTGTGTAATAATGCTTCTGATAGGTATACCTAATACGTTTCTTATTAAGGGGGTAAATATTTAAATTCCCTAGCCAAATATAATTGAGTACCTACCTAGATAGAATATTTATTTTATTTATTAATTTTATTTCATGATCATAAAAACAAACAAACATTTCACCCGCAAAAAAAAAACCACCTACGGCCAATCCAAACCAACCGAACAATTCTTATAAGACGACTTGAAAACTGACGTAAAAATCGTCCCGGACCTACCTCAAATGGAAGTAGATCGTCTGGGAGACTGGCCGAGTTTTTCTCCCGTTTTTCCCTTAATTAGTCCGTTAATCCGCGGGGGGAAGGGGGGAGGGCTCATTAACGTTCGACACTCGATTCTTGTTCGCAACACTTGTTGAACGTCGTTTTTATGATAAATACGATCGAAGGAATGGAAGACTTGAATGAAGTTTTGTTTGGGAATATTTTTGTTTAGGAAGAGGAGTTTTGTAAATAAATGATACGACAATTATGTTTTTAAACATTTTCTTTGTAGAAAAGCATTTCGATCTCTTTTTATTGCATCCATATTCCGCAACACACTCTAGCACGCCTGGGTGTAGGTAGCAGTGCATCACTGAAGATCTTTTCCAGACCCTTTAAAAAAAATCGGTTGTCTGTAAAGTCGGTTTACTGACGATAGTTGAAAGTGACAACGTCATAAGAAAATACTGATGGAATAGTTGCATTGCATTTATTAATATTCGCTTGCACTTCAAGCCGCCACTACAGAGCAAGGCCGCGAGGTAACGCTACATGAGTCATGTTTTTTCGTGTGTGCAGCCAGCTTCATCGATTTATTAGACGTTGTCACGTCAATAATAACGTTGGAGTTAATTGATGTGATTCCGACATGGATCCGATGCTGCTTATCCGAAAAAAGGATTTTCTTTTTTTTTTTTTGAGTGCGTTACTCACGACGTGATGGTCATTTTATTTCAGAAACTTTAATATTATGGCCAGCAGTACTGTGTGCTTTCTTTTCATTCCATTGTTTCAAGTTCCAGCTGTTACACTCCTCTAGTCTATAAGTAGTCTCGTCATTTTATTTTCATTCAATTGATTGTCATTCAATTTTTGTTTCCAGGTCATAGATTTTCCCGGCTGGATTCGAACTAATCATATTAAATTAGACAAGGTCAATAACCAACACGTGCCTTGTTAATCTTAGTTAGTATGATTACATTAAAAAAAGTTTATTTGGACACAGTTCGTGAAACGCAAAATACAAAATTAACAATATATTATAAATAATGTTTCAACAACAAAACGAGACACGTTTGCTCACAGTCATCCAAAATATTTCGTAATGAGACTTTCAGGATCCCAAGATGCTCCAGTAAGAATTTATATCTTAAATTACTGTTTTAAATACGAGCAAGCAATTATTTCCCAAAATGCAATGTGTACAAACCTCACCCTTTGCAACATCTAACTAAACATTTCCTAATTTTGAATCTTCAACTACGAAGTAACTAGCGTCGGCAAATGAGACTCACACGCTGAAACCGGCCATTCTAACATGACCTATCATTTCCTCCTACTTTCCCCTTTTCACTTACTGAAATATATGGTTCAGCGGGGGATGGAAGGTCTTGCTCGAGTGGTGTTGTCATGTACATAGTACATGGTGCTGTCAGCTTAACATCCAACTTATTAGACGTTTCGGAAATTCGGTTTCGCCCCGCAAGCACCACGGGCTTCGCTGACAGTAGGGAAGGGGTAGCTCTCATGTCGAATATCGACAAAATTATTGCGTGATTTACATAAAAACCACCACTTTCCTTCAAAATTCTGAAACTGGATTAAGCAGTTCTGTTCTTCTGAAACCTATTCCTGAAATTACTAGGTTTCCACAGTTTTACGGGACACCTGCTATTCCGGACGACTGTGTAAGAATCAATAAAGTTACTTATTCTTAACAAAACGAAGATGTTTATTTAGATTCCTTTTCACAAATCACTAATTACTTCTTAACTTTGCTTTCAAGTGTTATCTCCTTTCCTGCACTGCTACTTTCTTCACAAAAACCCACTCTTGAAATCTTTTCTTCCATCCAAATCGTTATTTTATCGATAGCATAGCATCACTAGGTGATATCCAGTTGGTAATGCAAACGTTTGTAACCCGTCGGTCCGCGCCCCGCCCGGGACAAATACGTTGGGTAAATAACCCTCCAACATCTAGTATGTATGTTGGTGCTATATGGTACAACATACAATTTAGTACCAGCTCTCTATGTGCCTGCAAGTGATTTTAGAAAACAGTTCTGTCCTTGTATTTTAAGCCTGTAATTTTCTTATTCCTACATATCACCAAACTGCCACTACACCAAACACCAATCCATACCACACACCGTCTCTAAGCCTATACTTAGCACACATACGTATTTACATGCGCCGACAGAGCCAACATCCCAGGGTTGAATTCGGCACGTCACACGAGACTCCAGTGAACGGAATGCGAAACGCCTGGCTGTTTGTTTGTGGGTGGATGGCTCTGGCGAAATTCCGCCTTTGTTGCTTACCCACCCGCGCGGAAGTAGTGTAGGACATGAGCGCCAGCGGGATTTACCAACATACTGAAGTGACACTTGGTATTAATGGAAATTCTGATAAGATATCTTCAATCAACTCAGTCTATCGCAGTACATTGCTGACATGGCCTCTCCCAAGCAGCGCCACAACACACTGCATTCCGTCCTCCACAATCTGCCTATCTTAGGCACCTTTTTAGGGTCGTGGTTCCTTCTAGCTGGCGAGCATTCCACACTAGGATAAACTTGTGGTATGTAAATGATCATCAGCCTAAAATAGTCCACTGCTAGACAGAGGCCTCTCCAATCGCCCGCCATTCATCTCGATTCTACACAACTTTCATCCAGCTACTACCAGCCACCGTGCGAAGACGGTGACGTTAAAAACCTATATCTTTTTGCACGGGGTTTTCTGGTTTGCCCAAGAGATTTCATCACATACTCGCGCATATATTCGCGAGAAGCACTTCTTAGAGCATGATTACTGTAGTTCTCATTAACATCAGAAACAGCAGGTGCGAGAAACCTTCTGAAGAGTTGTTAATTGTCTGTGGTGATTGTTTTAGTATAATAGAGTGAATCGTAATAAATAATCCATCCTTTATGCAATACAAATCAAACGTAAGACAACTACTAGGCGAAGTTGTTTTAACGTGTGTTACCTACGTTTCATTTTACGTCTTACCAATCTGTACACTTCTGTCTAGTTATAGTAGTCATTGAAAAATTGCCCACATATTCAAACTAACATTCTTTGTCAGTTCAAGTTTGAAGTGGCTACAACACGACAAATTGACGTAGGGTGTCAATGTGCTTAACATAACAATTTCCATAACGGTACATACCTACTAATTTTAGACGATTTTCTTTATTTCTTAAGATCTTAAGACAAAGAATCTTTCACGTAAATTTAAGTTACCGCAACCTCTCGTATGTTAAACCACATCAAGAGTTAGAATTTGGTGGGCAATAGGTACATACAAGGCTTTGTTACCCTTACATAATGTATTCAGTCGTGGACTTGTCTGCAAGCTGTATACATAACTACGTATGTACTGTACGTACTATATACTCCGTGCTTCGTCTTATGTAATAATTTATTGCTTTGTTGTATTATAAACACACTGTATTGCATATTAAGCTAGTTTGTAGCGCAGTAATGTGTTCCGAATTACGTTTGATCGTAAGGTTTCGCTTGGTTTGGTGAAATTAATGGCTCTAAATTCAGCATGTTAGACTAATTTCATAAATATAGGTCCTTCACTAAACGAGAGTAGGATTCGGTGCGGTGCTAATCAAGTGGGTTGTTAAATATATGCCTAAGCTAAACCTCGTTTAGAATGCTCGTTCTGTTATTAAAGTATTTTTCTAACATGGGCAAGTACGTGCCAAACTTTTTCAGAGACGTCAAGCTCTACCCGCCATTTTCATCTGGATCTGTCGAACGTATCACAACAACGTAACAGTTTATAAACGAATTTATCGACAACCTCATTGAAAAATCCTGTCGTCCATCTTAGTAGAATTTTCATCCACACGGCATTGGTATATATTATGTATGTTATTGAACACATTACCGAACCTTTGTTCGCCGCTTTCAAACAATAATCTACGTATTAATTTGCGACAAACAGCGTTCCCCTCCCCTACCGACATCAAAGGAACATCAAAATTACAGGAGATCCGTAATGTCGATAGTTTAGACGTTATGAGCAACTTCTGACATGTGACAGACTCAGGGTATGTTGTGAATATAGGTCGATATTTTTGTAGGGAAATCTGGTATGGAATGTAAATAGAAACTAACTGGAAAGTAGATGGTCTTCAAGGGACCCACGAACAACTGAGTTGCCCAGCAACTTTTTTTGTCTCTGTCGCTGTCTCCTCGCAGAGATTTTGACGATGCGCACAGGGGAGCGACAGCAACGCCACTTTTTGTAAAATTTTCGGTTAAGCGGCAACTGGCTACCCGGCAACTTTTTTGTCGCCATGCGAGCACTTGCATTGCAACCAATAGACGGGCGATAATTGCGTCCAAACCCGCGGACAAAATAAATAAGTATGTTTCCCAACTGTCGCGTCGCTAGATGCGCGCACTTTCATATAAACCCGTAGACTTGATGTGAGAGACAATTTAGTTGCGGAGACAAAATTTGCTCGTCGGCGCCCTCCCTTAAAAGTTTTTTGCAAAGCCTACGTAAATATTTTTTAGCAGGTCGATGGCAATCTAAATGGACACGGCCCAGAATTCGGCCACGTGTTTGGCGCCATCACTAGCGGTAGCTATCATCGATTCCTGCAATGTGCAGACAACAGGACATGTGGGACACGATATTAAGTGTCCCATCGTTTGTGGAACAGCACCGCATTTGCACTTCAAGGCGGATTCGTCTATGAATATTGAGACTTATGGAAAGAGCATAATTCTATAGGAAATATGAGACTGCATAGAGTAACTATGTACATCAAACCACAACTTAATTTTGTGATGAAGGGCAGTTGATTGAAAAACTTTTCTTTTTACTCGACTGCGCCAGAAGGAGGGTTATGTTTTTGAAGTCTAAAGTTAGAACTACCATCACTTTGTTCGCCCTTTTAGAAAACGTGATAATTTTCTTAATTTTTCATTTATTGATATTTTAGTACACATAAACAGTATCGTACCATTTACACAATGTATATTGCCTTTGGCCCTGACATCAAGCAATGGATAAAATTGTCAAACTTTTATTGGTTGAATACGAAGCTCTTGGCTACTTTGTACCTATGTGTGTATTTTATGTCTTTTTTTTGTAAAGGCAAACAAGCACGACACGCGACACGAATCGCGCCCGATACAAAGGCACCGCTCGTAGGGCGACTTGCGGTGCCTGTGTGTCGCGTGCGATTTTGTCGCGTGTCGCGCCTGTTTAAAGGAGCTTTAATGCGCATTTAGTTTGTGCAGAATAAATAACTTGTCTTTCTTCTCTTTCTAAGTATTTGTCAAAAATTATTTTAATAAACCAAATCTCACAATCTAACCTCCTATTCTATACTTAATCACTCGACATCTCACAAGCTTGCGACAGTAGAAATCTCGAGCGGTTCCAATAATAATGCTTGTAGTGTTCAACTATTGCCCACAAAGTGAATTCCAATTGCTCTCAGAACTTTAGCATACGAGTCACGAATGGGAATGACGAATGAACCGATTACAGACGACTGAGAGAGTATTATGTATTGAAAGTGTTGGTTGAAGTTTGAAGTCTTTTACGTCATCAATTGTTACCTCTCAGCGGAGTAATTACGTAACACAAAGGGCTAATTTTTCCAACGTCAGATAGTTTTATCGGAGGAATGATTTTGAATTTTTGACATTTCTTTCATACAAAAACTGTCAGCCGTCAATTTTATTCCACAAATAAAGTTTATCTATCGATTGAAAAATCAGCCCTAACAATAGCTAGCAATAGCTTTCATTTTGATAGTTCAACAACATTGATTGCGTTAGTTACGTTCGTTGTTGAGCAGACAAATTTTTCGAACATACGACCTACTCGTATGAAGCAATGGAATAGAAAAATCCATCCAAATGAATGAGATTTAGATACTACTAGCTGCGACCCGCGGTTTCCCCCTTTCAAATGTTAATCCCGTGGGAATATCGGGATAAAAAGTAGCCTATATGTCAATCCAGGGTGTCAGCTACCTCCGTACAAAATTTTATCAAAATTGGTCCAGCCGTTTGACCGTGAAGAAGTAACAAACATATAAACACACACACACTAACAAACTTTCGCCTTTATAATATTAGTGTGATGTTACGCAATTAAGGTGCATGCTGATTTGTCGGATTGATGGAAGTTAAGTTTTGTGTTCATTTATGAATTACGCCTAGGTTGTTGCCAAACAAGAAACGTGCCTTCGAACCCCGCTCATTGTATTTTTAGATGAAACAAAACAAAAAGTTTACCCTATTTCGACGATAACACCAAAATATTTACAACAAGGTTTGATTAGACATGACAGCAAAAATTATTCCATGTAACAGTCATCTTTTTTCAAGCCACAGTAGCGATGCTTCAGGGTTTTACTGAAAAAGATCACAACACACTCTCCCCCACCCTCCCCTCTCCTTTTTCTTTTCTTTTTCACTTCGGTAAGAAAGTACTATCTGCATTGAAGTCAGAGTTTTGACACCGACCAAGGGAACGCAGATAAACCGAATACATATTTATTTTTCCAATGGCCATTTATTACCAATAGTTCATTTTCAATAAACACTACCTACCTTAAGTACATAAACATAACACACACACACACACACACACAAAATAATGTGAGGCACCAACTAAATTGAGCACACGTAACGAACGGGGGAGGCAGGGGTGAAATAGAAGCGTACCGAACTTGCTTAGATAATGTGCATACATTAAACTAAGACTAAACTAACGCGAGGCGTATCTTGATGAAGGAACTTCGGGGTTCGCCCGCGGTCTAATTATAGGGGAGATTGGGCAAAAACTGCCTCTTTGATGTGTAGGATGTGGGGAAATTTCATTAAGACGTAGGTATAAAGGATCGAAGTTTGTTGTTGGAAAAGATTAGTGGATAAGACAGAGTTGCCTAATTGGAAACTATAATTTAAGTAGGTACGTAAACAGTATGTGTGTATATCATCTACCTACATGGTATGTTTAATGTTTCATACTTAGATAGGTACCTATATGTTGTGAGGAGTTTTGAGTATGGATTTGGATGGCTATAAGAGAAGGGGAAGACCAAAGAATCGCTGGATAGACTGTGTGAAACATGAAATAGCTAGAAAGGGAGCTAGGAAAATAGAGAAGTATGGAAGTAATAGACATTTTGCGCCGACCCTAAATAAATTGGGATCAGGGTAGGAGAATGAAGACTTAGGCAGGTATAAAATCACAACTTCATAAGTACGACACAATATCTCCTAGACAGCCTTGCTCATATTAATAAGCTACACTGAAAAAAATAATTTCCTACTGCACCACATTAAAGCGATTTCATTAAGACTTACTAGCTTTATACGGTTTAGTCCCATCTCTTCCCCTTCCCATCCCTTGCCATATGCGTTTTACCTACAAAAATTTCCTTTTCGTAGATAAAACGCAAAAGGGGAAGAGATTGGACTAAACCCTTTATACAGTAAGAAGAAATCTTTGTAAAATAGTAAAAGACAAAACCGTAACTTTTAAACTTTTCTTAAAAAAAAAACAACAAAAAAAAAAGGAAATCACCATTACTGTAATGTAAGTAAATTTCAATGGTTTGAACGATATCATCAAATGAATAAAAAAGTTAATTTTGTGACCTTTTAGCTACTTAAAACGTTAAAGTTTACTGTCATGACGGTAACATGTAAAAAATACTGTTTTGAACGTTAGGCTCTTATGGAACTGTTTAAAGCAGTCAGATCAATGTTTTTTCATTTTTATTAACTACGTATTTATTTCAGTGTAGGTAAGTCCTAAAAAAGATAAAAATATTATAAAGGACAGTTCGATTTCATAGTTTTATTTGTCACTAAAACGAGTCATATGTTGACAAACATGTGAGTAAAGCGACAATGTAGACAAATTTTACGTGTTTTTGAACTGAAAGTATGCGTTTGTTACCTACTTCATGTTATTTTATGGTCATGATATCAATTTAGATATTATATTTGCCTAGCATAGCCTCCACAAAATCATAATCAAAAGTCATTTGTTCAAACTTCGCTGAGATTCAGCCCTTTTTTGAACGTCAAAATATCATGAGACAGTAGGTATCCCAAAACGCCCGCTCTTCACCACTTCATAGTCTCTTCTTTAGTTGAGAAGAAGAACTCCCTAGCAGTAAAAAAAGAAACATTAACCTTAGTTTACACTGCAGGGCAGGGGGCCTAAAAAGGCCACTTTGGCGAATCATAAAAGGATAACATTATGAATCGTAATGGACAGTTAACTGTAATCGAAAGTTAATCGAATCAAATGCCAATGATGAAGGATTTTCAGTTATTTATTTTTTGTCTGTGCTAAAATACTAATCAGTCCAATCCAAATCCAATCCCTATCTCTTTGATTATACCTACGTAGTGCAGCGAAAAAAAGAAAAACACGGACTGTCTTCGCCATATTTTGATTTATAACGTTATCCTTTTACGATTCCGCCAAAGTGGCCTTTTTAGGCCCCCAGAACTCTCTCCTCATACAACGAAAATTCTATCATTGATCGCCTCACATTTTTTTAAATTAAGTACCGTGAATAGCTCCAAAGAATCATTTCTAAATTAAGAAATGATTCTTTGGAGCTACAAAATCTAACCCTAAAATCATCCACACCAGCTTAAAACCGTTTCTTTACGGGATATCTGTCCCAGTTCCAGGTACCCGGCGTATTTACCCGGTAAGTCTGTTCCATACATTGACGGCAAACTGGGCTACCGATATTTTACATTTTGAAATTTGTAAATATTGGCTGGGGAGAAATTAAATTATGGGGAAAGTGTTGAATCAGATTTTTATGTTTTAAGTGGAAAATGGGTTCTTATAAGATGATGTTTAGTGAATTATAAATAATAAGGAAAAACTAATTGGGATCTACACTCTAGTGATGTTTCTGTTCCGCTAAACAACTAATACTTAATTATACAGAGAAAATATTTGATTTTATTGTATGTTTGTTTATTACGCTATCACACTAAAACGGCTAAATGGATTTAGATGAAAGTTGGCACATAGGTAAACCATGACCTGAATTAGGACATGGAAAACTTTTTAACCCGATATGACCACGGGATCAAGACTTATGCGGATAAAGTCGCGGGGCGCAGCTAGTACTAGATAAAGCAAATAAGAGCCTTTCTAGTATTAATATTTGATTACGGTTTTAATTTAAGTATACAATGGAAATCAGCTTTAATATTAAATATGTAAATATATACCTACATATTTCAAGATCATTCATGATTTCATCAGAAACTCAAACTCAAAGGATTTATTTCAGTCAAACTATTTTACAGGCACTTTTGAATTGTCAAGGACTCGGTTTGTCAGAAACATGAAGCTAGTGGCCCATTCCAAAGCGTGGTACAGTACCCGGCGATAAATATTGCACATCGACCTTTGGAAAGAGACAATCGGCTAATTTTGGCTTCGTAGAGGGTTATCTCTGTCGCACGAAATACAAACAGTCCGGTATCTATTAGGAGCTATTAAAACAATTATGATTTGCTTCTTTTGATAATTATTTTTATTCTTTGTATAAAATGATTTTGTGTAAAAAGGTCGATGTGCAATATTTATCGCCGGGTACTGTAGGTACCTGAGAGTGAGGGAGAGAGAGTGCACCTCTGTCTGCGCACACGTTTGTGCATTATAATATCTCTCTTACTGAAGGCCGATATCGGTCAGGAGGAATATTAGGCGAAGAACGGGCAAGAAACTCCATAAAGAAGAGAGTTTAAAGTCTTGGCCATACTGCACCCCAAAACATGCGGAAAATCCGCATTAGAATTAAATATAAGTGACAAATGTGTCTCTTTTACTACTATAAGTATCAAATGACATTTAACAAACATGACATTCACTTAAAAACAGATTATCCAATGGCAATATTTATCGACGTTTTACCATTCGACATGTTTTCAATATGTTATCTATGTACTTGCCTATAAAGTGTTTTAGGTAAACAAACAAGGAACACTAAAGGCTCCTGCAAACAGGCGCGACGCGCGACGCGAATCGCAATACAAAGGCACCGCTCGTTGCGCGACTTGCGGTGCCTTAGTGTCGCGCGCGATTTTATCGCGTGTCACGCCTCTTTGAAGGAGCCTTAAAGCTAAGAGCATTGAAAAGGAATATAACTAGTGTTTCTTATCAATCATATTTTGGCACCATTCGTCTTGTCGTAGTGACATCTGCAGAGATAATGGAATGTCGTTTCTTCCTGAACGCATCGTTTCTCATGCTGATAGAAAATTCTGGATATCGAAGTGTTGAGATTTATATTTTTACTAGTTCGTGAAAACTGGTTACATAGTAATTAGTTGTGTTGCTGTTATTATAATCTTCTTGATGCATAATCAGATTATTGATACCAAATGTTTTAAGGCGAGCGCTAATCCTGCCGACAAACTGTCACGCAGCTTGGCAGCTTATGAAATGTGTACCTACAGTAAATGTGTTTGGTCCAAAATAAAATATTTATTATATATTTTTTTTTATTTTATTGATACTTGTAAAGTAATATATGAAACTTTGTAGTCAGGCTAAACACTTATAGACCTTTGTCTCCTTATCCTAGATAAAGTCCCCCATTCCTTCTACATCCTTCGATAATGTTCTTCAGCAGCTGTTTAAAAATTTTATTCATGTCCAAGAACGTTTCAAAACCTATGATGGTCACCTTTCCCCTTTAACATCGTTTTCATTTTGTCTTTTTAATTTTTTATTTAATGCGGCACGTTTAGGGCAAATAAATGTATTTTCTATCTTTAACTTTTCATCAGCACCAAGACCACATTCAACGAAATAAAAAAACAAAAAACTATGACAGTTGTGATTTTTTTTTACTCATATTTGAATATTGGACATACAAAACATTCGAACCATAAAATAAAATAATAAAAAGAAATATTGTCACCAATTAATACATATTTTATCTTATCATAGAGTAGGTAATCTAACATAATTATGCATCGTATTAATGTATTGCAGAAAAGGTACTGCTACTGATTCCCAAACTAAGCTTGAGCTTATATTATGGGCAACTCTTAATCATAACCTTCTACTAATTACCGGGTCATGGTTTATGCTGCAGTAAAAGTTGGGCAGTTATCGCAGAGGCAGGTGACTTATGCCAGGTTACATGGCAAGTACGTAAGTTGGGTACAACGGCGACAGCTTGGATGCATGGCTGTAGTTTTTGGCACATCGGCTGTAGAGGGTTAATATGGATCTGTTTTGTTGGTGTATGTGAAGTATTTATTTAAAATGCCATGGATTGGTTTTGATTAAAGAATAGTGAGAAAATATAACTGTAAAATAAAAACCTAGAAACTAAATATACATATTGTATTTCAAGATATGAATCTTGAAATACAATATGTATATTGTATGTAGGTACTGGTTATAAAGACGCAGTATCTACTTAGTAAAAACTTTTAAACGACTTTCAAACAACACGAAGGTTTCGACATTTTTAGAGTCTCAACTCAACACGTAAAGGTATTTATTTCCGTATTGTCAAGTCCATTACTTATTCTTGATTAAACCGTATACCTACTTATATACAACGCAAACCCAACAGCAAACAGCATTAGCCATCCGATACAACATGAAACTCACTACACCATACCAAAGACAAATAAACAAACATTCGCGGCAAACGATCACATGTCTCCTACAAGACAAATAGGTACTTCTTACCCCATACCACCCCCTTCTCCCCTTTAACCCCGTCCATCTTGAAACGCTGACAGTTGGTATTCACCTGCGGGGAAGCCGGGGAACAGTGCCCCGACAGTAAATTCTCCCGGAATGTCGGTGCTGTGTATTTAAGCTTAAATTGAGTAGTACCTAGATGTTCAGGTAATAAACTACACTGTGATTGGATGTAATGTTAAACTTTTTAGAGTTTTGGAGAGTAATGTTTCTTT
Source organism: Luperina testacea (assembly GCA_927399505.1). Classification (NCBI taxonomy): domain Eukaryota; kingdom Metazoa; phylum Arthropoda; class Insecta; order Lepidoptera; family Noctuidae; genus Luperina; species Luperina testacea. The sequence continues at coordinate 14,431,660 of OV656768.1, read as the reverse complement.
TCGAACCCAGGCACGCACTATACTTTCGATGGCATTAAAGCAAATTCCGTATCTGCTACATCTACATTATTGCGAAAATGCTTTTTTTGTATAAATGAGCTTAATATCAACCCTATCTTCAAGTCTGTAAGTATTATAATTATTTCAAATTTCAAAATAATGAAGATAATCTGGCTCGTAAATGAAGACATCTACACTCGATTTAAAAAAAAAGCATCGCAGTAGAAATGGACATTAGATTTTGCCCGCCTTTACTTCGGAGCTTTGACAGATGATTGAAACGTCAACAAAGTCATCAGCCCCTTGTCTTATTCTAGTGTATACCGGTTATGATTTTATGCCTCTTTATTGAATTTACTTTATTTAACGCAATCAAATATCAGTTATTATTAAAAAATGAGTGTCTCAAGGAATAAACTACTTTTAAATATGGCCCAAAAACGTGTAAAAAAGGAAATAAATGAGATTTCGGACTTGACAAACTTATGATAATGACGTATAAAATGTTAGATGCAAATTAATTAAAGACATCTGCAAAATTTGGTCAAAAAAAGGGGAATATCTAAGCAACTGTTTTCATAAATTGCTTAGATTTTCTTTAAATATCCTTATAAGTAGGAAATACTGGAGATTATTAGCTTAGATTAATAGATATTTTAAATTAATGAAATTGGCGGTTAAAACAAACGACAACAAACGTAAAACCGGATATCAGGAAAATTTCATGTAAATGGGTCCTTATCTCTCAAAGTGGCGACTATTTTTTAGTAAATCTGCTCTAGGTACTGTAAAATTGCGATTTTGTAGATGTCTTCTTCTACTTTGCTGCGATCGTTTTGTATAAATAATGTCATCAGCACTGTTCTCAAAATGATGAAGGAAAACCTTCTAGAGGAACACTGCATGTTCTAGCTGTGAATAACAGTGAATGGACTATAGTATGGTGGTTGTTTATCATTCTCTTTTACCTTGGAGTGTACTATTAACCGGTAGTATTCTACTAATTGTTCAAATATGGTTTTTTTATGTAATAAGATTCTTAATACTACCAGGGTTCTGATTAGAAAATTAGAATACGCGATTCTAATTGGACGACTGATAGAGCACAGTGACATCTGTTGTCGAATAGTATCGTTATTGGAAATCGAATTTTGATTTAAATTTGCGAAGGTAGAGGGCACTGCATTGCCCTTAACATTATGCGTTAGTATTTTTTTACTGATCATTGTAATTGACTTGCCTATATAAAACCCAGTTCATGGTTTTAAATGATGTGAAAATAAAGTCAGAAAATACTATCATTTGGTCTTTAATAACTTTAACCACTACAACGCCTACGCTGCTACGACGTAGCAAATCGCTGTAGCTAAGACTAGTTTACTAAACCTAATCCTCATGAAATACTACATATAAAAAAGCGAGACTTATTAAGTTATCACCTACAAAATACACATAGCCTAAAAAATAAAGCCAGCAACACGCCCTACTATTTCCATTACCTGAACTCTCGATGCGTGTACCTCTCTAAATCTAAGTCCTTGAGGAGTATACTCCCCACGGTCTGGCGGTTTTCCATCAGCGGTGATTGATAAGCCGCGCCCCGTGAGATTGTCGTTACGTGGTCGTCTCGTGACGCCTTAGTAAGGATAAGCCGAGAGGTATTGTTTGAACGCTAAGGAGAAATAAGTTGACTGGTAGGACGTTTTTTTTTTGTGATTTGATTTGTTATTAAATGTAACTGGTTATACATAAAACTCTATAGAATAAATGATAAAATGTAACGTGTATTTTAGTAGGTATCCTATTCATATTTCAGATCAGTTTTTTTCTGTCTTTCAGTTTCATTATTCGTGTACCTACCTTTTGAAACTAGAATGTATTTATACATATTTTTAACTTATTTTATTCGACCCAAACCTGTCTTAGAACTAACATCGTCTGAAAAGTTTCTCTATAGCTATTAGCCAGTTATTTCAACTTTAAATAAATCCAGTACAAAGTAGTCTACATAACAAATAGCACACGTATCCACTAAAGCTTACCTCTAACATTATTGATGACTCAAACAACCCTCCCCCTCTGAGGGCCGCGTGGACCCAAATGCGAAGTGGGGTCAAACGCTAACGTTTACTTGCTGTTCCAAAGTCCGAGATCTTAAAGTTGAAACACAGTTGAAAGTAGACTGTATGCAGTAGAAATTAGAGTTGCTTTTTTAATATTCAGTCTTGTCCTTAAAGTCCCACGTCGACGCTAAACTAAGAGGGTGTTAGAGGGTTAAACCCCCCAGGTGGCTGGGCAATTTTACCACGTTAGGCAGTGACGGTCGCCTGTAATTTTGGGCCTAATGCGACTATTCCTATTTCAAGTTACCCCTCGAGCTTAAGTATGGGCCTGACGCGAGAGATAAGGCTCCCTATATACCTTATAAGATGTATACTTGATAGGTGTAGTGAACAGTTAAATGGGAAGTAAGTGTGGGTAGTTCTGGCGACGGTTGCTGATAAGGGTTGAATGTGTTTGACGGTGGTTTTGGATATGTTGTGTAAGCGTAGAAATGGCGGAATATTTTCGATACAAAGTTCAATGGAAAATTTACAAAAATTATTAGCACTTTAGCGTGAAAACGCGTTTGTAAGGAAACGAATGTAGTTAATAAGCCAAATAACCCAGACAACACTGGAGTGAAATCATCTGAACTCTTGAATAAATCTTTGTTCTCGCTTGGTACACCGTGTGCGGCGGCAGTGAGCGTGCCTGCTGCAGATGTAAGGCTCATCTAGATTTTATCTATCATAAGTTGCTATACGACGCGGGTGCGCTCAAAAACAGTGCCATACGTTTAGTTCAACCATAAAATAACCATTGACAAACCGATACGTATGACAATATGAGATTTATCTCTCAATTCCAATTAAACAAATTTTATGTAATAGAGCATCAAGCATGAAAAATAATAAAACATAGTATTTATGAAGTTTTTCCTTATGTCCTTTAGATTCCTTGTATTTTGAAAGTAGTTGTATAATAAGTATAATTTATTTAGGTACAGACGCCAGCACATCAAGCTACCCAATACTGTCAAATTTTCCCAATCAACTTTGAACCTTATGGTTCAGCGATAAAGTTGAAAATCTATTAAAGAAATTTGACAGATTGTAGTAGCTTGATGTGCTGGCGTCTGTACATAAAGGTTTTGTAGTTGTTTTGTAAGCTTGCCGCGGTTGGTCCGTGGATGGGTGACCATCTTCTATGTGAAGAAGGTCACCAAGACCACCCCTCAAAGCACGTTAGCCGTTGGTCCCGGCTGTCATTCGTGGATCTTTCACAGTCGTTACGGGTCGTCAGTAGCCCGAAAGTCTGACAACCAGCCTTAACAAGGGGTGTCGTATTACCCAGTAACTGGGTTGTGGAGGTCCGATAGGCAGTCACTCCATATAAAATACTGGTATTCAGCTGCATCTGGTTAGACTGGAAGCCGACCCCAACGTAGTTGGGAAAAGGCTAGGCAGATGATAAGGCTTTTGTAGTACATGAGGGACTTAAAAGTATGCATTACCTATTCAAAATATGTTAACTAAAAGTTAAACAAAAAATAACATACTTTGAGTAGCTATAAAGTGCTTGAAAAATGTCAACCTTGAGACATCGTTTGAACCTTTAAAACTGTACGGAAATCCGGTTGCAACTTCGATTCAGAGTTTCATATAAGAAGGTACCTAAGCATTTATTTTACACTACATTTACGCGAAGTAAAATTGAAGGTCGCATCAGAATCAGATGGTTTATGTATCTTAAAAACATTACAAGTTGACGGCGATATGACCTACTGACTAGATTATTTTTCAATATTAGGTAGATAATAGGTAATACGGGCTGGTGTCCGCAACTCCACGTCAATACGCGTATTTTACGTAAAATAATTTTAATAATTGTAATTTTTCAATATTATAAAGTTTGTATTATTTCATTATTTCCTTTTTCTATTTACATAGTAAATATAGAATTTCTACGTAAATATAAAGACGAGACTCAGGCCTTCAATACCAAACTCCGCACACACGAACCATGCCCCCGATAATTGCGGTCCCCGCTAGTTCTAAACAAAGATAAAGGCGCACACACAAATAGGTGGCACCCGACGGGAATATAAATCGACACTGTAAAACTTTGTGCGTCTTAATTAATTGCGTTCGAATTACGTGGGGACGAAGACGCCTTGTTTTGTGTACCCCTTTATACGGATAGACATGAAAGTAAAAGATTTATAGTTCATGACGTCTAAAGGTTAAATTTAAGGGGGAAGCGCTAAGGTAGCCCGCGAAATTCAAATTTTCTTACGTTTTTTGCAATTTGCTGGTCAGTATTAAGTTGTACGTTGATTAATATATGAATCGCGGCCGTAACTAACATGTATTTACAGAATTATAATCATTAAAGTCATCAACACACCTCTCTAAGACCACGTAAGTCCGAAGAATGATAATTTCATGAAACAGTTATTCTTAGGACTTACGTGGTCTTAGAGAGATGTGTTAATGACTTTAATGATTATAATTCTGTAAATACATGTTAGTTACGGCCGCGATTCATATATTAATCAACGTACAACTTAATACTGACCAGCAAATGGCAAAAAACCTAAAAAAAATTGAATTTCGCGGGCTACCCTGGCGCTTTCGCCTTAAACAAAAATGTAGGTATACCTTTCCGAAATTGGAGCAGTGGTAGCCCGGTGGTAACGGCCGCGACCTACGAATTGTAGATCGTGGGTTCGAACCCAGACAGTCGCTTTACAGTACCCGGCGATAAATATTGCACATCGACCTTTGGAAAGAGACAATCGGCTAATTTCGGCTTCGTAGAGCGTTATCTCTGTCGCACGAAATACAAACAGCCCGGTATCTATTAGGAGCTGTTAAAAAATTATGATTTGCTTCTTTTGATAATTATTTTTATTATTTGTATAAAATGGTTTTGTGTAAAAAGGTCGATGTGCCATATTTATAGCCGGTTAGGTACTGTACTTTGTGTATATTATTTCATCACCACTGCTCTCAAAACGGTGAAGGAAAACATCGTGAGGAAGCCGGCATGTCCTAGAACCAAAATTCGAAGACATGTGACATCTACCAACACGCACTGGGCCCACGTGGTGGATTATAGCCCACTTTCTCGTAGGTAAGGGCCTGTGGCCTAGCTGTGGGAACATTAGGTACAGGCTAATTATGGTTAATATGTTTTTAAAATGGTCGTATATCATAATGACATAGATATAGTTTCCATATCATCTAAATATATACAACACTTAAATTAGTCGATGTTGGCGTTCTAGTGTAAAGTGAGCTGAGAATAAAGTGTGAATAATTAAAAGGGTTATTTGTCATTATTATTTGAAACTCACCCCAATTAGGGGAATCGATCGCCTGAACTAAAAGTTGAAACAGTAAAAACATTACCTATATCAAACCAAAAGTAAAATTAGTAACAATAAAACTCCGCAAAAGAAAGAAATAAAAATCCGTTTCCCTCACAAAGGTATATTCCCATTGTTACCAATCCACCTGCCCACACAACAATCACCACACCTCAATGTCTGACAAAAACCAAAAATTAAACAACGTCCTTTGTTGGCGAAAACGCTAAATTGAGGAAATTTCCATCCATTCTCCAGCCAGGCGTCATCCGCGCCTAAACCCCGCTTCAATTTCAATAGCACCCCCTACATACTCCCTACACCCTTTAGGACGCCCCCACACCTATAGCCATCCCTCTCTATCATCCGTTTATCTTTTGAGGAAGACAGGGATGGAGCTACCTACAGGGCCGGTCCGAAAGTTAGACATATATTATTGTATTATACGATCGTAGGTGGCGCGGGGGTGAAGATTGATGCCACGGGGCGGCGGGGGGGTAGTTTCGGCAACCCTATGGCTACGTAACGAAATTTGCGTCACGCACGCCTGTGTGCGTCGGGGTATAACATGGCCTCATATTTCACGTGGAGGAAATTAGATGGAGGAATTAATTTTCAAGTTTTCAATATAGAAAGGAAAAATTGGTTTTGCCCGTATATGGTTATTCTTAGGGCTTCGTCACCAAATTAAAGACAGGTAAGGCTTCAGGCATTCATTTCGTCTTTTGATGACGCATAGAAATTACTTTTGGACTTGGTCTTTTGTCGTTTTGCTGTATGACTTTGTGAGTAGGGCGTTGTTTGACATGATTAATTTGACAGTTTAATACAATTTTATTTACAGTTTCCGTGATTAAAATTTTGGTTGGTGTTCAAGAGGATTGGGAGAGTATCCTTGGCTGGATCACCTGAGAGTAACTCCGAAAGATAAAAACCGGTCAAGTGTGAGTGGGACTCGCACACACAAAGGGTTCCGTACCACGAGGCAAAAATCGCTGAAAAAATCACTTTTGTTGTATGGGAGCCCCCCTTAAATATTTATTGTATTCTGTTTTTAGTATTTGTTGTTATAGCGGCAACAGAAATACATCATCTGTGAAAATTTCAACTGTCTACCTATCACGGTTCATGAGATACAGCCTGGTGACAGACGGACAGTGGAGTCTTAGTAATAGGGTCCCGTTTTTACCCTTTGGGTACGGAACCCTAAAAATTAAGTAGCTTATACTAATCCAGGGCTTTTGAATTACCCAGCTTTATTTTAATTATTATATCTGACTTTTCCAGCCCTCTGCAAGTAAAGGTTCATATTTTTAGACTGATTTTTAAGGTAAGGAATTACTTAGGTATATTTCTTTATAAAAAAAAAAATAATATTACATCTTTCTTATACATATGCCAGGCTTACCCCAGATGTAGTAAATCTTAATCTTAGGTATCACTATTTAAAAATACATATTAATATTTAAAATATATAAATAGGATTACGACTTTTATAATTGGGATTATATGACGAATACGTAAAAGGAAGAAAAATAGTTTAAGTACAGATGCCAGCACATCAAGCTACTACATTCTGTCAAATCTTTAATATATTTTCAACTTAATCGCTAAAGCATAAGGCTCAAAGTTGATTGGGAAAATTTGACAGTTTCGGGGAGCTTGATGTGCTGGCGTCTGTACATTCCATGACATTTGACAAGTACCTACATTATCAAACTGGTTTCTAATTTCATTTATAGGTACTTTTATACTTTTTTATGACATTGATTTTTACAATATATGACTACAGTAACTCACACACTTGTTAAAATTTTAGATAAATCACCTACTTTTACAATATTCTTAAATATGTGAGCACCATGTATCTATCACATAATTGATTTACCTGTAATTGCTTCATTTTAAATTCTTTTTATTTTTTTGTGGTAGACTAATTTTATTCTAGATGCATCGTCTTCACATGTAATTATATTATGTATACAAAACCTTGTAAAAACATTTTAAAAGAGTAACGGTGGAGTTTTTTGCCCATTCTTCTCCATACGAACACTACCTTTTGGAAGGGGCGACTAGAATCAATTCAATTTTACTGTAAGTTTTGACGTTCAAAAGTGCCTTTAATGTGCCTATTTGAAATAAATGATTTGACTTAGACATTGATAGCTACAGATGAAAATAAAAATGTTCAGTGTCTTATGTGACCTTATTACATATAACTTCTGTAAAAGTAAAAAGTTTCATCGTCCGTCCACTTTCGTTCTTTGAGGCGTGATCCGCGTGATTGATGAACACAGAGTAACATTTTTAATACTTGTCAGATTAAACTTGGCTATTCGGATAACATTTTTGTCTTTATGTTCGTCGTAGAAAAATTTATCTTTAATAGTAGTTATCTTTAGGTACCACATTTTAATACTTAAATGGATATAATTAAAGGTACTTTATTTAGAGGACTGAACAATGAATTGATGTAGTTAACAATCACCAAAGTTCGTATGTTAGTAATTGAACACAAGAAAACTGCTGCAGCTAACAATAATTTAAGTCATCCAACATTACAATTAAAAACAAAGTCTTAAATATTTGACTCTTCGTGATATCCCATAAAGCCATAAATGAGCTGGTAAAGAATTTTTGATTGGATATAAAAACTAGTACCTACCTACACATCTACTAATAGAAATAGAAATTTTGTAGGGCTTCCTAAACTTAGAGGATTGTATTGATGATTTTAATGATTATAATTCTGTAAATAGGTACACAAGTGTTAGTACGGTCGCGAATCATATTTTGTCAACATACAACCTGCAAATTGCAAAAAAACATAAGAAAATTTGAATTTCGCGGGCAACAGGGTAGGCCGCGAAATTTGTATTTCCCCTTAGGAGGAAGTGCGGGTGATCTATTCTCCATAGAAACGCTCTCGCCTGTTTTCTTTCTGGTTAATGACCATAAAGCAATGATTTTTTCCAGAATAATAAATATTAACTAATTGTATATCCCTATGTTTTCCTTTATAAACTGAAATTTAATTTGATAAATGAGCTGTTTGTTTTCTATTAATAAAATTGAATTCATCCATCAGTTTCTTACTAAACTTAAACTATAACCGACGATCCTGCATACTTATCTCTTTTGTTGACTGTACATACAAAAAGGTGCTCAACCAAACGTTAGGTATATACCGATAGCCGGTCTAGTCTAGACCCTCCCATTTTCTCCCTATCTTGTGTATTGAATAGCTTTTATGATTCTCGTGTGGCTAAGTAACGTTCTGAATTGAATCGCAATGCTCCAAGCTAATGGAAAAAAATGTATTCGGAAAATGTACCATTTTGAAGAGAGATTTGATGAAATCTATTCAGAAAGTAAAAAATATAGAAAAAGCATAGAACCAGCAACCTAATTGTGTAAACACACTATCAATCCATAGGAAAACTACCTTTTGGAAGGGGCGACTAGAATCAATTCAACTTTACAATGCGTGCCACGAAAGATGAGACTTGACACATCACGTGGTCTGACATGCGCAGTACACGATTTTAGGTATCTTTAGCGGTATGAGGTCTGAGTGCGGGACGGGACCGGACGCCATAGGGGCGGCGGAAAGAGCGGGGGAGGCGGGGTCAAGTCTCATCTTTCGTGGCACGCATTGTGCTGTAAGTTCAAAAGTGCCTTTAATGTGCCTATTGGAAATGAATGATTTGACTTTGATTTTGACTTTGAATCAGAATGTGAATCATTTTGAAGGATATTGCTAATCCATTGCTTCGTAAGTTCGAAAACTTTGTCTGCTCAAAAACGTACATAACGCAATGAATGTTGTTGAACTGTCAAAATGAAAGACATTCCTGCTGTTTTTGTGTTACGCAATTACCCCGCTTTATTATAGGTTCTTTGTTTATGCAAACTTTGTTTATGTTTTGGTTCTTTATTATGCTCACAATACCTTGCTTAGCAGCAATGTCACCGCGTTCTGTTAAAAAACCGCAGCATGATTGCACAAAAAAAAAACATTTTTCTTCTTATAGGTACACACTACACAGACACACATTTAAACAGACAAGAACAAAGGAACAGAAAAATACGTACAAAGGTGATGCTTATTTTTAATGAAATCTCCTCCAGCATACCTGCGATTAGGGTTGTCAGGCGTCCGGATAAAGCCGGACATAGTCAGGCTTTTTGGTTGCGAGTCCGGCCTGTCCGGCTTTTTAAATTTGACAATAGCGCGCGCGGCGCGCCCCCGCACTCTTCATCACCACTGATTCATTCAATTTTATTGTTGTTTCATTAAAATTTAAGAAGATTTTATGGTAAACGATAAAAAAGCTCTTTACTTTTTAAAAAAGTTGTCGTGTTATACTCAGACTAAAAAATTAAGGGTGTCCGGCCTTTTTACCCAAATATCTGGCTAAACTGGCTTGTCTCTTCGGCTTTTCAGTTTTAAGACCTGGCAACCCTACCTGCGATAGGAAAGTACTTAGATAAAAAGAGATGTAAACAACGTGTGTAAGAGTAGAAAGGAAAATAAAATAGATTAAAATAAAAACAATTCTCTAATTTAAACATAAACAAACACTATGAGAATATACTTACATACATGCTTACTTCTAAATTAAATATCACTAAAATATAACACGAGAGCAGTGGCGGCCCAGTGGTATCGGCCGCGACTTACGAGTTGTAGGTCGTAGGTTCAAACCCAGACAGGCGCTTTACTTTGTGTAAATTATTTCATCAGCACTGCTCTCAGAACGGTGAAGGAAAACATCATGAGGAAACCGGCATGTCCTAGAACCAAAAATTCGAAGACATGTGACATCTACCAACCGGCACTGGGCTAGCAGCGTGGTGAATTACGGCCCACTCCTTCTCAGCGAGAGGAGACCTGTGCCCCAGCAGTGGAAATATTATAGGCTGATTATGAGATTTAATGAAAAGACCACTAAAAATAACCACAAATGGCTTTTCACTTTGGCCACAAATTCGAAGACATGTGACATCTACCAACCCGCACTGGGCCCGCGTCGTGGATTACGGCCTGGCCTATGTCCCAGCAGTGGGAACATTATAGGCTGATTATGAAAATAATAATAAACTAGCTGACTCCGGCGAATTTCGTACCACCTCAAAATCGTTATTGAAATCAGTCAATCCGTTTTCGAGATAATTATGATCAAAAAAGCCGTTCCATACAAATTAGATGAGAAAATTAATTATTTTCACTATTATTTTTTTCGTGAATTTTTCACATGTTCTAATTGTTATTCTGCTATTCGGGGTAGAGACAAATCCAACAAATCAAAGATCATTTAAATCGATCCTGCCATTCTTGAATGGTGTGGTTGTCCAACATCCACTAGTAATCAAACCCTCCTCAAACGGCAGTACACGCAAATCACAACTACCAACTTAACAAAAACCATTCATCTTCTAAACGCAACCAACTTACAAACAAAAAATAGGGCAAACATTTTTACTGAAAAGGCGATAATTTAAAGATGAACAAAAATGATATCGTTGAGTTCAAAGTCAGGAAACTCCATTGTACTAATTACGTGGCAGACGGCGTGCTTTCACTTTCGCCGCCGGCTCGTTTTAATTATTTTTTTTTTTCAACGTCTCGACGTCTGGCGGGAAACTCCGGGAAAAATTGACGATGACATTACGGTGGACAGCGTTTTACTTTATTTTTCTTTTTGGTGGATTTTTCTATTGCATTACGTTGTTAGTCGTTTTGGTAGTGGGGTATGTATGGGTATGTTGGTGGTTGGTTTTTTGCTTGTTGTGTTTGACTGAAGCAAATTTTTTTGGACATTTGATTTGAATGTCAAAGATATTCTATTTTGAACATTGCCATCATAGTAAATAGCTATCAAAATTTTATTGTTGATTTGATTACTTTATCAATAAAATGAAATATTGCTCTGTACTACCTACACATAAATATTTATTAAGAATTGCAATAATAACACTGAATTTGGCGTTGTAACAGAATGAATGCACCTGCTTCAATGTTTCACCCTTTGCTTACAAGAAGAAAAAATAGTTACTAACATTTATATGATTGCACGTTTCTTTTAGTGCCTTGATGATGTGTAACAAGCACTGAAAAAAATATCTACGTAGATTCTTTAAAACTTCCTGCCTCGGAAATATTTTACTTCAGCCAGTCCTTACAATCTCCCGCAGCGTATCCCCTTGTTTCTCACGTGCGCTGTTAGCGAAGTTCGCTCGCTCAATCTTTGATACTTTCTTCTTGCATTTTTTAGCTTGCCTTATTAATGAAAAGTAGGTTACTAACTTGGTACGCTTTAAGAATGAAAGTTACGGCCACGTTGCCGTAGGTCGATGAACTTTCGCGAACAGCTGTCTTTTGTTTTTGTCATTCGCGACTTCGATGGCTTAGATTTTTCTTATTTTGAATAAGGAACTTTATGGACGACAGTTTAGGGCTTAGTAAAAAAACTGCAGGGGTCAATCGAAATGAAATGAAATTATTTATTCTATAAATAGGTTATTGGAATCATTTTTATACGTCATATTACGCTTGACGGAGTCGACAGTTACTATCTGACTACACCTAAGAAGAAATGGCGAAACAAACTGAAGAGTCAAATTTTCTTTTATATTCCAGAAATAATCTTGGTCAGATCATGTGAAGACAATTTAGATTAGAGTAGATTAGTGCCTGAAATAGTCTTACGAGGTTGGGCCGTGGATGAGTAATCAAACATTACATATCGAGACCTCTCCGTGCCTCAGAAAGCACGTAAAACCATCGGTCTCGGCTGTCATTTGTAGATCTTTGACAGTCGTTACGTGTAGTCAGAAACCCGAAAGTCTTACTACCACTCCTTACTAAGAGGTATCGTATTACCCAGTAGCTGGATTCTGGAGGTTAGATAGGCAGTCGCTCTACGTAAAGTAGGTACTGCGGTGCTATTCTATAAAAATCTCACCGTGAAAACTTAGGTGAAGTGAGCGTGGAGTGAGTTGTCAATAGTGTCGATTCCTAGCAAAAACAAACTCACTTCACCTAAGTTTTCACGGTGAAATTTTTACAGAATCGACCGGCTGGTATTCAGTTGCATAAGGTTAGATTTGAAACCGACCCCAACATAGTTGGGAAAAGGCTAGGCAGATGGTGATGAAGCACTATAGCTTAGGTAGTCTCTTGTTTATATTGAAAACGTCGAAATCCTCCAACATCAATTGAATGTAACTAAACTACCTAATCTACGTTCGTGATTTATTTGCCAAAAATGTAAACAAATGTGAGTTTATGGATAAATAACTTTAATTTCTACACAATAGAGTTCAGTTTACGCTACAACTTCAAACATTTTAATAACTTTTTCAATAGCGCTAGTCACTCTGAAATCAACATAATTACTATGAGAATAAAGTTAATATTTGTTTAACTTGAAAGAACATCTTTCTGTAACATTAGTTTGAATAGACGATAGGCTAACTAGGCCAAAACTTTGGTTTCCTAGAAAAGAGAGTGAGAGGCTGTTTCCTAGAGTGAACAGGCTTCTTCTGGGTAAGCTCACTCCATCGTAGACTTTGTCTCTGTGTCAAGAGTTTTTTTATTAGAGTCAAGAGCAAACCCATTTCAAATAAATAATAAATAAATAAATAAAAGCGGTTGCATCATAGTAGAACGGCCGTCATAAAAATCTGTAATTTCCACCAGTATTTGAAATTGCATAGTCAGCTTATAATCTTCCCACTGCTGGGGCATAGGCCTAGCTCCTCTCTATGAGAGGGACTGGGCCATAAACCACCACGCGGGCCCAGTGCGGGTTGGTGTATGTCATATGTCTTAAAATTTTTGGTTCAAGGACATGCCGGTTTCCTTACGATGTTTTCCTTAACCGTTTTGGGAGAAATGGTGATGAAATAAGTTACACAAAGTGCCTGCTTCGGTTCGAATCCACGACCTACAACTCGTAAGTCGTGGCCATTAACACTGACCCACAATGCTGCTGTATTTGACATTAAAAGGTGTCAACAAATGCTCTATATTTGAACACTCGTTAGTGTGTGACCGTTCTCCACTTTCTAAGGAAACCAAACCCAAACCAGCCAGCTTTAGCCGTAGCTTGAGATGAATGCAGTTATAATGCAACGACCTGCTCCGTGTAGGTATTGATTCTGAATTTTTCAGTAGCTAGTAGTCGGAGTGCTGAACTGTTGAACTGCTGACCTGTATACGCTACTAAATCATTTATTTCTTTACTGAAATACTTCTGGGTCGCGTCGGTATAAGCTGGATACGGATTTTGTTATGGAACAAATCTTAATTTATTGGATTAATAATAATTTTTTATAAACATGTACATTGTTTAATATTATTTCCAGTCTGTAGCTTAAATAATATGTAAATATTATAGTATTGAAAAAATATTAACAGTGAAAAGAAAAAAAAAACATTTTATATCTATCAACCACACGTAGAATAATATATCAAAATGAATTACCATCCAAACTTTAACTACAACGATCATCATAAAAACTCATGCAAAAGCAAATACGTACAAACAGCTCTTAACAACCAAACCGTACACTAACATCATTAATTATCTATTAAAAAATAATCCTTTTATACGTCACAACCCATTCGATGTGAGAGGACACGGGATTACCTGGACTAAAACCCATAAAAAATTTGACAAACAAACAGTAGCACAATGGGTTACCATCAATACAAGGTGGGTACGCATTTTAGGGTTAGAAAAAAAATGTGAATGAAGATTTTAGTTCGTTTATCTCTTGATTTTTGTGTTCTTGGTGTGTGATGGTTAAATCTGGCATCTTAACTTTCTCTTTCCCTTCTTATCACAGCATCAATGTGTAAAAAAAAATATTATCATTAGATAGTAATATGTAACTTTGTAAGCAGTGGTCCTAATAGATACAACAAAATTGTTTTAATTTATTGGTTTGATTTTTGGGAGAATTAAATTGCATTAAAATGAAAATTAAATTTAAATTTATTTTAAATTTAATAAGTATTAAATTAAATTTCCAAATAACAATAAATTAAAATGTAACTTACATTTTTATACAATACAATTTTGAGGTTAAGTGCCAATAAAATATGCGCCGATTTTTTTAAATAATAATCCCGGGTCCACTTTGTGTAATTTTTGCCGTTAACCCTCAAAAGCTTACCCCACAACTCTAGACCCTAAGGAAGTCCTTCACACATGCCTCAGGCAACGTGTCGACTAAATCTTCCTGAGAATGCATGCATAATAATCATCTTATAAAACTCTCCAATACATTTCTACTCGTGTTACGTTCACAAAAAACTCTCTGGGTCACCCTTCCACTACCTGAGGGTGACATTTTTTATTCACACTTCCGTCAAAAACGCATATGCAAAAAGGACTGTTATTTTCTTTGATAAAGTATCGGAAATAATAATTATATGCATAATAGAACGGATTACAGGCCCCGGATTTTCTGTGTGTGACATTTTTTTTCTATTCCCGTCACCTTGCCAGTGTCAGATGTTTTTTGAACTTTTTACTCTTTGAATTCGTTTAGATTTAATAATATGCCTTAGTGCAAGCTGTATGTTGCCGATATTTCACTAATTGATAAGCTGATTCATTCAAATATTTGACAGGGTTACATTTGTATTGAAAGGGTTTTGTTGAGAGCATAGGTACCTATATCATGCAAATCATATTTGAATAATGATTTGCGTTTTATAATATAATATATTTATTTGCATAAAAACACGGTATAAAAAGATGGTAAAAGTACAATTTAGAACAAAACATTTTTTGCCAATATAATACCTAATAAGCATGCAAATTTTGCAGTATGTTACTGACATTAACATTGTTTCTCAATGGAATCCTTAACACTACAAAAACTATTAACAGATAACCATTCGTACATTCTATTTTTAAACAACTAAGTATTTAAATTTTTGAGATCATTTTGAGATCGTTTGGGTTATACAGGGTCCAATTAAATTAGTTAGGAAAACCATGCCGACGTTACAAAAAAAACAAAAAACTGGGGTCCCTCGAGCGCTGAAGGTTATTTGAAGTATGAGTTGAGAAAATTGTTTTTTTTTTGTGTTTAATCATATATTTTTATATACCTACCTATCTGCGGAGTTTCATTAGCTATTTTAATTTGAAAAAGCATGTAATTCTAATAGACGGTTAACCCTCAAACGCTGTAGGTGTGAATCTGACATGCCGTACATTTTATAAAACACTTGAGCGCAACACTCGAGCCCCGCCAAGGCGCGGCAACAACAATGCAGCCCAGCCAGTATCTCGGCATGCCACCTCTTGACTCCAATCAAGTAATTACTGCCCTACGGTCGAATACACCCTCGGTCCTTCAAATATTCAAAATGGCGGCCTACTCTCCTTTCAATTTATGTAAGCGATAAAATCTGCTAGACCCGAAACGGCGTAATATTGAGAAGTGGTTCTATGTGTGCAGTTTTATTGGTGTACTAAGATTTGATTTGCTATGTTGTGTTAAGCTATTATTATTTAAAAATCAATAACGTTACTGCAATCCATAAAAACATTACACCCTTGACACACCGCATATCCCGAATAACAATAGGATGCAGATTCTGATTCTCTAAAGATAAATAATACATTTTGATTTATAATAGAAGTAAAAAAATACTCTTCATTTATTGAGAATGCATAAATAGACCCTATTATTCGATATCGGGAAGTGCAAAATATGGGTGTAACTTTTTTATATCCGTTCAATACGTGTCAGTGAACGGGTTGACTTACGAGGGATGATTTTTTTAGTACTATCAAACGCATGGTACATTCAAAATAGTTCAAAAATATTTTACGGATGCATTCAATGGTGATTTGATTTATTCCAATGACATGCAGATGTAAGAGTCCTCGTTAGATTTATTTGACTGCTGTTTTTCCATTGATCTCGCGTTACGCATGATTGGTCATGTCGATTGGCAGTTAGTGTTCATTATTTGACGTTACAACGAGGGTGAAAGACAGGATATTAAATTTTGAAATAACCACCCGCATAACTGAACCTTTTCTGTACTCAAAGACCCAAACTAAAATAAAATGTAACTGTTAAACGTGCGAATTTTGTATGCGAATCCGAAGCTTAGAAACGCAAATGCAGTATTATCTAAATCCGGGTCTGATAAAGCCCCTAATCTACATAATAAAAAGAAGCGTCCGGAAACACAAATGCAGTGATAATGCCACAATGGCCGCGGAGACCGCGACGCGCACCGGAAGGGTTACTATTGTCTGTACATACAACTCCAAATTAATGAGCGACTGCAAAAAATGTTGCACAATCGCGACATACGATCTCTTATAATGTTTCCCAAAGTTGTGCAGGTAGTCTGCTAAAGAAACGGTTAGAACTTATGAAACTGATGTTTAATTTCGTCGGAGTTCGAGGTTCTTTTTTTATGAACCAACAAACGCTTGTCTTAATTTTCCTCAGAACTCAGATAAATCGTGCACTACATATACGATTTTTTCTTCAAACCACCAATAATAATTATTATTATTTATTTTATCATAAATTATATCTCAAATATCTATTCTATATTTGTGTCTCGTACAAGTAAATAATAACAAAGCTCGTTAATTGCAAGCACATAATTATTAAAAAAATGAATGAGTCTTATAAATAATATTTTATACTCTACGACATTGCAACTTTGACAATCCCTGTTCAAATGTGTGCTACCTACTGATCTAATTTCCATGCGTAAGCGCAGAGGTAGCGAAGGGGTTAGATTTATTCACAGTTTCAATAGAGCTTGCATTTATTAACTTTTGCGTTCAACCAAGATTAGTTTGATTTTGACGTTTGTTGTGTAAAGTTGTTTTTCGTGATAGTGAGCGATGTGGTTTCAGGAATATAATTGTTAAGTGTAAAATTATGAGTTATCAGGTGTCAAGTGTAAGACAATAAGTTATTAAGGCATTGTAAAATTATTTGTATGAATGATTGGTCAACAATCAGCATACTACACATCAATATCTTTGGGTACCAGAAGAGCTACATTCGCGCAAAAAAATAATCTTTGTCCTGCCCGTTTCCTAATTGATTTTAAAGCGATGCAGCATGTCTTCCTTCTTATATACTAGTCTATATATTAGGCGTCATCTTAGTATTCGCCACCTAGCTATTTTAGTTGCAGTTAGCAATCCATCCAAAATTCAAACTTCGTAACTTAAGTCTTTGATAGTCTGTTGCTGTTAAAATCGGCGCCGGCGCTACCTGCTGATCTAATTTCTATGCGTACGCGCAGAGGTAGCGAAGGGGTTAGATTTATTCACAATTCCAATAGAGCTTGCATTTATTAACTTTTGCGTTTAACCATGATTAGTTTCATTTTGACGTTCGTTGTGTAAAGTTGTTTTTCGTGATAGTGTACTGTGATGTTATTTCAGTGAAATTAATTGTCTAGTGTAAAATAATGAGTTATCAAAGTGTCAGTTGTAAGATAATCAGAAGTTCGGTTTTTTTTTTATTTTGATGATTGCTCTATATATACAGAGAATATAGCAACATACCTACATAGGTTCGATACAAAGCCATTTTCATAACTAAAATGCTAAACTAGCGCAAAATTAACAAAAAAACTCTTTCGACGTCATTCTCTTGCCTTGCACCCAATTTATCTAAAGTTGATGCAGCTATTTCTTCTACTTCTTTACGTGCATCTCAATGTCAGCTGTCACTACAGTCTTTTCCAAAGGGAAAAACTAGCTAGAAAGCTTGCTCGGTAAATTTCACACAAACCATCCATCGATAAGGTAGGTAACTTAAATCTTTAACAGTTCTTCTTTCATTTGGCGCAGCCGTCAGCGCAACCATACTGATCGATAATTTTAATGCGTATGCGCAGAGGTAGAAAAAAGGTTAGATTTATTCAGTTTCGGTAGAACTTGCATTTATAAAGTTTTGCGTTCTAGCGCGATTACTTAGTATGTTTTTAAAATCTGGGGTATTAAGGCTCCTTCAAACAGGCGCGACACGCGATAAAATCGCGCGCGACACAAAGGCACCGCAAGTCGCGCAACGAGCGATGCCTTTGTGTCGCCTTTATGTGGTTTTTCGTGATACATTGTGTCTGAAAATTGTCTTACAAAGATCAAAATATTGATTAGGACATTCAGATTTTGTATTGTTTTGTCATTTCTATTCTGTTGAATTATGAGTGAAAATGTTTGTGGTGTTAATAGTTCCTGTATGAACAACGAAAGATCTCATTAGGTAAACGCGCTCCCAGCTTTAGACAAAATTTGAGAAACGTCCACACGAATATACATTTTCTTACATGCCATATTAAAACCAAAACGCTTAAACAATCATAATGGTCCTTAGATCCTCCTGGTGTAACAAACCTACCAAATAAGATCTACGAAAGACTCCAAAAAAACTGGCCTATTGCGAGTCGGACTCGCACACGAAGGGTTCTGTACCACTAGTCAAAAACGCCGAAAGAAACACGTTTGTTGTATACTAAAACAGAATAAAATAAATATTTAAGGGGGGCTCCCTTAAATATTTATTTTATTCTGTTTTTAGTATTTTTTTTATAGCGGTAACAGAAATACATCATCTGTGAAAATTTCAATTGTCTAACTATCACGGTACATGAGATACAGCCTGGTGACAGACAGACGGACAGTGGAGTTTTAGTAATCCCGGGTCCCGTTTTTACCCTTTGGGTGCGGAACCCTAAAAAACCACTTTCCCCTCTAACCACAAAATCAATTTCCCACACACACCGAAAAATGGAAATTTACGATAAATATCGGCCAAACAACCTTCACGACCCCATAACGGGGGTCTGTAGCTTTTATAGTCCCCACTCTCGTATAGCCGTCGGCATATCAGTTTTTAGCACATCTCTCTAACGACCGCCTTATCCCCGAATAGCCGTGAGCTTTCAACGGATCCTGTGACGTCATAAAACTCAAACATCGCCATTATATTTTACTTGCATGTGTTTGACGTATATATGTGAGGATAGGATAGAGGCTGCTTGAGTTTTATGAGAAAACGTGATGTTTATAAAGGTTAGTTTGATAGTTAGGTATACCTACATCTTCTTCTAAAGTATAGCTAAACATAACACAATATCATGCCTTTTTTTCCCAAAGGGAGAGAGGGCAGAGGCGTGTGCCTGTAATAGGTACCCACATTTCGCAAGATATGTTCAAGTCCCATGTAAAAACCTTTTTTTTTTTTATCGTGGAGAAATGCTCATGCATACTGCACTACCACGGGGAGATAGTGCAGTTATGTGGGACTCTAACCCACTAAAACTCCACGGTGTCCTCCTCTGCCGCTTACGGCGGGAACACGGGCACGCGTTAGCACTCATCCGTGATCCCGCCACGGCTGTCCGTTGCCGGACCCTCCTCTGGGGAGTACTCCCCATCACCGGCGCACTAGAACACAGCACGCCGTGACCACCCCAGGGACCAAACCAGCACATGGGCGCCAGACGACCCCGTGTCTGGGCACCCTTGGTCCCCCTCCATGTAAAAACCTTTTTTTTTTTTTTTTTTTTTTTTCACGTGGAGAAATGCTCATGCATACTGCACTACCACGGGGAGATAGTGCAGTTATGTGGGACTTTAACCCACTAAAACTCCACGGTGTCCTCCTCTGCCGCTTACGGCGGGAACACGGGCACGCGTTAGCACTCATCCGTGAACCCGCCGCGGCCGTCCGTTACCGGACCCTCCTCTGGGGAGTACTCCCCATCACCGGCGCACCAGAACACATAGCACGCCGTGACCACCCCAGGGACCAAACCAGCACATGGGCGCCAGACGACCCCGTGTCTGGGCACCCTTGGTCCCCCCTGCGACGGGTCAGGACATTGGCCCCGCCGCCTGCCAATTTTCGGCTGCAGAGGATAGGGAGAGCGGCCAACGTAATACCGACACTCCTCTTCCCCTGCAGCCCCACCGCGTCCGCCATCGTACGGTGGCGACCCCGTCAAGGCCGCGGAAGGTAGGGAGAGCGGCGCACCGTAATACCGGCACTCCTCTCCCGCCGCGGCCTCCAACCCTCAACCGCGATGCCTTCGGTACGTACGACATCGCGGCCCGCCTCAGTTGCGATGTCGCCCAAGCGACACCGCAACCTACCTTTGGCCGCTACGTCGTCGGCTTGTCAGCAGAAGCCCTGACGAGCGGCCCCTCCTCGGGTTCCTCTTAGCTTCACCGTGGGTGTCCAAGCCACGGCTACTGAGCCCCCCCGCCTCGACAATGCGGGAACCCACCGGGGGGGTCCATGTAAAAACCTAGCCTAACCTATTTCTATCAACTGGGCACAAATCAAGATTCTGGCCTGTTACTGAGAAATTTTTGATGGAAAAACCCACTGAACCAAAACATTTTATCCGACATGGGAATCGAACCCATCGGGGTACCTAATTGTGGAACACACTACGAATATCAATGGCTTTCATTTTGACAGTTCAACAGCATTCATTGCGTTATTTACGTGGTTGAGCAGACAATTTTTTGGAACATATGAAGCAATGGATATGCAATATCCTTCAAAATTATTCAAATTGTGATGGATAGTGTGCTCAGCAGTAGTACTTGAGACCGCTAGAACAACCTGGTGGTCTACATAGTTAAACACTTGGTACATAAAAGACTAACTGCGGTGCTATTCTGTAAAAATCTCACCGTGAAAACGTAGGTGAAGTGAGTTTGTTTTTACTAGGAATTGACACTATTGACACGTCACTCCACGCTCACTTCACCTAAGTTTTCACGGTGAGATTTATACAGAATCGACCGGCTGGAGAGTTAACTGTTAAGTTAATCGTAAGTATCAAATCCCATTGGTGTAGGATTTTTCAGTTATATTTTTTGTCTGTGCTAAAATACCAATCAATCCAATTCAAATCCAAACCCAATCTCTTTGATTATATCTACTTAGTGCAGCGAAAAAAGAAAAACACGGACTGTCTTCGCCATATTATGGTTCATAATGTTATCCTTTTATGATTCTGTCAAAGTGGCCTTTTTAGGCCCACTGGTCCTTGCATCCTCTGGCCCCAAAATGATGGGACCTGGTGCCGTCCTCACCTTACCCTTTTCGCACAGGAATCATGATGGCATTAATAATTTGTATTACGGCCCCTGTTAATAGTGTTATTCAGGACTATCGAAACAAACTCCAAAGTAACTTTCGATGGCCCATAGAAGCAGTAGGCTGTCTCCGTCTAAATAAAGTTTCTAAGCCCGTAATTGTCCCTAAGAGAACACTTGACATGCCAAGGGTTTATGGTGTAATTAGTAGGCACACAAGTGAATATTCCCTCGGTCCCTGTTTACAAAGAACCTGGTAGGAACTTGAAGGTTGTTTAGACAAAGATGTACCCGCCAAATTGAAACTCATGTGGTAGAATTTGTTTCTGCGTTAAGAGCGTTTACGCCGTACGGCATTTCATACAAACTTTCATTCAAGGCCTTATTTTTCGAAATGAATGAACCGATTTTAATGAAACTTTATACGCATAAGCAGGATACAAAAGTCTAAAAAGTTAGTTGAGAACATTTTCTAAAAATAGTGTTACAGCCAAACGGCTGCACGTATTTAGATTTGGATTTGAAAGTTGGCAAACAGGTAGCTTCTAACCAGGATTAACACATAGAATAATTTTAATCCCGATATTCTCACGGGAGCGAGCTAGTTTAGTGTAACGTATATACGGTGATACGGTGTATATATTTTTATCCTCTTCAATAATATTAAATTTTAGAGTAATCTAAGTTCTACATCGAACTTTGTTATAAAACGACTAAACTCAGGTACACAAGAAAATGTAGATCTTACAATTAATATTAACCAAACTTATAACCTACAAACTGAAACGCTTCGCAAACCGATTTCTCCTGAAATTAATAACGTGTATGAGCGCAGCACGTATTGTACCGTACGGTACATAAACCGTATCTGAAGGCTTAGGACGCCATTTCGCCGGGGCACTTCCTGTTAACATAAATCCACCCCTATTTCGGAGCGAACGCAAATGCTTTGGGAGAGGTATGAAGATGACTGTTGAGAATATTTTTTTGTAGTTACTGTTCGATTTTTTTAAGGGGCTTACATGACCTAAAGCGCTGTCACTGTTGGACTGCATAGAAAAGAAAGAGAAGGGCGATGACACAACGCTGGTAATTTATTGCAAAATATGAAGCAATTATTTAGTTACAAAAAATTGTTTGGACTGAAAAATTAAAACACTAGTATTTTAGTATGTTGCTTGTACAATAATCTGACAAAAAATCAGAATGATTGTATGTATATTAGTATGGTTTTTATTGTAAACAGAAAGTTTTTAGAGGTATCTTCTAGATTTTTTTCTATCGTACCAAATTAGTTGTATTATGTTCTCAATACTCTATCAACCTAGCAGAATATCATATATTTTTCTGAATTTGACAGATTGTAGTAGCTTGATGTGCAGGCGTCTGTACAAGAAAACCGTTTAACAAACTACCTACACGTCAAGACTAAAATAAATATTGTTAATTACCGTCTCAAAGGAACAAAACTAAGCGGTAATAGATAATGTCTCGGAAGACCAACAGTGAAATAAAAAGCTAAAATTAAAAACAATAATCAATTTTCATTTAAAATCTTACGAGTAGGTTAGTGGGCTTACGAGTAGGTATGTGGGCTTTTTTTGTGGTGGTTGAAATAATCAATATTACCTAATTCTTATCAGCGTCTCCACCGCCTCCTTTGTTCCACAAAGCCCAGCGCATAAACCAAACAAGTGCGTCCCAAGATGATGTTCGGCCGAAATATCCAATAACCATAGTTTTACGGGGGTCCCTCTCGTATAGAAAATCGATCATCACCCTCCCCGCACCCCTCACCTCTGATGGATTACGCCGTCATCCCGCGTGATGGAATAAAAAGAAAACATTAGACTCACCAGTTTCCTCGAGGGAAAGCCTTCCTCTAAGATATTTTTATTTTCCTGAAGGGGCACGTCAGGCCTGATTTTTGTTTAGACATTAATCTTTAATGTGTGTGTTGTGTGTTTTTTATGGATATTATACGAGTTGGATTCTGTTTTCTGGAAGCGATGTCTTTGTTTTGTTTTGCGGGGCTGAGAACATATTTAGATATAACGATTGCTACTGTTGAATCATAACTGTACCATACGACCAGAATATCAAGTGTACACAAGGCAAAAGCTAATCACTATGGTTTTCATTACTGAAAAGAGCACTACATGGTTACCTGAATACTGCCTGAAGTTTCGTATATTTACATTCTGAAATGTATATAAAACCAGCTTTTGATATCTATGTAACGTTACCTACGTTACATAATCACTATGTATAAGACTAATCACTATGGTTTTTCCTTTACTGAACAGAGTTGGGGTACACAATAAACATCACGTGTTCCGTTTTTTATCTTGCAGAAAAACTCATTCAGTAATCAAAGACAGCCACCCAGTAACAGACTTCATCTCACAAAAAATATTCAGCCATTTCAAAATCGAATGTCCAACGTACATAGCGGGCGGTACATAGCCAGAGGCGGGGTGTCACCCCAGATACAGGGTGATTTACCTCGGGTCTACGAAACCCTTATCGGGCCTCGTTATGACCATGTGAGGGTGAAGTTATTGTACGGCTAAAGAGGGAGGGAGGGCAAGGAGGTACGCTTCAAGACGAGCACTTTGAAGGGACATAATATGTTATTATTTTTAGAGTGCTTACGATGTGATGTTTGTTGTCGATTTTCTTTTCTTTTTGAAGATGTGTATGGTTATCGTGAGCGGTTAGGAAAGAAAACTCATTGTTCTGTTCAATCGATTTTCGAATTTTAAAATTCCTTCATTCGTTTTACTGCGTCCAAATTAAACAACGTATATCAAACATTTTTGTTAACAGTTTTCGTAAACCGCTTCATTTTAATCTTATTTTAATGTATAATAGTTACTTGCAAAAATAATAAAGTAACCCTTTGTCTACCGCGTTTAACTTTAATATCAAAAGTAAAATATTTAATCCTATACAGTATGTATATTACAAACCTACCCAACCCACATTATAAATTACTTTAGAAACAAAGAAGAACAAACTAGAAGCTAGCTTCGTTGAGATTGCAAATTAAAAAATCAATTTTCGTGTCGTAAAATTTATGTGAAATCTTTAAAAAGGACGTTTAAAAAAAAAAGATAAAGCTTGTGATTGCCCTGCATCTAATCTTTTCTAATTCTTAGAGATTATAGATTACATAACTTCATAAGCATTTTTTGTTTTTTTTTTTTTCTTTTTACGAACTGTGCAATTAGTTTATAATTCTATTCTATTAGGCTGACGTCATCACGTTAATCACCGGCTGTCGCTGAAAACCAGCGCTGGGGCTCTGTCTCGTATAGGGTCTTAGCATTATGCTGAGCGACGGCCGTTTTGCGTATAATAGATGTGACGCATACTTTCTCCCAAATTGTTATTTTGTTTTTCTGTTGTCTGTTTTTTTATTTTTATGCGTCATGTTTGTCGCAAATAAATGTATTTCCTTTCTTTTTTTTTCTTTCTATAATAGTTAAGTTAAGATATCATATTTTAATTTAATTAATTAATTCGATATATTGGTTATTTGTGTACCTAAATTTTATTTTAATTCTGTATAAACATTTGACTTGACGAAATAAAACCAACACAAACTTATTTAAATAGAATATTTTCATATTTTATCTATAAAATATTAATACATAATACTACTACCTAACTAAAGTACCCAGATAGAATAAATTTATGTCGAAGGGACACTCAAACACGGGACATAAATTTCTAATATTACCTATATTGAAACGGCTCGGATTGTAAAATTAAATTTTGCATGCAGAATGTCGTAGCTAGGGGACGCTTTATTTTGTAGGCGTATATAATTTTATTGCTAAGACCAATGGTTCGCGAAACATGACGGGCATGCCTTATTATTTATTGTTTTCATTACGGATTTATAAAAATGTTTTGAATATCCCTGTTTTTGAATCAGAGATAGGTTTTATTTTCCAATTTTTGTTCACGATTTTTGATAGAAAAATATTTTTATAAATACTTAGTGGGCTTGGATATTCTGTTTAATTCAGTTGAAAATCATTACTGGAAATATCCACTCAATCTGTGTGGTTCTTACTTCAAAAGACCATTTCAGACCAATCTATAAGGTCTTCGCATGATCTGACCAATATTATGTCTGGACTTAAAAAGAGACCTAGACCTCTGAGTTTGTTCCGGCCTTTCTTCTCAGAGTAGTCAGTTAGGAAACGCCGACCTTATCTAGTTTTCAAAATATTATTGACTTGTAAAAGTAGCCAGCATATAAAGCTACTACAATCTGTCAAATTTTTTTAATAGATTTTCAACTTTATCGCTAAAGTATAAGGTTAAAAGTTGATTGGGAAAATTTGACAGTTTTCGGTAACTTGATGTGTTGGCGTCTGTATAAACATACTTACAGAAATAAAATCATTTATCATTACTTAAATAAAAAATAACGAATTCCATTCCCTTAACCTAATCCGCCGGGATTCTTCCAAACCATTGAAAGAAATCAATCATTATTTCCAGTTAATTTACCTTTAAATTACTTGATAACAGAAGACACCTAAGTACCTAAACATAAATACTAAAGGTAAAGCATATTACATTTATTATTAAACTAGCTGCGCCCCGCGGTTTCACCCGCGTAATTCTTGAATTTTCTTTGCTATAAACCTCACGGAGCCCGAGACCTTTCCAACGAATGCAAAACCGTGGAAATCGGTTCGTGCGTTCTGCAGTTATAGCGTCAGGAAGGAAAACCCGACTTATTTTTATATAGTAGACTAGCGACCCGCCCCGGCTTCGCACGGAAACATTATTATTATTATACATATAAACCTTCCTCTTGAATCACTCTATCTATTAAAAAAAACCGCATCAAAATCCGTTGCGTAGTTTCAAAGATTTAAGCATACAAAGGGACATAGGGACAGAGAAAGCGACTTTGTTTTATACTATGTAGTGATAATGCATGAAACTTTCAGAACAACGAAGCCGCGTCTGCGGTGCTTCTGTAAAAATCTCACCGTGAAAACTTAGGTGAAGTGAGCGTGGAGTGAGCTATCAATAGTGTCAATTCCTCGCAAAAACAAACTCACGTCACCTAAGTTTTCACGGTGAGATTTTTACAGAATCGACCGGCAGGTCACTATTTTCAGTGAAATCTAAAGTTAGATAACGGGAACAAACATAATATGATTCTATGATACCTAAGTATAAGAAATAATATCTACTTACTGTTATTCAAAACTAAAACCATAATAAATATTGCCTAATTCACATTAGGTCGGTAATTAATATATGATGACTTACACCTACAGATTTTTTTTAAACAGTGCACAAACTATAACCATTAATTCAGCATATGATTCTAGACTGGCACACAAATTGTCCGTCCGTTATAAAAAAAAATGCCGTTTCATACAAAAGCGCAATATTTACCTACACGGTCAAAATGTATGAAACAATTGTTTTTTTATATGACTGAAGAAATTCTACGCTAAGGGTGGCCGATGGTTACAGTTTACACACTGGTTAAAATTTTTTCCTGTATTTTTCATAAACAATTTTAAAATGATTACAAATGCGTTCTCACCATTATTACCAAACTTAACTTTACTCCTAATGAAATATTCAAATCAAAATTGCGCAATCATCTAGCACATTTAATCTCTAAAACATGAAGATAATATCTTAAGACGGAGAGGAAATAAATTAAAAAGGCATCAGTCTCAACAATTAATACAATTATAAATGTGGGGGAGTAAAAACACTGCTTTTGGTCGTGTTAAAAGGCAACTGGGAAAGTAATACAATTTTACCGCCTTTTTCTCCCCCGCCTAATTACAAGTCATTTTATTAATAAAGTAGATCGTTACAATTAGGGCGATTCCATTTAATTTGCACACTGTTGCATTTTTTAATATTAATAAACTGTTTGTGTCAATTTTTATTAGTGTTAACATCGTAATAAATGTTTAATCCGTATCTATTTTGGAGAAATAAATCAGTTCTAAAAAGGTTACATATTTGTTTCAAATTCACAAGTCATAAATTATACCCGGCGGTCAGTGTTGCCCACTGAAAATATTTAACCATCAAATGGTCGCGTGGGCTCGGGTCAACCATTCACCAAAATATATTTGAATAACGAATGATATACGGTTTGTTTATTGGCGGGCCTGTTCCTTTTTTAGAATTTCATTATTCAGAGTTGACCGACGCGCGTTCGGGTCGCAGTCGGTCATTTAAAAGGGGACTGATTGGCCGAATGACCCCTCGTGTTCGCTACATTATATACAAAACTTTTAATATTTTCGCAGCTTGGGTCTCTCAGACCGGTTTTTTTCGGCCGAGGGTAACGTTTTATTGAAAATTTTACGTTTAATTTATAATTTTGAAAGCACGTGTCTTTTCAAAGGTGAAAAGGTTACAAGTTCAAGCGACAGCGTTTCTTCAAGATCGTTGTGTAACATGAAGATATAATGAAAATGCGAGTTTAGTCTTTAATTCTATTGAAATATGAATGATTTTTGTTAACATTTATCGAGAAAACTACTTTTACTACGACTACTATTTTTACTAGACTATGTATGAATCTAAGTGGTTATTTTTCAACCCACACTATGGAAAGTGAGATTGAAATTAAATTCAAACGCTATTATTTTGTCGGAAATTTGAGCTACGTCCCTTCGCGAGGGTCCTGGGGGATGAAAAACGAACAAACTTTCCCTCCCTGCGTTACTTTGTTTACTTTTGCACTAGTTATGTAAAAATGTGGGGTTCGAAACAATTTCTTAGGCGTGACGCGAAGGAACCCTAATGTCGTGATTATTTTGATGTTTTATCGTTACGATGCGGGCTTTAAAAAAGGCTGTATTTTTATAAGAATAGCTGGTAACAGAATTTGTACGGAGAATAAATAGTTTTTTTTTGTAGTTTATAAATCCTTGAAATAAATAAATAACTTAGTTGTAATACAGAAAACTTATTTCGTATAATTAAACAGATGAAATGTATGTTTAATAAGTAGACTTTTAAAGCTCAACGCACCAAATGCACCTTTATTACTGTGAAAAAGTAACTCGTATTGTATCTCTTTCTTAAAAGAATAATATTCGTAAGAGAACTCCAGTATTATCTAGCAGTTTATAAAACCTGATCTGGTTTTCATCACACATTCTCAAAACTAAAACACTATTTATTCTACACATTCACACTTTTCACTAGATATGTATAAAAGTAGCATAATCACACTATTATAAAGGCGAAAGTTTGTGAGTGTGTGTTTATATGTTTGTTACTTCTTCATGCTCAAACGGCTGGAACAATTTTGATAAAATTTTGTATGGAGGTAGCTGACACCCTGGATTAAAATATAGGCTACTTTTTATCCCGATATTCCTACGGGATCGGCACTTACGCAGATGAAACCGCGGGGCGCAGCTAGTATGTCTATATGCCTAAGGTAAGAGAAATGAGTAAAACAGAAAATACTATTACTGTTAGCCTGCATCATCCCATTGCTGGGAAAAAGGCCTCTGACCCCATGACTTCCAGCTCTTTAGATCCAGGGCAAAAGTGGACTACTAGTCTTTTGTTTTCTCCAGCTCATTGCATTCCGTACTAAAAATACAGTAGGTACTTATTATAAAACACTTACTAAAAAATCTGCTTAGTTTATATCACGCATTCTAAGTATTTATTTTACACTTTACAATAGATATAGATATATCCAGCATCTGTCTATATGCCTCCAGTACATAGTTGTCGGCAATTAAGTATGCTATCCACTTAGTATTCGTAAGACATTCGCTGGCTAGTTAGTATGCGGGTCCTGTGTTCTTGTAATTAGCACATACGCCCCATGGAGCGCTGACGTTTAGTGTATAGGCAGAATGAAGATAGGTATGGCAACATTATTTGGTTTGGAACTTAGCGGGGTAATTGCGTAACACACAGGACCGACTTTACCCGAGGGTGCAAGGGGTGCGTGGCACCCGGGCGCAGGATCTTAGGAGGCGTCAGGGTACCACGTGAAATTCAAAATTACTTTTTCATGAAATATCAATCAATAGGTTTATATGAACTTAGAGGGTTGTTTATCAATACCCCAAGTCAATTGTCAGACAAAATTAGTGTTGCCCAAAATCGGTCTTGGTCTTGCAGTCTTGGTCTTGTTCTTGCATTTTTGCAAGACCAAGACCAAGACCAAGACCGACATATTGTAGCAAGACCAAGACCAAGACTGAACCCTGCAAGACTTGAGCAAGAACAAGACTAAGCCTGCAAGACTCTTGCGTCTCGCAGTTAAGTCAAACTGAGATTTGGGCGTTATAGTATATATTTTTTATGGTACAGACGCCAGCACATCAAACTACTACAATCTGCCATATTTCTTTAACAGATTTTCAACTTTATCGCTAAAGCATTAAGGTTCATGGTTGATTGGCAAAATATGACGTTCCGCGAATAAACTGTTGGTCGGTCAGTGTATTACGTACCTACTTATTTGATAATTTACGGACAAAGACGCCGCCGCCGCGCGGGGATTTCCGCAATCTTCAGCATTTTATGTCAGGTTCAAGCATTTATGCACTTTATTGTAATAATTTAAAGTTTATTTTCAAGTGCATAAATAATACGAGGAGACCGCTTGGCGCTGCAGTCCCTTTGTCGCGGCATTTGAAAGCGAATAGCGTAGGTACGAACTACGAAGATAGTGTTGACCTCGTAAATGAACTTTAGCCATACAGCTGATCAGGTAGCCCTTCCGAGTTTTATTTACATTGCTGTTTTAAGTGAAACAAGTGAATTTATTATTTTTTAATTGAAAATCTCATTAAGTCAGATAGAAATAATGATTTTATATAGTTTACAGTAAAAAAAATTGCAGAAAAAAACGTAAAAATTAAGAAAAAGCCGACGAAAAATTTCAACGCATGGGAGTCCAGAATCATGTACTGAATCCATGGTAAGCGCGTCGATGTCCCTGCCACCCAGCAATAGGCTAATAGGTATTTGAATGTAGTCTAGTCTAAGTAGTAGAGTCTCGCAAGACTTGCGAGACTCTTGCTGCAAGACCAAGACCAAGACCAAGACTGAGAGCGCAATACCAAGACCAAGACCAAGACCAGGTGTATTGACGCAAGACCAAGACCAAGACTGGCTAAGGTCTTGTCTTGGTCTTGCATTTGGGCAACACTAGACAAAATATACTTACTTACAACCTGACACTGACCTGCAAATTGCAAAAAACGTAAGAAATAACACGTAAAATTGAATTTCGCGGGCTACCTTGGTGCTTCTCCCTAAAAATTGGACTCCAAAATCAAGTTTTTTTTTGTTGCCAAAATACAAACAGCCTACGCCCCCCAGACTGTTTTTCGCACCCCGGCGCCCAATATGTTTAATACGGCCCTGGTAACACAGTAACAGTAGTAATGGCTTTTATTTTGACAGTTCAACAACATTCATTGCGTTATTTACGTTGTTGAGCAGACACATTTTTCGAACTTACGAAGCAATGGGTTAGCAATATCCTTAAAAATCATACAGACTGAGATTGAAAATACGTTACACAATTGGGGTACTGTTTAAACGAAAAAGAAATCGTTTTAACAAAAAAATATTTTGAGAAATAATATAGGTAGGTAGGTATCCACCGGCAGAGATCGGTAGATTTTTCTCGGAAATTATAGTTGATTGATCACATTATTATTATCAACGTATAGATAACATTTTGTTCTTTTTTGTAATAATCACACTAATATTATAAAGGCAAAAAGTTTGTGTGTGTGTGACCAATTTTGATAAAATTTTGTATGGAGGTATCTGATACCTTGGATTAACATATAGGCTACTTTTTATCCCGATATACCCACGGGATCGACATTTAAAATTACACAAAGTAAAATTCCTTTTCGATTTCTGGTTTCTACGTAAAGAAAATTAAGCACTAGGTATACTTTTATTTCCCTTCAGTGTAGCCGTTAGACAATGCCAAGTGCGATGCTAACAACCTA
Source organism: Luperina testacea (assembly GCA_927399505.1). Classification (NCBI taxonomy): domain Eukaryota; kingdom Metazoa; phylum Arthropoda; class Insecta; order Lepidoptera; family Noctuidae; genus Luperina; species Luperina testacea. The sequence continues at coordinate 14,400,101 of OV656768.1, read as the reverse complement.
GAAATAAATAAAAAGGCACATTTGTTACCTAGATTCTTATTAGACAAAATTGATTATGAAGCCATCATTCGTAAATTTTAGTAGGTATTAAATATAAATAGGTTGGGATTAACGTAGGTATCATTATCACCTATGCCATTAGGTACAACCAAACTAATAAAATTTACATAATACATAACAGCTGACTGGTTTAAAATAATAATAGGTAGTATGTAGGTACATGTAGGTAGGTATATAAAAATCGAGGCCCAAAAATTATATGGCATCAAAAAAGTCGTCCGCATCGCTGTCAACCGGAAAAGTAGGTACAGACGCCAGCACATCAAGCTACCCGAAACTGTCAAATTATCCCAATTAACATTGAACCTTATGCTTTAGCCATAAAGTTGAAAATGTGTTAAATAAATTTGACAGATTGTAGTAGCTTGATGTGCTGGCGTCTGTACTATGGCTGGCAGCATCTACCACGTTGTATGGCAATGCTGATTTTTTGGCCAAAAAAATAGGCCAGCCCTCTGGTCATAAAAGTCGACAAACCGTTTAGCTTTGTTAAAAAACCAATGGGCACTCGTTCCTCATAGCCCTAGTGCAATAATAATAAATTCAAAGCAGTCTTAAAAAGAATAGCCGAAAATCAAACCAAGCGCCTAAAAAACCTTAAAATCAATTAGGTACCTATAAAATACCTGTACCTCCACCACATAAACACTACAACTTAATAACCCAGAACATATCTTTTTGCTAATCTATGTGAAAATATAACGTGAAAATCACCTTTGCTCAGTGTAAAAAAAGAAGTAAAACTTCCATTGCGAAAAAAATATAAATAGTCTACAAACTTTTAGACGAAGTTAAACTCTTTTGTTGAATATAAGAACGCTCGTACATCACAAGGTTCTACACGAACTCACTTTCGCAGTTTTGTCCTTTTTCTGCTCTTACTTGTAATGAAGTACATAAGTGTGACCTGACCTCTGGAAATCTGAAGCACACACGTGTGGATCTCTGTACAAAGTCACGTCGTCACGCCCTTTCGTTTAACTCATGTTTGTGTGCGAGTCTTTATTGAATTTAAATTTGGAGCTTATAGTTTCGTTTTTTTTTTCGTCCGGCAGAATCAATGTTGCCAACATAAAAACCATGTTATCTATTTTTAAGTTGTTCTCCTTTTTTATAGTGTTTTAATGAGATTCCCATACTTCAAAAAAGTTCACAAAGGCCTCCTTTTCTGGTCTTAGTGTATCGTCAAACATAAACTACGCTATTCTTATGGTATGGTGTCCCATAAAGCATATTTTATCTATCCAGGCGCGGATATCCTAAGAGAAATTACAACCTAACTAACTAATAATTATGAGTAATTGAATGCCATTAGCCCAAACGTTTGAAAAACTGAGGAAATATAAATATGACAAAACTAAGAAAGACAAATGAGAAATTACGTATATACCTAAGTAAAGCAAACTTATTTTACCAAACTTTTTATTGAAGGCATACGGCCTAAAGAATATTTTCACACAAAATGAAAAACACGGTGTCCGTAACACAATATAAGGAAAACTCTGTCGAAAATGCGTAGGTATATAATATTCGGACCCCAACGCACACAAACGCGAAACACATAGTAATCCTCGCACACACACGTTCGTTCACATACGCGACGTATGTGCCCACGTGTGCGCGGGAGGGACACGTGTAAGACAGAGAGAGAACCATTGTGTTTTATGTGTGCAAGAAAGGGATGGGTGTTGCAGGACGAGCGATACAACAAATCAATACGAGCGGTGGTGACCGGTAGCCTGTGTCACTACCCCCCGCCCGGCCCCCCTCCCCGCGCCTTCAGACCGCACGCCTCCACCTACATTGTCAACTGCCACAGAGTAATTTAGACCTCCCAAAATTGATATAGCACTGGTGTTATGTGCTTTTTGCCACAATATGTTTGTCTTGTATCGTCTTCTCGTGTTACTTATGCATATTGCTTTGCGTAAGTCGTTTGTGTTCCAATGTTTCATAACTAAACTTTATTCTTGTTGATGTCCTGTTTTGGGTGTTTCTCTCTTATTTTGCATTTGCTATATTATTAGTCTATAGTATTAGTAGTTAGTATTAGAGAGCAGTGGTGGCCAAGTGGTAACGGCCGCGACTTACGAGTTGTAGGTCGTAGGTTCGAACCCAGACAGGCACTTTACTTTGTGTAAATTATTTCATCACCACTGCTCACAAAACGGTGAAGGAAAACATCGTGAGGAAACCGGCATGTCCTAGAACCAAAAATTCGAAGACATGTGACATCTATCAACCCGCACTGGGCCGGCGTGGTGGATTACGGCCCACTCCCTCTCACTGAGAGGAGGCCTGTGTCCCAGCAGTGGGAACATTATAGGCTGATGATGATGTTGATGATGATGATATTATTAGTCACAGCACTGAATTTCAAGCAGGAACTATGGTGAGTTTTATTTAAGAAAGGCTTTAACTGCGATATCATAAAATTTAGAAACAGTATTTTTTTCTTGTTTACCTAAAATAAGTGTTCATAAAATGACATAAATAAGTACTTTGTTGATGTCGAGAATTTCCTGGTAAATATACCTATTGTAAATCTTACAAATAGTAAGCAATTACACAGCAATTTTCTTTCAGCAGAAACTGATTACATCCACATTCTTTGAAAACGGAACGACCATGAAATGCAAAGAAAAAAATATTATTTTATATGATTAATTATCGTATGTAGTTGCAATGTGTTCATGTTATTAAAACAGAGCCAGTGCAAATAAGGTGAAGACGGTAACTACCCTAGTATAAACGAGGAATACCTTTCTCTTTCTACCATAACTTGTCATTTATAAATTTTATTAAAACAAAAATTTTAATTATGTGGTAACATTGCGCATTGATACTAACCCTGCTTAATTGTAAGCAATTGTACTTGAAGTAGAAGTTAGTGAAATAGTAGGTACATTCCTAAGGGACAAACTTGTCTCGTAAGAACTATCTAATCGATTGTCTAATCGATTAAAAATAAAATAAATAAATCATCAGATAATATACGTTCTTCTTCTTAGCGTATCGATGGCAAAAACTTCAAACATCTTTGGCCCAAAACTCAGCTGCGCCTACTCCGCTCACTGACGCAGTCATAATACCATAATCATATTCGTTGGGCTAAAATAAAGCGACATAATAACAACTAACTCACTTATCATTAAATTTTTCAAGCTCTACTTTTTATTGTTTTGCTTCATGCTGTATCAAAATATTTTCTACCCCCTGTGTATACTATACTGACATACCTACACTTTAATATTTATGTAAATTCCACAACCTCGCATAAATTGGAAGAAAAGTATTTTTCTGTCTTTTCTATACAAATTGTGATTCTGTGACTCGAAATCCGCTTGACCGCGCGTATGGAAGGCAGCGAGACTCCGACCGAACAAACTTGATACTTTCGCAACTTTGTCGATAAATTATTTTGATATTGGTATATTATATTATAGAGGAAATGTATCTGTTCTGTTTAGTGTTAGTGAAAAATGTGTGTTTAGACTTTCTTATAATTTGTTTATTTTAGGACACAGTATTTAAGAAGGTACAGACGCCACCAGCACATCAAGCTACCCGAAAATTCCAATCAAACTTGAGCCTTAAGCTGTAGCGATAAGGTTGAAAATCTATTAAAGAAATTTGAAAGATTGTAGTAGCTTGATGTGCTGGCGTCTGTACCTAATTAAGTAGAAATAGATTTTTTCGCGATTTGCGATTGGTTAATATTCGATTCGAATTTTTCATGCAAATGCATGAAAAATTCGAATTGGTGAATTGACCAAAATTGGTCTGCGCTATGGTAATCAAAAGGATGTTCTAACACTTCTAACGTTACGAAAACATTAGAAAATTACTATGAATCACCAAATTTTGCTGAAAAAAACAAACAATGTGCTAAAAACTCAAAACCTCCAACAGTACCTACATTCTAATCACAAAACCACCCCACGCAATGGACAGTCTTAAGGGTATTTTTCTCAAACTTTCAGGGGGTACATTCCGCTGAGTAACAGTTCTGTAATTCACTACCCTTCGCTTTACGGAGGGCCCATACAGAGGGACGATAAACTGTAAAACCACGGGAGGGTCCCCCCTCCCCTCCGGCCCGATAAACAGGGCTGTAATTTATGACACCTAGTGGAACCCTTCTTCGGATGGACCCAGCTGAAGTTAGGTACTTTTTGTTGTATGTAGGTAGACGGTGAGGTTATTGAATTATGTATAACGTCTAACCGTAATGGACATTGAGAGGTTGGAAGTGGATGTCGTGCTTCTAGCTTGTTTATGGATTAGGAAAGTTTATGTTTGACACTCATTTTGTGTAAGTTTCGGAGTAAATTGATGTGGTAGAATTATTTATTGTAAATATATTGTATTTTTTCGTTTTTTGTGCATATTAATCTGTGGCCCCCACAAAGAATAAGAGAAAGCATTCATTCCCAAAAAAATATAAGTAAAATGCAGCAACGTAGAACTAAATCGTACATTATTTAATACATTAAACAAAAACATAATTGAATATTGTAAGTACTTAGTTCTTGAAAAAGAAAGAAAAGTAGGTTTATATGTCACAGAAACACGTGCAAACAAAAAGATAAGCTAACTCGAATATTAAAGAAAAATAAACAAACAAAATAGATCTGTAATCAAGAGCACAGAAGAGTAGATACCTATAGTAGTAGTATCTAAGTATTCAAATACTTAACAAATTTTCCTTACATCACTCAATAAATACATGAAGTGTTATCTCAAAAGTTCGCGAAATAAATATTCACCAAGTTTGTCGTAACTTGGCGTGCATAAAGGAAAAAAAAAAACTTTACGCCACTTGATAATGAGATCTCCAAGTTTTTATAGGCATTTTATTTACTTTGAAATGGCTAACCACGGATCCGATTCTTTAATTTTGTTTCCTTATTCTGTTGGCTTGAAAACTTATTTATTAGTTACTTTAGATAAACGTTTATGCGATATTTTCTTCATTAATTAGGGCAGGGGTTTTTTCGGTAAAACAAAAGAACTCCATTTCAATTGGAATGGGTTTTAAAAATACATAATTATAGAGATGAAATATTTTGTTACCTATAGAGAACTCTAACAAATTGTTGATTTATGATAGTTCAGCTTAATCTCCCTTGAAGTAGGCTTCCAAGGGAGATTAAGCTGAACTACCATAAATCTATTAAGAAAAGAGATAGCAAGGACCTATCCATGCTCTAATAATATGGATTCATTTCATTACCCTTAATAAGAAATCGATATAATTTAATTATTTCAATAAATAACAAAATTAAAATTAAATACTAACTTAACTAAAACTATACAGAAACTAAAAAATTGCGTCGAAAAATTCATCCGCATCGCTGTCGACTGGTAATGTATACCCAAGAGACTGGCGGCAAGAAGAATAACTTTAAATAACTAACATAGTGGGGGGAGGTCTTTGTCCTAGCAGTGGGACACAACAGGGTCATAAAATAATAACATAATAAATGCCTAGAGCTTCAATCATACCTAATCGAACAAAACTCAATTCTAAAAACTAATAAGTAATCTACTTCAAGCAACTTCACAAAGAATAATCAAACACCCACAGCTTTACACAAACGCAATTCACGCCACAAACGCCGCACGGAGCCGCAGATGAAGTAAGCAGAAATCGATAACAAATCCAGGAGGCCGTCTGACCAATACAAGTATAAACTACATATAAATATATAAAGGCTCCTATTTTACCCTTATGGCCGGCACGGTCCGCAGCCATCTTGGAATTCGCCCCCTCCCCCGCATCTCACCCACGCTCAATCTTACCCCAAACATGCCCCCTCGATCTAAGGGGCCTTTGAAAGGCCGAAACCCACTAATACTAATGTCCTCTACGTATGAGCGTGTGTGTGTGCTTAATGTAGAACACACAGGTTGTGTGCTTTAAATTGTTTGCGCTCAATTTGTTTTTCGTTTGTTTTTTTTGTTTGCGGTGCCTGTTTGTAATGAGTGGATCGAATTTCGTGATGATTGTTTTGTCAAAGATTGTGATCTACTAAGTCTCAGCTCACACATTACATTTATTTTTATTTTCCGCTTTTATGATTACAAACAGGCACTTTCTTATAAGTTTATAACTATTAATACAAAGAAATACCAAATTCTTTCACTACTACTATAGTTTTTAAGTCGTTGTTTTTAATACTATGGATTGCGTGAAAGTATTTGTAGGTATGTGCGGCTCGCATTTACGAACTATATAAAGTGTCAATTTTAAATATTTAATTGGTTTTGAGTGGGTTAAGATCATCCTATCATACAAATTATAGGTAAGTACTCAAATCTAACGCCTACACAATTTGTTGTAGGTACCTGAAAATACAAGTAGGTAATAACACAATATTCACCTGAAATAATTGGAACTTAAAAAAAAATACATTTATAAACTCTCGCCTTGTTGGGATGGGCAGAAACTTCAGATCGTCACCTGTTACGGTCCTTAAATACTCGGATACTCCATTACATAAGCCTCGGTTACGCACATACCTACATCTAATCATACACGCACATAATATATTCAGAAAGTATAACATAAAAAACAACGTAAAAGGACAAAGAATTGATAAAGAAGTTAAGTGAAGGACAAGAACAAAGTAGAGTCGGATAAAAATAAAACTGTTCTGAACTTTATAAGTCAAAGGCTATCTTTAACTTAACGTTTACTTATTTATAAAAGAAATCTGATTTACTTCTTTATTGAGATTGAAAGGCTTTTTCTTTGTTACTTGTAATTTCTTTTTTAATACACGGACTTACATGAAGTTTTTTTATAGACGTCTTTTTTTAGCTAATTCTAGATGTTTGTTTAAAAAACCCATTGATGAATAAAATTCGATAAGTAGTCTAAGGGCTGATTTTTCCAACATCAGATAATTTTACCCGAGGCATTTGAAATCATTGACCCGAGGAATAATTTTGAATTTTTGACAGTTCTTCCATATAAAATCTGTCAGACGTCAATTTTATTCCACGAATAAAAATTAATCTGTCGGATGAAAAATCAGCCAGAAGTACTTTATTTTATTTGCTATGTTTTTATTAATTAACCATTTATGTAGACACTTAAAAGCCCATCTGTCACTAATGAGACACAATTACTTTTTCTATTGTTATCGAATATAATAAGCTTGCCTAGCAGACGAGGATAGGAACGACATAAATGGAGAGGAAAAAAAGAACAAAAAATAGGTACAAAGATGATGCTTATTTCTAAAGAAATATTTTCTAGCATACCTGTACCTATAGAAAAGTAGATAAAGAGACGTAGACATCGTGTTAATAGTAAAAGAGAAAATAAAACATATTATGAGAATATACTTAAGTACAGACGCCAGCACATCAAGCTACCCGAAACTGTCAAATTGTCTCAATCAGCTTTGAACCTTATGCTATAGCGATAGTGTTGAAAATCTATTAAAGAAATTTGACAGATTGTAGTAGCTTGATGTGCTGGCGTCTGTACATACATACATACATACTTCTAAAATAAATATCACTATTGGTCGACCGCTTAACTGAGACATTACCTGAGGTAGCTACGCAGTGTAGGAGGGGTGATAGTTGTCACAAGTTGACGAATCACTGAGCTCTCGCATCACGCCACCACACCCCTCCCGCACCGCGCTGCTACCTCAGGCAACGTCTCAGTTAAGCGGTCGGCCTATAGAATGTTAATAATTATAATGCCTATTTAGATAAAAAAAAACAAAAGCGTGCCAGGTAACCCTCCTCAAATACTAGGTATTATTTTCTTTTAGTTCCTGTTTGTGGTAAAAAAAAGTATTTAAAAAGGCCTGACAAAATAGATACATATATAAGCTTTTAATCCACGGACATAGAAGGCTTTTATTTTAAATACTTTAGCTAGTAGTTAAGTAAAATTAGGTACCTACCTATTATAATTTGCTACTTAAAATTGTGTACAAAAAAAAATCAAAAGCGAAGTAGATAAACCTCCTGAAAAACTATTTTCTTTTAGTTTTTTTTTTTTTTTATTTGAAATGGGTTTGCTCTTGACTCTAGTCTAGGTCAGAGATGACAGAGACAAAGTCTACGATGGAGTGAGCTCACCCAGAAGAAGCCTGTTCCTGTTTTAATTGATTTTTTTATATTAAATATGTAGTTTAAAGAAATTCCTGAGCGTGTACACACGCCTTAATTAGTTAATGAATTCCATTGTTCCTTACTAAGCTTAATTTCATAGCCATTTGATGTCGTCGCAAGTAATAAACAAATAGAGTAAATATTTATAATTTGGTTGTAACTTATTTTACGAGGAAAGTTTATGGCATCGCTTTATGGCATGTTACGTACATAAAAGTCGAGATTTCCCCTTAAAGGATTCGCTTGTGAATAAGTTAGTACGTCATGCAGGGACCGCTCCAGTTTGTATTGTAAACATGTGTTCTACACATCCATAAGCAGAGTAAATAAGATACCACTCTTAGAAATGTAGTTACTCTCATGCTACTCATTTTAAATGAGTAGCGGAAGGATTATAATACTTCAGCTAATGGCATTCGATCCATTAAGATAATAAGCGAACTTCCATGATCCACGTTTTAACGATATTCCACACAGAAATCTCAATATTCATAACAGTGAGCAGCGGAGGCCTAAAAGCAACGGTTGCGATCCAATCAGTAACCGCAAAGAGCATTTCAGAGATAATTGGCGTCGAGCTCAAAGAAATACGCGGTTACCGAACGCCCCCTTCTTGCCCCGCAATGCATTACCGAAATAAAAAATTCACGTCAATTTCCGAAGGAGATTTCCATCAGAGCCGATACGGTGGCTAAACACAAAACCCCGAAGGTGGCGCACACACACTTGAAGTATTCACTCGCCACTCCAATACATCATTCATTCGTCCGCCGAGAACGGTTCGACACCAATCTTCCATTTGGCAAGAAAATCGATACACGTCGTGGCCATATAAGCATTCCGGGGGTGGTAGACGGGGTGTCTTAAGGGGGAGTTAAGGTTTAGTCCCGAATATTGAATTTCCCTTGGGACAAACCCGTTTCGCTTTGTCCCTTCGGTCGGGGTCGTGTGGGCCGCGATGCCCGGGCTCGCTTACCTACGCACATCTATAGCGCACACAGATACATATGTATAGATGCGTGAGTGTATGTTCGTGCGTAAGTGTTGGATAATAACATTGCGAGGCCACCAGGCATACGTGACTTTCAGGGCGTTTGACGGGCCCCCAGGCTATATGCTCTCTATGTACATACGTTTAATAATACGTGTGTGTTTGAGTGGGCGTTTTACCCTATATGTGATATAGAGGCCTCCCTACGCTTCAAAGCCTTTAAATTGGGTCTCTTTAAATAAAATGCTGTACGAGCGCGTTTTTGTCAAAAGAGAACGCTTTATTATAACGTACTAGGCTATAATAAGTTTTTAATACAAAATGTTTTAAATTAACTGCGAACGAAAATAAGGTATTCAAGTATTTAGTTATTCTGGTTCGCCCCGTCTACTTTCATTACACGTGTTTCGGATATATACTCTACAATATTTTGTAAGGTAAGTACGTTCTACGAAGTTGGTAATTCTGTTAGAAGCCTTCCCTTCTAAGAAAACTCTGTTGCGTGAGATGAAAATGGACTTACACATTTGGGTATTTAGCTATGATGTAAAACTGAGGAAACACACACAAAATAAGTTCACATGTCGATACTCTACACTTCTTCACCTAATAAATATTTCTATCTCCGCAATTTGCATAAAAATGCAGTAGAAACTTATAGGTAGGTACCTTATAACAATTAAAAAAGGATTAGAATATAAAATAAATTCTATAAAGCGCTGTTTTCATCAATGTCTGAAAAAAATGATGATAAAAAAATATATACATATACCTATATAAAGATCCGAAATGAGAACCTCCTCCTTTTCTGAAGTCGGTTAAATTTTTATAAAAATGATGAAAGATGAAAAAAAAAAGATGATGATCAAAGATGTCTTTTATTCGTGGAATAAAATTGACGTCTGTCAGTTCTAGTAGATATGGAAAAACTGTCAAAAATTTATTCTTAGGATAAGACTTATTCTGCGTATAAAAGTTTGGTGGAATTCGCCCTTAAAGTTACGGTCAAAATAAACCCATAATTTTCAGTTCAAAAATGGACCTAAAATATTGCAATGATTCTTGCCAAAATAACATACCAAGTGTCAAAACTACTTATGTAAGTTTAAATCACTTGTGTACTTCAATCGAAATATTCCTAGTAATCGCAACAAATGTACTGACGCCAGCACATCAAGCTACCCGAAACTGTCAAATTTTCCCAATCAACTTTGAACCTTCTACTTTAGCGATAAAGTTGAACATCTATTAAAGTTTGACAGATTGTAGTAGCTTGATGTGCTGGCGTCTGTAGCATAACTATTTCAGTAGAAAATTAACTCCCATTTACCCGAATACAAAGCAAACAAAACATAAATCTAATCCTTCCATATATTTGGTTGTTCGGTCCCCATAACATCGGTCGGTTCATTTACTAGTTGCGAGTCGTATATCTACGGAGTCGTAGGACCCTTTATTTTATGTTGCGTAAAATTAAGTTAAGCCCTCACTAGTTTGGTAAATGTTTGAAATAATGTATGTAGCTACTCGTATTTGTTAAACTGATGTTTGTTGTATTTGTTTTGTAATTTGTCAATTGTATTTGTGATATGAAATGTATTGTCAATTGTATTTGTGATATGAAATGTATTGTCAATTGTATTTGTGATATGAAATGTATTTTGATAAATTGTCTTTATTAAATGTTTCCAACTTACTTTTTACTTTTGAAATACTACTCGATTTATTTCTTCCTTTGTCTCAGATCATTGCATCTATATCTTTTCTTTCAGCATAGTATAGAATTATTTCAGATTTCATCATTATTAACTCAAGACTTTCTAACTCAAATGAAACAATATAGGTACCCATGAAACTTAATAATGGGATTGATGTCAGGGAAATTAATTGGCTACCAACTTAAATTTTCCGTATATTCAACACAACTGTCATTTATTTATTATTTATTTATTTTTATTTTACTATTTATGTACACACATATATAAAAAGATACGAGAACATCAGAACAGAAAAATAGGTACAAAGGTGATGCTTATTTCTTAAGAAATCTCTTCCAGCATACCTGCGATAGGACAATAAATAGAGAAATTCTTCGTCATTTTTTGACAATTTTGTATGAAATGGCTTTAACACGGCAAATTGACGTAGTCATGTGTGAAATTGATAAACAATTAATTTCCCTGACTGTAAGTACAAATTGAAGAAATTAATTAGGTATATTTTTTTCATAAAACTTAAAAACATAGTTCATTACTATTATTTCTAACTGTAGAGAAACAATACATTGTAGAGAAAGAAAAAAATCTCTGAAAATCAATCCTATGTGGATTTTCATAATAGACTCATGGTTCTTAAAAGAAAATGTATCTTTCTTTGTACACAAGAAAGTTCCAAAAACGTATTTAAATTATAGCATCGCCATAATGTATGATCGGTGCCCAGACGCTGTCGGGGGGAGATCGAGCGAACACGACCACTATAAATCTCTGTCACAATGAGAGAGAGACAAATTCTAGCGTTCTTACCTTCGCCACAAATGTAATAGGTAGGTATACAAAGGTATGTATACCTACGATACCTATGTAGTTAGGTAAGTACTCATATGATGTCGTCGGTAAACGAACTTTTGTTGATGTCTAAGCGAATTTTAATTATAGTGATAAATGTGGTCCAATGACATCGCACGAAACTTTTAATATGAGAGATTTATTCATGTTGAATAAAGAAAAGTAGATTATTATGTTACTTTAATAACTAAAATGATCTTTCGGCTAACTATTATTTTCCAACTGGTCAACAACTTAGTAAAAAAAAGTGCATAGGATCCAAATTACATAAGTACTCAAAAACACTATATCTTCAGATCGAGGCTCCATCTTCAAAAATCAGGAATATATTGCCCATTAACTGTAGAATAAACTCTCTAGCATCAACTTTATTTACATTAAAGGTCTTTGTTTGATTTGCTCTTGACTCTTGTCTAGGTCAGAGGTGACAGAGACAAAGTCGACGATGGAGTGAGCTTACCCAGACGAAGCCTGTTTTTGAAACATCTTCTGTTTCTGTCAATCGCTTGTAGATAACAGAGACACAATGATGTTTTAAAAATGTTTAGCGTTACACGCATTAATTTTAGTGTTTTGTTGTACAAGGGGGACTTAGACTACTCAGTCTGTATCTGTCCTAATAGTACTTATCTGCCATTCGTTTAGTCTATAAGCTAGACTATCTTATGTTCTACAATTATAACAAACCACAAAAAAATAAAACACAACCAAAGACCCCGCAGAATACCTACAATTCAAAGCATTAAGCCTAATACAGTAGGCACCGCATACAGCTCGGATTTTCAATCAGTCCCCACCTTTGTAGCGGGGTGAAGTATCGCCGAGGTGACGTCGAAGACACATGCCCCATGTTATCCGTTCCCCGGTTTAATCCCAACCGGGGAACTATCGAAACTATTGGGATTGCTAAGGGGGAGTCAAGGGGGTGAAGGGAATGAGTGTGTGGGAGCCATGTGATGTTTTGAATTTGGAAGTGATTAGTGTTGACGTGTTGTGTTTTGTTTTAATGAGTAGGTTTGGTAATGAGAGTTTTGTGGGCATTGATATCTTTTGATATGCCAACTGATGCATGACTCTAATTTCAAAGTTATTTAAGGATCTGATACTTACCTATTAGAACGCTTTCAAATAATCGATTATTTTAGCAGATAGCAAAGTACAGCTCTACTAAATACTTTAAACCAACTTGTAAATATCTTCAGCTGACCATGAATCTCAAACCAAACAAAACAAAATGTATTGTATACTTTATTTGAAATGAAACGCCTGAAAACAAGTGGAAAAACAAAACATATTCAGCCTTTTTATCAACTCCTTTATTGCCCAAGAAAACTTCAAAACCTGCGCACATTCTTAAATTAGCATTAATATTTATACAACATAAATAAAACCCAACAAAACAGAACAGCAAGCATGCGTTACATAAAACACATTGCCCGCACAATCCTTCAAATAAAATTGTAATTCTTAAAAATATATTGTCGAGTTTCCCCCGAGTCACCCGGGGGCGGACTTGTTAGAGCATCGGTCGAGAATCACGTTCTCTTTGAAAAACGTCCTTTGATGCGCTCGCCTTGTTACGACCGTAACAACTAGCGTTCTCACAGTCACGTGTATTAAACCTTTAACTCTTTGTCGACTACACACAAACCAAACTCAACCTTAATCCAACCACGTAAGGACGCAAAAAGCCTGCACGCAAATAAAATAATTTCGAGTAGGCTTACGTGCTTGGGAACTGAAAGTTTTTTCCCTTGATGAGAAAATGTGTTTTTCATGACATGTAATACACTTTCTTTTTCCATCAAGTATACGTATTTTTTTCAACAGATAAAAATATTAAAGTAGGTATTATCTTCAATCAAAGTTATCTATGTTTTTATTTTCTCGTAAAAGTAAAATCTTGTACAGCCTTCGCTTGTGATATTTGAACCATAACGTATAATGCCTCCCTCTGATTACCATTTGACGAACTGAATATTCCGCTCTGATAGACTTTTTGAAGCCATGCCGTAGTCTGCAATTCAGCGGCAGAGAAAAAGAAAGAAAATTGCCGCCATTTTTTAAATCATGTCTACTTAGTATTTATTTTTGACTCATGTACAGTTCTTTACTTATTGGAATTTTGATTGATTGGAGTCGGTTACTTTTGTGAAATGATTATTTTTTCTTTCTTGTTTACAATAGCTTTATTTTTTATGAATATAAGTTACTACCCTTTGTATTCGTTATTTTGATTTAAAGTTTGTCATAGTGTCACTTCATTTCTTTATAAGTATGTTTTATTTATTTTGGCACCTCGTTTTTATAATATACATGTAATTTGTTATCATTTTAATTCTGCTTTAGTATGTTGTGATATGTGTTTTGTGTGCACTGCATAAATGGTTTATAAGTCTATGTATCTACTCTTACCTATTTCTTTTTTGAAGACTCAGGAGGAGCTAGAAAGCAGAACGGCATTCACGGAATCTTAATTATGTTACATTTTTTAAATTAATTTAACATCTCGCTGTTAGTGACCGAGATACAGACTTCAGTCGGAATTCAAAATAAGAACAAAAGGTAATCAAAAAAGCTTCAACACGGATTAAAAAAAGAGTTTTGTATTTTAGCCGCGTTCTAAAAACAAAACTCAAAAAAAAACAGCAAGCATCGAATTAATTTCTCGAGCATTGTTTTCGTCTGTCAAAAGTTAAAACAATAAGTTTAGAAGTCACATGCAGAGTTATAGACTAAACTCCATTCGTGCCCTTTGTCACACCTTTGTCATAACCCTTTGTCAGGGCGAGAACCTTCATTGTTTTCACAGGGCGCGAATTAATCTCAGTTTATTTCTTTGATCATGATATTTGAAAGGGCCGTAGTTGTCAGCTAACCATGGCGTGACGGATATGTAAATGGAACGTTTTTTTGTTCTTTATTTGAATGCGCATTGAGTGTAGGTCAACTGTCGACCGTTTTGTGAAGTCACATTTATTTTTGTTTTAATTGTCGTGTTGTGAATTAAGGGCTGGTGATACAAAAGCATGGAATGAAGGTATTTTAATTCAGAGTGGACATGCCGAAATCAGACCGGCTGACAGACAGCCGGCATGACCTAAGTAAAAATTTATATTTTCATTGTAAATAAGTAAAGATCTACAAATGATGCTTCACAAAATCCACAAAATTTTTTATTCGCACTCCGCATTATAGAAGGTACATCACTAAGTAGATGATGTCTGAACTGAACGTACCAACATATTATTCTCAAAATCGAATCGGATTCTCGGAAAAATCTGTCTTCTATATTAAAAGGCAACCGTTACTGACTGATCTATCAACGCACAGCTCAAACCACTAAACGGATTGCGCTGAAATTTGGCACACATGTAGCTATTATGTTGTAGGCGAGCGCTAAGAAAGGATTTTCCAAAACTCACCCCCTAAGGGGATGAAAAGGGGGGATTTTGATTGTATGAAAAATCTTATTCCTTGACTTAATAAACTTGAAACGTGGCACAAATACTTATTTAAGTAAATTATGAAGGTTGGTATTTTTTGTTTTTCTATACTAGGGGGTAGTTTTAGGGGGATTGGGTGGTGTCAAAATTTGTATGGAAGAATTTAAACGGACCGATTTCTCCAGGATCCCATCATCAGATCCTGACCTGATGACAATGGGACCACCTGATGTATACCCTTTCAAACAAAAAAATGTTTTTTCAAATCGGTCTAGCCGTGTTCGAGTAATAGGGAACATACACAAAAAAAAAGATTCCGACGAACTGAGAACCTCCTCCTTCTTTTGAAGTCGGTTAAAAAAAAAGTGTGTTTTAGGGTTTTTCAAAAATCGACTCCTACCAAGGTGGAAAAGGGTAATAAAGTTTAAGGGTTGCTGCTTGCTTCCATTAACTCGAAAATGGGTATGAGTCTTGGAGTCAAGTTATGAACACATCCCAAACGTTTTTTTTTTTTAAATTCCACCCCTGTGGGGGTGAAAAGCGGGGATATAGTTGAAAATACAAAAGCCCAAAAGATCTATAAACTTAAAAATTGGCCCGAATACTTATTTATCTAAATAAATGATAAGATCATAAACATACATTTTCGAAATTTTTAGAGGAAAGTACGAATTTCACGCGGACGAACTGAACGCGGGCAGAAGCTAGAACTTATATAAAATTAAAAGACCTGACTGACTGATATATCAACGCACAGCCTAAACGGTCCTAGAGGCATAAAATTTGGAGGGTGTGTACTTTGTGAAGAGTAGGTATCCACTAAGAAAGGGTTTTTCGAAATTAGCCGCACGCCCAGATAACTATGTCTGTCTTTCTTAGTCGTAATAACATTCACAATTTTCCACAATGTAAGTACCCACCTACACATCCTATCAAAAATCCCTATTGAACAATCCTCCCCACAATAACTATACATATAAAATATAAATCAAAGACATACACAGGAGACGGCCCCGGATATTAATAAGCTGGTTATCCGGCAATCGCCCGGAGTGACGGCGGTACTTTACGTGTATGTTATATGTTAACATGCTCGCCAGTGTATGCGTGTGCATGTCTGTGTGTTTGTGTGACACGCACGGATATTGTGCGGCCTTTGACGCGGGGATATTGACGTGTATTTCATTAGATACAGTTAGATGTTTGATGTCGGTGGATGGATAGATACAGTCATGGCTTCAAAATAGGCAAGTGCCTATTCACTTAGTTATTTGTACGTTAGCCTAGTAGCTAAGGTAACTAAACAGTGATTTTACCTAGCACCATATAATAGCACACAAGTATAGGTAATAAGATTATGCAAAAAATCTATTTTTTTTTATTTAAAAAAATCTTCGAATTTAATTTCTTGTATACCAGACTCTGGTATACAAGTACCTAATGAAATTCAAAGAAATTTTCATCCTAACAACTCATACGACAGTATGGTGGCAACTTCAGCGTGCAACCTATAATCTTGAATTCAGCACATGATGCTACACCTGCTAGTGCACCTAGAAATTTTTCGTAGGTTATAAAAAAAAACTGCTTTTTCATAGAAAAGTGCAATACCTATGCGGTCAAAATGTATGTCATGTAACAGCAAATTTTGTATAGAATCGTGTACCTGCTGAATCCGTAACCGCTTGCGCGTCGATGTCCGTGCCATCCTGTGTACTAGAAACAAAAAAAAGAATTATATTAATTAACATTTTTTGAAGAAAAGAGTTGCTATAGCTGGATACATATTTCTGCACTTGACTGTACTTCGTATGTGTTGTGTGGATGTGTATGAAACTTAGTTTGTGTTGCCTGAATTTGACGCAGGACGTCTCTCCTAATTTAGTTTCTGTGTTCCATACTGACGTTAATGGATACTGAAAATTAGTAGTTAGCAAGCAATGTACTCTGTACAGTTCGGTAATTGTTTAGTTTACTCAATATATATGTATTATGTACAAATATATAAAGGAAAAAATGGGAAGAGCTCATTGGGCATAAAAAATTCGTCCGCATCACTGTTAGTGAGAAAAGTGCGCAAACGGCTGGCAACGTTGCCACGTTGGATGGCAATGCCGATTCTTTGACATAAAATTAATTTAATCTGAAAATGAAATAATAATTTTATTATTGTAAAACCAAAAAGGAGCAACTCAAGACTGTTTTTAATACTTATTGGTAATTTTGCTATTGTATGTACGCACGGCTACACATAACAACCTGACTACGCTGATACGCTGAATTCTGATTGTACGAGAAACTTATACAATGCGAGGTCTGCTAAAGCTGGAAATGTATAGCTTGATATGTCGCCGTGTGTACATAATTATCTGTTTCAAAGAAAAAGGTTAATCATTCTCGTGACACATTCCTATAGAAGAGCTAGAGCTATTGGATCCGTCAAAAAGATTTTCAATAACAACCTCAGTTCCCCCACGTACCCGATTGGCTCGATTATCTTTTGATCCATATCTCTGAAGATCTTATGACCTTATAATAGGTCTTTGGATATACACAAGAAACAGGGTTAATTCTCGTAATGGAACGTTCACAGTCAGATCTCAGTCTCAATCTGTCAAAAATACCTCTAATTTGCCTACTATTTGACAAGTTTTTAACAGTGATAGTCGCTGAGATCAGCCGGTCGATTCTGGAAAAATCTCACCGTGAAAACTTAGGTGAAGTGAGTTTGTTTTTGCTAGGAATTGACACTATTGACAGCTCACTCCACGCTCACTTCATCTAAGTTTTCACGGTGAGATGGTTACAGAATCGCACTGCAGATTGGCTATTCCCGTAACTTTAAGAACGTTCACAGGCGTGATCTCAGTCTCAATCCATCAAAAATACGTCTAATAATTTCCTTATATTTTTGACAAGTTTTTGACATTAATTGTCGCTGAGATAAAATTGCGACTTGAATTTGAACATTTTTTAAGTACGAGAATTGGACTTTAGATTGCGACCAGATTTTGAACGTTTTTAATTACGGGAATTCACCTTCAGCCGGTCGATTCTGTAAAAATCTCACCGGGAAAACTTAGGTCAAGTGAGTTTGTTTTTGCTAGGAATTGACACTATTGACAGTTCACTCCACGCTCACTTCACCTAAGTTTTCACGGTGAGATGGTTACAGAATCGCACTGCTGATTAAACCATAACAACACACGCATCGAGGTTACATAACTGGCGAGTTCACAAAACAATATCAATTATAATCAAACTCTACCCATATACAAGGGAACACAATTACTGCTAAGCGCAACCGGTCTCACCACAAAGGCTCACCTAAACGCCGAATTTTCCCGGCACCCCCCTTTCACCTCCTCGGGGAGGCACCTTCCCCCCCAGGCTCACACGTCTATCCATTTGCCAGCTAGTTCCGAGCTAAATTAATTTCCAAGCTCCTTATGTTACGTGCCTTGCGGCTTTGGCTTGTGTGTGTGCGTTTCTCCTACAGTGTGGGAGCTACTTTAGGAAGGCTTAAATGAATATACGAATATACAGTGTTTGTGTGTGCGTAGAGGTATATACGGTAAGTTTACGATATCGTCTTGTTAAGGATCGAATTAGATGTAACAAATTAGTTTGGAGTATGGTGGTTTATGTGCTAGGGTTATGTGTGTTGGATTATTGGAAGTATGTAGGTAGTCATTTACTGAAACCTTTATTCATTAACAAAGATCTAAGTGCCTATGGACTACAGGTAATTGCAAATGTACCTAAACGCTTCGAATAAAAAACATCATTCGAACGTTTTATAAGTCGGTGAAAATCGCATTATTTTAGCCCTTTGATATTTTCCCTAGGTTCTTTCAAAGCTTCTCAGAGAACATGAGTTGTAATACTAAGAACACAAAATATGTATGCCTTCCACACTCAGATTCTAATGCAAATACACTTGATTAGTCGTCTTCACACAATGTAGGTACCCATGACCAAATTCACCTCATAAACACTTAACGACGCAGGATAGCCTTAACCTTAAGTGGTCATCGTATTAGTGGTTCAGCAGCTTCTATATCATCAGGATTGTGCCGAAATATAGCAGTTCATCGTGGATGTGGCACGACAGAGGCTGACATCATTTCTGGTATCAGAAGACAGCCGCCACGGAACCATCGATGCGTAAGAGCATCGATACGACGCTCTGAAGAGTGACTGTCACCGCCAGTGTTACTCTTGTCCGACCTCTTCGGTGATTCCAACCGATCGATTCTGTAAAAATCTCATCGTGAAAACATACGTAAAGTGGGCTTGTAGTGAGCTATCAATAGTGTTAATCGTCAGCATCAGGTGGAATGACAGCTCATCGCATGCTCTCTTCACCTTAGTTTTCTACAGAATAGTACTACAGTAACAAAATTATATAACGGGTAGCGCCACTTGCTGCGCCGCCACTTAATGCTAGAAAGATCACTTAAAAAACTACAAAAAAAAATATCCAAGAAATATTTCCAGTCTTCCCCATCACATAATAAACAACATAGTGATACTCATCTGTAGCTATTCGCTCGCAAAATCTCCAACTCCACATGTTTTCACATAAATAAACTGACAGCCGACGATACTGAACGGATATTGCTTCGGCCTACTGCTCACATAACGTGTATATAAGGGATTTTGTTGAATATTATGTAGGTAGTACATAGGCATCTTTTATGTGAAACCTTGCCTACAGAAACTCGTGTGTAGGTATATTGAGAAACTGTGACAAGGTAAGTGTTGGTCACATCCTTGAAGTCATGTGTGCCCAGTTCGACGATAAATCGAACGCGGGTTGTCGATATGATTCGAATGATCGAAAGGTGTGATTGATATTGTATGATATCTCTTTCGGTCATTATTTCTGAAATACTTTGTTTATAGATAAGTACAATATTTACAATATTTACATGTACAATATTTCACTTCACGGTATAGTTGAAGTGCTGAAAAAATCAGGTATCTAACTAAGTATTTAGCAAAAAAAAAAACAATTTCTGCGTCCATCAGAAGACGCGAAACGTAGGTACCTAGGTATATGATGCTGTAGTGTAGATGAAGCTTTATATCAATCTCAATCTGTGGGGTTCTTTCCTCAAAAGACCATCTCAGACATCGATCTACATGGTTTTCATATAACCTGACCAAGATTATGTCTGGAGTTTGTTTCGGCCATTCTTCTCAGAGTAGTCAGATAGGAAACGCCGACCTCATCTAGTTTAAAAAAAATATGATTGACGTGTAAAAGCTGATGATTTTATTTCACTTCAAGATACAAGGCACAAACTATTCGTACAGATCTCTTCTGTAAAAAAATATTGTCAGCTCACTTCGCCGAAGTTTTTATAGTGAGATTTTGACAGTATAGACTGACAGGTTGATCGGTAGGGGCATGCAAAGAGAAACAATACAACATCCTTTTCACATATAAACCTTACAAAGAAAAATAAAGTAACATCCCAGGATTTGTCATCTATACACCTACAGCAGAGCATGTAGGCCATAAAACATATAAAAATCCTGCGCAGAATTCATGACCTAAGCTCTTAAGTCACTTTTACGACTCGGCTATTCATAATAAAAGATTGAAGACGAGGCACTAAAACAAAGAAAAAGCAGCACTATATTTCACTTTCTTTGAATTTGTTTGGTTTTCTACTGAGAGATCTTTTTCCACCCTTGTTTTTACAAGCTTATTCTAGTTGTAAAAAAAAAAAAAGTTAAAAATAACTTTATTCCGATTGGATATAAGCAGTTTTTTACTTCTTAACCTTTAAACGGTAATGAAGCTCCTTCGTCTTTGTCAAAATCATCCCATATTAAAGGTAATTTTTCAATTTTTTTTAATGCATAATACATTTTAACAGCAAGAGAGTAAAAAAGTTATTAACTTTTTATTTCTTTGTTATTAAACAACTAATAAAAACATGTTTTAAAAATCTTAACAACTCTTTTTGGCTATACTCTTAGGCCGAGATCTAAATCCGTTACTTAGCTAAGCGGTATTTCTGTCACTGTCGCACATTGCAACTGTTAAACTACAAGTGCAAGATAGAGACGGAAACATGTCTAAGTCAAAACACGTGCTAAGTAACTTTTTTAAAATCTCAGTCTCAGTTTCGACTTCAATCTCACGTCATTTTTCACTGCCTGTTGAAGAAATATCAAAATGATTTGGACCTGAGAAGGAAGAAGAACAAAACTTAAAACTCTAAGTAGGTATGTACTATTGGCCTGTCACACGGAACGTACAGACGCCAGCACATCAAGCTACTGCAATCTGTCAAATTTCTTTAAAAGATTTTCAAGTTTATCGCTAAATCATAAGGTTCAAAGTTGATTGGGAAAATTTGAAAATTTGAAATTAGTTTCGGGTAGTTTGGTGTGCTGGCGCCTGTACCAATGAAAACTAATAATTTCCACCTAAGACCATTCCAACTAATAATTCTTTTTCTTGATCTATACATGGATCATAGAACACAACTCTCAGAATCAAGAACAGAAGCTCTGTTAGCAATATTAGTGATTCTGTGAATCTAGATCAACATACAACCTGATACTGACCTACAAATTGCAAAAAACGTAATAACATTTGAATTTTGCTGGCCACCCAGACGCTTTCGCCGTAATCCCAACTATTTTTAAGATCATACAAAATACAACACAACATCAACAACAAAATCAGCATCTAGAGAACTGAGTAGATCTATCGATCTACCCAGTTACCTATAGCAACTACAATGTATCAGAAACTATTGCAAAGAACTACAACTTAGCACACCTAAACTTGCAGTTGCCTTGCCCCAGATAAAATCACACTATTATTGTAAAGGCGAAAGTTTGTGTGTGTGTGTGTGTGTGTTTATATGTTTGTTACTTCTTCACGCTGAAACGGCTGGACCAATTTTGATAAAATTTTGTATGGAGGTAGCTGACACCCTGGATTAACATATAGGCTACTTTTTATCCCGATGTTCCCACGGGATCGACAATTATACGTGTGAAACCGCGGGGCGCAGCAAGTATTTTCATATTTTCGCCCGTGTCCGTTCTGAACCTCCATCCTATATGGGTCATAAACCGGTTTATGATGCCGACGACAGCGTATGATTTACGAGAGCCATCAAGAAACCATGCAGGTTTTATGACCGTTTTTATATCGTGATGAGTGTTCTTTAGATATTGAGAGGAGATTAAATATTCTAGGCATTTTCTGGTTGTAGATTAGTGAAGAGAGTGCATTAATGTACGTAGATTTTGGAGACTTTCCAATGTTGTTAATTACACATACATTATCAGCCTATAATGTTCCCACTGCTCGGACCCAGGTCTCCTCCCGGTGAGGGTGGGCCGAAATCCACCACGCTGGCCCAGTAGGGGCAGGTAGATGTTACATGTATTCGATTTTTCGGTTCTGAGACATGACGGTTTCCTCATGATGTTTTCCTTCTCCGTTTTCAGAGTAGTGGTTATGAAATAATTTACACATTGCGCCTGTCTGGGTACAAACCAACAAACTACCACTCATAAGTCGCGGCCGTTACCACTTGGCCACCACTGCACCCTAATTACCCATTGAGTTAGGTGAATGAATATGTGATAGATAGATAGATAAAACGTTTATTTAGTGCAACAAAAGACACAATACAGGTATTAAAAACATAAAAAGGTGAAAAAAAAATTTAAAAATAACAAAGATTAAATATGATATGGATAAATTGAACCATAAAAAAAAAGATTTTATTTTTGTAAGTATGTTTGCACAAACACTTACACGTCAATCATTTTTTTTTTAACTAGATGAGGTCGGCGTTTCCTATTTGATTACTCTGAGAAGGAAGGCCGAAACAAACTCCGAGGTCACAGTCTCTTTTAAAGTCCAGGCATAATCTTGGTCAGGTTATATGAAGACCATGTAGATCGATGTCTGAGATGGTCTTTTGAGGAAAGAACCACACAGATTGAGAGGACCTGTCCAGTCAGTGCACGCATTTGTCAGAAATCGTGCAGCTCAACTCTAGACTTAAGGAGCTCAACGATTCGACGAACAATACGAACCTTCTTTCGGAATGACAAAGGAATAGTGCTTGTAGTTTCGACCACTTATGACCCCCACCTATGTAGGTACAAAACACTGGCAACTTTCCAAAATCCCAGTTGCTGCTGAAATTTCTGAATTATTTTCACCACACCCACAGAGATGATTCTTTAGTCGCTTAAACTAACTTATATTACTCAAATTTATAAGTGAATGCGACAATATCACACTCTTCAACAAAACTGTGCATTAGTTTCTAATGACGATTCATTGCTTAACCTTTTGACCGCCACACGTCAAAAAATCAAAAACGTGCCCTCGGCGTCAAAGTCTGGCATGTAGTCGAATCGTGGCGTGCTGGGCACATTTTGGTTTGTCATCTATACATGACTGTGGCGGTCAAAAGGTTAAGTTCTGAAAGATAACTCTATACCAACAACCTTCAATGTCTATTATCAAAACCATTTCCTCATATACCTAAAGATATAAAAGAGCTCCCTTCCCAGCTTAAAGATACAAAAAAAAAAACTGGCACTCCGGTAGTGCCGACAGAAGTGAAAACTTGAACAATTACGAGTGTATTTTGTGAATCGTCTTATAAACAAAACACGCGTGTTAAGGTGTGTTCCTTATTTTATAGGGTTTTTTGCAAATCAGGTATGATGACCAAAGTGACTGGTTTATTCTTCTCGTGAAAGGAATTTATTCAGATTTACAAATAAGCACACAGGATAGACTTCAGTTCGTGGTGTTGGTCGCGGCAGTGGTAAGAGAAGCAAGCCCATGGAGCTCGTCGTCAGTTATATATCCGTGGTTCAGCGCCATCTCGTCGTTGTTCGATGAACTACGTAGTTAGTACGCGAGGCCCTCGTAGTTCTTCCCGATGTGCATAGATGGCGCTGTCCTCAACAACGCGCGTCTTTCGTTTTACGCGTAGACAGAGAATACTATAGACAAATTGATGTCTTTTGTCACGTTCACACAAGAAAAAGAGCAAATTACGCCTATATCGTGTAAAGAAATGAGACAGAACGATGAGATTTTTTGTTTCACGTCGCGTGCCACGATTTTGAAGGTTAGCATAGTACTTTGGTAAACAAAGTTTGACAGTTATCGTGCAGATAGTTATCGTCTTCTTGTAAAATTCAGTTTTTATGTGCTTTATGTTTATTAATTTATGTTATTTTATGTTGTGAACAATTTAGACTTAATATTTCAATCATTTAAAAAAAAAGCATGGTGCGGTGTAGCGTTTTAAGGTGTAAAAGTGATAGTGGAACAAAAATGCCAGATTTGTCCTTTCGTTCGTAAGTGTAGCACTTTTTATCAGTAACTAGGCTATCAATAACTTTTTACTGTGTTCATACATTAAGTATAATGTACCCTAGACGTAAATTCATCGATAAAAAGCACAAAACTAACAATTATTAAGTTCTGACTTAAGAATTTAGGTGTTGCCAACTTTTCTATAAATTATTACCCACTTTTATGGGAAATCTGTATTCTGCAGTGTGTATCCTAATTCTATCTAATATTATAAATACGAAAGTGAGTTTATTTGTTGGTTTGTTTGTTACGCTTTCACGCTGAAATGGTTGAACGGATTTGGATGAAATTTGGCACATCGGTGAACTATGACCTGGGTTAGGACTTAGGATATTTTTTATCGCAATATTCTCACGGAACCGAGACACATGCGCGTGAAATCACGGGGCGCAGCGAGTTAATTATATCTGAAAGATTAATGGCTTGTTACAGTTTTCCTGAAGGTGGTGATTTACGTCGGAATCATAGCTACAGGACGAACAGATTGGACACCAAAACCGTCATCAAAAATTTGCAGCAGACATAAAAAATGTTAAATAAAAAGAAGAAAAATAATTGAAACATTTATGCGAAGCTTGTTTTATTTAAAGGGCAATCAATCTAATTAATAAAGCTAATTAAAAATAAATTTGTTGTATTATTTACTCACAAAGCCAGATACTACTATCATCTAAGGAATGGCAGGTATTTAGAATCACATCATCATCATACGTCGTCACTCTCTCCTGCTCTTAACGCAATTTATTTGAGTTCAGGAGCATGTCTTCTTCCATACATCACATGCTTATACCGATGATAATCGATTTATCAGTCACTTTCAAGCTTTCTCTTCCACTTTCATAAATTGTGGGGTAAATTTTTCCTCACACGGTAACCCTAAATATGTGACGTATTTTTGTTTTGTCTCTTTCTGCGACACGCTTTGCAGGCGTCTATAGTATTCTCTGTCTACGGTTTTACGTCTTACGAATCTTACGATCAGGGTCACGTGACCTGACGCGAATTTAGAAGTTTTTACCCATTCCAAAAAAGTACACAGCGCCGCTAAAGAAGTTTTCACTTCAAAAATATAAGCGAACCTACTTACATAACCT
This sequence comes from Luperina testacea, assembly GCA_927399505.1. Taxonomy (NCBI): domain Eukaryota; kingdom Metazoa; phylum Arthropoda; class Insecta; order Lepidoptera; family Noctuidae; genus Luperina; species Luperina testacea. Next base: position 14,374,413 of record OV656768.1, on the reverse strand, counting down.
TATTCCTTTGAACATTGTATGACGTCATATCACTAAAATCTCTTCGTTCGGGTGACCTGCGCAGCCTCGTCCTCGGGAGGTGTTTAAGTTGATGAGCATTAGATAGAAGAGCGCTTGCTACACTTATCTAAGGAACTCTTATTAAATCCTCCTTAACTAATCCTTCAGGAGTACTGGCTGCAGAAAAGTTGCAAAGTAAACTGAAATTAGGTTCCTTTTTTTTTTTTGTGTGTGTTTTGTTTTACAATATTAGGTGCAGAATTAGTGTTAAAGGAGTAGGTACTTATGATGCACGTGTTATTTAAAGTATCTAGGTAATCAAAAACTTTAAACAGAGGAAAATTATTTTAATCCATTTCCATGATCAGTATTTTTTTTTTTTATTAACAAAGAATTCATTTCGTATTTTGTATTGGTTTGGTTTTACATAATTTGGTACATAAATAAAGTATGTAAACGAGTAGGTAGTTATGGTGCAATTGTACCTAAGGTCAGCACCAATAAGGAAAATATTTTAGCCCATTTCCATGATCATGATGTTAGTTACTTATGTTCCTAAATTTTACATTAGGTACCAAAGAATCCTTTTCGTCTCCAGTAACTTTTCTACCCTCCATCACCTTCCAAAACCTCCGCGACAAATTCCGCCTTAATCTATGTACGATCCACACTCCGTTGCTAACCGTCCCAGTAATTAGTGGGACCGTGCTATATAGCTGGGCGTACATAATGTAATTATGCACGTTCGTACATACGTACGCCGCTCTAAAATACTCCAGGAACAATTTGGAACTAGAGGCGAAGCGAAGTTTGAAACCGCAGCAGACGGCCGCCATCTTGGGGTAACCATGACAACCGGCCGCGAATTGTCTGCTCTCTACCTGAAATGTAAATAGCTTCACGGTTTGTTGTTCAGTATTGCTTATGAGAATATTGTGGACGAGGATGACAGTTATAATGAAAATAAAAATATGGACGGACAGCGGACGCAGCCATTCGTGGGGTTTGGTGGACGTTGCGGCATTGAAAAATTTTCATCAAGTTTTTTTCTCCTGGGCTTTTCTTTTGGAATCTGAGATGGTTTGCTTGCTAATCGTAACTTTTATAATGAGTCTTGGTAAAATATTAGGCACAAGATAAAAGACTCCCTGATGCTGGGATCTTGTCCATTATTGATGCGTATAAATAATGGCAAAAATACGACTTTTTTAACCATTATTTGCCTAGCCTTTCAGTTGGGGTCGATTTTCAGTCTAACCGGATGCAGCTGAATACCAGTATTTTACATAGAGCGACTGCCTATCTGACCTCCACAACCCAGTTACTGTGTTTTAACCCTTAGGCACTAATTAAGGCCAATAACACATGAGCAGACTCTCCCCTACCCGTCACAAAATGCATCTTGAATCTTATTAATTTCTTTTCTCCACGCCATAAAGCCTACTCACAGGAATGCACTTCCTTGTCACAATCTCGTCATAAAACTCTCGTTCCTATTAAAGTAGAACAAGGAGTGCATCGGCCTCATCTCGGGATTCCTCAGCAGTGCTACACAGCAATTCGATGGAGTATTTCAATATAAACGTTGGTCGCCATTAGCAAGCGGGAGTTGCGGCCCAAGATATGATGGTGAACTACCCTTGTGGATGTTGGGGAGTGTGGAGAACGACTTTTTTTATTAGAACTTAATGGAAGATTCAAAGAATTTTTTTTTCAAAAACTTAGCATTTTGGCACACTCAGTTTTCTTTATTGATGTTTTTTTATTTATGTACACACAGTAAAATACATAGGGATATGACATAATTATAATTTGAGTATAAAGGTACTGCTTATTCTTAAGAAATCTCTTCCAGCAGACCTGCGAAAGGAGAAGTAAAAAAGAAATATAGACAATAGTGTGTGAAAACAAGAAGTGAACAATATTAATGTGTGAAATCTAAAACTAAAATATTAAATATACCTTCACATATAATGCAAAAATATATACTTAAACATATATATATACTCACAGTATAGAGCAAAGGTAATGCTAATGGTAATATATATATTATATATATATATCTCTTCTCTTTGTTGCCTAAATTTACGGCATATTTAGACATTGATTGTCGCTGATATACAATGGCGACTACGAGCTTTGAGCATTTTTAATTACGAGAAATGGCCTTCTGAAAGCTTTCTAACAAAATTCAACGTGCGATGACATCTCAATGGATCAAAATGCAAACAAATAATTCAAAAGTTTAAAAAAACCGAGTTCAAAGTTCACCATTACTAAAACTCTCTCCACACAATATAACATCAGAGGGCAGACAGACGTAGTTGTGGAGCACTCTTCATTTCGAATGCCTGTCCATGCGCTCCCCGCGCTATCCCCGTGTGTACACGCCCTATCGGGAACGACGAACTCGCCGATATGTTGTACTTTGGAGGAGACGGCCTTATATTTTGTAGGATAATTCTGGTGTTGTTCGTCCAGTAAATAATTCAAATTTTCAAAGTTTTTTTTTTCGTATCTTCCATTTACGAAATATAGAAAAACAGTCTGTCTTTAGATCTCTCTCCCTACTAAAATGGAACACTCAACTGAAAAGAAAGTTGCGTAGTCGGGCCTTTGACTACGGAACTTTGGTAAGAGACATCAACGATTACTTACTCGTAGACCGCTACGAGTGCTACGAGCTATGCTACGACCAGCTACGACAACCAGGATTTTCGCGACGCTCAATTTAATTAGCGTTAATTACAATTATTATTGCTTTGGCAACATTCTCGACATGAACTATTGCTAGTGTGGTGTAAATCAATAAATTATAAGTATCAAAATAGTTTTTTTTTTTTAACTATCCATATCCATACTAATATTACAAATGCGAAAGTGTGTCTGTCTGTCTGTCTGTTACATCCTCACGCTTAAATAGCTGAACCGATTTAGATGAAATTTGCTATAGAGATAGTTTGAGTCTCGGGAAAGGACATAGGATAAGTAGTTTTTATCCCAATATTCCCACGGAATCGGCACTTATGCGGGTGAAAATATCTCACCGTAAAAACTTGGGTGAAGTGAGCTTGTTGTGAGCTGTCAATTCACCTCTAGGGATTGACTTTGCCACTAATGACAGTTCACTTCACCTAAGTCTTCACGGTGAGACTTTTAAAATTAGAACCACTGACAAATACAAAATACCACATCCACAACCCATCGATTCCGAACTCCTATTCCACATGCCCTTCGCTCCTTGGCAAGTGATGAAAGGATGTGTGATGCGTACCCCTCCATTGTGGTTTGTTTCACAGCAACCAACCTGAGGTACCGAGGTACAGGGGGAAGAAACCACACGGTGGGCACCCTCACCTGCCAAGCAATGCCTGCCACGACTTTTAATTTACAAGTACGTAGAATATTGAAGATTGTTTGAAGAGTACAAAGGTTTGTGTACAGAAAGCAAAATATAGAGAGCAATAGCTAATGAGCAAGGGAATGTGAGCAAAGTTTTGGTGTCATGTTGTTAGTTGAAAGTTAACAAGATCATACTGAAATACGTTCCTTCTTTATAATCTAATTAGCTGGCCCGGCGAAGTTTGTACCGCCTCTGAATCATTAAGACAGAATGTATGACAAAATTAATTATCTCCAATAATGTTTTTTTTTGTGAAATTTCCGCTTTTCCTTAATAGTTATTCGTGGCGGAGACAAATCCAACATATATATGATCATAAAAATCGAACCAGCTGTTTGAGTTATAAATGGCGTAACTCACCCGACTGTTTTATTTATATCAGATAGATAAAGCTAAAGGGCCTTATAACAAAACAAGGTTTATCTTTAGACCTAAGTTTAAACTATCGAGCCATTTTTAAATTTCGAACTATCCGACAAAGTTAAAGTTCTTATTACAAAAACTGACGTTAAACCCGAGTCTAAGTTGTCGATTTTGCATTAAGAATTTTATTTTTGTCGGAATAAAGTTTAAAATACAGTAACTAACTCGAAGGTTTAGGATAGGTCTAAAGTTAGATCTCGTTTTGTAATAAGACGGAATAACTTTGTTTTACTACCAGTCAAAATTGGTTAATAGTTCTTCATTATAAGATACTGTTAAAATGCTGATAACAATGTGTAAGGTACCTACTGGAAAAGCGTTAGGTAGGTACAAAAAACAAGCGCTGAATATAGGATATTTCTACTATTTAGAAACACTTGGAGTTTCTTGCCCGTTCTTCTCCATAGAGATCTACGTTTTGGAAAGCTTCAACTTTCTGACTGACAGACTATTTAAATTTTGACAATTCAAAAGTGCCTGTACAAGCTTTAATTGAAATAAATGCTTTGAGTTTTGAGTTTGGTCTCTTATTGTAGTCCCTTTAATGTCGATAATGATTGTCAAAAGTTTTTCTTAAAACTTATCTTGGCGCAGGATCCCCAAAATTCTTTGCCAAACCACACATAGCCTGCTCTAAGTATCTATAAACATCTCTATTCAAACCACGAGCTTCGACACGTAATTACAACGAATGTCTTTCAAAAAGCAATCACATCTACCGAGAGATCGACTATCCGAGATTGAATTGCGAATCCACGTAATATATCAAAGGTAATCCGTTTAAGTTTAAGAGGCACTATATATCATGCGATGGTGGTACATACCCACCCCGCTGTTTGGTCGCCTAAGCAGGGTGGCCCTGTAACGCATGTTTAGGTGGGTGGAACAAGGCAGGAGCAGTCCCGAGAAAGGCGCAAATAGCCTTCTGCAGCAATTATTATGTGATTGCAGTTGAAAATTTTAATAGTTTCTTTAGTTTTGTAGTCCAGTTTATTGTTTTCGATCTTGATGTTTCTCAACTAATAAAAGCTAAATCAAAATCGCGCGACACAAAAGCACCGCTCGTTGCGCGACTTGCGGTGCCTTTGTGTCGCGCGCGATTCTATCGCATGTCGCGCCTGTTTGAAGGAGCCTTAATACCAGTCACGGTCAGCATCTAGTTGTAACTTTACATTCTGAAACTACTCTGGCAACGTAGTGTTATGAAAAATGTAGAGCAATAATCTTGCTCAGGCAGTGTTAACAATGTTTGAGCTCAAAGCAACGGATTCGTCCAAAAAATTTGATATAAGGCGTGAATTATACAGAGACGGCGTAAGGTGAAGGCGCGGCGCAAGCATGATGCCGCTTCAAAACGTTTTCATACAAAATGTACGAAGGCGACGTGTAGTGAATTACACAAAGGCGCGGCGGCGGGCGGCGGCGCCTTAGTGTAATTTTGAAGCGGCATCATGCTTGCGCCGCGCCTTCACTTTACGCCGTCTCGTATAATTCACGCGGATTCACACCTTAGGCATATCAAATTTTTTGGACGAATCCGTTGCTTTGAGCTCAATCGATATCCGTGTTCATGTCAGTACCTAACCTAATGAATATGTTTAAGGTCAGTTAGAAAACTCAATGAACTGATATGAATTAGGAATATATATAATAAAGGAATATCTGCTAAAAACAATAAAATGTTTTTGTCCGATAAATTCTCCGCTTTTCGCTTATGTCCTGATCCTCACTTTATTCGTCAACTAAGCAGGGAGGAGGGTGTTTCAACGGGTGTGTGGGGGGGTAACGTTTTCCTGTATGAAGGCACACGTCGCAAAGGGAAATCCTGTACAGGACAGAACGCTAAAATTGCCCGCTGCGATAGTAGGCAGGTATCTAGGATTATGACGGGGAGATTATTTAAGATGGTGTTTTGCTGGTGTTGCCTAGTAATATGTTCAAGGGGTTCCCTCCCGCCTTATAAGCATAACATTTGATATTAGAGTGTATGAAAAGCGTATGCGCCTTTGCTGTTCATAGTTGCCGTACGGGGTGGCAAGGACATATCGCGCAATTACGATGGATTCATTGCCTACATAATTCGCAAACGCGCGTCGAAATTTTTCGTCAGTTATTTAAATAATAAAAATTTGCTAAGTATTCCATACATTTTGACCACATAGGTTGTTCACTTTTCTATGAAACAGCTGATTGTTTTTTTTTTATAACCTACGAAATTTTCTACGCCAGGAGGGGTCCAGAATCATGTATTGAATTCATGGTTTCAGTTTGCGCATCGATGCCACCTCCCCCTCTCTTGCCACCCTGTATGTTTTAGGTACAGACGCCAGCACATCAAGCTACCCGAAACTGTCAAATTTTCCCAATCAACTTTGAGCCTTGTGCTTTAGCGATAAAGTTGAAAATCTATTAAAGAAATTTGACAGGTTGTAGTAGCTTGATGTGCTGGCGTCTGTACCTAAGTAGTTCAAATTGCTTAGGGCCGATCGCATTTAGAATTTGGTAAGTATCATAGACATCGTCCATAGCTTACATTAGGCGACATCGAGGTTAAAAGTCCATTCTGTGTTAAAAAAAAAACTTATTTTTATAGGTACCTTAAAATTCCACTTCTGTACATGGTACTTCAATTGGACACTACAAAAAATGGCCCTTGCCCATCCCATAATCCACACTTGGAGGATAATAAATCGCAGCGTTCACCATTACCATACGGGAGGACGCTACTGTCTAACCTCTTAACATAATCCCTGGCGCTTTTTAAGACATCCACGTTTTAAGGGGCGGCTTATTCTTCACCAAAGCTTAATGCTATGAGTGTAGGTGTGCAGATGGACCCCACTTTTCATTTCGAGTTTTTCGGCATTTCGAGGGATAATGGAAGGACCAGAGAAGAACCAATTATATCAAAGGACCACGCTTCATATATTTTGTATACGATAGGCACTTTATAAGGCCAAATAACGTCTCCTCTCAAAATTGAAAGCCGTATTGATTGATAGCAACCAGTAATGGACGTGTTAATAATTTAATATACCATGAATACGTAATCCTCTGCGAGCGACGAACGTGGATCGCGGTACATAGATAATTAAGTAAATGGTATCGTAATGTACGTTGTATGTATCAATAATTGAGTACTATGTAGAACGTATAATTATTCGTAGGTATAAGTACGAATTTAGGCTAGTTCGTAGATCAAATAAGGCGAAGAAATGCTTGAATTTTCACAAAACTAAGATCAAGCCTACTCAAAAGCGTAAAATGAGAAATTTTGGAATACACGCGTACTTGCAGCGACAGCGCAACAAACTCTTCAGCAGCGTGTATACGGTGCTGGAGAGTTTGTTGCGCCACTTCTTACCAGCGAAAGCACTAGGAACTGGAGGTCGGACGTTTTGGGGGACTGACTGTCTTATACAATTTTGAATTTTTGACATTCGAAAAGTGCTGATTCTCAGCCTAATTTGAATAAACGACTTTTGGCTTTGACTATTTTATAGCAAAAAGTGCTTACTACTATAAGAAACCTTTGATATGCAGAATGATCCCAAAATAATACCTACCCATCACAACTCTTTGTAAACGGTTTCTAAACAGATCATGGGAGGAAGGTACCCACAGGTCAATAATGTTAACGTTCGACACATCAACGTCACACACCATAACGTCTTTTGTCATATCGCTTATGGGAAAAAATAACCGAGAGCCGAACTGTACCCCATCGACTTTTTCACTATAGAACTCATTTAAATCTCTCGATGCACCCTACTTTGCCTGCGATGCACCTTGTTGCAAATTAAGGATTCAACCCTTATAAAAAATGTGACCCCAAAGCATCGTGGGTAAAAAACTTTTATCTTTTTTTTTATTACACTTTATTGAAATGAGACACCGGGTACGCATATAAAATTGGTCTTTTTGTGTGCCGCGAAAGGGTTAGACACGTCGGTAGTGCATTGAATATATTTTTTTAATGTGACGTACAAAGAGTTAACCCTGCGTATGCGGTTCGTGACGGTTCGTTATATCGGTGTTAAAGTTGAATTTGCGTTTGCGAACTGTCGGTTTTTGTCTTATCGATATTTTTTGTATGACGTTTAACGTAAAAACTGTAATTACTTGTATTCAAACAGAAAACTAATAAAAACAAATATTAATTAATCATATGACGTGATTTAGTGACCAATTAACGATGGCATTTTTAAATTAACTATCTCCTTTTATATAAACAAACCTAAACCTCAAATATTTTATAAATATTTACATAATATACTTATAAGCTAACATACTTAAAATAACATTAATAATATGCTTACATGTATATAAAAAAGTGGCAAAATAATCACAGGGCACCAAAAAATTCGTTCGCAAAGCTATCAACAGGAAGTGCCCAAAACGCTGGCAGCATTAAAATAAATTAAATTCACAGAGCATCAAGAAACAATAATAAAATCGAACCTCTATAAATCTCCAACCGTCTTTATTAGAAAGTGTTCCACTAACCCTTTCAAATCTACAATACGGGCTATTGTACCTAACACAAAAACTATCAGACAAAAACTCCTAAGAGATATCATCAACAATTTCACACTTGGCACGCATGCGTCACATATTTTCAATTTGACAGAAGAGTGCTTTATTTAGTACGATAAGTATCGCTCCCGATTCCATCTGATGTCATTATGTTCAACGTTCAAGTATCCTGGTCTCCTTGACTTTTTACGTGATTTTATAATTGAGATAAAATGGAGCGTGTTAAAATTACTGTTGTAGTTGTGGTAGGTATATATTTTATAGAAATGCAATGTTTATTTCCTGTTTACAGCGATATGATGCTATATTTTGTGTGATGTCCATGAGAGCAAATAAATAAATAAATATGTAACAATGATACATAGGTGCCGAAAAGTCTATTTAAACGACCAATTTCTGCTGTTTCATATCGCACCTTCGGCAAGACAAGGGCATACTTAATTGCCAAAAAATAAAATAAAATTATTTAAGTATGCCAAACTGCTTTAGAAACTTCTTTTTATCTGGGGGGACAAAGACGCGTATTAAATTCAGATTAATGTCGCCAGAAGGCAAAAGTGTATTTGTCATATTATTGTAGACTATCTTGGCATGACATAATCTCATTCATCAGTTGCGCCATCGCCACTTCGGGAAGTAGGTAGGTATTGGTAAGCTGGAGCGACAAAACCATGGTTTTATTTTCTGTATGATATGGATATTACCTAATTATTACCTATCATTAAAGGTAACTTCACATTTTATTAAACGAAAACTAAGTACTTACTAACCAAGTTATTTTTTTATTGGTTCTTATTATTCCAAAAGCCAAACTAAGCCACTCGAGTATAAAATTATCTATGTATATTAAAAAATCTGCAAACCAAACACGAAAACACATAAATTTCTAACCCGTCAACGGCGACATGTTTTCCAAAACTTGGCCGCGGCGTCACTCCCCTGGCATTCAGGCATACGCTCCTATTTACCAATAACCCTCACTGACCCTTAACCCTTCTACCTAAATATGACCTCTCTGCCTAGCCCCTGGTCATTGTGTAGCGAATTAATCGGCTAGTATGCCCATTGTAAAGACACTGCCCACCCGTTATTCGTTCGTCGGTCATTGTGTTTATATTAAAAGTTTTTAAGTGTCCCCTCGCAATTTAGGGTTTGCGAAACTGGTTTGCCAATTTTTTTCGTGTGCAGCGGTCAAAACTGGTTTTGTTTTGAATTGGACGCTATCAGTTTATCTATTTTTGATATTCGGCAAATAATGCGTCGGCTAGTTTTTATAATTTCATACAAGGTGTTGTTAAAAAATATTGCATTATTACTAGAAGCGAATAAAAATAATTTTGGGATCTCGAAGAACAGGTCAATATGCAGGTACCTTAGCTTAAAGGACAAAAAGCTGATCATCAGGTAATAACTAGCTTTTTCTTCGAAGATAGATGGTTTAAATAGTACAGTCAGCCTGGAACACAAAACGTAGAAAATCAAAATAATAAATTCTTGTTGATGTAGTATCTACATCTTTTTTAGGCTAACTGTTCCTACGTCAAAAAGGTAAGATTTAGGGACCGCGCTTCTTCGAAATTTAAAGACTTGTACGTTTGGGATTTTAAGTTTAAAATAAATTATTTTTGTTCTAGCAAATAAAACTTTACGCTCTACACAATCCCAACCGGTAAGCACGCACGCACGTTGCAAAAACCAGCAACACAGAACTTCAACTATTTTGCATACAGAGCACACCCCTTTCTAATAGTTAACAATTTATTGTTATTATTTATGCACCGGAAATGTTCCCCTCGCGTGTAACTAGCGGTTCTACAAATGTGTATCTTGGATGAGCTGGGACGACCAAAGAACTTAGGTACTCAAGCTAAGGTCCTACTAATATTTTAAGTACCTAGCACTGGCTGTAATTTGGGGAGAGGAAACTTTTATGTTGTTTTGTCATAATATTTTATATTTGGAAATTAGAATTCCTAACGAAAATTTAATTTGAAAAATCGAATTTAGTATAGGCACAATCAAAATAATGTGTAGGAAAACATCGTGAGGAAACCGCTAAGTACCTATATCCTAGAACCAAAAATTCAAAGACATGTGACATCTAGGTACCAACCCGCACTAGAGCCGCGTGGTGGATTTCGGCCCACTCCCTCTCAAAAAAAGAGGAAGCGTGTGTCATTATAGGCTGATTATTTAAATGCTTTGTGTGGAAATAAAAAGTTCGATTTTTCTTTCAGAAATGTCGAGGCCTTTGGTGCATACGTAAATAATAGCATATAAATACCTAGACAAAGAAATAATAGCAATAGGAAACTTCTATCAGGCCCTACCTACCTAAAACCAAATAAACTTTGGTAGGTAGGTACCTACCTACCTATACAAGTGGAATTCTAATGAAACTAAAGCTAGAAAGTGAACTAAAGTAGGTACCTATATAAACCGTATCAAATCGGAAGTAAATAAAACCGATACATAAAATTCTAATAATATACTATTCAATAAAGACTGTCAGTCAAATTGCATAAAAAGGATCAACGCGAAAGGTGTGCGTCGTTTATGCAAATTTCTTTCCTAATCGTCAGTCTGCCAAGAGACTTTAGACTTTACTTTCATAACAACAAAGTTGCTTGTTATTTTTCCGAGTATTGCAATAAAAAGACGACGTTATGCAATTTAATTTGAAAGCTTGTTTCACGATAATACAGTTCAAATTCGCAAAGAAATCAAATGCATTTACGACCTACCGTATCAGGTTCGTTCCTAATTTGCATGAGGTATTGTGTTGCAAGCTTTATTTTGTAAATGGCCACAAAAGATTTTTTTAATAAACAACACTGCGAATGCATGCAAAGTTAAAAGTAGAACATCTGCTGTATGGGGTTGAAAAGAACGCTTGCGCAAAAATTTGAATATCGATAGAATTAACGTTGCATTCTACCTGCGTGGATTGAATAAATAAATATTATTAAATGTATCACGGATTTGTTATTTAAATAGCAACTGGAAATATAAAATTAAATTCAGAAATGATAAAAACTTTTAACAAAATACCGACTTCAAAAAAAAACACTACAAAGTGAAAAATATGTTTCATTTCGGAAGTCGGTGTCTTTGGATCTGTATTTTAGTTTTTGCCCCCGTCTTCCAAAATTAAAGTTATTTTTCACTTTGTAGTGTTTTTTTGAAGTCGGTTTTTTTGTAAGGGTCTTACATAACCTAAAGCGCGGTCGGACTGCATAGAAAAGAAAGAGAAGCGCGATGACACAACGCTGGAAATTAAAACACTAGTATTTTAGTATGTTGCTTGTAGAATAATCTGACAAAAAATCAGAATGATTGTATGTATATACTGATATACATACAGCTAATTAACATTAGGCTATTGTAACTTAGATACATTGTATATACAGACAGACCCACTAAAAAGCGAGAAATAAAAATACTTAAGGGGCTTACAGGACCTAAACACAAAAAACGCAAGTTTTAGAAACGTAAGAAACATTTAAAAAAAAAACAGAATTGAGGACCCACCTTCTTTTTTTGAAGTCGGTTAAAAAGAGTTGAACTTTGTATTTTTACTTTAAAATGGGCCTAACCTGTGTTTGTCACTTTGGTCAGACTTTACCTTCATGAAATAACTTAGATCCTAAGACAACAAATGACGTCGATTTGTTGTGAACACTAAAAGAATGATCAACAACCAAAACGTTCAAAACGATGTAGAAGTTTGACGTGCCAAAGCATTTTTAAGGATTAACATGAGCAAAAGTGCTAAAATTAGATGCAATAGTTCGGTCGATCTAACTAAGAACTGGATTGTGTCTATTAGGTATAAACACCAACCAAGTTTTAACTAGGTTTAACCTACACAAAATACCTATATTTATCAATAGTACCTAAGTAGCTTTCTAGGAAAACGTGATTCAAAGCTAAAAGTTCAGTAGGTAACTATTAATGGACCAACTAGAGAACAAATTTTGAATGTTGGTCCTTTGAGTCGGATTTGAGCCAACGCATTGGTTGCATACAGCCATCACAATTTAGTTTTTAGATAGAAACCTAGATAAGAAACAGGTCCATGTTGCGGACATTTTCCAAGAAAATTCTGTTGGTATTTTCTGTTGCTGTCACACATCAGCTCATCTTTCTTTAAAGTTGGATCGTAAAAGAAATGGCCTGTCATAACTTGAAACATCGCTCGCTTATCGATATCTTGCGCTAATCCTATATGATAGAATCTAGTAGGTAGGTAGGTACCTACATTAGGTACAGTAGGAATACCTACGCCAAAATGGTCTGCCTGTTAAATAAAATATTAAAAAGGTAGACACGTCAGAGGACTCAGAGGAAAAGGTTAGAGGTAGATACCTATTCAAGTAGGTGGGTTCAAGTAAGTAGGTACCTACCTACCTAGTAATATATAAGTCAGTGAAATAGGTACCTACATAAAATGATAATCCTAATTATTGAAAACCGAATTAAGATGCTTAAAACAGAAGAAAAACTAAAGTTAATATAAGTATTAGGTTTTTAAACCAGCTTAGTTATTTATTTCTAGGGAGAGTGGAAATTAGGCCCAAAAAATATCATATTTAAAGAACAAAAATTAATTTTAGGGGAGAGTGGGGGAATTGAGAACGGCGGGTAATTGGGAATAGCTAGGTAAGTAATACTTTCCCCCGCACTACGCCGCTCCGCACCCATTCAAAAGACACATCTAGCGCCCCTCAGTGCGTACGTGACAGTGAGAGTGAAAGACTGCACGCGCGCTGTCACGGTGAGTCGAACTATTTTTTTAGCATTTCTGTTATAATTTTTGTCGTGTATTATAATAGATGTAAATATGATATTTTTTAGTTTAGAGACACCATATTTCATTACAATCATGCAAGTTTTATCTATTTTAAAACCCTACGTGCTTTGAAGGTCATCAAAAATACTGTTATGAATGAACGCCATTTTGATTTACATTCGTTACTTCGGGCAATTGGGAACGGCATCAGGCGGGTAATTGGGAACATTCTCAATTACCCCATTTCGTTCTTATTTACCCCTACTGCTACTAATTGATTTTGTAAAAATGTTTTAACGTTACAAATTGTTTTAGATGCCTCGATATTACGTACGAAAAAGCTCGGTACACTGTATTAAATAAAGAACAAGAAGACAAGCTAGAAAAATACATACTTGACTGCTGCAAGTCTTTTTATGGCATAACACCAAATTATTGGAATAGGAACCGGTATTGTATTAACAAGTATTAACTCGACAACCATGAAAGTCATATCAGCCTGGGAGCATACGAACTTTTCCGAGAACACAACCTGCAAGTTCTTTCTTTGCCTCCCCATATATATCACAAAATGCAGCCACTGGATCTTACAATCTTCAGTTCACTGAAGATGGCATACAATAAATAATGTGAGCTCTACATGGTGAATAATCCTGGAAAACGAATAAGCCAATACGAGGTTGGAAAACTTATTATAAAGGCGTACAATAAAACAGCTAACATAAGCAAAGCTCTCAGTGGATTTAGAGCTGCTGGAATTCATCCTATTGATCCTGACAAATTTAAAGACAGCTTTGAAAATACGCTATTTGACCAATCCCACACTAGTAAAAATTATGACGTTCATGAAACTGCAGATGAGCAAAATTTGAATGAGTCTATTAACACTGGCAGCCAAAGTCAAACACCAACCCACGATGCCACTTCTGTTCCCGAAAATGACAATGATTTGAGCATTACCTCTACTCCTCTTCGATCCACTTCTATGCCTCCTTCCGATATTATCAATGTGCCAATCATTCCTAAAATAATAACCACTTCTAAGCGACATAATAATAAGCATTCTCAGATATTATCCAGCACACCTATAAAAATTCAACTAGAAGAAAAACAGAAAAGGCAAAGTGAGAGAAAAGCTAAAAAAGAAAAATGCAAACTAAAAAAACAGAAAAGAACATTAAATCTATACAAAAGAAGCCACGAGTCAAGGGTAAAGGAGAAATAAATTTGACGAAGGCTTTAGAAGGAAATGAAAATGAAGAGGAGTTTTACTGTATAATATGCAACGGAAAGTTTGAATCCCCACTGACAGAAGATTGGATCATGTGCGCCATTTGTAAACTCTGGGCACATGAAAAATGTACTGCTGGCGAGACCAGTAAAGGTTACGTGTGTGATATGTGCCACACTAAGAAATTGTAGTTTAATATAAGGTTTAACTATATTATTCCTAATTACCCCATACCGTTCCCATTTCCCCCGTGGGATGATCTCATTTACCCCATAGGGTATCGGGTAAAAAGGAACAGCAATGTTTTTTGTTTTCGTTCATATTTCTTATAATACGTTGATTTTTTTAAAAAAAATCTCACTAATAATTAGATAAATAAGTAAAGTTAATGTTATAATAAAAGTTTATTATGTCCGTGAGTTTTTTCTATTATTTTTGAGCTTTGGAAGTTAAGTGTTCCCAATTCCCCCACTTTCCCCTATATGCTCTGTTATCTGTTGATATAAGCATGACTATTGAAGTTCACATGTCAATATTGTTTTTAATTAGGTAGGTATATAGAATACGTCCCCAACGATGTCCACGTGCGAGCTTTGCAGCAACCCGTTTTTTTAATTCTTTTATAAACTTCGCGAACTCAAAAACAGCTGACAAACTGCATTCTGCACTAATTCCCTGACAACCATAGAAATACATTTTACAAAAGTAACACCTTTTCAAAACCGTGCACTAGCAAACTAGTTCAAAATCCATAGAAAATCATTATGTTTGGCAAATCTGCGCAAAATTCTATCACAATAGAAAACGCGAACCAAAAACCAGAATTTCAAGTTCATTTACTTTTTCAAACCAGTTCGACCGCCGTCCACGCGCCTTTTTTAATTTGCAATATTTTTAAACTGGCAACCTTGGTGCGTGTTTATTGTCCCGTGCCATATTGTCTGGAATGACCTGCACTGTTAACGAATTATTGAATTAGTTAATAATTACACGCGTTTGTCGTAAATTTGACTGTAAATGGGTGGAAGACATAATTCATGTTTTAGTATTGTCGGTAGCCGCATGATGGGCTTGGTTACTGTATTATATTTTCCTATTACAAATTGTAGGTAATGGTACATGGTATAGGAACCTACTCCCTAGCTAGTGGGTAGGTACCTAAAACCTCCTATGTGGCCACACATTACCTAATCATTAGTACTTATTTTTACTTACCCACTTGTATGAAGCGAATATATTTTGCTTTGGACCCAATTATTTCGGTAAGGGTGCAGAAAATAGGTTTTTTTTTTGTTTAAGTAGTTTCCTAGACCCCTACTTAATGGTGCCAGCCTAATGTGGCTTTGTAAAGTGGCTATCAACATTTAATATTAAAACGACAACGTTATAACAAAATAAAGAACTTGAAGCTGTCCTGCAAAACATAAAGTTCTAATAGCTCCCAAACCTCCAATATTCCAAGTCGTACGGGTCGTACCATAGACGATAAAATCCAAAAAGTATTACCTACCCTAGTCTACGGCCGTAGCTTATCTTAGTGGCTTACGGCCTAATACTCATTCGCGAAACTTGAAAATGGAATGCCTATTGCCCAATTTGGCGCCAAAACGGCGCGTCGTGTGCGACAACGCGCGCCGCCTCACACACGGTTGCCCCGCCCCCCATACGCTGGCCAATCGCACGGGGCGAACACCCTCACGGGCCGCGCAACACGCATATTGATCTGCGGACACCGCTCGAACCGTTTACATTTCGACATATCACATGCTAAACACCGACAAACAATAACATATGGTCACTTGCCGTGCGATATTAAACTCTATTCGTAAAGGCTAAGGTCTAAAATCAGGTACAGAAATTGATGTCACATAGGTCCTTTCACGTTTTTAGAGGGGTGTAATTTATAATGTGAGAGGAACTTGAGCGATAGTGGACCTTGTTCCTCAGAATATAAGGTAACTAAGCCAAACAAACTAATTTAGGATTAGCCCGAGTCATAAATAGAAGTAATTTTTTTTTTAAATGTAGCTAATATTATAGGCAAATATGTCCAAAAATATTTAAGCCTTGCTAAAATTTCGCTGGACTAAATACATAACACATAATTATTAGTTTCAAGAAAACATGGGTAAATCTAGAAAAGTCTTATCAATATATTCAAATATTATAAAAAGTACTGATTTTAAATTACAGGCCTGTTAGTCCTGAAATCTTGAATTTCAGAATATCTTGCATGGCGCTAACACCGCCATCTACTGTTACATACTTTAACGAATAAGGCGACAAAGCAGTTCATTTAGTTTTTGCTACTGCACAACAGATGTCGCTGTACACAAAGTGACATACGCAAATAGCGACATCTAGTATCACATTGAACCAAATAATCATATTAGAATCTGTAAACTTTCACCAGTACCTAGCAGAATTTTTTACATGAAGCAATTTGAAAACAACATCCAGCTACTATCAATAATATTGTATATTTATTATTACATAAATAAAATAAACATTAGTTTTACCAATATTTTAGTCTCATTCATAATTCATTTGAAAATTTTGACGACATTATTTTTCAACCACAAATGGGAAAATGGAAAAGCCAAAAAAAATAAGAAAAAAAAGCCAATAAAGGGAAAAAAAAAATGGGAATGGCTTTAAGCCAATAAAGTATTATTCCAAGCAATCATCATGGATTGTTTGAAAAAATAAGATAAATATTTTAAGGCCATCACAGACATAGCTATAAAATATATTAATATAAATCATAGCTAGGCATTTTACAACATATTTTCAATACTATAACACAGCTATAATTTTATTTCTATGACGTCACCAGCCTATATTACAGTTGACATATTTTATATGAAATGACTCTTGAATTAAACATTTCACAACAAGTCTAATTAGGCTTTTATATGTATTGTTTCTGCATGTAATAATTTCATTTAATATGTAATGTTCAACACAATGTAAATTGTTTATGAATAAATGAATATACTGTGATTTATATTATAGCTACGCCAACCATCAACAAAATGAAGACAAACTTTATATGTATTTTATATCAGCGCATCCGTGTGTGGAAGGAAGCTTGCTAGAATATTATATATATTACTAGCTGTTGCCCGTGACTTTTTCTGAGATCTAGGATGAAAAGTAAGCTATGTCCTTACCTAGGTCATGACCTAGGTAAGGACATAGCCTACTTTCACACAAATCCGTTTAGCCGTTTTAGTGTGAATGCATAACAAACTTACTTTCACATTTATAATATAAATTAGTATAGCACAGCACATTAATATAAATCTGTGATTGGCTTTATGCAAATTGTACATCCATTTAACAAAATAAAGATCTTATCGTTTCAGTTCCTTTACCAATCATACTATTATAATTATTATGCAAATTACATTAGCACATTATAGATTTTAACACTATGTTAGAAATGCTTAAAAATGTTAGATATTACGAGGATATTATTTCTATGAGGGGGAAAGGGGTAAAAAGTACCCATTTCCCCCTCATAGAAATGAAAATATAACATTTCATAAAAATGAAACATTTCTGTTAATTGTTAAATATAAATTCTACGAATTACAATAGTCAACTCATTAGTATGTGAACCTAAAATTATATGACAAGTAATACAATGTTTAAAATAATTAGGTCACTGTTGAGATAAAATAATGATGATTTCAATGGGAATTAATAGACTAGTCACAAAGAGATTGTAAGGAAATTAATTCTATTTTATATTATCGCCATTTACACCTCCTCTGGTTTGCCCAAGTCCTTCATAGGCTCGTTTAGAACTAAGGGTACATCTCCACCAGCATTCTTGGGTACCCACCCAGCGGAATCCTCCTCAATTTTCCGCTTTTCTTCCTTCAGTCTTTCATATTCGTCAATTTCTATTTGGTACTTGGGTGTGGTTATGCCAAAGAAGGCAGAAAGTGACTCCCCAGCGTAATCAACTGCATTCAACATTTTGTTGCCAGATTTCCAAGCATAGTGCGAGAACCAAGGTCCCCAAGGTAGAGTTTTCTGAAAACATTAAAGCATGAACATATGATTAATAGAAAATGAATAATGATACACACTTACTGCATAGTTATTTAAGTTATGCTTTATGTTATGCAGTGAAGGAAATAAGTATGCATAACTTAAATAACTAGCATAGAGTGCCTATTGTACTTTCCAATTTGTTTGTTTTCTTTGTTTATATTCCCTATTTGTGTAAGTACCATATAGAAAACTGCATTTATTTATTTATAAACTTTTTTCATCACAACTAATATTATAAAGGCGAAAGTTTGTGAGTGTGTGTGTGTGTGTGTGTGTGTGTGTGTGTGTGTGTTAATATGTTTGTTACTTCTTCACGCCCAACGGCTGGACCAATTTTGATAAAATTTTGTATGGAGGTAGCTGACACCCTTGACTAATAGACTATAGGCTACTTTTTATCCCAATATTTCCACAGGATCGACATTTACGCAGGTGAAACCGCCGGGCGCAGCTAGTCATAAATAATTATTTCAATGATGATCGGAAACTAATAAAATTCAAGGTAACAAAAATTATCATCAAATTATACAATTCAATTTAAATGTTAACAAGTTTCTCTTTCCTTTACCATTTTTATTATAAGTAGTTTAACAATTATTGCTCATTTATTATTACATAAGCTACAATATCACACTGATATTATAAAGGCGAAAGTTTGTGTGTGTGTGTGTGTGTGTTTATATCTTTGTTACTGCTTCACGCTCAAACGGCTGGACTAATTTTGATAAAATTTGGTATAGAGATAGCTGACACCCTAGATTAACATATGAGCTAATTTTTATCCCGATATTCCTACGGGGTAGAAACTTATGCGGGTGAAACCGCGGGGCGCAGCTAGTAGTCAATAAATAAATAGATATGCAAACTCTTATTCAAGAACAGCCTACACTAACTACTACAGGAGTAAAACAAGTACCTACGAATACTGTCGAATACCACAAAATATTTCTCCGATTATTAACATCATCATTACTACTTAGTAAGCCTCCGAAAATAATTTAAGCATAATAAACAAGCCTTATCGTCATGGATATTAATAGAAAAGAATTCCACCAAGGTCTCTCCTTAGCTGAAGGTATTAAAACAAAGAATGCATCGCTTACTCACCGGATCGACGTTGTTCGATTCTTGAGGTTCTGTAGCCAATTCGGCAGCTTCCTCTTCCACTATTTCTTCGTCAACTCCATCGCAAAAATGTAGAACTCTCCCTGGATTGTTGATAGTTAGAGTTTCAGTGTTATTTTCCATTTTAAAATAAATAAATCTTTATTTACAATTATATCGACACTGTTTATTTTAGCAAATGTCATAAAAATGACGTCTAATCACTCGTCGACGTCGTCTCTACTCTCGATCTCTCGAATTAGATATGACGGTCAACTGCAAAGTTGCCAGTTTGAGAGTAATGAAAATTGTAGAACCGCGACAAAATAGTAGTTTGCCAAGGCAGCAAACAACTATTTTGAAGGCGAGAGTGTTCTTTGAATCCAGATCGGAGCGAAGGATTCTAGAGTAGTATCCCGAGCGCAGTGAGGGGTCCTAAATCTAAAGTAGAATCACGACGTCAGTATTAGTGTTGCTCCCGAGGTGGACACTAACTTTTATCACTCTCTATAAAAAAATAAGTAAATGGAACATGAATAAGAATAGTACGTTTATTTATTTACATACAATTTTGAGTAGACAATTAAAGAAAAAAGAAAGAATAAAGTTTATTTGGACACAGTTCGTGAAACAAAAAATACGAACGAAGGCAGAATGCTTTTCGCGCGTTTTTTACTTTATCATACAGCCTATTACTTGTTCATACAATGTTCGTGATATCTCTTTGGTGATTGGAACTTTTACTAACAATATCTACATTCCAAATTCGAATCACTTTTAGTCCCTAGGGAGTATAGAGCTATTTTACTCCCTGTTCACGAAGAATACACTATATAATAAACATAATTCTTGACCACATTCTCTGTGTGGTCAAGGTGTATTTTTGTTCACCTCAAGATTAATTAAATGTATTTGAAAGCAAAAGCTGAATTCAATTTCTGGCCTAGTTAACACCGTATCGGCCGTATCAATGATACGGGGTCCCTAAGATACAGGGGTGACGCGACGTGTATAAGCAAAAATTCGTTAATTATTATCTATACATAACTTCAAATTCTTGTTGAGGCCCGTAACGAGTAGAAACCTAAAGAAAATATGAAAATTAACGTAATTTGTGTGGCTAACAAAGACTTCAAGCTACAGGTGTGGTCCAATTCTCAAGCTCTGGCATTCGTTTAGTAAAATCACACAGAAAATCTAACCTATTCCAGTCAGGATGCTCCAGTTTTCAAGTTCGCTTTGCTCGCTTCTGCATTCTCTTAGTGAAATCACAATGACAGCTTAACCTAATATCGCAGTCAGGATGATTTCGAGCTCACTGCGCTCGCTCTTACGTTCTCCTACTAAGCAAACTATCAATGACAGCATTAACCTAGCATCCGAGTTAGGATGCTCCAATCATCTAGCTCAACTCGCTATTCTTAAAAAGACAATTCTAACTAAAATTACAATAGCTTCCAAATCAGTGTGTCATTTTATTTATTTTGTAAGTAACAATACCTTTTTTTTAACCTTCGCCGCAGTCGGGCAAATAGGTACACCAATAAATTTCATAGTTTATAATTAACTAGCTTTTGCTCGCGACTTCGCCCGCGTGGATGTTAAAAAATATCCCAAAAGAGTCGAGAATGCACCAGCCCCGGATCTACGATTTTTTCGAACCGGGGCAAAACCTTGATAGTGGCGCCCCCTCCCTTCAGTGTTTGAGAAAAACTTGCAAATTGTTGATTTCCACTACTATAATATGTGATTTCACTAATAAATTACTTATTTTATTAACGCTGATTACTCGCAAACGCAATCAACCACATAAACAGTGTTGTCACTTGACGTTCAACTGTTTGAATTTGTTCGGCTCGGCTCGTATAGATATGTGACGGGGATTCCCCTTGGCAGAAAGATCACGGACACCACGCACGCATTAAAAAATTTACTTGATCTGTTAAGTTAAGATGCGTTCGTATTGTTCAAAAACTAACTGGGCGTATGGAAATACATAGAAAAGTTTGTTTTTCAAGCATATTATATTAAGATTCGATTACTTGTTAAAAACCTATGAGATTGTAGGAAAAGACGCTTCATTTGTTCGATATTTCGAATTCTTGTCTCAAGGATTTGGCGCCCCCATGAAACTGCCGCCCGGGGCAGGCGCCCCGGTTTGCCCCCCCTTAGATCCGGGGCTGGAATGCACTACCGAGATTAAAAGTACTATTAATCCTAAGTTTTATTAATCCGAGTCATAAGCAATCTACATGTGTGCTAAATTTCATCCAAATCCGTTCAGCTGTTTTTGCATCAACACCGAACGTATATATCGAGACAAACAAACGGACAAAAATTCTTCGTTAGTGTACTATTTTATTAAACGTATACACTATAATGACACAGTAGTATGTAAGTGTAAGTCCGCTGATGGTTCCTGAGTATCGTTGCATAAGAGTTGACACGTCATAATATTCGTAGGCTACAAACGCAACTAAAGGGCTTCGTTGAGGAATTTTAATTTATTGTTTCTGATTTTTATATGATTCCTTTCTTTTTTGGTTTAGAACTTGCCCCTTATTTTGAAAGTAGACCATATTGATCACCAGATGCCTCGTCCTCAATAAATTATGGAACATGGTCTGGATTACATGATTGTTATTTTAGTTCAGTATTTTCGTGGCCAATAAGATCAATGGTTTATTGGTCAAGGTATTCGAACATCTTCTAAAAGGACGTTTTAGGTCAAGGCGGAACGGACAAGTATAAAGTCTGAAAAATGTTAAACTCGGCAGTAATTATTTAGTTCCTCTTTCATGATTTTAAAGTGACCATAACAGAATAATAATCTAGTAATAAAAAAATAGTAAAATAACTGTTTTATCGGACAGACATGGCAATTCCAGCGCCACTGATTGCGTTCCAGACACAAATGTTTGAATCCTGAGCATTACACGGATTATACTCTCGTGATCTAAAAAATGACAGACATTCTGAAAATGCATCCTGCATGAAACTTAAATTCTTTCACTTCGTTATCTTGTAGCAGAGGCTACCAAGAACCGTAAAAGCAAGAAGATAATAGAGTTTCTCTTCTTGCTAGAAGAGAACAGTGATTCTCTTCTCTTACTTCTTCGTTTTTGGCAAGGGCAACTCTGAACTCACTCAGCTCTCAGCTCACACTGCTCACAGCACTGTCAAATTAACATTTTATTTGTTTAATGTTGATTCTGGCGGGAATTTTAAAAAAGAGCGCTCAGATTTTTTTTCTCAATTTTCTTTTTTATTAAATATTTACTAGTTTCTTGCTTAAGAGTGAATTAAAAACAATAGTAATAGGTGTACAAACTTGAAAAAATGGTGGGAAATGAGGGGGGCGGGGATAACCCGCCCTCTTCACATAAACGTCCTCGGTCCGAGGTCGGAGACGGAGGGAATGGGATGGACTGTGGTAATGGCGGCGGCGGTGAGCATTCTGACTATTCACCGTACATTAAACCTGAATATAAAAGACTTTATTCAGAAAATGCCACTTATGTAGACTTTAAAGTGTTTATTGAAGCTTCCAACAATAAGGATAGAATAGGCAATAAGAGCCCTATCTATCTCAATCATATATTCTCCAGCGAAATAAAAGGGGTGACGGCTATACAACGAATAAACGCAAATAAAATAGCAGTAATATTTAAACAGTATAATACGGCCAATAACTTTATTAACAACAGCGCTTTTCTTAACAAACATGGCTTGAAAGCATTTATTCCGGCTGCGCAAATAGAAAAAACAGGTATAATTAGATTTGTACCAGCAAACATTTCAAACAAAGAACTATACACCAAACTATCATCAATTTATGAAATAATAGCTGTAAGAAGGTTCACAAAGAAGGTAGGACAGGAGCGAGTACCACTACAAACAGTTAGCATTACTTTTCTATCGAATATTCTTCCGGACAATGTACAATATGATCTATTTTCATATCGAGTTTTTGAATATGTGCCCCCATTACAGCAATGTTTCCGTTGCTTTAAATTCAACCACTCTGCTAGGATATGCAATGGCAAACAAAGATGTTCCATTTGTGGAGGTGAGCATTTATATAAAGAATGTGATAGACCAACAGAGATCTGCTGTTGCAATTGCAGCGGGCCTCATCTTGCAATTTCTAGATTATGTCCAATTAAGTTAAATAAAATTTTAGAAAAGAAAAATAAGATTACTTATGCAAGTGCTACATTGACGAAACAACACATGAGTGATAACACTGAATTTCCACCTCTGCTACCTCCAAAAATGAAACCAACTAACTCTGTAAATAAGTCTGTACATACATCTGTAAATAAGTCTATATCTGTAAATAATACTGTACATAGTGTAAATAAATCTAAAGATATCCCTCCTAAAGTAGACATTAAAGCCCAAATAGTTGCCAACAACGATGTACTTATGGCCCTGGTACAGACGTTGGTGGAACTGGGTAATAAGGGAGATAATACGCCTACCACCGTAAATAGTATAAAAGAAACACTACTTAAAAATCTCAAGTAATGGATCCAAGTCACACAATATCTAAGCTACGTATTGCTCAGTATAACATTCAAAGTGCTAATAGTAAAAAACCCTTATTGATTCAATTCTTACAAAAACAAAATATTGACATTTGCTTACTTAACGAAACATGGTTTAAAGATAATAGTTTTAGAATACCCGGATATAATATTTATAATAAAAATTCCAAAAATACTCATAATGGTGTAGCAATACTGATTAAACCATACTTAAAGTACAAAGTTTTAAACACTAGATTTTATGAAGACATTCAAACTGTTGCTCTGTCTTTATCTACTGTACATGGTAGCTTGACTATTCTTTGTGTATACTGCCCTCCTTCTAGTGGACATATACGGATCAATAGATTACGTAATATTATTAATGATCTTCCAAAGCCCATATTTGTCAGTGGTGACTTTAATGCACACCACATTGCATTTGGTTGTCTATCCACTAAGGGTAGAGGTCATGATTTATTTAATATCATTGATGACTTGGATTTATGTATTTTAAATGATGGTAATTTTACAACTGTTAACAACCCGAGACGGAATCCATCTGCAATTGATGTTAGCTTTACTAGTGCTAACCTCGCATCAATATGCGAGTGGTCTGTACATGACGATGCCATGGGCAGCTATCACTACCCAACAATAACAGAGATTTCACTACATATAGATAAATATCATATTAATCCCCCTGTTGATAGGTTTATATATAAAAAAGCAGATTGGGAAAAGTATAAAACTATTTCTAAAACAATATTCAATGATTTAGTCTTAAAACTGTATGATCCTATTTTAACCTATAATGATTTTTGTTCTCGATTGGGTACTTTAAAAGATATGACAATTCCTAAACTTAATAAACCAAATAATTTTAAAAGCAGACCTCCAGCTCCATGGTGGAATGACATTTGTGAAAAAAGTGTAATTGCCTCTTACAATGCATTGAAACTATATAGAAGTGAACCTAGTATGGAGAACTATTTAGATTATAAAAGAAAAGATGCACTTAAAAAAAGAACCATATCAGAACATAAAAAAATAGGTTGGGGTAACTTATGTAACACATTTAATAGAACTACTCCTATAAGTAAGATTTGGAATATGCTAAAAATGTTTAAAGGTATAAGAGCTGGCAATAAATCACATAAAGACGAGTTCATTTCCCAATTTCTAGATAAATTATCTGACAACAGCAATCTAAATAATGTTAATAGTTTAGGCAATATTTTCGAATTAAATAATGATAATCTAAATTCCAAATTTTTGCTAGATCCTTTTACATGGTCTGAATTTAAAATGAGTTTGTTATCTCGGAAAGACACTACACCTGGTTTAGATTATCTCCCCTATTGTACTATTAAAAATTTAGATGAATCAGCACAAAAAATGTTTCTTAATATTCTTAATTTACTTTGGCATTGTAAATGTATTCCACAATCATGGAAAACACAATGTGTCATTCCGATACTCAAACCAGATAAACCTTCAGAGCTTGCCAGCTCTTACAGACCAATATCACTGTCTTCATGTCTAGGTAAATTATTTGAAAACATGATTAAAAATCGTTTGGATTGGTATATGGAATCTAACGGCTTCATTCCACACGTACAATATGGATTTCGTCGAGGGCGAAGTTGTGCTGACAGCTTCACTTCCTTAATTTCAGACCTGAAACATGCAAAGGATAGAAAGTCACACACTGTTTGTGTATTCCTAGATGTTCAAGGTGCTTTTGACAGTCTGGATCCAGCTATACTTGTACAAGTTATGTCTAGGTTAGGTGTGCCTGGCCAACTATGTAAATGGATATATAATTTTTTGAATGATAGAACACTCTATGTAAGACATAATAATACATTGCATGGTCCAAAATGTGCATCTAGGGGTACAATGCAGGGTGCTACACTATCTCCTTTGTTATACAATATTTACACAAGTGAAATCTGTAAATTTGTTAATAGTAATGTAGATATTCTGCAGTTTGCTGATGATATTGTTATGTACAGTAGTAATTTTAATTTAGAAATTGCAATTGACAATATTAACAGAGCCTTGTCCCAACTATTTCACTATTACAATGATGTGCTACATTTAAAAATAAATCCCTCCAAAAGCAGTGTTATGATATTTGGAAATGAGAACACAAATTCAAAAGTAGTTTATAACAGAGAAACTATAAATCCAGTAAATTCAAAGAAATTTTTAGGCATAGTAATAGATAGGAAATTAACCTTTGAGGAACATATTAAATACATATCAAAGAATGCTCTAAAAGGTTTCAATGTAATTAAATGCCTTGCAGGTGTCTCATGGGGAGCAGACCCGAAAATATTATCAATTTTGTATAAAAGTATAGTTAGAAGTCATTTTGATTATAGTTCACTAGTGTATATAAATAGTACTCATGTAAATAAACTAGATCTATTGCAGAACAGGGCTTTGAGAACAATTTCTGGTGCAATGTGCTCTACTCCCATAAGGGCCATGGAAGTGGAGACTAAAACTATGCCATTAATTTTGAGACGCATTCTACTTGCAGAGAGATTCTGTCTTAAATTAATTGCTGCAAATAACAGGAAAATAATAAACAAAATTGTACCTTCTGTAAGTAGAACTTTTGGGCCTCTAACAACAGGAGAGGATCTCTTGAATGGTAAATCCCCAACATTGTCCAAAATATTGCTGGAAACAGAAAACAGTTTTACTGGTATTAGAAAACAATGCCCATGGCCATGTTACTCCTTTTCTTATCAGTGTATTTCACATCCCGTTAAAGAATTACAAAATCCCATTAATAATAATTCAGATATGATACAGTTTTTGGCAGATAATAAGAATTATCATGTTATTTACACTGATGGCAGTAAGGGGAGTGATTATGTTCGTGCTGCTATATATGATCCACATACTAAATTCTCTCAAAGCTTTGTTCTATACAATACATGTACTATATTCACTGCTGAGGCATATGCGGTTTATCAGGCATTAATACATATTCGCCAAATTAGCAATTGTAAATACTTTTTGATTGTTTCTGATTCACTAAGTTTGATAAAAGCCCTAACTAACCTTACAGTTTCGTTTAAGTCAAATTATATTCTGTATTACATCAAAGAAATAATTTATCAATATTATCATAAGCACATAAAAATTGTATTCCTGTGGGTACCTTCTCACCGAGGTATCTCTGGCAATGAAGTAGTTGATAAAACCGCATATGAAGGTAATAATGCTATTGATGTTAGAAATGCAATGGGCATTCCTATGACTGACTTCTTGCAATGCATTAGTGAAAATATATGTAAGTTATGGTTAGAAATGTGGAAGAAAGACCAAGTCATCAAAGGAAAGTGGTATGGAAGTATTCAAGAAAGTTTACCTGTTAGACCCTGGTACAATAGATTGAAGGAAGCCAGCCGAGACTTTATCACTACGATAAATAGATTGCGCTTTGGCCATAATACTGCTCCGTCACACCTTGCTAGACTTGGCATTATTACAAGCAATACATGCCCACATTGTGAATCCCAAGAAGGAACCATGGAACATCTTATTTTTGGCTGTCAAAACTTCTTGCTTGATAGATTAGTGTTGGCTAGTGAACTTAGTGATGTGAACATTAAGTGCGATTCTTTATCCCGCCCGCCGCCACTTGAAGAGATATTAAAAGACAAAAATACATACAAACCGATATATAAATACATTAAAAATACTATTAAATCAATTTAAAAATGAAGTGATAGTGCAGTGCTCTTTAATAAAATAAGATTTGACCTAAAGGTCCAGTTACCAGGTCATAAAATTCCAAAAAAAAAAAAAAAATTGTTTAATGTTTAGTTCTGTGTTCTGTATAAAATTTGTTTGTTGTCTCTTGCTCTTGGAGTCTTGGCATAAAAAACGAGTAACGGCCTTGTTTAGTTTTATTAAAGGAAAATAAAATGTTCTTTTCTAATGAAAAAGTAACTAAACTAAGAAGGAATAAGTAATAAAAAACATCTGAAACGATAAATCGAAATCATGGAAGGGTTCTGCAGAGGTTGTCTCATAAAGTATGACGAACCGATGGAGCTGCTCCAATACACTGAGAAAAACAGGAGATTGTTTGTTTATTCTACCGGTTTACAGGTACGTTTTATTTATTA
The DNA here is from genome assembly GCA_927399505.1 of Luperina testacea. Lineage (NCBI taxonomy): Eukaryota > Metazoa > Arthropoda > Insecta > Lepidoptera > Noctuidae > Luperina > Luperina testacea. The sequence continues at coordinate 14,346,176 of OV656768.1, read as the reverse complement.
TTGTATTTTTACGTCTGTTGATATTTCTCGGGACCCTGGGGTCCCGGACCCTTGGAATGCTTACGAGGGGCCGAAGCCAACTCACAGAGACCCGTTAGACGTTTTTAATAATTTTTTGGTTAGACACACTAGCAGCTAATTAGCTGATGTGTATATCGTATAGCTTGGAGATATTTTTAATCTGTCCAGACGATTCTTGGAGCAGTTCAGTGTGGGAGTTGCCTCAATATAAGTTTCATATTGAGCGTAGTAAGGTACACCTCCTGCCTAACCCTTCGGGGATTACAGACGTAATGTTCTGATGATGAGTTACGTTATTAGCATCATCCCATGTGAGCTCTTTTAGTAGGTCCTTACCTGGTGGCTGGGTAACTGGACCTTGCGGTTGCGGGTTCAATCCCAGCATCAAACCAAATATTTAGAATGCCTCCACCTACATATTTGCCAGCATTCCAAATCATTCTATAAATGTTATAAAATGTTTACCATAAAAAAGTATGAGAAAACTTTTTCTTCAACTTCTCCATATCTTACGCCTATATATTTGCGGTTCCCAAATTCCAGAAATAAGTTCCCAACAATCAACACTGTTCAAGTCAAGCTAGCTTTTACCACATCTACTATCACACATACACATCTATAAAGAAATGTTACTTCTAATTAAAACATTGTCTAAATTACAACAAAAGATTTGTCTCTAGACCCAGGTTTAAAACACAAAGCCATTTTTGTAATTCAAAGTTTATTCCGGCAATCTTAAAACATAAAAAATTTTAAACCCAAGTCTAAATTGTCAATATTGCATCAAGAACTTTATCCACAGTCATAATTGGATTCAGAATACTGTAATGGGCTTTTGGGTTTGGGCTTGGACTAAAGTTTGAATTCGTTTTGTAATGAGACAATATTAGATAAAAAATTTATGTCTTTCAGGTGAAAAGAAATGACACCTTCACATTCCAGCTATGTAAGGATTGTTTCCTGAACATGAAGCAAGCTTGCAAGTTCAAGAAGAATTGTCGAAATTCAGACAAGCGGTTTAGAAACTATTTAGCTTTAAAAGATGTGGGGGATCCGTTGGATCTCTGCACATTCCTCAAGAACAGTGATGATACTTTAACATTCCGGTAACTATGATAATTTTCAGCTATACTCGATTATGTTTGATCATCTGAGGTTGGCATAGTAAAAGAGGCCTCAAAAAATAATTGATTTAGAAGAAAAGAAGCAATAATAAAATTAAACATCATCCCATTTTATTATAAATATGTATTCTCAGACCTTATCAGAAAATTTGGTTTTTATATTATATCTTTATCTATATATAAATAAAACAAAGTCTGGTTAGTTACACCGTTTATAACTCAAGAAGGGCTGGACCCGTGTCTATGATCTTTGATTTGTTGGTTTTGTCTCCGCGCCGAAACTCAGAATAAATATTTTAACATGGGAAAAGAAATACGAAAAAGATAATAATGAAGATAATTTATTTTCTCATACATTTTGTATTTATTGAATCTGAGGCGGGACGAAGTTCGCCGGGTCAGCTAGTAATGGATATATTATATATATAATATAAGTATATATATATATAAGTTACTCTTTCTCAACTACTTACTCTTTATTTTTTAATATAAATAATTTTTCAGTTTTCCAACAACAAGTGGGAATAGCACACCAGCCACCCAAAAATGTAGAGATGATGACAATGGTAATTTATAAAAACATTAATTCAATTGCAAAATATATAATTATTTAATATAGCAGCATAACAGAACATACCTACAATGTTAATGTTTTAACTGGGCTACAAGCAAGTTTTTGACCACCTGTAATAAATCCAACAATGCTAGTCTGGTACAGAAGCCAGCACGTCAAGCTACTACAATCTGTCAAATTTCTTTAATAGATTTTCAACTTTATCGCTAAAGCACAAGGTTCAAAGTTGATTAGGAAAATGGGTAGCTTGATGTGCTGGCGTCTGTACCTATTTAAAGCAACAGCACTAAAAAAACATCCCTAAGTTGATTCTTGGTTCTCATATCACAACAATATTGGCCCTAATAAAAGTTGCTTAACCTTTTTTCAGAATCAACATGCACAAGTATCCGTAACTTCATGACGGACATTCTCCAAGGTGAAGAGATGCCTGACACAGAAGCACGCATCATCAAAGAGGTTATAGAAGAAGAGGCTGATCTACTGGATGACTCGCTTGATTCCCATTGGCTGCAGGATGATATGTCTATTGATACAGACTTCAGATTGGATTTTAGGTAATTTTGGACTTCATAAACAGATGAAATTTTAAGAGAATAAATAATGTCAGATCTAGCTAGCTCAAGGTTAAATTGATACTAAATGACCATGATTCAGAGCATTATAAAAACAATTTGACAGCAGTTGACTGATTTTATACAATGTAAGTGTCAGGGTAGCCTGCAAAATTCAAATTTTCATACGGTTTTTGCAATTTGCAGGTCAGTATCAAGTTGTATGTTCATTTAAATTTGATTCGCGGCCATAACAAATATTTGTTTATAGAATATTAATCATCAATACAACTAAGTGGAAGTTTAAATTACCCTATTGAATAATACTATTTCATGAAATCATGACATTTGGGTAAATTCTAAATTGAGGAGTTGTATTACTGATTTTAATGATTATAGTTCTGCAATATTTGTTACTGTCGCGAATCATATTTTATTCAACATATAACCTGACACTGACCTGCAAATTGCAAAAAACGTAAGAGAATTTAAACTCGCGGTCTACATTAACGCTTCCCCTTAAACATTTCTTGACTATGCTTTAAAATTTAAGATTTTGTGTATGCAAATATTTGCGATGGACTTGTGGTCTTACTTTATGTTACCATCTCCAGTTTCAGCCCATTCTCGACGCCACGCACTGTAAATAATGATCACTATTATACGCCTAAGCAAAAAGAGGATCAAATAACCTTCGAAACTATAAACACAGAGAAACAAACAAAAATTCTTAACGACTTCACAAATGCTTTCAAAACTAATGAAAATATTGAAGAACTTTGTATTTTCGTTGGGGATGTTAATGCTATTAAGAAAACAGAAAGTTTTAAGAATTTAAAAGAATTATCTCCATTTGGTATAGACGACATTGATGGTATGAGAAAATCAGAAATAGATACTCTTAAAAATAAACAAAATCTAAAAGACTTAGTAAGTGATCTCAATATAGATGAAGTCGATGGTATGGAAACATCTGATAGTCAAACTGTCGAAAGTAATGAAAACTTTAAAGAGTTATGTGATTTTGGTTTAGAAGAAATCAATAGCAATAATGAAACGGAAAACAATGCTCTCGAAACTAATCAAAATTTAAAAGAATTATCTAATTATGCCACAGACGACGTTGATGATATTGAATATGCAGAGAGTAATGCTGTAAAAAGTAATAAGAGTTTCAAGGAATTAATAAGTAAAATGGACATAGAAGAAATTGATAGAAATGTAAAATCGAAGACCAATGCTGTTAAAAGAAATCAAAAAGAGTTAATAAGTCATTTTGGCTTAGGCGCAATGGAGGCTTTCGGAAAATCAGATAGTAATAATCTCAATAGTAATCAAAATCTTAAAGAATTGTGCGGTTTTAGTTTAGATGGTGTTAATGCTGAAGAGAAAGCAAGAAGCAAAACCCACAAAAATGTTAAAACTCTAAAAAAATTATGTGATTTTAGTTTAGATGGTATTGGATGTTTTGAGAGACCAGCGAACAATATCAACAAAAATCGTCGAAACCTAAAAGAATATGAATTGAGTTTAAATAGTTTTGACGATACAGCTAAATCAGGGAATAGTACTTTTAAAACTGATCAAAACGTAAAAGAACTTGATTTGAGTTTAACTGATTTTAATGATATTGCAAACTCGGGAAGTGACTCAAATGTTAAAGAAATATGTGATTTTGGTATAGATGACATTAATGGAACTGAGAAATCAGAAAGTAATTTATATTTATCATCACTGCCCGATGTCTTAGAAAGAGACAAAATAGATACACCAGACTTTGACATACCAAAAGGTGTAATTGCCTCCATACATTCTAATAACGACATCAGTAATAGGAATATCAATATTGAAGCCTTGTTAAAAGATAAACCATGTACAATAGATACAAATTTAGAAGATGCTTTGAAGAATACTGATAGTCAAGAATTTTCCTTGGAAGATATACTTGTTTCACCCCGAGGTAATATCAGCTACAGATGTTGCATGTCACGAAGTCCGTTTGGCTATGAATGTTGTGAAGCGTGCACATGCACTAAAACTTTTTAAAACCAAAATTTTATTTCGATTATTAAATCTCGACTTGAATATATAGCAGATTTCTTTGTTAACGTTACCCACTTTTACACACACAAGCGCGCTTGTCGGGATACGTCACTACAATCAAAGCCGAACGGACTTCGTGAAATAGAATATCTGTAACTTAATGGACATCTGTTTTGTTTTAATACTTTGTATGCTGCATTCATACTTTGTATTGCATTAATTTTCACATCTTTCATAATAATATGTATCGTATTTTTTGTCCAAACTAAAAGAGGAACTAGATTGTAAGTCTAATAGAACTATTTTCTTAATTTTAGTGTTCCCAGCCGAATCTGCAGCTTCCACGCCTACTATAACGAACATATTATTTGGTGAAAAACTGGATACACCTGATACCAATACTAAAATGGAACAATCCATAGGGTTCCCAGCAGAATCAGGAGCTTCCACACCTTCTATAACAAACCTATTATTTGGTTCAACTGATACCAAAACTAAAATGGAACAATGCATGGAACCATATCACGATATCCAAGGAGATATCGAAATATTTGAAGAATTTTTCCAAAATGATACAAAAGAATTTGACTTGGAAGATATAATAAGAGAAAATGGAGGATTTAAATCAGGAGATTGGAAAAAACCTATTGCTGTCAATGATGTGGAAGTTAATAATAAAGAAAATGAGTCAAAGAATATTGATATGGATATATCTATTGACGATACAGAATCTAAAAACGAAGACCTAATATACATTTCACATAATTCTCCTAATGACAAATTTAATATGGAATATTTATACTGTAAATTGTGTAAAATAAGATACGACACTAGCAGAGCATTAAGCGTACATTTAACGAAATTTCATAGAATTAAAATTGTAAAACCAAAAACGCGAAACTCCAATAAAACAAAATCTATGGACGAAGTGATAATTAATATTTCGGAAACGCCTAATGACAAATTTGATATTGAAAATTCATACTGTAAATTGTGTGATATAAAGTACGGCACTGGCAGAGCATTAAGCGTACATTTTTCGAAAACCCATAATATCAAAATCGAAAAACCGAAACATAGGAAAAGCCGCGGAATAAATAATACACCTACGATTGTAAACATCTCGGATACATCTTCTAATGACAAATTTGATATAGAAAAATCATACTGTAAATTGTGTAAAAAGAAGTACAAAAGTAGTAGAGCATTAAGCATGCATTTGTCCGTAACTCATAATATTAAAATCTTAAAAGCGGGATACGATAGAAAAAACCAAAATGATCAATTATGCAATAATTGTGGAATGAAATGCGAGGATTCCTCAAATTTTGCTAGACATATGAAAATATGTGAGGTAAGTTGAACATTGTATTCTTGTTAATCTTCAAGTGAGCGACACGCGTTGACTACAGAGGCCACTGCAGCCGTCGACAACATGCCAATAGTTTTTTTTTTATGTAGGGCATCTCGCAGTTCTACCTAGGAGGTTTTCGTCTGCTTAACCGGATTTGCTTGTGGTTGCCTTAATAACTAAGCGACTACACGCTGAGGTCACCCCCGTGGGGTACGGACGTCGGCTTAGGGCGTCACTGGGAGAAAGCAGCAAGGGACAGGCTGTATTGGAAATGCCGCTCGTATAATGCTCCGTACTTACACACGCGTACTTATACACGCGACACGTTGTCAACAGCAGACGGTTTGGGAAAATCTGTACATAGGAAACAACTTCAATAAAGTCCATTATACCTGTTTCCCTGGGTTCAGGCAGAGGTGCACCCACATTTCGCACTTTTCTGTAGCAGTCTGGATTTGTACCCGTTTGATGGCCATAGGCTCACTAACTATTACATGGACCTAAACCGGTCCTCGGCTCCGGATCCGGCTCTCAAAACGGTGAAGGAAAACATCGTGAGGACACCGGCATGTCCTAGAACGAAAAATTCGAAGATGTGTGACATCCGCGAATCCGCACTGAGCCCGCGTGATGGATTATGGCCCACTCCCTCTCACAGAGAGGAGGCCTGTGTCCCAGCAGTGGAACATTATTAGCTGATTATGCTAACCGGTTGAATGCCAATTACAGAATCAATTGAAAAAGCCATTGTGTATCGCGAGAATTCACGTTCGCATACAAACGGTTACACATAACTGGCGAAATGTGGGTGCTATAGAAAAACTAGCTGCGCCCCGCGGTTTCACCCGCATAAATGTCGATCCCGTGGGAATATCGGGATAAAAGTAGCCTATAAATATGTTAATTCAGGGTATCAGCTACCTACCTCCATACAGAGTTTTCTCAAAATTGGTTCAGCGGTTTGAGCGTAAAGAAGTGACAAACATATTATAAACACACACACATACACACTCACAAACTTTCGCCTTTATAATATTTGGGGCCACTGCTCTTGTAGGAAACCCGTTCGTAGCTTTATTGTATGAATGAATACTATTACAGTGACACGGTTTCTTTATAACGGACTTAAAGAGGAGGAGCTATGTTACGCTATTTTGAAAATTCTTAATAGATGGGGTATGTTTTAGGGGTGGTCCCATATAAATTTTATTAATTTTGCTTGGGTAGTTTTTGAGTTAGCTTCAATAATACGTATTTTTTCCATTTAGTTTATGATGTTGATGATGTTATAATAATACTGCCTGTCACTGATATTTACATAGCAAGTAGTGTTATACGAATTTGTCTTAGGTAAGGTATAACTAAAAAATGATAAAAAAAAAATACAACCGACTTCAAAAAAAATCACTATAAAGTGAAAAATAACTTTAATTTCGAAGTCGGTGGCAAATCACTTTGTAGTGTTTTTTTTTAGAAGTCTTGTTTTTTTTTTTTGTAAAAAAGTTTTTAAGCGATGCTAAAGTTTATGATGCGCAATTTAGTATGTTCTACAATATCCGATATGGTCTAGTGGCTAGGATACCTGGCTCTCACCCAGGAGGCTCGGGTTCGATTCCCGGTATCGGAATAATTTTTTGCTTCTTTTTAATTTTTTTTTTAATTACATACCAATTTTCTTTGCAGTCAAAGGGAAGTATTTTCAAATGCGACCATTGTCTACAAGAATTCAAGACGAAATTTTATCTAGAAAAGCATAAGATCGCTCACACAAATATGAAGAGGAAACCCACCGGAAAGGTCGGTGTTCACTTTATCAGTTAATACATTTTCAGGTAATCTGATACTTATGTAAGACAACTGCTGCTCTAGTGTTGAGATTATATATAATTATAAATCAATACAAATAGTTCCCCCTGGCGGAATTCTTACAGCGGCGACGGTTTACGACGACCAATATCAACGGAGACTATCCAAGTACGCAGAATATATTAAAGTGCGCAAACACAGGTATACCCGTTAGATACGACCGCGGCCGGAGAGAGACCAAGCGCAGGATGAACTCTGGGCTGCTATCGAGAAGTTCCTGATAACGCCGCCCTATCTAGGAATCTAATCCAGAACGCTCGACAGTCATAATATGTTTAATTAATTTATGCTCCTCGACAATCATAATATATTTAATTAATTTATACTCCCCGACAATCATAATATTATTATATTTAATTAATTTATGCTCCTCGACAATCATATTTATACTAGCTTCTGCCCGCGATTTCGTCCGCGTTGAAGTTTCTTGTTCTCCCGACCCACCCCGCGTCGCGTTGCCTTCCAGCACTACATCTTCGTTTTCGCTTGGCGTTCTCTTTTACTTTTTACACACAGCGTGATGCTAAATAGCATATAGATAGCCTTTCTCAAGAATTGAGCTATCAAATGCAAAAATAACTTTTCAAACCCGATTGGTAGTTCCATAGATTGGCGTGTTCAAACAAACAAACTTTTCCGCTTTATTATTAGTATAGAGATTAAATTTATGCTATTTATATTTCTTTCAGGAAATTGTTTGCACAAGTTGCGGCCTCATTTTACATGGGCAAAGCAACTACGCGTTGCATATGAGGAGACATACGAAAGACTACAGTGCGAAGTGCAATTATTGCGACAAGGGATTCTATAGGGAATCCGATTTGAGGGCTCACATAAGGCAAGTACCGTATTTCTTATATTTCGCGTGGATCACGTACGCGCCGTCCGGCACGGGCCTGGTCCTGATCGGACGCGCGCCTCAAAGAGATGTCAGCATCAATAGAAGAGGCCCCCGCTCCACCCAGAGCGGGAGGGGACATTTGATGATTTCCCATCCTGAAAAAAAATACCCACCTTCCCCCTCTCCCCCTGTCCCTCCCTTCCGACTTTTTCTTTTAATTTAGGGACATATTTTTCCAAACTGGACGCTTATAGACGGGGTTGCTATATTTGGCCCAATCGTTCGACAAGCCGTGTCGAAAATTACACATGTTTGATTACCTGTTTTGCCTTTACCCGAAAACTTGTCAGTCAATCAAACGACCGCCATTCTCCAAAAATTTTGGGTTTCGGATTTGGGAACAGCCATTAGGAACTCCTTCAGTAACATTGACTAATGTTCGATCGAATGGTTGTGAATAACAATGCAGGATCAATATTGTCAGTGGAAGAAGAAAAAAGTTCATAAACTAAAACCCGACTGAAAATTCACCACTCTCTAAAATGATGAAACAAGAAAATATTGTCATCTGAAATTGATGATGATGATTCACAGTGATGTTCAGAGGATAGTCGTCGTCATATTCATATACCTACCTTCCAACAATACCTCATTTTTCAGATTATGATAAGTAGTTTAGAATTTATGAGGGTACAGATGAACCTACATACCGGTTAAAACCATAACCCTCCTTTTTGCTTCACCGGAGTCGGGTAAAAATGAAGCCTTTACCCTGCAGAGGTACAATACAGACTAGTTAGATACTTATGTAGGTTTTTCGAAATCCAAAAACGATTATCTTAGTAATGATTTCAAAATATTTATCGCCATTTATCAGTAAATCGCTTTTGAATTTTGCAAGGTGTAAACATATTTTTACATTTTGTCTGTAAGTACACATATTATGTGAGTGTAAGTGTAATGTAATTACACAGCTCTTGAGTAGAACCAGACAGAAAATACTTCAATCTCTTGTTTCATCTGCAAGAAAAATTTAGCTAAATATTTTATTGTTTTTTTTTTTTTTTTCAGGTATCACACTGGCGATACTCCGTTTTCATGTACATTTTGCCCGAAGTTGTTCACTCGTAGAGATGTTTTGTTAAGGCACATTCATACTCATCTTGGTAAGTAACAGTATTTATTCAATGTATTATTGCACTGGATTTCTGCAAAATTTGAGTAGACCTCAGGACACAACAGGTCTATGTTAGCTTACTAGCTTAGGTTAAATTACAATATACAAGCTATCACTAAAATATATATAACTAGCTTCCGCCTGCGCCTTCGCCCGCAAGGTGTGTCGATAAAAACTATCCTATGTCCTTCCCCGGGATGCAATCTATCTCTGCCAAATTCTATCGAAATCCATTCAGTGGCTTAGGCATGAAAAGGTAACAGACAGACAGACACACAGTTACTTTCGAATTTAAAATATTAGTATGGATTTGTAAAAGTCTATTATATAAAAATGGGAGGAGCTCATTGGGCATCAAAAAATTAGTCCGCACCGCTGTCAGTAGGACAAGTGCCGAAAAGGCTGGTAGAATTACTACGTTGGATGACAATGGCTAGCTTAGGTTCGTTCCAAAATGTTTTTATTTTAATATTAATTTGAACTATTTTTCATTTCAGGTGATAAACTATTCGAATGCGACTACTGTGGTTTGAAGTGTATAAAAAAAAGCGATTTAATAAACCACATAGAGAATAAATCCTGTAGGAAGGTAAAACAAGCTAAGAAAAAGAAGAAAACAGACAAAAAAGAAAACATGGCCATTGATATACCAGAGGAAGAAGTAAAGAAGGTAAAAAATGCTAAGAAAAGGAAGAAAACAGACAAAAAAGAAAATATGGACATGGATATACCAGAAGAACAAAAAGAAGTAAAAGAAGAAGTTAGGAAGGTAAAAAAAGCTAAGAAAAAATACAAAACAGACAAAAAAGAAAAGGACATAGAGGAACAAGAAAAAGTAGAAGTAGAAATCCAAAGAGAAGCAGTTACTGTCATATATGCAAAAGGCAGTGATGCTACAATCAGAAAACAGTTACGTTTCTTAGAAACAAAAAGTATACCAGAGGAACATAAAGAAAAAGTAGAAATTAAAGAAGTAGAAACTCAAAAAGAAGAAGGTACAGTCTTATATGCAAAAGGCAGTGATGCTACGATCAGACAACAGTTACCTTTCTTAGAAACCGACATAAGTAATTAGAAAAAACGAAAAATAAATTATATAAATAAATCTAAAACTTTTTTATATCAGTCTTCAGCAATTATTCTTAGATCGAATCAGAGTAAAAATTGGAGACGTAACTCTGCTAAAGCATTCTGAAATCACCTTAATTTACACTAACCCCCCTTACTAATAAACGTATAGCGTCTGTGCACAGGCCGACTTTGAAAACATGCGACAAATTTTAAGGGGGTGTTTTACCCATCAATGTTAACAACTTTTACTATGAGACCAAATTAGAATTCGCAAAAAAAAAATCGACCTTCCCGTATAAAGGTACATACCCGATTGGACCATTTTGTATAAGGTCGAATTTATTTTTTGAGAATTATAAGTTGGTCCCATAGTAAAAGGTGTTCATTTTGATGGGTAGTAGAACACCCCCCTTAAATTTTGTCGCATGTTTTCAAAGTCAGCCTGTAGTTACACAACGCTTTCGTCTTCTTCTTTCGAAAGTCGAAATTACTGACGACTGAAAGAAAAATCGGTGCGTAACTATTCATCTAATATAATACGTTTATTAGTAAGGGTGTTAGTGTATACACACGAACGACATGCGTCAACGGCTGAGGCAACTGCAGCCGTTGACACTCGTCGTTGTCGCTCATGTGTATAAGTACTTAGACAGCACCACTTACTTTACTTACATATGACCACACTTTTCTGATGCTTGCTGTATGATCCTTGAATGTCAATTTAAAACACCAACTTTTAGTTTGCTATGCTACCGGCTACTGATCTTTATCGCCACGTCTGTGTCTGCGGCTGTGCTGACTTTGCAAGATGTGTGACTCGGTTGCAGAGTAAGGGCGTTTGTCCACTACCAATGTGAACGAGATGACGGCGCCAAAGTAGCGATACATACATTTATTATGGACGTGTGTCCACCGCACGTCTAATGAACAAGCGCCGTAACTAATAATATCGTTACACTAACCACGATTTTTCGAAGGTGTTAAAAAACAATAAAACACAAACTTTCAACAACACCTGATTATATTCAAGTAGGACTGTGCTACATAAAAAAAAATACAAAATACCAACTGATTTATACAGTAACATGACCAGTATAAGTTTTGTATGTGATTCATTTTTAAGAGGATTTAAATGCAGTCAATTGTAAGCCAATTGTTAAATAAAGAACAAATCAACTCTTAAAGCTAGCATACCCTAATTTAGAACTATTTACTTACACAATTTGTAAGTTTCTATAACTAGTATCATATAAAAATGTTATAACTAGAACAACATACATAGTTACTTTTAGAACATTCATACAGGATTTTGGACCCATTAGCACGAAGGAAGAGAATAAATAATTATTACTTTTTATTATTAATTAGCTGTCATTTAGTGCAAATGGGGTCCATCCAGCACTAAATAAAATTTTTGTTCAGGTTTAACCAGTGCCAGAAATAATCATAGTGACGTCACTTAGTCAATCTCAAAAACCTCAACTTAGCATGTACAGACGGACTGCATTCCAACATCCCATGGAAAATTATCAAGTACCCCGTACACAAGCAAGCAAATCGTCTACAGTCCTTTCAGTAATTTTACCTCAAACAGCAGCAACCCAACAACAACCTTATCGTGACGTGAATAAAGATCACTTTGATTTTGGGAGTAATGCAAAATCATAGGTAAAGTACTGTAGTCACTTTTCGTGTTACCATCGACAAATTCTGTATAGTAAGACTTAAGGACGCGTTTACGAATTGACGCGCTTCAATTTTAGGTATTGAGTTTTACTACTACACTTGTACGGCTCACGCACACAGCGACATGCGCGAAGCGGCGAAATTATGAGTAAACTGACCAGACTTGATACTTGAGCCTAATTTAATTTTTACCATGTATTTTTTTTAACTTACGTAGATTTGTTTTCAAAAAGTTTGTAGGTAATGTGAAGTGTTCATAAAAGTAGATGCTTTTAAAAAATTAAAACATGTTGACAATGTGAAGAATGCTCTTGTAGTTCCATATTTGTTTTAAATCTTTGATCGATCAATTCTGGGAGAAGACAGGCATGGAGTTTTTTACGAGAGCTTTTCCCAAACGTCTTTGCCTACGGCCTTGGCCTAAAATCACAATCGAGTTATAAGAGGTAAAAATTATACACATTCTTATCAGCTAGTTCTACTACGTGTATTAGTTCCAGTAGCAGTCTTCAAAGTCCACCTTCAGGTCACTCAATCAAGTCCGGAGGTAAGTTCTCAACATAACTAACAAAAGGAGCCCAAACTCGGCACACCTAGCTCAGCTCGGCTATTAGTTCCAGTAGCAGTCTCCGAAGTACATCTGCAAGTCACTCCATCAAGTTCGAAACGAAATATGAATTTATAATCCCTACTTCTAGAAAAAATATAAGACTGAATAAAATCTTTCCTTGGGTAGTAGATACATGCAGAATGCGTGAAATATCAAGTTTGGTATGTCAAATATTTTGTATCCGTAAAGCGGTCTTTTTCAGCACAAGCTGCTGCTTACAACCGACACAATGTCCACTCACGACGGCGGCCGAGCGCAGACTAATATTTCATTACAAATTTTTGTGCAATAAACCAAGACATTGACCAGTAAAATAACCCTTATTTCAATCCAATAAGATTCACGCATTAACACATTCACGGCTAAATATTTGAAAAAATGGACTCCGATTTTTTTTTTCTGAGTGTATTTATAACATTTTGATAGTTCTTTTTGCTACCTTTTTGATTTGAACATGTCTGCTTACATAAAATATTTTTAAATAAATAAATTTATGTAATTAAATAGAAGAAAAATGTTCCTAAAGACAGCACGATATCGTCGATTTTGTGAGAAGAGGCAACGGAAATTCTTTTTTACTATATAATAAACCAAATTTTTCGAGTATTAAATTGCTACCATTTGAAGATGAAAGAGTAATCAATCTGTGGCAATTATAAGTTAAAGGACATGTTAGGTTTTTGTATGGAGGCTGGGCTTTTATTCGAAGCTACTGTGAACAGGGAAGAGATCATATTTTTATGAAAGTACATAAATTAAGGAGACTTTGTATGTTTTTTTTATTTTTTTTTGAAAGCACCCTTTCCTTAATTATTATACATTTTAATAATGATTATTTAAAAAATAAATTGTAACCCACAGTAATTATTGATTTTGGCAACACTTCTCGGTTAAATGTCATTATTGTCATTGTGAATTGTAAACGTCATTCAAGTGTCAAATTCAATTCAATTTTGACCTGTGTACTGACAGCTGACAAGTATGACAACCTTACTGACACAGGTAATATTTTCATAGATTCCATTAGGAGGCAAAGGAATTAATGCCATACATACAAATCATGGAGTTGGTTTTATTTTAAGCCTTCTAATATTATTTTAGAATATTTTAAATAACAATAAGGTGTATAATTTGCTTTAAAAAATGATATTTAACCATTTTTTCTTTGTTTCAATGTGCAAAAATAATATTATGACACCAAAAATATCTGGATTTAAAATATGTATTTATTCAATAATGGTGCTTTTAATATTTTTTCTGTTTTTGTCAGGTCATCCTGAATAAGTTTCCCTATCAGAAAAACCATACATGACAGCTGTTCAAAAAAATTATTATTTTAAGCCCATTTCCTAACATGTCCTTTGGTTTCGTCTCATTTTGACGCAAAATGCACCGAAAAACTGCTTATTTTTGTTAGATTCGTAAACGTGTCCTTAAATTACTATACAGAATTTGTCAAGTATGGCTTTTGATTAACACATAATTATAATGTGCCAAAGATCCATTGTTTGTGCTACAAGATTCCAATCATCATTTTGTAGTTGTAATTCAATCCGTCAATAAACACCTCACACTTCATCATAACATTAACTTACATAATTTCTGTATACAATTTCAAATCATACTCTTTTGGATTTAATTCCTTATAGCTAAATCTTTAGGCGTCTAAAGTTTAGTGCCATGATCACAGACACATCTATTTAAATAACTAATGTGTTCCGACTACAATCTTTTTTGTAACAATATTAACAGTGAGATGAAAGTGGAGAAATATAGAGATAGCAAACCTTTATGAAATCACATTCCAAAAATGAAAAATATGAGTAAAGGAAATCACCCGTAATTACAATCTCATTGAGGTTTACCATCTCTTGTATGTTATGTAAATAAGTCCCATGTGATATAATTTGGCAACATAGACATCAAATCAACTCACAGTAGCATCAGATTTAAAAAAATTAACTAATTATATTCATAAAACGAAAATAATAACAACAAATCACTGTGGAAGTTCATAATGCACATTAATTAAAATAATAGGACAAAATAAACATTAAAATTACTCACATGGACACAATACTGCGTCAGCTGTCTTGAGAATATTCATTATTTGGTTCATCTAGGTAGTACTATTTATTAGTAACACTACTAAAAACTAAATTATGAACATGCATTCAACCTTTTCTACATTGTCTTACATGTTCGTCAGCTTTACACTCCGGTCACTCGTAAACAACTTTTTGGGCCACATAATATTTTCGTACTGTCTGCCGCCCTATTTGTCCTTCCAGTTTCATAAAATTATCATGTGGCCGCAAAAGGGCTCTGGGGTAGGCCCAAAATGACTTGTTGAATCTCTTGTGGCCCAAACATAGTTTAAATGTTACCAGCCTAAAAAATAAAACAAGTCATCCAGCTCGTCATAACGACAGTATTGATTCCAATGTGTACTTAGTTTGATCATTCAGTTGTCACTTCACAAACACAGCTATCAGCACCTTGGTTTTAGTCAGTCATCAAGTTCTACACACTTCACTATAAACTTGAACTAAGATTTCTGACCCTTTGGCCTATGGGATAACACTATGCAGTTGTCGGCAAGCTGGTTACGCATAGAACTGTTTTCTTTGCGCACCTCGCTCAGTTCTTGGTTGAGTCTTAATATTTCTAGCACGAGTTTCTCGTTCTCAACTTCTAGTTTCTCTAATCTGAAAAAGAGGTAAATTTTTTTTAAGACAATCTCATGACAATGTTTGTTTACTTAATGATCAGAGTTTGGAACAGGTCGAGTATATTTACCTAAACTTCAAGGAAGCAAGTAATATAGAGTGGATAATACCTCTCTAAAATCCCGGAACGATTCATAGTGCGATAAATAAATAATTTCTTAAATCATAGTATGAAATTGACATTACTATCATTCCGAGATTTCAGAAGGCAGCATTACTCACTCTATGTTATTTACTTCCTTGGAGTATCAACAATAATTATACAATACCAATTACCATTCTGATAATGATACATAAGGCTCGTGAGCTCAAAACAAGTCGGCAACGCCGAGAGTAGTATTGAATATTATTTTGTTTTCCCGCCTTTATGTTTTTACAACCTATTTTCAAATGACAACAGGATAATCTCGTCTTACTTTCAGTGATCGACAGATAGTGATTGTATATATCTCCTATCTCTTACGTCAAACAGTATCAACGTTTATCATTCAGGAAACTGCAAACATTGCAATGTCATTATTACTATACTATCACACAACATTGGCGATAGGTTATAATAGAAATACATTGAATCATTGAAAAATAATGCAGTATAGTACAATGCGTGCCACGCAAGATGAGACTTGACCCCGCCTCCCCCGCTCTCCGCCGCCCCTATGACGTCCGGTCCCGTCCCGCACTCAGACCTCATACCGCTAAAGATACCTAAAATCGTGTACTGCGCATGTCAAACCACGTGGTGTGTCAAGTCTCATCTTTCGTGGCACGCATTGTACTTTATTATTATAGAAATATTATAGTGGAAAGAATAAGTACCTGATTCATCTATACATTATCAATACTAATAATAAAGCTGAAGATTGTTTGAACGCACTAATCTCTAGAACTACCAGTTGGATTTGAAAAATATTTTTGCATTTTATAGCCCAATTCACGAGGAAGGCTATAATATATTTAACTTCACGCTATGGCCCTTAGGAGCGGGGAAAAAAGAAAAAAAGTTAGAATGAACGCTAAGCGAAAATTAAGTAATAGCGCGGGCAGGTGATCTGACGAAATCGCGGGCAGGTGATGTGACGAAATCGCGGGCAGGTGATGTGACGAAATCGCGGGCAGGTGATGTGACGAAATCGCGGGCAGGTGATGTGACGAAATCGCGAGCAGAAGCTAGTACATAATAAAATAGTAACGAAGTCAAAACAGCTGTACCTACATTGTATATTTTTGAGATACAGTTATTGCTATGGGGAGTAAGAACGAGTCTGAAGCCGAAAATAGTTTTTAGAATATTTTTGTCCTTTTGTCTGGATGTTCCGGATTGGCGCAAAAACGGCTGAATGGATTCAGATGAAATTTGGCGCACAGATAGTTTATAACCTGTATTAACACAGGGTACTTTTAATTCCGGTAGTACCTACGCGGGTAAAAGTTAGGTAAAATGCCCAAAAAGTTTAAGTTGCCCGTAACAATACTATAAATTGAAGTCGCTTTTCGTGTCTGTCTCTATGACTGCGTTGATATTCCAAAGTAC
The DNA here is from genome assembly GCA_927399505.1 of Luperina testacea. Lineage (NCBI taxonomy): Eukaryota > Metazoa > Arthropoda > Insecta > Lepidoptera > Noctuidae > Luperina > Luperina testacea. Next base: position 14,328,995 of record OV656768.1, on the reverse strand, counting down.
GCACCGAATTTTTAATAGTTTTCCCCATCATTTAGAGAATTTATTCCGGAAGGTATTTAGGATACATACATTATAAGTACAACATTATATTATTATAATAAAAAATCTCTATGTTTTGTCAATTCGTAATAACCATGTGAATGTTTACAAACCTCTTATGTTTCTCTGTCAGATCAGTAATATGATCGCAGGCTTTAGCTAATATTCCTCCTTTGCTCGCAGAGTCGGGTAGTCCAGAATTGGGTACGAGATTAGCCAACTTGGATATCCAACTGTTGATTTTATCTCGACGACGTCTTTCTACCTCGTTGTGGGTCGCTCGTCTTTTGTCATCGCGCTGGAAGAATACATTACAATGATTGAGTGGCCGTTGAGGCGTTGACCTAGAAATGTTAAGTAGAGCTTGTCAGCTGCTTATGGTACAGTTGTAATTGAAATCTGAGTCGAGTTTAGGCATTCATGTACATGCCTAAACCATGGTAGGTAGGTTTTTATTGCTAGGAATTGGTGCACAAATTGTAGGTACGCCACTGACGTACGTCTTTGGCTTAATCTAGTATTGTTAACTGTCCCTTTTGAATAATATTAGAAATAGGAAATCCTGACTTTAAGTACAAAAGACATTAATTATCACTTTTTAATGTTGTGCCTATTAGTGACGATATGCTAATAAACACAAATGTAAAATAAATCAACAATAAAAATGTATGTGCATTTTAAAGGAATGTATTTTCTTGTACTTTGTTTATAAGCATGCAGTTGTCATATTGGCAAGCTTACTTTTTAATTTTCTTAAGATTAAAACTCATTGAAGTCTTATTATTGGTTTTAAAAGAACAAACCTTTTTTGCAGTGACTGCTTTTACCGCCAAAGGATCTCTGCGAGCATTTTTCTTTGGTGTAGTTGTAGTACCAAACACTTCCACAGGATTACTGATCACATAATATTCCGCATCTGTAAATATTTATAATTACCATTAATATTTCTTACACAAAGTGAACCTATTGTTGATTGTTAAATAATTATCAGAATAAAATTTATTGAGATCTGGGACTCAAATATGCATGGTTTAGATTTAGACTCAATATTGCAGCTAAGCTAGGCTAGGAATTAGGCTTAGACACAGGTTGTGGATTAAATTAAGTTAATGCTATTAGTTCTAATTTGATAAAAGAATACTGCATCACAATGTCTAATTTGAAAAATGTCGTGAGGAAAGTTTTGAGCATGAATATGGATGGCTATAAGAGTAGGGGCAGATCAAAGAAACAATTGATGGACTGTGTGAAAGATGATATGGCTAGAGCGGGGGTGGCTACCGAGATGACAACTAATAGAGAAATGTATATTGACCGCTTAACTGAGATGTTCCCTGAGGTAGCAGCGCGGTGCGGGAGGGGTGTGGTGACGTGATGCGAGAGCTCAGTGATTCGTAAACTTGTGACAACTATCAACCCTCCCGCACTGCACAGCTACCTCAGGCAACGACTCAGTTAAGCGGTTGGCCTATAGTTACAGCTGATGTATTATTCTTGTTAGGTCCTCAATATTCTATTGGGTGATTGGGGTCATGCACTTAGTAAATTTAAAAAAATCGTTTCTTTGGGAAAGTGGTTTGTTATGATGAATGCAAGCATGTGAGCATCGTTGAGCTCCTTAGGTCTTGAGTTGAGCTGCATGATTTCTGACAAATGCGTGCACTGACTGGACAGGTCCTCTCAATCTGTGTGGTTGTTTCCTCAAAAGACCATCTCAGACATCGACCTACATGGTCTTCATATAACCTGACCAAGATTATGTCTGGACTTTAAAAGAGACTATGACCTCTGAGTTTGTTTCGGCCTTTCTTCTCAGAGTAGTCAGATAGGAAACGCCGACCTCATCTAGTTTAAAAAATATGATTGACGTGTTTTGTGTAAACCTACTTACAAAATAATTTATCATTTATGTGTTTAAGTATCGGTCGCTAATAACTGGCCCCTATATAAGAAAAAAAAAAAAACAAGTTGCGCCAACCAAATAAATTGGATTAATCGCAAGAGAATGAATATGATGAAGTTAAAAGACAGCCATTAACAAATTGGCACTTACCAGGAGATGGTGAATGCGTTACGTTAATCCCAGCTTCATCGCCTGCCATAGTAATTAATTTATACTTCACTGATCCAGCTGTAAAAAGAGCAGAAATGTTTGTATATGCCCTATTGCCCAATACCTCAAGACCTTTTCCATATTCGGATTGAATATCTACATATTTCTTTTCTTTGGGTTCTCTCTAGTTCTTTCCAAAGCTGCATCTTTGGCGAATATTATTAAAATCAGTTGACATGTTTATCCACAAAAATGTAGTTAGATAAACCAATAATAGGTCCGTCAGTCATATTATGCATCCTAAACTCCTAACATGTTGAGAGCAGAAAGGGTTTATTGAATTTTAAGAGTATATCATGGATGGCCCCTGTAACATACGTTCCACCTAGCATGGGGGTCATTGATGAAATCTCTGTGCACTTGTATGTCTTAAACTGGCAATGCTGTGTATACCTACTTTACATTACTTTCGGAAAACAATACTGTTATTATTACCTACTGCAACTTTATAATCCTGTACCTAATTATCACAGATAATGAAGATTCTATCACGTAATTATATTATTATATTATATAAAGCTCGATTACCACTCACTGACATAATTGTTCTCCCAGATGGTGAAGGGGGAGGTGGGTATATTTTTACAGATTCGTATAGAAGTAACTCTCACGAGTATGGGAAAAATCCCAAACCTCCCCTTTTCCACCCCACTCTCCCCCCTCCCTATCGTATCTCGGAAACTAAGAGTCCCGTGTTTTGTTGTTTTACGGATTCGTATAGAGGAGGCTCGGAAAAGTAAACTCCATTTTTCAAAGTTGCCCCCCTTGCCCCCATTCTCCCCCCCCTCTAGGTAGATCTCGGAAGTTAAGAGACTTGGAACATTTTTTTTTTCAGATTCATATCAAGGGGCCCAGAGTTGGTCAAAATCATTTTTCAAAACTCCCCCCTCTCCCCCCCTTCACCCCACCCCCAACGTAAGAAATACTCCTCAAAAACACGACCCCGCGAGCTGCTTGCAGCTCGCGCAACGCCCAAATACTTTTTACAAGGGTAAGAAATACTCCTCAAAAACACGACCCCGCGAGCTGCTTGCAGCTCGCGCAACGCCCAAATACTAGTACATATTATAACATTCAAAGTCATAATCAGACTTCAGAGTGATAATAAAATTGTTTGACATTTATTGCGATGTGACAATAGTAGGTAATAAATAGGCAAATATTTTATCTGATACTGTTAATGCCCAGAGGAAAACAAAAGTTGTATTAAAGTGCAAAACTGTACATATCTAATTCTGAACATTTGACATAATTGACCACTAGGAGCCAAGGAATGGCCAACGCATTAGCTTGAAGCATTTGAGGCAATCATCAACAGTTATTTTTATATAGGGAAGAAGGTTGCTTGTTTATGTATGATATTTGAGCATATCTGTTTACATGTTTGGAATGTTAAAGCATATTCCAAAATTATGTTTCCTGCCCATCCTACACAGTTGGATCAAATTGACTGTATGTCAACACGCATATAAATCTCTGAATAGTAAAAGAATACAACTTACAGATATCCTTGAAGTTATATGAAGTAGTATTCTCGTTAGTATCCAAGTAAGGTTGTGGCACAATGGATCTACCTTCGTTACTTCCTGAAAATTAATCATAATTTAATTTATCCTTAATTAAATAACACCCATGACACTACTTAGTACTTATTGCACACAGATAATTAAATTGAAACTTGTTACAGCGAATTAGGGCTAATTCTGTGCTACAGTAAACAAGAGGTGGCTAGTACAAACGAAAATAAAAAGTATAAAAAATACATTGTTATTACATACCAAATGATCCCCCATCTACCATGCCCAAATATTCACTATCTGCACTGCAAACAAATGCGACAAATTAAAATACAACTCTTGAAAATAAAATCTAAATCGAGAGAACTGCGTTGACTGCCAAGTTGCAAAACTATAAAGCAATGACCTTCGTTGCCTTAAATCCTCATTATATAATGCACTATACAAATAACACCAAATTCATCAGCATATTACCTGTTATCAAGTGAATTTTCATGCATGGCATCAACTTCAATTTCCACTTTGGCCATTGCGCGTAATTATTTTTGAATTTCCACAATTTGATCACGGGAACAAAATAAAAGGGTCATGTGATGAGACCAAAAACAAAGCAAACTTTGAAAGTTGCCACTTGCCAGTCACTTTACCATAAAAAATAAAAACTTCTTTTGTTTATTGTTATTACTTAGTTTATTTTTTTATTTTTCATTTTCATCGTAATAAAAATACTATTCAATAATATTTTGATGATACTGCAATAACTGTAAAGTTAAATGCCGACTCTTACATAAATGTCTCAAAGGACGTGTTTCCGAACATGATGAATGTAATATTTATATCACAGCCATCTTTTAGAATTTGTTTGAACTTCATTCGGCGACCACTGCGCCATCTAGTATTTTTTTAATGCAATATTTAAAACTACAATTAATCTTATTATTTTTAAAGTGTAGATAGACTGGAGGGCGGATTGTGCATTATGAAATTTCCAGAGCACAGGTTGGTGTTTTTTGGATGTACCGTGCCTGGGTTCTATTCCATATAAATTAGTCTTCTATAAGTAATCTGCCAGAATCTGCCTACTGCCTACTCATTAAGAAATGGGCTGGTTCCTTGTTAAATCGTGGGTAGGTACCGGTCTATTATTAATTAAAATAACCTAGAATATCCATCGGTATCTTATCAAAAAAGAGATCGTCTAAATCAAAACAAAAAAAGGGTTGCCGTTGGCCATAATAAGTTTTATTCGAGAATTGAATTGCTTCCAAACACAAATCGAAATATACAAGTAGGTACATTATGAAAGATGGTAGCTTTATAGGTCCACAAAGTGGCTTTTGTACTAAATCGCCTGGAGGTGCAAGTTCAACGGAAGTCTCCGCTGTCTTTGACAAGCTTTGCGACTTGCGATTCCCTCGGGGCTTTGGAACACGGAAACCGACACAGCTCCTAAAGTCCTAACCAGTTTTGTCTGGTGATTTATTATACATACCTACGTATACTACCAATTATAAGTATGTATACCTTTTGTTATTTATGATGTTTTTGTTTCTATTCTTTTTATCCAAGATGTTGGTACTATAATAACTTTTACAGGGACGTTGCGATATAATTGAAAAAACTTTGACTTGAATTAAATATATTCACGACTTTACATCATCACGCTATTTCTAGCACTGCTTCTACTAAACAAGAAAACCATATTAAAAATATTTGACAATTTCTTGAACGTTCGAATGGAACACACCGGCAATTATAACCAGCCTGTATTTACTGCTAAAGGTAGAGCTACACAGTCTCTACAGTAGGTACTTATGTGTAACAGGATTATTTGCGTCCCCATTGTGTGTTTTTAAAATTCCTAACGTGACGTGTATGGAAATAAGAGTCCGTTATAACGTTATTGTCGACTGAAATTTAAAAGCGTCTTCATATAATGCGCCTGCCAGACTATGCTCCTTGCGCTGCTCATCGCTATGCTCCTCGCGCTGCCGTGATTTGCCGCGATGTTGCCCTCTCTGCCCACACACTGCTCTACTCGCGCAATTAATCGCGACGCTCCTCACTTGTCATTTGCCTTGGTGAGACAATGGACGTTGAAACGGTGGCAGCGTGCGCGCTATGCATTTTTAGTATAGCTAATTATAAGTATTAATGTAGTAAAAAGAAATATACATCGTCGTTGTCGTCCTCGCCAACGGAGATGCTGGATTATTAACACCTTTTCATTTGACCATTCCACGCTTGGCGACGACATAATTTCCAATTTTGCATACGCGTGCGTCTTGCGCGAGCGCTCCATGCAGACTGCGACCGCGCGATTATGTGGCCGGCCACTCGCACTCGTATTGCCGGTCCTTTGACTCGCGCGCAAAAACCGACAAAATAGGGAGCAGTGGGTAGGACGAGGAGCATGACGTGTGGCATGACGAGTAATGTTGCCACACTATGTCTCTGCCTCCTTTCCTCGTTACTTCCCATGCCACTCGTCGAGTGTGTGGCAGGCGCATTAGGTATATATCCATACATTTTTACTTCCCTGTTAAAAACATGTTTCTTGTATAGCAGTCATAGTATATTATATTATTATATGTGGTACCTACACACTCCGTGAAAATTTCAAGTGTCTACCTATTACGGTTCAAAAGATACAGACATGTGACAAACAGACGGACGGACAGACGGGCGGACGGACGGACAGCGGAACCTTAGCTTTTCTTACGAAAATATGATAAATATAATACCTATGTATATACAGGTTCTTTAGAAGGTATACCAAATCATTAAAAGTACCTAATAGTGATCACCTTAATTTATTCTGTAGTTCATGTAGAGGTACCTAGTTATCATGTAATTAAACCTACCTACTAACCTACCTATCTATTCATGAAAACATTGTTCACTGCAGAAGCACCCTAATTTTACGAGGGGCTATTTAGCGCTTCCAGTGAAAATGTTAATTAGGTTTGGAGATAGAGCGCATGCTCAAGGTAGGCCAACTAACTTATCAGATGAACTTCTGTTAGTGCAGTAAATACCTCTAGTGTTTTTATGGATTTCATTGCTGTCAGTTTGGTATTTGTTTGCGGAATTTTGGAGTACCTACCTACCTAACACCTAACATGATATCATTATTCTCTTGCCCTCATGACAATTTATCTGGGGTCGGCGTAAGATGTATTTTTCTTCACTTCTCTATTAGTCGTCATCTGGTTAGTCACCTCCTCTACAGTATGAAGAACTAGCAGGGGATCGAGGAGGGGGGGGGTGGAGGGGGCCTGGGGATCTGACCGGAATAACTCGTAAATTAGCATAACGTGATTCGTCATCTCATCTGCCTAGCCTTTACCCAACTATGTTGGGGTCGGCTTCCAGTCTAACCGAATGCAGCTCGGAAGCGACTGCCTATCTGACCTCCAAAACCCGATTAAGTGTATAATACGATACCATGATTGTCAGACTTTCGGGCTTCTGACAACTCGTAACGACTGTCAAAGATCTACGAATGAAAGCCGGGACCAACGGCTTAACGTGCTTTCCGAGGCACGGAGGGGTCTCGGTATGTAAAAATGGTCACCCATCCACAGACCAACCGCGGCAAGAGTAGCTTAACCTGATCGATCGACCTGTGCGGCTGTTATTATTTAGCCACTGGACAAAAAGATAAAGATATAAGTTAAAATTATAGTATGTTTATACATACCTACTTACATAAAATGTTTATGTAGGTATGTGTACTTATCTAAATAATTTTACACCTTTTTTCCATGTTAGACAGAAACTACAGAACGTCATCTGCTACGATCCTTATGTACTTTTGAAAAGGAAAATCATTTCATTGATTTATCGAAGGCAAGCCACAGTGTATTTCCCTGCGTAGCTCGTGTAGCGATTTGCTACGCTTCGCAAGCTACGGCGTAGCTCTCACTGTGCTATGTCATACGATACCTACGATTGCGTGTTTTTCAAGAAGCTTTATTTGTGTAATAAATTCAAGCTCATCCATTTGTTTTCAGTAAATATATTTTGTTGAAAACCTTACATATTAACCAACCAGTCAACCAACCAGCCAACCAGCGCTGGGGCTCTGTCTCGTATAGGGTCTTAGCATTATGCTGAGCGATGACCGTTTTGCGTAGATGTGACGCATACTTTCTTCCAAATTGTTATTTTGTTATTCTTGTGTTTGTGTTTTTTTTTATTTTTATGCGTCATGTGTGCCGCAAATAAACGTATTTTCTTTCTTCTTTTTTTTTTCTTTCTTATATCTTTCACTGAAATAAGCACACCTTTTATGTTAAATACAATACATAATAGAAGTGTACTTATACTGCGTGTTTCAGAAAGGTGTAATCGTATTTAAGGTTGTGGTGCTGACCACCAAGCTGAACCGTTTTCTCCATGTGACCAACGTCGTAATCGCGAAAAAATTGTAAACCTTCTCAACCCAAATGTTTGGGACAGCTGTTAAATCTTTCACGATTACGATCACATCTTTCTTATACACGCTGTATACACGTGTATATACATATCTATTTTGCAATAGCAAACGACATTCCGATACCTAAAATCATTGGAGTTGGAGCTATATTGCAGAGCAATATATCGATAAAAACATCCCGTTCGTTGACAGATTTATCGATGGCTCGACACTCAATACGGTTGATCGGTGGTCGGGGGAGATAGCGATGAACGAAACGAGCCGAGATGAAAGGCGCGGCTTATCGACACCATGCAATGTCATAATGCAGCCTTCTTTTATGTACCCTACTTAATATGTATGAAGGCTTTTGAATTAGTATGTTTATAGAGCTGTTCGTCGTAGTGTAGGGTAATTTACGTAATGTTCATTTCCCTAATATCCCATTAGTGAACGCAGTAATCATTAGCCAAAGTCACACTTCGAAAACTAAACTAAACTGGTGTATCTTAATTCCGTGTAATATGGTGCAAATTATATTTAAGGTATACCTATGAGAAATATGTTGGAAGTCACAGTTTAGAAGAGGTTCATCTACTTGCATAGATTTTTTGTTCAAATCTATCCTGCTTCAAAATTCTATATCAACAACGTTTAAAGATGATAGTACTACTAAATCTTATAATAGCTCCTAAGCCGATTATTGGTCTGACCTCCACAACCCAGTTACTGATAAGACTGGTTGTCAGTTTTTCGGGCATCTGACGACCCGTAACGACTGTCAAAGATCCAAGAATGGCATCCGGGACCAACGGCTTAGCGTGATTTCCGAAGCACGTCTCGGTATGTAAAGATGGTCACCCATCCGCGGAATGACCGCCGCAAACGTAGCTTAACCTGATCGATCGACTGTGTGCGGCTGTTATTACTTAGCCACTAGCACAAGGAAACATTGAAAGGAAAAACACTATCTACATATATCTATCATAACTCACAGAATACCAGGTGCGTCATAACGGACCATCCCATACATTTTCGGTAAGATTTTCCCATACCCGCTGTCGATGGGGTAAAATTTATAACTTCGTGAAAAGCCTAAAGGTGTTAGGGGGTATTTACCAGCGTGTTTAATATCCCCAACCCTTGTATTGGGAAAATGTGAACATCCTGTAGGTACTTTTATGGGCTCATCTTGTTTTCCTAGTATTGAATATTGCTTTGTTGTTTTGTATTGTTTGACAGTACCTAGTGGGAATTCCATAATGCGGACGCTTTTGTGGAATACATAGCGATAGTACGAAATCTATGTCTATTAGTAGTCAGAAACAATAAAAAAGAAAGAAATTACATTTATTTGCGCTAAATATGACGCAAAGAAAAAACACAAAAAACACGGTGAGATGCTTACAGAATAGCACCGCAGTACGGTGCTATTCTGTAAGCATCTCACCGTGAAAACTTAGGTGAAGTGAGCGTGGAGTGAGCTGTCAATAGTGTCAATTCCTAGCAAAAACAAACTCACTTCACCTAAGTTTTCACGGTGAGATAATAATCGACCGGCTGTACTGTCTATTCACAGTTATTATTTTACCTCTGATTTTGCATCACTGTCAATATCACTGTGATCTTTAATCTCGTGACAATAAGGTTGTAATTGGGTGACTGCCACTGTCAAGTCTGTCAAAATCACAGTGATCGTTATCGTTGTTGTAATAAGATTGATGTTGGGTGGCAGCTGTCAAAGGTGCAATAACTGTGAAAGGACTGCGGAATACCAGGGGGCCTAAAATGGCCGCTTTAGCAGAATCATAAAAGGATAACATTATGAATCATAATATGGCGAAGACAGTCCGTGTTTTTCTTTTTTCGCTGCACTATGTATAGGTATAATCAAAGAGATTGGGATTGGATTTGGATTGGATTGATTGGTATTTTAGCATAGACATAAATGAATAACTGAAAAATCCTTCACCAATGGGATTTGATACGATTAACTTAACAGTTAACTGTCCATTATGATTCATAATGTTATCCTTTTATGATTCTGCCGAAACTCTGACCAGAGGGGCAATTCTCGTCATTTTAAGAACGTTCACAGTCTGACCTCAGTCTCAATCTGTCAAAAATACTTCTAATTTCCCTACATTCTTGACAAGTTCTTGACATTTTTTTGTCGCCGAGATGAGACTGCAATTAGATTTTGAACGTTTTAAATTTAAATTATGAGAATTGACCTTCAGACAGAACCTAGGTACGCATTTTTCGCCGGTGATAAGTCCCACGTAATAGCAGGCGAGTCTATTGAATAGGTAAATGTTGATTTCATTTTCAGAAAAACAATGTTTCGTAAATATTAATAATCGAAAGTAAACTTTGGAGAATTAGAAGGGTTGCCATAAATTTAATATTTTCCTGCTATTTAAACAAGCTTTTATCATCTTTAGGGAAGATTGAATGTACAAAATGTCTAACCTTGCAACAATGCGTGGCTTGGTCGGTAGACAAAGCAATCTAGGGTCCATGTGACCGGTCATACCGCAATGACTATTCTGAAGGTAAATTAGGCTCATTTATGTGGAATAGGCTCTTATGCTATTAGGTAGCTATTTAACGTGCAAAGTTTTGAAGACACGGGGATGAAAATATATATATATATATCTATCCACAGATTTTTACTTCTAAATATTGATAGATTTTCCGACAGCAGTAATGAAATCTATAAAGTGTTATAAAAGATCTGTAGGTATTTTTATTGTTGTAACTATTTCAAATCGTTTAATGTGAGTGATATCTACAATGTTAAGTCTACTTTAAATAGAATCAATTAAAAGTTTTAAAGGCAATCAACAGTTTAATTGCATGAATTTATCTTTAGATTTAATAGTTTAACACCCAAAAACTATTAAATCTAAAGATAAATTCATGCAATTAAACTGTTGATTGCCTTTTCACTTAAACTAAACGATGCGTTTAGTAAAAGTTTAAGTAAAAAACTTTTTAGTTTAAAATGTCCTTCCATTTTAACCCTACGTCACTTTAGACAGTGTATCATCATAAATCACACGTGAACTTGAATAGATTTTGTCGGTAATTATACTGAGGTATCCAGGGAATTACGATAGCTTAGAAATAGTTTGCATGTTGCCAGTGACGACGCCGTGGATGTGACGAAGTTTTAGGCCAACAAGATCTGAAGTCACCAGTCGTACCAGCACACGAAGAAGTTGGCATGTTGCGAATTAAAGAGGAAGTAAATTCACACCTGGAAGAACAAAAGTATAGCTGTACCTGTAAGGATCTTTTCAAAATCGGAACTATCGCCGACATCTTGTTCTGCTCAATACATTTTCACAAATGTTTACCAACAACGGCCCTCGTCAATGTTACTCAAGAGTCAAAACTTCCTTGTCGCATTGTAACATTTTCTTACGTAGACAATACAAAAACATTTGACTATCAATCAACCGCTCCATCAGACCGATACTTGCCAACTTGCAAAAGTATTGATGGATTGATTGAGCCCTAATCCACTCACAGTCTCCTCGCCAACTTCTGTTTGAGACGTTTGTAGAGTAATTATAACAGATAGCTGTAATTAGTAGCTTTAGATTGTAATATTTTCCCTCTAATGGTATATAGCGTCTTTATGAGCAGATTGATGCTCAATTTAGATGAATGATGTTTATCGTATATTTTTCGCTTTGCAGATTAGAGAATGTTTTTAGTGCAGCTCTATGTTTTATCGTGATATATTAGACGGTAATGATGTGGAATGATTTTGCAACTAATTTGTATGTCGGGGCTTCAAGCACTACCGTCACCCAACATAGACACTATGCTGGGTGACACCACCTTCCGGCACGCGACGATAGGAAGAAACCAGACGAAATGACCAATGCCTTGGAAGTTAGGCAAGTCTTTGGTGTAGGATGCAACATGAAAAAACAAATTGTATGTTGAACATGAACAAATTGCAGGTTCCTACATCATTTTCAATTTGAATTACTATGTGACTTTTGTAAGTTCCGTAACTGTACGAATGGTCAGCATACTGCAGAACCAAAGTTTCTAATTTATACTAAGACGTAATCCAACTAAATATTTGATATTATTGGCTTGGAACTAGACAAATCCCTGACTAGTCCGTTAGCATTATTCTAATAATTACAAAATTGCAACAATACCTACGTTACAAAGACCAATTATAGCATAAGTAACTCCAAATTAAAATAACAAGTCTATTGTATGCTTATAATTTTAATCCATGATTAGAAATAAGATAATGTACAAAAGGAAGCCGTGGTCCATTCTCTCGATATAATCCCCCACGAAATTATCCGATGGTTTATTCATAGCCCGTCACAAAGCTAAAAAAGAAAATCCTCAGGTTTGATATACACAACGTATTTTCTCAAATAACTTTCTAAAACCCTCTAGAATAGGTAGCTCTAAGTAAAGCCTAGCATAGACTATTAGCCTATAAGCCCCTAATGGCTAATATTACTCAGGTGTTTGATTTAACCGAAATGTTAGTCTTTTCTGAGAAAAATCCTAATTTCAAAAGCGAAAGGGATTCACCCTTCTCAGTTATTTACAAAGCAAGATAAAATGGAACTTGTTTTCGAATGGAGATGACATAGTAATCGAAAAATGTCCAACTTGTCGATTTCGAAATTGGGCCGGGGACCACTGTTATACCTACTTATTAACTTCTTTTACATTGTATTATACTTTTACATTGCATTGTTTTATATGTGAGCACCTGAGCACAACAGAAGGTTTACCTAAGTGTTGAAGGTTTGTACTCAGTCGGATGACTCTAGAAATGATAACTAGATATATACTTATCATAATCCTTGTATAAAGAACGTTACGCTCGTAATTAGAATAAAGTGGCACTTAGTATATAAAATCAATATTTACCTGGGTTTATGATTTTTACTACGTGTAGAAACATTTGTCTCCAGAAAAATAGTATTAGCACAACATTAAGTCATTATCCTAGATTGTCTGGTCAGGTCTCGCCTTAACTTTTAAGACTGAAACTAGAACGTGACTCCAATTAATGCGGTCGGAGAGACTTTTGAAAAATCCTAAGTAAAAAGTCGTAATTCGAGGTTTGGCTCTCGCCTATTTCCTCCTCCAATATTGGACCAATTTAAAAGACATTTCATAAACTGAATCAGAAGGATATATATACTATGTCCTTATGTTTTTCTTTTTTCATTAATAGTTGTCAAATTTGTACACTAGGTACTAGGTACTACCTCTGTTGACAGCGGTTTAAATCGTCATTTTTTGAGGGTTCTAGTGCTTATAAAAATAATTCATACATATGTAATCAAAAAGGAAAACATAGGGATATACAAGTAGGTAGTTAATATTTATTATTCTGTAAGAATTCATTGCTATAGGGTCATTAACTAGAAAGAAAACAGACGAGATCGTTTCTATGGAGAAACGAGCACCCGCATTTCCTCGAACGACGGAAAACTGAGCTTTTCACAAGTTTTCTAACTTTTGAAAAACCTGTAACGTATTAAATACACATATTAAAAACACACTTCTTTTTCAGAATAGATACCCTGCTCTAAGAAATGTAAAAAAGTGTAGATACACTATACTTACGATACTTAAAAGGATGTGAGTACGTATAAGTATTAGTATTTTATCCTCGTTGTGAGATCCTATAACAAAATGTGATGCAAAAGCATATGGTGCTACGTGGAATGAATACCGTCTATATTGGATGAGAAGAATGTAATATAGAATATCGCACACAGCCACAAAGGCCCATGGCATTTGTGTATTTAGACACAAAAATATTAAACGAAAAATAATGATCCAGAAACCCGTTTGTAGGCTACCAAGAACGCAATCATTTGTAAAAGGACTGTTTTCCTTTGCAAAACTCGGTCGGTGATCAAAGTGGCATAAAAGGATCCCGCCAGAAACTCAAAGTTGTCTTGCCAAAACAAGTTACGCAAACTAGAAGTCGACACATCAATACTCGACTTCAATTAGGTTGCTTTTCGCCAACCTCTCGGCAAACATTCGCTATTTCATCGTCGATCGTCGGTGCCGCTCGTAAATCCCGCTTTGTTTACCAAGTATCGCCACTAGGACGCTCATTAGGCCGCCATAAGGTATATAATAGTATGTCAACTTTGGGAATGTTGGGGCCACGGGTTTTCGCTAATTACTCAGGGCAAGTTGTGACCAGGACAAAGCGCCCATTCATCATATCAACTTTATGCAAATTTTGATATGGTTTTCTTTTTTATTGCCGATCAGTGGCGGCGTTGTATAAGCAATATCGATTTGAATGGCCAAGGACATCAATACTAAACGTCCTACACGTTTGCTATTGATGTTCGTGGTCATTCTGTAAAGGCTATAAATTCACCCATTCATCTGTTCTGCCCTTCCAAAGGGTGAAATGAAATTCCCTTTCAGAGAAGTTTTAGTGGTCTCAATATTTCTGTTGTGATTGCTAGAGAGAGAATACAAAGGAGGAAGTTTAGTTTGAGTCCAAAGTAATTCGGAAAAAGAGGGTCGTGTAGATATCGTTGTTTTTATAACTGAATGGCCAAAAAGCTTTTGAACATTTAAGTAAGTAGTTAGATAAGGTTGGACATACCTACTAGCATCAGTGTAAAATAGCGATTCAAGCTTTGAATATAAGGCTAGTGGAGTTTTTAATGATAGGCTGTTTGTTTAGTTTGATGGTTTGCACCTAAGCAAGCTAAGTAATAACAGCCGAACGTATGTGCGGGTTCTCAGAAGCCCGAAAGCCTGTCAACCAGTCTTACCAAGGGGTATCGTGTTACCCAGTAACTGGGTTGTCGAAGTCAGATAGGCAGTCGCTCCATGTAAAATACTGGTATTCAGTTGCATCCCGTAAGACTGGAAGCCGACTCCAACATAGTTGGGTCAAGGCTAGGCCTAACATAGTTGGGTCAGATTGAGGCCAGTAATTTGACTTTTGCTTACTTTTATTGGTTGGTATGTTTCAACAATTTTCTAATGACATAAATTATGGACACGGGAAAATATACATTTTAAAATATTCCCTTGATTTATCTTCCAAAAGATTAGGCAAAACATTTTGTAGGCCGAGTGACTGGCAGATTCGTCCCAGTAAATGAATTTGGGTTCTGCAGTGACACAGCCGTTTCGCAAATGAGTTCAGCTAGAACTGAGTTGGAGTAGATTTTCGCTGGCTCGGCTACAGCTTAATCAAGTTACGTCGTTAAGGGTTTTTGTATAGATAAATCTTTTTAAGATTAGCTAAGTGAGATTGTTCATTACAGGATCAGTGGCAGAAGTTGATTCGATTTGATTGGAAGGAAAGAGTACTATGTAGGTATGTACGGTTAGGTAGGTATAAAACAGATTAAAAATTCTTTTGTCTTATACCTATCAGTACATAATATTTTTACCGGCTTCAAAAAAAAAGGTTATCAATTCGATACGTATGTATGTAATATTCACATATGACAATCTATTAGGGCTTCCAAACAAATATACAATATTTTATAGACGTATGTATGTATGTTTGTCCACGCATTTCTCCGCAACTATTAATCGGATCGTGACCATTTTTTATTGGTTTACATTTACTTCAAATTAGGGAGCAGTGCAAGTTTCATCAAAATCGATTTAGTAATTTTCAAGATATGGAATACGTGTAAGTGTGACGGCCTGGCTTATTGATACGAGCTACGCCTACGGGCGTAGTGTCAAAAGGAAACCATCTCAAAACCTTGGTTAAATTCTAGTGCAATATTTACAACAAAACTATTACCTACTTATTTCAAACAAATATTCCAGTTTTTACTTAAAACTAAAAATGACAAAATAAAAAAGTACGGTAATTAAAAAAACCTGGCACTCCGGTAGTGCCGACAGAAGTGAAAACTTGAACAATTACGAGTGTATTTTGTGAATCGTCTTATAAACAAAACGTCAGTTATATATCCGTGGTTCAGCGCCATCTCGTCGTTGTTGGATGAACTACCGTCGTTGTTGGATGAACTACGTAGTTAGTACGCGAGGCCCTCGTAGTTCTTCCCGATGTGCATAGATGGCGCTGTCCTCAACAACGCGCGTCTTTCGTTTTACGTCTTACGAATCTTACGATCAGGGTCACGTGACCTGACGCGAATTTAGAAGTTTTTACCCATTCCAAAAAAAGTACACAGCGCCGCTAAAGAAGTTTTCACTTCAAAAATTCAATCGTCTACAAAAATAAATTAACTCAAAATTATGAAATAACTTTAATTTCGGAAGTCGGTGGCAAAAACTTAAACTAAATAAAATACAGATCCCAATTAAGACACCGACTTCCGAAATTAAAGTTATGTTATAATTATGAGTTAATTTCTTTTTGAAGTCGATTTAATTTTTTAAATTACATACTGTTTTAGTTTCTTCCAAATGTTCGAGGAACCGGTTTTCGGGTACCAGTTGATGTTCTCTACAAATTAACAGAGGCAATATTTAGATATTTTTTTAAGTTGCGAAGTGGGCCAGATCTTGACTTCGATCTCGCCTGGTGGAATGCGATGGATGTGGTCTATAATGGAACGAGCAAGAAAACTATTTAGGAACATTGTTAAATAACAAGGCACTCAAACGAGGCAAGACATAATGTGGCTACTAAATAAATACCCAAATGATCGTCAATAACAAAATTTCAAAGGCCACAACTGTATTTGTACACAACAAGTCCATTAAACTACTTACTAACACCTCAATGGACATTGAATTGCGGCCAGCCGACTATTAACCATTAACTAGGCAGACAACTAGAACTTAACTGTTGATAGGCACTCACTAGGTTTAAACTTGCTCTCAAAGACGAACATCAAAAAGCAATAGCACGTTTCACCAACACTAAACTATTATGGGGTACAGTAATATTCGTGCTGGTGTACAAAGTGACCCTTTACTGAGGTACAAAGTGGACCCTCTCGGGCTTAACGACCCTCCCGAAATTATTTCGTTACACACACTACCACGGGTTTCAGTACCTAAGGGTTTCAGTAATTACCCTATTTTAATTTGTGCGTGTTTTGGCATTTAGGCTAGTTTATTTTGGGCATTTGTTCAGTCTTTATGGGGTTAGTTACTTAGCGGCTAATAACAGGGACTTTAATCTGAATGCTCATAATCTTTTAGATGACAGTCGTTTTGCAAACACAGCATTTGTCCAGCCCCGGATCTACGATTTTTTCGAACCGGGGCAAAACCTTGATAGTGGCGCGCAATCCTTTCAGTGTTTGAGAAAAACTTGCAAATTGTTGATTTCCACTACGATAATATATGATTTCACTAATAAAATACTTATTTTATTAACGCTGATTACTCGCAAACGCAATCAACCACATAAACAAACAATGTAGTCACTTGACGTTCAACTGTTTGAATTTGTTCGGCTCGGCTCGTATAGATATGTGCCGATGATTCCCCTTGGCAGAAAGATCACGGACACTACGCACGCGTTCAAAAATTTACTCGATCTGTTAAGATGCGTTCATAAATCACTTAGTATGTGTTCAAAAACTATCAGGGGCGTATGGAAATAGAAAAGTTTGTTTTTCAAACATATTATATTAAGATTCGATTACTTGTTAAAAACCTATGAGATTGTAGGAAAAGAGGCTTCATTTGTTCGATATTTCGAATTCTTGTCTCAAGGATTTGGCGCCCCCATGAAACTGCCGCCCGGGGCAGGTGCCCCGGTTTGCCCCCCCTTAGATCCGGGGCTGCATTTGTCTAACAACTGATTAGAAATTCGAGCTCGTTTAATCCTAAGTAACGTTACTTGAAAACTTGGTAGACTTACTTAAAACGTTAAAAATAGATTGTTCGATGAGAAAAATTCAAGTAGCTTCACCTATAAAATGTAATTAAAACTTTCAACTTAAAACGGGAAAGAAATTTTCGGAAGAAATAAATTATAGCCGAAGAAGGATTTTTTTCAAACAAGTTTGATATTTTCTTTATAGGTATCTACTAAGGATGTTTTCTTTGCAACAATATTTACAAAAACATATGACTGGTTTGTTATAAAATAAAAACTCATGTATCGTTGATGCGATCGCCACTATAAAAGTAAAATTATTTTAATGAATATTTATGAAGGCAACTTTTATCGCATTCATTTCCTTGCATAACTTTGTATTATACTACCACGCAATCGGATGTAGCTTTGCCAAAAGGAATTTACATAAGAAAGACTTCAAGTCAATGTAAGAATTAAAATGAATAAGACTTTAGATAGAATATTTATTATACTTTATGTATGTATTTATTGTTATGTAAATGGTACATACGGACTACCTACAGTATTTGTCTGTCCTTCCCCTTTTTTACTCCATCCAAAGGTTGTCTTTAAAAGATCGCTCTTAGCGATAAGACCGCCCATTGTGTCACCCTTTGTACAGTTTCTATATTTATGAATGTCTGTAATTTATATGGTGTACATAATAAAGATTATTCTATTCTATTCTATTATTGTAGATGATCTCAGCCGAAAGACGCTCAATTTTTATTACTTACTTGCTTTTGCCCGCGGCTACGCCCGCGTTAAGGATGGAAGTTATCCCACTGGAACGTATGTACAAGCGGGATGTAGTATCCCATGTCCCAGATGACAGCCTACCTTTATCGAAATCCGTTCCACCGTTAAAGTGTGAATATGAATTCACACTTGTGTGAATATGGATTCGGAGTTACTTTCGAATTTATAATATTAGTATGGACTAATATTATAAATTCGAAAGTAACTCTGTCTGTCTGTATGTTACCTTTTCACGCCTAAACCACTGAACAGATTTCGATAAAATTTGGCAGAGAGATAGATTGCATCCTGGGGAAGGACATAGGATACTTTTATCTCGATA
This sequence comes from Luperina testacea, assembly GCA_927399505.1. Taxonomy (NCBI): domain Eukaryota; kingdom Metazoa; phylum Arthropoda; class Insecta; order Lepidoptera; family Noctuidae; genus Luperina; species Luperina testacea. The sequence goes on along the minus strand of OV656768.1, from coordinate 14,309,996 downwards.
TTCCCACGGGATCGACACTTATGCGGGTGAAACAGCGGGGCGCTGCTAGTTTAATATAAAGCTTAAGGAAATATGCCACAACCAAAGAAAAATACACAAAATCATCTAACTATTTACAGTACCATCTTACATGTACAGACGCGAGCACATCAAGCTACTACAATCTGTCAAATGTCTTTAATAGATTTTCAACTTTATCGCTACAGCTGAAGGTTCAAGGTTGATTGGGAAATTATATTTTTTGCTCGTCTCTCTTGACATTCCTGTAATGTTATGTCACTAAGAACTTCTGACGAGGGTCCGTCTGCTCACTACATGTGTATTATTTCTCCACAATTTCAAATTTTACCAAATAAGTAAGTCGTTTCTTTCCTTGTTACTTTCCTTAAATGAAATTGTTTTAGGTACCTACCTACGTGTGTTTTGTGTTGTTTTTCTATATTTGTGTTGTACAATATTTACAATTTTATTTCATTATTATATCGATTGTTAAACGTTGCCTACATAACAAAGGCCACGCGATGTATTGTCAAAAGGAAAAAATTGCCTTTATCATCACGCCTGGGCCCACAAATTGGCTATCATGGTCTTTTATTTTTAAAAGTATTTAATCATTTCTGTACACACAAACAAACATATAAACAGACACCAAGAAAACAACACAACAATACGTACAGACGCCAGCATATCAAGCTACTACAATCTGTCAAATTTCTTTAATAGATTTTCAACTTTATCGCCAAAGCATAAGGTTTAACAAATTCCCTGTCCCATGACTCATATAATATGATTCATGTTGATTGTTTAACTATTGTGTCTACTTTATGGACAGTTAAGTTGATCATTCAGACTCATTCCGATCATTTTCGCGATCACGATGTTGGTTCTTTGGAGAAAGTTTTTCAGTTTGGTGGTTTCCACGTTTTTAGTATCTATCTATACTACAAATGGCACTTACGATCTAGTTCGGGTTCCGTACCTCGAAAGGAAAAAACGGAACCTTTATAGGATCACTTTGTTGACCCTTTATATTGAAAACACGTGGAGGTATCGAGTTGAAATTAAAACTATATACTCAGGTCTACAGTCCCTTGAAGCTGTGAAAAGATCAAACTTCTATGTTAACGTAAAAAAAAGATACGGCCGTTTATGTCGCAAAAAACGTATATTTCGACACTCTCAAGGTAATCAAAATTTATAGGGTACTTCCCGTTGACCTAGAATCATGAAATTTAGCAAGAAGCAAGGTCATGTAGCACAAGTAAAAGAAAAAATCCGAAAACCGCAAATTTGTTGTTAATTTTTTTTTCAATTCCGTGATAAACTGTTTACATACCTACAAACTTGTACGGAACCCTCGGTGCGCGAGTCTGACTCGCACTTGACCGATTTTTAAATATCAAAACATTGTATTTTTCCACCTTCTACGTATTACTTAGTGCTTTAACCAGGTTACGATTGAAACGACGACTAACGACAATGTGATAGGTAAAAGTGCTTTGAACTTTTTTTATCGGTTTTTTGCTGCTGTGAAATCTCTTTTTCCTGTCTGGTGTACGTGAAATGAATGTTCGAAAATTATAGTGTATGTTCAGCTGATGTTTGCTGCCAAAGCCCCAGAAGTCTTTTAGTTTTGATAAAATGAAAATGGTCAAATTACGTATAAAGAAAACAACAAAGAAATTTACATTTCCTTTAATATAGTCTAATAATTTAATCGTAAACATCCACTAGTTATCGTAAATAGCCAACCATGCAAGTGTCGCAAGGCGAGCTGTAAACATACAGAACGTCTAACATACTTGTTCAATGTAAGAAATCAAAAACATTCTACCCTTAATATAGGAAACCGGAATTTATTAATCTCTTATCAAATATCAACGTTGCTAACAAATTGCTAGATAGGATTAAGCTCAAGGATTAGTTTAGCGGTTCCTCCTGACCTTGGTACGAAATATGAAGAGAAAATAGAACATTCTTACACAAGGGAGAAATAAAAAACTGTAGTAAGGAAGACAAGTGTTTTTGAAAGAGACGGCACTTATTAACGGTTAGGTCCTTTTGAGAATTAGGTATTTATAGAAGTGGCCGTTTTGCGAATTAGTCATTTATGGAATTAGGCATTTTGAGAATTAGTCATTTACAGAAATAGCCATTTTGAGAATTAGTCCATTAGAGACTCAGTTGCCATTTTGAGAAGTGGGCATTTTGCGCCTAAATCGTTTTTATCGTGAGCAAGGAGGCTAATAGACTTCGTAGTTATTATAATGGAATGTATGTTTACCATGTTTATTTACCAGCTTTCCAATAAAAGTAGGTACCCACCTACAAACATAGTTCAGAGGGATGGCTCTTAGAACATCGCATCGCTTTATGACTTACTGTTTCGTAAAACGTTTGCAAGATCGTCTAAGGAATCATCCAATTTTTTTAATAATAGGTAATACGGGCTGGTGTCCGCAACTCCAATGCGCGTATTTTGCGTACTTTTTTTTAATAATAATAAGTTATAAAAAAACCAATTCATACTTAGCTATATGATTCTACAGTCTATGCATTCTTCTAGGTATACATCGCCTTTAAAACTGTGAAATACAAATTATACTTACTTGCCTCTTTCATATGCAAATGTTTCTGTGACAAAAAAGCTTTTTTTTTTCTTCCTAGGTACTTTATTTCCTTGCAAAACCAACCATATTTCCTTGAAATACAACCAATCGGTTCGTTTACATAAAACTATAAGCGAAACAAGACACAGACAGGATGATGTCACTACAGCGAACACATCAATTATTCAGAGTACAGACGCCAGGACATCAAGCTACCCAAAACTGTCAAATTTTCCTAATCAACTTTGAACCTTATTCTTTAGCGATAAAGTTGAAAATCTATTAAAGAAATTTGACAGCTTGTAGTAACTTGATGTCTGTACCATCTTAAGTTCGCGGTAAATGTTTTAATGTTGCCAGCCGAAATGGATTTCAGGATCATAAAAGAGCAATGTTTCATTGTCGTAGCTGATTTTTGTTGGCGTCAGTGGGTTTCATGGTGAAGTAAGTGTAAAGGCTAGATTTTTTGTTACTTAAGTCAATTTGGGTTCTAATAAAAATAGTACTTTTACCTATTTTGTGTTTTACTTATTATAACTTTTATATGAAGAATAATTATGGCAGTTGACGTGTTTTCTATGTAAAAACTGTCTAACAGTCTCACTTATATTCCTCAGATTTAAAATTATCGATAGAAGATTGAAAAATCGGCCTTAAATTGAGAGAATCAGCAATAAACATAAACCAACGTTGACATCGATCTCAGTATACCATACATAATTATTATACTCAACGTAGTTCAGGAAACAATTTTTTAATCTCTTCTAGAAGCCAAATAAGTGGGTAGCAATAAATTAAACCAGATTATCTACACAAAATTCTATCCGAATATTCAGAAAGGAAGAAAAACTAAGCTGTTTAAGATTACACGAGGGACCGTGAAATATTCGTGATCATCTATCAGGAATACAAGTTTTACCCGATTTATTCTCGCCTCACCTTAGCAAGGTATAAGATATTTATCATTCAGTTCCCTACAAAAGGCGGAAAACGTCGGCCATTTTGTAAAAATATATATTTTTTTGTATATCTTATATATCTAAAACGAATTACTTTGGTGATGCTGTGGCTGAATTAAATCTGTAGATACTTGAATATATTCGGTTTGGCAAGAGTATGAGGTACGATTTGGTTGATATTTCATGGGATATCATCATGAATTCATGACATATACTCATACTTTAGCGATCCTAACCGCCCTTGGGACATGTGGTGAGGATGATTTTGCTATAGAAAGAAAAAAAAGTAAAAATATAAGTTTATTTGACACAGGTTAAGTAAGACAATATTCACACAAAAAGAAAAAAAAGAACAAAAATTTAAATATTATTGTGTCTCTCAGCTGCGACAAGAGAACGCTGCGCTGCTGTGCCATACGAGAACGTTTTACAGACGGGTTGAAGCATAAGCAGTATGGATGTTCAAAGTACTAAGATACTAACTTGTAGATGTTATACTTCTGATTATTTCTGATAATTACCTAAGTATTTAAATTGTTTTTATTATAAATGCACTAGTATTTTTTACTTATACTTCTTCCACATAAGTGCGGAGAGATGGTAGGATACCTACTTTATTCTAACTTACGAAGCTTTCTAGTGCCGCCACACGAAAAAATTTACTCATTTTTATTCAGTGTTGGCTATGTGTGATTAAAAACTTTTCTAAACCAGAGTTGTAACTTTTTAATAGGCTGCGAGTGAGCACATTAGGCTACCCAAAACTGTCAAATTTTCCCAATCAACCTTGAACCTTATGTTGTAGCGATAAAGTTGAAAATCTGTTATAAAATTTGACAGATTATAGTAGTTTGATGTGCTGGCGTCTGTGCCTACCTGTTTTGGGGGAGATTTCCCAGTGGACCTGTGTAGAGGAATAGGTAGGTACTTTATTAACAAAAATCGTTTTAACTAAAAGTGCTTTAAATATTAGTTTTTAAGCTAATGAATAAATTTTAATTATGACAGATTAAAAATGATAAGGTACTGATAGATTATGAAACGTTGAGTAAGAGCAAATGAAAATGCTACAAGACTTAAACCAATGGTGTTGAAGAGACTAACGTTAAAATCGAGATCTTAGTACATAGGTATCTACTTCATCTCATTCCCAGCAGGAAGTAAGCTCGTGCAAATCGAAAGGGAATTGTCAGGAAATGAGTTGTGATTACCAAAAAACTCGAATATTAATCTGAACGCTAAACTGAACAGAACGTTTGGCAGGAATCTGCGCTGTCAACATTGCTACGAAACTTGCTGACATAGAGATAGAGAGCAAGAAAGAAAAAAAAACGTTTTTTTGCGGTAAACATGATACAGAAAGAACACGAACACAAAAAAGAACAAGTTGGGGAAAAATACTAGGTAACAACCGAAAAGCTAATAATAACAAAAGTTGAAACAAAAGAATAACAATATTACGCCTGTATTTGTCAAAAGTACACACCACAGCACAGATATAGATACACCTAGACAGCGTAAGAGAAACTACTTCGCGTGCCCAGCTTACGTACAAAAATCGTAAGCAGCCGCTTTTGCGCTCAGTCCTGTGTACTGCTGGCTGGATGAGAGGGAGCGCTGGCGCTAGGCCCCGGGGGTGGGGCGAGACGGGTGCCGCACGCGGCGGCGTCTTTGAATCGATTTGATTTTCCCATCACTAAATAGTGCTTGTGACGTCATAGTAGGTAGTCAAAAATGGCACGCTTTTACTAACAAACCCGATAATAATTTAGCCGACTCGGGGATCAAACCCAGTTCATAAAACTAAGCACTAGCGCTTGTGACCACTTCACCAAAGAGTAATAGGAAAACAACAAGTAACAATACCAAAATTACCAACAAACATCTAAAATTCCCTCAATTTTCACACCCATAAACACGTTTTTATTATTCATCTCGAACAAAAACTCGCATAAAGAGCAATTCTGTTATTTAACAAAAAGTATTATAAGCCCCTGCCGTGTTTCATTTTACACTGTGGCTCCTAGTAAGCGCAACATTGCATGTTTTCTTTTCATTTAAGAAACTTTACCTTGCTGAGAGCCGCTCGTCTCTAAACGAAATGATGCGAGATCCAGATGGGCCATCTGCCTTATTAGAATGAAAGCTGCTGTATCTCAGTCGCAGGTTTATGATTATGTGTCTGTGAGATGTGGGTTTCAAAGACTTTGTATTTCATTAGTCTGGATTATGTGGAAATTGAAGGCATATGTGTAGTCATGTTTTTAATTTGTTAATATTCTTTGACTGATAAAATCTATAAGTACTTTAAAATAATATTAATATGATAATGCTGAAGAGTTTGTTTGTTTTAACGCTCTAATCTCTTGAACTACATAAGAGTCGGATTTGAAAAATTATTTTTGCATTTGATAGCCCAATTCTTAAGGAAGATTATATGCTTACAAGTACAACCCTTAGGGGCCGGGCAAAAAGAAAAAGTAAAAAAGAACGCTAAACGAAAACAAAGTAACGAGGCATGGGCACGGTTAAAATAAGAAATTTCACTCGGACGAACTCGCCGGTAGAAGCTATTTATATTGTTGCCCCCTTACTAATAAACGTTGTATAGCGTCTGTATAGTTACACAACGCTTTGTTTTCTTCTTTCGAAAGTCAAATTACTGATGACAGAAAGAGAAATCGGTGTGTAACTATTCATCTGATATAATACGTTTATTAGTACAGGTATGTAAAGCTATCGTCAGATAGAATAAGGTTGCTCGCCTTTTAGGTTTAACTATTTTGAAACTGTTCGAATGAGGACAATAAATTGAGTATGGTTTCGTATTGTTCAACATAATTGCTCCATAAATGGTGTTCAGGTAATAAAATACTTTTAACTGCATGGCGCCTACCTAGCAAAAGCATCAAAATAATTATGGAAATAGTCGCAATATTCGGTTAGTAGGTAAATACGAGTAGGTAACTGCCACGAAAACTATCATACTTACTGCAAAAAACCTGCTTAATATTCAGGGAGAGTGGGGGAAATTACCCACGTATCGATGTCGTAATGGGGACTTTACACCCTCGTATATAATAGTATCATTTTTACACGTTCTCTTCGTGCTAAAACGATAGGCTATATTGTGTGAAAGGGGTGAAAATAGGGTTATTGGGGGTAATGCTTATATTAAAGGTTAAACGGTTAATAAATATCGGTTATATTAATCGCCTTTTGAAAAAACGATTGTTGGAAGTTCTTGTACAGTCAGGGAAATTATTTAATTAGGAAATTGACAATCTGTCAATTCGCTTAACAAATAATTTTTCCGTGATTAATGTCAATACAATTAGATTCCCGTGTTATAACCATTTCATTCAACTGTTAAAGAACATCTATTCTTTCTGGCATTAATTCTGAAATAAACCTTTTTGACGCAGCCGTGAGGCACACACTATGCCTGCCGGGTCAGCGGGATTGTCCGAAAGGGTTACCGCTGGCCCGGAACATAAAGGGCGAAGGAAGGAACACGGGTGGGTTTTAGTCAGTAAGAGTCTGACACTCCCGCTCCACCCAGAGCGAGAGGGGGGGTCATTTGACGATATACCATCCCCAAAAAAAAATGACTTGTTATTTATTTATTTGCTCTCATATACCTACATCATACCTTATACAATAAATTACTATCAGTTTTTGTTCTGTATGTTTTGTTATTTGATGTTTTTGTTTCAAGAGCTGTGTCCAAATTAACGTTATTCGTTTTTTCTTTCATGTGTTCCGCGGTATTATTTATGGCGAACGAAGCGAACACAAATAACTTGCTTTTAACACAACAGCACTCGCTCCGTTATCATTAAGTATGTTTCATGTCAGAGTACATTCTCGTGGACGTGAAACATTTTTATTTAACAACCCTTTAGTTGTGGAGTAGAAAATGTTGTGCATTTTAATGCAGGTATTGTGTACTTTACTTTACGTACGATGAAAATAAAGTTTTATATATCTGTACTTGTGAGAATTGAATGATAGTCAGAAATATGTCGTCGACCGTAGGTTCAATTGAGGTAAGGGACAAAATACCCAAAATGAGTTGAGTATACAGTTTTGTTCAGAATTTTTCGCTCTATCGAATGGTGTATATGAAAAAATTCTAGCTTAAGAAAAATGTCCCTTACCCTAATGATTTTTGGATCCAAATTTCGAATCACCCCCATAATAACAATGTATCTGAAAAACTACGCAATACAGGAACTTGAAATGGTGTAATTATCGCCGCCAATCCACTTCAAATAAGGTAAGGGTCTTCCCAATCAACGAATTACCGTTACATGGTTTATTTTTGAAGAAACAGTAATATAAAGTGTGTACTTCATTTGCTGTCAAAAACCTCTTTACACTGTATTTTTTTCATAATTTTTTTCAACAAGTCCTTTACACTATTTTTATTAATAGATTGGATCCAACGCAGAGGTCAATTTAATGTAAGGGACGGGACTACAAGTTACTTGGTCAGTAAGGGACATTACTAACAAAATACGTTGTTGTAAGGGACATCTATTTTCTTAAATAGCTAACTTATTTAAATAAATGTTACACATGTAGATAGAGCACTAAAATAGAAGATTATGTGTGAAATCAGACCCGAAAAAGGTTAATAACTAAAAAAGTTATGGGCGATTTAGTCCGCAAAAAAACTTTGTCGGCCTCTCCTGAAAAATCATATTTTGTTCCTTACCTCAATTGAACCTACGGTCGATTGTATTAAAATACCGTATCTACAAGTAGGTACCTACTATATTATTCACAAGGAGCATTCAGTATCATACGGTCCACTGGACATCATTAACAATTTCACATAAACAGCGCCTTTGTGTCTTAGCAAATAAGGGTGATTTTCGTCGTGCAAGTGATAGTAGTAAATAGGATACCCACATCACATATTAAGAAAATCCAAGGTTATAAGATTGTAGATATTTCAAGCTTCAGTAAACACACACAATATACGTTAGGTTAATATAATTTAATTTTAATAGTTGTTAGTTAATTTCGTACCTATAAGAAGTTTATCCAGTGTACTTATAATTATATATTTATCGTCTTTAATAAATAATACTTTAACATATGTACGTTAATTTATCAACAATAACATCAACATTCCTTTGTATCGAAACAATAAAGTTTTCTTAAAAATATAATCTTATATTAAGACGTTGTTGGCATAAGACAACAACGTCGTAATACAGATGCAAAAGCAAAAAAATCCTAACATTTTAATCCAGATAACTGTCCACCCACAAGAACAATACTTCCCACGCTAAAGTCTTGCGTAAACCAGCGTGGCATTCAATAGCGTCTCATTTCAGGGGTGCAGACTGACCGGCGCCATTTGTCCTTGGCCGCTTGGCGCCACCGTGGCGCGACAACTGGAGCTCCAGGGACGGATCTTAGCTGGCTAGTATATATTCAGCGCTATAGAAAAAGGTTTGTGAATTGTTGAGGGGATAAAAGTTATCTGATGTCTGCCAGTGATAAAAGAAAAAATTGCATCTGGAGTTCAGGAGTGACGTTCGTAGGAGTCGTGAGGAGCTCTTCTTGGGCTAATATGTTTATTTATTTTATATAAGTTAGCTTCATATAAGGCTTTATATAAGATAGGAACGAACGGTGGTAGCCCAATGGCAACGACCGCGACTTTTAGAGTTGTAGGTCGTAAGTTTGATCCCAGACAGGCGCTTTACTTTATGTAAATTATTTCATCACCACTGTTTCAAAACGAAGAAGGAAAACATCGTGAAGAAACCAGCATGTTCTAGAACCAAATTTCAAAGACATGTGACATCTACCAACACGTACTGGGCCCGTAAGTAGATCATGGCCCACTCGACAAGTGAACCGTCAGTTGCTGCTCTCATACAATGTGTTTGATATGGTATATGATTTATGCAAGACATAAAATTCATTACAAGACAAAAGGGGTAGAAAGCCTTATTTTAAGGACTACCGAAATGTAATAACAAAATGTATTAAAAAATAATACCTACATAAAAACATTTCCCTCGATCTTTTTGTCGTTATTTTTTTATACTTATTATGTAGGTATCTACCAACCCGCACTGGGCCCGCGTGGTGGATGCACATTCCCTCTCACAAAGAGGAGGCCTGTGTCCCAGCAGTGGGTACATTGTAAGCTGATTATGAGTATAAGGTAGCTTCAGTAAGTATAACATAATTATTAATCTAAATATTACGTCAATTACGACGTACACAGGAAAATAATAAATGAAAATAATAATAAAGAGTGACATAATTCGATATATTTGTAGTATGTGGGTGTACTTGTGCGGTGTATGTCCTGCAAAAGTGTGCGATAATGTGTGTGTGTGTCTATGTACGTGTGACTAAACTGGCACTAGGTACCTAAGTAGTAAGTGGAGGATTTGGATAATCTCCTTTTGCAATCTGTTTCGTGTGGTATTAAAATATCAAAGATGGGAATTTATCATTATACAGTATGTTAACTAACAGAGGGCGTTCCCGTTAACCCGCAATAGTATAGCATCCATACATGCTAAAAAAATTTTTACCATTCGAAAATAAAATGTTTTTTTTTTTTTTATATTAAAATATTCACTAAAAATCGTAAATTGATACGTTAAAGAAACACTCTGTACACGCGTACTTGAAGGACAGCAATGTCGGAATTTATTTAATCAAATAAATTAGAATTAATTAAATAAATAGAGTATCAATTTACGATTTTTAGTGAATATTTTAATATAAAAAAAAATAAAAACATTTTATTTTCGAATGGTAATATTTTTTTTAGCATGTATGGATGCTATACTATTGCGGGTTAACGGGAACGCCCTCTGTTAGTTAACATACTGTATATTTATTTATTTAATATTTACTTTAAGCACACAAATGTATAGAGGCGGACTTAATGCCATACTCCGGCAGATTTTTTATAGTTTCCGAGAATATTAAGTAATTTTCTTTTTTCTATTAAAGCGTTTATTAAATTAATATCCGTCGTGGTTTTTATTTTTTCGAAAAAAGTTAATTAGAATTCCTTCGTGTTTGTCTAAATATCTGTCATAAAATCTCAACATTTTTGTTTAAGTATTTTTTTTGCCCTTTCACACCATTTTTTTTTCGTTTTTTTTTTGAAGATCATTCACAAACCTTTTACAGAAAACCGTGTCTATATCGGTCTAACCGTTTTGGAAATAAATAGAAACATTCGTTTTTTGCACACACCTCTCTGGCTAGTCACATAAAGCTTCTCCATTTCGTCGTGGGCAAATAGACAAGGATAATCACTAATGAAATTATCCTTTATTTACTTTCTATATCATCGAAAGAATGGGCGTTAATTTGTTCTTATAAGAATAAGAACAAAATATATTTTGTCCAAGGCTTATTTTTAATCTTATATTTTGAATTGTTTCTTCATTTGTGTCTTTTTTTACATTGTTCTCACATATAGAAACAATAATACCCAGGATTTTGTAACATCTTGATTTAAAAGAGTGTCCATGGAGTTCCTTGCCCGTCCTTCTCCATAGAGATCTACGTTTTGGAATGGGCAACTAGCTTCAACTTTCTGAGTAACTGACCGACTATTTAATTTTGACAATTTAAAAGTACCTGTAAGTACATGGTTTAATTGAAATAAATGCTTTGAGTTTGAGTTTTGCTAAGTCTACATTCAAGTGGATTTAATTCCTAGACATCACTCTAGGATTCCCTTTGTTGTGAGATCCAGGCTCCTTCATAAAAAAAAGCCTTCACAGTATCGGAAAGATACTTCTAACCCGCAGTTGGATAAAGAAGACGCCCTGAAATGATACTAAGCTGGTGCTAATTGCCAATCATTTTGGGAAAGATATTTGTCAGAGCAATATTAATAGGTACCATAATCATTCGTCATATTATTTATCACTAGCAGCGCCCTGCGGTTTCACCCGCATAAGTGTCGTTCCCGTGAGAATATCGGGATAAAAACTATCCTATGTCCTTTCCCGTGACTCAAACTATCTCTATACTAAATTTCATCTAAATCGGTTTAGCGGTTTCAGCGTTAAGAGGTAACAGACAAACAGACACACTTTCGCATTTATAACATTAGTATGGATTGTAACTTTCCCGCTTTCCCGGGGATCAGACTCGATGGCGCCAAGTGTCCTTGGCCGGTTGGCGCCGGTGTGGCGCGACGATTGGCGCTTTGGGGAGGCTGCGTTCTTATGATACTGAAAGTGAGGGTAGGGATTAACGATTGGTTAGTTTGGCAATGAAATGTGTCACGAATTCAACCTGTTACAGATATTCTATTTCACGAAGTCCGTTCGGCTTTGATTGTAGTAGTGACGTATCCCGACAAGCGCGCTTGTGTATGTAAAAGTGGGTAGCGTTAACAAAGAAATCTGATAGATAATCAAGTCGAGATTTAATAATCGAAATAAAATTTTGGTTTAAATAAACAATGTGCATGTGCACGCTTGACAACATTCATAGCCAAACGGACTTCGTGACATAGAACATCTGTAATAGAATCTCAATTCTTTTTACTTGCACCCCAACTGCGTAATCACAATCTGAATAATTTTGCTTTATATATGTTTGAAAAATTTGTCTTCTCAACTATGTAAATTGGTAACGCAATGAATGTACAGACGCCAGCACATCAAGCTATCCGAAACTGTCAAATTTTTCCAATCTTCTTTGAACCTTATGCTTTGGCGATAACGTTGAAAATCTATTAAATAAATTTGACAGATCGTAGTAGGTTGATGTGCTGGCGTCTGTACATATGAACTAACAAAATGAAAGCCATTCCTACTGTTAATGTGTTACGCAGTTACCCCGCTGAAAACTGCGCATCTGTTTTCTACCAGGTTTGGTGATTATTTTATTATTATTATTATTATAATTTATCACCTCATTTCATCAAGTTCACTTGTTTCTTGAAGCATTCTAGATTACAGCAGTGCGATTCTGTAACCATCTCACCGTGAAAACGTGAGCGTGGAGTGAGCTGTCAATAGTGACAATTCCTAGCAAAACTCACAATATCACCTAAGTTTTCAGGGTGAGATTTTTACAGAATCGACCGGCTGTATTGGACAACTATTATATAATCCACAAAACTTTATCTAAATAATGATAAGATCTAAAAATATAAATCAAGCCAGACTTTAGAAAATACCTTGGAAATCTCGCGGCACGGTAAAACTTATAAACATGAAATAAATAATATTAGCTGCCTACAAAAATCACTGGTGTTTGTTATCAACAAAGCTTAACACCCGTAAGTTCATGTGGCACGCGACCTTTGGTGACATGTAATTAGTGTCGCATTATTATGAAATGTAGGTTATAAGTCAAAATTACTTTAATTTCATAAATTGTGACCTGTTTCTGTTATTAGTGGATTGCATTAACTATTCTGTCTCTACATTTTTTTAATTAATTGTCACGACCGCGAGCAGCTTCGATGTGATCATAGAAGCACTGGTCTTGAGCTGACCCAGCTAATGAATACAGTTACAGCTATTAGAAAATTATTATTTAGGGAAGATGCAATTTTTTCTATTTAAAACTCTAAAAAATATTTAATTTGCAATGATTTTTGAAATGACGCCATGACTGTGTATCTTTATGCTACATAATTATATAGCGCCATACATTATCCGTACTACGCGACAAGGACGGGAATAAATTCCTCCAAAAACTTCTAAAGCGTGTAGCTTCTCCATATTTCCATCGATTTTACAGACTTTTTTCTATTATCTCTAATCCTACTATACCTCCTTTGAAATTACATATTTGTTCGAACATTTCTAATATTAGTAATCGTCCCTATTGTCTTGAGCAGATAGCGTTCTAAAAACAAAAATCTTTCCCAAGGGAGTTATCCTTACAAATATTAACCTTTACGAAATAAATGAAAAACATAATATTTAGGTACCTTTCATCCATGTTCATTACATACTGTTAAAACAAAGTACTTATTCCATATTCAGTAATAGTCTATTTCATCTAAAACAGAAGTTATCCAAGTAAACCTACCCATTTTGATAGGTTTTATTTTATGAATCAAATAGATCTCCAAGAATGGGTATGCTTTGAATAAACATACGTCACATATTCTACTCGTGTGTCCAAAAATAATATTAATCTATTTGAATTTGTTTCATTGGTTTTATTATTGTATATGTTTGGCTCTATCTTCCTTTTATTTACTTTTTAGGCTTCATCTGATATCATATTGCGTTATGCCTATTGAATGTTCAACCGTCCGATCAGATTTCGATATGCTCGCAAAAAATTTACATGCAAGAAAGCTAAATTGGTCCTGAAGGGTTTCGGAAACATCGTATTTGGCAAGTTTATGTAAAAAGAATTTTGTTTAATACTCATAGAAAAAACAGAGCCATCTGCCATAATTTGGTACAACAATTGGCTATTGTTTTAATATTTTATTCCATTTTAGGACCCGGCTGGAAAGTAAGACGAAGACCCTGTCGCGAACAGATATTCATTTTTCCTTTAAGTACTCTTAATAGATTTTTGAAGATTATTTTTTTTTTAAACTTCGTTTGTTGACTTCGAATTCGGCGGGTGTGATACCTTCTTTTTTTTATGCGGTCCGTTTAATCCACGCGCACGAAAGTTCCTGATTGCAATCGACTAAAAATCGCGTCGCGTGACTAAATTTAGCTTTAATTTTTTTGCTACAAACCTACAGTATCCTCTGATTCATAAAATTCTTATTAATAACTTTTATAGTCACAAGTTTTCATCACGTGTTTCTCATCGTTTTTCTTGTTAAATTTTTATACTTTTTGATAATTCACACAATTCGGAATTTAAAAAAAAAGGATAATTATACGTATTTTATTAGCGAAGCGTTTCGTTTCATTTATTTCGCTACAATACGTGTATGCGTGTAAGCATAGCTTAATTAACCTACAATGTTCCCACTGCCTGGACACCGACCTATAAGCAATCATTGTAATTTACGAGCGGAACCTCTGTGAAACCAAAGGAAATGAGCCAATTTTAGACACGTAAACACTGTGGTGTTTGCAAACGTAATTGTTCTTACCTAAATGTTATAATATGAATTATTTCATACTTAATAATTAAGTACATAGCAGTTATTGTTACTTTACGCATTGTTTTATTGACACCATGTGGTAAAAGTAATCATGGTGATCAAATTTTAAATGAATCGAAAAAGTCGTCTTAATTACGATTGATGTGTTAAATATACAATCTTGAGGTGAAAAAAGCTTCCTTTTTTCACCATCTAGCCGATGCTTCCATCGGCATGCGATGAAAACAAAAAATGAACCTATCGTGAGGGACTACTAGACATAGGCCTCACCAATTGCACGCCATTTAGCTCGATTCTCAGCAACTCTCATCCAGTTGCTACCAGCCGCCCTGCGAAGATCGTCGCTCCACGTAACCTGAAGGCGTCCTACCTTACGTTTGCCGATTCGCGGTGTCCACTCAAGAACACGTGTCTGCCCCAACGGTGATAGGCCCACGTGGTGGATTACTGCACATTCCCTCTCACAGAGAGGAGGCCAGTGTTCTAGCAGTGAGAATGTTATAGGCTGAGAAACAAAAAAACCAGTGGCACTCCGGGAGTGCCGACAGAAGTGAAAACATGAACAATTACGTGTGTATTTTGTGAATCGTCTTATAAACAAAACACGCGCGGTACCGGCTACGGCCATCCGTCTTACGAATTTTCGATCAGCCGGTCGATTCTGTAAAAATCTCACCGTGAAAACTTAGGTGAAGTGAGTTTGTTTTTGCTAGGAATTGACACTATTGAGAGTTCACTCCACGCTCACTTCACCTAAGTTTTCACGGTGAGATTTTTACAGAATAGCACCGCAGGTCACGTGTCCTGACGCGAGTTTAAATTTTTTTACCCATTACAAAAAAAGTGTACAACGCCGCTAAAGAAATTTTCACTTCAAATGGCATACGATTTGGTAATTTGTATTTAGACTGGATTTTACTGTAATATAAATCACTTTAGAAATGCCTTTCGGAAACATTTCTTTGCATAGCTCGTAAATCTCGTAATTAGACCTCCAGCAGGTACACTATAGATATTTCCAGAGTTGCTACTTAAAGTTAAAATTAAAATGTTCAAATGGATTCCAGACCTCGTCAGTTTACACGGGGCTATTAAGAAAAAGTAATTTCCCTCGATAGCCGGAGTTCAAATTGCGCGAACAATGACTTAGAAGCATAAAAAACGTAATATGAGGGACCTTTCACAGTTTATTTGCGAGTTAATTTAATAATACATGCATTTTGTACTATGTTTTGCTCATTTCGTAGCCGTGTAGCAGTCGTAGCAAATCGTAGTATGGGGCTACGGCGTAGCAGTGAACAGAGAAAAGCGTAGAGGCTGGAGACATTTACATCGAATTATTTCTAATGGATTCATATTTCAATATTGATGATTGTGGAGAGTGTGGAGATAGCCTCTAGCTGTTCCTATGTATCATATATTTATTTCGCTTCCGCCCGTATTCTTAGGAAATTATAATTGCATAATTTATTTTTAATATCATCTTGAGTGCATTCATAGTTTTGAATTGTGTAATTTATTTATTTACCTTTTCAAAAACAGATGTATGAACGTAAAGGAGGCAAAAGGTGTATGTAAGCAGCTGGCGTTCTGTAGGTTTTGCCTATCCTCATGGAAGAAGGTGTGAGTTTATGTATGCAAGTAAAAAAAAATATATATAAATCCGAATTGAGAACCTCCTCCTTTTTTGAAAGACAGTTAAAAACAACAAGAATCTTGTACAATATCAAGCCAATGCGCTTCCAGAAAACTGCTAAACTCGAAAATGGAACAAGAAATCAAAAATGTAAACAAAGGCGTTGCCATTTGAAATAATAACCTCAATGGTGTAATTAGTATTATAATATAGTGCTAAAATTGTAGGCATATCTTAAACAGGTAAAATATAATATTGCACACAGTTTTCAGCTTTAAAGTGACGTAAGTTATAGTCCAAGAATAAACCGACTTCATCTAGTTTTAAAGAAACATGATTGACGTGTGAAAGTGTTTATACAAACCTACTTACAAAAATAAAATCATTTATCATTTATTTATGATTAAAAATTTTCCTGATTGAAATAAAATCGTGCAAATAGTTTTTATGATACTGGCAATAAGGCAGAAGCTCTAAACATTTTCACTTTAATTTATTACTTTCTATTTATAAAAAGTTTTTTTTTTCTAAAAAGAGAATCGTTAAAAAAATTGTAAATAAAATTGCGTTATCCTAAGAATCGATTCAAATGGGCGTACCTGCTGGTCGGCAATTCGGCATTTGGTTTCTGAAGTTTGTCGTGATTGACCTACATTGACTTAAATTTTTGATCTCGAATTCCATTTCCAAGATTACATTTATCGACAACACGATACTGAAACATAATATTTGTACAGCACTATGTACATTACCTTCGTTCCATTATGTCATGATGTTATCATACCCACCTCTAATTTGCGTTAGTACTTCGTTATACAGGCTCGGTATAAGCCGCACCGGTGATGTAGGTTATCTTTTGTGTGGCGTGTAAAACAAGAGAACTCATCACGCATATTGTTCGCGTACCGTACGTACAGTGAAACAAGCTAGTTGGTATACAAGCTGCAGATTTGTAACTAATTTTAAGGTGTATGCGATAAGGTAGCCCGCCAAACTTAATTTTATTTTGCAATTTGCAGGTTCAATGTCAGGTATGTTGATAAAAATATTATCTGTCATCAATCATCAATACAACTCTCTTAGTTAAAATTACATGTCTGTATTAGATTGTATGGAAATCAACAGAGAATCTAATACTGACCTGAAAGTTGTAAAAAACCAAGGACAGTTAAAATTTTGCGGGCTACCCTGGCGCCATCGTCTTAAACAATCTTGTGAGTTTACGTAATTAATTCTTTTACAGCACTCTTTCTGCCATAAGCTTGAAAAGTTATTACGCATACAGTACACATTAATATACCTCTGCCTTATCCTTCGAGGATTACATGCGTGCTGTTATGTTGTGTGTTCTTAAAAATTAATGAATATTTTTGCCTGTATACCAAATAGCTGGTTCGACTGTACACACGACGACACATCAAGCAATAATTTCCAGTTTTAGCAGACCTCACATTGTGTAGGATTTCCGTTCAATGAGAGGTCTGCTTATACTGATGACGCATAGGTGGGGTGTCGCCGTATGTACTGTGGCCCAGTGTGGGATGCGACACGCTGCGCTTTTTATGAAAAGATAGCTATTGTCTTGTGGCATTGTCTGGTTGTGTTTAGAAAAAAGATTTTAAAGGATTACTTAAGTTTTGGATCTTTTTCTGTTGAAGTTGGGTATAATTGGAATAAACATGGAAATGAGTTGGAAAAGTTCAAGCGGATTTCATAATTTACAGGTTTTTGTCACAACATCAAATTAATTAAATGTAAGATATTACTTACCGATTTTTTAGGTAATGCTTGCTTAGAGTTTGAATTTAAAATGATACTTTATAAGTACATCTCTACACTATGGTCCTTTCACAGTCTGTTATTACCTCTGATTTTGCATCACTGTCAACGTCACAGTGAACTTTATTCTCATTCTGATAAGGTTGTTATTGGGTTACTGCCACTCCTTTGTTGCCCTAGTTACTACCAATCTTACTACCAGTTGTTATACCCTTAATTTTGATTACCCTTCCTAGTACTCCAGTATTGAGCTGTTAGAAAGAAAAAATTAAAAAGCTTGTGTTACTACCGTAAATACCTACTTTAAAAAAAATTCTATACTAATTTATTTTTTCTTTATAACTTGTACTTAAAACAAATTATTCTAAAATAAAAATAAAAAAGAAACAGATACATACATATATCTATAAAAATTTGTATATTTGTTTGGAAGCCCTATCAGATTGTCATTATGTGAATATAATGCAGTTCCAATAATATTACATACATACGTGACGAATTGATAACCTCCTTTTTTTTAAGTCGGTAATAACCTCCTTTTTTTAACCGCTAAAATAGGTATTTACGATAGTAACACGGGCTATTTATTTTTTCCCTTCTAACAGCTCAATACTGGAGTAGTAGTAAGGGTAATCAAAATTAACGCTATTACAACTGGTAGTAAGATTGGTAGTAACTAGGGCAACAAAGGCTGCCACTGACAGGTCTGTTCAAATCATTGTGATCTTTATTCTCATCACTATAAGGTTGCTGTTGGGTAGCAGTTGACAGAGGAAAATAACTGTGACTGTATTCCAATTCTTGTTCCGGCTTCAGTGGTTTAGACACTGCTGAAGAATGCTGTAATCAGACATTCTTTTTGAGAAACATGAAACTGTCTATATAGTTAGATAGTACGTTCTAATTCCATGGTATATAAAGAAGATAAATGTTAAGAGAGTACGCTGAAAAAAGTGGGCTACATTATTTCGATCCCCAGTAATTTTAATACCTAGTCGGTATTATAGTCAAATTATTTTTACATAACCAACAGTATAAACAATGAAAGGTAAATTTCAAATGTGTGTGTGTGCGCGCCAATGTGTGTGATGTGTATTGTGTGTAATATATCTTACCTTTATATTTCACTATACATAATCCCGAAGACGAGTAAATAAGAATACCTTGTCTACCGCGTGTCAGGGTTATATGCTGTACCTACATTGTTTTAACCAGTCTTAGGTAGACAGGCCTTCCTTCACATTGTTGTAGCCTTTATTGTCTTAAATTGCTTTGAGTTGGGTTGCAAATCTAATCTAATCTAACGAGCCTGTATTGTCCCACTGCAAGGCAAAAGCCTCTCTCTCCCTTTTCCACACAATTCTGTCTTTTGCGTGTGGCTAGTCCTTAGTAGGAGTGAAGCTCGCCCCGACATCTTCGTCTTGGCCTGCCGCGATGGCGTCGTGCGTTCAGTGGGATGCATCGGTAGTTCTCTTAGGCCAATTGTCATCTGACATGCGGCAGACATGTCCGGCCTAGTCCCATTTGAGTTTAGCGGCTTTCTAGGTAACGTCTGTTATTTTGGTTTTAGCATGCAGTATTGTGTACCTTATATGGTCAGAAAGTTAGACAAAGCAAAATGTTAGGTATAGAAAAAGTTTGTATATGTACAGACGCCAGCACATCAAGCTACTACAATCTGTCAAATTTCTTTAATAGATTTTCAACTTTATCGCCAAATCATAAGGTTCAAAGTTGATTGGGAAAATTTGACAGTTTCGGGTAGCTTGATGTGCTGGCGTCTGTTCAGTCAACCGCGGATCAGAGGGGACCCTTAGCATAATCAGAATATAATGTGCCACTGCTGGGACACAGGCCACCTCTCTGTTAGAGGGAGTGGGCCACCACGCGGCCATCCACTACGCGGGCCCAGCGCGGGTTGGTAGATGACACATGTCTTCGAATTTTTGCTTCAAGGACATGACGGTTTCCTCACTATGTTTTTCCTTCATCGTTTTGGGAGCAGTGGTGATGAAGTAATTTACATAAAGTAAAGCGCCCGTCGGGTCTCGAACCTACGACCTACAACTCGTAAATCGCGGCCGGTACCACTGAGCCACCACTGCTAGCGGGGACTACTACGAAAATCGCCTCGAAAATTAGGTAGGTACTGCTACGGCATAATGGAACAGTCAATGTGAAAATGCTACCACTGATGCGCGGTTCTTATAAGATTAACGAACAGCATGTTTATAGGGCGTTTCTAAAATAGATTGTTTATTTTATCCTTAGGAAATTGGACCAGATTTTCTAGGATTTCAAATTATATTGCTTCTGGGTAGAAAGGGAAAATTGATTATTAATATCTTCGAAGGTAGGTGCAGACGCCAGCACATCAAGCTTCTACAATCAGTCAAATTTCTTTAATAGATTTTCAACTTTATCGCTAAAACATAAGGTTCAAAGTTGATTGGGAAAATTTGACAGTTTCGGGTAGCTTGATGTGCTGGCGTCTGTACCTACATACATTTCGTCTTTTGTGTTTTTATGTTTCGATTTTTGCGTAACTACTATCTTAAAACACTATACCCGTTTAGGTAACTGAAAAACACATAACAACACTAACTTGATGGATTTTTGAGAAATTAATTACTACCGGACTACCAGACGCACCTACGCTACTGTACCATCCACACTTGCTTGATATCCCGACGAGTCACGTTTATTATACGCAAAGCCAAAGTGTGGAACTCTCTGCCAGCGTCTGTATTCCCTTCCATATTTATGCCGTCTGTTTTCAAACCAAGAGTGAACAGGCATCTTCTGGGCACGCTCGTTCCATCATAGACCTCATCTATCGCTTTCCATCAGGCGTAATCGAGGTCAAGAGCAGGCAAATTAACCAAAAAAAGAACTTAAGCGACTTATCATTCCAGTCGCCAAACAAAATGACGCCACATTATTCAGGATTTCATAACGTGCCATCATAAATATTTAAAAACAGGCCGCAGGCTCTGCGAGGGTCATATAACAGCACAGTATTCCACTTTCAAAACAGTATATTAGATCAAGGTTGCCTTTCTCCAGCCCCTGTGTCTTGTTTTGACCAAACTCCAATACTGTTAAATACAACTAGAACACAACCTTGGGCTCATTTTCTCAAAAAGAGGTGTATGTCAACTATTTTGTGGGAGCTGCCATTTTTATTTAAACCGTATAAAATGGTAGGCCATGCTGTTTTGGTTGACTATGACTTGGCAAGATAGAGGATGACGTAATCCTGCGCTCCTACGATGTGGTAGTTTTGCTTGCGGTTAGCGTAAGGCAAAACGAACCTTGTTTCTATATGATAAGAGTGAACCAAGTAGATTTTAATAAGTTTGTTTGTCTGGTCTATGTCCAGACTGTGAGGCGCCTACACAGCGCCCGTTTGTCGTTTTCAGGATGACTCAGCCGTGTGACAAGGATAGCAATATTCGAATAGGAACAAAATAGAAAGTGATAGAGTAAGAATTTTCAGGAGATGTTTTGTGTTGTCAAAAGACTTTATATAAACAAACTAATAAACAACTTGGTTTTATTAATTTATTGTTGAACTAAATTCAGCTATTCATAAAGGACTTAACAATTTTATTGTAAGGGTAGGGTAGTTAATAAAAGTTAAGCCCGCATTTCATTAACAAAAGTGCTTGAAGGAATAAATTGATTGAAGTTACAAGAGTTATATTTTCATGTAACGTTCCTAAACTTTGTCGGGAAATTATACTTTATGTAGATGCTTCATTAACAAAGTTTCGTAGAGTGCGTGTTACTAATTTGTGACACTAAATGACACATTTTATGACACTAA
Source organism: Luperina testacea (assembly GCA_927399505.1). Taxonomy (NCBI): domain Eukaryota; kingdom Metazoa; phylum Arthropoda; class Insecta; order Lepidoptera; family Noctuidae; genus Luperina; species Luperina testacea. The sequence goes on along the minus strand of OV656768.1, from coordinate 14,288,077 downwards.
ATGAGTGAGTAAGTAATTTTATATAAATTAGTCAACTACATGGGCGCCGGGAGCGGGGTGCAAGAGGATGCACTAGCACCTCCCTATCTTCAAAATAAAATATAGGTGTAAAAACATTCAGAACTAAAAAAAAAATATCCGAAAACACCTAAAAAAGTAGCTTCGCTCGCTCTTGCAATAATTCAATCTCTCGATTTTAAAGTTTTTTTGCATTAGCCAACAAAGTACCGAACTCCTCTTTCCGAAAATCTAATCGACAGACTGCTTCGCTCTTGCATCCTACTCTATCTTAATTCTTATTTATATTATTTATATAAATCGACTCAGTTTGTACTCTTTCTGTATGCATGGAGAGTAAAAGAACACTATTTTTCCACTTTATCATAGTTGTGTATGTATTTATTTTTTTGATTACATTTTAATATTTATTAACATTTTAGTGATATTTATTTTAGAAGTATCAAGTATGTTTATTTGTATGTATGTAAGTATATTCGTATAATACTTGTTTAGTTTTATTAAGTGAATTGTTTTTAGATTGTATGTATTATTTTTTAGTCTCCTTTACTCTTTCACACGCTGTCTACATCTCTCTATTTATTGTCTTATCGCAGGTATGCTGGAAGAGATTTCTTATGAAATAAGCATCAACTTTGTACAGACGCCAGCACATCAAGCTACTACAATCTGTCAAATTCCTTTAATAGATTTATGAAGTTTTATGATTGATACGATCGTGTTGTGCAAGATGACAATTATTACCTTACAATTATTACCTTAACTATTTAGCCAGTGTGCCTAAATTAACTGGCAGGGAAAACTACGATGAGTGAACTTTTGCAGTAGAAAATTTACTCGTGTTGTAAGTGGAGGGAAAAGAAATAAAACCCGAAGATGATGCCTGTTATGTTTTTTTATTTGTAGGTAATGTGCGTTTTGTTTGTGCGGAATAAACAATTTTTCTTTCATATAATTAGGCCTAAAACCACTGAGTTACGTTTCAAAACATTGAAGTTTATAGAGCTCGAACGTTTAAAATTACTTTCGCTGTGGGTATTAACAAAATGATCCCATTAATGTCCACGGGAATGTCCCGAGGGTTATCTAACCCTGATGTGGAGTTGCAAACCCCAATGCAAAGAGGGTTTCTATGTTGGTGACGGTTTACAAATCTCTTGGGCATCCCATATGCCTGAAGGCAGCCGCATGGTTATAAGATATTCGCAGGGTTTCGCTTAGAAATGAGTTATTTTTAGAATTCCGATGATTTGATGTGGAGAGATAAAAGTAATGTAATATGAATAGAAGAGGCCATTGATATGAAACATGCTGTAGGTACATATTATTTATATGACTGAGAGTAAAGGCTCCTGCAAACAGACGCGACGCACGACGTGAATTGCGCGCTACACAAAGGCACCGCTCGTTGCGCGACTTGCGGTGCCTTTGTGTCGCGCGCGATTTTATCGCGTGTCGCGCCTGTTTGAAGGAGCCTTAAGATGTTGGAAATGTTAACAATCTCGGGTAGTCCAAAGCAACTATTAAGGGATTACGTATAATGAACTATCTATACAAATTAATAAAATTGAAGTGTGTGTTTGTAATCTATACATACAAATAAATAAAATTAGTGTTTTTTTGTAATGTCAAAATAACAGCTTTTTACTAGATGCTATAACAATTTTTTTGTCTATCTGTCTGTTTATTCCGACTAATCTCCGAAACGGCTGGACTATACTGTTAACCCTGGGGAAAGACACTTTAGGAGGCTACTTTTTATCGACCACGCGGACGAAGCCACGGGCGGAAACTCGTTTAGTGATAATGATTGGCAATTTATTGTAGTAAAAAAACAACCGCAACCGGCGCGCGTGTAAGGGATGTTTTTTTTTTCGTTTCATGTAAGCAAAGTAAAATGTAAGTAGGCATGTAAGGATCGGAGCAGATGGGGTTCTGCGTTTCTGCCTACCCTTTAGGGAAGAAGTCGTGAATTTATGTTTATGTAAGTAATTATAGTAGGTATCACTGTCAGCACAATATTATTTCAACTTGTCCTTTTTAGGGTTCCGTAGTCAACAAGTAACCCTTTTTTTTTTCAGGATGGGAAATCATCAACCCCTACCGCTCTGGGTGGAGCGGAAGGGAGTGTCAGACTCTTACTGACTAAAACCCACCCATATTCCTTCCATAGACCTTTATGTTCCGGGACAGCGGTCGCCATGTTCGTCTGTCCGTCCGTCCATCCGTCCTTCCGCAGCTTTGCTCAGAGACTCTTAATACTAGAAACCTATAATTTAGCATGGATATACTATATTAAGCACGACGACAAAATCGCCATTTTTTTTTGGGCTCCTCTACACGTAAAGTCATGTCTCTTTTTTCTCGTCTACTGGGGTTTGGGGTGTCGTTGGATGGGTCTTTCAAAAATATTACGGGTTTGAGAAAACTATCACAGCTAAGTAGGCTTTATAGGTTTACATAGTCGACCAACTTAAACAATTACAATATTACAATGTTAAGTATGTTCTTGGGATAAATGCATTCTAACTACGGAACCCTTCATTGTGCGTGGTCCAATACGCACTTGACCGGTTTTTTTTATCTCATGTTTATGGTGTACAGAATATAAATGAGAACAGACGCGACAATGATTTACATTCATTTCGCTGCGTCAGGCCCTTTCAAGATAAAAACCGGTCAAGAGCGAGTCGGACTCGCGCACCGAGGGTTCCGTACCATCATGTTTTTAAATTTTCATCAACGAGGCCTGTATTCGTCAGAGAATTTTAACACTGTGCACAGTGGTGTAAAATAGTTTTATGTCAGTGCCATCTCTTGACCGATAGTAGAACTAATGTAACTTTTGGTAGATGATTTCTGAAAAAGTGTGCTATTTAGAGACTTCTTTTTATTTTTTCTGTAATCTCTACATAAGCTTCTATCACATAGAATAATTTCAGATTTTTCTCTTTGCAAGCTTCCAAGATAACGGTATTTTTTTTTACAGTTTTCATCAAAAGTCGAAAATTATGCGGCCTAAAAAAAAAGAAAAACTGTTTGAGAATGTGCAAACTGCGTTCTTTTATATGATATCCCACATGCCCTAGTAGCCCCACTTCGGATTTTTCAGACCCCCTTTCAGTCCCTGTTGCAAAAAATATACATTATATTTTTTATTTGCAGAATAGATGGGCAAACGTTATCTAAAACTATTATAAATTTCAAGTTGATAGCATTAGTAGTTCTTAAGATATCCAGCTGTGACAGACAGACAGACGCACAGACAGTCTCACCATAAGGGTTCCGTTTTACCATTTTGGTATGGAACCCTAAAAAATGTGTTCCAGAGGTCCTTTCGGGAAGGTCGTATTATAATTATAAAAAGTTCAAATTAATTAACTTTATTTAGTTTTCTCATACTTTTCCTTGTTTTCGCTGTGAATTACTTAATTAAATATTTTTGGTAATTTAAGTTTGTAATTCAAAAAGTATCAACTTGCCAAAGAAAATGAAAAACCAGCGGTGTATATTGGAAAATGAAATGGTATTGCTTAGCTATATTAATTTACGTGGTCTTCACATGATTCTGACCAAGATTATGTCTGGACTTTAAAAGACACGTGAGTGAGTTTAGGCCTTTCTTCTCAGAGTAGTCAGATAGGAAACGCCGATCTCATCTAGCTTTTTTTTAATAATGTGACGTGTAAAAGTAATTCCGATTTCCTATTTACAGAATTAGCAATTTCATTTCATTAATAAAAGTAGTTTATGAAACTATTACATAACAAAGGTTAGTAAAACACGAGTGTGACTTTTTCATAGTATAAATACCTGGTTATGAGCAGTTTCAACCATTACTTTATCCTAAACTCAAGCAATTTTAATAAAACAATAAATTTATATCGCAAATATGGCTCTCAAATCCAACATTCAACTGCGGGGGTGTGCTGCACAGCATTTTCCATCATAGGATAACACTAAAATCATTACAAACTGTAATTTAGTAGAAAAAAAGTGATTTAAAAATATATATTTTGTTAGGGAATGTGTGTTTTAATAAATCTTTTTCTTGTAAATTATTATTTTAGATACCAATCAACATGGTGTTCACTTGATCTGACCAAGATTATGTTTGGACTTTAAAAGAGACTGTGACCTCTGAGTTTGTTTCGGCCTTTCTTCTCAGAGTCACCAGACTTTGCTCTCAAACTGCTAGCCCAAGTAGCACAAAATAGCTTTATAATCGATGGATAACAGAATTAGCATATTATTATAGCTTTATAAGAAGTCTACATATAGGCATTATAAACCACTATACAGCTCTTGTCATGCTAATTTGGGCCCCAAATTATACAGCCTTAAGTGTAAGAATGGCATTTTAGCAGCATTATATTGGTTGTCTACCGGAATGATAAACGCATTATAATGCGCTGTGAAAACAGGTTAAAGCAGTGCGCATATGTTAAATGCGGCTCTTATACAGCTTGTACCATTACAAAGGCAAAATACAAACATTTTCAAATATTATTTTTAATTTCTGTGTTTTCTTGTGTAAAAAGAACATGGATACTTTCAACAAAAAAATATAAGTGCTACAAGGCAAGTTTAAACTCTTGTTTTTGTTCTCTATGAGTGAATTAAGGTTGCGAGTATCAGTTTACTGTGAAAGTATGTATATATTTGAATCAAATATTTCATGCGCCTTCAAATTAAAGAGCTATTTATTACAAAAATATTATAAAAATATGTGGAATTGTAAAAAAAAATATGCTCTTATGAAGAAATCTTTAGTTTTAGTCATTATGATACCTGTATTGTACCGACCGGTCAATACCATAGGTTGAAGTCCTTTCTAAAGGACTATTTACCATAAAATTAAATTTTAAATATTATCGATACAAAAAGCAAAATGGCGTAAGCATAATTAAAAACTTTAGGCATGCGGATACGACGGTATACGACTTATTGCTTGTTAAAATTCTTGTCATTATACGTTTGTATAGATAAAGGCTATATAATAATTATTATGATGAAATGCTTTTAAAAAGCTGGCATTAAAACAGCACCAATGTACACCGTTAAACAGTTGTGACCCATGCGAAAGGTCGTTATAAAACATAGAGCAGTTTTAAAGAATTTTAAAATGCTTTTTAATAGCCTAAGCCGTAATTAATGCTTACATACGGCCTACACTTTTGTATAATGCTTACAGCTGTATTAGTAGCTGTATAGAGACATAAATCATGTCTAAAATAAAACCTTTAGCTGCACAAAAGATTAAAAAAGAGGATTATATAGCTTTAGGAACTACAAAGTTAATAAAATGCTGTTATACAGAAGCAAGACATTGCTAAAACCCTTCAAATTCTATAACGAAGCTAGAAGAAATTTTCTGGTCATCACTTTTTCCATTATATCGATTTTGTGTTACTTGGGAGGTAACTACTACCTAGTAGTAGATCTAGTTTTAAAAATATGATTGACGTATAAAAGTGTTTGTACAAACCTACTTACAGGAATAAAATCATATGCGTAAAACATTTATATTGTAAAGAACGAGCAAGTTGTCGAAGTTGAAAAAGTAAAGGTAAGTTTTGGCGTTTCTGCCTGCAAATCCCTATAATGGCTGCCAACCCACGTCATAACACAAGTGTAATTCTAACCGACATATGGCGGTGCAAGGCGTGCCACACATTGATGTAATATTCATGGGTGTGGCATGGTGTTTTGCTCAGCTTTGATACAGTGTAATCTTGGTTAACTGGATGAATTAAACATTCAGGTTATGTACAGGTACACATCGTTCATGGTTTTGCTGAACGTCAAAGGAATTTGATGAGTCTGATGGTAATAATAGTTGGGTACTGCTACACTGAAGAGAAATAATTTCATACTACAGCACATTAAAGACTTACTGACTTTATACAGTAAGAAGAAATTTTTGTATAACAGTAAAAGACAAAACAGTAACTTTTAATGATTAAACATACTATTTACCTACTGAAAAAAAAGAAAAACCACCATTACTGTAATGTAAGTAAATTTCAATGGTTTGAACGATATCACCAAATGAATAAAACTGTTAATTTTGTGACCTTTTAGCTACTTAAAACGTTAAAGTTTACTGTCAGGACGGTAACATTTTGCCTCAAGCTTTAACTGTTTTCGGATCGGTAAAAAATACTGTGTTTTGAACGTTAGGCTCTTAAGGAACTGACTAAAGCAGTTCAGATTAATGTTTATCATTTTTATTTACTGTTTATTTCTTTCAGTGTGTTTATGCATTCGTGTCATGACCAGCATTCTCCTGTCCTTTTCCCAATTTATTCGGGGGCAACATGGTTTTTCTTCCATACTTATCTGTGTCATTATCATCATCTACCTAACCTTTTCGCAAATATGTTGGGATCGGCTTCCAGACTAACCGGATGCAGCTGGATACCACTATTTTACCAGAAGCGACTGCCTATCAGACCACTACAACCCAGTTACTGGGTAATACGATACCCCTTGATAAGACTAGTTGTCATTGCCATACTTCTCAATGTAATTATGCTTGATTACAATAATGCAAACTGTGATGGTTATAACGGCGATGCGATAGAACAGCGAATAATCCATTGGAAAAAGCTCAAAACAAAATTACCAATCATCAGAGGAAAATAAAACTAGTAACAAAAAGTAATAATCATAATACGAAAGCAGAGTTTAATTTTATCCTACTTTAATCCACAACTCAATTAAAACGAATCATCAAATAAACTCTAATTTAATCCTGCATATAATTTCAGTCCAACCTTTCAGAGAACTTATCACTTTAATCTCCCTGGTTGAACTTAATCTTAACTTAAGAAACTAAGCAAGACTTGTACATATATACATAACTTCGAAATACATTTACATTCAAAATTTCAAAGAAACTACATTATATTAAGATTAAAACACCACAAAACAATTGTACAAAAGAACTCGTTCTATTGTTCGCGAAGAAAATGTGAAATTAATTCTATATTTGCGTCAGTGCAGAGGTCCCAAAGCGGTAACCTTTTTTTCTTTCTTTTTTGCATTGTTACACTCTTCATTTGTGAAGTTAGTTTTTGTGTTAACTTGCGTTTATTTCACACGATATAATAACAATCTTTTGACTTGTGATGGCGTATAATCTCGTATAGTAGTTTAGTTTTGCAATACTACATCACACCTGGGGTCTAAAAATGCCACTTTGGCAGAATCACAACAGGATAACATTATTAATCATAATGGACAGTTAACTGTTAAGTTAAGGAGAAACACAGACTGTCTTCGCCATATTATGATTCATAATGTTATCCTTTTATGATTCTGCCAAAGTGGCCTTTTAGGCCCCCTGTAGGCTGTATTTCTCCAAAAGGTTAGACAGAGGTGTACTGCAGTACCCGGCGATAAATATTGCACATAGACCTTTGGAAATTGGTGTATTTTATACAAAGAATAAAAATAATTAAAAGCAAAAGAAGCAAATCATAATTGTTTTAACAGCTTCTAATAGATACCGGACTGTTTGTATTTCGTGCGACAGAGATAACGCTCTACGAAGCCGAAATTAGCCGATTGTCTCTTTACAAAGGTCGATGTGCAATATTTATCGCCGGGTACTGTACTATGCAGTACACACACATTTCACCAGTTATTATATGAGCCAAGTAATAGAGGACGAACCCATTGTTATCAACCGGACACAAATTAAGACTCTGCTACTGAGCAATTCCAGATGGGAAAAACAAAATAACACTGCTCGACCCGGGAATATAACCCAGAACCTCATGCTCAGCAGTATAGCGCTTGCGACCACTAGACCATAAGTGAGAATAGTCGAAGATTTAGCTGACTTTAACGTCAAACACAGTTTGTTGTCATAATTCTCGTGTGACGGCAGTTACCACAGTATGTCCCACATAGTTTATAGCCTGGCGAGAGAAATTAATGCTCAACCTTCATTTTGAAAATGCAATTGCAGTTGCAGAAACTCAAAATTAGTTTCTAAGCATCAGATTATGTTTTAACGGATGAAAAGATTAATAATGCGAAATATTTAACTGGTCTTCTAAAAACTTGTTGACCGTCTAATGAGGTAAGCTTTTTTAAATTAATGAACCTCTTTTTAACTTGGTGGCTTTGACAAAACCGCCAAGTCCAGGCCTTTCTTTTTTTTGGTCGCAGTAACTAAGCTAGGGTACCCCAACCAAATTATCAGATGCTTATAATATTTTAATGAAAGTAAATAGAAATTATTTGAGGTTCCATGCATTAATAATTTTACCAACGCTGTTTGTAAATTGGTCTAAGGACCAAGGGTTTTGCTCATAAATGAACAAAACCCAGTTTGATAACAACAGTAACACGTGATTGTTGTCACGTAGTTGACCTTTGAGAACGAAACAGTCCTCAAAGGTCAACTACGTGACAACAATCACGCGTTACTGTTATTATCGACAACCGAACAGGAAGGGAAACTAAGTCGTTGGCGAGGGTCGGAAGTATAAGAACAATACAAACTGAGAAGAGATTCGGTGTGTGATCCTTTTCAAACCGTTAGACTATAGTCGTCAGGGAGGTTGTATCGAACATGTGATCGTCTTGGACAAGCGAAATTTTCATTTGAATTTTTCTAAAACAGGTTTACTTTAGCAGATAGGGCTTCAGTGTTTTACGAAGAAGTTGCGGTCATAATCGTCGCCTAAAATATTGTATTCCTGTCATAGCATTTAACAAGTTTATTGTAGTAATTAAACAAGGTTCCCATGCCTAGCCTTTTCCCACGTATGGGACGTATGGGATTGACTTCCAGTCTAACCGGATGCAACTGAATACCAGTATTTTACATGAAACGACTGCCTTGTATATGCCTGACCTCCACAACCCAGTTACTGGGTAATATGATACCCCTAAACAAGGTTCCCATATCAACCAAAATATACCAGGTAGGTTCATTGTTTGTTAAAATTGTATTGCTTCAATTTCACGTAGGTATAGACAGGTTATTGAGGGCCAAACTGTGGCCATAACTGTAACTTTTTCCTCTGAAACATTTGTCAAATCGGGCCTTTCCGTTCACAGTTGTTTTAAGTATGAGGGCGGCAACCTAACAGCGACCTTATTGTAACGAGTATAAAGATCACAGTGATTTTGACAGACCTGTCTGTGGCAGCAACGCATCTGCAACCTTATCTGTATGAGAATAAAGACCTTTGTGATTTTGACAGACCTGTCAGTGGCAGCATCCCAACAGCAACCTTATCAGATTGAGGATTAAAAGCTCCTTCAAACAGGCGTGACACGCGATAAATTCGCGCGCGACACAAACTCACGCTCGTTGCGCAACTTGCGGTGCCTTTGTGTCGCGCGCGATTTTATCGCGTGTGTGTCGCGCCTGTTTGAAGGAGCCTTTAAGATCGCTGCGATTTTGACAGACGCAAAACAGAGGTACTTAAAATAACGTCGAAAGGACTGTACTTACTTATTTAAAGTCTGTAGAACAAAATAATACCACGTGATCAAATTACCGTCGAAACTCTAAAAGTATGGCACGAAAGCAAAGTAAGGCAAGTATGACATGAAACTTAGAAGTTCAGCCTTCCAGCTCTTTAGTAAGTGACCCGCACGTGTGGTTGGAACTTTATAACTAATAGGCACGTCAGAGCTTCTTTGAGAGGCTTGGAAGACGAAGTTGCGGTGAGAGGAACTTTATGAATATATGATCTAGGTCTGGGAAAAGTTAAAACATGTATGTTTCTAAGGTTTAATGACCGGGAAGGTGAATGACATTTTCTGTTTGAGTGAACAAAGTTAATCGTCTGTTTACGTTTGTATTGGATTCGAGAAAGGAATTTCACAGTAAAGGCTGGCCCGCAGAGTATCGCATTTCATGCAGTGTGTTATAAAAATGTTACAAAAATGTACGAAAGTACAGTACCCGGCGATAAATATTGTTTTAACAGCTCCTAATAGATACCGAACTGTTTGTATTTCGTGCAACAGAGATTACACTCTACGAAGCCGAAATTAGCCGATTGTCTCTTTCCAAAGGTCGATGTGCAATATTTATCGCCGGATACTGTAATGAAGAGTTTATTTGCAATGGGGCGCAGCCCGACCTTGTCGGAGCTGTGCTATGGAGGAAAGCATGCCTAGTAAATATATATTTTTTTATCTTAGGCTATATTGTCCCACTGCTGGCTTCTGCCAAATCCTTCCAGGAACTCTTCTCCCGCTGCACCTCGAACCAGTCCTCGCGGTACGCGTCCAGGTTATCTTGCCATATTTTTCTTGGCTGGCCTCGGCGGTTCCGACCATCTTCAGGCACCCATTGTGTGGAGACTTCCCAGCGGTCATCGTGCATGCGGCCGATGTGACCCACCCAATCCCTTTTGAGCCTGGAAACTTCATTCCTACATCCAGTATGCCCGATTTGGAACGCAGCGTGGTGTTTTGAATTCTGTCCTGTCTTTTCACACCCAGAATGCTGCATTCCATCGCCCTTTGGCAATTTCTAAGGCAGAACTTTTGCAATTCAGTGACCAGGTAAATATTTAATACTAAACTTAATCATATTTAAAAAAGAAAAATAAAGTCTAAAGGATTCTATCAAATCTTCAACTTTCTTATTTACGAACGCTAACCTGTACATAGGTAAACGTTTACTTTATAGCAAAAGTTACCTGAACTCGCCCTAAGTAATGAACAATCTTTCTTCGTCCAAAGTCAAGTATAAAGGACCAGGCTCATCTAATAATAATTCGTCCTTGACGTACAGTCAGCAAGACAGGTGAGTATTGGAAGAAGAAAATAATTATACACTATGTTATGAAACAGGCATCATGGTACTACGTTGTTATTATAATTAATACTGCTCTGACAATTCACATTACCTATATATTGGCACGTTATACGTTTCTCATTTACTGAAACCTTCAAATGAACCCGTGCAATCGACTTCGTAAGTCTTGACGGTCTCCGAAGATAGTTTGATTCTCTTTTTGAGGGCGTTTTAAAGTATGTGACCCCAGTTACCCGCACGCCTATATATTTAGCTAACTGTACAAGGGACACACTGCCGCTGTTAACATTTAATTAAACTTGTTGACCTGTGTGTACAACTAACTACATGGCTTTCGACGTCTCGCTTATTACAAAGCTGGATAAACTGCGCCGGAGATTAATCTTATAGTTTGTATAGGGGTCTACATGGCGTGACAGTTTATCAACAAGGGCTTTAAGCGTTAACCACATTACACAAATATATACAGTACAATATATTATAGATATTTTATATACCGATAGATGAGTAGGTACAGTCACCAAAAGAGATAAATAACCAGGTCGTCGGATATACATAGTTGAAATTTTAACTTGATAAATGAACTATGAAAATAAAATGAAAATAAAATTTCATTTAAATAATAAGAAACAAAGTCATGTTTCTTATTATTTAAAAGAAATTTTATTCAAAAACATCCACCGCTTTCTTACTAAACTTCAACTATATCTGACGACCCTGGTTACTTATCTCCTTTGGTGACCGTTAATAGGTTAGGAGTTCGAGTCACACATGAGTGTAAGTTAGTTAAAAACATAAGGTATTTACAAAATATTGAACCTATTCGTGTACCTACTTTATTTTCATGTTTTTGGGTGTTTGTTTATACCGAGGTCATCCATTGACTGATCATCCATTTTATATACGGAAACTCCTCCGTGCCTCAGAAAACTCGTTAAGCCGTTGATCCCGGCTGTCATTCATAGATCTTTGACTGTCGTTACGGGTATAATCAGAAGTCCGGCAAGTTTGGCAACCAGTTTTGCCAAGATTATCGTCCCAGACCTTGGTTGTAGAGTTCAGATAGGTAGTAGCTCCTTTTTAAATACAGTACCCGGCGATAAATATTGCACATCGACCTTTGGAAAGAGACAATCGGCTAATTTCGGCTTCGTAGAGCGAAGCCGAAATTAGCCGATTTGCCTTTTTTTTCTCTGTCGCACGAAATACGAACAGTCCGGTATCTATTAGGAGCTGTTAAAACAATTATGATTTGCTTCTTTTGATATTATTCTTTATATAAAATACAAAAAAAGGTAAAGGTCGATGTGCAATATTTATCGCCGGGTACTGTACTGTGCCGCATCCGGTTAGACTGGAAGGCAACCCCAACATTGTTGCGAAAAGGCTAGGCAGATGATATTGATGATGTATTCAACATATCAATCAATACATGGATTAATTATTGTCCCTGGCTAAAGTTCTTATTCAGAAGAATCAATGAGTTTTTCATAATGGTTGTCAAGCCATATTGAGTCTTATTATTATTAAACAGTGCATTACTTAAGGCTCCTTCAAACAGGCGCGACACGCGATAAAATCGCACGTGACACAAAGGCACCGCAAGTCGCACAACGAGCGGTACCTTTGTGTCCCGCGCGATGATGTCGCGTTTCGCGCCTGTTTGTAGGAGCCTTTACTCAGATATAAAGAAATCATGCAACACTGCACCTAGCGCATCAAACAGTATTTATTCCCTTTAACAAATACTTTATTTTAACTCATTTTTATTCACAGGTTCGAAAATAATATTTATTCAAAGGTTCTTCATTGAAATTACTGAGTCCGTGAGCCCGTTATTTTATCCATTTGCCGTGATCACGAACGAAGTAAAGGGCTTTGAATGTCGAGAAAATTAAATTTAAATATTCAACGTGAAATATAATCTGTTAAACATTTCACAGTTGAAGAGGTTCAGTTTGTTTCTCGAAAAATACGGCTTTTATTTAATGTTGTTTATTATAGAAACTTGTCGATCACGACGAGTTCAAAGCGGATGTTAAATCTTTTCGTGGAGGTTTTCATTTTATATTTTCCTCTAATGATTATAGGTACAGAAATAATAAAATGGCGGTAAAAGACATGACGAAAATCGAGACTTTTATATCTACATGAATAAACCAATTTCAGGATATGGAAGGAAAGGGAGTGAATGTTAGCGTTAGCTTTGTTAGTGAGCGTAACGATTGATAGTGGAGTATGAATGAAGAAAACGTGTTGCGCTAACCCCAGTAACATTCAGCGGGATTGTCCGAAAGGGTTACCGCTGGCCCGGAACATAAAGGGCGAAGGAAGGAACACGGGTGGGTTTTAGTCAGCAAGAGTCTGACACTCCCTTCCGCTCCACCCAGAGCGGGAGGAGTCATTTGATGATTTCCCATCCTGAAAAAAAAAAAAAAAACCTCAGTATCATGGGGCAAGGGAAAGAAGATGATGATAATTAATATAATGTATAATCAAACTTATGTTTCAAATTAATATTATTTCAAGTTAAACAAATATCAACTTTATTTCAATGGTAATTAAGGTGATTTCAGAGTTACTAGCACTATTGAAAAAGTTGTAAAAATATTCGAAGTTGAAGCTGAACTGAACTTTATTGTGTAGGATTTCAAGTTATTTGTCCATAAACTCATATTTGTTTACATTTTTGGCAAATAAATCGCTAATGCAGATTAGCAGGTTTCATTGTATGATTTATTGTGTAAAAAAAAACAAAATGCAATTGCGTCTTTGTCACCGTACACAAGCTACCTTATGGATCAAAGGACCTTATAGAAAAGCTCTGAAAACTTTATTAATTAAGAATTATGTTCAATTAATATGTATAATCTGGATATTACAAAAACATATTTGAACTTCATGAATGTTTTTACATATTTTGACTTGTACAGACGAAGGAGCTGTAAACAATTCTTATGAATCATTGGGACAATATCCGGGACTTTCATATTCATGAAAATTGTTCCAAAGTTCATAATATATTATAAGTATAATCAAGGAAGAAAATCTTGTTACAACGAGTTTCGAATCAGTCACGCTTCTGTGCCAAGTTTTAAAAGTAAACTCTAATGTGTAATAAACCCAAGAAACCGAAGTGATGAAAGTAAACACGAACGCTTTGTCGCGGATTCAATGCTTGCTCACTATAATATTAAACCATCCTTTTGTTTATAGATCCGTCGATGTACTGCTAAATTCCTACATGATTGTATTCATTTGTTCTTGAAAATATTGGTTAATCGTGGAGAATAAGATGTTTACATTTAATTAAACTTAGTATTGGCACTTTCATGTGTGATGTAAGATGTTAAACAGCCTCCAATGTTGTTATCTATGATGTTATCAGGGGGCCTAAAAAGGCCACTTTGGTAGAATCATAAAAGGATAACATTATGAATGATAATATGCCGAAGACAGTGCGTGTTTTTCTTTTTTTCGCTGCACTACGTAGGTATAAGCAAAGAGATGTGGATTGGATTGATTGGTATTTTAGCACAGACAAAAAAAAAATAACTGAAAAATCCTTTACCGGATTTGATACGATCAACTTAACAGTTTACTGTCCCTTATGGTTCATAATGTTATCCTTTTATGATTCTGCCAAAGTGGCCTTTCTTTTTAGGCCCCCTGTAATTAATAGTGACCGTTCATATCTTAATTCAAAGAAAATGTTACGAAAGCATCTCATGGGTTTATGTTATTCTAAAATAAATAAATAAAGGACATAAAAAACAAACAGAACACAAACATGTCTAATACAAAATAGACGTTATATTCCTGAACAAATTTAAAATATTTATCTCAATATCTCACAATTTATACTAAAGTTCTCGACAACTTTGTCGTAACTGCCATCTCGATAAGCGACAAGATATCTATCGACTATGGCTGAGTAAATCGGTACGATTATTCGATCAAATGATGCCCCAGTTTAGCATCGCTTCAGGAAACTCCCTCGGGTGATTTCTAGAATTTCTGCATTCCTAGTAGGCACAATACACTGCTGGGATTTTAAGTATCTGTATTTTGTTAGGGAATTTATTTGTACGATTGCGAAATTCTTGGGTAAATGAATACTGGTTTAATGCGACTTGCTTACGCTTCAACGTTTTGGTGTCGCGTTTGTTATTATTTTGGACTTAGTGTGCTTTGGGTAGGCGTTTATACTTCGTGTTTAAAATTGTATCAGTCGCAGCCGTTGCAATAGACTGAGCAGCCGGTCGATTCTGTAATAATCTCACCATGAAAACTTAGGTTAAGTGAGCGTGGAGTGAGCTGTCAATAACAGCTCACTCCACGCTCACTTCACCTAAGTTTTCACGGTGGGTTTATTGACAGCTCACTCCACGCTCACTTCACCTAAGTTTTCACGGTGAGATGGTTACAGAATCGCACTGCAGTTTGTTTTACAAGTTGCGAAACTTTCGGAAACTAGCTTTCTATCAGCTGGTGTGATAGTGGATGAACGTGAGCCTATCAATAACATATAATATACAAGTTGGCAGGGTCATCGAGGCTCAAACTATGTGTGTACAGCACATGATTGTAGGACGCTTAGCGTAGAATTGTTTGGTCGGTTATTAAAGTAAAACGACTGTTTCATAGAAAAGTGTGTGTGTGTGTGTGTGTGTGTGTAGTGTAGTGTGTATGTGTGTGTCTAAGCAGTCAAAATGTATGGAAAGGCAAATTGAAAAAAAAAATCGAACCTAAGGACACCAAGTTACATAAAATAAATAGTAAAATTTATAAATACATATTTTTTTCGATCATATTTTTCTTCATTGCCACATATTTTTTTTTTCTATTTAACCGTATCCATACTATTACATATTATAAATTCGAAAGTAACTCTGGCTGTTTGTCGGTATGTTACCTTTTCACGCCTAAACCACTAAACGGATTTCGATAAAATTTGGCAAAAAGATAGATTGCATCTGCGGGAAGGACATAGGATAGTTTTTATCCCGATATTCCCACGGGATCGACACTTATGCGGGTGAAACCGCGGGACGCTGCTAGTACTTACATAAAATTCTCTGTTGACAAAGATCTCGTACCCCGATATAATCCGTATTCCAGACTCTATGGCATAATCCTACACGTGTCCAATCACAGATTATCGGCACGTGTATACCTATCGATTTCCTTCAGATCGTATCCACAGCGTATACGGCGACGAGATTTGAATATGAAGTAAGCCATTTTAATAGATACAGCTTATGGGAACAAATCGAGTTATGGTTTCGAATACGGTATGAGGAAGGCTGCTACTTTTTATTCAGAAAAATACTTGATTGTTTGGTCTTGTTGAGAGGATGAATGAAAGGCGACTAACAAAAGGTATGTGAAGGGCAGGTGTGAGTGGAAACGCCGGGTCGGGACGCACGAAAAGGGGGCCTAAAAAGGCCACTTCGGCAGAATCATAAAAGGATAACATTGTGAATCATAATATTTCGAAGATAGTCCGTGTTTTTCTTTTTTTCGCTGCACTACGTAGGCATATTCAAAGAGATTGGGATTGGATTTAGATTGGATTGATTGGTATTTCAGCACAGACAAAAAAAAATACTGAAAAATCATTCACCAATGGGATTTGATACGATTAACTTAACAGTTAACTGTCCATTATGGTTCATAATTTTATCCTTTTATGATTTTGCCAAGGTGGCCTTTTTCAGCCCGAAGGACATTTTGGACCTTACTGGTGAATTTCAGAAAGGTCTGGTGCGTAGTACTCACAACCGGTGTGCGTGTATGAGCAGATGTATGAACGTAAACGAAGCAAAAGGAGTGTGTTAGGATCGTAGCAGGTTGCGTTCTGTAGGTTGTACAATGTACAGACGCTAGCACATCAAGTTACTACAATCTGTCAAATTTCTTTAATAGATTTTCAACTTTAACGCTAAAGCATAAGGTTCAAAATTGATTGGGAAAATGTGACAGCTTGATGTTCTGGCGTCTGTACCTACCCACATGTCATGGATAGAAGGCGATTGAAAGTATATAATATGTAAGTACTTGATAGAACCCGTGAAAATTTATAAATTTTTACAAAAGTTCTATATGCATTTGCTTATCGGTTAAAACACTTATTCAGAGGGTTCTATTATTTTTCTACTAGTTTCTGCCCGCGACTTCTTCCGCGTGAAATTTCATGACCCCCGACCTACCCGTCGTCGTATCGCATCACCTGCCAGCGCTATTACTTTGTTTTTGCTTACTTTTTAATATTTGCTCGGCTCCTAAGGGTTATAGCATAATGTTTAATATCCTGTAAGCTTTCTCAAAAATTGGGCTATCAAATGCAAAAAGAATTTTTCAAATCCGACGTCCGGAGATAAGCGCGTACAAACAAACAAACAGCTTCTTTATTAGCATAGATAGGTTGTAAAAAACCAGTTGTTCGACCAGCAAGACTGTAAATTCTATTGATTTGAAGCAAGACTGTAAATTCTATGATTGACAATGATTGTGTATATATATTGTGTATGACTAATGTCATTAAATGATATTATTTTGCATGTACTACAAATATTTGCACGACTGATAAGTCGAATATAGTGAAACTAAAATTATTTTACCATATCATGTAAGCACTTATATTCTGGCAAATAAATTTCATTTCCTTTCATTTCATTTTAAAAAATCGAGTGCCAATAAAAATCGATAACCAACGTGAATTGGAAATTAAGAAGTGTTTATTTACCGCAGCGTGATTTGCATGACGGGGGTGTAGCAGATTTGTTATCGATACATAGCGTTGGTATCGATAAACAAACAAATCGACAGTTGAGCGTTTGCTTAGTCCGGTAAACGATATTATTATGTTTTATTGCAAATAGGTTGTTCGTTTACAGTGGTGAGTGAAATGAAGTCGTATTTTTAATTGAATATCATGTCATTGTGCTCGCAGAACGGATGGCCAATGGGGCTGAAGGTTCTGGAGTGGCGACCGCTTATCGGAAGACGTAGCGTTTGAAGATCTCCCACAAGATGCCAGATGACTTGGTGAAGGCCATAGGAATTCGCTGGATGCGAGAAGCACAAGACTGGTTGAAGAGGCGGCGCTTTAGGGAGGCCTATCAGTGGATGAATTTCAGCTGAAATGATGATGATGATGAATACCATGCGCTGAAAAATGAGTATAGACAGTATTTGTTTTAAACTTGCATGAGTCTAGGTTGTCTGTAACTTTATCTGAATTCTGTGCTAAGCCTTTTCTCAACTATGTTGGGGTCGGCTTCCAGTCTAACCCGATGCAGCTGAATACCAGTATTTTACATGGAGCGACTGCCTATCTGACTACTACAACCCATGTTACTGGGTAATACGATACCCCATGGTTGTCAGATTTTCAGGGTTTTAATTACCCGTAACGACTGTAAAAGATTCACGAATGATGGCTTTACGTGCTTCACGAATCACGGAGGGGTCTCGGTATGTAAAGATGGTCATCCATTCACAGACCAACCGCGGCAAGCGTAGCTTAACCTGATCGATCGACCTGTGCGGCTATTATTATTTAGGCACGGGCCCCTCATCTGAAATTGTGTCTATGAGTCAAAATCAAAGTCAAAATGAAATGAAATGAAATGAAATGAAATTTATTTGCCAGAATATAGGTGCTTACATGATATGGTAAAATAATTTTAGTTTCACTATATTCGACTTATCAGTCGTGCAAATATTTGTAGGGTACATGCATAATAATATCATTTAATGACATTAGTCATACACAATATACACATCATTGTCATACATAATAGAATTTACAGTCTTGTCTTTTGACAGCCAAGAATATGTCTAAACTTTAAAAGAGACTGACCTCAAAGTCAAAGTCAAAGTCAAAGCATTTATTTCAAATAGGCACATAAAAGGCACTTTTGAACGTCAAAAATTACAACAAATAGAATTGATTCTAGTCGCCCATTCCAAAAGGTAGTTTTCGTATGGAGAAGAACGGGCACGAAACTCCACCGTTACTCTTTTAAAATTCTTTCAATATTTAGCATACATGTAGACCTCTAAGTCTGTTTCAGTGTTTCTTTTCAGAGTAGACAGGTAGGAAAAACCGACCTCATCTAGTTTTAAAACATAATTTATTTTCGACCTATAAAAGTTTTTGTTTGAACCAATTCACGGAAATAGGTAATTATAATTATTATTTAGCTGAAAACAGTAAATTGTACATACAATGATAAATTAATATCGAAATTGAAATAACATTCCAACTAAGTAATTCACAATTTATGAATTTACAATAGCATTTGCAGATTCAAATTAATGTTTCATTCATAAGCCATTAGAACGATTATCTATCGACTATAAATCGATTTAAGGCTCCTTCAAACAGGCGCGACACGACACGCGACACAAAGGCATCGCAAGTCGCTCAACGAGCGGTGCGTTAGTGTCGCGTGTCGCGCCTGTTTGTAGGAGCCTTTGCAATCGCCGGAGATTTTTGTATATTTGTTACGCGATAGGTATATCGCGTAACAAATATACAAAAAATAAAAACAACCACATACAGTCGAATTGAGAACCTTGTCCTTTTTGAAGTCGATTACATAGACATGTTTTTTTTTATGTTGCGCCGACCTCAAATAAATAGACATAAGGGCAGAAGAATAATGAATATAATTATTATTTTCATATCTACAATAATTGATAAAGAGTACTTATATAATTATGTCTTTGTGTAGTCAGGACTGGTGGCATGTGTGGGGCCACAGACGAAGGGTTAACCAACGCCTGCACGTCGCGACAGACTGGCGCCAAAGCCTTCTCTCATATAGATCGCTATCAGTCATTCTATAAGGTCTTGGTTACATTGGTAGTCTAACTAGCTTTACGGAGTATCTTATAACCCCATTTAAATAGCACTGTTAAACATGGACACTCAAAGTGAGAGCTACAAAGAACGGTTATCCAAAACATTCGGCATAATTATCGTGATTATAGCAGTGGTAGCCCAGTGTTGACGGTCGCGACTTACGAGTTGTAGGTCGTAAGTTCGAACCCAGACAGACGCTTTACTTTGTGTAAATTATTTCATTACCGCTGCTCTCAAAACGGTGAAGGAAAACATCGTGAGGAAATGTTCTGGAACCAAAAATTCGAAGACATGTGACATCTACCAATCCGCACTGAGCCAGCCTGGTGGGTTATAGCCACAGAAAGAGGATTTCTGTGTCCCAGCAGTGGGAAAATTATCGTGATTATGTTATTTATAAATTATAATGTTATTAGTAGACAACACGACGCTACTGTCCATAATTTGCTGGGAAACACATGAAAATACATTTCATTTGCGAATAAACATACGAAATTGTATATATTAAAGAAGATACAAATTTCCAGCGCAATGTAATTGCTCCGGACTAACCCAGTTAGCTAGAACTACTAACAATATAAATGTAAATTCAAGCTTTTAACTCAACCCGTATTTCAGTACCGTACCGCCCATGCTGGTTTACGAACTACGAGATGCTATACATGTGTAGTGCTATTCAAAGTTAACTTCAAACTTCACTCAAGTGAGCGCGATTTCGAACACGAATTCATTTGTTTTTCTACGTCGTATAGGTACTACTAAATCTGTTATAAAAACATCGATATAATGTAGGCATTATATCGATGTTTTTATAATAATCCTTTACAGATTTTCAACTCGAGACCTTTCGAATTTCGAAGTGACCGCCTACCTGCGTGGTGAATAGGGTTGCCAACTTTCGTAAGGATCAACCCGGGAAAAAAAATCGAGTAGGTGGAGGTTTGTTCGGAGGGAATTTATTAGTGTTAAAATTTATATTTAAGTACTTTGCTTTCGAGCAGCATCTAATAATTGACGGTTTTTTACCACAAAATCATAGAAGTTTTTACATGAAAAATCGAAATTTGTTAGTATTTGTAACTCTGCTTTTACTAAAGAAATATTCATTCGGTTTCTTTCCTTGCTCCATACCTTGTTCCATTATGCTGAATACACGCTTGCAAGAAGCATTAGAGACTGGAATGGAAAGAACAAACGTGACGAGCAGTGACGTGCGAGCGACGGATGCATATAATTTTAGAAAAACCGGAGAAATTATTGCACCCTGGGAGGTCGGGAGTTTAACCATTATTAATGGAAGACTCCATTAATAATGGTTAAACTCCCGACCTCCCGGGCAATCCGGGAAGGTTGGGAACCCTAGTGGTGAACAATGCTCGTGCCTTCTCTGTATGAGAAGAGGCCTTTCTCTTGCATAGGGACAATAATGGACTGGTAATATTAAGCGATATTAATGTTAGATAAATATATTACCTGTCATTGCTTAATTTTTAATTATTTTTACCTTTTGTGGTAGACTAATTTTATTCTAGGTGCATTGTCTTCACATATAATTATATTATGTGTACAAAACCTTATAAAACATTTCAAAAGAGTAACGGTGGAGTTTCTTGCCCATTCTTCTCCATACGAACACTACCTTTTGGAAGGGGCGACTAGAATCAATTCAATTTTACTGTAATTTTTGACGTTCAAGAGTGCCTTTAATGTGCCTATTTGATATAAATGATTTGACTTTGACTATATTAATGTACAAATGTGAAAGCATCTTTATAATTAATCATAGTGTCACGATGAGGTCATTTATGATCTCCTACAACAGTAATAGTAAAAATGTGTCAACTGTTTGCTTGGACACTATTAAAGCTACGATACATAAACACACTTATCTAATAATCTTCTTGTAATTAACAGAAGCGTTCCATTTTATTTCAACCATTCCTTTTGAAACAATGATTGTAAGTAGGTATATGATAAGCTTACGGCTATCGGTTTTCACTCAGGTAATTCCTTATGAGTTTCCGATTTCCCTATGCGTTCCTATGGGAAAACTGCCTTCTAAACTCAGTCAGTGGCTGCAAATTGGTAACACCTGGGGGCCTAAAAAGGTCACTTTGGCAGAATCATTTTTATGATTCTGCCAAAGTGACCTTTTTAGGCCCCCAGGTGGATAACATTATAAATCATAATGGACAGTTAACTGTTAAGTTAATCGAATCAAATCCCATTGGTGAAGGATTTTTCAGTATTTTTTTTGTCTGTGCTAAAATACCAATCAATCCAATCAAAATCCAATCCCAATCTCTCCTCGCCATATTATTATGATTCATAATGTTATCTTTTATGATTCTGCCAAAGTGGTCTTTATAGGCCACAGGAATCGTAAATAAATGAATTTTAGGTAGCAGAATTAATAAAGAACGCTTTTGTCGGTATTATAAGCTCCAATAAACATAAGACAAACTTAAAAAATCGAGCAGAATTTCAATAATTCCCCAAAAGAATTTCCAAATCAATTTCGACGTCATTCCATTAAAGATTGAAGATTAGTAACGTTTTGTGAAACTTGTTTCTTTGAAATAAAACGCTTTGTTTCAATTCCTTTGCGAAGTAAATTGACGGTTAGAGTTAGGTCTGACAACTTTACTGGAATAAAAGATCGGGAATATTGCACATGAGAATTCAAGTATGTAGTAAATACGTGTAGCTTTGAACGCGGTTCCTTCATGTTCAACCGGGAACGTTTACGGGATTTATGTGTGACTGTGAGCGTATTATTATTTTGTAAGTAAAGTCGTGTAGTGGTTGTTTATTTATGAATTCTTGGTTTCTTGTGGCTTTCATGATGTTTAGAATTTGTTTATTGCCTGTGCTCGCGGCTACGGTAGCAGTTGAAGGTTTTCAGGCATGTAAAGTGTCCTGTGTTGTTCTATTCCATAATATATAATAAGAATAGTGCTCCAGACTGAATTTCGGTCATGGCAGCCAATCTCAACGGATACTAGTCATCTTTGCGGGATTATTATAGTGCATTATGTGTGTGCGTAGACACAGGTGCATTCACTATTCCCCCACTTTTATATTCCGATGGGACGGCAATCCGACACGACGGCAATCCGATACGACGGCAATCCGACACGACGGCAATCCGACACGACGGCAATCCGACACGACGGCAATCCGATACGACGGCAATCCGACACGACGGCAATCCGACACGACGGCAATCCGACACGACGGCAATCCGACACGACGGCAATCCGACACGACGGCAATCCGACACGACGACAATCCGATACGACGGCAATCTGACACGACGGCAATCTGACACGACTGGAGAGAGATCAGGCGCAGGATTAACGGTAGATATAATAAAGGCTCATACAAACAGGCCGAATCGCTCGCGACACAAAGGCACCGCTCGTTGCACGACTTGCGGTGCCTTTGTGTCGCGTGTCGTGTCCCGCCTATTTGAAGGAGCCTTAATATGGCAAATATTAAAATCGATTCAGTCGTTTTTCCGTGAAAACTTACTACCTAGATCATATTATATCAACATAGTATTTGGACAGACTTCAGAGAACTGCGTAACTCTCCATCTTTGTACATTAAATATTCTGGACAGCTAAATGGGCACCTATTCGATCGTAATGTTATAACAACTTACAGATTTTCTCCTAAAAGCCTCCAAAAAGTGTTTTTTTCTAAAAAAAATAATTCAAGTAACAAGACTTATATACAAACAGATACATAAAAGGATATACAGACAGGATAACAAGCACAGATAAAAAAAGGATCAACGTTCCTATCGACTTATTTTTAGCTCATAACTTGGCACTTTGTACTTACCTATTTTTCTGTTCTGTTTTATTTCGTGTCTGTTTATATGTGTGTACATAAATGGTAAAATAAAATAAATAAATAGGTGGTACATATTTTGGTAAAATGTTCCAGCAGTCAACTCAAAACACAAAAACGTATTGAAATAATCATTTTAATATAGAGATTATTATCAGGCAATGTTTGGCAGGGCACGCGGTCGGCGGGCGCGCTCGGCGGCACATCAAAGGCGCGCCCGCTTTGATCTCGCCGCGCCTCACCGCCCCCGATATTGTGTTCACGTACCTACATTCGGTCACTGGTACAGGTGACCTATCGATTTGTTTGTAAAACGCGGACGTACGTCTGTGAACAGCTGAATGAACTTTCATTGATAAATTCAAATGTAAATATATTTCAGCCGGTGATTTTATTAATGGATTTTGGTAAAGGTTAAATCTCTGACACGTAAAGCTTCTCCTATTTGACAAATACAGGGTCCCATTAAAATAGATGGACAAATTTTAACACAGTGCTCAGTACGTCTAACAAAAGATATCCAAGCAAAAAAAAAAAACTGATTAAAGTGATTTTATTTTGACCTAAAATAATAAATTGCCGGCACATTAGTGTATTTTCGTTAGCTGATTATTTTTATTGTAAGAATCTATGCGTTTTTCTTATATATTTTTTAACTAACGTCCTTATTTTGGTGGTCAGAATGATTTCTAAAAGTTTGTCCATCTATTTTAATGGGACCTTGTACAAACGCCAGCACATCAAGCTACCCGAAACTGTCGAATTTTCCCAATCAACTTTGAACCTTATGTTTTAGCGATAAAGTTGAAAATCTGTTAAAGAAATTTGACAGATTGTAGTAACTTGATGTGCTGGCGTCTGTACAACCCACAGTACGCGTCACATGACCCGTAGAGGAAACAAAAGACACAATGACGGATTACTGAAAGATTACTACGGCTACGTTAGTACTATTAGTTATTCTATGTTACGGTACAATGTAAAAAAAAACTAACCAAGTGCGAGTCGGACTCGCACACGAAGGGTTCCGTACCACAGGGCAAAAACACCGAAAAAAACACGTTTGTTGTATGGGAGCCCCCCTTAAATATTTATTTTATTCTGTTTTTAGTATTTGTTGTTATAGCGGCAACAGAAATACATCATCTGTGAAAATTTCAACTGTCTAGCTGTCACGGTTCATGAGATACAGCCTGATGACAGACGGACAGACGGATAGTGGAGTCTTAGTAATAGGGTCCCGTTTTTACCCTTTGGGTACACACCCTTTAATGTAGAAAAGAAAAATATACCCTTGTATAGCTTGCCTTATAGTTTGAGAGTTGTGCGACAGTGACAGAAATAACACTTAGCCAAAGTTCGTGCTACGCTCTGTCACAGTTTTTTACCCGACTGCGCCAGAAGGAGGGTTATGTTTTTCAAGAGTATGTTTTTACCTTTGATTTTGTATCACTGCACTGTCCAAATCACAGTAATCCTTCTTCTCAATCTGATAAGGTTAGGTTACTGCCACTGAGAAGTCTGTCAAAAACATTGTGATCTTTATTCTCTTTGCAATAAGGTTGCTGTTCTGTTAGGTCGCTGCTGGTAGAGGTAAAATAACTGTAAATGGACCGTAGGTAGAAATAAACATTACGTCTCTATTGTCTATTCCTCGTAAAAAGGAGGTAGAAATGGTCGTACTGTGCGTACAGGATATAAATTTTTACTGATTTCCTATTTCGCCCTACCTGTGGCAAAATTACCCGTAATGTTTAATATTTCATAGCTTGACACCATTGCCCGTCCTGCTAATATAATCCCCGGTACGGCCCCCAAGGGAAATAATCCAGGTGTTCTATTCATAGTCGAGACCATATAGCGTTGTTTATACACATTATTGAAGCGTTATCGTGAGAGACTGGTACATAACTACATAAACTGGATAAGCTAGGTCGCTTGTAATGAAAGGTAAAATTTATAATATTTAGGAGACAATCACAAATGTTTTACTTAGGCTGACCGGTACCGGCTGCGTTGCAGTAGAATTTCTCTAAAAAAGTATACAACACAGCAATTTCAATCGTGCGTTTGTGCGTGCAGGATTAATGTATCTTAGGTTCCTATGGCTGATTTTCCCAACGCCAGATAATTTTATCCGAGGAATAATTTAAAATTTTTGACAGTTCTTCCATACAAAATCTACGAATAATATTCCACGAATAAATATTATCTGTCGATTAAAAATCAGCCCTAAGTCTTTTGCGAAATAGTACGTCAATGGATTTCAAGTCCTTATACAGACAGAGACATTTTAATTCTGTGAAAGTTAGCACATTCAACGCTATTTATCTTTCCCGTTTCTCTGCGTGTTTCCTTTTAAAGGAAAATTGGCATCAATAGTACCCAAGTACGCTACTTCAAGTACAGACGCCAGCACATCAAACTACCCGAAACTGTCAAATTTTCCCAATCAATCTTGAACCTTATGCTTTAACGATAAAATCTATTAAAGAAATTTGACAGATTGTAGTAGCTTGATGTGCTGGCGTCTGTACATTACTACTAGAGCACTACTAGTGTTTAGTGCGAATAACACACAATGTGTTTCTTTAGATAAAAATAACAACACATTTTCCACAAAAGTAAAGTATGGAATTGTTTTATTTACAAGTGTAAATCTAAAACTCACTCACTGGCTTGTATGAAGATTTTTCACCTGTCCTTAATTTGAGCTGACTAGATGCGCCACCTTAGGCTCTGTTAAAAGTGAAAAGGATAACAAATTTAAAGCATAAATTATATATTAAGCAGCCTATAGCATTCCCACTGCTGGGACACGGGCCTCCTGTCGGCGTGATGGAATGGGCCATAATCTGCCCAGTGCGGGTTGGTGGATATCATCAAAATATCCATAAGTATCTTTAAAGTCAATTAACACATCTTTCAAACATATCTATGTTTATTTCAAGATAACAGACAGCATACCTAAATTAAATGTCATAAAAAAACCCTTTTAAGCACTCATTAATTATGGACGGAATCAAGACGGAATTAGGTTTGTTTTAGCCCCTTAACATTTTTATTTGTAAAATCCTCACTCGTCTCATTTGACCCTTTGCGCAAAGTCCCAATTTTCCGAGATCCGATTTAGCTAATCGCCTCCTTGCTTCCGAAACTGGAGCCTTCTTGAGATTATTGAAACAAATTTTGATGTATAAGGGGTTATCCAAAGGTCATTTTGCTTTCGTTGAAATTTAAGCTTTAGCAGATAAATTAGACAAGTATAGTACGTCAAATAAATTATTATTATTATTTATTTATTAATTAAAGATGGTAAGTATACTTATAAACTAAGCCCCACAAAACCGTTGTAAAGGTTTGACTGTGGGGTCGGTGAGTCTCTAGACACTATACACTAGTTACACTAATAAGATAAATGAAAGTACCGACTATAGTTAGTATTAAGTATTAGTAACAATGGTGCTTAGGTACTAAGTTAGTATTGTTAGTATAATCATCAGCACTCTTGTGCGTGGGCGAACCCCATGCTCAGAGAGATATATATATATATATACATATATCACCCACCATCCAACCACATGTATATTATGTATATAACTCACACTCAACACAATATATCTAAATAATATTTTTTTAGTTTGTTTCTGAACCTATTTTTATTTGTTTCACTCCTTATGCCTGCCGGCAGACTGTTCAATAGATATGGTATTCGTTTTTAGGGTTCCGTACCTCAAAAGGAAAAAACGGAACCCTTATAGGATCACTTTTTAGGGTTCCGTACCTCAAAAGGAAAAAACGGAACCCTTATAGGATCACTTTGTTGTCCGTCTGTCCGTCCGTCTGTCAAGACCCTTTTTCTCAGGAACGCGTGGAGGTATGAAGCTGAAATTTATATCAATTACTCAGGTCTACTGTCCCTTGAAGCTGTGAAAAAATCAAACTTCTAAGCCAACGCAATCAAAAGATACAGCCGTTTATGCCGAAAATTTTCGACACTTGCAAGGGAATCAAAACCTACAGGGTGCTTCCCGTGAACTCAGAATCTTGAAATTTGGTACGAAGCAACGTCTTATAGCATAGATAAAGGAAAAATTACGAAAACCATAAATTTTTAGTTACATCACATAATATTTTTTTTTTTTAATAATTTTAAACTTACTACCCATTTCCTCATAAACGCGTAGAGGTATTAAATTGAAATTCATACCAAATACTCAGGTCTATAATACCTTTAAGCTGTAACAAAATCAAACTTCTATGTCAACGCAATCAAAAGAAACAGCAATTTAAGCTGCATATTTTGAAACTCGCAAGTACTCGCAAGGGAATCAAAACCTAAAGGGTACTTCCAGTCGACCTAGAATCTTGAAATTTGGCATGAAGCAACGTTTTATAGCACACATAAAGGAAAAATTCCGAAAACCTTAATTTTTTTTTTTTTTTTGCAATGTTCAATGTGGTACTATTCATAACTTTTTCAGTCACCATTTAAAGGTCTGGTTCAAATTTAATACTTAATTAATATTTTTGAACCAGATTTCTAAATAGTGACTAAAAAACTAAAAATAACTTTAATAAAAGAACTTTCGCAAGTCTGCTGCAAGGCTAGTATAAGTGTTTCAGTTATATATTATAGATAAATGATATGTGTTAATATAAAATAAAGGATTACTTAAACGATAAAGAGATCTTTGTCTTAAATTTATGCTCCTCCATCTTTCCCCATTGTAATGTTATGAATTTCATTTTGCAATAAAAATACCATAGTTATGACTCGATTGTCGTAATGAACGAACTTTGTAAACCTTGCAGGTTTGTACGGAACCCTCGGTGCGCGAGTCCGACTCGCACTTGTTTTAGGGTTCTGTCACCAAAGTAATTGGTGACTCTGGGTACATTGAATCTGCCAGCAGCCATAGATCGTGTGTTATGATTGTTGAATACGTGAGTTAAGCTATGCTCTTGGGTACCTTGATGGTTAACTGCTAAAAGATATTTATGTTTGTAAGTGATAGGTAGAATTTTACATATTTTAAATAGTTTCCTATAATCTCCTTTACAACTGTTTTTAGTCTTTTTGGTAACAAGTAGTTTTAAGAAACGAATTTGAAGAGCTTCTAATTTATCCAAGTTAGTTTTGAATGTTAATCCATAGCTGTCAAGAGCATAACTCATAATAGAATCTACTAATGACATATAAATACATCTTAATACACTAATAGGAACTTTAAAGCTTAGGTGGTACATTTTACTTAATAATATTCTTAGTTTACTTGAAATATAGTCTACGTGTTGGAACCAAGAAAAGTTCTCATCTATTTTCATGCCAAGGTAGGTTACACAGTCGACTCTTTCAATAGGTTTACATTCACAATGAGATATGGATTGTTTGGTAGTCAATGTAATATATATTATGAAAACTTCTATAGCATCTTATTTGACGGCTTAATTAAACGGGATGCTTTATCAAGTTGTGCTTTTTGTGTATAATATTATATACTAATAACTCCTTTAGATACACTACTACCCCACATTTATGATGCACAGTTTGTGTATCAAGGAACTAACAGAAATTTTAATAGGTAATAAGTAGTGCTTTTAAAAACTGTACTATATGACACGTACGACACACAGTGCAGGTTTTAAAAAGCACTACTTGATATTGCTATAAATCAAGTTATGCTTTTTAAAACCTGTACTGTTCCCTATTTGAAGATGATTCCGCCCTCACTTCGTTAACCAACCATTAGTAGATACTTAATTAGCTACCTAAATACGAAAAATTGCATAGAATAGAAATATTTGCCCTCTAACATAATAAAGAAGGTCAGGGTACGTATTTTCACGCGAATACAAAATACATTATGATGATAATAAAAATCTGGGGCAAAAAGAAAAATGTCATCGTCCAGCAAATGTCGCAGTGTTGGGGCTAATGTCCGGTATTGTGGAAGGCTCATTACCAGCCAGGGACGCCCGGTACAAGGGCAAGCCGTTGTAAAGTTATAAAGTGTCAACGTGCTCATTTTTCCTTTGGCCTCTATAAGAAATATTCAATCTACTTTCATGGTTGCGGTTTCTTCATTTTTTGTTAGAGAGCTTTTATTATTTTGCTTCTGTGTTTCTGTAGCGGAATAAGTAGGAATCCGTTCTTGACGCTTGAACAATCTTGATATTTTATTGTTAACCCTTTCAGACCTGCCGTGCACAATTGAGGACATAAATTTTTTGTAAAATTATCCTAATAAAATAAAAAATTACTTAACTAAAAACTGTTGTTGTCGTTTGCGAATATTATAAATCTTTAAAAAACATACCCCTAACGCCATTTATTAATACGTGTATGAAATAATTAGTCTGTTTCGGTCAGTTGCCGGCGAAAGTTTGAAGTGTGTAGGTAAGTGATTTATTTCCTTTATAATTTTTAAGTTATTTAGTAAGTTATGCCTTGAAATAAATATATATCGATAAGTTATGTTACAAAGGCAAATAACATCATATTTTACAAACAATTATTTTGTGTTTTGTATAATAAATTGCGAATATACGTTATGTCTACAAACGCGGACAATAGGTTTTGTTTGGATATTTTTTTCCAAACATTCATAGACATTTAGTGAATCCCTACCTAAAGTTATATGTATTTTCAAAAGGCGTATTATTTGATAAACGTGTAATACATTCATATAATAAATTTTGCATCGTATAATGGTTTTTTACAGGCGTATTTATGATAAAAAATCATGTTCTCGAGGGACGCTTTGAAACTTTTGGAACATGGACCATGGACCATGGACCTGTCGGACTTGGAGTTGTCTTCGGATGATGAGGAAGTAGGAAATAATAGTAATATCCCGTGTACGGGACATGTTCGATTGGGTGCTGATGTGCTAACACAGAACCAAAGAGAGTACACCCCACCTGACCCCTTCGATGAACATCAAGACGAAAATGAAGACGAAGGTATGTTAGCTTGCCTGTATGAGTGGCGCGCGGAGGCACTACGCCGGGGAGAAACCCCGCTTCCGCGGCAAATCACGGCGGAGCGGACGGACCTTCGGCGCGATCTTATGGCGGCATGGAAAGAGCGACTGTCGCAACCCAGCGCAGGGCACGCCACGATAGCGGCGGTAAGACCCCTCTTTGAGGAGTGGCTAGAGAAGCGTCACGGCGCCCTCACCTACCGCCTGACGCAGGTCCTCACCGGACACGGAAGTTTCGGGAGGTTCCTGCACATCATCAGGCGGGAGGAAACGCCCGGGTGTCACCATTGCCAGGATCGCCCAGAGGACACGGTGGAGCATACGGTGGAGATCTGCCCCGCTTGGGCGGAGCACCGCCGTGTTCTCTTAGAGGCGATCGGCAGGGGCAGCGACCTCTCGCGT
The DNA here is from genome assembly GCA_927399505.1 of Luperina testacea. Classification (NCBI taxonomy): domain Eukaryota; kingdom Metazoa; phylum Arthropoda; class Insecta; order Lepidoptera; family Noctuidae; genus Luperina; species Luperina testacea. The sequence goes on along the minus strand of OV656768.1, from coordinate 14,257,140 downwards.
CCGGGCCTGGTTCAAGCCATGGTCCGGGGCGAGAAGGAGAGGGGGCAGTCGCCTCCTTCTGCGAAGCAGTCATGCTAGCGAAGGAGGCGGCGGTACGGCTGAGGGAGATAGCCTCCCATCCCAGCCGCCGCGGGAGACGCTCCGGGCGTCGGGAGCAGCGCGACGACTCCCGGCCACCGTAGGCGCGGGCCTGCGGGCGGAGAGTAATGGGTAGCTCACCTTCCGATCAGGACCAGGCCCGTGCCGGACGGCGTGTACGTGTTCCACGCGCGCCTCAAAGAGATATCAGCATCATTTGAAGGGGCTCGTCAGGGCCGAAGCCTGCCGGGTCAGCGGGATTGTCCGAAAGGGTTACCGCTAGCCCGGAACATAAAGGGCTAAGGAAGGAACACGGGTGGGTTTTAGTCAGTAAGAGTCTGACACTCCCATCCGCTCCACCCAGAGCGGAAGGGGTCATTTGATGATTTCATGATTCAATTATCCAGTTTTGAAAAAGTACTGGTTTTTTGTTTTGAAGAAGTTGAACTTAGTTTTGTAAAATTTTTTCATATTTTTTTTTCTAATAAAAACGTTATAAAATGTTCATCTATTATTTTTTTACACATAGCCCCCACATTAGTTGTTATAATAACTTAGGCCGAATGTTCACTTTTGGGGACATAAAAAAAACATCAATTTTCTCGGAAAATAATGAAAACATATCAGTTTTTTCAATATTTCCATACTCAATAGTACCTAATATAACATGAATAAAATCGGTTCTTACAAATTCCAAAAAACAAAAAATCAGGTCTGAAAGGGTTAAAAAGCAAGGTCTGTCTTTGTCTGTCTTGAAAGAAAATGTTGCTTACTCCTTTTGCAGGCATTTAACAAGGAAGACCTGTTACAGTTAAGGCTTCAACATACAGGCGCGACACGCGATATAATCGCGCGCGACACAAAGGCACCGCAAGTCGCGCGACTTGCGGTGCCTTTGTGTCGCGCGCGATTTTATCGCGTGTCGCGCCTGTTTGAAGGAGCCTTTATTCGTCATGCAGTATTAAGAAATTTAGAAGTTTGTTCGTAGTGAAATTAGGTATACTCGTAAGCACATGCAAACAACTTTTTGTTTGGTTGACAGATGCAGAAATCGTTACTTTATAGGTCGGTACCAAGGGAGTTTCACCAGATTCATCCTTTACTAAAATTAATGATTTTAGTTTTTATTTAGATGGTTTTAGGTACCTACTGTTCTTACAAAATTATCATCGTTTATAAAGGTTTATCGCTTTTTTAGGTCTTCAAAGAGACTAAATTCTTATAAGTACGTAAGGAATGAAATTACATCTCATTCTACGGCAGAGCTCATAACAGCGAGCTTATACATATATGTATATATGTAAATTAAATGAATATGTAGTCAGCTTCATTGCCAACCTTGCTGACTGGCTCATCTTTTTACTGTGGTATGAGTTTCGTTTACTCATATTACTCATATACAATTTACGAACGATACGATAAAAGAAGAAAGTGATTTGTAAAAAGTATGAATAGGCCAACGCTAACGCTCTAGAAGTGGCCGTATTCTGCGGGGTAATTGCGTAACACTATCATTAGCTGGCAGTAATGGCTTTAATTTTGACAGTTCAACAACATTCATTGGGTTGTTTACGTTGTTGAGCAGATATTTTTTTCGAACGTATGAACTAATGGGTTAGGTTAGGTTAGAACATTATCCATCAAGGCGACGAGGGAACACCGCTGAGTTTTAGTGGGTATACTATACTGCCACCTTGGCAGGGAGTCTCACATACTCCGTGTCGTCCCCCGACGAGCGGAGATGCGTAACGTCATTTCTCAGGGAAAAAAAAAAGGTTAGAACATTATTCAAATTGTGAATGATAGTACCTATGTTACGCAATTAGGTTGCGGGTCAAAGCACATTTAAAATATTATATAGGTATAAATGGAACCATTGATACGACGAAAAAGAAAATTATTATAAAATATTTAATGATCGTCATTTATTTATTATTCTAAATTTCATAAATGTTTACACGTTAAATGTCTATCAGATGGTTTCCATCTGACAATCTCTAAGAAATGAACTAAAAGGTCAGGGTAAAATTTTAAGTCTAGACATTATGTCAACAATATTATTGATAAATCTCAAGAGGCACAAGATTATATTCAACTACATTATATTTTAGACAGCTGAGTTCACTATCATAACTCCGTTTATGTTAAACAGAGAGGACAAAGGAAAAACTCATTTTACCCTCACGAAACACCTGAACTGCTAGACTTTCGACAGATGAACGTATTATGTTAACTAATGTGTAGTAATTTGAAAATGTATAGCACGTTTTTGTAACACCTAAAACAGATTATTCTAAAATGGAGTTGTGAAAATGAATGTTAATTAAAATGGCGTTTTGAAGTGGATTATGCATATTTCTTTTTCTTTTTAAAAACGTTGCCCCACACTAGGAATTAATCCTGTATCGTGGGTGCGTTTACAAACATTTAAATTCACATACACAAACAGCCAGACCCGGAACAACTACCTGTAGGCAATACAAATATTTGTTCCGTGCGGGAATCGAACCCACGACACGCAGCGCAGCAGTCGATCGCTCAGCCACTGCGCCAACCGTGTCGTCAAATATTGGTGTTTGTGGGAGAAAAAGATGAATATTTTGCTATCTAAAATCAAAATAGGTATTTTTGTATTTCAATTTGTGTCAGACTACTTATTTTTTGCTTGACTCCTGAGGGTTGTAGCGTGATGTTAAATAGTCTGTAACCTTGCTCAAGAATTGGGCTAATAAAAGCAAAAATAATTTTTCAATTTCGGCAGATACTTCCTGACATAAGCGCGTTCAATGAAACAAACAAACTCTTCTGTTTTATCCTGTTAGTTATAGATATTGTAGATACTTACGCATAACCAGTTATCATGGATTTAGTACATGATTCTGAATAGTCATGGAATGGATTGTTGCACTCTATATTTAGTTACACTTAAATATCCATATCCTCGATTCAAACATACAAGCACGGGTAACTGAAACTCACCCTATCCTATACTAATAATAATTATTATTAGTATAGGATAGGGTGAGACTCTTTTAACATCCTACTTTAATGACTCTACTAGTGAGAACATACGTTATTTGGTAGTATATGTACCTATACTATTGTAAGTAGTACTGTCACTGTGCTCACAATACCATTACCCTTTGTTGATAATATCAATAGTGACGCTGCCGACGCTCTCATATCTGTTCAGAATAAATTTATCGGACCGTTAACCAATAATCGTATTTATCAGAGCGACAGTGTGAACTGAGCCTTATGGGAATACAAACGGCACGCACATCGGCCAGTCAAGCCGCACAAACATTTAACAAGATTAATAACTAATGAAAATTGTTGAACCATGCATATCGAATCTATGTGTTGAACCGACATCTTCTAAAGTTTGGGTCTTTGACAGACTCTGTGTAGAACCATATACAAAGTATAACAGAATAAACGCAAGTCCTAAAAGTAGTTTGTTCATAATTGACTACTGACTCAATTTCAGAAACTTTTAATATAATTATATTTTTTTAATTATGTATTTTGCCATACTGGCCACCGATTTAGCCAAAGAAAATTAAATCTTATGTCAAGGCAATAAGATTCAATTTTTAAATGCTTAAAGTAATGCTAGAGTAAACAAGGTTTTCTTAAAAATAAATTAAAAAAAACTGGCCAAGTGCGAGTCGGACTTGCACACGAATGGTTCTGTACCACAAGCACAAGGCAAAAACGCCGAAAAAAAACACGTTTGATGTATGGGAGCCTTTAAATATTTATTTTGTTCTATTTTTAGTATTTGTTGTTATAGCGGCAACAGAAATACATCATCTAAGAAAATTTCAACTTTCTAGCTATCACGGTTCATGAGATACAGCCTGGTGACAGACGGACAGACGGACAGTGGAGCCTTAGTAATAGGCTCCCGTTTTTACCATTTGGGTACGGAACCCTAAAAAACGTCTAACGGGCCTCTGCGAGTTGGCTTCGGTCCCTCGTACGCCTTCCAAAGGTCTGGAAGCCCAGCCAGGGTCCCGAGAAATATCAAAAACACTTAAAAAAATATATAGTTTTGGTCATTGTATTATGCTTTTAATGCAATACTCTAATTGAGGTGTATGAGGTATTGCGTCAATTATGTTACATATTGTATAGAAATACGAAGTATCGTATAGAAATTACCTATACCCGAATTATATACGAGGTAAAGTTAAACCAGCAAAGGTGTGCGCTTCGGCACAGAATAACTAATAGGCTTCAGTAACCTTCGTGTTTTCAAATGACCACGAACGTACAGAGTAGCATTGTGCGTTTGTATAAAGTTTTTTCTTCGTCAGGTTACGTACTCCGGTCGCAGATCTTCATAATATGTCACTCAAAAGTTGTGAAAAATGTAAATTAATTGTATCGAGTTGTCAGTCTATAATGTTATAATTACCATGGTAAAACAAACTAGGCGAGTATTTTGATGGGTATAACAGCTCTATAATAGATCACATCACCGCGCGTTCGTATTTCTGAAGGTAGAGATGATATCTAAAGGGCATACCTTTTCTTGGAGATCGGTATACTCCATTATGCGTAAACCGATGCCACCAAAATAATTGCCACTCTCAACTCCTTACCTTCTATGATCGATGCTTTCCCAAAACAAAACTGAGATTGTCAATACTGTCGGTGGTAACACGTTTACGTAACAAAACGCATTCCTTTCTTCGCCTCAACACATGTGCAGAGGTTAAGGAAACATAATATAATTATGTAGCTCGTATGTATAGGCCGACCGCTTCTGAGACCTGCAACGTGAGGTAGATGCGTGGTATGGGAGGGGTGATAGTTGTCACAAGTTGACGAATCACTGAGCTCTCGCATCACGTCACCACACCCCTCCCGCACCGCGCTGCTACCTCAGGCAACTTCTCAATTAAGCGGTCGGCCTATAAAATTTATGTGCCCGAAACTTTTCTATAGCACAAGTCCGTACCTACCCAATAAGTGTTGGCATGAAGAAGCACTTTTGAACACGCGTCAGTGGTCGAGCGCGGAGCATACCTAACATACCTAACGGTCGCCGCACCGCAAGCGAAAATCCTGATTTTTTTGAACGTATCTTATCTATAGGTATTTAGAGCAGGGGGCCTAAAAAGGTCACTTTAGCAGAATCATAAAAGGATAACTTATAAATCGTAATATGGCGAAGACAGTCCGTGTTTTTCTTTTTTTCGCTGCATTACGTATAGGTATAATCAAAGAGATTGGGATTGGATTCGGATTGGATAAATTGGTATTTTAGCACAGACAAAAAAAATAACTGAGAAATCCATCACCAATGGGATTTGATACGATTAACTTAACAGTTAACTGTCCATTATGAATCATAATGTCATCCTTTTATGATTCGCCAAAGTGGCCTTTTTAGGCCCCCAGGAGTCTCGCTTCTATAAATTTTTATTCTATGGTACCTAGTTTCTACCTTCAACGAATTTTTTATTACTTAGAATACTTCAAATTGTAAGAAAGTTTAAGCCAGAATCTGGTAAATTAACATTTCACGAGCAGATTACAAAGAGGGTTATTTTTTTTTTCATAACAGTTTGAGATGTAGGTTTTTATGAGCTAACTTTCTTACTTTGTTTTTTTATGTTCAGGCAGCCGTATAACATATACATAGGTATTTTCAGAAATTGCTGGCGGCAATAACAGAAAAGGAGCGAATTTGACTTGCCAAAAAAGTATTAGGACCTTAGTAAAAGAAAAAAATGTTGGTATTTTTTGTTCGCCTACTAATTTTATTTATTTAGATTTCCCAATGTTCGTTTACACTACAGAAATAACAGGAAGCAACAGAAAATAAAGAACTAACAATGAAACAAACAATTATAGGGAAATACAGCATTTTCTTATAATTACCTACTAGGTGAACAATCTTAAAGTAGAGTCGTTATTTTTTTTTATAAAACAAATCAACGAGAGATACAGCTGTCTCACACAGTAATCGTAACCTTACCTAATTTACGCTTTTATAATTTCTAATGTGACGATGTTATCGTAGACGGCCACGGCATCACGATAACACTTAGAAGTAAAATGTTATGGATATTTATGAAGATGCTTTCCGTCCACGATAACGTTATAACATAACGTGCACGTATTAGGTATAGGCCTAGTTCAAAAGCGTCAAAAAAAGCGTCAGGGACTAGTGGTCTAGCATTTTTGCTGAACTGGGCCTTTTTGGCGCAGCCGTAAGACACTTTCATTTCTTACATCGGACTTTGCACTTTTTATTTTTATCTTTATTTTTGTTTTTATCTGATGTACGACTATTATCTGACTATCTGGTGTATTGTGTGTCTTTTAGTCTGTGCTAAATAAATGTATTTTCTTTCTTTCTTTCTTTGCATTTCCATACATTTCACGGACGTGACATTTTACAAAACTTATAACAGCGCACATATTATATTATGCCCTCAAGATTTCGATCTCATGATTATAGTCTGATTGTTTGAAACACAAAGGAGAATGAAGGAATAGCTGTGCTAATGTTATCTTAATCTTTAAACTTTACAAGACTCTCGTATGAATTTGAATCGAATTAACTTTAACAGCTGTGATAACAAAATCTATTCAATTTACTTATATTTTAAACTACTAATGTAAGATCTGCTTGTAAAATGCATGTACTTATAATTATTATCAATCAATTTACTTTTATTTAATTTCATTGAATCGAGTGAAACACAGGATTACCTAGTTCAGGCACAAATCATTGATGATCTTGACATAGATTTAAGAAAAACTGTATTTAACGTTAGTCCTTATATTTTTGAATAAATTTTATTATATTTTTTTAAATTTATTTATTATTGATTGCTTGAGATTGTTTTAACGCTTGAATTATTATACAAAATTTATGTTAGAACTGGGTTTTGCCCGCGGCTTACCCGCGTGGATTTCCGAAAATATCCTACGGGAGTGACCTACCATTGTTTTCATATTTTAATTCTATTGCTTTACGTGGCGCACGGCAGTAAAGGTCCCAGTCCGACATCTTTAGCAATCATCTTCATATTTCAGCTAATTTACACAAAATTTTAATGAACTATACACCTAAACATTTGTCATGAAACACTCTGTCCATTGGTGACAACATATGAAAATTCGAGAGACGCGGCGGGCGGACTTTATTTTATAGAACGAACGTTACAAACGTTCATTCTCTACTATGAAGCTTCTCCAACTTAATAGAAAAGTCAACGATATTAACTTAGTTATCTGAAACTTCTTCTCAATTATAACATAATAATAGATACAGATCACTTTCCTTAGGACTGAAATGAAATTGGATCGCTTTTTAATTCCCAATGGACCCGAACGCTATTGTAATCTAAACTTTAGTTCGAATCTATATAATTTGCGGTGAATTTATGTTGTAACAACTTTGGTGGTTATCTTTGGTGTTTTTTTTTTGTAATAAAAGCTGATTCGAAAAGTATCAAGTAGACAAAATGTTAAAATAGGTATTTATTTCAATGATGAAATATTTAATGATGACTTATGAAATAAGGGAAAACTAGTGGATTTTCTTGAGGCTGCAGGTAGTTAGATCGAATATACGTTACAAAATATTTTCTCTTGAAGAATAAATACGCACAAAATATTCACTGAAGAGAAAATAATCTATCCATCTATAAAATAATAATTATCCAAGCGAATGGTTCCACTTTTATATTTCTGTTTTCCCTTATAATCTCTTCAGGTCGTTGTTTGAATGACTGATCAACATTCAATTCAATGGCAAAAGATGAGAACAATATTTATGATTATTTTCGGATGAGGTAGAAAAGTTTTGTTTCAATATCTAATTGTATTCCGTGCGTCGGTAAGAACGTCCGTGCTTCAGAAAGCACTCGTTAAATAACTGTTTAGCGTTCTTTCTGAGGCATAGATACGGACAAATCAAACACGGACTAACAAAGATCTACAAATGAACTGTCATTTGTTAGATGGACTGTGTGATGTGTCATAGACTTTCGGGCTTCGAACTACCAGTAATGCAGTCGGTGTTACAGTTAGCCCGAAGCCCGAAAGTCTAACAACCAGTCTTGTCAAGGCGTATCGTGTTATCCAGTAACTGGGTTGTAGAGGTCAGATAGGAAGTCACTCTATGTAAAATCCTGGCACCCCTGTATCCGTTTAGACTGGAATCTGATTCCAACATAGTCGAAAAGGGTTAGGCAGATTGATCGAGATTGGTTGATCGAATGTATTTTTTCGAATATTTTAAACAATGTTTTTTGTGTAGCCTTTTCTGTCGCACTTCTGGGCAAAAGCCTTCTCCTATTCCTTTCAGGAACTCTATTCCCACGAATTATTCCACTTTGCCCAACCAGCCGCCCCACTTGAGGGGCAAAGTTGAATGTCTAAAATTTTGCAGTGGAATTTGACCCACTAATTCGATTTAGTGGGGCAGATTCCACTACTTTAAAATTTTGATGGATTCTGCCACCATCTATTAACATTTACCATCTGTTTTAAAACACAAGTCTCTTGTGTAAAAATAAATCCCGCACGGAAAACCTTTGACACAATCGCATTGCTACGCCGTAGCGCCCGTACCGTAGTGGCGCGCTACGCGGCTACGAGAAAGTAAAGTATTTGCTTGTTGATTACGCCTCTATCCGACCGTATCTTCAAGTCATAAATCAACTTAGCTCTTTGTAAAAGATTTTTCATAGAATATTACTCTTTTTACATTTTTAATATCATAAAAGCTTTTTAATAACGCTTCTGAGTAGGTAGGTACTTAAGTATTAATGTAATGAAAATGTTAAATTTTAATGGAATTTATTTTTGTTGCTCTTTGAGTTTGAAGCTGTCTTTTAACTAATTTAGAGGTCAAATTATCCTGTTAGGCATTGTTAACATAAGCTAATCAACTAAATGTAACATTATGTACCTACGTAGTTATGTCTATGGGCTGTAGAAACTGTATTCGAGTGTCAAAACACGCACGCACGTCGTCGCCATTTTATAAAAATGGCAGGTAGTTTTTTCATAAACAATTTTGCCTTACCAATATCGCAAAAATAGAACGTTTTACAATTATCCGACTGTCCGTAACGAAAGTCATAAGTTCATAACTTATATTACTGCCACGACCCCCCACGATGACTCCTACTACACGTTCACACAAAAAAACAAAAGAAGTACGAAATCTTTTTTCAAAGTCACAGTTCTGTTTTAAGTAAGGAAGGAACTGATACTCAGCGAAAAGGTAAAAGATCATTAGCTTCTCGTGTATCACTTGTAAGTGTGACAATTGAGGCGGGACTGAAATCCCGGGATTCCGGTGCTACGGGATTGCGGTCCCCTAACCCGGACCGGATAGAAAAGTAATTAGGTCCTACATAAAACTTTGTGGTTACTGCTGAGGCGGGCAGGTAAGATTCAGACATCGTATGTTCTTAGTAGAGGATTCTAGTTTATTGGTTGATTAAAATCGTGTGTGAATAGAAGAGAAATAAAAGGAAGGTTTGAACGAAAAATCGGCACGATGGAGAGGGTATACAACCTGCGTTTTGCTAAAATACTTCGTTGATGTTCAAAATTCGTATGATAGCTAACAAGGTGTAAACTCAAACTCAAAGCATTTATTTTAATTTGCCCTTTTGAATTGTCAAAGAGTCGGTCAGTTAGAAAGTTGAAACTAGTTCCCTATTCCAAAACGTAGATCTATGGAGAGGAACGGGCAGGAAACTCCAAGGACACTAATGTTAATAAAGTTATTACAAAATCGTTTGTGTTGTAATTTCAAAGTTACCAAAATAAAAATTGTATATTTCCTCCACTTTTTTTTATGCACGTGTTAAATAATAAATGATTTATTTTTGTAAAATATGGGCTTTAAAAAAAACTCTTACACATCAAAAATAGTGTTCTCACTAGATTTTTTAAAACTTGATGAGGTTGGTGGTTCAATATACTCTATCAACACCTCGACAACGAAATGGTGAACCTTTAGGCCCCGGCACGGTTATTTACGTAGTACGTACGCGTACGCGCCGTAGAAAAACATTTCTGTGAACAAGCTTCCATAGTGACACAATACTAACAACCTTGCCTACTCACAGCGAATAAACCGTAATTTTTCGCGGCAAGAAAAAAGTGTCTACAAATGGCCATAACCATTGCCTGTTATGGCACCCTAAAATGCCTTTTCCATGGGAAGGTTTAAAAGGTAGAAAACAAATGACACAACGTACCAATACGTGACATCCCATAAATAACTCTCATTAATTATTTCGTGAGGCAAAAGGGTTGATTGATGATAAAATAAAACAAAAAACGTCTATAACTAATATTGGCTAGTATATTGGATAGTAAAAAGTTCAAATAAAGATACACAACCAAAACAGACATGAATTTTACTTATATAATGATGTTGTATTGTATCCCCAGACCCAGCCGCAAACTAAATAAGCGTAGAATTAAATTGTTTTCTACTAAAGTATATTGCATGTCCATTACTGTTTATAACAAATTACCTGACGGATTCAAAACTCTCAGCCTCAGAACATTTAAATGTAAATTGTTTAACTTTCTTTTAAGAAATTTGACGGATTGTAGTAACTTGATATGCTGGCGTCTGTACAATGATCTGACAATAAGATGCAGTTTATTCTATTCTACGGTAATTTCAGCATAAAAATAACGATCACTTTGATAAAGACTTCACTGGACCCCACAAGATTTAAATAGGTAATTAAATCTTCTTTCATTACATAACATAACGTCACGCCCGTGCTCCCCGAAGAGGTAGCCATCAGTGTTCATTTGTGGAAGATATCTTTTTGAAGTGGATAGGTATATAGCATTCTATATTCTGGCCTCGCTTGACTCGTCAGAAAGTTTTGATGTTCCTTCGTATTTATACCTACGACAAACTATCACATATATTTGCCGTCATCTTGTCGAAAGACATTAATGTTTTGAAGTGAAAACTTCTTTAGCGGCGCTGTGTACTTTTTTTGGAATGGGTAAAAACTTCTAAACTCGCGTCAGGTCACGTGACCCTGATCGAAAATTCGTAAGACGTAAGACGTAAAACGTAAGACGCGCGTTGTTGAGGACAGCGCCATCTATGCACATCGGGAAGAACTACGAGGGCCTCGCGTACTAACTACGTAGTTCATCCAACGACGACGAGATGGCGCTGAACCACGGATATATAACTGACGACGAGCTCCATGCGAGCGGTCATCATACCTGATTTGCAAAAAACCCTATAAAATAAGGAACACACCTTAACACGCGTGTTTTGTTTATAAGACGATTCACAAAATACACTCGTAATTGTTCAAGTTTTCACTTCTGTCGGCACTACCGGAGTGCCAGTGTTTTTTTTTTTTTTTTGAGGATGGGAAATCATCAAATGACTCCTCCCGCTCTGGGTGGAGCGGAAGGGAGTGTCAGACTCTTACTGACTAAAACCCACCCGTGTTCCTTCCTTCGCCCTTTGTGTTCCGGGCCAGCGGTAACCCTTTCGGACAATCCCGCTGACCCGGCAGGCTTCGGCCCTTACGGGCCCCTTCGTTTAATGCTGACATCTCTTTGAGGTGCGCGTGGAACACGTACGCGCCGTCCGGCACGGGCCTGGTCCTGATCGGACGGTGACGGTTTTTTTATATTTTACACATACTATTATTATTTTCACCCAGACACAATTACTAACATCGATTTCTAATTACTCTACAAGCGATTGGCTAATCAAAACTTAGAGATTCAGAATTACTAAGCACCCTTCCTTTTTCTAAACCTTCTTTAGCTAAGCTATAAAAATCAAAATGTTACTTTGTCAGCGGACGGATAACATGAATCTCAGGTAGTGACAATACATCAGGCTTCAACGCTAAATTGGCTAAGACTTTGAATGACGTTTACAGATTTGAAATCTGCCGCAGACGTCCGACCCAGCGGTTTTCAAGTTTCTCTCTGACGAAGCGTCGAAGAGTTTGTTGAAATTCCTCAAGGAATTCAAACTCTTGTTACTGCAAAAGGTAAGGTTACATGAATTGAGACATTTTAATGGGTTATTACAGTACACGTTAATAATATCGGTCTATGGACCTTATCAAATACACATTATAATGGCTTGAATAACACGATTAATACCCCCGTTGGGTCATATGCTTCTAATAGTTTATACAGGTCTACTACACATATAGGTTTAGTAAATGATAAATGATGCTATTCAAAAATTGCATCATTTATTATTTAAAAGTTTAAAACGAAAGTGTTAAAAGCGTCCAGAGTACAACAAAATATAGTACTTAACAAACTACAATCCAAAAATAAATTAAGTAAAAATAAGCCGAGGCAGCTAAGACCAGCCCCAACTGACGGCGCCCGTTCACGAACATGACGCATAAATCAGCACCATTTAGCTCAACCATTTTGAAGGGAGCTAAATGATCTAACACACACGCCACAGTCAGCGAGACATTTGAGTGAGCATGACATACTATCAGCTGCCAGGGCACATTCGAGTCAATGAAAGACATATTATTACCCGGTAAATGGTAGCTATAGGGTACATACCTATTATATAGGGATCTTGATTCAGATCCTGATTCTGATCCTGATACTGATCCTGATTCAGATCCTGATTCTGATCCTGATTCTAATCCAGATTCAGATCCTGATTCAGATCCTGATTCAGATCCTGATTCAGATCCTGATTCAGATCCTGATTCAGATCCTGATTCAGATCCTGATTCAGATCCTGATTCAGATCCAGATTCAGATCCAGATTCAGATCCAGATTCAGATCCAGATTCAGATCCCGATTCAGATCTAGATTCAGATCCAGATTCAGATCCAGATTGAGATCCAGATTCAGATCCAGATTGAGATCCAGATTGAGATCCAGATTCTGATCCAGATTCTGATCCTGATTCTGATCCTGATTCTGATCCTGATTCAGATCCAGATTCGGAATCCTGATTCTGATCCTGATTCAGATTCTGATTCTGAACCTGATTCTGATTCAGATTCAGATCCAGATCCATTCAGATCCTGATTCTGATCCAGATTCTGATCTTGTTTCTGATCCTGATTCAGATTCAGATTCAGATCCTGATTCAGATCCTGATTCCGATCCTGATTCTGATCCTGATTCAGATCCTGATTCAGATCCTGATTCAGATCCTGATTCAGATCCTGATTCAGATCCTGATTCAGATCCAGATTCTGATCCTGATTCAGATCCTGATTCAGATCCAGATTCAGATCCAGATTCAGATCCAGATTCATATCCAGATTCAGATCCAGATTGAGATCCAGATTGAGATCCAGATTCTGATCCAGATTCTGATCCTGATTCTGATCCTGATTCTGATCCTGATTCCGATCCTGATTCAGATCCTGATTCAGAATCCTGATTCTGATCCTGATTCAGATTCTGATTCTGAACCTGGGTGCTTACTCTTCAATTTAATTCCGATAGATCGACATTGGAATTGTGACGTTTCGTACTCTTGAGTTCGATGCTAGCGCCAAATGATTTTTAGATTGGGTGTCCATTTTGCAGAACTAAGTGCAATTGGGTTCGAGCTTGGCGTGGGGTAATTGTTGACAATATTGTTTTCAAGAGTACCGAATCACGTGACTGTAAAATTAACATTGGAATCATATTAGAATTAAAATTAGTTTGGAGAGTAAGCCCCCTGATTCTGATTCAGATTCAGATCCACATTCAGATCCTGATTCTGATCCAGATTCTGATCTTGTTTCTGATCCTGATTCAGATTCAGATTCAGATCCTGATTCAGATCCTGATTCCGATCCTGATTCTGATCCTGATTCAGGTCCTGATTCAGATCCAGATTCAGATCCTGATTCAGATCCTGATTCAGATCCTGATTCAGATCCTGATTCAGATCCTGATTCAGATCCAGATTCTGATCCTGATTCAGATCCTGATTCAGATCCAGATTCAGATCCAGATTCAGATCCAGATTCAGATCCAGATTGAGATCCAGATTCAGATTGAGATCCAGATTCAGATCCAGATTGAGATCCAGATTCTGATCCAGATTCTGATCCTGATTCTGATCCTGATCCTGATTCTGATCCTGATTCTGATCCTGATTCCGATCCTGATTCAGATCCTGATTCGGATTCTGATCCTGATCCTGATTCAGATTCTGATTCTGAACCAGATTTTGATTCAGATTCAGATCCAGATCCACATTCAGATCCTGATTCCGATCCTGATTCTGATCCTGATTCAGATCCTGATTCAGATCCTGATTCAGATCTTGATTCAGATCCTGATTCAGATCCTGATTCAGATCCAGATTCCGATCCAGATTCAGATCCTGATTCAGATCTTGATTCAGATCCAGATTCAGATCCAGATTCTGATCCTGATTCAGATCCTGATTCAGATCCAAATTCAGATCCTGATTCAGATCCTGATTCAGATCCTGATTCTGATCCTGATTCAGATCCTGATTCAGATCCAGGATCCTGATTCTGATCCTGATTCTGATCCTGATACAGATCCAGATACTGATCCTGATTCCGATCCTGATTCAGATCCTTGAATCCAAAAAAATAAAAAAAAATGCCGGTAGAACCCTCAAGATATTATTTTATGTTTTTTTTTTATTATTTTTACGGTAATCTAAAACTAATAATGCAACTTTTGAGGGGGCTTGAGTAGCGAAAAGCGAAAAAAAAAATTTTCGGGACACCCTAAGGTGCATGTCTAAGTAATTAGGTACTAAATGGATGACCAAAATGCCAGTTAATGCGCCAGAGTGATGTTAAATCAATAAAATGTTCGCAAAGCTCATTAATTACAGAATTAAATGTTGCTCGGATACTGGTACGTTTCGATTAATGAATCGTTTGTTAGGACTTTATTGGACGACTGCATTTGCTGCTTCAATATTGGATTGGATTTTTAATCTTGCAGGAAGCTTATTAGTAGGAGGGGCTTACATGACCTAAATCGTGGTCACTTTCGGGCTGCATAGAAAAGAAAGAGAAGCGCGATGACACAACGCTGGTAATTTATTCCAAAATATGAAGCAATTATTTAATTACAAAAAATCTATTCTTTGGACTGAAAAATTAAAACTAGTATTTTAGTATAATATATTGCTTGTAGAATAATCTGACAAAAAATCAAAACGATTGTTTGTAAATTAGTATGTTTTTTATTCTAAAAAGAAAGTTTTTAGAGGTATCTTCATGATTTTTTCTATCGTATCAAATTAGTTGTAGGTATTATGTTTTCAAAACACTATCTACCTAGCATATATCCTGAAGAATATCATACCTATATTTTTTTGATTTTGTTTGCTGTAGTCGATCATATACTTTTATTGTTTCTAAAACTTGCGTTTTTTTTGTCCTGTAAGCCCCTTAAATGACCCCTCCCGCTCTGGGTGGAGCGGAAGGGAGTGTCAGACTCTTACTGACTAAAACCCACCCGTGTTCCTTCCTTATGTTCTGGGCCAGCGGTAACCCTTTCGGACAATCCCGCTGATCCGGCAGGCTTCGGCCCTGAGGGGCCCCTTCGTATGATGCTGACATCTCTTTGAGGCGCGCGTGGAACACGTACGCGCCGTCCGGCACGGGAATGGTCCTGATCGGACGGTGAGCTACCCATTAGGCTCAACTCACACCAAAAGAGCGTCGAAGCGCAGCGAAGCGGAGCGCAGTTTCAGTGTCATATGAATTTTAACTTTATTTTCATTACTATAATACTTATTATCGCATGAGAAACTCGAACGAGTCGCGCGGATGCCCGCGGCGCCGCGGGAAATCCTGCGAATTCCATAAACGCGCCTTCTCTAACGAGCGGGTCGCTGCGCTTCGCTGCCCTTCGCCGCTCTTTCGGTGTGAGTTGACCCTTACTCTCCGTCCGCAGACCCGCGCCTACGGGCCCCTTAATGCTAGTTAACAAATCAGGTACCAACCAGCTTCCTTACCTACTAAGTTGTGAAATAACTTATATTAAGCGCAGTGGTACAAGCCCATACATAGTTCAGTTTCAGAAAAGAATTGCTGGCAGAAAAAGCGTTTTTTTTTAAATAAACATCACACAACATAGTAAACCTTTCGATACGATTACATCAAACATTCGGGCCAGAGTGCCGGAGGGAATTTTATAAAATACGGAATTTAAATTTATTTCATGTTGGCCGAGATTAAAAGGAAAATGAATCGGCTAGTAATTGTCATGCAAATTGGTAGTCACCCTGTTGTGAACGTTCGCTGTAGACGGCAGTCTGTCAGTGTCCTGCGTAGTAATCGAGTTTGTGATTTTTCTACGTAAAGAAAATACAGGGTGACAGGTACAGACGCCAGCACATCAAGTTACTACAATCTGTCAAATTTCTTTAATTGATTTTCAACTTTATCGCTATTAACATTAGGTTCAAGGTTGATTGAAAAAATTTGACAGTTTATATTATCTGACATAAAGCAAGTCAGTCAAGTTCATCTAAGTTGGTCAGACTAACTTGGATTGTCGTAACTTTATACAGTGTGTTAGGTTAAACGAGGGACATACTTTAAGGGAGTGTAGTACTCATAAAAATGAAGAACTTTTACTAAGAAACCAACATTGAAATCGAGAAAATAAAACCAGCCGCTCTATACATTTCTGTTCGCATAACTGGACAAAATGTGGGGAACAGCTGTTTTTTTTTTTTCATATTTTTGAGTCAGGCCCATATTAAAAGTTGTTCATTTTCATGAGTACTACACTCCCTTAAAATATGTCCCTCGTTTAACCTAACACACTGTATACACTCAAAAAAAAATCATTCTTCAGTCTCAGCCCTGACTGTGACTTGCACAAAAACGATAATTTTTCTTACATTTGGTACCCGCACATTTTCATAAAAAGGCGTAGAAAGGTACAATCAAAACATGAAGACTTAATTTAAGGAGGGAGAGACCAACGCCTCAGCCGTAGGAAACGGCTGATTGAATTTCAAAATACGAAGCTTGTCACGTCATCCATTGATTGGAAATACATTGTCGAACACCGTGCTTATAAAATCTCGTCCTCTCTCGTCTCCACTTCTTTGATGCACAATGCATAATTTGAAAGCTACTCTGTCTGCTTACCTGTTACCTTTTCTTTAGTAAGTGCTAAATGGATTTCGACGAAATTAGACTCACAGATAGACCATGACGTTTGTTAGGACGTAGGATACTTTTATACCGGCAATAGTAGAATTACTTCCAACCTCCACGCAAGCGAAGCCGCAGGCAAAAGCTAGTATAATTAAAATCTCTTTGCAAGTTTTCCGTTGTAGAATATTGGGTGTGTACCTAACTAATTAGGTATTAAAAAATATATGCACAGCGATGCCTGCCGATATACTTTTATCTATGTTATTTTAAAATATTTATTCTTGTAACTGGATGTTTAATCTCCGTAAGTAGGTACCTACTTAGTAATCTGTGGTACTGTTTATTTTACTAGATTATCTGTTTAATACACTGACCTGTATAAATTGTTTAGAGGTCAGTGGTTTAATAGGTAAGTATGTATAATTCGGAATCTGGGCGTCCACTTCGTTATATCCTTTGTCCACAGGGCAAGATAGATACCCCACGGTACATGCCCTAGTAGCCTCACTTCGAATTTTTAAAAACTTTTGCAGTCATTTTTGAAAAAAAAATTGGGATCGATCGATCGATCGTCGATCGACAATCGATCGATTGGTCTAGTAGAAACTATCGATCGACGTCGACCAATCCATTCTACCATCGATTGATGGCATCTATCGGCTATCGATCGATTGGTGTGGTAGAAACTATCGATCGACGTCGACTAATCCATTTTACTATCGATCGACTTCGACTAATCCATATTTTTACTATCGATCGATGGCATCGATCGACGATCGCTCGATTGGTGTGATAACACCCTAATAAAATACGACCGAAAACGATTAAATCGTCAAGATATGCTAAACATTTTTCAAAAATAAAACCAGTTGTAGCTAAAAAGAAAGAAAAATTGTTTATTCTGCACAAACAAAATGCACATTACAAATCATAAAAAAAGACATACAATAAACATACACATACAACCGTAGTCAAAAGCCTCGTACTCAAGCATAAAAAGGTTTGACAATTTTGTTTGTCCATAGACAACACATCATCTGTCATTACTGATTACCTTAATAAAAACACTTGGCTTGGAGAAATTTTTAAACCCATTTGTAAACGTTTCATTTTATTGAAACTGTCCTGAATTTGTACTAAATGCTGTATATTTCCTGCTTGAAGGTTCTGCAGGTACCTGATAATACCCTGAATGTAAGATTTTGTATTTTAATAATGTTTTTAATGTTTCGTCTCTAGTTGCATTTGCTTTATTTTTATCACACTTTAGCACTCGTCTATAGAATAAGGGTTGTAAGATTGGTGTAAATATTGTTCGTATACCCTTTTCGCTTAATGTCAAATCCCTTGTCTCTAAATTTATTTTTGCTAGGTAAATCTAAATACAGTCGGTGATAGCTGTTACCTGACCCACCCTTTATACGAACGAATTTGAACCCTCTGACCGTAACATTAAGGGTTATTCCATTTGTATGAGTTTATCAGAATAGCACTACTCTTTGAACAAATACAATAATACAGGTACGTAAAGATCTTTAAAAATGTTAACGTTAGGATATTTATAACTACTTGTTATGCAATTTTGATTTTATGCTGTAATACTAAAAGTTTATAAGAGTATTGTATTGTAATATTATTAGATTGCTACAAATAGCTTATTTTAATTATTATATTCAAGTGGATCTGGTCTTGTGGTCTGTGTATAAGGCAGAGATAAACAAAATGCAATTTCAAATTCTGTGTTGAGGAATATTGTTTTGCTTTTAATTTAGAATTTATTCAATAAGTATTTCTTGTATTATTGTAAAGAACTAAAGACAGACACATTAACTTGTAATAGGACCATCTATTACAAGTTAAAAGACAAATAAATGTGAATTCATTAAAAAACTGGTATTCAAATGTTACTAAGGAAAATAAAAATGAACCGTGATAAAGCTAAAGCCAGTCTACGCACAATTGCAGTGACCATGTGCGAACATTTTTTAACCTTGCCTAAACCTTACTTAAATTGTGATAAACAAAATCTTTTTCCAATTTTCTAATTTATTTTTATAGTTTTATTATCATATCTCAATCGAGTGATTTTTTAAAATACAAAATAATCTATTTGTACGAGGAGAATGTTGGCATCAGAGAGATTGCTAGGAGACTTAATACAGCAGTAAGTGTATTTTTCAACTTAAATTCAAGCTTATCATACACCTAATTAGTTTAGTATTCTAACTTCTTTTATATGTTTTGTCTTTATGTATGTGACAAGTAATTATTTTTGTAAGTAATTATTTTATATTTATATTGAACAAAATTTTTATCATAATTTTTATTGTTTTTAATTTCTGTTTATTTGTATTTAAATAGTTCATTTAAATTATCTATTTTAATTTAATATAATATAATGTTCTGAATTAAAAAAACGTAA
Organism: Luperina testacea; assembly: GCA_927399505.1. Classification (NCBI taxonomy): domain Eukaryota; kingdom Metazoa; phylum Arthropoda; class Insecta; order Lepidoptera; family Noctuidae; genus Luperina; species Luperina testacea. Next base: position 14,237,498 of record OV656768.1, on the reverse strand, counting down.
TTAAATATTGTAAACATAAAGCTGCAAGAGGTGGAAGGTTAGTTTTGAACTTGCAACCATGTTGACATAGGTTTACTGATGCAACCACTAGACCAAATCGACTTAACAAATCCTGTTGAAAGTAACAAGTCTATCATGTGACAAAACAGTATTCAAAAGCTTACCTACTCTAACGTTATGTGATAAACATTAAATTGGCATAACTGTATTCTGTAATATTTTCCTACCTTGAACATGTTGTTCTAATAATTCATGATAATTATAATTCATGAAGCTCAAAATCGAATAACACATAATTATCTACTGCTAATTGCAGAAGGTTCAAATTCGTCTAACTTTTATGAGTTAGTTAACGGCAGGGAGGGTCAGGTCAGGTAATAGCTATCATTGACTACTTAAAAAGACTAACCCGATATTACCATCGGCCTTAGAAGGTAAGTTATTAAATATAAGGAATTTGTGTTGAAATGATTCACCATTATCCGATGACAATGTAAGATAAATAAGATTTATAGACGTATGATATTCTAACTTTAGTTATGAAATTACACACAGACATTGTTTTGTCTACGAGAGACGGCCATTACGGCACGGCGGCCAGTGTGACCATCTTATAAATGGCGAATCTGTCACAGGCTGGGCAAAAAACCTGCCAAAATCTGCCACACTTGGCGCCAAAATTGCTAAATATATGCCTTCATGGAAACGGAAAAAAATACATAACATATTCAATTAAATTTCTTTAATCAACAAAAATACACTACTTACTCTATGTATTCACATTTGCCTCCTTTTCGTCATTTTCGGTGTACAGTCACCAAAGGAGATAAGTAACCAGGGTCGTCGGATATAGTTGAAGTTTAATAAGAAACCAATGAATGTTTTCGTATAAAATTTAATTAAATTAAGAAGAATTAAGAAAACAAATAGTACATTTATCAAATTAAATTTCATTCGAAAACATCAATCGGTTTCTTACTAAACTTCCGACGATCCCTGGTTACTTATCTCCTTTGGTGACCGTACATAAATTTTGACATCTTTTTGATCATGTTTTTAGTTGGTTTCAGGCGAAAGCGCCAGGGTAGCCCGCGAAATTCAATTTTTTTTTAGGTTTTTTGCAATTTGCTGGTCAGTATTAAGTTGTACGTTGATTAATATATGATTCGCGGCCGTGACAAATATGTATTTACAGAATTATAATCATTAAAGTCATCAACACAACTCTCTAAGACCACGTAACTCCAAAGAAAAATTGTTTCATGAAATCGTCATTCGCGGGCTATCTTAGCGCTTCCCCCTTAAAGGAGACATAGTCTCCGTGTTCCTAAATCCCCTCTTGTTCATAATTAATGATTCGTTACACAGAACCGCACACGATACACATCAAAAGAGAGATGAGGTAAAATCAAAAGTTCAGTGGAAACCAAATCAATAAAGAAGATAAGAATATGAACACTGTTTTAGTTTGATTACAGTTCATAATCGACGCACTTGTTTAAAAACAGAATAAGCGGGAAACCCCCGTATAATTTGGTCATGAAGCAGAAGTTGCCAGATTGATAAAATCATTTGTAATCTAATTATTTATAAAACCTGATGTAATTTACTTTTAAAAACCGGCCAAGAGCGTGTCGGGCCACGCTCAGTGTAGGGTTCCGTAGTTTCCCGTCCGTCACAATAAGTTTTCCCACTTATAAGTTTAAAAGTGGGTGTCCATTATGTTCGCGCTCCAGCAGCGCTCCGCGCTCCTGCAACTGCTCCCGGTAGTGGGTACGTGCGCGAACACGGAGCGTGCATCATTGCACGCTCCGCGGCTGGCGCTCCGACTCGTGACGGTTTTTAGCGCGAACACAAAGGGATACGTTCAGGATAATAAAATATGTAAACGAAGTTAAAAAAATGCTTGCATATACGATTATACTACAAACTTAGTCCAGAAATTATTTTGTACAACTTTTTGTCTTTTTTGTACAAAAACTGTTGTTTCCATCAAGTTCAAAATAATTTTCCTAGAAAGTCCTTATAAAGTTCTACTTTGCAGATTTTTTTCATATTTTTTAAACTTATGGTTCAAAAGTTAGAGGGGGGGGGACACATTGTTTTTTACTTTTGGAGCGATTATTTCCGAAATTATTGACATTATCAAAAAATGATTTTAGTAAACCCCTATTCATTTTTAAATACCTTTCCAACAATATATCACACGTTAGGGTTGAAATTAAAAAAAAAATCACTTTCCACTTTACATATAGGGGGGTTACCCTAATAAAACATTTTTTTCCAATTTTTATTTTAGCACTTTGTCGGCGTGATTGATATACATATTGGTACCAAATTTCAGCTTTCTAGTGCTAACGGTCACAGAGATTAAGCGAGGACGGACAGACGGACAGACAGACATGGCGAAACTATAAGGGTTCCTAGTTGACTACGGAACCCTAAAAAGATGAATTCATTGAAAATTCAAATCAAGTAAAGTGAATATTCTAGAAATCTTTTAAATCTGCCGAAATCTGCCACTTTTGTAAATCGTCAGCATGATCTGCCACAGACAAAATTTAGGAGTCAAATCTGCCAAAATGGCAGAAATCTACCACAAATGGTCACACTGACGGCCGGCGGCTGCGCGGCGTAGGTACCTTGCTGTGACGAATACCTATAGTGTCCATGCAAACTATAATATAATTATTATGTTTGATATTGATGTCGTGCAAGGTTTTTTTTATTTATGTTAAATTATGTAGGTACCTACAATAGTCATAAATATTTATAATAAGTATACTTAGCTCTTTGTACTACTTATTCCTTTTTAAGCTGGATTTTAGTCGTAAGGATTTAATTTAGGAATTAGTTAAATTTAGAAATAAGATCGCTTCTAGCGTTATACCGCCCACTGTGTCACCCTTGTAAAATTTCGACATTTATATTCTGTATAATAAAGTATATTCTATTCCATATAGTAAAAAAAGGAAATATCGGTATAAATAAAATCCTAAGTATCCCAAGTATAGAAATAAAAATATTAGGATATAAAAATGTCTTCATTTGTACCGACAGCAAAAGCTCATTACAACATATAGCTCGATGCGCCTCTGGCCACAGAGGTTCATCGATAGCTTATGTTATTTTATCTAAAATTGATGAAATTAATTTAAAAGGTATCCAACTGAGATTGCAGTGGGTGCCATCGCATATTGGGTTACGGGGCAACGAAGAGGCTGACACATTGGCGAAATTAGCGGCTAGGAATGGAAAAGAAATAAATATTAAATTAGATTATTCAGAATTTTTACCAAAGTTTAAAAATATATGCTATGATTATTGGAAAGAATATTTTAATAAACGGTCATTAGAAAAGGGCTTATGGTATAAAACCATACAGAGTGAACCTCTTCGTGTGCCCTGGTTCATGAACAGTGATATTAGTAGGAAACTGACTGTTACTGCTCTTAGACTCAGATCTGGACACATTCTATGCAAAAAATTTGCTTTCATGATGAAGAAAATCGCTTCACCCAATTGTAACGAATGTGGAGCTGTCGAAGACCTAAACATTTATTGATGGAATGTGTCCAATATGAGTCCAGTAGAAATAATTTAGTAAGGTCCCTGAATTTGAACAGAACTGATGTAGGCATGTTCAATACAATTCTATCCCAACCAAATGGCGACGATGCGAAGGGTTTGTTCAAATTCATGGCCCACATTCTGTGAAAGTACTATTGTTTAGTATACGATGGGACTGGCATACGCTGTGCGTAAAAGCCCCTAAAAATAAATAAAGAAAAAAAAATAATACAAATACTGTTCCCAAGTCGTCCTAAGTGTCAGTTTGTGTTTTATTTTGCATCATATCTCACGTGGCATTTTTGAAATTGTGCTTCTGGCTCACAGTCGCCACCTAACCAAAGAAGTAGAAGAACCCTGCATTCCGAGTTGGGAAATAATCGATTTGAGGGTGCTTAAATCCGTACCGAATTTGCGTGAGCGCGATAACGATGTCCCGTGAATCGTCATAGATGACGTCATGACATGCGCCATCTTGCGATAACGCCGACAATGCCATAGAATAATATCACCGTGAGCGCTGTCAAAAATAACAGTGTGTGTGAGGATGTGTCAGTGGGTGTTTTGTTTTGAGTTGCATCATCTTTAAATTAAACTAACGTGGCATTTTCGAAATTGTGCTTCTGGCTGACAATCGTCACCTAACCAAAGAAGAAGATATGTGGTGTTTATACAAGGAAATATTGTAATAATATCGTTTTTACATTGAGTAAGCACTGTGAGCGCGTTCACGAGCGTTCCGAATTGTTGACAGCTCTCAGCTGTCATAATCGTGATATCTAAATCGGAACGCAAATTATTGCTATGAGCGCTATGAGCGATATTGTCTTAATTCGAAATGCGGTGTATGTTCTACATACATATTTGCACACAGACAATCACAAGCACGGCGCTTTCTAAAAATAACATATTTTTTACAGATAATGGAAGAATATGGAGCATATTTAGTAATAAAAATATTAAGTCCGAATCGAAATGATCTTCTGAAAGAATACGAATGTGTACCAAAAAGTTGGGTTAAAGTGAAAGATCATTATGATAACCATGTGGTATTTGGATATCCCTTAGAAGATAGATTAGACGCCAGATTAAGAATAATTGAATACCAGTCATTGGATACGAAATGGCCTATACTTTATGGTGAAGTGGTGTTTAACACAGGTAAGATTTTTTTTGTCGCCTCCACTGTACTTTAACAATCGCGCGTCCGAAGCTTCACAATACAGCGTATACTTGTCATTGTGTAAAACACTTTCGCAAAATCTCACACTGCACTGGGAAAACGCCCAGTTTTTGATAAATAAAATCCTAAAGTTTCAGAAAATTCAGCTTATTTACATAGAAATATTGACATTTTATCACATATAATGTACGAATTTCACTCTTAAGGCGAAAGCGCCAAGGTAGCCCGCGAAATACATATTTTTACAGTCGCGAATCATATTTTAATCAATGTACACCCAGACTCTGAAATGCAAATTGCAAAAATCGTAAGAAAATTTGAATTTCGCGGGCTATCTTAGCGCTTTCCACTTAACTTAAGGCGAAAGCGCCAATGTAGCCCGCGAAATTCAATTTTTTTACGTTTTTTGCAATTTGCTGGTCAGTATTAAGTTGTACATTGATTAAAATATGATTCGCGACGTAACAAATATGTATATACAGAATTATAATACACCATTCATACTCATACATGGTGCTCACATATTTACAAATTTACAAATATTGTAAAAGTAAACGATTTTCCTAGAATTTTAACAAGTGTGTGAGTTACCGTAGTCAAAAATTAATGTCATAAAAATGTTAAAATATAAATTAAAATAGGAACCAGTTTGATTTTGTCTAGACTCTAGATTGTCCTATGGAGCAGGACCAGCATGTTTCCAAGCATTCTTATCTTGGATAAGTATAATCCGGTAATTAGTAATATCCTTGTTTACTAGATCTGGTGGAACATAAGTTTAAGTGATCTGGAAGCCAAAGCACATTATTATTGTACAGACGCCAGCACATCAAGCTACTACAATCTGTCAAATATCTTTGATAGATTTTCAACTTTATCGCTAAAACATAAGGTTCAAAGTTGATTGGGATAATTTGACAGTTTCAGGTAGGTTGATGTGCTGGTGTCTGTACTTGCAATATAGACAAGTGAACCGTCAGTTGCTGCTCTCATACAATATGTTAGATATGATTTATGCAAGACATAAAATTCATATAAGACTAAGCACAAAAGGGCTATTTAGGGACATCGTTTTATTTTTCCTGTAATCTTTACATAAACTTCTATCATATAGAATAATTTCAGATTTTTCTCTTTGCAAACTTCGGAGATAATGGGGGGAGAACGGTATTATTTTTTTTACATTTTTCACCAAAAGTCGAAAACTGTGCGGCCTAAAAAAAAGAAAAGATGTTTGAGAATGTGCAAAAAGCGCTTTTTCATAAGATACCCCAAATGCCCTAGTAGCGCCATTTCGAATTCTTTAAGACCCTTCTTTTTGCAGTCCCTGTTGCAAAAAATAAATACCTATATATTTTTATTTATTTCTTATTTGCAAAATACACGTCATCTAAAATTATTCCAAATTTCAAGTCAAATAAACGTCATCTAAAATTATTCCAAATTTCAAGTTGATAGCATTAGTAGTTCTTGAGATATCCAGCTGTGACAGACAGACAGACTGAGTCGCACCATTAGGGCTCCTTTTCACCATTTTGGTGGGGAACCCTAAAAATACTCAAGATGTTACTTCCCATAAAAAAATAGTCCATTTTTTCTGGCCGGTTTTTAATTTTTGGGGTATAAAATGTTCGACACTTGAATGATGTCTTTTGTATGTCTTATAGATTCTCAAGAAGAAGCGTTTCGATTTCTTGAAACAAAAAGTAACAGTGGTCAATCGAAGGACACAGGGGCACAAGGTAATTATTAAAAGAGGGTAATTATTGATAAGTTATCGATATTTAAATTACTATATTTCTTTATTAACTATATAAAAAAATAGAATTAAAAACTGAAGGTGTGGTAAAAATATGGCTGCCTGAAAAGACAAGGAACTCTGAGATCAATTGATTGACAGTATTTGTAACAGTATTTGTAGGTAGAAGATAAGTTTGAAATAAGGAAGATTATTATATTTATTAACAGGCAGAATTCCAGCTGGTACGGTGTGTACGGTATTCCAGATACCGGTATCGGTATCTGGAGAATCTGAATCATCAGACCTATCAGACAGAAATAGGCCTTTGTCTATGTTCAGGTACTTGGGGTCGGCACAAAATATTTTTCTCTTCCACTCTCTTTTGTCAACCGTCAAGTTATCATTCACTACCCTATTTATTTATTATTTTTTGTAGTTTGTTAATTGTTTTTCAGATGATGACAGAGAAGTAGAAACAACAACGTCGAATAAAATAAGAATAAAACCAATTAAACTATCTTCGAAAAAAACTAATCGCTCATCTAATCGGAAACAATCTGATAAGGACTATATTCTTCAAAATAGTAAAATTCAAAACGGACCAGAAAAAGGATTAGAGTTAATATTTTTAGAAGCGAATGAACTTATTCGCACGTACGCGACCGATGTAGATAACGAAGAAAATGTGTCTTCCTCAACGTCAAATAATTTACATAATATTCGAGTACCAGACACAAATCAAATACTTCCAAATGAAACAGATAATGATATAGAAGAAACGCCCGTGAATAAAGAAAATGCTGAAAAAATAACGGCACGACCTAGAAGGCAATCAACTCGAACAAGACATCTTTCACAAGGTTCTTTGGTATTTTCAGACGAAGAATTTGATAGGTCTGATGATTCGGATTACGCTCCAGATACCGTACCAGCTGGAGTACCTGATCAAGATAGAGATAGAACAGCTGATCAAGATGTAAACATGAGTCTGATATACGACCAAGTTTATTCTCACTGTTATAACTTTTATGTTGAATTCAATGAATCATACCAAAAGACTATCTCAATTATAGATAATGCTGCAGATTATTTACAAAGAATAATTTCTACACATAAAGATAATGGTGCTGCAAAAGTAATACAATCACCGTTACCAACAAATCAGCAACGCGATGCTATAAATCCCAATATGTTTTCAGATCCACAGCCACTTTTACAGGAACGAACAAGTCTTGACACAAGCAGTGATGGAAGTTGCAGTGACGGAAGTTGCAGTGATGGAAGTTGCAGTGATGAAAACACTAAATGGACTGTAAGATATCCTGAGCCAGGACCAGGAATTAGAGAACTCTTGCCACACTCAGGTGTATATGTTTCTGAAAAAGGTCTAAATGAGTGCAAATCTGCATACAACGAAACTACCAAATTTACAAGAGGCTTGCTAGAAGAGGTTTTTACAGATGAAGCTTTGAAAAAGTGTTCATTCACTGGTACGTCACGAAAAAAGGTAAAAAATATTAAACCTCCCCTGGATTTAAAGGCAAGAGAAATATTTGTAGAATTCGTTTTACAATATTCTCGTGAAATGGGTTGGAAGAAAGCAGATCCTGATATAATTATGACTTGTATCAGAAATAGACTTGCGTCGTTACATCGTATTGGATAAGAAATATATGTATAAAAAATGTATAACATCATTTGCCTACGCCTAGTGTTTTCTCAAATTTTTTGGGGTAGCTTTCCAGTCTAATCTGATGCAAAAAACCAGAAGAACACCAGTTTAATTTTTCATGGAGCGACTGCCTTTCTGACTTTCACAACCAAGGTTACTAGGTAACACGATATTCTTTGGTAAAGCTGGTTGTCAAACTTTCGTGCTTCTGACTACCCGTAACGACTGTCAAAGATCTACGAATAACAAGTGGGACCGACTGGCGTGGATGGAAGGATGTCATGGAAAGTCACCCACACACGCATTTCTGCGGCAAGTGCAGTTTGACCTTGGATAATTATAATCACTATAAAAATTAAACGGTCGTCTGTAGTCTTTCGTACAAGTTGCATTTGACATTTTGGGTCTCCAAGTCACCATGTAGGTACTTATGTGTTTTATTTTTATAAGTAGTTTATAGTGTAGGTACCCAGCGATACCCGATAACTAAGTCAAAATCATCTGTCTGTCTGTGTGTCACAGGCCCATATTTGCTTAAAGAAATATAGGTACTATAGTCTGTTAATGTTATAGAATACAAGTTACTATGCCTCTATGATGACAAATGGTAATAAGAAGGGAAGTATAACAATTTCGTGGTACGATGCCCTTACAGTCCGTTCACAGTTATTTTTACCTCTGACAGCAGCAAAATTATTTTAACGAGAATAGAGATCACAATGATTTAGACACTAGAATAAGAATAAAGATCACTGTGACAAATCACAGTGATCTTTATCTTTATGAAAGGAGTGTAATGCGCAAATCCAACTCGCACTTGCCCATTGCACCCATTGTTTTTACAGATACGTAATGGTTATGTTTATATTTTTTTCTTTGCGAGTAACCTGTGAATAAATATTTTTTTAAGTGTAAGTTGTACTGTTTAATTTGAAACCTAGATGAGAGAAACAAAATATTATTTCACTTAAGACCTGCTTTAGTAAGATTAAAATAATACTCATAAGAGTGGTGGTAGACCCCCAGGTGTAAGACCTACCACCACCGTATTATTTTAATCTTGATTGTGGGAAAGAGATAGAGCTATACAGGACAATACTCCCATGTTTTTTTTATAAGGGGCGGTGATAAGCTGATGAAGCTTTTGGTAATGGCTATTTTAAAAGAGGTGGATGAAAAAATATTGTTTGATAAAGAAAAAAAGCATGCTTCATTTGTTTGTTTTTATAATTGGGAATTTAACAGTCGCCAGTCACCGGATCCAGGTGACTGACTGCTCAGAATATTACTACCGTCTATTGAGTGAGATTCTAGGAAGATAAGATAATATTTAAATCTCTGTTGGCGCCTGTATCGAATAATTAGATCACCGTGAACGAGTCCAGAGCTTTCTTAATTCTAATGCGCTTATTAATTTCTTAATAAATATGCTTAGGTATGTTGTAACAACAACATTTAAGTCGAGAAATATCTTTGCTTATTTCCTGATTTAAGCGCATTTGTGACATGTCTGCCGCATGTCAGATGACAATAGGGCTAAGAGTAGGTATAACCAATTGCGTCCCACTAAACGCACGACGCCGTTGCGGCAGGCCAAATCGAAGATGGCGGAACGAGCTTGACTTCTACCGTAAGGACTGGCCGGCATTCGCAAAACACAGAATTGTGTGGAAAAGGGAGAGGGAGGCCTTTGCACTGCAAATGGGACAACACAGGCTAGTTAGATTAGATAGATTAGAAATGCATTATTTTGTAGCGTAGCTACCTACATGAGAAACCTAATTCTGGAAATGTAACAATCAAGTCTTCAACTGATAATAGGCATATTAGGTAGGTATACCTCTGCCCAATCGTTCGGCGAAACAGATGTGAAGTTATGCTATGTTAAAAAACAGGCTTATGCCAGTCTCGGCTGGAAATAATACGATACCTAATTGCAACTGACAACGTCTAGATAAATTTACACACAAAAAACAACTTCACGTATGTCGCTTGTGCATAGCGGACACAATTAACTTAATTCACTATGAAGCACGACTAAAGACTAACTTTTGCAAAAATTTTTAAGCGAAATGTGGGCAACTTCGGGATTAATAAGTATTCCTGTTTCTTTCACCATACCTCCTTAAACCTTTTTTTCTCTAACAGAAGTTGGAGAAACCTACTGTACGTGGTACCGCAACCCCAAAAAGGGAAAATTGTTCAATGGCGCGAACAAGCAGTAGGTAGGTACCTATATGAAAATAAACTATTGATTTATTCACAGATTTTGCTCTCGCCATGAAAAACTCGTAAATATGTTCTCGCCTTTCGCCTTGAGCTTTACTGGTAGGTATCTTTTTTACTGCAGGTTTTACAAGGTCTCAGATTTTAAAAATTAATTTCCTGTGTGGCTGTAAGTCGTTGCTGAAATTTGTTGCAGCTCAGCTAGAATTCAGAGGTTTTCTCAAGGGATTTTATAGGACTTCGCTGATTGCTGATTACCAGAATTTGTTTAAATAGGTAGGTACCTACCTACCTATTCTGCAAGAGTATTCACACGGAACTTTTAATTATTATTTTCTTTATTTCATGTAAATACAGTTACCTACTGTTAGCCTGGCCCTACATCATCCCACTGCTGGACAAAGGTCTCTCCCCACGACTTCCAGCTCTTTCGATCCAGGGCTAAACTGGACCACTGGTCGTTTGTTTTGTCCAGCTCGTCCCGCCGTCTTCTCCGGGGTCTGCCGCGACTCCTTCTAGCTGTGTCAGGGCTCCACGTGGTGGTTATTTGTGCCCACAGCTCATTGGGCATACGGCAGACGTGCTCAGCCCAGTCCCACTTCAGCTTAGCGGCTTTCTGAGCAACGTCAGTTATCTGTGTTTGGAGCGCTGTGTGGTGTTGCGAATATGGTCTGTCAATTTGACGCCCAGGATACTGCGCTCCATTGCACGTCGGCAAACCTGGATTTGGAATTTTGAATGTTCGTCAAAGCCCAAGTCTGGGATTCATAGGTCAGATAGGATAGGAAGGATGCAAATGTCTATAATTTTTCGCTTTAGTGTCAAAGGCAGATTTCCTTTCATAAGCTCTTTCATGGACCAGTAGCTCTTCTAGGCATTTTCGGTTCGTCTTAAGACTTCCTTGTCTTGTTTGGAATAGATAGAGACTCACTGGCCCAACTAGATGGATGATATTATTCATGGACATATTGCAATTCCTCACCATTCACTCTGATCAATGTCAGTTTTTACGACGATTTAGTTTTGTACTGAATACACACATACTGAGTACCGTTACCTATAATTTCCGGTTTTTGGCACATGGATTGGTACAGACGCCAGCACATCAAGCTACTACAATTTCTCAAATTTCTTTAATAGATTTTTAACTTTATCGCTAAAGGATAAGGTTCAAAGTATATTGGAAAAATTTGACAGCTTCGGGTAGCTTGATTTGCTTTGTCTGTACATACAGTCAGGGAAATTAATTGTTAAATCACAACTGCAGGAAGTCTTCTTCTTATTCCTACACAATAAAAACTTCTAATTAAGTAAATAAAAACCAGAAAAGAGCGAGTCGTACTCGCGCACCGAGGATTCCGAACCATCATATTATGTTTTTAAATTTTCATCGGCGAGGCCTATATTCGTCAGAGAATTTTAACACTGCACGCTTCGGTGTAGAATATCGCAGTTTTAGGTCAGCACCGAGATGGTGCTGACCTAAAACTGCAATATTTTTCTTTCATTATTGACCGAATAGTGGAACTAATGTAACGTTTTTTGATGATTTCTGAAAAAGTGTGCTATTTAGAGATTTCATTTTATTTTTCCTGTAATCTTTACATAAACTTCTATCACATAGAATACTTTCAAATTTACCTCTTTGCAAACTTCGGAGATAAGGGGGGAACGGTATTTTTTTTATATTTTTCATCAAATTCGAATACTATGCGGCCTAAAAAAAATGTTTGAAAATGTGCAAACTGCGCTCTTTCATATGATACCCCACATGCCCTAGTAGCCCCACTTCGAATTTTTCAGACCCCCTTTCAGTCCCTGGTGCAAAAAATATATACATATATTTTTATTTCTTTCATATTTGCAAAAATTGTTGGGCAAACGTTTGCCTAACTATTTTTGCAAATAAGAAAGAAATCTTAAACTATTCCAAATTTCAAGGTGATAGCATTAGTAGTTCTTGAGATATCCAGCTGTGGCAGACAGACAGACGGAATCTCACCATATAGGTAAGGGTTTCGTTTTACCATTTTTGTACGGAACCCTAAAAACGGATTCCAACACGCGAGACTTGATTGAAATATTTTCCTTTCTAATATAATATTGGACAGGGAAGTGTTGTTGGATTCCATTATCATTCTCGTATTTCCAATTTGGCGAAGTAGAAAGCACCTTTCAAGGGCGTCTCGGGCAGCTTGATTGTATTTTTATTATGACCTTGAGCTTGCGAAATATAGGCGTTTTAGGGAAATAATATCTTTCTTTATTTTATGTGTTTTTATTTAATTGATATGAAAAACGTCTCCCTAGGTCCTAGGACAATATTTGTTATAAGTCTAAAGTGTCTATTTTGAGGTATTAATAAAAAAACTGAAGTATTTGTAACACAGTTTATTGAAAATAATAAACTTCTTTCGTTTGCCCATTAATTTACAATCAAAAATATTAAATTTTAGCGTTATTAACTAAACAGTAGGTACCCAATTTTACAATAAAACGTTGTTTTGCACAACAATAAAAGCATTTTATTTAATCTATGTTTCACTTAATTATATTTCACTTATCTATATATAGTTTGGTATATAGCCATAATATTTTATACGAATGGTAACATGGAACCTCGGATATCGGTATCTACGAAAACCCGCATCCGAAAGTTAGTTTGATACAGTTTCCATATTATAGCACTATTTCTACGAAGTTTTCAACTTGGCGATCGTAGGGAAACCGCAGGAAACTTATACAAAATCCAATTCTGTGGAACGTGCTCCGATAGTAGGTATCTCTCGAAGTTGGTCCTTCGAATCGTTCTGTACATCATGTTTAAATTAAAATGTACCTAGTATTCTAGAACTAACACGACTTTGTTGGCACTTTATATAATTTTATCATTTTGTTCCACATTCTTATATTCTAATTTATTTACAAGCATGTTCAAATCAGTAAATAAAAGTTCTTATAGGTAAATATTTGATTAATTTTAGGAATAAGTACTATAAGATATTACTGCGAATTTTTCAAATGCATCGAAAGGTTATTTAAATTATGCATTTACATATAATATTAAATGTTATCAATTATACATTCGAGAATATTTTTGGACGGGTACATATAGAATACTATTTAGATAGCAAAGCATAAATTATATCTTGTTTAAACGAAGAAGCTCGTTTATTAAATGAACAAGCCATTTCATTAAATTTGATGATGGCTGAACGAGAGTAAACAACCTGCTGATAGGTATCTTCTTCGTTTTCACAAAATAAGATAAGTAAAATAATGCATATTATGGAAGAGAAAAACAACATACTATTTAAATAAAGAGGCCATATAAAATAGGTAATTTATATTTAATTTAACAGTACTACCCGTTCACGCTAAGTTTGACATCGACCGTCATCAAATCTAACAAATATCGAGAAAACTGAATAATATTAAAGTGCCAAATAAATAATAATCACACGCAATCGCAATGACGTTGCATACGGTACTACGGTACTACTGAGAGGGCGACTCAGCGGTGCAGTAGGCGGTTGAAGAAAGGGGATGGGTATTCTAAGGACCGGCAAACTTAGTGCGAACGGGATATATGTATATGTAATTGTGACTTTTTCAGTTATTAACAAAAACTTAGACCAACTTAGTAGACGTGATCACAATTACATATATCCCATATGTAATTGTGATCACGTCTACTAAGTTGGTCTAAGTTTTTGTTAAACTATATGTAATTGTGATCACGTCTACTAAGTTGGTCTAAGTTTTTGTTAATAACTGAAAAAGGCTCGAACCTTGTGGAATTTTCAAAGAGACTGTTATTAATTGCCGAAATAAGTGTCGATAAACACTCAACGGGACTACATCACCTAAAGCGCGGTCATTGTCGGACTGCATAGAAAATGAAGAGAAGAGAAGCGCGATGACACAACGCTGCTAATTTATTGCAAAATATGAAGCAATTATCTATTCACAAAACATCTATTGTTTGGACTAAAAAATGTTAAAACACTAGTGCTTTAGTATGTTGCTTGTAGAATAATCTGACATTAAATCGATGTATATTAGTATGGTTTTTATTGTAAAAATAAAGTTTTTAGAGGTATCTTCATGATTTTTTTCTATCGTATCAGATTAGCTGTATTATGTTTTCAACACACTATCTACCTAGCATCCTGAAGAATATCATACCTATATTTTTCTGATTTTGTTTACTGTAGTCGATCATATACTTTTATTGCTTCTAAAACTTGCGTTTTTAGCGTTTAGGTCCTGTAATCCCCTTAAAGAAACAACTTGTTAGGTAGGTATATTCAATAATCATAAACCAATTTACTTCATAAAAGATTGTAATTGTTGGCCATTATAATTACCTATACTACTTGAAACAGTGGAGCCAAAACTAACCGATAATGATTGTAATTACAAGAGAACCTACTTATTTGTTTTTTTTTTTAGAAATGAAAGTTTTCAAATATTCGTGTTAATCGAGGCCCTACAATACACAATTTAATAATAATGGCTTACATTTTTCACATAGATATACATAATATTCATATAGGTACCTACATATAATTATGTATCTGGTAATCACGAATAAAATGACTTTATAAATACGATTAAAAAATATTAAAATATTCAATACCGAGTACCTTAAATTGGTTCCATGGATAAGCCATATTAATTGAATCGAGTGCCCTAGTAAGCTACTTATTTTAATATCACTTTGGCGATTGCCTACCATTAAATATTATATTTAAACAGTATTTAAAAAAAACCATCAGATCAGACAAAAATATACAGGTTGGTCAAAAAGTCGTGGATCAAACGAAATAGGGAGATAAAGGAGGTCAATTCCAACGCTTTTAAAGTGAGAAATAGTTAAAAAAAAAATTAAATGCTCTTGGGTACCCAGAGCCGCAATACAACTTTTGTAGTGCTCATACATTATCTAGTAATAATACAACACTGTTTGTTTTATTATTTTAGATATATTTTTTTTAAATTAGTCCAATTTGTAAAAGAACTTGGTATACATAACTTTTAGGGCAATTGAATTATGGCATGCTGTAGAAAGATTTTTTGTTGGAAATGCCCTCCTTTATCTCCCTATTTCGTTTTATCCACGACTTTTTGACCCCTCTGTACATAACATTAATTTCCTATTGTAGTAGGAACAGGGATAAAGACGATTTAAAAAGTTATTCAGAAAAAAAAATACATGGATATTAAATATTTTCACTTTCAAAGAAAACAAAAATGAAATGTAAGTATTTTGTAACATCATTTATATTAAAAGCGCGATGAAACAACCATGAAATGAAATACAAAAAATTGAACTGATCTTTTCTGAACCAAAAGCGTTTCAAGCAATCTGACACTCAACAACAAATTGAAGTAATTATTCTTTGTCTGTATATTTAAAGCCTAAAGGCGCACTGAAAATGTTTGGTCTCGGAAATTTAAAGCAAAGGGTTCTTAGCATTAAAATACCAAAATTGTAATTATAGAGAACTAAGTTAATATTATGTTTTGAGTAGTTACAACCGATGAAGCGTGGCCGGTCTGAATATAATAATTATGCTCTCCTAACTTTCGCGCATGGTCTCTCACTCACACTCAAACTCAAAGCATTTATTTCAATTAAACCATTTAAAGTCACTTTTGAATTGGCAAGGAGTCGGTAGTCAGAAAATATGAAGCTAGTTGCCCATTCCAAAGCGTAGTGGGTACCTACCTATGGAGAAGAACGGGCAATAAATTCGACGGACACTTTTAAATTAAGCATATTGTTACACAAATTTAATATTAGTTAGGTACATCATTAAACTTAAATTTTTATAATTATAATATATGAGAACGATGTAAAAAAGACGTACACGTTAAAAGTGTTTAGAGTACAGCAAATAGAAACAAAAAAATAATCCAAAAATAAAATAATGAAAAATAATAAACTCTCGCCTATTGTCATCATCTGATTCCTAAAAATGTTATTGGACAGCCTCCTACGCAAAGTTCGGACCGGGGCGCGGCGGTATTGTACTTAGTTTCGGTCATTTCCATGATCAAAGATTTTCAGTGTTTTCGGCGCTAATTGGTGCACCTACATTCTGATACAAAAGGATATTGCTTATGTATAATATTTTCTATCTAAATGGTGCGTTAAGCTTACGCCTTGCGTTTAATATCTACTTTTTACAATGTAACATAGGTATAATAATTTGCAATAAGTATACCTACTTAATTTCCGTTATAAATATTATATTCGCATTAAACTATAACAATGACATAAGGCACTGCCTTATACCTACATTGTACTTAAGAATATATAATTCTTTACATTAAACTTGACATTTCTAGCAAAAAATCGTAGTAATTTCCGATTTCATATTATTTTTATTGAAATAGGAAGAATTCACATTATTTTTTTAAGTGGTAAAGAGGTTTAGAACTGTTGAAGTGGTGACGTCTTAAAGCTCTTTCCGGAGATTTCAGTTGAAATATAATTAAATTAATATCACTTTGGCGTTATTCAAAACACGCGTTATTTGGAAGTATTCTCGACGCCGACAAATGTTTCTGTGTAACTCGAATGATGAAACAGGAATACGAACATTTGTTTCAACAAATTTCAATTAAATAACCAATTACGAGAAACACGAAATGAATACGGTTCCAATTAATTCACTCATCTATCTAAACATTGGATTAATGGAATTTTATAGAATAAAATACAGTAGGTATTTGAGTAGCGAGAGGGACCAGTCATAATTTTTTTCTTAATTTACGAGTATTAAATAATCTAAGCCAAATATAGTATACAGCTTACGTAGTTTATTTTTATCAAAATGGTCAAATGGTGGTGGTGGTGGGGGTCTTAAATTGTGTCAATAAAGAATTATTGACACAAATTAAGTTAACAAAGAGACTTCTGCAGAATATTACTTGTTTTGGTACAAGATCTTGAAATTCCGCTGTCAATTCCGTTTTACAGTTACACATTTAACTACATCTGCGCAAGCTCTTTCGTCATATATCCCTACAATTCCAAAGCGTATAAACACAGTAGTATAAATACTATCACTATTAACAGCTTTATCTATTTCACACAATACAGTAGTCTCTTAATTCAAGTACCTAATAACATTTTATTGCACCATATAAAGTCAGTAATTGCACAGGCTTTATAGAAGCGCTATAGAGGCGTCTCGTCACCGGATTCGCTATACGGCAACCTAACTACCTTAGTTCCTGCTAACACGCCGACTCCCTCCAGACACGACCTCCTATTTGTGAGCACATCTCGCAAGAATGCTCGCCTGGAACCGGCCAAATTAGTCCCCGTAATAGACCTCGTTAATTTTCTTAGCGCAGGCATTTTTAGTGCCTCTTCGTATGAAGGCGGCTCGTCAGTAGGCGTAGTTTGTGCACGACCACCGAACGGATCTCTCGAACAAGTTGGTGATAATTCTCTGGAGAAATATAATGTGGCTTCTCCATTCTCACTTACTTGAGGTTCTGGCATCTGTTCGTAGCTCGTCGGAGAATTGGTTGCTCTAAATTCTTCTAATATCTGTCTAGCACTCCTAGCAGTTGTAAGGACACCTGCCCAAGAACGCCTATTTTGCTGCTTCGCCTCATTAGATCTGGCACTTGCAGAAATATTATGAGTAGAGTGTGTGGTGGCAATAGTAACTTTTGGTCTTCGCGGAGGCTCGTCAAAGGACGCCGCCTTAGCTGTCCGAAGTGGAGATGACCTGGCTTCAGGCTCCATATCTATTACGACACCAGCCGTTGCATTGTCAGTACTGCTATCTGCTGCTGGCTCTTCTCTTAGAGCTGCGTCAATTCGCATCGCTTCAGAGTAGGAAGGTACTAAGGCACAGTTTCCACGTATTGCAGCAAACAGTTCGAGACTGTCGACAGTGGAAGCATGTGAGAGGGGTAAGGTGCGAGGTGGACGGGGAGCTGAACACAGCACAGCACTTTGTTCATCAGCAAGTGCCCACGCGTAGTTGTTGGCAGTCACTGGTGGGAACGTATCTGATAAGTGAGTATCAATATCTAACTGCCTACTGGGGTCTAACTCGTAGTTTGTGCCAAATATTTTCGTAATCTGTAACAGAATGACAGGAATTCAAATAAACATTTGGTTTGAACCAGAGGCTCGAGACAATTTTAGTTAACATGTTTGTACATTGTATTGGACACAATCCCGTTGTATCAAATAATGGGATCAAAGCTTATTGTGTTCTCGAAATGGGATTATTATTTATGGGATGAGTGCTGAAAGAAATAGGGTAATATCAAAACTGTACAAAATATTGGGGAATATAAGAGTGTGTTTATTATTCGGAAACATGTGCGTCAAATAATATGATTAAGGGGGAAATTGGTGACATTACGAGTAGGTACAATGCAAAAACTAATGATTAACGATTTAAATAACAAAGAGCACTAAACTATGTATATTTAACTCAAAATAAAATTCTAAATATTGTATTGCACATATCAACGTAACTATTAAAATCTTCTCTAATTTTAAGCCACAAAAGTCAACTCACCGTATAATGTACATAAGCCGTATTACACTCTATAAGTATTCGAAGAGGCCAAGAAAGAAGGAGACACGAGAGAGCCCAAAACAGAAGCTGAGACGAGTACCACGGACAACGATCAGCGTCCCTGTAATGTAAATGACTTAAATCTTCACATACAACATTGTTCAATATAAAAGTTCATTGGAGGAAACCTTCTGATATTTACCTATAAGCCACCATGTATTCTTTGAAGGAACTGACTCCAATAAGATCTAAACCTTCGCGCATTTCCATGAAGTCGTCAAACCTTTCGTGTTCAGCGAAGAATCTTGACCTTTGATCTTCGAATTCTGGGAATAAGGATATGATTTAGAAACTGACTCGGTCTAAATTACATTAGTTTAAATTCAATTTTGTTTCATTTCTCGAAAATATTTCATATCATTGGTGAATGTCGAGAATGTCTTCAAATTATATTCGAATCTATAGAAAAATGAGGCAGTGAATAAATACCAAAAAACAACATCAATCGAAATTCAATTACTATTGTTATTACCTACATCATGAATTAATAGGCAATTCCTTTTTATTTGTAAAATTCTTAACTTTCTCGACTTGACTTATTAATTTTGTCCTTTCAAATGTTTAAATTGTAATGAACTGTTTGACTTTGACGTTATTTCTCGACTTACCACTAGCAGCTTCAATATTGGCAAACGCGAATCCCTTGCTGAAGCGAACTTTTGTGATGGGAGTCTTGGAGTCCAGTACCAAGTTTCTGGATGCATCCCGCTGTCCACAGCATGCGTGAGCAAAGGAAGTACTGGCGCTATGAGTGTTCACCCTCTCGTAGTAAACCTGGTAAAAAAAGAAGATATCATTTCAGCCCGGAATCACCTACTTCTGGGTATAGGCCCCTTTCTTTTGCCATACTTCCAGGTTGCGTGTGTCCCTTATCCAGGTATTTCTCGCCAAATTGACGTTATATCGTCAACGCAGCGCACTTTTGGACGGCCCTGGGTGCTTACTCTTCAATTTAATTCCGATAGATCGACATTGGAATTGTGACGTTTCATACTCTTGAGTTCGATGCTAGCGCCAAATGATTTTTAGATTGGGTGTCCATTTTGGAGAACTAAGTGGAATTGGGTTCGGGCTTGGCGTGGGGTAATTGTTGATAATATTGTTTTCAAGAGTACCGAATCACGTGATAAAATTAACATTGGAATCATATTGGCATCTCATTGGAATTAAAATTAGTTTGGAGAGTAAGCCCCCTGGTTTCTTTGGCCTAACATTGGCCACCATTCACTTGGTCACCGCCTTACTCCATCGAAAAAAGAAGTGATAAAGAATTCGATGTCAATATGAGCGTCTACATTAGGTAACCGCAGTAACTTTTATTTTATTGTGTTTCGGTGGCTTACAGCTAACAAAACAAACCTCCACAGTTAGCAATTATTGTACCTACAAGTTTCTGATGTCTTCTACAGAGATCTTTCTTTAACACAAAGTGCAAACAAAAGCACGATCAGTGCCATATTTTCGACATTAATCTGTTCACTCGGTGTCTGATAAAAATATTTCGAAAAGCGTACGCATAAAATTCCACAGAAAAATTAATAAGTTAAAAGCTTTCAGTAGGAGGCAAGCTATACAAAACCAGTTTAACCTGACTTCTGATTGTACGAACAACCTATACAATGCGAAGTCAGCTAAAACTGGAATTGTAGGTAAGTATACTATGTAGCCGTGCATTCGTGGAAAAAGATAATTATTATGAAGACGTTGTTCCATTATATTAGGAACTGCTGTATAGACGGTATTAACAATACGTTTTTCCAGCAGAATTCTAAAAAAAATATCATAAAAAACTAACAAACTAATAAAAATCTAGATAGGTATCATCTATTTTATACATAGACAATTAAATAAAATCTGTCTGTGTGGTGTCTGTTTGTAAAAAAGGTGTCTGTTTGTAATTTCAAAAAACAGCTTTTTACTAAATACATATGAAAGTATTAAGTGTATACGGTACTCATAACAAAAAAAAAACTATTTTTTATATTTTGTCTGTCCGTTTATTTCTGCTAATCTCCGTAACGGCTGGGCCGATTTTGATGAAATTTGGTATGATGATACTTTGATTGAACTCTGGGTAAGGACATAAGCTTTTTATCAACATACCAAGCGAGCAATGTCGCGGGCGGAAGCTAAGTAATAAATAAAAAACGCAACAAAGCCAATGATATCCAGTGATCACGCAACTATCTACGTCATTGTACATAAATTGCATGTCCGTTGCACATCGTAGATACAAAGTACATGCATACGACATCAATATGCAGGGCGCTGCTTTCGATCCACGCTCAAAGGTTGTGCCCAACCAAACAATTACTGTGTGTCTAACCCAGTTAGCGGTAAAAGCGCTAGATGGGTTTTGACATGAAAAAGTACCTATAAGTGGCTTTAGAAAGCGATGGATTTATTAAATACAGCGCTTGGGACAACCACTTGGGTACAAATCAGACAAGATTTAGAGCACTTGTAATGTTGTTAGGACTTTACACAAAGAATTCTGTTATTTCTTTTAATTTAAATTGTTTAGCCGCTACTTGTGATACTATTACTCCAATCCTATGTATTTTAACAGCGGGTACCTTAATTAGCCATCTTTCTTTCAGAACCACTCTAAGCTTGTTTCATTTATACTCCGAGTAACAAGCTGTCACCGGTCCCGTATACCAATGTCCAACGTCGTACATTCATTGTGCTGACATATTGGACGCTTCAACATTTCTATTAGCCGCGGCTCTTGGATCAGATTTCTTCGCAATTTTGTTTTATTCGGAGCAAAAAGTATTGAGTTTGAGCACCTTTTTAGAGATATCCATCTTCGTCTGCTGAAATGTGTTTCGTGGACGATTGAGTTTTATCAATTACTTATTGGTTTTATGGGCAATTTGGTTGGTACTTATATGAAAGGTTCGTTTGATCATAATGTTATCATCGATAATTTATAAAATGTATGTGTAGTATTGAATAAATAAATAACAAAATATATTAAGATCTTTGAGGTTTTTACTTGTGATAACGTGATGACTAAGTACGGATGACGGGAATAGAGGACAGTGATGCGCCGACTGCTGTTCACCATGCCAAACCACAAATCACATTCAGAGATTTCTATTTCTTCAGTAAGATCCGCTGTTATAAAAGTATCCACGGGTCAGAGCTAACACTGGTGGTAAACACTGGTGTTAACACTGATGGTCCGGCAGTAATTCAGCTGACGTTCGTGGACAATGACGTGGCGGCTGATCCAACAAGTGTTGGGGTCTAAAAACACCACTTTGGCAGAATCAGAAAAGGATAACATTATGAATCAAAATGGACAGTTAACTGTTAAGTTAATCGTATCAAATCCTATTGGTAAAAGATTTTTCAGTTATTTTTTTTGTCTGTGCTAAAATACCAATCAATCCAATCCAAATCCAATGCCAATCTCTTTGATTATACCTACGCAGTGCAGCGAAAAAAGAAAAACACGGACTGTCTTCGCCTTATTATAATTCATAATGTTATCCTTTCCTGATTGCTAAAGTGGCCTTTTTAGGGGCCCCCTGAGCACCTCGTCTACAGTTCTATGCGTGGCTCGGTCTGGTTTGATTCCTCAGTATTGACACTTGACAGGACGGAGGGACGATAACGATTTTGGTTGGCGGATGAGTGACGGGAATGGAGGGCAATGATACGCCGACTGCTGTCCGAATTCAGTTTTTATGGTAAGAATTGGAAAAGTAGCCCGAATAATTCGGGAAAAACTGAAAGTGCTTTTTTCTATGGGATTATTGTATGAACTCAAGACCATACGGATTTTTTTATAAGCCAACGGCTGTCGGGTCAGCTTGTTTGTAATAAATATACATAAGTAAATACTTGTAAGTAGGATACTTGTAGTGTAAGGTATATTATTCCAGAGAATAAATAACCGACGGCACATGAAAATGGTTCGATGAAGTGCAGGGTTCTAGGTACAAACGCCAGCACATCAAGCCACTACAATCTGTCAAGTTTCTTTAATAGATTTTCAACTTTATCGCTAAAGCATAAGGTTCAAAGTTAATTGGGAAAATTTGACACTTTCGGGTAGCTTGATGTGCTGGCGTTTGTACCTAGAACCCCGCACTTCATCGGAACTTTTGAATAGGCTTAACAGGATCCAAGAATAGATACAGGGTTTCATGAAGTTGGTTTTGGGGACTGACTTTTAACTCTATAATCTTCTAATATGAATTAAAAGCATACGTAGGTACCTACTCGAGATTATACCTACCTATTTCGATCTACATTTTTATAAAAATACACATACTTAATTATTTTATTAGCTTTTGCCGCGTTTATGTGTGGAAATATCCCCATTGTTCTCATATAACTCTATTAGTTTACGCGGCGCACACGAGTAAAGCTACTACTTACTTTCCGACTACTTCAACAATCATCGTCATATTTCAGCCAATTTACACAAAACCTTCATTAAGGTTTTGTGTTATACACCTTCCTCATAAATCATTTCGTTCATTGGTGAAAACCGTATGAAAATCCGTACGGTAGGTAGTTTTTGAGTTTATCGCGTTCAGACAGAAGCGGCGAGGGGACTTTGTTTTATAAATGTAGTGATTTATGTACTTACCTGGGTGGTAGTATAAGCATCTCCGTTCCTATATCGCGTGACTTGCCGCTTACGCCTCACGTAATGGTAGCATATTGCCTTCCACCTGCAAAGACGATCACATTTCATATTTTGAATACATTACGCAGTCATACAGCGTTCACGCAATCTATAACTTTCAGAGCGGAGACGTGTGTTATCTTGTTTGATAGCAATTGTACTTAATTCTCTTTTTCTGCTTTCATTTGTTTTTGTTTTCTTTAAGAGAGCGGTTCCGTCATGTAAATCTGTCATTTTCACCAGTATGGTGTTAAAAACGCTTTGTATTTGGACAGCCCTTATTGTGTGACAACAGCTGATCAGATCGTTTTCTTAGAAAACCAAAGCTATAAGCCAGTATTTGCATATCTGTTCTGTAAAATCCTAACTCAGCTGTGTGTAAATTCCTGAGTGTCAATTCCTAGCATCAGTTGGAATGAAAGCTCACTAACTTCTAAGTTTTCACGGTGAGATTTTTCAGAATAGACTGGCTGGTATGAATAATACTTAGGGGCCGTCTCCACGAGCGAGAGAATCGCGGCGATAGTCTCGCCGTGTCGCCGTGTCATCAAATTTTCGCCGCGATGATATCGCCGTGTGGAGGGAGACACGTTCTAAGAGAGTGTATAGAAATACGTGGCACGACGATAATATCGCCACGATTCTCTCGCTCGTGGAGACGGTCCTTTAGCAAATTAAGAACCCGTGAGAGCAGTGTTGGCCCAGAGATAATGGCCCCTACTTACGAGTGGGTAGGTTCGAACCTA
The DNA here is from genome assembly GCA_927399505.1 of Luperina testacea. Lineage (NCBI taxonomy): Eukaryota > Metazoa > Arthropoda > Insecta > Lepidoptera > Noctuidae > Luperina > Luperina testacea. The sequence goes on along the minus strand of OV656768.1, from coordinate 14,213,091 downwards.
GGTAGTCACTTTACCTTATGTAGGTAATTTATTTCATCAACGCTTCTCAAAAATGGTGAAGGAAAAAATTGTGAGGAGACCGGTATGTTCTAGAATCAAAAAATCGAAGACATGTTGTGACATCCACCATACCTGGGCCATCCACCAAAGGGCCCGCGTGGTGGATTACGGCCAACTTCCTCTCACAGAGAGGAGGCCTGTGTGGCTGTGTCCCAACAGTGGGAACGTTCTTAGGCTGATTAAGACTCCTTCAAACAGGCGCGACATACGATAAAATCGCGCGCGACACAAGGGCACCGCAAGTCGCGCTACGAGCGGTGCCTCGCGCGTCACGCCTGTTTGCAGGAGCCTTTATATGCTACAAAACCTGTTTCACTGCCTGACTAAACAAATAAACATTGGTATTTGAATAATACCAAAAAAAAAGTTTCTTTTTGTTTTATTTTAAAATATTCAAGAAGGTATTCTTGAATATTTTTATCATGAATAAGTTTCCCACAAAATTAATGATGAAAAATTCTGTAAACACGATTCATGTTTCTGTACCTACGTTATACTAGAAGGCCTGTTTATTATGCTCTCAAATTTCTGATAGATTAGGCAAGTAGGTGTATATACTCAAGTAAATTGATCGAAAAGGGTAGGTATAATATTACTTACACTTACCTTCGCGCCTTCACATTTCATTTGTGAGATATATACACATTACTGGTATTAATAATATAATTTATTGCTTACGTCTTCAAAGGAACTTGAGATTCTGTTAAAATTCAACTTATGATCTGGTGTGAAAATGTCAGAGTCATCTGGCTAGCCTTTTCTCAACTATGTTGGAATCTGCTTCCATTCTAACCGGATGCAGCTGAGTACCAGTATTTTACATGGAGCGACTGCCTATCTGACCTCCACAACCCAGTTACTGGGTAGGTAATACGATCCCCCTTGGTAAGACTGGTTGTCAGACTTTCGGGCTTCTGACGACCCGTAATGACTGTCAAAGATACGTATGACCCGTAATGACAGCCAGGACCAACGCGGAGGGGTTTCGGTATGTAAAGATGGTCACCCATGATGATGGTCACTCACCACGAATATGGACGTTCATATTCGTGGTGAGGCACGTGGTTCCACATGCCTCACCATGAATATGAACGTCTACACATTGCGAATGATGCGATGAGCGCCGTGCGCTGCGCATGCCTCGCAATGTCTGTATCCGCCTTTACGTAAACGTATTCACGCACAACACACGGCCGTGTCCATGACACAGCCACGCCCCATTTTTTTCTATGACATTTCTTCCTCAGAATTTTGGTGAAAAAGGAAGGTAAAATTTACACATTTGAGTTTGTTCACTTATTAAAAACTTTTGATATTTCATATCTAAAAATGCTCTTGAAATCAATCAAGATTAGTAAGCGACATTAATTAAAAACCCTAATAAAATAAATAAATAAAAGACATTTATGTACAAAGCACTCAGAAGAAATTCTGCTCAGCCAATAAAACGACTTCCTTGAACTGTGACATTCTTAGATTGATATACCTACGACGAACATTTATCGAAGACACGTCTAAAGAATCAGTCTGAGACACAACGGTTGATTGGGCAACGGGGACCGTTTTACAGTAGCTTGATTCTTTGGAATTGTTTGATTACCTAATCATTTTATCCGTGTATTGATTGCATCATTTTATCCGTGTATTGTATACATAAAAGTCACTCAGGTCAGGCAGGGGCCATACGTACCTAGTCCTAGGTAACCAGCAGTAGCAAAGGGTCAATTTTTGTAAGAGGTAAGCCGGAGGATTATAAATTATTTGTCTATAGAATACGGACTGTGCCATTTTTCAAAGGGAAGCCGGTAGGAATCGAGTTGTATGAAACCTTCGCCACTGGTAACCAGTCCACCTTAGCCACCCAAACTTATAGTGCTTTTTTGTTTCCATATTCTGGAATAGTCCTACACCAACGGGGGTTGTCCTTGGGTGCACTTAGACAGTGCGTACAGGGATTCGATAATCGTCACCGAGAGGAGGCCTGTGTGGCTGTGTCCCAGCAGTGGGGGACATTATAGGCTGCCTGTGCTATACAGGATGAAATTGAAAACTTGCGCCATTCGAAGCAAGAGGTGCAGTAACCGTTACATAATCATTTAAAGAGAAACCGACAGAATGATCGAAGATGTGCGTCGTGTGCGTTGAGTCTGTGAAAAATCCGCGACCGACTTTTTGCGCGCCATGCAGACTTTTTGTGCGCCGCAGACTCGATCGCACAAAAAGTGTGCCGTCTGCGCTGCACCTAAGAGTAAACTAGTCGCGAGCTCGAACTCACTGGTGGTCATTGCTAAAAAGCACGCTGTCACACCTGACTTCGTGTCTGACAGAGCTAGTATCAGTGATGAGCAGTTAGACGCTAGTCTACACGCACAACGTCTAGTTATCATGCACAGAAACATCGTTCCGACCTGATAGGCGCGTAAAAAAATTCGAAAAAGTGCTTTGGAAAATCGAGTTTTATGAAAAAATCACTGTATAAATCAATTATAAATATTGTTTATTGAACTTTTCGATTACTGTGCTTTGTCGGTACGGAGTTGGATTTAAAGATTTTACTGTTCTTTTATTACTTATTTGCACCCAAAGTTACGTTAAAAATAGCAAGAAAAACGAATCTTTGTTGGCTCATAACTTTTGATGGTTTTTTATTTTATTATTCTGTTTCCGTACAGACACAATTAATAATAAGTCAAACGATATCATGTTTAACTTTGGATGCACAATGTCAAACAGTGGAGTAATACTCTCCTGTAATTTGTATGGAAAAAATGAAAAAATATCGACTAGTGGCACCTTAATGACATGCTCCAAATTTTCTCCTCTCAACTGTGGGAAAATCAAAATTTGATTTATAACAATAGAAAAAGTAATTGTGCCTCATTCATTACTCACAGTTGAGCTCATAACACGTTGAATTAGATATTTAATTTGACACACATATTCATGTTCATCTGCAGCTGAATACCAGGATTTCACACAGAGCGACTGCCTATCTGACCTCCATGACCCAGTTACCGGGTAATACCCTTTGATAAGACTGGTTGTCAGACTTTAGTGCTTCTGACAAACCATAACGACTGTCAAAGATCCACGAATGACAGCCGGGACCAACGGCTTAACGTGCTTTCCGAGGTACGGAGGGGTCTCGGTAAGTAAGATGGTCACCCATCCCCGGACCAACCGTGGCAAGCGTAGCTTAGCCTGATCAATCGCCCCGTGCGGCTTTTATTACTTAGCCACGGGCCCCCCATTCATGTTCATTCTGTACAGGTTTTAATGTCAGTACCTACTTTCAGCTGGTTACTAATGTGGCTACGATTGACGTACGTAAGGCGTAGCTTAGGTCTATGCAAAGGATTACTCTGAGATTGAACACGTTCCAATTACTAGTTTCAACAGATTACATACCTATTAAAATACTTAGTCTATAATCAGAGTATATGAAAAGCTATTTATAGCCCTGGCGGGGGCGCAGACGTAGATTGTATAACATTTGATTAAAAGGGTAACGATTAACTGGTACAAACAGTTGCTGTAGTAAAGTCTTTCACGAGCTCTCGTATAAAAGGTGATGCTGTGTTTTATGACTTAACAACTAGGGATTGGAAGTAAGACGGAATTGCTTAAGGCAGGAGACAAAGTGATCAGATGTGTCCATTATTTAGAGGACGAATGAAAGGCGACTAACAAAAGAAAGAAAGAAAAAGAAAAGAAAAGATAAAGAAAAATTGTTGACGAGAAAAGCAAGGAGGGATTGTGTGAAAAGGTATTTATACAAGGCAGATGGGAGTGGCAATGCCTGGAGTGGGACGACCTAGGAGGTCAGGTGCATAGTGCTTGCAACCGGGGCGTTCGTGTATGACCAGACGCATGAATGTAAACGAGACATAAGGAGTATGTAAGGATCTTAGCAGGAGGCTTTCTGTAGTTTCTGCCTACCTCTATGAGAAGAAGGCGTGAGTTTATGTATGTGTATGTATTTAGGTGTCCAACATTCGGTTTGTAATACACTACTAACTTTTCCCGCAGGTGTCCATTATTGTGGAGGTCGGAAATTACCCCACTGGAACCAACTACCGGGATAAAAAGTGTCTTATGACCTAACCAGCGGTGCTATTCTGTAAAAATCTCATCGTAAAAACTTAGGTGAAGTGAGCGTGGAGTGAGCTGTCAATAGTGTCAATTCCTAGCAAAAACAAACTCACTTCACCTAAATTTTCACGGTGAGATTTTACAGAATCGACCGGCAGGTCATGATTTACCTGTATGCAGCAAATTTCATTGAACCGATTTCAATGAAATTTTCGGCATACAGGTAAATCTAATAAATAAGCCATTAACACTTCGTAGCCGGAACGTGGATCCACGCGAGACACAATGGTTTTTTAATAATTGTTTCTGTAATTACGGCATTCAACCGGTGGCGTGAAAACGTAACAGACAGACAGAGTAGGTATGCATGCCTAAAAATTAAAACAATATTTTAGGTAGGTACACCTAAACATTGCTATCCCGAATAATTTTAGTTTGAAATAAAGCAGACCCGACCGGATCACTCCATACTTAATGAATCCTAGCGACCTTAGCCCAAATAAAGGGCAACATACCGATTCAAAAAAAATTTTCTCTCTATAAATAACACCAAAAACATTGACAATTCCATTCAATCTGAACGAAGCACACAGATAGAAAAAGAAAAGAAAGAAAAATTGTTTATTTTGCACAAACAAAAACGCAGCGCGCAGATTTGCAGTTCTATGCAGAGTACCTAAATGATATCTACTGGTTCTGCCGTGCTCTAAAATTTTTGCTGCGTTCGTTTTGTACCAGCTAATGTAAACGATCCGCTTTCCCATCAGGTCGAAGAAAAAGTTTCAACCTGCCCTTTTTTCTTTTTGATTGATTTCGGTTCTAGGCGATTCAGCGCTGCTGGCTGATTTATCTACTACTAACTAATGGACTAGCCATTTTTTTACATGCATAATTTCCAGGTGCCGTTTTTTATTTTATTTCTATAAATAAATGGGAACTATTTAACTGATCTTCTAAAAACTTTTTGACCTTATAATGATGGACACTTTTTAGGGTTCCGCACCAAAATGGTAAAACGGAACCCTTATGGTGAGACTCAGTCTGTCTGTCTGTCACAGCTGGATATCTCGAGAACTACTACCTAATGCTATGAACATGAAATTTGGAATAGTTTTAGATGACGTTTGCCCAACTATTTTGAAAATAAGAAAAAATATAAAACATTTTTTTTTTGCAACGGACTGAAAGAGGGTCTTAAAATTCGAAGTGAGGCTACTAGATGTGGGATATCATATGAAAAAGCACAGTTTGCACATTCTTCAACATTTTTTCTTTTTTTTTAGGCCGCATAGTTTTTGACTTTTGATGAAAAATTAAAAAAAAATACCGTTCCCCTCTTATCTCCGATTGCAGAAAAAATAAAACGATGTCTCTAAATAGCACACTTTCAGAAATCATCAACAAAAGTTACACTAGTTCCACTATCGGTCAAGAGATGGCGCTGACCTAAAACTACAATATTTTACACCGCAGTGCGCAGTGTTAAAATCCTCTAACGAATATAGGCCTCGCGGATGAAAATTTAGAAACATATGATGGTACAGAACCCTCGGTGCGCAAGTCCGACGCGCTCTTGCCCGGTTTTTTAAATGATTGAAGCTCTAAAAATTTATTGCGCTTGTATAGATGCACTCTTTTTAAATTAATTGAGCCTCTTTTTATATTTCTAGCCTTTTCTCACAGCTTGTCGCAGTACCAAAGCTAGGGCACATGACCACCCGCGCGCGAGCCAAGCGAGCGGTGCCGCGACAGCGGCCAGCGAGCGCTACATCAAAATTGGACGCAGTTACTTAGCTATTTACTATTTTTAGGATCCCAAAACGGGAATTTTTTGAGGTTCACAAAAAGAGAAAATCATTATATTAGTGTGTTCAATAATATTTTTGGGAGCGCAAAATAGGAATTATTAGAGGTTCGATCAAATACATGCCTAGGTAAATTAACGATATCATTCTACCAGAAATTATTAAAAAATCACAAACGACATTATTAATTTTAAATTATATAATGAATTTACAGAGAAATAGGTAACAAATATTGCTTTCTAAGCTGATGAATGTTACACAACACAAACCCATACAACATAAAACGTTGAATTCATTCGCCGTTAACCGATGTGTAAATTTTCTAATTAGAGAAATAAATTGCTTTGGAGCACGTGCCGATTTGATAGATGTGACACGTTGAATCAAAACACTTCAAATAATATATAGCTATTGACGGAAAACGTGAACACTGGAAATGTAAATACAGCTTTGTTAATAATTTAGTAGATAATTTGTTTGAATTTACTTCGGTAATTTGGAGATGTACCTACGCAATGTTGTATATTTTAGTTTAGTTAGTATTATAAGTAAAGTAAATAGATTCAGTAAGCTTGCTAATTATTTACTTTCGCTGGAGTTAAGTATTTTGTAAATTATGAAAAAAAAATTGGTAAAAAACTCTGTTACGAATATAGATGTGAAGGTATTACCAACATAATAATTGAGATAGTTCATAGATATCATAAAAGTCGTTTTACTTTAAAAGCAAAGCTTTGAAGTAAAGGAGCAAAAATTAAGCTCGGTTAGACTACAGTGAGTTAAGAACAGTCATCACTGGTAAACATTGAAACATGCATTCATCGTATTATTGAAAACACAAGCTATCAAAATGACTTCGCTTATTTAATGAAATCTCCAAACGGGTGGTTGTCACTTTCCGTGCCCCACGGCCTGGCTTTTACCTTGGCCAGAGGCTAAAGCCTCCTACAAACAGGCGCGACACGCGTACTTGTAGCGTGTCGTGTCGCGTCTGTTTGAAGGAGCCTTAAGTTAGTATTGCCATACAACGTGGCAATGACCCCAGTCTCTTGGGTACACTACCAGTCGACAGCGATGCGGAGGAATTTTTCGACACCATATTTTAGTTGGTGGTTTTATTGATAATATATAATGTTAAATCCCTATAGAAAGAAAAAGTACCGTATACCTATAGCTATGAGAATCTGCAACATGAACACATCGCATTTGGACCGCCTAAAAATGCAATTCCTTTACCAATATCAATTTCAAATGGCAACATGAAATCAGAATTGCACAACTTGGCGATAAAGCCGTAAATATTGTGCTTGGATATTGCTTTTTGGCAGAAAATGCTCTAGAAAATTGCCAGCCTTCCTATAAGTACGTATGGGATGTCACATGACGGAGCTTAATACAATTTCGAATCGTGAATGGCGGCACACGAAAATGCACCAGTCTACAGCTAAAGTCGAATATTTTGGGACAAACTGCATTTCACGTTTGAAATTTTTGGCTCTGGAAATAACATAAGGTAATAAAACAACCCGGGTGAAATCCACGAGGCATTTTATATTAGGTTGCCCAGGTGAGCCAGATGGTAAGTTGAAATGTTATACATTTTCGTAGCTCGTTTTTTTATGATTTAATTTTCCCATTTCTCGGAATATGAGGCGTAGGTAAATCATATGACTACCTACATAACTCATTACTATAAAAGCTGTAGGTAAGTAGTTCAATAGTTTAATCAGTAAAGGGAAATTAATTTATGAAAGTGAACGTGCTATTTAAGTTATGTTGTACCTACATGTTTTATGTAGGTACCTATTTCGTAATTTATTAGCAATTCAAGGAAAGAGATAGAAAACTATTTCACAGAAATTCTTGTAGTTATAGTACTTAGTTAATTATACGATATAAAAAGTCATTGCTAGGGATTGGAATTTTTGACAGCTTTTTTTTGACTGTAAAAGGTCTCCATAAGCTAATAGTGTTGCCACCACCTGCCAGTTTTTGTCTTACTAAAGTATCTAAGGCTGAAGACAGACGAGCGTAGCCCCAGTTATCTGCGCCAAAACTACGTTGCATTCAGTTTTACGGCGGATTGCACCACAGAAGACGCTTGAACGTAAACTTGTGTCTCATTTTGAACGCGACGCTCCTTGCATTTTTGTTTTTGTTCTCGCTCTTTTTGCTGCATTTTCTACTTTCACCTTCTACTTAATAAAAACCTTAAATCCATTCACTGACAGGCTAGAAGCATGAAATTTTGAACAAAGGTTTCTGATACAAATGAAAGTGAGCACTAAGGAAAATTAATTTAAATTAATTGAAAATTCATCCCCTAAACGGGTTAAATAGGGGATGTATGTTTGTAAGGAAGTGTCACTTTTGCCGATACAAAGAAAACTTACCAAACTCGAGGCGTAGCGTTCCTCATGGCATGTACCCTGGCGCTGACTGCGGCTACGTCCACTCTCCTCGCTAGTTGGATCCTGGCCGTGCTGTGGTAACATTCCACCAGGTATACCAAGTACAACAACAGCACGAACGCGATGGGGATATACGCGTACCCCACGTCGCAGGGCGATTCGCGTACCGTCCGCTTGATTGGGTGCCTGACGGACACGAAACTGATTTAGTGGTTAGTTCCGCTGTAAAATTTAAATAATTTCTTACATTTTAATAATTTAAAAGAACTTAAAAATTAATCTATGTACAGACTCCAGCACATCAAGCTACCCGAAACTGTCAAATTTTCCCAATCAAATTTTAACCTTATGCTTTAGCGATAGAGTTGACAATCTATTAAAGTTTGACAGATTATAGTAGCTTGATGTGCTGCCGTCTGTAGGAACTATCTTTAGATTTGTCTATGTAACTAAACGTAAGATATTTTTTGGCTTGGCGTAGCGTGATTTTTATATTATCTACCTAATTGTAAAGTTTAAAGCGCAACAGCCTGGCCACAACCAGTCACGACCTTGCCGCTATCAGTGAAATCAAAGTGCGAGGCGGCGAGAGGGAAAAACAAATGTACCAAAATGTATGAAACCTACTGATGACTTTATTTATTTATTTATTTATTTTACTTTTTATGTACACACATATATAAACAGATACGAAATAATCAGAACAGAAAAATAGGTACAAAGAAAAAAAAAACTGAAAAAACCTAAAAAAAATAAAAAAATAAAATGAAGAGACCTTCAAGAATTTAAATTATAGTAGTAAGGTACTTTCTTCATTGCTCCAAAAATTCTAATGTTATCATTTGACTACTTCCTGTTTTATATTTACACATATTAAATATTGCTGAACAACTTCCGTCCATTACAAATTAAAATCAGTATGCCAAACCGTCAGAATTAAATACTGAATATATACTTTTTTAAATATTCTGAGTAAACTATTCCTGATAGCAAAACTCCTGTTTGTTTGATAAGATACAAATGAAATACATTCGAAAATTAAAACGTCTATTTGTTCCATTTAAAATTGGAACTGTCGTAATTGATAGCCCGTGCTCGAAGCAATCTGGGTGGAAGTTGTACAAATAAATGTTTAAATGGAATTTTATTTTATTGCTTGATAAAAATTTGTACCTTTATGTAAGGTTGGCTATAGGTACAATGTCATACTCAGGTGTGCTTGTCTATCACAGATACTTTTTTTATTTTTTTGTTAATTTTAATAAAAACCTTTACAAATAATTTTACTCATAAGTACTGTTTTTTCTGTAGCGTCAAAATGTTATTTGAAGAAGTAATTATTGAAGGGAATGAATAAAGTTGGTGCATAATGCCTTTTAAATATTAGGTACGTTAGCCAAGAAAAGCTTTAAGGCTCCTACAAATAGGCGCGATTATATCGCATGTCGCGCCTGTTTGTAGGAGCCTTTATGAAAAAAAAAACTAGTTCGTCTAACCTAAAACAGGGTTCATAACAGACACAAAGGAGTAATACCAGTAATACTCACTTGCTAAAATCGATGAGATCCCTATCAATTTCTGCGGTGTTGCACCACGCCACGGAGCCAAGGCAACCAGCGATCATCAGCGTCAACATGAAGCATTTCCAGTTGCCCTCCCGCCTGAGGACCCCGCCAAGGCTCTGCTGCCGCGGCCGCTGTGAACAACATTTTGAAATCAATAACTTATATTGTGATCTTAAAACATAGTCGCATAGAATATAGGTAACGGCATGACGCATTTAATCGAACCTCAATTAACATTTTTACTTCCTTAAAATATTAATTATATTGTAAATGTGCCTCTTTTTATGAGCCTTAAATAATTCCCATCTCGGTGTCCAAAAAAGAGCAAACAGCCAAGTAACTGCGACCAAATTGGATGTAGCGCTCACCGGCTGCTGCTGCGGCACCGCTCGCTTCGCTCACTCGGCTCGCGCGGCGTTGGCCACAGTTGTAACCTAAATCTCTCCCTTGGAGTGCCCTAGCTTAATTATTGCGACTAAAGTTAAAAAACACACATCATTAACAAACCAAAAAGTTTTTAGTGACATTTATTAACAAAGCGTACTTCATTATAAGGTCAATAAGTTTTTATAGGATCAATTAATTATTTCCCATAGGTAACTCTCTTCACCGATGAGCATAGGGTGTTGTAAAAAGCTAATACGGCTATCAGTTCAATAAAGGTTACTAGAACGTAGAAGTAAAACCGTTAACCAGAGGAATTCAACTAAATTCGTTAGATAATTATAATCATATGACGTTAGATAAATTCTATTGGTTACGGTTTTCCTTGCTCTCCACATCTCCATTCCGCTCTACTCCAATAGACATTGTGGCCTTAGGGAGGTATAGCGCTACAAAGTTATTGTGGTGAGTGGCCAGAATCGCAACTCTTGTTTCGCCATCTTGTTTTTTTAATACATTTCACAAAACATTTTGTGCATTTGTCATTCAGGCGCCAACCGATCCTTGTAGCAGTCTAATGCGGCTGCTACATTATGGCGATAATGTGAACATACCTACTTCGCGCGCGCTCTGTCGCACACCGCTCGATGTCTCGCTGTACAAAAGAGAGCGCGTGAAGTGTACTTCGCGTTATCGCGACAATGTAACCGAAGCATTAGAGAATGTCGTTATGGACTGTAATATCCTGCTGTGTTATACAATGAGAATTAATCCACCTCCTGCTTTGTTCAACAATATTATTGATTGAATGCCTGCTGTGTGACGAAGAGAGACCCATATTTATGGCGTTACGGGTTAACATAATAATATTACTTAATTCTAGGAGTAACACATAATTCATGATGAAAATTATTAATCAGTAACACATTTTTTATGTTGATATTTATTATAATGACAGCTATTTTAGATTACTCCACGAATTCACCAATCAAGCACAATATTTCTTTGACGGGTGTTTTTTAATATCTCAAATTCAGCTTTCAAATCTAACTTGACTTCATTAAATTTTAATATTGTATTCATCAGACGAGCCTTCAAATCTTTCCAGACTTGCATCACATTATAGAGAATAGAATAAGAAATCTTTGTTCTTTTCACCAATAATCACTGATTTAGCAAGAACGAAACTCTAGTCAGTCACCCTTTTAGAATATGTATTTTTTACGTCAAAAGCCTTATAAAATGATATAATTTAATAAATCAGGCTTCAAAAAGGCCTCCAAAAGGTCATAATAAATATTTTACTATAGAGATTTCAGCTGTATATTAGAAATTGACGTAACCGCACGAAGGCTGAGGAATGTTTGCACAAACCGATGAATATGTTGGGACAACCCTAGAATCCCAATTGCGAAGAATCACCCTTTATTTACATTGACCTAATAACTTTGCTCTGGACCCCAAAGGGTCGCGTTCAAATATTTTTTTTGCAAAATGAGAATTTTTTTCTAAACAAAACAGTTTTACGTTCAAGTGGTGAGAGAAATATCAATTTTGTCTGAAAATTATTTTATCTGGTAAATAATAATGCACTGAGAGTACTGCTGCTGCGGCTTCCATGGCGTTGTATGTGTTAGTGCATTGTAGTAATGTGTAAGGTTATGAATATTATAAACAAAAATGAAAAATTAAGATAAGTAGTATAATATAACTTGTAGCGTGTTCTTCAGTCTGATCAAATACTTCGTAGTGGAAAGACGGTCCGTTTTATTTACTTTAGGCCCCATCCGGGATGTTTGAAGATAATAATATTAATTGTTTTGCCGCATTATTATAAATAGATGTGCATTCCTGATGATGCGTGTTTGTGACACCCAACACTATTCTCAGTGTATTCGCAGATCGGTGGGATTTTCCAATGTTACGGAGGTGGATGCATTTCTACGCCGAATTTTAATAGTGTATTTGTATTTTACGAACAGTTAAGTTATTTACATTCGGATTTTTGTATGCATGGTTAGTGGAAGAAGCTTTTTGGCTTCTTCCGATCCCAAGACATTGTCGCAGGGCTAACTGGCAACCTACACTTGAACCTACACTTACACCTAACTTAAACTAGCTGCGCCCTCCGGTCCACCCGCATAGGTCCTGATCCCATGGGAGTTGACGGGTTGGAAGTACCCTTTTTTTTCCGGATGGGAAATCATCTAATGACCCCTCCCGCTCTGGGTGGAGCGGAAGGAAGTGTCAGACTCTTACTGACTAAAACCCACCCGTGTTCCTTCCTTAGCCCTTTATGTTCCGGGCCAGCGGTAACCCTTTCGGACAATCCCGCTGACCCGGCAGGCTTCGGCCTTGACGGGCCCCTTCCCTTGATGCTGACATCTCTTTGAGGCGCGCGTGGAACACGTACGCGCCGTCCGGCACGTGCCTGGTCCTGATCGGACGGTGAGTTACCCATTACTCTCCGCCCGCAGGCCGCGCTTTTATTTACAGTGTTGTTAATTTTAAGTTACCCTTTTATTTTTGCATGTTTACATTGTCTACATTTCAATTGCATAAGTTAATGAAAAGTGGAAGCGCGGAGTCTCCTAACATAAGGAATTCCTTCCTTAAAAGGTGATCTCCAATAACATGTATCGAAATGCCCTTTGTACTTAATTGAAATAAACATTTTTTATTTTCTTTATTTTTTTTTTATTTTAAGTAAAATTGTTAACAGCAGGATTAGTAAAACTTTTATTTCAGACTCTACATTTTTATATGTCATTTTTCTATTCTATTCTAAAATGGAAATCATTATAATTTTTATTACGTTCAAAGCTAAAACAAACAGCTAGAATCTACGCTAATAACTCACTTATCCCCAAACGGCTTCAAACGTTAATTAGCTCGAGCAATTAAACACAACTACCCAATACATATAATTACAGGTAGAATCATTAATTACAGCCGTGAAGCGTCAGGTCTGACCTGAAAGCGCGGCTTAACAATAAGCCATCCCACAATGTCGTCAATCAGAGCCAATTGTTTAGATATACTGCGAATCCCTCGCATTGATTGGATCACTCGAATGGCTGCTAAACATCTTTATTGCTTGCTCATGCCTCGATGACAACGGACTTGGCTGCGGAGCCAACATTCCGAAGCGACATCCCACCAGCAATTGTTTTCGCGAATGAGATTGTTCGGCTAAACGTTTGTGTTGCCAAGTATTTCATATTGCATTTTTTCCGTGTGGCAATAAATTTTCGGTTTTATTTTTCGAATATGTGCGTTGAATATTAAAAAGGTCGGAGTAATTGTTTTTCGTACAGAAAAAACATTCAGTTTCGTTTTTTTTTTGTTTCGTTCGTTAAATTACAGGTTTTGATGGACGAATAATATTTTGTAAGGCTGATTGGGTATTTGAGTGTATTGATACAATTTAAACGGGATGCGGATATTATAGCTTACGTTATTAGCGTGATATTCACGTACTTAAAATAAAAAAGAAATGCGGTTGACCTATGTTTTGTTGTTACACCTGCGATAGCGTACATATTCTAGATTTCTATAGACAATTAAGTATTTTTGTATAATTTTAATTTAGGTAAAATTGAATCTACCTGTAACCAAGAATATTCGCGACTTGATACTGTACTTAGAATGTGGTGTATGGTATGTTCCAAAAGAATCTGACCAAAGTGTAGGTAAAAAAACCGCGTCCAGCTTAAATTCTTACGCAATCACTGAGTAAATGGAATCAAATCATTTAATCGTTGCAAACATGGGCAAAGTAACAAGTTACAAAGATTTTAGATTATGATGTTTAGTATCACATTCATTTGTATTTAAAAGGAAGTGTATCTTAGATATTTAGATACTACTTTTTCTTACAATTATTATTATTGTTTGAATAATATTATTCAATTGTATTTGAAAAATCATCGACGACAATTTTAGTTTATAAAATTAATCTCAATTGTCAAATGAAAAACATTAGGTTAACCCAATTTGTAGGTGACACTACAAATTGGCGCGTTCTCTAATCCATTTGTTTTATTAATCGGTTGGGTATGTCAAATGACTGTACAGTTTACCCACTAAGGGCTGGTAGTTCCAAACGGTTGGTTAACAAAACATACATAAAGTACGTCAAATATTAACGTAACTTACTCGTTATTATTTGACGTACGGCAAGGCCATAATTTTGTAATTGAAATTTGAAACAACGCTGAAACACACACATTTTTTAAACAAAAATGACACTAAATATCGTCAAACCAAAAAAATGGTTTGACGATAGTTAGCGCCATTTTTGACATAGACGCGTCCGTCAAGTGGACGTGATACAACCCGCCCTTATTATATTATTCGATACCCTATTATTGACATACCATCATAATATTTAAATAGAGATACTTTATAATACTATTAAAAGCTACGGGAAAATATCAGGTGACACATCAAGCCGATGCAGCATCCTTTATTTGGCGTCACTTGTCTCGTCAGATAGTTTTGTCTCCCATCGATGTCACATATTTATGCTGCACTTGTGTATGCTAAATGATTAGGTAGATATGGTAGGTGGGGACATTGCCGCGCAAACTGTAGGTAACCATGAATTCAGCACATGATCCTAAGTAATGAATCCATGGTAACAGATTAGGCGTCGATGTCCCTGCTACCCTGTATTTGCCGTAATCTTGACGACAGACATTGATGGATGAGTCATGAAATCAGATATTATTGCCGAGCGTCCATAATAATATATTTATGCTCGTGAATGTACAGAGCCGTAATAAATGGCGCCTAGCCGCTGGCGTATGGCGCGAGGCACCAGAACGCGGCGCCTTGTGGTCCACCAGTCGAGAATTCAAGATTTAAGGCTCCTTCACACAGGCGCGACACGACACGCGACACAAAGGTATCGCAAGTTGCGCAACGAGCGGTGCCTTTGAGACGCGCGCGATTCGCGTCGCGCGTCGCGCCTATTTGGAGGAGCCTTTATGTATGACGCGCAACGCATGTTTTTCAGTTTACGTTTTGATATAAATGACTATTGCCCGTTTGTTAAGCTTTATTTGTGTTCTCGCTACTGACTATTTAATCACTGTGCTTATGTGCTTTTATATCTATGAACTTAATATCTAAGTAACCCATTGTACTTTCAAAACAATATTGCGTGTGTAACCGTGTAGGTACCTACTGTGATTCTAGACTGGAAAAATCAATATACTTTATACATGTCACCGTGTGATTGTGAACACCGTTAGTCATCTATCTCGCGAGATTGTAAGCTGTCGGTTACAATATAACGTATAAAATTTTCGATAGTTTAAGTCAAACCGTCAAATTGTGAACGAACCTGCAGCGACAGGGTTCACAATCTGTCCGATTTTATCACCAGTAAAATTGTGAACCGTCTCTGATTGTCGGTCTTGCCGAATTGGTTGCAATAACTAAGCCAGGAAACCTCGAACAAATGGTTTAGGTTAGGTTAGAACTGTGAGCCGAGCGATCGAAGCGAGCGATGCCGGCGCTACTTCTAATTTGGTCGCAGTTACTTGGATATTTAGTATTTGTTCAAGGTGCGATCCGTCGCATGCAAGTTTGAAACCAGTTCACAATTTCTCGGTTTGCCATGGACAGATTATAAGCTATCGCGATAAACTAAATATATAAAAATCTCGTGTCACAGTGTTTGTTATCGCACTCCTCCGAAACGGCTCGACCGATTTTTATGAAATGTTTAGTGTAAGTATATTTGGTAGGTCTGAGAATATGTCATAGGCTATTTTTCATACCCCTAGGTAATAAGGGTGGCCCCCACCAGAATTTTTTTGAAATCAAAACTTACGCGGATGAAACCGCGCGGGGCGCAGCTAGTAATATATATTATCAATATAAATAATGCGTTAAATTGTTAATGGTTTGTTGCAGTTTGCAGTTCAAAAATAACGATTATAAACTAAAGATGTTCAGAATTAAGGCTCTTACACACAGGCGCGACGCGCGATTTTATCGCGTGTCGCACCTGTTTGAAGGAGCCTTTATACGATGCCATAAATAACCGTGAGTTGAATATTATTTATTAATCCGCAAGACTTCACTCACATTCACAGACCTATACCTATTAGTGATTTGGCTTATCGGAATCCCTCCATTAATTAGTCATTCACTACGCTGTAATTAGTCGGTCTTTACTTTTCCTGAACAAAGTACCTAATCTTGTAGACAATAAAATCCAATCAAGTGCTACGTTTTAATTACAGCTAATTAGACAGTCTTGTTACTTACTGTTCAATAAATAAAACACAAATCTTAATCTTTTAATTACTTAAAGATTGAGTTACCCAGGTAAAACAGACTAATTAAGAAAATGAATGTAGGTCGAAACATTGATCATAAGTAGATCGGATTGTGGATCTGATCGGATTGCATATTAAGTAAAAGCATAAAATAAAATCCATATCGTTATAAAATAGCGTTTTAAGGCTCCTACAAACAGGCGCGACACTCGATGTAATCGCGCGCGACACAAAGGCACCGCAAGTTGCGCAACTTGCGGTGCCTTTGTGTCGCGCGCAATTTTATCGCGTGTCGCGCCTGTTTGAAGGAGCCTTTATACTCTATTTTATAACGTTATTGCTTATTTTAAAACTTTTTCATTCATCATCATCATGATTTTTTTTAATTATTAGGCTTCCCCCGCATCTGCAATGTGTCCTGCACACTGCCACTTAAGTTTGGCAATTCTTCGGGTTTACTTCGGTTACCTAGGTAACTTTTTAGGGTTCCGTACCCAGAGGGTAAAAACGGGACCCTATTACTAAGACTCCACTGTCCGTCTGTCTGTCTGCCATTAGGCTGTATCCCATGAACCGTGATAGCTAGACAGTTGAAATTTTCACAGATGACTGATGAATTATTCGAGAACATGCATCGATTTCTTACTAAACTTCAACTATATCCGACAATCCTGCATACTTATCTCTTTTGTTGACTGTACCTACTTTGATTAAATATCATCATCTGCCTAGCCTTTTCCCAACTATGTTGGGGTCGGCCTCCAGTCTAAACAGATGCAGCTGAATACCAGCATTTTACATGGAGCGACTGCCTATCTGACCTCCACAACCTAGTAACTGGGTAATATGATACCCCTTGGTGAGACTGGTTGTCAGACTTTCGGGTTTCTGACTACTCGTAAGGACTGTCAAAGATCCACGAATAATAGCCGGGATCAACTGCTTAACGTGCTTTCCGAGGCACGGAGGGGTCACGGTATGTAAAGATGGTCACCCATCCACAGACCAACCGCGGCAAGCGTAGCTTAACCTGATCGATCGACCTGTGCGGCTGTTATTATTTAGTCACTTTGTTTAATATGTAATACGTAACATATTACAGGCCGCAACAGGACCCGCAAATCTGACAACTAGCCCAAAATTGATCAGTGTTCCCAAGTAATTGAGTTCCGGTGGTTAGATTCCAGCGCCCACAAGAAATTCTGATGCTGACCCCTAATCAGTTGGGTGAGGGCAGATACCTATTATGTATTATTTAAGATATTAAGTAAATGGTTTTACTTAATCTTATTTATTTCAGTAAAATCATTTTCTCTTGCATAGTATTTATAATCGTTAATATTGAGTTTTATCATCATTAATTAAGATTTTTTGTAATAAAAAAGTGAGTAGAAATGGAAATAGCTGTCATTCTATAAGTGAGAAGGATTTTCATGAATGTAAGTTAGTTAAGAATCATTTATTTACCAAAAACTTAAACTTAGCCTAGGTAACATTAGTGTTGTTTCAACAAAAGAAGAGTAAGACCCCTGTCCTTCAAACTAGGAACATCCTGTATCTTAAAGGACAATTGTCACGTACAGACGCCAGCACATCAAGCTACCCGAACCTGTCAAATTTTCCCAATCAACTTGGAACCTTATATGCTTTAACGATAAAGTCGAAAATCTATTAAAGAAATTTGACAGATTGTAGTAGCTTGATGTGCATGTCTGTACATATAAACTCACGCCACCTGCTACGATCCTTAGGCCGTTTACACATTATGCCGTAGATAACATGTAATTCTCTTGCATTTTTAAAATTTGGGATCCAACGGAAATACATAATAATGTTTTGTGGGATCGAACGCCAAAAATATTACATTGGGATTCAAAAGTCCAAATTCCAATGAAAATAAATCCGCCACCGACACGATATTGGCCGTGTCGGTGGCGGATTTATTTATACAAATAGAGTTCATACAAATCCAAGGGTAACCAATAGGTTACCCTTGGATTTGTATGAACTCTTATACATGGTGCCGCGGCGCCATGTGTAAGGGTTCATACAAAACGCAGCTACGGCATAATGTGTAAACGGCCTTACAAACTCCTTTTGCTACGTTTACGTTCATATATTACGTTTTACGAAATATTTTTACTTGCGTAATAATTTTGATGTGTCAAGAATGAAACTCTCCTCAAATATAGAAGGTCAGTTATCGATTTATACCTATTTAGCATAATCAGATACAAGGTAAAGAGTCTGACACTCCCTTCCGCTCCACCCAGAGCGGGAGGGGTCATTTGATGACTTCCAATACTGAAAAAAAAGCCACCTCCATTCGAGAGGGAGTCGGATGTAATCGACTACGACGTCTTTGATTTTTTGGTTCAAGGACATGCCGGTTTCCTCACGATATTTTCCTTCGCCGTTTTGAGAACAGTGGTGATGAAATTATTTACTTACACGAAATAAAGCACCTTTCTGGAATCAAACCTACGACGACCTGCAACTCGTAAGTCGGGGCTGTTGCCACTGGCCCATCATTACTACTCGATTTTTATGTAATTATACAATATATATATTTTTTATGTAATTATTTTTTTTATTTTTTATGTTATTATTTTTTTTATTTTTGTATGTACTAACAATAGGCTAAGATTTTACTAACATTATATGGATCAATGGTCTGAAATAAATAAATTATTATTATTATTATTATACGTAATAATTCTGATGTGTGAAGAATTAGTCTCTCCTCAAATATAGAAAGAAGCTCAGTTATAGTTTCATACCTACTTATCTGAACCCAAATCTATTAAATCGAATTTCATGCATCGTCCTATTATCCAGGCCTTAGCCAAAGCCATGCTATGTACCAAAAGTCATAAACGATTATAACTAGAGGAAAGCACCATTACGTGGGTAGGTATATCAAATAGGTACGGTCAGCATCAAAAGTCGATTAACACTTCAGTTTTTTTTAATCTCAGTTATCGAGCAAAATATTTGTTCGAAATTGCAGCAGAAGTATAATGCAATTTTGGACAAATATTTTGCTCAATAACTGAGATTTAAAAAAACTGAAGGGTTAATATTTTGCTCAATAACCGAGATTAAAAAAACTTAAGTGTTAATCGACTTTTGATGCTGACTGTACAAGCTTCCAGCCTACTCTGAATAATCCTTTGTGGCTTGGCCAGAATCAAAGCACTTTCCATCGAGACTTGAAACCGAAAGTGAATTGGTTTTCAGTAACAGGAAAATATAAAGATTTGTGTTTGCAGCAACATTAGGTAAATGTGTTAAGCTTATGTTGTTTTTTTGGTTGATTTAAGATTAGAAATGGGTTGAAATTTTGGCGATATTTACTCTCACATAAAAATATTGTAGGTATTCTCAACTTTCATCATCATATACAGGGTGAAATAAAATTCATAGGCATCCTTTTAAGGGGTCATTGTACTCATCATTATGAACAACTTTTACTATGGGACCAAACCTGAAAACGCGAAAAAAAATCAGCTGTTCCCTACATTTTGACGACTCGTACGAACATAAATGTAGGGAACAGCTGATTTTTTTTCGCGTTTTCAGGTTTGGTCCCATAGTAAAAGTTGTTCATAATGATGAGTACAATGACCCCTTAAAAGGATGCCCATGAATTTAATTTCACCCTGTATATGTATAGTATTAGGTACTTAATATTATTAAAAAGAGGTTTTTTATATTTGAAATGGGTTTGCTCTTGACTCTGGTCTAGGTCAGAGGTGACAGAGATAAAGTCTACGATGGAGTGAGCTTACGCAGAAGAAGCCTGTTCACTCTTACTTTGAAGAGATTCGGGTTGTATGCACTTTGTTTTTTTTTACATCTACCAACCCGCACTGGGCCCGTGTGGTAGATAACGGCCCGTTCCCTCTAACAGAGAGGAGGCCTGTTTCCCTGCAGTGGGAATGTTACAAGCTGATTGTTCTAAACTTTGTTTTTGTATGTAGGGAATAAATCTTCGGAACTGACTGATCCGATTCCGAAAATTCTTTACCAAGTGTCATATGGTTACATTTTATGATAAAACAAGAAATACAAGGACAAAGTCGCGGGCAGAAGCTAGTTAATATATGATTCTGTTATTAACTCCTTGAACTTTACTTCAGCTGTGATGTAATAATGTAAAACCGTCACAGAAGAGAAATACAGAAGCAGTGAACAAGTAAGGAAGACTCAATGTCACATTTTTGCATAACTTCTCTCCCCCCTCCTCCCCCTGTTTAATACAAAGGCAGTTATTAAGTATTCTGACATTCCATAAGTGCATGTAGGTTTGTCTATGCATATAATATCACACTAGTATTATAAAGGCGATTGTGAGTGTGTTTGTATGTTTGTTAGTTATTTCTTCACGCACTTTCTTTGACCAAATTTGATAAAATTTGGTGTCGAAGTAGCTGACACCCTGGATTAACATATAGGCTACTTTTTATCCCGATATTCCCACAGGATCGAAACTTATGCAGGTGAAACCGCAAGGCGCTGCTAGTTTTAAAATAAAGCCGCTTTTCGTGTCCGTCTCTGTGATCGCGTTGTTTTGATTTCGAAGGCGGTTTTCAACTTCATTTAGAAAACTAATTCCGGTAGGGTTATTTGTTTAGTAAGTTACTATTCAACTAACATATAATATAGATATCTCGATATTATGTCAAGTCGTAAAAACCGTGTGAAGGGTCACTACTGTGAAAGAAAATATTTTTGAATTTGATTTATGAGTGAGGTACTTACAAAATTTTAATACTTAATGCAGAGGGTGAGCCCTCAGGATCTCTAATCGAAGTTCGGAAACCATCTCGTTAAAACAACCTACAGTTTCTGCTCTACAGACGAATCGGCCATTCCACTTCGTTATTTCTCGGTTGAAAAACGACATAATTTTAATTGGGGTAAAAGTTTGGGTGGGTTCAAAATTATATTTTCCTTGTAATCTTTTTTAAAGGGCTCTTTTTTAAATGACGGTAGCATGGGTATCTCAATTTTTATTAATTCAACCTACGTCACAAAAGAGTTACGACTTTATTCAGGGAGTAAGTAAATTTTAATCTGGTCGTGTTTGAATGGGATAATTACGTAATTATTTTTGTCCCTTTGTTTCAAGCCCACAATCTAATATTTAGGTGTAAGATAACTTTTCCATTTTTATCTTGATAAATAACCTAATAAGTTAAATAGGTACATAATATAATAATAAATATGTTAATTTTAGTCAGCCTCATAAAAATAAATAAATGACAAGAATTAATTTGATTATTTATTAAATAAATAATGAGGAAGAGAGTTGTTTTGTAGGTTATGGGTTAAAACCTAGGCAGGCGCTTTACTTTGTGTAAATTACACTAATATTATAAAGGCGAAAGTTGGTGAGTGTGGGAGTGAGTGTGTATGTGTGTGTGTTTATATGTTTGAAACTTCTTCACGCTCAAACGGCTAGACCAATTTTGATAAAATTTTGTATGGAGGCAGCTGACACCCTGGATTAACTTATAGGCTACTTTTTATCCCGACATTCCCACGGGATCGACATTTACGCGGGTGAATCCGCGGGGCGCAGCTTGTATGTAAATAATTTCCTGCTCTCAAAACGGTGAAGGAAGTGCGTGGCGTGTCCTAGATCCAAAAATTCGAAGACATGTGACATCTACCAACCCGCACTGTGGGCCCGCGTGGAAGGTGACAGCCCACTCCCTCTCGAAAAGAGGAGACCTGTGTGCCAGCAGTTGGAACATTATAGGATTTTTTTTTCCAGGATGGGAAATCATCAAATGACCCCTCCCGCTCTGGGTGGAACGGAAGGGAGTGTCAGACTCTTACTGACTAAAACCCACCCGTGTTCCTTCCTTAGCCCTTTATGTTCCGGGCCAGCGGTAACCCTTTCGGACAATCCGGCTGAAACATTGCTGACTATGCAAACAAAGCAAGAAACATAAACCTATTTACAATAATACCACTTTAGTTCCACATTTCACTTAAATAGAAAAACTTCGTCACACTACACACACGAAACACAAACACGAAACTACACACGAAACAAACACACACATAGACACACACTACGAAACTTATAATTATTTTATCGAAACTTATAATTATTTTATCCATGCAATTCACGGCACGAATATTTTCCTACAGTTAAGTTGAATACAGTTAATGTTTCGAGGCTCAGCAAAATGCTACAAGCTACGCGTAGGGAATTGAAAATGTAACGTGAAACTGAAATTGATAGAACGTCCTGCAATATTTTTGTTGAAAGGAAATAAAAGAGGCTTTTGTTCAAAGCGGATTTTTGAATAAATTGTTTTTTTTTAATAAAGAATAATAAAGGTTTCGCATTTGTTTACGCTGACAGGTTGATAAATGACTTTTGAGATTATAATAATTAGAGACACACACAACCAAATTTTGCAATTAAGTGCGTTTTTTGGCTGGCTCTAATTTAAAATATAGGTTTATTGTTACACTTTTTTATTTGTTTCCTGTAGTGGCGAACTAACATAAGCCCAGATGCCTGGTGGTTGAGTAGCGAAATATAAGGAAACAACAAACTATCTCAAACACGCGGTAGACCCGTATCGGCTACCAAGTATGGTTATGTTGAGCAGATTTATTTTTATAAATATACAGTGTTTGAGATAGTTTGTTGTTTCCTTATATTTCGATACCCAACCCCTTGGCATCTGGGCTTATGTTAGTTCGCCACTAGGGAACAAAAATATGTATAGTGTAACAATATATTATATACACCGTGTTCTTTGTTCGTTATCCATAACCTTTTTCAAACGCTTCTATAAGTAGCTATTACAAATTAAATCTAAAACAGGAAGTAGTACTTAAAAAGGCTTCGTTACAAAAATATTCGTAATTTCATTCAATGAAATTTAATTGAGCTATGCAGTAAGAAAGGTTCTTAACTTAGTTTTGTCAAGTTTCAGCCCGCCAAATCTTATGAATGAAAATAGGTCGTTGTCAATTCGGATAAAGAGGCATTCATATCGGGTGATTTACGTCAAGGTATTTAGTTTGTATGAAAATTAACAAAAAATAAAAAAATATGAATTCATTAATGTGTCCATAATGAAAAATGCTTATTTCCATTGTCAGAACATCTGGTCGAAGTTTATGTACATCGTCTGGAACACGGTGTACCTATATATCATGGACCAAGTGATTATTAGGACATTATAAAAATGCCCGGGCAGTATGAAAAATGCCCAATATGAGAGGGCAGTGTGATAATAACTATTGAAATAATCAAATCGACCAGGCATTTTTTATAATGCTAGTCACATATGGGGCAGAACAATTAAACCCAGGTTTAATTACTGTATTTTTTATTTCAAACGTAGAATCAATATTTAAAATCAAACAACATCTTTCCATTCATAGACACTCTGCTGGCGATAGGCGACTAAGGATGCAAGAGCGAACGAAGGGCACCCTGAGGTTAGGTTTGGTTAGGTTACTTTAAACCCTTTACACAGAAACAGGCTCCGTTGACATAGGATGCAAGAGCGAGCGAATGAGAATACAAATACCTTTAGTTACGATTACATCAGCTCAAATTATAATTATTTATTTCGCCCGAAGTAGTTTGTCATTATTCATAATGCGCGGGCATTATGACAAATTCCCGTATTTATTACCTGGTCCATAACATATATAAATTTAAAATGTTGGCCATTTTCCCATCGAAAAATTATGTGCAGTAGCATCTTAGGATAGTTATTCTATAACGTTACCACTGCTGGGACACAGGCCTCCTCTCTGCGAGAGGGACTGGGCCGTAATCCACCACACGGGCCCCGTGCGGTTTAGTAGATGTCACATGTCTTTGAATTTTCGTTTATAGGACATGCTGGTTTCCTCACGATGCAGTAGCAGAAAGAAAAAAAAGTAAAGCCGAAAAGACTGTAGCTATTTACAATAACTACCGAAATACAATATAATTCTGTTTACGTTCGGTACTGACAGGCTTCATCTATATAAAAATAAAATTGAAGTGTATATAATATCAAAATAAATGCAGCTGTTTAATAAATGCATATGAAAGTATATACGCTAATTACAACGAAATGTCTATTTTTTTTAAATGTCTTTTTGCCGGTCTGTCTGTTTGTTCCGGCTAATCTCCGAAACGCCTGGACCAATTTTCATGAAATTTGGTATGGGGATACTTTGAACTCTGAGGAAGGACTTAGCCTACTTTTTATCAACATAAAACGCGGGCGAAGCCGCAGACGGAAGCTAGTTAACTCATAAATATTTAACTATGTTTACCTAAACATAATCTGTTGCTAACACTATTCAAACATTGCCAGAGTCTGCGATAGACACCACATAAACAATTTAGACAAAAATTTATTTCCATCTACCGTGATTCCGAACTTTGTCAAAGGCTTTAAGTGGTTACTCTCACGGTACAAACGCGACTAACCACGTACTCACTACTCAAATGTTCCAGGATTTTCGGATATTCCGATTTCGGATAATTCAGGAGTTCCAGAATAATTAAACAAATAATTAAGACTGTTGTTACGTCTAATGTACGTAGAGTTGTAACCTCCTATACATGGGCCAGTCAAGTCTATCATCATAAAGAAGTAAGTTGGAATCTCATTTTGTACGAAATATATGGCAAAAGTTTTTTGCGATTTCTTTTTACTTTTCTCCTACTCAAACTTCAGTTGATTAAATTTTTTTATGATTCTTGTACGAAACAAGGTCGATTGGCAACAAAAACGTTTTTGTGAAAATGGTAAGTCTTGTACATTTTCTTGCTGACCGTACATGTTATTAAAAATCTGTGAATGGGGATAAAAATTTCTCACTTGCTGACTGTACATTTAATTCAAAAACTGTGAGTAGGGATGAAATTTTCTAAAAAAAAAATCGGTTGTCTGTAAAGTCGGTTTACGGACGATAGACGCGGAGGCTGATTCGGCAGCGTGCGCGGCAGCAACGCTACAGAGCAAGGCCACGAGGTAACGCTACATGAGTCATGTTTTTTCGTGAGTGCAGCCAGCTTCATCGATTTATTAGACGTTGTCACGTCAAAAAATAAGGATAGTCTCCTAAGTCCATTTTTCTGTGACTGTAACAATTAATGATGAATAATGATAAGCCTCAATTGTCAAAATAAAATCATCTGTAAACGGATTTAAGAATTCAAATAATCAAATCAAAACACTCATTTTTTAAGTGACACGTGCTACATATTAAGATCCATTTGTTTAAATTTTCATCTGATACTTTTGGAACAGACAGTGAGTGCAAGGCAGGTACTTACATAATATAGACGTGACTTAAAACAATAAACTTTCGTATAAAGACGGTAATGTAATTTATAGCTTGAATTACACTGCGACACTATTCACTCTGCGCAAGCTCTTGTTTGAGCTAACAAATGTTTCTGTGTACGTTAATTTATTCTAGTGAGAGCAACGGGAAACAAGCAGTATCACTTTAAGCTAGAAAGGCTGTCATAATTTCATTTTATCCATGCTTTTGTATAAAAACAGACCACTTTATTCATTTATAAGTATGAATGGATTTAAAATAAAACGGTTCTCGCTAATCTGCGCAATATAAACGGATTTAAAAAGTATGAATGGATTTAAAATAAAACTGTTCTCGCTAATCTGCGCAAAATAAACCTATTTAAATTATCAGTAATTAATCTGTGCTGAATATTCCGATCCAAATTGTTCGTAGTGCTCATATCCACAAGCGACACGTGTCAACGACTGCCGTCAACGCGTGTGGGTGCAGCCATCGATGCGTTGGCGGCTGCCGTCGACAACACAAAATGAGATATGTATTTATATTTTGGTATTTGAGCACCGTACTCAAAAACACGAGCGGCATGCCGACGAGTCGACAGCGGGCGTCGATGGCAAGCGCAGAGGCAACTGCAGCCATCGACGGCAGTCGCCGACGAGTCGACAGCGGGCGTCGATGGCAACGGCAGAGGCAACTGCAGCCATCGACGGCAGCCGCCAATGAGTCGACAGCGGGCGTCAATGGCAAGCGCAGAGGCAACTGCAGCCATCGACGGCAGCCGCCAATGAGTCGACAGCGGGCGTCAATGGCAAACGCAGAGGCAACTGCAGCCATCGACGGCAGCCGCCGACGAGTCGACAGCAGGCGTCGATGGCTGCAGTTACCTATACCGTTGACGCGTCTCTCGTGTGTCTGCACACCACGGATATCTATGCTGCACACGTAGGTAAATAAAGGATGAAATACCACGTATATATCTATTGTTTGCGATGCCTCCACGTGCAGTGTCAAAAACAAAGCGAAGCTATTCAAATAGACTGACATCACTACACACAGCTGGGTTCTTGGAATTTTTCACAATTTCGCCGCTTCCAAAATGAATTGTT
Source organism: Luperina testacea (assembly GCA_927399505.1). Lineage (NCBI taxonomy): Eukaryota > Metazoa > Arthropoda > Insecta > Lepidoptera > Noctuidae > Luperina > Luperina testacea. The sequence goes on along the minus strand of OV656768.1, from coordinate 14,186,063 downwards.
TTTAACGCTTTTTATAAAGTGTCTACATTTACGTTTTGTTTTGACCTGAATATTTGACAGATAAATATTAGTGCAATTTATGAAGAACACAATAGGGTTCCCCATTGGCAAAATTGATGATCGTCCATACAAACTTACATCACCTATGGGGACTAGTTTAAAAAAAAAACTAATTAAGTCAAACCTAATTTCTCGTAATTGGTACGAGTAATTAGGTTTGACTTAATTAGTTTTTTTTTTTATTGTGAAAATATTGTTATTTATGGTAGCGCACTATGTAACGCACGCAAAACATTTTGTGCTTTTGGGTGCTTGCAATGGTACAGGAGTTGTGGGGTATAACTTATAACAATACCTACTTGTTGTCGCGAAAAAAAGGAAAACAATTGCACATCCATCCAGGGGAATATCTAGCATACATTCAGATAGTCAGAAAAACAGTAAAATATTCTAAAAACTATATATTCGTAGCAATTACTTTTTTGTTCAATAAATTTCAATGTAGTTTGATTTTGCTATAATTTGATTATATTTATAGAAAACAATTCGTAGCATTTTAAGTAGAATAGGTCGAAAGAGGGTTACCAAGGGGTATCGTATTATCCAGTAACTGTGTTGTGGAGGTCAGATAGGCAGTCGCTCCATGTAAAATACTGGTATACAGCTGCATCCGGTTAGAATGGAAGCCAACCCCAAAATAGTTGGGAAAAGGCTAGGCAGATGAGGTCGAAAGAGGTTGAGAAAACTTACACTAACCTTACGACTTCGACTTCCAAAAGTAGCTTCCAGATTATCATATTCCGAACGTGGGAGTTAAAAGTTTCCAGAAACGTCTTCATTGTCAGGGATTTGCGTAGTTATGTAGGTACGACCTTTCGCTTCAAAGTTGAAATGTCTGGGTAGTCGTGTGTAACTGTATCGGTACCTACTACCGCTTGAGAAAAACACGCTCTACGTTTTTCGGTTGAAGAAACGAATCTTGTAAGATAGATTATTTTTGGGTTCAACCAAGGAGAAATGCCAGTCGCAGAGATTATTAAATCACACATCATTGCATCGCCAAAAACTACACAAATTTTATGTAGAAAAGAAGCGTTATTACAATATTATAGTACCTATAGTATGTATAATATTATAGTATGGATATGAAATAGCGAGTATCGACATCGAGGTATCAAGATAGCGACCGCGATCGCGAGCATCTTCAGCATGTAATTACCCTGAGGCACAGATTATGTGCCAGCTGACGGCAAACTGACATTAGGTAGTACACAAGAGAGTTACCACACGAAATAATGTGGTTTTATGTAATGTTGTTCGAGGAATTATGTGTTTTTAGATGTCAAAGAAAATTACGTGGTTCTACTACACTTGATTACCCGTTATCACTAAGTATCACGATGGTAAAAAATGCACTACTAATTAAGTAATTAGTAGTGCATTTTTTATTTTATTTTTTGCGATTATCCTTGCCTACTCGCTTATGAACGATTCTTGTGTAATTCATAGCTACGCGTAAAAAAAAAAACTAGCCAAGTGCGAGTCGGACTCGCACACGAAAGGTTCCGTACCACAAGGAAAAAATGCCGAAAAATAACACATTGTTGTATGGGAGCCCCCCTTAAATATTTAATTTATTATGTTTTCATTTGTTGTTATAGCGGCAACAGAAACACATCATCTGTGTCAAATTTCAACTGTCTAGCTATCACGGTTCATGAGATACAGCCTGGTGATAGACAGACAGTGAAGTCTTAGTACTAGGGTCCCGTTTTTACCCTTTGGGTACGGAACCCTAAAAAGTAGAATGAAATAAAGGAATATGATGGTACTTAGTGGAAGTGCTCAGGTGCGGTTCGTCGTCCGAGTGCGGTTCAAATCAGCCGGTCGATTCTGTAAAAATCTCAGCGTGAAAACTTAGGTGAAGTGAGCGTGGAGTGAGCTGTCAATAGTCAATTCCTAGCAAAAACAAACTCACATCACCTAAGTTTTCACGCTGAGATTTCTACAGAATCGACCGGCTGTGCTCTGGGTGGAATACCACCAATATAAAATTGTTTTTTGGCAGTTTCAATAACTTTAAGAGTATTTTAATTGAAGGCGTATTCACTTAGGAGACGGTATACAAGGAATGTTACACAGAAAACTAACAAAAACGATCACGTCATACCGGAGAATTTAGAAACGTTTTCAGAAAATCGATTATTTTAGATATTTTTCTTAGTTTGCTTTTCCGAATTAAAAATCGACACAGACAGTAATAACATTTAGTTTGTACGTTTTATTTTGTTTTTTTTCTAAAATAAAAAAAATTAGGTACAAAGCTAACTAAGCAAAGTACATATCGTATGAGTGATCATACGATATAAAATCTAATTAATTTACACAAACAACGTTACAAAAAATATAAAATTCAGCCATCCATGGTCGCAATCCGTTTATTTTGGACGCTCGTTACAAAATTCTGTTAAATTTAATCATTTTTGTAAAACAAATATTTGTTTTTGAAGTGAAAACTTCTTTAGCGGCGTTGTACACTTTTTTTGTAATGGGTAAAAAATGTTAAACTCGCGTCAGGACACGTGACCTGATCGAAAATTCGTAAGACGGATGGCCGTAGCCGGTACCGCGCGTGTTTTGTTTATAAGACGATTCACAAAAACACGTTATTGTTCAAGTTTTCACTACTGTCGGCACTCCCGGAGTGCCACTGTTTTTATCTCTCACTAGAGACTAGGTATCCAAATTTGCTCACGTAGTCTAAGCATAAGTATTTAAAATTAAAATCACTTTTCGTGTCTGTCGGCGCGACCGCGTTGTTCTTCTAAACTATGGAACAGATTTTGACGTGGTTTTTACCATCATTTAGAGAATTTATTCCGGCAGATTTAAGTGATAATTGATAATAAACTTATAAAATATTAAAAAAAAACTCGATGTTTTGTCAAGTCATAAAAACTATGCAGGGGCTGGTCGCTAATGCCAGAATATGCACAGGCACATTAATTTGTTGAAAAACGATAGTGTTTTGTTTAAGACATGTGAAAGCAGAACAACGTTATGTATATGAAGAAGTTAACCACCAAAGAGACCTTTCCATTTAAAAAAAAAACAAAACATTTGAAAATTCCAGATTTGGGGCAACCTCGGCAGCGGGACGTGTTTGATTTAAATCAAATTGGGTTATTTTTCCGGCTATTTCTGCGTCACAACCCAGAATTTAATATTGGGCACGCACAATATAGTATATTCCTATGTAGTGCACGCACGCAAGTTTGTATCACGATATAAATGGGAATAGGCTATAAGCGTGGGACCCTATTTTTTTCTTTTTTTTTTTGGGTGGGAAATTTTTAAATAACTTCTCCCGCTCTGGGCGGAGCGGGAGGGCGCGTCAGACTTTTACTGACTAAAACTCACTCGAGTTCCTTCAGTTGTCTGTGCCAGGGGCCACGGTGTCTCCTTCGAACAATCCACGACCCTGGCAGGCATCGGCCCTAGCAGACCCCGTCAATTAGTGCTGAGATCTCTTTGAGGCACGCGTGGAACACAACACGCCATCGACCCGGGCCTGTTTCCTACAGGACGGTGAGCTACCCATTGCTCACCGTCAAGCGAGAGACCCTGACAAGGGCTGTATGTTTTCAAACGCAGATCTGGTCAAAAATAGTGCAATAAAATAACAAACACTAGGTATAACACTGACCAAACCAGACTGCCATGATCAAAAACTAGAACCAAAATAGACCCATCGCCACTAGTATCCTTTCTAGGATTATCCGTGTCATGTAGGTTCAGGCAAAGAAATTAATTGTTATGCAAATTGACACCCTACGTCAATTTACCGTGTTATAGCCATTTCATAGAAATGGGTAGTGGAGGTCAGATAGGCAGTTGCTCCATATAAAATACTGGTATTCAGCTGCATCCGGTTTGACTGGAAATCGAACCCAACATAGTTGGGAAAAGGCTAGGTAAGGCAGATCGATTGATAGCCATGTCATAGAACTGTCAAAGAATGACAGTTGTGATTTGAATATACAGACAAATTTAAGTTGGTAGTCAAGTTGCTTAACAATTAATTTCGCTGCAAGGCAATTTACAATACGTATTTAAAGGGCAGATGTGAGACGAAACGCCACTAGAAGGACATATTACCATACCTTATACCTTATTGCTGATGTTCTTCAAAAAGATCAGGTGCATAGTAGGTACTCGCAACCAACGTGCGTATATGATCAGATGTATGAACGTAAACAAAGCAAATGGGGTATTAAAGAATCGTATCAGAGGGCATGGGATCAAGGCTTGACTATGTTTGTGATTCCCTCACTTTACCTATGACGCAAAACTAAATGCGTCAATAGTTCCACACATGGGCTTATCGGCGGGCGCCCTTCGCGTACCGTATAACAACGCGAACAGGGTGTTGATGGGGCTGCCGCGGTACTCTAGCGCGAGTGGCATGTTCGCGGAGGCGCACGTGGACAGCTTCCAAGCAATCATACGAAAGCCCTGTGCGCGCATGCTTGCACGGGTGCGTGGCAGCCCCAGCGCTATCCTGGACGCGTGCACCAGCCAGTGGGACTCGGCACTGATGGCGCACTGAATAAGCCTTCATGCGAGAGCAAGTGCCTGAATTCAACCTCCTTAACAAACATCTTTTCAACATAGGCGCCACGAACAGCCCCTTTTGCAGGGGCTGCCTTGATGCCGAGGAATCAGCCGCCCACGTCATCCTGGATTGCGAGGCCGTGGCTTCTTAACGTGCAGAAATCCTCGGAACAATGAGGTCGCTCCGCGAAGCCTGTGAAGCTCCCAAGAAGCTTCTGTGCTTCTAGGCGGAGCTAGGCTGGCTCTGTTAGCCAGAATCCCCACGCACAACGGACCGAATGGGAGTCTAAGTGCGGAAAAGAGGGTCCCATCATCATCATCATTGCCCGAAGCGGACCACGTGGACGACGACGACATCCCCGAAGTGACCGGGGTAGATCTGAGAGCGGCGGTAGGAAGGCTGAAGGCCAAAAATACCGCCCCAGGACCCGACGGCTTGCCAGGTAAAGCCTGGGTCCTGGCCTCGAGGGCTCTCGGGCCTCGACTGGAGGCGCTCTTAAGCGCATGTATGGAGAGAGGCCAGTTTCCACTCCGCTGGAAGACGGGGAAGCTGGTCCTCATTCAGAAGCCAGGGCGCCCTGCGGACTCTCCGTCCGCATACCGGCCCATCGTGCTGCTCGACGAGGTTGGCAAGCTCTTTGAGAGAGTAATTGCGGGCCGCCTCGTCGGGCACCTGGTGAGGACGGGGCCGGATCTTGCGGACAGCCAGTTTGGCTTCCGCAAGGGGCGCTCGACGGTGGATGCCATCATGCGCGTGAGAGCCCTCACGACGGGGGACGCGGTGTCCCGGGGTAGGGTCGTCGTGGCGGTGTCACTCGACATCGCCAACGCGTTTAACACCCTGCCCTGGGGCTGCATTGGGGAGGCACTCCGGTATCACCGGGTGCCGACCTACCTCCGTCGAGTAGTCAGGGCGTATCTGACGGACAGAGCCGTCATCTACCCCGGTCGCGATGGGGAGTGGAACCGGCGAGAGATGTCGTGCGGTGTCCCACAGGGATCGGTTCTGGGGCCGCTCTTGTGGGACATCGGTTACGACTGGGTGCTGCGGGCCGACCTCCCTGATGGCGTCAGCGTGGTTTGCTACGCTGACGACACGCTAGTCCTGGCGCAGGGGAGGTCGCATCAGGCGGCGGCCGACGCAATGACACGCGGGGTTGCGATAGTCGTGGAGAGGATCCGGCAGTTGGGTATCGAGGTGGCATTGCACAAATCCGAGGCCATGTCGTTTCATGGGCCCCGGAACATGCCATCATCGGGATCCCAACTAACGGTAGGAGGGGTTCACATCGGCGTCGAGACGACGATGAAATACCTGGGTCTCGTCCTCGACAGCCGGTGGAACTTCGTCGAGCATTTCCGACGTTTGGCTCCCAAACTGGAACGGGCCGGGGCCGCCTTCAAGCGGCTCCTGCCCAACCTGAGGGGGCCAAACGCCTCCTGCCGGAGGCTTTACGCGGGGGTCGTGCGGTCCATGGCCCTATACGGGGCCCCGGTGTGGGCGCGTTCACTGCGGCGGCGAGCCGCCCATTATTTGAACGCGCCCCAGAAGGTGGTAGCCACAAGGCTGATCCGGGGCTACCGCACGATCTCGGGCGAGGCGGCAAGTCTCCTTGCCGGACTGCCGCCATGGGATCTGGAGGCGATAGTCCTCGCGCGCCTGTATGAGTGGCGCGCGGAGGCACTACGCCGGGGGGAAACTCCGCTTCCGCAGCAAATTGCGGCGGAGCGGACGGACCTCCGGCGCGATCTCATGGCGGCATGGAAAGAGCGACTATCGCAACCCAGCGCAGGGCACGCCACGATAGCGGCGGTAAGACCCCTCTTTGAGGAGTGGTTAGAGAGGCGTCACGGCGCCCTCACCTACCGCCTGACGCAGGTCCTCACCGGACACGGAAGTTTCGGGAGGTTCCTGCACATAATCAGGCGGGAGGAAACGCCCGGGTGTCACCATTGCCAGGATCGCCCAGAGGACACGGTGGAGCACACGGTGGAGGTCTGCCCCGCTTGGGCGGAGCAACGCCGTGTCCTCGTTGAGGCGATCGGCAGCGGCAGCGACCTCTCGCGTCCGGGCCTGGTTCAAGCCATGGTCCGGGGCGAGAGGGAGTGGGGGGCAGTCGCCTCCTTCTGCGAAGCAGTCATGCTAGCAAAGGAGGCGGCGGGACGGCTGAGGGAGAGAGCCACCCGTCCCAGCCGCCGCGGGAGACGCTCCGGGCGTCGGGAGCCGCGCGACGACTCCCGGCCACCGTAGGCGCGGGCCTGCGGGCGGAGAGTAATGGGTAGCTCACCGTCCGATCAGGACCAGGCCCGTGCCGGACGGCGCGTACGTGTTCCACGCGCGCCTCAAAGAGATGTCAGCATTAAAGAAGGGGCCCGTAAGGGCCGAAGCCTGCCGGGTCAGCGGGATTGTCCGAAAGGGTTACCGCTGGCCCGGAACATAAAGGGCTAAGGAAGGAACACGGGTGGGTTTTAGTCAGTAAGAGTCTGACACCCCCTTCCGCTCCACCCAGAGCGGGAGGAGTCATTTGATGATTTCCCATCCTCAAAAAAAAAAAAAAAAAAAAAATCATCATCATCATCAAGTGCCTGAATTTATCATTACTTTTTTACTATTGCTAACACTAGGCTAAGAACATTGTTACTAACAAATCTATGGACAAAAATTCTGAAATAAATTACTATTATTATTATTATCGAGGTTACCAAGACCGGTCCAAAGGTTTACTTCAATGTATTTACTTTGAAAAGGTGAGCTCGGGTACAAACATAAATCCTTAGATAAATAAGGTATAGTGTGTCCTAAAGTGAAAAGGGTATTCTACAAAGGATGAGGTGTGTTTCCTGACGACCCGCTGTCCCAAACAGTCGAAGCACATATTTTTCATAAAAACATGACGTAATCCCTTTTTCTTGAGAGGGTAGGTTCTAAATAGCCATGTGTTTTATCATCCATGTTTGGTTCTGATCTAAATTGATTTAGGCATCTTTAGCATGATCAACGAGTAGGTATAATAGAATACAGACATGCTATTACGTCTGTATTTAAACGCAGGTGAAACCGCGCGGCGCAGCTAGTAAAATACTAGTTACGCCCCTCGGTTTTACCTGCGTAAGTGTCGATCCCGTGGGAATATCGGGATAAAAAGTAGCCTATATGTTAATCCAAGGCCTCAGCTACCTCTATACAAAATTTTATCAAAATTGGTCCAGCTGTTTGAGCGTAAAGAAGTAACAAACATATAAACACACACACACATACACTTACAAACTTTCACTTTTATAATATTAGTGTGATACCTATTCGTTGTTTCAAAGACTTGTAGCTAAGAAATAACAGCCCTATGGGTCGATCGATCAGGTTAAGCTACGCTTTCCGCGGTTGTAACGAGGATGGGTGATCTTACATAACAAGATCCCTCCGTGCCTCGGAAAGCACGTAAAGCTGTTGGTCCTGGCTGTAATTCGTGGATCTTTGACAGTCGTTTCGGGTCGTCAAAAGCCCGAAAGTCTGACAACCAGTCTTACCAAGGGGTATCGTATTACCCAGTAACTGAACTGGTTTGTGGAGGTCAGATAGGCAGTCGCTCCATGTAAAATACTGGAATTCAGCTGCATCCGGTTAGACTGGAAACCAACCCCAATAAATATATGTAGTTGGGAAAAGGCTAGGCAGATGACTCGTTGTTTCAAAGGGAGAAAACATGGTACAGTTTCCGCGTCGATATCCCTATCAACGCCGAAACTGTACTATGAATTCAGCACATGATTCTAGACCCCAAAATAGTGTCAAAAATTTTATTGGTTTTAAAAAAAGTCTGCTGGTTTCATAGAAAAGTGCATTACCCACGCGGTGAAGTATGAAAAAGCTATTTTTTTTTTCTAATAACCGACGAAATATTTCAACGCAGGAGGGTTCAGAATCATGTGCTGCATCCATAGTAACAGATTACGCGTCGATGTCCATATCACCCTGTATACCTAACCGTTGTTTTAAAGGAATATTATACGTAAGTACAGCTAACTCCGCCGCGGGAGACGCTCCGGGCGTCGGGAGCCGCGCGACGACTCCCGGCCACCGTAGGCGCGGGCCTACGGGCGGAGAGTAATGGGTATCTCACCGTCCGATCAGGACCAGGCCCGTGCCGGACGGCGCGTACGTGTTCCACGCGCGCCTCAAAGAGATGTCAGTAACAATTGAAGGGGCCCGAGGGGCCGAAGCCTGCCGGGTCAGCGGGATTGTCCGAAAGGGTTACCGCTGGCCCGGAACATAAAGGGCTAAGGAAGGAACACGGATGGGTTTTAGTCATTAAGAGGCTGACACTCCCTTCCGCTCCACCCAGAGCGGGAGGGGTCATTTGATGATATCCAATCCTGAAAAAAAAAGTACAGCTAACTGTACCTACTTATATTCTACCTTTGAAAAAAAGAACACGGAATAAGATTCCTACAATTTTCTACAATCTTTGTTCCATAATAATGAATCAATTTGTGGATAAAATAATTACCCAATGTGTAACATGTTTTGTTGAGCAAAGATTGTAGACAGTTAAATGTATATCTGACCGTATTTACATCATTGGGGCTATCTGTACCGACGTAGGTTTTCGAACTGTAATTTTTTTAACAGCTGTATCTAATCAAATATTTTAGTCATCTCCGCTAATTTACTCTAAAATCAAAACCAAAGTAAGTATGTGCAATAATTTTAATTCGGGTCAGACTAACCTTACAAACTCTGGCTCTATCACAATCTAGGGCTCAGTGACGTAATAAAGTTGCAATGATGACGTTGTGCACTTGCGTGTTTACATAAGCAACCCTTTTAATGACGTTAACATGTTTTGTTTCAAATGCTGTTTTTAATTAACAACATGCGCATGCATGTGTTATAGGTAACAAAATACAGGAGCTTTCAAGATCCCATCCTTTTAAAAGATAAGGGATCTTTTAAAAGGTCGTTTATGACATTGGGTTCACTTCAATACAACTATAATATCACAATAGACAGTCACGCACGCGCGTCACTTGTTACCTTCGAGTGAGTACCTGTCGCTCTGCAAGTCGCGGCGACTCGTGTCTCTAAACAACTACTTTCACTTGTTTTCTCCGCAGTCACTGTAGCAAGACGCGAGTCGCTTGTGCGTGTAGCTCGTTGGCACTCTTGCTCCTACGATAATTAATTTCCAAATATTCAGTGACTCAGGACGTTTGTCTACCGTCACGTCAACGGCACATCAACCGCAACGAGATGACGATGTCAAAGTAGCGATCATTTACTATGGCCGCGTGTCATCGAGATGTCACGCTCGGCTAAAATAATTTTATTGAAGTAGCCTGAAGTGTGCTGCTCGCTGCACAGTACCTCACCCCTCGCCCCGCTGACAGGTGAATTTGTTACTGCGCAGCGACTGTTTTCATGTTTCGAGCCGTCATAAAGTTTGAATCGCGCTGTACAGACGCCAGCACATCAAGCTACTACAATCTGTCAAATTTCTTTAACAGATTTTCAACTGTGTCACTAAAGCATAAGGTTCGAAGTTAATTGGGAAAATTTTACAGTTTCGGGTAGCTTGATGTGCTGGAGTCTGTACATTACGTTGATCGAAGCAACACACAATATCAAACTTACTTGACAATTATAAGGCACTGTGTATACCTACATATGAGGTATAACAGTGTTTATAAATGATGTTCCCCTAAAGGCTCCTTCAAACAGGCGCGACACGACACGCGACACAACGGCACCGCAAGTAGCGCAACGAGCGGTGGCTTTGTATCGCGCGCGATTATATCGCGGGTTGCGCCTGTTTGTACGAACCTTAACTCATCCATTTGTGATATTGGTATGTTCTTAACTTATTTATAAGTAACTTCAAGCAACTATTGATGTAGGTAAGTGCTTTTTACGTTTCCAGTCCTCTAAGGAAAAGCTTTCATGGTAATTTTGTTACATGAGTAACATCATCGCCGTGTTTCTTTTAACTAAAAATATTTTCATGAGAAAATTAATATTCTCTTTATCCCTCCAATGTACTCTCCAAAATAGGAATCGCCGGTGTGGGCAATAAGTCTGCTAGGCTGAAGTGGGATTGGGTGGGCCATGTTTGTATGATGCGTCGGGATTACAGATGGGCCAGAGTCGTCACGTAGTTCCCAGTGCTACCAGGAGACGGACGTCGACGCTGAGGGAAGCTGGCAAAACGCTGGCGTGATTACTTAGAGATAACTTTGGCATTTATGGGAAATTGAACGGAGAAGGCAACACACAGGGAAGAGTGGAAAGTTGTGGTGGAGACTTTTGTCCAGCAGTGGGACAAAACAGGTTAAAATAAAAGAAAGAACAAGCACTACAACTAATCTGTGAACAAACCAACTGCCCCGCCCTTATTGTTACGAGCATACACTTGTGACAGACATACTGACATCATAGAACTACTACAGAATCCTAAAATCGATAGAATCAACTAGAACGCTAGCCATTTTAATGATAGAAAATTTAAAACAATTAAAGCTTTTGAAAGTAGCTAAAGCGTATTTATATTTAATTAGGGAAACCAGTTCGTGTTGTTCATTGTCTTCAAGACTAAACTGGCAAGGCGTTAATTATTCTCACAATGGACTAGATATCTCTCCGGTAATGAAGGAAATTTAAAAGTAGAGCGTCGTTTTGCGAATTTTGGATGGTATTGTACATCACAATAACCATTATTTACGATGGAGGACAAAGAAAATGGGAGAAGTAGAATGATGTGTGTGCGTTCATAATAGTGTGCGTTTGTAGTATTCATCTATCCTTACATAGTATAAAACAAAGTCGCCGAAATGTCTGTACGCGCATAACTTCCGAATGACTGCACTAAATTGGATAATTTTATTCTTTTTTTGTTGTGTTCGGTGTTGCCAGGACAAGGCTTGTATGAAAGAACATTCGGGAAATTCGAAAAAAAAATTGCACCCGTGCGAGGCTGGGGCAAACCGCTAGTACCATATAATATAATAAATCTTAAAAAAAATTATAGTATTATTATTTTAATATTCTAGAGTATAGATGAGCACTTTAACATAACAAACAACAACAACCAACTTTACAAGTGTAAAGTTTGTTTGTTTGTAAGTTTGTATGTAGTGGGTAATCTCAGGAACTACCAGTCTGAATTGAAAAACTCTTGAGAAAGGCTATAGGCTATAAAATATCAGGCATGGACCCTAAGAAGTCAAACAAAAGGAAAAAAATGTCAGAAAGAACGCTAATCGAAAACGAAGTGCTACAGCGTCGGCGCAGGCGCAGGCGATGCAACGGGGAGTGTCGAGGAACAACAAATTTCACGCGGACGACGATAGTTCCCTATATTTATTGCATTTCAGGATGTAAACGCTAAAGAAATAAAGTTAGGCGGAGAGATGATTAGTATCTAAGCGCCTTTAAATCTTCTGTAAATCTGCCTTAGTATGGAAACAACTATTCTTAACGAGTGTGCTAATCGGTCCCTATTAGACAATAGGGATCAATTACCTTACTTGTACAGGGAATTCCCTGTAACAGCAAATAAACAGAGAGTAAAGTTGTACAGAATAGGTACTCTGAATATAATTACAGTAATACCGGAAAAGGGCAAAAGCCGGACCCCATAGCCGCCACTCGATATGGCATCGTCAAAATCTGCGCACAAACATTCGTTGAACATTTAAAGAAACTTGAAACGTATTGAGTGAATTTGCATTACTTCGCTTCGCACTTTTAACATGCGGTCCTTTAAATAGTAAAATTTAAAATATTTATTTCACATAAATCTACATGAAACGTCACAAGCTAGGCACTGTCTAATTGGTCGTTGCCTATGGAAAAGAGCCGGCAGGAAGCTCTTTTAGCACCTACTTCGGCCAAACTCGTTTACAAAGCGTTCTACACCTAAAACGCTTCAGTAAACTAAATACAACTTGCCTAGATCAGTTAAAAAGCCCAATAATATAAACGATGTCGTTATAGTCGACAGTACAACATTCCGTGTAAGATAACCGAAATTTATTATAATCGAATGGGCAAAAGCATCTACCTGGGAAGTGATAAAATCTTACTACTATCATGAAACCCATTTGCCAAATGATAACGATATTATCGCTTGAAGAGTGATCGTTGTTACTGTCTGCTAAGGCTCGGTATAATATAGTTTCAGAAATGATGAATAGGATGTAATGACTCTGTCTGAGTGAGTAGAGGATGCTAACGGTTGATATATGGAGTCGTAAGATTGAAGCTCCAAGCTGTCTTACATTAATTGTTTGGTGTGCCTTATTTGTCAAATGGACGCGGAATTTATTGAACACGGTTATAGCCTGAAGCATAGTATAAACATAATCAGTTTGTAATATTCCCACTGCTGGGACACGGGCCTCCTCTCGGTGAGAGGGAGTGGGCCATAATCCACCACGCGGGCCCAGTGAGGGTTGGTAGATGTCACATGTCTTCGAATTTTTGGTTCTGAGATATATCGCCGGTTTCCTCACAATGTTTTCCTTCACCGTTTTGAGAGACGTGAAGACGTGAGAATAGGTAATAAATCTGTAGATATCTTGTAGCTATAAGATATTACAATTAGGTACTAAATAGGCCGTGAATGTTAAGCGAATATTATCCGTTGTTTTTTATGAGCTACAGCGATTATATCGCACCTCCGATAAAATAGGGTTACAACTCTAAAAACCTGGATTTTTAGAAAAGCGAAAATAAACTCACGGTTTTGTTAAGCAGTCTTTATTCTTACACTATTATTATTATGTGATCAAAATTATATATAGGTATGTACTTGAAAAGCTTACAAAAAATACGATTTACTGGCATACGCTGTTTTTACATTTTCCTGAAAAACAACCTGAAAATTACTTTTTCGAGTTGGAAACCTATTTTAGCAAAGGCACGTGCGATATTATATCGCCCCTCTGATATTATAATATTATGATCGCTGTACTGATTTATTACCTGACTGATTAACAAATACGTGAGTTTATTTTCGCTTTTCTAAAAATCCAAGATTTTCGAGTTGTAACCCTATTTTATCGGAGGTGCGATATAGAGAAAATTAAATTCAGAGGAGTTTAATTTCCTTTATCTTTATTTCTAACATTAAAAATCCTTTAAAGCTTTGACAAAATATTTCCATGAAATCATAACTGAATAACAACAACATTCGATAGAAGAACAAAACAATCCCGTTTTATAATTATTCAATAAAACTTTGCAAGACAAACTGCCTTTGGTAAGTGATTCGAAAGGCTTAAGGAAATTAAATACCTACCATTTTGTTTTGTATTCGGGTCGTCATTACCAGTTTGAAGTTAATAGGGAATGGGGTGGAAATGCTTTGGTTTCTAAGGGCGGAAAATTTTGGGATTTATCTGAACTATTGTATGAATCTGATTGTTTAAATAACAGAATATTGCGGTTACAGGAGAGTTTGGTTCGTGAAGCAAGATTAGGTTTTGGCATTTAGAATGTGTAATACCTATAGATACTTATGAGAGCCTTGTGGCCGAGTAATAACAACCGCACGGGTCGATCAATCAGGTTAAGGGCCTTACTCTCGTTTAGTACCGTAACTCGGTCACTTTATGAAGCTTATAACTCATTAACGGTTTGGTTAGAAGGTCTGTAAAAAATATATGTTTGCTATAGATTCATGTACAGCATTTTTGAAACAGGGTTTTTTCATAAGGCTAATACTTTTGCCTTAAAAAAATATTTACCAAAACGCTATTTTCGCTAACATTTGCTTATAACTTCTAAACGGCTTTGATGTTTGGAAATATTTTTACACTGAAAAATTGGTGGTTAGAGGTACTACATATTTGAAATAGCGTTTTTAAATCAATCAACAGTTGCAAAGACAATGCCCCATTTTGAGATATAGGTTCAGAGGTGCTCTGCGCGGGCGCGGGCGGCAGTCGTGCGTTAGCACTGAGACGGGGTGGCTGTGTCGCTCGCTGCTCCGCCCGGCTATCGATCGACTACGCGCGTTTGGCTGTGTTAGTGCAAATATTTATGAACGAATTGTATCAGTATGCGTTTATAGATTAGCTCGCTGCAGAGGGCCCATTTCTATTGTCCGCATGGACGCTTTATTAGTGGTGCCATTTCTAAATACTGTTTTTTTTTATATTGTTTATTTTGTAAATATGTATAAGATAATTTGTAAATAAATAAAAATGCCAAAGCAAAGCAAGTCAAGAAAAATACGTTTTCTCTACGACGACGCACCGTTTTATAGATATTAGCGAAAAACTCAAAAGTGGGAATTTTTATACCCCCCACTCCGGCTCACCTCCTAGACGCGGGGACTTTTAGTATGTTTACTCCCTAAGCACTCTGAGCAACTTTCTGAAGAAATCGCTCAGGGCCCAGCTCACGCACTCTACACCTCTTTTTGGTTTATTCGTTGAATGGACTAATAAGTATCTATCTATCTATACTTAATTTTATAAATAAAAATCTTTAAAACTTTATCTAATAAATAAAATTGGAGTGTCTGTTTGTAATATTAAAACAACCGCTTCAGGCCATTTTATTTTGACTGTTTAGAAAATAACTACATACTTACTCACAATAAAAAAAAAATGTTTTCAAATACCTTAATTTATAAAAAATGAGCATTCTTAGTTGTCAATCTACGAGTAGGTATTTGCATTACTGAGTTTATTGATTACTACCTTCTCATATTTTTGTGCGGATTTATTTCTGTGACTGGGACTTTCACTAGCAGATAGGTGAATAAGGAGTAACTTAGGCTACTTTTATTTTAGAAAAAAAAAAGAAAATAGGTTCCCACGAAAAAAAAATTAAAACCTATGAAATGAAATATTGAATAATATCCGATTCAAATAGGGAGGTTGTATACTACGTTTATTTAGGTACTTAACCAAATGTAAATAAATCATATAATAAAGAAACGGAGTACTTATAGTTTTTTTTTATTTTTTATAAGTGGATCCTATACGTGAAGATTGCTTAATTTCCAATGAAATTGATTGGATAAATAATAAAATAATATAGTGTTTTTGTTTTAGCCCAAGGAAATCGTTCACCAAATATTGTATATAAAAATGCTAATACGAAAAACTAAAAATAAATAATAATTAAACTAAAATGCAAAAACGATCAAAAAGAACTAAATGGAGAAATATTAGAAGAATTTCAATAAAATTAGCATAGGTATTTCTTTACGTGGCGGTGAATAGACGACTTTTATGAATTTGAGGGGGTGAAGCAGATGAAGTGGGATACGAATAGTCCCCGCCATCGGCGGGGTGCACCGCGCGGATTTCGTCGATGAGCGACTTCCATTATATTTAGAAGCGTAATTTCGCGACTCGAATAAGATACACGATTGCCTCCGCGCTCTACTGTCCGGATTCTCACTGCGTAATCACCAGGTTCGAATCTCAGTAGACGGCATAATCTTTAGTTTTGTTATTTTGTAATTATAATGTACTTATCTTTTGTTTTGTTATTTTTTAATTATAATGCGCATATTTTTATTTTCTTATTTTTAAAATAATTCAATAAGTAATTGTTATTTTAATAAAAACAATCATTTTTATTCCTATAGTTATTTTTCTTCAGAATCTAGAGTAATATAATAAAAATAAAATAAAAACGTCCACCAAGCTTGATTCGGAAAAAATTATATACCTACAGTGTTTTACAAAAGAGTGTAAGCAATAATAATATAGTCTGAAAATTTTCAAACAAGAAAATCGGCAGAAAGTAAAATAATAATTAAAAAAACATATCAAATAAGAAAATAAAAAAAAAAACAAATATGGAAAAGTTTGAATTTGAAGCCGGGCGTTAGTGACTAAACTATAGTGACGTGACGCACGAGACCACTAGACCAATCGAGCTGTTGTAATGTACGTCGAAATTACGCGTCATAATCTGTACAAACAAAATATGGTGTGTACAAAAAAGTAGGTACTTACTTTACAATTTGTTTCGTCGAATAAGATCTCTTTATTGCCTTCCGTTTATTTTCTTGTTGACCATTTTTTATATACTGATTGTACAAACATTTACACCAACAACATAACTTAGAAAAAACTAATCAAAAAATAAAATACAGTATGTTAACTAACAGAGGGCGTTCCCGTTAACCCGCAATAGTATAGCATCCATACATGCTAAAAAAAAATATTACCATTCGAAAATAAAATGTTTTTATTTTTTTTTTATATTAAAATATTCACTAAAAATCGTAAATTGATACTCTATTTATTTAATTAATTCTAATTTATTTAATTAAATAAATTCCGACATTGCTGTCCTTCATGTACGCGTGTACAGAGTGTTTCTTTAACGCATAAATTTACGATTTTTAGTGAATATTTTAATATAAAAAAAAAATAAAAACATTTTATTTTCGAATGGTAATATTTTTTTTAGCATGTATGGATGTTATACTATTGCGGGTTAACGGGAACGCCCTCTGTTAGTTAACATACTGTATAATAAACAGCTTTCATCAACAAACAGATACCAAAGTACGTACCTACACTAGGTACCGACTCGAAATAATTGCAAGACTTCAAAGTATTTTATACGGCTACTCGCTCAAAAACTACATAGGTACTAGGGATGCATCCGATACCGATACCGATACCGATATATCGGCGATACTTCACGTTTGCCGATATATCGGTATCGGCGATATTTTTATGGCCGATTCAACGATACTTTTCAAATTTCGCGCTTTAAAAATGTAATGTAAACGCGCGTGTTGTCCCGTCTATTTCGTTGCAAACGAGGAACTAACTTTGCTCGGGGAAACCCCGCGCTTTATTCAGTGTTTTGTTTCGCCCGCCCGCTTTGGCCTCGCACTCGCACATCTATCCCATTTCGTTAGGTTGAATGTTGTTGCGCGTAGTATTTTTCCATGCAAATAAGATTAAGAATTACCTACATATCGTAATTGTTTGTGTATTGTATGTCATTTATAACTAGTCGTTTGAGTCAAATAAAATAAATAGTAGTCATATCAATTTCAAAACACAAAAGTGCTAGGTATATGGAATCACTTTGAAATTTCGACAATTGATAATTCCATAACAATCATATAAATGTTAATTTTTATTACTAAAACTATTGATTAATTGTGTTTTATTTAATCTACCTTCCTTTTTGAATTCAGTAAGCGTATCGGTATCGGTATCGGTATCGCCGATATTTTGATAAGAGTATCGGTATCGGTATCGTATCGGCAAAAAGGCGTATCGCGGCATCCCAAATAGGTACCCAACGCGTCAGTTTTCGCAAATGCGATCATTCTCCTTATCAATTAGAGTCTACGGAACAATTTCGTATGAAAGTATTTTTTTTACTTTAATGGTTTGTGAAAATATTAATTGTAAACGCGATTGTGCTCCTTATTCATAGAAGGTAACGGGTCAATTTCCTATGCAAGTATTTTTACTTCCAACTAAGATTGAAAATAATAATTGTAAAACAAAAGAATCTTCGTTTATTTGTGGAATATTTAACATAAATTATTGGTTAGCAACTCGGCATTCTTATTTCACGTGTAAACGTGTAATACTTAAAAAATATTTTTCATGTTTGATGTGAGACTCGAACCCGAACGTTCGCCATGCGAGGTACAGTGTTAGCCACTTTGGCCACCGTAACGCTTACGAACCTTATTGAAAGGAGATGTCCGCTTTTTGTATGGACGTTGGTTTTTTATTCCAAGAAAAATCTAACCAGCATCAAACTCGGTTCAAATAAATACGACAAAAATATGGAACTCAGAACTACTGAAATAATATTTTTAAACCCCTCCATTTAAGTGAAAAATCATAAAATAATAATTGATGTTATTTGTAGTTGGCAACCCTTATAAATACTCCGTCACTCTGTGACAATGTCATATTTGACATGATTTTTCAGCTGTCACTGGCGTTAGAGATGTGCCAACTCAGGATAAGGTTACTCGGATTGAAATTCATGTGACTCGAGTTGAACTCGAGTTACGGAACTCTGGTAAATGGATGAAATTGAACGAATTATTGTTTTTTCACCTCTGTTTCGCGACGATTTTTTTTATAGATTCGCAAGGAAACGTATATTGAGACTATTTTAATTATTTAAAATACAATTTCAGTAGAATTTAAATATAAAATAAGGTTCAAATACATGCCAAACCAGAGACGTCAATCACGTACTCGCTTCTTCATTTACCGTGGCAATCTAATTCAACTCGATCGCGGCATCTCAATCTGAGCGCAACTCGAATAATCGAGTTAGCCATACATAGCTGGCGTCACCTGCTCAAAGTGTTATCGATTCTTGCCGAAAAAGATCCTTAGAAGATTAGATGTAAATATGTTTAGTCCATTTTATGAAAATCAAGAAAGATACCTTAATAAACGATTTCTCATCAGTAAAATCAGGGATTTTTTTAGTTCAGGGAATTCGTTAATAACAAATTAAGTACCATATAAAGAGTATTCGGTATAAAACAAGACATTTATTTTCTTAATGATTTTACATTAAAAAGTTTAGAAAATAAAATAATATATCTTATAGTCTCAATAGAAAACACAAATGTTGATTTTCTATGCTAAAAATTGATTTAAAAAATCGATTGGTTTCGCCCGATAAAACGATTAATTGAGGTCAGATCGCCATCCCTACCGGCTCCATGCGTCATTCGTCCGACGTCATGCTCCTACATCAAAAATTGATTGACGTTGACGCTCACTGCCAGTAATGACAGTTCTCCTGTGTCAATTTTGACAAGTTTACTTTTTTTTTAGGTGTGTTCATTTTATTATTCTAGATAATTAGAAGGTTTGTTCGTTTTAGATGTAAATTCTCACGAAAACAAAAAACGATTTTTCTCAAAATTGGAGGTCTTTAAAAATGTATGATATAACTAGAACTACTAGTTTTAGGGATGTCTATCCAAATATATTTAACTTACTCTGGTTAGAATTATTAAATAATAAAAAACCATTTCTGGACATGTCCTTTGTAATAACAATCATGTGGCCAATTTGTAGTGTTGTCAAACGTTCTTATAGAAGAAGGTCATTACATTAGTACTAATATTGCTATGCCATAGTTTTGTGAGATTGCTAGTCGACTTCTGACTGTTTTTGTAATATACCAAAATATTTTTTTTTACAATTTTTGTCTGTCTGTCCGTCTGTCTGTCTGTTTGTTCCCGCTAATCTCTGAAACGGCTGGACCGATTAAGACGGGACTTTCACTAGCAGATAGGTGAATAAGGAGTAACTTAGGCTACTTTTATTTTAGAAAAAAAAAGAAAATAGGTTCCTACGAAAAAAAATTAAAACCAATGAAATGAAATATTGAATAATATCCGATTCAAATAGGGAGGTTGTATTATACTCCGTTTAATTAGGTACTTCCAAATGTAAACAAATCATAATAAAGAAACGGAGTATAGTTATGTTTATAAGTGGATCCTATACGTGAAGATTCCTTAATCTCCATAGAAATTGATTGAATAAATAATATAATAATATAGTGTTTTTGTTTTAGCCCAAGAAAATTGTACACCAAATATTGTATATAAAAATGCTAATACGAAAAACTAAATATAAATAATAATTAAACTAAAAATGCAAAAACGATCAAAAAGAACTAAATGGAGAAATATTAGAAGAATTTCATTAAACATGCATAGGTATTTCTTTACGCGGAATACAGAATTAATAAGTTATCGTAAACTCTGCGAACTCAACAATAACTTTTTTCTTAAATTCCACGCGGACGAAGTCGCGGGTAACAGCTAGTACAAAATATATCAGTCTTGCATCCGCCATTCCCTTCTGGAATCGTAGGCAAAAATGGCGACCTACGTGCGGCATGTCTGCGCTTCTGCATATTCTTTGAATTTCGTTTTAGTGTAGCGCGCCACCGCACGCGTTTTACGTAGGACGCTTAGCTCCGCCCACATGCACAAGGTCAGTGAGCCATCTATACACCTTAAACTACGCTTGCCGCGGTTGGTCCGTGGATGGGTGACCATCGTCACATACCTAGACCCCTTCGTGCCTCGGATAGCATGTTAAGCCGTTGGTGCCGGATGTCATTCGTGGATCTTTGACATTCGTTATGGTTTGTCAGAAGCCCGAAAGTCTGACAACCAGTATATCAAGGGGTATTCGTATTACCCAGTAACTGGGTTGTGGAGGTCAGATAGGCAGTCGCTCCATTTAAAAAATACTGGTATTACGCTGCACCCGGTTAGACTGGAAGCCGACCCCAACATAGTTGGGAAAAGGCTCGGCAGATTAATATACTTACGTAATCAGAGGCGATTTCACAGACTCATTTCAAGTAAAATACATCCGTTTCAGTGATCGCCAAATGATCAGACAAGCATACATTATTGAAGCAAACTTCCATCAGAATATAGTAGTATTCTAACCTTTAATTTTCTGTTATCGGACAACATCCTCGTTTCTCTTCAAATACATTCAATGAGAAGTCTACTACATTCTCTAGTTGGGAAAATTAACTGGGGGTTCAGCTATGGTTCACTCAATTTCAATTAATGTTATAATAAAGATTTTCTATTAACCTGACCAATAATTCACTCACCATTCGAAAATTACCATACTATTCTGCTAATTAAATTCAACCCCTAACTACAGTCGCCACTCGCTTCAAACTGTCACGCTCAAAGCTTTATATACAACGTGTAACAGAATAAACGCAATTCCTGAAAGTAGTTTGTTCAGAATCGGCTTCTGAATCCATTTCCGTCATCAAAAATAGGTGTTAAATTTTGACGGAAAAATCTTTTAAATTACTTAAATTAGAAACACAGTATCATGACAAATTAATACAATCCTTAACTCAAGGAAATTGAAACCTTAACTCAGAGCAATAAAGGTTACTTAAACGCACGACATTATTTGTATTTTGCTCACAGGTCGTAATACACACACGTAAATAATATCAATGCATTTTACAATAAAAGTAGTGTGCGTCAAATTAAATAGGTAATTTAAAGGAATTTCAACTTTATCTCCAATATGTAAGGCTTGTTTGAATGCACGACCAAACTTAGTGCGGTCATCAGAGTAGCCCTACACACACACAAACAAATTTTAGGCATTAATACAAAATAAAATTATTGAATTTGAAGAAATTTGAACCTTATTGCAAAGAAATAAAGCATTTGTCGGCAACCTCTTTGACGTTTTATGCGAAATGCCGACAAACACGCCGCCGCTACCGCCGAATAACATGAGTACCTATTGTACCTAACATTAAAATTATTAAAAGCTAGTCATCCGCCGGTAGCGACCTAGTGTAGTTGTTCTTCAGTTTACTTCCGTGACATTTTTGATTCCGTGCTTGATGGCTTTCCGGTACACCAACATACAATACACGGAGATGGTGAGAACCCTGGCTCGCTGTCTTGATAATGTCGCGTTAGCTTGTCGGGAGTTCAATGACCGTTTTGGCTGCAGTGTGAGACTGAGCGCCAGGACGATGCTGGCTGCAACTCAGCGACTGAGGGACTCTGGGACGTTCCTTCCTAATACGGCTTTGGACAGAGGGACGAATGTGCGGACTACTCGTCTGCAAGAGCGTATTCTCGACCATTTCGATGAACATCCAGAGGACAGCTCGAGAGAAACAGCACCCCAGTTCGACTGCAGCCACATGTACGTGTGGCGAACGTTGCGTGCTGATGGTGAACACCCATATCATCTTCGACGGTGTCAAGACCTAACGCCGAAGACGGTGCTCCCGCGCATTTCACGTGGACCGTTCGATGGCATCTGGATGCGGAGTATGGCAGTCGCTGGATAGGTCGCGGAAGACCTGTGCCGTGGCCTCCCAGATCGCCAAACTTACACCGCTAGACTTTTTTTTGTGGGGTCGCATAAAATCGCTCGTGTATGTCAGTCAATCTACAAGTGTCGAGGAGCTAAAAACAAAAATTCAACAAGCATTTGTGACGGTGAAAAGTGATACTGAAGTGCTTACAAAATTGATAATAAGTGCATAGTTCAAGACGGCGGTCATTTTGAAACTTTAATGAAAGTGGATCGCAGAAATAGTGCAAATTAATAACCTAAGTGTTAAGTGTAAATAGTCCAGTTCTGTAAGTACCTACTTCTTCCTATCAATACGATTGTATTCTAATCACTGTAAAAATTGTTATTATAATCTTTTAAACACGCCGTCTTTGCATATTTTTGTAGTACAAACAATAAACTGGACCTACCTAAACACAACGAACTTATCAGAGGGATCGCGGGATTCGCGGGGGTGCAATCTCGAAAGATAGGTAGGTAGATAAAAACTGCAAGCAGCGGCGCGCGGCGCGGTGCGTAGAGACTAAATTCAAAGCCTGTGAAAGTTCGATAGAAAAAAAATAATTTTACACGGTGATATCGCTTATCAATATCACATCTAGCTAATGTTCGGTAATTTAATGATCGTTCATACGGCCATAGGTAGGTATTTAATGCCTACATTAGAACTAGGCACTCACAGTCGGCGCGCGCGCCGCTAAAATTGAACAAACAACCTAATTTTTAGGTCCATGATACACACGTGCACATGAATAATATCAAAGCATTTTAGCGCGTTTAATAAAACAGTTGATGTAAGAGAATTTAATCCTTCCGTGCAAATAATAAGGCTTATTGAAATGCACGACCGATTTGTATTCCGCATGTCTCACTAATTGATTTGTTGAGAAATGTCGAAATAGGTAGTAGACAATTTTCTGGTTCCTATGAGCTATGTCCTTTGCAAATGTACCGTAAGAATAATGTGAAAGAGCGAGATGCACAAAACCGGCGACCCTTTGAGACCGCGCGCGCGCGCTTCCTCCGGGCTGCCGGCCGGCCATCATCTTCAAAGTAGGTATTTTTTACTGTTTGTGATTAAAATCTTGTAAGCACTGATTTTTGTTTCACGTAGGTAATTAGCAGAAAACACGCTTATCAGAGGTAGCTAATAATATCGCGAAAGTTACGCATCTGAGATAAATATTTTTTACCCGCGTGTGCCGCACGGATTCCGGGCGCTTCGCCCTTCATTAGTTTCGAATTTCGGGTAAAAAGTCGCAGTTTTAAATGCATCCCCGTTACTAAGCGTAAAGTCTTAGATTCATGTTGATAATTTCACTTGCTAGAAAATTATCAATCATCATTACACTGTAAACTCAATTAAGTAAGTATCAAAAGTTATTAATTCATAATATCAGTCTGTGACATTTTAGGTTTTTTTTTACTATTGATAGGCGCGCGTTTGACCACTATCTCACCTGATGTAAGTAAAATTCGTTCATTGAACTAACGCACATCTATGCCTATAACTATGGATGGTCAGCTGGCGGGCGCTCGAATGTGCGTGTCGCGTCGGCTGCTAATATTGCATGAGTGTGTGTGTGTAGGCATGTTGCTGCACATACGTTTTGGGTTTAGTAAGGATAACTATTTTATAAAAAACGACCAGGTTTGGTTTAAATTTATTTAATTACGGGTGTTGTTTTAGACTTATAATTTTATATTCTAATTGGGGTGTCTGAGGTATTGCGCTTAATCCGTTACACGTTGTATGTATTCTAGCTAGCGTGTTTGCAGGACACACTGGGTGAAACAGTTTCAAACAAATTAACATAAGCCTTTACTCACTACTGAGTATGCATGTATTGCGGCGGGATGCAGATTTTCCCACAAACCATTTTCTCCCTAATGCTCACTATTGAAAAATTATTTGTCAGAGCGACTCAACAAACTTAAAGTATGTGTTTTAAGTTGTACGTTTACTTTCAGTCAAGGTGTCTGAGAGCATTTCACAAGTCATGTACAGACGCCAGCACATCAAGCTACCCGAAACTGTCAAATCTTCCCAATCAACCTACCTTATGCTGTAGCGATAAAGTTGAAAATCTATTTTAAAGAAATTTGACAGATTGTAGTAACTTGATGTGCTGGCGTCTGTACTGTTTTTAGGGTTCCGTACCTCAAAAGGAAAAAAACGTCAATCAAGACCCTTTTTCTCAGGGACGCGTGGGATATCAAGTTGAAATTAACATCAAATACTCAGGACTGCAATCCCTTGAAGCAGTGAAAAAATCAAACTTCTAAGTCAACGCATTCAAAAGATACGGGCGTTTATGTTCCAAAATCAAAACCTATAGGGCACTTCCCGTTGACCTAGAAAAATGAAATTTGGCAAGAAGCAATGTCATGTAAGACAAGTAAAGGAAAAAATCCGAAAACCGTAAATGTGTAATACATTATTACATACCTAGAAATCCCTTGGTGTGCGAGTCCGACTCTCACTTGACCGTTTTTTTTTTCGTAGTTTTCTACTAAGTACCTACATATAATATTTACAGTCCTAAGAAATAAAATGCATGTTAATATTTAAAAACCATTATATAAATTATCGTGACACGCTAATTAAAATCTCTATCTAATCTACCCAACCATTATAGAACATCCGAGAACCCTTAATGAACGTGGCAGTCGCCACGGGCTCAAGCTTGTCACGTAATTATTGCATTACACGCCTTCTAGCTAGCGTGTTTGCTGGACATGCTCCAACAGAAACACGTTTACGTGTATTAATGTTGAAAGGGGGTATCGAGAATGTTTTAGGGAATGTTCATGTGAGCGTGAAGTCAGAGTCCTTTAGTGAACTACGTTTGACCACTTTTTAGATATCTACATGATTTGTGACTGTAAAAATCATCTAGATTTCTAAGAAGAAAAACGAGCATAAATACCTATATAAATTACTATGGACAACTCGGCAATAATATCTGATCTCATGATTCATCCATATACATCTGTCGTCAAGATTACGACAATTTGTGAAAGGCATATACCTACTCGTACACTTAAGTGGCAGCACAAATATGTGTCATCGAAGGAACACCAAAACTATCTGACGGTATTGGTTTTAAAAAATGTGACCGATCCTCTTAGAATGCAATAATATCGGACATGTCTTACGTTATAAATATCTGCCTACTCTAGCCAGTTATAAAATCAGATATTATTGGCGAGCAGTCCATAGAAATATATTTAGACTCAAGACTGTCCTAAATAAAAAGTGATATGGAAAATATAACATTTTAATTGCCGGTTGACATACATTTTATGTTATGATCGCTAACCAAGCGTGCTGAATAATGTAATTACCGTACGATGTAACTTTTATGCCATAATTTTATCTTAGTATACCGACCGTCGATAGAGCTTGCTTCCAATTATAATATTAATGGTACCAAAGTAATTTTACATGGGTAGGTCTTTGGTGTGGGATGCAACCTATGTCGACAGCCGACACACTCGCGCCCTCGCGCGGGATATCACCAAGCGGGTGGTAGACTCTTCACGTAACCAGAGGGCTGGCCATTTTAGACCAAAAAATCAGCCATGCAACGCGGCAATACTGCCATCCTTTTGGGCTTTGGGTGCTTTTACCATTGACAGCGATGCGGACCAATTTTTTGATGAGCTCTTCCAATGAACTCAATCCATTTTTTTCAATTCTTTTAGATAATATATATATAAAAAAATAAGATGAGCATTTTTGTGTTAGCTTCTATATTGTATTTAAGATTTGTCAAAAGAATAAATCCATTTTGTTTAAAAAAATTACATCAGTAAAGAGCTGTGGTGTGAACAAGTAGTAGTATCTGTCACGGATGCTAAAGTTAGTTCTGCTAACACTATCCTGCCTGCAAAGCGTGACACTACCCAAAACAGGGCCCAAGCCCAAGGCCCACAGCACTGAACTAGGTAATTAACTATGATGCAACAGAATAATTTCATAACGCTTTTCACTCTTTAGTATTTCTACAAAAATAATATATAACGTTACGTAATATCAATTTGTTCTGAAGTAAAACTTGGAACAAAATGATTCCAATAATTACAATACAAATAAAAAGCATTCATTCATGAACTCGAACAGAAACAAAATCATTCGACTTCTGATTTAATATAAATATTATTTTACCTGGCTTCCAACGCCTGGCATACATGATAATTACGCCAATTTACTCGATTGAATACCCTGGAGAGGGGATTTGATACTCCGTTATAACGTTTATAGTATTGTATTTTCGCAACACAGGTACAGTGCGTGCCTCGTAAGAAGAGACTTGACACACCACGTGGTTTGACATGCGCAGTACACGATTTTAGGTATCTTTAGCGGTATGAGGTCTGAGTGCGGGACGGGACCGGACGTCATAGGGGCGGCGGAAAGAGGCGGGGGAGGCGGGGTCAAGTCTCTTCTTACGTGGCACGCACTGTATAATTATTTACCTACCCCGTAGATCTCGTGGTTGCAAGCACGACTGCTGAGCCTGGGGTCTTGGGCTCGATTCCAAGGTCAGACAAAGTGTTATTGGGTTTTTCCATTAGGATTTTCTCAGTAACACCCCGGAATATGGTTCGGGTTTTGGAAGTTGGCGGTGTGATACCCCCGTTCTCTGGAAAGCACGTTAGGCCGTTGGCACTGCGCCTGATCCCTCTCCGTTATTGGGTTTTTCCATTAGGAATTTCTCAGTAACACCCAGGAGTTTGGTTCGGGTTTTGGAAGTTGGCGGTGTAATAGGTACCCCCGTGTTCCGGAAAGCACGTCAGGCTGTTAGTCCTGCGCCTGATCTCTCTCCGTCTTGTCGGATTGCCGTCCCATCGGACTATGAGAGTGAGTGCACTTGTGTCTGCGCACACACATGTGCACTATAATATCTCCCGCGCAGATGGCTAGACTCCATTGAGACTGGCTGCCATGGCCGAAATTCGGTTTGGAGGAGTATTTTAATTAATTATTATACAACATATCTAAGGAAAGTTGTACGTATAAGTATTAAACAGTTCCTGTGATCCTATTACTATATTATGTGAGTGAGGATGGGAAATCATCAAATGACCCCTCCCGCTCTGGGTGGAGCGGAAGGGAGTATCAGACTCTTACTGACTAAAACCCACCCGTGTTCCTTCCTTAGCCCTTTATGTTCCGAGCCAGCGGTAACCCTTTCGGACAATCCCGCTGACCCGGCTGAGTGGCAGACTTCACACAGTCTTGTACACAACAAAAAATCGAAACATGAGAGGAAGATGAGTTTATAGGGCGCAATAAACATAAATACCGGTTTTCTTAAGAATACAAAGCAACGTAAGCAAAGCCGCGGGCGCAAATATTCTAATAAAAATCTTATATAAACAATTTACTATCCAAGACCAGATAGAAATTAACTAATCAAATTATCAATGTTCCAAGTAGGAACATCAAATTCTCCAGTTCAGTCACTTGGCAATCTGTGAAAAGTTGACAAGTTGTGGCCCAGTGTGGCCACTCGGCGGATTAGCGTGCAATCTCCAAACGACCGGCACTCCTAGTAACTTTAATTAACTGTCCTTCTAAGACATCTGTTTTCATAATTTGCAAGGCAAATATGGTTGGCGTATTCAGCATTGCTCCTAGTACCTAAAGGGCATTCACATAGGTGTTGTTTAGATGAGTGATGTTTCTTTTTCATCGATTTAGTGATCCGACAAAAATTTAAAAGGGTATGCTTAGGTGTTTTGGTCTTATTGAGGATGATTGAAAGGCGACTAACAGAAGGTTACGGAAAAAAGGCTACTTTTGACTTACCTAAGACAGATGTGAGTGGAAACGCCGGGAGACGTCCGAAAAGAACATAATTATAGTGACCTTATTGTCTTCAGAAGGGTCAGGTACCTACTAATCATATCTATATAAAATGTAGGTACTCTGTGTTTTGATCTAGGTCTCAATCTGTCAAAAATACCTCTAACAACCTAATAACTCTCAAACCTCTGTCATTTTGACAAGTTTTTGACATTTGTTTGTCGCCGAGATGAGACTGGATTTTGAACGTTTTAAATTACGAGAATTGACCTTCAAATGTATGAACGTAGGGACGACCCTACGTTCATACATCTGAAGGTCAATTCTCGTACGTCTACGAAGATGAAGCCAAAGGAGTAAGTAAGGATCGTAGCAGCGTCCAATTTTTTGCGGAGTGAGTGAAAACATGAATTATAAATTGATCAACCCTTTTTTCCGTCGACTGTGATTTCCTAGTACGCAATAAGCAAAGGTCTATTTGGTAAATTGATATTTGACCACGCTTGTAGAGAAAACAAAAAATGCCTTTTACCGATTTCAAGAGGTTTCAGACAGATCACGGAAAAATCTTATACCACAATTTAAGTTTGTTTACAATACTCGTGGCGAACCAACATCGTTGATTATTCCGCCTCTCAAATATCACCGAGTATTTCAAGTTATTAACTTAGTTGAAAGTGTTGCTAACATTGATTGTTAGCGGCTATTAGCCGAGTAGCCTCGATAGTTTTTCTTAAAACCATTCGCATATTGTTATTTTAGTATAACTTGAAAATTTAACTTCGATTGGGCTGTCTGTTTGTTAAATTACTCTTTGGTGGTTATAACCAAATGCACAAACAAAGAGTTAGTATCTCATTAGCTTATTGAACTCTAATGCTGGATAAATAGGGCTTAATTTGAAGGAGTGGGTTAAATTGCCGTTGGGCATATACATTCACACAGATAATAAGAATGTGGAAAATACAAAGCCGCGCGATTTTTACTGCATAAAAATCTTTTTTCACGTAAAAATTAAGATACTGGAAAATGTGTATCGCCTGATCTGTGACTGCCTTTATGCTCATGTGGGCTGGTTGGTATAACCACCGACGGCCGCCATGGCCCACGCACAATGGTCCACTTGAAGGACTAAGTGCGGAAATCAAACCCATAACATAGAACATAGACTCATGTAGGTGCAGATATTCAATTAGTATCTACAATGCGTGCCACGAAAGATGAGACTTGACACACCACGGGGTTTGACATGCGCAGTACACGATTTAAGGTATCTTTAGCGGTGTAAGGTCTGAGTGCGGGACGGGACCGGACGTCATAGGGGCGGCGGAAAAAGCGGGGGAGACGGGGTCAAGTCTCATCTTTCGTGGCACGCATTGTAGGTAGGTACAATTTGCTGAAACTAATCTACATGAAGCCAGCGCGCGCCTGCCATGCGTTTAGTAATAAACTAGTGTGCAAGCAAGACGGTCGTCTCTTCCCGCTCTCCATACATATCAATATAAAACAGTCATACCTATCATTCTCTTGTCATTATCCCAATTTATTTTGGGTCAGCGCAACATGTCTTTTTTTTTCTTCTATACTTCTCTATTAAGGCTTCTACAAACAGGCGCGACACGCGATATAATCACGCGCGACACAAAGGCGCCGCTCGTTGCGCGACTCGTGTCGCGTGTCGTATCGCGCCTGTTTCAAGGAGCCCACAGAGTACAAGGAGCCTTTAATCGTCATCTCGATAGTCACCCTCATTCTAGCCATTTCTTTCACACAGTCCATCTATCGTTTCTTTGGTCTTCGATTCGACTACTCTTACAGCCATCGACATTCATTCTCAAAACTTTCCTCACGACATTTTACTTATTCCTCCGCATCACATACACACCTTTTCAATATACACACATTTCAAAATACCTTCCTATCTACACTTGTATTAAAGAATTAATGTCGTCGTGAGGGAAAACATTACTTTTTCCATAAAATAAGTAAGTACGTGATGTCTGCCACTCAATAAAATACCTCTTGATATTCCAAGCCTGGATGTACACAGAAATAAAAAAATGTACCTACTAAGGTTTATTTTTATAAGTATTTTTTTATGAGCACGTATTCCTTGTCATTCCACGTCGTTCATTTTTACAGCAGTCGCGCAGACAACACGCGTCAAGAAAGTTAAATTTCAGTATCTTGAGTGATCTGATCATGCAGAGAGCTTTTTATTTTCGTCAAATTCTTGGAAATATGTACCTACCATTAGATAGTTTTAATGTAATGTTCTAAGAATATTATGTTGAGTTTTATCTAGTTAGAGTTTTAATTAATTCTGTGAAGCAATTATATAGTAGGTATTATTAGTTTGAAGTATGACAGTGTAGGTACATTCAATTGTTAAGCTGCGGCCACATTGTCGCATTAACAAAAGTTCGCCACATTTGTGTTGTTGCGGCACGTCTCGGCAATTCGTGTCATCGCGAATAATTCAGATGAACTTTACTCGAATGTCTTTCGCGAGGCTGTCGGTAATAATACTACGGCTACATTGTCGCGATAGCGCGCACCGCTAGATGTCTCGTTGTAAACAGAGAGCGCGTGAAGTGTAGCCAACCTCACGAACTTTGTCGTAATAAAACTTAAAATTTGAAGCAATTCATGCTACGGGTACATTGTCGCGATAACACAAACTACACTTTGCGCGCTTTCTCTCGTACACTGCTCGACATCTCACTATACAACAGAGACCGCGTGAAGCGTTATCGCGATAAACAAGCCGTAGCAAACGAAAATGTAAATTTTCTGAATTGCTACTCTGTATATCTAATCTGTAGTCACATTATTGCACTCAACTGCTTCCTTGACCACAACAATTCAGTAAAATACTTAAAAGTCCCGCCCGCCCACACACACACACAGCACTACTACACTACACGTGACTACACACAGCACTGCAGTACTGGGCCCGCGTGGTGGATTACGGCCCACTCCCTCTCACTGAGAGGAGGCCTGTGTCCCAGTAGTGGGAACATTATAGGCTGATGATGATGATGATGACTTAAAAGTAGGTAGAAAAATACTTAAAAGTCTCTAATCCTAACTTTAATATTATAAATGCGAAAGTAAGTTTGTTTGTTTGTTACCTTTTCACGCCTAAACCACTGAACCGGTCTACCTGAAATTTTGCATATAGGTACGTTGTCAGGTGTATAGAAACGGACATAGGGTACCTTTCATCCCGAAAAAATGTGCTGTTCCCGAGGAAAATAACAAGAACGTTATTATGATAATTAACTGCCCCCGATAGTTAAAAAGACGTATCTAACAAAAAGTAAAAACGGAGAAATAAATGTTTTAATGAATAAAACGGGAAATCGTATGCTGTCTTCGAGTAAATTAATATTTTACATATTTAAAGTTGAAAATAATACCCTCTAATAATAGGCTTTAATCTGGTTTAATAATAATATGAATTTATTAAATTATTATAATAAAAATAATGAAAAAACAGTTTCATCTTAGCATAAAAAATTAAGGAAAATATTACATACTTAATTGAATAGACGTAAACGGCTAGGTGCGTCCTTTAAATTTCAAACGCTTTTGGCTGTACTTTTTTTCTAAGTATTTAGTTTATCTATCTAATAAATGATTTTAACATAAATGGGCGCATATAGGTATTTCCGCCTTTTTTCTTAAGAATTAGAAAGTATGTAGATAGCCCTTGGCTTAGGTAAAATGTTTATAAAATATTTAATAATCCTTTTATCTAAGGTAGTATATCAGAAATAGTACAGTAGGTTCGTGGTTATCATATAAGTCATAGCCTAATTTATTATTTGTAAATAAAACACAATTTTTTATTCAACGTAAAGTATTAAGACGATTATGGCAAATGCGCCTATGCTAAAACAATTTTACGAAGTAAATAGGGTGCAAGTGGTCAGATGTGGTCTTTTTTTCTTAATGTGAAAACAGTTTTTTTTTAGCGCGTTAGTCGCAAATACCTATTTGCGTCTTATTAACTTCCTTTTAGAAATAGGGACAAATATGCGCCTTTTATATTACTGAACTAAAAGAAAAACTATAAAGTATAATGACATTATCTACATAAATGCGACTTTTTAATTAAGTTTCACATAAATTCGTATTTTCATCTTCAATCGGGTGTAAAAAATGAACAGAAGCGCCCTATTTTGTTGTGCTAAAACCGCACTGGAGGAAGTTAGAGAAATATAAAAAATACAGGCAGATGCGCGTTTTTTTTCTGATTTCGGCAATATACATAACTCAAATCTGGAAAAACTGTTAGATGCGTCTTTTTTCAGACAGGGGGCAGAATAGATGGCGCCACGTGTCTTTCGAATAAAAAACAGAACAATGTTTGTCGGGTCAGCTAGTAATTAATATTTTATGATTGATGGAATCGACCTTTCGAACCTGTCTAGGTTTCATTTAAAATAATTATTCACTGTAGCTTTTCGTTCGCAAAAAAAAAACGTAAAGAGTACAGCTACAAATATTGAAAATAATTTGAAAATATTGTTTACTAAAAATTTTTCATACCGCAGTTTTTTTTTTTTTAGAAACCGCAGTATGGAAAAGTTTCAGTAAAAATACGTTCAACATACATTTGCAGAAAATACAAATGCCGAAACGTACGGTCAAAAATATGTGCTCACTATATTTATTTTACTGTGGGCGTGTAATATAATTTCACACATTTTTCCTGAAATGAGTATTTTTTTTATCTGAACATGGATTTAAATGATGTATCTTAGTGTTGTATGTGATACCACAGGTACTTGTTGACGGGCCAGCTCAGTCCTCGTACTACTTGTGACACGATACAATAGAAAATCAATTGTGTCTTATTAGCGGAACTTGAGAAGTCATCTATTAATATCGTAATTTAAAACATAGTAACAATTGTTTTTAAAAGAGTAACCGTGGAGTTTCTTGCCAGCTTTTCTCCATAGGAAACGACCAATAGAAATCGTGAAAATAAAATATTTTGATTTTACTTTGAGTATCTTATGATACGGAGGGATGTGAAAGTTTGCGGAGATGTTACTCAATCATGCGAAAATCAATAAATGGATTAGGATAAAGCGAAGTTAATCATATCCTAGATTAACCCAGAAAATATAACATAGTTTTAGTTAGTTTTAATCCTCACTACATATATATTAAAATAAATAGAAAATCCCTTTGATATTTGTTTTTCATTTGAAACACATCACAACCCGTTACACGTAGACAGTAGACACTAACGCAGCTCATTAACGATTATATTTGAACTAGCTTCCGCCCGCGGCTTCGCCCGCGAGGTATGTCGATAAAAACTATCCTATGTCCCCGGGATGCAATATATCTCTCTGCCAAATTTTATCGAAATCCATTCAGTAGTTTAAAAGGTAACATACAGACAGAGTTACTTTCGAATTTATAATATTAGTATGGATTACTTTTATATGTATAGAAGATGACGTAAAATCAGTAGTCAGTCATTGCAATATAACTTTTATCTTATTGTAATAAACTATTAATTAGAATTCTTGCTATTTAAAAGAATCTTGGCAATCATTCTAATTTATACCTCACCTTAACGAAATAAGATTTACATTGCAATGACTTAGGTACTAATGATTTTTGTAGAACGTGAATTTCCTTCTTATGAATGAAGCCCTATCTTGATAGAACAATGTGTTCGCCCCTAATACGTTGTCTTGTGCAAATTACATTGTATTTACCTTGTTCGGTTAGTTTATCAATATGCGAACCGTTTCGTGTAATAAAGTTAGGTAACACTAAGAAAGCAGGCGACAATTTCAGCTGGCAACATACTAAAACAAGTTTAAGGGGCTTACAGGACCTAAACGCAAAAAACGCTTAAACGCAAAAGTTTTAGAAACAATAAAAGTATATGATCATCTTCCTTTCTTGTCTTTTCTAACGTAAAGGAAGCTTTTAGGTATTATTCCGAGAATTTCCTAGTAACTAGTGGTGCAAGTTTACTATGGAAACTTAATGAGAACCTCCTCCGAGCGAGAGGAACACACCCTCCCCAAGAGAGATGTTACACGAGACTATGTTTAAGTTAAGTAAGTTATGCAAGAAGTCATAGGTATAAGTTTACAAAGTAATTGCTGTTTATTTCGTAAAGTGTTACAAACTTAGCTTAAATATTATTAAGTAAGTTAAAATTCTTATTAATCCTTTTGTGCTTTTAAAGATTTATTATTTTTAATAATTATTTGAACAAATAGTATAAACTTTTACAAGAATTTATGATTTATATAATAAGGATTATATTATATTAAAAATAATATTTGTTTCATTATTTAAAATAATTTTTAGAGGTTTTCCAATATACCTACTCAGTTCATTCAATTAAAAAAAGTCACATCTATCGGATAAGTCGATCGACTTATCTGATTTTTGTCTTTTTTTAATTCAATGATAAATTTTGTCAAACGTAAAACATACCTACAAAGTGCCTAAAGTACATATGTCATTACAACACAGAAATCTGCTCTCAATCCTTCGTAACTCGAGACCGACAGTATTCAATGTTAATCACAGACCAAAAGTTTGGGCAGTAACCCCACGAGCTATACATACGCTCAGCGACACGCGTCTTGCGACAGCGACTGCGGAATCACTGTGACGCGACTTAGGGCGTAAAGGTTCCTGCAAACAGGCGCGACGCGCGACGCGAATCGCGCGCGACACAAAGGCACAGCTCGTTGCGCGACTTGCGGTGCCTTTATGTCGCGTGTCGCGTCGCGCCTGAGCCTTAAAGCTTTGGTTTCCTAGGAAAGCGGTTCCACCATAATATTATCACGGCCGTCATGAAAATCTGTCATTTACACAATTACACCAGTATTTGACATTAAGTCCAACCCCGCTGCCTATAGATTTTAATCGCTATATTTGCCCTCACTGTACTAAGTCACGCGAAAAAGTGTCCGTACTGAGAAGAGTGAGCTCACACATTATGAAGTAACGTTTCCATGGCAATCAAATCTAGTAACTGCGTCATTGTGTGTTAAAGGTGTTAAAACAGAAACGCCACTATCTCTTGACGCGGTAGGGCGAATCAAATGTTTTAAATCTTTGTCGTCACTACGGCCGTTAAGTGCGGCCACCGCACTTCTAGAAAATTGTAGCTTAAGAGCATGCATGAGCATAAGTCATCGCGACGTGACTTGTGGACGGACGGAAACAAGTGAAGCACGCGCGTGTCGCTTGAAGCAAGTCGCATCGCTCAAGACCGTGAACAGGGGGCCTAAAAAGGCCACTTTGGCAGAATTCCGCCAAATTGACCTTTTTAGGCCCCCAGGGCCTGAGGACACTAATGGCTTCAACTTTTATGGCCCTATAGTTTGACCAACGTTTCTAATAGCCTGCTTTAATCAGTTTGCCGTCAACTCTCATGGTAACTGATATGATTGGATACTGAATCACAACTACTAACATGAAATTACCAATCAGAAACTTGTTAACCTTTCAGTAACTGGGCGATTCCAGAGCGCGACCAACGAGCTACCCTCTCAGTTTTATCGACCTACATCGTCGTTGAAAGTATTTTCTCTATCCTTTTCCCGTAATTAGTTTCTTAGGTCAAGGTTCATCTTTCCCATCTATCTGACATGACCTTGGCTCCTCATTAGCATTTAGCATTAGTAACAAAGCAATTTGTAACTCCGGCCCACGACCTCGCTTGAAGAGCTCATGAATAAGGACTTCGGAGATTATCGTAATTAGTCGGGTATCTTTGGAAACGAGCCTTAAGTGACTTTGGAGTGTAGTAATTTTAAGAAAATGTGCCTTTTTCCTTG
This sequence comes from Luperina testacea, assembly GCA_927399505.1. Classification (NCBI taxonomy): domain Eukaryota; kingdom Metazoa; phylum Arthropoda; class Insecta; order Lepidoptera; family Noctuidae; genus Luperina; species Luperina testacea. The sequence goes on along the minus strand of OV656768.1, from coordinate 14,149,949 downwards.
TGACTAATAGCCACGCCACTGCGAGACCGGTTTATGAGCGTGGTTATAATATATTGTTTTTAGATAGGCACTGTTTACAAGCATAACTTCAAAAATCAAAATAAATTGTATAAAATTATCTGCTAGATTATTTAAATCTAGCAGATAATTTTGTACAATTTAGGAACAGGGCACCCTATGAGAAGGTACGGACCTCGGCTTAGGGCATATGGTGGTAGTGAGATCTACCATAAGCTTTATTTGCCACGAACGGTAAGAGTGAGTGCTCTTGACAAACCGAGATTAGGCATAATATCTCAGTTAGTAATTGGGTCAGTTTTTTGTATCCACTCTGTATGGACCTTTATGGGCCGACCGCTTAACTGAGACGTTGCCTGAGGTAGCAGCGCGGTGCGGGAGGGGTGACGTGATGCGAGAGTCAATGATCCGTCAACTTGTGACAACTATCACCACTCCCGCACCGCGGCCACCTCAAGCAACACGTCTCAGTTAAGCGGTCGGCCGATAGCCGTGTCTTGTTGTAGAATTTTCTGTATTTTCTTTAGCATGTAACTGTTTTTTGTCCTTAATTATAAACAAACATAACATAACGCCTGTATTCCCCGAAGGGTTAAGCAGAGCTGCACCTATAGTTCAACCACATTTCGCCATTTGTGTTTCAGTCCCAATCGAATCGAATCAATGGAGTGGCTCGCCCCCTGTTATAAGGGGGCGAGCCACTCGATTGATTCGATTTATTAATAATTAATCAAATAAACTAATTTTCTTTCTTTCTTCTTTCTTTCAAATTAAATTAAGTAAATTATGGTCGTCTGCATATTTTATCTTTACCATCATACTAAAGGTTCTTAATAAATAAGCTCTCTACATCTTCTAAATGAAGCACTCAATTCCTATCTTGTACCATTCATTAATGAACTCCTCCATTCCTCATACTGAAACACGTTCAGTTAAAATTATTCTCTCAGTCTTCAAAGTAAGCATTAATAACTTGTATCCCTAGTATATACCTCGCACTTTGAATGCGATAGTTACGCGCAAGTGCTGGCAGATTGTGGGAGAATTTGCTTTAATGACGAAATTGTGGCGAGTAGCGAGTTTGGTATATTCATTAACATTTAAGGGTGCTACGTATGCTTTGAGTTTGAGTTTATGATTACTTACAAACATAATCGCCTGAAATCCACGTAGGGTTAAAGGCGATATGGTCATTTTGCAACGTGGATATTCTGATACTGACCTAGCCAGAGGTGGACCTACAGTACACCCAGGTTTCGCCAGATTTAAGTCTTTATGTTATAAGGGGCGAGCCTATTGCCCTCAACCGGATAAAAACCCACATTCGGGGCTGTTACTGAGAAATTCCTGATGGAAAAACCAAACCCTTTTTGGTAAAAAGTTTCAACAAATTGTAGTTATACCCGGGCGTGAATGGATATAACACATTGAGCTTTACAGTGCTGGCTTTTTGGCTTTTCAATGACATTGAAACATTCATTGGCCTTGTTGGTAAACATCTGTGAAATTCTATTGAAATACAAGATGGCGGCGGTAAGTGCAATATTGAACACGCGCCCATAGATCCTTGTACGGTTGTGGAAGGAAGCTGTCACTCAGATATAATCTTGGAAGCCTTTTTGTTACAGTCACGACGTGCACCTGCCGACTATTTCTGTTCTGTGTTCGTGATTATAGATCTATTTTGTTTTTATTTTTCTTTATCATTAGAGTTATTTATCTTTTTAATCGACTTTAAAGAAGGAGGTTCTCAATTCAACTGTGTTTTTTTTTGTATGTTTGTTCGGCGATATCTCCGGCAATTGTAAATCGATTTTAAAAATTATTTTTTTTAATAGATGGGGTATGCTTTAGGGGTGATTCTATATAAATTTTATTAAATTTGCTTTGGTAGTTTTTGAGTTAGCTTCAATAATACGTATTTTTGGTTTATATTGATGATATTATAAACGAAAAAAATCAGCTGTTGTCTACATTTTGACGAGTTATAGGTACGAACAAAAAAAATGTAGGGAACAGCTGTTTTTTTTCGCGATTTCATGTTTGGTCCTACAGTAAAAGTTGTTCATAATGATGAGTACAATGACCTCTTAAGAGGTTGTTAATGTTTTACTAATAACCCTGTATATACAACGCTCTTTAAAGCCGATTTTTCTCTAAAACCTGAAGTGTGATATTTTCTGCGTGTATGTTTCTTGTTATACATATTTTTTTTATATTTAAGTATATCATTTTTTAGCTCGTAACAACTTTTCAGAGGAAAAATGGTTAACATAATCATAATCACGTATCGCCTACACTGACATTTATAAAAGCAGAATATAAACACAAGTCCTTATATTTTTCCATAGTAAATTAACACAAAAGCCAAGACTTGCTTGAAAAAATATCATGTATTAAAACAAGAATAGGGTTCTCCTTATATAAGAGGGAAAACAAAGCTGAATAAAAAATACAACCGACGTGAATAAATCTGGTTCGGAGAGAACTAGAATGAGTTTAGTTTGATATGAGGTGGAGCGCAATGTAGACACGTGTTCAGGACGGCACCCCACAATGATAAAATAACATTCGACAACGTTACTTGAACGAATATCCCAAAAATTTGAATATCCTACACTTGCTACAGATAGGTATTGCAAAATAAAATTGGTGCCAAGAATGTTTACCCTTGTTCTGTTTTTATAAACGCGGAATAAATTATGTGAAATTTTCTTTTGTTATTTATTACAAAACGCAATATTAAACTGAACTTTCGCCGCCATCATTCAAATAGTTTAAAAACATTTCACGAGCAAAGCAAAAGAGAACTCAGTTCCATAACAATAAGGGGTAGGGTCACTTTACATTGAGGTGATCAAAGATAAATATTTGTCGGTGGAAGCGACTTATTAGCAGCATTGCCGTTATAAACGAGACCCATTTAGGGGAAAAGTTGGGGTTGTTCACACAGGTCACGTCTCCCCTGACCTGCGTCGATCGATATCGACTGAATAAATAACCTTACCTATGTTTGTTTGTTTGTAACCTGGTATTCCACCCTCTGAAAGGCGGCGAATTGAATTTCCTCTCACAATCTATTTTTTATGATAGTTTGCTACAATTTTATTGTGTTTGCTCCTGTGTTTTGTTTATTTCAGGATGTGTATTCGCAAAACACTTTTATGCTATGTGTTGTTGTAGGTATTGTTGAACTATAAAATATTTTTCTATAAAGGCTGATAGGAAAAAGCAGGCGTTAATCTCAATTTTAAAACTAGTTCAGAGAAGAAGACAAACCTCTTACGAACAAAAAAAAATTGCAAAAATATTTGTGCGATTGTTTTTAAATGTATTGAAAAACAAGATGGTGGCGTTAGTTCCGATATTGGCCACACGCCAAAACAACCTTGTAGTAGAACTGTCATATTCCTAGAAAACTTTGACGTTTTATGACGCGCATGTAACATTCAACCTTTTTTATTAACCTATGTTGTCCCACTACTGGGCAAAGGTCTTCCCCATAATTTTTCAATTTTCCTTATACCTACAGTCTCTGGCCAATCGATCGAATCCAACATTTATGGTGGTAAAAAAAAACTAACTTACAGCAGATTTTTCAATAGTCAGATACCTAACTTTTATTTGAAGAATAAATGACTGTTTGACATATTTTCTATACAAAAGCTGTCAAATGTCAATCATTATTCCTCAGATAAAAGTTATTTGACTATTGTAAAATCAGCTCTTCTTTTTTTTGAGTGGAGCGGAAGGGAGTGTCAGACTCTTACTGACTAAAACCCACCCGTGTTCCTTCCTTAGCCCTTTATGCTCCGGGCCAGCGGTAACCCTTTCGGACAATCCCGCTGACCCAGCAGGCTTCGGCCCTAACGGGCCTCTTCGGATGATGCTGACATCTCTTTGAGGCGCGCGTGAAACACGTACGTGCCATCCGGCACGGGCCTGGTCCTGATCGGACAGTGAGCTACCCATTACTTTCCGCCCGCAGGCCCGCGCCTACAGTGACCCTATTAGGCTTTACTTTACTTTCGAGTTTATGATGTACTGCAATAACTTCAATTTTATTATAACTCCTGAATGGCGAAGCTAGAGGCAATCCCAAAACAAGTATCTACGTGAGTAAAACCATAAATAACAATAAACATGTTTATGTGTCTCACGAAAGTAATACAATACATAAAACAAGAAAAAACAACGTTGACACGCAACACGCTATTATCGAAAAACGTAGGTACAACTTTTACAACCAGGCTTTTTGTTTTTCTTATGTATGTATTATGTATCTTTCATCGTACTGAAAAATCGTTCGCAAAAAGGAGTATGTACCTACGATTTAGTATAACTAAGGTACGAAATAGTAGAATAGAATAGAATACTCTTTATTACACCATTTAAATTACAGACATAAATATAGAAACTGTACAAAGGGTGACACAATGGGCGGTCTTATCGCTACGAGCGATCTTTTAAAGACAACCTTTGGATGGATTTAAATAGTACCTCTTATTTTTTTTTTTTTAAGTTCCGCTGGAAGCTTGTAAATGGCAACTGAAAGCGCTAATTGTAGACTATTCACCTAGATAAGCTTTCTGAAGAATCCATAATAATATTATAAATCCGAAAGCGTGTATGTCTGTTACCTCTTCAAGTCTTCACGCTTAAACCGCTGAACCGATTTAGATGAAACTTGGTATAGAGATGTTTGAGTCTCGGGAAAGGATATAGGATAGTTTTTATCCCGATATTCCCACGGGATTGAAACGTATGCGGGTGAAACCGCGGGGCGCTGCTAGATAATAAATAAATAAACAATGGTGTTAAACCTTTTAAAAAAAAAAACAAAAATAAACCAAAAAAATAAATAAATAAAAAAAATAAAAAATACCAAAAAAAAATAAAAAAAAATAAAAAAAATAAATAAATAAAAAATTAAAAAATAAATAAATAAACCTTATACCTACTCATACATACAGTAGGCCGCGCGTCAGTGGTAATTAAACCAGTATAAGCTGGCCTCTTATTTTATTGAACGTCCGTACTAGGCCAGCTCAAGGTCAAAGTGTTCCCACTGACGTGCAGTCTGGACTACTACTTATCGTTGGTTCAAACATTGAGCTACAGCTATCTCTGTATACGTCTTTAAGAGCACGTTCACCGCCACAGGCGATGCGACTTGCGTTGAGTGAAGGCTCCTTCAAACAGGTGCGACACAACACGCGACACAAAGGCACGGCAAATCGCGCAACGAGCGGTGCTTTTGTGTCGCGCGCGTACGTATCGCGCGATTAGCGCCTGTTTGTAGGGGCCTTTACACGCGCGCGCATCATCTATTTCCATCTGTCGTTCCGCAAGTCGCGTCGCAGTGACTCATGGCATGCTCTGAACAACTTACTTATTTCATTAAATAAACTTAAAAGCGGAAGATCGGAATCGCTAAACACCTGGGCTCGGTGTACAACTACATGTAACGAAACTCACCCATACAGATGCAGTGCAGTTGCATACATACATTTACCGATAGACAAGGACAGAGATAGGACCTGACACACACAAACCAACATTTTTGGTACAGCCAAAAAAGTTACGGTTGAAAATTATGTTTACGCGTGAAAAGTAATCCCGTGTGTCTTTTTTCTTTCTTGAGTGATTAGAAGAACACTATTATTAATAAATACGACTTGGTTCAGTAGAACCGCGCGCTGTGATCAAGTAACGTATCTTCCGCTTTAAGTTTATCTAAGCTTCTTTCATTTGTTTTCTTCGCAGACGCTGTCGCAAGACGCGTGTCGCATAAGCGACCCCTCAGTATGTCAACTTCGTTTAGATCGATGACTGGCATCTGACTTATTTACTTTCACACCTATATAGTTTAGTTGGTGACGATGTCATCAGGCTATCAATAGATTGTTTCAGCTGCAGATTATGCTCTATTATTATTCAAACGTGTAGGCGTCAAACGATTCCAGCCAATCACGTTTGACAAATAACGAAGCTTTGTTACATATAGATTTCTACTTAATACGATTTTGGATGTCATTATTGAGACAGTAAAGTTTGAAGGTGACTCTAAATACAACTTCGGGACATTTATTTTTGAACTTCATAATTGTGCGAAAGTTTTTCGCTTCCAATCCACCCATTGTCATAATGGTGGGTCTTTCTTAGTTATGTATAAAGTTATATTAATTTTCAAACGATCAATACAAAGTCTAAGTCCCAAGTATTACAGAACGTCACTTAATACTCAAGCTAACTAGTTTCAACCAATCAAATGGCTTTTTTTTTTTTGAGGATGGGAAATCATCAAATGACTCCTCCCGCTCTTGGCTTGAATCTAGTTTTAAGTAATGCTTGAATATTGAGTGACGTTCTGTAATACGGGCATTAAGAGGAAATGCGGGTGGTCGTTTCTCCATAGAAACGCTCTCGCCTGTTTTCTTTCTGGTTAATGACCATAAAGCAATGATTTTTTACAGAATAATAAATATTAACTACTTGTATGTCCCTTTTTGATGATACATTATTTTTATAAACACTAGAAACCTCAAAAAATGCAAATTTAAACCGCTGTCAACAGAGGCCTAGTGTACAAATTTGACAACTATTAATAAAAAAAGAAAAACATAGGGACACAGTATATATCCTTCTTATTCAGTTTATAAAATACCAGCAGCGTCTCGGGGTTCACCCGCATAAGTGTCGATCCCGCAATAATATCGGGATAAAAACTATCCTATGTCCTTCCCCGGGACTCAAACTATCTCTATTCCAAATTTCATCTAAATCGGTTCAGCGATTTAAGCGTGAAAAGGTAACATATAGACAGAAAGAGTTACTTTCGAATTTATAATATTAGTGTGGATCTTTTAAATTGGTCCAATATTGGAGGAGGAAATAGACGAGAGCCAAACCTCGAATTATGACATTTTACTTAGGTTTTTCAAAAGTCTCTCAGACCGCATTTCCTCTTAATAGTCGCGAAACAAAAAGACGAATAACAATTTATATCTCTTTTCTTTTCTCGATTTTGATAATCATTATACGTGTCTATATAACATAACAGCATGCCTATATTCCCTGAAGGGTTTTCTTTTTTTTTCTGAATGGGAAATCATCAAATGACCCCTCTCGCTCTGGGTGGAGCGGAAGGGAGTGTCAGACTCTTACTCTCTGACTAAAACCCACCCGTGTTCCTTCTTTAGCCCTTTATGTTCCGGGCCAGCAGCGGTAACCTTTTCGGATAATCCCGCTGACCCGGCAGACTTCGGCCCTGACGGGCCCCTTCATATGTCACCCCTTACGTAATAAAGTACAGTTAGCGCCACAAACTTTTTTATGACTTTTTCATTATTACTAGTCATTCTATAATTAATTTAATTTAACTGGAAATAACATCAATTGGAAACAAGGATCTAAATTGACTTGACTTTATGTACAGACAGCAAATCAAGCTACCCGAAACTGGGTTAGGCAGAGATGTAGTTATAGTACAGACGCCAGCACATCAAGCTACTACAATCTGTCAAATTTCTTTAATAGATTTTCAACTTTATCGCTTAAGCATAAGGTTCAAAGTTGATTGGGAAAATTTGACAGTTTCGGGTAGCTTGATGTGCTGGCGTCTGTACATTTCGCCAATTATGTTTAAGTCCCATAATACGGGGCGAGCTTAATGCCCTGAACCTGGCACAAATCGAGACTCCGGGCTGCTACTGAGAAATTCAAACGTCTATAATAAACTCCTTTAGAAGTTTAGATCAGTATGCTTAAATTTAACACGATTTAACCGGAACGTCCAAAATCAGGCATGTCTGATAACTCTATTTGTGTCACTCAGTTAGACAAAAATCCAATTACTAACGAACATTGAACTCAATGGAGACACGGTAAGTCAGCCTGCTTGCGTGTGAGCAAATTGAATACTTCACTTACAAGAGCTCATTTACGTTCTCTTCAAACATTAATAGAATAACTGAAATCGAATAAACATATTGTCTATACTCCATTTGAAATAAGATTAGACATTTTAATAAACCTTTTTGCAGTCCGTTCAACCGATTTTGAATTCTAATGCGTTGGTGGCATGACATTATGGCAGCTGCAGTAAACAGTTGGTATTATATCCACTTTTTTTGCTTTTAATACCATCCTTATGCCTACGGTATAGAAGTCAAAATCGGTTGAACGGACTGTACAAAAGGTTTACTTAAATGTCTAATCTTATTTCAAATGGAGTATAGTTAGTTACCTTTAAGGAAAATTCGGCTTTGAAGGTGGCTGTGCGCAGTTCGCGAGGAGGCCCCGGTTTGCCCTCCATCGTAGTCTTCACTGAACTTTGTTTTGAATTGGTCTAGAAACTTAGGTAATGAGAGCGGTTGAAAGTTTTATACAATGTGGCGATTAGGTTATCACATTAATTGAAATCACGTCTTTCAAATTAATGTTCAATTTAATTGAAATTACGTATTTCAAACATACACAATTAAAATAATTAATAACAATTAACATTTTAGCCACGTGGGACGTTTTTTTTCGTTGTTATTTAACAACATTAAAACTTAATTTGTGATTATTTACTAACAATACCATAAAGTTTATATTAGGTACGTGCGTGGCTCTTGCCTTAACCATCAAGGGAGGTTTATTTTATACCAATGTTTACGTTTTTCCATTTTTAGTATTAATTGTTTATTTTATTATTTTAACCTTTTGACCGCCACACGTCAATAAATCAAAAAAGTGCCCTTGGCGTCAAAGTCTGTCATGTAGTCGAACCGTGGCGTGCTGGACACATTTTGGTTTGTCATCTATACATAACTGTGGCGGTCAAAAGGTTAACAGTCTGAATGAACCTGTAATAACCGCCGTACAATGTAATAATCTAATCGCCACTCTGTATAACAGACATTCCATCAATACAGATTTAATGAGGCAAATATAAGAGCCTCGAGGACGTTACAAAAAAATACACTTCTCTAATCGTTTCAAGACTGAAGAAAGCTTTTACAAAAAGACATTTTTGAGGAAATCCGAAGAACGAGGTCGAACTTAAAGCAATTATTTCCAAGGAGGTTACAAACGGTACAAAATGATACAATAACCAAGAAAATGGGAGAGAAGTGGGCACTCACAACAAAAGGACAAAGTTTGAGAGTGTGTAGTAGGTCCGTAAATTGCCTATTTTCCTCGTCCCCTTTTGGTCTCTAACTAAGGAAAAATATTTCTACGGTTACGTTAAAACCTTTTTTACATAGATCTTTTTATTTGGAAGTTAGATCCGGTTGCCCATGCCAACGAGACAGATTTATTTGAACTATGAAATATTTGGTTGTGAAATCCTGTCGGAGTTTTGGCTTGGTACAGAGAAGAACAAATGCGTATTTGTTGTAGTTCAATCTTTTATGCTATAATACGCGCGTTTTTAAGTAACATATATCTGTAGATCATTATACATATAAGTAATATCGTCTAGAGGACAGTAGGTAATGGAAAGAAAATAGTCAAGCTCTGAGTTATAAAATATACGTAGCTCCAATCATTGTTAGTGTTATCACAAATTTTGAATTCGTAAATTGTTCGATAGAAGTCTTGATTCAATTTAAAGTCTTGTTTCAACAAAAATCAGAGTGTGGACTTCGTGAATGTTGAAAATCTCGCAGTTACGACCTAACCCGGTTTCTGAGAGGGAAGTTTTGTGCTTTTGGCAGTGAAGGGCCAATGCGCTGCCAGGTGTTGACAACTACTTCACGTCGCACTTTTATATTACTAATTCACTGCGTAGAGTTTCTTGCCGTTCTCCTCCATAGAAATCTACGTTTCCGAATGGGCAACTAGCTTCAACTTTCTGACGAACTGACCGACTATTTAATTTTGACAATTCAAAAGCGCTTGTCAATGGTTTAATTAAAAATAAATGCTTTTAGTTGAGTATTTCAAAAGCTCGGGAAATAAGTTCAAACAGCAGTCGACAAAAGAGATAAATACATATGCAGACAAATTTTTGTTGATCATTGCTTGCGTAAAAACGCTCTGGAGACTAATTCACGTAATTTCACAATACGCTGATCAAGTCATCAAGTTGCTTTGCAATTGCAGTTTAGTTCAGATTTGAGTGCTAAGCCGTACCTAGGAATGATGTGATAAGACAACAGTGCGGGTTAAAAGAAGATGTAGTACAATACATAAAAAGAGTATGCTTAGGTGTTTGGTCATGTTGAGAGGTTGAATGAAAAGCGGCTAACTAAGAGTATTTACAAGGCAGATATGAGTGGAAACGTCGGGAGGGGACGCCGACGATGACATAACCTTACTAGGTACAATACATTACTCTATGCGCAGACTGAGTCAAGCCTGTCTATGACAGGCTAGCGCTCTATCGAAACAGTGTTGGCTGGCGCACGTGCCATAACACAATTTTATCGTCAAAATGGTCAACATGTACTGAAAAACCGTTTCAGGCACAAGACAAAACAGCTCTGTCGATAAAAGATGTCTTTGTTTGATTCTAGTGTTCCCCTGGAATCCTTCCTGGAATCCAATGAATGCGTGGATTAACTCAACGTTGGATAGCAGTATTGTTGTAAAATCTATTTGGAAGATACTTTTTGTTAGGTTTTATGTCATTTGTAATGTCGATAAAAAGATATTCGAAATTTAATATGCTTGTAACTTGACGTTTGAATAGCAACCATCGTACAATGTTTTCTGAGTTTTTCTTTTCCTTTCTTATTTCCCTATTTCCACGAACGTGATTCTTCATATCTATTATCATACCTATTACAATCACAACACGTTATCAGCACGAAGCTCTGTATATTTTATCTACGATCGAATTTAAAAGGAGATTGGTGGTGAAAATATGTCGTCTGCAGTTTCTGGTATGTCACTAAATGGTATTCCGATACTTTGTAATAGAGAAGGATACACTGTGTGGAAATTTAAAATGAGAATGCTATTAATCCATGAAGGATTGTGGGAAACCATAAGCGGAGTAGTTGTCGAAGGCAATAAGACGGCCGACGATGTACGGAAGGATGAAAAGGCTCTTTCTAAAATATGCCTTACTGTGGATGGCGCTGCTATTTCGGTTGTTCGACCAGCTAAGACCGCAAAGCAAGCGTGGGATGCTCTTATGAAATCCTACGAGGATCGAAGTTTGGGTCGTAAACTGTCGTTGGAACGTAAGTTGTACAGGTACACCTTATCTGACTTTTCTAATTTAGAAGCTTACATAAATGCAATAACTACAACAGCACTAGACCTGGCCGATATTGGCAAAACTATAGAAGATAGTTCTTTAGCAGCTATTATATTGGGAGGTCTAACGTCTCGCTACGAGCCTATGATAATGGCGCTTGAGAATGGGAGCGTTGAAGTCACAACAGATTTGGTGAGGACTAAGTTGTTGAGTGAAATGACGAAGGAGACTAAAGATGATGTGGCTGCGTTGAATGCTAACAGGCAGGTTATTTGCTATCGTTGTAAGAAGCCAGGGCACAAGAGTCCTAATTGTCCTCTCAAAAAGAAGGAGAAAAAGGCAAAGGCGAGTTGCTCTATAGAAAATTGTTCTAAAGATAAGGGAATGAATGTTTCTAGTTCAGGGAATATGGATGCATGTGTCACGGATTTGGCTTTGGATGGTGTCAAGGAATTGGCTTTGTCTGCACCAAGTATTCAGATGTCTGAGAAGTGGATTATCGACTCTGGTGCGTCTACTCACATGACTCCACATGCTGAATGGTTTAATAGTTACCGACCCTGTGATGGGAAGATAACTGTAGCAAATGGTAAAAGTTTGCCGGCTGTGGGTTTAGGAGATGTTGCTATTGACACAAAAACCGATTTCAAGAAGATTAAAAATGTTGTACATGTTCCTGGCCTAGATTGTAATTTACTCTCAGTCAAAAAGGCAGTAGAGAAAGGTTTCTCGATTGTTTTTGATACGAATGGCTGTAATTTTTATTATTCTAATGATGTTTCTTTTATAAATGATCCTGTTTTACATGGTTCTATTTGTGGTGGATTGTACACTTTAGATTGTACAGTAAAACCGCAAGGTGTTTCAGCTTATAATGTTCACACTAATTTGTCCCAGTTTCAGCTTTGGCATAAGCGTCTAGGACATCTCTGCCGTATTGGTATGGATCTACTCAAAAAAGGTCTAGCTGTTGGTGTTGAGTATACTGAGGTTGACAAAGAACCATGCGTACCTTGTGTAGAAGGTAAGCAGGCCCGGAAGCCTTTCAAAGGGATAAAGTATAAGAAGGCTTCGTCACCATTAGAATTGGTCCATACGGACGTTTGTGGTCCCCTGACCACTGAATCTTTTAAAGGTAATAAATACTTTATTATTTTTGTAGATGATTATACACGTTTTATATCCCTTTATTGTATGGCATCTAAGACAGAAGTTCAGAAGTATTTTTGTGCTTTCCAAGCACTTGTTGAGAGACAGACTGGCAGTAAGATTCAAACCCTTCGGTCAGACAATGGTACTGAGTATGTCAACAAGGAGCTGACAGATTATTTGCAGGCTCAAGGGATTCGACATGAAACCTCTGTACCATACAGCCCTCAACAAAATGGGGTAAGTGAACGTTGCAATCGTAGTATTGTGGAGAAGGCCCGTTCCTTGCTAGCACATAGCTCTCTGTCGAAAGCTTTTTGGCAGGATGCTGTTGAGACTAGTGTTTATTTAAAGAATAGGTCACCTCATCGTGCACTTGATGGTAAGACGCCATATGAAATGTGGTGTGGTAGTAAACCCGACCTGTCTCATTTAAAGGTGTTTGGTTGCCGAGCTTTAGTTCACGTGCCTTCATGTCAGAGAACTAAGCTTGACATGAAAACTTCTGAACATATCTTTGTTGGATATTCAGACGATCCAAGGAGTTATTATTTCCGTAGCGCGGAAAACCCTCGGAGGTTGATTAAGTCACGGGATATTACGTTCTTTGAAAATAATTTTTCAGGATTGAAGGATAAATCTGTTCAGCCTGAAGTTGTTGTGAGCCCTAATGTCATTAATCTTTTTTCACAAACTTCTTCAGATACCACATCGCCACAGGAGATTTCTATCTCATCTGCTTCTATTTCTTCACCTACTTCAGAAAGTGTGGACATGGAGGTAGAGCAAATTGACGATTTTGTGGACGCGACTGATGAAGCTGGTGGGGTTGGCGACACAGAGTCTCTACATTCAGGTGAACAACGTGATCTGTCCTTGGTTCCTTCAGATGAACCCAACGATGTATGTCCTGAGAGAAGATATCCTAATAGAGTACGTAAACCTCCAGATTATTATTCATATGGCACTCACGGTGTTGATTTGTTGTGTGATGATCCGAAAAGTTATCGTGAAGCTATTAATAGCGATGATAAAGATAACTGGATTTCCGCAATGAAGCATGAGTACAATGCCTTATTGAAAAAGCAGACTTGGACATTAGTGGATAAACCAAATAAAAAGGTTATACCATGTAAATGGGTATTCAAGGTAAAGAGGGACGCGAACGGTGCAATAGTTAAGCATAAGGCGCGACTAGTTGCGAAAGGTTTTAGTCAAGTTTGGGGGACTGACTATAACGAGACTTTTGCCCCTGTAGTTCGAAATTCATCTCTACGTACGCTTATAGCGTTGGCGGCAGAAATGGATTTAAAGATCCAACACATGGATGTGGATACCGCATTCCTCAATGGGGACTTAGAGGAGGAGGTGTACATGCAACAGCCTGAGGGATTTGCTGAGCGCGGGGCAGAAGGTAAAGTCTGTTTGCTCAGAAAATCAATTTATGGTTTGAAGCAGGCAGCTCGAGCCTGGAATATCAAATTGCATCAAGTTCTATCGAAAATTGGCTTTGCACGAACATCTGCGGAATCATGTGTTTACTTGAAAAAGTTTGGTAATGAAATCATAATACTTGCAGTCTATGTTGACGATCTAATTGTCTTTTACAAAGAAAAATGTTTGTTTGACGCTGTCAAAAATGACTTAGAAAAATTTTTCTCGCTAAAAGATTTAGGTGCATTATCATATTGTTTAGGCATAAATATTAACCGTGTTGACGATAAAATCATGGTCAGTCAGAAGACCTTTATTCAGGCAGTGTTGGAGCGGTTTAATATGAGAGATTGTAAGGAGATGTCTACACCTTTGGAGAATAACAAGTTGGAGAAAGGTAATCCATCATCTCTTGGTGAATATCCTTACCAAAACTTGATAGGATGTCTCATGTACCTAGCTGTGAATACGAGACCCGATATAGCTTATGCCACAAGCTATTTAAGTCAGTTTAATAACTGTTACGATAAGAGGCATTGGTTGGCCGCTAAAAGAGTGTTACAGTATTTGAAGGGTACTATGGATTACTGTATTACTTACAGGAAAGTCGGTAGACGTTTGTGTGGATTCACGGATGCTGACTGGGCGAACTGTGTACATGACCGTCGGTCGTACACTGGTTTCTACTTCACGCTAGCGGGCGGACCTATTAGCTGGGAGTGTAAGAAGCAGCCGACGGTAGCCTTATCGTCTACAGAAGCTGAGTATATGTCCTTAACCAGTTCTGCAAAGGAGGCTATTTTTCTCAGACGGTTAGTGTGTGACATTACTGGTTTTTCTGATAGGGTGTTGCTATACAACGACAGTCAAAGTGCACAGAAACTTGTGCTAAATCCAATCCACCACAATAGAACCAAACACATTGATACGAGATATCATTTTATTCGTGAAAAGGTTACTGAGGGTGTTATAAATATAAAGTTTATACCTACGGATAAAATGACAGCCGATGTTTTAACCAAGCCCTTAAGGCGCATAGCTCATCTTAGGTGCGTTGTTAATATGGGTTTAGTGATAAACAAGTAGAATAATCTTCTATTTATTTATTTTTCTTCGGTTTATATTTTGTATTTGTGTTTAGTCTGGTAGTAATGTTTTATTATTTTCTATTGTGTTTAGCATTACTACTTTATCTTTTTATTTCCATTAAGGGCGGATGTTGTAAAATCTATT
This sequence comes from Luperina testacea, assembly GCA_927399505.1. Taxonomy (NCBI): domain Eukaryota; kingdom Metazoa; phylum Arthropoda; class Insecta; order Lepidoptera; family Noctuidae; genus Luperina; species Luperina testacea. The sequence continues at coordinate 14,134,918 of OV656768.1, read as the reverse complement.
TGGAAGATACTTTTTGTTAGGTTTTATGTCATTTGTAATGTCGATAAAAAGATATTCGAAATTTAATATGCTTGTAACTTGACGTTTGAATAGCAACCATCGTACAATGTTTTCTGAGTTTTTCTTTTCCTTTCTTATTTCCCTATTTCCACGAACGTGATTCTTCATATCTATTATCATACCTATTACAATCACAACAAGTATCGACGAGGTCTCAGGTCCGGCTTCGAAGTTTATTTAGTGAAGAAAACTGGCAAACGCTGCGAAAGCAATCTACGTTGGAATGAATTAATTAATGTATATAGAAGCAGTAATTTAGTTTTGCAGTTTAAATTTACGACGCTATATTGCTAGAAGCACTCTATTAAAATTACTACAGTTATGCTTAAATGGTTTCCAATTAATTTCTAGTTTGAAAGTTGTTAGCACAAAACTCGCTTAGTTATATTTGTTATACTTATTGTTCTTTATGAAAGAAATAATATAATGGAAGAAAAATGTTTATGAAATAATTTTATTTTTCAGTTGATTGCATTTTGTTAACCGACTTCAAAAAAGGAGGAGGTTCTCAATTCGGATGTTTATTTTTTATTTTTTACAAAACACTATGTATATTTTGTTTAATTTTTTTGTTAGTTTTGTTATTTTCTCGGGTTAACATTTGTCTTTTTTGTAAAATTGTATTTTTACCTAACTGTTGTGATTGTAATAGGTATGATAATAGATATGAAGAATCACGTTCGTGGAAACAGGGAAATAAGAAAGGAAAAGAAAAACTCAGAAAACATTGTACGATGGTTGCTATTCAAACGTCAAGTTACAAGCATATTAAATTTCGAATATCTTTTTATCGACATTACAAATGACATAAAACCTAACAAAAAGTATCTTCCAAATAGATTTTACAACATCCGCCCTTAATGGAAATAAAAAGATAAAGTAGTAATGCTAAACACAATAGAAAATAATAAAACATTACTACCAGACTAAACACAAATACAAAATATAAACCGACGAAAAATAAATAAATAGAAGATTATTCTACTTGTTTATCACTAAACCCATATTAACAACGCACCTAAGATGAGCTATGCGCCTTAAGGGCTTGGTTAAAACATCGGCTGTCATTTTATCCGTAGGTATAAATTTTATATTTATAACACCCTCAGTAACCTTTTCACGAATAAAATGATATCTCGTATCAATGTGTTTGGTTCTATTGTGGTGGATTGGATTTAGCACAAGTTTCTGTGCACTTTGACTGTCGTTGTATAGCAACACCCTATCAGAAAAACCAGTAATGTCACACACTAACCGTCTGAGAAAAATAGCCTCCTTTGCAGAACTGGTTAAGGACATATACTCAGCTTCTGTAGACGATAAGGCTACCGTCGGCTGCTTCTTACACTCCCAGCTAATAGGTCCGCCCGCTAGCGTGAAGTAGAAACCAGTGTACGACCGACGGTCATGTACACAGTTCGCCCAGTCAGCATCCGTGAATCCACACAAACGTCTACCGACTTTCCTGTAAGTAATACAGTAATCCATAGTACCCTTCAAATACTGTAACACTCTTTTAGCGGCCAACCAATGCCTCTTATCGTAACAGTTATTAAACTGACTTAAATAGCTTGTGGCATAAGCTATATCGGGTCTCGTATTCACAGCTAGGTACATGAGACATCCTATCAAGTTTTGGTAAGGATATTCACCAAGAGATGATGGATTACCTTTTTCCAACTTGTTATTCTCCAAAGGTGTAGACATCTCCTTACAATCTCTCATATTAAACCGCTCCAACACTGCCTGAATAAAGGTCTTCTGACTGACCATGATTTTATCGTCAACACGGTTAATATTTATGCCTAAACAATTATGATAATGCACCTAAATCTTTTAGCGAGAAAAATTTTTCTAAGTCATTTTTGACAGCGTCAAACAAACATTTTTCTTTGTAAAAGACAATTAGATCGTCAACATAGACTGCAAGTATTATGATTTCATTACCAAACTTTTTCAAGTAAACACATGATTCCGCAGATGTTCGTGCAAAGCCAATTTTCGATAGAACTTGATGCAATTTGATATTCCAGGCTCGAGCTGCCTGCTTCAAACCATAAATTGATTTTCTGAGCAAACAGACTTTACCTTCTGCCCCGCGCTCAGCAAATCCCTCAGGCTGTTGCATGTCCACCTCCTCCTCTAAGTCCCCATTGAGGAATGCGGTATCCACATCCATGTGTTGGATCTTTAAATCCATTTCTGCCGCCAACGCTATAAGCGTACGTAGAGATGAATTTCGAACTACAGGGGCAAAAGTCTCGTTATAGTCAGTCCCCCAAACTTGACTAAAACCTTTCGCAACTAGTCGCGCCTTATGCTTAACTATTGCACCGTTCGCGTCCCTCTTTACCTTGAATACCCATTTACATGGTATAACCTTTTTATTTGGTTTATCCACTAATGTCCAAGTCTGCTTTTTCAATAAGGCATTGTACTCATCCTTCATTGCGGAAATCCAGTTATCTTTATCATCGCTATTAATAGCTTCACGATAACTTTTCGGATCATCACACAACAAATCAACACCGTGAGTGCCATATGAATAATAATCTGGAGGTTTACGTACTCTATTAGGATATCTTCTCTCAGGACATACATCGTTGGGTTCATCTGAAGGAACCAAGGACAGATCACGTTGTTCACCTGAATGTAGAGACTCTGTGTCGCCAACCCCACCAGCTTCATCAGTCGCGTCCACAAAATCGTCAATTTGCTCTACCTCCATGTCCACACTTTCTGAAGTAGGTGAAGAAATAGAAGCAGATGAGATAGAAATCTCCTGTGGCGATGTGGTATCTGAAGAAGTTTGTGAAAAAAGATTAATGACATTAGGGCTCACAACAACTTCAGGCTGAACAGATTTATCCTTCAATCCTGAAAAATTATTTTCAAAGAACGTAATATCCCGTGACTTAATCAACCTCCGAGGGTTTTCCGCGCTACGGAAATAATAACTCCTTGGATCGTCTGAATATCCAACAAAGATATGTTCAGAAGTTTTCATGTCAAGCTTAGTTCTCTGACATGAAGGCACGTGAACTAAAGCTCGGCAACCAAACACCTTTAAATGAGACAGGTCGGGTTTACTACCACACCACATTTCATATGGCGTCTTACCATCAAGTGCACGATGAGGTGACCTATTCTTTAAATAAACACTAGTCTCAACAGCATCCTGCCAAAAAGCTTTCGACAGAGAGCTATGTGCTAGCAAGGATCGGGCCTTCTCCACAATACTACGATTGCAACGTTCACTTACCCCATTTTGTTGAGGGCTGTATGGTACAGAGGTTTCATGTCGAATCCCTTGAGCCTGCAAATAATCTGTCAGCTCCTTGTTGACATACTCAGTACCATTGTCTGACCGAAGGGTTTGAATCTTACTGCCAGTCTGTCTCTCAACAAGTGCTTGGAAAGCACAAAAATACTTCTGAACTTCTATCTTAGATGACATACAATAAAGGGATATAAAACGTGTATAATCATCTACAAAAATAATAAAGTATTTATTACCTTTAAAAGATTCAGTGGTCAGGGGACCACAAACGTCCGTATGGACCAATTCTAATGGTGACGAAGCCTTCTTATACTTTATCCCTTTGAAAGGCTTCCGGGCCTGCTTACCTTCTACACAAGGTACGCATGGTTCTTTGTCAACCTCAGTATACTCAACACCAACAGCTAGACCTTTTTTGAGTAGATCCATACCAATACGGCAGAGATGTCCTAGACGCTTATGCCAAAGCTGAAACTGGGACAAATTAGTGTGAACATTATAAGCTGAAACACCTTGCGGTTTTACTGTACAATCTAAAGTGTACAATCCACCACAAATAGAACCATGTAAAACAGGATCATTTATAAAAGAAACATCATTAGAATAATAAAAATTACAGCCATTCGTATCAAAAACAATCGAGAAACCTTTCTCTACTGCCTTTTTGACTGAGAGTAAATTACAATCTAGGCCAGGAACATGTACAACATTTTTAATCTTCTTGAAATCGGTTTTTGTGTCAATAGCAACATCTCCTAAACCCACAGCCGGCAAACTTTTACCATTTGCTACAGTTATCTTCCCATCACAGGGTCGGTAACTATTAAACCATTCAGCATGTGGAGTCATGTGAGTAGACGCACCAGAGTCGATAATCCACTTCTCAGACATCTGAATACTTGGTGCAGACAAAGCCAATTCCTTGACACCATCCAAAGCCAATTCCGTGACACATGCATCCATATTCCCTGAACTAGAAACATTCATTCCCTTATCTTTAGAACAATTTTCTATAGAGCAACTCGCCTTTGCCTTTTTCTCCTTCTTTTTGAGAGGACAATTAGGACTCTTGTGCCCTGGCTTCTTACAACGATAGCAAATAACCTGCCTGTTAGCATTCAACGCAGCCACATCATCTTTAGTCTCCTTCGTCATTTCACTCAACAACTTAGTCCTCACCAAATCTGTTGTGACTTCAACGCTCCCATTCTCAAGCGCCATTATCATAGGCTCGTAGCGAGACGTTAGACCTCCCAATATAATAGCTGCTAAAGAACTATCTTCTATAGTTTTGCCAATATCGGCCAGGTCTAGTGCTGTTGTAGTTATTGCATTTATGTAAGCTTCTAAATTAGAAAAGTCAGATAAGGTGTACCTGTACAACTTACGTTCCAACGACAGTTTACGACCCAAACTTCGATCCTCGTAGGATTTCATAAGAGCATCCCACGCTTGCTTTGCGGTCTTAGCTGGTCGAACAACCGAAATAGCAGCGCCATCCACAGTAAGGCATATTTTAGAAAGAGCCTTTTCATCCTTCCGTACATCGTCGGCCGTCTTATTGCCTTCGACAACTACTCCGCTTATGGTTTCCCACAATCCTTCATGGATTAATAGCATTCTCATTTTAAATTTCCACACAGTGTATCCTTCTCTATTACAAAGTATCGGAATACCATTTAGTGACATACCAGAAACTGCAGACGACATATTTTCACCACCAATCTCCTTTTAAATTCGATCGTAGATAAAATATACAAAGCTTCGTGCTGATAACGTGTTGTGATTGTAATAGGTATGATAATAGATATGAAGAATCACGTTCGTGGAAACAGGGAAATAAGAAAGGAAAAGAAAAACTCAGAAAACATTGTACGATGGTTGCTATTCAAACGTCAAGTTACAAGCATATTAAATTTCGAATATCTTTTTATCGACATTACAAATGACATAAAACCTAACAAAAAGTATCTTCCAAATAGATTTTACAACACTAACCTACTTAAGTAGTTAGTGTGTCACTTTTAGTTTGTAAATTGCTCTGTACAACGCCATGGGATTATATTCTGTAATGTGGTGCATGTAAACTAAAATAAACTTTAGAAAAATAAATAAGTATATCACTTTAGAAACTTTACTATCGTTGAAACTATCAAAGGGGCCGTCTCAACGAGCCAGAGAATCGCGGCGATATTATCGTCGTGTCACGTATTTCTATACACTCTCTTAGAACGTGTCTCCACGGCGATATCATCGCGGCGAAAATTTGATGGCACGGCGAGACTATCGCCGCGATTCTCTCGCTCGTGGAGAAGGCCCCTTACTGTCACATAGTCAACAGACCTTATCGTTTTATGACGTGCAAGGGACATTCAAACTTAAGGTCGTAAACTATTAACGAGGTCGACTAGATATACAATACACCAATGCAGTTAGTGCATTCTACGTCAAATTTCTGGCTATTAATATATGATTCCGCAACTGTAAGCCCCCCTGTTTCTCATACTTAGTTGACGTCAACCTACATTTGGCTAGATGTAAGAATCTATACATATGATAAAATAGTATTCATAATTAGAGTAATAATTAATAATTAAATTTTTTTTTTAACGAAGAAATTTTGTCCGTTTGTCTGGATGTATGTTCCGGATTGGTGCAAAAACGGCTAAACGGATTTGGACGAAATTTAGCACACAGATAGTTTATAACTTGGATTAACACATAGGGTTAAAATACCGTGGGATATTTTCCGACATCAAAACACAGAACACAACATCAAAAGCTTAGTACATATCTATCATATACATAAAGATGGCCATGACACGTGATGACGCGGCTATATATGTATATGTAGGTAACTTTCAATTGTCCTTTAAAAGGTTTCTTTGGACAGTTGAAAGTCTACTGATCTCTATCAGAACTGACCGCAATACCCAGCCTCAATCCATAAAATTAATATAAATGCGAAAGTGTGTCTGTCTGTCTGTTACCTCTTCACGCTTAAACCACTAAACCGATTTAGATGAAATTTGGTATAGGGATAGTTTGAGTCCCGGGAAAGGACATAGGATAGTTTTATCGCGATATTCCCACGGGATCGACACTTATGCAGGTGAAAGTGCGAGGCGCTGCTAGTTATAACTAAAATTTAAAGAAACTTCGCATTAAGACGTCAGGGGTAGGGCGGGGATTGCGGGGAGTAATTTATAATACTAAAAGGTCACACTTACCTTTTATAACTTGATGTATTCTTCAAGGGGAACCTTCGCAGTGTCAGATGACCACTGCTACCTTCCACGTGTGTAAACCTACCCTTTCAGGGTTCCACTTTGTTAAGAAATAGTTGTATTTTGTGTTGGTGTCGATATATATTTAATTTAGAACTAATACAACATAGGAGAACCTAATAAAGTCCTCCAGATCGTATTTCGGCCATTGCGGCCAATCTCAACATAGACTAGCCTTCGACGCGGGAGATATTATAGTGCACGAGACGTAGTGTATGTACGCAGACACTGGTGCACTCTGTCTTCACTCATATACCGATGGGACGGTAATCCGACACGACCGGAGAGAGATCAGACGCAGGACCAACGGCTAATAAGAAAATCTAGTGTGGATACAAATGTTTCACAAAGAAACTGAAGAGAAAGGGACCTTTATTTACTCACTAGCTGACCCGACAGATGTTGTCCTGTCCAAATTTCAATAAACCAAAAAAAAAGAAAGAAGGAAAAAAATAATAAGCATTGCGCCAACTGTAACCAAGAATTCAGTATATGATTCTAGACGTATGACATGATTCTAGCGTAGAAATTTTTCGTGGAATGTAAAAAAAATCTGCTCTTATTTATTTATTTATTAATCACAAAATCCACAGCTCTTTGAAATTTTATCTTAAGATATATACCTAAGCTAGTCTTACAGCCAATTACGGATTTACAATTTAATAACTATATAATACATGCAGCAGAAACAAAAATACAGAATGAACTGCCATATAAGCATTGCTAAGTGTACAGTGTGAGTGAGTGTGTAGGAGTGTACATGAGGAGTTGCAAATGGGTGTGTAGAATAGAATAGAATAGAAAAAATCTTGCATTTGACAGCCCAATTCCTGAGAAAAGCTACAGGCTTTTTAATATCACGCTAGGACCTAAGGAATCGAGCAAAAAAGATCTGAAATAATGCTAACCGAAAACGAAGTAATAACGCGGCAGGCGATGCGATGCGACTGGGTTGGCTCGGAGGAACAAAAAATTTAACGCGGACGAAGTCACAGGCAGAAGCTAGTCATACTAACATTATAAAGGCGAAAGTTTGTGAGAGTGTGTGTGTGTGTCTTTATATTTTTTTTACTTCTTCACGCTCAAACGGCTGGACCAATTTTGATAAAATTTTGTATGGAGGTAGCTGACACGCTGGATTAAAATATAGGCTACTTTTTATCCCGATATTCCCACGGGATCGACATTTACGCGGTTGAAACCGCAGGGCGCAGCTAGTATTGTATAAATTAATGCGCTGAGTAAAGGTAGGTATGTCGGCCACAAGTGTGGTTATCGCAATTTGACGTAACACGTGCGGGGTGTGTGTGCGGGGTATGTGTGCGCGGCTAACAATTCAATTAATTTTAGTGCATTGCTTTGGATATGGTTTCGGCTTAACGTGCTTTTCGAAACACGGCGGGGTCTTGATATACAGGGTGTTTGGTAGAAGGACTGACACAATTTTCTTAGGGATAGGAAATGTTATATTATCCTAGTTTTCACTCATAACACCTGTCTTAAGTGTCATGGTAGGTAATTGAGATAATTATATGTTCCTTGTTCCTTTTTAACCACCCGAAACATCGTCACAACTTTTTTGTTTGTGGTTGTAATAGAGCGTCATAATTTTTGGTGTAATCTTCAATGTACATTTTTGTACGATCGGTTCTTGAGAATTACGTGAGTGGTTCCAAAGTCCTATAATTGTGTTAAGGAACGAAAATTTTAAATTTAATAATTCATAATAAAAATGAAAATTAAAACTACGAGTATTTTGTGCTCTCAAATGACAACACCAATCCCTCAAATAATTGTGTCGATCCTTCTACCAAACACCCTGTATAATGGATGATCACCCATTCACGAACTAAACGTGGCAAGCGATGCTTAACCTTGGATCGACCCATGCAGCTGTTATTATTTGTTGCCTGTTGCAGGAAATCGTTGGCAAATCTTTTCGGAGGATTCGAAGAACTGAGCGAGAAAAACTTAGTGCAGTAAACACAGCGCACCTAATCTGTGTACGCGATTATTTGCCAAAAATGTAAACAAATATGAATTAATGGAAAAATAACTTTAATTCCTACACAATACAGTTCAGTTTACGCTACAACTTCAAACCTTTTTATAAATTTTTCAATAGTGCTAGTCACTTCGAAATCAACTTAATTATCATTGAAATAAAGTTGATATTTGTTTAACTTGAAATAAGGTGGGGGTGCAGCACTGCGCACTTTTACTACACATGCTCGTGTGTATACTCGTTATATCTAGCTAGGTTTCTCTAGGTTCGTCAAAGGCCAGATCAATTTTATTGATTAATCGACTGAGTCAGTGTCACCATTGATGAAAGCTTTTCATAAAAACCATCCATGGTATATTAGTATCGTTTCATAGGCCACGTGATTTGTCAAGAATAAAGCCTTAGAAGATGAAAAAACATCAAACATTAAATTGATTTAAAGCAATTTCATCTGTAGGTACAAAAAATTCCAAGTCCTGCTATCAAATTATTCTTATTTATTTCATTCGATTGAAATTCAAATTTCGTATCTGAATACATTAATTTTATTTGCTTCTGTTTAAAATATTTCACTCGATTGTCGAACAAAACTGGTTAGACGGTTCGGATTATTCATTCCGGACAGGTGCCATGCTGAATTGTCAAAACTTCGGTTAAAAAACATCGATCAAAGGCAAATACACAAAAACAGTGGTTGTAATAGTTCACAGTGGAATCTAGTTTTAAGATACTTTTGAAATGTAATAGAATATTTTTCAACGTCCTGTAAACATGCCTACATAAATGTGTATTTAATTGTAACGAGATTTTTATGGTGCTACGCTGCTACGAAAAGTGCTACGAGATGGCTACGAGTCTACGCGTAACATTTATTTGGTAGACTCGTTTTCTACGTGATGTAGTGCTACGGAGAATTTCTGACTGCTTTTTAATCAGCTAATGAATACATATACTTACGGATAGACATTACCGAAATTAGTATAGCATTATAGTGATGATGTTTTCGCAGTATGCGGAATATTCAAAAAAAAAATTTTAGTTTACGTAAAGTTGAAAGAAAATAATTCGCACGGTATTCCTTAAAATGACTTTCCTTATTCTGAAAGCACTACTAACAACGTATCATTTATGGTTTCATCCAATAATATTGAACCAACTTTACCTATTCATTTCCTCCATTACGCTAAAAAAAAAAACAAGACGGGATGACGGAAGCACTTTGTTTGCCATCTTTCAATATTATTGTTATAAAAGATACCTTATGTATGCTCGCTCTAAAGACATCATTTTACCTGCTTGTGTTTATAGCGACCACTGAATATTACAAACTGCAACTGACAGCGAGAGAAAATTACAGCGTAAACTGTTAGGAAACGTCCACACTTGGTCTAGAATTCTAGATATTTGAATATGCAATATGTAAATTATGTTTTTAGAGGCCAAACGAGTATATCTAATTTGAATTGAAATAATACCACCTAATAACGATGATTGGCCGAATAGAAATTACATTCATCATGATTTGCCAATTTATTTAGCGCTGGCGACGCAGGCTCTTCTATCGACTCAATTTAAAAAAAAAAATCTTGATTCTTTAAAATGTAACTTTGTGTGCCTAAAAATGAACCTTAATATACAAACAATGTTAGTCACTATATAAAGCAAGTTCATTAAGATTTTACGACAACGCAGTACTGTAGAGATTAATGACCTGCATGGTTTCAACATGCCACCTTTTCTAGTAATTATAAAATAATGGCATACAATTATGAGATAAAAGCTAATGTACGAATTTAGAAGGCAGAAAAAAAAGATTTAGGTTTCGGTTTAGAAAAAAGGCGTATGTGATGATGTAAAAACGTAAAACGATTCCATAATAATTATTTTTTTAATCTGATGGATATTTTTATTGATGTACCATCGAGGAAACTTACATCTATTCACCGTAAGAGCTATTCTGTCTATGCTAGCGAAGGAGGTGGCGGGATGGCTGAGGGACAGAGCCTCACGTCCCAGCCGCCGCGGGAGACGCTCCGGGCGTCGGGAGCCGCGTGACGGCCACCGTAGGCGCGGGCCTGCGGACGGAGAGTAATGGGTAGCTCACCGTCCGATCAGGACCAGGCCCGTGCCGGACGGCGCGTACGTGTTCCACGCGCGCCTCAAAGATATCAGCACCAATGAAGGGGCCCGTTATGGCCGAAGCCTGCCGGGTCAGAGGGATTGTCCGAAAGGGTTACCGCTCGATTTTGTTTTCAAATTGGGCGGCTGTAAGTTTCCTCGATGGTACCTCTCCTACAAAACCCACATAAATAACAAGCTACCTAAAATAGAAGATAAGTGGCAAGCTTTACATAGTACGTTTTTAAAGCTATTTCCCCGATACGTCACTCTCACCACAGCTTGAATCGAGCTCAGTAAATTGCTTATCGCTTTCAGTAAGAGTCGCACGGGAACGCAAAATACCGGGCAGTATCGGACGATAAAAAAACTGATATCTACTTATTTTAACACCGATGGTGAATTAGTGGGGTTTTTCACTCTATTCACAATACACACACACAGGACACTGGACAGGATTAATGTGATCAACACTAGTCATATTATATCGATCTAGATTCCAGCGCTCCCACGCTAGTTTGAAATACCGGATCAAATCAGTGAACAAACGAATCGGAGTTATTTATTAATAAAACATTCAAAATCTACATTGAGCAGTGATTACTAAAACAAACTTTAGCGAAATCAAGGATACCACTTCAGCCAAGTTATCCGGGAAGCCGACCTTAATCAAGTACAATTTGCCAAAACTTTACAGCCAGTGATGACAGTTCATTTGTTCTTATTCCTGAGGCAGCCTTATTCTTATCACGCTATACTCCCAAGTCGAAACCGAGACGTTTGTCTGTTTATCTTAACGGCCTAAACCCGTTCTCGAACAAATACTCAGTGTCGTTCAGTGACTGAACACTCGTTGTCGTGGAAACCGCTTTAAACCGCTTTAGTACAACCTATATCTACCACCGAAGTACCCTGTATGACGCGTTTATATTGGCAGAGTAAGTATTGCGAGGAATACTGTGTGGGTACTATATTCCAAACTAAATTGAAAGCCTTGTTGACATTGATAGTGAAATCTCTACTCTCTAAGACCGTCAACGAAGATTAGGGCCCGTACGAATGTAGATTATTCGACAAAACAATGTGTCAAATTCAATTTTTCGGACGGGCAAGATACATCGGGCGATGGGACAACTGTCAAATCGTGTTGTCGTGTTGTTCTAGTTCGGAAACCGAACTAATCTTATGTCCATAAATGATACGGGTTACGAAACTCTCGTAGCTTTGGCCAGAACTACGAGCTTCGTGCTAAGGAAATAGACCCCCTGTGTACAATTCCTAGTCTACTGCCGTAAGTACTATTAGATTTGAATTGGAGAGCTTACATTTTTATTTTCGTACCTAACTACTTGCTGTTCCAAACCCAAACGCGCCCTAATAACTGTAAACGACGTCGCAGAATTGTGGTTTCAACAAACAAATCTAGAAAATTATGAACAGGTATAGTCAATGTTCAGAATAGCAAACAAAGAGAACAGGCCTAATTTATTCTAAACACGTTTTGTTTTGAAAAGCTCTAGGGAAGCAATTTCGAAGGGTAGAAAAGTTGTCTTACACTTTCATTTAACTTGAAGATACGGTACATAACTTAGATTGATCATTAAAATTTGTTCGCCCAAGGGCCTGTCATATTTAAGGAATAGTTACCGAGTTTTTGTGTATTGCATTTAAAACGGAGACCCTTTTAAATATTCGTTGTTCATTTGTTTATTATGTAAAACTAGCTGACCCGGCGAACTTCGCGCTCCCTCAGAATTAATAAGAATGAATGTATGAGTAAATTAATTATTTTCATGTTTTTTTCCGTTTCCCGTGTTTTAATAGTTATTCTGCTGTTCCAACTGAATGAAACGAAATCTAAATCTTGTATTAAACGCACACTATGCAGCCAAGCATAACAAAAGCTGGGTGATTACATCGCTGACAAAAATGCTTGGCTCAACGCTGGTCCTGCTTCACAAGAGCGCATAAACTAATTAAATAGCATTCGGAAACATTGTCGGAGCTGCTGACATTGAAAAAACTATCTTTGCATTGTATAAAATCAATTTCTTAATATTGTATAATTGCATAGCATACGTGTGAGCACTGTCAGCACTATGTTCTTACTATAAAGCTACCATTTACTAGGTACGTCTTTCATTGACTTGAACATTCAAGGCAATGAAAGACGTACCTAGTGAATGGAGTGAATGGAAATGAGCATGTCATGCTCACTCTAATGTCTCGCTGGTAGTGGCGTGTGTGTTGGATCATTAAGTTCCCTTCAAAATGGTTTAGCTGAATGGTGCTGATCCATACATCATGTTCGTGAACGGACGCCGTCAGTAGGGACTGGCCATCTCTTAGCTGCCACGGCTTATTTTAATTTCTGAATTACGTTTAGGTATATTTTTTATAACGGACGGCTTTTAACGTGCACTTCTTTCTACATCGTTTTCACATGTATAATTTCAACATGAATGATGTAACCAGTTTTTGTAACAATTTTGTGATCTAAGTGTCCGTGGAGTTTCTTGCCCGTACTTCTCCATAGGTACCTACTACACTTTGAAATGGGCAACTAGCTTCATCTTTCTGACTGGAAGGGTCGGTCCCTTTGACAATTCAAAAGTGCCTGTAATTGGTTTATTTAAAATAAATGCTTCGAGTTTGATGTTGATTTGGGTGGAGACAAATTCAACAAATAAAAATTATAAAAAAGGATTCAATCGTTCTCGATTTACAAATGGCGTAATTAACCCGACTTTGTTTTATTTATATATAGATTATGGTTATCTTGTGAGGGCCCGGAAAAGAAAATATCTTATTTCAGACCCTTTTTATTATTTTACCTTTGCTTGGATATGTATGAGGTACCTTTTAAGTTAAAATATGAGTGTACCTTTACAAAATCTACATATTTTTAGTAAAAGAGGTGAAAGACATAATTATAGTACTAGAAATAGGCACCTAGTTCAACCAGGTTTCAGACTGGCTAAACTAGACTGATCTATCATGGAGTCAGTACTCCATTTAAAGTGTTACAATAAAATACCTCCACACAATTTCTTAGTGACCGACTCCTTGACAATTCAAAAGTGCCTGTACCTAAATGATTAAATTGAAATAAATGGTTTGAGTTTGAGACAATTTATTTATTTATTTATCCATCTATTTATATACTTAGGTGATTATTTCAATACTAAAATTACTTTTCAACCAAAATACCAATACAACCCGAAAGGCATGAAAAATTGATTACATGTCCGGCGCATATTTTCGTAATCAATTCTGTTTGCTAAATGCTTTACCTATATTTCCCACCGCGCTGAGCTCCGCAAAAATATAGCATTAAATTAAATCACAGCAGTGCCTTGAGAGGTCTCGCAACTTTTCTAATGATCATAACGGAGATAAACAGCAGTTGTGTGTGTTGCTTCCATCACAAAAGTTTCCTAGCCGGAGTTATGAACAGGTGAATATTGCTAGGGTTGGGGGCCAACAATACGAGACCACAGAGCCCCGTATCATTGTGGGGCCAGGATTTACGTCCCCACTCACACGTAATGTGCACTTCCGACTACCAGCGTAATGAGTCTCAACTTTGAATTTGGAGCCACATTTAACTAAGTTTAAATGCCTTCCACTGTTTCACTGGCTTTTGTGAGTTTAGACTGTTAAACTTGCCATTGTGCCAACCTAATAGCACGCTGATCCATTTCATTAAATTCACTGTATTATAAAGTCGTAACTTTGTTGAGATAAAGATATTTTTGGGATTTACAGCTGGATTATTCCAGTTATTTAGTCTGTTTTCATGAAAATAATGAGAAAATTAACCGACCGAGACTTTAGGATGGAAAATGAGCAGAAACTTTTTCTTTTTATTACTTCAATCTAAATATGAAAACCCTCTGTAAAAAAAAGACTTTGAATGGAACAAATTGGAGTTGAGTGACTTTGACACGGGCTGTTCGGCTCGATAAACTGTGGTAATGACACTCAATAAAGGACGGCGGCTATCATGCTATGAATAAATGAAGACAGCATCGCGGAATGCGATTGCACCATTTTACAAAACCCAGTTCTATCGTTTTCATTATATTCCATAGGGGTGATGGAAAAATGTGACCCCCAACCAAGTTGGGAAAGGGTTAGGTAGATTATAATGTTACTGAAAAATGTGTTGTTTAGATTATAATGAAGCGAGTGATTTTTGTAATATTTTTATATATTGTATGAAAATGTAATTAAATGTATTATTATTCATTCCATTTATTTTCAGACGACACAGGCCCATAGAGAACCTTAATCTAAATATACATGTTTGTATCATACATAAAAACTTGTGATATGATGACTTAAGGCGAAAGCGCCAGGGTAGCCCGGGAAATTATTTTTTTTTACGTTTTTTGCAATTTCTGGTCAGTATTAAGTTGTACGTTGATTAATACATATATTATTAAATTATAATCATTAAAGTCATCAACACAACTCTCTAAGACCAAGTAATCCCACAGAATGACTATTTCATGAAATCGACATTTTGGGATTATACTAACCTAACAAGCTGTATTACTGATTCTAATGATTATAATTCTGTAAATACATATTTGTTACGGCCGTGATTCATATTTTGATCGACGTACCTACAACTTAATACTGATCAGCAAATTGCAAAAAACGTAAGAAAATTTGAATTTGAAGGGTTACCTTAGCGCTTCCCCTTTAAGACTTAGATTATTAATTGCAAAGCTAACATATCTATCTATAATAACAATTGCACGTAACTAAAGACTGCAAGAACTTTTAGTAATTTTCAGAATATCCAAATCTTCCATAGGTTCCAAACACATAAAACCTCTTTCACTATTTTTAGATTACCTTTATGTAAATAAATCTCTTCCCCCCAAAATGGTGGGAAGAGTTTTGTTTAGTAATAATATTTTTAAGTCGTAGAAAATAATTTTATTTGTTATAATTATGCAGCAATCAATCCCGATGGTGTTTTCTAATCACTAAAACACGATACAATAAATAAGTAAATGTAAGTACCTAATACTCTGATTTAAATAAGATATAAATAATAACTGCCAAATAACTGAAATGTAAAAACACAAAGTACTTTCAATTTATTTGGGCCTCTCATCTCGCGCTGCAGGCACTCGACACTTTATGTAACAGCACTCGTAGCAATTCTTGGAACGGATCCAAAACTCAAGGATATCCTGTTATATAACCATAACAGATACTCACCAAGTCCTCGTCGTCATCGGTGAAAATGTTGCTACGCTCCTGGGCCGTCATGTCGCCGTCTTACAAAATACAATACAATATTCATCCATGGTTCACACACACAACAGATGCATCACTGTTAAACACTGCAACTGCATCCAAAACTCCTTCGACAAACCTCCTTGGTAATACATGTTCGAACTTTACATTAAATTTAAAAAAAAGTTTCTCTTTTCAAAATTATGAATCCGATGTTCAATTATGTTCGCAAAACAAGTGAAACATCGATAGTTACAAGAGAGCGGCAGGCACACCCTCTCTGTGCGAGGGTTGGGCGCTTACTGCGGTGGAGGGCGGGCAGAGAAAGCACTGCAGCGTCTCGTAACCATGGCAACGACAAGGCTTTCACGCCACCGCAGCGGAGCGCGTATGCATTGTAGACAATCACCCACGAGGGAAGTGAATTAGAGTAATTTTATATGGATTTCTTCAGTGTGCCTATTAACATCCAGATTCATAGGTTTTGCAGTGCGACTAGGCGTTTTACTAAAATTATTTTCATGTGTTTTGTTTCCTTTGGGATTAAAAGCATTTATGTATCTTCTAAGTAAAGTAAATTATTTTTTCATAGGCACACATGGATAAAATAAGGTAAAATATACACGTGGATAAAATAAGGTACCCACAAAAAAAGTGAACTGTCGCCCTGAACTTTTTCCTTTGCACAGCAATCGGAAAAACCTAAACAAAAAAAAGAACCAACAACTAATTCAGTCCCTCACCTTGGCTTTGCACATTGTATTGTAGTATCATTTTATACCTAGTGTTATTTCCTACAATCAATAGAGCGCCTATAGCATACTCTATTACGGTTTGAAGGCACTCAACAGTCAATATTACGCAACCAATACGGACTGATCATACTCACAAATGCCGATATTGAACAACGAAAATCGAATTAATCATGTTAGGTTTAGATTTCATTGAAATATGTACCTTTTGTGTCTTATTTATAAAGTAGTTGTTTGGTTTAGTAAGTATCCCAATAAATGATAAATGATTTTATTAAACAAACATGATTGATTAGAAGAGGTCGGCGCTTTCTATCTGACTACTCTGAGAAGAAAGGCCGAAACAAACTCAGAGGTCACAGTCTCTTTTAAAGTCCAGACATAATCTTGGTCACGTTATATGAAGACAATGTAGATCGATGTCTGAGATGGTCTTTTGAGGAAAGAACCACACAGATTGAGAGGACCTGTCCAGTCAGTGCACGCATTTGTCAGAAAACGTGCAGCTCAACTCAAGACTAAGGAGCTCAACGATTCGACGAACAATACCAAAGAAAGGACATTTGGGTAGGCCACATAAATTATTTAAACTGCCTATGACTATGAAAAAAAAACTAACAGAACAAGGAGAAAAATATACTTGTGTAGCTCGTGAAAGCATTCTTTTAATGTCGTTGAGATTTTGTAACAGGAACTTTGTCTTTCTAATAATTAAATACTACAGAGGTAGCAGTGGTGGCCTAATGGTAACGGCCCCGACTTACGAGTAAATCGTGCGTTCGAACACAGACAAGCGGTTTACTTTGCGACAGGCGGTTTATTTCATCACCATTGCTCTCTACAACGGTGAAGGAAAACATCGTAAGGAAATGCGCATGTCCTAGGACCAAAAATTTGAAGACATGTGACGTCTACCAATCCGCACTGGGCCTGCGTCGTGGATTACATTCCATTTTCTCTCACAGAGAGGAGGCCTGTGTCCCAGCAGTGGGAACGTTATAGGCTGATTTTGCTAAATACTGCAGACTTGATAAAATCAATGCGTCGCGTCGGGTATATACATAGTCAAAACAGAATTCGTCTGCTTACAGAGTCTTAGCATAAACTTTACTACGGTCCGATCGTCACGAAAATGCGTTTCTCACACGTGTCAGTAGTGCGACAATTCTAGTACCTAGCTAATAAAGATCAAATTCGCAAAACACGTACACATTTGTATGAAACTGACAGGCGTCACAGTAGGCACTCTCTCGTCGGCCGCGCTGTAAATCACTTACAACTTTCGTCACGTCCAAGAAAGTTCACTTGGCAGTTACGCGTAATTACTAAAAGCTATCGTAAGTTACTTGTTTCAAGTAAGTACTGGCCATCTCTAACGAGAACTTTATAATTATACCCTTCGCAGGATATTGGCTATTAGGCACCTGCCCCACCACCGGCGATTAACGAGAAGCGAGTAGAGCTAGCAACCAAAAATTAATTATGTCCTGTCTTTTAACACCCAGAATGCTGCGTTCCATCGCTCTTTGGCAAACTCCAAGGCAGAACTTTAGCGACTCGGTGAGATAAATAAATGAAAACTTTTGCAACCCCTTCAGGCCCATATATCAGACACTAAAAAGTGAAAGAAACTACGTTGTGTGTGAGGCACAAAGTCAGACCCACCCGGCCTTATTACAAAACAAGATAGATACAATATTCTTTATTATGTAAGTACACCATACAAATTACAGATATAAATATAGATATTTTACAAGGGGTGACACAATGGGCGGAAGATAACGGGCGGTAGACAAGATTTATGTATAGGCCCAGATTTAAATCTTCAAGCCATTGTTTTATTTTTAAACATTAATTATATAATTTAACGTTCACGTTCAAAGTTAACGTTCGAATTACAAAAACTGTCGTTAAACCCGAGTCTCAGTTGTCAAAATATTATAATAACTGGCTCGATGGTTTAAAGCTTTGGCTAAAGCTTAACATCATTCTGTAATAAGACGGATTTAATTTTGATATAAAATTGTTGTGAAAGTCTAAATGCTTCCTCAATAAAGATCATCACTAAACACTGTATTCCTATGCAGACTTTCTAGATAACCTTATCTAGAAAGTCTGACATCGTCTTACCAAGGGGTAAACAGAAAGACCTCTAAAGAAAGAATGAAGAAGAAAGAAAATAGTTTTACCTATTTGCGATAAACATGACGCAGAGAATGAGCACAAACACAAAAAAGAACAAGTTGAGGGAAAATATGCGTCACATCCACACAAAACGGCCATTGCTCAGCATATTGCTACGACCCTATACGAGACAGAGCCCAGCGCTGCGCTGCGCTCTAGAAAGTCTGACAACCAGTATTACCAAGGGGTATCGTATTACCCAATAAGTGGGTAGTGAAGATCAGAGTGGCAGTCGCTCAATTTAAAGTGCGGGTATTCAGCTGGATCCGGTAAGCTGGAAACTGATCTCGACATAGTTGGGAAAAGGCAGGCATATGATGAGGGCATCTAGAAAGACACAAATTAAATAAAAACAAAACACACTCGTTCAAGTGAAATAATACCGACTCATTAGTTTCATGGCTCGACAGAGTTAATTAACTCTACACGGCTGTCGATAACAGATGAGCAGAGAGCAGCTCCAAATTTTGCAATCGTCATGCAGCTCTCACTGAGGTGTTAAATGTTAATATTTTTATTCTTCGTATGCTTATTGTGACGTTATTAATGTCACATTGTCGTTTTTCGTAGAGGTCTAAATATTTGAGTCTTATTTTTGTATTAGTCTTATATTTCCCAACACCCATCGCTTCATAATTATGAACATAGGCCTCCCCCAAGCACCTCCACTTCCACCGGTTCTGTGCTTTTCGCTTCCAACGGGTTACTGCGGCCTTCATAAGGTCGCCGATCCACCTTGCGGGAGGCCTTCCAACGCTACGTCTTCCGGTACGCGTTCGCCACTTCAGAACCTTTCAGCCCCATCGACCATCTGTTCTGCGAGCAATGTGCTCTGCCCACTGCCACTTAAGTTCGGCAATTTTTCGGCTTTTCGGCTATGTCGGTTACTTTGGTTCTCCTGAGATCTCCTCATTTGTAAAGGTCTGACAAGGTCTGGCAGGCACAACGGCAACGCGATCATCATCATCTACAACCCGACATAACCCACTGCTGAGCCCATGCCTCTCTTTTCATGTGCCAATCCCCACGCTCCCGTGCCAAACTCATCCAGTAAACGCGATACCTAATCAATGTGACATACCTTCACGTTTAATAGCTTGTGGATAATTAAATCATTACTCATGAACGTAACTCGAATATCTTACACGTGTAGATGATAATTGGCTTCTTAACCGACATCCTTATGAGCATTAAATAACACATACACACACTCAATTGGGTCGTTAGAGTTATATATCATCTTATTTTCCTCATAGAACAATCAGCCTTATGGTTTCTACTGCTGGGAAACAGGCCTCCTCTCTGTGAGAGGCAGTGGGTCGTAATATCCCACGTGAGCTCAGTGCGGGTCGGTAGATGTCACATGTCGTCGAATTTGTGGTTCTAGGATGTGCAGAATCGACCTGAAACAAAAAATTCGTCACGATGTTTTCCTTCACCGTTTTGTTCATGAAATAAATTACGCAAAGGAACCCGCCTATCTGGTTTCGAATCCACGACTTACAAGAACTCGTGAGTAAAAAAATAGCCAATCAGGAAGTATTAGGCTTGCAGTAGCTGTCCAGGGGTCGCCGGAGTTTTTAGCACCCTCACTCGTGTGTTGTTTCCATATGATTCCCATTTTGATTTAAAATAAATATTGATGCATACTCTGTGGTCGGGGAGGGTCAGGTTATTGAAAAGGCTTCCATTGAGGGTTAATCTTTTATATTTTTGCCACACATTTCACAACGTAACGTGCCCATGTCGGGGCCTCTTGTCCAAACGAACCATAAGTGTCACACTGTCAGGCGACCACGTTTGTGACAATCCGCCACAGAGCTCAGAGGTCTGTTAGGACGGAGGAGTTTGTACATAGCTATAACTCTTCTACAATAAATGTGCCTCTCCTTTGAGCATCAAGTATAAATAGCCAAATTAACTGCGACCAACTTGGATGTATCACTCGCCGGTCACTGCCGCGGCACCGCTCGCTTCTTCCATCGCTCAGTTGGCTTCTTTGTTCGCTCGGCTCGCACGCGGTTGTACACAGCTCTAGCTTAACCTATTTAGTCGGGGTACCCTAGCTTAGTTACTGCAACCAATTTTGATAAAAGACAGAAAGTTAAAAAGCGGGCATCATAGAAGGTCAGTAGGTTTTTAGAGGAGCAATCAAATATTTCCCATTTTATTGCACAATTTTAGTTTAACAGACAGTTGTTCGGTACAAAAATACTTTACAGTAGGTTCTTGCCCACCGTAACCTGGCTCCACAGCAGATGAGCTTACCACAATGCAATTAAAACAATTAGGCAAAAAGTGTGCCCATTAAACAAAGGATAATGAATTCAGATGAAAACGGTCCGGTCGACAGCCGGCACTAATGGCGATGCGCGGTGTCGTCTCACATGGCACTGATCTTAGCACTCTTGGAGGTTCAAACTTGATTACTTAGCTTATTTTTTTTGTAAGAACATTTTCTCCCTTATTAATCATTCAGACTGCCACGAAAAATTTAAGTATGTTTGACCATACTTAAATTTTTCGTGGCAGTCTGAATGAAAAAGTTTCATACTGCACCCTAATTGCGTAACAAACTATCAATCACAATCTGAATCATTTGGAAGGATATTGCCAATCCATTGCTTCATACGTTTGAAAAATTTGTCTGCTCAACAACATAAATAACGCAATGAATGTTGTTTAACTGTCAAAATTAAAGCCAGTCCTAATGTTAGTGTGTTGCACAATTACTCCGCTCGCTGGTGTAACTTATGTGCATAGAAAAAACCCTGTAAATAAATAAAGATTAAAAAAACTGGCACTCCGGTAGTGCCGACAGAAGTGAAAACTTGAACAATTACGAGTGTATTTTGTGAATCGTCTTAAACAAAACACGCGTGTTAAGGTGTGTTCCTTATTTTATAGGGTTTTTTGCAAATCAGGTATGATGACCAAAGTGACTGGTTTATTCTTCTCGTGAAAGGAATTTATTCAGATTTACAAATAAGCACACAGGATAGCAGTGCAGGAGCAGTGGTGGCCAAGTGGTAACGGCCGCGACTTACGAGTTGTAGGTCGTAGGTTCGAACCCAGACAGGCGCTTTACTTTGTGTAAATTATTTCATCACCACTGCTCACAAAACGGTGAAGGAAAACATCGTGAGGAAACCGGCATGTCCTAGAACCAAAAATTCGAAGACATGTGACATCTACCAACCCGCACTGGGCCCGCGTGATGGATTACGGCCCACTCCCTCTCACTGTGAGGAGGCCTGTGTCCCAGCAGTGGGAACATTATAGGCTGATGATGATGATGATGACACAGGATAGACTTCAGTTCGTGGTGTTGGTCGCGGCAGTGGTAAGAGAAGCAAGCCCATGGAGCTCGTCGTCAGTTATATATCCGTGGTTCAGCGCCATCTCGTCGTTGTTGGATGAACTACGTAGTTAGTACGCGAAAGGCCCTCGTAGTTCTTCCCGATGTGCATAGATGGCGCTGTCCTCAACAACGCGCGTCTTTCGTTTTACGTCTTACGAATCTTACGATCAGGGTCACGTGACCTGACGCGAATTTAGAAGTTTTTACCCATTCCAAAAAAAGTACACAGCGCCGCTAAAGAAGTTTTCACTTCAAAAAAAACTTATGTGCGGGTTTATTAATAAGGGGGCAAGACAAAAGACTGCCTGCTGTCCTTAGCTTTGTAGGTAGGCTATACATCCACCAACGAAGTTATTGATTTATTTAATTAAAATAAAGTACATTATAATTACAAGAAGGTATTATTCCATGCCACCTCCCATCCCATAGTAACTTTAAATTAGAGTTATTTTGTATTATGAACACCATACCTAAACATATCACCATTTTCAAACCTATATAGAGGTGTGAGGAACAGGGTGTAAAGTTCACTCAACCTCCATAGAAAAGGGAGGATCCTCCGACCAGACGGGTGTTGTGTCTGGCAGGCAACTGCCCATTGATTCATGTCGGGCCGTTGTATCTATGCTAGTTGCGCGGTAAACTCTGCTTGCGCGATGCAGGATTTACGTGACGTCAGTATGACGTGTTGTTTGCATGTGGCGTTGTAGATACCGCTACACCTACATGGGCACTTATGAAACGTCAGAAGCTAGGTGCAAGCTAGGTTCCAATTAGTCGTTTCCTATGGAGAAGAGGCGGCAAGAAACTCGACAGTGGTTCTTTTGAAAATAATTGGCTTTTACAATGTTTTCAAATCAGAGTGTTAACAGGTATGAGAGGACAGTGCCGGTTGGTCAACAAGTACCTACCAGAATGCTCTTAATTTAAACTTATAAAATCCAGTTGCAGTCTCATTTCGGTGACAAACAAATGTCAAAATGTAGGGAAGTTCGGGATATTTTTGACAAATTTAGCATGAGATCAGACTGTGAACTTTCTCAAAATTACGAGACTTGCCCCTCTGGTTCTTAACAAAATAGACAACGGTCTACAAATCTACAGTCTACAAGGCCTACAATGTTCTCACATTTACAAAATATAAGAAGAAAAGAAAGAAAATACGTTTATTTATGCCAATTTGGGAGAAAACATTCGTAAGAAAAAAAAAGAGAAAAGAGTCTATTGAAAGGATAAATAAAAACCTATTCAAACCAAATGACATGGTTGCCATTAAAACTGTGACAAATCTTAATTGATATCCGGTCAAAAAAAGCAACTACTGCGCTTTGGAATTGGCAAATGCATCATGTTTCTGACTGACCGAATCCTTCACAATTCAAAATGTCTATCTATGGCAATAGTGCCGATGTCGATTCAAAAATGTCTGTAAGGTTTAATTGAAATAAATGCTTTGAGTTTGACAATTGAAATTATAATTAAGAAAAACAAAACACCCGATGTCAATCATCTATTCCGACGTTACTTCAAATTAATAGAATAGAATAGAATTTTATTTTGCAAATATGGGTAATAGGTACATAATCAATAGTTCTTAAGATTACATTTAGCCCAGCCACATTTTACCATATTACTAACATTACTTGATTCCGGCAAGCCGAAATAGGATGTTATTTTTTTACGAAGAAGCGTATGAAATATTTCTCTCTTTCCTTTTACTTACCAAAACAATGTTACTAAGTTAATTCATTAGTGTTACGATCTGAACAAGTCTTCATGCCTCGTGAATTTTACAAGCCGCCATTTTCATTTGCGTGCAGACAGCCGACGACTTTGTCGTAATGACCGAAATTACGAGCTAGCCATAATACGGTCAACTTATAATGATGATAATAAAAAACCGAGGGGTTAGCTCATTCGATTGTCTGACGCATGCAAACTAAGAAATTAGACCGGTATTATTTTGTATTATTTTTTGTTAGCCTGCCAAATCCACTCCTTCCATCTCGGTCGCGAGCTCGCGCGTCCTCCTTCCAGTTTTGGCGTGTCCAGTTGATCCCGCCATCAACTCATTGCACCACTTCATGTGGAAGATGTGGCTGGAAGCACAATGAATGGTACACTACTTATGTGATTTGTGGATCTTGCCATAGTGTATTAACTAACGCGTATTTTTTCATATTCTCACTTTTGTTCTTCAAGCGGCTGATCAAGTTCTCAAAGAAGTAAAAGAAACGACAATTTTGTTTTTTTTTATATGAACGATTTTAAGGTCCTAAACAGGTGAAGCGGCGCGAGCGCACGTCCCGGACGGCTGCGGGCGGTAGAGTCGCGGCGGCCGCGGAGCCGCTATTGAAATGATTCGATGCCTAAGGTCTCGTATAATGTCAGAGTAAAGCGGCCGGGTCGTGCGCCCGCGCCGCTTCACCTGATTAGGCCCTTACCGTCGGGACCCAAGAGAAATTACAACTATTTTCTTTTGTTCTTATACTAAACTAACAAGTTTTATTCAAAAGATGTTGCAGAGGATATTACGAATATACTATGACTTTAGGATCCGATTAACTTAAATTTCCAATAGAATATACAGTCACATCAGCGAAGTAGCTGGTACAGCCAGTATAAACCTATGCTAATTCCTACTTAAACCTACTTATATTATAAATGTGAAAGTTTGTGAAGATGTTTGGATGTTTGTTACTCAATCACGCGTAAACCGTTGAACAGATTTGGAGGAAAATTGGCACAAAGATAGACCATTTCCTGGATTCCTTTTATCCCGATATTCCCACGGGATCGACATTTATGCGTATGAAACCGCGGGGCGCTGCTAGTATTTATATATAAGTATATGGATTACGTACAAGTATATAAAAAAGGGTATGAGCTCATTGGGCATAAAAAAATTTCGTCCGAATCCCTGTCAATGGGAAAAATGCTCAAAAGGTTGGCAGCATTGCTATGATGGATTGTTCTAGTGGTTTTTTACGTAAGTTTCGTACAAGTGATTTTTAATTAATTAAAAGCTTGCCTTAATAAAGATTTTTGCCTATCTGGAAAGCTCTCAATCGATTGAATACCCAAGTAGGCCACCACAAACACAATTTGTCGAAGTGGGGGATTACTGACCCATTCACCACTCAGTGCGAGTGCGGTGCTTCTGATCAGACCATGCCCCACTTGCTGGAGTGCCCGGTTACCTTCACTTCGGATGACCTAAAGAATGCCACTGATTCAGCAGTCAACTTCTTTTATAATTCTTTTATACTAGAATTTTATAATTCTTTTATATTCATATATATATTTTTTTATAAAATATAAAATAATTATAAAATTCCATTGATTCCTATTTTAAAAAATCTCAACCATTTATGCAAAGGTGGGTCGCCTAATTGCTATTATAACTGACTGTACATAGCACACGTAGCAGGGGTGGGTCGTTAGTCCTTAATAAAATCAGCCTCTTTTGTTAGATTCTTATGATGAGAGGGTTGGCGCCAAGAAGCCGCGTCTCTCCGGCGCCGGCACGATTATTAGACGTTTTCTTTTGAAAACTATCGGGACAAAATATTTTATCTTTATTAATTTCTGATGGCTGCGCTTAAGATAAAAATGGTTCTTTTACTTATGATAATCTTCTTCTTTTCGTGAGGATTGACTACTACTCAAATTTAGTCCAACCAGTATGTTAATTAATACCTGTGTAGCGTTGGTACCTTTTTAGTTACTATTAATTACTCTATGGTTGATGCTCTGTGGGTCACCTGTCATGTCAATTGGTTTTTCATGTCAATGGAAAATATGTTTTTCTTTACGTAATATCGCATGAACATCCCTTGTAGAGACTTTCACCTTCTTTTATTAATTTTATAAGTTTTTTATGTATGTGGACTCGGTAATTATAAGTAATTATCTAACTATCATCTAGGTATCATTTTTATCACATACATACCCACTTCACCTGGGCCGCTCCGCTCTGTCATTCACCTTGACCAGATAATAAATTATTATCTTTACTAACTGAATATTATTAATAATCTACTCATACTAATAATAACGCTGAAGAGTTTGTTTGTTTTTTCGTTTGTTATATGTATATCAGATTATATTTTTTCAAATCCGACTGGATTTGAAAAAATATAGTCTTTGCATTTGATAGACGAATTCTCGAGGACGGTTAAAGGCTATTTACCACCGCGCAAGAACTCTGAGAATCCGAGCAAAAACAAAAAAGTCAGAAAGAACGTTAAGAGAAAACGATGTAAAAGCGCGAGCGGGATGCGATGCGATGGGTCGGGGCCGAATTTCACTCGGATGTAGTCGCGGGCAGAGGCAAGTAACGATAATACATTCATCATTATTGCATAAGAAGAGATCCTGAAATATGCAGGTGGTTGTAAACGATGAGCAGGAAAGAAGATCAGGCAAGGCATCTCGTGTAAGGGCTCGTGCCACGTGGTATCTGACACTGCACTTGGGAAGGGTCAATGAAATTTGTCTCAGGCCATTTCACCTGAGACAAATCAATTCAAAATATTTTATTTTACGTAAACCTACATGGGCACTTAAGAAACGTCAGAAGCTAGGTGCACGATTTCAATTGGTGGTTTCCTGTGGAGAAGAGCCGGCAAGAAATTCCACGATTACTCTATTAAAAATAGTTAGTTAGCTTTTACAAATTACAACGTTAATAGGTATGGGTGGTCCGAAAGGAAATAGAAAATGGTCTACAAACGTACAGTCTACAAGGCCTACAACGTTCTTATTCTTACATTAATAAAATATACAAGAATCCATATAAAAGATATCTGACAGAAAGAAACAGTGTATCTAAGGACTTCAGAAGCGGGCTTAGAGAACTTTCCAGAAAATCTGATACCTACCCAATCATGTACTCGTAACATACCATAAAAAGTATGACTCAGTGCCCCGATATCGACTAGTGCGGCTTGCCAAACATCCAAGGTCACCCCATACGCTATGCAGACACGACGCCATTTTATTGGTGAAAATAGCATAGTGTGCCAATGTTAACTTCGTTTCAAGGCTCCTTCAAACAGGCGCGATACGACACGCGACACAAAGGCACCGCAAGTCGCGCAAAGAGCGGTGCCTTTGTGTCGCCTGCGATTATATCGCGTGTCGCGCCTGTTTGTAGGAGCCTACAGCCAATTTTTACGTTTAAAACTACTCAATGAAAGTTTAGCACGTATCACTGACAAATCGCTCCTTCGTAATAGACGCACTCTGCGTGCCGAATTGCCGATCTGGCCATTTGTCTATACGACAGTGGCTAATGGCCGCAGGTTCAATGCCAGGAGATTGATCGCCGAACTGATCATGGGAACTACTTTACACGTTTGCTACCCTATACATTACTGGGTTTCGGCCCAGTAAGAAACATATTTTTTTTTTGGTTTACTTTCTTACTGGGTTTTGATAAGAGGCCACTGGCCTCCCAGATTGGTAAAATTTTTGTGAAATATTAAAAGGATTGAGTTACTGTTGCAGATGTGTTGTAAAAAAAGAAAGAAAATACGTTTATCACATTCACACATGGTTGGTTCGGTTGTCACATTCTTTTATATCTATAATCTATGTCTGGTCATTAAGAGAGTTTATGTAAATTGCACTGTGAATTTGGTCAGAGGAAAGTATTATTTTTTCAGTATGATGTCCACGTTCGTCTTGTCCTAGTTAAAATCAGGACAATTGGTAAATGCCTTGATGATTCCAAGAGCGATAAAAGTTATCTCGAAGGTGCGATTCGTGCCAACATAAAAACTCTCGAATCAGTCGAGCTCATTCTGAAAACGTCGTCTCCTCGCTGCTCGCAAAACCATTAATACTGATTGATATCGACTGCTAAATTGAAGTGACTATCTTAAGAACCATTCATCACTTTCGCAAATTGCAATCTACGTGTCTTTACAAACACGTTCATTCATCAGGCAATCAATGCAACTCCAATTAATTTGCCAGCAGTGCTTACTCGATGTGGAGGATTCATTCATCACTCCACATCGTCTGCGTTCAATTAAGCATTTTAATACACAATGAGACTTTATTTTAGAACGTATACTTTTCATTATACCTAATCTCTTTTTATTTTTATTTATATTGTCACTCTTGTAATTTTTTTTTTCCTAATGTTATTAATCGCTCGTTTAAGAAGTATTTTCGCATTCGGGAGCTTTAGTTCCATTATTATGTTAACACCTCCCGGGACCATGGGGTCCCGGACCTTTGGAAGATGCACGAGGTGCCGAAGCCAACAATGTGACATTTACCAACCCGCACTGAGCCCAAGTGGTGAATTACGGACCAATGTCTCTCACAGAGAGGAGGCCTGTGTCCCAGCAGTGGACACGCTAAATTCTGCTATGCTTATGCTATGAGCAAAAACGCACTTCATAGAGCCCTAATCGTCGCCTCATGTCAGTTAATTATTATTTTAATACTTCGGCATTTTTTTGTCACATTTATACAACAGAGCTAATCAGATCTTCGTTGCTTCAGGAAACCCAAATTTAGGACCGTTTTACATATCGTTAGTCGAATAATATTGTCAAATCAAAGGCGTATTCCTTCTTATCCCTATCCCCCATATTCAACAATGATGTCTATTTACTTACAAAGAACGATGTTCTATAGGAAATACGTACGACTAGTAGTCATAATTAATTCAGCACTTACTATTGGAAATCAATTGCTCAAATTTAGCAGGAACGTTCGAACGTTAGAACTTTCTTAAGAGGCCGAACACGAAACAGCTCAGTTTGGTATTTTTTTTACGGAAGTGAGGAATTTAAAAAAAATTGTTTGTTAATTATAAAGTCCAATTCTTAGTCTTGCAAGTGGCTTCAAGGGATTCATAAAAATGATTTATGTAATAATGGCAAATCAAATCACTAATATTCGCAAGAAATTTTCCGAATAATGACGTCAGGGTGACCTTTGATTGATCTTTGTGTCTTACAAGAAGTTTCTTGTACTTAGTTATGTGCAGTCACCAAAAGAGATAAGTAACCAGGGTCGTCGGATATAGTTAAAATTTATTAAGAAAACAATGGATATTTTCGAATGAAATATATTTGATAAATAAACTGTTTGTTTTCTATTAATTAAATTAAATTTTATTCAAAAACATCCATCGGTTTCTTAAAAAACTTCAACGATATCCGACGACCCTGATCACTTATCTCCTTTGGTGACCGTACATATCGTACCGTAATTTTGAAACTAAAAAATATCATCAACATCTTTATTCACATTGTCCACTAGCACTTCAAATTCGATACAAAATAAAGCAGAAGGGAATGACAACCAGCAAATATTTGCGGTGTATGTATATAATCCAATGAAAGAGATTGAATCTTCTCTGCACAATAGCTCATGCTACTAGGGAGTAAAGTCACTGATGTTGATAGCGGAGGTGGCTGCCAAAGATACACCAAACGGAGGCAAGGAAGCACAAAACGGATCGATGTATTATGTTATAACCACACACAGAGAAGGAACCCCTCAAGAACACATGACACACTTAAAAAAATTTAAGTAGATATCATATGCAAGAAAGCGACCAATTTATTTACCTCATTTACTATCAACCAGAAGAACTCAACCGAGTGAACCGATCTAATGGACTGTAAAATGAAATCATTCACGTAGAAACAACTGAAAGCAGACGCTGAAAGGTATTCAACACCTTGTTTCGAAGTAAGTAAACATTTCATTTCCGAGAAAACTCTGCAGGTAAGTTCTAATTTACAGGTGATAAAACATTTTCACTTATCGACCGCGGAGTTGGCAATTTCCTTTCGGAACTGTAAACGTAGATAGACATTCATAGCAATCAGACGAAGAAAATTGAAAGTTAGTACTAAGAGTCATATTTTATCTGTATGTTGACACACTTAGAAAACAAATAAATATTTTAGACGCAACATAATAATATGGTATGGGCATTAGGGTGTCCCGAAATTTTTTTTTTCGCTTTTCGCTACTCAAGCCCCCTCAAAAGTTGCATTATTAGTTTTAGATTACCGTAAAAATAATAAAAAAAACATAAAAAAATATCTTGAGGGTTCTACCGGCATTTTTTTTAATTTTTTTGGATTCAAGGATCTGAATCAGGATCTGAATCAGGATCTGAATCTGAATCTGAATCAGGATCAGAAACAGGATCAGAATCTGGACTGATCCAGATTCTGAAATCAGGATCAGAATCAGGATCCTGGATCTGAATCAGGTTCTGAATCAGGATCTGAATCAGGATCAGAATCAGAATCAGAATCAGGATCAGAAACAGGATCTGAATCAGGATCTGAATCAGGATCTGAATTTGGATCTGAATCTGGATCTGAATCAAGATCTGAATCAGGATCTGAATCTGGATCTGAATCTGGATCTGAATCAGGATCTGAATCAGGATCTGAATCAGAATCAGAATCAGAATCAGGATCTGAATCAGGATCTGAATCAGGATCTGAATTTGGATCTGAATCAGGATCTGAATCAGGATCAGAAACAGGATCAGAATCTGGATCTGAATCTGGATCTGAATCAAGATCTGAATCTGGATCTGAATCTGGATCTGAATCAGGATCTGAATTAGGATCTAAATCAAGATCTGAATCAGGATCTGAATCAGGATCTGAATCAGGATCAGAATCAGGATCGGAATCAGGATCTGAATGTGGATCTGGATCTGAATCTGAATCAGGTTCAGAATCAGAATCTGAATCAGGATCAGGATCAGAATCCGAATCAGGATCTGAATCAGGATCGGAATCAGGATCAGAATCAGGATCAGAATCAGGATCAGGATCAGGATCAGAATCAGAATCAGGATCTGGATCAGAATCTGGATCTCAATCTGGATCTGAATCTGGATCTCAATCTGGATCTGAATCTGGATTTAAATCAAGATCTGTATCAGGATCTGAATCAGGATCTGAATCAGGATCTGAATCAGGATCAGAAACAGGATCAGAATCTGGATCTGAATCAGGATCTGAATCAGGATCTGAATCAGGATCTGAATCAGGATTAGAATCAGGATCGGAATCAGGATCTGAATCAGGATCTGAATCTGAATCAGGATCAGAAACAGGATCAGAATCTGGATCAGAATCAGGATCAGAATCAGGATTCCGAATCAGGATCTGAATCAGGATCGGAATCAGGATCAGGATCAGAATCAGGATCAGAATCTGGATCAGAATCTGGATCTCAATCTGGATCTCAATCTGGATCTCAATCTGGATCTGAATCTGGATCTGAATCAGGATCAGAATCTGGACTGATCCAGATTCTGAAATCAGGATCAGAATCAGGATCCTGGATCTGAATCAGGATCTGAATCAGGATCTGAATCAGGATCAGAATCAGAATCAGGATCAGAATCAGGATCAGAATCAGGATCTGAATCAGGATCAGTATCAGGATCAGAATCAGGATCTGAATCAAGATCTGAATCAGGATCTGAATCAGGTTCTGAATCAGGATCTGAATCAGGATCAGAAACAGGATCAGAATCTGGATCTGAATCAGGATCAGAATCAGGATCAGAATCAGAACCGGTCGATTCTGTAAAAATCTCACCGTGAAAACTTAGGTGATGTGAGTTTGTTTTTGCTAGGAATTGACACTATTGACATTGACAGCTCACTCCACGCTCACTTCACCCAAGTTTTCACGGTGAGATGGTTACAGAATCGCACTGCTGAATCAGGATCTGAATCAGGATCTGAATCAGGATCTGAATCAGGATCTGAATCAGGATCAGAATCAGGATCGGAATCAGGATCTGAATCAGGATCGGAATCAGGATCTGAATCAGGATCTGAATCAGGATCTGAATCTGAATCAGAATCTGAACCTGAATCTGAATCTGGATCTGGATCTGAATCTGGATCTGGATCAGAATCTGGATCAGAATCAGAATCTGAATCAGAATCTGGATCAGAATCTGGATCAGAATCATCAGGATGTTCTTTAGCATCGTTGTGATTTGAAAGTTTATGACACAAAAAGCGACAGTTTTTACATGTTGTTTTGTTGTTTTTTTAGAGACATGTAAATTCATAAGATTTAACAACATGGGAGAAAATGAGATAGGAAGCATTATACAGTGTTTTTGAAGGTTTCACTTCTACCACGTGTGAATTGCACACTTGCTGTTTTTTTTTTGTCTGTGTAAAATACCAATCAATCCAATCCAAATCCAATGCCAATCTCTTTGATTCGTAGTGCAATGAAAAAAAGAAAAACGCGGACGGAAAGATGTGTAAAACTAGTGACGGAGGCTTCTCAAAGCGTCACGGACGCTACAGCTCGGGATGGTTTTATTAGGAACAGATTAAAATCTCGCTCAGAAATGCCTAACTTTGGTCACAAAAACCAGTTCCATTTTTAAAGTTGCCATTGATTATTTTGTCTTTCAACTATTTTAAACCTTGCTTTAACTCATTGTTGTACCCTTAAATTTAATAAAAACCATTTAAATGTTATTTTTGTATGATTTATAGTTTATATTAGGAACCCCTAAAAATAGCAAATTTGAAAAACTTCAAGGACTGGTAGAGGCCTCAAGATGCCGGATATCTAATTAAATTTTATAATAATCGTAATATATGTGTCAAAACGCAACTTTTGATACCTCTTGCGTAGCCGTAGCTCAATTTTTTTCCCCCATACATGAACGGGACACCCTAATGGGCATCCGTTCAATAATACTTAAAAGAGGTAAGTATTCTCTTTTTAGGGTTCCGTAAAATGGATCCCTTATAATTTTTGTCCGGAAGTCACACAGCCATTTTACTCGGAATCTTTGCACTTCATCTATAAAAATTGGATAGAAGCCTGTAAGAGGCTCCGTGGCACTATTGACCCGCCTGATCTGCATGCTGTGCTGGCTCGCTTCTTTGTCCCAGATAATTACTGCCGCGACAGAAAGCAGGATGTATGCTGTGCCCTCATGTCGAACCGTTGCGCGTCTCCAGTACTTCACACTATGGCCGCATTTAATGATGTTTTTAATAAAATTATAATCCAACATAATGATTTGTTTGCGGATGAATGGACAAAGATTTTAACGGCTTGTCAGAATTACCTACCGTGAAAAGATTGTATGAAAGTGTTGTTAACTTTTTTATGTTATAACCTTAACTTTATGACTTTCTGTTTCCTCTTTTATTTTTACAACCTTACGTCACTCACGACACAAATACAGAAGATCTAGATTTGACAAGTTACCAACCGACGATTTGCGCTACGACGCGCCTACGCACTCTGTATGAGCAAAACTGAGTCAAATACCGCATGCAGCTACAACTTTATCAGGCTGTTTAAGATATACTCAAAGAACAACTTTACGTAATACTTTCGTAAATCTATAACGGATGTAATAAGACACTTAAAGAAGCAAGAGCCTTTTCACCACAGATATTTTTGTTGTACTGGACCATACCTAGGAACCTTCTGGTTACTGAGATATTGAAGATCAAAATTCCAACGTCTTTTTTTACTTTTTTTCACGAATCAAGTTACTTATAAATGTTATAACTTAACTGTAAATAGCCCCACAACTGCTGTACCGTTGTGTGCACCCATAAACACAATGTTTATTGCGCGCTGCTGTAAATTGCGACTTTTCACACCAAAAATAAAACTTGTTTTCGAGCAATAATTTTTGCTCAATGTAAGTAACTTATAGTTTGATGTACAGAATGCGTAGATAACGGCTATGTGACGGATTTTTTAGACCCTGTATACCTATTCATGAAAATGTCTGCTAAGTTACGACAAAATGTTACAGCCGGTCGATTCTGTAAAAATGTCACCGTGAAAACTTAGGTGAAGTGAGTTTTTTTTTGCTAGCATGACACTATTGACAGCTCACTCCACGCTTACTTCACCTAAGTTTTCTCGATAAGATTTTTACAGAATAGCACCGCAGTAGGTACTGTGAGAGCTTTACGAGCTCTCAGTACCTACCGTACGAGTAAGAAACCACAGATTGTCATATTACTTCAATAGCTGTTCCTAGAAGATGGTTCGATTCTACGTTTTTTTCATTTTTTTCTTGTCTCTTGGCTTGTTGGCCTACTGTTCTCTTATTCTTTTTTTAAATCAATGTTGGTCTCATATTTCTGTCATCTACTCTTCAAAATATTCATAAAGGTCACATTTAAGCACCAAATAGGTTAATCTCTACAGAACCTACTTAATATAATTGGGAAAGCGGGCGGATTTGGAACTAATTAAATAAAATAGGTGTCAAAAGCCACATTGGGAGGACTAGAAGAGTTTGTCAATCACTCTGTAGTGCTTTCCAGGTATCCAGTGTATTGGCGTATGGTTTTGTAATCATAGAGCCCCGAGTGGTGGAACTTTATGGATGGCAGAACATGAGGCGCATCGCTGCGCAGTAACAAATTCACCGGTCAGCGGGGGTGAGGGGTGAGGTACTGGTGAGGTACTGGTAGGTAATGTACTGCGCAGCGTCAGCGCACTTCAGAGTCGCTATAAAGTTTGAATCGATGTAGGTGCTTACCGAACATTCAATTTACTATGATATTCACTTTTAATTAAGTTTTGTTTCAGATTGAACAAATTAGCTGCTACTTTTCGGATTTGGAGAGTAATCGCTTGGGACAATATTGCTTTGAAAAGCATGATCGCACTTCAAAGTGATTTTGAAATACCCACTATTTGAAATTCACTTTGAAGCGCGATCATGCGTTTATTATTAGTATTAACGACGCCATGACAAAAGACATCAAAGCGGGCTAATTAGTTAGCCATAAGTTGAAAAAAAAAAACAAAAAGAAATATTCAGTCGCAGCTCAAAACGACGAAGATAAGAAAAAAAAAACGCTTCACTAATGACGTCCAATGGCCAGTTACACTTAATTATGTAAACGACTAATACTTTCAGTAAGAAGATCAATCAATGTCACCCGGTCTGTTAGCTTATCCTCTGTTATTGAACTTCATTCGCACAGCATCTTTTGCCAATTTTCCTGTAGGGAATGCCTATTATAAATTATTTTTCCCCTGTCCTGAGAAGATGATTACATTAGGTACCTGGTTTTCTCCTGTGTCGAAAAGGTGTGTTATTTAACAACACATAACTTTTTGTTGTTATTTTAATCAAAGGTGAAGAACTCAAGTTTTGTGAAAGCTTGTTTTTTTTTTATTAAATTTTTTGTTATACTTTTGTTGTTATGTTCTACCGTAAGTACCTTTATAGGTAGGTATGCTTCATTTGAGATGATTTGTTTCAGACGTTACTTAATAATTATCTCCTATCAGCGTTAAGCTCGCAAACTTTGCAACCTGAAATCAACGTGGGGCCTAAAATAAAACTGAAAAAAAAAATACAAGCCGACACTATTTTAATTTC
The DNA here is from genome assembly GCA_927399505.1 of Luperina testacea. Classification (NCBI taxonomy): domain Eukaryota; kingdom Metazoa; phylum Arthropoda; class Insecta; order Lepidoptera; family Noctuidae; genus Luperina; species Luperina testacea. The sequence continues at coordinate 14,099,204 of OV656768.1, read as the reverse complement.
GACGCGAGTCGACATGATCCCCATGAAACCTTTTTTTTTTTTTGTTTAATTACCTTCCCGTGACCCCAGGGCTGGCTTTTACCTTAGATAGAAGCTAAGTATTGCCATACAACGTGAGAATTCCGATACGGAAGAATATTTCGACGCCATATTTTAGTTTGCCAATAGTTTTAGTTAAATTAGGATATTACAGTAGAACCCGTTTAAGACGATCACGCTTAATACGATTTCTCGCATAATACGCCACTTTACGCCAGTCCCTGCTACTTGAGACATATTTTCATACATTTCTTAACGCTTAATACGATTCGTCATCCCGTTTAATACGCCCAAGCCCGAGCCAGAAGAACCCGAGATACTGCAGGGTTTTCCTGGATATTCTTCCATTGATGACAATGTAGCACCGTACGAAATTCAATCAATTGAAGATCTTATTGAGAATGTGAATAACACACAAAACGAGGCCCTATAAGTCACAATGATGAAGACGAAGATGAGTCAACTCCGGTTTTGTCAAACGCCCATTATCAGCTGTTAATGATTTAAGACGCTATGTAGCTTCTTTGGATCAAAGCGAAGACTCACTGCAAAAGTTGAATTATGTTGAAAATCTTTTAATTGCTAATGCATCAAAATCTTTCTGTCAAACCAAAATAAGTGATTATTTTAAATAATGTAATTATAATTACACTACGTATTTAATGTAATTTATAAATGTATAATTTAATACCTATATATACCAAAATTAGAACATAATACATAATAATATGTAGTACGATTTATTTTCCCTATCCCGCATAATACGCTTTCTCGCTTAAGACGCGTTTTTGGTAGGGTCCCTGAGAAATCGTCTTAAGCGGGTTTTACTGTATATTTTTATTTTAATAGTTTGTAAGTTTATTTTGTGTTATGGTTTGTTGAATAAACTAAGTAGGGAAAACAAAAGAAACAAGTTTAAAGTAACGTGAGATGATAGGAGTTTAAAAATAATATCAAAAATCAAATAAAATAAAGTTGACCTTAAAACATAAAACAGAGACATCGAAAAACTATATTAAAAATAAATACAAAATAAAAAAAAAATACACATCTACTTACAATATGTATGTAAAGGGCGTATTTATTCAAAAAACTTTGAATTAATACGCCCCTTAACAGTGTTACAGAGGCTTCACTTTCTACACCAGAAAATAAAATTGACCAGCCAATTTAACTCCAAAACACTGAAAAAAAAGACAGCAACAGTTGAACAACTCCAGCTCTGAAGATACACTTCAGTCATTATACGCCTTTATATGTTGGCAGGCGAGGGAACAAGTGCACTCATCCACTAACACTCTCGTCCGTGTTTCAACGTTTTTGTTACTCAAAGCCACTTCGCATTCAGGGAGATTTCAGGGCAGTGTGTGGCGACCCTTTGTGTATACGTAGGCAAAAAGTGGTTAATTTGTGGTTTTGTGAAGACGCTATTCGATTTGGAGTGTAAATACCACGTGGTTTGACCCCGGGTTAGTGTGTTCTTACTGTTTTTGTTGCAGGGTAGGATTTATAATTTTGTAGGTAAGATAAGAGATAGTTAATTTTCTTATTAAGTAATATAGAACGTTTTCCTGTTTACAATAAATAGGTAGAACGATATAAATAGAAATAAACGGATTTATTTTCTTTATTTTTCTTTTTATTTATAATATGTTGGGTGCCTTTTAGTCTGTGCTAAATAAATGTATTTTATTTCTTTCTAATAATCTTTAAAGTTTACTGAGCCTTACAATAAGTTTGCGTAATACTTTACAATAAAAGTATGTATAAATAAATTGTGTATTGGTTACTCGGAAAGAAATCCTGCCTACCAATACGTAATAAAATTATATTATATAAGCATATTGTTATGCCAATTTGGACGTATAGCATCCAACTTTGGGGCGTACTAAACGAAGCAACATTAAAATAATTCAACAATTCCAAAATAAAGACTCAGGGATGCTGTAAATACTCCATGCATGGTAGGTACAGTCACCAAAGGAGATAAGTAACCAGAGTCGTCGGATATAGTTGAAGTTTAGTAAGAAACCGATTGATGTTTTCGAATGAAAATTAATTTGATAAATGAACTGTTTGTTTTCTATTACTTAAATTCAATTTTATTCGAAAACATCCATCAGCTTCTTATCAAACTTCAACAATATCCGGCGACCCTGGTTACTTAACTCCTTTGGTGACTATACATTAGAAATGACGACCTCCACCGTGACCCTTAAAATAGAACTCGTCATCACCATCATTCAAAAATTGCTGAAGCCCACGAACACAGACTTCACCGACATGTGAACGTCGAGGCAATTCCGTTGCTACACAACACGGACATAATGCGAAGGCTAAAGAGAACTAAAATAAATTGTGAATAAATAACAGTGCGGTGCTAATGGTGATATACATCCTACCTAATACAAGACATGAACAAAGTGTTTTATCAATTAGGTATCAGACCTTAAGAAAGTGTTACGAAACTGTGTAAAAGTGCAAATTGACACTATTTTTAGCAATAACTTAATATATCTCGTAAAATATTAAGTTAGAGTTAAATTGCTTATTAGTCTATTAGGCTCTAGATTGTAATCAATTACCTACTTAGAAATTCAGCCGGTCGATTCTGTAAAAATCTCACCGTGAAAACTTAGGTGAAGTGAGTATGTTTTTGCTTGGAATTGACAGCTCACTCCACGCTCACTTCACCTAAGTTTTTACGGTGAGATGGTTACCGAATCGCCCTGCAGTTCCTACTAATAAAGAAAAAATATATATATTTTACAATATTTTTATCTTACGCTCAAATGAAGAATCAATTTTACGCATCATTAGTTATATAATTTTTAGTTCTATTGTTATGAAAATATTGTGCAATAAAATTGTTACTCACCCAAACTTTTGTTTAATAATTGCGCAATCTTTAAAAACATATAAAATATATCATAAACGATCAAAATTATTGCCATAGCTACTTTGGTGTAGGGGCCGCCTGAAAGGAAGTTACAGTTTCAATAAACATAGGGATTCGATGCCTAAGTATTTCGCACAAAACTTTTTCTCAATACCATTGAGTGTTCACTTATTCATAAGTTGGGGTGCCTACAAAAAACGCCGTCGTGAATGGTGATTTCGTTAAGTAGTAAAGTTTTTTCTACATTTCTTTTTTCAGAAAAGCAACTGTTCGTCTAAAAAACTTTCAAATCCAATGTCCTTTACGTAACCTTCACGTTTTGATGTTATCAGAAATGAGAAATGCTGCTTATCCATCTGCCTTTTAGCTACAGACAGGCTTACGGCTTCCTCATACAGGCGCGACACGCGATATAATCGCGCGCGACACAAAGGCACCGCAAGTCACGCAACGAGCGCGAGCGGTGCCTTTGTGTCGCGCGCGATCATATCGTGTGTCGCGCCTGTTTGTAGGAACCTTTATTCAAAGGATGAAAAAAACCACACAAAAACTCATATGCTTGGTTTTATTATAAAATTCCTCCCAGAAGTCACGTAAAACAATGTTTACACTCTAAACGAAATCGAATTGAGGGTTTTCGTGAAAATTTACGACACCAGTTGGCACCACTGTGACAAGAGGTCTCCCAATACAAAATATATGATGACGTTCATCATTCGATTCATTCATTCGTTCATCATTCCGTCATGACTAAAGAAAATATAGGCTCTTTGACAGATGCCTGGACCTGACGTGCCAGTGCTGCCACCTAGCGAACGTCATTTCAGAAAACCCTCATTGGCTGGCCTTCTGCTTGGTGTGGTTATAAATGTTAAACCGAACAACATATACAATAAGTTAATTTTATTTAGATAACTAGTAGACGAGGTATTCCGCTTAGAGCACTGATTTGAACCGCACTTGAACGAACCGCACCTGAACACTTCCACTAACCGCACTGAAACAACATTTTTTTAACGTGCGGTTCGGTGAACGAGAATGGGGAAAAAGGCAATGTACAGACGCCAGCACATCAAGCTACCCGAAACTGTCAAATTTTCTCAATCAACGTTGAACTTCATGCTTTTGCGATAAAATTGAAAATCGATTAAAGAAGTTTGACAGATTGTATTAGCTCGATGTGCTGGTGTCTGTACAACCACTCTCATCTCACTTCTATAAGCTTTAAGAGGTAACTTCATTCAGCTTCCAAAGTGTGGAATAACTCACTGTCACTTGAGCTCCTTAGTTTTGAGTTGAGCTGCACGATTACCTACTATGACAAATGCGTGCACTGACTAGACAGGTCTACTTAATCTGTGTGGTTCTTTCCTCAAAAGTCCATTTCAGACATCAATCCACATGGTCTTCTCATGATCCGACCAAGATTATGTCTGGACTTTAAAAGAGACTGTGACCTCTGAGTTTTTCTCGGCCTTTCTTCTCAGAGTAGTCGGATAGGAAACGCTGACCTCATAAATAACATAAATAAATAAAGTATGATTGACGTGCAAAAGTGTTTGTACAAAACTATTTACAGGAATAACATAATTTTTCATTTATTGATCACTACCTATTAAATCAATTAACACGATCCACACATTTAGAAGGCGTTCCTATGAGCGTCTTCCAAATGTGTGGATCGTGAAAAATGCATGTGTACCATCCGTTGTTTATCTATATACACAACGGATGGCAGACATGCATTTTTGATGACATTCCTTTCAAACTAAGGGCCTTATCACACTGGCGATTTGCAAGAGAGTCCAAAGCGAGGGGATTGCTCAGCGCGCTCACCGCGAATAGCGTTGTCAACGCTATTTTGTACACTGGCGTCGTCGTCGACGGCGCTACAGCATAGCATGCGTAGCATAGCATAGCGTGCACTTTTAATGAAATAATGTTAAAATTTTTGATTTGGACATTATATTTACGAGTTAAGATAAAATAGTGTATGAAACTGCACATAACTAGGTATTCCCTGGTTATTAAATAGTTTCGTGCACTCAGTATAATATGTCGCTTCGCTGAGGAGTTAACTAAGAGCCCCTTTGCTGCGCCCGGGAGCCTCTAGAATCTTTTGTTGCATTTAGGATTCAATATAGCGCCCGTGACATAAGACACTATTTTATACCCTTAGTAAATAATCTACTATGAAAAGTCAAAACTAAAGCTTGACCGCTTAAATTCCCCTCCATATGTTGTTTATGCTGGTATAGAAATTAGAAAATGCAAATATTCAACTGGCTGTAGCTGAATTAAAATTAAAAAAATAATACAATTAAAAAATATAATTTAGTCAAGAAAAACAATAATACCTACCAATCAATTAATAGTTCTTTCTCTCCCCCTGAACAGTGCTGCAATGTCATGTCATGTAGCATATTATTTCCATAAAATGCGGTACTGTACAAAAGATGGTATTATTAGGTATAAAATTTCAGTGCAAAGACACATTCCACCATGTAATGATGCATGCAAATATTTATGAAGGTATGTAGTAACATACAGAAATATACTAATAACGTAGTTAACTAAATCAACAAAGGAACATAAATAATTTAAAAATTATTACAATCCATTTCTGAAGTGGTAGGACTGACATGATTTTTTGTTGAGAAATTCGTCGACTGAATAAAAACTATGCGATATCAATATTTTTTTCAAAACTACGCAGAATTTTCAATATATCGCAGCTTTATACCCTCATAGGAAAAACTATTTAGATATTTTATGACATAGCATCGGAAAGATGTTATTTATAGCTGATTATGATAGCACTATAACGACCTCCCATCGCGTTTATGAGCTTCCAAAGGCGAGGCAAGTACTTAACAGGCATCAGTAACTACTTAATGAAAATATTCGAGTAGGCACGGTAATATATCGTCGCTCGCGTGACTAAAAGTCCTTTATCATTTTTCTCATTCTTTAGCTGATTTGAGTTAGGACAACTACATTATTCTATTCGTGATTCTTTACATTTTTCACTAACCGTCGTACCTCTATGTTATTTGGATCTCAAAATATAATCATTTTCAAAGAAAACAAAATGTAAAAAATCACGAATAGAAAAATATAGTTGTCCTAACTCAAATCAGCTAAAAAATGAGATAGGACCTTTAGTCATACGAGCGATGATATGATAATTTTCCATAATAATAAAGCTATTATCTTCTTCGCTGTTTAAGGGACCTCAAGACTCTTGAACAATGTTAACACATTCCCTGTCCCATGAATCACATAGGATTCATGTTGATTGTTTAACTATTGTGTCTACTTTGTGGACAGTGAATCTGTTAATTAGTGATTACTTTTACTTGAGCTTAAGCTAAGATTAAATAAAGGTGTGGTACAATTATAATGCTAAGCCACTCCCTCTCTCTCTCTGTACCTGTGAGATTCTTAGGAATTCTCCAGATTTGGTTGGAAAATGAGTATAGTGTATATCTATCAGGCAGCAATTTAGTTAGGTATAATAAAATAATAGGCTTTACAGAATTAATTGTAGCTAGGTCATTAATCTGTTCACCCATCAATACTAGTGTTTTTCAAGAAACAACTGCTTATCTGGCTTACACAACCCAGTTATAGACTTATCAAGAGCTATCCTGTTACCCAGCACGGTGGGGTTGCTAAGACTGGTTGGCAGACTTTTTTTTTGGGCTTCTGACTGTCCGTAATGACTGTCAAAGGCTTAACGTGCTGCTTTCAGAGTCACGTAATGGGTCACGCATCCACGCACCGGCCGCGACAAGCTGAGCTTATCCTTCGATCGTCCTTGAAGCTTATACTTAGCTTACTTAGCTTGTGCTTAGCTTAGCTTTATTTAGCCACGAGCCCCTCCACCAACCCTCGTCTTATCATGGAAGCTTATTATAGCGCTTTATGAGAAAATGACTACAGAGGTAAACAGAAGTAACTAGCCAAATTGTTCACACATCTGGCCTAGTAAACTAGGAATTAATCGAATCTACAGTCTATCAACGCTCACCTACTTTACAGCAGGAAGTATCAAGCAAGTTACCATACAAGTAATGAAGCGATCACTAGCAGAGAAATAGTGGTCGCAATAGTGTTCACATGTGAGTTGGTCACTATCCCGACAAGTAGGCACGGCGACCAGTTTAACCCGTTCCCCGACGCCCACTCTTACTAACCCATAACTTGAGCACACGACAACAAGTACCTAGTGTTTATTTATAATTATCTAGCGACCGGCCCCTGCCTCGCACGATTTTTACGACTTGACAAAACGTGAATATTTCTTTACTATAATTATCTAAGTTGTCCATACTATCCATACTAATATTATAATGCGAAAGTGTGTCTGTCTGTCTGTTTCCTCTTCACGCTTAAACTGCTGAACCGATTTAGATGAAATTTAGTATAGAGATAGTAATAGTCCCGGAAAAGGATATAGGCTAGTTTTTATCCCGATATACCCACGGGATCGACACTTGAGCGGGTGAAACTGCGGAGCGCTGCTAGTATGTTAATATATTGAACAATTACCAACATCGTAATCGGGAAAAAATAATCAATCGCCCGGTCGAGTAGGTTTTGTATGATCATTTTTTCGCGATTACAATGTTGGTCCCATGAAGAAAGTTGTTTAGTTTGATGGTCTGTATCACACCCTTCATTTTACCCACACCTCTCTGAAATACCCTGTACAAATATAGATTTTATAGTCAACGTAGCAACTAAACTTCCCTTTTGGGAAGTTGTATCATTGTAGAAAGTGTTTGTGAAAGTAATATGACGTTTTAAGACAATTATAGAATTGCGTTTTGTGGAAAAGTGAAAGGTAGGCGAGTTCTCTATGGCTTCTTCAAAACAAGGGCTTAGTAACAATACGGGGTAAGGGCTTAGATACAATTGTAAGAACAAAAAAAAAAATACCTTTAGGAGCTTAAAAAGGCCACTTTGGCAGAATCATAAAAGGATAACATTATGAATCATAATGGACAGCTAACTGTTAAGTTAATCGTATCAAATCCCGTTGATGAAGGATTTTGCAGTAATTTTTAAATTTTTTGTCTGTGCTAAAATATCAATCAATCCAATCCAAATCCAATCTTTTTGATTATACCTACGTAGAGCAGCGAAAAAAAGAAAAGCACGGACTGTCTCGCCATAAATTATGATTCATAATGTTATCCTTTTATGATTCTGCCAAAGTGGCCTTTTTAGGCCCCCTGAAGAATACTTTACTCTGTCCTCATAAATATGACCAACGTTCAGTACAGCGCAATGTTTTGTAAAAAAAGGTCCGGGATAAGGACAAGGTCAGGTCAATAAAATTGCTCGTTTTTATGTATAATATTAGGTATATGATAATGTTGCCACAAGACCTCTTGGGATTCTGTTCTTAGAAGCCACCAGAAGTTGACAAAATTGACCGATCGACCAATCAATATAAAAATAAAAAGCCCTTCCAGATATTTCCCTGCACTCACATACAAAACACTCAAAACTCCTCAAAGTAAGAGTGAACAGATTTCTTCTGGGTAAGCTCATTCCATCGTAGACTGTCTCTGTCACCTCTGACCTAGACTAGAGTCAAGAGCAAACCCATTTCAAATTTAAAAAAACTCACATGAAATTGTAATAATATAATGTTTGAACTTAAAAGACACTATAACCTCTGATTGTTTATTTTGACATTTGTCGTAAATCTAATTTTAAAATATTGACCAAAAAAATTACAAGTAAAAAGACCAGCTTACAGAAACTAACATCATTTCATTTCATTTCGAATCTTGTATCAAGACCGCCAGGAAAAATAATGAAAATTATGCGAGACGCAATAGATAGCTGTCTATCTTCTATAGGCTTAGTCATACGAAGAACAGATTGCTCTCAAATTAATACGTAATGAGTGGGGTCATATAACATGGAACATCGTAACAAGCAATTATGAAGCGTAACGACGAAACAACAATACAACAATAGCTTCGTATTAACCGTGAGAGACGAGAACGCTCCTATTGTTTTCACGCCATCGCTCAATCTACACGTTTTCTTTCAGTCTGTCCGTGACAGACGGAAAAGAGATAGATCTCCTTTGTACCTACACCAAGTTTAAGAGACATAAGACAGAGAAAACGATGTTAAAACACTTATAACTTATCAGAAACAGAGATCTTTGTCAGACAAAGCTAAAGATGGACTGCAATGTGTGAATGAGATAAAGGTCGTTCACAGTTGCACGTTGAACTAAGCGTTTATCATAGACATAAAATTCGGAAACCTATTGAGTATAGTACAAACGCCAGCACATCAAACTACTACAATATGTCATATTTCTTTAATAGATTTTCAACTTTATCGCTAAAGTATAAGGTTCAAAGTGGACTAGGAAAATTTGACAGTTTCGGGTAGCTTGATGTGCTGGCGTCTGTATTATTAGTAGAGCAATAGAGTATAGTACTCAGCGGTACCTACCCTAATCGCGTAACACACTAATCACAATCTGAATCATTTTGAACGTTATTGCTAATCCATTGCTTCATATGTTCGAAAAAGTTGTCTGCTCAGCAACGTAAATAACGCAATGAAAGTTGTAGAACTGGCAAAACGAAAGATATTAATACTGCTCGTGTGTTACGCATTTACCCCGCTGCTGCTGCCTACGAATTCCTTTAACAAACTTTTATAAACTTACTCGCTTTTTTCGAATGGTAAATCGCCCCAAGGAACATAAATTATCTTCTTAAGTTTATGGCATTTTCAGAGCTGGTGTTTTTCAGGCAACCAGACACAAGTTATAATAAATGATAGTCTGGTATTTTTTTTTTTTTTATTTAAATATTTTCGTCAATCATCAATTATTTTCGTTTTCGCTTTGAGTTCTTTCTGACTTTTTTCTTTTTGCTCCACTCCTAAGGGTTCCAGCATGATTTTATATGTCCTATAGCCTTCCTTAAGAATTGGGCTAACAAAAATATTTTTTCAAATCCGACTGGTAGTTCCAGAGATTACCACCAACATACAAACAAACAAATTTCACCTCTTCATAATATTAGTATAGAATTATAGATATATCCATAATGTACTCATTGGTATTCATAGGGCTTATAAATTAATTTTACTCCATTAGATATAACAAACAATGGACAGCAGTAACGAAGGTTCCATGGATCGATTCCTGCCGGCTTCCCTTGGAAAAATGGCACAGTCAGTATTCTATAGGCAAATAATGTAAACATAATTAAAGATATATACTACGGCTTACCTCTTACAAAAATTGACCCTTCGCTACTGATGGACAGGTATACCTTCTTCATACAATGGAAACATAAATTGCATTGTCAGCAATGCGCATTGTCACCGTTCGTTTTAATAGCCTCTATCTGCCTGTCCGCAGTGACCCCTAACCGTGACACTTTAATGTACATTCGCTCATGTCTGGACCTCTACATTGCTAGCCATTGGGTTATGTCGACATTATAAATATCATCAGCTTTTCCCAACTTATGTTGGGCCTCAGAAACTGCTCGAGGCCAGGTTTCGGCCTTTAGATCTAGTCTACTCAGATGCTTCATTTGGCCCAGCTGATGAGTTGCTACTTGATAACGGGTCACCTACACCTTGAACATATCTATTGTAACCGTGCTTCCTGTGCAGTATAGGAACAATTTAGCTACAATTAATTCAAGACAAATGTCTATAGTCGTAGTAAGTCTATAATCTTACACTATGACGTCTTTATACTACAGAACACTATCATACTCGCTCTTGATACATACCAACTTACCATGACTTTGGTAATTATTCGACAATATGGCGGACCTTTATCAATAAAAACTAAAATGGTACCATTTTCGACTTGACCTTGTGTGATGACGATTAATTCCCCGATCGGGACAGTCAGTAGGTTGCCTCGCTTTACCGGCCTTGCCGCCATGACGTAACCGACCTGTATGCCTTCGAGTCTTCGAGCCGGCGACCGCGCGAGCGCAGCGCATCTCGTTCGAAAATCGAATTTCTTTAAACACGCGAAACAAATCGATCATAAATTTAATAGATGCCATTAATGTTAACTGCCAGTGATTCTATGAAATTGTAGAGTTCTGTGATGCAACTGTGATAGTGAAGTGATGATGATATAATTCAGTTGGAAGTGAAGTACCTACAGAAATTGTGATTGATTTTGTGAGAAATACCTAGTCAAGTTTGCGTGGAACGAAGTAAGTTATTTGCTTTCTTTGTTTTTTATAGGTACCTATATGGAACCTCTGAATTCTTATAGATAGATATAGTCACAACTTGTGTGGATCAACTTATAAAAACCTACTTATAATCCGATTAAAGCCTTAAAGCATTGTCATTAATAAACACTTAGTTAGCATACGTGACTAATTAGTAATTAGATACCTTCAGTTGCAATACTCTTAAGTAAGGACACTATAACAATTATTTTTTAAAGTAATCATCGGTTCAGATATTATGTAGGTATCTTTAAATCCGATAATACCCGCATTTTAGTAGAAATAACAATATAACTTTGTCCATATTTCGTAGAAGTATCCGAGTGTGTGTGTGTATGTGTGAAGTGTAGTGTGATCCTATTTGAAGATATTTGTGGACACATCTAGAGGAGAATTAATTAATTAAAGCTAAAAACCAGTTCGTTGCCCCCGTGTTTTGGCTGTTGACGAGACAAGCGGTAATCAAATGATAATTTTATGATCGTTACGTTGGCGCCATTTTATATTTGACTTATATTAAAGACTAAGAACGGATAGGTGAACAGCTAATAACGTAAATATATTTCTTTTCACAACATCTCCTCAATAATGCCAAAGTGTCACCGTCAATGTCATGCAAACCTAAAGAAAAGTGCTTCAATATAGCCTAGGGTGTAGCCGGGTAATAATAGTGTACTGAATTTCATTATAACCTCCTGGTCAATCATTTGAATTTGACTACCTGAACAAAAATTCGTATGAAAACCAAAAAACTTATTCGAAAATCGAATTGCTTTTTAGTATGTTTCAAAAGGTGTGTAAAATAGAGTGTTCTTCTCGAGAATAAAGGTGGTCTTGGTCTTGTGAGAACTTAAATCCCTCGCTGCGAATGAGAATTAGCCCTAGAACCTACAATTCTTCCTTACGCTCGGGATTATAACGCCCGTGACGTGAGTCACTGCATTATCCCCTGTTGAATAATCTATTATAAGATACTTGGGTAGATAGTAAAATGTTTTTTTTTAATCTCACCGAAATTTGATATACCTACTTACTTAATTTACATAAATATTAGCTTACAGTTTTGGAAGATTTCATCTGCATCGTTTTTTTTTTTTTCATTGTGCTGGCATTCTATAGACGCATGAAATGATGATATCACTAGTATTTCCGTCAACTTGAATACTGCTGTTTATTATAAGTTTTGTTAATTTGGAGAGTGTGCTGTGACATATTATATCGATGTTTTTCAATCTAACTACCACTACCACCCCACCGCAGGTGCGCACTGCGTTTTTCGATACTATCCTACTGGAAGTCTGCTGGAAGAAATTTCTTAAGAAATAAGCAGTACCTTTGTACTCAATTTATAATCATGCCATGTCCCTTTGTATTTTACTGTGTGTACATAAATTATAAAATAAAATAAAATAAATAAATAAATAAAAACCATACTAATATACATACAATCATTCTGATTTTTTATCAGATTATTCTACAAGCAACATATTAAAGCACTAAGCTAGTGTTTTAATTTTTTAGTCCAAACAATAGATTTTTTGTAAATAGATAATTGCTTCATATTTTGCAATAAATTAGTAGACTTGTGTCATCGCGCTTCTCTTTCTTTTTTTCTATGCAGTCCGACAATGACAATGGTATTTCTTTAGTTGTTTTTTTTTTGAACTTTGTCTTGCGATTGTTCTAACATGATACTATATTATTTTTTTATGAAATATTCTAGAACAAGTCTTTTTTTCATTTAACTATACACAAAAAAAAAATGTCTTGAAATATGTACCAATACGCATAACTGTGCAACAAAAAACATTATTTTTCTTTAACGTTTGGGCAGCGCTTTAAAAATTATACAAAACCTTCAGACATACCGTGTACAAGTTGTTCTTGACCGGCTGTTACTGAAAATGGCTGGCTTTCTGCGTCAAGTCGTCAGGTGCATATTGTGATGCAAATGGTGCTAGCAGCTGCACTATGCAGCGTGCATCACCGTACCAAATGCAGGTTGGTAGGGAATGTATTATGCATTCTGCAGGCATCATTGTCCCAATGGTACGATTGTGAATAAAATTATTTTATGCCATTGATTTGTAGGCTAAAAGCCGACGCATTCATTGTTGCTTGTTTTCCTGTATAAAGTATCTAATTACCATAATTATATCTTTGTACATATTATATATAAAACGTTTATTTTCTGTGATAGACATTTTTTTTATGATAAAGATTTCCAAACCCTCCAAGTCCATCCATGGCACTGCTACGTAGGATGTGAACGGAGAGGTTTACCACGTTATCTGTGCGGTAAATTTTTTGCCAGCCGCGCAAACAGGTTGCAGTGGACGATCCCGCCTTCATTTTCATACAAAGCTAAGTTTAGTTTACATGCGTAGCTAAGCCATGTGTTGTTGTGGAGCGGTTCCTAATACGATTTACACTAGGTCAATTTTCGGCATGCGGCTGGTCGCTTACCAAATCGTTCACAAGCCGAATCGTCACCCCATTTACACGGGTCGATAAAAATCGCCGGTGAATACCTAGTTCATTTTGCATCAAATTGTCGACCTTCATGGGGTGGGCGATCGCCCACCTTTTTACGGTCTTTTTTAGTCACCCACCGCATGCGACTTGTTGCCGCGCGACAAAAGTCGTGTCATTTTAGTTAACATTTTAGTCACCTGCGGCCTAGCCGAATTGCCATTAAGACAGTCGGCTATGGTCACCTGTGTAAAGCCCTCATAGGTAGGATTTGCACGGAGAGGTTTGCCACGGTTAGGTAATATGTTTCCCAGCATACTGAGCGTAGCCGTGGGTCGCAGAGGACAATCCGGCCTTAAGTTCATACAAAGCAGGGTTACCGCTGGCCCGGAACATAAAGGGCTAAGGAAGGAACACGGGTGGGTTTTAGTCAGTAAGAGTCTGACACTCCCTTCCGCTCCACCCAGAGCAGGAGGGGTCATTTGATGATTTCCCATCATCCAAAAAAAAAAAGTTTTATGTCTGAACATAAGTAAAAAAAAATACAACATAATTATAAACCTTCGAATTGAGAACCTCCTCTTTTTTTGAAGTCGGTTAAAAACTAAGTACTAGCTGTAGGTATCAGCCCAGCGACCAAAACTATCCGAGCTACATAGCCTACACAACACACTCGCTACTCGCCAACTTGTTAGTCGTTTCTAGTTGCTAGCTCTACTCGCTTGTAGGGACAAGCGAGTCACGTCACCGTCGACGGTGAGACAGGTGCCTAATGCCTATTATCAATCTCCGTTCAAACGGTTACGATTAGCATGTTGGGTTGGTTTATTCGGCTTCGATGATGGAGCAGCCCTACCTAGACAAGAATGATGTGGATGCGGCCAACGAACTGAGAAGACGTCGATTACAATAAATCGCGATAGATAAATAAACTTACTTTATTCGTTCTTAATCAATAATTTGACAGTAGGTACTATTGTTATAGATTATTTTAAATATATTCTTAAAGGCTCCTACAAACAGGCGCGACACGCGATATAATCGCGCGCGTCACAAAGGCACCGCAATTCGCGCAACGATCGGTTCCTTTGTGTCGCGCGCGATTTTAGCGCGTGTCGCGCCTGTTTGAAGGAGCCTTTATACTTGTTACCATTAGCATTACTTACCTAAGTACTTATTATTCAAAGTATGTATAGTAAAACTTCTAATCTAAGACCACACACAATCGTAGGATACGCACTAATAACCCTTCAACAATTTGAGTGCAGACAAGAATTTTAATGGCCATAAATATAGTTATTAAAATGGCGTCGTCTTCCTAACGTGACTTAGTTTTATGACGCAAACGGCTTATAGGAAGTGTACTTGTAAATTAAATTGATAAAAATAGGCCGAAAGAATGCGTTGAGGATTTTATTTAACTAAGAAATAAACTTTAGACTAGTTTTGTTTGTTAGGGTTCCGTACCAAAAGGGAGCCAACGAGATCCTCATACTAAGGCTCTAATCTCACAAAAAAAAATCAGCTGTTTCATACAAAAGTTCAATACCTGTAGATATTGAACTTTTGTATAAAACAGCTGATTTTTTTTAGTGATTTCAGAGTTGGTCCCATAGTGAAAGTTGTTCATATTCATGGGTAGAACATCCCGTAAAAATTTGGAACCGGTAAAACAAATCATCGCGTATATAAAATCTCAAGGCTCCTTCAAACAGGCGCGACACGACACGCGACACAAAGGCACCGCAAGTCGCGCAACGATCGGTGCCTTTGTGTCGCGCGCGATTCGCGTCGCGCGTCGCGCCTGTTTGCAGGCGCCTTCATTCACTTACACGGGACCTAAAATCTTAAGTTTCTGGAGCGAGAAAATCGTCGTTAGATAGTCGCTTCCTCGTTAGCGGTGTGGGGCAGGTGCCTGAAGACCATTTATTTCTGTAACGGCCTTTGCCAAAAGTTAAAGTTTAAAGTCGAAGTTGGTCTTTGTAACTTCAGTACAGCAACAGAAATAAACTAAAGTTTCTACAGAAATACGAGATCAAAAGGCTAGTTAGTACGAAGGACTTTATGTAGCTATAATATTTAACTAGTACCTATTGAGTTTAAAATTTTTAATTGAAAAGAGTTTTCACCATCATTGTCATTTCAACCAAAAGACGTCTACTCCCCAAAGCATCGCCACTTGACTGGTTCTGTGCTTCCCGCATCCAGTGTAGAGTGGGAACGCCTGGTGGATCGATGACCTTGTGAAGGCCGCAGGAGAAGAAGGTATATTTAAGAACTCTTAAGACTTGTTTCAAGGACATTATTTTAAACTGCCTCTTGGGCCGCGACTTCGACCTCGTGGATTTCGTGCCACGAATTTGATCGTGGATTTCGTATTTTGTATTTTTTTTCGTATTTCCCTTGAAACTTCAACACCCATTTTAAGGGTAATTTATTGGAAAACTAATGATTAAGTACGATTTTTATTATTTCTCAAGATAAGTACATATTTGTGTAAATTTTAATTTTTTTCATCCAAATTGTATTTCCCCCTTATCACCCTAACTGTTAGGGATAGAACTTCCAAAAATCCTGTCTTAGTGGATGCCTACGTCACATAAGGAACCCACTTTCCAAATTTGAAAATTCTTCTCTAAGTGGTTATTCTCTAATCTCGATCCCGTCGGAACATCAGGATAAAAATTATCCTATTTCCTAATCTAGGTTGTGGTCTACAGGTCTACGCATGTGCCAAATTGTATCTAAATACGTTTAGCTGTTTTAGTGTGAACGCGTAACAAACAGATATAGAAACATACTGAAAAAATCAAACCAAACTAATGATTAGACAATGCATAGTGAAGAACTTATTATTGTCTGTCTCAATCACGTCTTAAAACAACTGATTGGCGATGGACTATTGCGGTAAAAATATATACCTTGCCTATTGTGGCACCTGATTCGATCCAACCATGAATTATGGAAAAGGTAAACTTAGATTCAAATCTTACTTGATTGCTCTCACTTCAATAGCAAACTCATTTGATCTGAAATTGGTATTCTGTAAATATTTAAATCGAATGCTTCTGAAGTATGAGAACTACCAAAAGTGTAACGGTTTGACCAGAGATTGACCCACTGCAGCTTTATCGCACCAACAGTTAAAAAGAGAGGACTTAAAAAAACAAAATGGTATAGAATCTAGGCCAAGATACTCTGTAATTGAATTCTAATATAGTCATGGCTATAGTTTTCATTACTCACAAATCACAATGTCCATTGAAACAAACAGAAGATGCACGTGTCCACAACCATTTAAGAACTAGCACTTACAAGGCCAGGTGTCCAAATTCCCTACAGAACTCCTATCGCATATAATAGATATAAAGTAGAGGAAGGCCACCTTTTATCTGGCTACATAGCTACCTTTTTATAAAGTCCCGACCTTGGCCCGTTCACCCGGACCCTCTCCCTACTGCAACCTTTACAGCGTTCAGCGAACCGTAGAGTCGCTTCCTCGACGACCATTTTTAATTAAACCGTCAATGTATTCAAAACCAACGTCACTAAAGACCTAATGAGCTTAGTCGTGTAGTGCGACGATTAGGTGTGCTACCTAAGTACCTGAAATAGCACATCGTGTTTTGATAGCGAACGTTTCGGTTGTGTGTTGTGCATAGATAGTTTTGTGTTGGTTTGTTCAGTGAGTAGCGAGGTGAAAGAGCAGTGGATAACGAACAATGAACCTAGGTTAGTTCAAGATAGTTTCAGTTGATATTGTAGCAGTGGTGATTTCAAAAAGTTACCTCCTCTGTGTCTAGCAGCCTCTGTTGTCAATGCTCGTGTCAAGTGACTTGATTAGCTATTGTTACTTCGGTCGACCAATCTTCACAACTGACATGATACTAATTTCATAGCAGATATAATTCAAAATAACTAGATATCACTCTAAAATAAAAGAAATAACCAAACAAACGATGAGGGCGCCACTGCGCGGTCGGTATCGTCTTAATACTGTGTAAAAACTGTAGAATCTACCTTCATAAATAAGTACCTATTTTCATATTTACCTTTTATCCTTTTCAGAAATACCGATGAGAAGATGACGAGAAAGTTTCTATTCTGCTTCCCCTTAAGGGTGGGGAATATAATATTCGGATACATTGTTATAGTAAGTATTACTTGTCCATATTTACATTTATATGAAAGTGTATTATTATACCTTCCTTTTGTGAGCCATGAGAGCATATTACTCAAGGGTTTTGGAAGTGGTTTCGTAACCTACCTTTTATATTACTTAGGGTTATTCTGGAAGAAAAATATAAATAATTGTTCTTCAATAATATGTTTATTATGTTTATTAAATCCATTATTAATAATAATCAAAAGTAGTGCTTAGCATTTATTAAACCATTCGTCCATTAATTTTCAACCCAAAATATTGTACAGAATTACAGCGCCACTTTCATACATTGTTCAAACTCAAATATTCATGAAACTAGAAAATCAATATGGCATAGATTTCTCAGCTGAACTTCGCCTAAAGACGGATACAGACATTGCGAGGCATGCGCAGCGCACGGCGCGGCGCTTATTGTATGATTCGTAATGTGTGGACGTTCATATTCGTGGTGAGGCATGTGGAAGCACGTGCCTCATCACGAATATGAACGTCCACATTCAAATTCGTCCACGTTTTGCGAATCATGCGATGAGCGCCGTGCGCTGCGCATGCCTTGCAATGTCTGTATCCGCCTTATAAGTACAGCGTTGCTATTCTGTAAAAATCTCACCGTGAAAACTTAGGTGAAGTAAGCGTGGAGTGAGCTGTCAATAGTGTCAATTCCTAGTAAAAACAAACTCACTTCACCTAAGCTTTCACGGTGAGATTTTTACAGAATCGACCGACAGACATGTGATTTGAAAGCGCCTAGCGTTGGTCGTAGACTCTACACACCCGTAGATTTGTGTTTATGTTGCGGCTTGCCTTCATTATTCTATCAGGCGTTTAATCAACTCAAGTGCTTGTAAGTTGTAGTTTACTTGCCTGTCCAGTTAAATGGAGTTTTTTTTTTCTGTCATAAATCAACCTTTTATTAGCAGGTAATGATAATGAGTAGGTAGTTGGAATAACTTGAAGATAATCAAGTCAGTAAGTAACCTATAGGTTATGTTTAAATTATTCGTAAAGGTATGTACTATGTTAGGTACAAGTATTTACTTAACTAACATAAGTTTAGAAATGTAGCTTTCGTTAGGTACAGTCAACAAAAGAGATAAGTATGCAGGATCGTCGGATATACATAGTTGAAGTTTAGTAGATAAGAAACCGATAGATGTTGTCGACTTAAATTTAATTTGATAAATAAGCTGTTTGTTTCCTATTAATAAAATTAAATTTTATTCGAGAACATTCATCGGTTTCTTACTAAACTTCAACTATATCCGACGATCCTGCATACTTATCTCTTTTGTTGAATGTACACTTAGTTTAACAAACTCACTCCATCAACATCTGTTTTCCACTATAATTATTTGTCTACACCCGTTTGTGTAGGTATTGTTGGAAAAAGGCCACGTGGAAGTTGCAGAGTCTCCTATTAGGTACAAGCAATACCTTGCTTAAAAGGTGACTTCAAACGTCGTAAAGAAACGCACTTCTATTTATTGAAATAAACATTTTTATTTTATTATTGTTCATGTTCTAAAACACAACTTCTCTTTGTTACAGCTGATAGCAATAGCAACCGTAGCATTCCACTTATACCAGCTAGGTTTGAACGTGACCAACAACTATTTCGAGAAAGATGAGAAGTTCAGAAACTTCGAGAACTTGGAGAGCATATTTGGGTCCACAAAGGATTCGCTGGAGAGGATCATAGTGCTCACGTATTACCTAACGTATATCACTATAGCAATGATGCTGTTTCTATTTGGTATTATGTTCACTTGTGGGGCTTATAAGGTAAGAGACACTGTAGTATTCAGAGGAAAATTAATATTATACATACATCATACACACATGCAACTAAACATACAAATAAACTCACACCTTCTTCCCTTGGGTAGGTAGGACTTCAGAACGCCACCTGCTGCCTGCCTGCCTTACATACCTATTCCTTTTGCCTCGTTTACTTTCGAAAATTTATATGTATCATCATCATCATCATCATCAGCCTATAATGTTCCCACTGCTGGGACACAGGCCTCCTCTCAGTGAGAGGGAATGGGCCGTAATCCACCACGCGGGCCCAGTGCGGGTTGGTAGATGTCACATGTCTTCAAATTTTTGGTTCTAGGACATGCCGGTTTCCTCACGATGTTTTCCTTCACCGTTTTGTGAGCAGTGGTGATGAAATAATTTACACAAAGTAAAGCGCCTGTCTGGGTTCGAACCTACGACCTACAACTCGTAAGTCGCGGCCGTTACCACTTGGCCACCACTGCTCTACTTGTACTTGTATATGTATAAGCAATGGGATTTATAATAATATACTTAGGTATTTATTATTGTCAATCTCTTCTAGTTATCAGAATGTGTATAATTATGCTTAGAATGGATTTATGTCAGTTGTCAATCATAAAGGGTTCGAACTACCATCTTATTGATCTATCGATCCAGGTAGGTAAGGTACCTGGATAAATAGATCGACTGCTTAACCATTCTCTACCTTAGTAAGTACGAGGTACTTAATCATTATAAACATATGTGGCCAAAGACCTGCGGCATATCTACATTGCCACAAAGGAACAAAAACATCATTTAATTTCACAGTGGCTTCCAAAAATTGTCGTCTGCACCTCGTGACTAGGGTTACCATCCGTCCAGATTTATCCGGACAAGTCCGGCTTATTGGTACCCCGTCCAGATTTTGTCCGGCCTTGTCATGTGTCCGAAATTTTGGACATAGAGGGAACAGAAAAAGAAAAATTACAAAATTTTCGCATATTTTGGCTAAAGTTTAAAGATTTTGTGAGAACTTATCAAATTTCGGAATGGTAGGATAACCCTAGCTGCTCGAGTAAAGAAAAGATTATGCATTGTTCTACTTAGGACCGACATAGCAACACGCTACGATTCTCACTGTGATACAATCTTCTTACTTAAAAGGAGAACAGAAACAATGGAAGCGTTCACACCTCTCCGATGCAGCACTGATATCGATATATTATTCAAGATTATACGATATTATTGTATCGGATCGAGAAAACATCGACTGGTGTCGGTAATCATTTGCTATGGTGTGAATCGATACTAAGGGTTTAATTTATGTTCAAATAGATTTCTTTATAAATAAGTCCAATAATTTTAAGCATCATTTCAGTCCAGTAAATTCTAACCAGTCATTTAATATTATTAAGTTGGTATTCCTTTACCAATATTGTAGTATGAAACTGGTGCGTAAAGCTAAAGCGCGGTCCCTGTCGGACTGCATAGAAAAGATAGAGAAGCGCGATGACACAACGCTGGTAATTTATTGCAAAATATGAAGCAATTATTTAGTTATAGAATAATCTGATTAAAATTATTGTAAGTATGTTAGTATGGTTTTTATTGTAAAAAGAATATTTTTAGAGGTATCTTCATGATTTTTCTATCGTATCAAATTAGTTGTATTATATTTTCAACACACTATCTACCTAGTATATATCCTGAACAACATCATATATTTTTCTGATTTTGTTTACTGTAGTCATTATATACTTTTATTGTTTCTAAAACTTGCGTTTAGGTCCTGTAAACCCATTAAGAACGTTATGAACGCTTAAACTATTTTAGGTAGGTAACAATTGATGTTCGATATCCTATCTTTACAAATAAACTGTTGTCTTTTTAAAGCTTAAGCTTTTTATGTACCTAACCAATCGCCTTCATAAACTGAAAACTATTCCAATCATCATTTATAACTTAGATAGTATAGATTTACCTTCTGATGTGCGTCCATTCAACTTCTTTTTTGTTCCATGACGTGAATCGTGACTCGCTACGATTTGAGGCACAGGCACGCCATCATACAGCCCATAACGTAAATCGATGCACGAACAGAGCCAATACCTTACGTAACTCGATTGCGGAACTAAAGTGGCCTCAATAAACGTCAACAAATTAAATAACAACTACTGAAATAAATTAAAAGGTACGAAATTAGTTTTCTCACAAAATTTTCTACTATTAAAGGTAAAATATAAACTTTCATTGGAGATTGGCGTTACGAAACAAACCTAATCGTTGGAGGAATTAGGTATTAAAGATACTTTTGTAATCCGAATAGAAAGAAGGAAGAGAAATCAGCAAAACGATTTTACGGTCAGACACCTTTTTTGGGTACAATAATGGCGCGATTTTTGTATTTATTGATAACTTACCTTTTTTATAACGATGATATTAAGGTATCTATCTCAGGCCAAACATTAATAGACACTGGTTTCAATTTTATTGATGTAGGCAGGCACAGAGCATGTAGCACTTTGTTGGCGCTGCAATAGCTGCATTAAGAAAACAGTTGCAAAAAAAATACAGATGTGTCTAATGTAACCATGAGAAATAAAAGAATACATCCAGACAGGCAGTCTTCCCCTGTACGATGCACCGAAAATAGGTATGAGAAAATCGCCCCTTACGTACGACTCCCACATTCTCACAGATTACTAAACATCATATGAAGCTGATACCTCGCCGAATAAATTAGCCAAAAGCTTAGACGGCACAATAATTAATACCTCAATCACAGAAGTACAAGATACGATACATCAATTAACTGAGAAACTGAAGAGTACAGAGAACGAACTGGAAAATGTAATATTGGATGATAACAATCTAAAAGAACAAATTAAGAAACTAACTGCTGAAATTAAAATATTAAAATCTCTGTGTTCCTCGTCCGCAATTTTAGAAAATAGCCTATTAGGCTATTTTCTAAAATTGCGGACGAGCAACGAGCGATTGCGAACGCATTTTCTTTTTGGTTGTGTTTATTAAACACAACCAAAAAGAAAATGCGTTCGCTCTTATTCCAAAATATGTCCTCTACACCAACCTCGCCTGGGCCTACATCAAACGTTGAATCCAGCAGCAACATAACATATCTGGGCCTACAACAAAAAAAAAAAACAGTGGCACTCCGGGAGTGCCGACAGAAGTGAAAACTTGAACAATTACGTGTGTATTTTGTGAATCGTCTTATAAACAAAACACGCGCGGTACTGGCTACGGCCATCCGTCTTACGAATTTTCGATCAGGTCACGTGTCCTGACGCGAGTTTAACATTTTTTACCCACTACAAAAAAAGTGTACAATGCCGCTAAAGAAGTTTTCACTTCAAAAATCATAGCATTGGAAAAAGACGTGATAGATGCAGTACAAGAGAGAGCAACGCTCACTAAACAAACAAAAACTTGCGTTTTTTGCTTTTAGGTCCTGTAATCCCCTTAATAATGTATCTCTTTAACTTACACGGTACCTACAATCTTTTGTACGATACTTGAGCTAGAAAATCGTTGATAGCTCACCGCTTTCTTGTATAGGGCCTAAGGCTTGCTGCTCTCTTGTTCGGTTCGATATGTTTCGGCACAGCCAGACGGCAAAATATACAATCAATTTTACCGCCCGGCCTGTGCCGAATCCGAACCTATGTTACCCTGTTCTCTGGTTGCCTTTATTCCCTTTCATCATAATTGCTGGTATAGACACACAACAAATTCTACTAATTCTTATTATAATGTACTGTTACTGATATCTCTTTTGTTTTCAATTTCAGGCCAACCACTGTCTGGTGACGACGTTCTTCGTGTACAGTTTCTTCCACCTCTTTTTCTCGATAATATTGATTGTATGGGAAGCGCTGTCTGCCGGTTGGATACAGCTTGGATTAATCGCCCTGTCTGATCGTAAGTTTATTAAATCTAAAATTGTTTGTATTTAAAAGGTAATCTCTGGAAGCTCAAGCAACGAGAGGCGTATACCTAACAGTCGTTGAAGTCAGAGTGTGTTTGATGATGATGAATCTCTGGAAGTACTAATCCGTCTACAAGAAATCTTTTACTGATATAAAGCTAGACTATTGCCGAGTACCATACCTTACCATACCATTTATGGTAGGTATTTTGACTTCCACGAAGATGAAGTCGCGGGCAGAAGCTAGGGTTCACTACAACTGATTTTTTCTTTGCATTTATCGATCAATACGTGCACTTGGCACAAACCTCAGATAAACTCTAAATAGCTATAGATTTGACACACTTACCTATACACTTAAGGCTCCTTCAAACAGGCGCGACACGACACGCGACACAAAGGCACCGCAAGTCGTGCTACGAGCGGTGCCTTTGTGTCGCGCGCGATTGTATCGCATGTCGCGTCTGTTTGTCGCCTTTAAACGAATTTAATCTTAGGACGTACCGATTTATTTATCAATATTGCTTAAAGTTAAGAGACATTTAAACGTTAGAAATGTGGTTATGGTTAAACAGTACTAATCATTTAGTAACTTTATGCAACGTTTAAATAAACCCCCGAGTGTTCAGAAAAGCAATCTCGAGTTACATAATTATACATACACTCCCGAGTCCCGATGAGATCATCTCGGAAACCACACACATACACACATACACATACATTATTACCAACATAGATTAAATCAGTAGGCTCTATGGCTCTATTACCATACCACAACCATCAGTGCCAAGGCAAATTATCTCTTTTTAGGGTTCCGTACCCAAAGGGTAAAAACGGGACCCTATTACTAAGACTCCACTGTCCGTCTGTATGTCTGTCTGTCGCCAGGCTGTATCTCATGAACCGTGATAGCTAGACAGTTGAAATTTTCACAGATGATGTATTTCTGTGGCCGCTATAACTAAAAATCATAAAAATAAAATAAAGTTAAAATTTAAAGGGGTATAAAAGAAACGTTTTTTTCGGCGTTATATGCCTTGTGGTACGGAACCCTTCGTGTGCGAATCCGACTCTTACATGGCCGGTTTTTTTTTTCACAACCCAGTTACTGAATAACACGATAGCCCTTGGGAAGACTACTTAGTTGTCTGACTTTTGGCATTCTGACTTCTTACCCGTAACGGGACTGATGTTACTGAAATATAACAGGCAAAAAAAGGACACAAAATAAAGTCGTCATTCTAAATCCAAGCTCTTTAACTGAATTTTCTTCCAATTGAAATGGGGTTCTCCTTTTAGATGCAATTCTCAAATCCAATTAAAATTCATTTCCTATTCGATCCGATTTAAAAATTTCCAATGGCAGTGAAATGAATGGGTTTTATGCCTTTACCTTTTCTTCTTATCTAGATATTTTAAAACCCTTGTGATGGAGATTTTGAATATAAAGGTAAATAGAAGGAAAGATGAAAGAAAGAAAATACGTTTACAGCGGTAACATCAGTAGATTAACTTAATTATTAACTTCATCTACTTCCTTTGGTCGAAACTACCGCATAGATAACGGAATTACCTACTGTGTTTGTAGCCAGTTTCTTATATCACAATGGAGTATGAAGACGTCCATTTCAAGCTCGTATCTTTGTAGGTACGCTCAAGCTCGGTACTAAGCCTACAATGTACGCTGTCATTTGACTAGCTCGGAATGTTTATTCTATAAAAATCTCATCGTGAAAAGTTAATGAAATGAGCTGTTATTCGGTGGAATAACTGTTCACGCCCCAGAATTGCCCGAATTCTTGTAATTTTTAGAACAGTCACAATTTAATCTCAGTCTCAATCTGTCAAAAATACCGCTAACTTCCCTACATTTTCGTCAAATTATGACATTGATTTTCGCTGAGATGAGGTTGCGGGTAGAATTGTACGTTTTTAATGACGGGAATTGCCCTTCTGATGGTAGGGATTGACCTAAGTTTTCACCGTGAGTTTTTAAAGAATAGATTAGTTGTTGGAATTTTTCTTGTTAAATTACACGGATTCTACGACTTGTCAAAACATCGAGATTTCTTGATATATAGATAATTTTAGTATGAATGTATAAACACATAAACCTTCCGGATTAAATTCTGTGAATGATCCGTTGCGAAGTTTAGCCGAAGACCATAATTCTCTATGGCACAATTAACGAAACCGCGTGAAATCAACGTGAGATTGGCGGGATTAGCTAAGGAATTGATGAGGTATCGGTAAAGAATCGTTAAGTGGTCATAGTAAATTATAAGCCCAGCGCGGTCACACGGACAGACATGAAAAGCGAATTTAATCACACTAATATTATAAAGGCGAAAGTTTATGAGCAGTGAGAAAATTTTAGAGCAGTGGTGGCCTTAGTGGTAATGGCCGCGACTTACGAGTTGTAGGTCGTAGGTTCGAACCCAGACAGGCGCTTTACTTTGTGTAAATTATTTCATCACCACTGCTCACAAAACGGTGAAGGAAAACATCGTGAGGAAACCGGCATGTCCTAGAACCAAAAATTCGAAGACATGTGACATCTACCAACCCGCACTGAGCCCGCGTGGTGGATTACGGCCCACTCCCTCTCACTGAGAGGAGGCCTGTGTCCCAGCAGTGGGAACATTATAGGCTGATGATGATGAAAGTTTATGAGTGTGTGTGTGTGTGTTCATATGTTTGTTACTTCTTCACGGTCAAACGGCTGCACCAATTTTGATAAAATTTTGTATGGAGGTAGCTGACACCCTGGATTAACATATAGGCTACTTTTTATCCCTCACGGGATCGACATTTACGCGGGTGAAACCACGGGGCGCAGCTGGTTCACTGATAAATATTGATATGTAATTGACAGCTTCGTTGGTCTAGTGGTCACAAGCGCTACTTGAGGGCTACGTCGGGTGCCTTTTGAAGGTTCCCCCCGACAACAAAAAAAAAAGTACACCCCTGCTCAAACCTGCGAGGAAAAAGACCTAATGTTACATCTTTAATTCATAATAATGTATAAAGTCTATTCAAACTTATGTTTCAAATTAATATTATTTCAAGTTGAATAAATATAATTTGATTTCAGAGTGACTAAAACTATTTAAAAAGTTATGAAAATGTTTGAAGTTGTATCGTAAACTGAACTTTCCATAAACCCATATTTGTTTACATTTTGGTAAATAAATCGCGAACGGTGATTAGATGTTAACCTCTGATATGGTAAACGTAAAAAATTGAATGTTTTCTTTTCATCATATTAAAAAATGGTTATGTGTACAGCTGAATATAAACCAAGGCTGGATCTGACGTGAAGATAAGAAACTAAATTATGAGACTTATTAACATCTGTAACCAACGGAACGCTATCATAACCGACTAATCTCTAAAAATAAACAACCCTTGATTGAACCAGTTATTAAATGAGAAGAAATTCGCCTTGCGACCATAATTTTATATAAAACTCTTAAGACCAACCTCAATTTTTAACCGACGAAAAAAAAATTGGTCAAGTGCGAGTCGTACTCGCGCACCGAGGGTTCCGTACTTTGTAGATATGTACTTAAATAGTTTATCACAGAAAAAAAAATTAAATGTAATTACAGATATACGGTTTTCAGATTTTTTGCTTTACTTGTGCTACATGACATTGCTAATTGGGGGCTTAACGGGAAGTATCCTATAGGTTTTGATTCCGGAACATAAACGCCCGTATCTTTTGATTGCGTTCACTTAGAAGTTCGATTTTGTCACTGCTTCAAGGAATTGCAGCCTTTCAACATGACAATTCCTCGCGCTCGTGAGAAAAGGGGTCTTGACAGACGGACAGACAAACGGACAACGAAGTGATCTTATAAAAGTTCCATTTTTTTATATTTGAGTTGGTTGAATGAAAGGTAAATTGCGGTTTACGATTTATGACGTATTAAAAAAACTACTTACTAGATCTCGTTCAAACCAATTTTCGGTGGAAGTTTGCATGGTAATGTACATCATATATTTTTTTTTGTTTTATCACTCTCTTATTTTAGAAGTTACAGGGGGGAGACACATTTTACCACTTTGGAGTGTCTCGCGCAAACTATTCAGTTAAGAAAAAAATGATATTAGAAACCTCAATATCATTTTTGAAGACCTATCCATACACACATACACGTATGGGTTTGATGAAAAAAAAATTTTGAGATTCAGTTCTAAGTATGGGGAACCCCCAAAATTTATGTTTTTTTTTTCTCTTTTTGTCTGAAAATCTTAATGCGGTTCACAGAATACATCTACTTACCAAATTTCAACAGAATAGTTCTTATAGTTTCGGAAAAAAGTGGCTGTGACATACGGACGGACAGACAGAGACATCACGAATCCATAAGGGTTCCGTTTTTTGCCATTCGGCTACGGAACCCTAAAAATGAGGAGGTTCTCAAGTCGACGTGTATATTTACCACCTCACTAATAAACATTAATCAGATGAATAGTTACACACCGATTTCTCTCTTTCAGTCGTCAGTAATTTGACTTTCGAAAGTAGAAGACCAAACATTGCGTAACTATACAGATGCTATACACCGTTTATTAGTAAGGCGGTTAAATTATAATAATACCAGCCATTACCATAATTCCACAGCAGGTCAAAGGCATCTTCTAACAGAGAAAGCACGAGGATTGATCACCACGCTTACTCAAGACGGTTTGGCGATTTCAGACTTATACAGGATGTTTGGAAGCTGAGTGCAAAGCTTTAAAGGAGTGATAGTTTACACCATTTACAGAATTTTGAGCCATATATGTCTTAGACGAAGTATCTTTTTTTTTACTGCAAACTTTTAGTAAAAAATAACATAGGCATCTTTAACTGCGAAAAAAATTAAAATAAAACATACTTCGTCTAAGACATGTAAGTATGGCTCAAAATGCTCTAAATAGTGTCAACTATCACCCTCTTAAGGCTTTGTATCCAGCTTCCAAACACCCTATATATTAACTACTACCTTCTTATTACGGCTTCGTCCGCGTGAAATTTCTTATTCTCCCGACCCCGTCGCATTGCATCGCCTGCCCGCGCTTTTCTTCGTTTTCGCTCAGCGTTCTTCCTGACTTCTTTTTTTTTTCTCTGCTCCTGAGGGTCCTATATAGCCTCAAGAATTGTGCTATCAAATGCTAAAAGCGTTTTTTCAAATTCGATTGGTAGTTCCAAAGAGCCCGTTCAAATAAACTTTTTAGCTTTATTATTAGTACTAGCTTCTGCCCGCGACTTCGTCCGCGTAAGATTTCTTTTTTTAACATAAAATTATACCCTATGATGACACTCACAAATAATGTGGGTTTATATGTAGCTTTCTATTGGTAAAAGAATTTTCAATATCGGTTCAGTAGTTCCTGAGATTACCCCCTACAACCTCACAAACTTTACCTCTTTATAATATTAATAGGTATAGATAAAGTTCAAGTTTCCTCACTAAGTTTTTTTTTCACCGATGTCAGTATCTAATGTCCAAGATAAAATCAAAATACATATGAATTTAAAAGATCACGTTCGTACTTGCTCGGATTTGAACCCACAACCTTGTGCATGAGAGGTGAGGCTTTAACCACTGGGCCATCACGACACAATTTGAATTAATAATATCTTTTTTTTTCAGTGCTCCTTATAATTTGTCTGTTCAGCGTCAAATATCTGATGGAAGCAATCCGGACAGGAAACATCTACAGTCGGCCCGGAGAAGTTTACTATAAATATTAATATGTAATTTATTGTTAAACAATTTTCTTAGCCCCCTTTGAACGAGTCACAAAACACGCAGTTTAGATCTAAGTAAAAGCATATTTTTCATTGATCAATATTTTCTTAGATCTGAAAACTTGTCTATCGTCCTATGGCTCAAATAAAAGAGGTCATTGTACTCATCTCTCAATGTACTCAGACCAAACCTAAATTCACGACAAAAAACCAGTGCTCACATACATCGTGGAAATGTAGGGAACACCTGTTTTTTTTTTCGCGATTACAGTAAAAGTTGTTTATAATAAGAAGTAGGTACAATGACCCCTTCTCAGGTTCAGGTAAACAAAAACTAAACTTGAATACTATGTTTTTTGTATTTACCTATGAATGTCGTCTATTATACATAATATGTTATGTATATTTGCAATCACATTCTTTACATAAAATATAGCAATATTTTTGTAACTTAACTTTCTAAGAAGAAATCCAGTCAAGATGGATGTCAGTATATTAGCTCAATTTATGGTCAAGCTTTATAAGCGATGTGCCCAAATGTAGTGTTTAATACTTCATTAGTTTGACTAGCTGTATTTTACCGTTAGTATCTCGAAAGTATAGCGTCTCAATTGATGCTGTATCTGGAAATTACGCTCGTATCAAACTATGTCATCTTGCGTCGATACAATCTAGATTACAATAAGAGAATATCAGGTTGTTATACTTACACCGAATTACTGTTAATTTTAAGTGAGCAAAAAATTGTATTCTCTCAAAATACACAATACATGGTGTCTTTGGATTTTTCAATCAACAAGCAGTTATCAAAATAATGATGAAAATGATATTTAACGACTACGGTGAACCAATGAGTTTTCATATTATAGTAAACTGAAGACATTCAGACACAAGATTCTAACATTTTACACACAGAAAAAAGGATACAAAAGCATAAATGACGAAGATATGAATAATTTGTTAGTCCAAGACACATTTTATTTATTAAAACATAACACAACTCTAGAAATCACAACGATCTTACATAATCTAACTGAGATAATTCGCATGTAAAACAATTTACAAAAAGTAAAACAATAACAATCATTCTAACGCTCAAACATTCCAAACCAATCAATCAGTCAAAATAAATTATTTAATAAATAGCAATAAATAATATCTTACGTAACTAGAAGTCTATCGATATTTATATAATAATAAAGTGTCTAATTGTGAATTTGCTGGTGTTCTATTTATTTCTCTTCTCCTACGTTTCCCTAGCATCATGGGAACTACCATAGCCATTGTTGCAGGCACCATGCCGGCGCCTACAGCAGCTAAAAGCGTTGAACTATCTGGTGACACATTTGAAACGATTCTCCTTTTTACAAGCTTATTTTTATTAAACACAGGCCTATACTGAGTCATTGAAACTTCTAAATCATTCTTCTTGTCCATATCCCTTTTAGCTTCTTCAACAGTTTGGAAACTCTTTTCAACTTCCAGCATACCACCGTGTGATGTCGTCATGTTGGTGTGAGCTTTATCCACAGGTAGCACTGTCAACGCAACGGCTTGATGTGACGTCATAGTAGATACATCTACACGATCATCAGCAGCAACTGCAGGGCTTAAGGAACGTTGACGCTTCTTGTTCCTGTATCCTTTAGTAGTTGACAACAAAACCCATTGACCGTTACCATGAGGTGGTCTTGAGACGCGATCATTTTCATATTCTGGACCTCCAGCATACACTACTTGAGTAGGTCTTCTAAAAGGACGCTTCTGTGATGAACTTGAGGATTGGTGAAGAGCTTCATACTCGTAAGGGAAATTAGCGGGTCGATGGTCGGTCACTATAGAATCAGACATACCGTAGTACATTGCATCGTCATCAGAATAATGTTCTTGATGATCACAGTTTGGCTTGTTTGGACGTCTGCCTTCGTCCGGGGCCCATGATGATGGATAATTTGCTTGTTGCAGCTTAGTCCATGATGGTTTTGATGGAAGTTCCGGTTCATATTCCGAAGGTAAGTGTAATTTATTATTGATATAACCGGGTCGACTGGATAGTGGTCTTTTCTGGGGCTTGTAGTTGTAATTATTCCCAGAATGTTGTGATGAAGTGAATCTGTCATCATCATGGAACCTATCGTCGTTATGAAACCTATCATCGTTATTAATCTTATCATCGTTATGAAACTTATCATCGTTATGGAACCTATCATCATTAGGAAATCTATCATCACTAGGAAATCTATCGTCACTAGGAAATCTATCGTCACTAGGAAACCTGTCATTACTAGGGAATCGATTTTCATCTTCGTTCCAGTGATTCGGCTTCTGTTTTTTAACATTAGGTTTCCATTTTGAAATTTTGCTCGTGGACCATGCGACAGGCTCTAACGTTACCCACCCGTCTTTATCATCGTATGGATGTTTATGTTGTTTTACTTTCAGACGATTCCAAGTAGTGTACACCTTGCCATTGCTGTCTTCCTCGTTAGCGTCACTATTCATTGTAGTAAATCGATCAGCTTTTATTTTATCCTTTTTAAGTTTTGCAGCTAGAGCAGATATAGCTTGTAAACGATCCTGCGGAAGGTCACCGTAGTCTTTAAGCTTATCTGCAGTTAGAATGTAATCATCCAATGCTTCCTCTTCTTCGCTATTAAAACCATCTTGACAAGAAGGGCCATAACATCTTGGACGGTTCCCATCAAAATCATGCACAATGTGGGTCATAAGGTTCTTCATGTCTGCATCATCCTTATTCTTATGTTCATAAGTAATATCTCCCCATTTATCTTCAGGATTTGTGGCATCGCGTGCGTTTTCTATAATCGTGATCGGATCCTTTCCAGGCACATCCAGTTGGTACGTTTTAATTTTTTTGTCATATTTTTCTATTTGAGTTGGATCATCGGTGTTCGCAAGCGCAAGGGCAAGAACGCAAAAAACAAATAGTTGCACTGTTATTTTCATTGTGTTTATTTTCACTTTCGTTGGTTCGCGTGTCGGCGCGCGGGCAAGTCGCGCTAGTACTGAGCGCCGGCGACCGCTGCAGCCCACTGATATAGTTTTGATTGTGGATGCACAGTAACCCTCCCTGCGCTCTAATGCAATGCTGATTCAGTTCGGTCACGACGAATGAGCGAGATAATTATGTGGCGATTGTCGTTTGCCGGCAAGTTCTATCTTAATTGACTATCGCGACTCTCAGGGCCGTGACCCGAGCGCGGGTGAAACCGTTTTTCATTTTATGGGATATTTTCTCCACGGATAATAGGAAAGTTTCGCAGTTCACACACGACTCGGTGAAATTATGATTCAAATCTCTACGCAAATCGACTACAAAGACATGCAGGCCTAAGTTTCTAAGTACAATCTTTGTAATCTCTTTGTTACTACTTGAACAGCAAAACCGTTCGTGTATAACGTACAATTAAGTATTAAAATACCAAAGCAATTATTTACAGTAATTATTTTTAAACATTTATTAATGATCAGCTTTTCATTTGCTTTATTATGCATGATTCAAATCAGCATTGGTATAATTAAATGCTATTTATCAACTTTTACAGACTTTCTACCACAAATCACAACAACAAAGCAACATAAGCTCATGACGCAACAGTAAGAATACAGAAGCTGAAAGAAAAAGTCTACGATTTGAAACCATTTGCTTATGCAATCGCAGAGATAGGTGCCGTGACAAACTCAGCATATTCAATGTCAGGAATCATAATATATAGAGCAATCAAATCGATTGATCCAAACCCCATTTTTTGTGACTTAATCGAGTGGAGGCTTTTAAAACTAAGCAGAGGATGACCTAAAACGTGTAACTCTCTTAGTCTATTTCCTTCGAGTCGTGTTTGCTCTCTCCATAATAGCAAGCCCACTTATTATCCGTATCTAGATGCTGATCAACTTCGCTCTAATTGTACGCTGCACTTTTACCAGCCGGTATTGCTCCTTAGTAACGCGCACGTGGAACGATATGAAATATTGTTGGTCATGTATTTTCTCTCTTAGAGATATTATTGTTATTGTTCGCGATATAGGTGGAAATTTAGAACCAATTAAGAGCAATATCTGGATGACTTTCTGTTTGTATTTTATTAAGTTTATCGAGGACAGTTTTGTTGTCTTTCTAAAAATTAATGACGGAATGATAGACGCATGATTTTCCCAAGTTTTGTTACCTTCACCACAAATAATATGTCGTGAGTAGACATGTGCAGCTTTAAGGAGAAATGCGGTCTGAGAGAATTTTTAAAAAGCCTAGTCTAATAAAAAGTCTTAATTCGAGGTTTGGCTCTCGCCTATTTCCTCCTCCAATATTGGACCAATTTAAAAGATATTTCATAAACTGAATAAGAAGGATATATACTGTGTCCTTATATTTTCCTTTTTTCATTAATAATTGTCAAATTTGTACACTAGGCCTCTGTTGACAGTGGTTTAAATCGGCATTTTTTGAGGGTTCTAGTATAAAAATAATGTATCATCAAAAAGGAAAACATTGGGACATGCAAGTAGTTAATATTTATTATTTTGAAAAAAATATTGCTTTATGGTCATTAACCAGAAAGAAAACAGCCGAGAGCGTTTCTATGGAGAAACGACCACCCGCATTTCCTCTTAAGACAAAAAATCAAATATGTAAAACAGAAACTTGCTCGAACCACTAACTCATCATCATAACCACACTTTTGATAATGATGATGACGTTGATGTATAAGACAACATTCGCAAATTATCTCTCCCATTATTTTTGGACAAAAAATTTACGTAACCACAATTTAACGTTAATATTGTGGAGAAAGGAGGTAACTATGAAGAAATAACTTTAGGACAGTGGTTAGGTAATAGGTAATACAGGCTGGTGTCCGCAACTCCACGTCAATGCGCGTATTTTGCGTATGGTAGGACAGTGGTTACTAGAAATTTCTTCGTATATATCATCTTCGAACGAAGATGCGTTCACGCGAGTGAAGACGTAATTACACATAATGGGTGATTGTACAATAATTATGCCTTTATTACCCGCTCCTCTTAGGAAATAAAGTCTTGAATTATGACTGCGTAATGAATACATTATAAATTGCTTTAGAGAAAATGTTTTCTCAATTAAGCTCTTCGATCATCGCTATGAGACAATTTATAGTTTACTGTAAGATATGTAGGTATAGAAAGTTATTTGTAAGGTCATAGTAAGTATTTATTCTATGGCTCCAGGAAGGAACTATAAAATAGAAGGGAACAGCACGGAGATTTCAAATAAGTAAGATTTAGAAATCAAACGGTTGTCCATTTGTTAGTTTGTAGAAAGCATAAAGGAATTGGCTGGCGTTAAATGAGAGTAGGAGAAGTGTCGCTACGACCGTGACAAGATACCGAGTTGGTACCACCGTGTGGTAGGTAGACTACCTACCTAGTACCTGCACTGTTTTATGATAGTATTAGCGAACACGATGTTTGATGCACGATGTTTATGACTTGACAAAACATTTCTTATTAGCAAGTTTAATATCAATGTATTATATACGTCATGTACTTGTGTATTATATATACAGGGAGTATCAGAAAGGTGTGCTAAAATTTAAGGGTGTGATACAGACAATCAAACTGACCAACTTTCTTCTTGGGACCAACATTGCAATCGAGAAAAAATAATCAACGTCCTATACATAAAAGTCGAATAGATATCGAAGCTTCATACGGAACATCTGATAAGTTTTTCTGGATTACAATGTTCATCCCATGGAGAAAGTCCAGTCCAGTCAGTCCAGTTTGATGGTCTCTACCCATTGATGTATAAAATGTCTGTACCACACCCTTAGTGGGTAGCACTGAGAATAAGCGCCATATTTTATCAATATCATAACCATTTATGGAGTAGGTCGTATTTGAAGGATAGGTTTTAACACGTTTTTTTTTTTCGACGCGGATTTCTCTTTGATACAAGTCGAAATACCATTTGAATTTGAGGCTCCTGAAACTGGTCTCTACTGGTCTTTTAGACTATTAAACAGCAAGCAGCAATGAGATCTAAGTACTATGTATACGGTCAGCGGGATTGTCCGAAAGGGTTACCGCTGGCCCGTAACATAAAAAGCTAAGGAAGGAACACGGATGGGTTTTAGTCAGTAAGAGTCTGACACTCCCTTCCACTCCACCCAGAGCGGCAGGGGTCATTTGATGCTTTCCCATCCTGAAAAAAAAAGTACTATGTATACGGACAAAATACCTACTAACAGTGACAAATACAACAAATTATTTACAGGCAAGCCGTCCTTTACCTCTTTCAAAGACAAGAAATTAATTAATTATATTGGCCTTCATTCCTTGACCCATTTCTATCACGACCTTAGCAAAGGCAGACACAAGTTTCATTAACTATTGGATAACCCGTCGACAACAAAACTTTCCCCTTTATATTAATTTCTAACTAATAGATTAACAATTTACAAAGGGTTCAATTTCAGAATCTGCTTCAAAAACATTTTAATATATATTAAGTATACAGGGTTATTGGTAAAACATTAATAACCTCTTGTCATTGCACTCATCATTATGAACAACTTTTACTATGGGACAAAACCTGAAATCGCGAAAAAAAAATCAGCTGTTCCCTACATTTTGACGAATTATACGAACATAAATGTAGGGAACAGCTGATATTTTTTCGCGATTTCAAGTTTGGTCCCATAGTAAAAGTTGTTCATAATGATGAGTACAATGACCTCTTAAGAGGTTGTTAATGTTTTACCAATAACCCCCTTATATTAGCAGTTTATCTTTGAACGACAGTTGTTTTTGTATGTACTTACTTACCTACATTATAAGCAAAAGTATGATTACTCCACTCATAGCTCCTTTCCCAAATAGTTTCCCCCAACCAAGTTGTTCCGAACCAATTTTTAGCATAATTTTAGTTCCAGGGCTCTCTCCAAAAATAACCTCTTACTTAAACCGTCGCTACCTGATACATATTTTACAGTTATACTTGTAAATAAAAGAAAGAAAGAGTCATTGCAGCGAACTGTTTACGTTCCACATCGACCATTGTTCTATTCACTTTCTTAGGCGAAGTGCAGGGACACAACAGCGGACCTCCGATATTGTTGTCTGTTACAAAAAGCGCAAATGTTAGTCGAAGATTAGTGTCTGGTCACGAATAAATCTGAATGTATTGTTTGTTCGTCAGGAAAAACCAAAGTGCAAGATTAAAAACAGTTTTTTTCTCGAATGGTTTCTGTTGGATTGTATTTTGATAATGGGTGAACTCAAAGCCAAAGCATTTATTTCAATTAGTGTCGGTCAGTTAGTCAGAAAGTTGAAGCTAGTTGCCCATTCCAAAAGGTAGATCAAAGTGAAAGAAACTTTGCAGGTTCAGACCTAGAACTTTACGTGTCTTTAGTTTTAATGTAAACTCCACACCACCACCTTTAGGGACTCTACCGTTAACCGAAATAATAGTATCACTGTGGGAACGGATTGGTCGATTGACTTTCTCGTGTGTATATTTTCCCTTTTGTGTATATTTATTAACCGGTTGACCGCCACAGTCATGTATGAATGACAAACCAAAATGTGCCCAGCACACCACGTTTCGACTACATGACAGACGTTGACGCCGAGGGCACGTTTTTCTCTTCTGACGTGTGGCGGTCAAAAGGTCAGCTACCAGCAGCGCCCGCAGTTTCACCTGGTGTTAATCCTGGTTATAAACTATCTGTGTGCCAAATTTTATCCAAATGTTCAGCCGTATGTGCGTGAAGAAGTAACAAACATATAAACACACTCGTAAACTTTCGCCTTTACAATAATAGTGTGATTTTATCGTTTTCGTTATTTCTTGTATCCCTTTTATTTTTTCCTCATTCTTCTATTCTTCAATGTTCATATATACTCCTATTTTTTCTACCTCTGACATAACCTAATTTTGCTGTCCTCCTCAGTAGACTCTTCTAAGTTCTTCTATAAAACTTCTCTCCTAACCCACTATATGTCTAACAACATCGTAAACAAACCGTTGTGTCCCCAGCACAAGCGAACCGTTATTTCTTATTACGTATCCGTCGTTACTTTGAGTACAATTGCATCACGGTCGAAAGTGTAATTGCCACCAAATGTTATAAAAGCAAGAAAATAAACACTTTCCATGACTTTGCGAACCAAAATAGTTTTTAATGGACGAACGGATTAGCGGCGTCTGTGGAGTCGATTGGGATGAATTACTAAATTAAAAATGTATTCAAAATATTGTTTTTAAACATTTTAAATTAAAGATTTATGAAAAATTTTAAATTAAATACACAGAGAAGAACTAAAATCTATTTCTGTAATCATAAAAAAATAACTTTTCTAGTTTCTTTGTGTCTTGTCATATTATTTATTTCAACTTCAAACTGCAATGAGTGATTTATGCTGCATTCGTTGTATCCTCAAATTAAAATACTCATAGCAGCTCTATTCCTTAAGAGAAAGACCAGACAATTTTTAAGTTCACTGCTCATAACCATTATTCAAAAAGCATAACCGAAAAAAAAACAACTACGATGACACTTTTACTTTATAATCCGTTAGATAACAATCGTGTAACTTTAAAACTTAAGTACAACTTAACTTGAACTTCTCGTTCGTTCGCGGCGTGACGGTCAAGGCTCGTTGCGGTTTCACTTTCTGATACTTTTCACCGTTCGCTCTCACAGCGCCTACGCAGTGGTTTAAAATAATAATAAACGCATTATGGGGCCATGACAACTGCATCGACCATGAAATGAATTATTCTTGAACTGCGAAAGGGTTTAGATTTGTGTACTTACCTTTTGCTTGACGCTCTCTCTTTGATATACAATATACATCGGGTAAGTTACTTTTCCTTTGATCCCATCTTGGGTAAGTTTATCAAAGGTTAAGAACACATCTCTTACCTTGATCTACATTGCGTTCTGCTTCACGGTC
Source organism: Luperina testacea (assembly GCA_927399505.1). Classification (NCBI taxonomy): domain Eukaryota; kingdom Metazoa; phylum Arthropoda; class Insecta; order Lepidoptera; family Noctuidae; genus Luperina; species Luperina testacea. The sequence goes on along the minus strand of OV656768.1, from coordinate 14,060,960 downwards.
TTTATTGTAATAATAATATTAACTTATAAAGGGTCCTTCAAACAGGCGCGACACAAAGGAACCGCAATAAGTCGTGCAACGAGCGGTGCTTTTTTGTCGCGCGCGATTATATCGCGTGTCGCGCCTGTTTGTAGGAGCCTTTATTGTCTCACATCTACCAACCCGCACTGGGCCCGCGTGGTGGATTACGGCCCACTTCCTCTCAGAGAGAGGAGGCCTGAGTCCCAGCAGTGGGAAGATTTTAGGCTGATTAATATATCGTCTAAGTTCTATTCTCATACAAAAAATGCATGAGCATTTATCATTGCACTTGCTCATGGCGGATTGGCGATTTCAAACTTTAATAATCCATACTAATCCATACTAATATTATAAATGCGAAAGTGTGTCTGTCTGTTACGCCTTCACGCTTAAACCGCTCAACCGATTTAGATGAAAATTGGTTTAGAGATAGTTTGAGTCCCGGGAAAGGATTTAGGATAGTTTTTACCCCGATATTCCCACGGAATCGACACTTATGCGGGTGAAACCGCGGGACGCTGCTAGTAAAATTATAAGTTCATGTTTACTCACGATGTTTTCATTCATTGATGTCAGGGATGACCTCATTGTATACCTACAGGGCGGTAGGTACAGACGCCAGCACATCAAGCTACTACAATCTGTCAAATTTCTTTAATAGATTTTCAACTTTATCACTAAAACATAAGGTTCAAAGTTGATTGGGAAAATTTGACTGTTTCGGGTAGCTTGATGTGCTGGCGTCTGTACATCGACGCGCAAACTGTAATCAGGAAAGCAGCACATCATTCTAGGGGGTCTAGAATCATGTGCTAGTGTAGAAATTTATCGTCGGTTACCAACAAAAAAACAACTGTTTCATAGAACCTACGCGGTCAAAATGTATGAAACAGTTTTTTTTTTAATAATCGACGAAAAATAAACAAAACAATAATAACAAATATTGTATGCAATATTGTTAATTTTGATAGAGAATATTGGAGATAATTTAACCCTGTTAGCTTTTCATCTACCCCCTTACTAATAAACGTTGTATAGCGCCTGTGTAGTTACTCAAAGCTTTGTCTTTTTCTTTCGAAAGTCAAATTACTGACGACTGAAAGAAAGAAATCGGTATGTTACTATTCATCTGATATAGTACGTTTATTAGCAAGGTGGTTAATTTTTAACAAAATTTTAATAATAATAATATTCTTTATTTTCGAACAACAGTGATCCAGCGTGTTAGTAAACAATAAATTATAACTTATTACTAGTGTTAGTAGATAAAATACAGTGCTTAGCCATTTGGTTAGTATTCCTACATAGAACTTATAAACTAGTGTTAGTACTTACATCTATCAGAAAAACAACACAAACTATTAATTAATTAATACCCCACAGTGGCATGTAGGCGCATCCAATGTCCCAGTATGGGGCTGTCCCACCTATCAGCTATAGTTTTCAGGATGTTGTTGGGACTGGCGCGTACCCTGCGCATAATGGAAGCGCAACGCTTGCGTATGATAGCGTGAAAGCCATCAATGTTTGCCTCCGCGAACATGCCGGAAGCACTGCAGTAGCGCGGCAACCCCATCAACACCCTGAAAGCATTATTGTATTGTACGCGCAGGGCGCTGTATGCCCTCTGCGTGTAGTTGACCCACAGACTGCATGTATAGAACGACTGACAGTACGCTGTAAATAGTGTAGCCTTTACTTCAGTCGAGCATTTCGCAAATCTGCGAGCCAACATATTGCAGCGGACAGCCAACGCCCTGCGCTCACGCTCAATGTCCAAATTGTCTTTTAGGTCTTCGGAAACCCAGTGGCCCAGATACTTGAAAGAAGTGACTTGCTTTAAGGAACTTCCGCAAAATTTCTGCTGTGTTTCAATCGGGTAAGTTTTAGTTCTTGCCTTGAAGACTAGTACCTCACTTTTCTTAACATTGTATCTGAGCCCATGAGTCTCCGCGTACCTCTCACATATCGTAAGCAGGCCTATCATTGCGTTAATCGAAGGGCTCAGCAACACCATATCATCAGCATAACTAATATTGTTGACGCATACTCCGTCTACATAACAACCCTGATAGGTGTTGCTGAGCTCGACGATCAACCGGTTTATGTACAGACTGAAGAGGCGAGGGGAGGTCAGGCCGCCCTGCCTCACCCCGCACTCCAGCCTATACTCATCCGATAAGGAGCCTGCCCACCTAACACAATTTGTCTGATTGTTATACCAAAACCGTAGAATTGATATAACTTCTCTATCCACTGAAGTATCATTCAGTAGTTTCTGCCACAGCAATTCGTACGACACCAGATCAAACGCTTTGGAGAGGTCTAGGAAACACGCATTAACAGGCGTTTTCCTAGACGTATAATACTGAACAGTGTGCTTGAGAGACAGTATGGCACTCTCTGTGGAGAGACCAGGTCTGAACCCAAACTGCGCATCATGCAGTTCGATGCGGGTCGCCATATGCCTATCAAGCAAACCGTCCAGCACCTTGGCAATGACAGTAGCAAGGGATATGGGCCTATAGTTCGAGAGATCTGATGTGTCCCCAGTCTTATCCTTCACAATAGGTATAACCACTGTTTTCATTAAGTCACTGGGCAGATGAGCGTGGCTTAGACAGAGTGAGAAGAACATCGCCAGTACCCTGGGCAGGTGAACTCCTGCATGCTGCAGGTGCTCGATACTGAGGTAGTCCTGCCCTGGTGACTTGCCCCTAACCATACTATTAATAACAGTAGAAACATCTCTTGCTGCGAACCTGACATTTAACTCCTTCAGACAATCCTCAGCATCAACCACCTGCGATGCGGAGCCAAGAGGAGAATCAGCTTTAAAATGTTACACAAACAAGTTTGCTACCGCAGTAGGCTCATGTTGCCCCGCCACGCTCACGGGGACGCCCGGCCTCGGATTTAATCTATTCGTGTTTTTCCAAAACCTTGAAAAATCTTTAGATTTATGATTTTCAGCTATAATGTCCATTTTAATTTTATTTTGATTGTTCTGACACCATCTTAACTTTGATTTAAATACTTTTCTCGTGTTGTACATATGTTCAAACACAGAACCAGAAGTCGGTTTACGAGACATACTCCATACTTGAAAAGCAAGCCGGGCGTCCGCGTGAGCCTGCTTAACATGCCTATTCCAACCGACAACACGTTTGTTCTTTTTACCTATATCATTGTCTCTACCCCCTCCCGCATCCACATTACTGGGACCTTGGGCAGCCTCTGTAAGTATACATACAATGTTTTTATACATATTGTCCAATATGACTTTGTGATTGGAATCGTCACAACACCCGTTAGCACATTCTCTAAATTCTAATGGAAAATCGCTTTCCCTTAACATTGTATGACATATTCCTTTGTATTGACTTATTTGACTAGCATTAATACTAAATTGTATTAATACTAAATTGTAATTTCGTATGCCTACCATGCTTGATATTTCTACGCCGCCGTTAACGGGAAATCTCTGTACCTACCTATTCTATTTCAAACACCCATTTTCAACTAACAAAAACCTTTGACCTTGACGTTGAAAAGTTCAACCCAGGTTTAATCATGAACTAAATCCATAGCAACAGGGTTTCGCGTCTATGTCCCTGCCACCATGTAGGTATACTTTACCTATAAAAGCATCCTTTCTTGCTTGCTTTTCCAATCCTGCACCCTAATAGCGTAACGCACAATCAGTCTCAATCTGAAACATTTTGAAGGATATTACAAATCCATTGCTTCATATGTTCGAAAAATTTGTCTGCTCAGCAACGTAAATAACGCAATGAAAGTTGTAGAACTGTCAAAATGATACATATTGCTACTGATAGTGTGTTACGCAATTACCCCGCTTACTAGACTAGTCAGTCCGGCTCATCGTCATTTTTGCTCTCCGATATGTCTTCTTAGTTTGTGGCAAGAGAAGAAGTAAACATAATTAGTTCTAAATTGCTACATTGATTGAAGTGTAGTCCCACTAGGCGCCTGACCGACCTTGCGTCGGGGAAAGATAGATAAAAGTTTTTCTATTTGAGATTAAGTTAGGTCGCGCTAACTACCTTTGGGAACATCGCGGTCTCTTCGTTTATATTCCTAACTACTCGTGCGTCTGTCCGTCCGTCTGTCACAGCGAATTTGCTCCGTATCTAATGGACCGATTAAGTTGAAATTTGGTACACATAATATAGGGCTTATTTCGAGGATCTCAAATATATTCATAATCTTAAAGTAAAAGTTATGTACGAAAATAGATGAAAACTTGACCATGGTCCTCCCCCCCGTTATCGCCGAAACTACTGAGCCTAAAATTTTTGAAAAATACAGAAAATAGTTCTCTACCTATAGATTACAGGAAAACCTGTAAGAAGTCTGTCTGTGGGCTTAAAACAACATGGTAAATTTCTCAATATTGTGCATACAAACTTACATTTTCAGTTGGAATGTATGGGAGAACATGTTTTTCAACTACAATGTTAAGTTTGTTCTTGGGATAAATTCATTCGAACTACGGAACCCCTCATTGTGCGTGGTCCGACACGCACTTGGCCGGTTATTCTTCTTATTTCTGAATTTAGCTGACAAGAAAGTCCGACTTTTTCAGAGTCATTTTCATCTATTCCTACGTCGAATTTCTATACCTATTACATTGAGGGGAAATGAGGCTGTCTCCTCAATGTCTTGCTTATTTTGCACAAATAAACTCCACTAAATTGTTTTTTTTTTACTAAATTATATACTTAGACATACTAATTATGAATGAGTTTTTCAGAGCGAAGCAAACGAGGTCGATTATCTACCCATTCTCGAAAGCTCTAATTTTCGAGAATGGGTAGATAATCGACCTCGTTTTAGCATTTTTGTCATTTTTGACAACACATACCTACACATATATGCCTTGTCGTTTTATTACTTGTATAATCTGTGCTCGCAAGTGACATTCAACCTTAGGATAATAAACCAATATTTTAGATTTCAAAAATATGTAGCTCTATTTTCAAAACTCTAACGCCGCCATCTATTGGCATAAACTGAAATCAGTATGAGAAGTATTACGCTGAACCAGTCGTGTACAGCACCATCTAAAACTATAACACGAAGCTTGTAGGAAAGTGCTTTGTGAAATGATTCCAAGACATATCACCAGATGTCAGTAACGTTGACTTTTAGGAGGTATGAGTAATTTTTTTAAGGCTCCGCATCTTCATGTTTTTTCATGATAATATCTCGACTCGCAGTTCTTACAATGATTTTAATAGTACCTAAAGTTTTACAACAACATTGCGTGAAGTGATTTTAATCATCCAAGAGTCTTGGAGGCAAATATGTGGCAGAGAAGGAATTAATTGCATGTATCGTTTTTTTTTTATTGTTATTTAATTTTTGGCTTTTTTTTACTATTGTATAAGATTATTTTGTGTATTTTACCTATAGGCCTTAGTTGCGTAATAATAAAATTATTATTATTTCCTTTATTAAACTAAATACATATAAATTATATTTTTAAATATTTGTATAAAAAAAACATTTAAAAATATAAAAAATAGTAGCCGACCGGTATCGGGAACAGGGTCCAAGCTACCGGCGGTCAGGGCTCCAGAGAGAGGAACCTCCTAACAATGCGGGCCGTGCATGTCCAGAAGTACCGCTTTCTGGATCAAGCCCTTGATCCAGCTGCCCAACGAGAGCCTCCTCAGGTGTTGGTCGAAGCTCTTGGCTATTAATCCATTGGCTGTCACGACTATCGGCACAATGATCGCTAAGTTCACATCCCGCATGTCGACAACCTCGCGAGCCAAGTCAAGATATACATGATGTGTTTATCTTTTTCGGCTTTCACGAGGTTCTCATCATGCGGGATGATAACCTCGTGATTATTATTATTGACTACCATCGCTTGTTCGAGACGGGTTTTCAATTTTACTGTTTTAGACTTAACTTTTAAGTCCAGGTTTCGGTGTTTATCTTCACTGATATCAGTGACGTCCAAAGTAAACTCAGGAAGTACCTACCTAATTAATATATCTGGCAAAAAGTTCAACGGAATACCTTTTTGACATGACTTCTGGGTAGAAATTATGTAAAGTAAGTATGGGTATACTTAATCTCAAATCACTTAGCAGTCACAGCTGAAGAGAGTGCTCTCATGTTTCGTGATGCTCATTTCACTTACTATTTCAATGAAAACATACCATCAGTACAGTTAACTAAGCAGAAAATTTTACTTTCCTTGTCTATACTTACTTAAACATTCATGTATTGCACCAGCTATGGTATTGTCATTGTCTTCTTGTTTTTTTTTTCTATTGTTGATTGTGTAGGACCAAAAGGATGCATTTATGTACCAGTTGGCTATTTCAAAGGTTTTAAAGTCACTCTTTGTATATCAAAAACTTCATCCGTATTAGTTTGTTATGGCATGTAGGTATTCAATCAAATTAATTCATTCAAATTTTACTTTTCTTCAAATATTATTGAACTTCTTTCTAATATAGATATATACTCGTATATTGCGCTTTTTTTGTGAACCTTAAATAATTCCAATATCTAAATATCGAAGTAACTCCGACCAACTTCGATCTAGCGCGGTTGGTCACAGTTCTAACCTAACCCGCTTGGTCTAGTTTAGTTATTGTGACAAAGTGTGAGAATAGGCCAGAAATTTGAAAAGGGGTTCACTTAATAAGTGAGCAGAATGAGTGAGTTCATTCATTTAAAAGGCGTCCAACATTAATCCATCACGCGGGCTCAGTGCGGGTTGGTGGATGTCACATTCTCTTAAAATTTTTGGTTCTGGAACATACCGGTTTCCTCACGTTGTTTTCCTTCACGATCTTCCCATATAATTAAATAATTAGTGTGGAACACCAAATATTGTTAAAAGAGTACGTAACTATAGAGTTTCTTGATAGGTTGCTTGAGTAGGTTCATACGAACCTACTTTTTGGAAGGGGCAACTAGACTCGACTCTATTTTCTTTTATGAAATTCAAAAGCGCCTTTTATGTGCCTAATGGAAATAAATGATTTGACTTCGACTTTAAGAAGTAAATATTATGCCGAAGCGCACAAATAATTCATAGATTAAATACAGGGTGGACAAAAAGTCGTGGATCAAACGAAATACCTACGACTTTTACGACATTTTGACCACCCTGTTTATTACATTGACATAAATCGATGACTCATAGATCTAAATGATCCTACATAGGTAAGTGTAATATTCCCTAAGAAATTAATCATAAGTAGAACAGAAAAACAAAGGGATATCGTAGCATATAATGTTCTATGTTCCTCAGAAGTCCACCATACATAACATTTAAAACAATTCGTCTTACTCAAGGTGACTGAACTCTATTATTTCCCTCATGAACGATGTCAATAGCATCATTACATCGTCGTGACATATTGTTATGTCACAATTACAGCAGCCGTCCCAAATGTTTGCCTTACGGAATAGACAGTCAGTGAGGTAAACAAATGTTTCACTCAGTTAAACATTGTCGCCTACTTTTGACACTATTGTGGGTTTTGTTTTCTTGCATGGTTGGCTTACAGACATAGAGAATGGGATCGCATCTGCGGTAACTAAAGTATTGAGCACAGATAGGAATAGAAATGGTGTGAAAAGATCACCGATCCGTCATCTTTTGGTCCTTGTTAAGATCCAAGGACCAACAGATGAGGAATGAGGGTTGGATTAGGTGTCACAGTGACCATTTTATTCTTCTTAAGCAGGTACGTTGGATTCTATAATTGACCTCTTTCTTGAATTTAGACCTACCTAACTGAACATTTGGATCTTGGTAAACATCGTTCACAATTTCGAGTGATCAACAACATCGTCGAATTCAACGCAGCTGGGCAGTGTCGGAAAGCTACGCCATAATATACCTTTTCATCTCACAAAGTGCAGTGTCGCAAGACGAAACTTTTTGACCAGTGCGTGTGGCCAGTGATGGTCACAGTGATGACTGAAACGTTGTTAATCACAATGGGCTTCATTAGAAGGCTGAAAATCATCCAAAGAACAAAGAAGAGGGCAATACTTGGAGTTTCCCTTCGTAATCGAATCAAAAATGAAGAAATCCGCAAACGAACCAAGGTAACCGACATAGCCCGAATCCAAACCTATGTGGCAATGGGCACATTGTTCGCAGAACAGATGGCCGATGGGGTCGAAAGGTTTTGGAGTGGTGACTGCATACCGGAAGACGTAGCGTCGGAAGGCCTCCCACAAGGTGGACCGAAAACCTTGTGAAGACCGCAAGATCCAATGGATGCGAATAGCACAGAACCGGTCGAAGTGGCGATGGTTGGGGTGGACGTCTTTTGGCTGAAATGATGATGAAGCAAGTACGTATGTAGGTATCAAATAAACGACGAATCCTCTTTAAGTTCCATCTCGACGACTATAACTCTAGTGCATGGTCTGAACTCTGAAGGTAATAAATAACAATGGGAATCACTTCATTTTTTAGTTAATCATGACTTGGAACAATAGTACACTACCTACCTATTACAATTATTATTATAAACCTTTACCAAAACTGGGGTGAATACAAAAAATGGAACCGTAAACTGACCCAAATAAAATATCGACGAATAATGACATCCCAATTTCTTACCTATGTCAATAAACAAACCATTACTCTAAATCTTATTTAAGTGCACATACACCTACCCATTCATTCCATTTATTCGTAAAAAAATGGCATTTCGCCACTAAAATCCAACAACAATAGGACCATTAGGAGATGTCATCGTGCGTGCAAACAAAAGAAGCCGGGAAGAGATAAAACAACGGAACGCGGACAAACCACTTCAAACTATCAGTCACCATTGTGGACACTACCTGGTCCCAGTCGCTTCTCAACCACCGAGCAAAATGGTTGCGATCTTCTTTGTACTCACCTTAACCACTGCGGTGATATCCGCGGAGCATACGGGTGCTTATTCATCACCGCAGTACGCGAAAAAGATGTATCCGAAAAAAAGTTATGACACAAATGCATTGCTCCCTCGTGAGAAACCATCGATGATTTTCAAAGAAGAGGTCCCAGAATCGATTGCAAGATTTGACAACGCTAATGACACAGCCCACTACGGGAGGTCGTCATTCATGGATGCGGCAGGCAGCTTCCTGAGCGGCACGGGGGGACAAGTGGTGACCAGCATAGCAAGGGACCTCATTGCCAAGTCCACTGGCAGCAGTCAGGTTGGTTTTGACTGCGCTTCCCAGGTTCGTACTTATTGCACTTCGTCATAAAGTTGCACGCGTCTCTTGCATGAGTCATCTGCTTTTTGTCTGGAATCCCGAAGTTGAATAGATTTAGTGTAAGTCATAACAATTTGTAGGGGATGACGTAATCAGCTGCGTTCCTGCGAAAGTGCCTTTCTTATCTTTTGCTGTTACTTTTATTTGTTATCTAAGTAGGAACAATAACTCAATATCTAGTAGATATTGAATAGCCATTACCAGTTAGTGGTGAATTCGAATTCTATTTAAAACTTGAGAATTTCGAGTCTGGCATTTTCTGGACACGTTCGTTTCATCATAGACCATCGCTTTCCATCAGGCGTGATCGAGTTCAAGAGCGGGTTATTAAGCAAAATTTTTTTGTTAAATTGAGTCTTTCGCTGGCGCCATTTTATTTTAAATCGTTTTCAAAGAGCTTGTCAAATATGATCCATACTGAACACTTCGTGAGAATGGTCCTAGGGATAAAACTATATTAGCAGACTGTAATTTTTAACCCATTGAAGGAAACTGAACGAGAAACCATAGAAGTTTTATAGTTATTACGTCTGGGGGAGTTTAATGTCCCGCAATGTGTTAAACTATTAACCATCCACCTTTCTAATGATTTTACTTCTTACTTTTGCAGGTTCTAAGCTTAAATTTGACAAACCTAGTGATCCTGATCGTGCTAAAAGCGTTGATCTTAGCTGCGGGCTTCTTCGGCGCAGGCGCATGGAAAGGCGGACATGACTACGGAAGGAGTCTTGATGGTAAGTGACACTTTCATTTTAAATACATAACAGTCACGCGTGTAGATAAATATAATTGTAAAATTAGTGTACAAGATTGTATTGGAGACTATTATAATTCATTCTCTTTTTAATCTACCGCCCATATATAAATGGCTGCTGATGGCGGCCGATGATACTCAGATATATCGTAACCGAATTACTACACAATTATAATTCTGTTTACTTCTTGGAATAGGAATCAATCTACGGTAGCAGCTTAATTTAAAACTCTTTCTTCTTCTTCGACGTGTCGATGATTCCAATCATAGGATATTAACAAACGTAAAAGATTTTGCGTTATTTTGTTGATTTTGAATAACTCACCTAATCACTGCAAATTCATTATAATACTGTAGATAATATTTTTTACGGCCGCGAATTATATTTAGAACAACATACAACCTGGGGGCTTAAAAAGGCCACTTTGGCAGAACCATAAAAGGATAACATTATGAATCATAATATGGCGAAGACAGTCAATGTTTTTCTTTTTTTCGCTGCACTACGTAGATATAATCAAAGAGATTGGGATTGGATTTGGATTGGATTGATTGGTATTTTGGCACAAAAAAAAAAATACTGAAAAATCATTCACCAATGGGATTTGATACTATTAATTAACTCAACAGTTAACTGTCCATTGTGATTCATAATGTTATCCTTTTATGATTCTGCCAAAGTGACATGCTAATTGCAAAAAAAAATTTGAATATCGTGGGCTACCTTGACACATACACCTTAACTTAATAGGTACCTACTCCAGCAGATACATCTAAAACCTTTTACCGGACACCAATCAGGTAATCATGAATCAGTCTATCAACCATCTGCCACCCACCTGTCAAGGGCGCGAGACAAACAAACTGACCACGTCCATAATCCAATAAAACTGGACGATGGGTTTGCCTTGTCCGGACTGTCCGGCTCGTAATCCCATTGCTATGGGATTATCTCCAAAGTCCGATCCGCCAAATGACCAGCAAATTGTATCAGCAAATGGACAACGTTAGTTCAAAGTTTCGATTTTAAATACTGTTACTACTAAACCCAGTAGATAAGTGTATTCTCTCGTAACGGGAGAAAGCCAATTTATATATTGAAATAGACTTTAAATTATGTGTTCTAAGAGCATTGTTATTAGAGTGAAGATAATTGATTTTCTTCTGGGCATTTATGGACTCACGCACATTCTCTACAACGCCCCGTAACTCACTATTCTCAATCATTTCTATGAACACGATGACTAACTTAATAAACGACGCATTCAAAAGTCCACCAAGATTCAAGACGACGTTACACTTTTCGTCTTTCAATTATTTCACTATAACATACATATCCAGCCGGTCTATTCTGTAAGAATGTCACCGTGAAAACTTAAGTGAAGTAAGCTGTCATTCAACGTGATGCTAGGGATTGACACGGTTGATTCACTCACTTCACGGTCATCTGACCTTAGTTTACACGGAGAAATGTTTACAGAATAACACTGCTGTTGTAATGTATAATCCTATAATATTCAAATAAGCACAGGCCAGTTCCAAAACATCTGAAAGTTATACTGCGTGTTCGGTACAATATTTGCAAACGAACAGCTCGGCACTTTTGCTTGCCTGCATTTCCATAAACGCATGTATCGCATCTGTTACCAGTTAGTGCGTATTCGTCTACCAATCGCGTAACTCAAACCAAACTAGATCAAACCATCTTAGTGCTTATTTAGATTAAATTTACCATTTAATGTATATCACTAGCATTCAATATAGCGTTCAAACCGTATCATTTTGTATCATTAAACCAGACTAATATAATACCAAATCAACCAAATATCAATCAACTCGGAAGTTAGTGCTAAACCAAGCAGACATTAAATTTTACACTGCGTCAGTTACTAGTAACTTATGTAGTTAATCATCTAGCTAGTCTTTGACACTGCCCAGAATAAAGTAAATAATAGTGTTTTCTATCTAGACAACAAAAACGCGACCTACATAAGCGAGGATGAGATCCTGCTGTACCTGAGCTACCTTGCTGGCCAGCAGAAGAAGGACTACGGCTGCCTGTACCTGCTGTCATGCCAGAGACCTCAGCAGGCTGCACTGTATTCCTCCGGAGCTGAACTGTTGCTCCAAGGAGTGAAGATGTTGCAAGGGTACGTATAATATTACCTATGGTCCTCTAGCATCTCATCATCTACCTAGCAATTTTCCAACTATGTTGGAGTTAGGTTCCAGTCAAACCGGATGCAGCTCATTAACAATATATTACATGGAGCGACTACCTATCTGGCCTCCATAACCCAGTTACTTTGTAATCAACCTATACCTGGTGGCAAGACTACTTACAGCATCTAATAATAAAGCCATCGACGTGGCGACACTAGTTCGCGTTTGACATCAATATTTTTTTCACTTTGATTAAGTTATTAGGGTTTATTCCAGAAATCCCCGCCGACAAATCCCCACCAGTGGGGATTGTTATTTTTTTCCAGAAACCCCACTATCTAAATAAACTCAGCCTAGTGAGGATTTTAGGAAAAATAAGTAACATTCCTATAAGCTATTTAGCTAGCTATTGCATAATAAGCTTAATGCAGCTATATCGAAGAAAAAACCAAGTTTACTGAAACTAGCACATTTTTTTCATGAAGACGCTTTGTTATATGAAAGAAGTGCTAACGAAAGTCACCGTCGGAATCCGCGATCACAAAGAAGCAAAGAAAAAGAAAAGTTAATCTTAGATGCTCAACTACTGTTAATGCATGTTAGCATTACAGTACCACTTTTTAGGAAAGAATGAGATAAATTCATATTTGCGCCATTTTTGTGATCCTATATTGTTTAAATAATGTTTGTTTAAATCTAATCAATAGTTGCAAATATTTTTGATTTTAGTTTCAATGCAAACAATTTATAATAAAAGTTTATTATAATATTGACATAATTACTTACTTATATAATTAAACGTATTGATTAACGCATTTTTTGTTTAATAATAATAAAACTTTATTGCATAAAAGGTATTGCATTAATAATTTAGAAACAACAACACCTGGTGGGGATTGTTACTTATTTTTCCAAAAATCCCCACTAGGCTGAGTTTATTTAACTAGTGGGGATTTCTGGAAAAAAAATAATCCCCACTGGTGGAGATTTGTCGGTGGGGATTTCTGGAATAAATCATTATTAGCTGTCGTTTACCTAATCAGTTTCTAGTTTCTGTCACAAATAAAATTATTTTAAAGGATTAGCTAATTAATATTGTGTTTATTGTAAGATATTCAGTGGCGCACTTTGTGTTACCTAATATATTATCAACCCGGACCAGGTTGAAGTAAATAGCTTACAGAAATTACGAATTTCATTTTAACTGAATTGATGCTGAATTAGATGAATTGACCTGAATATTGTCCTGAACATTAGATGAATTGACCTGAATATTGTCCTAAATATTAGATGAATTGACCTGAATATTGTCCATAAATTACAGGGAGAGTGTAAATCTGGAGCCTTATGCTGAAATATCGATGGGTATCAAGCAAGCAGCTGAATGGGGAGAAGGAGGGATGAATTGCGAGACCAGATACAAATGTGGAGAATAAACGAAATGATGAAGAAGATAGGTTTAAAGATAATGATGATGATTATGATGATAATTTTGGTGTTTTTTTTAACAAAGTGGTAGATGATATTATGTTAAATGTTATCTAAACGAAAGTTAAAGATAAACTAATTTTGCTTGAGTTGAAAAAGTGTGTAAGTTGTGTACTGAAAAGCATGAATGACTTGGACACAGTAATTTTATAATATATCTGTTTCTAGTATACTATATATATTATGTTTCTAAGTAAGTCATAAAAATTCATTTTTAAAATAAGATGTAGTCATAATTATAAAACAATTTATAGCAAATCGAATTAAGATTTTATTTTGAAAAAAATGTAGTTTATTTCGAATTCGTATTTCGTAAATATTAAACTTAATTTGTACAGGTAATTCATTTAACATTGTAAAGTTTGTTTAAATATTATTTTGAAATAATAAAACTGGTTCCTTCCCATCGTTTCTCACACACTCTACAATATTAGCCCAAATCAGTCACATTTACTCTTCCAAGTTATAGGTCCATTATTTCTTAACTAAACTCTTTACAAAATATTTGCCTCTAAGGCCGGTTGTGCAATGTGTACACGTAATTTTACGGTTCATACATTTGCCAGATATTGTGTCGTTTGTTTAAAAATCGAAAACCCATATCGGACCATAAAATTCCGTGCAACTCACTAAAGCTTTGGTTTCCTAGGAAAGCGGTTCAGTCGTATTATAACGACCGTCATTTTGGACAGCCTTTATTGAATGTTCGTTCACTGCTTTCTCAAGAAACCAAAGATTTACACCCACTTGTCAATCCCTACTTTAGCATCACTGAAGGTGACAACCCGCGTGATTCAAAATACTTTAATTTTTTTTTTATTTTGCGCCCACATCTAAGGAATTAGTTTAAATAATGCTAAAGTAGAGTTTGGCAAGTTCTCAATTTCAAATTCTGAATTCAGGAACCGTTGTTAGCATCTTCAAAACATTAACAAAACGAATTTGATTAGCCCTATCAATGTCCCTTATTTCCTATCACAACTTTTCGATGAACTAAGGAGCATTCGCAGCCAATACTCTGGGAGTTCGATCCGAAGGGTTGTTGGCTCGAGCTGCTCGGTACTCTGCGTAGGAAACATAACCGTCGCCATCTTTGTCGTCGGATTCCAGGGTACGATCCACCAGAGCTGAAATTGTAACAACGTATATTATCTTGATATATCAAACTATGGTATAATTTGGACGTGCTTTCGAATGATAAGCATCATTTGTAGAATACGTTTCTCTATTCACCATGCATATACAGGGTCACATAAATTAGTTAGCGAAACTCTACAGACGTTATCTAAACAAAATAAAAATAAAAGATTTAATGTTTCTTTTTTAGGGGACAACGACCTCCGGTAGTGTTGTTACTTGAAGTATAAGTTGAGAAAACATGTTTCATCGTGTTTCGTTATCGATCAAATCGAACCAATTTAATCTGACCCTTGAATTTTGACTTTTAAATATTAATTTGTTACACGTTCGACATATTGAAGATTAAAGTTTGTGTATTGCAAGTCGGAATTTTGACAGCTTGCATGGTTGGTCATTCAGTACCACTTACCTATGTAAGCATCCAGATCATTTGCTTCGGGCTCTATAGATGAATCAGCATCTGAGTCAGGAGCTTCATGCTCTATCGTGTGGTATACTGCCTGAAATACATTGGATTAAAATCATTTATAAAGAATATTGACATCTCAAGAACTAGGAATACTATTGGTAAATGCGTAAACTTTTCCAAATAGGCAAATACAAGGTGGCAGGTACATCGACGCACAACGTGCTTCCATGGATTCAGTAGGTACATGACTCTGAAAACCCCGTTGAAACTGGTTATTAAAAAAAAACAGCATGTGTGCAATTCACACGTGGTAGAAGTGAAACCTTCAAAAACACTGTATAATGCTTCCTATCTCATTTTCTCCCACGTTAAATCTTATGAATTTACATGTCTCTTTTTACTGTCGCTTTTTTTTGTATGTCTGGCGGGTAATTTCTACTCTTGGGTTTCTGGAACCATGTCCTGAAAATTTATGGTTTCAGCTGCACCTTGTATATGGTAGAAAACAACGTAATTTACAGAGCATTGACAAAATGACTTTCAATATGTTTCCGGAAAGATCATCAAACAAAAACTTCTCATTAAGTCTTAATTGATTCGAAGAAGTTCCAAGGTTAAAGGCTACTTGATTATTCTTCTCACCTTTAGCAGCTCCAGTCCATCCAACATAGAATTTTTATCAAAGTCGTGAGCTGAAAAGTAATGGAACTCCAATTCTTCGGGTGTCATGTTTGACAGCGCTTCTGCCGTAAGAACATGTGTATCTTCTTCTATGTGTCTGTAACGAATAGAATCATTGAATTTCACGTTTGTTTTATATTTGCTAACAATCTTACGTTCCACGCCGCAGACCGGAACGTCGTCACTATTGTGATCACTTACTTAATGTCGTGTAACAGTTGTGTCTTTCTAGTAAGAATCATCCAAGACGAGACAGTTAGCCTTGGGCTTGTAATCAGTTGAGATTCAACAATGGAGGTGGTGTGCCAATAATAGAGTCCGAAATTTGGAAACCCTTTTGTGTCATAACCGCCTGTCTGTATATATTTTTTGGGCCATAGCTTATGTCCCTTATTCAGTTCCTGATGTTTACGATCCCACGATCCCCTCCAATCGTCACCCATTTGGATAAGTTCCAGTTAGCTTATTGGTAGACAAACTTTTTTTCATCGGATAGTTAGTGCCAATTCGGTCACTGAATAATAATTTTGACCTAACTGACTAACGGAAATTTCTTGTTCCCCCGAACCAACTCACATCACATCGCATCACCTGCCCGCTTGCCTGACTCCTCAGGGTCTCAACGTGATGTTAAAGAGCAAAACTCGTCAGCTACATATTAGTATAGATAGATAGATTAGAGTGATAATTTCGGACTAACAACCTGATAAATGCCTTACTTGGTATCGTGTAACAATTGTACATCTCCAGTGAGTGACTCCGAGCCCCGTGGCTTGTAGTGGTGGTGTCTGTGCTCAACCGGGGTCTGTCCGTGTGGGTGATGCGGCCCGCGACGCATGCCCAACGTCAGCGCGTTCAGCATTAGTACTAGACATACTGGAAGGACAAAGGAATTGGTGGGTTTTTAATCGGAATAAACATATTAAGTAAACACTAATAGCAATATTTACTGCCTAGTTAACATTCCTGTGCAACATCATATGGGCCAGTGAACGAAAGAAAAAGTATTTATTGTGACTCTTGCCGGAAGATCACAAAGTAAACTGAACACAATCATAAATAAAAAACAAAATAATAATTAAAAAAAAAATCATATATAAAATAAAACAAATAGTCCTTCCTGTGATGGCGAACCTCTATACATCTTCACGCCATTTTTTCCAGTCAAATTTTGACTGCGGCCATGACGTGCCAACAAACAATCTTGACCACTTGGAAAAAAACGATATACTTTCGCAATACTTTTGTAAGTGAATACTCTTTATTTGCTCTTTATTTATGTTTCCGATGCGAGAAGCACAGAAACGGTCGAAGTGGATGTACTTGGAGGAGGCCTATGTCCAGCAGTGGACGTCTTTCGGCTGAAACGATGATTTGCAACCATAAACTTTCATAATAATATTTTTATAATACTTACAGTAATGTTAAAATTAAAATTTTTAAATATACATTATAAAAAAAAATAGTGCGACTTCTCCTGTTGCAAACTAGATGACATAAGTACCTAAATTCAAATGTGTCACCAATGGCAGGAGTGCCATTGGTTCGCCATCCCTGATATAGGCTATCAATATTGCACTCTTCATACAATCTAAAAATAAAAGAAAACTTCGTACGTGTGTCAAAACTCACAGAACCTCTACCCAAACGCTAACAATCGGCACGCGCCACAAATTCGTCGCATCAGTCGACAAATAACAGTGCAAATATTACAACAATCAGAGAACTAACAGTACTTAATACCTGTCTTTAATTTGCACTGCATTGTACTTCGCAACATAAAGGGTGGCAGCTGGGGTCCCCTCGTACCCCATGCGGTCCATGGACATCCCGCCGGGACCCAATATTCACACCTCATTTCACAAGAGTCCTGCCCATTACATTTGTCATCGCTTAGTCAAAAGCACGTCAAATTGAATATTTGCTGGGATTTCGGTTTGAAATTAGCTGTATTGAATTTGAATGGCGTTCTTTTAACAAAGTAAGTATTCGATATGTTTGGAAAAACTGATAGGTATGTGAGATTTTTCAATTTTGCGAATAGGTATATAAATCTTGATATTTTTTACCGGCGGTGCTATTTAAAACAATAGTGCAATCGGCGCATCCGCTTTTAAACAAGATTTTTAGACTAGCAAACACACTATCATGTTGTACTTTCTCTGCCTACACTTGTTTATGTTTAAGTCAATCATTCTGCCGAGCCTTTTTCCTATGTTGGGGTCGGCTTCCAGTCTAACTGGATGCAGCTGAATACCGGTACTTTACATAGACCGACTGCCTGTCTGACCTCCATAATCCAGTTACCACGCAACACGATACTCCTTGGTTAGACTGGTTGTCAGACTTTTTGAGCTTCGGACACGACACGTTTATGCTAAGCCACGGCTAAATATTGATAATAATAAGTTTAACACAAGTAATAGCAAACGTATCAAACAAAAATGCCCCAATTTTCCGCCTGCCCTGAATATGATAACTTTATCCTCTTACAAACATCCATTAAAACAAAAACAGACAGGTGCCGTCACCCTTTAGATAAAAAAAATCTATTACAAAGAACTTTCAATGTATCGAATGCATAATTTATTTTAGCCCCTCGATTTCTGAACAGTTGGCATAGAGAAAGACGAGACTGGTCTTTAATCGGACCCCACTTTATTATAGAGCAGTATAAAGCCGTAATGGGGGACAAATTATGCACTCGCTGTGACAAGTGCGCTGTCCATATGTCGGGGTGTCCGTAGCAAGCGGTGCTAGGAACACGGAGACATACGGGACGGGTAGAAGGGCGAATAATTTAGCACAGTTGATGGACGAAAACGTAGCGGTTAAGATTGAGAAAAAAATTAAAAATAGAAATTTCGATCGAAATATATACAATGTTATTTGTCAGTTATGAAAATTTTCTAGATTTTCTTCACAAGCTCTTTTTATGACCCCAATTTCAATTCTTATATCTTTTCATAATACAGAGCATTTATGCGGCCAACGAGGGCACCAATCTACAACTGTGAATGGTTTATAGGCTAATATTCATTCAAGGGCCAGTTTTATTTTATTTGGAATTCTGGCTTCTAAAGGACAAAATCTTGGCATTTAATAGTCAAGACTTCAAAATACAGGGATAAGTAGTACACATTCTCTTGACAATTACTAGAAAGAGGAGGACTACCAAGAGTATGGAAGAAAAAGACATGCGCCGACTTCAAATAAATTGGGATAACCACAAGGCAAGAGAATCATAATGATGTTAGAAATTCTCTTAACATAAATATTCGCCATCCAGTCTCCCAGTATGTCACAAGTATGAATGCACTAGGGTCTCGCGGCCTCTATACCGCCATATTATCGTCTGATAACACCCTAATCCCATGCGATTACAATGGATCCGTCGCCACGGGTCACAGACTCCTTTATTTTGCACTGAGCCTTGGTTACATTTTGGTTTTTGGACTACAATGCCGAATAATGGACTAATGAAGTGGGATTTGAGATAGGGATCTAAGAGCGGTGAAGTAAGCTCATTAAAAGATTTCATGGCAATATTCAGAAGGCGTAAATTGCTCAAATATGCCGCCGCCTGTTGTGATTGAATTTACTCAAAAATGTTCATCAAAAATGATTTCTTAAGCTATCACTTACCATTTTCCATAAAAAGAAAACTAATCTTAAAATTTTCAAGATCTTGGAGAGTCTGAACTAAACGGACATTTTGTAGGTTATAAAATCTCTATCAAAACTCCAATCAGATAGTAATAAGTGATTCTAAGAGTTTTTAGGTTACCTCTATGATCTCCATACAGATACAGTTAACTCTGAATTCCTTCCTACAAAACCAAGAAAATTAATAGAATAAAATCAATTTCTTACCCTCTGGTTTCATCTCTGTTGCATCACTCAGATTCTCACTTGTTTTCCTTTTAAAAACAAAATAACATCACAGTTTTCTACTAACACATTTTGAGGCATCTGTCAACGGCTGACATTAGAAATCAATTTAACAGCGCACGCGCAAACAGTACAAGCAAAGCGATACTTTAATTGTACATGCTTAAAGACTATTGTTGCTTGTTCCACGATCAGTTTTAGCGCATGTCCAGCTTCATCTTTTTGAGGGTGCCGTTGTTTCCAACACCCTCCGCTAGATGTCACTAAGAGTCGAGAAGGGACGAAATCGTAACATGCTCTTATTTTACTTCTCGAAATAGCCGTAGATTGCAAATCTCAGAATTTAATTGATTATGGGGGAATGGGTCAGTAAGGGAGAGATACCTACGAGGAAAGTGGACACTATGGCCTGGTATACGAATTGTCACTTGCACTTCTGTTAACTTTGAAACGATATTATTAACTTCTTGTTTTAGCACCGATTAAGTAGTAACATGTACCTGGAGTTTAGTTGTGTGTTGGTATCACACAGCTTGCTGCTTATTTTTATTACAATAAGTATTAAAGTATTCGCAGGAATCGTAAATATTATATATGGATCTTCGCAGGATGGCTGGTAGCAGCTGGATGAGAGTTGCCGAAAATCCAGTTGAATGGCGTGCAATAGGAGAGGCTTATGTCCAGCAGTGGACTGCTGTAGGGTGATGATGATGATGATGACGATTAGACTATTTAGCATACTTACTCTTTATTTTGACCATTATTGTAATACACACATTTATAAATTTTAAAGCTGCCGGTTGATTTTGTAAAAATCTCACCGTGAAAACTTAGGTGAAGTGAATTTGTTTTTGCTAGAAATTGACACTATTGACAGCTCACTCCACGCTCACTTCACCTAAGATTTCACGGTGAGATTTTTACAGAATCGACCGGCTGTAATGAGTCAGTCAAACCCGCGTCCTAATCAAAGTGACAGTCGCGCAAACATGCAACTGTCGCGTTCATTTTCTTCGGTGAATTCGAACGCATGGTCGCGCCGACAGAGAGCGCCTTCCGGTTTTCCGAACAAATAAGTAATACTGCGTCCTAATCGAAAACGATCGTCGCATTATTTTTTATGAATAGGTACGTATTGTCGCGATCAATCAAGTGTATGTGTATGTTTGTCGTTATTCAGGTAAACGATCGCGTAACCGCGTATTTGCGCGACAGTCGCTTTCGGTAAAGATGCAGGGTATGAACGTGATGATTGTGTATTCGCGCGACCGATCGCTTTGGTTAGGACGCGGTTGCGAAGTAAAGATATATTTTTTCCTCTTCCTCTTCTGAGTAACTGAAGCAAATAGTTCAAATAAATTTCTAGTATTTTATGACCTATTTAAAATATATTTTTGCTTTACGACGAGGCGAGACACACGCCATCAGAGTAGAGTTAACCGAAATGGAAAAAGTGGAAATTATTTTACGAAATTTTCTAAATTTTTATTTAAAAAATATTTGGTTAGGGGTGTCACTTTGGTCTTTTTGGTAGAGTGTTTTGACTGATTTCGTTTTCTAGCTCAAGAAAGCTAGAAATGTCATTATAATCATTAGGTATAACTTTAGTATGGTACTTGGCGTATGATTAGGAGTGTCAGCCTTCCGTTGTGTAGTCTCATTACGTTTGATTAATCTGTCAAAATCAAATAAAACGACCAATTATTTCAATCCGAGCTCTTATTACTAAAGATAAAAAGAATTACACTACGCGATGTGAATGCACTAATCTCAACAGTTTGTCTTAACTAACTCTATGTAAATAACTATATCTCCTCATATCAAAACCAAGTAAGTAGCTACATACAAAACTCATCATGGTGTTTACAACCCTCTATTTTAGCTAACAACCCATAGGTACATACACACACCCACCATAGCATCACACTTGTCAACAACTGAAAACTGATCTCAATCTCTCCGTCGATAATAACCTTTGAAATTTCTATATACGATTCATTTTCTCTTAACTCCACTCTGAAATAGATCTTTATTCCTTTAAAGATAGGAACAGAATTTGCTGGCACAACAAGGCTTTTCGTCACATGTACAACGTCTTATGTACAGATCCGACAGGAAGATTAAAATTGTACCATAAATGGAGTGTTAATAGAGTTGATTTTTGTTTGAGAAGTAGTTGAATATAAGACTTTTTAGTATGAAAATATTTATGTTTATAGCGATCTGTTGTGGGAAGTTAAAAAGAGACGGGCGTATGTAAGCGTGTGAGGGATTGTATGATCAATACACGAACAGGCTGCGTGTCCTCGGTCCCGAAGGCTCCCTAATGGTCGTTTTCTTACATTTGCATGCTAATTGACTTCTCTCGCTGCGTTCCTTTTGTCGTAGCGCGTGTGACGCAAATTGAGACGAATTAACGTCTTGTTGGGTAGTAAATGAGCAGTTTAGTGGGACGGGTAATAGTGAGGATCTTTAGAAAAAGTTTGTTTGAAATCAGATTACGATGGGCGTTTTTATTTAAAAGCACATTAATATATGCTTATCTAAATCAAGATGTGTATCTAAATAATCTATAATGGCAAGGCTCTGCCTAAGTTTTAATAAATAAAATAATAAAAAATAAATATTGAAATAAATGTTGTTATACCTATTTATCAAAAGTTAGGCAGGTCCTCGAACACAACAAATCCATGATGCCCATTTATGTAACTGAACTGTAATACTGATAAACAGCTATCAAATCAATTCCTTTTTCAAGGGCGATATTGCTCAAGGGAATTCATCGACACAGAATTCAAATGACGCCGACGCGTCACAATGAATGTAATAAATTGTAAACAGATCTACCTTGCTCTTTTTCAGAAGATATTAAAAGCTAATGTAAGTGTAATTTCTAGCATTCACCTCTATCAAAATGTTCATGTACATAATATTTCGTTTTAATTATCACTAAATAAAGTCCCTATGCCGCGTCTATTTGTCTGTCTGTCTGTCTGAACGCGATAAACTCAAAAACTACCATACGGTTTTCACTGTAAATTGATGAGGATGACTTTAAGTGTAAAATTAATTAAGGTTTTGTGTAAATTGGCTGAAGTATGACATTGATTATAAAAAATGTCTGAAAAAATCATGGGGACTGGGAGCTTTACGTTGGCGTGCGCCGCGTACCTAAACCAATAGAGTAATGTACCGATATGAAAACATTGTGTAACGGAATTATTGATTAACACATAGGATACTTTTTATCCCGGTAGTAGGTACATTGTTCGTTGGATAATTTCCGACATCCACGCGAGCGAAGCCGCGGACAAGATATACTATAATATAGACATATTATAATATATTATATCAAATAGTAGCTGGCTATCAACTATTATATAATAGCCACCGATAGTCGTAAAAGGATATTTGGTTTGTAAGTAAAACACATCGCAAAATGAATCATAAATCTCTATGTTAGGAACAATAAATTTTCGGTTTTCTGTATCACACGGAGATTTGCGGCGTAGGGCGGGTGTGGGCGGCGTTGCTAGGCAACCGCCCGCCCCACCACCCCCACTCCCTACCCGGATCACTTTTAAACTTTCATGTCGGAAAGTTTTTAAGGTTTGCTTGTGGGCTCTCGGATTCGCCATCTTTTTGTTTTAAGCCCCGTTCGGAGAAAAACATCATGAATAGAGGTACACGTGCCCCTAAAATGTTTTTGAGAAAAATACTCGGTACCTACAGCCTAATTTGTTTAAGAAGATATAAGGAAATTCTTTGACTCGTAGAATGTATATATAAATTTAACATAAGGATGCGAACCAAGCGTCGTCTAATCCAATTAGAGAAGCGAAAGAGAAACATTTTCTACTAGCATTGAGAGAGATGATTTGATTTGTAAATGTCATATTATTTATTGTAAATTAGGTGAGTAGGTACTTGCAAGGAGAACACTGCATCTTATTTCAATAGAAAAACTGTTTAGGGGAAACAATAATATCTGAATATGTTCAAATTTGAGCACCATGTAGATGTCTATCACATAATTGATTTGTCATTGCTTTATTTTTAATTCTTTTTACCTTTCGTGGTACAGTAATTTTATTCTAGGTGCATCGTCTTCACATATAATTATATAATGAATGTATTCAAAACATTTTAATAGAGTAATGGTGGAGTTTCTTGCCCATTTTTCTCCATATGTACCTACCTACGCTTTGGAATGGGCAACTAGCTTCATATTTTCTGACTGACCGACTTCTTGACAATTCAAAAGTGTCTGTTAATGGTTTAATTGAAATAAATGCTTTGAGTTTGAATGAATTTGTTACAAAAATAATATAAATACCACTGCAAGCTATCTGAAAATAATAAAAATAAATCTAGGCAGCAATGCCTATAATAGCTACTAAGTAGGTATATTTTCCCGTAAAGTGCTCGACATGCTTCAAAAAAAGATGAAACATTTCCACGCTCATTTAATGTTGGAAAATGTCGAGACACTTACCTCGCCACTTACCTGTATATGAAGACAATAATGCACTTTAAACGGTTTTATAAAACTCTAGGTGTAATAATACTGAATATTTAAAAGGGTGAAAATGATGGTTTATGTGATTACTGTGCAAAAATTAATATTGCATGGTATAATATATATACTAATCTTTAGCTAGCTATACTAATAATAAAACTAAAGAATTTGTTTGACCGCGTTGATCACTGAAACTACCAGTTGGATTTGATATTTTTTTTTCATTTGATAGCCCAATTCTTGAGGAAGGCTCACATCACCTGCCTAACCTTTTCCCAACTATGTTGGGGTCGGCTTCCAGTCTAACCGGATGCAGCTGAATACCAGTATTTCACATGGAGCGACTGCCTATCTGACCTCCACAACCCAGTTACTGGGTAATACGATACCACTTGGTAAGACTGGTTGTCAGACTTTCGGACTTCTGACTACCCGTAACGACTGTCAAAGATCCACGCATGACAACCGGGACCATCGGCTTAACGTGCTTTCCGAGGCACGGAGGGGTCTCGGTATGTAAAGATGGTCACCCATCCCCAGACCAACCGCGGCAAGCGTAGCTTAACCTAATCGATTGACTTGTGCGGCTGTTATTATTTAGCCACGGGCCCTTCTTGAGGAAAGGCTAAGGCTATTTATTTAACATCTCGCTAAGACCCTTAGGAGCTGAGGAAAAAATAACAATAAGCAAAAACGATGTAATAGCGCGGGCAGGCGATGCGATGCGACGAGGTGGGGTCGGAGGAACAAGAAATTTCACGCGGACAAAGTTGCGTGCAGAAGCTAGTTTACGTATTAAAAATGAGTCAAAATCAGATGATTGTTGATCTAACTTTGTCGATAGTTATCTAAGCTCAATTTATCCATGTACCAGCAACATTATTACGTAGTTATTCTTGTACGGACTCACTTTATAAATAGGTATCTAGCTTTTGCTCACGACTTCACACGCGCACAGGTCGGATATTATCTAACAGGATTGTACCACCGGGATAAAGAGTATCTAGGCCATGTTCAATCCAAAGCCAAATTTCATCCAAATCGGCTTAGGGGCAACTGCAACCGTCGACGAGTGTCGACGGCTGGCGTCGACAACATGCCGCTCGCGTGTTTGAGTACGGTGATCAAATGCAGCAAGTTGTCGACGGCCGCAGTTGAGCACCATTTTATTTTATTGCCTCTGCCGTTGACGCGTATCGCGCGTGTGTATGAACACTTAGGGCCGGCGCTGACTGACGTTGCGGCACGGCACGGTAAAGGATTTTATTTCTGATCAAGTTCTTTTAATCCTTATTTCAATGAGTTTAGAATTCATATTACTTTATTGCGATATGATCATACCGCGGCACGTCGTGGCATGCCGCGGGCCGCTGCTGCATGTCGTGTCATGCCGTTTCATTCCTCGGATTGCCGCGGCGGGCGTGCCACAGCGTCCCGGGAGCCACATAGGTCACAGGTTTATGACAGCTAAACTAATTGAAATAAGGTTTTGGCAGGCTGGGGTTTTGCGGGATACCACGACGTGACGCGGCATGCTCCGGCATGCTGCGTCATACCAAAGCGTCCTTCGGGCTGCCGAAGCACGCCCTGTCGTGCCGCGACGTCAGTCTGCGCCGGCCCTTAGCCGTTTAAGCGTGAAAAGGTAAGAGTCAACCAGACAGAGTTACTTTCACATTTATAATATAAAAATATAAGTACCTACCGATTTATCAAAGTATCAGGGACATCGACGCGCAAACTGAAATTATGAATTCAGCACATGATTCTAGACCCAATTTTTTTTTTTTTTAATGACCGACCTAACATTTCACCAAAGTGAGGTTCGGAATCATGTCTAGAATACATGGTAACAGGTTACACTTCGAAGTGCCTCCCATCCTGTATAAGTGAAATATTTAGACATTTACTTAACTTAATACTAAACCAAAAGCTGTCTTAAAATCTTTGCTTTTTTCAGTAAACCTAGGACTTAAATCTTAAATACTTTCAACTCATTAAAAGTGAAGGCCTACCAACCTCAAATCTGCGTTTTAAGAGAAAAAAAAGTCAATCTAGGTCACTTATATGATTTTTTCTACCCAAAACGTAAAGTTTTTAAGTTGCGAGAGAGCTACGTACAAAATTGATGAGGGAACGTAACCACGCGAGCCGCGAAGCAAGCTGAGCCCGAAGGTGCTTTTAGCCCGTAATTGGTGAGCTTTTAAGACTGCCGCGCGTTCGTTTGACGTCGTCCGTGTACAGCCAACGACCAAAACGAATATGGAGCCGTTTTGCCACGAAAAAATAACTACAAACAAAAAAAAACTTGTCAGCCAGGTCGCCGTTTGAGTCTGCATAAAAACTCTTTACTCAAAATTGACGTTGTATTTTCCGAGACGGGTTTTTGTTAGCTTGTTTTTGGTTGTGTTAGTTTTGTGTTTCTGATATTTCAGTTAAATATGGGTAGGTAGTGTATTTCAATTTATTTTAAATTAATAGGTAATATTTTTATATCGGATGTTATTAATTAGGATAGGTAACATTATACATGAACACCTTCGAATTAAACATTCTCAGATTGTTTGCATTATGTAGGTAATATTGATAAGAACTTACAAATACTTTTCTACGTTATTGTACAAACCACTACAAAAATCGAATGTCAGGGTAAACATTTCATCGAATACGGGTTAACCTGATTAGGAACGTTAGGTTCTTGTTTTACCACCAAATGTATAAAATTCTTACTACAGTACGAAACCACTATGTGCGATTTCGTAGCACACGAACACACGCGAAAATACATTTAAAAAATGTATCAAACAAAACATGATCAAAACACAATAGCATCGGTCCAAGCCACGTGGCTGCAATAAAAAAGTTTAGAGTTCTAATTTCAAATTAACAGTGGGCGTAAGCGAGCGCGCGCGCCAAATTAGGCGGCAATTTTGACAGCGGGGTAACTTAGAATTTTCCTGTCAAAATATTTTTGCAAACAATTGACTTGTCGCATTCAATAAGATTGTTAACACCCACTTTTCAAATAACAAAACAAAACCACAATTAGCATAATAGTTAGTTGTTACTTTTTATTGTTAAAACACAATATACTGCGCAATGAGTCAATGTTTCGCCTTTTTCTTTCAACGAGCACGGTAAACGTTAAAAATAAATGCGATGGAAATAATTTATTACGCTAAGTGACCTGCCTAACAAATCTGTATCGTTAAATAAATTATTAATCAGTGAAAATGGTCCAAAAAGGATGAATTATGAAATTACCACTCAAACGTTTCGTGGCGACCGAAAAGGGTATGCTTTCAAGAGCTTTACACACGATGTTTCTGTCTCTTTTTGCACTCCAGGTTGCAGGGCAGGTGAAGGCACCCCTTTCAAGGGTCGCCTACACTCAGTCGTCGGTAAATTCAGTCCCTTCGTAATAAAAGGGTCCCACATAAATTTATACCAACATTTTGTGTCGATATAAAAACATTATTTTTCTAAAACATTTAAAGTAAAGCAGTGTAGGCCTAAAAAGGAGCTTTCCGAATGAGATACTTGTTTTCTAAAGAAGAAATAATTAACAATGAAAAGACCTTAAATAGAAGCAATCTCCCTTATATAAAGCACGAGCATCAATAATTTTGGTGAAGACAAATCGAAAAGTTAAAGGGTAAGGGGTACATTATAAAGTAAAATTGAAACGTTTCTTGAAACGACAGATAAATCGTGTGTCTACTTTAAATTGGCCTGTGGAGCTCCCCTTTCTCCCCCTGTCGTCGCCTGAGGAATGGCAAGTGGAGAGGAAGTAGGGGTGTCTAGTAAAACTGGTTCTAAAAATTGATGTATTCGGGTATGGTTAAACAGCGGGGTCCGTACCGTCACAGCCATTAAAAACTTATTAAACATCATTTCGAGCAATTACTCCTCCCTCCCAAGTTGAGTAAACCCGCAACGCAACGCCCCCCACCTGTCGCCCGGCTAGTGTTAGCTGTAAGTAAAATCGAGGACATATTTTACGCGCGTGATCTTACTGTAAAAAAGATGAGAGGAGAATTCGTTAATTTCTTGTGAACGTGTTGATGACTGCAATCTTCAATTGGCATAATATTTGCTGCTTTTATATAGTACTACTGCCAGCTTTCTATGCTAACTCTGTCGAAGTGGCCGAATTCTGGAAGAAACTTATTTTAAATCTTCTATCTTAAAGAAGACATTGTATAAACATTAATCTTTTTATCTTCTTTTTATATATAAAAATCAATTGCCGAGTGGAAGTCCAAAAACTCGAAAATAGCTCGATTGTGATGAAACTTTGGTAAGTTGTTGTGTGCGCGCCGGAGAAGATGCCTAACAAAAAAAATAGGCATTGCAACGCATTACACCCATTATTTGCATTATTACTAACGCATTATTGGCATCAGCTAGTATAGGTATAAATGGAATCATCGACACGAAGAAGAAGCTTTCTTGCCTCAGAAAATACCTACTGCCGGTCGATTTTGTAAAAATCTCACCGTGAAAACTTAGGTGAAGTTTTTTTTTTTTTGCTAGAAATTGACGTCTTGTCAGCTCACTCCACGCTCACTTCACCTAAGTTTTCACGGTGAGATTTTTACAGAATAGCACCGCTGATCGCTAACCGAACGTTTATCGGTTTTAATTATAATTCAGTCATAGCAATCAGTAATCACTTCATTATCTAATGTGATTTTATAGGTACACCCAACTTATCGCTCATCAAAACACAAAACAAATGCTATCGATCTATTAACCTCACAAACGGTTGATTGACCAGCACATGTAAACCACTGTCTATATAAAGCTGCGTACCCACAGCCGGTCTCCCGTCGGACACGACGGCGGAAGCCGCGGCTGCCTAGCCACCGGAACCAGACACGTCGCCGGCAACGAACCAGAATTTATTTCACTATATTTTCACTATTCCGATATAAAATATCGGGAGCCGAAGATTATTAGCGTTAAATTAACGGAAGACATCGATTTTACGATGGCTGGGTTTTGTCGGCTTTAATATCTTAAAAAAAAATTGTCCTTTTTATCATTAAGGAAAAATATGGGATTGCGACTGAGAATAAGATGATGGAGAGAAAGCTTCTAGAGTTTTGATAACAGGCTCTGTATTTGAAAACTTATCAAATCCTTGATCAGATTTTGCAAAGTTTATGTTTCCTCTTTTTTCATTAATACATGGTCATGCCTTAACCGCTTTCCGACAAGATACAAGATCATTTAACCACAGATAAAACAAGTCATATTTTTGCATTAATAAAGCTATGAATACACATGTCACGCGCCAGCGATAAGTGGATGAAAGCTATGCAATTTGCCTGCACAGCCCCTTGCCTTCACAATGCCGTATTTCTATTTGTAGCATATATGACATAGTATTATCGTAAGAGCGAGGGCGGGTATGGGCGGACCCGACACATGGTCACAACAAATGTCACACTTAATTTTTGACTATCTTAATTATCTTTTGTCATGTATTTCTGAATGCAGGGACAACATACCCTGCAGAGGAACAACATACTTAGGTTAAACTTAAATAATAGATATTATGTCATCGTCATCTGTCTAGCCTTTTCCCAACTATGTTGGGGTCGGCTTCCAGTCTAACCGGATGCAGCTGAATATCTGTATTTTGCATGAAGCGACTGCGTATCTGACCTCCACAACCCAGTTACTGGGTAATACGATACCCCTTGGTAAGACTGGCTGTCAGACTTTTGTGCTTCTAACTACCCGTAACGACTGTCAAAGATCGTGGATCTCTGACAGTCGTATGACAGCCGGGACCAAAGGCTTTACGTGCTTTCCGAGACCTCTACTTCAACTTTAACTTTCATTAATGGCTTCTGTTGACGATACACCACAATTTTGCCAATGTCACGTAGGCACTATGATAGACCATCAAAGGCTGGAGATTCATTAATGAACGATTTATCAATGGTCTGTTCCAAAAGTGTCTGATGAAAGTGTAAATAAACTCTCATAATCAGTCTATAATGTTCCCACCCATGCACCCATGATCTACAAATCGTAAATCAGGACCGTTACCGCTGGGCCAGCACTGCTAAATAAAACCTGATCAGTGAACACGAAAAAAAAGTCGTAAATTCTTACGCAATCACTCTCTAAAGGAAATTTGTAACACATTCATCTGAATTTAGAAGGTTTCAACTCTATATCTCACCAATTTTTAATTAAAGCTCAAACTTAATGCATTTATTTCAAATAAACCAATTACCGGCACTTTTGAATTTTCAAGGGGTCGGTCAGTCAGAAAGAGATAACTAGTTGCCCATTTCAAAGCGTATTAGGTACCTACGGAGATGAACGAGCAAGAAACTCTACGAACACTCTTGTAAATCAAAATAATATGGTTATAAAAAACCAATTCAAATATTAAATTAAATTAAAATATGCCATGGCACCAAAGAGATGACCAATCCCTACTGACGGCGCCCGTTCACGAACATGACGCATGAGCACCATTCAGCTCAACCATCTTGAACAACACATGCGCCACGCATGTGTTGTTCAAGTTCATCAGCAAGACATAAGAGTAAGCATGACATACTCTCAGCCACCAAGGCATATTCAAGTCAATGAAACACGTACTCAGTAAATGGTAGCTTTATAGTAGATATACACATAGCACTCACACATATCCTATGCAATTATACAATACTAGGAGATTGAATATACATATAATAATGCAAAAATTGTTTTTTTTTTTTTAAATCTGCAGCAGCTCCAACAGTATTTTCAAATGCTAATCAATTTGATTATGCGTCCTTATGGAGCAGGACGAGCATTGAGCCAAGCATTTTTATCAGCGCTATAATCCCCGAATTTATAATATTATGCCTGGCTGCATAGTGTACATTCTATACAGCATTTAAATTTTGTTTCATTAATTTGAAGCATGTGGGGTGGTATTTTATTGTAACATTTTAAACAGTACCTACCCCATGAACGATGAGTCTACTTTAGCCAGCTGAAACCTGATTGAACTACTTGGTCCCTATTTCTAGTGATATAATTATGTCTTTCACCTCTTTTACTAAAAAGATGTAGATTTTTCCTTACTTACATGATGTTTTCATAAATATACTGACAAGCTAACGTCATGATATTATTATCTTTAAACAGTTCCCTTAGAGAGTCACGCCTGCGGAGGCTATACATGACTCCGATGGGTCTTCTCTGCAGAATAAAAATAGTCTCGATGTCTGCAGCCCGTCCCATAGAAAAATACCGTACGACATAATAATGAAAGTAAATAAATAAAATAAACTAGTCTCGTGGTCTCAACATCTGTAAATTGACGTATTTTTCTCACAGCTTATGCTGCTGAATTTAGCCGTCCTGCAAGGTATGTTAAATGAGGATCTCATTGAAGCCTTGAGTCCAGCGTGATCCGCAGGAAAACAGTTCTATAGACGAATTCTAGTTCTCTTGATTCAATACTATCTCACAATTACTACTTTTGACATTTGATAAAGAAAATCTTATGCACTTCGTTGTTTTCCCTTTTAATACTAAATTATTAGCAGTAAAAACAATACTTTATTAAACTCATTTTTACAAAACAGAATCATTTAATCTTGGGTGAACGAGCACGAGCACGAGCAGGTGGTGTGAAAAATAATTAATACATTTCAATTTGACGACACGGTTGGCGCAGTGGCTGAGCGATCGATTGCTGTGCTGCATGTCGCGGGTTCGATTCCCGCACGGAACAAATATTTGTATTGCCTACAGGTAGTTGTTCCGGGTCTGGCTGTTTGTGTATGTGAATTTTAAATGTTTGCAAACGCACCCACGATTAGTAATTCCTAGTGTGGGGCAACGTTTAAAAAAATATATGCAATTTATATACGCAATTATATGCAATTTGTATATTAATGAGATGACAAGCAATATCTACTGACCTACCTATAAAATCAATAGATAACTACCCCCTTACTAATAAACGTTATAAATTATAGAGTCTGTATAGTTACACAACGCTTTGTCTTCTTCGTCCGAAAGTCAAATTACTGACGACTGAAAGAGAGAAATCGGTGTGTAACTATTCATCTGATATAAAACGTTTATTAGTAAGAGGGTATGTTTATAACGGAACTTTTGTAGCTCTTATCATCCGGCCCTGTGGCGCAATGGATAACGCGTCTGACTACGGATCAGAAGATTCCAGGTTCGAATCCTGGCAGGGTCGCAAAACACATTTTTGTTTTTCTAGTTTTTTTTTATCTTCTGTACACAACATTACACTTGTATTCACCGAAGCGTTAGGCAGAGGCATGCAGTACACTCTCATTTAATTTAATTTATGGTGTATTACATAAATTAAATGTAAAACCATTTAAATTAAATTAAATGTAAAACCTATTATTGTAAAACCTATTACATGTAAAACCTATTACAATCTATAATAAAACAGTAATATTATTATTGCTATTCTATTATTGTCCTACTGCACCTCAAAGGGCTCTTCTCAAACAGATTCTCTTTCATTACCTCTTTAAACCGATTAAAAAAATATCAACATCGCCAAACACATAATTATATTAAATATGGCGGCGCAGCAAGTGGCACCACCTCGTTTTTTTACGTGTTACTGGAATCTAGGAAAAGGCCGGATACAAGTGACACTGGCTGGTGACAGTCACTCTAGCAGAGCCTCGCATCGATGGTTGCGGGATGACAGAAATGAGGGTGACAGAGGTCAGGGTAGCCGCTTACGTATCACGTCCACGATGCACTGCTATATTCCGGCACAATTCTGATGATAATGCTACTAAACCACTAAGGGCCGATTTTCAATCACTTTTACGCCTTTTACCTGAAGAATAACGTTTTGACATACTGTCCTTACAAAAACTGTCAACATAACAAACTTATTCGTCGGATAAAAGTTAAGTGGCGATTGAAAAACCGGCCCTAATACGATGACCACTTCTGGTAAAGGCGCGTATCCTGCGCCGTTAAATAAATTTTCATGATTCAATTTAACAAACTTAATTTAGACAATTACCTATACACCTACATTTAAAAGAGCACACCTACCTATTATGTCGAAGATTACCAACTAACATTACGCAGACACACAAAAACCTAATTATAAGTACCTACCTGCTGACACGACCCTACTTTTCCTCGCCACTCCAACCTTCCTCATACATACACGACGAAACTTAGCCAAAGCGCCAAGTCTTACTTCAAGGAGCGCGGAATCAATTAAAACTACTAATAAACTTCTAAGACGTTTCACTTCTCCCTCTACTTACTCCCCGAAAAGTTATCTTTAGTGTAAGATGAATTCTATTTTGCGTTGCCTTCCGTCAGTCCTTAATTAGGGGCGCGAAGTGGATGAGAACAAATACCCTTAGTTCGGAAACATAAGATTGTTTAGGTCATAATACATAAAGAGGTAGGCTTAATGCGTGTGTTTTTGAACTAATTGTTTTTATTCGTAGAATAACGGTATTTCCTATCTTTGTTCTATGTTATAATAGAGGGTTTGTTTTTCTTCAGGTGGACGGTTGTGCGTGTGCCATGGCGGCCGTCGGTGGTTATTCCAACCAGCCCACCCCCCTCAGAAGTTGATTAGGTACATCTCTTCTGTTAAGAACATCTGTGTCAGATCTGGGTGCCCCGAGGGTTCTGTCCTAATCTGGGTGAAACCTGTGCGTTCAAAGAACACATGCGCGACGGTTTCCTCGGTCTCCATGTAAGTCCTGCATAGAGGACTGTCAGTTATGTCTATTGTGTGGAAGTGTTTGTTTAGCGATCTGTGTCGCGTGATGATCCCCAATCCCCCCGAATAAAGGTATGTATGAGTAGTGTCAGATAAGTACTTACACAAGTTAAAACTAAACAAGCCGGTATATATATTCTGTTTAAATCTCTCAATGCTGTCAATCCAATCTAGCATCAGGTAGAACGACAGCTCATTTCACCAAACTTTACACGTTAAGATGTCTACTATTTTGACCATTAAAATTCAGTATTTTAAAAGTTAAGAACAATATTGCTACGGCCTGTCTCTAAGTAATATTACAACTGCCATTGCAGACGGCAAAGTTGGTACCTAGTGAATGCCAGGGATGAGTGCCCAGGGTACAACGAGTCCTCTAAAACAATGTATTTTACAGCATACACCCGTAGCGTTGAATTCTACGCTGCGCCTATGTGGTCTAAGTTCTACGGACTACGGAAAATTTGATATAACCACAAATTTAACACAAGTTAATTAATAGGCTATAGCATACAGCATATGCATATGGCATATGGTTATTTTATATTGAATAATTTAATTTAATTGAATTTAAAAAATACTTAGGTACACGTTGAAGTGTATCAAAATCATACATAATAATCAGTCTATAATGTTCCCACTGGTGAGACACAGGCCTCCTTTCTATTCTCAAACTCAAACCATTTATTTTCAATTAAACAATTTACTTAGTTATTAAGAAGTCCGCGTTTTATATACAAAAATAATTTCGTTTTTAATTTTCTGTATGCACCAAGGAGGTTGGTAACTGGTAAAAAAAAAACTGTATGTGGCCAGTAAC
The DNA here is from genome assembly GCA_927399505.1 of Luperina testacea. Lineage (NCBI taxonomy): Eukaryota > Metazoa > Arthropoda > Insecta > Lepidoptera > Noctuidae > Luperina > Luperina testacea. The sequence continues at coordinate 14,026,023 of OV656768.1, read as the reverse complement.
AATTTACTTGAAATTTAATTAGTAGACAGTTAAAGTCTCTTGGCAGTATGACTGCTGACAAATTAAAAATAAAAGAAAAACCGGGTATGTAATGGAATTTCATACATACTTCCCACCCTTGGGTCGAAGGATTTTCATACAAACTTCCATACCTTGGGATGAAAGGATTTGAAGGGCGGGATAAAGGCGTTTCTTCCCTCTAATTGGTATAATTAGTATGTATTTTCAGAACAGGTGTGATAAAAAAAAATTTCTAGCGTGATAACGCTAGAATTTTTTTTTTCACACAGGGTTACTAGAAAAATCCCAACAGAGGTCATTGTACTCATCATTATGAACAACTTTTACTATGGGACCAACATGAAACCGCGAAAAAAAAACAGCTGTTCCCTGACTATCTAGGAAACCTTAGCTTTACATTGTTTCTGTCAGAACCATTTATAATCTACGTCACCGCAATAATCCTTCTTCTTCTTCTTTCCTTCTTTCGAATATTAATCCTTTTAAAAACTTCCCTGAGATATTTCTCAGGGAACTTTTTACAGGATTAATATAATGACGGTACCTTGCCAATTCATTTATGAAAATATTTTGTCTGTAAGAAAAAATCTACATCGTTTTAATAAAATAAGCGACAGACATAATTTTAATACTAGAAATAAAGATTTTTCATTTTTCAGATTAGCCAAAGTATTAACCATCTTTTATAATGTTACAATAAAATATCTTGTGTTAATTGCAATTATATGAATGAAAATTTAAAACTCACGTTAAACCACTTTGTAAACAAGCATACTATAAATTAGAGGATTATATCTAAGATAAAAACGCTTGGAAACATGCTGGTCCTGCTCCATAGGACAATGTAGAGTCTAGACAAAATCAAACTTTTTTTTTTTAATAAACGTTGCCCCACACTAGGAATTACTCCTGTATCGTGGGTGCGTTTACAAACATTTAAATTCACATACACAAACAGCCAGACCCGGAACAACTACCTGTAGGCAATACAAATATTTGTTCCGTGCGGGAATCGAACCCACGACACGCAGCGCAGCAGTCGATCGCTCAGCCACTGCGCCAACCGTGTCGTCTAAACTGGTTGCTAATTTAATTGTAAAATTTATCCTTTTTTGACATTGATTTACATTCTGTAATTACTTTAACTCACACCCTGACTTATAACTTGTTATTTTTTGTTTAATGAAAATCGCTTACCTACTTTTCCATGTTTGTAAATATGTGGGCACCATGTAGGTTTCATTTTTAATTCCTATTATGGCATAGTAATTTTATTTTAGGTGCATCGTCTTCACATATTACTATATCACTAATGTATGCAAAATATTTTAAAACATTTTGTAAGAGTAAAGGTAGAGTTTCTTGCCCATTGTTCTCCATACGAAAACTACCTTTTGGAAGGGACGACTAGAATCAATTCTATTTTTTTGTAAATTTTGACGTTCAAATGTGTCTTTTATGTGCCTATTTGAAATAAATGCTTTGACTTTTATTTTGACTGTATGAACGATGTCTTAATCTACGGTTTTCATGAAAATGATTAGCGGGATTTGAGTTTACGGTGACAAAAAAACAAGGAACTAGGAACTCTCTAGAAAATCACACAAAAGGACATAATTCAAGTGTCGAACCTTTTATACCCAAAAAAATATATATATTGTTGGCAAAAATATGATTTTTGGTACTTTCGAACCCAAATAGCAGCCAGGTGATTAATTGTAGATCTATGTTGTAATAGTCAAAACATGTTCGGGATGTTATATTCAATTTAAAGTTGGTGTTTTTAAATGTTATCCTTAAAACACTTTAAACTTTTTACTTTTTCATTCTCAAATAGCAGCCAGGGGGTTAATTGCAGACTTGACTTTCGCTGATTAGTACAGCGAATGTCTAACATTAGCAAGCATTTATTACCATTAAGCAATAAATGCTCAAGATGTTATTCCCCATAAGAAAACAGCGGTGCTATTCTGTAAAAATCTCACCGTGAAAACTTAGGTGAAGTGATCGTGGAGTGAGCCGTCAATAATGTCAATTCCTACCAAAATCAAACTCACTTCACCTAAGTTTTCACGGTGAGATTTTTACATGAGGCCGACACTTAATTTTTTGGGTACGTTATGAATGATGCCTTTTCCTTTAAATCAATGTTTTTTTTTGTAAGTAAATATATATATTTTTTATATTTATTTTGTGTCAATTCAGATACAAATTATTGTTAATTAATAAATGACTACCGTAGCATAACTCTCTAAATTCCTAGAAAAGCTACATAACTAAATAAGTACCTAGAATCAATAAATCAATGTCTATTGCTAATTCAACCCCCCACTAAACTACAACACACGTGCTTAGTTCCCAGTAATGTGTAGAATTGATACTACAGTAGTTATAGGGTTAACATTTCACGAGCTGTAGTACTCATTCATGGAAATATACGGAATGGGGACAAATCGCAGGGGAAACCCTTATGATGTGGGTGTAGACTTAAAACGGGAAACTTGACTTCGATTAATAATAGACTAAAATGTGCTACAATATTCTAGTACTCAACTAGAGTATCACGTTTATTTTATTTTATTATTATATGTACCTAGTACCTCTAGGTATACTTTAAAATCTTCATTTTGAATAACATCTACAATCACAAATTCTGGCCTACACTAAAAAAATTCTAATCGAGAGTGTGTGTGATATACAAAAAAAATCATATCCTACTATACGAGTACTATACTTACATACAATTCTTAAAATCCTGAACTATTCTATTCTTAAAAAAAACAATTTTTCTTTCTTGCGGAAATTAAACCTGCGAGCGAGTCGGACTCGCGCACCGAGGGTTCCGTTCCATCATATGTTTTTAAATTTTCATCGGCGAGGCCTATATTCGTCAGAGATTTTTAACACTGCACGCTGCGGTGTAGAATATTGCAGTTTTAGGTCAGCGCCGTCTCTTGACCGACAGTGGAACTAATGTAACTTTTGTTGATGATTTCTGAAAAAGTGTGCTATTTAGAAACTTCGTTTTAATTTTCCTGTAATCCTTACATGTATATACTTCTATCACATAGAATAATTTCCATTTTATTTTTTGAAATTGCAAACTTCTGAGATAAGTGTGCAATGGTATTTTTTTACATTTTTCTTCAAAAGTCGAAAACTATGTGGCCAAAAAAAATGTTTGAGAATGTGCAAACTGCACTCTTTCATATGATACCTGGTTTTCTAATGAACCTTTGATGACGATGATGATGACATGATGATGATGATATTGTTTTGTAAATTTTTTAGGGTTCCGTACCAAAATGGTAAAACGGAACCCTTATGGTGAGACTGTCTGTCTGTCTGTCTGTCTGTCACAGCTGGATATCTCAAGAACTTACTAATGCTATCAACTTGGAATTTTAATAGTTTTAGATGACGTTTGCCCAATTATTTTGCAAACAAGAAAGAAATAAAACCACATGTATATTTTTTGCACCAGGGACTGAAGGAGGGTCTGAACAATGGGGATTGTCCAAAATTTCTAACCATTATATTTTATTTTATTTTTTGTAAATTTAGAGCATTTTGAGAAACTAATTTGAATATTTTGATGATTGGCTCAATAGTTATTTTAATAAAAATTATTTAATTATTTTAAGTTTTTAAGGTAGGTGACGTCATCCAGTAGCATAAAGATTAAGTGCCGTTGCCTTACTAGTACATTATTAAAAAATTTAATCTGTCAACACAACGTCAACAATGTCACATCTGTCAAAGTAGCTTAGCGTATTTATTTACAAATGGTTTTTTTTATGTGTAAGTGTCCTCCAAGGAATATACTACTCTCTATCGTCACTAGAACAATCGATGCGGCGACTTAGAAATAGAATAATAACGCACGCGGCGACATTATTACTATTATTGCTGCAAGTTGGAACAAAGCACTTCCTGTATTCCATAACTCTTCCAGTATATTAAATATTGTCGAGTGTTGAAATAATGTATGTAATGTAATAATGAGATTTATAAACAAGAATGTTTATATTTTTGACATATTTACAATAATTTGACATTTGACAGATTGTAGACAATACTTGCCTCTTACTTTTTATTTTCTGAGGCAACGATACAAAACTGTACAGCCAGTCGTACGTAATTTGAAGGGCAAAGAAGGTCAATCGTATTTTATCAAAAATATCAATAACATATGAATATTTTTTTAAATTAATTAGTCCGTAATGATCAGTAACGCTATTACTCGAAATGGTTTTTCAATTACAACATTTAAAAAAATATGAACAATGCCCATTAGAAGTGGGGCTACTGTGTCCAAAACTCCAAATAAACTTTATTCTTTCTTATCATCATCATTGGCAGCCTTGTTCCACCTCTGCTAAGTATTATAGCTTCCTCCATTTTGTGCCATGCTACCCTGGTCTGTGCGAGTCTTATCCAGGTCTTCTCTGTAATCTTCTGTAGGTCCTCTACCTTCCTGGCTCTTGGTATTGCCAACGCTCCTTCTATCGTTTCTCGGCAACCTGCACTCTAATTGCTCAACACACTTTAAATCACAATCTGAATCATATTGAAGGATATAGCTAATCCATTGCTTCGTATGTTCAAAAAATTTGTCCGCTCAACAACGTTAGTAACGCAATGAATTTTGTTGAACTGTCAACATAAAAGTCATTGCTCTGATGTTATGTTACGCAATTACTCCGCAGCTCTCTAAGCTCAGTGATGGCATAGATCCGTCAAACCAAGATGCATTTACACCAATGACTGAAAAACCCTTTGCATTCCAAGCAAATGTCACTTTATATTAGAATCCGCAGAATAATTAATGGAATACCATCAATCATTTAGCGGTGAGGCCCTCAAAGTGATCTAAATTGAAATGAATATCAATTTGATATCTTTCATCTGGTAATGAATCTCTCAAAATTGATACTGGTAATGATATTCATAAGCAGTGTAGGGTCGTATGCAAAAGGGTTATTTTTTGAACACTTGTTCAAAGGAAGATTTGGTTGTGATAACATTATTCGGAACCCTTATGTTGGAATGGGTACTTTATTCAGAAGAATTACCTACTTATTTAATTTTTGACGTGACAACGTCTAATGAATCGATGAAGCTGGCTGCACTCACGAAAAAACATGACTCATGTAGCGTTACCTCGCGGCCTTGCTCTGTAGCGTTCCATGGCGGCTTGAAGTGCAAGCGAATATTAACAAATGCAATGCAACTATTCCATGAGTATTTTCTTATGACGTTGTCACGTTCAACTATCGTCAGTAAACCGACTTTACAGACAACCGATTTTTTTATTTCTGAATGGGCCCGTTCTTAAACTCGACTGATGAAAAGCGATGGATGAGGTCTATGATGACACGTGCGTATACAAAAGATGCCTAGATGTTCTCCTTCCTGTTCTTCCTTTCTCACTATTTAATTACTTTTTTTTTAATCTTTATTGAAAAAAAGAGGATTTGATCATGCATGATCATGTCATCCCCATAGTTACATACATCTTACCTATTCACAATTCACATCTTATCGCAGTCAATACAATTCTTAGAAGTAACTTTGCCCATTAGGTACACAAAACTATTCAGTGGGATATGTCCGGAACGCAGCCTCATAGCTATTTAATTACTTTGAAATTTTTAACCATACAATCGATTATCTACCCTCAATTTACATATTATCTACCCTTAAATTTAATATTTTAATATTTTTTTAATATTTTTAAGGATCTTGTGGTTTGAAACGTAAACGAACCAAAGGGAATATGAAAGAAACGTAGCAGGTGGCGTTCTGTAGTTTCTACCTACCCCAAAGGAAAAGGCGTGAATTTATACATGTGTGGTTTGTTAAATAAAATGGTAGCATCAATAAAACACATTAAATTGTTTTTTTTATTATATCAGATAACCAGACATCGCGCCTATATTGTTTAGGTAGAACAATAAATAAGTAGGTACCTAGTAATTAAAATATAAGGCACAAAAATATAGATGCAAATTATTTCTTGATATTATCTAGAAGTTGTGTTCATGATTCTTCCTATGCAAAAGTAAGTTGTATACTTTTTGCATTGTAATTGTTTTCAAGTCAACATATCAAGTCAAAGTCAACATATTATTATGCTGTAACGAACAAAGAGCCCGGCTAAGTTCACAAGTCATAAGCTCGCAGCTAATACATGATACAGGCGTACCTACTACATAATTGCGTTTAACATTTAACAAAGATTTATCATCGCATACTACAGCCGGGACACCCGGTACACCCCGTGCAGTACATATAGACACAATCACCGACACAAAGCACTCGCTACATTAAAAGCATCCACCCTTCTCTGTTTCACATTTTACCTCAAGAACTTCCATACATGATTTTGCGTTTTGTGAAACAAAACATAGTGCAATGCATAAACTTTAAACGCAAGATCGGCGAGGAGCCGTGGGGACAATAAAACAAAGAAAAGCGTATCTGGCCCGGAGCGGTGCGGGGCGAGGGGCGGGCGCAGTGACCGGCGACCAATCAGCGAGCGAGCTCGGCCGCCCCTTCGGCCCGCCCCAGCCGACCCGCACTCTCTACCGCGGATGAATGAGATGCAGCATCCCTATAAAGATTTTACATCGATTATGGGGGTATGGGAGCAGGCCGTTTCTGTCTCGCCCGTGGGCGGCGACGTGAGTTCCTCTCGCGCAGTCGCGAACAATTAACGCGCGGGGCGGCGTGGTCGGTGCGGCGCGACGTGCGACGTCACTATAATGTGGTTAGTCAGTGAGCGTCGGGGCCGAGCCGACGGCGACGGCGACGGCACGGAGCACGAGCATCGCGCGGGAGAGCCGCGCTGGTCGCTCAGCCAGCGCGCCGGCCACAGCACGGTGGAGTTCAAGAGCGCGGCGTGCGCGGGCGCCGGCGAGCCCGCGCCGCTCAGCGCGCTGCCGGACCCGCAGCAGTTCAACATCTTCCCGGCCTTTTTCAGCCGCCAACTCAACTTCAGCGGCGGTGGCGGATGCGGCCAAGGTTCAAAGATAATGGAGGAGTTGCGACCGAACCTGGTCGGGGGGCTGCTGGGTGTGCCAGGGCTTCTAGACGAGCATCAACAGGATGCCAAGTTCCATCCAGCGGGCGGCGAAAGCAAGTACACGCCGGATAAGGGCCGCAAGTGCAGCAACGCGTCTTCATCGTCTGCGGAGGAGTTTGGTGGGTTATACGGCGGCGAGCACGCTGCCACGCCGCCTGCGCCGCCACTCAGCCGCTCCTTACAAGACAACACAGGTATGTCCCCCAAAATAAACATATGTTATTGCACGTAGACCTACATGGGCACTTACGTAACGTAAGATGCTAAGTGGACGGTTCCAATTGTTCGTTTGCTACGAGGAAGAGCCACCAAGAAACTCCACAGTTACTTTTTTTTTTAATAATTGGCTTTTACAATATTTTTCAAAATTAGTGTTAAAAGGTAAAACTACCTTCCAAAGTAGTTTAAAAAAAAAGGAGGACAGTATAGGCCAGTCAACTAGTACCAGGGGGCCTAAAAAGGCCACTTTGGTAGAATCATAAAAGGAAAACATTTTGAATCACAATGGACAGTTAACTGTTAAGTTAATTGTATCAAATCCCATCGGCGAAGGATTTTTCAGTTATTTATTTTTGTCTGTGCTAAAATCCCAATCAATTCAATCCAAATCCAATCCCAATCTCAGTGCAGCGAGAAAAAGAAAAACACGGATTGTCTTCGCCATATTATGTTTCATAATGTTATGCTTTTATGATTCTGCCAAAGTGGCCTTTTTAAGCCCCCAGGTACTTAACAATATAGTACTTAACCTTACAAATGTAACATTTTCCATCTGATAGTAGGTACCTACCTCGTATAGTAATTACCTAAAACGTATTTTAGACAGCATGTAGAGCGTAGGGTAATGTTATTGCACTCGCGATCCGGATATCTTGCTTCTTTCTTCGTTCTTTTTGTAGCAGACACAAATGTGATGTAGTACGGTCTGCAACAAAATTCGATTAACCCTTCAGTTTTTTTAATCTCAGTTATTGAGCAAAATATTTATTCAAAATTGCAGCAGATGTACAATGCAATTTTGAATAAATATTTTGCTCAATAACTGAGATTAAAAAACTGAAGTATTAATATTTTACTCAATAACTGAGATTAAAAAAACTGAAGTGTTAATCGACTTTTGTTGCTGACTGTACCTATTTACCTATTTCAACATACTCGTAGAAAAGTCAAATCATTTTCATTAAGGACAAAAGAATTAAACGGATTGGCCGATGTCATAATTATGTCTTCGATTTTTTGGTTCTAGAACATGTCGGTTTCCTCACGATGTTTTCCTTCACCGTTTTGAGAACCTATTATAATATTTAGGTCAGTACCTAAGTGTTGAAGTTTTTATCTGCTACTCGCAGGCTTTTCTATGAAACAACTGGTTGGTCCATTCAATTTTTAGTTTGCTTTAATAAATTCACCGAGAAATACCCATATCTAATAATTCTATGCTTCCTATTTATTATTCAAAGTACACGGGCATCTTGATCGACAGATTTCTTAATAGAGGTACGAGGAGGGGAGGTGAGGCCTATCTAATATTTTTGAGTAAGAACAGGTCTGCACAGGCATTTTAATTGACAAATTTCTTCATTGTTGATTATTGGTTTGTTTACAAAACTGAATTAAAGCAACAATAAGTATTGATTTTCCTGTCATTGCTTTTGTTTTAACTCTTTTTACCTTTTGTGGTAGACTAATTTTATTCTAGGTGCATGGTCTTCACATATAATTATATAATGAAACCTTTTGGAAGGGGCGACTAGAATCAATTCTATTTTATTGTAATTTGTGACGTTCAAAAATGTGAAACGCCTTTTATGTGCCTATCTCTACGCCTATTTGAAATAAATGATTTGACATTGACTTTAGAAATTTCTTACTTCACCAGGTTATACTGTAATTAGACTCTTTTTTTTTCTTTTATTAACTCTATATTAATTGTGGTTTATTAGGTAGGTCCGTTTGTTAATCTAAACGTTTGTTTGCACATAACATGGTCTAGGTAAATAACCTAAAAAAAATTTGCTGTTCCATACATATTGACCGCGTAGGTATTGCAATTTTCTATGAAACAGATGATTTTTTTTTCAATAACCTTCAAAAAAATTCTATGCTTCATGTAGTGAATTCATGGTTACACTTATGCGCGTCGATGTCCCTGCCAGCCTGTATAGTAGCTAAGAGTTAAAATTGGTTTATTTTTACTTCTGTTCTATTTTAATTAACTATTTAGCTCAATATTTAACATTTAAAAATACTAAAATCGATTAATCGTTAATCGCATTTTGTCGGTGATACTACCTACAATATTTACCAATAACTAAAATAGGTAGGTAGGTACTTAGTTTGAAAATTCCCTCACAGGTTAAGATGATTATCAGGACAACTTGTTTAGATCACCGAGATAATGACTGATTATTATCACATTGGACAATGAGGTCAATTAAATTAAGAAAACGCATTTGTATAACATGAGCAAATCTCATTCCGGGAAGCAGATTGATATTCTTTCATAAATTAAACCTTCTGAGGATCTTATTAAACCACCTGTTTAATAATATCCTCAAAATGATATACTTTAATTAGATAAATGTGAATTTATTTAATTAACTTACACAAAATCAAAATAATATTTACATAATATAAGCTAACATTTAAAATAATAATATTATGTACAGTCAGCAACAAAAGTCGATTAACACTTCAGTTTTTTTAATCTCAGTTATTAAGCGCAATATTTGTTAAAAATTGCAGCACAAATACAGACGCCAGCACATCAAGCTACCCGAAACTGTCTAATTTTCCCAATCAACTTTGAACCTTATGCTTTAGCGATAAAGTTGAAAATCTATTAAAGAAATTTGACAGATGGGAGTAGCTTGAAGTGCTGGCGCCTGTACAGTCAGTTTCAGAGAAATAGTACCCCACCAAGACTTAAAGATTATCGCCCGAGCACGCTCGGGCCCGCGTGTCACGTGAGCCTTGAGCAGCTCCCTCCCCCGGGCCCCGCCGCCGCACCCATCTCGTGCACCCACCGATCCGCCTCAAATATTATTTGCAATGTTTTTAATAATTTATATGGTATTTTATCGGCTTCCTTCTGGCCGAACCGTATAGATACCAAGAATAACTTACAAAAAGACACTGCGTGCGACTAAGATACGAACCCACATCGCGAGATCATCTAGACCGTGCCTTATACCACTAGGCTATTGGCTCAGTTAGCAATCTTAACGAAAATTCGAATAGCATTACTCCTTTTATCGAACAAGGTTATTAACGGTCTAATCTTCTAGATATTAAGGTTTAAATTTCAACTTCCGTCTTATATTTAATACTAGCACCTTACCGACTTGTTTTACAAAATGCAATACGCAACTCCTCTATTAACTAAAACATAAGGTTGAAATTAGCATAGATTTCTTGTTTGGTTGAATAGAATGTGTTGATTCCGATTGTTGCACTACCCTCATTTTACTTCAGAAACTTAACTGCTGTATGAACTGCGAGTTAAGGTTGAATTTAGTATACTATTCTTCGCCTTATTTACTAAACTGTGATTGAGGGTATTTTTACTTTTCAAATGGTTTCATTTTCGTGCCGATTCGCTTGTGTGTAATTATCTTCATCGTAATATTATCCAATTTATTAAGTTTTTTACCAGTTGATTCTATTAATCGATGGTATGGTTCGATTAAAAACTTTATTAAAGGCTAAAATTGTAGTTCTGTGGGAAAAGGAACAAAACATAAAGAAAATAGCACGAGATATAAGCATAACGGTAAGATTTACGTTATTCTTACACATACCTATTTATTGTTGCAATCATGTTGCATTATTACTTACAAGTTGGATTTTTTTTATGTATGTATTTCTAATATTATTATTTTCATTACAGAGAAAAACAGTTCGTAGATGGATACAAAGGTATCAAGCGACGGGTGATATGAAATGTGATCACCAAGGCCCTCGCCCGATTGCTTACACTAATGAATCGAAGCGACAACGTAATATGTATTGTGAAAGTTCACTCAGTGGCACCCTTCAAAACTACGCGTTCAAATGCTGACTTCAAGAAGTGTTAGACAGTGACGGAAATCCTATCCGTTATGAATAGGCAACTCAGCAGATTGACTGTGTAACTTATTTGATAAAAATGCATTGGAACATTTATATGAGCAAGTGTCAAGTGTTAATCATTCCCAATATCATTCCATTATCAGTGGGATCATTATCTCGTAGTCAATCAAAAATAAACAACCTTTATTATTATCAATCCAGTTCTTGTTTACAAGTAGTCTTGTAATGTGTTAACGATGCACCATCTGACCTCACATATTTTTCTAATGTTGTGTTAAATAAGGGTTATCAGAAAATGTGATAAAAGAGAAAGATGTATATTGCTATACTGTTATAGTTTAGCATGTTGGTTCTTCCTCTGTAATTCACAGTTTCTAGAAATATCTATAAACGAACCGTTATCTAAACCAAACTAGGGTATCTATTTTGTGTTTAGTTAATATTCTAAGTATAATAACCCCAATTTAACACAGATAGAAATCTGTATATTCAACCAGGAAGTGGATTCCATGAAGTCCTAGAAATGTAATTAAAGAAATAAATGAATATTGTTTATGCAAAATGCTAAGCTTTTATTACAAACCTCCATTTGATTTTTTAATAATAATTAACGAAAAAAACAAAACTAACTACTAAAGAAACTAAAAAATAATAATAAAGGTAAATTAATAAAATAAAAAAAATCTTCTCAACCGCGGATTGAACTCGAGACCATCGTATTGTTAAGCCGCAGTGTTAACCACTAGACCAACATGCCACTTACGATACATTTCAAAAAACTTAAATAGGTTCGATGTCATTACCAAGGGGTAATGGTTTCTATGAAGCGTGCTGTACAATGCAATTTTGAACAAATATTTTGCTCAATAACTGAGATTAAAATAAACTGAAGTGTTAATCAACTTTTGTTGCTGACCGTACATGTATATGATAAAAAAATTGAATTTTTAAGCTTAGACATCTTGATTAAAAATAAAAAACAATGAAAGTTTACAATTAAATTTACGGTAAATGCCTCCTCTGACTATGACACTTCTACTTCTGCTTCGTTTCGATGGCATGACTTTTTTTTTAAATAGCAGGCAACAGCTAGTGTTTGATAAAAGTAGTTTTTTCGAAAATTTTCACTTTTGCGGAACGTGTAGTTCGAAAATGGGTAAGAATTCGAAAAAGTGTGTAAGACAAAAGTCGTAGAAAATTGTATTCTCTTTCATTACGTAGAAGATATTTTTTCTCTACGACGCACCATTTTAAAGATATTAGCGAAAAACTCAAAAGTAGGAACTTTTATCCCCACCCTCCACTCCGGCTCAACTCCTAGACACAGGGACTTTTAGTAGTATGTTTCCTCCCTAGGCACCCTCAACAACTGTCTGAAGAAATCGTCTAGAGCCTAGCTCACGCACTCTATAACTGCTTTGTTAAGTGGACAATTTCCCAAAACTTTGCCACTTCTACGGCATTATCGGTGGCAGCGCAGAGGTCACTTTGACTGCATTTTTTGTGAAACAGAGAGCAGCAGTGCGATTCTGTAACCATGTCACCGTGAAAACTTAGGTGAAAGTGAGCGTGGAGTGAGCTGTCAATAGTGTCAATTCCTAGCAAAAACAAACTCACTTCACCTAAGTTTTCACAGTGAGATTTTTACAGAATCGACTCGAATCGACGAATTAATGAAATTCGCCTTAAGGAGCAAAACGTCCAACTACACGAAACGTTTATTTAATTGCCTCACGTTATATTTTCACTGAAAACTTGACAACAAAGGACATGTTCGAGCATTTTGCTGTTCTGTCTGCGCGACCCTTGCACAAATCTTTTGGTAACAATGTCCAGGCATACCTACATTATCTACCTACTAAATACACGACTGTACAGAATATAATAGAATAAACATTTAGAGATCAATATTGGCTCAGTGGTAACGGCCGCGACTAACGAGTTGTAGGTTCGAACCCAGACAGGCGCTTACTTTGTGTAAATAATTTCATCACCAATGCTCTAAAAACGGCGAAGGAAAACATCGTGAGGAACCGGCATGTCCTAGAACCAAACATTCGAAGACATATGACATTTACCAACCTGCAATGGGCCCGCGTGATGGATTACAGCCCACAGCCCACTCCCTCTCATCGAAATGAGACCCGTGTCCCACCAGTGGGAACATTTTAGGCTGATTGTGCTATACATAGATATGAAACAAAGCCATGCAAAGACAATTTTTTTCAAAAACTTGATGAGTCATATTGCCGCGTACTGTACACTTAGTAAAGTGACAATTATTTGACCTACTAAATTTGTATGTATTTCCTCTGAAATATGTTTACTGTCGCTGATAAATTTATTAAAAGCAGCGATATTCGCTGAAGCTAGAAGCGAGCACGTAGATAGCCTCTACGCAGGATATGTGCGTATAATTACAATTCCAATTAGAGTAATATTGCAAACAATCGGCCCGCGGGTGACGTCATGAATACGAAATGTCACTAACGACCGTCCCCTGCCCCCGCGTGCGCCCCCACTCCCGTCGCGCCCCCCGCCGCGAGCGAAGCCTGAATTTTCAAGCGACTCGGGTTGCCGAGTTGAATATACGCTCTGCACGTTTAATGTACGCTGAATAATAATTGTAACATTGACGAAAATGTGCGGTAACGTTGTATAGGAAATGATTACTCAAACTTTGTTTACTTTAATAGGTTTCAGCTAAATTAAGTCATTTTACATTTAAATAAACAACTTAGTTTGTGGCAATGTTGTAGTGATCTACTTTTGGGACATTTTTTGTGGTGAATAGGTGCATCTAAGGCGCTATTACCATGAGATTAAAAACAACAACATCCAGATTTTTGGGCTAGGAATCAATTGAATTTGCGCGGCTAGGCTAAAATAGTGATACTGAAATTGTTTGACAAAATATTTTATGCAGCCACACGCTCTATTATTTCAAGCACAACTGATGCTTCGGTTGGTAAATGCATATATTCATCGACGGTGAGCAACACGTACCTAACAAAGGCAACATCTACGGACTACGCCAGCTTGTCACGTAGGCAAGCACTAACAATGAGCATAGGAACGTGCCTCATCGCTTGGCTGTGAATACGGGCATCCAAAATTCGGCATCCGTTAGAAATAGTCATTGCAACAGTGTAACGAAACCTACTTGCTAAAATAATTCTACTTAATATAAATCTGAAATTCATTCATTCATTGACTGACAGGCAACGCACCGCCTAAACTATAGAAGCACGAATGTTTCCACATATAGTGAAAGTGAGCACTAGTGGATTTTTATATTATAGTTTTATAGGATAATTTCTCAGAGAAAGAATTATTGTTAATTATAAGGAAAAATAAAGTTCTTAAACTATTTTTAAAATTCACATTATTATTATTATTTATATATTAAGTATATATAAATAAATAATAATAAGATACGAGAATCGACACCCTAATTGCGTTAGGTATATATATGCTATGAATTTCAGTCTGAATCAATTTGAAGGATATTGCTAATCCATTGCTTCATATGTTCGAAATATTTGTCTGCTCAACATCATAAATAACGCAATGAATGTTGTTGAACTGTCAAAATGAAAGCCATTGCTACTAAAATCTGTTACGCAATTACTCCGCAGGAAAAGGAGATTTCACTTTAATACGGAAATTGGGGTTGAAATTAATAATTAAAACACTAGAAAAGTTATGGCTCTGTTAGGTGTTGATATTCTGTCACCGACTTTGTTATTGACATACATAAAAGTAAGTGCAAACATGAAAATTATAAAAAGCAATAGTAATATTAATTATGCTATTAATTTTGATACAACAGTAAAATCTAATGTCCACGATAACATTGAAATTAATATAGTAATTATTAAACAGAGACCCACGATTGAAATTTATTAGTCGAAACAATCAAAAACAGCTGTACTTTAATTCCCATACCCGTTTATTCAAAAGCGTGACAATGTTCATCTAAACGCATATATCTAAATACCTAATTATTTGTTAAAAAAATTTAATCAATAAAATAGGTATTTTCGTTACTACTACTTTTCTCATTTTAAGGTTTAACCGCTCGCGCTTGATAGTAAAATCTTCTTTTTATGAATTTTCTCTCAGGTCTATCATCGTCAACGCTTGGACTAGTTGTGGTTCTCATATAAACGCCTTCGGACTGCAACAGCGGATTGATATCTTCGTTGTTAAATTTTTTATTAGATTTAACTTTGGGTGATTGAGCCGTTGCTTTAGAGTTTTCATTGTTCCCATCGTTCCCAGCATTATGATTCTTATTAACATTTTTATTTATGTTATTATCTTCATTGTTTTCGTTCATTTTGTGTAACTCTTTCAGTTTGTTTAGTTTTCTAATCTTCTCGAGCAGCTTAACCGCAGTAGGGAACTTCTGGGCTATGATCTGATCGTAATCAGTCTGGGTTATTTTCTTCGATGCATTTGCTAATAATTCTCTGTTTTTATCGGGCCATATATTATTGCTTTCATAGATATCGTCGACATCTATGATATTATTATTGGGCTCGTCAGTATCCCACCTTGAATTACTTATGTCGTCATTAGGTAGCTTTGAAATATTTGGGCCAACAGGTGGTAATTTTGAATAACTACTATCATCCGAAAGTATTTTTAGGGTTCCGTACCTCAAAAGGAAAAAACGGAACCCTTATAGGATCACTTTGTTGTCCGTCTGTCCGTCCGTCTGTCAAGACCCTTTTTCTCAGGAACGCGTGGAGGTATGAAGCTGAAATTTATATCAATTACTCAGGTCTACTGTCCCTTGAAGCTGTGAAAAAATCAAACTTCTAAGCCAACGCAATCAAAAGATACAGCCGTTTATGCCGCAAATTTTCGACACTTGCAAGGGAATCAAAACCTACAGGGTGCTTCCCGTGAACTCAGAATCTTGAAATTTGGTACGAAGCAACGTCTTATAGCATAGATAAAGGAAAAATTACGAAAACCATAAATTTTTAGTTACATCACATAATATATTTTTTTTAAATAATTTTAAACTTACTACCCATTTCCTCATAAACGCGTAGAGGTATTAAATTGAAATTCATACCAAAAAATACTCAGGTCTATAATACCTTTAAGCTGTAACAAAATCAAACTTCTATGTCAACGCAATCAAAAGAAACAGCAATTTAAGCTGCATATTTTGAAACTCGCAAGTACTCGCAAGGGAATCAAAACCTAAAGGGTACTTCCAGTCGACCTAGAATCTTGAAATTTGGCATGAAGCAACGTTTTATAGCACACATAAAGGAAAAATTCCGAAAACCTTAAATTTTTAGTTACATTACAAAATATATATTTATTTTTTAATAAATATAAACTTATTACTTTTTTCCTCATGAACGCGTAGAGCTATCAAGTTGAAATTCATATCAAATACTTAGATCTAATTGCCTTTAACCCGTGAAAAAAAAAAAAATTCTAAGTCAACGCAAAAACGCAAAACGCAAAAGTACAACCATTGATACCGCATATTTTGAAACTCGCAACTACACGCAAGGGAATTAAAACCTAAATACCACTTCCCGTTGACATAGAATCTCGAAATTTGGTAAGAAGCAATAGCTTACAGCACAGGTAACAGAAAAATTCAGAAAAGCTTAAAATTTTAAGTAGTTATACCACCAAAAAAATTGCGAACTTGCGAACTTTGGAAACCTTGCAGGTTTGTACGGAACCCTCGGTGCGCGAGTCCGACTCGCACTTGGCCGGTTTTTTTATTTTTACTTAGAAGGTCAGAAGGTAAATTCAAATTATATGGACCATCAGAGGGTAATTTCAAATTATATGGTCCGTTTGAAGGTAATTCAGAATTATATGGACCGTTAGAGGGTAATTTCAAATTATATGGCCCGTTTGAAGGTAATTCAGAATTATATGGATTGTCTGCTGGTGGTTCTGAATTATTAGGACCGTTAGAAGGGAATTTTGAATTATATGATCCGTCTGATGGTAATTTAGAATTGTTTAGACCGTCAAAAGGTAGTTCTGAATCAAATGGACAGTCAGAAGGTAATTTTGAATTATATGGACCATCAAAAGGTAATCTTGAATTACTTAGAGGGTCAGAGGGTAATTTAGAATTATGAAGACCGTTTGAAGATAATTCTGGATTACTTAGAGCTTTAGAAGGCATTTCTGAATCAAATGGGCCATTAGAAGGCAATTTTGAATTATTTGCGAGATCAGGATTTAAATTTGAATCATAGGGATCGATAGTATATTTTGCTTTAAATTTCTCCGGACATTCAGGAGGGGGTTTCGGGCATTCTGGTGGTTTAGGACATTCAGGAGATGGTTTTGGACATTCAGGAGGTGGTTTTGGACATTCAGGAGGTGGTTTTGGACATTCAGGAGGCGGTTTTGGACATTCAGGAGGTGGTTTTGGACATTCTGGAGGCGGTTTCGGGCATTTAGGAGGTTTTGGACATTCAGGTGATGGTTTTGGACATTCAGGAGGTGGTTTTGGACGTTCAGGAGGAGGTTTCTTTTCCTTCGGTTTACACTCCACAGGTGGCTTTGGCTTATAGGAAGTTGATTTAATTAGACTGTCAGTAATTTTATTTAATATTAATGTCTGCTCAACAGGTGTATAACCCTGATCTTGATAAGAATCAAATTGTATTTGTGGATAGTCCGGATCAGCAGTTATTGTTGGATTATTTGGATCAAAGTCAGTGGGGTCGATTGTGTCTAAAGTTTCACCGGTGTCTCGAAATAAGGAAAACAATTTATCAAGATCCTGTCTACTCTGAGGACGACTTCGGACTGGACTGAGCATATTTCTGATTGGATCTAATATTCCAGCTTCAGATGTCGGAGCTGTGTGACCTGAAAAAATACGTACATATCATCATTGTAAAAAATATTTTTATCAGTAGGTATGTGCCAAGCCGTTAATGATAATATCGTTTTAGAAATTTCTGTTATGAATACTTCAAAATTTTCTTGTTATAACTATAAATCCATACTAATATTATAAATTCGATAGTAACTCTGTCCAACTGTCTGTCTCTCTGTATGTTTCCTTCACGCCTAAACCACTAAACGGATTTCGATAAAATTTAGCAGAGAGATAGATTGCATCCCGGAGAAGGACATAGGATTGTTTTTATCCCGATATTCCCACTGGATCGACACTTCTGCGGGGCGCTGCTAGTTACATATAAAATATACATGATAAACTTCGAACAAGGTGTCACTTACCAACAATCACAAATACGACGAACAGCAGATAAACTGATTCCATACTTATTTGCAGCATAATGATGCACAACTAAGCCAATTTCCTGAGTCCCTGACTTCGTTAATCTAGTTAACAAATCAAAACAATATTATTATCAACTGGCTTCTTCTCGGGTCGAAAGTAACCACGTTTTGTAAAGAATATACAAAAACTGGATGAATTGTTCTGCATCTAAAAACTCTCTTCCACTACACAGCTACTTATTATTGGCACAGAAATATCAATAATATTTTTATAAAACTGATATTTTGCTTATTCACAAATTCTATATAAAACTCTTCTTCTGTTTAAATTCATGAAATCATGACAACAAGACATGATTTAGTCAATGTGACAGAAATGTTTTCATAATAAAGCTGTCAATCATTTTCAGGCGGTTGCAACCTATCTATATTTTGATAGGAAGTGTTTAATGACTGCTTAACGCGGATACAGATATTGCGAGGCATGCGCAGCGCACGGCGGTCATCGCATGATTCGCAATGTGTCTTAGCAATGTGTAGACGTTCATATTTTCTGTATCCGCCTTTACGAGCGCGCGTGCGGTGCTTCTGACCAGACCATGCCCCAACATACTGGAGTGTCCTAAGTACCCGTTCACCTGCACCATCGACAATCTACGTGTCCACCAACTGGGCTCAAACTAAATTTTAAAAAAAACAACGAGGAAGAGTGCCATCGACACGAAAAGAAGAAGAAGAATGACTGCTCCATTGGTCTAGTGATCGCATGCTACTGCGAAGTATGTGGTTCTGGGTTCGAATCCCGGGGCGACAAAGTATTATTTGTTTTTTTTTTATCTGGAATTTCTAGATTTGTGCCCGATTGAGGGCAATAGGGTCGCCCCATGTTATAATGTTATATGGAACTTGAACATAACTTGATAGTAGTGTAGGTGCAGCTCTGCCTAACCCTTCAGGGAATACAGGCGTGATATTATATGTTGCCCAAGATCTATTCAAATGTATCAATGTATGTTTCTAATTGTAGTTATCTCAAGTTAAACAAATATCAACTTTATTGTAGTGTTAATTAAGTTGATTTCAGAGTGACTAAGACTATTTTTATAAAGTTATAAAAATGTTTGAAGTTGTAGTGTAAACTGAACTTTATTGTGTGGGCATTATTGCTTCAATCCCCTTGTAACGATATCTCAGCAAAATGTGAGCGCTAACGGTATAAAAATAAGATTCAGAATCATTTCCATCTACGAAAATCACCAAACCAAAAGCATATTTTAACCTTATCGATTCATGACCAGTTTCACTACTCAAGTCCTTGTTGAATGATCTGGCAAATACTTTTGTACCAATTATTTCGGTATTTAACTTTCAAATCTTATGGATACTGGCTATTCGGACACTGAGGAAAGGGCCCTTCATATGGCATTCCATTTACCAACCCGCATAAGCTGTCCCCATCAATGCGGATTCCTATCCGCCGCCAAAGTCTGTCAATCAGTCTTGCCAGGGGGCGTGATTTTACCCAGTAACTAAGTTGTGGAGGTCGCTCAATGATAAAACTGGTATTCCGCTGCATCTGGTTATTCTGGAAGCCAACCCCAACATAGTTGGGTAAAAGCTTCCCCATAACATCACTGCACTCTATACACTAAACTAAATAAAAAACCAAAACAGAGGGCTGTCGACAGAAAAGTGAAGCCGATTCGTAAACATGTGTGCATATAGTAAGGTGTAGTTTGATTGTAAATGGTTGTAAATCTGTGCGTGTGAGAAAAACTACACCTCCGCTCAGTGCATACACGATGCACTGAGCGGAGGTGTAGTTTTTGCATGCTTCACTGTATTGTTCGCAACGCTATGTCTTGACTTTTCATTTGGCCTGAGTCTATACATTTATTATAATTTAACAAAATACCGTATTAACCGTTAATCCGTGTCGCGTGGCGGTCGTGTGCAGTTCACACCTGTCTATGAGCTTACCATTATCCCCTTTTACGAGTAATGGTGGACTTATTTGGACGGAAGTGGTCAAACATTTGGAGGAATGCAGATGTTCTAATGTATTGTTGGGAGGTGCGGCAGGATTTTAATAAATTTTAGGGTTTTATTATTTTTCTAGAAAGCATTACAATTTATTTTCATTTGGCTGCAATAAGGTATTTATTTGATTATATAAAAGAAAGATTTTTTTATCCCAGATTGATTGAATGGGTCTAAAAATGAATAATGCCACTACTAACGTAAAGAGTGCAGCATTACCATTACCATTTGTCACCTCATTTTAATTCATCCTTCATAATTCCAGCCAGGGTGAGCTTATTTCTTTTACACCGGTCATTTAGCACCTTTAACCACACTACCAAAAAAATACCACAATCCACCATTCTGGCACATTGACCACGCACGAGAGTAAAAAAAAAACTAAACTGTAAATAAAAGTACCAGTAATTCCCATAAACAGCTAACCAATATGCGCATAATAATCTCGTTGTAAGAGCCTCTCGACATAATGGAGTGTCGATTGTAAGCGCACGCGCACCCTCCGTGCAAATCCGCTAAGCCTATTGTGATTTACACATCGACCCTCGGAATCAGCTGGCACTCGAAAAAAAGTTATTTAACGGGTTAGAAATGTGTATCTGATTGTTTTGACTGGTATTTGACGTGTTACAAAATTGAGGCCTGATATTGGTGTTTTAGCACTGACCTGTATGATAGAGTTCAGTGTGTTTTAGCCTTTAATTTTATTCTGATCGGATTGTTGATAGGCGTAACTTACGGTATACCTACGCCATAATACTTGTTCTTCGACTTTTATCCGTAATTTTTTTATTAGTGCACCGTGCACAGAGCAATCTCATCTAGATTGATCGCGAAGAACAGGTTTTGCTGAGACTTTGTTTTCGATTTTTTTTTTTTGTTTTTGTAATTATATGTTCTTGATTACTAGTTTATTTATTTATTTATTTAGAACTATAAAAAGTATGTATTAGGTATGTTGAAACTGTGTGTACTCCCCCGTTACTTTAAAGGTTCATTAGAAAACCAGTGTCAGACAGCATCTGTCTGGCATTAATGCTGAAATGAACCTTTATGGTTTTTTTTAAGGCACTATTGTTGTTGAAACATTATGTTTATTTTGTGTTTCACGAACTGTGCCCAAATAAACTTTTTTCTTGCTTTCTCTTCCAATTTTATTAACACGTAGTATTGCTATGGCAAATACAGCTTACTATCTTGCTGTCTCGTCGTTCTGATTCTCAGTCACGTTTTTCAAAGAGGTGGAGATTTTTAATTCACTTTATTATCTAAATTAAATCCTAATCAAAGTCATGTATTCAAATTAGGCTAAAAATCAGCACTTTATGAAAGTTAAAATTACCTATGACAGTCTCCCACTACGCCCGTCCTTCCTTCACCACTCCCTAGTGTTTTAGCTAGGAAGAAGAAATGGCGCATCAAACTTGTCACCAAAACATCTGTCTGTTAAGTTAGAAGAACTTGATTCTTCTATACAATACAATATTAAACAGTCTGGATTGGCATTTTTCCACTGATACCAAAAGCGAAGTTACCTACCACAATTCTAAGCCCTCTTTCTAAATCGACAATTAAACAGCAATCTGTAGGATTTGCGGCATTTGTGTCGATCACAAGTGCATTATTGTGCAGAACATATGGACGATCTGGGAGTACCCCGCGGTTCGCCCGAGGTGGTCGCCACTGGGGTCTCCCCTTCACGACATATACAATTTTGAAGCAGAAATAGACTTTTTAATGAATTGGAATATTTTTCTACTGTCATGTCATGTGTATCTTTGTGTATATGATATTTTTGTCAAATCTGCTGATCAACAATTTGTTGCATTAAGACGTGAGCTGTCATTCCACCTGATGACACCATTGACAGCTCACTTCATCTATGTTTACAATGAGATTTTTACAGAGCAAACCTGTAGATCTTAGGCCACTACAAATATAAAAATCCTATGAGCCTGTTACTGTCCTACAGTAGAAGGTATAAAATTTTCTCATGCCTACAGAGAGAGAAAGAGTTAATTTTGGTGATTTCACTCGAATATTACCAAGTTTTCTGAGCGACGTTAGTAGTAATACCTGAACCTGAACACTATAGTTATACAAATATCGATATTCATTTAATCATTGCTTGAAAGTTAAAAAAAACTCAGTTTTAAAAGTCATCATCAGCTTTTCCAGTTTTATGCGACCAACGCCAGTAAACTGATTTCCTGAACTCTTCTATTTTTTATCCTTCAACAGACTGCCTTGTCGATTAGTTTTCTTGGTTCTTTACTTTTAGATCTTTTAATTTAACCACGTGCACTAGTTGACCTACTAAGGAATACAAGTCTACAACCGATCCCGAGTCTTACTGTGAGGCACACATCCAGCCGATCGATTCTGTAAAAATCTCACCGTGAAAACTTAGGTGAAGTGAGTTTGGTTTTGCTAGGAATTGACACCATTGACAGCTCACTCCACGCTCACTTCACCTAAGTTTTCACGGTGAGATTTTTACAGAATAGCACCGCTGGATCCAAAACTTAGGGTCATGTGCCTAATTTTGTTCTAAAAAGTCTTCTATACAATTACCCCCTTACTAATAAACGTTGTATAGCGTCTGTATAGTTACACAACGTTTTGTCTTCTTCTTTCGAATGTCAAATTACTGACGACTGAAAGAGAGAAATCAATTCATGTGATATAATACGTTTATTAGTAAGGGGGTAAGTTCTTCTTCAACACTGTAGTACTACAATTAATGAGGTCCCTATTAAGAGCGTTATTACAAAACCGAAGTGCTCAGTTTTAGGTAAATTCGACGGCGCGCGGCAGCAGATGCGCACGTGTGCGTCTAGGGCAGAACGCTATGCACACATACAAACCGCTATGCGTCGGACGCCAGGATCAAACCAACAAGAGCCTTTGTTTTCGAAATAAATTAAATTACTGTTATTATAGTTCATGAAATATTATTTGTACCGATGAGTGTTACCTACAACGGTTTGAGTTACAATAGGGTCATACAAATTTACTTCACTTTTAATTTTTATTTTATACCACTAAAGTGACAAACTAGCATACGGCCCGCTTGATGGTGTGTAGTTACCGCAGCCTAAAGCAGTGTTGCCAGTGACAGATAGTCAAATATAACATGAGAGAGCTCAAAAAGTAACATTTTCACGAGAAAAGTAACATTACCTTATTTTTTGTGGAAAACGACTAATAATAACATGGCACTTTATTACATAAAAAAAGCTGTCCCCTTAGTAGGCTTCGAAAGAATCGTAATAACAAACTGAACTGAACCAACACGGATGCCACTACTAGGCCGTCGCTCACTCGCCTAAGTAAGCGGGATGGGTCATTTAGAAATTCACGCGAGTGAGTGAATATGCGATACGACAAACGAAGTGAAAGATTTTCGCGCT
Source organism: Luperina testacea (assembly GCA_927399505.1). Lineage (NCBI taxonomy): Eukaryota > Metazoa > Arthropoda > Insecta > Lepidoptera > Noctuidae > Luperina > Luperina testacea. The sequence goes on along the minus strand of OV656768.1, from coordinate 14,002,140 downwards.
GTCGTCGCGTCAGAATTTGGTCACAAAATCAAGACAATCAAGTGCGCCAACATGACGAACGAAACCTTTCTTGTATGCGTTCCGTTTCATGTTTATTTTTTGTTTTCTGAGAAATATTTTTTATTAAGTCTTAAGAGTAACATTTTGAGGCGTGTAACATGGAGGTAACATGAGAGGGTCAAAAGTAACGTAAAATGTTACAAAAGTAACATTCTGGCAACGCTGGCCTAAAGACGCTTGCATTGCCAGAAGCTGCATTACTTGCGCGTTGCCAGCCTCTAACATTACTTACAAATACTTTTTTGCTACTTTTATAAAATACTTTTTGTAGGTACCTACTTTTTTTACGAAGTTTAATATATTATGTAATTTATTTAGCAGGTAGGAAGACATTTTAGTACTTATTTATAGAAATAAATGCAATGTGATGTTGTTTCTACAGTTTGGATAAAAATCGGTTGTCTGTAAAGTCGGTTTACGGACGATAGTTTAACGTGACAACGTCATAACAAAACATTAATGAAATTGCCGAACGCGGAGGCCGATTTGGCAGCGTTTGACATCATCTGTCTCTCATCGCTCGTTCCGCGCTCTCGCTTGCACTTCAAGCCGCCATGGCGTACAACGCTACAGCAGAGCAAGGCCGCGAGGTAACGCTACATGAGTCATGTTTTTTTCGTGTGTGCAGCCAGCTTCATCGATTTATTAGACGTTGTCACGTCAAAAAAGTCAAAAGAAAATAAAAAAGACAAATCAAAAGTCGTTTTATTAAAATTAAAAATTACAACTGTGAACTTGTAACGGTTCATGAGACACTAGCAGACAGACGGACGGTCGGACATCGGAGCCTTAGTAATAGGGTCCCGTTGGCACCCTTAAGGTACGGAACCATAAAAAACCAGTATAATAATTAAAATAATATTCTCCGAAGCGGCATAGACCGTGCTTTCCTCGAATCTATGATTTCAGGAAGCACGCACTCCTCATAAAATTCTTACCGCTGAGCTTCTCTTGCGCGTTTCAAATTATCGGTCAAAACTTTTTTTTTTATTTTGACAGCACCAAAAGTTCTATTTTTTTCTATTTTGCCCATTATTGTGAACTATTGTCTGAAAATAATTAATTAAATTAAAGTTTGAGATGACAATAAATAAAAAAGTCAGAAAAATTAAAAACAACAACTATATTTACGTATGTTTTTTTTCTATAATTATATTCGCGTTGGAACATCATAGGAAAATAATTATATTATATACATTACAATCAGAACATAACTAATTAAAAAAAAAAACTCACTTGTATCAAGAAGTGTTGGACGCTTTTTATTCGTGGCGAATTGTCGAACGAGATCACGTGACGGCAGCAGCGAGTGAGCGGCACGTCCTCCCTCTGAAAGCGCTCGGCGCGGACTAAAGCTAAGTAAGACCGTGCATCCCGAGATTTATATTGATAAAAAAGCATTGCATAAAACAATTGCTTAAAAATATTATTTTACTTCAAAATAGAGTATTTTTTTTTTTCAAGCAAGGTGACAAAGTAACCTTAGTTATTAAACACTTTTTGTTTGAATTTCTATTAAATATTCAGAGATAAAAAATATCATTTCGGCTGAAAAAATATCATTAACTCTCTGTTTTACGGAATTATTTTTGGTGTATTACTGTATTAAACATAATAAATTGATGTATGCATACCAAAGTAGAAGATACAGTTGTACCGTGGACATTTTTATAAATTATTAAACTATTATATCTTCGATGTAACAGAGCATCGCGAGATGCCCGAAAGTAAATTTTTATGAAACAGCCTTTGCAGGAACAAGTTTTTTACTGATTTATGTAAATAAACTGAAATATTTATTGAATGCGCTCCCAAAAGAAGGAATTAAACTTTCTCGGGCATGTATTTTTTTTACTATTGTGACTGTAGTTAAACCATAATCACAAATCAAAACTCGAGTCAAACGCTCTAAACAAGAAAAAATCGTCATAGCGCTCTTAATATGCTTGATTCATACAAAACAATTATGTAAAAATGACCACATGTTATCAGTATTGTCCTTTGTTCTACTTTCACCCAAAAAAAGAAGGTTCCACTAACATAATCCCCAAGACATGACGCCTCAATTTACACAAAATCTATTATTTGCGACACTTCGCGCAGTCACCCGACACTCTCGACGGCCACAGATGGCGCTTTCATGTCAATCGTCATAATTAGGGGATTACAGCCCCCTAATGACATGTTACATTGAATCTCTCTTACGCCCCCGAACAAATGTTCAACAAATAAATACTGTTCGCTGACTTGTTACGAGTCAGGCGCAATTTTTCGACTCTAATTGATACTACCCCTGGTGATTTCGCCGAGATAAAATTGTTTGTTGGAATTGGAAACAGAAATGCTTTAGAAGCTGTTTGATCAACATCGATGTGACCTTCCTTGTTGATCAATTCAATTTGCCGTAGATTTATATCGATAGATTGGTAAATAAGTGACGGCTAATAACCGCCACTAACCGAGACGATTAAATCACGTCAGCCTATTAACACAAACCGCACAAAAACAGAACGTTTTTTCGGAAACATCTAAAATATCCATTTTTAATTTCTATCTCTAATGGCTTAATCGCATCTCGGAAAAATGTCAGGTAAAAAGCGAAACCAATATATTCGCCATCAAAGCCCCTAAAAACATGGAAGAGACTAAAAAAATACAACCTTTTAAACGTTAAAAGGCCCCGTTTACCGCGGACGCAAACACTTAGCTCCATGTTAATTAGTAAGTAGCCAGGAACAGCGTCAAAGGGAATGCATGAATACTTCCAAACCGACCTCCAACGGTGCTTTTAAAATCTCCCCCACGTAATTCAGAAGCTCAGAGAAACCGAAGGTAAAGTGATTATGTCGCCAATATGCGAATTTTTCAGAAAAATGAACGTTTGAGCCATTCCAGTGTAGGACGGCCATGTGGGAATACAATTAAAACGAGCCAAGGATCGCTATTTGGAATTCGTTATGAGTTTCAATTACTTTATAATGTGAATTTACTTTTCTCCTTCGCTTGTCTATATTTTTCCCAAAGCGGTTTTCATGGCTATAAAGTAATTTTCAGTAGATATTCACACATGCAGATCAATTAATATTTCTATGCTGTAATAGTCTCCTAAGAGAGTATACCCACTCTTTAACAAGGTTCAGCTATCAAGGACCTCACCTCAGTACCATAGCATATATATACACAATCACCTTATAATTTTAATTTTTCGACTCTAATTGATACTACCCCTGGTGATTTCGCCGAGATAAAATTGTTTGTTGGAATTGGAAACAGAAATGCTTTAGAAGCTGTTTGATCAACATCGATGTGACCTTCCTTGTTGATCAATTCAATTTGCCGTAGATTTATATCGATAGATTGGTAAATAAGTGACGGCTAATAACCGCCACTAACCGAGACGATTAAATCACGTCAGCCTATTAACACAAACCGCACAAAAACAGAACGTTTTTTCGGAAACATCTAAAATATCCATTTTTAATTTCTATCTCTAATGGCTTAATCGCATCTCGGAAAAATGTCAGGTAAAAAGCGAAACCAATATATTCGCCATCAAAGCCCCTAAAAACATGGAAGAGACTAAAAAAATACAACCTTTTAAACGTTAAAAGGCCCCGTTTACCGCGGACGCAAACACTTAGCTCCATGTTAATTAGTAAGTAGCCAGGAACAGCGTCAAAGGGAATGCATGAATACTTCCAAACCGACCTCCAACGGTGCTTTTAAAATCTCCCCCACGTAATTCAGAAGCTCAGAGAAACCGAAGGTAAAGTGATTATGTCGCCAATATGCGAATTTTTCAGAAAAATGAACGTTTGAGCCATTCCAGTGTAGGACGGCCATGTGGGAATACAATTAAAACGAGCCAAGGATCGCTATTTGGAATTCGTTATGAGTTTCAATTACTTTATAATGTGAATTTACTTTTCTCCTTCGCTTGTCTATATTTTTCCCAAAGCGGTTTTCATGGCTATAAAGTAATTTTCAGTAGATATTCACACATGCAGATCAATTAATATTTCTATGCTGTAATAGTCTCCTAAGAGAGTATACCCACTCTTTAACAAGGTTCAGCTATCAAGGACCTCACCTCAGTACCATAGCATATATATACACAATCACCTTATAATTTTCCCACTGTTGGGGTTTAGGACCCCTCTCTTCGACAGGGAAGTGAGCTGTAATCTACCACGTGGCCCCAGTGCGGGTTGGTAGATGTCACATGTCTTCAAATGTTTGGTTCTAGGACATGCCAGTTTCCACACGATGTTTTCCTTCATCGTTTTGAGAGCGGTGGTGATGAAATAATTTCCACAAAGTAAAGCGCCTGTCTGGGTTAAGGAGTTTAGTAGTACTACCTAACTCCATGTCAGCAATTAAAAAATGATAATTTAATTATTTGACAAAAAAAAAAAACAAAAAATCCAGAATAAAACATGTTTGTAGGGTTCCATACCCAAAGGGTAAAAACGGCACCCTATTACTAAGACTCCACTGTACGTCTTTCTGTCTGTCACCAGGCTGTATCTCATGAACCGTGATAGCTAGACAGTTGAAATGTTCACAGATGATGTATTACTGTTGCCGCTTTAACAACAAATACTAAAAACAGAATAAAATAAATATTTAAGGGGGCGCCTACACAACAAATGTGTTTTTTTCACGTTTTTGAGCCCTTCGTGTGTGAGTCCGACTCGCACTTGGCCAGTTTTTTTTTTTATGAGTCCATCATTGAAATTAAAAACGAATGAAAACTATTATCTTAAAGCCTCAGAAAGATACACGCGTCCAGAAGATTCTTAATATAGGTGGGTTTCAAAGCAACAAAAAATCTCCACAGTCCAATTTCACGCCAGTAGGCCAGCTCAAACGTTTGCGGCTCGACTCTGGACGGGAATCATTAGCCTCTTAACAGCGTTAGTTAAAGCAACGCAATTACAATTACGCGGGCCGCGCGATCTTGACCTACGGCAAGGGGTCGATGCGCAACGCCGGTATGCAAATAAGCACGTTTCTTTATTAGTGGAGTTGACTTGATTTGAGATGGAGGAGGAAGTAATTTGGGGTCTTCGTGGTAATTCTCGTGACATTTCTATATTTTGTAACGAATATCCAAAACAGCTCAGACCTCTTCCCGATAGAACTCAATTATCGGGAATATTCAATGTTTTTATTACGTCTGTGTATTTGGTTGACTTCACCAGACAGTAATTTATTGCATAATGATTGTGCATATATGAAATTTATTGGCTGCAAAAACTAGCTAGGTTTTTCATAATCCTAACTAATATTATAAATGCGAAAGTAAGTTTATTTGTTTGTTATCTTTTCACACCCTTGAAATTTTGCATATATACGTTGTCAGGTATACAGAAACGGACATGGAGTACCTTTCTTCCCAAAAAAAGTGCTGTTCCCGAGGAAAACAACAATAACGTTATTATGATAAAAGATGGCGCCACGTGTCTTTCGAATCAAAAACAGGACAACGTCTTTCGGGTCAACTAGTATATAAATATTTTAATTTCGAATCTTCGAAATCTGATATACGTATTGAGAATCTGGTATTCTGAGATGAAAGGTCTGGAGTAGCTGCTAGTCAATTATGTTTTGTTTAAGGTCAATTGGATAGTTATTGCCTATTTAGTTATCGAAGCCGATTGAAAATTAATCAAATAGTATCTAATTCATTAGGCTTGTTAGTGTGGTGTTAGGTTAGGCTGTGTTAAAGGTGATATGCCTAGAACGGGGGTGACTAATGGGATGACGATAAGTAAAACGCTAATGGAGAAGTAAGAAACGAAAAGAAATTTTTCTGACCTCCATATACATTGGGATAGGGCATGAGAATTTTAAGTGTGTCTATTTTAAGAGGTAATAGAGTGATAGAGCTTTGGAGCTTCACATTGGTTGTTGAAGGTATTACAGCACTCTGTTGCCTTTGACTTAGAACCAACATGTTGGTTTTAAATCATTTATTTCAAATAGGCACATAAAAGGCACTTTTAAACGTCAAAATGTACAAAAAATTGAATTGATTCTAGTCGCTCCTTCCAAAAGGTAGGATTTTAACAAGTGTGTGAGTTACAGTAGTCACAGAATGTAAAACTCAATGTCATAAAAAAATTAAAATCCTTCTATGGAATATTCTTTTTAGTTAATTAGGTGCCGCATCGAATAAGTTTGCGTGAGAGGCCTTTTTTTTCGGCTATAACGATTGTTATGAATGCCTATAATACAAATAATTTATTTAATTTAGTACCTACTTAGCGTAAATAGTAATCTAATAATTTACTTTGCATATTTCTGTAATTGAAAGAAAAATGATTCACAGTTTTTATTTATAAGTATGTGGGTTTCCACCACATACCTACAATATTTAACATTGTTTTTCTTTAACAGCGGAAGGCGCCTTCAAAAAATTAAAGCCAGAGCCAGGTGGGGCTAGCGGCGGAGTGTCCGGAGGCGCCTCAGCCCTGTCTCCAGCGTTAGGCCCTCAACACGCAGGGCATACACCTACCACAGCGTCCTGTCCCACACCCGCACGTCGTCGACATAGGACCACCTTCACTCAGGTATGATTGCTTTTATAGAAGAACTAGCTGCGCCCCGCAGTTTCACAAGCATAAGTGTCGATCCCGTGGGAATGTCGAGATAAAAACTATCCTATGTCCTTTCCCGGGAATTAAACTATCTCTATACCAAATTTCATCTAAATCGGTTCAGCGGTTTAAGCGTGAAGAGGTAACAGACAGACAGACACACTTTCGCATTTATAATATTAGTATGGATGTGTGTACAAGCCGAAAACAAAACAAAAAAAAAGGGAGGACTCAACAACACCTCAACACGTACACCTACTACAACTTCCTGTCCCAGACCCGTACATCATCAGCTTAAGACCACACAGGTATAATTGCCTTTAATTGCCTTCAAAGAATATGTCATGTATTATACTGGATGTTTGGAAGCCGAGTCCAAAACTGTGACCTCTCATGCTCCGCTAATGGGACACACAATTGATTTTCTATTGTATCGTATTACATAGGATACGTGCCGACTTCCAAACACCCTATATAGTATTAGGTTCTCAACATGCAGGACATACACACGCGAAGTTGCCGATACAGTGTCCATTTATCCCACCTTTCCAGACTTATTAATTCAAAACTATAACTTAAAACAATATCGGAGTCATTCTCATTATCCCAGATTCTTAATAGGATAATTACTATTACTAAATGATTGTTGTTTTTATTGCGACAGGAACAATTAGCAGAATTAGAAGCGGCTTTCGCCAAATCACATTATCCCGACATTTACTGCAGAGAGGAGCTGGCGCGGACAACGAAACTCAACGAAGCGAGGATACAGGTCAGTTACCTATTCTTTATTATAATTTACTAGCGGCCCGCCCCAGAAGTTATGCGCGTAAAGACATTTTGGCGACTTTGTTTTATACTTTGTAAGGATTATGTACCGTACTTACACCGCAACGGTGTTGTACACAGAACACCTCATTATTTGTCAGGTATTAAATTTCGACACACAAGAAAATTCATCCGTGCGTTTTCATAATTCACAAATCTAACACTGCAGTCATATAAACAAGGTATTTAAAAAACCCGACTGTTTTAATTTAATATCAGATTTGATGCCACCAACTCCATCAGTTACATTTTCTTTCTTTCTCTTCTTTATATTTTGGGTGTAACTAAATTACCACTGGACTAAAGCTCATGGTCACGCCTTTTATGTAAGCATAGCACTTGCTTGGTGACACCATTTACGGGTGATATATTTGGGTTGATTGATTTATGGTAAAATGATCTAATTTTATTTAGGTTTAGGCCCTAATTTTACAAAATTCACTAAAACAAGGCTCAACTTTGTTGGCCTAGAAATACGTCATTATTTCCGAAAATAATACAATTTCTGTAACAATCAACTCCATTTAAAATGTCTGAAATATACATAGGTATTAATTTTCCAAAGAAAACATACACGTGGATTTATATTCAGATGCATTATGTTAAATATTCACCACATTCACGATTCAATTAACGTACACAGGAATGTCGGCAAAAATGGACCTCCCGCGGTGCGAATAAAAACGTACAAAATATTGCAGCCAGCACAATAGTATCGCGCCAGTCGTTCTTGGATGGAATTGTCGAAATATCAATGATGCGCGAATACTCGGATAATACAATTTGGAGCGTAGGCCGGAGGCGGATTGAATTAAAGTGGCATCTGTCGGGCTCGGCCGTATGAATGCGAAATGCTTACAGTAAACGCGAGAGATCTTTATCTCAGTTTTAAAATTGCTCAATCCCCCAGGACCCTCGATATTGATTTGTCCCTGGAGCACCTAATTTGTCGCTCTAGATGTTTTATTCAGAACATGACTTTTAGCATCCTCTATTAACGTCGCCTCTGTCTGTCTACCTATGAATTTTGCGTCGAGTTGCTCTTATCTTTTACGAACGCGAACCTTACAAAGAAATTCTTCTTTCCAAAAGTACCTAATCTAATCATCACATATTAACTCTCATAAATAAAATAGCTTTCAAGTGATATTTTATTCACTGTCGCTCCATCAAGACGACAATTACTCTTTTCTTTCAAGCGCAATGAATGTCGAAGATTTTCTTAGAAATGAAAGGTTACGAACGAAACGACATTATTTCATACTTTTACGTCGGTAGCGACACTAAAAGCACGTGAAATGCGCGTAGGCGAGCGTGCCACACTTGTGAGTACCGGTGAGTAGATACGTGTGTATGTACACACACAAGCCAATACATGATGTATGTCTAGCACTATAATGCCCGTGCACGCGCGCTCCGTAGGAGGCTATTAACGTTTAGGCGACGCTACATAAGAATGTAAACGTTAAAGACGACGTCGTCGTCGAGCTCCCTCCTTCTAGAGGAAATTTCGATATAAAAATACAACGTCGCCGGGTGTGCGAGGGTCGCGGGCGGCGGGGCGGGGCGGGTGGCCCCTGAGGCATTGCAATCCCATCAAATGGATCCGTAACGAAGTTAGCCGCTCATCCTCCCCGCGCGCCTCCCGACATTGTCTCTGCCCTCAAATGAATTCTACAATTGGAAATAAGAAAATGTTTTGTTGGATCCCGTGCTTTTTCAGTTTAAAGTCGACCGTTTTCTTCGGATAACTCGGTCCTCTGCCACGATATTAGATAGCTATCTATACATCGTTCTGTAGAACAAAGTGTCTTAGAGAAGGATCTTTACTAAGTTTACTATCTCTAAATTGTTTCTTGTTGATTGGAGTATTCTGTTTGAAAATATTTGATGTTTTAGTTATCATGATGTCTATTTATTAGTTTTGGTTGGATCGGCATTGTTTTAATTAAAACAGAGTATAGCTTTTAGACAATGCAAACCCAAATCAATTTAAAGTTTGGGCTCTGACAACTGACGGAACGAAAGACTTGTTGGGCTTGCTAGATTTTGTTATTAGTTACGGCAACATCATCTCTAGAGAGTACATAAATATACACATACGACTATATGGTAGGTACCCTGTACCTCCACAATAATATCTGGACTCTGTTTCCTCTGCTTGTCATTGATCTATCAGTGAAATAGGAGTTACTTACTGCTATATGTATGTATTTATTGTATTATGTAAATGCTACACCGCGGACTACCTACAGTATTTGTCTGTCCTTCCCCTTTTTAAATCCATCCTAAGGTTGTCTTTAAAAGATCGCTCTTAGCGATAAGACCGCCCATTGTGTCACCCTTTGTACAGTTTCTATATTTATATCTGTAATTTATTTGGTGTACATAATAAAGAGTATTCTATTCTATTCTATTCTATTCTACTTAATTAAATAAAAAATATTATTTCCAACCGATCTATTATGAAGTAAAAAAAATAGTACAGTACCCGGCGACAAATATTGCACATCGACCTTTACCTTTTTTGTATTTTATACAAAGAATAAAAATAATTATCAAAAGAAGCAAATCATAATTGTTTTAACAGCTCCTAATAGATACCGGACTGTTTGTATTTCGTGCGACAGAGATAACGCTCTACGAAGCCGAAATTAGCCGATTGTCTATTTCCAAAGGTCGATGTGCAATATTTATCGCCGGGCACTGTAAGTATTTTTCATTTATAGTTATTTATTTTAAAAGCTGGGTACTAATTGCAGCAAGAATTTAAAAGTAATGTACCTACCAAATCATGTTTTAATCTCAGTTCCTTATTTTTATTTTAACGATAGCTTTATGCTGATTTTAACAGACTTCAAAAAAGTAGGAGGTTCTTAATTCGGTTGTATTTTTTTAAATTTTTTATTATGTTAGTTACCTCCGTACGCCGTCAATAAAAAACCGATTTGGAAAATTATTTTTTTAATTAATAGGATATACTTCCAGATTGATACATTTTTTATCAAAATCCAGTTCTAATGATGGGATCCATGACGAATTGAGGGAACTCTTTAAATATTATAGGAACACCTATTGCGATTTGGGTATTTTTTATAGTACCTAACTCTTGCATTTGCTCTCTGAAGAAGACCACAGATGGCCACCGGATCTTCTCAATAATAATTATTTCAAGGGTTGCGATTCGATTACTTTAATATGGTTGCCAAGCAATTTATGCTCGTCACAATGCGAATGGTGAAATACAGATGATGGTGGAATACCAGGAGAACTCCTCAACAATTAACGTCCCTGCATCGGGAAAAGCAATATTTTGTAAAAGGCGATGGGCAAGTTGACATTAGGCTATTGTAACATAGATACATTATAAACAGACCCACTAAAAAGCGAGAAATAAAATGTTTTAACAAAAAAAAATCGACTTCCAAAAAAAACACTACAAAGTGAAAAACAATTTTAATTTCGGAAGTCGGTGGCAAAAGCTAAAATACATACTTATCCAAAGAAACCAACTTCTAAAATTAAAGTTATTTTTCACTTTGTAGTGTTTTTTTTTGAAGGCGGTTTTTTTTTGTTATTTCACACAATTCCGACTTTTCACATTTGTTTTTCAATGTTTGAATAATAATCTTATTCTTACATTCAGTTAGGTACGTATATTGAGCCAGTCTTGAGTTTTGTAAACACTCCTTCTACTTTCGATCGTTCCAAAAAGTATGTAGGAACCAATATATAACTACAAAAGAGTTTGGATATTACTGCCATAATCGAATCCATTTATACAAAGCTACGTTTATTTAAACCGTTAGGAAATCGCTTCGTTTTTCATTACAACGCGCAATGCGGGCGGAAGTCGGGTAGCTTTGCGAAAAAACTAATATCCCATTTATGTTTCCTCCCCCCATCCATACCTATAAGAAGGGAGTGGTTCCCAATCTGTGGGGATCATCCCTTTCTAACATAAATATGGAGAGACGCGTGGTTTTTGGCAGAAAAAGATTTCCTATTTCATAGTTTGGGTTTTTAGGACTTTGTTTTTAGTTTGTTCAATCAAAACGTATAACTACGTATCTTCATATAGCAAGAGTGAATAGGCATCTTCTGGGCTTACTCGTTCCATCATAGACATCATCCACTGCTATCCACCAAGCGAGATCGAGGTCAAGAGCTGGTCCATGTTGCAATAACAAAAATAAAAAGTGTGAGTCAGACTCTCACACCGAGGGTTCCGTACAAATTTGTAGGTATGTAAATAGTTTATCAAGGGTTTTTTTTTTAATGTAAGTACAAATTTATGGTTTCCGGATATTTTCCTTTACTTGTGCTACGCATGACCTTGCTTCTTGCCAAATTTCATGATTCTAGGTCAACGGGAAGTACCCTATACATTTTGATTCCCTTGAGAGTGTCGATGTATACATTTTTTGCGGCATAAACAGCCGTATCTTTTTTTACGTTAATTTAGAAGTTTGATTTTTTCACAGCTTCAAACTCAAACTCAAAGCATTTATTTCAATTAAACCATTTAGGTACGGGCACTTTTGAATTGTCATGAAGTCTGTCAGTCAGAAAATATGAAGCTAGTTGACTTCGCTTCGATCTTCAAGGGACCGCAGACCTGAGTATATGGTTTTAATTTCAACTCGATACCTCCACGCGTTCCCGAGATAAAGGGTCTTGACAGACAGACGGACAACAAAGTGATTGTATAAGGGTTTCGTTTTTCCTTTTGAGGTACGGAACCCTAAAAACGATTTAAATTGCCTAGGAATAATAACATCACGCCTGTTTATTCCCAAAGGTTTAGGCAGAGGTGTACCTATAGTACAGACGCCAGCACATCAAGCTACTACAATCAGTCAAATTTCTTTAATAGATTTTCAACTTTATCTCTAAAGCATAAGGTTCAATGTAGATTGGGAATATTTGACAGTTTCGGGTAGGTTGATGTGCTGGCGTCTGTACTTTCACTCACATTTCGCCATAGAAAAAATATTTCCTTAAAGCCAACAAAACTTGATCACCAAACCATACCTAGCATGGCAATCGCGGAAAGTTGTGTGGTGACTTGCCATTATCGAGAAGCATAATAAGCATGTGATGCAATGCTCACACAGTTTCAATTAGAATATGTGTGTATCTTCAGCTGGATACGGCAAAAAAACATGAAAGTTCATATAAATATAAAAACAAATCACAGAAGACAATGTTGAGAAGCGACGTTACAAAATACCTACATAATGTATATTTTGGATAGGGTGGCTTCACTAACTGTTAGGTATAGGGTATATCGGTTTATTTATATGGAGAGTGCGTACGGAGGGCGCTCCGCCCTCGCGGGCTTGCGAGGTGGGAGGGAGAGGGGGGGCACTCCACCCTCTCCCTCTAATCAGCTCTAATCACCATATCAAACGACGCACGCTTCTATTCCCGTTGACAACACACAGATTAGGGGCTCGTGTGTTTCGGCCATTGTTTTTAGCTATATAAATATATAAACTTATAGGTATAACACTGAAAACATGGAAGATTTAAGTACCTGAGTTTTTTATCTGGTTATATACTTCCGCGAAAGAAGCCGCTACCTGGTAGTTTATTTAAATACCTACTTTTAAGTACAGTATCTAATGCTAAAAAAGTAGGTACCGGGAGGCTCTTATTTTTAACTGATTATTGTTATTAACCGTAATGCTTTCAAAAGGACCTTGAAGTACCATGTATTATTTCAGTGACACCTTTCCATATTTTTGTTTTGTTTTTATTTTTATTACTCTCTAAGATTAGGAACGACGTACGTCTCGTTCTACTTTTATAAAAACAGAAAATTCAAGAGCCTACTCTCATTATTTCTAACATTATAGATAGAATACTGTTTACTATGTACACTATAAAAATTATCTACGGATATAAATGTATAAACTTTACAAAGGGTGATCTTATCGATAAAAGCGATCTTTTAAAAACATATTTTAAATGAATTAAAGGGAGAAGGAGAGACAATACTATAGATAGTATGTGGTGTACTATCTACATATAGGTACCTACAATAAATAAACATACCTAAAACCTATGTAAATAACAATGTATAACAAACAAAAAAGTAGATACTAATCTATGTAAATAACAATGTATATTCAACAATAATCATAAAACAAAAGTAAAGAACTATAATATATCATCATATACTTTTAACAGGTGTGGTTTCAAAACCGTCGTGCTAAGTACCGCAAGCAGGAGAAGCAGTTACAGAAGGCGCTGGCACCAGCAGTGCTGCCTGGCTGCAACGGCATGATGAGGAACATACAGGGCTACAGAGGATACCAGCCGTACCCACACCCGAACACCATCAACAGATACCCACAGGTAATATGGTTAACATCTATATAAATAAAACAAAGTCGGGTTAGTTTAGTTAGGTAGGTACACCATTTATAACTCAAGAAAGGCTGGACCAATATTTATGTATTATTGTTTTGGATTTGTTGGATTTGTCTCCGCCCCGAATAGCAAAATAATAAAACATGGGTAAAACAAAAAAATAAAAATCAATATAATATCAATCCCTTAGCATCAGCCGGTCTATTCTGTAAAAATCTCACCGTGAAAACTAAGGTTAAGTGAACTGTCATCCCACCTGATGCTAGGGATTGACACTATTGACATTTCACTTCACCTAAGTTTTCACGATTAGACTTTAATGCTATTCTGTAGAAATCTCACCGTGAAAAATTAGGTGAAGTGAGCTTAAAGTGAGCTGTCAATAGTGTCAACCTCTAGCATCAGGTGGAATGAGAGCTCATTTTAAGCTCACTTCACCTATGTTTTCACGATTAGACTTTAATGCTATTCTTTAGAAATCTCAGCGTGAAAACTTAGGTGAAGTGAGCTTAAAGTGAGCTGTCAATAGTGTCAATCTCTAGCATCATGTGGAATGACAGCGGTTTACAGATTATCTATTTTACAGAATAGCACCGCTTGTACAGAATAGCACTAGATGGAATGACAGCCCAGTTCACCTAAGTTTTCACGTTGAAATGAAGTGAGCTGTCAATAGTGTCAATACCTACGCATCTGGTAGAATGACAGCTCACTTCATCTAAGTTTTCTCGTTGTGATTTTTACAGAATATCACCGCTGACCAGGCTTTCAGAAACCGCATTTTGATCACTCATGACGAACTTAAAACACATACATACAGGCTGTGTTCGTTTTCGCCACAATTTGGACGCCATTACTATGCAGCGCTAATCAATCTCTGTGATTACGGCATAATGCGATTGAACGCTCGGCCCGACTGACCGAGGAAAATAATGCAAATACTGGGCACACATTCCAATAATTCTGGAACTGTATAAATGTAGATTCCAAGGGGTTTCAGCAGATCTGGGAGTTTATAGGTGAATCATTGATTGTGCGAAATTGACGACACGGTTGGCGCAGTGGCTGAGCGATTGACTGCTGCGCTGCGTGTCGCGGGTTCGATTCCCGCACGGAACAAATATTTGTATTGCCTACAGGTAGTTGTTCCGGGTCTGGCTGTTTGTGTATGTGAATTTAAATGTTTGTAAACGCACCCACGATACAGGAGTAATTCCTAGTGTGGGGCAACGTTTATAAAAAAAAAAAAAAAAAACATGGATTAGGTTTAGTGTCCCAATTAGACGGTAATCTAGAATGCCGAAGCCCTGTTAACTAGTCGTAAACAATTCGAATTATCTTGTTATCTTTATCGCGTCTAACTAGTTACACGTAACACTGAAGGTTTATAGCACACATTTCAAATCGGAAAGGGATCCTTTAGCCTGTTTCCCCAAGGGTAGGCAGAGCTGTAAGTATAGTGTTTTACCTATATTTGACTAGCTATCTTTCAGTCCCATAATACTTGTTCCGCACAAAAAGAAATGCCTATTTTGACAGTTGACAATGTCATTGCACCAAAGATCATGACGACAAACACTCATCTAGATGAGTGTTTAATGGCTAGCCATTAGCAAAATAAAATCCATACTAATATTATAAATTCGAAAGTAACTCTGTCTCTCTGTCTGTCTGTTAGCCTGTTTCCCCAAGGGTAGGCAGAGCTGTAAGTATAGTTTTATACCTATATTTCACCAGCTATCTTTCAGTCCCATAATACTTGTTCCGCAGAAAAAATGCCATTGTCATTGCAACAAATATCATGATGACAAACACTCATCTAGCCATTAGCAAAATAAAATCCATACTAATATTATAAATTCGAAAGTATGTCTGTATTCACGCCGCGCGTGCGCGCGTGCGCGCGTGCCACGCGTGTGTCTGTATTGTCTGTGTTTTCACGCCTGAACCACTGAACGGATTTCACTAAAATTTGGCAGAGAGATAGATTGCATCCCGGGGAAGGACATAGGATAGTTTTTATCGACTTACCTTGCGGGCGAAACCGCGGGCGGAAGCTAGTAAGAATATTAAATAGATTAAAAAAAATAGAATTAAAATCCTACTTCCTACTAATCTTCTAAATATATAAAATTCAAAGTCCTGACTGTCTGATATATCAACGCACAGCCTAAACCGCTGGTCCTAGAGACATGAATTTGGAGGGTGTGCTCTTTGTGAAAAGTACCTAGGTATCCACTAAGAAAGGGGATTTTCGAAAATCCACCCCTAAGAGGGTGAAATTTCACGCGGACGAATTCGCGGGCAGAAGCTAGTAAAGATATAAAGTAGATTTTAATGTATTCATCAAATTCTACTTTCTACAGTACAACGACAGCGAATTTCTTAAAAAAAATCCATGACATTTCATACAACACAAAGCTTGCTAGCCAGCTTCAACGTTTCCTCTCTCTCTGTGCCACTTCTTCTTAGCCTGTCGTCGATGGCAATCTAAATGGACTCGGACCAGAAATCGGCTAAATATTGTACACCCCGTCCCGCACCGGGCGTCATCGGGGCGGCGGAAAGAGGCGGGGGTGGCGGGGTCAAGTCTCTTCTTACGTGGCACGAACTGTACTAGCTGTGCCCGTGACTTCATTCGCGGACAAGTTGGAAAACATATCCGATTTCAGGGGTTTTAATATTGTTTCGCGGAAATCTAATTCTTTTTCTAAAATAAAAGTAGCCTTAGTTACTCCATAAAACATCAGCTATCTGTCCATCAAAATTGGTCCAGCCGTTTCGGAGGTTAGCCGGAACGAACAGACAGACAGACAAAAATTTTAAAAATTGTTTTTTTTTGTTTTATGTAGGTACCGTATATAGTTTCATACGCATTTTGTAATAAAAAGCTGTTATTGGACATAACAAACAGACACTTCAATTTTATTTGTTTGTATAGAGTATTAATAGTTACATTACAAATACCGTATATATATATTTTCATATGCATTTAGTAAAAAGAAAGGCGCGACGCGCGACGCGAATCGCGCGTGACACAAAGGCACCGCTCGTTGCGCGACTTGTGGTGCCTTTGTGTCGCGCGCGATTTTATCGCGTGTCGCGCCTGTTTGAAGGAGCCTTTATTTTGACATTAATAAAAGACACTTTAATTTTATTTCCTTGTACTTATAGATGTATTCACTAAAAAATAACAATATAAGTATTAAAATAAGTTATAAAAGCAGACCTAACCACCGCTACCACGTCGCTGACCTAGCGTAATTCCGCACCGCTATCCCATTAACGCAAGTGTTAATCGGTATAAAACATAAAGCCACAGATTAATTTACGCGATTAACATAAAACAGGGCGGGAAAAATCATTATGTTCGCAGCCGCGCGAAGCTGCGTGGCAGTAATGCGATGACGTGATTGCGAATACTACGCCTTTTTATAATAGTAGGTAGGTTTTTGTATGGTAATGTCAGTTCGGTGTTAAAGTGTTTAAAGAAGTAACTTTTTAGTACTATCGGGCTTTTTGTAGGATTAATAACATATTCCATATTTGTAACCAGACATTGTCATTGTTTGAGAGCAGCGGTGGCTCAGTGGTCACGGCCGCGATTTACGAGTTGTTTCAAACCCAAACTCAAAGCATTTATTTCAATTAAACCTTGTACAGGAACTCTTAAATTGTCAAAATTAAATAGTCTGCCAGTTAGTCAGAAAGTTGAAGCTAGGTGCCCATTCTAGGTCGTAGGTACCCAGGCGCTTTACTATGTGTAAATTATTTCATCACCACTGCCCTCAAAACGATAAAGGAAAACATCGTGAGGGAACCGGCATGTCCTAGAACCAAAAATTCGAAGACATGTTACATCTACCAACCCGCACTGGACCCACGTGGTTGATTACAGCCAATTCTCTCTCGAGGAGAGGAGGCCTGTGTCCCAGCAGTGGGAAAATTATAGGCTGATTATGTATGTTAAGTATTATCATTGGTTTAGTTGAAATCTAGTACAAAACTGTTCCCATTGACTGCCCAAAGCGTGAAGGTATAATAATTTATTTGACCTGCTTTCAACCACGAGTATGCTAAAATTAAATAATAACCCAGACTTAACAGCTGCACGGGTCGATCAATCAGGTTAAGCTACACTTCCCGCGGTTAGTCCGTGGATGGGTGACCATCTTTACATACCGAAACACCTCCTTGACTTGGAAAGCAAGTTAAGCCGTTGGCCCCAGCTGTAATTCGTGAATCTTTGACAGTCGTTACGGATAGTCAGGAGCCCGAGTAACGTCTTACCAAGGGTTAGTGGTTGGGTTGTTGAGATCAGATAGGCAGTCGCACCACGTAAAATACTGGGTTTTTTCAGCTGCATCTGATTAGACTAGAAGTTGCCCCCAAAAATAGTTGGGAAAAACCTAAGCAGTTGATGACAAGAAAAGATTTGCGGTCGGTACACCAGGCACCACATTCTCACTACGCTCCGTATTCCTTATTTACCCGAATCTAGTCTTAAGACCAAATTCCCTCAAGTCAGCGACTGAGGGAATTGAGGATTGTATAATAACTGCCAAAAGTTGCTGTACGCAGAATTATCGTTCTTATGCTAAGCAAATTCATATGCTAATCTTAAAATTTTGTTACACAGCACCACGGCAGTTACGAAGAGTTGCAGAAGGACATATTTTCCTTATCACAGATGGGAGGGGGCTCCTACCCCATGCCACAGGGCTTCTCCATGGGACACGGCGCCAACATGAGCGCCGTCGGCATGAGGCAGGATACCATGGGTGAGTTGAAAACTATTTGAAGAGTTAGTAGATTGCAGCAGGTGGAGAGAGAAAAAGGTTGGATTTGAAACAGTAGGTCTGTTTGGGTGGTAAATGACACGTGAAAAAAAATGCACGTACAATGCGTGCCACGAAAGATGAGACTTGACACACCACGTGGTTTGACATGCGCAGTACACGATTTTAGGTATCTTTAGCGGTATGAGGTCTGAGTGCGGGACGGGACCGGACGTCATAGGGACGGCGGAAAGAGCGGGGGAGGCGGGGTCAAGTCTCATCTTTCGTGGCACGCATTGTAAATTATGATAGGTACGTGCTAGAACGATTTCTATAGGTATTACGTTCTGCATTGTTGAGTCAAACAAAAATATAAAAATCGTTTTATATTGTTCTCACTTGATTGGTTTGGTTTATCTTTGATATAGATTATTATTAATAGATTATTTATTTTATTCCACATTGCTAGGTATTAGTTTAAATAAACGCGAAAAAGAAGTAGTTTTATATAATGTTCTCAGTTGTTTTTGTTTATCTTTGCAAATTGTTCGCCCATGTTGATTTGTGCCAATGACAAAAATATCTAGAAAAAAAAGTAAGTTAACGACCAAAAATCAATTAAAACCACCAAAATAAGTTGCTAACTACCCTAAAATTTAAAATATTTTCATACAACAAATTACACTAAGAGCGATACCAACTAAAATGTAAGTTTGTAGCGTAAAACAAAAAGCGGTAGACGGCGGAGAGCGGCAGCTTTCATCAAGTTTCTATTAGAGCCGTCAAGGCAATTATAAAGTTGGCTGGAGCGAAGATGATGCCTCGTTTTTATACAAATATTCCTTGTAATAATGGGAAAACTTGGTCCTCGCCACACGGCCGCCAGTTCCGACAGATGATCGTGAAGAAAAAGAACTTGATTACAATTTATTAATATCACCCGTTCTGGGTTTTTTATTACTCTTTGCCGGGATTCGTGATTGCGGACATACGGCTTTAATCTTTTGTCAGAGATATTGAAAGATGGTAAATGCAATGGTTAAATGCATTTTGCTACTTAGGTACACGTGTGAAGGCTCCTTCAAACAGGCGCGACACGACACGCGACACAAAGGCACCGCAAGTCGCGCAACGAGCGATGCCTTTGTGTCGCGCGCGATTATCTCGCGTGTCGCGCCTGTTTGTAGGAGCCTTAAGATATTGTTACGATACGAATTTAGTGGCACGACTTTGTACAGTCACGAGGTCACGACATTATTCGATATAGTAGTGGTGTAATTGGGTTAACGTGATCATAAATTTAATAATCTGTGTACTGCTTTTTCACGTACGTTTATAGAAAACTAACTTCAAATAAAAGTTTTTTTTTTAATGTTATTATCATGACAGGAGGACTATTAGGCACGCTCACCAAAGGAGATAAGTAACCAGGGTCATCGAATATAGTTGAATTTTAGTAAGAAACGAATGGATTTTTCGAATAAAACTTAATTTAATTTATAGAAAACAAACAGTTCATTTATTAAATGAAATTTCATTCGAAAACATCCAACGGTTTAGATACTTATCTCTTTTGGTGGCTATCTACCTTGAACAAGCAGGATCACCAAAATGACATAAGTAAATCTCATCGTACAATCTGTTTCACGATCTACATAATCACGTTTTACATAAGAAATTGTTATTTCATTTAACACACAAATTCTAAAACAAAACCTACTTGAACTGATCTTCATCTATACCCGCGACCGTTGTCACACGGCGTCCTACATATCGATTGCAATGTAATATAGGATCTTATACACAGTAATCTCATTAGATTACCACATCACATCACATCATTGGACCTACATCATTATGTAGGTCCAAGCCATGCGTTATATAATTGATCGCGTCTTGAACATGCGGCCGGAGATTAATCATTTGCCATACTCAAGTCAAGACGCTATGTGTGACCTGATATCCTAATACGCGAAACTAATAACTGGAAAAACTCGACCTTATCGGTACAGGCAAAGAAAATAATAGATATTGCGATTAAACCATAAAATTGAAATTCTTGTGATTTTTCAGTTCTACTCGTTTTCTCGAATAGACTCGTGAATTTCAATATTACATTCTTAATAGGTTTCCGTACTGAGAATCCATTTACTGCACTCTATTTCAAAAAAAGAAACGAGAAAAAATGCTCGAAGCGATAAACCGTGAAATACGAAGCGGCCGCGGGCGCAAAGATTCCTGCGTAAGAAAAAACGAGCGAGTAATGGAGGCGAGGCATCGTAGCGTAGATATTCTAATAAGAAAATTTCCACTACATTTACTTTGGCGGGCGTCCTCGCGGCGTCTTGGCAAATATCTTATTTCCTGCGGCGAGATTGCATCTTGAGAAAACGCGAGGGTCGATTCGGTACCTCACTATTCGCTTCCCTGCCCTCCTCTACATACATCGAATATATAGCTACGTAGCGGGACTCGGTGCTACGAGCTACGGGCCGAACGTGCTACGAACTTGCTACGAACTCTCGTAGACTGCTAATATGTTCTTCGTACTAACAATGTCTAATGTCTTATTGAACGAAGTTAAATATTACTTGAGCTAGTGTTCTAACCTAGTGTTTTGTATGCATTATTGTAGCAGTTTTTATTTGGCGTTTAATTTTATATGCAATGAATGATTTAGTGAAAATCACATTCTTTTTTTGTCACTTTTATTCAGGATTAAAGAAACACTTCTAAAAACCCAATGAAAGTTACCTACAACCGAATCTCAAGTCAATTGATACAATTGGTAACCAAATAATTATACATATTATTAGCAAAAAAGTCGGCTAAAAGCTAGATTTTACAGCAGATTGGCATCGACTGCCTGACTGGCCAATTATGTTATTATCAATACAATATTAAAAATTAAAGTCGCCTTTCGTGTCTGTCTGTGGAAATGTGTTGTTCTCCTTAACTACGCAACGGGTTATGACGCGAGTTTCACCATAATTTAAAGAATTTATGTGTATAATACATTGATATCAAACTTTCAAAAAATCTCATTGTTTTTTCAAGTCCTAAAAACCGTGCGAAGACCCTCGTTTAAAAATAAATTGCTTTAGAAATATATTTAATTTGTATTTTTATAACTTCTAATGATATTTCATCAACAGGCATGAGCGCAGAGGACGAATGGTACAACAAGTCGCTATCCGCACTCCGGATGAACAGCGGCCATCACGCAAACCTCGCGGCTGCGCCGATGCTGCAATACCAGACCTAATCGCTGCTGCACGGCGCCGATTACTCGCCGGCGCCGGCGCATGACTACGCACCTCCGTAGTCAGCGCGCAATGGATTGCGAAACACTGTGACATTTGGAAACGTCGCATAACTTTTCGTGGTTACAATTTTTCAAGTGTACATTTACCTACCGTTTGTGTAATATTTTCAGGGGACGTACCATAGTGTGAGGGAGATGGCGTTATAATTATGTCCTGTATATCTCCATCTCTTTTATACAGCCCGTTCTCTTTTCAGGATCAGTAATCTAAGTTTTTGTTTGGAATGGTGGCGGTCATTTGTACTAGCGAGTATGTGCGAATTGATGAATTTTCACATTTGGTTACACGCCAAATGTCGACAATTCACGTCATCTGTTATTTAAATATATTGAGGAGCAATGATCCTGAAAAAGTATTGCAAAAGAGGTTTTAAACTAATTCATCAAACCGGTGTTTTTAGTATTTTTAATTACCTAACATAATATTTGTAATAGTTCGACATTTTTATATTGTATGACGAGTCGTTCTGGATTGTCATTTCCAGTAAAATAAATAATATTAATCAAACTGAGCTACTTTCGAGAAAGCCCGAAACATTATTAATGTATAAATTCAAAGATGTTACTATAAAACTTAAATGTCTGATAAAGGACTATCCACATAAATTCTGATCAGAATCCTGTCAGGGCTGCGTCGGAACGTAGAAAGTATTGCATACATTTTCACATAACATAACATCACGTCTGCGATCCCCAAATGGTTAGGCAGAGTAGGTACACCCACGTTTCGCCAGTTATTTTTCAAGTCCCATGTAGGGGGGTAATAGGGGAGAATATTTTGCCATCCACCATACACGCATCCGGACCGCTACTGAGAAATTCCAGAAAGAATAACTTTGTCTGACCTGGGAACCAAATATTTCTATGCTCTTATACCATAGGTACCTACAGACGCCAGCACATCAAGTTACCCGAAACTGTCAAATATTTCCAATCAACTTTAAACCTTATACTTTAGCGATAAAGTTGAAAATCTATTAAAAAAAATTGACAGATTGTAGTAGCTTGATGTGCTGGCGTCTGTACCTACACGAACGCTGAGCACAGATACTGAAGTCCGAAAAGCCCTGACCCGAACCTGTGTAGATAAGCCTTTATAACTTACATTTTTATTTCCAAAATGTGCTCTAAAACCACTGTGATGCGTCAGTTTCCACGAAGAAAAAAAAACAATTTCTAAAATGATTTGGAAAATGTCACAAGTTGGTGCGCAAACTAAAAGTTCTATATCGAATTACTTTCACGCGTGAATACGTGTTTAGTCTATACATAGGTACAAATAGTGTTTTAATTTATTGAGGCCCGTATTAGTAAACCACTTAAAGTATCTCAACTTTTGCATGCCTACTGGTAAAATATCGCTAAATCGATTTCCCTATATCACCATGTACTGTACCCATATTTGCAAAATAAAATATCTTTACCCTAAATTAATGTTGATAAAGATAAATAAGTAGATATGTATAGGTGTGGGCTACTACATTAAATAAGAATTGCTATGTCGATGAAAACTGTGCAATTCGAAAGAAAATGAGTTACCAACTACATCTTCGATGCGTTTTCATTCGGATCAATTTCATAAAACTCATGTTTTCCGAGTGTCTAAAGACTACTGCTCTAAATACCCTACGTTGAATAAAAGACTAGTATTTGAGACTTAATATTTTTTACAGGTGAAAACACAAACGTAACTTTGGAAGCCGCTGTTTAGTATCATGTTGTCCTTGTCATTTGAAGGTACATTGTAGCGACAGAACGACTTTAATGAACATTTCAAAGTGGCTTTTGCGTATTCGGTTTGTGTTTATGTTTCGAATATTACAGTACGATGCGTGCATTTACACGAACCTTCGATGAAATCAAGAACAATATTCCTCAACAAACCATAGTCGTCACCAAGTTTGAAGTAAATAAACGACGCTTATACCTATTTAGTGATTTATTAATACTGGTCTGAAACGTTTGTTTCACGATATGCGTAAATTGTGTATGCTAGTCATTATTGTACAGACATTTTAAATCGAATAAGATAAGTAATGTATTTTCTTGATTGTTGTATTAATTGAGATAAATACACGACCTTTATATCTTTGATGGCTCTATTTTTAACTGGCAATTAGAATTTTAGATTTAAAATTAAATGAAATTATCAGGAATACTTGAATGTTTTTAAATGAAATATAATAAATTAAATGTGTTTAAATTAATAGGTATGACAATGCCTTGCTTTATAAAAAAAAATCTAAAATTTTCTGTAACACGACGTCTTTATATTTTACTTTTCGAGTGTTCTTCATGACAGTTTTTTTTTACTTTAATGGGGTTTTTTTCATTCAGTTTAGCCTCACTACATTCAGTCTACCTACTCGTTCGTTTTCTTACTAATAAATGAAACTTTATCAGTATAATTTTGTTCACGGTATCCAGAACCTTTCTAATTTCTTGATTTTCTCGTGAGTTTTAACCAGCGTTATGTGGGTATTTTCAAAACCATGAGAAAACTGTAGTGTTGATTACGTTCGAACTATCTAACATAGAGCTGTCATAGAATAAAGTGTGAACACTGCAATACAGCCTGTGTAAATATAAATCGGTTTGCATGATCATTTCTAAGGTGTTAACAGCTCAACGATATTGTAATGTTAACTAGATATTGTTTAGTCAAATTTATATTAAGAGGCCATTTTCATTACATTTTTAACAGAGTATAAGAGCCTTTTCATACGATCAGGATGTCGCGGCGACACGCGCGGTATGGCAACTCCCGTACTCAAATTGTGCTCTCTATCCCAGCCGCGGTTGTGATTCGCCGCCGCATCGCACTTATAGCACTAGTGTGAAAAGGCTCTAAATCCAAAGATTGCTAGTCAAACTTATACACATTTATCAACACCCTTTGATCTCATAGTGAAGTAATTTTAGTAATAAAATAAAATGAAAATAATTATAATTGTTTCGGCTTTTGTACAAAAACCAAAATCATATCAATTAAGACTGTTTCGGCGATTTCCATTCACAGTCAGTGGCCATACTGTGCATTTTAATGTAAATATAATATGTAAGAAAACTTGTCTAATAATGAACATGTGTAAAATGAAATAAATTGTCTAAAATGTAATTGACTGGTTTAATTTAATACAATAAACACACACATAAGACTAACAAAATTCTTTTAAAAAATCCATTTACTAACAAAGAACTCTTCAAACGACTATCAAAGCTATATATGTATTATGTGATTAGGTATATGTGTCGACAAAAATATAATAACGTATGAATTACCTTTGCATCTTTTCGCCACTCCAACTTTATTTGCGTATAAAAACCTCCAAATTATACTGTTACATAATAGTTATCATATTGTTACATTCTTTCGTATTACAATCATTTTTTTTCCCATATTAAAATGATCATAGTAGTTGTCCCTAAATTCCTTCCATATTACGTTGATCATGTTAAATTCTTTCCTTTTCATGATTAAAATAAAATGGACACAGCTGTATGTTCTTTCTAAATTAAAATGGTCATACTTGTACCTTTTTTAGACATGTTGCGCCGTCCCCAAATAATTTGGGATAAAGCAGAAGAATGATAACGATAATGATGACTTGTAGGTACCTTCTCTCCATATAGAACACTTTCCTCAAATCTCTAATTATCAGGTTTGGGTGCAGCGAAGTGCGGGTTAGTAACGGAGTTCTTTTCAATATATCGAGACACATGCGCCATCACTATGCGTTCACCGCCAGCTTTTTTCCAGAAGCTAGCCGCCTTAGTGCGTACCTGCTTGCTTTGACCACATTCCTGTAGAAAATAAAAACGAATCGAATATATTGGTTCTTACACTTAACAAAGGACACTTAGGTGTCGCAGTACCTACTCGTCCACATCGCTGTCATCCGACAATTAATTTAATTTAAAAAAATATTAAATAAATCATTTAAATTATTAAATTAATTTAATTTAACTATAATTCGGTACACACCAATTTCTCTCTTTCAGTCGTCAGTAATTTTATTTGACTTTCGAAAGAAGAAGAAAAAGCATTGTGTAACTATTCAAACGCTATACAACGTTTATTAGTAAGGGGGTTAGTTATTACAAATAAAGGGCGTGTCGCTCCGTGAGATAAACTCAAACTCAAACTCAAAACATTTATTTCAATTAAACCATTTACAGGCACTTTTGAATTGTCAAAAAGTCGGTCAGTCAGAAAATATGAAGCTACAGTGGAGTCATTTTAATAGGTAACATTTGACGTCTGTCAGTTTTGTCCTCATAGTGAGGTGACCTGCTTATAAACATCGATTAAAGTGAATGAATCGATACGGACTTGAAACATATGCGAATTTTAAAAATCATCAGGCGAATCCCTGTCCCATTATTATTATTTTTTTCGTAAATTTAAGGAGCAAAATAAGACAAGTACACAATTTAACAAAAAAATTGCATTTATTCAGTTGAACTATCAGAACTGTTAAAAGTATTGTCATCTTCATCACTGCTGTCAGCACTCAGAGATATTATTAATTCATTTTCAATAATATTGTCTATTCTCACATCTCGTTCAAAATCTTGTAAAATTATTTTCTTTGTTTTCTCTACGACTTTTTTCCAGTCTTCTGTAGTGACTTCTGCACACGCAGTTTGTAGCAGAGACATCATTTTAGCAGTACTGAAGGGTGGTTCAGTATTGTTCCGCGCTGCATAACCCTTTATTTGTGCCCAAATAAGCTCGATGGCGTTATACTGGCAATGGTAGGGAGGCAATCGAATAACTTCGTGTCCATGCTCTAGGGCTAGTTCATCGATTACATAGCGGAGCTTGGACGGCTTAGTTGCTTTTACTAGATTTAACAACTCAACTTTTAATAAAGTTGGACTTGCATCCACACCATTTCTTACCAGCCACGAGACAATTTCTTGCTTTTTATTTGCTTGAGTTGGTGGTTTATCAACTTGTACAGAATGATACGGTGCATTGTCCATTATAATTTTCGATGGGTTTTCTAAGCTGACTAGCAGCTTCTCAAACCACTCTTTAAAAACCTCAAAGTTTATTTCCTCATGGTAATCACTTGTAGTTTTAGAGGCGAATGCGAGGAGGCAGTTTTTCTATTTCATTATTTTTTGTATTTTTATACCTAGTTAGTTAAAAGAATAATAAATAATTTTTTTATTATAATCACAACGTGGTTATTAATTTATGGTGATATTTCTTCACAAGTCATCATTGCATTCGATTCTACTTATCAGCTTTCGATTTTTAGAGTAACATCCCTAGTGTTTAAAAAGAAAAATGGTTAACTGACGTAACCTTGTAACGACGTTCAGTTCTTTAGATCAGAAATTGTTTATTATGTTTAGAATGGTTTATTAATGAAAGCAAATCGTAAAATTACTCGTATCGGTCATTATTACAATAAATATGTAATCGTAATTGAAAAAAGGTAAGCAATTGTGCAGTTCTAACAAAACGAAAAAATATGTTATTTTATGCCCGCCGTTACAAGGTTACGTTGTTGAATATTTGATGAATTGTCAAATGTTACCTATTAAAATGACTCCACATTAGTTGCCCATTCCAAAGCGTAGGTACCTATGGAGAAGAACGGGCAAGAAACTCCATGGACACTCTTTTAAATTATAGTTTTACAAAAATATTAGTTACATCAATAATGTGAATTTATAATTATATGTGAGAACGATGTAAAAAAGACGTACGCGTTAAAAGATAAAATACTGTAACAGGCCTAAGAGGCATAGATAATGAGATGAGGACATAAAACAGTAACCTGCCGATGCCGCGAGAAAGGGGATAAAAGGAGAGAGGTATTCTTCCACCAGCAGGAGTACATCGTTTGATAAAATAAAAAGTTTATATTAAATAACAATTTTAACGGCGGTCACCAAAAATTAAATAAGTATCCAGGGTCGTCGGATATACTTGAAGTTTAGTAAGAAATCGATGGATGTTTTGGAATAAAATTAATTTAATTAAGAGAAAACACATACCTACTTGGTTTTTTTATCAATTTATATTTCATTCGAAAACGGTTCGGTTTCGGTTTCTTTCTAAGCTTCAACTTTACCCTACGACCCAGGAGGTCTACTCTCTAATTCCATCCACGAAGATACGGGCCCGTCCGAAAGGAGCTGATCTGTCAAACAAGTGTCAAAATAAATTTTTCAGACAGACAAAATCTCCGGGAGTAGGATCAAGTCAAATCGTGTTGTCATTCATTCTTAGTTCGGGCCCCGAACTAATCCGAGGGACAATTCTCGTAAATTTAAGAACGTTCACAGTCTGATCTGTCTCAATCTGTCAAAAATACCTTTAATGTCCCGACATTTTTGTCAAGTTTTTGACAGTGATCGCCGCTGAGATGAAATTGCGACTAGAATTTTAACGTTTTTAATTACGAGAATTGGCCTCCTGATGTCCGTAATTGGTACGGAACAGGAAACGTCCGTAAATTCGGGCAAAGCTACGGACTTCGTGCTTATGGAGTAGGCCTCCTGGTTACAACTTAGCTTTTTAGTGTACTATAAGAAATCCATTCTTGTCTAAAAAGAAACACTTCTTACCGATGGTATAGTAGTACGCGCAAGAAGGGCCTTAGTCTGCAAATAAAAAGTTAAAAGTTATCATTATTAAAATTCAGTCATATATTATATTCACTATCTTGTTATACAGTATCCAAGCTTAGTAGACAGTAGCAGTTTACTTTATTGAGAATAATAATATAAAACACCTGTATTCCCCGATATTACACCCATATTTCGCTAGTTATAGGTATTTAAGTCCCATGTAATAGTGCTCAAAGCAGAGCACCGGCAAGATCGTCAGACTCGATCAAGAAGGCTGTCGTAGGCAGCATCTACCCGGCGAGCAATGGGCAGCTCGCCGTCCGGTAAGGACCAGGCCCGGGTCGGCGGCGCGTTGTCTTCCACGCGCGCCTCAAAGAGATGTCAGCACTAACTGCCGGGGTCCACTAGGGCCGATGCCTGTCAAGGTCGCGGGTTGTTCGAAAGAGATACCGTGGCCCAGGCAACTGAAGGAACACGGGGGGTTTTAGTCAGTAAAGTCTGACACGCCCTCCCGCTCCGCCCAGAGCGGGAGAAGTTATTTGATAATTTCCCACCCAAAAAAAAAAAATGCAGCATAGACTACCGAGCGGTCCACATTGCAGAAGACCGCATAATTTAAAGACGCAACGTATGTCATCGCGAGCCTCAGCTTTGAGGGAACGGCAAAAAATAAGAATAGGGGCGAGCCATCAACCAGGCAAAAACTCCAGGCTGTTACAAAAAACAAGCACCATTTTCCTTAGGAGGCTATGAGAATACTGTTGCCAAACTGAGCACGACAAAATAATACTAAAATCTCCCATTTGATGAGTCCTATGCTATGCGAGAACAACTGAAGTTGTGGTGACAAAATTAACCAGCCAGGAAGCTACGTAGTGAAACTGATTGCACAAATTGTACTGGCCGTACTGAGGTATCGTTCATCGACAGCGGCCCACAGCTAAACTATGCACGTGTAGTGCAGGTACTTGACTTCGCTTTGTATGAAAATGTAGGCGGCATCGTCCACTGCAACCCACGGCCACGCTACGCACGAAACCAATGCTGGCAAACAAACTAACTGTGGCAAAACTCATACGTAACAAGCGGCCTGACATCAGGAAGCAAACTGCCCCGTTGGTAACGTGGTCAAGCAAACTGCCCCGTTGGTAACGTGGTCAAGCAAACTGCCCCGTTGGTAACGTGGTCGCAAGCATGACTGCTGAGGGTGGGGTCCTGAATTTGATTCCCAGGTCGGGAAAAGTATATTTGGGTTTTACCATTAGCGATTTCTCAGTAACAGCTCGAAGTTTGATAGTTGACGGTGTGATACCCCCGTGCCTCAGAAAGCATATTAAGCCGTTGGTCTTCCTCCTGATCTCTCTCCGGTCGTGTCGGATTGCCGTCCCATCGGACTATGAGGGTAAGGGACAATAGAGTGCACCTGTGTCCGCGCATACACTTGTTCACTTTAATATCTCCCGCGTCGATGGCTGGTCTCCGCTTAGATTAGCAGCCACGACCGAAATTCGGTCTGGAGAACTACTAACAAGCAGTGGACTGTCGATTTTACACTCTACTACATGGACGTGTTCACTAGATTAAGAGCAAAAACATAAAGTAATACTTACAAAAGCTGTCTGCGCAACGAATTTATTAATCACAGAACGGAATGTGCCCTGCCGACGAGGATCCTATAACATTGAAGTACAGAAAATATTAAAAATATTTATATTTTTATTTCGCTTCATTTAAACAACATGGGTTTTATTATTCAAGAAATCTAATGTATGTAAGCACTGAAAGGTTCTAAGGGTAATTACATGACGAAGATGCTCGCGATCACGGTCGCTATCTCGATACCTCGATGTCGATACGCGCTATTTACGCATGAATGGAAGTGAGAACACGTCAAAGCTCAGTTGCTCAGTCCTATGTTTGCGCTGTACTTACATTAGACATACCTAAAGGCTAATTTACACGCGAACAATTTAATTGCCTGATTACCTAATACAAAAGCTGAGGCAGCAATAAAAGTTCCACAGTCCAAATAGTGTTTGAATCTTTGGATGATCCAAGATTGATTGCTTCAATTTTATTGTATGGAACAGGCAAGAAACTTGCATTGTGATTTACACAATGCAAGGGCTTGAAGTCGGGTGTTTTCAGCAATAAGAAGCAGGTTATCCATCGCTCATGAACCAGCGCTGGTTCTCTGTCCCGTATAATCCTATACGAGACATAGCATTGACGATGACCGTTTTGCGTAGATGTGACGCATATTTTCCCCCAACTTGTTCTTTTAAATGTTTTATTTTTCTCTATGTCATGTTTGCCGCAAATAAACTTATTTACTTTCTTTTCAAACTCAAACTCAAAGCATTTATTTATCCAACAAGTCCGCAATCCACATCCAAGTGAAAACATGGCCTACTATTTAGTTAAAAAGCAAGAAGAAGCAAGTAATACGAACGTGAAGGTAGCTGCTAATAGACGAAATGGATCCATAGGAGCGCTCCGTATCCATCAAAGTTGATTTCATCTCAGCCACATCCGAGTCAAACATAGCGAACTTTGATTTCACTAAATCTTTTATCTGAAATTTTATAAAATATAAGTACCTTGTCGAAAAAACAGTAAAGGATTGGTATGATCACCTCGCTTGGCAAAAATGAACTATTGAGTTCAGTGTTTATTATTTTAAGCCAACGATGTACAGTACCCGGCGATAAATATTGCACATCGACCTTTGGAAAGAGACAATCGGCTAATTTCGGCTTCGTAGAGCGTTATCTCTGTCGCACGAAATACAAACAGTCCGGTATCTATTAGGAGCTGTTAAAACAATTATGATTTGCTTCGTTTGGTAATTATTTTTATTCTTTGTATAAAATACAAAAAAAGGTAAAGGTCGATGTGCAATATTTATCGCCGGGTACTGTAATGGTGCTTCTCTGTGTGATCCTGACCATAATCTTACCTAACAAGTAAAAATGAAACTGCTTACATCATCAGCCTACAGCAGTCTACTGTTGGACATAAGTCATAGGCCTCATAGGCCTCACCAATTGCACGCCATTCAACTAAATTTTTGGCAACTCTCATCCAGCTGCTTCCAACCTCGATTAGCTATCTCTACAACCTACCTACATATATTTACCTAATAAAAGGGATCTTCACGATCAATAACGATGTATTTCTACATACGGGATACTAGAAAATAACAAGAAACAATGAACTCAAACACACAGAGCATGTAACACTTCTCAAACATACATACTATTATCAAATAGTATGTATGTTTGAGAAGTGATCATCAGATCATATACTAATAAAAACTTCTCAAGATTTATGCGCACCTAACGCCATCTACTAGCCTGACTAACAAATCATTCTCACAACTCTTCTAAAGCTTCCAAGCTCACCCTGCTTGCAAATAGTTCAGTGTAATGGTTTACATACTTAAAGTTAGGGGGAACTTTAGTACACAGTTGGGGACAAAAGATGGCGTTAATGCTTGAAATACTACAACTCTTGAAGTCAGTCACGGCTGTAGACAACCTATGGCACCATCCCTTTTTCGCAACGGAACAAAATGGTAGCATTAGCACCAATTCAAAGTGCGGCTTCTGTTCATTAAAAAATACTGCAGTCCATCTAGCCACGCACGGGTACCTACCTACCTACTTCGAGATTATTAAAAAAACATAAGGGACAAAAAGGGAGGTAAACTATTGTCAATAATTCCAAGTATAAGACCAACCGTGCCAATGTCCTGGTCGTTAATGTCATTTACGAGATCTCTAAACGTCTCCTGGTACAATGCCGACATCCAAGGTTGCGTGAAGAACTCGTATAAATCTTCTATTTGATTCTTCTGCAAATAAAGTAGTCAGTTGTTTAAGACTGTTGATACAGTATCCAGGCGTCAAGGTGACACGTCGTGATTTAGAAAGAGACAGTCAAGTAAAATTGACAGAGACAGCGACAACTCTACAAGCAACAATGAACTTTATAAAAAACATGTGCCATTTTTAGGGCCGGGCACTGTATCAACCTCAGCGGGGTAATTGCGTAACACACTGACAGGACAGTACTTAGCAATGGCTTTCATTTTGACAGTTCAACAACATTCATTGCGTTATAAATGACGTTGTTGCACAGACAAATTTTTCGTACACATGAAGCAATGGATTAGCAATATCCTTAAAAATGATTCACATTGTTATTGAAAACTTACAAACCTACACTGCTACAAGGATCTTTTAGCGTTCGAATGACGTTGACAGGAGGGCGTTGTTGGTCAAAATTTATGCAATTGTTTTGTGAAATGTAAAAAGAAAATGGCGGCGTTAGTTCCGATTTTGGCGCCAAAAGAACCTTGAAATGCTATATGTACTTCACCATAAATAGTCACGAAAAGTGTAAGGTATAAAGCCTCATATCTATCGCTCTTACCTGATATCTAGTATACAGTTTATTGAAGAAGGCCTCATGTTTGCCATATAGCTGCTGATACATTTCTGGACAGAAACGCTTGTGGGAGAGGCATGTAACCCCATCGACCACATGGAGTACGTTCAGGTGGACACGGAAGTAGTTGTCATTCATGTTCGTTACCAAATTATGGCCCTGAGGGTGTGAGACGTGGTTATAGGATACATTAGTCATAGTAATGTGTATTAGATTAATTAATTAATTTTCAGGCAAACTGGCACCTTACGTCAATTTGCCGTGTTATACCCGTTTCATACAACTGTCAAAGAGTGACAGTTGTGAATTGAATATACGGACAATTTAAGTTTAAATGACAGTGACAGTTGTTGAATATACGGACAATTTTAGTTTAAATTTCCCCTACACGTTTTTTGCAATTTGCAGGTCAGTGTCAGGTTGTATATTAAACAAAATATGTAAGTACTTACTAATATGTATTTACAGAATTATAATCATTCAAATCATTAATACAACCCTCTAAGTACATATAGTCCTATTGAATGACGATCACCCTAGGGATAACCTACCTTACACTCTTAGGTATTTATAGCGGATCAGTATTAGTCAAAAAACTGGCAAAGTGCGAGTCGCACTCGCACACGAAGGGTTCCGTACCACAAGGCAAAAACGCCGAAAAAAACACGTTTGTTGAATACACCCCTGCGAATGATTAGGTATGGTTTGGTAGAGCCCCCTGTTTTTGTGGGTTACAATGTTAAAGATTAAAAATTCACAATGTCCACTTAAATCGATCACTATCACACGTGCTAGAAAATAAACTATTGGTATACCTGTCGCGGCAAGGACTGTTGGATAGCCATAGGGATCTCTTTGCCGGGCTTCCTAAGCTTCATGTAGTACAAGGGTCCCGGTAATATCGCATACTTGACCAACGGCGACTCAAACTTCATCACAGGTTGCCATCTATCAACCAATAACTCATTGTTTTTGTATCAAATACAAATATTTATGCTAAGTAGGTACTAGTATTTTTGTGTGCATTTTTTTCTATTTAAATGCTATGCAAGGGCAAATTACATTAGCTAGCGGAAACGTGTACTTTTCCGAGACAAAATATCCTTAACACGTCGGTCCGTTGTTTTGTTGCTGGGTGAAATAAGAACATACTAAAAAACACAATACAGGGCCAAATAAAATTATTAAGCGAAACATAAACTATCCTGAACACATGTTCGATATCGATATCTAAACATGAGAAAAAAAAAATGTTTTTATGATTAGAGTTTAGAAAATGAGTTTTCATTAAATATTTCATCGTGTTACATGTCGATGTCGTAGTTTCTTGTCCATTCTCCTCCATACGAAAACTACCTTTTGGAAGGGGCGACTAGAATCAATTCAATTTTACTGTAAGTTTTGACGTTCAAAACCGTTACCGTTACCCCGAACCCCCCGAACCGTTTAATGTGCCTATTTGAAATAAATGATTTGACTTTGACTTTGTACAAAAGTTGCTTTTACTACAATAACGTAAACACTAACGGTCTCTGTTGAAACGCTGTTCCTGCAAGCCGTGAAAAACTACTTGTGCTGCCGGTCCGGCCGAATCTGAAAAAAAATCCCAAGTTAGCGGCATTAAAAACACACTTTTTCAATTTAGGTGTAAAAATACTCTAGAAACTAAGTACCTACCTAACATTGAATAAAAATTGCTGATGATGAAATGATTTTTATATTTTTAAGAAATAGCGCTGTTTACGGTAGCCGGTGGAATGCAACTGCACCGGAGTGGGGGTATTTGTAGTTAAGTTATAACCTTCGATCAATAAGTACTATTATTGATCGAAGGTTATATTATAACATTAATAACTTGTTTTCGTAAAATAACGCCAAAAAAGTCTGAACTTTGATCTTTAATATCACCGCAACCAGAATGTTCCCAGGTATAGTCAAGTATCACAATGACGGGAAGAGCCTCAGCTTCGTTAAACGTCATTTAGGTATCCCCATAACCCATTACAAAGAAAAGTGTAGGAACTTTACTGGAAAAGTACCATCACCCTTTTGCGCCTCCAAGTGGCACTTTTGTTTCGAAGGGCATGCGTTCCGTTGTGATTCCAGGCACATGACACATTTCAGCTTTGGGTCTGGGATCACAATCTCAACGCATCGCCACCGGGCCTCATCGGGTCCTGATGCTTGGGGGGGCGGCGGATGCCCCCAAGTCCGCCGCCCCTGGACCCATTTAGGGGGGAGGGCGTTATCCGCCCTCTGTCGGCGCCCGGTGCGCCTGCTGCCGGCTGGGTGAGTGGACGAGATACACGTAGTAGGTCTAGGCTAGCACAGACACGTGCGAAGTAATCGTAACATAAATTCAAACGACTATATTTTTTATTTAATTCTAAATATCTACTCGTTTCGCACATAATATTGAAATCAATACTAAAAACTAAATAGTTTTAAAGCATTATTCACATCTATGGGCGATACTAATTGTCATTACTAATTGTGATAATAACATAAGAAATCCTATTTAAATTACCCCAATGTAGTGGAACTGTATCTGGGCAAGAGGTCGTCCGGCGCGCTACACAATTCTGGGTCACCCATCATGAATGGATCCAACTTTTGCAAGAATAGCCTTCCCAGCTAAAAATATACAGACAAATATTGATATCCACAACATCAGAGAAAAATATCAAAAATAACCATCAGGCTACCAATTAAATTTTTTTAGATAATCCTGATAGTTTTTTTTATGATTTTTTTCTTTGAGCACTATGCGAAGTGATTGAAAAAAGCAAAAATTGGTCATAACTTTTGAACCGTAAAAAAATTCACCAACATTCTCAGGATTAAAAAGCTTGTAAATGACCTTGACCTTGCCCATGCTCCTATTTGATTTAATCCATACTCCCAGGGACACCCTGGATACATTAGGAAACTTGGGACTTATAGTAAATATTAAATGCCAACCCGTCGCGCGTCGGTACGCTTGTTCAAAAGCATGGCTCGTGCCTCCCTGTACGAGAAGCGGCCTTAGCACTAGCAGTGGGTCAATAAAGGGCTGGTATTATTATTAATATTAAGTGATGTAAGAACGTTACCGCTTCTCCAATGTCTTCCGAGCAATGGTACCGATGCATGCTACGACTTGCGTACAAGCGACGTGAGTACCGCACGCAGGTTCCCGCCCCGGATATGCACGGATCGTTGGTTTCGAATGTGGGACCTACCACAAGTCCGCCGTCGTACACTAAACCACTTTCATTTATAGCTGTTCCGGGTAAAACAAACTTATTTATTAATATCTATGATAAATGGTCGTGATAGCTCAGTGGTTAAGGCCTCGTCACTCATACCTATATGATTTGATATTTCAGAAGGTTCAAATCCACTATATCAAGGTAACTTTTTCAATTCGATGTACAGACGCCAGCACATCAAGCTACCCGAAACTGTCAAATTTTGCCAATGAACTTTGAAACTTATACTTTAGCGATAAAGTTGAAAATCTATTAAAGAAATTTGACAGATTGTAGTAGCTTGATGTGCTGGCGTCTGTGCTTCGCAAGTTAGTCTCGGCTGTCATTCGTGGATCTTTAACAATCGTTACGGGTCGTCAGAAGCCCGAAACTCTGACAAGCAGTCTTACCAAGGGGTATCGAATTAGCCAGTATCTGGGTTATCGAGGTCAGACAGGCCATGCTAGACGTCACCAAGGGTCTCTACTTTGGTAAAACGATGTTAAGCGGCGCGTTTAAATCGAGTTGATGGTGTGGAAAAGGAGAGGACTATGTCCAGCAGTGAACTGATGTAGGCTGATGGTG
Organism: Luperina testacea; assembly: GCA_927399505.1. Lineage (NCBI taxonomy): Eukaryota > Metazoa > Arthropoda > Insecta > Lepidoptera > Noctuidae > Luperina > Luperina testacea. The sequence goes on along the minus strand of OV656768.1, from coordinate 13,965,311 downwards.
ATAATAATGACGATGTTAAGCGGTGTCTTCAAAATCTTAAATATCACATCACACTAATACTATAAAGGCGAAAGTTTGTGAAGGTGTGTGTTTATGTTTGTTACTTCACGCTAAAACGGCTGGACCAATTTTGATAAAATGTCGTATGGAGGTAGCTGACACCCTGGATTAACATATAGGCTACTTTTTATCCCAATATTCCCACGGGATCTACACTTATGCGGGTGAAACCGCGGGGCATAGATAGTAGAAATATAAAATGCAAATACCTTTAAACGCATACAAGTTTATAGCGCGTAGTCCATAATAGAAAAGTGCAAAGCTTCTAAGCGAGATCGAAGTGAGGGGCGCCATGAAATCAATAGATTCCACCCGGTTGTCTACTTGATGCCATGCTGCCAAATGGCTTTGGCGTAACACGCGGATGCCAAGCTTTTCCACGGTGGCTTGGACTCTTGTGTCAATCTACGAAAGAGGTTTTTACTGTAAGGTTGATGCGCTTAGGAAGCCCGCATTTAAATTTACTTACGTTGTTTGCAATTTGCAGGTAAATGTGAGGTTTCATGACAATTAGAATTTTATTCGCGACCGTAATAAATGTACTTATTTACAGAATTATAATCATTAATGCAAACTGTATTTATGTTAGAATTGGCCTCAAATGTCATTAATGCCCAATTTATGGCAATAGGATTCAAACATAACTGACGAATTGTAGGTGTTACTATAGGTGCACCCTGCCTGCCTAATCCTGCTGGGATTACAGGCTTGATGTTATGTTATGCTATGTTACGTTAATACGAGGCTTTATGACACATACCGTCTCGTCATTGAAGCAGTTGACCCTCAGAGGGGCAGGATCCTCGATCGAAGGGAACGGCTCGACGAAGACAATCATCTCCGGCGCCAGACCCAGTTCCAACAGAGCCGCAATACAGCTGTACGCTTCAATATGGTCACCGTATACAATCACTTGATTATCTTTGCTCAAAACTAACGAGTCTCCTGCATAAAAATAAGAGTCAATCAAACATTTTTTTCCTGCCTCTGTGGTTTAGTGGCACTGCTATACATAAGGTTCGGGGTTCGATTCTCGAGTCGAGCAGTGTAATTGGATTTTACCATCTAGAACTTCTCATTAGCAGCCCGGAGTGTGGATTTGTGCCCAGGAAGACAATAGGCAGGCGCTTTACTTTGTGTAAATAATTTAATCGCCACTGCTCTAAAAAGGTTATACGGAAACATCGTTAAATAACCGGTTTGAACTAGAAACAAAATTCGACGACATGTGACATTTACCAACCCGCCCTGGGCCCGCGTGGTAGATTATAGCCCACTGCCGCTCGTAGAGAGAACATTATAGACCGATTATGCTACAAACGAATCTCGCTGTATTTCCAAAACAGCTTGTATTTTTTTAATGAATACAATTTTTAGGTTAATTTCCTTTCAGCTTCTAAGGTTAAAGAAGCCGCCGTTTCTATCCAGTTCTAGATTTTCTAGTTGATCCTTATAAAAACAAAGACGAAAAGTGAATACTGCGTTTAAAAAAATCCAAACACGCCTCAACAAGGGAAGCACAGAAGGATTTTTTTCTTGTATTGAAAATCTGAATTTTTAAAAAGCACTTCTACTAACTAGCTTCATTGATCATGCGCATAAGTTTCCTTAAGCAAATATTGGCTTCGTACAGAGAGCTGATCAGAAAAACATTCTCAGGCATCTCGGGAGGTATTGGTACAGTATCCGGTATGTGCTTAGGATCATCTAACAGTACTCTTTCGCAGCGTTTGCCTTTTCTAAACAAAACAAAGAGAATTGAGAGTTCTAAGCCTACAAACAAAACAAAACTGTTTTTTTGAGTTTTTTTTGGAGACTGATAAAGCCTAGTCATTCAAATCAATCGATAGCATATCGCTTTTTAGAAAAAAATTGGCATTGTAGATCATCATTATCTCTGTCAATCGGTAAGCAATTTCTTTCATGCAACCCATGAATGGAAAATAAACAGCGGGTGCAGTTTCTTATTTTCAACATTTAACAACACGAATATGGTGTGCCATCGCACCGCTTGGAATGGCTTCTACTTATATTCCACTAAAGTATTTTCATCTCATGAAGCGACACGTGCTTTACTTGTGGTAACAAAATGTACAAACACGCTGTGAATGTGTGCGTGGAGACGAGTAGCATTAGCACATAACGCACACACGCCTCCTGCGCTTACACACACATTCACAACGTGTTTATACACTTGGTAACCACAAGTAAAGCGCGCGTCGCTCCGTGAAATAAAAATACTATACAGTGATACAGAAATCTTTTGACGCTTGACAAGGGAGGTCACAGGTCAGGACAAGGGCGTTGGTGTAAGGTAAGAATTTGTGAAAATGTATTGAAAAAAAAATCGAAGGCATAACATCTCCCAACACGCACTAGGCCAGCGTGGTGGATTATGGTCCTCCCTCTCACCGAGAGGAGGTCTGTGTCCCAGCAGTGGTAACATAATAAGCTGATTATGTTATGTATTGAAAAAACAAGTTGGCGGAGTTAATTCCGTGTTTTGCCACGCGCCAAAAGATCCTTCTATAGTTGTACCAATCTACTATTTATTTGTTTTCTTAAAAGTCTTCACATACGCAACTTCTTTAACAATTGCAAGGGATTCCTTCAAATAATCCGGATGTTGGAACTGTTCGCCGCACGTCAACACCAGTTCGTCGTAGAACTTATAACCGCCACCTTTTAAATGAATGCATTTTCTCTTTCTGCAAAGAAATTAAGTTAATATTTTATGTGTAAAAAAATATAGGACTAGATGCCCAACATGCGTATAGGATTCGTAGATACCTAAAGCAACCTGTTTGAATATAAGTATACTCTATTATCCAGCACAATAAATATCATTTTATATTATTATACGAACGAGCAACGTCTTTTCTTTTTTCTTTTTTGCCATTCGACGGTTCTCTCCTTTCATTCCTGTGTTGCCACTTGCCACATTCCATCAATTCGGATACATTCATACAAAAATCTTACGTTTCTACAATGATCGGATATACACACCCAATTCCACGAGCATGTGTTTTATAAGGGAAATAAATGCAGGTTACTAGTTACTAAACAACGAAAAGAAGGTTCACACACGGCAGAAAAAGAGATGAAAAGAATTATGGCACATAGCACACATTTAAAAGTCTGCGGCAGAATAACTTACTGTGGCAATGGAAGGAAATTACTCTGAATTTATGGTCCAAGATTAGAGATGGTTTTTAAAAGGCTGTAATATAGACAGAACCAAGACACAATCCAGCTGTGCCTTATATTAAAAGCATGCGGAAGTTGTAGCACGAAAATGTTTCACGGATTTTGGATAATTTCTTCCTTTACCTGCTACAAGTCACAGCTGAATTATTAAGGATATAAATCACCTGTCAATTTTAACCATAACAGCTGTAATGATATCCAAATAATAGTAGAACGGCATGCACTTGAGGTAGCGGTCGGTATAACGACCATCTTTCGGCACGCATGTATCCGCTGCCTTCAGACAGTCACCCACGTCCGGGACGCCATGCTCCGAGATAAGGGTCACGTTGCTGAACGTTAAGTACTGGGACGATGGCCTGTGGAATATGAAAGAACTACAAAGGTGTTGTACCACAACGAGCATAATGCAAAGATCATCCATTACCCCTCTCGCCATATTTGAGGCAAGAAGGCAACCCAACCCCCGATGCTACCGCAAGCAGTGTCATCTAGGGAGCATAAGGAACTTGCTACCAGTTACTCAGGCAAGAATAATATGATCAATTTTCGTGGTCGCTAGCTAATAACATATTGCAATAAAACTCATAAAAAGACATATTGATGAGTATGTCAATAATAAACTAATATAATTTAAATAAATTGATTCATATAAGTAAACAAAATAAACAAGTAGTTCATCATCATTATTTCAGCCGAAAGACGTCCACTGCTGGACATAGGCCTCCCCCAAGCCCCTCCACTTCGACCGGTTCTGTGCTTCTCGTATCCAACGGGTTCCTGCGGCCTTCACAAGATCGTCGGACCACCTTGTGGGAGGCTTTCCAACGCTGTGTCTTCCGGTACGCAGTCGCCACTCCAGAACCTTTCGGCCCCATCGGCCATCTGTTCTGCGAGCAATGTGCCCTGCCCACTGCCACTTAAGTTTGGCAATTCTTCGGGCTATGTCGGTTGGTTCTCCTGCGGATCTCCTCATTCCTGATTCGATCACGCAGGGAAACTCCAAACTCCAAGCATAGCTCTCTCCATTGCCCTTTGGGTGACTTTTAGCCTTCTTATAAGGCCCATTGCGAGCGACCACGTTTCAGTGCCATAAGTAACTGGCAACACGCACCGGTCAAAGACTTTCGTCTTGAGATACTGCTGTATGTGGGACGAGAAGATATTGCATAGTAACAAGTAGGTAATATATGCTAATTCTGGAGAAAGAACATAAACATTGTCCTGAGTTCATCACAGCGACCAACTTTTCTTATAGTTTAAGTAAATTTGTATACATATAAGGAATGGTCGCCCTTTTCGAAGTACAGTCAATTCTTTTATATCATCGTCAGTTTCCAAATTCATTCCTTTATCAAATCCGAATTCATAATACCTTTTAAAGTCCCTTGTATTATGCTATGATAAAGGTTCACACTTACCCCAGGAGTAAAGTTTCAAGGAACGCAAGTCCCGTGCGACTAGCGCCCACAACAACGATACCGGTGTTAACGTTGACCTTGGGCAAACTGGTCAAGGGCCGCTCGCATACCCACAACGCAAATGGACAGCCTCTGTGATATTAAAATGTTTGTAAGCTAACTTAGAAGCTTTACAGTAAACTGCGCGTCAGGGATACAGTAATTCAGCGGGATTGTCAGAAAGAGTTACCGCTGCCCCGGAACATAAAGGGCTTAGGAAGGAACACGGGTGAGTTTTAGTCAGTAAGAATCTGACACTCCCTTCCGCTCCACCCAGAGCGGTGATGATAAAAAAAGGGGCACAGTCGTCGGATATAGTTGAAGTTTAGTAAAAAACCAACGGATGTATTCGAATGGATTTAATTTGATAAATGAACTGTTTATTTTCTATTAATTAAATTTATTCCGAAAACATCCATCGGTATATTATTAAACTTCAAGTATATCCGACGACCTTGGTTACTTATGTCCTTTGGTGACCGTAAAATAACCAGTATAAGCTTGTCTCCTATTCTATTGAAACCCCGTATCTACTATGCGAGGTCAGCTCAAGATCAAAGTGTTACCCAGTGACGTACGGCCGTCTTTACTAATGTATTATTATTATTAGTATTAATTAATGTAGGCACTAATAACTAATAAATACCTACACAGTGTGCGGCCGTTAATAAAGCACGACACTTTACTGTCGATACAACAAAGTCGAACTTTGAACATGGACAATTCTCTGTCACTAAAAGGTACCCGTTTATCGTCCCTTTCTAAAACGCAATGTCAATTTCAATTTTTCCATATAATGCCCGTCATTTCCCATAAAAAAGTGTTCCTGTTTATTACGTGCATCAAAATGTAGTAGGATATAAATAAAAAGAGACAACAAAAAAAACAACTTACAGATTTTGATATACTCTTTCCAGCTCTTTGTTTCCACTAATATTGGGTAATGAGACCCGCGGGTGAACTGGAGTCATGTGACTAGCCAGCGACATCAAATTACGAGATGGACTCTATAAGAGTTACAAACAGTTTTTTTTTAAACTGTGGCCTTTGGAGTATGTCTCAAAATCAAGTCATTCATTAAATTTTCCTGAGAATCAGCACTTTTCGAATGTTAAAATTACATGAAACTACTTCACCACTTCCTAGTGCTTTAGCTGGGAAGAAGTAGCGCAACAAAATAAGATAGGTAGGTATCTCCGAATAGTACAACGTCACATATACCTAATATAATGGTAAGTCGTTGATATACACAATTACACACGAACAAGAATGGGTCCAGTATTTAGCCTTGAGGTACACCTAACTGAACTGGAAGCCCGGAAGGTTTCAAACCATTAACATCATTTATTATGTTGTGAGCTTCGTTTTGGACACCGTAATGACGTAGTTTACGCAAAAGCTTTGGAGAGATTATAGAAAACTCCAATAGCATTTCGCGAGCTCTTGCCCATGCGTTAGATTATGTTAAGTGTCCGGAAGACATTCAATTCATTTTTGCAAATTCAATCATCATCTGCCTAACCTTTTCCCAACTATGTTCGGGTCGGCTTCCAGTCTAACCGGATGCAGCTGAATACCACTATTTTACATAGAGCCTATCTGACCTCCACAACCCAGTTATTGGGTAATACGATACCCCTTGGTAAGACTGGTTATCAGACTTTCGGGCTAATGACGACCCGTAACGACTGTCAAAGATCTATGTATGACAGCTTGTACCAACGGCTTAACGTGCTTTCCGAGGCACGGAGGGTCTTGGTATGTAAAGATGGTCACCCTGTCACCCATCCACGGACAAACCGCAGCAAGTGTAGCTTAACCTGATCGATCGAACCGTGCGGCTGTTATTTCTTAGTCACAAGTCACTTGGCATTTTTTTTGCAAGTACAATATTACTTATTTTTCCACTAACAAAATGAAGGTTCCCATCACAATATAAGCATGATGAACGTACCGCATCACCTTTAGCAAACAGCTTACAAATCCAGAAGAGAGTACTATATTGTGTAAGTCGTAATAGCTCCCTCAAAAACCATCGGGCGTGAGGCTCAAATGCAGGAGAAAGTACACCGGCTAATATCTATAGTAGAAAATAAAAATTGATATAGGAATCAATGATATCTCATAACTAAGAACCTAGTGTTATAATGAGGGCTCTGCACCAAAATGTTGGCAATGCGTAATGTTAATAAAAAAAATAAACAAGACAGAACTGTTTAGGGTAACGCTACGTTCAGCTGACAGGAATGAAATAAATAAATTAGAATGTTCTTTACGTAACAAAAGCTTGCTTAACGAATGTTTGCAGAACAGTTTTCAAACTTAGCGTGCCCCAATGAGCGCTTAACGCCTGTGATCTGAACGTAGCCTAAGAGCCTTAGCACACCTCCGCTGCGAAAATGATGATGGGAAACCACTTAACGAATTCCGCTAAGAAACATTACTTCGCACCTTTTAAATATTTTTTTCCGTAAAACCAACATACATTTTACAAAAAAAACTCTCTTTATAAACTTGTTGACTGCCACAGATACGTGCGAAACAAACGCGGCACAGCAACAAAATAGCGGGCTGAGCGCAGAGGTGTAACTGGCTTCCGAGCAGATCAGCGCATCACGCGGGACAGAGATAGAATCATAATGAAATCTGTGCGTTAGAACAGGCAGTTTCGCTTGTCGTGCAACGGACAAATCATGGCGGAACTACTGCGGTTTCGCGGTGGATGTGATAACCGCCTAGTAGGTACCTGGGTGTTATGGCACATCGATTTCTAGAATTCTGTATGCATTAATAACGGCTGCATAATTGTAAATTAGGCACCCATGTAGGCAGAATGTAGACCACATTAGATATTTTAAATGTCATAAAACCCTTACCGCTGCGTCGGTGCCTGGCTTCCGTGGCTCCGGTTCCAAGTCGTAGTGTGTTCGTATAGATGCCCCGTTGTCTAACGGTCTGGAATAAATATCATTTATTCATTAAACGGCGTGGTACCTAGATTAACATGGGGCTTATAAAATTATTGGTAAAATTTAGGCGAACCATATAGATCAACTTGCCTGTGGTCCTGCGGGGAATACAAATGTGAAGTTACATTGTGGGTTATATCACAAAAACATAGACACCTGTACAACGTGTGTTTTCACGTCAAACTCCATGCATACATAAATGTATATGTCGTGATTAGCAGTAGTCATATGGAAGTAGGCTCTTGACTTTGACCCACTATCAGGTAGGCCAAAATCTTGCCACCAAAAAGCATTAAAAACGGGTTTCCAAGATGGTGGAGTATGGTGGCAACACTAACCCTAGAACAACGACGCCCACAGGTTGGTTCTCACTGAGCAGAGTGAAGGACTGCAGTGCTTTTGTCGTCAGAGCGGTTTGAAACAGGTCCAGTAACTTGTCTTTGCGCGGTGCGTTCTCTAACACATCCTTCAGAGGTGTCAAGTCATACGCTTCACCAGGACGAACTGACATTCGGCTGTAAATAAATTCCACGTTGGGTAGACAAGTCCTTGAGAGGAATGCTAAAAAATCGTCCAAATGCATGTCGGACAAGACAATGAAAGCTTCCGTGATTGGCATGAATAACGCAGTATGCACCACAGTTTTGATTTTATGGATCGCAAAAATAAAGTTTGTATTTGTCGAAAAAACTGAAGAACAATATACCTCCTTTATGTCAAAAGCTCTTGAATAAAAAACCACACACATCATAATCTGTTTATGGGTTGTAATGTAACGATATCCCACGCTCCTAAGTGCATTGATTTTTTTTTAACTTCTCGGTAGCATGACATTTATGGAGAGAGCCATCCCTTATTATTTTTTTTCGTAATTTCACTAACACATTGTTTAGCAAAATCCGGACGGACGGACAGACAGACATCGGACGAACTAATGTACCTACGAATGGCCAGACTGACGGACAGACGAACGGATGGATGGACAGACGGACATGACGAAATTATAAGGGTTTCGTTTTAGTAATTTGGCTACGAAACCCTGAAAAGCCCGGTACGACCTGCCAGTACTCAAAAATTTGATTAAAGTATGTTGTAATATTTACCCTCGAATTGAATTTACGTGCGCCACATATAACGACTCGTTTATATACCTCTTTTTGCAACCATATGGAGTCACCAACTGAAATATTTAAAATTAATAATCAGCCTATAATGTTCCCACTACAGTCTGTGATACAGGCCTACTCTCGATGAGAGGGAGTGGACCGCAACGCGTGCCCATTGCAGGTTTGTGATGTCACAAATGTCTTCGAATTTTTTGGTCCTACGACATGGCGGTTTCCTCACGATGTTTTCCTTCACCGTTTTAAGAGCAGTGGTGATGAAATAATCTACAAAAAGTAAAGCGCTAGTTTGGTTTCGAACCTACGAACTATACGTAAGACCCGGCCATTATCACTGGGCCACCCAATCAAGAGTACCTTTACCAAATCTATAGCCTGTCCTTGTCATTTAAACGTTAATGAAGTGAGAGGGCAATACTCCAATACACTAAACTGCGTTCACGATTTAGTCTCCAAACATGTTAACAAATACATATAGGTTTATTTATTTTTTATTTATTTATTTGGTTCATCAACAATTGTTTACACTAACATCTTGGTACAAATAGTCTTAAAAACTTTGAACAGTGTAACAATTACTTAAAGGTAAACACCACATGAACTAAAATTATGTTAATTTGTAAGCCTAGGTACATGTACAGTTCACAAGCAAACTTAAAACTAAAGAAAAAAAAATGTAGCCTGTGTATAAATAAATAAAGACTTCGTTTTGAATGTGATTGCTAAAGTTATATAAGTGGGTAACAAAATAATGAATGCTTTACAACAACACAACGAACGGTGACTTAAGTACACCATATTATACCAACCGTAAAATGCTCTAACAATGGAAAAGCAGGCTGGTTGGTAGGAAGACACACGACACAATAATCTCTATCTGGAAACAACTCGAATGCCACTTCCAGCATATCAAACCCATACCTGAAAGATCATCAAAAAAAATGTAAACTATTTAAGAACTAGCTTTTGTCCGCGGTTGCGCCCGCGTGGATGTTGAAAAATATCCCACGGGAACGCACTATACACCACGATTAAAAGAACCCCATGTGTTAATCCAGGTTATAAAATATCTGTGTGCGAAATTTCATCCAAATCTTCTCAGCCGTTTTTGCGCCAGTCCGGAACATACATGCACAAAAAAACGCACACAAACGAACAAAAATTCTAAAAACTATAAGTATTTTTGGCATCAGACAATATTCATCGTGCAGTTTTGACTTCGTTCCTATTTTATTACACACTACTTTCTGCCCAAGACTTCGTCTGCGTAAAAATTTCTTGTTCCCCCGACCCACCCGATCGCATCGCGTCGGCTGCCCGCGCTATTACTTCGTTTTCACTCAGCGTTCTTTCGGATTTTTTTGTTTCTTTTTGCTCGGCACCTAATATAGTATTATATAGCATAAAACCGTCTCAAAGAGTTGGGCTATCAAATGCAAAAAGATTTTTTCAAATCCGACTGGTTTAGACATTAGCGCGTTCAAACAAACAAATTTTTTATTAATAATTATAGATAGATAACTCTAAAAGCCATGATGCAAATATTAGCCTGTCAGCAGATAGCAAGGCTGCTCGTCCCATTAAGAGGAAATGCGGTCGGAGAGACTTTTGAAAAAGCCTAAGTAAAAAGTCATAATTCGAGGTTTGGCTCTCGCCTATTTCCTCCTCCAATATTGGAGCAATTTAAAAGATATTTCATAAACTGAATAAGAAGGATATATACCGTGTCGCTATGTTTTACTTTTTTTAATAATAATTGTCAAATTTGTACACTAGGCCTCTGTTGACAGCGGTTTAGATCGGCAATTTTGTGCATATTATGAGGGTTCTAGTGCTTATAAAAATAATGTATCATTAAAAGGGAAAACATAGCGACATACAAGTAGTACTATATACTTTGTCAACATAATCATTTCAGCCGAATAACGTCCACTGCTGGACATAGGCCTCCCCCAAGCACCGCTACTTCGACCGGTTCTGTGCTTACCGCATCCAGCGGATTCCTGCGGCCTTTAAAAGGTCATCCGGTCCACCTTGCAAATCAAGCCAATAATTATGATTTTTTTTTTTGTTAAGTTGGTAATAAGTTGGCTAGAATGAAAAGGAGTCGGCTTTATTTTATCAGAGGTCATCCTTTGAAACTTTAAAATTCATCAGGAGATAGACAAGCTCTTACCTCTCGTCGTAATTGGGGTGAATAGCGAACAACTCAAGAATAAAGGCATTCGGCGTTCCTGAATATCGTGCAGGCTCCGGCATTTCGAAAACTGTGGCAGTGTTGGCTGTAATTTAAATAATTTGTATTTTTATGTAAACTTGGCTCGCCATGGCGGCCAACGTGGTCGATCACTGCGTTTCTATAGCTGACAGAGGGCCCAAAGTGTTTGGTTACATAGACCAGTAGGCCTGGCACGAATGCACTAATATGTAAACGTATTCGATTCGACTCGATTGTTTCATCGAAAATATACCTACAACTATCCTATTGCATTTTGATTTCAATTTATGCGACAAACACATTTAGAGTCATCCATAGATAGAAAAACACTTTTACACGTCAAAAATAACTTGTTTTGAAAGTAGATAAGTTTGGTGTTTCCTATCCGACTACTGTGAGAAGAAAGACCGAAACAAACTCAGAGGTCACAGTCGCTTTTAAAATCCAGACATTACCTTGGTCAGGTCATGTGAAGACCATGGATATTAATATCTGCGATAGGATTTTAGAATAGAATAGAATACTTTTTATTATGTACACCATATAAATTACAGACATAAATATAGAAACTGTACAAAGGGTGACACAATGGGCGGTCTTATCGCTAAGAGCGATCATTCAACGAGTATTTTAAGGAAAGAACTGCACAGATTTGAGTGGTCCTATCCAGTCAGTTCACTTTTGTTTGTGAATTCACATTTGTTGTGAATAAAGTCTTCAAACTGTCTGTCTGTCTTCAAAAAACAAATATTACATTCGAAACGAAAACTTCCAATAAAAAAATTGGTCGAATTAACGTTACGTTTACTTTTCGTTTTTGTGCTAGGACTACAATACTAAGTTCTAGTTATAAATACAACGGTTTGGTCTGTCATCGATTCCGTGATGAGCTACGCTATAGCTATGCGCGAAACAATCAACAAAAATCGAAATAGTCGTAACTGGTTTGAGTTTCGAATTCCTAAAAAAGAAAACCGACTGTAACGCGTAGCACAGTGAGCTACGCCGTAGCTATGCGCGTAGCTCACCGTGCTACGCACTACAGTCGATTTTCTATTTAGGAATTCGAAACGCAAACCAATTTCGATTATTTCCTTCTTCCACAAAGAGCGATGTAGACGTACCGCTTTTTTTCGGTTTTTCCGGTTTTTTTTCCGGAGCTGATGTTTCTCCCCGTCGACTTCCGTCTATGATTTTCAGGACACTGTCGGCAGGACTGTGAAAGTTAAAAAACCGGTCAAGTACGAGTCGGACTCGCGCACCGAGGGTTCTTTTGACTTTTGACAGTTCTCCTTTCACATTGCTCGTGACAGTGTTACCAACAGTTAATCTTAATCACCCTGACCATAAGTGATTTGTAAACTATAGAAAGATTTTTAATTAATAAGTAATTTATCTATACTATCAAGTATAGACAAATAATAATTAGTCTGAAATAAATAGATTTAATTTAATATTATTTTAAAGATGTTAAAAAAAATATATCAAGTTGGTTATGTTAATTAAAAATTAATAAGGAGGACAAAAATAATAAAAATAAAAAAATAGGTAAAAAAACTTTTTCAGTTAAACGGTTTTATGTTAAACATACATTGCAATGTTTAAGATAAATGTACTAAAAACCAAAAAATAATAAAATAGATACAGTCGTGAGAATTATAAACATATGCATAGACTAGACTAAAATAAAACCGTGGGGCACGTCACATTAAGTCGATAATTTGTAGACAATATACATATATAGATTTTGACAGATAACTAGCCGGTGAAGTGACATCTTACCCGGCACCAAGAGCGTCGTATATTACCAACTCGGGAACCCTCAAAAGGTCAGTATCAATATTTATTATATCAAACTCAAATTCCTCGTCCTCATCTTGGAAAAGGTTCAGGATATCACTTTGATTTTGAAGTATTTCTTCATCCAGTATCAGCTAAAGTAAAACATAATCGTTTATTTATAAAAAAAAATTAGGACCAGACGCTAGCACATCAAGCTACCCAAAACTGTCAAATTTTCCCAATCACCTTTGAACCTTATGCTTTAGCGATAAAGATGAAAATCTATTAAAGAAATTTGACAGATTGTAGTAACTTGATGTGCTGGTGTCTGTACCTTACTTACAATATTGAATTGACATTATTTCACTTTCTTAGTTAGTTCGCTAACTTTCTCAGCATTAAAAAAATAAATGTTTGAAATCATTCAAAAATATTTCTCATGAGATATAAAAACTAACTGAAGAAACGTTTTGTATGATAATCTAAAATATGTAGGTACTTCCACGGTTACAAGTAGCATAGCCTAATAATTCTCTCACACCTAACTCACACCGGCCCACACTTTCCAATGCATAAAACTACAGAAAAATTGTCTGTGGGTGACATTAGTATGGAATTGAGTAATAGCATTCACACGTACGATGGCCCAAGAATTGAGCCCTAGGGGACCCCCATTCTTACTACAAATTCGGATAATCTTTTTCCGTGAACATCAACTCTTATAATCCTTAAGTATGAAGTAAGACTCATTGCCATCGGTTTTTACGACAGTAGCAATAATAAATAAATCAGCCCATGTTGTCCCTCTGTAGGTCAAAAGCCTCCTTTCCCTTTCCTTTTTCCACTTAACTCCATCAATGGACAGATCCCATTATTACCCACGTATACAGAGAATCGGTATAAATATGCAACACCTATGGACGGTAGCAGGGACGTTGACGCACCGCCAAAACCTGTTACCGTGCCGTGATTCAGTACACGATTCTGAACGACGAAAAATTTCAACGCGGCGGGCGTTGAAATTTTCCGTCGAGTATGAAAAAGTAGTAAGTAAGTACATTTTGGCCGCGTAGGTACCTAAATAGGTACAGTACCCGGCGATAAATATTGCACATCGACCTTTCGAAAGAGACAATCGGCTAATTTCGGCTTCGTAGAGCGTTATTTCTGTCGCACGAAATACAAACAGTCCGGTATCTATTAGGAGCTGTTAAAACAATAATTATGATTTGCTTCTTTTGATAATTATTTTTATTCTTTGTATAAAATGGTTTTGTGTAAAAAGGTCGATGTGCAATATTTATCGCCGGGTACTGTAATAGGTAATACGGGCTGGTGTCCACAAGTCCACGTCAATGCGCGTATTTTGCGTACGGAAAGGTAGGTATAGATACCTATTGCACTTTTCTATGAAAAGGCAGATTTTCTTTTATAACCGATAAGAAATGTGTACAATGCGTGCCACGAAAGATGAGACTTGACACACCACGTGGTTTGACATGCGCAGTACACGATTTTAGGTATCTTTAGCGGTATGAGGTCTGAGTGCGGGACGGGACCGGACGTCATAGGGGCGCGGGCGGCGGAAAGAGCGGGGGAGGCGGGGTCAAGTCTCATCTTTCGTGGCACGCATTGTAGGAGTCTAGAATCATGTGCTGAATTCCTGGTGACAGTTTGCGCGTCGATGTCCCCCCTGAAATCCTGTATAAACTGGAAGCATAGATATATGTTTTTTCACATTTCTAAGGCTGGAAGCATGGTAAACATTTTCGATGTATCACCATCTCACACCATGTGAGACGGCGATAGTTTGAGAATATTTAAGTATATTAATGTATGCAAAAGAGGAGGAGGATAGGCAGTCGCTCCATATAAAATACTAGTATACAGCTGCATCCGGTTAGACTGGAAGCCGACCCCAATATAGTTGGGAAAGGGCTTGGCAGATGATGATGATTAATGTATGCAAAAGATACCATAATATCATAACTTCATAAGTCACTTACCCATGAGAAGTTATATTTCTGTTTTTCTTTCTCTGCGGCTTTTTCGGCCTAAAATATAAATGATAAATGAGATTTCATCATTCTCAGGCCCTTATCCTAATTTATTTAGGGTCGGCGGCAATGATTGGAATTTATTCCTAGTATTCATATTATAAGTAGATATCACTGTATTTTTAAACAATTTTATATTTTTACTAGCTTCTGCCCGCGACTTCATCCGCGTGAAATTTCACCCTCCCCCCATTCACACTCTCAGGGGTGGAATTTCGAAAAACCCTTTCTTAGTGGATACCTACTCTTCACAAAGAACACACCCTTTAAATTTCATCTCTAGGACTAGTGGTTTAGGCTGTGCGTTGATATATCAGACAGTCAGGACTTTGAATTTTATATATTTAGATAGATATAATTATGCATATAAGTAGTAGATTTTCATAAAAAAATCGAAAAGGCTCTGTGAAAAGAGGTGACTAACGAGATGACGACTAACAGAGAAGTATGAAAAAAAAATGTTGCGCCGACCCCAAATAAATTGGGATAAGGGCAAGAGAATGATGATTTTGATTGAGAATTCACAGTCATTACATTCATCTCCTTAAAATTATCTCTAAAAAGTGTATTACCTACAGTTAACCATTTTGTTCAACACACTCAGCAAAACATAAAACTGTTCAAAACAGAAGTAGGTAACTTACGAGGCAAAAAATACTACCAACAAATTTTAAATCCGCCTCTGCTAGTTTACTGAGGCAAATAGAGACAGAAAATAATGAAGCTATCTCGCTTTGGCTCACATTGACCTGTATCAATCAACCATCCCGTTTACACACAGAGTACCTACTTTTGAATCCCATCTGCAGGAGATACTCCCTCCAGGCGCAGTCGCGAATTGAACGCAACTCCCACATACGCGACATGCCAAAGACTTTTTGACAAGGAGACCGCGCGACCATTGCTGCCGTGGTCGTAAAGCCGTTCATTGGTGAGTCATCTGAACAACAGCACAACGACCTTAATATCGTTGTCGTGTCCTTGGCCAGTGGTACGTTTCAAAATTTCTGGGGCGTGCGCGTTCCATCGTAGACCTCCATCGCTTTCCATCAGGCTAATTATGACCCTTCTGACATGCAGATACCTACCCAGCTTCTCAAAAGAAACTGCAGTGCGATTCTGTAACCATCTCACCGTGAAAACTTAGGTGAAATGAGCGTGGAGTGAGCTGTCAATAGTGTCATTCCTAGCAAAAACAAACTCATTTCACCTAAGTTTTCACGGTGAGATTTTTACAGAATCGACCGGCTGAAGAAATGAGTAAGATCGAAGTGATACGAAGTGGTGTGGGGCACTAAGGCTGTTGTTCAGTGCGTTAGCCATTTGCTTCGCAAATTTCGCAAGTTAACGTTTTATAGCAGGTAAAATGAAGACAAATTGAAACTCACCCCGTCCATTGTAGACGGCATCAGTCCAACGCTCTTGAAATTGTCAGCATCTTCATCTTCGAATACCCATGTAACCTGTTTGTTCAATAGTGAAGGTTAACATATTTTCACAAAGTGCCTTCTATTTGTAGCCTGAATGGGTTTGTTCTGACAATTTCTTTGCCCAGAGCCTTAAGGACAGAACAAGCTAGCATCAAAAAAAATGTACCTACTCCTATTCATACATGTATAGTTGCGACTCCGGCGGCGAAAAAATACTGCTCAATACATTTATAATCGCATAACTCAACAATATCATAACATTTTTTTTCTGCAGAATGACACCTTAACGCTGCCTTTCCACCATAGATGAGCGAGGATGCCAACGTTAACTTAGTTCAAGCTATAAAATGAAGCGTTGGTATTTGTTAGTTTTACACACGACTCTCGCTACGCATCCTCGCTCATCTCTGGTGGAAAGGCAGCCTAAGGCGGATCTCACACTACAACGTGCCACGCGACGGGGCGCGGGAAACGAAGCCAAATGCCCCCCGCGGAAACGCGTTTTTGGTGAATTTGTACGTAGAAATCCCGCGCAGGGCCGCGTGTCCCGCGCACCGGAGCGTAGTGCATACGTGTGTAGTAGTGTGAGATCCGCCTAGGAGGTTATTTCATTTAGACCTCGTATGTCTGTTCTTAAAATAAACGTGGCACACAATACGTTGCTTACCCTGGATTTGGATCCTTCCCTCAAAACCTTATTAAATTCCTTACTTTCCTGCTTCGGCTTCGGAGGAGGCTCCACATTAAGAAGCATACTAAAAAATAATTAGGTAAAATAATAAATCGTCAGTATTTCGGTATTTACGTAGGTATGTACGTAAGTATGTGCCTGCTCCATTCGAATTTATTATAAACCAATTCAAATTACTAAAATAAACTTTTGGAGGAATTTGAAAAAAACAACATCTTCAAATAAATATTAGAAGGGTCAAGATGGTACAGTAAGAATACTGTAAGTACCTAAACGATTTTTCTATGACATTTACCTGGAATTTGAATCAACCGTTTTGGGCAAGTCCACTGGGGCCTTATCCACATGCTTAAGACCGCCAAACGGTAAAAGCACAAAGGCGTCCTCCAAAGATTCGTAATTGATCATTGTACCAAGACACATCACTCCAACTGCTAATTCACTATGCTGGAAAACATTTATCATCATTATCATCATCATTTCAGCCAGCACCCTAATTACGTAACACACTATCAATAGGAATCTGAATAATTTTGAAGTAAATTGCTAATCCATTGCTTCATAAGTTCGAAAAAAAATGAAACCGATTCCGATTTATAATGTGTTAAGCAATTGCCCCGCCGGAACTACCCACTGCTGGGTATAGGCGTCCCCTTTCTTCTTCCTGGAAAAGATTCCGTTGGTCTAAACGGTTACATCAACGAAATTATTTCAAGAAAGGAAATCTTCAAAAGAAAAACCTAATCTCTATCTAAGCTGTCAAACGCCTAGGTTTTTCTTTTCAATAAAACTGACTGGTTGAGTTCTCTATATGACGTCGAAGCTTCTAGTGGACATTTTTTTTTGAAGTGAAAACTTCTTTAGCGGCGCTGTGTACTTTTTTTGGAATGGGTAAAAACTTCTAAACTCGCGTCAGGTCACGTGACCCTGATCGAAAATTCGTAAGACGTAAAACGTAAGACGCGCGTTGTTGAGGACAGCGCCATCTATGCACATCGGGAAGAACTACGAGGGCCTCGCGTACTAACTACGTAGTTCATCCAACAACGACGAGATGGCGCTGAACCACGGATATATAACTGACGACGAGCTCCATGCGAGCAGCTTGCTTCTCTTACCACTGCCGCGACCAACACCACGAACTGAAGTCTATCCTGTGTGCTTATTTGTAAATCTGAATAAATTCCTTTCACGAGAAGAATAAACCAGTCACTTTGGTCATCATACCTGATTTGCAAAAAACCCTATAAAATAAGGAACACACCTTAACACGCGTGTTTTGTTTATAAGACGATTCACAAAATTTTTTTTCACTATGATTTTTTTTCTAGGATTGAATAATCTAATTAAAATAAACCCAGTCAAATACTGTATTTAGCGTCGAGTTTGGCACCCTCAGACGATTATGCAGTGACCCAACATCCAACCCATCCATTGCTATTAATCATTCTCTGCTGCCTGCCATCCATTAAGATGATATCGCCAAACATTTATCTTTTAAAACCGTAAATCGAGCACCCACCAGGGGAGAGGCTTGTTTAGAAGAAACGTCACATAGCCTTAAAAGCAAAATGGTAGTGTTAAATAAATAATAAATGGTTAGTACGTAGGTATGTACATAAGAATCTAAGATGATGCTAAAGAAATGTGATCAACGCACCAAAATCCGTTTACTTGGCGAAATCCCATACAGTTAGGTACATATTATTCTGAGGACTGGTTAGCCTGGTATCAAATTACCTACCTCACAAACGAGAAGCACACTCTCTGATTCCGGATGCCTGGCTATCAGCTCACTGATGTAGAAGTCTCCGTAAAGCTCTCGCAATCTCTCGGAGTGCTGCTCCAGGATTGGCACTAAATCGTCGTTGTCTTCTTCGCTGCGTTACGTCATAGCAAAGAATCTTATAGGTATTCACTAACTGACAACAAACTGCTTAAATGCTGGGTCTAACCATGAACTTTTGTACATTTAAAGTTCCTCAAATCAGGAAGGTGAGCATTAAGGAGGGATTTTCGAAAATTCTTCCCCTATAGGGTTAAATAGGGGATGAAACATTATACCAACAGAAGTTTGTCATTTTTGCCAACGGCAAATCCAATCGTGCACTCGGCTTGTACCTATTATAATTTATTGTGCGATTTTGAACGAGTTCAGAGCGCAAGGTTCTATTTCATACGAACTCGGAACTGTGTAGGTAGGTATCACCTATGTCCATGTTAATGGTTTGTGAATGTACTACTTTATAGATTAGGCGCTCGACTTACACAGCTCTTCTAATCTTGAGTCGTGGGCAGACCTCCGAGCGGTCGGCAATGCACAGTGCAGGCAGCTTGTCTCCACAGATACCGCGTTCCATCGACGTCACACGCCTGAATGACCCCTCCGACCGACCCTGGCCGTGTATCAAGTCTACAAAGATATTTTCGACTATTACCTTCGAGCATTAGCATGTGGCGGCATCTACATTGCCACATGCGAAATACGCATCACACTGACGTCACGCTGTCACGCAAAATCCTGCATCGCGCAAGCGAAGTTTACCGAGCAACTAGCATATTATATACAATATACCGATACCAATTGTCGGGCAGACAACACCCGTCTGGTCCGAGGATCTTCCCTTTTCTATGGAGTGAACTTTACCCCATATTGTGGCAGTAGTTGTCTGGAATTTTTGGCGAACCGGGCCTTTTTCCGCAGCCTTGAGGCACACTTTCCTGCTAATTTTTACATCGGACTTTACACTTTTTATTTGATCTTTATTTTTACAATTTTTTTTTTGTTTTTATCTGATGTAATTATGTATCTAGTGTATTGTGTGTCTTTTAGTATGTACTAAATAAATGTATTTTTTTTTCTTTCTTTCTTTCATATTCCTTATGCCTCATAGGCGTAACGAGGAGTGGGCAAGGGAAGGCAGCTGCCCCCTCCCTGTGTTATTGCTTACCAACAAATGTAGTATGAAATCATATAGCTAAATATATACTTACGTGGATAATTGATCAGGGCTTTAATCATAGCGATGTGTGAAACGTAGGCATCGTGCATGAATATAGACCTAAGCATGTTATCGACAAGCTCACGGCCGTATTTCGGGTTCCAGCACAATAAGTGTATAAACAGGGTGTTACGGGAGTTCATTTCTTTTGTCCTGAAAAATTGTTAAAGGTCACACAAGCACCTTTTGAACGACCCGGCTATTGACGTCAAACGACGTGCTTTGGACGTCAACGATTTTAGAAGATGTTGCGATTGGATCGCATGCACACACAAATAAGTCTATGTGCCTAGACTTTTCCTGTTTTGTAGGGGTCGGATTCCAGTCCAACCGGATGCAGCTGAATATCTACCAGTATTTCAAGACCTCATATAGGTCTGATGAAGTTCGTGGCAGTTATTTTAGTTTAATCTCACATTTAATGCCACCAACTGCATCAGACTGCTTGAAAAGTGAGTTTGTTTTTAACTTTTTACTTGGAGCCAGGTTTTTTATTTTCAACCTTCAGGTGTTATATAATTATATTTTTTTTTAATCTCTAGCCTTTTATTTTGATAACCCACATGGATATGGTACATTGTTTTTTCAAGGCATTACCTGTTGACGTCCAGAATCAGCCATTTAAAATTTTTAAAAACAAAACCTTGTACAAAACCATCGCGTGACTTAGACGAGTCGTTTGACACCTCATAAATTAAAATCCATCCAGCCGTTAGGATGCTTTGAGGGTATAAAGAATGTCACAATATACCTACGCGTGAAAAACATAACCCTGTCTCTGTCGCGCAGTCGGGTAAAATTAATAAACTAACACAAGGCAGACTAAGGTTAGTTACTAGAAAGTTAAGGTAGATGAATTTAATACACACTTGTATTTGGTCCACACATACTCTTCCCATGCACCTGGATGCACTGATGGCAGCAACGGATCTTCCCGAGCCGACAAGAACCCAATAACGGCTTTGTGTTCGTCCAGCTGGCATATACTTAATGTAGAATTCTCACTGAAAAAACAAATTTAAAAAAAAAACATCTAATTTAAAAAATTGGTAAGCCCTGCGCTTATACGATGCATTCTTATAAACCACTTGACTCCAAATCTCAAATGACTTCCAAGAATGATATACTTCCTCAATAGAATGAACCTTCTTGGCGCAGCCGTGAGGCACACACTATTATTGTTTTAAATATTCCTTTCACTTTTCTATTTTGTTATT
This sequence comes from Luperina testacea, assembly GCA_927399505.1. Lineage (NCBI taxonomy): Eukaryota > Metazoa > Arthropoda > Insecta > Lepidoptera > Noctuidae > Luperina > Luperina testacea. The sequence goes on along the minus strand of OV656768.1, from coordinate 13,944,094 downwards.
TGTATTATGCTTAGAAGCGCTGTCTCTTAGATTGTGTACCTATAGTACTCGTAGGTAGGCCGAAGCAAAGAAAAGCTGCTTAGGTGGAGATTCACAGGTGACTCCGCCCTGGAATGTAAATGTGGTACTACCCCACAAACAATGGGGCATTTAATATCGTGTCCAGTCAGCACGTCTTGTTTTCTGTACAGGACTGAGTTGATGGACGCTACTGAACGCGCCATAAGCTCGTAGCCAAATTCTGGGCTGAATGTATGCAGGATGGCGATTAGGTTATCACCTGCCCAACTTGAGACAGCTTTTTTTATTTGTTAAGTCATTATCATAATCTAACCAGGCAACTGTTGTAGGTACACTCCGGTACATGATCTGTCACAGCAACCAGTAGGAAGAGAACTTCATTTAATTAAAAAAATACGATCATCTTACATGAGCATAGTGATATCGTAGGTGCAGTTGACCCTGAAGTTCTGAGATATTGATTCGGTCAGCAAATCCAGTATTTGAGGTGCATCTGTAACATTAGCTAATCGCACAGCGCCCAAACGCTTCTGTGCTGGCCTTGCCATTTTTCTTACACTCCGAAAATGTATTTTGTTACTAAAACCTACTAAACCTACACAGCTGATGATCAAAACCCAAAACCCTCACGAATTTGAATAAATTCTTCTTCTTCTTCTCTTCGTATTCAATCTTCTGGCAGTTGACAATTCAAGAAGAGAAGTCAGTTTTGTTTTTTTATAACATATCTATAGTTTTTCGTTCTGTAGTCTATTAGGTACATTTCTCAAGATGAAGGATTTTATTGAAGTGTAGGCTATAACTGGAAAAGATGACTCGCTGTTATGACTACTTAACCATTTATCTTGGATGACTGCTACCTACTCATTATTGAGAAAAATCATTGGACATGAAGAAATTAATGGTACTGATCTATTCTAAAATCTCAAACGAGTCGAATGTTCCATGTTTTGAGTAAAATAATGCGCAACCATACTCTGAAGGGGGGAAGGTTGTCTGTCATCTCTTGCACAAAGCTTGCACGCTATTTTGAACTCTATTTTATATTACAATTAATTTTATTTTCAAACTCTTTGCAGTAGTAGGTACCTGCTGAGCTAACTCTGGTCTACGTTCGCCAGTTCGGCGAAGGGCAGCAACCTACAATGAAGTATTGCCTATTGGAACACATAGATATACACCTACATATTTACATGCTCTTTGAAAAGGTTTCGTAGCCTTTTGCATGAGACACTTGAACTCTTAGACTAATAATTTATTGTTTGTTGTAGTTGTTTTAATTTGGAAGCTCTAAAATTTTTAGGCACACCTATAGCGATTTGGGTAATTTTTTTATAGTAACTCGTGCATTTGCTCTTGGTCCGAGAGCCGGCTGTATAAAAGTCCTATGGATCAGATACATGAATCATTTTTGGGGTATGAACAATAAAACCATAGGTCTAGAGGTCGACACCCTTGAAGTTGCATGATTTTGCCCGCATGCAAAATTATGACGTCACTTCCGGTTTTTATTTTAGGTTTAATTGTAATTTATGAAATACATCAAGAAAATTTATGTCAAACGAAAGTTTTTGATGAGTAGAATAGAAATGTCAAGGGTCGACAAGCTCTATTTATTCGCTACCCTAAGTCGACCTCCGTTAAAAATTATTTATTTTTAATTTATCTTAAGCCATCGAATACATGGATTTGCTTACGATTTTCTGAAACTAGAACCTCTTAAATGACTGAAAAAAATTGGTCGACCCCTTTTATTTGCCCGGATCTGACTGTCGACTTAGTTTAAAGAATTAAAGAGCTATGCTTATACATTTCATCTCTATGTATGTTTAATTATTTAATTATCTGCATATCTTTTCCAAATACATTGATAATTTTTGAAGTGAAAAATTCTTTAGCGGCGCTGTGTACTTTTTTTGGAATGGGTAAAAACTTCTAAATTCGCGTCAGGTCACGTGACCCTGATCGAAAATTCGTAAGACGTAAAACGTAAGACGCGCGTTGTTGAGGACAGCGCCATCTATGCACATCGGGAAGAACTACGAGGGCCTCGCGTACTAACTACGTAGTTCATCCAACAACGACGAGATGGCGCTGAACCACGGATATATAACTGACGACGAGCTCCATGCGAGCGGCTTGCTTCTCTTACCACTGCCGCGACCAACACCACGAACTGAAGTCTATCCTGTGTGCTTATTTGTAAATCTGAATAAATTCCTTTCACGAGAAGAATAAACCAGTCACTTTGGTCATCATACCTGATTTGCAAAAAACCCTATAAAATAAGGAACACACCTTAACACGCGTGTTTTGTTTATAAGACGATTCACAAAATACACTCGTAATTGTTCAAGTTTTCACTTCTGTCGGCACTACCGGAGTGCCAGTGTTTTTTTTTAATTAATTCTGTAACTCTAACATTACTAAAAAAAATTGGTCGACCCCTTTTATTTGCCCGGATCTGACTGTCGACTTAGTTTAAAGAATTAAAGAGCTATGCTTATACATTTCATATCTATGTATGTTTAATTATTTAATTATCTGTATATATTTTCCAAATACATTAAATTTTTTTTTTATTAATTCCGTAACTCTAACATTACTAAAAAAAATTGGTCGACACCTTTTATTTACTCACATCCAACTGTCGACTTAGTTTAAAAAAAATCAATGGGCTCTAACTCATACGTTCCATGTCTATACAAGTTCAATTATCTACATATCTTTTCCAAATACATTAATAACTTTTTTTTCATTATTTGTAACATAAGTACAATTTTCTTGAAATACTTACTGCATTTCTCCATTCTTTACCACATATATTGTGAGTTTTGGTGTTATTCATTAATTCCTGTGAGATAGAACGAAAGAAATTAATGTCTTAGATAGTGGAGTTAACACATGAATGAGTTTTATTAGATACAAAAATGATATACAATGATTAACTATTAATTTTATATATAACTATCGTGATTAAAATCTACATCATTATTTACATCATCGCTATAATTCGGAATATTAACATTATCGTCATTGTTGTCTGCAATGCTATTTCCATCATTATTGAAGTTGTCAGTATTATCGTTATTACAGAATTCATTGCTACTATCAGTTAAAATGATTTATTCTATTTGAAGTGGTGTAGGGCTACCATTAAACATGTTCGGCGTTATGGTAACATTATCATGATCATAATATACAACCACAATCTTCGTAATTCATTACAATACATTGTTTATACAAAGAATTTTGCCACATCGCATTAACATAAATTGTTCTAAGAATTTTTAATTTGTTTTAACGATTCCTAGCAAGGTGGCATTAGGCTGGAATCATAATTCCTTACTTCATGCAAAAACGCCTCTTGCGTAGAAACAGCAGAAAAATTATTTTGAAAAATGATTAATCGTGATAAATTAACATCCGTGCAATTTTTTATACCATACATTTCGCATGTATACTTTTGAATTGTTTCCTTCATCTCCTTATCTTCGATCTTACCAAGATTATTAAGTAAAGCAAACATTTCTTGATATTTTACATTATTCATTAAAATAAATTCTTAAGGACTTAAATGTTAATAAGAAATAGAAAAATGTACAGTAAGTATTTCAAGAAAATTGTAGTTATGTTACAATTAATGAAAAAAAAAAGTTATTAATGTATTTGGAAAAGATATGTAGTAAACATACATAGAGATGAAATGTATAAGCATAGGCTCTTTAATTCTTCAAACTAAGTCGACAGTCAGATCCGGGCAAATAAAAGGTGTCGACCAATTTTTTTCAGTCATTTAAGAGGTTCTAGTTTCAGAAAATCGTAAGCAAATCCATGTATTCGATGGCTTAAGATAAATTTAAAAAAAATAATTTTTAACGGAGGTCGACTCAGGGTAGCGAATAAATAGAGCTTGTCGACCCTTGACATTTCTATTCTACTCATCAAAAACTTTCGTTTGAGATAAATTTTCTTGATGTATTTCATAAATTACAATTACACCTAAAATAAAAACCGGAAGTGACGTCATAATTTTGCATGCGGGCAAAATCAAGCAACTTCAGGGGTGTCGACCTCTAGACCTATGGTTTTATTGTTCATACCCCAAAAATGATTCATGTATCTGATCCATAGGACTTTTATACAGCCGGCTCTCCAACTATCTCGGAAAGCACCATTTGTTGAAGTGGAATTGATGATGAAGACCACAGATGGCCATTGGAACTACTCAATAATAAGTATTTCACGGGTTGCGATTCGAGTAGGTACTCTAATGTGGTTGCTAAGCAATTTATGCTCGTTACAATGAACTTCTCAATCTCAAAAAACTTCTCAATCAGCTCCAGGTCTCCTAGTTCTTACTAGAACTCCTCAACAATTAACGTTTCTGCATCGGGAAAAGCAATATTTTGTAAAAGGTGAGGAGCATTTGACATTAGGCTATTGTAACTTAGATAAATTACAAACTGACCCACTAAAAATAACTTTAATTTCGGAAGTCGGTGGCAAAAAACTAAAATATAGATCCAAAGACTTCTGAAATTAGAGTTATTTTTCACTTTGTAGTGTTTTTTGGCAGTCGGTTGTTTTTTTTTATGCAAGTTTTTTTTTATTTTTATACTTGGATGTAATAAATTAATAACACACACATCTAATTACTGTCGTCAGACGATTCTGAGTAATCTGCATTCTGCAGCATCGACAGCGTCAGCGTGAACTTACTTCAAAATGGCGGCCCAAATGTCTACGTTCCACGAGTCAGACGTATTGCTCGTTACTTTCGTATTACATGCATGTTACTTTGAGTTGATTTAATTTGGGATAATTTGTTGTACTTAGTAGTAGTTCTATTTTATAGCTTCTTGTGATGGATGCTTTAGAGCATTTTGCAGCTCTGTCTGCGTTGACCCTAATAAATAGCCTGGGTGTCAAGGGACCTGCCGTTTACGAACACGATGATGGGTTCGAACCTGGTAAGTATGAAAATGAAAATAAAAAGCACACATTTATACATACTTAAAATTATTTATTATTCTTAAAATGAAAACTCCCTTAACTTCGGTAATAGCTACTAAGCAATTTGTGGGGACCACTGTCAAGTGATGGGACAAAACAATAAAGTTTGAGCATGACTTAATTAATAAAAACACAATGTCAATTGATTTAAGTTCTTAATATACAGAAAACAATAATTCTAATAAAAATAATTTAAATTCAGTAACAATCTTCCTACTAGCCCTAATTAGCATCAATAAATAAGATGACATCATTTTGTGGATCTCTTTGGAGTTATTAAGGTTTTACGCCGTTTGCAAATATGCTAAGGATTTGAAACTAAATCTATAGTAAAACCAGTTTTTGTCTGACCACAAATTAGTTACAAATTATATTTATATCGAGGAACTTATATTTACAGGCGTTATTAAAAACCCATTTCCCAAAATATGTTTTAAATTATTACAGACTTATCTGTAGGTATCCTGGTGATTAAAAATATGCTATAACAGCAACTAGAAATAATTGAATTTCCAAAAAAATATTGCTTACGTCAATGTTAGGCGGACGTTGAATTAAAAAAAAATCGGTCAAGTGCGAGTCGGACTCACGCACTGAGGGTTCCATATAAATTTGTAGGTATGTAATATAAATTTGTAAGTTTTAAATTATTATTTTTTGTAATGTAACTACAAAATTTACGACTTTCGAATTTTTTCCTTTACTTGTGCTACATGACATTATTTCTTACCAAATTTCATGATTCTAGGTCAACGGAAAGTACCCTATAGGTTTTGATTCCGGAACCATAAACGCCGAATCTTTTGATCTCTTTTTGAATCTTTTGATTTTTTACTGCTTCAAGGGATTGCAGCCTTGAGTATTTAATATTAATTTAAACTTGATAACTCTACGCGTCCCTGAGAAAAAGTGTCATGACCGACGGACAGACGGCCAACGAATTGATCTTATAAGGGTTTCGTTTTTCCTTTTCATGTACGGAACCCTAAGATATGGAACATAATTTCAATATCGAGTACTCCATTTGAAGTTTATAAGTAAATAATACTACATATTTATGTACAGCCAAGTTGTAAACACACTGAATAAGAAAAGTGATATTTCGGTAACGATTCATCTTCGGCTTCGTAGCAACCGGCGCGAATAGCTAATCTCGTTTTGTGATGTAGGTACATATTATTTTAAAACCATATACATAGTTAATTATGCTATAAACGACGCGGTAGTCCATAACACTAAATAATACCTACAATATAAAGTAAAAAATTAAAGTTAATACCATCATTAGAAAACATCAATTAATCACACCAAAGCGTTCTAATCATTGGGAGGTCTTTTACTAGTACAAAAATATCGTCAATATCCTCTATCGCTCTATTTAAATGTATGGAAAAAGTTTCATTAGTAAAATTTTATTAGCTATTCTACGTGTGCAGAAATATTGTATTATTCGATATAATATTGCTTTTATTGAACCAAGCATATGGCGTCATAATGGAACTTTATACTTTCGCAACTATAAATGCCACCTTATTTTACCTATTATATGAGTATCCATAGTAGAAATCTGTCACCCTTTAACATTCTTCGTTTTTACCTATAACACTACAGCTGGACATCATAATTCAAGATTGATAGTATCCTTATCAATAACATAATAAGTCTTACATGAAAATATCTAGCTACTATTATCTCTTAGAATCATTGACATGAAAACTATTACAATACCACAGTAGTCTGTTGCTAGATCTGAATCTATCTCCTGTGGTATGTCATATTATAAACATGCGAGTACATGAGACAACTTATTACATAAGGCAAGTGATTAATATGTTATTTCTATAATAAACCTATCACACTCGAGAAATCTGAAGAAATGTTGGACAAAGCACGACAACTCATGAACAGAGCACAGCTCTTGGGCGTCAGTCATTAAGAAACTAGAGACAGGAACACACTTATGATTATTTTTTACATGAGCTTCCTAAACTGGAAACTAACCTATTAGCATACATTATAAAATTATTTACACAAGTCCGCTGCTTCCCTAAAGCGTATACAAACATTTGTCCCTATTCCATCAAATTTCAAGGATTTATAATCAACCAGACATTATGATTAGTACGTCTAATTGATAATAAGAATCCGCACCATTAAAAATTCATTACATAATTAGTTCCGACATTAAGCCGATCGGCGATACACGACTAAATACTGAAAACAGCATTTTAATGTACAGCTTGTGCAAAATACCATTTTGTTTTCGCTACTTGAGGTATCAACGAGTTCTGCTGCTGTCTTAATATAATAATAATGGGATAATAAGCGGTAGTAAGTCCGGACACGCTGTTATAATATCATATGGAATGGGGTGTGATACCCGAATGTCTGGTGGGGTCATAGGTAGCACTGTCGCTAGAAGCGCTGCCTCGCGCATCACTTGGCGGGCTTGTGCTTGGGCGGCGTCGTGGGAGGCCCGCCAGCCTCTGCCGACGCGCCGATGGCTACACCTTCGCTGTCTACCTCCGTCTTCGATAAAAAAAAAGCAAACGTTAGTAGTGTAAACTTTAATTTATTATTATATATCAATACATTCACTGTGGATGTGGATAACAGTAGGGGAAGACCAAAAAAACGATAAATGGACTTTGTGAAAGATGATATGGCTAGAAAGGTGGTGACTACCGAGATGACGACTAATAGACAAGTATGGAAAAAAAGACAACGTTCCGCCGTCCCCAAATAAACTGGGTTAGCCCATAACCCAATTTATTTGGGGACGGCGGAGAGAATGATGATCATCATCATCATCTGCCTAGCCTTTTCCCAATTATTTTGAGGCCAGCATCCAGTCTAACCGGATGCAGCTGAATACCATTATTTTACATGGAGCGACTGCCTATCTGACCTCTACAACCCAGTTACTGTGATATCAATACATTCAGCGTAAGCAGCACTTTAAGGACCGTCTAAAGAAAATGCTTCTGTCCTGTATCTTCTCTATATATAAATAAAAATAAATCGCCGAAATGTATACAGTACGAGGGCGACACTGAAAGTTTTTAGAACTGCCACTAAGTTTTTAGAACTGGCCACTTGTAAACGATATAATAAAAAAATAAGTTTAAATTTTGAAAATGGAACTCTTTGCCAATATTATTGTGTTTTTTGTTCATTTGTTTACGATTTGGCGGCAAATTGAAAATTATGTGTCACGTCAGCATGAATTTAACGCGAGAAAATTTTCGTACAATGATTTTTTTATGACTTTCGATGTCATTTAAGTCAACAAGAAAGTTATGATAGCAAACTTTTTTATAAGTTCGAAAGCGGCTGTTTCAGCAGTTTTCCTCGTATAATTTGAATAAATTGCTTCATTTCAGTGAAGGCATAACCAGATATCAACATACCATGCACATCCAAAATGCCATGCTATGGTCACACACACATACATGATCATGAGACTATTTTTTGATGCAGTATATAATTGAGTTTAGACTTCGAATGGCTTTTCACGATGAAGCCCCATCTCGTGCCACTGTTTACAACACTGGTTTAATGAGTTTAAACGTGGTCGCACTAATCTCACCGGTGATCTGCGTGTGGGACGGCCTTCTACGGCGACGACAGAAGATAAAATCAGTGTTGTGCGGCGTATGATAGAGACTGACAAAAGAGTGACATATCAGCAGATTCGGACAAGCTTAGGCATCGGTATGAGTCAAGTGCACAAAATCCTCCATGAATATTTAGCGGTCAGGAAGCTTTGTGCCTTGTGGAAACCTCATAATTTGACAGAGGCCCAAAAACTCCGTCGTGTTGATTGGTGTCGTGAAATGGTTCAAAGATTTAACGGAGGTGATTCCAATTCTGTGTTCGACATACTTACGGGTGACGAAAGCTGGATTTATTGTTATGATCCTGAATCTAAGAGATAGTCTGCTGTCTAGGTGTTTCCTTGCGAGGAGTTGCCAACTAAAGTGAAGAGAGGTCAAAGCGTGGGAAAGCAGATGGTGACCTCGTTCTTCAGAAGGACAGGTCATTACGCAACAATTGTTTTAGAGGATCGAAAAACGGTTACTGCAGAGTCATACACTAACAATTGTTTGCCACTTGTCTTGGAAAAAGTTCGAGAGAAATGACCTCGCAGTAGGATCCTTCACCACGACAATGCCTCGTCGCACACCGCCAAGCAAACAATCGACTACTTGGCGACGTCAGACGTGGAATTACTGGGTCACCCGCCCTATTTTAATTTATTTCCGAAAATAAAAGAAAACTTTCGAGGAAAACATTTTATGGATGCCGAGGACGCAGTGGCTGCGTTTCAAAATGGCGTCGAAGAGACCCCCTAAGGACGAGTGGGCAGTGCTTTTATCAGTGGTTCCATCGGATGCAGCGATGTATTGATGTAAATGGACACTATTTTAAAAAGATATAATAAAAGTATAACTTGCTAGTTTGTTCAGTTTTTGTTTAAGTGTCACCCTCGTACGCGCATAACTTCCGAACTACTGCACTAAATTTGATAATTATATTTTCTTTGTGTTCGTTATTGTCAGGACAAGGTTTGTAGAAAGCAAATTACAAATTCGAAAAAAAAAATTGCACCCGTGCAAAGCTGGGGCGAGCCACTAGTAAAATATAAACGTTTGTTGTAGATTTTTAACGTTGAAACAATTTTGACATTTTGATTATATTATTGGTTTGTACTCACTTTTTCATCTTTGTTTAAGGACTGAGGAGAATCTGTTCCATTGTTAACATTGTCACCTGTTTCAGCTGATTCTGTACTTGTGGTACCTGTAATTCGAACTCTTCATTACTATCTAATTTCAGGTTTACTCTTAGTACTATAGGCTGTTTTTTTTTTTCTTCAAGCTATAGACACACATAAGAAGTGGTAATGATACGCACCGGCTTGTATGTGATGAGCGTTTCCGCGTTCGGCCTCATGCTCGCGCACCATAGCATCCAAATTGTATCGCCGCCGGTAGGAAATGAAGAACGAACGTACATGCGCCTCCGTTTTCGTGCCCAGTGTCTCGGCGATCGCTTGGAAGTCCCTGCCTGTGTAACAAGGAACAAACATATTAGATAAACCCATCCTTTTTCAAACAACACTTATTTTGCTCTTTTAGCACAATTTCTTTTCAAGTTAAGGCTATGCCGACCGCCTAGTGGCGCCCTCATCGTTTGTTTGGTTATAACTTTTATTTTAGAATGAAAATGCAAAAAATAAGCACGTTAAGTTGTGCTCCACAAGATTATACGTTAATATTATTATAAACGGTAGTTTTATGTTGTTTAGTTTTATTATAATCACTAAAACGGAAAATAGTGGCCACTTTTATCCGTTTTAGTGATTATAATAAAACTAAACAATGTAGAAATACCGTTTATAATAATATTAACGTATAATCTTGTGGAGCACAACTTAACGTACTTATTTTCTTCTTTTTCATTTTAAAATAAAAGAAATAACCAAACAAACGATGAGGGCGCCACTGCGCGGTCGGCGTTTGGTCGGCGCCCTCTTAAGGAAAAAATTATTAAACTCATCGCGCATCCGTCAGAATGATAATAATAATGGGCAAAACAATAAATCACTCGACTTCATTACGTCACATGTTTTATTATCCTTTAACATTGTGACGTAATTGAGTTAGAGGGAATCCCTTACCATATTTCCTAACGGCCGTCACCGCCATGAGTAGTTCGTCGTTGGTCCAGCGCGAGTTTATCTTGGCCGGCGGTTCGCCGGGCCTCAGTTCCTCCACGCCAGTGTCACCCACCTTTCGCTTCATCGCACTCAGCTGCTGTTTGTTCTGTTGCACCTGTTTCAATAATTATACTCACTATACTCGAACCACTTTCGCTTCAGACAAACACAATTTAGAACTAATCAATTCAGAACATAGGATATAAAGTGCATATCTGGATTATCCAAGAAACTACATAGTTAGGACTTAGGATTTGGGCGCCCAGCTACATTTGAAGCGCTGTAACTTTGGGGGTTTAATGGTTTAAATCAATAAAACTTGAACAAAATGTTGATCAACTAATCTATGTGTGCAGAATACATTTTCCCACAATACTACCTAATACAGTATTGTAGTATAATTAGCATGAAATACTACAAAATTATTGACTATTGAATTAATAAAATTAGTTGAATTATCACATTCTCACATTACATCACACAAACGCTTAGTCACATCCATGCTCTTATCTGGACTTATGACTAATACCAACGTATTTAGAGGAGTAGAGTGTCGACGTAAGGGTGAGAATGTGTCTCGCAACGACACTACATAGCGACATCGTAGCGGGTTGCATCTTACTTGTCTCTTTAGAGATATGACTTCTCTGTCCATAGCTTTGAGCATGGCATCGCCATGATTGATAAGTCCTGGCTGCGGGGGGTCGCCTGGCTGAGGCCCGGTAGCCATGGCGACGAGATCGTCGTGATTGATGTAAATGCCACGCGGCAACCGGTGCTTGTACCGCTGCTGTTTGGAACCCGGCCCGCGTCTCCCGGACGGTCCGCACAGCGGTCTCATCGTCCCCGTGCGTCTGTTACATCACCGCCAATATTCAAACAACCATCCCTATATACATTTAATTAAACCACACTCGGAAAATAATTGAGCTGCATTGTGTAACATGCAAGTGATTGTAACGAGCGGATAATCTAATAAAACTGTAGTATGAATAGTATCGTTACCGACCTGGCGTGCACGAGGCATGCCTGACACAACTTCTGCGAATTGAGCGCCGTGATCTGGTTGCACAGAATGCCGCACACAGTGCACCACTTGCCCGCGCTCTCGCCGCCGCCCTCGCCCTAAACCCCAATTAACATTTTACAGTCCTGTCACATTACGACTACCACCAGCTACACGGAATTTATGAGCTCTCGTAAGGACAGACAAAGACGTACACAATGACTTCTCACACACTTCTTTTAAAACCCATTAGAATATTAAATGATATTCTGCACACATTAGATATATTAAACAAGTAGTCCTTCATTGATTGGGGCTATTAAAGGAAGCATGCGGGAATATCATAGGAAATTGGAAGGAAGGTAGGAGGCAGGCTACATGTTAGAAATTAGTACAATGCGGAAACACAGTGGGTAAACAGTTATTAGCACTAATATAATGGATTATAGTATTTAAGTTCCATCAAGATTCACAAGTCACAACACAATAATCATATTTGATGCGTCATTCAACAACAATTATTTGAACATACATTCTCCTTTTTTCAGTAATGCATATTATCGTATTCCGTACCAAAAATATATTGCAAGAAAAGAAAGAAAAATAAAGTTAATCCATTTGCATACATGTAAATAAGACAGTAAAGTGCTACAGCTCAATAGTTAAGAAGTATGTTGATAAAGAAGGTGTAATAACATAATAATATTGTATGTATACTGTGTAGTATTTTGATGTATAATGAATACATAGGGAATATTATAAATGAATGTTGCATATGAGAGTGGTAGCAATCATAGTTGTAAATAAAAATGCAGAGCGGTCAAAATTAAAATGAAAAAGCATTATCAGAATACATAAAGCATTTGGACATAGTTAAAAATAATGATAATTAGTATAATGACAGTTGAATACAATATTCGATATTGAACAGTTATTTGAAGCAACAATTTATAAACACTCATAAATTGACTAACTATTCAAATAACTGCTGTATAATACATAGACTAGTACACAAGCTCATGTTGCCACAATCAAAACTTGCATGGTAACAAAGTAATGCTATTAAGTGCAATGCTATGACATGGCATGACTAAAACAGACATTTTATGGAATTGGATTTTGAAACAGGGAACCAACACTTCTAAGTAGAAGATATCAACATCAAGTAATGGATGACAAACACCAATTGAATAGACATATATGTGAGAGGATGGAAGAAGACACTGAACATCAAGTTTCCATGGTGACAGCAAAGTTATACTCATTGTGGGGAAGCAAAGCACCCACCTGGGCGCCCTGCTGGCCGGCGGCGCGTGGTGGAGCCCCGCCTGCCGCGAGGGACTTCCCTCCTCGGACAATACCACGGTGGAAAGTCCACTTCTGTCACATTGAACACAATTCCATAACTCAGAATAATATTCACCCTTTAAGCACCCAACATGTTCCTATTCTATGTGAATTTTACTTATAATAATGGTGAATCACTTCATTTGAACATCTTTATATCCATTATGAAATGTCCACATACAGAGTCAATAATTTACAATGACCCAAATTATCTACTCTGTAAATATAATTTATGGAATCAAGAAAGTAATTTGTCACAGCTACAAAATAAACCCATGTTTATTTATAGCTTTGTGAAAGTTAATTCCTGCCACTCTGCTATTTTATTTACTAAAAAATTTGCCACTTAGAAGTTGTACACAATTAATAATTTGGACAATCCAGATATACTATCACATTAAGGTAGTTTAAAATTGGAAAGAATATGATACAGTTGACATTGTTTCTATAATTAGGTACATTGGTAATACAATGACATTGCACACAATAAAAAAGGAGCAAATTATATTTGATTCAACTTTACAACAAGCCATGGGACCTAGTACACAAGCAGTACATACCTTTTCATCATTATCGGAGTCTTTGTCGGAGCCTCCAGGTTCAGAACCAGCACCTGATTCTCGCTTGCCAGTTCCTGAGCTGGTAGGATTGCGACCTTCACTAACAACATCCATCAGTGAAGTACGAGCTCTTGTTTTCTTCCATGAGTAATAATACTTAACTAACGATGCAATTGATTTGTCTGGCAACTACAGAAAACAAAAGATAGGATTATAGAATTGTTTAAAAATTAAACCTCAGAATTGAATCATTATGTATAAGGACCTACCATTTGTCGTATTCTGTGGAAGCTTTTGCCATGAAACTGAAAAGCCTGTTCAAAGAGGACCTTATCTTCAACAGTCCACTCATCAGGGAAAGGAGTGAAGTTGGCAAGGTCCATTGAAGCCCTGTTGAGGTCATGTTTGTGCCAGAATAACATCCCCAGTGCTTGTTCCCCATTGTACCCATATTTCTCCTTTGCTGTGGTAATATATTCATCCACTAAAAAAAATGCAAAGATGTTGAAATATTGCAAATATATAGGTATCTTGAATAATTCGTAAAACCAGTTTTCACTTACATTTCATATCAGATATATCACAAGTGGGTGACCAAACCAACAAAGCTCTGTCAGAAATAAGTTCAGGTCTGCGTTGGTCTACTGGTTCCAGTTCAGGGCACACAGCCTGATAATCTCTGCCCACTCTTATTTTCTCAGCTGCAAACGGTATTACTGCTTGGTTTCGTGTTACATTTATTGTGGATGAGATGAACGCAGCAGGAAGGCGATGATGGTAAGCATAAAAAATAAAGCACGAATGTCAGATGATGATGATTATTGTCTGCACCGCATTAACGTATTGCAGAAGCAGTTACCTACACATTATGGATTAAGGATTAATATTCACATCAAGATTACAATCGAGTAAGTACTTCTAAGTAAGTAAGTACGTATTGTACGAAACGTAAGTTCCCAATCAACTTGCCAAAAGCTCCCGATTAATAATCCAAAGCGATATTAAGCAATACGTAATTTGAAATATCTCGTACCATTCTCGTCTTCAGAACTGGAATCTGGACTTCCATGGCCATTGGGGCTTGGCCCCCTTGACCGCTTCCCGTTTCGAACATCATTACTTCTTTCGGCCAAAACCATGATTACACACTTGATCACAAATTTCACTTAAATAACACACAATTTAAAAAATCATTTAAAGGTTATTGTGGTTGAATGAAAGAAAATAAAAGAATTAAAGATCTTCGCACTTAAATTCAAACGTGATTCAAACCACCGCATCAATAATTTGACAAACCAGCCACGGAACGTAGTGGGTCATTTAATGGCGTCTGTAGTTCGCTGAGCATTCACTTTATTTAATTCTAATGAAATAGTTAACCGTGCCATTTTAAATTTGCAAACTTTTCCAATGTATTACCTATTTTTAGATTGTTTAAAAAATAATCCATTTATTTTAAAAAGCCGAATCGTATTCCAGTAAAAACAGTTTTATTTTATTTTACACTAGTAACTTTTTCATACAGACTCTTACAAATGAAACAAACTACTTTTCTTAAATTAATTAGTTTTATGAGCAATTATCCTCGTCCGTATAATTGATATAGTTTCATTTTTAAATGATCAAATACTAGTACACCTAAACCGCCAACTTTTATCATCAAAATTATTACTCTTCAAGTAAAACGCCTCTAACCAAATTCTACATACATATAATATATGTACTGCTTATGTTTTTAAAATAAGAGATGGCGCTATTAAGCATCCTTGATTCTTAGTCGAGGGCCGAAACTTGAGAGCTTACTTGAGAACGGTGAAAGTCCTACATTCAAAAATAAACAAACTAGATTTTTGGTGCCTTTACAAGTTTACATCGGTACAAGTTTACTTATTGCAGTGCACAGTGGTATGTAGTTACGCAGTATCTCTATGTAGTCTGTGTTGCAGTGCCTGTAAATTACAGCCAGCCAGTCAGAGTGGGACGCTTGCGGAAATAAACAAAAGAAAAGAGTAGATCAAAAAACAAAAGCGTAAAAACTAAAACCCAACTACTGAAAAGGATTAAACAAGAAAGAGGTACCTTCCCGCAGTGCCGTAACTAGGGCGGTGCCAGCGGTGCCCAGGCACAGGGCGCAGACCCTGGAGGGGCGCAGAAATGTCCAGACCAGGGCCACAAACAATACTATTATTATTTATTTATACTCGTGAATTCGCGTCGTCCGCGTATATTCTTCTTACAAATAAATTACACTTAAAAATTTCTTTAAAGTCACTAGATGGGCCTCTAAAGCTAGAGCCGTCAAAGCTTTAAATATGCAAATACTCCAAATCTAGTGCGTGCTAAAAATTTTAACTACCAACGAATACAATGCCGAAACAATAGCTACAGCAAAAAACATTATGGAACTGATAAACTATAAATTTATAATATGTACTCTGCAAATTTGGGTGCCAAGTTTTAGAGTTTGTCGATAGGGTGAATGTAGCTTTATAGTCGAAAACTATTTCTATCGACAAAGCCTCTGAATTAATCCAAGGACTAACAAGGCAGATTCAGAATATTCGCGAGACTGTGGATAATGTATTCGAAAAGGCAGAAAAAGTTTGTGAAGAATGTGATATCGAAGACGATTTTCCTGAAAAGCGTAAAAAGCGAGTAAAGAGACACGTCTTGAGAGAAAGTTCAGACGCCGGCTACGATCTTACCCCACAACAAAACTTTAAAATGCATGTAAATGAAGCAATTGATAAAATCATTTCTGAATTCACGTGGCGATTCGAAAAATTACACAACATTCACCAGGGGGCCTAAATAGGCCACTTTGGCAGAATCATAAAAAGATAAAATTATGAATCGTAATGGACAGTAAACTGTTAAGTAAATCGAATCAAGTCCCTTTGATGAAGGATTTTCAGTTTTTTTTTTGTCTGTGCTAAAATACTAATCAATCCAATCCAAATCCAATCCCTATCTCTTTGATTATACCTACGTAGTGCAGCGAAAAAAAGGAAAACACGGACTGTCTTCGCCATATTTTGATTCATAACGTTATCCTTTTACGATTCTGCCAAAGAAGGTACGAAAAAAAATAACAATTTCGTCATACGAAGCGAAAAAGCAATTTGGGATCCCGCGTCGGACCATTTTTAATAAATCAAAAAACATGCATAACATACAATTTGGTCGGCCTAGAGAGTTGACAACTGAGGAAGAAGATGTAGTGAATATTAGAGCTGGTAAAGCCATTTTATAAAAAAAAAATGTTTTTTTTTTATGTTAGGTATTAGTAATTACAAGCCAGCAATGCTAAAAAGCATTACATTTGTGATTTTTACTTATGAGTAAAAATCACAAATGTAATGCTTTTTGCTACTTATGAGTACCTAGCAATTTTTTTATTTTTTTACACAGTGAATAAAAGTTACAATAGTTATTTGTGCAACAAGAGAGCAAAGTAGTTTTTTGCTGCGAGTGCTGATTTTGAATCCCGAGCAAGCGAAGGATTCAACGATTGAATCACGAGCGTAGCGAGTGATTCTAAAGTTGAATCCTGAGTGTGGCGAGGGATTCAAAGGCACGAGATGCAAAAAACTTTGCTCTCGTGTAACACACATAACTTTTCACTTCAGCAGCGAGAACACTTTAGGAGATAAAAATAATAAACAGGAATAGATTGAAATAACTATTTATTGTGATTCAAAATAATAATGAACATTGTAGGTAGATACCAATTCTATAAAATCTAAAAAATAAGATAGCAACACCGTCTCCGAAAAACTGCTTGCGCCCTTTGTAAGTCTCCATTCATTGAAGACATGGTATGCTTTCAGATATTTCTCGCGAGACTTCTCAGGTAGGAAACTTAATTCTGCATTAATAACTTGTCGTTTTAACTCTTCCGGTGTTAAAATACTGTTCTCGTCGCTAGCTTCACTCATATTTTACGATTATTTTAATATTTTTTAACTTATTCAACTCTGTACGCCAGTCACGAAATTTTATTCCCGCTCTTTTATTTAAATTAAGGCGTGTTCGGAAATAGCACCCATGATATATTATTATTCAAAATATATTACGTAAGTACTAAGTACCTAACATTTATTGAAACTAGAAATAAATATTTACAAGTTAAATATCAGTTTTATTTGCAGTAAATACTTATTTTCGTTTAAATAAAACAATAAGTTAAAAATTCAATAAATTACATTAAAAGACATAATTTTCTTTTTGCAAAATTTCTTTAGTTAGTACCTACGAAATTCCGAACGTGTTTGTATTTGAGGTCGAATTCAAAATCCGAACTTCGAAAGGGCTGGTCTTTGTCTCTCTCTCTTTCTAATGGCGGGAAAGAGATAAAGTGTGAATGTTTCGAATTGTATGATTAACCAAAAGTAGAATAAAAAAAAAATTAAAAAGTTACTTTGTCTCACTCAGTGAGCAAAATCGCATTTTGCTCATTGATTTCACGCAGCAAAACCTACTTGTTTGAGCTACTGAAGTGAAAAAAAATAAACCGTATTTTTTTGGGACAACCCTTGAGTCAACGACATTTTTGTATGAAAAGTTGCTTGTACCTGCTACAACATTGCCTATTAGCAGTAAAAAAATATATTACCGTCATGGCAATAATCTAACTGTCGGGAACAAGCACGGTGTCACATGTGCACGGAAAAAAAATACTAAAATGATCAGCAATATATTTATTGAGATATCCTTTTAGGCAAAGTTGTGTCTTTTACCTACAACTTTGCCTACGACTTTGAGTATTTGTAATTATGAATAACGGCATGATTTAAATAGATTTGGGTTCTACCTGGCAAGGCATAAGGGCTGTTTCCCATCTGAAAGTCTTTAAAAGCCGTAACAATAAATAGGTTCAGAAATACGAACAAAATACGTCAAAATCCAGGCAAAGTTACAGCATTTTACGGTAGCCTTTTTAGGCCCCCTGTTCATTAATTTTTTGACAGTACAACACATTACCAAATATCCAGTGGAAGAACTAAAAAAACATGCTGCTGATTTGAGTATCAAATATTCTGCAGATATAAATGCTACTGAATTTTGAGCCGAATTAGAAACTTTGAAGAGTCAAGTTGAAGCGACCACATTATTTGATAAATGTGAATGTCAGTCAAGTCTAGGTCTTCTTAAAGCTATAGTAGAACTAGATTTAAAGAAAATGTTTACCAAAGTAGTGGTCGCTAAAAAGATTTTTTTAACAATGCCAGTGACTGTAGCTTCCTGCGAAAGATCGTTCAATAAGCTCAAATTGATAAAGACGTACCTACGATCGACGATGGGCCAAGAAAGATTATCGTGTTTAGCGATTTTATAAAGTAAAGGCTCCTACAAACAGGCGCGACACGCGATATAATCGCGCGCGACACAAACGCACCGCTCGCTGCGCGATTTGCGGTGCCTTTGTATCGCGTGTCGTGACGCGCTTGTTTGAAGGAGCCTTTAATCTTTAAGCAAGGTTTACGGTTTGCCGTGAATCTTTACTATCTGTACTAATCAGCATGTCGATTCTGTAAAAATCTCACCGTGAATACTTGCGTGGAGTGAGCTGTCAGTGTCATCCTACTGATGCTAGGGATTGACCAAGCAAACATTTACAATCATAAAAGAGATTTTTTGATTCCCACGTAGTTTGTGTGGCGTGATCACTTCACCCGATTCACGACACTAAATGTCGTAAATCGGGTGAAGTGAAGGTGAAGTGATAAGATCACGCCGCGCTTGCGCGTTAATCACTGTCATTATCACATTGCAGATTGCGTGATCACTTCACCTTCCCTTCACCCGATTCACGACATTTAATGTCGTGAATCGGGTGGAGTGAATGTGAAGTGATAAGATCACGCCGCGCTTGCGCGTTAGTCACTCATCACATTAGAGATTTGTTTTTATATATTTAACTTGTAAGGCGTCATGTATAAGAACATTAGGAAATTATGGTAATAATATTAATAATTAATATAATACACCATGGCGACCCTGCCTTAGAGTCTGCCAAGGGGCAGATTAAGCAAAGTTTTCGTTGAGCGATTTTCAAAATGTGTAATCATAATAATCATAATCATTTTTTATTTGTCTAACATAGGTAGTAAATACAGTTCTTAAATTAAAATTCATAGGTCGCTATGTTATGCCAAGAGGCGTACAAATAATTATGGTTGCATGCTAATTAAATACAATCAACAATATGGAATCATTTCCACAGTCAATGCATAAATAAATAATCATAAATTAGAATTAGTCACAATATTCAATTAAAATTAGTTAACTCTAAAGTAGAAAAAGACGAGGTATTCGTCAATCAAAACGCGGCTGGTGGAGGTGTTGTTGACGCCGAGGTGGTGTTGCCATGGTTACGAGATTCGAGTGGAGTGATATATGGTACATTCCGAATTGCACTGTAATCGACTACAGCGTGCTTACACCTTGACCCCAATTCTGCTGTATGGTATTTATCTATTATTCCCCGCATAATCTTACCACGCCGTACGTTTGTCAAGCGTGGTATTTTGACAGTTCAAACCGGTTTCGGTCATTGTGTCATAGAGAATACGTTAATAGCAGATGTAGTGATTAGGTTATTAAGGAATTGACGTGGTTTCGAAGTAACGAATCATTAAGTGGTCATAGTGAATTAGGGCCCTTTTCTGAATTAACGCGAACGCGATAACGATGTCCCGTGAATCGACATATAGTATGAAGTCATGGCATGTGCCATCTTGCGATAACGCCGACTACCGACCATGCCCTAAAATTTAGGGCATGGTCGGTTTTTCATTTAGGGCCTAAATTAATAATTATCACCGATCTTTAAACTAACGTGGCATTTTCGAAATTGTGCTTCTGGCTACAGTCGCCACCTTACCAAAGAAGAAGAAATTCGTGGTGTATACACAAATAAATACTATAATCCAACCATGAGTAACTATTCAAGTGAATAGGTATATTACTGACTCTCAGCTGCCATAGTGGTGATTTATCTAAATCGGAAAGCAAATTATTCATGTGAGCGATGATGACTTAATTCGGAATGAGCCATATTTCACGCCGCGCAAGCGCGTTAGGCGCTGGCGCTGTCTGGCTATATAAGGACTTACTAGTCTAGGGAAAAAAGAAAAAAAAACAAGGTTGAGATTCTGACTGCGCTTCTGTTTTGCTATTTTATTGTAAGTAAAACCCCACAAAATATTACTGATTTGACCACTAAAATACTAGCTTTGAATTATATAAAAATATCAATAGGATTAGCATTAAAAATATTATTAAAATCTCGATTATGATTGTAAATGTATGCTTGGTCAATCCCTAGTATCTGGTAAGATGACACTGACAGTTCACTTCACGCTCACTTCACCTAAGTTTTCACGGTGAGATGGTTACAGAATCGCACTGCTGTATTTGGTATCATTTGTGTTTTGTCTAATTGTGAATTTTGACAAATATTTTCGAATAAACGTTTTTTCACCTAATTTATAAACGCAATTTATTTGAACTGCTTTATTCAAAACTTTACCAAGTACCTACTCAAAATTAAGGTTACAAAAACTTAGTTTTTGGATGTTAGATTTATTTTAATAGACAATCCATTTTATTGTCAGAACAAATTATGATTTTCTATATTTCATGGGCGCGGTTATAGCAGCTCGCACCGGGCGCATAAAAGGCTAATTACGGCACTGCCTTCCCGTAGATGCATGCCGCTGTACTGACATACTTGTTTTTGCGATTACATATATATATAATAATTACTGGCGATTTGTGGGTGTACTATACACCCCTGCCCAACCTTTTGAATGAATACAGGCGTGATGTTATGAAGAAATCTCGTTTCCGCAACTTTTTCGCACAACTGTCCTTTCTCGCAAGTGGATTCTCGCGCAAGTGGATTCGCGCAAGTATCCTTCGCTTAAGTGTCTTTCGCGCAAATGTCTATTCGCGGAAAAGTCCATTCGCGCAAAAGTTGATTCGCGCAAAAGTTCATTCGTGTAGAAGTCCAGTCGCGCAAAAGTCCATTCGCGGAAATGTGTTTTCGCGCAAGTGTCTTTCGCGGAAATGACTTTTCCGCAATTTTCCCAGATCCCCTGTAAAACTATGTTTATTGCAATCACGAGGTTTTCACTCCAGGCGGCGACAATATTGGCTTGAGCTATACAGGGTGGCAGGGACATCGACGCACAAACTGCGGGGTAATTGAATTAAAATTATTTTTTCAATTAATTGCCCATGAAGCAGTTAAAAAAATGTCTTGAGTGTGCCTTGTATTTAGGAAAATACAATGCACACTCAAGTGATTTTTGTAACTGCCGACATTTTTTTTTTACATATCTCATTGTGTTCCATTACAATACTTAAATCCTGTGATGTGTGGCAAGCCAACGGATGCTGGAGGTATCCATCTATCCACCCTGGCAGGATATGAGAGTCGCATGGAATCTGCAGTTCTGCACTCACTGACTTCAACTTTAACACCAAAATAGCTGGGCAGAGGCACAGACTTTATTACCTACTGGCAGCACTCCTACGGTTACCGACTTGTTGGCGGCATGCGAACTGGAACCAAGAAGCTTATAGATAAAAGTGGAGGCAACACTCTAAATACATAAGTGAAGACGACTGTGCTGTGACTGTGGTCGGACACTCTCTTTCTAAATACACACTTATGAACGAGACAGTGATATGTGTTTTCTTTGTCATATGTATGTATTTAGAAAGAGAGTGTCCGACCACAGCTAGTAGTCTTCGCTTTGGTATTTAGAGTGTTGCCTCCACTTTTATCTATAAGCTTCTTGACTGGAACAGCCTCGTAAATCATTTTTGTTTTTTATAGTACGACCCCGACCATGGGTTTCGTCGATTATCTTCGGAAAATCCGAAATTTTACTTATAAAATGTGACCAATAAGTCCAAGAGAAGATGGCGGGAGGAACTTGACGCCTACAATCAGGATAGGTTTACACTAGCTCAAGGCAGAGAGGAGTGGGAAGGAGAAAGGGAGGCTTTTGTTCCGCAGTGGGACAACATAGGATA
This sequence comes from Luperina testacea, assembly GCA_927399505.1. Classification (NCBI taxonomy): domain Eukaryota; kingdom Metazoa; phylum Arthropoda; class Insecta; order Lepidoptera; family Noctuidae; genus Luperina; species Luperina testacea. The sequence goes on along the minus strand of OV656768.1, from coordinate 13,921,374 downwards.
AAAATAAATAAATAATAATAAGTGAGGGTCAGAATCAGGGCGTTCCAGCAATCTTAATAATAATATAATCTTTGTACTTTGAGACCAACACCTCTAACTTTGTTTCGGCATTTCTTCTCAGGAAAATGCTGGCGCCATGTAGTTTTAAAATATTGCCCAAACAAATTACTTGTAAAGTGTCTTAAAAGATCTACTTGCAGAAATAAACATTATTTCATTTAATTTCAACCAATTATAATTTTTGTGGGAATATAAATCGACTTCTATTTGGCAATGGTCCTATATTATATCAGTGTCATAATATTTGTTATGCGCCTGCCACACACTCGACGAGTGGCATGGGAAGTAACGAGGAAAGGAGGCAGAGACATAGTGTGGCAACATTACTCGTCATGCCACACGTCATGCTCCTCGTCCTACCCACTGCTCCCTATTTTGTCGGTTTTTGCGCGCGAGTCAAAGGACCGGCAATACGAGTGCGAGTGGCCGGCCACATAATCGCGCGGTCGCAGTCTGCATCAGTCTGCATGGAGCGCTCGCGCAAGACGCACGCGTATGCAAAATTGGAAATTATGTCGTCGCCAAGCGTGGAATGGTCAAATGAAAAGGTGTTAATAATCCACCATCTCCGTTGGCGAGGACGACGACGACGATGTATATTTCTTTTTACTACATTAATATAATTAGCTATACTAAAAATGCATAGCGCGCACGCTGCCACCGTTTCAACGTCCATTGTCTCACCAAGGCAAATGACAAGTGAGGAGCGTCGCGATTAATTGCGCGAGTAGAGCAGTGTGTGGGCAGAGAGGGCAACATCGCGGCAAATCACGGCAGCGCGAGGAGCATAGCGATGAGCAGCGCAAGGAGCATAGTCTGGCAGGCGCATAAGGTACAGTCGCGAATCATGTTTTAATCAACAAACAACCTAACACTGACCTGCAAATTGCAAAAAACGTAAGAAAATCAGCTTTCTTACCTATGCGCAAGAATTAATAATATTGTAGAAATCAGCCATTCATGAAAAGAGTAATCCTGTTTTTTCAATTAGCTAATTGCGACCACGGGAAGTTCTTCTTGTTTCGTCTTTTTCAGTAGTCGGGTTTTAGTTTTTAAACGTTTGTTTTATTTAATTTTTTTGAGGTTTATTACAGTAATATTTATATTTTTGAAATGTGCTAATTAAGCCCTTCCATTTGATATCCCACAAGGCACCATCCCATAATATTTAGGTATTTTTAAATTCATTACTTTATGTTTTCTAGAAGGCGCCATATTGAATTTAGTGTGACGTCACATAGCCTATAATAAAATAATAATACTTTATTTCAGACCATAGTGTCCATAACCAGCGGACGGTCAAGACGTTTAAAACGATACCTCATTATAATTTGTCAAATAGGTACTTTTGAAGAACACATACATACATGATACATACATCATACATACTCGTATCTGTCAAAATCATAACCCTCCGTTTTGCTTCGCCGTAGTGGGGTAAAAAGAGAAAAGGACAACAAATAATATATTACTAAGTATAATGTGTAATTTTAACATTACATTGCGGTTGAAGACGCATTTGTTTTGTATTTGTCGGTGAAGAAAGTTAGTTTTTTTTTAAATGTCAGGTAGGTAGGTATCACATGATTTGTTGATGTTAGTCTTTGTAACTAAAAATCGTTTTATGTTTTGTGCTGTCTTATATTTGATATTCAGATACAATGTAAATTGTTCATGAATAAATTGAATTGAATATCGTTTGGTCTCTTTGTAAAAGCGGGACATTTTTGCTCTGGTTGGAGACAACGGGACAGACAGCCTGAAAGCGGGACAAATGGTCACATTAGTCAAACACCACTAAATATAGGGTCACAGTGATGTCTCCATGAATACATTTACTGGGGCCAGATTGTCTCTTTTCAGTCCAGACAAGACAAGGAAGCGATATTCAAATTTTCTTACGTTTTTTGCAATTTGCTGGTCAGCATTAAGTTGTACGTTGATTAATATATGAATCGCGGCCGTAAGAAATATGTGTTTACAGAATTATAATCATTAAAATCATCAACACAACTCTCTAAGACCACGTAAGTCCAAAGAATGATGATTTCATGAAATAGTTATTCTTGAGACTTACGTGGTCTTAGAGAGTTGTGTTGATGACTTTAATGATTATAATTCTGTAAACACATATTTCTTACGGCCGCGATTCATATATTAATCAACGTACAACTTAATACTGACCAGCAAATTGCAAAAAACCTAAAAAAAAATGAATTTCGCGGGCTACCCTGGCGCTTTCGCCTTAAGGCAAACAGAAAATGCCTGCAAGAGGTACTGGTCCTTGAAAGAGCTTATGATAGGAAACCTTCTTTTGTCACTCAAGCAAGTTTAGTAAAATAACAGAAAATATAACCAATCCAAGTCAGGATGGCCTAAATTTCGAGCTCGCAACGCTCGCTTTTGCATTCTCTTTATCTCCTCGTAAATAAAAAAGTGAAAACGCAATGAAAACAACCTATCCCGGTCCAGAATTTCGAGCTAGCGCTTCGCTCACTTAATAGTCATAATACTGTTTTATCTATTTGTACATACAAAAACGATACCCAATTTTTGAGCTTCACCGCAGTAGGGTAAAACGGATCCCAAGAAATTTTGATACAGGGCCCCATTTAGACTAGCTGCGCCACTGTTTGAGACCGTGTTATAAAGCAATCTAAAAGGTAGTAGTTTAGTTTAGTTTATTTATTAATAATTATAAAAATTACAAGTAAAAAGTCATTAGAATTAAGAAGTTAAGAAGAAGAAGAAGAGAAAAGAGAAGAAGAAGAAGAAAGAAGAGAAGAAGAAAGAAGAGAAGAAGTTAGAAGTTATTAGTCATTAGTAAAATAGTGTTTTTAAGGGTGTTGTCGCTATACCTATTTAGTAAATTATCTCAGGGGTTTCATATATGCTTCTAAGGGGCGGGATGGGAAAACTAAAAAACATAAAAAATAAGAAAAAGTATAATCGCTCACACTGATCCCGGGATAGAAACAACATTTGTTCAAACTTTTGTGAAATTTTCATGCAAAGTAGTAATATTAATTTATGATTTAAATTGATGTTACTACTTTGCATGAAAATTTATAACTTTAGTTATAGAGTTGTTGGGGTTTCTCCGGTGCAGCGCTGCAATCACAAAATACATAAGCTAAATGCTGCAATGCTTCTAAGGACGGCAGTACTAATGATTTTGATTTCTTAACGATCATGCGCAGAGTGAAACTGCCTTGCGTCTGTTGTACCGTCGCGTCGCATTATGGGAAATTCCAACTACTTGTTGAATACTGCTACCTACTCTCCAATAGTTTATTTTCAGAGGTGCAGAACTGTATGGAAAAGGGTGGGGGAAGCCTTTGCCCTGCAGTGGGACTGTGTGGGACAATACAGGCTTATTATACTAAATTTAGATTAAATAGGTACTTTTATTTAACAAAGTTCACAATTTCATTAGAGAGACAGTTGAATATCAAAATATCTTCTTCTCGATGTTCTATATTTATTATTTTTCATTCTAAGTCCCTGCAGTTTTATGATTCAGCTTTTGTAGTTATCAAAGCGTTTTTATCATAGTTACATTTCTGAAATAATATTGCGAATAGAAAATCACATAATTGCCTCATTATTTTCAACAAGTGAGAACAAAAGAGACAAGTGTAAGAAAAGGAGATAAATATTGAAAATATTGAAATGCCATGTCAAAGTTAATGTTATTGACAGATTTCAGAACGAAACGCAGTTTGACAGATGCTGTTGCCGAGATTTTTGGGAACATTTTAATTTTGCTTTACGTTTCAAGAATGTTATCAAAATAGATAACGATTATGTTGCGTTGTAATTCTTTCACGAACAGGTGGTAAAGTCGCGTCAGAGATAGTAGGAAGAAGTACACTCTAACGAGGCATCGAGAGAAATGCTACTGTCGTGATCGGGACCGCGTTTTGTTCCTTATTTTGCCAAAAAGGGCGCACAATTATTGTGAACGTTATGTAATGTGTATTGTAGTGTTATCGTGAGTGCTTATAATATTGTGGGGAAGATGAGGACGGTGGCGTTGATCAGCGGGGGTAAGGACAGCTGCTACAACATGATGCAGTGTGTCGGCGCCGGGCACACGATCGTCGCGCTGGCCAACCTCCAACCTATACATAAAGGTTAATTTCGTCCCGATATCCGATTTAGATGCGTATATTTACTATACCGAGCGCTTAATTATTGTTGTTGTATTTCTACCAGACTGAAAATAGCCATGAAATAAAAATCAAAATTGCATGAATGAAAAGTCCCACATTTTGTAACATATGTCTTAAAATAAGAACATCTGAAGTTATTTTAAGCCTACCTGTGATTTGGCATCAATTGTTTTTTTATCAGTTTACCTGTGCAGGGCTATCAAATTGATGTAGTGCACTTTTAATTATTAAATGCTTTAAAGTTTAAACTTTACACAACAGTATTACAAGTGCCGAATTTTAATGGCTCGGTTATGCATGCTCAAGCATGTTTTTTCACATTTTGAAATAATTTGATCAATTTCAGATGAAATGGACAGCTACATGTACCAAACCGTAGGGCACCAAGGTATAGACCTGTATGCTGAGGCTATGGGTCTGCCGCTATACAGGGAATCAATAACTGGCAATGCAATCAACCAGGGCAAGAATTATCACCCCACAGAAAATGATGAGGTCGAGGACTTGTACAGACTCCTTTCTAAAATTAAGGTAATGTGTGCTTAACCTCATTTTACTTTAAGAAACAAAAGCAAAATATCAGAAGAATGCTGAACACTCCTCTTCTGCAGAGTTAAGAGCAAGAAAATAATATTATTTTAGTACTAAAAATAATATTATTTTAGTAGATATAATAATGCCTTATGCCTACCCCTATGGGAAGAAGAAATGAGGTATTTAAAACATGTCTAATTCAAGTTGAGATGTGCATGGAAGGTTAGCTAGGTACATGATGTAAACTTGTCTAACATAGATCTACATATATAGTTACATAAACAGTCATGCAACAGGTTTTAAATTACCACTTTAAGTGAATACTGAACCAGTCCATTCAATGATTGTAATAGTCAATTGTGAATAATGTATTAGACAAAGCTGTTTTGTTATAACTTTATGGTACAGTATTGTTTCAACTGACTTCAGAAAGGAGGTTTGTGACTGTGTGTATGTGACCTGTGTCTTAGTATGCTCAATTATATTTTTTGTAGTTTTTTAAATCAAAAAGCAAATATTTTTTATTTAGTCCGGAAGGTAGAATATGACCAAAATAATTTTACTTCCTGTATGGTAAACCACAGGTTTTACCTAACACTGATAACCCACATTGTTTGGCTTAAACTAATATTACAAAGAGAAAAGATTAGATTTTTTGTATGTTTATTAAGCTTTCAAGCTAAAATGGCTGAACAGATTTGGATACAATTTGGCATATGGGCAGACCATGACTTGGATTAGGACATACAATATTTTTCATATTGATATTCCTATGAGATCGAGACCTATGCAGGTGAAACCGTGGGGTGCAGCTAGTGGTTAATAATTGTGATCATGGAATATGTAGAGAAGCTACATTTATCTGTATTCCTGGAACATTAATGTACAGACGCCAGCACATCAAGCTACCCGAAACTGTCAAATTACCTCAATCAACATTGAACCTTATGCGTTAGCGACAAAGTTGAAAATCTATTAAATAAATTTGACAGATTGTAGTAGCTTGATGTGCTGGCGTCTGTACAACAATTATCAACAACAGTTCATATAGGTTGTGTAATGAAAAGATAATGCTACTTTCATAATGTATGAAACTGCTTATCAATCACTGAGTCTGCGAATGAAAGTCACTATCACTAGCCTAGCAATAATTGTAAAAAATATTTGTTATTAATATACATATTTTGAGCTTGAAATGAAGTAATTAATAGCTTTATAAGTATGTACTAGGTTGTGTCATAGGACGCATACCAATCAAGAAATCTGACACGTCATAAAAATTACTGAATGTCATAATACATAGTGACGGATTATAAGAAAAAAAAATTAAGTAATGGTTCCATGAATGTATTTTGACCCACTAGTAAATTATCATTATCTTATTGATTTGTAATCCTTTGTATTTTTTCGCGACACCTAAAAGAATACCCGTTTTCACTAAGACTAGGCGACAGCTAAATGAATGCCTAAACCGTCGTAAAGTATAATTATTTAATTTGGGCAAAGGTATCTTCATCTTAACACTCGACTTTCAAATGAGTCATCCTAAGTCTTTAATTCGTTCTTGTAAATAGTAAATTCATACATCATGTTTTTTTAGACAGTTTTGTGATGATGCTCCAACCATTACCACTTGCAATTGCTAGGCATTATCAGTCAAAAAAACTTAATCAGCTTATAATGTCCTCACTGCTGGGACACAGGCCTCCTCCCTGTGAGAGGCAGTGGGCCATAATCCACCATGCGGGCCCAGTGCGGAGTGGTGGAACGGACAAATGATTCATTATAATTATCAAGAAATATGTGACTTTGAATGAGGTTCCATTGACATTGTAAATATGTGTTAATAATATTTATGTACTCCAGAATGTACTGTCCACAGAATAATCTGAATGTAAATAAAATTGCAGTGATAAGTAGTTATGTTACATGAATGTATATTATATGTCAATTATTGTTTCAGAATGATTTAGAGGTAGAAGCGGTTGCCGTTGGTGCCATATTATCAGATTACCAAAGAATTAGGGTTGAAAATGTGTAAGTATTTAAGATTGTTTTTATTTTAGCATAATTTTTATACAAATGAAACAAAATGAATGAATGGATCATATCATGAATGAATTCTTTCTATCTATGTATTCAGCCTGTAATGTCGCACTGCTGGGCAAAGGCCTCCCTTTCCCTGTGCCACACTTGTCAGTCCACTGCCACACTTGTCAGTCCACTGCCACACTTGTCAGTCCACTGCCACACTTGTCTGTCCACTGCCATTGCGGGCCAGTCCTTTTGGCAGGAGTAAATTTCGTCCCTCCATCTTCGCCTTGGTCATCATTACTTCCAGGCATGAATGAATGAAGCTGTTAAAATACATATATTTATGATTTTCTAAGTGGAAGGAAAATCTTAAATATTCTGTCTTTGAATGGTGGGTTAATTAATTGCTTGGAAGTGCAAAAATACAAATACAACAACAAATATGAATAGAGAATCTAATGAATTCATCATTTACCGCTTTATCTGCATAGTAAATATTATGTGGACTTTGGAATTAAATGTTTAATTGCTTAGACAATTGCGGAGTTGCTGTTATGATAATTAATTAATTATAATAGTGTCGTTAATGTTAATTATTCTGTGAAATCTTAATCAGACGAGCAATTATATTCGCCACCCTCCCCATTCTAAAAGAGTTAGCCGTCACGAGACGCCCGGAAGATGTGAAAAATCAAAATAAGGGCGTTTGTGCACTACAAGGAATTTTACTGTCCGGCAGTCCGATTTTATTTATTTATTATGTCGTGCCATATGGGACCGTAAAAATTCGGACTGCCGGACGGTAAAATTCCTTGTAGTGCACAAACGCCCTATGCGGCGGTGGAGAACGTCATTCTGTTTGCCGTTACGGCATTCGACTTTGTTTTACCTCCAAGGCGCGCCTAAAAAATGTTTCACATAAAAAAAAACATATTTTACCTTATTTTATAACGCAAATAAATATAAGTACTCTGTACTAATATTATTGACATTTGTTTATGTTATTGGATTTGCTCAACAACATTTATCCAGCGTAAGATAGTTTTGCGATTTTAAGTAGGCTCTCATAAAATTTTGTTTCATACACAATACTTGTAAATAGCCATTTTGTTTGTATCATTCGACCTAGCTTTAAATAGTTTTTTAAGTATGTCAGCACTAAAACAAATGAGCGTTTAGCGGGAACTGCATGTGCGCATAATTTATTTTTAATAGGTTTTTAACTATTTTACCCTCGATAATTTACTGAGAGATCTCATTCGAGGTTCAAGTCATACTGCCGTCCATTCCTCTAGAATGTTTCAAACTTAAGCCCTATGCTTTTGCTTATAATGAACAAGTTCCAAGCATACGGAGCATCAGCACAAGTTCTGTGGTTATATTTTCTGTTAACATTATTTTGAATATAAGGGGTTTATGTATTAAGTAATGATTAGCAACTGTTTAACCATACATGGCGTTTAATGTGTCTTAACTGTTAGCGACATTTTTAAAGAAAGGGCTAACCCCTTTCTTTATACTATACGTTGCTTCTGTATAGAGTAGGACACTCTATACCTACATTTTTGCCAACTGAGCAGGCATACGTTAAGGCGATACCTTTCCACTTCACCAAGTAACCCTCAGATGACCCAACTAAATATCAAAGGCGCCATAATTTATAAAGATTTTGTGCTCATAATTTATATAATTTAACCTGTCAAGCCTTGCGTGTACTACATGTGGCACGATACAATAGAAAATTAATTGTCTGTTGGATTTTTCGTGCTGTTGGATTTTGGACTTTCGATGCTGAGCCGAACGTCGAAAACCCAAAGAGCTTTATTATCATCCAATTTGACTGATAGATCACAAATGCAGTAAATATATTGCTAAAATGGTTTGTCTTTTTATAGATGTCACCGGTTAGGTCTAGTCTCCCTTGCGTACTTATGGAGGCGGAACCAAAAGGAACTGTTGCAGGAGATGATAGCAAGCGGCGTCGAAGCTATTATTATTAAGGTCAGTTAACAATCAATAATCTTAAGGTGTGTCTAGACACTAGACAGTGCGAAGTATGCTCCGCAAATGCATTTATGATATGCTGCCTCAGTTGGAGGCCTGCGTTACACGGCATTGCACACGGGCCACGGCTTACTATTCGATGTACACGCCTAGCACTGTCTGCACTTTTGTCAATTTTATGTCAAGAGATACGATTGGCTTAATTGTCTTTCTGCCAACCAATCACAAGCTTTTTTTTTGTTTAGCCTATACTGTTCCACTGCTGGCAAAGGCCTCGCTCAAGTCCTTCCAGGAACTCTTTACTCTTTTCTCAATCACGCGCTTACACTAGATTAACTGTATTGACACTTTATTAGGGTTTCAGAAGCAAGGTTTCGATTTATTAAAGTCTTTTGGTACCTATATAGTAACTTGATGAGATAGCAACTAAAAATGCTGATCCGTGCTTGTAGGTATGATTTTCATACCTATAAACACGGATCAACATTTTTCTGTATATATTTCGAATTCTTTCTGTCAGTTAAAAGCGTCAATCGCTAGAGTGAAAAGTTACCTCGCAAGCAGATAGGTTTATCAGCTTCTTCTTTTATTTCGTCACGAACTATGGTAGAAAGGCGCATGCTGTGATAAAATACTAGCAAGTTACAACGCGTGCCACGAAAGATGAGACTTGACCCCGCCTCCCCCGCTCTTTCCGCCGCCCCTATGACGTCCGGTCCCGTCCCGCACTCAGACCTCATACCGCTAAAGATACCTAAAATCGTGTACTGAGCAAGTCAAACCACGTGGTGTGTCAAGTCTCATCTTTCGTGGCACGCATTGTACCAACTGGCTATAGGCCGACCGCTTAACTGAGACATTGCCTGAGGTAGCAGCGCGGTGCGGGAGGGGTGTGGTGACGTGATGCGAGAGCTCAGTGATTCGTCAACTTGTTACAACTATCACCCTTCCCGCACCGCGCAGCTACTTCAGGCAACGTCTCCGTTAAACGGTCGGCCTATAGTATTTTACGAGGCTGACTACTCATTCTCAGGGTGCGTAGGTCGTAGATACATTTATTATTGTCTCTCGAGAATGCTATTTGAATGCGCATGGGTTGCATCCGAAATGCCTTCTTGCTAGCCTGTCTGCTAGTACCAATCAACGTAATTACGATATCAACTACGATCAACTACGTGCATAGTATTATATATAGACTTCGCATACGAAGTGGTACCTATAATTTGAATTATTTGTATCATCATTCAGCGACATAAACATTCTTGTTCTAGTCTTACGAATACTAATACCTACATATTAGTGTCCGAAGTAGTGTTTACAATAATGATTGGTCAAAAATAACTTCCTTACATATGAGGCCGTACGTCATGCGTCAATGATAGTTTTATTCAATTTATTTGACGTTGATCAATCAGAGTGTCATTTGTTTGAACAGGTTGAAAATACCCACTAGTCTAAATATAATCAAAATGAAATGCCTCTTTGTTTAGTTTCTTTGAACACCTTGTTATTTATTATGATTTGTTACTATTATTAGCTACAAGCATTAATTTCCGTCTATTACCGTCATCATCGTTGGGATACTTTAAAGGGGCCTTTACAAGACATGATACCTTAGTACTATGGGTGGGATCCTGGTAGCCAGCTCAGCTCACCATTCAGTAAGATTGGTGTTTGACAACCTTGCTGACTGGACAATCTCTTCACTACGGCCACGACATGAACTATTTTAGCTCGTGCCGACACAATAAGAGAAGAAGGTTCTCACCGAACGTATATCTAACAGATTCTGAACCTTTTCTCGCAAAACAAGTGGTTTGCTGAACGTTACCAGCTATTTAATAGTGTAAATAGACTCGCCCAAGTCCAGCTTAAATAAAAGTTTGTCTTATTGTTCAACAGGTGGCAGCACTAGGTTTAGACCCGCGGGTACACTTGGGCCTGTCCCTCCGCGACATCCAGCCGCACCTTCTAGTCATGCAGGACAAGTACGGGCTCAACATCTGCGGCGAGGGCGGCGAATACGAGACCTTCACGCTCGACTGCCCTTTGTTTAAGAAGAAATTAGTTATGTAAGTACCATTATTTAAGTTTCGAATCTGTCTATACATCCACCTGCACCTGCCATCTAATCTCTTCACCACCCTTGGTTGACTGGTAGAGAATGCCTAAGGCATTAAGTCCGCCTTTGTACCTTTTTGTGCGAAAAGTTTAAATAAATCAATAAATAATACAGGGTGAAATTGAAAACTTGCGACAAATCGAAATAGAAGGTGCAGTAACTGTTACTTATACCCCATTTGTAATGAGATTAGACATTTAAATAAACCTTTTTTACAATCCGTTCAACCGATTTTGAATTCTATTGCGTTGGTGGCATGACATATGGCAGCTGCAGTAAATGGTTGGTATTGTAACCACTTTTTGCTTTTCATACCATCCTTATGCCTATGGTATAGAAGTCAAAATCGGTTGAACAGACTGTAAAAAAGGTTTATTTAAATGTCTAATCTTATTTCAAATCGAGTATACATAATTATAATAAACTGTAATTTCCCAAATCTAAATTATTTAAAAAAAAATCGTGTAATTATCGTCTTAGATAGTTCAAACTAAGATATTGCCTTCAAGTAAAAATAAATAAAAAAGTAGACACGAATTATCGTCGTTTAATTTTTTATTTTAATTTTCGAAACAACTAAGAAAATTAAAGTATCAATTTTAGCGCGCGCGATAAGCAATCCATTCATCGCCGAGTTCAACCGATGAAGCAAGTTGGCAACGTGTTGAACTGATTTTGACCGTTCCTACGAAAAAAAAAGAGCGCGCGACGACGTTGCAAATCGCTCGCCTACGCGCACGTATGTGCATCTCTTTCCTTAATAACATGCTCTAAATTTACTTTATAGCACGCTGAATTAGATATTGTAATTTGTCGCACGTGTTCAATTTCATCCTGTATAAATCTATTCATTCATTCACTGATAGACAACGCACAGCCTAAACCGCTGGGTCTAGCATGAAGCACGGAATTTCGCGCAAGAGTTGCTTTTGTAACGAAAATGAGTTAATTATTTTTCAAAATTTATATCATAAAGGGGGTTAAATAGGGGATGAAAGTTTGTATGTAAGTTCATTATTTTTGCAGATGGGAAGTCCTATCGGGCACACCGCTTGTATCCATACTATACTATATATAAATGCGAAAGTGTGTTTGTCTGTCTGTTACCTCTTCACGCTTAAACAGTTGAACCGATTTTGATGAAATTTGCTATAGAGATATAATATTCTGGGTCCCGGGAAAGGACATAGGATAGTTTTTATTCCGATATTCCCACGGGATCGACACTTATGCTGGTGAAACCAGCCGGTCGATTCTGTAAAAATCTCACCGTGAAAACGTTGGTGAAGTGAGTTTGTTTTTGCTAGGAATTGACACTATTGACAGCTCACTCCACGCTACACTTCACCTAAGTTTTCACGGTGAGATGGTTACAGAATCGCACTGATGGTGCTGCTAGTATTTTTCACAAAAATATTGCCATCTGTTTTTTATCCAATCTGCAACACGGCTTTTATACGGTACTTTTGTAAGTAACATTGTTACTAACTTGACTGTTTATAAAACTTGCTAAATCGCATGTTTGTTGTCGTATACGGGTTTTTCACATAGCGGTCTGCTCTGAACATGCATTGCGAGAATCTCATGAATAAAGACCCTTATCCTGTCCGAAAACTAGTCGGTTATAACTTATACCCGAAATATGAATGAAAGCAAAGCAGTATACGTGCATTCAAATAGTAAGCATGTTAATTACACAGCGAAAACGAATGTCTTATCGTCATAAAACTCTTTATCTCTCTCATAAATACAGATTTGTTATATTAAACGCTATCTGCGGACCATATTTGATTAGCTTAGGCCGGCCGTAATCAATAAATAGACTGCAGAGTTTTATCGTTCATGTCACATGCGTGTGACGAATGTTCTATCTTATACAGGCGAAAGTTTGTGAGTATGTGTGTGTGTTTATATGTTTGTTACTTCTTTACGCTCAAACGGCTGGACCAAGTTTGATAAAATTTTGTATGGAGGTAGCTGACACCCTGGATTAACATATAGGCTACTTTTTATCCCCGATATTCCCACGGGATCGACACTTATGCGGGTGAAACCGCGGGGCGCATCTAGTGAGACTATAATCGTGATCATTGACTTTAGATAACTATTTGATAACAATTATTTGTCAAAATAAGGATTTTCTTTATTAAATGAGTATGGTTTCGAGATTGATTTATGAGTATAAAATATATCTGCAATATGACACCCTTGTTTCATATTTTCATTAACGTATTTTTTTTTTTTTTTTGTTGCTGAATGAGCCTGCTCTTGACTTCGATCACACCTGGTGGAAAGCGATGTATGTGATCTAAGATGGAACGAGCGTGCCCAGAAGATAGGGTTCACCCTTGCTTTGAAGGCAATTGTCCCACTTTTGGGCAAAATCCTTGCCCAAGATTATATAATAAATAACGAACTTATTTTTAATTACGAACTTATTTTTTTACAAGCTTTTTAGGGTTCCGTAGTCAACTAGGAACCCTTATAGTTTCGCCATGTCTGTCTGTCCGTCCTCGCTTAATCTCTGTGACCGTTAGCACTAGAAAGCTGAAATTTGGTACCAATATGTATATCAATCACGCCGACAAAGTGGTAAAATAAAAATTGGAAAAAAATGTTTTATTAGGGTAGCCCCCCTATATGTAAAGTGGGAAGTGATTTTTTTTTTTAATTTCAACCCTAACGTGTGATATATTGTTGGAAAGGTATTTAAAAATGAATAGGGGTTTACTAAAATCATTTTTTGATAATGTCAATAATTTCGGAAATAATCGCTCCAAAAGTAAAAAACAATGTGTCCCCCCCTCTAACTTTTGAATCATAAGTTTAGAAAATATGAAAAAAATCTGAAAAGTAGAACTTTATAAGGACTTTCTAGGAAAATTATTTTGAACTTGATGGAAACAACAGTTTTTGTACAAAAAAGACAAAAAGTTGTACAAAATAATTTCTAGACTAAGTTTGTAGTATAATCGTATATGCAAGCATTTTTTTAAAATTCGTTTACATATTTTATTATCCTGAACGTATCTTTTTTCAAACAAAAACAAAAAAGAATTATTAAAATCGAATCCCAATATTTTAAGATCTATGATCGACTACGATTGTTACGCGAACATAATGGGTACCCACTTTTAAACTCATAAGTGGGAACACTTATTGTGACGGACGGGAAACTACGGAACCCTACACTGAGCGTGGCCCGACACGCTCTTGTTTATATTTGACTTGCACTGTTCGTATGTAAGCATGTATGTATGTAAGTTGTCCGTCAAAATTTGCAAACAATTTTTTGACCCTTTGTTGGTATCCGATTGAGCTGAAATTTTGCATACACCTTTAGTTCTAATCGGGATAAAAAGTAGCCTATATGTTAATCCAGGGTGGATTAACATATAGGCTACTTTTTATCCCGATATTCCCACGGGATCGACACTTGTGCGGATGAAACCGCGGGGCGCATCTAGTGAGACTCATCATCTAGAGTGAAAAACGAAAGAATAACGCGAACCAAAAAGAATAAAATAAATTTAAGTGACTTTTAAAATATATAGGTATAAATAATTTTTACATATCTCTTGCTCTGTAAGTACACCCTTACACCCCTGAATGCCGGGGTGTATGACTATCATTACAGCATAGGTTTTGGAATTTGAAAAAAGAACTGTCATACTCATACTGCACGAAGAATATTTTTAAAAAGTTAATTTTTTTTTTCTCGGTATCGATTAATTACTCGAATCGGAATCTAGACAATTTATTTTATAAAGATTTTATTTTAAATATGGAACTATTTGTTTCCACATCGTATGTTAGATGGAATCGATTTAAAAATCAAACTGGCCAGCAAGATTTGACGCGCTTGCGTGCGTGAAAAAAAAAGGCAGTCTACTAGTAGGCGCGAAAGCATCGCGAAAATAATTAATTTTCTTGTTTGAATTCTTTTTCAAAAGTTTTAAACATGTCTAGTGACGAAGACATAGATCTAACGCCCGATTTTATTAAAGAAAGGGCAAAAACAGTTGTCGAAAATATATTACCGCCGAACTCGAAAGAAAGATATGTAAAGGCATACGACGAATTTATGAAATGGCGGTCAGAAAAAAAAGTGAAATCTCTTTCTGAAAGTGTTTTTATATCATATTTTGATGAATTATCTAAGAGGCTACAACCTTCCAGTTTATGGTGCTTTTATTCCATGCTAAAATCTACAATGATGACAAAACATGACGTGAATTTGAAAGATTTTTCTAAACTTACTGCTTTCTTGAAAAGGCAGTCTGACGGCTTTAAAAGCAAGAAATCGAAGGTATTTAATGCAGAAGAAGTACAGAAATTCTTAAATGAAGCTCCGGATGAAATTTATTTAGCAATAAAGGTACCTACGTATTTACTTGCCCTTTTTAATATGTTACCAAAATATTTCACAAAAATACTATGCGAATTTGGTGCCTTTAATACAACTTATGTCTTTTTTACAGGTTGTTCTAATTTTTGGGATATCGGGAGCCTGCAGAACCGTGGAATTGACAAACTTGACAATAGAAAATGTAGAAAAACATAACAAATTACTACTCATAAAACTGCCTAACACGAAAACTAAAATTGACCGGTCATTTGTTGTGCATGAAGAATTTGCAAATTATGTTGAAAAATATCAAGCTCTTCGGCCTGAAAACGTGGATACAAATCGTTTTTTTTCTTAATTACAGTAAAGGAAAATGCCACAGACAAGTAATAGGAAAAAACAAATTTACAGGCATGCCAAAGCAAATAGCCACATATTTAAAACTGAGTAACGTAGAGTTATACACCGGGCATTGCTTTCGCAGAACATCAGCGACTCTATTGGCTGATTCGGGAGCCAACCTCACTCTGTTAAAAAGGCACGGCGGCTGGAAGTCCAGCAAAGTGGCCGAAGGTTATATCGAAGATTCGATGGCAAACAAAAGCAAAATTACTTCTAAAATAACAGAAAATATAAACTTAAAATCACCACGTCAAAGCACATCATCTGAGCCATTTTTTAATGAAGAAAATAGTACCAGTCAACTGCCGCCATTTACGATGCAAGAACCTCAAGTCACTCAAACTCAAGTCTTATCATCACAAACTCATATTCAAACTATAAATATACCTAAAAAGAACGTGACCATATCTCTTACAAATTGTAATAATTTTACTATTAATTTTAATTAAATACACATTTTTTTCTTCTTAATAAATGTTCATTGAAACCTGCTGTCTTGTTGTTTACTTACCTCACAATCGATATGTAAAGCAGAGTATTTATCTCGGGCGTAAGCATCAATTGCATACTCGGGTTAATTAGCGCCTTCGCTTCGCTCAGGCGCCAAAAACCTCGTATGCAATTGATGTCATACAGCCCTTGTTTAATAATCTACTATTAAAAGCCTGAGGCACTGATGTATACGGTATCCGTTAAACAGGTGTACCAACTCCACAATATCAATGCCTCAAGCGTTTATTTATTTATGTATATTTTAAAATGTCACTTAATTTATTTATTTTTTCACTTTAGCTCGCGTTATTCTTGCTTTTTTAGGAATCGTTTTTATTTAAATAAAATAATGTTTTTAAAAACTCTTTTTATTTATATTATTGAGAGTTGGGACTAGATTGTTGCAGCTATAGTAAACATAAACTCAGTTTTTTCATAACATTTATATTTTTCTTATGTATTTGTTCAATAACAAGTTTGCATATCATAGTGTTAACAAACAACACACATTTATTAATCAATTATTGAAACAGCTATACCAACAAATGTGTTTTTTTTATCCCACAGAGATGATAAAGAACTGGTGTTACATTCAGATGACCCCGTCGCACCAGTCGGCTATCTGAACTTAAAACTACATCTAGCGCCAAAAGATAACTTCGACGAAACAATCAAACTACCTCCTTCTGTAAAAAACCCGTTAGATTTTGTAAACGATTTAAGCGATTCAGTGTTTAGCGATATAAGCGATATTGAACTGAGCGAGACGGAGCTAGAGTCTATAGAGAAGTTAGAAAAGGAGGAGAAGAAGAAACAGAAAGAACTGAACCCTTTGCTCACATATTCTGGTGATAAGGTTTCTAGTGTAGAGGTCGAATATCAGAACGATGAAGATAGTATAGAAGTGCCGCCTGGTTATACTTACGAGGAAGCTCATAGTAAGCATGAGGTCCAGCCGATCTTGGACCATAGGAGTATATACGGGAACAAACATGGATGGTACTTCATCGGTGGCATAGTCGGCGAGGGCGTCGATACGAGGCTAGCTACGGAGAACGCTATGAAAAAACTCATTAGTAGGTAAACTTGTGCACGAGCTTTATTTTATGTAGTTTGTATTTTTGTTGTACGATTTTTGATAACTACTCATGCATACGAACTTACCACCACAGTCTAAACTCAGAATGCCTCAAAAGAGAAAAGAATACTCTTTATTAAGAAAATTATTGTATACTTCCTATGAATTTTATTCAGTAACAGTATGGCTGACCAAAGAGAAACAGCAGTAGTGGCCCAGATGGTAACGGCCGCGACTTACCGAGTTCTAGGTCGTGGGTTTGAACCCAGATAGGCGCTTTACTTTGTGAAAATTATATCATCGCCACTACTCTTAAAACGGTGAAGGAAAACATCGTGAGGAAACCGGCATGTCTTAGAACCAAAACTTCGAAGATATTGTGACACACGCACTGGGCCCGCGTGGTGGATTATGGCCGACTCCCTCTCACAGAAAGAGGAGGCCTGTGTCCCAGCAGTGGGAACATTATAGTCTGATTATGCTATGGTTGACTAAACTATAAAAATATTTAAATAAAATAAATTAGCAATTTCCTTCATATTATCACTTTCTTCCATTATTTTATTAATTCTTTGTTCCTTACTGATTACATAAAAAGAGTCCTTATAATTTATGCCCTTCCTACATTTCAGGCTTGCTGGATTCCGAGTCACTACGTCTAAATGACGTATGCTCAGTCAACATCTATATGAGGGACATGCAAGAATACGCCGCTTTGAACGAAGTTTACGCCAATACGTTTAGCTTTCCTAATCCTCCAACGCGTGTGTGCGTGCAATGCCCGCTGCCTGGTGATGTTGGACTTATATTTGATGCTGTAAGTAAAAATCAACCTTATGTTGTTAAACATATTTTGATTTTTTTGATTCGAAACACGCGTGGATCGATCGGCACTCAGTTCTAAATGCTAGAACTGAGTGCCGATCGATCCACGCGTGTTTCGAATCAAAAAAATCAAAATATTTTATTTCACATAAACCTACATGGGCACTTATGAAACGTCAGAAGCTAGGTGCACGGTTCCAATTGGTCGTTTCCTATGGAGAAGAACTGGCAAGAAACTCCACGGTTAGGTACTCTTTTTAAAAAGAATGATAATGAACTTATATTTGATGCTGTAAGTAAAAATAAATCTTATGTTGTAAAACATAACATGTAAAGTCATAGGCTGAACTACAGATGATGCCTGCTGATTAATGATTTTGGTGCAGAAATGGAAATTCAGCCTTATAGTGTACGACATAGTGTGTATAATTAAATGGCGAAAACTGATCCACGTGTGCGTTCAATGCCCGCTGCCTGGTAATATAGCACTTATAAGTGACGCTGTAAGTGAAGTTCGACCTTACTGGATGATACATAAAAGGTTAAATTCAATGCCAAATAACTGACATATGATTGCGTGGAATGACGGCAGCTTGCTGATAATGGACAAATATTTAGCAGAAAATTCAACCTTATCGTGTGTTGAATAACGGGGATAATGCAGTCCAGAACAACCCCCGACTCATCCCGATCCATATAAGTTGTATAGACAAAGTGATTAGTCCGGTAGTAAATGATAAATAGCCGATGACGTACGGTACTCGTGAATCGGATATTTTTTTTAAGAACAACAACACTGTATTGCAGTATTTCTTGTCGGAAGCAAATGTTGTCATTTGATCGGTACAAAATAATCCATTCTAATATTTACCAATGATAAGAAGTTAAGAATTAAGATAAAATCAGATGACCTAGATTACCTTTTCATTCTCATCAGAATAAATTACTTTAGCGCCTATGTACTCTATGTAGCCATAACATAAACAAACATAATATAATACTCAACATAATACTGGTATTCAGCTGCATCCGGTTAGACTGGAAGCTGAACCTAACATAGTTGGGAAAAGGCTAGGCAGATGATGTCATAACTTACGTACAGGTAGCCTCAATAAAATTATGATACACGGACAAGGAACCATTGTATTGTCTACAACCATTGTTTAATAAAATTGTATCCACCGTAGTACATAGTATAAAATGTATTTTACCACAACAAAGTAAACACCCTCCATGCCTCTGTAAGTTTTACTTTTGAATTGAATGAACTTTTAAATTTTTTTTTACCTCAATAAAGAATGATTACTGTATACATATTTTTGAGACTTAATTTAGATTACCTTGTTTTGGTCATAGGGTGTATAGATAAATTTTATACTGTTTTGTACCTATATGGTGGATACGATGTTACGGAACAAAGGTTGTTGACAATAAAATGGTTCCTTGTTTATCTTTTTGTTACATCTTTTTGGTGCTGACTGCATATATGTGAAATACATTACATTTGTATGCTAATTGTGCCTACCACAACAACTGATAATAAATTAACACATTCAACTACATTGTATAACATCATCTTGAACTTTAATAAAATGCCGCATTATGTAACAGATGAATACCGATATAGTAGGTAGTATGACATAGAATTAAAAAGATAACAAAGATTGTGATTTCGTATTACTTAAGCTGATATGAAGAGTTCGTTGGGGTTCAAGGTCAAGCGAATTTACATTCGTCAGCCATTTAAGAAAAAAAAAACACTGGCACTCCGGTAGTGCCGACAGAAGTGAAAACTTGAACAATTACGAGTGTATTTTGTGAATCGTCTTATAAACAAAACACGCGTGTTAAGGTGTGTTCCTTATTTTATAGGGTTTTTTGCAAATCAGGTATGATGACCAAAGTGACTGGTTTATTCTTGTCGTGAAAGGAATTTATTCAGATTTACAAATAAGCACACAGGATAGACTTCAGTTCGTGGTGTTGGTCGCGGCAGTGGTAAGAGAAGCAAGCCGCTCGCATAGAGCTCGTCGTCAGTTATATATCCGTGGTTCAGCGCCATCTCGTCGTTGTTGGATGAACTACGTAGTTAGTACTCGAGGCCCTCGTAGTTCTTCCCGATGTGCATAGATGGCGCTGTCCTCAACAACGCGCGTCTTACGTTTTACGTCTTACGAATTTTCGATCAGGGTCACGTGACCTGACGCGAATTTAGAAGTTTTTACCCATTCCAAAAAAAGTACACAGCGCCGCTAAAGAAGTTTTCACTTCAAAAAAAAGATGTATAGTATTTTTGTACAATTTAAACAAATTAGGTAATACAGTAAGCACTATGTAATTGTGTTTCAACTGTCAAATTAAGTGTTACGGTGATGAATGTGATGATAATCATGACCACGTGTTTTTGTCCTGTCCTGCGTAAAAAACAAATAGTTCTAAAATCTTTCTTTGTTTATTGGATAATGTATACGAGATTTCATAGTGACATCTTGTCCCGTATTAGGTTTTAGCTTTTATTTTAGTGAAAACTTTGTTCAGTTTTGGTTACTTGGCTGCACCATTATTTCTTCGTTCAAAACGGACCACTACTTTCTGTTAATTATCCCGCCTTTGTCAAGTCTTTGATAACAGATTATATCTATCCGTCTCTCCCCAGGTGGCTCACAAGTCTACGTTCAACAACACGCACGACTGTGAGGGTGTTATCACGAAGGAGCGGGTCACTATGCATGTGCAAGGCATATCACACTGGGCGCCAGCTAATATTGGACCCTATAGTCAGGCTGTGAAGGTGTGTTATACTGTTTAGCATTATATTTCTTTAGTGAAGTATTTTTGTGTCAAATTGTGATCTGGTGTCAACGGATTCTGCAATAAAACCAATATTTTAGGCATCAGTAAAAAACGTGGCTGTCACGGGATGCCCGGCAAATGTGAAACATCGAAAAGAGCGGGGTATGACGTCATAAAAGAGCGTCATGCCGTTTGCCGTCACGGCATACAAATCGGTCTTACCCTTAAGGCGCGCCAATAGATGTTACACAGCAAAAAGTGTGTGTAGTAACTCCTGCGGAGAGCTAATGGTGATCGGTGCTCACCATTTTACCAATCTGTGTCAAGCTCACTGATTATTTGTCATTATTTCCATGACAGAAACTGTACTACTTCTGTCACTATACTGATGTTTATTAGGATGGACGACGACTTGCCATGATTTTTGCGATAGATCAATCGATCATTTATTATAATAATAATACCAGCCTAATAGTATCTCACTACAAGGCAAAAGCCTCTTCTCATACAGAGAAGTCACGAGCATTTAACACCACGTTTGCTCAAGAGGGGTTGGCGATTTTAGACTTATATTTTGACTTTATATAAGTCCAGGTTTCCTCACGATATTTTTCCTTCACAAGATAAACACGGAAAGTACACATGATAATAATAAAAGCATGTTAATATAGAAGAATAATCTGTGTGTTTGCACACAGGTGGGCGAAGTAATGGGTACGTGCGGTCAGATCGCGCTAGTGCCGGGCACGCTGCGCCTGGCGGGCGGCGGGCCGCGCACACAGAGCGCTTTGTCGCTGAGGCATCTCACTCGAGTGCTGCGGGCATTGCACCCGAGGGCGCATATACGCAGCGTTGTACAGGTATGTCTTTATGCAAGTTGTCAGAAAGTTCTTAATGAATTAGTTATTCTTTTCTTAAATCGGATGAGAGGCGAAGGAAGCCTCTGAAACAGTAATCATCTAGTTGTAGACCACCCTATCTTCATTTTATCTTTATGGTCCAAGTAAACGTTACGAACCTATTTCAGTGACAAGGAACCGTGTTAACGGCGTAACGTAACGGTATCTTCATACGTGTGTTGGTAGACTTGAACGCATAGGCCACTCGTTAGTGGTTGGTTGTACTCATAGATATCCGGAGATATGCCTTCATTGCGGAATAGTAAGGAGTCCTAGTGACGCCGCTTATCTCCCACCCAAATAATTACAACATTAACAAATAGTGTTCTTACGACACACACTTAAAATTTGAGCACGCACACTAAGAAGAAAGCAACTACACTAAATCAATTTCTAATAGCACACATACATAGAATGGGCGGGGCATTCACTTGTAAACATTTGCTATTTGCGAACATTCAATGCACACGCATGCAATTAGGGAGTCGAAAGCGATGGTCGATAATTTTTATCGGTATTTAATTTTAGCACATTCTTGTATTATAATAACTTTGTTTAATTTTCTTTAAATAGTTTTTTTTTTATGTAAGTACCTATCCGAAAATATAGTTTATTTTTACTAAAATAAAATGGGAATATTTTTTTAATATGGTATTACTGGTTAAAGGGAACGCTCTCAGTTAAATGTCATGCTGTATATTTTTACATAATCTTAAAAAAAAATATTTTAATACAAAAATGCCTACCTACATTCGGGTTTGGTTTAATTCAGTTTAATTGAGTGTGTGCAGCGCATATAATAGAGAGTAGACTTGAGTCCTAGCAGTGGGAACTGTAATAATAAAAATAAGCATCAAGTCAAGGGCTTGATTCAGAAAGCGGTATTTCTGGACACGGCCCGCATTGTTAGAAGGTTCCTCTCTCTGGAGCCCTGACCACCGGTAGCTTGGACCCACCCTATTCCCGATACCGGTGGGCTACTATGTTTTATATGTTTAAATGTTTTTATATTTTTTATAATTTAATCCATTGAGTTCTGTAAAAATATATTCAACTGCAATAATATCGTAGCGTATCGATAAAATCAGCCGCACGCACTCGATTGCACCTCTCTAAACCCAAAACGCTCGTTGCGTTCGGGAAGATTCGGGCTAGTTCGTGTCGCTCCGGACGTAAGTTAGTAAAACATTTAAAAATTGATTTAAAATATAAAACAGCGACTTAATTGTTTATTTACCGGTGGTAGGACACGCCATTTGTCTTCAGGTTGATGGTATTTGACCTATTTTTACATATAATTACTGCACAACTCGGCATTTTGGTTTTTTACGCATCAATATTACACTGTACGCAGTTGCAAAGCGACTGAATGAAGCGTACAGCCGCTGTTCGAACATAAGACCAATTTTATAATATCGAGGCGGCACGTGCCACGCCCCCAAGGCATATCCCTCGATATCCGTGGTTGTACTGCTACGATTCTAGCAGATCACGTTTCCTTATTATTTTATTTTAATAACTTGAAAACCTGTCCGTCAGAGTGTCTGCTACGTGACGCACGGCAGCGCAGTGAGCGAGGCGCGGCGGCAGCTGGAGCGCCGCACGGCCGGCGCCATCGTGCAGTACGCCGTGGTGCAGGCGCTGCCGCGCGGCGCGACGGTGGAGTGGCACGCCTGGGCGCACACCGACAACAACCGCTTCGAGTGTGAGTCTTGTGGATACAGTTTAATAATATCGGCCTATTATTGTTCCGCAGGGCAAAAGCCTCTTCTGAAAGCACGAGCATTGATACTACTGATACTGGTTACTGCCGGTCGATTCTGTAAAAATCTCACCGTGAAAACTTGGTGAAGTGAGTTTGTTTTTGCTAGGAATTGACTCTATTGACAGCTCACTCCACGCTCACTTCACTTAAGTTTTCACGGTGAGATGGTTACAAAATCGCACTGCAGGTTACTAAGTGTTATTTATGCAAAATCTAAATTTCAACTCAGAATCCGCTATATTCATCAAGTTTCGAAACAACAAATTCCACTGCAAGTGAAATGTTTTCAGGACATTTTATTATAAACGGCCATTAAAAAATTAACTTAGAATACATAACGCTAAAGTAAATCAGGTAAGTAGTGATGGATGAATTAAAGTAAGTTTAAGAGCTTGTACACAATCTAAAGACTACAGGATATTCGAAATTTGACGACATAGCGTCTGTTGTTGATATCGATATAGAATCTGGTGATCTTGTAAAACATCACGGATCGATTTTAAAATCGTTCTGAATTTACGTTACGTTTACGTCGCGCCTTCATGTTAGGGCCTCAGAACTTGCGTTAGTACGAGTTTGTCCATCGGTATCACAGGTAGAAATGGATTCTGAATAAAAAAAACATTTTAACATTTTGCCGACCCCAAACGTCTAAATCTAAACAAACCTGTCTAAACGATCCCAGACATCACCATCTGCCTGTGCCTATCCTTTTTGCCAACTACAGTTGGGGTCGGCTTCCAGTCTCACTGGATGCAGCTGAGTACCAGTATTTCACATGGAGTGACTGCCTATCTGACCGCCACAACCCAGTTACTGGGTAATAAGAAACCCTTTGGTAAGACTGGTTGTCAGACTTTCGGGCTTCACGACCCGTAACGACTGTCAAAGATCCACGAATGACAGCCCGGACCAACGGCTTAACGTGGTTGTCTCGTTCAGTGTACTTCAATGGGTTAAGTCGTTAAGAGATATAACTTTTATAAAGTGCATCATTATCATTTCCAGACGAGGAGACTGGTTGCAACGTGGGTGATTACAAAGTGGCGATCACGAGGAGGTGGAACTACGAAAATACTGTTGCCGCCTTTGTATGTTATGTTGCTACAGGTACGATTTCTCAATTACTATTTTTAATTACTTTGTTGTAACCGTTGGTGGGCCATCCACAAAGTGGACCAATCACCTGGTGAAGGTCACGAGAATCCACTGGATGCGAGCACAGAACCGTGCGATGTGGCCTCCCCAAACATCATAAAATCGACTGGCATCGTCGCCAGCACTGGACGTCCTTCGGTTGAAATTGTGCCAGTGGTTTTAAAAAGCCCATTTTTCGCACATCGCATTTTTATTTTAAAAAAAGCTGATAGAAATAATCATTTGGACGCAAGATTTCGGATCCCTATTTAGCGTTCGCATAGTAGCTCTCTCGCTCTAGATGAGCTACGTCTAGTTTTTGAGTAAAATTTTATTTTTAAATCGGCCATTTTTCACCCGGATATTTAGAAAAAAAAAAAATACAGCATAAGAGACTCCATCAAGAATTGAGATCAATAACTTTCTTTCAAAATAATGAGATGAAAATACGAAGATGAGAAAGTTTTCCAAAAAAAAAAATAATGGTATTGCAATGATTAACGGCACAACTATGCCACTTTGCTCGCCAGGATCGTCGCCATCAACTTGCCAGCTGTCATTCCCCAGCGAGGAGGTGTGCACGACGCACCGCGTCCGCGCGGCCGGCATGTCGCGCGAGCAGATCGAGGACGTGCTGGAGTACGCGCTGCGCAAGCTCACGCAGGAGAGGGACATGGATGCTAGGCATGCCGTCAAGATGAGGATACTCTATCAGGTATGACGACCGGATTCACGATCCGTCCGGATTTGTCCGGCTATATCCGACTTTTTGATCCCCTGTCCCGATTTTTCGACATGAATGGTACTAGGGGAAAATAACAAAAAAAAGTTCAATGAAAAAAAAAATGTGAAGTAAAATGACCGAAATTTTTTTGCAGACCTCGGGCTTTTTTTTTAAATTTCGAAATGGTTATCCTAATCGCGGTATTGAGCTAGTTTACACCCAGTTTTACTAGGTACTTGTTTTTTTTTCTATGCCCTTATCGATAGACAGACAGAGAGCGCTTTGTACAGACGCCAGCACATCAAGCTACCCGAAAATGTCAAATTTTCCCAATCAACATTGACCCTTATGCTTTAGCGATAAAGTTGAAAATCTTTTAAAGAAATTTGACAGATTGTAGTAGCTTGATGTGCTGGCGTCTGTACTAGAATAGCGCCTACAGGCTGTCTTACATATTCATACATTTTTCCGCTCCAGCGCTGGATACTGGACTGGATTTTCTTTTTACATTGATTGTAACTAGCGGATACCCGTTTTATGTCAGCCATTACTCTGTTCACTTACTTAAACCGTCATAAACAATCTTCTAGGTATGGAGTGCTCCATCGATGTCAATAATAACGGAGGCAGTGTCGGCAGTGCGACAACGTACCGGCGTGAGCGCGGCTGTGACCGCGGTACCTGTGCTAGCGCTGCACAACGCATTCACCTTCCTTTCTATCAGCGGTCTCAGGCTCGACGAGTGACGTGTCACACAGGACGCACAGGTCAATGTTGCTATCACTAAATTATAGATGCTGTAATGCCAGATTTTCATGATGTTTCTCCAAAGTCCAATAGAGATTTTGCATGAGAAATATGATTTTTTTCACTATTTGTTGCTCAAAAAAAAATATAAAACTTTACGTCACTTTTTTAAACCCAAATTAAATAATTTTTTATACTTTGTTCAAACAGATACGTACCTTAGTCAGATTTCAAGCAGTTTACTAAGAATAAATGTTTATCGACATGGCTTTTCACGTCACTTCCGGCATTGTCGAAGACGACGCGTTTCGTGTTTGCGTTCCGTTCCACAAAAAAAAAAAAAAACGCCACATAAAATAATTATTGCATTAAAAAGCGTATATAACAATTTTGGATTACTTTCATATTTCCCTATTATGTATAAAGCCATTCTTAGTACAGTATTTTTATCTCACGAAGCGATACGCGCTTTACTTGTGGTAACTAAGTGTACAAACACGCTGTGTGCGTAGCAGCGCCGCAATTAGCGTCAGCATATAACACACACACTTCCGACTTCACCATCATCTCGGACGCTACCGAGAGCTCTTGCTTTACACACATTCACAGCGTGTTTGTACATTTAGTTACAAGTAAAACGCGCGTCGCTTCGTGATATAAATATACTATAAACAGAAGTTGCGCAACAACGTGCAACACCTTGGATTGCTGGAAACAAGTTTCAGACACATTCTGTATACATTGTTGCTACCAAAGGTTTCCAGCTAGACAAATAACATATTACACAACAGAGGCTTTTTAAGCAGACTTGCGATACAAATGAACTATTGAATTGCTATCACACCCTGTTCTGCATTAAATCCGAACTTAAAATTAGCATGATTTGTGTTTAAATATCTTAAAATTAATGTGTTGCGTTTTTGTTTGTCCACAGGTTTCATCGAAATATAAGGATACAGATGCTTTATTGCCAGTTTATAAAATATATTTGCTGAATATTTTCAGTGTTTATAAAATTTTGTTAATTATGCTACCGAGTTTACCATACTGTAAGTCAAATTATATATACATTATTTTTTATTGCACATTCGTCTTTTATTTTCCTTTTTGTTCTTCGTGCATTGCAATAAAAAAACAAAAGTTCAAATTAAAGTTTATTTTATCTTTTTTTACAAAATTGACCGAACAGTGCGAGATTTCTAGAACGTTTACACTTGCATTAAGTAGACATAAAGTTATCATTATTCTCTTACAAGTAAGTCTTACAAATTCACCTGTGTCGATAAAGCAATGCGAATTACGGTGTGAACCACACCGGGATCAGTTGTGTATATTGTATAAAAGGTTTATATCATGATTTCGAGGACATAAATTTTACCTTAAAAGTCATCACTAATAAGTAAATTATGATTAATATTAACCAAAGCATAATTATAAACTAAAACATTGATACACTAGTGTCAGTATTCAATGATGTTACTAAGGTGATCACCTGCACTTACACAATATAATTCTAATACAAGATATAATACACAACGTTATGGGGATAATTGCACACAGCAGTGGTTAAAAGACGATAGCGCGCAGAGATTATATTGTAAGTACAGCAAATGCATACACTGTTGAATCGAATGTTACGTATACCGAAAACGAATACCTGTGGCTGCGAACAGACCAATGTCCAACTGAACATTTCCGGATTCGTCCTGGAAATTAATACCACCCAATTCAGCTATATTTAATACTATCTTTGTAACACCATAGTTATAAATAAATAATTTTCTCGTAATGAAAAATAAACATGATATACTCTGAGTTAAATAATTTATTTGATCTTTCTATAAAACTATATTTATTCATTGGGTTCATATTGCGTTCCAGAACGAGTGCAAGTAAATAGTACATAAAGGTAGCTATGTGTTTTGTACTTTGAAATTAAGTAAGGAAAACAATTGTCACTTGAAAGAAGAGCTGCTGAATTTAATTCGTACATAATTAAACTACAGAAACGATAAAAATCTTATAAAATAATCTAAATATTGTAATTAACCAACAACTTTCATAAAGTGCGTATTAGGGGGAAACATTTCTTAAATCATACCCAATCGATTCATAAATAAAATTCACATCAGGCAACAGAATCTATCATAACTATCCGATCCTGATTAATTCAATAACTCCCAACGTTCATGTAACAATCCTCCACGGATATTATCTGGGACATAAGATTGTATACAGCTGTATCCATATAAAAGTACAACTAAAATAAATACCTTATTAAGCAAAATTAACGATAATCTAAAAATTATACTATATCAAAAATAAACGAAATGCGCACTGTCTTCAATAGCGTATGGATCGATTCATAAACAGCATTGACAAAAAAAATAACAATTTAGAACAAAAATAAAAAAATGCATTAAAAGGCAGATTTCTATTGTATGCATTTATTATTATTTTGTATTCCTGAGAACTAATTAATTCGTAAATGACAAAAGGTACCATGTCCGTTTACAGTTCTAATATAGAGTCACACACAGTAACGAACATGATTGACACAATGAAATCATTTTCCTCTCGTAAAGTATAACAACAGCAAACTACACAATCGCACGTAATCTAATCACTTTCAACATAACCAATTGTGGACGAATACACAATACAATTCTTGATTTGTCTTGCAGGATACTTTAATCAAATCTATGATATTAAAAATAGTATGATTGCCCAGCTACCCATTTAGTGAAGTTAGTATTAAATTACTGTACAGTTTACATCATGTTAAGAGTCCTGCGATCTACAGCTATCTATCTAACCACTTTTATGATCTTTATCTTCTGTTAAATCAAACCGTCTAACTCCCACTAGGGATATAATAATATACATAATATTTCGACAGCGCCGGCTCCTCCGGGATCGTAATCGCAAACATTCAGCGTACAGAAAATAAAACGCAGCAATAACACAAAGAGACAATACACCTAGTATCTCCTCACTATCCGACAACTTACACCTACCGGTTAATCGTTATATTAATCAGATTTATGTAACAGTTTACCTTACAACCGTAGTACCGAAGCGAATAAGAGTTACATATGAACTAAGAACAGCTACATATATATTACAGGGTCCGTTTTTATAGTTCACTCACTCACCGCTTCACTCGCGCGACCACTTCAAGAGTTCAGGCGTCGGGCGTGGTGTCGAGCGGGTCGCTAGTGTCGCCGCAGTCGGCGCCGGCGTCGGACGCGTCGCTGGCGTCGTCGTGCGGCACGTGCACGCGCAGCGGCGCGGGCTGGCCGGGCCGGTCGGGCTCGCCGGGCCGGTCGGGCTGGCCGGGCCGGTCGGGCTGGCCGGGCCGGTCGGGCTCGCCGGGCTGGCTGGGCTCGTCGGGCTCGTCGCGCGCCTCCGCCTCGCGCTTGCGGCTGGCCAGGTACTGGCGGTGCGCGTACTTGTTGAAGCGCCGCTTGGCC
Organism: Luperina testacea; assembly: GCA_927399505.1. Classification (NCBI taxonomy): domain Eukaryota; kingdom Metazoa; phylum Arthropoda; class Insecta; order Lepidoptera; family Noctuidae; genus Luperina; species Luperina testacea. The sequence continues at coordinate 13,891,762 of OV656768.1, read as the reverse complement.
ATGAACAGCGTGGCGATGGTGCGCGGCGCCAGACGCACAGCGGCCGCGCGCGAGGTGATGCCGCCGCGCCGGCACTCCGCGCACGTGTAGTCCAGCACGTTCAGACTCGACACCGTTTGTCTAACGCAGTCTGTGTGGGAAGTAGGGCTGATGTGAGAATTAAGGCGCGGCTTCGCCGTTATGCCGGGGCTCCCGTGCTGTCACTGTCGTCTGAGTTCAGTTTTTACTTTGGCATTGGCAAATAAAAGCAGGGAATTTATCCTTAATTTGTAGGTTGTTTCAAATCAAGATAAAAGACTTGAGCGTATGCTAAGTATAGTTGGTAATATGATTGACGACATCGAGACTTGAAGAGCACGTTGGTTTATGATAGCACGGGAACTCCGGGACTGCTTGGCCGCCCACGTTTTATTGCCTAAGGTTGATCATACCACGTACAAAAAAGGCCTTCCCACAAAAGTAACACATTTACATGTTTACCTGAAAAAAAAAATTATTGGCTGTGGTGGAATCAACCTTTCACATACTTACACAATGAGAACACAATAAAATCGTGGGCGGTCAGCATAACAGGGCGATAATAAATATATTTGTTAACATGTACTTTAGTACTTTTAATACATACCTAAGCCATAATTATTTCTCCCTTTCATCCCCATGCCGGTGGCTCGTAGTCGAGCCGTTTACCTACACCTAGTACACGACAATGCATGGCACACACAAACCGGCTATATTCGGTAACCTTTCGTGTTTTACGACCCATTATATTTTCAGCTATGTTCTAATTTAGGCAGATCATTGCTTACTGTGTATTATATATCATGCTTTCACCTATACGTTGTCATCTAAACACATCTAACAAAAACAAAAGCTCCCCTATCGGTATATAGTTCGTAAGTTTATGATTGGACGGCGAACCGTGTTGTTACGTATACATATATCAGGATATATTGTACAAGTTGTTCTGTAGGCAATCATAACAGGTAGCACAATTGGACTTTTATAGGATATAGCGATATAGATGGAAAAATAAGCATAGATATACATATTATAAGGCTACATAATGTCTATGGAAACGAAACTATGTATCATGACAGTAATGAAGGACTGAGTGAAGCTTTGTGAGAATAACATCGTTTACGTAACTACTACTGTTACAGACCATGCACAGCGCATTCACAAACAGTAGTAACATGCGCTAGTTTGAAATCGGTTTTCGGACAATGAACATAAAATTGTACCCTCACTTTCAGAAAACCGGGACGGGTAGACATGACCGTATATTTTGGGGAAATATCAGGGAAAATTAACCCAATCATAACAAAAATCGGAGAATAAAAACTTGTCAACAACGACACGTAAGGTTATTTTCGTTCTAAGAGCTTGTTCGGCCTTCAACGAACCTAAACTGTAGCTCTAGTAAAAAACATGTCCATTGTCTACTTCGGCACACTGCTCTTGAGGGAAAACCGTTTTTGAATTCTAAATACGGGAATCTACGGTTGAACTTCGTTTGGACGGGTCAACAGACTCAAAGAACGAGAATAGGCTTACTTATGGCGCTACAATGTTATTTTGCCAAAATAACATTGTAGCGCCATAAGTAAGCCAAAATAATTTTGGCACGTGACCAAAATCAGAACTAATGCCGCAGCTTGATTTTTCAATATATGTTCGCAAAAAATCAAACACAAATCCTTACCAACAACGCCCCCATGTAAATTTCATTCAAGCGCCAACAGATCCTTGTAGCAGCGTATGGGGAGCATTAATCTTGCGAAAATTATCGCAAAATTAATGCTGTGATTGGCTGTTTATATAAAATCATTTCACCAATCATAGCAGTTTACGCGTACTTGGCTATTTCGTCACATTGATTTTGCGATCATTTTCGTTCGAGAAACTGGCCCTATGTAACATATCATGCAATGTATAAGATCATGTCTAACCGATTTAGCGGGGCGGGCAAGCGTATGCGTCTACACGTTCGGTGGTTATGACGTACCTTGATGCAGTTGCCTATCGCAGAGCTTACATATGACGAGCTGCATGGTCCCCTTCGGGCCGATGAAGGAGCGCTCGCAGAGCGGGCAGTAGCGACCGATGCGATACGCCCTACGCACGCACACACACATACGGACCGTACGCGCACAAGCACCGGAACACAGAAACACGCCATTAGTATTAAACACCGAAACCCCGCGCCGAGTGGACGGTCTCGCTTCATTCGTACGGTTGTTGCTTGTCCTCGTAAGACTTGTAAGTAAGACTTGGTTTGATGTGCAGGAATTTACGCTTACGCTGCATGGTTTAAAAACGATCATCCAAAACTTGAATAGCAACGCGATACCTTAGCACTTGCTATAAAATAGAATGTTTACGCAGCAATGCCATCGAAATACACATTGAGAGTAAATGCGCAAATATTAGCCAAAAAAACTAATTTAATGACTAGAAAACAAAAATGTTACAGCATTTAAAATGACTAGCTACAATTAAATAAAGTGTCGAATGTGTATCGAGTCCGAAGACGAGCAACAAACATAAAGTCGAGTTAGTGAACGCCGGGGAGACTGATGGTACTACGCCCTTGTTAGTTAACAGTATGGATGTGAGTTAGTCGCAGCCGTCTGCAGGATGACTGATGAGATGTCGACACCCATTGTCATTGATGATACGAGGCTAATTGACGCAGTACAACCATCAAAACAACAATATACAGAAATACAAAAAAAAGTTATTAGCTACCTAATGTGTATTGCATCAATTATGGAACAATGAGAGTATTAAAATAATCAAAAAAATAGGAGGAACAGTAAAGTTGACAGTTTCTCAATATAAGCCCAGAATTTTGTCCAACTGTCAGTCTAGTGTTTGCAAATAAAGCAACTTTGTATAAAGACAGTGCTAGAGAAAGTGATTCCCTCATACCAATTGGCGGTGCTTCGCATAAATGGTCCACTTTGCTGTTCTTTCTGTGAAGACTGTTTGCTCGCAAATGATTAGACTTTAATACAATAAATATACAAAGTTAAAGAAATTATTAATATTTTATAACAATCAACAAACATTCTTCAAATATGCATAAATAATAAACTTATGTCTATGGGAATGGCATGCAACTTATATGATACTGGGATGTGCTGAGTTAGAACGCTGCGTTGGGGCAAAAGTAAACATTCTGCGGGGCCAAAATGCTACGATACCAGAGACAAAGCGGATGTCGACAGAGTGAAGGCGAACGACGAGACGACACTATGACCAGCACGTGTTAGTCCACATAAAACTCGCATGAAATGACGTGTGAACACATCAACTACCAAGACCAATTAATACGTAAACATATACACATAAACTCATTTAATGAAGTTTGTATGAAACTTTGTACTTTTTATCTGCATCCCTCGATATATACTCTTCTTTTGAGAAAGTTCAGGTTTTGTTGTGGCCCCGCTTGGCATTACTTGAAAAATAATACGAGATTATTTTAATATTTCGTTTCCTTCATAAACAAAAATGAACCTAACTAAAATATTTATTCATAGTCGAAGTTCGTAAGGTAATAAGGCAATCGATTCTCCTCAAACCTTTACATAATCTAAGTCAACTCGTGTTGCGGTCATCCATTTATAAGACTTCATTTATTGGCAAGCCAACCAAACTAAAATCGCACCGGTTTTATGGTATCTAAATATTAATGACGAAACTACTTTATGATATGTCTACTGTAGAATAGGTATTTCGGGTGATAAATAAATAATCATGTTGTTAACTAATTTACCAGGGTTGAAAAAGTATGGAGACTTATCAAACCTCTTTGATAGGTGTTTATGGTATTGGTAAAGCATTATAGTAAAATTCATAGGATAGGAATTTTATGTACACATTTAAAATTCTATAATAATAATCTACTGCATAAAATATGGATATAGTTCCTATAGATCTAGCACTTCTTTCGGCTTTTACCAACTCAAAAGCGACGACAACGAAATAATAGTTAGTCACTTGCTACCATTTTGAGGTATTGGAGTAAAACGATGGCTTTGACCGTACTGACAAATTGGTTTACGCGGAGTATTCCATAAAACCTAACCTATTGCTTATTTATTTGATTATATTTTATGGAGTTGATATTGACAACGTTGATCCAATTATTAGATGCTAGGTTACAAAAATCTAGTTTTTAAGTAATTTCAGATTAGTTTCTGTTTCTGAAATTCTGCTAGTGCTTTGCCACCTTTTACAACACCTACGTCAAACTACATATTCGTCTATGTGGTACACCAACCAAGTATCAGTACGGCTGTAGCCTCAAAACAGGACCCATCAAAGGAGCACATGAAGCTTCCTTCTCCGACATTTAATTAGTAGTGGGGTCGGTTCGCAAGGTGTTGCGTGTGTTTTTATTTCATGAACATTTTTGATATAGTATCTAAATGTATGTGAGTACTGACCTGGCGCAGGGCGTGCACAGCGAGTGCGAGTACACCTTGTGCCCGCCAGGCCCGCGCCGCGTCTGGTGGTGCCAGTCGCCGGCCGGCCCACCGGGCCCGGCGGCCCCGCCAGGCCCACCGGCCCCGCCCGGCCCGGCCGCCCCGCCCGCCCCGCCCGACCCGGTCGCCCCGCCCGGCCCGGCTGCCCCGGCCGTCCCGGCCGCCCCGCCCGGAGAGCGCGCGCCGCACGACTTGCACACCGCGCACTCCATGCAGTGCCATCGACCTGGAAAGTGCGATATAAAATATCGAAACATAGTCTTGATACAACATACAAATCGAAATCCTTCTGTGCCTCGGAAACCACGTTAAGCCAATGGTCCCGGCAGTCATTTGTAGATTTTTCACAGCCGTTACGGGCCCGAAAGTCTGACAACCAGCCTTATTCAAGAGGTATCGTATTACCCAGACTGCATTCTGGAGGTCAAACAGGCAGTTGCACCATGTAAAATACTGGTATTCAGGTGTATCCGGTTAAACTGAAAGCCGACCCCAACATAGACTCATGATAAGTATTGAAACAAAACAAACTAGAAGTCATTGTGGCGTGTACCAAAAGTACAAATCTATTTTGCAGTGTTGCATATCATGCAGACCTATCACACTACGCTTCGACGTTGTTAGTAAACAAACCAATTACGCTACCCAAACACGTGATACAATCACCTAGATAACTCTTATCACACGTCCGAAAATAATGATAAGTATTTCATTCATTGTTTGTAGTCGGTGCATTTGCGTATGTTATTGTAAGAATATAGCACAGTCATTCAGAGGTCTGACATTTCTCTCAATAATTGAGTAGCCGAAGTTAGGTCTGACATCCCAGTACTTCGAAAAGCACGAAAGGGAGTTGGTCCTACGCTTGACCTCTAACCGGTCATGTCGGATTGCCGTAACGTTCCATTGGACTAAGGAAGAGGGAGTGTACAAGTTTTACCACACACGCTTGTACACTAACATCTCCTGCGTAGTTGTACACATTGAAATCGGCCGCTTTGATTGAAATTATTATTTTATCACATACCGCTAGGCACATTGTCTAGTCCGACGCAGTAGATGTGGAAGCCTCGGTCGCACAGGTCACAGAACAGCATCTTGTCGTCGTCGGCTGGCTTGCGACAGGAGCAGCAAGTCTTGCACTCGGCGCATTGCCACGCGTACTCGCGGCACTTGCGTATCGTGTCCGCGCTTAGTTCCAGGCAGGATGGGTGTACTGGGAACATAAATATCATGATATTAGTCACTGTTTTTATGTGGAAAGTCGAAGGATGCACTTTTTTACATTAATCTCTCTATATTTGTGTATTTTACTTTGATCAAACAGACAAAGTATGGACTGTACATAAATGATGATGATGACTTTATTTATTTATTTATAAACCATCAACATAACCTTCAACTGGTTACATCTGTATTTTCTGCAAATAAATAATTCCACTACCATTCACAACGGACCGAATGGGATTCTAAGTGCGCACAATGGAGATGGAGTTCACATACATACATAAATACAACTCTCGATGGCGAGCGCGAGCGTCTCAATCTTTACGGCTTCCCAGTTCACATTTTCGCACTTTTTAGGGTTCAGCAAGTGAAGGCTTGGTTAGCCAGTTGTGTTTATAAACACCAAAACTGTCTTGCAGAATTACACTCCTGGTTGACGTTCAAAAATGCCTATTTGAGATAAATGATTTGAATTTGTTGGCGTCGAGTTGCAATTTGCACACGCGACACAGATCTACCTCTTCAGTGTAATATTACGTAGATATACTCACGCTTAGCGTTGCAGTGTGCACACACAAGGAACCGCTCGTGCGTGTACTTCCGATTGGCCTCGAGGCGCAACTTGCACACGCGACACAGTTCCACCTCTTCACTCACGCGCGGCTCTTCCTTGCTACTGCTGGCTACCTCCGTATGACTGCTGCGCTTCGTTTTTGTTAGCTTTTTGCGCTATAATTAAGATGGTTTAAGAATCAGTATTATTATAATAAAAGGTAGATCGAAAACAGTGGTTTTGTAACGTCATCTAGGCTAAACAATAGACGTTCTGAGATCTAAACATCAGAATCAGGATTTTCAGGATCGAAGGGCCAAATTTTTGAAGTATGGATCAGAACAGAACATTGTTGCAGGTACGTTTAGTGTGGCGTGAAAACGCAGGTTTAGCCGTCGCAGCCGGTGACAAAATATATTGTACAATAATCTGGACTTTGGTCTAAAATCGCCAAATGAGATAGCGTTGACCAAGTATTGCTCCTTATCTCTTTATGAGAAGAAACATTGTCTTGCAGTGGAACAATCACTAAATGATATAATATTTATAGTGAACTAGCAGCGTCCCGCGATTTCACCCGCGTAAGTTTCGATCCCGTGGGAATATCGGGATAAAAACTATCCTATGTCTTTTGCCGCAAGTCAAACTATCTCTATACCAAATGTCATCTAAACCGGTTCAGCGGTTTAAGCGTGAAGAGGTAACAGACAGACAGACACACTTTCTCATTTATATTATTAGTATGTATACTTCATAGCGAAAAGTAGCAAAACCTCTAGTAGAACTGCAAAAGTGCAAAGTATTGACACAATTTTTTTTACACTTTATATAATGTTAGCTTGTAAGGTCTGTCTATGGACCATACAATGGTCAGACCTTACAACTGACGACTGAAATAAAATAACTATTATTAACCTTTTGACCGCCACACGTCAAAAAGTCAAAAACGTGCCGTCGGCGTCAAAGTCTGTCATGTAGTCGAACCGTGGCGTTCTGGGCACATTTTGGTTTGTCATCTAATACATGACTGCGGCGGTCAAAAGGTTAATAGGGTAAGTAGACATACCTTAGCAGCGTGATGAGTGGGCACGTCGGAGTCGTCCGAGGAAGACAGCCGCTCGCCCCAGTCCGGCTCCGACTCCGAGCTCCACTCCTCCGACGCGGGCGCGGGCGGCGCCGCGAGCACTGTATTCAGTGGGAAGTACCTGAGGAATACACGATTAGTTATAAATTTTATTATTTATAAGTATTCACAAAGATGGATGGATTGTGTGGCGAATGAAAGAGAAGGGAGTGAATCATAGCGTGACGGTTGACAGGGGAGATTGGAAGAAGAAAACGTGTTGCGCCGACCCCAAGTAACGTAGGACAAGTGCAGGAAGATTACGATGACAAATAGTAAATAACTAAACTTCAGTGCGATTCTGTAACCATCCCACCGTGAAAACTTAGGTGAAGTGAGCGTGGAGTGAGCTGTCAATAGTGTCAATTCCTAGCAAAAACAAACTCACTTCACCTAAATTTTCACGGTGAGATTTTTTCAGAATCGACCGGCTTTTTACTGTGTGTACATAAATATGTACAGTCAACAAAAGAGATAAGTATGCAGGATCGTCGGATATAGTTGAAGTTTAGTAAGAAACCGAAGGATGTTCTCGAGTAAAATTTTATTTTATTAATAGAAAACAAACAGCAAACAGCTCATTTATCAAATTAACATCCATCGGTTTCTAACTAAACTTCAACTATATCCGACGATCCTGCATACTTATCTCTTTTGTTGACTGTACACACAGTAAAATATTTAGGTATTTACTTTTTGTCCGGCTTTTATTTATAAGGTCTATATTGTCCTGCCAATACCTCAACAACCCAACATAGTTGGGAAAAGGCTAGGCAGATGATGATTGTCCTGCGAATGCGATCATCTGCGTACTACGTTGGGGTCAAAGTCAAATAATTTATTTCAAATAGGCACATTAAAGGCACTTTTGAACGTCAAAACTTACAGTAAAATTGAATTGATTCTAGTCGCCCCTTCCAAAAGGTAGTTTTCGTATGGAGAAGAATGGGCAAGAAACTCCACCTCAGGTCAGCTTCCAGTCTAACCGGATGCAGCTGAATACCAGCACTTACAAGGGACGACTGCCTATTTGACCTCCACAACCTCTTTTTGCCGTGCTTACATTAGATTTTATAGTTCGAGTACTTTGCTTGCTTTTTTTATTTATGAATATTGTAAAAAATTACGCATAGTGTTAGACAGCGAGGTACGCCAAAATGTAATGTAACACGCTTTTTTAACTTCGGCGGACTCTTGATTTGCTAAATATTATGCTTGAAATAATGCTAAATCCAACGTCGCACGGTCGTGTAGAAAAGTTCGTTGCCCTAGGTTTTTTTACGTCTAAAACGAGATGAGCAATCTCAAGACAAAGAAATAAAGATGGGTATCAACATTGTTTACAGGTCGAGCTTGTGTTGTTAAACTTGTCCCGAAAATGAACCCTAGCTGATCTGGCGTATACTACAGAACAACATTTGCTACAAACCTTACTTACTCCTTTTGCTTTGAGACCTCTCGTTATACACGCACGCCGGTTGCGAGTACTACCAACTAGATGCTATATTATAAAAAAATAAAGTACCTTAGCTGATCGGGCGTATAGATCCGATACGAGTGCTGGTACTGTCCCGGCAGCAAGGCGTGCGGGTAGAAGCCTGCGGGCGGCCGCAGGTGCGCGCGTGCGGGCGCCCGCAGCGGCACGCGCGCGCGCTGCACCGTGAGCGACTGCAGGTCGGCGCACGCGCCGCGACGCAACGCGTTCATGCGCGCGTTCCATTCGCTAGCCGACGCTATTGCTGCTGCTGCCATGTCCTGTGGTGACAAGTTATGTGTTAGATAGAAGAATTATTTCCATTGACATTCAATAAACGGAAAAACTTATGGCAATTAACAATATTTTTTATTGTTGAGGATCAATGAATTGTTGTATTGTCGAAAGTCTCTTGAACGTGATTTTTCAAGCCACATGCAAGAATAAGAGCTCTACTATTGGAATGACAAACTATTTAATTATAATTCTTTTTACTTGTCTCACAAACAGTAAAGAATATTATTCCAAAAAAAGTGAGTAGCTAGCTATAACTGCAAAACACATGTTAAAAGTTCCACAAACGCCTTGGAAAGAATGCCTGACGTTGCAGCATTCATTCTCTCTCAGACTTACTTAAACCTTACGTATTATGTTCGTAAACAGTTCTCTAACTCAAACCTACCTGTCTAGTCTTCTCTGGGTCAATTTTAGGTAGTTCAGGTTTATGTTCCACCGGTTTCTCTGCCTTCATCTCAATCTTCACCGCCCTATCTTCAGTTTTGACATCTTCTGACGCGTCCTCGGCTGATTCGGTGAGTTGTCTCTGCCGCTGGTGCGACCGAAACTCTTCGTATTTGTGAGGGTAGTCTGATAACATGATGTCTAGTACGTCACTGGCGTCTACCGCGGTGATACCTGTTGGAAGAAATCTTAAGATGAGCCTATAAGTAGATGACATGGTAAGCAGTCGTCGTTACCGACAGTAAATCAATCTGATAGAACTATGGTGTCGAGTTGACAATAAAGAAACAGGTTGGTGGCCAATTCTGGAATATAAAAGCGTTTAATCAAGAGTAGTTGCATTATTTAGGTTAAAAGGTTTATATCTAGCCGAGAGCTGTGTGATATAATGAAATAGAACTTATCATTCTACTATACATAATGTAAACTATACATAATACAAAGAGGTAAAGTTTATCATAATATGTGTGTAAAAGGTAGCATTATCATATTCATATTTCCTGGCTGGGATACAGGTCTACTTTAGGTGTCTACTCTCTGTGAGAGGGAGTGGGCCATAATCCACCACGCGGGCTCAGTGCGGGATGGTGGATATCAATGACTTCGAATTTTTGGTTCTAGGACATGCCGGATTCCTCACGATGTTTTCCTTCACCATTTTGAGAGCAGTCGTGATGAAATTAATTACACAAAGTAAAGTGCCTGCCTTAGTTCCAACCCACGATCTCCACGACTCGTAAGTCGGAGCAGTTACCACTGGACTAACACAGCTCGATAAAAGGTAATCTATGGAAATTCGGATTTGAAATACACAGCGACATAGGATTCTTCTACGGTTCCTGTGGAGATTTCCGTGCGGCCATAGTATTAAATTAAAAACTGCCTCAAGTAAAAAAGGTAACTTACCAAGGTCGCACAATGCTTCAGTCACAAGACCTTTACTGAGAACGTAGTCCCGTTCCTCACCAGAGATTGTTCGCCTCTTCAGCTCCGCGTAACGTCGCTTGAAGCTCTTCACTCCTAAGAACATGGCCACTTGCTCTTGTATCATCATCACCTGGAACATTAACAAAATATAGATATAACTGCACTTAATAAAGGGTCTTATGAGCTGTGTAGTCCTTCGATACTGGCGCTTATCACTAGACATAGATAGATAAGTGGGATTTAGAGTACCTCAAGGATTTATAAAAATGTAGGTACCTTGTGTTCAACATCAGCCTTATCAGGAGGCGGCCACGTGTATTCCTTTACATCCGCTGCCGTCCACACCTTATTACTGTAAATAAGAACATTAAACATATATTACACTATTATCTTATTTATAAACAATAAAATAGAAAAGAAAATATAATGTTTTCTCTAAATACCTATCAAACAAATCAGCGAATTTAGATTTCTTCAGTTTATTGCTCTCATTCGTCGAACTCTTCACGGAACTTTGAGAATCCTCATCGAGTAAGTGCGAAGGTCTAGAAACACAAATAGTTTTTATTAGCAACATAAAACTTTACAATGTAGCCACTGATGACTTTGTACTAGCTCATTCACCAATTGGAAGCCTGAAAAAGTCAAGATAACTAGTTCAACCTAAGAAGGGCTTTTTATTATTTTGTTGAATCAACTCATGATTATGAAAAAGGTTGCTGTGGTTTTTAACCAACTTAAAAGGAGGAGTAGTTTATGCATTCGGTAAGTCTTTTTTTGCCAGCCGACATAATCGTACTCACTTGGCGGGCGTGGCGTTATCGTCCATCATGCATGTTTCTTCTTCGAAGAGCTGCACAGTCGTAGTAGCGGGCCCGCACACTCGCCCGTAGATGCCCATCGTTTCCTGAAACACGACCTAATGCTATAGATACCTTTTACTACCAATATTGGAATATTTCTTGTGTGGCATTGCTCTAAGCATACTATTTCGCACTATACTGTTTAATGTCCACATAAATAAATGATAAATGATTTTATTTCTGTAAGTAGGTTTGCACAAACACTTTTACACGTCAATCATAAATTTTTTAAACTAGATGAGGTCGGCGTTTCCTATCTGACTACTCTGAGAAGAAAGGCCGAAACAAACTCAGAGGTCATAGTCTCTTTTAGTCCAGACATAATCTTGGTCAAGTTATATGAAGACCATGTAGGTCGATGTCCGAGATGGTCTTTTGAGGAAAGAACCACACAGATTGAGAGAACCTGTCCAGTCAGTGCACGCATTTGTCAGAAATCATGCAGCTCAACTCAATCATAGGATCTGTAAGTGTACTTACTAATGCTTGAAACAACGGCAAGCTATTTTATATGTAAGAATACTGTTGTTTTTATATCTTTTATTTTTCTGTTTGTGTTCTCTGGTTTATTATTTTTCTTTCTTTCATATAGCCTACCTTCATATACATAGCCCCGCGCCCCCCGCCCCGCCCCCGGCCGCGGCCGCGCGGCGTGCGCCCTCGCCCTCCGCGCCCGCCGCGCCCACCACGCCCTCTCGCCGACCCGCTGGCATCAGGAGTCTTCCCCAACTCCTCCAATTTCGAACTTTCAAGTTTCACTTCCGGAGTTTCACTGGTCGGAAAATTCCCAGACGAATTTCGTCGTCTACTTGTTAATGGCGTTACACAGACGGAGGGCATTTTGTCGAGAGCTTCCGTCATTCGCGGAAGCTTGATTCTCGAGCTGGTGGGGTCGATGTCGACGGTGGGCGGCCGCTCTTCCGGCTCGTCAGCTGGTTCGATCACCACGATGGTCTCGAGCTCAGTGTGCGGCGCGGCTTCAGCGCGCTTGCCCCCGCGCCCCCTGCCTCGTCCTCGCGGCTTCTGGAGTATTGTCGGCCTATCCCTGGAAATATTTGTAAATAACGTTGCATTCATCGCAATAATTTTATTTCACCATAAATAAAGAGCAAAGTAATAAAACTACTTAATTAGAAAAATTATATTCACCTCATTAGACGAAGCGACCGCTGCGGCCGCTCCTCAAGGGCGGGAACAGGCAATGTGACGGCGGGTTTCGCACCTTCCGACACCGGCAATTTCCGTGGGCGTCCACGTTTCTTAGGTTGTGGTGTTGTTAATTCTACTGGTTTAGGAATTTCGATGACTTCTGGAGGTTCCTCCGCAGGCTTCACTTCTAGAGGATCCTGAGAAACCTCTTCAGGAGCAGTGCCAAAATCACGGAAATCTGAGTTTTCGTTGATTATCATCTCCTGTACGTCAGGATGCGAGTTTTCTACGGGAGCAATTTCAACTGCATCTGAATTGCTTGCCGAGGCATTTAATTCAATATCCGTAGCCACAGTCTGAGCCTTTTCTGAACAAATTGCATTATTATGCAAAGTTTGCATTTGTTTTGCTTGTAAATTAGACAAAATATTGTGTAATTTTGAGTTGCCATTCTTTGAACAATTTTCGTTATTTAATAGTGAATGATTAACATTTCTAACTCCTTGTTTCATGTCTATACTACTTTTTGTAGGTGATGGTGGAGAAGCTTTTGAAACAGGAGTAATAGTTAAGGATTTATTGGACAGAAGTTGGCCTAATTTTAACCTCTTAGTTTGTAAGAGAGAAAGGTCAGATTCTTTGTTTTGAGGAGGGCTAGTTTCTGTGGTTGAGGGTCTCTTACCCATATTTCGCCGAGCAATAGGAGTCTTCTCTGTATTTTCCACTATCCTTGAGCTTCGTAATCGTTTCCCTGTTGATAAATTTAATGACGTATCGGCTGCCTGCTTTCTTCTGCTATTTACATATTTTTTCGGACTTTGCTTATCATTAATAATATCTTGAGTATTTTCAGTATAGTTTTGTTGTGTATCAGCCCTCTTTACATCTTCAGTAATTATTTTAGCTGATGAGCCATGGTCAGTCTTATTTATCTTTAATATTATTCTTGGAGAATCTTGACCAGAGCTTTGATTTGTAATTTTATCAGATATGGTGATTTCTAATGGTTTAGTTATGCTCTCGTTTGTTTTAACAATATGGTCTTGTATTGAACGTAAACTCGAGTCCAATGATTTGTTTGAATCATTGATCTTATCAGGAGTAGAACTTCTTTTCTCATTCTTTTCCAGTTTTCCAATATTTGTTTTATCTGAACTTGTATTTCCTGACTCAACCAAATAATCACTATTTACAATACTATTATCATTTTTCTCAGCTGGCAAAGCATAATTTACTATTGGAGACACTTCAAGACTCCTATCTAAACTACATTTAGTGTTTTCTAAAAGTTTTTTCAACAAGGTACAATTTTGTACTGATGAATACTTCTGTCTGCCAATTGCTTGCATCATATTTGATTCTGTAATAGCATCAGTAGTTCCATAGTTCATATTTTTGTGTTCTTGGCTAGTGGGACTTGCTTTCACTTCATTAGGCTCCTTGTTTGTACTTGTCTCAGGACATAAAGATTCACTTTCAGGGGCCGTGTCTGATTGTGTATGCTTTTCTTTTTCTGTTTTAGACAAGGTAATTACGGATGTTTTGTCAAAGCCTTCTTTGCTCTTTTCAATCGAGTCAGGTATGCAGTTCTGTTTAGGCTTCTCTTCAGAACAATGGTCCTTTACTGAAGATGGTACATCATTGACTGGCCCACAACTTTTCTTAAGATTCTTTTCCAGGCATAGTTCTGATTTCGTTTCTAATGCATTAGCTACCTTCTTTTTTGGCGACAAAGATAATCTTTCATCACCTATATTGTTACAAGCATGTTCATTATTATAATTCTCTGTCATGGTTTTCATATTAATTTTCATAACCAATGGAGGATTCTTCGTTATTGTTTTTTCCCCAGAGTCATCCTTAGGTTTTGATAGCTCAGCTTCTTCAGGCCTCAAAACCGGTTTAATGTTCAATTTAGTCACAACTGGTATTACAGAACTGTGCCCATCAATTTTTGAATGTTCCTTTTTAGGTGATGAGGGTGAGATACTGTCTCCTGGTTTTACTAATGGTTTAATATTTAGTTTAGTTATAACAGGAATGCTTTGTTCACTTGATGTAACTGCCTTAGATGATTCGTCCAAACTATCAGGTTTTATGACCGGTTTAATATTCAGTTTTGTAACCACAGGTATGTGATCTCCATTATCATCACTTGAGTTTCCAGTCTCTGATGATTGGTTTTCGGAATCTTTTAATGTTTCTTCATCTTGGGGCTTAATTATAGGCTTAATATTAATTTTAGTAACAACGGGTATACTATTTTCATCAATGTCAGCATTCATTTCATCACAGTCTTTTTCCTCTGAAGAATTCTCCTCAGGATTCTTTATTGGTTTAATATTTAATTTAGTTATTTTAGGTACTTCATCTACACTAGAATCTACATCATTATCTTTAGGCTTTATTACAGGTTTTATATTTAATTTTGATACTACAGGAACTTTATTATCAAAGTCCTCGGAGGACTCTCCACTGTCTGTAGGTTTCAAAATAGGCTTAATGTTCAATTTTGTTACTACAGGGATATGTTCAGGGCTGTCACACATTGCTGAAGACCTTGTTACAGGTTTAATAGTAATTTTAGGCACATGTTGACTTTCTTTGACTTCAGCTGACGAAGAAAATGATTCAGTGGATATCTTAAGCTTGGGAATTTCACCTTCTTTATTGGGTGTTTCTGGTGGTTTAATTGGTTTAATAGTCAACTTTGGACTCAGGGGCTGGCTTTCTGATTTTGAAACTGTTTTAATTGTAAGTTTTGGAATTTTTTCAGGTTGTGTGTCTGAAGTCAATTCAGATTGGCTAATTACCATTTTCAATTTAGGTTCTTGCTGTTCTTTTTCATCCTGTTGAAAGCCTTTTATAGTAACCTTTGGAACATTTTTTTCAGTATAAAATTTACCTTCACTTTCAGTGCCAGGCTTTCCCAGTTTTATAGTAACTTTTGGAACAACATCAGAAGGCCCATGATCAGAAGTAGATGCTTGGTCTGAAGTACTAGTTTCATCATTTTCAGAATATTCAGATTCTGAAATTTCACTACTGCTGGATTTTCTGTGGATGTCATTTATTTTCTCTGGTGGTTTAGGGATTGGTTTGATATTTAATTTTGTGATACAAGGTATCTGTTCAATAGCATTTGATCTAGCATCCCCATCTACTGCATGTTGTGACCTCAGTAATTTTATGTTAATATTTTCTGGTGGTTTAAGAATGGGTTTAATGTTTATTTTAGTCACACTAGGTATGTGTTGATTTTTGTCAGTTTTATCATCTGAATCTTGTTCAGCAGGTGGTCTAATAGGTTTTATTGTTACTTTTGGTACAGGTGACTTAACTTCATCTGATTGTTTTAGTTTGATTGTTAATTTTGGCACCTGTTTGGTTACCTCAGGTTCTTCATGAATAACACTGTTTTTACTAATACTGCTGTGTTCTGTCTCCAATTTAGATTCAGGCAAATTTGACATGGATAAGTTAAGTTTAAAAGGTGGAACCTTCTTTTGATCTTCTTGGACTTCTTTACCCCTTTTATCTTGGTCACAATTCTCAGGGGTTGATACAATTGATGCACTTGCGGGTATGCTTTCTTGTAAAGGTAAGACTTTAATTTGTGCACATTCTGGATCTTTTGTGTCTTTGTGTTCGTCTTTGTCAACATTACTGACAATACCCTGTTCTAAATCATTTACTTTAATGTCAGCTTCAGGCTCGACTGAACATGGTGTTGGCATACTACTAATTTCCTGTATTGTACTAGAATTGGCATAAGTATGCGTACTGGCATCAGCCTCTGGTTTTGAGGAATTTGGTAGACATAAATTGGGCTGTACAGGTAGAACTTGGTCACTATCATCATGCTTTTTTAGTGGATGATGATGTTCTATACTGGGTCGGGAATGTTCTTCAGAGCATAGTGGTTGTTCAGATTTAACTGGCTCTTCAGCAACACAGTTACTGACAGATATTGATGTTTCATTGTCGTCTTGAGATTGTGAGATACTAACAGTATTTGAAGATTCTTTCTGAGGCTCAGGCAAGGGTAATGAATGGTTATCAGATGAAGTTGACTGACACTGATCTTTATCTGATTGAATAGCTGACTGATGAATAGAAGCTTCTCTATTACTAGTACCAGTACTAACTTTTTGTCTAATAAGCTTAATTTTTTTAGGAGGACTCACAGACGTTTCTGCTTTGCAGAAATTAATTTCACTTACATTTCTAATCTCTTCTGGTTTTACATTACCATGTATTGTGGGCACAGCATCAGATGAACTTGTCACATCCTTGGTGATATTTTCACTACTTTTTTGTTCAGTGGCAGGTGAATTAATAATTTGAGAATCAACTGTCGAGGACACTGTAGAGTCAGGTCGTCGGTCACTTGGTGCTGGCCGTACGAGCCGCCGTCTGAGTGGTGACCGCACCTGCGGTTCTACAAGCACTGCTCTACCTTCACTAACACTACTATCACTAGACGTTGATTCTGCACTTTCTACAGTCACATTGTCCCTGCTATCACTGGATGACACACACTTTACTGTTCGCCCCTGTGTTTCACACTCACTATTGTCTGAAATGTTTTGCACAGTTACAGCCTTTTCTTCACTGCTGGAAGGAATATTAGGTGGAGGGCAACTAGCAGGTGCCTCAGGTACCACATCTGACACAGTACTTTCTTCTGGTTGAGACGACACTGCAGGTTCATCAGGTTCAGGCATAGATGAACTTTCTGGTAATGATGTTCCCTCAGAAGCCTCATTTGACATGACACAATTTTCAGGTTGTGTAGACACTGCAGGCACATCACTCTCAGGCAAAGATGAACTTTCTGGTGATAAATCAACACAACTAGCTTGTGCATCAGACGCCTCAGATACCACATTTGAGGCAGCACTATCTTCTGGTTGTGTCAACACAGCAGGTTCATCAGGTTCAGTCGTAGATGAACTTTCTGGCATCAATGAACTTTCTGGTAATGATATTACCTCAGAAACCACATTTGAAGCTACACTGTTTTCAGGTTGTGTAAACACTGCAGGCTCATCACTCTCAGGCAAAGATGAACTCTCTGGTAATGATGATACACAATTATCAGGTGTCACATTTGACACATCACTGTTTTCGGGTATTTTGGACACTGCCGGCTCATAAGGTTCAGGCAAAGATGAACTTTCTGGTAATGATGTTGCCTCAGAAACTACATATGACACAACACTGTTTTCAGGTTGTGTAGACTCTGCAGGTTCTTCACTTTTAGGTAAAGATGAACTTTCTGGTAATGATGATACACCACTAGCAGGTGCCACATTTGACCCAACACTGTTTTCAGATTGTGTAGACACTGCAGGCTCATAAGTTTCAGGTAAAGATGAACTTTCAGGTAATGAATCAACACAACTAGCTGATGCATCAGGCGCCTCAGATACCACATTTGACACAGCACTATCTTCAGGTTGTATCGACACTGCAGGCTCATCTCTTTCAGGCATCAATGAACTTTCTGGTAATAATGTTGCCTCAGAAACCACATTTGATACAGTAGGCTCATCACTTGTAGGCAAAGATGAACTTTCTGGTAGTAACGTTTCACAAATAGTGGATGCCTCAGGTGCCTTAATTGAAACGGCGCTTTCTTCCACTTGTGTAGACACTGCAGGCTCTTCAACCTGAGGCAAAGATAAACTTTCTGGTAATACATCAACACAGCTAACAGCTGCCTCAGCAACCACATTTGACACAGTATTGTTTTCTGTTTGTGTAGACACTGCAGGCTCGTCACTTTCAGGCACATATGACTTTTCTGGTAATGAATCGACACTAAGAGATGATACTTCAGTTTGTGTATCAATGCTAGCTTGAGACAATAGTTCACTTTTAGCACTGTCGGCAGGCGATGCTACGACGGGCACAGAAGAATTGTTGTCGCGACTTTTAGTTGATTCCTGTATGGTATTCGAGTGTTCACTGGTGATTTCGAGCTCATCAAATATCGTGTCAACAGATTCTGATGCTAGCGGTAACCGCTTCGGTGCGCCCGGACCGTCGACGATTTCATCTATCATATCCAAAATCGCCTCGGTGCTTGTGTTGACGTCCTGCGCCGACGGCGACGGAACGCTATCGCCGTCGAAGTTATCCTCCGACATCGCGGGAGTTTCGCACGACCGCCGCGCTTCGGATGGTTCCTGCTGGAAACTACTAGTTGCATTGACTTCCTCGGCCAGTCCGACGTCCTTTTCCCGCGCCGATGCACGGCGGGAAGCGTTCGTCGCTGTGCCCGCATCATCTTCTGAACTCTCCATTATCTACTGTTTTGCGACGCTGTCATATCTGAAATATAAAACGCTCGCTGGGTGATATTTACGTTACGAACGGATAACCTGGCGACGTGCGAGATTGACAAGCCACAGGCACCATTCTAATTCACCATAACGCTACAAAATTTCGTTCACGGGGTCCACAGCGTTGATTATATACCTACACATGTACTTTAATTTCATATTCACGACGTTAAGATGTTATCCGAGTACGCGCGAGGTCTTGGAAAGTATTCAACAGCGTAAACCGGCAAACAAAAAGCTTGTATACGCCATTTTTAAAACCAAAGACATGGCAGGTTGGGACGTACGGGCCAATAAAAAATATCCTATACGGACAATTCGGCCATTGTCGTGTTGGTAAACTGCAAGAAGCCCATAGATCGCTCCACTTGAGCTTTTAGCTTGTAAAAGAGTAATAAATATGTCTTTCGACATGTGTTAAAACGAGTCAGACAATAATTTTCTCTAGTTCCAGGAGAATTATTTAAGGTGGCAACAATGCTATACATCTTTTTATTTTCCATTGAATGTTGAGCAACGCGATATGCGCGTCATGATGTGATGAGATACTTTATTGTTGTTTTTAATCGTTTATGAACGTGTCAATCAATATTTAACATTTTTCGATTAATTATAAGATAATGTACAATTGAATAGCTACCCTGATACAAAAAAATTGTGTATTTTATTCAACTTCCAGCAGATATTATTCTATAATTCGTAAAAAGCCTCCTTTTTAGTCGATTAAAAATATTTACAATGTATAAATGAATTATGAAGATTGATGTCTTTGCATGGAATTAGTATGATATCACAGAGTACATTGAATAATAAAGGCATGTATTATGCTGAAAGTGTGTAAGTGTGGCCAAAACTCAGTCAAACGATATTACAACTTATTGCCAGATTTTTACTTATTAAAGCTGTTCAAAAAAATAGATAACTTTGGTTCAAGACCCGTCACGATTTGCCAATTTAAGTTCCATTTTCAACGCAATAACAACGTAGACCGGGCACGCATTTGTATGGTTTGCTTGGGGAATGGGACAGTATAGTTATACGCGAAATCATATCCAACGATGACGCCATCAGCACAATGAATGGTACGCAATATTTGAACTTTCGAACACGCAGCACTGATGCGACGATGATTAAATCAAACTATCAATAAAAGTTGATTCAGCTGTTTGTGCTGCTACTGCCACGGTAAACTTTGTCATTGCTGTATAAGTGCTCTGTGGTCATTGCTTTGCAGCGGGGAACGCGGCGGCTTTTTTTTTT
The DNA here is from genome assembly GCA_927399505.1 of Luperina testacea. Classification (NCBI taxonomy): domain Eukaryota; kingdom Metazoa; phylum Arthropoda; class Insecta; order Lepidoptera; family Noctuidae; genus Luperina; species Luperina testacea. Next base: position 13,871,602 of record OV656768.1, on the reverse strand, counting down.
GTTGGAGTTGCCCGTTGCCAATACTATCAGCTTGTCATGTTTGTCTTTAGGATTGACATTATTTGACAATATGACAGAAAATGTGCGCGATTTGATTGATAAAGTCCAAATATGAAATAAATGGCGTGTTTTGGCTAAATTGTGGTGGTTTTTCCGCAAAAGCCATTAAACGAAGAGAAGAAGAAGATAAAGTCCAAGCGCTAGGGATAATATTTAATATTTCACAACGCTAGTTTATATTTTTAATACAATTTAAATCTTATCCAAAATGACTACAATTAGACCATTTACGTGTGAAGACATGTTAAAATTTAACAATGTGTAAGTGTGTTTTGGAATAGATTTCAAATTGTGATTGTATAATTCGTAATAAAATGACCAATAACATTACACATGTTACTTAGAATTTATTGCACTACATTAGTAACCAATGATTGTTAACTCTTTCATTAGGAACTTGGATCCCCTGACCGAGACTTATGGGTTATCATTTTATACTCAGTATTTAGCACATTGGCCCGAATATTTCCAAGTTGTGGAGGCACCAAGCGGAGAAATAATGGGATACAGTAAGTGACATCATCAGTGTGATCATTTGTTTACTAAGAACTTGTTTTATTTATGTATTCATGTTCCACGCAAGTGGACAATTTACTGTAAATAACTGTAACAAAATATTGTGTTCATTATTTTTATCAACAAGCAGTGGAAGCCCAGTGGTAACGGCCGTGAATTATGAAATTTAGGTCTTATTCGAACCCTGGCAAGTGCTTTACTTTGTGTAAATTATTTCATCACCACTGCTCTCAAACCAGTGAAAGAAATCATCATTGTGAAGATGTCTTAGAACCAAAAAATTCGAAGACATGTCGTTTATATGGCACTGGATAACGGCGTATTCCATCTAACTGAGAGGAGGCTTGCGTCCCAGCAGTGAGAATTGACCGATTATGCATTATTTTATACTTACAGTAATGGGAAAAGCTGAGGGCCATGGTGACAACTGGCATGGTCACGTAACAGCCTTGACTGTTGGGCCTGAATACAGAAGACTAGGCCTTGCTGCAACACTTATGAATATTTTGGAAGATGTCTCTGAGAAGTAAAATTCCCTATACAATCATCATTTGTTAATTTGGTTACCAGATTTATTGATGTCCGTGACTACCGCAGGACCACCAACGCCAATCGCTTCCATATTTGGTAAATAATTAGTGCTCAATTGGTACTAATTAGTACTCGAACAACAGAATTGGTACCTTAGTAGTTTTCGAGAAAATCGACTTTGAAGGTGGTCCTGCGGTAGTCACGCTCCTTTCAGCAGGACCACCATGAGCGCCGAAAAAGGGCCCACGCTACAGCTATTCTAAGTATACAAATAATTAGTACCCATAAATGTGATATATTTCGTAAAAAAAACAGAACTGTAATATTTGTATTTACCGAGAAATCAACGATGTTAACTTTCTCGAAATTGTTCAGCAGGACCACGATTTTGAATGTTGATTCCAAGTTAGAGAAGCTTGTCGCTTTCCTCAAACCTACATAGAAAATTAGTACCCTGTAAGATAAAATTAGTACCCAAAATTCAAAATTAAAACTCCAGTAGTTTACGAGATATACCATGCCAATGGTGGGGTGGCGGTAGTCACGGTGCCAAATTTTCATTTCAAGATTTCCCTATTAAAAACTCTGTGATTTCTTCCCAAATTTATACAAAAATTAGTACTCCTAAAGAAGTTAAAGCGACTAAAAATCCAGATTCCTAAGTGTTGTATTTTAAGAGAAATTAGCTTTCATTACTTTTCCATACTAAATCTCCGCGTATAACCCGACCAAATTAAGTTGTCAATTGTGCCATTTCCATTGTTCACAAACTAAACTAAATTTGAGTTCAGTGCATCTTTATCTTTCTGTTTCATTATGAAAAGGACAGACAATAAATTTTAGTTTAGTCCTATCAAATTAATCAGCGTCTGACGTAAATAGACGTAACTTTAGTAGGCATGTAATGCAAATAATAACCTGCGTGCCATGCCACAAAAAAGTTTTGGACCATAGACAAGATACATTTGAATCTCATTTATCTTGTCTATGGTCCAAAACTTTTTTTTGTGGCATGGCGCGCTGGTTATTATTTTATTACCGAAGTAAAGCAAGCGAAGCGTGTCGTGGTACAGATGCCAGCACATCAAGCTACCCGAAACTGTAAAATTTCCCTAATCAACTTTGAACCTTATGCTTTAGCGATACAGTTGAAAATCTATTAAAGAAATTTGACAGATTGTAGTAACTTGACGTGCTGGCGTCTGTACATTGAGTTCTTTTTTTATTCGTTTATGGTTTCAAAATTGTATTTAGTTAGAGAAATAAATGTATACAATTTCAAAAAGATCACGCGTCTCAATATTTAAAGGTTTCAGAAAATGATATAATTAATAATGATTTCCTGAGGAACTATAATATTTATTTATAAAAAAAAGTTTCTTTTTAGGGCCAATTAGGTCGAAATTTACAGAAATATTTCGATGTTAACGATATTAAAAGTTGATTTAGTAGATATTTTAAATATATGTGCTTGTCGGCCGTAATAGGTACATACATAATTAGTATACTTTTCATATCAATATGAAAACACAAAAATACGCGTGATGTGCCCTTTGCAATGCATATTATTCAAATATAAAGGTACAGACGCCAGCACATCAAGTTACTACAATCTGTCAGATTTCTTTAATAGATTTTCAACTTTATCTCTAAAGCATAAGGTTCAAAGTTGATTGCGAAAATTTGACAGTTTCGGGTAAGTTGATGTGCTGGCGTCCGTACCTATTACTTACTTTTAGGTTTGTAATCCTTTTATACTTACGTTATTAGCAACATGGTAAATTAGGTTTTTAATACTGAGGTAGGTACTTACTGCTTGCAGCAATGGTAAATTAGTAGGAAAGAAATAAATACGAAATGCCTATCGCTCGTTAATGATATTCATTTACAAAAATACAGAAGGTAGGTACCTACTTACAAAACCTACAGAAAAATAATTATTCGAGTACTTACTTACCTGCCCACGTCAATAACAAAGGTATCACAGGCCATGGGTAGCGATAGGTTATTTTTTTTCTTAATATGTACCTAAATACACAGTTTGTATAAAAATTTAGATATTGAACTGTTGTTAATACTATTCCGACATCGATAAATTTATGTGCACGAGTGGACATCTCTTAAACAGCTCAATACCACCATTGTTGCCGATTCCCTTGTTCACAAACTAAACTAAATTTAAGTTCAGTGCATCTTTTTCTTTTTATTTCATTAAGAAAAGGACAAAAGATAAGTTTTAGTTTAGTCCTATCGAATTAATCAGCGTCTGACGTAAATAGACGTTACTTTAGTAGGCATGTTTTTAATCACGTCTAAACTTGTATTGAGTAGTGTTAGGCGCTGATTACTTTGACAGGACTAAACTAAAATTTATTGTCTGTCCTTTTCATAATGAAACAGAAAGATAAAGATGCACTGAACTCAAATTTAGTTTAGTTTGTGAACAAGGGAATTGGCACCATTGACAACTTAATTTGGTCGGGTTATACGCGGAGATTTAGTATGGAAAAGTAATGAAAGCTAATTTCTCTTAAAATACAACACTTAGGAATCTAGATTTTTAGTCGCTTTAACTTCTTTAGGAGTACTAATTTTTGTATAAATTTGGGAAGAAATCACAGAGTTTTTAATAGGGAAATCTTGAAATGAAAATTTGGCACCGTGACTACCGCCACCCCACCATTGGCATGGTATATCTCGTAAACTACTGGAGTTTTAATTTTGAATTTTGGGTACTAATTTTATCTTACAGGGTACTAATTTTTTATGTAGGTTTGAGGAAAGCGACAAGCTTCTCTAACTTGGAATCAACATTCAAAATCGTGGTCCTGCTGAACAATTTCGGGAAAGTTAACATCGTTGATTTCTCGGTAAATACAAATATTACAGTTCTGTTTTTTTTACGAAATATATCACATTTATGGGTACTAATTATTTGTATACTTAGAATAGCTGTAGCGTGGGCCCTTTTTCGGCGCTCATGGTGGTCCTGCTGAAAGGAGCGTGACTACCGCAGGACCACCTTCAAAGTCGATTTTCTCGAAAACTACTAAGGTACCAATTCTGTTGTTCGAGTACTAATTAGTACCAATTGAGCACTAATTATTTACCAAATATGGAAGCGATTGGCGTTGGTGGTCCTGCGGTAGTCACGGACATGATTTATTGATAACATTTTTTTCTTGTTTTTTAGGAAAAAGGCTTATTTTGTAGATCTTTTTGTAAGAGTCAGCAACAAGGTTGCAATTAATATGTACAAGAATTTGGGTTACATAGTTTATAGGACTGTATTAGAATATTATTCTGGAGACCCAGATGAAGATGCTTATGGTATGTTACTTTTGATTTATTAATTTCAGTTTCGATTAAATAAAAGTGAGTGAATATTTGACTAATTATATTGTTTTCTTTCCAGATATGAGAAAGGCTTGTTCAAGAGATATAAATAAAAAGTCAGTTATACCGTTGACACATCCTGTTCGACCAGAAGATGTAGATTAATATCTTTCAATAAATCACTCATATAAAAAGTATTAAATTTTATTTTGTAAACTTATTCTAATCATCATCTTCAGCTTCATTAGTTCTCTGTGGAGGCGTTCCTTCTTCCTCTTGATCTTCTCTATTGGTGTCAGATTCTGAAGGTTGTGTGACTTCTTTTTGTTTGCGCCAATTTTTTGCAGCAGCAAGTAATTTAAGATTAGGTCTAACCATTTCATCTTCTGGGAATATGTAATCAAATACTTCCTCCCAACCTTCTTCAACTCCACTTTCGCTGATGATCTTTTGCCTCTTTTTGACTCTTCTTGGCATTTTAGCCATAACCTTATCAAGCTTTTCATCTTCACCAATTTCTGTTTCAAAATCTTTCCATGCTTCTAATAGAAGTACTCTTGCCTCCTTTTCCCCAGCACTACGAAGGCTATCATTAGCAAGCTCATAAACATGTCTGGCTAGTTCTACATTTATATTATCAGCATTTTCAGCATTCAGTTCAAACTTGGCATAAGACAGCCATACCTTCACATGTACTGTTCTCTCTAACAACCTTTCATAAAGTTGTCTAGCTTTCTCAGTTTCGCCCTGTTGAACTTCAAAATCTATGTAACTTTTCCATAACAATTCTGGCATATCTAGTCTTGGCTGTCCCACTGCTATTTCATAAATTGCTCTGGCTCTGTCAATGTCACCTAATAATGTCTCTAATTCAGCAAACTTTATCCAGGTTATGCAGTTTTCTGGGCCATATTCCAAAAACTTTTGGTATAATATTCTACATCTATCAAATTCTCTCAATTGAATCTCCAAGTCAATATAACCTCTGTACAATTTGTCTCGAGGACATATGCCAAGAGCCATGCCCAATGTTTTTCTTGCTTGCTTTAGATCTTTACATCTGACTTCAAATTGGGCATACATCAACCATATTTTGGAAAATGTAAATATTTTGTGTGGTATTAATTCTAAACATGTTCTGTAAACTTGCCTCGTTCTCTCAGCATCCTCAGCTTCTAACTCTTCATATAATGCATAATTAATCCACAGATAAATATAGCGTCGCCAGAACTGTTTGTCTTTAGAAGGAGGAACATTTGCTATGGCTCTTTCATATGTGTCCCTGACGTCATCAACATTCCCTTCGTTTTCAACAAGTCTGATGTAATCAAACCATGCATCATAGTTGGTAGGATTCTCGATGACTTCCTGCTCATACATGTATTTTCTCTTGTTAACAATAACATCTTCAATACCAGATCTGTCGCCATACTTCTTCTCATGTATTGTATATGCTTTGTATAATTCCTTGTTCCTGTCTTTTGGAATATGATCTAAAGCATATTTGTAAATAACTCTTGCTCGGTCATGTTCTTTTTGGTTTTCTTCAAACTTGGCAAAAGCAATAAACAATCTTTCATCAAGTTCTTCATCACCAAAGAACTCAACAGCTCTTTCAAACACTTTCCTTGAACCATTTATAAATCCATGATTTTCTTCAAACTTTGCATATTTTATCCAGTTCTTTACATCAGGGTGAACCATGACAAATCTTTCATAAATCTGACGAGCCCTATCCAGTTCTTTGTATCTTAACTCGAAGTTAATGTATGTTTGCCATGCTTGTTCATCTGGTTGCCATTCCATCCAGCGTTCAAAGACCTAGAAAAGAAATTAAATCATTATACACAATTCTACACTGTCCAATCTTTCATGATTAACATGGTAGTCTACATACTTGTCTGGCACCAGCAACATTCTCCAACATCTCCTCCATGTAGGTGTATTTGTACCAAAACTGTGACACCCTCGGCAATATTGTCACAGCTCTATCCCACAAGTTTCGGGAATGATTTACTTGTCTGTTCCTCATCTCCATTTCAGTATATTTCAACCTAGAAAATAGAAAAACCCAGGCAGTTAAGGAATTTTATAATTACTGGTTTAAAAATGTATTATAACAAGTTTATAGGTGCTGTTAAGAAGTTTAAGTGTCAAAGTATGAAGTCAAGAACTTACCATAGGGTAACATTCCTGTGATCCACATCCAGAGCTCGCTCATAAATAGATCTTGCCCTCGAGACTTGCTTCTGTGACTCTTCCCATTGAGCATATTTGAGCCAGTTTCCAATAACCTGAAAACAGAAGGAGCTTTCTTTAGTGTTGGTTCCCATTATTACGCCTGTTGTGAACCCAGGCACCCAGCTGATTTACACACATTATTCAACCAGATCTTTATTGTGTAGATGGCACAACAGTATATTACATTTTACAGGTTATGTATTCCAAAACAAAATAATTTACATTAAATTTAGAAGTATCAGTTACTTACAAGTCTATTCTTACGGATATTGTCTTCAAATGCCTTCCTCTTACGATGCTGATAGTCCCTTAGCTCTTCCGGATCAGAGATCTTCTGTTTCGGTGGTGGCGGTAAAATCTCCAAATCTCTTTCTTTAGCTTCTCTTAGAAGCTGTTCAGCGGTAATTTGTATCTCTGCTGGTGCTTTATTTTTAACCTGAAAGGTAATATTTTATAAATGAATAGGGTTAAACTTACTACATGGTAACAGTTCGTGTCTTGGAACTTTAAATGTTTGTTTACCTTTGCCACTTTCGGCATTTTTGTAGTTTTACCGTCCATGGTTCTTGTAAGTTACGAAAATTGTCTTTCTGTGTAAGATCTAACCAAATTCAGATAATAATTTTGTAAATACGAGACGAAACCGTACGAGTCACAGATTATGAAGAGAAGTCACCTTGCCTTGTACGAGTCGCGTACGAGCACAGATTAGATATTAGCAGTGTTGCCAACAGCGCTGGCCCTAATGTCGCCGTTTCTCATGGAAGAAGTAGCCTAATATCGCCGAATTTCAGTTTTAGTAGCCTAAAGTAGCCTAAACTCCAAAATAATAAAAAAAAAAAACAAAAAAAATAATAAAAAAAAGCAAAAAAAAATAAAAAAATAAATAATAATAATATTTTTATTAATAAAATAAAATATATTTTTTATCAATTTATTTATAATATATTCATAACACACTGATAATGGGTCATGTATGAAAATATTAAATTGTCTCGATTTTTTTTCTGCACTTATGAATAAGCTAATACTATCTACAAAAAAAGTATCAGATTTATCTGATTAGTATTTCCAGAGAAATAAATTAAATTCTGTTAGAGGCGGCCATCGACAGTAACCCACGGATTTTTATTCAATTTCCTTAGCCTACTCAATTAAAAAGTAAAAACTGTAGATAATCTGTACCGTCTGACATTCATCCATCATAACAAAGGTCTCTCAAAATCTAATCCAGTGTCCAAAGCGTGGGGGTCGTCGCGAAGGCAGTCGAAATCTAATCCAGTATTCAAAGTGTGAGGGTCGTCGTAAAGATATATTATCCATAAAATCGCAAACAAACACAAAGCAAGAGGTGAAAAGTGAGGTTATGTTATGACAAATTGACAAGTTATGATTATCTACAGTTTTTACTTTTTAATTGAGTAGGCTAAGGAAATTGAATAAAAATCCGTGGGTTACTGTCGATGGCCGCCTCTAACAGAATTTAATTTATTTCTCTGGAAATACTAATCAGATAAATCTGATACTTTTTTTGTAGATGGTATTAGCTTATTCATAAGTGCAGAAAAAAAATCGAGACAATTTAATATTTTCATACATGACCCAGGCATAAGCCATCTTTTAAACACGTTAATGAAATTAAAGTTAACATTTTAAAAACTACATAAGTAAACAATTAGACAAAAATTAGGATTATTCTGATTCGTCCTCAGCTAGCAATAGTAAGGCATCACCAAGACTTTCGCCGTCTTCACTCTTCAGTAGTATTTGATGTGCTAGTACCTACTGACGCAAGATGGTGGATCTTGCGTCAGTAGGTACTAGCAGACATGATTTTTCTGCCAGCGTGCAAACTGATCATGTGATTGCTTGGTTGAAAGTTGTTACAACACATACCTCTTACATTCATATGGGTACGAATTCTAAGAATGGCGATCAGCATGGGTAGTTGCATGCGATTCCTTAATTTTGTTTAGATCAGTACAAGTCTGACAGTCCCTCCTGCCCTGCCCTGGGTGAGAGGACTCATTTGATGATTTTACCACGTTTAGGTAAAAAAAAAACCTATTACTTACATCTTAACCAGACTGGGTCAAATATTAAAAAAAAATATTGTGAAACTAAAAACCGCGACTTCTGATTTAGTCTGGAAGTAGTAAGACCATGTAGCAGATAATATATCTACCTACATCACACACAACATTAATATAAAACAGTACTTACTCTAGTTCTTACTTACTTTTAAATGCTGGTAGTTTTTCCCATTCATCACGATAATGTTTTATATATTTACCGTGTTTACCCATTTTCACAGAAATTACACAACAGTTACACAGGAGAAGTTAGTTGTACATACAAAGCGAAAGTGACAAAGGAATAACCGGAATTTATCTGAACTTTACTTAGTCAGTACAACACAGTTAATTGCGGACGCGGTACAGATAGTTCAATCCACGAAGACGCGCCCCTCCAATTTTTGGTTGAGGGGATCGCGGGGTGCGGGGAGTTTGAGCGGAGCGTCAGTCGCGAACCGTCAGCGGTTCGATGCGCACAAGTAGTACAGCCTATGTCGCGAAAATCCAGACTCGGCACGAAAGTTGCTCTACTTTATATTTTTTAAAATGTCGAGAAAATCTCAGCGTGTTGTACTTAAAAGCCAGGTACATATGTAAATGATATTGACATTGTTTAGAAGTTTGTAGTTACTAAAGTTGTCAAAAAATAAGAGGCCCGTTTGGACATTTGTCATCGTGACGTAACTAGTGAAGTAACCATACGACTCGGTACTCGATACTCACGATAAATCAATTCAAGTTTGTATGAGTATTTGATCGATTTACTTATGTATTGTAAAGAGCATTGGATTAAAGTTCTGATTAGAAAATTTAACTTAAACTTTAATTTTGTAGGTATTTTCAAATGGAAAGTTCAAATGGAAAGAGTGGAAAAAGATCAATTCAAAGATCAATTTGTCTTTAATTTAATATTTTTAGTTACAATAACATTCACTCAATCACAAAAAAATTAAGAAAAGCGAAAGTGATTGAACCTTCATTCAATCATTTTCTTCGGGTGATGAGCCAAAATCGTCAGTTGAGCTTTCGTAATTTAATTTTGAAAATAGCAAATTTACTAAAAGAAGACCTCATTTCATCTTTAAAAATAAGTAAAACTATTTAAATAATTTGTTTTTTTTTTTTTTAATTTTAGGCAAGAGAAATTATTTCAAAAATTTATGATTTTATGAAAAAAGAAGCAAGTAATAATTACGCAGAAAAACTCACTGATGCGCGATGGAGAACCGCGCAGGCTGTTGGAGTATCTGAAAGCACAGTGACTAGAATTCTACGTGAAAGAACGGAATATACGAAAACAATGAAGCAAACTACAGTACCAGCTATGGAATCGAATATAACTATGGAGACGGATGCAATAGTTCCTATAGTCCCAAGTGCGGAACGTACAACAGAGCCAACTACGGACGCGGATATTGAGTCTGAAAATGAAGCGAGTACGTCGCATTCGAATTTAGTAGGCAGAACTGCTTGTATTTTTACGTCACCTATGAAGAAGAGAAGGGTAAGACCACGAAAAATTAATTTAGACGAATTTGATATTGGTGTAGTCCGAAGAACTATCCAAAACTTTCATATAGAACATCGTCAATTTCCAACATTATCACGACTTAATATTATTTTGAAAGACCGTACACAATTTGATGGATGTAAAACAACCCTAAGAACATTGTTACGTAAACTTGGAACTTGTAACTTGTTTGTTTGTAATTAGACATGCAGAATTGGCTGAATGCAAAAAATATCCATTTCGAATCAAGCTTCAAAAAACCTGAACTTTATGACCTAATACTAAAAAACAAAGAAAACTTCCGCAAGTACAAAGTTGACGAATTATTGAATGAACATGGATTCACAGTGCTTCGGCTGCCTCCTTATCATCCAGATTTAAACCCAATCGAAAATATTTGGGGTATTGTAAAAAACGACGTTGCTAGCCGCAACATCAATCAAAATTACACTTCAATTATGCCTATTTTAAATGAAGCATTTGATCGAATAAATAAAGATGTCTGGTTCAATACTTGTCAGCACGTGGAAAAAATAGAAGACGAATACATGAGACACTGTGATCTTGATTTCAGTTTTATTATAAATGTCGGTGATACATCAGACTCTGAATCAAATATTTCTGAAACGAGTGATTAACGATTTGAGTCCCTTAGAAACATTATGTGAAATAAAATATTTTGATTTCTCAATAAAGTTCAATAAAACTTTTTCACGTACTTCATTTATGTCTATAATTACCCCCTATTATAAAAATGTAATATTAACTAATAATCACATAAAATATCCACACGCAAAAATAAAAAAATTAAGTAGAGCATCTTTCCCTTTGACTGTGACGCTCTCTCCTGATTCGTCTATTCATTGTAGTGTGCGTGTGCACTCATAGGTAATTAGTGTGTACCGATAACACTCAAACATTGACGGAAGCTTCCACACATATACTATAAACGGTTGGGAGGAATAGTGGGGCGCGTCTTCGTGGATTGAACTATCTGTAGTCATTATTCACAATAGAATACATGTAACTCTATTGCATTCTAAATTTGGTTACATAATAGCTAAGACCAATTCTGGATCTCAATATCAAATTGTACCAACATTACACACACGCACGGCAGTATGCCTGTTTGCCTACTAGGTAGTATAACAATTTATCCCTAGAGTAGCCTAATTGGCGACCAGTCGCCTTTTAGATTTTTTCGTCGCCGATTTTCGTTCTGAGTAGCCTAAATGGCGAAAAAGTCCAAAGAATGATGATTTCATGAAACAGTTATTCTTGGGACTTACGTGGTCTTAGAGAGTTGTGTTGATGACATTAATGATTATAATTCTGTAAACACATATTTCTTACGGCCGCGATTCATATATTAATCAACGTACAACTTAATACTGACCAGCAAATTCCAAAAAACCTAAAAAAAATTGAATTTCGCGGTCTACCCTGGGCAGTTGCTAGTTACAGTAAGAATAGTGTAGTGGATCAAACCTATTTGTTACGGAGGCGGCGTTGTCTATGAACAAAATGATTTCGTTAGTTCTAAATTAAAGCCTATAGCGCGACCCCTATCAACTCCCCGCACTTCTAGAGTTCGTCGTGTACCGGCCAGATTACGTGACTAGTTACGGTTCGGTACAACCCTAGAAATGTCGCCCCATGTCACCAACAGTAAGTCACAAGCGCCCGGTAACTGCGCACGCGCTCGGCGCTAACAGACTCGTGCACCTCGCGAGCCGTCCATTACCGATAATTATGTTATTTATAAGTTAAATGTAACAGTTCACTATACATACGTTTTATACAAATACAGTTTACATGCACAAATAGTTGGAGTTTCTTTTACCAAAAGTACCCCGACTATAACTGGCGTCCCAACGTGCGGCCGTGTTTTCGTGAAAAAACGGTTAAGCAAACATTATTTCGTGTAAAACTGTTATTGTGTATAACAACGTCTGTATAAAGACTTTTAAAAAACAGTGTTTGAGTGTCGAAAACAGTGACTTTCTCGGGTTTTCTTCGTGCGACGTTACATATTCGTTATATACTTCGCCCACGCCGCCCGCAGATTCGTTACGTTTTGTGCACATATCAACATTTTTAAAGAACTTTTAGCATATTTTGGTGTAATATAGTGACTATACAGTGGATTCAGTGTGACGATTGCTATAAATCGTAATCCTGTAAACATCCGTGTACATACAATAACCATTGTTCATAGTAATGCTTCGTGCGAGTTGATTTGAAACTGTGGGTACCTTTGTTAGGATTCCTAGAACACCGACTCGCGTCGAACATTAATGTAAATAATAACTTGGATGTTTAAATAGACCTTGTGTGTTAGAGACCTAGTTGATTGTAGGTACATGAGGGTTAGAACAATCGCGTAAGTGTATGAACGTTTCGTAAGTACGCGTGGTGTACGAAGAGTTGTCGAACTTGAGTGACAAACTAGGTTGCCTAGGTACACTGTTACCTATTTGTGGTGTCGGAACGTTGTATAATTATAGTGCATTAAAAGACATGGTGCTAACACGGTCGCGTAATAATAGTGCTTCACGTGCTACGCAGCAACCTGTAGACACGCACGCTACGGCGGGTGAGCAGTCAGACGGTACGATGCCGTCTACTGCAGATGGACACGCATTGTTCGTTGACGTACGATCGTCGACGCCGCCGCTGGCTGGACCTTCGTCCGCCGGCGACTCGGCCCCATCACCACCGCCGCTGTATGGGCGTGAGCTGCCTGGCTCGCAGATGCCACAGTACGGGCATGCTCCGCCCGTCGCCACACCGCAGCCACCGATGCCTGCACCTATTGTTATGACGGACCAACAACTGTTATTCCTCTTGCAAGCTTTACGGTCGCAGCCGCCTACACAGGGCGCGCAGCCACCGCCGACGACGACGACTGTGAGTACAAACCTGGCTAATTGTACGGCGAGATTTAATGGTTCTGGCGACGTTATGGCATTCGTGGATGCTGTGCAGATTTATAAAGACTGTGTTGGTGTTCACGACGATATGGCTGTAAGAGGCCTGCCAATGCTGCTCACTGACTTTGCGGCTACCTGGTGGCAAGGTGTTAAACATTCCGTCACAAGTTGGCAAGAGGCCACCCATTTATTTCGCCAAACATTCGGACCGCGCCTCCCACCTCATAGATTATATAGAGAGATGTTTAGTCGAGAGCAAGGTGATGAACGGACCGATATCTTCGTGTGTAGGGTAAGAGCCCTAATTGCCCAACTGCCGCTGCACACGCTACCTGAAAATCCAGTGCAGCTGGATATGGTGTACGGCCTACTCCATAGGAGAATCCGGGAGAGGGTAACAAGGAGCGCCTTCGCTTCGTTCGCCGAACTGCTACAGCAGGCTCGAGTAGTGGAGGATGTGCTCGAAGAAGTTTGCACCGCTGCGTCGACTAAAAGGCACTCCCCTACATCTACCGCCCCGCCGCTCGCGCTGTCACCACCGCATGTCACTGAACATGCTACGAAGTCTTCACCAGCTGGTGCTGAGGCCAATAAACAAGAAAAAGCACCGCCAAACAAGGCTAGACCTAGGTGCACATTCTGCAAGATGTTTGGACATGTCAAAGAGGACTGTCGTAAACTAGAAAATCGGAATAAAGCGACTGTTGAACCGGTCAAGAGCGAACCAGTTGCGACCCTATCGGAGCTGCGCCCGTCCGTAGCGTGCTTCGGATGTGGTGCGCCCGGTGTGATACGGTCAAACTGCACGGTGTGTAAAGAGAAACCCACTGCATCGCCGACCACGTCGACCGCATTCCAATCAGTGTCCGTAGATGCAAAAGTGTTAAACCCGCGTGTGCGTCCTATTTTTAATGTACAGATATTCGGTGCAGTAGGTACCGCGTTACTAGACACGGGCGCGAAGCAGTGCGTTGCTAGCGATAGTTTAACAAGACATTTGCGGGCTAATGGACAAATATTTAATAGTTGCGAAACAGAGTTAAGATTTGCGGACGGAACCCAACGTCTTCAAACTGTAGAAACAGCTGTGGTAAATGTAAAAGTGCAGGGAGTTGCAATAAGCACTCTCTTTATGGTCTTGCCCGGCGCAATCGATTCCTTACTAGGTATGAATTTTATAAAGGACGCTGGCATGATACTCGATTTCGAGAGAAATCGTTTCTCTTTACGTGCTACGGGCTTTCATGAGCTACAGTATGAACGCGAGGACCGAGTTGCGGTCACTTCGACGATTGGTCTCCACGAGTGCGAGGGCACTCTCCTGTCACCATCTGATAGGGACAAGTTGAGTGCACTATTGGAAGTCAACGCTAATATCTTCAGTGCAGGGGGAGGGCCTACGCCCTTCGCCTTACATAGGATAGACACAGGTAACGCCGCGCCTGTCGCAACGCCCCCTTATCGACTGGCTCCTGCTAAGGAGAAGATAAGAGCTGAAAATGATAAAATGTTTGAACTGGAGGTGATAGAAGAAGCTGAGTCACAGTGGGCTTCCCCAGTGGTATTAGTGCCGGAAAAGAATGGTGAGACACGATTTTGTGTCGATTATAAAAAATTAAACGCTGTAACTCATACGGACAAAAAACCGCCGTCCTGGAACTAAGTTTCAGAAGGGTGACCTCGTACTCGTGGATAGCCATCGACTTAGTCAAGCCGCGAAGGGCTTCATCAGTAAGTTTGCCGCGAGACGAGAGGGCCCGTATCGCATTAGTAAAGTTGTTTCCGTAACCACTTACGAGGTAGCAGATAAAGAGAGCGAACCTCGAAGGAAGTATCATGCCAGTCTCTTAACACCGTATATCGTCCATGGTAGAAAGAAGGGCAGACCCCGTAGGCTATCGGTTGCCAAGCCAGCTCCAGACCCTTCTGCTGACTTGGAGGGGGAGGATATAGCGCGACCCCTATCAACTCCCCGCACTTCTAGAGTTCGTCGTGTACCGGCCAGATTACGTGACTAGTTACGGTTCGGTACAACCCTAGAAATGTCGCCCCATGTCACCAACAGTAAGTCACAAGCGCCCGGTAACTGCGCACGCGCTCGGCGCTAACAGACTCGTGCACCTCGCGAGCCGTCCATTACCGATAATTATGTTATTTATAAGTTAAATGTAACAGTTCACTATACATACGTTTTATACAAATACAGTTTACATGCACAAATAGTTGGAGTTTCTTTTACCAAAAGTACCCCGACTATAAGCCAGGCAAATAAGCTTGCTGCACTATACCGCTAATGTTTGTATTTAATGATACATTTAAGCTTACACGTAACGAGTAAGGGAAGGTGTGGCCTCACGTTTTGTGCATTTATGAACGCACCTTAGAATACGTGGCTGGCGTTGCCTGTATGTTTTAGCAAAGTATGTAGTTAGCAAAGTAGTTAGTCAGGAACGCACCCTTGTTAAAGCGCATAATACACTATCCAATTTTTAGGAAATCTAAAGAAGTCGGAAGCATAAACGAAAGACATTATTTTTCTAAACTTACCACGTAAGGAAGACGAGGCGGTATGGTCGAAAGACTATAGCCTGCCCTTTAGACGAATTAAAAAAAAAACTACACTAAATTCGTGAAGAAGCGTAGACTAGAAGGATAGAACTGGGTTGCCGAATTTTCTATCGGTGGATGGCGCCGTATTTATTAAAACAACAGAAGAAAATAATAATTATTGTTCTGTAAAAAAAATAAAAAGAAATAATTTTTGTCGTTTTTATTATAAAGTCTAGCTTCTACCCGTGACTTCATCCGCGTGTTTCACTCTCCCCCCATTCACCCTCTTAAAGGTGGAATTTCGAAAAACACTTTATTAGTGTATTATTAATATTCTTCGCAAAGAATTACTAACCTTCTTCTTGCGACAACGCCGACTATGTCTTAGAATAATATCACCGTAAGCGCTGGCAAAAATGACAGTCTGTGTGTAAGGATGTGTCAGTGTGTGTTTTGTTTTGAGTTGCATGATATCTTTAAGGCCGCATTCCGAATTAGCTATAATCGCTCACAGCATTCACATCTCACATGCGTTCCGATTTAGATATTACGATTATGACAGCTGAGAGTTGTAACAGTTCGGAACGTTCGTGAACGCGCTCACAGTGCTTACTCAATGTCAAAACGATATTATTACATTATTTCTTTGTATAAACACCACATTTCTTCCTCTTAGTGAGAGTGTTTATACAAAGAAATACTGTGAGGGCGTTCATGAGCGTTCTGAATTATTGTCAGGTCTCAGCTGTCATAATCGTAATATCTAAATCGGAACGCATGTGAGATGATGTGAGTGCTGTAAATAGGATTTGACCTAAAGGTCCAGTTACCAGGTCATAAAATAAAAAAAAAAAAAAATGTGAGTGCTGCTGTGAATGCTGTGATCGCTAATTCGGAATGCGGCCCAAGACTTGTTCAAATGTCCAAAATAAATATAACCTCAAAATGTTCGAATAAACTCCGTAAAACTTAAGTATTTTTAATAGAATAACTGTAGTAATAAAACACTATTATTGCTTTCATAAATATCCACAATTTGCAAAATGTTTTATTCATTAACTCGTATTATTTCTCCACGTAGTTCAAGTAAGTTTCCTGTAGTGTGTCCCTTTGGATTTTGTTTTAATTCTACGAAAAGACGCGTGCATAAAAAGTAATATAGCGAGAAGGTAGCAATTATAAAACTACGTTCTCAACTTACAGTTGCAAGAGTTGCTACACGAGTTTTTGGTCATAATGCTTCATTCGCAAGAGAAAAACACCCAGACGAGCAAATAGACTACTTAAAGTCAATAATGGAAAACAATGCAGAAGACTGGACTGTTGTCAAGAATGATGTTCTATCCAAACAGGGCAATGTGAACCAAAAAAACATTGATGCTGTTATGCTAAAGTATATGATAGGCTTCAAGAATTATAAAGCCGCTTTATCATTTGCGGAACATGTAAAAAGTTCTAGCGAAGATCTATCTTTAGGTACTATCAACGCCTTGCTAAATCTTTATTATGAAATCGGAAAGACAGATAATTTATCAAAAGAGCAAACTAAGTTTATTGTAGATGCTCATAAGAGTTTACATGATAAATATAAATTTCTGGAGTACAGTACATGTGAACGACTACTACATGCACTTTGTGTTATAAATGAATGGGAAAAAGCGTTGAAAGTTTTAGCTGAAATACATTTAAGCACTGTTCCTTCACATTCGGCCTACAGTACCATAGTAGCTACATTATTCAGACTGAGCAAAAAGAAGAAGGCTTTAGAACTTATTGAACAAAGCCTTAAGAATAAGAGACCTCTCCTGGAAAATGCTTATGAAGCATGGTTGAATTATATTCTAAGAAAATATAAAGACAAAAAGGTTATAACAAAACATTTGGATGAAGTTTTTTCATTTTTAGCTAAAAATTGTGCTACTATTCCTTTGAATACTGCCAATAAACTAAAAGAGTTGTATAGCTCTATGGATTGGGATGCACAGTTTGCTAGAATAAGGAAAGTGGAGTAAGTGGTAAATGGCATCTCTAGTCACAGTTAACCCGAAGAAAATATTCTTGCACGGTTAATCCGAAGAAAATATTCTTAATGTCTGTGGTATATTTTTAACAGTTTTTCTTTTTTAGCGGCCAGTGCTCATGCTGTAAAGAAACATTAGACCGTTTATCATTAACGGATGAAGAATTCACCTCACTACAGCAAAATGTGAAGGAAAAACTAATTGTAGGTTCAGATTTGTTTTTAAAAACATCTCCTGAGGAACTAAAGAGGTTCTCAGATTTTGTAGAAAATACTGCACCTTATGACATTGTTTTAGATGGGCTTAATATAGCCTATACTGTTGGTCTAGGCAATCATATGGAAAAGGTGAAATTGTTGAATAGTGTTGTTGATCATTTTGTGAGACAAAAGAAAAAGATCTTGCTTTTGGGCAGGCAACACATGTTGAGGTGGAATAAGAGAATCATGCAGCAAATCATGAATAATACATATTTTTTCTTTACTGATAATATGTGAGTAGACTTTTTTTTTATGTACAGACACCAGCACATCAAGATAAGTACTACAATCCGTCAAATTTCTTTAATAGATTTTCGACTTTATTGCTAAACTATAAGGTTCAAAGTTGATTGGAATAATTTGACATTTTCGGGTAGCTTGATGTGCTGTTGTCTGTACCTAGGTACATATCTTTTAATTTTTCTGTTGCTCTTATATTTCTGGTACAGTCGGCAACAAAAGCCCATTAACACTTAATTTTTTTCAATCTCAGTTATTGAGCAAAATATTAACACTTTATTTTTTTTAATCTCAGTTATTGAGCAAAATATTGACACTTAATTTTTTTAAATCTCAGTTATCGAGCAAAATATTTGTTCAAAACTGCATTGTACTTTTGCTGCAATTTTGAACAAATATTTTGCTCAATAACCGAGATTAAAAAAACTGAAGTGTTAAACGACTTTTGTTGCTGACTGTACTTCCCAATAGCAAACGTCACAAAAAACAAGTTAATGTCTTGTTCATGGTTATTAATATATTAAAAAAATCTGGTCAAGTGCGAATCGGACTCGCACACGAAGGGTTCCGTATCACAAGGCAAAAACGCCGAAAAAAACACGTTTGTTGTATGGGAGCCCCCCTTAAATATTTATTTTATTCTGTTTTTAGTATTTGTTGTTATAGCGGCAACAGAAATACATCATCTGTAAAAATTTCAATTGTCTAGCTATCACAGTTCATGAGATACAGCCTGGTGACAGACTGACAGTGGAGGGACCTTAGCAATAGGGTCCCATTTTTACCCTTTGGGTACGGAACCCTAAAAACTAGGTCTTCACTGGCAACATATAAAGTTCTTCCCATACAATCTTGTGCATAATTTAACTCTAAAGCAGATGTTCTTTTTTCCAAGTTACAATTTTTTTCGAAACTTAGGCGAATTCGGCGCGGTATATGAAACTAACTTGTATGGAGGTCTTCAAACTCGCGCGAATAGTCGCGTGACGGCGTGACTTCCAAATTATCAAAACAATCGACGCGTGCAGTCGCGTCCCCAGTCCCGCGCGTTTTCGTCAAGTGTGGCCAGAGCTTTAAACTTTGATAAGTCAACAAGTGGCATTTTGGCTTATGTAAACATACCTCTATATTTCTTTCACAGATCTCAAGATGATCCATACTTCATAACAGCAGCAATACTAAGTGGTCCACAAACTGATATAGTGTCCAAAGACTTGTTGAGAGGTCATAAGTTCCTCTTGAAGGACGAAACTCTAAGGCTTGTGTTCAAAAGGTGGCAGTGGCAGCATCAGTGGATGGTCTTCCCAAATAATCAAAGACCTTTACAGGTATAATAGAATAATGCTTTGTCTTGTAGAGAAATGGAACATTTTCAAAGTAGTCTTTCAAACTGGTGGACTTCAAAATAGGGTTGCCATTAAATAAAATTTTGCATAATTTCAAACAGTCATACATTAACTTCTACAATTTATTTTATAAGCAGCGATCCGCCCTTGCTTCGCACGGTTTTTATGATTTTACAAAACATCGATATTTATTTATTATTTGTAAGTTTAATAATAATAATGTATTATTGGTGCCTCATTTAAAACGTCTAACGGGTCTCTGTGATATTGCCTCGGCCCCTTGTACGCCTTCCAAAGGTCTGGTACCCTAGGGTCCCGCGAAAAGATGTATTATTCCAAACACCGACCGAGCTGCATGTCCGAAACACGCCGCACTAGTCTAGCTGTGCAGGATTGAGCGTCGTATTAATGAGGCTAGGGTACTTACCGGGAAGCTTATTTGCTTCAAGGAGGACAATACCTACACACACAAGGGTGATGCGTTTAGTGAAGCGGGCGTTCTCGGGAATTAGTATTAGTTGTCGAGAATATGTATCCGGTGTTACAGAGCACCGCTCTGTGACACGGGAAACATATTCTTTCTGCTTCAGGAAGTAGATGCACTCTGAGAGCGCATCGACTTCCTGAAGCAGAAAGTTTATGCATGGGCAATGTTCCAGAGCGGTGGAAGGTGAGTATATTATATATTGTACTGGGATCGATCATCATTGACAGGACTATTGTAGTCAGTAAGCCTGATATTGTGGTGATAGATCGACGAGAGCGCCGTGCAATGATTGTTGATATCGTGTTTCCTCATGACAAGAATCTCGTGAAATCTGAGAAAAAAAAAACACATAATTACATATGACGGTACAACCATTACAGTAAATGGCCTAATAGCGGAGAGCCTCGACCAGGAGGCTCTCATTTCGTGGCTGGGTAGGGGCTTGATTCAGAAAGTAGTAATATGCAGCAGGATACGGCATGCATAGTGAGGAGCTTCCTCTCTAAAATATAATAAATGATGGTGTAAATCACATCAAAAACCGTTGCGAAGTTTAAAAGAACAACAAACTATTGAGTAACAAACATCCAAACATCTTCACAAACTTTCACATTTATAATATTAGTAGGAAGTAAGTAGATTAAAATCTAAGACGTATCTTAAACGTATTTACCTAAGTAACACTAAAGAGTTTTTATGTTTTCAGCCACCTTTACAGTTCACCCCCTGTGCTCAAAAGAAGAATAACATTTGGCACCTTCCATTCGAGAGAGAGACCGCGGCATCAACATCACAAATAAATGATGGAACACCAGATCTTTCCAGCTGGATGTGTTTAAGGCATAAATGATGAATTATATTTTTTAAGTAATAAAATGTTTTATTTTATGTAGATAGGTAATTGTCCTCAAGTATAAATATGTAAAAGCCGTTGTTTTCTCTTTCAATATGTCAACCTCTTACAAAATAGAACTCGTAACGTAACTGTACGGTCCAAAGATCTTTTGGCGCGTGACCAAAATTGGAACTAACGCCGCCATCTTGTTTTTTCTATTTTACAAAACAATTTCTCACAAATGTTTACCCACAGCGCGGTGCCCTTACGTCAACGTCATTCGATCGCCGCGCCGAAAGATCCTTGTGACACTGTCTCACAGAACACTATAAAATATAATCCATACTGTCTGCACTGTCCAGCACTGTAGTTCTGTGTGGGATTAATAAATAAGCTATGACCAAAAAGGTATTCTCTTTAACTTTATTAAAAGTCATGGCTGGAAGCTCTTTTGTATAGAGTCAACGTCAAAATTTATTTTCTCACGTCATACGTCTTGATACGAAACATGTAAAGTGATATTTTGAGAGCATTTTCATTAAATTAATAGTGCTATATTTTCTTAAATCATCATGCCACCAAAGAAGGTTACACCCGACCAATCCTTGTCTGAACAAAATGTCAAGATCAACAGAAAGGATACAGGTTAACCTACCCGCATTTTTTAAAACGTTGTAGATATTGTTGAAGAACCACAGTCTTGTATCGACAATATTATCGTCCGAACTTTACGTAACACTCAAAGGAATTACTATACCACACTACCGGACGCGGACTACCTGTATTTGTCTGTCCTTCCCCTTTTTAAATCCATCCTAAGGTTGTCTTTAAAAGATCGCTCTTAGCGATAAGACCGCCCATTGTGTCACCCTTTGTACAGTTTCTATATTTATGTCTGTAATTTATATGGTGTACATAATAAAGAGTATTCTATTCTATAAGTAAAGCAAAAATAAAATTAACATTCCTGTCATCAGTAATGAGCTCGACAGACCGTTCTCTAGTTCCTTATATTTTGAGGGTTACGTACGTCAAAAAAAAAATCTGGTCTAGTGCGAATCGGACTCGCACACGAAGGGTTCCGTATCACAAGGCAAAAACGCCGAAAAAACACGTTTGTTGTATGGGAGCCCCCTTAAATATTTATTTTATTCGGTTTTTAGTAGGTATTTGTTGTTATAGCGGCAACAGAAATACATCATCTGTGAAAATCTCAACTGTCTAGCTATCACGGTTCATGAGATACAGCCTGGTGACAGACGGACAGGCGGACAGTGGAGTCTTAGTAATAAGGTCCCGTTTTTACCCTTTGGGTACGGAACCCTTAAAAACAAACGGAACCTGTAAGTAGGTATAGGATCACTTTGTTGTTCGTCTGTCAAGATCCTTTTCCTTATGAACGGCTACACAGCCTACACAACCTAGAAGTGTCAAGTTCACGCAAGAAAGCAATGAAAAGAAACCTACGATCATTTTCATTCAAATCGCTCCAAACTATAAAAAGTGCTTTTTTGCTGGAAAGCAAAGTTTGTCCTTAAATCTGGAATTGGAAATTCATAGGCCGTGTTACTCGAGTGAAGTCTGTGAAGTGAAAGCAGCCGGGCACAGTTTGTAAGCCGCCGGGACCTTCAGGACCGGAATCCTAAACCCACTTGTTCGTTGTTTTAAACTGTAAAACTTATAATAAAGTAATGATGTTATGTTCTTCGTTTCCGAGAGCAATATTGGCTTCGTGCTTCTCGCATCAAGGATTCCTGCTGCGTCCTTTACCAGGTCATCGAAGCACCTTGTGACTTTACTAGCCACGTTGCGCCGAATGATACTGTCTATTCATACCTAGTTTACCCTTTTAGAGGCTCGAGCTAGCAAGATGTCCGCTCGTCTCCGCCGGAACATGGAGCGAGTGGAGATGTTGGCTCGACCCAACTCTCGCCGACTCCGTTCGCTTTGGGACGAAAAGTGCGCCATTTTGCCGCGTGAGCGGAGAGACAAGATCAAGAGCGCTTTGGAGGAGGATTACTTTCTTAGTCCTGAGTATGATTAAATGATTTATAAGTACTTAGCTATACAAGGATATTTTGGCACTCGAATGTTGTTGACAGGGGCGCTGTTTGTAAACATTTAATTTTGTTCAATTGTTTTGTGAAATGCATTGAAAAACAAAATGACAGCGTTAGTTCGACGCAAAAGATCCTTGTACGTAGGTAGAGCTTTAAGTACTTATATGATTTCATAAAACTCTCACATCCGTCACATCACAATTTTCCGTAGGTACCCATCAAATACAATCGAAATGACTACAAAGCCATTTTGTGTAAACTGTTGAAATTGTCCAAAATGTGTTATATACCTACTTCTTACGTTAGGTACGGCATAGAAGGCAATGTTCGTTGTGAATGTCCATTCATGCGAAGCTTGTGATGAAACATGTGCATTTCAATTTTAAAACAGCAATTATTCGTCGTCAATTTCGTATTTTTAATAAAAGAAAAATGATGATGATTCTTGGTACCTATCTATGTAAGTCTAGAATGGTCTGCCACTGCCAGATCAGTATGATTAAAGCTGCGTAGATTCTAAATTCTGAAGATGTTGAACCAACCAACGCCGAGTTAGTTTTTTCGATCTTGGACCTGCCGCATCCAATTTCTCCTCGCTACCTTCTCCAGACTTCGCGTCGGTTCACCTTAGGCGTGGCCTGCCCCGCTCCTACAGATACAAAAGATTAATTCTTAAAAAGAAACTCACGCCTTTTCCCATGGGGGTATGCAGAAAGTGCAGAAACTACAGAAAGCCACCTGCTACGATCCTTACCTAAGTACAATACGTGCCACGAAAGATGAGACTTGACACACCACGTGGTTTGATATGCACAGTACACGATTTTAGGTATCTTTAGCAGTATGAGGTCTGAGTGCGGGACGGGACCGGACGTCATAGGGGCGGCGGAAAGAGCGGGGGAGGCGGGGTCAAGTCTCATCTTTCGTGGCACGCATTGTATTACCTTTTTTACGTTGTTTACGTTCATACATCCGCCGGGGTAATTACGTAACACACTAACAGTAGCAATGGCTTTAATTTTGACAGTTCAATTTAAGAACATTTATTGCTTTTAGTTGTCAAGCAAAGTTTTTCGAATTTTTCAGAATTATTCGAATACTTATATGAAGCAATGGAATAGCAATATCTTTCAAAATTATTCAGATTGATAGTGTGTTACGCAGTTAGCATGCTAGTCATACATTTACGCGTGCGACTAATTCTTCTATATTATTGTTACGGTCTTTTTGCACAGGCAAACTGAGCAGTACTTCCTAGCCTTGAACGAATCTGGGGGGCGATGGTCTGGACCCGGTGGCATGGTCAACCGCAAGGAACATGCTGACAAGAGCAAGGAGTTGCGACTGCGGCAGACGTGGCTCGTCAACTTTAGTGCTCAGGTTTGATTAGATACATACGAAACATGACGTCACGCTTGTATTCCCCGAAAGAGGTAGAGGTGTGGTTCCTCCGCAGGTAGAGGTGTGTTTATGACTAGTAAAAACGTTTCGCCAACTGCATTTTTAAGTGCCATGTAATAATGGGGGCGACAGAAAACCTGTAGGTACTCTCACAATAAAACTTTGCCCGACTTGGAGATCAAACCGAGTACCTCATGCTCAGTAATCGCACGTTCGACCATTAGCCCAACGAAGTAGTAACGAGTTTCACGATGAGTTTTAAATAAAATACAATACGCGCCACGAAAGATGAGACTTGACCCCGCCTCCCCCGCTCTTTTCGCCGCCCCTATGACGTCCGGTCTCATACCGCTAAAGATACCTAAAATCGTGTACTGCTCAAGTCAAACCACGTGGTGTGTCAAGTCTTATCTTTCGTGACACGCATTGTATTTAGGTGCAACAAAATATTGACGTGTAAATGTGTCTTGAAAGATCTACCTACGTATGTACAAATAAATATTTAATTTAATATAATTTGATTTTACGATTTGGTTTATTTTGGGATATTGTTCTTTTTAGGTGGCGTATCATTTATGTGATTACATAGCCAAAGGGCAGAAGGAGATGTTGGTCTCCAATCGCCTGAGAAGTATCGCCGATGTTGTCCTGGAGAGAGTTGCTGAAATCCTGGGTTAGTATTCACACGGCTCGACGTCGTAGCCAATCGCAACCCTCGTAGACTTTACGAGGGTTGTTGCGATTAGCTGTCAGTCTTACTGGTACATGGTGTCATAGTATACGACCCGTAGATGTACCTACCGTTTACCTAACTGGATAGGTAAGCAAAATAAGCAATATTTTGACTTGTGAATACCACTATCCACAAGCCAAATTGCTCCTTATTTCGTTCTAGTTGCTGTTTGGCAACCAGATCCTCAATTATAGATTATTCTAGAAAATTGACACATGCGACATAACATCACGCCTTGTATCCCTAAAGGGTTGGGCAGAGTTGTACCTACAGTACCCGGCGATAAATATTGCACATCGACCTTTGGAAAGAGACAATCGGCTAATTTCGGCTTCGTAGAGCGTTATCTCTGTCGCACGAAACACAAACAGTCCGGTATCTATTAGGAGCTGTTAAAACAATTATGATTTGCTTCTTTTGATAATTTTTTTTTTTCTTTGTATAAAAAAATATAAAATGGTAAAGGTCGATGTGCAATATTTATCGCCGGGTACTGTACTAAATAGTACACTCACATTTCGCCAGCTATGTTTAAGTCCCATCTAACTAATAGGTGCGAGCCCGGTGCCATTAACTGGGTACAAATCTGGTCTCTGGGTGGAGCGGAAGGGAGTGTCAGATTCTTACTGATTAAAACTCACCCGTGTTCCTTCCTTAGCCCTTTATGTTCCGGGCCAGCGGTAACCCTTTCGGACAATCCCGCTGACCCAGCAGGCATCGGCCCTTGCGGGCCCCTTCGTTTGATGCTGACATCTCTTTGAGGCGCGCGTGGAACACGTACGCGCCGTCCGGCACGGGCGAACCCAGGACCTCACGTAGAAAGAAGATTGATATTTTAAATATTGATTGGTTTCTTTATTTCCATGTTCTGTTCTAAATGCTAGGTGAACCAAAGCCGACTCGGACGAATCCTGGTCGTCTCCCTCGGTTCATGGTTGCTATTTCCGATCGCATCGCGGTCTGGATCGAGAACGCGGTCTACCGAGCTGATGCCAGTGAGCCCCTCGGAATGTCTAAAGGACCTGACGAGCATATACGACTTGACGCCGAAAAACCACTCATTTGCTGATGATATAAGCTTCAAATTGCAGCGAGCGGGTGAGTTGGCTGTTTGGACATTTATTTTATTGTGTAAGTTATTTTTTACTTTGTAGTGTTTTTTTTTTTGAAGTCGGTTTTTATTTTGTTAAAAGTTTTTATTTCTCGTTTTTTAGTGGGTCTGTTTATAATGTGTCTAAGTTACAATAGCCTATAATGTCAACTTACTCATCGCCTTTTACAAAATATAGCTTTTCCTGATGCAGGGTCGTTTATTGTAGAGAAGTTCTCCCGGTATTCCACCATCACCTCCATTTCACCATTTGCTTTGTGACGAGCATAAATTGCTTAGCAATCATATTAAAGTAATCGAATCGCAACCTGTGAAACACTTATTATTGAGTAGTTCCGGTGGCCATCTGTGGTCTTCTTCATCAGTTCCACTTGACCAAATGGAGGTTTCCGAAAGGAAATGCACGAGTTACTATAAAAAATACCCAAATCGCTATAGGATAATATTTGAGGAAATCCCTCAATTCTCATGGATCCTATCATCAGAACTGGATTTCAGTACAGAAGCAGTAAGCAGTGATTTATTTATGAATGCTGGCGATCTCTAGAGCTGAAAGAAAACTGGAGCCTATTTACAGCAGTGATGGTCTTCAGATAGGCTGCCCATTGAATAAAGAATTACTTGAAGTCTCAGAAACTTTTCAACGCTAGGACCCCACAAAAAAGGAAACTTTACAAGCCTCTCATGCATGATTTATAAAGTAACATAAATCAATAAACGAGTCTTAATTGAAACTTGTCCATACCTTCATAACAAGCATTTAATGTGAGCTCAGCGAATGACTAAATTATGAGAAACGCCTACATTTTGATCCAGTTATGTTTAATTATATACGTAACCTTATATACCAGTATTTATCCGACATTTATGCTTTTAATTTGCACTTTGCGTACTGGAAAACAAAGAAGTCATTATGTTATTTTCTGTATGCTAATTGCTCACACATAAATTTATGTTATAGGTGTTATGACTAGCTATATGGTTCAATATTACTATTACTATAACGGCACAAATATGTTGACAGATAATAATTCATTGGCTGCAGTAGATATTAGAAATGATTATCATACAGTCATTCAGATTACTGTTATTGTTACTATTAGCCTGCATCATCCCATTGCTGGGCAAAAGCCTCTCTCCCCTTGACTTCCAGCTCTTTCGATTCAGGGCTAAAGTGGACCATTGGTCGCTTGTTTTGTCCAGATCATACATCACATTCAGGTTGATGCAGGAATATCTAAATTAATTAAGATTTAATCTAAATTAGTTAGAGAGTCCTAAAAGGAGTGAAGAGTGGAAGAATCGATTTGAATGAGCCTGCAGCCCCCCCTTTTTGTCTTTGTATTCCCTCTATCCAGCCCACCAAATTCAGGACCTACCACTGTTGTAGCAGCCTATGAGCCTACTCTCTTTATTTATTAAATTCTGGCA
Source organism: Luperina testacea (assembly GCA_927399505.1). Classification (NCBI taxonomy): domain Eukaryota; kingdom Metazoa; phylum Arthropoda; class Insecta; order Lepidoptera; family Noctuidae; genus Luperina; species Luperina testacea. The sequence continues at coordinate 13,843,925 of OV656768.1, read as the reverse complement.
CCCTGACGAGGAGGCCAATTCTCGTAATTTAAAATGTTCAAAATTTAGTTGCAATCTCATTTCGGCGTCAATCAATGTCAAAAACTTGTCCAAAATTTAGGAAAATTAGGGGTATTTTTGACAGATTAAGACAGGTGAGATTATGAACGTTCTTAAAGTTATTGGAATTGCCCCTCATATGTCGCAGTTTATCAGAATTATGCACGTAGCAACCGCAAAATTTATCAACAATATCAACTCGGTCTAGCAAGTTATCATATTCCATTCTTTGATAAATATGCAGTAGCAACTTTTATCTAAGCATTTACAAAGCTTGGCGATAAAGCTGCTTTGCCTGATGACCTTCAAGGGCCCTATATAATGCGTCTGCCTTCCGTAGGACGATATAGTTCGCATTGAGAAGGCTCAGCAGCAGTTCAACCCAATCCAACAAAATGAAATACTTCGTAAGTAACATTTGAATTATTTTTATCAGACAATAATATATGGCACTATGGTAAAAAGAGAACCTGAAAATTACTGAAAATTTCTAGGTAAAAGAAATCTAAATTAAAATATGTAGTTTCCAATTGGTAATACGGGCTGGTGTCCGCAACTCCACGTCAATGCGCGTATTTTGCGTACGGTAGTTTCCAATTGTTTCCGAAATCAAAGAGTGAAATGCTTTTCACGTAGGTACCTACCTAGTACAAAAAGTTGAAAATTACTAAAGATTTAGCTCTCCCCGTTACAAATATTATCTATATCCAATCAGATAACAGAAGATAACACCGTTCCTTTGTCATATGCCTGATCTATGGCTGTAAGCTGCTCCAATAATATGTTATCTTAAACTTCTATTTTCAGCTGGTCTTCCTTGTCGTCTGCGTGGCTCTGGCCGCCGCTTCTCCCCAGTTGATTGCCGCCTGGCCAGGATATGCCGGTGTCGTTCCTGCCACTGGGGTATGTATTAGGTTCTTCTCCCAAACAGTACAAAATATTATGTAGTTGGTGAATAAGATGCACGACAGCCGAAAACGTCGTTGCAGTGCGAATTTAGTTGCGTTCATTATCAATGAACTCTCCTGGATATAGCACCAGCGATTGTTCATATTTTTTCCGCATTTTCCATTTTTGTGTTTTATTAGGAACTAACTGAGCTTCGTGCTGTCTCAGATTTTTTTTTGTTATTTTTAACATGTTGTTTGTTTAATAATTATTCTGCTATTCGGGGCGAAGATAAATCCAACAATTTAAATACAAAAATCCGTCCAGCCGTTCTTGAGTTCTAAATTGTGTAACTAACCCGACTTTGTTTTATATCATGTACCTCTATAGATTAGATGACCCGTTGAATATCGTACCACGTTAGATGAAATATCGATTTTCGGGTATTTCTTTTGGTTTTTCTTATTTTTTTTTACCTGATACACCCCATCAATGAGGCGAATAAAAGAAAAAATTCTAATTAGTCGAGCCATTTTAGAGTTTTTGCGAGACTAACGCACGGCCATTGATTTTTATATATGTTACGTACTTATAGATAGTGCGTTTAGTATCTCATATAATCTCATTGCTTGTTGGCCAAACATAATAATTTGATGACGTTTTATCGAGTATTCAAAATCATAAGCAGTCTCTTAAGGTTTTCTTCATAGTTGATGAAGAAAACCTTAAGAGACTGCTTAATATCTGCCGTGGCTACGAGATCCTCTTACCTTACAGATTCATTAACAACCGTTGTACTTTGTCCGCAGACCGTGGTCGCAGGCCCTACCGTGGTGAACGCAGCTGCCCCCCGAGTCATCGCCCCTGGATGGCCTATCTGGACCATCTAGACCATCATGACTCCCCTCTCCATACAAACCTTCAGCAACAATGCACTTTGTCCATCGGTTCAACCAGAGCATACTCGTATCTTGTACATATTGATCTGTAACTTCTGTAACTATATTAAATTAAAAGTATAGTCTATAATTTATTGTTTTAATAGTACGGAAGAAAATCTATCATCCTAAATAGAGAGACTTCAGGTTCCAGAATGGAAAGCACAGTATAATTATGATTTTGCAGGCAATGCCCTAAGGGGCAGTCAACACCTGGCGAGGAACCATTGCGGTATTCACTGCAAAAAAAAAGAACATTGCACACAATAAAGTAATCCTTACTTAAGTCTTCACTTGAAATGTCTGTACACGCATAACTTCAGAATGACAGCACCAAATTGGATAATTTGTTTATTTGATGTTTTACTTTTTTCTTATTCGTCATTTCCCACAGGGTGGTCACAACTGCCATCACCTCGCTCGGTGCAATGGGGATCAAAACTGAAAAAAAAGAAAAAAAAATGTCCTCAGAGACAGTCAACACCTGGCGTAGCGCAACGCATAGCCGTTTTCACTGCAAAAAAAAGAACATGCATTTACTGAAATAAAGTGGAAAATATTTTTTTTATTTATTTATTTAATTTCTAAAACACTTAGCCTAATTCACATTTATTTTTTAGCCACACAACGAAAACCTCTCAGGGTTTATCTGTATGTTGGCGAGCCGTTCATATCTATAATTTTATGACAATGTTAACAAATTATTACATTAGGTAGGTACATTAATACATACATTAGGAGAAATTTTGTGTAAGGAAACGCTTTGATTTGTACTTATAACTTTTCGAACTCATTTTGTATAACGTTTGCAAGTCTTCTGGAAGTAAAATAACTACTCCGAAGCGGCTAGAAACATGCAGAAGTTTGCGCGACATGACATATTGGGCGTTTCTTGGTGGAATTGCTGATGATGATGTTGTATGAGTTCGCTATCTAAAACAAATGAGTGGCTTACCATTCACCTATCCACCCGGCCTTATACATTCCGGCTACAATGGACGCGCAAAATGAAAAGAATAAAAATTATACTTACCTAAGTACTTCAGGCTTAAATTTTAATTGTGTTAATTTTATGTTGGTGAAAACGTGTAAGCTGAATTCAGCTTGAAATAATGGCGTCGAAATTCATTGGTGATATTCAATTAGGTAAATTAATTGGCAGATCGTGATCTCAAAAAAAAAACAAATGACTTAGTTAACTGTGCCGGACATCGCATAACCACAAACTGGGTGTGTTAGACATTTCATTCCTGTTCCAAAACGAGCCAAGTATAACTTTACACATATCATATTGCATACGTAAAATAACTAGCTGTAAACTAAATATGTATGATTGATAATAGGACTGATGCTAGACATGTAAATTAAAAACGTAACTTCCAAGAAGCAATGGATTATGTCTATAAATCAGCACGAATGCTAAGTATGCAAATTGAATGAATGGACTAAATTATTAGGGAAGCCCGCATTGTTATCGAGCCACCTTATGTAGATCGTTAAGTTGATTGGAGGGGTTACTTTCGGAAAGCAGCCGGTCTATTCTGTGAAAATCTCATCGTGAAAAGAAGTCCCGTGGCGATAATTGGAACTAATTATTATTATTAATTAGCAACATTGGGTAGGGGCTTGTGGCTAAGTTCCAAGTGGCGCACGGGTCGATCGATCAGGTTAAGCTACGCTTACCGCGGTTGGTCCGTGGATGGGTGATCATCTTTACATATCACTCCTACGTGCCTCGGTAAGCACGCTAAGCCGTGGTCCCGGCTGTCATTCGTTGACAGTCGTTACGGGTCGTCAAAAGCCCGAAAGTCTGACAACCAGTCTTACCAAAAGATATCGTGTTACCTAGTTACTGTGTGACCCCAACTTAGTTGGGGAAAGGCTAGCAGTTGATGAATTAGCCGCATTACTACAACAATCCTCCTACCTCAGACACCTTTTTCTGTTTATGATTGTGCATTTTATTAACCAGTGCTTGTAATATGATGTCGAGATAAATAAAGAAATCACTATTTATGATTACGTCACACGACGCATCTACGAGACTTCTTTCGTGAGACGGACTTTAAAGAGAGCTTGAAGAGGGCTGTCATTCCTCCTGACGGGGATTGACATTATTGACAGCCGATTCCAAGCTCACTTCACCAAAATAACGAAAAGTTTTTTAAAGAATAGATTGCAGCAGGTTGTAATAGCTTGTTGAAGAGAAGCGAAGATATGTGATGTGAAAGGGTTTGGATGCTCCGTAGTTGGATAAGAATACGGCATGAAGTCTAAAGCAGCAGTAAGTAACTTGCCAAGATAATGAAAATTATGTGTCTTTTGTCCATATTATAACTACTCAATACTATTTTTGCATTCCAAAATGTGTACTTCGTTGGTAACTTAAAATTATATGCCCCTCGCATATAATTTTATTAATTATAGTTATACAATTCTCGTAATTTTAAGAACGTTCACAGTGTGATTCTGATCTCACTCTCAATCTGTCAAATATACCTATAGTTCGTTTCACGAAAGAATTCCCTTCGCCGTAATGTTGGCACCATTGCTTTTCATTTCAATGAGGTAAACGTTTAGGTATAGATCTCGGCTGTAGTGGCAGTTCCATACGTAAACCGTGATACTATCCTGATTTATAGCCATAGATTGCATCATTCACCATTGATTGAACATGATTCTTCCCGTTAGCTAAAACCAGCGAAATTAATGAAAATATTTGGGACGTCTCTGATAGGTTGCGTAAAAAACGGATGTTTCAAGTGACTACAATAACTGCGGCGCCTTGAATTTAAATCCCTCATCACTAGTTTGATTTAGCGTCATCATCGTTCTTCTACCCTTCCTTTAAAAAAGTTTTTTTATTGCTAAATAGGCCCGCTCTTGACCCCAATCACGCCTGATGGAAAGCGATGGATGAGGTCAATGATGGAACGAGCGTGCCCAGAAGATGCCTAAGACACTGGAACTCCCACGCATCGACGAAACACAGCAGGCTGCTTGACGCCGGGCTCCGGTGGGAGCCGGTCGCAAATCAGGCCGGCGTTATCCCTACCACCAGCAAGGGAAGAGTTGGCCAGTCAAATGAGGTGTTGGGTGTGATTGTCCAGGATGCTTCGTTTAGTTGAGTAACTGGCGCAACAAACTGCGCTACAAGAGGAGGCTTCTTTATGCATTTTGGGGTCGGCACAACATGTTTTTTCGTCCATACTTCTCTATTAGTCGTCATCTTGGTAGTCACTCCCTTCCTAGTCAGATCATCTTTAAGAAAGTCTATCCATCTTTTCTTTGATTTAACATCCTCGAGAAAATATGCATTACAGTACCCGGCGATAAATATTGCACATCGAACTTTACCTTTTTTGTATTTTATACAAAGAATAAAAATAATTATCAAAAGAAACAAATCATAATTGTTTTAACAACTCCTAATAGATACCGGACTGTTTGTATTTCGTGCGACAGAGATAACGCTCTACGAAGCCGAAATTAGCCGATTGCCTCTTTCCAAAGGTCGATGTGCAATATTTATCGCCGGGTACTGTACTATTGATGTTAAAGTAATATCCACCTTTATCTACACAGCTAGATGACAAAGTATGTAGTTCTAATAAATTATTATGCGCTCCATGTCGGGTAGTGGGCTGTACAATTTTTTTCTGACAACTGGTATTTTCATTAGGTATTCAGATAGGCGGTTCTGACCTTAGCACCTAGCAGGGTCTAGGCTCGGTTAGGCTGCCTGTATCTATTGCTGACGACCTTCAAGAGCCCTTTATATGCGTCTGTCTTCCGTGAGACGGTATAGTTTGCACTGAGAAGGCTCAACAGCAGTTCTAGTGAGATCTCCATACACTGCCATCAAAATGAAATTCTTCGTAAGTATTATTTTTATTTAATTTTTTTTTTAAAGAATTGTGTCTTAAAACCTTAAGTTTTCTCTCTGATAGGGAAATGCGCAAACCTGTCTTTATTTTTTTTATAAATATCTATAAAAATAAAGCAATATGAATTTCCAATTTCTATCATTTCAGCATTGAAAACATATTCTTCATTTTATACGGCAACCCGAAAATTATCAACAAGTCTTATCAAGGGTATTGTGTTACCCAGTAACTGGGTTGTGGAGATCAGAAAGGCAGTTCCAGGTAAAATACTGGCATTCAGCTGCATCCGGTTAGACTGGAAGCTGACCCCAAAAACAGTTTGGAAAAGGCTGGGCATATGATGATAGGGATAGTTTAAAAAAATCTACTTACATACCTTTCTATTTGACACCCACTTACAGACATGGTATGCATGTATTAGGTATAATTAGGTATTTTCACAATTTTAGCTGGTTTTCCTCGTCGTCTGCGTGGCTTTGGCCGCCGCTGCACCCCAGCTATTGACCTGGCCAGGGTATACCGGAATTGCTCCTGTAGCTAGCGTAAGTAAAAATCTTCAAGTACCTAGTTTAGGCAGAATAAGAAAGCAATCCAATCCAAGATATATCTGCAAGAATATAGTTCCTTGAAATTAGTCTAATAATTTTCAAATATTTCGATTTCCAAAACGATGTTTTGAGAGCTCGTCAAAGACGTTCGCCGTAGGTATATCAAAACATCATCAGCAAATTGTAATTAAAGAACAGCCTAATTATTTATTTTCATAATCTCATAACTAACTATTTACAATAAGGTACTAAATTAAAAAATAACTATGTAAATAAATACAAAAACAAAAGGATATTTAGGCGTCGAAGTACTCGTCCGCATCGCTGTCATCCGGATGAATGTATTTTAATTATAATTAAATACATTCATTAATAACTATCGAGGTTCAACCTTTAATGTGTTCCCGATTGCAAAATCGTCGCTTTAACAAATGGCAAAAGTTTATCTTGCCTTGTCTAACGTGTTTACACTATTTATTCCTTATGTTACCTGACGTAATAAAATATGTACATAGGTATTGAAACCTAGTCAGGGCACAGAACTTTTCTTTGAAAAGTAAAAAGGCTTATAATGGTTCTTGTGTCGTGCATCAACGGGAAGATAGGCAAGAATATAAAATATAGACATGTTGCCGTTGCGTTTTATAATAACGATTACCGATAAGTCAGTAGGACTTATCGCTAATCGTTATTATAAAACGCAACTATATTGAACTAGTGACTGATATTCTCCATTTTCTCACAGACCCTGGTCGCTGGCCCTACCGTGGTGAACGGGCTCGGTGCTCGCTACATCGTGCCTGGCTATGTCGGTCCAGCTTACTTGTAAGCACATATCGCCGCCGTTCTTCTCTACAGCTGATGTTACTCGCACTTTGTCCATTGCGGTTCTCATTCTGTATCATCTTGTAAATACTGACGTGTAATTAATAAATTGGAAGTATTGTGTAAATATTTTTTTTGTTGTTTTTATTTCCTTGTGTTATTTTTCTCGAAGAGGATTCGGTTCTTTGGGAATCAGACAATCACGCAGATGGGAATTCTCTTGAGTTAATTTTATGAATCCTATAGCGATGTGGTGGACAGTGTAGATTATTTGATTGCACTATACATACAGTCACGGTACATTTTATTGTAGTTACCATAAAATATTCAAAAAGCTCATTATGTTAAAAGAATATAAAGTAAATTATGATATCCGAATGACCCGTTTTCCGTTATGTGAACTGACCATTAAATTGCTAACAGTATTGTTAAACCAGTTCCAGATTTAAATCTCTATTCAATGCAGACGCCAAAGATGGCTGTACTGAATCGAAGCGGCATCGGCATGGACGAGTTATTGTATAATAAGTTGCATTGGCGATTTTAATCTGCTTAAACGGTTTCTTTAATAAGCTATTAGATCCGAAGTATCAGAGCAGACAGTTTGATGCCATCCCATCTGTTCTGTATAAATCTCTCCGTGAAAACTTAGGTAAAGTGAGCTCACTGAAAGTTGAAGTGAGCTATCAATAGTATCAATCTCTGGCATCAGGTGTCATGACAGCTCATTTCAAACGCACTTCACATATGTTTTCACGTTTGTTTAGATAAAATAGGCTTACAATTAGTTGCTTTTCGAATGTTGAATGAATATTAGTCCCTCAAAAAGTGCTTAGTAAGTAGTGCTTACATGGGGCGACGAAAAGGAGAAGATAACTGTCCAGCTGCATGTGTCTGAGGCCACATTTCATGATGCACAGGCAGCCTGATGCATTTGCGAGAAATATCAGACTGCCTGACGAATACTAGAGCAACTTGAAATCAAATGCAGAGTTTCATCATCCTTCTCTTGCCTTTATCACAATTTATTTGGGGTCAGCGTAACATATCTTGTGTTTCATACTTTACTAAAGGGCCAATGTCGTTAATGTGCCGAATTATCTCATCCTTTAGCTCTTGAATAGTTCTTGGCTTATTGACGTACGCTTTTCTTTTAAATATCCCCAAAGAAAGAAGTCCAACGGTGTCAAATCACATGATCGTGGCGGCCAATTGACATCGCCGTGAGACGCGGACGTGAGATAACACGGCCAATGAATTTCTCGCGCAAAGTAGCCATTGTTTCGTTGGCAGTGTGGCAAATGGCATCGTCCTTTTCGAACCATACATCGACCAGATCCATATCCTCAAAAAGTCCGTTATCATCTCGCGATAGCGAACACCATTCACAGTAGCTGCTTGCCGACCTCATTTTCACAATCTTAACGCGCTGCACAATTGTGTACCTCTCCATGGTTGAATTTGTCACAAACTGAAACAAAGAAATGTCAAATAAAGTTGGGCAAAAAACTCGACGTTAAGGTGTGACTCACAACTGTTACATTAGCGTATTTTGTCCGATGTGTAGATTTGTATTCAAGAGTCCCCGGGTTCGATTCCCAGGGATACTAAATCGAATTTTCTTTTGTTAGCGGGATTGTCCGAAAGGGTTACCGCTGGCCCGGAACATAAGGAAGGAACACTGGTGGGTTTTAGTCAGTAAGAGTCTGACACTCCCTTCCGCTCCACCCAGAGCGGGAGGGGTCATTTGAAGATTTCCCATCGAGAAAAAAAAGGAGTGACTCAAAATTAACATCGTGTGTTATGGTTGTACCACCCTTTAGTAGTCGTCATTTTGGTAGGTTGGGTATAGTCACACCCTTTCTAGTTACATATACCTATATCATGTTTCACAGTAGATTCATCGTTGCTTTGGTCTTCCCCTTCTCTTATACATAAATAATTTTATTAGTGTGTAATCTTATCTATCTTACGAACATGTGTATACAAGTGTACCTACTTATGTATGTAAAATCTACATTTACCTTACTATTGCAGTCATTCTGTCAGGCATTTCGCATAGAACTCTTCTTTCAAGGTGGAAATGCATTCTTACATTGAGAATCCAAGCGAGTCATTGACACGATCACATCATTGACTGTTAAAACTAAAGCGAGGACAAAGTTAAATAAACTCCTAACGACAATCAATATTATTTATAGGTAAAATACGTGAAAGTTATAATTTATGGTAGAAATTGTCTCATGCCATGACGTCAGGGACGAATAAAATTAACTTATGCGTATTCAAAGAATTTTAATGTTCCGAATGCAAATATGTAAATTATGTCATTTTATGTATTTTGGAAGTTTATTCGCATTTGTAAAACTGATATTGTTGCTAGGCAAGCGAAATTATTATTGTGGTACCTATGTTTCGTATGCATTCAGAAGTGTAGAACTCCTCTAAACCAATATTATTTAGTGATTTTTTAAAAACGGGTGATTTTATTAAATACTAAAATTTTTAAATCTAAAAATCCACTTATTTCAAAAGTCTGGGTAGGTACTGCAATTTGCAAAGGACTTACAATTTACAGTCACATTAACCTATACAAGGTGTAACGTTAAATGCACAAAACCTCTTAAGGGGTCATTGTACTCATCATTATGAACAACTTTTACTATGGGACCCAAGCTGAAATTGGGGAAAAAAATTTTTATTCTCCACATTTATGCTCGCATACCTCGTCAAAATGTACCGGTAAAACGGGGTTACTTTAACAGTAAGGGTAACTTTAACAGTTTATGGGGCTACTTTAACAGCGCGCCAAATAATGATTTAAACGTGTGTGAAACGAACGCTAGTGACCTTGATTGGTGGCTAGTAGCGTCCCGATCTTCGAACCTATACCTTCAACTTCTTCTTTGCTTTTATTTCTATTTCCCCTAAAATGTATAAAATATTAATATTTTTTTATCAAAATGATGTCAAAGTAATCCTTACACTTTAGATTTTTGCCGTTGATTGCATTTTAAAGCCTTGTCAAAGAAACCCCACTTGGGGTTACTTTGACTCATGAAAAATAAAAATATATATATTTGTGGGGGGCCTGTAGGGCTTGATATTGGTATGAGCTTGATATAGTTAAAGGACACATTGTTCTGTTGGAACAAAAACATCATTAATTATTTTGGTTGTTAAAAAAGTTATTCTTAAAAAACTATCGAAATATGTGCAAAGTGCCCCGTTTTACCTAAACAGCAGAATTTTTTTCGCGATTTCAAGTTTGGTCCCATAGTAAAAGTTGTTCATAATGATGAGTACAATGACCAGTAACACTTTCATGAAATAAAAAATAAATAAACACTCATATACGTATATGTTTGCGTTTGCCAAAAAACCTTGGTGGCCGTAAGAAATCAATTTAACTATACAAGTAGAGACACTGGTAAAACACAAAAATAAAACCAAGAAGCAACTGCCGCTAAAGGAAAGGGTAAAAAACATTTTATAATAAGTGTTTTTTTACCATTCACGCAATAAAGGTTCTCTTTAGTATACCTACGGGCTACGTGTTATGTAATATGATGTAATTTGGTATAAAATGATGTAAATTCTCACTGGTCGTAACCGTCTTAGAGAGATAGTAAAAGTGGTCAGACTTGAAAAAAAGACAAGTACCTATAAATTGACTTGCTGCGGCCGACATAACTGCCGCTCTCATTTTAAAGCACATTGGGGACCGGGCATTAATTAAATTATGAGATATAATGATTAAATTCGGTAATTATTAAGATTTAAGAATTTTTATTTCCGCGTTTTATTTCCCACGTCTGCACAATTTTAATTTAGTGTTCAATATGCAGCCTGCTAGAAATTCTGTGCTCACTATTCTAAAATTAAATATTTCTTTTTATGAGACTAATATGGCAGTCAAAATAGTGTGTTACACCGCGTCCTAATCGAAAGCAATTGTCGCGCGAGTATGCGGTTACGCAATCGTTAACATGAATTACGACCAGATATCTAGGTGATCCGATGGTCATATTTCATGTAAACGTTTAAAGTTTAGTTTTTTTTTAAGTTTAGGTATATGTAAGTAAATAAACTTCGAGAGATGTAATATAGAGTGTACGGAACCCTAAAAAAATGTGACATGATTCTTCAAATCAATAGTTAGTAACCATATCTAATAGTCCAATAAATAACTTATGATTTTTAAATCCCGGGATTAAAATGTCAATCAACATTCTGGGATTTTAGAGGAGGTTATTATCCACTCTATATTAGGTACTTACTTCCTCAAGTATAGGTAAATATATGTACTCTACCTATTCCGATCTCTGATTATGACTTATAAATGCGACTTCATTGATAGCGTGAGTACGTCATATTCATAAAAACGAGCGCGACTATTGCGTACTCACGCGACAATCGCTTTCAGTTAGGACGCGGCCTTTTACAGTCCTATAGTCTACTAAAGTACCAAAGTGTATATCACTCATTTATTCATATTATGCACGAAATATAAGATAGAATGCTGAAAGTTTTCTTCAGTATTTCTGTTTCACGAACAAGTTATAGAAAGATAACGTTCAAAGCTCTTGACAATACTATGCGACTGATTCAGGAAAGAACAAAGAGAATGTATTACCTAAGTACCTTAGTAATAGGTACAATAATGCACGTTACTAACAATTCCTTAGTCCCACGTATCCAGTTACATCACAATGAGAGGATCAGCTTAGAAAGGCTTTCGAAAGGCGTGCTCCGATGTAACCTCTTATATAAAACTAGCTATGCCCGCGACTTCGCTCGCGTGGATGGCGGAAATTATCCCACGGGAACTTGCTAAAAATAGCATATGTCCTTCCCCAGCATAGGTACCGTCTATCTCTATGCCAAATTTTATCGAAATCCGTTCTGTGGTTTAGGCGTGAAATGTTAACATACAGACTGAGGTACTTTCGAATACCTATACAATATTAAAATAACATATTGTGAATGTGACGGTAGTGACAAAAAAATGTGTCAATGTTTATGTTAATTAGGAGGCAAACGAGATAAATATAATATAGATAGGTACTTGCATGACTTCCATAGATGTATACCTACCGCTTAAAGTCTATGGCAGTACTTGTGACATTGTGCTCATTAAAGAAAGTTGACAACCTAGAACTCATAGAAATGTAAAATGCTCGAACTGAACTATGTTATTATATACAGGGTGGGTAAAAAATCGTGGATTAAACGAAATAGGGCGATAGTTGGGGTTATTTGCAGTAAAAAATATATTTTTGGCAATAGCTCTAACTTGATCTCCTTAAAAGTTATGATAATTTGAGTGTTATTTTTTAAGAAAATACCAAAATTTGTAATAAATAGGCAATTAGAGTAAAATGGGTACCCTCGTTTTAATCGTCATTAAATAGGCGAGTTTTTTTGTAATACAGAGTAATTTTTTGCAAGTACATTTTTTTTACAATAAGGTTCCAAAGTTACAAATAATTATTCGTGACATTTAAAAGATATTGAAAAAAGTGCCAATACTCATAAATCATGGTACCCACTGATATAAAAGCACGTTTGTAGTGATGATACTTTTTCTTTTACTGCAAATCACACCAACTATCGCCCTGTTTGGTTTGATCCACGATTTTTTACCCAGCCTGTATATATGTTAGTTATTTAAGTATAATATACAGTGCCAGTGCCACTGGCGTTCTGTAGATTCTGCCAACCCTCATGGGACATAGGCGTGAGTTTCTGTAAATAGTGCCAGTTTCCAAAAATATAAATCACCAGGATTTGTTTCGGAAAACAGTAAATACTACCGGTAAAAAAACTCTCTCGTAATCTTTGGTGAATACAAATTATTATTTCTTCCATTAATGATTTATAGATCCTCAATAAACCGTAAAAAAAACTTGACAGATTCTCGCAATCTGCGTTCAAGTAAAAACGGTGCCCTCATTTTTTTTGCTCACTCTTTTCTTTGCAGCCTTTGTGTTTATTTGCGTTTGTGCCTTTTCGTAAATTCTTTTATAAAAGGTTATCGACTAAATCAAATCAAAGAGTCAAAGTAAATCTTAATAGACATTACGTTCGCGTTCTCTATTTTTAGGGTTCCATGCCTCAAAAGGGCAAACGGAACCCTTATAAGATCACTTCCGTTGTCCGTCTGTCTGTCCATCTGTCAAGACTCTTTTTCTCAGGAACGCGTGGAGTTATCAAGTTGAAATTAATATCAAATACTGGCTGCAATCCCATGAAGCAGTGAAAAAAAATCAAACTTCTATTTCCACGCAAAAATATACGGGCGTTTATAGAATATAGATTTATTTTCTTACCATCTTATGTTCCGTTTGTGCCGCATATTTTGACACTCACAAGGGAATCAAAACCTATAGGGTACTTCCCGTTGACCTAGAATCATGAAATTTGGCAAGAAGCAATATCATGTTGCACAAGTAAAGGAAATAATCCGGAAACCGTAAATTTGCAGTTACTTACCTACAAATTTGTACGGAACCCTCGGTGCGCTAGTCCGAGTCGGACTTCACCGGTTTTTTTTTAATAACCAAAAAGACTGCGGAAGCTTGTTCGAACATTTATAGTTATATTTACTCATTAACCCCTATGATGTTGCGACAAAATTACCAAACATTAATCTATTAATCACTGTCGGAAATGGATAGGAAATTCGAATATAATTGCACTGCAGTCTACTTAGAAAGTGGGACAACATAATATATAATAGTTCAAAAACATGTTTTGCAACAAAAATCAGCATAATATTCTCGCAAAAACGAATCAAATAGTTTATGCACCACATTAAGGCTCCGACAAACACGCGCGACACGCGATAAAATCGCGCCTGTTTGTAGAAGCCTTTATCCTATGCAAATACGAAGAGAGTGTGAAGCAATTTGTTCCAAGGGTTCTTTATATATATTGGTTTACTAGCCGGCCGCTTGTAGATAGCAGTTCCGCTGGTATGGTTGGTTGGTTTTTATGGTGTACATAATAAACACTATCTATCTAGTGGAGTTAAAGTATGTCGTTCCGGTATTATAAGTGGGTACCTACTCATGGCCCAGTGGCAACGAACCCAGGCAGGTGCTTTACTTTGTGTAAATAATTTCATCACCACTGCTCTTAAAACGGTGAAGGAAAACATCGTGAGGAAACCGGCATGTCCTAGAACATCAAATTTGAAGATATGTGATATCTACCAACCCGCACTGGGCCCGCGTGGTAGATTATAGCCCACTCCCTCTCGAAGAAAGGAGGCCTGTGTCCCAGCAGTGGGAATATTATAGGCTTATTATCCTTATGCTACTCAATTCACGTTGTTCTTGTTTCTTTAATCTACTGAACTATCGCCCTGCCGAACTTTAGCAAATTCAGTTCCGCAAATTAACCTTTTACCCCCGGTCCTGGCTCGGAATTCATGTGATCGTTACGAATAATTCGGTCAATGTGACGATTTTGGTGTAGACCCTATGGTCCCCTCGAAATTAATGTTAATTTCGAAATCCTAGCTGTATATAAGTATATCCTGCATCGTATGCGCATGGTGATGTGCTAACATCATGTTAAATTAATAACAAGCTGAGTACAGGAACCTGAACAAGAAGAAAAACTATTTAAGTAAAGCCCTTGGAATAAAACCAGTTCAAGTTAATTGCACTGATTGATCGAAATTTTATCACCATGAATAACATCAAATCTTTATTCAACATATTCATTAAGAGTAAACATTTAAATATGACCCAGATTCGCATCGATATCATAATTTCCCGTGATAAAGGCCAGCCCTATCGAGTAGTAAGATCGGTTTAATGAACAAAGTAATAGATTCACTGCAGTTCTCGTTATGTTACTTGCACAGCTTATTAGATACCGCATACCGGTTGGTAACTATCTTGGGACAGGAATTTATTATAATCTGCTTGAGCCTGTCTTCCCGTATCTATAGTTTTTGGGATTCCGTGAATGTAACTGGAACTGAGCCCATTGGTTGCTATAAACATTAATGTTGAATTCTAAAGATCGATGAAATGATAGCAGCCGTACGGGTCGATCGAAGGTTAAGCTACGGTTGCTGCGGTCGTTTCGTGCATGGGTGACCATCCATTAGATACGTATCGAGACTCCTTGGTCCTCCTGGCTGTCATTCGTAGATCTGTAACAGTCGTTTCGGGTAGTGGGACGCTCAAAAGTCTAACAACCAGTCTTAGCAAGAGGTATTGTGTTCAGCCAGTAACTAGAGGTCAGATAGGTAGTTATCCAATTAGAATATTGGTATTCAGCTACATTCGGTTAGACTGGAAGCCGACCCCAACATAGTAGTAGCGAAAAGGGCTAGGCAAATTGATTGATTCATCTTTGCTAAAAATAAAGCATTGTTTCCATTGTGGTTGCGAGATAAGGTTACAATTTTTTCTATAGAAATAATTTAACCTTACCAAATTACACCAATTGATAAGTAGGTAGAACGATTAGCTTACGCATATAAAAACCGTGCATAACGGTAACATGCTAACTAATGATGACTTAGCAAAGGGACATTACGCACCATTATGTGAATGAGATACCTCCCACAGTGTGAGCTGTTTCGTAATTGAGTGAGATTTGAGTTGGTCATTGTAGATATCACCCATATTAATGAAGATTTTCATGTTGCTGTGAACTGGCACTTACCTAAAATTTCCTCCATCAGTAATTATTTTTGTAATTATTTCGTGGGGATACCGTGGGCATGTGGGGACATGGATACCCTCCGTCTGGAAAGAACTGAGGGTTGCGTAGAACTCCTACCGGCTAAAACCATAATGTTCCTTCCAGTATCACGTGTCGGGGGCCCGGGAGATACTTGTAAATTCACCGCACTGGTTTTTAGGTGAAATTAGACGTTCAACAAAAGAGTAGTTTGAATGAATCTTTATGTTACTCGTATTTTGTTATTGTTATGTACCAGAAAGTAGAAAAGGATCTACCAACCAAATAAAAAGCAACGACCGTGAAATGTTCAGCGGATGCTATTAATCGATAGTTAAAAATTCATCACGATAAAAAATGAGGACGAAAGCTACTTGAATTGCGAATTTTTTCGACGTCGAGCTTACGTGGTGCCAATAAACCGGTCATCTACGAAATGTCGGTCGATACCTACTAACTCGTGCATAACTCAATGAATAATTGAATAAACAAAATGGTTTATATTAAGAATCGGTGCATGATTAACTGGTATTCTAGTAACCGCTTTCTAAGCAGACAAGGAACAGAAATAGGAGATGACGTCAGACAGGCAGTGATCGGACGTTACACCATCACTGTCGCTATCAAATGACGCAGACATAATGGATCTATGGAAATTTATTCCTTTTTTGAACTCTTCTTGCACAATTCTCTTTTTGAATTCCGCGAGCCGACCCCAATTTTGTGTGTCATCAGATGAGAGATTAGCATGAAAAATTGAATCGAAACTGTTGTGTTGTGAGGATTTTAGAGTGTAATTAATTCGTCTTGGATCTTGTTGCAGCAGCACTTTCCTCAGAGATCGATGCATGCATTTGTTTCGTTCCGAATATATTACTTCGGTTTACGCATATTGCGACATTTCGACTTTCTTTGGGTGTGTTCACTGCGAGAACTGAGGTCTGATAAAAGTGAAAAGTTTCATCTACTAGCTGACCAGTTATTACAGTCGTGGTTTTGATGTTATGTAATAAATGGAAACATTTGTGACTGCTGTTCTATATCTACTACTAGTTAGTGTTTCATTCAAAAAACGTCGTGAAAAGTTTATAGCAATAAAAACAAAGCTGATTGTTCTAAATACTTCGGTGTTTTTACTGAAAATAAAATCTTATGTAATTGATGATTAATTAGAGTCGTAATTAAGCGTACTGAATTTGTGTGACTTAATACGTTAAGTCGCTAGTCGCTAGTCGTCGCTAGTCGTCTAATTTTATGGATGATTGAATAACTCGGTTATAAAAATAAGTAAAAATCTAATCCGGTCATGATTATTTATCTATTATTTTGTTAAAAATTTCTAGAAGATATTACACTACTTACAAAGATGTATTTTAGATAGCTTATGTTGTACTTAGATGTATTTTAGATAGCTTATGTGTGCAAAAGATTCCTCAACTACTTATATTTTTTGTCCATGACACGTTTTCTTTTTTTCCTTGTTGACATTTTTATGGATAGGTATCCATAAAGATTTGGATTTTGGATTTGGATTCCATCTGGGGAAAACAGAGGGTTATGTGGACTCCTACTGAGTAAAACCTCATTGTTCCTTCTATTACCATAAGTCGGGGGCCTGGGAGATACTTGTACCTACATTCACCGCACCAAATCACTGTCCTTTAAGGCTCTTTCAAACAGGCGCGACACGCGAAAAAATCGCGCGCGACACAAAGGCACCGCAAGTCGCGCAACGAGCGGTGCCTTTGTGTCGCGCGCGATTTTATCACGTGTCGCGCCTGTTTGTAGGAACCTTTAAACGCTATCCCATCTATAGGACATACAGACAGAGTAAGTATGACGAGCATCCTGTAAAAGACTTATTGTTAATAGTAAGCCTTCTTTTGTACCTAATTAAACCCAACATATTTATAGTATTCTAAGAAGCGCGCCTCGCGCCTGTTTTCGCGCATCGCGCATAATTCACGCCACGCGATTGCATTCGCGCCTCAAGTGTTCAATTAAAATTCAAACTGACAGCTTTAGGGCGATAAAATCTAGCTTTGCTTTAACGAATGCAACTCTCGACATCAATAGTTGCATGTTGATTATTTTGTTCCCTCTATTTTATAGCCTTTATCTTAGATACTTAATATTATAAAGAGGTAAACTTTGTTTGTAAGTTTGTATGTAGTGAGTAATCTCCGGAACTCCCAGTCGGATTTGAACAATTCTTTTTTTATTTGATAGTCCAATTCTTGAGGAAACTTATAGGCTATTTAACATTACGCTACGACAATTAGGGGCCGAGCAAAAAGACAAATAGTCAAAAAGAACGCGGGCGGGCGATGGGACGAGACTTGATAAGTGGGGGGGGGGGGGATATTTCACGCGGAAGAAGTCGCGGGCAGAAGCTAGTTTGAAATAAATTTAGCCATCAGCGACTAGTAAACATCTAGTGAACACTGATGAACACCCGGTACAACAGACGGATTGGGGGTCGGTGGGTGACGGATAGGTACTGGCAGAGGGATTAGTGATCATATAACATCACAGTTTATTGTTATTAGCAGATTTGTAGGGGAGAGCCTCTGTTATGACCTATGAATCAGCAACTTTCTATTGCCTGTTCCTCCCTCTCTTAACCTTATAAATATCACACCTCATCATCTGCCTAGCCTTTTCCCAAGTATCAATATTGGGGTCAGCTTCCATTCTAATAGGATACAGCTGAATACCAGCATTTTACATGGAGCGACTGCCTATCTGACCTCCACAACCCAGTTTCTGGATAGTACAGTCAGCATCAAAAGTCGATTAACACTTAAGTTTTTTTAATCTCGGTTATTGAGCAAAATATTAACCCTTCAGTTTTTTAAATCTCAGTTATTGAGCAAAATATTTGTTCAAAATCGCATTATAATTCTGCTGCAATTTCGAACAAATATTTTGCTCAATAACTGAGATTAAAAAAACTGAAGTGTTAATCGACTTTTGATGCTGACCGTACCTACGATACTCCTTGGCAAGACTGGATTGTCAGACTTTCGGGCTTCTGACGGCCCGTTACAACTGTCAAACATCCACGAATGATAGCCGGGACCAAAGGCTTAATGTGCTTTCCGAGGCACGGAGGGCTCTAGGTATGTAAAGCTGGTCACCCATCCTCAGACCGACCAGGGCAAGCGTAGCTTAATTTGATAGATCGCCCCGTGAGGCTGTTATTACATAACCACAAACCCCTATAAATAGCATAACTTTATTATTTAATTCGCATTTTTTTTTTTATTGTAAATGGGTTTGCTCTTGACTCTAATCTAGGTCAGAGATGACACAGACAAAGTCTACGATGGAGTGAGCTTACCCAGAAGCCTGGTCACTCTTACTTTGAAGAGATTCGGGTTGTATGCACTCGGAAACACATACGCAGGTAGAGAGTTCCACTCTTTTGCTGTGCGCATTATAAAGGACATTTGAAAACGCTTAGTGCGAATTGGTGGAATATCAACTAGGCAGGGATGGTAACTTGCAGTGCGTCTGGATGTCCGAAGGTAGAAGGGGCCGGTGGAATGAGGTCGTGGAGTTCTTGGGCGCACTCACCGAAGATATGTATGAGAAGAAGACTTTCTCCTGCAGTGGGATAATTTATAACAGGCCCACGTACAATAATACACCAGCGATTAAATTGGGGGTTACATTAAATCGAGAGTGACATCCCCTTTGCAAAAAATTAAGTGCCGCTTAACCGTCAAAAAATTAAATTGGGTGTGACATAAGTAACCCCTTTGCAAAATGTTAAGAGCCGTTTAACCGTCAAAAATGTATGGTTATAAACAGTCGCTACTCATTACCTAACTTTAAGCAACAGTTATAAATAAACCCCTCATTGTCGGGAATATACTGTACATTAATTAAAATAATCGTAATTGGCATTATATCAGAGTATAATTATTATCCACTAATCCGCACTGGGCCCGTGTGGTGGATTACGGCCCACTCCCTCTCACAGAGAGGAGGCCTGTGTCCCAGCAGTGGGTACATTATTAGTCCAGTCACTTTAGACAAAAAAAGGGGTCAACCTCGGAATTCGAGATAATAAGCTGGAAACTCGTTTATAGCTTCATTTTGGCATTCTGAGAGTTGTCTCAAAAGTCACATAGTATCTCGTGTCTGCGTCGTAAGTTATTGGAGGTCAAAGGTCACGAAAATCGGTTTTTCGCGATTATCTTTGTTTCTATGGCCTCAATGACCTTGTGTTATAGTATGTATGCCTGAGCGCTGGGTGCTCTCCGCCCTCTATCTCGAAAAGGGTTGGGCGTACAGAAAAAAAGTTAAGACAAAAGTTGTGGCAAATTTTCGTATCTTTAATTTTTATAATAGGTCTTGAGGTCATTGGAGCCATAGAAACAAAGATAATCGCGAAAAACCAATTTTCGTGACCTTTGACCTCCAATAACTTACGACGCAGACACGAGATACTATGTGACTTTTGAGACAACTCTCAGAATGCCAAAATGAAGCTATAAACGAGTTTCCAGCTTATTATCTCGAATTCCGAGGTGAAACCCTAAAGTGACTGGACTATATAGGCTGGCTATAACTATTTCAGAGCTAGGAATTTGACATCATTTCCAAGTTATGGAACAACAAACTGAATGTCATATTTAACAAAGTTCAAATTCCATTGCAACGAAAAACTTATTAGGACCTTTTTGTTACAAATGGTCACTCGAAAATCAACTTAAGTGGCGATGGAATGTAAATTATCTGAGATTATGAACACTAATATTAAAGTGGCACCTGATGCTGCTTAAACCGTACATTTTTTGTGATCGATTTTTTTTTGTGGTGTGTAATAAAGTAAAGTACTATTCAAAATAAACACATAGGTCGCACGAAGTATTTTCACATTACCATAAGAAAGCAATATCGTTTGTATACAATGTGTGAATCGCACTATGTACCTACGGCTACGGCGTATGTGCGTTATGGTTATGGTTATGTCATCGAGAACTTGACACTTGTCTTTGGTAGAATATGTTTTTTCAATTAGAGCCGGAAGCCAAATACTAGCGCGTTGGAAGTAGCGCCTGAAACAGGTTGTAAGCTGACCTAGGTCTTGAAATTGTTTAAAACTAAGTCCTTGGGTAATACGGGCTGGTGTCCGCAACACAACGTCAATGCGTATTTCGCGTCCGTCGACCGATTACCGAAGTACAGACGCCAGCACATCAAGCTACTACAATCTGTTAAATTTCTTTAATAGATTTTGAACTGTATCGCTAAAGCATAAGGTTCAAAGTTGATTGGGAAAATATGACATTTACTTTTTTGCATCATTGAAAAAAAGTATAGTGCTTACTTGGGTTCAAACTAGAGATGTTACGGATGTCGTTTTATCGGAACCGGAACCGGAATCGGAGGTTTTAAATTTGATTGATCGGAATCGGAACCGGAATCGGAACTGGAATCGGAACCGGAATCGGAACCGGAACCGGGGCGGAGTAGAAGAAAGATGTGTTAAGGGGCCTCCCCTTAAAACATCTTTCTTCTATTTCTTCTAACATCCACAAACAAAACAATAAACTGAGACTTTGTGAGCGCGAGCGTGTATAAAATAAACAAACATTACCCTGGTGACAAGTTAAAACTTTTTTGTAGGCGCTCTAGTCACGTGTATCGCTGCGTTTCGAACTTCGGTCTAACTCCGATTCAAAATTATCGGAACCGAAATCGGAATCGGAGGTGTAAAATTAATCGGAAGTTCCGACTTTTCGGAATCGGAACCGAAGCTCCGTAACATCCCTAGTTCAAACCCACGACCTACAACTCGTAAGTCACGGCCGGTACCACCGGGCCCCCACTGCTAGTTGAATAATGGCAGTAAGCTGATTTATCGTAATCATTCCTATGTCTATTTCACGAGCACCTTTAATCCACGAAGTAAAATATTTTGGGAAGTTCCTGAAACGCTTTTAAAACTTTTGTCGTCGTCGCCTATAATATAATATAATCATTAACATACAAAGACATTTACTTATTATAAGTCAACAAATCATTGCAAAACTATTTAAATATAATCGTGAGAAGTCTAATTTATGTGTGGTCTTTGTCGTTATCCGCGACGCTCGAAGTTTACAGGTACTTATTATCATGTGCAAATGCATCGTTCGTCGTCGTGCGTTCATACAACTCATACAATTCATGCAGGTTTACACAACATAATGTTTTTATTATCTCATAAAGACAGAAAGAAGTAACGAAGCATGTAGTCGCAACTGCGTCTGCGCCGTAGGTAATGTTTATTTAAATTTTCATAAAAGTAACATAATATTTGTGAAGTAAACGTTGTTTCAATGAGCGTAGAGGACTTTTGTATATTAGATTCAGCAGTGCGATTCTGTAACCATCTCACCGTGAAAACTTAGGTGAAGTGAACGTGGAGTGAGCTGTCAATAGTGTCAATTCCTAGCAAAAACAAACTCACTTCACCTAAGTTTTCACGGTGAGATTTTTACAGAATCGACCGGCAGGTCGTCATTTTGTGTTTAGGGCACTTGGGCATATATACCTGGTTTCTGTCAGCTCTGTGTTTCTGAAATTCTGTAAACATTAATCAAATAAACTATAACTACCCTTGGCGTACCTGGAAGTCTTTAAATAGACTCCGGACCCAGGCCACAGGCAGACCTGGGCTCAAGTGTAGATTTATAACTCCGCCCTGGAGTGTAAATGTGGTGCTGTTCCACAAACAATGGGGCAGTTTTCCTGGTCCAGTCCTGGTCCAGCGTGTCCTGTTGCCTGCACGTTACAGGAACTGTTTCACAGAAAGAGTAATTTCACATGAAATTCTGTCTATCACCATCATCAGCGATCGATATCTTAAAACGACAAAAAAAAAGGTATTTTTTTTTTGGAACAACGAACGCTCTGTTAGTGATTTTACTTGAAGTATCAGTTGAGAAAAACTGTTTTGTTTTATTTTATCGTATTTAGACATCGATACTCATCACACCTTTACGTGAAGTTTACAAACAAAAAGTAATGAATTTTAAAGGCTCCTGCAAACAGGCGCGACACGACACGCGACACAAAGGCACCGCAAGTCGCGCAACGAGCCGTGCCTTTGTGTCGCGCGTGATAATATCACGTGTCGCGCCTGTTTGTAGGAGCTTTTAAACTGATATTTCAAGTGACTACACTAACTGCGGCAATGACCCAAAAAAATCGTCAAATTAATTTATAATTATATTGTTTTATGTTTTTTAGATTACCCATTACGTCTGCTGAGTTTCGCTATTTCATTTTATTTGACCCTGCATAGATTACTATTGACACGCTGAGAAGAAGACTACCTAGCAAATTGTTGAGTTGACAATACAATATTGGTGAATACTGTATGGTCAACTCAACAATTTATTCATAAAGAAAGAAAAATTGTTTATTACAAGAAAATATTACAGCGCCCTGTGAGTGAATCCCAAACACTGAAAAATGCGTAAGAATGGCGCTAGCAAGAAAAACGTCACAATACCTACTGTTACGTAGATTCATAATACACAAGACTTACGTTCGTGTTAGGCACTGGTTTTCATACACAGTTTGGTAATAAACCTCTATTGTGTTTCTTTTGATTTGTGGGTGGCGTAATGACTGCGTAAGGGAATTAATTAACATTGTCGAGAGAATTTGTAGACTTCCTTCCTTTCTGTTATAACAATGTACATTGTAAATGACAGTAAAAAAGATCCTATTAAGGATCTAGAGGTTCTTATAAGGTCACGGGCTAACACTGTTTGTTAACCGCACAATGTCAACGGGACGTCTACTAGAAACGAGATTATTCACATCAATGATGACATTCCAGTGACGGGCGGCGTGCGGTGGACATGCTGTCATAGTAATCTCGTTCTCTTTGACTTCCCGTTGACGCCGTGACGGTGGTGGACAAACGGCCTCAGCCTGTTTGCGACTCTGTGCGTAATAGTCTTACGAATATTCTATAGCAGCAGTCTTTTACTATCTTACTGACTGTAATGCTATGTATATGGCATGCAAGCTACTTGCATACTTTAGTGCAAGTTACAGGCATGTGTATTCCGGGCTTAATGACTACAGAAGCCTGACAATTTGTATTACTTTTCAATGTCAGGTAATTGGGCGATGGAAATCAGAGGCGGAAGCGAGGCGGATTAATTTACTTCACACGAATCACTGAGTGCTTGACCAGACTGGCAGCGTGGGGCGGGGAGCGGCGCGGGTGCTGGAACGCACGCGATCTGCCTGTCCGCAGTCGAGCGTGGCTGCGTTCTGCGTGTTATCGTGTCCAGTGATTGTCAAAATATAATATGGATGAAGAAGACTTATTTTTACTAGAAAAAAGCTCAAATTAGTTTGAGAATCCCGGTCTCCACGCGGGCCACCCGTGCAACCACTGCGGCCACTTGTATGAACGAGCTATGGCGTGAGTTGCCCGCGCGCTCCACGCGCTGAGCAGTCCGCGCCACTCACCGCGCCCGCGTGCCTACTATGGACATTCAAATGAAGTTCTTATGTTTGAGTATGCCCGCGCTGCCAGTCTGGCCAAGCACTCAATGAATTAATTAAAATAAAACATCAATATTTTGTAATCCTCTTTTGTTTTCAAGTTAAACCATCTCACAGTTTCTTTCGTCATCACGACACAATACGTGGAATAAGCGATCAATGTCAGATCACGAGTACAATGGTTTTATGTAATAGTAGTTATTTAGACTGCCATGGTGGGCGCTCAGGCTGTAAGGTACATATATGAAAGTACTCAACAATAGTGTTATTAGTTTCCGTTGTCAAAATAACACAGCATAACACTGTGCAAAATAAAAAATAATCATAATTATCTATGTAATAGTCACTTTCGAATTCAATCGAACCGCTTCGATAGTAGATGACCACAATGAAGTGAATGAAGTATATACCTACGGCAAGTTTGATGTAGTGTATGAATCAATATTACTATGTCAATAAATTGTTATAAGTATCTACCGCGATGTTGCCATATGTACATATTATAAAATTGCACTTAGAGAAAGCGCAGAATGAATTCAAGGAAATGACAAAGATTCTTCAACTATCTGACGACGAAGATCAATAATGTGAAAAGCGACAAACTCACAGGTCGCGCAAACGTAGCCGAGTGGGGAATTGTAAGTTTAAATATGTAATGCGTAGAAAATTGTCGGAATTTTAACGTGCTCGGATAGAGCAGGGGTAATGGCCTCGACATACAAGTTTTAGGTCGCGGGTTGGAACTCAGGGAGACACTTTTCTTTGTGTAATTTATTCCATCACCTCACTGCTCACAAAACAATGAAAACATTGTGAAGAATGTTGAATATCCTAGAACCAAAAATTCGAAGACATGTGGCATCTAAAATCAGCACTGGATCCACGTTGTGGAATACAGCCACTCTCTCTTACAGAGAGAAGGTCTGACACCTGTATCCTAGTAGTGGGAACATAATTGACTTAATATTATGCTGGGATACAGATTATGTTGTGATGTGGTAAGTAAATGGGATACCACTGATAACACGTGGAAGTATAAGGAAGATCCTGCGTGTCTCGGGCAGCACAATAAATCGTTGGTCCTGATTATATCAAACCTACGTCGTTCTAACAGGGATATTGATTTTCTATACTACATGGTAACCGTTTCGTGCATCTGATATGGTTGGCAACTGTTTCCAAGACATAGTACCTACAAGTATATGTCGGTTAGGATCTTTATCTGCCAGGAGTAGGTAGTGTTGGTTATGCGGGATAACTTATAACTGTGATTTAATCGAGCATTACCTTACGCCTTCCCCTAAAGAAAGGTATTGCCAAAAGAGGACATAACATGTTTACGACATACTTAAATGATAAATTAAGATGTGATAAGGCATTTATTTGTAAGAAAAGCTTCTTAAATTCAATTTGGCAGTCTTTAGAAAATCATCAAACTTCACACAAAACCGCGTCTAATACCTAACGCTTGCCTAGAACTGCGGTTATGTGAATACATCCAGTCACTTTACATACTTACTGTTCATCTCGCGTCCAAATGACATCAATGAATGAAAGTGCATTCGTTCTCGCTAACTCGGTAGTCTGTAACTGTAGTGTCAGTGCCATAAACATGAACGTAAACTTGATGGGTTTACGAAGCGTGATTGAACACCCAAGTCGCTGAGAGATTATAAACAAGGTTTTAAATACCATGTGACACGTATTGTTACTAGCATCTGAAAGTTGGTTTTAGTTCTGACGTTCAATAATTTGATGGAACTCTATATCGAAACAAACTAGGTACTTCTAGAATCAATTCTATTCTATTTTAAATTTCGACGTTCAAAAGTGCCTTATATGTGCTTATTTGAAATAAATGTTTTGCCTTTATCCAGTAAACATTATATCGGAGAAATTGGGAAGATCTTCATATTAATTCCTGAATGTTTGTACCGATATCTTGTATACCTAAGTGAACAGCTCTAGCGTGAAATAAATAAACTATCTAATTACCTTGTTGTAAGTTATAATTTCAGATTGCATAATAAGTATAATATTGTTAACACGTAACATCTGGAAATGAAAGTGAAATTATGTATGAGATTTTACTTACTGTCTCTGGCATACGGAGAAATGGGTCATTGTGCTTATACACGATAGTCAAGAGATTTTAGCACAAATGATAATGTAAAATATCAGTTAAAACGAACCATCGAACTCAATTAGTAATATGCTATGTTAATGGAACAAGTGCTAACAATAACTTAAACAATAGCTTTAAACTTGTCAAGTTCGAGTAAATAATATAGCGTGAAGATTAGCAACACGACAACTAGAACAGATTAGATAGGACTATAACAATTATCGTTAGTTTCCTTCCGGAGAAAAACGATCTACAAGTCAGTTGAACGAATGTTTAAATTGATAACTAAATTACAAAAAAAGAGCACAAATTGTAGCAGAAACCAGGTCGCAGGTTCGTATGACATCTGTGTCGATAAGTGCACCAAACCGTGATCGGGTGTGACGCAACGCTTCCGGTTTCTATTACCTCATTGTTGGGTTCGGAAGCTCACTGGCTCGCTCCCATTCTTTCAGCCAGTGCAGTGAAAGGGTCCTCCGATACACTTTTACCCTTCCGTCAGCCGGGTGCGCGCCACCGATCGCTCTCTTATAAATTCGGTGAAAACACAGCGACATCACATTACGAATTCGGCTGCTGTACCAGCAGGCCGACAGAGACTTGATAAAGAAGAAGATATTTGTTTGTGTTGTGCTCCAAACATTGTGAAGTGATTTAGTTTCATCTACGTGACGAGTATACTAAATAAGCATCTAAAATGAAATTCACGGTGAGTTCGCGTTTTGTGGTGGAAAAGTGCAATTAGAATTAAGTGTTTGTGATGTTGAGAAAAACAAGAGCAGCTTGATTTGGATTTTAAGGACCCTAGTGCAAATAGAAAATTTTTGAACAGTTAATCTACGAATATTTTGTTTATCAATAAAATAATTTTTATTTATAAACATTTACACTGTAAGGATTTTAAGTACTAGCAAGAGTTTTTTTGTTTTTAAAACATATTTAGAATTACAGCTAGATTGAATGATATTACTGTGGTTACAAGCATTAAGTCGTTAACTGATCATTCAAACACGTAATTTCAAAAGTGATTGATGAGCCTCGATTGCAAAATTTATTACAAGAAAACATACATTTATTATGTTTAAAGTAAAAGTGGAAAAGTGAAATTTTTATATTGTGGGCGTAAATATATATTGCCATGCGGGTCGTCGTTCAACCTGCACTTGCACGACCGCAGTATTTGGAAACCCGTTTCTGAATTACTTTTGCGTAAAATATAAGATTTTATGTTTATTGTTACCGTTCGACTTGATTCTCTCTGGTCTCTCGATTACTATCTGGAAGAAAGTATGTAATTATGTTTTATCTGTTACAGATCGTTTTCACCACACTCTTGTGTGTATCGACGTCATGGGCCGTGCTGGCGAAGAAGGTGGAAGATAAAGATAAGCGCGAGGCGCCTGTGGGTTACGGCTCGCCTGGTCTCTCTGCGCACAGCTATCAGTCACCATCATCACTCGGCCAGGGTGATGCCAGCGCCGTCAGCATCGGTGCCGGCTACAGCATCGGCGGTGCCAAGCCCAGCTACAGCTTCGGTGGGCTAGGATCAGGCGGAGCCCTACAATACTCCGCTGAAGGCTTATCTCAGTTATCTCCTAACAGTCACGGCACCATCCAGCTGGCTCCTATCACCTTACAACCCGGTCAGGGTGGTGCCTTCGCCTCTGGTGATCTCGCTCAGCTCATGAGCCAGCTGTCCCACAGCCTGGGCGCCGGAGGGGTCTCACTGCAGCCTTCAAATGCCGTTGCGGAGTTCCACCAGGGCCAGGGAGGTGAGGGTGCTCAAGTAGCTCAAGGCGGTCAAGAGTACTCGTACCCTCAGTTCTCATACGATGCCCCTAAACAGCAGCAGCAGCAATTTATCTCATACGAACAGTTGCAACAGCAGTTATCTAGTGCACCCGCGTACTCCTCTGGCACCAAGGGATTGGGTTCTTACTCCACTGGTCCGGTCCTGTTCGCTCCTTCCGACAGCCAATCTAACGCACCCGCTCAGTTGTATGGATCTCCTAGCGCTGGACAGCAATCGTTCGATGTAGGATCATTGTCCCTCGGCGGAGGCGGTCACTCATTAGCTGGACTTGGTTTGGGATCTGGACTTAGTCTTGGTGGAGCTGGACATTCTTTCGGTGGAGCGGGAAATTCCTTCGGTGGCGCTTACAAACAATTAAATAGCTATGCTGGCCCCGGTAAAGGTTCTTTCAAACCATCTGCTTACCTAGGCTCATCTGTTCAAGGAGAATCTGGTCACGGTCAGTCTAGCCAGGGTCTTTCTAGCCACGGTTTGTCTAACCAGGGTCTTTCTAACCATGGTTTGTCTAGCCAAGGTCTTTCCGGTCACGGTCTGTCGGGTTCGTCTGGGTCTTACGGTGCTCCATCTTTCGGTGGTTACCGCAGCGCTAGTCATGGTGCTCTGTCCCTTAACACCGGTGGTCACGGCGCCAGCTTCGGAGCATCTCAAGGAGGTTTCGGTGGCGGCTCATCTAAATTCATAGCCCCTGTTTACCAGTCTGCTAAGGGTGAAGGATTGGAAGGTGCCAGCGCTTTCTCTTCAGGACATGGTGCTCCTCCTGGAACCACCTATGGCTTCCCTTCAAGTTCCTACTCATCCAACAATGCTCACGCAGCTTCTTCCAACAAGCCCTATTATGTCAGCACAAAGCACCTTCACCGCTCTTCCCCAAGTAGTTTCGGAGAAGGTAGCTCATCATACAGGTCACCCGCTTCGAGCCACAGTTCTCTAAGCTCTTATTCCTCTGGCCCTAAACACAGTTTTGGAGGTTCAAGTTCCCATTACTCACCAAAAGACACATACGGCGCTGCCAGCGACACTTCGTACAACACTATCAAGTACAGCGAAGAATTGAAGCCACGAGCTCATTAAATTAAGGTTTCGCGAATAGTTTTGTGTAAATAGTATTTGACAGTATTGTGTGAGGGGTGTGTAGGCGTGCCACGAATGATCGCATGGTGTATGTGAGCGAAAGTATTGCACTTGGTGTTATTTATTTGCGTACGTTCCGCTAATTACCTGTGCGAGCGACTACTTTGATACTCGCTGTGAGCGTCAGTGCGTACGTGTCTTGTTTTGGTTATCTCGTCAGTGTGCTTTCTTTTCGGTAACATGTGTATAATTTGTATAATTATGTAGCTATATCTTTCATCGCAGACAGGTTAGAAACTTGTTCTCTTAGCAATAACAATACTGAATCATGCGCATCTAATCTGAACCTCCACCTCTTGAAACTGTTGTGTGTAACGACGTGAATTTCTGTAAAAATAGTTAAGGTTGTCTATTTATTATTTTATAAATGTAGTTTTTATGGTTGTTATTGTTATAATAAAATGCCAATACAATGTTTGACTTTCATTTCCCTGGGTGCCACATTTGTATTAGAAGCAAGACACTATTGAATGGAAAAATCATTCAGAGAGCGTAACTTCCACAGGAAACATGATACTGCTTGGGTAATCGGCACTTGGCGCGCATCGTCAGTTTCACTCATACGAAAGCACTATAGGAAATTGAAATAAGCCTAATACCGCCTCACGCCGTCCGTTGTCGCCGCTTGTTTCCGCGTAATAGACTCGACCGGACAACTAACACCATGTTGAGAGCAAGTCGGCTTGTCAACCAGCTGATTGAGCAATAGATTTCATCTCAATTAATATGAGACCGGATCTCAATTCAAGTGTCCGTCGGATCTGTCGTGAAAGTAGAACATTAGTATCTAATTAAAAATGGTAACAGCAGGGACAAGTAGGTGAATAACCTGAAAATTAGTGAGACAGATTTAGTTCCGTTCGTAACACAAAATGTCATTACATAACGAATACGAAACAATGGGTTTATCCTTATAAAAGTAGAGCAACTCACACACACTAAAGTTGCTTTTAACCATAACAGAACTTTTGCAAATGACCTAGCGAATGATGGATGTTGGTCAATAGATTAATCAGAATAAGATCAGCAACTGTTACGTGTCGTATGACACTTAACGCATAAGATGACAGTTATTATTGTACGCTTTGTGTAAATAGTTACTTAATACTTCACAGTCGAGGGAACATGTACAGTGAGAAGTCAGAATGGAAGCGGACTGCATTCACTTCCGAATTCTTAAACGTTCCTTACGCAACAGCTCATGTTTTAACCGCCACCCAGGCATTATGCATTCAGGGTGCCGTTGTTGCAATCTGAATTTCTATTGTGTACCTGAGATTGATGTTGTTTGTCACAATATTAGCATTCACACGAGCGTTCGTTTTAAATTGAAGATGTCTTACAAATGTTTGGCATTTTGATGTGTATTTTCTCAGTGTGTTTTCAGTTCTGTTACACACTCTTGTATACATATATCCTATACCTTTTCTCATTTCAATAATCAGTCATGAATGATTTTGTAATTTCAATCTGTCAGCACCTATTTACGTAGGTACTCATGTACCGATTTCTAATTGTTATACAATGTTTGTAACTACATATGATACAATACAACCCACATGCAAATAGTACTACAATTTTAAAAATTTGTTATAGAAATGTAATGTTTATTGTTTATATATAAAACGCATATTGTTTATCGCATTTCTTTGTATAGAGTAGATTGATATTAAAGTAATTTACGTGTGATAGGCTACAGTCGATGTTCCGACAAGTTGAAGTTTCCTATTTTACATTTTCACGTTACTGGGGAATACAAGCAGAATGTTAACCTAGTAAATACATGTAGACTTAATATTTTCTTATAGACGAAATTGGTTTTCTTGGCTAAGGTAGATTCAGCGGCACAACTGCTTTCAGGAGTTTGGCCTTTATTTTTTAGTAGCGTCATCGATCTATGTTGTTTGTCTATGTTTTTCAAAATAAAAGATCAAACGAAACATATCTTTGTCATGGCTGTTGCGCAATCGCGTAAAAAAATTCGTTAAAGTAAAGATGAACAAACTCCGAAAAGCATAGTAACAGTGTTGCGTCCAATCAACCATGGTTCATTAATAGGGTTGAAATTGGGACTGTGGGTATCCCATAATCAGATTGACCAGAAGTTATGCTTGATCTGCTTTATAAATAAACAAAACCGGCTTTATTGACCGAGTGACTTAATTATGTCGCGGTTGAATCGTTCCGAGTGAATGCGACTCTTTGTTTTGTTTAGTCCATAGTTACGTTACTATAACTGTAAGCCTAAATTCACAGCGGGAAATGACCTCACGGGGACATTTCGGCTTTTTTGTCGGTGAGAGTCCCACGCTACTTTTATCGATTTGTAGTTTTCACACATGTCAATAAAACTGCGCATCTATTTTAAAAGTTTCAAGGTAAAGTGAGTTGTCTAGTGTTAATCCCTGGCATATTCTGAAAAATCTCACCGTCAAAACTCAGGTGAAGTGAGATATCAAAACTGTCAATCCCTAGATGGAATGACACTCACTTCACCTAAGTTTTTATGGTAGACTTACCGTGAAAACTTAGGTGAAGTCAATACACCGGCTGGTATTAATACCTGTAGCTTACGCAAACAAATTATAAACTAATAATGCAATCATCCGACCCAACCAGCTGACGAATATAATGTGCGAAAATGCATAGTTACACATTGAGGCTCCTACAAACAGGCGCGACACGCGATATAATCGTGCGCGACCCAAAGGCACCGCTCGTTGCGCGACTTGCGGTGCCTTTTTGTCGCGCGCGATTTTATCGCGTGTCGCACCTGTTTGAAGGAGCCTTTAACATAGCGTTTACTTCATCAGTTAATAAATCACATTCAATTTTACAGTTTGATCGTTTGGAACGGCTAAATGGTCTAAAAAAAATGTATAGTACTAACGTTATGCGAGCAAGAGCAATTAAACCTAGTCATGGTTGGAATCACTTTATATGTGTTGAAGTTCAATGTAACTTGCTTATCTTTTTGAAGTAAAAGCTAGGTCATCCTCATCACCTTCTGCCTAGCCTTTTCCCAACTATGCTGGGGTCGGCTTCCAGTCTAACTGGATGCAGCCGAATACCAGTAGATATTTTACATGGAGCGATTGCCTATCTGACCGCCACAATCCAGTTAAGTACCTACTGGGTAATACGATACCCATTGGTGAGACTGGTTGTCAGACTTTCGGGCTTCTGACCACGAGTCTCTCCCCCTCCCTCTTGAAGTGAGAGCTAGGTGTACCGTGTAGGTACATTAATAGATCAACACTGGTTGAAAATACTAGCCAGTCAGTAGAGCAAACTCTGCAAAAAGCGGCATTGAACGCCAAAGGTGTGGCTGGAGTCTCCTACAGCTACCAAGAGAATCAGGAATAAAAAATTATACCTCTGATAAAATTACCTGGCGTTGGAAAAATCAGCCCTTGAACCATTTACGGGCACTTGTGAATTGTCAAAGAGTCGGTCAGTTAGTCAGAAAGTTGAAGTCAGTTTGTCCATTCCAAAACGTAAATCTCTATGGAGATGATCGGGCACTTTTACAAAATCCTGGGTACATTTTTCTTGGTGCTTCTTTATGTGAGAACAATGTAATTAGCAGTCTGTATATTTTTTATCTGTTCCAGAAAACAGGTATGTACCTACCTTTATTTACTCCTGGCGGGGAAGTGAAGTAAAAGGCAGTAGGTATGGATAAAATTTACAACATTCGAATAAAAGTAATAAAACAATTGAAGCTTAAGTTTTGGTGACGCGATTTATTATTGTATTCGCAGTAGGTACGTAATTAAGATTACGATGTGTTTTTTCAATCGTTACTTAACAATCAGTGGTAATATGAGTAAAAAACGATAAAATAAAACGTATTAACCTACTTTTTCTTTTATGAGGCGTTTTCCCACGTTTTTATGGAAGACAGTATTTCCACGTTTGACCGTCGCAGTTTGAAAATATCCATCATAACTTTTCAATCTGATTGTACAAGAATTTGAATTATTTATTATTATGTTTATAAATATCTAGTTAAATCAAATAGACGAACTTTGTAAGTGCTGTGCACATCTTTAATTAATAAGTTCGCTGTTGTAATTATATAATTATGACTAGTATTTGGGCGTTGCGCGAGCTGCAAGCAGCTCGCGGGGTCGTGTTTTTGAGGAGTATTTCTTACCCTTGTAAAAAGTATTTGGGCGTTGCGCGAGCTGCAAGCAGCTCGCGGGGTCGTGTTTTTGAGGAGTATTTCTTACGATGGGGGGAGAGGGGGGAGTTTTGAAAAATGATTTTGACCAACTCTGGGCCCCTTGATATGAATCTGAAAAAAAAAATGTTCCAAGTCTCTTAACTTCCGAGATCTACCTCTAGAGGGGGGGAGAAGGGGGGCAAGGGGGCAACTTTGAAAAATGGATTTTACTTTTCCGAGCCTCCTCTATACGAATCCGTAAAAAAACAAAACCCAAGTTTCTTAATTTCGGAGATAGGATAGGGAGGGGGGAGAGTGGGGTGGAAAAGGGGAGGTTTGGGATTTTTCCCATACTCGTGAGAGTTACTTCTATACGAATCTGTAAAAATATACCCACCTCCCCCTTCACCATCTGGGAGAACAATTATGTCAGTGAGTGGTAATAGAGCTTTATATAATATAACTAGTATTTGGGCGTTGCGCGAGCTGCAAGCAGCTCGCGGGGTCGTGTTTTTGAGGAGTATTTCTTACCCTTGTAAAAAGTATTTGGGCGTTGCGCGAGCTGCAAGCAGCTCGCGGGGTCGTGTTTTTGAGGAGTATTTCTTACGATGGGGGGAGGGGTGAAGGGGGGGAGAGGGGGGAGTTTTGAAAAATGATTTTGACCAACTCTGGGCCCCGTGATATGAAACTGAAAAAAAAAATGTTCCAAGTCTCTCAACTTCCGAGATCTACCTAGAGGGGGGAAGAAGGGGGGCAAGGGGGGCAACTTTGAAAAATGGTTTTTACTTTTCCGAGCCTCCTCTATACGAATCCGTAAAAAAACAAAACCCAGGTTTCTTAATTTCCGAGATACGATGGGGGGAGGGGTGAAGGGGGGGGGAGGGGGGAGTTTTGAAAAATGATTTTGACCAACTCTGGGCCCCTTGATATGAATCTGAAAAAAAAAATGTTCCAAGTCTCTTAACTTCCGAGATCTACCTAGAGGGGGGGGGGGGAGAAGGGGAGCAAGGTGGCAACTTTGAAAAATGGATTTTACTTTTCCGAGCCTCTTCTATACGAATCCGTAAAGCAACAAAACACGGGACTCTTAGTTTCTGAGATACGATAGGGAGGGGGGAGAGTGGGGTGGAAAAGGGGAGGTTTGGGATTTTTCCCATACTCGTGAGAGTTACTTCTATAAGAATCTGTAAAAATATACCCACCTCCCCCTTCACCATCTGGGAGAACAATTATGTCAGTGAGTCAGTCAGTCAGTGGTAATCGAGCTTTATATAGTATAAATAATAATAATGTTCCAAGTCTTAACTTCCGAGATCCGCCTAAAGGGGGGAGAAGGGGGAGAGAATGGGGGGAATTTTGAAAAATGGTTTTTACTTTTCCGAGCCTCCTCTATACGAATCCGTAAAAAAACAAAACCCAGGTTTCTTAATTTCCGAGATACGATGGGGGGAGGTGTGAAGGGGGGGAGAGGGGGGAGTTTTAAAAAATGATTTTGACCAACTCTGGGCCCCTTGATATGAATCTGAAAAAAAAATGTTCCAAGTCTCTTAACCTCCGAGATCTACCTAGAGGGGGGGGGGGGAGAAGGGGGGCAAGGGGGCAACTTTGTAAAATGGATTTTACCTTTCCGAGCCTCCTCTATACGAATCCGTAAAACAACAAAACACGGGACTCTTAGTTTCCGAGATACGATAGGGAGGGGGGAGAGTGGGGTGGATTGGAAAAGGGGAGGTTTGAATTTTGAAAAATGGTTTTTACTTTTCCGAGCCTCCTCTTTACGAATCCGTAAAAAAACAAAACCCAGGTTTCTTAATTTCCGAGATACGATGGGGGGAGGGGTGAAGGGGTGGAGAAGGGGGGCAAGAGGGGCCACTCTGAAAAATGGATTTTACTTTTCCGAGCCTCCTCTATACGAATCCGTAAAACAACAAAACACGGGACTCTTAGTTTCCGAGATACGAGAGGGATGGGGGAGAGTGGGGTGGAATGGAAAAAGGGATGTTTGAATTTTGAAAAATGGTTTTTACTTTTCCGAGCCTCCTCTATACGACTCCGTAAAAAAACAAAACCCAGGTTTCTTAATTTCCGAGATACGATGGGGGGAGGGGTGAAGGGGGGGAGAGGGGGGAGTTTTGAAAAATGATTTTGACCAACTCTGGGCCCCTTGATATGAATCTGAAAAAAAAAATGTTCCAAGTCTCTTAACTTCCGAGATCTACCTAGTCGAGCTTTATATAGTATAATAATAATAATAATAATGTTCCAAGTCCTTAACTTCCGAGATCCGCCTAAAGAGGGGAGAAGGGGGAGAGAAAGGGCCGAATTTTGAAAAATAGTTTTTACTTTTTCGAGCCTCCTCTATACGAATCCGTAAAAAAACAAAACACAGGTTTCTTAATTTCCGAGATACGATGGGGGGAGGGGTGAAGGGGGGGAGAGGGGGGAGTTTTGAAAAATGATTTTGACCAACTCTGGGCCCCTTGATATGAATCTGAAAAAAAAAATGTTCCAAGTCTCTCAACTTCCGAGATCTACCTAGAGGGGGGGGGAGAAGGGGGGCAAGGGGGCAACTTTGAAAAATGGATTTTACTTTTCCGAGCCTCCTCTATACGAATCCGTAAAACAACAAAACACGGGACTCTTAGTTTCCGAGATACGATAGGGAGGGGGGAGAGTGGGGTGGAAAAGGGGAGGTTTGGGATTTTTCCCATACTCGTGAGAGTTACTTCTATACGAATCTGTAAAAATATACCCACCTCCCCCTTCACCATCTGGGAGAACATTTATGTCAGTCAGTCAGTGGTAATCGAGCTTTATATAGTATAATAATAATAATAATAATGTTCCAAGTCTTAACTTCCGAGATCCGTCTAAAGGGGGGAGAAAGGGGAGAGAATGGGGGGAATTTTGAAAAATGGTTTTTACTTTTCCGAGCCTCCTCTATACGAATCCGTAAAAAAACAAAACCCAGGTTTCTTAATTTCCGAGATACGATGGGGGGAGGGGTGAAGGGGGGGAGAGGGGGGAGTTTTGAAAAATGATTTTGACCAACTCTGGGCCCCTTGATATTAATCTGAAAAAAAAAATGTTCCAAGTCTCTTAACTTCCGAGATCTACCTAGAGAGGGGGGGGAGAAGGGGGGCAAGGGGGCAACTTTGAAAAATGGATTTTACTTTTCCGAGCCTCCTCTATACGAATCCGTAAAACAACAAAACACGGGACTCTTAGTTTCCGAGATACGATAGGGAGGGGGGAGAGTGGGGTGGAAAAGGGGAGGTTTGGGATTTTTCCCATACTCGTGAGAGTTACTTCTATACGAATCTGTAAAAATATACCCACCTCCCCCTTCACCATCTGGGAGAACATTTATGTCAGTCAGTCAGTGGTAATCGAGCTTTATATAGTATAACTAGTATTTGGGCGTTGCGCGAGCTGCAAGCAGCTCGCGGGGTCGTGTTTTTGAGGAGTATTTCTTACCCTTGTAAAAAGTATTTGGGCGTTGCGCG
Source organism: Luperina testacea (assembly GCA_927399505.1). NCBI lineage: Eukaryota > Metazoa > Arthropoda > Insecta > Lepidoptera > Noctuidae > Luperina > Luperina testacea. The sequence goes on along the minus strand of OV656768.1, from coordinate 13,806,825 downwards.
AGCTGCAAGCAGCTCGCGGGGTCGTGTTTTTGAGGAGTATTTCTTACCCTTGTAAAATTTTGAGAATTGGACAGTAATCCTTAGCACTTATAGGATTTTGTAATATAATATAATAATGTTCCAAGTCTTAACTTCCAAGATCCGCCTAAAGGGGGGAGAAGGTGGGCAACTTTGAAAAATGTATTTTACTTTTCCGAGCCTCCTCTATACGAATCCGTAAAAAAACAAAACCCAGGTTTCAAACCTGGAAACCTGGGTTTTGTTTTTTTACGGATTCGTCTATACGAATCCGTAAAAAAACAAAACCCTGGTTTCTTAATTTCCGAGATACGATGGGGGGAGGGGTGAAGGGGGGGAGAGGGGGGAGTTTTGAAAAATGATTTTGACCAACTCTGGGCCCCTTGATATGAATCTGAAAAAAAAAATGTTCCAAGTCTCTCAACTTCCGAGATCTACCTAGAGGGGGGGGAGAAGGGGGGCAAGTGGGGCAACTTTGAAAAATGGATTTTACTTTTCCGAGCCGCCTCTATACGAATCCGTAAAAGAACAAAACACGGGACTCTTAGTTTCCGAGATACGATAGGGAGGGGGGAGAGTGGGGTGGAATGGAAAAGGGGAGGTTTGAATTTTGAAAAATGGTGTTTACTTTTCCGAGCCTCCTCTATACGAATCCGTAAAAAAACAAAACCCAGGTTTCTTAATTTCCGAGATACAATGGGGGGAGGGGTGAAGGGGGGAGAGGGGGGAGTTTTGAAAAGTGATTTTGACCAACTCTGGGCCCCTTGATATGAATCTGAAAAAAAAATGTTCCAAGTCTCTTAACTTCCGAGATCTACCTAGAGGGGGGGGAGAAGGGGGGCAAGGGGGGCAACTTTGAAAAATGGATTTTACTTTTCCGAACCTCCTCTATACGAATCCGTAAAACAACAAAACACGGGACTCTTAGTTTCCGAGATACGATAGGGATGGGGGAGAGTGGGGTGAAATGGAAAAGGGGAGGTTTGAATTTTGAAAAATGGTTTTTACTTTTCCGAGCCTCCTCTATACGAATCCGTAAAAAAACAAAACCCTGGTTTCTTAATTTCCGAGATACGATGGGGGGAGGGGTGAAGGGGGGGAGAGGGGGGAGTTTTGAAAAATGATTTTGACCAACTCTGGGCCCCTTGATATGAATCTGAAAAAAAAATGTTCCAAGTCTCTCAACTTCCGAGATCTACCTAGAGGGGGGGGAGAAGGGGGGCAAGTGGGGCAACTTTGAAAAATGGATTTTACTTTTCCGAGCCGCCTCTATACGAATCCGTAAAACAACAAAACACGGGACTCTTAGTTTCTGAGATACGATAGGGAGGGGGGAGAGTGGGGTGGAAAAGGGGAGGTTTGGGATTTTTTACTCGTGAGAGTTACTTCTATACGAATCTGTAAAAATATACCTATCTCCCCCTTCACGAGGGGTGAAGGGGGGAGAGGGGGGAGTTTTGAAAAAACTAATTTTGACCTACTCTGGGCCCACGGACATGAATCTGAAAAAGAAAATGTTCCAAGTCTTAACTTCCGAGATCCGCCTAAAGGGGGGAGAAGGGGGAGAGAATGGGGGGAATTTTGAAAAATGGTTTTTACTTTTCCGAGCCTCCTCTATACGAATCCGTAAAAAAACAAAACCCAGGTTTCTTAATTTCCCAGATACGATGGGGGCGGGGTGAAGGGGGGGAGAGGGGGGAGTTTTGAAAAATGATTTTGACCAACTCTGGGCCCCTTGATATGAATCTGAAAAAAAAAATGTTCCAAGTCTCTTAACTTCCGAGATCTACCTAGAGGGTCGGGGAGAAGGGGGGCAAGGGGGGCAACTTTGAAAAATGGTTTTTACTTTTCCGAGCCTCCTCTATACGAATTCGTAAAAAAACAAAACCCAGGTTTCTTAATTTCCGAGATACGATGGGGGGAGGGGTGAAGGGGGGAGAGGGGGGAGTTTTGAAAAATGATTTTGACCAACTCTGGGCCCCTTGATATGAATCTGAAAAAAAAAGTGTTCCTAGTCTCTTAACTTCCGAGATCTACCTAGAGGGGGGGAGAAGGGGGGCAAGGGGGCAACTTTGAAAAATGGATTTTACTTTTCCGAGCCTCCTCTATACGAATCCGTAAAAAAACAAAACCCAGGTTTCTTAATTTCCGAGATACGATGGGGGGAGGGGTGAAGGGGGGGAGAGGGGGGAGTTTTGAAAAATGATTTTGACCAACTCTGGGCCCCTTGATATGAATCTGAAAAAGAAAATGTTCCAAGTCTCTTAACTTCCGAGATCTACCTAGAGGGGGGGGGGAGAAGGGGGGCAAGGGGGCAACTTTGAAAAATGGATTTTACTTTTCCGAGCCTCCTCTATACGAATCCGTAAAAAAACAAAACCCAGGTTTCTTAATTTCCGAGATACGATGGGGGGAGGGGTGAAGGGGGGGAGAGGGGGGAGTTTTGAAAAATGATTTTGACCAACTCTGGGCCCCTTGATATGAATCTGAAAAAGAAAATGTTCCAAGTCTCTTAACTTCCGAGATCTACCTAGAGGGGGGGGGGGAGAAGGGGGGCAAGGGGGCAACTTTGAAAAATGGATTTTACTTTTCCGAGCCTCCTCTATACGAATCCGTAAAAAAACAAAACCCAGGTTTCTTAATTTCCGAGATACGATGGGGGGAGGGGTGAAGGGGGGGAGAGGGGGGAGTTTTGAAAAATGATTTTGACCAACTCTGGGCCCCTTGATATGAATCTGAAAAAGAAAATGTTCCAAGTCTCTTAACTTCCGAGATCTACCTAGAGGGGGGGGGGAGAAGGGGGGCAAGGGGGCAACTTTGAAAAATGGATTTTACTTTTCCGAGCCTCCTCTATACGAATCCGTAAAAAAACAAAACCCAAGTTTCTTAATTTCCGAGATACGATAGGGAGGGGGGAGAGTGGGGTGGAAAAGGGGAGGTTTGGGATTTTTCCCATACTCGTGAGAGTTACTTGTATACGAATCTGTAAAAATATACCCACCTCCCCCTTCACCATCTGGGAGAACAATTATGTCAGTCAGTGAGTGGTAATCGAGCTTTTGAGGAGTATTTCTTACGATGGGGGGAGGGGTGAAGGGGGGGAGAGGGGGGAGTTTTGAAAAATGATTTTGACCAACTCTGGGCCCCTTGATATGAATCTGAAAAAAAAAATGTTCCAAGTCTCTCAACTTCCGAGATCTACCTAAAGGGGAGGGGAGAAGGGGGGCAAGAGGGGCAACTTTGAAAAATGGATTTTACTTTTCCGAGCCTCCTCTATACGAATCCGTAAAACAACAAAACACTGGACTCTTAGTTTCCGAGATACGATAGGGAGGGGGGAGAGTGGGGTGGTAAACGGGAGGTTTGGGATTTTTCCCATACTCGTGAGAGTTACTTCTATACGAATCTGTAAAAATATACCCACCTCCCCCTTCACCATCTGGGAGAACAATTATGTCAGTCAGTGAGTGGTAATCGAGCTTTTGAGGAGTATTTCTTACGATGGGGGGAGGGGTGAAGGGGGGGAGAGGGGGGAGTTTTGAAAAATGATTTTGACCAACTCTGGGCCCCTTGATATGAATCTGAAAAAAAAATGTTCCAAGTCTCTCAACTTCCGAGATCTACCTAAAGGGGAGGGGAAAAGGGGGGCAAGGGGGGCAACTTTGAAAAATGGATTTTACTTTTCCGAGCCTCCTCTATACGAATCCATAAAACAACAAAACACTGGACTCTTAGTTTCCGAGATACGATAGGGAGGGGGGAGAGTGGGGTGGAAAAGGGGAGGTTTGGGATTTTTCCCATACTCGTGAGAGTTACTTCTATACGAATCTGTAAAAATATACCCACCTCCCCCTTCACCATCTGGGAGAACAATTATGTCAGTCAGTGAGTGGTAATCGAGCTTTTGAGGAGTATTTCTTACGATGGGGGGAGGGGTGAAGGGGGGGAGAGGGGGGAGTTTTGAAAAATGATTTTGACCAACTCTGGGCCCCTTGATATGAATCTGAAAAAAAAAATGTTCCAAGTCTCTTAACTACCGAGATCTACCTCTAGAGGGGGGGAGAAGGGGGGCAAGGGGGACAACTTTGAAAAATGGATTTTACTTTTCCGAGCCTCCTCTATACGAATCCGTAAAAAAACAAAACCCAGGTTTCTTAATTTCCGAGATACGATGGGGGGAGGGGTGAAGGGGGGGAGAGGGGGGGAGTTTTGAAAAATGATTTTGACCAACTCTGGGCCCCTTGATATGAATCTGAAAAAAAAATGTTCCAAGTCTCTTAACTTCCGAGATCTACCTCTAGAGAGGGGGAGAAGGGGGGCAAGGGGGCAACTTTGAAAAATGGATTTTACTTTTCCGAGCCTCCTCTATACGAATCCGTAAAACAACAAAAACACGGGACTCTTAGTTTCCGAGATACGATAGGGATGGGGGAGAGTGGGGTGGAATGGAAAAGGGGAGGTTTGAATTTTCAAAAATGGTTTTTACTTCTCCGAGCCTCCTCTATACGAATCCGTAAAAAAACAAAACCCAGGTTTCTTAATTTCCGAGATACGATGGGGGGAGGGGGTAAAGGGGGGGAGAGGGGGGAGTTTTGAAAAATGATTTTGACCAACTCTGGGCCCCTTGATATGAATCTGAAAAAAAAAATGTTCCAAGTCTCTCAACTTCCGAGATCTACCTAGAGGGGGGGAGAAGGGGGGCAAGGGGGGCAACTTTGAAAAATGGATTTTACTTTTCCGAGCCTCCTCTATACGAATCCGTAAAAAAACAAAACCCAAGTTTCTTAATTTCCGAGATACGATGGGGGGGAGGGGTGAAGGGGGGGAGAGGGGGGAGTTTTGAAAAATGATTTTGACCAACTCTGGGCCCCTTGATATGAAATCTGAAAAAAAAAATGTTCCAAGTCTCTCAACTTCCGAGATCTACCTAGAGGGGGGGGAGAAGGGGGGCAACGGGGGCAACTTTGAAAAATGGATTTTACTTTTCCGAGCCTCCTCTATACGAATCCGTAAAACAACAAGACACGGGACTCTTAGTTTCCGAGATACGATAGGGAGGGGGGAGAGTGGGGTGGAAAAGGGGAGGTTTGGGATTTTTCTCATACTCGTGAGAGTTACTTCTATACGAATCTGTAAAAATATACCCACCTTCCCCTTCACCATCTGGGAGAACAATTATGTCAATCAGTGAGTCAGTGGTAATCGAGCTTTATATAGTATAATAATAATAATAATAATAATGTTCCAAGTCTTAACTTCCGAGATCCGCCTAAAGGGGGGAGAAAGGGGAGAGAATGGGGGGAATTTTGAAAAATGGTTTTTACTTTTCCGAGCCTCCTCTATACGAATCCGTAAAAAAAACAAAACCCAGGTTTCTTAATTTCCGAGATACGATGGGGGGGAGGGGTGAAGGGGGGGAGAGGGGGGAGTTTTGAAAAATGATTTTGACCAACTCTGGGCCCCTTGATATGAATCTGAAAAAAAAAATGTTCCAAGTCTCTTAACTTCCGAGATCTACCTAGAGAGGGGGGGGAGAAGGGGGGCAAGGGGGCAACTTTGAAAAATGGATTTTACTTTTCCGAGCCTCCTCTATACGAATCCGTAAAACAACAAAACACGGGACTCTTAGTTTCCGAGATACGATAGGGAGGGGGGGAGAGTGGGGTGGAAAAGGGGAGGTTTGGGATTTTTCCCATACTCGTGAGAGTTACTTCTATACGAATCTGTAAAAATATACCCACCTCCCCCTTCACCATCTGGGAGAACAATTATGTCAGTGAGTGAGTGGTAATCGAGCTTTATATAGTATAATATAATAATGTTCCAAGTCCTTAACTTCCGAGATCCGCCTAAAGAGGGGAGAAGGGGGAGAGAAAGGGCCGAATTTTGAAAAATAGTTTTTACTTTTCCGAGCCTCCTCTATACGAATCCGTAAAAAAACAAAACCCAGGTTTCTTAATTTCCGAGATACGATGGGGGGAGGGGTGAAGGGGGGAGAGGGGGAAGTTTTGAAAAATGATTTTGACCAACTCTGGGCCCCTTGATATGAATCTGAAAAAGAAAATGTTCCAAGTCTCTTAACTTCCGAGATCTACCTAGAGGGGGGGGAGAAGGGGGGCAAGGGGGGCAACTTTGAAAAATGGATTTTACTTTTCCGAGCCTCCTCTATACGAATCCGTAAAACAACAAAACACGAGACTCTTAGTTTCCGAGATACGATAGGGAGGGGGGAGAGTGGGGTGGAAAAGGGGAGGTTTGGGATTTTTCCCATAGTCGTGAGAGTTACTTGTATACGAATCTGTAAAAATATACCCACCTCCCCCTTCACCATCTGGGAGAACAATTATGTCAATCAGTGAGTCAGTGGTAATCGAGCTTTATATAGTATAATAATGTTCCAAGTCCTTAACTTCCGAGATCCGCCTAAAGAGGGGAGAAGGGGGAGAGAAAGGGCCGAATTTTGAAAAATAGTTTTTACTTTTTCGAGCCTCCTCTATACGAATCCGTAAAAAAACTAAACACAGGTTTCTTAATTTCCGAGATACGATGGGGGGAGGGGTGAAGGGGGGGGAGAGGGGGGAGTTTTGAAAAATGAGTTTGACCAACTCTGGGCCCCTTGATATGAATCTGAAAAAAAAAATGTTCCAAGTCTCTCAACTTCCGAGATCTACCTAGAGGGGGGGGGAGAAGGGGGGCAAGGGGGCAACTTTGAAAAATGGATTTTACTTTTCCGAGCCTCCTCTATACGAATCCGTAAAACAACAAAACACGGGACTCTTAGTTTCCGAGATACGATAGGGAGGGGGGAGAGTGGGGTGGAAAAGGGGAGGTTTGGGATTTTTCCCATACTCGTGAGAGCTACTTGTATACGAATCTGTAAAAATATACCCACCTCCCCCTTCACCATCTGGGAGAACAATTATGTCAGTGAGTGAGTGGTAATCGAGCTTTATATAGTATAACTAGGTTATCTGATAATATTTTTTTAATTAGCCGATGGAGTGCCATAATAAATAAATAAGAATATTTCATGAATATCTTAAGAAAATGACTGGTGATGCTGCCAGCCAAATAAGTATTGACGTTAAAATATGGTTGACGTTTAAAATCTTTAATTAATTTTTTTCGCATTTCTAGTTATATTTCTTAGCTTGCGTGTTAAAATGCAAATGTTTCTATGAAAAGATAATTTTACAAGAGAAGGCATTGTTAATTATCTTGAGATAACATTAATAATTAATTAATATAGAAAGATGAAAGTGGAAATTTGCTATTTTTGGAGTTAAAAGAATGCAAATGTATTTTAGGCACCTGACCCACCGCCGGGTAATTAACGAGAAGCGAGTATACCTATTACTTATGGAAATCACCATGCATTAGGCAAATTAAGAACGGAAGTTTTGGAAGTGTTTTTAGTTTAAGTTAAATAATAACGTATTTGGACCGATATTGTTTTATAATTTTTCAAATCCCAACACTACTATGGTGGTATGATTCAGTCCCACCCTACCCAGGCCAGGCCAGGCCAGGCCAGGCCAGGCCAGGCCAGGCCAGGCCAGGCCAGGTATGGCCAGGGGTATGGGGGTCCGGAGTGCGTTGTAAGTAGGGCAAAGTTTGGGAAGCTTCGTCGAGTCTTCTCGTCGCTTATTCGTAGTGCGTACTGCTTGTTATGACTTACGGAGCCACAGCACTCACGTGTGGACACTCACGGTACGGCTGGTCCATAAATTCAAGGTCGCACAGCGAGCTATGGAACGGGCTATGCTTGGAGTCTCTCTCAGGGATCGAATCCGCAATGACGTGATCTGGCAGAGAACCAAAGTTGTCGATATAGGTCACAATATGCAAGCTGAAGTGGCAATAGGCCGGCCATATTAGCCGTAGAACCGATGACCTTTGGGGTAGTTGTGTTCTTGAGTGGAGACCGCGAATCGGAAGACGTAGAGCTGGAAGGCCCTCACAAGGTGGACCGACGACCTTGTGAAAGCCGCAGGAACCCGTTGGATGCGAGAAGCACAAAGCCGGTCGAAGTGGAAGTGCTTGGGGGAGGCCTATGTCCAGCAGTGGACGTCTTTCGGCTGAAATAATGATGATTTTGTATTTTCGTTAAAGTTTACCAAACTGATGTCGATGTTTCCTTATTCGATGTAATCCTGTACGTTCTGAATATTGAGTAACAGCTTTATGAGCTGTTACATCTAAGCCAATCAAACTATAACGATCACTGACGTGGATCCATAAATTACCTATGTAGGCATGATTTACTTATAGCCTGCTATTAGATTAATGATTCTGAATCACTTGATTTGCCTACTATTAAAAAGAGAACCTATATGGGAGTTTTCTTCCCAGTACGAGGTAGTCCTCTTCTCATAAAGAGAAGTAACATAAGTTAATCATGGTTAAACAAGTTTGCTGATGCTGACTTTATGTTAGCGGCTCCTGACCTAATCAACTCTTCTCTCGATTTTTCTGTCTCTCAGTGTTGTTATTAATTAAAACAGTGCACATGCAATTGTAAAAGTTGCATGAGTAATGTTACCTATACCTACTTACCTTCCGTAGTATGGAATAGGACCTTTTAGCTTAAGAAATAGTTGGTCTTAAACTTAACCGGGCCCTAGCGGTACTTCATTAAAGCTCAGATGTAGTACTTGGGTCTAACTAGACCAGAACTTGCGATGAGCTTAGATTTATCGTAATCTGGCTTGTGATCTCGTAATTGACACTAAATGCTAGATCTATTGAAATACATGACAGTTCAATGAAAGGTAGATTGTCTTGTCAGTAAAGCCTGAGAATAAGTTCCTGTTTATGTGTACCTACTTGAAGTTTATTTAATTGCTATACAAAGATATATGTAAATGAAATGTTCTAAATGATCACTTGAGATATATTGGGATCTGTTTAAATGTCGGACGAAAATTTTGAATGGTTGGATGGTCTGGAGGTGGTAACTACCCACTTACTTTACTATACTTTAGTAGGTAGTCTTCCTATCCACCAACTCACACTGGGCCCGCGTGGTGGTTTATGGACCTCTCACTCTCACAGGCCTGTCTCCCAGCAATGGGAACAGTATAGGCTGATTATACTGTTTAAAGACTAGGTATGAGACATACTACATACCTTCATACATATAGTACCTAACAAAGAAAAGTTATGTCTATAAATAAATAAAATAATTATTTATTTATTTCAGACATAATTCTAGCCCATAGATTCAAACTCATACATTAAAATTACTTATAAATTACTATAAAGTTAGTTCAGTCTTTCATATACGTAGTATCTGTATGTGATCATCATTTCTCGTATTGGTTACTTGAACTGAGGGGCAATTCTCGTAATTTTAAGAACGTTCACAGTCTGAAGGTCAATTCTCGTAATTGAAAACGTTTAAAATCTAGTCGCAATCTCATCTCAGCGACAATCAATGTCAAAAACTTCGGAAAACGTGGTGACAGTTTTACAACTCCATCATTTCAGCCGAAAGACGTGGACGTCTTTGTGGAGCTGCTTATGTCCAGCAGTCCACTGCTGGACATAGGCCTCACCCAAGCAGCTCCACTTAGACCGGTTCTGTGCTTCTCGCATCCAACGGGTTCCTGCGGCATTTACAAGGTCATCGAACCACCTTGTGGGAGGCCTTCCAATGCTACGTCTTCCCGTACGCAGTCGCCACTCCAGAACCTTTCGGCCCCATCGGCCATCTGTTCTGCGAGCAATGTGCCCCGCCCACTGCCACTTAAGTTTGGCAATTCTTCGGTTTTACAACTAGCTATGCATTTTTGTCCCGAAAACTATTTGTTTTTGCGATATTCATATACAACACCATCTATACAACATCGAACGTATTCCTTATAAGAAAAGTTACTTTTTCTATAGAAACTGGTGTTTTGTAGAACCATTCACTGCAGGTGAAAGGATCGATACGCGATACAACATTCTGCTAGATCACCACAGATGGCGCTAATATAGTGTTGCTTATAAAGTATAAATCTTTAGATGAACGCAACAAATTGTCAAGCACGAGTAAGCTCCTGCGATTGTCAGTTGATAAATCATTCAACCGCGAACCTTTCAGCAAAGAACTTCTTCAAGTGACGATACTTAAAAAAGTTCGGCACTCTACGTGTAGTCAGTGATGTAACGAATTTGTAATTTTTACTAACTAAACAGATATTCTCGTTAACATCTTACCAACAACAGTAAAGAAAAAGAACCATACTTTTTGCACAACAATCCTGCTATTAAAACAGCAGATAATTGTTTTCTAAATTAACAACGCATGTTACACGCCTTCATTTGTTACGAATATCTCGTAATAATTTAATAACTTTATTTTTCTGCACTTAACTAATTAATCATAGTCCATTATTGTTAGATTCGTGATAATGCTTCGCTATTAAAGTCATTAGAGGAGAAGAGAATGGTACTATAGGTATTCGTATGTGGTGCGCTCCTGGTACGATAATTGGATTAGTGTAAAAGGCATGCGAAATATGCACGTATGGTGTGTATTTATTGTCAATTTCTAGGATTTCTATCTGGTAAAGTTATGCTTTTGTAATATTGTTGGGATGGAAAGAATTAGCTACGGTGTTTATGAGAAAACGTCATTTACTCGTAATCCTAGTTTGGGAGTAAGATGTTTCAATTTTTTTTTGGAAAGTTACAGTAATCGTATTTGTCTTCTATACCTACTAATAATATAAAGAAGTAAAATTTGTGAGTTTGTATGTAGGGGTAATCTTCGGAACTACTACTCCGATTCCGAAAATTCTTTCACTATTGGGAAGCTACAGTATTGCTGAGTGGAAAAGGATGTATTTTATGTTAGAACAAGTTTCACGCGGACGAATTCACGGGCAGTATAATGTCAAAGTCAAATCATTTACTTCAAATAGGCACATTAAAGGCACTTTTGAACGTCAAAAAACAATTGTCATGGTCTTGCAGTTTAGTAGATTCTTGCATATTATGAAAGTCCTTCATCTAATGTAGTTTGTTGTGCCAGACGCCCCTATAATACTTGCTACAGAAGATACCCAGAAGCTAGAATATAGATTTTCATATTTTGCAAGATTATATTGACTGACGTCTCCTCTCGAATGAAGGAAATCAGAAATTATACAGAAAATATAAATCAATTTATGATTTATATAATTTTTGACATCATTTATTGATTGACGATGGTGGAAATAACCACTTAGTTACGTGGGAGCTTCCGGTACATAAGCACCTATAGACATTTTATAGCAATTGCGAGGTTCAGGGCTTATATATTTAACGACTATGTTAACATCCTGTCAAAAGTTGCGTAAGATCAATCATATTGGAACTTAGAGCATAGACATAACTTGATTGATTGGGGACATCTTTAATATATTATAATTGAGGCCGACCATCACTCTGCCGAGCTCTCTCTATAGAGAGCACCTCATTACGAGTCAAGCAGAGGTGCAAAACTGTGGCATCTACTACATATCTTGCGCACTTTATTTAGGATCAGCAGTGCAAGAATTTAAATACGAACAGTCTGACAATATAGCGTTTCTAGCCAAAACACCTATATTGTATTAATTGTACCTACATATACGTATACAAAACTTTTTCTTGACTGTCTCGCCAACAGAACGCACGGCCACTGAAGATGAAATCAAAATTTGAAAGAATTTTGACGATAAAAAGAATTTGGTGTAGAATGTGTAAATGGAAGAGCAAGCAGGGCCAAAACGGGGAATCTAAGCTTAGACATAAACGAAATCGCGGACAATAGCTGGGTTCCAAGAGTGCCAACATTAAGACATCACCACACACATCCAAGGACACAGGAAAACAAACAGCTTTTTGCGTCCGTTCCCACAGAACTATATATAACACGTGTTACATAACCTTCAGTTGCGTTGAAAGGAGCGGTGTTCTGCAATTTCCATTAGTAGCCACTTGCTAGCCACAATTAGAGTTAATTCGCGCAGGCGCAGTAGAAAGCTCGTGAGATACTTCGAGAACCCTTTTACTTGCACGTGGTTCGCGATAATGAACTTCCTTAGAACTTGTTCGACTTGTGATTATAAATGATATTTATTTCTGTAAATTGATTACAAAAAACAGTACCTATTACAATGCAAAAATAAATTATTTTTAAAAAACCGACCGAAACAAATTCAGAGTTCAGAGGTCACAATCACTTTTAAAGTCCATTAATTTCTTAGACATATGAGGACCATGCAGATTAGTGTTTGAGATAGTCTTTTGACGAAATAACCACACAGATTTGAGTGGACCTGTTCAGTCAGTGCACGCATTTGTCAGTCATAGTGTAGTTCAACTCAGAAATTAAGGAGTTCAACGACTAGGCGTCTATCAAAGAAAGGACATGGTCCGGTAGGTACTTGATTTTTTATCGAGATGATCTTGTTGGTAGTTCCGCATCGTTGGTTATTGTAAACAGTTTTGTTGAGATAAAGTTACGTAATGCGCTTAAGCTTTTTTAAGATTTTAATCTAATACAAATTCCTTTAGCTTTTTGTCTTTTTGGTTAGTTTTGTAACTCGAGTGAAACGTGAAAGGGAATTAAGTTTTTGTGAGTAACTGAACCCTTACAACGTAATAGAGATATTATCGATAATAAAACACGTTCCAATACGTCAATGACAAAGCTATGCGAGATTCGCTCTAATTTATACGCCAGAACTAAACACGAATACTTTAGACTTCTAAAGAGAGAAATATGAAGGTATGAACGCAACGCATTTCCGCTTGCCGCGGTAGGAAACTGACACTGTCAGAGTAAACTGGATACGTTCCAATACAGGACAAAGACCTATCGAGCGGTCACTTCCCTCGCTGTGATCTGGAGCTAAGGAAAGTTGTCCACGGCCGCTCATATAAATGCATGAACTTGATACCGTCTTGCACTTTTCCGCTAGCCCCGGTGAATATAACACTTTTCCTTTCGCAATACGCGTTTTCCCCTCGAGTATATAATGTAATTATATTCATAGAGACACGCGTTGCTGCATACGTTATACAAAATGGCGAAATGGGAGCTTTTGGTGAGTTTTCTGCCTTATGTAATGATTAACTATTAACTGACTAAATGACTATTAACAAGTGTTCAATTGTAAGCAGATAAATGTGTTCGGGCGTTTCTTCTGAAATCATTTATTACAACTCGTTGAAGCAAAAGTAAACGCTCTCATTTTATTGTATGATGCGAAATAAATATGAATTGCGATAACGAGGTAGCTGATTGATAGCCTTCTTCGTGATAGTAGAAAGACTGTGATTGATTGTGCTGTAATTTATTTCAGATTTTCGTCGCTTTCACTACACTGGTATGCTGTACCGATGTCGAGGATGTTGAGCAGAAGAAAAGGAACGCTGGAAAGGGGACGAGTATAAACGCTATCCCAACCGGAGCACAGAAACAAGATTACACCTACAGTATTTACACACAGAACCCTAGTTCTCAAAGCGGTTCGACCAGCTCATCGTCTTATCAATCTCAAGTGCCAAATTCGTTCTACCCGAGTCAAGGGAGCAGCCAGTATTACTCCTCAACAAGTACGCAGAGTGAACCATCATCATCCTCTTACGGCTCGCAGCAACAGCAGCCTCAGATAAACCTGTTACCACCACCGACCACTTCCCAGTTCGTACCACTGAACTTCGTACCAAATCCTGGTTACCAGTCGAAATACCAGATGGTGCCTTCGAAGGCAAGTGGGAATATTCAGTTGGCTTTCCTGCAGCAGCCTACTAGCTATCCAACTCAGCCTATTGTTCCCTATGCTCCTCAATTGTTCTCACCTAATCCTACAAACCAGATAAATCCTCATCAGAACCCATTGATTAATCAGTTCCCTCAGGGACATTATAACATGCCTAGTTACCAGCCTTTGTCTCTTGGTGGCTCTTACTTGGGTCAGCCATCGACTATGCTGTTGTTTGCTCAGCCAAATCCTTCTCCTTATAACAATCTTCTTTATCAAAACCCTGTTCAGAGCTTCTATAACTACTATCCTACGAATTCTCAAAGTAAATACAACGTTCAGTACGTTCCGCAAGGATCGACGACTGAGTATGAAAAGTTGCAAGGTCCTATATCCCAGAGTGTTCCAAAGGAGGAAAATGATATCGTTCACACTAGTGAATATACTGGACCGCCGTCTGAGTCCAGCTCAAGTTACAAGAACGTGTATTCGGCTAGTCGTAATACTTATGGTAAACTATAGCCGTATCTAGCTGTAAGCGCCTAAGTAGAACTGATATAGTTATTTGTCGGACATATAGTTGCCATTACGTTAACCATAGATATTTATTGCAATGGGAGATTGTATAGTTTTTAGTTATTAGTTCTGTATCCATAATGTTTTTTTTACATTAATTTTGTTGTCAGTGTCATTGCTATTGATTTTTGTATTTTTGTTTGGAAATAAATGTTGCATGGTTTTATCAGGTTTTTTATTTCTTCATCTAACGATTTTCGCTGGTCAAGTGATTATCATCACTTATGTCCTTTATCCTTATTGTCCTGGCCAATTCCTAAGTTGCGTAAGCTCAATCAAGTTGGTACTTGATTGAGTTGATTGTTGATTGAGTGGTGAATAGTGATTAAGTACTTTTCAATAATACTTTCCGGATGATGATGAAGCTTTTACGATTGCTGCTGTACTCTCAAAGATTTTTCTTGGAACTCTCAGTAATTAATGCCTATTCGTTGAGGAATTAATTGAACCTCAGTCTTCTTTACTAACAACCATGGTAATAACAGCGTAACGTATTTCTGGTATGTAGATCAAATACCAACAAAAGCAAACCAATTTCACAAAGATGATATAACATGCTTGTACGCAACGCTTGCACTCTATAATTTACTCCGAACTTCGAGAACTGTAGGCTGGGCTGCCCTAAATTGTTTGCGCTATTCAAACCATTAGACCGTAGAATGGTAGGCAGAACCCTGAGGTAATATTAATTCTTCTTACAGGATTACTGGTATTTGCTGGGAACACAATGCAGCCAAGTATTACTTTTTGTCTAGCTTTGTGTGCAGGTTTAAAGTAATAGTAGTTTGCATAATACGGGTGCTTTTGTTCTTTCAAATTGATTTCTTTCACGCCCTCCATTTGTCTTGCTCACTTGTTACTAATGTGGTGCAAGGTTTTCGAATGATTGTAATGTACCATCGAGCAAACTTACATCTGCAGAATTTGAAAACAAAATCCCATGCACACGATGACCACATCTGTTAGCAAGCGTTAATATAGCGGCCGAGCGCTGTAAGCAACAATAGCCCTTACGGTGTATAGATGTAAGTTTCGTCAATGGTACGTGAAAACGAGGCGGATGTTCAGATGTCGAAGTAGGTGGGAAATTGATTTTTTGGGGAATTATGATTGTTCATTATTATTTTAGACGGTGTAGGATAGTCGGTATTGTGTCGGTGTCGATCGGGATAGGAAGTCATCGCGGCAGTCTGAGACAAAGATGGCGGGACGAGCTTGACTCCACAGAAAGGACTGGCCCCGACTAGCAAAAGACAGAGTTGTGTGAAAAAGGGAGAGAGATGCCTTTGCAGTGGGACATTAGATAAGGATATAGGATCTTTGGAGGATACTAAAATATAGTTTTAATAATTTTTATATGTTCCGATAGTGAAAATGTCTACTAAACCAGTTATAATAAAGATAAGCTGCACAGCCTATCTTTGCTAATAGAAAGAGAAACTCGACGGTATAATTATGAACCTGAAGTTAGATATTATAGAAAATATTCTTGTGTAGCTTGACTTGAATTTAGGGCTGACTTTAACAAAGTCGGATATATTTTATTCGTGGAATAAAATTGACGTCTGACAGTTCTATTATGAAGAAACTGAAAAAATTAAAAATTTGTTCTCAAGATAAGATTTATTCTAGGTATAAAAGTTTGGTGAAATTCGCCATAAGACACATAGTTTCAATGACTTTATTAGGTATTCTTGCAAAATTCTAGCCTCCAAAAAATGTATACATATACCAAAAATACTTAAAATAACTATGCAAATTATATCGAAATACAGCCTTTTATTCACATGACAAAGTTGACCTAACTTTATTACGTCACGAAGGAGAGGTCTTAAAAGAATGCTAGCGTTAGCACATCCAAACTTATGAAATTAAATTCTTAGAGTAATAAAAGTCTGTATAACATAATTTACGACACGACTAGTCAAAACACGTTCTTATAAAAAAAAAACGATGCGCCGGCGCGGTTAATAAATTGAGCGAAATTATCCGTTTGATGGACGTGAGAATTAACGTAATCACTGTCGTGGTGTAGCAGTTATCAGTAGAGGTGTCAACCTTTGCCGAAAGTTTCGGCCTAAACCATGACCTTGTGTCAACAACAAGGTCATGGTTTAGGCCGAAACTTTCGGCAAAGTTGAAAAAGCTTGGCTACTAGGATGGCGACTTTTGTGGTTTTTCAATGCTGAAAATCCTTGCAAAAGTATTTCTTTCACGATTATCATAGGTTACGATTACCATTTACGAGGAGAAATGTAAGTTCTGCGTTATCTTATAATCTGTGTGTTCAGGTTTTATTGCAGTAGGTTCCTAGGTTTAGGATGCGTTTCAGCATACATTTTTATCTTTTGCCATGGTTTCTGCTACCACATATGCACAGGGTGACTATAGGTAATTAAGTGTTCATCCATCAGAACTAAATCCATCGAGCCTATTATGCTTCATATATTTTTTATCCGGCGTTCTCATACCGCCGAATATTTCGCCGAAGCCGAACAAATACGGAACTTTGGGCCACCTCTAGATAACACTACATTTCGGACACCTCTTATCAGTAGTGAAAGGAAAGTGCGTGCTTCTCAATTGCCTCGCGTTTTATTTGTATCATTTCTAAGATGCGTAACCAGACGCACCTGTTTTATAAGTGTTCACCAATGTTTGTTGTGTAATATATTATTACGCGTATGTTATAGGACGAGTTTTTTTGAAGAAGAGCATCTGATCGTAATGGCGGAGATGAATAGTGGCCTAGATATAAAATTTATGTTGTTTATTCTTGTCGTTTGAGATAGTTAAGTTCTTATCAAACGCCAGTAGCTAGCTCATCAGAATAACGTAACATAAAGAGAAGAAAGAAAGAAAGAAAGAAAAAAAAGAAAAAAAAAGAAAAGAAAAGAAATCATGACATATCATAACGCCTGTATTCCCCGAACGGTTAGGCACCTATAGGTATAGACGCCAGCACATCAAGTTACTACAATCTGTCAAATTTCTTTAGTAGATTTTCAACTTTATCGCTACAGCATAAGGTTCAAGATTGTTGGGGAAATTTGTCAGTTTCGGGTAGCTTGATGTGCTGGCGTCTGTACAACCATATTTTTCCAGTTATGTTTTAGTCCCATATAACAGGGGGTGAGCTTAATGCAATCAACGGGGCACAAATCCAGACTCCGGGCTACTACTGAGAAATTCCAGATGGAAAAACCCAATAACACTTTGCACGATCCGGGAGTCGAACCCAGGGCCTCATGTACAGCAGTAGCGCTTGCAACCACTAGCAGTAGTGCTTGGACCATGATACTCGAGGCATCAGCATATTCATTAATTAAATTAGTAAGTATCTATACAAATAAATAAAATTGAAGTGTCTGTTTGTAATGTCAAAATAATAGCTTTTTACGAAATGCATATTATGAAAGTATATAGGGTCAGTACTCATTACAAAAAAAAAAACAATTTTAAATGTTTTGTTTGTTTGTTCCGGCCAATCTTTAAATGCTGGACCGATTTTGACGGGACTTTCACTGAAAGATAGCTAATGTTTTATGGAATAACTTTTATTTTAGAAAAAAAAAATATTGTAAAGACACATGTTATTGTTTTCCGACATCCACGCGAACGAAGTTGCGGGCACAGCTAGTCGAAAATAAGAATGAACAGTTTTATTTTTAAAATCATTTGCTATTGCAAAACGTAACTGTTTCAGAGACCGACTCTTATTACGTAGACTGTTCAAGCATTAAGCCCTTTTGCACTACAATAAATTATTAGAATTTCCGAACGAAACGTCACTGCCCGCGTGCGCCGGAAACACGTCATCCGCTATACTTTTTTCACTTTTCCCGGCGACACTCGAACGTCACGCAACTCGATAAAACAATTTTGTAATTGTGCAACTATTAAGAAGTCATTTGCCAGGACTCTCGGAAATCTCGGAATCGACCTATTTTTGATTCAACATTAAACAATCAAATATTCTTTGTTTTAATCTGAAAAAAATATATGGCATAGTTTAACTAACATTCTTGATTATTCTATGGTTCAAAACACGATATTTACAACTTCACTCGATCATAAAAAATCGCAAACAAATCGAAAACAGCGAAGTTTTTAATCATTTTTCAAGTCGTATTTGAAGTAGACTTAACTTTTACTCGCAAAAAATATATGAAAAAATAGGCAATGATGTATAGTAGAACATTCTACGGTTAATTTTTCTCAAAACTGATTTTTATTTTCTTAACAAGATATAATCTAAAAAGGCGGCCTGCGCGCTTCACTTCAGTAGCCCGCCGGGCGTTACCGAGGTAGGACCTGTGTCGCTTTTGCTGGCTCGCCGCGTTCCCGCTAATCGATCGAAATATACGTTATAATATTGTTAGTTAATTTCCGTGTTTGTGTATTAGTTTCAAAAATCTGTCTGTAAATATTGTTTAGGTTCTAGTATTAATAATTAAACTAAATATTAGTTTGTTATAATATAGTTGTAATATATAGTGATAATTAAGATTAAATTATGGGGAATAAAAACAGAAGAAAGAAAAAAAAACGTTTAGCATTGAACTGCAAAGCTTAAAAAAAAATAAGGTAAGTTTGATTATTATTTTTCTACGTATTTATAACTACCCACTTATAAGACGACGCGACAGAATAATATTGTAGTTGTATAGGTTCTCTTTCTTTCGTCACAGTACTAGCAGTAGCAGGTCGGTACTAAAAATTTACAATTATCGTAATATCTGTAATAGATTTTCAACTTTACTACAAAGGAATAAGGTTTATATTCAATTGCAAAATTTGAGTTTTTTGAGTTTGTGTTTCTAGTTTTGTGATTGTATAGTAAATATTATATTTTTTTGAAGTGAAAACTTCTTTAGCATTATTGTGATTTGAAAATTTTATGAAACGAATAAGCTACAGTAGAAAAAGCTACAGTAAAAAGAGACATAAGATTTAACGTGGGAGAAAATGAGATAGGAAGCATTATACAGTGTTTTTGTTTTTTATTATTACAAATGACATCACATTTAATCCTATGCTACTAATTTGTGATGATGATGGTGATGGTATTGGCGATGGCGATGGCGATGGTGATGGCGATGGTGATGGCGATGGCGATGATGATGGCGATGGTGATGGCGATGGTGATGGTTATGGCGATGGCGATGGTGATGGCGATGGCGATGGTGGTGGCGATAGCGATGGTGATGGCGATGATGATGATGGCGATGGCGATGGCGATGATGATGATGGTGATGGTGATGGCGATGGTTATGGCGATGGTGATGGCGATGGTGATGGCGATGATGATGATGGTGATGGCGATGGAGATGGTGATGGCGATGGCGAGGGCGATGGCGATGGTGATGGCGATGGCGATGGTGATGGTGATGGATGGATGGATGAATGGATGGATGGATGTTCTTTAGCATCGTTGTGATTTGAAAGTTTATGAAACGAAAAAGCGACAGTAAAAAGAGACCATGTAAATCCATAAGATTTGACGTGGGAGAAAATGAGATAGGAAGCATTATACAGTGTTTTTGAAGGTTTCACTTCTACCACGTGTGAATTGCACACTTGCTGTTTTTTTATTTAAAAATATGAAATTCGTTGTGAATGAAATAGGAAGAGTTCAATAAAAATACGTATTGTGGTGTTTTTGATTAGTAGATTTAATTAAAAAAACTTATTGACGAATTCAAGCAACCAAAAAAACTGTTTTACAAAAAAAACAACCGACTCAAAAAAAAAACACTACAACGTGAAGAATATAAATTTTCATTTTTTGACACCGACTTTCGAAACTAAAGTTATTTTTCACTTTGTAGTGTTTTTTTTTTTGGAAGTCGGTTTTTTTTTGTAAAAAAGTTTTTATTTTTCACTTTTTAGTTGTACTTACCTACCCCAAACAAATTCATATATCACTACTTGCTATGTGAATATCAGTAACAAAGCTATTGAACACATCT
Source organism: Luperina testacea (assembly GCA_927399505.1). NCBI lineage: Eukaryota > Metazoa > Arthropoda > Insecta > Lepidoptera > Noctuidae > Luperina > Luperina testacea. The sequence continues at coordinate 13,786,538 of OV656768.1, read as the reverse complement.
GCTTTACCCTTTGAAGGGTACAGGCGTGATGTTATGTTGTGTGATTGCGATTACATATGCTATAGCAGCAATCGCGGTTGATTTGCTGGCATTTATTGAAGAGTTCCGTTGTTTGTCTCTGAAAGTCATCATCAGATCTTTACAAAAATAAAAAAACAGCATGTGTGCAATTCACACGTGGTAGAAATGAAACCTTCAAAAACACTGTATAATGCTTCCTATCTCATTTTCTCCCACGTTAAATCTTATGAATTTACATGTCTCTTTTTACTGTCGCTTTTTCGTTTCATAAACTTTCAAATCACAACGATGCGAAAGAACATCCATCCATCCATCCATCCATCCATCCATCCATCCATCCATCCATCCATCATTCCATCCATCCTTCACCATCACCATCGCCATCGCCATCGCCATCACCATCGCCATCGCCATCACCATCGCCATCACCATCACCATCGCCATCATCAACATCGCCATCACCATCACCATCGCATCACCATCATCATCATCGCCATCACCATCGCCACCACCATCGCCATCACCATCGCCATCGCCATCACCATCATCAACATCGCCATCACCATCGCCATCACCATCGCCATCACCATCACCATCGCATCATCGCCATCACCACCACCATCGCCATCACCATCGCCATCACCATCACCATCATCGCCATCACCATCACCATCACCATCGCCATCGCCATCACCATCATCCTCATCATCATCATCATCACCACAAATTAGTAGCATAGGATTAAATGTGATGTCATTTGTAATAATAAAAAACAAAAACACTGTATAATGCTTCCTATCTCATTTTCTCCCACGTTAAATCTCATGTCTCGTTTTACTGTTGCTTTTTCGTTTCATAAGATTTTCAAATCACAACACAACGATGCTAAAGAAGTTTTCAGTTTTCACTTCAAAAAAAAAATTGCAAATCTGTCTATTTACGATGGAGTTATGCCCTAACATACATAAAAAAAAATAGAAATATCCGAATTGAGAACCTCCGCCTTTTTTGAAGTCGGTTAAAAATATAATATTTACAATCACAAAACTAGAAAGAAACTAAAGTAGGATGATGAAATTAAAATACTGTAGACGAGCAGCCCTATATTTCAAGAATAGGGCCGATTCACAATACTATTACTTATAAAAATAACCGTGACAGGGGTCAGCGAGTTCATTCGAACTGCGCTTTCGCGGCATTTGCCACGCGAGGACGGAGGTAACGCTAAATGCCTACTACGCTCGAAGATCCTGGCCTTAAGAGGAAATGCGGGTGCTCCATTCTCCATAGAAACGCTCTCGCCTGTTTTCTTTCTGGTAAATGACCATAAAGCAATGAGTTTTTACAGAATAATAAATATTAACTATTTCCATGTCCCTATGTTTTCCTTTTTGATGATAAATTATTTTTATAAACACTAGAAGCCTCAAAAATGATTTAAACCGCTGTCAACATAGGCCTAGTGTACAAATTTGACAACTAGGTACTCGTATTAATGAAAAAGAAAAAAATAGGGATACAGTCCTTCTTAATCAGTTTATGAAATATCTTTTAAATTGGTCCAATATTGGAGGACGAAATACGCGAGAGCCAAACCTCGATTTATGACTTTTTACTTAGATTTTTTCAAAAGTCTCTTTTATTGGAGAGACCTGCAGCTGAGCCGATACAAAGAAGTAACAACAGGGACATTCTTTAAGTAGGAATGCAAAAATCTGCGTAGTATTTAAAGTCTACAAAATCTGCATAGTATTTAAAGTCTACAAAATCTGCATAGTATTTAAAGTCTACAAAATCATGTGACTATTCACTTTGGAATAACAAAATTATGTGAAGTAATGCTAAACATATACCAAGGAACTCATAAATTTTGAAAATTAGCATTTTTTTAAATAGTTACTAAACTTTTTCGTTGCATTCGAATGCATTTAATTATAAAATTAAATGAGAGAAACACGTAATTCTATAATTATGTTTAAGCAATTTTGTGCTAATTTTGTTTATTTTAGAACAGTTATTACCAATTTATCGATTGATTGTTTGATAAAGTGTGACTTTTTTGTAAATTATGGTTATTTTTTCTTGTCAAAGAAGCCATGGAAATGTCAAGGGTAGAGCATATGGATGGTGATCACACTTTATTCCAATTTGGGCATCTACGAGATAAAAGATGGAACTGTCGCAGGCAGTGTCCTCTTGATGTGGTTCCCACGGTGGCGTAAGTAATAACCGTTTAAGGGCTGATTTTACTAAAGTCAGATATCTTTTATCCGAGGAATAAAATTGACGTCTGACAGTTCTAGTAGGTACAGAAAAACTGTCAAAAATTCAAAATTGATTCCTAGGATCAAATTTATTCTAGGTATATAAATATAATTTGTTGAAATTCGCCCTTAATAGTCATCTTGTTCAGTCTCCTGGCTTCAGTCATCTGTTCATCACACTTTGATTTTATCGCAGTGGGAACAGCTATATATGCCAGTGTCCAAGCTATACGAACGGTGCCTTCACAAGATTGTACCTCAGCTACAATCCGGAAAATAAGAAAAAAACAGAGGTGTCAGTTACGGCAACAGTGTTGCGAGTTCAATGGTTTTTCCCATCTCAAAAATCGCTCAAACCGCCTAAAGAAGTTTTCACAAAAAAAAAATTGAATACCAAATAAAATAAACATCACCTTAACTAAATCACATCATTAATAACTGCACATCATTAATAATTGTCACATCCTATATTCTAGGTACAAGTTGTTTAATCTCTATTAATAGGTACCGGTCCGCACATCTGTAACGCATCTCAAATACACGTAATAGCCATTAATTGTAAAATGGCCTCATACGAGTCCTATTTCACATTATTTCTGGTTGGAACAACTTTCGCGAACATCAGCAGCTTCACTTAGATAAATTATTAATTACGATTTCCGTGTCATTTGATTTTAGAAATAATTGGTTGGCGATTCTTTTAGTATAGGGTGTCAAGTAAAATCTCTTACTTAAACAAGCTTACCTACTGTCAATCAGTTTGAAAAGGTATTCAATTCGTTTTTTGCTGTTAAAGAAAGTTCCTGAAAATATTAGAAAGGCAGATTTGTTTTGTTCAACATTTCCAGGTTCAAATTAAATTACCTAGCGAAACTCTATAGACCTAATGGATAAAAAAAATTGTTGTTTTTTTTTTGTGTAAAGTTCACTGACGTGAAACACAACTAGACAAGCGGTCGTTGACCCCCAAGAGCACATCAAATCATTTTATTATTTATAAATTTAATTTATTTCCTATTTTTTTTATTTAAAAAATAAAATAAGTTTATACACAAAAAAAAAAACTGATTTATTTAACTCATATTTCAAGTGACTGACTACACTGTCGTGGGGTCGATGACTGCACAAGAAAAGTTATCAAATTAATATTTTTTTTGTGTTATCATGTTTAGATATCCGATACCCATCACGTCGGAGTTTGGCTAGCTAATATAATTTGACCCTGTGCATAAACAGTTTGAAAATAAAGTTACATGTCGCTTGAGAATAAAGTTACATAAGAGCCGAAGGGTCTGACTTTCAACATAGGGTTTAAATAGCTAACTGAAAATAAACAAAGCACCTTAAGAAAATCCGTACCATGTTTTGTCTGATCACCTAACCCAGGGCCATAAGAGTACCAACCTATTTACGTAATAATTATACTACAACTAGTTTATTCTTCGCAGCAATAAATCTAGATAAAATCGAGTACCTATTACGTGACGCTATAAAAATTCAGCGTTTCCAATTAGGATATATAAATTATTGCTAAAATTTGCATAATCTTCTAATTTTTATTACCCAAAATCGAGCATAACTATTTCGTAATGAAAGTAAATAAATGTGTAATAACATAAGCTCGACGCCATTTATTACGTGTGAAACTAACTAGAGGAATTTATTACTGATAAACTTGATTACGGTCGGAAAACTTGTATGTAACAGATGTGTAGTGATGAGTCTTGCATCTCATTAAATGTCGTGTAATTTTGTGATAATAAGTGCTATTTTGTACATCGTTTTATGTAAGCGAGTAATTAAAATTAATTGCTTATTATGTAGATATTAGTAATTTTATGGACTTATGTGGCGAATGTAAACTAATAGCCAATTACGTTACTTTGCTTAACTTAGGATCGATTTTTCCACCGCCAGATAACTTTATCTGAGAAATAATTTTGAATTTTTGACAGTTCTTCCATACAGAAACTGTCAGAAGTCAATTTTATTCCACGAATAGAAATTATCGGTCCATTGAAAAATCAGCCCTTAGCTTTATTGAATTCGAAACCCGGTAGAGGACATAATGGAATGTGGGAACGAAAATAACAAGGGTGGAATGATAACCTATATGTTCTCAGTGAAGGCTCAAAACAGTTGTCACCAAATCATCGTGGGTGGCTTCAGTAAAGCTTCCTTCTAGTATCTGCTCTTCCTACTTCATCATCTGCCTAGCCTTTTTCCAACTATGTTGGGGTCGGCTTCCAGTCTAATCGGATGCAGCTGAATACCAGTATTTTACATGGAGCGACTGGCTATCTGACCTCCACAACCCAGTTACTGGGTAATACGATACCTCTTAGTAAGACTGGTATTTTCAGACTTTCGGACTTCTGACTACCCGTAACGACAGTCAAAGATCCACGAATGACAGCTGGGACCAAGTTCTTCCCAGACGGAGGGTATTCATGAGGATATCAGCAAGAAAAAAAAGAGTTTCAGCTACCTCCATACCAAATTTTATCAAAATTGGTCCAACCGTTTGTGCGTAAAAAATAACAAACATATAAACACACTAACAAACTTTCGCCTTTATAATATTAGTGTGATAATGTTTATTTAAGAAAAAAATAAACAATATTTTATTAATATGACAACGCTTCGAGCTTCCATTTCGTAATTGCGCACGTCACTACTGAAGTTACCAAACATGCACTTTGACACCTATCATTATCGGTAGTGGACACTGATCCCTTTATGTGAAAGTGATCTAGACAACACAGGTTCTACCGCAGCCCACGCTTCCGTCCGCCTTTGTAAGGGAAAAGGGAAGTATCTCGTTACATAATAATTACCGTGTACAACAAGTCATACGCATTTTATTAGAATTATATAAACGTAAAGCCTATACAGGCGTAGGGGAATAAGTACTTCCCAAAGGGCATGGGGCCTTTCTTTTTTAACTTAAAACTTCTTTAGGCGCGTTGGGAATTTTTTGGGATGGGAAAACCATTGAACTCGCGCCACTGTTACCGTAAGCTACACCGCGCGTGTTTTGTTTAGGCTGTGTTCGGCTGTCCTCGCTTCGGCGGTGTTCGGCTGTCCTCGGGATGTACTCGGTTTTAATGTATATCCGATATGTCAGTGAGTGATGGCAAAGTAATCTGTTTGTGTTTTGTTTTTACTTCTGCCGGCACTCCCGGAGTGCCACTGTTTTCACTGAAATCCTTTTGGACTTCCTCCATCGAAGGGTGACAGAAAGGCATGACTCTTACCGGCTAAAACCACCGCGCCAAGGGTCATGGGGCCTACCTACACTACAGCCAAATTTCACCTGTTGTGAAATTTGAGCTTATTGCTGTTAACCACTCACAAGTCAAAGGCAAACCTCCAGGGTACTACCGAAAACTACCATGTCCTAATACGGAAACCCAATATCAAGTTGTTATGACCTGGGCATCCAATCTAGGTCTCACAGTCTTAGTACGTTAAACTAATGAAGCAGTAATATACTAGAACTGTTTGTTTATATATTTCCACATGAGATGATTTTCAACTTTGTCCCTAATTATTTCGTTAATTTGTAAAAGTTTACAGCAGACCTATACTTAGAACTATGCCCCACAAAACCCTTATCCGTGGGAACAGACCATACAAAATAAAGTTAAGTTGATATCATAGTGCGGATACTTAAATTATTATTATTATTTATATTGGCTTTATGTCGAAGATCTTTGGTACTACAGGTGTCCGCAGGCAGGAACGGCCAATTTCAATAAGGTGGGGCTTTCAACGTCCTTGCCAAGATAACATAACGTATTGCACTTCGTTGACTTAATTACAAAAGGAAAACTTTCATTCCTATTTAGGAATGAAAGTTTTCAAATCAATAATTGTAATGTTGTTTTTAACCCAATGGATATTTATCCATTGGGTTAAAAACAACATTACTGGATTATTCCTTGAAAACTGTTGCAAAAAATATAAAATTAGTAAAAGATACAAGGCATGAAAGGCAAAGAAACAAGGCATGTTTTATTTCACACACATTTTTTGTATTAATTACTTCATACATTTACTATAGATTTTCTTTCAAAGACTGCAGACAGTTACCTTTGACTATGGCGTCTTAATAAGCTCAATAGTAACCTCACTCTAGTAGGCAACTGAACTTTAACTAAGTAGGACAAAAAGTAACATTTTGAAATCTTACTTCATACTTGATCGCCACAGACTTCTTTCTCAATCGTCTAGTGTACTCAAAATCAAAATCTAGCCTTCAAATATTTTAATTCAAGTTATTATTTAATACTTCAAAGACCGCAGTCCTCGTACATTCTAAGTTGGATAAAATATCGTAGTGTCTGTTGTGAAAAGGAAATAAAAAACTGTACTATTAGGGTTTGCAATAATTTAATTAAACGTACATGCTTGAAGTTATGTAATAGTTTTTGTCGTTTCCTCTCTGTAAACCTTGAGGCACCATATTAGTAGACAGTTACATATGATTGCGCATGTTTACATTGGTCACTACTTCACGCCCATTTTCCCACGTATTGATAGCCAAGTGTCAGTTCGTCAGAATGTTAACTTGACATGTGATGTGTAGCAAGTGACCCTTATTAAAAAATTGTGCCTATTGAAATAGATAAATAAACTAAGAAGACATCAACCGTGAATCGTTTCATCTATTAAAAAAAAACAATAAGAAAACAAAACACCAACATGCCGCTCGAGTATTTGAATATCGTTCTCGAATACATGAGCGGCATTTTGTCGATGGTTGCAGTTGTCTCTGCAGTTGACGTCACTCGGTGTATGCAGACTTATGAATTTGATTTGATGAAAGAAAATTTAAAACTCATATTTAAAGTACACTTTGTAAACAGGGATATTACAAATTACAGGATTATATCCAAGACTAGCTTTTGCCCGCGGCTTCGCACGCGTGGAGGTCGGAAATATCCCACGGGAACGTACTATCGGGATAAAAAACCAATTAAACTCAATATTATTATTTCAACTACCTTTTGAAAGGGGCGACTAGAATCAAATCTATTTTATTTTAATTTTTGACGTTCAAAAGTGCCTTTTGTGTGCCTATTTTAAATAAATGATTTGACTTTGATTACTAGTGTCTTTAGACTCTAGCGTGTTTACTGAACGCGTTGAAGCGACAAAAACCAATCGTCAAAAAGAAAAGGCTCACAAAACTCGTGAAGCGTGACAACCCTACCCGATCCACGCCACCTGGTGCGTTGATGCCTTGCCAAAAGTCAGCGTGCGTGAACCCTGAACCATGATACAATAGTTATGTAAGCAATGTGGATGCCACTGTTTTACATGGCTTTGTTTTCAAGAGAAAGAGGTGTATTATGACATGGTTTGGCCGTGATTCAGCTTTGTTTATGAGATGATTCTTCGATCTAGGGTTTCCAATGCAGAAAACCAGTTTTTTATGCGATTGAATACATTTGTTATTTGAGTGAACGTTTTGGTTTCGTTTCCGGGGTCTAGAAAAGTGGTATTGAGTTTTTCCATTAGGAATTTCTCAGTAGCAGCCAGAAATCTGGATTTTTGCCTGGTTGATGGCAATATGTTCGTCCCGTAAGTACAGACGTCAGCAAATCAAGCTACCCGAAACTGCCAAATTATCCCAATCAACTTTGAACCTTGTGCTTTACCAATAACGTTGAAAATCTATTAAAGAAATTTGACAGATTGTAGTAGCTGGGTAAGCTGGCGTCTGTACACGGGACTTGAAGATAACTGGCGAATTGTGGGTTTCCTAATACATAGTGTACTTGTGCCTAACCAAAACAAGCGTGGTATTATGTTGATGTTTAACTTACTGTTGGTAAGGAAAGTACTATATGAATTTATAAATTTATAACATATCGGCGAGCATGGCGCACCTAGGGAGAGGTCTACGTGCCTAGATTGTGATCAGTTCAGATCAGAAGAAATCAGCAAACATGTTGACACCAATAAATTAATTTCTAAGTTCGTATAATGTAGGTTTCTTATAGGAAAACATTCCTTAGCACTTAGACGCATGTTTGATTTGGGCGTGCTAACGGTATTAGCACATGTCCTAGATTAGTTGTGATTTGCTAGTTTTTGCTTCCAGTGCGCGCTGAATAATTGCCTGAATATCCTTTTTGGTTAGTACGCTGAGTGTCTTATGTACTTCTTGCTCGTATGCCACAGACAGGTCCCACGTTTTTTTTTATTTAAAGGCAATGAGGCCATCACGCTTTTGGTGTCTTTAGATTATGGTTAATGTGTTTCTTGAAAGCGTTATTAAATTATAAATAGCTTGATCCATACCTTATGCAAATATATCTACTATTCTCATAAAACATGACATTATATTGTAATGTTCGTTCTCCTTTTCATTATACAGTTTTATTGATATGTGAAAATTACTCCAGTCAGCTTAAAAACGTGTCCATCCACATTCTACCGCGCGGGTTTCTGAATAAATGCAGTGAGATTATAGCAATTCAATCTGCTTAACCTTTTCCCAACGATGGACAACGATGGACATGGAGTATCTGCCTCTCTGAGCTCCACAATCCAAATACTGGGTAACAAGGGTATCTTGTCACCCAATAATTGGGTAAGGGCTTAGTAAGACTGATTGCCAATCTTTTTGGGCTTCTGACTACCCATAACGACTGTCAAAGATCTACAAAAGACAGCCGGGACCATTTTGAGGCACGGGGGGGGGTTCGCGATATATAATGAATAGACCCATCCATGAACCATCCGCGGTATGCGTAGCTAAACCTTCGATCGATTGTGCATATAGCCACTAGCCCCTCTGAGATAATAGCTATTATACATGGTTATTTTAATCCATGCAGGAGTTATCGAATGCTTATTTCGACACCAATGCTTCCGTAATGCTGTTGTTTGCTAAATTTCTAAAGCATGTTTCGTAGTTTTAATTCGTATATGTAGCAAACCTTTTATAGGGAAGTATTATGCAAATCATTTGAATAATTTATGATTTTGATTGTTTTCGAGCACAGCCGTGACTTACGGAATTGTATCAGAAGCGTTTGGACTATCTGTTGCACTATTTCCTTGTGGTTTTATAATGTGCAAATTCTTTCAGAAGTATTTACTTTTAGTTTACTTATTTTGTTCACATGCATGGGTAGGTACTTATACTTGTTTTGAAAGTTTACGTGATGAAAGATTCAGAGCATGGATTCAGTCTGCGGTTTTTGGATAGATTGGTAAACATCTTCATGCACAGATTAACTTCACTGATTTAGAGCATTTGGACATATGTTACTTGCAAAATGACTGTGTATGTTAAGCATATTGCAAAATTGATTTAATGGCCTACTATTGAATAAATTTTGCAAGGTCCTTATATGCTTAGTACTTATATCCTGCCAAATATCGAATTTGCCACTTAAAATGGTGTTGTTTATTTGGAGTAATCGATGTTGGTGATAATCTATGGTTCTGTAGTCAGTACCACAGTAGTCATTTTGTTGATGGGTATTCTTAGCATAATTCTGCTGATTTTCTAATAACCATACCTTTATTGTTTTATTTGTATTATACAGAACTATAATTACCGTACACATGAAGATAATATCTTCATTAACAAAAATTATTATATGTGATCTCGTTATTTTTGATGAATGTATGTACAAAGTAATTAGCTATCCATTTTAATGCTTATTACACACCGTAGTAACTCGAGGCGTGGATGATTAAGTAGTTATTTTAAATTGACTAGCGTGTAATGCAAATGTAATGGTTATAGGAAGATAGCTTGATTACCAGACTAGTGGTAAAATCAACTTTATGCGGAACAACTTTTGACTACTTGATGAGGATCATTTTATTGAGGGTCTTGTGACTGGGGCGTATAATACTTTAGCATACTTACTTAAGTCTTATTTTATGTACCTATGTTGTATAATCTTATTGAGGATATAGAGGTTTATTGCAAACATTAAATAACAAGGAACTGTGATTTGTGACATTTTGTTAGCGTGTCGATGGCCAGGGCCGTCTTTACCCGGGGGTGCAAGGGGTGCATGGCACCCGGGGGCATGGTCTTAGGGGGCGCAAGCCAATCCTTAAACCTAATTTTATTGTAGAGTAACTATTAAATAAAAAAATAAAATACAAAAATTGGTGCGCAGGCTGATTTTCAAAAACCAGCCTGCGCCCCATATTTTGTATTTTATTGACGTGACAACGTCTAATAAATCGATGAAGCTGGCTGCACTCACGAAAAAACATGACTCATGTAGCGTTACCTCGCGGCCTCGCTCTGTAGCGTGGAGGGGTTCCATGGCGGCTTGAAGTGCAAGCGAATATTAACAAATGCAATGCAACTATTCCATCAGTATTTTCTTATGACGTTGTCACGTTCAACTATCGCCAGTAAACCGACTTTACAGACAACCGATTTTTTTTCATCGACAGGGCCTTCTTAACCATATTGGGCGCCGGCCCAATATGGTTAAGAAGGCCCTGTCGATGGCTATCTAAATTGAGTCTGCCCAAAATTTGGCATCTTCAGTAGCGTCCATCAGTTTCTGTAATAGTACACGCAGGATAGGATATTAAGACAAGTGTCATATCGTTTGTAGAACAGTACCACATTTACATTTCAGGCCGAGTCATCTGTGAATCATCACCTGCGCGGCAATTGCATAATACACGAATATTATGAATGGCGTTCATTTTGACAGTTCAACAAAATTCATTGCGTTATTTACGTTGTTGAGCAGACAAATTTTTCCAACATATGAGGCAATGGATTAGCAATATCCTACAAAGATTGAATGATTTAGATTGTAATTATTTTATTTTTATTTATTTTTTTTTATAAACGTTGCCTCACACTAGGACTTTTTCCTGTATTGTGGGTGTAAGTGATAGTATGTTGCATAATTAGGGTGCAGGTCCTGTAGACAAGCGCAGGATAGGATATAAATACAAGTGTCCTATGGTTTGTTTTTTCATTCCAGGCAGAGTCATCTGTGAATCGCCACCTGAGCAGGTTTCCTTTGTTTCAGCCAACCTGGATCCAAATTCTGTTTAGAAAATTGCTTCCTTGTGTTATAAAAGTTCGGTGAACTGAGCTAATAGTGAGCTGTCAACAGTGTCTACTATAGTCACTAGTATCAAGTAGAAAGACAACTCACTTCAAGCTCACTTCACCACGTTTCCACGGTGAGATTTTACAGAATAGACCGGCAGAACAGCAGTTTGGCTGCAAAAGAAATGTATTTAAAAACAAAGCATGAGAGATTCCATACATAAAATATCGAGAAAATTGGAGATATAATATAATATTTGGAGTAACATGAAATTTAAAACGAAAACTCTTATTACTTTTCACACGACGTGTTATAAGTTAGGCCAGCACTCCAGATGTTATTTTCCATGTTCGAATCTGTTAAATAAATCTTTGATCTTAATTGAAATCTAACAACTAAGTACCTAAGTATATATGGGCGCAGAACTAATACTTACTTGAATTGAAATTGTAATATCTAATTTGATTAGTTTTCATATATTTGATTTAATTTAAAGTCCTAGAATTCATTCTAAATATCATTTCCGTTCAATTTGTATTTGTTTTGACAGCTTTAGTTTTCACATCTTGTAACTATTTCATTTTTTGTTCTTCCGGTCAATTTAAAATAATGTTTATATTAACTACGTCACATCCACTGTATTTTATTAGTTTTTAATTTGAACATCCGTTTGCGATTTAATTTAAAATGTAGTAAGTTTTTATTTTGAATTTCCGTTTGAGAATTAAATTAATATGTTAGGATTTTATTTTGACTTCGACAGCATTTCTGATTGGTTTATTCTATTTTTATATCACTTCCGCTTTTGTTTTGACGAATTTGATTGTGAACCGTTGTGTGAAATCAGGATAAATAGGCCGTAATGTGGCCAGTAGGGAAGGACTTTGTACGCTCAGCAGTGAATAAACACCTCAAGTTGAAGTAAGTGCTTTCCTTTACGCCATTATTATCCTCTATATCTACATCTATATTTGTGTGAAACTTCGTAAAAATTATGTGTGAACGTGACAACAACGGCGATAATGCGCCGACATATATACATGTAATATACTAGCAACCCGCCCCTGCTTCGCACGGTTTTAGAAGTTGACAAAGATTTTTCTGTATTATATGTATGTAAGTTTAATATCAATGAGAGGGGCTTATGGCTAAGTAATAACAGCCACTCGAGTCGATCGATCAGGTTAAACTAGCTTGCCGCGGTTGGTCCGTGGATGGGTGACCATCTTTACATACCAAGAACTCTACGTGCCTCGGAAAGCACGTTAAGCCATTCGTCCCGGCTGTCATTCGTGGATCTTTGACGTCAGAAGCCCGAAAATCTTGCAACCAGTCTTACCAAGAGGTCTTACCCAGTAACGCGTACCGTAAGCGTACGTATCGTACCCAGTAGTGGGTTGTGGATGTCAGATAGGCTGTCGCTCCATGTAAAATACTGGTATTCAGCTACATCCGGTTAGACTGGAAGCCGACCCCAACAGCTATGTTGGGAAAAGACTAGGCAGATGATGATGTAAGTTTAATATCAATTGTATCATACACATAAAACTTATACACTAAATTCCCTAAATGATCTTGATAACCGCATCAAAATCCATTGCGTAGTTTAGAAGAACAACACGGTCACACAGAGAGACACGAAAAGCGAGTTTAATCACACTAATATTATAAAGGCGAAAGTTTGTGAGTGTGTGTTTATATGTTTGTTACTTCTTCACGCTCAAACGGCTGGACAAATTTTGATAAAATAAAATTTGTATGGATGTACCTGACACCCTTTTTTTTTTTTTTTTTTTTCACGTGGAGAAATGCTCATGCATACTACACTACCACGGGGAGATAGTGCAGTTATGTGGGACTCTAACCCACTAAAACTCCACGGTGTCCTCCTCTGCCGCTTACGGCGGGAACACGGGCACGCGTTAGCACTCATCCGTGAACCCGCCGCGGCCGTCCGTTACCGGACCCTCCTCTGGGGAGTACTCCCCATCACCGGCGCACCAGAACACATAGCACGCCGTGACCACCCCAGGGACCAAACCAGCACATGGGCGCCAGACGACCCCGTGTCTGGGCACCCTTGGTCCCCCCTGCGACGGGTCAGGACATTGGCCCCGCCGCCTGCCAATTTTCGGCTGCAGAGGATAGGGAGAGCGGCCAACGTAATACCGACACTCCTCTTCCCCTGCAGCCCCACCGCGTCCGCCAACGTACGGTGGCGACCCCGTCAAGGCCGCGGAAGGTAGGGAGAGCGGCGCACCGTAATACCGGCACTCCTCTCCCGCCGCGGCCTCCAACCCTCAACCGCGATGCCTCCGGTACGTACGACATCGCGGCCCGCCTCAGTTGCGATGTCGCCCAAGCGACACCGCAACCTACCTTTGGCCGCTACGTCGTCGGCTTGTCAGCAGAAGCCCTGACGAGCGGCCCCTCCTCGGGTTCCTCTTAGCTTCACCGTGGGTGTCCAAGCCACGGCTACTGAGCCCCCCCGCCTCGACAATGCGGGAACCCACCGGGGGGGGTACCTGACACCCTGGATTAACATATAGGCTATTTTTTATCGATCGACATTTACGCAGGTGAAACCGACATTTACGCGGGTGAAACCGCGTGGCGCAGCTAGTTTATAATACGTGTACGTGTACGTGTGTGTGTCTATATTTATGTCTGTAATTTATTTGGTGTACATAATAAAGAGTATTCTATTCTATTCTATTCTATTCTATTCTAAATATAGATAAGCAATATTGAAAAGCAAGTGCGATGAAAGTTCCTAATCTATCTACCAGCAAGGACAACTTTCTTCAAGCCTAGTTTTCATGTAAATGACGTAGTTACAAACACTTTACTTTTACGGAGGAATAATAAAGGCATTTCTAGTTTTATGACGTAATTTTAACGATGTCTTCACACTGAATGGCGGTGGGTGATAAAATTCTAAGTGCCATGCTTGGGTTCCTCAATCAAATTCGTTTATTGGAGTCTAATGTTACAAATAGGCTTCACCTATAACATCCCCACACCTTTTGCATCAACTCAGATATCTTCTGCATCGATGGTCTATCGCTCATAGTTTTAGAGTCTCGGTGGGATAATTGCGTAACACCCTGACAGCAGGAACAGCTTTCATTCTGACAGTACAACAACATTCATTGCGTTATTGACGTTGATGAGCAGACAATTTTTTCGAACATATATGAAGCAATGAACTAAGCCATTGCTTCATATTATGTTCTTTCCTTCAAAATGATTGAGATCGCGACTGATATTGTGTTACGCAATTGAAAAAAAAAAAATAAAAAAAAAAAACAAATGGTGCTGATTAGTCGGGTAAAAGTATAACTATCATTTAGTTTATTAATTAATAAGTATGTATTTCCAAAAGCGACCAGGAATTTTCTAGTTCAGTCACATGATTCAAGGCTTCTACAAACAGGCACGACATGCGATATAATCGCGCGCGACACAAAGGCACCGCTCGTTGCGCGACTTGCAGTGCCTTTGTAACGCGTGACGTGTCGCGCCTGTTTGAAGGAGCCTTCAGGTGTGAAAAAAGATGAGTAAAGTTAATTAGCATGATAGCATCCATGGTTCAAGTAGTAGTAGTCTTCTGACTATCTGTGACCTAAAAACGTACACAATATCTCACGATATATACCTATGCATAATAATTATACCAAAGGAGAGCTTACATAAAGCACCTACTTATTATCAAACATAATATATACTTGTAAGAAATTCTAGAGGCGCTGCGGTATAATTATAGTAATAGGTACCTACAGACTCAGTTCGTCCTCCTGCCGAAATCGATTTAAAGTTAGTACTAAATTAGACGAACTCGTTATTATAATGAAGACGGACTAGCTGAGCTCGTGACTTCATCTGGATGGAAGTCGGAAAACAACATTGAGTAGAGAGAGGAGAAACGAAAAAAGAGAAAACAGTTAAAAATCGACGGTTTGAACAGTTTGAAAGGACATGTTTTCCTAGAGCTCTTACGAGATTTTAAAGTGTCCGAGCGATTACAATAATTGATATATACAAAACATTCAATAAATTAGGAATATCGTACAGATTTCATACATTCATAGGACGTTTAGAGCAATGTTCTTTAAGCCATGTGTATCATCAGTATTATCCTTACTAAAGCGGTCCTTATATAGTTCCAGGGACACCCCTGCAATTGAATGCCCCTGAACTCGATCATCGGCTACTTTTATCCATGATTTTATTAATTATCTTCACGACATTTGAACATCTAATAAAATATTCGAAAAAGAACGCATCTAGTTAATTGGTACTATATTTACACCCTCTGTCAATTCGCTGTGTTCTATGTAGTTATAATAATTTCTGACTACTGTCACTGAATGACAGTAGTGATTTTAATATTCGGTAATACGGTCAATTTAAGTAGTAGATTTACTACAGAGGGGCTCGTGGCTAAGTGATTACAGGGGTCGATCGATCAGGTAGTTTAACCTGATGCTTGCCGCGGTTGGTCGGTGGATAGGTCTTGGTATGTATCTTTATACATATACGAAGACCCTTCAGTGCCTCGGTAAGCACGTTAAGCCGTTGGTCCTGGCTGTCATTCGTGGATTGATATAGTCATTAAGGGTCGTCAGAAGACCGAATGTTTGACAATCAATTAAGACCAAGAGGTATCGTATTCCCCAGTAACTGGGTTGTGGAGGTCAGATAGGCAGTCGCTCCATGTAAAATACTGATATTCAACTGCATCCGGTTAGACTGGAAGCCGACCCCAACATAGTTGGGGAAAGGCGAGGCGGATGTTGAATAAATTTTCTAGTAGAGACATAAGGTCCTCATTGACTTTTATACGATATATTTTTGACAGACACTTTACGTAAGTGTAAGTAGCTTTATCAAGCCGTCACAAGAGCATCTAACGGGTCGAATCAAATTTATTAAATCGTTTCATGTCCAATTATTTGTAAATATGTGTGTGCGATGATTGATGTGTTCATTCAAGTGTGAATTTATGATTGATGTTAGTAGTCTTATTATAAAAATATTGAGGATCTGCTTGCGCTGTATTATACAATATCGTTGTAAGGATTATTGGAAAGACTTTGACATCTATCATCAATCTTCTTCATCTTTGTCATCTATTGAGGAGGTGATGCAAGTAAAGACGATAACTAAGAAAGATTCAGTCCACTTCCTACCCATAGCATCTGCAGCAACTACACCAGGGATCAAGACATCACAGTCAAGTAATTAGTCAGCAATTTTCACAGGGATTTATCGGATCTGATACATTTTAGAAAAATAGTTTTAAATTTACTTAAACTGGAAAAATATTGTTAAGTATATCGAGAACTTTAAACGACAACATTTTTACTCTTACCTTAAAAACATTATTTATTTACAACTTTATTAATAATCCAATATTTTTGAAAGTAAAAACAAGCGTGAAGAAGATACGTTACACTAAAGGTGTGGATTACAAAAGGGGAGTGCGTAAAGAGACATCGGGTGCGCCTGAGTTGCTCCACTTGCTTAGAAAGTACCGAGTGAAACCGATCCAGTGGACGTCATCCAAACACTTTTATATGCGGTTAATTGCTGTATCGTATGGTAAGGTGATTAGTGTAGAATTTGCCGATGACTTGATCAGGCTATATTTAGTAAATGCGTTTAAAGAGCACGCATACGAGGAACGATGTTTAAGTACGTCTGTGCTTAACTTAGCCCTCTGATCACGTGAAGTGAGGGTTATGTTTTCTACGCGTGAACAGAATTATATCTAACCTACAATTGGTTCAGCATGTAAAGCAAGGTACTGCCTAATATCATATACACATTAGTAAACTTTGAATATGGTATTATCATGTTAAAGGGTCATGTCAGGACGATAGTCAGTAGCATTATTTAAAAAAAAATTAAAATGGGTTCTGCGTTCAACAATTTTTCATGGGATATGATTATGTGAACATATCGCCACTTTCGTTGGAGCGATACCCTTTGTTCAGTTCGACTTGTGACTACGAACTATCACGAGTAGTCACGAAGCTGAAGATTGACAGACAAATTGAAAGGAGGCCTCCTTTTACCGCTTTTATTAGTGGACATACGACCTATTTGATCTGACATGATGATTATGTTGATGAATACAAGTATATCACGAAGCGTGTTAAGTGGCTGTCGACAGTTTATTATTACCACAAAACATGCTGAAATAATAAATAGGCATAATTATGGTAAAATTGCGAATGAGAAGTACCTTTTCGTATGTATTCATAACAATTTTTTTATTATGTAAGTACCTTATGATGTGACAATTTGACGAGGTATTTTTTTGTGCGTGCAAAAAGACGTCACAACTTGGCACGCATAGAGCACTCATTCTTAGAAAGGTTAAGTGATCGCTTGACGTCTTGGCGTGAAAATAAGCGGTCTTATATATATGCTTCCTGCCGAAGTTCATTTTTTTCTAATTTATGCATGCAATGCAGCATTTTATGGATTACAGTACATTCTGAAAATTGGAATGAACTAAGAAACAGAAAAGTGGGACAGAAATATGTATCTATAAAATAGAATTTATTGGGTTATTATTATATTGTTATTACCGACTCGAATTTGCGAAACATTTGAAGCTTTAGTATATGTATAATAGCTAAGTTTTGATATGTGTTAAAAATAATCAATTTAACGAAGGAAGTCGTATCTACGAAATATCCGACGGCACAGATATCTTAAGTACAAGACACTTATGTGTTTAGGTATGAACATAAGGATATCCTTAGTCCAATTATGTACCTACCCAATTTTTAAAAGGTACCAAGTAGCATGTCACAAAAGAGCGTCTGACTATTTTGATATTCGATTTCAAAGCATTTATTTCAAATAGGCACATAAAAGGCACTTTTGAACGTCAAAATTTACAGTAAAATAAAATTTATTCTACTGTCTTCTAGTTCTTCCAAAAGGTAGTTTCGTATGGAGAAAAATAGGTTCTTTTCCATACGAAACGGGCAAGAAACTTAACCGTTGCTCTTTTAAAATGTTGTACAATATTTTGTATACATTCATCCATCATCATCTGCCTAGCCTTTTCCCAACTATGTTGGAGTCGGCTTCCAGTCTAACCGGATGCAGCTGTATACCAGTATTTTACATGGAGCGACTGCCTATCTGACCTCCACAACCCAGTTACTGGGTAATACGATACCCCTTGGTAAGACTGGTTGTCAGACTTTCGGGCTTCTGACTACTACCCGTAACGACTGTCAAAGATCCACGATATACGATTTGTATACATTCACTATAATTATAATTACCTATGTGGAGACGATGCACCTAGAATAAAATTACTACACCAAAATAGGTTAAATTAATTCAAAATGAAGTAATGACAGATAACTTAATTATGTGATAGATAGGTTCATGGTTCTCAAATATTTGTACACATGTAAACACTGTAAAAGAATATGATTATTCTAAAATTTAAAAAAGTAGTTCTTAAGTCACTTTGTAAGTTAAAGTAGGTACTTACCTAGTACTACCTATTCACAGAATGTAAATCAATGTCATAAATAAATAATAAATTAAACAATTAAATTACCAACTAGTTTGATTTTGTTGTCCATTAAAACATAGCTGACAAAAAATATTGAAATGCGATGTAAAATTGAGCAAACTACAAAATTGGTTCGTCAGAATGATAGATACCTAGGTATACTTATTATTGTATTGAGTAAAAAAACATTAATTCCTACTAACTCCTCCTTTTGTGAAAAGAAATTCAGAAACCTAATGTTCCTGTATTTTACTGAAAATTATGCTCGAAGCGAATTGAACGCATACAAGGTTGCCGGGACATCGACGCGCAGACTCTAACCACGAATTCAGTACATGATTCTAGAACCCCTAGCGTAGGATAGCAACGCTGTTGTTTTATGGAAGACTGCAATACCTACGCGGTCAAAATGTACTGAACAGTAAATGGGGATTACAGGACCTTAACGCAAAAAAACGCAAGTTTTAGAAGCAATAAAAGTATATGATCGACTACAGTAATCAAATCAAAAAATATATGATATCCTTCAGGATTATATACTAGGTAGATAGTGTGTTGAAAACATAATACAACTATTTTGATACGATAGAAAAAATCATGAAGATACCTCTAAAAACTTTCTTTTAACAATAAAAACCATACTAATATGTATACATAGGTACATACAATCATTCTGATTTTTTTTTCAGATTATTCTACAAGCAACATACTAAAGCATTAGGGGTTTTAATTTTTTAGTCCAAACAATAGATTTTTTGTAAATCGATGATTGCTTCATATTTTGCTATAAATTACCAGCGTTGTGTCATCGCGCTTCTCTTTCTTTTCTATGCAGTCCGACAGTGACCGCGCTTTAGGTCATGTAGTCCCCCTAACCCCTACGAAGATTTTCAGAGTCGTCCTGAATCCATAGCACGTCCATAGTAACAGGTTGTGCGTCGTCTTCCCACCTTGTATAGAATACATACATTATTTTGCAGGGTCGCGTAGTAAAACTGACTTTAGGACTTTAATAAAAAGTAATAAAAGTAGTACGACATTCGTTTTGACTCAAATTTTCTGGGAAATCTAAGGAATTAAGGCTTGTACACACAGGCGCGACGCGACACGCGACACAAAGGCACCGCAAGTCGCGCAACCAGCGGTGCCTTTGTGTCGCGCGCGATTCGCGTCGCACGTCGCACCTGTTTGCAGGAGCCTTTAACCTGAATAATGATAATTAACACGATAATAAAGATGTCTGAACAATCGTTAAGCTCAAATTGCTATCATAACGAAGAACTAAACATAACAGGTGCAAGAGAAAGCTTAGTGTTATTTTAATCACTAAAGCAAGCTATAATTTTGGAACAAAAAGTGCAGCAAATAAAACAGTGGAATGCTCTTTGCATTCCACTTTTACTGGCCTGGCTGCAATTTAATAAAGACTTTATGGCAATGGAAAAGGGTTTAAGATCATCTGTTGCAGACTGTTGCTGTTATTCAAGTGTATAGGTATTGTGATGTGGATTTAAATATTATTTTTTATCACACCTGCTCTGAAAATACATACTAATTATACCAATTAGAGGGAAGAAACGCCTTTATCCCGCCCTTCAAATCCTTTCATCCCAAGGTATGGAAGTTTGTATGAAAATCCTTTCGACCCAAGGGTGGGAAAAATGTATGAAATTCCATTACATACCCGGTTTTTCTTTTTTTTAATTTGTCAGCAGTCATACTGCCAAGAAATTTTAACTGTCTACTAATTAAATTTCAAGTAAATTGTTACTGGCCACATACAGTTTTTTTTTTACCAGTTACCAACCTCCTTGGTGCATACAGAAAATTAAAAACGAAATTATCTACTATATAAAAATAAGTCGGGTTTTCCTTCCTGACGCTATAACTCCAGAACGCACGAACCGATTTCCACGGTTTTGCATTCGTGGGAAAGGTCTCGGGCTCCGTGAGGTTTATAGCAAAGAAAATTCAGATAAAATTTCAACAGAAAAGCGGGACCACGCGAGCGGAGCCGCGGGCGACCGCTAGTTTTTGTATATAAAACGCGTGGAATCACGGAAGAAGTGGCTGCATGACCTTATGATCTTAGCCTACTCCAGAAACGGGCGAATAAAAAATGGAAAAGCCCGCGCATTTTCGCAAAAACACATTTTAATTTAATTTATTTATTTATTTCAGACATAATTCTAGTCCATAGATTCAAAATATACATTAAAATTACTTATACAATTTATCTTTGTGTTTTTTGTAAAATATGGATACTTCGAGCGACAGTGATGATGTTATCCCTAACACACCGCCAGAACTATTAGAGACGGCCCAAGAAATTGTTGATAATCTGTTGCCGGAAAAATCTAAATGCAGATACAACAATACTTATATGTCCATAATTTTCCTCGTAGGTGTAATAAAAAGCACTATACATCCCTCAGGATAAAGTACAGTTCCATACCTCAAATGGTTTGCGCCCCTCGCAAGCTCGTGGCGCATATGCCATAATCTCGGTATGGAACTGTCACTTTCTTCCCTCTGAAGTAATGTACTATTAAAGTAAATAGTAGATTATTAACCAAGGGGATAAAGCAGTGTCTTCTGTCGCGGGTGACGATTTAAATCGCGAACGTAACGAAGGACTCGAGGTTTACTCCCGAGCGTAGCGAGGGTGTTAAAAACTTAAATCACGAGCGAAGCGAGGGATTTAAGATGAGTCCTGAGTGTAGCGAGGGATTTAAGTTCACCCAAGACTAAGACAGCTTTATCACCGAGGAAAATACTCTACTTTTCGTACCATTTGCGAAAAAATTAACACAATAATAATATGAGATAAGCATTTTAGAACATTAACTTATTTATAAAAATAAATTAAAATAAACTTAACGTTTATGTATTTGAAGAAAACAAAAACACGGCAAATTCCTAGACTAATATTTTTTTGTCGGAAAAGCAAAGGCATCAAGCTCATACGGCCTCATCGGTTTTCGTAATTTTATTTAATAATCATAACTGCATAATAAATGCGTATTCCTTTTTCAACAAGATGTATAATGCTTTATATACAAACTCAATGGTGTAAACACAGATATGTAGTTCAGTATAAACGGTAAGTAAGTATTCCAAATTTAAATCACATTCTCCCCCTAGAGGATGAATGAAATTCAGTACAATTTTCTTTCCCTGTTTTTAACAGATTAAAAATGACTATTGTTATGTTCGCTTTTTGTGGCATAGAATGTCACTTTTTTGAGCAAGTGGTACGAAAAAGTGATTTTCTGATAATTACTGTTGTCTACAGTCAGGTGCCGTATTATGACGGTTTTATGCCGTCATGATTCCAGTGTGAGAGAGAGATAGACGAAGCTATACATGTAACATGACCGATAGTACCGGATTGGAATCATGATGGCATGAATACTTCGTGATACAGACCCTGTTCCTTTTTTAAAATATTTTTATTCGTCGATCATATTACTTTTGACTGCACTTCTAAGTGCAGTCTGAAAAATAAGGACAAAATATTTCTTTTCGTACCACTTGCTCAAAAAAGTGACATTCTATGCCACAAAAAGCGAACATAACAATAGTAATTTTTAATCTGTTAAAAACAGGGAAAGAAAATTGTACTGAATTTCATTCATCCTCTAGGGAGAGAATGTGATTTAAATTTGGAATACTTACCGAAATTTATACTGAACTACATCTGTGTTTACACCATTGAGTTTGTATATAAAGCATTATAAATCTTTTGAAAAAGGAATACGCATTTATTATGCAGTTATGATTATTAAATAAAATTACGAAAACCGACGAGGCCGTATGAGCTTGATGCCTTTGCTTTTTCGACAAAAAAATATTAGACTAGGAATTTGCCACGTTTTTGTTTTCTTCAAATACATAAACATTAAGTTTATTTTAATTTATGTTTATAAATAAGTTAATGTTCTAAAATGCTTATCTCATATTATTATTGTGTTAATTTTTTCGCAAATGGTACGAAAAGTAGAGTATTTTCCTCGGTGATAAAGCTGTCTTAGTCTTGGGTGAACTTAAATCCCT
The DNA here is from genome assembly GCA_927399505.1 of Luperina testacea. Taxonomy (NCBI): domain Eukaryota; kingdom Metazoa; phylum Arthropoda; class Insecta; order Lepidoptera; family Noctuidae; genus Luperina; species Luperina testacea. The sequence continues at coordinate 13,763,586 of OV656768.1, read as the reverse complement.
CGCTACACTCAGGACTCGTCTTAAATCCCTCGCTTCGCTCGTGATTTAAGTTTTTAACACCCTCGCTACGCTCGGGAGTAAAGCTCGAGTCCTTCGTTACGCTCGCGATTTAAATCGTCACCCGCGACAGAAGACACTGCTTTATCCCCTTGGTTAATAATCTACTATTTTTTTATGTAAGACTTATGCAGTCTTCCTCATCTTTGTCTTTAATAATTTAATTTACATATTGTAAGTTTTATGCAACTGCACCTGACTTACCAGATTTCACTTTCGTTGGTGAGTTAATCAAATGAATCTATAACCTGAATTAGTCACTATAAAACGTAGTCAGTTCATTTCTGAATATACATTAGTTTTTACTTGCGACACTAATACAAGGTCCCAAAAACCAAAAACTTAATTGCTAAGACCACTCCTTATAATTCAAGATGTAAATTCCATGTAGGCTTTAAAAACCTTGATTATTGTAGTAGTGAATGTCTTGTATAGTTGGTATAGTTTATTTAGTCATTTTAGAATACCAAATAAATGTTTCTAGTTATGTTTAAATTTTAATTCATCATCAACAAAAGTATCTTTTTGAGTGCCATCCATGATTTGGTGTCACGTAAATGCACAATAATGTGCATTGTTTGTAAACGTTTTAAAATATATGTCAAAAATACACGCCAGGGTATCTTTGAAGTCGGTTAAATATCTTGGCGTCCTATCCGTTGTTCCTTGAATTCAATCACTGAGTCACTAAAAATTGGTGAAGGTTTTTACAACCAAGGCCTTGCAAAAAAACCCTAGCTCTATAGTTCTTTTAGTCACAGTCCACTTTATATTTTCAACTTTTTATTTATCCATAATAGCTAATGGACAACTTTGCACATCACGACATCTTTTATAATACCAAAATTACCTTCAAAAATTCTATTGTGATTAAACTTTCATATCTTTTGAGCCTCTTTCGATAATTTGAAAGAATACCATCTAGTTATTACATAACGTAAACGTTGAAGTATATAATCATTCCGTCATTAATGGCGGATGTGACCAATAATAGTAAAAATAAAAGTTAACACTACTTTTATTTGTTTAGCGGTCACAAAGTATGTGGAACATAAATGTGTATTGTGTAAGTTTGATGCTATTTCGTGAGGTAGCCTTGAAAAGTTTTTTCTTTGGATTCGTATTAATGGCAGTCACACGTTGTTGACGACGATTTTTACATACGTTAATCTCTATATCTACATACATTTGACTATAACAAGGAATGTCTGTCCATTCACTATGAAATGACCTTACATTCTCCAAGATGGACTTTTATCGAGTATAACAATCAGTCATAAATTCCAGCAAACTTATCGGTAGCTATATTTGAAACACAATACAAAAGATCGCAGTCTTGCATTATCAAATTTTCAACATTTAAAATCCGCTTTTTCCAAAATATTGACACAGTAAGTACAGCTGAAAATTCTGCAAAAATCACAACGTATAAACTTGGGTGAAGTGAGCTGTCAATAGTGTCAATCCCTAGCATTAGATGGAATGTCAGCTCACTTCACCCAATTCTTCACGCTGAGATTTTTGCAGAATAGCTCAGCTGTACCTGAAGTGTTTGAAAACTTCATTCATAATGGCTCAATTTTCCATTCATCCATTATCACTTTCGATTGAATGATCAATGGTTCAAAAATACTACTTCCGTTAGGAACAAAATATAAAAATCTTTTCAGCACGTACTTCATTAAAATCAAGAACCTTTGAAACAAAAGAATTAACATGGCGACTACTAAAAGAGACATTAGGTAATGGCCTTTACACTCCACTTCGATACAATCATAATAATTCCACAATCTGTGCATATCCAGTGGATTTATAATAGCAACAGTAACCACTAGAATTGTCTTCTAATTATAATGGTTTTAGGTTTCAGGCTACGGCCTTAATACTTATGGTAGCCTAGTATTCGAGGCAGCTACATAACACAATGTGGTGTTATAATTCTATTGTTCACGAAGAAATTCTGCGTTGTGGGCCAGTAGGAAGAATTTACGCGGATTCCTATTATAACCTCCTTGATTGTTATTGCAGTTATTTATATTATTGTAAAAGCAGTAACGTTTATTATTTCGTCGCCTCAATGCTTCTAGTTCATTTTAGCGTTTATTATTATTATTTGAAGCAAACATATTTTACTTTTATTACCGGACATGTTTTTAAAATAAATATTTAAATGTTAAATCCTCCATATTGGTGCCCAAGATACAGGCTTGCCTAGTTTGGGGCCAATGTAAAATCTCTGTAATCTTTTGAGCAATAAAGTTTTTTTTTTCATTATATTATATTATAGGAAAAACAAATGACGTTGTGGGTAGACGTACAAACATACCCAGCTGCAATTTAACACATATCCACGTGTAAGAACAATCCTACACGTGCACATATTACAGCACTTTCTCAGTAGGAAATGTCGGAGTTGATACCTTCAGGAATGTTTTATTGTATAACCTTTTGTATTAGATCTCTATTCATCTTTATTCTATGCATGTTTACAATAAAATCTTACACTAGCATAAACAATTGCTACAGGACGACTTTCAATAAATATTTGCCGGCAGCTTTATCAGCTTTATCTTGCTTTGATTGATTAATGGCAAATTTATTGCTGACTAGCGACATAATAATAACGATAACTAATGATCTGTATTTAAATTGGATTTCAATTTAATTATTTGTCGTTATGTAATGCCTGATTGTTTTTTTGGCAGCAATTTTTTTAGATTGGCCGACTCCGGTTACGTGGAACTTGGAAGTCTATAAATTACGTAGGTAGGTATGTCTTTAGGTATTGAACAGACGAAAGTGCAATGGGTCATGTATGAAAATATTAAATTGTCTCGATTTTTTTTCTGCACTTATGAATAAGCTAATATTATCTACAAAAAAGTATCAGTTTTATCTGATTAGTATTTCCAGAGAAATAAATTAAATTCTGTTAGAGGCGGCCATCGACAGTAACCCACGGATTTTTATTCAATTTCCTTAGCCTACTCAATTAAAAAGTAAAAACTGTAGATAATCTGTACCGTCTGACATCCATCCATCATAACTTGTCAATTTGTCATAACATAACCTCACTTTTAACCTCTTGCTTTGTGTTTGTTTGCGATTTTATGGATATATCTTTACGACGACCCTCACGCTTTGAATACTGGATTAGATTTCGACTGCCTTCGCGACGACCCCCACGCTTTGGACACTGGATTAGATTTTGAGAGACCTTTGTTATGATGGATGGATGTCAGACGGTACAGATTATCTACAGTTTTTACTTTTTAATTGAGTAGGCTAAGGAAATTGAATAAAAATCCGTGGGTTACTGTCGATGGCCGCCTCTAACAGAATTTAATTTATTTCTCTGGAAATACTAATCAGATAAATCTGATACTTTTTTTGTAGATAGTATTAGCTTATTCATAAGTGCAGAAAAAAAATCGAGACAATTTAATATTTTCATACATGACCCATTCCATGTGAGGTATAAAAAAAATACCAAAATAATGATGAGTCAAAGAAAAAGTTTTTATGCAATTCTGAAACCGATATATGTACTGACCATAATTTTGGTGTCGTCATTGTTCCGAATTTGAATTCACGGCCATTCAGAAAGTCATGGACTTCTATATAAAAAAATGCAGGATGGCTCGATTTAGGGGTCCTGCACCCTAATTGTGTAACATAATTTCAATCGTAATCCGAGGTTTTTGAAGGAAATTCCTAAACCTTGCTCATAGGTTTAAAATGTTCATCTGTTTAACTATTTAAATAACCCTATGAACGTGGGTGAACTGTTAAAATGAAAGAAATTGCGATCAGTTGCCATTTTATGTGTAACGCAATTACACTGCGGGAGTGTATATGGATGAAAAATGTTTACAAAAATCTTTCACCTACATAGGTACTTGAAAATACCTGACCAAATCTCAAACGACGAGAAAAATGTAATATGTGCACGTGCAGAAATACCTAGTTCCTGTACTGTAGTTTATCTAAACTACAGTAAAATTTAAGTAGGTAGAACAGGAATCTAGGCAAAAGGTATCTAGAGACATACTTAAGACTTAATTTAAGGGATACGCCCAGCATTAGGACATCTTTTAGCTGATATAATGATGAGTATAGATGTTAAAGATATGTGAAGAAGATGCATGTAAAAAAGGTTGAATGAAAAGATCTTATTTCAGATGTAAAATGCATTTCGTTTTTTAGGATCGCGTACCCAAACAAAAAGGGTAAAAATGGGACCCTATAGGTACCTAACTATCAAAGCCTTCGCGTCGTCTGTTAGACTGTCCATCCGTCCGTCCGTCTCTCTACCACAGAACTGTTTCCTCTTAACCGTAATAGGTTGCAGTAATAAAAAGAAGGTTAGATATAATAGTTTTGGTAGATACTTTTTTTAATTTATTCATAAAATAGTTCTACCTATCAATGAAATAAACTTCAAATTAAACAAGAAGTTGGTACATTACTTTAAACATTAAATAACACTAGGTGCATAAGTACTACCTACTGCAATAGAAATACTGAACAATGCGAAGATGTCATTCGGGTTTATTATAAATACGCGGTAGTGACCCATTAATGGGCAATGACTGGTCGATCTTCTTTGCATAAAATTGAGCTCATCATAACAGCAAACGTGATACGATTGCCTTTCTGTACGCCAATATGTAGAGTAGTGCGGTATTTAACAACAAACGGCTGATACGCGCGACCACTTTCCGAGCGGGCAGCCGTCCGAACGCATTTGCCATCCATGACTTTTTAATAAAACAAGTGCGTATTTCTAATTCAATAATTTATTATTCATAACATAAAACTTTTAATTACCAGTGTAATTTTTCCCTTTGCATAAAATTACATTATTAAAAAAAAAAACTCAATTCGATATTCCAATTTCCCGCGCAAATTGTGACATGCTAATGTTATGACATGTGCACTTAGTGGTTCAATTATCGAGTGCAATCAATGGTGGAACAAAGTTTTTCTTTTTTAACTGATGGTTTGTTCAAATTATAGGATTTCATACGCTGCGCTTGCGTAGACAGTGGCCTACAACGACGGATATGAGGACAGACAGTTGAAGTTGTCATCGAAGGAGGCAAGATGTGGTGAACTGTTGAAGGTGTTGTGACTTTGAACTCAGTGATTGTGGTGAACGTTGGTGATTTGTGACTGAAGCACTTAACTTTCGGGACTCTGTGCTGTGTTAAATAGTTCAACATGTTTTTCTTGAAGGTGAGCATAACTTTTAGTTTAGTGGAAATATATAATAATAAATAAATATTTATTTATATATAAATAACAATAAATAAATTTAAAAAGTATAATAAGTAAGTAGTTTATTGGAAAGGGTTTTGAGTTTAAGTTTTAAAATACGCTTATGGTAGGTACCACCTATTTAGATAACGATGTACAGAGGCCAGCACATCAACCTACCCAATCTGTCAGATTTCCCCAATTTAATATGAACCTTATTCTATTGTAGTAAAGTTGAAAATCTAACAAAGAAATCTGATAGATTGGGGTAGGTTGATGTGCTAGCGTCTGTACTTACATATTTTAGAAGACTCGCCCCCTTTTTACATGGGACTTAAACATAACTCCTCTGCTTAACTTTTCGGGGATATTAGTCGTGATGTTACGATATGTTATTTTTAAAAGTTGTTCAAATACTTTGGTTACATTATTTCTCGATAAAATGATGTAGAATAAGTAGTCGATCTAACTAAATCGAAGTCTTAATAGGTTCGTTAATTGAAAGCTATACCGATGATCTCCATGACTTACTATACGAGTACCTAGCTATACCAAGTCATAATTTAAAACTGAGCAAGAACTTCTTATCCTTCACCCACAGCATATTTCACATCATATTTCCTTATTATGAAGTCTTCTATTTGCTAACAACATAACTAGTTTTATTATGAAACAAAAATGCACTCAGAGAGCTTTTATAAATACTCAATTTCGAACTTTGAACCGGTAAATCTCAACAAATTCAATGGAAAGCCCGTCTATTATGACTATTACTGTACTATATGTACTACTACACCTGCTAACGTAAAACGGAAGTAATTTAGAACAATAGTGACCTTCATTTTTCATGTTTTGACATAAAAGAAAGAACCTAATAATGATTGAAATCATCATTTCGTAATATTTCAAAGCCACAGAATCCTAACTTAATATTATAAAAGCGAAAGTAAGTTTGTTTGTTTGGTTTACAGAAACGGACATAGGGTACCTTTTATCCCGAAAAAAAGTGCTGTTCCCGAGGGAAACAACAATAACGTTATTATGATAATAGATGGCGCCACGTGTCTTTCGAAGCAAAAACAGGACAACGTCTGTCAGGTCAGCTAGTAGATTTTGTAAACAAAATCAATAGACAATTTCTATGCTACTAACATATTATTGTTTTCTGTCAAAACATCCGCGTGTCAACTGTTTTGGCAGATGTCACAATAGACAAAATATAATACATACAATGTGTCAATTGTATCTTAACAATCATAGTTGCATTAAGTAACAACATGTAGTTTCATAAATAAAACAACTCTAAGCATTGACTTATATATTACTACTTTTGAAATCATTGGTATACCAATGATATTATATGTAAACCTACTTTTGAAATCAAAAGTAGGTTTACATAGTACTTATGACATCTGTAATAGAGGCGGAATAGCGAAGTTATCTAGGTATCATCATGTTTTTACAGCAATAAAGAAAACAGTTCAAGAAAGCTACCGATTTTTGTGCACGGGCATGCGTGGTGGATGACTGGGCCGTCATCCACCAATTAAAGTTATTTTTCCATTAATGCATATTTGTTTACATTTTTGGCAAATAAATCGCGAATGCACGGTAGTTAAATTTTTTTTCTATTTACGAGTATTCAAAGACAATTATGGAATCCATGTTTTGAATTCGCAAAAATTTATCAATTTATTAATTATTGTATGATGTGGTCATCCTAGAGACATAAAATATTATTTTATGTCTCTAGGATGACCACATCATACAATAACAATCATTTGTATCGGGTTCTAGGAAGTAAAGAATGAGAAAGCTGGTAGTTGTTACTTGGAAATAATTTTCATTCACTATCTATAAGCACACGTGGACATTACTGGGTGGTGTAGCCATTTTTTTTATCATAGAATATTCAATGCACAACGTACAAGTGAACATTAAGAGCCATGTTTTGATAAAAAAAACTGTTTTAAATTAGATGATCTAGAATTCTAAACGATTAAATAAATAATATTGAGAAAAACATTTTCACCGTTTTTGTTGTTTCCCTTGGATTATTATGTCCAAGATTTCTTTTAGATATTTCTGCATTTTGCCTAAGTTTTAACACCCATAATTACCAATTCATAGACTCATATTATTCTGCAAAACATCCCCTTAGAGTAGTACCTAGTTTTTTTGGTATGGAGGACAATCTAGGTCAAGGCTTGGTGATTTAAAGTTGTGTAGTATAAAAATTTGGAGTTTGCAATACAATACCGTTGTAACAACTCTTGATGCTATACTGAATTATGATTGCACCCAAAAACTTGCATAGTTCACCAAAGTAGTAGGTACAAAGAAAATTATGTGAACTAAAAAACCTTGATAGCAAATATTCAATCGACGCTCTTAAGGCTACGCCGACCGCCTAGTGGCGCCCTCATCGTTTGTTTGGTTATTTCTTTTATTTTAGAATGAAAATTCAGAAAATGAGCACGTTAAGTTGTGCCAGTTTTACACAACTTAAGTTTACTTTAGTTGTGGTAGTTTTACATTGTTTAGTTTATGTAAAACTACCACAACTAAAGTAAACTTAAGTTAGTGCCCACTATTATCCGTTTTAGTGATTATAATAAAACTAAACAATGTAAAACTATCGTTTATAATAATATTAATGTATAATCTTGTGGAGCACAACTTAACGTGCTTATTTTCTGCATTTTCATTCTAAAATAAAAGAAATAACCAAACAAACGATGAGGCCGCCACTGCACGGTCGGCGTTTGGTCGGCGCCCTCTTAACATTACGCTTGTAATCCCTGAAGGGTAAGGCAGAGTTGTACCTATAGTACACCCACATTTCGCCAGTTATCACACTAATATTATAAACGCGAAAGTTTGTGAGTGTGTGTGTGTGTTTATGTTTGTTACTTCTTCACACTCAAACGGCTGGACCAATTGTGATATTTCTATGGAGGAGATTTTTACCCCGATATTCCCACGGGATCCACATTTATGCGGGTAAAACCGCGGGGCGCAGCTAGTATTAGATAAGTCGCATGTAATAGGAGGCGAAACTATTGCCATCAACCGGGCCGAGAAATTCCTAATGGAAAAACCTAATAACACTTTCACTTACCTGGGAAACGAGAACCCAGGACTTTATGCTCAGCACTGTCCCTTGCGGACACGAGATCAACGAGGCGGTCGAATAACAAAAATATTATCTAATAAGAAGTTTAAGCGGTTCGGAAGGAGAAAGGCCTTTGCCAAGCAGGTGGGACATAATACAGGCTCAAAAAAAAAAAACAATGTTAACGAAGTTCCAACGTAAATTATTTTCTATTATGTAATAACTAATAAGTTTAGGTTATACAGGGTGTTCCAGGAAACCTGTACCAGCGAAGGTCTATGGTCAGGGGATACTAATACCCATCGATTGGACCTCTAGCTATCTATGTTCCACGATATTTTGTAATTTTCGAGACATTATTAATTTCCTTCCAACATAAATTTTAACCTTGTGATCAAATTCTGAGCGACTAGTAGTTAGAATTTGGATGTTTTGTATTTTACAATATGTGACACATTCTAGCAATAATAGTGACAAACAAGTGTGAGTCGGACTTGCACACGAAGGGTTCCGTACCACAAGGCAAAAACGCCGAAAAATAACACGTTTGTTGTATGGTAGCCCCCCTTAAATATTTATTTTATTCTGTTTTTAGTATTTGTTGTTATATCGGCAACAGAAATACATCATCTGTGAAAATTTCAGCTGTCTGGCTATAACGGTTCATGAGATACAGCCTGGCGACTAACAGACACACAGACGGATAGTGGAGTCTTAGTAATAAAAACGGGTCCCATTTTTATTACTAAGACTCCACTATCCGTCTTCTTACCCTTTGGGTACGGAACCCTAAGAAAGCTCAAAGAAACACCACTCAGAAAAAGTTATGACTAAAACCGTCTACAATTTAAAAAATCTAGAAATAAAACAAAAAATAATAATTTCTCGAAAACTATAAAATATCACGGAACATAAATAGGGGTTCAATCGATGGATATTAGTGTCCCCTGACCATAGACCTTCGCTGGTACAGGTTACCTAGGACACCCTGTATATACCCATTTATGATTTTTAGAATCGCCTACACTAGGTACCTACAGATGTAGTTTTGACCATATAAGAACATTACAACTATTAAAAAAATGTGGGCATTGCTTGAATTCGTGAATTAACTTGCTACCAAACCTACACTTATATACCATGTGTCATACCTACGGTTTCATTTCGTGTTAATTGCCATTAATTACTATTGTACCGGAAAGGTGACAATTTAAACCCAAATAAGTATATTAGTTATTATCTCATTTCGAAATTTACTTTTATTTAATTGATTAATCATACTGGCTGTAAAATGTTTACAGCTTGACCCTGAGTAACTGCAATTATTTCGCCCACAAACCATAATACAGTCGTAAGGTAGTGCTGCCTATTCATAGATGGATTAGTGTGAAAAGGGCTTTTTTTATGTTCCGGGCCAGCAGCGGTAACCCTTTCGGACAATCCCGCTGAGTATGAAAGGGCTTATGTAAACTTTCAAGTTTGACGTTGATACAATCTCTAATTACCGGACTCAGTTCCCTGATTCAGATTATTTTCGATAACGAACTGAGTCGATGGCAGGCTGATGACATAATACTTGCTCATGTTATTAAACATAGCCTTATAATTTTTTTAGTATGAAGTAAATTTAGATTCAAGATCAATAATTCTCCGTAGCGAAACAAAAGGCAAACAAATCTAAAATCGAGGTTTTGAATCCTAGGAGTGCACTTCTGGTCCACCTTTGCAAATCTCGCTCTACTTGCGTTATCAGCAGTGCGATTCTGTAACCATCTCACCGTGAAAACGTAGGTGAAGTGAATTTGTTTTTGCTGGGAATTGACACTATTGACAACTCACTCCACGCTCACCTCACCTAAGTTTTCACGGTGAGATGGTTACAGAATCGCACTGCTGCTCGTTATAGCAAACAAGCTGGAAGCCTCGGTTTCAAACAAGCCACGTCCGAAATTAAACTGGGGTTTCTTGTTATTTTGTAAAGGCAAAAACACCATATTTAGGACCAAAATATTACGGTCTCCATTCATTAAGCAGGCTTTTTGCCAGCATTATCGTGATGAGTAAGTACCTGTCTTAAGTAATGTTGTGAAAAATAAGTACAAGAAACATTATGATGGGCTAGTTCTTTTAAATATCACTTGTATTTAATTGTATAGTATGCCTGGTCAAAATTATGACATGACCTTCATAATTATGACCTGGGGGCTTAAAAAGGCCACTTTGACAGAATCATAAAAGGATAACATTGTGAATCATAATATGGCGAAGACAATCTGCGTTTTTTTTTTCGCTGCACTACCTACGTAGGTATAGGTAATCAAAGAGATTGGGATTGCATTTGGATTGGATTGATTGGTATTTTAGCACCGACAAAAAAAAATAACTGAAAAATCCTTTACCAATGGGATTTCATACGATTAACTGTCCATTATGATTCGTAATGTTATCCTTTTATGATTCTGCCAAAGTGGACTTTTTAGGCCCCCTGACCTTCATAATAATTAGGTATGCTTGGAATTCTTCACCCATCCTTGATTAATAATAATAAACTTTATTGCAGACCTCGGTCCATAAATGTTAATACACACATAACACAATATCATGCCTTGTTTCTCCGAAGGTTTAGGCAGAGCTGTACTCATAGTAGGTACAGACGCCAGCACATCAAGCTACCCGAAGCTGTCAAATTTTCCCAATCAACTTTGAGCCTTATGCTTTAACAATAAAGTTGAAAATCTATTAAAGAAATTTGACAGATTGTAGTAGGTTGATGTGCTGGCGTCTGTACCTATACTCACATTCGGAAAATAGATTCTATATAATCATGGATTAAAACTTTCTGTTCTTTTAGCGCAGGTTTATTCCCAAAACATTTTTGTACTTAGGTACTTAGATTTAGCATTATTACGAATACGAATAATAAAATAAAAGAATTGGAGATTTGAATGCGTGAAGTACGTCCGTTTCTAATTTAATTTGGCGATTCCTATTCAAGAAGCATAAAGGTTTGTGTTAAAGACAGAACTGTCAGTTCACACTACGGAAAATGGATATAAAGCAACTTAGGTATCTACCTACATTATGAGCCTTTACAATGATTTAGTGTGTGTAAATTATCAGATCATACACCTATATATACCAGGGGCCCGTGGCTAAATAATAACAGCCGCACAGGTCGATCGATCAGGTTAAGCTACGCTTGCCGCGGTTGGTCTGTGGATGGGTGACCATCTTTACATACCGTGACCCCTCCGTGTCTCGGAAAGCACGTTGAGCCGTTGGTCCCGGCTGTCATTCGTGGATCTTTGACAGTCGTTACGGGTAGTCAGAAACCCGTAAGTCTGGCAACCAGTCTTAGCAAGGGGTATCATATTACCCAGTAACTGGGTTGTGGAGGTCAGACAGGCAGTCGCTCTATGTAAAATACTGGTATACAGCTGCATCCGGTTAGACTGGAAGCCGACCCCAACATAGTTGGGAAAAGGCTAGGGAGATGATGATCCACCTATGTATAATTAATTATACACTAATGACTAATACAACCGAATACATTTTTTTAAAATAATTTTAGTAATGGTTAAAATACCGTGAAAAGTTTTGATTCCGAGTCGCGTAGTCTAAAATATTTTAGAATATGTCAATTGTTAAGAATTATTAAAAATCCGGGATCAATATTTTTTAAATAAATATCGGTTTAATATCGACATTTGAATAATAAGTAAAAGTGAAATGAAGAAAGTGTATCATTTCCATACAAATGCATGCGGGTAATGCAGTGTAGCGACCACGTTCAAGGTTCATACGAGTACCTACCATACTTGCAATTTATAACGGACTTGTTAATTGGATACATTTAACAACCAAACGTAATTGCATTTACTGGATGAACATCAGAATTATTTGATGTTTAATATTTGTAATCACAATTCACTTCATTCTACGTACTTCTATTTAATAAAAATCTAGGGTCTAGCAGCATGTAATTTGTACAAGAGTGCTTTTTGTAAGTAAGGCGAGCACTAAAGAAGGATTCTTGAGATTTATTCCGGTCGGATCCCCTGATAAAAGAAACATCGTATAAGGAGGTTAAAAGGGCGATGAAATTTTTTATGGGTGTTCGTTATTTTTGTCGATGGAAAAACTCATTGAGCACACGGCTTGTAGAACACAGTTTTATTGGTAAAACATTAACAACTTCTTAACAGATCATTGTACTCATCATTATTAACAACTTTTACTATGGGACCAAACCTGAAATCGCGAAAAAAAATTAACTTCCCTACATTTGACGAGTTATACGCACATAAATACATGGAACAGCTGATTTTTTTTCGCGTCGTAGGTATATTATACATTGTCACTAGACTTTTAGGGGTTTATTTATAAACGTAGATTAAAATTAAGAAACGTTTCAAAATCTTTATTTTCATAAGGTAAAAGATATATGAGGATGGGGATACAAAGATTTCCGTAAGATTTTCAAAATTTTTGCGACCATATACAATACGACTGGTCCAAATTGTACAATCAGAACTTTCGCGTCTATAATAGGGGATTCTCACATCTATTCTGTGACACTAGTAAGAAGATCCTAATGTTAGGAATAGACAGACATTCACCGATAATATTCTCATGCAACTTTCTTTTTGCATAATAATTATTTGTCTGCATTTTAGGATTTGACACAACATAATTATATAATAATCACATTATCACCCACGAAGATATTATCGCGCTCTAGCGTATAATTTGGCTGAATCTAGGATGACCTAGATTCCAAAATTGGTATCAAAACCTGACGTCAAAAATCTGTTTAGATTATATAATACGAGCTTTCCTGCTCATTAAATAATTTATTAGGTAACAAAAGAAACATTTTTTAACACAAAAGTTTTAGAATAAATTACGCAAAATGCACGTGATTGGTATCCGTAACAAAGTTAGAATGTTGTAAAACTACAAACTACTATCGACGCTAAATCGAGCGTTAATGATGATTATCCTAAGTGCCCTCTCAATTTTAATCACACGTGCTTCACCGGGATGCCTACTCATCGGACCATTTTCGGAGCGAGTAAATTGGTTATTTACCTAACAGCTCATCAACACATGCTTGTGTATAATTCGACAGAGAAATTAACATTAAGTACCGCTACAAAGCAAATCAAAGCACGCGTCTATCCATTCACTCGAATTAGGTACAACCGGCCCATCCATATGTGGGGAATAAAAGGTTATTTCATTGCGTGTGATGTGAAATTCGAAAACAAAAGAATTCATTTCGCAAGACTTGGTTATTTCTTTGAATGTAATACATTTCACACATCAATCTACGTTATTATTATTTGAACTGGATTTACATGGGCTCGTTAAATGTATGATGTAAAACTATTTATTATACCTCGTAGAAAGCATATTAAGCACACATCGATGCGTTAGTTTCTAACGATTATAATGTGTGGATTATAACATATAGCTGTAGACACTGTTAATGTAAGTAACACGTAACATGGTAGATACGTGCTATCTTTTAACCACATAAATTACAAGTAAAAGTTTTCATTCCCGTATCTCAGTACGTTGGTAAAGTTAACCGGTTTCTTGATAGGTTCTAGTCTATTTTTTGCCATTCGCCTGTTTGGCGTAATGTTGGGTGCGGGCGGCTGGCACGCCTCTTCACGGCATCTCTAGCGATCTAGTACCGCGGCGGCTACTGTGGCTACCGCCTCGGACGTCCACCTCGCTCGCAACTCACTTTTCTGCTTTTACTTTCAGGTTGCTGCCTTTTTTCTCATGGCCCTCGCCGTGGGAGCCGAGAAGAAAATTGAGTTACAAGACATCGAAGAAGATAACTTGAAGAGTGAGCTGAAGAGCGAACCAGAAGACCACAAAAAATCTGATGGTCAAAAAAATTCAGTCCCTGAAGCAGGGCTAGGATACAATTCTTTAGACTTTATGAAAACTGGACTCCTGAACTTTTTTGAGAATGCCCATACGCAGCCACTTCATCAACAACAACAACAGCGGTACGTGCATCAGTACGCAGTAACCGAGCAGCCAGAGAGATTTGCGCCAGAAGAAAACAAAGTAAAATACGAACCACCTGCGCCTCAGCAAGCCATGGTGGGATACTTGTCGAACATGCCGATGCAAATATATCTAGTCCCACATTACACCCAACCAGCAGCACAACAAACGTTCGCCCCGCTTGCAGAGTTCAATTCAAATGGTCGACTGACTGCCAGTGCACCCAATAATTACGTAGAGGCATATTCACCGCCGTCTGCTCCTCAGCCAGTTACGTACATTTACCAAGCTCAGCCAACCGCCACCCCAGCTCTAGCAACGGTACCACCTGTATTAGGCTTCCAGGTACCTGTTTTACATAACTACATTCCAAGACTTCTAACCCCAACAAATGCCCCCCAGCCTTATTTCGCGAACCCAGAATATAGAGATACGAACACAATTGATGAACATACTTCTCAAACTGAAATACCGCACTACTTGTCAACTGAGCCGGAGTTCCCGCGTCACTATAATTCTCGCGCGCCCATAAGAGGACAGTACAAAACTCACGGGATACCTGACATACCTCATCCTAATCCTTTACTGTTGAAAGCTCCTGCCGCGCACCTTGCGCACATACCGAGGGCGTTGCCGATGCGCCGCCCTTATACAAAGCAGGTGTACCAAGGTGACATTGCTCCTAGTTCGTTGGCTCCACGACCGTTTGGAGCTCATGGTCCGTTCAAGAGACGCCCTACCTCCTTGCTTGACTCTTACATACCTTCTAACGTTCAGATAGAATATCTGAAGAGAGGTTTGGCGAAGGATCCTCCGACTTTGTACGATGCGTTGGCAAGTGGTCGGTTGTCCCAAGCGATACCGCGACATCTCGAACGAGGTTTTCTTCCGAACCAGATGTACCCCACAGCCGCCGGTGGTGTAACATACGGGCACTACAAAAGAAATCCAAAAGTTGAAAGGTTTCAACATAAATGACCCCATGACTGAAAACTAACATACTATACATTAATATTTAAAATCTAAGTAGGTACGAGTAAATATGGCGTTAGAAAAATATTAAGTTTGTGTTGTTGTAATTTAACATTGCGTGAATCCAGTTACGAAAGGTAATGCAAATGTAAAGCAAAGCAAGGCAATGAAAAAAAATAGTATGGCAGCAATGTACAACGAATGAATGTATAATAATAGAAATTAAGTATTTTTAAGTAATACGGTAAAATTGAAAAGCTCATAAGGTTTATAGTTTTTTGTTTGTAAATAACCAATTTGAAGGGTCAGTATTTTATAATTTCGAATATATTGTTATTTATATTAAAACTGTTGTTAATGAAAATTTGTTTCATTGCCTATTTATCCTTGTCTCTGAACATGAATGACACAGCAACGGAAGCTCTCATACCCATAGAGCCAGTTTCTCGAATGAAAAAGATCGCAAAATTAATGAACTTGATCGTTAAGCGCGAGTCAAGTGCTGAGATTCGTTGTTGATAAAGCATTTAACCAATCACAGCAGCTTTTGACGTCTCTGGACCAATAATTTCAGAAAACAAAACAAAAGTGTAACTTAAGTAACTTCCCATCGAATGACTATTTCATAAATATCAATCAATCCAAATTTAATATTATAAATGCGAAAGTGTGTCTCGCTATCTGTTACCTCTTCACGCTTAAAACGCTGAACCGATTTAGATGAAATTAGTTAAGTCTTGATATAGCAAAATAGAGTAGTCATTCAATACTATGGAAACAAAAGAACAAAAAGTAAAATCAATTAAGCTTTAATTATGGCATCTCATAAAATCATATGTAATTAAAAGAGTACACTTCCACTAATTACTGTCTATAATAATTATGAGCGTTAACGTTCAGTGCTGTCAAAATCGTTGAACACCTTTAGTCACGCTTGTCAAAAGATGCGCGAAGTTCGTCATAACCTACAATGGCTTTAGAATAAATTATATAACGCTATCTATTGAAAGTCACGAGAGCTCTTTGATAGGCATATAAGCTTTTATGGCCTGCATAAGCTTAAGCTCTCGTCACTAGGCGGACTAGGCTCATATTTAGCGGTCTATAATTTCGTATCAGTTAGGCAGGGACTGTTCCAAAAGTATGATGCAAGTGTAGATAGACAGACCTTGCTCTCTAATTGCGTAACACACTATCGATTACAATCTTAAACATTTTGAAGGATATTGCTATTCCATTGCTTCATTTGTTCGAAAAATTTGTCTGTTCAACAACGTGAATAACGCAATGAATGTTCTTGAACTGTCAAAATGAAAGCCATGCCTACTGTTAGTGTGTTACGCAATTACCCCGCTGTTTAGTAACACATTTTAAAGTATTTAAAAGGTTTCAGTTTTATTTAGACTTCGAAAGTTGCTCGATCCATTTGAGAAAAAGTTCATTTCTAAATTGTGCGTCAATAAACAAAACACCGCAATTAAAATGTGCCATATGTCACATCTATCAATTTTCATTACGTTTTGAATAATTCAGACAAAACACACACGAGACTACCTTTGAAAATGATGAATGAATAGCATGACGACAAAGTGTCAAGCACAAGTTTGCAGGTCAACTAGGCATTCTAGATCGGCTGAGATTAATCGTACAATATTGTTGTTGCAATCTCTTTTGTAACATCTTTAGGCACAGGCACATCATTTCTGAATGACTGATGTGAGTGCGTGAAAGGGAATTTGACACCTGACATAACCAATTATCTGGTATTTAAATGTCTAGAACACCAGTTCATATTGCATAGGTAATAAATAATCTACACGATTTTAAAGGGTGGATGAACACGTAGTTTTGATATTTTATGTGTTTGTCAAATGGATTGTGGATTGCAGTAAGAGTATAGCAATGCAAGATCTCTATCCTATGCTCAGTCTGTATCTTTCCTATTTTTCTGCAGAAAACTGCACATCTCACCAATTTTTTTACTTATGCCATCTCATAGTTCTTTCCAAAATTTCCGAGTTAGCACCAGACACCGACTCATCGAGCCAGCGCGCAGCGGTAGGTACTACTATCCGAGTCAAGACTACGCCTTTGAATTCAATTGGAAATTGGGATTTCAATAAACCATTATCATTATCACCCAGCAACTTATCCATATTCATAATAGGTATCACTGCACAAACATTTACATAAATTACAAGGCAATATCCACACTTACACACATTGAATAGGTAATTTATCCTATCAAGATTGCATGCAAATCTGCAAGGCAGTAAATGAAACTGTCATTACCGTCATGATCTGTCAGTCAGAAGCGATAACTAATTTGTTAGCACTTCATGTGCACTTAGTTATGTACGGAGTTAAAAGCCAAGTAGTTATTTATTTTTATAGTTCATGTGATAGGTACATTATTCGAAAGCTTTCGACAGTATTTCACACACATCCATTTTTGACGCCTTAAGCAACTAAAACATTGATCCCACCTATATACATATAAATCTGTTACGCAATATTTACAAAAATAGTACAGCCGCAATAAAACTTTTATCTTAGGAAGATTTTGCATTAGTAGTAACTTACAGCCTAGTGGATCCCGCTTAAGGGGGAAGCGCTAAGGTAGCCCGCGAAATTCAAATTTTCTTACGTTTTTTGCAATTTGCTGGTCAGTATTAAGTTGTACGTTGATTAATATATGAATCGCGGCCGTAACTAACATGTATTTACAGAATTATAATCATTAAAGTCATCAACACACCTCTCTAAGACCACGTAAGTCCGAAGAATGATAATTTCATGAAACAGTTATTCTTAGGACTTACGTGGTCTTAGAGAGATGTGTTGATGACTTTAATGATTATAATTCTGTAAATACATGTTAGTTACGGCCGCGATTCATATATAAATTAACGTACAACTTAATACTGACCAGCAAATTGCAAAAAACCTAAAAAAAATTGAATTTCGCGGGCTACCCTGGCGCTTTCGCCTTAAGGCGAAAGTGCCAAGGAGCCCGCCAAAATTAATTTTTTTTTACGTTTTTTGCAATTTGCTGGTCAGTATTAAGTTGTACGTTGATTAAAATATGATTCGTCCCGTAACAAATCTGTATTTACAGAATTATAATAAATATATGATATTCTTCAGGATATATGCTAGGTAGATAATGTGTTGAAAACATAATACAACTAACACGATAGAAAAAAATCATGAAGATACCTCTAAAAACTTTCTTTTTACAATATAAACCATGCTAATATACATACAATAAAACACAAGTGTTTTAATTTTTTAGTTCAAACAATAGATTTTTTGTAATTAAATAATTGCTTCATATTTTGCAATAAATTACCAGGGTTGTGTCATCGCGTTTCTCTTTCTTTTCTATGCAGTCCGACAGTGACCGCGCTTTAGGCCATGTAAGCCCCTTAAGTAATAACTTACTGTGGCTTATAGTATAATGGTAGAGAGAGCGAACCGAAAGAGTTTTGAATAAATCATAAGTGTAGTAGATGTAACTAACAATCATTATAAAATAATTTGTTGAAAGTTTTCCTTGTTTTTTTGAGCTTGGGATACAAACACGCATTTTACATGCATCAACATCTAGACCTGCATCATGCATTACATACTCGTTAGGTGAAAGAATTCATTGTGAAGAAATGTACACTTACAAAAAATGTCCTGACCTGAAACGCTAACTCGCTTTGAGGGTGATGATCAAGAGTTGTGCCTACATGGATATCGGATATATAAAAAGTTGCCCCTGCAGTGGTATAATAAAAAGCTAGGATTAATCCATACTAATATTACAAACGCCAAGGTAATGTAGTCTGTCAGTCTGTTCACACCTTAAAGCTGAACAGTTTAGTTGAAAGGCCCTCGGATGGAACATGACCTGGGTGAGGTTAGTACACACGTTACTTTTTATCCCGCTAAATGCTCCTACAAACAGGCGCGACACGCGATATAATCGTGCGCGACATAAAGGCACCGTTCGTTGCGTGACTTGCGGTGCCTTTGTGTCGCGTGTCGTGTCGCGCCTGTTTGAAGGAGCCTTAATACTTTCCCGTGGGAAAATTGCCGACCTCCACGTGGGCAAAGTCGAGGGCAAAAACATAGTATTAAATATTCGGAATTCACTATGCTATTTGCTATGCTTTTCTGGCTTGGCTGCAACTATGTTCAATACAGACTAGTAGTCTAGACCCAATGACTAGCTCGAGTGATCGGTCTAGAAAGTTCCTAACATTAATGCAAATACTGTAATTTATGTATTCAGCTTGTCCAGTTAAAATGAGTAATATTGTCTAGACGAAAGTGCAGCAACACTTCGAAATAAACACCCACGGTAACTATAACCACAATGGAATGAGGTGTCAAAGTTATGTAAAAGAAACGTAAGTTAAAACAATAGGTATTCAGGTGATAAGTTCCGATTCCGACCTGTTTTGAAAGTTGAGTGCATAACTTTTTTTTATGTAACCGGCAGTAATAGAGACGTCACAGGGCAGTGATAGCCCAGTGGTAACGGCCGCGACTAACGAGTTGTAGGTCGTCGGTTCGAACCCCAAGCAGGCACTTTATTTTGGGATTCATCACCGTAAGGAAACCGGCATGTCCTAGAACCAAAAATTCGAAGACATGTAACATCTACCAACACGCACTGTGCCTGCGTGCTGAGTCATAGCTCAGCACGCGGGGACAGTGCTTGTGCGCAGACAGGAGGCCTGTGTCCCAGCAGTGGGGACATTACTTATAGGCTGATTATGGTCGTGGTATATGGTTAATACAGACACGAGACATTTTAATCCTCGGTGGTTCAATGGTCGCAGCAGAGCATGTGGTCCTGGATTCAAATCCTGGGTCGGGCAAAGGGTTTTTGGGTTTTTCCATCAGGAATTACTCAGTAGCCTGGATTCGAATCCTGTGTCAGGCAAAGTGTTTTTGGGTTTTTTCATCAGGAATTTCTCAGTAGCAGCCCGGAGTCTAGATTTGTGCCTTGTTCATTGCAATAGGCTCGCCCCCTTTTTTTTTTTCAAGATGGGACATCATCAAATGACTCCTCCCGCTCTGGGTGGAGCGGAAGGGAGTGTCAGACTCTTACTGACTAAAACCCACCCGTGTTCCTTCCTTAGCCTTTTATGTTCCGGGCCAGCGGTAACCCTTTCGGACTATCCCGCTGACCCGGCAAAGGCTTGCCCCTATTACATTATTACATGGGACTTAAATAAAAGAGGCAAAATTAGGGGGTGTATTGTAGGTACACCTCTGCCTGCCTCACCTTTTAGGGAAATACTGGCGTGATTTTAATGTGTCTGTAATTATATCGGCACCCATACCATACTCTTCTAACCGGAACTCACTGACGAAAGAAAAAAAAACTTTATTGTTTAAGAGAACATTACAAATTCAGATAGCACTAGGCTTCAAATATTTAGAGTGGTAATACCTCATCGGACGAGCTTCATTACAAAAACCTCTACATTAAACTTCTGAACTTTGTATCAAAATGGCAATAATATCTTTGTGGCTGCAGTTACAAAGATATTATTGTCATTATAATAACTTAATTTTGAATAGAAAATTGACTTGAATTGTATTCAGCCTTGCAAATTACAATATTTTGAAGATTTCACACTCGATTTATAGTACACTGTAAGCGTTATTATGGTTTCTATTCCTTTTGTTACTTTTGTACATTTGCCTAAAATTATAGTTCTTATACATTTTCGATTGCTTCATTTTTATTATACCTAATCCTATAATGTAATTTTACGGTCGTAAGTGCCATGATGTACCTAAAAGATGTTTACTTTATTTCGATGGGGCTTCAGCAGCCAGGTTAAAAGTCAGGTCGAAATACTTCGAGCAACAAATGACTATACTTCGAACAACAAATGACTAGAGTAGGTACCTACTCATAGGAAACAAACAGGTAGACAAGGGAAATGCGGTATTTAATGAGGCATAGTTTCATGCTTTGTTTGAGTGAAGAGAAATCCAAATTCTTCAAAGAAGACATTTTGACATAAAATCTGGCTGTAATTTAGAAATTCTGTAAAAACCAGGAAAACAGAAAGCTTCAATCACAAAATGCACGGAAGCAGGAGCTTTCCGTGAAAACTTGAAGACGCCATCTATTGAAGATGACTAAAACTACTAACATTGGCAGCAATGGTCGGCGGTGCGGCTGGCGTAGTCGCACATACAGTTATAAGCAACGCCAACACCACCTTTCACTTGGTTGAAGACGTGGTTGGACTCACAAACTACTTCGATAAACAGTGTTACCGGTGTGCAATAGATGGCATTGATGTTCTAAGCATTCTAGAGTCTGTAGATATCTGTGGAGCTCTGTGGAATTATATTATTATGTATAGTTTGAGTGGGTAGCAAACTAACTCTTGCAAAGTTGTGAAGATATGAAACAGTTCACAGGCTTTCGGCTTGAGGGCGTTGTCTATGATCGACATCATAGATATAAGAAAGAAGTTTACATTAATTAACATCTACAATACTATGATCTATGGTAAGTACTATTTTTTACACTTCTATGATTTTTATCTAAACAGCTATAATATTATAAAGAGAAAAGATTAAATTTTTTGTATGTTTGTTTGTTTCGCTTTTATGCTAAAGCAGATGAACGGATTTGGATGAAATTTGGCACATGGGTAGATCATGATCTGAATTAGGACATATAATACTTTTTATCCCGATATTCCCACGGGATCAAGAGCTAACTTAGCGCAGCTAGTTTTACATAAAAATCATAAAAACATAACTTCTCATCACGCAAGTATTTTATTCCAAGGCAAAGGTTTTATGAACATCCATATTTTGGCATTAGGTTTTTACATACTTAATTGTTATAAAAATTCGATTTTTTTTCCTTATTATTGTTCTGGTTTCTTAACATTACGTAGGCATGTTTCTTTAAATCGTCATAATTCAAAGCTCCTTTACATAATTATAAATGTACCCCCCCCTGCCGAGCACTTACATAAAGACCTTCTTCTTTAATGCTAATTTACCTAATTTTGTCATTACAATACAGGCTTTTCGAAGTGTCTTAAAAACTTCAGAAGACCAATTCCCGTAATTAGAAACGTTCAAAATCTAGGCACTATCTCATCTCGGCGGCAATCAGTGTCAAAAACATGCCAAACATGTATGTCCACGTCAGCTGCATGCACAGTGAAGCTGGGTAACACTCTCCACACGGTGGGTGCCTGAGGATGGATGGCGCCAACGAGGCCGGCCCAGGAAGAGGTGGCGAGATGACCTATAGTAAAAGTGCGCAGTGCTGCTGGGTCCACCCTATTTGAAGTTAAACAAATAATATCAACTTTATTTCAAAGTCAATTAAGTTGATTTCAGAGTGACTAGCACTAATGAAAAAGTTATAAAAATGTTTGAATTTGTAGCGTAAACTGTTTTCCATTGATTCATATTTGTTTACTTTTTTGACAATAAATCGCGAACGCAGATTAGACGCGTACCGCAAGGGTTCGATCATGTGGTTCTAGACCAGGCTGTCTGGAAGGATTTGGGGAAGGCCTTCGCTGAGCAGAAGGACACTGTAAGCTAATTTAAAAAAAGGCAAATTCAAAGTATTTTTAATAGACAGAGACTAAGATTAGACTGCGAATGTTCTAAAAACCCTCAGCTCTTTGTTTAGTTGACGAATAACCAAATTTCCAGCAAATCTGCATACTCATACTCTTACCAAAGAAAATTATGTGCATAAAGTAAGTAAGCAATTAGTAAACACGATTTGCACATTATCCACATTTGTTAACCAAGTGTGTTTGATCAGATTACAAGGCAATATACTGAAGTTTGTCATCTTGTCAGATTTTGTACTTACAGACATTATTACCCAAATATGTCAACAAGTTACTCAATTTTCCAACTTGCGAAAACTACGAACCATCTTGTTGGAAGTCGTAAAGTGAGGCCATTAGAAAAGCGTCAAAGGGAAGTATCTCTTCAGCGGAGCGAGGGTTTACGACAGTTTTTTTGTTCCTGAAGTTGAATCTAGAATTCTAGATGAATCTTAAGTAAGCTGCTGAATGTTATCAACTGTCTAACTTCAGCCCGCGACTTCATCCGCGTAAAATTTCTTGTTTCCTCGACCCACCCCGTCGCATCGCATCCCCTGCCTGCGCTACTACTTTACTTTTTACTCGACTTCTAAGGGTCCTTAATGTAATGTTGTAAATAGCCTTCCTCAAGAATTGGGCTATCAAATGCAAATAGTAGATTGTTGCATCGAGCGCAAAGTGAGTTATTAATGCACGAGTGTTAAATTGGTGCCCGAGCGCAGGCGAGGGCACTCAATCATTTTATATTAAACTTAATGGGAGACATTAAACCTCCATGGTAAAAATAAAAATATTGTGGTAAAAACAAAAAATATAAACATTTAAAAATATAAAAAATAGTAGCCCACCGGTATGGGGAACAGGGTCCAAGCTACCGGCGGTCAGGGCTCCAGAGAGAGGAACCTCCTAACAATGCGGGCCGTGTCCAGAAGTACCGCTTTCTGGATCAAACCCAGCTGCCCAACGAGAGCCTCCTCAGGTGTTGGTCGAGGCTCTTGGCTATTAATCCATTGGCTGTCACGACTATCGGCACAATGATCGCTGAGTCCACATCCCACATGTCGACAACCTCGCGAGCCAATTCAAGATACTTGATTTGTTATTTTTCTCGGCTTTCACGAGGTTCTCATCATGCGGGACGGTTATGTCAACAATTATTATTATTAATATATGTAGAAAATATTACCATATTACCAAAATCAGTTTATGATTAATTACTACACAAACAAGGCCTAGAATGGTTTGGGGTCAATTGATAGGTGCAGACGCCAGCACATGAAGCTACTACAATCTGTCAAATTTCTTTAATAGATTTTCAACTTTATCTCTAAAGCATAGCGTTCAAGGTTGATTGGGAAAATTTGACAGTTTCGGGTAGCTTGATGTACTGGCGTCTGTACATAAAAATATGTTACACAACATATCTAAGATTTTACTCGGTCAAAGAAACACTAGATCTTCTTTAATTAATGCTAGATGTGAGATGTGATGCTTATTAACCACTTTCGCACTAGCATAGAGGTTTTAAATATTTGCAATTATATTGAATTAAGCACCTACTGTTTTTATATGAAGCAACTCGGTTAAGAATTAACTGGTAACTTATGGCATGTAGGTATTTAATCGAAACCGATACGATGATGTTCCATCGTAACAATCAGTCTACAGGCTTCCAGCTGATTTCAACAGACTTGTAATAGGCATGGAAAACAACAAGTTAGTCACTAGGTCACTAACAACACATGAGTTCGGCAAAATGTTTATTTTATCTAAAGTAACATTATAAAGAGAAAATAATATGAGATTGTTTGTATGTTTGTTTGTTACGTTTTCACGCTAAAACGACTGAACGGATTTGAATGAAATTTGGCACATGTAGACCATGACCTAGATTAGGACATAGGACACACTTACTATCCCCCTTTTTTATTGCATACTATATTTCCACTGGATCAAGACTTATTCGGGTGAAACCGCAGAGCGCGGTAGTTTCTAATTATTTACTAACATAAAAAATGTGAGGACCTATATCTTATCTGTACTTTTCTAACGTTTTTAACTCTTGGTTTTAGAGGCCACACCTTTTTGGCTCCGTGATTACTGCGTGTGACAGATTCAATTCACGTCAATTAGCCCAGGTACGCACGGGCGTGTTTTTCCCGCTGCAATTTTTTACGTCCACTGGATTTTCATCGGTCATAGCGCCGAGGGTTGAAATTCCAACTGCTTGTTTTTTGATGTGCTTTGTGGGAATCTCTATGCTCAGCTCAACACCGAGGGTTAAAAATCCAGTGCACGATATTTTTACGTCCGTGCGTACGTGGGCTTACTCGGAGATTCTCACTGGATAGGACGACTAAAATAACGCAGCTACTGACGTCTACTTCCTTCATTAAGGGTAGTTAAAAGTCGTAAAACTGACTGTAAAAATTACATAACTTAGACTCTTAGTACACTTCTCTAGACTTAGCTGTAATTTTATTGGGTATTTAAAAAGATATAATGTTTGTATACAGCGATTTACGTTCCTTTGACTTAGACCGACTGCTGCTTTTATCAGGCAGCATAGATTCTCTCTATGGAACGGAATAGTTGTGGCCCAGCGGTAATAGCTCCGACTTACGAGTCGTGGGTTCAAACCCAGGCAGACGCTTTAAGACTCCTACAAACAGGCGCGACACGCGACATAATCGCGCGCGACATAAAGGCACCGATCGTTGCACGACTTGCGGTGCCTTTGGGTCGCGCGCGATTTTATCGCGTGTCGCGCCTGTTTGAAGGAGCCTTTACCCTGTATAAATAATTTTATCACGGTAAAGGAAAACATCGTGAGGAAACCGTCATGTCCTAAAACCAAATATTCGAAGACATGTGACATGTACCAACCAGCACTGGTTCCGCGTGGTAGATTACAACCCACTGGCTCGAAGAGAACAGATCTGAGTTCCAGCAGTTGTAGTGGGAATATTGGCTGATTGTGCTAGGTATATGGAACGGAATAATACCTATGTACAGTACCCGGCGATAAATATTGCACATCGACCTTTGGAAAGAGACAATCGGCTAATTTCGGTTTCGTAGAGCGTTATCTCTGTCGCACGAAATACAAACCGTCCGATATCTATTAGGAGCTGTTAAAACAATTATGATTTGCTTTTGATAATTATTTTTATTCTTTGTATAAAATCGATAGGATCGAATAGGTCGATGTGCAATATTTATCGCCGGGTACTGCAATCGATTGGGTGTAGGTACAGCTTACTATAGTTTGCCCCTTTGGGGAAAGCTACTTACAGACTGATGTTATGTGCTATGGAACGGAGTTAATTGTAATTTCTGCGATCCGCTTTCTATTTCGAATCAACATCATTATGTTATGATTAGTAAAACAATCTCAATTACCACGTCTACCTATTTTAGCGAATCAAATCCAAAGAGGTATCATTATTTTCCCGAATTAAATAAATTCTACCATACTGTTGTTAGAATTGTCTCTACATCCGCCACCGTTTCAAATACATCCATTAAATTTATGACAATATATATATCATAATTCGTAGACACGCACATTTTCCATTATAAATCATGGTCCGATGAATAAATACGCACTTTTAAAATAGAACAACAACATTACATAAGATAAAGATACGTTGTGTGACAATAAAGTGAGATCGCAGTCAACAAACATCTCATAAATATTTCATAGCCGACGCGACGTGCTGACGGTTATTACACCCGAATTCATGCATGCTAAGCCAAATGAGATGCCTCATCTGAGAAAAAGTGAAAAGCTGGGACGATGAACGTGTGTAATGTTACTTGATTACATCAGTGCGAATCGCGATCTAGTGTTTTTGGAACAAACAGATGCTAGAGGATTATTAATCGTTGTTTTATGTTTATGTCAAGGCTGACATGACAAATTAACAATTTGACCAGGTTAGGTTTAAGGCTCCTACAAATAGGCGCGACATGCGATATAATCGCGTGTCGCGCCTGTTTGAAGGAGCCTTTATGTTAGATCTGGTTTTTAATTGCAGGAATAAGTTACTACAAATGAGGCATGTTGCAGACCAGTGCTTTTTTTTTTGTCTGACGTTAGGACTATCCTTTTTGTAGTCGTGGGGAAACTTTCAAAAGGCACCCGACCTCCGGGGAGGGAGGTCAGGACTATCCTAGAAGGTCAGGCTATTGCCAAGCACATACGATTAGACTATCTAGGTATGAAGTTAGGCGTTTTGTAACCCCGAATTTTGTCATACCAGCTTTAAGAAACGCATACTTCTAATCGAATTAAGTTGACCTAGGACAACATGACGTCGTCTTAATTTGGCATAGTTGTAACTTATATACTTATACATATTTATAGCCCATTAGCGACCTGTCTCTGCCTCGAAAAGTCGAGATTTCTTTATTATATGTAAGTTTCAAAAACAAAGAGATTTCTTCTATATTTAAGTTAAACCTTCCGGAATCAATTATGTAAATAATGGTGAATACCAGTACTTGGTGAATACCAGTGGTGAAGACCAATACCCTGTTGCGAAGTTAAAAAGAACAGCGCAGTCACACAGGCAGATACGAAAGGCGACTAAGTACAGATTGACAGTTCTACAGAAGAATAGGGGTAAAAGGAAACTTTTACTTCTAAGCCGCTATGTTAATTAAATACATAATAATTTTATAGACTTTTTACGCGTCTAAGCAGAAATTATGCTCATTACATTGACGCTCATTGCCGGGTATACAATTATATTGTCCATTAATATAATTATATAATGACATTAAAAAGTATGAATAACTGGACGTTACATAAAGGTAACATGAACTTAAGTTACACGGTGCATATAAATATGTATGGTAACTTTTGGTGTCAAACTAGCGGAAATTTTGTGAAGTGATGTAAGGTGAATAGGCGTAGCAAAGTAAAATTAATCAATGAAATAACTTTGTATAAATATATTTATCATAGAATATTAATTAAGAAACTTAAGTTAGTAATGTTAATCATTAAGTTTGTTTTGGGTGAAAGCATAGCTTTTCTACTATAAATAAATTAAACATTTAAATAAAATCTCTTCCGGAAATCAATGTCTCAATTCTTCAATCAACTAATCTATTCTCAATATTAGTACGTAATCAACATAATTCAATTAGCGATTAGTTTAAAATTTATTTTTAGATCGCGTGTTTTTATACGTTTTCCCCACAGATATAGATACACCTAGATAACGCAAAAGCAACTACTTCGCGTGCCAAAAATCGCACCAGCTTACGTTCAAAAATCGTAAGCCGCCAATTTTGCGCTCAGTCCTGTGTACTGCTATCTGGGTAAGCGCGAGCGATTATTTTTTTAATCCTTGATGAATTTTGTAAATATTCAGATTATACCTACTTACTCTAATAGGCCCAACCAGCACTGGGCCCGCGTGGTGGAATACGTCCCACTCCTTCTCACCGAGAGGAGGCCTGTGTCCCAGCAATGGCAACATTATAAGCTGATTATGCATTTACTTGTCCGTTTTACAGGTTCTTAGTCGCTCAAAGGAACCACGGTGCTGTGCAAAAAATTATCGACTTTCGTGCGCAGGGGCGGTTACATGGGTAATTTAATATCGATTGAAATATCAGGTGTTGCCAATCACTTGACAATGACAATGAACTACGTATCGAATGGCCTATTACAACCGCTGATTTACAATTCAGATATTTTGTCATAAATGAGCCGTTGATATTATTTATGTGTTTTAATAATTTTATGCTAGGTTTGAAATGATCGTAAACATTTTTTGTTAGCATTAATAGCTTAGCTTAATCCGCATAATTGGCCCGCTAACGATCTAATTTGATGTTTCTAGTTTAGTATTGTGGTCGCCAAAGCCACGGTTGTTCTTTAGAAAATCATTAGGAAAATTAAAGTAACACATAACAATACGCCTATTGTCCTCGAAGGGTAAGGCAGAGGTGTAAACAGCTATAATAGTACACCCAAGTACATGTAAGGAATAAGAGATATTTATAACAATAGGCCGTCCGCTTAAGGTGAATGGGTAGTTGAGACCGCGAAATTCAAATTTTCTTACGTTTTTTGCAATTTGCAGGTCAGTGTCAGGTTGTGTCTTGATCAAAATATGATTTGCGACAATAGCAGGTGCATATTCAGAGAAGTATAATCATTAGAATCAATAATACATCTTTCTAAGTTAGATTTCTACCACTAACACTTTTCCATGAGAGATTGGTGGTTGTGCCTGTAGATTGGTGCCTGTAGGAAATGACGTGAAATGTATATTTACGAGTACTTGATTTACAACATATAATAAATGCACGTTCAATTGCACCTACCAAGAAGCCAATTGCCTTTTTTGTTGGTCACCAGAGCAAGCGACCATTGTCCTGTAACAACGAAAGTAAGAAAGTGGTTCAGTTCAGTCCACTTGTTTGGAACGTAGACATGTTTTTATATCTAAAATTATTTATGTTTTGTACTATTTATTGTTGGTACATCAACTTTAAGGTGAAGCAACTGGAACTTGTGTTTTGTATCTATGATAGATTTATGAGAATGAATAAATTTATGTTGTCGGCTTACTGTCAAAAATGTAACCTAGACTAATATTAGGAAGAATTTGTATATAGGGTAATCTTTGGAACTATATTAATCGGATTCTTCAATTAATTTCGCTGACTTTAATACATAAAGTTTCTAATACCTACATTATGATGACTGTAGGTGACATAGCGAGAGTGCGAGACACATTCAGATGGTTTCAAATACTGATTTCGATTACCTATGTATAGTTTTGTAAAATCATTCATTTTGAATAATTACTTTTAGAAAAATGAAAGGATTGAATTGTTGCTGTTGTACAGAAATAAACTGAAATGAAATTGTTTATTCTGTAAATATGACACGGGAATCACTTTTAGACGTTGTATGAAAAAATAAGCGAGGTGGAGACGCCTTTTTCCATTTGACTACCCCTGAGAATAAACGGCTAAATAAATTCAGTTTCACACACAAAACCTTAGGTTACAAATACGATGTTAATTTTGAGGTAGGAATTAATTTCTTACTAACGCTGAAAACGTGACACAATAGAATACCAACAAGGGCTTTCAAAGGCCACAATTAAATAGGTCTGTTACTTGCAATTTTACTAAGTATGTTAAATAAGCCACTTTCATAACCAGTTCTGTTTCATTGTTTTTAATCATGTAGATGGAAATCACATAATTACGTGAAAATTACAATGGAATTTGACTATTCATTCTATAATAATTAAATATGGTTCGCTGTAGGTGCTACTTAGTTTCTCTTCTTAGAGAAATGATGTAATTTTCAATTTGTTTAAATAAATATTTACACAAATTATCTCTTAGTGACGCGATGACTTGAAGATTAATGTTCTTATTTAAATAATTTTATTTATGATTAACATCTTTATTAGATACTTATAATAAAATGCGTACTTATATATTTACTAGCTTCTAACCGCGATTTCGTCCGCGTGAAACTTCTTGTTCCCCTGACCCACCGTGTGGCATCGCATCGCCCGCCCACGCTATTACTTCGTTTTTGCTTAGCGTTCTTTCTGACTTTTCTTTTGTTCAGCTTCTAAGGGTTGTAGGGTGATGTTAAGTAGCTTATATTATTCCTCAAGAATTGGGCTATTAAATGCAAGAAGTATTGTTCAATTCCGACTGCTAGTTCCAGAGCTCGTTCAAACAAACAAAAAAGCAAACCAACTCTTTAGCTTTAATAGTAGTATTAGTGTAAATAGATAGTAGATTATATATAGTATGTATACAGGTTTACAGTGATATATAATTACCTTAGAAAGGTGTTGTTTCGTAAGTCTATTTGCTTGATATGACTTAGCTTATGAAAGCGATCATTTAGGAAGTCACTTAAGTTATGGGGTTAAAGATACCTGTCATCATCGTTATATCAGATAGGAAAAGCTTAGGTACTTCTAAATCCTCTTAATCTATCCACGATATAGTTGGAATGTCTGACTTAATCATTGATCTTCCGAAGGTGCTCCTTCGGAAGATCAATGATTAAGTCAGACGCGCCGCGTGGAGGTTATGTTTAGAGTAAGAAAGTTATGGAACGACGATAAAGAGCTTACAAAAGAATAATTAAAGAGAAAATAATGCTTTTTATTTTGCTGGCCTTTTCTCACAATTGGTCGCAGTAACCAAGCTTATCTAACCAATAATCGCAGTAACCAAGCTTAGCTAACCTTTTCCCACAATTGGTCGCAGTAACCAAGGGTATCTACCCCGACTAAATGGGTTAGGCTAAGGTTAGGTTGGAACTGTGACTGACCACGCTCTTGCCGAATTGGTTGCATTAACTAAGCTGGGATACCCCAACCAAATGTGTTAAATTAGGTTAGAACTGTGACAAAACGCGCGCGAGCCGAGCGAGCAAAGCGAGTGGTGCCGCGGCCGGTGTTGCGATGCAATGGTTCGGAGTAGCAAAAAAATTTACGCGGATGAAGTCGCGGGTGTAAGCTAGTTGATTATATTATGTGGCCAGATTATTGAGGTATCTTTAACATATTCATTTGCAAGCAATTCAAATCTGTGTTTCGCCCGGAAAAAATGCAACGTTATGTAACGTTTATCTTAGCTGGCGAAAAGCATGAATGGACAAGACAGATTGCGTCCACTTCCAAGCAACTGACAGATTCGTCTTATAATCATTCATCGTCATCTTAATAAAAAGCATGCACGGCCACACATAAGCTTATTCATACCTACATCTAAAGTGCCATGCAATTATGAGTTTTGATCACTTCAGGATTAGTGATTACATTGGCAAATCAATTTTTTTTTGCAAGCTGTTGAGCTGACTCAAGGAAATGAGGATGAAATATCAACAATTCAAAGATTTATATTATTTATTTTATTATACATTGGAATATTTTAATGGATTAGTAAGATAATCCTGTACTCTCTCTTTTATTATTGCTTTAAGAATGAAACTGATTGTATTGTATAGAATTATGTCATTGATTTCGATTTTCGATAAATACTCGTACGCGTCTTGCCACCATCATTAATTTATTGTTGACAAGTTTCGAGAGCCTGACACTGAAGATTGATGGTTCCGATTGATGATTTAGCGAAAATTCTCAATTCATGCTGACTTGACACAGACAATTTTCAATTTGCCGCCAAATCGTAAACAAATGACAAATGAATGAAATACATACCTACACAATAATATTGGCAAAGAGTTCCGTTTTCAAAATTTGAACTTATTTTTTTATTATATCGTTTACAAGTGGCCAGTTCTAAAAACTTTCAGTGTCGCCCTCGTAAATGTTTTAATTGAAATAAATGCTTTGAGTTTGAGTTTTTATGCCGCGTTGCTGTTTGCTAAGGATTAGCCACAAACAGCAATATATAGGGATAATATATTTAAAAAGCCGGATATTGCAATTGCAAGGAGGTGAATGATTTGTTGAAAGAACATTGATTGTGTGTGGATTCATGCTGCAGACACATTGTCGCGGTCACATGGCGCGAAGTCTAGTTCGCTTTATCGAAACAATGTAGGTCAGAGTCAGAGACACATCGTTGCTTACAATTTTTTTTTATCACGGCTACATTGTGGCGATAAAGCGAACTACACTTCGCGCGCTCTCTGTTGTATAGCGAGACGTCGAGTAGTCGCGAAGTCTAGTCCGCGTTATCGCGAGAATGTAACAGTAGCGTTACATACACAGAATGAAGAAAAATATCTAGTTTATTGATGTTTCTATAGATAGTGGTTGTGGTAAATAAACCATAAATTTCTCTTATCTGCTCTAGGTATTTAGAATAATTAATAAATTTATTTGTAGATTAATTTTAAATATTTAATCAAATTAGTATGTAAAAGCTGAATGACAGCCACGCGCTGGTATTAGTTTATGCTTATTAAATCAATTAATAAGTTTGGAGGAGGAATAAATCTATACTAATAAAGAAGCTGAAGAGTTTGTTTGTTTTTTTGTTTGCTTCGCGCTAATCTCTGGAACTACGAAATGCAAAAATACCTAATTTTACAAACCCGACTGGGATTTAAAAAATCTTTTTGCATTTGATAGCTCACTCCTTAAGGAAGGCCATAGGCTATTTTAACATCACACTCGGACTCTTAGAAGCCGAGCAAAAAGAAAAGAAGAAAGAACGCTACGCGAAACCGGAGTAATACTGCGGGCAGGCGATGCGATGTGACGGGGTGGGTCGGGACAACATGAAATTTTACGCGGACGAAGTCGCGGGCAGAAGCTAGTCCTAATTCCTACTAATAATATTATAAACGCAAAAGTTTGTGAGGATGGATGGATGGATGGATGTTACCTACTCTTTCACGCAAAATTAATTTGTTTTCACCTAGCGTTCTTTCTGACTTTTTTCTTTTTGCTCGGCTCCTAGCGTAGCGTGATGTTACATAATGCCATCTTCTTCGAGAATTGAGTTATCAAATGCAAAAAGATTTTTTTATGAAATATTTCAACAAGAGCTAGTAGTGTTATTATTCGTAAACAGGGACTAAAATCGCTCTTTCATCCCTAGGGATTTTCAAATCACTTTTGGTCTCTAGGGACTAATAGGTAATACGGGCTGATGTCTGCAACTCCACGTCATGCGCGTATTTTGCGTACGGAAAGGGACTAAAAGTGATTTGAATTTGGAATGTGGATATTGTTAGTAAAAGTTCCAATCACCAAAGAGATCAATCACGAACATTGTATGAACAAGTAACAGGCTAAGTATATGATAAAGATAAAAAAAGTGCTCGGGCCAAATAAAAAAAAGTTTGCAAAAAAATAAAAAATGCGCAAAAGCATTCTGCCTTCGTCCATAATTGTTTACTCCAAATTATAAACGTTCTATTCTTATTCATAAGTTGCACTTACTTATTTTTTCATACAGGGTGATAAAAAGTAGAGTGTCCACCTTGGGATCAACACTATTTTAAGCTCGAGTGACGTACTTTGAATCCCTCGCTGCGCTCTGGATTAAAATAAACACTCTCGCCTTTAAAATAGTGGTTTGCTCCCTTGGCAAACAATCTTCTATTTAAATTCCAACTAGTAGTTGAAAAGATTAGCGAGTTCAAAAAAAACTAACTCTTCAGCTTTAGGTTTTATACTATGTACTAGCTTCTTTCTCAGCCTGAGACTTTGTCCGAGTGAAATTTCTTGTTTTTTTAACATAAAATAGATATATTCTATAGAATCTTATCGCCCGCCCGAGATATTACTTCGTTTTGGCTTAGCGTCCTTTTCTTTTGCTCGTCTCCTAGCGTAGCGTGATGCATATAACGCATATAAATGCATATAACCTTTCTCAAGAATTTGGCTATTAATAGTAAATCATATATTTTTTTAATCCGACTGATAGTTCTAAAGATTAGCGCGTTCAAACAAACAAACTCTTCATCTTTATCATAATATGAGTATTAGTTTAGATATAATACGAATTGTTAATTATGTATTCATTTTATGATATAACAGTAGATATCTGTAATGGAGCCAGTTCAGAGGTCAAGGAACTAGAAAAAAAAAGGCTTGACGGGTCAAAGAAAATACATATTGAATTTATTTATTTGTTTTGTAATCAATCATGGAGATATATACAGGGTGTGGCGTAAATAGTGGTCCACCATTAAGGATTCGATATGCCGGATAATTTACTATAACATATTACAATTCAAACCATTTTCACCCAAGGGTTCCCAAAATATATAATTTTTTGTTTTTTATTTACGAAATTTCTACCTTTTGTTACAAATTTCGTGGTAGTTTCAACAAAAACTATATTTATTTCATTTTGATTCCTGTTAATTACTGCTGAATACTAGAGCTATTGTGTAAAATTATGGTTTTTTATGTAATATTAGAGCTTTCGAAGAAAAAGTTAGTTCTTCTCTATTTTAACCCTAATTTTTAACATATTTGTTTCCTCCACTGCTTTCTGTTCTCACATTACGCCTGATTTCCCCGACTCACATTCCTTCGCCAGTTATGTGTAATAGGGGGCTGTCAACAGGGCGCAAATCCAGCCTTCGGGCTGCTAGAATACGGTCTAATAAAATATTTACTCTTTAGAATAAAGGCTCCTGCAAACAGGCGCGACGCGTGACTGCTCGTTGCGCGACTTGCGGTGCCTTTGTGTCGCGTGTCGTGTCGCGCCTGTGTAAAGGAGCCTTAAGACCTTTTTGATAACTTTTATTTAGGTACTTTTGGAGTCAGTAGGTACGGGGAAACTTATAAGAACATCATCATCTGCCTAGCCTTTTCCCAAATATGTTGGCGTCGGCTTCCAGTATTCTACACGGAGCAACTGCCTATCTGACCTCCACAACCCAGTTACTAGGAAATACGATACCCCTTTGGTAAGACTGGGTGTCAGACTTTCGGGCTTCTAACGGCCCGTAACGACTGTCAAAGATCCACGAATGGCAGCCGGGACCAACGGCTTAATGTGCTTTCTTAGGCACGAAGGGGTCTTGGTATGTAAAGATGGTCACCCATCCTCGGACCAACCGCGGCAAGCGTAGCTTTACCTGATCGATCGCCCGTACGGCTGTTATCTATAAGCCTCGCATCTTTACAAATCAATCAATCAATAAAATATTAAGTAGTTTGAACTACTTAGTGAGTATCTTGTTTTGGAATACACAACCAATATTTCGCAAACTGCCTGGAACAAGTTTCAAGGATTCTCTACTTCACACAGTAGTTATGAAACATTATGTAGGATTTGGATAAGATCTGTTCTAAAACATTTCTTAGGCCTACAACGGTCAAATGAATGATGTAGTACATTATTTTACAATAGCAGCGCCCCACGGTCTCACTTGCATAAGTATCGATCCCGTGAGAATATCGGGATAAAAAGTGTTCTGTGTTATTCTGATGTATAAGGTATATTACTGTACAGTTTCATCAAAATCCGTTCAGTAGTTTTTGCGTGAAAGAGTAACAAACATCTAGCCATCCAACCAACCATCCTCACAAACTTTCGCGTTTATAATATTAGTAGGAAGTAGGATTATGTTACAGTCCGAAGTCCAGCAGTGCGATTCTGTAACCATCTCACCGTGAAAACTTAGGTGAACTGAGCGTGGAGTGAGCTGTCAATAGTGTCAATTCCTAGCAAAAACAAACTCACATCACCTAAGTTTTCACGGTGAGATTTTTACAGAATCGAACGGCTGTATAGAGTTACCTATAGTACATAGCCTGTAGAGTAAGCAATGTTTGTCAAAGGACCGATGGCCGGTGGAGCAGTCCTGGAGTGGAGACAGCGTATCGGCAAGCGTAGTGTGGGATGCCACCCAGCTGGATGGACAGGCGACCTTAAAAACGTGGCTGGAACAGACTGAATAATGCGGAAAGCGGAGGACATGGTGCTGGGGTGGAGGCTGGGGGAGGCCCATGTCGAGCAGTGGAATAGAATAGAATATACTCTTTATTACTCTTTATTCCTCTTTATTCTCTTTTTTGTGGACTGTATTAGGTGGGGATTGAGTAGATGTACAGTCGAGAACAGAAAAAGTTGAGCTTTGGGACAGTTTTTAACTACGCCGTGTATGACACTTTTTATTTTAAATCCAAGTGACAGTTAAAAAAAATACATGCACTTGCCAGATAATATTATTGTGTATGAAAATTGCTTAACATTTTTGTTCCTCGAGTGTACCTCTACCTTAACTTACCTCTCTCTATACAGATACACCTACACTTGATGTCATGTTAAAATAAAACGTCTCTCACATCATTCATTGTTCCAAATCACCTACATTATGTGTTATGAGATGACGCAACGGCATTCAATTATGATTTCGCCAAATAATCCACAAGTCACGTGTCGAGCAAGAAGATCCAATTCTCTTACTACGAGTATCCACCCATTCGTTACGCGTAAATCTCCTTTTCAGAGCCAGTGAATTTAGAACTATGTGCAATTGTGATAAGTCTTGAAATTTAACAATCAATTCAATTCTTTTACTACAACCAACCGTTCGTTATGCGTAGATCTCCTTTTATGAGCCAGCGAATTTAGAACGATGTGCTATAGATATAAGATTTGAAATTGAATGTAGATCTTATTAGGAATAAGTTTTCTACGATCGATCATGTGATACTCCTTTGTTTTTTTTTATTATAGTAAAAGTATGTCTAAGGTCGTTGTAATAGCTGTAAGTTTCGATAGTTAACGATTGCGTATTAGTTGATTAGAGAATCGAATGTAGATTGTTTTGATGATATAAATTGGGGCACGCATTTGTAATAGATTGTAGTTTATCGAGGTTTGAAAGACTTTAATTAGTGATTAATCATCTGATTCTTCTATTAAACTAGCCAGTTGATTGCGTCACTGTGGAATTCATCGATTAATGTGTAACACTTTTATATACATATACTTTGAAGAATTGTATTCTGTAACTTATCTTCTTTTCTTGAGCAGGTGCACACGACGGCATTATCAAGCTATTCATTTCCAGTTTTAGCTGACCTCACATTGTACAAGCTTTTCCTACAATGAGAAGTCAGGTTATACTGGAAATGTATAGTTTGATATGTCGTCGTGCGTACGATGTTTGTGTCATCTACGAAGCGATATACTTACAAGCTTTTAATAATAGGTATTGTGTAAAGGCTCCTTCAAACAGGCGCGACACGACACGCGACACAAAGGCACGGCAAGTCGCGCAACGAGCGGTGCCTTTGTGTCGCGCGCGATTCGCGTCGCACGTCGCGCCTGTTTGCAGGAGCCTTTAACTGGGTAACATCGCAATTTTTGTTATTGTTTATCTTTATCGTTGACTGTTATCTATACACAGGGGTCCCAGGGGGGGGGGGGGGGGGGTTACAGGGTGTCCCTGGAAGTATGGATCAAATAGAATAGGGGTGTGGGCAAGGTCATTTCCAAACTTTTTAACCCTGAGAATGACGGTGATTTTTTTTTCGGTTCAGAAGTTTGTTTTTTGTTGTGCTTCTGTAAGCAAATATGCTTAGAGGTATGTAGAACGAGATTGTAAGCTTTAGCTGGCTCGAATGACATAACACGAACCGGCGTGCGTGGGCGCACGGGCAATTATTTTATTTGTCGGTCAGACTCTTCTTTTAGAAATTTTGCATAGGAATTCGTGTACCTGCCTAGACATTGTTATTTTAGATTTAGTATTTCTAGGCCAAAAAACCTCCGTAATGAAATGTTATGTAAAGAAAAATGTTGCAAAAACGAGTTAGTTACGGTAAGACAGTGACATCTTAGATTTTACCTCTCACTTGCATACTAACTGCGGGGCACAATAATTCTAAGCACAAGACACATTAAGGCGCGTTTAGATGCAGTAGCAATAAATTACGAACACGCAATGAGCTAAGTCACTTCAACAGTTTTATTTTAATGGACAGATATTACCTACATAAGTATTAAGTATGTGGGTAATATCTGTCTGTATCTGTCTGTGTGTGACGTTTTTTAAAAAAAGAGAAAAAGAGATAAGAGCATAAAGGAAAAAATTCTATTTAAGTAAATATAATTTTTGCCTTTATTATCTTTTTCTCTTTTTTAAAAATCGTTGCCTTACACCAGGAATTACTCCTGTATCGTGG
Organism: Luperina testacea; assembly: GCA_927399505.1. Lineage (NCBI taxonomy): Eukaryota > Metazoa > Arthropoda > Insecta > Lepidoptera > Noctuidae > Luperina > Luperina testacea. The sequence goes on along the minus strand of OV656768.1, from coordinate 13,724,911 downwards.
GTAATTTATAATTTAATGCGTAGTAAATAAACACATAAATAAATTAGGGTTGATTCAAATGAATGTAATATCGTAGCTACACAAGTTTAAAATGGAATGTTATGTAAAGAATATTGTTGCAAAATCATAAAGACCCGTCAGTAAGTATCTATCTCAAGACAGTAACGGATGAGACAGTGACATCTTAGATCTTACGTCTTACTCGCATACAAACTGCGGGACATAATAATTCTAAGCCATAGAATTATAACGCCTAGAAACCGAGTACGCGCGATTTCAGTGAGGCACTTTCAAGTGAGTCTAAAAGACTCACTACGTTCCGAACGTCCGCCAGTTGTCAAGGTCAAACGCTAGAGCAAACATCTCCGAGCTTTCCGAGACAATTTCATTAATAATGACTTATTGTGTAGTGAATGGGTGTCACAATGCATCAGAAAAGAATAAAAAACCTACCAACATATCATTTCATAGGTAAGTACACACACCGGCACAATTAGGGGAACACAAAAAAAAGGTCGTTTTTCTTAACAAATTTATGTAGCACATATTTTTTTTAGTTAATCAATAATTAATTGCACTCAAACTAACTGAAATAAACGCTAAAGTGACTCACACAATACTTCTACGTGAAGAAATAAACAAAAATGCCAAAAAATGAGAATTGAACGTTTTTTCCTTAAAAGTGAAATCTGTAAACATTTTCAAAAATGACAAAAAAAAAGGAGTTTTAGTATCGGGTATTGCCGCCACGGGCTCTAATTAAAGCCTGTACACGATTTCCCATGCTTCGGATAACGTTATCAATGAGTTCTTGGGACAAATTGTTCCACTCTTCCACTAACGCTAATTTAAGTTCCTCCACATTATTAGGGGCTGGATTTCTTTGTCGAACCTTTCTTCCCAGGTAGTCCCAGACATGTTCTATCGGGTTCATATCCGGTGATCGCGCTGGCCAGTTCATCAGAGTGATGCCTACTTCATTAAGGTAGTCACTCACTATACGCGCAGTGTGAGGGCGTGCGTTATCATGCATGAAAATGAAATTTTCGCCTATGAATGGGGCAAAAGGCATGACATGGGGTTCTAAGACTTCTGTAATGTACCGCTGTGCAGTTAGCGATCCATTACTGATGATCACTAGCTCCGTGCGGGCTCCCAAACATATGCCACCCTATACCATAACTGACCCTCCACCATACGACACAGTTCCAGTGAAATTTGCTTGGTGATAACGTTCCCCTCGATGTCTCCACATTGTTTCCCTCCCATCCACGAAATTTACACAAAATCGGCTTTCGTCACTGAACAAAACACGGCCCCACTCATTAGTCCAATCTTGGTGCTCTCGAGCGAATGCTAATCTTGCTACACGATGAGCTACCTCGAGTTTTGGGGCCTTTGCTGGCACGTACGAGTTTAAGCCAACTTCATTCAACCGTCTTCTAACAGTCCTTTCACTCACGTTGACGTTACGGACTTCTGCTAAACGATTTCGGGTCTGGACAGCTGTTTGACGACGATTTCGTAAAGTCTGCATGACCAAGAAACGGTCATCCAAGGCGCTAGTTGCTCGATTTCTGCCCTGTCCTCGTCTGCGCACGAACGATCCAGTCTCCCTATAACGTCGGACGACGCGATGAATCACCGATGTCGATACACCCAGTGCGCGACTGACTGAGCGATAGGTGTGCCCTTCCTCGATCATGGTTACAGCCCTAGCCACAGAAGTTGCTGGTAAATCACTCATTTTGTATCAGAACAATGTGCACTATTCAAATGTAAACAGTTAAATGACCCACAGTCCCTATTCGCAGCATCCACTAAAGTTCTTATCAGAATGAGTACAAAACGTTAAGTCAGCAAATTCTTAAACAACCATAAATTCTTGTCAAAACACTTAAAATTAAAGTTGGGGGTACTTAAAACAATCTGTTATGAAGTTATTAACACTTAAACAAAAACTACTTATAAAAATACCCGACAATGTTAGAAAAAATCAACCTTTTTTTTGTGTTCCCCTAATTGTGCCGGTGAGTGTACTACAATTCGACTTGTATTTTGCTACAATAATGAATACAAAAATTAAATACGACAACAAAATTTTAGGCCGCCATGTTATGAAGGTGTTACCAGTTGCAATGAATTACCCTATTGTTCAACGAAAAATAAATACACACCCGTATTTTTTTTTTACAATGAACCCGAGATTTTTACACAACTGCCCAAAATTTTTTTAGAGAAAAATCAATATGGCGGCTTTGTAGCGCCATTTTGAGATTTGAAAAGAAACTATTTATTTTAAATTATTACAAAATGGGTATCAAAATTAAGGTCTTGGTGAGCTCAATTCAAATATAAATAAATAATATACGGATATTTAATATAGATAAGTAGAGTGTACATGCAAAAAAAATCATCTTTATCAGCTGCAAACAATTTAGTTAGACTTTAGCGAAAAAAACTTGCTATTCTTTAGACCAGTAAAAATATAGAAATCGTGCGCTTCTAGTTTAAAGAAACTTTCACGCTAAATGAAATCTAATTTAATAAGGGATTTTCTCACAGATTGAAATTAAGAAAAAAAAACTGGTTTCATAAATGGTACTAGCTAAGCAAAGACGGCGCTAACAAATAATGAAGTTTTTTTTTATTTTCTTGCTCTATGGTTGCTCTGTGGTTTCCATACATACAAATACCATAACACATAACCATGATGATTTTAATTGATTAGTTGTTCATGACGTATTTTCTCATAATTTATCAGTAACATCGATACATTTTCTTCTCCCTTTTGCGTTTTTCCTTAAAATGATTAAAACCATTAATGCTGCTCATTCATGTACCTATTGAATGTTAACTTATAATAAATATAGATTTTAATTACAAATATTCGTTTTAATGTAAATTAACATGTTATTTTTATAACAAGCTTTAAATAGAACTAGTACGTTACCAAGTACAAGATAAATAATCCGATTTTACGTAAGTATAAAATTTCCCCACTTTCGGGGAAACACTACTGCACTGTACACACTCCACAACATCAGAGTTTTGTTTGTGTGCGTGTCGGCGATCGTAAATACGCAATGCTCACGCATACATCAATAGATTGATGTGTGCGTTTTTGCCTCACTTGAGACGAAGCGCTTGTATGAAGACTATCGATCTAGGCGTTATTAATCTAAGTTCTAAGCACAAAACACATTAAAGTGCAGTAGCAATAAATTGAGAACATGCAATGAGCTTGAGATCAAATAGACTCACTTCGATGGTAAAGAATTTGACAAAAATTACATACTTAAAATTGTTTCAGAGATTAATGTGTATTTAATAAACAAATAATAAATGAAGGTTAAGCTAGAATAAATGTAAAATCGTAGCTTCACAGGAATGTTGAGACTGAATTTAGTCTTTTTGAGAAAACTCTATTCAGTTTTATCTAAAACCATAGATCAGATTAACTTTTAATTGGCAGAAAAATCTTACACACAACAGACTTTTTTGTAAACACGCCTTACAGCTACAAATCTTCAAAATCATGCAGCATTGTCTGAAATAAGTTTACTCACAATTTTATATAATTACAATCTCACTAACGAGCTAATTGTTATTATTACGTAACTATTTAATTTCTCGCGAACTGTCTCTTTTCTCCGTCTCATTATACACACGAGTACATTCTCGCCATTGTTCCAAATTTAAATTAAAGCGGTTACGACGGAACTGTTGCGTGGTATAGACAAATGCGTTCGAGTACAACTTTTTTAAACGTATTTTGATGCAGACTGTTACATTTGCATTACGTTTAGTTATTAGAAATGCAAATGAGGATTGATGCAAAAAGTGATTATTTCATAATGTATTGTTTGTTTGTTGAAATGGCTTGAGTATCTACTTCCTGTGTCAAACTGTTATCTTTTAGATTTTCTTATTGTGTGGATATGTGAAAAACTTAACTTACGACAGATACGTATTTGCATGACGGCGTTTTGAAAGAGGTGTCTTTGTTGGCACCTCTTTTTACTTTTGTGTTACAATCAGGTTTTTGAAGTGAAAACTTCTTTAGCGGCGCTGTGTACTTTTTTTGGAATGGGTAAAAACTTCTAAATTCGCGTCAGGTCACGTGACCCTGATCGAAAATTCGTAAGACGTAAAACGTCAGACGTAAAACGTCAGACGTAAAACGTAAGACGCGCGTTGTTGAGGACAGCGCCATCTATGCACATCGGGAAGAACTACGAGGGCCTCGCGTACTAACGTCAGACGTAAAACTTAAGACGCGCGTTGTTGAGGACAGCGCCATCTATGCACATCGGGAAGAACTACGAGGGCCTCGCGTACTAACTACGTAGTTCATCCAACAACGACGAGATGGCGCTGAACCACGGATATATAACTGTGTGCTTATTTGTAAATCTGAATAAATTCCTTTCACGAGAAGAATAAACCAGTCACTTTGGTCATCATACCTGATTTGCAAAAAACCCTATAAAATAAGGAACACACCTTAACACGCGTGTTTTGTTTATAAGACGATTCACAAAATACACTCGTAATTGTTCAAGTTTTCACTTCTGTCGGCACTACCGGAGTGCCAGTGTTTTTTTTTATTACAAAATGCATCTGATTTCTGAGATCCTGTTTATTTAATCTCCGTAACAGGTGAATGTTGCAGCACTTCTAACCTATACCACGACCTTCAATTGAACTCAACGCACATGGCATCATGACTCAATACATTGGCGGTTACAAAAAATATTGCACTGGTTTTTATGCATGTTCGGATAAGTTTACTGTAGTGCAAAAAAACAACACTTCATGTCTGTTAGGAAACTTTGAACATATTAAAGCGTAGAGAGGATACATTATGACGACACTGCGTACGAATACAGACCACGGAGGAGAAATCCATCAGAGACTAAGCTTCAGACGATCTTATGCAAAATGGCTAAGTGTGTGTGATGTTGAGGAGATTGTCCAGGTAGTGAAGTGCGATTCATGTAGAGGAGATGGGACGCGGAAAACGGAAAAGGACACGGAAGATATTATCCCTAGCTCGTCTGTTACATGTTTATAAATGGCAGATTCACAGAGGCTATGAGACGTGGACTGGACCGTAAATGAAGGTGTATTATTATTTACCTGCATTTACTGTCTACGCTCTGGGTGTACCGAGAGCTAAGTTAGTGTATCCATTTGAACTGCGCTGCGTCTGGAAACGCGTTGATGAAACGATAAGCACGTTGCCGCTATGTGGTTGGTATATGAAGTTCGCAGTCTCTGTTGGGTGTCTACTCTGTGGTTCTTATACTTTCCTCCTGTTACGTTATATTGCAGAAAACCTAAACCATCTTGCAAGCATAAGAGAATTGCATTGCAAAATTCATGTCTTGAACGCTAAAAACACAAATTACCTATGTATTTTGAATAATTGCAGTAATCAACTAAAAAAAATCTCAGTGATACAGTGTTTATAACTTTATATAATATTGTAACTATTCCAAATGGCGCCAATGTGGCCAGTATTTAGATCTCTATGTCTAGAAAACTCTGATAGGCTGAAATTATCGATGAATTGATTACATTCTCATACTATATAATATGATGAACAAGATTTTGCTCTTCTCGAAAGCATAGCTTAGTGACTACATAATCAGCCTATAATGTTCCCACTGCTGGGACACAGGCCTCCTCTCTTCCAGAGGGAGTGGGCTTCAATACACCACGCAGGTCCAATGCGGGTTGGTAGATGTCACATGTCTTCGAGTTTTTGGTCCTAGGACATGCCGGTTTCCTCACGATGTAGTTTTACGACTGTCGCAGGTAATTTACTGACATTAATAAATCTTATAAACCACCTACATTGAGAAATCATAAAAGGCATTCCAATTAAACGATGAACCGAAATTACGAACAGCTATCGCTTGTTTGCATAAGATATAATAAAGTGTACGTCAATTTCTTGAACCAGTTAAAATTGAGATTTATTGAGATGATAAACCGCGCCTAATCGACACGTGTCTGTTAAGTTGCATCATCTAATTTACTGGGTAATAAACAAGAGATTTCTACATGAGCTGCCGAAATTACGAACTACAAAATAATGGTGAAGTAATTTTATAAGAACGTTAAGCAGTAGCCAGTAGGCCGAACGCTTAACTGGTCACTTAACTGGTCAAAAACCACCACCACCACCACCACTTAAAATATTATCTTTTGTTTTTCTTTTATTTTTATCTTTCGACATCCCATCTTCCAAGCACGGTGAGCTGTGCTGGGGCGGCTGCTGCAGGTGCGGAAAACCTCAAACCCCAATCTCTTTGGAACTTATATGTTTGAGCCGTTTGGGGTTGAAACACTAGGGCCATGGGGCCTGAGTGCCCACTTAGTATTTCGAGACATCACCTAAGCGGTTGGTTGGCCCTTCACTTGACCAGAGGGCTGGCCTATTTTTGGCCAAAGAAACAGCATTGCCATACAACGTGGCAATGCTGCCAGTCTTTTGGGCACGTTTCCTGTTGACAGCGATGCGGACGATTTTTTTTTATGCCCTTTCATTATTTCCCCTCCTTTTTATATACTTGTACCTACATATTATTATTATTATTTTAAGACTGGTAGTGTTTATAATATCAATAAAATATAATATTTTAGTACTTCCTTTGCTTTGTAAAATTAATAGATGTTTATATTATATAGCACTTTGCATAACTAAGCAATTGAACTCTGGAACTCATGCTCGGCAGTAGCGCTTGCAGCCACTAGAACAACCACGCAGACTCGAAAAAAAAACATCTCCAAACACACGTTTTGGATGTGAAGGTATTTTGAATACATTGTAGTTTTTGTGTAGTCTCCAAAATTATACTTTGTTTGAACTCTCATAGTCTAATCAAGAACATTTCAACTGTTAGAGTTCAGATAACTGATACCTGAGGTTATATTTTCAATCCTTCCTTGCTTTTTTACATTATTTATTGCAACAACTTATTTTTTTATTTGTTTTTTCATAAGGGAAAACAAACAGTAGTATGTTAAAAATAAACGGAAATTACTTAACAAAAACACTACCCACTATATTTTCCACAGGTTAGGTTTAATACATACATAAGTGTATGTTAATTTATACGATTAAGAAGTTAGAGAAAATAAGTGTTCTTTAATGGTTTCTGTTAACCGGTAACATATTAGGCAGACCGGTACACTTAATAATTGTTTCTTTTATGTCATCATTGCAGACAAATCAAAGTATTGGCAATATTACGATGACCATTCAGCTTATCTGCCCGCTGTATGCAAATAAATCGAAAGCGCTACCGACCAACTGTTATATGTTCTCCAAACAAGAGTGCGTCGTTTGACTTCTTTGAAATTGTTTTTTGTTTGTGTTATGGGAAAAAATATTTGATGAATGTTAACGACTGCTGCAGCATACCCTAGACGGTGAAGGAAAACATCGTAAGGAAACCGGCTTGTCCTAGAAACAAAAATTTCGACGACATGTACCTACTTCTACCAACCCGTATTGGACCCGCGTGGTAGATTACGGCCCACTCCCTCTCACAGAGAGGAGGCCTGTGTCCCAGCAGTGGGAACATTATAAGCTGATTACGCTTATTCTTACGCTAACGACTGCTGTATCTGTTACTTTTGTTAATCCTTGGTTTAGGTAAGAAAGCGGTGAACGGTCACACAATAAAAGAGCGTTTTTGCCAACTTAAATTATTAAATACTATTGAAAATGACAGATTTTCAAGACGCCGTTATAATATGACGGAACCGCTTTCTTATGTAACCAATAGCTTTACTTAGCAATAGAGACATGAACTCTAAGCCCACCATTAACTTATTTATACTGAAACGATTTTTGCAATTCGCAAATCAGTGTCAGGTTGTTTGCTGAACAAAATATGATTCGCGACCGTAACAAGTATGTGTACTTACAGAATTATAATCATTAAAATCATCAACATAATCCTCTAAGTTCATATAACTATATTGAATGACTATTTAATGAAATATCACCTACCCTGGCCCTTCTCCCTTAATGCTTATCTAGTTCATTTTATGAATACCTAAGTCGATCTATCTATTGTCTAGGTAGCCATTGTTAAAATAACTACAGATTTTTATATCGATGCTTTTGGAAAAGAAATCTCAACAGCCCTCACATGTTTAGCAAGATGTTTATGTTTAAAAACTGAGCGTATTGTCACTAGAAATTAGAAGGTGGGTCGATAGAAGTAGTGTCGTGACTCTGGTAAAAATACAGCTTACAATATATAAAATATAGTTTTCTGGCTATTGAAGTCAAAATAAGAAAGAAATGAAAATACAATATCTGAAACTTTTTGTATAGTTTTTTTGCAATCACCCGAGAAATAATCAAAGCATAGTTTGCACCGTGAAAGTATAGCAAAAAGTCAATGCAAAAGAAGTTTGTCTTGACGCGCCCAGTGAAAGCACGCAATCAAGTTGGTCGCGCGGACTGCACACACGGCGCTGTATCGGAGTGAGCACTTTCGGTCAAGCGGAGACTCTTGCGCATCTCGTGGGAATGTTTCCGAGGTATAAAAGAACGTAACGTTGTGTTTCGCTGAACCATTGCTTTGCATGTACCCGTTCGCTCCATATACCCATTCCGGATCACACACAGGTAGGCAGTGTTTGTGATATCGTGTTATCAGTGTTGTGACGTGCTTTAGTGCTGTGATCTGATAAGTCTGTTTTCTTTTGACAGAAAGTGCGGAGCAGTGACGTCAACATGCGGTTATATTTGCTGGTATGTACTTTTTAAGTTATATAAGAGTAATGAGCGTATTCCGCAAGTGGCGTAAAGTTCAAGTTTGTTTCTCAATTGTGACTGTAATCTTCAAAATTGTTGCGATTAGTAACTGTGTGCGGACTTGTCTCTGTTTGAAAACGTTGACATGTGAACTTGTAACGACTAAGCTAATCATGTTGCATAACATAGAGTTTGCAGTAAAATCAAAACATTTATTGTTATACCTAAGTTCCTTTCGTAAGAGTAACCTGAAAATTGAAACCTATTGTCAAATGTGAAGATTAAAAAAAAATCAATGACAAATGACAATCAAAAACGAATGTGTCAAAATGTTTATTCATTTAAATAAATGCTCGTAGACAGACGCATCGGTCACAAATCCTTCATATCTATAGCTCAATAACGTATCAGAACTTACGATTTTTGAGATAGATATATTATGTAACCGTGGATTTGTAATAAACTATGTTTACGTCTCAATACTAACTGAAACTCTAGTAATATTTGCCTTATTCAAATAATCTTTCATCACCAGTGAAAAATATTTTGTGTTCACAACTTTTAACGGAAGTCTCCGTATCAGATAAAAACAAAATATTTTTGTTAGAATAGTCTTCATAGAATAGAGTACCTAACATTCTCGAGCCAAATATCGGCTACTTCTCGATTTGCCACTTGCCCGATTCACCACCACAACAAAATACATAAATAAAAATAGCATTTCGTAACTTTTTTGATCTTTATACATTCAGTCGTTCAGTCGACTGTTCCGCAACAGATAAGGATAAGTCAATGGGTAGTCTAGAAGTCCAGAAAGTATAATATTGCATGCCAATCAATAAAACGACTGCTGAAAGAATGTGACCGCCCATCTTACAGATTGTACGAAGCCGAAAGTCACTTGTTCTTCGCGTTATTATGTTTTTTTTTTTATACTGGACCAAGCCTTTTTTTACGAAACAAGTTGGTAATGCTATAACTTAACTTTAAATACTCCCTCGATGCCTTTACCGACAAAAAGGAAAGCCTATATGTAATTGCTTACAAAGCAAAACCTAATTGCTTATCTTTATATTCAAATGTTCAGCTATAAATGAGTTGATCAATCTGATCTAAACTCTGAAAAGCTTCTCCAGATACTTCACAAGAAACTCGATTGCATTCATTGCACATATCTCGAGTGTACCTACTGCAAATATGTAGGTACATCACTGTTCTGCCAAATGATAATAAATATACATTTTGTAAAGCCTTGGACTCGCGGGACAATTGTAATGTTATGTAGCCTGGTAGGTCGTGACCTAAAAATTGGCCAATGACCAAAAGACACCTTTGACCGTTGATTTGAACATGCCAAGACTGCTATTGCTTACTTCTCTAGGAAATTGAGCTTTATGTTATTATGAAATTGCTTCATTAATCGGTTGTTACAGTCCGGCCGTCACGCGTCGTCGCGAGAATGCTTTACTGACACCTGCCAGTGCTACGATTCTAGTAGCTAATAAGGATCAAATTCGCAAAATACGTATTCGTTTGTATGAAACTGATAGGTATCAAGAACGCAGTCTCTTGTGGGCCGCACTGTACTCAAAATTTTCACAAGGTGCCTGTGGTTTATCCTCCATTAGAAATTATTTCAACGTGTGTCTTGGTTACTGAAAATAGTCCAAATAAAAATTATATCAATTTGGACGCATCATATTCTATACAAGTAAATAATCTAAAAATCTATACAAATAAATAAAACTGACATGTCTGTTTGTAATGTCAAAATAACTGCTTTTTACTAAATGCATATGAAAGGTTACATATAGGTATCTCCGAAACAGCTGGACCGATTTTGATTAAATCTGGTATGGGGATGCTTTGAACTTTTTAACGACATACCAAGGCGAGGCGAAGGCGAAGCCGCGGGTGGAAGCTATTTAGTCTAAAACAATAGGCAGGAAAGAGTGTCATAGCCGCAAGACATCGTATTGTGAATGTACTTTTTTCGTGCTGAACAATCACAGTGATTGACCCCGTTTTTTAAACAAATACGTACTTACGCGACACTGTAATTTTTTATGACATGCTAGCTTTTGCCCGTGGTTTCGCCTGGTGGTGGTCAGAAATTATGTCACGGGACCGTACTACCGTGAAAAGGTAATAAATACACATATAGGCAGACTGACAGACAGAGTTACTTTCATATTTATAATACTAGCTTCTACCCTCGACTTCGTCCGCGTGAAATTTCACCCTCCCCCCATTCACCCTCTTAAGAATGGAATTTTGAAAAACCCTTTTTTAGTGGACACCTACTCTTCACAAAGAACACACCCTCCAAATTTCATGATTCTATGACCAGCGGTTTAGGCTATACGTTGATATAATATCAGTCAGTCAGGACTTTGAATTTTATATAATTATATGAGTATATATGAAAGTATCGCAAAAGACATAATCCGCGCAGGTGACACTAGGTATTGAAAGTTTTACAAGATGGTTTCAGCAACACCCACTTTCCTTTATTATCCAGTCATCATGGATAATTTTCTGAAGTGAATCGAACCACTTAAACGTACGAAGCATTATGTAAATCATGCATGAAATAAGTAAGTTATAAGAAGAAAGTGTCAATGGATCCAAAAAACAAGCAAAAACTATTTTGGGCTTTTCTCCGACTTGAATAAATTGAAAACATGGTGAAACTCTCTTTTATTGTATACTAGCTTCCGCCCGCGGCTTGGCCCGCATAGTATATCGATAAAAAGAAGAAGCCTATTTCCTTCGACAGGGTTCAAAGTATTCCGATACCAAATTTCATCAAAATCGGTCCAGCCGTTTCGGAGATGAGCAAACAGATAGACAAAAAATATTTTTTTGTTATAAATAGGTACCGTATATACTTTCATATGCATTTAGTAAAAATCAGTTAATTTAACAATACAAACAGACAATTTAATTTTACTAAGAAACTTAAATTTTATTTATTTGTATAGAAAAAAGAGAAGAGCTAACGATGACGAACGAACGACGATAGTATATTCAAACAGACAATCATTTATCGAAAATCGAAAAAGCATTGAACACGCTGACAATCACTGAATGCATTTTATGTGCAAGGTGTTATTCAATTACGATAGAAATGTCAATAAAACATGATTACACATCGTTCATGTTACGTACAGTATCCTAAAGCTGCAACTTTTACTAACAAACTACTGTCTGTGTCTACGTAGAATGGAAGATGTTTTAGTACAAGTTAAGAGCGTTTACGCCGTACGGCATTTCATACAAACTTTCATGCTCTTGTTTTTCGAAATGAATGAACCGATTTTAATGAAACTTAATACACATAAGCACTGCAGGATACAAAGGTCTAAAAATTTACTTAAGAACATTTTCAAAAATAGTGTAACAGCCGAATTAGATCGATTATAAATTTTCCATAGAAACAGATTTCTAGTTATCTTTTTTTTAAATAAGACATTTCGAAAATGTTAAGCAACTTTTTAGACCTTTATATCTTGCTTATGCGTATGAAGTTTCATTAAAATCGGTTCATTCATTTTGAAAAACAAGGGCTTGAAAGTTTGTATGAAATGCCGTACGGCGTAAACGCTTTTAATAATTATAGAAAGTTTGTACAAAAAGCTTTAAGAATTTTACTAATCACCATATCATAATCAGCCTGTAATGTTCCCACAGCTGGGACACAGACCTCCTCTCGGTGAGAGGGAGTAGGCCGTACCGTAATCCACCACGCGGGTCCAGTGCGGGTTGGTAGATGCCATTTATGTCAATTTTTGGTTCTAGAACATGCCAAGTCTTTATCAGATTACCAAGTAACTGGGTTTTTGAGGTCAGATAGGCAGTCGCTCCATGTAAAATACTGCTATTCAGCTGCATCCGGTGATACTGGCAGCCGACCTCAACATAGTTGGGAAAAGGCTAGGCAGGTGAGGGTTAAAATCAATTTTAATGTTTCGTCCCGATTCACCCCTGCATCCTTATTAACCCCGTTTGTAGGTCGATACAATTTTCCTGGAGAGAGATATTATGGCCAGAGTCGGGAAAACGATAAATTCTGTTATAAGTAGGTACCAATGAAGAAGCCAAGACGTGTAATGCCATGAAACGACCACCGTTGCCATCGCAATTAAAAGCTAAGGTTGCTTAATACTTATGACATAACACATAAAAGGAGGAACGTTCTCTGTAATAAAGTGGATAATTACTGTCATTTAGAAAATCAATATTATGATAGACGTCGTGATTGATCGTTGAACCTACTTAGCCATATAAAAGCTGTCGTAATGTTCTGTGAGAGAGCTTTTCTGATACTGAGTGGTGAGTTAGTTTATGAGGTACTGAAAGCTAAGTAGGTATCTGTTCTCTTTTCATTTTATGATGATTTGCACGACACAACTTAGTATGTCTGTGTCATAATATGTGAAATATTTAATAACATACTAATTAAGTAAGTTCATAATAAAATTATAAATTGAAACGTGGTTAATTGACTTTATCGACTCATTTCCCGAAAAGTTGTAAGCTTTGCAAAAAAAACCGGTCAAGAGCGAGTCAGACTCGCGCACCGACGGTTCCGTACCATCATACTAATATGTTTTTAAATTTTCATCAGCGAGGCCTATATTCGTCAGAGAATTTTGTGTAGAATATTGCAATTTTAGGTCAGCGCCATCTCTTGACCAATAGTGGAACTAGTGTAACTTTTGTTGATGATTTCTGAAAAAGTGTGCTATTTAGAGACATCGTATTATTTTACCTTCTATCACATAGGACTTCGAAGATAAGGGGGGGAATAGATTCATACTTCGGTATGTAGTATATCAAGTCTATACAGTTACGCAAAATTTACTCGTGGAATAAAAAAAGCAACGTTGAGAAAATACCTACTTCATCATTCATGGGTTCGATTAGGGTATATGTACTACACTATGTTCGTAACTCTCTACAATATCTATCAATACTTTAGGACCTATCGCATTGGAATGTTTCGTAAGTGTACCTACATGTTCGTGACCGTACACTATAATTGGACATGGGCCCTTCCTGAAAATAAGGTCATTGATCATGCCTGCAAATAGATGCCTATTTCCTACCTACCATGCATCAATTATACGCTAAATCATAACATGCGGTAGGCGCAAACGGACATACGTAATTAATTCCGTTTTTCACGGAATGAGCGAGAGGTTGCGTAATTCGATGATAGGTATAAATATTCTGTCGACAAAGTAATTAGATTACTATGGTAATCTAGCATGTGCCGCCGCGGCAAGGCACTAGGAATTGGTCTTATTTTTGATTACTTATGTAAAATTAATTGCTCATTTACAAAGTATTTATTGCAACGATAATTTTGAGATTGATGCATAATTATAGGTACCTACTTTTACGATAAGTAGGTGGATATACTATACGTAACGGCCGTCAAAGATTCTTTTGCTCAGGCATGTTTGCCTAGTATCAGCATCAGCCGATAGTTAATGTTCCCACAGCTGGGACACAAGCCAAGAGCTCTTCGAGAGAGAGTGGGCTGTAATCTTTCACGCGGGCCTGTGCGGGTTTGTCATGTTGCCTGATATGGGCCATAATTTTTGAACATTTTATTGCACAGCAATTGGATTTTCAGTTGAAAAAATCCATGATACATTAGATTTGCACTCCTAATCAATGAACCCAATACCCACCACTCAGTCAGCGTGTTTCACACCACTAAAGTAAGGCATTTTTAAGCGGTTTGCCTCATTTTCCTCTGTACCACAAATATGATTACTATTTAGTCGGTTTAGAACTACATACATAACGTTATGATAGGTAACCACAAAACAGCAGATGGACGTTCAGTTGTATTATGTACGTTTCCGTGGAAATTAAACTCGAAAAAACATTGCAGTTTCGTAACTTAGTTCAGTGATAGCGTACATAATTGCAGCAACTGGTTTACAAACTATTGTATCTATTTTTATACCAACAGAACAAAGATTGATAAAAGAAAACAAAATATACAACCTAAAGTAAAACCAGGTGGTCTCATTGCTAAAAGCAATTCCTTATAGAGAAGACAACAAGCAATCAAGCTTGAAAACTGCAAAAGTAACAAACCGAATTCTATTTGAAAGATTTTGACAAATTGGTTTTTGTAAATTTAATTCAATTTCCTTTTTCGATTATGTCAATATCTGACATAATGGCAAAAACCAAACAAAGCTTTTTCATAAAAACCAGTTTCATTAATTAAGTCTACTTGTTCAGTAACTTTTACCGTTCGTTAATACAAAAACGTACGTACGTACGTTCGTTATATGTCATACAAAAATTATTAAAGCTTGCAAATGTAGGTATTACATAAGGTAAGCACTGCCGGGAACATCACACTGCACATCTGAACAAAATAAGTGTATATCACAAGTAAATGCAGATGCAGACTGTGTGCGACCTGAACGTGTTCGTTGAATCGTAATGTAACTAACTGTCTTCGTGATTGTGCACGCGTTCAGCATTGATAGAATCTTGAAACGGTGTGTCATGTAGACTGCACTTTGCTCATGTAGATGTCGTATCTAGGGTTCCTTCAGGGCCTTGCTTTATGTACTGGAATAAGTAGACATGAAAAGTTAGCTGTGTCATGAAAGATTACCTCTTTTAATTTCTCGGATTCTTTTGTGAGGTTGTGTCCCGTCGGATGTTATCTGAATCGAATGTTTATGAAAAAAAATATCTTTTAATTATAATTACTCGTACGAGTAATTATAATTAAAAGATTTTTTTTTATGTATTTTGTATGAAGGTAAATAGATTTACATCGGTCACTTTTTTGTATGAAATAGATTTCACGCCTCACTTCTATCGCTATCTCCACTATCTATTTAATTTATTTTCCTTGTAAATCTCGGAAACACTGCCAAGACAACAAAACAAAGGAGTCACGAATTTAAAATACACTTTAAATTACAGTTATCTAAAGTTGGCAGGAGTCCGTAACTAGGAAACGTATTGTTATTCGGTGTTGCAATCCCGAACGCTGGACGTTGGTCTGCAAACTTTCTCCGAACATTATCAACTCCCGACGATTACTTTCATTTCGTATTGCATCGCTAACTGCACGAACACACCAAGATCATTGCTATTTAGCACCGGTCGGTGATATATTTAATTATTTTTACATTTAGATAAAACATTAAACGCATTCAATAGACAGACATTAGACATTGCAGCTATAAACATTAATAACAATGCATCTTCAGTAGGAACACTTATTCATTTATTCGTCTAGCTAAAGACTGTAGCCAATTAGTTGACAGTATTACGATCAACTGCGGACGCGTCACAGGTGAGCGTACAACTGTGACGTAACTTCATAGTTACAACTTCCACATAATGCGAACATGTCATTAATTAATCAGCGAGGTAACCATCGAGAACCTGAGGTCGTGGAAAGTCGCAGGCGCAACGGGTCGCGCGCTCCGCGAGAAAATCACTGTTGCGCAAGAGACAGATCATAATGAACGATAGCGTACATCCACACACCACTATTCATTCTCGATCGAGATAAGACAAAAATGACAAAATTATCATAGCGTAAGTTATTTTCAAAATAATTATTTTATGTATGGAAAGTTGATGCGTCATTAACGGAGAAATTCAAATAAATCTAAACTGAGATACGAGTATGTGCATCAATTTGTATGCGGATGTGTGCATTATCTGAAGTGATCATCTGGCGGCATCACCTCTTAACAGATGTTAAATTTCACAAGATTGACTTAATGTTGGAATACTAAGAAATAAAGATAATATTATGTTACCAAATGGCAGTGCTCGCTTAGAGAGTGAACGATGAGACAAACACGCAATAAGTTAATGTGACTTTGTACAAGCGGACACTGCTAGTACACATGCTATTGAGAATAACTTCATTGTTTTATAGCAGTTAAGAACATAGCCTAATATGGGAATAAATAAGGTAGACAGGTGTTTACTGTACATGTGGTCTACCTTTTCGGTGATGAAATAATCAGTTTTTAATTTTGTAGAAAAGTAAATAAATATAACAATATTTTGTAAATATTGTTGAAAAAGAGAATGCAAGAGTGGTGGTAGTGGTGGCCCAGTGGTATCGGCCTCCATTTACGAGTTCTAGGTAGTGAGTTGGAACCCAGGCAGGCACTTTACTTTGTGTAGTTCATTTCATAACCATTGCTCTCAAAACGGTGAAGGAAAACATCGAGAGGATACCGATTCTGGAAGCAAAAATTCGAAGACATGTGGTATCTACCAACTCGCACTGGCCCCGCGTGCTGGATTATGGCCCACTCCCACTCATAGAGGGGAAGCCTGTATCTCAGCAATGGGAACATTATAGGCTGATTATGCTTTTGCTATATGCGAAATTAGGTTGGTAGGTTAATTACGATATTCATTATTGATGATGATGATGATTACTCTATCGATATTCAAGAATCGATTTATGACCTCGCTCGCTGGAACGTTTTTTCATCGATCGACCTTGATTTCCTACTACACTTCACCGAATTAAATCAACCAACGTTCATAACGTTTCTGTTACACCTTCAGGGGACATACTTTTTATATGTTTTTTTTCGATATATTATGTAATATTTAAATTAATCTTGTTCCTTGTATCAATTTCAGATGCTGTTTTGTGTGGCGCTGTCGACAACATGGGCCGATCCAGATCCAAAGAAATACAAATCAGAAGTAAAGGATAAAGATAAAGAAAATAAATCAAATACAACTCTTACAACAGACGAGATGAAATTTCTAAGAGATGTTGAAGCAAAGTATGGAATAAAAAACGATGCTACAAAAGAAGAAAATAAAAAAGTCAGCGAAACAAAACTTAAAGCGCCACAAGCAGGAAATTCGCATTTCCCAGCTGTTATCGCTATTGAAATTGTCAACGACACTGACACGAAATCCAAAGGAAAGCGAACAATTGACGCTAACCTTGGTTATGGATACAAAACGAACAACGGATATACATACTCCTATTTCGGAAAACCTGCGCAGGAAAAGGGAAAATTCATGGTATATCCTTACTCACAGGAAGATATTCCCCCAGCGAATACTCATTCTATCCGTCATTACGACCATTCTGGTAAGCATGTAAAAACAAGCGTTGAAATTCAACCTTCACGAGCCTTTGAATTAGTACCCGTGAAACAGGAGAAAACCGCGTATCACTACGATAAACCAGCGATTGAGTTTACGACACCAGCGCCGCAGCCTGCATCATATTCATCTGCCGAACATAGCCGTAACTCTTACTTATCACATCCATCAACTCTGTACACCACTTACAACGGTGAACAATTCTCAGGCTTAAGTGGACAGTTCCCGACAGTCATGCCTAATTATTTGGTCGATCCTTCCCAGCTAATCAAAAACCCAGAATACCAAAACGTTGGATTGACCCAGGATCATTTGCGTACTCCCGGTTCACACTTAGAACAGAAGGTTGTTCCAGTTTTAGTTTTAAGAATACCAAGCTCGTCCCTCACGAATCCTACAGCTGAACTGTATGCTAATTTACCGCAGAACTACCCATTGTCGAATGACTTGAATCATTTGAACTTACAAGAGTTAGTGAACCAGTATTTTAAGAAAGCTGGATATAGGTTCGCTCCTCAGGTAATGGCATATCCTAGTTCGAGCCAAGAAAGCCATGGGCATGAGAGTTATAATCATGAGGGCCATGGTCATGGTGGCTCATCTGTGTCTCAATATGAGCCGCAGCAATATGCTCATCCGTACGTGCAGCCATCCTACACGCAAGCTCACCTTTCAGCTGGAGTACAATACTCGGCAGTTCAGCCTGTGATGGCCAGGTACCCAGCAAGTTATGTTCGTCAACATTACATGACAATGCCGAAAGGGTATTCTCTTTACAAACACCCTGCACTGCCACAAAAGTTTGAGTACCAGTATCAATACGTACCACAGTCGGCCGTGTCATCGCAGAAGTTTTACATGCCTTCAACACATTACCAACAACAAACGGAACATGTGTCGTCACAGGAAATTCAACATGATCATCAATCATCTCTGGCGCAAGGAGGTGGTCATGATACCAGTCCTCAGTATCAATATGAAGTTCCAGCGCAGGTCAGTGTAGGCTATGAATCTGCGGTCACTCCTGGTGCTGAATTTGGTACACCGGGCGTTGAATATGGTACACCGGGTGCCGAATACGGTACACCGGGCGTTGAATACGGTACTCCTCAGACTCAGTATGGTACTCCTGCGCCCCACGCAGAGGCAGAGTATGAACATACAAACACAGTCGCTCCTGAATACGGAGCCGCCCAGGAACAACATTCGCAATCGGTATCGGCGGGATACGAATCAGCGGGAACACCTGCACCTGAATATGGACCAGCGAAGGAAACTGCCGTGTCTCAGGTTTCTCATGAATCCTATTACACTCAAACTCAGCCCGATCAACCAGATCATTCTGGCTATTCATCACAAAGTGCACAAGCAAGTCATTCATCACAATCAGATTCAGGTGAACAGCAAAACTATGATTACCACCAACAGCAGGAGCAGCAGCAGCCACGACAGGCAGACGATCATGGGTTAGTCCTTTCAGAGAACTATCCAAGCAAGGACCACACAATTGCGACCGTTCTACCCACACATTACAATATAGGCAAACAGAACTCTGGTACGATCCAAACTGTAAGTTACGTCACTCCCATGCCTCATCCAAAGTATCAGATGCCATACAGAGTTATGGTGCCTCAGACTTTCCTTAACAATCCGTCTACAGAAAAAGTGACGTATGTTAACTCTCATCCAATGTCTGCATCTTACAGCCAGACGGTACTTCATAAAGACTACAACCCGGAGGCCGAGTACACAGTAGGATACCGTTATGTGCCTCCAATTGGCAAACAGAAGCCGCCATCTTACCCCAGAAATTACCACTCACATCCTAAACGTATGGTAAAACCCGAAAACAAGCCAGATTCCAGTCACTCAATGTTCTCGAAGAACAAAAATGAAAGACACGAAAAGAAAAGGCTATCATAAGTAAAAAGTAAATAATAGTAGATCACAATTTATGTGAATGGTTAAGAATGATTTAGGCGTTGTAAATATAGAGGCCTTTTAACATTCGAAAATAAGTATATCGAGGATAGTACAAAATCAAGAATCTGTTTGATTGTTGATTTTAAATTACTAGAAGAAAATAATGGTGACACTTGAAAGAAGGAAGTGTGTTTTCTTCCAACATGGTTAAGATACTTCGCAACATCATTGTCTTAATGATACCTATATAGGATGATAATCTAAATAAACATAGAGCTGTTGTTTCAGACAGTAAACCAGACCTTTTAGCAGTAGATATAATGTACGTAGCTAGACGTGTTAGCTTGATTGTGTTCCCAAGAAACACTACTTATTATATAGTTTCAAATGTAAATACACACAAAAGCGAAGAGGCTATAGTTAAGGCTATAAACAATATATTTTTAAGTGTGAATGCTTTGAATTATTTATTACAAAATTTCTTGTTGTGTATTCTTCCTAATTTGATGTGCAATAATTTGGGATAGGCATATACTTAGTGTAATAAATTAAATAGTTTTTAATAAACATTGCAATTGCTTTTGTTTGAATTGAACACCCTAAATTTACTTATATCACAATAATCGTTTATTCTACAGCATCAATATCCATTCATGCTTTTGATCCTTCCAATCTTAAGATATGAAAACCAGCTATTATGAATGTGCAGAGAACTGTAAGTAAAATTAGGTTGAAAAATAAGTTTTTTTTTTTTTTAAATAGGTGGAGCAAAGAGACAATCAAATAAAAAGATGATAATCAAATCAAGTAAAGATAATTGGGTTTATTTATCATATTTATGGCCTGTAACGTAATCTTTACCAAACCAAGCCGTGATAATTCTACCTATTTAATTATATGTATTAACCTATCCTGCCGGTTTCAATTATCAATCTACACTACCTAGCAGTTGATCACGCACGGGTCGATTGATCAGACTAAGCTACGCTTGCCGCGGTTGGTCCGTGGATGGGTGACCATCTTTACATACCGAGATCCCTCCGTGCCCTGGAAAGCATGTTAAGCCGTTGGTCATTCGTGGATCTTTGACAGTCGTTACGGGTAGTCAGAAGCCTGAAAGTCTAAATCTATAATACTAGTCTTAGCAAGGGGTATCGTATTACCCGGTAACTGGGTTATGGAGGTCAGATAGGCACTCGCTCCATGTAAAATACTGGTATTCAGCTGCATCTGGTTAGACTAGAAGCCGACCCCAACAAAGTTGGGAAAAGGCAAGGCAGATGATTAAGTAGGAATAGCAGATATTAGAAGGAATCGACTTCATGGTAAGGAAGGTAAGTTAACGAACACGCAAGAAAAATTATAAACATCTGTGAGACAAATAACCATATTGAAAAAGGTTTTATTGAAATGCGTATGCATACGCAAAGTTATTAAAATAATACTCGAAAGTAAAAGCAAAACTATGAAGTCACGAAACTTAACAATTTAAAATCAAATGAACCAGAAGTAAAGGCATCTGTGGAATGATAGCCATTAAAATTATTTATCATTACTCATGTCCTATTGAGCGCTCGTGCAAGATCGCCTTTAGTATAAGCGACATAATGATACAATTATTAAATATCGCTTCATAACACACGAACTGCAATTTTCTTCATCACGAACATACATGTAGTCTGGTTGAAGATTAATTTATCAGTTTACTTAGTTACTAAAAAAATTCACTGTGATTTTCAGATGTCGTCTGAGAATGATTTGTAAGTTTTTTCTCCAGTACACAGATCTGTTCTCAGAAGCCATTCTTAAACGGCCATTGCCAGGACTTGCACTTTTCATATAGGTAAGTGATCAAGAAACGAAACTGATAAACTTCAGAATAAAAAAAAAACAGTGGCACTCCGGGAGTGCCGACAGAAGTGAAAACAAAACATAAACAGAATACTTTGCCATCACTCACTGACATATCGGATATACATGAAAACCGAGTACATCCCGAGGACAGCCGAACACATCCGAAGCGGGTATTTTTTGAATCGTCTTATAAACAAAACACGCGCGGTATCGCTTACGGTAACAGTGGCATGAGTTCAATGGTTTTTTCCCATCTCAAAAAATGCCCAACGCGCCTAAAGAAGTTTTCACTTCAATACACTTTGACTTTTTAGATAGAAGATATTGGTGCCGATTCCTTTGTGCACAAACTAAACTAAATTTAAGTACATGGCGCTTTTTCTTTTTATCTCATTAAG
Source organism: Luperina testacea (assembly GCA_927399505.1). NCBI lineage: Eukaryota > Metazoa > Arthropoda > Insecta > Lepidoptera > Noctuidae > Luperina > Luperina testacea. The sequence goes on along the minus strand of OV656768.1, from coordinate 13,702,804 downwards.
AAAAGGACAGAAGATACATTTTAGTTTAGTCCTGTCAAATAAATCAGCGCCTGACGTAAATTGACGTAATTTTAGTAGGCAAGTTTTTAACCACGTCTCAACTTGTATGGAGTAGTGTCAGGCGCTAATTAATTTGACAGGACTAAACTAAAATTTATCTTCTGTCCTTTCTTAATGAAATAGAAAGAAAACACTGAACTTGAATTTAGTTTAGTTTGTTTACAAGGGAATCGGTGCCAATTATGGACATTACACGTTATAGATACTTACCTTTTTAGCGTCGAATACATTACCTACCATTGTTTGAAAAGTATTCCAATGAGAAAACGGACCCTTGTCAATGAGGGTTTTCTGAAATGACGTTCGCCAGGTGGCAGCACTGACACGTCAGGTCCAGACATGTGTCAAAGAGCCTATATTTTCTTTAGTCATGACTGAATGATGAACGAATGAATGAATCGAATGATGAACGTCATCATATATTTTGTATTGGAAGACCTCTTGTCACAGTGGTGCCAACTGGTGTCGTAAATTTTCACGAAAACCCTCATTGTTTTACTGTTTAGGATTATATGTCCAGCATTAGACTGCGATTTCTTGTTGATTGTTATACAAGAGGTTTTATATCGGAATTACGGGTGGAAAACCTTGCAAGGGAAGCTCCATCAATTAATGCTCAGTTACCCTTGGCTTTTTAAGTCTAATGTGGCTGTAATTTTAATGACATCCTTTAAATTGAGACATACGCACTTATACCAGTCCTGAATGCAATTGAAAAATATATCAACGCTTGAAAACGTAAGAAATCGTAACTAAATGAAGAATATACATGATATTTTATAAATGAAAATAAAAAACAAAAACAAAATCACCTCTACAACATTATAAATATGTGAATATAAAATTTCTAAAAGACTTTTCCGTATTTCTGCTGCACTTTTATTAGGATAAAATTAACAGTTTCTTGGTATAATTTGTTATGAACAATGAATGATCTTTTAAAAATATGAGATAATATTTGCAAACAATTACAAGAGTCGAGAAGTTCTATTATATCTTTTGAAAATGCATGTTTTTAGGAAATAGATAAGAATTTTTTACCTTCTGAAAACCAAGGTTGTTAACAGGCCCTTATCTAGAGGACCTACCACCACGCACTGAAGTAAGATTAAAATAATACTGTTATCTTATAATAAGAGTTGGTGGTACGCCCTTTCGTATTCTATGGCTGAGAGCGTAACCGTCTCGGGACTACGCGGTTATCCCCCTGTTCCTACAACTCAACCTCTCAGGTATTGCCAACGAGGATTGTCGCGTGCTGCTGTGCTGTGTCTGGGAGGGCACTCAGCCTTCCAAAAGCCTGGTTCTTTCCGGAGCTACAAGAATTCACATTTAGAAAACCATTCAAATATAAGAAAACGCAATTTCCTGTAATTGTATAAATAAAACCTTTAATAATTCCTGACGCCGACTAGGATATAAACCATCAACCGGATACTTTCTTGTTCGCAAACTTGCATTCTGTAATTGGATAAAGAAGCCTGACCAGGAAAACCTACTAATTGCCACTTGCAACTGGCAGGTTTGTAGAAAAACTGGTCACACTTGTAATATTCTTATCTCAGGGGTTGGGTGACTTGGTGTGCGCATTCCACTCTCGTTTTTCCCTTCCCACTTCCGCGTTTTCCGGTACTGATACCGGCTATGAGGAATCAGGAAAAAGCAAGAACGTGAACTATCATTACATTGAGTGTACGCCGTTGTAAAAGCTAGCGGACGGAACCTTAGTAACAGTAAACCTATTATTAGCTGTTTCATTCTGGTGATAAATACTTCTAATAAACACAGCAACAACACATAACAGCACAACAGCATAACATAACAACGCAACGCATAACAGTTTATAAAGTTTTATTATCCTTAAAAAACGTATTTATATTTTCGTTCCTGGTGTAAACCTGAACATTTATTGATATCGATGCTGCGTTCTGGAAACTTATGAGTACATCACTCATGTCGTATATTCATTTAGGTGTATCTTGTCACGATACATTACTGAATCAACTGTCCTTCAGTAATGATAAGCGTTTACGTCATTAATCTTAGTAGACTTTTCAGTAAATACTCACGTAACATTAATAATCTCATTGTAACATTAATTGGTCTAAGATGAAATAAAAAAATTAAACTGTTGTTGCATTGTATTTTACACTAGATATTTTCATTTTATTTTGCATTTTCTATTGTACTTTTCCTGCTGAAATGCTGAAATATCAATAACTGGTAATTGAACCAATTTTTTAACCAGTTTCGGTTATGAAAACCTGCATAACTAAACAAAGTCAACAGTCTTGTTACTGAGAAACAATAACTTAATTTTCTACTTTCATTCATGTTGAATGCGGAATGCACAGAACCAGTCGAAGTGGGGGTGCTTTGGCTATGTCCAGCAATGGACGTCTTTTGGCTGAAATTATGACGACGATGATTCATACAGATCATTTACAGACTCTTTTTTTGTTACTGGATGGCAATGAACCAAGCAGCCCACCTGATGATAATTTGCCACCTTACCCTAAGGATAATTGTTATGTCACAGCCATCCCAACTGCATTATTATTCCAGAAGCCAAACTAAAATGTCGCACGTGCATACCCTTCAAACCGGAACACAGCAACGCTGCATGGCAGCATCAACAGCTGCGTGTTTGCGCAGGCGCTCCGAACCAAACCAAGGCGTTGACTTTAGTGTAGGAAATGCGACGACGGAAACTAGCAATTTTCAATCACTTCAGTTACTACCCCATGATGTTGATCTAGGAGTTGTTAGTACAAGTGATAATTGAGCCTCGGGATAATTTGCAGTAGCGTTGCTCTCGACGGCTGGTAATAAGCATGTAAGGTAGATTTTGCCGGTACCATAGTATACGAAATGAAACCGTTATGAGTGGAATAGAGCAAGCTTTTGCGTGTTGCGGTGTGTTTAAAATGATTTTGAATAGGCGCTTGATTTTGGTTTTTAGGATTACCTCGATGTTTCAGTGGCCTCAAGGGTCTTGAGCGTGGAGTTCAAGGTTCGATCCCCAAGTCGGTAGTGTTCGGTTTTACAATAGGAATTTATCAGTAGCAGCCCGGTGTCTAGATTTCTGCTCGTTGGATATTAATAGTCTCGCGCCTTATTACATGGGACTGGCATTGGCTCGCTCCGTATGCGGGTATTGTTGCTTGTTGTTTTAAAGTCTCAGACATCGGGCTGTTATTGAGATGATGTAAATACGCAACAATACGTTGGCCGACCTGGGGCCCACACCCAGGACCTCACGCACAGCATTCGCGCTTGCCACCACTAAACCAACGAGGTAGTCACGTTACACTAATAATAACACAATTAGTCAATTAGTCTGCCTAGCCTTTTTCCAACTATTTTGGGGTCGGCTTCCAGTCTAACTTTTACATGGAACGACTGCCTATCTGACTTCCACAACCCAGTTACTGGGTAACACGATACCGCTTAGCCTGTCAAAGATCTACAAATGATAGCTGGGACCAACTGCTTAACGTGCTTTCCGAGGCACGGTGGGGTCTCGGTATGTTATGGATGGTCACCATCCACAGACCAACCTCGGAATGCGTTGCTTAACCTTGAAGATCCACCCGTGCGACTGGTAATATTTAGCCACGAGCCCCTTCCACAAAATACAATAATAAAAAAAACAGTGGCACTCCGGGAGTGCCGACAGAAGTGAAAACTTGAACAATTACGTGTGTATTTTGTGAATCGTCTTATAAACAAAACATGCCCTGTACCGGCTATGGCCATCCGTCTTACGAATTTTCGATCAGGTCACGTGTCCTGACGTGAGTTTAACATTTTTTACCCATTACAAAAAAGTGTACAACGCCGCTAAATAAGTTTTCACTTCAAAAATTGTCCGTGTGACTCCACTGCAGGGCAAAGGCATCCCTTTAATTTTTCCAGTCATCTCGATCCTGAGGCAATATGGACCAATGCCGCCTATAAGCGTCAATTTATCCCGCGGTCCCGCCATCTAAGCACAGGATTTTTATTTATTATGTTAGCAATATATATATTATAGTAAATAATATGTATGTGTGTGTGTATGTGTGTTATGTTAGCAATATATATATATATTATAGTAAATAATATGTATGTGTGTGTGTATGTGTGTTTAGACACACATACACACACACATACATATTATTTACTATAATATATATATTGCTAACATAATAAATAAATATAAATAAAAACCTAACCTAACCTATTTATGTATTTGTGTACCTAGTTTTAATAGATTTTTTTTATCATTGTTCCTCTCAATCAAAGCACCTGCCATCCAATCTCTTCACCACCCTTGGTTGACTGGTAGAGAATGCCTAAGGCATTAAGTCCGCCTTTGTACCTTTTTGCGAGAAGTTTAAATAAATAAATAAAAATATCGTGAGGAAACCGGCATGTCCCAGAAACAAAAATTCGAAGACCGTTCACATGTACTGACGAGCACTGGACCCGCGTGGTGGATTACGGCCCTTTTCTTCTCACCGAGAGGAGGTCTGAGTGCCAGCAGCAGGAATATTATGAGCTGATTAAGCTACTTCAAGAATTTTGTCAAGAAAAGTCTGGTTCGGGAAAATAGAGTTTAATATTAAGGATGAAATTCAATACCCTGACGATATGATTTGCTCAGAGTACCTACTTAGCTTATTATAATGTAAACTTCTTGGTATTATAACTCTATAGCATTACAATGATTAATCTATGAACGCATTAAAAAGAATTTGTCAACGAAATGACAGCCCACATGGTACCGCTTTCCCTGGTGATTATCTCAATAATTTTCTACCGAAACTCCTACCACTGGCTAAAAATGCGACTTCGAATAAACCTCAACGGTACAGCGTATCTACCAGGTGTCTCAAATATACCAGTAAGTTGTACCTTTCACCCGGAGACGATGATACCACCTCATGTTCAGGCGATGGTCTTAGAAGACGCAAGGATGCTCTATCCTGTATGTCTGATGGATGATAACGACAGTGGAGGGGGTGATGACTCCAGCAATGATAGTGCAGAGTCTGAAGGGCGAGAAGAAGAAGAAGATGACACTGATCCCCCTTCATTTTTTTCAAGTCACACTGGGCAGGGAAGACGTGGACTATTTGGTAGTTCGCACTGCAGAACCAGTGATTTTAGTTTTTTAAGTTTGGTGTGTAGCTCGTTATTGGTGGTTGTATATAATAATACTAACTTTTGATCGCACGGTGCTGGTTTTATTACTTCCTATATTATTATGTTAATACTGTCTGACACAACATCAACATTGAACATCATCGTAGCTAAAGAAATTATTTAAGAAATGGCACCAATTCTTACAAATCGTTGTTAGAATTAGTAGGGACATGGGCATGGCAGCGGTTGATCTACAATATATAGTAAAAAACATAGATGGCGCTGTCCTCAACAACGCGCGTCTTACGTTTTACGTCTGACGTTTTACGTCTTACGAATTTTCGATCAGGGTCACGTGACCTGACGCGAATTTAGAAGTTTTTACCCATTCCAAAAAAAGTACACAGCGCCGCTAAAGAAGTTTTCACTTCAATAACACAATTAATATCAACATTATTTCCAGGCAACAAAAGTGACGAAAGAAAGGAAACAATTTTAAAATATGTACCTATTTTTTAACACGACAATGACATACTACGTGTGACTTATATCGGCGAATCGGACTAATAAACAATAGTTTCCCTTTCTAGATGCGCCGATAGCTTTGTTAACTTATACACTGGGAAGTTATGGTGCTCGATAGGAAACTTGACGGGTGTCTTTAAACTGCACGACTTTGACGGAGGTGAAGACTTTTAGAGCGTAGTACGGTCAACCGACCAACCGGTCCGAACGTGTAAATACTTAGACTGTGATGGCTTCCACATGGACGAAGTCACGGGGAGAAGCTAGTGCAAAACAATGACGCGGTTAATGTCGAATTTGACGTGAGATTGACTGATAACCAGTGCACTTATGAGTAAATGCACTGGTTATAGTGCTGTGAGCACGACCCATGATAAATTATTGCAGTTAAATATGTTTAATGTATCCATATTTATTATTATTATTATTAGGTGTTTGTTCAACGTATGCACTTCGTAGGTGATGACGTGGCGTAGACACTGTGTGAGTGCTTTGTTGACGCTGCCTAGAATTTCGTAGACGCTGCGTAGATGTTGCGTACACGCTATGTAGTACCTGTACAGGCGTTGCGTAGAAGACTTTACATCTTGGTGAGAGTCGTGGCGTTTATAGATCAAGTTGACCAGATAAAATCCTATTAAATCATTTTTGTACTTGAAAAAACTGTTTATAAATCAACGAGTCGTGTCTTTCCTTCGCCAGAAAGTAAGTTGGCACAGCTAAAATATTCTACAATATTCTAAACCATTATTATATTAGACAGGTACCTAAGTCATTTCTTAACTTTCGATTGAGACTTGTTTCTTGGCTCTGACTCGGCGATTCCTTTGCAAATTATATGAGGGAGACAATTGAATTGTCATCTTTTCAATGTACAAAGACTGGTTTGCCATACGTCGTATTGTATAAAAGTCCTTATTACGTAACGTACTTATAGGTAAACGTTAAAGGTACCCTTTAAGACGATTATTTGCGCCCGAGGCGTGGAAATGTTAACGCTCTGTGAAGATACACAGTGGTACTCAAAGTTTTGTTCTAATTTATTTAATTACTATGGAAACGAGGTTTAGTTACAACATATTCTATCATGCGGTGGTGTGGCATTCTGGTGCGATGTGTATTGGAGTCGGTTAAAATAATTAAATAATTATTCAGTGTCAGATATAAATAATAATGATATACATGCAATTAGATCTATTGATGTAACGATAGTATTGTAACAAAAATAAAGCACCGACTTGTGTTAGAAAATTCATCCCAGCACCCACTGGGATAAATTTTCTCCTTCAAAATTGCTCCTAGGAGCAATTTTGTATACATGTATAAATTGCTCCTAGTATACCTATACTAGGAGCAATTTTGTAACACAAGCCTGCATTCTGCTTGAAAGATAGTAATGTGTAAGACAATTTTTTTCTTCTGATAACGAGCTCTTTTATTTTTGACACAACACAATCATTACAACAACTTAACAACTTCGCACCGCCTCAGAATCAATAAATGAAATCAGTCTATTCATTCTCCAGATATAATCAAAACATCCGTTCCATGCATAATGTATAATACAAAATGAATTAGCTTCATTATTTTATTTTTCGTGAATTTTTTCCATGTTTTAATAGTTAGCAGAATAACTATTAAAACATGGGAAATATTCACGAAAAAAAATGAAAAAATTCGGGGGGGAGACAAACTCAACAAAGCAAAGATCATAAAAATACGTCCAGCCGTTCTTGGGTTATAAACGGTGTAACTAACGCGACTTTGTTTTTTTTTAATAGTTATACTTGTAGATATACATTGCATGAGTATTGAATATAATTATTGACATTGATTTTATAACTTCGGTTTTATGAGCGAAACCAATCAAAAAGATGTAGTAAACTAGGTTAACTGTTATTTATATGGATATACCAGTTTACGCCAGCATGTTTACAAATCTAATTTTAATATCGTAATCTTCTGATTAACCCTTCAACACCCATTACATGTTCCATATGGTTATCTATACTAATATTAAAAAAAGAGGTATAATTTGTTTGTTAATTTTATAATTTTATTTTTAAACAAGATAATATTTACATAATATAAGCTGACAGACCTAAAATAATATTAATAATATGTACATATATATAAAAAAAGAAGGAAAAGAATCTTAAGCATCAAAAAATTCGTCCGCATCGCTGTCAACAGGAATAGTGCCCATCAGGCTAGCAGCATTTCCACGTAGTATGGCGAAAACGTTTGTTTGTTAGTTTGTATGAAGGGGGTAATCTCCGAAACTAATGATCTTATTAAAAATAAAAACACTGGTATAAAGCAACATTATTCCTGAGTGCAATATGCTAAAAATTATATTTATATCATGCAAAGGGCCCGAAATTTCACGCTGACGAAGTCGCGGGAATATTTCGTCACAAATTCATTAATAAATTATAGCGATATCGCAACTAATTATTTAAACAGGCCGATAGATGTAACATTGTAAAGAATGGTAATATGGCTTGTTTTCTTTAAAGTGTTTTGTAATGGTTAACACTTATGTGATACCTCATAATTGCACCAAAAAGACTTTTGAGCAATTTATAGCACTCTGTGACCTAAGCCCGAACTTTATATTATTTCACGCTTATCTGTGACTTAAGTAGTCCATTTTTACACATAAAAGCGTGACTTAAGTGCGCGTTTAGGTCACACGTGCTATAAAATAGTATACGATACGTGTGACTTAAGTTTTATTATTGCACGGCGTTTAGCACCCTCGCTAGTCTTATATGTTAAGTGCTTCAGAGTTTATTTTCTAAGCCAGAGTACCCCACAATCTATCACTATGGGGCTTAAATATAACTTACAGAATGTGGTTGTTCGAATTTCTAGGCCAAGCCTGCTTTAGTGTTTCATAAAAATGCGTTTTATTATTAGTAAGATGTGGATTAATATCGAATGAAAAATGCTCTATCTATGTTACATGCTTGTCCGATAACTGATGTATTAAGAAATAATGCAAATAAAAATACATTCTAAATATAGAACGATAAGTTGCTAAAATATAGAATCTATGATTTAATTTTGCTTGTCTACGAATTATTTCGTAACATGTATCACACACACTATCTCAATCACACACATAACATCAACACCGTGTATCATGTGTAGGTACACTAACGGTTGGGTATAATATTTACAAACGATTCAATAATAATTGCGGAAAATTCATACATGTCTAAGAAATGGCATAACCAATCTAAAGAAAACATGATACTTAACAACAAACTTTCAGAAACAACTTTATACCCGATTGACCACCACCAAATCACCATACAATCGTCACATAAATCAAAGGGCGCACTTTGAGCACCACGGTATTACCCCTGTGTGCGTCTAGCTCAACTCCCTGCTATGCACCCACTGCAGCAATGCACACTCACACAGCCGCAAGCCCACGCTCCGCTACCCCCGTATATAAACCTGACTCTGCCTAGCCTTGAACTTCACTTCACCACGGCTACAACCGACACACGGCCGTACTTACCCCTCGTTACAATTACCAACCCTTAATCGTTAGTTAGGTAAATACAGGAATTGGACTACGGTGTCAGTGAATAAACTATGTTGTGTTGAACAGAACTGTGTTGATTGGTGTTTTCTGATACACGTGAAAATGATGACCGTACTGCAAACCGTAAGTTACGATTTATTGTTGTTGATAAAATCTAAATTGCAGTAATGCTTGAAGAGTGAAAACTTAAATGGCCTGAAAATTCAAATGAAATGAAATTATTTATTCTGTAAATGTATATCGGAATGACTTTTACACGTCATATTATAAAAAAATAAATATGCTTGATGAGGTCTATTTATATTAGTCGATGAAATACCACTCTTTATATTCATTATTTATAAGATGTATGTATAATTAAAAGTCAGTTTAGTGCCAGCATTTTTTGACAACGTTGTCTGAAAATAATAAAATTATTGCAAAAGATGATTCCGCACGTCAGCTGCGTTGTTTCTCTCTGTTTCAATTAGTAGTTCATTAAACGTTTCTATGCCTCAAAAGTCGGTTAACTCGGTATAATTTATTCATAATTTATTTTTGCGTAAAGGCTCGACAGAAATAAAATAAAACGTTTGTAGTTACTAAACTTTCTTTTGGTATAAATAGATGCAATGTTCTTTTCGGGTCGATTCAGTAAAAATTGTGAGATATGATGTTAGCAATGGTTTGTAAAATTACTACTTACATATATTCATACATATAGGTATAAGGATAATAATAGGAACCTACCTATGTCGACGAATTCAATAACGTCTTCCTTGACGGTTAAGAAGATATGAAAGGAAAATTATTTATTCTGCACACACACATTATCGCCAAATATATTTTTGGACAGGTAGGTAAACTATTTTATAAAAAATCAATGAAGTTCTTTTAAAATCAAGCAGCTACAAGAATTCATACTTAAATGAAAAAGATATCTTCATAACAATATCGATGACAGTATTAAATTATGTATACAAGCTGAATATTTAAAAAAATAAGTACTTACATAAGTGAATATATTTCCCACAAATAACAATGTATTCCTTTAAAAGGCGCTATGGCGCTCATTAGAGGAGGCCTATGTCCAGCAGTGGACTGCTATAGGCTGATGATGATGAACAATGTATTTTCCTTCCTAAATAAATATTCCAATAGAACAATGGTGCGATGAAAGTGGTATAGCCAAAGAAATGGCGACAGTTAATGTCGTTAGTAACACATTGCTCTGCGCAAGAGTGTCGATCTTCTCATTATAATGACAATTTAGTGCTGGTATAATGGCTTAATTGGAAGATATTCATATACAATGCCGAACTATAAGAATCATCGAATGCAACAAGGAAAGTAAGTCTTACTTTCTTTGGTGAATTCAATATTAATTTATAATTAAACTTTTACTGATTCTGAAGTTTGTTAAATAAAAGTGTCAACTACTTAATAGCACAATAAAGGTAGGTACTTAAAAAAAACTATTAATGGAAAACAAACTTTGAGGAATTGAAATGGTCTAAATAAAATGTACACAACTGCTTATGTCTCAACAAAATGATTTAAAAAAATCTTACAAAAGTTGCGTAATTTTCGTACTCAAATAAAGCTATCTACATAGTTATAATATTATGTATCTTAACCAACTAACACTATAAGTAGGTACAAAGTAATATAAACTAAAACGAAAGATAAACTATTCTAAACTCTACATAATTATTACATAACAACTCGATTTAAGAAAAATCCATAGGAAGACATTACTAAAACATTGGAGAGGTTAACGTAACGCTTTAGTTTATAACTCATTGATTTCAACATCAGTTCTAAGAAAATTTATCTTCTGTAATCCCTTAATGAAGATTAATTTTCTTGAAACTGATGTTGAAATCAATGTGTTTAGTTACTGTTGTGTAATCTCTTACACAATAGTAACTTTTAAAGGAAAACAGATGCCATTATGTCTACTTCTACTTTATTTATGGAAATTGGAATGAATTTAGATATAATAGAGCTAAATTTAGCCATAAAAGAATAGGTACTTACGGCAGGTAAGTATATTATTATAACTTAACATACTACAAATCAAGATTAAAGACAGATTACGATTTGTACATATTCGAGAATTCCTTATGAAAAACTATCATAATGACGAATTTCATTTTGGATTTTTCATACCCGTCATTATCGAAAATGTACTTTTTCAAGATGGATTATGTTTTTTTTTAGGATTTTTGTACTGCCGAAATGTCGGTTTAGAAGCACACCTATGCTTAAACCTTAACGGGATTATACGCGTGATGTTATGTGGATTTTCTTATTGATTATGAAAATTTCTTTATATCATGTCACGCATTGCTGGTGTGTGTCAGAAGTTATTTATGCACGAAACATAATTAATAGCTTGTTAGCTTCATAACTTAATGACATCGTGCGATTAATAATAATTAGAAGAGATTCATCTTCGTGTCAGTTTACTGCTTGAGCAGTAAATTATTTACTTTAATAAATGCTTAATTCACATGAATACCCTGATGTGCCTTAAGGCGAAAGCGCCAGGGTAGCCCGCGAAATTCATTTTTTTATATGTTTTTTTGCAATTTGCTGGTCAGTATTAAGTTGTACGTTGATTAATATATGAATCGCGGCCGTAACTAACGTGTATTTACAGAATTATAATCATTAAAGTCATCAACACAACTCTCTAAGACCACGTAAGTCCAAAGAATAACTGTTTCATGAAATTATCATTCTTCGGACTTACGTGGTCTTACAGAGTTGTGTTGATGACTTTAATGATTATAATTCTGTAAATACATGTTAGTTACGGCCGCGATTCATATATTAATCAACGTACAACTGAATACTGACCAGCAAATTGCAAAAAACGTAAGAAAATTTGAATTTCGCGGGCTACCTTAAGGCTTCCCCCTTAAGTATTCATTTGTCACTAAATTTATTTTTAGAATAATATGTATTTAAACGTAATCGGTACCATGTGAAAAGGAAAATAAAAATATTCTGAGAAGAAACGACATTTTATTTCGATTTACATTCTTGCTTACTTTAGTGAGTTTATAAAAATTACACATTTTCATTCAATGAAAGACAACGGACAGCTTAGATCACCGGGTCTAGACTAACAGCATGAAATTTTGCACAAGAGTGTAAAAGTGCGCATGAACGATTCGTGAGCAATAAAAAACTGGCCAAGTGCGAGTCGGACCCGCACACGAAGGGTTCCGTTTATGGGATACAGCCTGGTGACAGACAGACGGACAGTGGAGTCTTAGTAATAGGGTCCCGTTTTTACCCTTTGGGTACGGAACCTTAAAAACGATTTAAAAAAAAGCCCCCTAAAACGGTTAAATATGAAAGTTTGTAAAGAAGTTTCTCATTTCTGTCGCCGAAATCCCACCGGGCACATGGCTCTGATTACCATAATTATGCGTAAAACCTAGAATCCAACATACTAGCATGGACAGTCTTGAACCATTGCATAATCCTACACTTAAAAGACAATATCGCACAAAAATCAATGTTCACACAAACTATTAATTACAAAAGTTCATCGGCCACATTATCATAGAATTATAGCCTCTATCATCATAACCAATGACGGATCGGTATGGTCATTGAGCCTGCTCCGTTACGGCAACTGATCATATTCCTGTAATCATACCTTCATTGGCAACTGATCGATGCTAAATACTAGTGAAACTTGACACTTGATCAGTGTTCAGATCACTGGTCAATTATTAGATATTTATTCGCAATTATGATGACGAGAAGTCTGAACGAGATTGATGTTAACATTTTTAGATTAGCATTGAAATTGAGGTTTAATTGTAGGTTGTAAATCAGAATTAGTCTTATAACTTAAGTCGTCGAGTATCTTGTATCCATTCGCCTTCAGCAGCTGGCATTTCAGAGTTTATTTTCTTAGTTAGAATACCCCACCCTCTATTACATGAGACTTAAAAATAAGTGACGAAATGTGGTTGTACTATATGTACTTGTACACCTCTGTCAAAACTATAGGGGATCTTGACTTTCCCATGCCTAAATATATTTGAAGTAGCAGTGTTTGTCAAATGTAACTTTAACTTGTTTCCTGCGATATTAGATACTAGAAAACGAACAGCTCAACTTAGATCCCAATACAAAACCATGTTGTGCACAAGTAAATACAAAACAGCACTAGCAAGGAGAAGTATTTTAGGCATGGGTCCGGTTATATACAATAAAATTCCTGATAGCATAAAAATGAAAATTTGCACAACTTTAAGAGAAAGTTAAGGAAATTTTTAATAGAAAAATGCTATTATTCAATCACCGAATATTTGAATGACATGCTATTATAAAATTTCTGACATTTGCTTAGTAACAGTTATTGATCTTTTTAATTTATGACATCATTCAATTTCTTTGACATTCTTTAAATAGTAAGTGCTGACAATTTTCATTTCATTACAATAACTGCGGACATTTTTTATTTTTTCTCACTGCACATTTATCAAGTTAACTAATCGACATTGTTCAGTGAGTTGATCTAATTTTTTATTTTGTGAGTCATCTAATATCTCTATATTAATTTATTGTTTTAATTATATTGTATGTTACTGCTTTACTACTTTTGTACGCCCTAGAGACAAAGCATAGCGCCCTCAACGTATTAACAAATAAGAGCTTATAATGTAGGTAGTACCTTAGTTTTAAAATGAATAAATGAATATGAATATGGAATGTTCAGTTGCAACATTGAAACTCTAAGGGTCTTTCTAAATTAAATTATATATCCATAAAAGTTTTATGAACAAATATTTTGTCAAACATAACTCGCAACGAACAATAAAAAGCGAAACTATCAAGAACGTTTAAGTGACAACAATATAAAACGTATCACAATAGGTATGATTATGCTCCAAGGTGTAATTATGAAAGATTATATCTGTATCAAGATTCAAACAATCAACATGACGTCAAAAACATTGTTTAAAAAAATAAAACAATAGAGTTTACATTACCGTGCCTATTTAACTCAAAACCAAGAACTGTTACCTAACCACATAGATTAGGCCGAATAATGATAGCGATGAAGCTGTATTGGTAAACACAACAAAATAAACAAACATCAAAAAGAGTGATTCATCTGCGCAGTTATTTGGATAATCTACAGATCATCGATCATGAAAGACTAAATAGGTACACTACTTAGACTTGGGCCCGCTTGCACCATTTAAGGACTAAGTGTTTAGCGCTAAACATATCTCAAACATTCTGTCACTCATTTTGAAATGATAGATGGAAAAACAATCATGGACCATACCAGAGCAGAGACCATAGGAAATTCTTATGTGTATATCTTCTTATATTCATTACTTACGTGTTGGCCCGGACTTACGTGTTTTAGGTCGTGGGTTCGAACCCAGGCAGGCACATTACTTTGTGTAATTTATTTCAGCACCACTTCTCACAAAGCGGTGAAGGAAAACATCGTGAGGTAACCGGCATCTCCTAGAACCAAAAATTCGAAGACATCTGACATCCACCAGCCCGCACTGGGCCCACGTTGTGGATTATGGGCCACTCCTTCTCACAGAGAGGAAGGTCTGTGTCTCAGTGGGAACGTAATAGGCTGATTATGCTGTTAAGCGTTAAGGCTCCTTCAAACAGGCGCGACACGCGATTAAATCGCGCGCGACATAGGCACCGCAAGTCGCGCAACGAGCGGTGCCTTTGTGTCGCGCGAGTTAAAAGACTGAGACTTGTGATGGAGATAAAAGTAATTTTATTCTCAAAACGTGTTAGTAGTACAGTGGTATGTTGTAGAGTCAATACAATAATGTGCTTAAATTATAGTTGGGTTAGTTTATATACTAAGTCTTATCAGCTAACACAGTGGTGGGGACAGAATGGTTGTCACCACAATTCACTTATCTAATCGCTTCCGTTTATTGATGTTGTTTATTAGGGCGGTGGTGGTATCTCCACTGTCTGGTCTCGTTATCTTGACTCAATATTAATATCCTATTTATATTTATTACTTTATTTATAATCGACTCCGCTTATCCCGTTGTTATCGGGTAGTAGCGTTATCTCAACTGTTGACTGTCTGACCTCGTTATCTTGACTCTCCCCTCCTAGTCTTTTTGTACTCTGTCGGGTTTTTATGATTCGACGAGTTAAAAAGACGATAGTTAACAAGATTATGGTTACTATCGTTATGTAGGTCAGGATCCCTATGTCTTTGATCTTATCAGAGGTTAAGTCGGGTCTATTGATTGCTGCGATCTGCTCTTCTATGTTGTCCATATTTTCTGGTAATGTCATTGGTAACTCGTTTGCTGGTTCTGTGACTTCAGTAAAGGTCTGAATATCCACAGGGTCTTGAGTGCTTCCACATTTGGTGTTATCTTCTATATATGAGTCTACGATGTTCACGCTTCTGTCGGCACATCTATCATAGATTGTTTGTTCCTTTAATCTGAACTGGAAATATAAGTCATTCTGAATTTTGTATGAGTATCGTGCTGGACAGTTGTTGCGTTGTTTCAGAATGCTTTCTTCTACACATTTCTTTGTTGGTGAAGCTGTACATATATTGTTATTACATTTGTCTACTTTATACACATGATTGGTTCCCGTTAAATACTGGCCGTTCTTAATACTAGGCATTTGACAATATTGGTTAGATGGGGTGATTACGCTAATTACTGTTTCTAGATTATATTGTTCTTTAGAGACCATGGGTATAGCGAATTGGAATATTAATAGTTTGCTTTGTATAGCAACGCTTGGGACTATTACGGATTGTAGTTTGTTTATGTCTCGTACTACGTTAATTTTTCGTAAAAAGTGTAATTCGTTAGGTGTTTTGTTAGTGGCACTATGTATAGTGGAATTATATGCTAGTACTGCTAAGTTAACATCTTCTTTCTTTAGTTCCTGTTGTACTCTTAATCTCTCTATTAGGGTGGAGTGAAACCGTTCTATGTCTCCATGAGACGTGTGGTGCAGGGGTGTTGTCACATGATGTTTGATTTTTAATCCTGCTAGAAATTCTTTTACTATTTCCGATATTAGTATAGTCTCGTTATCTGTTGAGATTAGGTCGGGGGTTCCTATTAGAGTGAAGAGTCGTAATAGCGTTTCTATTACTTGTAGGGAGTTGTTTTCAACTAGTTTTGTGGCGAAAGTCCACTTAGAAAATGTGTCTATTCCCGTTAAATAGGTTTTCTTTTTAAAGTGGAACGTATCTATTTGCCATTTTTCCATTGGTATTGTTGGTGTTTTGGTTTTTTCAAAGGGCGGTTTAAATGGTTGTCGATCGTATTTTACTTTAGCACATGTTTCGCACTGATTCAGATAGTTTTGCGTATGTTTTTTGATGTTCTCGATATAGTATGTTTTAGAGATTTCCTTTATTAAAGCTGGGTTTCCTATATGTCTATCCATAAATTCATGCGTTGATCTAATTATTTTTAGGATTTCTTCTTTGTCTGTGATTTCTACACGTGGTTGTGTAAACCAAATGATTGTGAGTTCTTTATTATTGAAATGTTTCCTGTATATTTCAGACAGTTGTTCTATGAGTTTATTACTATTTCCTACTATAGCATATCTTTTTGATCCGAGATATTCTTTACAGAATTTTATAAAGTCTTGGGGATTGTTTATTTTTAGATTATAATCGTAGGTGTGGTTGTCTTTTTGTATTACTTTCACTTGATATGGTTCTGTCGTTACAAATATTCTATTCATACGCCTAGGGGGATGTTCTGATTTTATTATGAATCCTTCATCTGAGTCATCGAAGTTGCTATGTACCGTTGCTTGGTCTGAGTTATGCATTAGTACGATTCTAGACAGAGCGTCTGCTACGTAGTTAGTACTTCCCTTTTTATGTGATATTTCATAGTCGTATTCTTGCAGTTTTAACTTCCATCTGGTAAGCTTAGCGTTTGGTTCTTTAAGTTTGGTTATCCATATTAGTGGTTGGTGGTCTGTTTCAAGTTTAAAGTGTCGCCCATAGATGTATGGTCTAAATTGTGTTAGGGCATAAAGTATACCTAGTAGTTCCTTTTCAGTCGCGTTATATTTTTGTTCCGTTTCCGTTAGTGTTCGAGATGTGTATGCTATAGGATGATTTTCTTGTGAAATAACAGCTCCTAATGCTATATCACTTGCATCAGTCGTTACTGTGAATATTTTATTAAAATCTGGATATGCTAGGACTGGTGGGTTAATGATTAAGTCTTTTGCTCTTTGGAAAGCTTCTAAAAATGGTTCATCATGTTTTATCTCTTTTCCTTTCTTTGTACACTCAGTTATAGGTTTTACTATTTTGGATAGGTTTGGTATGAATTTCCTATAATAGGATACTAGTCCTAAGAATGACTTGATTTCTTTGGTTGTTTTAGGTGGTGGAAATCTGGTTATTGCTTTGGTTTTTTCTGGACATGGACTGAGTCCCTTCTCTGTTAGAATATGTCCTAACGTAATCGACTTGTTTTCTTGATAATGTAATAGTATAGTTATATCGTCTGGTGTTTTTATTTTGTTCTCGCTAGGAATTATTAATAGGTTTTGTTTAATTAATGTGTCCCATCCTATTAGGTATTCATAGTTATTAGAGAAGTCGAACATATAAAATTCTATTGGATTACTGTGTTGTCCGAAGATATTTACCATGGGGTAGGTTATTATTTTACCATTATGTTTTGAGAGTCCGTGCGGAGTTTGGACTGAAAATGTTTCGTCAATATAAATCGCGTATCCATCCGATATTAATTCTTTAGCTATATTGGGTTTAATAAATGAGCGTGTTGATCCGGTGTCTATTAGTATTTTTTCGTCTGTATTAGGTATTTTAATGTATGGTAGTTGGGTATGATTAGGTGTAGATTTTATGTTGGGGTATTCTGGGGTAAATCCGTCTGAAAATCCTCCGAGTTTGGGTCATATTCGTGTGTTGGTTCACAAATTTGATCATTATTTTCATATCTAGGGTTGATGTTAGTAAAATATTCGTTGGCGCATTGCTGCATGTATTCTTCAAAAGGGGTATCGGTATAGTCATCACTATTACATTCAGGTTCGTCGATGTTAAATACTCGGTTTCTTTTTAATTGAGGTCGTTCTGTTACAGTTCGCATAGTCGCGTCTTTATCCTGTAGTTCGGGATTTTGTGGTTTTGGTTGCCAGTTTGGTCGAGTTGGTTGCCATGGAGGTCTTTGATTAAAATTATTAGCATTATTATTAAAATTACGCGTAGGGTAAGCGTGAGTTTGATTATTATTATGGTTGCCATACCAAGGTTGTTTAGCTTGTCCTGCTTGTTGCATCCGAATCCTAGCCGAGAAAGGTGAGATTGGATATGCGTGTCTTTGCTGAACAGGTCTATTACCAAGGTTTGAATTATACACAAGGGCGTTGTGTTGTTGGGGGGTTGAGCTCATATTATTTTTAACGAAAGGTTGAGTATGACCATTCGGTTTGTTTCCCGTATTTCTGATGTTAATTACATATCCTTCTTTGTCAAGAGTTCTAGCTCTAAGGCAAGTTTCTAGGAAGTCTAGTTTTTCACAGGCTGGTTTATATTCAGGTGGTAGGAGTGATATTAACTTTTGGTTAGCTATTTCCTTTAAACCGGTGTGTACATGTTGGTTAATTGTACATCCTTCAGCTATTAACATTTGTAACTCGTATATAACGTTAGTTAAGCTTGGCGAGCTTGGTCTTAAGTTATTAATTTCCTGAAACACATCTCCTATCGTTCTATTCCATGATCCATACTGTTGTTTTAGGATTTCTTTAATTTCTAACCAAGTGAAGTTATGGGGGTAGCTATATATGAGAGTAGCCGCATTGCCTGTTATCTTTGACAAGATTATATTGACTTTTTGTGCATCTGTGCCAGAGGTTATTTGAATAAAACGTTCTACTGCGGTGATAAAACCGTGTAGGTATCTTTCTCCACCTTCTCCAGAGAACTGGGGAATAGGAATATTACTTTCTGGTCTAATTTGAGGGTTGGAATCTACGGATGACGTCATAATTAACTTTGTGTTGTTTACTAATTTTCTACCTGAAGGAGTAAATGCCAGTTTGAGGTAGTTTTAACCGGGAAATAATCACGTGTACTTACAGTTGTGTTGTGAGAATGATGAGGGCTATCACTGTCTTCATCTGGATGTAGTAGAGGCTTCGTAGAGTCGGGTCTTTGAAGTCCGTCGATTTACTCCGATGAGCTTCTATACTGCGATGTACGAAGAGAAGTTCTTCTTGGCCAGCGTCACCTTGATGTGTACGGAGAAGAGTTTTTCTCTGAGTCAGCGTCACCTTGCAGGAGAAGTCTTGAATCTTTTTCTTTATTTGTAGGTTCTGGGCAGGTTTGATAGAGTAATCTTCTTGGTTCGGTGTCTGGTAGCGGAGATACAGCAATTCAGCACGTCGCCTTGATTGATAATTTCTTCAAGAAATGCCCGTAACGTTGGGCGCCAGTTAAAAGACTGGCACTTGTGATGGAGATAAAAGTAATTTTATTCTCAAAACGTGTTAGTAGTACAGTGGTATGTTGTAGAGTCAATACAATAATGTGCTTAAATTATAGTTGGGTTAGTTTATATACTAAGTCTTATCAGCTAACACAGTGGTGGGGACAGAATGGTTGTCACCACAATTCACTTATCTAATCGCTTCCGTTTATTGATGTTGTTTATTAGGGCGGTGGTGGTATCTCCACTGTCTGGTCTCGTTATCTTGACTCAATATTAATATCCTATTTATATTTATTACTTTATTTATAATCGACTCCGCTTATCCCGTTGTTATCGGGTAGTAGCGTTATCTCAACTGTTGACTGTCTGACCTCGTTATCTTGACTCGCGCGATTCGCGTCGCGGGGCGCGCCTGTTTGTAGGAGCCTTTAGCATATTTAGTGATATTTGGTGCAAGCGGGTCGTATTAAAACGTATATCATTTTGCCAGCTATATTTTATATTATTTCATTGCGGAAAATACAACAATAGTTTCAATGCGGAAACATACTGCGAAAACAATAGAAGTTCCATCACTAATCACTATCACACTAATTCAAAACAAAACTTGAACACCATAGTTGCATTACAACAATGATTCCACCGCCTCAAGGCGTAATTATGAAAGTCTCCATCAGTTTTACGTCTAAACAATAAATTCTTAGCTCTTGCTCACTTTCTCTGATAATATCATAGTTATATAACGCTTGGTCCCGTTTAAAGTGATGTCGTCCTACTTTAAAGCCATAAACCTTACAAAATGTTCCGAATGTTACGTCACTAATGGCTATCGAAGACCCTTTACCTTATAACTTGTTAGTTGTATGGTAATTTAGTTATTTTTCCTTCTTTGTAATACAACCCAAACAAAAATAATGTAGGTATGCTTATAAGCACATATCATTTTATATATTTGGGTTATAATAAAATCCATGGATGACCCATTTGCAAAAAGCACTATGACCGCGCGTTAAATTGTGTTTTTTTGCATGCACGATTAGGTACAGGGCAAGTTTGCGCAAACGCAGACACAGATTACTTTTAACCCAGCCAATATAATTATGATAAAACTGCATTTTGAAATTCGATCAATATATAAGTTATTTTAATTTTATGCGTTTATAATCAGTTCGATTAATCTATCTGCCTAAAGTAAAGAAAAAATATTTGATTTGTTGTATATGATTATTACGGTTTCACGCTAAAACGACTGAACAGATTTGGATGAAAGTTGACATATGGGTAGACCATGACCTGGATTTGGACGTAGGATACTTTTATCCCGATTTTACTGCCGAGATTGGGATTTATGGGGGTGAAACCGCGGGTTGCAGCTATTTCAGTCGTTCGTCGAATCTCATCGCTGATGGAGTAACTAAACGAACCTAAAGACCGCACTAATATAAAATTATTATTTGAGTTTTGTTTTCTAAAACCATTGGACGAACCTCATTTATTTATACTTCTAATTGACCAGTTTTGAAATCAAAACAATGTTTTTACTTTTTAGCGTTTGCAAAAAAATCCTTTCACATTTTGATATTTTGTGTTAAATATACCGCTAAATCAATAAATAAAATGGTTAAATCGTGAAATGTCTACGAGGAATAAAATTACTATAAAGCGTATAAACATGTAGTCACCTAACTAACCTTACCCAATATGGCGCGTGTGTGCCGTAGCAAATTCCGTAGCCATGTCGCACTGAAGTTTATAACTATGTGCGCAAGAAACGTAGATAAACTTTCAATGTGATCTATGTGGCTTCAGAACAAGACGAGTACATACATTAAACATGATTATCTTAACGCGAAAAGATACACATACTGTTTTGTAGAAGATTGTTGGTTTTCTATACTTTCTTTAAGATTTGCAGACGGTAAACAAACTGATGATTTTTTTTTTTAAATGGCGGTATTTTGTCATTCCATTTAATTTAGGGACTGACACAACCGATTTAGCTAGAACTAATACATAGCAAAAGCATAATCAGGCTGTAATAGTGGACCGTAATCCACCACGCGGGCCCAGTGCAGGTTGGTAAATGTCACATGTCTTCGAATTTTTGGTTCTAGGACATGCCGGTTTCCTCACGATGTTTTCCTTTGCTGTTTTGAAAGCAGTGGTAATGAAGTAATTTACACGAAGTAAAGTGCCTGCTGTTATGTTCAGCAGTGGACGTCTTTCGGCTGAAATAATGATGATGAAAATGCCTGCTTGCACTGAAAAAAATAATTTCTTACTACAGCACATTAAAGTGATTTCATTAAGACTTACTGACTTTATACAGTAAGAAGAAATGTTTGTAAAACAGTAAAAGACAAAACAGTAACTTTTAATAATTGAACATACTATTTAGGTAGGTACCTACTGAAAAAAACAAAAAAAATAAAGTCGGTTTACTGACGATAGTTGAACGTGACAACGTCATAAGAAAATACTGATGGAATAGTTGCATTGCATTTGTTAATATTCGCTTGCACTTCAAGCCGCCATGGAACGCCTCCACGCTACAGAGCGAGGCCGCGAGGTAACGCTACATGAGTCATGTTTTTTCGTGAGTCCAGCCAGCTTCATCGATTTATTAGACGTTGTCACGTCAAAAACAAAAGAAATCCCATCATTACTGTAATGTAAGTAAATTTCAATGGTTTGAACGATATCATCAAATGAATAAAACAGTTAATTTTGTGACCTTTTAGCTACTTAAAACATAAAAGTTTACTGTCATGACGGTAACATTTTGCCGCAAGCTTTACTGTTTTCGGATCAGATAAAAAATACTGTTTTGAACGTTAGGCTCATATGGAACTGTTTAAAGCAGTTAAGATCAATGTTTTTTAATTTTTATTTCCTGATTATTTCTTTCAGTGTGCACCTATACCACTGGGCTACCACTGCTCTTTGGTCATGAAAAGCAGTAATGAAATCGTGAAATATAGCTGCTTCAACGATTTAACCTTGATACCTAAGCCTAACAAATACAACCAACTACTATAACCGCTGCGGCAAAGCTCCTACGGAACCCGAAGTCAGCTTGCGTGCCGCAAAGCCGAACACACCGGTGTACATCTTCCGCCTACACTACACCACTAAGGCGGAGGACATCGTGGAGTACGTGCGCCAGAAGACGAGGTACAGACACCAGCATATCAAGCTACCCGAAACTGTCAAAATTTCCCAATCAACTTTGAACCTTATGCTTTAGCGATAAAGTTGAAAACCTATTAAATAAATTTGACAGATTGTAGTAGGTTGATGTGCTGGCGTCTGTACCTACATGCCGAGGGTGCAGTTACTGGAGTAGTACTACAACGTCAACTTCAAGACGTTCGTGGTGTTATTTGCCCGTCGTCATGGAAGAAGACTTCTGGCCGCAGGACGTGGTGTTCCGTCGTTTCCGCGGACAAGTACCACAGAACAGCATAAGAACAAGCCAGTGAAGTGAATTACTATTTTATAATAAAAACATGTATTTTTAGGTTAACGTATTTATCTATAGGCCTGCGTCACCTGAAATAAATGAATAAATAAATACTATACAATACCCCATTCACCATTACACCTCAACAATTCCACGCCACTCAAAACAATTACCATCTAAAACACAACGGAATCAAATCATAGGCTATCCGAACTTGCGCTTTCATTGCACTAACATTAACATACCAATCAATTTCCGTCGCTGTTCCCACACTACGTCAAAGACCTCGCAGCCTGTTTGAACAGGTAGTTAGTGCTAAAAGAGACATGGCATGTTCAGAAGCGCACTTTCCCTGGCCACACCGGGTGAAACGCGTGACCGGTAAGGGCAGAGAAACGGCGAACATTGAACATCCCAGTCGATGTCGTCGCGACCTTTGCCGTGCGTTTATCTGGCGAAGACCTTAGTTATGGGGCTTTGAACGTTGTTTACGTTGGGTTTCGGTTACTAATTGCTGATTTGTTTTGATGATTGGGTATTGATGGTTATAGGCTCGCCCCATGTTACATGGGACTCAAAAATAATTAGCAAAACTAAAGGTACACCTTTGCATTACCCTACAGATTTATATACGTGCTGTTAATTAATGTTAAATTGGTGTGTATTTTGGAATAGAATGAAGAAGTTGATGAAACACTTGATGAATGACAACAAAGTTTATTATTACAAAAATAGCTATTATCTATATAGGTTGTACCTATCCTGGCTACGTTACAGGATTTTTTAAAGCCCTTTGTTTTTTTCTCTTTCATTATTTTGAATATTCTTTCACTGAGGTCATAATATTACTCCTAAAAAGTACGTCTCTTAAGTCTAAGTTTGTAAACCTAAGATGCTTTTAACTACATGCCATTACTATTAAACTCACCGAAGAATAGTCTTTATTACGCTATAAAAACTACCATACAACAACATTAAATACGTAAAGCAGAACATAAAACTAAATGAGTTTGTTAAAAACATCCTAGACGTATAAACATGACTGCAAATCCCACAGTATCACGTTTGAAAGGCACTTGGCATCACTTAGCTCTGACCTTAAGGTCACAACTTAAGAGGAGCTATCAATTGCATTGAGTTTAACATAAGGAATTACAGGGTATTAAGTTTGTCTAATTGTGTTTGAACATGAGACAGTTTATCTTTAGTAGATCGAGTCGATTAATATATAGGGATACTGAATATAGATTTATGGAGTTATCTCACGGAATATAGAATATAGCCATATCTAAGCACATAACTTCATTCAAGGTGTTGACAAACTGATGATGATGACACAGCATATTTCATTACACGTATTTTGTACACCTGTTTTCGCGCTACATTAGGTCATTGCCAATTTAGACATGTGAATATTTTCATTAAATAAAAAATATGGCGGTGTTCATTTAATTGTTTCTATGGTTCACAACTTACAGTTTCAAACCAAAGCTTCTTTGCGAATTTCGGCGGCTTTAGGAATAAAATCCCAAGCAAAGCCGCCGAAATTTTTAATGTGACAATATGAATGTCTCCTGAACTTAATTCACTCACTAGTCTTAATTCAGTCATTTTAATTTGTAGATGCTATATACAGGGTTTATTTTCAAAGGCTAGCCAAATTTAACCTTTGACCGCCACACGTCAAAAAGTTAAAAACGTGCCCTCGGCGTCAGTCTGTCCTGTAGTCGAACCGTGGCGTGCTGGGCACATTTTGGTTTGTCATCTATACATGACCGTGGCGGTCAAAAGGTTAAGGGTGTGGGACAGACCATCAAACTGAACAACTTTCTCCATGGGATATTATATCTTAATCGCGAAAAATTTATCAACTGTCCCATAGAAAACTTCAATACCTAATCGACTTTAACGTATGAGACGGCTGAATTTTTATTCGCGATTTCGATGTTGGTCCCATGGAGAAAGTTGTTCAGTTTGATGGTCTGTACACCACCCTTAAGTTTAGCTGGTCTTTGAAGACCAACCCTGTATAATGTCGAAAATTCTTCTGCTTTATTGGCGTGCTTTTGGCATGTGTATGTTCAATAATATGTTTATTTCTCTTTAAAATTTTATTATCAATTATTAACTATTAAAATTATCCATAAGAACCGCCCATACACAAGAAGTGTGGGTAGCTGTTAACTTATACCATCGCCCTTTCACCCCGGACGGGTATTATCCTGTCTTGCATGCATAATGGTCACGAGTTGAAAGCTTCCTAGACTTTCTATTGTGTGAATCTATTCACGACTCCTTTAATCGTAAATCAATGACTTCGAGATTCAAAGCTGAGCCTCTATGTTTATGAAATGTAATTAAATGGGTCAGCAATTATAAAATTTGGCGAGCCACCCAAAAGCAGCATTTAAATAATTTGGTCAGCATACAAAGATTTTGTTTGCAATAAAAAAAATCAGGCAGCAATTCTTGTTCCGCAACTAATTTTGATAATGGTCAAAAATTAAATCATACATAGGCAGCCAACAATAACATGAGTCTGCATAATAAACATTCAGTCCGCAAAATAACTACTTGAGTGGCAAGATTTTGTGGATTAGGCGTGAAAAGGTAACATAATTTTCATTTCATCGAATATTTATTTGCGATAACAACATTTGCGCTGTTGATCAAAATGTATAATGTTCATATGATGTTCCCACCCCGAGGTTCGGTTTTATTAGGTTACTTTAAACCCTTTTCACAGAAATAGGAGCCCCGCGAAGCGGGGCTCCGTCGACATTGGATGCAAGAGCGAGTGAAGTTCTTTCTTTTCGTAGTCACTCATTTTTGTTCTAATATCAGCACGTTCTCCACTGATAAAAGTTTATATGTGCGTTTGTCGTTATTATTATCGACCACCTTATGCTGTACAAAAATAATTACAGCCATCCAAAATGACATAAATTGCTGATTGATTTTGAAATGTTTGCTGACCATGAGTTGCTGACCAATTAGCTATTTCTGCTTACCGATTATATTTTTCTGCTCACAGAAATAACAATACTATGCTAACCATTTAATTGACACCCCATGTTTATATTCTCTGTGGTGAAAAACAAAGTCGTTTTTTGTTTTTGTCTATTTGTCCGCTAAGCTAATTAATAATTTGCTAATTTGTCGTCTAAACTGTACAGTGGATTTTGATGCGGCTTTCACCATTGATTGATTTTTCAAGGTCTTTATTACTTCAAAGGTTGTTACAATAGTGTTTACAAATGATCTTATTCTATTTGTACACAGATAGTGATTAATATTTTTTACATAGGCTATATTTCGCCTTTACAAACATTAAAACATATTTTTAATGACATATTTTGAATTGACTTATATTGCATCGTTTAACTACTAGGTATGTGCAAGTCTTAGTATATGGACCCACATAATATTTAATGTTTAAGTTACGAAATGTACGCGCCCTCACGCGCCCCTAGTCGCCGCAGGAGACACCCTGGGCGTCGGGAATCGATAGCCGATTCCCGGCCACCGTATGGCGCAGGCTTGCGGATGGCGAGGAATGGGCAGCTCGCCGTCCGGTAAGGACCAGGCCCGGTTTGACGACGGCGCGTTGTGTTCCACGCGCGCCTCGAAGAGATGTCAGCACTAACTGACGGGGTCCGCTAGGGCCGATGCCTGCCAGGTTCGCGGGTTGTTCGAAAGAGATACCATGACCCCTGGCACAGGCAACTGAAGGAACACGGGTGGGTTTTAATCAGTAAAAGTCTGACACGCTCCGCCTAGAGCGGGAGAAGTTATTTGTTAATTTCCCACCCAAAAAAAAGGGCTATGAACGTAAACGAAGGAATAGGGAGTATCTAGGGATCGTAGGCGCGAGTTTATGTATCCAAAACGTGTGTATGTGTTTGTGTTTTTCTAAACGAATCAAGCACCTACCAACTTACGTTATTCAATATTTTGATTTAAACGTAGGATGTTATGTAATGATTCGGAACAAAATAAATGCACGCACTGATCATCAAAATGATTCATGCAAAAATATTTAAATCACTACCTCCTATTATATTAAAATATAAACAGTCTTACGTAATATTTATTTCTAAAACTTGTTTTCTATATTTTGAACAACGTGCATGCAGTCAAAGTCAGCGATATTATGAAATTATGAACAGGTCGCTCTAGTGTTATTGGTAATTTTCAAGAAATATTCTCGAAACTTTGGAGGGCTATAAAGAAAAGGTGATGGCCAAAATAACGATGGGTGGATTGTGTGAAAGATGATTATGACTAAAACGGGAGTGCCTATCGAGATGACGACTAATAGAGTAGTATGGAAGAAAAAGCCGTGTTGTACCGAACCCAAATAAATTTGGATAACAGGAGAATGATGAAGATGCTCGAAAAATTTAATTTGAATTAAATTTTTACTGTAGGTACCTACCTAATCTTTTGTTTTCGTCATATTTCTTATAGCAAAACCATATTTTACAAACATACATGAAACATATATACATATTTTATTTTCATGAAAGAGCTCTTGTTTAATTTACCAGAACGAATCACTTACTGAAATGGCAAAGAATTTGGGTATTTGCTGTTACTGCACGCTTATTTAATTCACGAAGCTAATGATGAACAAAGATAAATGGCCGCAGTAATATAATTAGGAATCCAACGAATCAGCACGGACAGTAGGAAAGCGATTCACGGCTGAGGACACACAGACTCACATCTCACTATCGCCCGTGCATACCGCACGGTCGACGCCCGTGCAGACGTTTACTTGTGTACGCATCACGCTTACTGAGCCAAATTTACTCCGCGTCAATCAACACGTATCATTATAATATTAATCGAAGTAGGTGTTCTTTCTCATTTAATGTTAAACTGGTGACAGTTTGGCATGATAATGATGACAAAGAAGAAGAAGGATATAGGGATAATAGTCGCAAATGGGTTGCTGACGAAGCAAATTTTTGTGTAAATTTTTTTGTCATGATAGGATAGCGAGTCTCTCGGAAAACCTGAGACTTCTCAGATCCGAGGGACCAATGAACCAGTCTACGATAGGCGATAGTTCATAGCAATTTAAGGACCTTATAAATTGTGACCTTATATTGGATCGTTAAATAATGCCTATTACTAGCTTCGTGGTACCGACTTGTTATAGTGCCCAGACTCATTGCACGGTTATAAATTGCGTTCATGCAGTGGCTAAGCACGCAAGTTGACGATGAGAGAGACATATCATGTATCATGTGAAAACTCCATGACATAAAATATGCTTTTTATCGACATGCAAAGCATATTTTATGTCATGGTCATGCCGTGCTAGGCCTAAGTACAAGTGCCTAGCTATTAGATTCAACTATTTTTGGTACCGGATTAATGATTTAATTTTCTGTCGTTATCTATATCTAACATGCACTTGATGCAAATATTGTTGGAAGTTTCTCTTTCAAGGCGTGTCATAAATTACGCTATAAGACAACTGCACGAGATACATATTTTACACTCCTTAACGATTAAACTCAGTAGTAGCAACTTTGAGTTACAGTTCTATAACACGACATTAACAGGTTTGTGATAAGATATTAATTTCAAATTCAAAATACAAGTCTTGTGAAAGTGCTAGTTAGTATTTTCTCAAATTAAAATCGCTTATGGAGTAGGTGGGTATGACCAGACCTGTCCGTGGGCGGGCTGACCCCTGAGAAATGGTAGTTAAAAGGGAAAATCTTGTACTGACAGTACAAGGCAGAGGTAAAAATAACAACTGGATGGACAAGCTAGGAACTGGCAAAAACCGAGAGTGGATAGGTCAGATACAAAGTCATCAGTATGCAAGTCCTTTAACGAAAGTAACTGCCTTTCTAAAAATGCTGAACTATTAGAAGTAGCTGACAGTTTTCTAAATCTATAGTTAACTCATCAACATGGTAATTTCTAAA
Organism: Luperina testacea; assembly: GCA_927399505.1. Taxonomy (NCBI): domain Eukaryota; kingdom Metazoa; phylum Arthropoda; class Insecta; order Lepidoptera; family Noctuidae; genus Luperina; species Luperina testacea. The sequence goes on along the minus strand of OV656768.1, from coordinate 13,673,644 downwards.
CTGGTGTTTCACGTGCCTTTAAACTTGTTGGTGTTAGTTTTGCCATAACATCGTTTTAGTTTAATGGTTAATTAATTGATTTACATATGTGTGGACATAAATTAATTATCTTCATGATATATGCAAAGAAACCAGTTTGTGGACTTTATGCACTTGCAAAATTAAAAAGCATAACCAGTTTCATTCATCGCTAAATATAACCTGAACTCAAAGGTTATATGTATCAAGTTTTTTTTTAATTCATCTGGTATTAATTATATTGTATAATATTATATAACATGCCCACCACGTGGTCGTCTAAGTGTTTGTATTAGTAATAATATTATTCTTTTCTTGTTTCCAGATACGGCTACTAGTCATAATACAACTGATAAAATCCATCCGCTGTCAAAATGGATTCGCCGAGCAAGACATTCTCCGTTACCAACAGATGGCTTCCAATGATGGCCAAGTCGAAGCAATCACGGGCTTCAACAACGTCCTACAGAGAGACCAAACCAGTCAGTCTTTAAGTTCACCCACCACACAGTATAACATCAACGATGACACTAATAAGAATAATAACTACGGTCGAACATTTAACTCGCGGAGCCGAAAGATATACAGAATCAAGAACCCGTTCCAGCAACAGATAGAAGAAACTGAGAAGCAACCAGAGAATACGGAATCGCAGGACAGCGGCACAGGGGCTAGTAACCAGTATGCATCCGTGCAGTACTCCTTACCACCGGAGGAATTCCTCCAGCAATTGAGAGCAGAAAATCAGTACTACCAACAAACACAAATGTCTACCCCAGCTCCGAGCTTAGGGTATACAGCCACACCGCAGCCACAGTACCAGTACTCGACAGTCTCTTCATCTAATTACGATAACAACAACCAACAGAATAATCAAATACCGTTTGAGCCTAAAGCGTCATATGGTCAAACGTACTTGTCTAGTCCTAGTCCTTATCAGTATAGCACACCTAATTCGTTCATGGATAGTGTACAAAGTACCTCATCTCCACTACCATCTTATTTATCTACACCTTTAAACAATGGTCAATATAGTGGAACACAGTCAAGTTCATATGTTTCCAGCTCATCGCCAATTTTCCTTTCTAGTCCATCGAATTTACAGTCATATGTATCGTCTCCGTTATCAGTCATACAAACTGGGTCTCCTGACTACAGCAACAGAGTCACAACAACGATCGGTAATAATGTCGTGAGTTACGATACTAATGATCAAAATAAGAAAATGCAAATAGACCATTATGAGTACGCTGGCAACGGAATGAGGTACCCGAACAATATCCAACAACAATATCAAAACGACTATTCATCTTCAACGACAACCACGACTTCACCATATCAGGACCAGTTACGAGAATCATGGCAAAACGGTATGAACTCAAATATAAATGCAGCATCGAAATCGCTCCAAGAGAGTCAATATAACCAGTATCAGAATTATCAGTACCAAAATTCCCAACAAGATTCAAGGTTAGACTCAAACTCTGATAATAGTGACACACATCGTATAGGTAGCATGGCTTCGGCTAATAACCTGTTTGTTAATTACGTACAGCCTGATAACCAAATGTTAAATAATCTGAAAATTCGCACTAGAGACCTGGAACATGAAACAGGTCAGGCAGATTTATACTCCAACGGTGATTTCGGATGGAAACTGACAGGTAAAAAGCCTTTGATTGAATATAGTTCCGGGTATCCCCCAAGATACTCTCAGTTAAGTATGCAATCTGGTGGTCCGGCTGTTAGCCAGATGAATTTCCACATGGAAACCGGCAAGCCTTATAATTATGATCAAGTCTCTAAGTCAGGCACAGAAGCTGTAGAAGCGCAAGAATTTGCAAAAGCAGCTGCCAAAGCACACGAAAGATTCAAACAGCAACAGCAACAGCAACAACAACAACAGCAACAACAACAGCTGTATGGAAATAACAATAACTATGGATCTACTAATGTTGGAAACTCGAATATAAACAACGGTGGATATTATAATAACGACAAACAAAAAAATAAATACACTGATAATTCAAACAATCCTTACTTGTACAGTACACAAAATGATCTTATAACAGCGTCCCCTTATTTCCTTTCAACATCGAGAGAAAATCTAGACGGCAAGCCAAAACAACCGTTTGATCATGACAAAGCATTGAAAAATATCGTCCCAATAGATGTATCAAATGTAGTAGCTAATTCAGATCCCTCCAAGGTAGGAACCACTTTAGACAGTAACGGCCGGCTTACATCAAATAATTATGGAAAAGATCAATTTGATCAAAATATAAGGCAGTACATACGACCTGTAACAGATTCATTTTATAAGGATAAAAATTCTATCTATGGATTTAACATAAAGACAAAGTCTGATGACTACTTAACACCTGACAATGTTAAACAAATAGAGTCAACTTTATATGGCAAACAGCCACCATCCCCGGAATCTAGTTTTAATCAGGGAAGTTACTCTGGATCACAGGGACTCGGCAGTTATTTAACTCAACAGTCCAACAACTATCAAGATAATTTACAATCCCAGAGTGCTCAACAGTTGGGTTATAATCGTAACCAAAATCAGTTACAATCAGATATAGCCAACATTCTGAAATTCAATGATATTCCATACAAATTGACTCAAAGTATGTCTAATGATGCCTTAAAGTTGCACAATATCAATTTTGATCAAGGAAGCATACCTACACCACTGCCAATGAGAATCAACCAAAACGTTGGTAGTCATCAGCTTGACGTCACGACCAGCTTACTCAACAAATTATTATTAAATAAGCAACCGGCTATGAATATGAATAGACCGGAAATCGATAGCAGTTTATTGTCGACAATCAATGGCTTTAAAGTAGCGAACCCATTTAATGTAGACCTTAAATTAGTGGCAGACATGTTGAAAGGAAAGCCTAGTGTAGACGATTCGCAAATGATGACAATGAGAGACCAATACTCAAAACCAGCGCCAATGAAATTTGATCTTTCACAGTTACAACTCTTATTAAAAAACGAAAACACTGGAGGTTTAGCGCCAATAAATGATGGGCTCAGTGCGCTTGGTGGCTCTTACATGGATATTTACAATAGTGGTAGATTTCCTTATCAGGGAGTGAAATACTCTCGCAGTCAAGAAGAAGAAGAAAGCATTGTACCCATTGCTGATGCATCAAATACCCACCCTATAGGCGCTGTTATAGAACAAGACGATTCAGCAAGTGAAAGGGAAGTTAGTTCTGCATCAGAGCTAACAGGACAGGACGACGATATTATTTCAAGTAATTTTGAGGAGAGTAGACCTAAAAGCCGTTTTATGTCAGGATCTAGAACAATGAATGAGAGGCATAAGCACCCAAATTTATTGTTATCGGGACGTCATTCATATCAAAGAAAGTATCCTAAGTCTGATGTTGATGAACCCTACCCTCTTTTGAAACCACCTCCACCACATTCGCATATGGGCAGGGGTAGTCATATAAAATTGGAGAAACATTCTCGCAGGCGGCGCGTTAACAAACCGAAACTCCTTAGAATTATAAAGACAGAGCCATTGTTTGAAGCTGGTGCTGAAACCGAAAGCTTAGAAACTTCTGTACCAATATTATTGCGACCGCCACCACCGGTTGCGGAGTCAAAGTCTGATACCATCGATGCAGACGCTACCACGTAGGGTATTCTAACTTATTTGTAATTTATAAATTTAGTGTATTTTCTGAACTGATGTACAATGTTCTATATTGTATGTAATTATTTTAAGTTATTATTATTGAATTGACCTACTGTAATTTTATATACTAGAAACGATTTCATTGGACTGCTTAAAACGATGTATTATTAAAATTTGGCATTTATTTTTTGTGTAAGATTTAAAATATTGTTAAGACTTGTTACGGTTTTGTACATACATCTACGTATGTTAACGCGTCTATAGAATATAGACAAAAATGTATTGTAAATATTGTTCTTAAAATAATCATTTTGTACTAATTTTATTGTTGTGATAAGATAAATTTATATCTGTTGAGGTTGTTGTTAAATTTTTGTAAGTATTTTCGATGTTTTACAAAAATAAAATAGTGAATTAAATTGAGTATTATTTATTGGTGTTCAGTCGGTCTTGGTATATTTTCTGAAGTTTTTTACGCATGTATCATTAGTTCAAGTGATGCATGTTTGCTAACAGTCTAAAAAATGCTACTGTATCACGTAATAAATCTAGCTCCGTATAATTTTCTTCTGATTTCTCTCGAGCAATGTTAACGATATGTTACGAAGGCTAATGTCACCGAGACAGAAAATTACGTAATTAAATTAGCTAATTTGTGCTAATTATTGCGAGATGAGAATGAAAAATGAAATTGATTCAATTTTCACGAACGTAATTCACGTAAGCAGCATCACAATTCATAATAATGATCGTAATAGAGGTGATAATTTATTCATTGGAAGCTTACTATAACCATTCAATAAATGAAGTTATTATCTAAGAATAGACACCTTTTATCCATGAAAATTCATATCTAAACACTACACAGGCGATCAAACTAATTAATTGATCAAGATCGCAATTACTTACTACACTCTCGAATGACTCAACCAAATCTGTCAAACGTATTTCAGCCCTGTTTTCAACCATCAACCGAACTGATTTCTATATTTATAAGTCTTGTAATTACTAATATTTCATAAAAAAACGTATTGTATTCACTGTTATTCGTTAAATGTAATGAAGTATTGTAGATATCTCGCGTGCGTCGCGCTTTCTGCTCCCGTCGCGGCGTCGTCCGATGGGACTCGGCTCGCGTCGCGTTTGCGATCAATTCAAATAATAATTATGAAACGCATCGGTCATTATAATTGGCTAATCGTTTCGAACATCTGTCGCGATGTGCGTAGTTTGCATGTAAAACCGGGCCAAATAATTTTAAATTATTCGGCCTGGTTTTTCCACGGTAAATTAATTTTTTTTAAGCGAAGAACTATTGCTAAAATCATGAGGCGTATGAAAATAAACAAATAAGATTAACGTTGCGTATCTTTATTTATGATATTTCGTTTGATATAATGATTTGTTTTGAATGCGCATTCCTTTACAATTAATATTAAATCAGAAGTATAAGTCACTTTCATTTATCATAATAATAACTTTATAACTTTCTAGAAATATTATAAGTACGTTGTAACCTTTGTGACTTGCGCAGTAAACATATTATCATAATTATAGATTGACGGGATCATTTGTTGAACTTAAGCCTCCTAATTAACCCGTACATTTAGCAGATGACTCTTTTAGAAAAGTAATGTTAGCCTAGTTTTACAGAAATACATAGTGAAAACAGTTTTTAAGATAGGGAATCAAGGAAAATAGATCTTCAATTTCATTTTTCATGATATTTGTAAGACTTAGGTATAAAATAAAAATAATAATACCTATGATTAAATACATACATGTGTTCCAAACTTATTGTTTTTTTTTTTGAAACACATTCAAAATCTTTAATTTTTTTCGATATTATTTTTATCGGGTAATTATTGAACACAATCTTCGGAAATAATTGGAATTTACCTATATTAAATTAAGACAAAATACAAATTCAGCTATTACATGAAATGGTGAAAATGGTGCTTTGAATAAGTTTGTTCCATTTAGGGCTGATTTTACAATCGACAGATAAATTTTATTTGTAGAATAAAATTGACGTCTGACAAATTTTATGTGGAAGAACTGTCAAAAATTCCAAAAATCCATGGATAAAATTATCTGGCGTTGGAAAAATTTGTCCTAAGATACGTAAAAGTGGTCAACTCAGTGTATCGCAGTCCACTGTTAGACATAGGCCTGTCCAATTGCAAGCCATTCAGCTCGATTCTCAGTAACTCTTATCAAGCTGCTACCAGCCACCTTGCGCAGATCGTCACTCCACCTAGGCTGAGGTTTGCCGATTTACGGTCCCCACTAGAGAACACGTCTAGAACAGTCTGCTCCGACTTTCGGTGTCTCGGTTTACTCATGCAAAGCGATGGCAAAGTAGATCGGACGGTTAAGCACAGAATTAACACAGGATGGATGAAATGGTGGCAGGTCACGGGAACAATCTGGGACTCCCGCATTCCCCTGAAACTTAAGGGGAAGATATATAGAACCATGGTTAGACCTGCTGTCTTGTATGAATCAGAATGTTGGGCCACAGCAGGGATCAATGAAAGGTAGTTGCATGCAGCTGAGATGAGAATGCTAAGAGAGATGTGTGGTATTTCACGAATGGATAGAATAAGACATTAGTATATAAGACGAAGTCTGAAAGTGGCACCGGTGACTGAAAAGTTGTGTGGAAATCGGTTGGTTATGTAATACGGAGGAATGAGGAAAATGTCGTGAGAAAAGTTTTGAGTATGAATATCTATGGCCATAAGAGTAGGGGAAGACCAAAGAAACGACGGATGAACTGTGTGGATGCTGATATGGTTAGAAAAGGGGTGAATACCAAGATGACGACTAATACAGAAGTATGGAAGAAAAATACATTTTGCGCCGACCCTAAATAAATTAAGATATGAGGAGATATTGCAGGAGAATGATCATGTTTCCCCGATCTGCCGGTCGATTCTGTAAAAATCTCACCGTGAAAACTTAGGTGATGTGAGTTTGTTTTTGCTAGGAATTGACACTATTGACAGCTCACTCCACCCTCACTTCACCTAAGTTTTCACGGTGAGATGGTTACAGAATAATGACAACTAGATTGACAGGTTGCTACTCTGTTATCTCAATGTCCACAATTGTCATAATATTTTTACATAATACAACTTAGACGTTTCCTAACTCCAAACCATAACATCACGGCTTGTTTCCATGATGTGTTGAACAGAGCATGCCTATAGTCTACCCACATTTTGCCAGTTATGTTTAAGGGGCTTACATGACCTAAAGCGCGGTCACTGTCGGACTGCATAGAAAAGAAAGAGAAGCGCGATGACACAACGCTAGTAATTTATTGCAAAATATGAAGCAATTATTTAATTACAAAAAAATTATTGTTTGGACAAAAAAATTAAAACACTAGTATTTTAGTATGTTGCTTGTAGAATAATCTGACAAAAAAATCAGATATGTATATTAGTATGGTTTTTATTGTAAAAAGAAAGTTTTTAGAGGTATTTTCATGATTTTTTCTATCGTATCAGATTAGTTGTATTACGTTTTCAACACACTATCTACCTAGCATATATACTGAAGAATGTCATATATTTTTCTGATTTTGTTTACTGTAGTCGTCATATACTTTTATTGTTTCTAAAACTTGCGTTTTTTGTGTTTAGGTCCTGTAAGCCCCTTAAGTCCCATGTAATATGGGGCGTGCCTATTGCCGTCAACCGGGCACAAATCCGAACTCGGGACTGCTACTGAGAAATTCCAGATATAAAAACCAACCCAAGCAGGCAATCGACTTTGAAGAAGGAAAACATCGTGAGGAAACTGGCATGTCTTAGAACCAAAAATGCAAAGAATGTGACATCTGCCAACCCGCACTGGGCTCTCGTGGTGACTTATGGCCCACTCCCTCTTACAGAGAGGAGGCGTGTGTCCCAGCAGTGGGAATATTACAGGATGATTATGATTTATGCTACTTTACTTTGTATGAGTTCGGTGGTACTTAAACGCTACTTTAATGAAGGTATGCAAACGTCCCTGAGTATATTTTCCTCAAAAGATAGAGCAAGTTTTTAAAATTTTCCTCAAAATAGAGCTTCTTAGCTCTATTTTGAGCAAAATTTTAAAAACTTGGACATGTTGACGTAGTAAAAAATTAACTCGTTTTGGTAGCACTAATAAAGCACCACTGGACCCACCATACTACTTTTTTTTTTGAGGGTGGGAAATCATCGAATGACCCCTCCCGCTCTGGGTGGAGCGGAAGGGAGTGTCAGACTTACTGACTAAAATCCACCCATGTTCCTTCCTTAGCCCTTTATGTTCCGGGCCAGCGGTAACCCTTTCGGACAATCCTGCTGACCCGGCAGGCTTCGGCCCTGATGGGCCCCTTCACTTGATGCTGACATCTCTTTGAGGCGCGCGTGGAACACGTACGCGCCGTCTGGCACGGGCCTGGTCCTGATCGGACAGTGAGCTACCCATTACTATCCGCGCGTAGGCCCTCGCCTACGGTGGCCGGCGTCTCCCGCGGCGGCTGGGACGGGAGGTTCTCTCCCTCAACCGTCCCGCCGCCTCCTTCGCTAGCATGACCATATATAGCCCTGGCCATACCCCTGGGGGTAGGGTGGGACTGAACCATATCACCATAGAGATGTGCCACCCTAGTTCCATTATGTATATTGATTTATAGGAATGGAACTACTGCGAATAACAGGTAACTGATAAACTTAACAATGAAAGCAATTTTGATAGTATTTCCAGAGTGATAAAAGCACAACTCGTCAATGAAAATTTTTTGAACCGAGAAGCTGAACGAGATACTATTTTGATCTGCATAAATTATTTTACCGCAAGATATTATAAACTTATGTAAGAACAAAAATAAGACATTTTATTGCAATAAGTTGTTTATCTTGTAAAACATCAAGTTTATTAATCGAGTGAGTGCTATTGTTAACCGTTATGTACCTATTTAAAAATAAATCGTAATAAAGCCTACCCTTACTGTTAATGAAGCCAGAAAGTAGAAACGATGAAGTATGACTTAGTAAATATTTATAATGATAATTAAGATTAGTGCAGAATTTAAATATTTGCATAAGAACGAAATTATGTGTCGGATCGTAAATCTAAAGTCATTTTAGTACTATGAAATATTGTTTATTATTATCTACAATCTGGATGACTCTAAATTAGAACCTCTTTTTTGACTGCAATGTGTTTGGTCCAAGATACAAGTTGGGGCCCATGATACTTTAAATAATAATGAGGTCATTACTAAAAGAATATGTCTTAATTTATTCCCATAACATACTTCGGCGTCATCGTTTTGAAATCTCACATCAATAGCCTTAATATAACATTAAAATAGAATATTTAACACTATCTATTTCGATATTCATACCTTCTCAATGTTACTTCAGTTAGAAAATGCCATAATATCAATATCTACAACATAAGCTTCTTCATCAGTGAAGCAGGCATTGAGTAACCGATGAGCATAATATATTCAATAACTCGAGTATACGCTATTTCCGTTAGAAAAAGAAAGACTATTCAGAAACCTGTTCGTTTACTCTCGTTCTCAACGCGGGTTGACCCACACGCGACATCGATATAAATAAGATGGAAGTATACGACATCATCACAAACAAGCGTCGGTTGTTGCAGGCAACACAAGTTCACCGTGTGGCCAGCGATTAGCTAATCATTATGGCTACCTTTGTAAGTATTTACATCCAAAAAAAAATCTGACAGCTAAGGATGAATGAAAACAAATAAAAAACTAAATCATTCCTATCTTTCCAGATGAAACTGACATGCTTAGCCATCCTATTGAGCAGCAGTTACGCCGGGATTCTTCACGGACATCATCATGATGACCATTCAATCAGTTTACCGTCCAGTGGATATCATTCGCACCATTCGTCCAGCTTCTCGCCCAGCAGCTTCCCTGCTGGGTCATTACCCTCGGTGTCCTACTCCGGAGCGGGATTAGGGCACGGTGGCGACTCTCATGGCAGTAGCATCGTGGGCTCTTTACTGTCTGGATCTCATGGACACGGACACTCTGGATTCGGTGGATCTGGATTCGGCGGCGGACATGGCCTTGGTGGCGGACATGGCCTCGGAGGTGGATCCGGATTCGGTGACTCTGGATTGGTTGGACCCAGTTTCGGTGGTGGCTCTGGATTCGGCGGATCTGGCTTGAATGTCCCCGGCGGTGAAGCCCCACCACCAGGCCCAAAGGCTCCAGTCATCGAAGAGATCCACGGTCTTGCTAACGGCAACGGAGCTCCCACTCAGTACCGCGTCCGTGAAGAGCCCTACCAGGTCCTGAGAGAGGTGACACATAGAGTGCCCCAGCCTGTGCCCTACCCCGTGCCCCAAAGAGTCGAGATCCCCATACCCCAGCCCTACCCCGTAAAAGTGCCAGTCTACAAGAACGTTCCCGTACCCGTCGTCAAGATCCAGCATGTTAAGGTCGACAAACCAGTCCCATACCCCGTCGAGAAGATCGTGAAAGTCCCGTACGAGAGGATTGTAAAGGTGCACGTTGATAACCCTGTCCCAGTTGAGAAGATCGTCGAGGTGCCAGTTGTGAAACTGGTCAAGATTCCCGTCCCCTATGAGAAGAAATATGCCGTACCGCATGTGAAGACTGTTCACCACCAAGTTCACGAGAGCCACGGACACGGTCACAGTAGCCACGGCAGCCACAGCGGCCACGGCAGCCACGGTTGGTCCAGCTGGTAATTCTGGATGACCAAAGAAACACATGTACATAGTAGAATCGTCACATACCTAGTCCGGTCTATTGTAAATATATAATCGCTTCATAGCTCATCGTGAGGCTGCAATCTAGGGTGTTAACTAAGTCATTAATTTAAGTGAATATACTAACAGTATGTTCTAATTATAATGCTTGCTGTAAATAGTAACGATATGCTTTATAACTTTAATAAACGAATAAGTGTCCAAAGAATTTTTGATTTTATTTTTCCCTGTTTTGGCATTTTATTTTCTTAAAAAAAAGAGTCTCCTTAGCTCACTTTATAACTATAACGAAATACTGAGTTTTAAGGCGAACATAAAAGTGTATCTATCGGTTATCACGTTAATGATCATCCAAAGACACACAAAATCACACATTCTTCTATTCATATGTCATCACAATTCTTTCAACAATAGGACATATTTGGATGTGTTGTCAATGGTTAACAGTGTGCATGCAGGTTTAGTTAGCGGCCAAAGCCTTGGGTTAACTATCCAGCTAGTCATTATAGGTATGGTAGCACAATTCGTTTCTGATCAAAACTGCAGTATGAAAATAGGTTTAGTTACCTAATACAAGGCGGCCAAAGCCTTGGATTAACATAATCTTACTGCACAGCTGTAACATTATCCAGCTAGTCATTATAGGTACGGTGGCAGAATTCGTTTCTGATCAAAACTGCAGTAAGTATGAAAATCTGACAGCCTTCCCCTCGTTGGCTATTACACAAATCAAGCTTTCAGTTACAATACATGCCCTTGTTCAGTTATAAGTTTTTTTTCGTATTTTGAAGATCAAAATACTGATTAGAAGTAGTTTATGTCAAAAATACTAACTTACTATAAGCAATAAAATATCAAACAAACCTTCCTAGAAAAAAACGTCCACAGGCGCAAAAAAGCTCAGCTGGCTTCAAAACAGCCTAATACGTTAAGGGCAGATTTTTCTGAATTTTTATTCGTGGAATAAAATTGACATCTGACAGTTTTATGGAATAAATGTCAAAAATTAAAAAAAAAGTTATCTGGCGATGGAAAAATCAGCCCGTAATTGAATAAATAAATTGAATATTTACCACTTCTTTTATTTCATTCACATTTATTTCAAACACAAATGAAAAGATGCATGACTTTGAAAAGATATTAAATGGCATTGTGACAAAAACTAACCTAATCAAAACTTTAATATAATTCGTTCCTTACAAGCAGTATGCCTGATAGAATAAAATACTTCTTTACAAACTTTAGAAATAACTTTTTAAAATGAATTTTCAAAAATCCTTCCACTTTCGTTAATCAGCAGGGAACCTGTATTTAAATTGTTTATCGACTAGATTTTTGATTACATTCTTGTAAAAACTGATTAATATCTCTGTAACTTAAAACTACGATAAATATACCTATAAATAAACCTCAGTAACATTTTAAGTTGAATGAGGTTGTTTGTGGGCAGGCTTTTCACTTGGTTTCGACGGCCATGCGACCTTAGAAATGATAAATTGTGGTTTATTTTACGTAATACAGTGATTCATTGAGAGAAACTTGCACTCCAAATAACATGCTATAAGTGGATATTTGCTACTCAGTTTAGATCGAATCAGAAGAACAGGTTTAATAAACCGTTTCCGGTGACGAAAAAACTTATATTTTGGGGTTCAACACAATCACAGAAATAAGAAGAAACTAACACACTCACATACACCCTGAAAACATAACTCTCCTTTTTGGACAACCGTGGAAAAATTAAGTTTTTAAGAAAATCTATAAAAATAAAGCTGAAGAGGTTGTGTGCTTAGACGCGATAATCTCTGGCTATTACCAGTCTTGTCTTGTCAGTTTTATCTTGTTGATTTTTTTTTGCATTGAATAGCCTAGTCCTCAAAATTGGGTTCTTGAGGAATTGGCTATTCAATATTATGCTACGAATCTCAGGAGCTGAAACTGGTGTAAAATATTCATTATGTGTTTATAACGATTGTATTTAATTTGACATTCATTTAGATATAATTCCCGGAACTACTATGTGGTTCATAATTCTTTTGTAGGTACTGAATATTACAAACATAATGCAAATAGATTATAAAAACTCATTTCAAGTTTGGTAGCTTGCCTAAGTATTGTACCTATGTATTGGACGTTAGTTTAACACCTAAGAAAGAAAGAAAATACGTTTATTAGCTGTAAACATGACGCAGAAAAACAACACATAAAAGAACATGTTGGGGGAAAATATGCGTTACATCCACCCAAAACGGGCATCGCTCAGCATAATGCTAAGACCCTATGCGAGACAGGGTCCCACCGCTGGTTTTCAGCGACAGCCGGTGTTTATGCGATGACGTCAACCAATGCAGCATACGATAAGATAAAAGAACATAATAAGAAATAAATGAATATTATAATACCCAGTTCCAAATGTTTATATAAACATAATATTTATAAAATGGAAAGATTTCGGTTACTTAATTTTCCTTATGAATTAATTGTCAGCATTGTAAGTCTGTAGACTACCAAGAGAAACAAATAGTCGTCCATCATACGTATTACTAATTAATACAACAAAGTGGGTCAATAAAATTTATATATAGATACAATTATGTATATAAAAGATTCGCCAAAAGCGGAAATGTTTGTTCTGAAGGCCGATCGTGTTTTTATTAACGTATAAATTCCCACAAACAGGTGAAATTGGAAACTTTATATTGTACATAGTATATTGACAAATATCTGTTGACATCATAGGGAAAAAATTACGTAATACACAAATAAATAACAAAAATTTATTTTTAAATTAGGCTATTTCATCTGATGTGACTGATTTATTGACCATATATTATACAAAAATATTACCTATAAATCTATACATCTACATGTCCCAGTAAGATGATTAAAGCCGTGATATCCTTAGGGATATAGCTATATACCGTAACATAGTTATATGAAAGCGGTTTATAACTATCTTACTAGACTGTTCTAGTGAAATAATTATAAGTGTATATTTTCTTGGATTTGCTCATTTTAAAAAGGGACGCCAGCACATCAAGCTACTACAATCTGTCAAATTTCTTTAATAGATTTTCAACTTTATCGATAAAGCATAAGGTTCAAAGTTGATTGGGAAAATTTGACAGTTTCGGGTAGCTTGATGTGCTGACGTCGTCTGTACAACGGTTTAAATAATATTTTTTTATTACTCAATAAGTTATAAGTAGTGATTCAAATAATAAATAGTTCTTTATTATGTACAGACGCCAGCACATCTAGCTACCCGAAACTGTCAAAGTTTCCCAATCAACTTTGAACCTTATGTTTTAGAGATAAAGTTGAAAATCTATTAAAGAAATTTGACAGATTGTAGTAGGTTGATGTGCTGGCGTCTGTACAAGATTTTTATAAAGTACGTACCTTTTACTATGATAATTTCTTTGTTCCCAAAATATAAAAACAGATTGTTTTTACTAATGTTAATTATTTGAATAACTACTTATAACATTGATTGTTTTGGTTGCGACAAGTGTGTATAAAAAAATAAAAGTAATTTGACTGGACCGTTGTATTTTAAATAAGCAACCAGTTGTGCAAAGCAAAGAAAATATAAACTTATAATTATTTCACTAGATTAGTCTAGTAAGCTATATTCCTAGTAAGACAGTTATGAATCGCTTTCATATAACTATATTACGGAATATAGCCATAACCCTAGGGATATAACTATACGGGCTCAAGGGCTATAACCATCTTATTGCGACTTAAATAATGACAACATAACAGCTTTTTACTAAATGCTTATGAATATATAGGTACGGTACTTATAACAAAAATCTATTTCTAATTAATTATTCTTTTTTTAAATAATCTCCGAAATTGCTATTTTGACGGTATTTTCACTAGAAGATAGCTGATGTTATAAGGAGTGGGCTACTTTTATTTTAAAAAACAATAAGGGTCAAGCGCAAAATAAAACCTATGAAATCAAATTTGTTTTCAACATGCACGCAAACGAAGTCGCGAACAGAGCTAGTCTTACCTATAAATCTTGTCTAACGTAATTTGCAAGGGCCGAAATGTAGTAAAGTTTCATAATCAAATGAGATATGGAGAAATACGAGCACCTGTTTAGCATTTCTATGGCGCTCTTAAGTGTGCCAGCCGTAGTAGAATATTGTCCATCCTTTTCAATTTCTTTTTTACCTAAGAATTTTGCCTGTCTACTGTCATGGCCTACTTGGACGAGGTCGTTCATGTCGGGCCATTTTATCTATACTAGTTGTGCGGTAAACTCTGCTTGCGAGATGCAGGACTTTGCATGACGTCAGTATGACGCGTTGCTCGCATTTGGCGTTGTAGCTACCGCTACAACTCTTGCATAGCATAGCAGATAAATATTCTATCATATTGAGCATCGAATTTTATCCTATCCGCACTCTTCATATTATTATCATGAGAATCTTTAGTAGTATATTCTGCTACTTAACTTAGCAGTACAATGTATTTTACTACCCTCTCAAGTCATCATCATTTCAGCTGAAAGTTGTCCACTGCTGGACAAAGCAAGGTAAGTTTCGCTATATCAGTTACCAATAGCTAACAGGAAAATACAAAATGAATCTGAAAAACTATGCCGTAATGTAAATAATTGGTAATAATGCAATGTATTCCTCACGTAAGTAACCCATTGGTGTAGCTCTTATTTTTAATACTCCAGATATACTTAGTGCTTGGAAGGCAACAAATTATGTTAAGGATACGAAACGGCTTACCTTTAAGAAGTGTCCACTTTTTCAATCAGCGTAGTATAATAATGTAGTGTCATCATGAAATTGACCACCATTTAATTTACCATTACTTATTAATAGTACTTTAAAGTACCCTGTATCATGTTATAGTACAAGCTGCGCATGATTACAACTACCACCCTAATTTTGTAACACACTAGGGGGCCTAAAAAGGCCACTTTGGCAGAATCATAATAGGATAACATTATCAATCATAATATGGCGAAGACAGTCCGTGTTTTTCTTTTTTTCACTGCATTACGTAGGTTTATTCAAAGAGATTGGGGTTGGATTTGGATCGGATTGATTGGTATGTTAGCACAGACAAAAAAAAAATAACTGAAAAATCCTTCACCAATGGGATTTGATACGATTAACTTAACAGTGAACTGTCCATTATGATTCAAAATGTCATCCTTTTATGATTCTTCCAAAGTGGCCTTTTTAGGCCCCTAGGTATCAATCACAATCTGAATCATTTTGAAGAATATTGCTTATCCATTGCTTCATATGTTCGAAAAATTTGTGTGATCAACAACGTAAATAACGCAATGAAAGTTGTTGAACTGTCAAAATGAAAGCCATTTCTACTGTTAGTGTGTTACGCAATTACCCCGCTGGTGATAATAATTGCTCTTGTTTTCTTTAATCTTCGTACGCCGCATAGAGGCAACATAATAATAATCATATCAGGCCATCCATCACCTACGTTCTTATGGTGCAACCTATTTAGACAGGTTTTGCCGTAATAATGGTAGCTTTCTAGTTATAAAAAATGTTAACCAAATACCTTGTATTATTAAGTAACTGCTATGAATAGAACATGTGGTCTACGTTTCCGTAATCTCTTAAGGCTACTTCGACTGCCTAGTGGCGCCCTCAACGTTTGTTTGGTGATTTCTTTTATTTTAGAATGAAAATGCAGAAAATAAGCACGTTAAGTTGTGCTCCACAATATTATACGTTAATATAGTTAATAAATGCTTAATAAACGGTAGTTTTACATTGTTTAGTTTTATTATAATCACTAAAATGGATAATAGTGACCACTATTTGCTTCTTTTCGGCATTTTCATTCTAAAATAAAAGAAATAACCAAACAAACGATGAGGGCGCCTCTGCGCGGTCGGCGTTTGGTCGGCGCCCTCTTAAGTAGGTACCTACTTGTTTTTAGCCAAAAATGAAAGACATGTATTATCCTGAATCATTAAGGGGGAAGCGCTAAGGTAACCCGCGAAATTCAAATTTTCTTATGTTTTTTGCAATTTGCTGGTCAGTATTAAGTTGTACGTTGATTAATATATGAATCGCGGCCGTAACTAACATGTATTTACAGAATTATAATCATTAAAGTCATCAACACAACTCTCTAAGACCACGTAAGTCCGAAGAATGATAATTTCATGAAACAGTTATTCTTTGGACTTACGTGGTCTTAGAGAGTTGTATTGATGACTTTAATGATTATAATTCTATAAATACATGTTAGTTACGGCCGCGATTCATATATTAATCAACGTACAACTTAATACTGACCAGCAAATTGCAAAAAACCTTAAAAAAAAACAAATTTCGCGGGCTACCCTGGCGCTTTCGCCTTAAGTTTTATGTCGATCGGTTTAACTAGTCATCTCTGGTCTTTGAAAACATACTTGCACCAGTCTGGAACAAGAAAGCGGAAATGAGATGTTTCAAACGCCTATTCGGTAAACTTGATTATTTTATTCAGAGATAGGTGTTAGATTAGATTAGATTTGATTTGATCTCAATATTTTGTAACCCGCGATGGTAACAATAATGTCGTGTGTCCATCTCCAGTAAAACCAGGGTGAAGCTGGCGCAGAAGCGTTGGGATTAGCACAAGTAAACTCTCTTTGCTTGGGCTAATCCTATAAAGCCTATATAGAATTATTAATTATGGTTCGTTTTGAAATGAATTCGTTTGAAATGTGTAATAGTAAATACAACTAATTAATTTACGACCTAATGAGACATGAAGACTACAAAATATAAACCAAATATTAGGTAAATGAATCTATAAATAACTTTAAACGTTTGCAACTCCTATAAATGATTGCCTTGGATTAAATTTTCATATAAATTTTTATGTGAAGCAACTGAACCGCGGCAGATGGTTTTCTAGACCTTTGATACACAGTTTCCCTTGCATAATCATAGAAAACGATGTTGACGAGATCAGTACAGAAATTAACATAATATATTTTAGCATCGATGGCGTTAGGATGATGCGATATCCGTTCGAGTTTTTTATCTAATGAATTTCATAGGCGTTGTTGGAAAGAGCGACTTGTATAAATATGTGGGGCCGTCCGATGTCACAGCACAAGCTGCCGACACTCGGAAGGGACAACAACAAGCTCGATTTTTTTTTTTGGCTGGCTACAGAGCGATTAGCTACAGGCCATGGCGTTTGTTGTAAGTTCATGAATATAGTACAATAACACAAAACATACAACTTCAACCAACTCATTCCCATACTAAACATACAAATATTTGTTTCAGATCAAACTGCTCCTCCTGGCAGCGCTAGTGTACAGCACTAATGGCGGATATTTAAATGAACAGCACCATAGCCCGGACTCATTTCTGTCTTCAGCATTAAGTTCTCCGTCAGCTTCGTTCGGGGCACCCTCGACATCGTATGGACCCCCACAACATGGCGGTGGACATGGACATCAAACTGTGACCATTGAGGAACATGTTGTGGATGATCATCCAGTGCTGAATGGAGCAGCTCTTCCCGGTATCGGCTCTATCGCCGCTGCTGCATCTTTCGGCGGTGACTCTCTAGCTGGCGGACACGGACTCGGCGGCCACGGACACGGCGGTCACGGACACGACGGTCACGGACACGGCGGCCACGGATACGACGGCGGCCACGGACACGGATCCTTTGTAAGCGGACCTGTCTCTGGGCCTGGTTTTGGACCTGGTTCTGGACCTGGTTCTGGACCTGGTTCTGGACCTGGTTCTGGATCTGGTTTCGGTTCTCTTTCATCTGACCTGTCCGCCCCCGCCCCATCAGGCAACGGAATCTCAGACGGCAGCCTACTTCTCGACTCAAACCTCCCTGGCCCCGGGAACGGTGGTAACGGTATTGGCTCGGGCACACTGGGAGCCCCACGTGTGATCGGCACTACTGTGTCTGTTGGACGCCCAGACGTTTCCGCTACAAGATACGAGCTTCAATCTGTCGTACAGAACGTTGTTCGTCGCGTCCCTGTTGAGGTGACCCGTCACATCCAGGTCGCTGTGCCTCAACCCGTCCCAGTGCACGTCCGCCAGGAGGTCAAGGTACCGGTTCCCCAGCCCTACCCCGTCCACGTTGATGTCGTGAAACACGTCCCCTACCCCGTGTACAAGACCGAGCACGTACATGTAGAGAGGCCGGTCCCCTATGAGGTTATCAAAGAGGTCCCATTCGAGGTCATCAAGAAGGTACACATTCCTGTTGACAAGCCTTACGAAGTGATCAGAAAGGTCCATGTGCCCATTGAGAAGCACGTGGAGGTCCCAGTCGCCGTGTGGAAGCCCTACCCACTCCACATCATCAAGCACGTCACCCACTACAAAAAGAAGAGCTGCTGCTGGTAAGACACTGCCTTGCTCTTCATCCAGCTGGTGGAGCTACCAGCAACAGTCGTGATATACCAAATAATCAATAGAATTGTAAATACTTTGATAGTCATTAGTTTGTACATACATGTAAATAGATGAAGATAAAACGTATCGTTTTACAAATTATTATGTTGTTTGTTTTTGGTTCCTGTTTGATTTGCACTCACTGAAACGAAGACGAACGACGAAATGAAGACGAAAGTGATATTTTCGTCACTGCGCTTCACTTACTCATTACACTACATTTTCTCTTGCATACCTACACAGAGTCACTACTTCATATTGAATACTTCAATATTTCAAATGGAACATAATTCTTTGAATTACACTATGGCCGTAATACTTTTTGATTAAAAATTAACATTCAAAAACCCATTCATCGTTGAATTGAGCAAAACTGCAGGAACCCTCATAAACACACAACACTTTTACACACAACAATTGGTTTAAAATCATCATAAATGATAAATGATTTTATTTCTGTAAGTAGGTTTGTAGTAAACACTTTTACACGTCAATCATGGTCACTAGTTTTTTGTCCATCTTTGGTGATCGATAACAGATTTCCGTCAGCTTTTTTGTTTACTTAATCTTGGATACCTCGTAACTTGATTAAACAATCATGACCCTAATATTAATAAGAAAGTTTTCGTTTTATAAGATTTTGGAAGCTAATTTACATTATTTTGTTTATATCCGCCAGGACATTTTAACTTATGACCTGAGGGACAATGAGGGTTTTCTGAAATGACGTTCGCTAGGTGGCAGCACTGACACGTCAGGTCCAGGCATCTGTCAAAGAGCCTATATTTTCTTTAGTCATGACTGAATGATGAACGAATGAATGAATCGAATGATGAACATCATCATATATTTTATATTGGAAGACCTCTTGTCACAGTGGTGCCAACTGGTGTCGTAAATTTTCACGAAAACCCTCATTCTCGTAATTTTAGGAACGTTCACAGTCTGATCTCAGTGTCAATATGTCAAAAATATTTTTAATTTTCCTACATTTTGACAACATTACTACATTTGTTTGTTTGTCGCCTAGAGTTCGTTTTTTAATACCAGAGACTAATCTGACATTTAAGTCTTTGTGTTGCGTTTTTTTTAGTGTAGAAGTTTGACATTACACCTACCTGTCAGATTAGTCTCTGGGATTAAAAAACGAACTTTTAGAAGAGACTGCGACTAGATTTTTAACGTTTTAGATTACGAGAATTGGCCTTCCGATGATGGTTATGGTAGATATAGTGTTTCAGCGATCTGCACACTGCTCAGTTACCCAAAAGCTTCCTACTGCCGTCCCAAGGAGCCCTTTCATCTTCCGTCCTTTGTCTATAGGTCAGTAGGCTAAAAGCTCAAACAATGTAATTAAAAGTTCTGAGAAATACAGTAGTAGGTATTTACCCAGCACCTAATATCTCAAGATAAAATAATATAATAAATACACAAGTTTTATAAGATATTTATATAATTTTATTGTCGCAAGATTAATAAATCCAACAGCAAAAATAGTCACAATATTGATACTTACCTAGTTTTTTCATTTTAAGAAGTCGAAATTATGTAATTCTGTGAAAAGCCAATCAACATAGGTGAGAGTGAAATTAAATGAGATAATATTCTTTATTATGCGAATGCGATGCCCAGATGTGGAAATATCAAACGAGTTTTGATGTAATCGCATCGCAGCCGACATAGAGACGGAATATTTTGATGCAATTATTTATAGTTGTATTGAGTGCTATACAGGGTTATTGGTAAAACATTAACAACCTTTTAAGTGGTCATTGTACTCATAATTATGAACAACTTTTACTATGGGACCAAACCTGAAATCGCGAAAAAAAAATCAGCTGTTCCCTGCAATTTGACGAATTATACGAACACAAATGTAGGGAACAGCTGATTTTATTCACGCCAATTCAAATTGGCGTAAATCCAAGGCTACTTAGAAATCTTCTATAGATGACTAGGTCTCAAAACAGGAAGTTTAAATCTGTGTGTTCAAAAGGAAATCAACGGGGGAGTAACAAGACGTCAATGCATCGGATGACATATAATTAATTAGTGTTAGAACCCTATATTACTTGTTGAGCAATAAACTGTGAGGGATTGAGGATATTGATGAATCGACAATTTAATAGAACTTCTGTAAGATCAGATGTTGGACCTCAAAAGGGATTTATGAATGGAATAAACTACTTCTGATTAGAATAAATAGGTAGGTACCTACTTTAGTTAACAACCATTAGTAGGACTAGGAATAATGATTGAAGACATCATCTCAGTTATTTACATGTAGAAAGTGCATCTTGAGGTCCTAAGTTCAAGCCTTGTGCCTGAGCAAAGAGAAATTATTTTTAGTATCACATAAATTCTCTGTCATAGTATCTACTAAGCTTGTGGTTACATCAAGTGTGTCCAACATATGATATATTTTAACTGCCTGTTACATGATATTAAATCAACATACCTAACTCGACTCAGTCGAATTATGTTGATTTGACAGTTTACCTTTGCCGGCCAGTACTTATACTTAGGATGGCTAGGTGGCAGGGACATTGATGCCCAAACTGTAGCCATAAATTCAGCAAATGATTCTAGACGTAGCGTAAAAGGTTTTAGTCAGATATCAAAAAGAAACCAGAAATAGAAACCATAAACCAGGCACATATCCAGTCTTCAGGCTGCTACTGAGAAATTCTTGATGAAAACCCCAATAACGCTTTCCCCGACGACGTGGAAATCGAACCCAGGACCTCGTGCTCAGCAATAGAGCTTGTCACTAAACCAATAAGGCAGTCAATGTTATATACTAATTATTTAGGAAACATAATATACCAATAAACCGGATCATAGCATGTACCTACACACGATAATCCGGTTTAATACACGGATATATGAATCGAAATCTGTGTTACGGTTGTAAAGAGGTGTGGTAATGAAATCCGCTTCACACACTAGCTGTGTGGCTCTATGACTCATCTGACTCAGTTAGAACCTGTCTTTATACAACGGTTTGTTATGAAGAAGATTTGGGTGAAGGAATGTACTTTTCTCCGGTAAACGCTTCCGACCACAAATTCTCATAGACGCATAAGAGCATCTGGTTTGCCCCATTATATATGTGGGCAACACGCAGCTTCTTCATCAAGTCGTAGCGAAGGCTTTCCTATCGTAGTACGGAGTTTCATTACAATAAGAGGCAGATTACATTGGTTTTGTTGCCACAGGGGTGTGGCCTAGTGTATGCTCTTAAATAAATTTAGGCCAGTAGTTGGCCGCACCAATGGCGTTTATAGTGTCATTGTTGAGCCAGTGGTGGCTCAGTGGTAACGGCCACGACTTACGAGTTGTTGGTCGTAAGTTCTAACCCAGACAGGCACTTTAAAAAAGTAAATTATTTCATCAACACGCCCTCAAAACGGTGAATTAAAACATCGTAAGGAAACCGGCATGTTCTAGAACCAAAAATTTAAAGACATGTGGCATCTACCAAACCGCACTGGGCCCGCGTTGCAGATTACGGCCCACTCCCTCTCACAGAGATTAGGCCTGTGTCCCAGCAGTGGGAACATAGGCTGACGTGAGAGCCCACGTAATGCACTTTTGGAAGGCAAAGTTGTCGCTAATAAGGTCTTAAATTACCTACTTCTTCTCATAAACACCTACCTAGGCACCTACTAATTTCAATACATGAGTTTGAAAAATGATTCTATGGAGACATTTATATGTATGGAGTAGGTAAATAAGCATAAGCACATGCCTGTAATAAGTCAACGTAGCGCCTGCGAAAATAATGCAGCTAAGCAACAGCGCTTTACTATTCATGTTCTAGAAGGCGCTTAGTGATTACAGTAGCCGATTTGTACCTACGTAAACTATAAATACAAGAATCATATATACTCTTACCTACGAGATGCTGCTGATTTGGGACCACAATGTGTGTGTGTGTGTGTGTGTGTGGACACATTGTGTATGCCTCAATTGTATTTAACTTTGCAATCCTTTTTGATAAAGCTGATAAGCACTTATCACTGGCAATAGGCTCGCACCCCATTACATTAGACATAAATATTACTGTCGAAATATGGATGTGCTATAGGTACACTTCTACCTAACCGATCGGGGATTACAGGCGTGATGGCTTGTTATGTTGTTAGTACTTATTATCTACCTACCAACACAACCATATAAACAAAATAACAATAATAATAAAATTTAATAAAAAAATATAAGGACTAACGTTAAGTACAGTTTTTCTAAAATCTATGTCAAGTTCATCCATGATTTGTGCCTGAACTAGGTAATCCTGTGTTTTAGGCGATTGGAGGTATAATTAATTGATTAACATACTTATCATAATAATTTATCTTATTTGTATCACGTAAAAAGGTGTATAATATTATAGGTATAATACGAACAATATTCACATTAGCACAAGTAATAAATTCTCTGTATCTTCATAGTACATAATCTGAAGAGCCTCCATAAGGATTTTCTTGCAGTTACTATGATTTAAGGAGTAGAAGTTTCCTTTATCATTTAGCCTATTGCAGAGTAGCGGTCCGAAGTACATATAAAAATTTGGCTGTGAAAGCATGTTTTGTGTTTTTTTGAGGGCAAATTATACCTTTCCGTCTCCATTTCGTAAATTCAGTGCTGTATGGAAGCGCTGCGTGTTGTTTCAGTACAGTGTTCATTATATATAACTGTCGAACTGTAAGTACTTTACAAGCTTTATACAGGATGTTAGTGGGGAAAAGAAATAAGGACGGCGAGTAGCCACCTTGAGGATGGCTCTTTGAGCTTTTTCAATGGGCAATAACAAAGTTTTACTCGCCCCACCCTATGAAGTAATACAGTAAGTCAAAATTGACTGACAAAAATAAATTTACTAACAAGTTCCAGTAGATTGCCTCTCATAAAACAACTCGGTATTTGTATGAATATCTATTATTGTTTTAAAAGTTGTATTTTTCAGGCCGCAGGATTAATTTAGGTAAAAAAAAATAACATTTGCTTGTCGAATTCAATTATCGTGCTTATAATCTAAACTTCTACTTTTCTTATGCATATGTGTAATCTAACAAAGTAATATTATAAAGAGAAAATGTTATAAATAATATCTGTGCCAGTGTGCAGATAGTATCTAATATGGCATTTACAAACATTTTAATGCTTTTAATACATCATCTTTAAAAAAACATGTAAAAACTAATGAATAACTGGACGACACGGTTGGCGCAGTGGCTGAGCGATCGACTGCTGCGATGCGTGTCGCGAGTTCGATTCCCGCACGGAACAAATATATTTGTATTGCCTACAGGTAGTTGTTCCGGGTCTGGCTGTTTGTGTATGTGAATTTAAATGTTTGTAGACGCACCCACGATACAGGAGTAATTCCTAGTGTGGGGCAACGTTTTTTTTTTAATAAAAGAAAAAAAACTTGTTTTTGTTTAAGTATTTAAGTTGAAACGATATAGTTCCGAATAGACGGAAATTTTATAAGATGATGTCTAAACCAGTTTTTAACAGTATTACTTAACAGATTATTGGCATTTGAATAAATTGCGAACATCTTTGATAGTCTCCTAATTAAAAATGGATAGCAAGGCACGGACGGTCGCCTCTCGTGGGGTCGCAGACCAAGTTTATATAAAAGCGTGGAAATTAAAATGATAATGAACCATTAGATTAGTTAAGCTGCAGTTGAGTACACCCCTGTTAGGAATAAAATAGATTTTGAAATAATAAAATAAAAACATATTATTATGTAAATATAAGTACAGAGATTTTTTGAAGTCCATTATTTAGATATGTAGGTAACATGAGTAGTCCACTTGCAAACACCGCTAAGTTAAAAAAAAAAGAAAATCAGATAGTGCGGCCGTTTTATTTGTTGTTTAAAATGCTTTCATAAGCAACTATCAATCTCGATCAAATCTTCGCATGTTACGCATAAATTTCGATTAAATATTCAGTACTCCTGCAAAACTTGCTATATTGATTGATAGTTAACTTTCAAACAGCTCTAAGTTACAGTTAACTTTCAAAACTCGCCATATTACGCAGTAACTCGTGCAAACGCCGCCATCTTGACTGTCTGTCCAAGTAATATAAAAAGAATTACAATAATATTTCCAGTTGTAGGGCATTCATTTTTGCCTCCTGATCGTATTTTTGGAAATATTGAAAGGGCTACACGGCCTCTAGAAGTCATAGCAGAACCAGAGACCTATTTTGATATTTTTCAAAAATACGGTACGGTGCTGAGACTTGGCAAAGATTTCAATTTTTATGATTGGAAATCAAACACCAAAGACGTACTGAAATTGCCTGGATCTTGGCATTTCCAATTTAATGCATCCAAGAGGTTTTTTTTTTGAGAAAAGACAGGAATGGCAAAATCGCCGTTAAAGGGGAACCGCATTATGTATCGGAGGTGGTGAATGTGATGAAAATGCAATGTTTGTAAAAGAGGTAAATCGTTTGAACAGATTGAACCTACTTTGATCAATTTAAGCGTTCCTGTAAAACCAGAAAAAATAAATGATGTGAGAAACTTGCTGATTAAACATTTTGGACAAGATTGGGCTAAGGTGGATAGTCTAAAATATTATAAATTTCTTGAAGAAAACCAAACTGAAGCTGCTTTAGACGAAGATACCGATACTGAGGAAACTTTGATGGATGAAGACACAAAAATAAGAGTATAATTTTATTGTAAGATGATTATTTAGGTTTAGGATTAAATTTTGATACTGTTTCAAAACTCTTCATGTTAATTTCATACTATTTCAAAACTGTTTATGTTAAAAATACTTTTGCAAAAGTGGTTATGTTTAATTTTTAAATACTAATAAAATGATAACTATGGTATTGGGATTTTATTTACTACAAGAAATTAATTCTCTGTGACCATAATTTTCAGTAATGTGTTGTAATATGAATTTTCATAACTCCATTTTAACACTAGAGGTTTTAATCGATTTTCCAAAATTATTATTCTTTCAACATAGCGGACTTTGCAAGTGGACTACTCACATGTCTTATAGAGAAAAAAAATTGAGTATCGTGTTTCTAATTTTATATACAAATCTATAGTCTTCTTGGAGGAGTGTGGGATGTGCTGACAAAGTAAAATAGGTATGTCTAATTTTTTATCTCTTTAATAGTGGTTGTAATGGCAATAATATCACTTGGTTTTAGTAAGTTTTTATATTTTATTTTTTATTTATCCTTTTGATAGATTCTTATTTTGTAAATGTGAGGACTTTGTAGGCCTTGTAGAATTTAGATCTGTAGACCATTTTTTATTTTATCAAGTACGTGGTACTTGTTGACATGCCTACGCTGTCCTCCCATACCTATTGTAATTTGAAAACATTGTAAAAGCCAATTATTTTTAAAAAGAGTAACCGTGAAGTTTCTTGCCTGCTCTTCTCCATAGGAAACGACCAATTGAAACCGTGCACCTAGCTTCTGACGTTTCATAAGTGCCCATGTAGGTTTATGTGAAATAAAATATATTGATTTTATACCTAATTACCCCCTAATGATGTGTTAGGAGATGGTAAATGGCTTTCATACTATGTTACTGATTACTGCGCTGGATATCTAGCATTACAAATATTCCCCCTCTCTGCCTAGCCTTATCCCATTTGATTTGTGATCGGCTCTCTTCGTCTTCCTTTCGGATCGTCAAGACAACCTACTTCAGCTTTCGGCACTAGCTGTGCTGTCGTTGACCTTTGTTGTTGACGGACATCTAAGTTCAGGACCTGTTCTTCCTCGTTCCCGAAGGAGATTTTTTGCGTTACAAATTATTTTTTTTCTTTCCTTTTTTTCGTTAAACTCGTATGTATATGTTTAAGACTTTTCTGGTCTGGGCCAGCTGTACACCTTAAATAAATCTTAATTATCTTTAATTACAAAATAATCACGATATTCAGCATCCCATTTATAGGAACCATTATTATTTATTCGTATTATTTTTCTCTAATGATCATCACGACTTTCACCAAAATACTAATAAGATTGCGACGATGTTGAATATTGATATTTATAATCCACAGTTGGATTTCATCAACGTAATGATTACGGAAGTCTCTGGTCGACATAGTTATGAATCTATTGAGTTTATGTTATGTGTCAGACACTTATATAAAAATGTTGTTCATCTTTATTTCAGAGCAAACGACCAACTGCATCGCAACAGGTCACAGGCTGGTCATCGTACATTTACAACCATGGGGATACCCGTAAGTAAAACAATCAAATATATTGAACCTACAACAAGCATTTTTAGATCCTTTAGACTAATAAAACAATACTCATTTTCAGAAATGGTGCTGGATAGCACCGATGTTCCTGATCTCAGTGAGAGCAGGTCTGCATGATGTCGTCGGACAATCGTTTTATGAGGAACCACAGTCTTCATCACCAGTGCCAACACCCACGCAATCCCCACGACCTGAACTGACGGGAATGAAACAAATTGTACTATTTCTAACACCAGAACAAGTGGAAACTTTACAATCAGCTGGTGCAGTAGTACAGCCATACCCACAATATGAAAAAGATTTCGCAGAACTACAGGAGCAATTCAGACAAAGCATTGAAAAACAAAACGTACAGCAGTATCAACCCTGGATGAATCCAGTCGAAGATCAAACAGAAATCAGTGAATTACAAAATTACTATAAGCTTTTAAACATACAAGAAATCAATGATAACTTGACGGAGGTAACGGAAGTTACTGAAGGTACCACAGAAAAGGCAACAACAACTCCACGTTACAAATATACTAAATCACGACAACAATATAAAGAGAAAGAATATTCAAATCCTTATGTTCCTAAAAAAGCCAGCCGAACAAAGATCTTTAACCAAAGCAATAATGCGGAGTACGTTCGTTTCTTACCGAATTATGAACAGGAGGTTATACAAATGATCCCCTATCAGGCTTTACCGCTACCTCCATACCGGTTTGAACAGATTCAAGCGAACGCATATATTCAAGCAAATGAAGAGGCCCAACGAAATGCATATTCTCAAGCAAATACAGCGGCTCAACAAGCAGCAAAGCAAGTTCAGCAAGCTACATTTAATGTAGCAAATATAGAGGCGCAACAAAACGTACATTCACAAGCAAATATAGAGGCTCCACAAAATGCATATTTTCAAGAAAACACAATGGCTCATCGAAATGCATATTCTCAAACAAATACAGTGACTCAACAAACTGCATTTACTGTAGCAAATACAGAGGCTCAACGAAATGAATTTACCCAAGCAAATACCGAGGCATATCGAAATGCATTTTCTTTACCAAGTACAGTGGCTCCACAAAATACATTTTCTCAAGAAACCGCGTATGCTCAAGCAACTACAGAGGGACAAAAGAATGCATATTCTCAAGAAAATATAGAGGCTCACCGAAATTCATATTCACGAGGAAATGTTCAACAAAATGAATTTACTCAAGTTAATACCAAAGCACAGCTACATGTGAATTCTTTTGCAAATACGGATAGTCAAAAGAATATATTTTCTCAAGGAGATGCAGTGGCTCAACAAAATGATTTTATTCTAGAAAATGCCGAGGCACAGCAGAATAAATATTCTCAAGCAAAAACTGCGACTCACCAAAATGCATATTCTCAAGCAAATGCAGTAACACAACAAAATGCATTCACTGAAGCTAATAATGAGTCACACCGAAATGTGTATTCTCAAGAAACTACAGAGAGGCAAAATAATGCATATTATCAAGCAAAAACAAAGGCTCAACAAACTGAATTCACTCAAGTTAATTCCCAGGCCCAGCGAAATGAATATTCTAAACACAATGCACATCCTCAAACGAATGTAGTGGCTCAACAAAATGCAAATTCTCAAGCAAATACGGTGGCTCAAAAGACTGCATATAGAGTATCAGAAACACAAGCTTTACAAAATGCATATTCTCAAGCAAATGCAGTAACACAACAAAATGCTTTCACTGAAGCTAATAATGAGACACACCGAAATGTTAATTTTCAAGAAACTACAGGGAGGCAAAGGAATGCATATTATCAAGCAAAAACAAAGGCTCAACAAACTGAATTCTCTCAAGTTAATTCCCAGGCCCAGCGAAATGAATATTCTCAAGATAATACACAGGCTAAACACAATGCACATCCTCAAACGAATGTAGTGGCTCAACAAAATGCAAATTCTCAAGCAAATACGGTGGCTCAAAAGACTGCATATAGATTATCAGAAACACAAGCTTTACAAAATGCATATTCTCAAGCAAATGCAGTAACACAACAAAATGCTTTTACTGAAGCTAATAATAAGACACACCGAAATGTTTATTCTCAAGAAATTACAGAGAGGCAAAAGAATGCATATTATCAAGCAAAAACAAAGGCTCAACAAACTGCATTCACTCAAGTTAATTCCCAGGCCCAGCGAAATGAATATTCTCAAGATAATACACAGGCTAAACACAATGCACATCCTCAAACGAATGTAGTGGCTCAACGAAATTCATTTTCTCAAACGAACACAGAGGCTCAAAAAACTGCGAATACAGAAGCTCAACTGAATGCATTTGCTCAAGTAAATTTCGAAGCACACAGTAATGGATATTCTCAAGAAAATAAGCAGGTATACCAAAGTAAAAATTCTCAAGCAAATCCACTGGAGCAACAAACTGCAAAAACTGTGGGAAATTCAGAAGCTCAACGAAGTGTATACGCTCCAGCAAATTCAGTGTCTCAACCAACTGCAAATATTGTAGTAAACACAGAGGCTCAACGAAATGTATATGCTCAAGCAAATGCAGATTCCCAACAAACTGTAAATATTGTAGCAAACACAGAGGCTCAAGGAAATGTATATGTTCAAGCAAATGAAGCGTCTCAACAAACTGCAAATACTGTTACAAATACAGAGGCTCACCAAAATGTATATTATACTGAAGCGACTACAAAAGCTCCACAAAATGCAAATTCTCAAATAAACAAGGAGAAACAAAGAAATTTGTTAAAGCCAACAAGACCATCCCGAGTCCAATTACCAAAAAGGCCTGAAATACCACAATCACTTGAAAGAGTTCCAGCGCCTGTGGTTACACCAATACCTACAGGTAAAACATATGTTATACCTAAGAGTTCAAAAGAATTTAAAGAAACTCTCACTTCGATTGAAGGCCTCCCACCACTACATCCAATAACGCCACTGGAGGAACAACAAGAAAAGCCGAAAACACCAGCTAAACCCACACCTACAGTACAAACTCCTATTTTACACCAAGAGAGACTATCCGTTCTCTTGGCTCCACTCTATCAACATCAGACAATCACCGACACGATAACTCGACATAAAGAAGAACTAATGAAAAAAGAGGTTAATATCCTAACTAAATTACAAAAGATGAAAGAGTTACCTCATTATGATTACCGAGAATACACCGCTGAATTGGAAAAGTTGACTAGAAACTTTGGACAGCAGAACGCTTTAGCAAGGATTGAGGCTTCCACTGATGCCAATACGCCAACAATTTTAGCAAATCAAGGATCACAAACTACGGAATGTCATCCTGTAGAATTGGTGAAAAGCACCAAGGTTCCGATGTTAGTGCGTATTCCGAAACCTCATGACGTTAAAATACCTGCACCATATCCTGCGCCTTTAGAATTTATGCACCCATTTAGATTACCAAAACCAGGTGCAGGAGGAAGACGTCCCCTTGAAGGTGTAAGAAATGTTTATGTTAAGGTAGATAAGCCCTACACAATAACGAAGTTTGCTCCATTTGCTGAAAAACAAAAGATTCATGTTATGGTTCCTATTAATCCGGAGCAATTTGCAATAATTCGTCACATTTGGGAACATTAATTTTGTAGTTAAAGATATCGACATTGTTTGTACTGAGATAAAGACTTGTTATGTTTTTATTAAAACTAAAATTATTGTAAAAATTAAAAATATTCTTTAATTCGAGTGCAATATTGGTGCCATTGATCAAGTGATAGATATTATATATGTAGTTTGTAATTATTTAATTAGAGAAGTTGAACATAAACGTTGTTTCAATAACAGCAAGAAATGCTGGAACAAAATATGGTTTTATTTATAAACGATGATTAAAGTTGAGTGACGTTCACACGTCAAAAATGTATAGTTAAACAGTCGCTAATCACTACTTAACTTTAAGCAACGTATATGAATAAAGGGGAATATTGTTACTGCTACATATTGTAACGCCTGTGAAGATTTTAGGTTAAAGTCGTTTAATGCTTGCAAGACTAAACACAAAGGCATTATAAAAACATAAACTTTAGGTACAGACGCACACGTACAGCACATCAAGCTACCCGAAACTGTCAAATTTACTCAATCAACTTTGAACCTAACGCTTTATCTATAAAGTTGAAAATCTATTAAAGAAATTTGTCAGATAGAAAAGTTTAGATAAGACGATAATATAATTTTTAGCGATGGTTCTTTCTGCCTTTAGGTCTGATTATAAGTTCGATACAAACGTTCATATTCGCAATCATAACTGTTAAACACTTCCTAATCCTCAAATAACTTGATTTACACTATCCTCAAAAATAAATTTAAAATATAATATTTTAAACAATATATTATATAAATCAACTTTTATACTATGGTAATTAAATGATAATTATTCATTTTTTTCACATTTGGATCGCGATCTTCCGCAGTAGCAAATACATTCGGAACATCTGATTCTGTATATCGTCGCGTAGAAAGCGGTGCCACCTCAGTATGAATACGAAATCGTCGACTCGACCAGGAAGCTACCATGTCGCGTTTTAAAATCACAATATTTGTATTCGCTGCTATTGCATAAGTCGGCCGAGTTGTAACATCGCCCCACATAAGTGTTTTATGGTTCGGATTTAGGTAATTTATTCATAAAATTTTTAATGTTTTTATCGCAATAAGAATGATGTATATATCATAAAAAACAGCACCTTTAAAGATTTTTAAAAGACTTTCAATGACTTTTTAAATTTTAGTTTGTAATTAGTTATTTGATTCAATTATAATAACAATCTTGTTAAGCTTTGTGGTTCCTTTCTAGAACCATCACTACAACCTGAATCCATCTTTTACATAATCAACGGTAACCAACATGTTCATATTGTATTCAAACAGGAAGTTCCATAGACAATTCACCAAGTATTTTACTGCACAATTGCCAATCTTGACCTATTGCAAAATATCACACCATACGTAATTATTGAGACCACACATCATTATCAACGGGAAGTTATAAAATTCACTTCTTCTATAACTACATATTAAAGAGTGTAATCTAAGCTACATTCGGCCACAGTAGTGTGACAGAGGTGTGCTGTGGTGTGAACAACATTAGCTTTTATTACGTCATCATAATTATGCCGTTGACACTCGGAACTGGAGCGAACTTAATTGGTATGTACTTAGAACATAATTATGCATAAATAAGCGTAAAAGCAAAGCGAAGCGTGGTACGGTGAATAGGTAGATGAAGAAAGTCGTTTATCTTAATAGGAATGGGATCATTTTCATTCATATTTCGCCATAAAGCCTTGGACTAATCATAAGGCTCATGTAAATATGTTTAAATTTTTCTTTGATTCTTTTTAGTCTTTAGATTTGAGATAATTTATATTTCAATAGAGATTTATTGCGTTATAACCCCTGGACTATAAAAACCTTTATTTTGTAACAAAAACCAAATTTTAGTTGGCTATTCATCTACAGGATTGCATAATCAACCTAATGCTGGAACACAGGCCTCCTCTTTGTAAGAGGGAGTGGGCCATAATCCACGACGCAGGCCCAGTTGACGGTTGGCGGATATCAGCTGTCTTCGCATTTTTACTTCTAGAACTTGCCGGTTTCCTCATGAAGTTTTCCTTTACCGTTTTGAGAGCTGTGGTGATGAAATAATGTACACAAAGTAAAGCACCTGCTTGGGATAGGACCCGTTAGTCCCGAAAGACGCGGCCGTCACTGCTTGTCCACCACCTATAAGGCTATTATCGCCTTTATTCCCGTGAATGAAAGAGCTAAGTGCTGTTAATGAGAATAGAGAAGTAAAGCATGGTCTTAGCTTTTACAATATCTGTAAAACTGTCAAAGTTAACGATAAATCTATGACAAGATATGTAAGGTAGGAACTGCATAAAATATGTCGCAAGATTTAAGACCTATAAAATCGTGAGTCAAACGATTTTCTCATGCGTATTACGTCAAGTATCTGGGTAGATAAGTAATAGTTATCGTTTAGTATTATATCCTTATATAAGGAATATACATAAAGTAGATATCGTGACTCAGAAGTCACGGGACGGCAATTTGAATGAAATCAGAGCGCATTGCCGACAGCGCCTTTCACAATTTCTTCGGCCGTGCATTAGATACTAAAGCTATATGCTTTGATTGCTGTAGTATTAGTATTAGATTCTGTGCTACTATTGGTATTTATTTAGGCTGTGTTGTCATGCGTATTATGTAAAGAATTGCTTTACATGCAAAATATAATTACGGCAGTTCTAAAAGTTTTTTTTCGGTCTCCTAATCATTGCCGTAAAATATTGTTATTTATGCCTAGTATAACTAGTTCAGTTTTAAAAACAAGCATGATGACCAGGTTCCCAATAATGATACACGTGTTGTAACTCTGTTGAATCATAGTTATGTGATCGCTATGATCGATCCTTTTTGCGAACTATGGAGCGATCAGCCGGTAACAATTACATGAGCCGTCACTGTACATAATTAGCAATTAACACATTGCTGTCGATATCTATGCATGGTCTACCGGAGCAGAAGAATACCGTTTGTAACATAAGGTTATGTGGATAAGCAGAATTTGATGTTTCAAATACAAAGACCAATGTTTATGTAAAAACAAACATTTTATTAATATCACAATTTCTCTGGGACTCAATCAACGATCGCCTAGTCACAATATTTATTAATACGAGAATCAAGCGAGAGAACAATTATTATTAAAGAAAACAATCACACGAACAAGCAGTCGATCAACTCTGAATAGCACCACGCGGTACTTTCTAACACCTAACGGAACTGTTTCTAACATTTCATAATTTAATTTACCGCGCAGTGCCGATAATCTATTACGATAAAAATTCAAGACCTACTTACAAATTTCCTAAATACGATTTTAGAATTAATCCTAGTTCAGGTACATTTTGAATCCACAAGAAACATTTCAACTGCATAACGTAAGCTGAATACATATTAGTCTCGAGCTTCGATCGAACCTTATGTGCACTAATATCAACAGGCAAGAGACAGACTTATAGTTACTGTAGACGATGGAGTGGCCTCCACGCTAGTATGCCCGTCGTAAAGTCTATGTTAAATGCAGTTAGTAGCTCTCGTATTTGTAGCCCTCGCCGGAGTCGGCGGCGAGCGCGTGCGCAGCCTCCGCGTAGTAATGTCCCTCGGCTTCGGGTTGGGCAAGCTCTGCGTAAGCTTTAAGGCCCTCACCGCCGCCGTAGCCTTCGAATCCACCTTGGCCGCCTTCTAAGCCTTCGTGACCACCTTCATAGCCACCGGAGAGTTGCTCGTAACCTCCTTGCTCAAAACCGCCCTGTTCGTAGCCTCCGTGCTGGAGAGCAGCGGCGTGGTCGGTGTTATGTCTGTCGTCTTCTAGCACGAGACCGCCGCCATGTGTGTGCTCGGTCTCGGGGTGGATCAGCTTCAGGTTCTGCTCAGACTTGCCCTTCTCGAGCGGGTGCTTGAGCAGATGGCTGTGCTCTTTCTTCACGTACACGGGCACTGGGTGGAAGTGCTCGAATTTGATCGACTGGTGTGACTTAGCATGTTCATGCTCTACTTGATGATGGTGTCCCGTTTCGCCGATGAGGGCGTGTTCGTATTTGGCTTCGAGTTGTGGAGCCTCCTCGTGGACGAGTCCAGGGTAGGCGGCCACCACGGCCAGGAATCCCAGGAAATACTGTGCAAGGAACAAAAAGAAAATTTTAATGATATGTTTGCAAATTATGGAAAGTCGAGTTGGAAAGACAGATAAATTAAGTAATTGGAGCTTGCAATTTATTTCAGCTCACATAACAACAGCGTGTAGGCTCGACTATAATCTTGCAGCAATAGCGGATGTTTGCCTGCCAATTAATAACCGAAGAATCGACGGTAAAATGTCGACCTAACTATCTGTTATTAACCAGTTTCGCTGCGGGCACTAACTCGAGGAACAGAGCCAATCTGATTTATGTAACGCGAAAGACTTCCTATGAAGCCAAACGTGTTAGCAGGAAGAATTGCTCTTAAAGATGCTTCACTGAATTCGTTCATCAGTGCGTTCAATCAATGAAGTAAATGTTCCTTGTTTTATTACTAATTTGGTGTAATAGGCTAATTAACATATTCAGCACAGTCCAATTAGCACGATCACGAGTTAGTTTACGATTGGCGCACTGGGTGGACGATTTCAGCAATAACACTTTAGATATCACATATTTTAAATACACAGTTACGCACATGGTAGTACATTTCGGCGGTGGATTACTTTGGAACACCTTACTCCACGAGAGGGTGGTGGGTAATGCCAGCATTTGTAATTTGCATCGTATTTATACTCGTTTTCACTTAGCGGTCGGCGTGTGCGAGTGCTTCGGCTGCAGTTACGTGTGCGCAGTGCGCCGCATTGTCAGTCTATCAGCGTCTCAATGAGAACAATAGGTAGAAATTTGTTGGGAGATTTATAGAAAAAGTACTCGATAGCGACAACATTACCATATTTTACCATAATTATGATGTAACGTCTTCTATGCACTCGTAATTGTTCGATTATATCGACAGACGCGCAAAATGTTCATCGAATTTGCATATTTTATGTAAGTCTGTTTTTACATTTATTATGTCTCAATGAATTAGTGGAGTGGCTTTTAATATGTCCTGTCCAATTGTTTTGATTCATGTGGCTTCTGTATTTTTGGTTCCTACGTTCCAGTTTGACAGTGTTCCAGTTATAAGCACTAATGAAAACATAGTGTAATTGGAACAAAATCTAGCTTATAATCTTATATCTGAATAGTTTAAAGGGACACTTGGTTTTTGCGGTAAACTGTGATAGATCTCATACATGAGTATAGTTGCTGTGGACCCTTCGATAAACTATTACAATACGTAAAGGTTCTTGCAAATTCAAACACAACAAGAATCAATAAACATACGAAAATATGAAACCATAGTTTCTATGATATACTTACATCAAGCCCAGAATCACTACATGACACTTTACCCACATTATCTATAAGTGCATACAAATGTATTTTTCTCTTTTATTTATTGATCGAATAATAATTCGTGGACAATAATAATTATGTAAATTAGCAGTTTACAAGCTTTTGAATAAATTATTAATCATCGATTATAGTATTAGATGCTGTAAATGCTGTGCGTAGGATGACATAACTTCCTTACATCCGTTTTTAAAGTATCTATATTCTCTATGTTGTATACAATTATTTCAAAAAAAGATTTTGAGCTTTACTATAATTCTTGTCACTATGCACATTGTTAAAAATTCCAAAACGACCCACTCATGTTAGCACAAATCCTTCCCGACCTTCACTTTCTGAAATAAAAACCTGAAATAAAAGCAAACAAGTAGGTACAAAGCATAATTAAGTTTGTACATTACAAGAATATGCAAACATCATATCCGGGGCAAGGACGATCAATTTTTATATTTTCTGTATTCTTTGCATAATAATAACGTTAAAAGCTAAGAAGTGATATTACTATAATAATATGAAAGCTGGTTTCGCAATCGTATAATAAAATGAAACGATTAACTTAACATTGTATAATGAAGTCAGTAATATTGCGAAAGTAATGAGTGATAAATGCTAAAACAATTGACATAATCTTTGACGGAAATTATTTAATAGCACTCACTCTGCCAGTCTTGTTTTTCTGTAAGCTTTGTAATTTTTAGAATAATAATTGTAGTATGTTGTAAGCTGTGAAGTAACTTTTGTATACAAATGACGGACTGACAAAAATTGATTACTGTAAGGAAATTGAATCGTCTTTTTTTATAGTAATTTAGAAAAATTATATGTTGTCTTGTCATTGTCTGTCTCATATGACTTTGATATTTATTTAGTCTACTAATAGAAAAACTCAATAACACTTTGCCTGGGTATCGAACCCAGAACTCCGGGCTCATAAGCCGTCTTACCTACGGCGGATTTTTTCGCGACGATTTTTTATCTCGCACTGCATTTTCAATACTCGGTGTTGAGACAAGCATTGAAAATTCAACAAAGTACGTCCCAGCGCGTCAAAAAATACACTGTTGAATTTTCAATTCTCGGCGCTGAGCAATACCTACGTTGAAAATTCAATGCGCGATAAAAATCGCCGCGGGAAAATATCGCCGGTGGGTCTTATGACAACTTCTCGATCACGTTTGTGTAGGTAATGATCGCAAGAGCTAACTAACGGTAGCTCTAATTTGTTATGTACAAAAATACAAAAATAGTTTATTGGTTCAATTAGGTATTACATTACATGTTAATGTGTTTGGAGCCCCCATTTAGGCAAACAATGCCTGTATTAGAAGGCTCCATGTGTATCTATAATGATTATTCTGAGAAATAACCGAGTCATCTCCAAATAAAACCGTAAGTGAAGCCAACGATTTACTAACATTGTAACTGCAGCGAAACCCAAGTAAAGCGGGACTGTCTGTTTAAAATGCAAGTAACAATTAGTTGTTTGCCGTACGTACGTAAGAGTCTGATCAAACCACCGCTTAATCGTCTCGGGGTTTCGCAAACACTGCGTTTGATACAGATTTCGTTTCAAAATGGCGTCTTTCGCAACGTTACGCATTGAAAACAATGTATCCTTTGTTTTTTTAGTGAGTTTGTGGCGATGATTATAAATTGGCAATAATGTATGTAGTGATGGGTTTTATGGTCATTATTTTAGAGTGCTGGAATTGTGCGTGGAAATTGACCGGTAAGTGCACAATATTTTGTTACGAAATAAGTAGTGTGTGCGTTTGTTTTTGCTTTTTCTTAAAGTATATCGGATAGATTTTATTTTATGTTACGTATAAGTATCTAAACTAATATTATAAAGACTGCCCCGTTGGTTTAGTGCCCAGTCCTGGGTTTGATTCCCAAGTCACCCCTATGTGCTGAAGGTGATCACCGGGGCGGTTTTAGTGAGGTAAAAATCCCACACTCCCCGACCTCCCTCCCCGGAGGTCGGGTGCCTTTTGAAGGTTTCCCCCGACAACAAAAAAAAAAAAAAGTTCGAGAAAAGTGTTAATGGGTTTTCCTATTCGGATTTTCTCAGTAGCAGCCCGGTGTCTGGATTTATGCCCGGCTGATGGCAATAGGATCGCCCCCTATTACTTAGGACTTAACCATAACTCACAAAATGTGGGTGTTCTATAGGTACACTGGTACAGTACCCGGCGATAAATATTGCACATCGACCTTTGGAAAGAGACAATCGGCTAATTTCGGCTTCGTAGAGCGTTATCTCTGTCGCACGAAATACAAACAGTCCGGTATCTATTAGGAGCTGTTAAAACAATCATGATTTGCTTCTTTTGATAATTATTTTTATTCTTTGTATAAAATACAAAAAAAAAGTAAAGGTCGATGTGCAATATTTATCGCCGGGTACTGTACACGTATGCCCTTAGGGGATTACAGGCGTGATGTTATGTTTATATTTATGTATGTTTGTTTGTTACGATTTCACGCCAAAACGGCTGAAAAGATTTGGATTAAATTTGACACATGGGTACACCATGACTTGGACATAGGACTTTTTATCAAGATATATTCCCACGGGTTTGAGACTCATGCGGGTGAAACCGTGGGGTGTAACTAGTGAAAGATAAAATTACAAAATATCTTTTTTCTTAATTTTATCTCATCACTGAACAATGCTATATAAACATTATCACGATTGAAGTCCTCACGTACAACATACAGATATTTTGCCCAAAAAGAAACAAAATGAATGATTGAGTAAACATACTTCAGTATGTTTCCCAAAACTTTGTAATCGATGTCACGAATGAACTGAATTACAGGCAATTTGCCTACTGATACAATTATAATCTGTGTCAGTGTAATCAAAAATGGTATGTTGTGATTACATTGTTACAGAGATCGTCGTAAGGACGAAGTGAAGGGGCCACTCTCCAAACGTTGGCAATTGGCATCAGCATGCGGCAACTCTACAGTAAGTAGTAAAATAATAAGCAAATTAGGACCTGTGGCCCTTTTATAAGGTATACAGGGTGATTGGAAGATGGGTGCAAAGCTTTAAGGCGAAGATAGCACAGACAAATTAGAACCATCTAAGCCATGTTGTTGTTGTCTCAGCGGGATTGTCCGAAAGGGTTACCGCTGGCTCGGAACATAAAGGGCTAAGGAAGGAACACGGGTGGGTTTTAGTCAGTAAGAGTCTGACACTCCCTTCCGCTCCCCCCAGAGCGGGAGGGGTCATTTGATGACTTCCCATCCTGAAAAAAAAAGCCATGGTTGTCTTAGACAAAGTCTTACCAATTTTTTTAGTAGTCTTACAAATTCCCAAAATTGTAAGTAAACTGCTTATTTATGGCCAAATTGAATAATAAATGTGTAAGCAATCTAACAAAATATGTCTTAGGCCTCTGTGTTATTAGACATAAAAAAAACATGGGAAAATTTCACGAAAAATATAATGATAAAGATAATTCATTTTCTCATACATTCGTCTTTATTGAATTTGAGGCACTACAAAGTTCGCCAAGTCAGCTCGTTATTACATAGAGAAGTAATTGGAGTCCTCAAGCAGCTCGTGACGGTAAGTCGTGTCCGTTTCCGTGTGTGCCAAAAATGGAGGCAAACGTAAACGTTTATGACATGACTTTCATTTTTTATTCTTATTTTAATCATTACAAGTGTGCACATTTATTTTACAATTAAATGTATTTTTTTTTTTCCGAATTGTCGTTCACTTTTTGCTTTTAATTTCTATAAGGTTTTCAGAGATGGAAGGGATTTTATTACAATATAATTCATGTTGTGACAAGCGACGAAGAGCAAATATTGTTGATTGATCCTTATTTTTTCTTTAAACAAGTTTATTTCTGAGATAAGTTACATAAAACTTATTTATATTTTGCCCATAAATTATTACGAAACTAGCATGCGTACTATGTAAACGGTTCTAACATAAAAACAAACCCAAAAATAAAATCAACCTAGATATTAAACGTTTAAAGCACAGGTAATTATTTAAAACTAACAAATCATAATTTAAATTAATAGCTCTTTAATATGACGCATCCTATTACAGCTAAGTCTAAGATAAATTGCAGCCGAGATGATGAATGGCCGCTGATCTTGAACTAAGCGATGCAACGTGCCTTGAATCTTGCATCCATCTTGCATCACTTGAAAACATTGTAGCAGTATTACTAGTCATTAATTTTATTTAAATAGTGTGTGCATGCAATTTGTGTGTAATTAAACCAATGCTGGACACGCGTGGTGAGCGCGTTGATGTCTTTTGTTCTGCGTTTGCGCCAAATGAGAGTTCGGTTATTTTGGTCGTTTTCGTTGGTAGCAAA
This sequence comes from Luperina testacea, assembly GCA_927399505.1. Taxonomy (NCBI): domain Eukaryota; kingdom Metazoa; phylum Arthropoda; class Insecta; order Lepidoptera; family Noctuidae; genus Luperina; species Luperina testacea. The sequence continues at coordinate 13,633,119 of OV656768.1, read as the reverse complement.
TCATGAAAGAAAAACTACTCTTAAAAATTAAATATTAAGTATATTTAATTTTTAAGAGTAGTTTTTCTTTAATAAACACGCATAGCATAATAATTCCATACAATTCGTTTCGCCAGTAATGATTGGGTCCTATTTAATGGGGGGGGGGGGGGCTTGCACAAATCCAGACTCCGGGCTGTTACTGAGAAATACCTGATGGAAAAACCTAATAACACTTTGCACGGTTTGGGAATCGAACCCATGACCTCACCAGTACGCTTGCGACCATTAGACTAACGAGGCAGTCTTCTGTATCGTTCTTGTCGGTAGACAATCATGAAAGAAAAACTTCCTTTGAAAGGGGAAATAAAGTTTTTTTGTCACGTAATTACGAATATAAAGAAAGAAGAAAGAAAATAAGTTTATTTGACCCAGTTTAAGTAAGGCACACAATTTGCAAACAATAACAAAAAAAATATAGAAATAAAAACTTAAAATTGTGGGCCTCACGGCTGCGCCAAATAAAGTTCAGCATAAATGTCAGACAACTAAATCCTGACCAAATACTGAATAAATACAGACTCTTTGATTTTTTATAGTTCATAAAATCGTTTGAAACATCAAGGTCGCTGTGCTCTAGTAATAGAGCAATGGACGGATGTTGATTATTTCATTTTCTGTTATATTATATAATAACATAATTTAACACTTTCCGGCGCGGGGTTTTTTATTAGGCAAAGATAGTAGACATTTTTATACAAAATCACAGTACTGTCACAACCGTACCAACCACAACAATATCACGGAAAATTAAATCGTTTACCTAGGGCGGTAGACGGCTACAACCGTATCCGTATATAGAGTTGTGGGTGAAATCTGTTTACGTGTGGGTATGGCACACATTGCGAGCACGTACACCACTTGTTTTTTACAGTAAATAAACGTGATCTCAGCCTTCTTGCTTTAAGCATAAAGTCTATACAACAAGAAAATAAATTTTACCGCAGTGGCTGTAGTTGTGTTTGACGTAAAGAAAGTCCCAAATTATACGGCTGTCGCCGTACTGTGATTACATACTTTTTTGACGTGACAACGTCTAATAAATCGATGATAGGCTGCACTCACGAAAAAACATGACTCATGTAGCGTTACCTCGCGGCCTTGCTCTGCTGTAGCGTTGTACGCCATGGCGGCTTGAAGTGCAAGCGAGAGCGCGGAACGAGCGATGAGAGACAGATGATGTCGAACGCTGCCGAATCGGCCTCCGCGTTCGGCAATTTCATTAATGTTTTGTTATGACGTTGTCACGTTAAACCATCGTCCGTAAACCGACTTTACAGACAACCGATTTTTTAAAATATGGTTAAAGCCGTTACTGCGCTGGAAGGTCTATGTTATGTGGCTTTATTTACTATTTATTTTTCAACTTTTTCTAAACGAAGCAAAAGAAGTATGTGAGGGTCGTAGCAGGTGACTGTTTCTGCCTACTCCCATGACAAGAAACAGTGAGTTTATGTAAGTGCGTGTATTTTATATTTAAAGATTTTATTCCTACACAAACCTCCCTCCCCCCCTCCCCCTCTCACTTCCTTTTTATACTAAACAATAATAGCTAGCTAAATAACAATAGTTATGTTAGTACAATATTTCATAAAGCAGCAATCAAGAAATAAGAAGTGCACTGTAAATAAAGTAAACTAGCTAATTATTTCAATTAGGTAGGTACAGCTTACGCATCCTCAGCGTAAGCCATTTCTCAACAATTAGTGAAGGCTTCCATTTAATCTAGCTTGCAGTTTTAATCCTTCAATAATTTCCCTGAAAATAACACAAAATGTATTAAACTCGAACCATTTATTTTAATTAAACCATTTATAGCTGGAAAAAAACGAAAAATGATCAGTGGTCCACTATAGCCCTGGAACGAAAGAGCCCTTTCCCAGCAGTGGAATGATGGAGGCTAACAGTATCAGTATCATTTACAGCAGTTTTTAACTGTCAAAGAGTTTTATTTTATTTTTTATTTTGTAGTTGTCTTTGTGAATTAACAAATAAAAATAGTTAAATTATTAATAATTGCTAAAGGCAAAAGATCTATTATTATTTATTAATCTATTATGATTAGTCGCCATAAGCAATATCTCAACAAATCTAAATTAGTATTGATTAGGACTGGCCCATGGCAGTGGACTGACGTATGTGGAAAATAGAAAAGGAGCTATTTGCCCAGTAATGGGATATTATGAGCTAAACTGATAAATGGTTTGTTCTAAAAATCCACTAATTTCCATGTTTAATTTAAGTAGTCAAAATATATTATTTCGGTCGTTCCTTTCATACATTTCTATTGTAGCAATAAATCGTACAGCTAGTTTCAACTCATTGGTTAAATAGAGTTAATAATGATCATCACGTAAATATCGGAAAACAGTGTGTGTATCGATCTAAAAAGTCGGAAGCACACGATTAATTGAAGTGTTCGTAGAATAAGTGATAAATATTTGAGTTATTGTTTTACAGTTGTTTGGAAATGCGGTGCGTGAAACCTAGATTTGCAAAGTCAATTTGCCTCAGGCAAATTTTTGACTGCGGATGACCCTCTCTAGGCAAGTTTAGTGTCATCACTAAACTCGCCTAGAGTCGTTCGTTTAACTTGTCGTACACTGTCCTATCATAATAATCACTAATTTTAATCATACCGTAAGAAGAAACCTGGGAAATGATATTTATTTCTGTAAAAAGTAAAAAAAAAATACTTTTGCACGCCATAAATAAATTATGTTTTAAAACTAGATGAGTTCAGTGTTTCCTATCCGACTACTTTGAGAAGAAAGACCGAAACAAACACACTCACACACGAGGTCACAGTGTCTTTTCAATTCCAGACATAATCTTGGTGAGGCCATATGAGGACAATGCAGATTAGTGCTGAAAAGAAAAAGTAACGATAACTTGTAAAAGTGTAACTTGTAAAAGTCAAACAGCCGGTCGACTCTGTAAAAATCTCACCGTGAAAACTTAGGTGTAGTGAGTTTGTTTTTGCTAGGAATTGACACCATTGACAGCTCACTTCACGCTCACTTCACCTAAGTTTTCACGGTGAGATTTTTACAGAATAGTACCGCAGTATTCGTTCTGAGCCCCTAACTCAACTCATCCACATCAAATCATTGTTGAAAAATTTCTCCTCAACACGAAAACGATCGTCTTTCATTCATCTAAGAGCTAACAAGTATCCCTTCCTTAGCTGCTTTACGATCCAACAATCTGGCCGCGCATAGTCATTGAGCAATCTAATTCACATTATGCGAGCATGGATCATGATTCGTGACATACATATCATCAATAGACCGAGACATATTTGGTAGCAAGTATCTCAGGTATATTTTACGGTAAGCTTTAAGTTATTGAAACAGTGGATTCAAGATAGAAACGAATATATTGATTTATTAAAATCAGCAGCCGATCGCAGACCACGACTAAACGTAGACATCTACTAAGTAATGACAAAAACTTTAAAGTTAGTATTACTACCTACCTACTGATCACAAAAAGATAATTGAAAACCTGCCGTCTTTCTAGGGCAGAGGATTTCAATGAGGATTTCACCATATTAGAAAAAAATGTAGGTAATAACGTGTTGAGTGAATTTATTTATAAGGTCGACGAGAAAATTTACATTGATTTACGAGATTTAGTTATATTTATCAAATATATTATATGAAGTAACTTATAAAGTCAACGAAGTAATCTTTAAGTACTATTTATTCTCTACAATATTTCAATTATCTTACAGTTTGTGAGTTTATATCGAAGCATATTTTTGTCTTCTACACATCAATCACATCATCAATACACACAATCTTTTAAAATACAGATTATGTTACGTTCGTACTAAAATCTCGTTGACTTACAGGTAGCGATTGAGCAACCTAATTCACATTGTACAATACGTAACACAGGTTGCGGGCTATAATCTAAGCGCGGTTGCTGTAATGCGTTAGTAACCGCTAATTGATAAGTAGTAGCAAACTGGTGAGTTGAGTAGGTACTTATGAGTTTGTGGGTCATTAGTGGGGTTGTTTGTTTGTTGAATGATTGAGTAAATGGGTCTGTGGTTGTACAAAGTAATGTTGTTATGGAAAAAATAGTTAGAATGCAACAGTCACAATCTTAAGTTTAAAAAAAAATTCAAATATTTACAGTCTATTTATGTTTCAAATTGATGTTATTTCAAGTTAAACAAATATCAACTTCTTTATCATGGTAATTAAGTTGATTTCAGATTGACTAGCACTATTGAAAAAGTAGGTAATAAAAATGTTTGAAGTTGTAGCGTAAACTGCATTTTATTGTGTAGGAATTAAAGTTACTTTTCCATAAATTCATATTTGTTTACATTTTTGGCAAATAAGGTGCGAATGCAGATTAGGTACTATGGTAAAGCTGCTAAAGCTATTTTATTTGTTATAATTTTGTCCCATATCTGGGAAATAGCCTTTCTTTTTTCGTCTTTCGATTTGTCGACCTAGGCCTTTTGATGGTGTCCTCTCAGGCGTCCAGTGAATGAAAATATTTGCCTATCTGGCTGTCCAAGTCCATTCGAGCGACGTTGCATGGTAGCCAATTAAGACTTGTTATTAACTTTGTAAGAAATACTCATTAATCTTAATGAATCATCATAATTACTAATCACAATGAAGCTCAAACAATCTCCTAGCTAATTTCAAATCACACACATAATTTTTAACGTTTTGTCATTACAATTGTACGACTAGACTAGACTAAAAACCAACCTCGATCAACCTTTCATCGACAAACAATAGTCGTCAAAAGCAGGTAAGTAAAATCAACACAATTATGTAAACCGAATAGATTCTTAGGCCGCATTCCGAATTAGCTATAATCGCTCACAGCGCTCACATCATCTCACATGCGTTCGGATTTAGATATTACGATTATGACAGCTGAGAGCTGTTAATAATTCAGAACGCTCGTGAACGCGCTCACAGTGCTCACTCAAAGTAAAAACGATATTATTACAGTATGTATTTCCTTATATAAACACCACATTTCTTCTTCAGTTCTTCTTCTTTGGTTAGGTGGCGATTGTCAGCCAGAAGCACAATTTCGAAAATGCCACGTTAGTTTAATATAAAGATGATGCAACTCAAAAGAAAACACACACTGACACACCCTCACACACACACTGTCATTTTTGACAGCGCTCACGGTGATATTATTCTAAGGCATGGTCGGCGTTATCGCAAGATGGCACATGTCATGACGTCATCTATGTCGATTCACGGGACATCGTTATCGCGCTCACGCTAATTCGGTACAGGTTTAAGCACGCTCAAATCGATTATTTCCCAGCTCGGAACGCAGGGTTACTCTGTCTCATAAAAAGTCACTTTCATTGTTCATCCGTATCCGACACATGTTCTATGTATTACGTTTTATTATGAAGCGAGGAGAATAACTAACGCTGAGCTAAGTATATGCAAGCAAACAAAGCGATCGTATTCAGTGTTAGGCAAAAACGAAGAGTTATGTTTGTGTTAAGTGAAGGGAGGTGGCAGAAGTTTATGTTGTGTTTTCGTGTATAAAATGTATTCTGAAATATGTATGTAAAGACCATAACATTACTTATTTACTAGGTACGTGAATAATGGAAAATATTGTTTTCATCCGAAATTTAGGAGCATTCGTGGGGTTTTACTTAGAAACCTGGCATACTCCTTCGAATGAGATGGGGGCTATGTAGTATGTATTTAAATATACTTAGGCACTACTCTGTAATCCTCTATGAAGACAGTATAGACTCTAAACTGGACAGTGACGGTGTCATTCAATCTCAACAAAGCTCACAGGCTAGTCAACTTAACGGAATTGGTCTACGCCTACTAAACAGACTAAACTGCGTATGAAATCTTGCAACGCGGATCGGTTAGTAGGTAGTATTACATTCTAGCTCGCAATTGTAATTAGACAGTGCAGGATGGGCAGTAAAGTATAAAGAGCGTATCTCATCTTTTTGGTCGCATATTTTATTACTGAAGGTCGTATCACTGAACGTCGTCGTCGTATTCATGGCTTTATGTACGACTAGCTTCCGCCCGCGGTTTCGTCCGCAGGTATGTCGATAAAAAACTATCCTATGTCCTTCCCCAAAATGAAATCTATCTCTCTGCCAAATTTTATCGAAATCCGTTCAGTGGTTTAGGCGTGAAAAGGTAACATACAGACAGACAGACAGAGTTACTTTCGAATTTATAATATTAGTATGAATGTTCTTCCACTTCGTTCGGTTCTTGGCTTCTCTCAGAGCGGTCGTAACAGAGAGTCCAGAGAGAGGTTACTTGGTCTGACCAGCGGTTAGGTGAGGTCTATTCCCATCTGCATTGCGCCCATCAGGCCATCATCACCAAAGTAACCGAGAATCCTTTGGTGACAGGTCGCGGTTAGTATATCTCTTAAGCTTTTACAAACAGGCGCGACACGCGATATAATGTCGCGTGTCGTGTCGCGCCTGTTTGAAGGAGTTCTTATGCGTAGTTGTTCGATGATAGATTTGTTCGTTCTAATGGTGGTCCATGGTATGCGGACCATTTTTCGCCAACACGTACAATAGGCATTGAAATCACTTTCTTACATTTACGTTAGATTATGTACATACTCAATCGAATATTTAATTCTTAACAAAATACGCTGAAATTCGCGCAAACCTGTTATCTACTTGTGTGCAAAAGCATATAAACATAATCAGTCTATAACGTTCCGGACCACTGCTTGGACACAGGCCCAGTGCGGGTTGTTGACGGTTACTTGTTATGTTAATTTTCTCTTTATTCTCGGCAGTAAATATGTATATACCTACGTTGCATGTGACAAAGTTCTATCATGAATGCAGCCGAGGGCGTTAAACAAACTAGTTCTTTAAAACCAGATCTTAAACTTTATTTGCACATATGATGCACAAACCGGTGTCGCTTTATAAAGTTTACATAATGAAAGTATGACCTATATGATCTTGACATTGATGATCTTGGCACTAGAAATGTTACCTAGAGATATAGAATTTAGATAGGTGCTGTAAGATGTATTAGTCATTAGGTATAATGGATTCCTACTTTGTACGTAATAAGTATACCTAAGATCCAAAGATCTCCGGCATACGGATTTTCGTTCTAGATATTTTAATTTGGATAACTAAATGATAAACATTGTTATTATCTGAATCAGATAGCCTAGCGTAGTAATTACACATTTTATAGCGTGTAATCTTCACACAAATCCCTCGGTGCGTTGAGATATTTCCTCTTACAACAGCGACCGGCGCGGGCGCCGCGGGGTCTTCCCAAGATGTCATCAAAGGAAGTAACGGCTTTAGCAACATCCACAGCGTTTAATAGACGCGTGATAATTTGTGCCACAATGTTAAAGTGTTTGTTAACTGTGTTAGTAAGAGGTTCAAATAAAAATGTACGAGTATCTAGATGCATTCGCGCCAGTCTTACATAAACTTACCTAGGTACGTACCTAAGTGAGCAATAGTGGCCCAGTCTTATCCTGTTGTAGGTCGTAGGTTCGAACCTAGTCAGGCGCTTTACTTTGTGTAAACCACTTCAACACTACTACTCTCGAAACGGCGAAGGAAAGCATTCGCCATCTGGAGGAAACCGGCATGTCCTACAACCAAAAATTCGAAAATATAATAATATGACATCTACCAACCCGCACTGGGTCCGCATGGTGGACGACCCACTCCCTCTCACCGAGAAGAGGCCTGTGTCCCGGCAGTGGGAACATTTTATGCTGATTGTTATGACATATAGGTACAGACGCCAGCACATCAAGCTACCCGAAACTGTCAAATTTTCCCAATAAAATTTGTACCTTAATATTTAGCGATAAAGTTGAAAATCTATTGAAGAAATTTGACAGATTGTAGTAGCTTGATGTGCTGGCGTCTGTACCTAACGATAGGGTCGATAGGCCGAGCGTCAGTGATAACAAAACCAGTATACCTAAGCTGGCTGGCTTATTCTATTGAAACTCCGCATTATACTAGGCCAGCTCAAGGTCATAGTTTTATCACTGAGGTGCTATAAGTCATATTTAGCAGTGAACACTTACTGCTGCATGCAAAGGGCTAGTAAAATAAGACTTTCCAACGGTACATTACCTGCTTGCAAAACATGATCAATGTGGGTTATTAGCTAGATTCTAATATACCTACCTACCTTTACTTAATACATAAACCAGAAAGCGATTGATCGTCTACAAAGCAGTTAGTAAAAGTGATCAGTGCATTCCAATCGGTTACAGCATTTCTGCCAAGTTAATGACAAACTTGCGTTGTAACGCTACTTCGAAGATAACTATGCACAACCTCAAACGGCTTAGCATGATCCTCCGGTATATCCGAAAATGCGCAGCATTCATTTTGAAATAAATATATGGTAAAGTTGAGGATTAATGTTAAGTACTATGTTCGATGAAAACACGATTCCAAAAAATTTTCTCGATAGAAAAAAGTCCAAAGTTACCTCCAAACCGAACAATAAACCGCTGGTATTCAAAAAATACATGCATGAAACTTTGCATTCTAACTGAACTAACTATAAAGCAGGTCTTATGTTTTTTATTTTTTTTTAATTACCATTATTTTCACCGTAAAAAGCAAATACCTAAACTATTGGCGCTGCCTTCCGCCCAGCACCACACTCCGCATCGCTCTCACACAGTCCGCGAACAGTATCGTGCGAGCGAGATAAAGAGTGACTTTTAGCTGAGGTAGTATGTGCTCTTAACAACTTGTTGTTTACCTACGCATAAAGATAGTGACGATACGTAAATGAGGCGTAATAGAGCTATAGATAATGTATAGATTGCTAAATAGTAAATAAGTACAGTGCAGATGAATGGCGGACGACGAGAGAATGGCTTTTGACCTGTCGTTTGAGAGTATTTTATTCCTTGGTTTTGACACCGTCCGGTCAGTTTCATACAAACAATTATGTTGATCTTTATTAACTAGGTACCTACTAGAATTATAGTCGCACTGACAGGTGTCAGAAACGAATTCTCTTGACACGACTTTAGAAAACTCATTAATGTGTAACTTCTGGGTTTGCGCAAATATATATAAAAGTAGGTACCTAGGTATATGTGCTTAAATCTTATATTATTTAAGTATTAAATTAGTGCTAAAAGTTTATAATGGTGCCTAAAAATACACTGCAGGTATTTATGACTTAGAATAGAATAGAATACTCTTTGACTCTTTTTTCTCTTTTCTCTTTGACTTACCTACTACGAAATTGTTTCCATTTTTGAGACGAGGTAAGAGTGTTGCAATTTTTTAGTAGGTAATCATTCTTCGTTTATTAATTTCAGTCTTGATGGATACCTCTCTACTAAATGGGCTATGGGCTGTAACGGTGGCGCGGGCTATGTGGAGATTGAGTCGGTTTCGGGTCATAAATCCATAACTTCCATGTTTTTATAGATTCGCTGCTGATTTTTTTTTTGTGTATTCTTGAATAAATGCACTTTTAAATAATATACGATTAATAAATATAAAGATACGTTTATTGTCTAAAAAAAATTAGTAAACTTGAAATGTTGCAAAATGTTCAGAAATATACGACTATATTTAAATAATTTCACCTTAAATGATAAAATAAACACAAATTAAACTCTTAAAATTACTTCTGCTATTATTAAGTACTATTACTTTTAACTAAAAAAAAAAACATTGTATTATTCAACTAGCTCTAAAGCTTCATCTATAAGTTCCATAGACTTTTTACTAGATGGTTTTCTTAAACTTGTTATATAAGGGTCCGAAGTATATAAAAGTGTATGTAGAACATCTTCATTTGTAGCTATTCTAGAGCATTTCCTAGCATGATGAAGTCCGAATCGTTTATAGTCTTTGTTCCTTGATTCCTGTGCATCTTCGGAAAGTTGTCCTAGGGGTAACACTGAATAATGCCGAATGACGCTTTTCCCGTGAATGAGGACTTTATGGACAGATGATGGCATATAACACCACATATATTTATTAACATATCTTTGTGCTGTATCCAAAGCATACTGACCGAATTTTATAGAATTACCACTTGACATAACTTGAAGTAAAACATAAAATCGTTTAATCAATTCCTCGTACACACTAGTAATTTCTGCACCGCACTGATAATTTTGAAAAAATCTTTTAGCTGTAGGTATTACCGTCATTGCTGTTACCAGATCTTGTTTAGGTTTATCTATATTTAAACCAAGTTCTTCTCTGAACCTTCTTTGTACATATGCCTTCTTCTGTTTTTTCAAATCTTTGTTTCACAAGTAGGATCTTTCAGATTCACAGTAAATATGACGTCCAATCACGCGCTATTCTTGTTTAAAAATAATTGCTTTTTTCTGCCAGATTTCGTGTAACGTTGACTAAAGTTCTCTCTATATCTTAGCGATATTTGCCTCGGAAACGTTGGTAAAATTATCCCGTATGTAACTTGTTAAAGCAACAACATAATTCCCGTCACTTTCAATTAAATCAAGACATACGAGTAAGTCACGTCTGGTACAGTTGAATTCACTCATTGTTGCGAGAAGGTACATGGTAAGGTTAGTACACTTTTAGTAACGACAATGACGAACGAAAAACAGTATGTAATTATTGAGTATGCAGAATCCCTATTTTATATAAAAATATTGATTTGAAACGTGTGCAAAATTATTATAGATAGAACTAATTATCATTATGTGGTTATGCGGTTTACGATATGTATAATTGATAATTTATTATGTATGTGAGCTAAAAAATGGTGGGAAACACTCGATACATTATCTTAACGTAAACTGCAAGTAATAAAATATCACAAATAAGACCTATAATAAGCAAGAAGTCAAATAGCATTACCTACGTATTTGTAGGATTTTTTACTGTTTTATGCTATAATAGATTAACATATGTTGTGCAACGAAATCGCAACTTTTTTTTTCTTCCTGTATTATAATATTAAATTTCCTATCAAATAACATAATTTACAGACCTTCGGGAAATTTCGGCAACTGTCGAAACTCTAATTGAAAGTTTCAGGTACGCAAAAATGATATGTCACGAGATAAATATTTCTAGTAAATATATTTACAAATTTATAGCATTTTTATGCATATCAGTCAAAAGTACATAGTATAAGCTTTCTGTGATGGTATAATACTTGTATAGTTTTCATTGCTAACTGACCAGAAAATAATCTTGAAAAAAATACAAATTCAGATTGTTTTGTGATAGTTTAGGAATGATCGTGTTTAGATGATCTTTTTTATAAACCAGTACCGACCACATACATAATTTATGTATAATATAGTAGATTAACTTCTTAGCTACAGTTTGAGGTATAATACGAGTACCTACGCCGATTTTTACAAAATGTATTTATGGCCAGGCTCTCTTAGGCGCCTCCACATAGTGGGGCGGTCCGAATGCTGTCGCCGCTGGTCTCTTGAAGAAGTCTCGGGCGATAGGCTTGTAAGTGCCGGAGTCGAGTCCAGTTGCAGCTGTTGTGAACTCTCCGAGGACGGAGATTTTTTGTTTCTTTTTTTTACATAAATATAAGGAGGTTCTCAATTCGGATGCTCAAATTTTTTTTTACATAAATACTATTCTTAACTTTCTTTGAAAAAATACAACAATCTAGGTACCTGTCGATGGCGTACGGTAGCTATTGCCTATCGACCAGTATCTATATTATTCAACATGTTTACGTAATTATGCAGCCGGTCTTATAATTAAATTGATCAGTATCAGAGGAAGTTTGTTAGCTTTATAATTAATTAAATTCATTAACAATGGCGTGCATACGTAATAAAGTAATACACCGCCGATAAGTGCCTACGCTAGCCTATTTGCCAAGCAAAATGTAAAACTAGTTTTATTTTAAAAAAACGGTAGCTCGGACGGAGAAACTTTTCGTGAAGAAATCGTTGCTCTAGCCGTAAAGTATGAGATGGTGTAAAAAATTACCTACCACATTTTTATAAAACTTTCCTGTAGGTACCTACTACCGGTACTAGGTACAGTACCCGGCGATAAATATTGCACATCGACCTTTGGAAAGAGACAATCGGCTAATTTCGGCTTCGTAGAGCGTTATCTCTGTCGCACGAAATACAAACAGTCCGGTATCTATCACGAGCTCTTAAAACAATTATGATTTGCTTCTTTTCATAATTATTTTTATTCTTTGTATAAAATACAAAAAAAGGTAAAGGTCGATGTGCAATATTTATCGCCGGGTACTTTAGGTACCTACTTCTGTATTTTTGGTCTCAACAGCGAAAGTATGAAGAACGGCAGGACTGGTGGCAGTTGTCTGTGTGAAAAGCAGCTCGTCCTGCCTGAGGTCGACACCCGAAGCCTTCAGTAGTAGGTAATATCCCATTGGTTGCAAAGTTTTTAGGGTTTCGTACCCAAAGGGTAAAAACTGGACCCTATTACTAAGACTCCACTGTCTGTCTGTCACGAGGCTGTATCTCATGAACCGTGATAGCTAGAGAGTTGAAATTTTCACAGATGATGTATTTCTGTTGCCGCTATAACAATAAATACTAAAAACAGAATAAAATAAATAATTAAGAGGGGCTCCCATACAACAAACCTGTTTTTTTCGGCGTTTTTGCCTTGTGGTACGGAACCCTTCGTGTGCGAGTCCGACTCGCACTTGGCCAGTTTTTCGTTTTTAGTAAATTAATGAACGCCTGCGTTCCTGATACTTACTATCTAATGGCACAACACTGATACACTGACTGACGTATTCTTACATAATTATTCCTGAGGAATCTATCACTAAAATAATATTTTATCAGTATACTAGCTGCGCCCCGCGGTTTCACCCGCGTAAGTTTCAATTCCAAAAAAAAACTGGAGAGGGCCACCCTTATCACCTAGGGGTATAAAAAATTGCCTACGACCTATTCTTAGACCTACCAAATATTTACAAAAAGTTTCATAAAAATCGGTCAAGCCGTTTCGGAGGAGTTCGATAACAAACACTGTGACACGAGATTTTTATTTAAGAGTAGATTGTAAACATACGGTATTTCCTATTAACTGTCACCTAACCATATATCTTTATTATTTATTTTGATTATAACCAAAGATGTCATAAGCTAACAGTTTACACATTAAGGTCATAGTACTCATAGTACTTACAAGTATCAAACCGGAAAGGGATCGGCACCTTATCAACTCGAACCGTTCAGTATTCTTTGTATGAAACTCCCTACTGCAACGCACACTAATCGAAATCGTAACGTAATCGCCTCGCCTTGGTACAAACTCACGAACCGCGGTGCGGTGCGTTACGGGTTACGGATCGTCGTCCCCGCGCTTACGGCTCGTCGTCCCCGCGCTTACGTCTCTCCGTACCCGAGCTTACGTCTCTTCGTCCACCCTTGCCCCTCTCACCAGTCCTCTGCCTGCTGCACCATCAACCAGCGGTCGGCGAGCCGTAAGCGCGGTCGGCGGCGGTCGCCTAGCCGTAGCCGAGTCGACGTATCGGAGCTTCTGATCCGTTTTCGTTACGTGCTTACGTTAGGTTGACGCCTGTTTGACGGCGAGGCGAAAGGCGGTGCCAATCCCTTTCCGATTTGATACGTGTGCCATGACCTTTAAGCTGGATTCATACTACTGTGTCGTGTCGTGTCGTGACGCCTACTGACGCAGTGTTAGCCAATCAAAACTCGTTGTATTTTGACGTAGTCCTGAACAGATTCGTTTGATTGGTGTATCCCGAGTCACGACACAACACGACACAGTAATGTGTCTGTGGCTTTATGCTGTAGCTGCAGCAGCACCGCCGCTGCCGCGGTGCCGCTGTATTAGTTACCCAATACCCTTGGATTTGTATGAACCCTGACACATGCCGCTGCTGCGGTTTTAAGTTTTAAGATCCCTTGAAAATCATGAAATCTATAGCTGAAGAACAAAACAAAGGGAAGCAAGAACAACAAAAAAAGAACTTCATTTCAAAAAGAAGCACAGAAAATAATCAATTTATTGTTGGGAATTCAATTTAAGGTTTTCAAAGCACTGGAGTCGTCGAAACCTATTTGCTTTGGTGAAAATTTACTAAAATAGCTCTTTTATTAATTATGTCATAAGTACCTACTCATAATTGACTGCTGATAAACAGCCAGCGTACTTGTATGAAGAGCGTTTGAGGAGCTATCCTCAAACGTATAGCGGGATGGTAACACTACAATAATCTGACCTTTTGGCTCGTTGTTTTACAAGTTGGGTAAAATATAGAAGCATAAATTGCAATATTGCTCATCCGCCATAGAAATTAGCATGATAATAAGTAGCCAACAGACTGATCAGTTTTATAATTTGGAATATCTATGTAAAAAAACATTCCAAAATAATATATTTTCGGCGTTAGAATCGTTACCAAATGTCGCAAAAATACAAAAATCATTGTACACACGGCTACATCCAGCTATACATTTCCAGTTTTAGCTGACCTTGCACTGTATAGGTTTTTCGTACAATCAGAAGTCAGCTTATACTGGTTAACGTATGTGTAGCCGTACTGTACAGTTTTGACTTCGCTACGATTTTATTCTGTGTACCATATGACCTCTATCATACACTTGCAGACTTGCTTATTACAGGTCAGTGGTACTACATGTATATTTTGATAGCTACAAATAAATACCTAGGTATCTAAAGTTCTCATTGAAAGAAGTACTATACCTATTCATTCAATTATTTAAATCTCGACCAGTCTCCGCTTATCATACGTGTGGCGCCACCCCAGGCCCACGCACAGAACTATAACGATATAATGTATGTATCTATATTATAATAATAATTAAAAATATTTATATTACGGACTGATTACGGCAATAGTAGTTACATTTTAATAAATGAGAAGATTACATTTATTATAAGATTCTCAAGAAAAGTTTTACACCGTTTCTGAACGAAAAATCAACCGACCAATCACATTACCGTAGAAGACACTTTCATTTGTAACGTATTGAATTTTGAAAACAAACGTTCAAGACTCGTTGGATTTCAGATTCGTGTTGGTGGTATTTTAGAATTATTGAGTTTTATTAGTGAAAATAGAACCACTATTTAGAAATTTTATTGTGTACTTATGTGAGTTTTATTAGTAGAAGAACAGTGAATAATTATACAAAATGATTACGTTATCCGAAGATGTCGACAAGATATTGTAAGTTTCCATGATTTTATTCCACGAATACATTCTAGTGTTCCCCTGTTGGTGTCTCGAGGCAAATATTATTCATGTCCTTGTGAAGATAAATTGATCAGTGGGTCGTCTAAGGGGCGGATTTTTAAAACTGTGGCAATATTTTAGCCTTCACCGGCAGGACAGTACGGTACGACTCGAAGCAGCGTCTCATAATTGTCACCGTTACGGATTTGTTTCAAATCTCCCGAGTTCCAAATAAACTCTTGATCTATAAATAAATCCTATCAACAATACTACGACTTTAGCCTAGATTTATTTGATTTCCTATAATTTTACTTGTTGCTATTATTTTAGACACACCCTTCAAAGTTTGTTTCAAAAACGGCTTGCTAACTGAACCGTAAAATATTTGAAAATGCTTCTACTTAACTCCCTTTATAACCAGTTGCATTCACTTACTAGATAGAAGAGTATTATGTAGGTATTAGTATTATGGTTGGTGAGGTTTACTTTTTATTTGGTATTACAACCACAGAATTAAGACACTTCCTGTTTCTCATATTGTTCGGCAAAGATGCATACAGGAAAGCCACTAGCAGTGTCCAGTGGTCATTGTATTATGGGCAGCAATGTGAAGTTCAAAATGTTTTTTGACTTTGTGATTCCTACTTAAACTTGGCTTTAAAGCCACTTGGCTTTGGCTTGGCTTATTACTGTGTACATACACCTAGGTACTTAAAATTGCATTGTTCAACTAGCTTATTGACATAAATCTTTGACAGTGCTTATAATTTAAAAAATATATAGGTTTGGATTTGATGCATCTTTCTGCTTTCTTCATCTTTTTTCTAACTTGAAAGTTGTAGGTTCATAGAAGAAAATCAAAATGTCCCAACCCATGTACAACAATAGGCAGCTCTGGATAGAGAGTGATGGAAATAGAGTAGGGGGGCCTGTGTCTCAGCGGAGCGAACATTATTGGTTGATTATGTTTACAACAAGCAATCACATAATATTTTCATGCTACATATACCATTTTCCTTGACAAAATAACCCTATTTTACAGTAATGAGGTCATCATGGAGATATCCCAGAATGTCCGCTCAATGATGGAGGAGCTCTGGCTGAACTGGTCACACCTCGGAGTCGATGACAGCACCAAGCTGAACAACATTACTAAACTGGTGCAGATTGAGAAGGATCTGCATAGAGATGTAATCTCTGAGACCAGGCAGAAGCTCAAGACAATGCAGGGACAGGTTGACAGTGAGTTTAAGAACTTGTTATGTTAATTAAGCTGGCTTTTAGAGTAATATTTTTATTTCAAATGGTTTTTTCCTTATATTTATGATACTTGTAATATAGGTACTCAATAATATGTGCTAACACATTATTGATCTTAAAAAATAACAAGAATACAATATTATTCATTGTTATTTAATTCTTTCAAATTCTTAATACTGATGAACTTTCTTTTTTAATTCTTAATACTGAGAACTACAATATTCTCAATGTTCAACCAACACTGAATTATTGTTTCTTGAATTATGATAAACCACACACATTCAACAGGCATTGCATTATATTGACAGGCAAATTAAACTTTAACACACATAGACATCATTTCAACATAGAGCCATTTTAGTCCTCTTTTATTCTTTGTATACCTAAAATATATATGTTTTTTTTTACAGAATTGAAGGAAGAAACAGAAGAATTGAGCCGCTGCCTGTCTGTTGATATCACCATTCTGGACTTCAAGGATGAAATGATGCTGGTTGAGTACAAGAGAGAACTGGAAGAACAGATTGCTGGGTAAGCAAGCATACACTGTTTGTAGGAACATATCATTGTGGTCATATAAAAGGTCATATTATATAGTCATATCATAGCACGCACAATACGCGCATTGATGTGGAGTTGCGGACACCAGCCCGTATTACCTATTACCTAAAGGTCATATTGGACAGAATATGCCACATGACATATCATAGGAAAGTGATGAAGGCTAGTGGAGACCTCGGCTCAGCAGTGGGACAATACAGGTTGGAAATAGTACTTAACAACAACATTTCGCCTCTTTAAAGTAGTCCACCGTTTATTAAAGTATGGGCAAAAGCTAAACACTGAATTATTGTAATAATGTATAAACATAAATATTGATTGTAAACTTGCTTTGATTTTGTAAGTATAAACCAAGTTTTAAAACAATCCATACTAATATTATAAATTCGAAAGTAACTCTTTCTGTATGTTACTTTTCCACGCCTAAAGCACTCACTGGATTATTGGAACTGCATTATATTCACATAATATGACAATCTATTAGGGCTTCCAAACAAATATACAAAATTTTATAGGTGTATGTATGTATGTTTGTCCACGCATTTCTCCGTAACTATTAAATAAATAAATGTTTTATTCAGTATTAAAATTGGTAAAATTATTACATAAAGTCTTAGAAATGATGAAGAATGAAGAAGAATTATGATGAAGTCTGCCATGGAGATAGATGGCATCTTGGGCAAGGACATAGGCTACTTTCTGCCCTGATAGCACATTCCCATGCGATAATTCCGAAAGCCATGTGGGCGAAGCCGCGGGTGGATACTAGTTCTTACATAAAAAAGGAAGTTACCTATATTCAGATTTTGCAACTGTTAATATCTTTACTTTTGACAGCTAATTATTTTACTTTATCATCAGTCATACACATTACATTATTCTCACACTTTTCAAAACAGGTAATTAGACAATTGCTTTAGTTAGGTGGTAGGTCAATTTTGTAAGAGCTTGATGACATGAGAAAGATCTTAGGTCATCTGTTACTGTGCATTTTTCTTTGTTAATTACCTAATGTTAGTAGTGCAATCTTCTCATGAGAACTCTAATTGCATTTGTATGATGTATTATGACATTCTTCCTGCTTATGCCTACTTAATTTTTGTTGTAATCTATATCTATCTATATAAATAAAACAAATTCGGGTTAGTTACACCATTTATAACTCTAGAACGGCTGGACCGATTTTTATGATCTTTGATTTGTTGGATTTGTCTTATTCCAATTAGCAGAATAAATATTAATAAAAAGGAAAAAATCTTAAAAAAATTAAGATAATTCTTTTTCTCATACATTTCGTATGGAATGGCTCTGTGATGGTATCTTGAGAACAGATACTCATGATTTCGATAATGGTTCTGAGGCAGAATGAAGTTTGCCAGGTCAGATAGTTCTTAGTAATTTATGTCAACTGTAGTTCTATCTGTGGGGTTAAATTCAATGTTAAAACGGCTACATTTGCATCAGTTATAAAAATGTCAATAATTTCACACTGGTATTCAAAAGTAAACTACAAATTGACAAAGTGAACATTTATGTTCTACTTAACACTTTATTAGTCACGCAATAAGACGTTGTTTTGTTAGGAAAAATGCAAAACAAATTCACTAGCCATTTGCCCTAGTAATCATTCACACAAAAAATACTCTAATACCAACAGATATAGAGAGCAAGTGGAACAGCGTCGCATGAAGATGGAAAGACTACTAGAATGGCAGCGAGACCTTGCTGACAAGCTTGCAGTCACCATCCATGAGCTGCAGGAGGTTCCTTTACCCTCAGAGGAAGAACTGGACAAGCTAAGGGAACATCTCGAAATGCTGCAAGCAGAGAGGGATAAGAGAGCTGAGATCTTCTTGAACATTCAAGTTGAGATTAAGGATATTATGGGTGAGTATAATTAATATTATTTTTAATATGGTGGTTGAATATGGTGCAATTAATAGGGACTTCAAATGATCATATTTAGCAGTAGGTATCAACTTTGGTCTTTCACATTTTGATTAACTTGTTTATTTTGAATTAGTAGGTCATTGCCATCTTAAATTATGAGACATCTTACCTAATTATACTTAATTCTTTTGTACTATGTGCATATAGGTCTACCAGAATCTCAAGGCATAAAAAAAATGTGATTTTCATATGGATTGACATTGCACTAAGAAAATCACAATTTTTTTATGCCATGAGATTCTAGTAGACCTTATAACAAATTCGTGTTGCATCAACTTTTTTCGAAAATTAATAATTATGAAAAGTCATTTCTATTATACTTAAATGAAATATAATAAAGCAACAGAAGTAGATCACGCATACCTAAACTCGCGCCTGTTTCTCAAGGGGTCAGAAGAAACTACAAAAAAGATCACTAGCTCATTTTAATCTCATACTTTCAGACAAACTCCGCATCAAGCCTCAGAATAAGTTCGAACACATTGTGACGTCATCTCTCTCTGTGGACTTCAAAGTGACTGATCTCAACATGGACCGCCTCTCCAAGCTCCAACAGGACCTGCAAGAGAAGTTTGAACAGACTAACAACAGGGTATGTGTTATTTAAAAAAATTCTTCAGCACAAAGTATGCAAAGTACTTTTATCAAACTCTTAGGCGCATATGAGATCCTCTGATCGTATTTTATGGTTACCAAATAAATGACAATGTACAGTAACACTTCCTTTTCATACTTTTTGTCGTCCAAGAAGTAGACAACAATTTTGAGGTAGACGTGATTGAATTTGATTACTACAATCTGTAATGCTGAAATAATCATTATTCAGGAGCAGAATCTACCAAAACATGTGCAATATACCAAAAAACTATTTTGTTCTCCCAGGTATTAGAACTTCGTGAACGTCTTACGAAGTTGTGGGACTGCTTGGAAGAAGACCAGATTTACCGGGAAAACTTCTTGCACGCACATCCCGGTTGCCACCCACAGACTGAGGCTGCCATCAAAGAGGAGATCAAGCGATGCGATCAGATCAAGAGGCAGAAGATTCAGGTATGACATGCAAGGAAATATTAATGTCCACTCTTTTTGTTGTATGTAAACCACTTGTATTTTTATATTTTACCTAAATATGTAGTTACATAGAAAAATTACAAAGGTAATGCTTATTTCTTAAAGAATTCTTTTACTAATGCCTTCTTTCTTTATGAAACATATGTAATGTAGAGTAAAAACTAAAAGGGATCGCCCATTGCTGCTTAGACTGCGCGATGTAACTCGCCGAACGAATGAGAAAATAAATTGAATGCGTTGAGCATTCAATTTATTCAACATATTAGCATTCAAGATTGGTCTTTTCACTGATCTGTGATATTAGGGATTTAATGATTGGAATATTAAATATTGATACAGCAGTTACATACAGAAAGTCGTCCAGCCACACAGGATTGGTTTCAACACCATTGGGGCTTGTTTCTTTTAACACTAAGGATTGCTGTTACTTATAAATGGTTCACTTAGCTTTAACAAAATTAAATTATGAATCAACTACCTTTTCTTGACGCGGCTTCGCTCGCTATCCGTGGGATATTTTTCGACATCCACGCGGATAACGGGATTAAAAGAACCCAATGTGTTAATCCAGGTTATAAACTAAATGTGTGCCAGTCATCCGAATCCGTGCAGCCGTTTTTGCGCCAATCCGGATTATACATCAAGACAAACTGACAAAAGTTCTTCGTTACTATCCATATACTAATATTATAAATGCGAAAGTGTCTGTCTGTTACCTCTTCACGCTTAAACTGCCGAACCGATTCAGATGAAATTTGATATAGAGATAGTTTGAGTCCCGGGAAAGGACATAGGATAGTTTTTAGACAGGACATAGGATAGGTCGGGTTTGCAATCCCTTGATCATTTAAAACCCAGTGTTATATCTACCTGCAATTAACATTGATATAACGTATTATGCAAAATCTTAATCTAACCAGTCGTTTTGCTCGGCTGGATTATAAATCGGTTTGCTTTCTTGAAACTAGTATTGATAGCCATTAGTGGCGCTATCTAGATGCCATGTATTTTAATTGTTAGATTATGCTTTATTGTAATGAGGGTTTTCTGAAATGACGTTCGCTAGGTGGCAGCACTGACACGTCAGGTCCAGGCATCTGTCAAAAAGCCTATATTTTCTTTAGTCATGACTGAATGATGAACGAATGTATGAATCGAATGATGAACGTCATAATATATTTTATATTGGAAGACCTCTTGTCACAGTGGTGCCAACTGGTGTCGTAAATTTTCACGAAAACCCTCATTAAACGCGTATTTTGCCTTCTAACGTGTAGTAAGGGCTTATAAGTACTAGGTATTAGTTATGTGATTGCTTAGCATCCATTTTGTTTTGCTTTCATTTTTATTTTAAAACGATATAATAGTAGATAGACACATACATACATAAACTCACGCCTTCTTCCCATGCGGGTAGGCGGAAACTATAGAACGCCACATACTTACTCCTTTTGACTCTTTTACGTTCATTCATGTGGTCATACACGCACGCCCGTAGCGAGTACTACACATCGAATATAAATCTATTATTATAACATCACCCATGCAGTTCCACTACTCGACAAAGACCTCCCATCATTCTTTCCATTTACGACGACAGTTTGCTATTGTAGCCCAATCTTTCATGAATCATTCTAGTTCATCTGATCATCTTCGCCTGGGCAGTGGTAGTAAATTTGCCAACATTCAAGTACACTCACGAGCATAAGTATGTATACACTTGCTTTATTCAAAGGCATTTTCTCTTTTATTTTTTAATAAAATTTTATGTTATTACGAACATAGTATTTTCCAACCCATAGGTTTATGTAAAGTGTCAAATTTCCACGTTGCATTCGTCATTTCACGAAAAAATCGCAATTGAAAGTTGCAAAGTGTTGACATATTAGTGCTCGTGACTGTACATACTCATAATAACGGCAACTTAACATTTTCAGGTATTTAATGCCACCTGTAAAACGCCTATTGCTGACTATCAGGTGACCATAATCATAATTTTGAGTATGGGTCGAATTCATTAGACAACATTTAATTTGGCCATCGCTTAGGTACAGACGCCAGCACATCAACCTACCCGAAACTGTCAAATTTTCCCAATCAACTTTGAACCTTATGCTTTAGCGATAAAGTTGAAAATCTATTAAAGAAATTTGACAGATTGTAGTAACTTGATGTGCTGGCGTCTGTACTATTGTCATACTGCATCACACAAATTGCGGTAGTTTAAGAGCGTTTACGCCGTACGGCATTTGATACAAACTTTCAAGCCCTTATTTTTCGAAATTAATGAACCGATATTAATGAAACTTCATACGCATAAGCAGGATACAAAGGTCTAAAAAGTTAGTGGAGAACATTTTCGAAATGACTTATTTAAAAAAAGATAACTGGAAATCTCTGTTTCTACGGAAAATTTAAAATCAATCTAATTTGGCTGTAACACTATTTTTTGAAAATGTTCTCTACTAACTTTTTAGATCTTTGTATCCTGCTTATGCGTATGAAGTATCATTAAAATCAGTTCATTCATTTCGAAAAATAAGGGCTTGAAAGTATGTATGAAATGCCGTACGGCGTAAACACTCTAAATTAGCATTTCTCTTGTCTCCAGTAGATTAAGTAGCAGAACATGATCCCTAAATATTTGTCAGATATGTGAAGTTTAGCAGTGGTGATTCAGTGGTAAAGGCCGAGACTCACGAGGTGTAGGTCGTAGGTTCGAATCCAGTCAGGCGCTTTACTTTGTGTAATTTACTTTCATCTACACTTCTGTTAAAACGGTGAAGGAAAACATCGTGAGGAAACCGGCATATAGAAACAAAAATTAGAAAACGTGTGACATTACCAATCCGCACTGGGCTCTTTTTTTTTTAGGATGGGAAATCATCAAATGACTCCTCCCGCTCTGGGTGGAGCGGAAGGGAGTGTCAAACTCTTACTGAATAAAACCCACCCGTGTTCCTTCCTTCGCCCTTTATGTTCCGGGCCAACGGTAACCCTTTCGGATAATCCCGCTGACTCGGCCATCCGCACTGGGCTTGCGTGGTGAATTACGGCCTACTTCCTCTCCAAGAGAGGATGCCTGTGTCCCAGCAGTGGGAATATTATGGGCTGATTATGCTAACGAGCTATGGTTCATAGAAAATGTACGAAAGTGATTTGAAGGATTTATGCAATCCGGCGGCGTAGCCTGCCTAAATGGGCGTCACCTTTAGTTGGAAAGTAGAATCATGTTATTATAGCTACTACACTAGCTAGTTGCTAGTACTAGCGACCCGCTCCTGCTTCGCATGGTTTTTACGACTTGAAACAATCTAGGTTTCTTTATAAATGAAAGCTTAATATCAATCTACACATGATACACATAGGACCTTCCGGAATAAATTAGCTAACTGGTGGTGAAAACCGCATCAAAATCCGTGGCTTAATTGGAAATAACAACGCAGACGATAGACATGAAAAGCTACTTTATTTTACAACATGACGTATTGATTGATATGGTGGTCACGGATGTTTCCCTACTTTATACGCGCACGCATACACTGCTTTAGGTAACAGTACACTATGTTCTAATTACAATTTTCTTTCACCCAGGTGTTCGTAGCGAACGTCCGTACTAAGATCAAGTTGATGTGGGACAACATCATGTATTCAACTCGCGAACGTGAGGAGTTCGTGCATTACTTCCAAGACATCTTCACTGAGGACACGCTGACCTTGCATGAGCTGTATCTGGAGAAGATCACCAAGTATTTTAATGAACACAAGTAAGTGTCACTGTACAATATCTATATCAGAACTATTTGGAACTATTCTAAGCAGAAGAACAACCTTTTGTGGTATTGGCTTTTTTTTTGACGTGACAACGTCTAATAAATCGATGAAGCTGGCGGCACACACGAAAAAACATGACTCATGTAGCGTCACCTCGCGGCCTTGCTCTGTAGCGTTCCATGGCGGCTTGAAGTGCAAGCGAGAGCGCGGAACGAGCGATGAGAGACAGATGATGTCGAACGCTGCCGAATCGGCCTCCGCGTTCGGCAATTTCATTAATGTTATGACGTTCGTTGTCACGTTAAACTATCGTCCGTAAACCGACTTTACAGACAACCAATTTTTTTTTTGAGGATGGGAAATCATCAAATGTCCCCTCCCGCTCTGGGTGGAGCGGAAGGGAGTGTCAGACTCTTACTGACTAAAACCCACCCGTGTTCCTTCCTTAGCCCTTTATGTTCCGAGCCAGCGGTAACCCTTTCGGACAATCCTGCTGACCCGGCAGGGTGGTATTGGCTTGTTACTTGTTTTCTTTTTACCATATAACTAAAACGGATGTCAGATTCCTTCGAAATTAAGGCTGACCTTACATTTTGTAGGTTTTTTTTTTGTATAAGGAAAGGAAAGTAGGAAAAGAAAGAAAAGGTTGAGTCTAAGATGTCTGCAAATGACGATCCTTAAAGTATATTTCAGGAAAGCTAAAATAAAATAAAATTAAAATTACATCGTCCATCTTCCCACAGGCACATTTTCGATATGGTGGTGACACGCAAGAATCTTTGGCTGAAGATGACGGAGCTCGAGGCTCGGGCTACGGAGCCGGGTCGTTATCACAACCGAGGCGGGCAGCTGCTTCGCGAAGAGAAGGAGAGGAAGGCTATCGCTAGTAACGTAAGTTGTATTACTCATGAACTTCAGAACAGTGCACATAACATCGTTTAACATTTTTGTCTTTGAATGCACCTATTTGTTTTTAGTTCGCAATTAACGATTATCTTAATATATATAAATTACGTGTCACGATGTTTGTCCGCGATGGACTCCTAAACTACTTAACCGATTTTAATCAAATTTGTACACCGTGTGCAGTTTGATCTAACTTGAAAGATAGGATAGCTCACATCTCTATTTATAATCGCAATATTATTTTATTGCACAAAAACGTTAGCCACAGCAACGCGTGGCCGGGTCAGCTAGTTATTTATAAAAATACGCGCCCGGTAACATGGCATATCGAGTTCTAGAGTCTCACACTGGAATGAGTGACAGGACGCTCTCGATAAGTCAAACTTTCGAGGTAAACCATCTCGTAAGTTTGGTACAGCCCCATTCAACTTTATGACGACTCGGAACATGAGGCGACTCGCTACGCAGTAACAAATTCACGTGTCTGCGGGGATGAGGGAAATTTGAATCGGCTGTATGAGATATTATTAAATGTTAGGGCTCCCACAGACGTGCCTGTTACTTGCACAAAAGTATGGAAGTAGCTGGCATACCAGTATGGTTTTTACCAATCAGAAGTTGTTATGGAACACGTCATGCAAGCTGATTGGTGAATACCATAATGACATGCAAGCTACTTGCATACTTTTGTGCCAGCTACTGGCATGTGTATCCTTAACTTTAATCCAACATGATTGTCTTACAGCTGCCGAAGATTGAGTCACAAATCCGTGTTCTAGTGTCAGAATATGAAGCCAAGACTGGAAACACATTCACTATTGATGGCAAGCCTCTACTTCAACTTATGGAAGACGAATGGGAGACCAGGAGGGCTGTAAGTATACTTAACATATTAAAATAACATTAAATGAATAAAAAATGTTTCGTTTAAAAATATAACGTGAAAACTTACAGAATAAATTAGGGCCTTCCTTCCGAAGTGGGTGATAGACGTTCAAGCAAGTGCGCTTACCAATTTAAACCTCAACGAACATTTCCCCCTATGTGTTTTTCCCCCAAATTACGTGTAACTAGTCGACCTCGTAACAGCTTTCGCACCCTAAAGTTGAAATTGTCGTCATAAAACGTCCGACTGAAACGACAAATGTGACGATTTGATAGTTTCAACCTTTGTGAAGTTGCAATTTACGGAGAGTTTTTGTCAAAAGTGGGAAAGCAATTACGAGGTCGGTCGCCTCGACGATCACTTTAAAAAATAATATTTTTTTAAAGCGATCAATATCGACTGGCCGACGTCGATCGACCACAACCTAGTTTCAGCTTAATATATCCAGCAATTGAAATTCTATTTCAGTGGATCGAACTTAACTCACACTTGATGAAAAAAAATAGAACTATGACATTTTAAAGTTTTGCGAGGCGAGGCGACACGAAGGAGTAGCGATAATGTTTTGTCAATTGGTATGTCTCACCTCGTCTCCTTTGAATCGTTTAACATAAGGTCGAGGTGAGGCGAGACGTAGCTGGGGCATTCTTTCTGTGATATGTATTATTGCGTGTGTTTATAAAGGTCAATTTCCTTGATCAAGATTTATCCCGAATCCAACCCATTTTTCTCGGTCATTATCGTAATTACTTTTCCATTATATGGGCATGTATAGTGAAGCACGGATAGTTAGCGATCATGTTTTTATACCACCGTGCGCATAATGGTACGCGACCGAAGTCGTTATACAATACAATGCGTGCCAAGAAAGATGAGACTTGACACACCACGTGGTTTGACGTTCGCAGAACACGATTTTAGGTATCTTTAGCGGTATGAGGTCTGTGTGCGGGACGGGACCGGACGTCATAGGGGCGGCGGAAAGAGCGGGGGAGGCGGGGTCAAGTCTCATCTTTCGTGGCACGCATTGTACTTACAGCCAAAAAAATTACTACTGAACTGTTTTATGGTACGCGACCGAAGTCGTTATACAGTACTTAAAGCGAAAAAAATTACTACTGAACTGTTTTGGGGTTTATATTTTTAGCGTTCTTGTCACCTCGTCTTGCCTCGGCGAGCGTGAAGTTTATTGCTCGTTTCCTAACAACACATTTCACACAGGAGCGTCACAATAAGCTGTCGGCCCGCAAGCAGGCGTTGACGCCGACGACGCAGTTGTTCCGATCGCTCGCGACGTCACCACTCGGCAAGCGGAATAGGACTGCTGCGGGTTTGGCTGCTACCGCTGAGAGGAATAGGTAACGATGAATGTTTAATTAGGTGGTGGTGTTTTGTTTCTTTTATAGATATTTTTGTTCAATGGTTGTTATTCTGTTATTGTTGGTAGGAGAATTACGTTGAAGTTGACGTGAATTCTATTAAAGGCTATAAATTGTGTATCTCAGTTAAAAATATGTTACTAGCACACAACAACATACATGACACGACACACAACACAATACATGACTTGTTAACATGTTGTTGTAGTCTCCTATTCTGTGGCTATTGAAGACCTGTGAACATTTCACTACACATTTCTTCGACTGAACGTAAGCATTCCGGTGAACAGTTACAGTAAATAAATATGGAGGCAGTCCAAATTGCCAAGTTTAACTTTGATTAGTTACAATTTTTTTTAACTAATCCAACGATTACTTGGAAATTACGTAAGAAGATATGGTGCAGCTCAATATAATTCCTTTTTGTCTACTTACCCAAGGAAAGTGGACATTTACTTATCGTCAGTAAACCTGCTATGACAAAACGGTGTAAGAATAACGAAGAAAAAATCTGTGCCGTCCCCTATACCTTGTGTTAGATATAAGCATAGTCGCATTTACTGTAAGTAGGTCTTTTAACTCGTAGGCCGCCGTCGAAGCGCCAGCTGATAACAGGCAGCGAGACCAAGGCGGTGTCTACCTTCACTAACAATCTGTCTGCGCCCAAGAGATCTGCTATCACTACTATTAAAAGGTAAGCAAGTACTTTTATTGATACATTGTACAGTCAGCAAAACAGTAGATGATATTTTGTACATAGTTTGAAAGAATGAAAACTTGATAGTTACAGTTTTTTTTTTGTAATTACCGATAGTAATTTTGGCAATATTTTGTTATATACATAGCATAGAGGATAGCAGGTACAGACGCCAGCATATCAAGCTATCCGAAACTGTCAAATTTTCCCAATCAACTTTGAGCCTTATGCTGTAGAGATAAAGTTGGAAATCTATTAAAGAAATTTGACAGATTGAAGTAGGTTGATGTGCTGGCGTCTGTACCTGCCACCCTGTATATTGTATTGTTTGTCGAAAGTTTCTGTGATAATTCACTTATGCTGCTGACTGTTTCTCATTAATGTGTTTGTGGTTACTTTTTGTTTGTTTTTGTTCGTTAATAATAGTGGTTTAATGATTTAGTAAGTCTTGTTGTTCCAGTCCGATTTATTCGTAAATTCATTTTGTTACTATGATAGAAACATTGAAAACGAGGAGTCTAGGAAAGTTACTTCATAACATTCATAAACTGAATGAATTATGTGATAGTTTATTGGATAATGCGAGATAACAATCACTTTTCTGCAATGAGCATAAACAATTTCCATTCTAAAAGTCTTGATTTTAATCTTTGTTTCGTAAACGTGTTCTTTATTTTATATGCATTGCCAATAATTACCGTAGCAGAAAAAAAAATGTTATTGGCATCACTCGCTTTTTATTCTGCATAAAAAAACTATCATTAGTTACCTCACGCACATCGCACACACCACACACTTGTTATTTAGATAATATTTTTCATTCCTTTACAATTTCAGTGCTCGCTTGTGAATGTATTGATGTGAAAACACCATTACGTCATATTTATCGAGGCAAGTTTCGTTTGATTGATGATAGTTAGCAACCGAACCAAAATATTCTACCATGACGTATTGCGTAAGTAGAGGGAATGAGAAATATTACACTAGCGTTATATAATGTATTAATTATACATGTAGAGCAAATTTTATGTAGTCATTACGCTTCATTGTTCAGAAAAGCATGAAGTAATTAGAATATTTGATAGAAGTAATTACTTATTAGTTTGTAGCAGTAGATTGATACTTGTGTCAGATATCGACGCTATTAATGTTCTCGATAAAATTGAATAATCAGCTTTTATGTAAAAATATGTGCCAACAGAGGAATTACGAGATTTTATTTCCAATGTTTTGCAACTGTTGCCTACATCATGGCAGTCAAATTAAGGCTTCTCTTAATTTTTGGATTTTTTTTTTCCAGGATAACTTTGTTTCAATGGCCTGTGCCTACATCATAGCATCCAAATTAACGTTTTGTTTTTTGTGATAGGCGCATCAGCGGGCGGTTGGCTGCTCGGGTAGTTGCGGAGGGCAAAGATGCTAAGAGGAAGCTCGACTATGGTAGCGAACTGAGAAAGACACCTAAAGTCAATGGCAGCATTCTCAAACATAAGCGTACGGTAAGTTGTTGGCAATGAAACGATCTTCCATTGTATGGGTTGGCTTTTTGGCAACATGTCTGGAACAAAGTATGTAAAAGTGTATCATTCGCAACTAGTCAATTCCTTAGGTTTTTTGCATAAATTGATAGTTTTTACCGACTACCACACAACAAGAACAAGCCGACGTGGCAATGTTTCCTTACGAGTAATTAACACGGCTCTCTTCTGCTCCCTTTTTTAACGCGGCATTAATGAACGCCTAAAAATAATGCGTTTATTAATT
Source organism: Luperina testacea (assembly GCA_927399505.1). Taxonomy (NCBI): domain Eukaryota; kingdom Metazoa; phylum Arthropoda; class Insecta; order Lepidoptera; family Noctuidae; genus Luperina; species Luperina testacea. The sequence continues at coordinate 13,603,629 of OV656768.1, read as the reverse complement.
TTTAAAACCGGCGTCCTTTAGGAGTTATTTTCGCGCTTAGCCATTGGCATAAACCATCCTAGGTATATCGCGGCACGGCTACTGAAATTCAACCATACTGATCGCTAAAATTACTACAAAAAATGCTGTTCGCGTAAATAGCAATAATTTGCAAATCATGTAACATTCATTTACTTGTCTTTAGTCTCACGGCAAGCGCCGCAGCAGCAGTCGTCGGTCTATCAACGCGACGCGCTCCACCGGCTCGCAGGAAGAAAGACGAGTGGCACACAAGGATCCGCTCATGGAGACTACGCTTCTTACCACCTATACTGACTTCAAGGTGAGTAATACACGAAGATGTAAGCGTAAAAATCTGCTTAACTATGTCTTGTACAGACGCCAGCACATCAAGCTACTACAATCTGTCAGATTTCTTTAATAGATTTTCAACTTTATCGCTATAGCATAAGGTTCTAAGTTGATTGGGAAAATTTGACAGTTTCGGGTAGCTTGATGTGCTGGCGTCTGTACCTGCCTATTTAAGGCATGACGTTACGTAGGGTTAGTACGCAAAATACGCGCATTGACGTGAAGTTGCGGACACCAGTCCGTATTACCTATTACATAGGGTTATTTTTTATTCTTTTACTTCTTTTTCAGTCAATTGTTTGTTATTTTTAAATTAACTGGGCCCTGTAGGTGGATACGCGATTCGCAGCATCAGTGGTGCACAAAACATCATTGGTCATTCTAAGTCAAAGTTCTATTTAAATTACCCCTTTAATGGAAGTTCAAAAGGGTCATATTATCAGTGATTTGTTGAAACCTATATCTTTACAGGATGACATCAACGAAAAGCAGATAAGTCGCAGCTCCATGGCGACCCAGAGACCGAACGAAGTAGTCCTCCCCACAATCGTCTACCATACAATAGAAGAGAGTAACGGCACCCCAAAAAAAACTCCGAGGGTCAAAACACCTCTGACGCCTAAAGTCGGCAAAGAGAACATACAACAAGTCAACCAGCAAATGACACCGAAGAGTAATCTCATGTACACGCCGACTAGGCTCACACGATCCGCCCTCAAGATTAACAACGACGGCTTCGCAACTCCCCGAGCTCCCCTCAGCGCAAACAAAGTCAACCTACAAAGACAAAACACAGTCGCCAGTTTAGTAGTTAAAACTACCCCCAATAACGTTAGCAGGTCTAAATCTCACACGCATTTAGTACGAAAAAACCTCCCGCCTCTTATCTAAAACCTTAGACTGAGTTCAGTTCCTACGTCTTGATATGAACGGCTGGTTTTGTTTTTTTATTGAGAATAGTTTTTCACGGAAATATCAAGATGTATGCACTGCACCTTACTATATTATTAGCTATGATTTTCATACGGAGAATCAATCTGTAACTATAAAATACTATTCAGATTTTTTAATACAATTTTTTTGTGTTTGTCGATGGTTTGACTCAAGTTTTGTGACGTATTAAATGGTCGTTTTCTCGTTATTTTGCTTTTTATCCATGTATATTTGAATCTCTATATTATGCGCTGAGTAATTGCATTGAATTTTAGGCATTGGTTGATTTTTGTTAATAGGATGTGATTGATAGTATTTTAATTGATAGATAGTTTTGTAAGTTACTTTCAGTTCTTTCAAGAATAATTATTTTAGTTCGTCTTCAATTGGAATAATGTTGTTTTAGAGTAGTTTTTAGTCACTTCTTTTACTAACATATTGACATTCAACTTCTAGCTTAGGACGATTGTTTCTATCATTTACCCACCAAATTGTTCTTCTTGAAAGATCTTATTGAAAAGCATTGAAATAATTAAGTAATTTTTACGAACATTGTAAATGTTAATACTATGCTCGTGAAAAATGTTGACATGACAGGCAGCTAAACCACAGACTAAAAAGGTAATCTAAAAAGGTTCTATTCCAAGAGACAGTGTAGGTACTTAATTTTTATCAGTATTTCAATTACGAGAAATGATTTAAAAAAATGGCCATATCTCATGCTAACATTAAAATAATATTAAAATTAATTGATATTCGTCGCTTTATTTAACTAATGTATAATTTTAATAATTTTAAAATGTAAATTATGGTTGTAATATATTTGCATAGTTTAAAAACAGCTGATGTTTTATTCTCAAGACCAACTAGAGTTCCTGTAATATTTATTTAGGATTGATGAAACTGACATATGTAATTATTATCTTTGCAAGATAAAGAAAAAGGTGTTCAGACATATCCCAAGCAAAATGTCGATATACTTTGATTATGAAGTAGGGCCGAAGGGCCGAATGTTTAGGAGGGCTGTTGAGGGCGATAAATACGACATCGAGTTGATTTGGAAGCGTGAGCATACAGAACTACTGTTCCATGATGTGGATATTGGCTCGTTGATGTAAGTGAAATTTAAATAATATATTCTTTTGAATTATTACATTTTAGACGATTGCATGACCATTGCGCAAGTTATCGTCATCATAGTATCAAATCAAAACTCACGATCCAGGCTTTGTGCGTCGGTAGGGATTTTCACAACAGTGTGTGGTCAGCTTTACTTACCATTAGTTTCTTACCATGTGTTTCTCTTCACCGTCAGTCATGTCCAAGATAAACTTAGAAAGTACTTCATGAAACAGTGTTCATTCGTGAACAATGACTAATTATAACCATGCTTCTGACATAAGTGTCCATGTGTCCTACATGCAAAGAGATTATTGTCATTGCCTACATGCTATGGGAAACATATATATTTTTTTAATTTGTTATGTTTCAGTGAGCTCTCAGCCCTGTCAATCTGTATGATTAACGAGAACAAGGACATTATCGGATTCATGGCTCTCTCAGATCATCCCCACGTACTTGGTCTTGATCCCGCTGATTGGGAAAACTGGATAAGGAATTTATATCAGTAAGTGAATATACAAATCAATCGTATCGGCAATCGTTGGACATATTATCTTTATCAGCAACATTTTAAAGTGGAAATACGTTACGTACGGTTAAAACCGCGCTGCGCTACGTGTTGCCAGGTTTACGCCGGGCCCTGAAAGAATACCTTATGTCCTAGTGAAACCAATGCCTGCCAGCTGCTCAGTGCGCCAGACCACGGCCACCATCTTACTTACCTAATAAAGATCTTAAATTCATTAATTAACTTACCAGTCTACGCACAGCTTAAACCGGTGGATCTAGAAGCATGAAATCAAATAAAACGTGGAAACGAGAAATTTTCTTTCCTCCTGAAAGTTACTTAAATAGCGAAAGTAAACATTAAGGATTTTTTTAATTCATCCCCTAAAGGGGATAAATGTTTGTATGGAAGTTCCTCATTTTTTCCGATCCCATCGGTTACATAGCTTGTATATACTAAAAATAAAAGTTCTAATTTGGTCTGGTCTGGTTTCAGGAGATACTACTTGTCTCGTAACACGCTGTTCATACACTTCATGTGCTGCATCGATTCGGTGAAGGACTTCTTTGTAGAAGAGGCATTGATATCTGTGTTCCTAAACGACTGTTATTTACTGTATATTGTGATGACTGTACCTCTGTTTTGTCCAGATGGTAAGACTACTGGTCTATTATATTTAGGGCGAATTTCACTAAACTTTTCTACCAGAATAAGTCTCCTGAGAATAAATTTTGAATTTTTGTCAGTTTTTCCTTCAGGAGGATAATGAGGGAAGGCATTATGCTGTGTGTCAGTCTGCGTTCAAAAACCTTTGAATCTATGCGTCTGTTTGATCAAAATACCGACCCAATATTGATGAAAATAATTAGGCAGACAAATATTTTGTTTCTTGAAGAGAGAAACTTGCATACAAGCATACATAAACTCACGTCTTCTTCCTATGTGGGTAGCCAAACAGTACAGAACCATATACCAGGCCACTCAAAAAGTATTGCGAAGAAAAGTTTTTATGTATGAGAGACTGGCCAGTTATAATCTATTTTAAAAATATGATTATTTGTAAGTAGAAATAGGTACGTTCCAATTTTAAAATTTCCCTCCACATTGTTTGCGAGCTAATTTAAATTTATCGTCTCTCGTTAAAAAATGGATATGCGCGGGGAACATTTTCGCGCTATGATTTTTTACGATTTCAAGTGTCGCCTGAAACCGGACGAATCGTACGATAGACTTCAAATGGCATTCATGGATGAAGGTCCATCTACGGCAATCGTGTATCGTCAGTATAACGAATTCAAGCGCGGTCGACTAACTTTGGGGGATGAAGAAAGAAGTGGTTGCCCTTTGACGGCTGTTACGGAAGAAAACGTGCTAGCAGTGTAATATTTACTCCACCAGGACAACGCGCCTTCGCACACCGCGCTCAAAACGAGGGACTTCCTGGACAGAACGCCGGTCAAACTCCTGGATCACCTGGGTCTCCTGGTCTCCTGGGTCCTTACAGCCCTCCTAGCACCGTGTGACTTCTTTTTATACCCGAAAATAAAAAATCTGCTCAAAGGGATGCAATTTTCGTCGCCGGAAGATGCGCTGTCATCGTTCAAGCAGGCCGAGGTGTCTGCGGCGGACTGGAAAAAGTGAAACTTTGTATAGAGTCTAGTGGAGAGTACTTTGAAAAGATTAAAAAAAAAATAATATTTATTTTTGCAAAACTTTCTCGAGTGTCCCACGTACGCCATCTGCTACGATCTTTACATACTCCCGTAACTTAGTTAGCCTACGCTAATACTTCTAAGAAGAAACTTGTCAACGATACAATCATTTGGTAATTAAACTGGCACGTAAGTGCTCATATACACGAGAGGCACGTTGCTAACGGCAGAGGCAACTGCAACCATCGACGACAATTTGTCTCTGCTGTTGATGCGTGCCGCTCGTGTCTATGACCACTAACAGAGTTACAACTTGTTACAGAATTAATAACAAGGTTCCAAACGTTCAAGAAACGAAATATATACAAATACGTACCAAAATCTAGGGATGGAATGGGTAATTATTTGTATACGGCTTTGAGAGCGGACTTTTGCCCGAGATTGAAGATGCGACGAGCAGTGTACGTACCCAAATTCGTAAAAGATTATAAGATAGATTGAATATGATCGATTTGAATATTGAAGTCGATTGAGCTCGTGGCGAAGTAATAGCAGCCGCAAGAGTCAATCGATCAGGTTAAGCTACGCTTGCCGCGGTCGTTACATACGTACATATCGAGACGCCTGCGCTTCTTGGAAAGCACGTTAAACTGTTGGTCCCGGCCGTCATTCGTGACTCTTTGACACTAAAGTCTGACAATCAGTCTTACCAAGGGGTATCGTGTTACTCAGTAACTGGGTTGTGGAGGTCAGGTAGGCAGTCGTTCCACGTAAAATACTGGTGTTCAGCTGCATCAGGTTAGACTGGAAGCCGATTCCAAAAATAGTTGGGAAAAGGCTAGGCAGATGATAGTGTTTATATCTTCTCACACAAAGTTTAACAACAGCTAATAATAAATTATCAGTAGTATCATGAACCTTTCAGTACCTACATCATATTGAGTTTATTCGTGTATAGGGAAGAAGATAACGATGACATAGTGGAAATATTACACAAGAAATGTCCCCGACTGAAGGAGCTATACGGTGAATATTACATAAGTGAGATTATCGGGCGGCATCCTGAAAGTAACAGAAAGATCATAGTTGCCGATGTTAGTATTTGTTTAATTTTGTTATAATATTTTTATGTCGTGAAGAATGTTTTTGGTGTGAATGTGGATGGCCCTATGAGACCAAAAAAAAAACAATGGTTGGACTGTCTGAAGTAGGATATGGCTTAAAAGGGGGTGATTATTGTGATGACTAGTAGAGTAGTACTTAGGCAAGCTATAGTTGCTAAACTGGACAAGAGAGTGAATGAATGTGCGATGCGACGACATCGTATTAAATGTTGGCACAATACTTCGCCGCTTTCGCGGCGTTGACGGTGGCAGCGCAGAGGTCACGAACACGTATGTTAAGCTTCATTTTGCAAGAAAATGTTTGTGATTGTGTCCACTGCAAACTACGGACACGCTACGCATCAACTGACGTCATTATTACATGCGTGGCTTGCTCGAATATGGCGCTCACATAGCTCAACCTCAACGCTGTGCATGCGTTGACAGCTAATACTAACCCGCGATACACTATACACGAATATTAACCCACGAGGCCATCACGACTATGTACAAACATGTATCGCAGCACAGTGCGCCGCGGTGGGCCACGCTACAGCAGTGGAAACGTAGACCCACTTTGTCAAACAAATTAATCCACGCAGTTAAAATGTGCGGTGGGCCCGTGCACAGCATGCGGCGCGGTGGGTCTGCGTCTTTACTGCAGTTTTTGGGGCACAGAGGGTAGACTGGACAAGATAGACCAGAGTGTAGACCAGGGTTATAATTTCGATCCCAGTAAAACGTTCCCCGACTTCGACGTGATTTTCGACTTCCGACGACGACGCTGGCGAAGCCGCGAACAAGAGCTCTTAAGATATTATACATATATGTATTTAAAATCCAGTAGGTACCGATTTTTTGCTTAGTTAATATTATCTAAGACTGATCCAACAATCCCTTAATTTCAGTTGCGCGGCCGTGCCATTGCGGTCATGTGTTTGAACACAGATATCAACTATAAGAAACTACAGAGGCTGTATGAGTTGCGGCCCTTCCACGGACTGAAGACTGCTACAGCTCTTGAGAAAGAGCAGAATAATCGGACTAACTCTCTTTTAGCCAATTTCGGGTACGGAAAGAACATTTTAGCATATTCAGCCTATAAAGTTCCCCACAGCTGGGACATGGGCCTCCACTTTCTATGAGAAGGAGTCGGCCATAATCCACCACACGGGCCCATTGCGGGTTGGTGGATGTCACAGGTCTTAGAATTTTTGGATCTAGGACATGTTGTTGTCCTCGCGATATTTTTCTTTACGGTTTTGACAGAAGTGGTGATGAAATTATTTACACAAAGTAAAGCGCCTGTCTGGGTTCGAACACTTCGAACCCAAGAGCACGACCTACAACTCTTAAGTCGGGGCCGTTACTACTAGGCCATCACTTACCGTTAATTTGTCGTTTATAAATTAACTGTTCATTGAATTTAAGGGAGCCGATAATGCTTGGTAAGTGGAGTCCCTTCGATCATCCTACGGAGATTAAACGTCATTACCCGGAAACAGTAAGTTAACCAATGATTTCAAAAGAGTAATATACATATAAGTCAATGAAGTTAACTTTTAGTTTTATGGAGCACCACTTACTGTGAGTATCAATCAACTTAGCCTGTCGCAGTCCACCGCTGGACGTAGGCCTCCTAGACTGCGCCACAACACCCTGTCGTCCGCATTCCGCATCCACTCTGTCCCAGCCATTTGGTCGTCGATCCATCTAGCTGAGGGGCGTCTCACGCTATGCTTGCCGCTTTTTTAACTATAAATATGAAATTATTATACCAATGAAAGAAATAAAATCCTTTCGATCCATACTAATATTATAAATGCGAAAGTGTGTCTGTCTGTCTGTTACCTCTTCAAGCTTAAACCGCTGAACCAATTTAGATGAAATTTGGTATAGCGATAGTTTGAGTCCCGGAAAAGGACATAGGATACTTTTTATCCCGATATTCCCACGGGATCGATACTTATGCGGGTGAAACCGCGGGGCGCTGCTAGTTTATCTATATTTTCCAATCAGACCTTACGCAGAAAACATCCTCGAGCGACAAAGAAAAGCAGCCGAGTGCTCTTTACCCGAGGCGATAACAATGACGACCAAATTCAAATCAAGACGCACTCTGAAGACTTAAGTGACCAAGTGTACTTACGCTCTCCTTCGTTGTCTGCTTCTATATACTCTGTGGTCAACTTGCTAGATGAAGATCCTTTTGATTACGATATTCTGAACATTGATACTACACTGTTGAATGTTGCGGAAGGCCGGTCTTGTGAAATTCTGTGAGTTTTTATTTTAACGTCTGTTTGATAGCTTAATCTATGTATATACTAGGTATAGGTACTACTGATAATAAAGCTGAAGAGTTTGTTTGAACGCGTTAATCGCTGGAACTGGGGGTAGGATTTGTAAAAATCGTTTTGCGTTTAATAGCCCAATTCTTGAGGAAAGCCATTTATTTATTTATTAAGGTACACCAACAGCTTCTATGTATAATTTATCTTAAGTACTATAGATCGTAAATGTCTCGGTCCTACACAAACGTTTATCAGCAATACCTAGGCTATAGGCTTTAATTTAACGTCACGCCTAGGACCCTCAGGAGTCGAGCAAAAAGAAGAACGCTAGAAAGAAAGAAGGTACGCTTAGCGAAAACGAAGTAATAGCGCGGCCAGGCGATGCGATGCGATGAGGTTGGTCGGGGAACAAGACATTTCACCCGGACGAAGTCACGGGCAGAAGCTATTAATATTTATAATTATCAACTTCGATGAAATGGTCATCTCCATTTCTTTTTGTTCTTGATCAATTCTTCTGTTATTAACAATTAGAACGAAGGATTTTAAAATAGAGATAGTAGCTATGCTTCACACAAATAATTAATTTCACAGAATTTAATTTTGTAAAGTCTGTGGCAGATCGTGTAATTTAAAAATTCAGTATACATAATCCCTTGAAAATAACCTAACGTTACTTTGATTCAGGCGAAACGTATCTTTGAATGTGAAGTCTGAGTTCCTAGCGAACCCGTCCTTACAACCACAACTGAAGCGGTTAACTTCTTGTACTTCATCATACTTTAAGAAAGGTAAGCTATGTTAAAGCTTATAGTTCTCGGTGAGAACCTTCCGGTCTCGGTGTCCGTGTAAAGGTCAACCAGATAAAGGTTGATTCATGTCAACCCTGTACCACAAAATACGATAAATAATAGCCGTAATTGACATAACTTACACATTTGTCTCGAGAGCTCAGAGTCGTTTGAAGCTTCGAGTGCTTTTATAATCCATCTACGAGTATTTGTGTCCAGAATTTCATTTGCAGAGGGGCTGACTTCGCTTATCATTTGCCTCCGTTTCCACAGTTCTAACTCAGATTTGATGGGCCATGGTAACAGGATTGGAATAACGAGAACCCTGTTTCATAATTAAAGAAGGGTCTTGACAGACGATCAACGAAGTGATCTTATAGGGGTTTCGTTGTTCCTTTTGAGACACGGAACCCTAGAAAAAGGGTCTAAGTAATCTTCATTCAAGATGCACATGCGTTCTTTCTACTTACGATGCTAATACAGTAGCCAAAATTTAGTTGCACTACCTAGTTCTCATACTATTATAATTAAAAATTACAGTAAAAAATCCACAGAAAACAATTAAGGAAGACAGGGATTCTGAGATGTACCACGGAGCAAAAAACGCTTTTATGATTGAGTTGTTTGCGTTTCGCGATGACATGGACGACAGGTATCGACGCATTGGCAATAAAATAAATAAAAAATAGATTACTTATTTTTGGTACTAAACATATATTCCAGTAGGGGGCGAGGGGGCTCATTTTCGTTATTTTGGCAATAGTGTACCATTTAATTTGCATTTTGCTGAGGATGTTGCCGGGTGTTTAAATCCCTCGGTACGCTCTCTACCGCATTTCCTAATATCGTTGTTTTCGAATTTGGAACAACATGCGCCTACGTCGTCTGGTATGGTGATGATTCTAAGATTATGAAACTCATTGTTACTTTCAAAATTACAGACATGCATACGACTTATTGGAAGCAGCATTTGAACTAACGAAGGATTATGACTATTGCATCATTCGTGTGCCCGCAGCTGACAAGAGTTTTCCTTTGTTGCAACATTTTACTGTTAGTCACTTAGGTATCCATTCCATATTTGTATCACCTTGCTGAAGCATTCTGAACGTCTTTCTGTGGTCTTTCTATATCTAAAGCCGGATCCAGGTTATTAGGAACTGATGTGATCCATTATGCTTCATTCTATTGCCTCTTGATCAATGATAATAAGTTATTTTTAAATAAGTAAGTATAGATTTTTGAAATAAATACATTGTTTTTTTACAGTTTATTCCAACGAAGCAAAAGGTTTGCTGCGACTATTCGCTGTATATTGCTCACAGAAGTTCAGTTTTGGGGTAAAACTATTTTTGGAACAGTAGTTAGTTGAATCAGTATAATCGTAACGGATGAAATAACCCGCAGATGGGTCTTTGAAATCCTTAATTGAAGTCGCCTAAGATTGCCAAACAAAGCAGATATTTTCTCCGTGCCATTTCAGCTGTTTTCAAACATTAACCCGAGCTAAGAGTATAATCATATAAGAATCATTCCTCTCACATATTTTTATTCTTTTGTGAGCAGAAAGTTGCGAGTTCGTGAAGCGGAAATCATCGACATTCCTGAAATAGCGCGTCTCATGATAAATCTGAACGGCAAGGAGACTATAGCCACAGTCGAGAACGCAATCAATAAGAAAGAGAATCAAGCGTATGTGTTTACGAGTGGAATGCATGTCGTCGGCTTAGCAATACTTGAGTACGAAAGCTAATTGATAATATGAACGTAGATTATAGATAGTTGTCTTAAAAAGGAGAAAGGTCCTTATTTCTCCTCCTGTTTGAGGTGACACCATCGGGCCTAAGGCTGTAAGAGTGGGTCATATACGTATATGACGTGCATCTAAACTACTTTCTCTGAGAAACTCAATAATAAAAGTTCTCGAACCAATTATGTATCGTTGCTTCCAACGCAAACCCAGATCCATCACTACGAATAAAGTCTATGCTGTTGATCGATTTGTGAGTTGCATTGTATGGTCGGTGCGAGCTTGTGCACCCATATGCAATTCAACTTACTTTTCAAAGCTACCACGACAGCCCATGTCAACAATGAAATTCTGTTTTTTCCAATGTAAAAAAATTCTCTCCCTTCTAGGGCCCCAGAACAAATAGAATTCTTACGAGCAAGGTTCAACCTAGGATCGTATCAGATCCACAAGTACCACTTTGCAGGACATGGCATGGATGCTGGGTTCATAACCCTCAAGGTGGCTGTGGCTTACCCAGTGTTTGAACAACATTTTAGATTCTTTGCGAGAGAATTGTTGAGGCTGTCTGGACATAATACTCTGTTGTGGTTGACTGCCTATAGAAATAAATGGGTAAGTCTTTTTTACTGATATCACGATAAGAATTATGCATAGCTTGCAGAGTAAGTAAGCTGAAGCGGCAGTGGGTTAGCCATGTTTGCCAAAGGACCGGTGGCCGCTCGAGCTTCTTCTTTTCGAAGTCTTGGAGTGGAGACCGCGTAACGGCAAGCGTAGTGTGGGACGCCCCCAGGCCATAGTTAGATGGACAGACGACCTCTAAAAGGTGGTTAAGACAGACTGGATGCGGCAGGCGGAGGTCAGGATATTGTGGCGCAGCATGGGAGTATGTCCAGCAGTGGACTGCGGTAGACTGAGTTGATTGATTGAATAAGAATTAAAAAGTTGACAGTCAAGTAATGATGGCTGTTACGACCGTGTATTCAAACATAACTTAATTTTAGGTTGCCGTTATAATAAGTCTCATATTGTTAATTAGCGACAAAAACACGTTTACGTTTGGGTGTACTATATGTTTACCTCTGCCTTAATTTCGGGGATTAGAGGCGTGATGTTATGTGAGAACATCCAGCTAAGTGTTTCAGGATAGTTCTGACCAAATTCGCGTTGTAATTCTTGCCCACGATTGGGATAAAGAATCTAATCCAAAATCTTATTACTATGTCATTTGACAGACAATACACAAAGCCAACTCTTTAGTGGCTTCCATGGTGCCATTGATACCGAGGAATGTTGATATAGATAGTGCCGCTGTACCTGAACTCAAAAGAATATGTGTTTTGACGGAAAACATGTAGGTACTCCTTGTTTGATTACTAGTGAGTAGAATTCACGGCTTTTTAATATCTATCGATGAAGTATATGTCCCTCTCTTATACCAGTACAAAGCTAATAAATAAATTGGATACTGATATCTTTTGTTGATTGTAAATTAAAAATAGATAGTTACCATCATCATCTGCCTAGCCTTTTCTCAAACATGTTAGGGTCGACTTCCAGTCTAACCGGGTGCAGCTGAATATTAGTATTTTACATGAAGCGACTGGATATCTGTCCTCTACAACCCAGTTACTATGTTCTCATACAACATAATAATATAATAGTTATCACCATCATCATCCTGCTCCGATTCCATCATATTTGGGATAGGAGCAGTATTTCTTCCTTTTCCATACATTTCTGTTAGTCGTTATGTCAGTTGTCACCTCCTGCCTAGATATCATCTTTCACAAAATTCATCCATCGTTTCATTAATATTTTTCAAAATAATATGACTTATATTATTATTTAATATAACTTTTATTATTATATACAGAATTCCATTCAGTTGTTGGTTCATTGGCAAGAAACTGACGACTATGCCCAAAATGGACGTGAACACTCGAATTGTAATCATAGGCGCGTCCAGAACTGCTTTAGGATTCCTGAATGCTTTACTTTTTGGGTATGTTCTGTAGATTTTATGTACAGACGCCAGCACATCAAGCTACCCAAAACTGTCAAAGTTTCCCAATCAACTTTGAACCTATTTATGCTTTAGCGATAAAGTTGAAAATCTATTAAACAAATTTGACAGATTGTAGTAGCTTGATGTGCTGGTGTCTGTACTTTCCGTCGTCGTTGGGTACTGTACATTTTATTACCGTGTAATTGGGACCAATTCTTCCCTAGCTTGCTTAGATACTGCGGATTGACGGCAAAACTACATCGTTGGTATATCGACAGGAAAAACTAGTTCATCGACTTAATATACAACCTCTCTTTGACTGTCGTTAAGTGGATTTGGGGAAACAATTTTAATATTACGGGAGAAAAGTTCATTGCTTTCTGGATAAGGATAACCCCAATATGCTGCAGTGAAGGATTGCACGAGCAACTACGTTTATTTCTTTGATATCCTTGACCCATTTGAGCTATACATAATTACAAACTTTTCTCATACTTTACACCTTATGCTTTTACTCATTTCAGTCCAACATCTACCTACTTAACTTTCAACAATGTGACATTAGTATCACCGAATGGGCTGCCCTACACAAGACATTCCACCCCGGCAGCTGAGTCCATGTTCCTCAAATATTTTAATAGTTCCGACAAGTATTTGAAAAGTGTTCCGTATACGTATTACGTAAATGTCATTCACGCGACTATGATGGAGATCGATCTGTGAGAATTCTTCATTTATTATTTTGAACTAGATATTAACACCTATTTATGCAGGCAAGAGCTGTTGTGGCCCAGTGGTAACGGCCCCGACTTACGAGGTGTAGGTCGTGGGTTCGACCCCAAGCAGGCGCTTTACTTTTTATAAAATTATTTCATCACCACTGCTCTCGAAACGGTGAAGGAAAACATCATGTGGAAACCATGAGGTAACCATGTCCTAGAGCCAAAAATTTGAAGACATGTGACATCTTCCAACCCGTTCAGAGCCCGCGTGGTAGATTACAACCTCGAAGAGAGGAGGCCTATGTACCAGCAATAGGAACATTATAGGCTGATTATAATGATGCCGAGACATGTTACGCCGGCCCTAAATGAATGAATAAATAAACATGACTTTCTTTGACGACGCCTTTATTTCGTGGTAGTAAGAGCGGTTTCCGTTGTTCAAGTGTGATGATCATAACCGCCATACTTCACAAGACAACAAATAACATAAAATTACACATAATGTCAAGCCTGTATTTCCCAAAGGGTTAGCCGGAGGTGTACCTATAGTACCCCCACATTTCGCCAGTTATGTAATAGGGGGGGGCAAGCCTGTTGTCATCAACCGGGCACAATTCAAGACTCCGGGCTGCTACTGAGAAATTCCAGATGGAACAAATAACGTTGTTACGTTCACATCTGTACGTGCACATCTGTGTGTGTGTTTCTGTGTGAACATCTGTAGATGTTCTATGTCACGAAGTCCGTTTGGCTATGAATGTTGTCAAGCGTGCACATGCACATTGTGATCAACAGAGACTCAACAATGGGTGAAGTAAAACGGTACACATTCGCGGAAATAGCCTCATGCGACGGCAGCAAGGGGCAGCCGCTGTGGGAGCGCGCTTGTCGGGATACGTCACTACTACAATCAAAGCCGAACGGACTTCGTGAAATAGAATATCTGTACCATAAAACATTGTTCCACGCGTTGTCATACTCCGTAGCTTGAAACAGTACCTTATGCTTCATATTTCAGTATAAATTTTCTTTTCTTTTCGTATGTTTTTCAGACAAGAAAAGTTCATAACTTTAACTAGTGGAAACAGATATCACTACGACCTTCTCTTTTTGTTTTTTGGAAAACAATATCAGCACCCAGATCACATGGTTCAACTGATCCAGCGAGACAATGATATTAGGTTAGTGAAATATTAATATACTCAGATTAAGTTGCCGCACCGTCAAGTCTAAATTGCCTCTTTTACTTAAAAGGAGCAAAGGACATAGGGACGCCAGTTCATCGCTTGTTTGTTTTTTGTTGTAACTTGCTGCGGAATCAATTATAAAAATGACGTCACATGTTGGATACGTTGCTGGATAATGTTTAATACTTAGTTAAGGAATTACAAAGGTAATGCTGAATACGTAGGTACACAGATATTTACGAATAATCGGAAATGGCGCGTAGACCAACATCGGGCGGACATTCGATGGTTTCAGAAATTCATATAAGGAAAGAGTCGTTTGTGTAGATATTCGCATGGGTAACAGACTTTATTTTTCACTGCAGGAGAAACACCTCAGCGCCCCAATACATGCGTTTGGATCGGCCTAGGTTCAGCGACACGGAGATACAGATCGCTAACGACGAAACTCCGGAGAATGTGTTCATTATCAACAATATAGCTGAAGCGAACAAGGCTTTGGACTACGTCAAACATTTCATTTGTGATGATCATAGTAAGAACTATAGTTTAAACATAATTATATAGCTTGGTTCGTTTCTTAAATTAGTTTGAAATAGTAGTGTTAAGGATCCGTCTATCATAATTTTATTAGATTTTTTTCTTAAGCCGATATCTGACGACGCTTCACTCGAAGGAATGGCGCACTCAAGTGAAGGTGCATTTTTGTTTAATTCCATGTTCACATGACACGGACAAAATTATGTAGGAATGAACCTAAAATATACCGAATGAAAGGCAAAAATAAACAAGGAGCCCCAGCGTCTGATATAGGCTTTATGGCACACAAAAAGATATATCTAAAATAATAGAGCATGACGTAGAGAGCAGGATCTGGGGAGTCGATATCGCCACTCTTAGCTGTTTTTGCTAGCAAAAGTCCCAGAGTCGCAACGAATTAACAATAAACGTTAATAGCAGTAGTTTTTCTTCGCAGAGAAAGTCATAGTGTACGGCGCAACGATACATGCCTACTTATGCATCAATGCACTTTTGGAGATCAAAATACGTCCTGAGAACATAATATTTTTAGAGTCGTTCCCACTAGAGGATCCCACCAAGACGAGAGTAACTGTTTTTGATAACGTTTATGTAAGTCAAACATTCAACTATCTTTGATTTCGTACGCTATATTCAGTGTGAAATATGGCTTACCTAATATAATTTAGGTAGGTACTTATTTTTTAAACACTCTTTTACTCAAAGCTGCACCTGCCTACTGCCGTCCGTCTTCTCTTCTGTAACTCTGTTTTTCTTCGTAAAAGAAACAAAGAAAAAATGTGATGAATGTGGTTGTGGAAGAAAGTCTGACTAGTGACTGCTGTATTTCATGTCCAATCAGAAGCAACCTGTTAGGCTAAAGAAGACTACAATTTTTTAAGGGTATGACATCTCGCATGTCAATCTATGAGGTTGGTGGATGCTAGACTGTGCACAGTCTAGCATCCACCAACCTCATGAAGCCAGGCATGGCTTAATAAATTAAGGCCTCGACCCAGAGCATTAAAACTTATAAATTAAGCAACTACACGCTAAGGGCACCCGTGCCCTGTGGGTTGCGGACCTCGACCTAGGACATCGCTGGGGAGACGGCAGCAAGAAACAGGCTGGTGGAGATTCGAACTCTTTAAATTACTTTTATACTTCTTATTTGGTCATTCCAGGTGGACCAAACGGTAATAGACATCTTGCATACTCTAAAAATAAAGGTGTACAGATCCTTCTACTTCAAGTCTTGGTCTGCGACTGTGGACAATATTATAACACATGCAGACTTCTTGTCTTATGCCGATTATCTGAACCTAGAGTGTAATGCTTTGTTCTATTATGGAGGAGTTGGTGTTAATATGCGAGCATTTATAGGTGCGTGTATTCAATTATAGTTTATGGAATAGTATACTTCTAGCTGTGGGTCAAAATAGTCACCATATAGAACCCTGCCGACGGGACGAGCTGGATAAACAATGCTCATCAAAATAGTAGATTATTAACCAAGGGGATAAAGCAGTGTCTTCTGTCGCGGGTGACGATTTAAATCGCGAGCGTAACGAAGGACTCGAGGTTTACTCCCGAGCGTAGCGAGGGTGTTAAAAACTTAAATCACGAGCGAAGCGAGGGATTTAAGACGAGTCCTGAGTGTAGCGAGGGATTTAAGTTCACCCAAGACTGAGACAGCTTTATCACCGAGGAAAATACTCTACTTTTCGTACCATTTGCGAAAAAATTAACACAATAATAATATGAGATAAGCATTTATTAAAAATAATGACAATTAAAAGTAAAAGACAAGAAGTACTGATTCTGAAATTGATAGGCCTTTCGCACTTCTCCACGTTGAAAATTCTTCATAAGTTTTTAAATAATTTTCCTTGGATTTTGTTGGAAGCAAATTATTTATAATTGCGGCAGCATTTGCACTGATGGAATCCGACAATTCACTGTCACTGGCGCTTTGATTTAACATCGTAACGTATTTTTAGAACATTAACTTATTTATAAAAATAAATTAAAATAAACCTAACGTTTATGTATTTGAAGAAAACAAAAACGCGGCAAATTCCTAGACTAATATTTTTTTGTCGGAAAAGCAAAGGCATCAAGCTCATACGGCCTCGTCGGTTTTCGTAATTTTATTTAATAATCATAACTGCATAATAAATGCGTATTCCTTTTTCAAAAAGATGTATAATGCTTTATATACAAACTCAATGATGTAAACACAGATGTAGTTCAGTATAAATTTCGGTAAGTATTCCAAATTTAAATCACATTCTCCCCCTAGAGGATGAATGAAATTCAGTACAATTTTCTTTCCCTGTTTTTAACAGATTAAAAATGACTATTGTTATGTTCGCTTTTTGTGGCATAGAATGTCACTTTTTTGAGCAAGTGGTACGAAAAAATAATTTAAAACGGTAATCTGATCAAGATAATGTCTGGACTTTAAAAGACACTGTCTCTGAGTTTGTTTTGTTCCTCCTCTTCAGAGTAGTCAAATAAGAAACACCAAACTCTTCTAGTTTTAAATAGTAGATTTTACAACAAGTGCACAAAACAAACCATTTTATCCGAGACTTTTAGCAGCCCGAGCCGAAGGCGAGGGCTGATAGTAATGTCGAGGATAAAAATGGTTTTGTGGACGAGTTATAAACTCTGCTTTTCACTTCGATTGCGAGGAAATAAAACAGTAGGATTTTTCTTATCTCCAATTTACAAAATTATCGTAAACTTTGAGATATTTTTCCCGAGACTTTGGCGGTAATATTATCTGTTGCACAACTCTCTGTGCATTCATTTCCATAAGCGTATTAGGAGAGACTGTTAAATCCTCTTCTTCACTGGACATTTTTAACAATTTTAGCAAATTGAAGAAATTAATAAATGCACGAGAAAAGAACAAGAGCTGTTTCCCGCCGCTTTATTTTTTTTTAAATCCTACGACATTGATATTAGGCTGCAGACCTATACAGCCTACTATTAAATTAATTTTGTAATAATAATTTTCTTAAATCAACTAACCTACCGTACTTGAATTAAAAATTTTAATATCTATTATATCTTAAAAACACATAAGGCAAATAAATTAAAGTAAATATTATATAATAACAAATTCTATCTATGAACTTCTTATTGCATTTGGCTGTATGGCTCATTTTCTTTGCCTTAATATAATACATTTATGAGTAGATACGTTAATGCCCTTGTGCACAAAATTCGATTTTGTGCAGCCTATACCCTACACAAAGAAGCACTTTCAGAGCATGAGAAGTGAAAACATAATTTATTTTTAAAGCGTAAATTGTTTTTTTAGGGTTCCGTAGTCAACTAGGAACCCTTATAGTTTCGCCATGTCTGTCTGTCCGTCTGTCCGTCCTCGCTTAATCTCTGTGACCGTTAGCACTAGAAAGCTGAAAGGACATGTTAGGTTTTTGTATGGAGGCTGGGCTTTTATTCGAAGCTACTGTGAACAGGGAAGAGATCATATTTTTATGAAAGTACATAAATTAAGGAGACTTTGTATATTTTTTAATTTTTTTTTGAAAGCACCCTTTCCTTAATTATTATACATTTTAATAATCATTATTTAAAAAATAAATTGCAACCCACAGTAATTATTGATTTTGGCAACACTTTTCGGTTGGATGTCATTATTGTCATTGTGAATTGTGAAACGTCAATCAAGTGTCAAATTCAATTCTTCTTCTTCTTCTCTTCGTTAAAAAAATTTTGACCATACTGACAGCTGACAAGTATGACAACCTTATTGGCACAGGTAATATTTTCATAGATTCCATTATGAGGCAAAGGAATTAATGCCATACATACAAATCATGGAGTTGGTTTTATTTTAAGCCATCTAATATTATTTTAGAATATTTTAAATAACAATAAGGAGTATAATTTGCTTTAAAAAATGATATTTAACCATTTTTTCTTTGTTTCAATGTGCAAAAATAATATTATGACACCAAAAATATCTGGATTTAAATTATGTATTTATTCAATAATGGTGCTTTTAATATTTTTTCTGTTTTTGTCAGGCCATCCTGAATAAGTTTCCCTATCAGAAAAACCTTACATGGCAGCTGTTCAAAAAAATAATTATTTTAAGCCCATTTCCTAACATGTCCTTTGGTACCAATATGTATATCAATCACGCCGACACGGTGGTAAAATAAAAATTGGAAAATAATATTTTATTAGGGTAGGCCCCCTATATGTAAAGTGGGAAGTGATTTTTTTTTTTATTTCAACCCTAACGTGTGATATATTGTTGGAAAGGTATTTAAAAATGAATAGGGGTTTACTGAAATCATTTTTTGATAATGTCAATAATTTCGGAAATAATCGCTCCAAAAGTAAAAAACAATGTGTCCCCCCCCTCTAACTTTTGAACCATAAGTTTAGAAAATATGAAAAAAATCTGAAAAGTAGAACTTTATAAGGACTTTCTAGGAAAATTATTTTGTACTTGATGGAAAGAACAGTTTTTGTACAAAAAAGACAAAAGTTGTACAAAATAATTTCTGGACTAAGTTTGTAGTATAATCGTATATGCAAGCATTTTTTTAACTTCGTTTACATATTTTATTATCCTGAACGTATCTTTTTTCAAACAAAAACAAAAAAATAATTATTAAAATCGAATTCCAATATTTTAAGATCTATGATCGACTACGATTATTACGCGAACATAATGGATACCCACTTTTAAACTCTTAAGTGGGAACACTTATTGTGACGGATGGGAAACTACGGAACCCTACACTGAGCGTGGCCCGACACGCTCTTGGCCGGTTTTATTTTAATATTGTACAGTCTTAAACTGTACATGTTTTGCTGTATAAATATTAATGCCTTACAATAAATCAATGAGTGCGATTACTGCTACGCGGTGACTAACATTAGAGAAAGGAATCGTCAACAATTTTACCTGTAAACACGAATAAATCTATCGGGAACTAAGTGATCTTTTCTCTACGCGCTCCAACCTCAACTTTAACAACTCTACAAGTGTACGAACCGTACAAATATCATATTACAGAAATAAATATCATTAGGTATGTATCATATAACACGTGTAGTTCCGCCAGTTAATTTGATCTTGAATAATCCTCCAGCGGTCCACAAGAGCGGGCTAGCGTATGACGGAGGCGTTATAATAGATCATGAATGTCGCACTCTGGACCCGTATGTGTATGCCGCGGGTCCTTGCACGAGGTACCATAAAAGATATTACGGCGATGCGCGGAGTCATAAGTATTATGACTGTTATGAACTTGGAGAGAAGGTTAGTGACATAATATTTATTATTCATTTAATGGGTCTCCGAATTGTATATGTGTCTTATGGTAGGTATTGTATATGTGTCTTATAATGGTCTTGAATGTTTGAATTGTTGACGAAGTTTGAAAATTTTATCACTCAAAATATTTTATCTTCGCAATAAGCTTGCGAGATTCTTCGTTCTTGTCATTCAGCCGAAAGAAGTCCACTTCTGGACATACGCCTCACTCAAGCATCGCGATATAGACCGGTCCTGTGCTTCTCACAACTAATGGGTTCCGGCGACCTCTACTTAAGAAAATAATATAGAAAATCGATAGATTTATGTCAATGTATTTTGTTTACAGTTGGGTGCTGAAATAAGGAACCAATTGGACCCCCTGTTCGTTGAAGCGAAACCAGCCTTCAGATATAGATGGGCCCAAGATTGTATGAAAGTTGATAAAAATCCCTTCAAGTCTACTACTTCGTGAGTAGATTAAGATTTAGGAATTTAGTAAAAACCAAATAACAATATTTATTTTGAACTAGCTGCGCCCCGCGGTTTCACTCGCGTAAGTAAAATGCCGATCCCGTCGGAATATCGGGATATTGGTCCCATGGAGAAAGTAGTTCAGTTTGATGGTCTGTATCACACCCTTTTTGGCTGGTCTTTGAAAACTAACCCTGTAAGAAAGAAAGAAAATACCTAAATTTATTTAGCACAGACTACAATACAACAAGAAAAAGAAAACAAATAAAAAGTGTTTATTTGGATAATTAATTCCAGAGTTAACAAAGAGAGTACCCTCCATAGCAGCGATTACGCAAGACCAGAGATGGCATTGATAGCGCTATCAAAACCTAAAGTCATGTACTGCGTACTGCCTGGAGGCCTGAAGTACTTAGAAGTACGCTCCCCCGGGCTGAAGACACCTCATAATTATGTGCAATCGCTGGGATATAATGTTAGTTGTTATAAGTGTAATTACTAATATGATCTTGAGGTGATTGATAGGATTTATATAATAGTTAACTGTTGCTTTGTTTAATAGTAAGACAGAAATTATTCATGTATCTTGACAATCAAAAAAGTGTATTTTTCAAGATGAAGTCCACTCCTGTTAGACCTAGTAAAAGTTCACTGTTAGACCTGAATCACCCTTACAATTAACTTTATGGTCGTAGTATATGATTATAATATAAAATAGAATCTTTGCTAGATCCGACTTAATTTTTTTTTGCGGTGGAAGGATACTGGAAGAACAACTCGACTTGATTCTTAAAATAAAAGGGGATGGCTCAGTTGACCAATGTAATCTGTGTGTTGTGTATGCATTTATTTATTTTTGCGTAGGGATTTGTGTTCGAGACATTCAAAGGAGGCTACTTCAAGATCCACCTGACTAAAGAATTTGTTGTTGACGGCATTACGTGTATAAGTCAGCGCAAGTTTTCTCTGGAAAACTTTAAGCACATCTACGGCCGACCAGCGACGGAACTCAATAATATGCACTTGAGATATATGGTAGGTAAAACAATACAAGGTTGCAGATACACACTAGCACACAATCTGTTACCATTGATTCACCTCCTTACGTTGAAATTTTCGTAGGTTGTACAAAAAAAACATCTATTCCATACATTTTGACCTCGTAAGTGTAGGAAATAGCTGTTTTTTTTTTTATATAACCGACAAATTTCAACGCAGCATAATGTACAGACGCCAGCACATGAAGCTACTACAATCTGTCAAATTTCTTTAATAGAGTTTCAACTTTATCGCTAAGGCATAAGGCTCAAAGTTGATTGAGAAAATTTGACAGTTTCGGGTAGCTTGATGAGCTGGCGTCTGTACCTACTGAATTCATGGTAACAGGTTGTGCGTTGATGCAACCTTGTAAAAAATAAACTTTCACAAAAAAAAAAAGGTTTGAAACATCACAATATTGCAGTGATACATTCTACAAAGAAACGATGGATGAACTGTGTGAAAGATGATTTGACTAGAAAGGGATGACTACCGAGATGACGACTAACAAAAAAGTCATCATCATCTGCCTAGCGTTTTCCTACCATTATGTTGGGGTCGGCTTCCAGTCTAACCGGATCCAGCTGAATACCTGTATTTTACATGGAGCTACTGTTTATCTGACCTCCACAACCCAGTTACTGGGTAATACGATATCCCTTGGTAAGACTGGTTGTGAGACTAAAGGAAAAGTATAGAACGAAAAATACATATTGCGCCGACCCCAAATTAACTGGGAAGAGAATGATGACGAGGACGAGACTACAACCACGGTCTTTGATCTTAAATCCTGGATTACTGAATGCAACAAATGTTTCATTTTATTTCATTGTTGTAATCTGTTATTATTATTACAATCTTATTTTCAATTAGGTATAATTCAAAACATACATTTTTACACTCCTAAAAAAGTAATCAAGTGTGATGAAACTAATAATATTTTTACACCTCTCATAACTTTTGGTGATATTATTTCCATGACTTGCATTTATCACTTTGATTTCTATTATTACTTGTATTGTTATATTAATATTTTTCATCAGGCAAACAAATTGGATGACTTCTTTGAATTCTTTCGATCGCCGTGGGCGTTCTTTTTGTACCACGACCATGCAGACGATCTGTTCGCTATGATCAAGCAATTGTTCCCCAAGGTAATGTATTTGGACCTCTAACGAAATCAACTTTTTCATTATGGAACTTCTAAAGTTCTATACAGTTATGAAGCTTGATCTCTATGCACACTAATTTGTATTTTGAAGATGCATTTGAGTTGGCGTTTGACTGCAACCATTTGGCAGACAGACTTGGATGATAATCTAAGTCCATATAAAAAGTATAATGACAAGGAGAAATCTACCTATTATTTTCAACACTGTATAGGCACAAGTAGCTGTGTTTGTAAATTGTTTGTCAATCTTTCAGGGACAATGCAAGGGACTAACGCTCAAAGAAGCACTACGTGCAGTTGGTATGAAGCTCACATTCGGTTGTCCGGTAATTATTATTTTTACCTCTTCTAGTATTGTCTCTAACTACTTAGGAGAGACCTTCTTGTCTTGAGTGTTGATCAGCTGTAATTTGTTTGCTGTTCTAGTACCACCGTGCCTCGTATTTGCTTTAGTTTTTGCTGTAGGAGCAAACGCCTTTTAGGCGCCATCTACGCGGGTGAGAGTATTGTATTGTTTTGTGGGTTATTGTATGAAGCAATCTTCACACGGCGATATCATCGCGGCGAGAATTTAATGGCACGGCGAGACTGCTGCCGCGATTCTCTCGCTTGTGGTCATGGCGCCTTAGGCTAGAAAAACAATTGCCGATGTCATTTTAACAGGCTGTTCTGTCTTCAATACGATAAAAGCGAACAAAAGAAAGTCGCCTGTTCTTGCAAGTTATTATGACTAGTTATAGATTTCACATGGGGGTCGGCAGAAACTGAGAAAGCATATTGTAAAGTCTATTCAAACTTGTTTCAAATTAAAATTATTTAAAGTTAAACAAATATCGACTTTATTTTAATGGCAATTAAGTTGATTTCAGAGTAACTAGCACTATTGAAAGAGTTATAAAAATGTTTGAAGTTGCAGCGTAAACTAAACTTTATTGTGTAGGATTTAAAGCAATTTTTGAGATATATGAGATAGCGAAGATAGTTATTAAAAGATACTTTTCACATTGCAGACATTCACGATGGATACAAAACTGGGCATACAAGCGAATTTCGAGAAATCTCCACACATTGAGGCAGTGATAGACTTCGTGATCGACTGGCTCTCCCAGAATGACATACTTCTACCTATGTACTTGCAAGCGGGACAAACTGCTCGCTATGAATACGATCTTGCTAATAACCCACTCATGATTAAAAAGGTGAAGAGGAAGCTGGTTCATATGTTTGTGTAAATTTTTTCATGTTTTTGATTAGTATGGGTTTAGAAATAAATTATTTTCAAAATGTTTGGGGTTTCATTTTGTAAGGACATAATAATACTATTTAATTAGTTCATCAACATATCAATACGTGCAATATATCAAAACAGTGCCTTATTATTGCCTTGCTAATATCAATATTTTGACGGATGCTATAATCGAGATCGATCAGCTCTTTTGTGTGATCCAAGCTTAAACAGGTCCTTGTCCAGCAGTCTTTTAATAGTTTAAGGATCAGCCTGCAGAATGCTAAAAAAAAAATCAGGAACAAATGTTTCACTGATTAGGTATTCACGCTTAAAACCTTATTTATCCCACCAAAAAGTTTCAATTACCTACTGTAAAAAAATCAAAGCATTGTCTATAATATTAAAAAAATCAATGACAACTTCGACTGGTATGACATTGTCAACCGATTAATTAATTTTGTATTTAAATATTTCTGTTAACTATTTTATTGTGATAATTTTCTCATCATGGCCCATCCCAAGGGTTGCAGCAAGCCGCTCGTATTAAACGAGCTCTTAGTCCAGAATGTTAATACTTGGGGTAACGTGCAGTACAATATCCCTCTGAGGCTATCCAGCAATGAGACTAGAACAGGCACAAGTATCGCTCTTAGACATATACCTGCCATACCTCATGCTTTGGATTGTGTAAGTCAGATGTCTCATAGTAGGTTATCAATACTAGTCTCCTTGAAATTGTCAGTCAGGTCATGAAGGGGACGAGAACCGGTGTATTCAACGTAGTATGGACGATGGTCCGGTCAGCGGGATTGTCCGAAAGGGTTACCACTGCCCCGGAACATAAAGGGCTAAGGAAGGAACACGGGTGGGTTTTAGTCAGTAAGAGTCTGACACTCCTTTCCGCTCCACCCAGAGCGGGAGGGGTCATTTGAAGAATTCCCAACCGCAAAAAAAAGGTCATGAAGGGGACTATGATCTTTTGGGGGAACTGTGAATGCAGTATTACATTTCCGGCGTAACGCAATTGGAGAAAGAATTTAGGGATTTATTGAGAAACAGGCTGTGAGCCTCATGGGATTTCTCATCGGCGGAAATGATGAACTTCCATGCTCTATAATCCCCTTTAGGGAATGAATTTTCAAAAATTCTTCCTTTGTTCTCACTTTCGTTATATAGGAAAATTTCAAGCTACTGTTATCGTATTTAGCTGTTTAGGCTGTGTGGTCTTTCAGTAAATTTAAGATTTTTATATTAATAAGAAATAGCCCGTAGCGTTTCATCTCACAAAAAAGAAAGATAAGTAGGTATATAAAATTTCAAGAAACAGAAATGTCTACAGCTGCTTAGTAATAACGCGAACTTAAAATTCGTTCATTAATTTCTGACATTTTAGAAAATAGATGAGCCACTACCAAAACGGGTCACAGGTCGTGATATGGTGGTGGAGAAAGAGTCGTACAAAACCACCACGGGCGAATACTGTGTCAAGCCAAACCCTAACAAGGCGATGGAGCGATCAGATTGTGCCATCAACTGCCGACGAGTAATCTTCATGACTGGAGTCGAAAAACGGGTGAGTTAGGTATTTTTTTCATTCGATCGCCGAATGAATAAAAATATTCTTACTAGTTCGGCGGTCAAACTAGTTAATTGCACTATTGGGAATAAACCAATTGAAGTAAGGTAATGAGCCGTTTCTTCTAGTTTATGGTGTACGTTTTTGGGTGCCGGCAGTAGATAGCGATAAAAGCTCTTGATCCGTATGCAAAATTACGCGCATTGACGTGGAGTTGCGGACACCAGCCCGTATTACCTATTACCTAAAAGCTCTTGATAAAATATAGCCGTAAGCGTGACTTCCCAGGCTAAGTTGTACTAGAGGTTCATTGCAAATGTTCGTGTGTGGTGTTAGTCAGTAGACCGTTTATAATATATTGCTTCAGAACAGAGTCTGTACTTCCATTACAAAAACTTGATTGGCGAAAGGCTCGACGTCATAATCCTACTAATAGGTATTATAAATACGAAAGTTTTTTTAAATATTTGGATGTTTGTTACTCAATCACGCAAAAACTGCTGAACAGGTTTCGATGAAATTTGGCGCACAGGTAGTCTAAGACCTGGGTTAGGACATAGGACATTTTATTCCGGTACCTAGCACATTCCCTTGGTATAACTATCGATATAAATGCGGGCGAAGCCGCGGGTAAAAGCTAGTCATTATTAAAAGCAAGCAAAATCAGTTTGAGAACAATCGTATCGAGTGTGAAACAACAGTAAATTTTAGAAAAGTACCATAACTGCTGTCTATTGACTTCCAACTCCTAATTCAAAATTTGTTTGCAGTTAAATATTACTCACCAATCTACTTTCAGTTACAAGGAGTCAGCATTACCAATCCGATAATGATATCAGAAATGAAAGATAACTTCAGAGGCTTAACGAAGTCACCTTTGGCTCCACCAGACATTGAGGTCAAAGCTCCCGACCCCGAATATATTTTTGATGTAAGTTCTACACACCATTAATACAATACAGCATCATCATTCAGCCGAAAGATTTTCACTGACTGCTCGTAATTGAGCCCATGCATCGCCACAATGACTGGTCCTGTAGGTACGCTGTTCGCTTTCTGCGAATTCTAGCGTTCTTCTTCATGACATTGAGGGTGGGACGTTTTTGGGAACATAACTATGTGCAATTTTCACAGAAATTCTATTAAAAAATCAAGATGGCGGCATTAGTTCCGATTATGGCCACGCGACAGAAGATCCTTGTACCGCGTGCGTTGTAAACAAAACTGATGTTATTATCATAGGTCGTGGCAGCCGGAAGGAATGAAGCACCAGTGATATTCGACAACGTTCCAAGAGGAATCAAGAAGCAGCTCGACCCTTACTTGTCAACTTATAGATCGTACCACAGGCCTTTCACTCCTGATGATCAGTATGGTATTGGAGCCAAAGACCATATCACTTTCTACTCTGAATCCAAAGCTCCAAGGGTAAGTTCAATATTTATGTATACTTGGAATTTTAATCGTATTCAGTAAATGGGTAGTTGAAGCAAAATAGTATTAGCATGCTAGAAATAATAGTGTGGAGATAGTGAACGAAATTGCAAGAAGTGTGAATTTATTTTGGACAACTTCCTCTCGACCTATCAAAATAAATACATGAATACTACTACTTTTGGCCTCGTACAATACTTTTTTTTTGTTGCTTTCACTGTTGGGTACCTACCTCGCCAGTAGCTAGTACATACCTACACAATTATTTCTCGAAGAAAAAGTTTTTTTTCTACTAATAAATAACTTCATCTTCTAGCCTTTTCCCAACTATGTTGGGGTCGGCTTCCAGTCTAACCGGATGCAGCTGAATATCAGTATTTTACATGGATCTGACCTCCATAATCCAGTTACTGGGTAATACGATACCCCTTGGTAAGAGTGGTTGTCAGACTTTCGGGCTTTTGCCTACCCGTAACGACTGTCAAAGATCCACGAATGACAGCCGGGACCAATGGTTTATCATGCTTTCCGAGGCACGGAGAGGTCTCGGTATGTAAAGATGAAAAAATATTATCTCATAGTTAATTAAATAATGTTTGTTCATAGGTTAAAGGTTTTGGACCGAGGCACAAGGAAATATGGATGCCTTTGACAGGCACAATTCACAGAGGTGTATATGACAGGATCCATGTCAAGAAAGAATATAAGGAGGTGGCTGCTTGTCATAATCCTGTCAGCAATTTGAAGGGGTAAGTAGTAAGCTTGTCTTTTGAAAATCTAATTTTTAAGATTCCGTACCCAAAGTGTGGAAGGTCAATTTCAATTGGTCCATTGAGCACCGACGAAACGGGACCTTATTACTGTCGGGATCGTTGTAAATAATAAGCAAGTGACTTCTAAACTTCTTTTATACTTATTTGTTATAATTTTACACGAATCTCGCACGTTTCGTCTTCAACCGTCGCTGCGTCGTCCATCTTATATGTTAATCTCTATCTTCGCTGTCATACTTTCTCACTCGCACAGTGTGTTACCACTTCATTATTCATTCCTACATTACTACTACGCAATCGATCTGTCCGTCTATCTGTCGCAGTGCTGCAGCAATGCAGTGTGTTTTTTAACCGTAATAGGTAGCCAGTTTAAATCACAGTATACGTGTATCTCTCTCCTCTAATAGTCTCTATCTTGAGTCAGTTTGTCCTTGTCTCATTCGTCACCTTTCTTAAGTCTCATAAGACCCTCATCCGGTTCACTCCCCATCCACCTCAAAGCCTCATCCCGTTCACCCCCCCCCCCATCCACCTGAAACCCTCATCCCGTTCACCCCCACCCACCTTACTGACATAAAATCTTTCTTGCACAGAACGTTCATCACGGAAACAAAACAGAAGTATAAAATCCCGTATGCGGTGTCGTCTCTCGCGTCCTGGAGCCACGGCGAGTCGTTTGACCTGGCTCCTTTCCCTCCGAATCCTTTCCAAACAAACATAGCGCCGTTTATGTACTGCAGTGACTACTGCCACATTGCCCAAGGAACTCCCCCTTATACGGTCATAGACCAAATCAGCCACAAAATGCCAGCTCACAAGGCTTGCGTAGAAAAATACGTGGTATCTAGAGATTATGTACTGTAATAAATAAAACATCATATGAGTTTGACTTTCCGTTTATTTACTTTTTACTGCATACTGTATCTTTGTGTTTAAAAAAAACTGTTATTTGTGTTCTGTATCGTTTTTCTTGAACTGTTATTTGTGATCTGTATCGTTTTGCTTGCATTTCGGATCAATCGTGGCAGCATAACACTGTTTACCGCTGAGTGTTGGAGTTGTGAGAAGCAGTAAATATTTCGGAGCCTGAATTGTACAAAAAAAAAACGAATAAAAAACTATAGGCTATGAGATGAAAATATTAATAGTGGATCGCTGACTGTTCACACTGCCGGCGAGGACTCGCTCCACTGGTTTGTCGCTGAGCGACAAGAGCTATCACAGATAATACTCGTTCAGCGTTACTCGCTCAGCGATGCTCGCTTGGTGGTCAGAGCTCACGCCGAGAGACCAACCAGACAAACCTCTGTGGACTAACCGCCCCGAGCGAGTGGTGCGAGTCGTCTGTCGCACTTGAGACACTCGCTGATAGAACTATCGGAACTACACACTCGCTGCTCACTGCTTGCCAGCTAGTTTTCAGTTGCTAGTTTTACTTGCTACTCGATCATCGTCGGCGGTGGGATAACTGCCTTTGGGTGTATTCAGACAGTCTGCGATGGATGGAGAGATGACGACTACTAGAGAAGTATAAAAGCAAATTACATGTTGCACCGACCCGAAATAAATTGGGTTAAGGATAAGGGCAGGCGTATGATAAGATGATGATCAGACATTTATTCAGGCATTTGAGCTGCAAAATTTCAGTTTGGATTCGGTTCTGGTGCAGTTGATATAACTGCACCGACTTCAAGTGGACTGTGTGCACGAAACTGCACACAGTCCACTTGAAGTCGGTAGTGAAAATTAATATGGAGCTACACAGCTTGCAAGCTTCAAAAATTGTCTAGGTACCATTAGCAACAATTATTGAGCAGAATCTTAGGAAATAATTGGAACTAAAGATAAAATACAAACTCGGCTATTACAATGAAATGCTGTAAATTAGTGTTGTGTAAGTTTGTTCCATTTACATAGATATCGGTTTAAATGGCACCATGGAAGCCACTATAGAGTTGGCTTTGTGTATTGTCTGTCAAATGACATAGTAATGAGATTTTGGATTAGATTCTTTATCCTAATCGTGGGCAAGAATTTCAACGCGAATTTGGTCAGAACTATCCTGAAATGCCAAACAACACTTAGCTGGGCATTCTCACATAACATTACGCCTCTAATCCCCGTAGTTAAGGCAGAGGTGAACATATAGTACACCCAAACGTAAACGTGTTTTTGTCGCTAATTAACAATATGAGACTTATTATAACGGCGACCTAAAATAAGTTATGTTTGAATAAGCGGTCGTAACAGCCATCATTACTTGACTGTCAACTTTTTAATTCTTATTCAATCAATCAACTCAGTCTACCGCAGTCCACTGCTGGACATAGACCTCTCCCAGGCTGCGCCACAATATCCTGTCCTCCGCCTTCCGCATCCAGTCTGTCCCAGCCACCTTCTTAAGGTCCGTCGGTCCGTCCATCTAGCATCTGGGGAGCGTCTTTCGCTACGCTTGTCGAAACGCGTAAAAGTGTCCCTTTTTTGGGCAAACCGTATTTAAAGGTAGTAGAAGAGAATAATATCCATAGGTACTCATCATCATCTGCCTAGCTTTTTCCCAACTATGTTGGGGTCGGCTTCCAGTCTAACCGGATGCAGCTGAATACCAGTATTTTACATGGAGCGACTGCCTATCTGACCTCCACAACCCAGTTACTGGGACGAGAATATCCATACTAATATAATAAATTCGAAAGTAAATTTGTCGGTCTGTCTGTATGTTACCTTTTTATGCTTAAACCACTGAACGGATTTCGACAAAATTTGGCAGAGTTAGATTGCATCTCAGGGAAGGACATAGGATAGTTTTTATCGACATAATTTGCGGGCGGAAGCTAGTAAGTTATGAAACGTCAATGGTATTGATAACTAAGAGGTGATCACTTTTACCTCACTCATTTTCTTGGCGAACCAAATCGCCCAATTTCGCATCATGACGCGTTGTAATTTCTGATACAATATTTAAACATAATGTGCTGGTGGTATCAATAAGTCCTTCTTTTCATGTTACCATTCTCGTCTTTTTTCTGAAAATGAAAAATTTACTGTTATAGGCAAACCGCTTAATTGAATCCTCGCTTGCGGGGTATAGGGGCGCGGGGTAGAACGAGAACGGGGACCGGGCGAGGGGAGGGGGGGAGGTACGGCCGGCGGGCGCTCGTAGCATGATACACAAGTGACGAAATATGCACTGGTCAGTTCTTAAGATATGTGACGTCACAGTGGTTAACGGTGAACAGGTGGTGAATTTTTATTAGAAAATTCTAGTCCAAATTAGAGTCGATACTTTTTTGTGTTAACTGTCCTTTAATATCAGCCCAGACCAACTCAATTGGGTGGGTTCAGGTCAGGTCAGGTCAGGGGGCCTAAAAAGACCACTTTGGAAGAATTATAAATGGATAACATTATAAATTATAATATGATGACGACAGTCCGTGTTTTTCTTTTTTTCGCTGCACTACGTAGGTATAATCAAAGAGATTGGGATTGGATTGATTGGTATTTTAGCACAGACAAAAAAAAAAAATAACTGAAAATCCTTCACCATTGGGATTTGATACGATTAACTTAACAGTTAACTGTCTATTATGATTCATAATGTTATCCTTTTTTGATTCTGCTAAAGTGGCCTTTTTAGGCCCCCTGGTCACTCGCAACCGGCGTGCGTGTATGACCAAATGTATGAACGTAAACGAATCAAAAGGATTATGTAAGGGTCGTAACAGGTGGCGCTCTATAGTTTCTGCGTACTCGCATGGGATGATAAATGATTTTATTTTTGTAAGTAGGTTTGCACAAACACTTTTACACGTGAATAATGAAGGCGTGAGTTAATGTACATAATATGTAATCTATATTATCTTGGATATAGGCTACTTGTTTTTTTACTTTACCTGTGGTCTAAAAACGAAGCAGCTAGCGCACCCAGGCAGGGAACACTCGCAAGAAACAGTACGCTTCTGAAACATCCATCACATTAATATTATAAAGGCGAAAGTTTGTGAATGTGTTTGTAGTTTGTTACATCTTCACGCACAAACGGCTGGACTCATTTTGATAAAATTTTACATGGAGCTAGCTGACACCCTGGATTAACATATAGGCTACCTTTTATCCCGATATTCCCACGGGATCGACATTTACGCGGGTGAAACCGCGGGGCGCAGTTAGTGGGGTATAAAGCTACTGCCTGTCACCTGTACCGTACTTTGCTAGGTAGGTAATTACCTACCTAGCAAAGTACGGTTACGGTGCGATTTATCAGCGCCTTTAGCTAATCTTACCTAATGGGCCATGTATGAAAATATTAAATTGTCTCGATTTTTTTTCTGCACTTATGAATAAGCTAATACTATCTACAAAAAAAGTATCAGATTTATCTGATTAGTATTTCCAGAGAAATAAATTAAATTCTGTTAGAGGCGGCCATCGACAGTAACCCACGGATTTTTATTCAATTTCCTTAGCCTACTCAATTAAAAAGTAAAAACTGTAGATCAGAGACTGTTGTCAATTTGTCATAACATAACCTCACTTTTCACCTCTTGCTTTGTGTTTGTTTGCGATTTTATGGATATATCTTTACGACGACCCTCACGCTTTGAATAAAATAAAGATAAATCGTATCGTAATCGTAAAGATATATCCATAAAATCGCAAACAAACACAAAGCAAGAGGTGAAAAGTGAGGTTATGTTATGACAAATTGACAACAGTCTCTGATCTACAGTTTTTACTTTTTAATTGAGTAGGCTAAGGAAATTGAATAAAAATCCGTGGGTTACTGTCGATGGCCGCCTCTAACAGAATTTAATTTATTTCTCTGGAAATACTAATCAGATAAATCTGATACTTTTTTTGTAGATAGTATTAGCTTATTCATAAGTGCAGAAAAAAAATCGAGACAATTTAATATTTTCATACATGACCCATTAGGTAAGATTAGCTAAAGGCGCTGATAAATCTCAGCATTCACTTATAATGAGCATTCGACTAGCAAATGTTACATTCTATAAGCTTCCACACACGGCATCAGCATTTGGCCGAACAGGGGCATTCCTGCGCTACTTTGACAAACCACCAAAAATATTGCAAAATATACTTGGATACACTCACGTGTTTTTTCTTCTTCCCTTTTCCAAGAATTTTAGTTTCAATTTCATCTATTGATTTTTGAGAGGCAATAATATCCTGAAAATTTTTTTTTATGTGAATTTTAATTTTTACAGGTAACCTAGATAATAAAGAAAGATATTTATAAAATTACTTACGCATGGACAATTGCAGCAGCTATGACTGCGATGTGAAGATGTCGGTAAAACCATTATTATTTCTTATATGCGTTTTGTTCTCCTCCAAATCTTCTTTCAATAGCCTCTCTCAAACGTTTATTTTTCTGAAAAAAAAAATTACAACACCAGTCTCCTTAGCATGCCATATTATTATTATTATAATCTTTTGCTTGGCAAAGGCTTACCCTCTTCTTTCCAAAAATTTCAAACTCAAACTCAAAGCATTTATTTCAATTAAACCATCCTATATAGGCACTTTTGAATTGTCAAGAAGTCGGTCAGTCAGAAAATATGAAGCTAGTTGCCCATTCCAAGGCGTAGGTACCTATGGAGAAGAACTTCAATCTGTCGAACCTATAAGCCCACGTTCGCACGGACGTAAAAGTATCGCGCATTGAATTTTCAACTCTCGGCATTAAGCAGTGCGTTGCAAATGCAGTGCGCGAAAAAAAACCGCGTCGGGAAAATGCGCCCTGGGCTAATAACCAGATAGTGCCACCTTGGCCGCGATCGATCTTAATGGCGATATCCACCCGCAGGCGTCCTGTGTGAATCCATCTTTGCATAATAAATATATCTGTCCGGGGAAACCTAGATTCAGAAATATAATTATTTCAAAAGTGAGTTTTTCTTCACTTACCCCAGGGCATATATCATTAACGCACGTCGTTTTCTTTGCCTCGTCCTCGCATTTCTGAAAGGAGTGAATTTACAAATGTTGAAAAATACATATTCAAAAGTTTTAAAAATAATAATACTTAATCATTTATTTCCCAGTTATGCAATCAAATTTGTTAGTTATTACATAAACAACTTAAACACTAGTTTTAGTATATACATACATTTGGCAGATATTGGCATTAATTAATAAGAATGTCATTATTTCAACCAACACACTATTTTAAGGCACGGTTTGAAGGCAGTTCTTGCGTCCCAATCATGTCTAGCTTCACAGCAAGGTTCTATTAGTACGACTTTTTAAGCCTTGGTCCGGCGTATATTGGGCAGTCAGACGCGCTACCTAGCTGACTGGTCACTCTTTTACCACTACATGAGCGAATATTCTGAATAACTTTCGCTATGTGCGGACTCGAGAGAAGAGGAACCAACTAGGTGTCTGATGCTAATAGTAAGGATAGAGGTTTCTAAGTTACTACTTAAATTTTAGAAAAGGTAGGTGCCTACCTCTCATTCTTCTGACTTTTTCGAGTAAGAGTTTAGTGACCAAAATACGGAGTTGATTTGACCGGTGTGCTGTTTGCAATTCAATGAAACTATCGTCATTATTTACTACTAGACCTCGACCTATACCATATCGCAGCAAGGTCAGTTGAATCAGTTACTATTTACTGTTACAACCTACCCGTGAGCAAATGTATTCTTTAGGTATAGGAACTCGTGCTTTTTTCCTGGCTGGCAGACAGGGCGGATTATGGAAGCATCGGGTTGGTGTGGGACACGGGGCTGATGGTCGAGCTGGCCAGAAGCATGGCATCAGGTAAGGAAAGCAAGAAGATGGCGGGATACAACGAGGCAAGTGGTGGCAGGACCGAGCTGCTACTGGCTGGTGGATGAAGAAAATTCGTTAATTCAAATAGGTAGTTTTTAAATAGACTTCGAACCTAAGTCAGCCGGAGCAAAAAATCTCCATAGACGGGGGTCACGGACGGCTCAGAACTCAAGTGCTTATGCGACACCTGCCCACAGACAATGGCCCACCTTCTGTCCTACGCCGCCGCTTGCCTTGTAACCTGTGCACTTGATGATCTTATGACTGCGTCAGTGAGCGGAGTTCGCGCAACATTTTGGGCCAAAGACGTTTGAACTTTTTCCCATTGATACGCTCACAAGAAGAACGCATATTCATTTCCCTGTTACGGCTTAGCACTGCGGTTTTTGCTATAAGAAATGCAGGCTTTTCCCGTAAGATATAATTTGCGTCATTACGTGGTGCTAGTTTCTAGAATTAATATATATATTGTTAGTATAATACCAACTTTTTGCAGTACGCAACTGGAACGCGGAGTTAATTCGACCGGTGGTTGTTCGAATATTGGTTTACGATTCAGTTTTATCTGAAATTTTATATCTTTATTTTAATATCTCTAGTTAATAATTATGACGTAAAAACTGACATATACATATTTATCATTCAAACCTTTAAGCCATAGCAATTATTGCAATCCACTGCGCATTTATAAGGTGGGCATGAACTGAACTGCGGATAAATCACAAAAAATCAAATAAATATTTGTGGAAAATGTTCGAATTAAAAATACCTTTTGTATCTATGTATTCACTCTGAAAACTTTGTTGCTGACCTTGCAAATACAACTTCTTCTGCAACACGTAGAACACTGGAAAGATAAATTGGGAAGATGTATTATTATATAAATAAGCCCGATTTGTAAATCAACATTGTAAAAAATCACTTATGATTACTTACAACACGTGTACACGGTGGATCATCCTGAAAAAAATATAAAGAATTATAAGTTTTGATCCAGAAGGCAAAACACAAAAACAATTAATAGAAAAGAATTAGTTACAAAGCAGAAAGAAGGATCGCAGGTGGTCGCACATGATGTGCAGGATGCATCGAAACAGCAGCCTCGACAGCCGCCACACTAAAATAAAGAAACATTTCAATGTACTAATATGACTCGTCGCTGCGCCTGCAAATTCCGCTATGGATAAAAATTCAACTTTTCAGGAGAAGCAAAAAACTGTTTCTTTTTCAAACTGTTAATATTATATTAAAACTAAATATGCAGAAAATTAGACTTTATGTCGGGACATTCAGAAATATTTATTTTTCGCCATTTACTATGATATTCCAGGAGCTAGAATTTTTTTAAGTGAATTTGGGCACATAGCGGTTTTTTTTCGGGTCGTAATTACCGCTAAGTACCTGACTTTTTATCACATGACGGATTTATGCTTTTACCAAATAGTTTGCATTTTTGTGCTTCCTAGAATACTTAGCGGATTTACCAAATTAGTCTAGTAGTATCGGCTCTACACGGTTTAATTCACCTAAGACTCGGTGGCTACTACATTACGCCAAACCAGGTATCTATAATGAGTTTTGTAGTACTATCTAACATCTAAAACTACTTAATTAAAATAAAATACACTCGTAAACATTGCACCACGTGCCACGTCTCCTGTTTGATAAACCCGCTATGTGTCATTTCAAAGCGCAATTCCAAGGGACTCGCTTTGAACCGAAAATACGCTATGTGTCTCCTGCACACATAGGGGGTTTTTCAAATCCGTTTTTGACCAAAATTACATAGCTGATTTTATTATCTTCTTAACCAAATGAGTTATTACAAAACCGATTTCGCAGGCGCACGTGGCTTGAGAAATACTATAAATAAGCATCAAAAACCGATTTTCAAAAAAAAATACATAGCGGATTTTGCAGGCGCAGCGACGTGTGTTACTTAAACATTATAAAGATTTATCAACAAATATTGTAAATGATACCTTTAAAGATGATGGCAAATCAGTGTTACTCTAAAACAGACAAAGAGCACATATTTTAAGTAATAAAACATATTTTCCGACTAATACATAATTAAATGTTTGTAAAATGGAACCAACCCTATTTCTGCAGCAATTCCTGCCATAACATATTTGTACGATAGCTGTTTGATGAAACACAGCCTTTTCATCATCCTTACGTTTTACTTTAGATGGTTTGGCTCCAACTATGGCTATATTAGACAAACCAAACATGTTATGTTCTTTGTCCAGCCGCAGTATAGTCGACAAGTATTTGTCTTCGAAATCGTTCTGTTGTTGGAGCTCATTTTCGGAAGCTTGACTACAGTTAGAGCTTGATGTATTAGGTGATATCGATGGTGAACTGGAAATAGTGTTAATGTTGGTAAAAATTTTCATACTAAGTACAGTAGTATACTGACCAGTTCACAATCACGTTTTTCCCAGTGAAATTACCTACTTTTCATCATCTCCGGATACTATTAAGATCTTCTTTTCTTATGTGTTAATTTTGCCCCTGTCAATGCGTTCACATTTCTGGAACGACACCATGTCAGTGTATATTGATGACAGCAGCCGCGTGTTATAATTATTGCATCTTTAGATACATACCTAGAATCAAGACCATCATCTGGATCCTCACTTAACCACTTCATTTTGGTTAGTTTCAAAACATTTGGGTTGTCGCAAGGAAGGAAATTACTTTCATCATTCTCAGATAAGTCGCTATCTTCACCCGAAGTAGCTGTTGGCTAGTACAAAGTCACTTTCAATGTATAAATGTTAACAATCAAAGCTAATATTGCGCAAAAACAATAGAAAAACTTGCTAACATATCGGGATGAGTCGGCTTCTTCCTCTCCCGCTTTTTCATCTAGTTCGGCTTTCTTATATGATTCAGCAAGTTCGTGAAGTGCTTTAGATCTTTCTACTTGTATGGGATGGTCTTCGGGAATATCCTAAGATAGTAATAACGTTTAAATTAACTGGTTAGTGTTGCAATGTTCTTAAACGTTTCGTACAAATAAGTACGTAATAAAAGACTTACCTCATCAGGAATGACAGATGAAACATCGATGATATGTAAAGGTGCCTTTTCGTTGGGCCCAAAGTTGGGGCTTATGTTCCCGTCTGGTTTGATGCCATTGACAAGACACACATAGGTGAAATAAACATTTTGTTCGGAGGCGCTACTTGCTAATTTCATGGTATCCGAGGAAAGACGCTGGAGGAATGATGATGGTAATCGTGTGTCTGTCACTTTTGATTTCAGCGTTTAAGCGAAAATTCGGTGCAGTTTAGTAGATAATCATCTGAAAAATGGGCCACTAGTTTGATGCTTTTAAATACTTCACAAAATTAGAATTTAACTATACGAACATTGTTTTTGGTCCAAGTCCTTGTAAAATTTACGAAGAATAAATATAAATAGTTATGCCATTTTTTCTCGGTACACTGTGACATTGATTCAAAATTGACAGATGTTCTTTTACTTATAATTTCTTTTTGGAGTTCTTTAATGACCTTAAATAGTCCCTACTTAGTTATTTCCATGGAGTTTTTGTACATTGAACAATTCTGTAGGCCTACTATCAAAATCGATACCTGCCTATAGTAATATAGGATAGGAAAGATATTCCTACCCGTTATTTGACATACTCGTAGATAGCTATCGATTTTTATTGGTTTGATTTTAAACTATAAACATGCTGCTACTTGTAATATGGTATCATCACAAACATGGTAATTAGGTATATGGTAAACCTAAACAGCGTTGTGTCATAAATCAAAGGCTGACCAACAATGGTGCCGTCATTTCCAAAATCCGCGCCGGTTAATTGTATGAAATTGTTCCATTATCTGATTAGGAAGTAACTAATGTTTTACGTGCTTGAAACAATGTTGATTTCATGGTGGGAACGAGCTGGCTGATGGCTACAACCTGCGGATGTAGGCTAACTAGCTATTAGGTTGTTATGCATTGTATGTCATATATGGTCTCGTAGTCATGAGAAAGTATTTCTGGAAAATTGTGCGCACATACACTTTTCCAAAAATTATTGACTAAATGATGTGGTAATATGAATTGCTGTATGAAATATCTACCTACAGTGCGTGATAGAGTATAATAAATATTCATTAGGCAGGTACTTATATTATACTAAAAACATTAAATTAGCATCAACCCTGGCAACGCGGCCAGCCACACTTAGTGGCACTTTTCACATTGCCAGCTATGCGGAGGAACTTTTAGATGCCCAATGAGCTCTTCTCTTTTTTATATACTTATAGGTAGGTGGGTACATTAAAAGTATATCATAATTGAGATGGAGTGTGCCGTAATCCTTAACGCGGGTCTAATGTCACTTGTCTTCGAATTTTTGGTTCTACGATGTTTTCTTTCATCGTCTTTAGAGCAGGGAATTATGTTAGCATGTATATTGCATTTAAGATCGGTCAAAATAAATTTCAAATGTCAGAAGATTAATATTTACCTAGGTGGCACTATTATACAGAACACAACGTTTCTAACATTTAACGCTACAATATTTTATTATCAGCAGTAACAAAAAATCGAATAGGCACGGAAACAGATCCAGTTATAATCGGGTCTTCTATTTCTGGGAAAGAAGACATTGTTAAGAGTCCAGTGTCCGTAACCCAATGATGTGAATGACACCAGACCCCACAAAAACGAATTACAATAAGAGAATAAAAACTGATTTTGCAAAGATTAGACGGACACGCTTCGTTCGCACCGCGGCTTGCGAACCGCATTCTATACTCGTACCTTTGTAAATTTTATCGTTGATTTTTTTTAAAAGATCGTAGATATACTGTTAGATTCTTAAATAGTGGGCACCAATTCGTCACTAACACAACTTTCAACGGTAGCTATAAATCTCTACTTAAAGTTAATTTACTTGACTGCAATTTTTGGCAGGCAGACCCTGCCTTGTGTCCAAAATTTATAATTAGTTACCTACCTAAGTACGAGTGTGTCAACAAACCGTGAGAAGAATTTAGCAGAATTATTGGGGTCGCAAAAATTAACGAGTTCCAAAGGGCACAAAAAATCACGCCAAAAATTACCAAATTATAAATCTAGTCCACTTGTACCCATTGTGTTGATTAATGGTTAAAAAGCTATAATATCTAGTTTCCTACTATTGTTTATTGTGCGTGATCTGATGCCCATATAATAATGAATAGGTGTAAATGCCTGCACCAACCTGAAGCAAACGTTTGTTGCTGTGAATCATGTTACCACCAGTGGTCGTCAACAGTTTTTAGGCAACTCTTGTTAAAACTTGACCACAGCTTAATTTATTCTACCTAGTTCAGGCAAATGAGCAACTGTGTCCTCTATAATTTTTAAGATAAGTTATTGTAAATCTGCACCATTTTTATAAATAAACGATATTATTATTTTTGGTTATTATTATTATTCACTCAGGGATAAAACGAGGATAGTGTCAATTTATCAATACTCAATTTATTAATTGCATTTCACAATGTGAATTTAGGTTGCACTTTTTTATCTGATTTATATTATATTAGTCTGTACTAAATTAATTTATTTTTTCTGACTTTTTTTCCTTTTGCTCAACTCGTAGCATGATTTTATAGGTACCTGTAACACCTTTTTAACATATATTATGCAAATAAATTATTTGATTATAATTATAGCCTCGAGAATTGGACTATCAAATGCAAAAATATTTTTTCAAATCCGAGGTAGTTCCAGAGATTAGCGCGTTCAAACAAGCAAACAAACAAACTCTTCAGCTTTATTATTAGTATAATAAATCATATTAATATACATAAGCTAATTGCCCAGAATTAAGTGAGGGGAACTACATTTATGAATGTGTTAAAATGTTTAACAAAAAATCGTTCACAAAAAGTGTGAATAAAAATGTTCATAGCCGTAACAATGGCCACACCAACCGAAGATTCACAACCTCTGAACCATGCCGGTCGAAATGGAGGCTCTGTAGCGTATCATTTTTGTTGTGGCCCATCCAACGATGCCGACATTTCATCATCATATAACATTATTTTGACGCCGGTCGTTAAAAATACAGGACAAATTTCTGACATTGTTAAATAAATATAGGTATCGTTTTCGGATATAATAACAAAAAATTTAGAAAATTGTGTGGGTTTATTAGTGAAAATCGTGGTTTGTTGTTAAGATTTTAATTATTAATTTTAAAATAATGACAATGGCTAACAAAGTGTGTGTTTACGTGCTGCTTTTCTGTGTGTTCCAATGGACTAATGCACAATTTGGAAGTAAGTATAAGTACCTACTTATTTTATTTTCAATTTTGTAATGTTATTATTCTATGTTGTTAATTTAATATTTTTTTTATATGGAAAAAACAAACGACCAGTGGTCCACTTTATCCCTGGATTGAAAGAGCTGGAAGTCATGGGGAAAGGCCTTTGTCCAGCAGTAACAGTTTTATTTACTTTATCTTAGATTTCATTGACAAGTTTTAAGTTCATCACAATGTTAACTTTGTAGAGTTCATGTTCTGTGTTTGAACCCTTCATTTGTACCTATGCTAATTTTAATTGCACTGAATGCGCATTGATAACAATCAGGACCATTGTTTGTAACTTTAGTTTAATGGCATATAGGAAGGTAGGTTTTAATTTGTCAAAAAAACTAGAGGACTACTGAATAACATTAGGTACCTACCTACTTAGTAGTACTGAATAAAATAACTACTAAAATAAATATGCGAACATAATACTGGAATAGATAACAAAGGAACAGGTAATGCCTACTAAAATTATTATAGTGAAAGAAGGCTTTTAAAAGTCATCGGACGTTATCTTTTGCGGGCACGTGAAAGAAAGAAAGAAAGAAAATAAGTTTATTTGGACACAGTTCGTGAAACACAAAATACAAAAGCCCCACTTCGAATTTTTCAGAACCTTTTCAGTCCTTGTTGCAAAAAAAAAAAATATTTCTTTCTTATTTGCAAAATAGTTGGAAAACGTCATCTAAAACTATTTCAAATTTCAAGTTGATAGCATTAGAAGTTCTTGAGATATCCAGCTGTGACAGACAGACAGACTGAGTCTCACGGCTCACCATAAGGGTTCCGTTTTACCATTTTGGTACGGAACCCTAAAAAGTAGGCAAGACATTGAAAAATTCACCAAATGCTAGGATACGAACCTGTAACCGAGTGCTTAGGTATCAAACGAACGCAAACCAGCGGTTCACCTAATTCAAGGAGCCTTTTAAAATCAGATACCTATCTGACCTTAAAACTAACGACTGCCTACGACTTTCATCCTGCCTGGAAGTCAACTATACCTGATGCACTCTGCAAGTAATGTAGCTTTCTATCAGTGGAAAAATTTTCGTAATCAGACAAGCGGTGCTATTCTGTAAAAATCTCACCGTGAAAACTTAGGTGAAGTGAGCGTGGAGTGAGCTGTCAATAGTGTCCATTCCTAGCAAAAACAAACTCACTTCACCTAAGTTTTCACGGTGAGATTTTTACAGAATTGACCGGCAGCATAGTTATTCCTAGCCACTCAATATGCTTCCGTACCGTATCGAACATCAATCAATTTTATCGTAGGAGTCCTCTAAACGCTCTTCACAAGTCCTAAACCTTAAAATGTTGCCAGTTTAAACCAATAGACGACCTCTAGGTATTCTTCCGATAGCTCTTTGCTGTCGGGGGCAAGGCAAATCAGTTTATCGAAAATGACACATTTTGCAACCACCTGACAAGGAGGTTATGAATAGCTATGCTGCAGTGCGATTCTTTAACTATCTCACCGTGAAAACTTAGGTGAAGTGAGCGTGGAGTGAGCTGTCGATAGTGTCAATTCCTAGCAAAACCTAACTCACTTCACCTAAGTTTTCACGGTGAGATTTTTACAGAATCGACCGGCTGTTCTTCCAGAGATTTCCTCTAAGAATAGTTTTACCTCTTTATAATATTAGTTTAGATGGATTCATCCTGTTTGAATGTCGATAGCTATAGGAGTAGGGGAAGATCAAAGACACGATGGATGGATTGTGTGAATGATGGTTAGAAAGGGTTAGAAAGGGGGTTACCGAGATGACGACTAATAGAAAAAAAAGAAGAAAAATACATATTGCGCCGATCCCAAATAAATTGGAATGAAGGGCAGGAGAATGGTGATGAACTGATGATGGATTGTCTAGTACAATGCGTGCCACGAAAGATGAGCCTTGACACACCACGTGGTTTGACATGCGCAGTTCACGATTTTAGGTATCTTTAGCGGTATGAGGTCTGAGTGCGGGACGGGAACGGACGTCATAGGGGCGGCGGAAAGAGCGGGGGAGGCGGGGTCAAGTCTCATCTTTCGTGGCACGCATTGTACCCACCTATTACGCAATAGGTACTTTGTTTCCAGCATGTCATGTAATTGGAATGAATGATGCACCCAATAATTGCAGGTGACTGATGGCACAAAGGCTAGCCTCGATCAGGGCACACAGTAAAATGATAACATCATTTGAATCAAGGACGTGTTTGACGGTGAATTACTATTGCATT
The DNA here is from genome assembly GCA_927399505.1 of Luperina testacea. Lineage (NCBI taxonomy): Eukaryota > Metazoa > Arthropoda > Insecta > Lepidoptera > Noctuidae > Luperina > Luperina testacea. The sequence continues at coordinate 13,560,323 of OV656768.1, read as the reverse complement.
ATGATGCTGTTCGTTTGTTATGTCAATTAAATAGAAATATGAGTAGTAGAACCATGTGGGTAGGTACATAGATAAGCATAGGGTATTGCAAATCATAAAAGCGTATTTTTGTAAAGTGTAGTAAGTATGTATTACTGTCAAACAAGGTCAAATCTGATGTGGTGGTACCTACAGAAGGTCCGGAGAACCAATCAATTTGTCTCGAGTTGAGAAGTTTTTCTGGATCAGACATATTCAGCCGTCTGTCATGAGGATATTGGTTAAGCTAATCCTAAACGTCATTCAACTTTTGAGTAATTTCTTAATCTTAATTAAGAAATTACTAAAACGCAAAAATTAACGAAAAGTGAAGCGTCGATATAAGTACCGACGCTTCACTTTTCGTTAATTTTTGCGTTTTGTTCGGCATCTTTCACTCGAAGAAACGTCTGAACACAAAATGAATAAAAAATTAAAAATGTTTTCACGAGTGATTTAAAATCGTAAAAAAAATAAACAATTTTTCTCTCTTTTTGTTTCTTTCTTTCATCGAGACATGAATCATGACGTAATCTACTAAAATGTTTTCAGGCTTAGGTCTAAGCGTTGGAATGGGAGGAATCAAGTCCGATGACGAGCTTTTAAGTATACGGGTAAGTTCATTATCAATTTATTTAACTTAGGTATAGGTACATTAGGTACCTCAGCTGGTCTATTCCGTAAAAATCTCACCGTAAAAAGTTATGTGAAGCGAGTTTGAAGTGACCTGTCATTCCACCTAATGCTAGGTATTGTCACTATTGACAGTTCCCTTCAAGCTCACATTATCTAAGCATTCACAGTGAGAATTTTACAGAATAGCGCTGCAGTAATAATTTCTGTATCATTTGCAACATTACCCCGATGCTGTCATTCCTAAAGTAAATTGTACCTACTAATATGCTTCCCAAATGTAAGTATTTTCTAGCTGGACAATTATCGGTTTTATTATACAGGGTTATTGGTAACTCGACGTATTCCTTGCTGGACGCCATAGTAGTGTTAAAATGCAATAAATTAAGCCACCAAATGGTCTACCGAAGTTCAGTCGTTTTTGAGTTAGATAGGTTTTTAGTGTTTTTATGAAAAATCCCAGATTAAATCATTTGAAGCCAATTTAAAAATTATTTACGGCGCGACTGTATGTAAAAAATTTTGTTTACGGTCTCAAATAAAAAAATGTGATTTTATATTTTTATTTCAGAGTCCATGCCCACAAAATACTACATGTGTACCAATAAGCTCGTGTCCGATCCTAGAAGACCTCATGGACTTCTCATGTTTCTCTTCAGATAAGTAAGTAACATATGTGAATGGGCAAGCATAGGCCTTCCTTATACCTACTTTAGATTATCACTATACTTTTTAGATTAATTAATGCTTTTTGGCCGCATTCGGCTTTACTTGTGTAATGTAATTTTAAGTTTTGGAGGAGCGAAGTTAATGCAGGAGCTAGATGTAGTAAGAAACCTTTAAAAATAATAAAATATTTGTATACCGACACATACCTACGAACTACGCAAGCATCTGACGTCATACATACTTTCCAGATACTTCCATCGCCTGAACCAGCTGATATGCGGTAACGCGGAAGATGAGGACTACGTTTGCTGTCCTTCCTGTGACTGTGGAAAGGTCTTTCAGGATGGACAAGAAAAGTGTGGTCAGAGTATGGTGCGAGGAGTCGACTACAATGGACTTGGCAGTCAACCTTGGACTGCTCGAGTTGGGTTTACGCGTGAGTTCAGAATTGATGCTATTTGGGGATCTCTGGGCTATACCACCCAGAAAAAGATGAATATTAACAAAGTGATATTAACTGCATAATTGTAGTCCGAGTAGATTTTCTAATTCAATTAAAGTCAGTCAAAAATAGGACCATTGGATTTAGTATAGTTACCAAACTAATATTTTCATTTTCGCTCGATTTAGACAAAGATACAGGCAACGTGCGGTTTGCGTGTAGCGGCTCTATCATAGGAAAACGCGTTATCTTGACCGCCGCTCATTGCGCTCTCGCCAAACCAGAGGGATATAAATTGTAAGTATAGTACTTTTACCAAAGAGCGTTTACGCCGTACAGCATTTCATACAAACTTTCAAGCCCTTGTTTTTCGAAATGAATAAACCGATTTTAATAAAACTTCATACGCATAAGCAGGATACAAAGGTCTAAAAAGTTATTTAAGAACATTTTCGAAAAATAGTGTTACAGCCAAATCAGATTTTAAATTTTCCATAGAAACAGAGATTTCCAGTTATCTTTTTAAATAAGACATTTCTAAAATGTTCTTAAGTAACTTTTTAGACCTTCATATCCTGCTTATGCGTATGAAGTTTCATTAAAATCGGTTTATTCATTTCGAAAAACAAGGGCTTGAAAGTTTGCATGTAATCCCATACGGCGGCGTAAACGCTCTAAATACAATTGATTTTCTATTGTTTCGTGACCTACATTTCATATTTTTATTAATTAATTATTAATTCATTAATCATTTTTCCTCTAGATCAACCGTGGTGGTAGGTGAATGGGACATCGGCCGGAGCCCGGATTGTAACGAATATTTCTGTGCGCCCCCTACCCAGGCCATCAAAGTGGAGAACGTTATCGTGCACCCAGGGTACGAGCAGAAGATATTCAGACACGATATAGCGCTTGTCATGCTCAAGGAGGAGATTAAATATTCAGGTTTTTATTGATATTTTCTTGTATATCTTGGGTATCATATTATCCAGTAACTAGATTGTGGAGTTCAGATCAGTCGCTCCATGTAAAATACTGGTATTCAGCTGCATCTGGTTAGACTGGAAGCCGACCCCATCATAGTTGGGAAAAGGCTAGACAGATGATGATGATGATTAATATGTTCTTGATTTCAAGTACTACTGCCTCGACTGTTTCATTGGTCTAGTGTTTGCAAGCGCTACTGCTGAGCGTGAGGTTTCCTCGGTTCGATTCCCGGGTCATGCAAAGTATAATTGGGTATTTTTTCATCTGGAATTTCTCAGTAGTAGCGAGTAGTCTGTATTCGTGCCCAGGTGATGGCAATAGGCACGCCCGCTATTACATTGAACATAAACTTGAAATGTGGATGTACTATAGGTACAGCTCTGCCCAAACCTTCGAGGAAACAAGGCGTGATTTTATGTTTTGTTTAAGTATAGAAAATTGAACACGAAACATATATATTGAACACTTTAAGGGCTGATTTTTCCATCGCCAGATAACTTTTATTCGTGGAATAAAATTGACGTTTGACAGTTTTTGTATGAAAAAAATGTCAACATTTGAAAATTATTCCTTGAATAAAGTTATCAGATTATTGAAAAATCAGCCCAAAGTCTAGCTTCGATAAAACGACCTTGTAGGTAACCTGATGAGTCTTCTATGGTGCTTATGGGATCTAAACCAGAATAAAACAACAGCAGACCTCAGTTCTGCTTTCTTCTAACTAAGATATGTGTATGTGCAGAACTTTTTCACTTATATCAATGACTAATGAGTATTTTTGTTCCCATAATTCAATTTATGGAATTCATTACATTCACAGAGATGTTTATCACAAATTAGTCTGAACTGTGCTGACATTGACCTTGCTTTTACCCTTGAACGCAGTTTTTTGACTGACAGATTGATAGCCTGAACTTCCGGCTATCACTCATCCTCCCATATCATCACACCCTTTTCCTTTTTTCCAGTGACAGCTGCTCCGATCTGCCTGAATGATAAGCCGGAAATAGTACTGAATGAACGAGCCTCGCTTGTCGGCTGGGGCAAACTGTCCGGACAAAATAACGTGGTGAGTGAAAGATATCCATCAGTTTTTAATGATAGGATGTCATGTCACGCTAATTGTTATGCCCTTGTCTGTATTTGTGACCGTGATTTGTATGAGAGCAATTTTGTGGAAGTGTAATTATTTGAAACACGTGTTTGTCAATTATGTTTATTACGTAGAATCAATTTAGGAGCCAGCTTTTTCGATGTTCTGATTGGGATAATTTTAAATCTCATGATATTATGCAAATGTTAAATAGATTGGCTTATTAAGCCAAAGTGAGTAAAACAGTAGTTGTACGAGACCAATTTTGTGGATGGGCAATTATTTGAAACACGTGTTTGTCAATTATGTTTGTTACATAGAATCAAGTTAAGAGCCAGCATTTTTGATGTTCTGATTGGGATATTTTTCAAATGTTCAATAGTTTCACTTAGGCTTATAAAGCCTAAGTATGGTATAAAACAATAGCGACCGAAGAAATGAACGGATATTAGTACATAAAAAGGTTATTGGTAGAAGGAGGACACTATTTCCACGGATTGTCTTCAGAGTTTTAAGTGACGTCAAATATTTGATCCATGGAGATTGTACCTGCGGGGTAATTGCGTAACACTCACTATTGCAATGTCTTTCATTTGACAATTTAACCACATTCATCGCGTTATTTACGTTGTCGAGCAAATTAATTTTTCAAACATATGAAGCAAAGGAATTTTCTTTAGAATCCTTTGGATCGTGAAATAAAGTGTGTTACGCAATGTGGGTGATGGTTTAATTTGGACGTAAAACATGGCTAATGTAATAATTAAAATAACTTAGGTATAATAAACAGGCGAGTATACACTACAACATTTTCTCGAGCATTTCCATGTAATTTAACGTTCTTACGAATTATACAATACAGGCAAAAGCTCAGTTTCCAAAAGCATTTTGAGTGATGTAACGTTTCTGCGAATGCTCGACGCTGCGTTCGACGTAATGCTCACAGCTAGTGAGCAATTCCTGTAACATTTCTTTGAACCTTGCGTTCATTGTTGAAATGTCGGACCTGCAGGTACATACCTACCGTTCGTGCCTTTGTTCGATAATATGTTACAAAAATACTCGTACGCTCGTTTGTTTTTAAAACGTTGTAACAAAACATCGAGCGTCGTGTTCTAAGTGCGGTTCGATAAAATTAAAAACGGCGAATGCTCGATGTTCTGTTACAAGTAAATGGTCTAGTCTCTCTCACCTTATGGTTACAGGTAAGCCGACAACAGCAGTTAGAAGTCCCTCTAGTACCCCTAGAGAATTGCGAACGTATCTTCGGAGAGTCAGTCCCAGTGAGTGAAGGACAAATATGTGCTGGAGGCGAGGAGGGGAAGGACGCGTGTTCCGGTTTTGGAGGTGCCCCGCTGCTTCTGTTTAGGGATGGACGTCACGTGCAGGTTAGATTTCATTAATTCATACATCTGGCCCAAGCAAAGAGTCAATCAATCAACTTAACCTATCGCAGTCCAATGCTGGACATAGGCCTCTCCTAGGCTGCGCCACAACACCCTGACTTCCGCCTTCCGCATCCAGTCTGTCCCAGACACATTTTAAGGTTATATTCCGTCTAGGTGAGGGGCTTCTCACACGCTTTAGGAAAGAGTACCTAGTAAGATTTGGGGGAGGCCTATGCACAGCAGTGGGACATTATAAGCTTAAAAAAGGTCTACTTCTAATCAGATAATTAGAATCTAAGCAAGCAAAAATTGGAGCATTGTTGGCAATTAACGATCAGAAACAAACTACTTCATCTAAGACATGTACCTATGACTCAAAGTGCTCCAAATAGAGGCAATATCACCTCCTTTCCACAGGCTTTCCACCCAGCTTCCAAACATCCTGTATAGTTAATGTTTTACCCCCTTACTATAGTCCGCGCAGAACTAGTTGGCCGCACCTTAGGTATGTGAGCGGTGGGACGGACGGGCGGGGGCGCTTTGTCATTACTTACTTTGTCATTATTACTGTCGTGCGTTACAAACAATAGGCAACCCCGCCGCCCTCACCCCCGTCCCGTCAAAGTGCTCCAAATAGAGGCAATATCACCTCCTTTCCACAGGCTTTCCACCCAGCTTCCAAACATCCTGTATAGTTAATGTTTTACCCCCTTACTATAGTCCGCGCAGAACTAGTTGGCCGCACCTTAGGTATGTGAGCGGTGGGACGGACGGGCGGGGGCGCTTTGTCATTACTTGCTTTGTCATTATTACTGTCGTGCGTTACAAACAATAGGCAACCCCGCCGCCCTCACCCCCGTCCCCACCCAAGGCGCGGCCAACAAGTTCCGTGTGGACTATAAACGTGATGAATAGTTACACACCGATTTCTCTCTTATAGTCGTCAGTAATTTGACTTTCAAAAGAAGAAGACAAAGCGTTATGTAACTATACAGACGCTATACAACGTTTATTAGTAAGGGGGCTAATTATTTTAAGTTTTAACAGTTATAAAATGTATTTTTCAGGTGGGCATCGTATCATTCGGCTCAGAGAACTGCGGCAGTGAGGGTGTGCCCAGCGTGTACACAAATATAGCGCACTACTACCGATGGATCGTGGACAACTCGCCTTCGTAACCTTTATGCAGCATTACTCCAATCAAATAAGCAAGTTACAATCGCCTAGTCACGAGAATACGGTGTAGTGTCGGTGAAATATTTTACAAAATAGAACAATTTAAGGGTGAAAAAAAAACTAAAATTACCAAGTACCTACGTATGAACTAAAAGCGATTGATTTATATTCAAATCTCGAGAACTATATTTGAATTAAGAATTTGAGATAGTTTTTTAAGTTATGGAACAACAAACTGAATGTCATACGTATCAAAGTTAAAATTCCATTGCAACCAAAAACTTATTAGGACCTTTTTGTTACAAATGGTCACTCAAAAATCGACTTAGAATACATTTCACTAAAGTGGATAACTGATTAGGTATGTGGCGATATATTATAAATTATCTCAGATTATGAACACTGCTGTACTAACTACTAAGTACTACTTAACGCTTTGGGTAATAACAATAAAACTTCTATTGTGTCTCGTTCAGTATCCTTCAGCCGATTAACCCTTCGTATTCGGAAGACACAATGGCTTTTTAATTGTTTCTGTAATATCGGCATTCGACCGGTTATTGGACAACCAATCACGGGGGTTATAATTAGGCACGCCAAAATTGGAAGGATTCATGAAGTAACTCCTAGTTTAATTTATTCTTCTCTCCGTATTATTTGGCTAAAAATATGTAAAATATTTGAAAATAAAGAAATCTAACAAAAAGTTATAATGTTTCTAATTCATGTGTATTATAAACCACTATTGATTTGATCATAATAGTAGAAAGGAACTGTTTAAAAATATACAATTTTATTAAAAAATATGTAAATTTATTGTTTGTTCAAAATAATACGTAGCGCATTGCCATTGAATTGTAGTGTTCTTGGCACGGTGGAATGTTTGTGAGTATCGAGCATAAAGTTCCTGTGAAATCTTCCAGTGATGAGTCTTGTACTTGTTGATTGAAAACCTAAGAACGAAAATCATAATAAAATAACAAATCAAGTTCAAAATCATAACTAAGTGGTGATAACCACTTCTAATCACAATTACTATTTTTTAAATCGATGCAACATCTTTACGCCATCAGTAAAAGCGAGTCTACGGTTTACGTTTAAGAATATCAGGACTAGACCAACAGGAATAGAAGCCTTGGTAACTCTAAAAAAGGTGCCACGTATCCTTGTGCATGAGAGCCTTTTCTATACCTTCCTTTATATTACAGATTTAATAGATACATCGGTACATGAAGAATGAGACCTAGAATGCTGCCTTGAGGAACTCCAATAATATTTAACGGTTAACTAGCCAGAAATAAGAACATAGTATTACCATCGTTTGTTTTGGGATAAGTTTTTCTTCTTGCATTTCGAATCAATAACAAAAACTTTCAAAATCAACTGTTTAATCAAAATCTTATGTTTGGACGATGAATGCTTGTGGTGCGTGGATGGAAGTAAATGCAATTCCCAACTAATAAAAATACTAATTTAAACTGAATTTGGCACAATACCTGAAAAATTATATGACATTTCCTTGTCTAATTCGCAACTCGAGTGAAAAACTGAAGAGGGCAATAATTTATACATTCATTGACAGACCACGCACGCCCTGAACCGCTGGGTCTACAACCACACAATTTTTCACAAGAGAATCCTTTCTTATGTAAGGATACAGAAGAAAGGATTTTTGAAAGCTCTATCCCTAAAGCGAACGGCTTGTAAAATCATAAATATTTTTAAAAATACGTTAAAATTTTAGTCTTACCCCGTTAATAGTTATTGTCGGAATAAAATTGGGTCTCACAAGTTTAGTGAGATATTCTTCTTGGAGCTGCAGTGTTCTGCCTCGTTCAGAGTTTACGCATTCTTCCACCACATCAACTGGAACGCCCGCTCCCAAGGCACACTGAAAATATTAGTTAAAGAACAGTGCTACAGTTTAACAAGCGACCCACCCCTGCTTCGCAATGTTTTTACGACTTGACGAAGCTTTAATGTATAATTATCATCGGTTGCCTAGCCTTTTTCCAACTATGTTGGGATCAGCTTCCAGTCTAACCGAATGCAGCTGAGTACCAGTATTTTACATGGAGCCACTGACCTCGACAACCCAGTTACTAGGTAATACGAAACCCCTTGGTAAGAATGGTTGTCAGACTTTCGGGCTTCTGACGACCCGTGACGACTGTCAAAGATCCACAAATGACAGCCGGACCAACGGCTTAACGAGCTTTCCAAGACAAGGAGGAGTCTTGGTATGTATAGATCGTCACCCATCCACGGGCCAACCGCGGCAAGCGTAGCTTAACCTGATCGATCGACCCTTACGGCTGTTATTACTTTGCCACAAGCCCCTTTGTTGTAAACTTTTCGGAATAAATTATCTAAATGATGGTGAATCATAATCCGTTGCGAAGTTTCGAAGAACAACGCGGTCGCACAGACACACACGAAAAGCGACCTTAATTCTTAGTATGATCGTATCTATAATAATCCAGGAATCCGAGAAGCACAGAACCGGTCGAAGTGGTGGTGCTGGGGGGAGACCTATGACCAGCAGTGGACGTCTTTCTGCTGAAATGATGTTGTATAGAGATATGAATTGACTGTTTAACATAACCATTATTATATCATCATCATCATTCAGCCGAAAGATGTCACTAGGCCTCATTATATGAACTGTTTATTCATATACTAATTTAAAAATATTTTTCCCTGGTTATACATAAGTACACCTACCTAACCCTTCAGGAAAAAACATGCATTATTTTATGTTGTGTGTTGTGAAAAATTTACGCAATCATTTTCCATTAGAAAGAGTTTAATTTCATTTCAATAAATATCGTATTTATAACTTCTTGCAAATATTAAGATGTAAATATTATATAATATTTGAGGTGGTTAAATATGGTTTTACTAACTGTAATAAATTAATAACTCCAAGGTTCTTAAGATTTAGCGTATGTATGCAATATTTATTTTGATGGTAAATATATGTAAAGTATTTTGGCAGCTTATAATGAAGTTTTAGTTCAATGTTATCACTATACTGCTAAAATGTAACCACATAATATAACTATACAAAATTGGATCTAGTGGTCGCATCTGAGATTATTGCTGACCACGGTATCCTGGCTTTGATAGCCAGGTTGGGTAAAGCGTTATTGAGTTGTACCATCTGGAATTTCTCAGTAGCAACCTGGAGTCTGAATAAGTGCCCGGTTGATGTCAATAGGATCGCTGCTCGCTCCCTATTACTTAAATATGATTTAAACATCTACCCCCTTTACTTATAAACGTTGTATAGCGTCTTTATAGTTACACAACGTTTTGTCTGCTTCTTTCGAAAGTCAAATTACTGACGACTGAAAGAGAGAAATGAGTGTGTAACTATTCATCTGATATAAAGCGTTTATTAGTAAGGGGGTAAATCAAACTAGCTTGTATTGTCACACTGCAGGGCAAAGGCCTCCTTTTACAATGCGTGCCACGAAAGATGAGACTTGACACACCACGTGGTTTGACATGCGCAGTACACGATTTTAGGTATCTTTAGCGGTATGAGGTCTGAGTGCGGGACGGGACCGGACGTCATAGGGGCGGCGGAAAAAGCGGGGGAGGCGGGGTCAAGTCTCATCTATCGTGGCACGCATTGTACCTTTTCTGTCCTTTTCCGACCAGTCCTTTCGGTAGGAGTCAAGCTCGTCCCGCTATTTTCTCACTGGCCTTATGCGATGTCGTCGTGCGTTTAAACACAACTAGCGCATTGAATGGGTTCACTAAACACCCAAATGCTTAATTATGTACCTGTTTTAACATTCGTACCTGCAAATCCCCTCTGGTGCCAGCTTCTGTTTGCATTTCGCAGGCAACATAAGAAACCTTTTCCACGTCGTTTCGCCCCTGCATGAGATCCAGCGTGCAGCTCTGCACCAGGTTACCGGCACACTCAGAGGGCCCGTGCTGACATTTAAATCCATTGTGACCATTGTTTATACTCTGAAAATTATAAAAAATCTTCATTAGCATCATCGTCTTATTAATTTTTAATCTATATAAAATTAATCTTGTTCCATCGACTCCGCAGTAAAGTATCGTACAAATGTGAATTAAGTAACAGATAGCAAAGTATCTCTTATTTTCTTGACTTGAACATAATAATTTAAATCTTATAGTAAAAGTCACAATCAAAGGTAGGTTTTATAAAGTTCTACTAACTGAATAATTATTTTTCACCATTATTACGGTTCTATTCAATTCTATTTTTATTTATAGCAATTGTGTCGATGTCGAAAATACCAATACGGTTCTCCTCTGTTTATAAATTTGTTGGTTTGTCCAATACTGTGTTGGCTTTGATTTAAACTGCACAATCTCATTTAACCATTCCTTTTTATGCGTGGTTGTGTAAAATTACAATTACAAAATCTTCAATACTCACTCTTGATTTTCCAAAGGGAACTAATCTTAGCATGAGATACTTATGCAGCAAGTTTATGGTTGGCTGCAGTTGTTCAACAATGAATTCTCTACTGTCCGGACATTTGCTCTCGTAGTACACTGTGATGAATACCTGGAAACATACGTTAAAAAATTGAGATGTCTATAGCAACGACGTTGAGTACGAGAGAGAGATGAGGCAATCGAAGAGATCCGAGTTCGACTTGATGAAGACATTGGCACTCCAGCCTCCCGCGGTCGGGATATTAATAACAAAGGAACGTTTTGGAAGTCAACTATAATATTAAGAATAAATTGATTATTTCGGGCATTGATATCCATCAAATATACACAATTATTACAAAAAGAAAGAAAATAAATTATAAAGATAATCGTGTGTTTTTTTCTGATAATCTCTCTTCAGTCTTACCAACTTTTTAAAGGTCCGTGTTCTAAAGCGGTTTTGTGTTTGTTTAATTGAAAATGATCTAGAGTTGAGTACTAAATTTAATGGAACTTTAGTACTGATTGATTACACCTATCACTGATCGTTTCTGAATACGACTCTAACGTAAATGGTATTAGGTACTATGTATGGTAATTTTATTGAAGAAGCTGTTCTAAAACCAGAATTTTTAGATATGTAAAAAAAATAATTTCATAAAAAAGAAGGAAAGAAAATACGTTTATTTGCGGTAACCATGACGCATAAAAATAAAAACACGAACAAAAAAAAACAATTTGGGAGAAAGTATGCGTCACATCTACGCAAAACGGCTATCGCTCAGCATATTACACGTAAAACAAACAAACAAAATATCACACGTGATCTAAGAATAAACTTTAGGATAAAAAACTTGCGGGTGCAGGACAACTTTCACTGCTCCAGATCGTATGAGGTGTTGACCTCAGTTAGTCGGTATGTGGTCGACAGAACACGCCTAAATGCCTTGGCTAAACTAGTTGGCTATGTGACGAATGATAAGCATATCTACCATTCATGACCTGCCCGATCGCGATTTGGCGTCGCAAAGGACATTTTAAGAGTTGGACTACTACAAGGTTGTATTCTAAGTCCATTTTGAGTGCCTTCTACTCTGTGGTGGTATCCGGAATTTTCATTTCTCAAGCACTTTTTTATACAGTGTAATTTAAGCAGATTTAGGCTAAAATACGGTTTTGGAAGGTCAAAGAGAATGTTACAGACGACGATCACGATATCGACGATTATAATTCGTGACCTCCACCGTTGAACGCCTGAGCAAATTCGAGCGACAACGTATATGAAATTCATAAAATCACTACATATTTCATAGGAAAATAATCAAGCCTATGTAACCAGTTTATGTTCCATAGTGTTGCTAAGATAATTTGTCACGCAAATGATTTAATGTTGGCAAATAGTGACTTTGTGTACTCTCCGTAATGTTGGGTCGGTAGGTACTATATACGTAACATTATAGATAAAACATACAGCGATTTCCACTCATCTGCCTAGCCTTTTCCCAACTATGTTGGGGTCGCGGCTTCTAGTTTAACCGGATGCAGCTGAATTCTAGTATTTTACATGGAGCGACTGCCTATCTAACTTCCACAACCCAGTTACTGGGTAATACGATTCCCCTTGGTAAGAGTAGTTGTCAGACTGTCAAAGATCCACGAATGACAGCCGGGACCAACGGCTTATCGTGCTTTCCAAGGCACGGAGCACAGCGATTTCCACTAAATAGGCTCTAAAATAATTTATGGTTACCTATTCTCAATGCGGCCGGGTAAATACCAATGTGTCTTTTTCAATTCATATGCACTTTCTGAGTTTATCTTGGACATTAGGTACTGACATCGGCGAAATACATTCTGAAAAAACCTGGACTTATAGTTAATTTGCTGCGCCCTGCGGTTTCACCCGCATAAGTTTCGATTCCGTGGGAATATCGGGATAAAATATGTTAATCGAGGGTGTCAGCTACCTCCATACAAAATTCTATCAAAATTGGTCCAGCCGTTTGAGCGTGAAGAAGTAACAATCATATAAACACACACACGCACTCACAATCTTTCGCCTTTATAAGTGTGCGTCTTGAGCAAGCGTGGTGATCAATGCTCGTGTCTTTGTATGAGAAGAGGCTTGTGCCTTAATTTGATTTTATTAATAGAAAACCAACCGCTAATTTGTAAAATTTAATTTCAGTCGACAACATCCATCGGTTTCTTACTAAACTGCAACTATATCCGACGATCCTGCATACTTTTCTCTTTTGTTGACTGTACCTAATAGAGGCGACCCTATTGCCATTAACCGGGCACAAATTATATGGAGAAATGACGAAATAAGTATCTGTAAACGTGTTTGTTCCTAAGGGGATTTGTATCAGATGACTTAGGAATGGTTAAATTAAGTGGACCACATATCAACCTATAATTTTCTATGCAATCGATCCTACTGAAAGAATTCTGGTAAGTATAGGTAGTTTATTTTAAACTGCTATCAGAAGGAATAATGGTAACTGCAGCTGTCAGCTGAAACAACGATTATTATAATGCTACGCAGGGAAAAATAAATAAAACAAGTGCGAGTCGGACTCGCGCACCGAGGGTTCCGTACAAACCTGCAAGGTTTACAAAGTTCGTTCATTACGACAATCGAGTCATAACTATGTGAAAATTTCAAGTACAGACGCCAGCACATCAACATACTACAATATGCCAAATTTCTTTAATAGATTTTCAACTTTATCGCCAACGCATAAGGTTCAAAGTTGATTGGGAATTTAAGGTTTTCGGAATTTTTCCTTTATGTGTGCTATAAAACGTTGCTTCATGCCAAATTTCAAGATTCTAGGTCGACTGGAAGTACCCTTTAGGTTTTGATTCCCTTGCGAGTACTTGCGAGTTTCAAAATATGCAGCTTAAATTGCTGTTTCTTTTGATTGCGTTGACATAGAAGTTTGATTTTGTTACAGCTTAAAGGTATTATAGACCTGAGTATTTGGTATGAATTTCAATTTAATACCTCTACGCGTTTATGAGGAAATGGGTAGTAAATTTAAAATTATTAAAAAAAAATATATTATGTGATGTAACTAAAAATTTATGGTTTTCGTAATTTTTCCTTTATCTATGCTATAAGACGTTGCTTCGTACCAAATTTCAAGATTCTGAGTTCACGGGAAGCACCCTGTAGGTTTTGATTCCCTTGCAAGTGTCGAAAATTTGCGGCATAAACGGCTGTATCTTTTGATTGCGTTGGCTTAGAAGTTTGATTTTTTCACAGCTTCAAGGGACAGTAGACCTGAGTAATTGATATAAATTTCAGCTTCATACCTCCACGCGTTCCTGAGAAAAAGGGTCTTGACAGACGGACGGACAGACGGACAACAAAGTGATCCTATAAGGGTTCCGTTTTTTCCTTTTGAGGTACGGAACCCTAAAAATAGAAAACAATAACTCAATTAGGAAAACAAAGCCAGATCTAAATATGGCTTTATTTGTTTCTTTGTTTGAAAAATTATCGATCACACACACAGTGTATTTGTTTGTTAACGCAGTTGTTAGAAGGCTTTATGTGCGTAACGTAGGTTTTCTTGTTAATATTACTAAGATGTGAAATCTCATTTTCCATTCACTTTTCACTTCAATAGTGAGTACCTACCAGTATGACAAGGTTTTAAATAGAAATAAGGGTCTAAATAGGAAACAAGTTTACTCTACATCCATATATGTATGTAATTGGAAAAGAAAACCTTATTGGAGCAGGGAAAACCTAGTATAATCAGCCCATAATGCTCACACTGCTGGGACACAGGCCTCCTCTCAGTGTGAGGGAGATGGGCCGTAATCCACCAAGCTGGCCCAGTGCGGGTTGGTTAAATGTCACATGTCTTCGAATTTTGGTTCTAGGACATGCCGGTTTCCTCACGATGTTTTCCTTCACCCTTTTGAGAGGAGTGGTGATGAAATAATTTACACAAAGTAAAGCGTCTGTCTGGGTTCGAACCTACGACCTACAACTCGTAAGTCGCAGCCGTTACCACTGGACCATCACAGCTCAGGGAAAAATAACAACTGCCTAAATAAATGCTTGATGAAGATAACGTAACTACGTACTGATATTAAGCAAGATCTCCAACTGAAACTTATGTTACAGACGAAATTGGAAATGAACTTTTGAAAATACGAGTATTTACTTTTGTCTTCTATCGTTATTCTTGAGAGAGTGTAGGTACGTCATTGAATGTTGTTCGTACAAACATTAAATTAAAGTATTCGTGTCGAGGCATTTAGATATGGTTATGTGAATTCGAGTGTATTGAATATTAAAATGACTTTTACCTTTTGCGGAACATCACTGCCGACTTGATTCAGCGCAAAAACAAACACTAACACTAGTTGACTTAGACTTAACATATTGTACTTTGAAATAGTGATGGTTTGTTTAAATTATGAAGAGTTAGCTTGCTGGGTTATTTTTGAGTACTATGTAATATTTGCATAAATATTCGCGAGTAAATGTTATAATTACAACAGTTCGCGGCCGCTTCGCACCTGGCGCGGCTCTCAAGTGATCAATTTGTACTACGATGTGCTATTGAATGCAGACTGCCCCGTTAGTCTAGTGGTCGTAAGTGCGACTGTTGAGCCCGGACCTGGGTTCAATTCCCGGGTCGAGCAGTGTTATTGAGTTTTTCCATTGGGAATTTATTAGTAACAATCCGGGAGTTTGGAAGTCGGCGGTGTGATACCTCTGTGCCTCGAAAAGCACGCTAAGCCGTTGGTCCTGTGCCTGATCAATCTCCGGTGGTGACTGATTGCTGTCCCATCGGACTAAGAGAGTGAGGGAAGAGAGAATGCATCTGTGTTTGCGCACATACTTGAGTACTATAATATCTCTCGCGCAGGTGACTAGTCTCCACTTAATTTGGTCGCCATGGCCGAAATTCGGTCTGGAGGACTTTATATAAATGCAAACAACGGATAACAATAGACTAATACTGCTGGCACACACGGCAACACATCAATATATTTTAAAGATTGTAATTTTATACCATACTAGCAGCGCCCCGCGGTTTTACCCGCATAAGTGTCGATCCCGTGGGAATATTGGGATAAAAACTATCTTAAGTCCTTTCTCGGGATGCAATCTATCCCTCTGCCAAATTTTATCGTAATCTGTTCAGTGGTTTAGGCGTGAAAGGTAACATACAGACAGACAGACAGAGTTACTTTCGAATTTACAATATTAGTAGGTATGGATTATTGAATTTTATTCGCAACATAATTTCATTTAAAAACAAGATCTAGAGATTTAGATCTCGGGTCGTGTCTGGAATCTGGATCTAGAGTCTGCATGGATTTGTGCCAGTTTATCTTCGATTGATTCGATGGTAAAAGGTTTGCTCGTATTACATGGGACTTGAATGTAACTGGCGAAATATGGATGTACAGACGCCAGCACATCAAGCTACTACAATCTGTCAAATTTTTATAACAGACTTTCAACTTTATTCCTAAAACATAAGGTTCAAATTTGAATGGGGAAATTTGACAGTTTCGGGTAGCTTGATGTGCTGGCGTCTGTACATGACATCAGCTTAGTTTGTCTGAGATACGGTATGTTGATCGGAAAAAAAATAAAAATCTTTTACTTACAGGGACATTATCTTATTGATGCATAGTAGTAGATTTGTATATTTCTTCTCTATTCTTGCAAATGTGGTTGTATCTATTGGATCCGGGTATTAGTGTCTTGATAACTTGTGCTCCTGTAGTCAGTGATAGAAAAGTAATGTAATAAAAACCGGCCAAGAGCGTGTCGGGCCACGCTCAGTGTAGGGTTCCGTAGTTTCCCGTCCGTCACAATAAGTGTTTCCACTTATGAGTTTAAAGGTATCCACTATGTTCGCGCTCCTGCAATTATTTTGTACAACTTTTTGTCTTTTTTTGTACAAAAACTGTTATTTCCATCAAGTTCAAAATAATTTTCCTAGAAAGTCCTTATAAAGTTCTACTTTTCAGATTTTTTTCATATTTTCTAAACTTATGGTTCAAAAGTTAGAGGGGGGGGGACGCATTGTTTTTTACTTTTGGAGCGATTATTTCAGAAATTATTGACATTATCAAAAAATGATTTCAGTAAACCTCTATTCATTTTTAAATACCTTTCCAACAATATATCACACGTTAAGGTTGAAATAAAAAAAAAAATCGCTTCCCACTTTACATATAGGGGGGCTACCCTAATAAAACATTTTTTTCCAATTTTTATTTTACCACTTTGTCGGCGTGATTGATATACATATTGGTACCAAATTTCAGCTTTCTAGTGCTAACGGTCACAGAGATTAAGCGAGGACGGACAGACGGACAGACAGACATGGCGAAACTATAAGGGTTCCTAGTTTACTACGGAACCCTAAAAAAGACGCTTTGCCCCAACGATTGGAGGCTGATTTTGTTCTATATTTCTTTCTTCTTCTCGTGTTCTTAGCAAGAACTGTATAAGATTAGCTAACGTCGTCGCGTAGGAAGTATATTTTTCCTGCACTCTTCAAGGACCAATGGCTGGTAGAGCAGACGAGTCCTGGAGTGGAGACCGCTTATCGGCAAGAGAGAGAGGACGTCCCGCAGTTACATGGACTGTCGACCTTAAGGCTGGACTAGTGTTACACTGACGTCGATCGCGTCCCGTCGGTCATGTGTACCAAGATCCCAAGTAACATTTAAGCGGAAAAATATTATATTTACCAGCGCATTACCAGCTATAAGCTTAATAAATGATGTACAAGAGTGTAAAAATATGTATAGGACTGTACTTTAGTATAACTGTACAACTGTATACAGTATAGCTGATTAACGGATGTATAGAGCCTAAATTTTTACCTTTAGCTTTTAAATAGCATTGGAAAATGCTAAAATACAGACCGCGGCGTAAAAAACTGCGTTCAGCAACTTTATAAGACAATAACTGTATACTGCTCTCAAATTATACTTTTATATAACCTACTTCTGCACGAGAGCATTAAATATTGTTATAGCCTGAATATTGGTGTAAAATTACTCTATTGTTCAGCCTTCAAGTTAAGCTTGATAATAGCTGTACAACGGAAATCTAGGATACTCTTAGCAAGCAGTTCCCTTTATAATAGTTTAATTCAATTCTGTCTCATGTAGAAGAGTTTAGATTTACTCCTTTTTAAAGCCTTATGCGATTGGCGTACATTTTTCCCTTTTTACAGTTTTTCGTGTTTTAGAAGATTAAAGTTATTATTATAGTGTTGGCATACACAATTATCCAGCTTATCGATTATTTTGAAACTAATATAACCTAAAATCAGTCTATATATTATCCGATTCCTTGCTCACCGCCTTACGGGCCTTGGATCATAATGAGGTTTTCTATATTTTCAACTGAACCCTAATTAACTGTATTAATGAATATGAATAAGAATTTAAGGCAGCTTCTACAGTACTTAAATACTAATGTACAGACAATGTTACTCTTTAGGCTGAGATACGTTCTTAAATAACGACTCTGTTATGCAAAAAGCTGTATTAAGGGGTACTAGAAGAGCAAGAGCTGTATAAACTAAGGACGCCATTTTATAATAATTTATAAATTGCATTGCAATTTTACGAGATATTTTTTTGTTTGTTTTTGAAATTTCAGTACAAAATTACAAAAGATTTTAACTGTATAGTACACACAATTACGTTTACTATCAATAGAACAGTCCGGGTTACTCTTAAAACTGTTTTCAGATTTGATCACATATTTGTTGTTACAGAAAAAATGTATGTATATTCCTTATTTCGAAGGGGCGTGAGTTTTGAGCTTAAAACTAGTATACATAATCACATAAAAATATCAGTCGCAAGCATAACAACAACGATAAACAGGAGGAGTAGTACCACTTGGTTATTAAATATTTTTTCGCTTATCTTCAGATATGGCACATAGTAAATAAAATGGAGAATGAATTCAACCACGAACACAATTATAATATATTTATTCTTTTATTAAGATTTTCACAAGTTTGAGTCTGTATAAAAGAATAAAAAAGAAAATTAGAGAATGGAAGCTGTATAAAAGTATCTAAATAGTATCTTAGCCAGCCAAATAGTACAGCTATTATGCAGGTGTTATACAGCTAAATCTACACTTAAAGCTGTATAATTTTGGGGCCCATTTCAGAGTTACAAGGGCTGTATAGCTTGCTATACAGTCTTTATACAGCACGTTTAACAGCCTGCAGTAAACAAATAGTCCATAATACAGCTTTTATACAGTTTAAAATGTTACTTGGGATGCTGACGATAAATTAACAGGTATAGTGTAGCACCGACGACGGTCAGCCAGCGAAAGTCCATATAGATCGGTACACGACCGATGGCAGCGCTGACCGTCGGTCGAGCACAAAATCCCGCCTAAAAGGTAGCTGGAACAGACTGGATGCGGCAAGTGACAGGACAGGGTATTGTGGTGCAGTCTGGGAGAGGCCTATATATAGCAGTAGCGTGCGTTAGGCTGAGTTGATTGATTAATTGACTCTTCAAGGTGGCAACGGGCTGACTACTTACGTGCTTATGAATCTTAGTCCTTAGAGGTATAAAATTATATTATGTATATGTATGTAGCACTAATCTAATCTAACCAGACTGTATTGTCAAAGGCCTCCCTCACCCGTTTTTGACGTGACAACGTCTAATAAATCGATGAAGCTGGCTGCACACACGAAAAAACATGACTCATGTAGCGTTACCTCGCGGCCTTGCTCTGTAGCGTTGCTGCCGCGCACGCTGCCGAATCGGCCTCCGCGTTCGGCAATTTCATTAATGTTTTGTTATGACGTTGTCACGTTAAACTATCGTCCGTAAACCGACTTTACAGACAACCGATTTTTTTTTTATTTGAAATGGGTTTGCTCTTGACTCTAGTCCAAGTCAGAGGTGACAGAGACAAAGTCTACGATGGAGTGAGCTTACCCAGAAGAAACCTGTTCACTCTTACTTTGAAAAGATTCGGGTTGTATGCACTCGGAAACAGAAACGCAGGTAGAGAGTTCCACTCTTATTTTCATTCGATTCTGTCTTTTGCTAGTGCGCCGACCATTATGTAGCACTACGGATACCTAAAGATATAGTAAGTACCTACTTACCAAGTTTGCACCTGGTTGTATAAGGAATAGATGAACACTCCAGATAATATCATGATCCAGTAAGGTTGTATCAAGTATACGGCATACGATAGCAAAATTACTATAATGAGAAAGTATACTATTTCCATTTACTGTACATCTTTTATGCGTTTTGGTCTGAATCTGAGCCCATTTTATATTTTGTATATTAGAATTTCGAGATACGATTTCCCGTCATGGTGGTCAAGGGGTAACTGTCAAATTTATTATAGATTAGTTTTAGTCAGCCAATTTGCATTTTTTATTTAAATGCAAAAAGGTTTTCATACCAATCCTTATCTTTGATTTATGTCATACTCGTGTAGACTCGTGATTATATTTTGTATTAGTTCAATTGGTGAATCAAAGTGTGCTAACTTCTTACGGTTATAATAAGTATGATGATTATAATGTAATTTTTATATTTGTGCGGTCGTAATAGGTAATTACAACCCGCACCGGGCCCACAGGTTAGATTACGGCCCACCGTCTTTCACAGAAAGGAGGCCTGTGTCCCAGCAGAGCATTAAAGGCTGATTATGTAACAGGTAATTCTCAACTCCAAGCAACTACAATATTCGGAACCAATCAGAAAAATCATTTATTTATTTTTTTACCATTTATGTACTTACACACATATATAGACACGAAATAAAACAGAACAGAAAAATAGGTACAAAGGTGATGCTTATTTCATAAGGGATATCTTCCAGCATACCTGCGATAGGACAATAAATAGAGACAGCGAGATGTAATCATTGTTTTATTTCAAACGGTAGGTACATTTATTTTCACAATAGATGCGCAAAGCTGTTTCACCCGCATAAGTGTCGATGCCGTGGGAATATCGGGATAAAAGTAGCCTATGTGTTAATCCAGGGTATCAGTTACCACTATACTGAATTTTATCAAAATTGGTTTAGCCGTTTGTGCGTGAAGAATTAACAAACATACAAACACACTCATAAACTTTCGCCTTTATAATATTAGTGTGATTAAGGAGTTAGGTAAGAAACTTATTCTATGAGTACGTACAGTAGGTAGCACGTCAGTGGATACACATTGACCCAGAGCTGACCTAAGGCCTGCTTATACTGATCAGTGGGATTGTCCGAAAGGGTTACTGCTGGCCCGGAACATAAAGGGCGAAGGAAGGAACACGGGTGGGTTTTAGTCAGTAAGAGTCTGATACGCCCTTCCGCTCCACCCAGAGCGAGAGGTGTCATTTGATGATTTCCCATCCTGAAAAAAAAGGCCTGCTTATACTGCTTTTGTTACGACAGACGTACGGCTTATCGTAAAGAAAGAACAAAACAAAAGACAGAAAAATGTGTGTATTGGCATAACAGCAAAAAATATACATTAACACAATAAGAAACAGAAAACAAAGCTTATAATGCCAAAACTGCCTCAGCTCAGCATAATGTCAGAAGCCAGCATAAGGTGTATCACCTGACGGTTATTTTCAGCTGCAACACACGAGTGCCACCACACCCACACTGTTTCTCTCATATCTCTAATGTTTCTCTAGTCTTATGCTACGTGCACACTCTTACTATCTATTCTCTTAATCTCTTCATATCCTCCCTCATGTGTCCTACCCTCTTACTAAAATATTTTTAAGGTTCCGTACCCAAAGGGTAAAAACGGGACCCTGTTACTAAGGCTCCACTGTCCGTCTGTCCGTCTGTCACCAGGCTGTATCTCATGAACCGTGATAGCTAGACAGTTGAAATTTTCACAGATAAGTATTTCTGTTGCCGCTATAACAATAAATACTAAAAAAAGAATAAAATAAATATTAAACGGAGGTTCCTGTACAACAAACGTGTTTTTTTCGGCGTTTTTGTTTTTGTAAGTTTTTTTTTCTTTTATCATCCTATGTGCACACTCTTTCTCTCTAATCTCTTGTTTTTTTCAATAAACTGATCGAGTACAGAACAAATTGGCCTCCTAGACCCAACAACGGAGTTCTCGGTCGAATATTGTTTCTGGAACGCGTCATACTCTTCTCGAATGTTCGTCGATAAGTTGGCTATGGACTTCTCATAGTAACTCTTGGCTTCTTCTTCATAGTTGTGGATTTGGGAGACTGGTTGCAATATTGGCGGTATGTAGTTGTCTCTTGCTTCTGTACGGAACGTTCTGGAACATAATTATGGAGATGATTAAGTTGTGTTGATATTAGGTAGGCAGAGTAGATGTGTAACTGAATTAATGCACATTATGAAAGCAGTTTGTTACTGAATTGATTTATGTCATTATTAATATGTATAGGTCTTTTTTATCCCATAAACCATTAAAACTACCTACGTATATTAAAGTCACACTGCCGCTGTACAGTCAAAATAAACCAAAATGGACCAAGTACCTACCTACATCGCTAAGCGCGAAAACTACCTTTTGGAATGGGCGACTAGAATCAATTCTATTTGTTGTAATTTCTGACGTTCAAAAGTGCCTTTTATGTGCCTACCTATTTGAAATAAATGCTTTGACTTTGACTTTGACGCTAGACCTTTGTACATACGTGTGCGACTGTGTGCGTGCGTAAATTTGTAATGAGACCATAATTTTCTCCCAAAATCAGTAATAACTATTTTAATATATATGTATATCTAAACTATGTTTTGTACATAATAGTAAACATTCAGTGTATGTATTACCTACGATTGTAACATAATATTGGTGATGTGCGTTAATTCCAGGTCATTTTGTATAATGACAGAATTCGTCATTATATTTCTGAAAGTTTGTGTGTATGTTAATATGTTTGTTACTTCTTCACGCACAAACGGCTGAACGGATTTATATGAAATTTGGCACACAGATAGTTTATAACCAGGATTAATACATAGGCTACTTTCTATCCCGATATTCTCACGGGATCGACACTTACGCGGATGATACCGCGGAACGCAGCTAGTTGTATATAGGTAATAGTTAAATTAAACATGTCTTGATTGAGTTAAGTAGGTTCTTACCCTGGCACCCATGGCAATTTGTTATGGGTTCTTATTTCCCTGACGCCTTCCTTAAACTTTTCTCTATCGTAAACAGATTTTGGTCTGGGTACTGGTAGTCTCCATTCTGTTTCAGGCTTTGGCGTTCTTGTCTGAAAATAAAATGTATTTTAGTAAATTGTGTTCGGTCTAACTGGAGAGTGCTATCTTTGATTAATAAAACTGGTGTTTGAGAGTTAAGAGAACTTTGCAAACATAGCAATCACATGCAACACTTTGTGTGTGTTTTTTTTATGAAAAGCGTGTTGTATGGGCTAATAGCCACTGTGTCAGATTGAGATTCATAAAAATGAGATTTTGACAGCCCGCCTCCTGGGACGTCAGTGTATGCGAATCAGAGGCGCGAACCAAAAAATGTTGATTGAATTCAGTGATTATATTATACTGTGATATATAAAATTATTGAGACTTTCATTTATAAAACAATCAGTGATGTGTGTGTATCATCCTTAGATCTCCTTATAACCCAAACTTCTTTTTACTCTACTGCTACTTTCACTAAACATGTCATCGCAACATGATTATCTTTCTTCTTCCTATTAGTCGTCATCTCGGTAGTGACCGCCTTTCGAGCTATATCATCTTTCACACAGCTCATAGATCGTTTCTTTGGTCTTCCCCTATTCTTATAGCCATCCACATTCATACTTAAAACTTTCCTTACGACCGCGACATTTACAATGCGTGCCATGAAAGATGAGACTTGACCCCGCCTCCCCCGCTCTTTCCGCCGCCCCTATGACGTCCGGTCCCGTCCCGCACTCAGACCTCATACCGCTAAAGATACCTAAATTCGTGTACTGCGCATGTCAAACCACGTGGTGTGTCAAGTCTCATCTTTCGTGGCACACATTTTAACACGAATAAAATCTTACACGATCAACAGTATGGTTTCACCAAAGGACGTTGTACGACCGACGCTGGTGTAACTTTATTAAAAAACATTTTTAACGCGTGGGAAGAGGCCCAAGACGCCATAGGAATCTTTTGTGACCTCTCCAAGGCATTTGATTGCGTCGATCACGAAACCTTGCTTTTGAAACTTGAGCATTACGGACTTGGAAAACTTGCGCTCAGTTTAGTTAGTTCTTATTTAAATGATAGACAACAGCAAGTTCAAATAAATGGTGTCAATTCGAATGGTTTAACAGTAAAAATGGGTGTGCCACAAGGCTCGATATTGGGTCCTTTCCTCTTTTTAGTGTATGTTAATGATCTACTCCATTTATTAAAAAATCAACCACAAATGGTGTTATTTGCTGATGACACTTCCTTAATTTTTAAGGTAAATAGACGTGCTATAAATTTTGAAGACGTAAATAACGCCCTACTGCAGGTCCAAAATTGGTTCACTGCTAATAAATTTAGTATTAAATGGGAAAAAAACTAAGTGCATAAGATTTTCTTTACCAAATGTCAAGAGTAGTGATTGTGAGATAATATTGAATCAAGAGAAACTAGAATTCGTCGATGAAACAGTTTTCCTAGGGATCACGCTCGACTCAAGGCTACAATGGGGTCCTCATTTAACATCTCTTGCAGGACGGCTAAGTTCAGCAGCTTATGCTGTCAGAAAAATCCGTCAATTTACTGATGTAGATACCGCGAGACTAGTCTACTTTAGTTACTTTCATAGTATCATGTCTTACGGTATTTTACTTTGGGGACGGGCTGCAGACATCGATTCTATTTTTATTCTGCAGAAAAGAGCTATCAGAGCCATTTATATTCTCCGCAGGCGCGATTCTCTAAGGGAACTGTTTAAGGAAATTAACATCATGACGGTGCCTTGTCAATATATCTACGAAAATATCATGTATGTAAGAAAAAACTTACATCTTTTTGGTAAAAGAGGTGAAAGACATAATTATAGTACTAGAAATAGGGACCTATTAGTTCAACCAGGTTTCAGACTGGCTAAAGTAGACTCATCTTTTATGGGGTACTGTTTAAAATGTTATAATAAAATACCTCCCCACATTCTTGAAATGAATGAGACGAAATTCAAGTCTTGTATAAAACGCACACTATGCAATGCAGTCAGGCATATTATAAGTTAGGGGATTACATCGCTGATAAAAATGCCTGGCTCAAGGCTGGTCCTGCTCCACAACCACAACTAATTGATTAACACTTGAAGATTCTGTTGGAGCTGCTGAAGATTGTAAGACTATCTTTGCATTGTATAAACTCAATTTCCTTTGTATTGTATAATTGCATAGCACAGATGTGAGTTCTATGTATATACTATACACTATGTACCATTTACCGGGTAATGTGTCTTTCATTGACTTGAATGTGCCCTGGCGGCTGATAGTATGTCATGCTCACACAAATGTCTCGCTGACGGTGGCGTGTGTGTTGGATCATTTAGCTCCCTTCAAAATGGTTGAGCTGAATGGTGCCGATCTATGCGTCATGTTCGTGAACGGGCGCCGTCAGTTGGGGCTGGTCATATCACTTAGCTGCCTCGGCATATTTTTAATTATTTTAATATTGAATTGTTGTTTTCTTACCATTTGCTGTACTCTGGACACTTTTAACGCGTACATCTTTTGTACATCGTTCTCACATATAATTATAAATTCACATTATTGATGTAACTAATATTTTTGTACAACTATAATTTAAAAGAGTGTCCATGGAGTTTCTTGCCCGTTTTTCTCCATAGGTACCTACGCTTTGGAATGGGCAACTAGCTTCATATTTTCTGACTGACCGACTTTTTGACAATTCAAAAGTGCCTGTAAATGGTTTAATTGAAATAAATGTTTTGAGTTTGAGTTTGAGTTTGACATTGTACCATTCCTCCACATAACAATATGTCCATATTTCCACACAACTTTTCAGCCGATTTCCACAGAACTTTTCAGTCACCGCTGCCACTTTTTTCTGACTTCCTCTTATACCTTCTCCCCCTCCTCCTTCCTCTTAGGTACTAATTTCTTATTGTATACTAAACTTACGTAAGTAATATCCTTAAAAGTGTAATAAGTAACCACATCCTTGTTACACGACGGTCTCTGCAACTGATCGGCAGTGTACGGCCGGTGGTCTAGTCTACTAGTCGTCAGGTATGGGTCCAGGTACTTTTCGAAACCTTCATGCGTTGTGTCAATAGGTTCTAATTCTGTTCGCCAACTTGGTTCGAGTGGAAGCTGACAAGAAAGAATTCAAAGATGAAAAAAATATATAAATCAAAAGTTGCAATGTGTTGGACCATCATATAGATGTAGATCTGAGAGAGAGAGAATTCAGAGAATTTATTTTAGTGTAACGATAAGAAAAAAATTAAAGAGGATCTAAAATATTAAATAATAAGTAGGTAGGTAAGCATTAATCAAATCGTGTCGCATTTGCACACATTTTATGTGCAGATGCGGTACGATTTGATCAATGATTTCCAGTTCAGCAGACTCTGTTTGATCTGGAACTCACCGACAGAATGTATGGACAAGGGACATCAAAAAAAATAGTTTTTATGTTTAGATATGTTGTAGTGTCGAGTTATACTTACTGGGTCTTGAGGTAGTCTTGTAGGAAGTTTGTACTGATCCTTATCAGTTATCAGTCGAGAAGGAGTTACTGGTGGAGTGTAGCGACTCCTCATTTCGGTCGTACCGTGCGCAGAACATTGTGGTACTCTATCTTCTATCTGAAATTATAGAGCAGACCTATGTATACTCTACTCTAAAAAATGTGTACGAGAAAATGATTTGTCTTTTTATGTGGAGTTCATTTTGTAGGTATGCTGAGGACGTCCTATCAAAGTCCAGGGCAAAAGAAAGAACCCCTCGATTTTTATATTGCCTATTATTTGCTGATGTGGAATTTGAATTCATCACTTTCTGGAGCAGTTACGATCACAAAGGTTACAATGTATTCTGCAGATAAGCCGCCGCTTCCGTGACTAAAATATAAAGCGCAATGAAACAGTAGCTTCGAGACAAATTTTGTGTTACAGTTAATTGGTAATAGTTTATACCTACCCTTCTAGGCTGTGGGTAAACATACTCGTTTTCCAAACACGACGTATGTTTATTGAACCTCTTAGTTTCAGGTAGTTTGAACCCGTAGTGTTCGGCAGTTTGCGACCTCGTCAACTGTTTAGTGATATTGTAATCGTGAAAGTAGTTCTTCAGCTCTGCGACTGGATTTCTCTGCGTAACATATACAACTATTTTATTGGTATTCTTTTGCAGATACAAAAAGGTTCAAAGCTATCTTATACATGGGTAATTAATAATCCTACTCACTACAAACGTACAGGACCTAAAATCTAATTAGGCGCTTTTAGGCTATCATCTTCATCGAGCCGGAAAACCTCCACTGCTGGACATAAGCCTCTCTTACAAGCATCGTCATAACAAATCTACTGGATGCGGGAAGCAATCAGAACTAAGGATGCGAAAAGCTTTTCACTCTCACTAAGTTGATCACATTATTTTGGAAAAATATGTAGGTACAAGTAAAGGACTACTTCTGCAGTACTTTTAGCTGGTGTTGAAAATTTAAGACATTCACTTCCATTCACGTGTTAGATTAGGTGGAGCTACTTTTTGCAATTATCTGGAATTAAATTAAAAGTCCCTCCCGCAGATGTTTTCAAGTCGTCTTCCCATTTTTGGGAGGGAGAGGAGGAGGAAAGCTCCCGACCGTGAGCTATGGAAAAGCCTGACGGAGGCCTATGCTAAAGACAAAAGCAATCTGGAGATTTCTGATGTCTAAACCTTTATTATAAATATATTGTTAAACTAGTTTATAAGATTGCGAATAAAGGCATTTGAATTTGAAATTAAAAGTACTCACTGTCTCCTTCAATACTTCTGGTAGATCTCTCCATTTTCTTCCAACAGTTTCACTTGAAATTCCAGCTCCTGGATGTTTCCTTACAGGGTATTGCAAATGCACTCTATCCCAATGAGGTACAGGCAATTTTTTATGGTAATTCGCTTGCATAGTTCGTTTTTCGTCAAGTGGGTACAACATGTTATTTGTACGTGAAAGCGTACACATTTGTGGGCAGTGTGGTCGATCGATGTGTATCGTAACAATTATAAAATCAGTTGCTATGGTTGCGTTATAATATTCTGGGATCGATTTAAGTTACTTTTGGTTGAGCAGTTGTTACGGGTAGTTAGAACCCTGAAAGTCAGACAACCAGTTTTACCAAGGGGTAGGTATTTTATTATTCAGTAATTCAGGCATTTGAGCTGTGTAAAATACCGGTATTTGGCTGCATCTTGCTCCTGCAACATGGCAGGGATGGTGACTTTTGAATGAGCTACCAGAGATTAGGATGGAAAAGCCTTGAATTTTCCTCTCCATATCAATGTGATTTGCCTACTTAATCGGTGGACAAAACCGCAAGGGGAAGTTGAAAAATTCATTATTTTTGACCCAGGACGTCTAGTTTTTAAGTTATTTGCGAAAAATTCAATTACGTGGTGAGGTGGCAATGAAAGTTTAGGCTGTTGGATTTACAATTCGCGTCACGTAAATTCAACTAGTTTTGATAGAGGTCAATTAAGTCATCCAAAAATCTGTAGACGCCAAACCCACGGCAGTGATAAGGGCAAGCTGAAAATTTTATTGTTTTAACTAGGACGTTGCTTTTTAAGATATTTGCAGAAAACTCAAAAGGGGATTCCAAGTTCCAATGAAAGTTCTTTAATCACTCCTTGTAATTGAACAGGTTACAAGTGAGGACTAAGTATAATAATAAGTAAGCAGTAAGTAATATAGTAAGCTATTGCCTGCGTACTTGCTTGTCTCTCTTGAGATTGACAACGAGCCATTGTCAATGTAGGATGTCTGTTGTGCCAAACGGTAAAATAGAAGCAAAAATAAAACAACACAAGTAAATTTGGTAAAAATCCATTTACTCCTTCACAATATGACTGAAAACTTTATCAAAACACCATACACGTGTTTTAAAACTAACGTTAATAAGAGTGACGTAATAAATAGGTACAAATGGCGCACCTTATATGCGCGATTGCGCGTACGACAGTCACATATTCAGAATCATTGTTGCCTACTCGCTCTAAAGTACTGGTTTTAATGTACGAATCTTGGAGAAATGTTTTAATGAATAAATGATAAACGGATCAAGATTTTTGTCTAATAGCTAAACAGAGAGACTCTTTGGTGGCTCGTACCGATAGAGACTAACGAATACAAATTTGTTCCAAGTAATCTTCTTATTATTTATCAAACCGCAATCACTGTGTATATTAATGAAAAAGAATCGTACTAATAAGACTAATTAGCATCAGTCTTTAAATAATGAAGTGTGGGTTTTGATGGTAAACATAATCGTATTGTAACTTAGACTTTGATAACACCCAGGGTTATTTAGTCTTCCAAAGAAAGAAGGCAAAAAAATCCGTTAGAGGTTCGACACAGGCAGGGGCAATAAAATAATAATTATAAACTCAGATGAACTACAAATAGGCTTAAAAAGTAGGTAGGAAGGTATGGAACGTGAAAGAACTCAACACAGGCATTGGTGACTTCAGAATTCTACAAAATGAATAATGTTTTATGGCGTTCGAAAACTGTTTACAATTTGGCAGAAAAGGGTTCGAATTCCGCGGTTGGCAGTGGGATAGAGGTATTATAATTATTTGTTTTAATTTTACAGTTAATTAAGTTAATTCAATCATTTCTCCAAACCGTACGCAATCTTTTGATTGCACTGACTGTTACTGTAGATTATAATACGAACTACAAAAATATTGTCCGTGACGAAATGTAAGGCAATGTTTCATCTGAATACGCGTTATACAAAAGGTAAATTGTAGCCAGTATTTGCACATTTATCTACTGTTTATCAAGATTAGAAAAAGGTAGCCATTTTTAATACATACACACACATTTGTGGAAACTGCAATCTCACTATAATTTACCCTTTATAATTCTAACGTTTTGTTGGTTAGTTACCTTAATGTTACATATAAATAAATTATATTAAGAAACAGCTCTACGAATATACAAAAATTAATACAAAACCTTACAGTATTACTAATTAATACGATTAACATCACAGTTCATAAACAAGTTAGTAAGAGTTAAAATATGTATATTGTATAGATACTTCAAAAGTAAACTTTAGCACTAGAAATGTTTAAAGAAATACTTAAATTTTATTAAACTAAAACAACAATTTGGTGAGTTTATTTAGTGTACCTACGCGACGAAATTTAGGAACATACACAAACGCACACTTGAAGAAAATAAACACCGCCTTTATAAGACAGTTAGATAGCCCCTAACTGCGAACATCGAGTCAGGTGTAGGTACTACACAATATAATAACAAAAATGGTGAACATTTTATCCATACATCACATTCAACCTCCGAATGATAGCTCCCCACGCGATACAAAATGTACAAAATTTGGGAGTCATGCCCCGAAAGTTCAGTCAGATTACAATAATATAAAATTAGGTACTTATACATTACTGAGTAAAAAAGCTACAGTTATAATGACATTAGTATGCTCGTTGAGTAGCGATGCTTTAAAAATACTGCCTATAAGCGATGTACTTATAAGTAAGGTAAGCTTAGAAAACGTTAGCACTTACAAAATCAGTTGAATAAAATATCACTTTGATTTTATTGTTAAGGTGATAAAAATATAGTTTCTCATTCGTTCCCAATATAATTTTGATGACTTATTGATAATGAGCATGATTTGACAACCTAGTGTTCAACAATTCATTCATGATTTTCATGCAAGTGTGTTTCTTTACTTTCTAATGCTAAGAGATTTCTGTCGCTTCTTATTGCTAGTTATTATTGTAAGAAGCAGTCTAGGGGTACGATAGTAAGGCCTGCTGTGGCCAGGCGATCTTGGCATCTATTCGTCTGTAGGCCAGAGTGAAGTTCTGTCCACTTTTCTCTGACATAACTTCTTGAGGGCAGTCGTTCTCGTTCAGCATTGTCTCTGTAAGCAGGATAAAACATGGTGTCAGTTTGCTATGTTAATAAAACCAAGTTTTAGTTAGAAAAACTATGTCTTGCCAGACTTTGGGCTCACTTAGGATACTTGCTAAAACTAGTTATAGTCGAGCAAACTATTTGGTAGGAGCTACCTTGCAAGTTGCAACTACTTTCAATCAATGTCGTGAGTGCGCTGACTGACTAATTAAGTGTCTTATATAAGCTTAAAAAGTTATTGACAAAGTATTGGCATTGTAGTGGAAGTATGAATGCGTTTGTATCTCCAATGGCTTGTTTCAATATACAAAAGAAAACAATAACAATTTGTTAAAAACCTTTAGGTTTAAGAACCAAAAACTGATTGCTTCTCTTATGGGGGCTAAAGACAGGCCCTAAATTCGAACCTTCAAATAGAGATAGAAAATTATTTATAACCCAAGCAATGCATAAGCAGGTACCGAGACTGGTTAGAAACAAACTGAGATGTCTGCGTCTTAAAATTCTTAAATTTTTAAGTTGTATTAATATTGTATTGTATGTGTTTTATATGGGCCTTGACACCTGAAATAAATGGATAAATAAATAAATAAAATAGTACCTACTTAGGTACAGCTAGGTTACATTGGGAGTGTTAGTTGTCAAACCAACGTTAATATGACTGATTAACGTTCGTTTTTAACAAATAAATAACAATATTGTGAAGCAAAACTAAAAAAAGGCAGACAATGGAAGACTTTCGCATGAGAAACCAGTATTTCCCATACAATACCGGTGGCGCATGCGCAATAAAAACATGTCGCTGCCTCATTGACCCCAAACTAGACAGTTATATCTTGGGGCTCGATCATCATCAAATAAATAATACAATGTAACGTACCATGGCCATCATGTAGTGCAAACAGCGCGTAATCCTGCGGGTTGGTGATGGCGGCGGCGTGCGCGAGCGCGCGGCACAGGTCGCGCGCGCGCGCGCCGGGCCGGCACGGCACCGGCACGCGCCGGATGGAGCCGCGGCACTCGTCCGGCAGCACCACGCGGACCACGGCCACGGAACATTGTTCGCGATTCGTGTCCATTGAACCGCGACGCCACTGCTGGGGACAAGAGTCTTGTTAGCCATACAAATACTTAGGTACAGACGCCAGCACATCAAGCTACTACAATCTGTCAAATTTCTTTAATAGATTATCAACTTTATCGCTAAAGCATAAGGTTCAAAGTTGATTGGGAAAATTTTACAGTTTTGGGTAGCTTGATGTGCTGGCGTCTGTACGTACATTGGTAATAAATAGCTGGCCTAGCTGGGGTTTTTCGCAGGTTTCGTAGGTTTAGACAAGAGAATGCGGCTAAATATTATATCAGCCGTCCTTTCCACTTCGAGCCCTCCAACTTCATCATTGCTAAAGTCCCAAAAAAGACAACCGTGATAGGTATAATCTAACCTAACTTGCGGAGGTCAGGAGACCGTTGCACCGTTGCGTCCTCAGCATCATTATCCTGCACTTATTCCAATTTATTTGCGGTCGGCGCAACAAACATGTCTTGCGTTGCTATACTTACTCACCTATGTGATATTCAGCTGCCTCTAATGAATAGAACATACGTCTAAAATATTGTCAGTGTTAATGTGAAAACAGCAATTTAACGAAGAAAAGCTTCGCAACTACAACTTATTTAACACAACACTTACAGTAGGTGTAGTACTATCCGGCTGCGGTTCCGGCGCGAGTCTCTTCAGAACGGCAACGGCAGAGAACAAAGCAGTGAGGTAGTAGCCCCCTTCGCCCGCCAGCAGTGCCGCCGGCAGTAGCCCCGCCATGAGTTCCGCTTCCAGCTCCGCGCACACCAGCCGGCTGCGCGCGACTGTCCACGCGAGCACCGGCAGGAGATCGTCTGCGCCCACGCTGCGTTCGCCACGGATCTGAAAAATATGTTTGGCTTTTACTTCGGATTCGATACTGGGATGACTAATCACTTGAACTTCCTTGTAGCGCGGCGGGTTCACGGATGAGTGCTAACGCGTGCCCGTGTTCTCGCCGTAAGCGGCAGAGGAGGACACCGTGGAGTTTTAGTGGGTTAGAGTCCCACATAACTGCACTATCTCCCCGTGGTAGTGCAAAATGAATGAGCATTTCTCCAGGTTAAAAAAAAATAAAAACTTCCTTGTAGCAGTATGTACTGACAGCAACAAAAGTCGAATAACACTTCAGTTTTTTTAATCTCAGTTATTGAGTAAAATTTTGTTCAAAATTGCATTTTACTTCTGCTGCAATTTTGAAGAAATATTTTGCTCATTAATTGAAATTAAAAAAACTGAAGTGTTAATCGACTTTTCTTGCTGTCCGTACATACTGCTACAAGGATTTTTTGACGCTCGAATGAAGTTTACAGCGGGCGTTTGCGATTGTTTTGTGAAATATATTATATTGAAAAAACAAGATAGCGGCGTTAGTTCCGATTTTGGCCACAAACTGTACAAGGATCTTTGCCTTGTGGCCCACAAGGCAAAGATCCTTGTACAGTTTAAGCCTGGGCCATGCTGTGAATAGAGGCCTCCAATGTTTTGTTCCATCGTACGGTGTACTTGG
Organism: Luperina testacea; assembly: GCA_927399505.1. Taxonomy (NCBI): domain Eukaryota; kingdom Metazoa; phylum Arthropoda; class Insecta; order Lepidoptera; family Noctuidae; genus Luperina; species Luperina testacea. The sequence goes on along the minus strand of OV656768.1, from coordinate 13,526,761 downwards.
TACGAATGGTTTAATACCTAGTGACACACATTTCTATGGTATCTTCTTTTATTTGGTGAATTAAAAAGAAAATATTTAAATTTGAAAAAATAGGTTTGTGTAGCATTGAGTGATTGAATCGAAAGTAAACCTAATAAATTAATATCATATTGTTAATTAGCCAGTTATACTCACAGCATTAAACATAACAGATATGGCGGCCAGGAGGTTCTCCAGCTTGTCGAGCGGTGAGTCAGCCTCCTGCATCTTGAGGAAATGCTTCGAGATCACGGCCAGGACTGCCGACGACGGTATCTTAGTCGACTCCTGAAAGAATATCTTTATATTAACACTAGTAGTGCTCTCAACTATGCCCATGTTTATAAAGGAAAACTACAAGCCAATTATTTTTAAAAGAGTAACCGTGGGGTTATTCCGTTTATCCACCCCAAAAAATCCACCCTAAGGTGGATACGCAGAAACGCATGTCCGAGAATCCACCCTAGGCCTAGTCGGATAAATGGAATTTAAAGGCTTAGTGTGGATTCTCGGAGATGCGTGTCCGCGTGTACCTTAGAGTGGATAAACGGAACAACCGTAACAGTGGAGTTTCTTGCCAGCTCGTCTCCAAAGGAAACGACCAATTGGATACGTGCATCTGGCTGCTGACGTTTCATAAGTGCCCATGTAGGCTAATTTGAAAAAAAAAAAAAAAGAATTTTGGTTTCTTTTTCAAGAACCCAATACTGGTTCCAGTATTTTACAATATTAGATACCTTTATCCCTAGCTGCAACGGCGTGGCGTGTTGCGCTTTTTCGATGGCCGCGTGTAGACGACGCACGTCCGCCGAGTGCCACGCGGCCAGCAGCGAGTAAAGGCGCGCGCGCAGCGGCCGGACCACTAGTCGGTGCATGACACCTTCTAGGATCGCGTCCAGGTTCAGGAATTCGGTCGGTTTTAGCTGGAATTAGAAAATTGCTATTGTTGTAATGTTTTGTCAGCTTTGATTTAAGATTCTAGTATTTTAATAGAGTAAGGCGCCATCTCCACCGGCGAGGGAATGAGGGTTTTCGTGAAAATTTACGACATCAGTTGGCACACTGTGACGAGGTCTTCCAATATAAAATATATGATGACGTTCATCATTCGATTCGTTAATTCGTTCATAAATCCGTCATGACTATAGAAAAATAGGCTCTTTGACAGATGCCTGGACCTGACGTGCCAGTGCTGCCACCTAGCGAACGTCATTTCAGAAAACTCTCATTGCGGCGACAGTCTCGCCATGCCATCAAATATTCGAGACACGTTCTAAGAGTGTATATAAAATAAAAATACGTGGCACTACGATAATATCGCCGCGATTCTCTCGCTCGTGGAGACGGCCCCCAAGGGTCATTATCATTCTCTTGCCGTTATCCCAACTTATTTGGGGTCAGCGTAACGTAATTTTCTTCCATGTTTCTCTATCAGTCTTCATCTCGATAGTCAACTCCTTTCGAGCCATATCATCTTTGACAGTCTGTCCATAAGGATAGAAATCTTATTTAGAAAATCTTAGCGTTTTAAGTTTTTAAAGACCATTAGGTACCTATAGATTAATTAGTCATGGTTGGCTTACCTTGAGTCGTTCTTTTTCCACTTCTTTCTCAAACTCTCTTTCGCCGTGTTTGACCAGATAGTTTTTCATTCCTGACATAAACTGCCTCATATTTCGCATCATCACCTGGAAATAATTTATTATTCATAAGACACTAAGGGCTTGTTTCACAGGGTCCGGTTAGATCTTTATATTAGATGGAAAATGGATCAGAATGTGCTTGCCAAAGTTAAAAAAAAGATTTAAGAAAACAATACAGCGTGTGTCAACGATTTGCAGCTACTGGATAGTGCAATGAAACATATTTTGAGTTCCGGGTTTAAGTAGGTAGTAGATGCTTCTAACAACGCTTCTCGTAACTGAAAATGTGAAAGTTGGAGTGAAATCTATCATAATGTTACCTGCGGACTAGTATCTTTAGAATCAAGCGTGCACGCGATAAAGTTGTCGATGTTCTGCGCGAAGGTCGTACTCTTGTCCTGCGCAAGGTGCAGAGCGTACGCACGCAGCGCCGCGCCCGCGCCGCGAGTCTGGCGACCGCCGCGCAAGGCACGCACTCGGCCCGCTGCTGCTTGGAGAAAAGAAAATAAGTAATTAGGTTAATTTAGGAATACCATAACATCAAATGAGCAGTGGTGGCCAAGTATGAGCAGTGGTGGCCAAGTATGAGCAGTGGTGGCCAAGTATGAGCAGTGGTGGCCAAGTGGTAACGGCCGCGACTTACGAGTTGTAGGTCGTAGGTTCAAACCCAGACAGGCGCTTTACTTTGTGTAAATTATTTCATCACCACTGCTCACAAAACGGTGAAGGAAAACATCGTGAGGAAACCGGCATGTCCTAGAACCAAAAATTCGAAGACATGTGACATCTACCAACCCGCACTGGGCCCGCGTGGTGGATTACGGCCCACTCCCTCTCACTGAGAGGAGGCCTGTGTCCCAGCAGTGGGAACATTATAGGCTGATGATGATGATAACATCAAGCCTGTATTTCCCGAAGGGTGAGGCAGAGGTGTATCTATAGTTCACCCACATTTCGCCAGTTATAATTAAGTCCCATGTAACAGGGGGGGAGCCTATTGCCACCAACAATATGGTTGATGGTATAAGGAATTTCTCTTTGGATAAATTACAGATAGAAAAACAACAACAACATTTTCTCGACTCATGAATCCAATCTAGGACATTAATTTAGGAATACTTATTTATAATTTACCTATTAGCCCTGTGATAAAATGAAAATATAATGAAAAAACAGTGGCACTCCGGGAGTGCCGACAGAAGTGAAAACTTGAACAATTACGTGTGTATTTTGTGAATCGTCTTATAAACAAAACACGCGCGGTACCAGCTACGGCCATCCGTCTTACGAATTTTCGATCAGGTCACGTATCCTGACGCGAGTTTAACATTTTTTACCCATTACAAAAAAAGTGTACAACGCCGCTAAAGAAGTATTCACTTAAAAAAAAAATGAGTGTTGAGATTTTTTTTAATCGTCATAGTATTCTAATAATATAAGTATTAGGTACGTTTGACCGCCACTGAAAATACAGGCAGGTATGAATGTAGGTAATATTAGGTCAAACATTTAATATCCAAATGAAAATATGGACTCTCATGTATCTAAAGTTAGCTTTTGAATTGCTTACAGTACAAAATGCAACATACACGATGAATGCACGTCGGAAATAATGACCTCATAATCTACATAGATACACTGATAAAATTATGTTATAATGTGTGCGAACATTACATTGAGGGATATTTCGACCTACTGCTCACCCGGTTCACACCCTGTATCACTCGACGATGAGTCACTTATGAGATAAAATTGCAATGCTATTAGGTATTGTGGTCTGGTTTTATATTTATGGACTTGATCTTTATAATGAGGACACTAGGGTATTAATTCAAAGTATTTTTGAGGTTTGAGGTGGTTACCTAGGTAGGGACTTACTTATTTTTTTTAGGAGCCTAATAACTATAAAACATTGAAGTGAATAATATTTGGCAATGAATCAAGATTTTTGAGCATCTAATAAGTTGAAAGTTCCCATTAGTAGCAATATTTTGATTTATTATTTGGCACGTCATTGTTATTGATCATAAATCATTTCGAAAACAATTCCAAAAATGCCAATGAATATTCATTACTGAAAGATGTGAAAAACAAAAATCCTTAACAGGTTCACTGTCCACAAAGTAGACTCAACCAACATGAATCAATGTGATTCATTTATTTATTTATTTGGTTCACCTACAATTGTATATATTATTTTAAAACAATTTAAACAAAAGCAACAAATCGGAGTAAAGTGTAACAATCACTTATACTCTGTCTGCATGCACACAAATAGTTGTCGTATGAAAATAAAAGATTATGTGTATGTGTGTGTGTGTTGTGTGTGTGTATGAATGTATGTGTAAGTTACACAGAACTTAATAAATTACGTAAACTAAATTAAAACAAATAAACAAAAAAAACAAAACAGACTAAACCAGACAAAACTAGGTGGGTATTCATGGGACAGGGAATGGGATAAAAATACTACTAGGTACTAGATATTAAAAGTTAAATTTAATTAGATAGACCAATAATATTTAACCCCTAACATAAGTAATTAAAATTTAATTGTTATAATACAAGACTAATAACCCGTAATTAGTTCTCATTGTTACACTAAAATGATATATTTATTGTCCTAACCTCATTCTGGTGATAATTATAGACAGCTTTAATCAAAGGACATTGCACAAAATTAATATTGGAAATGAAACAATTATGACATACTTAAGTACATGTTAGTGGAAGATTCGAGTGGGTCTTTTTCGTAAGGTTTCGAGATTTCGACTACTTCCTCAGCCTTAAATATTCTGCAAAGTTTTCCTTTACGATATAGGAGTCGCCAAAATCTTTTAAAACTGTTTAGTGCTCTACGAAATGAACTTAAACGAACCGGTTTCTCACTTTCGCAGGATCTCAGTTCGTAGCAATGACAGTTCGGGGGTTTTGCAATCACTTCTGCTCGTCTCCTATTGACACCCCTCTCGGCCAATGATCTGCATAGATCGGTCAAAGTATTCAATTTCTTCAGACGTTGTTGGAACCTGGGCTCCAACATTTCTTTTCGGGAGACCACAACCCATTCACTTTGATAGACGAATTCGTTTAGAGTGTCTGCTCTAAAGTTCTTGATGGTGGTCAACGCGTACACATCACTAGTCACTGGCACATACACATCCAAAACTTTCAAAGCTTCCTCTGCTATCGGGACATCTTCATCAGGCGGAATGGAGTATTTCAATGAATAAATTCGCGTCATCGGCTCAGCCTTGCTGAGGCCTGGCATCACTTCAGTCAACTTCTCGGACCTTCCTTGGAACAACTTTTTGAACCACTTCATGGCTAATTACCCTGCGGTTCATGCCCGCGTGAACGAAATACTTAAATCGGTGGTTTCTCATTCACACAAGGAGAGTGCAACACGTCTAATGCTGTTCCAACGCGGGTTGGGAAGCGACTGACACTGTACTTGCCCGATCTGAGAATTTCACGGCACGCGCAGACCTTTGCCATTTAGCCACAATGAATTTATTTACAGAGCTAATGTAGTAATAGATAACAGATGTGTGCCGCGGTCCTATTGTGTGTGCTCTACTAAGTTAACTAATATGATAATGATGTGTAATAATTGATTAATTATAAATTACATATCAAGCTTCAACGTGCAGAGAACATCTGTGATTTTACGTCGAGTGATACGGATGAAACACTGTACGGAGATAATGCATTGGAATGAATAAATACAGGGAAAGAACGTGACTGTTGATAGCAATGACTGAAAAATTACTTTTAATAAAACACTCATGTACAGACGCCAGCACATCAAGCTACCCGAAACTGTCAAATTTTCCCAATCAACTTTGATAAGGTTCAAAGTTGATTGGGAAAATTTTTAATTTTTTGCTTTAGCGATAAAGTTGAAAATCTATTAAAGAAATTTGACATTTTGTAGTAGCTTGATGTGCTGGTGTCTGTACCTAACCTACTGTTTAGCGATGATTTAGAAGTGACTCTTCCGTTTTAGTGTAATCTAAATGACTATATTATCACAGCGTGCTCCATATTTAAATGTATGTACATAGCGAGTTATAACGTTATAAGTACGTTGTGTAACGTCAGTAAATAGCTGAACTTGATGACATGTGCACTGACGTAGTACTTCATCTTCAATGGGAAAAATCGACTTCAAAAAGAAATGAAATTAAAAATTATGTAATAACTTTAATTTCGGAAGTCTGTGTCTTAGGATTTGTATTTTAGTTTTAATTTTTTGCCACCGACTTTCGAAATTAATGTTAGTTCATAATTTTGAGTTAATTTTCTTTTGAAGTCGATTGAACTGAACCATTTATTAATGGTTCAGTTAATTATCAGAAGAGGATAGGACTAGAAGAATAGTTAGTTTGTAGACGTGCAGACGTTCTATGAGGCCATTAGGTATTCTCTACTGAGAAACAACACGATCTAGGTAAAAATCCGTCTATGGAACATTGATAATTATCATCCTATGCTGTCATTTTGTGCTATAATGCCATTCAAAATAAATGTCAAATCTATTGGATTTAAGTGTGAGTAAAATATCTTTAAGTTAAAACAACTTTAACTCACCCAGTAAAGGATCCAGTCGGTCCCTGAAGCTCTTTGCTCTCGTAGCAACTGTTGGCCCTCGCCTCGGGATAGGAGACTCCCATTCACACGGTTCCTCCTAAAATATACGCAGAAGATGTTTTTGTGATTATTGTCAATATCCCAGCATTTTTACGAATGTCAAAAGGTAAAAAGCTAAGCTATTTAACATTCGTAAAAGACAGGCAGATACCTACTAGACATGTCACCTTCTTGAGAATCAAATAATCTTAAAATAACTAAGGATATCATAATATTATCTGTCGTCAAGAAATAAAGATAAAAACTTCGTTCAATATTTAGCAAAATAAACAATTGTTACTCAAACAAGCAAATAAAACAATAGCGCCATCATTACGACGACGCAAATCCGCATGAAGGTCACCCCAAAAACTTAAGTGGACAGAGGCATAAGTGTGAGTTTTTTTACTCAAGTTCGATTGCGAGCGCGCTAGAATTTTATATGGCAAAAAGTTATAGCGCCACCTGGTGGTCACTAGGAGAAACTTAATTTACCATACAAAATTCTAACGCGCTCGCAATCGAACGTGAGTTGAAAAAACTCTCACTTGCTGTGAACCTGTGAATTAATCATGAGGTCCTTTAACTTACATTATCATAAACTTGGTGGCCATTCGATGGAGGTAGCAAACCGTCCCACTGCGAACTATCCCAAGGCTCAGAAAAGACTGTACCATCGTCGCTTGCCTGTGGAAGATTCAACGCTTTATATTAACCAAAACGAAGTTTGTTCTAAAGAAAACAGTTCATGAATTTGAAGTAATTTATTCAGATATTATTGCCTTTATTAAATGCTTTATAAATAATTACCTGTTCAGATAAAGGTCTTAGATCGTGAACGTTGTCGTAACACGAAGCTCTTGGTGGCGATCTGACTTCCTCTGGCAACATCGTTGGTTCTGCATTTAGCCTCAAATCAGGGAATCTATCAAAGACAATATAAAATTGTTTTAATAAAATTGATTTGAAAGTTACTTTCTGCGTTGCTGATGGTGTTAAAAAATCATTAGGTAGCTACAGCTGATAGAATAGGTACAGACGCCAGCACATCAAGCTACTACAATCTGTCAAATTTATTTAATAGATTTTCAACTTTATCGCTAAAGCATAAGGTTCAAAGTTGATTGGGAAAATTTGACAGTTTCGGGTAGCTTGATGTGCTGGCATCTGTACATACCATAATCAACCTATAACGTTCCCACTGCTGGGACACTGGCTTCCTCTCAGTGAGAGGGAGTGGGCCGTAATCCACCACGCGAGCCCAGTGCGGGTTGGTAGATGACACATGTCTTCCAATTTTTTGTTCTAGGACATGCCGGATTCCTCACGATGTTTTCCTTCACCGTTTTGAGAGCAGTAGTGCTAGTGATGAAATAAATTACATAAAGTAAAGCGCCTGCCTCGGTTTGAACCCACGACCAACTCGTAAGGTGAGGCCGATAACACTGCTCTGGTATAGAGCTAGCCATCACAATAGGTACCTATCACAATAGGTACATAGCTAGCTTTAAATTATGGATATCTGTAGACCTAAAAGTCAGCTAATCAGAATTGTCGTGATTGATACGGTCTTACATTAGCCATCCCATAAAAAAAAAAAATTCTTACCGTTGTGCAACCACTTGATGGACAGTCAAGTGTTGAGTTCCATCATCAACAGCGCTTAGTCGACACTCCTGCTCAGCCAGCGACGGGAACGTACCACTCTCACTGTTTGAACCTTCATCGTGCTTGTCTGCAAGGAATAGCAACACTCGCTGTTAATTTACTGTTAATTTTTATAAAAGTTTGATGCTTTTTTATATTTAATATTTCATGTGCAAGATATACCTAGAGTTAAGGCTCCCGCAGACAGGCGCGACAAGACGGTGCGACGCGATTCTGGTAGAACAATTTCCATGAAATTTCCATACAAATGTTTCGTCACGTCACGCCTGTTTGCGGGGAGCCTTTAACCGACCGTAAAAAGAAACCAAAAAAATCTTTAACAGAAATAAATTAAAAAGTCAGAAAGTGAAGCCCACTTGACTTTTTTGGGTGGGCTAATTAGGAGAAGCATTGTATTTTGTAAGGTATGTTGGGAGTGCAAGAGCAAAATTTACAAGCTGCATCTACTGTTCTACAGTATCTCCATAACACTGACTTATAAACTCCCAACTGGAATCAACGGTCCAAGTCTGGTCGTTCTTGCCTGTGGGTGGCTTGTTCGCGATTCTCGGAGGCTGCACCGGTTTCATCTTCGGTTTGCTGCGCAGTGCCATCAGGTTGTCCACCGATGATGACGTGTTTGGTGATGATGCTGAAATGGAAACCGAAAAAGAATTTAATGATTGTATAGAGGTATGGGAAACAGGGTGTAAAGTTCACTCATACTCAATAGAAAAAGGAAAGGATCCACCGACCAGACGGGTGTTGTGTCTAGCGGGCAACTGGCCGATGATTCATGTCGTGCCATTGTATCTATGCTAGTTGCGCGGTAAACTCTGCTTGCGAGATGCAGGATTTTAAGTGACTTCAGTATGACGCGTTGTTCGCATGTGGCATTGTAGATACCGTTACATCACTAACTACAGATCAAAGACTTTCAAAGAGCTACGTAGTAGCTACGATTAAAGAATATTTTTAATATTTTACCCATCAAATACTAAGCCGACGTTCGCACGGACGTAAAAATATCGCGGCGGGATTTTAGCACGCACTGGATTTTCAACTCTCGGTGTTGAGCCAAGCATTGAAAATCCAAGCGCGTCAAAAAACTACACTGTAGGATTTTCGACTCTGGACGCTTAGCAGTGACGTTGAAAATTCAGTGCGCGAAACAATCCCGCCGCCATATTTTTACGTCCGTGCGAACTTCGGCTAACGGCTGACGTTATAAAAATTTGTAAATGATACGAGCATTACTCACGTTAGCACTAAAAGCTAAAATGATGTACTTACGAGAGAGTTCCTCAATACTATGCATATCGCGCAGAGGGTAATACGGATGATTTTGTGTCGGTGGTTCCGAGTAGCGTTGAGAAAGATTCACACCGACGACTCTCAGCAGCTTTCGTCTTTGCACTTGTGGTAAGGCAGCCTGTGTAAGGAGAAACATTTATTATTTATTTGTTACTAGCTATGACCCGCGGTTTTACCCGCGTAAATGTCGATCCCGTGGGAATATCGGGATAAAAATAACCTATATTATTATGTTAATCCAGGGTGTCAGCTACCTCCATATAAAATTTTATCAAAATTCGTTCAGCCGTTTGAGTGTGAAGAAGTAACAAACATATAAACACACACTCACAAACTTTCACCTTTATAATATTTGTGTGATAGAGAGTAGACAAAATTTCAGGTAATTGTTTAGAATTTACAGATAAACTTACTTCCTTTAAAGCATCTACAGGATCGGCGTAGAAGGGGCTGCCAGCATTATCCTTTTCAGATTCGTCACCAAGAGAATTGAGGACACAATCATCTTCTAATTTCATTGTCTCCATACTTTCAGTACTATAGTTCTCTCTATGTTTGATCACAGCTTCGATCTCTTCAGTCAATTTCTTGTTCATGTTCATAGCTATATTAAGTTTATCCGGCCTCTTTGGTATTATATCCCCCTTACTGTTTGTCGTTACTATGATTTCACTCGAACCTTTGAAGCTCTTCTTCAGTGAACTATCCGAAAGGTTCTTCTTTTCATTCAGACTTTCAGTGGAATTCATTATGATGTGTATATTTTCCTTTTCCAATATAGATTGTGTACTTTTTGCTGCATTCAGTTTAGCTGTAAGTAAATGGTACAAATTAACTTGGGAAGTCGTCGACAGTACCTACCTAAAATAAAAAGTTGATGAGCACTTCGTTATGTCTATACTATTTTATACTTATGGTTTACTTACGCAATGTGTCTGGCAAAAGATCAGGTCTTTTACTTTTCATCAGACCATTATGAATGTTATTTTCGTTTTCAGCTTTTAATGGCTTGAAAGTAGAACAACTGTTACTTTCCGGTCCCCAGATATCTTCGTAATCTGATACTTTGTCTATCAACGAACTTCGGCAGTACACACCTGGAGATTCTAAGATGTCTGATTCCTGAAATAAACTTGAATGTAGAAGATAGCAATAATGTTTGAGGGGTTCATATAAAAACAGTATTGTTTTCGACTGTAAAACTTTGGGGGCAATCAAGTGAACTTGCACTTAGGTTAATGATTCCACAACATTGTGATTGTGCTACATGTTATAACATACAATATCGTGCGATTAGTAGTATCTAAAATGCACATGAAATGGTTTGCATTCAGAAAACGTGTACTCTACCTGGTAATGTTTGGACTCCTTTCGGTGGGAGTGTTTACTCCTCCTCGATCTACCTGATGGCGTGCTACTTGCTGTGTTCGTATTTGGAGACAGAACTTTATCTCGATCTTTCCCCATCATAGGAGATATGATTGACTGGTTTGATGTTGGCGAGAAAATATTTTTCGCTGATATTGGGGAACTTCGAGATATCGGAGAGAAGATCTCACTTTTATTAGTTTGACTCAAAGGAGAAAAGACACCGCTTTTAGAAGAAATTGTGTCGTTAGAAACAGGAGAGTTGATTTGGCTTGTTGGCGAGAATATTCCGCTAGTAACTGAGTTCGTCCCGTTAGGAGACACAAGTTGATTAGGAGCAAAAGTGCTACTAGATTTTGTTAAACTGTTCACAATCGGATCCACTGAATCGGATGTATTTGTCTGAGACTGTTCTACTGGTGATCCGGGTTCAACATTATTCTGCTCAGTCATCTGACGTTTGAAGCTCCCGTGCAAACTAGCCGTCATAGCATTGATGCACTCCCCCTCTGGTGACATACGGTGCATCATGTTCTACACAGGAACAGGAAGTTATAGTCAGTCCTTGAGTTAAATTAAGTACCATATTTGAAATAAGAAAATAACAGTTTAACAGGTTAGAAACAAACAAAATCGTCTGGCAATGGCAAAAAATAAAACGTGCAAAGCATACAAGGGTGCACAAATCTTGCATTAATCTAATAATCCTCACCTGGGATTCTCCATTAGTATCAGCAATGTTTTTTGTATCCATGATGCTGAATACAGAGTCTGCACTACTGTTGTTATTGACGGCATTAGACGCAAGCGTTAGTTGTAACCTGTCGCTCTGTATGCTCTCATTGATTTGATGATTATGAATTTGTGTGTTATTGACACAGAATGTAACGGTGGTAGTGACTGTTATGTTTCCATTCTGTGCAACTTTGTTAATGGGGCTGAAAGCTTCTGATTTTGGAGATAAGGATGGCTTGGAAAACGGTGGTTTTGCCCATCGGGGAGGCGGTGGAGGTGGTGTCGTTTTAATGTTTATTTGGGTGGGAGAGTGTTGCGTGTTGGTTGTTGGAAATGTATGAGGCTGTGTTATATGCGCCTGAAAACAGGTGAAGCTTCTATTAATAACATTCTAGATAACAACACCATTAAAGCTATACCAAATTATATTCATACTTACGGTACTAGACATTAGGTTCAAAGTATTTGGTGGGGTAGGTCTAGGCGCTCTGATGAATGCACTGTTGGGTTTGGCTGGTGGTGACGGGGCAGTTTTGCCTTTGAAAGTGCTGAGGTTCTGGTTTTGACTCGGTGGGGAACCTGAAGTGTCTATTGGTGACATCTTTAGCACTACGTTTTGATCCTTTTCAGGGCTCAGAATATGTTCACGGGAGTTTGTTCGGGTACCTAGGAAAATTGAATATTGTAAGCAGGCTTAAAAAAAATCAGCGAGGTAATTGCGTAATACACATAAAATGACAATAAAATTGATCCCAATGGGTTTCATTGTGACAGTTTACCCGCGTTCATTACATTATTTACGTTGTTGAGCAGACCTTCGAATGGATTTTCAAACCTATGAAGTAATGGAATAGTAATGGTGCCGATTCTGTTGTTCACAAACTAAACTGAATTTCAGTTCAGTGCATCTTTTTCTTTCTATTTCATTAAGAAAAGGACAGAAGATAAATTTTAGTTTAGTCCTGTCAAATCAATCAGCGCCTGACGTAAATTGACGTAATTTTAATAGGCAAATTTTTAATCACGTCTAAACTTGTATGGAGTAGTGTCAGGCGCTGATTAATTTGACAGGAATAAACTGAAATTTTTCTTCTGTCCATTTCTCAATGAAATAAAAAGAAAAAGATGAGCTGAGCTTAAATTTAGTTTAGTTTGTGAACAAGGGAATTGGCACCACTAACCTTCAAAACTCTCGGATTATGATTGAAAGTGTGTTACACAAATTAGCGTGCTGGAACTTACTGGCATTAAAGCTGCTAAGACTAGATCCCGTATCAGACGGCGTGACGGCCATGGGTACAACACCATTGGCCAGCGGACATGGAGAAAGGAGATTGTTCGGGTTGTTCTTCGGGTTTGCCATCGGATAACCCCAGAACTCTTGTCCCAGAAGAGCTAAGGAACTTAGTTGATGACGACTCTTTGCTTCTCGAAGGGGACGAGCTAGTTGTAACTGCACTGGTAACTCGTCACTAAAAGGAGAAAAAAGGACACATCAAAGTAATCATTCCTCAATATTTAATAATAAGAACTCTTCACATTGAAATCAATTTTCATCCCACTGCAGAAAGGTTATGATTTTAATAGGTGATGTATGGAATTATGTTTTCTCATAATTCTGACATGCTTAGGCTGCCGATCAGCAGTTGCTTGCTATTCGCTAGACGGAGTGTGGAAAATGGAGCTTAGGAGTTCACAAATTCTTCTTATTATCGTGTCGATGGTATGGTACTAACCACGCCAATGACGTGCCAAAAACTACATAAAAAAAAACACTCGCACTCATATTTTGAAGATGAGAGACTACTACTCGTACAAACTCACCAGCATTGAGAGTAATGTGCAATCAATTCAGGTATGTTATCGAAGCGGTTGTGAGAGGTCTCGAGCCCGATGCGGCCGCCTGCAGCCTGGATGAGGTAATGTTCGATGTAAGGGCCTTTGTCTGCTGGCAAACGGACACTGATGGCCATGGTATCAGGTTGACTTGACTGACGGACCACGAAGTTCTGGAAGGGAGAAAGAGGTTTGTAAAAGTTATAGATAAACGTCATCATTTGCCTAGCCTTTTCCCAACTATGTTGGAGTCAGCTTCCAGTATACCCTAATGCAGTTGAGTACCAGTATTTTATATGGAGCGACTGCCTATCTGACCTCCACAACCCAGTTACTGGGTAATACGAAACCGCTTGGTAAGACTTGCTGTCAGACTTTCGGGCTTCTGACAACCCGTAATGACTGTCAAAGATCCACGAACGACAGCCGGGACCAGCGGCTTAACGTGCTTTCTGAGGCACGGAGGGATCTTGGTATGTAAAGACGGTCACCCAACCACGGGCCAACTGCGGCAAGCGTAGCTTAACCTGATCGATGGACCTGCGCGGCTGTTATTACTTAGCTACAAGATAAACATCAACATAACATCAAGCCTTTATTCCCCGGAGTTTATACACAGGTTTACCCATAGCACACCATTATTTCGCCAGTTATGTCTAAGTCCCATGTTATAGGGAGCCCATTGCTATCAACCGGGCACAAATTTGGACTACGGGCTGCTTCTGAGCAATTCCAGATGGAAAAACCCAATAAAACCGAGAACCCAGGACCTCATGTTCTGCAGTAGCACTTGCGACCACTAGACCAATGAGGCAGTTTAGTTAGTAAAATTTTATTGGTGATTTTTAATCATGGGTGGGAATTTATGGGTAAGAGCGCGATCTTTTCTTCAAATAGAATAAGAAAAGTTATTTGAGTGGAAACTTTCAGCTAAAAGGTATACTATGAGTTATCAGCTTATACAACGGGGATTACGTAGACAGATTTTATTCTTCTTGAAAGTAATAACACTTTTAGAAAGTAATAAAACTTTTAACGATATTTTTTACTCTGAAAAAAACTTAGGTTTAAATTAAATACAAAACAAAAGAGTACTTTATAGCAAAAGTCGGAGACCTAAAATTAGGGTAATTTATTCAAGAACTTAAAGGTCCGTTGGTGAGTGCCCACTTAGTATTTCGAGACATCGCCAAGCGGTTGGTCGACGCTTCACGTGACCAGAGGGCTGGCCTATTTTTTGGCCAAAGAATCAGCATTGCCATACAAGGTGACAATGCTGCCAGTCTTTTGGGCACGTTTCCTGTTGACAGCGATGCGGATGAATTTCTTGATGCCCTTTGATTATTTCACCTCCTTTTTATATATTTGTACATGCATATTATTATTATTTTAATACTGTTAGCTTTTAAAATTATGTTTCCACGAATAAAAACTTTATCCAAAGGCTCGTTTATCTTTTTAAATTAAATTTGGACAAAGACAACTTTTCTTCAACGACAATCTAAAAGGCCAATTGCCCAACATTCAAACTACTTACTCCCTCTTCTTTTCCTTGCAGCAAATGGAAGGCCCCAGCCCTCTGGATGCCAGGGAGGAACCACACGGGGTGCGTCCTGATCAGTCTCTCTAGAAGCCCGATATCGCATGGTTGCTGCTCCTCCGACCCTGACCCTGAAGAATCCACCGAGGAGCAGTCACCTCGAGCGCCCTCGCCGTCTGATGATAGACTTTCTCGACTCTGGAATGAAGAAAAAATACGGTATCTGAGATATATACACAGAATGTACTTTTTGTTGGTACACAAAGCTTCATCAACTTGGTACCCTAACAAGACATGTAAGTTCAAATCCCTTTTTGGATTTTAACAAAAAAAAATATATAATAGGTATGTATATCGACAAGCAACGATATGGATACTAATCTGTCTAGTTAGTTTAAGATCGCTAAAAGATTGTATGTCTCTCCTACTTTATTTTGAAATATTTATAATAACGACTTTATTCACCTCATAGTACCCAAGTTCTATTTATTGCTACATACTATCACAAACATTAACATTTTGTTTATATAGAACAATCAGTTTTGATCTTATAATTAGAAATAACCACCAATCTCACATCATCATAATTATATCATAGTCTTTCTTCTCTGTCCCTCTTCGTCTGCTTACTTATTGTTGTTTTCCGTCAACATGTTTCTAATTTTGTAATGTTATGTCTTGTACTCGTAACTACGTTAATATTACTTAAAATGTACTTTAGATTTTTAAAAAGCATCCTCATTCCATGACGGCTCTAACCTTAACTTTGTTGTTGTTTTGTTTACTAACAAAAATATAAAATCAAAACAAATTAATAACGCATTTAAATTTATTCTAATGAACTTTACGTATAAACACGTTCATTAACCGAAAATTTAAAGTAGCATTATCGTAGGTATTGCCTTTACCGAACCATTCAATTGCATTTATCGCGTACATTATAAGTACTAACACAGTCAGAGAAAATGTTTCGCTAATTGAGGTTGTGTGGCACGTGAAAATAATCATAATATAGGTAAATATTAGTGAGTCCCTTTATGAGTCGGAGCTCGGGAGTGTGTGGGGGCTTAGGGGGCTCACACGAGAGCCCGTCTGCGGCCCGCTTTATGGCTTCGCGCTGTATGTACACATCCTATTAAATTCGCGGTGAATATTATACGTTTGTGATGCGCTAATGTTGTTAGTTACAGGCCCGTCTCAAATTATATTCCTTTATGGTAATTTAATGGTGATATTCAATTTTGAATATGTTGGAAGGAAATGTGATAAAGGTGTTAATTTAAATAGCTTTGCAGAAATTTGCGTTGTGAATATTATGGACTACGAAATACCCATCTGTTTCTATATTCTGTAGAAAAATAAGTTGTTTTATATTTTAACCGCTAAAAAACTTATGATAAAATAATATTAGGTACTTAAAAAAACCAGATCAAACCAAACAATTTTTAATAAAAAACCTTTATTAAACGCATAAAGAGAGTTTATTCAAAATATGATTCACAAAAACGTCTGGGATGAAAGCAAAACCAAAATAATATGAGACGCTTCATATAAATGTCACTTTGGTAAAAAGTAACTACAATATTTGAGGGAAAATACGAAAAGTACCCACGACAATCTCGCTTCAAACGGAGAGAAGGCTCTTTGTTCACTAACTTGGAAATATTATTACTCGATTTTCCCGCAAAGGATACGCGGCTTTCACAAAGGAAGGCTACCAATTTCATAGAGGCTCGTCCATTCTAGTTTAGTTGTTTATATGTTAAAGTTGTATTACCCTTTTCGTCCGGCTGTTGCCCCTGGATAAGATCGTATACTATCATGATATCTTTGTTCATATTCTTAGCAGATCGCAATTTTTCCCTCTGATCTTTTTATGAATTACAAGTAGCCCGCGGTCATGGGTCTGGACCTTTTTTTTTGTTCAATAAATTAAAATATTTCGAGACTGCTTATAATATTTGCTGTTTACATGTAGGGTCTTCGTAGCTAAAGTTACAAACATAAAGTGCGCATGTTAAGGGTCCTTCAAACAAGCGCGACACGCGATAAAATCGCGCGCGACACAAAGACACCGCAAGTCGCGCAACGAGCGGTGCCTTTGTGTTGCGCGCGATTCGCGTCGCGTGTCGCGCCTGTTTGTAGGAGCTTTTAGGCGAAAAAAAAACTGCGTTTATACAGGGTGACAGGTACATCGACGCGCAAACTGTAACAATAAACTCAGTACATGATTCTAAACACCTTAGTTTAGAAATGTTTCGTCGGTTATAAAAAAATCTGATGTGTTAACACATTGAAGGACACTGAACGAGACACAATAGAAGTTTTATTGTTATTACGTCGAGGGGCGTTAAGTGTCCGTCAAAGTGTTAAGCAGTTAAAATGATGGAACAGCAATTTTTGAAGTGAAAACTTCTTTAGCGGCGTTGTACACTTTTTTTGTAATGGGTAAAAAATGCTAAAATCGCGTCAGGACACGTGACCTGATCGAAAATGCGTAAGACGGATGGCCGTAGCCGGTACCGCGCGTGTTTTGTTTATAAGACGATTCACAAAATACACACGTAATTGTTCAAGTTTTCACTTCTGTCGGCACTCCCGGAGTGCCACTGTTTTTTTTTTATAACTGACGTAAAAATTCAACGGAACGGGTTCAGAATCATTTACCTACTGAATCCATAGTAACAGGTTGCGCATTAATATCCCTGCCACCCTGCGCATTACTTACCAAAAAAAAAGTATGAAAATAACCGTTTCGTACCACCAAATGTGACATAAACGTTCCAGACAAAGTTAGCGGAACGAGTTTGCCGCCAATTAAAAGGACTGATCTGTAGCCGATAACAATTACTTCAGCAACAAAGATGATTGGCAAAAAAGGACAAAATGTGACTGAGCTTGCAATAAGCTCCAATCTACGGGTTTGTTCACAGTGTTGGGATGAGCATTGTCTACCGAATACCCATCCTATAAAAAAGTGCATAAAAGTACATAATTACCGAGATGTAAAGATTGTGACCCATCCACGGATCGTGCGGCTGTTATCCCTGAACCACGAGCCTGCATTTTCATCAATTTAATGTAAAACAAACTGCCAATTAATAATTAAAGTTAATATCAAACACCAAATAAAACACATATCGAGGCTTATGTTATGTGCATAAATATTCATAATTTGAGGCGAGTTTGTCCGTTAATTGAGACAAAATCCCTTTGCAACAGCGGGTTTATGCGATTTGCCCGTGTAGTTTTGAATTAAAATTGTCCACATTTAATTCGAATTGCCGCAGCGAATGTGAATATTTTACTTTTCGACTTAATGAATGCGAAATTATGGTTTGTTTCGACTAATGGAATATACTGGTAGGATCTGTTAGTTATGTTTTAATTATTGTCGAAATAACTTCAATACGGTCTGTTTTTCTAATTAATGTCTTAATACGAGTATAATATTGGGTCTACCTGAACCTTCGGTAAATACAGCAGACCTGTATTCCCCCAAGGTTCAGGTAGACACTGATGGTATGTCATGTGTTATGTTTATGTAAAATGTTGGATACTGCACTGTTTTATTTAATTTAAATTGTGAATACCTACGTATCAATGTGTCCTGACTTGCCTAGACCCCGACCGCGAATATCAGTAGAATAGTGATCGAGTATTACGTTTACCTAAGCTGCCTAAATGTGCGGGTCCCAGACGTGTCAATAGCGTTTAGAGCACTCCTTCGATAACATTGGTTGATGTTTGAGTCAGCACGAAAGTGCATCGAGTGGATGTGAATAACTATGCAGTAAGATAATAAGAGACGTAATATTTCGCGATCAATTAAATCTTAACACAATAGCAAGCCGTAAACAAAATTTATGTAAAACCGTACTCAATAAACTTTAAAAAGTTTAGCACGTAATTTGCGCTGTAGTATCCGTTTTAAACGGGTAATTTGCAAGGAAAAACACCTCATTATGTCTAGGAGTAATTGCTAGAAAGTCGGGCGTCACTCGTATTTCTTTCATTGGATTTCTCTTCAATGCAATTTATAATAGTGTAGCGTTGGGTAGGAGAAGTAAATATTTTTTTTGCATGACGACAAATTTTTAAAGAAAATTATATTCCTTTTGGCCCTTGAAATACTCGAAATCCTATAGTTTTCCTATTATCCTATTTAACCACTGCCATTAAAGAAACAATGACAAATAAATGTTGGCAGGTACATACGCAAGGTTTCTTTATCTCTGGCTGTGGTCTCTTACTGCCTCGCATTTTTGTTTTTGTGTTATTTCTTTGCGTCATGTTTACCGCAAATAAAAGTATTTTCTTTCTTTATTTCCTCAAACAGTAAGTACCTAAGGCGTGGAAAATGAAAATACCTTTACTTTTGCAGTTCTTTAGGTACTCTTTTAAAAAAATAACCACAAAAGCGCGGCTGCAATAATACATTAATGCGGCTTTATGATAATAGCAAAGTAAAATAAACAAAGCTCTCTCCTAAACTTAAACATCAAAGTTTAAATTAAGCACAAAACCGCATTTAGTAGTTAGGAAAATTTTCAGTTCCTTCAGCTTAAATGGGTATCGCGAGGAAAATTTGCTTTCTCTTCAGAGATAATAAATAATAAGCAAGAGTTTTTTTTTCTCGGAAAGGTATTTTTAAGTTTCTTTTATTTTACACTAGCGTCCCACCCCAGCTTCGTACGGCTTTTACGACTTAACAAAACATGGAGATTTCCTTATTATAATGTAATTTTAATATTAATTTATTATACACATAACACTTTCGGAATAAATTCTCTAAATGATAGTGAAAACCACTTTGCGTAGTTTAGAAGAACAACCCGGTCATGGCATGTAAGATTTTCAGGCTACCTTTTCGTAGGCTACTTTTTCATACTTGAGTTTTTTAAATTAGTACTTATTAGAAACTATGTAATAAAACTTATTTATAGCTGTCTCTATTATATAATCTGATTACCTAGACTAAAATATGGCTCCTATACTGCCGTGCTAAGCTCAAAAGCGTTTTCTCACAAAAAAATCGTAACGTTGTGGCATCTGATAGCTTAAAAAAATACGCCATCTAATGTGCTAAGCCAAAAAGCGGTATGAGGTATTTTAATAAAAAAAACCCTTATAACAGTTTTCCCTATCTCAGCTTTACCTCAAATTACTAAGAGAATAAAAGCAAAACTTAAATCTTCTCTATACTAGCATTTCCTGAGATACCACTTTTGCGTTTAGCACGGCAGTATATCCATGCACGGTTTGGTAATAAGGGGTAAGTTGATTAGGTAGTTTATCGATTAACACGAGCATAAGACCGTCTTACCTAAGACTAATATCGATATCCCTAATGAGAATGCTATAAATTCACGACTAATAATTTAACTTCCAACCTTTAATTTGTAATTAAATACCAAAAAGTCTATGCACCGTAAAATATTTCCGATAATTATAACGAACAACACTCGAAACATTTCACCACAACATTAATATCCGCGTAAAACAAATAACGTGATAAAATTAATTTCGCAGTAATTCGGGACATTTAAACGGGCATATTAAACAGGCCGAAAATGTCGACTATACGGGAAATTAATTTCACGATCGGTAACAATAATAACTGCAATGAATCATGGATGACAATGGACCAGGCGGCAGCAAAGGTGTTGAATTTCGTGGTACAATAGGAGCCACGGTAACAAATATCACACCACTGCGAATGCTGCTGAAGATTTATGTGCCGAGTAGGTTCGCAATTAAATTTCTTCGGTGTGAGATGCGGCTGTTTGGCCACGTATTGTCACTTATAATGCAATAGGAATATAAGTGGAATTGGTAACAGCACTTCCATGATTACATTTCGAGAATGAGAACACTTATGTTGGAGTGGACTGGAAATGTGTTTTTGTGTTACCATATGTATTCAGTTCGGTAAAACTGATACCTAGTTAAAGTAATTGTTATGAAAGCTATATCACTTAACTCAGGCGTCGTCCTAATAGAACGTGAATGCGCGATCATCCCGCGAGTAAGCGACGCGAGCGACCGTGGACTTCCTAGCACTGGCACGGGCGGTACGAACAACCATGGACGTCAGAGACGCTCAGTTTTTGCTTTCGGGAAATATTTGGATGATCTATTTTGCGGGATTAGATGGAAATGAAAAAACCGACGCGGTGACCGTGTCGTGCGATTGTCAGTTAGGACACCTATTCGAGTTCAATATGAGCGCGCGTTCGTACGAACTAATTTCGCGCGAATAGATTGTCAAACATTTGAGTCGCGCGACCGCGTCGTGCGATTGTCAATTAGGACACCTATTCGAGTTCAATATGTTTGATCGCGCGTTCGTACGAGTAAAATTCGCGCGAACTTACGATGATCGCGCATTCGCGTTCTATTAGGACGATGCTTTAAACAAGAAAAGGGGGAAAGAATCATAGGGCATTAAAAAATTCGTCCGCTTCCTTGTAAACAGGAAAAGTGCCTAAAATGCTGGCAGCATTGCCCCGTTGTACATATGTCGATGCTGATTCTTTTGCCAAAAATAATCTTTTTTTAATATAATGTATGTATATTATTATTATTTTAAGTCTGTTAGCTTATATGTATGTAAATATTATCATCTTTGAAAATAAAAAATAACAACACTAAAGACAACTTGAACACTAATTTAGACTTCACAATGTGCCAGCACAGGGAGGAACGCTGACACCTGGGATACAGGACACATCCTAGTTTGCGTGTCCAGAATTTCACAAAATCGAGCAATTTCTTAGTCTTATTACTGTAAGGATTTAAGTTACTTAAGTAATGCATTGTTAACCGTTTTTTTCTCCTCTATGTATTATTAGGCTTATGAAAATAAAAATTAAATTAAATTAAATCTAACATTTCCAGTACAATAATTTAGTCGAAATGTGAAGAAACAATAACTACGATACTCCAGGGGGCTTACTCTCCAAACTAATTTTAATTCCAATGAGATGCCAATATGATTCCAATGTAAATTTTACAGTCACGTGATTCGGTACTCTTGAAAACAATATTGTCAACAATTACCCCACGCCAAGCCCGAACCCAATTCCACTTAGTTCTCCAAAATGGACACCCAATCTAAAAATCATTTGGCGCTAGCATCGAACTCAAGAGTACGAAACGTCACAATTCCAATGTCGATCTATCGGAATTAAATTGAAGAGTAAGCACCCAGGTACTTAGCAACTTAAAAGACACCCCAACTTTAAAGCATTCTACCTCACGCTTCACTTTACAACAACTCCAACACCTATTACATAAACACTTTGCAATAGCAATCTCTTAAAGGCATCTGCGTCTCATGGAAATATCGCAAAGCACTCTGCTCTTAGTGTCACATAACAGTTCACTTTTACACGAGTTTGGTTCACAAGTGCGAAGCGGTCGCACGTGCTATCACGTTGTAAATGGTTCGAACGTTTTAGGAGCAAACGCGGCGCACCTGCGACCGGGCCAAGGGAAGTTTTAATTAGGTAAAAAGTTTGCGAGAATACGTAATAGGGTATCGGTAGTCTAACGATTTTATGCCCGGTTAAGTAGCTTTTAAAAGGTTAATGATTTTCGAATTTGGGTCTTGAGTAGGTATGGCAATGGCTGTCTTTTTCAATATATTATGATTTAGGGTATGATATACAATGGGTCAGTGAGTTTAGCACCTTGAGGGTAATTTTTACTTGCACCTTATAATTCTTCCGTCTACGTCATAGCCAACAGTTAGAATGAAAATGACAGTAGAAAAGGTGACATGCGCTGGCTATGTGCCACTATGTGGGAAAGGATTTAGTTTGACAATTGCTAAAGTGATTGCTACTTGACCCCTATACTCAATGATATTATAAGTGTGAAAAGGTTTTACTTATAATATCATTGCCTATACTTACCCATTTGAGATGAACTCTTGCATACGAAGATTTCGTGTTTCAGTTCCCGAGACATACTTCGAGCGTAGGCCATTAAAGATCTTTGCAAGAACTTAGCATTTATATGAAAAACTCAACATAACTTGAAAATGTTTTTCTCCCACAGAAAACCGTCGCCGCCGTGACGTGACAAACTTTTAACGAGCACCAATCGAATGCAGACAGTGAAAAAAAAATCATCCAAACACGGACGAAACGGTTGCAAACCCAAGTAACATTTTAGGTCATTTTAGGTTTTAGAAAGGTTTTGAAAAGGTTCTAGAACCTTTCAAAACCTTTTCAAAACCTTTCTAGAACCTAAAATGTTACTTGGGAAAGAAACTCGGGTCAGAACCTGGGAATAAAACAGTTATTACTTCACAAACAACCTTACAGCGCCCTTTAGTTTTCTTCAAGTTCAATCAAAGAGAGCAAACAGTGTTTGTGGTCCAGCGTGGGGATAGGAGGGGGATGCAACGGCAGATGACTCACCCTGGGTGGTTAAAATCAATAAGTCGGGCTTTACGGTCGTGTGTACTCATCAGATTGGCGTAATAACCATTTTTCTGCGTAGCGTGTTAATACGCGTTTTTTTCTCATTACTGGCAGCTTTGTCGCCGTTAATTAAAAGTTCATGGGAAATGGCACTTACTTAATGGATGTTGTGTGTTTGCCTGATTATTATTAGTTTATTATTTTTGTAATTACTTTAGTCTAGACTAGTGGCCTAAATGGGAAAAAAATCATATTAAATAAGGCAGCATTTTTAATATATTTTTATCACAAAAAATATAACTGGCCAACTCGCAAATTCGCTACCCAAAAAGTCCTGTACACATTTTCGGTTTCACATCAACACAGACGGCGAAGTTAAATATGTATAACGTAGTAAAAGTCCACATAGCCCGAAGGTACCATTACCATAATAAGCGTCCCGGAAACTGGACAGGGGAGCCTTAGCTCATGGGGTTTGATGCCATTGACTTGACGCCTGACTTACGAAGCGTAAGTCGTTTCCTTTATTGGAACCCTGATTGCATATTTTCGAAAATTGTTCGTGACGGCCAATTAGGCGGTGAATAAGATTGTGGTTTAAAAGAAAAAACATGCAGTGTGACGTGATTTGTGTGATATTTGCGTTGGAATGTTGATTCAGTGTTAAATAAAACTGAAGTTTTGCTATACCTAAAATGGTTTCCATTGGCTCATATTTATTTTTTATTAATTCATGTTACCTACCATGCTGCAGACAAAGTAATAGAAAATCAACATGTCCAACTAACGATTCAATAAATAAATGTCACGAAATAAGACCGAATAATCACCGAAAAAATTCGCATCCATGAACAATGCAATAAAGCGAAAACGAGCGACGCATCTATCCTCCCTATTGTTGTACTAAATCGATGGCATCCACTGCACCGCATGCAAATTAAACTAGGGATGGCTTCATTTTTTTTTTCAACCAACGATTAAAGTCTACCCCGGACGAGGGAAGGGTGCAGACGAAGTTCCGGGCCACCCGATAATCGTTCCGTGTTGACAATGGTAGTAATTATCGCGTATAAAACGCCTAACTTCCGAAGTTTGGAATCAACTCCCGACTTTTACCGAATTCTGCCGAGATGATTCGATTGCGAAGTTTATTAAAACTAGCCGAGTGTAACGAACACTTTTCTGCTAAGAAGTAGTTTGAAAGCTTTTAAAGTGATTGCCGTCTAACATCATATTAATAGGCGGGCAATAAGTTTGCGCGCCATTAAACAAATATGGAGGAAATGTGATCGAGGCCATTTGAAGCAATCAAAGTAAATAACGATATTTAAACAACTTTGTAGACAGTTTTACTACCTTAATTTTTGTTACCAATCAACAAATTACTTAAAAACATAAGTGTAGGAAGGCGATTATCTACATATTTAAAGTACATTTTTAAAGGCATATTTTAAGGACATTTATTTAATAGGTGTGCATTTAAAATAACGTTTAAAATCACACGAAGTCTCCAGTTTGTCGCCTGTCGTTAAAATGTTGATAAATGGGGGCGAGCGGAGTTTCATTACGTTATCTATTCATTTGCACGGCAAACGAGCCTTTCAGGGAGTCGCCAGTTATACTCAGATGTGTTTAAAATATGAACCCTTTTCATTTCTATTGAAAACGCCCCGGTAAGTAAAAATTTGTAGAAACTGATTCAATATAATATTATAATGTATAGATATACCTAGTAACCTTTGCGTTAAGCTCTTGGTCCCGGCTGTCATTCGTGGATCGTTGACAGTCGTTTCGGGTCAGCAGAAGCCTGAAAGTCTGACAACCAGTCTTACCAAGGGGTGTTGTAATACCTAGTAACTGGGTTGTGGAGGTCAGATAGGCAGTCGCTTCATGTAAAATACTGCTATTCAGCTGCATTCAAATAGACTGGAATCCGACCCCAACATAGCGATTATGATGAAATAATTTTGAACATTTCCGTAGGTTTGTTTCTGTTACAACACTTAATTTTTATTAAAAAAGTATATAACGCCTTTTCGCGGGTAAATTTGAGGTTACACCAAAAGTGAATTTAACCCTCAAAAACCGAAGCGCACCCAGTAATTACCCGCAAAATAATTAAAAACACCATTACAGACCGTAACTGGTACGGTACGTGTCCCATCCAAAATTCTAAGTCGCACATGTCATTTATGTGCCGCAAAAGGCAGTTAACTTCGGGTCCCCGCTCTAATTTGAGGGTTAATCGGCAGTCCGATGGACCAGTAAGTGTAGTGTAATGAATATTATTCTTTCGGGCTATCCCTTTACTTTTCGGTGTAGCACTTGCAAAATGTCCGGGAAGCGTTTTAAATACAGTGGATTTCATTTATTACGACCTTGGTTGTAGCGACCATTTACCTATAGCGACGTTAAATCTAAGTCCCTCGAATTTGAAGCATATTTTAGTACAAAATTCATGTGGCTATAGCGACTTTGGATGTAACGCCGAGTTCGGGTGTAGCGACTGTTTTTAATGAATCATTTGTAACAAATACCTAGAAATCCTATGCAGATATTGCGACCGGAATCGGCCGTCAAAGACATTGTAGATTTCTTTCTTTCACAAACATTTCTTATCTTTTGTTTACATCCACACAGATGGTCAGCAAGTGTGGAGACCTTTACCTTTTGTTTATAGATATCAGCTAAGTAGGTAGGGAAGCGTGTAAGTTTCGGAGTTAAATTTATGGTTCAGTTACAAAGTGATATTCTAAGTAGCAACTGGGTTTAGTAAACTTTTGAATAAGTATATATATAGCTGCTAGACGCACATTCACTGTTAAAGAAAAGGCGGAAATCATTTCAAAATTGAAAAACGGTGAAAACAATGCTGATTTGTGCAAAGAATACAAAGTTTCCCATTCCACGTGTCTGTATCTCTTTACCTTTGCCTGTAACGACTTCCCGATATAACGACGAAAATAGAGTGTCCCTTCATCGTCGTTATACCCGAAATCCACTGTAATTACTTAGACGAATTAGTTTTGTTGCGTAGTTGAAAGTTTCTGCTTCTATTTCAATAATGTATTACGTCTCTTATGTTAAAAGCTCGCATTTCCGGAGTGCAGTATAACCGCACCGTTACTCCCTATATTTTAAACGAGAGCCGTCGACAATGCAAGGGTTTGGTGGGGCTTCAAGCATTCACAAAGCAACGCCCGCAATTGACTGAGAAGTTTTACACCTCAAGTGGGCGCCCCTGTCACTGTAGTGCG
Organism: Luperina testacea; assembly: GCA_927399505.1. Classification (NCBI taxonomy): domain Eukaryota; kingdom Metazoa; phylum Arthropoda; class Insecta; order Lepidoptera; family Noctuidae; genus Luperina; species Luperina testacea. Next base: position 13,500,339 of record OV656768.1, on the reverse strand, counting down.
GCTGAGTGCAGCGGCAGGGTTTGTAAACATTGTGGTTGTGGTGCAACAACAACTAATTGTCATTTTAGAGAGAAAACATGTAGCAAGTGCTAAGGATAATGTACTGTACGTGCGTTTAATGTTTCTTTAATTATGTTTGAGGCTGAAGACGCCGCATACTAAAGAGGTTTTATGTAAAGTTATAAGATGCGAGAAGTTTATTTATTGACCTTTTAGTTGTCATTGCTATTCCGAAACAGCAAAACAAATCCTTGTTAGAAATAAAATTCCTTGATTTTTTCCTAATAAGGATTTGCTTTGATTGAGCACCAAAATACCGATTTATTCCGGTCTCCGCTCCCTTTTTAGACAAATGCACCTCCTACTTTTTCAATATTACTGCCAAAATACCGTGAATAACAAGGTAGCATTTAAAAAAAGTGTTTAAGGGTGTCGGATTTTTGTGTACCGTAAATAATTCCAATTTGAAAGGAACATCAAACGAAAAGTTTCCCCTCCCTACAAATTCCCTTCTGTAGAACCACAAATTTAATTCTGCATCGACTATTGAAAAATATTGCTTTCATGTAACATCACTCTCTTCGCATTCACATGGTAATGGCAGCAAAATAGAAAGAGGAGACGCATTCCGAGAACCGACAGCATACATCTCGAATACTACACAAATAAATGGCTAAATATAATTTCATTCTGATACAATATTTCACTCCAAAAATGCTCCCCGTTCAATCTCTTTACATAATGCTATCCGATATGCAAATAAGGTATCCAACTAAACTGGAAGTACCGTTTGAGAAAAGTCTGCTAAACTAAAAACTAAATAGGACCGGTACGGTTCATTAGACTAGATCCGAATGGACTTGCTATTCGGGATTTAAAAGTTTCCGAAGTCTGGAGAAAAATAAAAAGGGTTTCATAAATCCGTACCTGACTAAGGCTGTCTCCTAGACTGCCGTCAGCGTCGACGGGTCTGAAGAGCTGGTCTTTGATTGGTAGGTCTCTTGATCTATGTTTTCTTTCTTGAGCTTCCCTCATTGCTTGGGTCTGAAGTCTTTCAAAGAACTCTCGAGGCTTCAGCGGGGGTGGATCGTCGTCGGGTGGTGGAGGCGGCGGAGGGGGCAGCCTCGTGCGAGGTGAACTTCGAAGCAAAGACCTCTCGTCGTCTTCCGTGGAGCGTTCATCGTGATCTGAGTCTGAACTCCTGCTGTCGCGTCTTCTTATGCCCTGGAGATGTGGCTCGAGGAATGTCGCATTTCTGGAACAAGGAATTAAAAGTTGAATTAAGTAGGTAAGTTTTTTTTTTTCTATTTATTTACCATTTAAAAATTAATAACAGTTGTTTCAGCAGAATAGCATTTTTAAACCACTAAGGTAAGATAAGTACCACGGACTACCTGCAGTATTGTCCCTCCTTTCTCTCTAAATCCTTCCAAATGTTGTCTTTAAAAGATCGCTTTTAGCAATAACACCGCCCATTGTGTCACTCATTGTATATCTGTAGTATTTATAGTGTACCTACATAATAAAGAGTATTCTATTATGGTTTAGGTGTCAAACAAGTAAGTAAATGGGCTCACGAGAAGAAGTGGAGTTAGAAAAATGCAAGTTGTTCGACATGAAATTGCACTGGAGAAAAATGTTGCAGTAATAAAAAACACTCTTTCCGTTAATAAATTAAGCACACCATCTACAATTCAACCGATATTGCACAACTCACAGTATTAACTCAGTGAAATAAATGCGCTATTAGCTATCTAGCCGACGCGGAATCGATTTCGGCTCATCTAGTTGCAGCTTACCAACACATGGGGCCGGACTGACCAGACTAAAGGGACATTAACTAAGATTTATTCCCGACCACGGGGCCCAGCGCGTAGGTAGTAATTAAAAAGCTGTGCACGACGTGGTATAGTCAACTACGCATCCATGTAACAATTTGACATTGACAGCAACTTCATATCGTATCATTAGAGGTGGTTTTCGTTGTTCGAGTATTTCCACAGACGTGAGGTTGAGTGTACAACGCAACGAGTGCGTCAGGCATTCTTTCGAATTACTTACTCAGCAGGATTTTGTAAAGGAAAGGTTTCGCAATCTTGAACGCGGTTGGATAATAATACAATTAGGGTTGATGGTGCGAAATACTTGGGAGACCGAATTGAAACTGACTGTTTGCTAAACGATCAAAAATAATTGAAGCCATTGTTTGTGGAAACCGTTGTCTATTCAAGTTTTCCGGAGTTTTCATATTGAGATTTATTTTGGAATGGACCGAAAAAGTCATTTTTAATGACTTGTGACCTAATGTTTCTCTGTTAGTATGTAAAAACTTTTTTTTTTTGAAAGGGTATTCTCCTGAAATGGTCCCATATTATGGTGGGTGGTTTTTTAAGTAGTTTTTGTTCTACACAGGGGATAGACAGTGTCTACTTAAAACATTCATCAAACACACTCGTTTGAGTTCCGCAATTTAGCCCTTCTCAGCGGGTAGGTGTTAAAAACGTTTGTAATAACCTATCGGCTGATGCGAAGTGACACTCAATTTGTTATAGCAAATGATGGACACGTCACTATGACCAGCGATTTTAGAATAGAGTGTACAAGTATTGATTGTATGGAATATGGATTGTAGATGCTTTATAGCAATATTATTATGTTTTTTTTTGTCGTTACTCTGGAATTTCTCAATAGCAGGTCGAAGTCTCGATTTGTGCCCGGCTGATGGTAATAAGCTCGCCTTCTATAACATGGGACTTAAAAATAAATGGTACCAGAGTACCAGTACGCCCACATTTATCCTTCCTACTAATATTATAAAGGCGAAAGTTTGCGAGTGTGTTTGTATGTTTGTTACTTCTTCACGCACAAACGGCTGTACCGATTTGGATGACATTTGGCACACAGACAGTTTATAACCAGGACTAACACATAGGATACGTTTTATGCCGATATTCCCACGGGATCGACACTTATGCGGGTGAAACCGACGGGCACAGCTAGTTAAAAATAAATGTGGGTGCACTGGTACACCTCTTCCCAATCTTTCGGAGGTTACAGGCGTAATGTTATGTTATTGGTGTATTTTTTTAATAAGATCTTGTGACACACACTCTGCCTCTGTAAAGTTGATTATTAGTGAGTAGATTAAGATCCTGATCAATTTAGTCTGAACTAAATTGACGATGTAATGCTCTCTCGAAGAGAAAACTCGTTGGCTCGTTTTAAAAACATGAAAAATCTGTGATCGAAACTGAAAGTATAGGTACTGAAAGTTTTAGGCCAACTGGCACTTTTTGTGCTATCGATGCGACGCCGACGCCCTTTTGACACTCAATTTTAGTGCCAACACATGGCGACTAGACAGAACGACTAACAGCAATGCCGACGTGATTGTAGGATGGATTTTATTTTAGCTCCTGTTTCTCAAATCGATGATAGAAATATTCAAAAAAGATTCGGCTTTACTCCGTGACTGTACTAATGATGCAATGGGGCAGTGGGTCCAGTCTACCTATTCAAAATGTGATTAGGTTGAGTGATCCCGTGGGTCCAGTTCGAGTGGGTCCAGTTGACCAAAGACAGGGTGCATGCATCGACGCGTAAACTCGTGATATCATCAGCAGATGATTCCAGACCCTTTAGTGTAGACATTTTTCGTCGGTTATTAATAAGTAAACCGTGCCACCGTACCGCCACCGTGCCGTATTATAATTCTAGAATAAGGATAAATTGGAATCATCAAAATTAATTTTGCCTGGTGGCATCAAGAATCAAGATTAAGTAGTTTAGACGTAGTTTGAGACGAAGGGCTTTATATTGTTGTAGTAGAAATACAAAAACATCACGCCTTGTTTCCCCTTAGGGTTATTCAGAGGTGTTTATATTACATGCCACGTATGTTTAAGTCCCATGTAATAGGAGGCGGGCCTATGGCCATCAACCGGGCTCTAATCCATCTGGGCTGCTACTGAGAAATTAAAGATAAAAAAAAAAAAAACCAATAACATTTTGTCCGACTTGCGAATCGAACCCAGGACCGCATGCTCAGCAGTGGCACTTGCGACCACTAGACCAACGAGGCAGCCGCAATGTTGTGGTAAAAAAAAATATGTTTCTCAATAAGAAAACCTTGGCCAGATCCAATCTACTTACTGTTATTTAGTCAACATTTTTGTAATTACCGGTTACTGTAATTAACATAATTAGCCTATAACGTTCCCACTGCTGGGACACAGGCCTCCTCTCTGTGAAAAGGAATGGGCCGTAATCCACCACGCGGGCCCAGTGCGGGTTGGTACAATGCGTGCCACGAAAGATGAGACTTGACACACCACGTGGTTTGACATGCGCAGTACACGATTTTAGGTATCTTTAGCGGTATGAGGTCTGAGTGCGGGACGGGACCGGACGTCATAGGGGCGGCGGAAAGAGCGGGGGAGGCGGGGTCAAGTCTCATCTTTCGTGGCACGCATTGTAGATGTCACATGTCTTCTCATTTTTGATCTAGGACATGCTGGTTCCTCACGATGTTTTCCTTCACCGTTTTTGTTACTGCAATTAAAACTGTCTATTCTAGGAACAGCTTTCAACAGCCAGCAATTAAACATGTATGTCTAATCAATTGGAACTGACGGAAACTCTCCGTCGTCGCTTAGTTTAGAGTTTCCTATTAGATTAGTCAATTAATTCTCTGAATAGTTAATAAAGCGCATACGTAATAATGTGCTTCATAAATTACATTGTAAATATTGTAATACATTTAACGATTTTAGTTTATCTGAAAGTAAGTAACTACTCGTATAAATAAATTGTGGCTGAGCAGGGAAAACAGTACAGTTTCCTTGTAGGTAAGTTACAATGATGTTATCAATCACATAATCATTGTAACTTAAGCTAAAATTTCTTCGGCAACAGATGTACTGTAAACTCAAGATGACACTTAAGACAAAACATTTGGTAAGTCATACAAGATATTGAGAATATTTTGAGCATGGTCACGTAAACTGGCCCAGTAAACACGGAGAAATCGGTGAACCTACATTATAAAAAAAATACTCGCCGAATACATCTTTTATTTTACTATTAGCTTCAATATCGTAATTAAGCCTTATTTTTTGTATTTCACTATAATACTTATTATGAATGTGAGTGGTGATAATTAACCTCATTTAATAACTAAATTAGTCTCTCTCACTGACCTGCATTATTGTATGACAGAGGTCAGTGGTTTCTCTGTATTCAAATGTTTTTTTTTGCGTTTCATTTCTGACATCACACACGAGTTACGTTTTCGCAACACCCCTCTCCCCTTCGTCACAGCATCGCGTCACATGTCACCCCCATGGTCATTACGGGCGAGTGACGCCGGCAATTCATTAAAACGTCATACCGTCGCCGTCACAGGTGTACCGATGAAAACCTTAATTAATTTTAATGCCATGTATCATATGCGAAGTGTTATTAATACTAAAAGTCATTAAAAGAGGTTACGGTGGTCTGTGGAAAGCAAAATGGCGGATTCGATTCCTTTGTTGTTTATGAGAGGGTTTTTCTAACGCTTGTTAATGGACGGTTTTTGTGTGTCTGGCAAGATATAAAGGCATTAATTACGTGGTCACTTTGTTTACCAATACAGTCATGCTTAGCCTTCTATAGTTATACTTGTCCAAGTCTTCAGACATTTCAATTCTAAAGCTAAAATCCATTTGTGTTAGATAAAGGGATTACAGGACCTAAACGCAAAAAACGCAAGTTTTAGAAGCAATGAAATTATATGATCGACTGCTAACAGTAAACAAAATTAGAAAAATATATGATATTCTTCAGGATATATGCTAGATAGATGGTGTGTTGAAAATATAATACAACTGATACGATAGAAAATATTTTTTTTGTAAATAGATGAATACCAGCGTTGTGTCATCGAGCTTCTCTTTCTTTTCTATGCAGTCCGATAGTGACCGCGCTTTAGGTCATGTAAGCCCCTTAATAATTTATGTGGATGGCTAAAAGGGGAAGACTAAAAAAAAAAACGATGGTTGGACTATGTGAAAGATGATATGGTTAGAAAAGGAGTGATAACCGAGATTCTTACTAATAGAGAAGTATGGAAGTAAAAGACATGTTGCGCCGACCCCAAAGAAATTGGGATAAGGGCAGATAAGAGCAGGAAGGAGAATATTATGAAGGTGAGTTATTGAAAGAATTGAAGGTGAGTAATTTATGACGTCATTCAATTTCTTTAACATTCTTTAAATAGTAAGTGCTGACAATTTTCATTTCATTACAATAACTGCGGATATTTTTTATTTTTTCTCACTGCACACCACATTTATCAAGTTAACTAATCGACATTGTTCAGTGAGTTGATCTAATTTTTTACTTGTTTATTTGTGAGTCATCTAATATCTCTATATTCATTTATTGTTTTAATTATATTGCATGTTACTGCTTTATTACTTTTGTACGCCCTAGAGGCAAAGCATAGCGCCCTCAATGTATTAACAAATAAGAGCTTATAATGTACCTATGTTTTACAATGAATAAATGAATATGAAAAAATGAAACTCTAATCCTTAGGAACCATTTTTTTATGCGTCCATAAAAATAGTTTCACCCGATTCACTTCCCATAAGGCTTTCCTACCTACTTCATTTTCGGGGAACAAATGCCGAAAATCCTAAAAAGATTCTCCGCTTTATTCGTTAAACTCAACAATTTTTCAGACGTGGCAAAAATTTTGCTCAATTGTGCCTACTACAGCAAAATTTATATAGATTTTTTGGACACAGGTCGGAAGTGGCGGAACCACGAGATTAATGTGAATTCCGTACACGCACTACGGGAAAAATATATTATTTTCGTTCAGGGCTGACACCTGGGTACCGGTGAATTTAATCACACTAATATTATAAAGACGAAAGCTTATGGGTGTGTTTATATGTTTGTTACTTCTTCACGCTCAAACGGCTGGACCAATTTTTGTAAAATTTGGTATAGAGATAGCTGACACCCTGGATTAACATATAGGCTACTTTTTATCCCGATATTCCCACGGGATCGAAACTTATGCGGGTGAAACCGCATGGCACCGCTAGTTATAGATAAGGATGGAATTGCAAGTGTTATTTTTTGTAACAGGTTGAGCAGGGTATAATCGGATTATTAATCTTGTGAAAACGTAGGTAATATTTCATCTATCTTCTATATAAATAAAACAAAGTCGGGTTAGTTATCTGGTAAAACAGAAAATTCACGAAAAAGAAAAATAAGATATGTACCTAATTTGAGGCGGGAAAAAGTTCGCCGGGTCAGCTAGTTTACCTATATTAAACTAAAGTACCACTTTTTAAATGTGTATATTATTACTATACTTAAATTTTGTAAAAATAAAAAAAAAAAACTGGCCAAGTGCGAGTCCGACGAAGGGTTCCACAAGGCAAAAACGCCGAAAAAAAACGTTTGTTGTATGGGAGCCCCCCATAAACATTTATTTTATTCTGTTTTTAGTATTTGTTGTTATAGCGGCAACAGAAATACATCATCTGTGAAATTTTCAACTCGTCTAGCTATCACGGTTCATGAGATACAGCCTGGTGACGGACAGACGGACAGTGGAGTCTTAGTAATAGGGTCCCGTTTTTACCCTTTGGGTACGGAATTCTAAAAATCATCAGATATCATGTACCAATCTTGTAATTTCACTAGATAGAACATTTCGGGTAATAATCTAATTATCAGAACACCTTGGCACACACAGTCATATTATGTGGGTACTACTAAAAGCTCTAGGCTTTTAGTAGTACCCACAAGAAGAAAATGAAAGGTTTTCAGTTTTCCGATGTTGCACTTCTCGCACTTATTTCTCACAGTAGGTAAAGTAGTTTCAAATGTAACATACAGTACCCGGCGATAAATATTGCACATAGAACTTTACCTTTTATCAAAAAGAATTAAAAACAATTATCAAAAGAAGCAAATCATAATTGATTTAACAGGTCCTAATAGATACCGGACTGTTTGTATTTCGTGCGACAGAGATAACGCTCTACGAAGCCGAAATTAGCCGATTGTCTCTTTCCAAAGGTCGATGTGCAATATTTATCGCCGGGTACTGTAACATCATGGCTATAATCCCCAAAGGAAATGGCAGAGGTGTAGCTATAGTACACCTACATTTCACCAGCTTTGTTTAAGTCCCATGTAATAAGGGGCGAACCTAATTCCATCAACCCAGGCACAAATCCTGACTCCGGGCTGCTAATAAGATATTTCTGATAGAAAAATCCAATAAATCATCATCATAATCCATTCGTAATTTTAAAATTATTTCTCTATTTAAATGTCGATTGAAAGAGCATTACCTTTCCTCTATACTGTGAGTATATACCTATATATATATATGTTTATATATTTTAGCATTATGTATTTATTTAAGTAAGTATATTTAAGTTAATTTTTTTTTATTATATTTGTAGGTTTATTTAATATTCTAGTTTTAGACTTCACACATTCATATTTTTCTCTTCTTGTTCTCACACACTATTGTCTACATTTCTTTTTTACTTCTCCTTTTGCAGGTCTGCTGGAAGAAATTTCTTAAGAAATAAGCAGTACCTTTGTACTCAAATTATAATGATGTCATATCCCTATGTATTTTACTGTGTGTACATAAATTATAAAATAAATAAATAAAACTGCCCGACGACGAGGTCCTGGGTTCGATTCCCACGAATCGAACCCAGGACCTCGTGCTCAGCACTAGCAATTGCGACTAATAGACCATCGGGGCAGTTAATGTAACAATCCGTTCAATATCATCTCCTGCCAGCCCTATTCATTCACGCCATATTGTTTGTCATAGCGGGCACAGCCCTAATGGTCGGCTTTTGTTTTTCTTCATTTAGTGACCGCCTCTAGGGTACCGCTATTTAGATACAAAAGAACCCAACATTTGCAGGAACACTCCGCTTGATTTAATGTAATAAAGCGGTTTGGATGAATTTAGTTTGTTATTTTTGTGCATTATGTTCCCTGTGTAAATAAAAATTCTGTAAACGGATTAGGAATCAAATGGGGTTCATAAAAAGATGGTACCCCATTTGATTCGTGGCTCACATCACTCGAATTTATCTAAATTTGTTTTTTTTTCATTTTGATATACCTAAATTAACCCTTCGTATTAACGAACGAACAAACGTGGATCTACGCGAAACGTAATGGCTTTTTAATTGTTTCTGTATACCGATACGGCATTCAACTGGTTAATAAAGAAAATTATCTACAATTTTCTTTACCATCCCGAAAATGCGCTTTATTTTACTATTCAATCATCGTTAAACACAAACTACACATTTCAATTTTACAAAATGAAATTATAGACCCTACCGTTTTCTAGTTCCACTTATGAACCGTTCAAGCAACTTTTTCAACTTGCACTGAAAATCCGTAACTTAATCTGGAGTGGGCAGACTGGGTAAATAAAAGTCGAGGCTAATGCAGCATTAAACCTAAGACAGGGCTAACGAGAGTTTATTAGTAACAGAACACTCTCCAACGTAATCTATGTAGTTTAGTGGGAGTGGTTTTACCACGGTATAATTATTATCTATACAGTATTCTATCTTCATACAAACGGTCGGAACGCGAGTCATACCTACGCGCCTCGAGTTCGGTTTACACTCGGTTAACAAACAGTCTTCAATGCTCCGCAGTGACGAACAGGCGCCGGACGGTGTGATAGTTTTGTAAGCAGTAAGAGTGCGATTTGTGACAAATTTTCATTGAAATAAGTACAAGTACTTAATTAATATGGCATAGAGCAATTATAGACAATATTGTGCTGTTTGTTTGAATTCGTCAATAAGTTTGTTTTATTAAATCTAGATACTAATCAAAAAATACAACATGTATTTTTATTGGATTCTTCTTATTTCGTAGGTAATTATTTCTAGAACAGGGCCTAGTCATAATACTGTATAGATTATTATACCGTGGTTTTACTGTTTTATTTCATGCTGTCGTCCGTCTGGTCTGTACTTAAATGGGTTTGGTTTTCATCCGGTAAAGGTTTTAGATTTTGTGCTGGATTCTCTGGTCCTTTGAGGCTTATAGCATTTTTATCTCACAAAGCTACGCGCGCTTTACTTGTGGTTACAAAGTGTAAAGACGAGTAGCGTCAGCACGTAACACACACACATAGACACACTTCCGACTTCGTCCATGTTTTGGACGCTACCGAGAGCTGCTGCTTACACACACAATCACAGCGTGTTTATATACTTGGTTATTACAAGTAAAGCGCGGGTCGCTTCCTGAGATAAAAATACTGTAGCAAGGTGTTTTTTCCGTGTTTGATGATGATACCTACAATATTTTACCACGATAGGTATTTCTTATTTTTAGGATACGCAGATATTTTAGGCAGCAACATCAACATCTCTAGAATGTCTCTGGAATCTCTCTCTTTTCCAGAAAAGATTACCTGTATTAACTATGGCTAAACAGTTAGCTTTACTCATGGAAAGCTCTAAAAAGTTTTACAGATGTTTCTTTTTTCAATAAAAATTCGCAATGTTTCCGACCATAAACAAACTAGACCTAAAATTTTCCTTTTGCTATTAAACTTCATGTGGCTGGCATGGCACACTGCTCTTAACCATTACATTCAAATTAAACATTCCTCACTCATATGCTATGATCGTATAAACCTCACGTAAAATCAGCGATCAAAGCAAGCGGCACGTTTTATTGTGCCGCATCTCTACGTCTATTGAAAGGGTCGGTTGCACCGCATCTGTCACAAAAGCTTCGTTCACCGTCTCGTGTACTCGCCGTACTCATTGACGTTTTGAATACGCGGTACTAGTGGAACTGTTGAACACGATTCAAAAGTATTTAAATTTATGCGAGAATGGAACCGATTTACCTTTGTCATTGTAATTGTCGGTTAATTTGGGGGCAGTCGTCGCGGGAGTTGTGTAATGTATGTACAAGAACATATTGTTTCATTCATTATTTGGTTACTTTCGTGGTTTTAGCATGTTTGGCATTTTTGTAGCAGATTTTTGTATCGAAATCAATGTACTATGTACGCATGTAATATGATTAGATTTGATTTCTTGCAGTTGAGTGGAACTATGTTTAACACTTGTACAGACGCCAGCACATCAAGCTACCCGAAAATGTTAAATTTTCCCAATCAACTTTGAACCTTATGTTTTAGCAATAAAGTTGAAAATCTATTAAAGAAATTTGACAGATTGTAGTAACTTGATGTGCTGGCGTCTGAACCTAAACGGCCCTATTATCAATTGCAAGAATAACCCTCCACGTGGTTTCAAAAGCTCCGTGAATAGCACATGATTGAAGTAAGTAGGTAGGTATTTGCAATTCGTAAGCTTATATTAATTTGGTCTTTTGAGGTGGAAAACATAACCAAAGATAAATTTGTTACATAGGTACTAGAAGTTTGAATAAGTACCAAACTCACTCATCTCACGATAAAGACTGTAGCAAATATTTAGCTAGAAGTATACAATTTATTTTTCCGGTAGCCTGATGTAGCCCGGGGATTCTTAGCACCCTCTGCCCCGCCGTTACCATGGCCGCTACCATGACCAGGGATAGCGAGGCGGCCGGGAACTGGGGGCCATTTTCTGGCTTGTCTCATCATTAAGGGGTCATGCCCATAATCCCCACGCTGGGCATCCGGGTTGGGGATCGCAGTTTGGTGATGTTATCAGTCTTCTCGTCATCTATACCGCAGTGCTTGAAAACGAAAGTTTTTAATCAGTGCGTCCTACCCGTCATGACCTACGGGGCTGAAACGTGGACACTCACGAGAGGGCTGGTCCACCAGTTCAAACTCGGTCAGCGAGCTATGGAAAGAGCTATGCTCGGAGTCTCTCTGAAGGATAGGATCCGTAACGAATGCATCCGACAGAGAACGAAAGTTATCGACATAGCTCAAAGAATTAGCAAGCTGAAGTGGCAGTGGGCCGGCGATATCTCGCGAAGAACCGACAACCGCTGGGGTAAACGAGTTCTTGAGTGGAGACCGCGACTCGGCAAACGTAGTGTAGGACGCCCTCCGGCCAGGTGGGATGACGATCTGCGAAAGACTGCAGGCAGATGCTGGATGCGTCAAGCTGAAGACAGGGCGCTATGGCGCTCATTAGGGGAAGCCTATGTCCAGCAGTGGACTGCAATAGGCTGATGATGATGATGATGATACAATTTATTTAAAAAAAAGAGTCTTGACTTAATCCCCTTTATTCATAACCGTTGCTTAATTAAAGTTAAGAGTACTTAACTTTCACAGTAAACAGTCACTAATCAGTAGATTAGTGACTGTTTACCCATACATTTTTGACGTTTGACACTTTAATCATCGTTTATAAATAAACCCCTAAAAGTTTACACCCACAGTCAAAACACCTACCAAACAAACAGAGGTCCTATGAATCGTACGATCTATCATCGAGAACGTTCAGTAAATGTATCACTAAGTAAAGTTACAGTACTCGAGTGACGTTGAAGAGGGTTGGTACTTGTATCTGAACCGATAACGGCCACTCTCTGTTCGGTGTACTCTGTGCCCGATGCCTCTACACTTGACACTCGACTATTAATCTGTGTGCGATAGCGTAATTAATTTGGCACCTCTTGTTAAATGTTTGGAAGAATATTGCGGTATCTGTTTTTGATATTTAGACGTACAGTACCGGCGATAAATATTGCACATCGACCTTTACCTTTTTTTGTATTTTATACAAAGAATAAAAATAATTATCAAAAGAAGCAAATCATAATTGTTTTAACAGCTCCTAATAGATACCGGACTGTTTGTATTTCGTGCGACAGAGATAACACTCTACGAAGCCGAAATTAGCCGATTGTCTCTTTCCAAAGGTCGATGTGCAATATTTATCGCCGGGTACTGTACGTACTGTAGTAGCAACTTACATATTTGAGTCCACTATTCCTTGTTAATTAAATATAAATAAGACAAATTAAAATATTTTACGTGCCTAGGTAAATATTTCAAATACTGATACTGAAAATAACTACAAAATAAGAAACAAGTTTCAGAGCCCATGAAAATTGAGACGTTACAGTACAGCGTACATAAAATATCAACTATAACGTAATTTCGCAGGTGTGCCATGTTTAGTCAGGTTTCTATGTGACGTCACAACGTCGGTGCTTCGCTAACGCGATTATAACTGTACCGAACTAAAGCTCTTACAGCCATGATGTTACGCTAGCGGCTTTTAGTCTACACCCTTTATATATGAGTATGAGCGATGTTTTAGCGCGGCGAAATTTAAGTGCTTTGAAATTGTTGGCGGTTTAGTGTTTAATATTTTCTTGGTGGAAAGTGAAATTTGAGTACAGAGAGTTTGTACTATGTCGCTTAGTATTTTAAATTAAAGAGGCATGTTGCTGGAAATTAAACAAAAAGATGTGACCTACTTTGGCTTTTGTAGCGAACTATCGATGGAATTCTTGCACGTGGCAGTGCAGTACGTAATTTTATATTTTTTCTATTCTGGTACTATATATTTAAAATAATAAAACTGAAATAAATATTTTAGAACAGATTTTTTTTAAGTTGTGAGATCTTATTCCAAGAAAATGGAAAATTCGTGCATTAACTTTCAGTAAGGATTCACACCAACTCAAATTATTTAAGCAAGCATTCACACAAAGTGAAAAGCATTCTCACAAAGTGAATAACAAATTAATCAACACAGCCCTGTATTTAAATATGTATTTACGTAGGTACTGCAAAATTCAGCACCGCTCTACCGCTCAAATATGGCCGTTTCCAAAATTGATGTAAGTATGTCGAGCAAACTCGAAAGTCGAAACAAAAGGCGGTGTTAACCCTGTTAACGTCTGCGGGCACCGGGACGGAATGACCCGTACCTGAGAGATAAGACGAATCCAGATAATGGCCCTAAAGGTGAAATAGGACCAAATGATGATATGAGAGAGTTGAGAATGTCGAGATGGACAGAATAAAGAGATAATATGGCGATGTGGTGACGGTTCATAATATTAGGACATGGGTTCGGACTTGCGGAGTTTTATTACTGTGGTAGATAATGGGATTATATTACGTCGACATTCGGTGTTGCTTTAAAAAAAGATAATGTTAATTCAAACATTTTTCCTAAGATTGTCTGAACTGACTAAAGGCTCCTACAAACAGGCACGACACGCGATATAATCGCGCGCGACACAAAGGCACCGCTCGTTGCACGACTTGCGGTGCCTTTGTGTCGCGCGCGATTTAGCCTTAAATCTAAATGAAATGTAAAATAGAAAATTTGGTCTTTGACTGGCGATCCTTTTGCGCGTCACCGAGACCTAAATGTTGTGCCAAAATTCAAATTCTAAGAAAGAAAAACTTCGGACAAAAGTGATGTTATAAAGCTTCCATTTCTGTCTTTTAATTTCAGAACCTTTAAAAGAGAAGCTAAAATCCCGTTTCAAAGGATGACCTCCACTGTGTTAATCAAAACAAACATTGCCTTTCAATTTTATTCTAATGACATGAGACTTCTGTAAGTTGTTGATCAGTTTTACCTCCATAAGTTATAGTATTTACTACGTCCTAGGGGTAAAAATTATTCCTAACGGTAGCAAGCCGGTGAAACCGTTCAGTAACAGTACATTTTCATAAGTAATACTCACTTATTATCCGGTTACTAGTAACTATTAATACAAACGAAAGGTTGCCCGGGAAGTTTCTACTCATCGACGTACAGCCTTCCACTTTCTTCAGGAAGCTTTAACGAGTAACAATATCGTCACCGATATACATCGCCAGCTGTATAGGGAAAGTAAGGTGTAATTATAGAATAAATGACGTAATGTATAAGATGTTGCAGTTAATCTCGTCTCAGATGGTCATCAATCATGCTGTTTGCATAACTTTAATCTATGCAAGCTCTGTGTACTTTAATTACGAGTAGCACATTAGTTATACCGGGTTTTGTAATAGCGGTCATAAGTTGGGAGGAGACTATGAGACATTATGCGAGAGCAAAAAATATATCAGCAACATTTGGTTACAAAAATATAAACAGTCCTTTTGAAATTGGAAATAAATGCTCTAGAACTGGCTGCTCACATTTCTCAAACAAAAAAAAACAACGCTCATTTGTTTTCTCTAAGAAGTACCGTAGCTTTGTAAGGGTTGTCCTCTTTAATTTAAGTAACACGACCTCCTTTATTTGCCAAATTGATTTTTCTAGCTGATAAAGCGAATAATTATGCTAAAGTGAGACCTCGTCAGTGCTTCTTAATCCAGAGGCTTAGAGTCAAGGAGGGATGATCAAAGGAAAGCAAAATGGAACATCCCTGCTTTGGTTAATATATTATAATGAGAGTCTCATTTAAATCTCCGTGTTTACATTAATTTAGTGAATATAAATGTTCGTAGCAATCCGGCTTTAGAACTTTGCCTTGTGTTTACTTTGGAGGCTTGCAGTTTTAAGATTGTTTGTTAAATTAAAAGTTAATTAAATTTGCCTTTTTCAATCAATTTTGTTAAATTTTCGAATCTATGTTCTGTTATGAGTTTGGTTTCCGCACCTAGTACTTCAAATGGATCATTGTGCATGTATTCTCGAATCTATTTTTAAAACTATTTTCATGTTGCTAGTTCAACGATTATCAAAGTTTTCATAATATTTTTTTTTTTTTTTGTCTTTATGATGGTTGCAACGTTAGCAGAAGAGCTATTAAATTAAACTCCAACACGTGTCCACGTCGCGATGTTAAATTATGTTCAACGTGAAAGTTTTGCAAAGCATTTAGTTGAATGTTTAGAATGAGAAACATCTTATGGATACATTTTTAACAGCTCCATTAAGATAGCTCAGTTAAGGCTCCTACAAACAGGCGCGACACGCGATATAATCGCGCGCGACGCAAAGGCACCGCTCGTTGCGCGACTTGCGGTGCCTTTGCGTCGCGTGTCGTGTCGCGCCTGTTTGAATGAGCCTTTATTGTCAAATGGCCATTTTTATCGAAAACATCGTGAGGAAACTGGCATGTCCTAGAACCAAAAAAAATCGAAGACATGTGACATCTACCAATCCGCACTGAGCCCGCGTGATGGATTATGGCCCACTCCCTGTCAGGAGGAGGAGGCCTGTATCCCAGCAGTGGGAAACAGTATAGGCTCATTATGGTTATGTATGGTCATTTTTATTCATGTAAATCAATCTTACCCTGTCGTAGGTTAGGTATTCCACTTTTAGTCAAGCCAGTTTATCCCTAGTACGCGCGCTTAGTACGCACAGGTTTATGAATCTACTCTTTGCCACCTGCCTATTAGGATGTCTTTGACCAATTAACATCCACCTACATCTACACTTCTGTACTAATATTATAAAGAGGTAAAATTTGTGAGCTTGTATGTAAGGGTAATCTTCGGAACTACTGATCTAATTTCGAAAATTCTTTCACTAATGTGTAGCTACAGTATTGCCGAGTTTCAAAGGATATATTTTATGTTAAAACTAGTCACGAAGATGAAGTCGCGGGCAGAAACAAGTCGTAAATAATTAGAGGTCCAAAAGACCCCAAAAATACATAACAAATTTTATGTTAAAACAAGTCATGAATACAGAAGTCGCGGGCAGAAACAAGTCGTAAATAATTAAAGTCCAAAATACCCCCAAAAAAACAATACAAATCTCATTCTACACTAATAGTGCAACAACACATCATCAACAATGTCAAGTGTACAAATACTGCGGGTATTTGGCACCGCTTGGGTTACAATACAAGTTGGCATTTGGCACGTCGTAACACCTTCGTATGCCATTGCCAATGCCAGGAGTGTCAACATGTCTCAGAGCTTTAGTAAAATCAACCACACGTCATTAGTACGAAAATCAATCTTACTGCTACCAAATAACGACGCTGTTATTGCCAAATTGGTACTATGACGTGTAGTTGACTGTGCATTTCTGAAATGTTATGCCGTAGTTTGTACTAATCTTTGAATATATTGTAATATTAGTTGATGTTACTGTCCCCTAGTTGATCTCGTGCCAGAGACGATGCTCCTTTAATTGTGATCTAATTTGATGAATGCATTTTGTGCGCAGAGTGACAGAGGGAATTCTGTAGATAGTAGTGCCTTATTTTGAAGGTTGCCGCCAGATTTTTAGAATAAGACACAATGCAGATACATAAATTCATAGATAGGAGAGCAGCGCGGGCCCAGTGGTAACAGCCCAGACTTACGAGTTGTACGAGTAGGTCGTAAGTTCGAATTCGAACCTAGAGAGACGCTTTACTTTGTGTAATTTATTTCATGACCACTGCTCTTAAAACGCTGAATGAAAACATCGTGAGGAAACCGGCATGTCGTAGAACCAAAAATTCGAGGACATGTGACTTCTACCAACCCGCATTGGGCCCGCGTAGTGGATTACTGCCCACTCCCTCTCATTTAGAGGAGGCCTGTGTGCCAGCAGTGGGAACATTATAGGCTGATTATGTATGTATTTATAGAGGCTTCTGGAAATTCGACCTTTAAGGTGGTAAAAAAAGGGATTGTATTTGTATGAGAAAATCTTAAACAAGTTTTAAAAGAAAGTATGTAATTAATAATGCCACTATACTATAAATCCGAACAGTGTTTTAAAACCTAAATAAGACTAAAGATGTTACTAGCTTTTCCTTGAAGTACACACGGAACACACAGGCTTAAGGAAGAGGACACACAGAACACAAAGGCTTATGGAAGCAGGAAAATTCAATAATCTCATTCGTTACACTCAATTGCATCTTTTCACAGCTGGAAAAGTACAAAAGAAGGGAGAAAGAATGAACAATACTGTCAATAATGATGACAATCAAAGCTGAATATTATGTTATGACATTAAAAAGAACCGTAAAGAACCCCAACGAATAACTTAAACTTGGGGACAATAAGAAATCATCACAGTCTAGTGCTTGACAGTTTTAAAGTACAGCTAAAGCACAAAAAATCATAACAGTTTATAACAAAACACCACACCAACGGTACTAACGGGTGTTACAATAATCTTTGAAGGAAGTGTAACAGTTTTCACATGTACAGTCTTTTGTACGACCGTTACGAGGCTTATGGCTGAACGTTGAACATAGCCCGACGACTTAATTACAGCTATTTGTTTGCCACGCCTTTAGGACCGCTACGTTGAGCGCGGGCGTCATGTTTGCCGTTCCATATATCATGGGGAGATTGTTTCTTAAATTTAAAGTTTGGAGGAAAATGCAGATGTAAGCGGTGTTGTGGGAGAAAAATTGTAAAGGGTTTATAGTAAGAAGTGTGGTGTAGAAGTTTAAATATTTGAATTTATACTTGAGGTGGTTTATTACCAAAATAGTAGGATTACCAAGCAATATCTCTACACATTGTTCTGATGTGCTTAGGGATATAGGTCGTGATGTAGTACAAAAAATACATGATGTGAAGTGTTAAGTGTGTGCGTTAAGTGTTAGTGTTAGCTAAGTTTGATGTCTTTTAACTAAATTTAATGCACATACATGCACTAGGTATGAAAATTAATGTTGATTTTAACAATAGTTTTTAAGAAAGATAAAGTAAAATGTCATGGAAACCAATCAGAAAGAAAAGGCAGCTATACTCTACATATCTACGACGACAGAGCTAAGGAAAGATACTTGAAAAGAGAAATGAATAAAGTTAATTTTGAAAACGAAACCTTATGTTAACATAGAGATGATAACGTGAGAATATACATAATCAGACTATAACGATCCCACTGCTGGGACACAGGCCTTTTCTCAGTGACCCTCTCACAGAGAGGAAAAAAAATCCACCACGCGGCCCAGTTGGTAGATGTTACATGTCTTCGAATTTTTGGCTTTAGGACATGCTGTTTTCTTCACGATGTTTTCCTTCAACGTTTTTGAGAGCAGCGGTAATGAAATAATTTACACAAAGTGAAGTGCCTGGCTGGGTTCGAAACTATGACCTACAACTCGTAAGTCGCGGCCATTACTACTGGGTCACCTCTACTCCTGCCACTACCACTGGGTCACCACTGCTCCTGCCACTCCTGCCACTACTACTAGGTCACTATTGCTGATGAGAACGTGAGAATAAAATATATATTCCTTGAGAAACACAACAAAACAAAACAGATAGGTACATAATAAATATAACTCCATATGATATAATACCCTCTTACGTAAAGTTTATCTATGTTGAGGAATAACGGAAATATGTAATTGGGTGTGCTCGGAAAGACTCAGACATGCTTTAATAGTCCTATTTGCTTTCTATTTCATTATTGTGTATCCGTTTCGTAATAATAATATCTCTCTGTAATTTTGTTTCGTAATTGAAACGTGGGTAGTTGTATTATGATTATTTATAAGAGCAGCTGTGTTATGATTTAATTAACTTTCTTGGGCCCTACAAAGGCCCCTTTGGCAGAATCATAAAAGGATAACACTATGAATCATAATATGGCGAAGACAGTTCGTTTTTCTTTTTTTTCACTGCACTGCGTAGGTATAATCAAAGAGATTGGGATTGGATTTGGACTAGATTGATAGTTATTGGTATTTTAGCAAAGACAAATAAAAAATTACTGAAAAATCCTTCACTAATGGGATTTGATACGATTAACTTAACAGTTAACTGTCCATTATGTTTCATAATGTTATCCTTTTCTGTTTCTGCCAAAGTCGCCTTTTTAGGCCCCCAGTTCACATTATTGATTATGGATAAGATGTAAGTGCTTTCTTTAAAGCTTGTACAGCTATAGCGGTGGAAAGAAAGAATTGTTTATTGTGGATAAATAAGGCGAACATCTTGTCGCAGCCAACTGGTTTAATTAGCCGTTTGGTTAACCGCCTAGCCTTTTAACTAAACGGCGGCAGTTCAACTAACAGCCTGAATGATATTTAATTATAGTTAAGGTTGGAAATCTGTAACCGATCACGCGCGACCCGAATTGGTCGCAGTAACTAACCCAGGGCACCCCGACCAAATGGGTTATTTTAGGTTAGAACTGTGATCAACCGCGCGCAAGACGAGAGAGTGAAGCGAGGCGAGCACTACTACCAAGTAGCAGACGCATAATATATAGCTTAATAGATATTGGAACTATCTATTAAGCTATATATTATTTAACAAAATGTAATTTTTGCAATATAAGCAACTTATGGGAAGCCCAATAATTTATACTCCAAAAACTATTCTATTAATATTTTTTTAATTGTACAGAGACAGTGATGGGTAAACACAAGAAATCTCATCAAAGAAATAAACTACCAATTCCCTTCATAATGTTGAATACAGCGTATAAAAGACGAAATTATAGTTTAGTTACGACGAAATCCTTCCTTGAAAACTTCGCTTCCGTGCATAGACCAAGAGCTTCCTCTGCAAAATCTACAATGCAGTCACCCCAATCCGCTTCAGCCCTTACTGTTATAAAAATAGAGTTCGCAAGCATCGCAGCAGTAACATTGCTAAGTCCAAATGCTCGAGAATCGGTCTGGGATACGCTTGAAGCATTTACGGTGCATTTTATTGATGCAATAAGTACTTGACGACTTGGTGCTGCATCTTTTCGGTCTACGCTTTTTACTAAATGATATTCAGGTAGTGATTTAAAGGTTTTACTTGCTTTTATTTTATTGGAAAAGTCTTAAGCTTTTTCTAGAAGTGAAGCCACATAGATCATATTATTAATAATGTATATTAGTCTTATTTTTAAAAGGGTTTTCATAATATATTACGAGTATAACAATAATGATTTTTCATAGCTTCAAAGATAGTAAAGGGATCTCCAGTTGGAAAATCTTTACCAACTTCAACTGTATGCTTTCAAATCTTTATAGTATTATTTTTTCAATCTATTTTATTATTAAAGGTCCCACTGAAAACTTCAACGAATGCAAGCATATGAGGAAATATGAAAATTTTCTGAAGTACCTAAATACAAAGAGCTTTGAGCTCGTTCACTTTATTAAAATTTTCTTTCAAACCACACTGCAGAGCACTCCGGTCCACTACATTTTACATACGCTGGATGTACGTCGCCATCGCATTATGCTCTTACTCGAAAATATTTATTAGTTTTATAAGATGTCTAAGTTTGTGTATTATATTGTTCATGTGAACGATTTTTATTCTGCTAAGGAAATAAGTTTAGTGCTAAATAATTTTATTAAAACACCAAAAAAAAAAAATTTAAATTAATATTCAAAATAAACTAAACGAAGAAAAGATTTATCGGAATCAATGGACCAAAAAGTGTTTAAAAGGACCAAAAACAATTAAATGGTAAAGCTGAATTCTAGAAAGCATAAAAATAAAACAAATGCCAACCAAAAGATAAAAGTACCTAATTATGAAGATACTTAAAAAACACATTTCTTCCTAAAATTCTAATTTCAAATTATTTATTATAACGGTCATTGAAATTCGGCGCGCATTGCGCTTTATCGCTCGCTATTTATAAGGTTTATGCATTAGGCAGCACGTGATGCCAGCATCGTTTAATTAAAAACAAGCCTAGCGCGGTTTGGGCTGCGGGTTCCGCATTAAACGCTGTTTAGTGTATGGTGGGATAGATTTTGCAAGGTTTTAGTAGTCGACAGATTTTAGCAGACAAAATATGCTACAAGGTTTGATTTGCATGCATTATTTAGGTATTTCAGTAGCACATAGTCTGGTTTTAAGCGCGGGGCTCGTCCCCTATTTCATGGACTTACTACACATTACGGGTGGTTGAAATATGAGTGTACTATAGGTACTAGGTAAACCTCTGTCCGAATCTTCAGGGAATACAGGCGTGATGTCATGTTATGTTTATTTTGTAAAATCTTACGGAAAAAAATCACAATCAACTCAAGTAAGTAGGTAGAGAGTCAGTAGTTTGTAAAAATCCTACTTATAAAAGATGGAATGGGGTCTGTGGACGCAAAAATAGGATGAGAATCTTTTTCACCGGGTTAAGGGCAACTCGACCACTTCGAAACTGGGACCAGCGGTGCTATTCTGTAAAAATCTCACCGTGAAAACTTAGGTGAAGTGAGCGTGGAGTGAGCTGTCAATAGTGTCAATTCCTAGCAAAAACAAACTCACTTCCCCTAAGTTTTCACGGTGAGATTTTTACAGAATCGACCGGCAGGGATCAATTCCAACTTTTCAAATTTTCAATTTTTAAAAACAGATGAAGCTCTAAGAAAAACACAATCATAAATAAAAAGATACCGTTACAAGAAACGTGCGTGTTCTAAACAAACATTCTCATTTACGTATCCTGGGGACATATAGAAATCTAGATTAGATAGCTAACATCTGCGTGCTACTTTCATAAGACTATTAGGAAGCTTATATAGTTAGCCACATTCGGAGAACACATGTGTTACAACACTTCCTATTGAGAATGTTCTAGACGTTGTTACTTAGACTATGGTTTCGGTTATGGACATAAATTGTAGTTAATTATGGGATTTAGTTAGTCCTTCGTCTAATTTATGAGTGTGTGAACGTACAAGATAGATTATGAAAACAAGTCGAATTATAATGAGAGGTTATTTTTTCCAGTTTTGTTTTGCCAGTTGGCAATTTCCAATTTTTCATATTACCTATTAATCAACCGATCGATAAAAACCTTACCGTGAAAAGTTCGGTGAAGTGAGGTGTCACTCACTTCAAGCTCAATTCAGTAACGGGCAGGTTCTAATTCTTTCTTCAGAAAATTAGTAATACCAAAAAAATTCTAAGCTTCAGTTTAGAATTGTTTTGGTATTACCATGTTTATTTTCCTTTATATTAAAGTAAGGAAAGTCAATGACAGTCCTTCCGATCAATTTAAAATTAAACAAATTCCAACCAATAAATCAGATAAAATCCCCAAAAAATACAGCTACTTTATCTAAATTAAACCGTATTGAACCGTACCAAACATACGGCCCTTACCAACTCCAAGCTCTATTATAAAGAGAATATTTTTCCAACGCCACTGGGAATAGCCTCCGGTATAATTTAGTGACGTCATATAAATCATATCATACCTGAATTTACCGCAGACATGGTCAAAGGCGAGATAGGACCTATACAATTACCTTTAATAGTCGGTTAAGTGTTTTATGTAGCGAAACAGGAATTTTAGAGAAATGCTTAAACTTGGATTTATGGGTAATTGGTACACCTATTGTTAGGCTGGTATATGTATATAGCTAGTCAAATACTTCGTGTTAATGGTGTACCCTCTGATTTATTTTCGACAGTTCCTCTTGAACCATTATGAGAGCAGATATATTTAGCTGTTTCTAATGGGTATCAAGCGGGTGTTAAGATTTAATTTACTCAACGATGTCTAATGGTATTACTTGAAAGCTGCTAATCGACGACTATGGACGCACTTAGAGAAGAAATAACCCTTCGAAGTAATAGACCAGCACTCACGCTTTCAATTACAATCCGAAAGATTTTGTAGGAAACTGCTAATCCATGCTTCATATGTTTGAAAAATTCGTCTGCTCCTCAACGTAATTAACGCAATTAATTTTGTTGAACTGTCAAAATGAAAGGGATTGTGTGTTATGCAATTAACCCGCAGTTGTAAGTTAGTGAAGATGATGAAATTAAAGCTACTTCTAACAATTTGTGACGACCAAAGCAAGATGAGACGTGTGTAAATGTCATAAATCCTTCTCATGATGTTTCCGTAGATTTGACAGCCATACAAACACATTCCCGTTAAATTGTCAGTCATGCTGGAAACATCAAAGTCGAAGCTTCCTGACTGGGAGCATAAATTATGCGTTGATTGCTAGAAGAGACATTACAGAGATAAACCAAATTTAAAGTAAACAAAAATAATTTACTCTGATAGCTTTTATTGTAATATTGATTAGTAATTTGTCTTTTGGTGAAGCTGTTGTTATGTTGTGGTTGTAACCCATGAACCCAGGGATATATTTTGGTTAATTGGAGGTTTTTAGAAGACCCAATGAGCAGTGGTGGCCCAGTGGTAACGACCGCGACTTACGAGGTGTAGGTTTGAACCCAGACAGGCGCTTGACTGTGTGTAAATTATTTCATCACCACTGCTCTCAAAATGTTGAAGGAAAACGTCATGAGAAAACAGGCATGTCCTAGAACCAAAAATTCAAAGACATGTAACATCTACCAACGCGCACTAGACCCGCGTGGTGGATTACGGTCCACTACCTTTCGCAGAGGGAAGGTCTGTATCCCAGCAATGAGAACATTTTAGGCTAATTATGCTAGAAGACCCAATATTTTCTATTAAACTGATTGCATAAAAAATTACATGGTTGTAAACTACACAGTAACTCTGTTAAACACGCTGCTGACATTCTTGTAGCCAATGAAAATTAAAATCGAATTAATTATAAAACTGTATGACAGTTATTCTTTAGGAAATCAGAATTATAATAAAAGCATAAAGATTCTTTCTTCCTAGTTTTAAGATGTAAGTATATTGATTGCTTGTGATAAACAAACGGGACAATCGGTCGTTGTCACAACTGGGTCAAATAAAAGATAACGCACGGATTAACGTGGCCCAATTGATTGATTAAACTGCCTTGCGTCATACAATTTGTCTATTAGCCTTAATTTCTAATTTGCTATGAGTTTTCAAAGGCCAACTGTTGGTTAATCATGGGACTGGCGTTGGACGTTGACTTTTACGAAATGAATATTAAACGCTCAGCCAACTCTAATGTGTAGCTCGTAACTCGCATCCAGATGTTAATTATTTTTGCTTGATCTTTCTGTAGTAGGTTACTTCCTTTACATTAATATCTTAAATTAAAGGCACGTCGCTTTTCCCTTGGTTTTATTTTATGTATGTATTTATTCTAGGAATATGTTGGGATTAATCAATTACCTACTTATTTCTCTCAACTATAAAAGCTCCTGTTCTATTTCTTTCTTAAGCTAGACCCACTCTCTCTCTACTCAAGTTTTCTTTAAATAAACACAAACCTGTCTTCCACTCCAAACCAAAGTAATTTACAACCCAAAAAACATGACCTGTAACTTTTGCATCTTGACCAACAAAACTTTAAGGTCGAAAAACCCTCCGTTTTCCGAACGAAGATTAATACGTTTCCAAGGCAGCTGTCTGAAGACCGAAGGGGTGTCCCCTACAGCTCAGCGTCAATGCTTCACACTACATAAAGCGTTCGGCGTCATTGCACACCCGTAATGTCTTCGCTTCCTCAATCCTTACCTTTCTTGGATGAAGAGATTTTGATGTGACAAAGGATTTAGAATGGAATTTGAATTTATTCGCTCGTATCTTTGGGAGTTGTGATCTGGTTACTGATTAGTTGTGGACGCGGAAATTAAACTGTTTTATGGAAACTTTTATGGTTAGCTGAATTTGCAGATTAGAGTTGCTCTTAAGAAATGTATGTTGTTATGTATGTTCACAATAATTGATTTTAGCAAGACTATTTTCGTTTTAGTCTCTTTCGAAGTTAAAACATTTCAGCACTAGCTTTTGCCCGCCGCTTCGCCCACCTATGTGTTAATCCGGGTTTAAAACTATCTGTGTGCCCAAATTTACTCCAAATCCGTTCAGCCGTTTTTGGGTGATTGAGTAATAAACATCCAAACATAAAACTTATACATTTATGATATTAGTACGAAGTAGGATATCTCTTGTGTCATGGTTGATGCTTTCCTTTTTTATCAAAAATACACCAGCTACTTTATGTACTATGTTATTGAGCAACGCGTCATCTTTCTCCCATTTACTCGTACAAATCGTCGTTGAACTAGAAACACTCCGCCCCCACCGTTACTAGGAGAATAGAAAAACACTTTGCAGTCATTTCCTTTGCGAGATGTACTGTGAGGGGATTCATTATCAACCCCCGACAAATCCCCAGCTTTCTTGGGGGACATGCAGTACGAAACAATCGTGTGGAGGAAATGCTCTCATTATATTTTTTGTGGAAAATGTGCGTACCTACTGAGTGGTAAAATGGCTGTATTTTATTGCAATTCTGTTTACCTTTCAAGCATGTTTAAGGCATTTGATGTTGATAAGAAGTAAAATGTTATATTAACGCCACTGAGTGTAGGTATATGTATATGCAAAAAATGCTCGTTAATTAACTCGATACTTTCGGACTTTTCTTTTCGTATTGTTAAGCAAATAGTCCTAAAGTATCAAGCAAATAAACGAGTATCTTATTAGTCTAACTATTCTATAAAACTTTATTTGTTTTATTTTTATTTATTTATTAAGATACACCAACAGCTTCTATGTATATGAAGGGTCAGGACGGCCTGGTGGCCCTTCATCAGAACTCATCTTCTTCTAATTATGTAGGTAGGTGGGCGCGGAAATAGAAATAAATGACTTCAAATCACAATCGACGTATTTTAATCGGCATTCACAGGAATCACGATGTAATTAGGTAATTAGCGATTACTACTATGCGAAATCAACTTAATTAAATCTTGAAATAGCGTGATGACGAAGATTCTGAGCGATTCGTCACAAGCGTGGTGCGCGGGCGCAGTCTTGTTCAAAAGTGAGTTTAAGATTGCCGCCCGCACTACCATCGACAATGACGCTTCGCTAGGTTGACTTTGACAGCTAAAAGTCAACCTGACGTCTGACGTTGACGGATGCGCCTTCACGGCCGGACTGACACTCGACCGTCCTCGGGCGATTTTCTGAAACAATGAGTTGCAATCGTACATAGTCCGTTCGGCATCCTGACGGATGACTAATTACAATTATCACAATGCGATACTTAAGACTTAAGGCGAGTGTCTTGCAACAATTAAGACGGATGACACAGCCTCGTCACTAAACAGCATGTAGGTTAACTGTTCACAATTGGTACTATTAGACAAGTTAAGCGATTATCCAGGACAAGTCAGTCAACTTAAAGGACTCTGACTCGGACGACATATTTCGTCTCACAAATAGCAAGTGATCATCCAGGACAAGTCAGCCCTCTCGAGGGACCTGACTCGGACGACAAATTTCGTCAGATGACGCTAAATAAACCACTGTGACAAGTCAACCAGACAATGACTCGGACGACATATTTCGTCTACCTTCTGTGACGAGTGAAGTGTCCCCGGCCAGCCGAACTAAGATTCACCACTATCACTCGACTTAATCTCTACTCTGTTTCATCAACAAGACTTTTACTTGGCTTTGCTCAAATTCATCGGTAATACTCTGATCCCTTGGCCTGTGCCATGGCATATGCCTTAGCCTCATGAGCGTACTTGATTCATCCAGAGCCATGTAATCAAACTTTAATTAATCATAGCAAAAAAAAACATCAACCAGAGCCATGTACCATCGTTATCCACATTACAACAATAATCTTTTTCACTAAGAGCCTTAGATACCTTAGAGCCTGGAAACCCACACACGAGTAAACCACTCTAACACCACGACATTCCGGCCGACCAGCAATCGCATTGCTCTCACACATCCAGCGCATGGATCCACGTGTATCACCCCTGTGACTACACACTTTTCACTACGGCCGATAGAGAACCCCTACTCGCGTGGTTCCCACCACTCAGGCTTGCTCATAGCTCATCACCACTGTGATTACCATCTATTTCGACTGGTACATGACCTACTGGCATCATTCATAACATATCGTGAGCGTATTCAAAAGTTGCATCGTTAACTAGATTGGGCTATGCCTAACAATGTAACGGTTTTTTTTTTGCTGTTGTTTACCAGGGAAGCACTCGATACCAGAGTCAAAACAAAATGAAAACGACTCACCAAATTCAGTAGACAATAGATCTGTAGCTGGCTGTAGTGGTTGCAATCCACCGTCTCCCCGGCAGAAGTCGCGAAACTCCTCGCTCGAAAAGCACCGTCCTTGATCAGCGATTATTCGTACAGGAGATCCAAAGAGTACAGCGCTGTCCACCACTGTCATTCTGCTTGCACACATCCTTGTATGTTAACCTGTAACCAAAAAAATCAACAGCAGTGCATGTTCCACTCGGTCAATTCTGACCAAAATCATTACAGGTTCTGATGAAAATCACAACAAACTCTTTCTCTCAAAGCCGACATGTCGAACAACACCCATACTCATCCAAATAATAGGAAACTCATTAAAATATTGCAATGCTTATACTCTGACCTCCATCCGGCCTTCATCATCACACTTATAACCTCCATCCGGCCATAAGCATCAAACCAATCGACCTCCATCGGGTCTTCAACACGTAACCTCTATCCGGTCACTAACACAATCAGGCGACCTCTATCCGGTCACCTCCACATGTAACCTCCATCCGGTTACAAACAACACCATCAAGATAATAATTTCGAGCCTTTATCAAAATAATTCTTAAAGTAAGTTTGTTCAACATGTTACTTTATTTTTTCCTATAACTTTACAGATTATAAGAAAACTCTTACTATGCTAGGTACTCTAAATCTTAAGTTGACTACTTAGTATTCAACTAGTCTTGTCAGCGTTATCATTTTCGTCATGGCTAGTCTCGTCATTGTCACCTACGTGCATGTCAACGTCGTTATTTTACGCAGTCGGTAGTGTGCGTACTTGTACGTCCGGCGGAAGAAAGGGACTTCAAAACATAACGATCACTTGTCAAAACAAGTCCACCACCTTAAATGGACCTCTGAACTTCCGATCTAGTTTAGTCTGATAATTCTGATTTCACTCTTCGTTTTCTAATAACACAAAATAGCCTACCCAAAATTTTACTTTGCAAGTAAATGTCGTGTAGAAATGTAATAAAATTTCAAGTTTTGTGCTGAATACACGCGTTTAACCAATACCAGTCATCGCAACAACATTATTAACTCGTTTGGCACTTGATTTGGCTGCACAACTCTCTTTTACTAACAAACATTCAGCACCAGAATCGTAACAAAACAATACAGCTGACCTTTATGTTCCAACGTGCCTGAGCGTAGTTGTACGACGCAAACATCCACTCGCCGTTGCTGCCTGCAGCGCGTGCTCCACCTCCATCATCTGCTTGGCTGCCACTTCCCGTGCACCGGGCCGCGACATGTCCAGGATTCCCTCACTTGCACCACACGAAGGGCTTCACCGACGGCTGCGGGCTGCTTGGCTCGATTCTTGAAATCACTCCACGTCACTGGTAGCTCCACGCTACGTCCTTCGTACTATTTACGATAGCCACGTTGATACTGCTTCATTTGTGCGCCTTAATGACGGCCACAAGTTGACCTCCTTGCAGTGAATTTTCAGCAAAACACAAATCAGCTGTCGTATTGTGTGCTGTTACGTTTGCACACGCGTCCTATCGCATTTTCTAATTACGGGAACACTTTTTTTTTCTAACACGGCGGTAGGGCGCAACTGGCGCGTCATTGGGCAAAGGTATTTCTGCATACAGCCTATGCCCAAAACAACATTCACTATGATCGCGCATGAACCAACACGCATCCCACTTCTGATGAAGGGTCAGGACGGCCTGGTGGCCCTTCATCAGAACTCATCTTCTTCTAATTATGTAGGTAGGTGGGCGCGGAAATAGAAATAAATGACTTCAAATCACAATCGACGTATTTTAATCGGCATTCACAGGAATCACGATGTAATTAGGTAATTAGCGATTACTACTATGCGAAATCAACTTAATTAAATCTTGAAATAGCGTGATGACGAAGATTCTGAGCGATTCGTCACAAGCGTGGTGCGCGGGCGCAGTCTTGTTCAAAAGTGAGTTTAAGATTGCCGCCCGCACTACCATCGACAATGACGCTTCGCTAGGTTGACTTTGACAGCTAAAAGTCAACCTGACGTCTGACGTTGACGGATGCGCCTTCATATAATTTATCTTAAGAACTATAGATAACAAAAGTCTAGGTCATAAACAGTCGCCAATTACAGGTTTACCAGAAATCTCAGAAATAAGGTCTTAGGTAGTTTTAAAATCTTAGGTAGTTTAGTTTTGTTATTATTATATGTGATCACATATAATAATAACAAAACTAAACTACCTAAGATTAAAAACAAAAAGTAAAATAAAAAGATGAACAACATTGCAATTTTGCCCACTTACTTAAAACTAAGACTAAGTAAATAGTATAACAATATTCTTACGCGGTGTATTTATTTGCTATCAAATCAATTAACTAAACCAACCATTCGTCCCTCCTACAAATTAGTTCAAGTGTTTTCCTTCCGAATAAGGCGTATCTAAAAGCTTCGTAGCTCATGTTTTTACAAGACTTTGGGAAAGGGCACATGTGCGGATGTTTTAAGGTGTACTCTAATAGGCTTTGGGTTGAATAGACTGGCTGGATTGTGGATCCAAGTGGTTTTAAGGTACGTTGACTTAATGAAATGTACGTTTTACCTTTTCTCGGCTAATGTGCAACGAGCCGAAATTATTTGATAAAGGTTCTCGTGATTTGAGGGGGCTTTGTGCAGGTATGTGGTTTCTGTTTTATGTAATACAAATTGGGAAGCTTATTGGAGTTATATTTTAATTGGATGGTGAGGGATTAGGAGCCAGCCTTTGGCCATTAATTTTAGTGATTTATGAAAGACTTTATTGTCTACGGTTCTGATTTTATTTAAGACTAGCTGACCCGACAGACGTTGTCCTGTACATACAAATTAAACGAACGTTCAGTTTTTGCCGAATTTAATTAATTTTTTCCGGTAAACTTTTGCTATTTTTCTATCCATAAGAACTAGGTTCTTATGGATAGAAAAATATATAAGGACTATTACGAATATTTTAAAACAAAAAAATGACAAATCGGTCAAGCCGTTCTTAAGTGTTCCGCTTACGATTTTTATGTATATAGACTAACATAGATAATTAATTAATTGTTTCCATTGGGTCAATCTTTTCTTCAATTTATATTTTGATCGTTTTCCCAACAAATCATCATCATCTGCCTAGCCTTTTCCCAACTATGTTGGGGTCGGCTTCCAGTCTAACCAGATGCAGCTGAATACCTGTATTTTACATGGCGCGACTGCCTATCTGACCTTCACAACCCAGTTATTGTTACGTTTTTTCCAATAAATATAGGTATCTAATTACCGTAGAGAACTCAATAAAAAATATGCTGTCTAAAACATGGACGACCATAATCAGCAATCCCAAATGAAGGCTCGTACACACAGGCGCGACGCGACACGCGACACAAAGGCACCGCAAGTCGCGCAACGAGCGGTGCCTTTGTGTCGCGTGTCGCGTCGCGCCTGTGTGTACGAGTCTTGACCCGATCTTAATTATCGCTTTCGACGTAAACATCGGTTATATCGTAACATGTTGTTATTCTTACAGTAGGGGATTCTGCCGATCTGATCGCTTAGCCGCCTTTTACGACACCCACGGGAGGTGATTAGATGATATAGGATTTTTTTCCGTGTTTTATAGACATTTTTTTTCTTGACCACCTTTTTTCTTCTATCTAGCTTGCCAGTCATTGGGTAATCCTCAAGTGATTTTTACAATGCCTCCTCTTATCGAATCTTACAGAAATTTTATTCAAACTCATACATGTAGGTACGGTCAGCAACTAAAGTGACTAACACATCAGTTTTTTCAATCATAGTTATTGAGCAAAATATTAAAAAAAAATCTGTAACTGTGTTAACGCTAAGCTATTTCATGAAACGCTGAAAAGCGATGAAAAGACCAAATGATCGAAACATTTTGGATTTAGATGATGTAAAAAGTTACAGTGTTATAGACTTTTTTTGCTAACTGTTCCTATACTACCTCCTACTACCACTACCATCACAAATCGATAGTAAATTAAAAGATAGGTACTGAAATGTTTTTGCCACAATCAATCAATAACTAGAAGTAGAGGAAGACCCAGTAAACGAATAAGAACAAGGTGAGTTCGTCGCCTCGAATACGATTTGTTCCGAAAAAGCTAAAATGATTTTATGACGTCATAAACTAGATGACTATAAAATAAAGTTCATTGGTTCATTGTACTATATTGATGTGTTAGGGTTGTCAACATTCAGATCAGTTAGAAAAGACACTACTTAGTTGTAGTCCGTGGTTTCGTTCGGATACAAACTTCAAAGTCCAGTCTGACCCGCTTAGGGTCGGAATCTCCTATTAAATTTTTTTTATTCACCCACTAGCAAACAGCGTATAAGTATTCGCTGGTGCCAGCCTTATGAAATTTTGCACAAAAAATCCTTAAACATAATAACGAAGGTGAGCACTAATGTATGCTTTTTTTTTATTCAGCCCTTAACTAGGTTAGGTAAACATGAGATGTATATGTAAGTTCGTATTTTTTGCTTATGAGAAATCCAATCGGGCATAAGTTGTTCAAGATGATAAATTATTATTCTTAGTATACAGCCTTTCAAGAGCGTGACTTCCATTTTTCAGTCTTCCTTTCTTCCTTCAGTGATTAAATCTTTGTGTTGTCCGTCTGTCACAATGCTGTCTTATTTATATGTGGGTACAGAAGAGAGCTGTCCGGATTTTGTGGCTTCTATTTCTATTTCAAACGGACTAAAGCTGACCGCGGAAGGATCTTGGAATTTAGAATATTTCCTCGCTCGTCCCCTCAACCGCAAATGGAGGCTGCCAATTTTAATCCTTTCTCTTGGTCAGTCCTTAGTCAAAATAATATGTTTTTAGATCAGCAGACCTAGTATGTAGGTAGTTTAACAATATAAACCGTTGACATCAGAGGGGCGATTCTGGTAATTTTAAGAACGTTCACAGATCTCAGTCTCAATGTGTCAAAAATACCTCTAATTTCCCTCCATTTTTGACGACTTTTTCACATTGATTGTCGCTGACATGTGGTTGTGAGTAGATTTTGAAGTTTTTAATTACGGGAATTGGCCTGCAGAACTATAATTATAGCGACCTGTATACAGTTTTGAAAATTTAAATAGTAGTTTGACCAACACGAGAGGCAAACCACAAATTAGCTCATTTCAGTGCATTCATCCATAATAGCAAACATTACGTACCTATCCGTAGGATTTACATGTTTGATGTGAAGTTATGTGCCCAAAATTACCTGTAGATACGACTATTTTGATTAACAACGCCTAAGTACCTAATTAGGTAATGACTTATGTAATTTTTTCCAAATTCAATCCCGATAATATTGCCAAAAGAAATTTAAAAAAATACCAAAGATGTTTGGTCCTTTTGTCTTTAAATAAAAGTGATAAAGGACGAATGTCTTACTTTCTTTCTTTTATTTTTTTTTCTTTCAATTTTTGGAATGCAAATGTCATCTGGTAACCCTAGCATATTAAGCCATAGAGCTTTACTGTCGATGGCTCGAATCTAGTGCGGATATATTTAGACATTCCTTCCTAGTACAGCAAAATGTTGCTTCTCATAACCTATAAGGGGTCGTTAAACCTTGCATAATCCTGAGAAGTAAACATAATAAAACTGCGAATGTTTGAATACAAGTATGTATTTGTTTGTTTTTTATTACACGGAAATGATCGAAGTTCAGATTGCTTTAAGTAATCGTTCATTTCTGCAGTTTGTGAAATATCTGAAGAAATCGAAAAATGCTTAATGAAAATAAAATGATTTGTGTTTCAGGATCGAAAAAGAATAAACTGTTAAAAGAAAACACTTTTTACAAAAAAGTGTTTTGCCACCGACTGCCGTATTAAAAGTTATTTTCTACTTTGTAGTGTCTTTTTTGGAAGTCGGTTGTTATATTTTGTTAAAGTTTTTATTTTTCATTTTTATGTTGTACTTACCCCACACAAATTTGTATAGCACTACTTGCTATGTAAATATTAGTGACAGTTAGTTAATATTTAACATCATTAATATACACTAAGTGGAAAAAATACGTATAATTGCAGCAAGCTCAAAAACGACCCAAGCAAAGTTAATAAAATTTATATGGGACCACTCCTGAGGCATACCTAATACATTAAAAAAAGAATTTTTGAAATCGATTTGCAATTGCCGGAGATATCGCGTATCAAACATACAAAAAAAAACATGCAGTTGAATTAAGAACCTCCTGCTTTTTTGAAGTCGGTTAAGACATGTTTATTCTTCACAAACAGGACGCACATTACAATAGAAAGACATAAAATACATACCTGCACTAATTCAAAGTAGCCTAAACCCTCATATAAAACAACATAAAAAAATGAAAATTTTCATGTTTTGTATTTTTGTGGTGTACAATAAAGTATATACTTAAATAAAAAAACAAAGTTTGACAATGTCCACTGCTTGACGTCAGGTCACGATTCAATGGTCACACCAAGACCAAGGACGTTAATAATAAAACGTCATTCGAGATAAAAAGATGCAAATAATTTATCAAAATTACTATCTCAATAAAATAAACAAGGCATAGAACAAACAACCGCAGTAACAAATGGCCTGCCACTGCCTCTTGAGCTAAATAGAAACCGTCTCATGTACAGACGCCAGTACATCAAGCTACCCGAAACTGTCAAATTTTCCCAATCAACCTTGAACCTTATGCTGTAGCGATAAAGTTGAAAACCTACTAAAGAAATTTGACAGATTGTAGTAGCTCGGTGTGCTGGCGTCTGTACTAGAATATGTAGTGGCGAAAGGACATCTATTCTTCATTCTCATTCAGTTCCTACTGGACACTCGCTGTCTTAGCGCACGGAGTAAAATATTCATCATTTTAATATTACATTCGAGTTACATTTCAACTACTGTTTCGTGAATAAAGTTGCTTATAGGAACTGTGACAAGGCAGACTATGAAATTAGTTATGTAAAGTCAACTATAGTTGTCGCGTTTTAGCATAGCAATAGCGGTCATTGCTATTTCCCTAATATCTTTGCGTAGGAACCCAAACAATAAACTATGTTCTTCATTATTAAACAACGGACTTTATTTCAGTTTTTTAAATAAAAATTGCTAGACACTGTAGGTGGGTCAATGACCGCTATTGCCAGGCCAAAATGCGACAACTATAATTATGTACTGTTTGGTGACTAAAGCTGCGACAAAAAGAATAGAGGCTGTGACAAGACAGATTATATATAAAACTACTTATATTGAATTAAAATAATAGGTAGCGCTTACGTCTCAGAAAGTAGATGGCGGAACAGGCACAGTCAAATGAAAAGTTCATCGGTTGTAAATCAAAACTATAAATCAATTGCCTATTCGCTTTGCGAGTGACGAATCGACAATAGGGGTTGTAACATAAGTGTTACAACCCCTATTGTCGATTACATTAAGGGGGTAAGCCCCCTTACTAAACAGGGGTAGTTTGGAATCACTGAAGTATATCACGGTCTCCACATAACTGTATAAAGTACATTATGTAGGTTTGATATTGGTCCTACCTTCATCAATCATCTGTATCAAAACTCAAACCACAACAGATCAATAACTTCATTCACTCAAAAAAGTCACTTCAAAGTGCACACATTCGCCTATTCGTCAGTTTTATACTACAGTTTATTCCGCTCCGTGACTTTGTCGCACATAGTGCACCGCAATGTGCCCACTGACAACCCTCTCTACACTGTGTGAAAAATGCACGACTGAAAAATGCACGGCTCCATACTTTACTCTTTTCCCGGCGTCGCTTTTCAAAGGACGTGAGCCCGAATATGCAATGCAATGCATACGTGAATACACACTGTATTTTCACGCTTTCGTATGCAGTGAAAGTTTCTGAATTGTCTCGCAAAAGTACCCAATTTTACGTCGTATGTCGTAAGACTCGTAAGCCTCGTAAGCTCTGTTGTGCTGACCTATGGTATTTGGTTATGTTGCCTGAAATAAATTTGATAGTCGAGAAGATTTGTGTTATTTACTTTTCTCCGTCTGTGCTGCTCATACATTTTGCTTGACTCATTTGTTGGCAGTTAATATTCACGGCTTTTCTCTGGAGCATAATGAGTCTTTCTAAATCAAGATAAGTACATGGAATTCATTTGTTGTTATTTTGATTGAAATCTTGTAAATATACTCTTTATTTTATAGAACTAGGCATGATAAAATTCCGTCCCTGCATGTCTTTATAGTGCACTTCACTTGAAAGTGGACTTTAGGTAAAACGGGCTGGTGTCCGCAACTCCACGTCAATGCGCGTATTTTGCGTACTGAAAGTCGACCTTACAAAACCGTGTTTGATGCTAATGCAACAATATTGCGTAAGTTGCAAAACTCCTACTTAGGAGTGCCATCAAGTAACATTTCTCCCTGCTTGCTCATAAAGTAAATACATTGATATACACACCTATGCAAAGTTTTCGTAATACATAATTAGACCGAAGCATTGTTTACCCCCGTCTAACAAAGTAACAAGCAGCACAATATCCATCATAATATTAACCCTAACAAATTCAAACATCAAACCACAACAGCCGCGGGTTTATCAAAACTGTCCACTTCCGCATAAAACGCGTGTACAATTTGGTCGTTCCAATAAAGTCAAATGTTTATATTTAGTTTCTATATAAATAGTGGTGGAATTTATGCCCGTGGTGGCACGCGGGCGGCGCACTGGGCCCGAATGAATTGCCCCCAAAATATTTGTCTGTCGTGATGTTGGCCGAAAGCCAGTGGGATCACTTTCGGCAAACTAGATAAAGAGAAAATATAATGGCTTAGTCTGGATCGGGAAGGTATGCGTACAGGCGCCCGGTGACTCACTTGTTGGCTGTTTGGGAAACTTCGTTTAGAGACAAACTGACAGACATAATTGCGTTGTTTATTGCCTTGGTAATGTGTTGATGGATATGAATAGGCTTATGGTCATTAGGGATTGGTTGAATGTTTTATTTTGTTTTTAATTTATCTAAAAGGGCTGGAACTTTTTATACAGATTAAAAAATGTTTTTACTTAATGTGATGATAACTGGATCACCTAAGCATTGACATAATAATCGCCATATTTACACGCCTTATTATTAGGGTAAAATTCTAAAATTAATTGAAGAATGAGGTCTTCACATTTTTACTCTACGATTTCTATATTCATCTCATCGTCATAAGCATAGAACTCTGTCCAAATTCAGTATCAAAATCAAACGTAAGAAAACTGAATGAACAACAATCTTACCATTCTAATCACATCAGAAAAAACTTCAAGTTTATCAGGTTACTCACTAACATTGCGTGTGATCACCACTAATAGATTCCGAGAACAATGACTTTGGTACTACACTCGTAAATTACTCTGTCATTATGTAATTTGAAGTTAGATTATCTAGCGTTCCGTAAATGCTCCAACCACAGCAAAAACATGAATTAGTTCAAAAAAATTCTGCATATTATTATACCACTGCACAGCAAAGGTGCCTTCTGAAACAGAGAAGGTACGTTCTCCACGCTTGCTCAAGACCGGTTGGCGATTTTTGACTTGTATTAACCATAAGATCAGGTTTCCTCATGATATTTTCCTTCACTGATGTCAGTAATGTCCAAGATAAATACGGAAAGAACAAATGAAATGAAAAAGTCACCTTGGTGCTTGCCCGGATTTGAACCCACACAACCTAATGCATGAGCGAAAAATTTCTAAAAGTCTAAAGGACATTAATTAGTCCAGCTTTCAACAAACACTACAAATCTTACACAGAATGAAAGAACACGACGTAAAACACCCCAACTCTATAGCAACTAAATAATACAACTCTATAACGTACAAGGACAATAAATTAACTAACAGAACAGCACAAAACATCCTACTGAATTTGCTCGTAATAGTCTTGAATTCCAAAGATGAAATGCCTTCAAAGCTAAATTTTCTCCGTCTACAAGGTAAAGTGTGTTTTTTCTTACAAGTCTTATTTAGGAAACAAGCATTACGAAAACCACAAGTCTAAATTAAACGTTTTAAAGTAGTCTTTGTAAGAAATACATTTTAAGGTTCTAACTTGGTACTATGTATTGATATATGCAGCAGTTTTTGATGTAATTCGTCAAAAACTGCTACTTGCGATCTTATGTTAAAAAAAAAATCTCAAATACTCAACACGTCATATAATTATGTTTACAAATGGGACAATTAGTGAAAAACCCGATTTACGTACGTTTCTACGTAAAACTATTTACAGTAATTCAGTGGGGAAGCCATTCTGCAAACTCTTAAATCCGCGGATTATGCCTTGGAACGCACGCGACTTTGCAAGTGAATGAACCCGGGTTACTGCGGTCTTGCTGTGTGGAAAATTGAATTTTCTTTTATGGTTTCTTTAGGTCATTTTCTACGGTAGTGTGTAGGTACTAAGACGAGCGTTTAATCGGCAGTGTTACACTCAGGTTGATACTGTAGAAAATTGCATAAAATGTTAATGAAAAAAGGCTTAGCCAATTTTTAAACCAACTACCAAGTTCCTTGTCTAATCGTAGATCATGATATATAATAATATGACACGCTTGACCTTATACGTAAAATTATCAATTATTTACAAAAAATGTTACGCCACGCCTTCCTGTATATCCAATTACTTATACATACTTGAATCACTCGATGATAGCTGACTTCCATTAAAATAGTCCACAAAACCATACACAAACAACTGACACAATGGTACACGTTGGACAATACCTCAATATTTTGACCACGCCATGAGCAAGCAGCTGTTCTTATAACATTTCGTGCTTACAGAGAAAGAAATGGTTTATTTAGGTGCAGAATGCCTAATTTTCAAAATGGCTAATTCTACAGAGTGTCCCTGGAAGTATAGATGAAATCGAATAGGGGCGTAGGCAAGGTCATTTCCAAACTTTAACCCTGAGAATTTCGGGGAATTTGAAAAGAAAAAATATCATTAAAAATAAACTATCAGGGCTGTCAATTTTTTTTTTAAAGCCCTGATAATTTTTTTTATGAAAAAATCATTCATCATTTTTTGAGCGCTATGCGAAGTGATTAAAAAAAACAAAAAATTGTCATAACTTTTGAACAGTAAAAAAATTCATCGTCATTCTCAGGGTTGAAAAGTTTGGAAATGACCTTGCCCTCGCCCATATTCAATTTGATCTATACTTCCAGGGACACCCTGTATAAACGGCTTGTTCTCAATATTCAGGAATTCTATAAACACCCAATTCTCAAAAAGGTTATCGGGGTAACTATTAAAAAGATATTTTTTTCGTCAATGATATTTCTCGGGACCTTGGGGTTCCGAACCATAGGAAGAAGTAGGCGGGGCCGAAGCCAACTCGCAGAGGCTTTTGTCGACCTAGTGTCAAGTGGAATTCTTCTCTCGTGTTAGCAAGTCCAGTCACAGTA
The DNA here is from genome assembly GCA_927399505.1 of Luperina testacea. Lineage (NCBI taxonomy): Eukaryota > Metazoa > Arthropoda > Insecta > Lepidoptera > Noctuidae > Luperina > Luperina testacea. The sequence goes on along the minus strand of OV656768.1, from coordinate 13,461,067 downwards.
AAGATATGTCATTCATTCATTAATTAGGCATATCAATCACATCGTGTAACCACAGCGGTATAGAATGACACAGGGACCGCGAATCAACCTTGAGGAGTATATTTTTAAAGTGTGTTTATAATAGACGGTGGCCAAGATGTAAATATTTTTGTTATGAGACTCTGAGAGGCAATTTTGTGATACGTACGTGCGTGTGATGAATATCGTACAGAAGCTAGGTGAATGAAGTATGAAGTAAGAATTGAAGGTAGGTGTGTTAGAATAGGATAAAATACTCTTTGTTAAGTACACCATATAAATTACAGATATACATAAATGTAGAATTTAAAGTGCAGTGGTAGTAGTTTTATTGTAAGTTTGTTGTCGTTGGATTTTTTTTGTTGGTTGTTAGATATGTATTTTCATTTTTTAGTAACAGCAGGTGGCATGATATAATCTTAATTTTCCTTCTATGTAGTCTAGTTGCAAAAAAAATCAGCCGCTACATTTATGCTTGCTTATCTAGGCAAAAGGTAGGGAATAGTTAATTTATTATATGCGTTTCATAGTAAAAGTAATTTATTTATTTGTTTATTGTTGTTCATAATGATGGGAATATTTAAATTACACCTTGTATATTTATTTATTTAATACTTAAAGGACACAAATATATACAGAGGCTGAGTTAATGCCATGGGCATTTCAACCTTTAGGTGATGCAGAGACAAATATTGGCAGGTCCAATAACGAGAATTTATAAATAAATATCTATTTATTTGAATATATCTTGAATATACAAATATACCTATTAAAATTATAACACCTAATTATATATTCCCAATTTTATATTATATTGTATTATTCTTCTTGATAAATTAAAAAGAGATTTTAAACGTATTAGGCTTTGTAAGTGACCGAAAAACAAAGCGAGCATTACTCATTACAAAGGAATTCTTACACACTACCTATGTGTTTGAAGATGAGATACTGTTAGTAGATAAACAATAAAAGATAAATGTAACCTACTTTTGTTACATGGACTTCAAATGCATTATTTTTAACCTAGTTTTTATGCACTTGCGTTTTACAGCTCACATGATCAGTTGGTAAATGGATCTAGATAGAGATCAGAGACGCTCATTACTCAAAGAAAATATTCCTATGATAGGTACCACGATTCCGTTCGCGTGAAGCTTCTTTTTTAACATAAATTATTTTATTTTATTTGGGAAACAAATAGATGCAATAACAAACATATGTATACAAATAGTTCAACACAATCCAGAAACGGTTTCCACAGATTAATATACAAGTAAATTACATGTACCTAAGTGTAACAACAAGCAGAATTCACACCGTTAAAGTTTTACAGAATTTACAATTTAATAATAAATAACTTAAAACATTACTATTATTTAAATTTCGATGCCAAAATATTTCTTGTACAAAATTTGAATTTAGTTAGAGAAAGGTGAAAAATATCTAAATTCATTCAATTCATTTTAAATACCTATCTAAATCTATTATATCCTATGACACTTGGCAATTCTTTAGATTCCCAATAGTGAAAGAATTTTCGAAATCGGATTAGTTGTTCCGAAGACTACCCCCTACAAACAAAAACTCACTACTTCTTCATAATTATAATATTAAAAAAAAACACTGGCACTCCGGTAGTGCCGACAGAAGTGAAAACTTTTACGAGTGTATTTTGTGAATCGTCTTATAAACAAAACACGCGTGTTAAGGTGTGTTCCTTATTTTATAGGGTTTTTTGCAAATCAGGTATGATGACCAAAGTGACTGGTTTATTCTTCTCGTGAAAGGAATTTATTCAGATTTGCTCGTCGTCAGTTATATATCCGTGGTTCAGCGCCATCTCGTCGTCGTTGGATGAACTACGTAGTTAGTACGCGAGGCCTACGTAGTTAGTACGCGAGGCCCTCGTAGTTCTTCCCGATGTGCATAGATGGCGCTGTCCTCAACAACGCGCTCGTCGTTGTTGGATGAACTACGTAGTTAGTACGCGAGGCCCTCGTAGTTCTTCCCGATGTGCATAGATGGCGCTGTCTTACGTTTTACGTCTTACGAATTTTCGATCAGGGTCACGTGACCTGACGCGAATTTAGAAGTTTTTACCCATTCCAAAAAAAGTACACAGCGCCGCTAAAGAAGTTTTCACTTCAAAAATATGACGTATAAATAAATTAAAAATTCAATAGCTAGCATTATTTTCAAATGATTTGTTAAAACACGAAATCTGGCATTAACACAATTAAAGCTGACAAGTAAAAACATTATTTACCCATATAAAACGAAAAACGCTATCAATTATGAAAAGAAAATAATGATTTTCCATTGCACACGCAACTTCCATGTTTAGTGATGATATAAGCAACAAAGTGTGAACAACAAGACGACGTTGATCCGACTTCAAACGTTCTGCTGGACAAGTGTACACAATCACCTTCAAAGGACAGATAAGTGGGAAGGACAGCACTAGGGCTGTCCAAGTGTCCACTATACGTAATGAATTAATAAAATTGAACTAAGGGCTGATTTTTCCAACGCCAGATAATTTTATGCGAGAAATAATTTTGAATCTTTGACAGTTCTTCCAAACAAAATCTATCAGACCTCAATTTTATTCCACAAATAAAAAATATCTGTCGTTTAAAAAATCAGCTTTAAGTAGAAATTAATGTAGGTACGTATGCATGTATAAGTCTGTAATAGCCAACCAATCGTGGTGATAAATGTTTAATATGTCGTCTTTGTATCAGAAGAGGCCTTTATCCTGTTGTGGGACTAACAATAATAGGCTGGTATTATTAATTTTTTTAGTAGAAATTATAAGGAACTTTTTCAATAGCAAACAGATAAGGAATCATTGACTTTTTCGTTATTTCATCATAATGCATTTATGTTATCACCTGCACTAATTTATCACAGATCGCTGAGCTGATAATTGGACATACTATCATTAACAAAAAAAAAACATTGCTTGATACATAAGCTCAACGTTACGCTGCTGGACAGAGGTTTGTGACTTTTCTCACTACTAAGTTTGCAGCTGATTCTTCATAATCAGCCTAATAGTGTTCCCACATGTGGGATACCGGACTCCTCTTCCAGAAGGGAGTGGGCTGTAATCTACTGCGTGGGTCCAGTGCAGGTTGGTTGATGTTAATGTCTTCGATTTTTTGGTTCTAGGGCATGCCAGTTTGCTCTCGATGTTTTCCTTCACCGTTTGCGCAGTTGATTCTATTAGAAATAAAATAATAGTGCACTTATAACTTATTCTAAAAACTCTGTAAGCTCAACTAGTACGGAGAAATTGGTCAAAAAAGTCGCCAAAAAGTTATCAAATAGAGAAAGTGTTTGACAACCCTGTTTGCAACCTGTGTATCATTTACCTTGCCCGTATCGGAGGGTCATCGACTTCAAGTTCAACAAGAGATAGTAAGCTTAGAAAAAGGCTACTAAGTATACAATTTTTTGTTATGTTATTCATAGATACTGTATATTTCGTAACAAAAACAATTTTTTTGAAGTGAAAACTTCTTTAGCGGCGCTGTGTACTTTTTTTGGAATGGGTAAAAACTTCTAAACTCGCGTCAGGTCACGTGACCCTGATCGAAAATTCGTAAGACGTAAAACGTAAGACGCGCGTTGTTGAGGACAGCGCCATCTATGCACATCGGGAAGAACTACGAGGGCCTCGCGTACTAACTACGTAGTTCATCCAACAACGACGAGATGGCGCTGAACCACGGATATATAACTGACGACGAGCTCCATGCGAGCGGTCATCATACCTGATTTGCAAAAAACCCTATAAAATAAGGAACACACCTTAACACGCGTGTTTTGTTTATAAGACGATTCACAAAATACACTCGTAATTGTTCAAGTTTTCACTTCTGTCGGCACTACCGGAGTGCCAGTGTTTTTTTTATATAATCATGTATCGAGACCGAGCAAATATTTGGCGTACCACTTAACTGTTTATATATTATTATACATATTAGGAAATATTTGCTTATATGAAATGCAAATACAAATCTCGCAAGATACAAGAACCAACACTTGACGACCATTTAAAGAAATATAAAAATAAATCTAACTGTTAATCTCATTTGTAATTACTGTATTAGTTCGATATTGTGCCAGGGCACTAAAACCCACAATTAAAGGAAGATAAGACATCAAACGGACAATAATTCGCACATTTACATTGTCTAATAAAACGTTTCAATACTTTCAGTCTCCGACTTCCAGCAAAAGCAAAGAAAAAACAAGACAAACAAATATAATAAAAGCAATTCGGTTAAATGTACTCGCTATCATTTCCTCTAACAAAGTTTACTCATGAAATTATAATAACAAAAATAAAATATCTATAAAGACATCCCGTTCCCTCCATTCGTTTTTACTCAATTACATTCACTCTTTCCGGAAGAAAACGATATTATGGACATGCGAAATCTAATTTACAAATACACAATTCATATTGTCTCTTTTCTGAATTCAAAAGAAAAACGGCAAAACAAAACAGAAATGCGGTTATTGTTTTCGAAATACGATAATGCCATACTTTAACTTTAATAAAAGGAACTAAGGGGAAGTTGCGAGTTGCAGACAATGAGCGCTTAGTAAAGGCTTCAAAGGCAATTTTCTCTGAAATTATATATATGAAAGTTGCCAGACGGCAGATACCTTAGGAAGAATGCATTTTGCAGCATACGCTCGCCGGAGGCACCGCGTCGACAAAGAAAAAGTGCAAGAGATACGTCAGCATCCCTATGCGGAATTATGCATATTCCTCTCCACGAGATGCGAAGTGAATACGTAATGTGCATAATGAGATGACATCGAAAAGGCGATAAACTACCTGTGTCACTGTTCAAACAAAAGTTAAACATTTCTACGTGCAATTGCGAAAAATTGTCAACAACCTTGAATCAATTTCAACAAAACAAACAGTTTAGCATGACAAATTAATTGACTGCTACATTTCATTGAAGTTATAAAACGTGACATAACTTACCAAACTAACAAAGGTAACTACCAAACCACCATTTTCTTTACGACCATATCGTGTAACCTTGCGTATCAGAATAGGTCCTTGGTGAGAAAATGTGCATTGTGCACAATAGATTCAGCAAGAATTCCTATTGTGAGCACTGATTTGTTACATGTCACGCGAAAATATCGCACACTTGAAATTTATTGATTGGAATTCTCTGTATGCGAGTTCCTGGTATCGTGACGTTATAGTAACGGGAACTTGTGTAAATGTATTTGTTTTGCACACTTTTGTTAAAGCGGAAAATTTAGTTTAAGTAAAGTCAGGAGAATAATTTATTGTTAAATAAATTAACTATCAGCTTAAATTGTCCGTAGGTACCTACCTATTTTAAGTTACAACAGACTGTCATCATTTGAGAGTTGTATGAAATGGCGTGACCTCTCACGCTCCGCTAATGAGAGACAATTGATTTTCTATTGTATCGTGTTACATAGGATACCCGTGGAGCTTGACGGGTCCGGCTAATGCGAAGATTATTAATTATTGAAGTAAAACATAAATTAAAATATTTCTGTCCTAGAGCTTTACATAATGAAACAATAACCAAAGGAACTATGTATAATAATTACTTTAAACACCATCTTTAACGACCTACCATGTCATCTCTCCCCGAGAAATTATCGCCATCACTGCGACAACCATTTACAACCTGACAAATGAATATGCACCAGAGGATTGCAGTTCACAGAAGTATGCGGGAAGGGGTAGCCAAGGGTAGACTCAAAAGCCGCAAGATGATGACAGGGGGCAAGTGTAATAGTCCTCAGGCCTGCTATAAATAATGCCTAAGTTAAGGGGCTAAGGGTCTACCTTCATTGTTATTTCCTTAACGGGCCGTCTTATGGCCCTCTTAATTAATTTGAAACTTTCTGAGGTCTCCTGTGGCGTGCAATTTGAATAATAGCACGGATAGGGTGGTGAAGCTTAATTTTAATTGCAAATATTTATGTTAAACGAGTCTGGAGGCGGCGAATGCCTTTCTAGGATATTGCAAAGTATGATATATTGTAGGGAAATGTCTTGCGCAATACTCGAAATCGAATAATTTATTATGTTAATGAAACGCCGCGTTTGTTTTACATTACGACGGTCGCATTTAAATGTTTTTGGGTCGGTGTAAATGGTTTCAGTTAAGTAAACAATTAAAATACACAGAGCCTTTCACCACCTCACTGTATGTTTCACCAAATGCGATATTTTTATAAACGCATTCGATGTTTTGAAAAATCTACGTATTCACGCGTTAATGCCCCATGAATCCACCCGCGTGCTAAAATATCTTTTAACGCATGTATGATAAAATCGCTTTCATAAATTTTAATACCTACTCTTCTTTTTCACGTGTTTACATTACCAAAATATATTAGATGGCAAAGACTGTAATCACAACTTTATCATAATAAAAAATTTTATCGTATAAACATGCTAATAGATAATCGGCGCCTATTAGGCAATCTACATTTTAGTATGCAGCTGCAATCAATATTCAAATCAACTAGCTTTTCTTCCGACCGGTGACCGGTTGTTAAAGAAAACTTACAGTAAACCGCCGTCTCGCAGATTAACATAAAGGTGAGATTTACCTGGAAAAAAAAAAAGAAAATGGGTTAGTTAAAGAGTAAATTAATATTCAGACAGTTGTTTAAGTAAAAATTGTAAGAGTAATTTGTCAAGGCAATGCATTATTAGGTTATAAGAATTATTTGAGTTTGATTAAAATTGAAAATCAAATCAACAGCTGTTTAGTAAAATAAATACATGTCGGCGGCGTTGTCGAAAACAACACATGCACCGACGATCACGCCACCGACAAGTACGTCACCTGACTTCTCCCACCGCCCCACTGCTCGACTTGTTTTGACACCAGTATAAAAGAGCGAGCAACGAAGCGGCAGGGGACTTGACCATTGGACATCGTACGGACATCATGTGCTCAGAAACTATATCGCGTTCGTATCTGGTTGTATCGTGTACCTATAGTGCTTGATTTGCTAATGTGATTAAATTGTTCATGAAATTATAATCTGATGTGAAGTGCAAACCGTGTTTCTATTGCGCATTAACCAACACTACCCACTTAGTACGCCCACAGTAATTAAGATATGCCTGATAATAATGACACACACTTTACCTTTTCCTATATCAGAAGTGGGATTCGTGTTGGTTCATGCGCAAAATGAAAACGCTAAAAGTGAAAGTGACCGTTGACATTTTAAAAAACAAAGTGCAAACTGCGAACGCTTATTAAATAATCGTGTGGACCTGTTAGAGTTGAACCCAGACAAGCCAGATACGGATGCGCGATCATAGTGAATATAGTTTTGGGCATAGGCTGTATGCCGAAATACCTTTGCCCAGTGACGCGCCAGTTGCGCCCTACCGCCATGTTAGGAAAAAAAGTGTTCCCGTAATTAGAAAACGCGATAGGACGCGTGTGCAAACGTAACCGCACACAATACTACAGCTGATTTGTGATGTGCTGAAAATTCACTGCAAGGAGGTCAACTTGTGGCCGTCATTAAGGCGCACAAAGGAAGCAGTATCAACGTGGCTATCGTAAATAGTACGAAGGACGTAACGTGGAGCTACCAGTGACGTTGGGTGACTTCAAGAATCGAGCCAAGCAGCCCGCAGCCTTCGGTGAAGCCCTTCGTGTGCTGCAAGTGAGGGAATCCTGGACATGTCGTGACCCGGTGCACGAGAAGTGGTAGCCAAGCAGATGATGGAGGTGGAGCACGCGCTGCAAGCAGCAACGGCGAGTGGATGTTTGCGTCGTACGACTACGCTCAGGCACGTTAGAACAAAGGTGAGCTGTATCATTGTTTTGTTACGATTCTGGTGCTGAATGCTCGTTAGTAAAAGCGAGTTGTGCAGCCAAATTAAGTGCCAAACGAGTTAATAATGTTATTGCGTTGACTGGTATTGGTTAAACGCGTGTTTTCAGCACAAAACAAATCATAAGAAGCGTTGTGAATAGCGAGCCACAACTTGAGATTTTATTTCATTACTACACGACATTTACTTGCAAAGTATTATTTTGGGTAGGCTATTTTGTGTTATTATAAAACGAAGAGTGAAATCAGATTATCAGACTAATCTAGATCGGAAGTTCAGAGGTCCATTTAAGGTTGTGGAAGTTTTGACAAGTGATCGCTATACGTCATAAGCTTTAGATTCTAACCGAACTTACTAGTATGCTCACGATCGCATACGAAAGATGCCTCTAAGTAGTGTTCCTAACGTGTTAAACGTAGAAGGCGGTGAGGATAGTTCCTTCACCGAGTAGTAGAGCACATACCATGGCTAGGTCGCACTGTACGTACTTGTCTGTAGTCGTAACTGCAACTCGCTTGTGAGTTGTTCAGGGAGCGATGGGCTCTCAAAGGAGACCATTGTGGTGTTGGTTTTCTAATGACCTGGGAGTCGTAGACTATATGGTATGTGATGTGTGTTGGTCGTATCACTTGAGGTGATGACTACATGGGTGGCATGAGTGTCACTAGATGCTGCGGCAGCCGGGTCATGAGCGTTGTATGTGATCTATTACCAAGGCTTAGAGGAACCGCCCCTAAGACGAACCACCGACCAAATCTTTTATTATCAATGATTGTTATTGCTTTTATTAAATGTGGTCAGAATTGGCCGAGTGGAACATGCACTGCTGTTGATTTTTTTTGGTTACAGGTTTACACACAAGGACGTGTGCAAGCAGAATGACAGTGGTGGACAGCGCTGCCCTCTTTGGATCTCCTGTACGAATAATCGCTGATCAAGGACGGTGCTTTTCGAGCGAGGAGTTTCACGACTTCTGCCAAGGAAACAGTGGATTGCAACCACTACAGCCATTAAGCCAACTACAGATCTATTGTCTACCGAATTTGGTGAGTCGTTTTCATTATGTTTTGACTCTGGTACCGAATGCTACCCTGCTAAACAAGTGCAAAAAAAAAAAAAACTCTTACATTGTTAGGTATAGCCCATATCTAGTTAACGATGCAATTTTTAAATACGCTCACGATAGGTTATGAATGATGCCAGTAGGTCATGTACCAGTCGAAATAGATGGTAATCATAGTGGTGATGAGCTATGAGCAAGCCTAAGTAGTGGGAACCACGCGAGTAGAACCCCTACTCTATCGGCCGTAGTAAAAAGTGTGTAGTCACAGGGTGATGCACATGGATCCATGCGCTGGATGGGTGAGAGCAATGCGATTGCTGGTCGGCCGGAGCGCCGTGGCGTTAGTGGTTTACTCGTCTGTGGGTTTCCAGGTGTCTAAGGCTCTTAGTGAAAAAGATTGTTGTAATGTGGATAACGATGGTACATGGCTCTGGTTGATATTTTTTTTGCTATGATTAATTAAAGTTTGATTACATGGCTCTGGTTGAATCAAGTATGCTAATGAGGCTAAGGCATATGCCATGGCACAGGCCAAGGGATCAGAGTATTAATGACGAATTTGAGGAAAGCTAAGTAAAAGTCTTGTTGATGAAACAGAGTAGAAATTAAGTCGAGTGATAGTGGTGAATCTTAGTTCGGCTGGTCGGGGACCATACCAGTAGTTATATTACATAGTCGTAGCCCTGTAGAAATCGGTGTCTCTTGAGGCAACTCAAGTAGTCCGTGGGTGCGCGATGCGTGTTTAACTCTGGCGGAGGTCGGGGTCTTGTAGAGACCATAGAGCCTGTAGGACTCGGAATTCAGGAGGAATTCAAGGAAACAAACATGAAGTTTGTTGTAGGGGATTAATGAAAAGCCACAGTCCATGAATAAGATTCCTGCTGTGTTTTGTGATGCTCTAAGGATGTTTTATTGGCTGCTCCATCATGTTTAGTTGATTATTTAGTTTGTGATCTTGAGATTTGGGAATCAAATAATGATACTATCTCTGCCAATAGTGATACTATCTCTGCCAATAGTGATACTATCTCTGCCAATAGTGATACCATGTCTGCCAATAGTGATACCATGTCTGCTAAAAGTCCCACTATATCTACCAGTTCTCATAATAATGCAAATTGTAGAAACCCTGGTTTACGTGCTACTTCAGTAGAATCAATTGGTCCTGAGTCAATTACCATTATAACAGAAGCACTTGTACATCAACCAAAATATTGAGCTATTTGTTAATTAAGCTAAAGGAACGATACTTGTTCGGCCTAGCTACGTCCGGTCCAGTTTAACTGTAGGGACACACCTGAAAGGCAAAACAATTACCGGACCAGGAAGCTAATCTTGTAGGGTCAAAAACTGATCGGACCAGGAAGCTAATCTTGTAGGGTCAGAAATTGACCGGACCAGGAAGCTAATCCTGTAGGGTCAGAAATTGACCGGACCAAGAAACAAGTCTTGTAGAGTCATGGCTGACTGGACCAAGTGGTTAAATATCTGAAGGGTCTAACTTGACCGGACCAGAAACAATAGCAGGATGACCAAACGGTAGTTAATCAGTTTTTCATGCTTTAGATGTAACATTGTAATAATCGTAATTAGTAATCAAATAATGATTAATGCTCTGAACTCAATTTTTTTTAGTTTGTGCGAATTTTCATTGTGTTTTAGTCTGTACCAAATTCGGTCAGAAGTGACCGAACTATGTGATACTTTGCGGGGTATGTTTCTTTGCAGATTAACACACGAGAATGTGTGCGAGCAAGATGGTCGTGTCGGCGTCATTCATTGACTATTCTGAACGCCAGTGTCACCCGGCGGCGCTCGACAGAGTCTAGCCTGAGTTCGTGTGGAGTGGAAGAGAGCGCGCAGTAGTGTAACGAGACAGTCTTGGCTCTGGCGTGTCACGGTGAACGTGCGTTACGGAAGCATCGTACGTTCCCGCGACCCCTGGCGTAGGTGTGAGATGGAACACCGGGGTGGTTTTTAGTCAGTAAGAGTCTGACAGACCCCTCCGCCCGCCCCGTGGCGGAGGACATCCATGAGGATTTTCCACCCCGGAAAGTGTATGACGGGGCACAAGTTGCACTTTATGTCCGTTTATTCGGAACCGATCAATAGTAACGCGAGCTGATGTCCATAAAACTAATGATGACAGTTAAATTGCAATAATCATTGTAGGGTTAAACCGGTCCAATGATAAATCGGCTATAGGGAATAATAATATTCCGGACTAGCCAAAATAAGATAAAATAAATTCTGAAGGGCTTGTAGCCGGACCAGAACTTGTTAATCTGTAGGGCTTGTAGCCGGACCAGAGCTTGTTAATCTGAAGGGTCAATAAAAAAAAAAAAAAGACCGGTCCAGAACTTGTTAATCTGAAGGGTCATTGAAGACCGGTCCAGAACTTGTTAATCTGAAGGGTCAATGAAGACCGGTCCAGAAGTTTTAATCTGAAGGGTCATTGAAGACCGGTCCAGAACTAATTCTTACCAGCCTGTCTGTAGGGTTTAGATAAACCGGTCCAGATTGTAAAGTACGATTTTTGGTCAGGATAATCGAACGATTTATGCTTATTACAGATGTATGAATTGTAAGCGCACGAGGACGTCCGCACGTCAGTATGGCCGTGTCGGCGGCGTTGTCGAAAACAACACATGCACCGACGATCACGCCACCGACAAGTACGTCACCTGACTTCTCCCACCGCCCCACTGCTCGACTTGTTTTGACACCAGTATAAAAGAGCGAGCAACGAAGCGGCAGGGGACTTGACCATTGGACATCGTACGGACATCATGTGCTCAGAAACTATATCGCGTTCGTATCTGGTTGTATCGTGTACCTATAGTGCTTGATTTGCTAATGTGATTAAATTGTTCATGAAATTATAATCTGATGTGAAGTGCAAACCGTGTTTCTATTGCGCATTAACCAACACTACCCACTTAGTACGCCCACAGTAATTAAGATATGCCTGATAATAATGACACACACTTTACCTTTTCCTATATACATATAAAAATAACCTTGGAAATTATTTATCTCATCATTATCATCTGCTAGCCTTTTCCCAACTATGTTGGGGTCGGCTTCTAGTCATACCGGATGCAGTTGAATGCTAGTATTTTACATGGAGTGGATGCCTATCTGACCTGTACAACCGAGTTACAGGGTCATACTACCTCTTGATAAGACTGATTGTTAGACTTTCGGGCTTCTGACTACCCGTAACGACTGTCAAAGATCCACGAATGACGTGATAACGTGCTTTGCGAGGCACGGAGGGGTATCGGTATGTAAAGACCCATCCACAGATCAACCGCGGCAAGCGTAGCTTAACCTGGTCGATCGACCTGTGCGGCTGTTATTATTTAGCCACGGGCCCCTCGTTGGAAATTATTTACTTATCTAAATGTATTAAAATGATAACAACATTATCGAATCTTATACAGAGAAGATTAGCAAAATTGTATATTAAATTCAAATTATCTTTCTATATTGAAACATTTAAATTGGCATTGGAGATACTGATACGTTTTCCGCATTATGCGATTAGCATCCACACCTTCGTATTTACATGGACAGTTAACTTTCTCTAAGGACTTATTTAAGACTCCGTTAAGATCTCCGATGTTTCCAAAACAACCACTCTCCTATACGTAATAAGTCGCTATTATCTAAAGAAATTCTACTTAAAAAAGATAACATGGTGTCTGTACATTTGCAATTGTATTGATAAGCTAAATGAAAAATGATTATTCACAAAACTATATCATATTTAACGAACTCTATTACGATGTCGTTGCAAAAAATTGCATCACAGGCAATGTTAATTAAAATTCATGCCTTGCAAATTCCATCAAACGCCCCCATACGCCGTCACAACAAACTTTATATGACAAGAGATGATCACATGAGACAAGGCTGCACAAGGCAATCTATTAGGCCCCTCAAAGCTGGCCGGTACCCGTCAGCCGGTCGATGTCACTGGCATATGACTAACGAGTGCCCGTAATGACACTTGCAATAACACGATAAAGGACACTAATGGCCTTCATAAGGTGCAATGCTTTAGTAAATACTAGAGATGTACCGATTAGTCGGCCACTAGTCGACAAAAAGCGCCAACTAATCGGCTCTTTACATAACATTACCGTGTCTTTAGTTCTTTACTTTATTCATATTTCTATGCTTAAAAAAAAGGATGATAGAAATGAAATCATAACCTTTATTGCTATTTATTTTTACTCTAAGATCTGCCATACAGTTTGTGGTGTAGTCTTAGGAACTCTTCCTTCGGTTTCGGTTAATATTTAACTTAAATTTAATAAACTATTTTTAACAAAAAGAAAATCTAAACGGAAGCTTCTACAACTCTGATTATAGACCGTACGTAATCTAGTGTTTATTATTCATTTAAGAATATCAATTTCGGTTTTGAACCGAACTCGAACCCGAACTCCACCGAATGCATTGACCGGCTAGTCGAGCTAAGTGATAGTTGGCCCATCTCTAGTAAATACGTGCTGATAGTTTATTGGTTAGATAAAGTATGGCGCTGAGTTACGAGTCAGTGGCGCTTAGGTTGTAGTATATTATCGTTCGATAGCTGATGATACATTATGATTAATAATATTCATAGTTCGGTTCAAAATCCACACATTTATTATCCTTCTCACGCTGGTTTCTTTTCAAACACTTAGGAGTTTATTTATAAACGTTGTTTAAAGTTAAGTAATGATTAGCGACTGTGTAACCATACATTTTTGACGTTTAGACGTCTTTTAAGTTTATTAATCGGGGATTATCGATAAGTGACTATTATGTTGGTCGATGCTTAAAAATATGACTGAACTTTACTTCTTTGGTTGTAGACAAAATACAAAATAAAATTTTCCTTTTGGACACAACAAAGCAGCTGACCGTCTGTTCAAAGACTTTGCAGAAACAAACTCTTCAACACGTGCCTCTGATCACGTGGATTAATACCAAGAATGTATAATCTCAGTTATTGTGTTTGATAAAAAATCCTTTAACAAAGCCGCAGATACCACGTGCAAAGCCGTAATAGGATATTTATCTCCAATTCTTACATTTGAATAAAAGTCGTAAGTTTGAATTTGAAAAATACGAAATCAAGAAAATCGTATCATATAACAAAGTTAGTTGAATATCTGTTACGCAATCAAGACATGGAGTCAACCAACCTGAGTGAAATAAAGAGAGTCGGGCTCGCGAACCAAAATCCGATTACAAAGCAATGCACTGAAGAGAATCAACCACGAAATTCGCACACAACTGAAGTTTTCACGGCAGTACAGGTACAACAAGTTGAAAGCGTTACACTAGACTATGGACTGAAATAGTGAGCATTGAAGATTTCATAGGAATTTCGCACGCTACGTCGCTTCATTCGTCACCGTCGAGTAATTAGGCGAGACCGGCAACAAACTTAACTCTGCCGTCATAATAGACTTTATCACGACGCAATGAAGGCAATTTCCAACAAAGCAGGAAATTTTTCAGGTAGAAATAAGAGCGTGCGACTACCGAGACGCACTCACGCAATGTCTACCGATGTACTAACAGATGAAGTTGAAAATATGTAGTGTGTTACGGCTTAATGCCAATGCCCGGGTGGCAATGATCGATAGATATACCTAGACTATTAATAGTAACGATAACTGGGTCAAATGAAACACAGTGGAAGTAATTATATTATTACTTGATGTGTGTCATTTCACACATGAAGCTACTAGTTTTTATAACGCACATGGATAAGAATTGATGATTTCATTAAACTGTCTAATGTACAACAATAATATGTGTCATAAAAACGATGTATCAAGTTAATTTAATGTACGATTAGATCATTTCTTTATGGTAGCTACTAATGATAGTATTGTTGCCGTGTTTATTGGATTAGTATTGGAAGCCACCATTAACTTTAAATAATGGTAATACTAGAGACTAACTGTCTAGTTTGGGGCTCACTGGCAAACAATATATTATTGTAACCTAGCTGTAGGTAATATTTTAAACTAGTCATGTCGTCTTAACTTGCTGTATTACCTGTAACCTTGATTTCTGTGTTACCGGAACAATAAAATATTTTCTAAATCTATTTTCTATCAATATTGAAGTCGTTAGATAAAAACAACTCAAAAACTATGAATTTGCAGTAGATCATGCGAGAAAGATTTTCACGAAGTTTTAAATATTGCAGATAAACTCATGTAGGATAACAATGTTACCGTTTTTAGGATAAGCATGTACACAGTAGTTGATTCTGTCTTTGATACCATAAAATTGTATTATATTACAGAAAAACAAAAGCCCCGGAATAACATGGAAAGAAAGACAACTTGTACTAACAGCACGTTTTCGATTAAAATCGCGATCGATCATCAACTTCCCGTGCCTATGGTAATATACCACAAGTCGTGAGCACGCACCGTTGCAGCCAGGTGGCACCCTTCGGGTATTGTCCGGAGTAGCCGACCGTGTCGCCACCGCTATATGGCTTTCAAATATTAGGAAACGTATGTTAGATCGCGTTACTTGCGGTTAACGGTGACGGGTTACAAAATTATATAGAATATTCAACTGTCCTTTTAAAAAACTATTAGGTACAGTTACTAACACGTTAATATTTAGAAGGTAACCTAAATAAAAATATAACATGGAAAACTCGTAAGATGACAGCTGATAGAAACTTTGAAAGAAATATAGAGGAATACTGGAAAAAAAGCCTTTAACATTCCTTGATTACAAAAAAAATGTTCTTATTAAAGTTAGCGATATTCATTAAATTGATTAAGGGCTTGTACCTATCTAGGGGTAGATAGGTACAAGCCTCTTCCAGTAATATCCAGTTTTGTCTGTTTTTTGCTTTCACAAGCCATGATTTGTCAACTAATTCCTGAGAAATACTATACCGACCTCAAATAAATTTGAATAAGGGCAAAAGAAATGATCAATAATGAACAGGGAATGTTAGTTTCACTTATGTATATGTACGGGCAGCTAACAGCATAAAACAAAAGAGAATAAGACCATAGAAGGTTATTTTGGTTTCTCTAATAATAAACTAACCACGAGTGTAGACCGCGAATCGGTAAACATAAGGTAGGACGCTCTCAGGGTAGGTGGAGCGACGATCTTCGCAGGATGGCTGGTAGCAGCTGGATGAGAGTTGCCGAAAATCCAGTTCAATGGCGTGCAATAGGAGAAGCCTAACGGCTCCTGCAAACAGGCGCGACGCGCGACGCGAATCGCGCGCGACACAAAGGCACCGCTCGTCGCGCGACTTGCGGTGCCTTTGTGTCGCGTGTCGCGTCGCGCCTGTGTGTACGAGCCTTAAGTCCAGCAGTGGACTGCTGTTATATAGGCTGTTGATGATTATGAATAAAAAACCCTATTGTATCAGGCTAACTACAAAAATATAAATGAAGATTTATAAAAAGCAAAAAATGCCCTACAAGATAAATTAGATTCTCAATACGGCCGACGAAGGAATTATCCCACAAATATTTAGTCCGGTAGCTAAATAACTGAACGGCTGCGAATAGATTGAAAGGAATTCCATTTCTACTGGATTATTACGAACATCAACGTTCTACAGAAGTTTACTTTAAATATTATGAATGTTGGAAGATATCGTGATGTAGATATTGAAGTAGTTGAATTCAGTAAATGTTTATTTTGTTCGTTTATTTATCGCTGTTTATCTTTCATAAACTTGATGTTTAAGATGAATATAATCATGAGTTGAAAATGACGAAGATCTACTACCTTCGATATACGTTCAGCTAACATGAACTAACATCACGAAATTCGCATGAATATATATTATTAGTGGAGTATCAATTTCATGATGAAAACCTGTATTTGCTTGTAACTGAACTATCTGATTTCGTGGTACACGCGTACATATGCATAGGATATAGTATAAACTGTCTTACATATACAGTGTTACCATGTGCTATATTCTATCATACAGACTCCACAAAGGCTATATAATGTGTATCGTATTTTACAAAACTGAATTAAAAAATTGTAATATGTATAGCCTTATGGATATAGAAGTTTATTCATAAACGTTGCTTAAAGTTGAGTTATGATTAGCGACTGTTTAACGATACATTTCTGACGTTTAAACGCTTTTTAACTTTGGGCAACGTTTATAAAAAAAGTGGATAATACCTATGTATTGCACAAAACCAACTTTCGAGTGAAATTCATAAAGATGATAATAGCAAGCAAGCATAATTATGTAGAGGACGTTGTTAATGCGAATAAGAAAGACCAAGAACTCCATGTTCATTTACAAAACAAACAAAAGTCGAAGAATTATATCTAAAGTAATATAATAAATAAGCAACAATAGAGTAGCATTTACAAATAATAATGGATTACAGAATACGTGAAGAGGTCATTGTACTAGATCGTTTTATTGTGGCGGAACATGTGAAAAACTTAGTGAATGAAACAATGCGGTAAGGTTTCACTTTGTTGTATTAAATTACTTGTAACGTTTGTTTCAATTTCTTAAGACGTAGTTAATTGTGATTTATTTTAACTATGATTTCATGGCGTATTGTCATATTTGTTATTAAGATTCTAAGGCATTTATTCATAAACGTTGATTAAAGTTAAGTGGCGTTTAAACGTCGAAAATGTATGGTTAAACAGTCAATAATCACTGCTTAACTTTAAGCAACGTTTATGAATAAAGGGGTTAAAGCTTTGTAAGAATGCTTTTACCGTTTCTTTTATAGCATGTCACACGTCCTAATTCATATTCGCCATCTCTGCAACTACCTACATTCTTGAAGAGAGTCTATTCACGAGATCCAATAATTAATTAAAATTAACATAACCAATTAGAGAAATATTAATAGCCGACCGTGAAAAATGAATAAGTCTAATGTGACGTTCATTATAAATTTAACCACAGATAAATAAATCTAGGAACTGTCCGGTTGTCTCGCTGGAGGCAGACTCGTCTCGCCTGAATGTTTTACGACAGGCTGCGTCCGTAGATAAAGTAAAAATACCCCGACGAGTTCGCAGATTTATAAAACGGACGCATTTTGTTTATTTTTTATTACAACCAAGTTAGTACTTACTCGCTATCACTTTTCTCGGAATCTTGTAAAATAAGCGTCTATGTCAAAATATTTGCAGGTGATGTTACTGTGAAGTTTGAATCTAAATTTGTTAGTGCTAGTCGGTATTCTAGGTCAACTAGGTGTTTAAATCTTCTGTTAATGAATTTCTCAGAAGCTAAATTACTTATTGCAGTACCTTATCCTGCGCTGTGTGGCGAGCAGACTCGATTGTCTGTGCGTGAGTCGCTGCTGCAAGCTCTCCACCTCGGTGATAGGCGTGTCGCAGTGATTCACGTATAGTCATGATTTTCTCCATAATTAGAATAGGAATACTAACATAGAGGTAAGGAATATTGTTACTAACACGAATGAGTTGTCATATTACTTGAGGAAATAAATATTATTATTATTATTATTACTTTGAAATAGTATTAAAAAAAATCTATTTAAGATGCATTCCTCAAGCGGGCTTTAGAATCTATGCCAAAATTGCGAATGAAGCGTGTATAAAAATAATAGAAAAAAAAAAAATCTGGCAATCATAGAAATAATATTACATCTCAAAGTCAAAGTATTAAACTTTGTCTTTGAGACGTCCTCCTCAAAAAAACAAACCGCGTAAATATTGAGCCTAATCTTTTTATTACACTCAGATGCTATCAGAACTCTATGTCATCATACGTCTAAAGAAATCTCTCCAGAATAGTCATCGCTAAAGCATGTAAACGATGCCAAGTCCACATTGTTATCTCCTCGCAAATCGTCAGTACCAATTCAGACTCCCGCACGCACGTACTAAAACATAATGAACGATTACGTGCTGTTATCTTTACGAATGAGCGTTAATTTATCGATGCAATTAGTTCGCTAGTTTCATAGTCAATCACCTTGAAGATTAGTAGAGCGACGCGACCGCAAACATCATGTTTGGCAACCGCGAGCGAGGCCGCCTGTCATATATGCTAATATTCGATAGGCTAATAATAATAGTAATATTGATTCGGAATGAAAAATAATCGATTTGGAATTTGAAGTGAATATTGAGGGATTTGTGATGAATATTTTATCAACACAAATTGGTTTGCAGGACAACGAAAGCTATCAAGAAATATTATCGATTCATTCATGTGATATGTTCATTATATTCGATTCATAGTAAGAATTAGGAAAACGAGAGGATGGAACAGAACAAAGGTGCTGGGTAATGGGTAACCAAATTCATCAAAACATTGATTTATTTATCCATTCCATTTATTTCAGGCATCAAGGCCCATATAAACACATACAATACAATATTAATATAACTAAAAATACTATGAATACATACAACATTATATTTAGGTAGGTACACTAAAAACTAACGCACACGAAGTGTTTGCGTCGTGTTTCGCTGACTGATGTCATGTAGCCAGCCACGAAACTGGCGGTAAACAACACCCTTTGGCCAGAACTCTTCCATGAGGAACTTCTCGAGATGAGGGGTCGGAACACGCACCACGAAAGACTTGAAGTTCGTGTTGTGACGCGACTCCAACTTCACGTCTCTCCAAGTCCAGTTGGTCTTCACACGCATGTACTCCACAATCTCCTCAACCTTCGTTGAGTAATTGTCTTGGGTCATTTAAATTCAATTTAGTCCATAAATCATTTTTGATTATTCAATTTTGACCCCTTTCTTTATCAAAATTAGTTTCTGAATGGGTGCCAATCTAATCTGATATCTGATCTGTGTACCAAATGTTTGATTACGATATAAAACATAGTTCGCTACTGTGTGTTTCATAGTCGATGTAATCATATTCGTTAAAGTGTTAATTATGGCTTTAATGAGTCTAATTTGTAACAGTCGACAATTTATTGTCCACAATCATTTTCACTAGAGGCATCATCATTTCACTGTCGATTAATTCTAAATCTAACTGTATCAAAATTAAATGTCAACATAGCTTTAGCAATTTATGTGATTAGGCTATAATTATTACTATAGTCGTTGCGTTTTAGCATGGCAATACGGTCATTGCGCTGTCCCTAATATATCTCTGTAGGAAGTCAAACAATAGGTGCATAATATTTTCTCTTTCCATGTCATTTTTATCAGCCGTTATCTCAGTGTATACATTTCTAACAATATCATATTTCAGCTTGCACATAGTCTATCCATCTTTCCTTTAGTCTTCCCCTGCTCTGACAGTCACCCAAATTCGAATTACAACCTTTACTTATAAAGGTTGTAATTCGAATCAAAGGCTTACCTTTGTTGGTTAATTTGACAATATTAATACTGACGAATCATAAGAACAGCACACTAATTGTGTAACATACTATCAATCTCAATCTGAATAATTTTGAAGGATATTACTAATCGAATGCTTCATATGTCCGAAAAATTTGTCTACTCAACAACGTAAATAACGCAATGAATGTTGTTGAACTGTCAACAAAATGAAAGTCACTGCTACTGATAGTGTGTCACGTAATTACACCGCGGTAATCGAATGAATTAAGAAATAGAAAACAAGAAGAAAACTTTGGCGATTCACATTATCATTTTCACAAAAAGAAATGCTAACACATTTTTAAATAAAAGAAATAAAAGCACTCTAAACTTTTACGTGAAGAAGCTGGTAGAGTTCGGTAATGCAGGCGACCTTTATCACGTCTGTTGAATAACGTTACAATATGAAATGTATTCTAAACCACACTCCAACGTGAGACATTATTCGCTTTATAGTTTTATGGTTTTTATTGAAAACAATTTCCAGTCAAATAGTGATTTTAAGTATGGCAATAGAATTTTTATGGTTGATTTCCCCTATCTACATAGAATTCAAGAATTCGAATTTTGATTTCATCTGCCACATGTGTTGTAATGCTATGTTATTTAGTACCTTAAACAGTATTAACAGATAATGTAGCATTTCTTAAACTGATAAAGTTTTCGCCCCAAGTTAAATCTTTGACGTAGGTACTCGTATCGAAAGCGATTTGTGTAGGAGGAAATTCATTGATAGAAAATATTATGTATACTGGACTTACTTTAATTTATATTGAATATAATCTACGCTACAAGAAATCATTTCGTGGTTTCGTAAGTTTTGTCCCATATAACAATGCTGTTGATCAACTTGAACCGAATTCAAGGAAAGTATTGCATTTCAATTAAAAAGGTTTTGTATCCAATTGCAGTAACATTGACATTTAGCCAAAATTACATAACTCACGATATTTACTGGCTTTATTCCTGTCCATTAAGCAGAATCATAATGGACATACATAAATATACTGGCAAATAGGTAGAATAAGTTTTTTTGAATTATCTCTGATGAAACTTCCAAGAAATTAAATTTAACAAAAATATAGTATTCCGTGGAGAAGTGAGGCTGGCAAAGGTGGAGCGTGGAGGTTGGCACAAGAAAAGAAAAGCCTGTGGATGATGAAGTTCATACATCGATTTTTCAAAAGTGCGGTACAGACAATCTGTTACAATAAATATAATTTTATAATTTAGGGACCAACAGTAAAACCTAAAGGAGTAATGTCTGTTTAACGTCTAACAATTAGAGATTACATCTATCTTAGTAAAGCAATAGAAAATGATCAAGTCGCACTATTTTCAGAACGAAAGAAAAACAAAGAGGAAAAGCTTTCTAATCCTTTAAGACAAAAGCTCTTATAAATATATATAGAAAAGTCATTAAAGCGATTTTTTATCATCCACGTCAAATAGGACAATAACAAAGGATCGTTTTACACGTTTACACCGACACAAAGCCTGAAAACAAATACCTGCAATGTCGGAAATTGTATCGTCAAAGCGAGGTATAGTAGATGGTACCTACCTAGTACCTAAATATAAAGGCGGCTAGCTGTCAGCAGAATTTCAGGCTCGAGGCGACAGCTGCGACTACAAAGGATGTTTGCATAGCAGGTATTCTAGGTAGGTAGAGGCACAGATAGGAAATGGACGGGAATGTGTTGACAGTTCGGGCAAAAGGGCGTCGGTAACTGGGCAGTGCACAGTGGGTTGCAGATTGTAGTTCAGCTTGAAGTTGCTACGATTAGAGTGAAATTTTGTCTCTGTGATATGTGTATTCGAAGTTTTGCGTCGTGTAAAATTGGTAAGGAAGCAGGTTTTCCATATTGGGTTAGTATTATATTAGGTTGTTTTAGAATCGGCAGTCTTTAAATTCAAGAATGACGGATAATTAGAATTTTAAGATTAACTACTTGCTTATTTCATATATCTACATTAAAATGCTTATATAGAAGATATAACACAATTAACTATTTACGCAAGGTACTAAATTAAATGACTAACTAAGTACTTATACAAATAAATACAAACAAAAAGAATATTGGATATAACCATTCTCAATCGGAGAAAATGACGTGCTATTATTACTACAAAGTAATAATTAGTATATCTAACAGAAGTTTAAACACTTCTAAAAACTAAAAATACTTTCACTAAAATCTAACCACCCAATAACATTGCTTAGCAATATAACATTTAATCCGTTCTATAAAGTTACAGCTTTATAGCAAAGCCAAATACAAACATAAAAAGAATATTGGATATAACTATAACCATTCTCAATCGGAGAAAATGACGTGCTATTATTACTACAAAGTAATTATTCATTGATAATTAGTATATCTAACAGAAGTTTAAACACTTCTAAAAACTAAAAATACTTTCACTAAAATCTAACCACCCAATAACATTGCTTAGCAATATAACATTTAATCCGTCCTATAAAGTTACAGCTTTATAGCAAAGCCTTATACATACAATGAGTGTCTGCAAAGTCGCTAACCAATGCAATAACTAAACCATGAAATAACTAACTTTTTACTCCCCACTGTAATATAACGGAACAACTTTGATACGAAATGCAAATATTCCAAACTGTGTGTGTCAAAAATTATATGCTCGGGAAATAGGGAAAGTTATTTATTTTATTTCTAGTTTCCCCGCTTGTTTTTCCGACGGTTGTTAGCGAAAAATGTGGAAATGAAAATTCCTAGCGTAATCGACATGTGTATCAATTAAAACTTTACATAGGTGTTCCTACACATGGAAATCGAATGATGAGAATAAAATAAAAATAGAATAGGTATCTAATATTATGATAGGTTCCGTCAAAACTGGAAGGACGACGCGCGGGCTCGCGAAAGATGGAAGGAGTGGAGGGAGGCTTTTGCCCAGGAGTGGGACAGCGTAGAGTAGTAAAAAAAAGTAATGTAGGTGAGTGTATAACTGCATAAAGCCTGATTTACACTGTGCGATTTAATTACCTAGTTGAAGCAACACACACTTTAGACGATGAATATAATTTTGTTGCTTCGATTATTATATTTTCTTGCATGGCACAAAGCTTACACAAAACAACTTGCACACCCAAAAACTTATATTGTGTAAATGAGGCTTTACAGTGAAAATCACTTCTGGAAAATTAATAATGTCATAATTATCTACGAAGTTTCCTTCTCACAGGGAGGAGGTCTGTGTCCCAGTAGTGGAAACGTTATGTGAAAGAAAAAAAGAAAGAAAGAAAATTAGTTTATTCTGCAAAAGTTTATTTTGCTATCTAAGAAGTTTACCACGTTACCACCAGGTAAACATCTTAGATAGCCTTCTTAAAATGTCGAGGTGAATGGTCGTGGTCGTGGTCGTGGTGGTCGTGGTCGTGGTGGGTCGTAGTCGTGGTGGATGGTGGCGGTGGATGGTGGCGGTGGTTGGTGGTGGTGGTGGTGGTGGTGAGACGACTGAGCCGGTTAATTAATTTAATTTAGCCTTCATCACCTAAATAGTGTAATAAATACCCATTCTACAGTTACTAAACGCTGGAATTTATTATAAAAAATATCACAACGTAAACCAAGGTTAACATGCATTTTATCTGTCAAACCAGTTTAATGTAAGCTTTAGACTAACTGTTAACAAGATTTCAACAAAAAATATATAAACACCTGACAGGTCAGGTATTTACGTTCAAGTATAGGTACTTTAGTTACGGCGCAAAGACAAAGTAGGTATACAATAAAGTGTAAATAATTTATTACTTATGGTAATAGGTCAACATAAAATAGTCAACTTGAATGTACACAAAACTAAGTTTAATTTAGAATGACATCAAGCCATAGACAATTCTTTAAATATTTTTGTTTGTAAAGAAAATTGTTTCTTTTTGTGATCGGGTTAAGATTTTGATTCCTAAAGCGTGTTTATTTCAAGTACAAAGTGGCTGCGCTTCATATTTTAGTTTGTAACATGAATAAAAAAAAAACTATTGTATCCAACTCGTATTGTTTTACTGTACAACAAAAGAGATAAGTATGCAGGATCAACGTATACAGTTGAAGTTTATATTAAAAACCGATAAATGTAGTCGATTGATATTTATATTTGATAAATGAGCTGTTTGTTTTCTATTAAAAAAATAAAATTTTTTCGAGAACATCCATTGGTTTCTTACTAAATTTCAACTATATCCGACGATCCTGCATACTTATCTCTTTTGTTGACTGTACCTAAATTCAAACAACCTACCAAAACATTTAGCTAAATACTAATTTAGTAGCTACTTTGTTTTTTTTTTTTTAATGAAGCAGCAGAATCAAGATTTTTTGCATCATAAAAGTATGTAAAGGTTATTAACCTACATCATAAACCCACAATGTTATTACTCATTATTGATTAAAAAAACACTCGAGACGATAAATAATTATCTACACATAATAAGTTATTCTGCCACACCCAGCTAAAATATATAAAACGAGATTTAATACACGAACGCGAACCCGTTAATTGTGCAACAACAACATTATTGCTTTAATAAAGCGAATAAATCGATCTACTAAAGTTCAAACGTATATAGGGTGTTTATTTTACGTCCGCTCTCAATTTAGAAGCGTATTAAATAACATAAACATTATAATTTGTTGAATGTAAACTTTTATGGCTAACCAAGTGATTTATGTATTATCTAGCAGAATAAAGCATGTTTTTATAATTTCTATAATACGGAAGAGTTTTAAGAAAACAGTCGTAAGTCTGCCGGGTATGACAGTTTTATTACTTAGAAAGGGTGCCAGAGTAAATAAACAGAGTACCTAAGTTGTATGAGGCGCGTATTAAGACATTGAGGCAGTGTTTCCATGTTTTCTTTGCGTATTTACGTAAACTTCCTTTGCATTGCGACTTGTTTTTGTTTAATCGAGGACTGAAAGCATTTCTTATTTACTGAACTGCACAGAAAACCGATGTTATACTATAGTTCCTGCGTTTTAGCATGGCAATACAGGTCATTGATCCTACTAAATTTTTTTATTAAAAAAAAAGCTGAATTAAAGTCCGTTGAAGTTTTGAATTAATATCTATAGTGATCTTCAGCATGTTTCAATAAAGAAAAAACATACATAGTTAATTGTTTGGGTTCGTACGGAGAGATTAGGCATAGGGCAATGACCGCTATTGTCATGCTAAAACGCGACTACTATAAGCAAATCTAGTGTGCTAGTGTACTGACAGCAAAAAAGTGAAACTGAAATGTTTACATTGCAACTATTAGGTAATCTGGCCCACTGAGCCGTTTTCTCTTAAAGCAAACCAACCAAGCAATAAATTAATAACAAAAAACGATCACCTAATTACCGTTTACGATCTGTAATAGACAATAAACAGCTGATATGTATTCTGTTTTTCTTCAATAAAGTTACCCGACACCAAACAGTCTCTTTAGTAGCATAACTTTATCATCGCGCTTATATTTCCCAAAGCGTTAGGCAGAGGTGTTCCTATAGTACACCCAGATTTCGCATAGTAATGTTTAAGTCCCATGAAATAGGGGGGGGGTGAGCCTATTGCCATCTGCTTAGCCTTTTCCCAACTACGTTGGGGTCAGCTTCCAGTCTAACCAGTTTTTTTTTTATTTTAAATGGGTTTGCTCTTGACTCTGGTCTAGGTCATAGGTGACAGAGACAAAGTCTACGATGGAGTGAGGATGAAGATGCAGCTGAATACCAGTATTTTACATGTACCGACAGCCTATCTGACCCCACAACCCAGTTAGTGAGTAATACGATACCCCTTGGTAAGACTGGTTATCAGACTTTCGGCTTCTGACTACCCGTAACGACTGTCAAGGATCCACGAATGACAGCCGGGATCAACGGCTTAACGTGCTTTCTCAGGCACGGAGGGGTCTCGGTATGTAAAGACGGTCACCCATCCACAGACTAACCGCGGCAAGCGTAGCTTAACCCGATAGATCGACCTGTGCGGCTGTTATTATTTAGCCACGGATCCCTAGCCTATTGCCATCTACCAAGCACAAATCGGAACTTCAGATGGAAAAACTCTAGCTTGCGACAACAAAACATTCGTGGAAAGCTTTGAACCATCCTAATCCTAACTAATATTATAAAATGCGACAGTAAGTTTGTTTGTTACCTTTTCACGCCTAAACCACTGAACCGATTATCCTGAAATTTTGCATATACGTTGTCAGGTGTGCAGAAACGGACAAAGAGTACCTTTCATTATGAAAAAAGTACTGTTCCCGAGTAAAACAACAATAACGTTACGGTATTATGATAATAGATGGCGCCACGTGTCTTTCGAATCACGATTGAATTATCGGGACACGGGATCGACATTTAAGCGGGTGAAACCGCGGGGCGCTGCAGCGCCCCGCGGTTTCACCCGCTTAAATGTAGCAGCGCGCTGCTACTCTGCCAGTTATCTATATTTTCAGATGTAAGAAAGATGGTGGCCTACTTAAGATGGGTCAACTGTTATAGATCGTGCTGGAAATTTAAAATTACATATGGTCACTAACGACTTAAAAGAAAGGATACAAGAAAGGAATTGAATTGGAAAAAGGGAACGGACTCTAATTCCCTTTTTCCACCATAACAATGGAAAATTAAAGTCCCTTCCTACTAACAAGTAAATAGGTAAGTTATTCCTACAACCAAGCAAAAAGGCATCTTCTGCTGGGCACGTTCGTTCCATCATAGACCTCATCTATCGCTTTCTATCAGGCGTGATCAAGGTCAAGAGCAGGCCCATTCAACAATAAAAAAAACTGGAGAGCATTGTAGGGTTTTTCAGTGTTCTTAGTTAGCTGCAAACATTTGTAATTTTTTTTAAAATTTAAATTGACCACAGACCATTTATTTAACAATTCCTTTGAAAAACATACGCTTGGTCACGCTATGCGCATTAGACGCCTGACATGCAGCGCAGACGCAGCAACAGCAACGACGGACGTACTCATGTACCATCGACCCACATAAATGCCATACAATGGTGAACGACCGTAAGTATAAACATTGTTTCTCTCACATGTCTCGTTTACGATCTCCTCAATGAGTTTCCGTCGAGTTTTTTTTGCTCGAGTCGTTCGCGAAAATAACTTGACCCACTTTGTTTACATTTTATGCTTGAATATAACAATAGTAAGGACTTTTGTTGGTAAAATAGGTACGTGCTTATTTGGTATTGTTATGGTTCACAGTAACCATACACTTAAGTTCATTTTTTTATTTTAGAAATTTTATCCTTTGTTGTGGAATACCTACCTATATTTGCTGAATAACAGGCTAAGGCTATGGAAAAATATAAGACTTCTTCGTCGAACAGACTAATTAATGGCAAGATAAATTGTGGAAATTAGTCGATAAATCAGTCTGAAAGGAACGTCTAGCGATTCACTACATTATTGACTAAATAATGAGAACTTAGGTAGAGAAAATATTACGAAAAACTTCTATTCTTTGGATCAATGTAGATTTGCTCCAATTCACCATTTGTCTTCAACGCATTGTAAGAATCTCTCTATGGTATAGAATTACAGAAACCGAACGCGATACGCACAACGGATGAACCATTAATTATGAATCAGTCTTGATCTTCATACTCATACTAATCCTCTATACAATTCCTTTACTAAACTTCCTGTTACAGAAATCATTGTGAGTACGCAGGATACCAAACAAATGGCTACCGGTGCGCGGTAATGAGAAAAGTAAACAAATAGTTTCGACTCTCACATGTCCGTTTGTTTGTGTTATATAGTAAACGAAGACATGCGTAGGTGATTCTGTTGTACGATTGGATGCAAGTCGTCTTTTAGGTGTTGTGAGAAGGAAAAATATTTATTAATACCGTGATTAACTACTACATAATAGTTTTAATTTAAAGTGTAAAGGCTTCCCGCAGACAAGCGCGATGCGACGGTGCGACGCGATTCTGGTAGAACAATTTCCATGAGGTTTTCATAAAAATTGTTCTACTAGAGTCGTGTCGCGCTATCGCGTCGTGCTTGTCTGCGCGAGCTTTTACATGATGAAGAAAATGTGAGCTGGTAAAAAGTTTATCCGAGGGATATTTGGTTCACTGACTTTAAAGTTTGATAAATCACGTAAGTAAGAAGTCACATTCCAAGGGTTATATCTTCAAAGTTTCGAGACTGTTTTGAAGTAGGTAGGTATCAGTCCCAATTCTCAACTGACTGATGTAATTTTTAACAATGAGATATTTTACAGTACCGTAGGCATAAAAACTTATTATGTGGACGACGCACCTGTCTACAGCGAATACCTAAAAGCAAATCTCGTGTTTTTTATTAATTAAGGAATCCAAATAAACAGTCCTCATTTGAACGAAACACACACCGTAATCCATCTAGGGGTGCCCTGAAGGAAATGAAAAACGCCACGTCGCTTCTTATTGGGGGAGAATTATATACTCATCTTCTTACAAATGGATTGCAAAGGCACGATGTGTACAGAGGTTCTCGTCAAATGGATACAAGGGGTTACAGACCTTCGGGCTATAGGGGATGGTACAAAGAAATTTGACGGGATCGACAGCCCGAAACTAATGCAGAATCTTTTGATGTTATTGAGGATATGTGATTTTAGTTTTCTTGGTAAATATAATGTAGTTTTCCGAATGTTTGCTGGGCTGTAGCTTATTGGATGATACTGCTAATATAAAGCCAATTCACAGAAAAATTATTTTGATTCAAGTCTTTGAAAAAAACATTTCAGAAAAACTGTTAATTTTTCGATTCCAGCATGACCATAAAAACCTTAACCAGATTAAAACATTTACAGTTACAATAATTAAAAGAGAAACAATAACGCTCGGGATGATGGAAATGGTAAGCCAATGACTAACACAAAAGAGAAAATTCATTTATCGAAAAATTCAATTTACAAATTCGTTCATATCCGCGCACTGTATAACTGAAATATGTTTCGCCTGTCAGGTTTTATTACAATGAAAAATATCCACCAAAACTGTGACATGGACAAACACACTTTTTACGGAAAATAATGTTATCCCATTGAGTAAATATTGAACGAAGGTTGGAGTTCGTCTCTCAATATGTCAACTGTCTGGCCTATGGGATGGGATGGGCGAATAAAACCTCCTTTCAAACGCGGCCGGTGAGCCATCCTTTGGGATTTGGGACACAATGAGATTTTACATAATAATGAGAAGACTATTGACCTCTTTTTATTAAAGCTATTTCATAACATACGGTTTACGAAGCACAAAGGTTTACTGACGTAACAGTTCTTTATCATGAATAAGAATTTCTGATTCAATTGATGCAAAATGATCAAGATACAGATTAGGTTAATCAGGCAGCTTATGCAGGCTGTTACTGCTTTAATTGCTTCAATTAAATTGTAAATCATGTCAAATGAATTGCTCAAGTAAATCAAACGCGTTTATCTTGTATAGTGCAAAATTTTATATCCTTCTAAGTCTGCAATACTTCAATTTTATTGGCTTGAGTAGCCCCCTTTTCTAAGCACCTACATTGTTTTATAGTCGGTCAGGCAAATGGAACGATTCACTTTCCTGATTTACTGGTAACTCAGGAGGTGTGGCTTGCAGCAATTACATACATTCTTACTCGTCGTGTCTTGCCTGAGGCGGTCTGAACCTTAGCAACTTTGTGTCTACCTGCGCCATACCGTGAAATATATTTGGTATCGTTTCCGCTTCCTATTTCATTAGGTCAATAAAGATTTGAAGCTAGCCGCAAAGGTGACCAAGATTGTTTGTGAACGAAGAAATATTTGGATATGTCGGCGGAGTTGCGGTGCGTCATTTTTCGTTTTTCTATTGCACAATAACCAACACTACCCACATAGTACGCCCACAGTAATTAAAATATGCCTGATAATAACGAGACACACTATACCTTTTCCTATAGATATATTGATATGCATGAAAAAAAAGCTATGTTCAAATAAATCCCAACTCGCTCTATCCAATTAAGTAAATATATCAATGTGAAAGTAATGAGATCCCCAGGTGAACTAATAAACCATATATCTCATTCCGTACAATCTCCAGCCAAACATATTGCGTCTGTAACGAAGCTCAATAAAACAAGAACAAACTGCTCTAGTAAAAAGGATGCTCCCAAGTGGAACAAGCTCCAGACTTGTTACGAGAATCAAAGAATAATTGGACTAGTTTTTGTGCAAATGACATTCTGGACTTAAGATTCTATGCGTCCTTTAGTCACTTCGTTAAGAGAAATACTTCAGTAAAATCAAACTTCAATTCAAATAAAATAATTTTTAATTCATACCAATAATTATATCATTCAAAAGATGATCAGAAACGTAACTCAGAAGTAAATGTTTATGGACAGATGAAACTGATGAGAGATATAATAAAATTATTAAGTAGATTGTCCGTCCTGTATATTACGACAATATAAAGTAGATGCACTTCCTACATAGAGCAGCGACATCACAGGACTTATTTTAGCTACTTTATGTGACAGAGCCATGTCTGTGACATTCGATAGGGCGGGTTGCGACACTTTCGGCTCAGACAGCGTGACTTGTACCGCGACTAATTAAATTTGAACCCTATTGAGTTCAATTAAGGTTTAAATTGTCTTAGTATATTTGAATTTAGTTAAAAATAAGCACTTTGTATATTTGTTTAAGGTCGAATTTGTCCTGTAGATAAAAAGTATTGAGTCTGGCCGTAGAGAAAATATTAGCGGCGATGCTTTTGCACACAAGCTTGCAGTTGATAACTTTATTGTTATTGCTTTAAAAGGGAAGCTGAAGCAGATGCATATAGAAGTTTAAGCTCATAATCATGTTAACTTTTAATAACAGCGAATGTTAATTAATGCTATTTTGGAGCTGTCGACTCTCCATTGATTAGAAATTAGAAACTTTCAGAAGAAGTGTTACATCTTAAACTTACTGTTGTATGTCTATGACGCTCAGCACATGATTACAAATATCCGTATTTACCTGAAAAAGAAAAACATAGTTCTCTTAGCAAAAGTATGGGTGTATTGAGCGCTCTACTTCTTTATCATAATCGCTGGACGATAGTGAAATGATTCATTCGTTGATAAATATGTTTTGTCAATAATAGTAGTTTTAAGTGGATTTGTATCAACACTCGCTTGCAATTCTAAACATTCTTAAATATTTGTAGAGCAATTATAAAGATTTCTTAAATGCTCATGTTTTGAAGTAGCTCTTTTCAGACTGGCTAAATATTCCATCGAAGTTCTTTGATCATTTGCCAGAAACAATTCATTATCACGGTATTTTAGTACAACAATGTATCTATGATATGATAAATTAGAACAGAAGAAACGGAGACAGTTCATCAATGTGACATTTAAAACATTAGCACAGGTAAGCTAATATGCGCTCGTAAATAGAGCGCAGTAAACACATGACAATTGACGTCACAAGCAATAATTGAGAGAAGTCATCAAATGCTGACCCGACTGCTATAAACTCGTAAAATTTCGAATAGGTTCGTAAACGAGCTAAAGCATGCAATAAAGTATTAGACGAAACTCCAAGTACATAAACAGATGAAAGCGTCTCGTCTCCCGTTCTTTGATGTAGCTACTTAGTGCTACTTAAGTAAGACAATTTAGTCCCGCCCTAGATCCCTTTGAAGGGTCCCTAGAGACTCTCAACAGGTAACTTTATAGCCGTTGAATTAATGCGGTCAAAGCAATTTTGTCAGTAATGCCGTCTTGTACATTAGTATCTCATTCGTTGAGGGAAGCTGTAATCTAATTTCTCGGTTTCCCTTTCAATAGGAGTTCACGTTCTAATGTGTAAAATTTCGAAATTTAAAATGCATGGTGTTTATGTTAATGATGGACTCGAAACATTAATTCAGAGTTGATTTATTTAATGTTACGTAACTTTTAAAACGCGTTTAAGATTAAAAGCATTTTTGTTTAACATTGCAGTGGATCTATCTGCAGTGTTCTCAGTAACGATGTCAAAATATTTCGAAATTTATTCACAATGTTGAAAAAATCCATCAAAATGTTCACTTAAATCAACATTTCTTCTGCTACCAGCTTTGATTTGGGAGTATTATTTAGCTTGATTGCCAAAATGACATTAAAAGCGAAGAAATTCTTAAAGATTTTATCCGGTACATGAATGACGAAATAAAAGGCAATAGGGTGTGACAGAGAGCTGCGCCCATGCGTAAAATAACCATTCTAAGAATTACTCTTAGAACAGGACTGGTTGAAGGGCATAATTTGATATTACCAGTACTCGATCGTGTAATCGATTAAGTTAAATGATAAGATATGACGAAACGATTAAGTCACTTTGAGCGTTGCTAATTTGACACATGAATTGGTTGTTTATTCTCTTGGTTCAGTTGTTGATAGCAGAGTAGATAATTCTAGGCATTTAATGATTCATAATTCATGTCTAAAATATTTGTGGTATCCTGTAGGCAGCAAATATAAAAGCAATTCGTACTTCTTGATTTGTAGAAACTGGAATATAGCCGGTTTCTGCTTGAAAAATTCCAAACATCAAGATATTGCTAATATTGCTTCATTATGTTCGAAAAATGTTCTGCTCAATAACGTACTAACGCAATGAATATTGTTCAACTGACAACATGAAAGCCATTGCTAATGGTGAATAGTGTGTAACGCAATTAGCCCGCTAACCGGCACGACTGACCAATAGTACATTTTGAGGTTTTACATTTATTTTTGGCAGATCCTTAACAAGTTGCAAAATGCCAACAAACTCAACAAGGAAGTTGTAACCGACAAAGTAGGTAAGTGTCCGTTAAGTTTGATATAATAACTGGCTGTACAAACATTCGGTTTTTGCCTCATCTTCACTCCCAAGTGATCCAAGCAGTGTCCGATTAATGTCCCCGACGGCATTCACTACCGAATTTGGAGCCCGCATCGCGCGGGGTCAGTGACCTCTCGCATACCGAGTACACACTGGCACTCGATCTTAAACATCGATGGCGATTCGATACGCTCCGTGAAGCGCGGTGCAAAGGTAAGGCATGTGTGAGTAGGAAAAGACAAACATTCGTCTATTATCACTGCATATAACAGAACAATGATACGGTTCTCGTATGGCTCTGTAGTCGATGTGATCTCAAAAACGATTGAGTCGAATTTGAGGGTGACTTTCTTTAAGAGACAATTTTTATAACTAGAACGATGTTAATAGCAGACGCGTTCAATCATAATTATAGATTTAATTATGTGACTGGGATTAATTAAAACGGCAGACTGTTTTATATTCGCAATTGTATGAAGACTGGTCTATTGAAGTATAATAAAGGAAAAGCTTCTATTGATGTTAATCTTTATGAATGAATGGTAGCATACAATTTACATTTCTATTTCCATAAAGCATGTCAGTGACACTTCATTGTTGTTTTACGATTACTAATAATATGATTAAAATGATAGCATCAATTTAATGTTTCCGTTACTCAGTGCACTTGGTCATCGAAGCGAAAAAATGTTTCACTAAAAAAAAACACTGGCACTCCGGTAGTGCCGACAGAAGTGAAAACTTGAACAATTACGAGTGTATTTTGTGAATCGTCTTATAAACAAAACACGCGTGTTAAAGTGTGTTCCTTATTTTATAGGGTTTTTTGCAAATCAGGTATGATGACCAAAGTGACTGGTTTATTCTTCTCGTGAAAGGAATTTATTCAGATTTGCTCGTCGTCAGTTATATATCCGTGGTTCAGCGCCATCTCGTCGTTGTTGGATGAACTACGTAGTTAGTACGCGAGGCCTACGTAGTTAGTACGCGAGGCCCTCGTAGTTCTTCCCGATGTGCATAGATGGCGCTGTCCTCAACAACGCGCTCGTCGTTGTTGGATGAACTACGTAGTTAGTACGCGAGGCCCTCGTAGTTCTTCCCGATGTGCATAGATGGCGCTGTCTTACGTTTTACGTCTTACGAATTTTCGATCAGGGTCACGTGACCTGACGCGAATTTAGAAGTTTTTACCCATTCCAAAAAAAGTACACAGCGCCGCTAAAGAAGTTTTCACTTCAAAAAACTTTGAAATAAAATCCATTCAATTTTCTATTAAATATATTTCAAACATCACGTAACGTCTTACGCTTACTAAGAAATATGAGTTCCAGAAAAAAATGTAATTCAATAGTTGCTACTTCCCACAAATAAAATAAAAATACAATTGACAAAATCGATGTTATCAAAATGTATCACTACGTGAATTCACGAAGAATCGAACGGTAAATGTACACGATCGATAGCTCCGATCGATAAATCCATCGTTAACGAGCGCATGTGTGCACTCCACTTTACAACAGTGACATTTTTAGTGAGTGTTTATGTAATAGTGTGGAATTGCCTATCTTTGGAATGAAACCAGTTTGGAATCGAATCGTTATCGATGTTCTATTCGTTGAACATGTCTCCTTGGCTCGGTTATATTTTCTCGTTAACAAACTTAAGAGGCTTAGTAGAGCACCCACGTCTTCCATTACGTCTTCAAGTCTTTTGTAGGTCGTAATGTTATCAAAGGACGGATGTAAATCATCCGTCCTTTAAGGGATCATAGGTTGAACTTTGCGGAAATCATTGAGAAATGTAACGTAGGAACAATTTCCTGAGCTTTAAAAAAAATTAGGAGTAAGAAGTACACCTAGATGAAAATAAAAGAGATACGATTTTGAAGTCCAAAAACAGAAGACGAACTAGCAGGGGATCGAGAAACGGGGGGGGGGGTGGTTCAGGGGATCAGACCGGAATAAATCCATAAAACCGATCGTACTGATCAGCATTTTTGGGATGCATGAAGAAGCCTCCTTGTGTAGCGCAGTTTGTTCCGCCAGTTACTCAACTGAACCGAGCGCTCGGCGCATCGTGGACAGTCACACCCAACACCTTAATATTTGACTGGCCAATTCTTCCCTTGCGATGATAGGGCTAACGCCCGCCTGGTTTGCGACCACCCTCCCACCAGAGTCCGGCGTCAAGCAGCCTGCTGTGTTTCGTCGATGCGTGGGAGTTCCAGTGCCTTAGGCATCTTCTGGGCATGCTCGTTCCATAATAGATCTCATCCATCGCTTTCCATTAGGCGTGATCGAGATCAAGAGCGGGTCCATTCAGCAATAAAAACAACAAATCATCATCATTCTGCCAATATCCCAATTTATTTGAGGTCGGCAACATGCCTTTTTCTTTCATACTTCAGAGAAAAGACGATAAAACCAATAAATGTGCACAAATTCGGCAAGTAGGAATTAGAAATACAATTAAACACAGCTAAATATTTACTACGCAAAAATCTACGTGAAGAGGAAAGTAAAAAAAAAACGCTAAGCGTGAATTGGTATTCCCGAAACGTTTTGCGAGATTGAAGAGGCTTTTATGGAAATGGACTGCGCGTGCATCAGATGATAGTACGAGTAGGCACCCACCCTAACGTGGTATTACGCGTCTGATTTAAATATTTACGCCTGCCTACTGCAATTTGAATACACCTGATGTTCAATTTATTTTGGCCGTGTTGCAGCTCTAGTGCTGGTTTCGAAATGCAAATGTATTCCAATAATACTTAATGCTCGTTGTACTCTGCCTACGCGGATTTATATTTTATTGTAGCAATGTATACCTGCTTTTGACTTGAATATTCTCTTTTAGTTGAGATGAAGACATACAAATAACAAAATTGAGATGAATTTAAATAATTTTTGGGTTTGGTTAATTGAAAACAGAGTACCAACTTCAAGATTTGATAAAGCCACAATATGAATAAGTTGGAACAACTATAGAAATGTGCCGTAATAAGCGTTGCAAGAGGAGGTTTCAGATCGGTTTTTTGAGAGGTAACGGTGCCTCCTTCCATATGCAGATGGTTGATCACTGGGGTGGTTTTGATGAGCTAGCGATTTAATGTAATTTTGAAAAGAATAATGTTATGTCTAGTTATGCTTTGAAAACGAAAACTAAGCGAGTAACATTCATTAAGAATTCACATTTAATTTGAATAAGATGACTCAATCAAACAAAATATGGTGACTTTCGGCACTAGGCAATCTCAAAAAAAAACAACCACAATTTGTTTAATATTGGACGCACACGCATATCGCACTCAATATTCACATCTATTCATCGCTGTCTGCCGTATGAAATGACTTATTCATTTGACGCAAACCATTGTGCGACAAAGTTAGTAAAACGGGCGACTAAACAAATTGCCTACTCAATTGTTTCGTATAGTGACCACCAACGTTTAGTTTTAATTAATTTGGACATTAATTAAAGCTTACAGGTACAGCTTTTGTTTTTATCTGTAAGCGTTTTTAAAATTACGAGAATTGCCCCTCTGTAATACCTCTGTCTCAATCTGTCAAAAATACCTCTAATTTCCCTACATTTTGACAAGTCATTGACATTTGTTTGTTGCCGAGATGAGACTGCAACTAGATTTTAAACATTTTAAATTACGAGAATTGGCTTTCTGATGATGATTCGATGGAAGAAGCAACACATCAAGTTTTACATTGGATTTTATACAGCACTGCTTTGATGAGATGTCATTAAGAATTAAAAATGTGAAAATAAAAATAAACCATGATGAATTAATTTAATTAATTACTGATAATGAAAAAGAAGTGGCCAGGCCAGAGTGCCTTCAATGTTGCTAAGTGGAACTGAGTTATGGAAAAGCAGTTTGATCCAAATCATATCAGACTGTTAAGGCGCAGATATACGATTTTCAATGATTTTAAATTCATAATCACGTCTAAACGACTGGCCTGATTTCTTTGAAAATAAAATATGTTATACTAGACAATTTTCTCCGTAATTTGATATGTGAATATTTGCAATTATATTTTTTAAACATAGTGTAATTAATTTGCAAAGTAATGTCTACCGCGGACAAAAAAACGATAATCACGCAGACACTATCGGGTGTATTTTCATAAAACTTTCACCATATAAAAGAAAATTTAATTTCCCAAATTTTAATATACGGTTTTTATTTGTTTTGTGTTTGATAAATCAACGTGGGTTCTTTTTTCGAATAATCTTGGTGCGCGTGGAAGCGGGGCTCTTGCGGGCGACGGGCGGCAGTGCATCGCTGACCACTGTCACGAGTAGACGCTAACGCTCGGAGAAAAAATAGATTATTGAGGTAAGTAAAGTATTTTAATTGAAATAAAATTAAATTAAATGTAAATGCAGATACGAGGTAATTATTGTAATGTAGTATATCCATACCGCATCCTTGTAGGGACAGTCCGGATCAGAGTTTCAAAAAATACTTGAATGCTATTATTGACATAGTTGTGGGGTAATTATTCTTGATAATGCTAGTTTTTATTCTGTTTGTTTTAGCTGTAAGTCATCCATAGCAAATAAATAAATAAATAAGTGACTTTAGTACGACTTCGTCTGCGGAGATGTAACTTTTGCGTCTGTTTTAGACTTACAGTACTTATGTCGTGCACAACATCTTCCTAATTTCTCACATGCCTATACTTCCATGCCGATGCCTAAAAATCCATTTATTTTGTAGCTCTGGCTGTATAGAACACGAGAAAAAGGCAACTCCGCAAATTGAAAATGAGGATATTATTGCTGACAAGTAAATGCATATACCCAATTTATTATTATTATTTTCACAGTAGCTCACATACAGGGGATCTGGTACATTTGCGCTCCTTTTGCGCGACTGGACGTTTCCACGACTAGACTGTTACATGACTGACATTTCCGCGAAAGACATTTGCGCGAGTACAGTTCGTGACACGTAAGAAGAGACTTGACCCCGCCTCCCCGCCTCTTTCCACCGCCCCGATGACGCCCGGTCCCCGTCCCGCACCGGGCGTCATCGGGGCGGCCTCGGGCGGCGGAAAGAGGCGGGGGTGGCGGGGTCAAGTCTCTTCTTACGTGGCACGAACTGTACACTTACGCGAAAGGATGCTTGGGAGACATTTATATTCGTAAAGGATATTGGGCAAAAATCCGAAAAATGAGATCCCATACAGACGTAACATCCCGCCTGTATTCTCCGAAGGGTAGGGCAGAGGTGTATACTAAGTTCGTGTAGTACACCCATTTATTACTTTATCTAGTTAACATACGTAATAGCTAGTTTAAATTGTTAAAAGTTATATTATGCGGTCCCACACGTTTCTTCTCCCGAGGGCGGGGATCGAAATCAAAATCCAAGATGGTGACTGCGAAATTTTACAAAATATGCGTCATGGGTGTCGTTTCCATGGTTTTCGGGGGCTCTGATGACGAAAATGAGGTCAAAGTCAAAATCCAATACGGCGGCTGCAAAATTTTACAAAATATGCGTCATGGGTGTCGTTTCCATGGTTTTCGGGGGCGCTGATGACGAAAATGAGGTCAAAGTCAAAATCCAATACGGCGGCTGCAAAATTTTACAAAATATGCGTCATGGGTGTCGTTTCCATGGTTTTCGGGGGCGCTGATGGCGAAAATGAGGTCAAAGTCAAAACCCAAGATGGCGGCTGCGAAATTTTACAAAATATCCGTCATGGGTGTCGTTTCCATGGTTTTTGGGGGTTCTGATGACGAAAATGAGGTCAAAGTCAAAATCCAATATGGCGGCTGCAAAATTTTACAAAATATGCGTCATGGGTGTCGTTTCCATGGTTTTCGGGGGCGCTGATGGCGAAAATGAGGTCAAAGTCAAAATCCAAGATGGCGGCTGCAAAATTTTACAAAATATGCGTCATGGGTGTCGTTTCCATGGTTTTCGGGGGTGCTGATGACGAAAATGAGGTCAAAGTCAAAATCCAATATGGCGGCTGCAAAATTTTACAAAATATACGTCATGGGTGTGTTGTCCATAGTTTTCAGGGTCCTGATGCTGTAAATGAGGTCTAGTTTAAAATCCAAGATGGATGACGCTTATTTTGTAAAATTTTGCAGCCGCGATTTTGATTTCGATCTCCCCTGCTCTCGGGACGAACGTATGTAACCGCATAATATAACTTTCTACAATTTAAATGTATTATGAACGTTATCTCGATAAAATAATAAATGGGTGTACTTTACAAACTTAGTATACACCTCTGCCCTACTCTTTAGAGAATAAAGGCGTAATCTTACGTCTGTATGGGATTTAATTTCTCGGATTTTGTGCAATATCCAAAATAAATGTCGCGCAAGCATAAAGATGCTTCCACACTTCCGCGAAAGCGCGGAAGTGTAGTCGCGCAAATGTCTTTCGCGGAAATGTCAGTCGCGCGTGTCTAGTCGCGCAAAGGGAGTCGCACAAATTCCTTTCACTTTACACTTATTAACGTAATAATGTAAAGTTTATTGCGTTTATCAGTTATGTTGTTTTTGCAACGGATAATATAAAAAATCACTTCTAGGTTTTTTCGTTTTATTTATCATTATAATTATAATGTTTCAGTTCTGAAGTGATTGGAACATTTGCATGCTTCCTGAACTGGTCGGTCCAAGACATACAAGATGTACCCCTCTTACATAGTTACTGCTATACAGGGACGCAAAAGAAAATCGGAAGAGGATAAAGAGACTAAAAAAAAGCAAAACAAAAAACGAGCAATGGTGGTGGAAGACAATAGCCAAGACAATACAAACGACCAAGAGACACTTTGTAATACAAACACACGTATAAATGATTCAGTGAAAACACAAAATTTTGAGGAATATTAAATAAAATTTAAAATAAAATTAAATAATTCACATATTTTTGTTTAATTTGATCATTTTAAATCTTTGTAAGTACATAAACAAACATACACATATAAAACTCACGCCTTTTTCCCATGGACGCCAATTGATACGATGCTTACAAGCCGATTCTATTTATTTCGTTTACGTTCATATACATATCTGGTCATACACGCACACAAATCATCACACATCTTTGTTTTATATTTTTGTCATCTTCTGTTCTTATTTTAAGTTGGTATGTCTATGTAGACAGGTGATAGGGCTAGTGATTCTGGATACGATATATCGAGAATCACTAGCCCTATCACCTGTCTTCGTTATCGGAAGCGTTTCCCTTACACCCTGTATATTTACGTAAGTACTTACATAAATACACAACAATAAATGTGTCCGAACATAAATAGGAAATACTAATGAAATATAGACATACCAACTTAAAATAAGAACAGAAGATCCATCAAAAAATTGGAAAAAATAATGAATAATTTTCTCTTTTTTTTTAGCATTTTTCGTACACTATGCTGTGAACAGTTAAATAAAAAAACCATTATTCGCGATTAAACACATTTTTTTTCTTTACAACTAACAAGCAATGTATTCGTAAATAAATATCATCTGACGCTTGCGCATGACCTCGAGTTCAAAGTGCACGCGCGCTCGCCGACAGCCGCGCGGCTGACAACCCCAAGTCCACGCGACGACTGACACGTACATGGGGAGGTGAAGGGGAAGGCGAGATGGGCATCGCCCGAGGTACAGAGATAATTGTGACCGTATTGTACCAGCTGTCTGCACTCACGTGCTTGAGCACGTGAGTGCAGACAGCTGGTACAACACGGTAAGTAAGTAATAATAACCTTCGTACGAATTCTGATAATCAAGGTAAATTATCACAAAACTCATTGGTATAGGCCGAGGTTTGAACCCGGGCCGGGTCACCTAGTTAGAGAGAGGAGTCCACGGCTATGCACGGCGCGGCGGCGACCTTGGGCATCCTTTGTAAAGCGCCGCCAAAATAAATAAGACGAAATATTACAGAGGCGACAACAGTTTTAAATTGATGCACTGTGTCGTGCATTTAATAAAAGTTTTGTATGTAAGTCGATAATCGATAATGCACTAGATAAAATAAAAGATCGCGACTATAGC
Source organism: Luperina testacea (assembly GCA_927399505.1). Lineage (NCBI taxonomy): Eukaryota > Metazoa > Arthropoda > Insecta > Lepidoptera > Noctuidae > Luperina > Luperina testacea. The sequence goes on along the minus strand of OV656768.1, from coordinate 13,419,792 downwards.
CGTGATTGACTAAATTAAGTAATAATTATATTATAAAAAAGATTTTCTCCTTTGTAATTTGTTGATCTTTGCACATCAAAAGACACCGCTATCTGACTTCACGACGTTTTACACGTTTTATAGGGGTAGGCATTTTGAAAGTGGTGTTTGTAAATTCCGTATAAATCCCGTGACTCGGCCCCGGCCGTACGCATTACCTTATTTTTATTAACACTATATTGAAATAAAAATGGATGATGGTTAAAAATCAGGCAGGATTGGATTATCCTCACCATCTGAAACGTATGGTTACCCTACGAAATTACGTGCATGCAGTTGCGGGGTCGCGGGGCGTGACGCTCTCGCTCCTCCCACTCGCTCAAGGTCGCTGTCACTTATTGTCGCCTTAACAAATTGAGCCAGCAGTAAGAACAAATGTTAATTTAGGATCAACAACCTGCAGAAGACGGGAAACGTAATAAGTACCGGAAATTTTACTCATACATTATTTACATACGTACTTATAATGCGGATGCAAACTGCACTCCCAAATATGGTCCTAAGTATACATTAAGTTATAGCGGTCAAAAGTTACTTGGCGTCTGGACCCAATTTCTCATTCAAATCCTTGTTGGTTTCATTTTGATCCTTATAGCCGAGGAATCATAGAGTATCATTTCTTTCTTATTTGCAGTAGATATATATTTTTAACAAGAATTTTATATGGAAAAAAAGGTTCGTTGCTCTTGATATCTCTGGCGTCATGTAGGTATGAATCTGCATTAACTAAATAATAATGTATTTTATACGAAAGATCTGTGTACTGTTTATTCTCCTATCTGATTTTGCTCATTTTAATTGTCTGTTAATCTCAACTCCCTCAAATATGAGTAATATTCTAGGAAAATCTCATTCAATCATACACATGACTTTGAGATAGTACTACATAAATAAATGTTTCACTATCTGGGGTTGAGCTCCACAGGGGAGAAACTGAGACACTCATATTTCCAGATACAGGCACGCTTTATACAGAAGACCATCTAATTCATTCCTTTACAACGTGGGTTTCACTTCATAATTTTATTGTATAGTGATTACAATCAAAGGAGGCAAATGCACCGTTCGCTTACAATTTATCTAATAGCTTATTAATTTTATCTGGCAGCACGAATCAGTTTCTACTGTCACAGGCTTTAATTACAACTGGGCTGGCAGATACCGTAAACAATAAACGTATAGAAAACCTACCTGTCGATGTAATCGAACAGATTGGCAGGAATTGTAAACATTCTGATGTACGATATACAAAGTTACTCGTGGAGTCGTGGTAGACAGCAGAAATTCCTTATAAAATACCATAGGACATTGTAGGGATTTTGTACGCAAAATCTGATCATCATAAGTTATTCCGCTTCGATCCCTTTTATGGTATTAAGATCACAAAGCGGGATAAAACTGGAAGAAATCGGATCAGGATTTTTCTTAGAAACTTCGTTGGCGTGAAAATGTTTCTTTACTAGACTGTGAGGCAATATTATGGAATGTAATAGACCTACAAATACGGTATCGTTTTCCTGATTAAGTTCCTTGCACGCCGAGTTCTATAGGGGTTCATTAGAGAGGTTACTATGGTGCTCCTAGGCGACGAGATAACAAGGGTCATAGGTGCGTTATTTATCATTTCCGTCAATTTTATTGACCGATGTGCCGTTATACGATACATTCCTTGTTGTACCCTTGTTATTCTGCAAGGTATTTGTTAGTTTTTATTCGCTTGGTGCTGACTGCACTGTAGGTACTCGGATTATGAGAACGTAAAACCCAAATAAACTGTTTTCATGAATAAAGAATTGATCGACTCAAATTCATGTGTATAGACACATATACACATGAACTTGAGTGAGGCCTTTGCCCAATATTGCACTGCGGTTCACCGAATTGAGATACATAAAGCAATACATAGCTAATAACGCTATGGTTACAGCCAATACCGCCGCTATTCCTTTACTAAACATAAATCCCTTCGATTCCAAATCACCATTATGTATATTAAAATATGCGCGTCCCCCGTTCGGATTCGCGGAGTTCCAGCAATGTTTGATTTAGAATGGTGACTTCCGGCTACATGGGGGTACGAATACTACGAATTAAGGATATTAACTGCGCCGGAAGGCATCTCATTGCCGCTCTGAATATAATATCAATAAATTTTGTGATCATTGCCCATTCGATCTCATTATAGAGAGTTGGGAGGTTTGGAAATGATGCTGTAAATTAGATCGTGTTGCAGATAGGAAATTCATAAGGATTGCTGTATCGCATATAGAATACCTATTATCGTAACAATATAATTACTGTACTTTTTTATTTATAATGCACAATTTATCTCGTGAATTAGCCATTAACGATGAAGTAAGAAATGTTGGGGTGACAGAAAACTTTACATAAGATACGACACGAACAGATCGGATAGGTAAGAGAGAAAAAAAAATGATAAGTATAACTGTAGATAATTCATAAATTGCTTAAAATATTTAATAACATAATAATTATGTTTAATTGAAAAACCTGCTACATAACTTATTATTTATTAATGACATACATTACGTTAGCACAGGAACTGCACATAAACGGAGCACTTTAAACATCCCATTAGGTAACAATTAGACGGGATTCACGATGCTCGTAGCGACTGCAGAACATATATTTAGCACAGTGCTTGTAAGCATACATTATTGACGAGACGTAATGTCATTTAACAGCGATCTTAACTCACCTCTAACTGGTAATAAAGGTCAGAAGAACCAATGCATACTGGCTGGATATGGAACGGAAGACGAATAACGAAAAGATAACAAATGAAAAACGCAACAGGATTTGAAGCAGGAATCACCCAACATGGACAATGCAATACGTTAATATCACCAACATTCAGTGTCCCCAGCTGTTGATTAAAGAGAATCTGACCTAAAGAAAGCTGATGTATAATTATGTGACCTTATCACTCATTTATGTGTAGTATCTTCTTGAGAATTATATGTAGACTTCTCTGTCAGCTGCTTATGGAATGCTTTGTCAACGGGTGTTGTTTATTTTGTGAAAAATGCAAGATCTACAAGAGATTTATTTTGTGAATGCTACATACTTAGTGGAACAATGACGACTGAAGTTTTAGTCATTTCGTTTGAGATCACTTGTGCGAGTTAATGCATTCATGGATTTCTGCTGGTACAGTAGACCTTCTGCATCCATCTGTAATATTCTAAACGAGCATGCTATCAATTACTTGGCTCCGTGATTGGTACATACACTCTCGGTCATAAAACTTGTGCCTGCCTTATTAACATGCGTACTACAACATCTATTATGAGCAGACGTACTACGTACCTAGCCATGTTTGTATCAGTTGTAAAAGAAAGTGTGTCTATGACCATTGAAGGCGTACGAGTATGTTTCATACACGTGGCAGTTATGAGCCTTAGAATAACATTTTTTTAAATGTGAATGTTCAAGTTTTTTCCTGTTTGGCAAGCCTTGGAAGAAACACCTGTGAATTTTTGAAAGCGAACAAATTAAGTAAGTAATTGTTTTGAGGATCTGTTTCTTGTCTGTTATTATTAGCGAGCTATATTTTTGAACATTATAAAATTTATAAAACAGACACCTGTGTGGTGAACACTCAAAGAAAGCTGGTTCCACATTTACATTTTCTGACACCAACTGCCTTATTAAAACACGTCGTTACAATTGATTAATGAAAATACAGAATCAAATAATTGATAACAAATATATCAAAATCTTAACGAAATATGAAGCAACCAACAGCTGTAAAGTGAAGGCAGCTGGTTCAAAAATGATATTAAGTACCAAAATGACCTCGACTCAACGGCCCCTAATTATGGTATAGGTGGGTGTACGTGTAAAATGAGCAACGGGACCCGCCCACAAGATGTTTGTTCCGGGTTTAATACACGAGCTTATAAATCAACAAGACGGACTTTTGTATCAGTTGGATTTTGTCTAAAAAGTTCTGATTTTTTTAAATTTGTTTTAAGACAAGGAATTTATGAAGATAAAGGAATTACGAAGTATGACCATCCTGGTAGTTGTTAACGTAAATAAACATTGCACTGAACTTTTGCAGCAGAATATTTCAAACACAATATGCCGGAAATTGGTATCCAGAAGCCCAAATGATACAATCTAATTGGATTTAATTACTTAGGCGGTAGACACAAATGAATCAAATTGCAATGATCAAAGCGAACTCGAACGACCAAAAAACAAAGATTTCAAAGAAAACGCAGAACAAAACAAAATTGGCATCAAGATCAGACCGGAATAACTCAATAAAGGAGCTTAAAATCCAATATCAATTTTCATATGAACTCTGATTTAATAATGAATCACTGCAGCATTCGAAGTGCAATTTCATTATTGGGAAACAGAATATTGGATCTCAACGAAGCGTATTTCTGAATACTTGTGGGGTAGAACGACAAACCGAATCATCTTTCCTCTATTGTCTATTGTGATATGAACGCTGATATTTGGCGGATTATTTCAACATCACTCACATGGTTATTATAAGTGCTCTTTGTTATCTGACTAATTAGGTTGAATCACATTTTGATAGTTGATGGTTCAACACGCAGTCATTTTGTGCTCTCTTTTCTACACACTATCCTTTTGCTGTCGTGTCTACCTGTTTGAATTGAACAGAGCAAAAACATTCAGGATATTGAGGAAACATCTTGAGTCTATAAGGTACAAAATGCATTACTAGGATAATATTTATAATTTGTGAATAAAAGCAAAGTGAAGATTACAAATCAAACAAGACCGGATTTACAAAACGAAAAAAAAATCTAAGTGCTTCTGCAAACACGGCGCAAATTGACTATGCATGATCATGGTCCTTTTTTGGTACACAACGTTTAGCCTCCGGGCTCGGTCCACGTTTTGAAACAATATGAAAGATGGTTCTTAATCATTTTCCGTTCGATCTTGTAACAGGCGGCAACTGTATAGGTATAAATTGAAGCTTGCCAAAATCGGAACACCTGGCGTTTTTTGCCACCTGTCTCCTTCTACCTGCATATGCAAATCGCAAACTTTGTATTTGGTTCGAGCAGCTACATCCTGATCATTTATATCTCCGTTTATGTTTATAAAATGAGTGTTTCATATAAGCGGTAATACTCTGAACTGCCTATTAGTATGTTACGTAGCGCAGGTATGTCGGCTCAATCCGTATCGCAATTTCAATCACTATTCGATATTCAATGTGCATAATCCAAACAGCGTTGTTAAAGTGTGTGCATTGCAGGGCTGTGTTTATTAAATTCCCCGTAATATGAGGGTGGCCAGACAATTAGGGTTGTCGAGGGAATATAGCTGTCAATCAGTACAGTACTCGAGTGCGGTTATGTGATACTTGTGACCGGACGTGGGGAGGCAACCTTTATATGTAGGTAGTTACTGTTAATCACCTTAGCTAAGCCACTTTATTGATTCAGACAGCGAAATATCAAACAGACTAGAGATTCAATGTGGGTTAACGGACGGAAGTTTTGTAACAAATGCTAACATCTGTTTTAATTAGATAGCTAACAAGATATCGGATGATTTTCATTCGTTTTCGAAATTAGGTTAACTGATTTCATTCTTCAGAATCAAAAGAAGTGAGGTTCAAATATAGAACGAGTTTTATCTGTCAATCCATGCGGGCGAACGGAGCGCGGGACAGTTACGCGAGTGGCGTGACATTCTAGTCCCAACGGTCGACACCGGTCAAAAAACAGAATACCGACCATGTCACGATGTTGTTTTGGGATTATTAATTAATTGGACGTTAATTTAACATGGACTTTGATTAATGAACATTGAAATTATAATGAATACCTACTACGTAAGGATTGATAACTAAGAAGTAAAAGGTACATAAAATACAGTACCTAGCAGGGACAACAATCTGCAGGGTAATGCGTAATACACTATCTGTAGCAATGGGTTTCATTTTTACAGTTCAACAACATTCATTGCGTTATTTGCGCTGTCGAGTAGTCACATTTTTCGAACATAATATTGGAGCAATGAATTAGAAATACGCTTCAAAATGATTCAAATTGAGAGTAAGGCTATGGTCTCCTATTTCACGCTGTACGCTGCGTCACGTTAGGTCGTACGCTGCGTCACAATGTTTACTATAGAAATGTACTATTATGGTCTCTTTCACACGTCGACGTTGGCGTCTTGACGCCGTACGCGGCATCTAAACGCTGTGCGTCGCGTCTCTAGTCATTTCGAACCATTGCAGCGTAAAGGTCGTCTCTCGCGTCATACAAAATGATGAGGTTTAATAAAGAAAAAGACGAATTGTTGATAGAAGCAGTTAAATCTTTTAATGCAGTGTATGATGCCTCTTCTTCCAGTAACAAATACACCATTAAAAGTTTTAGAATATCCATGATTGCAAAACCACTACCGTACGCGACCGCTCGCAAGCAGCGACTAAAACGCCATTCTCTGCTGCGGATGCATTGACCGCCGACGCTGTGCGTTGCATTCAGACGTCGATCGGAACGGAATGAACGTTGACGCTAACATCAGACGCCACGTTTGGCATAAAATAGGAGACCATAGCCTTATAGTGTGTTACGCAATGAGGGTTTCATGAAATGACGTTCGCTAGGTGGCAGCACTGACACGTCAGGTCCAGGTATCTGTCAAAGACCCTATATTTTCTTTAGTCATGACTGAATGATGAACGAATGAATGAATCGAATGATGAACGTCATCATATATTTTATATTGGAAGACCTCTTGTCACAGTGGTGCCAACTGGTGTCGTAAATTTTCACGAAAACCCTCATTAGTCTGTTACTATACCTACCATACGCGAAGCTGAATTTTAAGTCAATAGGTACACAAATATTTCATGATTTCCCAAAGTTTATCAAACTCCAAAAAAATACTCCAGACTAAATAATAGCAGCTGGTATTCAAATAGAACTACGAAATGGGTTTCCGATTAAATTTCAGACAATAAAAAACATACGAAATATAAAGCTTTACAGTAGCGGAGCCGAGGGCGTTCGGTAACCTAATACAGATTGTGAAACTAGGGAGAGCTATTCTGCAATAAACTAGACTTTAAGTTGTGGGTGTTTAGACTGAATGGAGTATAGAGTTGGGGCTGATCGGCTTTGCCCCAGGCACCGCCAATGCAATGCTTTTATTACGAATACTCCGATATCTGTTATTTGCCATTCTGCTTTTAGTTTCATCGATTTTCATGTATTCTTGTTGTGAAGAGATTTTGTATTAATGGTAAAAGTATGTGGGAGGATGGTAATGGAAAATGACTAAATAAATAAATATGGCACGTTGCGATGAATATAATGTATTTTGTAGAGAATTCCATATAATCAAATAATATGATATTTTTGCAAATTAAACTCATCCATGCGAAAGCTTTCATGATAATATTGCAAACATTGTAGGACGAAATTTTTTTTGCGTGACCAAAATATTCTAAACAGTAGCGAAATAAATTAATTACCTAACATAAAAAGATAAGTAGATTATTAAACAAATTACAGACTAAATTGATGTTGAAAGGCTCGGCGGTAATTCGATCATCTTATAAAATTAGCCCTTCGAGCGAATGAGGAGACTGGATAAAGGAAAGTTCCCGTCGGTAACAAAAACCAGTTATTATTTAAAGCAGAAAATCAATTGTTAAACTAATTAATTATTAAGACAAAACTCGTTTAAAGTTCTGATTTGTTTTTAACTTTATAAGACAGAAACCAGAAGCGGAACAATCATATTTAACCCTTTTAAAGCTACAATTTAAAAATTAACGCTATTATAATTATTTTGAGGGAATAGGCAAACAGGATAATTGAGTATTGAAAACATTTCACAAAGATGTAAGATGTCTAATAGGTATATTGGATTAAACAAAATCACAAATGACAATCACGATTTCTACTCACATCGTCACTTATTAAAGCAAAAATATGGAACTGCTTAGAAAATTTAATTACTGAGAAGTCTCCTCATTCCCTCATAATAATGAATATCTAGCTAGGTGTAATGTGCATGCATGCAGACGGGTTCCCACTAAAGTCATAGCTCAGTGGACTGGAAAGCACAGATAATTGCAACACTGGTACTTTCAATACAGACATTAACACTATCTATAAATGGAAGTCTATAATTCTATTTACTCACAATTAATTTGCTGTGCGGCTCGGTATTCTAAGGGTTATCTATCGTTGGCGTTTCATTCATAAAATTACTGCTAGTGTTAGTCATTCGATTCAATTAACTCAGTGTTGCTACAAATACTTGATTAAGATTTAAGATGTTCATCAATATTTTACAATTATGTTCTTGCTTCTGTTTCTGAGGTTAATTGGAGTATTTAATAGAAATCAGCTTTCCGACATTGTTTTCTCTATCTGCTATGCAAGATTTGTTCGTATCATCAAATTGGATTGTTGGACTTCTTAAATGCAGGTCTTCTTAATTTGGCATTACCTCGTATTGCCTGGTGAGTAACAGCAGTCACCATTGGCCACCACACTACCATCTCATTACATGTCTGTGACCTCTGAGTTTTTTTTTTTTGGCCTTTTTTCTCAGAGTAGTCAGATAGGAAACACCGACCTCATCTAATTTAAAAATCGGTTGTCTGTAAAGTCGGTTTACTGACGAAAGTTGAACGTGACAACGTCATAAGAAAATACTGATGGAATAGTTGCATTGCATTTGTTAATATTCGCTTGCACTTCAAGCCGCCATGGAACGCTACAACGCTACAGAGCAAGGCCGCGAGGTAACGCTACATGAGTCATGTTTTTTCGTGTGTGCAGCCAGCTTCATCGATTTATTAGACGTTGTCACGTCAAAAAAAAACAATATTTGACATGTAAAAGTGTTTGTACAAACCTACTTACAAAAATAAAATCATTTATCATTTAAATGCCAGATAATATGACGACACGTTACTTTAAAAAACTTATGTAATTATCATATATTGTAACAAATTAACTCAACTTTAATCCTCTTCTGACTCACGCAAAATATTTTAACCACCGTATTCTGGAATATTACCAAACTCATTACCGATACTCATTATCGATTTTATATCAACTGAGCTTTAATAAACGGCTGGCATTGTAGGCAGGCGGTAATGAAGTTGAGCAGTAAATGAAGACATCCTTTGGCATACAAAATTCCTAGACGGGAACGCGATAGTTTCACATTTAACGAGACCAAGCGCCGTTGCCAATCCTCTGGCAAAATTGACGATAGATTGAAGTGCATACAAACAAGGACTGATTTAATAACTGCGGAATTTGATGTACCAGGCTAACAGGCTCAGCGGGAGATACTTGATTGATTATTTGAAACACGTATTGTGGTTGCGTCGAAGCTGATAGGAATGTTAGAGAGTTCATTTGTTTAGGGATTTTGCCAGAATGCATGCTTGTACTTTGCGAATGAAGCAAATTATTCGTTTTTTTTAAGATAGTTAGCGATAAGTAACTTTGTATTAGTTGAATGACAATATTTCCTAATCTAGAGCACAAACTGACCAATGTGAAACTTTGTAATAGGTAAACATAATTTCACAATCATAAGAAGTTAGGTTAAAGGTGTAACAGCAAGATATAGCCTTTAAGTTAATAAAATCTCCGCACTGTATCTTTATAAAATGACTAATGCTTGCGAAATGGCTTTAGCATTAATCCAGGAAATGGACGTTTTGATAAATGTTAACGATACAAGTTAATCCTGCGCAGTTTCCGAGTTATGCAACAGAAAGCTTTAACCAGCTGCTATCAGTGATGGACGTAGGAATATTCTCATAGGCATTTCACTCATTTGCCATTTGCAAGTAACATAAGGACATTTACCTTAAGGCCTAAGAAAAATAAAATGCAACATTTTTACGTTGAGTAGAGTTTAAAAGCCCGAGTCATTTCGCAGAAAAATTGTGTCAACAGATATTTTAGAGAAATGTGCTGCATTTTCTGTGCCTTAAGTAGAGCTTTAAAATGTCAAGTACGCCCAGTATGATAAAAAAATAGTATTATGTCAAGAATCACATACAATCTATAGTTCTATAAGACATTTTCTGAATTTAATCGAATTTAATTCGTCCCTATTCGTATCACTTTTGACACTTCTTTGATACAAATTCGTATCAATTTGGCTATAATCAAATTGGGAACTAACTCGAATCGTATTCGATTCGAATCAGAACTCGAAGATGACAAGAGTAAGCCCCTGATTCAGACAAAATGTCATTCATACTCATTTCCATTTCCACGTAAAACCTTATGCACCCTTAAGCGAGAGACGGAAATCGCAGCTTCAATAAAATCTGCATACATCATACACACACAGCCTACCTACAGGTACACAGAGTAACAACGTTGCATAATCTGCTCACTGTCAATCCGCGTATATCGGTCTTAATTAATGCCCGCTTTGGTTCACGCCGGAGGCCTTTATCTTTTGATTGACCTGCACTGTTGGTTATGACATAATAGAGCTATCTGCATGTTTGTTTAATCTATGTGCGATAATGTTTTGTCATGGAAATTGCTTTGTTGATAATGATGAAAGCTTTGATATCAAGAGTTATGTTTGTCATCTTAATTGTACGCTAAACCTATGCTCTAGGTACTGTTTTATTTAACCTCACCTGTCCTAGCCTAACCTTAGATATTTATTTGTATTATAACCAAAGTTGACAGAAGAATCCTAATTTTTATGTTTTTTCAACACACTTGCTCGTAAAGTGGCTCTTAATGAACCGCTCTTAGGTCTATAATACAGTGTATTAAACACGCATACTTTTTACTTTATGTTACCACACTATTGCGGTAACGCCACAGATAACCATAAAACAATTTAATAAATCGCTTATGTTCTGCACCGTGTCAAATACGCAACGACTGTTAAATTGCACCCTACCCTCATCGCTCAAAATCGTTGTCTTGTGTGTAACCAGGGTAGGTTAGCTTCTGATTTGTTTATTTTGTACTTATTATGCTAAAACGATGTATGTTGTGTCGAAGTTTTATTGTAATGTTAGTTTTAAGATACATTTTTGTTTTTATCTACGCTTACTGGCAGATAACATTGTTCTAAACCTATTTATGTTTTCTCTATAAGTGAATCGTAATTCTTTTGAGAAAATAAATATCTTTAACCGTAACTATTTACTAGTTGGAGATGTGCGCTTTCAAAGAGCGAATTCCTTTTGGCATGAAGTCATGCTAAAAGGAATTCGCGGGTCATATGTCACTTTTTTTTTAAATAGTCTGAATTGTCCTTGGTCCCAAAATGAACTAAAATTTATTTACCTAAAATTGTCTGTGGTCCCTCCCTCCCGGAACCAAACGGAAAAGACCCTGACTGGCGTTCTATTATTGCGGATTCTCACTGAACTAATGTATATTTCTCTATGCTAATAGTACTTTCTAATTCCATACTGTCTAAACTATAATTTGACATACGACAACAGTCTAATCATTATTTTGTGTTTGTTATATTTTTTATACCTATAGTCTGTTTAGCGGTTTCACCAGTGCCTTTATTTACACCTGCGCGCGCATTGCTAGCGCGGCGAGCGGAAAAACAAAACCAGCGCACCACTTTCTGTAGAAGTTAATAAACAATACTAAAAAATACTAAAAACTATATTTTTCCTCGCAAGTGTGTTAAAAAACGTCGTATGAAACGCGTGTGCATTGATCATTACACACTGGGCTTACTTATCGCGCTCTCGCACGGCTCGCGCGAATAATATCACCTCGGGCAGTGATCAACATAGCACACATGTATCATTCATAATGTACTATTCTGTGTACGTTTTACGAACTATAAAATTACTGTCATTACCTACTTCCTAAATTTACCTACTTTACTATCATCACTTACTTGACTGCCTCGTTGGTATTGGATTCCCAGGACGGGCTAAGTGTTATTGGGTTTGTGAAGTGGAACTTCTTAGGCGGCAATTTGATAAATGAACGAGAATTGAGACAGTGTATGGTGCTGCACGCGCAATTTTCAGTAGCAGCCGGAATCTGGATTTGTGCCCGTTTGATGGTAATTGGCTCGTCCCCAGTTACATAGTACTTTAACATAATTAGCGAAATGTAGATAGTATACACTATGGGTACTGCGTAACCCTTTGGGGCAACAAGGAGTGATGTTAAGTTATGTTACCTTACTGCTGAGGCTAAAATTACCATCCACGATTTGATTGTTCCAACTTCCAGGTAGCGTTCAGTTTAGACCCAATTAGAAATGGAGTTCGAGCTAAAACGTCATGTAATTGAAGGCGTAGTTCATTGACCCAACTCAAGATTACATAAATTAGGTATCAGTCATAAACGTTAGAATTAATGACAAATACTTAATATAGTCGCAAGTTCCTGTTGAACGAGTCGCACGAACACCGGAACAACCCGTTTCCCTCATTCGACTTTTAGATCTTGAGTTGAATGATAAACAGTCAATTCTAGGTTTGTTTATATTTCCATAGTTATCTGTATGAAGAAAAATTGCTTTTTTATGCACAAGAGAGCTTTTCATTGCTGATAGGTTATGGAAAGCTAGCGAGAATTGCTTGAAACTACCTTTGGCATTGATACCATCTACAGATTGCGTCACCGACATCCAACTGCATGTCGCGACATGCAGTTGGATAAGCCTGCTCATGCAACTGACATAATCTTATAATAACTTCTTCTAACATACACGTTTTATGTCGAAAGGGTTTGCCATACTTACTTTTGCCTAGTATACCAACCTATCGCTAAAGATGGGGTTGCTAAAGATATAATATTGACAGATGGGAAAAAATTATACAGTCTATGATATCGTTAGCCTATAGATGAGAAAGTATTACACAGTAGTTAAATGTATAATAAAATGAGTCGATAAAACTGTTTATTATCATGAGTCACAAGAACCATTCAGATGGACAGAGCCAAAGGAATCCGTATGAATGCATAAGGCTTGACGAGTGACTCAGACAAGCCGATGGGTTTCCCCACTTTCTTAGATTCGGTGTGGGAGGGACTTAATCATTCTGCAATTTTGGCAAGGCCTCGAATGTCATGTAGGAATAAACTTTTTATAGACGTAATCATGATGAACAAAAAAAATATAATACAAGTAGCGTTTTACTTTTAACTTAGAAGGAAAACAATATTTTTAGATTGACTTGATCTCATTCAGTAGTCAGCCTACTGAAGCTCAATCTGATCAAAAAAATCAAAAGAAGATCGCAGTCATAGTAACTTCTTACTAGAGTACTCGATAAGGTAATTAGAGGTAAATGCTGTCTATATTCTTGACATATTCCTCCACACATATGTATTCAGAAAGAATTGAAAAAGAGGCTAAGGAAAAAACCAATGGGTAAGCACTTTTACCAAGTTACTATCCTAAAATGATTATTTTGTAATATTTGCGTATAATAAATATTTCACAAACCAAAGTTTGTGAAATATTTATTACAATTTTATTTACTGCCAAAGCAATAAACAAAACAACGACGACTGTAAACATGAAGTCAGTGAAGCTGAGAATGTTAATGGGCTTATGAAATAGAACGGCATGAAACATTAAATTCGTTGAGTGGCCATTCATAAGTAGTGTTAAATGACCACTTTGGCACAATTAGTGAGGGCGCCAATCGACGAGGCAATGCATACAGCGGCAGATGATTGTGCTAATGTCACGCGACTGTTCTTTACTGAATTGGAACGTTGCCTTTTAATGAGCCAAGGTATGGCTGGAATTCGTACGACAATAAATTCATTAAAAAGAGGAGACTGTTTGGTATTTTTAAACTTGTATTTTGAATTGTTTCTTCATTTTGTTTCTTCTACACTGTTCTCACATATAGAAGCAATAAGAATAATGTACCCAGGACTTTGTAATATCTTGATTTAATAGAGTGTACATGCCCGTTCTTCTCCATAGAGATCTACATTTTGGAATCGGCAACTAGCTTCAACTTTCTGACTAACTGACCGACTATGTGGCAATTCAAGTTTGGGGATTAAATATAACTACAAATATCTACAATTCTCTCTCTATACGGCTTGAAAGAGCCAGTAATTTTATTTCAAGTCCTATTGATGTGTCTAAGTAGGTATGTTTCTCATCGACCATTTTCTACTTGAGAATTTTGAAATGTCTACGGTCTAGTTATTAGCATTCTTGCTACTCCAATATTCACAATAGATTCTCAATAACGGTATACAAAACGTTCTAACAATGCTCGTAAGTGGAAAGTATCACGAACACATAATTGAAACAAACAATTTTGCTGAATCACGTGAGCAATCGTGTAAACAAACCTATGTTCGTTTTTACAAGGTACGATCTTCGGTCCAATTTACGTCCAATACAATTACAGAACATTATCACATTAGTAACGAGGCAAATTGTTAACCAACACGTAATTTTAAATGGCGTCTGCTTACGTATCTTCAACTACAATGGTAAATAATACTAAAACAAAAAGAGCAATGGATGGAATGCGGTGCGAAAATATATCATACAGGCGTTGGGGCTCGTTAAAGCCGTGGAGTGGTACATGTGAGTTGTTTTATTGTGCAAATCAGCAGCTTCAATTAGCATAACAAACGGGCGATGTACGCACGGGCGGTTTCACTAGTCCGAGTGCGCTGTGGCACGGCACAGCCCGGTAGGGTTGCTTGGTATCGGCCACACGTCCAAATGGGATGGTCGGAACAGTCGTGCTCGCTAGACCGTACTTTTCAGCTGCATCGACTTTCTACCACATACATCGCATTTGAGCTCCAAACTTACATGTATGGAATTGACATACTCGTAATGCAGAGTTTACGATTAAGAAGGTTTTTCACCTAGAATCTGTTTAATATTGAAAACTAAAGCTGAAAGTGGTACTTATCTTTAAACTAGATCATGTAGATTTCACCGCAGTATTAAAACATGAACACTATTTAGGAAAAACTTTAAACTACCGTTAAACGATGAATAAAATTACATCAACAACACAAAATAATTAACTTTCCTGTAATACAACAAACATTGACTTCAACCGAGGCTATCCCATTAAATAATTACCAGGGAAATCGGTCTAGAATTCCATTATGTGAGTGACATCCCAAGAGATGCGGCATCCGTTGCAGCCAGGGGACGTACGCACCAAGTTATTGTAATGAGAACGACAAGGGATATTTATGCCCCGCCACGCGTTCCGAATACGCAATGAGTCTTAGATAGGTACTCGAATATTCAATATAAGGGACAGAGTCTCGAATTGGGATATTTGCAACATCATTTACTACGCAAACATGCTGACAGGTGTTGATTTTGGATCTTTCGGATCTTTGTATTGATAGAGGTTTTGCATTTGCGAATAGGTATGTAAGTAAATTGACGCACATACGGTGATTTGAAATTCGAGGGTTGGCCAAATATTTGTGCACTTTTATGATCTGTTTTTTCTTCAGTTATAAGAGTACTAAAAACTGCTTGTTCGTTGTAATCGAGCCCTGCTATATCCCACAACCTGAGCATTTTGTGGTACACTTTACGGAAAAACTATTACGCCTATTGATTTGTGCTTTAACATAATAATTTCTATTTATATGTAGATGTGTTATCAGTAAAAAAAATAATAATTTAAATTACGAAAAAAAAATTAAAAAAAAACTGCCTTAAAGATTATTACCACGCAGAAAAACGACGCGAGCCCTCACAAAGCTCTGCTTTTAGCTAGTAATAATAATATTCAAGCTTTTTTAATATCACTCCACTATAATTCTCAAAAGAAGTCTTAGGAATCCTTTCCTAGATTAAAATATTTTCGGTACTCGGGAAGTCAACCCGAACGACAAAAATGTCTTTCAAAAACCAATTTTGCGCCGTCCAACTCCTAGAAAAATGCCTAATAGCGTCGGGAGGCTGTAAAAGGGTCTTTCAAATCCTTACACAATAGTGTGAGATGACCTGTCTCAACGGAAGAAAATAATTTTCCCTTCTGCTTTTGTCCTCAACCGAGAATATGGCGTGCGGAAAATAATATTCGAGCCCATTGTACGCTTTCTCTAAAAGTATAATTTAAGTCTTTTGTTATTGAAGAAAATATTGTCGATATCTGATGTTAGTTTTTGGTTGCTTTCACCAAGGTCGGAGTTAAATTAATATTGGTTTTGTAGCGTGACGATTTTCACTTTCTTTTGAACGTGCAACCAAGTGTGGAGTTTTGATTATAAATGCAATTGATACATTTTTTACGGACTCAATAAGTATAAGCATTGATGTATTATTAAAATTGCTTGTAAATCAATATTTTGCAGTAAAATAATAGTCAAAGTCAGCTGTGTTATTTTAATAACCTCAATCACGATCGTACTTTCATTATTAATACGTACATAATGTCATAGTTATAGGATATTCTCGAGCAATTAATTCTCATAGTTCATTATAAATGTCGTTTCGAATTTTACTCATACTCAAATCATAAATAATATGTTGTCATCATTGAGGATAAAAGTATTCATTATTCATGCACGAAGCTCATTAAGTTTTCGTCGATTTACACAATTCCATTCCTTATAATTAATTCCAACTGGGTGGCGTAATTAACAACCAACTTTATCTTCAAACCAATCTGTCAATTACATTTTTCCTACAAATTAATCTCAAGATCTTATCGAGGCATAAAAACCCAATTAAATTGCTTTGTCAACGAAATGAACAATTAAAGAGTTGCAACAACTTTAAATATAAATAAATGACTTTACATAATCGGTTCATAATATGTATTTTATGGAATCGATAAAGTGAATAAACGTCCCTATGCAATAGTGATGTAACTGCAGTGAACCGCCTCGTACGAGTGATTCCGTTTTATAGCTCGTATATACTCAGGCAATAACTTTAGATATACCTACACGCTCTGGCGAGATTTTTTCAATACATTTTTAACCAAGACAACAAGATATAATGAATTCTTAATCCATATTAATACTATAAATGCGAAACCTCTGTCTGTCTTTTCGGTTCTGATACCTTTCCTTTCACGTTTTAACGGCTGAACGGATTTCGATGAAATTAGGCACACAGACAATGACCTAAGCTAGGACTCTTTATCCCGAAAGTACGTTTCCTGGGATATTTTCCGCAAACTTCCTAGCAAAAGCTAGTCTAAAATAATTTCAATTCATTTCCGCTCCTAAAATAAGAAATATTATAGCTACGTTTATTTCGACCGAATAAATATAAAACCGAGGAAATAATTTACCGATTGAACAATTTTCACTTTTTTTTTTTTTTTTTGTTTTTTTTTTTTTTTTACTTTGGACTGTATATGCCTTTTGTGAAAGTCCTCCTTCTCTGGTCATTTAATCGACTCTAAATCTAATGTCGTTACACTATCAGATGACCCTTCCGAGCAATTACATGCACATTATTAGCATTCTAAATACTCGACTAAAAGCACCAGTGACATCACTATGAACAGCGCAATTTCGTGAATTATTTCGCTTTCACCGTTGATTGGCGCTCAATCACCTTAGTAACAACGATTTTAATTAAATTTGTCCATGGATAAGTATCGAATGGGTGACCACTGCTTACGAATACGAACCAAAGAGCACTGGTTTGATAAATCCATACTAATATTATAAATTCGAAAGTGTGTCTGTCTGTCTAATATCTCTTCACGCTTAAACCGCTGAACCGATTTAGATGAAATTTGGTATAGAGATAGTTTGAGGCCCGGGACCTTTCCCGGGACTCAAACTAGGATAAAATGTATCCTATGTCCTTACATAGGATATATTTTATCCCGATATTCCCTCGGGATCGAAACTTATGCGGTTGAAACCGCGGGGCGCAGCTAGTTAAAAATAAAGGAGGTTAATTCAAGAAAAGCGTTCAAATTAGCTGTCATTATTTCGTAGACAACCAGGAAATCAAAAAAGTTCTCAACAAGCCTAGTAAATCTAGGACACAGACCAGACCAAGTTCATTATCATCGGTCTAGCCTTTTCCGAACTATGTTGGGGTCCGTTTCCATTCGAACCGAATGCAGCTAAATACTAGTATTTTAAATACATGAAGCGACTACCAAGGTCTGAGACCTCGCCAACCCAGCTAGTGGGTTATACGATAGGTACCCCTTGGTAAGACTGCTTGTCGGACTTTTGGACTTCTAACGACCCGTAACAACTGTCGAAGATCCACAAATGACAGGGTCTCGGTATCACCCATCCACGGACCGACCGCGACAAGTGTATATACCTTAACCTGATCGCGCAAACGCGTGTTGACGCGTGTTATTACTTAGTACCTATGAGCCCCAAGACAGACCAAGTCATAGGGTTACATAAACACAAGATCCAAAGCTGTCAACCGTAGTAATCATATCCTGAATCTTGTTAGCAAGGATGCCGACTGTCCTCCAGAAAAGGTCAAAGGATATTATTAGCATACTAAACAAAATATGCACCCGTGACATCACTATGCAACACGCTTCGCTTTCACTGCTGATCGTCGCTCCATCAGTTCAGTTGTCAGTTTTCTGTCGCAGCTCAGACGACGATCAGTCGTGCGGCGACAGTTACGTAATGACGCATGCAGCCATTTATTTGAAGTGGTAATCGATATGCGCCAATCTGTGGTAACGTGTCGTTCAATTGATGTGTCAAGTAAAGGTTTTTGGTAGTAACCGTTTGTGTTTGATTGTTAATGCAGATTGGATGATGAAGAGCTGATTTTTGCTTTTTTTGAAGTGAAAACTTCTTTAGGTGCGTTGGGCATTTTTAGGGTTCCGTACCAAAATGGTAAAACTGAACCCTTACGGTGAGACTCTGTCTGTCTGTCTGTCTGTCACAGCTGGATATCTCAAGAAATAATAATGCTATCAACTTGACATTTGGAATTAGGTGACGTTTGCCCAACTATTTTGCAAATGAAAAAGCAATGAAAATATAGGTATCTATATTTTTGCAACGGGGACTGAAAAGGGGTCTGAAATATTCGAAGTGGGGCTACTAGGACATGTGGGGTATCATTGAAGGAGCGCAGTTTTCACATTCTCAAACATTTTTTTCTTTTCTTTTAGGCTGCGTATTTCGACTTTTGATGACAATGAAAAAAAAAATACTGTTTAATACCTTATCTCCGAAGTTTGCAAAGAGAACAATCTGAAATTATTTTATGTGATAGAAGTTTATGTAAAGATTACAGGAAAAATAAAACGAAGTCTCTAAATAGCACACTTTTTCAGAAATCATCAACAAAAGTTACATTAGTTCCACTATCGGTCAAGAGATGGCGCTGACATAAAACTGCAATATTCTACACCGCAGTGCAGTGTTAAAATTCTCTGGCGAATATAGGCCTCGCCGATGAAAATTTAAAAACATATGATGGTACGGAACCCTCGGTACGCGAGTCCGACTCCGGTCGACGTCCGGTTTTTTTTAAGTTACCGTAAGCGACACCGCGTGTGTTTTGTTTATAAGACGATACAAAAATTACCCGCTTCGGACGTGTTCGGCTGTCCCATGCCCTCGGGATGCACTCGGTTTTAATGTATATCCGATATGAGATTGAGTCATGGCAAAGTATTCTGTTTGTGTTTTGTTATCACTTCTGTCGGCACTCCCGGAGTGCCACTGTTTTTTCTTTTTGTATTTTTGTTTAGCCTCTACTGTTCCACTGCTGGCCAAGGCCTCCCCCAAGTTCTTCTAGGAACTCTTTTCCCGCGCCACCTCGAACCAACCCTCACGGTACGCATCCAGATCATCTCGCCACTGCTTTCTAGGCCGGATTTTTGTTTAAAACTTAAAATAAATTAATGTGAGTTGATCATGCACACATTATTCTTTAACTATTTCTCTAAAGAATAATTTGTGCACTAATCAACAGTTTTCTCTAATGTCACTACAAAACCATACTTGTAACATATTTACAACAAAAAAATACAAAGCTACAAACGTTAGGAACGATAAAAATTAACCTGTAATGTCGCAATTACCCGTCATTATAACACAAAACTGGATCTAGAACAGCATACCATAATTGGAAAAGTTCACAAACGCAGTCATTAACCGTGCCAGTACATGTGGTCGAGGAAGGCAGAGAAACGGTATCCGACAGAATCCGACTTAGTTTTTTCAATTTGTTAAGGGAGATTTAGTACGGGTTACAAACAGTGATCCACGAGTGAAAGACGTGGTGGACGTAATTGGTCTAAATTACCGTCTTCGAGGGACCATCGCAATGATTGCAGGCCCAACAGACACTTTTTCTATTAGAAACGACCTTCTTTAAACGTTCTTCGGAGTAATTTTGGTTCCCTTAACGCTGGAGGCATGAGTGACAAAATGAGCTGTACTACAAACACAAATAAAAACGAATGTAATGATGAAATTATAGTTTTACTGCGCGCTGAGAGTGAAGCAGTAAAAAGTAATGATACAAATAGCAATCATATGTAAAACAGAGTGCTACTGTATTGACGAGCCTATCAAATAAAGTATGTCATTGAATCAGAGTTGAACGAATCTAAGCATCCAAAATCTATTCTGTGATAAAGATGTAAGATATCATAATAAACAAGGGAAAAGTACCCTGGACAAAGTAATATTGTTTTCTTCTTACGTAACAAAATAATAAGCGGATTATTAAGAGCTCGCTGTGAAAGCTTCCACTCAGACAAAATACGTTATTATCGTTGTAGTTGCTAAGATACTTTTTAACTCTGTAATTGGTACAAGTAAATATACACAATTAGAAGCCGGAGAAGCCGGTTATCTAGCACATAGTGTTGCAAAAAATACAAGCGCATTGCTAGATTAAAACTCTTTGTCTTCTACATTTAAAGGACAATATTGTTTCTTATTCAGCTACATGTATCTAATAATGTTGAAACACGCAAATGGAATTTGAAAATTAATGTAGGATCCATGTCACTTGAAATTGTTTGTTCCAAGTTAAGCATGAAAATCAAGAGAATTAATGAGAAACGTTCCTCGCAACCTTGACTGTTCATGCAAATTACGTCCAAATAATAAATGAATACAAAACGAAATCAATCAGCCATTTAAACAACCCACGAGTATCAAGAAAAATACTTTGGAGGAAAGTAAAAGTTTATTTTTATGTTAAACTAGCTGATCCGGCGAACTGCGTACCGCCTCAGAATATGAAATACCTTCGTTTTTTTCGTGAGTTTTCCCATGTTTTCTGCTATTCGGGGCGGAGACAAATCCAACAAATCATACATCATAAAAATCGGTCCAGCCGTTCTTGAGTTATAAATGGTGTAACTAACCCGACTTTGTTTTGTATAAATAGATAGATAACGTATAGCGATCTAAAAATATAAAGCTTGGTATACCTATTGCTGTTTATAATCCCAAGCAGGTGGCAATGAAATCTGTTTAAAATACTTGATTTATGTAAACGATAGCTATCAAACTTTGTATTTTTATGTAATCAACATCGTATTAATAAAAGTATCGTTAAACAAGAAAACAAATATCTTAAGAAATAAGAGAACAAATATCTTAAGAAACAAGAGAACATATTGTAGAAAGAATTAAAAGCGCTTATTTGTCAAACAGCAAACGTACAGCAAATAGAATGACAAGCGATATTTTCTCCAAGCAAATATGTACTTGGGATTAATCGGCGAGATCGAAGTAAACACTGGTCATAAAATATAGTCGTTGAAGGGAGAACCGCTAAATATCGCAGTTGATAGCATCACCAGTGACGAGGAATCATGGCGCGATAAACTTAACCCCTAATAAAAAGACGAAGTACTGGCCAGATTATTGGACGCCTCTTATCATGTGACTTAGGCCACCCCAAATTGAGTGAGCGAGAATTATGGACGAACTTTCTACAAGCAAGAAATAAAAGATAATGAAGATCCCGATTAGATAAATGCGGTAAACATTTGGATAAGTATCGGACTAATGTCTATAAACGTTTATGATAGTATAGTTTTGTGGGAATGGACGATGTTAATGTCGAATAGCTTAGAATATACTCAAGATAATAACAAAGTTGAGATCGTTTTAATCTACTAATTTTGCAAAGAAAAAGTTTTGATTAAAGCATACGTATTTAATACATTTCTAAGGAATTTCTTAAGACTTTTTGATAAGCCGCAAGTAAATAAATACCGATTCCAAACATACTTATGTAATATACGAGTAAGAAATAAGTAAGAAAAATGAATCAAGTTTCGATGATCCCTTTGTGCAAACGTAACCTAATCTTTATTAGATTCTCAAACCAATGTTTGTTAAACGTTTTGAGCTAATAAAAGTAATATTAAGGGAACGAGAAGCTACGTACGGGGGGAAATGAAAGCGACGAGAGAATGAAATTGGAAAACTTGTTACAGAATTATTCGAGATGAAAAAGGAGAAAATAAAGCTCTAGTAAAAGTTAGTGAAACATGCTACGGTTGAATGTTTTTATTTACCTGGGGGATCGTGTTTGATCCGTAGAAAGGTTATATTCATACCCCGGCCAAGTTTTTTGTATGAGTGCAAATATTTGCATTAAAAAGTTGGGCAGTAAGCTGATTGTGTTTAAGCACGTCCCTATATGCTGCGTTGTTTATGTTTTTATTTTCTTAGTAGAAGACCGGAGTCTGGGTTTTTGCCCGATTAATGGCAACAGGCTCGCCTCCTATTACATGGGACTTAAATATAACTGCGGCGTGAGCTATGCTATATGCTCTATATGCTTATTTTTTTTGCTTTTGGTGTTTAAGGTAAAGGTCGTAAATGTCAAAAAGGGTTCAGTAAATCAATGTGCAAAACTGTTCTCTTTCAAGGGAGTCAGGATAAGGGTTGTGCGCGGGACGTGCGGAAGGCAAAGCGGGTCCCTTACCGCCCCCGTGTTTTGATGTGACGCACGCTTAAACAAAACAACTCACCTTTTATTCCAGTTTCCGATCTCAGCGTAACGTCGGCCGTTCGAGCTTCCGCACCTCCTCACTTCATTTCCTTTGAACGTCTGAACAGAGTTCCCGTTAGGTGTTAATATTCCGTTCGTAGTATTATTGTTCCGTTCCCTGTTCCTCGGGAATGTTCCAGTTCCTGAACGAAAAGTTGCCAAATGCGGAGCTTGTTCCACGTCGGGCGTGAACTGCTGAAGCGGAAGAGTCACGTTTCCACTCCAACTCTTGCGATTGACGGCGAAAGTTTTGAACGTTCCATTACCGTTCGACGATGGTGCCACCCCACAGAAACTGCTCCGGTTATGACTGTTCTTTATAAAAGCACCATTCTGCAGCGCTACTTGAGGCTTGATCGGCACCAGTGGCGACGCCTGGTCAATGGACATCGTACTTTAATAAATGTAGGTGCAACCTACGTTTGATCTATCTACATTTTAGTCTGTAAAGGAAAGAATTGTCTAGATTAGGGGTGTATTACAAAGCGTTAGTCGCGACACCACCAATAGAGTTGCTTACAAGCGCGCTGAATTTAGGGCAGCCATTGCATGGCAATCAATATCGAACCATTGAGGCTTTGTCAACTAGCTGGTTGCTAAGTGACATGCCAGCTAAGATATAATGAAGAGGGCATCAAACAATAGAGTTCAATTTAGGTTAATGGGCATTCGAGTTCCGCAATGTTCTACACTAGACTGATACGCTAACGAAGCCTATTTGCAGTTCCTATAGTTGTAACCTATTTCGAAATAGTAAGAGCACTCATGGTTTCAGAAAATTTTTACTTAATTGTAGTTTCTATGACAATTTAAAATCCATCAAATAAAAAAATGGATAACGAAGTAGAAATTCAAGCGAAGGACGCTATTTGGTAATAACTGCCGGACATGGCTATTACGCATTGTTGCAGACTAGCGACAAAAACGCTGCCGAATTGTTTTTTTGGCCTCCGGTCCCTAAACTATACAATTTGCCAAGCCAAAAAGGCAAGAACATTTCATGATTCACAAGAAACTTTTTACTAATCCTGACGTGTTATTTCGATACCATTTGCCTTTTAAATTTCTTGTTCTGTTTATGACAATGTTGATAGCTAGACTAAGTTTTTCCAATCGATCTATGTAAAACAATTAATCTACTGGCCCTCGTCAATTGTCCTGCGTTCGCTCGTCTGCATAGTAACAATTGACCTTGTATGTCGTTGTATGCAGCGACTAGGCGCGTCCCGTTGTCCATTGTACTCAATGTACTTCATTTATTCACATTAAAAGTGGAAATTCTCCATTAGTTTTACCATGGCACCTTGACCCACTAGCACGCTCACATTATGGCCTATGGTATTTTTTAACACTACCATTCTATGATAAATGCTATACACTGGAGTATCATTTGGAAGTAAATGAAGGGTGTGAGATTGGTTGGTTTGTTCTTTTAGATCATGGTGTTGATGAATGATTATTAGAGTTAGGTGACTACTCATCCGCAAAATATTTATGGCACTGCCAATTACTTTTGTCTTTGAATGTTTAATTTACATGCTTTACTTCTGTTTATTGAATATCATCTACTTTGGGAACGACTGATTCTTTATAGCACAGAATTATGACTTCACAATTTAAAAAACCGAGTGTCGTAATTCTTAACTTAGCTTAAACAGTTAACGTCGAATCCTTTTTCAAACTGTTAAAGAATTAACACTAGCATATTTTATCCGACATCTGTAATTTATCTGACACCTGGTATTATCAACTACCGCTATAAAAAGGAGTTGCTTTCAAAAAAGGACATCAATTTGCGTCGAAAATAAATGTCACGTCAATCGTCGGATATATTTGACCCAGTAAGGTGCGGACACTGGTAATTTGCGACGGTCGTTCGTCGCCATCTCCGTTCGGTTATATAACCATTGCGTAAGGTAACCGGTGACTGAGACGTTCAACTATCCACCTCGGATTCGCGACGCCTCCGCTTTGGCCTAATTGATCGGTGAGCAGTGAGTAGCTTTATCCGAAGACGATCTATAAAGCCTGAGTGCCTGAGTGCTAAATTATAGTGATAGCTTCGAATCGGATCTACTTTCTTACAGCTCCTTTTTAATAGTAGTTGCTTGTTTAATTTATGTTATGGAAATCGAGAACTGTATTTACGAGTCTCGTGTTCGCGTTGTGCGGGATTGTAAAATATATATGATCAAATCACTGCTTTAGTACTCTGTATGAATTAAGTCTTTTGATTCTATTTCGAATTTTGCTATAAAAAGGCCGGTAATTTTACGTGAGACTTGGACTGAAGAAGCTTTTATGAATAACCAGAAGTGTAAACAAAAAGCAATTAAAAATAGTATGCAATACTGATTTTATCGGCCAACACTTTCATCTTATGCAATGTAAACATTAGCAGTATCCATTTCTTGTACATATTGTATCGTCACGAGTGATTGAATAGAGCAGGAAGTTTCTAATTCTCATTCATTTTTTTCTTATTCTTTTGAAAGTATGCAAACGTTATTCAAGTATTATCCATTATTATGCGTTTGTTACTTTGTAAGTTCTGTAACAGCTATTACGGTTTGCTCATCGTTCGTGTCTTCACGTGAAATACGTGAAGTAAGATTGTTTTGAATAGTTACATCACTAGAAGCTAAATGTTCTTATTTAACATCTCTTCGGTCGGACACCTCGATGTATTTCAGTGTATTTTGAGATCCGAAACTACTTTACAAAGTAGGTTACAACAAGATTTTTTACATGTAAATTCCTACAATAAAGTTTTTTTTCTAGTTTGAGTCATCATCGTTAAATAAAACAATAGATAATTATTACATTTGAATGTTGTAATAAGTATGCAGACAATGTTGTTGTATAATTTTGCTACCTATTGCAAACCACGGGAATTTTATACAAATCAAAAGCTCGGTTTTTGTTCCGTATTCAATGAAATAATTATAAATACTTGGAATAGCAGTAATAAGTATGTACTAACATCAGATCAATCTTTAATAAAAATGAATACTCTAAGACGATAATTATATGCAGTATGTTACCAAATTAGATTCCATCCTGACCAATTTAAGTTAATGCCAAGTTTCGGCATCCAGTAGGTAAAATTTTTATCGATGAAAATTTGGAGTTTGCCCAAAAACAAAGCTCAATAGTAAAAGTTCTCAAATTTACCATAGCCATAATGTAAAGAAACTTAAAACCATTCGTAACTAGATTTTTCAATGAAACTTTATCAACTGAACTAAATAGTTCATTCGGTGCATTAGCCATTTAAACCGCTTGTTACCACATCATTTTTTTCTATCCGTGATGATGACTAATGTGTAAATTTTTCAGTAGTTCCCACATGTTTAATTATGGAACAATCAAGCGTAATGGGTTAAGAGAATATTTTTTCAGAATATATTAAACATTACTTGTGACATTCTATTTAACGATGATGTAAGTATCAAAGAACTCATAAGAACAGCAGTAATAATATCATCGGTAAAGAATCCTAGAAGGTTTTTAAGGTTACGTAAAAGGAAGATTTAATTAAAGTTTTTGCAGTCCTTCGAAGAGGAATTGTAATTACTTTTTTATCAGTAGATAACATTCTATGGATTTTATTCAACGCGTATTGGATTTCAATGCATGAAAGTAAAAACTGAACATGTGAGGCTCAACAGCAATTAATCAAAGTGTTATTTACCTCATGTAGGTATGAAGAAAAAGGTTGACTTATTAATCACTTGCAATTTGACGTTGCCTAACCTGGACGAAACCAGAATAACAGAACAACTTTTACAAAGAAAATAAGCTTACTCGTTGCTCCCTGTTTTTTTTTTTTATACACATAGGTACTCGTACAACTATCATCACAGGCTTACCTAACAATAGTGTAGTTATAGTTATAATAGCTTGCAAAGATTAGACTTACAATTATATTCTTATGAACAACCAAGAGTAATTATACAAAATGCGGCCCGTGTGCATTCACTCAGAAGTACAGTTGAAGCAGCCAATCAGCCGATCGATTCTGTAAAAATCTCACCGTGAAAACTTAGGTGAAGTGAGTTTGTTTTTGCTAGGAATTGACACTATTGACAGCTCACTCCACGCTCACTTCACCTAAGTTTTCACGGTGAGATGGTTACAGAATCGCACTGCTGTTCTGAAAGCGCGCGCGTCAGCGGCGCGTGCTGCAGCAGGTTGGTGCGAGCGGGCGGCACCCACAGCAGCGGCGGCCGCCTCCGCCGCCCCACGTACCCATCAGATACACACAACCCAACTGTGTGTAGAACGCCTGGGTGGTGTATTTTACCACGCATAATCTTAAATAAGTGGCGAGAGCTACTTCCTTTCTAACTTCCAGTTAATTATAGCATGTACCATGCTCAGCACAAATAGAGTAGGATACAACAGTGGATATCCTGGATACACACCATATTGCTTTAAGTAAAGGAATCTCACAAATTTGTTCTGGATACGTTCTAGAACTAGTTTGTATTTGGCTTCGTGTGGCGACCAGACGACAGCATTGCGTTCCAAAAGACTTTTTACAACGATCTCAGAGCACTGGTTTTCGTGAACTGGTTTCCTAGCCGTAAGACCAACACTAAATTGCGGTATGTTTTTTTTACAAACATCAGTGATATGTTTACGTAAATTTAAAACAGTTGTAAAACGCAGCCTAAGTCCTCCCTCTGAGACACGTTGCAGTCGGATTCCATCCATGCAATATTGATAATGACTTGGGCCGCGCGCGCGGGTAAAAGATAGCCCCGAACATTTGGCCACACTGGAATACAAATTATTGCTAAGACACTACTACTTTACTACCCCAATAATATCCTACTGCAGTATATTATGTCATGATCTGTTTTCTGTTTTATTTTAAGAACTAGTTTCAAGTCGTCAGCGAATAACAATGGTGTGGATTTATTGACTACTGTCGGCAGTTCGTTAATTGTTAAAAAGAAGAGAGCAGGAGTCAGTCAGGACCAGGATCTCGTGAAATAGCTCAGAGAGCTGCCCACTGCAGTCGACGTACTGACAACGGTCTCGTAAATAGCAGGCGAAAAATGCCAAAGTGTGAGGCGTACAGTCTTATTTTTTTTTGAGGGTAGGAAGTCATCAAATGACCCCTCCCGCTCTGGGTGGAGCGGAAGGGAGTGTCAGATTTACTGACTAAAACCCACCCGTGTTCCTTCCTTTATGTTCCGCGGCAGTAGGCAAGGGGCCCGCCCTTCACTGATGCTGACATCTCTTTGAGGCGCGCGTGGAACACGTACGCGCCGTCCGGCACGGGCCTGGTCCTGATCGGACGGTGAGCTACCCATTACTCTCCGTCCGCAGGCCCGCGCCTATGGTATAGTAGTTGAAGTATAAGAGACAGACTGCCTTACCGTTAATACAGTAGAACCCGTTTAAGACGATCACGCTTAATACGATTTCTCGCATAATACGCCACTTTACGCCAGTCCCTGCAACTTGAGACATATTTTCATACATTTCTTAACGCTTAATACGATTCGTCATCCCGTTTAATACGCCCGAGCCCGAGCCAGAAGAACCCGAAGAAGAAGAACCCGAGATACTGCAGGGTTATATTCTTCCATTGATGACAATGTAGCACCGTACGAAATGCAATCAATTGAAGATCTTATTGAGAATGTGAATAAGACACAAAACAAGGCCCTAAGTGATAATGACGAAGACGAAGATAAGTCATCTCCGGTTTTGTCAAACGCCCAGGCATTATCAGCTGTTAAAGATTTAAGACGCTATGTAGCTTCTTTGGATCAAAGCCTACGCACTGTAAAAGTTGAATTATGTTGAAAATCTTTTAATTGCTAATGCGTCAAAATCTTTCTGTCAAATCAAAATAAGTGATTATTTTAAATGATGTAATTATAATTACACTTCGTATTTAATGTAATTTATAAATGTATAATTTAATACCTATATATACCAAACTTAGAACATAATACATAATAATATGTAGTAAGTTTTATTTTCCCTATCCCGCATAATACGCTTTCTCGCTTAAGACGCGTTTTTGGTAGGGTCCCTGAGAAATCGTTTTAAGCGGGTTTTACTGTATTTATAATCCTTACAAAAGGCATGAAGGCAAGAAGGTAATACTCGGTATCAGACCAATTATCTACTTATTAGAAAATGTTCATACGCGCGTAAAAAGCGATCGAATGTCAGAAAGGTGCAAGGCAGGTGTGAAACAATGAACTTTTACCGGCTTACTACGTCAGTCATATTGAATGACATTTTTAATACACGATGACGTTAATTAGTAAAGAAGAAAAAGAAACGGTTACAGGTAAATGACCTTATTTGCTACTTACATAAAGCTCTTGAAAGAACTATCAACAATAACCCGCTAAAATCGTCGTTAAGCCTAGGGCTGTTACACAACATCATTACAAAAATGATAAACAAAGGCATTTGACCCACAAAAACTAGAAAAACAGCTTTTGACTAGTCCACTCATCACGACTAGAATGTGATTACATCTTACTATACATATATACCTAACCAACCACAAGAATGTTAAAGAAAGATAATAAGATATACAAAATCGATATGCATGTGAAGTTGAACCTAACAATAATTATGTCATATCTCATACTCTTAACATGTCAACAGACATGATTCACCCGGCCTACGGAATGCGGCAGCGGGGAATATGGATCATAAACAAACGCACGTGCTGCCGTATCTATAGGCTGTAGCTCAATAAATTGATAACTAGTAGTTGGCTCGGTTTCAACGCTTTTATTGGATGTATCGTACACATTAATAATTTGTTAATTGATTGGAACATTAGTGGAAGCTGTTTCGCACTCCCACACATTGTTTGGAAATATATGTGCTCGTTCATCACACTCTATTTCGTAATATAACACAATTACAGTTACGTTAAAGGTATGATCCAAAACAAGCAATCCGAAATCAAGAATTGCTGAAGAAGCCAAATTGATTGCACCTGTTCTAAATGCATTTAAAGTGTTTTCTCTGCAAGGTAAACAAGTCTCTATTAAAGACAATGCGCAGGTAGCACACGAAACCAAATATAGCGATAAAGTGATTATTAATCTTACCCTATAAGATTTAATCGCATATGCAAACTTGGTTCTTGTGAATTACTTGCCTAGAGAACTTATAACGCTCTCCAATTGCAGTATACCTCGCTTAAAAGACCTTGCAATTTAAACGTAGGAAGTTGTACGTCGTATGTAGGAGAATTGCAAACTCAAGCTATTATTCAATAGGATGTTCGTATCTCGCCTTTAGCAGTGATTGAATTGAATTAGGTTACAGTACAACAACCTGTCATATAACTAGATGTAACCTTGGCCTAGACATGCTTCTAATGATAGGCACAGACCTTTTACGAGTGTACGTGACATAGCTCGCAACTCAGTATCGATGAGTCGTATTACTTAACTTGAAGTCACATGCTGGTAGAAAAACAAGTTCTATAAATATTGAACCAGCTATCATACATTATTAATTCACAGAAAGAGAGAAATAAATTACTGTTTAACTATGATGAAAGCAATTTGTAAACATAAGAAACGCGAGTAAAGGATAGCAATTTAATTCTATTATATAAACGTCCTGCTACATAATTTATAGAAGATAAAACGTTTTAAAAAACAGAAACAACATTTAGCGAAGTAGGTACCCCCGCAGAGAAGGGTCTACACGTGACAACTATTCCAAGTGTTGAACAAAAAACAACACTTTATCTAAGTGAAGGGTTTCAGAATGTGCGGGGATCATAACTGCGCGATCTGTATTCAGACCACGCACCGCACAGGAAGGCAAAAGCCACAATGTGTCTTGAGGCTTCCGACTCTTGCTCAATATTTCTATTATTGATACTGGATCAGCCCTGAAAGCCGTATATTGGAACCCAAATAAAGTTGCATGTGAGATCTGAAGAATTTCCTTCCATTTATATTCTGAACACCAAGGGAAACCTATCAGTTATCCTATCCTGTAGATACCAAATGAGTAAAGTTACATGAGCATTTTGTCGCACTTTTTTCCTCGAGCTGTGATTAATCTTTCGAGTAAGCGCTTCGCAGTGTTTGTTGAGTAGTATCGATTTAAATAGAATACAACTATGTACTTGGAAGCACTTATTAAAGCTTGATCGCAAGACCGATTTTCGCGCAAAAAGTTCGAGGTCGGTTTTTTCGTCAGTTATCGCGCTATCAGAGATCTAATTCTTTGCCGGAATTTTGGAACAGCGCTGTTGTATGAATATCGTATAATGTTACTCACTGTGCTTTGTGGAAGTAGTGGTATAAAAACATGTGTTTATCTAATCACTGAACCATATTCAAACTAGTGGCAGCAATAAATGTAGTCTATATCTCTTGTGATGAGATCTGTAAAATTCAAAATACGTCACGTATCTACTCACGTTTCACGAATCCAACTTTTTATTTTTAATGACTATAGAAATTATGATCAATATTATCAACTTCATAAATATCATAGTCATAATCAACAGTTATTTTTGCCATACATATGAAACAGTTCTAATCAATATTGCTAAAGCTTCTAGAACAGGATACGCACAGGTCGCCCTAACTGTGTAAGGTCGTTGCGATGCACCTCAGGTCGGTCATACAAACACAACGAGTTGACACAAGCAAACGATGCGGGCATGTCACGGGTACCTTGATGAAGATGACATGAATACTGATGTAGGAGCAAATCTTGTTACATATGGAACTGGGAGATTTGCATAAGATTTGGAGGAAATCGTTAATCAACGAACGAACAGGAAACAGATACATACGGCTATTAACAGTCTCCGTCAATTTAGCTATTCGCAACAGGATGAAGAATTTTGAAGGAAGCATGTTCGGTTAATGAACTTACCTACATGAGCTATAAGAGGTTCATGAAAACCAAAATCGCACAATAATAAATAAACTCATTATGAATTATGATGCTAGATAAGTGGTACGAATCACACAAAGCTGTTTGTATCTGTAACGGATGATTTTGCTTTCATCAAAGACAAAAAATCCATAACATCCGTTTTTTATTGAATTTGAAACAACGGCCTCCCGATTACATGCAGAAGATGGTTTCTCTTCGGTAGTTTCGTACAAGAAAGTAAGAGTTACTATAAAAACTAATATTGATTCAATATCAAATACGAACAGTGTCGTAATTACAGATACCGTGTATTACGTCTATGTTTGCTAATCAACCAAGTAATCATTTAAACTTATCACTGAAATTATAGAATACAAGCTTTATTGCAAATTACTATATTCAACTCCGCTGCAATCACGTCGAAAGTATAATTTGGATTAATCTGTAAATAAACTTCATCAACCGACGTGAATGTCTACATAATTGAAAACCAACCAATTTACCAACGGATCTAGACAGAGTAGGCAATAACAAGTTTCACCCATTACTTACTATTATGTTTACGCCAAAGCTAATTAGAGACTATATTATAATCAACAAATATATACCTACTTAAACTAACATCGTGCAAACGAAATTGAAAGGTGTTATAAAACATGCTACTGCGAAACTCTTACCGTAATCAAAGCAATGAAGAACGATGATTTACAAATATTATTAAGGGCCGTTAAAAATTCAATCAATGGAGTGCCCGCTTTTGTTCCTCTTAACTTGAATCTCTAAATAGAGCGGCCATTAATCAATGTAAAAAAACGTTGACGCGGAAGGAGTTTAAAAAGAAGGATGGTGCAAAAAATCTTTTATTATCCATTGAAGGCGCGAGCACGCCCTGCCTATCAATATTCATTGTCCTTGTTAGACTGAAAAGGTTTTTTGCTTATTTATTATTAGTTAAACGAATTTGCCAAAGTACTTTTAAAGTAATTCTTACTCGGATACCATTAAAAGATATCTGCAAGGGACAAATAAGACGCTAACGTCGAACGGATCAAATAGGATAAAACAATATAAATGTGACAGCGTGAAACCGATTGATTCCTCCATAGGGGTGGCCCATCGTGCCTCTAAGAGTACTCGCAGATGTTTGGTAAAAAATCTTTTGAGAAGAAGCCCTCTTGTAAGTGGGTCACTAAGCAGGGAACATGACGAATCGCTTCCATCACTCTTTAACGTTGCTGCAAGTGGGGGAGACGAGATAAGAATTTACACTTAGCCACTCTCCCATTCGAGCATTTTTGATAAATGCATTTTACAAGTTTTTAAACGAGGAAAAGTGCAAAGAATTTTATCATACGCCATTAAACTTGTAATAAAACGTAAAAGGAGAAACGATAACGCTAAAAAAAGAAATGGACTCAATTAATATTAAACAATTCCAAAGAAGGCTGAATATATTTATTCAGCCGACATTCTAAGAATTTTAGGCGCATGGCACATGAGACTGCAGGCTATGAAGTCGGACCGCTACTTGCAATATAAGGAGCTGCACCGAACAATGGACTTCGTTGTGTTTTCCGGAACGACCTTAAGCGTATACATTAGCGAATGTTCTATCATATACAAAGGGTAATTAAAAAGCTATAAAGAGCAGTAGCGGCCGGTGGCCGAGCAAGAAACCCAATTAGCGGTGCCATAAAATGGTTGGAATTCTAGTATTTCAAGCGGAAATGCTACCTACATGGATTGTTTAGTTGAAAAAGATGTTTAGTGAAGACAAATATTTCGATAAATATAATATAATTGCGTATTCCAGTGGAGAGGCACGATTGCGGAGTCACGGCATTTCGTAACCACGATCGGGCGCATTCCATCGCGGCGCCGGTGCAACGCCCCTACGGGATAGACCTGCGACGGTTACTGATGATGCTAGCACGTATACTGTAGATAAATATACCTGCTAGTTACTACTGCTACCTACACTAATGTCTTAGCAGCACAGTTGAACGAGTGGGCGGCAGATAAAATAGAAGGAACAGTAAAGTGTGAGAACTGCTAAATAGGTGAAGGTGTTAATAAAGGCATTGTAAATGATTTGTCTTAGCTTCAATGTCTTTAGTTACACTTTTATTATAATGTAGGTAACTGAACCCAGACTCCATTAATTTATAGACTATATCCTAATGCAGCATGAATAACTATAGCGTTATTATTGTTGTTTTGCGATCAATGCTGTATGAGCATGCATACAGTTTCAATCATGTTTCAATATAGAAATTCGCTAAAAGGCACAAGCTGGACTTAAAGTTATGGACTTGGCTCATTTTATGTTAGCCCGTGAATGCAAGATTTGAAGTTGTTTATTAAAATTATTGCTATTATCGTAAACCTTTTGTAATTTAATGATTATGCGTACGGAGAGACATATTGCACCTCAAAACTGGAAAACGTTGCAGAACTGACGAGGAACACGTGCGAAAAGGAGGCCGCTTGCGCAATCGGCGGCGAGTTATCAAAGATTGTTGCCCTCGCTAATGCAATGAATATCTGAACTCTTGCGCAGCTTTAACGGTATTCTGGACTGCTCTGTTCGCATTGTTTTGGTCAATTTCCATTACTGTAGCTAAAAGAATGCGGCTCTCATTAGACGTTAATTTTACGCCCGGGGCGTGACGCTCACGTCATCATCGGCCAGTTCTATAACGTCTTATTATAGTTCGCTGACCGCGTGAGTAGCCAATCGTGTGTAAGTATTACTATATCAACTTTGTTGCGTATTTTGCATAATTCACGAATGCATTCTACATTCAACATTCGCGATTATGAAGCAATTCTCACGATTGTATCTCAAGGTGAACGTAAATGTACAACATATGTTTTACCCATACAGAAAATAGACAGGCGCTGCGACAATAGATCAAAAGGTATAGTTGATTCTCTTTCCCAGCAGAATAAAGGCAATTATTAAAGCTAACGAAACGAACATGGTACGGAGTCTGCAATTGCTATTTCTTTTTTAATGAAACAGCGGGACGGGAATTCACAAGACCGTTACAAAACCTTACAAAACGGAGCTTTTATGAAAATTACTTACTTTTAAAGTACTCTCTTTATGTAGTAATGCAGACCATTTCTAATAATGGTTCTAATATTGTTCAGTTATTGTTTAAGTAATATCGTGAGTGTGACTTAACAAATAATACTGGTAACTGATTATCCAATATAAATGGTTAAAAATCCAATAAGCCTTTTTATGAATAAGAACAATAAGACTAAATTAATGGCCAACGAGGAACGTGAAAATTGCCAAACACGAGAGATTACGATGGCCATTCACAACGATATGGACTCTGGAGCAATAATCGAAAAAGCGATTAGAAATGAAATATTGTTAATCCGACATGTGATGAAAAATATCGTCGCAAATCCGAAATATAAAGGGGAAGGCCAATGTCAACGACCCACACCCTATGGACAACAATGAGACAGATCCAAAAAAAGGGTCTTGCACCATAATGGGGCGAAATTGCCGCTTCAATGGGCAACCGAATACTGCTGATACTGTAGTAATAATGTGACACGCGCCTAGCGCCTCACAATCCTGTCAAACCCGTTTAGAAATGTATTAAGTGAGAATTGAATGGGCAATCCTTTAACAAATGTTTCTATCCAACAATTTTTATTATATTGTGTAACAGCTTAAAACAAATTCGACAGCTGAGAGGAACCGCTTCTTAATTTTAATTAATGTCCAAATTTAATTCTTTAGTCTCGCATTTTAAGCTTGAAGCTTTATTAAAATTTGCGTAAACGAATAATACGTTACAATGGTTACAGCAAAGCCCTGTGTGTTTAGGTTCTAAATCCAATTAATATAATAATATATTCGAAACTAAATTCAACAAGTTTGTACAAGCTGGGTCGGTTCTAACCTTCTAACCGTTACAGAAACCGAGGTATAAAATCAAATTTGTACCGCAT
The DNA here is from genome assembly GCA_927399505.1 of Luperina testacea. Taxonomy (NCBI): domain Eukaryota; kingdom Metazoa; phylum Arthropoda; class Insecta; order Lepidoptera; family Noctuidae; genus Luperina; species Luperina testacea. The sequence continues at coordinate 13,383,903 of OV656768.1, read as the reverse complement.
TAAGTGTGCCTACGCTATATCCAAGGGTTCGGTTAACCAGAGGCTGGGGTGTACCAGACGATCAATTTCAAGGGGCCCTCGCCTTATATTCAAATCCCTTCTTTGTCTTTCGCATTTCATATAGTCGGTGATTCACAATAAAGACAGTCATCTCAAACGCGTGTCTACTTGTCCAACTCCCAACGGTCGATAACTTTGAATTTATTAACATTCAAAACAAAACAACGTCAAGTTAAAATTTTGCTGGAATATATCGTAGCTATATCATACTGATTGCCATATTAAGTGAATGAAATGAAGCATAGACCAACAATATTACTATAGCTTAATTATATTATTGTTATACTAGTTTACAACTCTACTGGTTCGATGAACCTTTATTCAAAGGTTCACGCTTTGCTATTCTACAATGAACGTATGTAATTAAACAGTATTTGTCAAGACAACAATGTCTATGAGTAGATAGTTAGGTACATGTGTGTCCTAAATGTGCAATTCTTGTTAATGCAAAGAACAACGTAAGTTGTAGATAAGACTTATCAGTAGCGATAAAGCAACTCTGTTGGTGATATCATTTAGACACAATACTGGAAAGGAAAAAACAATAATAGGAAAGTACAACAATAATTAGTTTACTATAATAAAAATAATACGTACTACAAAAACAAAACGGTTGCAAACTTATCACTGGACAACAAAAAACACAGCAGCGCAAATAAAATAATTCCAAGCACAAACTCTAATGAACTTCTACAGTCGGATAAACTTGAAACATTTACCGGCAAACGCGCGAACTTTTTCAAAACACTTCACAAAAACGACGACGATATCAAATTTTCGCGTGAAATTTGATATGTGTACTGTATCGAAACGGTTGTATGGGCGCGGGGAACACAACACGCGCCGCGACGACCGGCCAACAACTGACGTTGACTCGATGCCCGGCTGTCGCCGTCCCACTCCAGTACGCATGTCCGGAACTACATCCCTTCATAATTCCTACACATATACCCCTTTTTTTAACCACACAGTATTTCCCGCCTGTATGCCACTTAATAACAATAGTTTTAGTCATAACAACCCAGGAAAAGTTGATAATTCTACGAAAACGGCTGTTGGGTTAGAAAAGGACGGCAATAAATGTAAAGACAAGGTCGATCGTGATTGTGTTGCAACATCGCCTTTAGCAAAAGCTAACAGTTCGGGTTTTACACCTGGCTGGTAAAGATAAGGAGATTTAAAATTGCTCTGAGCCCATAAATACTGTCTGATTTTTAATCTCGGAAGGGGAAATTATTTCCTTCCATCTTTATGATCTTCCACATGGATTGACGGTTTTGTTGGAGTTGTCAAATTGTCTGTGCTTATTTTCATTCCAATATAAAACCTAAGTACCTATGTACAGACGCCAGCACATCAAGCTACTACAATCTGTCAAATTTCTTTAACAGATTTTCAACTTTATCGGTAAAGCATAAGGATCAAAGTTGATTGGGAAAATTTGACAGTTTTGGGTAGCTTGATGTGCTGGCGCCTGTACCTACTTGAAATATTTATCTCTCGTTTTCTGTTTTCTTTTCCCTTTTCATAACCCAACAATTTTAAGTTTGTTGAATCTATTAATGTAATCTGTAACAGTTTTCGAAGTATAAACAGCTGCAATAAAGTTTTTGCTGAGTAATCGTTCTGCATCTTTACCTTTTATAGTTGCAATAAAGATGATGACGTAGTTAAAACGGGTCATGTGAACTTGTAGTAGAGACTCTTTAATTTTTATAAGTTTGTAGTATAATATTTTAGTGTGTCATCAAAACTTGTTGTTTTCATCAACTACTTCTATCTTCATCCACTACTTTAAGAATTGAACACATGGGTCGCAAGTTTACTTATTCAGCGATGCATATCAAGTTTACTACTTATTGTTAAGCTACAATACAGGAACATCACGTAATAGGAACGTATAATCGCATAATATAACAACACCATGACTGGATAATACTTTCATATCTCAATATTCCTCACTTTCACTACGATGACACATATGGGCTGAATGAAAGTGAACATTGTCACAACACACAATAGCTTTTGAGCTCTCAGAACAATTTTATAGACACTTTCGTGTAATTTGAAGAAATATGTAGAACATGTTATGTCAACTATGAGACTGTTACTATGTTTAGAAACGGAGATAAATATAGTAGTATGTAGTTAATTGACTGTAATTGAGAATTAAGATGAATACAAAAAGGATTCTTTTGAAGTTCTTATGTAAGTATCTTTGTTTTTTTTATAGATTATTTGATTTTATATTTGACATTTTATTTATGTATTATATCCGATTCTGACATTTTTATAATTTTTTTTTTGAGAAATTTAATTACCTTATTATTTTTAATTGATCACAATTTTATTCTGGGTTTTTATCTGTTTTGAATTTAATATTACCTATATTTTATAAGTAATTTTAATGTATGAGTTTTAATCTATGGACTAGAATTATGTCTGAAATAAATACATTATTATTATTTTTTTTTAGTTTATTTTACATAACTCTGGACCATGCAGTCCCGGTCCTTTGGAAGGCGTACGAGGGGCCGAAGCCAACTCGCAGAGGCCCCTTACGAAATTTTAATGAAATGCTATTATTAAGGGTATACCTATACCGACAACACGAAGAAGGCACACACTGAAGAAGGGTTAAACTGGATGTAGTAGGACAACTTCGGATTGGAGCACTCCTGAGTCCGTTCACCATCACCTCGATGGTGAAAATGCCTTGAAGAACAAAGAAGAGAGCACTGTGAAGCAACTTCGGTTACAAATGGGCGAGCAACTATTGGAAGACAAGTGATGGGATCAGTTGAGGAAAACAAAATTTCATCTCCAGATCTAACCACGTATAAAAACATACAAACATAGAAGCAACAGCACGATTGCATACGTTTGATCGAATGCATTGAGAAACACAGAAATATGATTGGCCTGGTGTTTATAAGTAAAGGAGCCTCGAATGGAGGTCACGTACATGCAATCGTCGCGAGAGCTTGTTACGAACAGCGAAGGCGGTTGATATAATGCACTTGTAGAATTATATGGTGAGAAATGTATTTTTAGACAAGAAAACGAAAAAGATACACGTATGGAGAATAAAATTGAATAAGGCTGGGTACCTTATTCAATTTTTATTTTTGCTGTGATTTCGTAGAACTTTGAGGGCACTCTCCCATTCGAGAATATAATGGGAACCACTACTATTTACAGCAACTTGATGAATCCAGTTTTAGTCTTTTGTTATTATCTTCATATATACGGATCCAGAGCGATTTTGACCGTATCTGTTGACATTCTTGAATATGTTTCTGAAGCATAAAACTGAAGAGCAGGTCACCGTATGTTCAATTTATTTTTTGCCTTCCACAAATGTTACAAACATAACATAACAATGTTATAAAATACATATAGAACCCACGAAAAAGACGTTGGATACATTGTTAAATCCAATACATTCAAGGTAAGGTTCTATCTAAGGTATCAATTTGAAGGTACCTACTTCGTATTAGGTACTTCTTATTATCGTGCATCAGTGTCAGTACCATCAGTGTGTGTACAAATAACACTACTACACGATAAGCGATCAAATTTATTTGCTTGCCAAATGCAATTCATGGCGCTTACCCATCATAATCGATTAATTTTAAATGCAAGCTTTCATCGGGACCTTGAATGCGTATTTGTTCAGTTTCTCAATTGACGCATGCTAAGAGCTGAATGTTTATGCAATGAAACTGCAATATAAAAATAAACCTAAAGAGGTCATGTTTGATAACTTATTTGATAATCTCAGTTAAGGTAATAAACTTTATCTTTCAGGTTACCTGTATAAAAGGTAATTTGTTAAGATAAGTTGCAACAATGTGTATCAGCGTTACGCACCTATACTTAGTAAATCTTAGTTACACATTATTTTATTAATTTACCACTTAATAATATGATGAGGTTCCAGATAATATTGCATTATTTAGTGTTCTTATGACTAATTTATATTATAAAGCAACAAAGTGCCTAGCAATTACAGATCAGTTTGAAGGAAAATTAGAATAAGTGGTCTTGTAATAATTATTGAAGAGTCAAAAATGCATGTAGAGTATGTAGGTAAAGCAAGAATTTGGCAAATTGTAACATCATTCTGCAGTCACACACCCATCAGTTACACAATTGTCTGTCTGATTGACTGTCATTATCAGATATGACTTCAAAAAAACACTGGAAATTATCTAACTTTCGTAAGCTTATGACGTTGCAGGCTTAATTCCAAATCAATATTCTCACGCAGTTTTCCGCCAAATTATCAATATTTGAAACCAAGTAAATATTTACCTCCTCAATTTAAATTCTGACCATTCAACGGACACGCGAACATGTAACGCTACTTCGAAAGTGCACGTTGAATGTTCTACTGACATTGAACCACCTGCTCACTTCGTCTTATGTTAATGTTTCTTACCTAATACTTACTTAACTTTAACATTGTTGTTCAAGTTTACGGTTAGAGATGCTGCTGGTTCAGCTTCACGGATTATGATTAACATCAGCTTACGGGATTTGATTGCTTAATATTATGTGAAGTTTTACTTATCTTCAACTTGACCTCATCATCACCATTATATGAGAGGATTCCCATATTATAATGTTAAAGGAAATTAGTACTGAAGGCTGCGACCTTAGGACGAGCTGCTTCACACTCGGACAGCTGTACGTCGCTTGCTCCTACGTCACCAATGTTGAATCTCTTCGTATTTTGGCTTCAAATACCAAAACTACAAACGAGTATTCAGGAAAGTTTTATAAAAACGTGGCTGTTTTATTTTTAATAAATTGTGGTATCTTACGACTTCCACGCGAACGAAGACGCGGGCAGAAGCTAGTGTTAAATATAATCAAATCGCCTAAATACACCAAAACTATGTAATTATCCTACGTTCAATTACTTTGAGCAAAAATATTGGTTAAAAAAAAACTATCAGGTTTTAGTATTCTGATCAAGTACATACTTACAAAACAAAAAGGTACATCTGCAATTAGATACCAAAGCTTTCTGTTTGCAACAATCCCTATAAAATACACACATAAATATCAAGAACAAACTAAGTGAAGTGAAATGTATGTCACAAACAATGATATCTAAAATGAAACAATTTCCCATGGATTTTCACCCATCGTGACGGGGTGACGGTGTGAAATTACATTACTTGTCTATGTCGTGCCTTTTCATTTTAGCATCGCACGCGAGACACTGAGTCTGGTCTAGACTCAGGCAGTTTGAGTTAGGTCAAATGTCAGGTACGGGCATCGGTATATTGTGACCTCATTACGTTCCTGGTGATAAAGGGGAATTGGAATGAGTTATTGTGAACGTGTCAAAACTATTCACAACTTTTGTAAGAGTATGTTATGTTATATGTATTGGAATTTGGATTCATCGTACACAATATTATGATTATTATTTTCTTGAGAGCGTGAGTCCAGCCCATGGCATGGCAACCTCTCCACAGGATAAGTTTAAGCCGTAAGTCTAAGCCTTTGAAAATATCTTGTCATGCTTGATGCATGGTCTACCTGAAGAATTCTAAAAGCAGTTAAAATAAAATTACAAACCAAACCGATTGCTGAAAATTCAAGGAAATTTTTAATGTGGGTGTACCTGGGGGCTTACTCTCCAAACTAATTTTAATTCCAATGAGATGCCAATATGATTCCAATGTTAATTTTACAGTCACGTGATTCGGTACTCTTGAAAACAATATTGTCAACAATTACCACACGCCAAGCCCGAACCCAACTCCAATTAGTTCTTCAAAATGGACACCCAATCTAAAAATCATTTGGCGCTAGCATCGAACTCAAGAGTACGAAACGTCACAATTCCAATGTCGATCTATCGGAATTAAATTAAAGAGTAAGCACCCTGTAGGTACCTAGTTTTCCAGATTCTAAGAAAGACGCGTCCTGCCTCCAGTTCATTCCTCCCATATCAGTTTTACAACATCAATTGCAGTAAATCTATTCCCGTTCGAAATCCAGTTGCTAGCATACTAAATCATTTGATTTGGAACATTTTGATCGAAGCTAATCGGATGAATAAAGATGGTTCAAACAAGACAAACTCATATATTTCAGTTTGCGCGGGAGCAACATACAAACAAACATTGTCGTGTTCTGCAAATATATCAAATAGGTTGCGTTCCGCCCGAAGGTATAAACGTTAAGATATGTAAGTATTGGGTACTCGGAAACGTTTGTGTGGTACGTAATTTATCTTCTATGTAAGTAGAGAGTAAAGGTGCCTGTAACAAAATGTCACGCAATGACTTGCATTGCTGGTATGCAACTCAGGGAACTTCAGATTTTCTTATTTACTATAAGTAGTGAGCTTCAACATGCTATTTTTTTTGCATTTAAAGCAGATATTTATTCATATCATTATAGTATTGTGGGAATTCGTGACCGCGTTGGGCGAGTAATACACAGGAGTAAGTTGTACACAGAAGTAGCGATTAATTTATTACGATATCAAGTAACTAAAGCTAGTAGTTACACTTGACACGAAAAGGTAAAATTAAATAATGTTACATGAAGAGTAAAACTAATAGAAACACGAAGCTCGCCGTAAACTATTACGGCGAGCTTCGGCGAGTAAAATATGATCGGGGGTCAGAGAGGACCTCGCACGATCGTAGTTCAGCACAGACTGACGCTCTGAACCAAAACTCTCCCAAATCTGCCGTTCACTAAACAAAGGACGCGGCAAATCCACATCTGCCTTTTAAAAGTATAATAAAACACGAGAAATGCAGATGGGTACAATACAAGACAACTAAAAATAACAGAACAATGAACCTTAAACGACGAAAGGGGCAAGGCAAGGGCCATATAGACCAAGGCAAGGGTATCAAGTTAATAGGCAGGTAGACAGTTAGTAGGAAAATTAATTAATTAGTAAGAAGGTAGGTAAGTTAGGGAGTTATTAGGTAAGTTGGTATGTTAGGCTGTTAATAGGTTGGTTGGTTAGTGGATTGGTTGACAGTTAGTAGGTAGGAATTGTGGTTGCAACACTTGTTGGAAACAGCTGGTAAATCAATGTAATAGTACTGTACTTTTGAGTTGTCAACAATAAAAACGTTCACTGTATGGAACATTAGTGATCTAGGTCAAATGTAAACAAGTACAAGACGTATTGATATTTAGGCTATAATTCCAATATACAAGTTTGTAGATATAAATTGTGTGATAATACTTTTAGTATTAAGTTCTAATATTTGTTTTTTAATTGTTAAAGTTAAGTTCTTACTATGTTTTTTTTTTTAAAAAAAAAATAAATGATTCTAAGTTTTATTAAAAAATTGACTCTAAGTTATGATAAAAAATTGACACATATGAGTGTTATTTGATAAAAACACTGTTTGTGTACCAGTAGACAATGTTGTTAAGTCTAAAGTAGCCAGTAATTGATAACCCGGCAACCCAATCCCTTCATCCGGCACACAGCAGAGCTGCTTGCCGGAAGAAATAGGAATGAGCGTGGTACCTCCCCGGGGCGAGCCGTTACTATTGGCCCTACCACTACAAAAGAACGATAAATGCGTCCTTTATTTTTATAAAAAAAAAAAAAATTAACAATTAAGTTGCAACGGTGCAATCCGTTCCTACCAAACAAGAAAAAAAAATAACAAGGTAGCGCTGCGTACACCTTAGTTGCTGGCAACCAGAACGTTTTACACAAAACAACCACCAAAATACACCAACATACAAAAAAAAAAAAAAAAAATACCCACAAGGTAACCCTGAGGAAAATGTGACCGTAAAACCACGTTTTAGGGCGCCAATGTGACGAAAGGGGTTTGCGTGGCGCAGGTTATAAAATAAGACCACGCAACCTTGTCAACATAAAAAAATATATTTAAATAAAAAGGTGTGGGTAGGTCTACAGGTCACAATTTTCCCAGAGTCCACCCTGTGGATAGCGCTGTACTGCCCTGTTAGCCGGCGTGGCGATGACCGCAGCGAGGTGCCACGCTGGATGTGTAGGGGTGCCGGTCGACAGGTGTCCGCGCCGACCGTCGTTACTCGGCTCGGCCCTCGTGGCAAGGATGGCCAACGCGAGGGAAGTCCGATGCCGGTAGTTACAGGCACGCACGACGTAATCTGCCGCGTAGCTCTGTTGTGCTGCCGTGAGCTTGAGGTATTCCTCAGTCGGAACTTTGGACCCTGGAACATGACGTCCAGCGTGTCACGAGATGACCATTGGTCAACTCCGCTGATTGCGACACCAAGCTAAGCAGAGCGAGTAGCGATACAGTGCGCTAATGAAGGTGATGGTGGATTGTCACAATCAGACGGAGTTTACAAAATGGGAAGAGTGAAAAAAGGCATGATGCAATACATTTTGAGTGTGAAGCACGAAAAGTCAAAATGCATTAAGCTGAAGGCATTAGATTGAATAAATTACATCATTTAGCGTATATTAAAATCAGATAAAATTAAGCATACATGCCAAGTTAATCTGTAAGAAAAAGAACACAAAATATACTCATGAAAATGCTATCCAACACTTACCCAGTATGGGGGTTTCAAAATCACCGAATTTAATTGCTCGATGGCGGAGAATTATTTAGATTAGGAAGTTGTTTTTAGGCCCGGATAATGGCGAGTTAAGACACGTGTGAAATCACTGATAAAAAATTAATCTGGTGAGACGTGTGACCGCTTCGGGAAAAACCAAAATTCCTAATGTCAAACGATAGACGCGTTGGATAGAGATCGGACATGCGCGTGCCCATAGACAAATTCTCACTCGCGCGCCGATAGCTGAACATATTGTGCCTTTAGTCATTACTATTTACAACCGCTCTATTTGTAATGATCTGTGGTTGTCATATTTTGACGTCTGCGGCTCATTGACAGTTGAATGTATGTAAACATTGGAATGTTGCTGTGATTTTGTTGTTAAATTAGTTAAAATGTGTTTAATTATGCAAAATGTAACGTACGACGTTACACTAACAATAGCAAATGGATACAATACAAGATAACTAAACATAATAGAACAATGAAGAACCTTAACTAAAAGTAAAGAATCATGAAAGACAATAGTACCTATAACTTAAATCGCTTGCAGATGTGATTCGTGGGAAAAACACAAAATGACTCTTTCTAAAAATTATTACAATAAGTACTTCTAAAAATATTACATTCTTAAAACTATGCAAGGGATGGGTACGTAAGACACAGTCCCCACAGTACCCCCCTACCAGTGATAAAGATCACGAAACACCTGCCTGATAGTAATCAGGAAATTTAACTCGCCTACCAGAACGGCGAGGAATATGCTTGCCAGGCCAACTTAGGTTCCAGTGAGTCGGAACCGGTTGCCGCATAGTTCACGGTGAGTCGGAACTGTCTGCGAAGATGTCCCCAGTGAGTCGGGGTGGCGCGGGCGCTGCGTTATGCTCCAGTGCGTCGGAACGGCGAGGAATATGCTTGCCAGGCCAACTTAGGTTCCAGTGAGTCGGAACCGGTTGCCGCATAGTTCACGGTGAGTCGGAACTGTCTGCGAAGATGTCCCCAGTGAGTCGGGGTGGCGCGGGCGCTGCGTTATGCTCCAGTGCGTCGGAACGGCGAGGAATATGCTTGCCAGGCCAACTTAGGTTCCAGTGAGTCGGAACCGGTTGCTGCATAGTTCACGGTGAGTCGGAACTATCTGCGAAGATGTCCCCAGTGAGTCGGGGTGGCGCGGGCGCTGCGTTATGCTCCAGTGCGTCGGATGTGGCACAGCGACCAGAACGGCGAGGAATATGCTTGCCAGGCCAACTTAGGTTCCAGTGAGTCGGAACCGGTTGCCGCATAGTTCACGGTGAGTCGGAACTGTCTGCGAAGATGTCCCCAGTGAGTCGGGGTGGCGCGGGCGCTGCGTCGACCAGGAGAGGAATTGGGCTCTTCTTGTTGACCGGCCGAAAGTGCAGTGTGCTGTGCCGAGGTTGCTGATGAGGCTGAGGGTGATGACCAGGTATGCGCGGTCGCTGCATGCTGGTGGTCAGAATACCCGTTGAAGCCGTGGGAGCTGGCTGGCTGGGAATGCGCGTCATCCGCCGCTAGTGACTCCCGCTGGATCGCTCGCCATTTTAACACGTACTTTGATTTAGCACTCGCGAAACTCTTTACGCACTGTCACGAACTCACGCTATATGATAGTTTTGATCACGTCGGGGTCACCACTGTGGGGAATTCGTGACCGTGTTGGGCGAGTGATACACTGAATTATGTTGTAAATAGTAACGATTAATTTATTACGATATCAAGTAACTAAAGCTAGTAGTTACACTTGACACGAAAAGGTAAAATTAAATAATGTTACATGAAGAGTAAAACTAATAGAAACACGAAGCTCGCCGTAAACTATTACGGCGAGCTTCGGCGAGTAAAATATGATCGGGGGTCAGAGAGGACCTCGCACGATCGTAGTTCAGCACAGACTGACGCTCTGAACCAAAACTCTCCCAAATCTGCCGTTCACTAAACAAAGGACGCGGCAAATCCACATCTGCCTTTTAAAAGTATAATAAAACACGAGAAATGCAGATGGGTACAATACAAGACAACTAAAAATAACAGAACAATGAACCTTAACTAACAATAGCAAATGGATACAATACAAGATAACTAAACATAATAGAACAATGAAGAACCTTAACTAAAAGTAAAGAATCATGAAAGACAATAGTACCTATAACTTAAATCGCTTGCAGATGTGATTCGTGGGAAAAACACAAAATGACTCTTTCTAAAAATTATTACAATAAGTACTTCTAAAAATATTACATTCTTAAAACTAAGCAAGGGATGGGTACGTAAGACACAGTCCCCACAGTATTTACATAATATAAGCTAACATTTAAAATAATAATATGTAAATGTTTAAGAAAAAATAAGCATAAGAATCATAGGGTATCAAAAAATTCGTCCGCGTCGCTGTCAGCAGGAACAGTGCCCAACATGCTAAATGAGTGCCAAGCCGAAAATACTCAATTTTTTATTTTTTTAATACTTTAAAAGCACACAAATGTTCAGAGACGGATTTAATGTCATAGGCATTTTGCTACCAGTCAACCGTTGGGTAATGCTGAGACAAACAGTGGTAGGTGCAATAATAAATATTTTTAATTATAAAGATACGTATAAATATAATATTCGTAAATACACGAATACCTATACTAAAAAGAAATTAGACAAACAATGAGAAAACATTACCGTTTTTTTGGTCTACCTACCTTCAATTTAAATTTTTTTACGAGTTTTAAGTGCAAGTAAGGTGTACAACATGCTAAACCTTTTTTAATTTATTTACCATTTAAAAATTAATTACATTTGTTTCAGCAGAATAGCATCTTTAAACCACTAAGGTTTGTACTTAATGCTAATAATCGACATAGGATACGACTTTTGACTTTCTCGACAGATCCTAAACAAAGTTAGGGCCGATCTAAAATAGCCTCAAAATGTTTAATTCAATCTACGTAGACGCGCTTTTGTCGTGAAACTAGTCCTTGTCTAGTCTTTTAAATTGAACTTTATGCTAAACTAGCAGCGCCGCGCGGTTTCACCTGCATAAGTTTCGATCCTGTGGGAATATCGGGATAAAAATTATCGGTTAATCCTGGTTACAAACTCTCTGTGTGACGAATTTCATCCAAATCCATTCAGTAGTTTTTACATGAAGGGAGTAAGAAATATCCATTTATCCATCCATCCAGCCTCGTAAACTTTCGCGTTTATAATATTATTAGGAAAAGTAGGAATATTAGTAGGATATACGCCAGACCTTTTTTATTTAGAGCGAGAATATTAAAGTCAAATTAGTTTCATGACCGTCTAAACTCATGTAAAGCGTAAATTTTAATAACGCGAAGTTGAGCTTTTACTCTAAGTGGCACTACGGTTTTATTAATAAAATATGAATATTCTTGTCTTCATTTTAGCACTTAGAATGCTGAATACCAAATAAAAGTAGTTAATTATAAGCCGCATTCAAATAGCTAAAGATAAGTTACAAAAACTAAGATTTAAGATTACTCAGTCAGTAAGCCCAGTATTAATTTTAAAAGAACACCTTGAGTACACACTATCCTAGACTACAGAAGCCGTTGGTCCCGGCTGTCATTTGTGAATCTTTGACAGTCGTTACGGGTAGTCAGAAGCCCGAAAGTCTGACAACCAGTCTTACAAAGGGGTATCGTATTACTCAGTAACTGGGTAATGGAGGTCAGACAGGCAGTCGCTCCATGTAAAATACTGGTATTCAGCCTGTATCCGGTTAGACTGGAAGCCGACCCAAACATAGTTGGGATAAGGCTAGGCAGATGATGACTTTTAGTACACACTACATTATGAAACTTGAATCCATCATCCTTCATAAAGCCGACATCAAAATTATACACGAAACCCGAAAATTACATAAACATAACCCTACCCTATACAACCTCTCTTGTTTGCATTGGCTCGGCAAACATCAGGGTAAAGAGCGGAAACGTTATTACAACTCAGCAGCTGTACCAATGCACCGAATTTGTCGTTGGTATATTTCAAGCAATGCATATTTCGATATCCATTAACGTTTTTGTTAGGTGTGACTGTGAAGTTTGTTTGTATGATTTTTGACCAGCAATGGATGTTATACAGGTTTAATTAGTAGTTTGAGGTCGGCTTTGTAAGAATGAATGAAATGTCCTGATAACGGGTGACACTTGAAACAAACTCCACTTTAGTTAAATTCTAATGATTTCTGTATTAAGTCGTGCAGACACGAGTGTTGATTTCGAATAAATATTATATGCCGCCATACAATTGGTTTGAGAACACAAGAGTAATTAGTGGCTGGTGTAATGCGAAATTATTGTGTCTATGTTGCTCTATAGTTCTGTTTTAATTGTATTATTTACAAAAGGAGTCTTAACTTTAGCTTGCCAGTATTTGTGTCAAAACTTTGTTCCGGCTAAGGTAATATTCATAACTAGCTAATTCGTTCGCGTCCATGTCGGAAAACAGATTGGATTTCATGGGCTTTATTTTTTTACGAGGAACCCTAATTTAATAATAACTATTCTTTATAACATCAGCTATCTGACAGTGAAAGTCTCGTTAAAATCGGTCCAGCCGTTTCGGAGATTAGCCGGAACAAAGAGACAGACCGTGTGACAGGCAGACAGACAGAGACAAAATTAGTTTTTTGTTTTATGACAGTATATACTTTCACATGCATTTAATAAAAAGCTGTTATTTTGACATTACCAGACACTTCAATTTTATTTGTTTGTATATACATAATTATGTAATTATACGAAAACTGACAACTTTGTCCGGTACTAAGTTGTCAGTATCTCGATCAAATGTTTTATTACAGAAAAAACTGACTCGGTCGATGCGATGCGATGGTTCAAAACATGTCTTTACTGAAGAAAAACTTTGTTTTGTGATCATATAAATACTTAATGTTTTTTTCAGTGCATTTATATTTTTAAGAGGAACGCATTTTCAGGAAATATTACTTAAATTAAGTTTTCATAAACTGTGGTCTTCATGAAACCTATATTAGTACTCATTACTTTAACACCAACAGTTTTACGAAAGGACATTATTTTCGTCTCGTATATTTCGGGAGGACTCAGGAATTATTATAAACCACCCCCATTATTGTCATAAAACGATAAATATGCTGTAAAACCATAAACGGAGGCAGCGAGCCATACCATAAATTGTGTTGAATTGGCCCACTTTGCACTTTGCACTACTGTTGGCGACGGAACGGAACGCTGAAGAATGGGTATTTTTTATATTACGTAGAACGATTTATGTATAGGCCTATAGACTTTTATGATACTTATAAAAGTAATAAGAATTATGTTTAAGTAAATTGTTCTACAAAAAAAAAAATTCGTGGCGCAACTTGAACGGGAGGCAAAAATGCATTGTTCTTGATTATTATTTTAATGGTACATCTTTTCAGAACATCTATACTGAATGGGTTCAATTAGCGATTCAAATAAGTAACTATTGATTCAGTAGTTACGAGTATGTAACGAGTGTGTCCACATAAAAATAATCATAATAAAAAAAAAAACCTGGCACTCCGGTAGTGCCGACAGAAGTGAAAACTTGAACAATTACGAGTGTATTTTGTGAATCGTCTTATAAACAAAACGTCAGTTATATATCCGTGGTTCAGCGCCATCTCGTCGTTGTTGGATGAACTACCGTCGTTGTTGGATGAACTACGTAGTTAGTACGCGAGGCCCTCGTAGTTCTTCCCGATGTGCATAGATGGCGCTGTCCTCAACAACGCGCGTCTTTCGTTTTACGTCTTACGAATCTTACGATCAGGGTCACGTGACCTGACGCGAATTTAGAAGTTTTTACCCATTCCAAAAAAAGTACACAGCGCCGCTAAAGAAGTTTTCACTTCAAAAATTCAGGATTATAATTGCAAAACACACATGTTTATACAAATCAATAAATGGGTGCCTTAAGTGCTTTGAGCATTAAACTTAATTACTAAGATCCATACGAAGCAAAAAAAAATGCAGCATTTATTTTGCTAAGTAAATACATCTCTACACTTTTCACAATTGTCACAGAAAAGAAAATTAAAATGTATGTATTTATTACAGAGCACCAATAGCATTATACATATTAGACATTATTACCGCTAATGTATACACTACCTATAAGATTTAAAGAGAAACACATCAGACGGAGCTGCTTATAAATTTGAAGTAAACTTTAAACAAAATAAATTTTAATAAAATAAATATAATAAAATACATCAGAATACATTCAAATGAAGGGCGTGAACATTTCGTGGGGTTATCAGAGTAACAAAGAAAATACACAAGTGTTGGCAAAACTATATTATTATATGCGAATGTTCATCTCCCACATATTTCATTTGTTTATAGCAAGTAATATTACAAGTGCGGTGATATATTTTGCTGGAGCCTCATAAAATTTCACCCCGTCTCCCTTTCCTATTCATATTTCATCTGTGAAGTGCGTTTGTCACGAAACGTGAAAATACAATACAGCTTTACGTATGAGTACCATGTAGAGTATACTTGGGTTTTGTCAATAAACTTGGGAACGAGGGTAGGTAATTAAACTATTAACCGGGAAGAAAGCTTTCTATTGTAAACAGCAAGGTGTCGAGGTATACGATTTGAGTTAGAAGTAGCCTTTAGCATTCTTTTGGCTTGCATTATGGCCATGATAAGCATGGCCATAATGCAAGCCAAAAGAATGTTCTACTAAACAAGACAGCAACGACCCAGTGGGTCCCACTTGATCGTAAACCGCATCGCGGCAATCCCAGATGGAGATGGCGGAATGAGTTCGACTCTTTTAATAAAGATTGATACTTGGCAACTCTGGACAGAGAGAGGAAGAAAGAGTGTAGGGAGGCGTTTGCCCAATAGTGGGATATTAATGGCTCATAATAATAAATAAACAACTCAGCTAATATTCTGCTGAAAAATCCTTCGACGCCAGCACATCAAGCTACCCGAAACTGTAAAATTTTCCCAATCAACTATGAGCCTTATACTTCAGCGATAAAGTTGAAAATCTATTAAAGAACTTTGACAGCTTGTAGTAGCTTGATGTGCTGGCGTCTGTACCTTTTGAACAAACACAAATAAAACCTCATCTTAGGTTCTCTGTTTGTGTTCATCATCATCATCATTTCAGCCGAAAGACGTCCACTGCTGGACATAAGCGTCCCCCAAGCACCTCTACTTCGACCGGTTCTGTGCCATCGGGTTTCTGCGGGCTTCACAAGGTCGTCGGACCACCTTGTGGGAGGCCTTCCAAAGTTACGTCTTCCGGTATGCGGTCGTCACTCCAGAACCTTTCGGCCCCATCATGTCATCTTTTTGTGTCCGTCATAATATAATTCTAAGCTATTCGATTTGGTTTCGCTCTTAAACAATTGTTTACAGACGAAAATAACCACGACACATTACTTAGATATCTTAACGTCTTAACATTCTTAACTTCATTGTTAAGCATTAAGTAAGAGCTAGTATCTTAATAAAGGAACCTAAATCCATACTAATATTATAAATTCGAAAGAAACTCTGTCTGTCTGTATGTTACCTTTTCACGCCTAAACCACTGAACGGATTTCGATAAAATTTAGCACAGAGATAGATTGCATCCCGGGGAAGGACATAGGATAGTTTTTATCCCGATATTCCCACGGAATCGAAACTTACGCCGCGCCGGTGAAACCGCGGGGCGTTGCTAGTAATTAGTAAAAACCAAACAATTCCCACACAATAGGTACCTACACTGAAAATTACTAATAAAAGCAATATCATTAAGTATTCATTAATAAAATTGATACCGCGAATTAAATTATGAAACGCCATCATAATCCACGAGATACAGCCCGAATGAATTAATACCACATAATTAATCGTCGACTAACGCATATTGTGATTAACTGGGACGTGTATGATTATCTATGTATGGAAATACATGCGAATATGCGTCTTGTGACGAGACGCAATTAATTAATAAGTTATTAATTACCTGTAGGTACAATGCGATATTAGAAGTGGTAATTTTCAATTATGAGGTAGGTGCTGTGTGA
The DNA here is from genome assembly GCA_927399505.1 of Luperina testacea. NCBI lineage: Eukaryota > Metazoa > Arthropoda > Insecta > Lepidoptera > Noctuidae > Luperina > Luperina testacea. Next base: position 13,367,207 of record OV656768.1, on the reverse strand, counting down.
GATCTACAGACCCTCAGTACCGAGACGAGTGAATGAAATCATAGTTTGTCAATTATTATATTAATTCAATAATTATCCCTAGAAGATGGTTCTACGTTTTCATATTTTTATCCTAGTCACTTGGCTTGTCAACCAAATCTGACGCCTACTGTTTTTTCTCTTATTCTCTTTAAAAATTAATGTTTGTCTCGCATTTTTGTCATCTACTTTTCAAAGTATTCATAAAGGTTACAACAGGCTATAATCTCTACATTATCTACGCCCCTACTGGATAGAATAGGGCTACCGTAGTGTCCAATTTTATCCCTCTCTAAGACAATCATTGACTTAATAGCCCGTCCTTGAGAGGTGAACCTACTTCTGGTTTTCTCCTAAAAAAATTATAGGAAAAGATTCACATTTTTGACAGCAGTAACTATTGCTAATTGTGTCAGTAGATACTTCGACGGACGATCTAGAAACACTACTAACAATGAACGATGAATTTAAATAGGTTCCTAGGAAAAATCAAAACAAAATCATGTTTTATTTGCTTTGCATTGAAGTAAAATAGTACCTTAGACTAACTTTCTAACACTGTCATTTGAAGAGTAAAGTGTAAATAAAGACAAAATTTTAACCGCAGCGGTTACATCCCCGACTTTCCTTGCTTTCTCTGCTCTCTTTTAGAGCGTTCATGCAAATATCAGTCTCATTTTTTTCCGCCAAAAAAATAAGGGTAAAAAAAAGAAAAAAAAAATATTTCCATTGTATCCCTTCCCTGCATGTCCTATTTGATCTACCCTCTTTAATAAGTGCCTCCAAACTATAAACATTTTATTATTTAGCAGACATTTTATTGGACCGATAGGTTATAACCTATCGGTCCAATAAAATGTCTGCCTTTATTTGTAACTGTATACCTATTAGCGGCGATATAGAGCTTTTTTTAATATTTAATTAAAAAGCTCCAAATTTTCAATATTGGCATGATATCATCTGGAAATTAAAATTAATTACTAACGAAGAAAAATCACTTCGTACTCATCACAATTAATTAAAAATCACTCAAAACAAATCATTGGATTCCATAAAATCGATAGTACAAGAATCTTTGAAGAAAATTTTGGCATAATTAAAACAATTCGTGAAGTATTTCCTCTCTAAGGGTAGGTAATGAAGGGGAGGCTATGAATTATTTTTTAAGTGGCGAGCCAGCCCTCTGGGTTACTTCATTGATTTTAATGGGTACCGGGATTTTGCCCGATACTACAGGAAAGCAGTGGTAGAGAACTAATTTAGATAATATTTTATAGAGGAAAGAAGAAATAATTGGGCCATTTCAGATAAATGAAATTAGAATGGAAACTAATTTTGACCATTGATGGAGATTTTCATAGAATACTGTTATAAAATCATTTGAGCGTATTAAGTAGGTAGGTCGCTCGTCACTGGTAATGGTAACAGATAAGCTGGTTAATACATTTTGATTTCAGAAATAACAAAACGGTTTACAAAAACAATTCAAAGTGACTGACGTACGGCTTACTGTACGAAGGTATTCCTAAACTTAATTTATCTTGGTTTCTATAAAAAAAAATATGATGCACAATCATGAACATAATAAGCAAACTTTTTCAGCACTCTCAAATTAAAACCTGAAAAACTATTCAACTGTAGCATAACCATCTGTATTTCAATTCGTTTTCACGGCAGCTAAAGATAATTCTTTAATTAAACATGTTTCTCTTTTTGTTACTTTCATCTGGTCTGGCCAGAGACTTCAGCACTAATTTTAGTTGGATTCTCCTTGTTAGTTAAGCAAGTTGGACAAAGAAGAGGTACAATTAGCAATGCGAAGAGTCCTGATTGTGCCAACTAGACGCCAGTATAAATTGTGTTAACAGCCGGCTGAGGATGCAAATCGTTACCTAGAAATGTCTTTCTAAGTTTCTGAGAATGTTGAAGGGGACAGACGTGCTTGACATATTTTTAGCTGTTGATGCAAATGATGAAGGAGTGTCTGGTCTCTAATGTTACACTTATTTGAAATAATTACGACTAAGCGCGAATTCCACCAAACTTATATATTCTAAAATAATGAATATTGAATTTTTGACAGTTCCTCTATAAGTGAACTGTCAGACGTCACTTTTATTCCACGGATAAAAGATATCTGACTTTGATGAAATCAGCACAAAGTAAATTATTCGGTTGAAGGACACAGAACAAAAACCAATAGAAGTTTTATTTAATCTATGTATCTAAGATAGTAAAGCTTTGATCTATCAAATCTTATTTCTTTTTAAGCCGGTTAATTACAAATTCGGATTGGATTGGCTCGTAATCGTAGTAGAATGGAAAAAGTGGAAATGGGAAAGGACGCCTTTGCCTGCAGTGAGGCAACACAGGCTTATCCTAACTAATATTATATGTGCAAAAGTAAGTTTGTTTGTTTGTTTGTTACCTTTCACGCTTAGACCACTAAACCGATCATCCTGAAATTTTGCACAGGTATACGTTGTCAGGTGTACAGCAACGGACACCTTTCATTCCGAAAAAAAGTGCGGTACCCGAGGAAAACAACAATAACGTTATTATGATAATAGATAGCGCCACGTGTCTTTCGAATTATGATTTCATTTAACGCGAGCGAAGCCGCGGGCCAGTAATAAATAATAATAATTACAAATCCTAAAATTCACTTATAAAAAGTTAAAATCCTTAAATGTTGCAGTGAAATTGTTCTTAGTAATAATATCTACCTGAGCTCTGCTTGATTCAAAACATTGTTTTTTTGAAGTGAAAACTTCTTTAGCGGCGCTGTGTACTTTTTTTGGAATGGGTAAAAACTTCTAAACTCGCGTCAGGTCACGTGACCCTGATCGAAAATTCGTAAGACGTAAAACGTAAGACGCGCGTTGTTGAGGACAGCGCCATCTATTCACATCGGGAAGAACTACGAGGGCCTCGCGTACTAACTACGTAGTTCATCCAACAACGACGAGATGGCGCTGAACCACGGATATATAACTGACGACGAGCTCCATGCGAGCGGCTTGCTTCTCTTACCACTGCCGCGGCCCGCGACCAACACCACGAACTGAAGTCTATCCTGTGTGCTTATTTGTAAATCTGAATAAATTCCTTTCACGAGAAGAATAAACCAGTCACTTTGGTCATCATACCTGATTTGCAAAAAACCCTATAAAATAAGGAACACACCTTAACACGCGTGTTTTGTTTATAAGATGATTCACAAAATACACTCGTAATTGTTCAAGTTTTCACTTCTGTCGGCACTACCGGAGTGCCAGTGTTTTTTTTAAAATAAAGATTGGAACACGTGAATGTCAAAAGTAGGTACCTAATTCCAATAGATACTAAAAACTAAAAACACAATAAACCCCGTATTTCAAAGATCACCGTACCAACTTATCTTAATCACTTACCAACGTAATTCAAACACCAGCATTTCCAAGCCACTTCCTACGTAGATTATAATCTTTATCTCCGTGTAAATTATAGTGGGTACCCCTTCGCGATATATTCACTTAGTGAACGGTTCGTCTGAACGGGGCTTTTGTTACCTCTAGAGGAGTGAATATATTAGCTACATACTGTACAATGAGTACGTATGTATATTATGTACCTATATTGTATAATTACAAGGGTATCTTTAACACACAGTCATATCGTTCGCTTTGATGTCTTACGTCTATTATTATGGCGATTAGCGTCGTTAAAGTTTAGAGTACATGACAGACAGTTCCTAAGTATTGGGGTTGTTTTAAAGGAAAGTCGTGTAAAGGGTCCTTTAATGTCTCGTGTTGAATTCGAGTAAGACATGTAGTTATCCCTACCCATAGAATAGTGTTCAAATAATTATTAGGTACCTATCTGTCTATTGATTTTTATACTTAGAACATTTTTTTTAAATGAAAATACTTTTGTCGATTTTTAACCATTACTTATAGATAATCATAACCTCATCTAGTCTAGTTTTTTTAAATATTTTTTCACGTGTAAAAGTAGAATAGAATAGATCTTTATTTTCACAGAAAGTAGGTACAAGTAACAGATGTTAAGTTTAAAATGATCCTATACTAATTACCTTATCTAAGGCATAAACAGTTTTAGCTACTTATAATATATAAAGACTCATTAAAGTGTATGATAAAACCAATTTAAAGAATAAACATTATTAACCATTTGAGTTACTTACATAAAATAAATAAATAAGTTGCTTACATACCTAACCGACGTAACTATGAAGAACTGTGATGAAGAAATTACCTGAAAACACATTAAACGATTAGTTAGGCTAATTAGTATAAAGGCACATGTAAAAAAATATAATACAATAATATGTTACACATAACACCGCAAAAGTTTCAAAACATACATGGCAACGTACGTACAAATGCGTCACATATTTCCTTTGACGATGCGTTCCATTTCAAACGCCTGACGGTTTAGTTACAGCAAGCTATAATGTTGCAGCGGCGCATTCCGAATCGTTCATCAGGCGTGCACGCGTTACTATCGCAGACATACCTACACGTGTAAAAAAAAACGAAACACGTTATTTTATCCTTAATTTGTTGTAAGATTATTAGTATCACATCAATAAATAATAAATCTGCCTAACCTAACCCAACCATGATGGTGTCGGCTTCCAGTCTAACAAACACATAGATAGTAGGTACTTACCTAATGTTTTCAAAATCTATGGATGGGGCTAACCTCTTATGTGTAATTCACTAGGTTTAAAAGTTAAGATACAAACTCATTTAAGAATATGCGTAAATTATTCTTATCACATCCAAAACTTAGCAGACAATTTTTAATCCAGTTGCTCAGTAAAAATGGTAGGCGCGTTACTTAGCTCAAAAAAAATGATCTTCGAAGTCATTAAAGTCTTAAGTCGCGCTTAATTAAAGTCGTCGGCGACTTCTGACTCAAGGGGAGGAACTCGCAGACATCAGAAAAATAATAACGACCTTAGTGGAAAACTTGCGAACACTTTTTTGTCGCCATCTTTAGCGTGTCGTTGAGGGACGATTGTGCTGTTTCGTTTGAGATGGTGTTTGCATGTTTCTAATTTGTTTTTTTGTAGTAAGTTAGTTGGATGCTTTTAATTGCTTTTCCTATTGACGCAAAAGTTATTTCAAGTTTAGATTTCTGCCTTTAGAAAAGTATTTTTAATTTTTGTATCTATACTTTCGAATCCAAAAATCTTCTCTTTCTTATTGAAGTTAATACCCAACAACTTTTATCAAGGAAATTGGCAGTTACAAAAGATAAATGAAATGAATGAAAATGAACGTTTTATGAAAACCTTTTTCTTACATTTTTCCCAATAAATACGCTATCTTACAATACCCAAAACAGCCATTAGGTACACACAAAAACGGTCCCTCCAAGTAAAGTCTTCCTAATATCAATTCGTGTACGTCACTCTTGATATACCGATCATAATTTGTTAGACGTGGAGCCCTAAGAGGGACCTCTGAGTCGTCTAATTGAAACAAATATTTGAGCAGAAATGTTCCGAGGGAACTCTAAGGATGAAATTGTGGGAGAGAGCTAGTTTGACGTCGTCGATAAGCTTGGTTATCGACGATGTCGATATTGAGGTATCGATAAGTTTGGAAGAAATCAGAGTTGTCAACCATGATCAAGTAGGTAGTAGGTAACTTCTAATAAAGCAATTCGAAATCTTGTTGGGTACCCTCCACGTTTTTTCGAATACGACTTTTAACAAGTCTTAACCAATAATTTATAATTTTTACGAGCAAAACATACTCCTGTACGTTCTTAGTCCGTTTTTCTAACAATGAAAATGGCCATATTAAGCTTATTAAGCATTGAATTTTCTTGAAGAGAGTTTTACTTGCCTCAAGAAAATCCAGTTCAAACTAAACAAAGATCATTCTGAAAGAGAAATAAAACGGTATCGATGACAAACCTAAACTGCGAGCATCCCTAGTTCCATCGGTATAACGTTCATATTGAATCTAAAAGCGCTTTCATTTCCAATCAATCTCAGTGAAACTGCTTTCTGATATTCAGTGAACGTTACGCGACCCAATTTTTAACACAAATTGGTTAAGATTAGGGGTATTGGCTCGTTATTCATTTATAACAGCTTTTAAACCAAAGATGTTTACATTTTGCTGTAGGTTGCATATATTCATAACTTGTTCCCGTTCTACATACATGGTTTAAAAATACTCATCACATAGCCGATAATTAAGCATTCTGTACACCAAACTAAGTAACATTGAGCAAAAAATATTTTTTGGGAAACGACTTTTGTTTTGTATGTGATAAATTGCTGTTTACGGCAGCGCGCAAACAAACATTTTGCTTTTAGATATTTGCAACGGTATATGAGTTGGGGGCATTTAAATTTAATTTATAACATTTAAAACTTGTTATTGAGAAAAAAAAGTAAAACAAAATATGGAACTTTGACCTGCAATAATTTATCTTCGTAACCAAAAGGTTCAGTCGAGTACAAAACATGATCACAATGACGGGGAGTACAAATACTATCGGCTTCGTAAAACGTCTTTTTATATACGCTATTTTGTTCTTGAACTTTTGTAGTAACGAACATTTTGTGCTAACTGACTGTAATTTCTGCCAGTGAATGTTTGCTGGTTCTTATCCACATCACATAAAACCCAAACGTCACCAAGAACAAAAATGACACAGAAACCCTTTTCAATGGCAAAGCTATTGTGTTCGAACTAGCGGTGAATCTAGAATATTTAAAATACGAAGCTACAGGATTCTTGCTATCAGTCTGTCCTTCGAAACCATAATATTGTAGCCCAATCGAAATCACCGTAGGATCATCATTTTTAATTATTTAGAGCAATGATACCTACTCAGGATAACTTTTGACAGTTTGTGTGCGTGTGTTTGTGTGTGAAAGTTGATTATAGCTAGAAAAGAGATACTTATTTTACAGCTGGTAAATGTATGAAAAAGACATGTTGCGGTGACCCCAAATAAATTGTGTTAAGAGCAGGAAAACGACGAGCTAGAACTTTCCACAGCTTTGAAATTAGAAATGGCAGAACACTTTAAACATAGTTGATTAGCTAAATACATAAAATTAACCAGCACAATAAAACAGTGTATATTGAGATAAGCTACAAAGTATCGTAACCTAGAAATACAAAGTAAATAGTCACAACTTGTTTACTCCATTATAGGTTAATCTGTATGTTATAAACATTAACAGAACTCGTAATAAATTCAAACTTGCGCAACGTAAAATTAAGGTGTGAATTAGTAGAACATAAATTCTTCGTCCTATCCCGTGTGAAATGGGATATAATAATTTGTAAATGACTAGACTATTTGTATGAATATTGAAAGCTACTAATTAATACACAGGTAGACCGAGACAAGCTAGGTCACACTGAAGCTATAAATTGCAAAGGAAAACAGCAAAGCCATGGGAACATCCGTGTCATCACGATTATTATTGCTCACTGTACTCTTCTGATTTCTATACATTTTATTTGTCTCTCGTGGTTAACGAAAAATCTCAGGTTCATCGTTACAAATTTTTTTAACTTTGTCTTTTTAATATAATTTTGCAAAAACATTTTCATAGACAGACAGCTAATTTGTAAAATCATTAATTCATTACCTTGACAATTGTATTGAAAATTTACGTACGAATGAGTTCAATTGGGTTCAGCTGATTGATTCAGCATTGAATTTAACCAATTTTGCCATCGTTTTATATAAACATAGACTTATATAGAAACGGAACCACTACAGTCAACATCTTTTAGAATGTTTAAAAGTATGTGAAGTTCAGAATACTTTAGAACTTCTTCCTAACTGCTCAAGTATACTCAATTATTTGACACGGAGTTCATTAAGAAAGTTCAAGTCGCAAGTGGCCGCTAATGGTGGTAAGTACGAGTATTTTAGACTCGGAGCGACAGATGTGGGTAATGTAAGGTAACTAACTAATGGTATACATGGAAATACTTGAAGTTTCCTCTGAGGCAGGTTTGTGGCGTAAATACAAGAGATTTGGTATTTTAAAAGGTGAAAATGTAACTTGGACGTACCTACCTTAGGATCATAATGATTATCGATTGCAACATTGACCTTGTGTTTCCAATGCAATTAGGTATGAAAAAGAAAATAAACAAGTGAAATAATTACAACGATAAGCCTCTATCAACATTATCAAATCTTCAACTGTCAAAAGTGATAAGATGGACTTGGAATTAAAGTCCGAAGAAATAAATTGATCTATTGACGAGTGCAATCAATCAAAAATTCATAACATCAATTACGATGATACCTACATATTACCTAACAGCATCTATACAGCCAAGCCAATTGATATACACCAATTCGTGCAGAGATTTCAACTGTATATTGCAACACATATCTATTAAGATAAAGTGGTAGATATAAAGCTAAATAATTTGTGGCTTGTTCCGAGCCGTTATTGCGGGCCTTGACAAAACTGTTGCCATCTATAACTCGGCGAGTGGTTGTACTGCTTGTATTTGCTTTAAATGTTGCCTTGTATTATTTGTTAGGGATTGTTATTGTAATTTTCAAACTTGCAAGCTTGAACAGCTGCAGAATTGTATTACTTTGAATTTAGTTACACCGACTCTTGTGGTCTGCGGTGTAATTGAGGAGCCCATTAACAATAGCAATGGCTTTCAGTTTCACAGTTCAATAACATTCATTGCGTTATTTACGTTGTTGAGTAGACAAATTTTTCGAACATATGAAGCAATGAATTAGCAATATACTTCAAAATGATTCAAACTGTGAATGATATTGTGTTATGCAATTAAGGTGCTGGTATCAATCCTACTGAAGTTTCAAGAACTCAAGAGAACTCAAGATCCACCACACTGAAGTGTGAAACTTCTATTGTCCTTGTTATTCGGGTTAATAGCGGCAGGCCTTTAGCCAAGAGCGGAATAGTAAAGGCTAGTTCAAAGGCAGAATAACGAAATGAAATCCTTTACCACAAAATCTATATCTACATAGGTATATTAAATCAGTATCTTACAGTACCCGGCGATAAATATTGCACATCGACCTTTGGAAAGAGACAATCGGCTAATTTCGGCTTCGTAAAGCGTTATCTCTATCGCACGAAATACAAACAGTCCGGTATCTATTACGAGCTGTTTAAACAATTATGATTTGCTTCTTTTGATAATTATTTTTATTCTTTGTATAAAATCGATAGGATCGAATAGGTCGATGTGCAATATTTATCGCCGGGTACTGTAAATCATTAAAATGTTAAAGCCGTAATTTAATAAGCACATTTCAATGTGTGCAAGAGTCATATTTGAATAACGTTCAATAACAATAGTGTCTATAATTTGACAGGTATCAATATCATTCATTTCATTGATCTAGTGAATAGCTCTTATAACCCGTTTCATCACACTTCGGTCATCAATTGTTAATACAAATCTCCAGTCTTGTCCGCTTTAACGGTTTCATCACTTTGATTGGTCATTCATTGTGTACTCAAGATCTCTTTTCAATGTGTGAAAAGCATTGCTTTCATAGAATTACGTTCTTCAAAAATTAATTTGATAGTGTTGAAATCCAAATTAATTATATTCTTTGTGTGCATACTAATGCATATGTGATCATTTAATTAATCCAAACTTGGAACCTATAAAATAAAATCCAGTTAAACGACTCTCTTTACATAAATTAGGTAAGATAAGTGGAGTATTCCCGTTTGAGCACCTATTTTTAGAGCACCAAAGGTATTCCCATTTGAGCACCAATCAAATGCAGTTGCCGCTTAGTGGCTGATTCTTATAATTTACGGACCGTTATTGGTTAAAATTAAGATTCTTGTATCTTCACCAAGAATGAAGCAAAGAACTCATAGCTTTGCATAATAGCCTCCCATATAGATAGGAAGTAGCTATAATAAAATTAGCTTACGAATTTAATTGTATCCCCAGTTTGGCAATAAAAATTTGGTAAGTAAGCAAAACGAATCGTTTTTGTTTATAGGAACCGAGTCTAAGACACTTTGAAAACCAAAAATATGGACACGATATCACCGTATCTTTTGGATTTCACGACATGTTTTTCATTTCACGACAAAATCATCTCACGAGAATAAATAAAGGAAATTACTTCATCTGAAGCCATAAGACTGATAAACCGTTTATACATTTATGCAACTACAGCCAAGCGTTGCAATAAAACTTACGAACGGTAAGCTAGCAGGAACACGCCCCTAGTAATAATGGTTTTATTATCTCTCTTACTATTATTTCGTAACATCGAGTTTATTGCGATAAGTTTCTCGATTTAATTATAGAGGCTGGACTGTAAAACTTAATGCCTATTGTTTATTTCGAGTCATTTAATCTTTTTTTACGACTGAAGAGAAACTTCGAAATATTTATAAACAAAGTTTAGCAACAAAATGTATTGATAAATTACTACAGGGTGGCAGAGACATGGACGCGTAAACTGATACCATGAATTCAGCACATGCTAGCATCATGTGCTGAATTCACCCACTAGCGTAATAGAAATGTTTCGCCGGTTATAAAAAAAACAAAGTGCAACACCTATGCGATCGAAATATGTGCGGTCAAAATATATCGAACAGCTAATAATTTTTTTGCAACTAAAATTTTCCACTCACGCTGGTTCAGAATCATGTACTTGAACCCATGGTAAAAGGTTGCGCGTCTCAGCCAACCTATATAACATTCAAATTGGCACTGTACCTACGTCTGATGCAAATGCTGCATTACATTTTCAATGAAATATATGAAATAAAACTCCTGATGTTAATGACAAGTTCGGAAGTGTTAGAAAAACCTGCATCCTCACTCATGCACCTGGATTTGCTACAGAATCTACGAACAAATAAACACTAAACCAATGAAGTGACAAATACAAGCCAACTCAAGCAAAATTTTAGCCAAGTGTCCTTACACTTACACATGCATGCTCCGGTCCAACGACGCCATTATTTAGACAATTAACTCCGTCACTAACTTGAGACAGGTGTGTAAGTGTTAGACAGGTCCCTAAACATGTCTGGACTAGACCGTCTTGAAGGCTCTTCATTTAACTATTTACTGCGGGCTTTGAAATGCCTGTTCACTGAATATGTTCCAAACCCAAAGTTTTGGTTGGAAACTTTTGAAACTATTTGACTCCTGCTCATATAAAATTTTTGTTCAAGAAAATTAATTTGGGAATTTTTGTCTTGAACAAGTACACCTAGCTTCTGACGTTTCAAGTGCCCATGTAGGTTTATGTGAAATAAAATAATTTTATTTTTTAAAATTTTTATTGTTATAAATTAGAATACAAACAAGAGCGTGTCGGGCCACGCTCAGTGTAGGGTTCCGTAGTTTCCCGTCCGTCACAATAAGTGTCTCCACTTATGAGTTTAAAAGTGGGTATCTATTATATTCGTGTAATAATCGTAGTCGATCATAGATCTTAAAATAAAATATTGGGATTCGATTTAATAATTCTTTTTTTGTTTTCGTTTGAAAAAAGATACGTTCAGGATAATAAAATATGTAAACGAAGTTAAAAAAATGCTTGCATATACGATTATACTACAAACTTAGTCCAGAAATTATTTTGTACAACTTTTTGTCTTTTTTGTACAAAAACTGTTGTTTCCATCAAGTTCAAAATAATTTTCCTAGAAAGTCCTTATAAAGTTCTACTTTTCAGATTTTTTTCATATTTTCTAAACTTATGGTTCAAAAGTTAGAGGGGGGGGACACATTGTTTTTTACTTTTGGAGCGATTATTTCCGAAATTATTGACATTATCAAAAAATTATTTTAGTAAACCCCTATTCATTTTTAAATACCTTTCCAACAATATATCACACGTTAGGGTTGAAATTTAAAAAAAAATCACTTCCCACTTTACATATAGGGGGGCTACCCTAATAAAACATTTTTTTCCAATTTTTATTTTACCACTTTGTCGACGTGATTGATATACATAACGGAGAAGGTATAGTGTGTCTCGTTATTATCAGCCATATTCAACTATTGTGGGCGTACAGTGGGTATGTGTTGGTTATTGCGCAATAGAAAAACCGTTTGCAGTTCAAATAAGATTATAATTTCACGAACAATTTAGTCACATTAGCAAATTACACACTGTAGGTACACGACACAACCAGATACGGAACGCTGGACAGTTTCTGAGCACATGTTGTCCGTACGATGTCCAATCTCCAAGTTCAACTCCAAAAGTGAGCTCCACATCGTTCATCGACTCAGGCTAGACTCTGTCAAGCGCCACCAGATGGCGCTAGCGTTCCGACTAGTCAAATGCATGACCGGATGCGACATACATATTGGTACCAAATTTCAGCTTTCTAGTGCTAACGGTCACAGAGATTAAGCGAGGACGGACAGACGGACAGACAGACATGGCGAAACTATAAGGGTTCCTAGTTGACTACGGAACCCTAAAAAGGATAGTATTTAATTTTACTAAAATAATTGAAGTGATAAATTTCGCATAGCAGAATAATGGTAAACATGATGCGAATAATAATGTTTCGAATTGATATGAAAAACCTAAAAGAGGACGTATGGCATGAAAAGAAAAATAGGAAGCAATGGTTAAAACAGGAACGTTTTCTTAAGCATACATGAAGCTGCATAATCAAAACTATTTACTAACCTAATAAGGCACTACTTAGCGTCTTGTATAATCGTGTTTACAAATATCTACTAATCACTGCGTAGGCAGTGTACATACATATTAATGATTTGTTAACAATCTATGAAACATAACGTCACGCTTGTAATCCCCGAAGAGATGGGTAGAGGTACCCCATAGAAATAATATGTATGTATTTATAGTGTTTTTATGTTATATTAATATTGTTTTGTATGTGTTTATTTATATGGGCCTTGACGCTTGAAATAAATGGATAAATAAATAAATAGTACACCCACCCACATTTTCTCAATTATGTTAGGTATACTAGCTGCGCCCCGCAGTTACACCCGCATAAGTGTCATCCCGTAGGAATATCGGTAAGTATAAAACAATCCTATGTCCTTTCCCGGGACTCAAACTACATCTATACCAAATTTTATCTAAGTCGGTTTAGCGGTTTAAGCGTGAAGAGGTAACAGACAGACAGACAGACACACTTTCGCATATATACTCGTAGATTTAAGTCCCATGCCATAGGGGGCGAGCCTTTTGCCATCACCGGGCACAACTGCGGGCTGCTACTGAGAAATTCCTATCGGAAAAAACCCAGTAACACAATACCCGACCTGGGAATCAAACTCAGGACCTCATGATCAGCAGTAGCGCTTATTGCGACCACTAAACCAACGAGGCCGGTGTAAATATTAATGATTTGTGAACAAGCAATAAACAGCGGGGTAATTGCGTAACACACTCGATGTAAATATTAATGTGAACAAGCAATGAACAGCGGGGTAATTGCGTAACACACTATCTTTAGCAATGGGTTTTATTTTGACAGTTCAACAACATTCATTGCGGTATTTACGTTGTGGAGCATAAACATTTTTCGAACATATTTAGCAATGGATTAGCATCCTTCGAAATGATTCAGATTGAGTGTGTTGCGCAATTAGGGTTTTCTGAAATGACGTTCGCTAGGTGGAAGCACTGACACGTCAGGTCCAGGCATCTGTCAAAGAGCCTATATTTTCTTGATATTTTCTTTATTCATGACTGAATGATGAACGAATGAATGAATCGAATGATGAACGTCATCATATATTTTATATTGGAAGACCTCTTGTCACAGTGGTGCCACTGGTGTCGTAAATTTTCACGAAAACCCTCATTAGGGTGCTGGATTATAATCACAATCACAATGTATTATCATGTTAATTCATTGATTCTCCAAACTTCAGAGACATCGTTTATTGGCTTTCTTTTTAATTAAATAAAATTAACATTGAAAGTTGTGGCGTATCGTTTTTCATTTCTCATTACGAAACTGGTGAAATCACTTGATTTAAAAGTTAAGATTTTCTGAGAAGCACTTTCTGATCAGAGATTGTACTTTTAACTTAGGACCACTTATATAAGTAATTAGAGGAAGAAAATATTAGATACTAATGAAGCAAGTGCATACGCTGAATATGTGTTGATAAATGAGCCACACTAAAACTTACTAATAGACGTGTAAACATGCTTTTAATGTTTAGGTACTGGTCTGTTTTTTTATTTCTATGGCACTGGTCGACCGTTTAGAATTTTAAAAAACTTAGATCAAACATCCCGAGGTTACTTTTTTTTTTAATTTTCGCCACACTAGAAATTTCTCCTGTATTGTGGATGCGTTTACAAACAATTAAACTAACATACACAAACAGCCAGACCCGGAACAACTACTTTTAAGTCATACAAATATTTGTTCCGTGCGGGAATCGAACCCGCGACAAGCAGCGCAGCAATTCGTATATTTTGGCACTATCAGGAGACGATAAGCCATGTTATATTCATGTTGCGACAAAATTGGCCTACATTTTATACATTAGTACCTACAAGAGTAAAACGAAAATAAACGGAAAATGACAACTTCAATCAATTTGCCTAGCCTTGCCTTAACTATGTTGGGGTCAGCTTCCAGTCTAACCGGATACAGGCTGAATACCACTATTTTACATGGAGCAACTACCTATTTGACATCCATAACCCAGTAACTGGGTAACTCGATGCCCCTTGGTAAGACTGGTTGTCGACTTTGGGCTTTTGACTGCTCGTAACGACTGTCTAAAGATCTACGAATGACAGCTGGGACCAACGGCTTAACGTGCTTTCCGAGGCACGGCGAGGTCTTGATATATAATTAGTTGGTCACCTATCTGTAAATCGACCGCGGCAAGCGTTACTTAACCTTCAATCAACCCGTGCTGCTGTTATCAATTAGCCACGAGCCCCATGCGAAAACAGCAACTTCATTATTTTAAATCCATAAACAACAAGAATGATCGCACGGATTTCACAGAGCTTAATTAATTTTTCAAGGAGGTTTCACTACTTGGCGAGTCTTAATTTACTCACAAGTTGTTGCGGTAAACTAAATGAGTTACTAGACAGAAGAGATTTACTGTTTAAAACGGAATTAATTAGTCTCCTCGTTGGGCTAAGAATGGAAACTGAGAAAGTTGAGATTTTATATGAGCTTCAATGCGTGAAATTTAAGTCGGATAAACTAAGGGTAGCTGGTTAATTATTGGAACAGTGTGAAACTGTTTTCCCGTTCTGGGTACTGTAAAGGTTGTCTGCAAAAAGGAACCTTACATCATGCAGGATGGTAGAAAAATGTTTCTGGTTGCATTCAATTTGTCAAGCGGATTGAATATGCGGCGATAATTTTCATTAAAAAAAAAAACTGGTCACGTGCGAGTCGGACTCACGCACCGAGGGCTCCGTACAATGTAGGTATGTAAATAGTTTTAAAAATTATTTTTTTTTGTAATGTAATTACAAATTTACGGTTTTCAGATTGTTTCCTTTACTTGTTGTACTACATGACATTGCTTCTAGCCAAATTTCATGATTATAGGTCAACGGGTAGTACCCTATAGGTTTTGGCTTCGGAACATAAACGCCCGTATCTTTTGATTGAGTTGACTTAGAAGTTTGATTTTTTTCCTGCTTCAAGGGATTGCATCCCTGAATATTTGAATATATATTTTTATATCCACAAATTGGTAACTTCATTCGAAACGGATCTTACATAATTTTACTAACAAACATTTCACTTGAATGAATGAAATTCAGTTTTATACGGTAATAAAAATGTATTTCCTTAAGTAGGACATTGCTTTTGCTTAAACAAGGTGTATTGCGAAATCTGTCGTAAGATCTTAAAGTCACAAAGCAGGGATGTAAAAAAGGTTAAGTACGATGTAAATAAACCTGAAATAGTAGTCACTATAGTCCGACTTTTAATTAGCTGCAGTAAAATGACACTTCTTAATAACTCATTTCGGACTGAGTTTAGAAATATGCATGTCAAATAAGTTTCGTTTGTTACACTATTCTGTACTGGAAAAACAAGATTTTGTTGATGGCCGCGAAAAAGCAAAACGACGCCAATTTTAGTCATATATGTAACACATAAGCTGTCATTTTAATGCAAGCAATTAAATGTCCGGCTATAGTAAGGACAACTAACGCCCTGGCCACGGGACATTCGCTGCAGCGAACATTCGCACGGTGCAAACGGCGAAGAGTCTTGCGACTAAAACAAATGTACTAGCCATGCCACGCGTAGCGGCGACCGGGCGGCGCGACCGGCGAAGTTTGCCGAGCGAATCGCACGACCAACTGGATGGCGGCGCGGCGGGCGATTAAGAGGCCCGTGTCCCAACAGTGGAAATAGTGTAGACTGATTATATGCTAATGGCAATTTGAACGCCAACAACAGCTGGAAAACTAAAGGCTCCTTCAAACAGGCGCGACACCTGTTTGTAGGAGCCTTAAAACCAGCCACAACAACAACAAGAACAAATTGGAAATTATCCATCTTCCCCAAGCTAAGAAGATTGAGCACACAAAGTAACGGTAACATCTGCAAACATACCTTTCCCTTCATTGTCAGTCGTCAAAGTACAGCCTCGACTTACACCGTATCTAAAAACATAATTATTATATTATAAAAGCGATCGTCGCGTTAATTTGTTACTAATCCCCGCGTCCTATTTAAAAGCGATCGTCGCGCCAATATACGAAATCGTTGTTACTTTTTGTTCGGAAATCCGGAAAGCGTCCTCTGCCGGCGCGATCACGCGCTCTGTCTGGTTCGCTGACCAAAATGACGCGATGATGCGTTCTGTCTAGTTCGCCGACCAAAATGAACGCGACAACTGCTTATATTGGGACACGGCCTTAGTGTCATCAGGATTATTGGACATTGCGTTCACCTATAAAGTTTGTCTTTTTGCTCAATAAATATAGTTGGTACAGTTTTTATGCTACAATAATATCTTCCACCGTTTATTATAGACATTAGCCCTGTGTAGATTAGTGAATAGGTAGGTACGTATTAACCTTCTCTACAATCTTATGTAGTACTCCATCGTGGGCGAAGCTTACGCCATGTCCTGCGCCCGCGCTGGTTAAATATTCAGTACGCAAATACCGTGTTATGATTGTCATTGCAATATGGCCACCATCTGACTTATATTGTTCATTAGTATTGAGATTAATTGATAAATAATTGTAGGGTTTGGAGATTCTGTGGTATAAATAAAGCTAAAGATTGAAGTTAATTGCAATTTGATTTAATTGGCATCTCCGAATTTGTTTAATTACTTTAAAACTCGGATACTTGTGTGAAAATAAACACTTTTATTTAATAGTATATAAACCGTAGTCTATAATAAATAAAGGTTTATTGTGTTTCAACTTAAGACGGATTTCCATACATCAACGGTCATGATCCTTTAATAACTATACCAAATTTTACCGACTGGCCACTCATAATAGAAGCCCCGTTATTAATCAATATCATAAATAACGATGCAAGCCTACCTATTTGCTTCCCTCTCAATATAAATTCCGGCTTGGCAGTTGCATACCAGCCTTAGATGCATGTGGCCTTATATTACATGGTGGTCGCTGAAATGCTAGTGAAAACTATGCGATATGCTGCATATAGTTTATGTACGCAAATTGTTGACATTCCCTTGTAGAGTTGTAGATAATGCTAGTGGATGAATTTCTGTGATATAATTGTGCGATAATTTTATTGGAAAATATTTGATCAATAATTGTTGTCTGTTAGATTACATTTTAATTAAAAATAGTTTCGCCTACAACATTGTAGATTTACTTGATTATTAGGTATACAGTTAAATACCTCCGTGAGATTGTTGCAAGTAAAAAATTTAATAAAATCCGTTGAGCACTTTGTGGGATTGGGGCTTCCAATCACGGAAGCTATAGTACAATGATATTACAAGTAAAAAGAGGTAGATATGTAGGTGACCTACGTAACACTCGATCTTTAAAAACCCTATAATAATCACACTTTATTAGATAACATCTGGAAGTAAGATGGCATGTCGTTTGTCGTAATTATTGGGATAGGAAAAGACAAGCATAATGTTGCTATGCGTCGTCCCTTCCCTGCCGGCGCAACATTGAGTTCAGGTTATAACCCGCCACTTGCGGAGTGCACCTATCTACCTCTTTTTAGTCACAATATTATTGCTATTGACAACTTATAAAATTTCCCATAGGGTACACATAAATCACAAAGCCGCAAAGTACAGCTATTTATCAATAATTGTGAGACGCAAGTTCCACGGACAAAAAAGCTTTTCACACGTACTTATCTGAACATTTTCCGTTATACAGTGAGGCGGTCGATAGTTCGATACTAAAACTAAGCACTTCAGAGGTCTGTGCAATGACATATTAGATTTAAAGATCGTAAATCGACGGCCGCCGTGGGGTCTCAGCTTCGGCTAGACGATCGCATCAATTGTGGAAAATGTCGTCGGAAGACAGTGCACTTGTCTTTATTATATGAGGAAACTATCGGTAGGTTAATAAATATACGCATTGTAGTATATAACGTACAAAAAATGCAAATGGAACTGATATTAAAGATAAAATTTACAACAGTACTTATTTCAAACATATTTTTAAGGCTCAACCGTCTACCCATGTCGGATATGCAATAGTTGTAAAAGGTGATTAAATTAAAAACTTTATTTTTTACCAAAAAAACTCATGCTGATTAAAATTATCAATTAACTGTTTACAACAAAATTTAAAACAATCTATTTATTCAATAAAGAATACAAAAGCTTATACATTAAACATTGGCTTACAGAAGTGTTAAGTAAAGTTATTCACTGTTAATGTATATAACACTTATAAGTGATTTGCTCATCATGTGTGTTGATTAATGTTAGGAATATCTATCTTTGAACACAATAATGAATTGTATCATAATTATTTCAACATTCAAGAATTAATCAATACTGTAAGAAAAAATAGCTTGGATAGAAAGGGCAATGGAATGCAATAAAAGGTAACAGTGTTAAAAATGTGATGGATGTGCGCTTTTATAATTTCTAACGAGACGATATTATCGTGGACGTCCACTTCCACGTCCATAAAATGGATAGCAACGCGTGCACGTTACAACGTTATCGTGGACGGAAAGGGGATTAAAGAATTTTATATGGAGCCTGGCATACCTAGCTATCGGCCATTTTGTTTTTCGATAGCTGACACTGGTCTTATTATGTATTATGTTTTCTGTTTCCATTGATCAATTGATGTCAGATATCGATTTATATAGCGTTAAGAGCCCCTAACAATTTCGCGGACTAAAAACAGAAAAATCAGTTTTTTTCAGCGCAAATTTCTCAATATCCTTAAGTTATCTAGTTTTTTAAAAAATACACAAGTATTTATCACCTATCTATCTAGTAAGTCTACGAATTTAATTTTTGATAACTACTTAATATAAATTCCAAAAAATAAAAAACAAACACACGTTTTTACGTAATCACGAAACACCAAGTTTTTCGATTGCTTTTTTAGCTTACTGGTAGCAAATAACGATCTGAAAAAAAATCCTAAATACTAGGCATATAATATATTAGTAAGTCTACGATTTATTTTTTTTAAGTTTAATGTATTAGTACCTGTAAAAAAATGTTAACTACGCTGAAAAATCCCAATAAAGTCATGTGCAAAACCGTCGTCTACGCGTAAGAATTTATTGAAAATAACAAAAAGTGTTAAATATTTTAAAATTTGAGATGTTTATCTACCAAACTCAATTTTTATATTTTTATTTTGACTACTAATTTAATTGTAGTAAAATATCTAAATAATGCCTTATAAACCGATGCGCTCGCTCGATGCATTCAGTCGCGCCCAAAGGCTTCTAGACGACGGACCTGTGTCGCCTGTGACGTTCGCCGCTCCCGTCGTAATTCTTGAATCGCGAGTGATTTTGTGCTACGCCTAACCAGTTTTGAGACTGTATGAATATTTATTTTTTTATGTCAATAGTGTGACTCTTTGTGATTTGTTAATGTTATTCATACATATTAATGTTTTGTATTGTACTTTTGGATAAACAAAATAATGTTTCGTTTGAATAAAGCTATCTTCAATATTAAAGTAATTTTCCTCCATGCCCCGCTCGTTTTCTCCTTGTTCTATACAAATAAAGTGATTAGCTTTATAAAATAGGACAAAATGACTTGCTATACTATACTCTCATGGTCTGCGGTCTTATGGCGAGGGAATACTACAGACCTCCCCGTCGTTCTGTATTACGTAAACAATAACACGTGTAATTCGTTTCAGACGTACCTTATAATACGCTGGTCACACTTTATAATTTGGTTTTACGAGTACTATAGTGAATGCCGTAATAGGTTACGATATTTTTATAGGGTACCTTAACATAACATGTCATAATCACCATAAAATCCATCCAGTATTACGCAATCTAGTAAGTAAAACTATGGAGTGCTAATAATAGCGGTTACGGACCAAGATTATTTGTTCCCGCTTCAACGCACACTACGATTATCAGTTTATAGTTCGAACGCACACAGACACACTGCGCTCCTATAATTACCTAATCTAATAGTGCGCCGAAATTGATAGGGGCTCTTGTGGCCGCCATTTTGAAAAAAAAAATGGCGGACAGGTATATGCCACGGACCTTTCAGAATATTTTTATACAATAAATTGTATAAAATATCCTTCCTTTTGTGATAAAGTAGACGCCGTGACGTGACATGGACGTCCACGAGTCCACGATAATATTGTCATGTTAGAAATTATAAAAGCGCACAATAGATAATAGGTATAATTTCTATAGGAAAACGGATTTTGCATAAGCAGAAGTAATCTACAAGGAAGACGTTGGTTCAGTGATCACTGACCATAGCTTACAGATTTTAAGATAAGATTAAGGGAATGGATAGTGGTAGACCGCGAAATTCAAATTTTCTTACGTTTTTTGCAATTTGCAGGTCAGTGTCAGATTGTATCTTGATCAAAATATGATTCGCGACAATAACAGGTACATATTTAGGGAATTATTATCATCAGAATCATTAATAAATCTTTCTAAGTTAGATTTCTACCACCAACCACCAATCTCTTATGGAAAAGTGTTAGTGGTAGAAATCTAACGTAGAAAGATGTATTATTGATTCTAATGATTATACATATTTCTCTAAATATGTACCTGCTATTGTCGCGAATCATATTTTGATCAAGATACAACCTGACACCAGTGGCGTGCCTAGGGGTCAAAATTAGGGCAAGCCCACAGATTTTCAACATATAAAAAAACGCCCAACTGAGGGATTGGCTGATTTTCAGTTATTAATATTTGTGTTCGAGTTCATTGACTGGTATTTTTTTAATATATTTATTTATTGATCGGTTTAAGTAAGTTTGTTGTTGTGAATTATGATTTTATTAGGGCAAGCCGGGCTTTTCGGCTTCTATGAAGGTACCGCCACTGCCTGACACTAACCTGCAAATTGCAAAAAACGTAAGAAAATTTGAATTTCGCGGGCACAATGCATAAAACGCCAAAACAAACGTTTCTTTTATACCCCTTTAAATTTTAACTTTATTTTATTAATATTATTTGTTCTTATAGCGGCAACAGAAATACATCATCTGTGAAAATTTCAACTGTCTAACTATCACGGTTCATGAGATACAGCCTAGTGACAGACAGACAGACAGACAGACGGACAGTGGAGTCTATTAATAGGGTCCCGTTTTTACCCTTTGGGTACGGAACCCTAAAGAACATATTTTTAAATATGTTCTTGTTACTTAACCACAGATAGCCAATGCAATTATGATTGGATCATGGGAATGAGAAGTATCTATAATATAGGTGTTTTTTACTTAGACACGAAATGCATGTACCTACCTATTACCTTTTTGCGTCGAAAAATTAATCTCCTTATAGAGTAGGCGTAGAAATAAACGAGAACGGAAATTATTATAAAAGATTATCTCAAGATAAAGTAGCCAGTGCATGCGTACTGAAGTTTAAATACTCAATTATATATTATGTTTAAATACTCAATTATATACTCAATTATTAATATATGCATATTAATTTATCCTGTAATCAATAATGATTAAAAATCCCGCTAACTATTCGCACGCAATCCTAAATGCCAGTGAATATATGCCTTTAATGTCATTTGCCTACAGATTAGCTAAATTTTTCCACTCATCACCTGCATAGCCTTCTTCCAACTATGTTAGGGTCGGCTTCCAGTCTTACCAGACGCAGTTGAATACCGGTATTTAACATGCAGCGACTGTCTATCTGACCTCCACACCCAAGTTACTGAGTAACAGGATACCCGTTGGTAAGACTAGATCGATTTATTGATTGCCAGTGTGGATCGTTATTGTCGATCGATAAATCAACAAGTGATATCAAATTTTCTCGATTTTAAGCTTGATATTTCTCGATCGTGAAGTTGACAGATCTTATTGATCGTCAAAACATAGCACATGGGGTGATAATAACGATCGCCAAAAATGCTATACCGTATGGGATTACATCATGCAATTTTGTCCCATAGTAATAAATTCGTGATATTACCGTTTATTCCTGGCATACCTAGCTATCGGCCATTTTGTTTTTTTTTTTAATGGCGGCCACGGTTAAATCGTATAGATCGATACCACCAACCACCAAATAAAGTTTTTAAATAATCCTCTGAAGAGCAGAACTTCGTACTTTGTAAAAGAAATATCGTAAAGAAAATTAAAATCAGTCAAAAATTGCCAGTGAAAGTGTATCAGTATTGATTTGGCATGCAAAAATTACTTCTGAAAAGTAAGCCCAAGGTAAAGGAAGTTAAATGAAACCTGTTGTAGGGCCAATATCGCCAAATTACGTGGTTTTTAATAAAGCTGTGAGATCCATGTCAATTTAACTCGCGTGTTTCCTCGTTTTTCCAGTTATAATTGAGAAAACTATATTGTTTGACTTTTATCCAGGAGATAACTTTGATCCACATGTTTTAAAGGTGTAGGTAGGGTAGGAAATTTAGTGTAATTTTCTGTTGATAACTTGATTCGGGACTTCATTAATAATTTTTATTCGTTATTTTCCTAAGTGCCTTTTCACGAGCCCTGTCGCCAATCTCAGACCATATACACACACCCAACGAAAATCAAAGTCTTAATTTTTATGCGTGTTATCAAAGAAAGTTATCTCATAACTGCAGTAGCGTGACTCATGCGCTTACCGCAAGTTTGGCGATTCTCCGGGATTACCGCGGTACGTGTGGTAGAAGTTTTGCTTTATCCCGGAGCCCTTACAAATCACTGCGTCTTGCGTAGTTGCGTGAGTAAATATTGCTTCAGAACTGTATGTGTGCAACCGTGCAGATTTAGTTGATGAGTTTAAAGGTGCTGGTATTTGCAAGTATTCATTCATTTAATTCCTAGTATGAATTGCTTAATATAAAAAAATTAAAAAAATATTAATACAAATTATCTTGGTATCTATAACTCCCAGTGCGAGTGTTGTGCTTCTGATCTGACCATGTCCCATTCGCTGGAGTGTTCTAAGTGCCCGTACACTTGCACATTTCATGACCTATAGAATAAACTGAATATGCCGCAATAAACGTGACCATCAACAGAGTTAAAACTATACAGGGTGTAAAAAGACACATCACATCGCCGTCAGCTACTAATTTATCTCGTCTTCTCAACGTTCGTGTGTCACTGCAGGGATCCAGCAGAATATCAGCGTCAGGTACAAAACAAAAAAGCAAAAGATCTTGATACTGTAAAAATTAACTCGGTATAGGAATTGGACCATCGTATCTAATTTGATACTTTCGAATTGATAACAAGATGGTAAATTCTATGGGTAAAATGTAAAAGAAACATCAAATTCCCTTTTATTTTATTTTTTTTTCCCATTCAGAAAATAAAAACATGAAACTTCTCAAAAATAAAACCATCATCTTCAGCCGCAAAATTAAAGAGAAACGAGATCTCAAATATAATTTACTTCAGTCTTTCCTCTCAACACATATTTAATGTTACGACGAAACGAACTTGAGTAAAACCGTCCAAGTGCGAATCGAACTATCCTTAAAAGGGTTCTGTGCCACCAAAACTATTATCGTGTACCTACACGATAATAGTTTTGGTGGCACCTATTCTATGTGATAGAGGCCGCAGTTGCAACATTTTATAATCATTCTGTAAAATTTTCTACTGGCTACCTACATGCATACACGTGGATTACAGGCGTGATGTTACATATGTATGCCGAGTCGAAGGGTCAGGTTAGTTTAGGCAGAAGTGTATCTCTGTGTACACTCACATTTCACCAGTTATGACGTGACGTTGTTACTGGCTACCTATTATGTTTAAAAATATACATCCTTGTCACAGATATACGGTCAGACTATGAGACTGACAGACCAACAGGCAGACAAACAGAGGCGCGGCGGAGGCGGTATAGGCCTTTAGAATTCTTTTTGTAAACCTGAAGGATATTTAGGGACTGCATATATAATTTAGCATATGTAGGTCAAAAATTGTAAATTATGTATAAATTTTAAAAGAAGGAGCTACGTCTGCCAACAAACTGTTTTGCAGTTTGACAGAGGTATAAAATAATATATCTTGTTAGAAAATTATTTCTGTGCATAAACACTTTTTCTTACTTTTCATCCCCTTTTACCTTTTGGATGCGGAACTCTAAAAACCGTTTCGGTTCGACTAGCGAAACTTTTAATGGATTCCTGGGCAATTTACTTACGCCAGTCTATGGCAAGCAATGGACCTCATCTCGCGTTTGATGGCAGATCATTTCGGTTGCGTCTTGACGACCAATCAGCCTTTAACCTTACTTCGACGTAAAGTGATGTTAAGACTATTTTATTTTAACTGTTCGTTTTTTAAAGATGTTAGAAGATTTACAGTGGAGGGACTTGGATTGAGAGAGATTGGAATATGTTTGGAGAGATGGAGAGATTAAACAAATGAATTGTGGGTGCAAGAACGATAACTCAAGATCTATCAGGTTAGTTCTAAGCTTCTAAAAAGCATTCAATGATAATTTTTGCGTACATGTTGCAAACTTTACGCAGTTTTTTTTTGCCATACAACATGGCAATGCCGCTTGTCTCTTGGGTACATTACCAGTCGACAGCGATGCGGAGGACATTTTCGACGCCTTAGTTAGTTAATAGTTTTAGTTAGGTTACGTTATTATATTTTTATTTTATTAAGAAAAAGTTTATCCACTGTGTATATTTTTATCCTCATTAATAAAATCATTCATTTTTGATAAATCAAAAGATTTTCCATGGTAAGACAGGTAGAACCATCGTTGATTAAAAATCAATGTTTTCTCTGCATTAACAATGAAAGAAAACTGACATAAGACAATATTTTTTTTCCTTTTCTTGCATGGCAACTTAGATTAAGATTCATCTTATACCTATAACTTTTTATTAATTAGTGTAAAATTTAAAGTACTATTGGCGTACCTTTTTTATCTTGGAGAATTGTCTGATAATTATTTAAAACAGTATTAAACACACTTCCTATTACAACTTTCTTTATACATTAAATAGTTTTTAAAACCAATATAATTATACATTAACAACGTTTATTTTTAAATACTTCATTACTTAGTATAAAACAAAGTCGCCAAAATGTCTGTATGCGGTTATCTTCTGAATTACTGCACCAAATTGGATAATTATTTTTTTGTTGTGTTCGGTATTGCTAGGAAAAGATTTGTATGAAAGAAAATTTCGGAAATACGAAAATAAAAATTGCCCCCTGGCGAAGCTGGGGCGGGCTGTTAGTAATATTATAAATGCGAAAGTTACTCTGTCTGTTATCTTTTCACGCCTTTGCGTCAAACAGATTGCGGTGAAATTTGGCGCCAGGTAGGTACACCATGGGTTAGGACATAGGATACTTTTGATCCCGGTAGTACGTTCCCGTGGAATGATATCCGACCTACACGTGGGCGAAGCCGCGGGAAATAGCTAGTATCTCTTACTTTTATCTCCTCTCAACGTCTAACAGGCTAACTGAGTGTTACTTTACAGATAGGTAGGTACGTGGTCGAGTAATCAAAGAGGCTGTCAATGTTACTTTCTAAGGGTTTTCTATTACTTTACCAGTCTTATCAAACACCTGACTGCATTCGTAATTCAATGTTACTATAAGAGAAACTTAAGTAGTAAGTTGAGAATGTTTTAGTGGCATTTATCGGTAGATAATGCCTTCGAACGCATGTAGCATTAAAATTTGATGATTTTTGAGTACAAAGAATAATGATAATAACAATAATCAGCCTGTATTGTCCCACTGCAGAGCAAAGCCTCCCTTTCCTTTTCCCACTCAATTCGATCCTGTTACCAATACGGACCAATCCCGCCTATAAGGGCCAAGTTCGTCCCACCATCTACGCCTTGGTCTTCCGCGATACTGTTGGACGTTTTCAGGCAGGCATACTAATGTTTTGATGGTCTTAGCCCACAATGCATCCGACATTCTGCTAACGTGTCCAGCCCAGTCCCATTTTTGAGTATATTTTTCTTTACTCAGATACAATTTTTAATATTTTTATTTTTATGTTCTGTTTTCCTGCAAATAACAAAGACAGGTGAACAACCCCTTCTATTATTTGCGAAGAGCGAAGCAAAAATGCCTAGTAGAGAGATTTTATGATGGAAACTTGAATTATTTCCCCATCAATGAATAATATTTGCATAATTTAAAACGATGCGATGCTGCAAGTCACATAAGAGGAGCTTCATAAGGTAAGAATGTATATTATGCAGATGTAGGAGTTAAGGAAGATAAAAATATTTGCGAGGAATTATCAGAAGAAGTTAAGACACATCGGATGAATGAAAGGAAAGGCGACATTCATTATAACCATAAAATATACATGAATATTAAAAAAACATTATATTATCTCAATCCGACTATAATAGGTCAAAAGCAAAAGTTTTAGCGAAAACTCATCACTTAATACATAGCTAAACATATGACAGATAATACCAACATCGGATACGTGGAAGTAGGTGAAAATTTAAATAATATACATACACAAATCAATGCAAAAGCGAATCCAGTTATAATATGCAAAAGCATGTTACATCATAATGCAAGGTACTTCGCGAACGGTCTTCGGTACGCGACGAACGAGCGCGGAATTACTAAAAATAAACAATCAATGTTAACGCACTCAAATCAGGATTAAGCATTGCAAATATGCGATAGTTTATCTGGTAATGGACGTGCAGAAATCACGTTTATCGTAATCGATGTGTACGGTTACTAGCTTGATATTCTTAGCCTTATTAGCTGATAAACATATGGCAGTTGTAATGCACTATTCTGAGGACTAATGCCTCAACATGTAGTGTATAATCCATCCATCCTCTCTGCTGACTGAACAATGTATTATAGCCGGTGTTAAATTATAGGTTTCATTATTCCTACTAGTAACCTATATACAAATATATTCCAAAACAGTAATTTATGAAACACATTTTTATATTGTGTGCAACACAATAGGGAGTCGTTATCAATTACTGGAAATATATCATGATTCAGAAGCATACGATAAATGGAGCCATGAGTGTACAAAACTCTCAATTTCCTAGAGATGCGCTTTTACCTAAACACAACTTTAAAGAATTAATGATACACATAGTTAGTGTAGTCCGAATAATATTATCATCCCAATTTAGCACATTGCAATGAAACCAGAGACAACGGTACACAATATTTCTCAATTGCTTCAGTATCACATCATAACATTCCAAGCTCATACTAATTGGCTCTGAAAGTTCACTGACCTCGCACAATACGGTAGCTGAACAGCTTCAAGAAATTCTTTACAAAAGAAAATATTCAAACAATTTGCCAAACGTAGGCGTACCATTATGCAACTGAGTGCATTGTTCGTTGCATTATCTTAAGGCCTTATCTTTATAGTGCGCTTCACGATTTCGATAAGATTAAGAAACAATGTTTCATTGAAATATAATTTACAGTTATGAACAAGTTCAATGAATTTATTGCAATTATTGTAATCCTTAGCTGTTTAATCATAAAATTATACAGGATCAAGGGTCGACATTATATCTCCGCCCTCTGAAATATAGCAAATTTTATTATTCGTAGAAGGTCTTGATGTTTCAATTCTAGATGCTAAAGCCTTCCCCGAAGGATCCTTTGTGTAATATAGACTGTTCAAGCCCATATTCACACAATAATTTTTGTTAATAGCATTAACACTTTAACAGCCGATCCCGTACTGAGTACGTACGTACCAGCCAGCCTCAGGGCGCTGATCACGTACTCAGTACGTGTCTGACTTTCCTAGTGTTTCTATTAAAACGACGTCCGTGGTCCGTGTTTAGCGTGTATTGGTAAAATAGTGTGATGCTTCAGCGACACAGTCATGTATGATTTACCAAGAAGGGGTGCTTGGTGTGAGCGGGACAAGCGATCGAGTGGCGCCGCGCGGGCGCACTCCGCCAGTGCTCCCACGCCGCTATCGCGAGAGCACGTCCACGAGTTTTGGCGCGAAATGACGAGTTCACGACGAAGTTATCGGCTCGATTCGAATGAAATTCTTGACGCCTTGGTCAACGCCTATTTGATTTATAATAAATCAAGGTCTCAACGCCGCCGCCCACGATTCTCGCAGTTCCTGATGGAGTGTGGTGACCAGCTGCTGCAAACTGCACCAGAGGCTGAACCAGGACCCTCACGTGGCGCACACCATGTAGGCAGCAGTACCAGACTAGTCAGTAGTAGACGAGGAAGGCACTTTCTCGAAAGGATACCGAGAACCGACAAAAAAGAGAAAGTGGCAAGAGTGTGCAAAGTTTGTGCAGACATTTCTAAAAAAAACACTGGCCAACGAGTACCCAAAGAAACTGTATATTACTGCCCAGACTGCAACGTGGCTTTGTGCTACCATCCTTGCTTCAAAATATTTCATACACGCTAGGATTATACAATATAAACACCAATTACAGTCAAACAAGATCTTGTTCAACTTTTTTTTTTTTCAAAAAACCCCCTTTTTGTAACACATTTTTAAATAAAAAAAAAACTAATTTACATATGTTTTTTATTTATATCCTAAAAACAAACAAGTCAATAGTATAAATACAAAAAAAATTATAGATTTATCATTGATAGTTCTCATTTTATACATGTTGCAATATCGGCGAAAATCGCCGGCGAACCAGGGAAGGCGCGTTTTAAAACCTTCGGCTGTCAAAGTGTTAATACCAATTTTATTAATAATATATGTTTCTGAAAAAGGTCTTCATAAATAATATTATTATGTGTATATGTCAGAATGCAACCTCAAAAACGATGCAACCTCGAAGATTCTATGGCACGTTTTGATTTATCGATCAACAAAGAACCTACTGAGGAAAAACTTCCAATAAAGCATTACTGCTTCTAGCGTTAATTGTTAAAACATCTCCTTTCCTTTAACTAACAACTC
The DNA here is from genome assembly GCA_927399505.1 of Luperina testacea. Lineage (NCBI taxonomy): Eukaryota > Metazoa > Arthropoda > Insecta > Lepidoptera > Noctuidae > Luperina > Luperina testacea. The sequence goes on along the minus strand of OV656768.1, from coordinate 13,337,620 downwards.
ATCCATATCGAGCGGAATATTATAAAAATAAGTCCTCCTAAGTCTACGTTCTTAGCTGCAACAAAAACTACGACATCTACTTTACCATTTTCAAAGTCCAGTACATTATTCATGATAAGTACAGCTCTCGTTACTTGCACGGAGTGTCGTGATTGCAGGCAAGTAAATAATAGACCGTTCCCCCTTTCATTACATGTTGCATCCTTTAATTGCAGAACATGCTACTCGATCCGTGGAACGTTATTTATATTTCGTTATTAACTTTTTGCTTTAAGCTTCTTAGCGATTATTATGAAAGGTTTTGCCGTGTGTGTTGATTTTTATAGAATGTTAAAGGGAATCTGGCAATCATGTTATGATAAATTATTTCTTTGCACTTAACTTAATAAATTGTCCTGTAGTTACTTTTAGGTGAGACAGGAAATATATTCTAATTTCTCTAACATGTTTATCGTTATGTAAAATCTGGAATTATTGTTCTGTTTAAGAAATAAACCCAAACATTTTAGAAGGTAAAGGTGTTCTTCCATTAAAGCAAAAGTCTTGTGAGTAAAACAGAAATAAAACTGTGACCGAAAATGTTACCTACGGCAAAGAAGAGATTTTGCAGACTTCTAGAGAAGGTTTTACTGAGAAACTACTCATCTCGGGACGGCTGAGGGAGAGAGCCTCCCGTCCCAGCCGCCGCGGGAGACGCTCCGGGCGTCGGGAGCCGCGCGACGACTCACGGCCACCCTAGGCGCGGGCCTGCGGGCGGAGAGTAATGGGTAGCTCACCGTCCGATCAGGACCAGGCCCGTGCCAGACGGCGCGTACGTGTTCCACGCGCGCCTCAAAGAGATGTCAGCATCAAACGAAGGGGCCCGCAAGGGCCGAAGCCTGCCGCGTCAGCGGGATTGTCCGAAAGGGTTACCGCTGGCCCGGAACATAAAGGGCTAAGGAAGGAACACGGTTGGGTTTTAGTCAGTAAGAGTCTGACACTCCCTACCGCTCCACCCAGAGCGGGAGGAGTCATTTGATGACTTCCCATCCTCAAAAAAAAAAATATATATAATAGAAGACTATCAGTATTTCCTTTGATGCTTGAATGTACATTTTCTTCATACAAAAAGCAGAATTTCTTGCAAATACATAATTGTATGTTAAACATATTTTAATTGAATCTAGCCAGGCAACCGGATCTCCATAACTTATGCAGTTATGCACTACATAACTGAAGATACGTCGTTTGAAAGACATATTAACTCTCAATTACTAGATCGGTATAAAAACATACTACTCCAACCGACCGTAAAGAGAGATACGAATCAATCACGCAATCACGATGCACGATTAGTAAGATTGAATAATACAACTAATACATATTGAATCTATTGAATGTTGAAGTTATTCCAAGTATTTTTATTGTGTTGATGTTTTGCCCAATAGACGGCCAGTCCAATCACTATGTCAGTAGTCTTATTAAGGTCAATCTTGATGTAAGTGAAGTCACAAGTGATTACACAAAGTGTAATGCTGATGCCGCAATAGATATAGAAACTGAAGGCTACAGCAATGTAAGCGGAATAGCGTTGGCACCAAGTCCCGCTTAACATAGGCAAAGTTCTAGATAGCATCATACAAAATAATAAAACAACAACTAAAATAGCATCGAAACACATGTAGCCCTTAACTATCTTATAAGATGGCCGATAGGCACTTATAGGCAAGAAATAATTGCCAATAACACAAGCTGTCAATGACTCCGAAGTAGATTTAAACTAATGGACAGTGGTGAACGATCACGGATGTTACCAATTTATCATTTGTAGGATGTGGCGAGCCCTTTATACTTTTCTTTACTCTCTCTACGAAGATGTAATGTATATATTACAAGAACTATTTGTAAGTACCTACTTTTATAACAGCTGTTTGTTTCACCGAAGAAGTTTGTGAGAAGGGAATGAGCGCCGTAATAACCAATCCGAAAAACTGGAAGCTATTTCGTAAAGTTGGATACATACCTACTTATTTTTTTTTTAAGTTGGGTAAATATTTCTGAAGATTTGTTTTTCGTTAGGTAACATTGGAAAGATATGAGAAATCTTTACTGGTAGAGGTAGCCCAATTTACGATATTTATTAAATGAAACGAATGTACGCTAACTTTCCCTATTGGTATATAACGAAGTCAGAACACAAAACATTAAAAAACCGCAGACAAAAAACGTGCTGCTTGAAGAAAACTCGTCTGGAATAAACAGTCGACTTTTAAACAAGTTGGAGCTGCAGAAAATAATTGCAACGACTTAATTACACAGGGTTTTACTTGACATTCAAATAATATGATACAAGTCTATGCCAAGTTCTTCGTAGAGTTAAAATGAAATAATTCTTGTAGAAGTATACAACGTGCTTTTTTCTAACCAGTGATTTTATACGCGATTTATATTCAAAATAATAAGCATACGTATGCACGAGGACTATAATAAATACTCCATTCCATTATTATGTGCTCCATGACATTATTGTGAGGCTCCTACAAACAGGCGCGACACGCGACAAAGGCACTGCTTGTTGCGCGACTTGCGGTGCCTTTGTGTCGCGCGCGATTTTATTGCGTGACGCGCCTGTTTGAAGGAGCCTTAATTGCGACACAGGTCATCGAAATATTATTGCATTTGTATTTGTATTACAGAAGCCCAAAAAGTAGCACAAAGTAGGTATTATATTCAAGAAAGTATATTACTTATATCGTCTAAGAAAATAACACTAAAGCTTCCGCTTACAAACCCCACAGCATAATAAGCATTAAATTAATAGTTTATCGTAAGCGTCGCATCGTCTCGCCGGCAACAGTCGAATGCAATTGAAACTAATAAAAATTCAATTCTCGTAATATGTCCTGTCTCTATTTACTACCTTTAATGCCGCTGCACCGATGCATACGATGAATACCTAATGCTCTTTGTGATTGGTCGTCGTTTTGTGCAAACTTGATTCTGTCTGGCTTATGCTGCGTACAATAAAAGCATGTGTATGACAGTACTTGGTAAAACAAAGGTGTTATTGTTATATGACCTTGACCTTTGTCATTTGTTTTCAGAATTCCGTCATGCGTATTGCATCAGCAATGAGGTGTACCTTTGCTACCAATTTTTTTAAAGTATTTCAAATGAATACTTAAATTACAATACCTACAAAAATAACTAGACCAAAAAAGCATAATCCTAGACTTTACGGCTGTAGACTTGATTTGACTGCTAGGAAACATATTTATAGGAAGAATTGCTCAAGCAAATCAAGTAAGTCTATCGTCAGTTGACCACTTCCGCAATAAACTTTTAAATGTAGCAGAGTACAGGAATTATTTTATTACTGAACATCAACACTTATCTATTAACTTATTACGCACCTGTATACAAAATGACGTCGCCGAACGGGCCTGCGACCACTGGGCGAGCTCTCCAGTGAAGAGGACCAGGCGTCAGATCGTGACAGCGCCGTGTTCCTTGCTTCCGTGCTCCTCGCGCTTTCCAACAGGATCGCCGTGTACTTCGTTATCAACATCGTGTGCCACTGTTGCTCGATATTCACTTGTCACTGAGAAACTGTGACATTTGATTCAACACTTTGAGCTAACTGCGACTTTGAAGCAAGATGCTAGAGAATTGTAACTTTATTAATTTTATCTATTTCTCCAGACTGTATCTTACTTAGTTCTTTAATTAACGCGTGTATTTTAATTATAAAATTCCGCAAGTTAAATTTCTCTATTATTTGTGTTACATCGGAAAGCAACAAGTGAACTGACTGTGCCGACATCCGCACCGTCACGGTGTAGTGACCACCAACCATCACACGTTATTATCCCTCCGACTAAACAACGGGATATTATGAATTATGCGTGACACCCACGCGTAAAAGTCGGTAATAAAAACGAGTTTCAAAGGAAAAATAATTATACATTACGGAGCAGGAGAATTGCAAAGGAACGACAAATTAAGGACAGTATCAATTTGACTAAGTACCAACATTAAATAATGAAGTTGTATCTATAAGAAAACCTAAAATTGGTGTATCATTTTTTCCATTGATCCATTGTTTATTCTTTTTAATAACCTTAGAACTATCCTCAAAGATTCTAGGAGTCTAAACTACGAGAACAAAAATGAAATCATTCTCCCCGTTTTAAAACACAGGAATTTTAAAGTATACGAAGCAGCGCTATGCAGTCATTAGGTATTAGTCATCTCTACCTGCAGAATTACCTCAGTTTATACATCCGCTATAACCTGGAATAGCTAGGAATATTGAAATCATTTCATAATTACAAGTCATTACAATCACTACCATTCCACAATTTGCAGAAGCTGCAGACAAAACAGAACTGCAAAAGACAGAGCTGGTAGACCGATAAACAATCTTGCAGAAATTATTGGAAACTTTGATGCCGCTAAAACCAGCCTTACAAAATGAATGCTCGTTCATTTTACAGATATAGGAACTGTCGCCTGTCACCTTCATGAATGTATAGATTGCCCCAAACTTGATAAAGTTACCTAAATTGTTTACTCAAGCCTACATAAGATCAATATCTGTGAAATTAAATGAGTCCATTTTGCATAAATATACATTATAATGAGTACCTACTCAACGCGACTGATAATTGGGCAAATGAGGAAGCCATAAAATTAAATGAATATTCATAGCCAATTGCGATCTGACTCTATCAGCTGTCAGAATAAAAATGGTATAATATTGTATCGCTTAATTTCTTTATTCTTTGTGAATATATAATCACCTTCCAACTAAATAACGTTATTAATGAAAAATCTTCTCATTATCATTAATATATGTATTAATATAACAAGCTGACTTGTTTATAATTGGCAGGTGAAGTAATTAGAAAATCTAATCAAGAAACAGACACTCATGCTTTTACCACAACGAAGTATTATTAACACCTAATCATAATTATTGCTCATATGTCTACAGCAGGAAGCAAAATAAACACAAGAACAGCAAACGACGCAGTACTGAGACTACCGCCAATTGTTCCAAGGGATCCGGCAATTACTGAAGACAAAACGACCGGTGTCATTGAACCAGTATTGGATGAAACTCCACAAATAAACCTTGTATAGAAACATATAGGAACAGTGTTTACTACATGTCAGAACGTATTTGGCTCAAGGATTAGTTATCAACGGATGTGTTTATACAAAACATTTATTCAGTTGATTGGAACACAGATTGCCGATATAAGTATTAGGTATGGTTGAAATTAAACGGACTGTTTTCCGAGCGTAAGATTCATGAGTTACAAAATAATCCATTTTGTTTACTTGCGCTCCATTCGCAAGAAACAGAATTATTTCTGTCTCTTATTTTCGCCATATGCTCGTAAAATCTATCCCTGCATGCTAAAGTACTATAAATAAATTATCTCTTCCTCCAGGTTCCTAGCACTAGCTAAACTTTGCAGAGGAAATTCCAAGCGGATAGTCCAACCATTATAATAAAAACAGCGATAACATTACTTAACTTCATTATCACTACACCGCTTGACTATGACCTCCGAGAGATATAAGCTAATTATACGTCCAACGTACGTATCTTAGAAACTGCATTTCACAAGGTAATGACTGCCATAAATATCTTTCATGGTGCGTTAGCCTTACCGATGGGACCGTTGTTGGTACCGACTTATCTGCAAGATCAGCCGAAGATAATTGCAATAGTCTACTCGGTCGTAATACTGCTTATAAAGAAACTTATCAGGGATCAGAGTGCTTATCTGTAGGAGCCTTTCCTATTGACGTTTGATACTTTCGACGTTTAAGGACGTTTGGTAGACGTTTAAAGGTCAGCCAAAGACTGAATACAGTTAAAGTATGGATTCTTATTGGTTAGTCAGCCCTGGGCTTTGGGATAAGATATGGATAAAGTTGATATTATCACGAATATTTTGGAATCACTGTTGTGAAGAGCGTAGGTTACAATTTGATTATTAATAGAATAGAATAGAATAGAATAGAATAGAATAGAATAGAATAGAATAGAATAGAATAGAATAGAATAGAATAGAATAGAATAGAATAGAATAGAATAGAATAGAATAGAATACTCTTTATTATGTACACCATATAAATTACAGACATAAATATAGAAACTGTACAAAGGGTGACACAATGGGCGGTCTGTCGTGTTTATATGAGTCACTCATTAGTCAATTTAAATTAAGTTTTTCTTAAACACATGCAATATATGGTACCTACAAAATCCAAGATAAATAAACACAATTATATTTAAAGCAAAAAAAGCGTCCATAAATTCAATATTCAGGTTAAGAATTCAATATGAAAAAACCGGCCAAGAGCGTGTCGGGCCACGCTCAGTGTAGGGTTCCGTAGTTTCCCGTCCGTCACAATAAGTGTTCCCACTTATGAGTTTAAAAGTAAAAAATGCTTACATATACGATTATACTACAAACAGTCCAGAAATTATTTTGTACAACTTTTTGTCTTTTTTGTACAAAAACTGTTGTTTCCATCAAGTTCAAAATAATTTTCCTAGAAAGTCCTTATAAAGTTCTACTTTTCAGATTTTTTTCATATTTTCTAAACTTATGGTTCAAAAGTTAGAGGGGGGGGGACACATTGTTTTTTACTTTTGGAGCGATTATTTCCGAAATTATTGACATTATCAAAAAATGATTTTAGTAAACCCCTATTTATTTTTAAATACCTTTCCAACAATATATCACACGTTAGGGTTGAAATTTAAAAAAAAAATCACTTCCCACTTTACATATAGGGGGGCTACCCTAATAAAACATTTTTTCCTATTTTTATTTTACCACTTTGTCGGCGTGATTGATATACATATTGGTACCAAATTTCAGCTTTCTAGTGCTAACGGTCACAGAGATTAAGCGAGGACGGACAGACGGACAGACAGACATGGCGAAACTATAAGGGTTCCTAGTTGACTACGGAACCCTAAAAACGATAAGTTCACTCACTTATAATAATATCGCTTCGCATACTTCGCCGCCAACACACAAATTGAGATATACGAGTATTTGATGCGAAAACAGTTTCGATTCCACTGTCAGCACGAAATTCCTTAACTATCGAATTCTCAGACTATAATTGGCCTGAGTAGGCCTCAAGTTCGAGGCCATTACTTGATTCCGGTTAGACCATATACGTCCTCAGTAACTGGAGAGCAATTACTACGTATTTGTCGAGTATATCGCATTTTGATGTTGACATTCATGTTCGCATAGTCAAAGGAATTTCACGGCAGTCGCAATCTATTTTGATGTACGGAAACGCTTACAGGATCGCACTCACATCCCTAATCTTCGGTGAAATTGGAAGCAGCTTGCTATGAGTAATTTAAACTGTATGATTTAGTATCTATGTTCAGGAAACTGTAATAAACCTTTATATTTTTGACCTCTTCTCAACTAATAAAACTAAATGATTTAGGCGCAGAATGCTCACTTTTAAAAATGGTAACTGAGTCTCTAATGGAGTAATTCTCAAAATGGCTAATAAATAATCTAAGCATTTGTGCCAAATCTTCGTCAAAGACAAGACAATAAAACTTGAGTATTTCTTCTTAGTTATATCATTATGAAGAACAATCAAGTCAATGATTCTTCAACGCCCATAAATTAGAGTAGAGCAATAGTTACTCAAGATCTTTAACTACATAGCTAGCAATTATGATGTAATGTGTTTGAGCAGCCACAGCAATTAAATCCTTTCCTACTATAGTCTGCTCAAAGTTTATAATTGTGTTTGTGCCACATTCAGTTAAGATATGAGAGCCAAATTGTAACAAATCCTAATATCAATTTAATTGGCAATTTTATTTAATTGATTGTAGAATTTATGGAAACAATTAATTGGTGAATGAAGTCCAGCAAATTCAGTGTAACTAATTAATTTGATTTCATAGATATAGCTACAGAAGCGTTTTTAAAGAGTTTTACAGAATTTCTTTGAATGCTGATGAGCTTTTCATTACAATGCATGACAAGAACGATTATTATGGGCTTATCAATTTTATATTTTATGTTCGGAATGAAAAGGTACACGTGCCGTATGAAAAGTGTCAAATATCTGTAAAATGCTGACGTATAAAGTTGTCTTACAACAACTTTGACAACTTACACTTACTTTTGACAACTTTATACGATATATATGTAGATACATTAATAGCTAATATATCTTCAGTGATTATACAGGGCAAACTGGAACCAAGAATTCAGCACATGATCCTAGACCCCTAGCGTAGAAATTTTTCGTCGGTTCTCAAATAAAAAATCATCAATCAGCGCGTCGATGTCCCAACCCGTGAAGTGTTATTATTCAGAAGACTAATATTGAAGGTGTGGTCAACATTAAAATGAAGGCGATATCAGTAGGCATAGACAAAAACGTTGACTATCACAATATGATTCAAGCGCTGACGACAGTGACTGTAATCAAGTACCTCGTAGGTATGCAAGTTTAAACAATAACACTACTTAGAACTAAACAATGACTACAAAATAGCAGCTCATAATTCATCTAAGATAAATATAAAATGTTCGACATAAAAGTCGAAGGGTGAACTGGGACAGCCAATAAAGAAACAGTTATAGTTTATTATGAGGGTCAGTTTCAACAAGCACAAGAATACTCTGATGAAATAAAGTCATTGTCACAAGAAGGTAATGACTTCCTGGAAACATACGTCCGCTGCATCTCATATAGGGATGCCCAATACGATGCGATATATCGAAATATCGATACAGCGCTATACGATATATCGATATTTAATACGATATTTTGGCCATACGATGCGCCTCGATATATCGTATTCCAAAAAAAAAAAATCGCATTAACGTATCGTATCAAACTATGACTGATTAAAATTTATTTCTTTTTGTTTATATTAAACCTACCTACCTTTAGACATAATATTCTTATTCGTAATAAGCAGAGGTCGGGATTATTTAGAGTTATTTATGTACTACACTAACCTTTCATACATACTATAAATACTTTTCTTTTATAACTTACAATATATTGTAAAAATTAAAAAAGGTATGTCTTTCTTTAATGTTTAAGATATATTTAGGTTTATAATAATATTTTACCTACGAAATAACCTACCCAATCGATATACCAAAGCGATACGGTTACGATGCGATATATCGATACAAAGGGATACGATAATATCGCGTATCGATACAAGCGCATTCGATACGGTTACGATGCGATATATCGATACAACAGTCTTTTTTGGGCAACCCTAATCTCATAATTCTCAGAGATATGACTGTAGGCAGATATTCGAAGCATCTATACCTACTTAACAGAATGGTAGGAGGCATTAATTTAACGACGAATTTATGCCTCCCAGACAAATTATTAGAACTTGTATTAATAATCAGTCAGTAGGTGTCGATTAGGTCATTCGATTTAACAACATCGCTTGGATCTATCTAAACCATGTTTCCACCATTATGATTCAGCATTGTGACTATGATAATAAATTTGTTAATACTGTAGCAGTTGGCTTGACGAAATATGATGGTGGCACAGTTGTTACTTGTTTTCAAAAGGTCAGCGAACTTTAATTAAGCAAGATAGCGCCTGCATACCTAGACACATAAAGCAATTGAGTTCTAAACTAGTCACAGTAACAGCACACAATCACGAAATTATCATGTTTGACACAAATTGCACTCGAATTTGGGAACACTCGGGATCTATAAATCGGTTGAAAAGCCACTTGTGCAAAGAGATGGACGAGCACTTTTCACAATCGCGTCGGTAATATATTTGCGGTGTTTTCGCAGTGCGCTCGCGTCTGCGTCGCTATCCAATCGTCCGATCGGAAACATCGGCGCCGGCGCACTGTCTGCCTGCCGGTGCCGCGAGGAGCGGCGAGCGCGCACGCCCTGCAGGACTACCGACCGGCGGACGACGGGTTTAATTTGAACTTGGAACTCTACATGCGGGATGCAATTTTGGACGTGTTTTTATTGGGTTTCGGTCACCGAGGCGATGGCCTTTAATTACTTGGAATACCACACGAAAGGTGCATGCCCTTTAACCAAAACAGCCACTGTTTTTCCCTCCTTATTATCAATCGATTTTCCTATTAACTTGAATGCCTATTCAATTTACTGAACATATTTCATTCTATTAAGTAGAGAAGACATTTAAACAATTTATTGCAACGTCTCCCACATTTTAAATAAAAATATGCAACCACAAAGTCGGCAAACCCTTTGATATGGTCGAAGAACATTCCTTTTCGCATCCATTTCTGTAATAAAAAGTATTGCGAGAGCCTTAAAAGGGAAGCGATCTCAAAAAATGTTATACAACTTTCCTTTTCAAAGGGATGGGGACGCATTATGTGGAATAAAGTTATCTGGACATAGCCTTTTATGGGACGCAATCGTGAGTCGTATAGCAAAAAAGGTCAGTTGAAACGAGTTGGTCATTACATAGAATGGCTCGCTAACGTCCGTATGAAAGTAAAATTTATTTACGGTCAGACACAATGTTTATTTCTATGCCAAATCTGGCTATTACAATAAGCGTGACTTTCGAAGACAGGGCATTTACATTAAATGATCTTGTGGAGTTCCCCTTTACTTTAAAATGAAATGGTTATATCAGAATCTTATTTCAGAAAAGGATATTTTATTTTACGTTTGTGCAATATAGCCAAATGGTTTGCTCCAAAAACTACAAAGTATTGACAGTTACAGAAACTTTTCCCACATCTCTAAATGTATGTAAGTTTTCCTCTAGAATTACTTTTGAAAATTGAGACCACTCCACTATCAACTGTCGAAATTGAGCGCACAAAAAAAAAACACAAAAGTTTTCCTGTAAAGCGATGATATAAGCTTATAAAACAATAACAAAAAATTAAAAGGAAAAAAAAAACAATTTGTTTCATCCATAGCTCTGGACAGCTATATTTTATGAAATTTATATCAGCAGTGCCTTGAAAAGAGTGCCTTTGAGACGCACAAGCTAATGAAGCTGGGCTATGAATACATATTGGAGCATTAAACAGTGCGAATGGTACTGCCCGGTGCATAATTAATTACGACACTGCCCCTTAAGATGCGCATTGAGGCAAATTATTTAGATCTTAGAACGTGATGGATGCGGAGTTGTATTTAATAGTTGTAGGAAGTAAAAAATAGATATTTTCTGTTTATACTATGAAAGCAATGTTTATTATTTATTTGTGTTTTGCATCTACGCCGTCTTACTCCACCATAACTAGAAAGATTATTCTATTATACCTAGATATATGTACTACCTACCTATTCATAATTCATGAACGTATTTCATTATAAACAACTTTATTGCACGTAATGAAATTATCTTCTTATAATTACATGTTTCCAAATCAAATACTTACTACTAAAATTATCATCTAATCTCTTTATTTAACCCTAAGGATGTATTTTTCTAACAAAACTATATTTTTTCTAAAAAAAAACTGCCAAGTTATAGCTTTATAAAATCCTGGATTTGACGCCGTTCTTAATTAAATTTAGCATCTTAGGAGCCGTGAAAATGCTACGGCGCGGCGACGTAATTGGCTGTGATGGCGCAAAACGATTTTAAAGGGGCGTTCAACGCTACTCGTGAAGTGTACTACCGGCTTTATAATTATAGATTTTTATGACGGTAAACCGTTTTGTCAGGGTTAAAGGATTATTGAATAATTGAAGTGTCAAGTAGCAGATACGAGATACCTTGGAACTACTTAGGATTATTTAGAGGAGGAAAATTCACTTGGATGTGGAGTAAGTTCAACATAGGACACTATAATTGTTATGGTGGTTTAGAGAAAAAGTTTTTAATTGCAACAATAAAATGTTGAGAGAGCTGGCAAAAATACAAATTCTCACGGTTTATGGATTCTCCAAAAACCCAATTTTAAAGTTCAATCACCCCACCTCGTTCACTATAAAAAAATATTTATAGAACTGGCAAATAATTCGAACTAACACACGTACTACTAACACCTTTTTATATATAAATGCCAACAAGCAGCTAACAAAATAAACTTTAATACACAAATAAAAGAGCTGGCGAGACGACCTAGACGCGTACCGCAAGGGTTGGATCAAGGTGGCTCTAGGAGCCGGGGGTTGCGGAAGGATCGTACGTTCCCGCGACCCCCGGCGTAGGTGTGAGATGGAACACCGGGGTGGTTTTTAGTCAGTAAGAGTCTGATAGACCCCGCCGCCCGCCCCGAGGCGGCGGACATCCATGAGGATTTTCCACCCCGGACCAAAAAAAAAAAAAAGGTGGCTCTAGGAAAGGATGCCTGGAAGGATTTGGTCAGCAGTGGGACAGAGTAGGATAAATAAAAAAAATACACATAGTTCATACAAAGCATAAATAAACTTTAATACACACATAGAAGAGCTGGCGAGACGACCTAGACGCGTACCGCAAGGGTTGGATCGAGTGGCTCTAGGAAAGGATGCCTGGAAGGATTTGATCAGCAGTGGGACAGAGTAGGATAAATAAAAAAAAATACACATAGTTCATACAAAGCATAAATAAACTTTAATACACACATAGAAGAGCTGGCGAGACGACCTAGACGCGTACCGCAAGGGTTGGATCGAGGTGGCTCTAGGAAAGGATGCCTGGAAGGATTTGGTCAGCAATGGGACAGTGTAGGATAAATAAAAAAATACACATAGTTCATACAAAGCATAATTAATCTGTCGACGACCCTTCATAGTCAAAATAAAAAACACTGGCACTCCGGTAGTGCCGACAGAAGTGAAAACTTGAACAATTACGAGTGTATTTTGTGAATCGTCTTATAAACAAAACACGCGTGTTAAGGTGTGTTCCTTATTTTATAGGGTTTTTTGCAAATCAGGTATGATGACCGCTCGCATGGAGCTCGTCGTCAGTTATATATCCGTGGTTCAGCGCCATCTCGTCGTTGTTGGATGAACTACGTAGTTAGTACGCGAGGCCCTCGTAGTTCTTCCCGATGTGCATAGATGGCGCTGTCCTCAACAACGCGCGTCTTACGTTTTACGTCTTACGAATTTTCGATCAGGGTCACGTGACCTGACGCGAGTTTAGAAGTTTTTACCCATTCCAAAAAAAGTACACAGCGCCGCTAAAGAAGTTTTCACTTCAAAAAAAAAATCCTTGACTGACTAAACCCCACGATCCAATTTTCTTGACACTGGCAGTGGCATGCGATAAAATTGAAGCACTAGTGACTTGCATCATGAGAAAACCGGCACAAAAACAAAAACATTTTTGCCCTAGAACAAAAACTTCGAAAACATGTGACATTTACTAACCCGCGGGCTAATTGCGTAAAACACTAACAGTAGCAATAGCTTTCATTTTGAAAGTTCAACAACATTCATTGCGTTATTTACGATGTTAAACAGACAAATTTTTTGAACATATGAAGCAATAGATTAGCAATATCCTTCAAAATTATTGAGATTGATAGTGTGTTACGTATAACGTAATACACCCGCATGGTAGGCTACTGCCCACAAAAAGAGGAATCTCGACAAGAGGAGGCCTGTCTCTCAGCAGAACATTAAAAGCTTATTATGTTTATGCTACTGACTTGCATCCGCCAAAAACGGATTGAAAGGTGCAACTTTTATCGTTGCTTAAAATTTATTACCAATATGCCACAGGCAATTAAATCGCGCAGTGTAATTCAGGCCCAACTGACAGACAAAGATTAAAACTACATCCACAGCGTGCAAAGATGCACTAAAAACATGAAAGGACTTTGCGAAACTAGTCTGCATACTGCTCCGAGCAGGTCATGAAAGGTTATACAAAACAAGGATGGTGAACCAGCTAGTCTAAATATAAAAATAGTTCTGACTGAATATATCCACATAAAATACTACGAAGCGATATCAACACGTGGGAAGGTAAGCAGAACTAGTGCAATTAACGCTTTATAAATAAACACTGTATGTATACCTAAACATGGACCGCCAGTGTAAAGGCTCCACTCGCGATATAATCGCGCGCGACACATAGGCACCGCTTGTTGCGCGATTATATCGCGTGTCGCGCCTGTTTGTAGGAGCCTTAATGGATTAATTGCCCACTGATATATGTTTCCTTCAAAACTGCGTGAGATTGCTGATAAGATGGAGTTTATTGAGCAACATAACTTCGAGTCGCTAGGTCTGATGGTGGAAAAACGACAACATTAAAAGTAAAACCAGTAGTTAAGACCTCGCCTCTCATCCACGAGGCTGTGGGTTAAACTTTGTGATTTTTTCTATTCATTTATGTACTTTCTGAGTTTTTTCTAGGATATTTATGACATTGTTGAAGATGATCAATGCTCGTGCCTTCTCTATGTATATGAGCCTTTAGTCCTGCGTTGGGACAATAACAGGCTAGTAATTTTATTACTACTTCTATTATATAAAATGTGTTATACTTACCTTTGAAGTCTGTGGAAATAACATTTAAAAGAAAAGCTTTTAATGTATTAAAAGAATGACGAGATTAAAAGCTTGGAACAACTGAAAGAGATAAGACGGAATCACAATCCCATGAAACAACTTAGTCTCGCAAAGGCACAAAGGTAGAATTATTTATCATAACATCGCGACGAATTTATTAATCAGTAAAGCAAAGCAAAGAAAAGAAAAACAGGTTTATTTGTCACAGAAACACGTGCGTAAAAAAAGATAAACTAAAACGAAATTTAAAATTAAAAGTTCTAAAGACTCATTAGAATAATATCAGCTCTTTCAATGCTGCAGGGTTACTACTGGACTTGCTAGATGTGGTAGGTATACATAATTATGGCTTCTAAGTTTCGATAGCGGGTGTCATGAATGATCAAATGGAACATCGCTATCATTGCTAGCAAGATTGAGAGTCGCCGTTTTTTTGCTTGTAGCTTTTAAACAGGATGTCAGACAGAATGCCACTGAACACGATAATATCAATTTCTATAAAGTTATTGTTAAACATTGAAAGGAGAGAGATAGGTGCAAAACATCACGTCAATAATTCCCGAAGGGTTACGCGTAGTACGCCAGTTATGTTTTTTTATTAGGTCCGATTCCGATGTAATAGGACCGGGCATAGATCCAGACTTGGCTGCAACTCAGAAATTCCAGATAGAAATACCCAATGACACATTGCACAACCTGTGGACCAAACCCAGGACACATACACGACACTCAAAAAAATGTAAGTAGTATTTCGATTGAAAACTTTTAACTGTTAAACAATCAACGAAGGTGAAAAGGGCGGGAGGAGCATTATATTTGTAGGTAGATAGATACACGATGAACGCATTTCATTAGCTTATACGTTAACCGTCAGGAAATTGACCGGTGAGGTATCTCAAGGATGCGTATGAGTCATACGCGGTCAGCGGTGCGCCCGTATTGACATTATTTAGTGTAAATATTCACGGATATACCTATGGTATGCGCCTACTTGTTTATTTTCTTGGATTATTAAATTTCTAGAGCAACGGTCGCATACCGTCTTTGTATATTATATACGAAATGTGTAACAAATCAAGAGATAATCTAATTTTAATCATTTTTGGGCCGATATGGTTCTGATTTTTAAAGTGGATAGATGGACTAATAAAATATTACTGTTTCGCAGTTATTTATTAGAAAGTCCTTAATTTTTAAGAACAAAAGGTAGAAAAAAAAAAATAAAATAAGCTCTATTCTGCTTTTAAGTTCCCAGTCACCAATAAAAAAACTCATAAATGCCAATTCATGTGCGCACACGCCTATGAAAGCTATTAATTATAATGTAAAATTTTCTCTATCTTAGTTACCGGTTCATATCTTTTATCAGCTTCATGGGTGGTCTTAGAAGACTATTCAGTTATATAGAAGGTTGAATGGAGATTTCGTTATCTCGTTTCACTGATGGGTTAAAAGTTAAAACGTTTAACTACAATTTTGCACTTGCACTAAGCTTGGTGCAAAGTTGATATGACGTGATGAATGAAAAAATATCTAGTTAATTTCCTTTTTCGACGTAGTAAAATCTGATAAGTGGTTTGAAATGAAATGTATATTAAAATAATAACAACAACAACTTGTAGCTAATTAATTAATAAAATAAAAACATAATATCCTAACTTAAATAAACCTACATTATGTATTGACACTTTTAACGCGTACGTCTTTTTTACATCGTTCTCACATATAATTATAAATTCACATTATTGATGTAACTAATATTTTTGTAAAACAATAATTTAAAAGAGTGTCCATGGAGTTTCTAGCCCGTTCTTCTCCATAGGTACCTACGCTTTGGAATGGGCAACTAGCTTCATATTTTCTGACTGACCGACTTTTTGACAATTCAAAAGTGCCTGTAAATGGTTTAATTGAAATAAATGTTTTGAGTTTGAGTTTATTAACAAACTAAAATGTAATAATTCCCCCGCATAACTATCGACTGGTGATGTACCCAAGAGATTGGCGACATTGCCACAATTATTTGGTCAAGTCTCTGGTCTCTGGTCAAGGTAAAAGCCATCCCTTGGGTCACGGAAAGTGTCAAACAGCTGTTTTTAGATTTCTGCGTAGTTGTAAAAAGATACATAAATAACATGCTAAGACACTGGGGCAGCATGCAACACCGTCCATACACTCATAGGGCACAATGCAAGCAAAGTCAGAAGCAATATTAAACATTTACTATATCGCACTTGACTGCATAAAATAATAAAAATAGAACACATCTCTTCCCTCTGATTTACAATGACCCCACTAGGTATGCAAAAATATCGTCAGAGAATAAACACGTATAAAAACGGTATGGCCTTCACAAAAAACACTACGGCTGCTCTAGACTTTTATGGGCACTGACAGATTCTTATTTATAACAATCGTATTAAGTACATATACAAATATGTGGGTGTGTATTTGTGTTAAGTATATAAGTTGATGTTATAAAATCGTGGTCATTTTGTAGTATAATTTACACGCACCGATTAAGAATAAAATGGTTTGTCTTGTCCTAATTTCTTGCAGACACTGATTATGTTCTTTATGGACTGAATTCACTATGAGGTAAGGTCCTTATATGCTACGCAAATCTCCATTCTGTCTAATAACCACATTTATAAAGCTTACGCCATAATTCTTCGTCATGGAAAGCTTGGTGGTAATGTCGGACAAAACCATACGTTGGCTGTCCTCAGCTCATAATTACGGAGGGCGAACTCCGGGATCTTCGGTAGAACGCGCACCACACAATAGGGCACCTGCTCTGTGCTATACCTTAATAACGTCCCAGAGAAAACCAACAGCACTCTACAATGCGTGCCAGGAAAGATGAGACTTGACACACCACATGGTTTGACTTGCGCAGTACACGATTTTAGGTATCTTTAGCGGTATGAGGTCTGAGTGCGGGACGGGACCGGACGTCATAGGGGCGGCGAAAAGAGCGGGGGAGGCGGGGTCAAGTCTCATCTTTCGTGGCGCGCATTGTAATTGCGTAACGCACTATCGTGGCACTATCAATCTGAATTATTTTGAAGGATATTGCTAATCGATTACTTCATAAGTTCGAAAAAATTGTATGCTCAACAACGTAAATAACGCAATGAATGTTGTTGAACTATCAAAATGAAAGCCATTGCTGTTGATAGTGTGTTACTCAATTACCCCACTGGTAAAACAAGTTCCAAGGATGATGATTTCGCAACAATGAAAACTTAAAAGATTTTTAGAAACTGTCTTTTACCAAGGCGTTCGCTCCCATATGGCAAATTTTCTGGGATAATGCATATGACCCTTTTTTTTGCGGATGGGTAATTATCAAATGACCCCTCCCGCTCTGGGTGGAGTGGAAGAGAGTGTCAGACTCTTACAGACTAAAACCCACCCGTGTTCCTTCCTTAGCCCTTTATGTTCTGGGGCAGCGGTAATCCTTTCGGACAATCCCGCTGACCCGGCAGGCTTCGGCCCTAATGGGCCCCTTCATTTGATGCTGACATCTCTTTGAGGCGCGCGTGGAACACTTACGGGTGATACGGGCCTATGACCCTCTCCAGGTGATAAGTTAAAATTGTATTTCTATGCAAAACTCACACCGATCTGTTGCGCCGTTGCTGCCTAAAAACCAACAAATGAACCAACATACTTTCATAATTAGCCTTAATGTTCACACTGCTAGGACACAGGCCTCCCTTCTGTGGGAGTGGGCCCTAACCACAGGCCGTAAGCCACCACGCGGGTCCAGTATGGGTTGGTAGAAGTTTTAGAAGTTTCGTTTCTAGGACATGCCGGTTTCCTCACGACGTTTTCCTTCACCGTTTTGAGAGCAGTGGTTATGAAATAATTTTCACAAAGTAAAAGCGCCTGACTGGGTGACATACGACCTACAACTAGGTAAGTCACCGCCGTTACCACCCAACATACTTTAGTAAGTAGCTTTCTAAACTGCATGATACATATTATAACCGAACCGATGAACCAACTGGCTTCTGAAAAAGAATGCCTTCTTAGAATACCACCCGGAAAGTGCACCAAAAGATAAAAGACGTGCGAAGCATGTTAAAAAAATCAGATAGCTTTAACATGAATACTAAATGTCTCATAATGAGTTCTTGACTAAAACAAACTCCCACACTGGCCAAATAAGTAAACGTATACCTTGTTATAAGAATATAGTATTTCCTATTACTAAATTGGTTGTGGACATGTTACGCCCGTAGTAAAGCGATAAATATTGCCATTATTAGAGACGAATAAACAATCTCAAGTTTATTGTTAGAGCTTGGCCAGACTGCAAACACGGGCACGGGGCGAGCGCGTCGCGGCGTTCTCAAACATAAGAACTTAATTTGAGCGTCCATAGTGGGCACGCCGGCGCGCTGAGCGGCGCGGGCTGTTTGGCGCGGGGCGCGTTGGCAACTCACGCCATAGCTCGTTCATACAAGTGGCCGCAGTGAGTGCGCAGCCAGCTCGCGCGGGGACCGGGTTTCTCAAACTAGTTCAAGCTTTGTTCTAGTAAAAATAAGTCTTTTTCATCCATATTATAATTTGAAAAACACTGGACACGACAACAGTCAGAACGAAGCCGCGCTCGACTGCGGACAGGTCGATCGTGCGCGTTTCCGCACACGCCCCGCTCCTCGCCCCGCGCTGCCAGTCTGGCCAAGTATTTATGGATGAACAATAGTTTTATGTATTTTATGACAAAAGAATTCATGACAAAAGGATTTACCAAATAGAATAGAATACTCTTAAAAAATAACTATTGTTCTCTCATAAATAAATACCCATGCTCATCCTGGGCAGTCAACCTTGCTAGTAAACTTGCTTACTGGCTAATCTTCTATCGACGCCAAAACGGCAGCTGCACCTTCTTAGCACTCGTATAACATGTCGCAGAAACGAACGAAATAGCTCTACCAATGTCGGGTTAAAGCAAGCAGCACTTACCATCTTACTGGGACTTTCTCAGGAATCTTGTTTATTAAGGCCTATACCAAATTTAACACCATATGTATATTGGTTTCAGTGATTACCTGTAACAAATAAAAAAAATCATGATCATTTATTATTTATTAATTTCATACAAAGTTTTCAGTTAAATTATAATTGATATAACTAAAAACTTAGTAAGGTAATTTTAAATTGACATTACATTAAATTAAGACGGTAGGTACCTACTTAATCAAGAATTCAAATAAATAGTCAACGCAGACAGACAAATGTTTGTAAACTGAAAGCTCAAAGCTAATCATTCACGCGCACTGAGCTCATACATAGGTATGTATATGAGAATAATGTAATAACAATGGAACATTCACTACATTGAACAAAGGAGAGACACATTAGCGATTGACGCGTATGTCTGATTATAGTTCTCACTATAAAGCCTCCTACAAACAGGCGAATCGCGCCTGTTTGAAGGAGCCTTAATCATGTGCCTGTCAACTTCTATGTAATTACTCTTACAATAATCATGCGAAATGTTTTTTTGACGTTAAGATGGTTGTTTGTCTACTGTTTTGCAAGGTATGTACATTTTGTACCAAGTGTGTGAAAAAAAAGAAATGGTCATCTATAAGCTGTTGCTTCAAATACGAGTACATGTGACATGCTCCGACCCGCACTCGGCCCGCGTGGTAGATTACAGCACTCTCTCTCATAAGGACGAGGCCTTTGTCCCATCGGTAGAAACATTATATACAGTAATGCTGCGTTTCTACCAGAGATGAGCGAGGATGCGTAGCGAGGAATGTGTATGAAACTAACCAATAACAATGCTAAAGGCACCTTCAAACAGGCGCGACACGACACGCGACAGAAAGGCACCGCAAGTCGCACAACGAGCGGTACCTTTATGTCGCGCGCGATTATATCGCGTGTCGCGCCTGTTTGTAGGAGCCTTAACTTAGTTCGAGCTATGAAAATAAAGCGATGTTATTGGTTTGTTTCACACACATTCCTCGGTACGCATCCTCGCACATCTCTGGTGGAAACGCAGCCTCACTGCTGTGGAAAGTAGAACGGAAGAAAACAATGCTGCAAAGCTTACCAGATGCTTTTAATCCTGAAATACTAAGTACCGTAGGAATTGACAAGGCTGCACAGCACAGCAAATTATTAAAGAACACTGAAAATATAACTCAAAATAATGTCTCATATTAAACCACTTTCTTCTAATATCGCATGTCTCCAAACCATTTGCTAACTGCGAGTAAATAATTTTGTAAATCATTGTTCTGAAAGGATTGTTAATAAGCATTTATAGTGGAGACTGACAAAGAAATTAAATTATTGTTAGTGATATCTTGATCAATTGAATTGTTTAGTAATACACTGCTCTAGATTGGAGGGGCCCGTGGGTAAATAATAACAGCCGCACAGATCTATCGATCAGGTTATGTTACGTTTGTTACGGTTGGTCTGTGGATGAGTGACCATCTCCACATACCGACACCCCTCCGTGCCTCGTAAAGCAATTCAACATAGAATAGAATAGACTTTCTTCTTTCTCTCTCTTTGTCTTCTTTTTCTTTCTTTTCTTCTCTCTTTTCTTTCTCTCTCTTTCTTTCTTCTCTCTTTTCTTTCTTTCTTTTTTCTCTCTTTTCTTTTTCTCTCTTTTTTTTTCTTCTTCTCTCTCTCTTTTCTCTTTCTTCAATATCTTGGATTTTTTATTTTGAAATTCGTTCCTGCCTGTCCTCCGACCCCACATGTTTTTTTTATTTAGTGAATTTGATCCAGAGCTAATATTTTCTAAAATTATTACTTTTTCCTTTGACTTTATTATCTTTTAAATTTTTGGCCTGCTTTCACTGAAAAACTTATTCTGGTTAATCTTTCAGGCCGCACCGCACATAGAATTAATCTTTACCTAACGCATACATAGTTATAGTATGTCCATCAATACGCATTATAAATGGATATCATGTCGAGACGGTAAGTACTGTGTGCCGTGTAAGGGAAAAGAATGTGATTGATGCATATGTACCAGTTATGTAAATCATTCCAATCTGTTTTATAATCACATCATTCGTGAAAAGGCAAGTACAGTTGTACTAAATAGGTCTGTTTATAAGTCAAGGTTTATAATATTACGCTTGATTACACCTATCTCCGATCTTTGACAGTCGTTACGGGTAGTCAGAAGCCCAAAAGTCTGACAGTGACAACCAGTATTAAGGGGTATCGTGTTACCCAGTAACTGGGTTGTGGAGGTCAGATAAGCTGCGGCTCCATGTAAAATACTGTTAATCAGCTGCATCTAGTTAGACCGAAAGCTAGTGATGGATTAATTAGCATTAGCATTCATTTTTAGCATGCGAATGCTCATTTAGCATTTAGCAAATTAAATGTAGTTGCGAAATTCTGTGAAGTGCGAAGTGAATTAATTTCGCTTCGTATTTCGTTCAAACTATTGATGCACGATAAATGCCGCGGTACTCAGCGAGACAGTGGCGGGCGGCGTGCGCTCTCCGTCGCACCCACGGGAATACTAAATCTATCTGTTTGACGTGACTTTTAGCAGGTGCATTTGATGCTAAGAATAAGGTTAAGCAATTATTATCTTATTATCTTTGATTTGCTCGTACTTAGGGTCGTATATTGTATGAATGCGTGTGATAATTTAATTCGTTAAAATTATTAGCAGGGTGATGCGAACTGCGAAGAATGGGATTAAGGAAATTATTACCTTATTATCTTTGATTTGCTCGTACTTAGGGTCGTATATTGTATGAATGCGTGTGATAATTTAATTCGTTAAAATTATTAGCAGCCCGGTGATGCGAACTGCGAAGAATGGGATTAAGGAAATTATTACCTTATTATCTTTGATTTGCTCGTATTTAAGGTCGTATATTGAATAAATGCGTGTGATTATTTAATAATAATTTGTGTGACACGTGCGTGGCTCGCGTCGTATTGTAATTTATTGTGTCAAAGTTCAGTACGTTTTGGCAAGTGATAGTGAAAGTTTAGTTTTTTTAAATTACATTGTTACGTTACGCTTATTATTGTACTTAAATTGATAATAGTGTGAACTCATTAGTTACCTATCTGTAAATAATAGTAGGTAAGTACCTAGCTAAAAGTAGTGAGAAGTGGCTGTGTATAAAAGTGTAAATAATAATTTTAGGTTTTGTATTATAATTATAGGTAAATAAATATTTTAGTGTAAGTAGGTAGGTACCTAAGTACTTATAGGTAAATAAACTTTTGAACGTGAACATGTCTCACCGTAAAAACAAAATTCATATAATTATTTAATATCAATTTTCGTTATATTAGCAAATAGCATAGCAATAGCAGTTAACATGCTAAGACTCAAGAATTCGCATGCTAATGAAATTTATGCGAAATCGCATTAATTACCATCGCTACCGAAAGCTGATCTCAAAATAGCTGGGAAACGGCTAAGCAGATTGATATACCTGATGATATACACAAAAATATTGGTTGACTTATTAAGGCTCCTACAAACAGGCGCGACACGCAATATAATCGCGCGCGACACAAAGGCACCGCTCGTTGCGTGACTTTCGGTGCCTTTGTGTCGCGTGTCGTGTCGCGCCTGTTTGAAGGAGCCTTTACGCTGCCAGAGAATAGCAGTTGAGTTGGGTACTTTAATTTTATGTTTGATCAAGTGATCAATTTAATATTATGTGCCCAAATAGCTTGATTAATGTACTTGTTCTAGAACTATTCTAAGAAATACTCCTTAGAATTAAGTTCTACCACAAAATATATTGTAGTCTATACAGACTACAATATATTTTGTGGTAATAATCACGGCAAATTATAACAATGTATAACACTTTACTTTAATATACCATAACCTGTTAGGGTTATGGATGAACACCAAAGGAAAGACCGTTCTAAGGATTTCAATAATACGATTATTAATCCTTTTATTTATATATTGGAAGGTGTGTTTACTAATATCACGTGAGACGTGTGATCCCACACAGGGCTAACATGGGGCTAACAGAGTTGTACAGTCACTATGCGAAAGTAAGGATTTCGGTCAAGTGGTTCAGGATCAGGGCGGGCACGGATACATAAATAACATTTATGAGTTAGAATGAGAAAGACGATAGTGTTGAAGTAGGATTGATTTGTTTTTGCTATACTCCAACATGTGTACCTATTTGAACAAAGTGTCATTAGGGTTTTCTATCTGGAATTCCTCAGTACCAGCGTGGAGTTTGGATATGTGCCCGGTTGTTAGCAATAGGCTCACCCCCTATTACATGAGACTGAAACATAGATACAGTGCGTGCCACTTAAGAAGAGACTTGACACACCACGTGGTTTGGCATGCGCAGTACACGATTTTAGGTATCTTTAGCGGTATGAGGTCTTAGTGCGGGACGGGACCGGGCGTCATCGGGGCGGCGGAAAGAGGCGGAAAGAGGCGGGGGAGGCGGGGTCAAGTCTCTTCTTACGTGGCACGCACTGTAACTAGCGAAATGTGGGTGACCTTAAGGTACTCCTCTGCTAAACCCTTTGGTGAATACAGACATGATATATTATCTGGCTTGGGCTTCTGCCCGCGACTTCATCTGCGTGAAATTTCACCCTCTTAGGGGTGGAATTTCGAAAAACCCTTTCTAAGTGGATAACTACTCTTCACAAAGAACACACCCTCCAAATTTCATGTCTCTAGGACCAGCGGTTTAGGCTGTGTGTTGATGTATCAGTCAGTTAGGACTTTGAATTTAATATATGTATAGGTATAGGTATACATGTTGATGTTTAATATTTATTATTTGTATTTGTGTCGAAACTTAATTAGTTATAACACGTCAAATATAAAGCCATTCCAACCACGCGTATAATATCCAACACATACGAAAGATAAACAGCACAAACACAATTAATTATTACTTATACGAACTAATATCGTGCAACATTATCGTTAACAGAACAAATAACGAAAGTTTTCGCGATAACAAAGCCTAAGTTTACTCGATACTGCGAATAAGTTTCAGACAGTTAATCGATGGCTTTGTGGTGCAAATATATTGTAGTGTTTTACTTGGAATAGTATCGAAAACTACCAGAGTCAGGTATAGGTATAGTCAGCAAAAAAGCACGAAGTTATTGTTCAAAGTTTAAAATTAGGCTTAAAAGAAATCTTGGTTATTGAAAAGTTGATGGAACGCGTATTTTCTTAACACACTAGGCCGCTATCCCACTGGCGTTTTACGAGCGTTGACGTCAACGTCGCGTCTGCGCGGCGTCGACGCTGCGCAGACGCGACGTTGACGGTACCTATATTATAAATTCGAAAGTAAATCTGTCTGTCTATTACATTTGCCTAAACTACTGAACCGATCGTTATGCAATTTCAAAGACATATAGCCTGGGACCTGGAGAAGGAGTTAGGCTACTTGACAAACTGGATCAAGCAGCTAGTTATTTATAAAGGTAAAATAAGAAAGAAAGAAAAGAAAGAAAATTAGTTTATTCTGCACAAACAAAAACGCACATTACAAATATAAATAAAGGGTAAAGGGGGAGGGGGGGTAAGGTAATAATGAAATATAACTTAAACCACCATACCACCAAAAAACCAAACCACCAACTAACCATCCTCTTTTCGAATGTCAAAATTACATAAGACAGCCACTCAAAAAGCCCGTCCTTCACCGTGTTTTAGCTGTATCCATCCAAAGGTTGTCTTTAAAATACCGCTTTTAGCTATAAGACCGCCTCTTGTGTCACCTTATGTAAACTTTTCTACAATTATATTATGTACCTAATTCGAATGGTGTACAGTAAAGAGTACCTATTCTATTTTATTTAAAAGAACACCTAAAATAAAGAAAAAACGAAAGCAAACAAAGGCACAGTGCGCCCTGCTACTCCACTGTTGTGATTAATTTCCTCGACAATCAACGTAGACACATGATGGACATCACTTTGGTTTATTCTTAGGGCTGCCACCCAAACATGGAAAATGCGTTTTGAAGTATTAAAGGAATAGTTTTATGAATAATTAGGAGTCTCCTAACACAGGCTTATCTACATAAAAGGAGGCTCCAATCACTAGTTTACAAGGTTTACTTGTTAAAATAATAAACAATTTTTCATTTAATTTCCATTTCTAATAACGGTATAGATTTCAAAATTATTTCTCTTTTTTAATGCAAATGTCATTGTAAAATCGTTATAATTATCATTTAGCCGACCCCGGCTTTGAACTTCCTGTCATAAATAGTGATCGCTCAGCTTATGTACGTACCTACAACGCACATTTTCAATAACACAAAAAGTCGCATTTTTTTTCTATTTTTCCTTTAAAAACATCACTGAAAGAAGAAAAAGAAAAATCCAAAAACTTAGTCATTTACCCACTCAGCAATTTGTGAGCGATTTTTTCTGTCTTATCGAGGTAGTGATTAAAAACCCTGTTCTACCGATACCTGTACGATAAAGGGTTTGCAGATACAGATAGGTATGTATTTAACTTTAACGGCACAAACTAGTGTCTAGGTTATTATAGATTCCAATAATAATATGGGACTGTGTGAGTCACGTCAAACCTGTGACTCTTTAACATTTACATTTATGTGGCCTCGAACAATCGGTCATCTAAAAGTTTAAATTCTATTGTAATGTTGTGCATGCTAAACATAACGTTTCTGCATTAATATAATTTAGACACAGTACCTACAACATAAGAATCTCCTTTTCTTCTACTAATCGCTCTCTTACGGGCCAAAAACTTTTTACCAGACTGCGAAGCTGTCACGCCCTTTCTGCCTGGAGGCTTTTATTTACGAGTAGGTGTTAAGTTTTGTTGTCATTATTATTTTTAGTTTTTTTTTTGCTTGAGTATAATGTTCATTCTATTTATTAGTATATTGGCGTGACTAGCTGACATGGCAAATAGTTTAATTTAATGTTCTGTGTCTCGTAATATTAACTACTTTGCATACTTCGTATTGTATAGAAGCAAGTTTTTTTTTAAACTAAACAGACAGCTGTGCTGCTGGTGAGTATGCTGTGTCACTTCTTCATCCCAGCGAAAGCACTAGAAAGTGGTGAAGGGCGGGCGTTTTGAGGGACTGTCGTATTTAATTTTGACGTTCCAAAAGTGCTGATTCGGAAGCCAAAAAAAAGGTTTTTGTTTTAGCTTATAATATTTTTTTATTACAATACAATTCTAAAATCGACTATTAAAACCGCTAGCAAAATAATTTGTTCCCCAGCTACACACTCTACACACATAAAACGAATCATAACAATTTTAATAAACAAAAGTTTACATATACTAGAAAACAACCCACCTCTATTAAATATTTAAACTTATTTTAGAGGCCGTTAAAACTCACAAAGCTATCATATAATACGAGCATTTTCTTTAGTGACACCCCTGAGTGAAGTCAGCATATGAATAAGGCATAAAGGCTAGTCTGGTAGTCCGGTGCGAGTTACAATGTATAGCAAATGGACAGCGGCTTGGGACTACAGGGTAACTATATATGAGGTAAGTGCCTACTAGTGTAATGAATTAATGATGATGTTCTTTAGAATGAAATTATGAGGACTAAATCAGCTGTGGCGAAATGGCGGAAAGATCTTGCCGGTCCCGATATCAAACAGAAGTTGAAGATGTCCTATCTTCAACATCTGTAGGTAATCCGGTTTTGCATTGATGTTGACTTAGTCTTGGTAATTCGGCACCTATTTAATGTATTTTAGTGGATATGTTGCTATTTTAACAAAACAACTTGTTTCGTCACAATGTGAAGACAATACGAACAAAAATGGCACTCAGGGAGTGCCGACAGAAGTGAAAACTTGAACAATAACGTGTGTATTTTTTTATCGTCTTATAAACAAAACACGCGCGATCTCGGTTACGGTAACAGTGTCGCAAATTCAATGATTTATCCCATTTCAAAAAATGCCCAACGCTTCTAAAGAAATTTTCACTTTAAAAATTAAAACACTGACATACTAATGTTCTATGCATTAATACTGTCAGTGTTTTCATTTAGTATGAAAAAACTAAACAAAAAACTAACACATATTTACACACGTATTTTGAAGGCTCCTGCAAACAGGCGCGACGCGCGACACAAAGTCACCGCTCGTTGCGCGACTTGCGGACTTGCTTGAAGGAACCTTAAAACTATCACATAAATCCTAATATCAAAATTATAAATGTTTAAATGTAATGAAAACAAATTAAATAGTATCGATAGACCGACTATGGGTTTGCCAATCTTTGACGAGCTTTAGAGATTAGACTATTGATAACCTTTCGCAATTATACTAGTTTTTATATATTATCTTAGGTGCTGATCTACCTGCAAATTTTTATTTTTTTATACTATTTTTGTTCTTTTTTTTTGTGTGACAATATTTGGCAGTGTGTTGTGTTCCACAGTACTTTTATACCAGACAAGCTCTAGACGTGAAGACCTGTAATTGGCTGTCAGATTATCATACTGTTATTTATCACCATTGTATTTAGCTGTAAGTCTTCCAAAGTCCTTAAATAAATAAATAAGTAATTGGTTGATTTTTCTATGCAGACTGGGAACGTCATTACCTATATATTATACAAATTTTAACTTACTGTGGTATTGTCATCTTCATCTTGTATGGCGTTTCGCAAAAATAAAGACAGAAAATACGTTATTTTTTTGCGGTAAACAAAAACGAAGAAAAAAAAACAAATAAATTACAAGTTGGGGTAAACAAAAATCTGCCAATCAGCGAGATTTACATTATTGTCTTTTTTATCATGAAGAAATGCTCACGCATTCTGCACCACCACGGGGAAATAGTGCAGTTATGTGGGACGCTAACCCACTAAAACTCCACGGTGTCTTCCTCTGCCGCTTACGGCGGGAACACGGGCACGCGTTAGCACTCATCCGTGAACCCACCGCGGTTGTCCGTTACCGGCCTCTCCTCTGGGGAATACTCCCCATCACCGACACACCAGAACACATAGTACGCCATGACCACCCCAGGGACCAAACCAGCATATGGGTGCCAGACGACCCCGTGTCTGGGCACCCTTGTTGACATTATTGCCTAGCCCGCCAATAGATTAGCCAGATGGAATAATTTACCGTCAAAAACCCTCCATTTAATTGCCATAATGTTCGGATACCTCACTCAACAGTCGATTGATTCATCTTCATCATCTGCCTAGCCTTTTCCCAACTATGTAAGGGTCAGCTTCCAGTTTAACCGGTTGCAGCTAATACCAGTATCTTACATGGAGCGACTGCCTATCTGACCTCCACAACCCAGTTACTGGGTATATACTAAGGGGTATCGCCCTTAGTAAGACTGGTTATCAGACTTTCGGGCTTCTGAAGAGTGTAACGACGTGATTAGGATGAATAAATCAATATGGAAATTAATTTTCCATTTATAGTCCAGTCAAATTAGTCCTCAAAATAGAGGTAAGGTTACAATAATTCCCATAGAGCTAAAAATTGGTATGAATGTTCAGAATACTATTATAAATGAATTGTGAAAAGTCCCCATCAATCCCCCTTGTGCAAATTTTTTTATTGATGGTGAAAGTTTGCAAAAATAGGTTTTTCGCGTTTTTCAGCTAAACGGTGAGTTTTACAGCAAAAATAGTTCAGACAAAAATTGTAGATCATCTGATTCTCTACAAAAAATGTATCCACACTTTTTTCATAATTATTGCCATTTCCGTGATATAGCGGTTGTAAGAATTGAAAAAAATATTTTATTCGTAATATGCACGTTAATGTACATACTTTTATATACATTTTTGAACCGTTATACGAGTAAACATATGAGTCCCTGTCTTTTTTTTTTTTTGTTTAGCCTGCGCTGTCCCACTCATGGGCAAAGGCCTCCCTCCACTCCTTCCATCTTTCGCGAGCCCGCGCGTCCTCCTTCCAGTTTTGAAGGAACCTATCCAGCTCGTCCCGCCATCTCCTACGTGGTCTGCCGCGACCCCGCCTCACTGTCTTATACATACAAAATACCAGACATCTGTAAAAATTCATGTGCAGTGTCGAAAAAATTAAACTCGAAAAAGTAGCATTGATACCGTGCACATGAATTTTTTTCTTACAACCGCTATATCACGGAAATGGCAATAATTATGAAAAAAAGTGTGGATACATTTTTTGTAGAGAATCGGATGATCTACAATTTTTGTCTGAACTATTTTTGCTGTAAAACTCACCGTTTAGCTGAAAAACGCGAAAAACCTATTTTTGCAAACTTTCACCATCAATAAAAAAAATTGCACAAGGGGGATTGATGGGGACTTTTCACAATTCATTTATAATAGTATTCTGAACATTCATACCAATTTTTAGCTCTATGGGAATTATTGTAACCTTCAAAGTCTTATTTGACTGGACTATTAAGGAAACCGTATCGTCGTTATTTGAAAACCTTCCGACAATATTTGCAACCACATAATTATGTGTAATATATAGGTGAAGGCAGGCCATAAATTGGAAATATGTGTAAATATTGAGGCACTGCAATGTTCTGCCAACTGTCATGCTGCCTACTTACTAACGCAACATGAATGGATTGCCGCCAATCATCGGTATTTAACGATAATTAATTAATGTGTGTTAATGGACGTTACTGATTTCACGTGCGAGAGGATAATTACTATCTATTATGCTCAAATATCTAATGATGAATATGGATACCATCTTTTTCGCCGGTGCAGATAAATAAGTACTCGTATCTACATCTACGTAAGATTTATGATTAAGTAGTATGATTATGACAATTCCTTAAGTTATTTTTTACATCCTTAAAGTTGTATGTTGTTCTTATCATAGTAGTTCTGAACAAGAGGTACGTCTTTAATAAGAACCCCATAATAATAAAGAATATAAAATTTCTAGTAGATTCGCGTCGCGCAAAATCTACATTGAAATTGTTATACCAGAATCGCGTTCCACCGTTGCGTCGCACCTGTCTGCTCCAGCCTTAAAATGATTGGTGGTAGTACCTACTTCCTCGATTGGAAAGTACTTACATTTATGTGCTTGTAAATAAATAAGGCTAAAAGTCACCCAAAGGGCAATGGAGAGGGCTATGCTTGGAGTTTCCCTGCGTGACCGAATCAGGAATGAGGAGATTCGCAGGAGAACCAAAGTAACCGACATAGCCCAAAGAATTGCCAAACTTAAGTGGCAGTGGGCAGGGCGCATTGCTCAGATGGCCAATGGGGCCGAAAGGTTCTGGAGTGGCGACCGCGTACCGGAAGACGTAGCGTTGGAAGGCCTCCCACAAGGTGGTCCGAAGACCTTGTGAAGGCCGCAGGAAGCCGATGGATGCGAGAAGCACAGAACCGGTCGAAGTGGAGGTGCTTGGGGGAGGCCTAATGTCCAGCAGTGGACGTCTTTCGGCTGAAATTATGATGATAATGATGATGATGAAATAAATAATTAATCAATCAAATAATTATTTGATTAGCAACTATTGTACACTTTTTAACAGTGTAACTATTTATCTTTTTATAACAAGGTCGACACCTTGTTATAAAAAGATAAATAGTTAATTTAGCAGAGCCATTTGAAATGAGGCTAATATTGTTATTTTTTTGTTTGTAATTTCTCAGGAAAGAGACCAGTTCCAAAAACTGTGGCATTGCGCCGTTTCTTTTCCATTACTACGCATGTAATGAAAATACACTTGTATAAATAACATTTACACCATTGCATGCTTAATTGTAATAATGACAAAAGGTTGAAGAAACTGGAGAAATAAGGAAAATGTTTTTGCACACGCTTTGTGAATATTCAACATTTTGCGGTTGTTGTGGTTTTATTCGTTTTTAGATTTTTCGGTACCCAAGCTAAGACAAAATATTTTTACGTAGGTTAAAAATCGTCTCTTTTCCTCATCAAATTCAACCCAAACGTGACTATAAATGATTTATTTACGTTTATCTTTGTCATATTT
The DNA here is from genome assembly GCA_927399505.1 of Luperina testacea. Classification (NCBI taxonomy): domain Eukaryota; kingdom Metazoa; phylum Arthropoda; class Insecta; order Lepidoptera; family Noctuidae; genus Luperina; species Luperina testacea. Next base: position 13,306,136 of record OV656768.1, on the reverse strand, counting down.
CATTTACTTAAACATATTTTATGTGAGATCAATAGGTCAACTTCGACATCAGACCTTTGCAACTTTGTTAGAACTAAAGCCTGATTTACATGGAGATATATAATTGCCTATGGCATACTATACCATAAGTTGAACCAGACATAAAAAATTGCACCGTCTAAACAGTGCTTAGACGATGCAAGTTCTTTGTGCTTCATTTTTTTTTACTAGGCTGTGAATCACCACTTTTTAAACATCAAAACTGCTTGACAGTTCCCCACGACGACGCCCGTCCTTCACCACTTCCTAGTGCTTTAGCTGGGAAGAAGAAATGACGCAAAAAACTCACCAATCCAAGCACAGCTGTTTGTTCAGTTAGAAAAAATTGATTCTTTACAATAGTATGACATAGGTAAGAAAATTGCATCGTGTATATACCTGGGACTTAGGATAGAGTTAATCGTTTGTAGTCAAACTCGCATACCCTAGTGAACTGAGTTCATTCACCTGATTTTCATTTGTTTTCTTATGACATTCTTTCTTTCATGAACCTATCATCACAGGTGTATAGAAAACCAATTATTATGACGCAAGTTGCTGACAATAGTAACAAATCTAATCCAATCCCGAGCCACACATTCATTTAGGTCCTCCATGTTCCTCAGACGTATTGAATACGTCCCGCCCCTTTCTCGTACTAGCTTGTGTGTAATTGAAAACCTACTCATTCTACAATAACGCCACTATATAGGTAGGAGCAGAAGTTTACGTACCTTATTATTAACTCATTTGTGCTAATAAAAATCAACATAATAATATATGATGGATTCAAGTCATTTTGTACTGTGGTAAGCTTATTCTAGCGTAGTTAACTTGAAATAAATAAAGAAGGAATAAGATGTTTTGCAATTAGCACAAACGCAAACGTACGTCTTAAGTGTGCGCAAAACGAAATGAAAGGTGGGACCGGTTGTGTATCTACACCTAATTGAATAAAATAATAATAATATCCACCCGACCGACTTCTGGCCAATCAACCGATTAGCCAGGTGTGCAGGAGATATTATAGTACATAAATGTTTGCGCAAACACTTGTCCACTATAAAAACAAACACTTTGTGCTTACTCTCTGTTCCTTGACTCTCATAGTCCGATGGGACGGCAATCCCACACGACCGGGGAGAGATCAGGCGCTGGACTAACGGCTTTACGTGCTTGCCGAAGCACCTAATGAAATATACGTGTATAGTAGGGTGTCCTGAAAATTTTTTTTTCGCTTTTCGCTACTCAAGCCCCCTCAAAAGTTGTATTATTAGTTTTAGATTACCGTAAAAATAATAAAAAAAAAACACATAAAAAAATATCTTGAGGGTTCTACCGGCATTTTTTTTGATTTTTTTGGATTCAAGGATCTGAATCAGGATCTGAATCAGGATCTGAATCTGAATCAGGATCAGAAACAGGATCAGAATCTGGATCAGAATCAGGATCAGAATCAGGATCGGAATCAGGATCAGAATCTGGATCTGTATCAGGATCAGAATCAGGATCAGAATCAGGATCAGAATCAGGATCCTGGATCTGAATCAGGATCTGAATCAGGATCTGAATCAGGATCAGAATCAGGATCAGAATCAGGATCTGAATCAGGATCTGAATCAGGATCTGAATTTGGATCTGAATCAGGATCTGAATCAGGATCAGAAACAGGATCAGGATCTGAATCTGGATCTGAATCAAGATCTGAATCAGGATCTGAATCTGAATCTGAATCAGGATCTGAATCAGGATCTGAATCAGGATCTGAATCAGGATCAGAATCTGGATCTGAATCAAGATCTGAATCAGGATCTGAATCTGAATCAGAATCAGGTTCAGAATCAGAATCTGAATCAGGATCAGGATCAGAATCCGAATCAGGATCGGAATCAGGATCAGAATCAGGATCAGAATCAGGATCAGGATCAGAATCAGGATCGGAATCTGGATCAGAATCTGGATCTCAATCTGGATCTGAATCTGGATCTCAATCTGGATCTGAATCTGGATCTGAATCTGGAGCTGAATCTGGATCTGAATCTGGATCTGGATCAAGATCTGTATCAGGATCTGATTCAGGATCTGAATCAGGATCTGAATCAGGATCAGAAACAGGATCAGAATCTGGATCTGAATCAGGATCTGAATCAGGATCTGAATCAGGATCTGAATCAGGATAAGAATCAGGATCGGAATCAGGATCTGAATCAGGATCTGAATCTGAATCTGAATCAGGATCAGAAACAGGATCAGAATCTGGATCAGAATCAGGATCTGAATGTGGATCTGGATCTGAATCTGAATCAGAATCAGGTTCAGAATCAGAATCTGAATCAGGATCAGAATCAGGATTCCGAATCAGCATCTGAATCAGGATCGGAATCAGGATCTGAATCAGGATCAGAAACAGGATCAGAATCAGGATCTGAATCAGGATCTGAATCAGGATCTGAATTTGGATCTGAATCAGGATCTGAATCAGGATCAGAAACAGGATCAGGATCTGAATCTGGATCTGAATCAAGATCTGAATCAGGATCTGAATCTGAATCTGAATCAAGATCTGAATCAGGATCTGAATCAGGATCTGAATCAGGATCAGAATCAGGATCGGAATCAGGATCTGAATGTGGATCTGAATCTGAATCAGAATCAGGTTCAGAATCAGAATCTGAATCAGGATCAGGATCAGAATCCGAATCAGGATCGGAATCAGGATCAGAATCAGGATCAGAATCAGGATCAGGATCAGAATCAGGATCAGAATCTGGATCAGAATCTGGATCTCAATCTGGATCTGAATCTGGATCTCAATCTGGATCTGAATCTGGATCTGAATCTGGAGCTGAATCTGGATCTGAATCTGGATCTGGATCAAGATCTGTATCAGGATCTGATTCAGGATCTGAATCAGGATCTGAATCAGGATCAGAAACAGGATCAGAATCTGGATCTGAATCAGGATCTGAATCAGGATCTGAATCAGGATCTGAATCAGGATAAGAATCAGGATCGGAATCAGGATCTGAATCAGGATCTGAATCTGAATCTGAATCAGGATCAGAAACAGGATCAGAATCTGGATCAGAATCAGGATCTGAATGTGGATCTGGATCTGAATCTGAATCAGAATCAGGTTCAGAATCAGAATCTGAATCAGGATCAGAATCAGGATTCCGAATCAGCATCTGAATCAGGATCGGAATCAGGATCTGAATCAGGATCAGAAACAGGATCAGAATCTGGATCTGAATCAGGATCTGAATCAGGTTCAGAATCAGAATCTGAATCAGGATCAGAATCTGGATCAGAATCAGGATCAGAATCAGGATCTGAATCAGGATCAGTATCAGGATCAGAATCAGGATCTGAATCAAGATCCCTATATGTACCCTATAGCTACCATTTACCGGGTAATAATATGTCTTTCATTGACTCGAATGTGCCCTGGCAGCTGATAGTATGTCATGCTCACTCAAATGTCTCGCTGACGGTGGCGTGTGTGTTAGATCATTTAGCTCCCTTCAAAATGGTTGAGCTAAATGGTGCTGATTTATGCGTCATGTTCGTGAACGGGCGCCGTCAGTTGGGGCTGGTCATCACTTAGCTGCCTCGGCATATTTTTAATTAATTTATTTTTGGATTGTAATTTGTTAAGTACTATTTGTTGTACTCTGGACGCTTTTAACACTTACGTTTTTATTAATTTTTTTACATCGTTCTCACATTATATAATTTTAAAATCAAAAGTAATGATGTAACTAATATTTTTGTAAAATATCATTTAAAAAGAGTGTCCATGGAGTTTCTTGCCCGTTTTTCTCCATAGGTACCTACGCTTTGGAATGGGCAACTAGCTTCAAATTTTCTGACTGACCGACTTCTTGACAATTCAAAAGTGGCGGTTTAATTGAAATAAATGCTTTGAGTTTGAGTTTGATCTGAATCAGGATCTGAATCAGGATCTGAATCAGGATCTGAATCAGGATCAGAATCAGGATCGGAATCAGGATCTGAATCAGGATCTGAATCAGGATCTGAATCTGAATCAGAACCTGAATCTGAATCTGGATCTGGATCTGGATCTGAATCTGGATCAGAATCTGGATCAGAATCAGAATCTGGATCAGAATCTGGATCCAGAATCATCAGGATGTTCTTTAGCATCGTTGTGATTTGAAAGTTTAAGACACGAAAAAGCGACAGTTTTTACATGTTGTTTTGTTGTTTTTTTAGAGATATGTAAATTCATAAGATTTAACATGGGAGAAAATGAGATAGGAAGCATTATACAGTGTTTTTGAAGGTTTCACTTCTACCACGTGTGAATTGCACACATGCTGTTTTTTTTGTCTGTGTAAAATACCAATCAATCCAATCCAAATCCAATGCCAATGTCTTTGATTATACCTACGTAGTGCAATACATGACAAAAGAAAATTTTAAAAATCCTGTTCAAAGTAGACTTTCTGAACTTCTCTACCTAGTGACCACAGCCTGAAGGAACGAGCCAAGTTAATCCATTTCATTATTGTTTGCAGAAGAGACTCAGCATACGACTTACGGCACGTCTATTAATGTGCGAATGTTTGTTTGTACATTTTCTACCTTTGTGACGTCATTCGACGTTAGGCTGTTGGGAAAAGAAAAAGGTTGACATCATTAGTATTTACTGTTGCTGCGTTTTACTTGAAAGGTATGGCAACACAACGACTTTTTGCATACAGTCGCGCTTGAGAGGCGAGCCTAACTAAGGGGAACGGTGTATTATGGAGTTTGTAATCTATGCAATGTATTGGTTAGGTTGGTATATAAATAGTAATACGAATTAAAAATGATTTATTTATTACTATTTGTTAAATGCTTCAGGCATCCATAATGTGAAGACTTTTGCCCAGCGGTCATCGTGCATGCGGCTGATGTGACCCGGCCAATTCCATCGCGAGGGTCGAGGAGGCGCAGGAAAAGAGTTTTATTTTTTTTTTCAGGATGGGAAATCATCAAATGACCCCTCCCGCTCTGGGTGGAGCGGAAGGGAGTATCAGACTCTTACTGACTAAAACCCACCCGTGTTCCTTCCTTAGCCCTTTATGTTCCGGGCCAGCGGTAACCCTTTCGGACAATCCCGCTGACCACAGGAAAAGAGTTCCTGGAAGGACTTTGGGAAGCCCTTTGCCCAGCAGTGGGACAGCATTGGATAAATAAAAAAATAATTAAAATAATTACTTAGTGTCATTGGCAGTAGGTACTCGTGTTTTTTCTTTTAATAGGTAACTGTAGATAGTATGTGTTTTTCAGTTTCAAAACAAGTGAAAATACTTTTAAAACTATGTATTATTAACTTTGCTATATTTGTATTACCATTTTATTTTCAAGGTATCTACTATTCCCTTCTCAGAAAAAACATAAAATGATAAATTAATGTTGTTTTAGCATCAAAATTATATAGATTCCACAGCAATATCAACAAGCCATCTATCGTACCATAAAAGGAATTGAACAAAGATTTAATGAAGTAAGTCTCAAATGCTTGCCATAAGTTACACAATCGTGGGAGGAATCAAGATAAATCGCCATTACAGTATTATCTTTACCTTACCGAATACTAAAATAATGTTTACGGTAATACTAAATTGTGTAACTTTACTTAGCAATCGTGGTTTACATCTAAATTAGAAAATCTTATCATTAAATTAAATAAAACTGGTAAGGAGTAGTCGTGGCCCTGTGGTAACGGTTGCGACTTTTGAGATAGGTCATGGGGTTCAAACCCAAACAGGTAATTTCCTTGGTGCAAACTATTTCATCTCTACTGCTCTCAAAATAGCGAGAGAAACATCGTGAGGAAACCGGCATGACCTAGAACCAAAAATTCGAAGACGTGACATCCGGCAACCCACACTGGGACCACCTGGTAGATTATGTATGCAAAGTGGTTATATTCTCTTTGTGTATGATCCACTACCACTCACAGAGACCTGTATCCCGGGTAGCTCACCGTCCTATCAGGACCAGGCCCGTGCCGGACGTCGCGTACGTGTTCCACGCGCGAGAAAGAGATGTCAGCGCCAATGAAGGGGCTCGTAAGGGCCGAAGCCTGCCGGGTCAGCGGGATTGTCCGAAAGGGTTACCGCTGCCCCGGAACATAAAGGGCTAAGGAAGGAACACGGGTGGGTTTTAGTCAGTAAGAGTCTGACACTCCCTTCCGCTCCACCCATAGCGGGAGGAGTCATTTGATGATTTCTCATCCTCAAAAAAAAAAGGCCTGTATCCCACCAGTGGGAATATATAGACTGATTATGTATTATACATTATGCAAGTTAATTCTAAGTTTTTATTCAGATAAGTAGGTATGTACCCACACACAGGAAGCTGGGTGAAAAAGAGACCGTCTCTCGAGGAAAAGTGCTCACGGTCGGAACGCGGTTGACGTCACCGTTTGTTCGCGGTAACTTTCGGGCATTCGGACATTCTGGCATGCGCATCGTTTCGCGGTAACTTTTAGGCTTCGACCATATGAGTGGTTCAGCACAGCTTTTACTATAGAACACTGAAATCGCGAATAAAAATCAGCTTTTCTCTATATTTTGTCGTATTATACGAACGTAAATGTATGAAGCCGTAGATTTTTTCTTCGCGATCTCAGGTGATGAATAAGTACAATGACACTGGGTGAACCTACCTGAAAAATCGTCTCGACTAACCTAAATTGTTAATAACAAAAATAAACTAAACCATGTAAGAAATGAGCTAAGTTTAGCTATAACAGTTAAATAAGAACATTATCATAACAATGATAATAAAACTAAGCGTCTACTAAACCAATTATTCGCAATAGTTAACGTTACGACTGTGTAGCAACATTACGCTCATTATGTAAATGTATTCGCTTTCGGGTATTTCAATTATCACGCGTATTGTGAGGGAAATGAGAACATGGAAATTATCAAGCTAGAAGTGAGACTTGAGTGTACACACGACGACACATCAAGCTATACATTTCCAATATTAGCTGACCTCGCATTGTATAGGCTTTTCGTACAATAAGAAGTCAGCTTATACTGGTTGTTTACAGCTTAAAATGTGCACATGGGAGCACAACAAGCAAACATCTTGGACGGCAACTCAGATTTAAAAAAAAATCTTTGTAATCATAATATCGTTAAACCAGCGAGTTAAGTTAAGCTACTCTATTTTTGATTATTTATTAATCCATACTAATATTATTATAAATGCGAAAGTGTGTGACCTGTCTGTCTGCCTGTTACGTCTTCACGCTTAAACCGCTGAACCGATTTAGATGGATAGGCATAGAAATAATTTGTCACAGGAAAAGACATAGGATAGTTTTATACCAATATTTTTTTATTAATTACCAACTCTGCTCGGCGTGGGGAGCGCGCGGGCAACGCCATAGCTGGTGCCCCGTCCATAGTGCAGATGGTGACCACCGGTTTGGTTTTAGTGAGGTAAAAATCCCACACTCCCTGGTTTTATCCCCAAAAACCAGGCGCCATTTGGAGGTTTCCCCCGAGAACAAAAAAAAAGGTACACTGCTGCGTAACCTTTCGGAGTATAAAAGCGTGATGTTATGTTCTTACAAACTCTATCATCTGCCTAGCCTTTTCCCAACTATGTTGGGGTCGGCTTCCAGTCTAACCAGATGAAGCTGAGTACCAGTATTTTATCTGACCTTCACAACCCAGTTACTGGGTAATAGACGAAACCCCTTGGTAAGACTGGTTGTCAGACTTTCGGGCTTCCGACAACCCGTAACAACTGTCAAAGATCCACGAATGACAGCTTTTTTTTTTTTTTTATTTCAGGATGGGAAATCATCAAATGACTCCTCCCACTCTGGGTGGAGCGGAAGGGAGTTTCAGACTCTTACTGACTAAAACGCACCCGTGTTCCTTCCTTCGCCCTTTATGTTCCGGGCCAGCGGTAACCCTTTCGGACAATCCCGCTGATCAAAGCTGGGACCAACGGCTATGCGGCGGTTATGTTATTACAAACTAAATAAATTATGTTATTTTTTTTGGGTTTCTATTTTTTCCTATAGTTTTGGCTACTAAAATATAAGTGATTTGGTCGTAAGCACTGTAAACTTATATATTTAAATAAATAAAAATGTAAAAAATAACTACGAGTAAGTTATGAGTTGACTCGTAGGTACACCACCAAACTACGACCAAATCACTAATATTAAAGTAGGGTAAAACCGGGATAGATGCCGCAGTGGGATAGATGCCTCATTCTCAAAAAATCTAACTTGCCAAACTCGCAACTAAGAATTAATAGTACAAGTAGGAGCCGCAATCACCCCGCACCTCGATTGTCCCCGGACTGTCGTATGGTGAGGATGCGTTTCGCTCGTGTATCTAATCATCTCCGCGGCGAAGTTCACAAACACGTCAAAGATTTAAAAGTTAGTATTTGCTGTTGTATAACTTTATAAGTAGTTATAAATTTCATTAAATTTTTTATTCCATCAATGTACTGGTTCATTAAGTGTTCATCTGGGTGTTAATAGTAGCTCTTTTGTTTTTAATTTATTTAAAAAATATTTGGGCATCTATCTCTATCGTAAAGGATAGTTGCCCTGATTTTTCGAGGTATAGGTGCCCCAAGGGGCATCTATCCGATTGGATTCAGTGTGTCAAAACTGGCTACATGAAACCTGTACACTTTTCAGAAATTATTGCTCAAGATGTGGAAAACTGAAAGCATTGTCCGGATCAACCTCATTTGAGTAGTATTAAGAGATGATCTCTATAAATTATGTTGCTTTAATTTTTTTTTAAAGTTCGATTATGCATGTTAACACTTAATAATTATATATTATAATAACAATTAAGAATTAATACTTTTGTTGAACAAATACTTTTAAAATTTTATTATATTTTTTTGTGTCATATTACAATTACCTACCTTATAACGATAACAAATAAAAGATTTAAAAAAATAAAAAACGTTTTTCATAATACGACCCATGTCTTTTGGAGACGATTGCTGTTTCAAGAGTAGAACGACCTCATATTTGGTGGGATTTTTCGTTTACACATTATAAAAGGCATCTATCTTGCACTGCAGGCATCTATCCTTCTTAGTATTTTTATGGTGGGGCAACTATCCATACAGGTAGGCAACTATCCTCAAAAAAAGGGTTCCACAAAAAGCTAAATTCTGCAAAATTTGTAATTGATAGGTAAATAAAAAATAACTGTGATTCAACATAAATGATTAAGCTAACTACATTCATAGAAATTATTCATATAAAATTAATATTTTTTAAATAAGGAGGCTATTTCAAAAAGTGGTGCATCTATCCCGGTTTTACCCTAGCCAAAACTGTGGGAAAAAATAGAAACACAAAACTTAGTTAAAGTTTGTAATAACTTAAGCTTTGCTTCCCAAGCAGACCAATACACGAATTAATCTAACTTTATTAACAACATTGCCAGCATTTTAGACAGTCGAATACCAACTCCTAAACTTGGTCACTAAACAAATAGTTTCAACTGTTTCAAGTCCATAAATTGTGTCTTCTATCGAAACACTGAGGGATCAGTAGGTTTACCAACAATTTAAGTTATTTAGGACCAGTCCCGTTGTAAATCTTAATCTCTGTCCGAGGAAAGTTTGGAGCAATGACTCGTGAAGAGACTGTCCGAGACTCCGGACATAAATCGTGGTATCTGCTACATATCTGCGGTCCGTTGAAACTACGATATGGGACAGTTTTAAACAACTTCGGTTTGTTTATTTTTCTTCACTAGTTGTTGTTGAAGAGTTTCGTTGTTTTTGACGTTTTCCTTTTCATTTCAATAACGGCGACCTAAAAAAAAAGGCCTCTTAAACGTATACAACACTGCAAGCCAACTTTATTGTTCTGTTGCTTTTCCATTATCAAGAAAGTAAATGATATTGGTACTTGGTAACTGAGATAAACTTATAACGCTGCTATTTCTAAAATCAAGTTGCAAGGTCTTACCTTCACTAACACTGCTCACGTCCCTTGCAAATGGCGCTAACCACAGCTGACTGACGACCAGCAGCCCGACCATTCTTGCCAGCCTAAATTATTCATGTCGGTGACGGATAGCTGCGTAGAAGCCGGTTCTGTGGTCACCTAACCACCTGCCTGCATGCTAAAATAGAAGGCCCTAATACTCTTCTCATCCCGAGGACAGCCGAACACATCCGAAGCGGGTATTTTTTGGATCGTCTTATAAACAAAACACGCATAACAGTGGCGCAAGTTCAATGGTTTTTTCCTATCTCAAAATATGCCCAACGCGCCTAAAGAAATGTTCACTTCGTAAATTCTGGCTCAGCACAGAGCAGAGATCCTCAGAGTTGTAAAATCGGAATAGTATTCATACATACACGTTCAACATGGCTCTACTTACATCTCGACAATGTAACCAATATATTTTTATAGCCACTCAAAAGTACTAGGTCTCCATCTATTAAGATAAATGGATACGACTACATAGTTACTTAACGTCATTTACAAAGTTACCGGCAACCTTATTACGTAGGGCTGTGTCAAACGGAAATGTACTTGAAACTTGTTGTTTTAATTAATTAAGCAACAGCAGCGACATATTCAACGGTTGTTTGTGTTGGTTCGCGGCTTTTAGAGAGACGTTAGCGTTTTGTTTCACCCAATGCTAAAGGGAAAAGTTTAAATGAATTTACAAGTAAGTTCACATCTGAAGTCTGTTAGCGTTAACTAAATGTGACATGTAAGTAACAATGAAGATGTGTACAATGTTGTCAAAACAATGGCTGTTTGTATTACAAAACAATATTTTAGGAACTGTTTTGCGTTACATTGCCATGTTCTCTGTAGCATGTAGATATAATTGATACGTCGAATAAAATTAGGCAGATAAGAAAAAAAAATCGCATTGAACAGGCCTTTTTTTTTGAGGATGGAAAATCATCAAATGACCCCTCCCGCTCTGGGTGTAAGTATGTTTGTACAACAATTTTTACACGTTAATCATATTTTAAAAACTAGATGAGGTTGGCCTTTCCTATCTAACTACTCTGAGAAGAAAGGCTGAAACAAACTCAGTGATCAGTCTCTTTTAAAGTCCAATAAGTGTATAATCTTGGTCAGACCATGTGAAGATCATGTAAGTGTATAATCTTGGTCAGACCATGTGAAGATCATGAGAATCTACATAGATTGGTGTCTAAAGAACCACACAGATTGAGTGGATCTTTTCAGTCAGCGCACGCATTTTTCAGTAATCATGCAGCTCAACTCAGAACTGATTTCGACGAACAATACCGAAGAAAGGACATTTCGGTTGGCTTATAAGTTTACTCAAATTATTCGCAAAACAGGTACAAAAGGATTGAAGCAGAAGAAACGATTGAATTTTTGTACTCATTCTTTCGGAAAATCGGTCCCAGAAATTCACACTCTGAAAAAAAAACTCGGATTCACTTCATTCATTCACGAGCATAATACAACCCCAATTGAACATAAAACTTATAAGTGCCCACAAATGTACAGATAAAACGAAAATGAAATATTGAATCAGTAGCTAAACACGTCGCGTCTTCATGAACAAACAGCCTGCGTTGGCAACAGTAGCTCTCGATACAGCCTAGAATTAAGTAAATGTCCTCGCGACCGCCAACTTTGTGAACACCGCACTGCATATCAATGGGTAACACCGTTCTATTGTTTGTTATGAAGCTAGCTCTTGTTTATATTATCAATTGCGACCCCAATTTGGCGAATAACATTTAAATGTGCATGTAAAACTTTGGTCCTAGATAGAATGCCGTAGTTCCCAGAAACTAAAGTTTCGAAACTAAGTTTGCTTTGCCTGGATATCACAGATTGCTTCTCATTAGTGAAATCTAAAAGCAAAAAAAAATACGTGATAACAGTTCATATTAATTAATGGTTTAATTATAATATTTTTGTCCCGAAGGAACAATAAAATTAAAGGAAAACTCCCTTTAATTTTTATTAACTTTATTTTATTATTTGTTGTTATAGCGACAATAGAAATACACATTCTGTGAAATTTCAACGTCTGCTTATTACGTTTCGTTTCGTCTTTTGAGGTAGGCACGGAACCCCAAAAACAACTAATTCGACAAAAATCATTGCCCGATAAAAATCTCAAAATAATCCCAACATAATTGCATCGCGTGATATAAAGCTATTAACGAATATGAATCAATAGTGTAACATAAAGAGGTAGGCAGGTGCCAAGGGTCGTGCGATATTGAGACATAAATCCGGCCGAGCACGCTTGTGTTAAGCTGTTATTTAATATTTACGATCTTAGACCATATGTGAAACGGGCGATAAAATTTATTTTGTGGGCTAGTTAAAGGATATGGTTTTTGAAGATGGTTTGTAAGGAATAAAGGGATAAAATCAATAGAAAATTAATTCAACCAAACGCTCTTCTAAAAAATATTTCCATTTGTTTAAATCGTAAAAAGAGATAGGTAGGTACCCCTAGCTAAAGAAAGATACAAGACCTACAATTTTCACTAAGCGATAAAGCAGCTTGTTTATTTAATAAATGACTGCAATGGTTTAAGTCTGTAGTGTAACACTAACATAGTTTTAAGACCTTTGTAACTAACAAATTATTGCGGATGTACTAACACTAGTGTTAAGTAGCTAACAAACAAATTGGTTTTACTAACAAATTGGTTTTTACGATCTGAAAATAAATGATATGATGATGATTAACAATAAAGACTTAAATAAAATACTTAATTGATTAATTTTCTCTCTCTCTCTCTCGCTTCCCCTTAATAAATCACTCTATTGATTACTCAAACACTCACTCGCATCTGCATCTCGGCTTATTGGCAAAATTAACCCGCTATGTCTCCATACATTCCTATATGTATTATTATTATTATTTTCCTATTTGTATTCCCATACATTCCTAATCATCTACAAACAAAGAAGAAAAAAAAAGAAAGAAAGAAAATAAGTTTTTTTTTATAAGTACCTCAATAAAGACTACTAAGTACTAATTTATAAATAATAAAAACTAAATAACAACTAACTACTCCACCATATGCAGGGGAGGTACATCAATCAAACAATATCTTTCAGATACAATAAATAATTAATTATTACGGAATCGTTTTCATATTTTCAGGGCTCCGTACACAAAGGGTAAAAACGGGACCCTATTACTAAGACTCCACTGTCCGTCTGTCTGTCTGTCACCAGGCTGTATCTCATGAACCGTGATAGCTAGACAGTTTATATTTTCGCAGATAATGTATTTCTGTTGCCGCTATAACAACAAATACTAAAAACAGAACAAAATAAATATTTTAGGGGGGGGGGCTTCCATACAACAAACGTGTTTTTTTTCGGCGTTTTTGCCTTGTTGTACGGAACCCTTCGTGTGCGAATCCGACTTGCACTTGGCCAGTTTTTTAATCCTTGTCTCTTGACTTGTCAGTCAACTCTGACGCCTACTGTTTTCTATTCGTATGGCGTTTAGCTTATAATTACCAAAAAGTTTGCATGCCATAAATAACCTCACACATCAGTTCCAATTGAAAATCAGCGTGAGGCACTACTTGTCTGGCATTTTTGCTGAACTGGGCCTTTTTAGCGCAGCCGTGAGGTACACTTTCCTGCTAATTTCTTACATCAGACTTTACACTTTTTATTTGATCTTTATTTTTTGTTTTTATCGGATGTATGTATCTGGTGTATTGTGTGTCCTTTAGTCTGTGTTAAACAAAGACATTAAATTATATGGTGTTAAATAAATGTATTTTCTTTCCAAAAACCATGCAGATCTCTACAGTACCTATCTGTATTCTGTACAATGCGTGCCACGAAAGATGAGACTTGACACACCACGTGGTTTGACTTGCGCAGTACACGATTTTAGGTATCTTTAGCGGTATATGAGGTCTGAGTGCGGGACGGGACCGGACGTCATAGGGCCTAGGGGCGGCAGAAAGAGCGGGGGAGGCGGGGTCAAGTCTCATCCTTCGTGGCACGCATTGTACAAACATATTATATGCTTAGCAACAGTCGTAGGTGTTTCGAAGTTCCTTTAAAACTCGGTGCTGTAATGTGATCTTACCTTTACAAGTTACTACTCCTGAAAACTTACCAACTGTAATAAATATTTTTATTAACTAAAAGGATCTTGTTATCAGTGAGATGCACTAGCTAACAGTGAAGTGCAGTACGGGAGGCACTTATCTGATAGTTGAGCGAGGCCGTAACTGAGAGCGAACGAGTTGAGATGTCAAGATGAAACATAAATGAAAAAGTTAGGGTTTTATTTGAGAAAATCTCTTTTTTTTTGTGCCTATCGGTGCAGACGCCAGCACGTCAAGCTAGTACAATCTGTCAAATTTATTTAATAGATTTTCAACTATATCGCTAAAACATAAGGTTCAAGGTTGATTGGTAAAAGACAGTTTCGGCCTACCTGAAACTTTCGGGTAGCTGGGATCAGACCGGAATAACTCGCTTGATGTGCGTGTGTACATCAGTAAAATAGTTACATACACACACACACACACTTTTCTCGACCCAGAAATCGAACCTATGGTTAGCAGTAGCGTACACCAACAAGGCAGTAAAAATATATAATTCTAATTAAAATAAAATATCAAAGAAAAGGAATATAATTATGTAAGTAAACCAGAATCTTACTTTATCATACCTACTACTAATCATTTATTTAAAAAATAAATGCTCAAACCGTGATACCTACTATTGATTTAATAATGTTAACTTCACCGGAACAATTTCATTTCCTTCGCCCCCTACACAACTAAGTATCATTCCTATACACAAAATATCCATACGGCCATCACCATGGCAACAGCACCACAACAACTAAAAACAACACTTTATCTCCTCAACTCGCATATTAACACTTTTTATCAGACAAGCTATGGCTTAGACATTCCAGTCCCCCATCGCTTTTTCATAAGCTCGACTATTTCACAGCAAAGTTATGAAGGATCACATCTCATTCCGATGGCGTTTGATTTATGCACTCAATTATACGGAACCCTGCTGTGTCTTGGGTGCCTTACCTTCAGTTTTCGCTCATTTTAAGGGAAACCACAGAATTATGAGCCTTTGTGCAGTTTTTGAAGGGTTTCGTTATGTTATTAAAAGGGATTGAGTGTGCTTTTTGTGAGGTGAGTAAAAAGAATTGGAGAGGCTGTTATTGGATTTTGATTCACCTAATTAAAATGGTAAGTACAAAGATGTTTTTCAGTTAGGAAAAGTAAATATGTTGATTTATCATGAAGTTTCAGCGTGATCAAATGACCATGAAAGATCCTTATCAATATACATAATAAAATAGAAATGCTGTTCGTTGGTAAGCGCATCACATTAGAACAGCTGGACCGATTTGGCAAATTTTTGTTTCAAAATGTTTTAAAAAGTTGCTTGAAAAATTCAGGAAAATTGATATTGCATTTTCTCTGAGAATATTGTATGAATTATTAAAATTTTGACAGGACGATGACAAGTTGCCAAGAAGGGAAAACTGAAAGAGAATTTTCTATGAGAATTTTGTATAAATTATTGTTTGGACAGGACAACATCTCAGCTCTCCGGGTCAGCTAGTTCAAAATAAAAGTAGGTTTATTTTCTTCCAGTGGATTTCCTGTTAATTATTTATACAGCTCGATTTTCATATTATTATGGTAACAACTTTAGTCATTTTTTCTGTCAATCTAAATTTACCAAACATATTTTATTCGATGATTCGCTGATGAAGTACCACTAACCAATGGGTGTCTATTGCCAGTTATTATTATTATAACTTCCTCGTAGTATAAGATCCATGCTAATATTACAAATGCTAATATTATAAAGTGTGTCTGTTACCTCTTGACGCTTAAACCGCTGAACCGATTTAGATGAAATTTGGTATAAAGATAGTTTGAGTCCCGGGAAAGGACATAGGATAGATTTTATCTCGATATTCCCACGGGATCGACACATATGCGGGTGAAACCGCGGGGCACTACTAGTAATAAACATGACGCATGTATTCAAAGGGTTAGACAGAGGTGTACAGTACCCGGCGATAAATATTACACATCGACCTATTCGATCCTATCGTTTTTATACAAAGAATAAAAATAATTATCAAAAGAAGCAATTCATAATTGTTTTAACAGCTCCTAATAGATACCGGACTGTTTGTATTTCGTGCGACAGAGATAACGCTCTACGAATCGAATTAGCCGATTGTCTCTTTCCAAAGGTCGATGTGCAATAGGTATTTATCGCCGGGTACTGTACCTATAGTACCCCCACACTTGGCCAGTTATGTTTAAGTGTGAAATTAGGGGGCGAGCCTATTGCCATCAACCGAGCACCAATTCCAAATACCAGGCTGCTACTGAAAAAAATCGGTTGTCTGTAAAGTCGGTTTACGGACGATAGTTTAACGTGACAACGTCATAACAAAACATTAATGAAATTGCCGAACGCGGAGGCCGATTCGGCAGCGTTCGACATCATCTGTCTCTCATTGCTCGTTCCGCGCTCTCGCTTGCACTTCAAGCCGCCATGGCGTACAACGCACGCTACAGCAGAGCAAGGCCGCGAGGTAACGCTACATGAGTCATGTTTTTTCGTGTGTGCAGCCAGCTTCATCGATTTATTAGACGTTGTCACGTCAAAATTCCTAACACTTTGTCCGATCTGGGAACCGAACCCAGAACCTGACGCTCACCAGTAGCGCTTGCGACCACTAGACAAATGAGGCAGTCAATGTTTCACATTTTTTTTGGGATGCATGAAGAAGCCTCCTCGTGTAGCGCAGTTTGTTCCGCCAGTTAGTCAACTGAACCGAACGCTCGGCGCATCCTGGATAGTCACACCCAACAACTTATTTGACTGGCCAATTCTTCCCTTGCGGTGGTAGGGCTAACACCCGCCTGGTTGGCGACCACCCACCCACGGGAGTCCGGCGTCAAGCAGTCTGCTGTGTTTCGTCGTTGCGTGGGAGTTCCAGTGCCTTAGACATCTTCTGGGCACGCTCGTTCCATCATAGACCTCATCCATCGCTTTCCATCAGGCGTGATCGAAGTCAAGAGCGGGCCTATTCAGCAATATTTTTTTTTTAATTCTATTCGTATAAAAATCCCAACCAATCATTCCCGCCTCAAAATAAAATCGCTCCTATTGTATTTCGCAACTAATATTTCACTTACCCAAGTCCTATCTCCAAGACCTAAACGTAATCTCTTCGTTTTAATAAAACTGATCTTAGTATTCCTCGGCGAACATTCTCCGAAGGACAATAAATCCTTAACATGGCGCTACCTAAAACCATAGAATAAGACTGCATAGAAGCGAAAAATGCTTAGTAATTATCGCAGCATTATGCTGAGATAGGAGCCTTTTGGCCTCGCGCAGGATTTTTGAAGTAAAAGCTTTTTAGGCGCGTTGAGCATTTTTTGAGATGGGAAAAAAACCATTGAACTCGCGACACTGTTACCGTAACCAACATCGCACTACATTCGGATGTGTTCGGCTGTCCTCGAGATATAGGTACTCGGTTTTAATCTATATCCAATATGTCAGTGAGTGATAGCAAAGTATTTTGTTTGTTTTTTCACTTTTGTCGCTACTCCCGGAATGGGACCTTGTTTTTGTTGTTTTTTTTTTGTTGTTTATAATGTAACTTTGTTAGTTTTAAATGCTTCTTTTTTACTATTTTTATTTCCTGTACGTGTACCAAATAATTTTTTTTTCTTTCTTTCTTACTTAGGTACATATATCAAATACCTATATTTCCGGGGCGTATAAAAACTTTATCACAGTCAGGGCTGTATCATTCCATTGCATTCGGAGAACATTACGCACTTGATCGTCGACCATATTGACCACCTTGTTTTAACTTGGACGAGCACGTTTTAAAATGGCGGCCTGGACACAGTGCATGTAGAAGACCGAGAACCGGGTGTTACAATGCAAACTGAGAGAGGACAGCAGTGGACTGTGATACGTTGATTGATTGAGCCTGTGTCGTTAGCAAATAGGAGTGGTAGATTACTTTATCATTGAGGGAAATGAATTGTTAAGCTAAGTGACACCCAACGTCAATATTCCGTGTTGTACCCATTTTATAAAGCTGTCAAAGAAAAACAGTTGCCAGGGAAATTAATTGTCAAGCAAATTACGTGAATTTGCCGTGGTAAAATCATTTTATACAACTGTCAAAGAATAAAAGTTGTCAGGGAAATTAATTGTTCCACAAATTGACCTCCTACGTCAATTTGCCGTGTTGTAGCGATTTTATACAACTGTCAGAGAATAAAAGTTGCCAGGGAATTTACCTAATGTCAAGCAAATTGACACCCTACGTAAATTTTCCGTGTTATTGCCATTTCATACAACTTTAAAAAACGACTGTTGTGATTTGAATATACGAACAATTTAAATTGGTAGTCAATTTGCTTAACATTAATTGCCCTGACTTTACTTTGGTGGCAGCGGCACATACCAAAAAGAAAGTTCATTAGTGTCGCTTCTACACTGATTTCTTATTCAATGCTTAAACCCAGAGACTGTAGTTTATATGCAGAACCTCGGCGACTGAAGTACCAAGTACCAAGACTGTTTATTCTATATTTCCTTAGAGGAAAATTTTATTTTATCTTTCAGGAGATTTGTTTTACGAAGCTATTTGAATGTTATCTGTTTATCTCGAATCGGGTAAAGTAGCCCGACATCGTTGGGAAATACGGTCAAGTGGAAAGTTTATGCATTTTACAGTCTGTAGGTAGTAAAAATTTGTAGATTGGTACAGCGGTGCTAATCTGTAAAAATATCACCGTGAAAACTTAGGTGAAGTGAATGTGGAGTGAGCTGTCAATAGTGTCAATTCCTAGCAAAAACAAACTCACTTCACCTAAGTTTTCACGGTGAGATTCTTACATAATCGACCGGCAGATTGAGATTGTTTTTAAGCTCGGGCCAAACGGAGGCGAATCCCGCGCGGGATGCGAGAAGAAATTCGCTCGCGCGGATTGCGTAAACTTACTTGTGTAGAGTGAATTGAAATTAAATAATTGTTTATTCTATAAATATGTAGAATTTAGGGCGTTTTCCAACCACCGCAGTCACAAGAATAAACAATTTAATTTCAATCTCTATCAACAATAATCAACTAATTGCGCAACACACTATCAATCACAATCTGAATCTTTTTGAAGGTTATAACTAATCCATTGCTTCATATGTTCGAAAGATTTGTCTGCTCAACAACGTAAATAACGCAGTGAATGTTGTTGCATTGTCAAAATGAAAGCCATTGCTACTTTTATTTAATACGTTACCTAATCACCCCGCCGGAAGGCGTGTTCTGTCGGCGACGCTTTCGGGTCCACCGGACAAAATATACGCCACGGTCGCGTGTTGGCGCGACGTACGTTTTGGTTAGGACTTGGCCCCAGTGTGGCCAGAGTTTAACTATACGCGGATGAATGTCTTAAAACACGGAGAGAGCTGTCACTTGACTTCCGCTACTGATATGTATCTTAGATTAAGATAGTTTTCATGTTCTTCAGTTGGCTTTAGAAAGTAGGATGTGCCTACACTTTCATGTTTCAAACTTAAATATGATGCATGATAGTTTCCGTTACTTTCATCTGTACATCATGTTCCTGGTGACTGAAGTTTCCTATTCCCAAGATTAATTAGGTATTTGTCTTCACATACTTAAATGTATGAAGCGCTCATTTAACTTGGGACTCGTGGCTCAGTTAAAACAGCTGCACTGGTCGGTCTATCAGCTTAAAGGAAGATTTCAACCAAACGGCTCGCATCGCACCAGAACGGATTTTACAATCTTATAGTATTTAAAGGTTATATTACCAAGCCGCTCACAACAGCTTGACCGCGGGCGTCTTCCGTGACACGCGATCGTAGCCGAAAGTATGCTGCGACGCGCGATCGGCACCGTTCGCTTGTCGTCGTATCCGATCGAATCCTTTCGGCTGTCGTCCAAATTTTTCTTTTCCTCTTCAGCGTTTTATGATTATTTTCTTCTTCTAATGCAATAGCCAACAATACTACGGCAACTCCAACCTTTTCAAAAATTAGAACACGTCAACACGGTAAGAATGAAATTATTTGACTAGGCGCGGAAACGGATACGTTCGCAAGCGACGTACGGAGCCGATCGTATGCGTCAACATTCCGCCGGACGTGATCGGCTGTCGCTGCATCCATTCGTATCCTTTCCGATTCGATGCGAATCTTCCTTAAGCTGGAAATCTTCCTTAAGCTGCGCTTGTAGTCGGTTCGGGGATCTTTCCATACCGAGACTCCTTCGTGTCTCGGAACGCACGTTAAGCCGTTGGTCCCGGCTGTCATTCTTGAATCTTTGACACTCGTAATTATGGGTCGTCAGAAGCCCGAAAGTCTGACAATAGTCCCAGTCCTGCCCTGAAAGCAGATCATACTAAGTATTCTTTACTTAGAGTGAGGGGCTCATGGCTAAATGATAACAACCGGACGGGTCGATCGAAATTTAAAGCTACGCTTGCCGCAGTGACTTCGTGCCTCGAAAAGCATGTTAAGCTGTTAATCCCGGCTGTCAATCATAGATCACTGACCGTTGTTACGGGTAGTCAGAAACCCAAAAAGTCTGCAACCAGTCTTACCGTCGTCGTCGTCGTCTTACCCAGTAACTGGGTTATAGAGGTCAGATATGACAGTCGCTCCATATTACTATTTTATTTATTAATTGAACCACTCCGTTAGTGCCGTAATTTCAGGTTTAATTCTACTGATAATACATATAATGTAGACTCTAAAACTATGCCATAAACATAAAACTCGCACTTCACACCTTTTCAAAGATTCCTCAGATTCGTACTATAATGTACGTTTTACTTTAAGTTAAAATTAAGTTACAGTTTTACCCAACATCATTGAACTTTATCAAGCATAACAACGTTCAAAGATAGCACGTAGTTATTTTAAAATGAAAACAGCCCCAAAATATGCTGAAATAATTGGTATTACAAAACCGCATAATTCAAAGTTCAAGTAGTACTACGAAAATAAGGAGAGCTCGCGTTTGTTTACTTGAAAACTTCGACAACCCTTCGAACCGGCCTGCAACATGGAACAAGTACATAAATATTTTATCAGAGAGAGCTACCCCTGTCGAACTTCGTTACATAATTACAAAATTGTTGTTTTATTTAGATAAACTGGACGCCTGTGCAACTTTATTAATGTATCTTGTTCCTTCTGACGAGTTTTGTTTGTTGAGGAACAATTAATAGAACGTTAAGGTAGCTAAATTAATTGTAATTTTATGCAATTGCAACTTTCATTGCAAATAAAAAACCAAAAAAAGTATAACAAAATCAATGTCAACGTCTCAGCTTCAACGCATAAGTGTGCAAATACACATAAATATGTAAACGAAGTATGTGATGTCAGTTTAAATCAAATTAATATTACATTATTTATAATGCTGGGAAACCGCATTTATTATTTACCTCGATCTACGCAACCAGAACGAACATTTATCGCCCAAACAAGCAGAGATACAACGACAAAAAACCATACATGTGCATTTATTTTTCAGGTTTTTTTTAGAGTACGCTCTGGTCACCTATACTGACCGTACCGATGAACAATCGATACAATCGAATCGACTGCGGTTACCAACCAATCCGAGTTTCCAAATTACAAAGTTACAGGTGTTTGCAAAAGAAAAATAATAAAAAATGACTTCGTATCCCTCTAAGCTCCGAACGAGGGTGAAACTGTATTTAAATTCAATATTTTCTTCACACATACTCCCCCATTGTATTTTCCCAGTGCAAAATATTTTGATTGACAATAAACACTACATCGAGACGTGAATGTGAATAAATAAAAGGAATATTTTTCTGATAAGAATATAAATAAACAGCGCAAAAATGCTTTTCTTTGAAGGGGAAACATTAAAGCCTTTTTGTGAATGGATAGAAGTTTTTTAATCGCCTTGAAAATAAAATGGCTGCGTATTCACAACGGGGCGTGCCGTCGTCCTCGCTTGAAAAACATAAACGTATAACTTTTGCTACATTATGTTGCTCCACAATTCATCTCCCGCGAAGCAGGTGTCAAGAGGTAAAGTGAAAAGTTCTCATTGTTACAACCCTTATTGTTGAAATATTTTCACACTTGGGAACTTTTCAGCATTTAGCTTCGTACCCTCGTGCCGTTGGATGCATTGTTTGCTAAGACCACCACAACATGGATTCCTGGAAACGCCCAGCGGCACCGTGGAAGACACAGGCGTAGATGGCGGGACGAACTTGATGCTTAAAGGCGGGACAGGTCCGTATAGACTTAGGATCAGGTTGAGTGGAAAAAGAAAGGGAGGCCTTTGCCCTGTAATCGGACAATAAAGGCTGATTATTACACACACGGGCTATTTTTTTACGTACAGCTTAGCTCCAAGACTTGAAATTCCAACAGTGTATCATATAACAGTGTCTCCAGTGTGTTTTTTGCAATGGCTCCAAGGATATATAATAAATTATCAAAATGTATAAGAAGTGAAGAAAATGTCCACAAATTTAAAAGTAATTTGTTTTTGTTTCTGATTGACAAGACGTATACTATTGAAGATTTTTTAAATGACAAATTATGTTACAATTCCTATAATATTATCTTCCTTTGACATGCATGTAAAATTTAATTTAATTGACATTTCTTCATTTATTTAACTTAACTTACTTTTAACTACTGTTTAATCTGGATGTTCTTTATGATATAGGTAATACAAAAAATTAATATTTGTACACCAATTTCATTGGTAGAACATAGAGCTCGACTACAACAATATGTATATTTAAGACCTTTTATGTAAACCTATTTTCACAAATAAAGATTGATTGTATTTTTTGACGCGCTGGGATGAACTTTATTAGATTTTCAATGCTCTGCTCAACACCGAGAGTTGCAAATCAAGTGCGCGATAAAAAATCGTAGCGTTAAAAAATCGCCTGTACGTACCTGGGCTTACTGAAGTGTAGATCACCCCTTTCAGTAAAAAAGTGAACTTTCTTTTGAATTGAAATTTAGTCGCGGTAATGAAAAGGTAAAGGGCCAATAAGTGGTTCGATCAAATTACATTATCGCGGACGCCCCCTGGCGGAGGGTAGACGCAAAAAATTGAATTACGAGCGCCGCAATCTCTGCGTCTATAAAAGTAGCCTTTGAGTCTCTCCTTGGACGTTACATTCGTGTTCCAGGAGTAATCAAAGCGCTTTCTTTTGAGGTATTATCCTCGATGGAATTCCATTGATCTAATCTAAGGTAACCTTATTTTCGCTGAAGCGTAAAAGTGTTATTTAGGGTCTGCTTTGCTGGTTTCAGTGAGTTATCAAACCTAGATGTGTAATCTCGGCAATCGCTAAATATTAAGAACGTTTACGCCGTACGGGATTTCATGCAAACTTTCAAACCCTTGTTTTTCGAAATGAATAAACCAATTTTAATGAAACTTCATATGCTTAAGCAGAATACAAAGGTCTAAAAAGTTAGTAAATAATTTTTTTTAGCCTATATGTTAATTCAGGGTGTCAGCTACCTCCGTACCAAATTTTATCTAAATTGGTCCAGCCGTTTGAGCGTGAAGAAGTAACGAACATATAAACACACACACACACTCACAAACTTTCGGCTTTATAATGTGTGTGCACACTAATGTGTGATTATAGTAGGAGTTGGAAGTAGGATTCGAGGAATAATTTTAGCTCAACAAAATTAGAAGACCATACAAAACCTTTCCCACCAAACTCACCAAAAACTTTCACGAAACTTAAACAGTTTCAAAGAGGAATCTTTAATGAAGACAGATTTAATCATATGATGCATTAAATATTCGTGTATCAGGCCGCATTCCGTCTGCGGCAGGGGAGCGAAACCGGAGCGAATCCGGGGCGAAACCGCATCGAACAGAGCTCGGCACGCAATCACAGACCATTGTTAACAACCTACCTATGAGGGTGTCTGTGTTACTCATTATCGGAAAGGAGGCTTCAAATGAGGAGACACTCGGTACAGGTGCATAAATACGTGATCGGCATGGAGGTTTGATGAAAATGTATTGAGAGTTTTCTATTTCAATTTTGGTTTAAAATATGAAATGGATTGGAAGTTCTTTCTATGTAGGTTTAAAGTAAATCTCATCATGATTAACGGTGTGTTATTTCTAAGAATTCGCCTCTTGTTAGTTTTCATTCAAGCTAGGGTAGGTATGTCAGCATATTTTAATTTCATGTTTGTTTATTTTAATTTTGTTTTAATAGGTCCCTGCATAGTATAATGACCTTATGATGTTCCCACTAATAGGACACAAACCTCCTCTCTTTGAGAGGGAGTGGACTGTTCTGTAATCTACCACGCCCGTGCCGGGCCGGTGTGGGTTGGTAGAAGTCACATGTCTTCTAATTTTTGGTTCTAGGACTTGCCACTTTCATCACAATGTTTACCTTTACTTTTGTGAGAGCAATGGTGATGAAATTATTTGTCACAAAGTAAAGCGCCTGTCTGGATTCGAACCCCCGACCTAGCACTTGGGTCATCACTGTTCTTGGCAGTATAATTTTCATTTTAGATACGCAATTTTAATTTGGTGTTTTAATAGGTCCCGAGGAATCTTTAATGCATATTCTTGATAAGTAATATTAAAACAACAGTATAATAAATTAGAACACCCGCTCAGCAAGGCCTCTGGGAGCCATTTTGAATTACAAAATACGGACTACATTATACGTAAAATATTAGAAACATTATTTCTCCAAACTGGACCACTAATGACTCAGCTCGTAGTTGTGCGGTACGGGCACTAACTACATCCATTGTTATTTAAATACTCGTTTAAATTATTCCAATTATAAAGCTAACAAACAACCAAACCACTGCCGAAAATTCGGTAGCAGGCAGTCGGGTTGTTTTATGTTGGTATTGAAAAAAGAAGCGAGTTAACAGACAGTTAACACATTACATTTCAATACCTTCACAATTTATGCTTATGATAAAACACTTTAAAAAAAAAACAATCGACTTCCAGAAAACTCTAGAAAATGACAAAAAACTAAAATATAATATATCCAAAGACACCGACTTAAAATTAAAGTTATTTTTCATTTTGTAGTGTATTTTTAAGGTCAAGTGTTTTGTTTTTTTCGTAAAAATGTTTTTTATTTTTCAGTTTTTAGTGATTCAGTTTGTAATTTATCTAAGTTACAATAGCCTAATATCAACTGCTCATCGCCTTTTACAAAATATTGCTTTTACCGATGAAGGGACTTTAGTTGTTGAGGAGTCCTCCTAGTAAGAACCAGGAAAACTAGAGCCGATTGAGAAGTTACCATCAGCTCCATTTTACCATACGCATCGTGACGAGCATAAATTGTTTAGCAACCACATTAAAGTACCTAATCGAATCGCAACCCGTCAAAGACTTATTATTGAGTAGTTCCAATGGCCATTTGTGGTCTTTATCATCAGTTCCACTTCACCAAACGGTGCTTTCCGAGAGCAAATGCACGAGTTACTATAAAAAAACACCCAAATCACTATAGATGTGCCTATAAAATTTGAGGGTTTCCCTCGATTCATTTCATGGGATTGCCTCATCAGATTGTAGGTCCCGTGTAAGTAAAAGAGATCAACAAAAATCAGACAACAAAGAGAGTTCAGAGAGTTCAGCAAAAATGCCAGACAACTAGTGCCTGACGCTGCTTTTCAACTGGACCTGATGTGTGAGGTGACGCATGTAAATCAGTTTTATATAGTTGCTAGCTGTACTCTCCTCTCGTTAATCGCCGGCGATTGTACAGGTGTCTAACCCGTGTGGTAAGAAAACACTCATTCGCAGATAAAACTAAAGAGACACGCCTTATTGTAAAAACTTAAAAAAAACTGAAGAGCGAGATGAACATTCCAAGCAAAGATGCAAAACCACACAAAAACAGTAGTGAGTGACTGTACATTTCTGACGTCCGATGTCACACTACCCTTAATCGTCGTTCGACTGATCAGCG
This sequence comes from Luperina testacea, assembly GCA_927399505.1. NCBI lineage: Eukaryota > Metazoa > Arthropoda > Insecta > Lepidoptera > Noctuidae > Luperina > Luperina testacea. The sequence continues at coordinate 13,280,036 of OV656768.1, read as the reverse complement.
GTTAACTCATGTTTACTCGCTAATGTGCAAATGTTCATCGCATCAAGCAATCAGTGCACAATCACTCGATGATTGAACATGATGTTAACGATTCGCTTTAAACGATTCGTTGCAACTTTATCGAATGGCCTATAAAGCTTTATTAAAGAAATTGTGTTGATAGAACAGTGAACTGAATTGAGTGGCATTTGTGGCATAACTGGTGACGTCATAACTATGTTGTTCTTATTGCTGTTGCTTGATAATGTATGTTCAAGAGTTTTGGTTGAATGAAATCGTTAATTTCTACGTCACCATGCATAGAAATGCATGGTGACGTAGAAATTACCAAGTATTTACATTTATATTCCTAACCAACTAAGAAAAGTCAACAATTTCTTTAAAGGAAAGGACGCCACAATCCATCCGTAGCATTTTGTTTCATATAATATTTTTTTATGTCACACAACACAACTTTCCTTCTACACCAAATAAAGCTAAAACACACAAAACGCAAACACCACGCAAACATGCGACATTTCTACCCCCACGAATTTAGCACTATGTTGAATATCATTAGCATATTGTTCTGTTTTATTCATACAAACGTAACAAAAAATAAAACAAAACACGTGCATTGCGCCACGAGTGCGACAAAAAAGTCTACGACAACAGTCGTTTGTATCGTAAACCGTTTTATTAAAAGTGTCGTTGGCCATCCCGTTTGCAATAACGTAACTGTATTGCGATACCCGTTTTTTTTACGGATGTGTTATGGAATACAGTTAACCGATAGTTTATTTATGCATTTATGTGCCATCCTGTTGTTTTTATAAAGTAATTATAGCTGTATGGTGTACCAACTAGGGAAGTTTAAGTAGCACTTGAAGATAACTGAGGCGGGTGGTAAAGTTGGAAATTAATAAGCTAGTTGCGAACAAAATAGTGAACTGTTCTCTGAAGTTAATGGTGGTTTCATCCAAAAGCATACAAAGCGTTTTTATGCTGAAGCTTGCAGTAGTTAAATGGTTGCTTAATATTTTTCTAAATAAAAAATATTTTTGTTCAACTATCATCTTAACCACGTAGGGAAACCCGAAAGGTTCTAGAGTAGCGGCCGCGTACCGGAAAACGTGCCGTTGGAAGGCCGCCTACAAGGTGGACCGAAGACCTGCTGAAGGCCGCAGGAATCCGCTGGATGCGAGAAGCACAGAACCGGTCCAGCAGTCCACCTTTTGACTAAAATGACGATGATGATGAGAACGTTGATGCCTATTGGCCAAACTAAAGACCAATTTAGGATTCGCAATAGCTAACCAATCACCTTGTAAAACCGTTTTTGTTTAAAACAAAAAACACCGAGTTTCAGAAAAAAACAAAAAAGCCTGCGGATTATTAGTCCTTTCGTACAGCCAGATCTGTATCCAAGCAAAACAATATTCATTATTTGCAAATGGGGCTGGGCGCCATTGCCCATGCGTCATTACAAATCTCCCTTATATCTGCTCACGGTACATTAAGTCGCGGTTGCGATGTCTAATTAAATCCCCTCCGGTTAGACGCGTTGTCGACCATTTTTATACAAAAGAATATTATAAAGCCTCGCTCATACGGAAGATGATTTTCTGGTAGATTTATTACAGAAGCGTTTTGGATGTTGAGAAATATAATTGGTATTTCATTTGAGATGTTTTCAATAAGGCTGAAGAATTGTAAAGGTTTAATAAAATCCTACTGTATTGTTTTTTATTATGCTCTACAAGTATAATTTTATGTGATTGGCAAAATCTTCCGCTTGAGAAAAACCAGTCATTGATTTTTCTTAGGTTTTCCTAAATTAAAATCAATTTCCCAATATTTTATTTTAATTTGCATAGTAGGTATACTACGACTAGCAAGAAGCGATGCTATTCAATCGTGCTGGTTTAAAGCATTTTTTACATTTATCAATCCGTGCAAAAACTCTGATCGAATGAATTTGCTTCGTAAATAATATTATACGATTTATTTACCAAATTTACAAAGTCGCAATTAACCACACAAACCTGAAGTATGATCGAACCTTTATTGAAGAAAAAACATTTTTTAAGACAATAAAAAATCCGTCGGCAGTGGGAGCGCACAGATGCGTCTGAATGCTCGCTGAATAATTACGGAGACGCTCGAGGCGCGTGCCGACTAAGGCCGAGCTATAGTACGGGTGCATTGCAAAAGATTGAAACTAAAAAAGTACTGCTACCCTCTTATTAATAAACTCGTAATAAATAAACCGCCATTTTTTTGCTTTCAATGCTTTGCTACTTTAGTCCGACATTACTCTCGGTGTAACTTGATTTTAAGTTTTATTAATTAGGGCTTGGAAGCTAGGGTGCTGATGAATATTTATGTCTTAATAGATAAATGTTTGAATTTCCATAGAAACCTAACGGAAAAGGAAAAACGCAGATGCAATGCTGAATTATTACGAAGGGCGCCTAAGGCACGTGTCGACCTGCCGGGTCAGCGGGATCCTGCCGGATCAGCGGGATCCAGCCGGGTCAGCAGGATCCAGCCGGGTCAGCGGGATCCTGCCGGGTCAGCGGGATCCTACCGGGTCAGCGGTATCCTACCGGGTCAGCGGGATTGTCCGAAAGGGTTACCGCTGGCCCGGAACATTTAAGGAAGGAATTTTGACTAAGGAAGGAACACGGATGGGTTTTAGTCAGTATGAGTCTGACACTCCCTTCCGCTCCACCCAGAGCGGGAGGGGTCATTTGATGATTATCAATCCTGAAAAAAAAAGGCACGTGTCGAGAAATACCGACGTGTAGTGTGGGATGATAAGAGAAGATGAAAACTGCACTACCCACTACACTACTCACTGCTCTCTACACTACTCACTGCACTACTCACTGCTCTCTTCTTAGTAGATGGTGAAACAAACTATGTATTTAGGGGTTGCTAAGTGAGGTAGCTATGGAAAATAATTTATCATCCTGTAGTCTTTTGATTGATATAATAAAGTTCTTATTATTAATGAGTTGCGTGTCCAAAAGTGGTTCAATAAAGTCAAATTGTATGATATTCGCCAAAATTTCATGTATGCACTTACCCTTAGACTGAAGTAACTTGGAACTATCTACATACCTGAAACAAATAAAAAATGCATTTAATCTACTTACAATAGATTTTTCATCAAACTACTAGCAAGTAAAAACGGATTATGAAACGAACTTTACCAACTCTAAACAACGTATGAAAGCTTTTTAACTAGAATAGCATTTCAGTTTCTTTATTAAAACTACAAATCAGTAGCAACAGACCCAGATTTATGTAAGTTGTAATAAGTGGAATATACACCGTCTCAACAGTTTCGAGTTTCTTGGCAAACTTTGCTTATTTTGTCATCTATACAAATTATTAAGGCGAAAATATGTGTTGTTTTTGCAGTAGATATGCATACAGTATAAATGTTTCGAGTGTTTGCCGAAATTAAAATAACTTAGGGTTGATTTTACCAAAGTCAAATATCCTTTATACGCGGAATAAAATTGAGGTCTGACAGTTCTTGTATGAAGAAACTGTGAAAGATTATTTATTTATTCTCAGTATAAGACTTATTCTAGGAATAAAAGTTTGGTGAAATTCGGCCTTTTAGTCAATTCGATTAACAAAAAACATTAAAAACATTAAATTCGTTCAAAAATCCTATCATTTGCATACATTCTTGGTATAAGATGTTAATCGAATATTTATTTTTAAGTCCATCAACGCTCAGGTTTAGACCACAGAGTACATCAAATATTTAGACCAAAGGGCAGCTAAAATGAAGGTCCATGTTTACTATCACTGCGTTTAATTATTTTACTAATCGTACTATAAATCAAGAGTCCCTTCTTTAATTAATTTGATCTTCATATCTACATACTTAGACCTACACTAGTTTTCAGACTAACTGTTAAACCAATGCACCGACCAAGATTCGTGAGAAAGATATCCATCAAACTCAGTCCCAACTTCATACGAACTACTGAATCGAACCTATTGAGAGCATGCATCAGCCAGCCTTACTTTCACTTCTGATACAAACTCGTGTCTAAAAGGGGTGTATCCAAAACTTTGTACCGTACAAGTCGGGATAAGTTACGGAGTCTCATGTCAAACAGGGATATGCACTCTCTGAGGCCCGAAGGGACGCTCCGCTCAACTACAACTAATCTAATGCCGAAACCATAGAACAATAACATTGGGTAGAAGCGAACTCATGTAGGTATTTTCATTTGTACGTAGACGATGCTGCCTAAGAACTACCTGTACCTCCGTATTCGACATGGTAGTCAATACCTTTAATATCGACGCAGAGACCAACGTCCTCTATGTCCAAAAGACTTTCGACTGAAAGTTGATCAGAGCGGAGTGTGTAAGGTAAGCGGCAAGTACTGCCAGTGTCAATACAATCCTGAATGCGTTGGATACTTGAAAGTTATTTTCTTACGCTCCAAAATGGTAGGTATAAAAGTGCGTTCTGAGGAGGAAATACGCTTCTATTAATTTTATTCTATGCTGAAACTAAGTTCCATTTGGTAAGGAATCTAATATGGACTGGAATTGTTGGCTGCGGTTAAGTGATATTTAGAGATAGTAGGCAGTTTAACTAGTGTTACCGAGTTTAAATTGGTCAGATCAGACTGTAGACTTTGGCACCTCCGGGCAAATATAACTTATCTAGCCATCAAAAGCTTAGGTGTATTGTTAGATTCTAAGTGGAAATTGCAATTTAAGAAGTGCAGACAGTACAGTCGATTCCTATAAAAAGTAAGCTAAAGATACCTATGGATACCTACCGGACTACAAATTCTATTACTTCTGTTTTCATGATTGACAGAAACAAAGCGGAAAATATTTAACTTTATATTTTTCCAAAAATTGTTTGCTTTTTTGTTCGTCCTACTCTCACTCCAGATTAGCAACTTCCTAAAAGCCGTTGCCAAGTTTAAACTAACATTAAATGCAAAGTAACGAAAATATTGACCCGTGCCTGCTTCGCACAGTTTTTACGACTTGACAAATCATCAATGATAGGTATATTATATCTTTATGTAAGTTTAATATCAATGTATAATATAAGTACAAACCTTCCAGAATAAATACTCTAAATTATGGTGGAAACCGCATCAAAATTCGTTCCGTAGTTTAGAAGAACAATGCGATCACACATACAGAGACGAAAAGCGATTTCAATTTATACTGTATAAAATAAATAAAGTATACACACGTCTACATACATACATTTCTACAATTTCATACCACAAGAAAATTTACAGAGTCTATAATGGACTCTGTAAATTTTCTTGTGGTATGAAATTGTAGAAATGTATGTATGTATTCTATTTACCCAAAGCTAAAACAGTTTCGTCGGAAAAGTCCATTAAACGTATGTATTACCGGATAAGTACAGAACTCATCTCGAAACGTGATGTTACGGTAAGCACCTTGCATCCCTGGAGTGGGTATTATTATTTCATGGCGCCTGTAGGAGACATTAGCATAAAATATCTAAGTACCACTCTGTAAATTGGAGCGGGGAATTTGTTCGAGCATCGGGCTCATGATGTTTCTGAGTTATTAAGGATGGAGGATGACGAGATAGGCTGATACCTTTCCTAACGGAAGGTATCTTGAAAGGGTTGTAGATTTGGTGAGAAATATCTGTGTTCAGGGAAACGATTGCATAGTATATTCATGAGATACGTGGCAAATATACTGGTATTGGTAAACCGCAATGAAATATTTAAATTTTTTAGAGTCAACGCAGGCCTCATCGTATCTTTTTTTTAACCCATACGGTAACACTGTTGAAGAAAAGTTTCAAAAAAGCGTTGTGTAACTATACAGACGCTTTACAACGTTATGAGGTATGGGGTATGAGTTGATTATTTCAACGCCAGATGTCTATGATAACCGAGGAATACCTAAATTTTAAATATTTGACAGCGTTTCCATTAAAAAAACTGTCAAACGTAAATAAATGTTCCACCGATAAAAGATATTTGATGCTTGAATTTAGCTGTCAATAGTGTCAATCCCAAGCATCAAGTGGAATGACAACTCACTTTGCCTAAGTTTTCACGGTGAGATTTAAACAAAATAGAACGGTAGATGTTGGAAAAATCAGCCCTAAATTTTTTAGTACTAATACCCTCAAACACTAGCAGATGCTACCTCTATCAATAAAGAAGTGTGCTCACAAGACCAACAAAATAAACGAGTATCGGCGAGTGTAAATCCAACAGGTTACTATACATTTATCTCCTCGGTTCATGTTCATAGTAAATACATGAACATGTTCTAGCTAGGCTATGCATGAAACATGTCCTCGTTACTGCCCGCTGGGCATGTGTGTAATCCCTCTTATTTGTTATGTGAACCTATATACTCGATGGAATATATGACTCGGAGCTACGCTACTCTCGCATTTCGATTTAATGTTGGTCAGCAATTGCAACTCATTTTACAGTTATTTCTTTCGACTTGGAAGTGGTACTCCAAGGAAAAGATTTGGATTGAAAATAAATAATGAATTATCTTCTGTGGATTTGAATTTATTTAGGATCTCATTTTTCTACGAGTATAGATTTGATTTTAACACTTAAGGCGAGGTTTTCCGGGTCTGTAGGCCTTTGAAACGCTACCTCCACCTCCCCCAAATACAGGGCGACGTATCTTTTTACGATGCGTCTCCAAACATTTCGCGAAAAATCCATGCCACAGTGTATTTGCAGTCGAGTTTTTCTTAGGTTCAATTTTTTTCCCATAGGTTTACATTCGATGGTTCCAACGGTGTAGTGAACTAAAATTATTTTAGTGTAGTTTTTCATCAAGCAAATTACAATTTATCGTGTTTTGAACCGTTAATTTCCCTAAAACAATGATGTATCTACAACACATATTTTTTTCAGAACCTAAATACAATAATTTGACCATTAAAAATTGATTCTAAAACAGGCAAGTTCGGAACACCCCCCGTTAATACGCCTAAACTCTACAGAACGAAGCTGTTTATGACAATTCAGCTGCGACATAAAACACTACATTCATTGTTTGTCTTTACTTTCATAGCTATGTAAATAATTACTTCATTATAACCACTTAACATTTACATTACCCTTGTGAATATTGGTATCCAATAATAATTTGTACATGCAATATAGTCGGCACCACACCTAATTGCTTATAAATAGAATATAGTTAAACGGCTATAACATAGAGTAAACATTACCTACACGCTGAGATAATTACAAATTAATTAATAATTTATTGCGATAAATACACCACCCTGCAAATGAACGTCAACTAAAATAATGTTTAGAGCCCCAGTTACACGATGTAAGTTTCTTCCCTATGGCATGCAATAATATGGAAGCAACCAATAACTCTTGTATCGTATAAACACTCGTTTAGATAGTGTAACTTTTATTGTTGCTTCATCTATATATATGTAGGTGTATATAAAATTCAAAGTCCTGACTGACTGATATATCAACGCACACCCTAAACCGCTGGTCTTAGAGACATAAAATTTGGAGGGTGTGTTATTTGTGAAGAGTAGGTATCCACTAAGAAAGGGTTTTTCGAAATTCCACCCCTAAGAGGGTGAAATTTCACACGGACGAAGTCGCGAGCAGAAGCTAGTCTTATAGTATGCTACAGGCAACTAAATCTTACCGTGTAAATCGGCTTAAATGAGAATTCAAACAAGCTTATTTAATAAAACTTGGCATTCATAAAACGCTTTATATTCACTTCTTAACTACGTCTTTAAGAGAGAAAGAAAGAAAACTTTTTTATTTGGGACACACACAGGAAATATAAAAAGTAAAAAAGGAGCACTTAAAACTAACAAAGTTGCACTAAAAACAACCAGAAAAAAAAGACCTGTGCGAGGCCAAAAAAGCTGAACGAATTATTTAACTGTTAAACTAACGTTACTTTAACCATAACTTTATTCAGTGTTTAACAAACATGTTATTCCCAGTTCACACCCTAGATAATTTGATGTACGCCGGTTCCGTAGTCCATTAAATACAATGTAACCAAATAAAGTTATAAACCTATCTAGCGACGCCAAATCCTTTTGTGCCTTCGAGGCATAACGAGGTTTTTACATTAGCTAGCCTGGTCCAAAGGTATGAGCACTCTGCATAGGAGTACCATCCAATAAAAAAACGAGAAATGGACGGGCTGGAAAAGATTTTTAAAATGTACAAACAGGACGAAAATTTTGATTAAAAAAAGGTAAAAACCAACAGGAGATCAAAGGATTATAATTTTTCCACAAAAAGCTAGTCAACAAATATTGGCCAAAACTTTTTATTGAAAATGCTAGGTACTTAGGTTTTCGAAAGTGAAAGATAAAAAATATTTGAACTGAATATCGTTTTCGGTTTTCGGCATTAAATATTTATTATATGCAATTTTCGTTTTCAGTGGTTATAATATTTTCGGCCGTGCGTGGCTGAATATAGTCACACAACTATAACTGAGAAAATGCGTTTTCTCGAATATATATATAAAATCAGACGGTTTGAATATTATTGATGCCATTAAGGAAAGTACAAAGTAATTTAAGTTTAAACAGTTAAATATAATGATTAATTAAAAGATTGATAATTAATGGATTAATTTAACTTTTCCTCGACTACAAAAAATAAATTGTTTTCCGGCCGAAAATGCAAATGATCAGGATACTCGTATTTTCGATTCAAAAATCGTTCGATATTTTTTACGTTTATGTCACGCGTTCGTCGACTAGGGCCTCAGATCCAAACACGACCTCTTATAAAACGTATAAAATAAGGATACGACGCACTACTTCCTCATGATCGTTATGAAGACAAATATCAGTGTAACGTAGATGAATGGTAACCCTAGCAGGATCGTTAATTGTGTTTAGAGCGTGATGCATGTGTCGTGTCTCTGACCGCAGCCCCGAGGCGTTCAGCAACTGAAATTAATCTCTGTTAGATCATATTAAATTAATCGTTAAACCCCGGTTTGGGACGCGTGAACGGCTATTTCATTAGGGATGGCGTTTTAAGTACCTAAGTTAAAGTATGGTTATGTTTGATCGTGATTTTGCATTGTAACACGATGCAGGTTGTTTTTTGGATCCATAATCCTCTTTGCATCTCTTGCATCTTCTATACAAAATTATTATAAAATAAAGTCTTCTTCTAAAACTCGTAGTTTTGACAACGAATTTTGATGCAGCTTTACCATCATTTACAAAATTTATTTCAGAAGGTTTACGTTTATAGAAATATCAATGTTTTGTCAAGTCATAAACCGTGCCAAGTAGGGAATGGTCGCTAGAATAAAATTGAATAAGGCTTTACTTTGGTGACCAGTTAATAACAGGTAACATCGATCCTAATAAAGATAAGATTAGCTTTAGGAGTAGGTGACATGAATCTGGCTGGTGAAAACCGATATTAATAGCGCAATGCAAAGAGGAAGGTTATAAATAAATAAATCATAGGTAATATTTATTTATTTAAATTATGCACAAGTAAAAACTGTACAAAGGCGGACTTAATGCCTTGGGCATTTTCTACCGTCTACTTTAGGGTGATGCAGAGACAATACACAGTAGGTGCAATACCAGAAAACAACTTAGAAAATATTTATAACTAGAATTCTTATATTCATAAATACATATTTCCATACGTACAACAAAATAAAAAAGTTATGAGAGATAAACAAAAAAATCTGCAACAACTTAATTCTGAGGCGAATCTGTCAACTTGTTGTGTATTATGTTCTCGAGCTTTCAGTTTAAATGTGAACTGATTGGTTACCGTCCCGATATTCTGTAATATAATTTTATTTCGGACATCAAAAAGATTCATAAATTGTTTAGATATAAAAGGGAGAAGTTATGATTTGAAAATTATGTGAGAAACAGACCAATCTTAACACGTCTTATCTCGATTGCCTCCAGATTTTTTTCTCCATCTACTCCTCCCTCCGTACAAGAACTCAAGGCTTAATGCAAAAGTAATTATTCACATACATCTGTTAGTTCGCAATGGAGGGAACTGTTCTTGCCTACACCGTCTTATATGAACAATCGTAAGGTGTGCACACACTTCTTCATCATTGATAAATAGTATACTTTCAACGATTTCGATTAGTCACTTGATCAAATCGCGGTTGTAGCCTTATTTAATGTAGGTTTTATAATACATGGTAGCAGGGACGACGCACTACCTGTTACCATGGATTTAGCACATGATTCTGAACCCCCCTGCATTGACATTTTTCGTCGGTTATTGACGAACAATTTCTACGCAAGGGGGTCTAGAGTTATGTGCTGAATTCATGGTCGCAGTGTGCGCATCGATGGCCCTGCCACCCTGTAAAATAAGTTCAATTTTCATATTCGGTTTGATTTAAACTGACATTTATAAATGCATAAAACTTTTCCTTAAGTTAACTAACGATAAGCGTCTGTTTAGCTATTCATATTTGTCGTATAAACGTCTCTAAACTTAAAGCAACGTTTATAAATAAGAAGGTTAGTTATGGAGTTTTTCATGAATTATTTCACTCGAGGAATGTTGACGAACGTGGTGCAACGTTTATTTTACCTTAAATGCGTGTGCCTACACCTTTACAGCGCCTTATCTACCATACTTCACGCACGATGAAGCAATGAATTCCACAGGGATTTGCTCTAAGTCGTAAAAATATCTTCGAGTATATTTCTGGTGCATTGTTTTTACTGATAAAGTGGAGATTATAATGGGTAAACATCTCCTTATTTATTACATGTGGGAGGAATAAATCGCGAAGTTACTGGTTCGTGTAAAACAGTGTCGCTTTGTTTTAATATGCCGAGTGTTTTTATAAACATATATGTTTCTGTATCCCATCTTCTTTCGGTCTGTAGCCCTGTAACAGACAGTAGACGAGTAAATAATACATGTAGGTTACAATCAAATTCGCCTTAGTGTTATTCATTTTCAGCAAGTACATTTTATTTCGTACATATTATGTCGTCGTAGCTAGGAAGCTCTTATACTTTTCGAGACATAATTTTCTATAACGTAGTCACGACTCACAAAAGCGTCTTTATCTACTGAAGCATTCCAAAACCTCAGCTTGAAGACCGACTAATAAACTCTTACAAATATAACTTTTACCTCACTTTAGCACTTGACACTCCTAAGACATCGTTTCAAGGTTTAAAATTGTGTAATTTTTAGTTCCACATCGGCAAAATAAGGTTGGTTTTCATAAATTGTCTTTAGTCAACAAACAGGGAGAAGCTAGACGAATATTATTGTTATAGTTATTGTTTATTTGGCGCTAGTAATAGCTGGCAACACTTACTTGGGTACGAGACTAGGGTAATATTTATACAGGGTAATAGCTTGGTGTTATTCCCCGGGACATGAAAATGGAGTAAACTTAGAATAGGAAGCTAGGCATAGAACCACGGAATTTAGGTTAAATTGAAGAATAGGGTAGGGGGGGGGGTAGGGTAGGGTAGGGTATATTCAACTAAGTAAGTTAAAGAAATTGTGATACAATTGCTTATAAGTTTGGATTTATCAGTTTAGACATTAGCAGCCTCAATTTACACTTACTTGGGCACGAGACTAGGGTAATATTTATACAGGGTAATAGCTTGGTGTTATTCCCTGGGACATGAAAATCGAGTAAACTTAGAATAGGAAGCTAGGCATAGAACCCCGGAATTTAGGTTAAATTGAAGAATAGGGTAGGGGGGGGGGTAGGGTAGGGTATATTCAACTAAGTAAGTTAAAGAAATTGTGATACAGTTGCTTATAGAAAGAAAGAAAATTTATAAGTTTAGATTTATCAGTTTAGACATTAGCTGCCCCAATTTATTCCTTATTTTATTTAATACTTTTAAAATATCTAATTGGTTTCACAATACAGGATGTATACACTACTTGGGACCCTGACACAGCCAAAAGGCGTGGCAGACCCCGTAGAAGATGTCGGAACGAGCTGGAGAAAACAAACGACCAGTGATCCACTTTATCCCTGAATAATAAAAGATGGAAGTCATGGGGAGAGGCCTTTGTTCAGCAATTGAATGAAGCAGGCTAACAGTAACAGTAAGAAGATGTATATGTTTCGTAACTTTAATTAATACTAAAAATACCTATCTACCTAGTTGCTATTCCACCAATTCGCACTAAGCGTTTTCAAATGTCCTTTATAATGCGCACAGCAAAAGAGTGGAACTCTCTACCTGCGTTTGTGTTTCCTAGTGCATACAACCCGAATCTCTTCAAAGTAAGAGTGAAGAGGCTTCTTCTGGGTGAGCTCACTCCATCTTAGACTTTGTCTCTGTCATCTCTGACCTAGACTAGAGTCAAGAGCAAACCCATTTCAAATAAAAAAATCAAAAAAATCTACTGTAATAAATGTCCAATTAAATACTAATGTATCAGCTGATACCTTTTTATTATGATTACCTATAACATTATTAGGTACCAGCTGGTTCTCATCCTGCGGAAGTTATAAACATCTGAATTAAACAGAGCCTGGTGCCAGTAGACAATGGCTAGCCACCTGTCAAGTACACGTGCGTGTTTAAGACTCAATTTTCACTTAGTATAGTCACTATTAGTTTCTGTGGTATAGTGTCAACTTTAGCCAGATAAGTTATTTACCAACTATGTTGGGGTCGGCTTCCAGTCTAACCGGATGCAGCTGAATACCAGTATTTTACATGGAGCGACTGCCTATCTGACCTCCACATTCCACAACCCAGTTACTGGGTAATACGATACGCTTGCTGCGGTGACTTCGTGGCTCGGAAAGCATGTGATCCCGGCTGTCAATCGTAGATCACTCACCGTTGATACGGGTAGTCAAAAACCCAAAAGTCTGACAACCAGTCTTACTAAGAGGTATTGTATTCCCCAGTTACTGGGTTGTGGAGGTCAGATAGGCTCTATGTAAATGTGGTATTCAGCTGCATCTTGTTAGTCTGGAGGCTAACCCCAAAATAGTTGGAAAAAGACTGGGTAGATTTAGACTAAGACTTATTCTATATTTGTCAAACAAACACATTTACCGCCACGCTTACAATCTCGCGTGATATTTATCTTAATCACGATACTTTCATTCGCTAAAGAATTGGCTACGTTTTGGTGTCTCCGATTTGCTTAGCACAAAATATTCATTTTACTTTCATTAAAACTGCTGAAGTACAGACCTTTATAAACCTTCAGGCTTTAAGTTTAATATTTATAAATATGTAATAAAATACATAAATAACGGTTGATGACCTCATTGCGAGAGCCATTTGCAACACATTTTTGCCGTAGATTTTGATGACGCCATTACGTAGGGTAAACGTCCCGATGGTTGTCCATCCGAGCGCTGTCGTTCGATTTAATTTAGCGCACCCGGCGGTTGGTCACGGTAAATTTGGAAATAATTTTTGCTCTCCCCTAATCCTTGATTTAGGAAAGAAATTGTATTGCTGTTGTGGTGTATTTAATATAAGAGTTAATGAAATTTAATTTAAAAGTATAATTATTATGCTGAAAATACAGGGTGGAAGGAACATCGATGCACAAACTGTAATCATGAATTCAGCATATGATTCTAGACCCTCTAGCGTAGAAAAAAATTCAACACAAAGGGTTCCTTTGTTTTTCTTTGATTATCTTCCTAAAATTTCTCTACTTAATTTCTACTTATAGCACAACGATTTTTTAAACTAAATCAAACAATATGGTAGCCTGAAAGTCTAATAACATCTAAATTGTTATCATTAAACATTCAACATTTTCAATTATTATTTTGCCACATAAAAAAGCAACTTGTGTATCTATTCCCCAAAATATCAATTTTAAATGAACCAATTTTAACCATCGAAGCTCTCAGACTGTACCGATCCCCAATTCCTCTACAATAAATTGCATGCATTAAACACTGGCTGCACATAAAATAAACAACAGACAAACGATTTAACATTGACAACAGTTAGGTACGTGTACGCTGTAAACAGAAACGGTAACTATTGATATACAGACTTCCCTAGAAACTGATAGCGGTTTGGACTATACATATGAGTTATAGAATAGGGCTGACACAAGAAATCATAATTGACTAGTAGACTTCATTCGCGTGAAGTTTTTCTTAGTACCTAACATAAAACATATTATCAACACTCAGCAATACTGTAACTTCCCTTTAGTGAAATAATTTTCGTAATCGGATTGAAGATTATCCCTTACATAACTCACAAATTTTACCTCTCTAAAATAATAATAGTCCTCGACCAGACCAAATTTCGGCCATTGCTGCCAAACTCAACGGAAACTATCCATCTACGCGGGATATATTATATGTAGTCCACAAGTGTGTGCGCTCACCTCTTTATAATATTAAGTATAGAACGCATTATGGTTTCATCGATCGACAGAATAATGCATATAATATGCGATTTCCTTGTTCATCGATAAAATAAAACCGTTTAAAAAAACGCGGCTATGGTTTGTTATTTTTATTGGTCGTACAAGCATCTCTAATATAATAACTATAGTCTGTTCCAAAAGTATCTCATGAAAGTGTAAACAAACCTTCTTCAGGTTAAATTCTTACCCAATCACTTACTAAAGAGAATTAGTAACACATTCATTTGTGTTTAATAAAGAACACATCCTAGTTTCACTGGCCAATAGAATGAAAAACAAAAATGATAACAAATGAATGAATAATGCATAGTTCTATATGCAATTTCCTTGTATCGATTGTTCATTGACTACAATAAGTGAAAATGTTATGTTAGAAGTATTTAAAACATACCTCCACTTAGGAACAAAGAAAACTTTGTCCCTTTATTTTACAGCTAGGAATAACTTTTAACAATCTCATTGCACAAGCCTATTGCATTTGTTACTCTACGAAGCGCTATTGTTTTCTCTGTCCTCTAAATACTAAAATGTTTCTGTTATTTCCCTTCCCATTGTTGTTAATGTTTATTTTTGTCATCAACTATCTCTGAATATTGCGATACTCCGCCATCCTTAGGCTATATAACTACAGTGCATTCACTGCGAGATTGACTCGGTGTGGGCATTGTTTGTGGAGCTTACTCGCAATCACTCAAAAGTACTGCCATTTTGATGAGGGCTGGGCTTGCGAGTAATGTAGTGTCGATATATCCATTACACATATTCGATAAATTAGTATAGATTTAAATACACACATACCCTATTGTACATCCACGTTTCGCAATTATGAGTCCCATGCTACAGTGGGGCGAGCCTATAATTGCCATCAACTAGGCACAAATCCGGGAAGAAATTCCTGGTGGAAAACCCAAAACACTTAGCCCGACCCAGAAATTAAAACCAGGACCTCATGCTCAGCAGAAGCGTTTGCAACCACTAGCTATACCAATAATGCAGATAGTATAGATTTTAAATTGTTTAAATTCAAAATGCCATAAAGATGAAATTTATATTATTTTGAAAGTTACTAAACAAATTAGACAACTCAGATCCACAGACCACCAATATTTAAATAAAATTAAGAACACGTAATAAAATTATGGCAAACTTACATAGGTTAGGTACACACAAAACGTGCTACTAAATGGGTACAATTACACTCCTGGTGTTCATTACCCTACACAACTGAAGATTTTCAGCATTTTATTTCACTTTAGCCAGAGAATCGACATCGACGAACCACTTGTACATCACTATTACCAGACTATACGAAGGGGTGGTTTTAAGAACTAAAAGCGCAGTACTATGCTGTGCAGGCGAGTTCAAAACCACAAAAGGCCTCCGCTACAATGTCTAGCCAGCACAAAGGGAAAATATGAGAAACTCAGGTTGCTCTTCAACGTATAATAAGATATTACTGACAATAATTTTGCTTATTATCTGAAGTTTTCAACGAATGACCGCTTACTTTTTATATTGGATGGTAGTTGAAAATTTTGAATTAAAAATAAATAAATAAACATTTTTTTTATTTGGTCGTAAATTAAGAATCGTATAAATTATATGAATATCGATTTCAGTGTCCTGAAACTAAGGATTATAATTGTTGGTGAAAGTCAGATAAATAATAATTATTATTCTGACATTCAGAAAGCTTAGGCCCAAGTGAAAATACAAAATACGTGAAAATAGCGCCCACGTGGCTCTTTTACAGCTTTAAATATTATTTTAATTTTAATATTAATTTATAAACAAATTTTGATATTCAAAATACGTTGTCTTTTAATTTTTATTATTAACCTATAGTCAAATTTCATACTGATTTAGTATTAAGTAACTATATGAAGTAGGTATCAAAATATACACACTTCATTCCTCAAATGCACGTATTCTGTCTACTAAGCCACTATCCCCCTTCGTTCAGTCCCCCACTTTAAATCACAGCTCCACTCTGCAAGCGAACCAAAATCAGCCGAGGTCTGTACCTAATAGTCCATTTAGGGGTCCTAGACAATTTCACGCGGACGCCAATCGAGTTCCATTGTTCTTTGAAAAGGGGTGCTTTTCAATAGGTACCAATTTTTGGGAGAGCATTTCTGAAATTTAATTTAACGTCGATAAAAATGAATGCAAATAGTCTGATCTGTGAAATCGCTTTGTGAAAGTTATGGTGATGCTCTATTAATTAATGTCCGGTTATAAAAAAAAAATGCTTACTACGAGTACGTATTATGCAATTATTTGTATTTTGTTTATTATAAAACTAACATTCACATTGACGTGTAAAAGTAAAGAAAGTAAGTACACAAAACCATTTTATACAAAGAATAAAAATAATTATCAAAAGAAGCAAATCATAATTGTTTTAACAGCTCCTAATAGATACCGGACTGTTTGTATTTCGTGCGACAGAGATAACGCTCTACGAAGCCGAAATTAGCCGATTGTCTCTTTCCAAAGGTCGAAGTGCAATATTTATCGCCGGGTACTGTACAAACCTACTTACAGAAATAAAATCATTTATCATTATGCAATTGTAAGCTTCATTAAACATGGGTTAATACCATTAAATGATTAAACCCTTGTTTTGTTCTTCATGGATCAAAAACAAAATGTCGTGTATAGCGCTTACCCAAAACGTGGATCTCAAAAATGTTAAAAATAAAAACCATTCGTCAAGTAATCGTCTGGGACTAAAATTATCAGAAAAAAGAGTATATTAATAAAGTGAGCATTTTTCTCCAATGTAAAAAGCTCTCACTTTTTTATAATTTATGAGGCGGAGCGAGAAAATCTCATTACACTAACACATGTCGACGCTCTTTCGCCTCGTTTTAATTTATCATTCCAACACCTAGCCTGAAAGTTTCATATCGGTGCGACGGGGACCTTTTTGAGATGTCTTCGGGGAAATTCTCGCTAAAGTTCCGCTTTAAATATTTTAATAAACTCGTATTAAAGCCGTAAAAACACTTTGCGCTACCGTTTTTTTCGCCCAGCGACACCCCACCGCAAAATTTCCAGTTTTGCGGTTATACCCAGAGGTAGTGCCTACCGAACCTTTGTACAGAGGGTGTTTCATTATTCATAATGCTTTGTTCGGAACTTCGGGCTTCTGGTTTGGGCACGTTTTGTTGTTTTTGACGGTTCATATTTTCATCTATCCGACTCTACATACAAGACACTTTTGAGTATTCAAATGAGTTTGCTATTGAAGGCTTTGAAATAGAGCAAATATTATAATACCCACTGTATTTGCATTAGGTACCCTAAACAAACGTTATAACATTTTAATGAATTATCTTTCCCACTTTGGGATATTTAATCGGGTGTCAATTAAATGGTTAGCATAGTATTGTTATTTCTGTGAGCAGAAAAATATAATCGGTGAGCAGAAATAGCTAATTGGTCAGCAACTCATGGTCAGCAAACATTTCAAAATCAATCAGCAATTTATGTCATTCTGGATGGCTGTAATTATTTTTGTACAGCATAAGGTGGTCGATAATAATAACGACAAACGCACATAATAAACTTTTATTAGTGGAGAACGTGCTGATATTAGAACAAAAATGAGTGACTACGAAAAGAAAGAACTTCACTCGCTCTTGCATCCAATGTCGACGGAGCCCCGCTTCGCGGGGCTCCTATTTCTGTGAAAAGGGTTTAAAGTAACCTAACAAAACCGAACCTCGGGGTGGGAACATCATATGAACATTATACATTTTGATCAACAGCGCAAATGTTGTTATCGCAAATAAATATTCGATGAAATGAAAATTATGTTACCTTTTCACGCCTAATCCACAAAATCTTGCCGCTCAAGTAGTTATTTTGCGGACTGAATGTTTATTATGCAGACTCATGTTATTGTTGGCTGCCTATGTATGATTTAATTTTTGACCATTATCAAAATTAGTTGCGGAACAAGAATTGCTGCCTGATTTTTTTTATTGCAAACAAAATCTTTGTATGCTGACCAAATTATTTAAATGCTGCTTTTGGGTGGCTCGCCAAATTTTATAATTGCTGACCCATTTAATTACATTTCTATTTAATCTCGAAACAAGGGGCTGGTTTTACAGCAGCTTAATTTTTTATAAATCTCTTACACTGGTTGTTGAATTCAGGATGGAGTAAAATATATTCTGGAAAAAAATGTAAGGAAGCACTAAGCGATTCCCTTTACCTACACAACACGGTCTGTATTATGCGTTTATGATAATCTTACACCGGTTGCATAATGTGATGATGCTGGGACGACTATTGTGGAGTTTTATATGGTAAATCTGCGTAGTGGGCGGATTTTATGCGTATCCCTTGAGGTGTGAACGGTATGTTTTGCGTGAAATTTATGTGATTCTTGGAGAAAAACCGTGAAGGTAGGTACTTACATTCTTGGGCAGTGAACGCTATGTGTATGAAAATTTAGTATAAAATAATACAACGTCATCGTGAATATGACCTAAGTACACCAAGTTGTACATTCCAGGTTCCGGAGTTCATAATTTTAGTTCGTTTCATTGTTTATACCTTTACAGCCCAACAACCAAGTAAAAACTTTTCATGATACATCCCGCCTTAAAGCGCGCACAAACAGGCGCGACAGGCGATAAAATCGCGCGCGACACATAGGTACCGCAAGTCGCGACACGAGCGGTGCCTTTGTTTCGTTCGCGATTCGCGTCGCGCGTCGCGCCTGTTTGCAGGAGCCTTTATGCTTGTTATATTGATAGACAGCCAGCACCCTAATTGCAAAACACACTATCAATCACAATGTGAATAATTTTGATTGCTAATCCATTGCTTCATATGTTCGAAAAATTTGTCAGCTCAACAACGTAATTAACGCAATGAATGTTGTAGAACTGTCAAAATGAAAGCTATTCCAACTGTTAGTGTGTTACGTAATTACCCCGCAGAGCTAATTATGTTACGTGTATTCTAGTCGCCCACGACCCACAAATATTTTCGGCCGTAGCAAAAACCCTCTGCTATTATTTTTTCGCATTGCTGGGAAAGGCTCTCAGTTAACGTCAACGCCAGCGATGATTTGTTGGGCTTTCGATACCATCCTCATCTTGTTTCACATTTGATTTATTTTCCACGGACACGCTATTGGCTTTAAAACTGACACCAGTAATATATTTTCGGTATCGTTTTTAAAACAATGTTGGTTCGGTTTTTGATGACATTGGATAAGGGGGATTGTACTCATGTGTTGAATGTTAAGCTGATTGGAATAAAATAAATGAAAGCAGATAAAACTTTTATGTGTAAAACCCAGAACAGTATATTATAATAAGTATCCTTATTTCTTAGTTAATCAACGGAGACCAGCGTTCGGCGCGGGAGATAGGTATTAGAGTGCACTAAAATGTGTGTGCAGACACAGATGTACTATCTCTTCTCTCACTCTTATAGTCCGATGGGACGGCACGCAATCCTACAGTACCAGAAAAGGATCAGGTTCCGAAACACGTGAGTATCACACCGCCTACTTCCGAACTCCAGGCTATTACTAAACCAAAGGCTGGGCTGTGTTATTGGGTTTTTCCATTAGAAATTTCTTGTCTATGTACAGCAGTGTATACTACGCTCTATAATGACGGTGACTTGTTGTCATTTTCCACTACATTTTAACTTAGTTTTGAGGCCCATTTACCCATAAAGCTCCACTTTTTTCAATTATACCCACCTACAGCTTAAAACGCACAGGTTTACTATAACGTTGTAGACTCGTAAACGGTTTACCCGTGTATGTAAACCAATATAGACCACAACGGATTGGCTGGTTTGAAACAAAAGTAAAATGTGGACCAGGCTTTAGATTGAACTGTGCGTGGAATTGAACATACTGCTAATTCAATTTTGGAACAACGCGGTCTCTGTTTGATATTGTCTGTCTACTGTTCTGCAGTGTTATTAAAAATAAAACGACCGTTTTTTTTTATGTTCTTCTCTAAATATTTTTCTTGTTTCAATAAAGGGTTAATGCTCCTATAAACAAAACGAATCGTTTTGATTACCAATGAATGGTAGCATTTTTTATGGCCAAAATGGGCATTAAAAAAATACACACAAAATTCGTAAGCTAACTTTACCTGTGAATGCTACTTCCATATGGGAGGGTCTACTGTGCAAAGTTTCGAGATCTTTGCTTTATTATTGGTAAAGATACAAGTCTTAATTTTAACCAATAACGGTCTGTAAATACTATTTCTTTATTCAACAGTAAAAGCACCTTGTTGTTCTTTGTTGATTTAGCGACAATGAAGGATTTGTTTGCAAAATTAGCAATTGTTTTTACCTTTTTTTAAACATCTTGCTTTTTAAAACGACAAATTAATTTAGCAAACTAATCCTTCATTGTCGCTTTATCAAAAAGAAACAACAATATTTTATCCCAAAAATAGTGTGTTAACGTACTCATAAACATTTGAAAAGGGTTTCAGAAGGATTTCAGTATCAAAGGCACCGCTCAAGTCGAGAGTCGAAGTCAGGACCGCATGTAATTCGATTTATCCGCCGCCGAAGCGCGCCACTGTACCTATAATACGATTTTTACCATACATTACGATCCAGAAAACCTTTTTATAATCTTATTCCATTGTTTTAGAGTTCAAAATCGTGTAGCAATATGATTCTTTAAAGTAAAAATGTGTAATTGTTCATCACTCGGATCGTTTCTTTTTCTCTCAACGTTAGATTTATTAATTGGATTTTGAAGTATAATTACAAGTTAGACTGATTAATTGGTGAAAAATTGTTTGATGTCTTTGTAAGACTGTGTAAATGATACATTTGGTATGTAGTTTCTCTTGTTACCTACTCATTATTTAAACATTGTCTAGTTTATAGCACGGGATAATAAAGTAAGTCAATGAGTGAAACATTACTGAGAAAGATTTTCACAACTTCAACTTTTTTCTATCTTTGACATTCAACTTATAGAAAACTGAATACTTTTCACATAACGTAATACACATATTGTATGAGTCTAAGTCTGATTGTCTGTATGTTTGCTACGTTGAGAGAGAGAATCACAACTTGACTAACAAACCGATCTGGAACCAGAATATTTAAGAACTTTGCTTGCAACTTTATTCTAACTAAGCACAATTTATATACGGAAAATAAAAGTAGGTAAAGATGATTTAAAATTAGAATTTCGAGTTTAAATAATCAAATCAAAGCACACATTCGTAAATGGCACTATTAAGGTCATAGCACACATATCAACTCGGAAAGGGATCGTCACCGTATCGCCTTTCGCCTCGCCGTCAAACAGGCGTCAACCTAACGGAAGCATGTAACCAAAGCGGATCAGAACCTCCGATACGTCGACTCGGCTAAGGCTAGGCGACGCCGCCGCACTTACGGCTCGCCGACCGCTGGTTGATGGTGCTGCAGCTTGCAGGCAGGCCGCGGGAAGCGTGAGAGAGGCAAGGGTGGACGAAGAGACGTAAGCTCGGAACCTGCAAGTTGAACACGCACCGCACCGCGGTTCGTGAGCTTGTCCCAAGGCGAGGCGATTACGTTATGATTGCGATTAGTGTGCGTTGCAGTAGGTATTTTCATACAAAGAATACTGAATGGCTAGAGTTGATACGGTGACGATCCTTTTCCGAGTTGATATGTGTGCTATGAATTCGCAATTCGCATTAAATACTTTTAGAACAAAAAATTGATACCGAAATTTTATTCACTCACCTGGATATCATTTTTTCCTCGTACAGTTCAGTTAGCATATCCTCTAAATCTGTAGACAGTGTGTTCAGCAACTGTAAAATGAAGAAAACATATTATTTAATACACTTAAAGAAACACTTTTTCACACTCCGTTATTATGTTCCTAAATGAAGATGGTGATCCAAATCCATGCGTTATATTATTTATTATTTAACCATATAAGCATACACATAATATAAAAAAAAATATGTGTGATGCTTATTTCCATACAAATCTCTTCTAGCATATCTGCGATAGGAAAGGACGTAGACCGTAGAACGAACGAACGACGTAGAAAGAACGTAGAAGTAGAGAAAACAAAATAAATAAATTCAAAAACAATTCACCAATTTAAATATAAAAAACACAATATAAAAATATAAGTCATACTCTCATATTGTACCTACTGACTTCTAAAGTAAGTTTCAATTCCTAATTACAATGAGCTGATTTTTCCATCGCCAGATAACTTTTATTCGAGGAATAAAATTGACGTTTGAGTTTTTGTGTAAAAAAAATAAAAATTTCAAAATTATTCCTCTAGTTGAAAAAGCAGCCCTTAAAATAATAAATGCATATTATGCAACTGTGAAGAAGGGGAAAGATAGTGTTCTGTGAGTGTTGTGTTTATGTTACAAGAATCAAAACGAATGACTTAAAGGATTACTGACTCTAAATATTCGATTATAAAATCTGTTATTTTATGCCAGGAGTAGTATGAGAAAGTCCCTGAATCCCAACAAAAAGCCTAAACAAATATTCAACCTACAAAACGTTACTACCAACTCGCTATTTACATGAAAACCCCTGAAGCAAAACTACTACCATGTTATTCAGCTCTAAAATTGAAATTTTCGTAGTAATACCACATAATCCCCATTATTAAGCCATATCGATTTGTTCGATTTTCTATACGGCCCCACATATTGGAAACGGGAAATGAGTTAAACCTCGTTCGCCACGGCCTCTAGGTTTAGATATTTGCTCTAATATGTGGCATACGGGCGCTAAGAACAGCAAGCTTGAAACCAGATTTTAAAATTAACACAAGTAGGTGATTTTTTGGTGTAAGGCTTTTGATTTTTTTCATGTGGACTAAACAAAGAAGTTAATCTCTCAGCCTATCGAAGTCCACTGCTGGACAAAAGCCTCTCTCAGGCTGCACCACAACACCAACCCTGTCCTCCATCTTCCGCATCCAGTCTGTCCCAACCACTTCTTTAAGATTATCGGTCCATCTAGCTGTGGGGCGTCACTACACACTACGCTAAAGAAGAAAACATCAAAGAAGAAGCAAATTTCCTTTAAACCTTGAATTCGTTTACAACCTTTGAAGGACGTAATTTAAACATGTTGAATAAACTGCACACTTCCCAGCCACTTACACTGTCTTGGTCGAAAAAGTAACAATTTCTTTCTTGTTTTTTATACATTAAATTTCACGGTTCACACGTCCCATCCTGTGTTCGTTCCGCCTTGGTTACGACCTTGTGAAGTACCCTAAGATTTAAATGCACGCGTTCCAGCTCTAATAGCACTAGACCATGGGAGTTCTCAGGGTTTGTGAAAAAAATTTAAACAAAGAATTACAAAGTTTTATTTTATTAACCAATCGAAAGACAAAAGCAAGACCTGGGTCCTCCTATCTTAATCATTGGCATTGTCGGTCCAAGTTAATGCGCACATGCTATAAAATCAAGTCTAGGTATCATCATCATCATCATCTGCCTAGCCTTTTCCCAACTATGTTGGGGTCGGCTTCCAGTCTAACCGGACGCAGCTGGATACCAGTATTATACATGGAGCGCATGCCTATCTGACCTCAAGCCCTTAATAATAAGCTATGTTGGGGTCGGCTTCCAGTCTAACCGGATACACCGCTTAGACTGGAAGCCGACCCCAATATAGCTGGGAAAAGGCTAGGCAGATGATGTTTCCACTACTGGGACACTACAGGTCTCCTCTTTTCGAGAGGGAGTGGGCCAAAATCTACCACGCGGGTCCAGTACTTCTTGGTAGATGTCCAAGACTTTGAATTTTTGGTTTTCCTAGAACCATGAACCATGCCGGTTTCATCACGATGTTTTCCTTCACTGTTTTGAGAACATATTAACTTATTTACCTATATTTAGGTCAGTACCTAAGTGTTGAAGTTTTTATCTGTTACTCGCGGGCTTTTCTATGAAACAACTGGTTGGTCTTTTCAATTTTTAGTTTGCTTTAATAAATTCACCGAGAAATACCCATATCTAATAATTCTATGATTCTATAGTATTTATTATTAGAAGTGCACGGGCATCTTAATCGACAGATTACACCGTTTTGAGAGCAGTGGCGATGAAATTACGAGTACACAAAGAAAACTGCCAGTCTGGGTTTGAACACGCGACCATTGCGACCACGCAATTCGTGAATCGGGGCCGATACCACTCGGCCATAACAGAAACTGTTACATAGGTTTAAAACTAATAATCGAACGATAGGCAGCAACCACATGACAATATTGAATGTAAATCTGTTTTATATCCTGCAAGATTGCTGAACAAAACTGCTGTATGACACAAAGCAAGGTTTGCTTAGTTCGCAGACGGGGTGGCTGTGTAAAAAGTTTGTCAAATAAAAATCTCTTGGCACCGCGGCCATCCACGCGTGGCACCCCACGTGTTATGCTGACTGTGCCGTTTTATTTTACTACTAGTAGGTAGGTACGGTTTCCATTAACAACCGTGTTCTTACACTACGGAATGTGTAGATTTTTGGAAATAAGTTCTTTAACGCGTCTTGCGGTAGGAGTAAACTAGTAGAATTCGTCACGTAACGAAAAAGCGTTATGTGTCATGTTTTCTTATCATAATCTCTTTTCTAGGGTGCAGCCGATAGTGAGATCAAAATGGAAATCCAGACGGTGGCTGCGAAAATTTCCAATTTTTTAAGCATGGGTATCGTTTTCATGGTTGCTAAAGTCAATAGTGAGGTAAAAATGAAAATCCAAGAATGTTGCTAGAAAATTTTCAAATTTTTCATCATGGATGTCGTTTTGGTGGTTAGTTTTTTGAGGGTAGTAAGCTAATAGTTAGGTCAAAATGAAAATCCAAGATGGCGTCAACTTCATGAGAGCTTCTAAAACCGTATACTAGATGGCTCTGTATTAAAAACGCATATTAAAGTCACAGTTTCAGTCTCTCTCCCTGTCTCTGTCACTTCTATTATATTATACGAGTGTGTGTGCGTGCAAGTATCGCGTAAGGAACTTCGTTCCTGACTGCAGGGGCCCACTGAGGCACTGACCGCACCAATTTCTTTTATCCATTATAAAATACTGTGGTCAATAATGCACTAGGTATGTCAACTCAAAAAATCTCATATGATGTGATGACAGTTTGATGATTTTCAACGGCAAGTTTTATTCTAAATCTAATTTATTGTAAGAATATTATATAAGCAGTCAACTTTGGATTTCAATGAAAATACAAATAGCCACAAATGAAAAAAACCGCCCCTAAGACGACCCACTAACCGAAAACATTTACAACCAAAAAATAAAAAGTAGTAAATAGCCTCTAAACGTGAACAGTTGATCACCTGGATTACTTCAAGGTTAGGTGAAATCATTACTTTTACTCCCATCATATTCCACATTGATTCCCCTGCATTTAATGCAACCGTATTCCAAAACCATAGACCACCAACCACCAAACAGACACACTATAAAATGATCGTTCATTACAAAACACCGTGTCCTTCTGTGTCTTCAGTTTAAACACCGTCCCATCCGTAGGTATGTCATGGCGCATACCCTCGATTGCGTGTGCTTTGACGAAGAGTGTACTCTGACATAAAAGTGAGCCGCTTTTAGTTTGCGCACCTATCTCACTAGAGCATAAAATTGGCAAACATAAATAGTGGAAAATTATCTACGGGGTAATTTTTGTCATGATTTTTTTTATCAAAGATATCAAAATGAAAAAAAAAATCATGAATAAAAAAGTTCGTTCCATTTTCAAGTGTGAGATTTTTGTTACTCTTGAAAATGGAACGAACTTTTTACTTCACTTTATGGCAACCAAGGAGGTAACTTATAAAAGATTTTATTTAAATTTCGAACTGGCTTGCAAATAGAGCTGTGATAGAGCTTTGGGGTACCTACGCTAAAATAGCCCGCGAATATTCGTATTTTTTCGCAACTTGCTGGTCAGCGTTAGGTGGAATGTGTATATGATTCGCAACAATAAAAAATATGTATTTACAGAATTGTAATCATTAGAAGTAGCAATACAACTCCTTAAGTTAGATTTGGCCTCAAATATCATGATTTCATGAAAATTTCCTCCTATAGAGTAATATGAACTTAAGAGAGTTGCATTGATGATTTGAATTAATATAATTTTATAAAAACATTTGTTTCGGTCACGAATCATATTTAAAACAACATACAACCTGATACTGATTGGCAAATTGCAAAAAACGAAGCAATAAAACACGTGTAAGCCAGGCGCTTACGCCTAAAAGATTCCTGTCAAGATCCTTCTCACTAATAATGCAATTAAACTGAAATAAATACCTACCAGTATGGTAAAAAGGATTTTTTGGTACAACGTGTTTTAGGATTTAACAAAATAATTAAAATTCAAAAGTATATCTACGAATGAAGGTAAAGCAAAAAATTCAGAGCAAAAAATATTGAAATCCAATCCAATTAAAATAGTTCTTTAAAATCCCCTCCGGTTATAAGATCGTCGGCGTAATAAGCGTTAATTGTGGTAATTATCTCGGCTGGCAACACCGATGTCCCGAGGGATGTGGCGTGAAGCGTAGGTATAATGAATATTTGCATATGAATATTATCATAATATAGCTATGTTAATCCGTAAATGGAAAATAGAGGGATTTTTTATTTCAATTTGGATGCACGGATTTCAGCAAAAAGGACGCCATATAGCTTTATTTTTAAATGTGAATTAAAGGTCCTTCTGCCTATAACGCCACAGGAAACTTTATTTTCGTATAAACAATTCACCTTTTTTTGATCTATTCAAACATTTTTTACCTTTTATATTAAGTAAAATGAGCCACAAAGAGCCACAGTGCGACTGTGGAGCCACATCACAAACGATGCCTCACCTCTTCATCGTGACTTCTACAAATATACGTGTACAATAGAAAACTTTTGCGAGACCTACTCTAACTCTGTCGAAGTGGCCGAATTCTGGTTGAAGCTTATACAATAATTAATGAAACTGAATCATAGATATGAAGAAGAAGAAAAAGTAAAATTATTGACTTTCCACCGCCGTTCCAACTATCAAATAATGCATAAAAATAAATGCTATGTCCTTACATTCAGAAACGATTTAAATGTGTTTTTATTAACCCTATTACAGACAGAGGTAAGTATCTCCACTCCAAACTAGTGCTCATTAAAAAACAAAATACAATCGCATGCAAAATACCCTACAAATAACACAACATTGCAGGAAAACTTGACTTTTCAATAATTTTCCTGTCTATCAAGTACTTACCAAAGGTCATCGTCCTACCGGTTCCATAGAAGCACAGGCCGTTGCTAAGCAATAAAAAGAAACACAACACATTTACAACGACAACCTAAAACTTTTTGAACCTTATTTCAATAACATAAGGTTGTAATTGCAAATTCTAGTTGGTTATCTTGTAGTCCCAAAAGGAAATTTTGGTAACCAGGTCAAGAGGTGCATTATATGGATCATTAGGACGGTAATGTATTATTGATTAGAAACTTTTTATGATCGTAAGTAGACACTTATTGCTAAATGTGAGTTACCATTATGCAATAAAAAAGTTATATAAAAACCCAAGGAATTATGTAGGTAATTGAACGGATCTGAAGAAGAAGAATCGATCAGGAAACGTTATTTGGTCGTTTGTTAAAAATGAAGATACCTATACAATATACAGATAGGATTTAATGTGACTTCATTAGATTTTTTTTACATCCCTTTTCGGTCTCATATTTCCGAACTACATCTTTTCTAATGATAAAGCTTGCTTGTTTGAACACGCGATCTCTGGATCTCTACTAGTCGGATTTGAAAAATTATTTTTGTATGTGATAGCCCAATTCTTGAGGAAGGCTATGGGCCACTTAACACTACGCTGGCACCTTTAGAAACTGAGCAAAACACAAAAAAAAATGCTGACCAAAAACGAAGTAATAGCGCGGTTAGGCGATGCGACGCGACTGGTTGGGTCGGGGGTCGCAATTTTACGCGAACGAAGTCGCGGGCAGAAGCTATTACTAAAATACGTCTATTTCTTTTTCTTGATATTACTTTGTAGATAAACTTTACCAAGTTGCAAACTCATGTCTTACTAACGTTTTCATAATCAATTTTATGACTTGCTGTATTAACGTCTATTTACATAAAGCGTACCATGTAGTTACTGGTCTTTTGAGACTGAAAGAAAAGTGGGTCATCGAATTTGCCTAGATATTTTATTATTTCACTAGCCTCTGCCCGCGACTTCGTCCGCGTGAAATTTCTTGCTCCCCCAACCCATCGCATCGCATCACCCGCCCGCGCTATCACATCGTTTTCTCTTAGCATTCTTCCTGACCTTTTTCTTTTTGCTCAGCTCCAAAGAGTCCTGGCGTGATTAAGCTTTCCACATGGATTGGACAATCTAATGCAAAAATAATTGATAATTCCAGAGATTAGCATGTTCAAACAAACAAACAACAGTTTGTTTTTCTGTTCTATTAACTGCTAAAGGTAACTTTATTTAATAATAGCTGTGCCCCGCCGTTTCACCCGCGGTAATTTCAGGAAAAAACCTACTAAAAACTTGTTGACAAAAAAAAACAACCGACTTCCAAAAAAATACAAAGTGAAAAATAATGACACCGACTTTCGAAATTAAAGTTATTTTTCACTTTGTAGTATTTTTTTTGGAAGTCGGTTTTTTTTATTTTTAAGTTTTTATTTTTCACTTTTTAGTTGTACCTGCCTACCCCAAACAAATTCATATAACACTACTTGGTATATGAATATCAGTGACAGGAAGCTATTGAACACATCTGCCTACCCCTTTCAAAGGTACAGGCGTAATGTTATGTTGTGTGATTGCGTAAACAATGCATGTAACATATGCTATAGCAGCAATCGCGGTTGATTTGCTGGCATTTATTGAAGAGTTCCGTTGTCTGTCTCCGAAACTCATCATCAGATCTTTATGAAATTTAAATTGGTCCTATTTAAATTTCATAAAGATCTGATGATGAGTTTCGGAGTAAAAATATTTCCGGAATAAAAATATTTCGAATAAAAAAAATTTTTGCAAATCCGTCTGTCTATACATATTATATGAGGGAGTTATGCCCGAATATACATAAAAAATAGAAACATCCGAATTGAGAACCTCCTCCTTTTTTGAAGTCGGTTAAAAATATATTCCATTACTTTAAGATATTACTTAAGATTATTACTTATACATGTAAACTATGCGACTATATTATTACTTGTAAACTATGCAACTCCTAAGATATTCATTGAAATCAAATGATGTCAAGGGCAATTTTATTCAACATTAAAGACTTGTGATGAATAACGTATTTATTTTGATAAGGATTAATATCATGTTTATAAAAAAAAACCTTCGCAAATAATGCATTAGTTTAGAAGAAATTTGATTACCATAAAAAAGGTTATAGTGAGTAAACCTTAAAAGATAGACATATGCTGTCGCGGACTTTTTTTTAGAACTTTTAAAGGGAAACAATTCCGTTATACATGATTTTTGCGTAACTTTAACCGTTTACGCAGCGTACGCAACGAAAGCTCTCAAAAGGAATATTTTTTTCCCGTTTTTGCAACATTTTTGATTGATGCTCCGCTCCTATTGGTCGTAGCGTGATGTTATATAGCCTATAGCCTTCCCCGATAAATGGACTATCCAACACAAAAATATTTTTTCAATTCAAACCAGTAGTTCCTGAGATTAGCGCGTTCAAACAAACAAACAAACAAACAAACTCTTCAGCTTTATTATATTAGTATAGAAGTATAGATGAATAAACTTAATCTAGGCCAATAAACTAAAGGTAAAGGTCTTCATGAAGTTGAATAGGTACCTACTAGATAGGTATGTCAGGTAAAAATATTTGTTTAGCAAATAGTCACCCTTCTTCAATTTGCCGTGTTATAGCTTTTTCATGCAACTGTCAAAGAATGACACTTGAATATACGGACAATTTAAGTTGGTAATCAATTTGCTTATGAATTTCCTTGAGTTTACCTACACTCTACACGAATCATTCAATAGCTTACGTTTCCATCATTATAATGATATCAGCTCCTTCCATCATCGTTCCTTTCTGACTACGGGACACCAACCCCAATAAAAAGCTATCACAGATTTTTTTTACTACCGCTACGCTTGGCAGACCGCTTAGTAAGTGATGAATGATCGCCATTTATTTTTACAGGAGGACACATCTATTATTCCATCATTCCATCATTTCATTTTTTCATTTATTTTATATTTTTCTATTATTTCTTTTTTTTATTCTATCCTCAGGGTCTAGCACGAACGCGCGGCGTAAACGAACGTAAATTCGAATGACTTGAAAATTTAAAATATTCTTTTCGCACAAATAATATTTAACGTATTATATCAGATGAATAATTTACACACCGATTTCTTTCCTTCAGTAGTCAGTAATTTGGCTTTCGAAAGAAGAAGACAAAGCGTTGCGTAAATGTACAGACGCTATACAACGTTTATTAGTAAGGGGGTTAGTTTAAAGACCTTATTCATTATCTAATTGTGCTGGTCGCACAAATTTAAACCAAAATGCTACTGGATAGGCCCAATTTCGATTCAAAAATCGTTCGAATTCACGTTAGGTTTAATTCGCGCTACGTGCCTCTGGTTTCTCTCAGTTACCATTTAACTTATTATACCACCCCAAAATTCTCGTCAGCAAAAACAAACTGTATTACGCACTGTGCACTAATAAAATGCAGTGAAGTAGGAAGGACGCGCTAACGCTAAATATCTCGTAAAGCTAACGAGCCTCTCTAATTGTTTGGAAGTGTCCCGTTATGCGAGGGGTGCCGCTAGACTTATTATAACTTCTTTATTTCTTTCCATCGTTTAATGTTATGGCACTGATGATATTTCATATTATAGTATATGTGGGGAATCGAGATAATTTGTGATTACAAGAGTACGCACGGAAAGTTTTTTTTTTTTGTGAATTTATTATAGCTTTCTACAATGCAACTACATGATGTTCAGTTTTAGTACTTTGTTGGTTTTATCGAAAGAAGCAATAAATGAGTTTAATCAGCATGCAGAATAAGAAGAATGATCACATATTTTTCAACTCACAAGTCCCAACCTCTCGTTCTTCACCATTCAACTCAATTGACACAGTTTTATCTTAAAATCAAACATATACTACAATATGCAAATGCGGACATTAAATCGCGCGTCCCCAGGGTGTCGGTTCAACACCCCGCTGCTGAGTTTATGAATAATGACACATCCTTACTGCCGCTGTTAAATGACACTTTTTATACAACACACTTGTAATTTCTTAACGAGTTACTTTATGAGTCTTGAGACAATAGCAGTAAAAGGGGTGCTGAAATTTTGCAATATCAAATCGTAAAAATTCTAGTAAACAGGGCCAACGCAAAACAGCGTTGGACTGTTGCTAGGTAACTCTGTCATCGACATTTATTTCTAAATAAATGGCATGACTTTCTGAAATTTAAAAATATGTATATATAGGTAATTTTCAGAAAGTTAGAAA
This sequence comes from Luperina testacea, assembly GCA_927399505.1. Lineage (NCBI taxonomy): Eukaryota > Metazoa > Arthropoda > Insecta > Lepidoptera > Noctuidae > Luperina > Luperina testacea. The sequence continues at coordinate 13,248,044 of OV656768.1, read as the reverse complement.
GCTACTTATGGGACTAAATTTCAAGAGTGGAATAATTAAGGATTGCTTTCGGCACGCACTTTTTGGACGATTTTTTCGCTAAATCCTAACTTGGGGAACTCTTTTGGGTTGCTTTATTAGGATTTGAAGCCGGCCAGCCGATTTGATAAGAAATAACAAAAATAAAGGAATTTGAAAAAAAACAGGAATACTGACTTTCGGAAAACTTGTTATTGTGTTACAAATTATCTGAAACAGTACAGTAGCACTTTGTTGACCACAGTGTGAAGAGACAGTTGAGTACGTGATCCCCCAAGTGGAATGACTGAATTTATTCATCATACTTTGTACAATAGTTTTCACTAAAGTCACAATGGATCACTGCATCCTTTTCAGTCATGTTTTCTTTCAGTGCCTTCAGTGTCTGGTACTGGTGTATGATGTTTGTTTCGTGGTTCATAAACTTTGGTAACTCTTACATGAAGCGATAAATTCAGTATTCCACCAGCCGTCATCAGTATTCCGCCAGTCGGAATAATGGAATACTGACGTGAAATACTGATGATCGAGGAGTTTTTGGCTAAAAACGGATCTTTAAAATATATTTTTTAAACCTCAACCTTATAAACCAATAAATTAAGTAAATATGTCATCGTTCTACATTAAAATAAAACAAATTATCTAAAAACTTACGATAGAAATCATTTATCAAAGTTTAAGAATCATTTACAAATCGGCTGGCAACGGCACTCTCCTCGTCGATTGATGCGACCGTACTAAAGGGCCGAGGGACTTTAGTCCTTCAAAGGGTGTGCGGGGTGCGGGGCGGGGTGCATTTCTCTAACTTACTAAGCGGCAACGGTGTGAAGTTTTGATAATGTGTGATTTTACTAGGAAATACATCTCGCCGGAATTTTATCTCAAAACCGGGTGGCAAAATGCAAAACGATTGTAAGCCTATCTATTATGTGAAATATGTTTACAATATGTCTTAAACAGTCAGAAAACTATTCTAGTTTATAGTTTTAGTGACAATTATCACTTTATTCTAAAAGTATGTTATTTTAAAGGGCTTTGAGTAAAAAAAGATAGGCCAGTTACAACCGGAAAACTGACGAGTTTTGGTGTTTAGAGCCAATTTTCACGTATTCATTGTAATTAGATTTTAACAAAATCGGCTGCAGACCTATAACTTAGTCTAAATATTACTCTAGAACCTATAAATATTTATATTTTTTGTAAATACTAGTGCTGCATGCCAGTACGCGCAAAATTCCACTTTTAAAATTTAGTCCCTTATCGAATACTTACTATCTTTTCACTCTCTTAGAATTAATAACAGTCCGAAATCAAATATGTTACGAAAAAATAACTGAAAACTTGAAACAAAAAGTCCGATCAACACAATAACATTATTAAATTCCGAACTGACGTCAGACTTCACAGACCAATTGATTTCATGCAAACAAAACAAGAATACAGAACAAGTGAAAAAGAAAGATAAAACATTCAATGTGACAATAACGAATAGTGTCACGTTCTGTCTCTTCCAGTCATACCCCCTTACTAATAAACGTATTATATCAGATGAATAGTTACACATCGATTTCTCTATTTCAGTCGTCAGTAATTTGACTTTCGAAAGAAGAAGACAAAGCGTTGTGTAACTATACAGACGCTATACAAGGTTTATTAGTAAGGGGGTTAATAAAAATTGTAACCCCATTCTTACTTAATGTTTATTGGTTATTATTACGCAGAATGTAATATAACTGAGTAATAAGAAGCAATTAGTTCGTGATGGTCACACACGATGATGCGACAACATTAAATCAAAGTCTTTGATTTATTTTTAAAGATTTTCTCCTTTTTTCGGTTAACCCATGTTGTCCCACTGCGGAGCTAAGATCTCTCCATATTTTTCCACTTTTCTTTGTGTTTGTGCCTTTTCCATCCAATCGGTTAAGAACGAGTCCAAATTCGAGATTTACTCCTAGTTGTAAGAAAATCTCGTAAAAGTGAAGAAGACCTTATACATTCTTCTAAATTCATTAAAAACATTAGACTTTTTTCCTTTCTGTTATTTTCAAAGCGGTTTTCTTAGTTACTTTTTCTACGTAATCCCGTCAATAAAAGATCAGAGTGTTAATTACGAATTTTCTAAGGTCAAATATAAAAGAAGAATGTTTTTATATTTACAAATATGAAAGTAAAAGTGCCCAAGGGACAAGCTATCAACATCGAAAAACTCATTAAAAACTTGTCAAAAGTCAATTACTTACCGTTGCCCTGTTGCTGAAGCGACACAAAAAAGTAAAAGAAAAAATTTGTCAGTGTGAAGATAGACTTGAAATCTAATTTTATATGAGAGAAATATAGATAAAAGTTTGAAGGAAACTTTTGTACTTATTTATTTTGTTCAAAAACACAAAATATCATAGACACTTTCAAAGATCTTAATATATATAAATTACGTCGTGTCACGATGTTTGTCCGCGATGGACTCCTAAACTACTTAACCGATTTTAATCAAATTTGTACACCGTGTGCAGTTTGATCCAACTTGAAAGATAGGATAACTCAATCTCCATTTATAAGCGCAATGTTATTTTATTGCACAAAAACGTTAGCCACAGCAACGCGTGGCCGGGTCAGCTAGTATAATATAAGAACTATCTACAATTTCCAGCCATTTTCTTAGGGTAAGTGATAAAGTTTCCCTGTCATAACTTTTAACAAAACACGATCGCAAAATTAAGCTATAGATACGTAGCTGAAAAATGTGTATCCCATAATTCCTGTTTCAATAAAAATAATGAATTGTATTTTCGCATCTATATCACGTTGTAATGTTTCTCGACCGTGTAAATGAAGAAAGTTGTGCATTGATCCCGTCGTCGTTGGGGAATTTTCAGTGCGGAAAACAAGGCTTTTTTTTTTCTTATTAGGCAAAGGTATACTCGCGTCTGATTTGTTCTGGCATTTGTTATTTTCCCCCTATAGCTTCGATTGTTCTTGAGGACCTTTTGTTTTGCTTTCCTTTGCATTTGCTACGGCAAAACTTGTAATGAAACTGTTTTTTTTTTTTAGTTTTATTATTTTGTCGTTGCATAGGTGTTTATTTTGTTTATTGGTAAAAGGCAATTTTATAAGCGTCAAGTTTTTAAATTAAAATTTAATATTATCTCAGTTCTCTCCTCCACAATTTTGGTTACTGGTAGTGTCTTCAAGAAGAGAGTATGTATGAGATCATACATTCCTTTTGAATGTCGTCATTTACGGAAGCGATTTCATAGAGTCACATATTATGTACATAGAAACCAGGGATGTTAGGGAGCTCCGTAACCGTAACCGAAACTATCGGATATCCGATATAAAAAATTATCCGTAACCGTAACCGAATCCGAAATAAAAGATTCGGATAATATCGGATAGGGGCGGAGCCTAATTGAGACACGAAGATAAAGATAGCTATGATTGTTATGTTAAACTTAAATCATAGTAAATAAATATGTGCAATGTGCATTCTAAATTTAAATCTAATTTTAATATTTTCTTTGAATACGAAATTACTAAATAAGTACTTATAGTTATAAGCAATAATTTTATTATTACATTTTCATTTTAGGTAGATTAGATAACACTCAACATTTATTATTATAATCATTTTTAATTTAAATAGCTGTAATAACTCACAGACTGATTGTAATTCCTACCAAATAGTTACATATAAATAAAACTATTTTATTAACTACATTTGTATTGTACTTTTGAAATTCCTAAAAAAATTAATAACCGTAACCGAAATTATCCGAAACTAACGGATAATCCGAAATAATTTCATATCCGTATCCGTATCCGTATCCGTATCCGGTATAATAATCATTCCTATATCCGTAATTAATCCGTATCCGAAATTTCATATCCATAACATCCCTAATAGAAACCAGTCGCTTCACTGCAATCTGTCAATGCGTTTGGCCGAAATTGCCGCTGCGGTCGCCTTCGGAAGAGCACCTTAAGGCACTGAAAATCATGTTCAATTTACAAAACTTAGGTCTGGAATATAAAGAAAGAAAAGAAAGAAAGAAAGAAAAAGTATTTATTGCGACTCGTACAGGAAGATCACAAACTAAACTAAATACAGCAAAATAAAAAACCAAGTTATATATAAAAAAAGTGACAAAAGGAAAATTAACATAAACAACATTTTAGTTGAATATCAACCTCGCCTTAACCGACTCAGATTGTAACACAATACACGAGGCAAGTACCCATGTCACTAAAATATTCAATGGACTTCAATATTACCATACAGCTACCAAGTTTCATACTAAATAGACATGCCTATGCCTACTAGATAACGCATCCCGCAAAGGAAACTGCGGACGAGCGGCGCCGCTTTGTGCCGATATCGGAAATTGAACACCATCCCGCAAGCCGACAACTTTAATCGGGAACCCTTTGTTTGGATGCCATGATGGTTTGCAGTTGCAGTTGTGAAATGTTCGTGTGAGAGTTTTCAATATGGTGTTTTATGCGTGTTTCAGGAGAAAGAATGTGTGGGATCTGGATGTGCCTTTTTGGAGCTGCCGGTTTATTTTGTAGAAATTTTACCGTGAAAACTCAAGTGGAGCGTGGCTAGGGATTATCAATAGTGTCAATTCCTAGCATCAGGTAGTATGATTTCTCACTACACCTAAGTATTCCCGGTGACGTTTTAACAGAATAGACAATCTCGAGTCAAGGCGTTTAGAGACACAGAAATCAATACAGAGTGGCAGGCACATCAACTCGCAAACATTACCCATGAATTCAGTACAAGATTCTAGACCCCCCCTTTTTTTTGGGTGAGAAATTATCAAATAACTTCTCCCGCTCATCGTGTCAGACTTTTACTGGCTAAAACCCACCCGTGTTCCTTCAGTGGCCTGTGCCAGGGGCCACGGTATCTCTTTCGAACAATACAATACAGAGTGGCAGGCACATCAACTCGCAAACTTTACACATTAATTCAGCATATGATTCTAGACCCCCTAGGGTAGTAATTTTTCGTCGGTTATCAAACGCCATCCTGTATATTATTCACAAATCGGTCCGTCAGAAGGGACTTACCTATGTAGGTTATGACTTATGACCAGTGATCGGACTAGGTAGATTGATTTTTGGTACTTGTATCACAAATGCACACAGAAAGAATAACATGGATAAGCCATTTTTCCGGAAAGTAATTCCGGTATTTCCGGATTCAATTAAATATTGTTAATGTTGGTAGTGATATTATTACTACTCAATTCAAAATTTAAAGGAAGGTATCAAAACTAAATTAATTCATTATTTATCTGTTGAATAATAAAAACAATCGAATTCCGATCGAAGCTTTAATATTTATTTTTTATTTTTAGCGTTTTATGGCTAGATCTTTTATAGATAGATATACATTTCGGCTAACTAATGAAATTCTGACTACCACCAATTCCGGAGGAATGTCCATAGTAATATATACGTTTCGGATCAATGACCCCAGTTCAATCTACCTACTCCGATCACTGCTTATGACTTTAAATTGAAAGATATCCAAAAAGAGAGCTTTGAAAAACAATTGGGTGTCTAAGAACTAGTTTCGGTTTTCAGTTTACAGAAATACATACCACATTCGAAAAATGTCATAGAACGACATTACTTACGTATAATATTTAACAACATTATAGATGATACAAGAAACAACTTTACCAAAAGCTTTTAGCTGAACTACCGGTCACACATACAGACGGAGGACAAAGCTCAAATTTCACTATTCAGTGAAAGTTTACGTTAGAACATTTGCATAAACTTCCCGTCATCAACAGAAATTGTAACATGGTTAGCGAACTGACAAGGCGGAGCAACCATGGAGCATAAAACACAGAGCGAAGAGCGTACGTGCGAATCATTGCTGAGAAAAAAACAGTAGGCGTATCACAAGTTTTTCACCATCGAGATCCACGTACATACTTACGAACTCTTGATATTTAACATCGAGATATAAGTACTTACGTTAGTACTTATATCTCGATGATATTTAAGGTATTTTTTTAGCTTCATCCTTAGATAAAGTTATAAAGTTTATCTAAGGCTTCATTATCTAATATTTATTTTAGTCATTTTTTTTATTATTTCCAATTATTTCCTTAGTATCCATCCACCCGAACCAAACATGTTTCTTATTTATGTGCACTGTGTGAATACGTAGTAATGTTATGAATATATAAGACCTTTGTTTAGCTTCATTAATTAAACAATAATAATTATTGATAACAATAACAATAGAGTATTTAAAATGAGTCGATGTATAGAACCAATCAAGCTACGTTTTATTAGGTATTTCAAGTTGTACGGTTAGATTAAACTTAGTTTTTTTTGACAGTTACCTACTATGACTACTTGACACGTCTATTTCAAGAACCTACGAATATCAAAACTTCTGAAAAAAACAGTGATCTTTATTAAAGAAAGTTAAAGCAAGATTTCTAGAAATTCAGAACATGCCTAAAGCCTTATTCGTCTGAAAACTTTTGTCTGTACCAACAAACCTTGAAAAGGTGGTCAAACCAATAAATCCAAAAATAATCCACAAGAAAGAAAGAACAGAAAAAAGAAAATAACCTTCTGACATGAATATAGACGTTTCTGCCTACCCCATCTACTGATATGTGGTCACTGTGAAGTTTAAATCAGGAAATGGAAAATGTCAAATGCATATCCATGTCGCAAGCCTCAGAGGAAAAATTAAATGCCATCCTGCAAATTGATTCTGCTTGTGGTCACTACATGTCGGCAATGTTGATATGCTAGGCCAGATTCGTGTATAGCAAAATAAGCCCTAATGGCTGTGTGACAAGTGTTTTTATTGCGGATGTATATTTTGATAAATCACGCTGTATTTCCAATTGATAGCCGGGAAGTATTGTTACTTGAATTTTAACGTAAAATTTTAGGCTCCTTCAAACAGGCGCGACACGCGATATAATCGCGCGCGACACAAAGGCACCGCAAGTCGCGCAATGAGCGGTGCCTTTGTGTCACGCGCGATTCACGTCGCACGTCGCGCCTGTTTGCAGGAGCCTTAAATTGGGTGTAAAATTATGAATTATTAAGTTATAGAAGTAACTTTAGATATAAGTAAATATTTCCTCATATTTGTTTGAATACAATTTATTGTTAAATTAGTAATGTGTTAGTTGTTTTTATAGTAGCAGTTTACTTCCAATAACGATAACGGCTTGACTCATAAGCTTTTTATCGGGACGTGTGAGTTTCACTCAAGAAAGTTATTATAGTGTATTTTCTATACAATGCCTTATTTGGTAAACAAACACAGCCCGAGAATATCAATCACACGCTTTAATTTAAGAATTATCATATTGATGTTTGTAAGAAACCTCATAAACATTATGAATCACATCAAAACTGCTTCGTTTTAAGCACTTTTTTTAATCAAAATCCTTTGTTTACCAAATCAGACAATACCTAAAACACTATAGCATAACCTATCAGTTAATATTTCGCAACTGAAGGTGCCAAACTACGTACCCAAATTCTGGGCCGACTATATTTAGATTACCATCGACACGCTGAGTAGAAGAAGTACTCGTATTTTCTCATAACGCCTAAGCAAGTCCAGCACGTACCGAACAAATCACCACAAGTTTCATATAACATGTGGGCCTATTCGTCAATGTCCGGAGATATATAAAAAGGAAACCCTAGCAACTAACTGGGCACTTTATCATCAGCAAGTTGAGTGGACTCGCGTTATGGCCTAGGAGCACGCAACGGGTATCGAAATCCGACGGATCGGTTACACCAGCGTATACTTGAGAGCAAGTTATGTTATCTTAATAATATTTTGAGACTTCAATAAAAAACACGTCTGGGTTTGCTACGTTTGCCTGCCTGTCACATTTTAATTTCTCTGAAAATAAACGGTACAATAGATTTTTTTATAAATAAATTCAACATTAATGATGTAACAAATATTTTTGTAACAATATAATTTTTATGAGTGTCCGTGGAGTTTCTTGCCCGTTCTTCTCCATAAGTACCTAGTACGATTTGGAATGGGCAACTAGCTTCATATTTTTCTGACCGACCGACTCCTTGATAATTCCTGTAAATGGTTTATATTTGAAATACATGCTTTAAGTGTGAGTTTTCTGTTGAAATTTTTACCACAACAAAGACGCTATGGTGTATATGAAAGAAATTATTAATAAAAACCACAGTTCTAGTTGAATATTAAGACTCAATTAACTAGCAGGAAAATATGAAGAATACAAAAAAAATGCTCGAATTGGGAAACAAACTCTTGTTCTGCAACTTTTCTTGACATTTCCAATTAAATTATATCCCTAGTCTAGTCTGGTCTCAAATTATATTTCCAGTAAAATACCGTATTAGCCAGTTTATAGCCACAGGTTACATGAATATTATTATGTTAATCCTGCCATTTACTTCCACAGCGTTATAGGTTTTAAATTAAGTACCAAGTATCGTGGTCGGTAGTAGCTGGTAATTGACACTCGATTTATTAATGCCGCTTTAATAACTCTTGTATATGCGACATGAGGCACTTCCCGTTTTTGACTCAGACCACAACATTACGCCTGCATTCCTAGAAGGGATGGGTAGTTGTGTATCATCATTTCGCCGGTTGTCATTATTTAACTTACCAATGGATGGAATGCTATGCTATGCTATTGAGGAATTTCTTATGAAACAAAACAGTGGCACTTCAGGAGTGCCGACAGAAGTGAAAGCTTGAAAAAGCATAGTAATTTTATAAATATGTTTGAAGGTCATTCTTCCCAAAGAAAATTTACCGCGTGGTTGATGTCTTATTATGTATACAATGCCCAAAACTTAAAACAGAGGTCTTGGTTACGGTAACAGTGTTGCGAGTTCAATGGTTTTTTGCCATCTCAAAAAATGCCCTACGCGCCTAAAGAAGATTTCACTTCAAAAAAAACAATAAGGTTTTACCAGTCTTGATATTAGACGTAGGACCGCACGGTCAGCAATCTCGCTTGCGACTAACTTAGTAGACCAAAGAGACAGTCAAAGTAAGTAGCAAAAAACCTTAAAGTACCATTAACAAAGACCACATACTAAGAGAAATCTTCGAAGTGGTTCAATATTTATTACCTGACTGATCATCATAGTCAGCCTACAACGTATCCGCTGTTGGGACACATGCCTTTTCTCTGTGCGAGGGACTGGGCCATAATCCGCTACGCGAGCCCAATGCTCTGACTGATTGATTAACCTTTTCTTACTACGTACCTTCATATAGGACCCTCCAGCCTTCTCCTCGCAGTGACGCCTGATGTACCGTTGGCAAATGTTCGACATTTTCCACTCTGAAAAGTACAACAACCTTGTTAGTTCAGACAATGGGCTCGTTATTTTTAGTTGTTCTTAACTTCTTAACCAATGTCATTTCTATCATTGTATACAAACCATTTTCTAGCTACGGGATGTTAAGTAAGTACCTTGGTGTCGGAAAAATAGTAGACCGTCGTTAGATTCTCGAAGTTAGGAGGAGTGGGAAATCCCTTGGGAGGTTATAAAAACATAATAAAGGGAACATGCCTTGGGCGAGGCTGAATTTGAGAAACGATCCGTTCAGCATTAGAAAATTCGATCCAGTAGACAATTACTTAAGTTATATGAAAAAGCAGTTATAGAAATTAATAGAGTACCTAGATGCAAAACAGTTGCTTGCGAAGTACACAAGGTGGGGACGACAATACGACAGTAAATTAAACTTCTTATATCTAACCCTCTGGATGCGGGAAGCACAGAACCGGTCGAAGTGGAGGTGCTTGGGGGAGACCATAGATATCCGAGGGGAGGCCTATGTCCTGCACTGAAGGTCTTTAGGCTGAAATGATGATATCTAATGATGTTCCCAAACTGCAATTTCAAATTTCACCAATTTAATCAAATATATCCAATAGTTAAGTCACTATAGCTAGTCACAGATTGACAAAATCGGCCCATCACTACTTACTATTAATTTTAAATAAGTTTTTTTTTTATTTCAATGCTAGGATTTTTAGGTAGTTCCTACATACTCCTATATCATAGTACCTACTGCCAGTGTTTTCATTTAATGTCGTATTGTCATCTCCATATTCTATAGTATACATAAGGTAGAAACTGCCTTAACTTAATTCCTTAGCAACAGCAATATTAATTCTGAAATCATAGCGTGTTGGCGTCAAAGGAAATTAGCGCATGAATGGCCGTCTAATTGCTAACTAGTTAATAACTCGATTTCCTTTTAACATCTTTTCCGGATAGCAAAAACTAATAACGTGTTATTTTAACACCTTCCTGCTATTCCTGTGATGCAATAAAATATTTACTAGTTTTAACTGTTAGGCATAATTTTCAAAATGTTTCCTTGATTAAATTTATTGAGTTGATTGTGTGCATATACCAATGAGAACAATCATTTCAGGAACATTCAGAAGCTCAAAAGCATGTGTGCTTCTGAATGTCCCTGAAATGATTGTTGCTGATTGTTGTCGTTGTTGTTGTTGATGATTGTTGTTGTTGTTGTTGACATATGCACACAATCACCTTAATAAATTTAACCAACGCAACATTTTGAAAATTATACCTAACAGTTAAAACTGCGCATTTGCAGCGGTAGTAATGTATTACTACCGCTGTAAATTCTATGATAACAGTATTTTCCATAAAGAATTGGGCTATTAAGTTCTGACCGCATGAAGTGACCCTTGTAAATTTCACTAAGCCACATCTGGTTATCCCGAAAACCGACCCAAGAATAAGCCAATCTGGAAATGGACCTGCCAAAATATCACTGTCAATATGTTCATGTAGTTTTCCTATTCAACTACATCCAGGCTTCCAAACAAAATTAGATCGTTCTCATTCGTCAATTCAGTGCCGTTCACCTATTTTTCGTAGGAATCTCAGCATTCTTCTATTCTATACAACAACATTATGACCTGAGATGTCGATACCAATTGGTTGACCAAATAAGGTAAATATTTAATTAAACGTTGCATTTTCTGCTGTATCTGCCTAGTTTATATATGTAGTAACATATATATTGTAGTTAGTCATTGAACCGTTGTTTCTGTCTCAATCACTTCTACATCTAGGTCGATACTATTGTGTCTATATACATAGTTACTCAACAGTACCGGTGGGTTGGTTTACCGAAGTAAACCAGTCTGTAGTGAGTCATTCATTGAAGGACTGTTAGAGTACTGTCACTGATTTCTATTGTTCTTAAGTAAAACGAAAGATAGAATGGTATTTGTTAGTATCTTTAACAATTTGAAGGCATTCATGCATATCTTAACCACGTTGCCCTATAATTCATTTACAGAATGTCTCAATCAAGTCTAGTTACGAGTTTACAAACTTTTTTATACTATTTAAATAACAGCTGGATTAATAGCATTCTGAATTATTGTGATTTTCAACATTGTTTATTTAAAAAGATTTATTATATTCATCTCAATCTCTAACATTGTTTTTTAAATACATCATATTTTTTTTTTGTACTCATACTTTCCCTTCTTCTACTTAATCGATCTACACCACACACGTTAACACTTCAAAGTGATCGGTGATCAGATTATTAGTTTCAACCACATCTGTACCACATTCTTCAAAAGCAGAGTAAACAAGCTTAGTTTAGGACTGTTGGTAAAATATTAAGGAGGTTAATCTTACCCCATTAATTGCAAGCCTAAAGTACGTACGAGTAAAGCTATTTTAGAATTAGCTATTCCAAGTTCCCACTGAAGTAGATAAACTTGCTTTATACAGACATCTCTCTAATAGTTATGGAGCGAGCCTAACTTAGACTACTCATAAATTTTAGGGTCTCTAGAAACTTTTAAGTAAATACTACATATTAGTCTTAATACAAAACGAATACCTTCGCCAAGAACATTGTTACAATGCTCCTACACAATTCCTATATTAATATATTCCCTGACCTGTTATTTTTTTTATTTGCACAAGACCTAGCTAAACTTATCCTTCCTTTGGTAGTAAATACAACAAACATTAAAGTTCAAGCCCAGTACCTATTCTCAAAATCCGACATGTGAACGGTTTCGGGTAAACTTTACATTGGGCACTCATCGCGGTCGACGAATTTAAATCGTTCTAGCATCCGGAATGTGTAATAGAAGACGTGTAGGAAGCGTAGAATTGAACGAATGGATTTGTACGTATTGTGTGTAAATAATGCTATATTAGTAACATCTGCCCGTGTTCATAAATCTTGTTTTAAATCTTATGTCAAAATGTACGCTTTCGTCTTCACTTATAATGTCTATGGTTAGATTTTTAGAAGAAGTATTTAAAATTTTCAAGCTTATAATTTTACTCATAGTCAGTCATGCTTATGCATCGTTACGTCAGAATCCCGGAAGTCTGACAATCATTATATTCAACTCAGTTACTGGGTAATAACACAGTAACTGAGTTGTGGAAGTTAGATAGGCAGTCGCAAAGAGTAATATAAGTAATATGGGTTGGCAGTCGCTTCATATAAAATACTGGTATTCAGTTCCTTGATGTAATGATTCATCTGCCTCCGGTAAGACTGGAAGCCGACCAATATAGTTGGGAAAAGGCTAGGCAGATGATGCTTGTGTGTGTGTGATGCAGTCAGTCATGCTTGTGTAAAGACGGTATACCTTGAAGGTATCTTTTTAATCGGACCAATCCGTTAACTATATAATTTTTTTGATATCTCTACAAACTTCTACTCTATTAATGTTATTATGATTTATGTGCATAGTTTCTTTGGACTAACGAACTAACTTGATTTTGAGAGAATTAAATTGAGAATTTTGATTGATTTGCGAGTCCGTTTCGTTTAAGTTCACTTGAATGCTAAGTGGCAGACACGACCTTTAGTTTCTTCTTTGGCTGATTCTGCAATTTCATCAATAAACTTTTTCTGCTTGCTGATTCTATGAAATCAACTTGTTATCTGAGGCCTGATCATATGACATGGAGTTGATTTCAGTCGATATTTGAGACGAAGAAAACAACCTAACACCCAACATAAAATTAGTTTCGATTGCAACTGGAATTACAGAATCAGATTACTTTTTGAGAGTATTTCTTAGGTATTCATCACATACACGTATAATCACGCCTGTATTCCCCAAACGATTAGGCAGAGATGTACCCATAGTACTCCCATGGTTTCCCATATTTCACTAGTTATGTTTCAGTCCCATCCCATGTAATCGGAGTTTCGATAACTTTTACCAAATCAAAATCCGTTATAAACGATTGACTTCAATGTAAGAAATTCATCCAATGTGAACATAAGGGAAAAAATTATTGGTTTCTCAATATTTTAGGTACCTATGTACTTATCATCAAATGGATACTAACAGGAAAACCTACACAAAAATATACGAGTATGTATACCTATCTACATTATATTCCTCGCCCAAAAAAAAATTCTTACTCACCTAGTGACAAAACGCATCGAACAAAATAGGAAATACTTAGTATGCAAATATGTCACAGTACAAGATATGTTCTTGCTTTAACATCCTATTAAAACCTATCACGTCTGTAGTATGACAACTGAATGAATAAACTACTCGTCACCGAAGGACGATAAATATGAAGATCCTTCGATCGCACGTGAGAGCACGCTCGGGATGAGATTATATTCTTTATTAGTAAACATATCTGGCCGTATTTATGATGTAATATAGTGTGTTAGATATCCTTATGATCAGCTAGTATAGACATTGTCAATAGATGAATCAATGTTCTTATGTCAGACAGTGAGGCCTGTGCCTGTGTTGTCTTCAAATAAAATGTGGTCACTATCAAGATAGTGACCACATTTAGGACTAGTAGCTATTAAAATAATATTGTTGATACGAATAGAAGAAACATTGAAAACTTGCTCCAGCTACGGAAATCCTATATATATGGCTGGAGAATGTGTGGAGTTTCTTGCCCATTCTTCTCCATACGAACACTACCTTTTGGAAGGGGCGACTAAAATCAATTAAATTTTACTGTAAGTTTTGACGTTCAAAAGTGCCTTTGATTGACTATTTGAAATAAATGATTTGACTTAGACTTTGACTTTGAATATTTTCAATGACTTTGAATCTACATACATAATTCCACTAAGACGCGCAAATAGTTAAATAACTAATCAAAAAAGTTCATAACGTTCCCTTACCAAGGTTCAAAAGATTATTTTCAATCACAATAAAATCCAATAAATTTACAGAACGGAACATAATAAGACTCTCATCAATGAGCAATTCCTTCAAACTTTTAATCCGCCTAACTTTTTAATTGGTAAAAATAATCCGAATGCCAGGAGTCGATAATTGAAGAGTGTTCCAAAGAATGAAGTAATTCAAAGATCAAGGGAACATTCTCGAGTTGTTCGAGCCCCGTCAAACATTTCGTTTTATTTGTTTGCACCCTCGGACGAAGTGTCCCCCCTAAAGTAAAAAGGTCACCGCTCACTTAAACTCTGTCTGCAGACTAGTTTTCTGATCGAACTAAGATAGTTTTCTGATGAATAAATTTTTAAAATGAATTACCTATCATGAACATTTAAGGAGATCGTCTAAGCAACTAAAGTAATAATTTTTACATAATTGTAATAATTTTTCCCTAACCGCAAAATAAAAAATTAGCTGTAAAAATCTTGAATATTAATTGTTTTTTCCTTATTTTTTAGATAGGTTTATGAATCAGCCGACAGTAATGATATTTTATTGGTGGTCACTGTCCTACTGATAAAATAAAAAATATTTTAGGTCAACTAGATATTTTTAGAGAACTAATGCTGAACTAGGTAACTATTTATTTATTTTATTATGTACAGTAAAATACATAGCTCACGTAAAAAGGTACTGCTTATTTCTGAAGAAATTTCTTCCAGCAGACCTGCAAGAGGAGAAGTGAAAAAGATAGTAGACAATAGTGTGTGAGAACAAGAAGAGAAAAATATATGAATGTGTGAAGTCTAAAACTAAAATACTAAATATAACTACCCATATAATGCAAAAAAAAAATTACTTAAATAAATAGGTACATAACGCTAAAATATATAAACAAACATAATATATATACATTAATACATGAAACCACATGAAACATCTATGTGTACATGAGTCCATGATTAAGTTGGATACTTTCAAGGACGGCACCTTGGAATATTGCGTGCCTGTATTTTCCACCGTAACCACACGTAATGGTCCTAGTGTGAGCACACCACATAATAAACTCGGACGCAGCAATTTGCGTTCAAACTGCATGATTGTGGGCAAAGGGCCCGTTGCTAGGCAACCGACGTTTACACCAAATCATGTTTACGAAATGCGCCTACGGGCTATTACGGGTTTATTTGTATTGATATCACACTATTTGTGGGCTCGGGATGATCGTATTTCATACACACATCACACATGAGTGTCATAACAACATAACATTGTCATTATTATCATTAGGTACTAGGATTCTTGGAGCGATGGCGGTTAGACAGTGTATTAAGATTACTTTTCAAATCTATTCTATTTTCATTAAATGGTCAGCAAATGTCGACCATTCTGCCAATGTTAAAAGAAGTTGGAAGAAAATTAAAAAAAATCAACAACTGAAGACATAAAAATAAAACATTAAAAAACCTCTGTGACAGACACAAAAAGTGAATAAAGGTCATCGAGATATAAGTACTAACGTACTAGAGAAGACACCGTAAATTCCTACTTTGTCTCGTTCAACTGCGGTGATCGTGCCGCACCTCACTCAGTCGCTCTCTTGCTCTTTCGCGCCTAGTACTTCCGACAATAATAAATTAATTCATAGAAAAAATCGACGAAAAATGCCTTGGTGTGTGTTGAGATATTGTACTAATAATTCAAGGAACACGGCAAAGTGCAAAGGAATTAAGTTTCATCGGTAAGTAAACTAATTTCCTTGTTTTACAAATTAAATAATTACCACGCGCCATATTGTATTGTTTGTCATAGACTAATCAAACAGAGTGCAATGTAGGTAGATTAGACTGACATTACGGTGAAAATATCGTATGTTGTGTTTTTAATGTTGATATTAATATTTAGTTTTTTAAACTATCGCACTTTAAACAGATAATGTGAGTATCAATATAATTTTTTTTAGCTATTCGTTTAAAACATGAAGCAAAAACAGATCAAAGCGTTGATTATTCCACGAAAAGGCAAAAGATGACTAAACTCATATTATTTAAGGGTAACTAAATAAAATACTTATATCAAAAAAATAAATTGTCTATTATTTATGAAATAAACCCTGTAGGCAAAATACCTACGTTGTCCATTCTGTAGTACTCCTGTCATAGTCTATAGGGAAGACATGTTGTTGCACTTTGTCGAAGAAAACGCGTAAGTGCCGTGATTTACATGGCGCTTAAGACCTTTTTGCCGAGAATAAATACACTTCTGCAGCAAATCTAGCGCTGTGGTAAATTAGTTACGGTTTAGACGAATTGTTATTATTTTAGCGCTGCAGCGAACTAAAGATTCAAATTACGAAGAATAGGACAATTCAGTTATTTGACGTAGCTTCTCTAGTACGTTAGTACTTATATCTCGATGATAAAGGTTCCGATTTTCTTTGAGGTCGGAATCCTTAAAATCATTACTGTCATTTTACGTTACTTACTCTATGATCACATCATTATTCTCTTGTCCTTTTCCCAATTTACTGGGGGTCGGCGCAACATGTCCTTTTCTTCTACAGGGTTATTGAAAAACACCAACAACCTCTTAAGAGGTCATTGAGCTCATCATTATGAACAACTTTTGCTATGGGACAAAAATGAAATCGCGAAAAAAAAATATGTTTAGTCACGAGCACTAATATGTCAACACTTGCCAACTTTCAATTGCGATTTTTTCGTGAAATAACGAATGCAACATTGAAATACGACACTACACAAACCTATGGGTTCGAAAATACTTTGTTCGTAATAACATAAAATTTCATTCAAAACTAAAGGAGAAAATCGTCTTTGAATAATGCCAAGTGTATACATACTTATGCTCGTGACTGTTCGTATAACTTGTCAAAATGTAGGGAACAGCTGATTTTTTTCGCGATTTCATGTTTTTCCAATAACCCTATATACTTCTCTATCAGTCGTCATCTATGATCAGAATTAATTAATAGGTACCTACTTATCAAGCTTCTGCTGACGCATGCATTTTATTAATTATGCTAAACTCTAGAGGAATCTAACTGGGCTATACCAGCAGTGCGATTCTGTAACCATCTCACCGTGAAAACTTAGGTGAAGTGAGCGTGGAGTGAGCTGTCAATAGTGTCAATTCCTAGCAAAAACAAACTCACATCACCTAAGTTTTCACGGTGAGATTTTTACAGAATCGACCGGCTGCACTGATAAAGAAGTTATTGTAGCTCAGTTCAGACTTATTACAATTTAGGTACATAAAGGCGCTGATAAACCTGAGAACTTATAAACACAGAATTATCAGCGCCTTTATGAATCTGTGCATTCACTTGTAATGTGCATTCTAGCGAATGTTGAATTACAACTATAATGCTTCGTTGCTTTCAATGGGGTAATTGCGTAACACATTAACAGTAGCAATGGCGGTTACTTTGACAGTTGAGCAACAATTATTGCGTTATTTACGTTTATTGAGCAGACAAATTTTTCGGACATATGAAGCAACTCCTTCAAAATCATTCACATTGTGATTGATCGTCTGTTAAGCAATTAGCGTGCTGTTCAATAACATTCAAAAACGGGCGAATGCTTGTTGTTCTCTCAAATAAATTCGGAGACATCTCCTTTACCAGCCAGTAATATTTTGTACTGCCAAACATGTATAGGTACCTACACAATTTATGACACCTCGATTTATCTAAAACCGCCAACAAATTACACAAGGCTTTCTAGTTAGGAGTCGGTCGCAATTTCCTGGTTGCCAAAAATGGGTGTCATCTCACAAAAAGGGTAGGTTGGGCCTGTTATACCCACTATTCCCAGCCGTCGCCGGTCGTGCGTGAGTTACGTAGTCACACCATAAATGTTGCCAATTTGCATAAGGGGATGAAAGCTTTCGCGAGATGAGTGTTTATGATAGGTAGCAACGTGGGCGGTTGTCGTTTCCCCGTAATTTGTATTGGCCTTACTGTAATGGGCTGGGATATAATCGCCATCTATCTTAGAGTTTGACGAAGGATTTCGAGAGAAGGAGAAATTGATAGCAAAAAATATTTAGATGTAGCCGTGTAGGAACTTTCATTTCATTTTTTCTGTTATCTATATATCCTTCTAACATTATGAAAAGACTACATCACATGAGAATGTTTTCAGTAGTTAAGATAATCAAATTAATCTGCCTAGCCAGTTCCCAACTATGTTGGGTTGTCAGACTTGTTGGTCTTATGACCCGGGACCAACGGCTTAACGTGCTTTCCGAGGCACGGAGACATTTCGATATATAATAGATCGTCACCCATCCACAACCGGCCGCCGCGACCGTCGTCGCTAAGCCTGCGATTGACCCGTGCAGCTGTTATTATTTAGCCACGAGCCTCTCTTAATGGCACAAACCATGACAAGCTGAACTGTTAATTCTAAAATATGGAGGAAAAGAAAGAACAACTATACAACAGTAGTCTTTATTCTACCACTATATCCACAATCCTCGAATAATGTGAAACAAATCACGAACAAGGATTAACAGGGTGGGTCTTTTACAAAATGACGAGTGCGGTATTTGCCCATAGCTCAGTACAACGCGGTTCGTGCCGAAACGGATATAATAGCCGCTTTGATCCCTGATCCGGATGCTTTAAAATTTAAACAACCTGTATTTTGGGTGGCTAAATTGTCGTACTGGCGCCGAGGTCTAAAAAATATCGTCCAGCTCGGATTATAATCTAGTTATACTTTAGAAGGCTGTCATTTCAACTATGCTTAGTTTATGGAAAATTATAGTATTTTACAAACTATGTGTCCTATCGATATACATCTAGAATTCTAGACCATTATACCACAACCACACAATCATGAGAAATTAAAATCAAAAGCAAAGTTTACGAGTAGATATACAGTATGTTTGCAATACAAAATAATGTACTTGCTAGCCTTTTTCCAAGCATGTTGAGGTCGGCTTCCAGTCTTACCGGATGCAGCCGAATACTAGTATTTTACATGGAGCGATTGCCTAACTGGTAATACGATACCCACCACAACATAGACCCAAAACTGAAAGATGAAAAAAGAATCTGCTGTTCCATACTTTTGTTCATGTTAGTATTGCACTTTTGTATGGAACAGACAGTTTTTTTTTTACTCTGTATTGGTCCCATAATTAAAGTTGTTCATTTTCAGTGTTGAGTACTATACTCGCCTAAAGTATGTCCCTTCTGTTACCTAACATGGTACTGTACTTTATAGTATGAACCTACAAAACATTTATTGAATGATTGGTATACAGAACATGTTACAGATTCTAGCTAGCATTATTGAACAGAAATTAATAAATTTATTATTATTCCAATCACAAAATTCAAATGCAACATCTTAGCGTCAAAGAATCAAATCCGAACGTGTATAGTCTGAGGTACGGGATTATGGGATTGTTAGGGCGTCATTTTGGTTTCCGATTTATTTGGTCCACCTCCCCAATTTTGGGATTTGTGTGGTTTCGATATTCGTATTTGTATACCAGATTTAACACACACATCATCACAGAAAGATGTGAATGTTGAATACAATGAGCGTCCCGGCAGGCAAAATGTAACGCACATGATTGAATGCAATTAGTAATTAAATAAATTGTTATTTAATTACTAATTGCATTCAAGGATTGCATTGCATTGCATTTTTTGCAAGGTACGTGTACTTGGATTAATGTATTCCTAGGTATTGACCTAGGAATACATTAATCCAAGTACACGTACCTAAGCCTAATTTAGTTAGTACAGACATCCTGTAGAAAACACCAAGAGAGTTAGTTTGGCTCTTGCAGCTAGATTTAAATATTCATAAGCGTAAGGTGGATACGCACAGGTGAAACATTACAGGTGTCACGCTTGACCTACTCCTAGTAATAGGCTTATAAAAAAATACCATTTACGAGGACACTTTAGTCTCGCCCACATGTTTATAATAGCCGAATAAATAACCGAGACACTAAAATTACCGGGGTCCCTCCAAAAACATAAAAATAAAAAGGTACTAAAGTCCCTCGGCTGAAGCACCTGACGACGGTAAAATGCCTATATTTTACAGTCGTCAGGTGCCTCAGCCGTGGCTCATTAGTCCGGCTCTAGTCTGGCTGTTTGTCAACACCCGTACTTCCGAATTACGGTGCGTTTTTTATTAACGCCAATTCCTTGTACCGTAACGAGTGCAATTTTTCTCGGCCCCCCGTTTCTTCGGCGGAAAAGTGTTTTTTTACGAGTTGCTTCTGGTACGCCATTGATCTATTATTCATGTTTATTGTGTATCAGCTAGGTGGCTTGTTTGTTTATTTGCAGTTTTGGGAGTAAAATAGGAAAAGTCACGGCACTAATGGGCCTTTCACTATTAGGTAAATCACATGTCCTAAAATTGCCTATGACAAAAATTTTTAAACATCATTATAATTTTATTTTTCTTTAGATCTGATTTCACTCAAAAAAGTCTTCTGGAAAACTAAATCAACCTCTGTAGTTGTCACTATTTGTCCATTGAACAGCCGTATTTTCAAAATTAAACCTCCAATATCCTTTGCGAGCAGATGCAGGCCCGTCTATAAATATTTAGTGTTCACTCCTGAGATCTGCAGCTGTTACATAGTTATGACAAACTTGAAAAATAGCATCTCGTGAGACACAACACCAGTACACGAGAAATGCTTTGCAAACAAACTTTACAATAGTCAACAAATCCTCTACCTTGTTTGCGTTTTCTATTATTGTGTTCAGTTTAAACACTCTGGAAAATTTCTTAGCAAATCTCTCAGAAACAACAGTTATTTATACTAATAAAAGCTGAAGTCTTTGTTTGTTTGCACGAGCTAATCCCTGGAACTAACAGACAGATTTGAAAAATTATTTTTGCACTTGATAGTCTAGTTCTTCAGGAAGGCTATAGATTAATATTACGCTAGGACCCTTTGGAGCCGAGCAAAAAGTAAAAAAGTCAGAAATAATGCTAAGCGAAAACAAAGTAATAGCCCAGGCAGGCGATGCGATGCGACGAGATAGGTCGGGAGAACAAGAAATTTTACGCAGACGAAGTCGCGGGCAGAAGTCAGTATTGAATATAGCATCACAGCCACATGAATCAATATTGTTAATGGCTTTCTTCCCTTATACGACTAACTAGTTTCACCAGAAATATTTTTGTAATATCGTCTAAAAGTCACCCTCTTCTATTTTAAGTCCCCATCACACGTGACATTTACAACCCCTCGCATATTCAGATGGTTTAATGTCGGCTTCGACTAGTATTGCCGCATTTTTCATAAGGCGTCACTCTCATATTGCCAAATGGGACTGTCTCATCGGCGAACGCGTTCGCAAATGCTCCGCACTTTTGTATGAAAAGTCTGGATGAAAATATTCTTTGACACTTTTATAAAAAGTCCATGTAAAGCGGCGATCTTAACATTTATGTTAAGATCGCATCGGTTACACGAGTGATTGCATATATTAACGAATTTGATGTATTAGAAAAACAATTCTTTCTCGTGCAATACCTATTAAGCTACGTCTACACGAACAACACAAAATGAAGGTACTCAAATAAGAATCATTCTTAATACTTATATCAATTTATCAAAAAAGGCGCAGGAATCGAAAAAGCAACTTGGAAAAAGAATTACTAATCACGTAAATGTTAGCTCTATTGATACTCGTTTAAGCGTCGATCCATTCTCTGTGACACCTTCTGCTTTGCCTCCGATATGCTCTTTGAAAGCGGCAGACATTGATCGATGCTTTTCTAAGCTCAGAAATTAGATTCGAGCGAACACGATTCTTCAATACGATAGCGCAGACGATAAAGCTTGAAAATCTTTTCTTATTTACTTCGTGTTTTGAAAGACAAAATTCTGTTTTACCAAAGATCAATTATTGAAGTCAATAGCTGCAACATTTTCGTTCGACATACCGTTCATTGCAAGCGTTGAAGTTGCAGGCAATTCAATCATGTGAAAAAGAAAAGAGGGCCTATTGTAGTAAAGACGCCAGCACATCAAGCTACTACAATATGTCAAATTTCTTTAATAGATTTTCAACTATATTGCTAAATCATAAGGTTCAAAGTTGTTTGGGAAAATATGACAGTTTCGGGTAGCTTGATGTGCCAGTCTGTATAAGCTAGCGTGAGAACATATTGCAAGTGATCTCATTATGAATGTAGGTAGGTACACTTGTAAAAGAAATTAAGAGATCTAAAGAGAAAACCTATAAATACAGGCGTAATTACTATTTCCAGTGATTTGTAACCAACGACAGTCTGAAAAACTCGCAATCTCGGTTCACAAGGTTCCAATTTCCAATACGATCCCGTTGTGCAATTTCGTTGGATGCACTGAAAATAATTACATGACCCATTAATCGTGGCCAGGCCATTTACCCGCTACCCTCTTCCCAATTTTTATCTTTTTTTACAACAAAAAAAAAACGTTGAAATAGCATTGGGTACTTCTCTTTTACCTATGTATCTCGTGAAGAATTTAACATCGTAAAATAAAAGGGGCTTTGAGCTACCTGCCGGGTGATATCTGGAAAATGTAAGGAAACCACGTGGAATTCTAAAAACTGGAATTGACTTTACGTAGAAATCCCAATTCAATAGGTACATACAAACTTTTCCTTAACAGTCCAATGTTTATTTCCTTTTAAGATGCTTGTAGAATTGGAAGCTAATTAAGAATTGTGGACGCTCATTTAACTCAAATTATATCGCAGAATGCGAGTTATTTTTTTTTACTGCCTTGCTGTTAAAAATATATTAATCACAATAATATTACAAAGGCGAAAGTTTGTGAGTGTGTTTGTATGTTTGTTACTTCTCCACGCTTAAAAGGCTGACCGGATTTGTATAAAATTTGGCACACAGATAGACTATAACCGGGATTAACACATAGGATACTTTTATCTAGATATTCCTACGGGATCGATTCTTATATGGGTGAAACCGCGAGGCGCAGCTAGTAATATATAACAATAAGTAGGTTCCCCGATTCACACCATTCTGATTTACTTCGCTAAAAATATACGGTGGTGGTGGTGGTGGTAGTGGTAGTGGTATATGGTGTACATAATAAAGAGTATTCTATTCTATTCTAATATGTAAGTTTATAATGTTTAGATACTTGGCAGCTCTGGACAGAGGGATATGGAAGGTGAGTATCCCGAGGCCTTTGTCTAGCAGTGGGTCATTAAAGGCTAATAAAAAAATTAAATGTTTAGATCTACATTTCAGCGTTAATTGCATCACCACCATGAATTATGAATTTATAACATTATTCTAAATAGATTACCTAACCAATACTTCTTTATTATTTTCTTTTTGTTCATCATAAATTGAATAAAAATATAAAATAAATAAAATAGGTATAATATTTATCGTAAATTCCTGTACGTTTTAGAAATGACTAAGCTCAGAATTTTGTGCCAATCAATTTTAATTATTACTGAATTTACTATAGCTTGAGTCGTCCAAAATATAAACAACAAATTCTGAATAGTATTGTTTAATTAATTTTATTGACCTAGGTATAACGTTATATATGACTGGTTAAAAGAAAAACTTTTTAAGATCATTCATTGACATATCCAGTTCACCTAAATCTTTGGTTAGAGTGAATTTTATTGGCGGGTGCCTGATATATCGCGGTGCCAATCGTAAATCTGTTGCCGCGAAATAAATAATTTAAAACTAATAAAAACGGGCCCTCTACCCGTAATGTTGTATTCTTAGTTGTATTCAACACACGGAACACATTCGGAAATCTCAGAGAAAACTACAAGGAGTTGTGCTGATTACATGAAATATAAATTGTGTTACCAAGATGGCGTCAAAACTTTACTACCTACGGTCAATAAATTTGATAAAGCTTTGGTTTCCTACGGAAACGGTTCCGTCAAATTATAACGGCCCTCATGAAAATCTGTCATTTTATCGATATTTGGCATTAAGCGGATTACATGACCTAAAGCGCTCGAGTGACGTACTTTGAATCCCTCGCTGCGCTCTGGAATCAAAGAAACACCCTCGCCTTAAAAATAGTTGTGTGCTCCCTTGGCAAACAATGTACTATTTTCAGCGTATTTTACATAAACACTATTTGTTATACATAAGTGCATTAGTAGGCACTTACCTCCATCTTACGCAAGTCTACCATTGTTCGCAATGAGACAACACTGCAAACGCTAACAACTGCAGAATTAATTCCACCTGATCTTCAAGCCAAAGTAAACCTTATTACCATGTCACAAGATTAATTATGAGATATGGGGGTGATAATTTACGATAACGTATACAGAAAATGCATTATGCATCACGGAAACGCATTGCTTTCTAAACGTTCGTGCTATCGAATTATGTTTTTTCCACTGCGTTGCTTACTTGTCGCCGATAGGAATTTCTAGCGAATAATTCATAGTGACGGGAAATGCTTCAGAATATCCTGTTTGTTCAAGACTTAGATAGGGTGCACGTGTTGCTTAAATAACAAAATGTCTGTAAAGGATTCAGTAGCATGAAAGTGTTGGTAATGGAGAAGGTTTTTACTCTTAGGAATTATTTTAATGAATTTTCTAGTCTAGTCAAAGCAAACGTTAATCTTTCACAATCTTTCACCGTCTATTGTTAACTCATCTTCACTACTAGTAAAAAAACTGTTTAACCTTCCAACTCCATTGTTATGGTTCACATTAAGAGCGCGTATACAGAAAGTGGGCAACGTCGCAAACAGCTGTCAAATATTTCCCTGTTTTGATTAATTTGTCAATATTACTGTATGAAAATAAGAAATATGGCTAACTAATGAACTAGAATATTAATAATGAATTGCAATTAAAACACTGAATTTGATGTTGTAACCGTTTTAGGTGTAAAAAAGGCATTTGTAAAGTTTCCAAATACTTTTTTTACATCTAAAACTGAATATTCGGTGTTACGATATTAATTATTGCATTTCATAATCAATATTCTAGTTCATTAGTTAGCCATATTTCTTATTTTCATACAGTAATATTGACAAATTAATCTAAACAGCGAAATATTTGACAGCTATTTGCGACGTTGCCCACTTTCTGTATAAACGCTCACACCACAATTTCCCACCAAATTATTCATCACTGTGTTAAGAAATTTATCTTGCTTCTCATCGCCTTCATCTCTTATTACATCTTGAACAAAACGCACATTCTCTGGAATTTGAAAAGCATCCGTGGCAATGCTCATCCACCATGAAACAATTTAACAAACATGACCATCATTGTAATTTTATTACGAACAAAGCCGGAGAAACGACTTCGCAATCGAGCCAACAGGGTGTGACCATAATCTTGGACTGCACCATTGTTCGGCCTCCTCAAATTGTCATCCAAACCATCCCCCTCTTCTATGTCACCATTTTTTATAAAGTATACCGTATTAGCCCGTCCAGCGCCATAGTTACTTGTGTGTCCATAAGCTTCTTGTTGGTCTTCAGTGTCTGTGTTTGTGTTTTGAGTGACGATATGTGGTTCATGTCTAACAAATATCAAGTCTTGTTCGTTATTGTTTTGACTGCGAAATACGACGTAGCGAGATGTGACGCCATTTCTAATACCAATTTTAATTCTCATTTGAGAGATTACTCAGCGGTTGAAATCAATGTAAGTAGAAAAGAAAATTCTCAAAAGAGAAGACGAGACGAAGACGAAGAGAAGACGACGAGACGTAACACGTGACGTACGTAAGAGGAAGATGTTAAAATGATATATTAATGTTTCAGAACATAACAAACGTGAAAACGTTACAGAAAGAGGATTTAGGAAATTATGCAACCTTTACGCCGGCCAGCAACCCAATTAAGTTCAAGGTAGGAATTTTAACAAATCATCATATCTTAAGCACTTATAACACCAGTGGACTCAAAAACTGTAATTATGATCCTGATAATTATGGAGTGGGTCTGTGTTATGTATTCAAAGGGCTAACTTGTATTTATAATGACAACTACTTAAACCGGGCGCAATTACTTTGCCGCATAGCTGACAGCATTTAGCGCATTTCAAATGCAGAAATACGACAGGCCGAGGCTGCTTGTGGGAATATCACTGACATGGCCCACATTCTTGATAAACTTGCTGGAACGGAAACGTGACTCAACCGGCAGTTGATACAATATAGATATAATCGTTGGTAGTTTTAAATAAATTAACACTGTTTTGTATTTAATTAAGTTTCGATGTGATCGGCGAATACATAAAACAAGGACGGTATCAGCTGCTTAATATCGTCCTGTTCCAGTTTTTTGTACACAAATGTGTCAGTAATTTGTGGTGACGTACTACACAGTTTAGCATTTTACAATGTGCAGACGATGATTAATAGAAGGCCTTCACTACGACTGCCTTTGTTGTTGATGAGGTCAGTAAAAGTAACATTTTTATCTAAAAGTTTATAAATTTCTCCTTCCATCATTTGCTTGATGGATAATTAAAAGCAAGAGGTCCACAATTATTCTCTGTTTAAAATTTCTTGATATCATCTCCTCATTACACAATAGTTTTACCGTGACATGATCCAGACAACCACAAAATTTGTGATTATTCCTTTACTGACTGCATAACGAGTGAACATAAGTAGCAGATACCTTATACGTATATAATTAAAAGTTCTATCCACTACATATAAGTAGAAAGATAAGATGCAGTAAAGAGAACAATTTGCCATTGAAAGAAGGAATTTAAGATGCATAACTGAGAATCTTTTCCCGTGACGGCCTCGACCTCAACGCAACAGTTAGTCAGATATCAGATCAGTTCCCCGTAGTTATGAATAATGCTTCGGAACAAGACCTCGATACAAAATGAGAAAAAAATACATGACTCAAACACTTTCGTATACAAAGTTTGTTAGAAGAGGATTGTATTCAAATATCTGTGAAATAAGAATATGCGTACGTTTTAAATAACTTGGTTAAATACATCAATGAAGAAATATACATTGAGGGCTTATTAGAATTCCATACAAATAATTGACCTTACCAACATAAATATGTAGTTTAAATTCCAGAATTCGGAGTCATAGCAAGAGTTAAAATAAATACACCAAGTAAAATGTTTGTATTCATAGAGAACAAGTTTGTAGATATTTTAAAAGGAAAGTAATGCCGTGTAACGCCATCAATTGAAGTAGAAACATTGAGTGCCAAGTGAAAAGGGGCAGTGTTCATACGATCGTATCGAACCATCGGACCGCAGCCAAGGGCTAATTGCATTTCAAGGAATGGAATAAAATGTACTTTTCACGACTTTCGGAAAAATTAAGACTGGCAATTAGTTCCTTTAAAAAAGTCTGTCTGACAGTGTCAGTCTATGAAGTATTTCTGTATTTACACGTCACTTTACAGACATTAGTATTTATACATCGATTTACATCGATTATATCTGATTTTATTTCTGATTTTATTGGTTGAATAAAACTGAATAAAAATTGTACATTTTAAATGCTTGGATTGGAGATCCCCAATAGAATAAAAGAAATATATTGATGCAGTACCTCCATTTTAGCGTTGACCCTTGTCAAGATGTCATCCAAAATTCTTGTAACTGAAAATTTTTCTATTTCATTAACATCTAATGTATACCGCTGATATTAGACAATGACAATGTTTGAATTTGGTAAGCAGACATATAATGTTTGAGCTTTTTAGGAATTATTCCTTTTAAAAACACTTATTGTCTAACATAACTTTACATTTCCTACATTGAATGTCTCTGTATACTCAAAGTCCTGACTGAATGATATATCAATGCACAGCCTAAACCACTGGTCCTAGAGACATGAAATTTGGAGGAAATTTCTTTGTGTACCTAGGTATCCACTAAAAAAGAGTTTTTCGAAATTCCACCCCTAAGAGGGTGAATGGAGTATTTCACGCGGACGAAGGCGCGGGCAAAAGTCTTGCTATAAAGGGGCTACTTACTACAAAAAAAATAAACAAACATTTCTAGAGAAAATGAATTAATCATACCGGTCATTTTGCAGGAAATACCCGACAGCGCATTATCCAGCTCAAGTAATGGCCGGGGCTTGCTTTACGAGTATCACGATCAACCAGGTATCTTGCATCATCAATATTATCACCATTATCGATATATAGTTTCCTTAGACAATCTATATTTGAGTCTTAATACAAAGTACATAACAATTTATCATCTCTTTATCTTTGGTAAAGACATTAAAGACATAATATGGTCCTCTTGGTCTTATTTTAACATAAATACCTTTTTTGTTACCATTGTTTATTTTTTTCCTGTTCTGGTATTATGTCACTGCATTTCATAACTAAATTATGTTAGTGATTATACTGCTCACTAGTGTGCGACAAATTGCATCATGTGTTTTAATAGCCTTAACTACGAGTATGTCAGACACAATGAGCTGCCCTTACGTAACATTTTGGCTTTCTTCACACACATCTCTTCTGATGTTATTAGAAAGCATAATAAAATTATGATTCATTGGTAGTGCCTCATTATGACCTAAGAGCTGGGGGCCTAAAAAGGCCACTTTGGCAGAATCATAAAAGGACAAAATTATGAATCGTAATGGACAGTTAACTGTTAGATTTTACAGTTTTTTTCTTTTGTCTGTGCTAAAATACCAATCAATCCAATCCAAATCCAATTCCAATCTCTTTGATTTTCATAATGTTAGATATACTTTTATGATTCTGCCAAAGTGGCCTTTCAGGCCCCCTGATGTTTAGGTTGATTAATAGTTAAACTGCTGGAACACAGGCCTCCTCTCTATGAGAGGGAGTGGGCCGTAATCCACCACGCGGGCCCATTGCCCATTCCCATCGCAGTAGAAACATAATAGGCTGATTTAAACATACACGCCTTCATTTATAAACGTTGCTTAAAGTAAAAACAAGCTTAATTAAACGTCAAAATAATTAAGGTTGCAATCAAGCCATCAATCAATAATTACTAGCAATTTAACGTTTATAAATAAGGCGGTAAGATACTTGGAGCTATACCTGGCTCCCTCTTTTCCTCTTACTGTTTTGAAGTGGCTTTAGTATAAAACTACAATCAGCCTCGAATCTAAGAGAAGCTTCATAGTATTTTTATTTCTTCATAGTATTCATCATATAACTATCGCAAACGCCAGAAATTATACAGGCTTACTTTGTTCCAGGCTACGCAGTAAATCATTACGAGGAAGGTCCTCATTATTCCCACGGGCATGATTATCACCTATATGATCATCACCCAGAAGCCCATGCTCCTCCCACCTTCGATCATGATCACCATCATTCTTATCCTCATAGTGATCAGCCTGATTATCATGAACCTCATGATCATCCAGATTATTTTCCATCCCACCATCACGGGCACCATTACTCCGGACATAAGCACCATCACTCGGACCATGGGTCGTATAATAAACATTATAAGCATGTAAGTAATATTTATTTAGAGAGGTACAGACGCCAGCACATCAAGCTACTACAATATGTCCAATTTATTTACCTAGTATATTTTCAAGTTTATCGCTAAAGCATTAGGTTCAAAGTTGATTGGGAAAATTTTACAGTTTCGGGTAGCTACTACAAGTAATAAGGTACAGACGCCAGCACATCAGTGCGGCGTCTGTACCTTATTACTTGTAGGACGAAAATCAAACGGGGAAGTGCTAACTCATGCAGTATTGCTGCTAAGCAGCGTTACTCTGTTCCATTGTGACGGGAATAATTGGTGTCGGAATAATTACCAACACATGAGATATTTCAACTTTATCTCTACGATAGTAACGCACTTGCAATACCTTTGCGGTGGCCAATTATGAATAGTTGGGCCGCCTGCCTATTGGATGACAACTAAGCAGGGCAACATGATATGAAAATACCTTTGAGTCAAGTTTGAATAACGTTTGAACCATACTTGCTATATTGACTTTAGGCCTATACCTCAGAACCATTTAAACATTGGTGAAACAGTAATTCAAGAAATCATTGGTCTCACCTTACATGCCAATAATGGTTTTTTTTATGTTATCGTGGGCCATCAATAAAATAAGAATGTGTTTATTAATTTTGTTGATTACCCTTTTAGGACCTTAATTAAATCGCGTTTAGTCAATGTTGCAGACTTACTTATCGGGATCATGATTAAGATTCGTAAACAGTAGTGTCAGTGGCACCGAATTCAGACCGGAGTCTTAACAGTTCGTAAAATAATTCCAACTTTAGAGCAATTATAGAATCTTGCTTGGAGATAATTTAGAGTGTAGGTATATCATGTAATGTATCTAATAATTACGTTTCATACATATCATTATGGTTCTTCTTCTTAGTTTATAAGCATGAGCGTAGTTCATGTCTAAGTCACCCCATAAAATGCCCATATTTGTTTTGGAACATATACCTAATGAGTTTGTCGAACACATAATATGTAGTTCAACGTACATAACATGTTTGTTATTACCCTTTATGTAAATGGCTGCTCTGTTGCCCATCTGGATGTCTCCACGCTCCTTCATTGGATTCTTACTAGCCTAGTTTTTATATGTTTGTAATTTATCATCTCCTACTCAATTACTAACTAGATTATTAATTTCTGCTAGAATTCGTGTAGTTTCGCGAGTTCTTTGTGAAAGTCTCTGAGATAGATGGTAGATTTTCGGATCTATCCATGACACTACCCCGAAATATTATATCATTTTATTTATACCTAATGTCAGTGAACATTGGATCAGTTTACAGGTGCCGTAATAGATTAATGAGGATAATCCTATTTCGGTTCCTGATTTAATAAATTATCTCTAGTCTATGCCTACCCTTAAACTAGCGTTGCTAAATTAGATTATAATTCATTCCTTTTTATATTACAGGCTCTAGCCGCAAAAACTGTGTTATGGCCACTAGCTGGAATAGCTTTATTGGGTGCAGCTGCAGCACTGGTCAGTAACCCAGTTCTTCTCCAACTTGGAGTGGTATCTGGTAAACGCAGAAGACGAGATACTGAAGAAGTCACTGGACCTGATTTCCCTTCAGATGCATTCACAAAGTACGAAGATAAAATTAATGAACAAAGTAATCAGAACAAAATTTTTCACCTTAAAGATTTGAGAAAAAAAACAAAACAGAATAAAATATTGAAAATCGCATCCCTTACTGAGACTACTAAAAGAAAAGTATTTAAAACAGATAATCTAAAGGGTGTGCAAAGTAATATCGGAGTAAGAAAGGTTCGATCTTCAGTTAAAAGAAATAATGAACAAGTAACAACATCTCCACCAAATTACAATAGCATTATTGATGATGATAGATTCATCCCGATTCCAATTAAATTAAGAACTTCTAAAGTAACTGAGTAATTAAATGATGGTTAGGTTATTTTTGAAATAATAAACGTTTTGTACAACAGTTTATTCTTAAAATATTTTATCCTTATCAAGTAACTAAAAGCATGGCTGCAAAAGTTCACGATGTTTATGCAAAGCTAACAGTTCTGCTGTACTCACCAAAAAAATGTTCCAAATATAAGAAAAAGACCTTTTTAAGAACACTACACCAATCAACTTTAAGACATAACACAAACAGCAAAAATAGAAAAACTTGCTCGAAGCAGCTTATCGGGTTATAATAAAACAGAATTAATTACACCAGGAGATATTGACACAGACACAGAACAATACATAATTATCACTTGCACAGTAATGCACAGCGTGTAGCTTAGTCTACAAACAGTACACTTACAGAAATATTGACAAAACAAACAATGAACCGACAATTGTTTGGTCAAACGTCATCAAAGAACCGATCATACGGTGTTTGGCTTACGAAACGAGTGAAGTTCGAACTGCCGAGACAGTTTTGAATGAAGTTGCCTGCTGAACTTTCTATGTGTGCGCAAACGCACGGCAGACTGAGCGCATGGGGTGTTGAAAAACTCGCTTTAAAAATGCCCATGTGTGAGTCATGGCGAGACACGTTACGGTAAGTAAAGCGTCCCCTATTGGTTAAGGATATTGTTTGAAAAGAAAGATCTCTTTTAAACCAAAATTGACTGTTTATCTAAGTTTGATAGTGAAGTACCTAGGTACATAATTTAAATGCTAGTAGTCAATAAAATCCAGAATCAGTTCTTAATTATCATGATTTAATCATAAGAATTTGCATTCGTTATGAAATGTTTGACTTTATTCTTACCAGTAATAAAATACATCGAACTAATCAAGATTTATATTTTAATACCTAGTCGTAAAACTGTTTTATAGGTTTTTAATTCAGCGCTCTCTGCCGATTTGCTGCCGAACTAAAACGCACACTGGTTGGGTGAACTCAGCGACTCAGACACCATTCGCGTTTTAACAGTGGCCGCAACTGTTAGTTAGCTATGTTCTATAGATGTCGCTTTAATATAGCAGGAGCACGACAGCACTAAGTAAGATACAAAATCTCTTAATATATATAAATTACGTGTCACGATGTTTGTCCGCGATGAACTCCAAAACTACTTAACCGATTTTAATCAAATTTGTACACCGTGTGCAGTTTGATCCAACTTGAAAGATAGGATAGCTCACATCTCCATTTATAATCGCAATATTATTTTATTGCAAATTATTTGTCTACCACAGCAACGCGTGGCCGGGTCAGCTAGTTATGTATAAATTCCTAGCACAACGGCTAAGGGCATTTGCTTCAGAAAGGGAAAGTAAAATAATTGACTGATCTTAATTATTTAATGTTGAAAAATAACATATTTTATAAAATAACCTTATTGTGGAGCATCACAACAATCTTCAATTTACAGCTTGAAGCCGAACTGCAACAAACAATGTTCTAAATTATGTAAATCCTTCAATAATCAAGTAACGTATATTATGTGTAAGAAAAAAAAAAGGAAAAGCTTCTTCAAATGCTATTAAGGCAGTGAAATATTATAATGATAATTAGGTTCTACTGGCCGACAAATAATCGCACTAAGACAAAAAACAAACAGCTATAGAAACTGATTATAGACAACTGAGAATTTAAATCTTTCGCGAATTCGTATAATATAGTTTTAATCTTCTAATTGCGCTTACATAATACCTAATTATAGAACCACGTGCAAATAAAAATTACTCTGGCCTTGAACGGGGTCTTAAGCGTCCCACTAACTCATTTATACAAACTTACCTGACTCAACTGAAGGAAGATTGCCAGTTAAGTATCGTCGTCACCTATGCTGATGGTAAGGAAGATGGCATGCGCCACACAGTGCTAATTTCATAGTTTAATATCCGGCTCTATGATAGTCCCACAGTTGAGAAAACATCTACACTGTGACATTGGTCATTTAAGATGGAAGCTTTTGCTACGAGAGGTATACAAACAGACGCTACGCAGCTACAATGCTATAGCGAGCTACTGCAAGAATACATTTTCTATAGAATACAAAATTACCTATGCAAAATTAGTTTACATCCTAGTTAGTTCACAATCATCCATCTACCAACCGTGAATTGCATCTTGCTGCGATGAGCACCTTACAGACGGTAGATAATGAACGATCGTGAAGGATATGGTTTGGTCATGTTTAGTGGATAAATGAAAGGAACGCCCTAGATGGATATAAACTGACGTTATAAGCACTTAGTATGAACGTAAACGAAGCAAAAGGAGTATGTAAGGATCGTAGTAAGTAGCGTTCTGTAGCTTCTACCTATTCCCATCGGAAAAAGGCGTAAGTTTATGGATGAATATGTAACTAAGCTACGCAGCTTAGACAATGGATTTCTTGTCACAGTACCAACCTGTTCTGAATATTTATTACTAACCTTTGGAGCATTTTCTACCGTGCATTTAAATATCAAAGCAGCTCGGTCACAACCTTTTTCTCCATCAGACACTTTGATATCGTTCACTGAAAATAAAACGAGTTTGAAAAGTCTTTAACATAATTATGATGTCAATGACGCCAGACAACGTACAGCCTAAAACGCTGGGTCTAGAAACATTTTAGAAATTTTACACTAGAGTTTCTTATATGCTTATACCTTTACAAGCCATGTGCCCGATGGCATTTCCCACCCGAATAAAAGACGCCCTATAAGGTATGCATTTAAAAAATCTTTCCTTAGTGCTCATTTTCGTTATAGTTTATTATAAGTATACAGTGTGTTAGGTTAAACGAGGGACATATTTTAAGGGAGTATAGTACTCATGAAAATGAACAACTTTTAATATGGGGCTGACTCAAAAATATGAAAAAAAAAACAGCTGTTCCCTACATTTTGTCCAGTTATGCGAACAGAAAATGTATAGAGAGGCTGGTTTTATTTTCTCGATTTCAGTGTTGGTCTCTTAGTAAAAGTTGTTCATTTTCATGAGTACTACACTCTCTTAAAGTACGTCCCTCGTTTAACCTAACACACTGTATTTATCGAAAGTAAGCACTACGCAAAGATTTTTTCATGAACATCTGCTGCACAGTACGAGTATCTACTATGTAAGTCTATTTTCACTACGGTTTTATTTTAATTTTATTACTATTAAAACTGACTGTGTCGTAATCGTAGGGCCTTTAAAAATACGAATACCTTTGACACAAAGATCAGCCATTTTCTTGGCATTCACTAGTCGCTTTTCATCTCCGTTTTTCATCATTTCAGCAACTTTGTAGGCATGTTCGATATCATACTGTCCTTTAGCATTCATCTGAAAAAAGGAAAGTTTACAAACGGTAGTTTTCATACTCTATATTTTTTTCTACCATTTGAAGCACATGTCGCATTGTTTACCTACCTACATAATTATTCACTTGTTTTACCATTTTGGTACGGAACCCTAAAAATGAAACCGTTGAAAAGAAAATAAAAATAAACCTTTTAGTCTAACTGACCTAAATTACAATATATATCGTTCGGCCTCATTGCCCGCAGAGGTACAGACGCCGTATGCTGGCATCTGTACCTCTGCGGGCAATGAGCTACTATAATCTGTCAAAATTCTTTAATAGATTTTCAACTTTATCGCTAAAGCATAAGGTTCAAACTTGATTGGGAAAATTTGACAGTTTCTAGGTAGCTTGATGTGCTGGCGCCTGTATCAACAACATGGAAAAATTAAGGTAATGGTATCTGGAAAAATAGAGGGCAAAAGTTCTAGAGGTCGAAGCCCAAAAAGGTCTAATCTAATCTATTTTACTAGCCCGTATTGTTTCAATGGAGGGCAAAGACATCCCTCTCCCTTTTCCACACAATTCTGTCTTTTGCCAGTCCTTACGGTAGGAGTCAAGCTCTTCCCGAGTAAAAAGATAGTCGGATCAAAAATCCGAGCGTTTGGAATTTTACCCATCAGCACCGCACTACACCAGGCCACTGATCGTAACAGTTGGAAAAAGACCGTTGACAATTTGAAAGGGAGTCGTGACTCCCTTTCAATCGCTCTCTCACTGCTGAGAATCGTGATTCTCAGCAGTGAGAGAGTGATAAAAAATTGTGTGAGAATGATAAAAAAATGATAGCACCTTTATTATCAATGGTGATAATAAAGGTGCTATCATTTTACTCGGCACCTTTTAAACTTGAGAACCTCCTCCTTATTTTAGCTGCTTAAAAATTGTTTACTACCAGAATCACCATGGGCGTTTTAAGAATTTTGCATGTTACAATAAAGTTACTTACAACTTCGGCAGCCTTATAAGCACATGCCAGCACGCATTTGGTGGCAGTCTTCGTAGGGATGACGTAACTCTGTAGCTGCACCAGTTCCAGCATATCCACCTCCGAGTCCTTGTTACATTTCATTACCAGCTTTGTGAACTCCAACTTCAGTTCTTCCTCTGTGAGGGCCTTTGAAAACACACGTTTTTTTTTTAATTACTTTGTAAAGTTTATTAATAGCTGGAAAATTAAAATTGAAACTTACTGAAACTGCCATCCAATTAAAATCTAAATGTGAATAACTATATCTACAGACGAAAAAACCCAAAGCAATGACTGCATAATTACTACAAAATACAACACTAACATGTACTTAACATGTACTAAGGATTATTTGCTAAGCAGAAATGAACTATTTTTTATCGTGATTGATAGAAAATGTAACTTCATACTCTTTAGTATTTGTTTCTAATAATTAAATTATGTTTTCTATGAAAAATATGGCAGAATATACGTTTACCCCTCTTGTGCTAGTTTTTTTTCGTGCCTATAGGATATAGAATAGAATTTTTCTTTATTGGAGTAACCAAGACTCAAACAACATATAGCAATTATGAAAAGGTAACAAATATAATTTGACTGAAAAAATAATAATTAGCAAAGATAAAATGTCGATAAATACTTACACATACACAGCTGCATAATGCTAAAAACAGAATAATAAAGTTCCACATATCGATCTCGCGCTTCGTGCAATACTAATCGAAATGGATATGTAACAACGTATATAAATACTACAGTTCTAAAACACACGCGTATTTAAGAGAAATTACGTATTCCTGATAACATTATATTACATGGAATAATAGGTTTAATTATAATTTCGAGTTTTACCGCCTAGTGGCTAGATAGAATCTTTTAATCATATATTTTTTCGATACAATCTGTTGGTTTTCGTTCAAATATGACGGCTGTTTTAGCAAACCATTTTAGCATTTTGATTTAATCTTAAATACTTATATTTAAAGCCAAATTAAACCCCTTTCGCCTTTGTACCTTTTTGTGCGAAAAGTTTAAATAAATAAATAATAAATAAATGACAAAAAGTAAGCAAGGTAGGTACTTAATGTATATTTATATGGACAATTCTAATAATTGTACAGTTTATAAAATAACTATATCGATCAAGCTGAAGATTGCAGCTACTCAACCCGACGCAAAACACAAAATATAAACAGAAGCTCATCTTGATGTCACAGTAGTCTGGCGGCTTAAACAAGGCCAAACTGAAACAATAAAATACATATTAGGTACCAGAATTTTCTAATCATCCCTTTTTAGAAGTCTGTATCGCACATATGGCTTAATTTGGAAGAAACGAAACAAAAAACGTACATCAGGAGATTTTTCCACAGTGCACTTGAAGATCAAAGCAGCTCTCTCGCAGCCCCTTTCTCCATCGCTGACAGCAACATCGTTTACTGCAAAAACAACGTAGGAATTAACCACTTAATGGTAATTACAATAAAATACCTAATCTCAAGCTACTCATGTTGTTTCATCCTGTGTTTAACCTACTTCCGTACTTACTGTAGTAACACAGTAAGTACGGAAGTAGGTTTTACGGTTAGGTAATTACAATAAAATACCTAATCTCAAGCTACTCATGTTGTTTCATCCTGTGTTTAACCTACTTCCGTACTTACTGTAGTAACACAGTAAGTACGGAAGTAGGTTTTACGATTAGGTAATTACAATAAAATAACTAATCTCAAGCTACTCATGTTGTTTCATCCTGTGTTTAACCTACTTCCGTACTTACTGTAGTAATACAGTAAGTACGGAAGTAGGTTTTACGGTTAGGTTTTATTATAATCTATTGTATTTTTCTATATTTTTTTAAAATTAGATTCCCTTACATTATGGAAATGATTTACTTGTAAGTAACTTAGTAACTCGTATCTACCGTACAACATTTTGACAAAGAGTGTCTCTACGAGGAAAGTGTATCTACGAGGAATAATTCAATAAATCAAATCCCATAGATTAAGAAGTTTGACAGTTAACATAGATTAAGATAAATTAATTAACATAAATCAAGATCATTGAAAATTATGGGTAAATTGAATAGATGTAAGTAAAAAATATAATACAAACTCGCTATTATTACATAAAACGCTGAAAAGTAGCACAATTAATAATTTAATGGCAATATTGATGCTATGTACCTAAAAATAACTTTGTCAATTGACTTTCGATGCTGGCAGTACCTAGAGTACTTATTTACTAATAAAATCAGTTGCAATCATGGAAAAGCAATAAAAAATTGACCTAGAAAATGGATGGATGATCATAATGGATTGTTTTCATCAATGCGTTCATTGTTCTGGCCTTTAAATTCCATTCAATCTATGTATGACTGATCAAAATAACATGAATTGATACCAATGGTTTATAATTAAAATGTTTATGCACGTTTGCATCTCCTAATACGTTGATATATTATTATTTTTCTATAGCCAATAATCCGAATTTTACTACTACTGCTAATAGTTATATTCATACTAACGAAGACACAAATATTTCCTATTCGTGTAAACTCAGCTAGGTAACAGGAACAATTAGGAAGGTAATTCTAGGTAACATTTTAAGCAATCCATCTTCAAGTCTCAACCTGTGTTTAACCTATGTTCCTGCTTACCAACTGTATTACCTGGATAATAAACAACGTTATATTTCTATTTTGTTTTTTATTTATCAATTTGTTTTCTAATATTACCGCTTTTGCATGCCTCCGTGAATTCTTCACTCTTCTTTATTTTGTCAGGATCATCAGATAAATACTTTCGAGTCATTTCATTTACACCTTCAACTGATAATTCTCCTCGTTCGTTCATCTGAAATTAGTGTTTGGTTGATGTTATAATTGGTCCTCCTTTTACGCGTTGTGTTTATCATAAATACATCCCATATCAAAAACGTTTCTATAGGTATCCAAATTTATGAATGCTTCCGGTATTTTTCCTTTACATAACTAGTTTTTTTTTTCGTAATAAAAAAGGCTCCTTCAAACAGTCGTCCACGACACGCGGCCCAAAGGCACCGCAAGTCGCGTAACGAGCGGTGCCATTGTTGTGTCGCACGCGATTATATCGCGTGTCGCGCCTGTTTGTAGGAACCTTTATGCAGTTCTTTTTCATTTTATTCACATCATTCATTATTTTATTATCAGCGCTGTGATTCATACATTAAAATTCATGTATGTTTTCACATCACAGCAAAGAAAATAAAGATTTTCTAAATGAATTAGTCTTGTTGTTACAAGCTTAGACATTATAAATATAATTTACTGCATCATAAGAGGGACATTCAATAACAGCACAATTGTTAGAACTGGTGTTCGAATAAAAGAGTTTGAAATGTACATAAAATAATTATTATTCTGCTCTTCTTATTCACGACATCTTTATGCACACACATATTGGAACGGAAGGGGCGTTGACACATGACATAAACCACAGTGTAAGTATACCATAGATTAAATATCTTAACACTCCCTCTCAATTTTAAGTTTCTAAACAATATTTTCAAAACAAAATAAACTAACTTGAAATTGTATTTAAACTAATCCAACAATCCAATCTTACATGGTAACACTAAAATGACAGTAATGCTTTCTGACAATGACAATTTGCACTTTGACAACTGACAAGTTTGACAGTTCTTCTTCAATCAATCAACTATGTAAACAATGATGATGGATTTACAAATTCAACAAATTAGAACGAAAATAACTGTGTTTTACACTGCACAACGGTTTTGTCATAATGTCCGCAATATTTTCACTTGTTCTTACAAATTTCACTGTAATTATATCTCTACTAACAATGTCTTTTATAAAATGGAATTTAATGTCAATATGTTTTGAGTGTTTTGTGTTTTCACTGTTCATAATCATCTTAATTGCACTTTGATTGTCTACTCGTAGAATCACACAGCACTGGTCTTTGAAGTCCATTGATAGTCCTCGAACAAAAAGTAACTCACTGACACACATTGCGGCAGCCACATACTCCGCTTCTGCTGTGGACAGAGCTACGGACTGCTGCTTCTTGGAAGCCCATGAGATCAGGTTGCCTTGGTGATAAATGACCATCCCACTGACACTCTTTCTATCAGATTTATCACCGGCCCAATCTGCATCTGTAAATGCTGAAATAATGGAAAGATTAGTATTATTTTCTTTTTTTTTCTTCTTGTGGTAAGTCAACTCATAGTGCTGAGTTGCTTTTAAATAGTGAAGCACTCTTTTGCCTGCGGTCCACAAGCTTCTTGTAGGCTTGTCTAGATATCTACTTAAATATGAAGTAGCGAAGGTAATATCCGGTCTGCTAATTATAGCCAGATAGTTTAGACATCCGATTAGCTCTCTGTATGGTACATTACTAATAATTTCTTCATTTTCAGGTACATGGCAGCTCTCCATTGGCGTCTTCATCCCTTTGCAGTTTGTCATATTGAATTTCTCCAAAATGCTTTCAATAAACTTTTTCTGAGACAACTTTATTGTGTTTTCAGTTTTTGTTATTTCCATACCCAAAAAATTACTTAGGTTTCCTAAGTTTTTAGCTTTAAACTGTTTTTGTAATAATTTAATCACATTATCAACTTCTTTTTCATTTCCCATCAATAGTATATCATCAACAAATAATATCAACCATATTTCTTCTCCGGTGTATAAACAAATGTCATTTTTTGATCTTTGCATGCTTATCTTACTACAAAATTTGTTAAATTCTTCATTCCAACACTTTGGTGACTCTTTTAATCCATAGAGGGCTTTGTTTAATTTCAGAACAGTTTCCTTATTATTCGTTGTTACTCCCTCTGGAACTGAGATGAATACCTCTGTTTTCAATTTCCCATTCAGAAATGCGGTGGGTATGTCAAGTTGTTTAACATCCCAATTATTATTCAGTGCTTGAGATAGCGCCATTCTTATTGTCGTCATTTTGGCCACTGGGGCATACACAAAATCATCAGCTTCTCTTTGATAACCTCGGGCAACCAACCTTGCTTTTCTGGTTCCATCTGATTTGGTTTTGAATATCCATTTTGTGTCTATAGTTTTACATCCCTTTGGTAATTCTGTTTCTATCCAAGTTTCTTGTTCTTTTAATGATGTTATCTCTTTTTCTACTGCTGTTTTCCATTCTGTACTTTGTTCTAAAGCTTCTTTGTATGTTGTTGGATCATTCTCACTTGACAGTAGACAATATGCTTCATAGATCTCATAATCATTCAGATGTTGAGGCTTTTTTACTTCTCTGCCTCGTCTTGTCATTTCATTTTGGTTTATTTGTCTCTCTTCGTTTTCTTTTACTTTTTCTTCAATCTCATTTTCTTGATCGGTTATATCATCAATTCTTTCTTCAACTATGTATCTTTCAGGTTCCACACTCTGTGGTTTTTCTTCATATCTTATATCTGTTTCATCGAATCGAACATCTCTTGATATTTTTATTTCATCATTCTTTGGGTCCCATAACTTATAACCATTTATTGCATAACCTACCATTCTAGCTTGTATTGCTCTGCTTGACAGCTTGTCTTGTTTGGGCATAGTAAGTACCCATGCTTTACATCCAAATATCTTTATCTTTTCCAAATTAAATTTTCTATTCATCACATTTGCTGGAACTTTGTTATTTATGGAAGAACATGGAGATCGGTTTATCAAAAATGTAGCTGTTAATACAGCTTCTCCCCATAGATGTCTTGGTAGATTTGACTCATCCAACATTAATCTCGCTTTGTCATAAATTGTTCTATTCATGCGTTCCGCCTTTCCATTTTGTTGTGGACTATAGCTTTGGGTATACTCAATACGGATTCCTTTATCTGCACAAAATTCTTTTAGTTTCTTTGCTGTAAACTCGCCACCATTATCACACCGAATTCGTTTGACTTTTACTTCGTATTGCCTTTCCATTTCTTTTATGTACTTTATAAGTATTTCGGTAGCTTCAAATTTGTTTTTCAATAAGTATGTCTGCGTGAAGTGTGAATAATCATCGATTATAGTTTGAAAATATCTATATCCCTCCTTAGTAGGTATTCTAGTAGGACCTGCTATATCTGTATGTATCAATTCACCAATTTCATTAGACCTTGGCTTTTGTATTCTTTTGAATGGCAATCTTGTTGCTTTGTTTGTCATACATACCTCGCAAGCCTGTTTACTGTATGGCAATCCCAATATTGCTAAATTCTTTCTACACATGTGGCCAAATCGTTGATGCCATAATTTATTTTCTTCATTTATTAGTTTACATGTAGCTGTACTTTCTATTTTGGCTTTAAATGTATACAGTTTTCCTTCTTTTACACCATTGTATACCTTATTTCCTGTCTTTATTATTAACTTTTCATGTTTAAAATGTACTTCCATTCCTCTTTCTACTAATCTTCCGACTGACATTAAATTTGTACTCAAACCTGGTACTATAACGGCTTCTATAAATACCTTCTCATGGCCATGAGTGGCCTCTAAAATTCCTTTCTTCTTTGCAACCAATATTTCTCCATTTGCTATTTTTATATACAATTCATGAGGCAAGTCTTCAATTTTAGTCATATGAACCTCATAGCTCTCTTGAATGAAATGATGAGTAGCTCCAGAGTCGACAATAAATGTTATTTGGTCATTGGATGCGGTTGAGACTTTTCCTGTCATCGCTTGCTCTGTTGCTACAAACATGTTCTGATTTTCGTTTTCAATGGAATGAGCTGTTTCTCCTCTACCTCTTGACCTTGAGCCTCTATATCCTCTTCCTCGGCCTCGACTAGTCATGCGGCATTCATATGATTTGTGACCTTTGCGTTTACACCTATAGCATGTAACATTTGTGCTTATAAATGATGTCTGATTATGGTCTGATGATTCATTTACTGATCTACTGTTTCTGACTTCATGGTCTAATAGTTTGGATTTAACAAATTCTAATTTAACCTCAGTATTGACAGTCTCGATTGCTGTAATTATGTTGTTATATTCCTCGCCTAGACCCGTTAGGAGGTAACACACTTTGTCCCCGTCTTCAATTTTATCTCCTGAACATTCTAGTTCTCGTATGATATCATCAAACTTTGAGAAATACTCCTCCAGAGTACCACCTGTATGTTTCAGAACTAATAACTTTCTTCGGAGAGTAATCTTTGATATGATTGTTTTCCTTTGGAAGGTGCTCTTAAGGATATTTAGCATTTCTCTTGACGTCTTACAATCTTTCACTAGATTTAGGTGTCTGTCTGTGAGACATTGCACAATCAAACTTTTTGCTTTAGAGTCCAAATTTTGGCTTTTGTCATCGATATTTTCTTTTTCCGTGACTTCTTTCAAACTTCTCTCGTCTAGGAGGCACTGTAGCCTGAACAACCAATTATCAAATGCTTCGGCCTTCAGTTGAGGAAAATGTGCCGGCGTGGTTCCGGACACCGCCATTTTGTGTTGAGCTGAAAAATAAGTTTTTGTCGAAAACCTATCGTCGCTACTGTCCCTAACAACTGAGCTAAACAACTGAGCAATAGCCCATAACCTGTTAGAACTGGTGTTCGAATAAAAGAGTTTGAAATGTACATAAAATAATTATTATTCTGCTCTTCTTATTCACGACATCTTTATGCACACACATATTGGAACGGAAGGGGCGTTGACACATGACATAAACCACAGTGTAAGTATACCATAGATTAAATATCTTAACAACAATAACATAACAACCCAGGTCATGGTTTACTTGTGTGTTAAATTTGATCGGAATCCTGTCAGCTGTTAGACGTCAAAAGATAGCAGAGAATTTATTATAAGTAAGTATTAAATGGTAGTAAATATATGTGTTGTCATGCACATCATAACGAAGGTAAGCATCATCAGATTCATAGGAATACATGTTTCCGGCGAGTAAAGAGCATTAGCTGTAATCGTTGTGACGAGAAGGCATTGTACAATGACTGTGGACCGTGTAATTGGTATATTTATCATCCAACCTTGCGTAATTTTACACAACAGTATTCGTTGCTGGAAACCATATTGAAACTGCACATCCGAACTTATTGAATATAGAACCGACTGCTCGACTAAAAATTAAGACGACGCGACGACTAATAGAGAAGTATGGAAGAAAAAGACATCTTGTACCGACCCCAAACAAATTGGGATAATAGTAGGACAATGAT
This sequence comes from Luperina testacea, assembly GCA_927399505.1. Classification (NCBI taxonomy): domain Eukaryota; kingdom Metazoa; phylum Arthropoda; class Insecta; order Lepidoptera; family Noctuidae; genus Luperina; species Luperina testacea. The sequence goes on along the minus strand of OV656768.1, from coordinate 13,203,895 downwards.
GATGTTGGGATAAAAAAGAAGGCAATCGTAAGAGGGAAAGGGCCATGACTGCTCGACTGCAAATGGCCGAAAAAAAGACTTCATGATGTTGACAATACTGTACAGATGCCAGCACACCAAGCTACAACTACAATCTGTCAAATTAATAGATTTTCAACTTTATCGCTAAAGCATAAGATTTAAAGTTGATTGGGAAAAAAAATCAGTTTCGGGTAGCTTGATATGCTGGCGTCTGTACATAAGATCCGATACTGCAGTGTAAATATCCGAATAGAAGAGATTATGCAGCACATAATATCCACAAATAGACTTGTAAATCAAAACAAAGATTTTCTAAATAAATTAGTCTTGTTGTTACAAGCTCAGACATTATAACTATAATTTACTGCATCATAAGAGGGACATGCAGCGAACTTCTAAGTACTTGTTAAAATATTTAAAAGCATGTTTTATATTTAGTGTTATGCTGATGAATTAAGCCGAAGTAGCGGTGCTTGGGGGAGGCGTATGTCCAGCAGTAGACGTCTTTCGGCTGAAATACTGATGATGCAGACCAATTAAGAAACAAGGTAGTTGCTACCATTTTGCTGAAAATCGAACTTTGTTCACCGGAAAAGAGGTGTGGCCTTTATTGCCAGAAAGCAGACATATACAGCAGGAAAATACTTTAGACTTAGTATCGGACTAATACCTACATAAATCCGAAACCGAACCTTTGGACTCTTCAGCTGGGCATGGCACGTCGCAAGCCGAAAGACATGGTAGCATCCAAATATTAGAACTGCCGGTCGATTCTGTAAAAATCTCACCGTGAAAATTTAGGTGAAGTGAGTTTGTTTTTACTAGGAATTGACACTATTGACAGCTCACTCCACGCTCACTTCACCTAAGTTTTCACGGTGTGATGTTTACAGAATCGCACTGCTGCTGGGTAATTGCTTTTATTTTGACAGTTCCACAACATCCATTGCGTTATTTACGTTGTTGAGCAGATTTTTTTTCAAACATAAAAATTAGCAACATTCTTCAAGATGATTCAGATTATGATTTTGATAATGTTCAACGCAATTAGGGTGCTGGTGCCCTGAAACAGAGGGTCGCGAGAAGCTGCGAAAGAGATATTGTGACCAAATTCTTTATAGAACCGGCCAAGTGCGTGACGGACCACACACAATAAATAGGTTCGTAGCAGTTGCGATGAATTTATCCCAAAAACAAACTTAACATTCTAATTGAAAAACATATTCAATTTCATATTCTCTCATACATTCCAACTGCAAATGTAAGTTGGTCGACTATTACCTACTAGTTGACTTTGAGCTGTGATAGTTTTCCTTTTAATTTCGATACATATAGATACTACTGCCGTGAATTTTTTCACAGATTTGAAAACAACCATTCAGTTGCTAAGGGATTTGACTTCAACAAAAACCACTTTATCGGCATGATTAATATGTATACCCATTATTACCCATGCCAAATTAAAGCTTTCTAGTACTTAGAGTCTCTGAGCTAAACCGCGGGCAGGCTGACAGCCAGATAGACGGACACTGCGAAATTATTGTTGACTACGGGACCCTAAAAACTGGAAAGACTGCTGAGTATGGAGAAAACATGGAAGAGTTGCCCCGGATAATACAGAACGGGTAGCGAAAAGTCTCTTGATAAGAATGACTTCGCCAAGAATTCACGTGAACATGACACAGGTTGATTTTTATTGCAAAAAACAAAAAAATATAATTCGACAATGAACCTTGTACTACGGTATCTTTTGTGGTAGATGACATTGCTGATCTCACTTGGTAGTGCGAGTAGGTATGTTTTAAAAGCTAATGGTAGTCAGTTATCCACCAACCCATACCGGCGGGGTAATTGCGTGACACATTAACACAATTCAACAAAATAATAATTGCGTTATTTAATTTGTTGAATAGACACATTTCGAACATATGTATCAAGCAATTGATTAGCAATATCCTTCAAAATTAAGATTGTGATTTATAGTGTGTTACGCAATTCCGCTGGTCAAGTGTTAAGGCTCCTACAAACAGACGCGACACGCGATATAATCGCGCGCGACACAAAGGCACCGCTCGTTGCGCGGCTGGCGGTGCCTACGTGTCGCGCGCGATTTTACCGTATGTCGCGCCTGTTAGAAGGAGCCTTTATATTAAACTTTTGAGTTTTTCAGAGTGCAAACAGGATTTAGTTTGTAGGAATAAAAACAATTTAGTGTGGGCTATAATCTATCACATGGACCTGAAGGGTATATATATAGCCCACTTCCTCTCACAAAGAACGCCGTTGTCCCAGCAGTGGGATCATTAAAACCTGAGTATGCAATAGTCAATAGATCTTTCATCTCTCATAAATACTGTACTGGTATTATGAATCCTTACCATTCCAGCTTTCTTATAAACGCAAGCAAAGAGACACCTGATGGATTCACTATCAGGCATTGTCTTGCTCTTGAGCTGTATCAAATCAGCCGCCGTTACTGGGTAGTTGTCGGAACACTCTATTATCATATCCACGTATTTCATTTTCAGTTCGTCCAATGATGATGCCTGGAATAGTAATTGATGCCAAAATACTATATATTTAATTGGTGGGTATAGGGTTACCTACCCTTTAGGGTTTAAAGACCCTCTTTAAGGATGGTATTCGTAGACATGAGCTACTTGAAGAACCAATCTGCCAAGTATTTTCCCAACTATATTGGGATCGGCTTTCGGTTTAACCGGATGCTGCTAAATACCAGTATTATAACTTTTACACAATTCACTAAAGCATTTCCTTCTTCAAAACAAGTTATTGTGAGTAATTTATACTAATAACTATCAATAAAGCTGAACAATTTGTTTGTTTGTTTGAACACGTTAATCTCTGGAACTAGGTACGAGGCGGATTTTCCTTTGTTCATTTGATAGCCTAATTCTTGAGATTCTATTAACATTACACTTCCAGGGACTCTTGGGAGCCACAAGAAAAAAGTCTGAAATAATGCTAAGCAAAAATGAAGTAATAGCGCGGGCAGGCGATGCATATGCGACGAGATGGGTCGGGGGAACAAGAAATTTCACGTGGACGACGTCGTGGGCAGAAGCTAGCGTTAGTACAGACGCCAGCACATCAAGCTACCCGAAACTGTAAAATATTGCCAACCAACTTTGAACCTTATGCTTTAGCGATAAAGTTGAAAATCTATCAAAGAAATTTGACAGATTGTAGTAGCTTGATGTGCTGGCGTTTGTACATAGGGTAAGAACTACATGTTGTTTAAAAAAACCTAATAATCAACCAGCCTTTACTTTTTGTTTGATAAGATCAGAAATAGGTTTTGCTAAAACTATCACCACGCAGATGTAAGAAAATAAACATTAATTTACGTCAATAATAAATTAGTTTTACACATACCTTAACATTTAAGGAGAAAACTCCACAAATAAAAACACAACAATATAAGTTAAACATGGCTACACACTAAATCCCCCGCATTTGTCAAGCAAATGTGCGAATTGATACAGATTATGCTTTATATATGTATTTGAGTTAACAGCAATGGTGAGTAACCACTGGGTTACGACAAAAGCATTCATTCATATGCAGTTGGTAATCCATTTTATAAATATTAACTATAATAAATGACGACGCAAATTGCACCCTTACGCTGAAGTTACTAGGTTCAACTTGCCGTGTAAATCACATAACAAGTAAATCCCTATGATTGCAATTATTATATTGTTTCACAATACTTTTGTTGTCGCTGCATTTGAATTATTTACAAATAATCTCATTCATCCTGTGACAACGTAACGAGAGACTTAATGTAACAATGAATGTAATTGACTGCAGAGACACGAAAAACCCATACCATTAAAAACCCAGTTAAAAATTACATCATCAGTCATCACTTATCTACATTCATGGCTACAAAAATTAGGTAAACAAATAAAATTTGAATTTGTTTTGTTTAAAACTGATTCTTAGCCAACACGGTTAGATTATCTTTAATAATGGAGGAAATCAAATCGATAAGACAAAGTCAATATATAAAGCACATTCAGGATTTCATGAGTTACATGAATACTAAAAAAGGTTATGGACACTCAGAAGACACTTATTGGTCTTACACAGATGACAGGGGACAATGGAAGAGGAAAGTACTGTCAATCTGCGCCAACCCCAAATAGCAAGGAACAAGAGCAGACAGGTGTCCTGCTAGGTCATCCTCCTGACCTAGAAGGACAAACGGTTAAAAACACAGAACAAAATGTATTGAAGAGATACATAATTGCAGGGCATGATCTGATGATAAAAAGTGGGATTAACATGGTAGGTATATCGCAAGTCACAGTGCTTGAACGTCACGATATTTTTCAGCTACTTTCTTCTTTGAGTTTAATTTGAAAGAAAAATAACCCAACACAACCAAGCAAGATTCACAATGAATCTCTCAATTTTTAACAATTCGGAAAATCCATGGTGCTGTGTCATTGTTACCTTGAAGCCTACCTATTAGTACTACTAATATGACATACTTAATTTGATGTTATGAAAAGTAATTACAGAGTTAGCGATATATCATTACAGTTTCGGTACTATATAAATTCAGAAATGTCCAAAAACTAACCATAAGCCTCTGGGTATCAATTTGCCATCACCATCATCTACAACAGTAACAAATTTTTATAACATCAAAATGTTCAAATCATCAATTTTTCTGTGTTGTTTATACTTCTGTGCATTAACACCTTATTTAACTTTTGTAAGTATAAATTAATGTATTTCTAATTCAAATAATATCAAATTCACTTTAATAGCAAATTATTTTCTAAATTCGTCCTAACCTTTTACGGACTTTGCTTGACAACAGATGTTTCAACTGCCCTAGTTCCTTTAGTTACTTTTAAGTTCTCGACATCTCACTCTTTTAGTCTACAATAATCTAAAGACATATTCCTAGCCTTTAAACAATAATCACTATCAACTGTCTCACGCAAATAGCTGCATTAATAATAATTTGTGAACATTTTTTTATCTTTTTAAGGCTATGACAGATGAGCAGAGGGCTCAAATTCGCGCGCACTTCGAGACCGTTGGCAAGTCGTGTAACAAGGATGGCAATATGGTCACTGAAGACGATATTACTAACCTGAGATCTAAGAAGATTCCAACGGGCCCCAACGCCCCTTGCTTCATGGCGTGCATGATGAAACAGATTGGGATTGTTAGTATCACTGCTTTCCATAATTTACAGTCATTTATTTATTTACTAGCAGCATCCCGCGGTTTCACCCGCATAAGTGTCGATCCCGTGGGTACATCGGGATAAAAACTATCCTATGTCCTTCCCCGGGAAGCAATCTATCTCTCTACCATATTTTATCGAAATCCGTTCAGTGGTTTAGGCGTGAAAAGGTAACATTCAGACAGACAAAAAGAAAGAAATAAATAAAGAAATCATTTATTTTGCAATTAATGTGGGTACAAAATAAGATGTAAACATTCTGAAAACGGTTCCAACACTCTCTACCTTACGGCATGCAAAAGTAAAAAAAACTATTTATATTTCCTCAATTATACAACCATATAAACAAAAACAAGTATAGTAATGTGGATCTACAGCCTTCCCACATAAACTAAACATCAAAGAACAACAATCTTAATTCTATATTTTACAAATGATTGATTAAATTGATTATTTTCTTTCATTAGCAACAATAATAACAATAAACAAGGTATATAATGAAATTTAAAATAAAAATAATAAATTAATGTTTAACATTAACTTGTCACTGGTAAGCATCCTAATTGTTTGGAGAATTAAAGTATATTCCACCCAACTTTTGTTTTTGCAACGATATGATTTTATAGGTCCTCAATTTGGATTTTTACAGATGGATGACAATGGTATGCTGCAAAAAGAAACACTTCTAGAAATGGCTAAAGCTGTATTCGACGATCCCGAAGAATTAAAGCTCATCGAAGATTACCTTCATTCCTGCTCTCATAGTAAGACCATTCTTTTATTTATATTATTAACTGATTTCAAAGTCTAGACTGAGTAAGTTTTTATAGTTACATCTCAGTAATGATTTTACAAACGTAAGGCAGGATATCCTCAGGCTGGGTGGAGCGACGATCGAAGCAGCTGGTTCAGAATAGCCAAAAATTAGTAATAGTTACGTCATGGCAATTGGACAGATATACCTATGTGGACAGCTATGGGCTGATGATGGTGATGAATCACATGAGTTAACAAGAGATTTGTTAGTTAGTTCGTCAGTTTTTCATCTCCTTTTCCACACCTCCTAGGCTTTTTCCACACATTTTACACATCATTATTATCATTATTTCTAACATTGGCAGTAACTGCCATAGAGAAAAAATCTTCAAAATTATAAAAAACATGTCGGCTAATTTTAATTTGATTAACTACACCACGCCCTCTATTACATGGGACTAAAACATAACTGGCGAAAATTAAATGTAGGAGTATTATAAGTATTTAATGCAATTCAATCTTTAATAATTATGGACCCTGTCGGGCACAGCAAAATTTTAAATAAGTAGGAGAGTTTTAAATAGGTAGGCATACGTATAATACACCCGATGATGATGATGACACCTCTGCCTAACCCTTCGGAAACAACAGGTGTGATGATATGTTATGTTATCTGATATTCTTCATTCACAAAACCGATATTTTTTACAGTTAACGGCGAATCTGTGACTGATGGTGCAGCTGGCTGTGAACGCGCTATGCTGGCATACAAGTGTATGACAGATAACGCTTTACAGGTAAATAGTTTTCTTTTTTTATGACCTTTGATCTAAAGAATGTAAATTCAAGACAATTGAAGAAGAATAAACTATTTACAGATAAACAATAAATAACTAGTAGACTCACGAGCTTAAATACCTTACACTTACGCAAAATTCAAAAGCGATGTTCTCCTAAAGTATTGACAGAAATTTTATGGTTTCACGAATATAGTAACATCCAAACTATACTATTATGAATTGTCTTTCCCATAGTCGTAATTGTTACTTCACGAGAAAACACTTCTGAATTTTGCGTATCTATAGTTTTTGCAACTTTGTAGGGTATTTATGCTCGTGAGTTCGTGACTGTTCCTAAAGATCTTCAAATATGATTGTTAAGGATTTTTAATTTTTTTTTATTGTGATTTGGATGATTTATTCTAGCACTAAAAAAATTTTCATTCCTACAGCCTAACTCCTGTTTGCACTATAAAAATTCAAGACCACGTGTTCATCATCATCATGATCAGCCAATGTTCCCACTGCTGTGACACAGGCCTCCTCTCGGTGAGAGGGAGAGACCAAGTGTTAACAAGAACTAATAACATGATTTTTTTCTTTTTTACAGTTTGGCATCGAAATCTAAGCCCACATCGCATTGAAATCTTCACTGGAACATAATAACAATATGGAGTTTTATTGCTATAAATATCAATGAGTTGAGTTTGATGTTACATTTATTAAATTTATTGGATTGGATTAAATCGTTATTAAAAATACTGTTTGATTTGTTTAAACTATCTTTGTACGCTTAATAACTGTAGTAAATATATACCAGACATAGTCACTGTCTAATAAACTATTTATTAGTCGAAATCGAAATTCGTTAGTGGGTGTTGGTACACACTAGGGACACATGAAATATGACGTATTCATATCTGCCCAAACTATGAATGAAAACATAAGTTTAAACGAAAAATTGCTTTATTTATATATTAACTACGAATTAAATAAACATAATAAATTATAAACAGAAATCATTTGTGCCTCATTTGGTATTGCATAAAGTCAAATCTCTATCTTGTTGTTATCGCGTGCCAGTTGTTTAGAACGGCATCTGCAAAGAAAATTAAATATGAGTAAATGCTACAAGAAAAAACTGCAGTATGTTAATTATTAAAAAAAAAACATAAATATTTCTGTAGCGATGATATGCGAACCGCGTAGCGTAGTGTGGCGCAGTCTGGGAGGGGCCTATTTGCAGCAGTGGACTGCAATAGACGGAGTTGATTGATATGTGAGCCATAGGTGCATATGACTGCATACATGCAATTAAGCAAATGACCTACGTAAGATTAATATGCTGTTTTCTGAAAATGAGTAGCAACTGTCAAATTCTAGCTCTAGTTGATCCTCTTGAGTTGAGACAACCTCGCTATGAGGAGGATCATCATACCTTATAACACCCAGTTTGATTGCAGAAGCTCCAAGCTGTCTATTTACTACACTGGTGGTCTTGTCCATCGTTTCCCAATTTTTCTCCGTAAAACGGGTATCGAATTACTCACATATTGTTTGGAAAAATATAATTATATAATATATGTATACTGCCGACAAACTGTTATGCAGTTTGGCAGACTTCATGTATGATTGTCAGTACAGATTTTGAATAAATAAATAATATGAAAATTGACTCACAAAGGAGAAGAAATATAATAAAGTGCGCTTACATCGGCTTTGTGTTCCATAAAGCAAGCAAGAATAAGCTTGGCCCTTTCGCAGCCGGCTTCACCGTCACTGACGGCGTGTTCGTTCACTGAAAAATAATACAGCAAAATAATAACAATGAAAATCATGCTGTGCTTGTTATTATAACTAGGTACTTCAGTGACTATAAACACGGCTTTATTAACCCATCGTTTTTCAATTGATAAAACATAACAGATATGAAACATTAAACTTCTTCCTTACAAGCATAAATAGAAAATGGATGACCGATTAATAAAAAAAAACGTATAGGCCATTTTCACTTTTACTTTTTTAATAACATAATTTTAACAAGGAGTGAGAGTGATGCATAAAACAAGCACACAATGTATGCATTTGTGCCTTAACAAACGAATCATCGCAATATCATGCCTGTATTCCTCATGAAGGAAAGACAATGAACGGTGTCGGTATTATAGTATACCCACATTTCGACAGTTATTTTTTTTAAGTCCCGAGTAAGCCTGTTCCCATCAACTGGGCTGAATTTGCATACGGACTCCCATCTACTCATCACCTGCATCAATATTTTACATGGAGCGACCGCCTATCTAGATAGGAATATCCATCTTTAAAAGCATCATTCTGTTGATATTGGTGGTTTCAAAATGAAAATGATAAACAAAATACAAACCAGACATGCAGGCTTTTCCAATTTCTTCGAATTTGGCGAACTCCTCATCGCTCTTTACGAACTTCCTGAGCTTACTAAGTGCCGTTTCTGCATCAAACAAGCCTTTGGCATCCAACTGTTAATTAAAAAAGAAGTTATTCATACTGTTTACAGTGTTTACCTTATCTGTGAGAACAATCGTGTTTTTTTGGGTAATAAGACACCTTTCTTTGGCCCTGCCATACTTCCCGGTTCCGTGCTTCTCTTTTCCAGGTATTTCAGGTAACTTTGACGATATCTGTCTTAATACTTAGTTTAAAATGAAGTCGCTTATTACGTCTGTATGTGTGACAGCTAAAGTTTTCTAAACTACACAATTGATTTTGATGCAGTTTCCACAACCATTTAGAAAAAAAAAATCCTCCCGGTTTATTTATGTGAACAAAACATTATTTAACTTAAATCTCGATATTTTGATATGTCGGCATTGCGCCCGCGCCCGTACGAAGCAGGGGTAGGTCGCTAGTAATCTATATTTAGGTAATAGGTAGGTAATCGCGGTGTCCGCAACTCCACGTCAATGCGCATATTTTGCGTACGGATATTTATATTATCTTCCAGAAAAATACTTACGCTCTCAGCAGTGATAACAGTAGAACAGTTTTAACAAACTCATACACTGTCTACCAAGGCAACATAATATTATGTCTAAAAATTATGCACAATATATACAAACATACCGTTTCAGTTTTTTTCAAGAGACATCCCAAGAAGCAGGGCTTCATAGCATCAGCACTGCCAGCCTCCTTCGCTGCCTTGATGTCTGCCTCGCTTACCCCATGCTCTTCCGAACAATCAGCTATTATGGGAGCCATCACTTCACGGAATGCAGCCTTCTCTTCTTCGGTGACAGCATGCTGAAATAATAATGGAACGTGAAAACATGAACTGCAAATGTGATGTTGTAAGGTATACTGGCAGTGCTGTAGTCTATTGTGCTAAACCTGAATGGCCTGCCCGACCTAGTACAATTGAAACAGCAATACTACCAAATAATGAATTGAGAAAAACGCCACTTTCTGAGAAAGTTACAAAACTAGAATCTTAAAAGATGACTTCTAAGTCCTGACTTTGAAGACACCGAAGTATCGTATCCCAATGAACTTACTTTGATGTGGTTTACAAAGAAGACCATGATACTTGATAAAAGAAATGTAGGTGCTACTTACAGAAACTTTGGACAGGCTCGCAGCCACAACACACAAGACGATGCAGGTGAACTTCGACATATTTGCAAGTTTCTTTGGCTTTGCACTACTAATCCTTTGAATGCCCAAAATGTTATGCCTTGGTCTAAGCCAGTTGTCTTTTTATATAAAAATTCTGTCGTTAAAGGCATCGTGATGTGAGGCAATTATCATAATATCTCACCAAGGCAATGTTACGAAATACAACAAAAAAGCTGGCTGACTTTTCGGAAATTATCTACCTACTTCCGTAGAGGAATTTCCCATTGTTTCAACGAATTGCATGCATCGACTTCGCACTGAGGCAACTTACAAAAAGTGAAGGTCACATGAATTAATTCAGGATTACGATCGTCATTTTAATGCTTACTAAGTAAATAGTCTTCAGCCTTTTCATGATCGGATTTAAGAAGGTACCTACAGTGCTAGGTGACCAAATATGTATCGAAGAATAATTTATTTTTGTGATAGCATATGACCACTGACCAGCATGATAATCATCATCCAAAACAGTCTATATTGAGTCCTTATTCTTCATTAAGGGTCGGTGCAGCATGTCTTATTCTTTTTAAATTTAAATCTAAATACTATTAGCCGTCATTTGAGCATTCACTACCTTTCTTGCCAAATAATATCTTTCACACAACCCATCCGTTTGTTTAGAACTTTTCTTCAAAATTAGCCATTCCGTTTTCTATGCTATGTCCAGATATTTTATATAGACTATCTCCAGTTTAATATAACTGGTGAAATGTGGGTATACTAAATATAGGTATACCTCATTCTATCGCTTCGGGGAGTACAGGCTGCTGTTATGTCACGTTCATCTTAATTAGTCAGAATACTATAGTTTGAGTTATATGAAAACGAAATGAATTCAAGATACTTAAAAGATGTACGTGATTTTATAAATTTAACGTCATTATAGTAAATCAGACAACATGAAATAACGACTGAATTACCCTTTAGAGATATGTTTTAGGGAACCGGGCCTGAGAAATTCCTAATGGAAATCCCAATAACACTATGCGCGACCTGGGAATCAAATCCTAGCCAATGCTCTGCAGTCGCGCTTGCCTTGTCTAAGCCAATGAGACAGTCAACTGACAGCAGTCAAAATATACTACTGTGTAAATACACAGTAGTATATTTTGACTGCTATCGTCGCGCTTGCCTCGTCTAAGCCAATGAAACAGTCAACTGACAGCAGTCAAAATATACTACTGTGTATTTAGCTATCGTCGCGCTTGCCTCGTCTAAGCCAATGAAACAGTCAACTGACAGCAGTCAAAATATACTACTGTGTATTTAGCTATCGTCGCGCTTGCCTCGTCTAAGCCAATGAAACAGTCAACTGACAGCAGTCAAAATATACTACTGTGTATTTAGCTATCGTCGGGCTTGCCTCGTCTAAGCCAATGAAACAGTCAACTGACAGCAGTCAAAATATACTACTGTGTATTTAGCTATCGTCGCGCTTGCCTCGTCTAAGCCAATGAGACAGTCAACTGACAGCAGTCAAAATATACAACTGTGTATTTAGCTATCGTCGCGCTTGCCTCGTCTAAGCCAATGAAACAGTCAACTGACAGCAGTCAAAATATACTACTGTGTATTTAGCTATCGTCGCGCTTGCCTCGTCTAAGCCAATGAGACAGTCAACTGACAGCAGTCAAAATATACAACTGTGTATTTAGCTATCGTCGCGCTTGCCTCGTCTAAGCCAATGAAACAGTCAACTGACAGCAGTCAAAATATACAACTGTGTATTTAGCTATCGTCGCGCTTGCCTCGTCTAAGCCAATGAGACAGTCAACTGACAGCAGTCAAAATATACAACTGTGTATTTAGCTATCGTCGCGCTTGCCTCGTCTAAGCCAATGAGACAGTCAACTGACGGCAGTCAAAATATACAACTGTGTATTTAGCTATTCGTCTCCCAGTCAATCATAAAAGTTAAAAATTGCTTTATTAGAGCAACAAAACAATTATTTACTTCGTGCCTTTGATCGGTGCCCATTTTTCAAATGAATGTAGTAATTATGACAACTCCTATAATATTCGGGGAATTCTTTTGTTAAGACATGAATTGATTACATAACCAGCCTATTATAATGTTCCCACTGCTGGGACACACGCATCCTCTCAGTGTCAGAGGAAGTGGGCCGTACTCCACCACGCGGGCCCAGTGCGGGTTAATGTCACATGTCTTCGAATTTTTGGTTAAAGTAAATTTTCTCTTGATGTTTTCCTTTACCATTTTGAGACCAGCGGTGTAGAAATAATTTACACAAAGTAAAGCGCCTTACTGGGTTCGAACCTACAACTCGTAAATCGAAGCCGTTAATTGCGAAAATTTATATAGGAAAAGTTACAACTTATCAGTACGCCTGGAAGATGTTATGTGATGAGCGTACGTTTTGTTTTTCACCGCGAGTTTTCTATGTTGTAGGCATTCAATTCAATCATATTTATGGACTTTCTTTTTTTTGTCTCTATTTTGTCAAAGGTGCTTTGTATTTCAAAGTTATATAAAATTATTATTCACTTCTCATTGCAAGTAATATCAATGCAATTGTTCTCAGTACTGTTGATTGCAACATAATAACTACCGACGTTTTAGAACCTAAATTGCACTTGTCACTTTACATCAAATTAGCTCCGCCCGTCCTCCAAAATTGACGAAAATTGCTCATAGTTTTTATGCAAAATCTCAAGCATTGTTCAAAACCCAAAAGAGTCGGCAGTCGAGATTAGACCGTGAGATCATACAGACATTTTCTATCAGAGTTGTCTAAGAAAACGTAGGTATATAAAGCGGAGTGCTTTGTAATAAGATTATTATTCTAGTCTTATTAACACCCCTAAGACAACCCACTGACCCACGCTTTTAGTAGCTTCCATTGTAAGTAATATTAATGTATTTATGTAGGTATCATTGGACAATTCCACTGTCGTCCAGGGCCACATTTAGGATGAAAGTTAGTGTGTTTCTAATAATTTGGTCTACTTTTTCTTATTAATTATTAATAATAGATAGATGGATAGATAGAATACTCTTTATTATGTATGGTCACCAAAGGAGATAAATAACCAGGTTCGTTGGATATAGTTAAAGTTTAGTAAGAAGCTGGTGGATGTTTTCGAATGAAATTTAATTAATAGAAATCAAACAGTTCTATATATTTCATTCGAAAAGATCCATTGGTTAACATGGAAATTAACATTTCATTTCATTTTGGTGGGGCCAGTATAGGCTAATTAAAATAAAATAAGCATCATTATGGGTCAATAAATGGATTTTCTTTCTTTGAATAGATAATTATGCAAATCGTCCTGTGCCGAGTTGTCTGCTTGTAGATAAGAGTAAAAACAAAAGAAGGCATAATGCAAAACAATTTATTGTTAAAAATGAAACAAAGAAATTCTGATATAATCTTCTGCCATTACACGAATCTGTATTTTGAATCCATTTACACAGAGATCTGAAAAAAAAACAACAAGTAAATTAAGTACTTATATCGTCGTTGCGCGTGCAAAAGTGGCTATGTGTTTTTAGTGAACTTATTTGAGCTAGGATATGAATTATAACACTTAGCGAGTTTATACGGAACTTTGGATGCATGAATATCACATAGCTACATTCCGTAACTCTATAAATATTGCACTTATCACATAGCTGTTTTTACAGTATGTGTGTATTGAAATAACGATTAAAATTGCATAAAGAACCGAAAATAACTAAATTACACATAGCTACTTTTGCAAGCGCAACGACGATATGTGGCTTCCATCATCCTGATTGCTGTGTTCTCAGATAGTAGTAAAAATAACATGATATAACATCACGCCTATTTTGTTTCAGAGTTGAACTATAGTAGATATAACATTTTGCCGTATGTGTGCGCCCAGGTGACCTTTAGTAGATACAACATTTCGCCCTATGTGTGCGCCCAGTTGACCTATAGTAGATACAACATTTCGCCCTATGTGTGCGCCCAGGTGACCTATAGTAGATACAACATTTCGCCCTATGTGTGCGCCCAGGTGACCTATAGTAGATACAACATTTCGCCCTATGTGTGCGCCCAGGTGACCTATAGTAGATACAACATTTCGCCACTTATGTTTAAGTCCCATGTAATAAGGGGCGAGCCTATTGCCATCAACCGAGCACAAATCCTGACTCTGGACTGCTTCTGAGAAATTATTGATGGAAAACCCTATTATACTATGCCCAACCTGGGAATCGGACCCAGGACCTTATGCTCAGCAGTAGCATTTGCGACTACTAAATCAATGAGACAAGAGTCTGAATAAAAAGTAATAACAGGCTATTTGATACTGATAATATCTCTGCGCATCTCTACTTGGAAGCTGTTACTCACTGAACACAAATAACATTTTGTGTTGATCTGTATGCACTCAAGTCTCAAGTCAATGAGAGTCAATGATGAGTGCATACAGATCAACAGAAAACAAATAACAATTTGTGTTGATCTGTATGCACTCAAGTTGGACCCATATAGGAAGTTTGATAATCAAACTTTTTTAGTTACCACTAGCTCTAGCGTCTAGCTCTAGACCTGACAGACGTTGTCGTGTCCAAATTTCAATAATGCGTACAAAATGCACTTTAAATTTTTCCAGCGACTTTTCAAATATACAGGGTGTCTCTGGAAGTATGGATCAAATCGAATAAGGTGGGCAAGGTCATTTTCAAACTTTCTAACCCTGAGAATGTCGGTGAATTATTTTACGGTTCAAAAGTTATCACCAAATTTGTTTTTTTTTCTATCACTTCGCAAAGTAAAAGTCTTTAAAAATAACTATCAGGGTTACTAAAAAAAATTAATTGATAGCCCTGATAGCTTTTCTATGATTTTTTACTTTGAGCACTATAGGCAATAAATAGGTAATACGGGCTGGCGTCCGCAAATCTACGTCAATGCGCGTATTTTGCATACCTTTGAGCACTACGCGAAGAAATTGATAAAAAAAACAAAAATTGATCATAACTTTTGAACCGTAAAAAAATTCACCAACAATCGATCTATACTTCCAGGGACACCCTGTATATTCCCGTAATTCGGAAGGTTAACAACATTTTAAAACTAAAATTTGTCAAATCGATTCAGAGTTTCAGGCGTTCTTAAGTCATGCGCTTACCAACGAACGGCATATTATTTTTAAAGAAAAATTTAAAAGTTTCCCTGAATAAAATTAAGTTCGACAAAAACTGAACGTTCTTTTTTTCTACGGGATTTATGTATGAATTAATGAAATTGGACAGGACCACATCTGTCGGGTCAGTTCGAGTTTCTAATAAAAACTGAACTCTCAATGTACAGTCAACCGGTCGTCAGCGGTAACACTTTGGTCTTAAGCTGGTCTAACGTAGTAGGTAGGTATGGAGTTTCAGTAGAAAACGATAATGGTATTGTGACGTGCGGCCTACTGCACGGAAGGCCTATATCATGCGAGGTCGAACTAGAAGCGAGAAGAGCTAGCAACCAAAAACGAGTTGGCGAGCCACGAGAAGCGAGTGCGCGACGGCGAGAATAAATTTATACTCGCTGATGTACGTAGGTATGTACCAAGCGTGAGTGTTCTCCTGCCAAGCGAGCATTGCTGAGCGAGTACACTCTTTGATAGCTCTTATCACGGCGAGAAACGAGTACTCATCGGCGGTGAGAAATTCACAACTTGATGTACCGTCATGTGTACTATGGTAGGTGCCACAAAATAAACTCTCTAGTGGACCAAAAAGTTGACATAATCTTGCAATAATTTTTATAATGCGTTAAAGTAGAGATGATACCTCAGATCGGTTTTTAACAAAACAGGTCAATAACAGCACAGCCCTCTCACAACCAGCGTCTCCGTCGCTCACAGCTTGGGCATTAACTGAAATTTAGAAAGAAAAAAGTATGAATAATAGCGGTAGTTAAACAAAGTAAATTACAAACAAAAAGATAGACATTAGTGTAACATCACACCATTAGTTTAGCACTTATTTTGTCGATATTCTAAATAATATAGGTACAAAGCCAACTGAATAGCCAAAGTGTATATATGTAAAATGTAATATCCACACGAAAACAAAGGACTTCAATAGGCTTGACTTATAAAACGCCATCCTGCGTGACGCTAATGAACTTTCTACGCATCACTTTTCATCTGGAGCCACGTTTTGTCATTAGACCAATAAACATGCGTGACATGGCGTCGGGTGTAACAAGTGTGCTGCGGCTTTAAATTTGTCTTTTTCCATACTGCAGCCAAGCTTTCTGATTAAATTAAAAGAATAGTCCTAGTCCGAAGTAGGTTCTTGGTAGCTAGACTTTTCAAAGTATGAATGAATTGTTCTCACCCGATTCGCATTTTTTCGCAATGTCTGATATCTTTGCAAAGTTATCGTCATTCTTTATCGACTTCTTCATATTAGCAATACTGGTTTCCGAGTCGTAATCGCCTTTGTCATTTATCTATAAAAAAAAACATTTAAAAGGTTTGCCAAAGATGATGAAGGATAATGAGGATAGGATATAAATATATTGTACAGACGCTATCACATTAAGCTACCCGAAACTGTCAAATTTTCCCAATCAACATTGAACCTTATTCTATAGCGATAAATTTGAAAATCTATTCAAGAAATTTGACAGATTTTAGTAGCTTGATGTGCTGGCATCTGTACAATATTCTACATATATAAAGGACATTGACGCACAATCTGTTATCACGGATTCAGCCCTCTCACTCAACCGTGGAAAATCAATATTTGATTTCTAACAATAAAAATTCAATTGTCGCATTAACCACAGTTGAGCTACAATGATTCTGAACATCTGAAGTATTGAAAGAAATACTGTTCTATACATTTTGACCGCGATGGTGAAACACACTCACCACTCGTCACTTTTTTGTGAAATAGCAGATTTTTTCTTTGATAACCGACGAAAAATTCCGCTGCTTCTGTTGCATACTTGAGGAACAAAAAAGAAATAGTAGCTACTCTACGTGTTCCACCAGAGCAAGACCTGTCTTTGTGACAAACTTCATTGCCTGAATTGCTGAAAGGATATGAAAGTTTGACATTCTTCAATCACACATTGTTTATGTGTGATTGTTGTGTGACTGCTGTCACATTTTTATAGTTGTGAGGATATAATCTACTCACGAGTCCATACTTCTTGAAGATGCAGCCCACAAAACAAGGTTTAAGGGCTTCAAGATTGTGTGTTTCCTTGGCTTTCATCAAATCAGCCTCACTGATTCCATGTTCCTTTGCGCACTCCATTACGAATGGTTTCAGAGCCTCACGTAAAGCAGCTTTGTCTTCTTCATCTGCCTGCAACACAAAATAATGACAGAAAATCAAATAATAGCTTTTGCACGCGGCTTCGCCCGCGTTAAGTTTGGAAATTATCCCCCGGGAACGAACTTACGACCGGGATAAAAAGTATCCTATATCCTTACCTAAATCATGGTCTACCTGTGTGCCATTTCATCGAAATTCGTTCAGCCGTTAAGGCGTAAAAAGAAAAACACAGTTTCATTAGCATTTATAATATTATTATGGCAGTTCCGCTGAAATGATGATGACGGATTGTAAAAATAATAGCTAATCTGCATTCGCGATTTATTTGCCAAAAACGTAAACAAATATTATGAGTTTATGGAAAAATAACTTTAAATATCACACAATAAAGTTCAGTTTACGCTACAACTGCAAATATTTTTATAACTTTTTTAATAGTGCTATTCACTCTGAAATTAACTTAATTACCCCTACTGTGAAAGATCTCGGTTTGCATCTTGACTCTACGCTTAGCTGGCAACGCCGGGTCTCTAGTGTTAGCCAAAGGGTCAACGGTACTCTGCGATCCCTGTATCGTCTGAGAAACTTTTTGCCCGCTAAGACGAAAACAATGCTTGTGCAGACTTTAATTTTCCCTATAATCGACTATGGTGACGTGTGCTACTTTGACTTGAACGCGGTTTTGCTGGATAAGCTCGACAGATTGCTCAACAATGGTATCCGCTTCATATTCAACCTCAAGAAATATGACCATGTGTCGAGCTATAGGTCTGAGCTCAAATGGATGTCCATACGCCAAAGAAGAAGTTTGCGCGCTTTGACCACGCTTTTCTCCCTTCTCAACTCTCCCACTCCTCCTTCTTATCTCGTGTCTCACTTCCAATATCTTTGTTCTTCTCACGCTAACAATCTGCGTTCTTCCAACAATCTACTCCTACTCTGTCCTTCTCATACTTCTGACTTTGTTCATTCTTCCTTTCATATTTAGTCCATTCTTCTTTGGAATGCACTTCCTCTTGATATCAGGACGGCCACCAGTCGGTATGCATTTAAGGTGAATGGGTAGTGGTAGACCGCGAAATTCAAATTTTCTTACGTTTTTTGCAATTTGCAGGTCAGTGTCAGATTGTATCTTGATCAAAATATGATTCGCGACAATAACAGGTACATATTTAAGGAATTATAATCATTAGAATCATTAATATATCTTTCTAAGTTAGATTTCTACCACCAACCACCAATCTCTTATGGAAAAGTGTTAGTGGTAGAAATCTAACTTAGAAAGATGTATTATTGATTCTAATGATTATACTTGTCTAAATATGTACCTGCTATTGTCGCGAATCATATTTTGATCAAGATACAACCTGACACCGACCTGCAAATTGCAAAAAACGTAAGAAAATTTGAATTTCGCGGTCGCAACTACCCTAAGCGGACAACTACCTTAAGCGGAAATTGCAGAGTTATTTTCAAAACAAATAGCGTAGAGTCATCTCATCACCTCTCTCCTTTGAATTTGTGTATTATATATATATTATAGTAAATAATATGTAAATGTATATAACCTATTTATGTATTTGTGTACCTAGTTTTAATAGATTTTTTTTTATCATTGTTCCTCTTAAGCAAAGCACCTGCCATCCAATCTCTTCACCACCCTTGGTTGACTGGTAGAGAATGCCTAAGGCATTAAGTCCGCCTTTGTACCTTTTTATGCGAAAAGTTTAAATAAATAAATAATTCCCATTGAAATAAAGTTGATATTTGTTTAACTTGTAATAATTTTAATTTGAAACATAAGTTTGAATAGACATTATATATAGATTGATCTTCGGGGAATGAGCACGACCTAAGCCCATAATTGCACATACCATCGAACTTCCAGCACAGAATTGCAAGATTCCATTAGCGTTGATACACATGATGGCAGGGACATCGACGCAAAACCTGTTCCCATGGATTTAATACATGGTTTTAAACCCCCAAGTTGAAAGTCGGTTATTAAAAAAAATTTGCTGGTCGTACATTTTTAGGTATTGCAGTTTTTTGTGAAAAAACAGACTTTTTTTTGATAACCTATGAAAAATTTTATTAATCATCATGAATCATGTACTGATATCATGGTAGGTACAGTTTTTGCGTTGATTTGGGATGCCAGCCTGTATACCGAAATCTCAAAGGGGTCTTCAGTACTTTGCTAGTGCACCACAAAAATCAATATAAATAATTATACTTACATAAACACTGCTAAAGGTCACAACAACAGCACACAAAACAAGACAAGTAAACTTAGACATGTTGTATATTCTTCAGATTTACACTCGTGATCATTCAAAGCTTCAACTGGTAGTGCCCCGAATACCAACTGGAAGCATTTTTATATAAAAATTGTAAACAGAAGTAATTGTACACGAGGTAATTATCATTATATCTATACTAATTACGGAATTAAGCTACGGAACGCTTATTGCTATATAAACGCAGCAAAAAAACGCTTCTTCCGTTTGATCTTTTTATTAGCCGCTGTTCCAAAAATTTGCCATTATATTGCCAATTTCAAAGACTTTTTGGATAGTTAGGCGGATCACACACTACAATGCGCGACGCGACAGGACCGCGGGAAACAGAACCAAACGCACGTTTTTGTTAAATTCGTATGTAAAAAAACAGTGGCACTCCGGGAGTGCCGACAGAAGTGAAAACTTGAACAATTACGTGTGTATTTTGTGAATCGTCTTATAAACAAAACACGCGCGGTACCGGCTACGGCCATCCGTCTTACGAATTTTCGATCAGGTCACGTGTCCTGACGCGAGTTTAACATTTTTTACCCATTACAAAAAAAGTGTACAACGCCGCTAAAGAAGTTTTCACTTCAAAAATCATTATACGCAAAAATCAAACGCGACGGGGCGCGTGGTTGTGTGTGATACACCTTAATGATATAATTTAGGTTAGGCTAATCTAGGCTATTATTGGAATTGATCTAAGGGCAGTTGCTCAGGAAAGGAAAGAAAATCAGCCTCGGTCGCTGTCACTGGATACGGTGAAGAGGACTACATAATACTATTCTACTTCTTACTCTTCTTACTAGCTAATGCCTGCGTTTTTGTCTGCGATCCAGAATAAAAAATAGCCAATGTCCTTTTCCAGGCTATGGTCTACCCATGTGCCAAATTTCATCCAAATCCGTCCAGCCGTTTTAGCGTGAAAACGTAACAAACAAACAAATTTATTTTCGTAATTATAATATTCAACCAAGTTACGATGTAAAACTTTATACATTATTATGTGCGTATATATATGCGTATATATGCGTTATTGAGTAACAAACATATTTGTTTGTTACTCAATAACGCAAAAACGGCTCAACGGATATAGATGAAATTTGGCGCACAGATAGTTGGAATAACAAAAAATACATTTTTTATCGCGGTTGTACGTCCCCGTGGGATAATCTCCGACCTTGATGCGGGCGAAGCCGCAAACAAAAGCTAATACTTTGTACATCTGTAGACAGAAAACCTATGTAGGGTGAATCCAATAGGATGGCAATTGTAACAACAGGCACATAGCCTTCCCGATGCATCATTGCAGTGTTGTGGTTTGTTTATTGGCTCCTGAGATACGCTCAGATATCTTTAATAAGTACAAATATATTTTTAGTAGTCAGCTGTTCAAGCTGGTTTTGATTACCACTCGTACAATTATATTTAGTATATGACTAAATATCTGTTTCCCTTTGTACAGTCACCAGCATATCAAGCTATCCAAAACTGTCAAATTTTCCCAATCAACTTTGAACCTTATACTCTAATGATAAAGTTGAAAATACATTAAAGAAATTTAACAGATTGTAGTAGCTTGATGTACAATAAACGTATTATTAATTTATTTTATATAAAGATTTGAGTGCCTATAACATTACAGGCACAATGAGAAAGTAATTTTTGATAAAAAAATCGGGCAAGAGCGAGTCGGACTCGCGCACCGAGGGTTCCGTACCATCACGTTTTAAAATGTTCATCGGCGAGGCCTATATACGTCAGAGAATTTTAACACTGCACACTGCGGTGTAAAATATTGCAGTTTTAGGTCAGCGCCATCTCTTGACCGATAGTGGACCTAATGTAACTTTTATTGATGATTTCTGGAATATTGTGCTGTTTAGAGATATCGTTTTTTTTCCTGTAATCTTTACATAAACTTCTATCACATAGAAAAAATAAGATTTTTCTCTATGCAAAATTCGGAGATAAAGGGGGAACGGTATTTTTTTGTCATGTCCTGGTAGCCCCACTTCAAATTTTTCAGACCCCCTTTCAGTCCCTGTTGCAAAAAAAAATATGTACATATATGTTTATTTCTTTCTTAATTGCAAAATACTTGAGCAAACATCATCTAAAACTATTCTAAATTTCAAGTTAATAGCATTAGTAGTTCTTGAGATATCCAGCTGTGACAGACGGACAGACAGACTGAGTCGCACCATAAGGGTTCCTTTTTACCATTTTGGTACAGAACCCTAAAAATGGCTTCCGATTAAAAATAAAAAACAAAAATATAAAAGGTTTTCTCAATTTTATTAGCAAATTCGCTAAAATTCTCACACGAAATTGTCTATCATTATGAACACGGACATCCGGAAAATAATGGGAACTACTTCCGTTATACTGAATTGGCTTCAATTGACAGTTTTTTTTATACGAATCATTATAGCAGGGAATTACCGTACCTAATATACCTTAAATAGTACCACCTTGTAATGGGGATGCAAAGATTATACAAAAGATACAATTTAGATAAGCAAGTTGACTGTAGATACCTAAAGCAAAATAGCATAGCCATCATTACCATGCACTATCGACAATGTAGGTACCTAAAGTATATAAATTGTAACAGTGCTGTGCTGGACGAACACCTGGCAAAGCCACTCAAGTAGGTAGCAAAGTCACACAAAGGAATAAACATAGTCAGATCGGCCTAACTGGATGCAGCAAATTGACTCGGAACAATTTCATTTACTTTCACGATTCGCTTCAGGAATAGCACCCTAATTGCGTAACACACTATCAATTACAACAGGGCCGTCTTTACCCGGGGGTGCAAGGGGTGCGCGGCACCCAGGCGCATGGTCTTTGGGGGCGCAAACCGATCAGGTCATTACTAATCACTCGTTATAACCGAAACACTCCAGCGCTGTAACCGCACGTCACCGCCTCGAAAAAATCCCTTGGAAAATGTTGGTGAAAATCATCTTAAAAATGAAACACAAAAATTAAGTTTAATTTCTTTTTGTTGGCAAGGGGGGCGCTAGCTGATTTTCGCACCCCGGCGCCCAATATGGTTAAGACGGCCCTGAATTACAATCTAAACCATTCTGAAGGATATTGCCAATCCATTGCTTCATATGTTTGAAAAAATCATCTGCTCAACAATGTAAATAACGCAATGAATGTTGTTGAACTATCGAAATTAAAGCCATTGCTACTGTTAGTGTGTTAAGTAATTACCCGGCAGTCGTTGGATTCTGGAGTTATTCCCTTTCTTTTCCGAAAATCATTATCCACAACACGTTTGCTATAAACTTCAGTAGTTAATCATAATGTTCAAAAATTCGAAAGTTTGTTTTAACTACATAATATCTTTACTTCTAAAACTATTCTGTCATACTATCGAGTGCTATAATAATTGAATCTCCTAATTTTGCATGAAATAAAGTCATATGTCCTAAGTTTTGTATTATTATAATGTATATTATTCCGAATCTTCATTTATATAATAAAATTGTTAGTCCTAAAACATTTGCAAAAAATTAGGTTTTAGTGACAGAAACGATTCGCTGTAAATCCGAGTTCACGCAGTCTTGTCTGCCCTACCACTAGAGTGTAATTTAGAATCGCGAAGGCGCGTAGGGGCGAGGCAGCCCGCGGGCTGAGGAGAAGGAGGCTGCGAGCGAGCCGCCGCGGCTGAGGCTGGGCGGCAACGCCGGCCAGCAAGCCGAAGCTGCGGTGGTGAGTAAGCGAAAGCCGTCTGCGACGATTAGTACGCGTGGGACCGCCGGAGACCCGAAGCGCCGGATCCTTGACAGAAACCATGTCTGCTGCGTGTTGCATGCTCGCTTGCATGCTGCATGCTTGCTTGCATGCTGCTTGCTTGCTTGCTTGCTGCATGCTTGCTTGCATGCTTGCTTGCACCTGCACGCCTGAGAGAAGCTCATAGCAAAAGCTTTGTAATAGAAATTTGTTTTAAAAACATTATTAGGATACATAAACATTAAATAATTTGAATTTAGCCCCGGTACTCGGAGTAGTTACTTAAAATTAATCAACAATTAACTTTAATTGACAAGTACCTATAAATTGGAACGCTGTCCATCAAAAATATGTCAGATTGAAAACATTTCAATCGTGTTACTTGTATATTTGTGCCAAAATGTCACTCCTAAAACCTGCTTAGCCTTTCTCCTATGTTGGGATCAGCTTCCAGATGGGGATGCAGCTGAATACCAGTATTTTACTTGGAGCGACTGCTTATCTGACCTCCACAACCCAGTTACTGACTATTGGGCTTCCAACTACCCGTAACGAATGTTAAAGATCTCTGAATGACAGCCAGGACAGACAACTTGTGCCAAGATATGCTGGTTAAAAAATTTGGATGATTGATTAATTTTAAGTGACGTCTCTGAGTGCCGCACAATTAGACTTAAGGCTCGTAGACACAGGCGCGACGCGACACGCGACACAAAGGCACCGCAAGTCGCGCAACGAGCGGTGCCTTTGTGTCGCGCGCGATTCGCGTCGCGCGTTGCGCCTGTGTGTACGAGTCTTTATAACTTTTATTGAAAACGGTTTTAAGTCTTTTGTATATAGGACAAACAAATTTAGGGCATATTGTATTCAGGGATTTCAATTTTATGGCATGTGATATTATGTGACATTAAGTTCGAGCAAGTTATCATTCGGACAAATGATGACAAGGACAAAAAATATTATGGCACTTTAGATTATGGATAAAAAAGTTGGTTAACACAAAAGAGAACCGATTCTGGATGCTCTTGCGTGTTATCCATCCTTCTATGCTACGTGAAGGAAACTACTCCCCGACTAAGACCGTAAGGTAACTGGTAAAATGTAGCTCATCCACCTGCTTACCATCTCCGGCGCCGCGTTTGTCTTAAACCAGGGCTTGGAACCGGTACCAAAAGTACTAGTTCTGTGTCGGTACTTAGCGGTTCTTGTCATTTCGGTACCGGGGTACCGGTACTCCACCTAACAAGTACCGGTACATTATCCAGGTACCCCCCGCGAACCACAAATCTCGTATTTGTCCGAAGAACCTCGTACCTTTCTCTCTCTAACTTACGGAAATATTTCTTTGGTACCGGTTTTAGTACAGGTACAATACTGATACTGATTAGAAAGTGCCGATACCAAATAGTACAGATACTACGTTTGGTACCGGTATCACACCAAAGCCAATGGTACCGGTTTCCAAAAATACCGGTATTTCAAGTCCTGCTTAATACCACTCGAACCCGTAAAGTCATGATAAGAGTAACAGCATGTCGATTCTGTAAAAATCTCACCGTGAAAACTTGCGTGGAGTGAGCTGTCAGTGTCATCCCACTGATGCTAGGGATTGACCAAGCAAACATTTACAATCATAATCGAGATTTTAATAATATTTTAAATGCTAAACCTATTGATCGTTTTTTATAACGTAAAAGCTAGTATTTTAGTTGTCAAAAAATTAATATTTTGTGGGGTTTTAAAATAAAATAGCAAAACAGAAACTCAGTCAGAATCTCAATGTTGTTTTTTTTTTCTTTTTTTCCCTAGACTAGTAAGTCCTTATATGTAATATGTATAGCCTGAGGCGCGAGCGCGTCAGGCACGAACAGTAAATAAAATAAAATATTCACGTTTAAGACAGCTAGACTGATGAAAATTCACATCGACATTGTTTGTTATTATGAGCGATTGTAGATCGAGTCTAATAAAGACTGCGACGATATTCAGCGTTATTATTCAGCGTTATGATTCACGCCACACAAACTACGTGAATCGGGGGAAGTGATCACACCGCTCTTGCGCGTTAGTCACTGTCATTAACATATTGCAGATTGCGTGATCACTTCACCCAATTCACGACATTAAATGTCGTGAATCGGGTGAAGTGATCAAGCCACACAAACTATATAAGTCGATAGCTGACATCAATGTAAACAGAAAACATACTAATACCAAACCCCGTAAAGTGTCACGTTTCCGAGATATGAACGTTCAAAGTTGATGATTGATCACGTGATCAACTTTGTACGTTAATATCTCGAAAATTTGACACTTAAAATAGCTCCATTACAAAGTCTTCAAACCCCTTTGATTTGAGTTTGCCGGTCGATCACTGGTATATGTTTTGAACAGTAGTGGACCTAGTATACTACCCCAAGGCAGATCATGCCACCTACTTTTCACCGTCAAGAATAATCACTTGGAGTCGTCGGTTACTGAGCAGTTCTCGAAGAATTCGGGTAAAAAAAAAACCCTTGAATCATCCGTCAGATTGATATCGTTCTACAACTGCACAATAACAATTACTGTCGTATGCTGCCAATAAGTCCAAAAATACTGCGTCTAATGATTATTTTTTTTTACATACATTTTCAGTCTGTTATGTGAGGTTAGCAACCGATTATGAGATGCTGATTATTATTCTATACAATAAAACGTAAAAAGTATAAAATAAAGAATTATTATATTTACAAATGAACTTTTTCTAAAAAATAACAATAATAACTATTTCCAGATATTAATTTTCATGACATTGTTTTCTTCGAAGATTTAAGCAGCGGTGACGTACGGAGTACTGGTGATATATTATAATCTCTTCATATATAAGTATCTAATCTCCATAATAGTTGTAAGTTTTGGTGAAGAACCTGTAATAATATGATTTTTTTATTAAAAAGTATTTACCGTAGAGTAAGGGTGCTGTCACAGTGAGACTATCAATTGGTTAAGTCTTATTAAGTATATGCTCCAATAGGTAAACTAGGTAAGATAATTTTGAAGACCTTGTACTTTTAAACTTAAATCAAAGGGATGACTCAACCTACATCATAATCATCTGCCTAGCCTTTTCACAACAATGTTGGGGTCGGCTTCCAGTCTAACTGTATGCAGCCGAAGAACAACCTATAATTATGTACCCATGTTAAGATAAGATTTACATAACTGTATTTGTTACATCTGTTCCAAAAAGCAAGCGGCTAACGGCGCGCCCATTCCGCACCCAGCTTCTCCGCCGCGTACGTATTTATTTTTAACTGAAATTAAGAAAAGAAATATTTAAATTGCATGCGTATCTGATAAAAATAGAATATTAGTACCCGATTTTTGGAAGACTGATCAAGTTCAAAATAACAAAGGGTGACTAATGAAGCTCAATCTACTATGTTTTTATAAAGCATAGCAGAGGTGAGATATGTGCTTTCTCTATCCTCACAATATACCCACCCACCCGCTGGGTCTTATGACTGTCTATCACGCTCGTACACATCACATTGATGCGATAAGTGCTACTATGTACTTGCGCAACATAATCTCTCGCAGCATAACTTGATGTCAATAGTCACTATTAGTCACCCTATATCTTCTGCTGAATCTTGTGTTAGCTTTTATTATTGGTTGACCGTTTTTCTTAATTGAGTCCTCGCCATAGGACTACAAAAGTAATGATGTGTGGTTGTGATGTCACAGAATTTGCTGTAGAGGCAAATGGCAGGACGAATGTCAGATGCCTTCTTCCATCTTTATCATGCACATTTCAAATATTTGAGAGTCATAAAATCTGTGGGTACCTGACTCGCACTGTTTTGCTACATTTTCTAGATTGGTGTATACGTCATCACTCTTCATAATCTTTCTAATGTATGTCAGGCCGGGATCAAGAACGTATTGACCTTTGCCATCAAGCTGTAATTAAGAAAGTATCAATTATTTAATTGTAGGTACCCTAATAGGTGCACGAGTTTCTTAAAACTGATCATCGATCTGTAAGAATATTATGTATTATTTCGACAGTTGTAGAATATAAATACCTGCTGGTCGATTCTGTAAAAATCTCACCGTGAAAACTTAGGTGAACTGAGTTTGTTTTTGCTAGGAATTTACACTATTGACAGCTCACTTCACCTAAGCTTTCACGGTGAGATGGTTACAGAATCGCACTGCTGGACTTGAAATACCGGTATTTTTGGGAACCGGTACCATTGGCCTTGGTGTGATACCGGTAGCAAACGTAATATCTGTACTATTTGGTATCGGCACTTTCTAATCAGTATCAGTCTAAGTTTTCACGTTGTAATTTTTACAGAATAGCACCGCTGTACAGAAAATAAGAAAGGTTCAAAATGGGCTACCATATATTAGAGCATGAAAGGTTAAGCTTTCAGGTGAATCTTGATAAAACTGCAGAAGTATATATGTACGTACGCACGACTATTAATCAAGCTATAAATAACCAGTATAAGCTGACTTCTGATTGTACGAAAAACCTATAGAATGTGAGGTCAGCTAAAACTGGAAATGTATAGCTTGATGTGTAGCCATGTGTACATAGTTAAAGAAATACTTACAAATCCAGCTTTTCTAAAGCAACATGCCCAAAAACAGGAATTAACCAACGTCAGGTCGTCTACTTCTATAGCTGTTTGTAATTCAGCATCTAGGACTCCGTGCTCCGTCGCACATTCGACTAACATTACATCAAGGTCCTTAATGCTAGTAGGTCCCCCATTATCCCTTGTCTTTAAAAATAAACACAGATTTTATGATGTAGATAGTCAACGAAAATATAATACTTTTTATGATGGTTTGGTGCCGAAACAAAGTAGTAGTAAAAACAAAAAATATACGTAGTACATAAATGTTTAGTGGTGGTTAAGTAATTCACTAATTCTACACACAAAGTAAGTGTTCTAAGTATGAGCTAATTCTTGTGTGTATGTATATATATATACTAGTATATATATCTGTTGAAACTTTTTGGTTTACCTTTTTAATAGAAACACCCTGGCCACTTGTTAGACCTAGGTACTTATTTTGAATGGATAAATATTGTTGTCATTCTGTGTGTGTCAATCTTAATGTGCTCCATATAAGCGTTGTAACAAAATCGTATTTTATTCCAAAAGGTTATGGGCATTTAATCGATTTTAAAAAAGTGGACGCTCTACATATATTCCTATTCAAAAATGGCAAGTGGCGATTCTTCCCTGGTAAGCCCAATACAATCCACAATGACATTCTCAAAACTACGTGGAAAAGAAAATTTTCACACCTGGTCGTTCGCAATGGAATGCTACATAGTAGATCAGGATCTTTGGGACATAGTGTCAAAACCGGCAGATCTTACAACAGCAGCAAATGCTAGAAAAGATGCCAGAGCGAGGTCTAAAATATGTTTAGCATGCCACGAAAATGTTTATCCTGTGATTCAAAATGTACAGACGGCATGCGATACTTGGAACAATTTAAAAAAGGCCTATGCAGATTGTGGTCTTGTCAGAAGACTATCTCTAATAAAAAAGCTACTAGCTGTAAAATATGAAGGAAATATGGAAAAGTACGTGAACTTAATGTTGACTACTCAGCAGGAACTGCGCGGCATGAACGCTGCCATAGAAGATGAGTTTTTAGCCATCATTCTACTAGCAAATCTTCCTGAAAGCTACAAACCACTTGTTATGACCCTGGAGCACTCTAACACGAAGATAACATCTGAAGCTGTAGTCTCAGCACTTCTTAAGGAAGATAGCCGACCATCACCGACTACAAGTCTTACTGTACCTGATGCAGCATTACGATGCACCGTGACTAAGAAAAAGTCTTTTCATTCGAAGAAATGTACATACTGCAAGAGATTTGGACACTATAAAAATGAATGTAAAATCTTAAAGAAGAAGCAAGAAACTCCTAGTATTAATACTACTAATTACACTTCACACATTACACTTTCATCTTGCTTTAATGTGTCTCATTCCTCTTCCTCAGATTCTTGGTACATAGACTCCGGTGCTACTTCTCATATGTGTAACAGAAAGGAATACTTTCGTGAAATAACCCCTGTAATTAAGCCTGTCACTGTGGCCAACAATGACCAAATTCTATGTGAAGGTGAAGGTACAGTCGTCATTAATAATACTAATAATATTAATACAATTAAAGATGTTCTTTATGTTCCCCAACTAGCTGCAAACTTATTATCAGTTAGTAACTTAGTTAAAAAAGGCTTTATTGTTTTATTTTCCCTAAAAGGTGCCACTATTCTTCGAAAAGAAGGATGTAAAGTCTCAGGTTCTATTATTGCAACCGCCTCAAACTTCAATGGCATGTATAAACTTAATGTTCCTGATTCGCAAACTCTTTTAACTACTTCCACAGAGTCTGCATTATTATGGCATAGACGCCTTGGTCACCTTAATACTAAAGCCATGAGTATTTTAAAAAATAAGTT
Source organism: Luperina testacea (assembly GCA_927399505.1). Taxonomy (NCBI): domain Eukaryota; kingdom Metazoa; phylum Arthropoda; class Insecta; order Lepidoptera; family Noctuidae; genus Luperina; species Luperina testacea. The sequence goes on along the minus strand of OV656768.1, from coordinate 13,173,651 downwards.
TGTGGGCATTAACTTTAATGACACACTGAACAAAATCTGTGTGCCTTGCCTACAAGGCAAACTAGCAAAGAAACCGTTCAATAATTCTTCAAGCAGGTCAAAAAATGTTCTAGAAATAGTGCATTCTGATGTTTGTGGACCCATGAGTACTCAATCTTGGGGCAAAGCTCTCTATGTACTCACATTCACTGACGATTTTTCTCGCAAAACTTTTGGATATTTTCTAAAACACAAAAGTGAAGTGTTCTCTAAGTTTGTAGAATTCAAAAGTATGGTAGAAAATCAAACGGGTCACAAAATAAAAAAGTTTAGGTCCGATTGCGGCTCTGAATATATTAATCGCAATATGACTACCTTTTTGAAAGAGAACGGAATTTTGCATATAACTTCTGTTCCCTATAATCCACAACAAAACGGTATTTCTGAGCGAGTCAATAGAACTATTATTGAAAAAGCTAGGTCCATGCTTCAAGATGCTAACTTATCAAAAGCATACTGGGCAGAAGCAGTAAATACTGCAATTTATCTCAAAAATCATTCACCTACTCAAGCGTTAAATAATAAAATTCCAGAAGAGATTTGGACTGGAAAGAAAATTAATCTTTCACATTTACGTGTCTTTGGCTGTGAAGCACATGCACTTATACCCGTAGAAAAACGTACAAAACTAGAGTCAAAAACTCGAAAGTACATATTTGTTGGGTATTCCAGTCAAAGTAAAGGCTTTCGTTTAATTGATCCCCAAAATCCTCGAGTGGTTTTGACCGCGAGAGATGTTGTCTTCATTGAGGATAAGCCTTCTACTAGCGACACTCAAGATGTGTCTCAGTCACAGACAAGTGACATAATTCAAGTACAAGATACTGAAACAGGTTTAGACATGGAAATACCTAAAGTTTCACAAACTGAAACAACTGAAGTTCCAAATACGGAAATACAAGAAATCTCAGAAATAGAAACACCTGAAGTGTTTTTTGACTCCGAAAATGAGACTATTGTGGAACATCCCCATGTTAATGTTGAAAGCGAAAGGAGATATTCCCTTAGAGACCGACGTCCACCAATAAGATATCCCAACAATGACACCCTAGCAAACTTGACTTCTACGAACTTTGAACCTGAAACGTTTAAAGAAGCCATGGAAGATGTTCATAAAGACAACTGGCTTAAGTCAATGGAAGTTGAATACGATTCACTAATTAAGCACGGTACCTGGATTTTGGTGGACAGACCAAGTGACCGTAAAATTGTGAAATGTAAATGGGTATATAAAATAAAAAGGGATACATCGGGAAATATAATAAAATATAAAGCCAGATTGGTAGCCAAAGGGTTCACCCAGATTTACGGGGTGGACTATCATGAAACTTTCTCACCTGTAACTAACTAATAGCTTACGCTGTTCAGCATAACTTAGAAGTCGATCACTTAGATGTTGAAACTGCCTTCCTTTATGGGACCTTGGACGAAGAAATTTATATGACTCAGCCAGAAGGATTTATAAAAGAGGACAGCAAAAACAAAGTATGTCTTTTAAAGAAAGCTTTGTATGGATTAAAACAATCCTCTAGACAGTGGCATAAAAAAGTTTGCGAAGCAATGGCAAAGTTTGGTTTAATGAAATCACAAAATGATAATTGTGTATATTATCATAAAAACCAAAATAAGCTTCTTATCGTCGCCATATTTGTGGACGATTTTTTCATATTTTCTAATGATAAGGAAATGAAACAAAAGTTTAAAAGTGCTATTAGCAAAGAATTCTGTGTCAAAGACTTAGGTTCCTTAAAAGACTGTCTTGGTATGAGAGTTTTCTATACCAAAAACGGCATTACTCTTGACCAAACCAAATACATAGAAAAGCTTATTTCTAAATTTGGAATGAGTGATGCCATATCAGTTTCCACACCCATGGAACCTGGTCAAAAACTCACTTACAGAGACATTAATGACGATCAGCCAGATTTACCTTACCAGCAGCTCATTGGATCACTAATGTATGTTTCCATTGGCACTAGACCCGACATCTCACATGCAGTGTCATTTTTAAGTCAATTCAACACACATTACGGGGAGGTGCACTGGAGAGCTGCCAAGCGGGTACTGAGGTATCTTAAGGGTACCAAGGACCTGAAACTTCACTATCATAAAGTCATGCCAGACTATCCCATCGGTTATGTAGATGCAGATCATGGAAGTAATATCATCGATCGTCGTTCATTCACAGGTTTCTTTTTCATTATGAGTGGAGCACCAATCAGTTGGGAGTCACGCAAACAAAAAACAGTCGCACTCTCAACTACAGAAGCTGAGTATATGGCTCTTAGTGAAGCGTGCAAAGAAGCCATATACCTCAAGGCGTTTTTTAAAGAGATATTTTCTTTGGATCGCCCAATCATAATTTATACAGATAATCAAAGTTCATTAAAATTATCTCATAACGACACCTTTCACGCACGTACCAAACACATCGATATTAGGCACCATTTTATTCGCGATTCACTTAATCAACAAAACCTCGTCTTAAATTACATTAACACACGTAATATGCCAGCCGATGTCCTTACTAAACCCTTAACAAAACTTCGACATTTTATGTGTCTTAAAGGTTTAGGTATAACCGAGGCCATAAGCTAGCTTGCTTTTGTTTTTGTATTCATTGTTTTGTTAAGTGTTCGTGATTATTATTTATAGTGTTTGTTATTAATTTATTAGGGTGTATATATTTTTTTTTTGTATGTCTGTATGTACAGGATGTTTCCATTACGGGGAGGTGTTGAAACTTTTTGGTTTACCTTTTTAATAGAAACACCCTGGCCACTTGTTAGACCTAGGTACTTATTTTGAATGGATAAATATTGTTGTCATTCTGTGTGTGTCAATCTTAATGTGCTCCATATAAGCGTTGTAACAAAATCGTATTTTATTTCAAAAATATCCGACTAACTAGCTTCTTCTCGGGAATTCGTGCGCATGAAATTTCACCCTCTCCCACCACACACAAAATAAATTAGTATCATTGAAACCAACTAGGGGTTAAATGCTATTACTATGAGAATTTTCTAGGTTATAATATAATAACTCCCTTACTAATAAACGTTATACTCGTATAGCGTCTGTATAGTTACACAACGCTTTGTCTTCTTCTTTCGAAAGTCAAATTACTGACGACTGAGAGAGAGAAATCGGTATGTAACTATTCATCTGATATAGTACGTTTATTAGTAAGGGGGTTAATCTGTGGCAGTCTTAATAATTCCAGAGAAGACACACAAACAGACTAACAACAGATAGAGTGACCCCAAGAGGGGTTGGTACAATTAGTTGGATACCTTGCCAGACAACTGCAAACATGAAAAAACGATGATCACATAAAAGCCCGTTACAGTCACAGCCACACCACACAAAATAAGACAAAAATACTTAAGCAACATGATTGTTTTTCTTTTCACTTTCGCACTCCTGATCCCGCAAAATTTAAACTGTGTCTGACCTAATTAGCTTCCAACATCACGCCTTATTATATAAATATTCTAAACAATAGATTATTGAACATGATGCAATTATAATAGCACAATCGGCACCCAATTTTAAATTCATACCGTTTTGCTTATGTTTATTAATAGTAAATCTGCATTTTTGGAAACTGGGCATTGAATTTTAACCTGAAAACGAGCGCCCGGAAAATAATGTCACATCATGACATCATGTGAAAATTATTCGTACGATCCATTTTATAGATGGTCAAATTAAATTAGCTGTTGGAACTTTAGAAACGTGATGGGTATCTACATCTAAACATAATACTTTACTAATCTAGTCATTTCAGTATTGAGAATAGAAGGAAAAAAATCTGTAATAGCATCACATAATATAGCCGTAAAAAAGTTTATTTTCTTCAATCATGTTTTTACAATACAATAGGTACATCCATAAAATTCATTGTCGGTTTTTAGAATCGCGTCGCCCATGTCTGCGGAAGGTAAAGTCTTCCGCAGACATGGGCGACGCGATTCTTGTAGAACAATTGCTATGAAAACTTCTTGAAAATTGTTTCACTAGAATCGCGTCGAAGCGTCGTCGCGCGTGTCTGCGGGAGCCTTAAATGCAAAGCCCATTTAACTGTCGAGCTAATTATTTTGTAAATTAATATGGCTAGACTTTTTCCTACGTACGCATGATATAGCCTGACTTCAATTGCTACTCAAGAACTCAGATCATTTTGATTTTTGTAATCTATTTTAGATGACTTAACCAGTGATTACAAATCAATACATTACAGAAAGCCTGTTTAGGTTTCTATACATCGATGTTGTACATATTGTAATAAGTAGATGCCAATATCTATTTTAGAGAATAAAACTTAAAAATGCCAATGTTAATTATTTAATTACCTAATTATTATTATTCACTTTTATCCATTTAAAAGTTTTCATAAAACAAAGTCCAGACATTTATCACGAATCGCTGCGCACTCCAAGAGAAGGAACTGAAGGAAAAAAAAAACAGATAAAATATTTTCCATTAATCAAGAGAACAAAATCTTTATATTTTTAAAACAGTTTAAAATGTAAATATTTTAAATTATGCACACAATGAACCATTTTTATTTTCTGGAAAAAGTGAGTCTCTCTATTCTTCATTGTAGCAAGAATCAACAGTGGCGACCACTAGAAAAGCGACGAGACAATGAAGCTCGACGAGTGCCGGAGAAATCATAATTTAACATGTACGAGTATCTTGTGGTGCAATAATCGTACAAATCTCAAAATTTTTAATTTTGCAGAATTAGAATGCACCTAATTTGGGGGACCTTCAAGACCTTTTTTCTTCGGATCTCATCACTCTCCTGGTCCTCTTATCAAATTGATTTGGGGTGGACGCAGCATGTCTTTTTCTTTCATACATCTCTATTAGCCCTGATATGGTCCGTTCACAATAACATTATTTTACTTCTGACAGCAACAATCGAATAGCAACCTTATTACAACGAAAATAAAGATCATTGTGATTTTGACAGACTGCAATGTCAGCAACCCAATACCAACCTTATTGCCACAACAGTAAAAACTACTGTGATTTTGACAGGGATGCAAAATCAGAGGTAAAATAACTGTTAACGGACGTTAGTCAACCCTTTTCTAGCCATATCATCATAGCCTGGTCACCGGACTTACAACAGCTTATTTAAACCAAAGAAATGATTGGACCTACATCTTTATAAGTCTTTCTATTTAGTTTTCGTTTACTGTGCGGCTTTCAAGAAGCAAGCAGCCACCAGCGCACCCCTTTCACATCCAGCATCACCGTCGCTTACAGCTTGATCTTTAACTGAAAGTGACAAAAGGACAAAATATATAATTGAGCTTGTAACCGACTCTTAAATATAAACAGAAGCTTTGCACCTCTGCAGCCCTGATCTAGGTCTTTGGTCTGCTTCTAAATATAAGGTGATGGTGATTGATTGACCATTTGTGATTGATTGACCATGAAATAACAATAGCCAAAAAATCATTCACATGCTCGCAGATCTTCAACTTAGAACCGTAGTCTGTTTAATTAGATTTTTTTTTTAAATCCGTTTATGCATTTGTCAATAGGTATTTCCGGAACAGTAATCTGAGAGTAACATCCAAAAGCTATTAGTATTTATTTAGTATAAGCAAAAATAAAAAGAAAATCTTTTATACCTTTCTCGCATCGTTTTGCTGCTTCTTCAAATTTGGCGTATTTCATATCATTCATCGCCACCTTTTTAAGGCCAGCCAGGCCGGTGTTCAGATCGTATTGACCTTTGTCATTGAGCTGTATAAAGAAATACAATTATTTTATGAAATTATATAAATTCTGTCAAAATTATGATCAATGTAGGTATTTAATCTAAAAACATCACATGGATAATAAAAAAGAATAATATAAAGGAAACCCTTGCTAAAGTTGAACAGTAAAATAATTGTAGAAAATATACTTACAATACCAAGTTTCTTGAACACGCACCCAAAAAAACAAGAATCTATCAACGATACATCCCGTGCTTTAACAGCTGCTGCCATATCATCATTTGAGATTCCAAGCTCTTTTAAGCAGGCTTCTTCAAAGGGCTTGAAACTTTCCCGACAATAAGCGACTCCATCAGCCTTTAGAAACAAATAAAAAAAAATATCAACCCACATTTTTTCACATACGGAATCCGTTCCGCAATACTAGCGTCGGAGTGATCCCTAAACAGAGTTATTCGTACGTGCTAAATACTTTGTCAGCTTAAGGGGGATTTACACTAGGTCGATCTTCGCCGTGTGGCTGGTCGCTTACCAAATCGTATCGCAAATCGAATCGCCACCCCCATTTACACAAGCCGATAAAAATCGCAGGACTATACAGTTAATTTTGCATCAAGATGTCGACCTGCATGCGGCGAGCAATCACCTGTGACAGAGCATTTTCACGGTTGATTTTAGTCACTCGCCGCATGAAGGATAGACCTGAGGAAAACCTACCTGAAGACAAAACTCGAAGCCTACTCTACTTTGGAATTTGCGATTTTAGCCACCTGCGGCCTCGCCGAATAAGATACTTACGGAAACGCTGCTTATAAAGACGGCCACGGCACAAAAAATAAGACCAGTAGACTTAAACATGTTGTACTTTTCAGTTTCGCGGTCCTAATCCTTCGAAGCTTCAACTGTATGTGCTCTGGACACCAAATTGATTTCCTTTTATATACCCACCTAAACTGAAGTAATTGGGAGCGATATTATTATAATAACATACTAAATTAAAGGACAGTGCGCAATTTAGTCACATTTTGTAAATTCTGCCAACATTTTAGCATCCGGTAAAGAATTATGCCTCTCATTATTTCTGAAATTATTTCATTTTCAGGGTTCCGTACAATCCGTACCTCACAAGGAAAAAACGAAATCCTTATAGGATCACTACATTTTCTGTCCGTCCATCCGTCAATCTGTCTATCTATGGAGAGCTTTTTTATCAAGAACACATGGAGTACCTAATCAAGTTGATTTGAAATGATCAAGCTTCGAAGTCAACGCAATAAAAAATGCGGCCATTTATGCGACTATTTTAATACTCGCAAATAAATCAAAACCTATATGGTACTTCCGTTGACCTATAATCATGAAATTTGCCAAGAAGCAAGGTCTCAAAGCACATGTAAAGGAAAAAGTCCGATTTTTTTTATTGCCATTCATCATCATCATCACGATTTCAGCTGAAAGACGTCCACTGCTGGACATAGGCCTTCCCCAAGCACCTCCACTTCAAGTCGGACCACCTTGTGGGTGGCCTTCCAACGGGGTGCGTCTCATAACGTATAAACTCATTTGGTCTAATTTCATTTTATTATCGTTCATAAGATATAATCAACGTGAGATATACCAACTGTTGATATAATTTCTTTACATATAACATTTATTTATTCTAAAACTTAATTAGTATAACGTTGTTTGATATAACGTTTATGTAATCGAAAATCATTTGGTCTAACGTTTAATATGTATATTGTTTATTTAATCGAAAATCATTTGGTCTAACGTTTAATATATATAAAAAACATCATTATGGTTAACACCCCGATTCAGATAAGTTAGGTTAGAAGGCTAAGGCGGGAGCTCCGCTCCGCTTCGCTCCCGCCTTAGCCTTTGTTGGTTATTTTTTTTAAACCACCCAGAAATAGGAGCAAGGAAGGAAGGAAGGATAGGAGGTCGACATAGGATGCAAGAGCGAGCGAAGGGCACCCCGAGGTTCGGTTTTGTTAGGTTACTTTAAACCCTTTACGTAGAAATAGGAGCCCCGCGAAGCGGGGCTCCGTCGACATATATGCAAGAACGAGCGTATGAGAATACAAAAATACCTTTACCAAGGTATATATTAATTGGTTAGAGACTCATAGTTTTATGATAAAAATTCATTTTTAAAGAAATACTTTAATGATTATTATTTAACTGAGCAAGATTACGCACACTAAGTGACAACTAACAATAACTTTTGTTGAGCTACCCACAGGCTACAACATAAAAATAATACTAAATAAACTAACCCGTGTTTATGAAATTTTGCTTTGTGTTTTAAGTAGGCGTTTTCATCATATTAGACCAAATAAGTTTTATAACTTTTGAGTGGTATGTCAAACGATTTTATATTTAATGTATGTTATGTCAAACGATGTTATATTTAATGTATGTTATGCTTATAAAAATTAGTTATTTTAAAATTATATCAATCGTTCATTATATTAAATAATCGCTATATTAAATAAAATTATAGGTTCCGTTGTTATATGTTGTTAATATTAGAGATTTTGTTGTTATATCATCTATTACTTACCCCTTCCAACGCTACGTCTTCTGGTATGCGGTCACCACTCCATAAACTTTCGGCCCCATCGGTCATCTGTTCTGCGAGCAATGTGCCCTGCCCACTACCCACTGCCACTTAAGTTTGGGAATTCTTCGGGCTATGTCGTTTACCATGGTTGTCCTGAGGATCTCCTCATTTCTGATTCGATCACGCAGGGAAATTACTTAGCCACGAGCCCCCTATTGCGATACTTACAGTTTACCTGTCTTCAAGGTATTTAAAGAAAGGATAAATCTTTTTTGTGCCATAAGAACTTCTTGCTTCTGACTGAATGCACGTGATTTAATTAAAACTAATTAATATGCAACAGAGAAAATATGTAGGTACTAGGTATTTTAATTTTCACTATTATTAATATACCTATAATATTTCAATATCTCCTGAAATTTTTTACAAACTTCTGCATACAGCCTTGTTTATAATTCATAGTAGAGTTCGAGATTCGTAGAGACTTACTGTGTTCTGCGAGTCTGCCCAGGTTATTAATATAATTAGGCAATATTATTGGAGTAGTAACAACAAAATTAAAAATAAATCACGGGGAAATTATAAAGAAGTAGGTATTTATTAATTTAAAAAGATACAAAAAAAAACCTTTTATCTTCTTGTATCACTGCATCTCACCTAACTCATGTAGACGTTTAGATGGGGATCTGAAAGATTAAAAAATACATTCATGACGTCATCTTGTAAATGTCTGAGTTTATCAAGTCCATAGTGGATGAATGGGTTACTTCTGAGTAAGAGTGCACTATCGTCGACCGCATCAGAGGTTACCATCAGGGTCCTAATTCAATGATTTCTTACCTCGAAACCATGTCAATTCCTTAGCTAATTCATTTCGCGCGGTTTTGTTCATTGTATCATAGAAAATACGGCCCCTGGTGAGATAGGGGTCAAACGAGAGGCTTAGTTAAATACTAAAATCCTGCAGTCCTAAAGTCATTCGTACTTGAATAGGCATTTATTTTTTGTTTTGGATCCTTCAAAGGCTATAGTACCCTCTAAGTGTCATCAAAGACGACATAATTATTGATCATTATTTAAAGAGGATTAGCGGCGGGGTATAGCAACAAACTTCACTGCCTCGTACACCGAGCGTATGCGTAGCGCATGTTAGCTTGTAGAAATATTAAGGAAGTTGCACCTGCCATGTTTTGTCTCTGCATCACCCTAAGGTTGACTGATAGAAAATGCCTAAGGCATTACCTCTGCCTTTGCACAATATTGTTTTATTTGGCATAAAGATTTAATGAATAAGTAATCGACCAGCTAACGAAACCCACTAACACCTACGAATGATGACCTCAATAAACTTAGTGTTAAAAAAATCATTTTTGTATTTTTTGTATAGATTTTACCTCGCCCTTATGTTCCAAAAAGCAAGCTGTTAACAGCGCACCCCTCTCGCATCCAGCTTCTCCGTCGCTCACGGGCTTGTCATTCACTGAAATCATCAAAAGAAATAATTAAATAAAAAGTCCAACTAAACTAAGAATTTGTGTCCTAATTTTCAGATCGTTTCATAAAACGACAACTATTTTGGCTATTCTTTTCCTCGACTAATGAAAAATGGATTCCATACTCTGTTACTAAATAAACAACGAGAATCATGAACAGCTAGTAAATAATTATTTATAATCACCTGATGCGCATTTCTTTCCAATATCAGCTAATTTAGCGAAATCTTCGTCACTGCTGACGAACTTCTTCAGATGCACCAGAGCATTATCCAAATCAAATTTTCCCTTGCTGTTGAACTATAAAGAACAAATTGTTAATTAATTGAGTAGTTTCCTCTAACTAATTGAATGACATGATAAAGCAAGCAACACACTTATTATAGAAAGATTAGCTAAAGATACTCATGGAACCGGCACACTTTTTGGTAATAACAGGTTCCATAATATTTTAGTTAGCAAAGGCTCAAAGAAGCATTAAAGCCATTAGAATCTGGATACAATTTTACACGAAAATCGTGGTAGAAAACTTAGTTGGAAACGAATGTGGATAATGAGCTTTAAAATAGCTTCACTGTAAACAAGCGTAGACACCTACACATGTTTACCGGATTAAGTTGCATTAGTTGCCACTTCAGACACACCAAAACTTGGGAGTGCTTTGTTCTTACAAACAACCGGGGAATGTTGTAAGTACTACTTACGACTTCAGCTTTCTTGTAGACGCAGCCCAGGAAACAAGGTTTAATGCCGTCAATGCTGCCAGCTGCCTTGGCAGATTCGAGTTCATCAATACTGACTCCATGCTCCTTAGAACACGCTTCTACGAAGGGCTTAGCCGCTTCCCGGAAAGCAGCTTTTCCTTCTTCGCTTCCCTTAAGAATCAAAGTGTTTTTTGTGAAATATGCAAAAAGTCAAAGTCAAAGCATTTATTTCAAATAGGCACATAAAAGGCACTTTTGACCGTCAGAAATGACAACAAATAGAATTGATGCGTGCTTTATGTTCAAAATTTTTAATTATACTTGAAAACTAATTATTCTATTGTCGATGATATAAAAAAAATCTTAAGTAATACTAATTTGCTACGAAGACAACTTACATAAACCCTGCTAATGCTTACAGTCACTACACACAAAACCAAACAAGTGAACTTAGACATGTTGTAAGTACTAATCAGCTTTGTACTCTTGATCCTTCGAAGTTTCAACTGTGTATGCCATAGATCGCAACCCGACGTCTATTTATATAAAACTTACATTATTAGATAATTTGACGTGAAGTACTTAAACCATTATCTCTCTGTGGATAATCAATGCCACAACGGCAGGAAACCTAAAAAAAAACTCCTTGTATAATTACTTCATTAGAGGTTCTTCTAGTGTGATTTACTCATTTGCATTATCTATCCTACTAATGACTCGCTTCTAGCACATTTCCATATTGTATGTAGGTATGTGATTTCTTCAGCTAAAAAATAGGCCAGTCCTCTGGTCACGTAAAGAGTCGGCCAACGGCTTGGCGATATCTCGCGAAAAATAGCGAGCCGGTAGGTGGTGCCACCTAGCATAGTGCCTATGTTAGGTGACAGTAGTGCTTGAAGCCAGAGTCTCGACTACCATTCACCCACAGCCATACGCTCTGCATTACTGGTGGACGTATTGATAAGATTATTCCATAGCAACCTGCAGAGCGGCTCATCCTACTGTCTCTGGGGAGATGGGCTTACAGGCCGATCTGTATCCGGGCAAGCCGCTTTCCAGGCGTTCACGCTCACGCGTCGGTCGCGCAGCGCACTTCAGAGTCAACCAGGCAGGGGCAAAAAATTTCCCGGTCAACTTTTCAATACTGTGGACAGAAGACAGGAACGGTAAGCTGATACTGGTAATTTTGCCGACGCCGAGGCCTCCAAAACAGTTGGGTGGTGCGGCTCGAAGCCACGCTCGGTAATCCAAGGCCACATTTAAAATGCTTGTTAGTGTGTTGCGAATAATTTGGTTAATTTTGTCCAACAGATGTGGCTGGTTCCATAAAGGGGAAGCACGTAGAAAATCTAATTAGGTTGAATGCCGAATCTAAATTAATTTTGGAGTCTCCCTTAGGGCTGATTTTACCAAAGTCAGATATCTTTTATTCGTCGAATAAAATTGACTTCTGACAGTTCTAATATAGAAAAAGTGTTAAAAATTCAAAATTTATTCTCAGGTTAAGACTTATTCTAGTTATAAAACTTTGGTGGAATGCGCCCTTAATGTCGTTAAAAATTTTAATTTTATCGTTGATGAAAGAAGAAAGCTTTCTTCAAAAATTGGGGAACCTACAAGGTGCAGTTTACATTCCACCATCTCGTTGTCATTTTGAATTTTGTTTCTGGATAATTGGATGAATATTGTTGAATATATTTAGCATCGGCAACAGTATTCAGTTTGCAATATTCTCCTCTGATTCTAGGTAGATATAAACCGATTTAATGGTAATCTGACAGAGGTCTAATTAACAATCCATCTGAGCATTTGGATCTAGACCAGGTACTATATGGTTTAAACAAGGTTCCATGTCTCATGATGCCCTATGAAAGTATCTAATGTGCTACAAAATTTCGTTATTTCCACACGGTGTGTTGAATGACTAACGGTGTGTTGAAGGTATCTGTTCTAAACTTTATAATAAGTCCTTCATGCTTTAAAAAGTTATGGAGACCCGGTTGTCAAAGTTCCACTGTTCGTTATGGAGTCGAAACTCGAAATATTGGAAAAAAAACTCGATCATTATTTATTACTAGTATTTTTGGAAGTGTTAAGACACGTTCAGTAAATCAAACAAAACATGTAGTAGGCTGATTAGTGGTAGGAAAGATGCAGAGTAAAAGCGGTACGAATTATTGCAACTTTCCTACTTAGCAATAGGGATCGTCTGATTCCGACCTAATGAATTAACAATAGCTACGAAGTAAAAATAGAATGAGGTTTCCCTAATTACTACAGCTACACCTACCAAAACATACTCGTTTGTAAGGTACAAAACAAAGTCCAAAACAAAAAATTACAAAGTCTATGCTTGAACTTCTAAGGAAACTAAGAATAATACAATAATATGGAGTAGTTACCTATAATCATAAATCCTATTATTTAAAATTATCAAGGTGTAATTTAGTTAGGACACCTATTTAAAAAAAAAAAACTTTTAATATTGTATATGCTGATTTTTATAAGTAAAATATAAGAATGAAGAGAACAACAGGTTTATATTTTAATTCTGTTAAAAACAAAACAAAGGAATACTGATGTTCGTCTTGCGTCACTGCATGTCAACCTTTCTTCAAACCGTTTAGATGATGATCTGGAAAAAGGAAATAGGAAAATTGGTAAGAATTAGCAGCGCCACGTTAGTTATTAAATTTTAAGGACATAGTGTCACAACTGTGTGACACTATGTCCTTAAAATTTATCAACTAACGTTTAATTAACGTTATAAGAAGAACGTTGAAACGTTGTAAGAATTATAAAAACAACAAACTTCAGCATAGTAAATGAGCACTTTGAACTGTTTTTAAAAACTAATTGTCAGACACAATATACATAGTTACGAAATGAAATAATCCATGCTTATATTTAATTTTTCACAAACATTTTTTGTTTAGGATTCAACTTAAAAACCCTCCTGCATATTAATAATGCAACAATTTGTATTTCTCCAAATATTCTTGCCCCGTGAAATACACATACTTATGCTACGTGATATACAAAATTGAAAGTAAAGTAGTAGGTTTAGGAACCGCAATTCTTCAGATGTCTACAGGAAACACATTGCTAATAAATTAATATTTTGTGTGGCGACATACACTAGTCCCATGTTGCAAGAAGCAATCCGCCAACAGAGCACCCCTCTCGCAGCCGGCTGTACCGTCGCTCACGGTTTTGTCATTCACTGAAAATTTCAAAGTAATACTTAAAAAACAAACATTTTCATTTAAATACATCTGTCTTTGGCTCTCTATCGGACGTCATCTCAGTATTTACCCTTTTTCGAGCCATGGTCATCTTTCAAACAATTCATATAAAACATTAGTCTTTTTCATTATAAAATTGTTTGTACAGACCCTAGACGCCAGCACATCAAGCTACTACATTCTGTCAAATTTCTTTAATAGATTTTCAACTTTATCGCTAAAGCATAAGGTTCAAAATTGATTGAGAAAATTTGACATTTTCGGGTAGCTTGATGTGCTGGCGTCTGTACATAAAGATGGACTCAATTTTATGGAGAGTCGGCTTTTTAACACATGTTTAAAACTTTTCCTTGAAGTATTAATTCTCTGCACACTCTGAATTAATAAAGAAGCATATTGACAAAATAAAAACATTATTTTTTCTTGTCAATGTTTATATTTTGTGAATAAAAAGCTATTATTATTATTATATTAAAAAATTTTACCCGATAAGCACTGTTTAAAAACTTCCGCCAGTTTGTTGTATTGCTCGTCATCCTTCACGAACTGTCTCATGTTCTTCAGACCGGAATCCAGGACGTAATCACCTTTGTCATTGAGCTGGAATAAAAATAATATTACTTATTATTAAGTACTGAAGAAAAAAGGAAGGTAATACCCCAGTCAATTTAACTTCAGCTTCAGTAAACGGCCACGCCACACGTATTGAAAACCAATACAAAAGGAGTCACCAGTATCTACAACTATACACGACATGGCAAGTGCTTACAAATCCGACTTTCTTTAACACACAAGCTATGAAACAAGGCTTGATGCTCGCCGCGGTGCCGGCTTCCTTAGCTGCTTGGATTTCAGTGTCGGTCACGCCATGCTCCTGTTGACACGCAACGATGACGGGCCGCAAAGAATCCCGGAGACTCTCAACTTTAGCAACCTTAAATACAAAAATGGCACTATGTAAAAAAAAAACTGTGAATTCGCAATCAAGATTTAAATATAGTAAATAAAATATTAAAAACTTGAATCCTAAAGAGAAAGCTAACGAGTTTGTTAGCCTTCACAGTGTACATATTTCGAAATATGTACATTGCGAGAAAAAGAAAGTACAATGCTATTTTCCATGAAGAATATTAACTTACACGGACGCTGCTCAAACTCGCAGCCAGAACACACAACACAAGACACGTAAACTTGGACATGATACATTCATGAGCTGTCCTGGTCCTTGCGAGCTTCAACTGTTTATGCTCTGAAGTTAAGCTCGACGCTTATTTATATGTACCTATACCTATACTTATTTATAAGTATAAAAACCTTAGATAATTTTAAGTTAGTTCAGTCAGGTTTTATTTGAAACAAACAAAAACAAACAACTGGGGGGCCGAAACGTTGAGGAAGGTTGAATTTAGGTCGGGAGGGTTGCGGGGTCCGGGAAGGTGAGACTGATGTCACCTTCACTTAATTTAGATTCCACATGTAAACAAAATCCTTTTTGAGATAAGTTATGGAATGCAGGTAATTTTGGATCTAAAATTAGGGCCGAATTGTTACAATTTTCTTTAATTTGGTTAGTTAATGTTTTTTTAGTTGCCAAATTTTTTTGAACATGCAGAATCCTATAAGGGTAGATATGTAATTGCTCCCAGGCACTTTGCGAGTTCTCCTGGGTCGCAAGACGGACACATTGCGCCAAACTCGCTGCAACAGATCGTCTCGCGCCCCGGGGAACTCTCTTGCTAACGAGTGCCCGTGTTCCCGCCGTAAGCGGCAGAGTAGGACACCGTGGAGTTTTAGTGGGTTAGAGACCCACATAACTGCACTATCTCCCCGTGGTAGTGCAGAATGCATGAGCATTTCTCCAAGTTAAAAAAAGGGAACAATGTCCAAAACAAAAAATTACAAGGTCTATGCTTAAACTTCTAAGAAAACTAAGAATAATACAATAATATGGAGTAGTTACCTATAATCACAAATCCTATTATTTAAAATTATCAAGGTGTAATTTAGTTAGGACACCAAGTTTAAAAAAAAATCTTTTAATATTGTCTATGCTGATTTTTATAAATAAAATATAAGAATAAAGAGAACAACTGGTTTATTTAATTCTGTTAAAAACAAAACAAAGTAATACTGATGTTCGTCTTGCGTCACTACACGTCAACCTTTCTTCAAACCGTTTAGATGATGATCTGGAAAAAGGAAATAGGAAAATTGGTAATATTTAGCAGTGCCACGTTAATTGTTAAAGTTAAATTTTAAGGACATTTGTCACACAGTGTTTCTAATAAAACATAAGAATTATAAAAACAACAAATTCCAGCATAGTAAATGAGCACTTTGAACTCTTTTTAAAAACTGATTTTAAAAACTAATTGTCAGACACAATATAGAGAGATACCTACACGAGATGGAATAATCCATGCTTATTATGTATTTAATTTTTCACAAAGTTTTTGTTTAGGATTCAACTTAAAAACCCGCCTGCGTATTAATAATGCAACAATTTGTATTTCTCCAAATGTTCTTGCCCCGTGAAACACATACTTAAGCTACGTGATATACAAAGTTGAAAGTAAACTTTAGCAGGTTTAGGAACCGCAATTCTTCAGATGTCTACAGGAAACACATTGCTAATAAATTAAAAATTTGTGTAGCGACATACACTAGTCCTATGTTGCAACAAGCAACCCGCCAACAGAGCACCCCTCTCGCAGCCAGCTGTGCCGTCGCTCACGGTATCGTCATTCACTGAAAATTTCAAAGAAATACTTTAAAAAAAACATTTTCATTTAAATACATCTGTCTTTGGCTCTCTATTGGACGTCATCTCAGTATTGACCCTTTTTCGTGCCATGGTCATCTTTCAAACAATAAAATCATCTAAAACATTAGTCTTTTTCCATTTTAAAATTGTTTGTACAGACGCCCGCACATCAAGCTACCCGAACCTATAAAATGTTCCCAATCAACTTTGAACCTTATACTTTAGCGATAAAGTTGAAAATCTATTAAAGAAATTTGACAGATTTTAGTAGCTTGATATGCTGGCGTCTTTACATAAAGATGAACTCAATTTTATGGAGAGTCGGCTTTTTAACACATCTTCATTTAAACTTTTTCGTGAAGTATGAATTCTCTGCACACTCTGAATTAATAAAGAAACATATAGACAAAATAAAAAAATATTGACAAAATAAAAACATATTGACAAAATAAAAACATATTGACAAAAAAAACATATTGTTTTTTTTTGTCAATGTTTATGTTTTGTGAATAAAAAGCTATTATTCTTATAATAAAAAAAAAATACCCGATAAGCACTGTTTAAAAACTTCCGCCAGTTTGTTGTATTGCTCGTCATCCTTCACGAACTGTCTCATGTTCTTCAGACCGGAATCCAGGTCGTATTCACCTTTGTCATTGAGCTAGAATAAAAATAATAATTACTTATTATTAAGTACTGAAGAAAAGAGGAAGGTAATACTCCAGTAAATTTAACTTCAGCTTCAGTAAACGGCCACGCCACACGTATCGGTATTGAAAACCAATACAAAAGGTGTCACCAGTAACTACACCTATACACGACATGGCAAGTGCTTACAAATCCGGCTTTCTCCAACACACAGCCTATGAAACAAGGCTTGATGCTCGCCGCGCTGCCGGCTTCCTTAGCGGCTTGGATTTCAGTGTCGGTCACGCCATGCTCCTGTTGACACGCGACTATGACGGGCCGCAGAGAATCCCGGAGACTTTCTGATTTAGCAACCTTAAATACAAAAATGGCACTATGTAAAAAAAATCTGTGAATCCGCAATCAAGATCTAAAAATAGTAAATAAAATATTAAAAACTTGAATCCTAAAGAGAAAGCTAACGAGTTTGTTAGCCTTCACAGTGTAGGTACATATTTCGAAATATGTACATTGCGAGAAAAAGAAAGTACAATGCTATTACTTATTTATAAGTATAAAAACTTTAGATACCTTAGGCAGTCAGGTTTTTTTTGTAAATAATCTGAGGCCTCTTCGATCTATTGATTAGTCGTTGCGAACAAGAATAACAGGTCTGTATGGATTGAGGAACTGTCTCTAATTTAAACGCGGGTACCATTATTAATGTTACGAGTAAGTAATAAACTAGCCTATTTTGTAGGTCCGATTCTGGAATTTGTAGTAAGTAGCATAATAATCAGCCTATTGTTCCCACTGCTGGGACAAGGGCCTCCATTCGGTGAGAGGGAGTCGGTCGTAATCCACCACGTGGACCCAGTTAGGTACATGTCACATGTCTTCGAAATTTTGGTTGGTCACGATATTTTCCTTCACCGTTTTGAGAGCAGTGGTGATGAAATAATTAACACAAAGTAAACCGCCTAGCTATCTGGGTTCGAACCTACAACCTACAGCTCGTAAGTCGGGGCCGTTACCACTAGGTCACCACTGCTGTATGCACTGTGGTTTTACTACAAATTCCAGAACCAAGTCTACAAAATCGGCTAATTTACTACTTAATAGTAGTACACGCGTTCAAATTTGAGACATGGCTTCTCAAGCCGACACCGAATATCTAGTAATATGGGAATATTCATTTCCTTTTGAAATAACATTAAATCCAAAAAATCGAACTTCTTCTGAGGTCAAGTGACGATTATACGTAGGCTGATTCTTGATAACTGGGCCGAAAAGAAAGCGGGTCGGTAACAAAACCCTCAAGAACTTCCAAAATATTGGAGCTAGCTGTATGAAATAAAGACTGCAATAAAGACAATTTTATAGTGCCTAAATCAATATCATAAAAGTTCAAGATTATGAAGTTTATTTTGAAGAGTAAGTTAAATAAAAATTACCAATGAATTTCATTAGATTTCAAAAAACGAGGTACGGTATCAAATTTGCAATTTTTACACTTTTTAGTATTTTGTATTACCACCACGGGCCGTTAAGAGGAAACGCGGACTGAAAGACTTTTGAAAAAGCCTAAGTAAAAAGTTACAATTCGAGGTTTGGCTCTCGCCTATTTCCTCCTCCAATATTGGAATTATTTAAAAGATATTTCATAAACTGAATAAGAAGGATATATACTGCGTCCCTATGTTTATTTTTTTTCATTAATATTTGTCAAGTGGGTACACTAGAGGCCTAGTGTTGATAGCGGTTTAAATCAGCATTTCTTGAGGGTTTTAGTGCTTATAAAAATAATGTATCATCAAAAGGGAAAACATAGAGACATACAAGTAGTTAATATTAATTATTCTGTAAAAAATCATAGTTTTATGGTCATCAACCAGAAAGAAAACAGGCTAGAGCATTTCTATAGAGAAAAGACCACCTGCATCTCCTCTTAATACAGCTGTTATACGGTTTGGCATGCTTTCCACCTGATTTCTGAATTGACGCTGACGAATATTGGACTTAATGCCTATGGCATTAAGTCCGCCTCTGTACATTTATGTGCTTGAAGTATTAAATAAATAATATTCTCCCATTCCTCTATCAGTGTTTCTTTCTTTTAAAGTTGTTGGAACAATATTATGACATTTATATAAACGCTATTTCAAATTTAGAAAAATAGAAAATAATAGAGTCTCAGCTTCAAGGTCTGACAGAGCGCGTCATCATGTAAAATAAGTAAATTAATAAAAATGTTTTATTTCAATTTTTCTATATTTCAATTAAACCATAACATGATAACCATTACATAATCTATGCTAATATTTAAAATAATAATAAATATGTACATAGATATAAAAAATAAGCAAAATAATCATAGGGCATCAAAAAATTCGTCCGGATCGCTGTCAGCAGGAACAGTGCCCAAAAGGCTTGGTACATTGCCACGTTGTATGGCGACGCTAATTCCTTGGCCAAGAAATAGGCCAGAACTCTGGTCACATGAAGAGTCGACCAACCGCTTGGCGATATCTCGAAAAACCAAGTGGGCACTCGGACCCCATGGACCTAGTGTTTATACCCCAAACGGCTCGAACATATAACTCCCAATTAAGTTGGAATATTTTCGCCGTTTGAGGTTTTCTGCACCTGCAGCAGCCGATCTAGCAGAGCCCACCGTGCTAGGAAGATGGGATGGCGCAAGGGTGTCGACACAATGTTACATCCTACACCAAAGGTCTGCCTAACTTCCAGGGCATTATGGTCATTCCGTCTGGTCTCTTCCCATCGTCGCCTGCCAGGCCCTAGTTCAAGCCATGGTCCGGGGCGAGAGGGAGTGGGGGGCAGTCGCCTCTTTCTGCGAAGCAGTCATGCTAGCGAAGGAGGCGGCGGGACGGCTGAGGAAGAGAGCCTTCCGTCCCAGCCGCCGCTAGAGACGCTCCGGGCGCCGGAAGCCGCGCGACAACTGCCGGCCACCGTAGGCGCGGGCCTGCGGGCGGAGAGTAGTGGGTAGCTCACCGTCCGATCAGGACCAGGTCCCGGACGGCGCGTACGTGTTCCACGCGCGCCTCAAAGAGATGTCAGCATCTAGTGAAGGGGCCCGTCAGGGCCGAAGCCTGCCGGGTCAGCGGGATTATTCGAAAGGTTTACCGCTGGCCTGGAACATAAAGGGCTAAGGAAGGAACACGGGTGGGTTTTAGTCAGTAAGAGTCTGACACTCCCTTCCGCTCCACCAAGAGCGGGAGGAGTCATTTGATGATTCCAAATCCTCAAAAAAAAAAGAGTTTTAGATCTTTCAAAACAGTGTCTATATCACCTCCTAGTGTTCCATCGTCTAAATATTTTGAATTTAGTTTCTATATAATTGGATGAATAGCTAAACTGAAAATGACTGGCCCGAGAGGGTCACCTTGTTGGCATCCAATTGCAGATTCCAAAATTCTCGCCATTTTTAAAATATCTCAATATTTTTTTTATTTTCTTAGTGCGATTCATTCGGGTCCTTAACTTTTTGTTCTTTCTGTATTTAAGGGGGAAGAGCCAAGGTAGCCTGCGAAATTCAAATTTCGGTCGCGAATCATATCTTAATCAACGTACGTTTTTTGCGGTTTGCTGGTCAGTATTAAGTTATACTGACCAGCAAATTGCAAAA
Organism: Luperina testacea; assembly: GCA_927399505.1. Lineage (NCBI taxonomy): Eukaryota > Metazoa > Arthropoda > Insecta > Lepidoptera > Noctuidae > Luperina > Luperina testacea. The sequence goes on along the minus strand of OV656768.1, from coordinate 13,152,823 downwards.
AACGTAAAAAAAAATAATTTCGCGGACTACCCTGGCGCTTTCCCCTTAACATGAAATGTAATTAACAAAAGCTAACTAAGAAATAACTTAATACACACACCGGCACAATTAGGGGAACACAAAAAAAAGGTCGTTTTTCTTAACAAATTTATGTAGCACATATTTTTTTTAGTTAATCAATAATTAATTGCACTCAAACTAACTGAAATAAACGCTAAAGTGACTCACACAATACTTCTACGTGAAGAAATAAACAAAAATGACAAAAAATGAGAATTGAACGTTTTTTCCTTAAAAGTGAAATCTGTAAACATTTTCAAAAATGACAAAAAAAAAGGAGTTTTAGTATCGGGTATTGCCGCCACGGGCTCTAATTAAAGCCTGTACACGATTTCCCATGCTTCGGATAACGTTATCAATGAGTTCTTGGGACAAATTGTTCCACTCTTCCACTAACGCTAATTTAAGTTCCTCCACATTATTAGGGGCTGGATTTCTTTGTCGAACCTTTCTTCCCAGGTAGTCCCAGACATGTTCTATCGGGTTCATATCCGGTGATCGCGCTGGCCAGTTCATCAGAGTGATGCCTACTTCATTAAGGTAGTCACTCACTATACGCGCAGTGTGAGGGCGTGCGTTATCATGCATGAAAATGAAATTTTCGCCTATGAATGGGGCAAAAGGCATGACATGGGGTTCTAAGACTTCTGTAATGTACCGCTGTGCAGTTAGCGATCCATTACTGATGATCACTAGCTCCGTGCGAGCTCCCAAACATATGCCACCCCATACCATAACTGACCCTCCACCATACGACACAGTTCCAGTGAAATTTGCTTGGTGATAACGTTCCCCTCGATGTCTCCACATTCTTTCCCTCCCATCCACGAAATTTACACAAAATCGGCTTTCGTCACTGAACAAAACACGGCCCCACTCATTAGTCCAATCTTGGTGCTCTCGAGCGAATGCTAATCTTGCTACACGATGAGCTACCTCGAGTTTTGGGGCCTTTGCTGGCACGTACGAGTTTAAGCCAACTTCATTCAACCGTCTTCTAACAGTCCTTTCACTCACGTTGACGTTACGGACTTCTGCTAAACGATTTCGGGTCTGGACAGCTGTTTGATGACGATTTCGTAAAGTCTGCATGACCAAGAAACGGTCATCCAAGGCGCTAGTTGCTCGATTTCTGCCCTGTCCTCGTCTGCGCACGAACGATCCAGTCTCCCTATAACGTCGGACGACGCGATGAATCACCGATGTCGATACACCCTGTGCGCGACTGACTGAGCGATAGGTGTGCCCTTCCTCGATCATGGTTACAGCCCTAACCACAGAAGTTGCTGGTAAATCACTCATTTTGTATCAGAACAATGTGCACTATTCAAATGTAAACAGTTAAATGACTCACAGTCCCTATTCGCAGCATCCACTAAAGTTCTTATCAGAATGAGTAGAAAACGTTAAGTCAGCAAATTCTTAAACAACCATAAATTCTTGTCAAAACACTTAAAATTAAAGTTGGGGGTACTTAAAACAATCTGTTATGAAGTTATTAACACTTAAACAAAAACTACTTATAAAAATACCCGACAATGTTAGAAAAAATCAACCTTTTTTTTGTGTTCCCCTAATTGTGCCGGTGAGTGTATTTTATCATCTCGATTGTGTATAATGTTAGATTGTTTTCTACTAGATATTTCCATGTATCGTATGTATGTACACTGAAATATCTAGTAGAAAACTAATTCTAAAAATGGAATAAAACAAAAGAACTTTTTTAAAAGTAACTCTGATTTATTAAAATTCTAAAAAAAACACAACTTGTATCACAGGATGTCACTTGTCTCTTCAAAATCGATTAGATGGGGATCTGCAAGAAAGAAATAAATAAAATCAAAGACGTCATTTAGTAAATGTTCCAATATTTTATGCTGGACAATCTTTCAAATTCAAGAAACTTGATCAAGTGAGGTTTATTGTTCAGATTAGTTCCCGGCGAATAATCGCCTTACGATGTCAACAAATAACATAGGAGTAGGAGCCATTATTTAAAGAGGATGAGCAGCAGTATTTTGACTAATAATAGAAAACAAACTACGATCACAGATCATGGTAGTCATGTTCAGACATACCTACGTTAAAATAAAGCCAGTTGGCACTTTAAATGTTTAAACTTAATAAGGGTTCCTCAAGGAGACATAATCAGCCCGCTAAGTACACCTAGTACCTAGTCAGTAGTCTTAATTCATTTTTGTATTGTATTGATAAGTTAAATAAAGTATGTACTAGCCTCCTGATATAGACTTATTTTTTCTTTATAAATTGTGGTTTTTTGAGTACATCTTTTATTACAGATCCTCAATATAAAAAAATAGTTACCTCGGCCCTGTTTTCCAAAAAGCAGGCTGTCAACAGCGCAGCCCTCTCGCATCCGGCTTCTCCGTCAGTCACGGGCTTGTCATTCACTGAAATCACAACAGTAAATAATTAAAGTACGAGTATTTCATAAAACAATATTGGTCTTCTGGCTCTTCAACCACGACAAATTGTGTTGTTGTTTTGTTTCTCACAAAATAACAGCTGAGACCATAGCATAGTCAGCCGATAATGTTCCCACTTCTGGAATAAAGGCCTCCTCTCAGTGAGAACAGTGGGCCGTAATCCACCACGCGGGCCCAGTGCCTGCTGAGAGCATGCTGGGACTAAATTGTTTTCAAAAGCCCAATGCATAGATACACACAACTGTTCAATTGCACAAATAGTCAAAAATATTAAAGTATTACCTGAAGCGCATTTCTTTCCAATTTCAGAGAATTTAGCGTATTTAGCTTCATCGGGCACGAACTTCTTCAGTTTAAGCAGAGTGTTTTCCACATCGTATTCTCCCTTGGCGTTAAACTGTAATGAGAAAGCAATAAGGATTGAAATTGGTTGGTCTTTACGATGTCATAGAGTCGAAGACTTAGTTAATGAACAATTGATTTCTCACAGTGCAGTTAATTGCATTTAAGTATGGTCATTATAGTAGTTCATAAATCTTAGATGACGTCATGATCACTGTCATGCGTATTTCCCATATCTTCCTGTACATGGGGCTAATGAACCCACTCTGCAGTCTTTATTTTAACGGTGATGGTTGAAATCTCTGAAAGGCTAGCTTGGGCTGAGCATAAAATATACAAAACAGTCCTTTTCACAGTTGATGTCACTAATTATGATCAGAAGGCTGTTATTACTAACCTGTTTGGTTGATATACTGTCTTTGAGGGTAACAAGGAACTATCCATCTAACCACTATAGGTACAATATACATATAACCACTATACTTAAGGAAACACACAATATCCAAAAAACCAATAGTGGTTATATGGATATTGTAATCTAATGTTGTGTTGTTGTATTGTTGGTAATCTTCAATAATAGATTAAAAAAAAAGTGCTGTCTGGGCCTGCTTTTGACCTCGATCATATGGATGAGGTCTATTATGTAACGAAGGCACCCAAAAGATGCCTGTTCACTCTTGTTTGGATTCATTATTTTCTACAACGCTTAAAATTAACTAGAAAGTTGGTGCACTTTGAACTTTCTTTCTTTGCAGTTATCAAGGAACATATAGCGTTAGTACTCACAACTTCAGCTTTCTTGTAGACGCACCCGAGGAAGCAAGGCTTAATGCCCTCAGCGCTGCCGGCTGACTTGGCAGATTTGATCTCATCAGTACTGACTCCATGCTCCTTTGAACACTCATCTACGATGGGCTTGATGGCGTCAAGGAAAGCTGCTTTGTCTTCTTCTCCTGCCTGGAAAAATGAAATAACGATATATTATCACAGAGAACTTTTGAGAAGGATAATCATTTTTTTTTCATTAAATGACGGGACATTCGTAGACTACTGACAGTCGTTATAGGTCGTCAGATGCCCGAAAGTCTGACAACCAGCAAGGGTGTCGTGTTACCCAGTTACATAGTTGTGGAGGTCAGATAGGCAGTCGCTCCATGTAAAATACTGGTATTAAGCTGCATCAGGTTCCACTGGAAGACAGCCCCAATACCGTTGACAAAAGGCTTAGGATTAGGTACATTCTATAATTTTCCAGATCATTTAATACAGTGTTTTAATAATAAAAATTAATCGAAAAATGACGTTTCAATTAATTGACTCGTAAAAATTAATGCAGAAATCTTTATAATATTACTTACATAAACCCTGCTGATGCTAGCAGCCACTACACACAAAACCAAACAAGTGAACTTCGTCATGTTGTACTATCTGCTTTGTTCCTGATCCACCGAAGCTTCAACTGCGTATGCCGTAGATCGTTACAACACCTATTTATATAAAACTCTTGTTGTTAGGTAATTGTAAGCAAAGTAATTATCATTAAATCTCATTGCGGCTACGATCAATGCTACAGCGACAGGAAACGAAGCAAAAAAGATCTCTTTATGGTTCATTTACTTTGTCAGTGGCTTTTTCAAAGTATCGTGTGCAGCGAGCTTTTCGTTCCCAAATAGATCTTTCGAAGAACTGTGACACATTAAAGCTAAAACAGTCCTACATTTTCTTTACCTTTAAATATTATCCGTTAGGCACTCTTTCCATCAGAGTTTTTTCTTGTACTCATGATTATTCTATTCCCACGCCTAATGATGACGAACTTTTGGTATGCTCACATGGGTCTAAGAATCAACCCAGTTCATCAGTGACTGAATTTTATTATACTCCTCCTCCTCTCGACGGGAGGCTCTTTCCCTCAACCATCCCGCCACCTCCTTAGCTAGCCTTAGGTGACTGCCTCCCACTCCATGGCTTGAACCAGGGCCGGACGCGAGAAGTCGCTGCCGATCGCCTCTACGAGAGCACGGCGGTGCTCCGCCCAAGCGTGGCATACCTCCACCGTATTCTCCACCATGTCCTCTGGGCGATCCTCGCAATGTTGACACCCGGGCGTTTCCTCCCGCCTGATGATATGCAGAAACCACCCGAAACATCCGTGTTCGGTGAGGACCTGTGTCAGGCGGTATGTGAAGGCGCCGTGACGCCTCTCTAGCAATAACAACAATAACAATAAATAATAGGGTTCGGGGCAAATCAAAAATGTTTTGTGAAAATTACTCATTTTCTTGCTGACTGTGAATTTTTTTTTTAATCTATGCATTCATATCAAAATGTTTCCATTTTCTTGAAGCGACAACGTTTAATATTCATATAACAACACAGAAGGTGTGTTGTGTAGGTAGGCTACACACGTCATTAACAAAGATACTCGTATCACAGGCCGTTGCCCTTATTTCCTCGTCTCAAAAATCCATCCTACTTACATATGTCGTGATTGACTGCTTAGCTCTATCGAGGAATAGCGTGATGATAATCATTTCAAAAGTTAAATCTATAACTATCTGCAATATTTTGCATCGTCTTTTTATAACTTGCGGTAAACTATTGAAGAAATTACGAATAAATTGCAATTTATGATTTATACCAGAAATCCCCACCGACAAATCAACAAGTGGGGATTGTTTTTTTTTTCCCAGAAATCCTCGCTAGTTAAATAAACTCAGCCTAGTGGGGAATTTGGAAAAATAAATAACAATCCCCACCAGGTGTTGTTGTTTTTAATTTAGAAAATACATATGTGTACATACGATTTTTAAGATTGATACATAATCCCCACAGAAACTCACGCCTTTTTCTATGGAGGTAGGCGGAAACCACAAAGTCATTTATTTTATATAGGCACATAGGTGGCATTTATGAACGTCAAAAACACACGCGCAGAACCTGCTACGATCCTTACTTACAACTTTTACGACATCCTCGTTCATACAAACACGCCGGTGGATTGATTGATCTGTAAATCCGCTTCAAAAATTTAGGGAATTGCAGAAGGCAACCTCATCATTTCAGCCGAAAGACGTCCACTGCTGGACACAGGCCTCCCCCAAGCACCTCCACTTCGACCGGTTCTGTGCTTCTCGCATCCAACGGGTTCCTGCGGCCTTCATAAGATCGCAGGCAACCTATTAAGCTTAAAAGTTGACTAACATTCAAGGATATAAAGCCTTCTTGTATTTTTCTACGTCTTTTCAAGAAACACAAATCTCTGGCTACATATTATACCTACTCGTATCTTTTGGCATTGGTATATATGCGATAATGAATGCATGCATTACCTTGGTTATAAAACTAACTAGCATTATTTTGTTTTAAATTTTGCACTTTAATCTTATACTTTTTAGCTAAACCAACAATACCAACAAAAGATTTGAACTCTTGATCGCTTAGTCGTTAGTCAAATTATTAAGGTTTGTTTCACTGCCTCTATTCAATGGACCTAAAACTAATCGCCGCGCAGGTAAAAAGGACTAACTGCCGCACTCAGAGTCGTAACCGAGGATTAATCAACTTAAAAATATCTTAAATTCAGTAACAGAGCACGCACAGCCTAAACCGCTGGGGGCTAAAAGCATAAAATTTTGAGACACAAGAGAAAGTGAGCTCTAAAGAAAGATTTTTCAAAAATCATTATTTTTTCTTAGTTCCTAAGAAACTATAATGATTTGCCGAGGGGAAATCCCATCGGTCACATGGCTTGTCAATAATTTATAAACTTTAATTAACAGGTATAAATTGGAAAGCTGTCAGACAAAAGCTTGATAGATTAAGAACAATATTTTTGTATGTGCTAACATGCTGATGAATTAATGTAGAATAATCAGCTTATAAATTATAATGTTCATACTGTTGGGTCTCCTCTCGGTTAGTGGAAGTGGGCACGCGGGCCCAAAGCGTGGGGTAATTGCGTAACACACTATCAGTAGCAATGGGTTTTAATTTTGACAGTTCAACAACATTCATTGCGTTATTTACGTTGTTGAGCAAACAAATTTTTCGAACATAAAAAGCAATGGATTAGCAATATCTTTCAAAATAATTCTATTTGTGATGATAGTGTATTACGCAATTAGGGTGCAGGTTGGTAGATGTAACATGCCTTCAAAATTCTCGATTCTAGGAAATGCCGGTCTCCTTTCGATGTTTTCGTTCACCGTTTTGAGAGCAGTGGTGATGAAAAATAAGTTACATAAAGTAAAGCGCCTGACTGGGATCGAACTATATCTGTGGTTCGAACCGACGACTTGAAACTCATAAGTCGTGGCCGTTACCACTTGGGTTACTACACGTTACAGATTAAAGTAAACGATTGATTATTATTATTAAGTGTCATCTGTGAGTGCGGCAGTTAGATAATAAAGGGACAACAGTAGAAAAACAATAGAACCGACATAATTGCATTGTTTTTAATACGTTACAAAGTCTAAAGTCCGGGAAATTATTGTCATTAGCAACGCACCATGTTATGCTTTGTATGTACAGACGCCAGCACATCAAGTTACCCGAAACTGTAAAAATTTCCCAATCAACTTTGAACCTTATGCTTTAGCTATAAAGTTGAAAATCTATTAAAGAAATCTGACAGATTGTAGTAGGTTGATGTACTGGCGTCTGTACAAGTATAAACAGCTTGATTTTCCGGTCTTAGGTGTTAATTATGAACATGATTCATAAAATAATCACTAAGCAACCACTGATAAATAGTATCGCAACAAGAATAGACATTTATGAATGCAAACCATTTCTAATGCTGCGGGCCACGGCCATTTTTTTTTTTGTTTTACGAGCTTTATTATTACAAGCTTTTATTTAGCTTGCACCGTTCGTTCTGTTCTGTTCGGAAGCTGTTCGTCAAAATTTGCAAACCATTTTTCGACCATTTGTTAGTATCCGATTGAGCTGAAATTTTTTGAGCTGAAACCTTTACTTCTGGTAACAATATAATGTGCAATGCAATACTCAATATTGTAATAATTTCAATGTGGCCGCCGCTCAAAGATGGCGGATTACATATTTTTTCTCAACCCCCTTAATATGGGTGTCAAATGAAAGGGTTTGAAGAGTAGAAAACGATAAAGTTAGTAAAATTACACTAAATTCAATATGTCCGCCGCTCCAAGATGGCGGGTTAAATATTATTTCTCAACCCCCTTAATATGGATATCAAATAAAAGGGCTTGAAGAGTAGAAAACGACAAAGTTAGTAAAATTACACTAAATTCAATATAGCCGCCGCTCCAAGATGGCGGATTACATTTTTTTTCAATCTCCTTAATATGGGCATACACTCGTCACAATGTAAGGAATAGCTGATTTTTTTTCGCGATTACAGCTTTTGTCCTTTGGTAAAAAGTTGTTCATAATGATGAAAACAATCTCCCATTTCGGTTTGTCATATTATGTTTTCAATTTCAACTGTTTAAATAGGAACTAAATTACACCAGTGGTATAAATAATGTAAATGGTGTAAATCAATAAAATAGTGTAAATAAATAAATAAGTAATAGTAATAAAAAATGTTAATAATAAATCTTTAAGTCTACAAAGGTAAAAAATAAAATGGTGACCAGTGTTCTGCGAGGAATGTGCCCTGCCCACTGCCACTACAAATTGTATGTCAATTATATTCTTAAAGAATATCATTGGGCAACCAACATCTCATCTCTGAAGATTAGCTGCTGACGATATAGGATAACCATCAGTTCAACCAACCTAAATACACATCGTTATCAAACAAAAATCATTTTTACTGCATGCAATTGCCCAATGCAATACAAATACCAACAATACTGAGATACTCAATATTGATGACCAATGTTTTCCAATATTGACCCAATTACCATACTAAACGCTGGTCTTTCGATAAACTTCACAATTTCAAGCCTGTTTACATTGACCTGCAATGTCGGATTCAAATAAACGATTTGACGTATCATTTGCCTCATGTCATCATCAAACGGATACTTCATCATTGTTTGTGTTTCTATTGTCATCTCGTAATGAAGGAAAAATCGATTTGCCTCCGTATCGAAGGCCTGTCTATCGTACAGGATATTGGGTATATTTAAACTCCTTTGTTTTAGTATAAATCCACCAAACATCGTCAAAGTCACTACATTCGTCCAAAGAATATTGTAGAGAATTATCCCTTAAGAATATTCAAAATGTTTAAGTCTGGTGTTGTATATTTTGCTGTCTTAGCAGTTTTCTTGAAAAATGCTTTGGTAAGTTTTCCACTTTCATATTAAACAACACTGTGCTTTCTTCGTTGAAATTGATTTGCATAATTATGAAATTTCTTCATTAAAAGTCCTAATCATTTCCTTGTGCATTATTTTCAGGCCATTACTGATGAACAAAAAACCGAAATACAAACAAAATTCCTGGAAGTTGGTACAGAATGTATTAAAGAATATCCACTTTCAATTGATGACCTCTCTGCTTTCAAGAACAGAGTTTTTCCAAAGGGTGAAAATGCTAGTTGCTTCACAGCTTGCATCTTCACCAAACTGGGACTGGTATGTACAAAATTAATATATTTAACATCATCATCGTAATTTCAGTTTCGAAAGACGTCCACAGCTGGACATAGGTCTGCCCCAAGTGCCGCTACATCAACTGGTCCTGTGACTAACTCTGCATAGTATTTCTATGCCTAAATAATTATTCATACTAATATTCAAAACCGAAAGTAAATCAGTCTGTCTATCTGTCTGTATGTTACCTTTTCACGCCTAAACCACTGAACGGATTTCGATAAAATTTAGCAGAAATATAGATTACATCCCGGGGAAGGACATAAAATAGTTTTTATCGACATACCTCGCGGGCGAAGCCGCGGACGGAAGCTAGTATGTAGTAATGCATAGCTTTAGACAGTTTTTATTGTTACTGTATTATTTTCCTAGTTAATCTGGAGCCATTATAACAAGATAAAACCGGTTATTTTGTTGTCAGATAAAACGATTATTGTACGTGGTTGTGATTTTTACATAGAATTAAGAAAGAAGAATATCAAGTAAAAAATATCGACACTTAAACGCACTTTGTTTCGTTCTCAGAAGAAAATTATAATGTTGTTATATCTTTTTTCTTCTTTTCACTTCACTCTAGCATTTCATACTTCAGTTAATCAACGTTTTTCTTCCTTTTGCAGTTCGACGATAAGGGAACATGGTCTCACGTAACAGCCTTGGAAAATGCCAAGAAAGTTTTCGAAGATGAAGATTTGAAAAATATTGAAGGAATCTTGACCACTTGTGCCAAAGGTATATAGGAAAATCATTATAAATCCCTTAAATTTATCTCAGTAAATTCAAAAAATTTAAAAACTAGCGACCCGCCCCTTCTTCGGCTGGTTATTGCGACTAGACAAAACTTCAAGATTTCTTTATTATATTATAAACCTTCCAGAACAAAATCTTTAAATGCTGGTGATCATCACATCACATCTGAGTTTAGAAGACACGAAAAGCGATTTTAATTTATAAAATGTATATTTATTTAAAAAAGGTGCTAGTTTTAATACCTAAATTTTCCTAAACAGTTAACGAAGAAGAAGTAGCTGATGGAGAGAAAGGATGCGACCGAGCCAAGCTAGCTTATGATTGTTTCATCAAGAACTACGAACAAGTACGTAATATTTCCGTCGAAATAGTTCTTCTTCCTTCAATTTTGAGAAATTGATAATTTTGGTAATGAAGTTATCTGCACCCTATTTGCGTAACTGTAACTATAGACTTTCACTTTGACAGTACAACCACATTCAATGCGTCATATTTACATTAAAACGTACGATTTCCTTTAAAAGTCTATTGTATACTTTGACTGCCTCGATGAACTCTTGGTCCCAATGTTGACTGCTGTAGAGTGGAATCCTAGATTGGCCCCAGGACCGACAGTGTCCTAAATTTTACCAATAGGAATTTCTCAGTAGAAGCTTTTATACAGAATTCGTGCCGATTGATGGCAAAAAGCTCGCCTCCTATAACATAAGCCCTAAACATAATATAATCTTTTGAAATGTGGGTGTACATACAGTCGCGAATATAGATACAAATCAAAAGCTATTTTCACCTAAAGTATTTATAATAATGGTGTTACGATCAGAGTATTTTAATAATAAACCTTAACCTAATGAAATGGGTCTTCTCTCTAAATTGCAATCGTTTTCTCGCGAGAAAATCGCTTTGAAATTTTGCGTAAGTTTAACGTGTTTATACTCATAATTATACTTGCACTCATAAATATACTTATTCCCCTTTTAGAGAACAGGCGTGATGAACGTATTTTTGACAATTAAATTTTTAATGTAATTTTCTTTTCAGCTCGGCTTCGACTTCGACTTTTAAGAAAGGCGGAATGCGGAAGATCGTTCCAAAATCCTTATTGGATATATTTAATTTTAATTTAATGCACATACATGGCTCTGTATTTAATTTAATTTTGTCTTCAATGCGTTAAGTGATACCACGGATTGCGGGTTTATTCTAAGATTACTTTTATTCATATAATAAATTATTAATCAATACTATTAAGGTATATTTATTGTTTTATTTTGAAAGAGAGCCACATTAAGTTTTTCTTTCCTTGATATGCTGTCTAGTTGCTTTAAAATGTGCTCCTTTACCTATTAATCGTATAAAATGTCTATAACACATCTTGTGCCGGGTCAAATTAAATTACCTAGAGAAACTCCGCAGATGTGTATCGATATCTTAAGATTACAAAACAAAAAAAAAATATGCGGTGATTTTTTTTTGGGGTTACGACGACCGCAGTTAATGTAGTTACTTTTCTTTCTGCTCGGCTCCGAAGAGTCGTAGCGTGATATTAAACAGCCTATAGCCTTCTTCAAGAATTGGACTATCAAATTCAAAAATAATTTTTCAGCTGATACTGACAGGTAGCTCCATATTAGCGCGTTCAAAAAACAAACAAAAAAAACTTTTATACAAAAAATAATCAACAGACTTCCAAAAAAAACACTACCAAAGTGAAAAATAACTTTAATTTCGGAAGTCGGTGTCGTTGGTTCTGTATTTACGTTTTTTGACACCGACAAAATGTATTGAATTAATATTATTTTTCACTTTGTACTTAGTTTTTTTTTTTTTGGAAGTCGGTTGTATTTTTTTTTTTTGTAAAAAAGTTTTTATTTTTCACTTTTTAGTTGTACCTACCTACCCCAAACAAATTCATATAACACTACTTGCTATGTGAATATCAGTGACAGAAAGCTATTGAACACATCTGCCTACCCCTCTGAAGGGTACAGGCGTGATGTTATGTTATGTGATTGCGTACATATGCTATAGCAGCAATCGCGGTTGATTTTCTGGCATTTATTGAAGAGTTCCGTTGTCTGTCTCCGAAACTCATCATCAGCATGTCGATTCTGTAAAAATCTCACCGTGAATACTTGCGTGGAGTGAGCTGTCAGTGTCATTCTACTGATGCTAGGGATTGACCAAGCAAACATTTACAATCATAAAAGAGATTTTTTGATTCCCACGTAGTTTGTGTGGCGTGATCACTTCACCCGATTCACGACACTAAATGTCGTAAATCGGGTGAAGTGAAGGTGAAGTGATAAGATCACGCCGCGCTTGCGCGTTAATCACTGTCATTATCACATTGCAGATTGCGTGATCACTTCACCTTCCCTTCACCCGATTCCCAACAAGTGGTATTTTGACAGTTCAAACCGGTTTCGGTCATTGTGTCATAGAGAATACGTTAATAGCAGATGTAGTGATTAGGTTATTAAGGAATTGACGTGGTTTCGAAGTAACGAATCATTAAGTGGTCATAGTGAATTAGGGCCCTTTTCTGAATTAACGTGAACGCGATAACGATGTCCCGTGAATCGACATATATGAAGTCATGGCATGTGCCATCTTGCGATAACGCCGACTACCGACCATGCCCTAAAATTTAGGGCATGGTCGGTTTTTCATTTAGGGCCTAAATTAATAATTATCACCGATCTTTAAACTAACGTGGCATTTTCGAAATTGTGCTTCTGGCTACAGTCGCCACCTTACCAAAGAAGAAGAAATTCGTGGTGTATACACAAATAAATACTATAATCCAACCATGAGTAACTATTCAAGTGAATAGGTATATTACTGACTCTCAGCTGCCGTAGTGGTGATTTATCTAAATCGGAAAGCAAATTATTCATGTGAGCGATGATGACTTAATTCGGAATGAGCCATATTTCACGCCGCGCAAGCGCGATAGGCGCTGGCGCTGTCTGGCTATATAAGGACTTACTAGTCTAGGGAAAAAGAAAAAAAAAACAAGGTTGAGATTCTGACTGCGCTTCTGTTTTGCTATTTTATTGTAAGTAAAACCCCACAAAATATTAATGTTTTGACCACTAAAATACTAGCTTTGAATTATATAAAAATATCAATAGGATTAGCATTAAGGCCAGGATCTTCGAGCGTAGTAGGCATTTAGCGTTACCTCCGTCCTCGCGTGGCAAATGCCGCGAAAGCGCAGTTCGAATGAACTCGCTGACCCCTGTCACGGTTATTTTTATAAGTAATAGTATTGTGAATCGGCCCTATTCTTGAAATATAGGGCTGCTCGTCTACAGTATTTTAATTTCATCATCCTACTTTAGTTTCTTTCTAGTTTTGTGATTGTAAATATTATATTTTTAACCGACTTCAAAAAAGGCGGAGGTTCTCAATTCGGATATTTCTATTTTTTTTTAATGTATGTTAGGTTTTATGCATAACTCCATCGTAAATAGACAGATCTGCAATTTTTTTTTTTGAAGTGAAAACTTCTTTAGCATCGTTGTGATGTGATTTGAAAATTTTATGAAACGAAAAAGCAACAGTAAAAAGAGACATGAGATTTAACGTAGAAAATGAGATAGGAAGCATTATACAGTGTTTTTGTTTTTTATTATTACAAATGACATCACATTTAATCCTATGCTACTAATTTGTGGTGATGATGATGATGAGGATGATGGTGATGGCGATGGCGATGGTGATGGCGATGGTGATGGTGATGGCGATGATGATGATGGCGATGGTGATGGCGATGGTGGTGGTGATGGTGATGGCGATGGTGATGGCGATGATGATGATGGTGATGCGATGGTGATGGTGATGGTGATGGTGATGGCGATGGTGATGTTGATGATGGTGATGGCGATGGCGATGGTGATGGCAATGGTGGTGGCGATGGTGATGGCGATGATGATGATGGTGATGCGATGTTGATGGCGATGGTGATGGCGATGGTGATGGCGATGATGATGGCGATGTTGATGATGGTGATGGCGATGGTGATGGCGATGGTGATGGCGATGGTGATGGCGGTGGCGACGGTGATGGCGATGGTGATGGTGATGGTGATGGCGATGGCGATGGTGATGGTGATGGTAAAGGATGGATGGATGGATGGATGGATGGATGGATGGATGGATGTTCTTTAGCATCGTTGTGATTTGAAAGTTTATGAAACGAAAAAGCGACAGTAAAAAGAGACATGAATTCATAAGATTTAACGTGGGAGAAAATGAGATAGGAAGCATTATACAGTGTTTTTGAAGGTTTCATTTCTACCACGTGTGAATTGCACACATGCTGTTTTTTTTTATTTTTGTAAAGATCTGATGATGACTTTCAGAGACAAACAACGGAACTCTTCAATAAATGCCAGCAAATCAACCGCGATTGCTGCTATAGCATATGTAATCGCAATCACACAACATAACATCACGCCTGTACCCTTCAAAGGGTAAAGCAGATGTGTTCAATAGCTTTGTTACTGATATTCACATAGCAAGTAGTGACATATGAATTTGTTTGGGGTAGGTAAGTACAACTAAAAAAGTGAAAAATAAAAACTTTTTTACAAAAAAAAAACCGACTTCCAAAAAAAAAAAACACTACAAAGTGAAAAATAACTTTAGTTTCGAAAGTCGGTGTCAAAAAATGAAAATATATTCTTCACGTTGTAGTGTTTTTTTTTTTGAGTCGGTTGTTTTTTTTGTAAAACACTTTTTTGGTTGCTTGAATTCGTCAATAAGTTTTTTTAATTAAATCTACTAATCAAAAACACCACAATACGTATTTTTATTGAACTCTTCCTATTTCATTCACAACGAATTTCATATTTTTAAATAAAAAAACAGCAAGTGTGCAATTCACACGTGGTAGAAGTGAAACCTTCAAAAACACTGTATAATGCTTCCTATCTCATTTTCTCCCACGTTAAATCTTATGAATTTACATGTCTCTTTTTACTGTCGCTTTTTCGTTTCATAAACTTTCAAATCACAACGATGCTAAAGAACATCCATCCATCCATCCATCCATCCATCCATCCATCACCATCACCATCGCCATCGCCATCGCCATCGCTATCACCATCGCCATCACCATCTCCATCTCCATCACCATCATCATCATCGCCATCGCCATCACCATCGCCATCACCATCGCCATCACCATCGCCATCACCATCGCCATCACCATCATCATCATCGCCATCGCCATCACCATCGCAATCACCATCGCCATAACCATCGCCATCGCCATCACCATCATCATCATCGCCATCACCATCGCTATCACCATCACCATCGCCACCACCATCGCCATCACCATCACCATCGCCATCACCATCGCCATCACCATCGCCATCACCATCGCCATCATCATCGCCATCACCATCACCATCACCATCGCCATCACCATCGTCATCGCCATCGCCAACACCATCATCATCACAAATTAGTAGCATAGGATTAAATGTGATGTCATTTGTAATAATAAAAAACAAAAACACTGTATAATGCTTCCTATCTCATTTTCTCCCACGTTAAATCTTATGTCTCTTTTTACTGTAGCTTTTTCTACTGTAGCTTTTTCGTTTCATAAAATTTTCAAATCACAATAATGCTAAAGAAGTTTTCACTTCGAAAAAATATAATATTTTACCTATACAATCACAAAACTAGAAACACAAACTCAAAAACTCAAATTTTGCAATTGAATATAAACCTTATTCCGTTGTAGTAAAGTTGAAAATCTATTACAGATATTACGATAATTGTAAATTTATGGTACCGACCTGCTACTGCTAGTACTGTGACGAAAGCAAGAGAACCTATACAACTACAATATTATTCTGTCGCGTCGTCTTATAAGTGGGTAGTTATAAATACGTAGAAAAATAATAATCAAAATTACCTTATTTTTTTTTAAGCTTTGCAGTTCAATGCTGAACGTTTTTTTTTCTTTCTTCTGTTTTTATTCCCCATAATTTAATCTTAATTATCACTATATTACAACTATATTATAACAAACTAATATTTAGTTTAATTATTAATACTAGAACCTAAACAATATTTACAGACTGAATTTTGAAACTAATACACAAACACGGAAATTAACTAACAATATTATAACGTATATTTCGATCGATTAGCGGGAACGCGGCGAGCCAGCAAAAGCGACACAGGTCCTACCTCGGTAACGCCCGGCGGGCTACTCAGGGTCTTTTCACTTAGTACATTTTTATTTTGTATTGACAAAAAGGCTTGAGCTATAGTTCCGTCGTTACTCAACAGATGGCCTATCTGTACCATTTTCATGTATAATAAAATTTTAAAATATTATGAAATATTGTCTGAAGATTTATAAATTTAAACTATTTATAAACTTAGTAGAAAGAAAATTAAATAAAATGATAACAAAATTCAATAAAATATTTCTATAGCAACACTGAGCCATACCCAAAAGAATAACGTTTCATTTCATGAATTAAAGGCAACGCTAAGGAAAGTAACATTGTAATTATTTTAGTTTATTTCCCTCGAACAAAAAAACTGAGCTTTAAATAACATTAGTTTTTCAATCGCAGGTTTACCGTATATGTATTAAATAGTTTGCAAATTACAATTCAAATGCAATATTGGCACTTTAAAAAGTGTCATGTAAAGGAACGACATTGTCAGCCATTCCGGCATTGTTGTTTCAGACAGTTATTCTTGGTGTTTTGTTTTTTTTCAGTTTTAATTTTGTTTTGTTTTTTTTGTGTTTTGTTTTGTTTTGTTTTTTGGTACCAGCACAGATAAAGATGTTGATTCGGCTGACGAAATACAGAATCAGGCTTTAATATTATATCATAGCAAGAGAAGGAAAATACACAAATTAAGTACTTAATACAAATAATATCGTCTGTATTGTTTCTAGAAACTTAATAAAACTTTGTGACATTTAATTTTGTGTTTCTTTTTAACCAAATATAACAATAAAAGTGAAAAAACAAAAAGGAACTATTTCTTAAAGAGTACACGTGTGTGTGTGTGTGTGTGAAAGTGTATAAACGCACATTGCAAGTTGTTTTGTCGTTAGCCACCAGATGGCGCATGACGTAGAGGTCGGCTGAATACTCTATACCCATATATATTAATGTACTCTGTGGGGCTACTGAAGTGAAGCGCGCAGGCCGCCTTTTTAGATTATATCTTGTTAAGACAATAAAAATCAGTTTTGAGAAAAATTAACCGTAGAATGTTCTACTATACATCATTGCCTATTTTTTCATATATTTTTTGCGAGTAAAAGTTAAGTCTACTTCAAATGCGACTTGAAAAACGATTAAAAACTTCGCTGTTTTCGATTTGTTTGCGATTTTTTATGATCGAGTGAAGTTGTAAATATCGTGTTTTGAACCATAGAATAATCAAGAATGTTAGTTAAACTATGCCATATATTTTTTTCAGATTAAAACAAAGAATATTTGATTGTTTAATGTTGAATCAAAAATAGGTCGATTCTGAGATTTCCGAGAGTCCTGGCCTTAAAAAATATTTTTAAAATCTCGATTATGATTGTAAATGTATGCTTGGTCAATCCCTAGTATCTGGTAAGATGACACTGACAGTTCACTCCACGCTCACTTCACCTAAGTTTTCACGGTGAGATGGTTACAGAATCGCACTGCAGATCCTTGCCAAAATTAAATAGGACTATTTCGGAATAAAGCTCTTTCGAACAAAAAAAATATTTGCAAATCCGTCTATTTACGAAGGAGTTATGACCGAAGATACATAAAAAAAATAGAAACATCCGAATTGAGAACCTCCTCCTTTTTAGAATTAGGTTAAAAAATACTCTTCTTCTTCAACTCAACTTGATATAGTTTAATCTCGGAAATGGAATTCCAGATCAAAAATGTAAACAAAGATTAGGTATGTTATTGCCAAAGGGACGTTTCAGGGGTGGTCAACATTTCCCTTTCATTATAGTTATTTAATGTTATTAAATTTCGTGCTTTTGAAATCACGCTGAAGCGGCGGCGTCACAAAATTAAACATGAAATTGAAAATAAAAGATCAATCACCTAAAGGTTGGTCTTTAGGTGATTGATCTTTTTGACGCACTGCTATGTCTGTATTTGAAGATCAAAATTGGTATTGATCTTCAAACCCAGACATAGCAGTGCGTTATCACTTATTAGGTAGTGATTTGTTTATATAATACCTGTTTACAATATTAGTATAGAAGTATAGATATGTAAGTTTTTTATCTAATGGATGTGGTATTTTAATTTTTGCTGAGTCACCGTGATTCAGGAAACCATTGCAGTGACCTTCAGTGGGTATTCTTTATTATAAGAATTTATAATAAAGAATAATCACTCAAACTGAAACTGAACTGAAACTGTTGTACATAATTATTATTATGCACATTATTATTCAATAACAACGATGTGCATGATAATAATTATGTACAACAGTTTCAGTAATTAATAACACAGGTCGACAAAATTTGACAAACGCTCTGCCCCAGAAACCAGATGATACTTTCCCGAAGGATTTTGACGCGCTGAATTCGAATCTGGCCTCAAAATTGCTCTATCACGTCAGGATTTTGAGATATCCTAACCTAAAAGTGCAAAAAATACCGTTTTTGCTCATTTTTGAGGTTATGTAGCACGGCCGATCCTATTTTCTTTCAAAAATTATTAATAGCATCTCAAAGCACTAGTCTTCCTCTTTAAAATGACGTTGAGTTTACTCTAATATCTTTTTGTTTCGCTGAGATATCGCATTTTGAAATTTTCGTACGTGTATTGTTCTACGTTTGAGAATTCATACACATACATTTTCTATTGGAAAATTTCAAAATGCAATTTCTCAGCGAAAAAAAAAGATATTTGAGTAAACTCAACGTCATTTTAAAGAGAAAAACTAGTCCTTTGAGATGCTATTAATAATTTTAGAAAGAAAATAGGATCGGCCGTGCTACATAACCTCAAAAATGAGCAAAAACGGTATTTTTTGCACTTTTAGGTTAGGATATCTCGAAACCCTGACGTGATAGAGCAATTTTGAGGCCAGATTTGAATTCAGCGCGTCAAAATCCTTCGGAAAAGTATAGTCTGGTTTCTTGGGAAAAAAATTGTTGACCTGTGTAATTATGTTGTACAACAGTTTCTCATACATCGACACTTATACCTAATATGACGTGTTGTCGTATAAGAAACCTGATAAATCGAGAAGATTGTGAAAAAAACAGCTGTTTCTAAGGACCACAAAATATTAACTCACTCTTTTTTTTTGACACAAGGTTAGCTGGGACAGACTGGATGCGTAAGACAGAGGACAGGGTCTTATGGCGTAGCCTGGGAGAGCCTATGTCCAGGCATGGTCTGCCTTAGGTTCAAGTCACGCCGAGACGCGACGCTGCGCGCACATTTAAATGGAGCTATTCAAAATCTAACTCTATTTACTACTCGAAAAGATACACATTTCGCAACGCAGCTCGACGCAGCGCGGCGCTGCGCTGCGTTTTAATAGCGACTCAAAATCTAACTTTATTTACTACACGAAAAGATACACATTTGCACTATTATTGTTGCGGCACTTAGCGTCGCGTTGCGTCTCGGTGTGAGCTGACCCTTAAGCTGATTTGATTGATTTTTTTTAATGAAAGTTTTGATTGATTAGGTTAAATCCTATATTACCCTATGTTGGGTAAACCAAGATTCAGAAATAAATAAAATAATTTGCCTATATCACTAAGTGGAGTTCATGTTAAAAGCTCTATTTAATTGTAAAGAAAATTGAATCTTTATAATACTTTAAGTATTAAGGCTCCTACAAACAGGCGCGACACGCGATATAATCGCGCGCGACACAAAGGCACCGCTCGTTGCGCGACTTGCGGTGCCTTTGTGTCGCGTGTCGTGTCGCGCCTATTTGAAGGAGCCTTTAACATCAAAGTCTACAAAGAGTCAAATTAACCGCTTAATCACCGCTAATGAGACACAATAGATTTTGTATGGTAACGGGCCGATAGCGTTCCACGCCGGGATTGGGTGGTTAATTTAACTAGAGAAACTACAGACGTAAATTGGTACTTATCGATATTTAAACACTGTAAAATGAAAACAAACAAAAAAGATTTGATGTTTTTTTTTGGGGTTCAACGACCTCTTGATGTTTTGTTGCTTGAAGTATGAGTTGAGAAAATCTGTTTTCTTTAGTTTTGTCGTGTTGTAATATCGATACCTATCACCTTTGTGAACTTTACACAATAAAAAGCTGATTTTTAAACTAATATTTCAAGTGACTACACTAACTGCGGTAGTTGACTCCACAAAAAAAATTCGTTAATTAAATTTATTTATTGTTTTGTCGTGTATATGGACACCCTTCACGTCCGCGAAGTTTCGCTAGCTAATGTGATTGGGCCCTGTATTGTTAGGATGCAAATTTTACATTCTAAAATAATTGCGGTCGTGTAGGTACAGTTTTTTAAATCTCAGTTATTGAGCAAAATATTAAGACTTCAGTTTTTTAAATCTCAGTTATTGAGCAAAATATTAAGACTTCAGTTTTTTTAATCCCAGTTATTGAGCAATATATTTGTTCAAAATTGCATTGTACTTCTGCTGCAATTTTGAACAAATATTTTGCTCAATAACTGAGATTAAAAAAACTGAAGTGTTAATCGACTTTTGTTGCTGACCATACCTAACACAGAACAGAAATGAAAAACTGACGGTCATCATCTGCCTAGCCTTTTCCCAACTATGTTGGGGTCGGCTTCCAATCTAACAGGATGCAGCTGAATACCAGTATTTTACATGTAGCGACTGCCTATCTGACCTCCACAACCCAATTGCTAGGTAATACGATACCCCTTGGTAAGACTGGTTGTCGACTTTCGGGCTTCTGCTGATCCATAACGACCGTCAAAGATCCACGAATGACAGCCAAGGGCTTAACGTGCTTTCCGAGGCACAGAAATAAAAAAACTGACAGTGTTTTTATCAATTTATTTCAAAAGTCACTCCAAAGACCATTCTCAACAATAAATATTACCTAAGAACTATTTAATAAAGTTTTCCACCAGCTTCTCTTAAAACATCTCGTAACGATAGCTCATCAGAAATCAAAATCGAATCCGTACTGAAAAAACACACACAAAAAGAAACAATTAAAATCACGAATAAAATTACATTAATTATGGTCATAAGAACTATGGTGTAAAAAACAGGGAATATTTATTTAATATTTATTTAATATTTTTACTTATGTTATGTGGGAATATTTGGGTTATTATTAAACTAAAAAACGAGAATTGGTTCCGAATTTTACTGCAAGGAATTACGAGTAGGTATGTATTTTTCCACAAGAGCGGGTGTTTCAAATGGGACAATTCTAATGAAGGAATGTCACTGTTATTTTTTAAATAACTTACTTTAGGAGCATTTTCAGTAAAACATCCAAAAGCAAGCTTCGCTCTGTCACAACCTTTTTTCCCGTCATTCGTTTTCTGTTGATTCACTGCAAAATACAAGAACATTTTAAAATATGCTGCATTTTTATTTAAGCTTCTGATCTAGGAAATATTTCCAGCAATTAATTAGTGGTTAATATAATTTATTTATTTGTAGTAAATGTATGTATTTATATTGTAATATGCATTTGTTAAATATTTATACACAACAATAGTAAAGACATTTGATATTGAATGACGGACATTCAAAAGTTATGATATGATTGCTGATTGATCGACTCGCATTTGATACTGTTGCTATTATACTATAAGTATATGCACTGGCCACTTGACGGGAGCTACTAGTCACCTATTTGTAAACTTAGTTACCTGCCGAACATTTCTCCATTATTTCATCGACGTTCTTCAGATGTTCATCACTTCCTTTCAACACCTTCTTGGCGTTCTCTCGTGCTTTAGCTGGCGATATCATTCCCATGTTGTCCATCTGGAAATAAATAGGCCAATAAACCAACTATTTACATGTGAAACCATGTTGTAAACAGGCCATGAAAGTAGGCCGCTGCAAACATAATCTGACGAAGTGGGGCGTAATGGATTCTCCCAACATACAGTGCGAGTGCGTCGACCCCAAATAAATTAGGATTTAATGATAATGATGACGATAGAAAAAGAAAATATTTTGCTTTCCAATAAGCAAGTTCACAGGTTAACATCAAGTTGAGACGACATGAGCAGCTTAAAATACTAGCTACAGCTAGGTATTATTATTTACCAGTGAGCCCCATACTAGACAGTCTGTATCTTGGGTCTCGGGGTACGAACTCCAGAGTGGAGAGTAGGGAGGTGATTTCAGGTATGGTTTGGTACGTGTGTATGTGTAATGTTTGTGTGGTGAGTGTGTGACATGTGTGTAGTATGTGTGTGGTATGTGCGCGTGGTGTGTATGTGGTGCGTGTGTGCCTGTTTATTCCATTGTGCTTCGTTTAATTCAGTGTCAGATCAGGGTCTTTAATTGTTCCCAGTCATCATATCCAGTGTTTTGCAACATTTCCTTTACTATTATTATGCAACTGAATGAGGTCGTATTTTTAATTTCGCAGACTTTATTGTAAACGTACAGACGCCAGCACATCAAGTTACTGTCAGATTTCTTTAATAGATTTTCAACTTTATCACTAAAGCATAAGGTTCAAAGTTGATTGCGAAAATTTGACAGTTTCGGGTAGGTTGATGTGCTGGCGTCCGTACAATAAAGTGCTGCAAACAATGAGGTGCTGTCTGGTGTTGGGGTTCTATAATTTATTTTGCTTATGATCGTAGTCGGTCTGCTTTTAATATGTTTGTGCGTTTTAATGCAGGCAAAATGCTATCAACTAGTCACTTACCACTCCAATTTTCTTGAACAAACAAGCTGCGAAGCATTTAGGATCGTTTCCATTAGGAATCATCTTGTTCCTAAAAGCCCTTATATCTGACAATGATAGAGGATGATCTTTCATGCATTGAATGCCTACAGTCACTAACTCTCTTTGGATGCCTGACTTTTGCGCATCTGTTATTGCCTGCAATAAAATAATGAAGAAATCAAAGATGTAATATTATAAGTATTAAAATCAGAATATTATAGTTTTAAAATTATATATTTTGAAAAAAAGGACATATGCTAAAGTAGTAATTCTAAAGTTATACTTACCGCAACATGTTTTATTAAGAACCAAAACAGCATAACATAACCAATACGAATCAAGTCCATTGAGGGATTCATAATGATGAATTAGATAGTGAAAATATTTTACGAGTGACGATTAATAATTATCGCAAAATTTTGTTAAAAACGGGAAGAAAAACGGTTTTGTGATTTATGATATTAGCCCAGTGATGCAATACTAAGATGTATTTAGTGGAGTATTAATGTAATACTTGTAGCACAATCAAATAGACGCGAAATGTAACCAAACCCGAACACTATTGACCACTATAGCTGTGTTTCCCTATTTATATCAAATACCTACATGATGAAACAGCTAAACTGTTTGAATGGCTATTTTAGTAAACCTCAACCTTCGATTTGGTAGCGGAAGTCCGTCCTAAACTTGAACAATTGAAATCGATACAATCCGATTTGTCAGTAAAACGAATTTGTTTACTGATTTTTGTCAATTCATTTGGAGGTGTGTTATCATCTGCAAAGGTACTCTTATCTTGAACCACTTTAGTTTGTATATACAATTACCTTCTAAAGTTAGTTGACATTTTTCCACTTCAGCTGTAGGTATCAGGTAGGTACTCATATAAGAGATTACTTGATTATTTTTTATGAGAAGTCAAAGGTTTTTGAATTCGGCAATAAAAATGATAAAGCAGTTCAAACATTTAATTATCTTTTGAATTACTGTATATACCATTTACAGCTACAATGGAAAAATGTCAACTAACTTTTGGAGGCTACTGAATGTTATGTAAGAACATATTGGTTGTATATGAAAAAGATCGTATAGATATTTTCTATTCGAAAAAACATCGTAAACATTTTAGGAAGGTAGCTATTAGTGCAGTTGCAGTTATTAATCTGTTGAAGGACACTGAACGAGACACCATAGAAGTTGTTCTGTTATTATTACGTCTGAGGCATTTAGTGTCCTACAAAGTGTTAAGGTATAATCCAAATAATTATAACACACTTTCAGAATAACATAAAATTTATTCAAAAGAAGACATAGTAAATAGGAAAGTCATAGTGAAACCATTATTGTAGGTAGACTCAACCCTTCTTGTAGAAATTACTGCAAAAAAGAAGATAAGGGTACATTATTATTTTCATTAACATAATAATTACTATTGGGGCTGGTGGCTAAGTAATACCACCCCCACGGTTCGATCGGTCAGGTTAAGTGACGGTTGCCACGGTTGGTCCGTGGATAGGTGACCATGCTTACCATGCATCTTCACATGCCAAGATCCCCGTGCCTCGAAAAGCACGTTATGCCGTTGGTCCCGGCTGTCATTGGTGGATCTTTGACAGTCGTTATGGGTTGTCAGAAGCCCGAAAGTCTGTCAGCCAGTCTTACCAAGGGGTATCGTATTACAAAGTAACTCTACACTCCATGTAAAATACTGGTATTCAGCAGAATCCGGTTAGACTGAAAGCCGACCTTAACATAGTTGGGAAAAGGCTAGACAGATGATGACAATAATTACTTATACTTACTTACGAACTGACATATTGCACGAACAAGATATTTTTAATGAATATTTAAAAACATTCTGTGGAATATTTAAAAACATTTATTTGAAAAATATCTGTAGATATGAGTACAGTTACGGGAACAGCGTCACTGTTATTTTCAGAATTCCAGGTGTTCAGACAACATGATGGATGGATTCAAGTTCAGAAACTTTCGCGTTTAATCTAAGTAATATAAGTAAATTCTTACTTCTTTTATATCCTTAAGACATTTGAACAAAACGTCGACCCGCTTCATCTGAGATGCTTCATCATCACCATCATTATCTCCGTTAGCTAGTAACAGATAAAAATATCAACTACCTTCTCTATTCTCTGTTCATTTTCTATGCTCTGTTCATTTTTGTTCGATAAACATTATATAAAGAATAACTAACTCGATTATGTAACACCAGAGCAATAAATACATTTAGCATATATATTGTGCAACCCATCTTTTTCTGAACTGACTACTTATAATCTTCCAAGTAATTATACAGGGTGACAAGGACATCGACACGTTAACTAGAGCCATAAATCCAGCACATGATTCCCCCCTGGAGTAGAAACATTTCGTCAGTTATCAAAAAAAAACTCATCTCTTTTTTGCTAGTGTAGAAACGCAAAATTTCGACGCAGGGGGGTTCAGAATCATGTACTAAATACATTGTAACAGGTTACGTGTCAAAGTCCCTGATCAATCAAAAATATAAGTGCAATTTCTAGCATCATATTAGTTCTTGACACGCCCCATTCATTTCAGGCAAATTAATCATAGTCCAGATAAGTACCATCATTATTGTGTGTATCAGTCTATAGACACTTCTTAACATTGTTATTAAATTCAGCATTTAAAACAGATTTAGTGAAAAATATAATAATTATAGGACACTTACTATCAAAGCAACTATATAATTGGTCTTCAATATTCTTAGCTTTTTCTTTGTCGTCTATGTACTGCGCAATTGATTCGTGTAATGCATCACGGTTGTATTTCCCAGCCTTATCCAGCTAGAATAAAAGGATGCTTAATCTGCGTCCCAACCGATAGCGACAGCCGCGTGAATACGCGATCACGCGATCGTTTTCCAGAATAATGACGTAGACACGCGTCCTGATCACGCGAATATGTCATATTCTTAAAGAAGCGACGATCGCTTTCGGTTAGGAGTTTTACTTACATGATTTTTTTACGGTATACGAGGGTGACACTGAAAGTTCTTAGACAATCAAAAACTGAACAAACCAGCAAGTCATTAGTTTTAGTATATCTTTTCAAAATAGTGTCCTTTTACATCAATACATCGCTGCATCCGATGGAACCACTGAGGAAAGCACTTTGCCCACTCGTCCTTAGAGATCTCTCCGATGGCATTTTGAAACGCAGCCACTGCTTCCTCGGCGTCCATAAAACGTTTTCCTCCAAGTTTTTCTTTTATTTTCGAAAATAAATAAAAATCAAGGTGTGAGGTCGGGGCGGATGACTCATTAATTCCACGTCTGACGTCGCTAAGTAGTCGATTGTTTGCTTGACGGTGTGCGACGAGGCGTTGTCGTGGTGTAGGAGAATCCTACTGCGAGGTCGTTTCTCCCAAACCTTTTCCAAGAGAAGTGGCAAACAGTTGTTAGTGTATATTGTATTGTTGTTAGTGTATAGTGTACTTTCACAATCTGCAGTAACTGTTTTTGATCCTCTAAAACAATTGTTGCGTAGTGACCTGTCCTTCCGAAGAATGAGGCCGCCATCTTTTTCCCACGCTTCGACCTCTCACTTTAGTTGGCAACTCCTCGAAAGGAAACACCCAGACAGTAGTTTCAGGATCATAACAATAAATCCAGCTTTCGTCACCCGTAAATATGTCGAACACAGCATTTGAGTCAGCTCCGTTAAAACTTGCCCGTTAAAACGTCGTGCCCGTGAAACACCCACTCTCATAAAGATCGGAGACGCTACACTCGAAGTCGTGGTCGAGTATGTTTACCTAGGACAAACTGTCCAGTTAGGTAGGTCTAACTTCGAGAAAGAGGTCAGTCGTCGAATCCCACTTGGCTGGGCAGCGTTCGGGAAGCTACGCAATATCTTCTCGTCCCACATACCGCAGTATCTCAAGACGAAAGTCTTTGACCAGTGCGTATTGCCAGTGATGACTTATGGCACTGAAACGTGGTCGCTCACAATGGGCCTTATAAGAAGGCTAAAAGTCACCCAAAGGACAATGGAGAGGGCTGTGCTTGGAGTTTCCCTGCGTGATCGAATCAGGAATGAGGAGATCTGTAGGAGAACCAAGGTAACCGACATAGCCCGAAGAATTGCCAAACTTAAGTGGCAGTAGGCAGCGCACATTGCTGGCAAACAGATGGCCGATGGGGCCGAAAGCGTTGGAAGGCCTCCCACTAGGTGGTCCGACGACCTTGTGAAGGCCGCAAGAACCCGTTGGATGCGAGAAGCACAGAACCGGTCGAAGTGGAGGTGCTTGGGGAAGGCCTATGTCCAGCAGTGGACGTCTTTCTGCTGAAATGATGATGATGATGACACATACCGATGCCTAAGCTTGTCCGAATCTGCTGATAAGTCACTCTTTTGTCAGTCTCTATACGCCGCACAACACTGATGTTATCTTCAGTCGTCGCCGTAGAAGGCCGTCCCTCACGCAGATCATCGGTGAGATTAGTGCGACCACGTTTAAACTCATTAAACCAGTTGCAAACAGTGGCACGAGATGAAGCTTCATCGTGAAAGGCCAATTGAAGTCTATCATAACTTTCTTGTTGACTTAAATAACATCGAAAGTCATAAAAAATCATTGAAAGAAAATTTTCTCGCGTTAAATTCATGCTGACGTGACCGTGATACTGACAATTTTCAATTTGCCGCCAAATCGTAAACAAATGACAAATTAATAATTTTGGCAAAGAGTTCCATTTTCAAAATTTGAACTTATTTTTTTATTATATCGTTTACAAGCCGTTTATCGGCCAGTTCTAAAAACTATCAGTGTCGCCCTCCTATCTGAACGTTACGAAATTTCAAAACTTTAATAATATCATGCACCCAAGCGATGCCACGACTGCACTTGCGTGCATTGTCTTCAGGTTGATTGGCCTCTATCATTTTTACTTACAAGGCCCAATTTCTGCATTAAGCATTTCTTAACACAAGGGTCCATATCATCGCCTTTGCTGTGATTCTTGAAATCTTCTTTGTTTAGACCGCAGTCTGATATACATTCCTCTGCAACAAGTTTCATTGCCTCCATGGCTGCCTTTTTTTCTTCTTCAGATATGCACTGAAACAGCAGAACTACTATATAAAACCTGAAAGTACTCTAAGAGATAACTTTCAACTGCAAATTAAAGTTGATTTTTACTATCATATAAAACTACTGTCAGATTCTCTCGATTAATCAAATACACACTTATTAGGCGAAAATCAAAACTTCTAAGGGCTGATTTTATCAAAGTCTATAGATATCTTTTATCCGTGGAATAAAATTGACGTCCAGTTCTAATATGGAAAAACTGTCAAAAATTCAAAATTTATTCTCAGGATAAGACTCATTCTACGTATAAAAGTTAAAAGTTTGGTGAAATTCGCCCTAAAGTGGTACATTTATATACTGATGTCTTAGTAAAACTTACATTAACATTCCAAAAATTAACGGCCACCACTGCAAAATATAGACACACCACATTAATCTTCAACATTTTGAAATGATAAAAAGACAACTTGTATAAAAAATTCCGCTTCAGGTTTTATACGTTTGAGCTCGTGAGGGAAACTATTATATTGTGGGCGGTTCCGTAATTTTATGGTGAGATAATTACAATTTTTAATACATTATATTTTACACCTATGAAAAAGGGGACTATTCTATATAGATGTCAAGTTCGAATCAGATCGGTAAGCTACAAGGTAAGGTGCGGTTCTTGTATGTAAATATGAAATTAAATAACGGCATCATAATATTTTGTGGCTATGTGTAACAGTCGCACGGGTCGATCGATCAGGTTAAGCTACGCTTACCTTAGTTTGTTCGTGGATGAGTGACCTTTTTACGTACCAAGACCCCTCCGTGCCTTGGAAAGGCGGTGGTCCCGGCTGTCATTCGTAGATCTTCGACAGTCGTTACGGGATATCAGAAGCCCGAAAGTCTGACAATCAGTCTTACCAAGGGGTATCGTATTACCCAGTACCTGGGTTGTGAAGGTCAGATAGGCAGTTGGCATGTTAAATACTGGTACTCAGCTGCATTCGGTTAGACTGCAAGCCAACCCCAACATAGTTGGGAAAAGGCTAGGCAAATGATGATGATTATAATATGAGTGGTGCAAACTACTTCTCACTTTTACTTTTACCTATGTGCCCCAAAACATGCAGTCAAAATGACCACTGCGCTGCAACTGACGACTGGCGAAGTTTTGGGACAATAAGAAACACTGGTTTCAAATTAGGTTGAGAATCGGTACTTTTTGGACATCATGGCACCCGTGTTGCGTGCATGTATTGTTGCCAGGTGTCTCCACAAAATGGAGTAATAGGTATAGTATTCCTTAAGTTGTATTGTAATATAAACCCTGTTTTTTATGTTTGTTTCTTAGTTAATTATACTAACATAGATTAAGTACTAACAATATTATCGATAATGTTCCTGAATCAAAGATGAATAAATAAATATAAATTAAGAAATCTAGATATTCCTACAAAACGTTTTCATCCTAGTGTTTTAGCTGGAAAGAAATAACGCAATAAACTCCACGAAGAAAAAAAATTTAAGAATATTTTCCCATTTTCTTTCCAGTTTCCCAAAAAGTGTTTCCCATTGTGATTCACATGGCACAATGCCACGCCATGATTTGGACGAGCTACAAGTTCTTCGTCAAAACTAATAACCTTTGTTAGAACCCCAGTTATGAGCTGATCGGGAAAATTCAATAGGCACAGCATAAAGCTAACGAAAAGCGCCTAGATATTGAAGTTCGAACATAAATTTCCAATCGTTTGTCTCGATCAAGAATCATAAACACAAATGTAAATTTCTATTTCAGTATATAAGGAACCCTGATATGCAAAAAAATAACCATGGTAATAACGTGTACCAATACAATACATAGCGATCATTTGTTATTTCCTCTTTCTATTATGTGCGAACACACAATGGAGCAACACCAAGCTAATTATTAATTCTCAATAACATACATATTCATTACGGTATAAATAATTTAGACATCATTAAAATATAAAGTCCTATGTGAATATTCATCGAATAGTTCAGTATTGCTGGGAGTAGGCATCGTTTAGACATCTTGCTTAGTTAAATTAATGGGTCAATTGAGATCAGTTAATAATAATCAATTAAATTTTGCCCTTCCTCAATTTTATATAAAGAGTCTATTTAGTTTTAGTTAGTGTAGGTACAATCAGGAAACGTTACATCAAACTGACTGTTGCAAGAACCATGATGCCATTTTCTTTGTTTCCCTTACAAAATCAGCCTACATAAATAGCAACTGTCACACAGATGCGACTTGATGCTGTTTTTCTTCTTCGTCGTATCAATGATTCCATTTCTATAATTTCATATATAATTCGAACATAAATTCGATCTCGTTGACAGCGTCAGT
This sequence comes from Luperina testacea, assembly GCA_927399505.1. Taxonomy (NCBI): domain Eukaryota; kingdom Metazoa; phylum Arthropoda; class Insecta; order Lepidoptera; family Noctuidae; genus Luperina; species Luperina testacea. The sequence continues at coordinate 13,122,284 of OV656768.1, read as the reverse complement.
AGTGGCCTCACAAAGGTCTTTTTATCACACCTGCTCTGAAAATACATACTAATTATACCAATTAGAGGGAAGAAACGCCTTTATCCCGCCCTTCAAATCCTTTCATCCCAAGGTATGGAAGTTTGTATGAAAATCCTTCCGACCCAAGGGTGGGAAGTATGTATGAAATTCCATTACATACCCGGTTTTTCTTTTTTTTTTTAATTTGTCAGCAGTCATACTGCCAAGAGACTTTAACTGTCTACTAATTAAATTTCAAGTAAATTGTTACTGGCCACATACAGTTTTTTTTTTTACCAGTTACCAACCTCCTTGGTGCATACAGAAAATTAAAAACGAAATTATTTTTGTATATAAAACGCGGACTTCTTAACAATTCAAAAGTGCCTGTAAATGGTTTAATTGAAAATAGGTAAATGGTTTGAGTTTGAGAACAGAAAGGAGGCCTGTGTCTCACCAGTGGGAACATTATAGACTGAAATTATGTATGATTTTGATACACTTCAACGTGTACCTAAGTATTTTTTGTTACTAAGGCGTCGTGTAAAAAATAGCTGCACTTTTAATAATTGTACTTTTAACTAAATATAAACATTTCTATGCATTTATGTCCATAATTTTCTTCGTAGGGGTAATAAAAAGCACTATACATCCCTCAGGATAAAGTACAGTTCCATACCTCAAATGCAAATGCCATAATCTCGGTATGGAACTGTCACTTTCTTCCCTCTGAAGTAATGTACTATTCCTATTGCAGGTGTTATTGCACAGAGAGCAAGTCGTTCTGAGATACCGCGATTCCTTCTTGAGTCCGCCCGTAGCACATTTATTTTAGGGATAAATATCACTACAGACCGCTACACCCATATGAGAGAGCCTTGAATGAATAATTAGACAATCTTTAACAAAAGTACCTATTATTATTTATTACGTTTCTGAATCAAATATTATGTTTCAAATTAAGTGCGTGATTATTATTATTTCGATCTACATCTACAGCCAAGAATGGAACAGCCGTATCGCTTATAGGAAGTAATGAGGTGTCAGATGAAATTATATTTATTTAAGCAAGTTCAGTGAATGCATGTTGTTTCCCGTCATTTCCTCTGTAAGACATATTAAACGACTGAATGCAGCACAAATTACAGGTTGTTTATAAGACCGTTGTTACATTAATTACAAGGTGCACGCAGTGTTTGTGCATCGCGAATGGAAACGTGACTGTCTTGCGTTTATTTATACCTTGACGGACACGTTGTATGTCAGTTAGTATATAGGTATTAAATCTTTCAAAGCAGGTGTAGAAGAACAATTAAAGAAAAACATAGAAAAACTCCAAGTTTTTCTATACCGTGCTTTCTGACATGTAGTTGTAGGTGGATTCACTATGGAAAAAAGATCTTAATAAAACTTGAAAATTAATATCCCAAAGCATTTATTTCATTTAAAAAATTAATAGGTAAATCCCGAATTGGTCCATGTTGGGTGTAAGGCACGTAAGCTGTATGCAAACTTCAATCAACCTCCAATCTGAAAATAAAATAAATCAGCACTATAATAATGTCAAATCAACATATTTGTAGACTCCTCTTCGCTTGTCGATTCTTGAAATGGTCTAAGTATAGATTCAGAATGTAAGAAGACCCATCACATAGCCGTCAACTAAAGCAGTATTCATATTCTCAGATAATTACGATTCATCGCCAATTAATTAGTTATCTACTTAGGGAAATGTATTCTAAGTTGTTTTTTGAGTGACCATTTGTAACAAATAGGTCCTAATAAGTCTTTAGTTGCAATGGAATTTGAACTTCGTAAAGTATGACATTCAGTTTGTTGTTCCATAACTTGAAAATCATCTCAAATTCCTGGCTCTAGCATACGCATTCTATCAACATCAAACTAACTAACATTGCACACACGACTGGGAAACAACTTAAAGTTTTGGTGTCGCTGTTTACGATAGCGATCAAAGCACGCAAAACATTGTGCTTTGTATGCAAAGATATTTAAAGTTCTTTTAGTGAAAAAAGTCAGTAAAAATTTGAACCTTGACCTATAATATATTTGTAACTAAGAAGTTCCCAAGTATGGTCTAGTTACAAAAAAATGATCACAGTGACGGGAAAAACAAGTGACTCACGGCTTCATTAAGCGTATTTTTACGCCCGCTGTTTTCTACGATGTCCAGAATTTTAAATTTCATAAACTTACCTTTTCCTTGACTTCATACATACAGTCAAACAACATCTTTGCTCTGACGCATCCCTTTTCGTCATCTTGCTCGTTATTTACTGAAATCATCAAAATTATGATTTTTATAAATTTTATCACCGAGAAGCTGAGTATCAAAATTTAGGGGCATTTAAGGTGCTGGAATAGATATGTATTACTATGTTGGTAAAACTTTGAAATGCATCCCGTTAAAGTATCTCTAGAACACTAAAAAAGCGTTATTGGATTTCGTGTAATTTGTTTTAAGCCGGACTCACTGTTTAGTTTTCTATAGGTAGAAAATAAAAACATAAATTATTCTTTGATATTTGGGAAACGAGAAAAGTATTTCATCTGATATCAGAAACCCACCCAAAGAGAAGCCGCCCCTAGCCCTAAAAGATGTCTTCTGTACCCACTGCATTTGTTCCTTAGTCATCATCTGCCTAGCCTATTCCCAATGACCCTGTGTTGGGGTCGGTTTCCAGCCTTACCAGGTGGCAAACTCGGCCATATCAAAACAAAGTTTATCGTAAGACTAAGTTATACTTTGATCCAGTTTTTGTGTTATAACCTTATTATGCTTGGTTTTGTAATAAGTGGATTGAAGTTCTACTAGAGTCTCTACAGAGATAAAAATAAGTACCTCCTACTAACTGACCTTTGACACATTCTGCTCCAACCGCTTCGAAGAACTGGATAACTGGCTCGGTTGTCCAGTGGGACTTGGCAAAGGCATTGGTCTTCTCCACATCTAGCTTTCCCTCACTGTCAAACTGAAATGTGTATAAGCAAAAATGTTAACGTGTACTATAGCTATGTACCATGATCCGATGCATCCCTTACTTTCTATATGGTTTTAGTGTTTTAGGGCAAAAAGATTGAAATCAAATGAAATTATTAATTCTGTAAATAGGACATCAGAAACACTTTTACAAGTCACATAAAAAAGCAAAAACTAGATGGAGTCGACATTTCCTATCTGACTACCTGAGAAGAATTGGCTAAACAGAAAGGACATTTGGGTAGGCCGCATAAAGTACTCAAAATGCTAGACCACCATTAAAACTAAGTGAGTAATTCACAATAATTGCAGTAATATAATGCTTTTCAAACGTCCCGCCATCGCGGCAGGCCCAGACGGAGATGGCGAGATGAACTGGACTCCTTCATATAGTTTGGTCTTTGGCAGCTCTGGACAGAGAGGTAGAAAGAGAGTGGGGAGGCCTTTGCCCAACAGTGGGACATTATAGGGCTAAAAAAAATGCTTTCCAAAGTAAATTTAATTTCCAATGTCATTTTGTACTATATATAATATTCAGCAATGTGTAAATCAACGTGTATAAAAAATGGTGTAGGTATAATGATGATTTTGCATAATAATAAAAAATTCAAGTTTTACGGTTTTATCACAAAGCTTAGCAGAGCGAACCGAGCAGCTCAATCCCAAGCTGTTTTACATTCACATCAAATATCGTATCAAAAGTGTCCCTGAGTGTCCCAACGGATCTCCTTTTACTAAATCCATGCAGTCTGATTATCCGTCACATATCTTTTTAACCGTTACCATGCAGTTTGTAAGAAAAAGGATCCTACTTACGAATTCAGCATTCTTCAAGAAACAGCTCATGAAACAAGGATCAATACCGTCTGTACTACCGTTTTTCTTTTTTTCTTCGAATTGCTCTTCGGTTATTCCATATTCTTCCGCACATTCCATTACAAATGGTTGCAAAGCTTCTTTTAAGCTGGACTCTTCCTCTGGAGACAGAGACTGGACAAGGAAAACTTTCAGTAAAAAATCGTAATCTACCCTTTATTTTGATCCTGGTCTACCCTCCATTTGGGAAAAACGAAGGGTCATGTCGGCCTCCTATCAACTAAACCCGTAGGGTTTAGTTGGTAGTTTAGGGGTAGGGTTTAGTTGTTTAGTTTATCAACTAAACCCCTAGGGTTTAGTTGATAAACCCGTGAGATAGCTACTCGTAATAACCTTACAGGAAACTTGAAATACATTTTTGTACAATATCTTCAAAGACAGTTGCACGATTGAAAAAGTTTTCTTTTTCACTTTCAAACGAAGCACAAACTAGTTTTCACCTAAATTGTATTTAAAAAAAAAGACTCACATAAGTGCTCCCCAAACAGAGCATCACAGATACAAACGACAGGAACCCGTAACCAAACATAATTTCTTTAAAAAATCAAGACTCCACAATAAACTATGTACTTCACCTATTTTCTAGACCTCTAAGAGTATAGTGAGAGTATTATGTGACACCTGCAACATTTATATAAAATGCACGAAGATCTTATCTTGCAAGATAATTGTGACAATTTTATAATTAAAAAGTATTTCACAATTTATTCAAAGCACGTTTTCCATAATACGATGAAAAGCGTAGATGCATTTTGTATATTTAAAAGAACATTATTCATCTTGTTACCTAAAAGCATAAAATTTATCCCGAAAAATTATTAAAATGTCTAAAATATAAATTCTAATGCAAATTTCGATCTTAGCAGGACTGATACAAATTATTTTATGAATAAAAAATGTCTTGTAGCAGTATTCATTCATAACACCAGAACAAAGCCCTCTCATTAAAGTCGTGTCCCGTTTACTTTTGTGCCAATGGCTAAAAATCTATACCATGTGTTGGCCCGAACTATAGCTGTACAAGGATCATTTAGCGCATGGCCAAAATCGGAACTATCTCCGTTGATAATTGACATTTTCTTGATATATAAGTGAATAAATTGTGAGACACTGAAAAGTTTAGCCATAAAATGAGTTGTCTAAAAATGGGGTGTGCCTGCCGTCACAAGTAAGAATTGACAAGGGTATCAGTAGTTACTGATGATACTTATTTATTTACTTATTACATTTGGGAAAACCAACAGTAGTATATTAAGCATAAACAGTGTTGTCTTAAAATTAAACTTAACAAATATACTACCCAGAACATTTTCCACAAATTACTATAGGTATTACATAATAAAAAACAAACTGTTAGCAAACTTTAACTGTAGCTGGGCTAACTCAATGAAAAAGAAGTTAAAAGAACAATATTCTATAAAAGATCAAAAAATATATATATATCATGCGTGATGTATCATGCAGTTCCCAGGCCTATCAATAATGATACGCACATTGTGGAAAACCTATAGAGCCTACTGCCGACTCTTTAGAATTTTGATTATATTATCGTTTTTAAATTTATATCTGCTTAGGGATAATAATGTCTATTGCACCAAAACGCGTATTGTATGTGTCGACTAAGCGGTATAGCGATGAGCACATTGGATCTACAAAAGCTGGTAGCGAACAGCCGTCTGGTACGTACCTCCCGTCCATGTACTGTTCGAGGAACCAAGTAACACAAACCAGTCACCAAGGGCAATCAATCTTGTTTCAGCATACACTGAATGACGTCATTGTCTCAAGGAGGACGTAAGCAAGTCGCATTCTTTAAGAAGCGATTGGTATGATGTTTTCTTACGAAAACATCTAAATTGCATAGCACGAAGGTACTTGGAGTGGACTAATTCTATAATTTCAATATATTTTTCATAGTAAGGATTCCAGACCGGAACAGCGTGTTCTAAGTGTGGCCTAATTATTGACTTATACAAGTGCAAGAAGGTGGAGGGTCTATGAAAATCTCTAGATGCTCTCATTACAGAGCCAAACATCTGATATGCCTTATTGACAATGTTTATTGACAATGTTTTCTACATGAATATCAAGATAAAGTTTCGAATCCAGTCCAGCTGCACACCAAGATCACGAAGATTGCTAACTTTGTTAATAACACCATTAGCAAGTTGATAATTGAAATGTATGATATTTTTCTTTTTAGTGAACGTTACACTATGACACTTAGGCAAGCTAAGGTAGAGTTTATTATAAGAGCAATAGTCTGTGAAACGATCAAGATCACGTTGGAATACAACAGTCTTGTTCATACGAAATTTGTTTAAAAACTTTTAAATCATCAACGTATAAGAGAAATTTTGAAAGCAATTTTTTATGTCATTTATGAACCGTATAAATAATAATGGTCCTAAAATTGAGCCTTGAGGGACTCCTGATGTAACTTGAATACAGCTAGACTCGAAGTCATTGATCACAATCTTTTGGGTCCTATTGGTTATATAAAAGACAAACCAACGCAGGAGAACCCCTCTGATACCATTGTACGCAATTTTATTGAGCAGCAATCTATGATCCACTTTATCGAATGCCTTTTGAAAATCAGTGTACACCGCGTCTGTTTGTTGTCTGTTATCAATATTCTCAAAAAGTTGTGTTGTGAATATTAAGAGATTGCTTATGCGAGATCTATCTTTGACGAAGCCATGTTGCTCCTTTATTAGAACATGACGAATAATTTGATAAATCTCAGCATGATCAAGCCTTTCAAAGAGATAAATGACAATAGACAATGCTGATAATATGGAAATTGAACGATACATCTCTACATTATTTTTAGAACCACTTTTGTGTACTGACACTTGTTGACAGGCCTACGCTATCCTCTCATACCTACTGTAATTTGAAAACATTGTAAAAGCCAATTACATATACAGTATGTTAACTAATAGAGGGCGTTCCCGTTAACCCGCAATAGTATAGCATCCATACATGCTAAAAAAAATATTACCATTCGAAAATAAAATGTTTTTATTTTTTTTTATATTAAAATATTCACTAAAAATCGTAAATTGATACGTTAAAGAAACACTCTGTACACGCGTACCTACTTGAAGGACAGCAATGTCGGAATTTATTTAATTAAATAAATTAGAATTAATTAAATAAATAGAGTATCAATTTACGATTTTTAGTGAATATTTAATATAAAAAAAAAAAAAAAACATTTTAGCTATACTATTGCGGGTTAACGGGAACGCCCTCTATTAGTTAACATACTGTATTTAAAAAGAGTAACCGTGGAGTTTCTTACCGGTTCTTCTCCATAGGAAACGACCAATTGGAACCGTGCACCTAGCGTTTCATAAGTGCCCATGTAGGTTTATGTGAAATAAAAAATTTTGTTTTTGTTTTGGTACAATATTTGCGCGTTTCCGACGAAAGCCGCGGGTTAATGTAGTATTATATTCGATATCCTACTTTGTGCTACAGTTTAAGTATAGTGCCCAATTAAGACAACACGAGATATTGCAATTACTGTGTAGTTCCTGCTATGCCTCATTATGACAATTTGCTGAATTTTTCACACAACGTCGCGATAACAAAGAGATATCATCTATCTTGATTGTATGCTATGCGAAGTACACTGCACATTGTGTCTATCAATGAATCTATATTTTTTCCACACTGATAGTAAAGTTGAATCAATTAAAAGACTTACGTTAATTGAAGAGATTCTTGTAATGAATCAATTAGTAGGTAACGTTTTTATTTGAAACTGAAAAAGCGGTAAAAGATTACATATCTTCCTCTTGCTTTCGAATAAAATTATCTCTTTACCAATTTCTATATTCCAGTCTGATCGTTTAGTTAGATCAATGAATAACAACGTCGAGTCCAATCCTTAGGCATACTAATTAATAAAAATAAATAATAATAATAATAAAAAACTTTATAGCTAAAAAGATAACAGATATTTCACATTGGCCTCAAACTAGGCAAGCCTGTGTTGGCAACACTGTGAATTTCTGCGCTGCGGCCAAAGGACGCGTAACCAAGGCAGAATATTGTGTCCCTACCCTGCTGCGTATCGGATATAAAAGGGTTGCTCGTCGAGAAAGGGGGGGCATTTTGATTATTGGCGCTTTAGTGTGATCATCAAGTTTATTGGGTAGAACGTATATATTTTACGGTTAACGGCTACGTAAAGTGATCTTTTAAATATTATCTAAAAATGTAAAAATTGTGTTGATTAAAAGTATTTCGTGTTATTAAAATATTGGCTATTATTTCAGGTCTAACACGTTTTTATTCTAACATCAGAAGTGTAATTCGACACGCTCACAAAAATGGGACGTGATAAGAGGCGTAAAAAGAACAAGAGTAAACGTTCGCGTGCACGTTCATCGTCGTCCTCAAGTTGTTCAAGTTCAAGAACGCCCTCGCCTCCACCGCCAAGGAAACGAAGCAAGGTATCACGGAAAGCTGATACCGAAACCGTGAGTACAAGTACCATGACATTACACAACATGATCCCCGAATTTGAACCGTTAACGGATAATGTTACTGCATGGTTGAATGTTATCGAATCATATGCGACTACTTTTTCATGGACCGATGGTATGACCCGTTATCAGGCTCTAAATAAACTGAAAGGCTCCGCTAAGACTTGGTATGACTCTTTGTTGCGTAACGATCATATTTGGACTACGTGGCTTTGGAAAGATTGGAAAGAGAAGATTTCTTCCACTTTCCAGGTAAAACGGAATATGTTTGAATTGCTAAAAGATATAATCGATAAAAAACCATGCGAGAACCAGTCTCTGTACGATTTTTTCTTCGAACAAAAGTCTAAAATTGATAATTTGCGTCTAAATTTTTCCGATGTTGATGTAATTTCGATCATATTAGGGAATATAGGAGACAGTACCATGAGTGCATCGGTAGAAGCAAGTAATTTCAAAACTTGTGACAGTTTGGCAGGATTTTTACACAGTCGTATTTATAAAGCTAAGACAGTGAAACAGAATCCGAATAGCTCATCTTCTCGAGAATCCATGATTAAACAAACACCTCAGCAACCACAGTTGACCTCATCTCAACCGATACGTACTCAGAATGACCGTGAACAGACCCCTGTACCATCCACAAGTAAAACATTTGTTCCCAGTCAGAATCAAAATCGGAAACCAATCGAATGTTTTACTTGTGGCGGTAATCATAAAAGGATTCAGTGCAGTATTAAATGTGAGTTTTGCAAAAAAAGGGGACATACAGAGTCTACTTGTTTCCATAAAAAGAACACCCTTATTGATAAAACAACCAAAGAAGAAACAAAATTTGTGAGTTCTCCAAATACCCGCGATAAATTTTGTAAAAAAATTGTTATCAATGGTTTTGAACAAGAAGCTTTTATAGACACAGGTAGTAGTTGTTCACTGATTTCTGAGTCCTTGGTTAAACGGTGTCTGCTGGATGAGTCTCCTTTAAAATCTCCTGTTCTTTTGCAAGGTTTTTCAAAAGATAGTAAGAAAACTGTCACAAACTTAGTTCGTTCTGACATAATGATAGATTCTATTGTTCTGAAAGATGTTGACATGTACGTAATTGGTGATTTGTCGGGATGCGATATTTTGATCGGACGAAATATTACTGAAAGGTCAGACATTATGTATTCTCGCATTGGCGATTCACTTAATTTTGATTACGTTTCTGATTTTCATGAATTCTGTAACGTTGTGAATGACATTGATCTACAAATTAATACGGAATCGCATCATAGTGAGTTGGTAGATTTGTTTCGAAAATACAGGCAATGCGTGGCTTTAAGTGTTAAGGAGTTGGGAAAAGTTAATGATTTTGAAATGACAATTGAATTGAATAGCTCCAAACCAGTGCAATATAGGCCGTATAGAGCTTCCCATTCTGATAGACAAATTATACGAAAAATAGTTAATGAACTGTTAGAAAATGGCATAATACGCGAGAGCAATTCTGAATATGCTAGCCCGGCCCTTCTTACCGATAAAAAGGGCACTAGTGACAAACGGTTGTGCATAGACTACCGCGCACTTAATAAAATTACTGCCAAAGACAAGTACCCAATGCCAAGGGTTGAAGATTTGGTGGATAGGCTCCAGGGTTGCAAATATTTCACAAATCTCGATTTAAATAGCGGTTACTATCAAATTAAAATGAGCAAGGAGTCTGTACACAAAACCGCATTTGTAACTGAGGATGGCCACTATGAATTCTTGCGTCTCCCTTTTGGGTTATGTAATGCTCCTTCTTGTTTCCAAAAAATTATGAACAAAGTTCTCGGAAACCTTCGTTTCGGCAAAATAATTCTCTATTTAGATGACATTTTGATTGCGTGTGATACTGTTGAAGAAAATTTACGGTTATTGGAACAGGTATTGCAAATATTTAAAGATAACGGTCTTACATTGAATTTAAAAAAGTGTAATTTCTTGAAAACGGAGATAGAATTTTTGGGGTATAAAATAAAATCAGGGTGCATCATGCCCAGTACAGAAAAAGTAAGAGCTGTAAAGGAATTTCCAGTTCCAAAAACCGTACACCAACTTCGTCAGTTCCTCGGGCTAATTAGCTATTTCCGCAAATTCATAAAGAATTGCGCCTTGTTGTCAAGTCCTTTAACGATATTACTAAAGAAAGACACTCCTTGGGAGTGGAACAGCATACAAGAGAATGCTTTTCAAATTTTAAAGAACTCTCTTACCTCTGAATCCACTTTGGCCATTTTCGACCCAAATAGGGAATGCGTTTTGTATACAGATGCTAGCAGGGAAGGATTAGCGGGTATATTAACGCAAATAACACAGGATGGTGAGCAACCAATACATTTTTACAGCCGCCAAACTACAATAGATGAAAAGAAGTACCATTCTTTCGAGCTAGAATTGTTAGCAATCGTTTGCTCTTTACAGAAGTTTAGGCTGTACTTACTAGGGTCGCATTTTAAAATAATCACTGATTGCAACGCCGTGCGGTTTGCCCTATCAAAAAAGGAAATTATTCCAAGGATCGCACGTTGGGTACTCTCTACACAAGAATTTGATTTTGAAATAGTACACAGAGAGGGTACTCGAATGCGTCATGTCGACGCTTTAAGTCGAAACCCCGCGCAATCCGGGGAAAAATCGGAAGCTGAAATAATCTTATCCATAACAGAAGCTGACTGGCTATTGTCTGTCCAGCTACAGGATTCTGAACTCGTGAAAATCAGGGAGACTTTAGAATCAGGGGAGGCAGAGAAACATAAAGATATATTTCTAAATTATGAACTTCTTGGTAACAAAGTATATAGACGAACCGATAAAGGACGTCGTTGGGTAGTGCCCAAGAACTGCATATGGCAAGTTATCAAATGTAACCATGACGACCTTGGTCATTTTTCCGTTGATAAAACGCTTGAACGTATTTCTCATCAATATTGGTTCCCAAAAATACGACGAACTATCAAAAAGTACATTAAAAATTGTCTAAACTGCATTTACTACAAAAACAAGGGAGGTTCTAAGGAAGGAGAGCTATTTCCATTGCCAAAATATGCTCAACCGTTTCATACAGTTCACGTCGACCACTTGGGCCCTTTTGTCGAAACTGTTAATAAGAACAAGTACTTGTTGGTAGTTGTCGACGCATTTACCAAATTCGTGTTTATAACAGCTGTGCCTAACACCGAAGCTAAATATGTTCTTAGGGAAATGGATAACGTTACAAAAATTTTCGGTAATCCGCGAAGAATAATTTGTGATGCGGGTACCGCCTTTACATCACAAATGTTTAAAGATTATTGTAAAAATAAAAATATTCGACTTCATTTTGTAGCTACAGGGATGCCTAGGTCCAATGGTCAGGTGGAGAGATTTAATCGCACAATCTTAGAGTGCATGAAGACAATGAGTGCAGATCTTGAGGATGATAGATGGGATGAATGCATTAAATCTCTTCAACAGGCCATTAATAGTACTTACCATAAAACCATTAAAGCTGTACCTTGCGAAGTTCTGTTAGGTTATAGGTTGCACACTGATAGTGATAAGTTGGGTCCTGAGCCTGATCACGGTAGTCCTACGGATGTAACGAGTTTGCGTAGATGGGTCGATGAAAACATAAAAACCAGTGCAGACAGACAGAAAGAGAGGTTTGATGGTACTCGTACAAAGGCAAGGCAGTATCAAGAAGGCGAGTTGGTGTTAGTCAAAATTCAAAGTCAGACAAATGATGGCAGAAGTAAAAAACTGTTACCAACATACAAGGGCCCTTTTCAAGTCAAGAAAGTATTAGGACGCGACAGGTACAAAATAATTGATCTTAGAGGTAGTGAACGTAGCACCAAGAAATATTGTGGCAATGCTGCTGCAGAAAATATGAAGCCCTGGATCAATATTGCTGGTTGGAGTGGTGCTGATTAATTTTGGGTAAATATTAATTAATGTGGCCAAGTTGGCAATGGGTAAAAATAAAAAAAAGCAGGTATAATTTATTGTAATTTCTTTAATTTTATAACTTTAATTGTTATTTTCTTTCAGTTTTCCTTTCTTTTTTTTTTTGGGGTCAAACGTGTTGTTGCTGTTGTACATAGCTAGTTTACAGAAAGTGCTTCACTGATGTTAACTTCATTTGCTACAGTACCAAATAGGTGCCTAAGCTTAAAGGAGCTATTTGGTGACAAACATTTAATCTTTTCCTAAGACTAAAGGAAATGATTGAATTTATCTGTATGGATTTATAATCATCAGTTAACGTCGTCTAAGACTAAAGAGACGTTTACTTGATGTAGGAATCCAAATTTCTCGTGATTTTAACATCATGATGGGCCGAACGATTATTTTAATCCAGTTAGTTTGACAGTGAAATAACAAAGAGCTTTAAAAACTAAAATACATTCGTTTATTTACAGGTCACGACTAATTTGAGGTGGGATGCCTGGGGACAGGCATCATGCAGCATGGCCGTGTTGGCAACACTGTGAATTTCTGCGCTGCGGCCAAAGGACGCGTAACCAAGGCAGAATATTGTGTCCCTACCCTGCTGCGTATCGGATATAAAAGGGTTGCTCGTCGAGAAAGGGGGGGCATTTTGATTATTGGCGCTTTAGTGTGATCATCAAGTTTATTGGGTAGAACGTATATATTTTACGGTTAACGGCTACGTAAAGTGATCTTTTAAATATTATCTAAAAATGTAAAAATTGTGTTGATTAAAAGTATTTCGTGTTATTAAAATATTGGCTATTATTTCAGGTCTAACACGTTTTTATTCTAACACCTGTTTCTTGGGCACCAATATAGTGTTTGAAAAACAGTCATGTTCGGTAATAAAAGTAAAATAGGTTTGCAAAAAATAAAAAATAAAATAATCTAAGAATCAACATTAAAGAAAACATAACATCTATTTTCGGCCATCTTGCATTTGCCGCTCCATCTAAACCAGAGGGCGCCGACAAAACGCCGACCGCTCAGTGGCGCCCTCATCGTTTGTTTGGTTATTTCTTTTATTTTCTAAAACGGAAAAATTCATGATTGGATAAAGTGTAGAAATCTAACCACAACCTGTAATTCCATAATAAAACTAAACAATGTAAAACTACCGTACGTAATAATATTAACGTATAATCTTATGGAGCATAACTTATCGTGCTTATTTTCTGCATTTTCATTCTAAAATAAAAGAAATAATCAAACAAACGATAAGGGCGGTCGGTGTAGCCTTAATTTACCAAAGCATTACCTACATACTAGTGGAACTAACGATCTTGTGGTGATTTTTCTTTTTAATTTCACGGCTACCCACCTCACGATTAATGACAACTGCTACTCGTATATTGACTTATTTAGTTTACATACGTAGAACTCTACGTACGGATTCACTAGACGCTTCTTTTAAATATTTTCCAACCAGCTTTAGACCGATTAAACCTACAATGTGCGTTGACGGTGAATCATTATTACATAATACGTAAACAGTGGGTAAATGCGTCCAAGGATAATTACGTACGAATACATAAATATTTCCTTGTGGTAATGGCACACGCTACTCAGTCATATGCCAATCGTCGTACTGAATGCACGGTTTATTTGTGTATTACTTTTGGGTATTTTGTTTTTTCAAATGTCATTTACATTATAGCTCCAGTTCTCCAAAATCTTTCTGTGTTGAAGTACTGCCTACATAACAGTAATATTTTAGAGGAAACTTCAGTAATGATGACTTCCAAGATTCTCTGCAGTTATTTCGACTTTTTCTTTAAAACAAGTATTTTCCTAATTTTTAAGCGTATTTACTGAAGTGATTTATGCAGCAAATTAATCTATTAGATAAATAGACAACAACAATTAAAATTATCTTAAAAAAGTGCTCTCGGTCTTCATATACGAGCAACACAGACTATTGCAGTCCACTGCTGGACATAGGCTCCTCCCAAGCTGTGCCACAAACACTCTGTCCTGTACCTACCGAATCCAGTCAGTCCCAGCCACCTTTTACAAGTTATCGGTTCATTTAGCTTATGGATCGCTATTCTTGCCGATAAGCGGTTTTCACTCCAGGGCTAGTTTACCCCACCGACCATCGGTCCTTCGACAAACATGGTTAGCCCACTGCCACTTCAGCTCACTTACTCTGCAAGCTACAATTCTTTTCCTCTAACCTGTAAAGGTTAGAGGAAAAGAATTGTAGCTTGCAGAGTTGTAGCTTGTTTAATTTTCTAGAAAAGAACTGCAGTTAGGTTACCCTAACTGCAGTTCTTTTCTAGAAAATTTCATTTCGGATTCCTTCAAAGAAACTCCGAGCATAACCTACTCCATAGCACCCTGAGTGACCATTAATGTGTGGACCAACATACTACTTGGAAAATTGTCAACGTAGTAGCTCTCTATCATTTCGCAATGTGTTTACCTATCTGTCCTTCGCCCTCATAATCCAACCTATTCCTTCAATTATTGCCAGTCTTGTTACCTCGGGGCATCTAGTCTTGCTTCATACTCCTTCGTTATTCAGAACCGCAAGTTCACTGGCTTCATGATCACGGGTTGGGTTCTGATGTCAGGCAAAGTGTTAGGTATTGGGTTTTACAGTTAAATAAATCTGAGTAATAGCCCATAGTTTGGCAACTGTACTCCTTATATAACAATAGGCCCAGCTAGCAAAATTAAGCTGGCATACACTCCTCAAAGAAAAGGCATGGTGCTGTGTATGGTGTTAATGGTATGCTAACATTCATATAATATCAAGCAAAATCACACATGATTGTTACTGTACTGAAAACTCAGTAGGTATAGGTAATTACATACGATAGACATAAATTTACTGTTCCATACACAGAAAACATGATTTTGCAGTTTTCAAGCTAAGTTAAACTGGGGGTATTGTTAACGATGAACGCAGCATTTGAAATCTTCCATATCAAGCTAATGCGTGTATTATTAGATGTATAAACGTAAACAAAGCAAAAGGAGTAGGAATGTAGGGATCATAGCAGGTGGCATTCTGTAGTTTCTGACTGGGAAAAAGGCGTCAGTCTATCTATGTATCTAAGATTCTAAGGGGTAGTTTCGTACCTCTCTAGAACAGAGATAGAAAGAGAATAAAGTACAAGGAAAAACCGATTTTTACAACTCGTCTGATCACAGTCCAAACCTTTGCGTTTCGACCTTTCGACAATCAGTAGGTATATCTAATGAATGTTTATCTTATTCAATCAGCTGAAACTGAAAAACATGATATTACTATAAATTTTTGGGCTGTTTCTATCTGATATGGGTTAACCATGGCATGGCAGACGGCAATAAACCTTTTTGTTTTTGAATCTTGTTCTTCAATCGGTCCCTCATTACTGAGGATGGTGGTCACTGGACCCTTTTAAGCGGAATCTGCCTCCATCTACTCCGGTCCAAAGTTGCCATCACCACCTTCTGAAAATTGCTTGAGGACGTAGGGACCATCGTGTTGGCGACCGGCCTCGTGTTTTTGAATATTCATCAGCAAATAACACTATTGGAGGTTGTTTTTGTAATCTCCCATAGATTAATTGATATCCTAAAAAGATAAACGGGCCCAATATTGAACCCTGCGGTGCCCCCATTTTTATTTTTAAACCCTTTTAATTCCTGTCCAGCCATCTTATTGCGGCCGGAGTATCTACAGTGTTTCTATATAATTTTTAAGCATAATTTTTAAGCATGTAACAATAAAGAATGATGCGTACTATTAATTAATATTATTTAATCATCAACCATACTTTTAGTTACAATTAAATAGTATGTACAATGTCCGGCATCCATATCATCAATCTCGTCGGCACTTGTGACTACACATCAAGATATGGCCGTGGATGCATTTACAGCGATTCATCAGAAAAAAATGTATTCTTGGAAATCAAGTTAATTGGCATATTAATTATTATCCCGCGATTCTTTTTATTACTGTTACGTCGTACTTTCATTTGGCCATTTGTATAGATTAGGCCTCTAACAAAAGTGGTACTTTCTTCATTATGTATTGCCAAGCCAGTTTGAAAATTTTAGGTTCTTTTAGATCTCACTTGGCAAAATATGATAATTGTTCTTGACCTCCTACCATTTTTATACTACTTCTGCCTGCCCTTGTTCCATATTATTTTGGCGTTAAATGTTTTCGTATTTTATTATCTCCTTAGCCGTCAGACACATCACGTTATCCCGCTTTTCGTTCATGTCGTTGCTTACACTATATCTACCTATTTTAATATCGTTCCTTCTATAACACTTTTTATATTCATCACTCTCTTAGTTACATGCATTTATTTAAAAACCTACCCAATTGGAAAAATAAATAAAACACATCCAATTAAAAGAAGAATATAATCCAAAATTATGCAAATATAAAGTCTGCTGGGTTGAACTCGTACATACATTTCGCCGCATAAAACGAAGCTTCGCAGATGTCCTTGTATTTCTTTTCTGAAATATGACATTGTTTTGAAAAAAAAAAATACACAATAGCTTGGATTAAAACAAAACATGGAATCTGGTGATAGTGTAACTACTAGATGAAATGAAAGATCGGCCCGATGGAGTTAAATAAGCTGCAATAAGCTGCAATAAGCTGCAACAATAAATTCTACATAATCATAATATAAAGATGATTTCAATAACGCAACCTCAGACCAAATAAAAAACCAAGACAGAGGGCTGTCAACAGTACAGTGAAGCCGGTTTCGTGAACATGTGTGCACATAGTGAGGTGTAGTTTGATTGTAAATGGTTGTAAATGTGTGCGTTTGAGTGTGTATGCACAGAGCGGAGGTGTAGTTTTTGCATGCTTAACTGTATTGTTCGCAACGCTATGTATTTTTTTTAAGATGAGAAATCATCAAATGACCCCTCCCGCTCTGAGTGGAGCGGAAGGGAGTGTCAGACTCTTACTGACTAAAACCCACCCGTGTCCCTTCCTTAACCCTTTATGTTCCGGGCCAACGGTAACTCTTTCGGACAATCCCGCTGACCCGGCAGGCTTCGGCCCTAACGGGCCCCTTCACTTGATGCTGATACCTCTTTGAGGCGCGCGTGGAACCTATGTCTTGACTTTTTATTTGGTCTGATAACGCAACATGCTGAGTAGGGAGAAATGAAAAGGTTAACTTTGAGCGAGTTCTTAACTCTTTTTGGACCTATACGTCGTGTTATGTTATGACTAGTGCTCGGATAAATATGTATTAAAAATGACAAAATATGTAAGTACATATTTAATATGGACTAAAACATCTAAAATATGGAGTTAAAAATATCAATAACTGTCAAATATCATTCTGTTTAATGTGAAAAAACTATAACAATAGGTACTTTTTTTTCAGCTTCTGTTTCATTAACACTATACAATTTATTGCAGTATACAATTACGTGCTTTTTTTAATTTTCAAAATTAAAACTCTTTTTGTTTGGTCGAAATAATGCTTTGTACTGGCTCAATAATCTTTCAACATCACAAAATGTCGCTGGAGCATACTTAATATGGATGACTGTAATATTTTTTTGGAAAATATGGACTTACCTATCAAATATGTAAAATAAAGATTACTTTTTCTCGTTCCAAATATCATAATTTATTTAGAAATCACAATAAAAACCGAAAATAGTTTGAATTAAAAATATGTATTTACCTATTAATCAAGGCTTTAGTTATAACCTATTTCTTTAAGCAGAAAAAAATATATAAAGTGCTCAAAAAGATCAATCTTAATTTGGTCTCCTCTTTCCCTTCCTCTTTGGGTTCAACGCAAATGGTTCAACAAGTAGGTAAGGTCGTGTCTATATATGTTTTTTTACTATAGGTAGGTACTTACGAACATCTTTGCATTTTTCGACAGCAGCCTTCGCACCTTCCTTTAAATCCGGTGGGTACATGAGGTCAATTTGTCGAATGGAGGCTTCGTAATTTAATTTATTGTTCTTTATCTGCAAAAATAAATAACTATATGAGAGAGAATAAGTGTTATACGGAAAATGAGATTGAACCGACTGTAATAAATGACCGTAACTGTTATGAAAGATCTATTTTAAATGAAGATACAAGAAGTACTTCAGATAAAGAATAGTCCTTGGAAGAAAACAAGAAATAGTCAAAACATTATTTACAACAACAACAATTAATCAATAGCGTCACGTTACCCAAAATAAATATTTACATATTTACAGTAAAATATACGTAAATACATAATTGAATAGGAATACATACTAATCTGTACTTGTCAAAACATTTGCAAAGTCATGGCTTGTCATAAAATTTCACCATTGAAAAATGTGTACGTACCTTCGCGTAGTCTTTGATGATGTGCAAGAAAATTCCAGTCATTTTAGAAACATTCATAGTTAACCGAACAACTTGTAAATCCTAATTTAGCAATATAATTATTAAGTTTACTTACCACATTCGTCATTTCAAAGATGCAAGCTATATAACACATAACTTTCTTATCTTCTATGAATTTCCCCTTATCTATACTTCCTATTTGGTCTGCAAAAATAAAGAAGGGTCTGTGCTTTGATTCTTCTCATGGCATTGGTTCCTCCGAGAAAGTTTATATTAGTAAGATATTGGAGTGCCTACCTTCAGTCACTTGGTTCTTATTCATACAATTTTTCTTCAGTATCTTTCCCGAATTCTTCAATTGTTGTCTAGTCATCTGTAAGAAATGTTGGTGTCCACCTATTACATTGAACACTAATAATACCTATTATGTTTGTTCTCTGCTCTCTTTCCTATATCTATAACATTATTAATATGTATTCTTGTACTTACGGCGTCACTTCCAGTGGCCAAAAACATGGCAATAATCAACAAACACATCCTTTTCCAATCCATGACGACACTGATAGCCACGTCCCTTCCTAAATTGAACTGTTTACTCAAGATCTACTTGAAACCATATATACGATGGTCTTGCGCCCTGATTATAGGACAGTGCTGCCAGCATTCAATGCAACTTGGTGTATCATTAACTTATGCAAATACATGCATTATTTGATTAGCGCCAATTAATAACTTTGCATCTTTTCATAACACAAGATGCAAAATGAGGGCTTAAACATGGTTTTGATAGTTTTATACGACATCTACATTTTTTTTTTTTTCGTTTACTGGATCTTTGATGGGAAAATAATAGCTTGTTTTCACAATTGTTGCAAAAACCATGGTTGAAGGTTATGTGTTATAAGTAGTATAACAGTTATACTACTTATTCTTAAAATAATACGGATGGATTGAAGTGGACAAAACTATTGGTTTTCATATTCAGTTGCAGCAAAAACTTATGCCTATGTATACCTGGACTGCATGACTTCAATCAGTACTATACAGTATGTTAACTAACAGAGGGCGTTCCCGTTAACCCGCAATAGTATAGCATCCATACATGCTAAAAAAAATATTACCATTCGAAAATAAAATGTTTTTATTTTTTTTTTATATTAAAATATTCACTAAAAATCGTAAATTGATACTCTATTTATTTAATTAATTCTAATTTATTTAATTAAATAAATTCCGACATTGCTGTCCTTCAAGTACGCGTGTACAGAGTGTTTCTTTAACGTATCAATTTACGATTTTTAGTGAATATTTTAATATAAAAAAAAATAAAAACATTTTATTTTCGAATGGTAATATTTTTTTTAGCATGTATGGATGCTATACTATTGCGGGTTAACGGGAACGCCCTCTGTTAGTTAACATACTGTATATTTAGGACATTTCTGCATTCGGATTTAGTTAAACATCATTGTTATTATCATTATTTTTTTATTACATCTTTCTCATTGAACTTTAACAATATTTCACATGTTTAGAAAATAATATTGACGTATTAAATTCATTATTATTATTTCTCATTTAAATAAATACAAAATTTGAAAGTGTGCATGTTCTTTAAAGTTAAGGAAACGTGAAATTGGGTGGATCAAATTCATAAATGCATTTTGATGTCCAATAAGATGCTTCACATATGTCTTTGTATTTTTTTGCTGTAAAGGAATAAAATTGAGATGAGCATAAAAATCTATAATTACTTTGGTTAAAACTTACCATTATTTTGTTTGATTGATCTGAACTTTAAGAACACTGTGGCGATTGTTGAGACGAATAATGAACTAAAGCTAATAGCCTCGTTTTGTTTCAATTTATCGAAATCGTTGAAACAGAGCGTAAGTTTCAAGTTTTTTTTCTACTGCAGTCTCGACTTTCCAAGACTTCATCTAGTAGCATCACAAAAATCAATTACTTGAAAACTCACCAATTGGTCTGCAATGTTCTATAGCTGCTTTGGCAGGAGCCTTCATATCTGTTGGAAATATCATATCCACTTGTCTTAGCATCATGTCATGGTTTAACGTGTTACCCTTTATCTAAAAGTATTACAGACATGAGTTTAGTTTCAATGTATGAATACATATCATTATTTTTACTTTGACCGTACATTGTAACTTACGCTCAGTCCCATCTTGTAGACACAGGCTATGTAACACATGAAGTTTTTCTCCTCAATAAATTTTCCTTTGTCCACGTCTTTCACTTGATCTGTAAAATTAGAGAATATTGTAAAATTTCGCCCGGGGATCACGATTTTTTGTTAGCAGTATTAACCATCATGAATACTTTATATTTAAGCAATACTTTTTTTGTATGAATCTGGAAGGGTTAATAAAACAAGTGACAGAAGACCTCAGACTCTAGAATAGATAGTTAACAAGTGATTTACCTTCAGTGAGGTTATTTTTCGCCGAACATGTCTTCTTAACCAATTTCCCAGAATTCTTAACTTGTTCCCTCGTCATCTGTCCACAAAAACCATATTTCAGATGCGTTAACATCATTTCAGTTTTGATATACTTACAGTAATAATATTTTTTAAAACAACTTACCGAACTGACGAAAAAACTGTTTAACGTAATAATCAACATGATCGAGAAAAGAAAAATGCTTCTGGAGTACATGCTGAAAGATCTTTAGGAATCTGAAGATGCAACAATGACAGCAAATCGTGATGGAGTTGTTTTATAAAGACGATAAATATTTAATTAGTAAGTGTAAGTGTTACTTGTCAGCCTAGAACACAGTATTTGTAGTGACATGTACTTTAATCAAATAGATAGCAACTAGCTGAATATACAGTAGATTACTTTATTATAACAGATGCAGAACTTATATAATATCAAAATAATGAATTCCAATTATTTATACATTTATTAATCCGAAAATACATTAACGTGTTTAATGTACTGTGAACTACTGACATTAAGGAAAAATAAAGTTGTCCGGGTCTTTTTCGTACAAACATTTTGCAGCATGAAATACTCCTTCGCACAAGTCGTTGTAATTATCCTCTGAAAAGAAGAGATAAATAAGACATTATTAAGCAAGAATCTACCTGTTGAAGTTATATCGACTCAAAGGGATTAAAAAGAACGAGAGAAAAAGAAGGATATGAATAAATACTTACGGCTGTGTATGCACAATGAAACGGACTTTTTAACGGGCTCTTTAAGGTCTGGAGGATAGAGTGCATCTATCTGCTTCGATATTAACCCCATGTCTAATTTGTCATTTTTTACCTTAAACAATAAGAACTCTTTAGCAATGATTTGAAAACAAATAATTATCTTCCCTTCACACCAACCCGCGCTGGGTCCGCGTGGTGGATTACAGCCCACTCCCTCTGAAAATAAGGAGGCCCATGTGCCCCAGTAGTAGTGTAGCGGTATCTACAACGCCACATGCGAACTACGCGTCATACTGACGTCATGCAAAATCGTGCATCTCGCAAGCAAAGTTTACCACACAACTAGCATTATATACAAGGACCCGACATGAATCATCGGCATCGGGCAGTGGCCGCCAGACACAACACCCGTCTGGTCCGAGGATCCTCCATTTTCTACAAGCGCTACAAATTTTGACAACGTAAATAACGCCCTATTGCAGGTCCAAAATTGGTTCACTGCTAATAATTTAGTATTAAATGGAAAAAAAAACTAAGTGCATAAGATTTTCTTTACCAAGGGTAGTGATTGTGAGATAATATTGAAACTAGAATTCGTCGATAAAACTGTTTTCCTAGGGATCACGCTCGACTCCAGGCTACAATGGGGTCCTCATTTAACATCTATTGCAGGACGGCTAAGTTCAGCAGCTTATGCTGTCAGAAAAATCCGTCACTGATGTAGATACAGCGAGACTAGTCTATTTTAGTTACTTTCATAGTATCATGTCTTACGGTATTTTACTTTGGGGACGGGCTGCAGACGATTCTATTTTTATTCTGCAGAAAAGAGCCATCAGAGCCATATATATAATCTCCGCAGACGCGATTCTCTAAGAGAACTGTTTAAGAAACTGAACATCATGATGGTAACTTGTCAATATATCTACGAAAACATCATGGATGTAAGAAAAAACTTACATCTTTTTAGTAAAAGAGGTGAAAAACATAATTAGGTATAGTACTAGAAATAGGGACCAATTTAATCAACATTAATGATGTAACTAATATTTTTGTAAAAATATAATTTAAAAGAGTGTCCATGGAGTTTCTTGCCCGTTCTTCTCCATAGGTATCCACGCTTTAGAATGGGCAACTAGCTTCATAATATTTTCTGACTGACCGACTTCTTGACAATTCAAAAGTGCCTGTAAATGGTTTAGTTGAAATAAATGGTTTGAGTTCTATGGAGGATGAGTGAACTTTACACCCTGTTCCTCACACCTCTATAGTAGAAATATTTATAGGCTGATTGTACTATGCTTTTTTTTTTGAGGATGGGAAATCATCAAATGACTCCTCCCGCTCTGGGTGGAGCGGAAGGGAGTGTCAGACTCTTACTGACTAAAACCCACCCGTGTTCCTTCCTTCGCCCTTTATGTTCCGGGCCAGCGGTAACCCTTTCGGACAATCCCGCTGACCCGGCAGGCTTCGGCCCTTACGGGCCCCTTCGTTCAATGCTGACATCTCTTTGAGGCGCGCGTGGAACACGAACGCGCCGTTCGGCACGATTTTGCTATGCTTATGGTTAGGATATGCACCTACAAAATACAGGGTGGCACGGACATCGACGCTCAACCTGTTATCATGGATTTAGTACATGATTCTGAAACATAATAAATTGCTGTTCCATACAATTTGACGGCGTTAGACCATTTTCTATAAAACAGCTGATTCTTGTTCTCTCTAGGTCTACAATAATGTGCTGAATTCATGGTTACAGTTTATGCGTCGACGAACAGCCTGTATAACATTTGAGGCTACGGAATAAGACCTGCGTTGATTAATCTATCTGAAAGGTAGCGCCTTGAATGATCCAGGAGATTGTCATAATACGATATTATGACTGTGGCTACTACTAGATCTAACTTCGGAAATTCAGCTACCGGTCTATTATCGGTCATAGTTTGCTCAACTTATGCATTGAGAGTAACATCATGCTCGAGAATTTATATGTATATGCACTCACCACTTGAAGGCTTTTGTAGATACAAGCGACATAGCACATTACATTGCGATCTTCATTGAACACACCTTGTTCTATTTTGCCAACCTGATCTAGAAATAAAACAGTATTTGCTTAAGTTTTTTCTATAGGCTTGAGTTTTATCTCATGCCATCTTATATGTTATTGTTCTCGACATTATTCTTACCTTCAGTCACAGAATTCTTCGGCATACATTGATTTTTTATTACGCTCATTGTTTTTTTAAGTTGAGCTCGGGTCATCTATAACAGCAAATTGGTCTTGTCTGTATTAAACTTATAATAATTATGTATTCTAAATAGTTTTCATTGAATGAAACTTGTTTTCAGATAAAAATTTGTGGTCTTGAATGGAAATTCAAATCACTTACCCCATAACTAATTCTTATACAAGCAGCAATTATAATAATTAAAAATAACCGATTCATTTGTGATAAGGGTAAGATTTTATCCGCACACAACTTAGCCTCCACAAACCGAATTAAAACTGAAAAGATTATTGAAAAAATCTTTCAATTTATATTCAACAACTTTAGATCAAACATATATTTAGCTAAAGAGACCATTAATTTTGTTCCAAATAAGCACTCATTAGCTAAACGTTTGTTGATACATACTAAAGTTATCTACTCCGAGCGCCTTTTTTACAATACAAGCAATCATTTATGAGAGTACTTATTTTGAGGACGTTAAGTACTTCAGTCACATTATATATATTTTTGAGATGGCTAATATTCATGTCAGATGAAGGTCATATGTTGAACGGTGCTTAAATCTGTCACAAAAAAGTACAGTCGCCATTCGGGATCATACAATTTGAGTAACCATCTTTTCTGTCCAAAAATACTCTCAGTGAAAACATAGGACAATTAGCAAGGACTGTAACAGGCCTGACTGCTCAGTGTGAGCTAGAGATACAACAGTCACTAGGTCAAAACTTGTAGGGGTAAAATATAATTACATATATCATTACAGTAAAACTAAAAGTAGATAGTCTTAAATTAGAAAACAAAATAAATTACACGGTTTATTACGCAATACCGCATTTTATTTAGATTTCACATAATCAAGGAAAAACAAAATTTTCTGCGTCATAATCGTACATACATTTAGCGGTCCAGTATGAAGCTTCGCACAAATCCTTATATTTCTTGGCTGAAACAAAAAGTAGAGAGACTAGAACGAATCCAGTTTAGTTACCACTAAGTTTTGCATTAAGAAGAAGAAGAAAATTAGATTTACCTAATGTGTAAGGTAAATTCAATACCTGACTCATCAATACCTAGGAAAGAACATAGCATTGAGTGCCAGGTTTTAATAAAATTGGCAATGCTGCCAGTCTTCTGGGCACATTTCCGGATGACAGCGATGCGGACGAGTACTTTGACGCCTAAAATGTCCTTTGCTTTTGTATCTATTTGTATATTAAGCTAGTTAGTCATTTAATTTAGTATCTAGTGTAAGTAGTTAGTTATCTATACATACAATAAAATTAATCATTTTGGATTATTTCTTTCATGAAAAAACCAACTACAGGTGTTTGATTTATACGTTTTTCTAGAGCCTCTTAAGTGTAGATTGTACAGAATACATCATAATTCGGTGATTCAGTCTTTATATATAGATAAATTGCCATCCTTATGTACTTGAAACTCAAGTACATAACGATGGCAATTTATCTTAATGGTTGCATTTATCTATGACCTTCTGTAAACGATTTTAGCAATATTTCGACTGTCAAATATATGTATATTATAATCAAGCATCACGATCCAAAACGTAAAATAAAACCATTTAAGTGGATACCTACTTGTACACCTCAACTAAATGGTCACTCATCACATCACAGTCAACACATTCAAAAATATCGATAATAGGTATCATACTAGAACAGAAAGACAGAGACATATTCATAGACTATTGCAAAAAGTTAATCCGCTGATAACCTACATCCAATTGTTCAATCGCTAACCGAATTTAAAATATACTTCCTAACATTTGAAGTCTTCACCTACTTGAAAACTTGCATATAGTTAGGTACGATTAAAATTTTAATATCCAGGCTTTTGTAGCTTGGATATTCGAATTTTATTAGTTCTAATATAGGCTGTACTCGTGTGACTTACTTGTATCCTTACAACTGGCAGCGGCGGCTTTGACAGCGTCTCTCATATCGGCTGGAAACATGATGTCCACTTGTTTTATCACTGCTTCGTAACTCAGTTTGTTATTCTTCACCTGTTTTGCCAAAAAGACTGCTTTAATTCATGAAATTCAATCAGCTACAATTCTTTCGGTCCGGAATCGTCAGTGGTTTATATATTTGTTGTCCTCCGGGGAACTATCTTGGGACCAGTTTTAAAATAAGTTAGGCAATATGAAATTAGTACAAGGCGAAACTGCAAAATAAATTAAAAATATGATTGGTGTTGATAAAAGAAATTAAATTAAACTGGAATTGCATACCGCCTGTGTCATAGTGTAAATGCAGGCAATGTAACACATGACGTTACGGCTTTCTATAAACTTCCCCTTTTCAATGTCACCAACTTCCTCTAAAACATAATCAATATAACAATTTTATTATAAACGATAGGTACATTCTTTTAAAGCAGTACATGGCAGTTTTAGGAGCTTCATCCCTTTTCTATTGATTGCAACTAGCGTTTTTGATTAAGTTATAAGCTAACTCACCTTCTGTAACATCGTTTTTCGGCATACAAGATTTCTTCATGAGTTTTCCAGAATTTTTCAGTTGTTGTCTTGTCATCTATAAGAATAAAAGGTTAAGGTTTTTTCTGATAAGTCTGCGATAACCAGCATAACAAAGAACCCGAATTTAGATGAAAGAAATCATGACTAAAAAACTTATTAAAAACTATCCAATTAGGTATCTATTTCCAAATTAATAATTCGCTTATCATCATTACACTCGATACTAATATTATAAATCCAAAAGTGTGTCTGTCTGTCTGTCTGTTACCTCTTCACGCTTAAACCGCTGAACCGATTTAGATGTTTGGGATAGAGATAGTTTGAGTCCCGGGAAAGGACATAGTATAGTTTTTATCAAGATATTCCCAAAGAATCAACACTTATGTAAGTGAAACCGCGGGGCACTGCTAGTGTATACCTAATAACCGTAACCGGTATTATTTTAACGATTTCTTACCGCGAAACTGTTAGCAAAAAGCAAACAAATAATGCACAAAATGCAACAGACGAATTGAAAGTTATACGTATTCATAATTAGGCTTACTTCAGCAAAGTATGGCAAAAAAACGTTTAGATCTATTTATAAGGAGGCGTTTACCTACTTAGCAGACAGAAATGATTGATTACAGTGCCTTTAGACAATAAAATAACTTGTTATTTGATCATCATCCCATATCATAACCTAGATAATGATATCCTTACTGTGCAGCTAATTGATAAAACGTTGAATAGAGCAGCGTCTTTGTAAAACCTTTATTCTAATAATGCGTTTTTGGTAGTTATAATTTCATTTTTATAACCACATAAGTGTCGATCCCGTGGGAATATCGGGATTAAAAGTATCATATGTGTTAATCCTGGTTATAAACTATCTGTGTACTAAATTTCATCCAAATCCGTTCAGACGTTTGTGCGTGAAGAAGTAACAAACGTACAAGCACACTCACAAACTTTCGCCTTTATAATATAAGTGTGATATGTAATTTTATGTTTGATCCTTAATTCCTTGAGAATCCTACGTTTTCAATTGATGGCTGGATTTGCAGATGATTTTTATAGAACATTGTGTGTAGACCAGAGTTTTTATCTTCATAGAATTCAACGTTTTCTGTTTATCCGATCGATGTTAAAATATTCTTATTATTGTACACCCTAGATGTGAAGACAGTACTTTTTTTAATTTTTACTAACCAACAACAATAAACCAAATTAAATTCTCTTCTTAACTTTTTCGTCACCAAACTTGCTGGTCTCCTTGTCCATGTCATGAAATTAATCACTGCTTCCGACCAAAGTAGGATGTCCATGTCATGAAATTGATCAGTGCTTCCGAACAAAGTAGGATGTCCATGTCATGAAAGTGATCACTGCTTCCGACCAAAGTAGGATATCCACGTCATGAAATTGATCACTGCTTCCGGACAAAAGTAGGATGTCCATGTCATGAAATTGATCACTGCTTCCGAACAAAGTAGGATGTCCATGTCATGAAATTGATCACTTATTCCGAACAAAAGTAGAATGTCCATGTCATGAAATTGATCACTGCTTCCGAACAAAAGTAGCATATCCGTATCATGAAATTGATCACTGCTTCCGACCAAAGTAGGATGTCCATGTCATGAAATTGATCACTGCTTCCGAACAAAAGTAGGCAATGACTGGCTGGTTACATTGTAAGCTTAATGAAGTTAATGCTGTCATTTAACCATACGCGTTTACTTGAAATTGTGTCTCGAGAATAAGGAAGTCATCAGTTTAGTAGTTGTTAATCGCTAGTTATAACTAGCGATTAACAATTACTAAACGGATAATCTTACAATAGTGTGAATAGGGTGACCAGGAGAAATAAGTATATCGTCAAACAGTAAACTGATTTGCAACCTCATTTTGAAATAAGAAGACTTTATTCATAGAAAAAACTAGATCACCCGAACACTTTCAATGCATCCATAGCGACATTTTGACAAAAGAACCCGTATTATCCAACTTAATCCAATACTGCTGAAATGCCGTCATCAGCCTATCATATCTATATCCATTCTGAGGCCACACAAGTCGGTCTGCATAACCGTATGCTCATTTAGAACGAATGAAGTATGTTGTCTTCAAAACCAACTTAATTCATGGTCACTTAAATAATTCAGGTGTTAAACGGTAACAGCCTCTAATTAACCAATCACCCGTCGAACTTCATATAAAGCTGTCATTGAAGATCAAGGTTCCCATTAAATTGGAGGCCATGACACTACTCCACGACACCTTGGCAGATTACAAATATGCTCCTCATTGAAATTGTGAAGTTTTTGATACTGGTTGCAACGTGTGAAGCAGTAAGTAGACCCATACATAACATAAAATCAGCCTATAATATTTCCACTGCTTGGACACATGCCTCCTCTCTTTTTGAGAGGGAGTGGGCCGTAATCCACCACGCATGCCCAATGCTGGTTGGAGTAGTAGACCCATATTTTTATTTTTAATAGAAGCGTGAAGTACATAATTAATGTTAGTGATTTCTTCTTAATGAAGACTGAAACCAATAAAATGTGGTGATAAAAAGTTAAGAAGCTGAATATCCTTGAGCTGATAATCGTACAACAACAGACATAACGACTCTTTCCAGCAGTAACCAACCTTCAATTACAATTAATCCAACTATTTTTGCTTCAAATTTTAGATGACGATGAAACAAATCAAGAATACAGGCAAAATGATGAGGAAAACATGTCAACCAAAGAATAATGCTGAAGATGGTAAGTTATTAAAAAAGTATCTAGGATCCATTTTTTTATGGTTAAGAACTCAACGATCACAAAAAAAAATATAATTTTATAATGAGACACAATCAATTGTTCTATTGTTAACGAACTGAATAAGCTTGCCTACGACGAGGGGTTATAAAGTCTAACTTTCATGTTACTTATATTTTCTCAGAAAAAATCGATCCGATTGCCGAAGGAATATTCATAGATGAAAAAGAAGTAAAGTGCTATGTGGCTTGCATCATGAAAATGGCTAACACGGTTGGTACGAATTATAATACCGTTTATAGAAGATCACTAAAATTAAGTTCAGTTCAGTTTCTATATTTATGTCTGTAATTTATATGGTGTACATAATAAAGAGTATTCTATTCTATTCTATTAAGATTTAAGTGATCATTTTCCTACCCTTGTCCCATGTCACTTGGGATGAGTGCTACACGTTTTCTTCTTCTGCTCTCTTTTCTTTAGTATTCCTCTCTCTTCCTCATATTCTTCACTCTTTAAGTTTACACTTCTTTTTCTTTCATATCATCCTTCACACAAAATATCCATCTAGTTTTTTGGTCTTCTTCTCCATCTTTATCACTCTTTTAACCAACAATATTTAAGTCATTCTTCAAATTAAGTTTACCTTTATTTTCGAGGGGATATCCTCATGGATACCCTCCGTCCAACGAGAACGGAGGGTTATGTCGGAGTCCTACCAACCCCCACTGCTCCTTCTATACTTACTACTGTTACTACCATAAGTCGGGGGCCCGTGAGATACTTGTACATTCACCGCACCCCCGACTAGTATCAGCCCGCCATGCCTAGCAGGCCCCATCACCAAGTGCAGTCGATCCAACGACCGCACATCCTCCCATAAAGGCACGCATGGGATTCTGCGTGCCAACTCTTTCGGCCTAACTATTCGAGCGACGACACAGCCCCAATTTCGTCGCCTGCAGGCCTCTCCTTAAGGGCGGGAGATCGTTAAGCGCAAATTAACATTACCTACCAACTTCCTAGTTTCCAGTTTCATGACAGTACAGTTTCCTAACTGTACTGTCATGAAACTGTACATGAGCCGTGGACTTAAAATAAAACTTTTGATTTTTTAGATAAAAAACGGTAAATTAAATTTCGATGCAGCCTTAAAGCAAGCTGATTTATTGCTACCTGATGAAGTAAAGGAACCTGCGAAGGAAGCCATCATAGCTTGCAAAAAAGCTGGTATGTATCCCAATCTTCAGCTAGCCATATCACACAAGTAACCATCGTTTGATTATAATCAATGTAGGAGGAAATAATAAGGTTCATGATTACTTGGCATATGGTCAGCCAAGCCTTTTCCCAAATAGTCGGAGTCAGCTTCCAGTCTAACCGAATGCAATTGAACAATCTGCACCCTAATTGCGTAATACACTATCAATCACATTGTAAATCATTTTGGAGGTTATTGCTAATCCATTGCTTTATATGTTCGAAAAATTTGTCTGCTCAATAACGTAAATAATGCAATGAATTTTGTTGAGCTGCCAAAATGAAAACCTATGCTACTGATAGTGTGTTAGACAATTATCCCGCTAATCTCTTCTAGACCAACATGTGCAAACCGTAACACCGATAACGCTCGGGCTTCGTTCGATAACGCTCGGGCGACTGTCAAAGATCCACAAATGAGGTTATTTGGCATGGATGAATATGACTAGTTGTACCATACAATTTTATAAAGGAATGGTTCTTTAGTGAAAAAATCATTAGGTATTTAACTTTTGTATGAAAATGCACGTGCATGTAAATATTTTTAATACAAAGCAAATGTACTCACCATATACCATTAGGTATGTGGTAAGTACATTTTTTTACATTGTACATTGTATTCATTAGAATACAATCTAAAATCGCTATAGAAGGTCATGAAAATCGCATTAGTGGTTTATCTTGATAACTAGCCTAACATAAATCATTTGGGTTGCCCAATTATTTCTAGTAGCTACCTACCTTCTACTTGCCTAATTCCCTAACATTGTGTATCAAATGGTTTAATTATGTTTTTTCAGCGGATGGACACAAGGATATTTGCGACGTATCATTTCACGTCACCAAATGTATCTACAATCAGAATCCCGGCATATTTTATTTTCCGTGATGTTTTTTTATTTACTTCATATTTCATTGTATTTAGAAATGTAAATTAAAATATGAAACAAAATCACATGTTTTCTTTCTACTTTTTTACCCGACTACGGCAAAGCCAAGGGAGAGTTATGAGTTTAACAGGCTATGTATGTAAGATCATCTGTTCCCTCATAAACCCTAAACTACTCGTTCGTCAAATGAGGTATCGTTGGAATCGTTACAGCGGGTTATAGGCTATATGACGTCACAAAAAAATTGATTCATCAGTTTGGTCGTGTTCAGTAACCGTTTCATTGTATTATCTAATTATAACGTATGCAACAACAAAGAAAAAAATACAGCATTGTAGGTACATACTTCGTGGCCAGTATTTACCACTTCCGCCTAACGTGAACGAACACCATCAATTTGTAGATAATGACCCGACTTGCAATTTTTCCAACACTTATTTATGTAGGTACCTACGTTTCTTGGAGCTGCCCATATGAAGATAAGATTGTTTTACGTATAATTTAGCTTGCCGAGGTATAAGTTATAAATGTACATACTTTTAACGAGAGCTGTATCTCCAACCACTTGGGACAAGAAAACGAATTGATGAAAGCCCGAATTACTGACTGCGCCCTGCTATCTCGAAAAGCACAAACGTAATGACAATCGCTCGAATCACGCTATCCCTAATGATTGGTAACCCGAAATATTGGTAACCCGAAAGCACACATTCAGGACAGGTCGAAACAAATGGGATGACATGGCCTAGAGAAACATTGAAACGAGCCTGATTTTATTCTGACCATTCAAACAGAAATAGAGAGCCGTGGTGGCCCCGTGGTAACTGCCACGATTTAAGAATCGCAGGTCGTGGGTTTGCACCCAGGCAGGCTTTACTTTATGTACCTAAATAATTTCATCACCACTGCTCTTAAAACGGTGAAGGAAAACATCGTGAGGAAACCGGCATGTCCTACAAGCAAAAAATTTGAAGACGTGACATCTACCAACCCGCAACCGGCCCGCGTGGTGGATTACGGCCCACTGCCTTACCGAGAGGAGGCCTGTGTCCCAGCAGTGGGAACATTATAGGCTGATTATCACGGATATCGATTATGCTGTGACACAGAAACAGGAACCGTGAAATAGTGCTCCGAAAGAACTTGTCGCGAAAGAATATCTAACATGATATCCGGAATACCTAGGTGTGATGATTCGTGTTGACATAATCAGGCTGCAAATTCGGGGAAACCTGTAGTAGGGAAAAGGGAATTTGAGTTCGAGCCAGGCATGGGTCGGCGTTCCTACTTAGGTATTTAGGCTAACGTTGGATTTCTTTCGTGGGTGGAGTGGTAGTATATTTTTGGCCAGGAATAAAACACATAAAGTAACAAACTTATAACTTCTATATTATTCACCGCAATACAATTTACACTCGCAACTTCGCTCGGTGTTCCACCACATAATATGTATTCATCGATCCAAGTGAAGTATAAACTATGTGTGTGCCAAATTTCATCCAAATCCATTCAGTCGTTTTTTCGCCAATCCGGATCATACAGAAACAAAGAAACTGACAAAAATCTTCAACTATATTTTCGGCATCAGACTCATTCCCAACCTCAGAAATATTTTTTTTTATTTTTATTCAAAAATATTTAATGTAAGTACCTACAGATTTGACTTTGTTACTATGTATTTTATTATATCTACTTATGGATATGTATAAGTAGATGCATCTAGCTAACTATTTTTATATTAGCTTTAGTTTTTTTTTCAGACGCAGACAAGTATAGCGAGCCGGAAGGTGGTGTCACCCAGCAAAGTGCCTATGTTGGGTTTGCTTTAGTTAAAATAACAATAAAATACTTCAATATTAATCTATTGCCATTGACGTCAATATACCTATCATTACCAGCAGCCCAGCAGTAACATTTTATAGAGGAAGTTTTAGATAGGTGTAGGTACAATTAATTGAACAAGCAGATCGTGACTAATGTCACGGAAATAGGTACCTACCTGTCGATGACATGAAATAGGTAGATGATGATAATAATATAGGGACATTAGGAACTTCTATGTTTCAAATACAAATAAATGTAGATCATCATCTGCGTAGCCTTTTTCTGACTACCATTGTTGGGATCGGCTGTCACATGGAGCGACTGTCTTACAGAACGATACAAACACAGATATCGATAGTAGGTCTATCGATATCTGTGTTTGTATCGTTAGATAGATATTAGATAACGCAAGTATCTGCGATCTGTATGAAAACCAAGCGTGCCATTTTTTGACTACCTACTATGGCTGACAACACAAGCACTATTTAGTGATGGGAAAATCAAATCGATCCAAAGACGCCGCCGCGAACGGCACCCGTCTCGCCTCACCCCCGGGGCCTACACAAGACTGATCGCGAAAGTGGCGGCTTACGATTTTTGTACGTAAGCTGGTGCGATTTTTGGCACGCGAAGTAGTTGCTCTTGCGTTATCTAGGTTATCTAGGATATCTGTGGATACAAATTTATAGCGGCTCTAAACACAACGCGAGTAATAGCGCAGTAATAAGCTCACTGTATCTAACCAGCACAACTCTAAACTGGTTAACACAATAAGTATGGCTTAGTAGGAACGCTGGTTGAACATCACCGATGGCAATTTCTCCTTCAACCGTCCATTTATAGGCTATCAAGACTTCAGTAGAATTTTATTGCAGCTATTTGTGGGTTGAAACGATACTAAAATAAACACAGATAGGTACCTACCTACATATTGGAATAAAGGCTTCTACAAACAGGCGCGACACAAAGGCACCGCTCGCTCGTTGCTCGACTTGCGGTGCCTTTGTGTCGCGCGCAATTTGTCGCGTGTCGCGCCTGTTTGAAGGAGCCTTAAAGCGTTCATGCTGTCATCTGAAACACAACATGAAAAATAATTACCTACCAACAAATTGGGATAATATCAACCTTGATATCTAAGTACCCATTGAAATAGATTTGATCTATAATACCACAATTAATCCATAATGAGTTCGGCCCAACCAAGTATAAAAAGAATCCGGGCTATTTGGGAACAGTCTAATTTTTGGTATTGGAGTGAGAATGATTTTTCGGTTTTTATTGTGTTTCTATTTCATAGATTTTTATGGAACTCATGTAAGTACCAATTGTGTGTATCTATACTTATTTATCCATTGGCTCTACAACCGTAAACTTTGACCTTTTCATAGCTTTTTTATGGAAATAAATGCTAATGCTATGGATTCATCCAAAGAATGAGCACAATATTTTTTACCTGTTGTCCTAACAGGCTAGGACCGATCAAGAAATCAAAGGATGGTTCTTCCGTCAGGGTATCGAGTGTAACACCGAACACCCTGTTGCTCCAAAGGAAATTTTGATGCTAAAGGAAAACAAAATACCCGACACCGATAACGCTAAATGTTTTGTTGCCTGCATTTTTAAAAAAACTGGTATGGTAAGTAGCATAATATAATAAATATTTACCTAGTGGAGTCCAAATAGTCATAACTGTAGTGTATGACTACTTACTTGGAATAAAACCAAAAATATCGCAACAATAAAAATGATAAAATAAAAGATGGGAGAAACCAGCATGTCAAAGAACTAAAAATTCAGTGACATAGGTAGGAGTGACGTCGACGAACTGGTTGTACATGGTGGATTACGTTCCATTTAGCATTCTCTTACAGAGAAAAGGCAAAGGTTGCAGCAGTAAAAACTGATACGACATCTTAGAATTTCGGGCAATAACAAAGCTATCCGGAGCTTGTATACCAATAGACAATCAAAGAATATTAAAAAATAAAACCTTTTATGATTTTACAGCTCGACAGCAAAGGTATGTACGATGCAGCAGCCTCAGTGGCAATAGTCGAAAAAGATTTCGCCGACGACCCGAAGAAGCTAGAAAACTCTAAAAATCTTTTCCAATCATGCAATAGGGGTAAGTCACTAACTTTCAAAATTAACCAACTTAAATTTTCAGGCCAGGCAAGGTTAGGCGAATCACTGAAGTAATTAACATTTTTAGTTTTAGGCTACCGGATCGGATAGCCTAGCATGGTCAATGTAGGTAAGGGTAAACCGGGTTTAACCGGATGGATTGTTTCGATATACTTACCTACTTACTTGAGAAAGCCTTCTTATTTATCCATGTAGCTAGGTTATGACAAGGTACCGAAGAGTAGGCACCTACCATGATAGAATCGTATGTACAGACGCCAGCACATCAAGCTACCCGAAACTGTAAAATTTTCCCAATCAACCTTGAACCTTGTGTTTTAGCGATAAAGTTGAAAATCTATTAAAGAAATATGACAGATTGTAGTAGCTTGATGTGCTAGTCCGTACCTACTAAATGTGTGAAAAACGATAGTCGTGTTAAACTACAATTCCCTAGAAGAGCGGTAGCCGCCGCATAGCGTCCGCAATTTACAGGCGAATGACGTCACTGAAACGTTATTTATGAAAGTAAATTGGTGTGTTTTACTAGAGTGTTTTGACACCTTAAAGTCAAACCCCGCTGCCATCATTTTCAAACCCCACTGCTATCATTTTCAAACCCCACTGTCATCATTTTCCAACCCCTCTGCCTTCATTTTCAGACCCCACTGCCATCATTTTCAAACCCCGCTGCCTTCATTTTCAAACACCGCTGCCATCATTTTCAAACCCCGTTGCCATTATTTTCAAACACCGCTGCCATCAGTTTCAAACCCCGCTGCCATCATTTTCAAACCCCGCTGTCATCATTTTCAAACCCCGATGCCATCATTTTGCAACCCCACTGCCATCATTTTTATGCCAGCCGTCACTGCAGCCGTTATTTAGCAGCCATCGTACTTCTAGGAAACCTTAACTTTAGTGAAAATAAGCAATCTTTGCATTATCTAACTTGTTTTAGTGAACGACCAAGCAGTCACCGATGGCGAGAAAGGCTGTGAACGATCTGTACTCCTACATAAATGTTTTGTTGAAACTGCACCAAAGGTGAAGTATTAACCATTATTTATATAAAGTCCACAAAACAGTTAAGTTAGGCAAGAAATATTATCAGATACGTACACGCCAATAATAATTAGGCACACTGGGGGAAAGATTCACAGATAGCTTTGTCTTACCTTTGCGAAGTAAACTTCGCATACGAATATGAACATTATTCACAATAAAGTTAACATTCGTGTTCGCATGCGACGCCTGCTCACTTTCGCCTATACGAATATGAACATTATTGGCGTTGGAATAAGTTTCATATTCGTATGAAACCCTTAATAGGTAATGGGTAATACGGGCTGGTGTCCGCAGCTCCACGTCAATGCGCGTATTTTGCGTACGAAAAATATGAAATTAATTATGAAACCCTTACTTAACTAAGTAAACTGCGCTCTATGAATCTTGTCTTAAGGGCAACGATGTCAAACTTGAATACTCAGCTACAGCTACAAGTAGGTCCAGCAGGCCAGACGCACTCCGCATTTTAGGTATGAAGCTACAAGTACACGGCGGGCTCGACTTGCCGGGCCAATTCAGTGGGGCTGCCGCGCGCAAAGAAGAATTTATAATTAATCTGAATATGTAGGTAATTGCCAGTTATGCGCCTATGTTTATTTGAAAAGTCATTTGTTCACAAAAGTAGACTAAACGCAAATAACTGGTAATTACATATTCAGATTAATTATTCTTTAAAAGAAGACTACTCTAACGTAGTCAGAGGGTTTATGAGTTACGCGATAGAAAGAGGAAATTTTTAAGTGAATATAACTGTAGGTAATTAGCGCTGTGCGACCTGAATTGTACTTTAAGGCTCCTACAAACAGGTGCGACACGCGATATAATCGCGCGCGACACAAAGGCACCGCTCGTTGCGCGACTTGCGGTGCCTTTGTGTCGCGCGCGATTATATCGCGTGTCGCGCCTGTTTGAAGGAGCCTTTATGGTGTCGTAGCAAGGAGTCGCTTTTCCTTTCAATGATTTTGCGGAGTGAATCTCCTGTACTCTTATACCTACTATTATGTACCTATTTGTGGCATTCCATGAAAGTGAAAAAACTGTAGATAGACTACTCCTAAATACAATAACTCCCTTACTAATAAACGTATTATATCAGATGAATAGTTCACACCGATTTCTCCCTCTCTGTTGTCAGTAATTTGACTTTCGAAAGAAGAAGACAAAGCGTTGTGTAACTATACAGACGCTATACGTTTATAAGGAAGGGGGTAAAAGTATAAAAGTTATGTACCGTATTTTTTCTTTCCGGACAGCCCTAGTACTCGGGCAAGCGGCGCGGCGTAGGTTTGTTGCGGACCAGTAAGGACAAAAAGTAATAACAACTCTCAAGTGCAATTTAGCTTGTGCGTTGGCGGGGAAGTGATTTTGTAGGCCATGGTGCGGCTTTCTTCAAGATCAAAGGAGTGCATCTTCTATACGTTAGTACTATTAGTTATTCTGTGCTCGAGGGTAAATAATATTGTTGATAACTGCCAGCAGACATTCATCTTTTTGAACCGTCATAAGTTTATAACATTATTTGTATTGATTTCAGCTGGGAATAATACTGCCTTCTTAACTTCGCTGAGAACATGCTCCACATAAAATTAAAACGTATTTAGAATCAGTAGTAAATAAGTTGAAATAAAAATATATTAATGAGCAATAATAATTTTATTTATTTATTAACCTTAGAAAACACTTTAAACAACAGGGGACTCTAAAATATTGAATACAAAATATCTATTATTATACGTATTATGCAATTCTTAGGGTTATTATGAAGTTTTTAATGATATATTGATATCACACTAATCTACAACAATTAAGAAAAGGAAAACTACACACGATGTAAGAATAACGTTTGTGTAGATCAGAGGTCAGGGCACACTGAGGGCAAAATATTCGAGCAATTTTTCATTGATTATGAACTAGCAAAGAAAATTCCCTGTTGTGTGGATTGCGCATATTTTCAAAAGAACATGCTCGAGCAGTTTTTTATCGATAAACTGATAATGTACCAAATATCAAGAACAATAGATGTGAAAATAGCGTGTAAGAGATATTTTTCTATGGCGTATGTTCGCGTTATCCTCGTGAAGAAGAAAATGTGCTCGAGAATGTTGCTCCTCAGAGGGCGCTGAAAATATCAGACCATTACAAAACATTATGTCTGTTTTCGTTTCTTACATAAAACAGAGTGTAAATTACACAGCTCTTCAAAATACCTGCTCAGATTCAAATAACGTGTATATTGTTGTATATTAATATCAATCTACAACCTATTCGAGATGATCCCGTTTTTCTCCTTAAAAACTACCGCCTTATTCAGAAAATCTTGACAATGAAGACTTTCAAATAACTTTATCAATGAAGTGAGAAGGCAATAACTATCTCACTTTTTTTCGTAAGACTTTTATGAATAAGAGGGAAATTTCCAATCCAATTCACTTTTTCCTATTCACCTATTCCAATCCAATTCACTTTTTATCATACCTTTTAGAGTTGCTGTACAAATATATATTTTTAAGTATATAATCAAGCAAACGTTTTGTTATGAGACTCACATTTAAATATACTTAGCTACAACTAGTGCTAAAAATACATTATTAAACACAACATTATTATGAAACGTTTTGTCTATGAATATATATTCGCAAACTTGTGTGTAAACATGCCTTTATCGAATACTAATTTTATCTTCAAGAAATATATTAACTTTTTTCGATTTGGTTACATACTTTAACATTTGTCTTTAGAAAATTAGTGTTACGATTATAATATCTTGGCTACAATTTTTTTTTCATGGAATAAAATTAACAGTCGATTGAAAAATCAGACCTTCGTTGTATAAATATAACATTGAATAGTGAAATATTTAGTTATTAGAAAATTAGGTTAAACATGTTTTTCTTTATTGTACAGCTAACTCAAGTTTTCACGTTTTTCATGTTTTTGTTCTCAGTAGATGTACAATATTCTAAATTATCACACTTAGTTCTTTAATGTATAAACTACTATTATGAAAATGGTATACAACATGCATCGATATTAAGGTGACAGTGAAAAAACTTAACAAGCCTTGTGAAAAACAGTGCGTTATAGTGAACCTAACAATGACTAGTGCTTACGATTTTATTATTATTTTGCATTATACAGTTATACATACACACACTCACTCGCAAATTTTATTCGAAGAATTACAGACAGACCGGTTAATATATTCAATTACATATTTGTTTTTTTACTAATATATATTTGTGCAAACAGATTAATTGGTGATTAGTACAAATATATAGTTTTACAGACGATCATCTAAGTTTAAAATATATATTTTGATTCTGTATAGTTTTAATATAACCTAAGCTTTGAATTAATTGAATTGCCTACATTTAGAATTATTGACAATACAAACGATGATATAATTATTTACTATATTAATTATATAATATAATAAAGTAAAATAGTAGAAAGGGTATTATAATGCGAAGTAAAAAAATATTCTTTTTGGTCCAAAGATTTTGGAGATTTCAATAAATCAGTATCGAAATGTTACATTACTTAGATATGCTTTTGCATAAAATACATAGGAAAATATGCTGCATGGACATGTTACCAATTCGTACGGTATACTTCCATATAGTCAAACTTAAAAATATGTCGTAAAGTACAAAATAGTACAAAATGGCATAACTTCAGTTAGATGCCACGCAGCCAAATATATTATTCAATACAAATACGTGGATAGCAGTTTTAATAGACACATCATTTTATATGTTGATACAATCAACTACCTACTTCACATAATTTGTTTATTCGAGAAATCAAAATAAAGGACTAAATTGGCACAATAGAAAAGAAAAACAAAAGAAAATATAATACTACAATATATAACAATACAAAAGAAAAATATCTGTCCTAATAATAAAGCTGAAAAGTTCATTTTATTTCAACAACGTAGTAATGTTATCATTAATCACTACAAAACCGATCACAAAGGACGTATTTTTTGCTTAGAACCAAAACAGTGCAGAAATGTTGTATGAAATCTCATGGTTGCAGTTTTTCATTAATGCACTGCTTTTTATTTTTTATTTAGACATAAATTCACCACAGAGGTTTAATGTCTCCCATTCATTA
The DNA here is from genome assembly GCA_927399505.1 of Luperina testacea. NCBI lineage: Eukaryota > Metazoa > Arthropoda > Insecta > Lepidoptera > Noctuidae > Luperina > Luperina testacea. Next base: position 13,081,634 of record OV656768.1, on the reverse strand, counting down.
ATTTTAATATAAAATGTATGCATTAGATCAAAAAGATACTGGCTTAAAATGAAAATCGACTGAATAAAACCGACACAGTGAAAAAAAAAAACAGATGGCGCGCATTTTGTACCATTGTAAGACTTTGATACTTCATATTTAGCAAGAAAAGATTAAAAAAATGGATATAGCGATAGCGGTATGAATACAACTCCAGAAAGTATAAAAACAGCTGCAAATAAAATTGTTAAAACTTTGTTTTCATTAACTTGAGTTTTTATTTTGAGTAGGTATATTTTATCATTGTAAGTAGATTGGTAGTTGAAAGAAAAGTAGATTACGCACCTTGCTAAAGTGAGTAATTAATGCACTCCTGTTAATTTAGTGCCCTCGCATGCGCTCGGGAACCAACATAACTCTTGTGCATTAATAACTCACTTTGCTCTCGATCCAACTATCTACTATTGTTGAACGCGCTAATCGCTGGAACTACCTGTCGGATTTGAAAAACTCTTTTTTTATATTTGATAGCTCACATTTAAAAAAAATAAGAGGATGGTATGAAATTTGAAAAAAATACAATCAATCAAAAAAATAAATAACAAAAATAAATTAAAAGAATTAACAATTAACCGCTGCACATAGTGAAATAATTCCATCTTAAATGTATGGCAAGTTTTTTATATGAAAAGTTTTTTATATATACAGTGTGTCTTCATAATGTGCACATATCGAAATGAGGGAAACTAAGCTTAATTTTATCGACGAAAAAAACAAATTCATTTTTAAAATTCTTGCTCGCTGCTGTGAACCCTGTTAAACCAATCGGTATACATTTTAAACTAAACGATCTATCACGACGAAGTAAACTCAGTAATGACTGGAAATAACAGGGCGTCCTCATAAAATAAAAACTAAAGAAAAGAAATCACCCTCAATTGAGAATAAAGGTGTTTTTTTTTAACAAAAATCAGATATTTTTTCATATATTTTTACAATAACTGTAAAATTTCTCAATAAAATCCCAGATTACCTACCCTTTTTTTATTACTTAAATTCTCCATTGTATCAGCTTTCTAAAAGTAAAAATACCATGCTCAATCACAACATATTAGGATATGGAATATATAATGAACGAATGAATGAATATTGATTTTTCAAAAATCCAATGATGCAGTTTTAGTTTTCATCAAAATCGAGCCAGAGACTCCTTTGAATACTTTTCGCTATTCCTCATAGTTTCGGATTTGGCCATCCACGCCCACTTGAAAAACTGTATATGCATAATCATCAGTATTATTATATCACAATAAATAGGCCCTCTGCAAATATACTAATGCCAATAAGTAGAAAAATAATATCGCATTCTGTTTTAATTAAAAAAAAATTAAGTATCTGCTTAAAAATATTAGCATCACTACTGAAAACATAAATTCACAGAAGCCTAAATAGTTCACAAAGTAGAATATTATGCATTAGTTATGTAAATATTTTTACATAATATCGTTGAGATTATTACATAATATCATCATCATCTGCCTAACCTTTTCCCAACTATGTTGGGAAAAGGTTAGGCAGATTATTATTACTTAATATGGTGATTGTATTTTACAGATATTCGAGAATTGTTATGTTTTAATATAATCACTAAATAGAGAAAGTTGTTGAAAAACTCGCCTGAATTGTCTCTAACCGAATGACTTGAAATTTAAATAACTAAATTTCAATCACCATTGAGCTTGCTATGTTTACATTTGCGAGAAGTCCAGAGACATTTTAAAAATATTGCGAAAAAATAAAATCGTGGACATTTTACTCCATAGAAATTAAATAATTACATTCAAGTTCACGTTTACATTTGCGCTTAAGTTTTGTAGATATATTGCAAAAAAAATAATATTGTTTTGAGATTTTACTCATTGTAGAAATATACTGCATTGTAGAAATATTGCAAAAAAAATAATATCCTTTTGAGATTTTACTTTACTTAAGAGATTAAGCGATAATGATATTCAAGTGTACTTAATTACATCACTAGAAAACTAAATAAAAAAATATCAGATTCGAGATGAAAACCTTATTCTACCCACGCAAATGTAACTACAGCCTCGCAAAAAGAAAAAGAAATGAGATATGAAAAACACAGTCAGATTGTCTATTCCACAAAGATGAGGTGACCTTCGGAGAGGTCTTCGTCACCCTGATGTTATATGCTGTCGTAGCTGTTGGGGTCAGGGGACACAGTGGGCCCGGCGCCTCGCGCAGGCAGCTTGCAGCCGTTCAACATGAATACCCAACCATCCTGCAAGGTAACAAGAACAATGTCAGTACCTATTTGTAGGTATTTTTATCTTAGTTGCATCGAGACGCAATTGAGACACGTGTGAGGAAAACTATTTTTAGTCAGTGAGTAAACAACTTTGTCCTGCTTTCTTATAGCAACTAGCGGTGAATATTTTTTTTTTCAATAAAAAGGTTTGATGTTTTGTGTACAAACCTCGCTAGTACTAATGTAACTTCTGTTATATTTATACTTTTTCAGCTTATTTAGCATACTCGAAGAAATTGATAATATAAATTCGCCAACATTCAGTGAGCAAGTGTCCGCCACGCAGGGTGGGTAACACCTTTGCCATTAACCTACCAATACAAGAGATGGTTCCCAGGAACCAAAAGTGATAACATTGAACTTGTCTAGGAATAGAACGCGATTTCTGCGCATCGCTGATTAATAACGCGCCTAATAACACACAGATATTATCACAATCACTTTGTCATCCTCTATTCCGCCAGAAAACTATTAAATATAAATTATATAATTATATTCATCACTATATAATAGCGACAACCTCGGACGATTTTTGAATTCATACAAAACGTCAAATGACTGACATCCGATGGCGCAGACAGATACACACGTTAAACTTGTATGTTATAACACCCCTCTGTTTCCGTCGGGGGTCAAAAATGAAGAGAAAAACGTATTCTTTTGGAATACTTATAGTTTTTTTTTTATATCGCCGCACATTTAGCCCAAAAATTTACGGACGATGTCGATGATCTCCTTTAGAATGGTTTGGGATTATGTATAATCAAAAAGAAATCTACTTACTTTGACAAGGTTAGGCAACTCCGACCAGAAGGCGAGGTTGGGTATAACTTCGACGCCCGTCGCTCCCATCAAGAACTTCTTTGTACAGATCCCAAGTATTAGGTAAAATACGATAAAGGAGAACAATATTATCAAGAGCGTTGAGCCTAACGACCTGCCAGCTACTTCTATTTGCTTCAAACATGCGTCTCTTGAATAGAATGCTAGTACCTGAAATACATCAAAAACGTTAGAAATTAGTAATTGTTACAAACATTTTATAAAAAGACCAGAAATTGATAAAATGTTGTTGAAAAACTGTAAAACTGGTTTTATCGGTATTTGTGACTGTCTGTATTGTGGTTTTACTGGGTCGTCACATGAAGAAATAAATAAATAATTCTTAAATGTGAATTTGTTGACTGAATTTCAAATTGAAAGTTTATTACAATATTTTCTATACAAAAAGATACAAGGTATTTGCATTGCCTCGGTGCCTCTTGTTCAGCTTTAAAAAGATATCCAATGAGCTATGATAGGACTGAAGGTGACTGGCCAGGGCAGAGAGCCCAGACTCCAGAGCATCCTACTTCGGTATCATCCATTCTTAATATTATAAGTGCTAAAGTAACTCTGTCTGTCTGTTATATTTTCATGTCTAAACCACTGTACCAATCGTTATCAAATTTGACAGTTTGGTAGCGTGGGACCTGGAGAAGGTATAACTTTTAATCCTGCATAAAAAAAAATATTAAATACAAAATACATGCAGACGAGGTAGCCGTCGCGGGCAACAGTTAGTCATTTATATGTGCTCTTTCTGTGCGCTCCACTAATCATTGTATGACCAGATTATCTGGTATTAAATAACACACGGCCTATGTTAATCCAAATTAGTAACTTAACTACATATTTTGTTGGGAAGTGTCTAGTTAATTTTGCAGCAAAACAATTATAGCTATAAAAGGCAAAAAGGTGTTTTCCCTCATTGCATTTTCAAGAGGATGTAATTCCGTTTATGTTTAACTGTGTGTGCGCAATTTTAATCAAGTGTGAATTTTTTCATTATAGTTTTAAGATGAAGCCTAAATGAAAGAGAAAGTGGTCTTTCATTTGCCTTTTTGTTTCATACTTTTTATTCTGTTAGGCAGCTCAGTTGTGAAAGTAAACACTCGCAATGAGGCATATTACCTTGTATTGGTAAGTTTATTAGTCAAAAGTAATGTGAGAAAATGATTTGTAAAAAAAGTAAATTAAAAATAAAAATTATTTAGATAATCGTAACACAGGTTGCTAAGTATGGTAAAAAAAAATATTTTGGCTTTATACCAAGTGGCCTTTTCAACTGACCTTGTTAAACCATATGTTTCATATTGAGCTAAAATATTTTAATTAAGTAATATAATGAGCAAACAAGAATGACATACAATTTTATCTGGTTCCGACATTGAATACACCTGTAGTCTGTTGTCTGTCTCAGCACACTCCAAAAGAACAATTGTTTCACTGGAATGATAAAAATGCTACATTTAATTTATTTCCTTTAATGGAATTCTCGATTTTTATCAAGCTTCCTGAATGTTTTACTGTTGTGTTTGTTGTAGTAATTTAAATACTATTTCCTCACTGTTTTTATCTCAAACCAGTAGAATTAGATAAGAATGCTTTTCATTATATCCTAATTTCATAAGAGATTAATAACAATAATAACATTAAATATATAGGTAAAAGTTGTGGCTAAGTAATAACAGCCGCACAGTCGATCGATCAGGTTAAGCTACGCTTGCCGCGGTTCGTCGGTGGATGGGTGACCATTTTCATATACCAAGACCCCCCGTACCTTGGAAAGCAAGCAAGCAGCAAGTTGTGCAGGTCATATAGGCAGTCGCTCTATGTTAAATACTGGTATTCAGCTGCATCCGGTTAGACTGGAAGCCGACCCCAGTAGTTTCCCAACATAGTTGGGGAAAAAAAGGCTAGGCAGATGACGATGTAGATAAAAGATAACAATATACAACCATTTTCTAAATATATTAATGAATACTTACGATGGTCCATTGGCATAAATGATAGAGTTGCCTTGATCAGAAAAATGTGATATATTTGTTCGGCCCATAAAGTCATAAGAGCCTGCATCATATGTGTATGTACTGGCATTTTTGTTTAATAAACTCATTGTGCTTACATGACGACAGATCTGCAACATAATATAACATAAATAACATGCTTTTTAAAACATTTAAACTGTATTAATGTTTTTAATGGTTTAATTGAAATAAATGCTTTAAGTTTGAGTTATTATATATTTTCGTAATTAGACACAATAGTAGCCTTCTATGAGCACTTTTGCAAAATAAACTTTTTGTTTAACTTTATAATCATTGTTATAGAGAACAAAATAGTCTATCATGTCTCAGCCATGTTGCCACACAATAGTGAAATATCATGTCTTTGAATCAAGATAAATTAAACACAAAATATTTCTATGCATAACATGCATGTCTTGAATCAATGCATTACCTATGTTCATTTGCATGTGTTTTGAGGCTACGATGCCATTTCATAGTAATAGGTAATACAGGCTGGTGTCCGTAACTCCACGTCAATGCGCATATTTTGTGTACGGGTTTTTCATAGTAATACAATAGTATCAAATGTCTTTGTGAGTGTATGTTAAGTTAGTTGAAAGATCTACTAATAGCATAAATTATACTGTTCAGAGCAATAACATTAACTTCGTTATCTATTAGCCAAATATCATAAACCTATTTAACAACACGTTGACATGGTTTCAGTTCATGATTAATTTCCTTTTTTTTTAATTAGCACTGCATAGGTATTGCACTTGTCTATGAAACAGCAATTTTTTTTTATAACCATCGAAAGTGTTGGTGCTAGAGGGCCTAGAATCATGTGCTAACTGTAACTATGAATGAATTCATTCAGTTTGCGCTTTGTCCCTATTACCCTGTATACGATTGAATGATAGATGGAGAAGTACCTAAAAGCCATTTAGCCAAATGAACATAGATTATAACATGTAATGTCCCATAGCTATGTATTATGAAAATGATAGCATTGAAATACCTAATAATAATCAAAATAGTTGCGTAACATCATTCAGTCATTCTCTATTAGTTTCAAGTAAGCACCATACAATGTTGAAACATTTGGCTTCATTAAAATAGAATTATGTATTGTTAGCGCATTTTTTAAGGGAAAACAGGTTTCTTTAGTACCTCTCTGCAAACGCGTTTTGTTAGTAGGAGGTAACAAATGAGGCCCTAAAACACTGGTATAATGTGGTGAAACCTATACCTATGTAATATGAGCATTCTGGTCTAGAATAATAGCTAATATCATATTATATTGAAGACGAACTTACCGACAAAGGTGATGTACAGGTGTTTTTCGGGTTCGGCTGGCTCACGTTGATACTGACGTCGAAACAAGGATGATAGTAATAGGTACTCATTTCGTATTGCGTACCGTTCATCTTGACCGCATAAATATCCGCTGTATAAAACTCAGACGAAACTGCGGGCGTAAGGTCGATTCCGGTGCCATTCGAAAATTCACATGAACACGGAGTCTTCGCTACACAAGTGTCTGCATTAGTGAAAGATGATGTGCAGATCAAATAAACCACACCAAAACCGAAAATGTTCAGGAAGCCCATCTTTTTGATGGAAATAACTATAGTAAAAACGTAATACTTTCCGTGTGGATTATTTCACTCTTTTGTGTACGACTTACGACGACGTATATTTTTAGCCAATCACAATCAACAAATTATGATTACATCTATTACAGCTGGCTGTCGAAATTTTACTTTTTAATTGACGTAATTCACAGTCTTTTGGCGTTATTCTCACTTGTTGTCAATTAAAGCGAAGTCACCACACTGCAACGACTATTTAAATAGCTGGCAGCACTGCTTTCTACTGTCGAAATCAGAATATGACATATTATCATGACATGACATTGACTGATGTCAAAATAGCAACTTTTATATGTGAACGTAAACATTGATTAGAAAATGGAATTTTGGGATAATAAGTAAAATATTAATACATCCCCCAGCAGCACGAGAAAGGTCGCAAGATGTCCGATAAAAAGAAAAAAGTATTTACGTCGAAGGTAGGTTCAGAAATTTATTTATGTAGGCGGTCCTAGCCGTGTTACTGGTATCTATTTAATTATACGTATTTATTTACATAACCTGCTAGTTACAATTATCTCTCTACACTACCTAGCAGTTGACGGCCTGCGCAGTCTTCTCGTGGAGTACTTGCAAAGCCCCAGCCGTTACCTACAGTGGAATCTTAGATTGTTACATTAAAGGCGACTGCTCCCAGTAAGAGAGCGCCTTTGCAATAACATATCGTTTGGGTTCCTCATAAAGAGGTAAGCAGTGATGTACTTAACCGTTCAGTACATCCACAAAGGAGGTGAGGCACTGACCAGCCAACTGGCTTTTCATATCATTGTCTTATTTCTATCTTAATTGCAGTCAAGCCTATTTTAATTTAACCTGTAACAAGTTTATACAGGAATCTACCACACCAAGGAGGCCAGTCATTTTGAAATCAGATCGCGGTGAATCTTCTAAAGATCAGGCCAAAGAGAAGCAAGAAAAAGAAAAGCAGCCCACTATCATACTGAAGACGAGAGAACAGAGTGCTCCCAAAGACGAACGACCACAGAGCCCAAAGAAAACTTCTACATCTGAGAGTGATGGACATCCATCCATTCATAAAATTGCTCAAAATGAAAATAAAGAAAAGAAAAACACAGGTAAGGAAAAAATTTTCTCTTCTAGGAAATAATCATGTCAAGGAGCTGTGTTTTCTAGTACAATGCTTTTTGAAATAATTTTCATGAGTTAATTAAGTGAATTAGAAGTGATTCCAATATGTAGCGTGTTCCCATTTCGTTCCATGTCTCCACTTGTGGTGGGCCCACTAGCGGAGACTTTAATGATAGTAGTAATATCATTGACATGTTATGCTTTATCTACCATTTTGCTTCCACATATTGTAAACTTAGTCTGAAGATAGAAAAAACAAATGATAAAAAAATAATGTTGAATTTTTGATATCAATTTCAGAACAAAAGCAAAGTCCACCACTGAAGTTTATGACAGAACCTTTGAAACTTCTGGATGAGAACCTGGAACTTAACACTGCTGCTTTAGAATTCCTACATGACTCTAGCACCAATTATCTGGTGGTTGGAATAATAGGTAGGATATGAATGCCTAAAAAGGAATTGAGGATCTTGTTGCTTAGTAGCTATTACATAATCAGCCTATAGTGTTTCCACTGCTGAGACATACACCTCTCTGTGAGGGAGTAAGTCATAATTAGAGAATACAATCCCGGGATCCCTTATCTCGGGATCCCGGGATCCCGACCGTTTTCTGGCCCCGAAAATCCCGGGACTGTACTTGGCTAATCTCGGGATTTTCGGGATTGCCACAAACAAGTCTAGTTTGTATTCCGTAGTCCGTTGCGCCTTGAAAATAACCTTGCCTAGATTATTTTAATACATTACGACAAAAAGCAACTCGTATAATACGTAGGTACCCACTATTTACTACACAGGTACAGTTAGAGAATACAATCCCGGGATCCTTTATCTCGGGGTCCCGGAATCCCGACCGTTTTCTGGCCCCGAAAATCCCGAGAACCTGAACGAGCGTTTTCAGCTGCTGCTTATGTTGGCAATAAACTACGAAGCAGGCTCGGAAGTCAAACATTGGATGCTTTGATATTTCTGCGATTATATTTTCGAAATTCTAAATAGTTATTATGTGCTGTTTTTTAATTTCTTGCAAAAGTATAGTATTTTTTGGTTTGTGTTTTTTCTTTTCTTATTTTATTCTGATTTGTGTTGTGCAAAGACGTTAAAGACATTTTTTTTTAAATTACTGGTTTTTTTTTTTAATTTTAGCCCAATTAGAAACCACAGTCTAATCCCGGGATAGGCCCGGGATCCCGGGAAAAGGCTTCAAAAATCCCGTAAGCCCGGGATTGAAAAACACGCTCGGGATTGTATTCTCTAGTCATAATCCACCATACCGGCCAAGTGTGTGTTCTGAATGTATGCTGTTTTTCTTACAATGTTTTCCTTCACTATTTTGAGAGCAGTGGTGATGAAATTAAATACTTAAAGTAAAGTGCGTGTCAGGGTTTAAACTCACGCCCTACAACTCGGTAAGCCGGGGCTGATACCACTGGCCACCACTGCTCTCCCTAGTGGCTATTATCTATTATATAGAATCGATGTCATATATTAACTAATGTTAAAGGCCGGTTATTTCAAACTGTTGGCTGATGTAACAAGTCAAGGCGATAATTTTGTAATTGTGATTTGAAACAATGCTTTTTTTGGTATTATGATAGTTAGCGCCATTTTTAACGTATACATGTGCGTCAAGTGGACGTGAAACAACCCACCGTAAGGTAACTTTGCCTCACAAATTCATATAAGCAAAAAAGCTGTGTTCTGGAACTGAAAGCTTATGTATACAATACAAGTACCTTAACAATTTTTTTAAGCATGTCCATCGAATCTGCCTAGCTTTCTCCTAACTATGTTGGGGTCGGCTTCCAGTCTAACCCGATGCGGCTGAATACCAGAATTTTATATGGAGCAACTGCCTATGTGACTTCCAGAACCCAGTTACTGTGTAATACAATACCCTTAGGTAAGACTGGTTCTCAGACTTTCGGGCTTGTTTTCCGTAACAACTGACAAATATATACAAATAACAGCTGGGACCAACAGCTTAACGTGCTATCCGATGCACGGAAGAGTCTCAATATGTTATAGATGGACCCATTCACGAACCGACCACGGCAAGTGTAACTTAACCTTCAACCGAGCCGTGCGGCTTTTATTATTTAGCCACGACTTCCTCCGAATTCTTTTAAGCATAAATAAATTAAAAAAAAAGTCTAATAGAATTTACTTTTATTTATATTATACTATATTGTACACCACAAAAATACTACACAATGGGCGGCCTTCTCGTTTTTTACGATCTCTTCCAGGCAACCTTGGAATGGACAGTGATTTGCCTGGACATAAAATGGGGTTTTCGTTGGTACAATATTATAGGTACTAAAATAGATACACAGATATATTCTTATCCTAAATAATAGACTTTATTTATTATTTCGCAAGTATTTTGTGTTACAAAGTACTTATTTCAATTTTTCTTTAACAAAAAATTATTCTGGTTCCAGGCACACAAGGTGTGGGCAAGTCAATGATACTGAACCTGATTGCTAATAATGTTCACGATCAGAATCTCTGCACGCAAATATTGAACTCTCACGAAATGCCAGTTGATAACACATATTTTGATAGCAATGAGGTTGGATTAGAGAATCATCTGGAATCACTCGACTATGCCGGGCTCCCGGAGCCAAAAGTACAGGAGAAAGCTGACAGTACATTTAAATTCAAAATGCAAGATATTGAACAGATAGAGAGGGGGGTCCATTGCACAAAAGGTAATCTATACATATTACTAATTAATTTAAGTCTGTGATCTTATTTAGGTACTAAGCAATTTTTTTTTTATAAATAGTAGCTCAAATCGATATTATAAGGTTGCTTTTCGTGTCTGTCTGTGCGTTGTTCTTCTGAACTACGCAACGGATTTTTTGTGGTTTTCACCATCATTTCGAGATTTATTATGAAAGGTTTATGTTTATAAAACATTATAAAGTATAAGTACAGACGCTAGCACATCAAGCTACAGTACTACAATCAGTCAAATTTCTTTAATAAATTTTCAACTTTATCGCTAAAGCATAAGGTTCAAAGTTGATTGGGAAAATTTGACAGTTTCGGCTAGCTTGATGGCGTCTGTACATTAAATTACAAAAAATCTTGATGCTTTGTCACGTCGTAAAAACCGTGCGAAACAGCGACAAGTCGCTAATGTAAACATAAATGACGATAAATGGATGGTATACTAAATCTTTGGCAGTAGCCTAGCAGCTAAGAAGCCAGATTGGTCTTCTTCATCATCTTTTGAAGCTCAAACACTCATCCATCGTTTTCCATTGGGCAGGATCGAGATCACGAGCAGGCTCGTTTATTAATAAAAAATATTACTTCTTGTTTTCATCCCTTATAGTAAGGCCACCTATGTAATCTCTGGTTTTATTCAGCAGCTGACTTTGCGCCTTTATTTTAAAGGCTATTAAAAATAAAGCCCTTATGCCTTTATTATAATTATAGCCTCATTATTAAACAATACTTACTACTCCATTCCAGGTATCGACATGTACATCACTAACGATCGAGTGATTCTCCTGGACTGCCAAGCTCTATGGTCGCCATCATTGATCGAAGAGTCGAACACGACCATCACAGCCAGGAGTGCTAACGTAGTGACGGTGGATTGTCTCCAAATAGCGTCCTATTTGATGGCTACATGCCACGTACTTATTGCCGTGCAGGACTGGTTCACAGATTATAATTTCTTGAGGTAATTGTATTAAGATTTCCATTTATTTTAGTGCATTTTAAGGAAGCTTGCATCGATAGCCACACTTTGACAGTCGTTACGGGTAGTCAGAAGCCCGAAAGTCTGACAACCAGTCTTACCAAGGGGTATTGTATTACCCAGTAACTGGGTTGTGGAAGTCAGATAGGCAGTCGCTCCATGTTAAATTCTGGTATTCAGCTGCATCCGGTTAGACTGGAAGCCGACCCCAAGATAGTTGGGGAAAGGCTAGACAAATGATGATGGTTTACGTATTGGCATCCATAGTATCTTTTCCAGTCCCAAGCTAAACTAGTCTTTACTTAATGTTATTTAAAATGCAATTTTAATATTTTCCAGATACATTCAAGCCGCCGAGATGCTAAAACCTTCTCTATCAGCTTCAAACACGGTCCTAACTAACCAAGAAGGTTCGGAATCAACGGGTGGCGGTGAGAGTCACCCACACTTACTGCTGCTACACAACCGCTGTCAGCTTGAAGACTTCACTCCGGATTCTTTGTGCATTATGCAGGATCTTTACAGGTGAGTTAAGTTTGCCGCCTATATTAAATAACATATACTGCCTACATACTATGCATATTACAAAGAATACATTAAAAAAAACAAACATTGAACAAAAAAGTTTTTTATTTATTTATTTATTGTTTAAGGGCCTCGAATTTGTGACAAGGGAAGGTACGGGTGACGTTAGGTCACTTTCTTGAGGCCCAATGCCTTGCACAACCACGGGCGCCCTCCATAGTGTAAGCAACTGGTGAATAGTAACACTAGAACTACAAACACCGCCTTGCCTGCTACGAAAGGCTCTGTTAAAGTCAAGTTGTCTATGGAGACAACTTGACTTTTATTGTAACTTGACTTGTATTGTATTGTTTATTGTAATGATGCAGTCACAGGTGTAGTCTATGGAGACTACACCTGTGACTGCATCATTACAATATGCGGGACAAAGACATCGCAAAAATGATCCTGACTGCATCCAATGTTGATCATTTTTTACCAGTGGACACTAAAAGATTACCATGGGTCACGATGGGAAAATATTCTTTTAAATAAAAATACAACCTCATTAGAACCTAACGTGATTATTAGCGCTCTGTTGGTTACGAATTCGTCTAGGTTGGGTTTTTGGGTACAGTCATGTAGTTTGGATATAATTTGGTCTTAATAAGTTGGTATGTTATCCTGTAGTGTAAAATACTGTTTAAATTCCGACTGTTTAAAAACCGTTCCGTGACTCAACTTCGATAATACATTCTATTTAAAGGCTCGAACACACAGGCGCGACGCGACACGCGACACAAAGGCACCGCAAGTCGCGCGACGAGCGGTGCCTTTGTGTCGCGTGTCGCGTCGCGCCTGTGTGTACGAGCCTTAATTCAATAACCTTTGAGCATTGACAATGGCGCTCTATTACGAAGGCGGCTTCGTAATCAGACGTCATGGCCAATGCTACTAAGGGTTTATTGAAGTTCAACCCTAACCTGATAATGAAATGGCTGTCTGTAATCTGTATAATGAAATTCCCAAACAACAAATTATTTAGTGTTGAATAAGTTGCGGTTCCATAAACTTTAAAGATAATGTCCCGGTTCTGCAGTTTTTTTCGTGGATGGTGCACCATTCTTCTTACTAAAGTTATTTAAAAATCTTTAAAACACCCGTCATTTTCACTCGTAATGGTATGAACTTTACATATAAAAGAAGCTTATACCGTTGCTTGTAAGAATATTAGCCAGTTAAGTAAGCTAGCCAGACCGTCGACTTCCAACTGTTGATATGACCCATTCATTCTGGGGCGATATCTGCATCGCCACATGCGAACTACGTATCACACTGACGTCACGCAAAATCCTGCATCGCGCAAGCAGGGTTTACTGCACAACTAGCATAATATTATATACAACGTCCCAATCATCGGGACAACACCCGTCTGGTCGGAGGATCCTCCCTTTTCTATGGAGCCTGAGTGAACTGTACACCTTGTTCCTCGTACCTCTATAATTCAATTCAAAATACTAATCCCATTAAAATTTTCAGAAAAGCATTCCAAAAGTCAAACCTACAACTGAACTCAGGAATGTACATGTACAGCGACACGAACAAGAATAGTCTGAACGTGGACAGTGTCTGTAAAGGGTACAGCATAGACAAGTGTGGAACCCCCATCAATCTGTTCCTACTGCCGGAAATATACAGCGACTTCGGTAAGTTCGTTCGCAATGCCAAGGTTACTTCATTCACTCGCTCGCGTTCATTTGTCTTTGGGAAGGTTACGTTCCTCGTCGGTAAAAGTTTTGTGATAAATCAATCTGTAGTTAGCATTTTCTTGACGGAGGAATTCGATTTAAGTTTCGTTAATGTCTTTTGGATAATTCGTTGTGATTTATGATGAAAGGTGAAATTAATGTAATTTTATTGCAAATCTGCTGTTATTATCCATTTTGGTAGAATATTACCTACTCATCTAGAAATCCTATACTGAATCCGGAAGCGTATGACAACGCGCACGTATTTTATGACTAAGCTTACTCAATTATAAAACTAAGGGCTCATCTACACTAGGAGAATATCTCGAGAACGTTACAGCCTGTAAAAGTAGGCGATATTGGCTTCCGCCACTTGTATTAAACGTTTAAGTATTTGTTGCAAGTCATATGGCGCATATAGTCATGAATTTTATGTCATTGATTTAGGTTTAAATTAACATTATTCATCATCGTGATATGCAACACTATAATCGATGTGAATGTGAGGGTTTACCATCACGTATTTTGTTATAGGTGAAAACCGTGTGGTGAGCTATCGCGTAAATAATAGTATGCGTACATGAAGCTTAAGGCTACGTACACACTGACAGGTGGCTTGCTTAGCGCCTAAAGCCTAGCGAGTCACCTTGCGAGTAGCGAGGTGAAACGAACGCTCTAGTATTTTCGGACTGCGCGGTTGACGCCTCCGCTAGTTGCCTAGCGTGTATCTAAGGATGCACTTTCAAGGGCACTATACGGCTATAGCCGTCATAACAATAAAACATCTTTTTTTTTGTGTCTCGTTTACCGCGCCGGAACCTGTTAAGTCACTAGGCTCTATTAGGCGCTAAGCAAGTCACCTGTCAGTGCGTACGTAGCCTTAGGGTTAACAATTATTGTTATCTAGCCGAAAGGATTAGATAAACATTTTATCTATGAATGAACAGCTGCATATGACTAATAACATTTTTTTATGATAAAGCAGACATAAAGTGTCCTTGATACACTTTTATAATAATAATAATATTTATTTAACCAAGTAACATGACTCATTCGTTTTAGTAACAATATTCCTTACCGTTATGTTAGTATTCCTATTCTAATTATCTAATCAAAAATCATGAATATACGTGAATCACTGCCACACGCCTATCGAGGTGGAGAGCTTGCAGCAGCGACTCACGTAGGTACAGACAATCGAGTCCGGAGACCGTTAAAATAAAATACTGTGAACTGTATGTATAGTTAAGTACCGTACATGCAATTTTAAAGGGGATGCGCTACGGTAACCCGCGGAATTCTAATTTACATACTTTTTTTTTTGCAATTTTCAGCGGGGTAATTGCGTAACACACTATCAGTAGCAATAGGTTTCATTTTGACAGTTCAACAACATTCATTGCGTTATTTACGTTGTTGAGCAGACACATTTTTTGAAAATAAGAAGCAATGGATTAGCAATATCCTCCAAAATGATTCAGATTGAAAGTGTATTACGCGATTAGAATGCTGGGTCAGTGTCAGGTTGTACAATGCGTGCCACGAAAGATGAGACTTGACACACCACGTGGTTTGACATGCGCAGTACACGATTTTAGGTATCTTTAGCGGTATGAGGTCTGAGTGCGGGACGGGACCGGACGTCATAGGGGCGGCGGAAAGAGCGGGAGAGGCGGGGTCTAGTCTCATCTTTCGTGGCACGCATTGTATGTTGCTTAAAATATGATCCGCAACCGTAACAAATATGGCTTTTTTTTCAGGATAGGAAATCATCAAATGACCCCTCCCGCTCTGGGTGGAGCGGGAGTGTCAGACTCTTACTGACTAAAACCCACCCGTGTTCCTTCCTTAGCCCTTAATGTTCCGGGCCAGCGGTAACCCTTTCGGACAATCCCGCTGAACAAATAATTATGACATTACAGAATCATAATCATTAGAATCAGCAATACAACTCCTGGAGTTTAAATCTCAAATGTCATGATTTCATGAAATAGTGATTCAATGGGGTAATATGAACTTACTTCGAGTTGTATTGATGATTTTTATCATCTATAAATAAATATTTGTTACGCCCGCGAACAACATACAATCTGATACTGACCTGCAAATTCCAAAAAACGTAAGAAAGTTTGAATTATGCGGACTATCCTGACGCTTTCGTCTTAAGTGTTCTGTGTCACAGACGAAAAAGTATGACACGGCTGATATTACAGAATCTAACTCAAGACGACTCAAGCATTACTTAACTAGTTTTAAGCCGATTGAACCTAGTTTTGAGTAATGCCCGACTCTTGGTTCTGTAATACCGGTCACGAGTTCATAAAAGTACACCCGTCGTCTGAACTGGATTTAACCACATCATATTGACTCCACAGATAATCGTGACATATACCGCGGCCATCCAGCCTTCGAGCAACTAGCGAAACGACTACGTTGGATGATCCTCGGCGTGAACAGACATCAAATCACCAATGTACCGAATCTTTCAGAAAAAGGATGGTTCCACTACTGCAGCAAGGCCTGGGAAACCATAAGAAAATGTACATTCTTCATGGAATACGAAAGGTTCTTGCCATGAATAATTACCAACCTTACGCACGAGGATTATTTTTATATCAGGACAGATAGCACGCAGGTGTTGCGCAGCTGTAATGATAAAGAATTGAAACGCGATACATCGCTTAAGAAATATTTTAATTCTGAACAGCTGAATAAAATAATTTAATGTACACTTTGATATTGGTTATTGGACCCAATAAATGGATAAACTTAAGGTGCATTTTCATTATCACTGGTATACGCTGTCTATAAGTGGCTTGCGCCTCTGCTCGGGTGGTTTGAAAGCGTGTTGATACACGCTCGCCAATCTCCAATGTTCAGGGTAGCCGGATGCGTCCGCGTCGCGCCATATACTAAAGGGAGGAGTCAACGTCGGAATCGTATAAGACTTCTTACTGTACGGATGGCGCATCTTAGGCATTTTTACTCCTTTAGAGTCGGTAGAGCCAGTCACGCTCTGCACTGCGTTAGGATTACCAGCTTTAAACGCGAACTTATAGTCTTCCTTCTGTTTCGTGTCATGGGATAATTTTGCGCCATTACAAGACACGCAATTCTTATGTTTAATGTTCAATAAATCCTCTTTTGTTGAACGTCGTGAAAATTGCTGCGAGTCATTTGGCGAGCTGTGGTGCAACTTTCCTTGCGCTAGCGGAGTCTTCTCATACGACTCCAGACTGTGACGATTGCTATTGACGTCGTGGGCACTTTTGTTATTCTTGTTTTTATTGTTCCATGCATCCTTTATAGGCTGTAATTTTTCCGGCCTTGTGTCGCCGCTGCTAGGTTTCCGACTCATTTCACTCGGAGTGCCGCATCCGTGGATTCCATCACACTCCGGCTTCTTCCCAGACTGACCCGAACTCTTTCTACTAGATGACGCGGATCTGGAACCTCTCTCATTAGCACCAACATGTTGTGGACAATATTGAACATCACAAGAATCTCTGCGTCTTTCTTTTGCCATATCCTTCTCGAAATATGGCACAGGGTGATGTCCAATATCGCCTACCACACGATTTTGATTAAAAATCGGATTTGTGTGACCAAGGGTGAGGCCTTCGTGTTCTTCTTTTGGTGTATGTACCATAGTAAACACAGCTGGCGCCTTAGAGCCGTTTGAACCATCTATATGCTTTGGTGGTCTCGGTTCCCTTTTAGGGTCTTCTGGTCTGAAATCCCAGCAGATGGCGAGGTCCATGAGGGACATAGCCTTTGGATATTGTCCTCCTAAATCCGGGGCAGATGTCGATGGCCTGTGACCTTCTCCTTTATCACCATCAGTTTTCTTTGGGTCACATGTCTTGGGCCTATGAACGCGCATCTTAGTGCAACACGTAGGTCCAGATGCGCCGAATCCTTTCCAACCGATAGCGTAAGGCTTAACAATGATATCAGAATCACGATGTTCCGCTATTTTTGTCAAATTTCGATATCCTAAAGTATCAGGCAACGGCTGATGCTCAAGATTTCCGACATGCATCTTCCTCGCAAACTGAAAGTTTTGCGCGACGTTAACGTGAGGCAATTTAGGAGTCCCACTTGTTTTGATGTCTCTCATATTATTCTGTTCTGCAACCTGATCATTTTTCTTTGCGTTCTCAGCTACTTTTTTCCAAAACTTGTCAACCTCTTCCTCTTGAGGTCCGTGTACTTGTTCGACAGCGTCCTTCACCAAAATCTCGTGGCTGTCGTGCCTCTTGTCGGGGTCGGTCAGTGAACCAGGCACGTAAGGTCCGTGACCGTCGGTGTCTATTGGCTCTTTCTTATCATTTAACTCTAATGGATCGTCGTCTTTTCCATTTACTTCATTTCCAACATTTTCATGGACTTTATTATCTTCATGTCCATTTGTTTTAGTTTTATTATGTTCCTTTTTAGATTCAGATTCCTTTATGTACAGACATGTAAAAATTTAAAAGAACCAATTCATATTTTTTACTAATGCAACTATTGAATAAATAATATTTTTTTGTAAACGGATAAATAATTACGATACTAAACGGTGCCTCAATCAATCAACATCAATTAAAGATCGTTCAATTATTGTCTTTTTTTTACGGTGATACGGGCATTTCCGTGGCTGAAATAAAACAAAAACAAAAGAAAATTAATAATCTAAATACTGTGAACATATTATGTACACTGTAAGAAGACCTACTTCTTCTAACTAAAAAAAAAATATATTACTTATAGAGCTCATTTTAAGCTATATTGTTATGGCCGATCTGTATGTCTTACTTACTAACTGTAATAGAGTAAAGCATACAATTTTCTTCCAGCTGGGTAATTGCGTAACACACTATCAGTAGCAATGGGTTTCATTTTGACAGTTCAACAACATTCATTGCGTTATTTACGTTGTTGAGCAAACAAATATTTCGAACATTTAAAGCAATGGATTAGGAATATCCTACAAATTGGTTCAGATTGAGATTGATAATGCGTTACGCATTAGCAATTGGGGTGCTGGTCGATACTTATACCTAATAGACGTACAACTTATTTTTTCAAGCTAGTATACAGGCTGTTACAAGACCCATCACGAAACCGTTATCTACGCATTGTATACAAACTAAGTAATTTTGTGCAAAAATAGTAAACGATTAAGACGACGGTTGCTGGGAAGCGGATATTTTTGATGTGGAAATTTGCTGTTGACGTTAGTGCGCAATGTATCTATCTCAAAACACTGTATATTATGGGTGCATGCAACGGTGCAGAGAGCGTAGGAGTTATTTAAAGTTTTCAAAAATTGGAACCTGCAATATCTTCATAATCAGAAGATACAAAAATTCTATCATATAAGTATCATAACAGGAAGAACAAGTGAGTCTCGGCTTTATTAAGGCTATTTTTACACCTTCTTTCAATTTATGCCTGTCATGTTCTTTTCCAACAGCCTAATCTATAGGTAGCGTATTTAAAATAAAATAAACTGGCCAAGTGCGAGTCGGACTCCAACACGAAGAGTTCCGTACCACAAGGCAAAAACGCCGAAAAAAACACGTTTGTTGTATGGGAGCCCCCTTAAATATTTATTGTATTCTGTTTTAAGTATTTGTTGTTATAGCGGCAACAGAAATACATCATCTGTGAAAATTTCAACTGTCTAGCTATCACGATTCATGAGATACAGCCTGGTGACAGACAGACAGACGGACAGTGGAGTTTTAGTAATAGAGTCCTGTTTTTACCCTTTCGGTACGGAACCCTAAAAACCTGGTGAGGTTTTCTGTAGATACCAAAGAAAAAGTTAAGGTTTTGTAAATCATAATAGTATAAGGTTTCACTCGTTCTAGATAGATCTCGTTTAAGATAGATACTTCTAATAGGTGTACAACTTAACTTTTTAAGATAGCATAGTGTTTAGGTATTTATTTATATACCTAATTGGAATATGATTATTCCATCTTTTCAAAGCGTTACCTAGTTTATTCCCACCCATGTCCTTTTCCTTTTCCGTTGAAAAGGAAAAGGACATGGGTGGGAATTTTAAATAGGTACGCTACTTACATACTAGGCCGTTGCCTAGTATGTAAGTAGCGTACCTATTTAAAATTAAAAACCGAGCAAGTTTATTTGTAGGTACCGGTCACTGACTACAAAAAAAAAAGAATCAAAGTCAACTAACACAGCTATCACCAACACTGACCTACTTCGGAATGCAAAAGTTTCAAGGAGACGTATGTAGCGGTGACGTCGACAGCAAGCGACTTACTACCACGCCATCACAAACAAACAGCACGTTTCGCGCGCAACCGCCTCAATCGAAACTCGCGTGTAACCTTATTCACTCACTTCGAACGTCTGGGGGTCCTTCAATTTAGTCTTGCCTGGCTCCTTTTTAGGTTTTCCGCGTTTCTCAGAGCGCAGGCGCGCCGCCTCTGCCGCTTTCGGCCTCTGAACGCGAAGATTCAACCAGTCTGGAAATCTTCCAATGGGCGGCTCTTTCGCTAGTTCCTCCGCTGAAATGAAACAAGTGATCACTCGATAACAATGCACGTCTCGCTATGAAGAGCCTTACGTTCTATATGCGCGTAGCAGATATATGTCCTGATTTCAATTTGGCACATATATAAAATATTCGCGTGCAGATATATTATAATAGGTCATCGATTTTAACAAAAATCCATATTTATGCAGCCATTGAGCAAATCGTAAGTAGCGAAATATTCAAAATCAGTCACTAACTACTGCGTATCACGACGCTTTTGGGAAGTAGGAAGTGTTTTGCGTGTATGTTGACAAATAAATGACGAAGCTTTATGACTTCCACCAAGGTCGAACTGTAATGATATAACTCGTCAAAGTATCAGGTAGGTATGGGAGTTTTATTGTTGCCAAAACACGCTTTCACGTACCGACTTTTCTTGTTATTTTCCTCGGGAGCTCCCAGGTGCCGGTGTAATGGCCGAAACATCGTGATGTGCCCCTCGGGGCTCCGGGTAAGAAGTGGCCGTTCATATCACATATGGGTTTGGGATCTGGTCGCATTTCTAAAGGTCTTGCTCTTGTTGGCGCCCATCGTGGGACCTGCCAGTTGCCCAATCGCCTCGGTGCCGATTCCTTGTTGAACTGATACAAAACATTAAGTTAGAATATAGGTCTCGAAGAATAATCTAGTTGATATTTTAAATCATCGCATTGGGAAATACAACGTTTTCACTCTCAATACACTTGTGATTACGCGACAACGGTTGACACGTGCCTGTGGTGACAATTTGAGGCACGTGCCAGTTACATTTTAAAATTAAACAGGCCCTACCCCAGAGAACAAAATAATCATGTTTGCATTAATCATTTACAAAATCCAAAACAAATTCTGCATCCTTTTCGATGCCGTCTTTGGCTATTTCCCGGTTAACTTTCAAGGAAATTGCAAGTTATTCTGCGTAAGATATATGAAGCAAAGTACCCAAGTAGGTACACGCTAATGAATATGGTGTAGGAACATAATAAAGAGTATTATATTCTATTCTTTTCTATTCTAAGTATACTGCCCAGTCCCTAGCAATAGTTTTCTATTGCAAGGTCCTTAGCTTGCTCCTACTTCCAAAACTTGATGATAACATGTGAAAAAAGTCTTTTGTCTATGTCAAGAGATCTTCAAATAATATAACAATAGCACCATACACCCGCCACCCATTGATCAGGTGTCAACCCACCCCCCGTAGAGCAGGGCGCTATAATAATCATCCCCTCAACAAAGGGTTGCAAATTGTTATTTACCCCATACATCACGCGCCCATTTGCCTAAATTATAAATGTCCGCAATAATTTAGAATTATCTTGTCAAATATTTTTTGGACGAGGAATAGTTCCTAAGTAAAATTTTTAATAGTTAACGATTTTTTTTGGTCAATAATAAAGGAACAATTTCTAGATATCAGACCATAGCATCTATTGATGAGTATGTGTCTATAAATGATCGTGGAAATAAAGTCGGGTAAAGTCTTGTTTTATGACTTCTATACCTACCTGCGCTCATAACAAACACGCATGCTAAACATGGCGAAATTTCCCGAAAAGAATGCCAGCGATATAAACATTACATAACATAACAACTCGTAAATACCCATTACCAAATACTTATAGCCCTCTTATAGACTTATAGACGATCGTAGCCGTTGAGAACTTGGCCTCAATAACCATACCTACCTACTTAAGAAACTTTAATTGGTGACGACAGTCAGACGATGTTTGGGTCTAAAGTTTGAATGAGGATCGCTATAAGAAAATAAACAGACCAAAGAAAGATAGAATGGATTGCGCAAATTGATAATGATTATGTCCAGGAAGGAATTGAACCAGTGGCGTAGCTATAGGAGGGTTAGGCGGTGCCGTGCACTGGGCCCCCAAGCAAGACCAGCAAACCTCGAACTGACCTAGCAAAAAATTTCTTCCACCTTCAGAACATAAATGTAATACATTTTTTCTGTTGTTTTGTGTCACTTCAAATCTTGTGTTTAGCTACTTCAACCAATCGGCTGTTATGCAACCGATTTATGAATACTGGCTTACTCTACTGAAATATTAGTAACTAGCTTTTACCCGCGGCTTCGCCCGCGTGGAGGTCGGAAATTATTCACAGAAAATTCAACCCCCATTTCACCCTGTTAGGGGTGGAATTTCGAAAAACCCTTTCTTAGTGGACACCTACTCTTCACAAAGAACACGATTTTCACTTTGCCCGCGATTTCGTCCGCGTGTATTTCGTACTTTACCTACTCTAAAAATTTCGAAAATGTACCTATGTTTATGATGTTTATCATTTATTTAGATAAATAAGTATTCGGGCCAACTTTTAAGTTTATAGATCAAAGGGATCAGATATTTCAAATAAATTGTATCCCCGCTTTTCACTGCCACATGAGTGGAATTTTCAAAAATCATTTGGGTTGTGTTCATACATTCTATCCAGCAACACAGGCCATGTAAACCGTACCTACATACGTCACATGCAAATTTATTTCTCGAGCATGCCTGCCAACTTGCATTGAATTGCATCGCGTGGTTAGTAAAATAAAGTGAAGATACACGCAAAACAGCCTTGTAAGTGGAAAGTCTCGAGGAAAATAGAAAAATATCGCAGGTGTTATCGAAGTTTTGCATGTGTTTGGTCTTGCAACACGGAAATTTATTACAACATACAAGCACTTCCAAGTGCAAGGCATAAAATGTAGGACATTGAATAAACCGACTGTAACATGATAAGCAAAAGGACTAGCTGGCACTTGCAAGATTTATCTACTAACATCAACTTTGAATTGGTTGGGTCTATCTAGAGCTGATCATCCGTTCGTAGAATTAAGTCGTCCACCTGGGAGGATAAGCTTTCAATCGCATCTTTAGTATAAATACTCATCAATGATGATGACGATCAGCTAACATAAGTAACACGGTAATCAGAGGAGCCAAGTCAATTACCAGTTGCAACTAGCACTGAAATGTTGGTAAGTATATCTAACACTTACTTAATCAGACCTAGATTTACCACCTAGCGCATCGTCACATTCTCAATCAATTGTGATTGATTCCCTTATAGCGTGTTGTGTCGTAATGACATCAATTTGCAGTTCGTCCTTGAACTTGATCATTTGTCACGGACTGGCGGTCTTCAGTCACCCATATTTAAATAGCTATTCGGTTCAAACCGCAGCAGCTTACGTAAAGGTTGCGCGATTGGCTTTTTGCAACGTCATCGTGTGCTAAATATAGAATTCTATTGACTAAAACTGAAAGCTAATGCGTATGTTCTTTTTGTTAGAATTTATTTGCATGGATGAATAACTTCCGCTGAACGAGTAGACCTACTTACATCAAATTATGTTGTAGCTCGATACTATCATGGAAACTACTACGATAGTATGTAAAACAGTCGTCTAAACTTTTTAGCAATCCATTGCGTTTTTACCATTAGGTACAATTTCCATAACGTTACCATACCAAATAGCCATGGACTATAAAAGAGTAAAAGGTGTCTACCTACCTATTCGAGATTAGGGCTAGTCAATTCCATGGTATTCGCATCAATAAAAGTACAGCAGTACTCGCTATGTTTACGTGTGTTATGTTTACGCTATGTTTCTATTGATTTGTATCTATGCCGTTTAGATTTAAAACTATCGGGGATTTTTTTTTATTGAAAGTGCAATCTCTTGATCCGTGAATTGAAACCTTAAGAGATATCTAAGAAAAATTGATTTATTTGTCACAGAAACACGAAGATAGGTGTGAAATTCTGATTTAAGGCTCCATCAAACAGGCGCGACACGACACGCGACACAAAGGCATCGCAAGTCGCGCAACGAGCGGTGCCTTTGTGTCGCGCGCGATTATATTGCGTGTCGCGCCTGTTTGTAGGAGCCCTTACAAGGTGTTGCAGATCAGAATTGCACACTTATAATAGGTAAGTATCTTATTTATTTATTTATATTATACTCTAATGTACACCAGAAAATACATAACAAAAAATACCTCGTAATATCTTGTAGGTAAGTCGTGGGTATGTTTAATACCTAAGTTGGGTAGTTAACTTATTAATTAGGACTTATGGACGTTAACTGGTGTCAGGAAGTCTAATCTTGCGACTAAAAAGGCCAAAGGACAAACCTTTGGCCTTTAACACAACTTGTATGTGACTGATTAATAAGAAAGAAGTTCTTAAACTATAAACAGTACCTAATTTGTCGTGATCAGCTAAGGAATGTTCCTTCATAAAACATAAATAATGCAATAAATTGTCCATTAGATTTACAATTGACATGAAATTTTCCTATATAAATATGTAAATTGACTATTTATGGCACGACTATGAAACCTTTTTGGCGACAGTCCTATTCTTCCGTAGCCATCCGTCAATACTTCCGTTCTCCAAAACTTCATGACTTTGATCAATGTTCCGTACAGAAATAGCCGACTATTTTAAGTTGTAAAACCTTAATATCTTTGCTTCGACTTGAGTCACGACACGATACTTGCTTCCCCTTTAGGTTTCCGGTGAGAATCACGCACTCGTTAAGTCTAAGTTAACGAACGTGCTGTAAACTATACTATACTAGCTTTTGCCTGCGCAGAGGTCAGAAAATATTCCACGGGACCGTACACACCACGACATATCAAGCTATACATTTCCAGTAATAACTGACCTCGCATTGCACAACGAGAAGTCAGCTTATACTGGAAATGTACCTATAGCTTGATAAGACAAAAAGTATCCTAGAGAAGATAAAAAGTATCCTATGTAGAACTAGAATACTTTATGCAGGTCATGGTATACCTTTTTTTTTTTGTTGTTGTCGTGGGACACCTTCAAAAGGCACCCGACCTGCGGGGAGGGAGGTCGGGGAGTCTGGGATTTTTACCTCACTAAAACCGCCCCGGTGATCACCATCAGCACATAGGGGTGGTCCAAAAAGACCAATTCCGGTACCCCCCCGTGCAACGCCTGTAAGGCACATCCCTGGGGAGACTGTAAAGGGGCCTCCCCTGAGCCTCGCTATGCACGGCAGCACGTGATCACTGTGCCACCTTCTTCCCTGGGGTCACTTGGTGGGCGGACAAAGTCCCCACTCTGTGCGCCCGCGACCCCAAAGGTCCACCTACCTTCTTTGGTAAGCGGGTTTCGGCGTATTAGGCGCCAAGGCGGTTGCCACCCCGACGCCTCCTTCTCCGAGCAGGATCAGCCCTCTCCCGATCCCACTCGGCGGCCTCCTTCTTGACCGTCACGGTCTCACAGAAGGAGGCTACTACCGTCCAATTCTCTGTCTCTGCCAGCATAGCCCTCAGTACTGCCGGCAGAGACAGGTCTCGCCCGATCCTGGTAACCAGGACCCGCCGCTCGGAGGCCCACGCAGGGCACTCCTCGAGCGTGTGTTGTGCGGAATCCAGGCTGCCTCCGAGGTCATGGTATACCTGTGTACCAGCCAGTTTCATCGAAATGTAACAGGCAGAATTCCTTTCGCATTTTTAATACGCTTTTTAATATTAGTATGGACTATATCTACGGCTATAATAAACATACATATCAATAGGGAATTCCAATTAGCCGCTAACGAAGGCATGATTTGTGACTGGCATTTGGTTAGTGTTGAGTTCCATTAAAAGGCTATTAATGCGTAGATGTCTATCTATTCTCCCCATAACGAGACTGCTTTGGATTTTCATGCGAGGAAGTGTGAAAAGGGTTGATGTGAGTAGTAATAGTAACACCTATTACCTATATGATTAGAATGTAGAAACTGGCAAAGTTATGTTGTTCTATCAAACTACAGTCTTTATTGTCAGTTACTATATATTGTATAGGTACCTATATTATATATTGTTGCGTACCACGTAACAAGAGAGAGAGGATAACAGTGTTTAATAGAAACGACCCAGATTAAACTAAGGAGTTCAATATTATTTTTATTTGAAATTCTATTTCGGTCAGTCGGGTCAGTCTTTGATTATGTATCAGACAGAGTGGTCTGTTTTAGGTAATCGATAACGGCCCGATTGTTTAGCCCACAAAAACACACTTATACCAGTTGACTCCTACAGCAGCTGTAGGAGTCAACTGGGACTTGTGTGGACACTTGCTATCATATGTCAAAAAAACACCATTTGTCTCCTTATAATCTCTAGATTTACTAAACATTTTTCTATCACAACAACAATACAGAAAACAATTTGTCGCGAATACACGAGAACTATTAACTAAAGACTACCAGCACGATGTGTCAAACACGGATTAACATTGCACACAATGGCGTAAAAAATTGTCATTCGCTTGCAAATAAAAAATCACCCCTCTATCCAATGACCCATTATAATGACCATAATACAAACGATTTTGAACCCTACAACTATCAGAAATACGATAAATAATCGAGTGATGTAAGTAAGGCTAAGGATGTTTACGATGTAATTGGATGTATCTAACTGGGATTAAAGGAATTACAATTTGAAAGTAAGTAAAAAACTGCACTATTGTAGGGGAAAGTAAAGCGATGTGCAGGTGCAGTGGCGATAGAATTTATGGGATTAACAGCATTGGATCAGCTGAACATGATGATTTGTGGGATAATATTGCAATTAACCTACTTACAGTAAATCATACTAGAGCTACCTATTGGTATTTACACCGATGTCAGGGTGCATTCCACTTCAGGGCAATAGCAGCTTCTCATATAGGTAAAAGAAACTAAAACCCATACTCATGTACTCGTGTTTCCTTGAACGTAAGTCTGTGGTACCTTAGGGGATGGGGGGGGGGGTGCTTACATGACGAACCATAGATACCACCACAGTCACCAACCAATTCTCACATACGCTTTTGATATCACCTGGACCGGATTATCTGAACCCTCTATGTAAAAACTGCGTTGATTAAATTATGAATCAGACCATTTGCCTTGTTAATAAACTGTTACAGGCTACGAAACTACCTACCGTATCTACTGGTTGTCCGTAGCCACCAGTAGTTTAAATCTATTTTATTTCGGAATTTAGCTACATATAGGTACTTATATTATTCCTAAAGACCCTGAGTGTCCCGAACTGCCGAAGTAAATTAGGCTACAACCACTTTCAGACAACCACCGTCCACAAAAAGCTAATTATTTCTACTACTTTGGTGGACAGTGGCTAATGTATATAAATGGATAGGTTGTGAAATAGACACATGAAACGAACTTTCACATGCACATGTTACTACAGTAGATGGATAGCTAAAGCCGCACATCGGTCAAACTGACCGATAACTACCTTGATTATCGACGCAGGGCGACCTAGCAACTAGCGTTATCATTAATTAAGAACCTAGCAAAATAAAATTAGAATATTACAATACAACTAATTTTTATTCTATAATTAGCAAACGTAATTATTCTAAGAAACCTCCTACAGGAAAAACTTGGGAGACTTACTTGACCACTGTCGAAATTGTAGGACATTCTCGTAGAAAATCACTATTTAAATCACAAATAATTAAAAAACGTCGTGTAAAATTATCACAGCTGTCTTGGGCACTTTCTAGATGTCAAAAATGGAAATTATTTGTCAAAATAGCAGGAAGCCTTCAGTTGTTTGCCGGAAAATGGGAAAGTCTATTGGCCTAACTGCGTGGTCGTTATGGCGACAGATTTTCCCCACGTGTATAGGTACATTCACGACGTAGGTTGCTTTCAAAGGTTCAATGCCTCCCCTGAATAGAAAATTCTTGCGCCCTGAACAAATTAGGAGCAGTAAACTTAAGGTGTATAGATGGCTCACTGACCTTGTGCATGTGGGCGGAGCTAAACGCCCTACTCCCGAATACGTAAAAATGTGTGCGGTGGCGCGCGACACTAAAACTACAATCAAAGAATATGAAGAGGCGCAGACATGCCGCACGTAGGTCGCCATTTTTGCCTACGATTCCAGAAGGGAATGGCGGATGCAAGGCTGATATATTTTGTACTAGCTGTTAATCGTCCGTGTGGAATTTAACAAAAAAGTTATTGTTGAGTTCGCAGAGTTTACGATAACTTTATAAGGCGCTGTACTTAGTCAAAATAGGCTTCGCAAAACAATATTTTAGCCAAATGTATACATTTTAGAACAGCAAAAAAAATATGTTAATCTTGATCATATTTATGAGTGGACCATTGTGTTCAAAACACGTTTTCGGTAAATTTTCTCGATAGAAAAAAATCATAAAATAACCATTAAAATTGAAATCGTTGCAATTGTAACTGTGTTATTTATAAACAAATCTTGATAAAATTAATAACAGTGATGTAATGTACCTATAAAGGCAACTGTTGTTTTTATTTATCGATTGAAATAAGATATTTGTAAGGATTTGATAAATAACTCGAACGAGTCGAACGAAACGTTGCGCCATCGCGGCGTCTTTTTAGCTTTTCTTCATTTCTACGCGGAGCGACAGTGAGTCAGTGACCCATACATAGAGTATAAGTAACTAAAAAATGCAGTGACTAGACATGGGTCGTACTAGTTTGCAAAATCGCGTACCAGGGCTTACAAGTACGACTTCTTTAAGAAACCACGTCCTAAAACTAGATCTCGGGATACTTTCAAGTATTTTCTATCTGCATAGGAAATTGAACCTTAACTGTATACAAATAAGGACCAAAATCGCTTTTACAAATAAATACGTACTTATAGAGTATAGACGATTAAAGTTTCTACTACTATTCCAACCAAGAGCCCTGTTGGAAGAAAAAAAACTTGCATAGGAAATTGAACTCTGAATTCTTACTTATGGAGCACAATCGCGTTTAGGCATGGGTCGTACTTGCAAAATCGAGTACCAGAGCTACAAAGTACGTCCACCTTAAAAAAACATAGCTCGAGATACTTTCAAGTATTTTCTATCTGCATCGAAAATTGATCCATGACTTCATACAAATAAGAAATACAATCGCGTATTCAAAAGCGTTGTTGGAAGTAAAAATACTTGCATAGGAAATTGACCCGTTACCTTCTATGAATAAGGAGCATAATCGCGTTTACAATTAATATTTTCACAAACCATTAAAGTAAAAATACTTTCAGACGAAATTGTTCCGTAGACTCTAATTGATAAGGAGCCTGATCGCATTTGCGAAAAATGACGCGGTTGGGTACAGTACAGACGCCAGCACATCAACCGATCACAATCTGTCAGATTTTCCCAATCAACTTTGAACCTTATACTTTAGCAATAAAGTTGAAAATCTATTAAAGAAATCTGACAGATTGTGGTAGGTTGATGTGCTGGCGTCCGTACCTATATAGTTGAGCGAGTAGCCGTATAAAATACTTTGAAGTCTTGCAATTATTTCGGGTCGGTACCTAGTGTACGTACTTTGGTATCTGTTTGTTGATGAAAGCTGTTTATTATATTTTATTTTATGATTAGTTTTTTCTAAGTTATGTTGTTGGTGTAAATGTTTGTACTGTTTCGGTTCTACTCATAAGTTGTATAAATAAACAATAAATGTATAAATAAACGGAAGGCAATAAAGAGATCTTATTCGACGAAACAAATTGTAAAGTTAGTAGGTACCTACTTTTTTGTACACACCATATTTTGTTTGTATAGATTATCTATAGACGCGTAATTTCGACATACATTATAACAGCTCGATTGGTCTAGTGGTCTCGTGCATCACTAAAGTTCTCTGCATCAATCACCAACGCCCGACTTCAAATTCAAACTTTTCCATAATTCTTTTTGTTGATTTTCTTATTTGATGTAAATGTTTTTTTAATTATTATTATACTTTTTCCGATTTTCTTGTTTGAAAATTTTCAGTAATTATTACTTTTGTTGATTTTCTTATTTTTGTAACAATTATAATGCAATTTTATTGTTTTTTCTTTATAGTAAAAACAAATGGTTGTCGTTTTTATTTTATTTTTATTATATTACTCTAGATTCTGAAGAAAAATAACTATAGTGTAAGCAATTTTAAGTTTATTATATTTATTTGTACAAATTTAATCAATTTATAACATAATTTTATTGTTAAAAGTATATTTTTAATAGTCTGTAAAAGAAACTTAAAACGATCATTTGACAACTAACTTCACACCTATCAAAGAAGGGGGATGTGACGTCATTTCCGGACTAGTGTTAGAAGGTTCACCGTTGCTGATCACTAGTTAGTTGTCAAATGGTCGTCGAGCAAGCAAGTTGTGCGGCTCCATCGCGAGTGTCAATTTTGTGTCTTGAAGTGCTAATAAAGGATTTTGAAATATAAAATAGTAGACTTTGTTTTAAGAAACTCTTCCGCAAACAAGAAGGATAACAAATCAGAAGAGGGATATCGCACGCTCCAGGTAAAAATATTTATTATGTATTACATTCGATTTAATTGCTGAAATTGCATGTTTAAAATAAAAATAAAATATTTTTTGTTCTTTTTCTTTTGTGTGGCAAAGACGCAAAGGAAACATTCATTCAACAGGTAAATGCCTTTGTTCTTTATGAGTGATAGGGACAAAGAGCTGAGATGGGACTTGGGTTCGATTCCCAGATGAGGCTGTAAAAATAATGTGTACTGAAGAGCATAATTCAATATCAGTCCAAAATATTTACCTAGCTAGGTATTGACGATATAATACTAGATTTTTTTTTCTCTTTCTTCCTATACCTTTGCTGGCGATACATTTTTGTCCTTCCACCATGTTTGAGGGCATGAAGTATTAGTAGAGCTCGTACTGTATTTTAGTTCATCGACGATCAAACAGCAACACAATAACAAAACCTATTGTTATCGCACTCCGGTGTGCGGTCTGATCGTTGAAAGTTAATATGATAAGATTGAAGACCTTCTGAATGCCTGATAAAATATATTACTTAGCCATATTCAATTAAAATTGCCATTTTCTATTAAAATGCCTACCTACGCAGTTTTAGCAACATTTTTGTCCGAAGTTATCATTACATTCCAGGATAATGGATAAAAGAAATAGTGAGGCTCGCTCCAGCCGCAGTCGTAGCCCGCTCCTACCGACTCCAAGCGAAAAACCGTCGGCCTCTCGCAGCCGTAGCCGTGCTGGTCCACCGGCCTCTCGCAGCCGTAGCCGTGATGGTCCGCCGGCCTCTCGCAGCCGTAGCCGTGCTGGTCCACTGGCCTCTCGCAGCCGTAGCCGTGCTGGTCCACCGGCCTCTCGCAGCCGCAGCCGTGCTGGTCCGCCGGCCTCTCGCAGCCATAGCCGTGCTGATCCGCCGGCCTCTCGCAGCCGCAGCCGTGCTGGTCCACCGGCCTCTCGCAGCCGTAGCCGTGCTGGTCCACCGGCCTCTCGCAGCCGTAGCCGTGATGATCCGCCGGCCTCCCGCAGCCGTAGCCGTGCTGATCCGCCGGCCTCTCGCAGCCGTAGCCGTGCTGGTCCGCCGGCCTCTCGCAGCCGTAGCCGTACTCGACCGCCGGCCTCCCGCGGCCGCAGCCGTGTGAGACAGTCGGAGTCACGCAGCCGCAGTCGTGTGAGACAGCCGGCGTCGCACAGCCGTAGCCGTGCGAAACAACTGACGTCCCACAACCGCAGCCGAAGCCGTGAAAGACAACCGATGTCTCACAGCGGTGGCCGTTCGGAACGGCTGAATTCTCGTCATCAGAGGCAGCTTCGATCACCACGTGAGTCCACTGATATGCTCAATACTTTTAGGGAATTAATTCAAGCAGTCAAATCGGATGGCCACAGCAATACTATAGAAAGATACCCAGTTATGAATGTTATCCCTGAGTTTGATCCATCAAAGCGGAATCAATCCGTAGATATCTGGTTATCTAAAGTAGATGAATGTGCAGCTATCTACGGTTGGTCCGAACGACAAACCATTCACTATGCTTTACCAAAACTAGTAGGGCTAGCCCAAAGGTGGTATCAGGGTTTACCCAGCCTTTTGTTTACGTGGCCAGAGTGGCAAACAAAATTAAAAACCGCCTTTCCTAGTGATGAAAACTACGGCGTATTATTGTCCGATATGCTAGAAAAACGCGTCAAATTCGGGGATCCACTTGAGGAATATTTTTATGATAAAATGATTTTACTGAATCGATGCAAAATAACCGGTAAGAATGCTGTAGACTGTATTCTATTGGGAATAGAAGATAGGTCTATTCGGACGAGTGCTGAAGCAGCTCAATTTACCGATCCAGATAAATTACTTGTATTTTTACGCAACGTTAGAGTAACCAAACGAATAGATAAGCCCACTTCAAAAAGATTCAATGACTCTAGGCGATTAAATAATACTAAAGACACTAAAAATGATTTAGGTCAAAAACAAACTTTAGGATTAAAATGCTTTAATTGTGGAGAGATCGGTCATCCAGTTTATAAGTGTACTAAGCCCTTAAAGAAATGCGAGAACTGTACAAAATTAGGTCATGACACGTCCGAATGTAGGCTAAAGAAAGATAATAAGACTGTATTATGACTATCTATTGGTATAAATAATGATTCGAAATATTTCAAAGAAGCTGTTGTTAATGGCGTTAAATTACAATGTTATTTAGATTTTGGTAGCCAATGTACAATGATTACATTATCTAATGCCCAAAATATTACTCCAGCATGGTCCACAGATAATCTGCCAATTCTAAGAGGCTTTGGTAACTCGGTTGTCTCTGCAGTTGGTAAATGTAATTTAAAAATTGAGATTGATGACGTATCGGCTTATGTATGCGTTTTTGTAGTACCAGATAATTGTTTAAGCATTCCTTTACTAGTTGGGCATTCCTTTACGGAGCAAGATCATATAATTATACATAAAACTTCTTCGGAGTTAAAACTTATCTCAAATTGCAATCATACCCATCGTAAAACTGTATTATTAGTTTCTAAAGATATAAATAAAATAGAAAACTTAACTAAGATTTGCATTTACTCGAAACCTAAATATCATGGGGATGTTTATATAGAACGTAGCCTTAGGCAAGAGCCAGGAAAAGAATACGAAATTTTGAGTGGAGTTGTAAACCTAGTAGATGGTGTTGGAACCGTAATAATCAGAAATTTGAGTGCAGCGGATTTTCAATTACCACGTGATACTTTACTATCCCGAGCTAACCCAGTCTTCGAATCAAAAGAATTTCATGTAAATCGTGTCGAGAATAATAACTCTTCCAGTCTTGATAAAATTACTATGTCTCAGTTGCAAATGGACAACGATTTGACTCCCCATGTTAAAGAAAAGTTGCTGGAGTTGTTAAATAAAAACCGTAAATGTTTCGCTTT
Source organism: Luperina testacea (assembly GCA_927399505.1). NCBI lineage: Eukaryota > Metazoa > Arthropoda > Insecta > Lepidoptera > Noctuidae > Luperina > Luperina testacea. Next base: position 13,048,009 of record OV656768.1, on the reverse strand, counting down.
TGGTGTTTCGGAAATAGGCTGTTGCCAAAATTCAGAAATGAAAATTACCTTGAACGATAATACACCGATATATTACCGCCCCTATAGATTATCGTATTTGGAAAGAAGTATAGTTCGCAATATGATAGATGAGTTAGAACAGTCGGGAATAGTTAGAGAATCTTCATCAGAATACGCATCACCAATCTTGCTAGTGAAGAAAAAGACTGGTGATTATCGCCTGTGTGTAGATTTTAGAGCTTTAAATAAGAAGACTGTAAAGGAACATTATCCCCTTCCCAGAATCGATGACCAATTAGATAGTTTGTCAGGATTTACTTATTACACGACCCTTGATCTAGCATCAGGGTATTATCAAATACCTCTTGCGGAACGGTCCAAATATTTAACAGCATTCATAACACCTGATGGGCATTATGAGTTTAATAGAATGCCATTTGGCTTGTCGAATGCTCCAGCAAATTTTCAACGAACCATCAATCAAATTTTAGGCAATGCTAGATTTAAACACGCGTTTGCTTATATGGATGACATAATTATACCTTCCAAAAACATAGATGACGGTTTTTCAAAACTAGCGGAAACGTTGGATTTATTACGTAATGCAGGCTTAACTCTAAAATTAGATAAATGTAATTTCTTCATGAAATCTATAGATTATCTTGGCTTTGAGGTTGACGCGACTGGCATTAAACCTGGTAAAAAGAAAATTCAAGCTGTCGAACATTTTCCAAAACCGAAAGATCAGCATACCGTCAGACAGTTCATAGGGCTAGCTAGTTTCTTTCGCCGCTTCGTAAAAAATTTCTCGATCATAGCTAGACCCTTAACACAATTATTAAAGAAAGATTCCAAGTTTTCTTGGGGCTCTCCTCAAGAAACAGCTTTTAATATCTTAAAACAGGAACTTGTAAAACGGCCAATATTGATGTTTTATAATCCATCTAATGAGACACAGTTACATACAGATGCTTCAAAAATTGGTGTTGCAGGTATCTTATTGCAACGTCCAGATTCAAATTCCCCATTTCATGCCGTCGCATATTTTAGTCGACAAACTTCTCCTGAAGAAGCATACTTCACATCGTATGACTTGGAGACGTTAGCAGTAATAGCTTCTCTTCAGCGATTCAGAGTTTATCTTTTGGGCATACCTTTTACAATAGTAACAGATTGTAATTCGTTGAGAGCTACTTTTGAAAAACGCGACATCCTACCTAGGGTGGCTAGGTGGTGGAACATCTTCCAAGAGTACGATTTTAATGTTATATATCGCCCGGGTAAGTCCATGTCACATGTCGACGCTTTAAGTAGGAACCCGATAAGTGAAAATTTTATTGAGGTTAGGCATATTACATTAGATTGGATTTCAACAGTTCAACAAAATGATTCAGAAATACAGCGTATTATACAAATTCTTCAAGACAAAGATTCTAATAAATTAGTAGACATCTGCAAAAATTTTACATTAAAAAGAGGCATTCTGTACAAAAATAGCGAAGACGGCAGCAAATGGGTGGTACCAAAGGGAGTGAGGTGGCATATTTTAAAATCAAACCATGACGATATTGGTCATTTCAGTTTCGACAAGACTTATGATAAAATTAAACGATCGTACTGGTTCCCTAAAATGAGAAAATTCATAAAAAAATATGTAGAGTCGTGTTTAGAATGCTCAAACACCAAAATTCCTTCAGCTAAGTGATCAGGTAAACTACATCCTATTGAAAAGGTACCACAGCCATTTCATACAATACATATTGACCATTTAGGTCCGTTCGTGCGTAGCAAACATAAAAACACCCACCTCCTTTTGATTATTGATGCTTTTACAAAGTTTATTATTATATCACCTGTAAAAAATACAAAATCAGCTAATTCAATTAAATCCCTCAAATCATATTTTCACACGTTCGGTGTTCCAAAAAGGTTAATATCTGATAGAGGTACTTCATTTACTTCTAAGAATTTTAAAGAGTTTGTCAGTGGATTAGGCATAAAACACATCCTTAATGCTGTTGCAACACCTAGAGCTAATGGGCAAATTGAAAGATATAACCGAACAGTATTAGCCGCTCTCTCTGCTAGCAATTTAGGTAAACCTGAAAATGTTTGGGACGAGAAGATTTCGGAAATTCAATGGGGACTTAATAATACCATTAACAAGGGTATAGGGAAAACACCAGCCGAAGCACTGTTTGGTATCGGATTAACGGGAACATCAGATTCTTTATTAAATTCCGAAATTGTATCTGATGGAGATGTAGATGTTCAAAACACCGAAATCATAAGAGAACAAATAACTAAACATATAAACAAAAGTCAGCAAAAGCAAAAAGATAGATATGACAAAAACAAAAAGATTGTACATTATAAAGTAGGAGATTTAGTAAGAATAGAAAGAGATGTGCCATCTACCGGGCAAAGTAAAAAACTAGTGCCTAAGTTAAGAGGTCCATATCGAATAATTAAAGTGCTAGGGAATGATAGGTACGAAGTTCAAGATACACCAATATCACGAAAGAATAATAGACCTTTTAAAAGTGTATTTTCAGTTGACAAAATTCATCCGTGGTTAGTATATAATAGATCCAACAGCAATGACTCTGATGAGGATAATAGATCCAACATCAATATTTCTGATGAGGAAACCGTGACAGCCGATTAGACTGTAATACCTTATTCATCTTTGTTATTATTTTGATCCTGGTTTATGATAGTGTGAACAATGTTTAGTATATGAGGATATGAAGGAGGCCTCAATACTGCATATTTATTCAACATTTATGAAAATATGAATGAATATAATTACCACTGTATCAGTATTTGAGGATATGATAAGGAGGCCTCAATACTAATATTTTATATTAAGTGGGTATATGAGGATATGATGAGGAGGCCTCAATACTAATATTTTATGTTAAGTAGGTATATGAGGATATGATGAGGAGGCCTCAATACTAATATTTTAATGTAAGTGTGATTATGAAAAATTTATTTAATGGATACGCGTGATGATGAATACTTGATTTCTTTTAATATAAATAAAATAAAAATAAGGTTATGTTGCTGTAAGGTTTTCTATTTTGATTAATTATTTATTTATTTTTTGTTTTATTATTTATTATTTCTGTTTCCCGAGACGTGAAAATATCAGGAAGGCCGATTGTAAGCAATTTTAAGTTTATTATATTTATTTGTACAAATTTAATCAATTTATAACATAATTTTATTGTTAAAAGTATATTTTTAATAGTCTGTAAAAGAAACTTAAAACGATCATTTGACAACTAACTTCACACCTATCAAAGAAGGGGGATGTGACGTCATTTCCGGACTAGTGTTAGAAGGTTCACCGTTGCTGATCACTAGTTAGTTGTCAAATGGTCGTCGAGCAAGCAAGTTGTGCGGCTCCATCGCGAGTGTCAATTTTGTGTCTTGAAGTGCTAATAAAGGATTTTGAAATATAAAATAGTAGACTTTGTTTTAAGAAACTCTTCCGCAAACAAGAAGGATAACAATAGGAATAAAAATGATTGTTTTTATTAAAATAACAATTACTTATTGAATTATTTTAAAAATAAGAAAATAAAAATATGCACATTATAATTAAAAAATAACAAAACAAAAGATAAGCACATTATAATTAAAAAATAACAAAACAAAAGATATGCCGTCCACTGAGATTCGAACCTGGTGACTACGCAGTGAGAATCCGGACAGTAGAGTGCGGAGCCAATCGTGCATCTTATTCGAGTCGCGAAATTACGCTTCTAAATATAATGGAAGTCGCTCTTCGACGAAATTCGCGTGGTGCACCCCGCCGTAGGCGAGGACTATTCGTATCCCACTTCATCTGCTTCACCCCCTCATATATTTCATTTAGTACTTCATTTAGTTCTTTTTGATCGTTTTTGAATTTTTAGTTTAATTATTATTTATTTTTAGTTTTTCGTATTAGCCTTTTTATATACAATATTTGGTGAACGATTTCCTTGGGCTAAAACAAAAACACTAGGTATATTATTTTTTCAATCAATTTCATTGGAGATTAAGGAATCTTCACGTATAGGATCCACTTATAAAAAAAAAAACTGTACTCCGTTTCTTTATTATGATTTATTTACATTTGGTTAAGTACCTAAATAAACGCAGTATACAACCTCCCTATTTGAATCGGATATTATTCAGTATTTCATTTCATAGGTTTTAATTTTTTTTCGTGGGAACCTATTTTCTTTTTTTTTTTTTTAAATAAAAGTAGCCTAAGTTACTCCTTAGTCACCTATCTGCTAGTGAAAGTCCCAGTCACAGAAATAAATCCGCACAAGAATATGAGAAGGTAGTAATCAATAAACTCAGTAATGCAAATACTCGTAGATTGACAACTAAGAACGCTTATTTTTTATAAATTAAGGTGTTTGAAAACATTTTTTTTTTTAATTGTGGGTAAGTAGTTATTTTCTAAATAGTCAAAATAAAATGGCCTGAAATGGTTGTTTTAATATTACAAACAGACACTCCAATTTTATTTATTTCTATAGATAGATAGATACTTATTAGTCCACTCAACGAATAACCAAAAAGAGGTGTAGAGTGCGTGAGCTGGGCCCTGAGCGATTTCTTCAGAAAGTTGCTCAGAGTGCTTAGGGAGTAAACATACTAAAAGTCCCCGCGTCTAGGAGGTGAGCCGGAGTGGGGGGTATAAAAATTCCCACTTTTGAGTTATTCGCTAATATCTATAAAACGGTGCGTCGTCGTAGAGAAAACGTATTTTTCTTGACTTGCTTTGCTTTGGCATTTTTATTTATTTACAAATTATCTTATATTTACAAAATAAACAATATAAAAAAAAACAGTATTTAGAAATGGCACCACTAATAAAGCGTCCACGCGGACAATAGAAATGGGCCCTCTGCAGCGAGCTAATCTATAAACGCATACTGATACAATTCGTTCATAAATATTTGCACTAACACAGTCAAACGCGCGTAGTCGATCGATAGCCGGGCGGAGCAGCGAGCGACACAGCCACCCCGTCTCAGTGCTAACGCACGACTGCCGCCCGCGCCCGCGCAGAGCACCTCTGAACCTATATCTCAAAATGGGGCATTGTCTTTGCAACTGTTGATTGATTTAAAAACGCTATTTCAAATATGTAGTACCTCTAACCATCAATTTTTCAGTGTAAAAATATTTCCAAACATCAAAGCCGTTTAGAAGTTATAAGCAAATGTTAGCGAAAATAGCGTTTTGGTAAATATTTTTTTAAGGCAAAAGTATTAGCCTTATGAAAAAACCCTGTTTCAAAAATGTTGTACATGAATCTATAGCAAACATATATTTTTTACAGACCTTCTAACCAAACCGTTAATAAGTTATAAGCTTCATAAAGTGACCGTGTTACGGTACTAAACGAGAGTAAGGCCCTTAACCAAAACTAGGTCATGAAAGTAATATTTGCCGTACCTTTCATTAACCGAATATAATATTTATTTGATATTACAGTTCGTTTTTTTCAACTCCGAATTTTCTATTATCTAGATTTGTGGAAAATACCTTGAACTTTGGATAACAGAGACTATCTATCATGCATTACCATAATAACACAGTTAGGTATTATTACCTATGCTAAATGATGATTGGTTTAATGGTTTAATTTGTATACCAGGGCACGTAGATTTCTATCTTGGAAAGATAATAGACCCCAAAATCGATGGCGTGTTTGCAGGTTCATGAATACTTATTACAACTTTTATAAACTGCAATATCTACCTATGTTCAAAATTATGACACTTCTATGAACCTTTCATTTTCACTTTGGAAAAAAGGGTCAAGGGATAATAAAAAAAAAAACAGTGGAAACAACGAAGGAGATAAACATAAACAGAGGAACAACCTTTAGCAGACGCCAATGGAAACTCATGTAGAGGTCAATGACTAACGATAGGTACCTACGTGCATTTCTCGCAAAGCTACCAAAAACTACTAGATGAACTAGATTTCTTAGCAAAACTATAAACAAATTGTACTTAAGTATGTAGGTTTCCTACTACTTTTACATAATTGTACTGACCAGCTCACATGAGGATATAGAATCTTCATCCAACAATCGGAACCGAGCCTTTTCACGTTTCAAAACTAATGATTCTGACGACGACGCCATTGAATGGTGTGAGGCATTATGGACTCCTTTAACATCACTCATTCTGTCTCATAACGACCAAAGCAAGATAATCAAACACAGATGTATAGTTGCAACTTCAAAAAAATATAGCATTATTTACTTCGCGTGACCCGTTGCGACGTCGCAATAAAGAAAATTAACGTTTGCCGTGACCTTCGAGAAATATGTTGTCAGAGCATTGTATCTGTTACGTATAACTGTTTATTACAGTACCTACCTATTAATACAGAATTGCGAACTGACATTAGACCGAGGACGTCGCGGACCGGTACATGATTCTATGCATAAATTATCTTACTTTGTGATCGAGTAAATCAATTTCTGGGCAGTAAAATGGAAATGAGAAGCCATTGAAATTCAGATAACAGACGTTTTGAATTTAGAATTTATTGGCAGAGAACCACTATCGAGCTTACAACGATTGTAAAATGATTGTTATAGTTTGGAGATGGATAGTAGCTGGTTTATTTTTAAAAGCTATTGTAATGCCCGTTGTAGTATGTCCAGCACCCTGATTGCGTAACACACAATTAATCACAATCTGAATCATTTTGAAGGATATTGCTAATCCATTGCTTCATAATGTTCGAAAAATTTGTTTGTCGGCAACGTAAATAACGCAATGAATGTTGTTGAACTGTCAGAATGAAAGCCATTCCTACTGTTAGTATGTTACGCAATTAGGTACCCCGCTGGCTGTGGAGCATTTCCAAGCCCAAGGACGGTAAAGTAAATAAACAGAGGTAGAAAGACAAGGCAAAACGTCAATGAGCTTGAATAGATTGATATTCCACACAAATTTATGAAAGCATGACCGCACTGAGCTAGTTTCTTAAGAGGGAAACGCCAGGTCTTAAGGTAGCCAATTTTTTTAACGTTTTTTTTTTAAATTCGCAGGTCAGTATCAGGTTTTATGTTGTTGATTCGCTGCCGTAACAAATATTTATTTAAATATAGAATTATAATCATGAAAATCATCAATACAACATTCTAAGTTCATATCTACAACCCTATTGAATGACCATATCTATCTTGAAATATGAATCAATACGGTTATATGAACTTGGAAACTTGTTTGGAATCCCAAATGTATTTTCTTACTCGCAATTAATTTACAATGTGTAGATCCAGCCCTTGCGAAAATATTCAAAATCAATAAATAAAACCAGAAAAATAATATCTCTATCTGTTATCTATAAATATTTCCGTCCCTATCTATATTAATTATAATAAACCTACGTACTTACTACATTTCATTAGCATTATAATCCTAATTTACATAATCCTGGCAGAAGATATAGGAAGATATTTGAAAATGATTATACATATAGGTAAAAAATAATCCTCTGCAGCTGCCTATAGATTGTTATGAACAGACCAAAAGATACAGGATGCTCCTAAACATCAACTGCGACAGCTATCTGTCTATCAATGGACAACACAACCGAATTACTGGACAATACTGATATTCTACGGACAGATAGGCAGTCACTCCATGTATAGTACTGATATTCAGCTGGATCGGGTTGTACTGAAAGCCGACCCCTAACTAACCTATTTGAAAAAAGCTAGGCAGATGATAATGACTGATATTCTACGGACAGGTCTTGTGAAACTGTGACCAGACAGTCGTTAGAACTAGATCAAGTATACCAACCTCCGTCGTTATGGAAATTCGGCATCCCCATGGCGATGGAACATTAACTTCTCCAGCCGGTCAGTATGGTTTGAGATAACTATAGATTAGGATACACTAGAGCATTTTTTCAAGCATTTCCATGCAATGTAACGTTCTTACGAATAGTACAATACAGGCAATAGCTCATTTTCGAAAAGTATTTTCATGCAATGTAACGTTCCTGCGAATGTTTACCAGTAACATTTCTCTCTACGATGCGTGCATTGTTGATAATTGTGTGTTCTTAAATCGGTCGTGCCTTTCCTCGATAAAATGTTACTCCAATGCGCTCGTTGGTTTTGAAAATCGGGTTGTAACTATACATCGAACGTCGTGTTCGAAGTGCGGTTCGATAATATTATAAAACGGCGAATGCTCGATGTTCTGTTACAAGTAAATGCTCTAGTCTATACTCACCTTGAAGCTCAGTTAAACCTACTCCGAGAAATATCTTTTCATATAATTTACAATGCGTAAAGAGGTTTAATCACGTGATAAGCATAACATTATGTTGCAATCTAAATAATGTGCTTTATAGATTAGATTGTTGCTACATGCGTGTCATTTTTTATAGGTAAATATAATATATAATAGGATAAGTCTTGGAATAGGCGGTCTAGGCGGATACAATTAATTTAATCAATAACGTTTATCAAAAACGTCTATCACGTTAAATTGCAGGTGTTAAAAATATTGCTATCCACATTCATTCATGAACAACACATGATTTACCGCCTAAAACTACTTTTAACGTACGGAAAATTGTACTAATTGTATTGGTAAATTGTTGTGTGTTATTGTAGGGACAAGTAGGTTATATATGTATAATATACAGGTACCTATAGGTGGGTTTTACTCAGCAAACGTTTACAAACTGAAACTGAAATAACAGCAGGGAGTATAAAAACGAAAAGGAACGATAAAATATACTTAACTAGCTTCCGCCCACGAGGTACGTCGATAAAAACTGTCCTATGTCCTTCCCTGGGATGCAATCTATCTCTCTGCCAAATTTTATCGAAATTCGTTCAGTGGCTTAGACGTGAAAAGGTAACATACAGACAGACAGAGTTACTTTCGAATTTATAATATTATTGTAGATGATAGTAGAATCATACAATGTTCGAATAGCTAAGAGGCTCGGTCAATATCTCAGGAGGCATTCAACGGGCCACTTACTCAAAGACTTGATACAGAAAGCGTTCCTCCTGGATACGGCTTACACTGCCAAGAGATTGTTCGCCCTAGGGCCCTGACCTACTAATAACCTTGATCCCATCGCCGCCGCTGATGATGGTAGACTACTAGAGTAATAATGGAGAACTAATGATAACATCGAAAATTGTGTGACAGAAAGCATTAAAACTTGGATGATTATGCTACTAGAAAAAAAAAACCTATTGTGTTCTGCGGTGATTACAGTTTAACTCATTTAAAAAGGTCGAAGTTTGTTTGTTATCTAAATTAACTTCTGAATGCCAACACAGTAATATTTTGTTGACATTTTCATCATAAGCATTACCTACGTGTGACAATTTTAGCAAGTTTAGGCGCCGAATTATTGGATAGGCTTTATTTGTAAAAAAAACATACCTAAGTATTGCATATTGTTTCAAATATAGCCGCTTGTGATTTATAGTAGGTATTGGCTTCTAAATGTAGAGTCAATAGAAGCTAGGTTACTTCATTTTCTATCACAGCCAAATTCTTTTAAATACCGCACTATTTGGTGATATTAAGCCCCACTAGGTGAAATTCTTTCATCGGCATGACCTTATAGAGAAAGCAAATTAAGGTAGCATTTTATTAACAAGTGCATCCAAATTCGAAGACATGTGACATCTGCCAACCCGCACTGGGCCCGCGTGGTGGATTACGGCCCACTCCCTCTCACCGAGAGGAGGCCTGTGTCCCAGCAATGGGAACATTATATGCTGGTTATGATTATGATGAAGTGCATCCTTATGTCCCAGTAACTGATATGACTGTGTTGATTTTGATTTTGGAACGCCAGCCTGTCGGTTGTCAGGTCAAAATCTAGGAAGAAGCCCAATTTCATTAGTGGTTTTTCATGGTCTGCCAATGTTAACCATCTATTATAGCATTGATAATAACACTCAAGAAAACAAATCGTAAAGCTTGATTCTTTTCAGTTACAAAAGTCAACCAAACATACGCATAATCAAACATGAATATTGGCGATGTTTTTGGGTACAATCCATTTCGGATCGTCAATTACCCGGGAACACCTGAGTCCCGGGATGGCCGGGATCGATAGGCGGAGTCGACCGGGATTGGTGCAGCCCTACTCTGGGCGGGGACTGAGACACACGGATGCTGCGGATGAGAACAGAGATAATAATAATTATAATAACAAGTATATCAACAGACTATTTTTCCCAGTCCTTTTTTCTTAAAGAGAGCCTTCTCTTTAAGAAAAAACCGGCCAAGTGCGAGTCGGACTCGCGCACCGAGGGTTCCGTACAAACCTGCAAGGTTTACAAAGTTCGTTCATTACGACAATCGAGTCATAACTATGCGGTATCAATGGTTGTACTTTTGCGTTTTGCGTTTTTGCGTTGACTTAGATTTTTTTTTTTTTCACGGGTTAAAGGCAATTAGATCTAAGTATTTGATATGAATTTCAACTTGATAGCTCTACGCGTTCATGAGGAAAAAAGTAATAAGTTTATATTTATTAAAAAATAAATATATATTTTGTAATGTAACTAAAAATTTAAGGTTTTCGGAATTTTTCCTTTATGTGTGCTATAAAACGTTGCTTCATGCCAAATTTCAAGATTCTAGGTCGACTGGAAGTACCCTTTAGGTTTTGATTCCCTTGCGAGTACTTGCGAGTTTCAAAATATGCAGCTTAAATTGCTGTTTCTTTTGATTGCGTTGACATAGAAGTTTGATTTTGTTACAGCTTAAAGGTATTATAGACCTGAGTATTTGGTATGAATTTCAATTTAATACCTCTACGCGTTTATGAGGAAATGGGTAGTAAGTTTAAAATTATTAAAAAAAAAAAAAAAATGTGATGTAACTAAAAATTTATGGTTTTCGTAATTTTTCCTTTATCTATGCTATAAGACGTTACTTCGTACCAAATTTCAAGATTCTGAGTTCACGGGAAGCACCCTGTAGGTTTTGATTCCCTTGCAAGTGTCGAAAATTTGCGGCATAAACGGCTGTATCTTTTGATTGCGTTGGCTTAGAAGTTTGATTTTTTCACAGCTTCAAGGGACAGTAGACCTGAGTAATTGATATAAATTTCAGCTTCATACCTCCACGCGTTCCTGAGAAAAAGGGTCTTGACAGACGGACGGACAGACGGACAACAAAGTGATCCTATAAGGGTTCCGTTTTTTCCTTTTGAGGTACGGAACCCTAAAAAGGACTGGGAAAATAGTCTGTGGAGCAAGTGTGGCGAGCAATACTCGTGCCTACGAGTATTGCTCGCCACACTTGCTCAACACGGGTTAGTGATTTCAGAATTATCTAAACTATCTTACTACTAAATTATAAACTAGCTGACCTGACAGACGTTGTCCTGTTTTTGATTCGAAAGACACGTAGCGCCATCTATTATCATAATAACGTTATTGTGGTTTTCCTCGGGGACAGCGCTTTTTTTCGGGATGAAAGGTACCCTATGTCCGTTTCTGGACACCTGACAACGTATATGCAAAATTTCAGGATGATCGGTTCAGTGGTTTAGGCATGAAAAGGTAACAAACAAACTTACTTTCGCATTTCTAATAAGTATTAGTTAGGATGTGAAAGTTTGTTTGAATGTTTGTTACTCAATCACTCGTAAACCTTTGAATTTGATATTCCCACGGGATCAAAACTTACGTGAGTAGGTAAAACTAAAACCGTAGGGCCCTGCAATGCGATTCTGTAACCATCTCACCGTGAAATCTTAGGTGAAGTGAGCGTGGAGTGAGCTACCAATAGTGTCAATTCCTAGCAAAAACAAACTCACATCACCTAAGTTTTCACGGTGAGATTTTTACAAAATCGACCGGCTGCTAGTTTTATATTATAAAGAGAAAAGATTTTATTTTTTGTATGTTTGTTTGTTACGCTTTCACGCTACAACGGCTGAACAGATTTGGATCAAATTTGACACACGGATAGACCATGACCTGGATTAGGACACAGGATACTTTTTATCTCGATATTCCCACGGAATTGAGACTTATGCAGGTGAAACCGCGGGGTGCAGCTAGTATATCAATACAAATCTGAAATCACGAACCCGTCTTTTTTCCTCACGATGTTTTGATGTGAGTAAGGTACTAGATAAACTTAGAAACTAGGTAAATAGGAATTGAGAAGTCACATTGGTACCTACTACCCGTGAATTGAAACTACAAACTTATGCATGAGAGCGAGGTTTTAACCACTAGAACATCACGACATGAACTGAATTATTGAGACTTTTAAACGAGATGTCACTGTGGTCAGTATTCTTAGATACTTATTTACTTAGGTAAATACGGCAGATGCTAAGTGTTAGAAGACTTTTAAGCGCCTGTGTTAAATGTCCCATCTCTCCTTTCAAATACTTGTACAATGCGTGCCACGAAAGATGAGACTTAAAACACCACGTGGTTTGACATGCGCAGTACACGATTTTAGGTATCTTTAGCGGTATGAGGTCTGAGTGCGGGACGGGACCAGACGTCATAGGGGCGGCGGAAAGAGCAGTGGAGGCGGGGTCAAGTCTCATCTTTCGTGGCACGCATTGTATGTTGCTTAAAATATAATCCGCAACCGTAACAAATATGGCTTTTTTTTCAGGATAGGAAATCATCAAATGACCCCTCCCGCTCTGGGTGGAGCGGAAGGGAGTGTCAGACTCTTACTGACTAAAACCCACCCGTGTTCCTTCCTTAGCCCTTTATGTTCAATGACAATCCCGCTGAACAAATATGGCATACAGAATCATAATCATTAGAATCAGCAATACAACTCCTGGAGTTAGAATTAGTCTCAAATGTCATGATTTCATGAAATAGTGATTCAATGGGGTAGGACTATGAACTTATTTCGAGTTGTATTGATGATTTTTATCATCTATAAATAAATATTTGTTACGACCGCGAACAACATACAATCTGATACTGATCTTTCATCATTCTCAAGGTATACGTACTTATAATTTTGTGACTTCATAATTTCACATTAATTTATCGTAAGTAGGTAATAATATAAAATGACTCAAGTAGATAAGTACCGTAAGTACCTACTAATTAATTTCAATCTTGGACTTGTAATCCCATTATCGGTCATTTAGATTTGATAGTAAGATGTCACAATTTCGTGCAATAGTCTTTATATATATGTATTTAAAAATATCAAAATTAAATTCTAACTTAACTAAAACTATACAGAAACTAAAAAATTGCGTCGAAAAATTCATCCGCAACGCTGTCGACTGGTAATAATGTACCCAAGAGAGAGACTGGCGGCATTATAATACCACGTCGTCGTATGGCGATGCTTAGCCTCTGGCCAAAGTAAAAGCCAGCCCTTGGGTAATAAGATAGTAAGAAGATAAATAGATACCTAAATTGTAGGTGAGAAATCGTAATTATTATTAGCGTGCAAAAAAAAATCCGAAAAATATCTGGATATTAGAGCGTTCAAACAAACAAACTCTTTAGCTTCATTATTAATATCTAGATGTATCTAATAAACGGAATTTTACGGCGTTTTTTCTAGTAGACCAAAGCATGATCGTCTTTCAGATTTTAAAAGAAAATAAAGAAAGAAAATACGTTTATTTGCGGCAAACATGACGCATAAAAATAAAAAAACACATACAACAGAAAAACAAAGTAACATAGTAACGTAGTATTTTCAGGAACACTTATATTTTTTTAGATAATATGGAATCTGTGGTACGCCTGTTTGACAAAGATGATTTTTTCTGCAGCTTATCGTAAAATTATGTTCGTATAAAGTCTAGTAACAAACTGATGTGACAGTTCTAGAAGCTGATTTTACTAAACTACCTCATGATGTGATGAAACACATATTTATTTTCGTCGATAAATTGTATCTATTTAATTTAAATATTAACATTCGCGTATCCTGAAATATGTGTATTTTCTTGTTTGTATTTTCGTCCAAATGTTATTAGGCGCCGCCCTCTCTGTGAGAGGGTTGGTCCATCCCCTTCCAGAGAGGATAAAAAGCTGAGGGATGCTGGCCTCCTAACTAGTGTGAATCTGAGTGAGATACAGTCTAGTGATAAGTGGGATAACTAACACACATTTTCTTATATTTTTTGATTTAATGTTAGTAAAAAAATAACTCGTGTAATTCGAAAATACTGAAAGTATTGTGACTATTCTCCGTTTTCTTGTGTATAATGTCTTAAATATGTGTTAAAGGATTATTATCAACCCAGTGATTAAAAACGTGAGTAATTAATATTTTATCTAATGGAATTTCTTGGACAATTATATAATTAACTAGCTTCTGCCCGCAACTTCGTCCGCGTGAAATTTCTTGTTCCACGCTGTTACTCCGTTTTATGTACTTTATGTACTTTCTGTACTTCCGCATAGCGTTCTTCGAACTGTTTTTCTGCTTGCCTCGTAAGGGTCCTAGCGTGATATTAGATAGCCTACAGGCTATAAAATATCACGGTATAAGGCCTTCCTCAGGAATTGAGCTATCAAATCCGATTGGTAGTTTTAGAGATTAGCGCGGCGTTCAAACAAACAAACAAACTCTTCAGCTTTATTTATTACCTATTAGTATATGATGTATACAAAATATTTTAAAAGAGTAACTACGGAGTTTCTTACCCATTTTCTCCATACGAAAATACCTTTTGGAAGGGGCGACTAGGGCGACTGCAAACCATTCTATTTTTTGACGTTCAAAAGTGCCTTTTTGAAATAAATGCTTTGACTTGATATGTTTTACCGAGTGTATGAACGCTGAAATTCTCAAGGATAAATAAACAATTCAATAAATTCCTAACATTCCTACGTAATTATGATTGGACCAGAAACATAGAGAGAGAGCAAAGAAACGATTACTTAATTACCTAATCGATTTATTTTACCTTTTTTTTTACTAGCCTTTACTGACCCAATCCTGGGCAAAGGCCTCCCTCCATTCCTACCATCTTTCGCGAGCCCGCGCGTCCTCCTTCCAGTTTTGACGGAACCTATCCAGCTCGTCCGCCATCTCCTACGTGGTCTGCCGCGACCCCGCCTCACTGTCTCAGGGCATCGAGAAAATATTTAGGTACACATCAAAAACCGCACTTCAGGCATGCAACCCTTCGGGTTAGTTCATGAAAATTCCAATTTTCCTAATGACAGACAGATTGATTCCGATCCACAATTCAACGAACCATCAGAAAACCAAAAATAGATAGATCTTAAAATACTTAAGTATACCTACATGCCCACTTATAAGTAACTTCTATTCTCCCAGTTATTAGGTCGGGCCAGGCGGCAGCGTTTTGTGTAAAATGATGAATCAAACTACTACACCGAAAGCCGACCTCAACTATAGTTTGGGAAAGGCAAACCTGAAAATAACATTCTAGGCTGGATTGTTTTTTTAATCCTACGGTCTCACACATAGATACTGCATTCGCGATTTATTTGCCAAAGATGTAAATAACCTATCAGCTTATAGAAAAATAACTTTAATTCCTACACATTAAAGTTCAGTTTACGCTACAACTTCAAACATTTTTATAACCTTTTCAATAGTACTAATCACTCTGAAATCAACTTAATTGGCATTAAAATAAAGTTGATATTTGTTTAACTTGAAATAAAATTAATTTGAAACATTAGTTTGAATAGACTTTAGATAAAATCACGTCTTTCTCCCATTGACAAGCAAATACTATAGAACACCACCTGCTACGCTCCTCCGTCACTGCCTAAGTCACACGTCATCTATAGGTTTTGGTCAGCGGGATTGTCCGAAAGGGTTACCGCTGGCCCGGAACATAAAGGGCTAAGGAAGGAACACGGGTGGGTTTTAGTCAGTACGAGTCTGACACTCCCTTCCGCTCCACCCAGAGCGGGAGGGGTAATTTGATGATTTCCCATCTTAAAAAAAAAATTAAAAATCTATAGGTTTCTGTGACTTGACATGCATAATCTTTCACGCCTCGCTATGTTACCTTTTCTGGTCATTACAGTTGGTAGCTACACCCAAATTGCGTCTTCTTCAATTACAATCCGAAAGTTTTTAGAATTTCACCTCAAATTCCATCCCACCGGAGTCCGGCGTCAAGCCTGATGTTTCGTTGATGCGTGAGAGTTACCAGTACCTTAGGCATCTTTTGGGCATGCTCGTTCCATCATAGACCTCATCTATCGCTTTCCATACAAAAAAAAAACATTGTTGAAAAAGCCTGTTCAACAACGCAATTAGGCTATATTTACAAACTTTAAGAACCTACATAATTATTTAAAAACAGACTATTTTTGGCCAGCCTTTATGCAAGTATTGCATTGATCTCCAAGCCAAGTGCTCTCCGTACATTGTGTTTCATAAAAACGTCTCGAATAACCCTTACACGTATGTTTTGATTCCTGATCAAATCGAATTTACTGCCCGCAAGGGTAGAGTGCTCGAGATAAATATTACAACACGCGTTCACACCTAGCACTAAGCGGGGCCTTTAGGGGATAATAAATCCGTATTTATTCTTTTTATATCGCCCCAACCCTTCTGGTAATCGAATCATGCCCGCTAACCGTAGCGAATCGATTCGTTTGATGGCTTTCTCGGATCTTACTTTATTTGTTACTGAAGTTTTGGTTTTTACATTAGTAGTCTTGTGAATTATCGTTGACTAAATCCAGGCTAATAGTAGTTAAATACTCTAAACTACTATTTTGTATGTGACTACGCCCATTTATATTAAATATAAATTATTATTATTATTATACGGATCATTTTGAGGAATCAATTGACACCACATTCATTAATATCAAATGAGTTCTATATCTTGTCTTAGTCCTTCAGGTGGACTATTGTGCGTGAGCTATGGCGGCCGTTGGTGGTTATTCCAACCAGCTCACCTCATTCCAAAAGTTGATTTCATCTCCTGATCTTTTAAAAACATCTGTGTGAGATCTGGGTGCCCCTAGGGTTTCTGTCCTAATCTGGGTGATGCCTGAGCATTCGAAGAGCACATGCGCAATGATTTCTTCAGTTGTATACGCTACGATGGAACATACGTAAATATGTATACAGTGTGTTAGGTTAAACGAGGGACATACTTTAAGGGAGTGTAGTACTCATAAAAATGAAGAACTTTTACTAAGAAACCAACATTGAAATCGAGAAAATAAAACCAGCCGCTCTATACATTTCTGTTCGCATAACTGGACAAAATGTGGGGAACAGCTGTTTTTTTTTTTCATATTTTTGAGTCAGGCCCATATTAAAAGTTGTTCATTTTCATGAGTACTACACTCCCTTAAAATATGTCCCTCGTTTAACCTAACACACTGTATACATATTCGATTCCTTCTGGCATCGTCGTAGTCGGGAAGGAATTATTGTTGCATTTAGTTCTGGGCGTTAACATTTTACTAACAAGTTCCGTAAACGTTAAGTAATGGCAAAATGCTTACCTAATTCTCCTCTTCCACCATGTTTAGAGTGACCATGAAGAGTTGGCTGGAAGCCAGCGGCATGGATGACGGCTCTTTGTCGTGTATGCTAGCGGAACCGCGGGAGGCCCTGCTGCCTATCACTGGCAGGGAGAACCTGGCTCCAAGAAAGAGGTACCTAATTTATAGTGAACTAGCTCTGTTAATCGCCACTTCGTCCGCGTAGAATTTAATAAAAAAGTTATTGTTCAGTTTGCACACACACATACATAGTGTAATCCCAAATAAATTGGGTTATGGGCAGGAGAATGATGTCTTGCTTCACCCATTACATATAGGTCATAAACCTAACTCTGCCTACTCCTTCGGCTCGTACATGCGTGATGTTATGTTTCACTACGCTAAAACATAAATTACCGGTTGCAATACTTTTACAGTAGAAGATAAACCTTGAAACGGGTTTATGATAACAATACTATCTTGCAATTTGCATCAATTTAGTCCTGCTATGAATAAAAACCGGTCAAGTGCGAGTCAGACTCGTGCACCGAGGGGTCCGTACAAAGGACAATGAGAAATGGTGGGCCCACCTCTCAATAGAAATAAGATACTCATGAATGAATAGGTATTTTTATGCAAAATAAAACTTAGTAAGTATTACGACTAAGGTTAAAAGTCAGTACTTTCGGAGATATACTAACTATTATACTGCCATAAAAGTGATTCCAATCCAAGCAATTAATTATAGTAGTTTACTTCTTATTAAGATAAACATTACCCAGACTCGGACGGCATGGTTGGCGCATGCTGCGCTGCGTGTCGCGGGTTCGATTCCCACACAGAACAAATATTTGTATGACCTATTAGTAGCTGTTCCGGGTCTGGCTGTCCGCTGTTTGTGTTTGTGAGTTTAAATGTTTGTAAACGCACCCACAGTACAGGAGAAATTCTTAGTGTGGAGAAAAGTGAAAAAAAAATAGCTTTGTCTGCTGACTGATTTTTCAATCGACAGATAATTTTTATTCGTTGAATAAATTTGACACGTGTAGTTTTTGTATGGAAAAATTGTCAAAAAATCAAAATTATTCCTCCGATAAAATTATCTGGCATTGGGAATTATCAGCCCTTAATGGACTACTGAACTGCATCTCGATTGGTTTTGTGGAAAATGAAACAACATCGTAACTGTGTTGTGTGCAAATACATGTATTATTACTATTCTACCTTATACATATCCATAAAGAATATGTTAGACTGAGAAGACTTTAAGACGTCGTGTCTCCGAAAGGACTAACATTTGACCATAGTTTTGTAAGTAACTAATGTTCCGCTTAAAAAGCCCTATCCAACGGTATATCGCATGTTAGGTACTATTGAAGGGTGGGCCCAGACCCCATGGTCTAGTACATTAATAGTATACTACATTTGTTTCCCACTCTCATTTTTTGGTATGTCAATAGTTCACGGGAATCGTGTCTCGAATATTTTTCCGGTGTTTTCGGATTTTTTCCTTTACTTGTACTACATGACATTGCTTCTTGCCAAATTTCATGATTCTAGGTCAACGGGAAGTACCCGGTTTTGATTCCTTTGCGAGTGTCAAAATATGCGGCATAAACGGAACATATTAAACGCCCGATCTTTTGATTGCGTTTGATTTTTTTCACTGCTTCAAGGGCAGCCCTGAGTGTTTGATATTAATTTCAACTTGATAACCACGCGTTCCTGAGAAAAAGGGTCTTGACAGACGGACAACAAAGTGATCCTATAAGGATTCCGTTTTTCCTTTTGATTTATGTAACCCTAAAAATAACATCTTCCCATTCATGTAGTTGACTTACTGTCAGGCTTTGACTCAAACTGTTAGAGGTTCGTTTATTTTTATAATTTACTTGTCTGCAATTCTTTTGATACCAGCCGTTATTACTATTACCAATGGTTTAATGAATGCATGCAGCGCGCAACCGAAAGAATTCAAAGCGGCATGGATTACGCACCCATCTATTAAATGTAACAAGCCGCTTATTTATTTTATAAAATGTAGGCAATCTAGACT
Source organism: Luperina testacea (assembly GCA_927399505.1). NCBI lineage: Eukaryota > Metazoa > Arthropoda > Insecta > Lepidoptera > Noctuidae > Luperina > Luperina testacea. The sequence goes on along the minus strand of OV656768.1, from coordinate 13,028,468 downwards.
AGACTTCTAATTCAAAGTTAATAGACAGTAAATGTCAGAAACTACGAATTTTGCCCTGAAATACTGAAACGGTGTTTATTTTTTGGATTCTAGTGCTAGATTTTTTAGAATGTTTAAAACTTTAATATGACTTTATCTTTTAATGACTAATTCATAAGATAAGGCAAAGTGTTTAACATCGAAACTTGAACATACTATAACTTGTTCTAGGGACAGAACATTGGAACCATGCGCTATGTCCGAAGAGGCTTACCTATCAAGTGGAGCAGGATCCCCTTGCGCCGGTCTCTCCCGCGAAGAACGACGCAGACGACGCCGTGCTACCCTCAAGTACAGAACAGCCCACGCTACCCGCGAAAGAATCCGTGTCGAAGCTTTCAACGCAGCCTTCGGATCCCTCAGAAGACTTCTACCAACATTACCACCTGACAAAAAGCTGTCAAAAATCGAAATCCTGCGACTAGCTATCTGCTATATCGCCTATCTCAATCACGTGTTGGATGCGTAAGTCGTTCAACTGATAGGCATAATTATTAATTATGTCCCTTATGTTTTAATGATATCTTTATTTTATCGCTGGTTAATGATGCCTGCTTCTAATTGTTCCACTGCAGGAAATAGCCTCTTCTCGTACAGCGGGGTAATTGCGGTTTTTTTTTTTGCCCGAATATTGTAGGTATGTACAACAGAGTGGAGCGGGCACAGTGGTAACGGCCCCGACTTGATGACGACTTGTAGGTCGTGGTTCGAACTCAGGCAGACGCTTTACTTTGTGTAAATAATTTCATCACCGCTGCTCTTAAAGGCTCCTACAAACAGACGCGACAGGCGATATAATCGCGCGCAACACAAAGGCACCGCTCGTTGCACGACTTGCGGTGCCTTTGTGTCGCGTGTCGTGTCGCGTCTGTTTGAAGGAGCCTTAAAGTGGCGAAGAAAAACATCGTGAGCAAACTAGCATGTCCTAGGACCAAAATAAAATTCAAAGACATATGACATCTACCAACCTGCTGGGCCCGCGTGGTAGATTACAGCCCACTCCCACTCGAATAGAGGAGGCCTGTGTCCCAGCAGTGGGAAGTAAGCTGTAATGTAATAATCTGTGACATCTGTTACATTACATGTAACAGAGATGTCACAGAAACGATATCTTTATCTAGTCACTGTCTTCCTCATAATGTAAAAATAATAATTTAGGTACCCAGGTACTTGTGTTTTTTTTTTGTAAATATAGAACATAAAATAAAAAACAAAATAAAATTAATATGTACTATTTATTTACAACTTAACTTTCTAGTTTAAGATATAACAACCCTTTTGTCTTATCAATAGGTAACTGTAATACACAATCCAGTTAAATCAGAGGTATTTCATTTTCCCTTTATTGTTACTTCCTTAATATTAATTTACAATGATATTTCAAGATCTAGTTCTTTAATATAATGCGTCATTATTTTCTTTTTAAATTGTCCAAATAACTCAGGAGCACTGGGAAGAATACCATTCCATGTAAGACACCTAGGATGACTAAAGACAAGAACATCCTAAAGAAAAATACTTCGATGATTTCAGTATATGAAAAGGCTAAAACTACGATAGGAATATTTGTGAAAGTAATACCAGTAATTATCGTCGCTCCGACTTTTTGAATGGCCTGTTCTACTCTATTCTTTCCCTCACCTGTGGCATAAGCGTGAGCAATGTGACTACAGAATTCCACACTTATTCCGATAGATACAATCAAATTAATACAGGAGACAGCGTTAAGAGGAATATTCCAAATGTACATGACACCCATCATATTTACAACTACCAAGATTACATTAAACATAACGGCAAACGTAGTCGTAATATTGAACCCAGAAGCCAGCAGATTCAACACCATGGCGCTGACAAGGCAGTACCCGATTGACACAAACGTATCTGCCCACATAGTCAAATATTGCTCATAATATACAAAGAACAAAGAATATGGAATTACTTCCACATTCAGACCTGTGTGTTTTTGAATCGCAGCGGTTATGTCCGCACTGATCCTATAACCATAATCAACAGCATTAATATAGTCTTTCGAGGTACTTAACGGTGTTAAATAAGCCATGAAATTAGTATCATGGACGGTTGCACGACCCTCTGCATCGAGGATATAATTAACGGAACTTGAATAACTGGCTAATCCAGCTTTGTTGCAACTATCAGTGGGTGGATCCTGCAAGAAGAATGGTATATACCTTTCGAAAGCTTCTCTGTGAGGTCTCAACATGCCGTTAGCGTAGTCTGACCTCTTGATTTCACAAAAAGAACAATCAGGTGAAACACTTGTACTTTCACAAAACCCACCATCTGTGGTGTTGTATTTACAACAGCCACCGTATAAATTAGACCAATCTATGAAATCATCCAACCAAGAGTTGGAACTCTTAGAAATAGAAGTAATTTCGCTATATCTCGAAGCCAAAAATATTTGAGTGATTAGAGAGTCTTGGTGACACATCTGCCCACCACAAACAACGTTTTGATGGTTGGGATTAGCAAAATCCAAACCTCCTTTAAGAATGAAATATATTGGTGGTCCCATGCGTATATAGTTACTGACAGCTTGCAAATATTGATACACATAAGAATCGGTTGGTAATGCTAATTCTTGATCTAATCCTATTTCTAACTGAGGAATCAACATGACACTTGAAGAAACCATGCCCATAAATACAACAGCTACTACAATTTTTACGCGCCAATCAAGAATAAATTTAGAATATGGTTCCATTAATCTTTGAGTAACACCTTTGTGAGGAGTTTCTGAATGTAGAGGATTTTCGTCATCTAATATTTTTTTCTGAATGCAACAGAACAAGTCAAATCTGTTATTAGAGGCACGTTTGTAGTCAATGGATAATAATGCAACAACTGTGGTTACCTGAAAAACGAACAGAAATCCTAAAGAAACTGATGCAAATATAGCAAAGGTCACTACGGCAGGGAAGTTAGCAGTACTGCCGACTGCAAAACAAGTTATTTGAGTCACTGACGTCACAAAAATTGAAGGACCGACTTCACTCATCATTTTTTCAAAGACAAACCTTCTCTTTTTCTCAAAACTGAAATCCTCTCTATAGTCGTCAAATGATTTTAAATTACTTTGAATAGCATGCAGTGAGTTGACCATAAGAAAAACGTTATCAATACCGACTGATAGAACAAAAAATGGTATGACATTAATAGCTAGCAGCGTTAAGGTAATATTGGCATATCCCAGAGCACCCATTGCACAGAAAATGGCCACGAGAACTACTAAAATACTGCCAAGAGCAACCATAATTTTGCTATCAATTAACCAAGTTTTTAATGATCTTATGTTTCCCAAAGCTAAAGTTACATAAGCAAACATAAGAACGTAACTAATGGCAATAGGTACAGCTTCTGCAACAGATACTCGTTGAATCTCATCTTCAATGGACCTTTCCGTAGCAAAAGCGACAGAAACATAATCTGGTTTCCTGTTATCTCGGTAATCATGCAAAAGATCTATAAACTTTGCTTCCCATTCCAACACAGGTTCTAGTTCTTCTTGTAAAAGGAAATTTGAAATAGGAAAATTTATCAGAAGGGTATTGGCACTCAAAATATTACCTCTTTCGAATCCTCCAAATACCAGGTCAGGCTCAGCACCACCACCCCACGACGTCAAACAATCGAAACTATAGTGATTGTTAATACAGTTTTGAAGATTATCGAGGTAAGTAGTAGAATTTATATTATCCCTATCAGTACCCAAAAAAGAGGCTGCAGACATTGACACACATTGTCCAATCTCTTTATCTCCACCGCGAAGCCGAAGTGGAGCATAGCAGACGTCTTTTAACGTTACACCACCATCGTCTTCGCCTATTGCAATAATTTCATCTTCCAGTTTAACTAATTCTTGTATTGCCTCTATTCTGAATGCCGGACCGTAAGTGACGCCTTCTTCGTTGACAAAAGAATCTAAATCAAATGTTAGGAAAACCTGAGCAGTTCGATAAAACGGACCAAACCTCTCATTGAAAAAGTTTAATTCTTGACGACTTCGAGAATCGGGCGAAGACCAAAGTTCTATAGGTTTCGCAGTCAGATTTAGTTTTATTACACCGAAAAACATAGCAAAAGTGACCCAAGATGTTATCATAATAATTAGGACAGGGTGACTCGCAGACATACCTCCGATTTTAGCAAATAATATTTGAAATACCTTTGTCAGCTTATTTGCACCTGATACGCTTTCTTTTGTCCCAGAATTTCTGTTTACTTTTCTACGCTCCAGAAATGCTAAAAGTATAAAAATGAGAACACTGAATACAAAGAAACCTAAACCAATAGAAAATCCAAAGCAATTTAGTGATGCAACAGTACAAATATCAGGGATGATAGGTTCAGTCACAGGACAGGTTTGTATACAGTCCACACAGCTGCACTCCAGGTCATCGCCGAAGGTTGAACTACAAGGTAAAGCCTCCTTGCTCATAGAATCTTCTGTAGTAGGCCACTTAAGAAAATTCACTTGAACCGGCGCTAAAGGATTGTTTGAAGTATCACCAGTGAATCCAAACCAAGCTTCTGCATCACAGATTACTGCATTACCACACATTATATTTATAGCTGGCAAGCCAGTTTGAGGTACGATGACTCCAGAGCAGGATGCGTGGGCACCCAACATAAAATCTTGATACATTCTGTAGTCTATTTCATCGACATGTGTATAACCGTCTGTGGTCGTATTCCGCACTTCCAAGAATCGATCCTGGTCTGTAGCACAGTTCATTTCGCAGATTTGCCTCGCGAAGTTTCTGTAGCATGTTGGGCAACGGCCGAGGACACTGTCTGCGAGAACTAAACTATCGGCCGTCTTGACTATTTGGACTGGGTCGCAACAAGTAAATATCTCACCATCTGGTAATCTATTGCCTTCATCGTCGACAACAAAAGTTGGGCATATCCTGCTGAAGATATCTATGATTTCTCTTGCCTCTTCTTCGGTTAATCCTTTGATTAATGGTGTGGCGTCTTCGTTTACATGACATGGTTTAACCAATCCATTCGACGCTTCGTAGCATTCACCACGTACGACACATTTCGCATTAACACTGCACCACAAAGTCAGAAAACATAAAAATGTAATAAGAAATTTCATTTTGGCGGTTTCACTTATTTAGTAATCACATAATTTATTTATTAAAAGCATTGCTATGATAGTCGGTCTGCCATCGCCAGCTACTATGGCGATATAAATGGAAAAATGTGTTCGCTTGAATTAATCTACTGCTAAGTAATCGATAACTTATCAAAACTAAACGCAGGTGTGAGATAATAGTGTCAGTGATTACAACAATGTAGAAATTTTTCAAAGCTTTATCTTGAAGACGGCAATAAAATGAAATGAGTAGGTACCCAGGTGTAGACTGTTTAGCCCTAAGTCCCCCAGTGTCTCTAGGGAACGGCGTCCCCGACTTCCACCACAGCTGCTTTCCAACACGTTTCGATATCCCCATGCATTCGTAAGGAGCCAATAATATTCGAAAACAGACGACTTGATACCATGTTGCATTTTTAAAATATGTCGTCACAATGATTTATGTGCTTTGGCTGGTTCCAAAAAAAATCTGATAGCGCCACCGTGCGGCCTTTTTATGGCCAGTGCAGATTATTTAATATTAAATTCGGTCTGTGCTTGAGGAGAAATAAGACACTAATTTACACAACAATATTCATCTCAGGCCAGAAAAGCACCTGAACTAACCTGAAAATTGTCTACTTTAAATAACTATGATAAAAATTCTTCAGACCATAACAAAGATCTACGTACCTGATACGCATATTTAGATGCCCAGTGTGTGATGCCTTCTCGTCATAACTCGTCCTTCAACACTTTGTAATAAAACAGTCTAATCAAGTCAGAATGTAATAGAATCGTAAGTGAATTTCTCGCCGAGGCGAACACGTGTTTAATGGGCATTATATTGTGTTAAGGGTGAATGGCAGATAATTTACAAAGAGAACTATTTTACCAGACTATTTTGGAAGAAGTGTGATCAAAAGAAAAATTAGTGTTGGCGGGATAAGACAAACCAAACCCTCTCAAACTCTGCTTTATTGATCTAGGCTAGGCACCAGGCGCCGCGCTTTTTCCATGCACCCAAAACTACAGTAAAATAGCTTACCGACAATGTTTTTTTTTGTGTATCTAGATGCAGATATAGCAACCATTGACCTGCGCTGGATTTATCTCAGTTGAAAATGGGTACCAGTTTTTGCATATGGCCTATACCAGGGATGTAAATTAAGTAATCAGAACCTTACAGCGAACAATGTCAATATTTTGTATAATGAATTCTTTTCGTTAATCCAAACCGAGTTCAATAATTATTTTAAGAAGAACGTAGATGTATACAGGTTCGCCATCAAAAAAACTCAAACCTCAACTGGTTTGAGTTTTTTTGATGGCGAACCTGTATACATCTACGTGCCATTTTTTCCGAAAAATATTAAATGGGGCCATAACGTGCTAACAAACAATCTTGGCTTAGTGACTGCTGAAAAAAAACTATATACTTTTGCATTATTATAATTTTTTTTAATCTCTCTTAGCATTCCTCGGGACTCTGGGGTTCCAAAGGGTTTTGGAAGATGTACGAGGGTTCGCCACCCCTGGCCTATACTATAGATGATAAGACTTAGGCACTATAGCTCGGTCACCTCTATCTCATTGTTGTATAATTAGGTCCTTCCTTAACATATCGATTCCTCTGGGCTCAAAGGGCGTATAGCACAAAACATAGGTTTTCAAGAGAAGAAAAAAAAAGGATTTTTCGTTATACCTATATCTCTCATTTTTAGAGCCAGGACAAAGTTCTTAGAATTTTGATTAATACATGTCCTGTACACCCCATAAAAATACGCCCCGAGCAGGTACACAAAGGCGTAAGCCCAACTTTACATAAATGATGCAAAGACACAGGGGCGTATAAATTACTTGAAGTGGTAAGTACAATATTTTTACAATGATTTTTCTAATTGATGTTTTATTTTTTTAATAGGCATCTATTCTTCGATAATTATTTAGAAAACAATTTTTTTTTTGCCATAACGGTTCCGATGCTGGACAAAGGTCTCCCTTGTTCCTACTCTCTTTCCACATCTCTCCGTCCAGAGCTGCCAAAGACTAATCTATAACAAAGGAGTCCAACTCATCCCGCCAGCTCCGTCAGGGCTTGCTGCGATGTCATTTACCACTAAGCGGGACCCACTGGGTCGTAAGTTTGGCCCATTGATCGTCTGACATGCGGCAGATGTGTCCGCCCAATACCATTTAAGCGTGGCAGCTTTCCGAGTGACATCAGTTATTTTAGTGATGGAACGGATTGTTGTACTCTTAGCCCGGTCCACAAGTTTAATACCCAGAATACTCCTTTCCATAGCTCTCTGGTAAACCTCGAGCGTGGACCTCTGTTGAATTATCAAACACCATGTTTGAGAACCATACGTGAGAATGGGAAGAATACACATATGTCGATGAGTCTTCTCTTGAAGTGTGATAGTGGAAGATAGCCGATAGCTTCATTTGTTCTTTCTTGGCCCAATAGCTCTTCCTGGCATTTTCAGTGCGTCTTGCCACTAATTTGTTTGGTCTTGCCTGGAAAGAGACTATTTGACCTGATTTGATTTGACTTGATAGAGATACTCATCGACATATTTAACCTCCCCCACCCGCCACGGTGATCCTGCGATGCACGCTGTTCGTCATCAACTTGGTCTTTGACATATTCATTTGAAGTCCGACCTCTAGGGTTGCCGTGCTGTGGGTTGCCGTGTGTTTTCTAGCATCTGAGTCAGCTCGGAGACTGAAGACGAAAAAAGAACAATATCGTCCACAAAATGGAGATTAGATAATCTCTTTGTCCAACCATAATGCCCCTTTCTGCCCAGCTAGCTGCTAGCTTTCTGAAGATTTCCTCCAGAACGGCTGTAAACAATTTCGGAGACAGCGGGTCTCCTTGTTTAACTCCTTCATTGATCTGGAAAGACGGTGATGTCTTAGAATTGATTTTAATAGTTGCTTTTGAGTAATCTATAAATGAAATATAAAGCGGGAACTGGAACTCTGTATGTTTCTCGAGAACCTAGTTGATGGAGAGGAGGTGGTCAGCAGTAGAAAGACCGCGATGAAATCCGGCCATTTCGGGAGGCTGATGTTTGTCGAGGGCTCCGGCTAGTCTGTTCTCGATTACTTTAATGATAGCTTTGTACAGGCGTGAAACCAGACTGATAGGACGGTAATCGTTTATGTCTGTTTTGTCACCGTTTTTGTGAAGAAGAATAATCAAAGAGTGACAAAATGTGCGTGGCAGAATTCCGGTGTTTAAAATACTGTTGAAAAAATTTGTAACATATTGTGGAAGAAGGACAGGCTCTCTTATTTTTAAGGCTGCAGTGGTTACGCCATCGTCGCCTGGGCTCTTACTATACTTCATGCTGCACAGTGCCTTATGAACTTCCCAGCCTGTGAAAGGTGGAATGTTATCGGAGCACCAATATACAGTTGCGTTAGGTTGTACAGTCGGTTTCGCGATTCTTATAAAGTTTTGTACAAATGTTCAAAATTTTGTCTCTGTCATTCTGCTTCACACCTGCACAATCCTTTGAATACGCAATTGTAGGTCGTCCTTTGCTTGATATTCCTTGTTTGGCTGATTTTAGTGAAGTGTTTTGTTCTAGAGCAATCTTTATGAGGTGTGTGTGTTACGGGTTCTTAAGTCTTTACAAATACTGCTTTTAACAAGTCGATCTACTGCTTTGTGTTCTAGTGCAGTCAATTGACGCGAGAAAAACCTTGCTTTGTACATAGCAAGTTGTTGTCTCTCTTCAATTAACTGCTTCGTTTGGTAACTAAGTTTACTCTCTTTGTATTTGTTCTTTTTTATTTTATTGCTCACCTTTTTAATGCTGTTTCTTTATAATAGCGTATTGCATTTGAACGTCATCTTCATCTGTTCTGTCTAATAAACTAGAATTATTTTTTAAATCTAAATTCAATAGCTCTTGGATTGCTATGAAATTTATTTAATCTTATAAAAAGAGAATAATAGAAACTAAAATTATGATGAGATATAAACATCGTTTATTTCACTTTTCTATTTAAAAGAAAAAAAAATACTAAAAGTTCTTAAATTTGTAATGAGGTCACTTAATTTTTCATTTTCTTCATGATTTCTAATCAGGTCCTTTAATTTTGTCAGGTTTTATGCTATGTAATCAGGTGTGTTTGTTATAATCTGCTTCATCAGTTTTAAGCTTTATAATCAGGTCTCTTAGGTGCTTTATTTTATAAAAAAATTGTAGGTCGTATAGCACAACTATATTTTTATTTGAATTTTTTAAGGAGGTAAAGAGGAATATTACTTTTCAAACGAAGAAGTAAAAGACAATTTGTAAATTTACGATCTTACACCCAAAATCTTCAACCAAAATTGGTTTATACAACTTGCCAATTAATGTGGAGGCAGCAATATGCTCCTTAAGCCCCTAATTCTAATAAGTTGTAATTACGTAACGAAAATTATGAGGTCGTATTCGACAATTTTTTGCGAATTTCGCCACGTCGATTACACAGATCGAAAGAGAATCAAAAACTGAGTGAGAATAGTATAAAATGTCAAAATGTCCAAAATGTGCTATACGCCCTTTGAGCCCAGAGGTATCGCTATGGAAACTATGTTTTTTCTTACTCTCCCTTTTCTTTTCCAATGCCGTTAAGGGGGAAGCGCTAAGGTAGCCCGCGAAATTCAAATTTTCTTACGTTTTTTGCAATTTGCTGGTCAGTATTAAGTTGTAACTTTTACGTCGATCAAAATATGATTCGCGGCCGTCACAAATATGTTTTTACAGAATTATAATCATTAAAGTCATCAACACAACTCTCTAAGACCACGTAACTCCAAAGAATGATGATTTCATGAAACAGTTATTCTTTGGACTTTCGTGGTGTTAGAGAGTTACAGAATTATAATCATTAAAGTCATTGTATCAACACATGATGACTTTAATGATTATAATTCTGTAAATACATGTTTGTTACGACCGCGAATCATATATTAATCAACGTACAACTTAATACTGACCAACAAATTTCAAAAATCCTAAAAAAAAATTGAATTTCGCGGGCTACCCTGACGCTTTCGCCTTAATATACTCGATTGAAGTGTGCGTTGAGAACTTCTGTTTTTTTTTTGGCTTGGCGTGCAATTGGAGCGTTTAGCAGTGGACTGCTGTAGGCTGTTGATGCTGATGATGACTTACTTGATCCGGTCCACCTGACTTACACGTCGTAACTTAAAGTCCGTAATAACAAATACTAGATGCTGAACACCTGCGGTGCTATTCTGTAAAAATCTCACCGTGAAAACTTAGGTGAAGTGAGCGTGGAGTGAGCTGTTAATAGTGTCAATTCTTAGCAAAAACAAACTCACTTCACTCAAGTTTTCACGGTGAGATTTTTACAGAATCGACCGGCTGGACTGGTGCTGATAAAGACAAAACACTTTAAACATCGTTACAAGACAAATAATTAAAATTGCTGTTGTCTTTGCCGCATTCTTAACTTCAATCCATTTTTTTATTGTTTGAAACTCCACCTCTTTTGAATGAGTTGCCAACCTTTTAACGAGCTACTTTAGTACGCCTACCTTCTCCTTAATGATGTACTTGTCGATAAACACCACGATAAACATCGTCAATTTTGTCATCTTTAATTGTCTATCGCGTCATATTTTGTCGTAAATAAACATAGATTTTATTTTAGGCTGTAGTTTTTATAACTTTACTATGTAACGTAGGAGCGTATCCCAAAAATAACACGAATAAGAGAGGGATATACATACACCTTTCATCTAGTCGTATGTTTTTAATTTACCTATATCGATATCTAAGCTGGTAAAATAAAATATTTGATGTTTTTTTTGTGGTCAACGACCGCTAGTAGTGTTGTTGGTTGAACTATGAGTTAAGAAAATCTGGTTTTTTTTTATCGTATTTAGACATCGATACCCAACATGTCTGTGAAGTTTACAGACAAAAAAACAAATTTTTTAAACCTAATATTTCAAGTGACTATACCAACTATGGTCAATGACCCCACAAACTATCACGTCTGCGGAGTTTCGCTAACTAATTCACTTTGACCCTGTATATTAGTAATCTATTGTAACAAGACGGAGTAAGTAGGTGGTGACAAGTCGCGTGTTGATTAGATTGATCATCTAATTGTTGTCTGGGGAAATCAACGGCGCGAGGCGGAACGGTTGCAGTTCTAATGCTGATGTAATTGATACCGATCACGGCAGGGGTGGCCAAGTATGTTACAGGACCCAGGAGCTATTCTGTTGGCTTTTAAAATTAACGGTTTTTATTATTTTTCGGTAATCTATAGTTAGGTATGTATCTAAACTATATTTACATAAAAAACTTAGTTTTTGGTACCTATCTTAAAGTCGCTATTTTTCAGAATTACTTTCAAGTAAATATCTATGCACAATTGCTTAAATTACTTGAAGCCGTCAGGTTTTACGGTTTCCCCGACTCAGCGTATTCTGCTTATTATCCTCTTCGGACATTACTGGCGTGAAATCTACTAAATCTTAAACACTGCCATCTAGTGTCATTATTTACTACTACTTACCAAAGCAGCTTACTAAGAGTTAGTGATTATACTGCCACCTATTGCCAAATAGCAGAACTTTACACCCTCTTTTTAAAAATAAAAATGCTATTCTACGCTAGGTGGCGCTGCCTACATTTCAGAAAGCAATATTGTTGAAGCTGAAAGTACGATAATAGGAAAATAATTAATTAAATAAGCGGTAAAATACTTACATTTATAGTTGATAGACATCGGTTAGAGAAATTTTACGTGTGTAAAATATACACATAAGTGCACCAGGGTAAGTGAATACCTACCAACATTTTAATTAACGGTACCTACACATTTTACATAGAGCATTATCTAGGTATATCAAATTCATCAGATGGTCTGCGAGAAGTCCATTCTTTAAAGACACGTAACTGCAGCAATGCTGCTGACGTGTAATGATGCAAATACTTGTACCTATCTAAATAGGTACAAGTATTTGCATCATTACACGTCGCTATCACTCAAGTTAATATTCTAGTCTGAAAACATTTTTTGTATGTGTGCTCAATTTTGTTAGTACTTATACCTAATTAATATAAAATAGATTAAATTATAGGTAAGTATGTTTATGTTGACTAAAAGCTTCAAATCCAAAGGTTATCAGCGAGGTAACAGCAAGGTAGAGCCGTAGAGTCGAAAGCAGTAAAATCAAGTTCGTGCAATAACCATAATTTATGTTTTCTTCTTGATGTTCTGTGTTATTACAATATTCCCTATTATAGTATTATGAATGCAGCCGGATGTCTAGCAATGAACTCTACCAACCTACACGAATATATTCACGGGCGGGACTCGGGATAAACAAATTCTGTGCCAAATTATAAAGTAACAGCATGTACGAGTAGGTACCTACTTTCGTCACGTGGTGTAGGTATTTATTTTATGAGCTCAAATATAAATGCAATTCCAACAACCAAGCGGAAATAGCAAGAAGGTTCTGGAAATAAAAGATAAGTGCCTACTTACCTATATCCTTTTTTAAGCCTAACAACGTTTTTATAAAAGTCATAAATCACCTTGCCTGTGAATTTATAAGTGAACGAATTTCCCCAAATTCATCCATGATTCAGATCGTTATTCCGTGGGAGTTTACGGCTTTTAGCCAGTGTTTGTTTATTAAAGTATTACCAACATTTTCTCATCGTACGATTTATTACGGATACGGGAACATTTGCTGTCGGATTCCGGAGCAAAGTAATTTTAAAACAACTCGTCTCAGCGACGCCTGTGACGTAGCCAATGTCACGAGTATTTTGGCAATACGCAATATCAACAATGGATCTCTGATAGTTTCAATTAGAAAATAGGTACCAAAAGTATACCTATCTAGAGAACATACAGAAATTATTTCTCCAATCGTCCGAAGCATGGAAAATTCCACGACGCGCGATTTGTATCGTGGCGCAAGTGCTTACTTTTACTTTTTTATTTCTGTTTCAAACAATTGAGTTCTAAAATAAAATAGGTACCTGAAAAGATTGTAGCATGGAATACCAACTTAATTACTTCGTATATGATTTATTTCAGCTACCCTTTCATATCGTTAACTTATTTGTTAAACGTGGCAATTAATATGAGGCCAAACGAATGGCCATTAAGGACGTTCCGTTTATAAACATATCTGAAAATATTTATACAAATATTTCATGAACATGTGGGCTGAAGTGCAGAATTTTCAGCCTGTCTTCCTGGATATAAATCATCCTTATAATACCCAAGAACGGACCAAACCGCGGACCAATCATGTATCATTGGCAGTAATAATTTCTAATCATTTCCACTTTCATGATAATTATAAGTCTAATGAAGATGATGTGCACCTAATTACAAGAATAGCAAGAATTCATTATCTTCTTAATAATTTTATATTGATTTTCATTCTAACATACAGCCAACATTAGTTACCCACAAACGGATTTTTACAGACGATACATAATTATTGAGAACACTTCAAAAATCAACCGCTAATAAGTTGTAATATAATAAGCTAATTATTAACCTACTTTTGATATCATCAGTTAACCCTGCCAAGCCAATACTCTTCAAGCACAACTCTACCTATACTCGTGGTCGTCGCTAGCTCGTCGCGAACAAATATAATAATGGCTAACTACGAAAAAAAGAAAAGTAACGTAGAGCAGCGCTTTTTCTTGCTCCCATTAACGGTTATATGACTCAATTATTGCTTATTTATTTTCAATGTTATCTGTTGTATCAGTCGTTAACCTCTCGAGCACGTGGACGTAGTACTATAGTATTTTGTTGGATTTGAAGCTGTAGCTCTGCACCAAGAAAACAAATTTTGCCTCATTCAAGCTCTAGAGAAAGACAGGTAACAAAAATCATTTGGCCGACGACCGAGAAGTATACATAGCAGTGAGCTATTCGTAAAATAGAACGATAAGTTGTCCGAAGTGAAAGAGAAAGACTTATAAGTGTACCCGTATGCGAGAGCAGTCCAAACCGGTTAGGACAGAGCGCCTGCGTCGATTCCGTGCGATAGAGATGCAAGTATACCAAGTGAGCCGTGTAAGAGCAGTACATTCGAAGGTTACATGTTTTATCGTGGAAATTTCCACTGAAGACAATCGAAACTTGAACGTATGGGAAGTTTAGTGATGGTTATTTCTTTAATAATATCGATATTATTTATAAATACTTTATTCAAATTAGAATTAAAGTTTATATCAGCTTATTGTTTGAAAGTATATTTTGGTTTCCTGAAAACAAAGAAGAACAAGTTTTATAAGAAAATAATGTGGCACAAGTATGACACTTTCAAATATTATTAAATGTGTTTTCTGCCAGCCGATGAATAAGCCCACGGTTTGAAATTATTACTATTCCAGTCAAAAATAAAATAAGTACATATGTCCTTAAATAAACATTTGACAAAACACCAAATTATTTAAAATACGTAGCTCAGGTCATATTGGCATGGGCATCGTCGTACGGGTTGACAGAAATATATTATAAAACAATCCTACTATACTTGGCTCGCGACCAACAACGGAGTTTACCTAATCATGAAAGCTCTCGTTATGAGAGTCACTGTATTGTTGACATAAATTGATCACAACACATGCCTCCTTATCACATTTAAGTATAAATATAACTTGGGAATGGTATTTTTATGCCAGACATTTCCGGATTTATAGCCAGGGTTTGGTTTAGGTAAAATTAATATCTATTTATAGAAGCTTTGTTTACTATAGAATCAATGTATGAATACGACCATGGGTTCAATCGCCATGTCGAGCAAAGTATTATTAGGATTTCATAATAGAAATTTCTCAGTAGCATCCTGGAATTCGGTACCTATATGGCAATATGTTCAACGTAACTGGTGAAATGTGAGTGAATATACCTCTGCACGTTTTCTGATCTATTTCGGCCACATAATGCGAAGGGCGGATAGCAGCCTTGAAAAGCTGATTATTGTTGGCAAAACCGAAGGAAAGAGAGCACGAGGCCGGTCGCAAACACGATGGTCCGACCCAGGGGCGGTACCTTCATAGAAGCCGAAAAGCCCGGCTTGCCCTAATAAAATCATAATTCACAACAACAAACTTACTTAAACCTATCAATAAATAAATATATTAAAAAAATACCAATCAATGAACTCGAACACAAACATTAATAACTGAAAATCAGCCAATCCCTCAGTTGGGCGTTTTTTTTATACGTTGAAAATCTGTGGGCTTTCCCTAATTTTGACCCCTAGGCACGCCACTGGTCCGACCAAGTAAAAGAAGCTACGTCCTCAAGCAATTTTCAACAGGTGGTGATGGCAACTTTGGACCGGACAAGGTGGAGGCAGATTGTCCGCTTAAAAGGGTCCAGTGACCATGATCCTCAGTAATGAGGGACCGAGAAGAAGATACCTCTGCACAACCTTAAGGCTACAGGCGTGAAAAATTGTAAGAATCCTTTTCATTTCAGCCTTTAGCGTATGCTCATATATGTACAATTACTCAGCCATATTACTGCTGGTTTGCCATAATCATAATGTAGATATAATGTAGATCTTTGGAAGGGATAGTACAGCTATAACAAAACTATTATAAACTTGGTCAGTGTCTTCAAAGGCATCAATGAACCTTTCACTTTACCAGTCTAAAAGGTAACATGACATCACTTCCCAATTAAAAGCCTATTCAACGAACATAATATCACAGGTCTTCTCAATTTGCAATTACTAAATAATTAGGTTTTAAATCAGAGTTCCAATAAATGATAATTAGCTTATCCTTAATTAACCGTGTATGTTAGGTACAGGGGAAAGTTGAAAGTAAAAGCGGCCTCTAAAGGTCATTGAATTGACCAAATAAAGCTAGCAATTAATAGTATTCTTTATGAATGTATCAGAAGGGCAGCAGTGCGGGTGGAATGGCGTCGGATTCTTAAGCATGCCATACTAACATTGAAGACACGGCTAAGACCACTCTGCCTGGACTGTAGTGACCAAGTAGAAGAAAAGCCATTAAAAACTTAACAATCTTAATAGAGTATAAAATGGACCAAATATGAGTAGGTATACCAGAGGACTCCTCAAGACCTCAGCCAAATCTCTGCTAAAAAACTGAAATAAATTTTAAACCTCCATCAAGGAAAAAATACTTTCCATCGATATCGATTGCCGAATGACCTCGAGCCGCACATCACTAGCGGCGGAGCCCTCGTTCGCGGTTGCTTGGTCGTCTATTCGCCGCCGACTTGCAACTCACAGGCTTGCTTGCATAATTATTTAACGGTCATACACACGTCTGCCTAGCGCTCTTTGCCTATACAATGAATTTTTTTCAAGATGGCACCTTGCCAAATCTAATGTCATCGGAAGGAAAAAAATGTTTAATGAGGAACAAATGCTCTTTAATTAACGTTTTAAATATTTTAAAAATAAATTCCATAGCGATCGTAAAATGAATTTCACAATAGAAAAATTATGAAATATTTACAAGGAACTAGATGACGAATATCAATAAAATGTTTTAATTACGTGTATCCACATAGTACATAATTAAAGGTCAAGTCACATAATTATGCGTAGGTACTTGTAACGAAACATACCTATAGGTATTATAACATACGACTTCTACCCATTACGAGTCAGATAAAGATAGGTCAGGGCATTTCCGTCATAACAATGAATAATGTGTACTTAAAATAGAAAACCATGTACTTATGTACTTATCTCATACATACATTTATGTACAACCCACTGAGATAATTGCAGTAAAACGGAAACAATTACTAAAAATACCTAATGCCTCTATTTTTGCTCTATTTTATTTATGCAATTTTATCGATAAAATAGTAATTGTAAAGCCGAAATATAGCCTTCTGCATGTTTAGTGCATAAGTGAAGTTCGTCTGATGTAATATACTGCAACACTTACTTATTTCTTTTAATGACTTCCTAACATATTACTTATAATACGTGGCCTTTGATATCTTATAAAACACACGTGTTGTTATAAAACAATTTATTTTGTGGTTGGTTATAAGCGAACCGGAAAATTAATAAAAATGTAGTCTCTGGTCTATTTAACAAAATGGATGGAGGTGTGCCCAATAAAAATTAAAAGAATTTGGTCGATTGCCCAATAATTTTGAATATTTCTGGTGTCCCGATTATTTTGCACATTACCCACTATGCACGCGGCATTTTTATTTTTTTATAAAAGCCAATATTTTATAATAAATGTGTATTGTACAAGAAAGAAATTATTAACAAATTACTAATTTCGTAAAGCATTTTTATTTATTTCACTGAGTGCGTTACAATTTTTTTTCGTTTTATGTCTTGGGTCAATAATATTATTTTAAAACAAACGTGTTCCATACAATTTCCTATGGCATGACAATTCACATGGTGTTACCGACTTCGTTATAATACGAGTGACACGTACAGTCGACAAAAGAGATAGGTATGCAGAATCGTCGGATATAGTTGAAGTTTAGTAAAAAACCGATATATGCTGTCGACTGAAATTTAATTTGATAAATAAGCTGTTTTTCCGACGATTTCCGACGATCCTGCATACTCATCTCTTTTGTTGACTGTGCATACCTTTCATGTTCGTTACAAAACAATGTCTATGTTTCTCTGCTTAGACCAACTTAAGAAATGTTGGTCTAATTCCAAAATATATTATTTGTTGGTTTTTTTTGTAAACTTATTCGAGAAAATATGTTGTCTTACTTTTGTTTATAATTTACTTACGACGAAAATGTTTATTGGACATAAAAATAACACAATAGTAACATGAGGAACAATTACCTACCTACATTTATAGGGAATTGTAATTGTGCTATTAGTACGACAAACTAATATTCCCTTTTTCGACTCAGATGGATTAAATATTATAGCACAAAGGAAAAACAAAAGGGAGAAAAATTTATAATAGTTGCGTGTAAGTAATGTAAAGTAAAAAAACCAGTCAAGTGCGAGTCGGACTCGCGCACCGAGGTTTCCGTACAAATTTGTAGATAAGTAATATAGTTTATCACAGGATTTTTTTTATTTTTTATGTAACTAAAAATTTACGGTTTTCGGATTTTTTCTGACCTTGCTTCTTGCCATTTTTCATGATTCTAGGTCAACTGAAAGTACCCATACATTTTGATTCCCTTGAGAGTGTCGAAATATATGTTTTTTGCGGCATAAACAGCCGTATCTTTTTTTACGTTAACTTAAAAGTTTGATTTTTTTCACAGCTTCAAGGGGACCGCAGTTCTAAGTAGGTACATATTTTTAATTTCAACACGATAACTCCACGCGTTCCCGAGATAAAGGGTCTTGGCAGACAGACGGACGGATGGACAACAAAGTGATCCTTTATGGGTTCCGTTTTTTGCTTTTGAGGTACGGAACCCTAAAAATAATAAATGAAGGTGGTCCTTTATTTATAAAACTTAGACCGAAAATTAGTTTTTAGAAGGATAAAGAGTAGGTATGTCTATTTTTTGTTTCGTAGCTTCAAGGCGCTTTTCGCAAGTCAAGATCGCGGTTGAGTTAAATCCGTTCGGCCTTGTGACTTACTATTTTGTTTGATACACAAACACCTCGGAAATATTTGCGAATTTTCAAGGAAATTCGTACCTAAAGTATTTTCGTGTGAGACTTCAGAAAATATTTAAGTTAGATTTACAGTGTAAACTCTTTATAACGTCATCCTTTATAACAATAAACTCCCTGTAACGTTGAAGTGAGCCCAACTTGGTTGGTTTGCGTTAAAACCCACATATTAAAACACTCTTTATAGCGATACGCCATTCTCTATTACGAAGAAATGTGTTCATATTTTTAGACAGTAAATATTTATTATTATTGTTTATGTCATGTTATCAGGTAACAAAAGACTTTGAAGCTCCGAAACATCCGAGGTCTAGCTTTTGTTATCCTTAATTGCCTTGAACACGTGCAATATGACGCATTGTTTTCTCGGAAGTGATGGTCTTCGACCAAGCATACTGGGTACCTATCGTATTATCAGTCGTAAACCTACTTTGAAACTGTTAACATGGCCAGTAAACGGAAAGCGATTAGTGATGACGAAAAAGTTTGTGTGATACTTGTTAATTTGGATGTTTTTTGTTCACTCCATATAACGATAACTCTCTATAACGACAAAAAATGCTCAGTCCCTTGAGTTTCGTTATAAAGAGTTTACACTGTAGTTCGTTTACAAGGACTTTGGGGGAGTTTGCTGTTGTGTTTGGATTATTTGTTTTTAATTTTCTTCATAAAATATTTGCTCATTTTAATAACAATTAAGTACATATTTTGGTACCAAAGTACAGTAAATGATAATAAGTATGTGAATTACCTACACAGAAACAAAAGACAATCTCATAAATCAAAATCTAACCTGTCACTTTTAAAAATAGAACGACGTTTTTCCTTTCTTTGTTTTTGTTCTTCTTGTTGGACTAGCCAGCTAGCCAGCATTATTATAGCAACACTAGACTTGCAGCCAGCCAGCACGCATTCTGTAGACAAGCGAATTCTAGGGAGATGGCGTGTACCGAGTACCGAACGGTCACAAGGTTCATCGACCCACTAGTGTTACTTTCTATTTCGTGTGATCAACGCACCTCGGCTCTCGTGTTGCTGTTTCGCGAATCTGACACGTTTATGTAACTTTTGGTCTGGTAAACTAGTTAAGTACAATGAAAATACACCGATTTAAATTATTATGTCAAGAGTTCAAGACCAAAAAAACACCGTCATGATTTTCTTCTTCGATCCCACCACACATCAAATTTTAACACGACCTTTTATTTAGGTAGTAATGTTCGTAGATTCGACCTACTATCTACCTAACAACCCACCTACTTATCCAACACAGATGGGGACAAAAAAAACCTTGTAATTTCCTTAAATTACCTATAAAAAATCTTTTCGCCTACGTATAACTTTACATTCGCCATGCCTACTTTGTAAATTAAACAAAAACAATTTACTTTTATTTTATCCTTTCTTTTTGTATTTACATCCATAAGTACGTTAGTACCATTAGTTATTCTGTGCCATAAGTAAAGCAACCTACGGATTACATTCAAGATAACCCCCTTTAACACAAAGACCGATATACAAAGAGGGATAGATCCCTACTTGATCCCATCACAAAGCTCTATTCAAGCCAAGCTTCCATTGAGCGCTATCTAGAAAATTCTCATGCGTAAACAAGTCAACCGCTTTGCAAAATGGAATAGTGTGGTCACCTATACAAACAATGATAAAAAAGGTAAAGAATGATTTTTAGTTTTATATTCATTGTTCCAGAAGTCCTACAGCAAAAATTCGAAGATGTGTAACATCCACCACCCCGCACAGGGGGCATAATAATGCCACTTTAGCAGAATCATAAAAGGATAACATTATTTACACTCAACTCATACACTGTACATATAAGTTTAGTACCCTCTCCTGCATAATTTATATTAATAATAATTTTTATATTTTTTTTTCATTATTTTTTTTCCGTGTTTTATATGGGCCTTGACGCCTGAAATAAATGGATAAATAAAAATAATAAATAATTTTATTACAGACTAGCTGCCGCTCGCTTGGTATGTTGATAAAGTGTCTATAAGTACAGTCTATGTCCTGTCCCAGGTTCAAATTATACTAATACCAAATATAATCAAAATCGGTTCAGCCGTTTCGGAAATTAACCGGAACAAACCGACACACAGACATTTTTTGTTATAAGTACTGTATATACTTTCATATGCATTTTCTAGAAAGCTATTATTTTGACATTACAAACAGACACTTTAATTTTATTTATTTCTTTAAATTGTTTCATTTTGTGTCTTCACCAGAGCAATAAAAAACTCCACGTTTCCCACAAGATCGTATTTGAAGGCTCATGACCTCAAACTATAAAAAACACAAACGTTTACATGCGAATAGGTATAAAAAAATCTTGTAGACGATTTATCAATTTACTGATATCAATAGTATGATTGAAATCAATTTTGAATATAGGTAGCGTCATATGCATAGATATACCTATAAATTTCTGTGGGTAAATGATTTATTTCAAAATTAAAACCCTCATATACAATATATAAACACATATATTTACACTAGGTACCCAATTAAAAGCTAACTAACTTACTAAAATGAATACAAAACCAAAGGACCCTTAGGATTCGAAGTACTCACCACCCAAATATAAATAAGAATAAAATTATTTATAAAATTATGCATATATAAAAGCAAGTAGGTACTTTTTTAGGGACTCTGCTTGTACAACGTGAAGATACCCATTTTATCATTTAAATGATAATAACATTGGTGAAGGAAAACATCTCCACGTAGATTTTTACTATTCCATTATATTTATAACATATCTGCAGTCAAAAGTCATCAGTACACCCTAATTGCGTATTAATACACAATGAATCGGAATCTGAATCATTTTGATGCAAATTGCTAATCCATTGCGTCATAAGTTCGAGAAATTTGTCTGACCAACACGTAAATAACGCAATGAATGTGGTTGAACTGTCAAAATGAAACCGATTCCGATTGATAAATGTATTACGCAATTGCCCCGCTGAAGCATCCATAACGGTTTCTTAAACAATAAGCTCTACCTCTACATAATTTACTACCTATGCCTACTGATATTCTTTGATATAGCCTAAAAATGTTAAATAATGTTTCTTTTTTGTAATGTTATTTCTAAATCTATTTTAAATGTAGGTAAGTAACCTAAGCACATTACATTCTGCGGGGTAATTGCGTAACACACTAACAGTAGCAATGACTTTCATTTTGACAGTTCAACAACATTCATTGCGTTATTTACGTTGTTGTTCAGACAAATTTTTCGAACTTATGAAGCAATGGATTAGCAATTTGCATCAAAATGATTCAGATTCCGATTTATGATACACATTTTTTCGAAACAATGGCTAGCAATATCCTTCAAAATGATTCAGATTATGATTGAAAGTTTGTTACGCTGCGCTGGAGTGATATCGAAATAACATTATTTTCCTTACCAAACCTAAGTAATAATGGTCCACTGAAAAGACTGAAAGCAATTTTATTTTACCCGTTTGTTATTAACTCTGAAAAGGACGTTTTTTCACCAACCACAATCATAATAAGTATAGGAATCGGACGTCAGCGTATTTCAGTAACAACAAACAAAACAAAAACGTACAAAAACCACAAGCCTGAAAATGTCAAACCGCCGAACACGTGTCTCCCTAAGCCCGCTAAAAACAGTAAATTTAACTCACACTAACAATTTACAATATTTTCCACTGGAAGTTCCTGACTCAGCATTAGCGAATACTAATTTGTTTAGTATACAATTTATAATCAAGTGCGCTGACACGATGCGAGCACGTGGTTGGCAAGGTCGACTCGTCACAATGTCCCGGCTCTTGCCCCACTTCATTCTACCGGTAAAGTCTGACTGTTGCATGCCAAATCCGACCTTAAATCTACAGTCTAAGCTAGGTTTACGAATGAGAATCGAATGTTGTTGTCAGTGCTATAGAAGTTTGATACGGCTCTTCTAGTTATGTTAAATTGTCTGCGTTTTGTCTGTGGTAAATGTTTGGCGCTGGAACTAAGAAGAGTGTTTTGTATGAACGTATTGTCCTACTTCCAGTTCCGGATTAACCCGTAAGCAATTGCTTAGGACATCACGTCTCGGGGACATCATAAAAAGCGCCGAAAAAATAATTTGCTATGTATAACATGAAAGGCAAGGCTGTGTGAAAACCCACGCGTTTTGTCGGCGGGAGATGTCGTTGCGTTGACGTTTTTATAGAGGCAGGTATGATAAAAACGTTGAACTTAAAAATTATGCCGCGAATTTAATGCCCGTAAAAGTCGCAAGTCACATTTGAATAAATAAAAAAAATGTATGCTTTCGTACATAATCTCATCCATACTATTATTATAAATGCGATAGTGTGTCTGTCTGTCTGTTACCTCTTCAGGATTAAACCGCTGAACCGATTTAGATGAAATTTGGTTTGGTTGGTAGAGATAGATTGCATCCCGGGAACGGACATA
The DNA here is from genome assembly GCA_927399505.1 of Luperina testacea. Lineage (NCBI taxonomy): Eukaryota > Metazoa > Arthropoda > Insecta > Lepidoptera > Noctuidae > Luperina > Luperina testacea. The sequence goes on along the minus strand of OV656768.1, from coordinate 13,005,195 downwards.
GGATAGTTTTTATCCCGATATTCCCACGAGATCGATACTTATGCGGGTGAAACCGCGGGGCACTGCTAGTAATATTATAAATGCGAAAGTTTGTAAGATGGATGTGTGTTACTCTTTCACGCAAAAACTACTGAACGAATTTTGATGAAATTTAACAGTAATATAGCTTATACATCAGAATAATACATAGGATACTTTATATCCCGATATTCCCACGGAATTGAAACTGAAGCGAGTGAAACCGCGGGGCGCAGCTAGTGTCAAATACTTTTACTGTATGGTAATCCTAATAAGGTTTGTTTCATTTGTTAGGTAATAAGTTCCTGTGTAAAAAAAGGAATTTTATTAACATTTCAGAGGCATTTTATTTAGAGAAATTTTATTCTGTGGCAGTAGGCATTGTGATATTTTAATTTTATGTAAATATGGGTCTTGCCTGAATTAAATGAATTTTATTTAATTTTATTATTTATTTTAGTATTTAGACACCGATTTCCGAAATTAAAGTTATTTTTCACTTTGTAGTGTTTTTTTGGAAGTCGGGTGTTTTTTTCTTGTAAAATGTTTTTATTTTTTCATTTTTTAGTTGTACCTAGGTACTTATACCATTCGTGGATCTTTGACAGTCGTTACGGGTAGTCAGAAGCCCGAAAGTCTGATAACCAGTCTTACAGAGGGCTATCGTATTACCCAGTAACTGGGTTGTGGAGGTCAGATAGGCAGTCGCTCCGTGTAAAATACTGGTATTCAGCTGCATCCGGTTAGACTGGAAGCCGACCCCAACATAGTTGGGAAAAGGCTAGGCAGATGATGATGATTAAGTTACAGGAAAGCAATATGTACCTACGACAGAAATAGTACAAATGTATTTATGTTAGTACCCGTGTTATTTGTCGTGTAGATTTTCAAAGGCTAAAAGTTAATGTAAATATACCTATTTATTCAAACTCCTTTGTGTTTGAAGTATGTAGAATGATACCTTTTAAAGCGTACATAGACAGGTGTGTGAATGCAAAAACAGATTACTTAGGTACTCCATTTGTAATTTATTAGTCCACTAGTGTCCACAATAACAATTAAGGCTCCTACAAACAGGCGCGACGCGCGACGCGAATCGCGCGCGACACAAAGGCATCTCTCGTTGCGCGACTTGCGGTGCCTTTGTGTCGCACGTGATTATATCGCGTGACGCGCCTGTTTGAAGGAGCCTTTACTCATAAATTAAATTATTTTGCATGCAATTGATACAATTTGTGCATAGCTAAACAGGTGGACATTATATACGAAAACCAGACTGTAAAAGCACCTTCAAACAGACGCGACACAAAGGCACCGCAAGTCGCGCATCGAGCGGTGCCTTTGTGTCGCGCGCGATTATATCGCGTGTCGCGCCTGTTTGTAGGAGCCTTAACACCTTTATACCATGTTTAAAGCAAATAAAGACTTAATTATCTTATCTTATCATTTCAAATAAATCTCGAACGATCGTGAGTAATCATTAATAATGACTTTTAAAAATCTAAGAAAGTATAACCACCACAAGAATCATAATTTTGTAATACCGAAATATTGCTCTAGTGAATTTCTGGAAAATGACACCAACGCCGTTTTTCAAGTGAATAAAATTCAATGTAGGTATATTAATGAATTGATCAAAAAATTTATGCAAATAAAAAAGTAGTGTCATCAGATATACTTAGAGAAGCTAAACGTAATGATTCGAGCTATACAAGGTAACAATGATACAGGTGAATGCGATACACTACAGGATATAGCTGCACGAAGCAATAAATATGTTTATCCAGCAATAACTGTAAAATAACACTATGTACTGGTTGAACGAAAACCAATCTCATCTAAATGTAAGCGTATAAAATGGATCGCAAACATCAATACATCGTCAAACACTTGATTCACCGCCAACGATCAAAGAAAATGTTCTGCATACAAAATAATGTTATTTACATTGTGTATCTCATTTTTTCGCACTTTATTTTCGGCTAATGCGTTGAAAGCCGAAAGACGCAAATCCTGCTCGATTTAGATGTAGCCAAGGGTTAAATGATAAAACGGTCGTTATTATCCCATTAAATCAAATTAATTTCCTTCAAAAATGCAAATATTGACATGATAATGTTTGCAGTGCTGATTGTACATGTCACATACATCAACCTGCCGCATTGGGCCAGCGTGGTTGATTACGGCCCACTCCCTCTAACAGAGAGGAGGCCAGTATCCCTGCAGTGGGAACATTAGAGGCAGATTATGATGCCTGTATGCACGCGCATATTTGAAAAAAAAATACACGTCCCAGCATGAAACAAAATTGTAAAATTTACATCAGTACCTATAGATACCTACATTTTCACAGCTTAACAAGATTAAGATGAAATTAAAGTATACCTATCTACTTGGCATAGATAAGCTACTTTTAATGCAAAAAAAAACAGTGGCACTCTGGGAGTGCCGACAGAAATGTAAACAAAACAAAAATAGAATACTTTGCCAACACTCACTCATTTAAAACCGAGTTCACCGAGTACATTCCGAGGACAGTCGAACACATCCGAATGTAGCAAGCCGAGTACAATGGTTTTTTCCCATCTCAAATAATGCCCAACGCGCCTAAAGGCTTTCAAACAGGCGCGACACGCGATAAAATCGCGCGCGACACAAAGGCACCGTAAGTCGCACATCGAGCGGTGCCTTTGTGTCGCGCGCGATTCGCGTCGCGCGTCGCGCCTGTTTGTAGGAGCCTTAAAGAAGTTTTCATTTCAAAAATTAAGACGCAATTCGATAAAAAATATATATAACATCTTAAATATTGATAGATACTACAGTTCTAGATATGTTTGAACTGCTACCTAAACATAACATACTTACGTGGGAGAAAGCTGTAAATAGATAGACGAAGTTCCCCTTTAGAGTGCGCTCCAGTGAACTTACCCCTGAACTTTGTAAAGCCAATATCAGACGGCTCACTTGATGTTCATTTTTGCCTTTCATTCAGCATCTTTCACTCCAAGTGAAACGTATATAACTGAACACGAAATGAATCAAAAGTGAAAAACTAATTTATAAGTTAGTGTCCAACGATGTTGGATTTCGGCACTCGGCATTCTTCACTCGCCTACCGAAAAATGAAATGAAAGGAGCAATAAGATGGACGTTAATTCCTCATAATTTTGTTGTAGTGTCGTGTGACGGTGAATTAAAACAAATACGAGTATTAACCTTCGAGTGAAGTTTCATTTTTGTTTCATTTCACAACAAGAATGTCGAATAATTTATTTATTTTTGACGACACGGTTGGCGCAGTGGCTGAGCGATCGACTGCTGCGCTGCGTGTCGTGGGTTCGATTCCCGCACGGAACAAATATTTGTATTGCCTACAGGTAGTTGTTCCGGGTCTGGCTGTTTGTGTATGTGAATTTAAATGTTTGTAAACGCACCCACGATACAGGAGTAATTCCTAGTGTGGGGAACGTTTTTTTAAAAAGAAAAAAAAAAAAAAAAAGAATAGAGATATAAATTAACAAAAGTGAAGTGTCGGCTTAAATAATTAGCCTATCAACTATGAATGACGTCTTTCAAAGGTTTCGCTTCGAGGAACTCCTGACTTTCAGCAGTGCCTTTTATAATTTATAAAATCTATTGATGCAGTGAATTTAATTTAATGTTTAAAAATAATCTAGTTTCTCATTTTACTTCTTTAATCGCCTAAGGGTATTTGTAGTCCACCTCTACCAAGCACGCAAAATTTGCGCCATTTCTAATTAGGTGCTAAAACGTAGCTGCTAATCATCGTCAATAGTCCTTTCGGGCTTTGAACTTGATTTTGTTATCGTTCGATTGGCTGACAGGTTGAAGTTCTTACCTAGGTTCTTATTTAGTACTAGCTTCCACCCGCGGCTTCCTCCGCGTTGTATATCGATAAAACCCTATGTCTTACCTTAACAAACATGAAAATCGATCCAGCTGTTCTCGGAGACAAGCATAAACAGACAGAAAAAATTTTCATAAATTGTTATGTTTTTGTTATAAGTACCGTACCTATATTATACGATTTATTCCGGTCTGATCCTCTATTCATCAGCGGGATTGTCCGAAAGGGTTACCGCTGGCCCGGAACATAAAGGGCTAAGGAAGGAACACGGGTGGGTTTTAGTCAGTAAGAGTCTGACACTTCCTTCCGCTCGCGCTCCACCCAGAGCGGGAGGGGTAATTGGATGATTTATCATACTGAAAAAAAAAAAATCCCCTATTCATTTCGTCATTCATCATCAATTTGACTTCCATTATGTAAATGTCTGCGGAAACATTGAACAAAAAAATATCTTCATCATTTTTCCTGCTAGAAAGAATTCTGAATATTGCAATAAAACAACACAAATAAAATATTTTATGATGATCAGAAAAGCCATGTGTTCTTATAACTACATAATTATCGGCTTTTCTAAGCAGGCGTGGTTTCATTGTAAAAAGAGTGATTATATTTATGAAAGAAATAGATGATGATATAAGATTTATATTACATTTACTTTAAATTTCTTTGCTCAGAATTACATAAATTTTCCATTCAAACTGGATATACTGACATTTTGTATCTTCTATCGAATATACTCGATACAATAATACAGCTGAAGAGTTTGTTTGTTTGGTAGAACGTGCTAATCTCTGAAACTACCAGTCAGATTTAAAAACTCTTTTTGCATTTGATAGCCCAATTCTCGAGGAAGTCTATAGGCTATTTAACATCACGCTAGGACCCTTAGGAGTAGATCAAACAGAAAAAGAGTCAAAAATAACGCTTAGCGAAAACAAACAAAGCTCGGGCAGGTGATGGACGGAGTGGGTCGGGGGAACAAGAAATTTCACGCGGACGAAGTCGCCGGCAGTAGCTAGTTTATAGATAAAACTAAACTGTTATTGATCAGGTAGGTACCTGAAATCTGAAATATTGCGCTGTATAATACATATAGCCAGTTTTGTCAATAATGTATTAGATTTGAATTGCAACGTAGGGGCTAAGTAATAACAGCCGCACTGGTCGATCGATCAGGTTAAGCTACGCTTGCCGCGGTTGGTCCATGGATGGGTGACCATCTATTACATAATAACATCGAGCCCCTCCAGCTGTCATTCGTAGATCTTTGACAGTCGTCATGGATAGTCAGAAGCCCCAAAAGTCTGACAATCAGTCTTAGCAACGGGCATCTTGTTACCCATGGCAGTAACTGGGTTGCGGAGTTCAGATAGGCAGTCGCTCTATATATGATAGATACTCATGATCATTATAAGAGCAAAAAAAAAAATTGTCTTTATTAACATGCAGCGTAAAACCACCAATTATAAATCAATTTATCAATCAATTATCCAAACCTTCCATGTGAATCATGTGATTAATCTACTACAAGGTAATCACTACATAGTATAAAACAAAGTCGCTTTATCTGTCCCTATGTCCCTTTGTCCATTTGTATGCTTAAATCTTTGAAACTACGCAACGGATTTTGATGCGGTTTTTTTTAATAGATAGAGTGATTCAAGAGGAAGGTTTATATGTATAATAATAATAATGTTTCCGTGCGAAGCCGGGGCGGGTCGCTAGTCTACTATAATCCACAATGACATGCGTTGTAGAACTCATAGTTTACAATGAAGGCACAAACATCTAACTAAACGCACATAATATTTCAAGCTGACATGATGATGACCTATATTCACGATGATTGGTGCGTGACGTTTCTCCTATTGCCACAACAACAAGAAAACATATTCATTGAGGAGACTACGTGTTAGCATGACGCTCTATTAATATTGTACAGACAGAAGCTACACTAAGTGAGCTGTGGACCTACAACTAGTATTTTGGGATGCATGAAGAAGCCTCCTCAAGCCTCCTCTCATCCTGGTCAATCACAATGACTGGCCAATTCTTCCCTTGCCGTTGTAGGGCTAACGCCCGCCTGGTTTGCGACCACCCTCCCACCGGAGTCCGGCGTCAAGCAGCCTGCTGCAGTGTTTCGTCGATACGTGGGAGTTTCAGTGCCTTAGGCATCTTCTGGGCACGCTCGTTCCATCATAGACCTCATCCATCGCTTTCCATCAGGCGTGATCAAGGTCAAGAACGGGCCCATTCAGCAATAAATAAATAAAATAAAAATAGTATAAAGTTGCAAGTGTTTTGTGAATGAAAATAATACTAAGACTATTTTAAACATAATCAGCATATAATGTTGCCACCCACTGCTGGGACACGGGCCTCGGTAAGAGGGATGTATACAGACTACCCACATTTTTTCTTTCTTAGTGCTTAATTACGTGTCGAATCACGTAAAAAATCAAATCAATATTTTATTCCAAAAAGGCTGGGAATCAGCACTTTTTGAACATTACAATTACATAACCCAGAACGCACGCCTTCGTACATTGAAAAGGGTTTCATGGTTGTGGAAAGTTAATCCGCGAATAAATCGAAAAATAATTTTTTTCTGCAAACCATACACTATAGGTACATAACCATCATATACTAATGTTGGTCAGTTTATACAGGAAGAAGCCAGTTTCAATGTCAAATCGTTATATATAGTTGAGCTTCCTCACCATTAGGCAGACGAAATAACTGGCTGAAAAATAATAATAATATTGTAGGTCAGTTGGTCATTTGGCAAAGCCAACTGCTTCCGCGACATATGAATTTGTGATTGTAGCTTCAGGGTTACTTTTATTTAATATGGAGCAGTGATTTTTCAGGAAAGTTATAAAATGTTAACATAAAACAAAAACATAACAACACACCTGTTTTCCTTACAGGTTTAGCAAAAGTGTACCTAATTATACCCACTTTTCGTCAGTTAATGTCCCATGTAATAGGGGCTAGCCATTGCAACCAACCGAACACAAATGTGGACTCTGGGTTGCTACTGAGAGATTCCTGGTGGAAAACCCAACAACATCTTGCCCGTCATGAGAATTCGACATTGGACCCCATGCTCGGCATTAGTCCTTACACCCACTAAACCTACAAAAAAATGTTGATGTCAAAGGTATGATAATATTGCTTATGGACCCATTCGTTACACCAATCCCTTGACCGCGTCTGGTGATAATAGGTAAAACTGCTTTCCTACATCGATCATTAATTGATCAGTCACTTTTTAGGAATCCATGAGAAAGCTCACTACATTATGACCCAAATAACTCATACAACTTGCGAACATAATATCCACCTGGAAGTGAATGCAGCTGAAAACTACATTTCAGGTTGCCAACACTTACATCTATCAAAGTCTACTACGTCTAGTACTACTACGCACTTTCCTACGACGATCCTTCATTGCAGTTGCTTTTCAGGAATGCATAAGATGCGGTCGAAACCTAAGAAGGTTTTGAAAAGGCAGGATCCAGAGAAGGACACGTGCGACAAGGATGGTTTCATCAAGGTGGAGAAGAAGAAGAAGCAGCCTCCTTGTCGGAACCAGTGCGGCACCGCGCTGGCAGGACCCAACATGCTGCTGCGTCCAACAATCCCGACGACGCAGCTGTACGTGTCCAGACTGCACCACTCCACGAAGGTTGAGGAGATCGTGGAGTACATGCGTGTGAAGACCAACTGGACTTTGAGGGTCGAGAAGTTGGAGTCGCGTCACAACACGAACTTCAAGTACCGCCGGTTTCGTGGACTGCTACATGACACCAGTCAGCGAAACACGATGCAGACACTTCGTGTGCGTTAGTTTTTAGTTGTTCGTTTTTAATGTTGTATGTATTTATAGTATTTTTAAGTTATATTAATATTGTATTGTATGTGTTTTATATGGGCCTTGACGCCTGAAATAAATGGATAAATAAATAATATAAAAAAATAAGAAGTTTCTTATTTTACTCAATTAATTCATACAATTCCCGAACAATCCATGCATCCTGTAAATTGGATTTCAGTACATTCAAAGCATATGACCTACATATTCAACCCACATAATTATTACCACACAGACTTAACGGTCAGAAAGCAATAAATACGATTTATCCAGTGTGATAAAGAGCTCATTCCATTGTATTGTTTCAGCACATTTATGAGGCAAATGAAAGACGTTTACTGTTGAAACAAAGGCATGAGATAAGTTAAACTGTTACTAAAGAATATTTCAGTTGTAATAAAGTCAATCAATTGCTTGTGAAACATCACACGATACCTAATAAATTGATCTGTTTAAAACATTGAGTTATATGTATACATTATAACTCAATGGTTTAAAAGGCCAAATAAGGCATCCACGTTTTAGCTGGGCTCGTGGCTAAACGATAGCCCAACGCGGTGACGGGTCGATCACCGGTTAACTTAGGCTTGCTGCGGTCCCCCCCCGGTGGGTTCCCGCATTGTGTAGGCGGGGGTCTCAGTAGCCGTGGCTTGGACACCCATGGTGAAGCGAAGAGGAACCCGAAGAGGGGCCGCTCATCAGGGCTTTTGCTGACAAGCCAACGAAGTAGCGGCCAAAAGTAGATTGCGGTGCCGCTTGGGCGACATCGCAACTGAGGCGGGCCGCGATGTCGTATCGGGGGCATCGCGGCTGAGGGTTGGAGGCCGCGGCGGGAGAGGAATGCCGGGTATTGCGGTGCGCCGCTCTCCCTACCTTCCGCGGCCTTGACGGGGTCGCCACCGTGTGATGGCGGACGCGGTGGGGCTGCAGGGGAGGAGGAGTGTTGGTATTACGTTGGCCACTCTCCCTATCCTCTGCAGCCGAAAATTGGCAGGCGGCGGGGCCAATGACCTGACCCGTCGCAGGACCAAGGGTGCCCAGACACGGGGTCGTCTGGCGCCCATGTGCTGGTTTGGTCCCTGGGGTGGTCACGGCGTGCTATGTGTTCTGGTGCGCCGGTAATGGGGAGTCCTCCCCAGAGGAGGGTCCGGCAACGGTCAACACATTCAACGGTACAGGCAAGCATGCCACAAAGACAAACAAAACACACTTAAAACGTCAATAACTATAACAGCCTTCAGTCTCAGCCATTAAATGTACATGAGGAATGTAACTAGGTAAATAGGACAAGGATGCTTCTAGTGCATTATGATCGATACTCATATAATACATATTTGATGTGAAATTCTGTATATCCTTCAGTTTCAACCAATCACGATTCGACAAATGGTTCTTACTCTTCGTACTTGGAAAGGACAACGTTGGCTGGCATTTAATTCAATTACACTTCCCGTGACCCAAGGGCTGGCTTTTACCTTCGCCAGAGCGAAGTATTACCGTACAACGTGGCAATGTCGCCAGTCTTTTGGGTACATTATCAGTCGACAGCTATGCGGAGGAATTTTTCGACGCCATCTTTTAGTTTGTTAATAAGTAGTTTTAGTTAGGTTAGGATATTACCTATATTTTTATAGTTTGTTAGTTTATTTAGTATTACAAGTTTATGCAGTCAGTGTATATATTTTTTGCCTAAGAAATTAATGAAATATCATTACTTTGGTTGGTACGTATAATTAAAGTTTCAACGACAGAATAATAGAACATCAACTGAAGCAATCCCGTCTCTATTTTAGTAAACACAAAGTATATGGAGGTGTTACTATAGAAAACTTTCGTTCTAAAAGTCTTGATCGTGTTTAATTAATAACTGATGAGCTTAAAGCAGTCTACACACCAAGCCCGCCGACCCGCCGACATGATGACCCGCCGACACGCGCGGGTACAAGACGCCGACATGATTCTTTTGAAATAAAAGCCGCCGGAACATCAAGCCGGGCTGTGTCGGCGGGTCGGCGGGTTTGGTGTGTAGTCTGCTTTATAGCTTAGCACTCATGTTTACGCCTGATCTCGCTTCGGTCGTGTCGGATTGCGTGTCGTTCTATCGGACTATGAGAGTCAACGAAGAGGGAGTGCACCTATGTCTGCGCATACACTTGTGCACTTTAGTATCTCCTGCGCCGAAAGCTAGTCTCCGTTGAGATTGGCCGCTATGGCCGAAATACGGCCTGGATGACTATTTACGATTCGCAAACATATGTAAGTGCTTCGTAAATAAATTACCAAGAGGCGTAAGTAGTCTAAAATTTTTCAAATTCTAACTTAACTAAAACTATACAGAAACTAAAAAATAGCGTCGAAAAATTTATTCATCCGCATCGCTGTCGACTGGTAATATACCCAAGAGACTGGCAGCATTACCACGTTGTATGGCGATGCTTAGCCTCTGGCCAAGGTAAAAGCCAGCCCTTGGATCACGGGAAATGTCAACCAGCCGTTTAGAAATTTCTTTAAAAAGACCATGTGCACTCAGACCCCACGGCCCGAGAGTTTCAACCCCAAAGGGCTCGAAAATATAATTTACGGATAAGGTTATTGTCCGGTCTCTTGCCATCGTCGCGTGCCAAGCCATTGGGTTCTAATACAACTGGAACGCAGACGGTGACAAGAGCTCGTCGGATGATGTCATTAATTTTCGCGAGCCGCGCTAAGCGACCCGCACTTCGGCTGCAAGACAGGCCGTGGTGTCCGAGGCTGTTGACGTCTTCACCACAGTGACAGCGACGGGGAGAACAGCAAGGAGTGCCTAGTCGTAGGGAAGCAGCGAGGCGAAAAGTAGCGTCTTCGAACAAAGTGCCTATGTTCGGCGAAGGTAGTTGACACCTCCTCGCCCAGGTATACCACGCAACTAGTTCTGTATTTAACAATCCTCGTCGCCACTGTAATGTCTAGGGTCAGTAAAGGAAACACGCACATCTAGAACCACCGATATATTTGGACTGCCTACAGAAGCTTGAACCTACCCACTAGTTCTTAACTAACACAATTATGAGACCTACATTACACAATCTTTGGCCAGATTTCCTTTCTATTCTCATAATTCTTTTATTATATTTGAAATACGTGAACTCCTCCACAGGTGTTCTATTAAGGGATATTCAGTGCATTTTGCGTGGATACCCTCACATTGTGGCATTTTAGGTAATGAGAGAGCAGACCAGTTAGCTAATGTTGCCGTATTAAGTGGAGACGTTTTTCCGTACAAAAACAACTCCCAAAATCTGGCTGCTCTGCCCAGGGTTTATCTACAGGAATCCTGGGGTCAGCTTTGGTCGGGGCAATCAGTGAAAGGAAGATTTTATCGTAATATTCAGCCATCCATTCCTGTCAAACCTTGGTTTAGCAAGTACAAGATAAGCAAAACGATTTCAACAATATTAATACGTATGCGATTGGGTCATGTGTGCGCTCCAGCTCATCTGGCCAGACTTGGCATTGTGCAGAGTGTGAATGTGGCGCTGAGGTGGGAGATCTGAATCACTTTATTTTTGCCTGCCCCCTTTATGACCACTCCTCACTTTTCCAAAGTCTTGTTTCCCTCCGAGTCCCTTTTCCCACTTCTATCTCATGTATTTTATTTAATTTTAATGCAGATATTTTAAAACCATAGCACTTTTCCTTGTAAATAATGATATATCGAAACGACAAAACATATAAAAAACGATATATATATATATATATTAAAACGTAAATTTTAATATGTATGTGTTGTAATAGTATCTATCGGTCGATTTTTCGGACAAGAGGCTTAGAGTAGCCTTTTTCGCTGCCTCTGGACTTCTGGCGGTGTGGTATTAATAAATTCATCATTACTTGACGACATTTTCAAATAATAAAAGTACAGCGAAAAGAAAAAGCTCGCGGAATAATTTTTACTTCATAACAAATAAGCGATGCGCGCGCGTTCGCGCTTTTTTTACAGGCATAGGCACAAAACAGCCAGTATTATTAATAAAGTAAATTAATATTTTTGTTTTTGTTACAGATATTAATAGTTGTAATTTATTGTCAAAATTAATTAAATTAAAGAATTAAATGTTTATTTATTATATTTTATCTCTCAAAGTTAATTTTATTCATAAAATGTTGACTACTTTTCTGAAATAAAAACTCTTTGCTAAGATTTAAAAAAGTACCGTTCATTTTGACGGGGCATCTTGATAAACCGTGCGATTTACATTACATTACCGCACAAGTACGTAATGACTAATGAGATACATTACGATATTGAAATTGGTGAAATAAGAGACCCTTTACGAGCAAATATGTTATAATATTAGTTTAATTGAATTTTATGTCTTTGAATTACTGGCAGCTTTTAAAGTCTATGGTATGTGAAAAAGTTGATTGCTAGGAACGTTTTTGAATATAGAATGTGGACAGTGTACTAGGGATGCCCAAAAAAGTCTGTTGTATCGATATATCGCATTGTAACCGTATCGAATGCGTTTGTATCGATACGCGATATTATCGTATGCCTTTGTATCGATATAGCGCATCGTAACCGTATCGCTTGGGTATATCGATTGGGTAGGTTATTTCGTAGCTAAAATATTATTATAACCCTAAATATATCGTAAACATTAAAGGAAGATATACCTTTCTTTAATTTTTACAATATATTGTAAGTTATAAAAGAAAAGTATTTATATGTATGAAAAGTTGGTGTAGTACATAAATAACTCTAAATAATCCCGACCTCTGCTTATTACGAATAACAATATTATGTCTAAAGGTAGGTAGGTTTAATATAAACAAAAAAAGCAATAAATTTTAAACAAAATTATAGTTTGATACGATACGTTAATGCGATATTTTTTTGGACTACGATATATTGAGGCGCATCGTATGGCCAAAATATCGTACTTATTAAATATCGATATATTGTATAGCGCTGCCGCGCTGTATCGATATTTCGATATATCGCATCGTATTGGGCATCCCTACAGTGTACATTCTGTAGAAAAATGTTGTAGTGTGAAGGAAAAAGGAGAAAAAGTAAACTCGGTTTTTGTAATTGTTACCTATGTGTTTTGGTTTGGAGGATTTTATTTAGAAGAACAGCATTGAAAACAAGACGGTATTTTAGATAACTTATATTTTCAAAAGACACGGATAAAACTAAAAAGCTAGGTAAGACGTACATCAAGCGCACCCGCTTGCAGTGCTCGCACGGACTGAACTGCCGGCGTGTTGTGTTGGGTTGAGTCCAGCGTCCCATACAACTATACTTAGTTATAATTATGATTATGTTATGACTATCAACTACGAATGTAAAAATATGAGCGCGTCGCTAACAAGCATGGGTTTTTATAGATTATTATAAGGGTTTATCAATAATATTAAAATAAATTAAAAGTGAAGTTTTATACATAAGGTGCATTGGGGTAATTTCGAAAATGGGTATATTCCGAAAATGCCATAAAGCTACCAAACGCAGCAATGTTTTCCTGCTAGCAACACTAGTCAAGGCGCCATCTTTAGTTTACTTATTGCACCAGTCGTCGCGAGTCACCCACATCAATATTACGCGAGTGTTGTCAAATTTTTCACAAGTGATTTCGCGCCGATTTTTTGTGAACCCCAAGAGATTTTTTTTCGGAATTCTGGTAAGTTATTTCAATGGTTGTTTGTTTTTATGATAGGTTTTAGTTTTGTGCTTAATTAAGATTAAAAGGGTCCAACTGCGTTTTTTTTATTTTTTTCTGATTTACCCCATCGGGTTTATTTCGATATTCGATATTTCGCAATAACCCCACTCAAGTTTTTTTATTGTAATTGTCAATTTCTCAAATTGAATCGTTTTTTTTTTGTTTTATCTCTAATACAATGCATACTGCTTGATGTATAGTCTGGTGTTGCATGTATCTATGGTATTGCTCAGTTATTGCATTTGTTGTGTTGACAAAAGTTATTTCTTTTTTTCAGAGTCATCGTGCCTCGAACTTACATTAAAAAGAAAAATAAAGCATACACTGTACAACATTTAGCCGATGCCATTCAGAAGCTAAAAAATGGAGAGCTTACCGCATATGCTGCTGCGCAGGAGTACAAGATTTCTATATATATAAACACAAGCAATAATAATATATTATTTAATACTTATAAATAAATAAATTATCAATACTGTTGTTAAAAATTATAGATATACACAATTATAAAAGCCCTCTTTCTCTCCTCAATTCTACTTGTTTAAAGTGTTGCTGTGCCCGATAGGGCCTATAATTGTTTCTATGTATTTAAATAATACCTACCCTCCACTTGTATGCATTATGGAATGCAATAAAGGTTTGAAATTTTATATAAATTATTAAAGAAAAAAGTACATATTACCAAACCACAACTTTGTATCTATCGAGCATTGTGTAGTTCTAAATTTCCTAAAATCCTAAATGATATGTTGAGAACCACTGTCACATACGTCTGAACACCAATGTCTTTCTGGGGTAATTCCGAAATACAAAGTTGTAGGAATTTAAATTAACGGTTATTATTTAAAAAAACTTACAATATTATGTTATAGGAGGTTATTACGATTGAAAATGAAATGTAAACGCTGGATGAAATGCATTAAATCCATCATTAATAACTGGTTCAATTGCATCCTCAAACTCATCACTAATTTCAACTACTGTATCATCTCTAACTTCCCCTCTCAAACTATTATTTTCATCAACACCAACTCCAATGTCTTCAACGCTATCTTCAAAAATCTCATTATCTTCAACACCAACTCCTCTAACTTCAACATCTTCACCGCTAACTCCAACTTCAACATCTTCAATACTGCCTTCAAAAATCTCAGCATCTTCATCACTAACTTTAGCTCTATTTTCAAAAACTTCTTCATCACCAAAATGGGCTTTTACAATTAAAATCAGATCTATGTGTGTTTGTAAATAAAGATAAAGAAAGATAGATGATGGTATTTTAATTGGTAAAAATGAATTGATTTAAATAAAATTATTAATAAATTAGAAACAGAGTTTGAAATGCGGAAATTTGATAAGACTGAAAAGTTTATAGGGTTTAAGTAGAACGAAACTTTATTAAGATATATCAGGCAAGTTATATAAATCAAATTTTGGAAAAGTTTAAATATGAAAACTTAAAAGATAGTAGTCATCCAGATATTTTAGTTGATACACATCAAGAGGGGAAAATGGGAGTTGATGGTGTGCATCGATATAGACAATTGATTGGTTCATTGTTGTATTTGGTTAATAAAACAAGACTGGATCTGGCTTTTCATGTTGGTTATTGTAGTAGGCATCAAGAACATCCTAACTTGAATGATTTTGCAAATATTAATTTTAAATTTCAAAAACTTCTTCATCACCAACAGCTCTTTCACTATGAAAACCATCACCACCTTCACTACGAAAACCATCACCACCTTCACCACAGAAACCATCACCACCTTCACCACAAAAACCTTAACCACCAATAGCAACACTAACCTGTTTAAATAAATTTTCTAAATCGTACTGTTTCACTCTACAATTACACATTTTCAAATAATCTGCAAATCACTCTTATTATTATTAAACACCACATCTCTCGAATAAACAATTCTAAAACTTGAAGTATCCCATATCTTATAACCATTGTTAGTATACCCCACTAAAAGCCCTTTGCTACTCCTGGAGTCAAGTTTATGTAACTGAAAATTATTTTTATAATATACTAAAAATCCAAAAATGTTCAGATGTTTTAAATTAGGTATTCTATTAAACCACATTTCAGCTGGTGTTTTAACATTTATTGTATTTGCACTCCTGTTCAATAAATAAGCAGAAGTTAAAACGGCTTCACCCCATAATTCATGTGGTAGCTGCATATCAAAAAGCAACGCTCTTGTTCATTCCATTAATAACCTGTTTAATCGTTCAGCTTTACCATTCAGCTGTGGAGTGTAGGGAATAGTGTAATCAATATTAATACCTTTGTTATTACAGTACATTTTAAATTGTTTGCTAGTATATTCACCCCCATTATCACATCTGAATGCTTTAACTGTTGTTTCAAAATGATTTTCCGCCAAATTAATATAGTTAATTATTTTAGAAAACGCCTCGTTTTTATTTTTGATTAGAAAAACTTTAACAAAATGAGTGTAAACATCCAAAAACGTGATAAAATATTTGTAACCATCCCATGTTTTTGTTTCAATAGGACCACAAATATCACTATGAATAATTTCTAATGGCTTACTAGCTCTGTGTCTATTTGTTTTAAAAGGTTTTCTACATAATTTCGATTGTGTGCAGACTTCACAGATGTCAATCTCCTCTACCAGGCCTCTATCTATACCTCGAACAAGATCCTTTGTCTTGTTAATATTTACATGACCTAATGCACGATGCCAGAAATTAGCATTTATATGAAAGATGTTTACTGATCTCGAAAGTACGACTGGCTTTGTATTAACATTCAAATAATACAGACCATCTTGCTTCAGTTCACCAACCTCTATGCATTCAGAGCCCTCACTTTCGATTTGACAACTCGTTCTGAAAAAATTTAACAAATAATTATCATCAGCTAATCTAGACACAGATATTAAGTTCTTTTTGAGTTGGGGAACACATAATACATCTTTAAAAACAATATTTTTAGTGTAAATATTGCCCATGGTGTTGACATGGTGAATATTACCATCTGCAGTCATGATTTTATAATTAATCTTCTTCTTATCTTTAAGGTAACTTTCTGATGTAACAATATGACTGCTGGTACCTGAATCTATTATGAATTCAACCTCTGCTTCTGTTGTATTAGTTGTATAGAAATTACTTACATTTTTTTTAGGCAGAACCTTGTATAATGTGAGTTATCCTTACAGTTCATACAGTTAAACTTTATATTGCAATCTGCATGTCTGTGTCCACTCTTCATACATTTATAGCATTGAGCTATGTTGTTGTATGCTTTACCATCACCATTCAATGTTCTGCAAAATCATGCAATGTGTCCTTTCTTTCCACATTTGAAGCAACTTCTTACATGAAAACTGTTTTCTATTTGTTTGACAGTTTCATTCTCAACAGATGTTGTTGGTTTTGGTTCTTCATATCTGTCTGTATTTTCTTGCCTCATCTTTATTTCTAGATTAACCCTTGATATTCAATGAATTAAAGTTTTATCTGTTGATGATGTTGATTCCCAAGCTGTTCTAAAATGAATAAATTTTTCCGGTAGATTTGAAAGTATTTTGGTTATGATCTGCTTGTCATCAAAATCTTATCCTAAACCTCT
This sequence comes from Luperina testacea, assembly GCA_927399505.1. Classification (NCBI taxonomy): domain Eukaryota; kingdom Metazoa; phylum Arthropoda; class Insecta; order Lepidoptera; family Noctuidae; genus Luperina; species Luperina testacea. The sequence goes on along the minus strand of OV656768.1, from coordinate 12,988,117 downwards.
TATCCTCGTCGCTTTGTTTTCAATTTCTGCTGTCTGTCATTAAATCATTATTTTCGAATTTATATTTATAGTATACTTCTAATAGGCGGGAAATTTGAGTCTCCTTATGTCCAAGAAATAATGTATCGAATTTTTCCAAAATATCCTTTGAAGTTTTACTATTTATTGCGTAAACCATATATTTATCACTAATAGCACATATTATTAGCAATCTTGCTTTGGCATCGTTTTTAATAAAATCTTTCTTTAAATTTGCATTATCTTCCAAAACAGAATCCAGCTCCCTTGCCGTCAAAAATAACATTAATTTTTGTTTCCATAAAATATATTCTGACTCACATGTCAGTTTTGACAATTTTAGATCGTCAGTCATTTTCAAAAAAGAATTTATTTCCAATAATTATATGAACTTGTACTCCAAAATATTTTTCAGGCTCTTTCTTCGTCGACCTTCTCACAACATGAGGTGCAGTTCAATTTGCCCGGGGACAGCCCATAACCTATTAGGAACTGCTTACCGTCACATAGTGTGTGGGAATCCTTCAAATAAATCAAACCCATGCTGTTCTTTTAAATAAAATCCTCCAAACTAAAACACATAACCATTACAAAAACCGTTTTCATTTTCACTTTCAGGTAACAAATTTTTTTGTTCTAGAAACTGTATTTTATAAGTATGAATGAGAATTGCGAATGATTAAACTTAGGCTACCTCAGCTTCAGCCTTGTCCGAGTCACAACTTAATGTAAGCTGTTCTTGTTTATTTAATAGTGTGATAGTTGTGTTACCTATTTGCATTGATGATCTATGTTCTGAAATATTAAAAAGTTGTTGTAAGAAACAAGTAAGTATGATAAAAAAGTATTTATAAGTTAAAACATCAACATGTTGCATCTCACCTTTTCTTTTGATTTCCTGCGGAAGTCTGTTATCTATCGTACTCCGACAGCCGTCTAAGCTTGGGTAGCAGATAATTGCAACAAACCTGTGACAATTTTTATTAATAGGAACTACAATAAAATCTTTTTCAAAAATGTTGACATTCTCTGTACAAGTCGTGACTCTTGTATGTCGCTTTTGAGCTGGATTCAAATTACTATCCCATTCATGAGGATTGGAACTTCTGTTCACTTTGCATGGTTTAGTAGTAAGCATTGTGTAGAAAAATGTGCTAAAAATATGAGACTTTTCTCTCTGACGAGGTGTTAAAACATCATGAACTAAATGTTTCAAATAAAAATTTATGATAACATCGTTTAAAAACTGATCTTTGGCTAGGCACATGTAGTCTTCAGTGTTTATAGATATACCACCTATCCCAGGTGGATAAATTAAGATTTGCCTTATTTCTTAAGGGTTAGAACTGTAAATATACAAAATACATGTCAAAATCGACCCCTTGAATTGAATACTAAAAGTCCTAATGTAATTAATAACTGGGTATTTGCCCATGAGCGGGATAGATAAGCTGACCATAAAATTGTATTTAAATAGCTGGGCCCCACACACGCCCCTCTTAGCTCCAGATGCAATGGCGGCACTTGACAATCTTGTTGCCATTATTGCTTTCTTTTGGACAGGTTCTCACTAAAATGTCATTGGCTTCCCGAGCATTCAATTCGTCCATCACTTTCCCAAATAAAACTTTTAAGGCGAATGCGCCAGGGTAGCCCGCGAAATTCAATTTTTTTTTAGGTTTTTTGCAATTTGCTGGTCAGTATTACGTTGTACGTTGATTAATATTTGATTCGCGGCCATAACAAATATGTGTTTACAGAATTATAATCATTAAAGTCATCAACACAACTCTCTAAGACCACGTAAGTCCAAAGAATAACTGTTTCGTGAAATCATCATTCTTTAACTATTTGCATTGATGATCTATGTTCTGAAATTTTTAAAAGTTGTTGTAAGAAACAAGTACGTATGATAAAAAAAGTATTTATAAGTATAAACATCAACATGTTGCATCTCACCTTTTCTTTTGATTTCCTGCGGGGTAACAAGTCTGTTATCTATCGTACTCCGACAGCCGTCTAAGCTTGGGTAGCAGATAATTGCAACAAACCAGTGACAATTTCCATTAATAGGAACTACAATAAAATCCTTTTCAAAAATGTTGACATTCTTTGTCCAAGTCTTTACTCTTGCATGTCGCTTTTAAGCTGGAGTCTAATTACTATCCCATTCATGAGGATTGGAACTTCTGTTCACTTTGCATGGTTTAGTAGTAAGCCTTTTGTAGAAAAATGTGAGTCTTTTCTCTCTGACGAGGTGTTAAAACATCATAAACTAAACTAATCTTAATTTATCCACCTGGGAAAGGTGGTATACCTATAAACACTGAAGACTACATGTGCCTAGCCCAAGATCAGTTTTTAAACGATGTTATCATAGATTTTTATTTGAAACATTTAGTTCATGATGTTTTAACACCTCGTCAAAGAGAAAAGACTCATATTTTTAGCACATTTTTCTACACAATGCTTACTACTAAACCATGCAAAGTGAACAGAAGTTCCAATCCTCGTGAATGGGATAGTAATTTGAATCCAGCTCAAAAGCGACATGCAAGAGTCACGACTTGTACAGAGAATGTCAACATTTTTGAAAAAGATTTTATTGTAGTTCCTATTAATAAAAATTGTCACAGGTTTGTTGCAATTATCTGCTACCCAAGCTTAGACGGCTGTCGGAGTACGATAGATAACAGACTTCCGCAGGAAATCAATAGAAAAGGTGAGATGCAACATGTTGATGTTTTAACTTAAAAATCCTTTTTCATCATACTTACTTGTTTCTTACAACAACTTTTTAATATTTCAGAACATAGATCATCAATGCAAATAGGTAACACAACTATCACACCATTAAATAAACAAGAACAGCTTACATTAAGTTGTGACTCGGACGAGGCTGAAGCTGAGGTAGCCTAAGTTTAATCATTCGCAATTTTTATTCATACTTATAAAATACAATTTCTTGAAAAAAAAAATCTGTTACAGGAAAGCGATTTGGACATGCAGTGTGATTCAGATGAAGAAGAAACAGAAAAAAGTCCTGTCGAAAAGAAAGTTGAAGTTCAACCAAATAGAAAAACGGAACCTATTAAACAGTATGTATCTATATTTAGCAATTGTCGAGAACAGTATAGTTATCATTTCTGGCAAATATAATTATTCTGTATCTGCTTTTACTATGAATTTAATACTGAAACTTATAGCATTTTATAAAGCAGCTATTATAGTCTTATTTTCTTTCATTCTCAGATCAGCATTGGAAACATCTGTAAATCAGCATGGAAAAGATTCTATTATTAGGTGTGTTTTAACCTAAGATATAAACTTCTATCTGAATGCTAATTTTTAAGACCTTTATGTACTAAATTATGCTCAAAAATATTTTTCATTTCAGGCCATGTATACTTATATTTTATTCGTTAGCTGGGGCATCTAGATCCAGAGTTGTAGCCACATTAAGAGATTACCTCACTTGTGAATATGAAGCTAAAGTATGTATATTTGTCCTACAACTAACAAGCAGGTAATATCTAGAAATCTATTTAACAAATACGTTATGTTGCAGGTCTCTCAAAATAAAATTTTCAATAAGGATAACATCAAAGGGGGTTGTCCTAAAATACCTCAACAATTGTTCAACATACTGCAGCAAGCACAACCCACAATCTGTAAAATTGTTTATTTGTGTATGTGTATATATTTATTTAGTTTAGTATAATATGCTATATGTATGTATTTATTGTATTATGTAAATGCTACACCGCGGACTACCTACAGTATTTGTCTGTCCTTCCCCTTTTTAAATCCATCCTAAGGTTGTCTTTAAAAGATCGCTCTTAGCGATAAGACCGCCCATTGTGTCACCCTTTGTACAGTTTCTATATTTATGTCTGTAATTTATATGGTGTACATAATAAAGAGTATTCTATTCTATTCTATTTTACAGATTGTGGGTTGTACTTGCTGCAGTATGTTGAACAATTTTTTAAAGTGAGTATCAAAACTACAATCACACAGGGTGTAAAGCGACCCATCACATAGCCGTCATCTACGCATTCTGCGAGGTAATTGCGTAACATACTAACATAAATGGCTTTCATTTTGACAGTTCAACAACATTCATTGTGTTATATACATTGTTGAGCAGAGAATTTTTTCGAACATATGAAGCAATGGATTAGCAATATCCTTGAAAATGATTCAGATTCTGATTGATAGTGTGTTACGCAATTGAGATGCTGTACATCAAACTAATTAAATACATACTTTACAACAACAATAATTGTTGGGAAACGAATTCTTGGTGTGAATAGTCTCTGTTTACGGCAGCGCGCAATGCACGCAAAACATTGTGCATACGGGTGCACGCAAAGGTAAAGGTGAAAACGAAATGAACTTCGTTCCGTTACCACTAATATTATCGTATAACGTTCCAAAATTTGTAACGATACTAAAACCTAAAAATATCAATAACGTTACAAAAAAAAACTTGTAACGTTACAGGTATCAGTAACTTTAAGCTTATCTGCTTGTAATAATGTTATAGGTGAAACGTTACAGATTAATTTGTAACATTATTCTTCATACTTTTTCGTCATCTTTTATGTCATGAAGCTAGCAAAATTGAGTATCGAAATGAATAACGTTATTATAATTATAGTTATACTAATAACGATATATTGATCATATTGTTAGTGAACAGTTTAAGATTTCATTCCGTTTATCGGTATCGTTATAGCCAAAGAATTAATTTTGTTACGATCCTAGTGGAACGGTACGAATTATCGGTACTGGAACTACGCGTAACGTTATTTTGAGTAACGTATCAAGTCCCTGATTTAAAGTCAACATTAAAAAATTGTTTTCGTAAAAAGTTGAAGTTTTGACCTTCTTTATCTCCATAACAAGAGGGTTTCCAGGTATGGTCCAGTACAAAAAAAAAGTATCATTATAACGGGAATAACAAGTGACTCGGCTTCGTTCAGGGTATTTTTACACCCATTATAAATATTGCAAGTCTATTGATAAGATTGTCAAACTTTTTATATTGATTTTATTTTCAGAATCCTATATTAGACTACTCATTGCTTATAAAACAACTAGCCGGTTGGTTCGACGAAATAGTCGTAACTCGAAAACGTGAAGAGATCTCAAATTTATTAAAAATATTGATGCACAAAATATAACCCAGATTCGCATTTGGCTTTGCCTGATATTACATTCCCTACTTTAAATGGTATGTATTAAGAATGCGAATTAAATGTATTATTTATAGAATCGAGAGCATTATAAATTGAAAATAAATAAAAAAGATGTGTTCAATAGAAACCAACTTCTTTAACGTGTTAGCTGCTACTACCTGACGCTAAACATTCAATATTTTGGCCTGGCAGTGTGTGTTAATATTTTGTTCTACATTTTTAGGTAAATTAATTGAAACAGAAGACCAACAAGAAGAAGGCTCTGACGGTGACAAAGGCAGTTCAAGCAAATCACAAAAATCCGAAGGAAAGGAGTCAGAAGCACCAACTCGTGCGTTAGTAAAACAAATGCCAACATTTGACATAGTAGTGAAGCGAAACTATGCTGACTCTTCGGACACTATTCACTTGCGAAAAACTATAAGACTTTCAAGTGATGCTGAAAATAGATCTATGGTCCAAATAAAGCAAGACTTTATCGAGAAAGGTGATAACGAAAATCAAATCTTGATTTCTATTAAACGCAAAACGGTAAAGAGGAACACATCGTGAGGCAACCGGCATGTCCTAGAACCAAAATTTCGAAGACATGTGACATTAAGATTGTGAATGAAACGTGTAAAAAATTCAAAAAGAATGAATGTTGAAACTTGTTGCCTGTCCATATACCATGTCTATTAAATTATTAATAATTTAATGAAGTGTAGTTGTTTTATGGACTTGTAAATATTAGTAATTAATACTATTAACAATATGTATTTAATACTGAACCTAAGCTAAGTTAGTCTAGCTCAGCTCGCACAGCTAAGGTAATTTTTCATAATTCTACATAGTTTGCGGTCTGCAAACGAGTATGAAAAACTGCGTCAGCTATGCAAGCTAAGCTAAACTAACATTAACTTGGCTCTTGGTCTGCATCCCGCAATACTCCCCTAAATCCCAAAAACCTTGAGAAGCGCGGCCTACACAGCGAGATGTCGCGTCGAGCGGCGTTATCGTGATGTCCGTGACTACCGCCGAACCACCAATCTCTTCCATATTTGGTAAATAATTAATACTCAATTGGTAGTTTTCGAGAAAATCGACTGAAGGTGGTCCGGCGGTAGTCACGCTCCCTTCGGGAGGGGGCCGTTCAAGTATTACGTAAGCACTAGAGGGGGCGAGGGGGTCTTTGCTTATTTTTGATGACATGGGAGATGGGGGGTCTGGATGGTGATTAGGTCAGCAGTATTTTTTTTTTCGGATTTTCTACAAAATTTAGTCGATTTTGGTTCGAACACATAATTATGGCAACCCTACTTGTCTATGCTTGAAAACCACTGACCTGTATTTAATTATACACAGAGGTCAGTGTGAAAACCAAACGCATAAAACTGCTGCTCATGAAACAATAAAGAAACCAGAACACATTGAAAAATGCATGTACAGACGCCAGCACATCAAGCTACTAGGTGTCAAATTTCTTTATAGATTTTCAACTTTATCGTTGAAGTTTAAAGTTCAATGTTGGTAAGAGCTTTGCTTACTTTTGCTAACGAGGGGGAGGGGGGGCTTAATAATTGCAAAAAATTTGCTTACGTAATACTTCAACGTGGTGAGCCTTTCTCGCCACAATCCTCATCTGATTACCGCGGAACGCTTACGTTTTTGAATTTGGTGTCAAGAAAATAGTCTTCTCCAACCATGATACAAAGGATAATTTCGACGTTTACTATGTAGAAGTATGTTATATTTCCTCGTAAACTTCTTACATTTGGTTTTGATACAGTCGCGAACACTAAAATTACAATTCTACTACTATAATAATATTTGTATGGACAGTGGGCTTGTACCCACGTCATAGCGAATTCCGCTGATGTTTACTTTGTGTTTGTTTCTGAATCAGTGCCAAAACTGTACTACACGCTTACACCACTATATTAAGACCCCTAACGTTTTTAAAACTTCTCTTTTAATACTCGCCAAAATATTTTTTCAAGAGGAGGCACGGCTCAAAAGAAACTGGCCAAAATACGTCATACAATAGTTTTATTTTAGTGACTGCTGCTCTGCTGCTATATACAAAAGTAACAACGCATTGACATTAATATGACTTTACTATTGCTTTTGTCAATCTTGTACATGTACCTACCGGACGTTTCCATTTGACAGGAATAGATATAGAAACAAGTATAAGTAAGTACCTGAATAAAGAAAGACACTTTGTACACAATTTATATTTCTAGCCCTCAGGATGCCTCTGCTTAGTAATAAACTAATAACCATGTTCTCGCTGAAAGCTGTAACACAGCGCTAAAAGATTTTACAATTTGTCGGTAATGTTTTTTTTAATGCGATGATTGACGCAAATGTCTGTGAACGAACTTTTGCACTGACGAACGTGCACAGAAGATTGACGTTGGTAACGAAGGAAATGATTATTTATTATTCATGAATTTCAAATAAAGAAAGCTTCAGAGCTACTTATCAACTTTCAGACGTTGATTTTATTTTTAACTAGCAGCACCCCGCGGTTTCGCCTGCTTAAGTTTCGATCCCGTGGGAATATCGGGATAAAAGATATCCTATGTCCCGGGATTCAAACTATCTCTATGTATTACCAAATTTCAACTAAATCTGTGTAACGGTTTATTCGTGATTGAGTAACAAACATCTTCACAAACTTTCGCCTTTATAATATTAGTGTGATAGTAGGATTAATTAACTTTGTTTTTTAAAACTATGTAGGTACATATATGGAAACTAAAAACGCTAAAGTCCTAATAGAAATATATATTCTCTTTTTAAACGTCATTATTTTTTTCGAATGACGTTTATATCAGAGACAACGTGCCCCGGGCAACGTGGTAATAAAAATTTATAGGAAAAGCCTTGGATGTTCCATTTCAGTGCAGAAGATTCGACCTTGTCCGGGTGACCCAAATAATGGATTGTCCTTGAGCTGGTCTAACCAGGCCAAAACTCCTCACGTACCGTATTAACCCGATAAGGGGATTGTGGATAAAAGCCAAGTTTCATACAAAATGGAAATGAGATTGAAAACGTGATAAGAAAACTTATCATATTACCTACGTTATTTTTGTTTGGGTGTCTGATATCGAGCAGTGTTTGTTTAGGAAATAAATTATCCGATTGAATTAAAAGTGAATAATCAAAACCATATCTGAATATGAATGAACAGGGTTAGGAAACTGGTTGGGCACTATTTGGGATTGGCTGTTAAATAAAGTAGCAAATAACCATAAATAAATCTATACTTAATATTATAATTTCGAAAGTAACTCTGTCTGTCTGTATGTTACCTTTTCACGCCTAAGCCACTGAACGGATTTCGATAAAATTTGATAGAGAAATGAATTGCATCCCAGGGAACGACATGGGATAGTTTTTATCCCGATATTCCCACGGCATCGACAGTTATGCGGGTGAAACCGCGGGGCGCTGCTAGTCTCATCATCATCATTTCAGCCGAAAGACGTCCACTGCTGGACATAGGCCTCCCCCAAGCACCTTCTTCTAACATCCAACGGGTTCCTGCGGCCTTTACAAGGTCGTCGGACCACCTTGTAGAAGGCCTTCCAACGCTACGTCTTCCGGTACGCGGTCGCCACTCCAGAACGTTTCGGCCCCATCGGCCATCTGTTCTGCGAGCATTGTGCCTTGCCCATTGCCACTTAAGTTTGGCAATTCTTCAGGCTATGTCGGTTACCTTGATTCTCCTGTGGATCTCCTCATTCCTGATTCGCTGCTAGTCTGTGTACGAGTATATAAAATTGAAAGTCCTGACTGATTGATATATCAACGCACGGCCTAAACCGCTGGTCCTAGAAACATGAAATTTGGAGGGTTTGTTCTTTGTGAAGAGTAGATATCCACTAAGAAAGGGTTTTTCGAAATTCCACTCCTAAGAGGGTGAATGGGGGGAGGGTGAAATTTCACGAGGACGAAATTGCGGGCAGGAAAGAACAAAAATATACATATTATAATATCATTACCAGTCGTTAGCGACGCAGAGGAATTTTTCGATTCCATATTTTAGTTTGTTATTAGTTTTAGTTAGGTCAGGATATTATATTTTAATTTGAATAGTTTGTTAGTTTATTACTAAAAGTTTATCCAGTCATTCAGTGTATATATTTTTGTCCTAAGAAATAAAAGACATAGTTACACAATCAGTTAGGTAAATATGACAGCGATGCGGAGGAATTTTTCGACACTATATTTTAGTTCATTTATAGTTTTAGTTAAGTTAGGATGTAATTTTTTTATCTATGTTCTATGTTATGGGGACTGGTTTCCACACTTAGCCCTTCAAGTGGACCATTGTGCGTGGGCCATGGCAGCCGTCGGTGCATGGTTATTCCAACCATCCCACCTCAGCTCCGTCCAGAAGCTGATTAGGTGTAATTTTGTTATTTTTATTAATTAATTAGTTATTAGTTGTTATTTACTTACTTATTATTTTAATTTACAGAAATAAATATAAACTTCAACTGTTTTATGATAAAAAAAAATAAAATAAAAAATACAATGATACACAAGTAAAATACTTAATAACGTAAATGATAACATAGAAATTAAGGTTATTACCACAGTTTCATGTAATATGCGAAATTACAAGCCATGCTTAATTATTACTATAAATAGCATAATTATTTGTTAGCGTTCCTAGTTATATGTTATATAACTTAGGGAAACTGTTTTTTTATGTTATTCTAACAGTTTCTAGAAGGCCATGTTTTTGTTGAAATTAACTGAATGAATAGGGTATAATATAGGGTCCTTGATAAAGCTTGTTTGAATTGTTGTTTTAATCTGTAATGAAGTCGGTCTGTATTTGGCTTTTACATAAATAACTTTGAGTTCCAAAACACTGCTGAGGACTTGGTACATATAAATAAATAATGTATTCCATGACTAGTCTGAGACTGATGTTCTAGATAAGATCGATGTTTTGATAGATAGGTAGGTAGATAATCATGAAGATCCATTTAGAAGACTGTACTTGAGTCAATTATATTTTCATCAAATAATTATAGTATCATTCTTAATAACAGTCTCGCTAATCCTTTCAGAACCATTTCAGCGAACGCTTTTCAGGCAATGAAGAGCTAGCAAACGTCGTTTTTTTTAATACCTACTCTGTATTTTTCACGTCACCCATGAATGCTTTTAAATAACAATTTTCCAGCACTCAAAGGATCTAAAACATTAGGTATTCAATGGCTGATTTCATACCTCTTGATGTATTCAGGGGCACGTCTATGTTGAATATTTTACAGCGAATTCATACCAAGGACACTACTTGAAAAGCAATAACCTTGCTAGCTGCTGTACCTGTAATGAATAGAATAGAATACTCTTTATTATCTTTTTTAATGATGAATGGTTTGAGAATATTAACGAGCTAGTAGATTTCCTAGAAATAGGTACAGTAATGTTTACCTTAAATGCCATTTCTCTAATGTTTTGAATAACTTAAGTGATGGCAAAATATGGTAAATCATATCGAAAGTATCGCTTTATCTAATAACTTCTAAGTAGGTACACATAACCTCAATCTTATATTAAAATATATTAATAATTAATATAGATACTTACATAGTTTAAAACACACACAATTTAGCAAAAAGAATACCTAATAATTATAACATAAAACAAAAAAAAATGAAAAATTAACTATTACTGAATGAATTGATACATCCTAAAAGTATGTATGTGTTAAAAAAAATTCATCAAAAACATTGCTACACCACTTTTGTTTGCATGCACGGCCAGATTGGTCACCGTTTTTCACTCTTAGATAATACTACGCTTATACCCGTTGTAATATTTATTGTTTCTCTATTTATGTGGTTTTAATTCTCTTGGTGTACGGTAAAACTCTAATGAGTTACCTAATGTTGCTACCAAGTTAAATGTATAACAAAATGTATGTGTACTACTGAATAATTAAATAAAAAAAACAGGGTTCATAAAGACCCATAACAAAGCCGACATCTAGGCATTCTCTTCATCAAATTAAGTTACATTGTACAAAAATAACTGCTCGGAAAAGACTTTTATTTTTGGTGTAGGTAAACAAACACACACATCATTAGTAGTTACTTCTCTTTGCGATGTGTCATAGAACTAAGAAGTACCTACCCAATGACATCATGACAGGCAGCTAGAAGGTGCAACCTACCTGAAAAACTAAGCAAGGTGACCCAATATTGGCCATACACCTCACTGGATTACCGATAAAGTATCTTTACTCCTATTTCAAACCAATGAGCCACTAAGAATTTGTAGGCGTATGACGCATACCGAATGAAGAGATTTAATGCCCTGATTCACGTGAGCCTGGTATTAGTGATTCATTACGATAACAGAATACCTAAGACGAAGTATTGTTTAGAGAAACACATGTCAGACATGGTATAGATAGCAGAAGAGTTTCACAATCAACTAAACAACGATCATAATATTATCATTCTTACTCACTGCGTGACTGGAAAGCAGTAGTGACCCAATGTTAACGACGGCGACTTACGAGTTGTAAGTCGTAGGTTCGAACCCAGACAGGCGCTTTCCTTTGTGTAAATTATTACCACTGCTCTCAAAACGGTGAAGGAAAACATCATGAAGAAACCAGCATGTCCTGATTAATGATACTGACTATTGCAGGAATTGTCTCTAGCATCTTTGGGAATACCATAACATACATATCAGCACCCATGTAAGCCCCGACGTGTTAAGGCTCCTTCAAACAGGCGCGACGCGCGACGCGAATCGCGCGCGACATAGAGGCACCGCAAGTCGCGCAACGAACGGTGCCTTTGTGTGCGCGCGATTCGCGTCGCGCGTCGCGCATGTTTGTAGGAGCTTTTAGGCAGACTTGTACCTATAAGTACACCCACATTTTGCCAGTTGTGTTTGTTATTGTGTCATCTTAAGGAAATTTCTTCTTACGAGTACAACCGGATGATGAGTGGTGTTATTTCAGGACATGCTATCTGAGTGCCAAATTCATTCGGAGTAACTAACATCCAAAAATGTTCACGAACTTTCTCAACCAGGTATTGATTAGACAAACATGCTACGACAAAGGCCGGGTCACAATATCAGTGAATATATCACCTGCTAACTTATTTCTTTTGTCTACTGTACTTGCAGATCTAATTTTGCCTCGATTTTTAAACTTTGTAGTTAAATGCATACAGCTTAAAATTGCATACATGACTTTATAATGTTTCAGTTTTGTATATCTAATGGTTATCCTCATTACCTATTTTTAATGATGATGATGATTATTTTAACCTTATCAAATTCAGAAGTACATATTAATTAGCATCACGCATAAGATAATTACTTTACGAGAACAATGTTCTCTAAGCTCCTTATTTATAACAATAATCATTATTGTTTACACTGAATAAGTATGAAACCGATTAGGTAAGATTTATTTAAGCTGAGTGATGTCCGCTTGATGTCCGCCAAAAAATAAGCGAATTCTTTCTGGTAGTGTTCTCATGACCGCTGACGAAAGCAAGCTGACAGAAACCTTGTGTCAACACACACGGACATATTATTAAAACTAGCTCACGCATACTTAGATGACGCACTGCTAGATTTATAAACACTCCAATTCTGATACCTTCCAGAAGTGATTTTGGTGAAAAACTGAAAACGTGTTTTTTCATCTGGCTAAGCGAAGCAATACCAAAAAAGGTGTTGGCACCTTGGCAATTCTTCAAGTAACGGTCAGGAAGACTGGCGGTTGAAAGATGAAAACAACGAACAACATTGCTTAGCAGTAGGTATGTACTGCCAGGTTGCCAGGTTGCCAGGTTGCCAGGTGCCAGGTTACAGACTGAGACCAATATTATAAAAACAACCAAAGTTCAGATATTCTTATTACTTGTAAATATTCCTACTTTTTTGCGGTAGAGATAAGAACTTAGATATTTTTATGGAGGTCATCCTAGCCTTTTCACAACTATGTTGAAGTCGGCTTCCAGTTTAACCGGATGCAGCTGAACACCAATCTTTTACATGGAGCGACTGCATATCTGACCTCCACAACCGTACTGGATTAAAACGATACTCCTTGGTGAGACTGCTTGTCACACTTTCGGGCATCTGACGACCCGCATCGACTGTCAAAGATCTACGAATGACAGCCGAGTAACAGCCTAAGCCTAAAGTACCTACTTTCCGAGGCACGGAGAGGTCTTGGTACGTAAAGATGGTCACCCATCCACGGACCAACAGCGGCAAGCGTAGCTTAACCTGATCGATCGGCCCGATAGTTTATGGCGATGTAGATATTAAATTCGGATATTTTACTCCACTCTAGAGAATGTTTTTAATGCGTTTACAACATTTACAAAAGTTTCTACTATTATTCTAAATTTATTCGTCTAGCGCCATTTCCCTTTCGCTATTTTCGCACAGTCGTCTTCCACATCATAGCTCAAAGCTCTAGGGAATGTATTTGCCAACAAACGCACTGTTTACTAATTCTATTTTTAAATCCTAATAGTACACCGTTGCCACGTTGGTGTGGGTGGGAATAGAACTATTTACTTGTATTCGAATAGTAACGCGATATGATAACAACAATGTCTGCCAAGCCTAGTGATAGCGTATGTCATGTGTTTCACAGAGCAAAATCCTAATCTAATACGTTGCTACTATAACGTGGAAATGCTACACATTATAATGCTAGGTACCCAATGAAGCAAAAAGTAGATTGATTTCACGAACAAAACTTGGGACAGAGGAGAAAATGCAACTTGTACCTATTCACAGATTTTCCGGAAATTCGCGAGCTCAGCTGAAATAGAAAACTCAGAGACATAAAAAATGCACAGGGGTTTCTTTTTTGATTATTTTTTTCCGGAAAACGAAGATTTTTTACCTAGATAGTGCTACAGCAAATTGAAGGACACTGAACGAGACACAATAGAAGTTTTATTGTTATTACGTCGAGGGGCGTCCCGCAAGTAAAATTCGTATACATAGATACGTCCACTGTTAAACCGTTGACCACAACAGTCAACGGTTTCACTTTAGAATACTGCCATAATCGCTTGACAAGCAAAATGGAAATACTACTACGGGTATCTTCAGAAACTGTCTGCAATTATCGTTATCTAACTTGTAATTAAAACGCATATTATTATATCAATGGTTGCGATCGATTACCATAACTAGTTATCATATTCTTCCTCTTTCGATGATCCATGTGTACTTGAATGTAATGATAAGCAGTGTTTTCCACATAGGTATACGTTTTGATAATGTTTGAATATGCATGGGCAAACAATGTTATTTACAGATAATTTAAGCAAATATTTTCCTGTGAAAAAACCCTATAACATGGTGATTTATCAAGATAATACAGTGCATTTTTATCAGTATCTCGCTAATAAAGGAAATAACCCAATTTTTATCAGAATGATAAGTAGAGTAATTCTAGAAATCATTTCCAAATTCGCCCTGTAATTATACCAAAAATTCACCTTTTATATTACCAAAATATATATTTTTTTTTTTTATTATTATTATTATATTTCGTTTATTTATTTACTTTACTTATTTAATTACATTTTTAAATATTTCTTAAAATATAAAAATAAGTAAAAAAATCATTTAAAAATATTAAAAAAAAAATATATATTATTATTATATTATTTTTAACACCCTTGCTCGTAAAGCTGATGTAATTCCACCGGTTTTACATATGTAAAGAGGGTCATAAAAAACGCGTGTGTTATCAAAGCAAATAGTTAAGTTATAGTCCATACAAATTCCATAACAGCATTATTTGCCATTTCAAATTTGGAACTGATCGCCGCCGCACGACTCCAGCTAGTGAGCAGCGCGCTGTTGCTATTCAAATTTCGAACTAATCGCCGCGCGGCGCCAGTCAGTAGGCAGCGCTAGCGCGCTGTTAAAATGGCGGGAAAGCAACAGTGTGCATTCACAGATTGAGTTTATTTAAAATAAAAAAAAAACAGTTTATGCGGTAATTTAAATATTCCAAAATAAATAATTCCAAAATAACTCAGACAATAAATTTGGAGCCACAAACGAAGAAGTTTTGCCCTGAGCCGCGCCCCTCTTCTACTGATGATACTTTTTTATTTACAACTAATGACGAATTACAATGCTCTTCTGCCGCCTTTCAAGAAGTTTCGTCGTCTCCAACATTTACCCTAACACAAAACAATGACATTATGAATAGTAATAATAATAATAAAAACATAATTAAAAAACCAACTACAACTACGTATCATTTTAACAATTGTAATTTCACTAACTGTTTCAATAATTAAAAATGAACAAAATATAATTTTTTTTTTCTGTTTCCTCGCAAATGTGTTAAAAAACGTCGTACGATATACGTGCGTATGGTTATAACATGCTCGGCTCAATTACGCCCTCGCCTTCGGCTCGGGCTGAAATTCCGCCTCGCATGTTATAACCATCTTTACGCACTAATATCGTAATGTACTATTATTATATTAGAAAAGTCGAAAATTGGTCGTCGTTTTGCAACTTCGAAAAGGCTATTCTACAGCAAACAGTCAAATTTAACAGATGTTTGCAAGTACGTAGGTTACATACGTAAAAAGATCATATTGTTTTTCAAGAAAAAGGAAATCAAATCAGCCGGTGACGCTGGAAATTGCCTTCCGTTCTATTTTTGAGGCAAAGGTCAAGCAAGCAAGAGTTTCTCTGACTGCATTCCCTGTAGCGAATTGCTTTATCTTAGTGAAAATGCCTCTCCCTTTCAACTTCAGCTTTTAAAGGTCAACTATATTCGTCGCTAAGTGTTTGAAGAATAACAAGAAGTTTTAATTGGATATTGTGAACGGAGATATAAGCTCCAACAATTGTACCTTCACGGTTTAAGGCTCCTTCAAATAGGCGCGACACGCGATAAAATCGCGCGCGACACAAAGGCACTGCAAGTCGCAACGAGCGGTGCCTTTGTGTCGCGCGCGATTCGCGTCGCGCGTCGCTAATGTTTTAAGTACCCTTTATTAAAATATGATGATATTTATTATTCAGCTAGCAATTGAACGGCAAAAGTTAGAATTAAAAAAAAACGAGTTATTTGAGAGTATGAATTACAATTAGACGTTATTCAGCTTAAGTACGTTGAATGGTATCTTATACCAACTTCAATAATAGTGTCACATGACCAAATGGTTCACGACTCTTTCGCGAATTGGTTTTGATAATAAATAAGCAACACATTACATTGTGCTCTCTGAAAATTGCGGTTTGTCTCAAGACTTGCTTTCCCAATATTCATAACATAGGCAGATCATCTTTTGTCTACATTTCGAGTGTTTTCAGGCAAAATCAAGTAAGACATCAAGATTTACCGATATGTTTGCAGTTCACTCCTGGACAAAAAAAAAACGTAAAATTTTATATCTTTATGATTTTAAATAGTTCCTTTAATTTGGCTCCATCTCTTTCAATTATATACATTTTCTACAAACGTAACATGGTAACATTTGAGGTCAATGAACCCATTACTTTACCTTAGCGTTGCCATCCTGGAACCTAATGCATTAATGAACGCCAGTCCATTTACTTTAATTATATAAATTGAGGTTACTATACCTAAGTGGAAGGACAGATATTTGTGGTAGAGGCTGAACGAACCTATTAAGTTAAAAGCCTGGAAGCGTTCGTTCCATAGAGCACAGAATCGCCTTTCCGCTCCGGCAGCGTCTAGATATGGCAGTACTAATATTTGAGGAACCGAAAGCACATCGAAAGTGCGTTGAACGCACCACTTGGCCTGCGCCCACTGGCGGTACGACACTGCAGGCCATCCTTCGGCATCACTACACGCAAGCGTATACTGACGGCAACTATGCCGTGGTATCCTTAGGAATGCCGCGGAGGCCTGAGACTCGCCGATGCGTACCGTTGCGACATCATGCTCGCGTGGTCTTTTCACATCAGTAAGTAAGTTGCCTCGACATACCGATGGCTGCCGAAGCATGCCGAGTGACGCCAATGGCTGCCGAAGAATCCCGAGGCATTCTGAAAGCTGCCGACACGGCATTCCAAAACTTACCACAACTTTATTTTTGTACCTACGATGATTGTCATTGAAACAATTTTATTATGTTGTTATACTATTAAGTTTTATTCCTATTCGTCGCATAAAACTCCCTTGCCGTGTGCCTTGCCTAAAAAGTCCTTGCCTTAGCTGTCACGAACCACCTTCAAAGCCGTCATGTGTGTCGTAGCGCGAGTAAACGATGACACGGCTTGCGCGCTTGGTGTGTATGAAAGGTGTTGATAATGCCACCTTTAGCAGCCTTTTTTTTTTCATTATGGGATGGGGATAAGACGCCGTGGGCGCCGTGACGCCTCTCTAGCCACTCCTCATCTACCACCTGACGCAGGTCCTCACCGGACACAAATGTTTCGGGAGGTTCCTGCACATCATCAGGCGGGTGGAAACGCCCGGGTGTCACCATTGCCAGGATTTCCCAGAGGACACGGTGGAGCATACGGTGGAGATCTGCCCCGCTTGGGCGGAGCACCGCCGTGTCCTCGTAGAGGCGATCGGCAGCGGCGGCGACCTCTCGCGCCCGGCCCGTTCAAGCCATGGTCCGGGGCGAGAGGGAGTGGGGGGCAGTCGCCTCCTTCTGCGAAGCAGTCATGCTAGCGAAGGAGGCGGCGGGTCGGCTGAGGGAGAGAGCCTCCCGTCCCAGCCGCCGCGAGAGACACTCCGGATGTCGGGCACCGCGCAACCTCTAGCAGCCTCCGCTGAGGTTCTGTCTCAGTCTGCATGCTCTATGGTTCGATTGATTACTTATGTAGGATCCAAGGGGCTTGTAGTACTAAGCTGGCTTTACAAAATGCTTAAACCTACACAAAAGTATGATAGACCTTCATTGATAAGCCTCATATGATTATGCTATGTACTTATTATGATCTCTGAGAGGCACCAGTGAATTAATTAGGAAGAGATCAGTAGAATATTTATAATTTTCCATTGTTTCATGGAATTCGGTTAGAAACTTTGAAACAAAACATTTCTGTCGTTTTTAACACATAAAACGAGATAGTTATGTAAATATGTTCTAATTAATCTCTCCAACAAGATAATATTTACATAATATATAAGCTAACAGACTTAAAATAATATCAGTACATGTATATAAAACAAAACAAGGGTAAAGAATTATAGGGCATCAAAAAATTCGGCCGCATCGCTGTCAGCGGGAAAAGCACCTAAATAATTATGTTGGGTATTTCGGTAACAGTAACGTTTCTACCTAACTACTTAAGTGTATACTGAAATGAAAACTGCTATACGTTTATAATCTTCCTCTTTTTAGTAAGAGCTTCATGATGAGCAAAAAAATAACCTCCCTGAAAAATTTTCTTCCTCAATTATCTACTTCTAAAAAGCTATACTTAATTATTTTTTTTGCAGGAACCATGTAATTGCATTATGAATTTCAGTCACGCACGAGCGCTTCGCTCATAAAACGCTCAAACGTTCCTATACCTACATTTTTCCAAGCTCCGTTGCCGGTAATTTTCCGTTCAATCTGTCAAAATGCGCAAGTCAGCTGAGGTCGCCGACCCCGAGCCGTGACGTCACGCGTTGTCCTAGGACGCGCATGGGCGAGCGTTATACAGTATGTTAACTAACAGAGGGCGTTCCCGTTAACCCGCAATACTATAGCATCCATACATGCTAAAAAAAATATTACCATTCGAAAATAAAATGTTTTTTTTTGAAGTGAAAACTTCTTTAGCGGCGCTGTGTACTTTTTTGGAATGGGTAAAAACTTCTAAATTCGCGTCAGGTCACGTGACCCTGATCGTAAGATTCGTAAGACGTAAAACCGTAGACAGAGAATACTATAGACGCCTGCAAAGCGTGTCGCAGAAAGAGACAAAACAAAAATACGTCACATATTTAGGGTTACCGTGTGAGGAAAAATTTACCCCACAATTTATGAAAGTGGAAGAGAAAGCTTGAAAGTGACTGATAAATCGATTATCATCGGTATAAGCATGTGATGTATGGAAGAAGACATGCTCCTGAACTCAAATAAATTGCGTTAAGAGCAGGAGAGAGTGACGACGTATGATGATGATGTGATTCTAAATACCTGCCATTCCTTAGATGATAGTAGTATCTGGCTTTGTGAGTAAATAATACAACAAATTTATTTTTAATTAGCTTTATTAATTAGATTGATTGCCCTTTAAATAAAACAAGCTTCGCATAAATGTTTCAATTATTTTTCTTCTTTTTATTTAACATTTTTTATGTCTGCTGCAAATTTTTGATGACGGTTTTGGTGTCCAATCTGTTCGTCCTGTAGCTATGATTCCGACGTAAATCACCACCTTCAGGAAAACTGTAACAAGCCATTAATCTTTCAGATATAATTAACTCGCTGCGCCCCGTGATTTCACGCGCATGTGTCTCGGTTCCGTGAGAATATTGCGATAAAAAATATCCTAAGTCCTAACCCAGGTCATAGTTCACCGATGTGCCAAATTTCATCCAAATCCGTTCAACCATTTTAGCGTGAAAGCGTAACAAACAAACCAACAAATAAACTCACTTTCGTATTTATAATATTAGATAGAATTAGGATACACACTGCAGAATACAGATTTCCCATAAAAGTGGGTAATAATTTATAGAAAAGTTGGCAACACCTAAATTCTTAAGTCAGAACTTAATAATTGTTAGTTTTGTGCTTTTTATCGATGAATTTACGTCTAGGGTACATTATACTTAATGTATGAACACAGTAAAAAGTTATTGATAGCCTAGTTACTGATAAAAAGTGCTACACTTACGAACGAAAGGACAAATCTGGCATTTTTGTTCCACTATCACTTTTACACCTTAAAACGCTACACCGCACCATGCTTTTTTTTTAAATGATTGAAATATTAAGTCTAAATTGTTCACAACATAAAATAACATAAATTAATAAACATAAAGCACATAAAAACTGAATTTTACAAGAAGACGATAACTATCTGTACGATAACTGTCAAACTTTGTTTACCAAAGTACTACCTATGCTAACCTTCAAAATCGTGGCACGCGACGTGAAACAAAAAATCTCATCGTTCTGTCTCATTTCTTTACACGATATAGGCGTAATTTGCTCTTTTTCTTGTGTGAACGTGACAAAAGACATCAATTTGTCTATAGTATTCTCTGTCTACGCGTAAAACGAAAGACGCGCGTTGTTGAGGACAGCGCCATCTATGCACATCGGGAAGAACTACGAGGGCCTCGCGTACTAACTACGTAGTTCATCCAACAACGACGAGATGGCGCTGAACCACGGATATATAACTGACGACGAGCTCCATGGGCTTGCTTCTCTTACCACTGCCGCGACCAACACCACGAACTGAAGTCTATCCTGTGTGCTTATTTGTAAATCTGAATAAATTCCTTTCACGAGAAGAATAAACCAGTCACTTTGGTCATCATACCTGATTTGCAAAAAACCCTATAAAATAAGGAACACACCTTAACACGCGTGTTTTGTTTATAAGACGATTCACAAAATACACTCGTAATTGTTCAAGTTTTTTTTTTTTATATTAAAATATTCACTAAAAATCGTAAATTGATACTCTATTTATTTAATTAATTCTAATTTATTTAATTAAATAAATTCGGACTTTGCTGTCCTCCAAGTACGCGTGTACAGAGTGTTTCTTTAACGTATCAATTTACGATTTTTAGTGAATATTTTAATATAAAAAAAAATAAAAACATTTTATTTTCGAATGGTAATATTTTTTTTAGCATGTATGGATGCTATACTATTGCGGGTTAACGGGAACGCCCTCTGTTAGTTAACATACTGTATATATATCACTGTGAAAATTACATGTTATGACGGCTCTTTGTAAATAAAAGCAAGTTTGTTGTCTGTAAACATGTAAAACTAAACAAACAATTCGTAATGCTGTCTGTAAACTTGTTCTGTTTCAGTTTCAGATAAAACCTTGTTGGTTTTGGCTTTTTGATGTTTGTTTTATGTAAATATAAATTCAATAAGTACCTACTGTTATTTGGATAACTTTTGTTTAGATTGACCTAAAGAACACAATGTAGGTACATATGTATAGGCTGATAAGACGTATGTAGGTGAACCAACATAGGTATTCACAACCATTCGATACGCTTCCGTGCCTAATCGAACATCGATCAATGTTATCGAAGGTGCCCTCTAAATACTGTTCACAAATTCGAAACTTGAAATTGTTGACAGTATTTTTTAAACCAAACAGACTATTACACTATTCTATTATCTGGACTGGACTATTATCTGGGATCAGCTGTCGGGGATTAGGCAAATCACCTATCTAACTGAAAATGTGTAATTTTCAACTCGGAAGCCTGTCAAATAGTTGTGAATAGATATGCTGAACATGTTCCATTATTTAAATATAAACAAAAACTGAATCCGCAAAAAGTTTTTTTGTTGCCAGACTTCCGGAAAATATTTGGAACTAACAGCGCGCCGCGGTTTCACCAACGTAAGTGTCGATTCCGTGGAAATATCGGGATAAAAAGTATCCTGTGTTAAGGCTGCTCTCTCGAAAAAAGCTTGAAAAAAGCATGCAGATGAAGCCGTTTTTTGTCGGCATTTACAGAGAAATTACATCTGAAAAAAATCCTTAGTAATCTTCATGATATAATACGTAATTTGGTTTAGCCATAATTTTTCTACTGGTATCACATAATTAAAAAAAAAATCACCAAATCACCTCCAAATCATTGAGATGAAACCGTTTTACTCCTTCATTTTTTATCAAAAGAGTGTAAAAAAATATATCTACATCTTTGCAATACAAAGGAGAATAATTTGGTTTTGTTACTTTTTTAAAATATGTATTATTTTTATGATAATAAATTAAAAAGGCCTCTGATAAAGGACTGCGTCTACATCACCCCCGCACTCGTCCATAAATTTAGTGCGGGGCGCATCGTGTTGCTAGGTGGACGTATGTCGCGTTGCGAGAACTCCGCACTACGAAATAAAATCGTAAAATATTACTGCAAAAACAAAAAGTGTACCTACCCAAGCGGGGTTTTATGAAACTTATGCGCTGTCCATTACTCTGTGTACATAGGTACTGTTTATAAAATACCTACCTCATTCAAACGAAAGTCGTAAGTACTAGTAGTGAATGATCACAGAAGGTCCACGTCTACGAAATGATTCAGCCAATATTATAAATTTTACTTTAAGTGCCTAAGTAAAGTCTATTATTCTGATGCGTTGCGATTATTTGTGACATATTGTGACACAAAACTGAAAATGCTCCTAAAGTAGGTATTAATTATGATTATAGGTTACGTACTTGCTAATAATTTGTCAATTTATTGATTACCGGCGTAATTATTTTCATATAAAAAAATCAAATCATTTATTTGCATAAAACAGGTTCAGTGGATGTTAAAAAAGGTCAAATGGTACACTGTTAATAACCATATAAGGTGTGCAAATATAAAACAAGAATGTTGACTGTTAATTTCACTATTCAATAAAATACGGACGCCAAGCACATCAACCTACCCGAAACTGTCAAATTTTCGCAATCAACTTTGAACCTTATGCTTTAGTGATAAAGTTGAAAATCTATTAAAGAAATCTGACAGATTGTAGTAACTTGATGTGCTGGCGTCTGTACAATGTCATTGAAAATAAAATTATCGTAAATACAGATCAGTCAACAAAATAAGGAATTAAAAATAATAATGTCATACAATAGTAAAAAGTAGTAGTTCAATAGTATATATGTATATACAGGCTGGATTTTTTTAACCTCACCTAGAGGGCAAGTACTCTAAACACTGGAGATAGCAAATTTTACTCAAAGGAAAATCCCTTCATTAAAAAAAAAACAAATCTGCATTCAAAGATTTTCGAAAATTCGCTTGCCGCTCTCGGGAATCGAACCGGCTAAAATCCGAAAAAATAATAACCTGTACTTTTATGGCATCAATCGATAGGGTCAATCATAAGGATCAAATCTCTCTATGGCAGATCGAAAGTCGAATACTTTTTACTCGACTTCTATCGTCGCGGGTGACATCAATCAATCAATTAAATCGGCCTATCGCAGACCGCGGGTGGCACACGCGGGTGACTACATAAAATTAGAAAAACAAATTGGTAGTCATGTTTTTTATTATAATTATCACTTATCATTACTATCCATGTGAGCTAAAGTGGGTCAATAATATTATTCAACTAATTAAATCAAATAAAAAAATCATTACCTATACGTAGTGAATCAATTAGTTCTACCAGAGAAGTTGAAGGTGATTCTGTTGATTTGGATGTGAATGTATTTTTTTTTTTACAAATTATGAACCTATATTTTTGTTTTACTTGTAAATATATGTATAACTGCATTTATTTTATGAACAAGATGATTTGGGCTTTCAAAAACTACGGTCTCTATTGTATGACATGGTGACTCACAAGCATCTTAAGGTCTGTCGAAGAACTTGAAGATTATTCAGCTGAATTTTAGTTATAATATATTTGTTTATAAAAAATATAACAAATAATATGACATACACTAGTGATAATTATACTACCTATACCTACCTACCTACCTACCCTACCTGCCTAGCTATCTACCCTACCTTCCTATCTGCCTTACCCTAACTACCTACCTACCCTACCTACCACCTACCTACCCTACATACCTACCTACCTATCTACGTACATGCCTACCTACCCTTCTTCTCTTCATAGAAACCTTCCTAAGACTTCAACGAATATTTAAAAAAAAAACCGAATTGGTCCAGCCATTCTTGAGTTTTGCGCTTAGCAGCACATTTAGCCATTAATTTTAGTTAAAAAGATACATTAAGTTGTTTACCACATGGCAAGCCAGGCTGATTTATATTAAGGGTATAGCTTCTACTCACGGCCTCGAAAGCTTTTAACAATTTTATTCGTAACCATAGCCCGAAAAGTACATCCATATCAATAGATAATACCTAAATAAAACCAAAACTGGACCATTGTAAATACAGGGTGTCCCAGAACTCAACGTCAAGCCGAAACGGGGTGACAGGATTGATCATAACCATCACGAGAAAAATCTGAAAAAAGATCTATCCCATGCAGTTTGAAAATTATGGACATTTTAAGAAAAACCTAGAATTTTGATCAAACTGTAACATTTTTCGGTTATTGTGGTTATTCTTTTTTATTTTTGTTCATTTGAACTTTGGAAACGTAATCCTAAATAACATTTCTAGAATCCCAATAAAAAATAATGACACAATTGCCTCAAGTTTCCGAGAATTGAGACTATTCGTTAAACTACGAATTTAAAATTTTCAAGATTCGTCGACTTTGATAGCCCTCCTTTAAAAAAAATGTACTAGAGTGCCTTGGCAAGTGGCATTAAAAGTTGGCGCATTTAATCAGAATTCTAAAATGGTACAATACTTGTTAGTTCCATACAATAAAAAAGAGTAAAAAAATTAAAACCTCAAGTAACCCGATTTTTGCTATCTCAGTTAAAATGTTTTTGATTCGCACAAGCTCTAGGTAGGTTCTTAATTTTAAGGCAAAATGATGAGAGAGATGGATAGTGGGTATGTTTGCCATGAGTGAGCGAGACAGATAGTGACGCCACTTTTATTAAAGTGAAAAAAGTGAAAAAAAGTTAGTAAAATAATGAAAAATCTTGATCTAGTTTAATTTAGGTTTGTTGGAATAAAAGTCAGATAGAGAAATAACGTTTTTTATTACAATAAATAAGCCCATTGAGAACGTAGCCGACCTGCGTGAACGCATTTCTCAAGCAGCTGAGGAGATCAACTCTTGAAGATATGCCCGTCTAATAAGTAGATCTTTTTTAAGAAGATGTAGGGCTTGTATTGAGGCTGATGGTAAACAATTTGAACATTTATTGTAATAAAAATGTTATTTCTCTATCTGACTTTTATTCCAACAAACCTAAATTAAACTAGATCAAGATTTTTCATTATTTTACTAACTTTTTTTCACTTTTTTCACTTTAATAAAAGTGGCGTCACTATCTGTCTCGCTCACTCATGGCAAACATACCCACTATCCATCTCTCTCATCATTTTGCCTTAAAATTAAGAACCTACCTAGAGCTTGTGCGAATCAAAAACATTTTAACTGAGATAGCAAAAATCGGGTTACTTGAGGTTTTAATTTTTTTACTCTTTTTTATTGTATGGAACTAACAAGTATTGTACCATTTTAGAATTCTGATTAAATGCGCCAACTTTTAATGCCACTTGCCAAGGCACTCTAGTACATTTTTTTTAAAGGAGGGCCAATCAAAGTCGACGAATCTTGAAAATTTTAAATTCGTAGTTTAACGAATAGTCTCAATTCTCGGAAACTTGAGGCAATCGTGTCATTATTTTTTATTGGAATTCTAGAAATGTTATTTAGGATTACGTTTCCAAAGTTTAATTAAACAAAAATAAAAAAGAATAACCACAATTACCGAAAAATGGTACAGTTTGATCAAATTTCTAGGTTTTTCTTAAAATGCCCATAATTTTCAAACTGCATGGGATAGATTTTTTTTTATATTTTTCTCGTGATGGTTATGATCAATCCTGTCACCCCGTTTCGGCTTGACGTTGAGTTCTGGGACACCCTGTATATGTGGTACACATAATTATTTAACTTTCACGATGACTTGACCTTCTGTGATTTCGATACTCTGTGACGAGACTAGGCGAGGCAAACCGTGGTGGCGGCGCACACAACCGCACATTTTCTGTTGCATGCGGGTAGCGGAGTGGCGCGGAGAAGGGGTCGTTAGCTCCGCCCAAATGCTCAAGGTTATCGGCATTAATACAGGCCTTAATCCAGGGTATCAGCTACCTCCATACCAAATTTTATCAAAATTGGTCCAGCAGTTTGTGCGTGAAGAAGTAACAAAAATACAAACACACTCACAAACTTTCGCCATTATAATATTAGTGTGATGATAAATGATTTTATTTTTGTAAGGAAGTTTGCACAAACACTTTTACACGTCAATCATATTTTTTTTAAACTAGATGAGGTCGGCGTTTCCTATCTGACTACTCCGAGAAGACAAGCCGAAACAAACTCAGAGGTCACAATCTCTTTTAAAGTCCAGACATAATCTTGGTCAGGTTATATGAAGACCATGTATATCGATGATCATGTCTGAGATGGTCTTTTGAGTTATAATAGTGTGATAATAATGTTATATGCACCAGTCAATCACTGGCTGCAGATAGTCATAACTTAGACATTTTCCATTGGAAAATGGATTTATATGAATGATGAATTGGATGATTATGTGATTTATCATGTCATAATCATCCGATTCATCATTCATATAAATCCATTTAAGGAAGTAGGTCATATCTGGGTGCACTTCACGTGACATAAATTTGTGGAGATAAACTCAATAGGTATCAAAACAATCGCGTGAGTGTTCAGTATATTCGAACAAAATACCTACTAGCCGCTGCCCACTATTTGGTCTGCGTGAATTTTGTACTTCATGATTTTTATAAATATAATATATATGTATATATATAATAGTTTAATACTCACACTAATATTATAAAGGCGAAAGTGTGTCAGTGTGTGTGTGTGTGTGTTTATATGTTTGTTACTTCTTCACGCTCCAACGGCTGGACTAATTTCTATAAAATTTGGTATGGAGGTAGCTGACACCCTGGATTAACATATAGGTTACTTTTTATTCTGATATTCCCACAGGATCAAAACTTATGCGGGTGAAACCGCGTGGAGCAGCTAGTATATAATAATATTTTTAATATATAAATATCCAAGATAAAAAGTAGCCTATGTCCTTCACCAGGTCCCACGCAACCTTCAACCTCTTTTTATAACGATCGGTTCAGTGTTCAGTGTTTACTCGTGAAAAGGCAACGGACAGAAATAGTTACTTTGGTATTTATGACATTATAAGTATTCATGGATAGTATTAGTATGGATGACCTGTAGATGTATTTATTGTGTGCTGTTTCATAATTTCTATCTTTATTAACAAAAGTCACTTGAAGTCACTTGTATATAATTTTGAAGGCTTACAATTTAACTAGGTAATTTACATGAAATTTGATGCGCATGAAATTTTCGACGCTATAATTTATTTTGTTTATGGTTTTAGTTAAGTTAAGATTTAATTTTGTTATTTTAATATTAATTAATTAGGTATTAGTTATTATTGATTTGACCATTACTTCATTTTAAGGAAAGTGATGGAGGCACACTTTCCTGCTAATTTCTTACATCGGACTTTGCACTTTTATTTTTATCTTAGTTTTTATCTGATGTACGACTATTATCTAACTATCTGGTGTATTGTGTCTCTTAGTCTATGCTAAATAAATGTATTTTCTTTCTTTTCTTTCTGATGATACTTTCAACGATGCTGCATGATTGCTTAATAGAACCTACTACACCTCTAATTACCATACTTCTAATAGTCTATATATAGGAAAACCATTAAATATTCCAACCGTTTTCCGGTTCAGAGTTTTTATAAATAACTACACAAGCCTGATACTAGAAGCACATTAATATATTACGGCGCCATTCGTCTTCCGTATTATTTCCTTAAGGAAAAAACCGTGGCGCCATTATTAAAATTTGACCCAGCTTCAGCCACTGTTTACTGCCACACTTCGCTTTAATTATTCACTCCTGGTTCTCTGATTGGCACATGCTACACTTTAGACTAGCCTGAATATCTGAGATACAGTCGCTTTCAGTAACATATACACTGAATGTATGATGAGTAAACTCATGTTTTTATATTTATTTAAAGATGCTCTTTTGTTTTAATGTTTTTTTTTTGATGTGAAACATCTATAGCCGCACGTAATACAAATTTCTGGCGTGGCGACGCATGCCGTGGCGACGCGTCGCCACGCTATATGATGGTGTATATATACAGTCACAGTCTTGTGTACTGTGTGGCGACGCGTCGCCATGCGCAATGTTTCACATCTGCCAGGCGTCCCGTGACGGCTCACTTTTTTTATTATACACGGTGGCAGGGACATCGACGTGCAAAGTGTAACCGAAGATAATGAAGAAGTTAATGATACTAAAAAAATTTGCTCTACCATACATTTACCATATATATTTTGACCGCGTACGTTGCATTTTACTATGAAACAGCAGATTTGTTTTTTGTTAACCGACGAAAGACATCTACGCTAGGGGGTCTAGAATCATGTGCTGGATTCATCGGTCAGATAGTAGGCTGATATTTTACGTGAATGAAGGTAGGTGCTGCGTCGCCTTTGATACCTGAAACATTAAAGAGAACGCCAATACTTGGCGTACCATAGGCATAGATGAATTCAAAAGTCTCATGATGTGTCAGTTGTAAGAACAGCACTATACTCTTTGAATTGAAACAAAGTAACTCTGCTTATAGCAGAAATTGAAGTACGTTTTCTTCTGACGAACTTTGCCACATGTAGGCTTTTCTTCTACTAGTTGTTGAATTACAAAGGAAGTAGTTGCCCCTTTTGAAGTAGTTACAGAACTATTCTGGGGTAATTGCGTAACATACTAACAGTAGCAATTGTTTTCATTTTAACAGTTCAACAACATTCATTGCGTTATTTACGTTATTGAGCAGACAAATTTTTCGAACATATTAAGCAATGGATTAGCAATAGGTATCCTTCAAAATCATTCAGATTGTGATTTTAAAGCGTCTTACGCAATTAAGGTGCTGGTTGGTTAACGTGTTTGTAATTTATGATTACGGAAGACAGACAATATATACTCTATGTAAAGTCCCTCACACAACTGATATTCATCTGATTGCATCTGGTTACGCAAACACTGCAAGCACACAACATTAATCTATAAAAATAACTAAAACAGAAGTGTCTGTTTGTAATGTCATAATAACTACTATTTACTAAATGCATATGAATGTATAAACGGTACTAAATATTAAATAAAAAATTAATAAACTGTATTTCTGTTTGTCTGTTTGTTCCGGCTAATCTCTGAAACAGCTGGACCGATTTTGATGAAATTTGGTATGGGGATACTTTGAATACTGGGAAGGGACATAGACTATTTTTATCGACATACAAAGCTAGTAAGTAATAAAATTGTGAAAAGGCACTGATGAATCACAAGAATTACCTTGAAATACCCATTGCAGTACAATTAAGTGTAGCACATCAATGGGTATAATAAGTCGGTAATGGCTATTATGTCAGTTGTAAAACCTTACATAATATAGGTACTGAATCCTGCGCATCCATTATGCCATTATATCATGTCATATAATGATGATACTTCAAGGCTGGGTGATCTTTTTGCGACGCAGTTCGTATTATGTAATTTATTTCAAAGGAACGACGCATCGGAATCAATTGGTTTGAAACGCTGTTTTAAATTAGTTAACAAGTACCTAGAGGCGTGGCAATCTGAAACGATAGCTTTTTGTCATAGACGCTGCACATTTATTCTCACTTCACTTGGTTTTTTTGTGTAGAATTATATTTTCAGTGATCAATTGATCATCCATTATTCCATAGTCTGTTCCAAAAATATGTGATGAAAAATATGTAAATAAATGGAATGCTATTTGATTATTTGAATACTTAAACCCGAAATTCTAATTTTAAATCACCTTCAATATGTTTTTCGTTTTACAATAGAGGTTAATTTTATAACCTCAATTTTCGTCGATTATTCTTCAAATACAATCTAATAAGGCTATTCAAACAATAATTGTTGGAAAAATGTGTGAGATATACAGTTGAAACCTTCTAAATATGGATGAATGTGTTACTAATTCCCTTTAGTGAGTGACTGCGTAAGAATTTAACCGGAACAGGGTTGTTTACAATTTCATCAGACATTTTTGGAACAGACCATAGGTGTGATGATGATGATCCTTTCTCGGAGGGGTTTTTTAAGCACTTATGCAAAAGTGGATACGTAATTATACAGGGTGACAGGGATATCGACGTATAACTTGTTACCATAGATTCAATACCTACATGATTCTGGACACAATCCTGCGTTGAAATTTTTCATCAGTTTTTTTAAAAAATTAAAAAAAAACTGTTATGCGCATAACGTCAAGCTAGGAGACATGCAAAGGAGACTTCGCCGAAACGACGACGTAAACTTATGATGAAATCAGAGTTCGAGTGTACTTCATTACAATGTTAATACGTCAATTACTTAACTAATATATCAGTCTAAGTGCAATTTCCCCTATCTTAGTAGGTATCAACAAGGGAAAAGCATTCCTAGAAAGAACAAGATGTGTAGTCTCCATAGATTACGCATAAGGGCGCCTACAAACAGGTGCGACACGCGATACACTCGCACGCGACACAAAGGCACCGCAAGTCGCGCTTTGTGTCGCGCGCGATTATATCGCGTGTCGCGCCTGTTTGTAGGAGCCTTAAGTTCACATAACACTTAAATTTTCCCGGAACTGTACGTCTACTAAGGTAATAAACAATAACAAAGGTGACAATCACGTGCTTTTCCTTTTAGATACTACGTAAACGTATTTTCCTAACGTACGACATTTGTGACGATTTATAAGGTGACGACAAAACGGCAAAAATTAACACATCACTAATAAGTAACAATTGATCTTTCCACGCTGTGTATGCGGTAGGTACAGGCTATGGAAAATTATGACGCTTTAAAGATCCTTCAAACAGGCGCGACACGACACGCGACACAAAGGCACCGCAACACGCGGTGCCTTTGTGTCGCGCGCGATCATACGCGTGTGCGTCTGTTTGTAGGAGCCTTTACGGGAAGAACCGGAGAGACGTGATATGAATTTTAACATGTCTATTGCGAACACCTGCGATAGTAGGTACTTTCGGGACTGAGATACGATACAAGAATGATAAATAGATAAGTAGTGGTTTCATTTATATAGGTACAACTGAAACGGAAATATCTCAGACTAGCTTCTGCCCGCGACTTCAATCCGCGTGAAAGTCAACTATAAACCATATGGCACTCGGCGATAGTGTAGTTTTCTATTAGTGAAATAATTTTTAAAATCGCATCAATACTTCCGGAGATTACCTCTTACAAACACAAAGTAACAATTTACCTCTTTAAAATATTACTAGCTTCTGCCCGCGACCACGTCAGCGAGAAATATCTTATTTTCACAAACTACTACTACTTTACTAAATCCTATGCCACTCTACTACTTTACTAAATCCTATGCCACTCTACTACTTTACTAAATCCTATGCCACTCGGCGACACCGTAGCTTTCCATTAGTGAAAGAGTTTTCAGAATCAGATCAGTACTTCCAGAGATTGCCTCAAGTTGCAAAAACACCAACAATTTATATATCTTTATAATATTATTTTATTTTTGGAAGGCCCCGAGTATAAATAGTAACAGCCGCACAGCTCGATCGATCAGGTTAAGCTACGCTTGCCACGGTTGGTCTGTGGATGGGTGACCATCTTTACATACCGTGACCCCTGGATCTTTGACAGTCGTTACGGGTAGGCCGAAAGTCTGACAACCAGTCTTACCAAGGGGTATCGTATTACCCAGTAACTAGGTTGTGGAGGTCAGATAGGCAGTCGCTCCATGTAAAATACTGGTATTCAGCTGCATCCAATTAGACTGGAAAACGACCCCAACATAGTTGGGAAAAGGCTAGGCAGATGATGATGATGATGATTATTTTATTTTCGACTTCGATTTCCAGTTTGCCTGCTCCCTGCTCCTCAAATTTCATCGGTCAACCAAACTTGTAGCACTGTCACACTACAGTATAAAAATAAAGAAACCCTTTACTAGCCTGTTTTGTAAATCCTATACGTGTGGTTGTCGTAAAAGACAAAAAAGAAACAATTTCAAGAATATAGGATGCAACGTCCATGTTACAGTTTCCCAGCGGGGAGTCTATGGAGATTCCCATGAGATTTTTATTTGCAGCAGTCTCTTAGGACGCTCATATTTAGCTGTAGGCGTTGGATAATTAATCATACTAATTAACAACTACGTAGGCTAGGAGTCATTAGCTTTTCCGTTTACTCACAACGCACACGTAATTCCCTAACGTAAAAGATACTGTGACGATCCATATTAATGTGACAAAAGAACCGATACAATTAACAGATCGCTAATGATTAATCTTCCGAAGTCCCATGAATCACACTTCTTTGAAAGAATAGAGAGATGATGACGCCCTTTACGGAAAACTTCAAACAATCATAAATATTCTCACGTTTACGGCGACTATATATAACGTCATTATATTTTCAGACTCAACTCTTCCCCCGTGGCGTGGGTATCTCTAAAACCAACTCCATTATCGTCAAGAAAATAAACAAAAGCCTCTTCCCTCGGCGTAGCGTAGAAATTTAGTCATAAACTTTACCGAACGTCACAACAGTAGAAAGAGTGAGTTATACGAGGACAATATTAAAGTTCAGTTTTTAGTAAACAAAAGAAGAAAACAATAACAATCAGTCGTGACCTTTCCCTTTAATACATAGTGACGTTCACGTAATTCCCTGTACGTCAACACGTACATGAAAGACGATACGATAGAACAGGTAAAACAAATACATCACTAGCAATTTCATCATCCCAAGTAACCACATTATTGCGAACATAGTATGGAAACTATGACGTTGTCTATGGTTCTACGTGACGTGTCGAATGTCACGTACAATTTTGATACCTATAGGTACTTAAAATCTAGGTTTTAATTAAACCTTGGGGTTTTTTCCGTGCTTAATTAATGATAAGATTATAATTAGTAGCTAGCGTTATATCGCGACTTCGTCCACAAGGATTGCCCATACAAACTTTAACGCCACTTTTCATACAGACATTAGGTAACATTAATTTAATCATTAATGTTAGATAGGTATTACAAGTACATTATGTAAATGGATCATACACGAGTATAGCTCTCAGAGAAGAGCTTATGACAAAACGTTTTGATACTTAACTACTTAGGGTGAATTTCAGTGTGGGGCAAAGTTTAAAAAAAAAACTGAACGCGATCAGGACTTTAATTGCGTAACACACTTTCAATCACAAGCTGAATCATTTTGAAGCATATTGCTAATCCATGGCATATTGAAAATTTTCTATGCTCAACAACGTAAATAACGCAATGAATGTTGTTGAATAGTCAAAATGAAAGTCATTGCGCGGTACATCTAAACCGCGTTCAAGAGCTGTCAGTGTCATCATTGTAGGTGAATATTGACACTGACGTCGGGATTGTCCGAAAGGGTTACCGCTGGCCCGGAACATAAAGGACTAAGGAAGGAACACGGGTGGGTTTTAGTCAGTAAGAGTCTGACACTCCCGTCCGCTCCACCCGGAGCGGGAGGGGTCATTTGATGACTTCCCATCCTCAAAAAAAAGAAAAAATCTCTTGAACGGAGTTTAGTTAGTTTCATTTGTGAAATCAGCCCTTACATGTGGTGAAGGTGGTTTGATTAATCAGAATAGGTACTCTAATATAGTGCGTACTTTCTGAAGATTGATTCATTCAATAACATTTCAAAATACGGCGCAATAAATAGCATGAAACATTTTAATCTTTCAATAAAAGTCTGGAAAATTCGACACGCTTTACACCGTGTTTATAAAGTACGGCGCATGCGGAACTAGTCTAATGTTATTATCAATTATTTAGGTACTTACACAGTTTGTTATCATTATCAGTTGCTTATGTTTTTTTTTTAGATAGTGGATATGATTATATGCAGCGATCTTCTTATATCTTTTCAGGTAATCATATAGGATGCTTCTTTAATTTAGTATATACTTAGGTATATTATGTGACACACTACCGCACTCTAGAAAGAACACGTCGATTTAAAAGTCGCCCCGAATACTTGTTTGACCCGCATGTGAAAATTAGGTTTCAGCGACATGACTGTAAATACATAGTACCTAACTCCGATAAAAAGTTAGGCAAAATACAATCGTACTCAATGCTCAAAAGTGTATTGCGTTCCACAATTGTGTAGATACCCACTTAGGTGGTAACTTAAAATTATAATCAATACGGACCCTGTCGGGATCAGCAAAATAGTAGAAGAGAGGAAAACTTTGCTCTTCAATATTCTGAACTAAATCTTTTGACCGGGTTTTTTTATTTAAAGCACTTCGCAAAATACGATTAAACTGCGTACTTGCAGTATGTGCAAGACCTGGATGAAATACTTAGCGTACAACGTAGTAGCACTGAAATCTGAAATCACTAATAGATACTAAGTTCTATCGATTGATATTTCTATTACTGATCAATTAGAGAATGAGATATTCGCATATGTACTTCACTTTTATAGTTTGCTAATTGAATTAGAGTACCTAAGTAGTTACTTGAAGTTTTAGGGATACATTCCATTTCGTTTTTAGGGTTCCGTACCCAAAGGGTAAAAACGGGACCCTATTACTAAGACTCCACCCAAGTAGCACAAAATAGCTTTATAATCGATGGATAACAGAATTAGCATATTATTATAGCTTTATAAGAAGTCTACATATAGGCATTATAAACCACTATACAGCTCTTGTAATGCTAATTTGGGCCCCAAATTATACAGCCTTAAGTGTAAGAATGGCATTTTAGCAGCATTATATTGGTTGTCTACCGGAATGATAAACGCATTATAATGGGCTGTGAAAACAGGTTAATGCAGTGCGCATATGTTAAATGCGGCTCTTATACAGCTTGTACCATTACAAAGGCAAAATAAAAACATTTTCAAATAATATTTTTAATTTCTGTTATTATTAATAAATCTTGTGTAAAAAGAACATGGATACTTTCAACAAAAAATATAAGTGCTACAAGGCAAGTAATTAAACTCTTGTTTTTGTTCTCAATGAGTGAATTAAGGTTGCGAGTATCAGTTTACTGTGAAAGTATGTATATATTTGAATCAAATATTTCATGCGCCTTCAAATTAAAGAGCTATTTATTACAAAAATATTATAAAAATATGTGGAATTGTAAAAAAAATTATGCTCTTACGAAGAAATCTTTAGTTTTAGTCATTATGATACCTGTATTGTACCGGCCGGTACCATAGGTTGAAGTCCTTTCTAAAGGACTATTTACCATAAAATTAAATTTTAAATATTATCGATACAAAAAGCAAAATGGCGTAAGCATAATTAAAAACTTTAGGCATGCGGATGCCGGTATACGACTTATTGCTTGTTAAAATTCTTGTCATTATACGTTTGTATAGATAAAGGCTATATAATATTATGATGAAATGCTTTTAAAAAGCTGGCATTAAAACAGCACCAATGTACACCGTTAAACAGTTGTGACCCATGCGAAAGGTCGTTATAAAACATAGAGCAGTTTTAAAGAATTTTAAAATGCTTTTTAATAGCCTAAGCCGTAATTAATGCTTACATACGGCCTACACTTTTGTATAATGCTTACAGCTGTATTAGAAGCTGTATAGAGACATAAATTATGTCTAAAATAAAACCTTTAGCTGCACAAAAGATTGAAAAAGAGGATTATATAGCTTTAGGAACTACAAAGTTAATAAAATGCTGTTATACAGAAGCAAGACATTGCTAAAACCCTTCAAATTCTATAACGAAGCTAGAAGAAATTTTCTGGTCATCACTTTTTCCATTATATCGATTTTGTGTTACTTGGGCACTGTCCGTCTGTCTGTCTGTTACCAGGCTGTATCTCATGAACCGTGGTAGCTAGACAGTTGAAATTTTCACAGACGATGTATTTCTGTTGCCGCTATAACACCAAATACTAAAAACAGAATAAAATGAATATTTAAGGGGGGGCTCCCATACAACAAACGTGTTTTTTTCGGCGTTTTTGCCTTGTGGTACGGAACCCTTCGTGTTCTTCGTGACCAGTTTTTTTTTTATAACAGACGAAAACAACGCAGTGGATTCAGAATTATGTGCATGTCCCTACCACCCTGTATGCCAATTTTAAGAGAAGGTTTTTAAATTATGTTAATAGATTCTTAGTAGATAAATCAAGAGATCAGATGGCCGATGGGGCCGAAAGGTTCTGGAGTGGCGACCGTGTACCGGAAGACCTACGTCTTCCGGTACGCGGTCGCCATTCCAGAACCTTGTGGGAGGCCTTCCAACGCTACCGTTGGAAGGCCTCCCACAAGGTGATCCGACGACGTTGTGAAGACCGCAGGAACCCGTTGGATGCGAGAAGCACAGAACCGGTCGAAGTGGAGGTGCTTGGGGGAGGCCTATGTCCAGCAGTGGACGTCGTGCGGCTGAAATGATGATGATGATGATGAGATAAATCAAGAGAAGGACTCAAATGGCCGAAGCTACGATAAGTCAGCTGACTCGTATTTGGCAGGACAGAGAGATCTGCAGTGTTACCAAGATCAGTACTAGACTAGTCTGGACACAGCTTTTTTTTTCTTTCTATCTTTCAGTGAAATAAGCGACCAAGAAGAAGAAGCAGGTATAGAGGTATTCTCTAAAATGACTCAAAAACCACGTACTCAAGGAAATACGATAACATTATTATAGGTGTGTGAAATCTGGGACTTCCCTAAATAGTAACAGCAGTGTTGCCATCAATTTAAATAGCCTGCCCAGCCTTTTCCCAACTATGTTGGGGTCGGCTTCCAGTCTAACTGGATGCATCTGAATACTGACCACAAACCAGTATCTCCACAAACCAGTTACTGGGTGATACAATACGCCAGGCTTTCGGGTTTCTGACTACCCGTAAC
This sequence comes from Luperina testacea, assembly GCA_927399505.1. Classification (NCBI taxonomy): domain Eukaryota; kingdom Metazoa; phylum Arthropoda; class Insecta; order Lepidoptera; family Noctuidae; genus Luperina; species Luperina testacea. The sequence continues at coordinate 12,951,072 of OV656768.1, read as the reverse complement.
AACTGGCAAATATCTACGAATCAGCCGAGACCGGGAACCGAGAACGGTTTAACGTGCTTTTCAATATGTAATGGATGATCGCCTTCGATCGACCCATGCGGCTGTTATTTTTTAGCCAGGGAGCCCCACTGTTGTGTTGCAATCAATTTAAATGTTAAAATATGTACTTTCAATTTTGTTTCAGACTGGCGATACTGAAAACTGATAGCGTTTATGCAATTCAAGGAAATAGTAAACTACATACTTACAATTTATCGGTTTACTATGCGATTAAGATTAGGAATTATATTGTTTTGGGAATTTTTACTTGCGTAAGTAAATTAATACCCTTCTTTTTAATCAGATTTTTTTAAACATTCAATACATAAATTCCACAGTTAGTTGTGGTTAATAAGTGGCTCAACAAAAACTTCCGAAAGCATGTTTAAACATGTTCGAATTCAGAGTTCAATTAGAGGGAGTCAAACGTACGCCGTGTTCTACTTTAAAATGTCTTCAAGAATTATGGACGTTTACCTATCAATATTTTCCCAAAAAAACCGTTACCGAATTAAAAACAATGGTTAATTGTCACCAATGAACTTGTAGCGGTATCTATAACGCCACATGGAACAACGCGTCATACTGATGTCACGCAAAATCCTGCATCTCGCAAGCAGAGTTTACCGCGCAACTAGCATCGGGCACAACGGCCCGACATAAATCATCGGGCAGTTGCCCGCCAGACACAACACCCGTCTGGTCGGAGGATCCTCCCTTTTCTTAGAGTATTAGTGAACTTTACATCCTGTTCCTCATACGTCTATACTGGTGACCCCAGGCATGAACGTCAGCACAGCCTTCGTGCACCTACTTCAGCGTGACGTCATCATCACTCCTGTAAGCTTTAGAGCGGCGAGTCACCCAGCCAGCCAGTACCCACGGCTTCAACGGGTATCCGGACCACCAGCATGCAGCGACCGCGCATACCTGGTTATCACCCTCAGTCTCATCAGCAACCTCGGCACAGCACACTGCACTTTCGGCCGGTCCACAAGCAGAGCCCTTAAAAACCCTCTCTTGGTCGACGCCAGCAATCATCGGCTTCCAGTCTAACCGGATGAAACTGAATACCAGTATTTTACATGGAGCGACTGCCTATCTGACCTCTACAACCCAGTTACTGGGTAATACGATACCCCTTGGTAAGACTGGTTGTCACACTTTCGGGCTTCTGACTACCCGTAACGACTGTCAAAGATCCAAGAATGACAGCCGGGACCAACAGCTTAACGTGCTTTCCAAGGCACGGAGAGGTCTTGGTATGTAAAGATGGTCACCCATCCACGGACCAACCGCGGTAAGTGTAGCTTATCCTGATCGACCAACCGGTGTGGCTGCCAATACTTACCCACAAGCCCCTCTATTAATTAGCCACAAGCCCCTCTCAATTGTCACCAATGAACTACGCATACCTAATACAAACCTACGGAACATTCCGCGACACAACAACCACACTGAATATTTTTATAACAGCAGAATATGAAATCATACAGGCCAGCTAATATACCGCTACCAACATTTGCCTCACACGATTCGATTAGTTAGGTGTTTCACATGGAAATTTCCTACAGTTAAAAATGTTAGTTACGACGTGACGTAAGAAACAATGGCTGTGTTCATAAAATAGTATTATCGTTTCGGTCGCGTTCGCTTAAATTGCATTAAGTTATGTCCTCGTTTGAGTACATCATGTCTGTTCCATTCTTGGAATGGCAGAGTTCGGATTTTTATATCGAATTAAAAGGTCAACATTTTCTAGATACCTATTTTTATTTAAAACACTTCAAATTCTTTTCTTTTAATTTTTTTTTATGTTTTAAACTCGTATAATATATTTAACACAACTATTTACACTAGGTACTAAATTAAATGACTAACTAACTAAGTATACCACAAATAAAATTGAAGGTTACTCGTTCTTTCCTTTAGTAATGAAATAACTGAAAAACAGTTAACTGCTGAAAAAATTAAAACGTTATAAGTACAACTGAAAAAATCAAGACTGCAGTAAATCAAAATAAAACGGTAACATTTGTAATAACTGTCTTTGATTTCTGAGATACCTGAAAATTTTTCTTACAAAGGAAATTACTTTTTGTAGATTTGAAATGTTACTAAACAAGCTTTACGAATTTCAAAGTCATTCTTTAGTATTACCATAAATATTGTTCACAGCGCAATTTTTATTTTTTATGAAAGAAATGTAGGTGATACCACAACAATACCGGTATTTCTTTTTTGGGGCTAGCCAAAAATTGTTTACACAATACATTTTACAAATATTTTCCTAAATAATACATTAATAAGTGCAACAATTACTTATAGGCTAACACAACATGCACTATTTACGGTTTACTTAGGTACTACAAAACAGAACAATAGCTAACATTAAAAAATATAAATTATTTAATTCAGATTCATATTAAAATAACATAGATTATATTAATTCGGTTCGGTTTTACTTACTACAAAACAGAACAATAGCTAACATTAAAAATATAAATTATTTAATTCAGATTCATATTAAAATAACATAGATTATATTAACAGGTTAATAGGTAATACGGGCTGGTGTCCGCAACTCCACGTCAATGCGCGTATTTTGCGTACGGATTACGGATATATAGATTATATTATAATATTATGTTAATAGCGAGATCATTGGTTGTGAGAATAATGCTCAATAACGATTTTATACAATTTTCCGATGTCGTCATGGTGTACACCTGTAACATCGCTGCAAACATTTACATTTTTACACATGCGTGCAATCGGTGAGTTAGCACCCAGGACCGTTCTGCGCAACGGTGGGTATAATGGTGTAATAGGATTTCACGGATATCGGGCTGGGGATTGTGGCGCAACTTGGTAGAAGCCATGTCCAGCAATTGAGAGCAAACACTCCAATAGGCTGAATTGATTGATTTCCTTTATAAAAGGTTAATAGCCTCTGCCTGCGACTTCGTAATCGTGAAATTTCTTGTTCCCCCGTACGGGACGGTCAACATCATTTTTGCTAAGCGTTGTTTCTGTTTTTCTTTTTGCCCGGGGTTGAAGAAAAAATCTATCAAATGCAAAAACAATTTTTCAAATCCGACTTTTAGTTCCAGAGATAAAAGCGTTCAAACAAACAAACTCTTCAGCTTTATTGCCTTTATTATTGCCCGGGGTTGAAGAAAAAATCTATCAAATGCAAAAACAATTTTTCAAATCCGACTTTTAGTTCCAGAGATAAAAGCGTTCAAACAAACAAACTCTTCAGCTTTATTGCCTTTATTATTAGTAAAGAATGGTAGTCATCTTATGTGTTTAGAAAAACATACTTCAACCATCAATAGGTTTGCATAGCGTGCCTTGGTCGTTACCTATACATAGCACCAGTCTAAACTTTCAAAGTATCGTTTTCATGGTTTTATAAATACCTACCGACCTATAATATATAATTTTACCTATGTAGGTAAAATTTTATATGTAGGTCGCTACCTACATATGCATTTGTAGAGTTCACGTAGTATAACTCCATAAAATTACCTATCAAGGTACATAGAATACTTACTACAACAAGATTTATTTTCGACCTTTCCAGTTTCCCATCCGCTCCAAAATAATGCCTTACATAACTCAAGCGCTCTCCATCCCATTTTAGTGCCAAGAATTTCACCACCGTAATTATGTCTACGTGCCGCAAAAACTCTCATTACAAAGCTTTTTGGAGCCATTTTTGTCACGTCAATGAACGCTCGTCATTTATGATGACGTCATAAACGTGCCAGCATAATCAGCCTATAATGTTTCTACTGCTGGGACACAGGCCTCCTCTCGGTGAGAGAGTGGGCCATTATCGGGCCCAGTGCGGATTGGTAGATGTCACATGTCTTCGAATGTTTGGTTCTAGAACATGCCGGTTTTTTACAATATTTTCCTTCACCGTTTTGAGAGCAGTGGTTATGAAATAATTTACACAACGTAAAGTACCTTTCTGGGTTCGAACCTACGATCTACAACTCGTAAGTCGGGGCTATTACCACTGGGCCACCACTGCTCCTAATAAACGCGCATGTAATGTAAATATTCGCATAGGGAACAAAATACTGATTTAAGATTTTCAACTGGAAAAATACGTATTTATATGAAATGTTGTTGATTTTCGGAATGCATCCGTAATAACGTAGGTACCTATTACCTACTAAAAAACTGTGGTTAGGTACAAAATTACGCGTGTATGCAACGGCTCAACCATTTTATTGTTAACATGAGGTTTGTACTTTACGACACATAGTAATATACTACAGTCGTTAAAAATGTGCGCAAAATCGTTTGGCAAGAAACGACGTCTGTGAACCACGCAATACTTAATATTTACTAACACTTTTAAACATGAAAAACACACACTGAAAAAAATAATTTCTTACTACACATTAAGAGTAAAGCGATATTATCATTAACACTTACTGACTATAAACAGTAAGAAGAAATGTTTGTAAAACAGACAGCGATGACGAGTACTTCGACGCCTAAGTGTCCTTTGTTTTTATGTTTATTTGTATAGTAAGTTAGTTAGTCATTTAATTTAGTATCTAGTGTAAATAGTTTGTATTTATTTTTGATTAATCTTAAATGTGAATAATAAATATTTCTTTATTGGTTGTAAAAAAAATTAGGTACATTATAATTATTTCATCATAATAGTGTAATAATAAAGATTGATTAACAAATCCGTGAGTTTATTTTCGCTTTTCTAAAAATCCAGGCTTTTCGAGTTGTAACCCTATTTTATCGGAGGTGCGATATTACCCTATCCAATGACTATTTCATATTATCATGACAGTTGAGGCGAATTCTAAACTAAGGAGTTGTATTGCTGATTCTAATTCTATATTTTGTATTAGTAATTAGGTTAGGTCCTTACTTATACATATAAGGAAAGTAGTCACGGCAGACAATGATTAATAATGCCGTCTGTTATTTGTCCTTATTGTTTATCTTATCTAAATACAGTCTCCTTCTAATTCTAATCTAATCTACTTAATATCAAAAAAAATATGAGTGGTCATATATTTTCTAAGAAATGAAGGCCTTTTGAAGCATTTCCTGTGGAAACATTTAATGGATATTTGCACAAGAAATGCTTTAAGGGGTGACTTTTGCTACTGAATGGTATTTAGAGTGATACCAAGATATTATAATACATACTTGATAATAATCACGCTTGTCAGATTATTATAAATTTTACATTTATTTACACAAAACATAACATCACGCCTGTAATCCCCAAAGGGTTGGGTTGGGGTGGAGTTGAATTTAATTTCAGTACAAAAAACAAAAGCCCAACGTTGAAATGAATCTTCGCACAGATTTATTCCGATCTGATCCCCTGAACACAGGATCCCCAGCTAGTTATTCTTATCTTTTAATTTCTGTCTTATCCTCCACTATAACTAGGTCTGATCCCCTTACTCTTTTTGACAGGTAAGTACAGTCAAATAAGCTTGAATGACGAAAATAATAGAATTTTCATTATGGTAAGTGGAAACTTTTCTCCAGTCTTTAAGGAGAAAGGTGATAGTAAATTCTCTTTAGTCGCCGGTTATGAAAATAAAATATTAATTAACGATGTATAGTACTTACTATACTGTACTGCCATAAACATACGCAATAAAAATTGCTAATCTTAGTCTCCATCTTGACGCTACTGCGACTATGTACTAACGTCACTTTCGTTAATTTAATCACTTTTGTTTATCACAGATAACAAAATTTACCATCCGTAAAGCAGGTAGTAGGTATATGAGAATATTATGTGGGATTAAAATTAATCTGTGCTAATCTGCACCCGCCTTTATCACGTTCACAAATGTTGACTTTTGGCCTTAATTTTGTTTTACAATTTGTTTTCAGGATTTACTTTCATTGAGTTATTACGAGGAGCCTCAGAATATGTTACCAGAGAGAGTAAAGCTGCATTTTTTCGTATAATAAAAACATAAGCCTTAATCCGTTAATTAATGACATGGGCTTAAAGAACGGGTTTTTGGGAGGTTTTAATTAAAGCATCAGTAGGTGTGAGCTACAAGAGGAGAGTTAGATAATTTGGTTGTGAAAATACAGGGCCTAATTAAATTAGTTAACGAAACGAAGATGTGATAGATCTCGATATCTAAGCCTAAAAAAAATAATATAAAAAATAGGGGGGTCCACGACCGCTGGTAGTGTAAATTACATGGAGTAGGAGTAGAGAAAAACTGTTTATTTTTTTTTATCACGTCTGTGAAGTTTACACTAAATAGAAAAGGGGGCCAAAAAAGGCCACTTTGGAAGAATCATAAAAGGATGACATTATGAATCATAATGGACAGTTAACTATTAAGTTAATCGTATCAAATCCCATTGGTGAAGGTTTTTTCAGTTAATTTTTTTTTTTCGTCTGTGCTAAAATACCAATCAATCCAATCAAAATTCCATCCCAATCTCTTTGATTATCCCTACGTAGTGCAGCGAAAAAAAGAAAAACACGGACTGTCTTCGCCATATTACGATTCATAATTTTATCCTTTTATGATTCTGCCAAAGTGACGTTTTTAGGCCCCCAGATATGTCAAGTATTCCGCTAGCTAATTTAATATGATCCTGTATAAATAGATGTGCAATCACGTGGTAAACGTACAAGAAATCGATATACCGGCCTCGCCGACGAGGTCCCTCGCGACGTCCCCAAGTAAATGCCCCCCACCGACCCTTGCTCGGGCTGGCACTACCCAGCCCGCGCCGCAGCTGAACCTGTAGATTTAAATTCCCGACTGTGACCTCTGAGTTTGTTTCGGCATTTCTTCTCAGAGTAGTCAATTAAGAAATGCCGATCCCATCGTTCGTTAAATAATCAAAATTCGATCCAGCCTGTCCCAACTTGCTGCCCTCTCCCCAGCGACGCCCTAAGCCGAGGCTCGTACCCCACAGGGGGCGCCCTTAGCGTGTAGTCGCTTAGTTTACTTAGTTAGTTTTAAGCCCCTGGCTGGAGGCTTTGAGTTCTCTCAAGGCAACCGCAGGATAGTCCGGTTACGTAGTCACGACCTCTCAAGGTCAACTAAGAAATGCCAAAGTAAAAAAAATAAAAAGTGGTAAACGTATAGAAGAAACGCTATTTGAACCAACCCCAAATAAATTGGCATTGTCATGGATGAATTGTGTAAAAGATGATGTGACTAGAAAGTGTCTACCGAGATGACGACTAATACAGAAGTATGGAAGAAAAATACTTTTTGCGCCGTCGTCGCCAAATAAATTGCTTCGTTTACGCCGTACGGCATTTCATGCAAACTTTCAAACCCTTATTTTTCGAAATGAATGAACCGATTTTAATGAAACTTCAAACGCATAAGCAGAATACAAAGGTCTAAAAAGTTAGTAGAGAACATTTTCGAAAAATAGTGTTACAGTCAAATTAGACTCATTTAAAATTTTACATAGAAACATAGATTTCAAGTTATCTTTTTTTAAATAAGACGTTTCGAAAATGTTCTCTACTAACTTTTTAGCCTTTGTATCCTGCTTATGCGTATGAAGTTTCATTAAAATCGGTTCATTAATTTCGGAAAATAAGGTCTTGAAAGTTTGTATGAAATACCGTACGGCGTAAACGCTCTTAAGAGCAGGAGCATAATTGGGAAATGATGGCTATAAAATATATATAATTGGTTGCTTAATAGACACGGTCATCTCAACCTTTGGGTGGCGACTTGAGCAGATTATGGACACATTATGGAGTTATAATCTGTTATGTTGTGTAGGTACTTATGTTTTCCAAAGGTTGAGATGACCGTGTCTATTAAGCAACCAATTATATATTTATAGCCATCATTTCCCAATAACTCTCCTAAACGTGACACTAACCGATAAGGATTACGACCAAACATGCGTTGTTTGACGTCAATGCATTGCAAACTACTGCAAATTGCTTGCGTCTGCAAATCATGTCAGTCATGTTATTCAGGTAAAGGCTCCCGCAGAAAGGCGCGACACGACTCCGGTAGAACAATTTCCGTGAAATTTTCATAAAAATTGTTCCACTATAGTCGCGACGCGGCAGTCTGCGAGAGCCTTATTCATTAACAGTTTGACACCTATGTGGTTACGTCAGCAAAAGTCTATAATCAATATTGTTGACTTCCAGTTAACACCTTTATTTTGATGCTTTTAAAGTTTTTTATCGGTTGATGTTAGCACTTAGCATAGATATGCTAAGTTTTGAATTATCGAAATCATAAGATACCCCGTGGGTTGATTGCTGTACAGTGTCGTTTGTCTGAAAGATTTTTTGAGAAGAAAGTTTGGGGCTTATTAGTCGATTCCCGAAAACGGGCAAATCGTCATATTATAAAACGTGTCCTTTTTTCTTCAATGAAATTACTTCATTGCAAAAGATTCAAAATGTGCCAATTGCCTAATACATCTTTCTGGAGTTCTCGACTCACCCACAAATAAATTAACTTCTAGCGAGTCGCCTATAGAAAATACAATATTATGTACTTATTTAAAAGTGACGATGCGCCCGTTTCGGTCGAGTAAATTCGTGCGAATCGACTAATAAGCCATGTTTGACATTTACTTGTTTGCTATCACTTTCATTCGTGACCCAATTAGTTTGCTTATGAGATAGAACTAATTACACCTAGAACAAATTCATTCATAAAATCCCTTAGATTCTAATGAATCATCAGGTTTCAATTGAATCAATGCTTTAAATACATATCAACAATTCCACAACATTCCACGTTTCACAGAAATGTGAGAACACCAACAATAAATAAACAAAGGGTGTCGACACGTGACCAGCACCCGATACAAATAACACAAAGATCTATAAATACATCGGATTCAGTTTTAGCCATCTGATCTACCTACGTCCTCAAGGCTGTGGTCGGAGGCGTGGTTACGATGTCACATCTCTTCGTGGTCGATGTCTCGTTAATAGAACCGATACGTAACACGTTCCAGATTGTTATTAACTGAGACATTTATCTGTGTTCTGAAGTGCGTCATATTTTTATAGACGTGTTTTTCTAAGAGCTGGATCAATCTGGATTTGAACAAGTTTGTAACAACGTGTGTTTGTCTAAAAATAATTGGTTTCAATCAAGCAACTGTTTTTTCTTGGAGAAGTGTATCCTCCTCTTGCCGGATTCTCCCTTGTTTATGTTTATTAGCAGTATTGCCATATATGTTCCCCGTGACCATTTTTTGCTGCAGATAACCCTAATATGTAGTAGGTTTATTGAAGATACAAAAAGGTCAGTTTCTTTAGCGAGCCGAAGAGATGGATTACAAGAAGTAATCTGATAGGTTCGCATTAAGTACATGATTGTTAGCTTACATCTAAGATTCCAGAAATATTTAGTACCGTAAAACGGGGTGAATAGATAGGTCTTCCAACTTTGGTAACGATTTTCGTAATGTTGCAGAATTGATACCCATGTTTTAAAGCATGTATTTATAGAGTCTTAGGTCGAACTATTGAAATATATTTGTTTATATTCGGATATGTTTGTAGTTAATAAAAAAAGACACAAAATATACATGATTTCTATTTACCACCCATCAGGGGACAATAAACACGCCTGAGGGGTGATTAGAAAAAATTCGTAGGGCTGCCTCATAGTAGTTTTCCTAAATATTTTTTTAGAATAAAGGCAAGCAAAATTATAATTTCAAATAAAAATCATCAATGATAAAAATGTAACAAATTTAGGGAGTATCACGAAAACAAAACTAAAAAAAAAATGCACTTGACTTTAAAATAATTTTCTTTATATTAAATCAGTCAGGAATTATCAATATCATTCAAAATCAACAATTATTTATAATAATTACGAATTAATTAAATTAAAAAAATATTGAATGGATTAAAAAATAATCTAGAAAATTAAAAACGCTTTAAGTAACTAAAAGTGAAATTTGAACTGTAGATACCACCACTACAAACTTCGTGGCAGCCCTGACATAATCATGGCTAATCACCCCTCTTTCGTAACTAATCACCCCTTTGCTGTGTCTATTAACCATATTTGCGTGCCTATTAACCCCTCAGGCGTGTCTATTCACCCCTTTCGTGTATCTAATCACCTCGAAAAATTAAAGAAAACAAGGCTTACGAAATAAGAACAATTTTATATAATAATGCATATTATTATCTTAATAATTATAGCACAATATATTTATAACTGCACTGACCGTAGTTTGAAGATAATTTTAAACTATTATGACCAAAATTCACCGAAATACGGAGGTTCAAACTCACTCGTACTTAACGACTTGTTTTGTTGTCAACTTTGACATTGAATTTTGACGTTTTTAGCGATGGTGCCACAAATAAAAAGTTGCCAGACTAAGAAAAATTACACCAACAAATGATTAAAGTTGCGGGTTTTTTATTGGGGATACCGAGTTTGCCATAAAAAACGTTAGAAATTATTCCAAGATTTTTCTCTATTCCCCCCGTCAGTTCTATTCACCCCGTTTTACGGTAGTAGAGACGCCAGCACATCAAGTTAATACAATCTGTCAAATTTCTTTAATAGATTTTCAACTTTATCGCTAAAGCATAAGGTCCAAAGTTGATTGGGAAAAAAATACCCCGCTGGATGAGGCTGGCACAGAGGTCAACGACCGGTCGTCTGGCGCCCATGTGCTGGTTTGGTCCCTGGGGTGGTCACGGCGTGCTGTGTTCTGGTGCGCCGGTGATGCGGAGTACTCCCCAGAGGAGGGTCCGGTAACGGACAGCCGCGGCAGGTTCACGGATGAGTGCTAGCTAACGCATGTCCGTGTTCCCTCCATAAACGGCAGAGGAGGACACCGTGGAGTTTTAGTGGGTTAGAGTCCCACATAACTGCACTATCTCCCCGCGGTAGTGCAGAATGCATGAGAATTTCTCCACGTTTAAAAAAAAAGGGTTCAACGACCGGTAGTTTTGTTACTTGAAGTTTGAGTTGAGAAAATGTGTTTTCTTTTGTTTTATCGTGTGTAGTTAGATATCAAACCCATCAAGTCTATGAATTTCTCACAAAAAAAAGGTCAAGTGACTACACTAACTGCGGTCGATAACCCCACAAAAAAAACATCAAATTAGTTTATTTTTGTTTTATCGTGTTTTGATACCCATCACGTCTACGGAGTTACGCTAGCTAATTTAATTTGACCCTGTATATCCACTGCCCCTAAACTTTAACAAATGCCCTGTATTTCTTCTAACGTATAAAATAGCCCTGCGACAGCCCAAAGGCGTCGGCCGCGACGTCGCGGCAGACCCGGTAGAAGATGGCGGGACCGCAGGACGAGCTGGACTAAACAAACGAACAGTGGTCCACATTAGCCCTGGATCGCAACAGCTGGAAGCTTTTGTCCAGCAGTGGTACCTACGATACAGGCTTACAGTAAACAGTGATATAAAATACTGTTCTTCTACAAATTGCTGGCGTAAACTGGCCAGCCTTAACCTCATCGAAAAAGAATTGTATAAGTACCGCTGCCCAAAATAGTCCAGTTATTAAAAGCTACAAGAACGGCTATTTCAGAAAATACTTTAATTAGCTCATGAGCCAAACGATTCTGACTACTTAATGGTTATTGTCTATCACTTTTCGTCTCGTCCTTAGGAAAGGTTTTAAAAAAATCATCATAGGCTGGTTAAACTGAAATTTCGATTTTGAGGCTGTTATCAGCTTTTGTTATACCTACATCATCCTGATAAAGCAAACAGTTATCCAAATTACTCGCACTTTTTCAGTTGACATTTGGAATCATTCTCTTGTTCAAAAAATCATATAACTAAAGTGTTCAGATAAGTTTAGTTAAATCCAAATAGTCCCCTTTGTAACGCCGGCGTGGAATATTTGATAACTGTACTTAGAATAGCCGACATTGCACTCAAGTGCAATTGCAAGCACTCGACACAGTACATGCCACAAACAATAACAATGGTTGTGATGACCACGTCTCAAGATTATAGGTTTTTCTTTATGGACTGGTCTATGAAAGTTCTTGTTAACACACATATTACATATACATACTTGTTACATATGTAACAAGTATGTACATATACGTACTTATAGACAAATGTTTTGTTCAAGTATAATGAAAAAGCGGTGTTAATCAGCAGTCAGCACCCTAATTGCGTAACACACAAATTTTTTAGATTGTGTTAGTAAAATCACAATCTGAATAATTTTTAAGGATATTGCTAATCCAAATTGCGATTAAGAGCTATCTAGAAGATCGTCCCCAATGTGTAAGGATTGGAGATGTTCTCAGCGAGGATAAAAAAACACGTCCTTCGGAGTCCCCCAAGGAAGTATTTTAGGACCTACTCTATTTTTGATATACATAAACGATCTTTGTAATCACAGTCTAGATCATGGCCACATTGTTTCTTATGCTGACGACACTGCCCTTCTATTTTCGGCTGACTCAGAAAAAAAATTCTACAAAGTTGCGCAACACGGATTCAATATTGTTAATCAATAGCTTCAACTTAATTCACTAACACTAAATGCAGACAAGACAAATTATATTAAGTTTTCGATGCGCAAGCAATCATCAACTGGCACTACCTCGACATTATATGCTCATTAGTGAACAATTCCCACAAATAACCAATGTTTGTCCTAAAATTAAAAACAACAAAATACGTTGGTGTTATAATAGATGAAACAATTTCGTTTAAACAACATAATTATAGAAGCTTTAAATAACATAATTCGTAAGTTGATATTTGTTTTTAAAAAGTTACGCTGTATTGCTGACCCAAAAATAGTTAGACAAGTTTACATTGCTCTGTCTATGTCAATCGATTTTAACTTACTGTATTACCATATGACGTGAAGCGGGCAAAACAATGTTACTTATAACCATCGAGAGAGCTCAGAGGGCGATTCTCAAAGTGTCTACTTTCCGCCCTTTCCTTTTCCTACTAACCGCCTGTACAAATCTTGTGAAAGCAAACATTTATTCTCTGAATTGTAAGCAAACATTTATTCTCTGAATTGTAAGAGAATCCTCAAGGATGCTCTCCAAAGTATGTCTTATGAAGAAACAGAAAATTCACTGACTGTATTAAAGTAAATATAGGTACTTATTCAAAATTCACCTACGTTAAATATTTATCTTTAGAAACTAAGCGTTAAGCAACATACATAAATTATTTGTCTATTGTTGACAATAGAGAGAGAGCAAGAGCAAAAAGCAAGAGCTAAAATAGTCTTTTAAAATTAAAAATAATCAAAAGTTGACTTTTGATTATTTATTAATTTTAAAAGACTATTTTAGCTCTTTTCGCCTGAAACAATAATCTATTATTATTTTATTTTACATATCTCGGGACCGTGTGGTCCCGGTCCTTTGGAAGGCGTACGAGGGGCCGAAGATAACTCGCTAAGGCTCCTTAGGATTTATTATGAAATGCGGCACCAACCGACGATTATCCCTGTATGCACTATGCAAGTGCACCCAAGGATAACCCCCGGTTGGTGTAGGATTATTGCAGGATATGGAAAAATAAAAAGTTGGACTATGGGTTTGGGTGGCTAAAGTGGACTGGTTACCAAAAACTATGGAAGAACTATAACCCCTGCCTGATCAATGTCTTATATATACACGGATAAAATAGCAAATGGTCGCTAGCACATAGTGACGTACCGACAAGGGGACAACATGACCTGAGGTGCTTATGAGGAGTGGAGACGTATACCACGGCTATCAGGACAATCCCTGGAGTACGGTCAAGATCCCTACCAGCATCTTACTGGAATACTTCCTTCCTCCGAGCACGTTTGCTCTTGCGAATCTCCACTCAAGCCGGCCAATAAAGGCAAGAATGAGATGGGAGCTCTGTTTCTCTTCATTGTTCACTCCAGCCGGCCAATAAAGGCAAGCCAGAGGTGAGGAACAAGACTTCTCCCGGGAGATAGGGTCCGTGGGGTCGCTGCTGCAAAATAGCTCGCCGAAATTATGCGCCGCTGTTATGAAATTAAATTTCATAACAAATTATTGTTCCATTCAGCATAATATTCCACTAAAACAAGAAAAAATATTTCAACATTCTCACACACGGCCAGGCCACGTGTAGTATAATAAAAACAATGATTAGATTGTCCTACAAACTGTTGAAGTATGGTAACTTAGCTCTGTGATAGAGTTAGCGAATCGAACGGAATCAGTGACGGCGGCATCCGTCGCGCCGGTTGAAACCGGTTAATGTTATCATACCGGCCAGTATTGCTCACTGGATTCACCGCACACCGCTTCGTATGCATCGGACAATCACAATCGGACGTAATATAACTGGTAACTGCATCGTATGCAACTCGTCGTAAGCATGTATGAATCATTGAGAATGTTGTTAAGTCTTATTTTGGGCGAAATATCGTTTTGAGTGCAAAAACTGATTCAGATTTCAGTTACATAAACGATATAACAACAATGGAGAGAAGGACAGGGTGGTCACCATCATCTTTCTTAAAAAAACCCCGGGCTGTTAGTAGAACAGTGAGATAGTCCTTATCTTACGAACGAAAATCAACATCTTCCCTTAATACTTAAAATATCCGTGGGAATCAGGGCGCAGCAAGAGACCGAAAACTTAACTTAAGAAAAATAACAAAAGTGCCTTCATTATTAGGTACCAACTTGAAATCCAACAATGATCCTATAGTAATACAGCAGAATGAAGAAGATTCGTTAACTAATTGATGAGCTATCCAACTTGCCAAAAACAATGACACTAACAGCAAACCCTGGAGAAAAGGTCAAAGATCGGTTTAAAGATATTTATTTCTTAAAGAACAAATCACAATTCACTTAATAACAATAAGTTGTAGTTTGCATTACGACGTTCAAGCCATCCAAGAAACTGAACACCATATTCATAAAATATAGTATGTCTAAGGTCTGATTTTTCCATCGCCAGATACTTTCATCGGAGTAAAAATTTTGAATTTTTGATAATTCTTTCATACAAAAACTGTCAGACGTCAATTCTATTCCACGATAAAAACCATCTAGATTGAAAAATCAGCCCTAAATAAAATACAAAACAGTTCAAGCTAAACTTATGTGTCTAATATAAAAAAGCTAAACTTATGTATCTAATATATACGTATAATTCCTTAGGCCTTTTTTAAATGTTGGTATGCATGTACAGTATGTACACTCTCTAAATTTTTAGGTAATTTATTGTAAAGCCGAACCCCTTCATAGTGTAGGTATTGTTTTCCTACCGTGCAGGGTTTTCACTCTTGGTACTTCTAGGTCGTCTTGATTACGGGTATTATATCTGAGTCTTTTGTGTGAATGAAATATTTGTGTGTATGTTGGTCTTAAGGATCTTCCGGATAGTTATGCATGTATGGTATGTATACAATTATTGTAAGTAGGTTAAGTAATTTTGTTCTTTTGTAGAGTAATTCTGTAGGAATATAGTAGTTGTAATTGAAGAGGACTTTGATGATTTTATTTTGTGTTCGTTGTAGGTGTTGTTGATTTGTTTTAGTTAGTGCCAAAAATTGTGTGCTCAACAACGTAAATAACGCAATGGATGTTGTTGAACTGTCAAATAGAAAGCCATTCGTACATTGCGTGCCACGGATGATGAGACGATGAGTGGTTTGACATGCGCAGTACACGATTTTAGGTATCTTTAGCGGTATGAGGTCTGGGTGCGGGACGGGACCGGACGTCATAGGGGCGGCGAAAAGAGCGGGGAGGCGGGGTCAAGTCTCATCTTTCGTGGCACGCATTGTAGTAATAGTGTGTTACACAATTACCTCGCCGTTTTGGAAAATAAATGATGTGCAGCAAACGGTGAGATGCAGTAGGTGTCTGAGTACAATATTGGCAGTACACTCATCTCAGTCAGGAATGATAAATGTGCTGTTAGCTGTTATATAAGGGACAGAATGCAATAATAATGCTCTAGAAATACATTCTGCTAATATGTCATCAGGTGCAATAAATACGTCACACGAAAGTGTTGTGTCGTAATCGACTGATCCACTCCACACGTAAATATAATGTACCTACCTGCGTGTAATCTGGATCAGCCGATTACCTCGTGGTCCCGTTATGAGTCAAATAAAAAATCAAGTGTAGCCAAAACGCCAAATGAATTCAGACAACGAAATATATGAACAACGTATCTGAAACTCTAAATTAAATAGTTATTTACTGGATCCCTTAATCCTCCTAATGGCAGAGCCACCTTAATGATAGGAATTGTTTTGTGAATCAATGACATGACTTGTGATTTATTGAGACAACGACATTCTTGTCGAAGTAAATGTAGTAGTTTGTCTTAAGGCGAAAGCGCCAGGGTAGCCCGTGAAATTCAATTTTTTTTCAGGTTTTTTTCAATTTGCTTGACCAGCAAATTATTGCAAAAAACCTAAAAAAAATTGAATTAAGTTGTACGTTGATTAATATATGATTCGTGTTGATGACTTTAATGATTATAATTCTGTAAATACATATTTATTACGGCCGCAATTCATATTTTGATCGACGTACAACTTAATACTGACCAGCAAATTGCAAAAAACGTAAGAAAATTTGAATTTCGCGGGCTGCCTTAGCGCTTCCCCCTTAAACTCTTGAAAAAACAGACCAAACAATTATTACACAACAAATAAAGTACTTACCTACATACAGCTGAAATGTGTGCCTTGGCCCTGAAGGCCCTTAATTATAACTTAGGGCCGACACTTAAAATGTTTGCCTTTGCCATAAAAAAACACCTCCAAGAACCACCGGAAAAATCAATTACGCTCAAGGAAGTCCTCTCCTTGACCGCAACTATTCAAAGCTAAAAAGGAGAAATCATGTTTTAAAAGAGTGTCCCTTTAGTTTCTTGCCCGTTCTTCTCCATAGGTACTTACTGCGCTTTGGAATTGGCAACTACACTCCATTTTTCTGACTGACCGACCCCTTGACAATTCAAAAAGTGCCTGTAATTTTTATTTTAGTTGACATTATATACAGACATAAAAACCAAAAATAACAAAATTAAATTCTAACTTAACTAAAACTATACAGAAACTAAAAAATTGCGTCGAAAAATTCATCCGCATCGCTGTCGACTGGTAATGTAGGTACCCAAGAGACTGGCGGCATTACCACGTTGTATGGCGATGCTTAGCCTCTGGCTAAGGTAAAAGCCAGCCCAATAAAACGTTTCTCTATTAATCACTAACACATTTATGGACCAGACATCAGTTGTGAACCAAGTCATTGTTTAAATAAAACTCTTACACAAATAGCAGAGGTACAAATATTGGAAGCTAAAGTCATTCGCCACCAAGGCATGGAGGAGACTAAACTATTCAAAGTAATTTGTTCCACAACTAATTTACAGCCAGCACAACAAAAGAAAATTGAATCAGAACACAATTGAATTGGACGCTTCACAAATACACTATTGGATAATACTGGCCAGTGTTACTGCAAATTGTCTGCTTTAACCAGTTTCCATTCATCCTATTCATTTTAAAATTGCCAACGATAATACGACTTGACTTAAGGAGTAAAATAAAACATAATTTTAAATTAGTTGACGTAAAATCTACTTCTAAGTTAATTTTGGCAAATCTATTGTTTTGTAGAAATTTAATACATACATACATAAAATCACGCCTGTAATGCCCTAAGAGTTAGACAGAGGTGTACCTATAGTCCACCCAGTTATGTTTAAGTCCCATGTAATAGCGGGCGAACCCATTGCCTTCAACTGGGTACAAATCCACTGGGCATCCATCCGGGCTGCTACTGAGAAATCCCTGATGGAAAAATCTAGAAATTGAAACCAGAATCTCATGCACCACCACTAGAGTGGTCGCAAGCGCTACTGCTGCTTTAGCAACGAGGCAGTTCTAAAATTAAATAGTCGTACCTATGTAGGCATATATGCATTTGCCTATGCAATGATAGTTTCTCGATCTATAAAAGAATCGAACAATTAAAACAATAAGCCTAGAATATATTTACAGATTACAAGTAAAACAAATGCTTGGAAACTATCCAGACTAGAATTATCCAAACTAGAACCGATAGATGCTTACGTGGGACTAATGTCTGCGATATTTATAAAACAAATACTCTAACGATGCAGATAAAACTAGAGAAAAGATGTATTACTGTACAATTGGTTCAGTCGTTTTTTTTTTTCTACTATAAAAATGGCTTGTTATGAATAGTATATGTCTCTTGACTCATTTGTCTGACGGACAAAAGATTAGCACAAAGCGTTTCTAAGACACCAAGATCTTTTAATGGCCTTTACACAATCAATAAAGGTTCCGTTATTGGCTTATGACTAAACACCTTAGAAAATAAAAGAGAATCAGAAGAAAGCGATGTAGCCATTTTACCTTTCCAGGGCTTTTCTTATAATCATTGATGTCATAATTTGTTGAAGAACCGCTAAGCACGGCCACTTCTTTATAAAATATTGGTACTTCTTAGCATATAGATGGCAAAAACTTCAAACATTCACGCGAACTCCGCTCACTGATGCAGTCATAAGATCATCAAGAGCACAGGCAACAGGGCATGCGGCACAGTATGGAAGGTGGGCTGTTATCTGTGGGGAGGTGTTGCATACGCATTTGGGAGCTATGGACAGAGATAGGTGGAAGAAGATTACAGAGGCGTTTACCTAGTAGTGGGATAATACGACGTAATAAAAAAAATATGTACACGTCGACCTGAGAACCTCCTCCGTTTTTTCGTCGGTTAAAAAAACACGGTCAGCACTGATGATTTTACATTCAAGTATCACTAACAAGTGTTCAAGTTGATGAAGTAGATTTTATAACACTTGTTAGTGAAGTTAATGAACGATAATATGTGTGTGCTAATAAAGTGAAAAGTTCGGAATTGAATGAGAAAGATACTGTTGGAAAAATCTGCTGTTATAACAACAGAAAAAAATGTTATGAGAGTAAAAACTTAACAAAAACAACTACTACTGGAACTGACACACTCGTCATTAGTTTTACCAAACACCACAATCTGTATCAAGACAATCTTGTCAAATTCCTGATCAGACTGGTATGCAAACATTCAGCAGCCATACAATCGATAGAGCATCAGAAACCTAATAAAACTATTATGATTTCCGTCGTATGTTTACATCTGGCATTAGAATTGTGCGTACGCAGTACAATCTGCTACAGTTTTCCAATCCGGTTTGCACCGGTAACTGTCGATAGATTTTATAGTCTTCATTATAGCACTTCTAATAACTGCCACTGTTAGACCAGGTTCGCACGGCCATATTTTTATCGCGGCGTTTTTTTTCGCGCACCCTGTTTTCAACTCTCTCCTAGTGCCGAGAGTCGTAAATCCATCAGTATGTTTTCTTGACGCACTGAGATGCTCTGTTGAATTCTCAATGCGAGAGTCCCAAACGCAATGTGCGAACAAAATCGCCCCTGCATACCTGGGCTTATAAGCGTGTGATCACCCTTATCTTTAAGGCAGAGGTCAACTACAGCTCGAGTTATTTGCATCAACGTTGTCATGGAAACTGATATTGACGATGATATAATATTGCGTGTTCATTTAAGACTGTTGTTTATAATTAAACTGGAACTGGACATAGGATGACAAGATAAAGAAGGTTATCGGGTGCAAACATGGTCTTAGATATATGCGCTGAAAGCACCTGGAAGTGGAGTGCGATACCTAATAAAATTGTATCATCATCGTCATTTCAGCTGAAAGACGTCCACTGCTGGACATAGGCCTCTACCAAGCATTGCCACTTCAACCGGTTCTATGCTTCTCGCATCCAGCGGATTCCAATATGACCCTTAGGAGCTGAAAAAAAAAGTCAGAAAGAACGCTTAGCAAAAACGAAGTGCTATAGCGCGAGCAGGTGATGCGATGCGACGGAGTGGGTCGGGGGAACAAGAAATTTCACACGGACGAAGTCGCGGGCAGAAGCTAGTACTAAATATCTAGAAAATTGAACAAGTAAACATCGTTTGCTGTCGGAAACAGAGTATACTACAGTAAAGTACCTATGGATGATTTTTGACATAGGATTAAATAGGATTGGACGAAAGAACTTAGATCGATTTTATAGAAAACAAGAAATCACATATTCACCCTGTATTGCACAATTTGCACACACTAAAGGCTTTGGCAGATAGGCTCGACGCGATGGTGCGACAAGATTCTGGTAGAACAATTTCCATGAAGTTTTCCTATAAATTGTTTTACTAGAATCACGTCGCGCTGTCGCGTCGCGCCCCGGTTTACCGGAGCCTTAATGCAGCAAGGTTTATTAACTGCAGTATGTAGGCATTTAACAAGATTCAAATCGTTTAAAAGCCCATTATAATAATTTCTTCCTACTTCTGCGTGTTCTATAAATAGCATAGTTAAAAGAAATTCAATGAGAACTATTAGCCCGCTAGGAATTCAAATCAAATATATCAAATATATCCAACAGATTAGACACCATAGCCAGTCAAAGATTGGCAAAGCTTATAGCCAGCCCGTGATTTTCAATCGTGATTTTTCGTGACGTTTTCAATTTCGATGTTAGGATTCAGTTGATAATTTCAAAATAATCCTATCCATTAGTCTTGTCAGTATTTTCATTTATTGTACGTATAGTATGTTCGTTTCCACGTTGTCGAAAATAGTGATCATATTGTTGTGAGACATAGTTATTGACAACAGTAGTTTTCCTGTATTTCAGTAGTCGACCCTTGAATGGGTTCGATGAACAATCTTAAGAAATCCTTTAATGCTTCACTTGCCTTATTTCTCTTTCAGTTTCAATTGTAATATAAAGCCATTTTCTACATTATTTTCAGTTGAAAACAACAACACAAAGATCTTCTCCAGATGTTCTAGAAGTCAATAAATTATGTTCAACGTTTTAACATTATAAACTTTTGACGTTTGTTAAATAATCCACCACTTTTTTACTTTAACCAGGCATTTCTATTCATATAAAACCATGTTTTCGAATGGAAACATAAAAATCATCGTAATAAATATTAGGAAATTAGTTTTGTTACCTTTCAATTAAATACTGCTCATTTTGGACGAACCGTCTTATTTAAAACAACATAGAAAGAGAAGAAAAATACGATACGTAATACGTTGCGGTAAAACATGACGCATAGAAAATGCACAAAAAAGAAAAGCGCCAGGGTAGCCCGCGAAAATCATTTTTTTTTAGGTTTTTTGCAATTTGCTGGTCAGTATTAAGTTGTACGTTGATTAATATATGATTCGCGGCCGTAACAAATATGTATTTACAGAATTATAATAATTAAAGTCATCAACACAACTCTCTCTCTAAGACCACGTAAGTCCAAAGAATAACTGTTTCATGAAATCATCATTCTTTGGAGTTACGTGGTCTTACAGAGTTGTGATGATGACTTTAATGATTATAATTCTGTAAATACATATTCGTTACGGCCGCGAATCATATTTTGATCGACGTACAACTTAATACTGACCAGCAAATTGCAAAACACGTAAGAAAATTTTAATTTCGCGGGCTACCTCAGTGCTTCCCCCTTAAACAAGTAGCATTATTAGTCATCGTCATTGACAGCCTTGTCGGTACCTTACTGCTGCATATCGGGCACAGTGGGATAATTATAACACACTATCAGAAGCAACGGCTTTCATTTTGATAGTTCAAAAATATTCATTGCGTTATTTACGTTGCTAGGCAGACAAATTTTTCAAACATATGAAGCAATAGATCAGCAATATCGTTCAAAATTATTCATGTTATGATTCAGTGTGTTACGCAGGTCTCGTCCCTTTCACACTTCCCTTGTCTATATTAGATTAGTATAATGTAATTAGTGGCACGGAAACCCTACGCAGGCGTGGCAGCAATAAGATAGAGTACTAGTCTTGTTTACAAGTCCATCTTGAAGATAAACAGAAGGATCATAGTGTTTACTTCTTACACATTCGTAAGTAATTGGCGTTATGTATGTCACCATCGCCCTTATAGAATTAAAAGGGACAAACTTTAATTAGCGTAAGCACTTTGCGAAGACATGATCTGCCTAGCCTAGCCTTTTCCCAATTTTGTCGCGGTCGGCATCCAGTCTAACCGCGGATGCAGCTGAATACCAGTATTTTACATGAAGCGACTGCCTATCCGAGACAGTTTACATGGTTATTGGTTAACCCTGTATACTTATGTTTTCCCTTATCCGACCCTTTTTCGTGAGCTTTTATTTGTGTAGGATATTATAGCTTTGAAAATAGCCAACCACATCTTTGGGGCTGATAAGCACAGTATTGTTAGTAAACTGTGAAATTTTCCTTATATATGTAAGCTCGTTTGGGCAACATTTGTTTTCTGATAAGTATAAAGAGTTTGGGTCATAATCATAAAATGGAGAAAGTGGTAGATAATGTGAAAATTAAGTAGCTTAAGTTATACTTTTTGCGAATAAATAACTAACTAATAATTGCAACATTTTGTCTAGGTACACAAGCCGTGTGCTCGATCATATTTTCCATCGGTAAAAAATACGAACTTCCATACAAAACTTTCATCACTGCGCTCTCACTTTCGTTTTTACCTTAAACCCTTCTGCAAATTTTCATGTTTCTAAACCAAGCGGTTGAGGCTGTGCGTTATTTACAAAATTTTGTATTTTAGGTTATGGCTACATTTTACCTAAATATCAGTTAAAATGAAGTACGCTGTAGTCTAAAATAAATGAATCTGTTTACTTAACATCTTTTCTCTTCTCTGAAAGATGAACATTAGTATCCAGGTACCTAAGCATAACAAGAAATATAAACATTAAAAATTAAAAAAAAAGCACGGCTGGAATGCCATGCTCCAATTTGCCTAATTGTTCCATATTATACAGGAATTTCTTAAAAATCCTACGAATTATACCATCCCTAGTCTCTCCTATTAATATATAATAATTGTAAGTCCAATTGTAAGCTAGTATAACTAACACTATTGTATTAGGTAAGCCTGTGATGATAGTTGTGTGTGTTTTAAAATAAATAAATGTTATCTATCATCGAAACAGCCTACATCGTCCCACTTGCACTAATGATCTTTTAAGTAAGTATCACAAAAACCTTACGACAGTAGATACCTACTCTTCTACAAAAACAAACATGATTAGCACGACAAAAGCAAAGAGGAAACGCGAAGCGTAGAAAAACTAACAAACGAAATTTAGTCCGATTGTGTACACTTTTTATACCCAAGCCTGAAACCCTTCCCATAAAAATAAAGGTAATCATCACGCAACACAATACAACCTTTGAGGAAAAAAGTAATTACGTAAAGTAAAAAATGTTTTGCAACAGATTTTGTTAACATAACCTTAACGATAAGTTATAGTATAAAAAACAGCATTTTTAAGCTATAACGTAGTATTCAAATTCTTTTAAATTGTTTTAGTGTTTAATTTTCTATTTATTGTATGATGTTACTAATACGCTTATTGATAATGCCGTGCTTTCCTATAATTTAAATGTATTCAAGATCAATAGTATGTCAACGACTCTGGGTTAATGCTGTGAATGTATTTAATTAGTAAGCCTTATTAAATAAATAAAATAAAGATATATTCAGTATAACACATTAGTACTATTAGTTATTCTGTGGTATAACCTACTTTTACCGCCCACCTTATTTTTTGAGTAGAATAAAAATACGGCACAGGTAACCGTTTCAGGTAAATTTAAGTTTGCTACGCTCCAGATTTAAATGGAAGTCTATCCCAAAGTAATTTGCGATTATTAATTAGTCTTGTACCGTTAGCAGCAAAATAAGTGAAAACTAAAGAACTATGTATAAATACATTGTGGATAAAAACACTTAAACACACATAAACTCACCCCCTCTTCCCATGCGGGTAGGCAGAAACTACAGAACGCCGCCTGCTACGATCTTACATACTCCTTTTGCCTGGTTGCGAGTACTACGCACCTGACCTCTCTGAAGAACATCACCAACAAGGTCACTATTTGTCCTCCTAGGGCGTTCCCTCCCTTCTACTCGGAAAACTACCGATAACACTGAATACCTTCAGTCTTTAAAAGTGAGGATTGAAGATCACGTGTTGGCAGACAACGCACAGCCTAAACGCTAACGGCCTGGCCACGACCTTGCCGCTGTCAGCGGCAACTAAGCCCGGGGCGGCGAGCGGTAAAAACCAATATATATAAAACTGGCATTAAGACACCGCGCCGCTTCCCGCTAAGCCAAAAGTCGTGGCCAGGCTGTAAGCCTAGAAGAGCAACAAGAGTTCCTTAGGTAATTAAGTAAGTTGAACTATGGAAGGATTTTTTTTAAATCATTCCTTATTAGGAAAGTTTTATGGGAAGTTCGTAGCTTTTGGCGATAGGAAATCCCACCGGATGACCGAACGTATGACTTGTACTTCTATAGAATATTTATGCCAATCTGTAACTATTCTTCTGTTTGTTAAGCTTTCACGAGTAAACTGCTGCATGGATTTGGATGTGGTATAGAGATGTCTTGAACTCTGAGGGCAGGTACCTATAGATACTTTTTTAAGCAAATCTCTAAATGGTTGAAATGCGATGTTTAAGTTTGTAGGTATGGTAAATTCCGCAACAATCACGTTCAAAATCAAGGGGCAAAAGCTCTCTCTTCAACTAAAAACGCCAATGTAATTGGATCCTATGAAAATTACGAAATTCGTGTGTCACTTCTGACGCTCGCAATGACTGTAGGTACTTCAATAAGTTTGTCACTTGACTCTTCAGTGGCGTCTGAAGGAATTTTCCACGGCAAAGTAATCAGTAATTTAGGTTACAGTAAAGATGTAAAGAGATAGGTACCAACAGATTAGAAGGTAGGTACTTGTTACACGTAGTAACCTAATCATTATCAAAGATGACGAATACTTTTCTGATAATTTATTACGTGGTTTATCATTACTGCCATGAAATTCAAATAATGCTGTAAACTTTTATTGTCTACTTTTAAAACTTCATTTTTATTACAGATAGATTGGTACATTATAAATAATAATATAATAATAATATATAATATTATTATTAATACTAATTTATGAATCAAAGAAAGTTATATGACTCAACTAACAATTGTTCGGCTTTATGGACTTTCGATAGTAGAATAAAATAAAAGGAAAAAAATTTAGCCGAATGAATTCAGCATACGATTCTAGCATATACATTTTTCGACGGTTATCAAAACAAAAATCAGCTGTTTCATACAAAAGTGTACCTACACGGTCAAATGTATGAAACTACTAATTTTTTTTTTATAATTGACGAAAAATTTCTACTCCCGGTCTAGATCATATGCTGAACACTGAGCATTCGCATTGGTTAATTTTAGTCCTTCTATAGTTCACTATAACCACCCAAACCCATTGCCCGTTATGTAGATTGTAGAGCGAGCCACACCTCCACATACAATTCAATGGAAACCTCATACAATCAGAAAATGCTTTAAATACAAGTCTATTGACATGAACCTAACTACCCAACTAGCAAAAAGTGGTTTTTAAACTATCCTAGAACCATCATTTATCGAGGATTATATGAGGCTTTTATCCGCATATAAGTTGCGAAAAGGGCCCACTTTATAAGTCTACTTTTACTTATAACGTATTTATATTAGACCGCTGAAATGCCATATACGCCTATATTGCTCCTGTAATTGAATTACGTGAATACAATTACTCCTGTAAATCTCACTATAAGTAAATTATAGTAAAAAATTAGATTAATACACGCCTAGAAATGTTTCTATAATCTCATATGTTGCGAACAGTCGAAGTGAGTGTATCGCGCATTGTTTTGCTGTGTAAAAAATATTTTTAACATCATGAGGGTGTTTATATTATTCATGTCAACCATATTAGAAACACAAACTTATTGTTGTCAAATTGTTAGTCTTACTTATAGCTTATTCATAGGGGAACTTGAATTTTCTGTGAAATCTATCATGGTTTCGATAAAAATTTTAAAGCGCCTCTTGAAATTTGCTTATTTACATTTTAGTATTAATTAATATTAAATAAATATTATGAAGGCAGCTGCCATTTTCTTGGTGAGCATTTCCAAGTGTGACATAGTGCTAATATAAGTATTTTTAGCATTTCCAAGTGTGACATAGTACCAATATAAGTATATTGGTTCTATATTGGGTTATCTCAAAACCGAAGAAGATTCGCCATTGTTACCGATTAGGGTTCCGAAATACCCGATGAAAATCAATTGATATATTTATAGATAAGTAAGTTAAAGGAATATTATAAGGGTTTGTTCTACGTGCTAGGTTAAACATTAGTTTAAACATTGTTTTTATTTAGGTAATAGGTACAACGGGCTGTTGTCCGCAACTCCACGTCAATGCGCGTATTTTTTTTTTTGTTTTTATTTAACTTAATTATATAAGAGGTTGCCGACGATTTAAACAAGACTATGCCGATGTTCCTGGATATCGATCGATTTTTAACCAAAAAAGATTTCCGATCTTTAAAGAACTTAAAATGGCCTTGGAGTGTTACACATTTCTTGTTATCGGCGATATGTCCCGGTTGTCACAGCTTGGTTTCTATTTACACTAGAGATTAACATTTTACTCAGAATCAAGAGCACATCAGATCATTGCTATATCAAGATTGGTTTTGGTGTGAGAATTGTTCTACTTACGCAGTTTATGATCACTTCCCAAGAGACGAATGTGAAATTTGTAACTAGTCTAATCTGATGTCTGGGCAATATTACACAAATGTTTATGGATCTCCTACAATAACTCAATAGGTACGGGCACAGTCTTCTCTATTTTCTTACAAGCCATGCTGATAAATCTGGCAACGTCGTCGGTAAACCGATCAACCAGCGAGTATTATATGCTGTCGATTTGAGAAGGTCAAAAAAGTACCATGAACTTCTTCATGAATTGTATTAGTTTTTATACGTCTATGGTAGCAACTACGATAAATTAAAAAGAAGTCGTTTACTAGGAGTTCATGGTACTTTCTTGACCATCTCAAATCGACAGCATAATACTCGCAGGTTCGCCCGATCACGCGCAACATTGCTAAACTTCAATAGCATGGCTTTGTGGTTCGGGGAATTCCCAGTTTTTAATAAAATAACGCAGTTCTAAATTTTTGTTATAATCCGAAAGATCTTTTTTGTTATTGCTTTCAATATCGCTCAAAGATTTGGTACCTACTTTCGTTGTCCGAACTTCTTCCATCTAAAGTAGTACTACAATTATCTTGTCCGGAACCCTCGCTAGAATTCGCGATACGGTCTTCACCAGTTGTACCTAATCAAAATGGCTGATGTCAAATCCTACAATAGAATTTGCAAAACTATATAAAGCGTGTTTTCGCCTGTACTGGTCGTTACAAGCAAAAGTGGCTTCTTAAGAGTTTTAACCAGGATTATTTGAGATTTCTTGGACAAAAACACTACTGTGGAATGCCTATATAAATATGTCTAGGTTTAAAACGGCATACGATAAATCGATATAGAGAACAATTTATCCTACCGAGTGCTGCATGCTGTGTAATTTTGGTGATTTATTGTTTTTAAAACATGGATATGAAATTCATTTAACACTTACTTTTAAGAATATGTAAAACCAAACCATAAATGATTTACAGTAATTTAACTTTAATTTACTTATATTGGCCATAAAATATTAGCTTATATGAGGTTATAAGTTAAAATAACAAGAGTAATGGCTCCTCAGTGCATATATTCCTGGTACATGCTCCTACAGGAGTATTAGGATTTAAATGGTCCGCAGATGTTATCTTATAGGCGCATATAAGTCCGAGTTACCGGAGTTATTACTCTTGAGTGCAATTACTCTTGTTTCATGCTTTCATAGGAGTCTTGATCCTATGTTTGTCAGGAAATATGATCCCATATACCGATATAAGTACAAATTATAGGATTAAGTGTACTTGAGTAAAACCAGCATGTATTTATGCTGTTAAAAGCGCAGTAGCAACCACCAAAACCATCTTCGGAGCTTTATAAGTCCAAGTAGCATTATAAAATCGCAATCCAGGATTATTTTGCTAGTTGGGTATAAACGAGTGCGAAGTGTGCTAACGATGCTAATAAGCGCTAAACGACCATTAGCAGGTTACACCAAGACTTACATCTTTTTACGTCGATCGTTCGAGAATTCTCATTAGTACAGTCAGCAACAAAAGTCGATTAACACTTCAGTTTTTTAAATCTCAGTTATTGAGCAAAATATTTGTTGAAAATTGCATTGTACTTCTGCTGCAATTTTGAACAAATGTTAAAGTGTTAATCGACTGTTGTTGCTGACCGTACCTAATGCTATTGTGGTATCGATCGAACCCACAGATATACATAGATAGACCTAGATAACGCAAGTATCACGATCTGTACGAAAACCAAGCATGCCATTTTTTTACTTTTGACTACCTGCTATGACGTCACAAGCACTATTTAGTTTGATGTAATCGATTAGATGGGAAAATCAAATCTATTCAAAGACGCCGCCGCGTGCGGCACCCGTCTCGCCCCACCCCCGGGGCCTAGCGCCAGCATTCACGCTCACCCAGCCAGCAGTACTCAGGAGTCAAGACTGAGCGCGAACTGGCGGCTTACGATTTTTGTAAGGTGTACCTAAGGTGGGCACGCGACCCGGGTGTCACAATTGCCAGGATCGCCCAGAGGACACGGTGGGGCATACGGTGGAGATCTGCCATGCCCCGCTTGGCCGGAGCACCGCCGCCGTGTCCTCGTAGAGGCGATCGGCAGCGGCGGTGACCTCTCGCGTCCGGCCCTCGCCAAGCCATAGTCCGGAGCAAGAGGGAGTGGGAGGCAGTCGCCTCCTTCTGTGAAGCAGTCATGCTAGCGAAGGAGGTGGCGGGATGGCTGAGGGAGAGAGTCTCCCGTCCCAGCCGCCGCGGGAGACGCTCCGGGCGTCGGGATTCGCCTGACGACTCCCGGCCACCGTAGGCGCGGGCCTGCGAACGGAGAGAGTAATGGGTAGCTCACCGATCAGGACCAGGGCCCGTGCCGGACGGCGTGTACGTGTTCCACGCGCGCCTCAAAAAGATGTCAACATCATTTGAAGGATTGTCCGAAAGGGTTACCGCTGGCCCGGAACATAAAGGGCTAAGGAAGGAACACGGGTGGGTTTTAGTCAGCAAGAGTCTAACACTCCCTTCTGCTCCACCCAGAGCGGGAGGGGTCGATTATTTGATGATGGTCGGTCATTTGAAAGCAAAAAGGTGGGCACGCGAAGTAGTTGCTCTTGCGTTATCTAGGTGTATCTATATCTGTGATTGAATCCCTGAGCTTTGTAAAGTTCCAGGCTGCATCATCATCATCATCATGATCAAAATGAGTAGCCTTGTTCTACACGTTGCTAAGTATCGGCCTCCTCCCTCTTGTGTCATGCTTCCCTGGTCTGTGCGAATTTCATCCAGGCTGCATACAATTCATAAAACTCTTAAGACAATGTACTGTCATCAAGTCCTTAATTTTTGCACAAAATGACTTATACTAACAAAACAGCCTCGAAAGTCATAAAAAAATTATATGACAATCAATAAAAGACTATTGACTTGAATCAATCAATCAACCTTTAAACAAGTGCTAACGAGTCAAATAAGCGTTACATTTAACATCGCTACATTACATCGGAAAGTTCGAGAGCGAAGATGCCTTGCAAATGTGATGCTACTGAGTTAACGATCGGTACCCTGAGCCCTGATAAAGTTCCAGATCGCACTCTTCTCTTTAAGCCCGATTTACGCCGTGCGGCTTACCGGCTTACCATAAAGTGAAGCAACAGTTAAAGTTGCAAAAACGGTGTTTGGACGATGCAAGCCATTTGTTGCTTCATTTTATTGTATGCCACAGGAAAGAACCTTACATCGTGTGAATGGCACTGCCGCGGGTAAAATACAGAGACAAATCTTAGCGTTTTACACTTCGACTCGATCTGTCAAAATCTCACCTTAAGTTTTCTCGATTCTAAAATCTCCTTTCATCCCTCGATGTCGAATCATTTAAATCTATATACAGAGGTATACCTCCTATGCAAAACAGCTTTTAAATCCATAAAAGACAACCATTAAAACATTGTTCAAAATGAACCTTTGAATAAACAAGTGCAACGTGTTTAAGTGTTAACCAACACAGAACACTTACCAAGATCTCTTTACGTCGGAAAGTTCGACTCCGTTCGAGAACAATTCATTGACTGATCGACCTGACCCCTGGTAATATTCCAGGTTGCAATCAGTCTGTGTGTTTACTGCCTAATTGCCTATTATACGCGAAAGTTGTTATTGCATCAAAAATCTGATCATTGAGGTGTCAGGTTGGTGAATGAGCGAAATCGATACTTTTGATAGTGTTTAGGTAATAACGGCTAAGTGC
This sequence comes from Luperina testacea, assembly GCA_927399505.1. Lineage (NCBI taxonomy): Eukaryota > Metazoa > Arthropoda > Insecta > Lepidoptera > Noctuidae > Luperina > Luperina testacea. Next base: position 12,920,577 of record OV656768.1, on the reverse strand, counting down.
CTGTAAGTAGTTTCATTGGAATTTTTTAATTTCGATTTTGGAGTTTGATGAGTTTTGGTGAGCATATCTACTGTAATTTAGGTGATGGTCAAATAAAATAGGACGCACTATGAAACTACTGGAAATCCTGTTATTATTGTTTAAGAGTTTAATAACACTTAAACAATAATATGTAACGCTAGATGTCGGTAGCCAGCCGTTAAGCCGGCTGTCAAGCCCGCCACGCCCAGCCATGCCAAAGCCATGCCATGCCGTGTCGTCTGGGTGCAGCCAAAGCCACAGCCACAGCCTCAGCCAAAGCCAAGCCAAGCCAAGCCAAGCCAAGCCAAGCCATGACAACCAAGTACGACACAGCAGCCACAGCAAAGAGGAAGTCAATTGACTAGCACGTCACTTCCCCACTACGTGAGCCTTGCCCCGCCTAATTCCGAGCCGGGGAAGGTGAAGTAGCCGCCAGCCAGCCAGTATTATAAAAGCGCTAAGCGATGGTTTTGTGTACTTCACTCCATGCTAATAATTGTACGGGGAAACTCTGCCCGAATAAACAAGTAAATCAATTACTGTGTGCATAATTTTACCACTGCCGTTATACTCAGAAGTGGTATCGAAAAAAAAAAACCTACGACGAAACGACGCTCTGCTACTTATAAACGTCGACGGTCGCCTAGTCGGGAGGACGAAAATTCTGCGTCGGTAAACCAGATGTCTGAAGATTCAAACGATGAAGGTCGATCCACACCATCTGCAAGGAAAATATTGAAGACTCTCCTAGCAGAAGAAGTTGAAAAAGCATTCAACGATCTGGAACACGAAGCGCCTACCCTCATTCGTCTGAAAGACCACCGTGCCGCATCGTTAATTCCAGAATTTGACCCTGAAAACGAAGAATGCACAGTTACCACCTGGATAAAAATTCGAGTTGAACCCAGACAAGCCAGATACGGATGCGCGATCATAGTGAATGTTGTTTTGGGCATAGGCTGTATGCAGGAATACCTTTGCCCAGTGACGCGCCAGTTGCGCCCTACCGCCATGTTAGAAAAAAAAAGTGTTCCCGAAATTAGAAAACGCGATAGGACGCGTGTACAAACGTAACAGCACACAATACGACAGCTGATTTGTGTTTTGCTGAAAATTCTCTGCAAGGAGGTCGTATTGTGGCCGTCATCAAGGCGCACAAACTAAGCAGTATCAACGTGGCTATCGTAGATAGTACGAAGGACGTAGCGTGGAGCTACCAGTGACGTGGAGTGACTTCAAGAATCGAGCCAAGCAGCCCGCAGCCGTCGGTGAAGCCCTTCGTGTGCTGCAAGTGAGGGCATCCAGGACATGTCGCGTCCCGGTGCACGAGAAGTGGCAGCCAAGCAGATGATGGATGTGGAGCACGCGCTGCAAGCAGCAGCGGCGAGTGGATGTTTGCGTCGTACAACTACCCGCAGGCACGTTGGAACATAAAGGTCAGGTGTATTGTTTTGTTACGATTCTGGTACTGAATGCTCGTTAGTAAAAGCGAGTTGTGAATAATGTTGTTGCGATGACTGGTATTGGTTAAACGCGTGTATTCAGCACAAAACTTGAAATTTTATTACATTTCTACACGACATTTACTTGCAAAGTATTATTTTGGGTAGGCTATTTTGTGTTATTAGAAAACGAAGAGTGAAATCAGAATTATCAGACTAAACTAGATCGGAAGTTCAGAGGTCCATTTAAGGTGTTTTGACAAGTGATCGTTATGTTTTGAAGTCCCTTTCTTCCGCCGGACGTACAAGTACGCACACGACCGACTGTGTAAAATAACTGACGTTGACATGCACGTAGGCACAGACGTAGGTGACGATGACGAGACTAGCCATGACGAAAATGATAACGCTGACAAGACTAGTTGAATACTAAGTAGTCAACTTAAGATTTAGAGTACCTAGCATAGTAAGAGTTTTCTTATAATCTGTAACGTTATAGGAAACATAAAGTAACATGTTGAACAAACCTACTTTAAGAATTATGTTGATAAAGGCTCGAAATGATGATCTTGATGGTGTTGTTTGTAGAGGTGACCGGATAGAGGTCGCCTGATTGTGTTAGTGACCGGATAGATGTTACGTGTTGAAGAGCGAATGGAAGTCGATTGGTTTGATGCTTATGGCCGGATAGAGGTTATTATTAAGTGTGATGATGAAGACCGGATGGAGGTCAGAGTATGAGCATTGCTATATTTTAATGAGTTTCCTATTATTTTAATGAGTATGGGTAGATAGGCCCAGATGAATGGGTGTTGTTCGACATGTCGGCTTTGAGAGAAAGAGTTTGTTGTGATTTTCATCAGAACCTGTAATAATTTTGGTCAGAATTGGCCGAGTGGAACATGCACTGCTGTTGATTTTTTTGGTTACAGGTTAACACACAAGGACTTGTGCAAGCAAGATGACAGTGGGGGACAGCACTGCACTCTTTGGATCTCCTGTACGAATAATCGCTGATCAAGGACGGTGCTTTTCGAGCGAGGAGTTTCACGACTCCTGCCAAGGAAACAGTGGATTGCAACCACTACAGCCATTAAGCCAGCTACAGATCTATTGTCTACCGAATTTGGTGAGTCGTTTTCATTTTGTTTTGACTTGAGTACTGAGTGCTTCCCTGGTAAACAACAGCAATAAGGTTACACAATAAGGGTGTTAGGTATAGCCCAATCTAGTTTACAATGCAATTTTTAAATACGTTCACGATAGGTTATGAATGATGCCAGTAGGTCATGTACCAGTCGAAATAGATGGTAATCACAGTGGTGATGAGCTATGAGCAAGCCTAAGTAGTGGGAACCACGCGAGTAGGGGTTCTCTATCGGCCGTAGTAAAAAGTGTGTAGTCACAGGGTGATACACATGGGTCCATGCGCTGGATGTGTGAGAGCAATGCGATTGCTGTTCGGCTAGAGAGCCGTAGCGTTAGAGTGGTTTACTCTTCTGTGGGTTTCCAGGTGTCTAAGACTCTTAGTGAAAAAGATTATTGTTGTAATATGGATCACGATGGTACATGGCTCTGGTTGATGTTTTTTTGTTATGATTGATTAAAGTTTGATTACATGGTTCTGGTTGAATCAAGTACGCTCATGAGGGTAAGGCATATGCCATGGCACAGGCAAAGGGATCAGAGTATTAATGACGAATTTAAGGAAAGCCAAGTAAAAGTCTAGTTGTGATAGTAGTTAATCTTAGTTCGACTGGTCGGGGACCGTACCAGTAGTTATTACATAGTCGTAGCCCGGTAGAAATCGGTGTCTCTTGAGGCAACTCAAGTAGTCCGTGGGTGCGCGATGCGTGTTTAACTCTGGCGGAGGTCGGGTTCTTGTAGAGAGCATAGAGTCCGTGGGACTCGGAATTCAGGAGGAATTCAAAGAAACAAACATGAGGTTTGTTGCAGGGGCTTAATGAAAAGCCACAGGCCACGAATAAGACTCCTGCTGTGTTTTGTGATGCTCTAAGGATGTTTTATTAGCTGCTCTATCATGTTAGTTGATTATTTAGATTGTGATCTTGAGCTGACTTGTAATCGTAGATTTGTTGCTTCCATTGCGGGAGCAATTGTTACAGGATGGCCGACTGTAACGCTAGATGTCGGTAGCCAGCCGTTAAGCCGGCTGTCAAGCCCGCCACGCCCAGCCATGCCAAAGCCATGCCATGCCGTGTCGTCTGGGTGCAGCCAAAGCCACAGCCACAGCCTCAGCCAAAGCCAAGCCAAGCCAAGCCAAGCCAAGCCAAGCCATGACAACCAAGTACGACACAGCAGCCACAGCAAAGAGGAAGTCAATTGACTAGCACGTCACTTCCCCACTACGTGAGCCTTGCCCCGCCTAATTCCGAGCCGGGGAAGGTGAAGTAGCCGCCAGCCAGCCAGTATTATAAAAGCGCTAAGCGATGGTTTTGTGTACTTCACTCCATGCTAATAATTGTAAGGGGAAACTCTGCCCGAATAAACAAGTAAATCAATTACTGTGTGCATAATTTTACCACTGCCGTTATAAATAACAGGATTTCCAGTAGTTTAGTTCCAGTAGTTTAGAAATTCCAGATGGCAAACCCCATTGGGGTTTGAATTTCTCAGGAATAGCCGGAGAATGGATTCGTTTCCAGTTGATAGCAATAGGCTCGCCCCCTTTTATGTGGGACTTAAAAATAACTGGCAAAATCTGCGTGTATTATAGATGTACCTCTACCTAATCCTTCAGGGATGACAGGCATGATGTCAAGTTTTTTATATCCGTTGAACCTTTGATTATATACTTGTAATCAAAGCGCTGAACTCTTATATCTTTCATGAATGTCAATCAATCTTCGTTCCCGCTCTGTGGCCAGGCGTTTGCAACAAAATATACAGGGTGTATAGAAATCTATCTCTTTAGGAGTACCGAATGAAGATTCGTTTGTTTTGATGTTTCATTTCTGCCTCTCTATTGCCAGAATTTGACCGCCAAGTTTAGTGATGCGGACATTCCTCGTTACGTTAATAGACATACGTCGTTAAAATCTTCTATTTTCGTTGACAGCACACGTGGCCAATTGTATCTACATAGGACTTATAATGTTTTCTTCAGTGAGCGCCAACTTTATTGTGCCAATTTATCAGAATTTTTACTCGTTAATCATTTCATTATTAGATATTACTCAAAACCGTTAAGTATGGTAATGAGTTGCAGTGACAAAGTGAGTAGGTAAGTAGGTGTTAAATAAAAAATATGTTTCATAATAAGCTTTATATTTAAGTGTATAATAGTTGAAAATCATTAGGTCAGACATCGTTGACAATACATGCAATTTTGAAAGTGTTTGCAATCAATATTAATGATACATAAGATTTTGAATTTAGTATTGTATAAAACTACTGCATACATCTAAAAATTTAAATAGGCCTACCTTACTACCTAGTGGCAGTCCAATAGGCGTGAGGAACTTTGTTAAGCAAACGAAATAAACACACCGTTACATCGCTCCTTGGTGCCTTCATCAAAATCTCATCGAGATATGCCTTAATTTTAAAATTTTTACTTTTATACATCTTACTTTTATATCACTATTATCGATTTCAGTTTCACTGATAGATAATACTATTAACAAAGCTGGTCCAAATACAGTCACAAGATAACATCGTAATAAAATCAAGCGAAATCATAACAAAATTGTTTGTAAAACAAGGGCGAGCCCCGTTCTTATATAAATAAATTATCATTGTATTATTGCATCGATGACTACAATACAACACTGCTTACATCAATATCGACAGTTTGCACTACGTGTACCTCATGTACGTGTACAAACGCCAGCACATCAAGCTACCCGAAACTGTCAAATTTTCCCAATCAACTTTGAACCTTATGATTTAAAGATAAAGTTGAAAATCTATTAAAGAAATTTGACAGATTGTAGTAGTTTGATGTGCTGGCGCCTGTACATTAATATAAAGGTACTCTTATTACAACTACAGTACAAATATTATAACAAATGTCTCATACTCCATCATATTGAATTCAATGTTTTCAATTCTTTACCAATCGCCAAATGAAGCTGCTGCTGAATTTCAATTAAAAACTAATACAATGTGTTTGTAAACAATACAATTATGTCAAAAATTATTACAATAAGGACTCTCACAAACAATAGGTAAAACTGAATGCAATTTCCCTTTCAGCTTAAATAAATAAATCCACGTCACTTACAAAATAACGAATCACAGATACCCGTCACAAACTGCCACGAACTAACCTCTAGTGACCACCGGGGTGATTTTTCAAATAATACTTATCAAACCCCAGGGTGTGCTTAAACTAAACGCAGTCTTAAAATCCATACAACGTACTTTCATATTACAACCTAAATCTGACAATCTGATCTTTAAGATATTATACGGTACGATAACGACTAACAAACATGCAACAGCTAAGGAAAGCGAATCAAATGTATGACAACTAAAACTATTGCATTGTGTCGGTGTAACTTCAAACATTAGGTTCTCAGCATTCGAAAGACCTTAGGCGGTTAGTTAGCACATTCATGAAATGTCTACTCATCTCTTCGTGTTCACTATCGGGAACATATCACAGATAGTGTGTCGGCGCGCTCGGGCCGGGCTCGCCGTGCGGTCACAGGTATGGCACGCACGCGCCACAGCGCGAGTGTCGCTCGGGGGACTCTGCGCGCGCCCTGAACACAAGCACGCGTTAGCTCACGAGCTCCTCTCCTCCCGCTTTGAATCCGAGCGGCCGAGGGCTCGCTTCAACTTCTCCACCAACCTGCTGTGAAACTTGTCCTCGCGCGCGACGCTCTTGGGGCTAGCCGAACCCTTGCTGGGGCTGTCGGCGGTGCGCAGCGAGGCGCGTGACGGTGGCGCGCGGCAGTATGACAGCGAGCGCATGGCTGGCGCGCTGCGGTGCGGGCTCAGCCCGTGCGAACGCGCCGGCAGCGCCGGGCCCTCCGAGCGCGACTCCGATACCTTGCGCACACGCCCGCCCAGCGCCACCTTCTCCGCGGACTCGGACACCCGCCGAGACCGGTTCGAGTTGTACAGGTCCCAATCTTTCTTCACTACAGGCATCATGAACGCCATCTCTGCGGCGGTGACGGTGATTCTTCGGTTTTAACGTTTTTGGTAAAATATCGCCTTCGACACGACGAAAACCGAGTCCGATCGTGGAAAATTGCTCTCCGATCGATAACTAACAATGTTTAATGTTCACTTAATTTTTTTGGATCTCACGAAAGTTGTGTTTAATAGTAAAAACAGGAATTAATTTCAAAATTTTCCAAGGAAAGCGACAGTAGATTGCAGGAAATGCCGGCTACACTTCAAAGTCACGCACTGATTAGGTTAGGATGTTAACCCTAGGACGAATTGCTGTAGAATGAAGTATCGTGAAAACACAGTCTGATTATAAGGAAAATATTGGCGCCACCGTCGCGACGGATAATAAATGAAACCGAACTCTATCACTGTTGACTTGATAACTGATTAGTAAAGCGGAACTACAGTAATAAATTATATAAAAATTATGAATCAGTTATAGATCAATATTCTACGTAATTATTGATGGCCGAAAAAATAATAGCAGAAATGAAACAAACCATGAGTCCGTCTACTCGTCAATAGATGGCGGTAAATAATGGTTTAGCTACTCTGCAAGAGATGGCACTCATAAGACTATTTCTTTATAACAACGCCATCTTGAATCAAGTTACGGTAAACCAAGTTAACCCTACAGAAGCAAGCTGTTTTTAAATGCGGCACATGTAAACAAACAAATTATTCTTCGTCAGCTATGTAATAATCTTCACATCATAGGTGAACATATACTTGGCAATAATCTACACTTGGCTGCTACCGAGAATTTCCTTAGTGAAAAACCAGCTAAAACACATTGCCTGATCCGAAGATCAAACCCAGAAACCCGCACTAAGCAGTACCGATTGGGATTGCTATACCACGATATACGAATACGATACGCAATGTCTCATTTACGTCCCAGACAACTCTTGTTTTTGAGTCTAGGACCCTTTCGAAGTCTGAAGCCTGAAGGAATTTTTCAATTCATAAACATTCAAACAAAATTAATAAAAATAACTACTTTATTAAAATATAACATAAGGTGATCATTGTATTTATAATCATTATTACTTTATTTACATAACCCATAGTTAACAATAGTTAGGGACTCAACATTCACTCTAGAAACAAGACTATCAATTAACATTATTTGACATAAAATAATAATTACCTATATATCACATGATTATTAGGTGGGAGAAATTAACAGGTCAATAGTTTTAATACTTTTGATCCCTACAATCAGTAACGTAATTAAAAAGGTACCCTAAGCACGATCAGTCAACATAAAAATTGTATATATGCGCCATTGTCGTGTCGCCAACAATAGTAATAATAGAAATCGAAATCGAGAATTTAATTTTAATAAAATTTACACGTAAACACACGAACTGGACCCTCGTGGTGTTTTATGGTCCACTCCCTCTGACGGAGGAGAGGCCTTTGTCCTAACAGTGGCAACCACAGACTTATATTGGCTAGATTACGCAAGTCTCATCGTCTGTATAGAAACCAAGCGTGCCCACTATTTTTCTACCTACTGTGACGTCACATGAGCGATTTAGTGATGGGAATCCTAAAATTCTAATAAAAAACCAGGAACAGATTCGATTAGATGGACATTTTTAAATCGAATCTCTCGCCCTACACAATACGAATAAGAGTAGGTACCGACGTCGACAACATCTACTGATTTCTATAAAACATTAGAAAATTTAAAGTTTTAGAGAACGTTGCCAGAGAATTCGAGCCTAGTCAATCCACTGATTTCAGCATTAGTTAGGGTGAGGCAGGGGGGCCTGTACTCGCCTTTGCTCTTCGGTCTGCATATTAATGCTCTGAGTGACTCAGCAGCACATGTGTCGGCTGTTTCGTGGATGGAGTTTGTTTTAACAACATTAGCTACGCAGACGACATGGTGCTGCTGGCTCCCTCGATCGGCACTCTCCGTAAGCTACTCAATGTGTGCGAGCCGTACACTGCGACTTATGGGTTAGTATATAATAGCAGTAAGACAGAATTTATAGTCTCCAGGTCTGGCACCAGGTGTCCCACTACGGTTCCTCCTCTCTTAATGAAAGGTCACCCGATTAATAGGGTGTTTAAATTGAAATACGTGGGCCATATGGTTACTGATAACCTGAAAGATGATATGGATCTAGAGATAGCGCAGAGCATTGTCAGTTAGGACGAATATGCTGGCCCGCAGATTTTCTCGATGTACAGACGCAATTAAAATAACCCTTTTTAAGGCATACTGTACAGCACTGTACTCGGGCGCCCTGTGGTTCACATATACCCAAAAGGATGACAATGCTCTGCGTATCCAATATAATAACGCATTCAGGGTATTGTTGCGATTGCCGCGCTTCTGTAGTGCCTCGGCAATATTTGCATACGCACGCACTGACGGATTTGATGCACTGTGGCGTAAGAAATCTGCTCGCTACTCCGCAGGCTGCGTGGCAGTCCCAACACTATCCTGCAATAAATGGCCGCCCGGGCAGATAGCCCGCTAGTGTGGGCGATTACAAACCGGACCCGTTCTGTTTTAGTTATTAAGTACTAACATAGGCTAAGCTATTTTTGTTACTAACACTATATAAATACCATTGTAGTCGGAATAAATAAATATTAATAATAATAAAAATAATAAATAATTAATATTATTCTAAACAAAATCACTAAATTGAAACATTGCAGTAAAATAATTTACATGTCACAAAATACCCAACGCAAACATTGTTATTCCTCTGTTTCCAAAATCGATTAGAATCGAGAACAACTTTACAAACCGAGTGTACAACACAATTTGCTTTATTTGACAAAAAAATGAGAATAGCGACCGTACCACGAAGCTGAGCGACAAGTGAAAATATCGATCATTTTAATTTTCATTGCTTGTTTTAACAGACGAGACAAGCCCTACAATACACCCTTGTAACTAAAAACGGCAGTGTATTATGAATTATCCGAAACACACTCGGTTACATATTTTCATTGTAAAACCATAATGAACATAAAATAATTGATTTTGCAATAAAAAACACAATTTAATAACAAAATGAGTTGACGATAAAAGGAAACGTTTCTCTTTTTTTATCTCCTCCCCCTTTTTTGTGTAGTTTTTACAGCTCAATACCGCACAATTTGGTATTTATTAGTTTTCGTTTGACGTCTGGCATCGAGAACGTTCGAGCGCGGACTGAATGGAAATGGCGCTGAAGGAAGCCAATCTTACTCCCCTTTTACACGCGAAGTATATACACTTGCGTCATCTAGCCAATATAAGTCTGTGGTGGCAACGTTATGGGCTGAAAATGCTTACACATAAGCTGGCCATCGAGAGATCCTTAACTATAACGTAACGTTGCGTTCTAAGAGCGAGATTCACAGTCCGCAATTTGACCTTATTTTGCTAAGTACAGTAAGCACTCTTACGAGTATAAACTATAATCTCGCTCATAGTGCTAGGGCACCCTTTGTTAGTTTCAACTACTCAAGGTTTCTTTTGATCAAAAGAAAATTAATAACATCAAAATGTCATGGATTGGGCCAAAACATTCACAAATATCTTTATTTAATAAAGCATAACATTATTGTGCATAAGTAGTTCAGCATAAAATAATAATGCAAGTATAAAATGGTTACCTACCTAGTGCAAAAAGCAATATAAATTAAGAGATTCTAACGCTAACAATAATATTCTTTAACTCATTGGAGAATCAACAGAGGACAAGCTTTGTAAATATAGTTTGGGAGAGAATTTGTCAAAATTGATGCTACTCTTTAATCTTCTTTTAAAAGTAAAACTATGGTTTACGAGTATTCGTTTTTGCGCTGTACTAAGTGGTACACAGAGACGAAACAAGTAATCGACAGTAATTATAACAAAGACTTACGCAGACGTCAGAACACGTGCACGAAAAAGTCTGTCACAAAAAAATTCAGACTTTCTCACTCTTACACGTCTTTCCTCTGAACAGCCCTTAAAACATTTAAAATCGCTCAAAAATAAATTCTGTAGCCTCATCGGCTTTTGTACCTCATTACAACCATTCAGAACTATCTATTAATGCCAATTTTACACAATGTTAAGTAAAGTTCACTTCAGAAGCGTAATTACACTTGCGTCACTGATCATAGTTCCCGTAAATCGTAACTCATCAATCACAATGGATATAAAATACGCAGAACTGATCCGATTGATTCTTTGACCCGAGACTTCGCGATTGGGACTGTCTTCACACTTCTTTTACCATTGGTTCTCATGACGTCGACTGGACAGTTGTATTATGTTCATCTTTCGACTTTTCCGGGTCATAGTACCCGTTTAAGTTGACCATAGTCAACAGCTCTACCAAATGTCTTTGGTACCCACATTCCATCATCCTTGTCACCACTTTGTGCAAGTATTTAGCGAGTTTCTCGAACAAATGGAATAGTTCTTCCAACTGAGCAAAACTTGAATGTGTGAATGATCCTTCGGGCTCACTTTGCTGCCAGATGCTAGAAAAAGAAAGAGATATTTAAATATACTTTTTGAACATTTAAGTAAAGTAAAAACTCCAACGTCATAATTTGTACAACGGATCGTGAATATCCTTCGAAAAGATAAAAGTAACAGCAAAGAGAGAAGCACTTACCCCGCTTTCAACACCCGACTGAATTTCAATATCACTGTGAAAATATCATTCAAAAGCTTCATCACAGGCGTCGATCTATTGTTGAGCAGGCATCTAAACAGCACCTTCTTTATATAAACCACATGGCACTCATATAGATCGTCCAACGTTCGAGCTTTCTTCAAATCGTTCTCAAACTCCGTCCAAGATGTGAGAATGCAAGTCGTAACTATGTAATTGTCGAGGGCTCGAATCATCGAAGCCATTATGTGCCGATATATTTGCACTGATATGTATTGCGGCGATCTTAACAATTTGCGGGGATGCTGATGTCTTGATAATTTTGCTGATAACTTTAAAGACTGTGACATAAAAAATTGTTTTAAAAATTATATTCGTAATAATATGATATTCATCCTTTTAAACAGTATAATACTTACTTCAAAATCTTCACCCAAAACCCAAAATATTCGTCTCATTTTGATCAGAAACTGGAACACTTTTGCGTACCGAAGTAATGTCTCTTGCGACAATATTATATTGAGGGGCCAACTGACCGTATAAGTCAGGGATAGACATTGTAACACGTCGGGAGAACTGTGCTGGAAACTTAGAGGGGACTCGGTGATCGTGAATGATAGGTTCTCCGAAAACTTATGTACGTCTGCAATTTAAAAAAAAAGTACATAACGAGTTATCCTCCTTGCACCGTTATCCCATTTATAAAAAACATCAACAACAAGTGAGTGAGTGAGTTAGATACGTGAGACAGAGGACAAGTGAAACACTTAGCGGTTGAATACGCACTGACGTTTATTAGGGAATGACGGGTGGCGTAGCCACTGCATATCAGTAGCTACACATATACAACAGATAGCATGAATATGAAATTAAGATCGGCTGCTTATACGAGAGTCAAAAAGTATTACCGATAATAATAAGAATTGGTGACCATATAAACAAATACTCACGTGAAATTGATGACCCGAGAGCTTTATCCAAAATATTGTGCAAAGTAGCGAAGTTCAATAACTCTTGAGGATTCAAAGTCTTCACCAACTTCGTAAACAAATTATGACAAATACTTCTAGAAAATTCTCCATCCATCAGAAAGAAATAATCTTTCACACTCCTCAAATGTTCGTACATATCCTGATTTACTAAGAAGTAAGTTAAAATAGAGTTGTTCACTACTTCTAGTTGGTATGTCAGCGGTAACATTACAGATCTTTGGAGGCAAGCTGTTAGTGAAGCAATATTGTCACATGTAATCTTATTTTGTTCTTCATCGCCAGAAGGGAAATGTGTAGCAAATATATTATTATAAGGTCGTTTCTTCACTTCGTCCATTATAACTGAAGGGTGAGTATAACAAGAGCTTGTCATTTCCAAATTCATTTTACTTGTAAAGTGATCCTTGGAGAAATTTTTCATCTCTTTAATTCCAAAGGGATCGAAGTCTTTCAAACTGTACGACCCATCTAATACGTTGAAATATGAGTACTTTGATTTCACTCTACTGACTGGTGAATCCAAAGATTTTGATGGGGAATTATCAGGCGTGTCACCAGTTTGAACGTCGCTAGTCATTTCTAATTCAACGTTCTCTTCGTCGACTATCATTGGGAAATTAAATCCTTCAGAACCTAGAAATTCTTTGCCTTTGGACTTCAAGTCCTTACCAACATCACTTCTAGGAGTAAATATTTCGGAGGTCATCGCGCTTTCGAGAGGTATGTCTGCCGTAGTTGGTGTTTCTACGTCCAGCTGAAATAAGATTAATTATTTATATAGAAAATCAATCACTATGCGAAAATAAAGGATTAAAACTTGACAAAAAATTCACTGTACAAACTTACCCTTGGAAAATATTCGCCTGGAGTGACGGAGCCTGTGTTAGGTGTAACTCCAAGTCTAAACGTAGATGAAGAAGGTTCGCCATAGGGTTTCAAGTTCAACGTCAGCGCTGACCTTTTGTTTTCCTTTTTAGGACTCCCTGTCGTTGTGCTTAACATATCGAAATCCGCATGCAAAATCTTTTCCTTGTTACGCACTGCCTCTTCCTGCGCCGCATTCGCAGGTTCCCTTTTAACATAAGCTTCGGAAGGAAGGTTGTATTCTACTCCTAAAACTTTTTGCTTATTTACCAGCGCCTCTTTCTGTGCATCAGTTTTTGGCTCAGATGGTTTTACGACTGGTTTAATGATATCAAATTCTGTACCCAACACTTTCAACTTATTAAATTTCGCTTCTAGGAATGGAGACCAATCTTGCAAGTTATTTTCTTCGTCAATCGTTGCAACTTCTATAAGCGGCGGATCTGTCAGATGATTGTTCTCTTTATCAGTTTGTCCAAATTCGTGAGACATGACCTTTTGCTTATTTAACAACGCTTGTTTCCTACTGTTTTGATATTGTAAATTATCGTAACCATCATCTAGTTTGCTGCCTATTTCGCAAGAAGATTGAGTATGTAGTGTACGAGAATTGTCGTCAGCTCCAGATTCAACGATATTGCCTTGAGCATCTAGTGCTTTATTATTATCGTTTTCATTGCCATTCTCGTTAACCTTAGAAACACCGAAAAAGCTTTTGGCAACATTACAGAAAGCGCTCAAAACTGCCCCAGAACCTTGTGCCCTCATCTTGTTATTGTCGTATTCCGAAGGGTCTGCGCATTCTTCTACTTGGTCCGCAATAACTGATGAGAATGTGAGACTAGGGTCTGTATCGATACCATTTTCATCTGTCACACTCTCTTCTTTATTATCAAGATCATTTTCTACTGATCTCAACATATCGCTCTGTATAGACATCGCCATCAATTCTTCATTTTTCTGGTGTTCGAGTTCCAATTTCTCTCTCTTCAAATTCCTCTCTTCGGTGGACAACAGCTGCATCCTACTCTGGTCTAACTGTAAACGTTTTATTTTCCATTCTGTGTGCATCTTGCTCTTCTCTACTTCCATGTTTAGTTTTGAGTAGTACTCCATTATTTTGTTCCTGCAATTTTTTACTATGTTGTAGATTAATTTTGTATGGAACATAAAGAATCCGAATCATTTTGTAACAATTTTCTAACTGTAACTATGAATTAAAAGAAGAGTGGTCAAATTAACAAATTCTAACCACGGAGATCATTTGGAGACAGAAGATCAACAAAGCAATTATAGCAAACGATATTGGTATCAAATTATGATAAATCAAAACTTAATATCTTTTTCTTATAATTTTGTGTAGCAACTAACAGCTGATTACGTAATTTAACAAATTAAATTAAATAATCAACCAAAAAGGTCCAATTAAATTAAACAATCCTTTTTAAATTAGGTAATAATATTTCATAATTATAGCTTACTTTTCATCATCCCTGAGTTTGGAGTCCACTTCTTCCGTGGCCTTTTCGGCGGCATTTTCCAGCTCAAAGCGCTTTCTTTCTCGTTGTCTAGCTTTACATTTAGCTGCCTTTGCCTCCGCCATAGCAGCTTCTAGGACTCTTAGCGAGTGCTGTTTCTCGGCTATTATTAACTGTGCCAATCTTTTGCGTTCGGCTAAAAATTATATGAACTTTTTGAGATATCGAAAATATGGAAGGCAGATAGGATTTGTCAAGAAAATAGTGCTCATTGGATTACGAATTCAAGGTCTTTGTAAATATATTCACCAAAGAAAAACTTTTCAAAGGCTTTTCGAATTTATCATGGAAAAATTGAGAGCGTGCTTATATACGCTGGTCATGCAACTCAAACGATAACTAACAATAACTTTTTTACCATTGCCACTTGAAAAACGACATTTTATTCATCGATAACAGTGATTAAAACTCTTTTAGTCACTGAGTGAATAAAAACATTTTGAATTTGTAACAAGCACGAATATACGAATAATGTACAAAAATAAATAAAACGTGCTGAAAGTACGTACTGGCTGGCTATTCCATAGCTATAAAATAAATAAAAAAAAAAACCGCCAGTTTAGGTTCATTTCTATCTGTTATCGTAGTTGTTTTAAGTCATTGGAAAATCTAATATCATAAATTATAATAAAATGAGTTCTTCCAGTGACGAAAATGAGACACTGACTCCTGAATCATTTCGAAATAAAGCAGCAATTATAGTCGATAATTTCTTGCCGCCAAAATCTCGGGAGTTGTACCTGAAAACATAGAATTTGTTCTGCGACTGGAAAACCACGAATGGCGCCAATTCCTTCTCAGAGTCAGTATTTCTTAACTATTTCAACGAATTAACCAAGACTAAGAAGCCGTCGACACTTTGGAGCATATATTCTATACTAAAAGCCACAGTGAGAATCAAACACAACATTGATAATTCAACTACTCAAAGTTAGAGCGACTATCCGAGGGTAATAAGCCAAAGAAATCTATAGTGCTAACCTCCCAAAACATTGAACGTTTTCTAAATGATGCGCCTGACCACAGTTTTCTGGCCGTAAAAGTAAGTACCTATTTATCTACAAACCAACTATACTTTAAAAGTTTTATTTTAAATACATATTTTTTTAAATACTTCATATTTTTTTAATGATTTTTCACAGGTTGTCCTAATTTTTGGCGTGAATGGGGTAATGTCTGTCGCAGTAACGAATTATTAAAGATAACTATGAACGACATTCAAAAGCACACGTTTTAATTGATACGAAAACAAAAATTGATAGAACGTTCGTGATACGGCAAGAGTACGTAAACATCGTCGAAAAATATCAAGCTTTACGGCCCACTACCACAAAAACCGACAGGTTTTTCATATAATACCATGGCGGAAAATGTACTCGGCAACCTATTGGAATCAACAAAATAGTTGCGATGCCAAAAGAGATTGCCACATTCTTGAATCTATCAAATCCCGAACAGTACACAGGACATTGCTTCCGTAGAAGCTCTGCCACCCTTTTAGCAAATTCTGGTGCTGATCTTACAGAACTGAAACGCCACGGAGAGTAGAGGTCCAGCACAGTAACAGAAAACTATATCGAGGATTCAATTGAAAACAAAGCCAAAAGATGCAGCCGAATAGATGACAGTATAAATCTAAAACCGTCTACTGTTGACCCTTGGGCGCCACTATCTCCGGCGCGCCCTTCAAGATCGAAAGGACAACCTTGTGGAACGACTACATTACAGCTTTCTCATCAACAGCAACCAAAAAATATGGCGACTTTGCCAAACACCCAATTCTTATCTAATACGACAGTCTCAAAACCAAATAAGAACATTACACTGAATTTCGAAAACTCTTCTAATTTCACTAATCATTTTTAATGTTTATAAATTAATCCTTTGTTCTCTTATTACCGATTATAAAATAAAATGTGATAAATACTATACTACTATTTATTTTCTCGCAGTCAATGGTAAAAAGTAGAGTACACAACTCGTGAAAAAAATAATTCATCTCGGTCCTTGTATCCCTGGCTCCGCTCAGGATTCTAATCTAGAATACCTCGCTACGCTCGGGATTCTATTCTAGAATCCTTCGCTGCCTCTCGGGATCCAACTTAGTCCCTCGAGTTAAATTCCCTTTTTTTCACTTGTTGTATAATCTACTATTACAGCTAATTAACGCTTAAGTTCAAATCTAAAATTGTAATTGTTAATTCACATTCACCACCCACTAACAAAACACCTATTTCCGTCTTACCAACAATCTTCTCCATAGTTTCAGCTTGCTTCAAGGACGCCATTTCAGTGAAAGCCTTTCTCTCGGCTTCTCTCTTCAACAGTATCTGGTCGAAAGTCACCAGCTCGCCGCTGACGAACAGACATCTAGTACGATACACGTCCAGGACTTGTTGCTGGCTCTCCAGCTCTTGGAAGCTGGCGCAGCACTTCACTGATGGGTGGTCCGAGGATATTAGGAGGACTAGGGGGTCCTAGAAATGATTTTGAATGGTTAAATAGTTATAAGTAAGCAATTGTGCGTTCGCTATTTACTAAAAATATAAACAAATCTATGAGGTAAATTAACAGATAGTGACCGCATAGGACAATTTAGGGAGTTATTTAATTGAACAAAGTGAAAATAAAGTATTTCTTCTTTCTTTTTTTTTAGCTTTAATTTATTTTTATTTATTCCAATCATAATAAATTATTACCGTAACCCTGCCAACTGGGCTAAATATTCTTATGCTAAGAAGAGGTGTTTACGTTCACATTCTCGTATTCATGGTTGTAGCTAGTTGAAGAAATCCAAAAAGGTCAAAAGAGCCGGCTTAAAAATATTTCAAAGCTACAATTTAAAAAACAATAAATAGTGTATAGTCAGAATAGAGGTATCGGCCCCGACTTACGAGTTGCAGGTCGTGAGTTTGAACCCAGACAGGCACTTTACTTTGTGAATTTAATTTCATCACTGCTCTCAAAACGGTGATGGAAAACATCGTGAAAAGAAGTAAATTTTCGTAGAGCAATTTTTTTTAAATTTGAGAATTTACCTCCACCAACCCGCACTGGGCCCGCGTGGTGGCTTATGGCCCACTCCCTCTCACAGAGAGGAAGTCTGTGTCCCAGCAGTGGGAATATTATAGGCTGATTATGCTTTATGCCTATATACCTGTGGTGCTCAGTTGCTCACCGAGTCGCAAAAATGCCACCTTGGGGTTTGCCAAAGAGCGATAGAGCGCTACATCCTGGGTGTAAAAAGATAGTCCAAAATTTCGGAACACCGTGCTGCATTCCAAAACGGGTATAATAGACGTAGGCAAGAAAGGCTGCCAGGCTCAAGTGGGATTGATCGGGTCACATCAGCCGCATGCAGGATGGCCGCTGGGCAAAAGTTTCCACACAATGGGTGCCTGAAGATGGACGGCGCTGCCGAGGTCGACCCAGAAAGCGGTGGCGAAATGACCTGGACGTGTTCCGCGAGTGCTGGTTCCAGGTGGCGCGGGAAAAGAGTTCCTGGAAGGACTTGGGGAGGCTTTAGTCCAGCTGTGGGACAGTATAGGCTAAACAAATAAAAAATCCTTTATGCCAAATAGTTTATACTCACGGT
Source organism: Luperina testacea (assembly GCA_927399505.1). Classification (NCBI taxonomy): domain Eukaryota; kingdom Metazoa; phylum Arthropoda; class Insecta; order Lepidoptera; family Noctuidae; genus Luperina; species Luperina testacea. The sequence goes on along the minus strand of OV656768.1, from coordinate 12,902,352 downwards.
CGGGTTACACAGCTTCAACAACCTCAATGACTTGCCACACAGTAGTATAAACTTAGCCAAAGCCTTCAAAAACTCTGGTACGGCCACACTCTGCGTTATATGGAACCCTTTGTCCCAATACCTTTTAGAACGATTATTCACGTACTGATTGTCTTTACGTATGAAGAACTCGTTGAATCTATCATCTAGTTCGCCTTCGAATATAAATCTTTCGATAAACCTAAAAAAAATGGTGTTATTTGTCTGAGGTACAATTTGATGTCGTAAAATTATAATATACTTACGCGGTAATGTTAACAACGAAACTACGAATTGTTGTTGTTGTTGATACAGTCAGCGTACATTGAGCAACAAAATGCCCCAGTTTCCATTGATAAATTCGATAGTGAACTTAATCACAACTAACATAGGGTTGAAAATACATAATGTGCAAAAGATAATTGTAAATCATATTATTGTTGTTCAATACTTACTTGAAATAAACTGTGCAGATAGAATATAGTGAATTGAACATGGTGAGCGTCGTCTGTCTGTGAGTAATTAACGATATTTCGTTGAATAAATACGACATAAGCTCTGCTCCGTGCGGGACTGACGATTTTGGATCTGGAAATAATATAATTAGCTTACAACAGTACAAAGTAAATGAAATCATTTAGAAGACAAGACTTTTTTAATTGTGTTGTCAGTTTTGTCACCTTGATTCATTGTTCGATTATTTTTTACACGTTTAAAACAAAAAATCTCTCCATATGTTAGATGGTTGGCTTAATATGATTTTTAGATTTTATCTATACTAATATTATACCGAGGTAAAATTTGTTTGTTTGAACGTATATATGGGGTAATCTCTGGACTATCAGTCGGATCTGAAATAGTAGATTGTTTGCCAAGGGAGGAAACAATTACATTGAAGGCGAGAGTGTTTCTTTGAATCCAGAGCGGAGCGAAGGATTCTAGAGTAGAATCCCGAGCGCAGCGATGCGTTCTAACCTAATGTACAATCCGGAGCGCAGCAAGGGATTTAAAGTACGTCACTCGAATATAAAATAGTGTTGCTCCCGACGTGGACACTCTACTTTTTATCACCCTCTATGAAAAAATAAGTAAGTGCAACTTATGAATAAGAATAGTACGTTTATTTATTTACATACAATTACTTGAGTAAAAACTAAGTAAAACTAAGTATAAAAAAATATAAGAGACCACCAAAGAAGCGTGTAAAATACGAAGCGATAGACTATGAAAAACTGCACGAAAGTATCGCACTCACAGAATACGCGTCAATTGACAACAGCTACGAAAACTTTGAGAAATATCTAAAGCGTGGCATTCATAGTAGCACAACGGTCAAAACTAAAATCTTAAACCCTCCGCGCCAAGATTGGATATGTAAAGAAGTAACAGAAAAAATTACGAGACGAAATGAAATCTGGCATCGATTGAAGCAAGAGCCAAGTAATGAAGATCTAATGGAAAGTTTTAAAATTGAAAGAAATATTACAGCTGAAACAATTAGGAACACTAAGAAGAAGTACTACTATGAGGCATTTATGAAACATACTGCAGACCCTAAAAAGATGTGGAACTTAATAAGTACATTGTCTAATAATAAAATCAAGTCACAGTGCACTCCCCCTAAACTTCTAACTGAATCTGGACCCTTAACCAATGGCAACGAGGTTTGTGAGACATTCAACCGCTTCTTTTCTACGATTGATTCCACCTTGGCCAACCTCATTGCTACACAACCACAACGAAACAAAACTGTAATAGCGCCAGATTCGCAACCATATAACAGAGAACTCACAAGCTTCACACCATGCCATGCCAGCGAAGTATCCAAAATAATCAAGAATCTTGATTCGAACTGCAGTGCCGGTATCGATGGTATAACTACCAAAGTCCTCAAGTGCGTAAGTGACTTAATCGTGAATAAACTGACCGACTGTATAAACATCCATCTTACCAGTGGAACCTTTCCAGATCAATTAAAGGTAGCCAGAGTTACTCCAATCCACAAATCTGGTATCAAAACGGATCCTAACAACTATAGACCTATCTCAGTCCTTCCGATTATTTCTAAAATATTTGAAAGAGTCCTTTATACACGCTTAGATGAACACCTCACCTCAATAAATTTCCTCTTTGAAAGGCAATATGGGTTTCGAACACATTCCAATACCCTGTCAGCTACTACAGATCTAATTACGAAAATACAAATGAACATTGATCAAAAAAACATGGCGCTAGGCTTATTTATAGACCTTAAAAAGGCTTTTGATACAGTTAGCCACCCTATATTACTACAAAAGCTAAAAGACATAGGCGTATCAGATGTGGCGTATGAAATGTTTGAATCATATTTGAATAACAGGCTTCAGGTGGTTAAAATTGGTGAACACCAGAGTAAACCACATAATATCACGTTTGGTGTTCCCCAGGGATCAGTGCTAGGTCCACTATTCTTCTTAATATACATAAACTCCATCCATAAGGTTCCAATACATGGACATATCTCGCTATATGCGGATGATACCTGCCTTTTTTATTTTGGTAGTTCTATGGCTGACATGATAAATCAAGCCCAAGGAGACCTAAACTCATTATTCATCTGGTTTCAACAAAATCTTCTAACAATCAATGCTTCGAAGACTAGTTACGTCATATTTAAAGCAAAAAATAAGAAAATACCACCTCATCCACCTCTTACAATTGAAAATCAAATACTCGAACTCAAACAACACGAGAAATACCTTGGGTTAAGACTAGACTGCCATCTAAATTGGAAGGTTCAAATTGAATACATCAGATCCAAAATAACATCTTTATTGGGCTCACTACGAAATATCGTACACTGTCTGCCATACAGTGTACGCCGGACAATATATAACTCTTTGATAAAGCCACACATACTGTACCTAATTGAAATCTGGGGCAACGCACCTAAAACAAACTTAAAAGACCTACAAATTGCACAAAACAAAATTATTAAATTGCTTTTTCATTATGACTACCTAACACCTACAATTAAAATATACAAGGACACGAAACTCTTGAGCATCAACCAACTTCGTGCATACTGCACCTGCATACTCATTCAAAAAATACTTAATAAAACCATGCATACACAAATTTCATTCACCAAAACACATCAATTGCATAACCGTAGCAGTCGTAGAAAAGATCACATAGTTCTTCCTCGAGTGCGAACAGCTCAAGGTAAAAGATCACTTGTTCACGAGGGAGTGCAAATTTACAATAAATTACCAGATGAGATAAAGGGTGCGATTTCGATCAATATTTTTAAAACCAAACTAAAAAAATATGTTCTCCAAAATATCAGTATCAGTTAACTATAACGTAACTTAACACAAAACCAATTAAAAAAAATAACAATAAGAGAAGGAAAAAAAAAAGATAGCAACTATATACAAAAGTTGTACTATTGACTGATTTTTCTGCATTGTGACAGTGGGATCGCACTCTGTATCTCAAGGCAGGGTAGTTATGCATAGTGGCGCAGTGTTGGATTTTGGGAGTACCCGCGAACCTAAATAATTCCGAATTCGTAATACCTACTAATGTAATATAATAATAGTCGAATACGTCAGGTAAATTGTAAGTCCGAGTGTCGAAGGACAATGACTAGTTTTTACTTTGTTTAAATTTGTTCTCATGTAAGTGAAATGTAAATTTCTTTATGAGAAATAAATGTCTTTAACCAGAAAACACTAATTTGAGTAAACAATTACGAACGAAGGCAGAATGCTTTTCGCGCGTTTTTTATTTTTACATAAACTTTTTTTTATAATTGGCTCGCGCGTTTTACTCTATCATACAGCCTGTTACTTGTTCATACAATGTTCGTGATTGACCTCTTTGGTGATTGGAACTTTTACTAACAATATCCACATTCCAAATTCAAATCACTTTTAGTCCCTAGGGATTAAAGAGCTATTTTAGTCCCTGTTTACGAATAATACACTAGCTCTTTTTGAATAGATGTGATAAAAAATGTTTTTGCCTTTGACAGCCCAATTCTTGAGGAAGGTTATAGGCTATTTAACATCACCCTTAGAAGCCAAGAAAAAGGGAAAAAAGTCAGATAGAACGCTAAGTGAAAAAGAAGTGGATACGATGCATGGGTCGGGGGCCAAAATTTCACGCGGACGAAGTCGCGGGCAGAAGCTAGTAGACTACTTCCCTTAGAATTATTGAAAAATTACAGAAAAATAAAAAGATATCAAATAAATACCTGTATCTATAAGTTTATAAATAGAAGCAATGGTTTCTATCTCATATTTCAGTGACTCCATATGCTGAAGTATTTGTAACAGCGTCGGCATTCTGTTCAAATCCTCTTCGTCGTTCTTACACGACTCTTCGTAAATATCTGTGGCGTTCAAGCGAAACTTTAATAGATATCGCCTTATTACCTCTCTTGATGCCTGAAAATAGTCAATTATAGATTTTATTATATTCGTTTAAGGTGCGAGCACTGGTAACCCAGCGAGTGGTGATGACCCAGTGGCAACGGCTACGACTTACGAGTTGTAGGTCATAGGTTCGAACCCAGACCGTCGCTTTACTTTGTGTAAATTATTACCACCAATCTCAAAACGGTGAAGGAAAACTCTTCTCGATTTCCTACAAAATCATAACGACTGCTTCTTCATATTGTTGCCATGTTTTCGAAGTCATAATATTGTAAGAATAATTAGATAACTACGAACCATTTTTTAAAAGGAATGGAAGTGCATATAGCTAACTAGTTCTAAATATGTTATTCTTACTATTTGTTTATTTAATAAATACTTTGTTTTTCGTACTATGGCTATTATTTTCTCACAGTAGGTGTAAAAAGTAAAGTATCCTCCTCTGGGCTAAAGGTGTCTTTGCCTTGGGCTAGCTTGAATCCCTCGCTGCATTCAGGATTCTTGTATTAACCTCACTGCGCTCGGGAGTTAAATCCCGAATCCTTCATTGCGCTCGAGATTCAATATGACGCCCGTGACATAAGACACAACTTTAGCCCCTCGGTGTATAATCTACTATTTTAACAAGACAATTTTTTATAGTGCACTGGATTTTCAACTCTCGGCGCCAAGCATTGAGAATCCTACAGAGTGCATCCCAGCACGTCAAAAAAATTGACTGTTGGATTCTCAACTCGTCGGCGCTGAAATCCACCGCACGATAACAAAACTCGCTCGTGGGTGAGGGATTATTATGACGTTATCAACGCCGATTTTTCATGTGCTAAGGAAAGCACTTGTTTTAAGAATGTATCATATCCCCTTCAATCTTACCTCATAAACAAGCCCATGACCATGAAAATGATCCTCCAGTGTATCATTGAATGCGAACTTGTACAGTCTTCTATAGTAAGTGCCGACTAGCAATAACTCGGAGACGTAACCTCTGATATGTTCCTGTGATATGCACTCCAGTATTAAATCCTCTTTCATGTAGAAACTGTTCGTTTCCTGACTAAAGGGGAAGGAGCTTGTTTCTACGCCAACTGTAAAATAAATAATTCTCATTAAAGGAATATTAATTTCTATGGAGACGCAGGCACAAACGCTGAAGTAGCCGCCGAGCTAAAGAAGCAGGAGACACAGATTTTCAACTTTTGGCGCTGAGGCGAGCGTTGAAAATCCAACAGCGTGCTTTTATTTAGGCATTCATTTAGGTGGCCCTTAGCGTTAGTAAAAACGGGCAGTAATCAATAATTCCAGAACTCAGCTGGACATAGGTAACTCCCAATTTGCGCCAATGCACCCACCCTCCTGTACTCCGCCTTTCTCCTCCAGCTTCATCTTGTCTGCCTTTTTAAGGTTGCTAATCCATTTTATTGCATAGCTAAGACACATATAATGCTTACTTATTAAATACATTATATGTCTGATAAACTGCTTTTCGGATATGACATTTAGATCTGATATCATGTTGCCATATCTCTGACGCCATAGACAATGTTCTCTTGACGATGATGCCAGCAATTGCCTCTCATTGATTGGCGGCAACTTCGCTGAAACATAATTAAATTAGTCAATTTAGAATATAGATCATCGGAGGAATTTAATTAAAAGATCTACTGCATTTTTTTCTCACTTTTACATGTCAATTGAAATTCATGTAGACTTGCACTCATTGGTCTGAAGACGCTCAGTGTAGTATTAACATTTGTGATAAAATATTCAACATTATTTAGAATCTATCAACCAGATATTACTAAACAAGATCCCAGTTTAGACCTATTATATACGTATACATATTTACATACAATCATAACATCAAGCACTATTAGTAAAAAACATTCAGCAATCACTGAGGTGTGAAAACAATTGCATTGTTATGAACTTATGACTTACCAACTATCTCCCATATGTCACCAGGTATATCCTTGTCTACATGAGTAGCCAGCTCCCATATGTCAACTGAATCATCACCAGATTTAGCTCTGAACACTTCCTTGACATCAGACTTTACACTTGTACTGGCCAGTGATATCTGCAATCAAGTCAATTCTTAATTTAAAAAAGATCCTACAATACATGTTACTAGAACAGTTGAATACAGTACAATATTGAACATTAGCATAATTGGCAGCCTTGTTCCACCGGCTGCCAAGCATAGGCATCCTCTTTGTTGCGCCTTGCCTCCTTGGTCTGTACGAATCTAACTGCAAGTATCAAGTTGGTCATTTTAAAAATGTCAAAAAATCTAGATAATAAAAATGAAATGCTGTTTGGTTGGGAACCACATCAGAAGCGCACTTCAGAAGCGCTGGACCGATTTGATTTGGCAAATGTTTCTTTAAAAATGTTCGTAATAGCCCAATCAGATTATTGCCGTATGAAAAGTTTGAAAATTCAGGTCAGTAAGTCAAAGTCAAATCATTTATTTCACATAGGCACATTAAAGGCACTTTTGAACGTCAACACTTACAGTAAAATTGAATTGATTCTAGTCGCCCCTTCCAAAAGGTAGTTTTCGTATGGAGAAGAATGGGCAAGAAACTCCACCGTTACTCTTTTAAAATGTTTTACAAGGTTTTGTATACATCATATAATTATATGTGAAGACGATGCACCTAGAATAAAAGAAGTCTACCCCAAAAAAAAATAAAAAGAATTAATAATTAAGGAATTACAGGTAAATCAATTATGTGATAGATACATGGTGCTCACATATTTACAAATTATTTACAAATATTGGAAAAGTAGATGACCTTTCTAGAACCCTAACAAGTGTGTGAGTTACTGTAGTCACAGATTGTAAAAATCAATGTCTAGACACTAGATTTTCCTATGGAGCAGGACCAGCATGTTTCCAAGCATTCTTATCTTGGATATAATCCTCTAATTTGTAATATCCCTGTTTATATAGTGTACTTTTAATATGAGTTTTAAATTTTCTTTCATTTAATTGCAATATGTCACAAGGTATTTTGTTGTAGCATTTAACACAGTATCCCATAAAAGATGCATGTACGGACACACAAGCACATCAAGCTACCCGAAACTGTCAAATTTTCGCAATCAACTTTGAACCTTATGCTTTAGTGATAAAGTTGAAAATCTATTAAAGAAATCTGACAGATTGTAGTAACTTGATGTGCTGGCGTCTGTACTTTAGATAATCTGAAAAAAGGTTGAACTAATTTATCTTTATTTCTAGTATTAAAATTATGTCTATCACTTACTTTATTAAAAAGATATTGATTTTTTCTTACATACATAATATTTTCGTAAATGAATTGGCAAGGTACCGTCATGATATGAACCTTTTTAAATAGTTCCCTAAGAGATTCGCGGCGACGTAGATTATAAATGGCTCTAACAGCTCTCTTTTGTAAAATAAAAATGGATTAAATGTCAGCAGCCCGACCCCATAGTAAAATGCCATAATATGACATAATACTGTGGAAGTAACTAAAATAGACCAAACGCGAGGTTTCTACATCTGTTAACTGTCTTATCTTTCTAACAGCATAAGCGGCCGAGCTTAGCCGCCCCGCAATAGATGTTATATGAGGTCCCCATTGTAATTTCTCGTCTAGCGTGATTCCTAGGAAAACTGTCTGATTAATAAATTCTAGTTTTTGGCTATTCAATATGAGTTCAGATTCGCTACTTCTAACATTCGGTAATGTAAACCGGTTTTTTTTTTCATCAAGTACTAAATTATTTACCGTAAACCAATCTTGGACCTGAAGAATAGAGTTATTCACGACGTCAAGATTTTGTGACCCTCGGTCTATTTTAAAGATCAATGATGTGTCATCTGCAAATAACACCATCTTCGGTTGATTTTGAAGTAATTGGGGTAAATCATTAATGTAAGCTAAAAAGAGGAATGGACCCAATATCGAACCCTGAGGAACGCCCATTGTCATTTAAGACCCCAATGAGTTTATGCCGTTTACTTAAACTTTCACCTTTCTATCTTTCAGGTATGATCTTAGCAAATCAAGTGCTGTTTTCCTAATTCCATTGTTGGCGACTGGCTGGTTAGTCGTTCCTTTTTTATAAATCTGTTTTTTAAACTATTTTATTTCTTAATGACAAATGATGTATTTTTCAGTTGTTGTCAAATAGTTTGCTGCTAAGTGATAAGTGAGTGTACTCATCCTCTTGGTTCTGCTAATAATTATCTTAATTTACTGTGACCCTCTTTGTTTCATTTTCCATTCTTTTTACATTTAAATACAGTCCACATTCGTCCACATTTTTGGTCCATTCGTCGCCGAAATTTTTACCATTTGAACCATTTCTTTCGTCACAGTTTTCACGTCATTTTCATTTTGCATTACGATATTTTCATACAATGATGGTCACACGGAGTAAATCAAGATTTATCGCGAACGTAACGGCGAACCCTGATGATCGCGACGAACATTCAACGATCTCTCGCCGCGATCTCATCAATCCCGTGCCGTGCGGAAACGTTGCACCGCAAGAGGACTCGCGTGCCGCGGGGAGTATTAGAAACGTTGCCCCAGAGCAAGAACCCTTAGTACTTCCTCACAGTTCCGGCATCGTGGCCCAACCGCGCGACACGCACAGCAGCAGACATTCGCATACAACAAGATCCAGTGCGACTGTACGAGCACAGAAGTTAGCCATTGAGGCAGAAATTCATCGCCGTCACGCAGAACGTGAGAAGGAATTGGCCGGGCGCGAACGTGTGTTGGCCGAGCGCGAACGTGTGCGCGAGCGTGAGCTTGCGCGCATACAACAGGAAGCAGACGAAGTGGAGCTACGTGCGAAACTCGCTTCTCTCGAAGCAAATTCGGATAAGTATAGTAGTAGTAATCGTAGCTCATCTCACTCGCACAGGCATCGAGTCGCAGCATGGGTCGGGAACCAGCACGACGCTGACGCCCCCCTCGACCTACGCCCTCAAGCTGTGACACAAATCGAACCACGTGCGATGCACACCACTGCTTCTACGCCTGGTAAAAACACGCAGGCTGATCCTGTTTCGCAATTGGCGAAGGCGATTTCCACTCTACCCGATCGCCACAAACGCCTCGAACTTATGCCATTTTCAGGCAACATTAACGATTGGCTGCCATTCAAATGCACTTATGAACGAACTAAATCATCTTTTACACCCACAGAGAACGTTGCACGCCTTGTTGCCGCCATCCGCGGCGAGGCCCGGGTTGCTATTTTATCCGTTTTGTTCGAAGCAGAAGACCCCGACGAGGTGATAGCGGCTCTGGAGCAGAACTACGCACGACCCGAGCTCGTAGTTGCCCAGGAGATCACCGCTCTACGGAATTTAAAGATAAGTAACGTAGAGCATTTAAATACTTTGGCTAATAAATTACGAAATTGTGTGACTACAATTAAATGGCTAAAACAGGAGGAGTATTTGTCCTCGATCGAACTGCTTCGCACGGTGCTTTCTAAGCTTAGCGAGCACACCAGAGATCGGTTCACCGACTACGCCTCTACTCATAAGCCTTTTGAGCCATCTATTACTAAACTGGAGTTGCTTTCTAGATTCTTAGTTGTTGAGGCCGAGCGGCAGCTCAAATACAATTATCTGGTTGACACGACACCGAGCTCGTCGCACAGTAAGCTCCCACTTTACAAGCCTCCAGTTCATAAGTTTAACATGCCAAAAGATTTGACTATTCATGCTACTACTTCTAAAGACAAAACAACGGAATGTTTATTCTGTAAACAAGGTTCACACACCGTAAAAACCTGTAAGGCTTATTTGTCTCTTACGGTAGACGACAGATGGCGCTGGGTTAAGGAAACTAAAACTTGCTATAGATGTCTTAAATCTCAGCCACATACATGGAGTACTTGCCGAGTAAAACGGTGCGGCGTTGATGGCTGCACGAGACGGCATCACGCCCTTCTCCACGGCGATGTAGTTGCAGGCGACAACAAACCCAATACTAATACATCCAATTTGCCACAGAGTTCATCGACTAATACTGTCGTACCGCAAAAAGATGGTGACGTCATCGCTGCCACGTTCGGGGTACCCGCAACGAGCACGCGTGGACTATTAAAAATCCTGCCAGTCGTTGTGGAGGGACCACGCGGCACTTTTGAAACGTTTGCACTACTAGACGAGGGCAGCACGAGCACTCTCATCGACGGTGACGTAGCCACGCGCATCGGAGCAGAGAACGTCGGCCGACAACAACTGCGTGTTACTGGTGTTGGTGGTATGTTCCTGGACACCGAGGTATGTCTTGTAAATTTTTACATTCGAGGTCGCCATCTACCTGAGCGTCATTTTATACAAGGCGCGCGAAGCATCACGCCCCTTCAGCTTAGTCCCCAAAGTACCGATCATCTAGACTTTTCCGAATACGACCATCTGGCTGATCTGGCTGACGTGTTGGCATATCAGAACGCAACGCCTACTGTACTTATCGGCGCCGCAGATTGGCATCTATCTTTGAGCCGTGAGATGCGCGTAGGTAAAAGAAACGAACCCGTAGCGTCAAGAACGCTCCTAGGCTGGGTAATTCACGGCGCAATTTCTACAGTTTCTAAGCCTGTACATTTTATTCACAACACCGCTGACACATTACAACAGCTTGACACTCTCGAGGCACTAATTAAAAAACAATACGAAATTGACTCTTTAGGTATACAAAAACATACCCCTAGACAAAACAGCGACGACGCTCGCGCAGTAGATCTCATAGAGTCCTCAGCTGAGAGATTGGACACCGGTCGGTTTCAAGTTGGTCTTCCTTGGAGAGACAACGCATCAAATAATGTACCTGATAGTTACCCTCAAGCTTTCTCACGCCTAAAATCACTAGAAAAGCAGATGACGAAAGATGAAACGTTTGCGTCAGCGTATAGGAATTTTATAAACGGTATAATCGAAAAGGGCTACGCGGAACAATGTGATCCTTCATCGTACCATGAGTCGTATTTAAAGAATAAATCTAACTATTCTATGAGATGGTATTTACCTCACTTTGGAGTTTTTCACCCACAAAAACGCAAGCTAAGGGTTGTCCATGATGCAGCAGCATTAAGTAGGGGTGTTAGTTTAAATAGTATGCTGCTACAGGGCCCAGACCTTTTACAGTCACTTTTAGATATCTTATTTCGCTTTAGGGAGGGACCTATAGCGTTCAATGCGGATATTCAAGAAATGTTTCCCCAAATTAAGATAAAAGAAAGCGACCGCGACGCGCTTAGGTTTTTGTGGCACGATGGCATCTCACAGGGTGCAGTAAAAGAATTTAGAATGTCTTCTTTAATTTTTGGTGCAGTTTCTAGCCCATTCATAGCTTTGTATATAAAAAATAAAAACGCGAAGGAGTTTGAGAGTGAATTCCCCGCAGCCGCGCACGCTATCATTCACGACCATTATATGGACGACTTTATTGGAAGCCAATTCGATCTTTCCGACGCCGCACGCTTGGCTTCCGATATTGTCACGGTCCACAAGAAATGTTGTTTTGGAATGCGTTCATGGGTGTCAAACGTACCAGAAGCACTTGCGTTGGTGCCCAAAGAGCTTCATAGCAACTCAGACTGCAACTCAGACTCCGACGTCAATCTACCTCCTAACAATGACGTAGGCACGTTAGGGATAAAGTGGAATCCTTTAAGCGACACCTTAGGCTTTCGCACGGGCGATAAGGACTTAGGCACAAAATTAACTAAGCGTAGTTTGCTCTCTAGAGTCATGAGTGTCTATGACCCTTTAGGTTTGCTGATGCCGATAGTAATACAGGGTAGGATTCTGTTACAAAGATTATGGAGGGAAGGAATTGATTGGGATTCGCCTATACCCACCAAGTATGAAACCGAGTGTAAAACATGGTTTGGTCAGCTCAAGTTAGCAGCAAATTTTCGAATTCCACGATGGTACGCGGGTAAGCCAGGCGTGTGTGATACTCAGCTCCATGTCATAGCTGATGGGGGGGAACAAGCGTACGCTTGCGTCGCATACTGGCGATGTCTCTCTTGCCTTAATTGGTAGCAAAGCGCGTGTAACCCCTCTGAAGCCTCTCTCTATCCCGCGAGTAGAATTACAAGGAGCGCTCATCGCGACACGTTACGCACAAACTATTTTAAGTGCCCATCGCACAAAACCTTCCGCTGTTTTTTATTGGACCGATTCTACAACGGTTTTAAAGTGGATTCGCAGCGATGCACGTAGGTTTAAAGCATTCGTTGCTCATAGGTTAGGGGAAATTTTAGAGTCCACGAACCCCTCCAACTGGAGATGGCTTCCAAGCGACCTAAACATAGCGGATGATGCAACAAAACCGAAAGATGTGTTTTTTACAGCGACACACAGGTGGTTCACTGGCCCCACTTTTCTGATCAATCCTCCAAATCAATGGCCTCGTGAACCAGAGTACACATTAGAGTGTCCAACGGACGAGGCTTTACGCGTGTCCGAGCTAAAGCCCGAGTTTACCGGAGTTCTAGTAGATGCCCCTACCTTTGAACTGTCGGTCCCAGATGCTACCCGATTCAGTAGTTGGTTACAGTTATTACGAGTCACAGCTCGCGTTTTTCAGGCCGTCAGACATTTTAAGTCATTTTCTAAATCTCCGCGTCTATCCACAGAAGCCGCTCGCGACGCTGCGTCACTCTCGCAGCTGTCCGCCGCAGACATCGTACAAGCAGAGCAGCTCCTACTTGTGAAGGCGCAGGTAGATAGCTTTGCCGAAGAACTCAAGATGCTGAAAGCCTCACAACCATTGCCGAAGGGCAGCCGCATCGCTGCGCTCGCCCCAGTGCTCGACAAAGATGGCTTGCTCAGACTCGACTCACGCATAAAGTCCACTCCTGGGGTGTGCGAGAGTGTGAAAGCACCGGTCGTAGTGGACGGCCATCATCACATCGTCCGTCTAATCATCATGCATAAGCACATCGAAGCTGGCCACGGTAACCACGAGCTTGTACTGAACGAACTAAGGCAACGTTTTTGGATCATAAGGGCACGAACCATAATACGTAGCGTCGCTAAATCATGCCTGCAATGCAGAAAGCAAAATGGCCGATTTAGAGTGCCGCCTACGGGAGATTTACCTCCAGAACGGCTAGACCATCACAAACGACCCTTCACGCATGTCGGACTTGACTACTTTGGGCCTATAGAAGTGGCTGTAGGCCGACGCCGAGAAAAAAGATGGGTGGCACTCTACACATGCCTGGTTACTAGAGCCATTCATCTAGAGATAGTGGTTTCGTTATCGGCAGCCTCAGCAATTATGAGCCTAAGGCGCATGATGGCACGTCGAGGGACTCCAACTACAATATTTTCTGACAACGGGACCAACTTTGTCGGCGCAAGTCTTGAGCTGGCCGCCTTATACCATGGAGACGTTCGGGACTTCGCAACCAACCGCCGAATCTCATGGCGTTTCATACCGCCTGCCTCGCCTTTTATGGGTGGCGCGTGGGAGCGGCTGGTTCGCTCAGTGAAATCCGCGCTACACAGCACACTAAAAGAAAGGGCACCTAAAGAGGAGGTCTTAATGACTTTACTACTCGAAGCGGAGTCCATCATAAACTCCAGGCCGCTCACGTACGTCCCTAGTTCACCAGACACCCCAGAGGCCATAACACCATTTCACTTCATCCTCGGCTGTTCATCGACTGCTCAGTGGCCCGTCGACTTATCGGACAACGATCTCTTACGCCGGTGCGATTGGCGGCACGCTCTTCGGTTGGCTGATCACTTTTGGGAGAGGTGGCTAAAAGAATACCTGCCGACTTTGATCCCACGAGGACGCAGAAGAAACGTCACGAACTTTTGCGAGGGTGACGTAGTTGTCGTGGTCGACAACACCCTACCACGGGGTCTTTGGCTTCTGGGTAGGGTAACCAAAACATTTACGGGACCGGACGGACTGGTGCGCGTTGTAGATGTAGCCACCAAAGGCGGGATTTTACGTCGACCAGTCCGCAAACTCCTACCACTTATGGCTGACCCCCAGCCAGTTGCCACCAGGGTTTAGTGTCCCACTAGGGGCCCGGAATGTTGGCGACTGGCTGGTTAGTCGTTCCTTTTTTATAAATCTGTTTTTTAAACTATTTTATTTCTTAATGACAAATGATGTATTTTTCAGTTGTTGTCAAATAGTTTGCTGCTAAGTGATAAGTGAGTGTACTCATCCTCTTGGTTCTGCTAATAATTATCTTAATTTACTGTGACCCTCTTTGTTTCATTTTCCATTCTTTTTACATTTAAATACAGTCCACATTCGTCCACATCCATAGTGCTCCAGTTTCATCAGAAGTGTCTCATGGTTTACACAATCGAACGCCTTAGAGAGGTCGCAAAAGATTCCAATGGCATCTTGTGCTTCATCCCAGGCGTTAAATGTTCTTTATTAAGTATTTATTATAATTGCAACAACATAATCAAAAGAGCTGGAAGTCATGAGAAGAGGCATTTGCCCAGCAGTGGGATGATGCAGGCTAACAGTAACAACAAAGTAAACTGAATGACTAGAAACAAAGTTTGAAATTCTAAAGGCATACAATCATTTTTAATTACAAGGAATATTAAGAAATCATTATTACTGAAAATCTTACATTAAGTTCTCATTACCTTTACATTTGCATTGGTCTGTGATCCAGGTATTAGCAGATCTCTAGGAGCTGTCAACCTTGGGTAGTTCAGCATGGCACCCTCAGAGTATGGAGACATATGAGAGGATGTCATTGAGGCCAGTGACATTGGACTCAGAAAGGTTTTTAGCTCCATTTGTTGAAGAGTTTGAGAGTTGTTCGAATCAGTAGGCAAAACTGTTGAATAAATGAGACATCTAGATAGTATTCATATTATAAAATTATTAAAAAGCTCCCTATTTTTTCTTCTAAATGTTTGTGAAAATTAAATATCTACCTCCTATCCTACCCTCTGTGCCACAAACATGTAGCCAATGTGATCTCTCTCGCACTGCCACCGATAACACCATGAATGTGGCAAAGTGTTGGGTCAACAAAATTTGAATAACTTTGTGCGAGCAACACGAAAAACTAAGAATAGAAACTAATGCTAAATACCTCCGATTTTAGGGTTCCGTACCCAAAGGGTAAAAACGGGACCTTATTACTGAGACTCCACTGTCCGTCTGTCTGTCACCAGGCTGTATCTCATGGACCGTGATAGCTAGACAGTTGAAATTTTCAAAGATGATGTATTTCTGTTGCTGCTATAACAACAAATACTAAAAACAGAATAAAATAAATATTTAAGGGGGCTTACATACAACAAACGTGTTTTTTTCCATGTGGTACGGAACCCTTTGTGTGCGAGTCTGGCTCGCACTTGGCCAGTTTTTGCTAATTTCAAGTGTACCCCTAGGTACCCCTGTAATCTAGATATATTATTGTTATGCACTGAATAAAATGAACTTACAAGCTTTAGAATCAAAACTCTCCACTGTGTACTCAGTATATGTTTGTGACTTTGGACTGTCCAACATTGCCCCTTGATGCTTCAAAGAGAAAGGCAGCTCAAACACATGTGACGGGTAGTAAGAGTAGGGCTGCGGAGAACCAAACGCCTCCCGCTTGGGCTTAGGGAGCATCTCATCTAGAAGGCCAAATGAAAAGGGTTTCTGAAATAAAAATAGTATATGGGTTAACAAAAACTATATTTGTCACATAATTTGCAAGAAATATAAATACTTAGTAGAAATACAAATTATCTTCCTATATTAGAAATGATTTAACCATGACCAAAGAAATAATGGATTGACTGTGCAAAAGATGATATGGCTAGAAAGGCGGTGAATACTGAGATAATGACTAATAGACAAATATCGAAGAAAAATATTGACCTCAAATAAATTGGTATAAGGGCAAGAGAATGATGATGATTAAAAATGATTTAACACAATAAGAATAACATAGCGGCAGTTGGTGGCATCTGGTTTAGTCTGTTTTTATGGACTGATCACTTTAGTTGAATGCTATAATAAATAAGAGTAATAGCCTCGAGACAATCTCACCTGAAACATTTCAGCTGTCAAATCTTCTTTGACTGTGCTGCTAAGCCCATTTAGGAATCTCAATATATTGTAAACAACTTCTTTATTATCCCCAAAATCTGTTTGACGAATTGTGCTGATTATCTTCATTAATTCCACTGTTCTTTTGTATTCGGCCACGTTCCTCGCATTTTGTTGATATACGAAATAATATGACAACAAGTCGACAATAGGCTCTCCTTTTGAAGATGGGAAGTCTTTGGAAGATTTTTTTAATATAATTTCGTAAGCATTCGATCTCATTTTAGTCATAAGCCGCTTCTGTGATATCCTATTCTGATTGCAGTACTTAGCTGCGGTCTTAGTGCACAGATCGGTAAGAAGATCGTAAACACCCGCATCTTCAAGATTTGTTTTAGACATGGCTTCAGCAGGTTTCTTTGGAAATTGTTCACGAGATTCAACCCTTTAAAATGTGTTTTTCGGGAAACTCATATTAATATGTGTTATTGTTTACGACAGATGAAAATGTAAATAATGTTAAAAGTAAGAATGACCAATTAGCCGCAGCGATAGTGCTGTTTTTTAATACAACAACTGGCAGTACAGTATACGTCAGTGAAGTGAACTCAACTTCAACTTCAACTCTTGGTTAATGGCTTCTGTGGAATAAACACCACAATTTTGCCAATTTCACGTACTAAAATTCACTAAATGAAAAAATTAAATCTCTCTGACACGTCTGACAGCTATCGCAACTGCGAAGCCGCCATGATCCCACAGTCAGTGACTTACTGGCACTGACTGGCACTGTCCAACTTGACGTAACTGGTTGACTTGACAGTGACAAAGTGACAATGACAAAACCAGGCAAACTCAAAATGCAAAAAAAAAATATTATGAGCATAGAGTAAAGATAATTAATCTACGATTGAATCGGATAACCATGAAGGTATCTATACCTTCATGCGGATAACCGAGAATGCAAGGTGTATTTTCTTTAATAATGTTGCCAAGTTCGTACTTCTTGCTTGAATAATGGATAAAATGGAATTTTTAGGTAATCCGTACCGTGATGCCAAAAATACAATGCGTGCCACGAAAGATGAGATTGACACACCACGTGGTTTGACTTGCGCAGAACACGATTTTAGGGGCGAAAGCGCCAGGGTAGCCCGCGAAATTCAATTTTTTTTAGGTTTTTTGGAATTTGCTGGTCAGTATTAAGTTGTACATCGATTAATATATGAATCGCGGCCGTAAGAAATATGTGTTTACAGAATTATAATCATTAAAGTCATCAACACAACTCTCTAAGACCACGTAAGTCCCAAGAATAACTGTTTCATGAAATCATCATTCTTTGGACTTACGTGGTCTTAGAGAGTTGTGTTGATGACTTTAATGATTATAATTCTGTAAACACATATTTCTTACGGCCGCGATTCATATATTAATCAACGTACAACTTAATGCTGACCAGCAAATTGCTAAAAACGTAAGAAAATTTGAATTTCGCGGGCTACCTTAGCGCTTCCCCCATAAGGTCTGAGTGCGGGACGGGACCGGACGTCATAGGGGCAGCGGAAAGAGCGGGGGAGGCGGGGTCAAGTCTCATCTTTCGTGACACGCATTGTACAGACGCCAGCACATCAAGCAACTACAATCTGTCAAATTTTTTGAATAGATTATCAACTTTATCGTTAAAACATAAGGTTCAAAGTTGATTGGGAAAAAAATTTACGGTTTCGGGTAGCTTGATGTGCTGCCGTCTGTACATAATTCGTGCAGAAAGTTTTAACCAAAAACTCTATTAAGGCGAAAGCGCCAGGGTAGGCCGTGAAATTTTTAGGTTTTTTGCAATTTGCTGGTCAGTATTAAGATGTACAGACGCCAGCACATCAACCTACTACAATCTGTCAAATTTCTTTAATAGATTTTCAACTTTATCGCTGAAGCATAAGGTTCAAAGTTGATTGGAAAAATTTTACAGTTTCGGGTAGCTCTAGCTCTAACGCCCGCCCACTTTCTGGTGTTAACACCTCTTAAATCTTTACCTGCGGAAGACCTATCTCGCGAAAATGTCAATCTTATAAGTAGAAAACGCGCAATCGACTATCTTGTCCAATCTTTTTGGAAAACAAATATGTAAGTATTTACAGAATTATAATCATTAAAATCATCAACACAACTCTCTAAGACCACGTAACCCCAAAGAATAGCTGTTTCACGAAATCGTCATTCTTTGGGGTTACATAGTAAAAGTTGTTCATAATGATGAGTACAATGACCTCTAAGAGGTTGTTAATGTTTTACCAATAACCCTGTTTATGGTTTAAAGTTGATTGGGAAAACTTGACAGTTACGGTTAGTTATTTTTTTTTGTAGTTAACGGCCTGTATAGTTACTATACTCTTTGGTTAACGGGTAACTTGACTTGATGTGCTGACATCTGTACATTCCTAAGTTAGTCGTGAATAGACTTGCAAAGAGAAAAGAAAGTACAATTTATCGTCTGGTTACATTATAGTGGCCTCACTCCTCCTCTTCTCCTCCCCGCAGTCCTCGACGCAAGTTGTACTTCTTATAATTATTGTATAAACACCTCCTAGAGTAAATATGTGCCTTGATAAACACTGACCTGTAATAAACAAGTGTATGATAGAGGCACTGACCTGTATCACGGCCTATATTATACAAGTACGCGATAGTCAGTGTGTATAAAGCATATAAAGTACTCTACTCTGTGGTATATAAAGGTTACATGATCTGTGTATGTGGCTGGGTGTGTGTCTATAAGTGCAAAAAATCCGACATGGCTGTATGGGCTCAGTCCTTCTTGCCTGTCCCAGAAAGGGACGAAATGAACCAAAAAAAAATGTCTATGGGTGCGAGAGTTTTTGGCGGGATTTCTTCGAGTGAAGTCTATTTGGCTGTTTTAATTATTCGCAAATTGATTCCTAGTGGATATTGTGATGTAAAATTGGTGTAGTTTTGTATCTCAAGTGTCTGCGCAACTGGACAATATGTGTAATCATTGAAACAGACGCGATCCCGGTAAAATGGAGCTGAGAATTTTATTGTAGTTTTGGCTACCTCAGCGAAGTTTACCGGGAAACTTGATTCGATACATTTGCTGCCAAATACTCCTAATACATTAGAATGTGTACACCCATATTCTAATGTCATGAAAAATGCTAGACATGGTCTCAGACCTTAGCCTTTAAAAAAAAAAATGTCTATGGGTGCGGTGGGGTAAATGAATAAAACATAACCTAATTTTGTCAAGTTTATTTTGATAATTCCTTCGAGGTTTCTACGTTAACAGAATTGGAGAAACATAAAAATGAATCAAGCCGAAGTGTCTAAACTAGTCTCCAAGCTTCGCATAAGGGTTCCACCCGAACATCGGAATCTAAGAAGTCCGAAGGGTCCTGAAGGCAGAATAGATAAATTACGTAAAACAGTAACTGGATTAATAAAATTTGAAAGGATTGAGTTAAACTTTAACAGAGCTGATGAAGCACGTCAATATACTGAAAGAGTAAGTTTAAAACAGCAACATTTTATTCACTATTTCCATGATTTTTATTTTGCAGTTTATAAAAAATCGGCATTACTTATTTTTTTTTTAATATTTCATGTATGATATATTTCTTGTGTTTTAGCTTTTATCTGAAGCCATTCGCCATGGAGACTGTCACAAACCAACAATGGACACAGCAGACTTTTGGCTTCTTGAAAAGGAACTTATACATAAACTATTCAAAGTTTTAGTACCAAGATATGAAAACTCAAATTTATCTTATACAAGAATGTACAATGCACCAAAGCCACAAGTTGGTCGTGAAATTGAAAAAGTTGTATTAGAACTCAGAGGAAACCCCTTCCCTGACCTGTTAAATAAGAAAACTAACAATAAGCGCTTGATTCAAAATGTATTACTTGATGCAGCAAAGCAAGATTACAGGCAATCAAAAGTCACTGAGATGGCTAAATACATTGGTAAAGAAAAAAATGCTTCACTTGATAAAAGTAGCAAAAATAAAGAAGCCCCAGAAAAACCCACTGAAAGCTAAATATTATCCTCAATTTACTTTTAATTTACGTCAAGTCAAAATTATGTAGAAAATATGTAATATAAAATGTAAAATACACACAAAGTTTTATTTTTTAAATATATTATTTAAAATATTACAAAATCAATGTCTGGTCTACATTTCACCGCCTATACCTAGTATTTCTTCAGTTCAAATTGATTGTAAACCTTAGATGGTATCATTAATCCAATCATCATCATCATCTGTTCCAAAACTGAAAAAACTGTTGATGAAAATTATGATTAAATTCGTATGTAAATTTTAATATACTAATAAATAATTATTAAAAACAAAGGAAATTATACCTGTTTTCACTAACATTAGGCGACACCTAAAGGTCGATTTACATCAAACGAACACAGAGCTAGAGCTAAAACAAGAGCATTCTTTCGTGGTCTTTTAGTGTAAACGAAAACTCGTATTCAGCGTTTACATCAAACGAACAAAGAGCTAGAACAAGAGCATTCTTTCGTAATCTTTTAGTGTAAACGATAGCTAGATCATCTGAAGAATCATTTTTGACCATCGCTAGATAGAACACAAACGCTTTGAAGAGACCGCTCAGGGGCGCGAGCACGTCCGAACACGCAAGAACGCTCTCTAAGCAACTGTTCGCGCGCTCTAACGATAACGCTGTTTACATCGAGCGAGCGAGTATTCTTAGAATATTCCATAGAATCTTTGCGAACGCACTAAGAACAACGAAAGAATGCTCGACGCCTGTTTACACTAAAAGAATTTGATATAGTGGGTTAGTGGGGATAGAATGAGCATTCGCTCGTCTAATGTAAATCGACCTTCAATGAAAGGATGCTGTTGGGTTGGATTTTCAACTTTCGGTCAATAAAGAAACGTCAGCTATTAATGAATGTTATTAGAATTTCGGATTGGTTTGGGTAGGCTTCAAATAACCAAATCACTCAATTTATAAGTGGCACTACAATTTGACATCAACACGTACATTTTCTGACCCATTTGTATAAGTACATACATAAACTTTCATAATTTTGTTTTGGAACAGAGTATGCCTTTATACCTTAGACTCTAACACTCTAACTAGGAAGACGGAAGCTCAAGCTAGCACAGAACAGAACATAATATTATTATTATATACCCCGTACGGAAGCTAGCTAGCTAGTAGTAGCTACTTAGCTAGTGATCACTTCCTCTATATATCTATATTACAATCAAAGGATTACAGTCTCACAAACTTATCTGGCCCGGTGAGGGAGTCGCTGATATCGCATTTGGTGTCGCCAGGAAAAATAAATTTTACAATAAAGTGGGAAAGCAAGTCGATGTAACAAAAACATTTTGGTCCAAATCTTGAAAACTACTGAACCGATTTTTCAATCCGATTAATAGTTTCGGAGAAATACGTGGACTAACATACACATACATACATACCTATAAAAATATGCATATTTGTTTGGAAGCCGTAATAGACTATTATAATTATGTAAATATATTGCAATTCCAATAATATTACATAAGTAGGTACATAATACGTGTCAAATTGATAACCTCCTTTTTTGAAGATGGTTAAAAGTTAAAACTATGAAATTATGCACATACTACCTACGTAACACCTGGCGATTTGAAAGAATGTAGGTAATATGTTAATTAGGTACCTAAAAAACAAAAACAAGCATATTCCTCGAAAATATCTATATTTTAACACAATAATTATGATCATCTACATAAAATGTCTGGAATATAGGTCTCGTCCAAAAATATGACTGGTTTTTGTTCACCTCGTTCATTGTCTTTAATTTTTTGAAGATAATTGGCTCTCCATGCTGAAATATCATTTCGTTCCATTAGAATTTTTCTGTTCGATTTTGTCTTCTTGTAACGAAATCCAATTTTATGGAGTATTTTCCGAAGAGTTTCTCGACTCCCTTTAAAATCAATGTCTTCTTGGAGCACATTTAATAAGTTTGGTATTGTGGGAATTTCTTTCCGCATAGTGTAAAATTCATGAATTTTTCTTCTTATGACACCAAGATCGAAATCATCCACTTCAATTTTACCTTTCGTCCTTTTCCTTTTTTTTCCTGGCGTGGAAACTTTTGTTCCAGTTTCATCTGCCTGTTCTTTTTCCTTGACAAGTTTTCTAACAAATCGCTCCCCAACACCTACAACAAAAATAACGAAATTTGTTGAAAATCATACGTCTATTCTACTAGCACGTGCGAAATGGTGTTTTCGTGGAATTTATTTTCAAAAGCTGACAACACTAACCTGTGGCGGCAGCTACGCGTTCATACAATTTTTCGAACGGTATTATCGGTGCCTGAAGGCGCTTTTCTTCCTTCATAAAATCTAAGACTTGTAATATAATGTTCCTCGCGTCACTTTTTAAAGCTTTCGGCATTTTTCACTAGCTATAACCACTAAACGAAAAATAAACACACAGAGCAAACAACCAATGGCGGATATGTCAACGGATGGCAGGCAGATTGACATTTCAAAATGGCGTCGTTAGTTTCTCTTTTTGCCACCGGGCCAGATAAGTTTGTGGCACTATACATACAATACTCTTGCACACACACCATACTTAGGCCGCATTCCGAATTAGCTATAATCACAGAGTACATTATACTATAATGAAAGCTATAATCGCTCGCATCATCTCACATGCGTTCCGAATTGGGTAATAATCGATTTGAGCGTGCTTAAACCCTTAACGAATTAGCGCGAGCGCGATAACAATATCCCGTGAATCGTCATAGATGACGTCATGACATGCGCCATCTTGCGATAACGCCGACCATGCCTTTTAATATCACCGTGAGCGCTGCCAAAATTAACAGTGTGTGTGTGTGGATGTGTCAGTGCGTGTTTTGTTTTGAGTTGCATCATATCTTTAAATTAAACTAACGTGACATTTTCGAAATTGTGCTTCTGGCTGACAGTCGCCATCTAACCAAAGAAGAAGAAATGTGGTGTTTATACAAAGAAATATTGTAATAATATCGCTTTGACATTGAGTAAGCACTATGCACGCATTCACGAGCGTTGCGTATTGTTGTCAGCTCTCAGCCGTCATAATCGTAATATCTAAATCGGAACGCATGTGAGATGATGTGAGTGCTGTGAGCGATTATAGCTAATTCAGAATGCGGCCTTGAAGATATGTGGCAACTCAAAAGAAAACAACACTGACGTCACTGACACAGTCACACACACACTGTTAATTTTGGCAGCGCTCACGATGATATTAATAAAAGGCATGGTCGGCGTTATCGCAAGATGGCGCATGTCATGATGACGTCATCTATGACGATTCACGGGACATCGTTCTCGCGCTCACGCTAATTCGGTACGGGTTTTAGCACGCTCACATCGAATATTTCCCAACTCGGAACGCAGCGCAGGGTGCATTCACACATGTCTGACATTTAATAATGAATGATAGCGGCTGTTAGCCTGTCATTTGCACAGAGTACTTTTATATCTATGTCATTTGTTTGTTCTTTGATATCTTATCACATATTGATAAAAGTTTTATCGTTGTCATAAAAAATAACAACTGTAAAGTAGTTGCTTAGACGTAACATGGTAAGTATTAGTAAATTAAATTAGTTGATTGTGTCCGTATCGGTCGCGTATTTGCTTATACATTTATTATTTTGCATTTATTATCACATCAGCGTGATTGCATCAAGAATTCAAGACTGAATTATTGAAGGAAACTACCAACAAAATGTCAAAAATTGTTGTAATTGGATCATGCAGTGTTGATTTTACCACGTATGTACGAATTAAGTGGTACTTTTATTTATACTTTTATTATTTTATATACCTACTTTTATTTTTTTACTAAATAAGTTCTTAAAGGTAGACATTATTTTGGAGTCTGAAAGCTGATTATTTATGTAATTAATTCTGAAATACACAACTGTAAACCAATCTATTAGACTAAACCTGAGTAAATGAAAGGTTGGTTTCAAATTTAGGAATAGGTACTTAGAACAAAATATTGGTTTTTTCTTAGGTTAGTAAATCATCAGTAGGTACTTACCTAATTATAGAATCATTTTGGTCAAATCATTCTCATCAGTAATTTATTCATCATAATAATACTGTTTGTAATATAGATATGCACCAAGGTTGGCCAATCCTGGAGAAACACTCATTGGCACAAAGTTTACAACAAGCTATGGAGGAAAGGGGGCTAATCAATGTGTGGCTGCTGCAAAGCTGGGGGGCAACACCTCCATGATCTGTAGAGTAAGTGTGGCTCATATTATAATCCCCTATTTTTTAACTGACCTATTCACAACACAAAACTGAGCTTTCAATGAGAGTCAGCTACCAATGCTACCGTATGATCCTTCTTACATTAGTTTACCTATCCATAATTAGAATTACTATATCTACCTATTATAAGTCATCAAAACCAGCATAAATGTAGAATTTGCACAGACGCCAGCACATCAAGCTACTACAATCTGTCAAATTTCTTTAATAGATTTTCAACTTTATCGCTAAAACATAAGGTTCAAAGTTGATTGGGGAAATTTGACAGCTTCAGGTAACTTGATGTGCTAACGTCTGTCCTTTTTCAATAATGAATTACTTACTAACATAGCTTACTATAAATATTTGAAGAACTTACCAACAGTAAAAAATAGTAAGTCCCTACTTAACTTTTTGTTGAGATTGTAATCCATTTTTATTATTATTGTTACCTTTAGCTCGGAAATGACCAATGGGGTGATAAGTACAGGGATAATTTGGAACAAGTCGGAGTAGACACTACTCACGTCAAATTAACACCAAATGTAACAACTGGCATAGCTCAAATATCCGTTGCTGAAAGTGGGGAGAACCAAATTGTGATAGTACCAGGAGCTAACAGCCAGCTTAGTAAGGATGATGTGAAAAATTCTGCAAAATTGATAACAAACGCTGATATATTGATTGGTCAGTTAGAGACACCCTTTGAGACTACCTTGGAAGCTTTCAAATTGAACAAAGGAGTAAGTTTTATAGATCTAAATATTTACTCAATATCACCTTTTAGAAACACCTGGGTAATCTGTCATTTTTTCTTTTACCTAGATTAAACTTTTAAATGCAGCGCCGGCCAGAACAGGCATAGATGAAATATTGCCTTATTGTTCAATACTTTGTGTAAATGAACCTGAGGCAGCTTTACTAACTAATATTGACGTCAATATTAAGTAAGTTACTGGAAAATTTGTTGTTAGATTTACAAGTCATACAATAAAAATGAGTTGACATACAATAATTTATCATTAAAAAAAATTGTTCTCATAAAAGTTTACTCTCATGACAGAAATGCAGTGACTGCCCTCAAGAGGTTGCTTGAAACTGGTTGTGAATCAGTTATCATTACATTGGGACCTGAAGGGGCTGTTTACTTGTCTAAACATGATCAACAAGCAATACATGTTTTATGTGAACATGTTACACCTGTGGATACTACTGTATGACTTTTAATTTTTACATACTTTTTCAAACTGAAACTGAATGTCATATAGGTACGGTCAACAAAAAAAGTCGATCAAAGAAGAAAGAAAGGCACAGAAACACTTCAGTTTCTCAAAGAATATTTATTGAACACAAAAAATACCATATTTAAAAAAATTCAAGTTATTAACTGTTTCGTGAAATTCTTCAAAAGAGTGAAGTATTTAATAATTTTGTGACAATTTAGGTGATATTCAAAGTAAAAGTGTTTATGAACTTTCTTTGCTGACCCTACATATTGATAGTCTCGTCGAGATTAAAGCCGAACGCAAATGACCGACAACCCAACGGTCAACGATGTGAGACGATTAGCGGCTAGTTCTGACATAACATGCGGTGTAAGAGCAACGTGATGTCGCAATGCAAAAACAATTTTCTTTGCGTCGGCGACTTTTTCAATGTGTCTTCGCTTCGCAACGCAATCTGTGTTAGTTTCATAGATAATTACTTATAAATTATTTGGTTTTATTATCGCTGACTTTTTATTGGACCAATTATTAGGTAGGTCATCTGGGAAAAATAAATGTCCGACGTAATAATAAAATAAAAACCCTATTCCATTTACAGGGAGCAGGTGATGCATTCGTTGGTGCTTTGGCAACATACTTAGTGACATATAGAAACCAACCCATGCATCAAATCATTGGTGCTGCCTGTCATGTGGCTACACTTTCTGTTACCAAGGAAGGTACCCAAACAAGCTACCCATCTAAGTTCGATGCGTTCAGAAAGGAATATAAATATATCGAGCTATAATTCGACATTTTTTATCTGTGTAAATATAAATGAAACACGCATTTTAATTTTAAATATTTTATTGAACAAACTAATACTAAGAAGCACTTAAGATACACTATGTTTAAAACATTGGTATTTATTGTAATATTGAATATTATACTTAAATAAAATTTCCATAATCTACATGGTTATATTTTATTTATGTAAGTAAAATATAATTTTAAATAAACCCCGGATTCATCGACGGTTTGCCTTGTCCAAACCTAAAATATAGGTACATACCTAACATTTCCATTTAGTGGACTTGTCCCAGGCCTGATCAAAAAAGGTTGTGTGTGCTCCATGCCTGGATTACGGATTAAGCAATCATCCGATTTTTCGATTCAATCCAGACGTTTGGTAGCCCCACGTGAAGTGTCGTGAAGATTCCCTACATACAGCAGAGGCGAGTTCAGTTATTAGTTCCAGAAATAATTAAACGCGCCTCAGTAAGGCAAACCGTCGAGGTGCACTCGCACACGTCAGATTTTATTTACATGCACAACAGAAGGCCCGACACAAGATCAGCAATACATCACCGTACCTATTTATTTATGTGAATGGGCAACTTCTTGTAAAGATTGTAATTCAACTATTCTATTACATATATCCGACAAAAAATCGGCTATCGATTTTCCGACGTGTATGAGCACTATGTTCTCTAAAAGACCATTGTTTATTCATGCATTCATGACCGCTCTGAACTTAGGGTGAAAAAAAAAAGACATAGCGTATGCGTACAGTCAGCAACATTATCGTCATTTTACTATCGCAAAATTAATATGACAAATTGTGAAGTGCGCGTAAACTACTGCGATTGGCTGTTATTAAATCATTTAACCAATCTTAGCAATTTACACGCGCTTGACAATAATTGACACATTAATTTTGCGATGATAAACTGGCATTATGACACGCAAAATAGTAGTAGGAGTTTATATTAGTTGTCATTTGTTCTGTTTATTGTTGTATTACTTGTGTTTTATAAAAACAATAAAAATCTGGTGTTCATCGACTTTCGTTGCTGACCGTAAACACTTAAAATACAAAAAAAGAAAATGCTGAAGTTGTAATGTTCTCCATT
Organism: Luperina testacea; assembly: GCA_927399505.1. Classification (NCBI taxonomy): domain Eukaryota; kingdom Metazoa; phylum Arthropoda; class Insecta; order Lepidoptera; family Noctuidae; genus Luperina; species Luperina testacea. Next base: position 12,874,424 of record OV656768.1, on the reverse strand, counting down.
TCGCCCATGGAATTAGTAAGTACTATATAGAAATTTCGTCACGTTAATGTAGCTGAATAGTTATGTACAGACGCACATCAAGCTACTACAATCTGTCAAATTTCTTTAATCGATTTTCAACTTTATCACTAAAGTATAAGGTTCAAAGTTGATTGCGAAAATTTGACAGTTTCGGGTAGCTTGATGTGCTGGTGTCTGTACTTAAATCTATGCCCGACTCCGAGACGGCTCTTTCGAAGGATGACGTGTCACTTAATAGCGCAAGCATACACCTCATGTTCAGTACGGCCAAAGTATTCCATACCAAGACTGTGACGTTGGCCCGTTTTCACTAACACTAAATGAACGCCTTAAGGCGAAAGCGCCAGGGTAGCCCGCGAAATTCAATATTTTTACGTTTTTTGCAATTTGCTAGTCAATATTAAGTTGTATGTACAGACGCCAGCACATCAAGTTACTACAATCTGTCAGATTTCTTTAATAGATCTGCAACTTTATCACTACAGTATAAGGTTCAAAGTTGATTGCGAAAATTTGACAGTTTCGGGTAGCTTGACGTGCTGGCGTCCGTACGTTGATTGAAATATGATTAAAATCATCAACACAACTCTCTATAGTAATCCCACAGAACGACTATTTCATGAAATCTTGACATTTAGGATTATACTAACTTAACAAGTTGTATTACTGATTCTAATGATTATAATTCTGTAAACACATATTTGTTACGTCCGCGAATCATATTTTGATCGACGTACAACTTAATACTGACCAGCAAATTTCAAAAAACGTAAAAGAATTTGAATTTCGCGGGCTACCTTAGCGCTTCCCCCTTAATAAAAAAGTGTGATAAGCTTTGGGAAAGCGGCTCCGTCATGAACATCTGTCATTTCCACCAGTATTTGTGACTTTAATGTGTCAAAAACGCTGACTTTAGACAGCAGGTATTATGTGACAGTTCACCGCTTATTAAGGAAACCAAACTGAAAACGGGCTGTATACTTAAAAAATATAAGTTGAATATCATTAATAAACCCGCGAATTTTAATAATTAAAACTACAAATGTACATAGGTACCTACACACTGTTAAGTATATTATAGTAGTTTATTAACCTTACTAATAACGTAAATATTTTTGAAGATCCAACAAACATATTATTCTACTAGTATTATTCTATTGTTCCAATAAGTAAAAATAACTATGTGCAGATAAGATTTACAAATTATGAAGAAATAATGTAATAAGATTTTCATACCTTATGTAAAGGCGCGTCCCTACTAGGGCCGCGCGGTCTCAAAGCCTCGTGAGGCTTTTGCTGTTGTTTGCAACGCGTCCCCATTATAAGATCTCATCGAGTCTCGGCCTCACAGAGCCGCGCGGCCAGTTGGGACGCGCATTAAGAAGCCGGTAGGTGTTTTTTGAATAGCAATGATTAAGTCTGTACAAATAATTTGTTTAACAATTTTAAAATGGTAATCTTATCAACTGCCCTCAACTGAAGACGTTGGATGGTTATTGGTCCTTCTACCTTTACAAAGAATGACCCTCAACGGGCTGATTAAATTTTTCATCGAGTGTCAGTAAGTATGCTCGGTACGGAGCACAGCACTAAGCTCTCGCGGTTCGTTTGACAGCTTATTTGACTTATGACGTCACAAAGGAATTTTAAAAAGAACACGATGTATTATTGATCAGAGATAACATATTTTTTAGGATGTGTACACACACCACCTGAGAACACGTGCATTGTTATAAAAGTGACATCGAAGGCGTGGCGCTTCAAGAGAAGATTATTTTACTCATACCGCGTGACTTAACACGAAAGAAAAAAAAACCCAAAATACTCCGGCTTGAAACAAGTGGAAACTCAAAATAATACGATAAAATCCTTGAGCTTTTGTAACAATACGAAAGTTATTATCTGAACAATCTTTGGTTACCTAGAATCAAATCTGGCAACCCTGTTTAGTCCGGAAGATAAACCGACAGCGAGACGAATTTGTGTGATAGCTTTGAACTAGAGGAATTTAAACGGCATTCATTTTTAGTTTAAAAGCTGCAACTGGATTAATAATCAGAACAATTTTATAAAATTCATGATAGATTTATTTAGATAACTTTATTGCAACCGTACATCAGTACCTACTGAATTTTCGGTCCTAAGTACCTAAATATTAGACATTGTACAGTCAGGAGCATATACCTCTTACTATGGACAGTTCGGCATTAATATCTGTTTTCATGATTCATTCATTGATAATGTTCTCAAGAATACAGCAAATATTTATGTTATTATTATCATTTGTGGAAGCAATGTAAAAGTAGCACAAATATCACCACATCGAGGGTACATCAAAACTATCTCACGCGACGTGCAACACCCAAATATAGGAGTGATCCTATATTTTGGCATTGCGCGTCGAATGTATAAATAACGGAGATGTCTGACGTTTTATACAGGGTTATTGGTAAAACATTAACAACCTCTAAGAGGTCATTATACTCACCATTATGAACAACTTTTACTATAGAACATCAAAATCACTAAAAAAATAATCTGCTGTTCTCTACATTTATGTTCGTATAATTCGTCAAAATGTAGGGAACAGCTGATTTTTTTTCACGATTTCAGGTATGGTCCCATAGTAAAAGTTGTTCATAATGATGAGTACAATGACCTCTTAAGAGGTTGTTAATGTTTTACCAATAACCCTGTATGTCTGCGTACTCACGTTCATGTGTAACATATTTTTACATTATGAGCAGCACTCGCTCGAAACATTATACGCTCAGATTTTTATGCTGCCAGTGATTTCTTTGGAACTGAGTAGATAATTTATAACGCAAGAGATGTCCGATGTTTATGCATACGGATAGGTCATATGTGCGTTTTTGTTTGTGCAGAATAAACTAATTTTCTTTCTTTCTTCTTTTCTTTCTTTTATATCTTTTTGGCAGCCGATGCGATCAATATAGTTGTATTGAAGTTGTATAGTTTAGGGTGTTCCTTCGATGTCACATATTTGTGCCGCCACTTTATAAAAAAGTCTTCCACAGAAGATCACTTATATTGCTGTCTCCTTGAGAACAGATATTAATATCTGAATATTACACCATGAAATCAGATATTACTGCTGAACTCTCCATACTCCATAGTAATATATTTATAATCGTGACTGTGCTTATTATAGTTTTATCTCTTTTTATTTTACAGCACTATCACAATATTTCTTGATCCAGTTGCCAACATGAAAAAAAATAATAATTAAGAAGCTATAAAATGGTAGTGTTTGTTTATAATCTTTAGGAAAAATACTAAAATGTTTTAGCAAGGGTAGTTTCGACAACATAGAGTGGCAGGAAAATCGACGCGCAACCTGTTACCATGGATTCTGCTGCACCCCACTGCGAAAGAAAAGTTAGCTGTTCCTTACATTTTGACCGCGTAGGTTTTGACTTATCTAGAAAACGGCAACTTTTTTTAAATAACTGGCGAAATATTTCAGCGCAGGGCGTCCAGAATCATCCATGATCCAGAGAATCCACGGTAACAGGTTTTGCATCAATGTCCCAGACACACTGTGTAAGTAACATACCAACTGTTTCATCTTCAAGTAGGTACGTTCTGGTGATAGAAGTATTTTCTAAAAAAATATAGAATAGAATAGATATTCCTTGAATAATTGGAACATCTCCAATCCGTTGATGAGTCCACGTCCGTAAACCAGTTTGAAGTTTCATAAAAAATGTTGTCCTACTCAAAATTTAAATGAAATAATAAAAACAAGATTTGAATGTAACAGAAAAACATATTTGACATTATGTATACTCACTCTGTTTTAAAAGTATTTCATGAACATGTAAGCAACTAATAACATCGCTACCTTAGCTCTAGCTACGAAAATGAAGCGATGTTATTGGTTAGTTTCACACACATCTTTGCTAAGAATCCTTACAGATATCTAGTGGAAAGGCAGTCTTATTCTGGATGACAGCACGCAGCGGCGCGGGCAACTGTGGTCAACTGCGGTGTGCGCTCCGCCGCCCGCGCCGGCGACGCTGCGATCCGAGAACAATGCAATACAAATCTGTAGACTGCTCCAAAAGTATCTGATGAAAATTAAACAAATGAACTACAAAACGTGTCTGTGGATACAATGTAGTGACAACTGACACTAACAGATTCAGAGCTTTTATTTTATTTGAATACTTAAAGCGGAAATTCTAATCTTAAATCGCCAAAATGGTAATTTGACAATTGAGGTTATTTTATAGCCTCAATGTTTGTCAATGATTTTACAATAGGAAAAATGCTACTTACTCAAAAAATCATTGTTGGTGTTAGTGGTGGGATATTATAAAAGTTGAAACCTAAATACAAATGAATGTGTTACTAATTCCCTTTACTGAGTGATTGCATAAGAATTTAACCTGTATAGGGTTTGTTTACACTTTCATCGGATACTTTTGGAACAGACTATATGCATTTGAGCATTGATGCCCGCGCGCGCCGCTCCACTGCCTGCTGTCATTCGGTTTATGACCTAAGATTCGAATGTTCAACCATACACACAAAGTAACATTTCAACTGCAAAAACCGCCCTTGAAATAAATCCGCTGTCATTGTTAAATTGTTACCCATGGACAAGTTAGTTGACTGTTCTTGTAGTCAGAAATGTATAGGTTGAGCAGTTATTTTTCAGTACCTCCTATTCCCCATTCATTTGTTTTTATTAGGAGAGCTTTTCTGTTCTTTCTAAAACTGAAGTTAATGTTATCCTGTTATAACTTACCTTATTAAATATATTTTAATAATTAAATTGCAATTATATTTTCAAGATAATACATAACAATACATATTTATATGTAACTAATGCTCAATTTACATCAATATTTCAGTCATTAACATAATGTTACTTTAGCACACATGTTGATTTATGATCATTTAGGGAAAACATGCTGTCATTATATGGCCAAGCCTTGAAAGGCTAGATAACAAAGCATCACTTACCAGATACATACTTTCTTTTTAAACTTAAACAGTTTGAAAGCATTTTATACCTTCCCTTCTTCATTTTGCCATGACAGGCTAAAAGACTGTTAAGTAAGATTATACGAGTTAGATTGTGAGATAAAATGTGACACCAAAAATTATATTTGTATTTTTAGAGATTTCTTTGAAAGAACCTAGCACTGGCTAGGTTAGCTTACATACCTGAATTCAATTTTTTTTTGTTCATAGAGGTATTACCAATTTGTAGTATTTATATTTTCACAACTGTCAATTATACTTTGCGCTTAACAGCCTTTTAATCTTCATATGACAGTAATAGTTGTAATAGGCACTAAATTTTAAAATGTTGAAATGACTCAACTATGTATGGATTTGTGTAAGTAAGTATTACAATATATTTACATATATACGTATTCATTTGAATAACTCAATGTAAAACATAAAGACTATCTAATTCACTCTCATTTACAATTTGCAAAAGCACTTGTAAGTCTTCTAAACTAGTAATTAATTTGGGTGCACCTAAAAATTCTATAGGTTTTTCTTCTATTTCAATACAATATTTTAAATTCTTTGGACATGTCACAGATTTTGAACATATACCTTCTTTAGTCTTTTTAAATACAACATGAGTGATGCCATCTTTCATAGCTAAAATGTTTATGTCTTTACTCTTTATATTGTCATTAGACTCACTGTTTTCATTATCAACATTAGTTTCCATTACCTTTATCTCAGTTTCCTTCATCTCTGTATCATTGTCTGAATTTAAATTTTCTTTTATTTCATTGTTTGTTTGCTGTTCTTCTGTATTAGCCTCTGGACTGGGCTCGATTGGTTTTACTGGTATGTGTTCTTCAATTCCCTTTTGTAGAGTTTCATCAAGTATAGAAGGACTGTGGGGGTTTTCAACCTCATCAGGTAAGTCTGATTTAGACAAAATATTTTCACTGTTATTCACATTTTCTTCATTATTAGTTGAAGTATCTTGAATGGTACTCAGATGATTGACATCTTCAATTAAATTACCAATACTAGTGGTGTCAACTTCCATAGGTGTTGGTGCTACAATTTCACCCGTTGCATTAGATTTACCAAGGAGCATGGCTTCAACATCACTAGACTCTAGATTAGATTTAAATTCAAGGGTATTACTTTGGTCATTTGATTTGCTCTCACTACTGTTGTCATTCAGAATGTCCATTATTGATGGGAAGTCATCCACTTTGTTCTCAGTTACATCTAGTTTTTCATCCAATTTAGCAATTGGTTTTTCATTGTACATGAGATCTTCCAACTCAGCAGCTATGCGATCATACACTTGGTCATCCTTAGGTTCATCTTTCTTGGGAAAATAATCAATACACCACTCCTCGGAAGGAAGTATACTATCATCAATTTCAGGTAATAAATCAGTTAATGAAATTTTCAAGTTGATTTCATTATTGTTATTATTATTTGCCAAGGGATCCTCAAATACAATACCATATTGTTTTAAGTTAGTGTCATTTTTCTGTTTCTTATCATCGTAGTTGGAGTTTTGGTCTTTTAAAACAGGTTTTTTTAGCCTGTTATTTTCTTTTAATATATTTGGAGCGATCGAAAATCCACTTTTTTTCACTTTTTTAGTATTTCGTAGTTCTTTGAATGGTCGTTCACTGTAGGTGTCTCTATGAACGAGGACCATACCATTCTCATTACTTTTTAACCTGCCAATTGAGCTAGGCGAGGTTGAGTCTGCGTTTAGCTTCGTTTTGGGTGTTGTACTGCTTTCATATTGGATTTTAACTTTAGTAAATTTACCCAGTATCTTGGCAAAGTCCATGCGAGTAACAACAACTGCACACTCGCGACATTTTCCCTCTTTATATAAGCGTTCTAGGTTTTTAGGAAGCTTTAAAGCTTTCACTCTCCGGCTTTCACGAACTTTAGTTGGAATCATTTCGATTAATTATAACCTTTTGCACTGTTGTCTTGTTAATCGAGTAATGTCCTATTAACAAAATTTATATTGGATGTAGTCACATTTCCCGCGCAGAGAATAATACCACAAATACTGAACTTTTGATGTCACAATTTGGTTTCTTACATTGCATAACTAAAAGGCAGTTACATTAAATATTATTTATCAAAATATGAAATTGTATTTGTTTATAAAATCAAAAAATCGTAACTGACGACACACACCACAATCAAACCCCAACGCGAAAATGGCGTCGCCTTAGTGATGTGCCGAAGTGCCGATGTGCCCTCGGTTTTCGATTGTCAGTTACTGTTCGTCACTGGTACAAGTTGTAGTAGTGGTAGATCCTATCGATAGTTTACCGTAAATATTTTATTTACCGTTAAAAAATATTTTGCATGCATTCTTGACATGAAAATTAATCATATTTACATAATAACATGAAATGCCTCTGTAGTCTTTGTGCCAGCAAATAGTTGTTATGGTCTTTATGTCCTCGACCATTAATTGAATAGACAGGCTTCCGTTAGACTGTAGTATGATACACATTCCTGCCTATTCCCAAAGTGAAATTGGGTACCTACTATACAGGTTGGATTCTGAGCTGGAGCAGTAACGGTAGGTACCATAACTGTAGTAGGTAATAAGAAAACGGCCTTATGTGACTGTCCTTTAGGGGCTTACAGGGCCTAAACACAAAAAAACGCAAGTTTTAGAAACAAGAATAGTATATGATCGACTACAGTAAACAATATCAGAAAAATATATGGTGTTGAAAACTACAACTAATTTGATACGATACAAAAAAATCATGAAAATACCTCTAACCTCTTTCTTTGTATGTACGGACGCCAGCACATCAACCTACCCGAAACTGTCAAATTTTCGCAATCAACTTTGAACCTTATGCTTTAGTGATAAAGTTGAAAATCTATTAAAGAAATCTGACAGGTTGTAGTAACTTGATGTGCTGGCGTCTGTACATACAATAAAAACCATACTAAATATAATACAATCATTATGATTTTTTGTCAAATTATTCTACAAGCAACATACTAAGCACCAGTGTTTTAAATTTTTAGTCCAAACAATAGATGTTTTGTAAATAGATTGCGCCCTGTGAGGATGCACTATTTGTATTTTAATAGTGATAATAGAGACCATGAATTAAACAACGCTCGCCCCGTTCATCGCTGCATGCTGCACTAGTTCCTCTAAAGTGGATTAGGAATAACCGAGGTCAACTAGATCTTTTGAAACCCATTCGGTCGTTAAGCCCAGGTAAAACCAATATACCTTTAAACCTACTTTGATGATATTCAACACGAGATTATTTTGATCTAACTTTGCAGACGGCTGACGAAGTATCTGCTTAGCCTTTTGCCCACTATGTTGGAATCGGTCACTTATCTCCTCCCGGGGAGATAAGTGACTCACAAAGAGAGTCACTTATCTCCCCGTCGTCCATTTTTTTGAACTGGTATACCTTCTGATTACGGAGATATTGAAAGTCGAACTTCCAACTTGTTTTCACGAAAACAAGTTTTAAATGACTTAAGGCTGGCCGCATACGCACGGTTTCCTGGTTAGGTTTCCTGATCAGGAATTCAGATTCGGAATTCCGTGAGACTAGCGCAGACGTACATTTTCTTGTATTCGCAATTTATACTGCCAGTACCTACGAAGAGTTACGCGTTCGTGAAAACAAGTAATGAAAAGGCAAGTTAAATAAAAAAATAATTACATTTGTTTGCTTTGTCTGTGCACGTTTCCCAATCATTCTTATTACATCTTATGCTCCCACGCCAAGTCCTTTAAGTTTCTGTTGTGGTATTATTAAAATCCCATATACATGGATATTTTTCCACAGACATTATTAAATTTTTAGCGTTCACACATTTTTTTACGTAAAACATAGATTGCCAGAAAATAATAACTTCCTAAACGTCCACTCGGCACAGCGTTCTGGCGGCGGATAATACAAAATGTATGAGAGCGCTGCGTTCGGGATGACCTCATCCGGTTTTTTTCCGTTCTTCATTCAGAACCTCTAGCTCTCGTTAGAGAGTAGTATATACCTTGTTCAGAACGCTCCGGCTCATTCCGAAACAAACGTTAGGAATTATTTCCGTCCGGAAAATATAAGAACGTTTGCGCTTAGAGGCGATTTTGTATGAAATGCGTGCATTCAGGTTTCCGAATCTGGATTCCTGATTAGGAAGCATAACCAGGAAACCGTACATATGCGGCCAGCCTAACACTCCTGTACTATTGCATGCACCCATTAGCACAATATTCTGCGTGAGTTACTTTGTGCGCTGCTGTTAACTGCGATTTTTCAGAACAAAAATAAAAGTCGTTACCCAGCAATAATTTTTGCTCTCTATTACTTAGTTTGATGTACAGAATGCGTAGATTATTACGTAGGTATTTGATGGGTCTTTTTAGGCCCTGTATGGAATTAAATGAACTGTTATAACAGACAAACAAAAAATCTTCAAATGAGAAATGTTTCTTAATTTAATTTCTGATTAATAACTCTTCCCTTGTACCAATCCTCACGCTCCCGTGCCAGTCTCATCCAGCGGAGTAATTGCGTAACACAAAAAGGCAACCAATCGCAGTGCCTTTCATTTTGACAGTTCAGTCACGTTTATTGGGTTATTTATGTTGTTGAGCAGAAGTAAATCGGCCTAGCCTTTTCCCAACTAAGTTAGGGTTTGCTTCCAGTCTAACCGGATGCAGCTAAATACCAGTATTTTACATGGAGCGACTGCCTATCTACATTCACAACCCAGTTACTGGGTAACTCGATACCCCTTGGTAAAACTGGTTGTCAGACTTTCGGGCTTCTAACGACCCGTAACGACTGTCAAAGACCTAAGAATGACAGCCGGGACTAACTGTATAACGTGCTTTCTGAGGCACGGAGGTGGCTCGGTATGTTATTAATATGATCACCCATCTATGGACCAACCGCGGCAAGCATAGCTTAACCTGATCAATTGTCCCGTGCAGTTGTTATTACTTAACCACGACCTCCTCGACTGCCAGACGAAACGAATGTTTAAAATCTATGAAAGCCATCGGAATCCGCCTGATGCGAGTGGCCTATGCCTAGCAGTGGTTGTCTTTCGGCTGAAATGATGATGAAGCAATAGATGTCAAAATGATAGGCATTCCGATACATTGATTGTCATTTTATGTGTGTGGTTCTACCCACAGTGGCAACAATGACAGCGTAAAAGATCTTACTAAGATTTGCACCAAAGGTCTCACCTGTCATTATAATAATTTTATTTAATTAAGAAAAGATATTTCATTATTGTATAATTTATATGTTGTAAATGGAATGTGAATATGTACTGTACAAGTTTCACCACTTGTCGCGCTAGCGGCAGCTTAAACAGTTTATAAACAATGTTTTCTCAGAGCATGTCCACAGTCAAATATCTATATTTTAATGGGACTATACAGTATAAGTGAAATGAGGTCAAATATGGCTCCATTAGCACAAGTAATGAACTATAAATGGTACGCTTTTTGAATATGCAATTACGCAGCATTAATGCTATAATGATAAGGTTTAGATACTCAAATAATTTAATAAATATCATTCAAATTCTATTATTTTAGTTGACTCGCTACACACACTATTAATGATACATGACAGTATACTCTCCCATTGATCATTAGGCCCCCAAGAAACACAGTTAAGATGCATAGCACCAGCGTCCAATAAAACTTACACATAAAATAATTATGTATTAGTTGTATGGTCATTTTTGTAACAATTAACAAATAAATGAAACTGTAGAACTGAACTATTTCATTTTTTATTTGCGTTAGTGCCACTTCGTCGGATGTTCATGCTTACTGTTTGGTTGATCTTCGGATCTCGTTTCGTGTATAAATTATTGAAAATTTTAGTATTTTTCCATCCATCGATTAATCGACATTGAACATCACTAGAAGTAAATGCGACACGCTCGGCGCATGTCAAATCAACGTCAAACACGACGAGGCGTAGGAAAATCGATGAAACAAAATGGCTGCCGTGCTACTAAAATAACGCTACTTTACAACGTTAGCATCGACCGATTTTATTCGCTGTATGTCGTAAATCGCGTTTTTGTATGAAATCATTTAAATATTTTCACTTATTTGAGTGACGAACTATTAGAGTTAGCCACTATGGCTTGGCCAATGCCCACTTCGGGTCAATGGAGTTCGGGAATGGCTATGGCTCCTGACATAAATATGACCAAAATGACGCCTGAGCAATGGGCAGCAATGCAGCATCAAAACTGGCAGCAGTGGACTCAGTGGCAGCAGCAATACGCACAATGGCAGGGCCAGTATGGAGAGAAGGTTAGTACGTTTGGTCATTGCGTGTGCATTAGCTACCTACTTATTTTCTTTTTATCTGATAGGTACTGTAAGTACTTATCGCAATAATGGTAAATGCTAAGTTCTAGAACTAGGTTTTCTTATTTTACAGTATACAGAGCAAATGCAAGCTATCCAAACATTGGGTGGAATGCCGCCGCTTCCACCGGCGACCGCCGCTCCACCGCCTGCACCACCTCCCCCTGACCAACCGCCACCGCCGCCGCATGAGAACAACGAACCGCTCTTTGGAACTGCCCCCCCTAAACCTACACCTGTACCTGCCCCTACAGCTAAGCAGCATCAAAATAACTCTGGCAATCATGCTAATGTAAACACACATCCACAAGCAGGTAATAATCCAAATTGGTCCTATATTAAAGAAGCAGCTCAACCAACTCAAGGAGTTCAAAGTTCAGTTAATTCTGATGATCTGAAGAAACTAGCAGAAGAAGAGAGGCTTTTTGATATTCAATTCCAAAAATGGGAAGAGGAAATTGAGAAATGGAGACAAGACAATGTGAATCACCCTGACAAGCAGGCATATAAAGAGTATGAGCAGAAATTTGAGGCATGTCGTGCACAGCTAATGGAACGCCGACAGCAGATGAAGCAGAAAAGAGCTCGTCTTCAGAGTAACAACCCACCGGTTCAGCCAGCCAATACTACCATGGCCACTACTGTAGCAACAACTGTTCCTCCTAATTTAAAAAAAACAATTAACAATGCATTTCCCAGTAAACAAACACAGAATTATGTTAATAACTCCTCACAAAACTATACCGATCATGGCAATGCCCAATATCAGCAACAGCAATATAATGTGCCAAAAACTACATACAATAGAAGTAATAAAAATGTTGATCCTCAAGATAGATTTGAATCCTACCGCAGTATGAGTGATAATAATTATCAATCAAATGTCAATTTTTCTGCTCCTCCTCCAAGTACTCCTAGTTTTCTGCCTTCAAGTGGGTCTAATAAAGGTATTCCTGGCTTAGATTTAGTACCTGAGGGAGAGAAATCATATGGTACTAACACAAATCAAGATGTTATAGATATTTCAGAAGAACAACCAGGAATTGCAAAGGCTCCAGACTATACAAAGATTTCTAAAGGAATTAATAATATTCTTGGTGATGCAAAAATTATGAATATCCTTTCTATGGTTGTTGGACAAAGTTCTCAAGAGCCCTCAACTAGTACACCTAATATGAGTGCTCCACCTCCTGGTGGACCTTATAATTTTAATAATCAGAACAGTATTCCTTATGGTCATGGGAATAGAAATCAGAATAATCAGAATTATAATAATCAGACTTATAATAATCAACAATATGACAATAGGCAAAGTAATATCATGCCCTTCAACCGACAAGGACAAAATTACCCAGGGCAAGAAAACCAGGAATTAAACCCTAACTATCCACCTCCAAACAGAATGCATGAGGAGATGCCCCAAGAGCAGTATAATTATGACAGAAATATGCAGTATAGTGGCAATGATGTGGGACCACCATATCATGATAATGGACCACCTCGGGTTGCTCCCCCTCCTGTACGGCCCAACATCACCCACACCACAGCACCCAGGCCTCCAATACCCCCTCTGATGCCAGAATTGTCTGGTCACCAAATGGGTAATAACTACCCTCGAGGCGCTCCTGAGAGAAAGCCTTTACTTGAAAGTAACATTAACCCTGTTCCAAAACAACCTGTCCGACCCCAGTGGATAGATGAACCAATGTTCACACCATCTCTAATTGTTGAATATGAGCACAAGCCTCTCAGATTAAAAGGTAATAAAACTTGCAAGGTGTTTGTTGTGTATTGATTTACCATACTTTTACATTGTAGCTCCTATTTTTCTGCTAGCTTATTATTTCTCATCTTAGTAAACAGTCAATGTTAATAATCATGAATGTGTTATGTAGTGTGAGTGTATATCTTTGTAGTTTTGTAATTAATGTGTTTTTTTATTCTATTTTAGCTCGTGATTTTATTGAACCAGTTCATATGTTTGATTATAATCACAAATCAAAGGATGGTGAAGTCAAAAGGAAGGATTTTGAAAGAGAAGTGGATGAATTATTCACAAGAAAACCTAGAAGATCTGAGAAGGAAATTGATTATAGTAGAGAAAGGTATAGCCGTGACAATTACTCAAGAGATTTTGAAAGAAGGGCACCAAGAGAAGATCTCCGGGAAGATTTCCGGCCAAGAATTCCACCTAGAGATGATTATGATGATAGAAGGAGACCAGATAATAGATATGATGATAGAAGAAGAGATGAACGTGATGATGACCGAAGAAGGGACGAACGTGATGATAACCGAAGAAGAGATGACCGTGATGATGACCGAAGAAGAGATGACCGTGACAAGTATAGCCGACGCGAGGATCTTTACAGAGACCGGGAAAGAGACCATAGAGACCGTGACCATGGTAGGGATGGTAGAAGAGAAGAAGTTAGTCAACCTAGAAGAAGTCATGAAAGAGATTCTCGTAAAAGAGGACTAAGTAGAGATAGCGAAAATAGCAATACCCAATTTAATAAAAAATCAAAGGATAAAGATGAGTCTCAGTCAAAACATGTTGTTATGATTGATGATTTATTAGAATCTCCTGGACGAACTATGAGACCTGACAAAATAGTCATTATTTTAAGAGGTAAGTGTGACAATTGTTTATTTATGCCTATTATAATACACATAACTAGTCCACGACTTGTCTGCATGAAATTTCGGCCCCCGACCCATTGCGTCGAGTCGCCCGCGCTGTTACTTCGTTTTTGCTTAGTGTTCTTTGCCTTTTTTTAGTGTTCTGTACCCGAAGGGTAAAAACGGAGCCCTATTGTACTAAGACTCCAATGTCCGTCTGTCTGTCTCTCACCAGGCTGTATCTCGTGAACTGTGATAGCTAGACAGTTGAAATTTTCACAGATGATGAATTTCTGTTGCCACTATAACAACACATACTAAAAACAAAATAAAATAAATATTTAAGAGGGGCTCCCATACAAACAGACTTGTTTTTTTCGGCGTTTTTCCCTTGTGGTGCGGAACCCTTCGTGTGCGAGTCCGACTCGCACTTGGCCAGTTTTTTCTTTTTGCTCGGCTCCTAATATCAATACAAAGTTGAGCAAACGAAAGGAATATAACTCAAATGTTTTATATTAAGTATAGCATTTTTGTCAAAAACATTTAAGTTTGGTTTAGCCATCTTTTGCTAGAACATGAAGATTTTGTGAGCTGGATACTCGTGAGGGACGCCACAAAAAATTATTTACCTATTTATTTATTTGCTCTCGTGTACATCAAACATTTTACAGAATAATTACTAAGTATCGGTTTTTGTACATGAACCACCCTGTCAGGGCGCTGCAAAATAATGTAGGTTTGCCCATGGGAAAACAAGTTATTCTAATGTGAACTCTTTTTCTACTTTAAGTGTTTGTCCTTTAGTTTTCTTTATAGTTATCGTAAATGTGAGAGTTAACTACACTCTTTTAAATTGGATTGATAAATCTGTCGGAATGATCGGAATAGCAATGGGAAATAAAAAAAATTCTCGTTTTGTTATTCCTGACATAATTATTGCTTTTGCAACATTCCGCCCCAGGTATGTAATTTGTAACCGTGTGCCATTTTATAATCTTGGCGCATCAAAATTACGCATTAACAGGACCAGACCACCAACATTCAGCCTCAGCTTATGGAGTTGTGAAATTCAACAGGGTATAACGATGTTAGGTACCTGTTCGGTGTCCATGACATTGTCTACCGAGAGATACTCCATAACATACCTTGTACGTGTGACATACTTTTTTTCATTGACCTGTTCAGTTTCATTCGTCGGTGCTAAAATAGCCATTTCACACATTAGCATGCACATCGAGGTAGACATTGTTTTTCAGATCATCTGTGATATGAAAAAAATTACAGAATTCGCGCTTTAATGTAATCATATCAAAATACGTTTTTATAATTCAAAATTTTCTGACTTAAATATAACACTAATTCATTTTAATAGTGTCACCATTAATTTGAAATAACTCTAGCGCCGCCATTGGTCACGTAATACCTTAACTGAAATAACTTTGCTAATGCTAGCATGTTAGCTAAGTTATTTTATGACTTATAATAATTGTAGTGAGTTTTTACCGAAACGCCCGATTTTAATTAATTAAAGACTAAATGTTACCTCGAGGACTATGCGACTATATTTCCAATCACTTAAATCTCTTAAAATGAGGCAAATACTGTATAATATTACAATTATTACAATACATAAATATATGTATGTATGTATAATATAATTGTGAATTTTACAAACATCTATTTTAATACCTAGGGGATGATTTTCCGAAAACGCTGAAACACGTAATTCTTTATTTCTCACCAAAACCATAAATTTGAATTTTCATATGCCTAACTTAAGAAATGCTGGGCTTCCTATACAGATTTTGTTATACACAATGGTTAATTTTTGAGACACAGGTAAAGTAGCCTATGTCCTTCCCCAGGATGCCAACTATCTTGCCAAATTTTATCAAAATCCATTCAGTGGTTCCTAAACCACTGAATGGATTTTGATAAAATTTGCTACTCTGTCTGTCTATATGTAACCTTTCCACACCTATGTGGAAAGGTTACATATAGACAGACAGAGTTACTTTCGAATTTATAATATTAAGTGTGGATTAGTTGAATTCGTTTCAATCCATACTAATATCCAAAGTAACTTGTCTGTTTGTATGTTAGCTTTTCACGCCTAAACCACTGAACGGATTTCGATAAAATTTGGCAGAGAGATAGATTGCATCCCGGGGAAGGACATTGTCGGCGGGTGAAACCGCGGGGCGCTGCTAGTATTGAATATAGTAACTCCTCTATTTTGACATAAAGGGGAGAAAGGGCATGTCTAGCAGAAGGAATCAGGAGGCAATCAGGCGGGTGTTCTTATTAAGGAAAATATAAAGTATGTCGTTTATTTACGGTCTTTTCATTACGTGAATCCAGCTGTAATGACACTTATTTATAATTTTAGGTCCCCCTGGGAGTGGGAAATCATACTTAGCTAAATTAATAAGAGACAGAGAAGCTGAATTTGGTGGTACTGTCAGGATTATGTCTATTGATGACTATTTTATGCAAGAGGGTGAAGTTGAAGAAAGAGATCCTTCCACAGGAAAGCTGGTGAGATGTTCCTACTACTATAGTCATTTCGCATCTTTATTCTTTACAATTGCTCAAATTGTGCAAAAATAACCTTTATTACATTTTCAGGTTAAGAAACCAACCCTAAAATATGAATATGACGAGAATTTTGAAGAAACTTATACTAATTCTTTAAAGAGAGCATTCAAGAGAAGTTTAACTGATGGATACTTCACATTTTTAATTTATGATGCAGTGAATGATACATTAAAGAGTTATGCAGATATATGGAATTTTGCTAGACAACAGGGTTTCCAAGTATGTAGTCATATTAAAATATAAAAAACATACTGTTAACTTAACATTTGGGTAACACCGATTTGTTTCTTCTTATAGGTGTACATTTGTACCATGGAACTTGACCCACAAACCTGTTATAAGAGAAATATTCACAATAGGAAACTAGATGATATTGAAATAATTAGTGCCCGGTTCTTTACTACACCGTCACATCATATACAACTGGATGCTACTACATTACTGCAGAGTGCAGCCATTACCGATGTCCAGATGGAGGATGCCGACGATGAAGTTATTATGGAGGATGCACAAGAACCTGAGGTGAGGCCTCGTTATCGAGCTCCAAACGACTACGGTGTTTAATCCTCGTGATACAAGCATCCTGCGAAGCTCACGACGCAACCAATCATTGTCTATGTGTTCTGTGTCATTCTAAAATTTAAGTATTTATTTATACCTACTTGATGCTACTGTATTAGAATGCAATGTCTTATTTTTTTATTTGGTCAGGGTAGGATTAATACGTTTTATTTCAGCATTGTAACTAAACTCGTAAGGTGCTGCTCCACCACAGGTCGAAAGCGTTTTTACATCCAAGTGGGAGAAAATGGACGACGCTGCGCAACTAGGTAGGTTATTGGTTAAAAATATGTTGTACTTCTTAGTTTAAGTTGCGTTTTAATTAGTATTGATAAGGAACTTTTTGCCGACTCTATCACCTGATGGAGTAGTTAACAGGATGACCTGTATAAACGATGGTAAATGCCGTGAAATTAAATATGTTTGTATGTTGTTCCAGCTCGCCTCGACGGCACCAGCAAGCCTCTCCGATCATCGCAGCTCTCCATGGAAGACTACTTACAACTAGACGACTGGACGCCAAACCAAGCAAAGCCAGGAAAGAAATCTGTAAGTATACACAATCATTTGTTTTTTCTTATTTTTTATGTGGTACTTTTCACATTATCAGTATGTTATTAACCACTCCCAACTAAGCTCAATATGCTTGTGCTAGGAGTGGGTTCACGTCAATTGCGCCTCAGAGATCGGGAGATCGGGGAGATCGTACTCAGAACTTCCAGTCCATACCTTAATTGGACTGTTGCTGTGTACATTTTGCAGTTTTATAGCGATATGGTTGTGGAAATGTGTCTTGGCGTTTTAAGTCCGATTTCCGGTTAAATAGGTATGTAACATTATAACACGAAACAACCTACCTCGGTTAGATTAGAACAAGTGTTTCATAGCTGCCAAAAGGTATGCGGCTTTCAAATGATTGCTATTGATTAAGAAACATCAACATGAACGTTGTACTGTGTGTGATTCTTCAATCCAGATTGGATTGCGAAAAAGGGTTATTAAACTTATTATTATTATTACACTTACCGCTTGGTAAAGTTCGGTTCTTTTACCGACCTGAATCGACTATATTTAACAATTTTACAACCATATCCCTAGTCAAAATTTGTTGACGAACATTTGTTACCATTAAAACAAAAACACCTTTTTTTCAAAGGTGTACTTTACAAAGAAGATTTCGATTTTTTTTTTCGCAAATGAGAGGTTTGTTGCTTTGACAAATTGTTCTAAAATGTTTTTACGTCATCAATTTAATTGGGAAGGTGAGTTTCTTTTTGCGTGTATAACAACCGTGTGACAGAATTTTCATCATGTAATAATTAAAACAGGTACGATGGGCGGACATTGAAGAAAGAAGAGAACAAGAGAAGATGCGTGCCATTGGATTTGTTGTAGGCCAAACTGACTGGAACCGTATGACAGACCCAACAATGGGTTCAAGTGCGCTCACTCAAACAAAATACATAGAACGAGTGAGACGCAATTAGAGCAATCATTTCAGAAGTTTCCATTTTTGTAGCAACTTCTTGTTCAATGTTGAAGTCTTTTATTGCTATCTTGTTTAGATTTAGAGATCTTAAGACACTAAAAGAGTTGGTGTTGTTTCATGTAACGTATCAAAATAAATTGTTTAAACTTTTAAAGGATGTAAATAAAAAAATGGTACACTACCCTAATTGCGCAGCGGTGGGAATAGTTTGCTTATCAGAAACACTTTTCAAAATGTACGTGAGATGCTGACGTGGTGTACCTACTGGTTTACAAAATGTAATATTCATCTATAGCTATTCTACATAACTACAAAGAAAAACCGCACGCCAACAATTCCCTGTTCAGCTGCGGTTGCTGCTTTTATTTTGTTTAGAATGTTTATTCCAGGCAAGCAATTTTGTAATAACTTCATGGTAAGATTAAATTATATGTAAATGAAATTAAGGACACAGTCTTCTATAACTAAAAAAAATAAATGTTTCTCTTGGATGCATAAACATTTATTTATTTATTAACACACAACACAATATGTTATGCACAAGTAAAAAAAAAAGTGTTCAAAGGCGCCTTAAGCATTTTTTAATGCAGAGACAAAAAATTGCGCAATAAAATACAAAGATAAAACGAAAATAATAATATAGAATAAATACGTACATAAAACCAAAATATAACTAATGCATTTATTATGTTGGTGTTCGGTTTTTCATCTTGATATGGTACGTAAGGGTGCCCCTTTACGTGTATGGGTGTACCTTTACGTGTGTTTATTTAATAACGTTGCTTAAAGAGATGTCAATAATTTATGGTTATGCAGACGTTGATTATTTAAGCCACGTTTATAAGTATACCCCACTGTTATTATAATATTCAAGTCCATCGTATACCTTATCGACTCGGCACCTACTTGATGTCAAGTCGTTAGAGCTTACCTAAGATACAATTTTCAAAAGCAAGTGATACGTCTACGTGACCATACGTTGCCGAAATCGTTATGAATCCAAGATTGTATTTCTATATTTCTGATACATTGTTGACACGTGGTCGACTAGTGAACACCGAATGGACGAATTGACTAGATTTTGAACCGAACTACATATATACAGATTTGAGACGGTTTATGAGTGGTGTCGACTTGATATGGTCTGCGAAGGTCATTAGGTAAGTTGTTAGGAAGGTCGTTAGGTCATATTCAGCCAATTAAATTAGACAACGGTCGACTGTTCAACACAGTTGTTGAAACACAGTTTTTTCAAGATTGACAGTTGCCCTGTTTTATTGGTGAAGTAGTAGTTGTACTTGTAGGTAGGATACGTAATATTAATTCGAAATGAGTTTCTTTTTTTTTAAACGTGTGATCCCTTTCTTTATTTTTTTTATTAGTCTTCTTCTGTGATTATGTTGTAAGGCAAACAATTTTATTATGAGTTTATTATTAATTGAAACCTAATACTTACCTTTATCATATGGTCGGGCAAAAAGTTTTTTCGTAGCTACATAATATAATAATAGACACATTCAAGAACTTGTTTTTTTCTTATACAGATTGCAATAAAGACGGTAGTAGAGGAAGAAAGAATTTACCTTATACAGTATGTAATTTTAATCACCGTTATCCTTTTAAGGGGTCATTGAACAACTTTTACTATGGGGCCAAACCTAAAATCGGAAAAAAAAAATCAGTTGTTCCCTACATTTATGTACGCATAACTCGTCAAAATGTAGGGAACAGCTGATTTTTTTTTCGCGATTTTAGGTTTTGTCCCATAGTAAAAGTTGTTCATAATGATGAGTACAATGACCCCTTAAGAGGGTAACGGTGATTAAAATTACACCCAGTATTTATGATTTATTCCAAATTTTACTCAAAGGAAACATCCCTTTTTACAAAAAAACTGATATCTAGCAAGACAATGCCTTTGCCTTCGGAAATTATCCCACTGGAACTTTCTACTTTATAAAAAGTATCCCTTCTACAGGTCATTTGAATCCGTTCAGTTGTTATGGCGTGAAAAGGTAACAAACGGGCAGACATAGTTACTTTTCCATTTTTAAAACTAGTACCTATGGTTTACATAAAGATTTGTGTTAAGTCACATGCTGTAATCGGGGTCCAAACTTATAAAAAGTAAATTAAACTAAAAAACAGTTATCTTGAATTGGTTTATAAAATACGAGTTAACTTTTCCCAGCCTATGATTATGTAGGTAATATTTTAGTGCACAATTAATAATTATTCATTACAAAAGTGAAATAGTATGTAAATTTTAAAATACTTCATAATAAATCTTAAGTCAAACAATTGTGTATATTTATTTTACCAACTTTATACAGGGTGTAAAAAGACCCATCACGTAGCCGTTATCTACGCATTCTGTACATCAAATTATGGAACATTGAGCAAAAATTATTGCTGCGAAACGATTTTTTTTGTATAAAAATCGCTGTTTACGGCAGCGCGCAAGGTAACGCACGCGACCCTTTTACCCTTTCAAGCAAAAAAAGAATTTTTCAAATCGGTTTATAAATGACGGACTTCTGACGTAAAAAAAACATTAAAAATAATATACAACCGAATTGTGTACCTTCTCCTTTTTTTGAAATTGGTTAAAAATACAAAAAGTTGTAACTGTGACTTTCAATATCTTCGTAATCAGAAGGTTTCAAAGTATGGTCGAGTGTAAAAAAAGTGATCAAAATGTCGGGGAGTGACTCTCTGCTCTTCGTAAAGCGACTTTTTACACCCATTATATTAAAACGTTCAGTTATTCTTCATCCATAGCACTAAAAAACCCAGCGTAATTTGAACTTCGATTTGCGTAATTTTTCAAAACATGTTTGTGTTTCGTTTCATCTGATTTTGTTACATGTGCGGTTTTTGTCTTCATTAATTGAAGTTTATATGATGAACCGTCAATGTCGTATGGATTTTTGTCCCCATACTTTTCGGTAATTTTATTTTGTCTAATCGCATCAATTCGGTAATTTTCGGGTATGTCTTTAAAACTAACTTCTGTCATGCCCGTTTTATCTATCTTGTTAAAAGTTGCTGATTTTGTAATTGCATCATCGCCTTCTCTTCCGGCCGTCATGATCATGACGGGAGCCGTGCTCATGTCTGTCATGTGATCTTTAATGCATTGCTGCAAAATATGTAGGAAGAACAAGAACGCTAGCAGCGTAAGCGCAGACATTGACGCGCTGCTTTTATGACTTCCGCCGTAGTTGCTGAAATTAAAACATTTTATTAGTGACATAGCTAAACGGTTGAAGACATCGACGCACAAACTGTTAATATCTAGGTAGATACCTATCCAAATTATTATTCGGTGTTTTAAGTCACTGAAAAACATTTTTAAAAGTTGTGGGAGCGATATAGAAAATACTTTTAAATATTTGTAAATATAGCTCCGGAACTTTTAATATAAAAAAAAAATGTTTTCACTTCTTATGCTCTAATAGTTTATCTTTATGTTGTGCGTAGGCGATATAAAGTCGCTTTTTATGCTCTAGTGCATAAAGTTTTTTTTTCTAAGACTAAGATAATCAGGCCCAACAACCACCACGCACAATAAAACGTTGCAGATTAAAGTCGTTATTTTATTTAATTTGCTTTAATTTATATCACTTCCGTTTTTTCTATATTTAATTTAATAAAACCAGATAAAATAGGTAATTTATTATTTAAAAACACAAAGAAACGTTTTCATGACTTAGCAGATCCATGTCGAATGACCCATGTTGAAAATTTTAAACTTCGTGGCGGGAATAAGCTATTCTCCTCATCAATTTTGCAATTTTTAAACAGTGAAAATACTGTTAATATATACTTTATGCCTGTTTTATTTTCTCGCAATTGAAGTGAAAATCAGAGTGTATGTAACTCGGGCATAAACAAGCCATTATACCTCTCGATTTAACTATCCACCCACGCACGCGGCTCGGGTCTCGGGGTAAAATGGCTTCTTTTATGCACTAGTTATACAATCTACTATTAAGTATTACGCTTTCACGAAAATACTTGAGTTATTACCACGTAATAGGGATGTCTGTAACCTGCTTAAAAGGTAACAAACGGACAAACATACAGTAACTTTTGCATTTTTAAAACTATTATGGATTACATAAAGATTTGTATTAGTTACTTGCTGTAATCGAGGTTCAAACTGATATAAAGTAAATTAAACTAAAAAACAATTATTGTCTTGAATTGGTTTATAAAATACGGCTTAACTTTCCCCCAGTCTATGATTATGTAATACACACCGGCAAAATTAGAGGAACACAAAAAAAGAAAAATAAGATTGAATGTCTATTATTTAATGTTTTTGCTTCATTTGAGTCTGTTCATTTGTTTTATGCAAGAAAAAAACAAATTGTAGGGTTTACTAGAATATATTCATAAAAAAAATACTCTGGTCTGAAAATTTTGATTTTTTCTAATGCGTGAGAACAAAGTTAAATTAAAAAAAAAAATTTATAGTGCGTGTTGCCACCACGCGCCCTTATAAGGACTCGGATACGTCTAGTCATGCTTCTGATGACACCTTCAATCATTTCCTGAGGCAGTGTCCCATTCTTCAACCAGTGCCAAGTTCAGGTCTTCAACATTCCTAGGGGCAAGGTTTATTTCACGAACCCTTCGTCTAATCATGTCCCAGGCATGTTCTATCGAATTCATGTCTGGCGATTGTGCTGGCCAGTCCATCTGGGTTACACCAGTCTCATTTAAGTATTCACGTACCACGCGTGCAGTGGTGGCCGTGCGTTATCGTGCACAAACACGAAATCTGAGCCTTTTGCCCCATTCATAATGGGGCAAAAGGCCCTGCCCTGGAGTTGTATTCGGGAGGCACTGCGGTATCATCGGGTGCCTTCCTACCTCCGCCACATCGTTGGGGCTTATCTGTCGAAGAGGAGTGTCACCTACATGGGACGTGATGGCGAAAACCAGCACCGCATGTCGTACAGGGCTCGGTCTTAGGCCCGCTCCTGTGCAACATCGGCTACGACTGGGTGCTGAGGGGCGAGCTCCAACCGGCCGTGGACCAGACTTGTTATGCTGATGACACACTGGTCACTGCCCGGGGGAGCTCGGACAGGGAGGCAGCGTTGCTGGCGACGGCTGTGGTGTCACAGGTGGTGAGCCGCATACGTCGCCTTGGCCTAGAGGTGGCCCTCAACAAGTCTGGAGGCCATGGTGTTTCATGGCCCCCGGCGGGCGCCGCCGCCCGGCTCACACATCGTGGGGGGTGGCTTGGATCGCTGTCGAGTTTACCATGAAGTACCTGGGATTGGTGTTCGACAGCCGGTGGGATTTCGGCCCCCACTGCCGGTGGCTGGCGCCCGAGTTGTTGGGCGCGGCTGAGGCGTTGTCAACGCTGCTTCCCGATCTGGGGGCCCGAGCGCCGCCTGCAGGCGGCTCTACGTGAAGAATGTGCGATCGATGGCCCTGTATTGTGCCCCGATCTGGGCGACTGACCTGACGGCAGGTAGCATCGCAGTTCTACGAAAGCCGCAGAGAGCGATGGCCGTCAGAGTCGTCCGGGGGTATCGCACGATCTCCTACCAGGCGGCTTGCGTACTGGCTAATTGCCCGCCCTGGGACCTGGAGGCGAAAGTACTCGCGTCGCTGTACCGGTGGTGCGAGAAAGCGCGGGCGCGGCGTGGCATACGCTGGCAGAGTGTGCTACTTGGGAGGAACCGCACCGTGTCCTCATCTCAGAAGTAGGCAGTGACCTGTCGCTGCCGGCCGTGGTCAAGTCGATGGTCGGCAGTGTAGAGTCCTAGGACGCGGTGGTTTCCTTCTGCGAAACGGTCGTCTCGCAGGAGGTTGCGGAAAGGGAGAGGGAGATCTCGTCCAATCACCCGCCCCGCAGCAGGCGCACCGAGCGTCGGCGGAGGGCGGATAACGCCCTCTTCCAGCCCCTCTAAATGAGTCCAGGGGGGACGTCCGTCGCCCCGCACACATCAGGACCCGAGGTGGCGGCGCGTAGTGTTCCACGCGCGCTCCTCTTATGCGCCTGCCAGACTATGCTCCTTGCGCTGCTCATCGCTATGCTCCTCGCGCTGCCGTGATTTGCCGCGATGTTGCCCTCTCTGCCCACACACTGCTCTACTCGCGCAATTAATCGCGACGCTCCTCACTTATCATTTGCCTTGGTGAGACAATGGACGTTGAAACGGTGGCAGCGTGCGCGCTATGCATTTTTAGTATAGCTAATTATATTAATGTAGTAAAAAGAAATATACATCGTCGTTGTCGTCCTCGCCAACGGAGATGGTGGATTATTAACACCTTTTCATTTGACCATTCCACGCTTGGCGACGACATAATTTCCAATTTTGCATACGCGTGCGTCTTGCGCGAGCGCTCCATGCAGACTGCGACCGCGCGATTATGTGGCCGGCCACTCGCACTCGTATTGCCGGTCCTTTGACTCGCGCGCAAAAACCGACAAAATAGGGAGCAGTGGGTAGGACGAGGAGCATGACGTGTGGCATGACGAGTAATGTTGCCACACTATGTCTCTGCCTCCTTTCCTCGTTACTTCCCATGCCACTCGTCGAGTGTGTGGCAGGCGCATTAGACGTCACGGGGGAGTCAAACCCCCCCCCCCCCGCCCCTGACCCGACGAGGCCCGCAGCGGCGGTCCGGCACCAGTCGAGGGTTGCGGAAGTATCGTACGTTCCCGCGACCCCCGGCGTAGGTAGGTGTGAGATGGAACATCGGGGTGGTTTTCAGTCAGCGAGAGTCAGACAGTAAAAAAAAGGTAGTTGCGCGGTGCTGATAGTTTTAGTTCCTCTAATTTTGCCGGTATGTGTATTTAAGTGCACAATTAATAATTATTCATTACAAAGTGAAAGTATGTACATTTTAAAATACTTCATAATAAATCTTAAGTCAAACAAGATTGTGTATATTTATTTTACCAACTTTATGGCAGGGTGTTTTGTTTCAGGTTTTTTATTACCATAGAGCCTCCCTAACCAGCCACTTTACTGAAAACTTGCCAGCAGTCAGCCAAGACGAAATCGAGGCGGCTCTTGAACAGCTTACAAATGGAAAAATCCTGGTTTGGACGGAATTATGACAGAGCACCTGAAAGCGGGAGGAAGTCCTGTGCTGAAAGAGCTTCTTGCAGCTTTACAACTCTGTCCTGTTCTCTGGGAGAACTCCAGAAGGGTGGCGAAGGAGCGTGGTCGGTCTTTTCTTTAAGAAGGGTGGTAAGACCCTTCTAAAGAACTACAGACACATTTCGCTCCTTAGCCACGTATATAAACTGTTTTCAAGAGTCGTCACTAATCGTCTAGCGCGAAGACTCCACGAGTTTCAGCCACCGGCGCAGGCCGGGTTTCGAGGAGGATTTAGCACCATAGACCACATCCACACTGCGACAAATTATACAGAAGTCCGAAGAGTATAATCGGCCCCTATGTCTTGCCTTTGTGGACTATGAGACAGCTTTGGACTGTATCGAGACCTGGTTTGTTCTGGAGTCTCTGCAGCGATGCCAAGTCGACTGGCGATTCATCTAAGTGTTGAGATGTCTTTATGAAAATGGCACAATGACCGTCCAAACTCAAGACCAGCAAACTGAACATATCCCCCTGCGTTGAGGTTGCGTAATTTCCCCGAAATTGTTCTCCAACGCATTGGAGGATGTGTTTAAGACGCTGAACTGGGTAGGACGCGGCATTAACATCAACGGCGAGTACATCTCACACTTGAGATCTGCAGATGACATCGTCATACTGGCTGAATCGGGCAGCAGATTCTGGACGGCCTAGTTGATTCTTCTGTACGCATTGGTCTCCGGATGAACTTGGGCCAAACCCAGGTTAAGTTCAACGAACACGTTACCCCGGGACCGATTGCTGTCAATGGCGGTGCTCTCAAGGTTGTTCAAAAATACGTTACCTCGGGCAAACTCAGCAGTTTGGTAAGAACAACTTCGAGAGGGAGGCTACCGGAAGAATTCAGCTGGGCTGTGCAACGTTTGGGAAGCTTCGTCGAGTCTTCTCGTCACGTATTCCACAGAGCCTAAAGACGGTCTTCAATCAGTTCTTGCTGCAGTTATGACTTTGGGAGCTGAAACGTGGACACTCACGGTACGGCTGGTCCATAAAAAGTGGCAATATTAGCCGTAGAACCGATGACCGTTGGGGTAGACGTATTCTTGAGTGGATACCGCGAATCGGTAAACGTAAGGTGGGATGCTCACAGGCTAGATGGAGCGACGATCTTCACAGGATGGTTGGTAGCAGCTGGATGAGAGTTGCCGAAAATAGCGTGCAATAAGAGAGGCCTATGTCCAGCAGTGGACTGCTATAGGCTGATGATGATACAGGATGTAAAAAGCCCCATCATATAGCTGTCTACTATCTACGCATTCTGTGGGGTAATTGCGTAACACTATGAGTAGCAATGGGTTTCATTTTGGTTTCTTCCCAGGCGCTCCATATTTTTATTCACGGCGGCTTCAAATTAAAAAAGCAATAGGAACAATTTTAGTATTATATTATTTTAAGTAATAAAATTATGGAGCTCTTGGGAATCAATGTATGGAGTGAAATTGTTTGGAGAACAATATATTTGGAGCTCCTGGGAATAAGCCTTCATTTTGACAGTTCAACAACATTCGTTATTTACATTGTTGAGCAGACACATTTTTCGAACATAATAATTATGGAGCAATGGATTAGCAATATCCTTCAAAATGATTCAGGTTGAGTTGAGATTGATAGTGTATTACGCAATTAGGGTGCTTTAGATTAAACTGTGTAACATTGAGCAAAAATTATTGCTGGGAAACGATTTTTTTGTATAAGAATCGCTACGGGCAGCGCGCAAGGTAGCTAACGCACGCGACCCTCCCTTACTTGCCTATCCTTCAAACAAAAGAAGAATTTTTCAAATCGGTTTATACATGACGGAGTTCGGAGTTCTGACGTAAAAAACGTTAACCTTTTCACCGCCACGGACATCAATAGAAGTTCCAGATTTTCGTGCCACCAGCGCCACGACTTCATTAGAAGCTCTTCATTTTAACTATCTTAGAAAAATAAATTTACTGTACTTAAAAGCTTTGTTTTGTTTTATTATTTAATATAGTACTGTCTAATACCCTGTTTTATATTTTTCCACACAAAAGAAGCCATTATTTGTCTTAAAATCGGCAAAAACAAAAATCCGAATATTTTTAATGTCCCCAGAACGCCAAGGACTTTATTTAGAGTCGGCTAGTGATGTGACGCGAAAGTTACAACTATTTGATTTCGACCGTTAAAATATTTATAAATACATACTACTATCGAAAATAGTTTGAGGACAGGAAAATATTAACTTAGTTAACTACTTTATAACAAAGGGAAAATAGACGAATTTCGACCTTCAGATGGGTGCCGATCCGGAATTAAATAGTTGTTAGCAATCCTTGTCGATAATTATATTGTCCATCTCTACAAAACATTTGGTTATCAGTGCCCCGGGCGCCACGGACCATCATAGAAGTCGTTCTGTGACGTCATAAGCGTACGGCTGTCGAGGTCACTGGCATAGTGCGGCACAAATCGAGTAATTCTATTTTACTGCTATGGAAACAAATAATGAAATGAATGAAGAACTGGATTTGGATGAGCTTTTAAACATTTTACAAGGTGTGGAATCGGACTCGGGAGTATTTTCGGATAATATTCTGGTCCAGAAGTTTGAGGTATGTCCAACTAGATAATAATAATAACGTTTATTCATCAAAAAGTAAGAATTCAATAAGTGAAATATATGGTGAGCCACAAACTAAGCCGTAAGCGTCGCTTGTGGCTCTGGAGTGCGAATTTAACAAAGTTGTAATGGCCTTAGTTTGAGGAGATTATCATAAACAAGAGATAAGAGTTCAAATAAAATAAAACATACCTATTTGTGAGATTCGATTCTGAATACAAAATAAAAATAGTAAGAAAGACCATAAACCACATCCCTAATCAAAGTTGAGTTTAACGTGCTCTGAGCGCCAAGGACTTGAAATGAAGTCCAAGAATGACGTCATGAAAGAAATAGAGATGTACCTCATTTCTTATAGCTCCAATTGAGTTATGTGTTTGTTTCTTTGATACTTATAATTTATACTGGTTTTTCTTACTAGAGATACTGTGACATAAAACAAATAAGTATGGAAATATTTAATCAGTTTTTATTTATATTCGTAAAATTATAAATAAAACTTAACGCGTATAAATTTCATTCATCGATATGACGATACCCTCATCACTACTGTTTACTGTATATTTCGTTATACATTTATAGCTTGGCGCCTGGCGAGGCATCGCGTTCTGTGTGCGTTGGCGGTGAAAAGGTTAAAAATAATATACAAACGAATTGTTGGTTAAAAATATGTTTAAGTACGCTTTCACAACTTTGAAAATATTTAAGAGCTATTAGCACGTAATAGGCACACATGCTATGCCTGTAAATTGCTTCAAAGTGTGGAAGTAGTTTGCATGCTATCGTGAAAATCACCAATCAGAAGTCGTTATGGGCCTACTTCCAAATTTTGGGTATGTTGTGCTTTTATGACGTACGTTACGTGCTATTGTCACCACAAACTGCACGATATGCAACTCGCGACGGTACGACCACCGATGCCTTTAAAGACCCACAAATGGCGCGACTGGCCTAGGCCCGTATTTTAAATCCTTTTCAGAGCTCACACAAAATAATTAAATAATAATTATACATAATAACTTTCAAAACGTTAACGTGATTGACGTCTTTTTGACGTGACAACGTCTAATAAATCGATGAAGCTGGCTGCACACACGAAAAAACATGACTCATGTAGCGTTACCTCGCGGCTTTGCTCTGTAGCGTTGTAGCGTTCCATGGCGGCTTGAAGTGCAAGCGAGAGCGCGGAACGAGCGATGAGAGACAGATGATGTCGAACGCTGCCGAATCGGCCTCCGCGTTCGGCAATTTCATTAATGTTTTGTTATGACGTTGTCACGTTAAACTATCGTCCGTAAACCGACTTTACAGACAACCGATTTTTTTTGAACAAAAAAGGGAGCCCAAAAATGCTTGCGATTCACAGACAAGATCTTAAATGTGGGCCACATCAAATGCGGCATTTTGAACTCTTGGGAGACCGTTGTCCGCTGTTTCGTTGTTGGGAATGGCGAATTCGACGTTCGGTTCATGCCGTACGGTCTACTAGTTTTCGTTTTACAATATTGCAACCACAACTATGTTGCTACACCGTCGTACATTATTTCATGCAAGTCGCATTCGGTTTAACCTAGCTATTTTGTTAAAAAAAAAATAAGTTTTGTTTTGCAATAAACAAATTTGTTCTTAGTGACAGTAATTAACCCCAACCTGATTTGCCGGCATCGCCATCACCGGCGATAGCACAATTTTAGGGGAAGAACAGACTTCGATAGTGTTCGATTAAGTTCATGGCATGGGTATTACCTACCTGCTTTTTCTAAGGTTGTTTTAGGATCAACATAAGAAGAAAAGACAATCTTACTGCTTGGAAGTTGCAACAGATCCGTGTGAAGGGGCAGATGGTTCGTATGCATAATATACATGATGATCGTGAACTGGAATCTCCGAGTACCTATATCAGGAAAAATAAGTAAATATACAAATTATAATCTTGAGTCTATGAGGTAAGTAAATCTGGCGCATATCAATAACAGTTTTTTTTTCCGCGTGGAAACGCTGTGTGAAAGCTTTAAACAGCGGATGACACATTCAAACGCAAACGTTTGATGTCGTGTTTACGCGGCGTGGCACCTATAGGTAATCATGGACCAGTAGGTTTTACCTAAATACGAAATAATTATTTAACACAAAATAACCTATTAAGAGAACAATATCGATTTTTTTGCAAGACCGACGTAACTTTTGCCATGATACTATTAAATACTAGAAAATAATTTCGTTTTAATTTTTTTTTTCATGATTTAATGTAAGAAGATTAATATTGATGCTAGCTTACACAGGCATTGAGATAAAAAAAACATCACTATTCAATCTTTCAAGGCAATTCAATCGATTTTGCCAGGTTAGGTTGGTAAGGTTTTTTTAACCCTTGGCCTTCATCAAACTCATTTTTAAGGTTTTGGTGAGGCGTTTTAACATTCGCCGTATTTTACGGAAAACTAATAATACGAAAAAAAAAAAATAATCGGCTTTTGTAACCACGGAAAACGTTTTATTGTCATTTCAATCCACTGTGATTAGAAAAAAGATCCCATCCATTGAAAATATAAATTTCGGGGCCTTCGCTTCGGGCAAACGAAAATTATTTATCGAAAATTATTAAACAATAAAAGTAAAAAGTTAACCGTTTTCAAGAGTTTTAAAATTTTGAAAGTATGGTAACCAATAAATGAGTGAAGTTATCATCTTTATAGCGAGAATTTTTGTCTGTTTTTCATAGTTTTGATATTTTTTTTGGCGTGAAGTGTTGTTTTCGCGGACTGAGCTACCTACCTCGTAACCGATAGGTTTAAGCAATTTTGCTTATTTCCTCTAGTACCGGTACCATTTAGATGTGGAATCTTAAAAATGGCGAAATGAGGACATTCTAGAGATACTTAACGTTTTTTTTACCTAGCTACTAATTGTTGGCACATTAGCTTGTCATAATTTTTTTATAGTTCTGAAATTAAAGGGCGGATTAACCACGAAGCCGAGGTTTGAAATATTTAATCAGACAGTTGGCTGTTACTATCGGGATCTGGTTGACTGTTCCTACAGTAATTACGTTAATAGGTACTATAGTTGGTAACGTTGATAATAACTAGTGGCACTCACCTGTCAGTCAGTTGCTTCGTTCCAATTCCCACTTGGGAGAGAAGGTTTTCCAACGTCATCTCTCTATCACGCAGTGTCAGCGAATGTCAAGGTTTAACTGACTGTGGGATGTGCAAGCGCCCATGGCTATGAGTGCATAATACGCTCTACTTGGCGTTGCGTACTCTATTATGTGAAGTTATTATAGCGGTATTTTTATGTAGCTATTTTCTAGAAAACCTACGTTTCTATGTCGCGAGATAATTACATACTTTATAACTCGGGTAGGAAAAAGGGTACTTCACAGCAAAAGACAAAAAATAAATATTAATCTTTATTATTTTACAATCACAAGCACACAAGGACGTCCTCAATCACACAGTCGCACAAAATATACATAAATACTAACTATTAAGTGATATAAATATTTATTTATATCACATATAACTTTTTACATCAGTCGTCAATTATCGAGAAACTGGCGGAATATTTCATCGTTTATAAAATAAACAATGTGCCAATTACACAACATTTTACAATACTCATTTCTAAGGGTTTCATGGAATAGACCGTATAAGAATGTGGGACAATTTTACCGTTTACTCATTACTTCTAAAATAAATTAAATAAATAAATAATTTAATAAATTATTTAGACACTAAACTTGACGCTGTTTTAATTAGTGCGATGGGATAAGTTTTGAGCACAATATGCCAACATATTTCATTGCGTCAGTAATTTAATACTTTAATGTACCCACCGAAATCAAAACAAAATCGTATTTTGACTATTTTTGTAACACTTCCTTCATATTACTGTGGAAACGGATATAAAAATGCCAATCCCAAGAGGTAAAACTTTGGAAACGATACGTTACTTAAAAGATTTGTTATCACTAATTTTGAAGTCGCACTACAAGATGTTTTGGCGGAGTTTTCTGTTGGCATTAGACTTCATTGCACTGAAGATACATCTGGCGACAGTCCACACCCGAGCGGCCGCGACGACCTGCCTCGTAGAAGTCGTCAAAAGTGCCTCCAGATTGTCTCTCCAAGACGAAACTTGCAGCGTAGCTGTAAAAAAATAATAATTTTTCGATAAAATAATTAAGTGTTTACACCTGTGTAAGTCGTGGTACGAGCAAACAGGATGGTCAAGACGCTCATTAGCTGCAATCGACTGTTTTCGCATCTAAAAAGCAATTCCGATCAAGGTACGATTGCCAAATAAAATCATGTTTATCTGCAACGATCTCAACCTAAGTTACTTTCCTTCTTTATGCGAAGGGTACGCGTTTTACCACCCTTTTGGCCATAACCGGACATTGCTTGATATACCTTCCTACGTTGATATTATGCTAGAAACATCTGCGTTTTTGTTTGAGTAATCGTAAAGTTAATCTCCAGCTTATAGCTGTCCACTGCAAAACATAAGCTTCTTAGCTCTACCAGCCACCCTCGGAATATCGTCGCTTCACCTGGCCGGAGTCTAGTCCTTACTTTTGCCGATTCGCGATTTCCACTCAAGAACACCCCTTACCCCAAAGGTTGGATCGGTACTACGAGAGGTAATATATCAATGGGTTCTATGGGAAATATAGCCGTCCCAGTGCATCTTGAACTTGCTTATTCTGGGGGCAACTACTTTGGTTTTCTGCTGGATCACCTCATACAGCAATAGACACCAAGCATAGCCCTTTTTATAGCTCGCTGAGCAATTTGTCATTTAATACCGTGAGTGTCCACGTCTCGGCTGCGGAAGTAATAACTGGTAGTACCTACGCACTAATTTTAGATCCTTGTCTTTATTGAGGCTATGTGGAATAAGCGAAGAGTAGACTTGACGTAGTTCTAATGAATTCTCCTATTTACCTCCCATCAAAGTTGTCTTCAAGTTCATCCAGAGACCGGTGCGTAGGCACAGAAGAATCAACCAGGCCGTCCAACATTAAGAAAACTATATACCCTAAACTTTCAGTCCGAGATATCCCTCATCTTGGGAAGTAATGATAAATTGCATAATATACCAAGAAAGGTAAAATGCTTAAATAGAGATGTCAGCAACAGAGAAGGGGCGGGGCAGCGGAATTGTCCGAAAGGGTTACCGCTACCCCGGAACATAAAGGGCTAAGGAAGGAACACGGGTGGGTTTTAGACAGTAAGAGTCTCACAATCCCTTCCGCTCCACCCAGAGGAGGAGGGGGGTCATTTGATGATTTCCCACCCTCAAAAAAAAAAGGTGTAACCTTTACAGGTACCTACACCTCTGCCTAACCTTTCGGGGAAAACAGGCTTGCTGTATGTTACGTTAATTAATGTGAATAGGTACTTACGTTCCGAATTGACAGAACACACTCTTGGGACCGATGTCATCAGAACACTCTGTGTTAGCATCGCATACGTATTTCTGCAGACACTTGTCATCATTTGTGCCAAAAGACCTTACATAGGTTTTGAACATGGCAATACCAGCGAGCGCTGCGTCACTGACTGAGTCTTTGCGGCCCATTGACCGTGCAGCCAGCGATCTGTGAGAGAATGAGGTCTTCAAGGCGTCTAAAAGATTGACGACGATGTTGATGAACTGTGAAAAGAAAAAATACCGTTCAAGAACTGCTTACTAGGTCATTAAAAGACCTAGAAAGGCACCACATATGTTTTCGAGATTCAATCGTAAAATTATTTAAAACTCCAATCATAATCACTAAAAATAATGGCATAAAGATAATTGCATAAAAAGGGAGAAGGAAGGATGGGTAGCGTACCTCTCCAGCCTGCTTTGCCATGGAGGCGACCTGGTCGGGATCTTTTGCACCGAGCACCGTCGACAGAACCGCAGCCAATATACCCTGAAGCAAGCGGAAGCAACACCGTCTCCGTAACCAAATTTTACTATTTACATTCCGAAAATAGGAAAGACCTCAAGGAAAATATAAAAATGATTTATGATCATAAAATGAAATAAAATAGAGAAGTAATAGTATACATAATACAGTTAAGTGATTTCTCTGAGGTGATCCCCGGACGTGAAGTTACTAGTTATTTGTAGTGAATTAAGGCTTCTATAAACTACTTGACAAATGATGCCTGCTACAGGTGAGGGTCATTTGGTGCTTTTTTACATTATTGGAGTGATTCTAAATATTCTAAGTAAATATCAATAAGTATCTACAAAAAAACTATGTTAGTGGATCAGTATGGATAAATAAAATAATGAGTTTTGCATTTTTTGTACATTAATGATAACTTCAGAGCTGAAGCTTTTGCGGTGGACATGGGTGTGATTTTCTCATTTTGAGATGTAAATGGAAGGAATTTTACAAAATTCCTTTGTATTTCTCATTTTGAGATGTAAATGGAAGGAATTTTACAAAATTCCTTTGTAAATAGTACTTTTATTAATGTACCTGCATGGGAGACGAGCCGTTGTCTACTTTGTCGATACCATCGCTTGATGCTCCTCCTCCGAGAATTGCAGTTAAGATTTTAAGACCCATAGAGAGTAAGTTGGCCCAAGGTGACGGCGACACTGAGTCGGTATCGATGCTGTCACTCTTGTTGGGTCCTGTTGTGCCTGGGTTGAAGATCATTTGCATAAGCATACCTGAAATAATGCAATTTATCAGATTTTAATTGGTGCCAGTCATCAAAAAAGTATTTTTCATTTACCCCAAAGTTTCTACTAATTTGTAAAGCTCATATTTACTTACCAAGCATGTTCGACCATGAGAACCCTCCGTCAGAGATAGAGTTTGTTTGTATTTCATCAATGTCATCTAAGGCGACTTTCTTCAAGGCATTTGACTTCTCTGCGAATTTCCGCTCTTGGGCTTGTTCTTGCTGGGGCATCGGTAACGAGTTGCTGTAATATTGGGGATTATGTGTCCGGACACTACTCGTCGCCTGAAAATATGATTTATGACTATGTAAGTAAAATTAGCGATCATTATTGAAAAACATACAAACAAACAGGTACTGCAAATTTCTTCTGTAAACTGGGATACCTATGCACGACGTGGATTTATTGTTCGCCTTTACGCGGATTTGGGTAAGTAAGTACCTATTCAAATTATAGAACCTAACCTGTGTTATAAGAGGGACATGCTGGGGATATGCCAGCGTATGGAGAATTGCCGATGAACTTATTAGCGCCAGCAGCGCCCATCCCGTCACTGTGTGATGCATCTGTAGACAAATAATGTTTTCGTAAGTAAAAAAACCTTAAAAATAATTTTGAGCATAACACCTAATGCATTTTTTTTTTTTTTTTTTGTTTAGCCTGTGCTGTCCCACTCCTGGGTAAAGGCCTCCCTCCACTCCTTCCATCTTTCGCGAGCCCGCGCGTCCTCCTTCCAGTTTTGATGGAACCTATCCAGCTCGTCCCGCCATCTCCTACGTGGTCTGCCGCGACCCCGCCTCACTGTCTCAGGGCACCAATTCTGCGCTATTTGGGCCCACAGTTTGTCCGGCATGCGGCAGACATGTCCTGCCCAGTCCCATTTAAGTTGAGCAGCCTTTTGAGCCACGTCAGCTATCTTTGTTTTGGAGCGCAGTATTGTGTTTCGAACACGATCCGTTAATTTAACGCCTAGTATACTGCGCTCCATTGCTCGTTGGCAGACCTTGAGTTTGGACTTCTGGATGTTAGTTAAAGACCAAGTTTGTGCACCATAGGTTAAGACGGGAAGAATACACATGTCCATGAGCCTGCGTTTTAGTGCCATAGGCAACTCACCCTTAAATAGTTCTTTCAAGGACCAGTAGCTCTTCCAGGCGTTTTCCGTTCTTCTTGAGATTTCTTTATCTTGCCTCGCCTGGAAAGAGACTACTTGGCCCAAGTAAAGGTATTCCTGGACATGTTGTATTATCTCCCCGTCTACTTTTATGCTTCTAGGTGTTTCGTTGCACATAACTTTGGTCTTCGACATATTCATCTTCAGTCCAACCTCAAGGCTTGCATTGCTAAGTTCTTGGAGCATCTGTTCAAGTTCAGTGGCTGAGGATGAAAAGAGAACAATGTCGTCGGCGAAACGTAGATTTGTCAGTCTCCTCACCTAATGCATAATTATTTTAAAATAAAACCTCTGAGAATAAATTTAATTGTGCTCTCGCGCAATGGACGTCGATTAGAAAGTGTTCTGATGAGTGATTCGCGCGAATTGATTGCCTGCTTTTAGACTTGCTTAGAAAGTGGCCCCTAGCGTCGCCTTCTCTGTATTTTTACGAGGATGCCCGCGTCTCTAATTAGAGTACGTTCGTACAGTGTATTTTTTTTAAAGCATTTTGCTTTCTGTTTTAATGAAATAAATAAGTACCTACTTTTAATTCATAAGATCAGTTTTTAATCAGCAAAACAACATCAACAGAGTAGGTACCTGCTGCCCATAAATGGAAATCTAAATAAATACGTACGGTCTATTATAGGTCTTTTTGCGTCGCATTTTCATGTACTACCAGCACATCAAGCTACTACAATCTGTCAAATTTCTTTAATAGATTTTCAACTTTATCGCAAAAGCATAAGGTTCAAAGTTGATTGGGAAAATTTGACAGTTTCGGGTAGCTTGATGTGCTGGCTGGCGTCTGTACCTAGTAGACCAGTAGGTATATACTACCTACTTATTCGTATATTATATAGACCATTTTTTTATTGTTTTTACGGCACCTAATTAATTAATTATCTTTTGTTACTGGTAACAAAAAAATAATGAAGATTCAACACGGCTAAAGCCATTTCTTGTATTAAATTCAGGTAGATGCGTAAGTTTTTAGGGCTACCACGCACGGTCCACATCATCCGACTTAGAAGTGTGTTACCCGCAGGTCCGACAGCCCTCGAATGCAGGTGACCCGGTCTTATACTGTACCCGGTAACTGTTCTTCGGATGTCACCCATACTTAATAAGGTGCTAGTTAGGTACCTTTAAATATTGACGAAAATTTTAACAGTGCGTTTATGCGGGCACGATATGCCAAATGGTCTACTTTCTTCAGTCGAAAAAAGCAAGTTATTAGCACTTGCTGTGACTTCCGGTTTACTTGACAAAATTATTACGTCACGCCCAACGTGTGACCAGGATGATCAAACGTGAATGGATTCATAAATGTTTTTATTATAGAGGAATTGTTACATTCTGAGTTTGTCGTCCATCAGTTGAAGAAACGTGTTACATACGTATAATATAAATAGTGGTGGAACAGTGCTGCGCCGGCACACCAGTCGCCGGTGACAGCGGGTCCGCCGAGATTCTCTCTGGAGAAATTTGTTGTCGCAAGACTTGCGCCGTCATCACTTATGTTTTATGTATGCTTTGTTGCCACCATTTACTGGTAAACCGCTACATACATGACGCTATTTATGTAATGACCACGTCCAGTTCATAGAATAACTACCCATACGTACGCCGCAGTTGTTGGTTCGTCAATAACAGTCATGATAATATATCCGTCTTTACGGTTGTTACAAGTTCTTTGCAATATACCTTGCACTGGTGCTATTTTATTTCACTAAATAAAATATAATTTACACACCGCATTATTGGTTTGCTTGTATTGGATTGATTTACGCTCAAGTTTGAAGGTGGCGTGACCCCATGACCCAGTAAACCTGCACTGGCGCAGGTGACTGAACTTGGCTTTGCAACGCACGAGAAACTTAGCCTCACTTTCGTTCGTCGCGGATCTTCACGTCCAAGCCGACCTACATTTGCATAAATAATTGATTAATTATTATTTGTAGTTATTTACTTAGGTAGGCTGTGGAATTAATCTAGGTAATTTATTAAAATTACGTTATTAATTTTATTATTATTTTATTGGTGATTTCACGAATTGCTCATTATTTTTCGTCCTCAGTTTCATCGGGATGAAAAATTATTTAACGTGAAACTTACAAACTTATTCTACTTAAAAAAAATTAAACGATTTAAAATGTGTACCCTTTTAATCTGCTTTCTGCTAAGAGACGAATTTATACTTTTTACCTAAATGTTCTCTTTTCGTTTTTATATGTTTAGAATTTAAGATGAGTTTTCAGCGGGGGTAGTATTTTCTAATTTGACTTGTGTTCAAAATGATGTTGGGGTACCATATTTTCCCTAAAAAACTGGCTACAGGTATATTTTTACAGCATCAAGTATAATTATATTGTCTAGTAACGCAGAACGACTAGCGCAAGGCGCGGTAAACATGGCGATGGGTGAAAGCAACGCGGTCCGGTCGCGTGTGTGCCACTGCCGTGCAAGGTTAACGTTTTTCTAATTTCGGAGCGAGGACTCAGACCTGCTATTACGTTGTCACCAACTCGGTCCCAACTTTCATCGGAAATTCACCGTGGAAAAATGAGAATTGCAAATTTCACCAGCCATTTGGCAATTTTCCTCTTGTGCGTGCCGCCCGCGACGTTTGCATTTGTGCAATTTTCTTTTATGAAACTTAGTGGCAATTCATGCAAGTAATGTTTGATGGAGAATGCAAAAGAATGCAGCATGTTTAGTATGCACCTACTTATACTTTTGTTATCAACATAGCATCACCAAAAACAAAACTAAATATTAAAGAAAGAAGAAAGTTTTCGCCGCGGGAAAATATTATCTACCTATCATCAGAAAACCTCTTATTCTTGTTTTCACCTGCCGCGTTTTTTTTTTTTTGGCTTTTTTCGCCTGCTCAGTGACCGGTCCAGCGTGCAATCCGCTTTCTAAAACCATCCGTAAGTCCGTGCGTGTTCTGTACGCGGATATCAGCGTGGACTGAAATTTATTCAGTCGTACGTAATAAACATACATCGTTGAAAACTACGTGACTAACTGTATAACTACATGTAATTGAGTTATGTTACAAGTTTAGGTATTATATTAGGTATACAGACCTATCTGAATATTTAGTGTTTATGTTTTTCGGTTTTCAGCCTTATTTTTACATAAGACTTCACTCATTTTTAGTCTGCTTTGATGTTTACCATTTATGGTCAAGCCGAGCAAATCTTTTTTAGTCCCTGCCCTTTTCTTTTAGTTTTGTTTTGTTGTCCATTAAACTTCCAACGCGTCCGAACACTAAGCATAATCATACCGCAGTCTTAAAACAATTAGGTGATTTATTATTATTTTAATGACATATCTACTTAGATCCATAATCCAAGCAGACATCAAAATGCAAATAGCTGGACAAATCTAAGGTGCTTAAATTCAGTGGCAGTTTCACACAGACTACCGATGCACTTACGATGATAAAGACGCATCATCGATTCCCGCGATTGATTAGTTCTAGCTGTAATGATAAAGTAGCTATACTATAGGATGTTCCGCAAAGTGATCCATAGGCACGTTACACACCGTTACCGTGTTCTCGATGCGGATCAATCGTACGGTACACCTGATTTAAGATGCACATGTTCAATTTAGGTCGTCACCTACTTGAGCCATGAAATCGTGTCAATCACCGTATTACATCTTAATTATTATGCTCACATTGTACCTGATTTCTAAACATAAAATGGGAATGTATAAATAATTTTCGACTGACATGTGTTTTGTATTGTTTTTAAGAAGCCAACCCTAATAAATGTTTTTTACTTAAAAAAAAGGTTTTATGAACGTCTTATTTAATTAAATCCACACTAAAGGTGTGGTCAAAATCTTTTATCCTGAAAACAATGGTTGTTTAACTTGTTTTCGGAATTCCGTTCAATAACATACGGCGTCTTCGAAGATTCATTACTTTTTTGTCGTTTCTACGTCGTTTCTAGTCCTGCTATCCGATACTTAAAAATAGATAAAAAGAAAAGAAATAAATTTCTCCGTGCATCCGAAAGGGCCTACCAAAGTCCGCAGGCAAGGCGTCAGTAGGTATATAATTTACGTTTTAAAAACATTTCGATTACCCAACCTCGCCGATGAATGACGAGATTGCCTCTCACGTCCGTCGACACAACTTTCACTTTAAGTTTTTTGGACATGAGTGGATCGAGAGATTTTGTTAGTCTCACCGCAAGATGACGACTACGGAGATTTACCATCGCGAGTTGCGACTATGGAATTCTTTCTAGCGTTGATGTCTTTCCCTAACAATAAAAAATGTGTTATTTTTTTAAACTTTTTGTAGGTTTAAGCATTTTTATTACGATTTTGAAGATACTTAGACTGACTTTTGCCAGGTGTAACGATTAAAATATCGAACTGTTCTTTCATAAAACTAT
The DNA here is from genome assembly GCA_927399505.1 of Luperina testacea. Lineage (NCBI taxonomy): Eukaryota > Metazoa > Arthropoda > Insecta > Lepidoptera > Noctuidae > Luperina > Luperina testacea. The sequence goes on along the minus strand of OV656768.1, from coordinate 12,833,751 downwards.
TTTCTCATAGTGGAGGTACCTACGGTATTTCAGATAAAATTGGAATAAGCTGTAGCGGAGTAACTGATATCTGATAAACATACTGTTGTTCAGCAATATCAATGTGGAAACGATATACGCTCGATGACGTAACGTTTCTTAATTTCTGGGAATACGTTGTTACATTCGAGTACCTATATTATGTTGAAGCGAGAAACGCGGCGACAGGCCCGGGCAGCCGGCACGCAAGCGGATTATTGGCCATTCCGATCGCAGCAGCTTTCCTCGCCACTTTCAACACGCGCCGGCACACGTTTCAAGACTTTTAATTACTTAAGAACCTGTCACAAGTATCATAATAACACTCGTCAAGCGTTAAGATCTCATCTTTTGTTTACAAACTTTTATGGAAGTTTCTAGGAATATTTATGATATGTTTTTTTTACTTTTGAAAAAAAACAGTTTCTTATCAATGAACTGCTTGAAATGATATTTTGTCATTCCAAATAATGAACAGAACTGTCAAATGAAAGCGACTTACTTTTCTCAATGAACTTGAATATTTAAGCGTCATAAATTGATTGATTCGCTCTATTTGAAGAATAGAGCAATTAAACGAGCTACCGGATGAGATAGAATTGATTATAATTTGCAACGCGAGTAACCATCTATCGTAAATCCAACATGTTACGAGCAAAAAATACCGTTAGAAGCGCTGGAAAATCTCTTTGTAAAACTATATTTTTCAATGCATCTAACGCCATTGTTACGTCAAATTAGCTACTCAAGAGTGTTTTGTCTTCTGGTATTCTTTAGATTCTCCGCGACGAATTCAGGGTTAGAACGCATTATGTGAACATTTTCACATTTTAGAAAGCGAAGGTTCGTATTTACATGACTAAAGCGGACAGTGAAAATAAAGTGCCGTGTGGAAGTTCATAACAAGGTGTGAAATGTTCGTGACTGATTTGTATCATTGTACCGTCATTTGTTCAATGATAATTGATTCGGAAGATATGTAGTTTTGTTTGAGTTCGTGTGTTTATACGTATTAAATTCGAGTCTTGTAAAAGGACGGAACTTGACTTATCAAGTTACTGAAAATTGGTGGAAACTTGCCATTTCCGGTCGATGTACTTATAATTTCATTTTGGAATTTTGTTTTGTTGAATTTTAACTTATTAATTAAGTATCGTTATCAGAAACATCTGATTAAATATTTAACTTATCAATTGTCGAATAATGAGGCAGTTAATTAGCTATAGCTACGAGACTCCCGGAAGTCTGGCGTATTTTTGTGAATTATGAAAATTGGAAATTCCTCACTTATTTCTAAAAGTTTCTTAAACAGTAAGGCATTAGTTATTCACTCAAAAGCTTATGTTTAAATATAATTCATTTATGAATATACACAGCTATCAAATGACAAAATATATTAGAGAAATCGATTTATTCCGGTCTGATTCAAACACCAAACAATGAATTGCATGCGATCATCTTTAAACCATCGTACATTTATCCTTTTGAAACATTCATTCGTATAAAGTGCCCAAATTAAATCTTGACTGATTTTAAGCACCATCCATATATTCCCATCTATCCTTTGATTGATAAAATGCATAAAAACTCATACGCAATCTACTAAGTATAGTATTTCCAATTAAACTGGTTAAATTATGTTTTTTTATGACTAAAATTTTTCTCCTTAGAGATGGAAATCCTTGTAATTTTTAAAAGTTTTCATCAGCCCTTTCCTTTTTTCGGCAGTGTCTTAACACAAATACCTACTTATCAAATAATTAAGTATGTATCTATTTTAAGCATTTCATAAAAACAGTTATATAATTATTTCACAGCAATTTTGATACAATAAAAAATGTTTATTCACAGCATAGTTAAAAAAAAAAACAAACACTCATTAAAAAATATTAAGCTTTTTGTAATAAAAACAAACATCTTGTATCACCAAAATCACTTGTGAAACACCTTATCTATTAAATCACGTGGTCACTTGCAATCATCAGCGTCCTTTCCAACTTTCACACAAATATTTTAAACACCGATCACTTAAGATATTCCACTATGCGTCCTAAGGGATGGACCTTTAAAAACCTTACCTTATCTCGAACTGGGGGTATATCACTAACACTGAATCACGTTATCTTCCACAAGGTAGCTTATCGTCACCGGTGAAAGTGCGTGTTGCCTGTGCGAGAGTTAAACTTGCAATGAGTGTTGCGCCTTGAACTTCACTATATATATATGATGACCCAGTTATGGTGGCAGCGGCTAACTGTGCTAGTCGGTCCGTCTGTCCGCGTGTCCAACCAGTTCCCATCCCGTTGCACGTACTGTTCCCGACTGGACCTTGTCAAGGACATTCGGTTACCGAACCGACGAAAACTACTGACTTTGAATAGTTGAGATTCCTTTGCAATTCTATGGGTGATTCATTTATTGGGATTGACCAAAATATTGTTCCAATCTAATGATAAGAACGTTGTAGATGAAGGTTCTGAAATTAACAGTATCGTTTATTTTGCTCCAGGTAATTCCTTGGATAAACCAGCAGAATCTTACGGTCAGGTAAAAGAAGTATAAGGGTAAGTGAAAAACATACATATTCATACTTACAAAAGTCTGAAACAGGTAATATAATATTAGTTTTATCTCTAGATTGTTGTTACAGGCGGATAACGATTGTGGTAATTTCTGTTAGTTTCCTTATGAATATGTCAGTCGAATATAAGAAGCGTTAATTGAACTAGCATTGATAGATTGGATCTTTGTCTGTTAACCCGACTTTGCAGCTATCTTATGCTCACTACACTATTAAATAGCATCAAACGAAGAGAATAGAAAAAAAAATCTACTTTCATGTAGTCAGGATTTTTGTCCAATCATCCAGTCCAATATGCATTTATGAACTGGGTTCTAATAATTCCAAATACTGAAATGATTAATGGAACGCAGATCAAATGCTATCTGGGTCCTATCTAAATTCCTGTAGGAGACAGATACAGATATAGTAAGATACAAGTGATCATATTCGGGGTTCCAGCCACCTCCGCCTCCTTTTATAAGCCATAATGACAACCGAAGTCGTCTAACGTACGTCATACACGCTCTCCGAAGCACGAAGATCTCGATGTACGGATGTATACCTATAGGTAAACCCGAAAACTGTCACGGCACCCAAGATAAGTTATAAAAAGCAAGCGTCGTTAAACCCCGTATACGTTGTAACAAAACAATCTAAAACAACAAAAAAAAAAACAGTCGTCATTCAATAGTTTAGTGTTAGCTTGTATATGACCAGCTCCCTAATTGCGTAACACACTAACACTATCAATCACAATCTGAATCATTTTGAAGGATATTGCTAATCCATTGCTTCATAAGTTCAACATTTGTCTGCTCAACTGCGTAAATAACGTAATGAATGTTGTTGAACTGTCAAAATGAAAGCCATTGCTACTGTTAGTGTGTTTCACAATTACCCCGCAGCTATTGATTAAGATATAGATTCGATAGTTCGTCAATAGTAATAGAAATCAACTCAATGAAGTCAAGCAATACCTTTAGATCGTAGGGCATGCCATGTATGTCGTGTGTATTTGTAGTGCTGTGTATGCTAAGCACCCGTTAAAACGTAGTTAAACCATAATCACTTCTTCAAAAGGAAACCTATAAGCGTACGTACCTACCTTAATAAGGAGTTCGTTCCCTCGATACGCTCTCTTTGGTACCTTAATACAAATAATACAAACATTATCTTATTCGTGTGATGCAGCTTCACTACTGAAAAATTTCCATAAGCTCCGCATATTTGTCGTCAGACGAAACAGTTTTTCACTGAATATCATCTTCATTCTCCTGCCTTTATCCCAATTTATTTGGGGTCGACGCAACAAGTCTTTTTCTTCCATACTTCTCCATTCCATTCTTCTCTTCTCTTCTTCTTCTTTTTCTTCTCTTCATCTTCTTCTTATCGTTCTATCTTATCGTTATTCACTGAATATATAATAAAAGATGTCATTCCTCGATCACTCACATAAAATTAGGTCCAATGTCACATAGCTATTTCCCATCCGATGGCTTTGTCTAATCACTTAGTTTTCCCAGTAAAGTTGATGTGTCTCGTGGAAACTGAAGCGACTAACGCTTTGATCCAATGGGCTACATTCTCTTACTTCTCACGCTTGTCTTAAGTACATAATCACACTGCGATCACTTAATTGCTTGGGCATAGTAAAGGCATATCTAATTTGATTTTCTTTCCATGAATGGTGTGTTGTTCTCTTGATTGCTTTACGTAGTCATTTGTTAGAAACTGCATGCTTTTACGTTTAACTTTTTATGATATTAAAATAAGTCACAATGCTAGAGCAACATTTTTTTAAATTATCTTAATTCAATTTCGTCTGCGTTTCTGATGCAGAAAGTGATATTGATATTATTTAAGAAATTGTTGCTCTTAGTTCAATCCTCGCTTAGCGTTTCTCAGGTAGGCGTAGCAGTAGCAGTATTTTGCATAGCTTCCTCGCCTAACACTGTGGAAACCCTATAATTTCTGGTCCATATCCTTCATTCAAAGCACTTATTTAGTTATATCGTCTTAACTTATTCAATAGGTACTTTAAGGTAACTCGCATGGCGTGTTTCTTTGGTATAATTATGCTTACCTTGATCATGCAAATATTGGTTATGCAAGACATTTTTTAAATCGTTGGTTTTACCTATGTGTTTGTTTTCCCTGATTATGATTGTAAATACCACCTAATAAGACAAATGCTGATGAAACTCACGTTGACTTGAATAAGCACTGATATCAAAATATTTCCAGGTACTTATTCCTGCATCTTCTTGAAGATATTTGTAAGTATAAATGTATAAATTTTGCGTTCGCAATTCACTATTGCATCTGAGACCTTTCTCTGGATTGTATTGTCATCTGCAAACGGATGGATTACCTTGTAAGGGACTATTAAGCACATTCATTTGCTTATTTAGTTCCCATTTCTGCTTAGAAAATAGCAGGTCTTACTTAATTAAAAAGCAAGTTTCCGCTCACTACGGTGTATTTGATCTGAATCCATGGCGTCCGTTTGTAGAATAGTAGGACAGCAGCTTATGCTTGTGTGTAGCATGTTTATTCTTACTTTGAGCAATAAATGAGTCTTCAGTATAACTTGTTTTAATATCTCTGAAATATTTACCAATGTCTTCTAAGCCCGTTCAGTGGGAGGCCCATGTTGACCACATGCCCGTTATCAATGGTTGCAGATTGATGTAATAATAATAATAAATAATGAATCAGCGATTTCTTCAATGAAAGAAACAAATTCATCTAACACGAGAGGGTCATCAACCACGCTGTGCAGGGTGAGAAGGTTGGTGACCCATCCGTGGCTGTACGTTCCGACAAGTTGTAGGTAGGTTTAACATTATAGTTTCTGTGTTGGATATGCCAATCAAATATAATAGAAAAAAAAATGGGTGACTGGAAAATTCATTCAGCACTGCTTGACGTATGAATTGTATTCTTATTTTAGATATGAGAAAGAGTGCGTACGGTGTTTTGAATACTTAAGTTATTCTTGTATTAATTAATTAAAAAACCTAAAGAGCGAAAGTTGGAATGCATGGAAAAACAAGAATTTACTTTCGCTAGCTTCCTTACAGAAAAAAGAGGTCGAAGAACTTATCGAGGCTAATAAAATTAAATGGTCGCTTAAAATCAGAAAGAAATTAAATAATGAAAGTTGGAATACAAGGAAAACATAAAAATTACTTTCATTAGGTTCCTCGAAGAGTTACTCAATGTAGGGGGTCGCAGTATTGTTTATAATGAACGGAGGACTCGGGCGTCAGAGCACTGACCCGCCGCTGACTCATTTATTGCATTTCACTTTCTTATTCGGAAAACCCCACTTATCTGTACGAACATTCTACTCTAATACATTCTCGAATAGACTTGAAACCTAAAAGCCTTAAAGCCTCATCCTTTGTCGAGAGATTAATCCTCAATTGAAGAACTAAAACAATAATTTAATCTCACGACTTTGTCGTGGACTTTCTCGATGCATAGAAAGTGACCTCAGTGTAAGTAGAGGGTTAAATATGAAATGTAAACTCCGTACAATTTGTATAAATATGATAACTATCTATAGGCCATCTTCCTAATGTTTTTATTTTTAGTAGGTAACAATTTTAAGATCACCACATTAAGGTAGAGAAAGGCGGTAACCAAATAAGCAAATTTTAGCGATTTGAAGGTGGCTGGTGTTGACAGGACGGCGGATGCAGAATCCAAAGAGCTAATACTATGGTGATGGTGCTGTATTTGAGTATCTATGTCAGAATAATATGTCCAGCAATGACTGACATAATTATGTAGAGATGTGTGAAAGCTTAGGTGATATGTTTAGAAAAGGGGTGATTACCTAGACAACGACTACTAGAGAAGTATGAAAGAAAAATATAGGTATGTTGTGCCGACCCCCAAATAAGTATAAGGTAAGTACGTAACAAATAACTTTTATTAAGTAGGTTTGTCCACTACCTTCGTATGAATTTAACGGTACAATATTCAAATTCGTACATAGTAAAATATTTCTTGAACACACGCTTTGCGTTTACCTCAAATGTGACGGAAGAAAATCAATCAGTAATAAGTACCTACGTACAGACGCCAGCACATCAAGCTACCCAAAACTGTAAAATTTTGCCAATCAACTTTGAACCTTATGCTTTAGAGATAAAGTTCAACATCTATTAAATAAATTTGACAGATTGTAGTAGCTTGATGTGCTGGCGTCTGTACATAAACATAAGTACTGAAGTGCTAGTAGTACCTAGCTGCGTGTCTGGTAATATTTGTCAATTTACATGTAGCTGCGACCATTCGAGGGTAACTGTAAAGTTGGAATGTGAGCTCGACTTGCCTACCTACTTCTCTCCACTCCACTGATCTAAATATGAGGAGCAGTTTCGATACTCATCAGTTTTATGAATCTTGTTTATGTGACTGACATTAGAGCAATAGATCTAGGTCTAATATCGTTACAGGTATTAATCAGGTGCTTATCAATGAGCTTAGTAACCTTATTATGAGTTCTCATTGGGTATAAGCTTTAGCACTACTGCTAAGGCACTGGTTATGGTCATTTGTTGAAGTGGGTAAACAAAACTGGATGGCTCGACATGGAAATTAAGTGTTCAGGCTGTATAGTAGTTAGTTTCCTCATTATAAAACTGGAATTTAGTATTCCGCCGAAGCTTGACATCAAAAACATAATTATCGAAAATGTGATCCATTACAACTTGATTGAGTTGTACGACATACTTGCATTCACGAGAAAGCAAAAACATGATTAACCTTTTCCTCAGACATGAGTTATAGATGATCACTTTTAGTGTCTATTCACCGTAGACGGAACTTGAGAACTGGGACACCATCATCTCGTCCCCATAGTGGTTTATATGAACCGCAGAGGGCGGGCCCGGTACTAGATCCAACTCATCAGTAAGGTATGGGGTCATGCGCTTGTAAAAGTTGCTATTTCGGTAACATGATAATCATAGCTTGTTGAGATAATACCTGTTTGAATGAGCAGTATAATTGGACAACCACAGAGCTGAGTACCTAAGTAATAACTTAAGTAAAGGTAACTGAGGTCTCTTTAAGCCATGAGACCTAAGTTACGGAACTACCACTAGATACTAGATAGTAGGTAATGCTTGCGGGGCGTGAATAGAAACAATTGAGTATCGCATACCAACGCGCACTATTTATAATTGAACAACTAATCTGACTGCTGAATTAATTAAGTCGTAATTAGCAGCTGCATAGGAAGATTAAGTATAATTATTAGATAGAATAATAGTTTAGCGGGCTTAGCCACTCTTAGTAGCTAATTAGAGATTTCCCAAAATAACATAATATTTGGTTGAGTAGATCCTCTAAACTTATTTATAATTTCAAAAGGGTTTGTGTCATTTATGTATGACAAACCCTTCGTTGAAAAATGCAAATTGGTTGCCACGAGTGGTAATTTTTAATACTGGTCAAGCAACTGGAAAGTAGGTAGGTATGCTTTTCTTTCAAGTTTGCCAGCTGACCTCGAACTTACCTGTTATTCAGTTAAATATCACAATTCATGGTGCAGTGAGAATTACTTCGAGAGTCTTCTAATATAATGTGCAAAGAGATTGCAGCTAGTCGCTATTTTTGAACGACTAATATTTAGGACTTGCGTCAATCAATTTCACTTTCTGTTCAGACACTTTATAATTTAAACTAATTGGATGCATGGAGAAGAGAGAGTTAAAACTATTACCTTTCATTGTAATTGACAAAATTACATTTTGTTTTTATAAAAAAGAAAACACGCAGATATTTTTCTTACATTAGAAGGGGAATTTGAAACGTAGGTAGGTGCGGATCCAAATAAAGATATGTTCAAGGTAAACAAATAATACGATGTGTAAACATAGCGCACAGTGGGCCAGTAGGACATCAGCGAAATGGTAGCTTTCGTTCTTACTACCAATGACTGACTATTATCAAGGCAAGGCAGCGTGACCTAGAAGGATACGCCGCATTCCAAGTTCCAACCGTGTTAGTGTTAGCGTACGTGTCACCGTGACTTGATAATAATTTTGTTTAGGCTAAACATTTAGGCAGGTACAGATTCAACAAACAGTTCTGTAAAAAAACTGTACTCTGTGGATCAACATCATAATTTGTTTGGCAAACGCATTGGACATGAGAGTAAATTATGATAAGCTTCAAGCATTAGCTTGAAGCTTATCATAATTTACTCTCATGTGCAAAAACAGACAGAATTATCTGTCTGTTTTTGACGTAGCTTTTTCTTCAGGCACCTTTTTCGACATGAGCATTGTTCGCAAGTCCTTATTCTTAGCAAAATAAGTGCTCTGTTATCTAATTAAGCTAAATTGATTGCACTAAGTGTAACCAATAGTTATAAAATATCATTTCGATCATGTACCTAAAGCTTCGTTCGTATTTCTTCACTCATTAATGTCTGGCTTACGAGGCTGTCATCGCTGAGTATCACCTCACATAATAATTGCTAGGTCTATTGAATAGAGACATTGCAATATATGATATTTTCACTCAAGGCTTAACAATAGCTTTGATACAAATAACAAGTTGGCAATGTCACAGTCATAGAAAGTGAAGACTGCCCCAATGTGAAGCAGAACGGATCGCTTGTACCAAACAACAATGGGTTACGATTACGATTGTGGATTGTGGACCGCCCCTAACTATAATATGCCATATAATATATTGCCTATATTGCTATATATTGCCTAAGCGTAATGGAGCGTTTTTTGACGATCACTTTTCTCACGCACCAATCTGTCGATGGCAAATACTTTTTCACTTCAGTAGCTCAAACATGTAGGTTTTGCTGCGTGAAATCAGTGAGCAAAATGCGATTTTGCTCACTGAGTGAGACAAAGTAACTTTTTAATTTATTTTTCAGAAAGCCGCGAATATATTATTCAGCCTTGGGTTAATCATACAATTCGAAACATTCACACTCTATCTCTTTCCCACCATTAGAAAGAGAGAGAGACAAAGACGAGCCCTTTCGAAGTTCGGATTTTGAATTCGACCTCAAAGACAAACACGTTCGGAATTTCGTACTAACTAAAGAAATTTTGCAAAAAGAAAATTATGTCTTTTAATGTAATTTATTGAATTTTTAACTTATTGTTGTATTTAAACGAAAATAAGTATTTACTGCAAATAAAACTGATATTTAACTTGTAAATATTTATTTCTAGTTTCAATAAATGTTAGGTACGTAATATATTTTGAATAATAAAATATCATGGGTGCTATTTCCGAACACGCCTTAATTTAAATAAAAGAGCGGGAATAAAATTTCGTGACTGGCGTACAGGGTTGAATAAGTTAAAAAAAATTAAAATAATCGTAAAATATGAGTGAAACTAGCGACGAGAACAGTATTTTAACACCGGAAGAGTTAAAATAACAAGTTATTAATGCAGAATTAAGTTTCCTACCTGAGAAGTCTCGCGAGAAATATCTGAAAGCATACCATGATGTCTTCAATGAATGGAGACTTACAAAGGGCGTAAGCAGTTTTTCGGAGGTGTTGCTATCTTATTTTTTAGATTTTATAGAATTGGTATCTACCTACAATGTTAATTATTTTGATTCACAATAAATAGTTATTTCAATCTATTCCTGATTATTATTTATCTCCTAAAGTGTTCTCGCTGCTGAAGTGAAAAGTTATGTGTGTTACTCGAGAGCAAAGTTTTTTTGCATCTCGTGCCTTTGAATCCCTCGCCACACTCAGGATTCAACTTTAGAATCACTCGCTACGCTCGTGATTCAATCGTTGAATCCTTCGCTTGCTCGGGATTCAAAATCAGCACTCGCAGCAAAAAACTACTTTGCTCTCTTGTTGCACAAATAACTATTTCTTAACGTAACACATTTCGCCAGTTATTTTAAGTCCAAGGTGGGTTGCCGTGTCAGCGGGATTGTCCGAAAGGGTTACCGCTGGCTCGGAACATAAAGGGCTAAGGAAGGAACACGGGTGGGTTTTAGTCAGTAAGAGTCTGACACTCCCTTCCGCTTCACCCAGAGCGGGAGGAGTCATTTGATGATTTCCCATGCTGAAAAAAAAAAAGGGGTGCTAGCCTATTGTCATCAACCGGGCACAAGTCTAGACTCCGAGATACTATTGAGAAACCCTAGATGGAAAAATCCAATAATACTGGTCGACTTGGGAATCGAACCGGACCTCATGCAAACCAGTAGCGCTTTCGAGGCAAATAATTACTCTTATCATATGGTCCAAAGTTCAATAATTGTTTATTTACAAACATTATGACCGTATTGAACACATCGATTTTTTGACGAATGTCAGAGGTTCTTCAACCAACAATCATAGCACATTCAAAAGAAAGTGAAGTTTCCGAGTTGTTAATATCAAGCTGACCTGCTTAAATCCTGATTTTAAGTGAGACTGCAGTTTTTATCAATGTTGGATTAGATTAAAAAACAAGTGGGACAGTAAACAAAAAATGCTTGCTGTTCGTGCTTGAAATAATTCGTCGTTTTTTAAAGCATCCATGTTTTTAAAGTGTTATATTAGTTACGGTACCCAGGTACTTATAGGTAGGTATTTAATCACCATATGATTAAACATAACGTGTACTTACAGGAAAACTTCAAGTTCCTTTTACTTGCCTACTTAATAAAAAGAAAGTACAACATAATTAGTTTTTAAACCGACGTATTTAAAGATGACGAAGTTCCTTTGTTAAAAATAAATAGTAGGTTAGCACAAGATTATCTATCTGAAAAATATGAACATAGAGGGTTTGGCTTTATTATCAAAATGGCACAAGGTTTTGTAAAGAGTAATTTGCAAAGTCTAAAGCCCTAAGGTCACATAAAACCACGAAATGACTAAACAGTCCTTCTAGGCTTAAACACACCTATCATAACTGACGATAAAATCTGTTTGTTCTTGATTAAAATGTACCTAACATATGTATAAATAAATATAAGTAGTTGCGTAAACACACGTGTTATTAAAGAAATATAAATAAGTAGATAATTAATAAATTAAACATTATTAAGTAGGTATGTGTGTTTCGGCTTTTACAGTTTGTAAAGAGAGAATAAATTGTTACCTAACTGGGGTTCTAGATTTTAAACATTTCGCAATTTTTACACGACTACCAAAAAAAAGGAGTGTTATGTTATTATATTAAATACGTAGTGTTAGCAAAACTTTTACTAGTAAGGTTTATTAAAGGTGTCATTGATTAATTTACAAAACAAAGAGGTCTTTATTTAATGCCGTGTAGGTCATTATTTCTTCTCTCGTTTTCTCTTCATCGATCAAAGTTGAAGTTGAAAATCAAGAATGGATGCCGCTTCTCCCATGGTAGGTACACGAAAGATGTTCGAGAACGATATGGAAGTTGCTTGTTCATTCAAACAAATTAAATTGCAATATGTTTAAAGTTTGTGAGAAAGTGACGCCTCAGACTGGCACGATAACCTTTAGACGAAATTAATCATAAAGTTTTTTACACGGCGATGTTTGATACCTACTAAAAACAATTTGTGCGTTTAGTATATTGAAGAATTGGTACCGAATAAACAATAGCGTATAAGTACCATAATACCCTGTTTGGTCAATATTAGAAACTAAGCAGCGACGTCTTCATATGTAGAACGGCAGTTCCGTCAAATGACCAATTTAATAGAAACGCGTAAACAACTACACTAATTTTCGTTAACATTAAGTTAAATTGAAACAATTACACTTGGTATAGTTTCCCTCCGTAGCAGGTGAACGTCTATAGTCTCTTACTTTTTATCTTCAACATAATTTGGGCGCTTTTTACTGACGCTTGCGCCCGACCCCACCATCAGCTTACTTTCTCTGGCGACTCGCTTTGACAAACCATAAAATATATTTGTATCTACAAGTTACTACTAGTGAGAAATGATTTACCCCGATAGATGCATCGCGACGAGTTCCGTAGACATTGGCGTATCTAGGGCTTTTTTTCAGGGGGCCTGGCCCCTAACCTTTTTTTTTTCTTTGGGAATCCTCATGGATACCCTCCGTCTGGGAAGAACGGAGGGTTATATCGGACTCCTACCAACTAAAACTCCACTGTTCCTTCTACTACCTTAGATCGGGGGCCCGGAAGATACTTGTACATTCGCCGCACCCCCGACTGGTATCAGCCCGCCTTACCTAGCGGGCCCCATTCCCAAGTGCGGGCGATCCCATGACCGATCCTATTCTTTTAGCACGTTAAACATTCTGCTCCTAAAAGAGTTTCATCAATTTGGAGAATACCCTTATATACCCACAAAATGCTTGCGTAGTTGCGTAATTAGCTAACCTAAAAACAGTTATAGTGATCATATCAATATTAAAAATCGTTTATGATTTAAATAAATGGATTGACTTGGCCATCGCATGAAAACACAATGTATCTCACAAGTAATACATATTATATTAAGAGCTGATTTTTCCATCGCTAGATAACTTTTGATCGAGGAATAAAATTGACGTTTGACAGTATTCGTATGAATGAACTGTTTGAAATGAAAATTTCAAAATTATTCCCTGAATATAGGTAGTTATCAGATAATTAAAAATCAATCCTTAATTAGATTGTTTAGTGCGATTGCCAAGTCAATCTATTTATTTAAAATGTGGGAATTCGTGACCGTGGTGGACAAGTAATACACTGAAGTATGTTGTAAATAGTAACGATTAATTTATTACGATATCAAGTAACTAAAGCTAGTAGTTACACTTGACACGAAAAGGTAAAATTAAATAATGTTATATGAAGAGTAAAACTAATAGAAACACGAAGCTCGCCGTAAACTATTACGGCGAGCTTCGGCGAGTAAAATATGATCGGGGGTCAGAGAGGACCTCGCACGATCGTAGTTCAGCACCGACTGAAGCTCTGAACCAAAACTCTACCAAATCTGCCGTTCACTACACAAAGGACGCGGCAAATCCACATCTGCCTTTTAAAAGTATATTATAACACGAGAAATGCAAATAGGTACAATACAAGACAAATAAAAATAACAGAACAATGAACCTTAACTAACAATAGCAAATGGGTACAATACAAGATAACTAAACATAATAGAACAATGAAGAACCTTAACTAAAAGTAAAGAATCATGAAAGACAATAGTACCTATAACATAAATCGCTTGCAGATGTGATTCGTGGGAAAAACACAAAAATAAAACTTTCTAAAAATAATTACAATAAGTTCCTCTATAAAAATATTACATTCTTAAAACTATGCAAGGGATGGGTACGTGAGACACAGTCCCCACAAAAACATAAAAGATTTTTCATATTGATATGGTCACTATAAGATGTTGTTAGGTTAGCTAATTACATAATAACTTAAGATAGAAGGTCCCTTAAGTAGGGACTAAATAAATTAACCGACTTTGTATTACATGGATCTCACAACTTTTTACGGTAGAAGAACTGAGTTGCGAGACTTGGCTTTTTTTACAAGTTTTGTTTTTGATGGCATCTCACTTCTTTTTGTAGATAGTCCTACTTTTTTCCTTTCCGGTACCTTTTTAACTTTTTATTTTTTAACATAATCCGTTGACCATTTTAAAAGTTACCTTTGAACATAATTATATCTAGGTACCTATCTATCATCACATTCATCACCTATGAATCAATAATGTTGCCTAGAATATCGTCTACATGTTTTGAGACGAACTGGTTTTTTTAAACCTACAAAAATAAATAATTAGAAATGACTTATGTCAAAAGAAGTAGTAACGTCAAAAACAATGATTGTTCTCTTTTTTTAAAATCCAGAATACGGGGTCAGTAAAACGTTGCCAATTATAATTAAGTAAATACAGTCTTAAAAAGTATCCACTGAATACAAAATGAATACCTAATATCAATAAATTAAGCGTGCATTATGATAGAAAAAGACACACGTTTTTCCTCAACGCTTTCTACAACATCGGAAAACAGGAAAACACACGGAAATACGCGGAGAGAATCGCTTTATAGCATTTTATATAAATGTCGGCTATTTGAACACTCGATGGAAATCTTTGCCTCAAAGACTCAAACATCTTCATTAATTTGAAACTTGAACTGAATTAAATCGTCGTTAAATTGAAATGAATGCGTCCAATGTGAAATAATGATAATGTGTTAGTGCATTTATTTTAGTCGCGTCGCTGCTGAAGTATTGTTTTGTCTTTTTCATGAAGGTAGGAAAGTAGTGAAATAGAATGTAGGGAGTGGAGGGGCAAGGATCAGTGGTGGGGTAGCCTTATAGCCAGTAGTACTTAGGTATAAAATAAATATCTGAAAGATCATTATTGACTTAAAAACCAATGCTGTTACGCATTCATCGATGTAGCACTTAACAATGTTTTTGTTGGGGTTTGCGTAAAGACGTATTTACCCACAATACAATGTCTATGTCAGCTCTGTTGTATTTTTTGCAGCGAGACACATCTATAGACTACAATAGGTTACAAGAGTGATAGGTCTCACTTCGTCCAAACTTTCTTTCATGTAGGTAAGTAACTACTTAAATAGCGTTACGTAAGACCGCTCACTGGCGGTCATCGATCTCCTAGATATTATCTAATTGTGACGTAATCATTATTATGAAACGGCTAATTTAAATATTGACATTCGCCGATTGGTTCGCACGATGTTTGGACGCTGGACGCGTATAATATTTGTGACGGCGGCGCGGCGTGTGATTTTTGAGAGTGTAATAGCTTTTTGTTTACTCATTAAGTGGAAAGGAGTGGTTTGTTTCCTGCCTGCCTAGGTAGTTGCTGTGGTTGGATGTTAAGAGGTTGAGTGAAGGATTTATGTCAAACGAACATTTTTATTTATTGGTAAACAGGAAATTCTGCCTTATTGGAATCCAGGTTATCGTCGATAAAATATTATTGAATGTCAGTGTTAAGTTTTATTTTGGTAAACAAATGCACAAAGACCACAGTTTCTACCATTTAAGGTGATATTAAAAGAATGTGTTTTTCTATTTCGTGTAACTTGTTAAGTAGGTATGTGAAATAGGGTTCTAACATTTTGGTATATGTTTTTTGACTCTTTGGTTAGTTAGTATCATGTAAAAGGAATACACGATTCAAAGAATTTTTCTCGATACAGAAAAATTGCAAAGTACCTAATTATATCTATTTTTTTACTTTTTTCGACATCACGGTAACGCTTAAGAGTTATTATAACAATGGAATTTGCTTTAAAACATAGAGAATTATTATATCAAAGTTTACTCAAAGTAGTTTTAAATTTTATTTATTTTGCTAAAAAAAGAGTAAATTCGTTTTGGCACATACGTCGTTTTATTTCGAGTTAAGATCATCATCTGCCTAGCCTTTTCCCAACTATGTTGGGGTCGGCTTCCAGTCTAACTGGATGCAGCTGAATAGCCTGTAGCCCCTTAAGATCCATATAGAAAAGGTCAAATTTCAAGATTACTAGAGTTCAGTCGGTTAGGTACCTAACTCTTTAGATTAAACTTATATCAATTTATTTTTGAAATTGCAATCAGTAATGAATAATGATTGGTGCCCCACAATGATAACTAAATCAAAATTAACTTTCACCAAAAACTATTCAGTTGAATGTTCCTAATTAGTAATTACCTAGCGTTTAATTAAAGCAAGAATTATTGTATTACGTACCCATTATGAATTTCATATTTAACTAATTAAACAATAAAGTATTCAATTAAAATATTTAAGAAATAATTCAAAGTTGTAGCAGTGGGTAGTGCGTTGAAGTCTTTTGTATGAGAAAATGAGTAAGTAGGACAAATCACTAAAAGCATTCATTTTATTTTAAAAACAACATTGCTATCCCTTTTATTAGGACATGCCTCGTTACAGAGTGTCTTCTATCACATATAGGAACTCATAAACATAATTGGTTCCCATTAAGATGAGGGAAATAAGTTACCGGAACGCTGGCAAAGTGACCATATTTTCGAAATTCTGAAATCTACATAATGTTAACATTGATGAGTCTTAGCAAGCGACATCTTCATGTTGTACCCTGGTACCTATATTAGTAGGCAGGCACGTAGGGTGCCTTCTAATGCTGGTGCACCCTACTGAAAGGATAGGTGCGTTCGTTACTAATTAGCGAATAATGTTCAGCAGTTATTTTGGTAGCTGAGCGGTATTTTTTATTAAAGTTATTTGCGAATGTTTTAATTTAAGGAAACAGGAAGTTTAATGTAACAGATGCGCAGCAAGTATGAATGATTGCGTCTACGCATCCACGCTATATTGCCATCTTTTACCGGAGGTTATTACTGTTGTAATGATGCAAGTGTTACTTTTTGCATGAATTATGATTATGACTTATGGTCATTTGCTCGCCAATTGTGTTTTGTTACAAGTTCAATACAAATACTCTTTAGCTATGCTTTGAAGACCATCTTATGAAATACTAGCTTCTGCTCGCGACTTCGTCCGCGTAATATTCTTGATCCCCGACCCACCCCGTCGCATCGCATCGCCTGCCCGCACTATTACTTCGTTTTCGCTTAGCGGTGGTTCTTATTTGTTTCCTTTGCTCGGCTCCTAAGAGTCAAGGCGTGATGTTAAATAGCCTATAGCGTTCCTCAGGAATTGGGCTATAAAATGCAAAAATATTTTTTCAAATCCAACTGGTACTTTCAGAGATTTACGCGTTTAAACAAACAAACTCTTCATCTTTATTGTTAGTATTAATACTTTCCCAGACGATTATTATTATTGTTAGGTTAATGCTGCACTACTGCTGTCGGTAAGCTGTACCAGTGTTTGTTTAATGGTTTTAAACCACTCATTTACTTCATATTATCGTCTCTTGCATCACAAATACGAAATAAGCCAATCAAAAAAACAAAAGTCTTTCTCCCGACTAAAATATTCCACTCTCAAACTGGCCAAACACTCATAGAAAATTGACCAATTACCTACGCATCTTAAAATAATGCCGACAATAGCCTAACACGTGTTCATTACGTCACGCAGGCGTACAAGGATTTAATTATAATTATTATGTACCGAGTATCGTGTGAGGGAATTGGGCAGCGGGGTCAACGACCCGCGTTCACTTTCTCTCGATGACCGCTGCCTTGTGAGTTGTGGATGACATATACTTATAGTCACGGATTTAATGCATAAGCGTTATTCATTGAGTTTTATGTTGGGTAATCCTGCTTTACTCACATTTTAATGTAACGAAATAAAGGTTTAATAAGTACCTACATGTGGGTGTAAGAGAAATGAGATATACCAAACTTCTTCGTCGTGTCGATGCCACGAACATTTGGCTAACTTAAGATGGCGCTAAGAGTGGCCGTATCTTTTCAAGAGTACTACTAACATTTTACATAAGTATTCTTAATGAGTGAAGAAAACCTGTGTGAGTTATTGAATTATTAGATAAAGAAAAGAGAAAATTAGACAGCGTGGCTTTCGTTACAATACGTATGTCAAGAACACAGGTCGCAGTAATATTTGAATTTGACAAGTTAGTAATAGTCGCGTTCGTCGACGTGACTGAAGGTTGCGTTCACATTCTTCAATGAGCATACGTTTTTTAATTATGATCGTTGTTGTTGTCGTTGATTCAGCTTGTAATTTTCAAGTATTTACAAAAATGTTTATTACGTGTAAATGAAGTAGTGTAATTAGCTATCATATCGTGAAGTCGCTTGATGTTGATGTAATCTTTAGGCGAATATCACGGTAGTATAGTTTTATGAGCAATTAATTTATTGGGTTATGTATATCTTCTCATTAAAAATGTTGTTATAAATACCGCAGGTACCTACTTTTCAGTCAAAGCTTTGCGATCGGGGGTCTTCCTAATTGGTGTCCATTAAATGGGGAGTAAAGGTTAGAAGGCTGTTCATCTGATCTTCGCATCAAATATTTATATTTAGCTAGGTCAGTTTATATTGAGAGGGAAGCCAACCCAAACCTTTTGGGAGGAACAAAGGCTAAAAGAATAAGTTTAAGAGATGATCCGCCAGAGACTCAAAGTTGTCGACGTAGCACACAGAATAAGCAAGCTGAAAAGTAAATGGGCCGGCCATATTAGCCGTAGAAACGATGACCGTTGGGGTAAACGTGTTCTTCAGTGGAGACCCCGGATCGGCAAACGTAAGGTATGATGACGCCCGCAGGCTAGGTGGAGCGACAATCTTCGCGGGGTGGCTGGTAGCACCTGGATGAGAGTTGCTGAGAATCGAGTTAAATGGCGTCTAATTGCTGGACTGCCTATGTCCAGCAGTGGACTGCTGTAGGCTCATGATGATGGATGAGGAATTTCGTTTACTTAGTAGATAGATAATACGAAACATATTTAAAAGCATACGTAATTACATAGATGCCTCATCATTACTACCATCTGCCTATCCTTCTCCATGTTGGGGTTGGCTTCCAGTCCAACCGAATGCAGCTGACTACTAGTATTTTACGTGAAGCGACAGAACTTTGAATCTTTCATGGACCTTTTCCAATAAAACTATTATGTACATATGCTTTACTTGTTCTTTATTTTTGCAATAACATAATAAAACAAAATCAAATTCTAAATGGTGTGCGCACTCCGCGGCCGTCGTTCGATGTGCCTATTTACCTACTAGTAAATATCTTCAAAGTTTCTCTAGCATAACGCCTTGTGTAGTCTATTTAGCATTTGGCTAATAACCTTAACCGTACTCACCAAGACCTTCAGTCCGCGTACAATAACAAGGCAATGTTAGCATAGACCGTATAATATGAGCGTGCTTTCTCTGGCTTAGTTATCTATTTTGTCCCATTTTTGTAGGGCGGATACAGAAATAATTTGTAGTGGTGGCTTCTATTATTTATAACATAAATAAACCTACCTAATTATATTGATAAGTTCTTGTTACATAATGTCTGCGTCATTCTTTTCAGCACTTATTAATTCTACTGGCCTACTCGATAATTTGTAGTATTCAATCAACCTGTCCTCTGCCAGCTTGCTCTTCCATGTGTTAACGATGATTGAAAGTAGACCAAGATAGAGGCAATCTTGATTTTATTAAGTTTATAGACGATCCCCTCAAGAGTCTCATATTATAACCATTTGACGTTTAAAAGTGCCTTTTGTGTGCCTATTTGAAATAAATTATTTGACTTTGACTTTATCCATGTTAAGGTCCAATCAATCAGAGTGTCTTATTATTAAATCCTCTTCTTATTTTCGCTCTCGATTCTTCCGCACTCAGTCTTAGTTTCCCTTTTTAGTTTGGCCTTTTTGGTTAGTGACTAACCAAAACTGTTGAATAAGTCGATGTGTCATAATTATGCTCACTGCTCATTCTTTTCTGTTTCAAATCCTGTTTGGATTTCGCAACTAGGTACTGAAGCTTAGATGATGATACTAGTAGCTTTAACGTTTGCCTAGGTTTAATTATTCACGTAACTAGCTAAACGCTGTGTCATATCATCTAGATTAGTTTACAAAACTCGCTCAAAAGAGGCCCCTACGCCACGCAGTCTGTTACTGCAGAAATATTACATAAATAACATCAAGAATAGCACATGTATAACTGAAGTTATTTTAACGGCCATCTACCTTCGGTTGCATAATATTTGCTCGAAAGTGCTGGCAGTGCCTAGAGATTCTTATCACGTCAGTTAGTATAGCAAATAAAATAAATATATGAAAGCCCCCATAGTTTTAAGCAGAGTGATATAACGCCTACTTAGGTTACTAGGGCCATTTGCTATGGAACTAACCCCTTACTAATAAACGTTGTATAGCGTCTCTATGTATAGTTAAACAACGCTTTGTCTTTTTCTTTCGAAAGTCAAATTACTGACGACTGAAAGAGAGAAATCGGTGTGTTCATCTGATTTAGTATGTTTATTAGTACCTATTACTAATAAACGTACTAAATCTAATTTACTAAACGTACTAAATCTAATGCATTAAATCTATTTTACTAATTTAGTAAGGTGGTAAATGTGTTAGTGGTAAACTTGAAAACGTACATTCTTGTTAGAACAGTCATGTGCCTGTTATCTCCGAAGTAGGTGCAGCAAAACAAAGCCTATCCCCACCGTCAGCCACTGGCGATATTGTTTCAATCTCATAATGGTGTGTTTTAAGATGAATATCTTATTATTCCATGTTTCCCTATAGAAGTTTTAAAACTACTATTACAATCTAAAAAAAATACTGCAACTTCAGTACCTACTAGGTAGAGTCAGATCATGTCTGAAAGAACACTCTTCTCAATCATTTGTAAGAATTTTTAGCTAATAAAACAAACTTATTAGAAATATTTTATCCAAAAAACATAGTAGGTAATAGTACATTATGATACATGTGTGTTATGTTGACCGTACGGCGAACGCTCGGCTTCCTTATCGCGCTCGCCCCGTCTCGAGTATGATGATCAGTGATCGGAGTAGGTAGATTGAACTGGGGTCATTGATCCGAAACGTATATATTACTATGGACATTGCTCCGGAATTGGTGGTAGTCAGAATTTCATTAGTTAGCCGAAATTTATATCTATCTATAAAAGATCTAGCCATAAAAGGCTAAAAATAAAAAATAAATATTAAAGCTTCGATCGGAATTCGATTGTTTTTATTATTCAACAGATAAATAATGAATTAATTTAGTTTTGATACCTTCCTTTAAATTTTGAATTGAGTA
Organism: Luperina testacea; assembly: GCA_927399505.1. NCBI lineage: Eukaryota > Metazoa > Arthropoda > Insecta > Lepidoptera > Noctuidae > Luperina > Luperina testacea. The sequence continues at coordinate 12,812,470 of OV656768.1, read as the reverse complement.
GTAATAATATCACTACCAACATTAACAATATTTAATTGAATCCGGAAATACCGGAATTACTTTCCGGAAAAATGGCTTATCCATGTTATTCTTTCTGTGTGCATTTATGATACAAGTACCAAAAATCAATCTACCTAGTCCGATCACTGATGATGATCAGTGATCGGACTAGGTAGATTGATTTTTGGTACTTGTATCATAAATGCACACAGAAAGAATAACATGGATAAGCCATTTTTCCGGAAAGTAATTCCGGTATTTCCGGATTCAATTAAATATTGTTAATGTTGGTAGTGATATTATTACTACTCAATTCAAAATTTAAAAGAAGGTATCAAAACTAAATTAATTCATTATTTATCTGTTGAATAATAAAAACAATCGAATTCCGATCGAAGCTTTGATATTTATTTTTTATTTTTAGCCTTTTATGGCTAGATCTTTTATAGATAGATATAAATTTCGGCTAACTAATGAAATTCTGACTACCACCAATTCCGGAGCAATGTCCATAGTAATATATACGTTTCGGATCAATGACCCCAGTTCAATCTACCTACTCCGATCACTGATGATGATGCACACGCATTTCATACGACGTTTTTTAGCACACTTGCGAGGAAAAAAACAGAATTGTATTATTAAATATTAACTTGTATGGAAAATGTCGCGCTGGTTTTGTTTTTCCGCGCGCCGCGCTAGCCAGCACTAACGATGCGCGCGCAATTGTAAATAAAAGCACTGACAACAGACCGCTAAACAGCCTATAGAAAAAATATAATAAACACAAAATAATGTTTAGACAGAGGGGCAATTCTACTAATTTTAACAACGTTCACAGTCTGATCTCAGTCTCAATCTGTCAAAAAATACGTCTAATTTCCCTACATTTTGACAAGTTTTTGACATTTGATTGTCGCCGAGATGAGACTGCGACTAGATTTTGAACGTTTTAAATTAGTAGAATTGGCCCTCTGATCGTAGTGTTATCGTATGTCAAATTGTAGTTTAGTTAGTATGGAATTAGAAAGTACTATTGGCATAGAGAAATCTTACACATTAGTTCAGTGAGAATCCGCAATAATAGAACGCCAGACAGGGTCTTTTCTGTTTGGTTTCTGAAGGGACCACGGACAATTTAAAGTTAATGCCCAGTGGTAGACCGCGAAATTAAATTTTTCTTACGTTTTTTGTAATTTGCAGGTCAGTATCAGGTTGTATCTTGATCAAAATATGATTCGCGACTATAATATATATGTATTTACAGAATTATAGTCATTAAGAATAGAATAGAATCTTTAAGTTCGATTTGTTCCCTATGAACTTTTCCATAAGAGATTTGTTCTTATGGAACAAATCTAACTTAGAAAAATGCATTAATGTTTCTAATGATTATAATTCTGTAAATACGTACCTATTACAGTCGCAAATCATATTTTGATCAAGATATAACCTGACACTGACCTGAAAATTGCAAAAAACGTAAGAAAAATTTAATTATCATAACATTAGTGTCGTTATCGCACTAGTGGAATAACATAAAGAAAAAGCACGCGTTTTTAATACACTGCATTATGGACCTAAAAGCGGTTCATTAAGAGCCACTTTACAAGCAAGTGAGTTGAAAACAATATAACATTAACTACAAACAAAATTAATGGTATCAACAATCTAGAAACAAACAGATTAACGCTGCGTCTGCGCAGCAATTTCATTCATTCAGATTACAATCTTTATGTTGTTGCTCACAGATGTCGTTCCGAGCGTTAATTTCTTCCGCCGTTGGTAGATGGCGGTACATGATCGCCGAACCGTGAAGCTCTTTAAAAAACGTTTCATCTTTTGTCTTTTCTTCATTACCGAATACAGTCTTCTGCATTCTAGAAATAAATGGAGTAACTTTGCAAACCAAAAGTCGAATACAACTCGTTTCTTCCTCCGAACCTTGTTCTAGAATCAATTCATCAATAGTATCTGGAAGAGATTCGTTTTTAGCAGCTGCGATGAGGTCCTGGAGATTTCTTGAGTTCTTATTTAAGATCCATGTTGTGGGGTCCTCTGATCGGTAGGGTTTTGATGGCCGTCTGGGTCCTGATAGGAATGTTGATATCTGGAAAGTGTAGCGTTACAATAAGAATCAATAAACTCCAAAAATGGTTATGATTCTACCATGTTGATAAATGATACTTCGGTTGACAACATCTAGGATTTAGATTAACTGTCAAAATATTTTGTTTCCGCATATTCTTAAAATTCATAAGGTACTAAAGTTGTCGCTACGGACGGAATATGGTGGTTTTACTTACCATTTGCGCTACGAATACCAAAGCGTTGACAGCCACAGCACTTATTTGGTTCGGTTGCAGTCCAAACAGACGAACTAGTTGTCGCAAAGGTGTCAGGGGACTCTGCGTTTCATTGACGTCATAATCCGGGCCTTTGTCGTGGCTATATGATTCGCTTTCACTGTATGAAGACGATTCCTCGTTGTGAAGATCATTTTGAGGCCATCTTCTGTTTGATGTTGCTGGTTTGTTCGCCGTTTGGAAAGCTTTAACTACAAACTCTGCTACTTTTAAAGCCACTGATTCGGACCCTGGAAGTAATTAAGGAGAACGTTCATCATACATTATCTTAGAAATTCCAGTGGCCCGGAATGCGAGGACAGAAGTGATAGGCAATCATTAGGGTGTAGTTCTTTTTATCATATCTAATCATTAGCTGGTCAGGATCTATGACATTTAAGGAGGTACCGGAGTACTTAATATTTATAGTGTTAATGAATAAAACAAATATACCTACTATAAAATTATGCTTTTCTGACCATATGAATCTACTGAGTACTGAAATCATAATGTGTATCGAGTTGTGCACTACTCGGTCTAATTCACGTCATTAACGGCAAAATAATATTGCTACTAGTATTGTTCTAACATACCAAGTAAATTCTGAGCGAATTTCATCCCGCTGCTTAATCGGTCCATCAATCCATCATTTCTCTGTTGTTCAATGGCGCACACGACTTGGAAAGTAATAAGTAGCACGCAAAGAACACGTGGCGCCATCTTGAAGTCGCGTACTGAACTACAAGGAGATGCAGCGCGGGAGGTTGTGCTATGGTTCGGTTCTTACTGTAATGGGTGCGCAAACGCAATTGTCGTACTAGAGCATAACATTTTAGAATAATTGAGTCTCTGGGAATGTAAAGGGTGTTTCCAATTTAAATCAGATTTTTTTTTAAATATTTTATTGAGTGTATCTTCGGCAGGCAGTAGCAAAAAGTTTGAATTATTTTTTAAGTGAAGTATATTTTTATGATTTTAACAGATGGCGCTACTTGTTCAACGATTTACCTGAATTCCTGAATTTTAAAGTGAATAATTATACAAGTTCATGGGGTTTATGATTATATATTTCTTAAACTTCACTTATCATTTTCGAAAGTTTTGCTAAAGGTTCGGTTTTAGGTCCTGTATTGATCTCGCATCACTTTCTCTGTAATCGGTTCACAGTAGGTACCTTACCTATCTGTCTGATCAGAGATTAATCTAAATTATTTATGGTGTCGTTATCTACAACACTTCCTGAAAACGGTACATCTTTATCCATTGAATAAGAATCACTTGTGAATTCCATGTAAAAAATACCTAATCACACCGTAAATACCAATGTAGAGCAAAAATCAGCGTCCTGTATCTACATTTTGCGACTCGTTGACAGAGGACAATAGAAACGGAAATGTAGGCTATGGAAGAGCCCGTTGCTTTCATATTTGTTACAAAATAAGAAATAGGAACCAGCTAATCGCTGTAGTTAAATGCAAGACTAAAAGATTATTACTAGGTTATCCTAAAATCATTTGCTTAGAAAACGAGTAAAAATCAGCTTGACTAAATAATGTACGAGTACCTACCACTGCATCTTGTTGTCACAGAAGCTAAAGAAACCTAAATCTTATTTGGCATGCTAAAAATAAACAAAACACCGTCTTTGATTGCTTTCACTTGTTGTTTTAGACATGGTATTTTTAAATTGAATACAAGAACTTAAACTGCCTACTCAGTTTTAAGATATAAACGCACTGTTCTATTTATTATGACTGCTAAGCGATTGTCGCGCTTAGCAGACCATAATGATCACACCGTCAACGTTGTGCTCAACTTTATTTCAACACCTACCAGTCCATGAGTGGTAGTCTCCCAACATGTTAATACTCATCATGATGTTTTTAACCTTCAAAATCTCTTCCGCTGACGTCACACCGACAGACGTGGAATTCCTCAATGGGATGCCATTGGACACGCTTTTGAGATTAAAAAATTCGCTTCAAGAGCTCGTGACAGCTGAATACGAGAATGTGACAACAACGACACCATCGTACATACAAAGATTCGGAGCTGAAGCAATGGCTATACAGGCGCCACCCGTGAAAAGAGGAGATTACGAAGAAGGCTTGGACAAGAAAGAAAGTTACAGCAAGATCAGCAACATTTTCTCAATGTCTGTCACTACGCTTGCGTTTTTGGCATTTGGTGGATACTTGCTATGTTTAATAGTTCAAGCGGTGAAAGGGAAGCAAAGTTATAGTACTGCCATTCCCACAACACAGCCAACGACGTTCTTTGTGAGTGCAGGAATTAAGAAGAGGCCTCAAACTCAATTCGCATCATCGTACGGAAGAAGGAGGAGGGACAATAGATTTAGAAGGAGTTTGAAGATGGTGGATTTACCTCCTGAGCAATTATTCGAAGCTTTACTGCAAGTTTGTGAGGGTTACGCGAAATGGAGTGAGAGGAGAGGAGATATTGGAGCTTACTAATATTGTTTATGAATTTTTAGTGACTGACTTTATATTACTCCGTGTACGATGACGGACGTCGAATGATATAATTTATTTAATGTAGGTAGGTATTATTTGTATGGACCCATAATGTTCTTATTTTATACGTTTCTTTCAAGTGCGGGAAGCCACCTGAGTAGTTATAAGTGGGTATAAGTAGAGGAGTGTATGAGTGAATTAATATTTAAAGAATTCTCTATTTAAGTTCGTATTTAAGTTTTAAATTTTATTTATGTATTCCATCTTAATAAGAATCAGCACATAAAGACTATGAAGATATTATTTTTCACTAAAAAGCCAAGAGCTACAAAACGCTGTTTACATTAAAAGCAGGAAGCCAGATTGCCCAGCAATATACCTACAATCTGTAAACGTTTTCAAACTGTCAAATAATCACGCTAACACCTAATAATAGCTGCATCTTCGCTTTAAAGATTCTATTGTACATTCCTCTCAAGTGAAGATTCGCTCTGAACTTTTGTAACTCAAAATTCTACTTACTTCTGTCCCGTTAGAGTTAAAATTCGAATGTATCGGATAAGATTTTTATGATGTTTTAGCATGTAGCGAGTATTGGGTTTTGTTTGTAAGAGTCTGTAATGAGGGGCTGCGTTCGGTCTGTCATCGCAACCGCTCTAGTGTTTACAGCCCGGTGCCCACATACATAGTTAGTGATGCAAAATAGCCGTGTAACGTGTCTTATAAAAATAAATTTTTAATTTATCTACCAGCTATAAAACTTTGTAATTTACAAGAACTCTTTTTCATACTCATTAAGATTGTTTAATTTTTTTGTTGTTTAAAATGCTGCTTTTAATTATAAAGTTTTTTTAATTTGAAATTGCCATTAACCATTATGCTATATGTTTTACAGTTTGAATGATTGCCAACTGATTGTAGTTTTGTTAGTTTGTAGTATTGTTCAATAACTATACGCAAACGTAGTTTAGATTAGTGAGAATTCATGAAGGCAACATCAAGTCAATTAAATCATCGCAGACTCTCAACCTACCCTATTAGAGAAGTCTATAAATAAAGGCCTTCAGACCGAATTTCGGCCATGGCGACTAACCTCTGCAGAAACAAGCACAGGAGGCTCTCTCTTCCCTCACTCTCATAGCCCGATAAGACGGCAATCCTACATACCGGAGAGACATCAAGCGCAGGACCAAAGACTTCACGTGCTTTCCGTGGTAAGTGGGTATTAGACTAACTTAGGAACCTATATCTCTTGGCAACAACTCTTTCATCACTATGCTCTGTTCATATTACAACGCTAGGTTAACCTTACCGTATAATGTTGAACTTAGTTTAACTAAAAGCGGTGCATGCCGGCTGTTTCCCTGTGCGCCTGAGATAAAGACCCTTACACACCACATGCCTGCCACCGACGAAGACGTGTAAACAAGCTCACTTCTGTATCTTAGACAATTATCTTTTAAATGTCGCTACTGTACTTTTAGTTCGAAACATATATTTTTTATTGCAGAATAATAAAAATACTAATAAAATAAATAGTACAAGCCTTGTAATCAAATCGATTTATTATCTATAAAATAATAATTATGGATAAAGATATGGAATGGGTACATTTGCTTGATTACATATTTATACATTTTGATAAAAGTTAAATAGCACGCCGTAAATAATTAATCATTTCCGTCGGATGGGCAGGATGCTATTAGACTAATCCACATAGAAAGAAAGAAAATAAGTTTATTTGCGGCAAACATGATGCAGAGAAAGAACACAAACACAAAAAAAAAGTTGGGGGAAAAAATGCGTCACATCGACGCAAAACGACCATCGCTCGGCATAATGACCCTATGCGAGACAGCCCCAGCGCTGGTTTTCAGCGACAGCCGGCATTGACGTGATGACGTCAACAGGCGCTACATACCCATACCTACCCGTGAAACATTAGGTACTCGTATATTTTTTTATTCATTTTCCGAAGAATAAAAAAAACACCGCTTGACCACTAGGTGTAGAAGCATGTTTTGCAACTCTTGTGCAAAACATGCTTATAGTAAGTACCTCCTTACAGCGAAAGTGAGAACCAAGGAAGGATTTTTGAAAATTCATCTCATCACAGTTCGTAATTTTTGCCGATGTGAAATTCCATCGGGCATACTCACTACTGCTTCTTTTCTCAGTTATTTCTATTTCTGTGTAATATCATTAATCAGTCAATCTGCCCAAGTGCCCAGGTCTCCCGCGTGATTCAGCAACTCCTGTCCAATCCGACTAACGGACTTGTATTCAATCTTCTTATTACAACAATAAATAGAAGTAGGCATACTTTATACAGCACGTAGTTAACGTGAGTCATTCATTTCTCACGTAGGTGCGTAGTCTACGTATAAAGGAATGAGCGCTTGTTTGTCGAATTCATCATTTAAAAATATCCTAATTTGTTTTAAGCGTTCTAGATACTGAAAATTCAGGAATGCTTTGATTCTACTGAGAAACACCTTGAGAAAATAACACAGGATATTTGCCTCATCAATTCTTTTACTATTTCGGTATCTTTGGCATGAATAATGGTGTTAAATAACCGGATATTAACAGAGATTCCCAGATTTGTAACTCTATTATGATCTGAAGAAGAAAACAATAAATTAAAAGGAAATGCAGCGTTACCTCTGCGGTTAAAACCTCATCTCTTAGGTTAAAACCTTTTTTCCAAATAATGACTGGTTTTTAATGTTTTTTTTTTTTAACGGAATTCGTATTTTTGGCATTTTTTGACACATTAATTTGACAGATAGAAAATTTTCTTTGATTTAGTTACTTGACCGAGTGTTACATGCTCTGTGCTTGACTGTCGTTTTTTTTTGAAATCTATGTTATATTCGATGCAGTGATTCATTTTAGTTTCGCTGCAGTAGGTACTATTAGATTTATCAAGACAACAGAATAAATACTCGACTTGTTCATTCCAATTTCAAACACAACACTAATCACTCAATATACAAGTGGAGTCATTTTAATAGGTAACATTTGACGTCTGTCAGTTTTATCCTCATAGTGAGGTGACCTGCTTATAAACATCGATTAAAGTGAATGAATCGATACGGACTTGAAACATATGCGAATTTTAAAAATCATCAGGCGAATCCCTGTCCCATTATTATTATTTTTTTCGTAAATTTAAGGAGCAAAATAAGACAAGTACACAATTTAACAAAAAAATTGCATTTATTCAGTTGAACTATCAGAACTGTTAATAGTATTGTCATCTTCATCACTGCTGTCAGCACTCAGAGATATTATTAATTCATTTTCAATAATATTGTCTATTCTCACATCTCGTTCAAAATCTTGTAAAATTATTTTCTTTGTTTTCTCTACGACTTTTTTCCAGTCTTCTGTAGTGACTTCTGCATACGCAGTTTTTAGCAGAGACATCATTTTAGCAGTACTGAAGGGTGGTTCAGTATTGTTCCGCGCTGCATAACCCTTTATTTGTGCCCAAATAAGCTCGATGGCGTTATACTGGCAATGGTAGGGAGGCAATCGAATAACTTCGTGTCCATGCTCTAGGGCTAGTTCATCGATTACATAGCGGAGCTTGGACGGCTTAGTTGCTTTTACTAGATTTAACAACTCAACTTTTAATAAAGTTGGACTTGCATCCACACCATTTCTTACCAGCCACGAGACAATTTCTTGCTTTTTATTTGCTTGAGTTGGTGGTTTATCAACTTGTACAGAATGATACGGTGCATTGTCCATTATAATTTTCGATGGGTTTTCTAAGCTGACTAGCAGCTTCTCAAACCACTCTTTAAAAACCTCAAAGTTCATTTCCTCATGGTAATCACTTGTAGTTTTAGAGGCGAATGCGAGGAGGCAGTCTGGAATAAAACCTTGAGAAGCTGATCCCGCGTGACATATAATAAGTCGGGCTCCTTTTCCCGGTGGAACTTTTGAGGTGGACGCCGCTGTATCATCGGTCCATGTCCGCGAAACCGTATGGTTCACATTCAACCATGTTTCGTCAATAAACACGACATTGTCCCAATCTGTAATTTTATTTACTTGACGTAAGAATGTTACTCTCTTCAAAATAATATCGTAGCGTTCTAGCAGGATTTTCCGCTTGTCAGATTTTTTAAAACTAAAGCCAATCGATTTCAAAACCTTTGATAGAGACGATTTACCGCCAAAAAATAAGCCTGCGTCTTTTAACGAACTTATTAGCTTTTCCCGTGTAGGATATTCTTTTCTCGAGTAATATCCATAAATGTGGTTGCGAATTGCAGCAGCATCAAAATTATCAATGCCAACAATTTTCTTGTCCCTCTTTCTTTTTTTCGGTGTACGTAAAGTATTATCTTCTGAGCCTGATGGTCCGTATTTCTCTTTCAGAATTTGAGTTACTGTCCTCTTCCCTATTCCCAATGCTTCGGCAACGCGTTCTCTCGGTTGTGTCAATGGTAAAAGAGGCCCATCGTTAATTGATTCCCGTTCAAAATAATTGTACAATTTCACCACTAGATCGCGAGATTGACTGTTTAGCGTTTTCCCCCGTTTCGACATGGTAAGACTGTAATGTTGTTCTTGTTTACTAATCGTTAAGCAATCGGAGTCCAATTTATAGCCAGGTAAACGTAGTCAGTAAGATCAGTCCAATAAAAAAGCCGGGTCAGAAGAAAATAACAGAGAGCACACCAAAAACGCACAGTCACTTCGCACAACGACAAAAGACTGCGTCATGTAATGGCGACATGACATGGCGTCATCGACAGGCACTGGTGTTGCCAGCAACATACCACCTAAATTGTACCTAACATCAATGATTTTTCTATTTCATTATTTTTTGTATTTTTATACCTAGTTAGTTAAAAGAATAATAAATAAATGTTTTATTATAATCACAACGTGGTTATTAATGTATGGTGATATTTCTTCACAAGTCATCATTGCATTCGATTCTACTTATCAGCTTTCGATTTTTAGAGTAACATCCCTAGTGTTTAAAAACAAAAATGGTTAACTGACGTAAGCTTGTAACGACGTTCAGTTCTTTAGATCAGAAATTGTTTATTATGTTTAGAATGGTTTATTAATGAAAGCAAATCGTAAAATTACTCGTATCGGTCATTATTACAATAAATATGTAATCGTAATTGAAAAAAGGTAAGCAATTGTGCAGTTCTAACAAAACGAAAAAATATGTTATTTTATGCCCGCCGTTACAAGGTTACGTTGTTGAATATTTGATGAATTGTCAAATGTTACCTATTACAATGACTCCACAGGTGCAACTTATCATAATATCAATGTATTTATTCACATAATTCAGAACATAAAATTAATAACTACTCATAAGAATATACACAATACAATATCATGTTTACTAAATCGATGGTGAATTGAATACTTTAACATTTTATTTTAATGGCTCGATTTATTCGTGCTAATATGACTCGAATAATCGAGTATGTTTAGGTCAAAGGTTTACGATTGAGGACCCTCTAAACTAAATTGAATTCGACTCGGAATCGCATCGTAAAAGAACTCATCGTAAGACTTTACAATCGATTCGAATGTTATGGGACATTCGACAAAGAGCTGTAAAATAAAATATAAGAAGGCAACTGCACCTCGCGCTATGTTGTAGGTAATGTTATCATCAATCTAAATAGCACAGTAGGCCCACCCTCGGACTATGGCGCTCCTGTTTTGGGTCTGATATATGCAGCTCTGCAGGGCGGAAGGACATCGACACGCAACCCTGTTATCACGGAATTAGTACATAATTCTGAACCGAAAAATTTCAATGCATGGGGCGTTGACAATTTTCGTCGGTTATTAAAAAAAAATGGCTGTTCCCATATATATAAGAAAGCATTTCTATGGCTGTTCTATTTTTGAAACAGCATATTTCGCTTGGGATTCTAGAATATTGTGCTGGATTCATGCTTACAGTTTGCGCGTCGATGTTTTTGCTACGCTGTATAAACAGGACTATCAGTATCCACAATCATCGGTTGAATATCTGACAGAGCAACGAGTCTTTTACGAACCGAGATATCACCGAGGACCAAAATATTGATCCTTTTGGATTTTAGGCTTTTACTCAGACATCGCCGAGCGTAAGCGAGCTAATAAGAATCTCCGACTCGATCACAATTGAAGGTATTCCACGACAGGAAGCATTGTTCAGCACGTCATAAATTAACAGTTTCTGCTCACCTTAACAGAGTGACATTTTATACAAAATACGAGAGTAATTTATTATTAAAATGCAAGGGCAGTAGCACCTTTGCAAGAAACTGCTTTTTGCGATCGCCAAACGTTTGCTTGTGCTGTGGTGCTAAGTTTGATTACGGAGGTTCGTGGGGAGTCTTTTAAGAGGGTGGACTATTACCGACTCTTAAGGTGATGGTGATTTTAAATCCGGCTGTGGTTATACCACTCCGGCAACTAGACATCGACCCCGCCCGTTGCATTGACGTGAATCCACTCATATCAAAACCATTTTATGCTTATTCAAGTTCGGGACAAAAATAAAACTGATATGCAAGGTGAGAATGGGAGCTTTTTTTCCGTTTCACGACCATCAATATGCAATCGTATTATTAAACAGTGTTGTCATAAAATTGTTACAGGAACGACGTGCCTTAAGGACGCATTTCGTAATCTATTGGCTATTACATAAAACCAAGTTAACGACAACGTTTATGTTATCTGCCGCCCACCTCAAGTTCAGAAATGTGTCACCAATCAATAATACTTAACTTGATAGTTGGCGGTCCCTTTGATTTGCGTTTATTGTTAATTGTCAGCTAATCTTATGACGAATAAAACAAGGTTGGAAAATTGCTTGACAGCTGTAGGTAGATGTTTCGGTAGGAAAAGCGATTTCGACGTAGATAGATATGCTATACTTATTTATTTTTAACTAGCTGTGTCCGCGATTTCGATCGCGTGAGTGTCGGAAAACAAACTGGATTTCATGGGTTTTATTTTTTTGCTAGTGAAAGTCCCGTCAAAATCAGTCCAGCCGTTTCGGGGATTAGCCGAAACAAACAGACGGACAGACAAAAATTAAAAAAAAGGGTTATTTGTTATATACCTACTTTCCTATGCATTTAGTAAAAGGCTGTTATTTTGAGATTACAAAAGGACCCTTCAATTTTATTTATTTGTAGTTGTGATGTTTAGAAGATGCAGGGTTGTATATTGGGTCCAGAGGGCCACCACTACCTCTTATAGCAGTATTATTTTAATCTTACTTCAGTGTGGGGAAGAGATTAAGAGAGGGAAGTAAGATCAAAATGATGTTGCCAATATTATTTCGAGTTGAGCAAAACGGATGTTTCTCAAAACTAATGACTGTGTCAACAACAAGTCTTAGTGTTATTCGACATTCGATTTTTTAACAATAAAGTGAGTAAAAGCACAGCTGGCTGTTTTATTTAAAACTAAATTAATCATTAACAACATTAGCTTTCCTCTTTAAAGTTAGTCCTTCTTTTCTCTAAATTTCCATGTCTACCTACTTGTGTTTATACAGTACCTATGCTACAACAACAATAACGCTGTAATTGCGAGAAAAACCGATTTCTCAAGCAGTGGTCGCAACTTACTGGCGACTAGAATTCCACATCACACACGATGCCACCGACACGTACCTACCTATCACACATATCGAAGCCATACACATGCAAATAAACATCTAGAAATAGGTAATGACAAACAAGCTCTTAACTCATCTACATCATAATAAGAAATTATACAGATTAGCAATTACTTCGAACAACACTCATTAAGATAACTCAGCCACTTTAAAATCATTCATTACCACACTTTGGAGTCACACTCGCTGATAAGTAAGATCTACGGAGTAGTTGGGCTCAACAACTAGTTTCATAAGCACTGGTCCTATAAGTACTAGTAAAAGATCGTAATATTGTGGCTAGGCGCAGTCGTAAGTAATCGATAACGATATTGCTTAGACGTCGTATAATCCCCATGAAGACTAGAAACCATATATCTGACTAGTATCTATGTAAATGGGAGTTGGATAGTTTCCTACGCTAATAGGGGAATTAAAAACATTGCTCAGTTTATGTTTCGTATTTATCAATTAGTTTGTGAACTTTTTTTGCTAGATATTTTTTGTTAGTAGCGCCTAATAGAGTTAGAATAGCTATGAAAATATGTATAGGTAATCCATCGCTGCTGTGTGCTAATTACATTTGCCTGCCCACGCCTAAAGTTTGAACTGAAGTTAGCACCCTAATTTCGTAACACACTATCTCTAATTTTGAAGGATACCTATTGCTAATCCAATCCACTGCTTTATGTGTCCATTATGGTTGAAAAAATTGCCTGCTCAGCAACTTAAATAACGCAATCGCAATGTTGTTGAACTGATACTTAAACGAAATCCATTCTACTAACGTGGGCTACTATTATAACTACTAACGTTTGTTACGCAAATACCCCATTGATCAACATCATGCGTGCGTTACATCAACTAATTTTCCTAAATTTCATAAGCTAAGCTTGGCGAAGTTTAGATACCTATATGTCGACCACTTCAACTAAGTAAGACTACGATTCTTTGATATAGACTCTAAGATGAACATCCCAAATGAATCTAAGAGACTACTTAAATATATTTCGGATTGAAGGACCAAGAAATGAACAGTAATTTTATTTAATTTTTGTGCTCACAAGATACTTTATTTCTTTCAAAATCATTTTGGACAACTACAATAGAATATGGGATAAGTATGATGATATTGACACTCTTCCTTCTCGATTATGTTCGTGTGAATCATAAAAAAACCTAATAAATTAAAGATTAATATCTTAAACGGCCAACTAATTAGATAATTTATGCAAAAACAAGGATTTCAAAGTATTATGCCTAGTCTTTTTATAGATACCTATGCAAATAGATACCAACAGAACGTCATATAATACGCCAATCGGACTATGAATTATTATTATGAACGCAGGCCCAACAAATTACCATTCAAAATGGCACGACGTTCATACAGTGAACACGTACTGGCACAGATAGTCGCTAGTTGCAACACTCATGTATGGCCACATGCCCACTTAGGCATTACATTAAGAAACTAACAATAAATATCTCAGGCAACAAAATACATCGCGCACTCTGTTGACAAATCCCGCAATAAAATATAAGCATTTACAATAAAATTAATTATTATTTACACGGTGCGGTGGGCGCGAGAATTGAAGATGGAATGCAGTGGATAAGCCGCTGAATATTTTTGGAATATGAACGATGTTCTTATGTTTATTCGAGTCGAATATTCCATATTGTATTCGCTAAATCCTCGTAAAATGGTCGAACTGTAATGTATTAGATTTTTCTACATACATACGAGTACATATACTACAATTTCGATCCAATGGACCTAGATCCGAATATTAATAGGAATGAAGAACAGTTCAGTTTACAGCGGATCAATTCATGAAAAGATTTACGGCTACGTTAATGTGTTCATAAATTAAATTAAGTAAATACATTTATATTGTTTAAATCTCAATACGATTGACCACACTAGAGTGCAAGGCATATGTGGTTTAATTAAATTAAAAATAAAACAAGTACTTGAAGTAACTGGCCGATATATATCCATACTAATATTATAAATGTGAAAGTGTGTCTGTCTGTATGTTACCTCTTCACGCTGAAACCGCTGAACCGTTTAGATTAAATTTAGTTTGAGTCCCGGGAAAGGACTTAGGATAGTTTTTAACCCGATATTCCCATGGGATCGAAACTTACGCGGGTTACCGCAGGGCGCTGCTAGTATTATAAATACGAAAGTGTGTCTGGCTGTCTGTTACCTCTTCACGCTTAAATCGCTGAACCGATTTAGATGAAATTTGGTGTAGAGATAGTTTAGAGTCCTGGGAAAGGACACAGGATAGTTTTTATCCCGATATTCCCGCGGGATGGACACTTATGCGGGTGAAACCGCGGGGCGCTGCTAGTCGACTATAAAACAAGTTTGGCTTGGTAGAGCGTCGGCTCTGTCACTAATCTGTGTGACATTTTATTTCTAAAGCAATTTACTGTAAACAAAAAATTATGTAAGTTTTGCTAACGTTCTTCAAATGAGTTTTGTTAAGACTCCACCAATAGTTTATCATCTGCCTAGCCTTTTCCCAACTATGATGGGGGTCGGCTTCCAGTCTAAGCGGATGCAGCTGAATACCAGTATTTTACATGGAGCTGATTAGATTTAAATAAAGTTCAGAAACAATCTATGTTCAAGAGGAGGTCAGTCACTGAACCATGTCCACATTATGCTTACCAGCAGTTCCGCCATGCTGGAGGTCCGGGGACCCCGCGGCGCCTTGCTTTATCGCACGCTGCGCCCGCGCCGGACACCTCACGTCCCCCTCCTTACCGTGTAGGGTCACCATATCAGCCAAGACGCCAGTACACGCCTACGATGGGATATTGAGGAAGTGGTGATGCCGTTTTTGGCGGTGGTTTATTAGGATAGTTACGAGCTTTTGTCCAAATTGTGTGTAGGAAAATGTATTAATTTATGTGGGTAAAGGGATTGCAAACTCTTAAAAGTCGTGTATCGGGACATTTAAATTGAGAACGAATTGCTTGCGAACAATTGTTGCATTTTGCAAGATTAAGCTGAAGGGTGTCTAAACTACAAATAATTATGTACAAATTTTCTGCTTTTCCGAGTAAATTAACTAACTTTCCTTCATATAAAATAAACACCTATCATGTTCTAAAACAATAAAACAACATGTAACATCAAAAACAAAAAGCTAATACGAAAACCCTTTTAAAAAGTAATTCATCTATCTAATAAGCAATTAAAATTCAAAAAACAGGCGTTACAAGAGTATGAATCATTGAGCCGTTACTAAATTATTTTTATGTTGCGTCGCTTCCTGAGAAATTGACACGAGATACGGGACCCCGGCGGCCGCGCACTCTTACACACGCAATTATACACTGAACAAATTATGATACTGTCACAACACTACTAATTGACAATTTAGTTTGCATAGTATTATCACAGTGTGACTGCTGGTGTGATAAATGTGGTAGCTGTACTTAGAAAATGGGCTGCGTTACACACACGCAACCAGCACCAGCTTGATGTAGGGAAAGGTTATTTTAAATGAGAACATACTTAATAACCTTTGAGAGCCTGAAAACTTGCCCTTTAAGTGGGACATGAAAAATACTTGAGGGTAAAAATTAATCGCACTTGAAAAGTCAAAAGTACACTGAGACATGTTCACAAAATTAGTAGGTAGTTATTTTGAAAACCATGAAAAATTAAAAAAGGGTGTCTATAGTTTCCAATTACCTCATCCAAGTACTTAGTACTATTCCATTCATCTCCAGCAATATGGGAGCATTTTCTCATTAATTAATTAAATACACAGTACGAAATTGAGTGCACCGTACAACCGCTACCTTGGTGCTTTACGAGCGTCCCGCGGCAATCATAATTCGTCTCTGGGCCTCCGCCGGCCTCGCAGGCGTCTCTACAGACTTTTATTGTGATTTACACCCCAACAACCTTTGTTACTCCTTGTGCACCTTTTTTGCAACGTGCACGATCTGAATTTACGCGGGTAAATGCCGATTCCGTGGATTGTGATCGCTGATCGAAGTTAGAGAAACGGGGTTTTAAAAGCTTGAGCCATTTTGGAGGAGGAGATAGGAAAGCTGATTTTTTTTTTGCTAACGTTATAATAGTTAATGTAGGTCCAGAAACGTATGATTGGAATTGCATTTTATAATTTAAATATTACATTTGATCAGATGCTTTGTAAATTAAGAGATTCAGGCTGAAACTACTTAGTGTTAGTTTAAACAGTTTTTACATTTGACAGTTTGAATGAGCATGTAAGAAAGTCCCAAGTTACATGTAAATAACTTTTACTGTTTTTTAGGTAGAATTCCAATATATTATCTACTATAAGTTGCATATTTTTACGTTATTGAAATTCAGGTTAAGGAGTGTTATAATAAAAAACACACCCATACATTATTGCAAACAACTTTTGAATAGCTTAGATAGGTAACTTTTTTTTTCTCTCTCGACTAATAATTGAATAATATGAGTTCGTTCTATTTAAAATATTCCACTGTAAAATCAGTGTCCCTGAGAAGTGGGGAAAATTTTAATAACTATAAAATGAAAATTGACAAAAAAATCCAAGATGGATGTTGTGAAATCTCTATTCGTATGCTATGGTATGCTTAGCATAGCAATAAAAATACAATTTCCTTTTCCCACTTAGTTAATGCGATATCTATTCCAACGTCTGTTAATAATATTTTATTGGTTGGAGTTAATGATTTTGTACATTTATTATTATAAAAAATTCATTGAATACATGTATATTGAGCTAATTTTCATTATTAATGGGCTATTAATATTGAATTTCATATAGAATATGGTATTAAAATGCGATTATGCAAATATTATTAGTTCTTAATAAACAGTTTATAGATACATTTGATGGGCGCGCCACACGAGAGCGTCCGATAGCGGCCGGGCGCAGCCGCGCGCCGGAGCCCGCCCGCTCCTAATTACAATAAATACAACAACACATTAGAATCGATCACATCGGAAAGTTATTCGTGTTATTTATCGGAACTAATAAAAGTGATGTACGGTTATCGGCTTTTATATATTTTTAGGGTTCTACCGTTAAATTATCCGAAAAAGAACCTCAAAAATGCCTCAACACAAGATGATCAAATTGCGCAGATTTTTTTGTATATCAGCATTAGGTAAGCATCTAAGTTATCATATAACGCTCTAGAGGAATTTGTGCCGTAAACTTGTATTATAATTAATTAAAAATATCACACATTTCTTTTTCCAATATCTTAAATCATGCGAATAAAAAAACTCAATAAATGCCACCTGTGTGAATCTGAATATTAATTAGCTTCTACGTAAATCTAAGAAATATGCAAAAATAAGATTTTTATCTAGAAATAAAACTGTCAAGATTGTTTGTCTCACAACGTTAAGGGGCTTATAGGACCTAAACACAGAAAAAAAAAACGTAAGTTTTAGAAATAATAAAAGTAAATGATCGACTAGTAAACCAAATCAGAAAAATATATGATATTCTTCAGGATATACCTATGCTAGGTAGATAGTGTGTTGAAAACATAATACCTACAACTAATTTGATACGATAGAAAAAAATCATGAAGATACTTCTAAAAACTTTCTTTTTACATTAAAAACCATAATAATATACCTACATACAATTATTCTGATTTTTTGTCAGATTATTCTACAAGCAACATACCAATATAGTAATGTTTTAATTTTTTCGTCCAAACAATATATTTTTTGTAATTAAATAATTGCTTCATATTTTGCAATAAATTACCAGCGTTGTGTTATCGCGCTTCTCTTTCTTCTTTAAGCAGTCCGACAGTGATCGCGCTTTAGGTCATGTAAGCCCCTTAAATAAATGCCAATTTTAATTAAGTTAGGTATATATGACAAGAATTAGTTATAGGTGATCTTTATGTGAAGAAAAAGTAAATCTAATATCAATAAAACAAAACTAAGAATACTGAACCAATTAGCTTGGAATAATGTTTTGTCAGGTTGTTTTATTACATTCAGGAACAGATATTTAAGGCGGTTGTTATTGGATCCGTGGCGAGACTCACACGACGCGGTATTATTTATTGCATTTATTGGGCGCGAGCGCATGCGTCGATATAAAGCATTTCCCCGGGCGACATCCAAGTGCGCCGGCGACTAACGTGGGGTTATATTCTCATGTTCAAGATGCTATTTGAAGGTACGAGCTGGTTCATTCCTTATTTTTGCTCTTTAAAAATAACTAATAGATGAACTACAGCTCCAAAATCACACAAAAGTATCGAATCCTGGATAATCTCAAAATAGGATTCACTACTTTCGAAAATATTAAAAAAAATAAGTAGGTATAATTTAAAATCACTTGATCACCAACAGCAATACATATCTCCTATTAAACTTTTTGTTAAACAAAATATTAACAAGTTTATAGCGATCACAGTATTTGCTTTTATTGATAAAAACTAGAATAAATTATAAAAGACATCGTTGATTCGCAGCAGGAAACCAAAGACTCACTTTATTGATGTCTAATTACAAACTGCTGGAAACATAAAATTTTATTGATTTTAATATTTCATCACGTTGGAAAACAGGTCTCTAAGCTATTTGAATTACATTTTAGAATTCCTAGATAACATCGAACATCTATTCTACATGATTGTAAAAATTTAGATGCACGTACTTCATCTACGTTGTAGGTATGTAGGTAGGTGTGTATGTCAAGTTACATATTATACAAAATCAAAAAGCAACCAACTTGTATAACTTATGACTTTTTAATCGCCACAAATAAAGTGCTTACTTAGCTTCAATACAACAATCTTGATCCGTAAATCCTGTACATGAGAATAGCCCCCCGCGATCTGAGTCTCGTTCGGCAGACTTATGAGGATAATTCAAGTCAACAATACACTTTATTAACAGTTAGTTATGCGCTCCGTGATGATATCGCGCCTACAATTAAATATTAATATGTGTTCGAAAGGTCGTGGGCGATCCAACGAGATTTATCAGCTGTTTAATGTACTTGGTAACAATGTGTGTCATAGGTGAACCTCGATTTATGGACGATTTTTGATGAACTGCTTCTTGGCTTAGTGGGATTAATCACGGCTTGGGAATGCACAGGCTTTCTTAAGTTGGGTTTTGAGTCAATGGACTTCTTTCTAAACTTACAAAATTCATTCAAAAACGACTGCTCAAACGCATGTACAGAGGTCAAAAGAAGATATGATAGGGCCTGATGACCCTGATGGTATCGAAACAGATAGGACTGCCACAGAATATGAGGAGGATAATAAGGAGAAGAAGCTTGTTCATAAATGAATGATGATAATTAAGAATGTAGTGCAAATCTCGAAAGTGCCATATAGGTAACTAGGTAAGCACACTCATAGGTCATTGTTGTGACATTTTGAATAGAATTTCCTAATTGGATAGGCCATATTCTGTGGGATGGTAGATAATACAGCCTACGTTACATCAAACACAGAGACAGAATTATGTAAAATTTATATCTCTTCAAACAATACTGTCTGCCCTTTGAATTTATGCTTAAATTTATAAGCTATAGCTGAACCCAACGGCTAGATTCTACAGCAGACGGATGGATTTAATACTTAATCTATACTTATAATAAATCTGTAGAAGTGAAAATTCTGTACATTGAAAATATAAAAAAAATAAATGGCAGGGGGTGTTACTATACCGACACCGAACCCAAAAATGTGATTAAAAAAATTTTTGTCTGTCTGTCTGTCTGTCTGTTTGTTCAGGCATCACGCAAAAACTACCGGTTAGATTACGATGAAACTTGGTATAATTATTCTTTAATATCCTGGGCACCACACTGGGTACTTTTTATCCCGGAAAAGTATATACAAAAATAAAAAAAATAATTTTGCGGTCTGGAACTACTGGTTCGAATTGAAAAATTCTTAAAAAAATTGTGTTGGATAGTCCATTTAACGGGCTTTTTAGAAGGCTATAGGCTATATAACATCACGCTACGACCAAAAGGAGCGGAGCGTCAATGAAAAATGTTGCAAAAACGGGACAAATATTCCTTTTGAGAGCTTCCGTTGCGTACGCTGCGTAAACGGTTAAAGTTACATAAAAATCATGTAGGACGCAATTGTTCCTCTATAAAAGTCCTATAAAAAAGTCCGCAACAGTATATATCTATCTGTTAAGGTTGATTAACCATTACCTTTTTTAGGGTAATCAAATTTGTTCTAAAATAATGCATTACTTGCGAAGGTGTTTTTATAAACATGATATTGATCTTTATCCAAATAAATACGTTATTCATCACAAGTATTTAATTTTGAACAAAATTACCCTTGACAGCATTTGATTTCAATGAATATCTTAGGAGATATCATAGTTTTAAAATAACTCCGCAAGGCGGCCGGCAGCTCTGCGAGGTACCATACCGCACCGCGCGGCTCAGCCGGGCCGGGCGGTCGGCTTACTGGCTACGTACGAAACCGTTGTGCTCAGCGAACTGCTTTTTTGAATTAAATGTTTTAGTAATATCTCATCCATCATCTATACTAATATTATAAAGAGGTAAAGTTTGTATGTAGGGGTTTTCGAAATACCACCCCTAAGACGGTGAAATGGAGGGACTTTGTTTGTATAAAAAATCTTATTCCTCGAGTTAATAAACTTGAAACTTGGCACGAATATTTATCTAAGTAAATTATAAAGTATGGCATTTTTTTAAACTTCCCATTAGAGGGGGATTGGGGGGTGTCAAAATTTGTATGGAAGAATTTTAACGAGCTGTCCGATTAATTCGAAACTTAGTATTTATACTTAAGACATAAGCAAAGCATAACGTGTATCATGGTTTTTGGAAAATGTATCCCTAACGGGGTATGGAAAAGGGGTAGTTAATTTTACAAGGAGGATTTTACTGCGTAGCATGATTAACTCGAAAATTGTTATAAATAATCTATCAGTTAAATAATGACCACCCCCAAACGTTTTTTTCGTATTCCATCTCTCTGGGGGTGAAAAGCAGGGATCCAGTTTATTATGAAAAATCAATATTTATTTGTTATTTTTTCTTTTTCGTTATTATTGTTCCACTGCTGGGCAAAGGCCTCCCCATATTCTTTCTTCATTTGTTTTGTAAACCTAAAAATTGGCCCGAATACTTATTTATCTAGAAATAAATGAAAAAGATCATAATTATACATAATTTTCGAAATTTTTTGGGGAAATTACGAATTTCACGCGGACGAAGTCGCGGGCAGAAGCTAGTACATAATATAATGATGCTATTTCAGGAATTGCTCAAACTGTCTGAATAATTTGTAGCTCCCTGTATTTTCTAGGTCGATTATTAAAACTCGCAAAACAAGGATCGTTTCTCATACAGAATTAAGTACGCCAATCATAACAATATAGCATTCAGTGCTAAGAGAAAGCTTGCGTGCAAGTAAGGTGCCTATATCGTAAGGTCGAATGAAAAAACGGAATTGATAGCCTCCTCCCGTACGTAAATATGTCGACGAGCGCTCTCGTAAAGTGTAAGGGGATATTTTTAACGGCGTCGATATTTAATATTTATTGCGACACAGACACCCAATATGAAACAGCGATTTGTATAAATAATTATCTCATATCAATACTTTTTGATAATCTCGGGACATTCTACGATCTTAGCGGAATATACTTGAGTAAATGTTTAATGTGCTTTTGGTTTTATATTATTTTCTTGAAGGATTGATATCAAAGATGGCTCAAAGCGTATTGGAAATTGCACATTGCATTCTTGCATGGAGTGGAATACTTTTATGCGTGTTCGTAGATGATAAGTCTAATATTTTACATCATGTACCTACGCTTTAGTTCTATTTACATTACCTTACCTCTCTCTATGTACTATAACCAACCAGTGGACCAGCAAAAGCTTTTTACATCAGAATGTTATTTTCTCATCATCTAAAGAACGGGTGATTCAGAAATTTATATTAGCCACAGTATTCATGTATTTACTTAAAGAGTAGGTACAGTAGCAGTTCTGCGTAAAGGCATAAACTTGGGATGTCACGGATCGTGTATTCAACTTGCTAGTAAGAACACGATATCTCGGCAATTACAATAAAGGTGTGAATTTATAATGAAACACCTAGAAGAAAGTATACCAATACAATACAAGATACAATGATAGAATTAAGTATCATAATTAATTAATTTATGTTAGGAGAATTAGAAAAGATTCTGGTCCAATTGGTTTTAACTAGAACGGAGTAGAATAATAAATTAATTAAAAAGTCACTTGAATCACACCCCTACATGGAACAGCCAGGACAAAGGAAGGTATTAAAGTGAAGCTGTGAACAAAGTAATAGGTAATACGGGCTGGTGTCCGCAACTCCACGTCAGTGCGCGTATTTTGCGTAACGGTGTGAACAAAGTATTACTGCATCTAAAGCAGCATCCTACTGTGGTACGCGTTACGCCTCACTACGCCTCAATATTTATACTGGTATGTAAACACGGACACTTGTATATTTATTCAGAAGAGGATCATAAAAGTCATTACCACGATAATCAAGCAACACGATAATATAACAATCACAAATCTATAAATAAGGCCACAATGAACGGGCATCGCTCCCCGAAGGATGCTGTGTTTGTTGACTCACTTATTTCGGATCCGATGGCCTAATTGTACAAGGATCCGACGTAACTCGGTAGGCTATAGACATTAATGTCGATTTTACTATCTCCCAAACAAGAGCAGACTTAATAAATCTCCCCAAGATGTGATTTCCGGAAAGTGATTGAATTAGAATGGCGATCGTATAAGGAAGTCGTTCGGAACACCCGTCACTGCTATTCCCTTTAGATTCCAGGACTATCATGTTTTTTAATCCAAGTTACGATAAACATACGAGGCGCCACTATTAAAGATTTAGTATCCACTTTATTTGTACCTACCTGTAGTTTGTGCAGATGATTAATAAAGTAAAACGGTCCAATAATTACAGGATTTCATACGATTTTAAATTAATTAACTGTTGCGAAGTTGCGGGTGGTTTTGTTATTGTTAAATTGAAATAGTTGCGCAATTAATTATTTGAACATGTTTATTATTTTACAATACTCGCCTACTGAGATTGCCAAACAACTGCATCTTCGTTATGCCCACAGAGTAGTAAACTAAAGGGTTATAATATGGACTTTATTGGTTCTGACTTCTGTCTGATTTTCATTTTCTCCCTGGCAGACTAACTCTCTTATTTAACATGACACCGCCTACTTCCTTCCCTACCTTTCTTGTACTTATTCGTTATACCTACGACTTTTTCATTAACCAACTTACTCCGATTACGTACTAACCTACCCTGCAGATTTTTCATTGTCTTGCTCTCACCGAAAAAGGCCATTGCATTAGCTTCAGCTCTGCAGAGTAAATATTTGCCAAATAATATAAAAAATGTTATAGTGGTGTAGCATCTTGAAAGATTGGTGTAAACTGTTAATTTATTAGTTCCAGACAACGAAATAATGGAGCAAATTATAATTTATTGCTAAAATGTATAAAAAACTAAGATAGAGAAAATAGAGATATCTGCCATCCTACCTATATAGAACGAAAATGTGCAAAAGTTTTGCGTTGAAGATTAACAGGAATTTACAAAATATCGGATATCATAAAATATAAGTATCATGATTGGTAAATAAACCATAGCTGTGATTTAGAGCTCCCGCAGCCGTTCAGATAATTCACACGTGTGCTAAGCAATACGTTCTCGAGCCAATCTTTTGATCCTATTGGCGTTACGTTTGCCAACCGAGGGCGACTGACACCAATCTTGTTTGACTCTAAACTATATTACTGAAATTTATGGTCAGCTGATATCATGAAATCCTTGCAGCACTAATTCGACTGGCCTTTTAGTGTAGTGTTGTATAGCTGTGTACCTATTTTCTGGAGAAAATAATCTTTTCAATTGTGTTTTGTTCGTTTGTTCGTATTCGACTTTTGGGTAACTGCCACGTCAGCAACCAGTGTAAAAGTAGCTAAGACGTGTGTGTGTGTATTTCTGCGCTCTAAAACATGGTCTGGTAGCGGAAAAATCCTGAATGGCTGCCCCAACCACGCGAGGCATTGGCGATGGGAATATTTTAAATAAAACTGCCGATTACAACGTCCACATCTGGCGGAGCTCGCTATAATTAGTAGCTAGGAGGTATAGCTACTTACATGCATAATAATTTCGTTGGCCACAGACCATTGATACTTATCGAGTAAACAATGTGCGCTGCGCAGCGTGCCGATGCTCTGTAATGATGGGATCTATATCTGTTGCCGCGGATGTAGCACAGGTGTGCTCTGACAAGCAAAATAAACTCAACCGTAATCGATTTGAGCGTTTTAAAGCTAACAGTTGTTCTTATATCGATTGATTCTGTATTATGTTTAGGTAAGTGGGTATAATCGAGTGTGGTCGAAATATTCAGTTTTATTCTTGGATCTGTTTTGTTTACTGCAAACCACATTCTTATATACCTATATGCTCGGTTGAAAACGTAACGATTTATTAAGAGAGAATTCCACCAAATTCTTGCTTCTTCTAGGTAGGTATTTTGTATAAGGATCTTAATTAGTTAGTAGGTAGTTACCTGCCTTTATAAGTTTAGGCGATAATTCTGCATTAGAAAACTATGGGTTTAAAATGTTACGGAGAAGGAAAGACCTTAACACAATATTCGTATGTACTTACCTACCTAAGTTGTCCTCTTCAAAAATTGTTTTTTTTTCTTTTTAATTTTTTTAAAATAAAAGCTTGTTCTTAATTATTTATGTTTTGTTTTATTTTATTTCTATAGATCTCTTGCCGAATTGCTAATTTGCTTTTCAAAACTTGTACCTAAGTAGGGACATCCATCCAATACTCTTAACGAAAACAATAACAAATAGGGTTCGTTCACTTAGACCATCTGGCACAAAGATGAGATATTTATTTTCAGCGGAAACCTTTGAAATAATTTACTGAAATACATTCTGCATAATTCATTTGATGCTGCATGCAGTATTAAGGCTTCGTCAAACAGGCGCGACACGACACGCGGCACAAAGGCACCGCATGTCGCGCCTGTTTGAAGGAGCTTTTATTCTGCATCATTCCTGGGCCTTCGTGGTGGATTAGGTACGGCTCACTCCCCTCTCACGGAGAGGAGGCCTACTGTGTCTCAGCTGTGGGAATATTATAGGCTTATTATGCTGTTATGGTGATTCATTTATGCTGCCAGAATAAGTAATATGTATGGCTGCTTCGTTCGATATTCGTCACTGTCAATTCTCCAACTGCGAATGTAAGTTTGAAAACGCACCAAAAAAAATGTGTGGTAAAACTACGATTCATGGACTTTTTCCTTTACTTTTGCTGTTAGAACTTGCTTCATTCCAATTTTAATGATTCTAGTTCAACGGGAAGTACCTTATATGTAGGTTCCGATTTATTTACGAGTATCAAAATACACTGGGCCGCAAAGAAAGCGGGTCGGTAACAAAAACCTCAATAACATCCAAATTATTGGAGCTAGCTTTATGAAATAAAGACTGTATTATAGACAATTTTATAGTGCCTAAATCAATTTCATAAAAGTTTAAGATTATGTAGTTTATTTTGAACAAGAGTTAGTTTAAAAGCTAACAGTATTAAAATAACCATAATGACCATAATGACCATAATGCCATGGAAGTTGGGTAGGCCTTTGGTGTGGGACGCAACTTGCGTCGACACCCTTGCACCTTCCCATCTTCCTAGTACAGTGTGCTGCGCTGGGGCGGCTGCTGCAGGTGCTGAAAACCTCAAACGGCGCAAATACAATAATTTAATTGGCGATTATGTATTTGAACCGTTTGGGGTTGAAACTCTACGACCATGGGGCCCGAGTGCCCACCTAGTATTTCGGGAAATCGCCAAACGGTTGGTCGACTCTTCACGTGACCAGAGGGCGGGCCTATTTTTTGGCCAAAGAATCAGCATTGCTATCCAACGTGGCAATGCTGCCAGCCTTCTGGGCACTTTTCCTGTTGACAGCGATGTGGACGAATTTTTCGACGCCCTGTAGGTAACTCTTTTTGATACTTGTAAATATTTTTATTTCTATTATAGAGTTAGTGTGTAAAGACTATTATATCATTTAATTGAATAAAATGTGATAGATATTATATAATTATATTAAAATAATAGTAATAATATGTACAAGTAAATAAAAAGGAGGGGAAATAATCAAAGGGCATCAAAAAATTCATCCGCATCGCTGTCAACAGGAAACGTGTCCAAAAGACTGGCAGCATTGCCACGTTGTATGGCAATGCTGATTCTTTGGCCAAAAAATAGGCCAGCCCTCTGGTCACGTGAAGAGTCGACCAACCGCTTGGCGATGTTTCGAAATACTAAGTGGGCACTCAGGCCCTAGAGTTCAACCCCAAACGGCTCAAACATATAAGGTCCAAAGAGATTGGAGTATTTGCACCGTTTGAGGTTTTCCGCACCTGCAGCAGCCGCCCCAGCACAGCTAACCGTGCTTGGAAGATGGAATGGCGCAAGGGTGTCGACACACGTTGCATCCCACACCAAAGGCCTACCAACCTTCCAAGGCATTATGGTCATACCGTCTGGTCTCTTCCCATCGTTGCATGCTAAGCCATTGGGTTCTAAAACAGCTGGCACCCCGGCGGTGACAAGAGCACGACGGATGATGTGATTGATGCTGGCATGCTGTGCTATCCGGCCTGCGCAGCATATGTATTTATTGCAGGATAAGCCATGGTGCCCGAGGCAGTCGATACCTTCACCGCATTGCCAGCAATGTGGAGTCACGCAAGGGGCGCCCAGACGAAGACAAGTAGCGAGCCAGAAGGTGGAGTCACCCAGCAAAGTGCCTATGTTGGGTGACGGTAGCGCCTGAAGTCAGAGGCCTTGGGTTCGCGGGCCGATCTGTATCCGGGCAAGCCATTTTCCACGCGTTTACCGCATCGGCGAAGCACGGCACTTGTCAACCAGGGAGGGGGCTAAAATCTTCCCGGTCAACTTTTCGGTGCTGTGGACAGAGGACAGGAATAGTAAACTTTTGTCCAAGAGGTGTGGCTGCTTCCATAAAGGGGAAGTGCGTAGAAAATACATAAAATTTGGGCCAAAACAACAGTATCTAATCAGGGTGAATGCCGAATGTAAATTAATTTTGGAGCGTCTGTCCGAAATGTCGTTGAAATTATTGATTCTTTCTTCGATGAAAGGAGAAAATCTATCTCTCAAAATTGGGGAACCTAGGAGGTGCAATGAGCTTTTTTTTCTAAAAATTTTATTTGTGAGGCATTAAATTTCTCTAGAGTAAGTTAAGTAAAAATGACCATTTTCACTAGATTTCCAAAAATGTGCTACTGTATTAAATATGCAATTTTTACACATTTTTGTATTTTGCATTACCACCACGAGCTGTTAATACAGCTGTTATTCGGTTTGGTATGCTTTCCATCAGATTTCTGAACCGATGCTGAGGAATATTCTCTCATTAGACTATCATTGCTCCTTTCAGTTTCATCATCATCATCATCATCAGCCTATAATGTTCCCACTGCTGGGACACAGGCCTCCTCTCAGTGAGAGGGAGTGGGCCGTAATCCACCACGCGGGCCCAGTGCGGGTTGGTAGATGTCACATGTCTTCGATTTTTTGGTTCTAGGACATGCCGGTTTCCTCACGATGTTTTCCTTCACCGTTTTGTGAGCAGTGGTGATGAAATAATTTACACAAAGTAAAGCGCCTGTCTGGGTTCGAACCTACGACCTACAACTCGTAAGTCGCGGCCGTTACCACTTGGCCATCGCTGCTTTGCCTTTCAGTTTACAGAGCGTGATTGGAGAGGAATTTCGCTGGCGTAGGTTATTTTTTGGTTCTAGGACATGCCGGTTTCCTCACGATGTTTTCCTTCACCGTTTTGTGAGCAGTGGTGATGAAATAATTTACACAAAGTAAAGCGCCTGTCTGGGTTCGAACCTACGACCTACAACTCGTAAGTCGCGGCCGTTACCACTTGGCCATCGCTGCTTTGCCTTTCAGTTTACAGAGCGTGATTGGAGAGGAATTTCGCTGGCGTAGGTACACCATGTCCCAGTCCAAGTCTGGGCTGCGTGCTGGCCACTCCATGCGTGTGATAGCGACATTTTCAAGGTAGACAAACACTATCCGAGCTGTATGGGGACGAGCGTTATCCTGCATAAAGATGGCGTTCTCGCCCATGTTTACTATAAATGGGCCAATATACTCATTTAAGATTTCATTCATGTATCTTTCTGCAGTTAAAGTGCCATTTTCTATTACCACTAGCACGGTGCGGCTTTCGGAAGAAATTCCAGCCCACACGAGTAAGGAGCCCCTGCCGTCTGGCACTTTCTCTTAAGCTTGGTTAAAGCGCACTCCTCATGGCTTTCCTGGTTTTCTGTAGACTCTTTGCCTCCCATCGTGCGTATATAGCATGAACCTCGACTGGTCCAAAAACATTACTCTTGAACAGTCATCCAGAGTCCAATTCATGTGTTCTCTAGCGTAACTCAGCCTTGAATTTCGATGTTGCCTTTCGAATTTTGGACCATTTGCAGGTCTAAATGGCTTTTAGTTTGCTTGCCTCACTGTACACGTGCTGTCTAAAATCACCTTCTACGTGCTGGATCCCTCCAGCACGTAGAAGGTGATTTTAGACTTTAACAGCCGTTGTTAAAGTCTAAAATCACCTTCTACGTCGATTTCGAAGTCGATTTTTCAACATTGTTGATACCATATAAGTATCGATCGTCTTGCAATTTTTTTCGGCCTGTTCCTGGTCTGTGAATATTGGATCCAGTCTTAAAATCGCTGGGGCACGCATTGAATGGTTGATAGCGACACACCAACAGTTCTTGCTGTATAACGTTGACTGCGCCCGTCTTCAAGCGTTGTCTGAATTCTGGTACACTCTTCATGGGTGAGTGGCATATTTTAATTTTTTTTTAATTCTATTTTATTTATAGAGAGTTTAATCACCATTTTTAATTGAATTTGATCAGAATAATTAATTTCAGCACAATAATGCTATACCTATTTATAAACAGAAACAAAAGTAAAACAAATGGTATCAAAGTTGTACAAATAAAAAGGTTTTACTTCTACTACTTGTAATGAATACTTGTAATGAAATAAACTTTAATTTAGTTTTTATTGTAAAGGAATTGCTCAAATATTTTAAAAGTTATCGCATTTTTTATAACTGACCAGCTTTCTTTGCGGCCCAGTGTATGTCGCAAAATCGCCGTATTTTTTTATTGCGTTGACTTAGAAGCTTGATTTTTTTAAGTCTCTAGAGACCGTAGACCTACGTGTTCTAATTTAAACTTCACGCGTTCCTAATAGAAAGGGTCTTTCATAAAGGTTCCGTTTTTTTCTTTTGAGGTACGGAGCTCTAAAAATTCGATTACAAAACGATAAACGGAAACGATTTGAAACCCGCGATGATGTGATCTCTTAACTCATTGAAGATTCAGTTTGTACACAGCAGAAGAACTGTGCAATATTGATCGGTACCTATCATTGATTGACCCATCCGAATCCACAGTGTGTGTTCCACAGTCGTGGAAAATGGTTGCTGGAATTGTCACATAATTTATTTCCTGCTCTGTCATGCCGCAGAAACACCCTTTAGGATTTAAATGAATTAGGTACATGAAAGTGCTGTCTGGTTCTGTCTACGAACCTAATGTATTCCGTGGTAGGTACCACATAGTTAGCTGGTTAACTTTATCATTTTAAATAGTAGGTTAATGTAATTTTAAGAATGTCCCTATAAATTGACGAATGACGCAAGTTTCTTAGCAATAAAGTTTAATCTAAAGTGCAAAGTCATATAAAACACATTAAAGAAGCAGTTTATTGTAAACAAGTGCAGTTGTTGGTACCGTCACGATCAGTCAATGCTGGCTCACTCCATAATGCGGGCGCAACGCCCAATAACCGGCGACCAATCGGAACGCTACATAGGATCGGCACGCCCCCAGCCTGCGCTTGCGCCGATAACAGCGGTGCGACGCTTGTCAGTTTTTCAGTTGCTTTCATAACAGAAGGTCTTCCTGTCGGTTCGTTAAAGAAATTAAGTGACAATGACGTCGTTGAATGGTGATGTTAATTCTGTGAGTAAATTGAAGTTTAGTGTGGACAGTATTTTGGGTTTGGATAATCATCGGTCGAGTGCGGCGATGACGGAAGTGGCTCGGAGCCAGGAGCCACCGTGCGCGGGGTGCGTGGCCGCGCTGTACCGCTGCTGCAGGGACGAACCACCCCTGCTCCAGCTGCCGCTGCCACTTCCATACTCACATTTACATCCAGCGTTAAGGCCTACAACTGGTAAGTTTCCGTTTTTAACTTGAATAAACTTTTTGTTTTCATTAAGAGCTTCTACGTCGTTTGTGGATTAACTTAATATGTGTCTACTTCTGAGATATTCAACGCACTTGTGGTGTTAGTTTTAGCTCTATCGTTTTGGTTCCTCTTGCATATTTTCTGTAGGTAAAACCTATGGGAACCTATTATCAGTATCATTTATCTTTAGTTGCTTTGAGAGGTTGTGTTAGATGTAGAAGAAGTGCCGAAAAGTTTTTTTTAACCGACTTCAAAAAAAGGAGGAGGTTCTCAATTCGGTTGTATATTTAATTTTTTTTTTTAATGTTTGTTACCTCAGTACGCCGTCATTTATAAACCGATTTGGAAAATATTTTTTATTATTTAAAAGGCTACCTATACTTCCAAATTGGTTCCATTTTTATCAAAATCCAGTTCTGATGATGGGATCCATTAGGAATTGAGGGAACTCCTCAAATATTACTTATAGGCACACCTATAGCGATTTTGGTATTTTTTATAGTAACTTGTGCATTTGCTCTCGGAAATCACCATTTGGTGAAGTGGAACTGATGAAGAAGACCACAGATGGATGGCCTACGGAACTACTCAATAATAAGTATTTCACGGGTTGCGATTCGATTTCTTTAATATGGTTGCCAAACAATTTATGCTCGTCACAATGCGAATGGTGAAATGGGGCTGATGGTAGAATACTAGGAGAACTCCTCAACAATTAACGTCCCTGCATCGGTAATAGTACATTACGATATTAGTGCGTAAAGATGGTTATAACATGCGAGGCGGAATTTCAGCCCGAGCCGAAGGCGAGGGCGTAATTGAGCCGAGCATGTTATAACCATACGCACGTATATCGTACGACGTTTTTTAACACATTTGCGAGGAAACAGAAAAAAAACATTTTATATTTTGTTCATTTTTAATTTATTGAAACAGTGAAATTACAATTGTTAAAATGATACGTAGTTGTAGTTGGTTTTTTTAATTATGTTTTTATTATTATTATTACTATTCATAATGTCATTGTTTTGTGTTAGGGTAAATGTTGGAGACGACGAAACTTCTTGAAAGGCGGCAGAAGAGTATTGTAATTCGTCATTAGTTTGTAAATAAAAAAGTATCATCAGTAGAAGAGGGGCGCGGCTCAGGGCAAAACTTCTTCGTTTGTGGCTCCAAATTTATTGTCTGGGTTATTTTGGCACTTATATTTGCTTTGTTTTGGATGGAATCTTTAAATTACCGAATAAACTGTTTTTTTTTTATTTTAAATAAACTCAATCTGTGAATGCACACTGTTGCTTTCCCGCCATTTTAACAGCGCGCTAGCGCTGCCTACTGACTGGCGCGCCGCGCGGCGATTAGTTCGAAATTTGAATAGCAACAGCGCGCTGCTCACTAGCTGGAGTCGTGCGGCGGCGATCAGTTCCAAATTTGAAATGGCAAATAATGCTGTTATGGAATTTGTATGGACTATAACTTAACTATTTGCTTTGATAACACACGCGTTTTTTATGACCCTCTTTACATATTTAAAACCGGTGGAATTACATCAGCTTTACGAGCAAGGGTGTTAAAAAAGCAATTTTTTGTAAAAGGTGATGGGCAAATTGACATTAGGCTATTGTAACTTAGATACATTATAAACAGACCCACTTAAAAGCGAGAAATAAAAACTTTTCAACAAACAAAAAAACCACTTGCAAAAAAAAACACTACAAAGTGAAAAATAACTTTAATTTCGGAATTCGGTGGCAAAAACTAAAATACAGATCCAAAGACATCGACTTACGAAATTAAAGTTATTTTTCACTTTGTAGTATTTTTTTGAAGTCGGTTTTTTTTTGTTACAGAGTTTTTCAATATTTAGTAGGTAAAAGGTAAACTTCAACAATGTAAAATAAAAATCAACATTCAAAACATGGAATAGGTAAAGTTTCGGAAAACTTTGAGTATTTTGTAATCAATTCTACGAAGTAGGAAACTATTTTTAAAGCCTAGAATAGATGTGACTTTTTGCTATTGTAGGTATTAGAAAGTTTATTATTTTTATATAGGTAACAGAAATAACTGACTCTCCATACTTAAGTTTGGGTCCTTCTTTGTCCAAAGATTTAGCATTGCCATTCAACGTGGTAATGCTGCCAGTCTTTTGGGCACGTTTTCGGATGACAGCGATGCGGAGTACTTCGACGCCTAAGTGTCATGTGTTGTTGTATTTATTTGTAAGTAGGTATAGTAAGATTGTTAGTCATTTAATTATTAACTATCTAGTGTAAATAGTTAGTTGCCTAATTTCTTAAATCTTATAAATAGAGCAATACAGAAAATTGTGATGGCCTATTATGATTCTTTTTCTCTGTTTTTTATTCATGTACTTACATATTATTGTATGTACATTTAATGATGGTAAGACAACAATGCGGTTTAAAAGAAGATATAGTGACAAAAAATTAAAAGAGTAGGTATGCTTAATGCTTAGGTACATTGTTTGGTCATGTTAAGAGAATGAATACTAGGCGAGTAACAAAAGGAGTGAGTGGAAACGCCCTAGGAGGACATATAGTATCTTATTGGTGATGTTCTTCAGAAAGGTCAGAAAGGTAGTTTTTGCCTACCCCCATGGGAAGAAGGCGAGACTTTATCTATGTATGTTTGTTTCTACATAGTACCTAATATTATTATTTACTTCTGTGGGAAAATAATAGCAATTCATTTTATTGTTGCATTATTTTATAAAGCGAGTGTTTCTCGTTTATGTCTTTTACTCTGTAAAAACGCTTTCATATTAGTTGAATGAAAAAATATTAAAATAACCATTTTATTCAACCAATTTTGTGGTATAGTACGTATCCCACAAAATTGACTCATAAAAACAGTAGTAGCTAAATCTCTAAAAATTATTTAAGTTAAATTGGTTAGGATTATATTTCAATGCCTTTAATATTGAAGAAATGAGCCTATGTTGGAGATCTTCTAATCTTCTAAAATTCGCTTTATGCTGTCCACTTTCTCTTAGTAATTTATTTACAGCACTGACCTCTATCATACAAGTACTTGTATAATAAAGGTCAGTGATTTACAGGCACTAGAGGCAGTGTACCACTTGTAAAAATAAATTAAATAAATAAATAAAACCTGTAAAGAAATTATTTTGCGTAATAACCTAATAAGTCAATAATAATAGATAGGATCGCATATGGAAGCGATCAATGTCAATGTTTTGTGTTTATTCTCAATCGCTACAATTGCATTTTGTAGACAATCGTTGAATGTGTAGGTATACTGTTGTTGTAAAACAACACTTATTATACAATGCAACTGATTTCGATTAAGTAGAAAACATAAATGTATCTTCTACTAAGTTAACAAAAATCATAGATTTATTATTTCACTGACAGACAACGCACAGCCTAAACCACTGGGTCTAGTAGCATGGAATACACTAAGGTTTCTTAAACATAATAGCGAAAATGAGCACTAAGGACAAATTTTTGAAAATGTTTCCCCACAGGGGTGTGGGCCACACCCCTGTGGGGAAACATTTTCAAAAATTTAAATTAAATTAAATAGGGGGGAGTTGGACATTCTTGCCGATAGGAAATCTCATTGGGTAGGTACATGGCTTGTAGGCTACCTACTAAATAATTATTAAAAAACTGGCCAAGAGCGTGTCGGGCCACGCTCAGTGTAGGGTTCCGTAGTTTCCCGTCCGTCACAATAAGTGTTCCCACTTATGAGTTTAAAAGTGGGTATCCATCCATCGTATACGATTATACTACAAACAGTCCAGAAATTATTTTGTACAACTTTATGTCTTTTTTGTACAAAAACTGTTGTTTCCATCAAGTTCAAAATAATTTTCCTAGAAAGTCCTTATAAAGTTCTACTTTTCAGATTTTTTTCATATTTTCTAAACTTATGGTTCAAAAGTTAGAGGGGGGGGGACACATTGTTTTTTACTTTTGGAGCGATTATTTCCGTAATTATTGACATTATCAAAAAATGATTTTAGTAAACCCCTATTCATTTTTAAATACCTTTCCAACAATATATCACACGTTAGGGTTGAAATTTAAAAAAAAATCACTTCCCACTTTACATATAGGGGGGCTACCCTAATAAATTTTTTTTTTCCAATTTTTATTTTACCACTTTGTCGGCGTGATTGATATACATATTGGTACCAAATTTCAGCTTTCTAGTGCTAACGGTCACAGAGATTAAGCGAGGACGGACAGACGGACAGACAGACATGGCGAAACTATAAGGGTTCCTAGTTGACTACGGAACCCTAAAAAGGTGGAATATTGCATTGCGTTTAAAAATACTGGCCGTTTTACTCGTAAAAATTGATACTACAACCAAATAATAATTTTAAAAATGTTTTAAAAAGAAAACTTTAATGGCATCTTACGTTACGAGTTTTTAACTATTTTAAATGATAGATTAGGTAACTGATAACGACTGGCAACCGTGAAACAATATCTGTGGTCATACAATTACATCAGTACGTAGTAGTATTACAATCCCAGTGAAATAAGATAAAGTAGGTACCTACCTCCAACTGTGATTACTATAGCCGTTGTCACAGACCATGTACAGTACGATTCACGAAAGATGACCACAAATGGCGGCCGTCTGCGCACGTAAACTCATGAAGAAAAGAAAAATAATATTTAAATGATAGTTAAATAATTTGTGTAATGTTGTAAATGCTGGTTATGCAAATAAATCAAACGTAAGTAATTTAAAATGCATCTTGTAACCGTTTTTATGCCTTCTGCGCCGTGGTCATCTTTCGTGAATCGTACTGTAACCTTTTACCGTTGTACTAGGATCACGTTCCCCGTAAGTTAAAGGTAAGTTTAAGACAAAAAATCATTAAAAATCCTTAAAATAGCTTACCTACAAACAGTAGTGCAAGTTTGCGAGGTTGCTAATATTTTTATTGCTGTTTAAGGTTGCCTACGGGATGGTAGCGTGCTCTTTTATTTTGACACTCCAGCAAACCGTATTGGTTTTCTTTTCCAAAAACGATACGTTTTTGAATGATCTATGAATTGAAACGCATTTATTAATTGTTTTATCTTTGCTTTACCTTCTTTTATCATTTGAATCTGAACTCTGAATGATGTCATTGAGACTTTTTCCGTAACAGAAAGTCCGAATAAAGGAATTTTAACAGTTTTGATGTTTTCTTTCCAAAACGCTTTTTAAACTAAATTAACGAAAATATAGTTTATAAGTATCGCCTTATGTAGTGATATAATCATAGAAATATAAAATCTTTATATTCGATGGTTGAGCTTCTGTGCATTGAGGTTATGTAGTGATGTAATCATAGAAATATTTAAAATCTTTATATTCGATGGTTGACCTTCTGTGCATTGAGGGAGGGCCCCATCCGATGAATTTGCCACGGTCCTCAAAGGTATATGTAGTTAAGCTACTGCTCTAGCACCTACCAATCTAGTCCACCCACTTATCCACCCAAACCTCATCTGCGGCTGTCGTAGTTCTTAGGCGTCTAAAGGACTCTGAAATCTTAAACGAAGTTATGGCTGTTCGCCAGCCAGACCAAACGTGATGAATGTCGACTGTCTACCCATGATTGATTTAATCTATTATTCCCCTCTGACTATTTATTGTTATGGTTGTGCATGGACCCATGGTATGGCAGCGGCAGCAGACTGGTAAAGGCGGCAGCATCATGAAAATTATTGCAGCTCTCTGTGATGGGCGCATTATCTACATTTCAAGTGCTTAAAATAGAACATCTGGTAAATTATAGGTAATATTTTCCTCTTTCAAACATTTTCTTTTATTTCCAGTATATCGTCTCCCTCTTCCTTCATCGTCACCGCCGCAACAGTCATCCGCACCTCGATGTGACGTCACATCCAGCGGCAAGAGGAAGCGGTCGTGGTCCCGCGCAGTATTCAGCAATCTTCAACGAAAGGGACTCGAGCGGCGGTTCCAAATTCAAAAGTATATCACGAAGCCGGACAGGCGGCAGTTAGCGGCAACGTTAGGACTTACTGATGCTCAGGTATGAGGGTTTTATTTAATGCATAGTTTAAGGTCGATTTTTTAACAGTCTGGTAACTGTTATCTGCAGATTTTATACGTCCCTTTAAAAATCTGTCAAACTCATATTTATTCCTCAGGTAAGTTTATCTAACGTTAAAAAAATCGGTCCCTAATGCAATATTTTTCTTAGCAGGATTGCGATTGAATTGAGCTGCAAGGTTTTGAATTAGATAGGTATAGTGATACCTACTTACAGATGTTAGTTTAAGTATAGCTGTAGGGAAATGCTGATACAAAAAAAAACCAGCCTTTAGATTGAACTATAAGCTGTGCTGTGAGCCGTGTGACTTATCTACGGGATAGATTGGTTTTACACGCCGTAAAACCAATCTATCCCGTAGATAAGTCACACGGCTTGTTGCAAGGCTTGTTCGATTATGCTCTCAGTAATGAGGAGTAGGTATGTTTATGACCTTAGGTCGAGTAGTGCGCGTAGCAAAAGCGTTGGTAAGAAGTAGACCGTAGATTTTTATATATGTATTTATTTTCTACCATACATCCTCCTCATCCACATCCACTACAGTCAAGACGCTTTAAAAAAATCACAGATTCTGTGTGGTCGACATTTCGGGACCGTTAAATCTACTTGAATATACCTACTTTACTTACTGTTAAATATACTTGAATATACCTACTTTGTATAAGCACGAAAGATATCCACAATATGCGTGTAGTTCAAAGCCAACATGGAAGTTTTATTTTAGGTAATGATAAAATAAACGACAAATGCCTAAATCAAGACAGTAGGTAATTAGATTTGAACATAATTAGGTACTTAATTGTGTTAAACTCTTAAATGTTTTAAGGAGTTTTGGACTGCTCACTCCGAGTCACTCCAAATTTTTGTGCATCGAAACAAAGGTACTTATAGCGCCACAAGGATAGTTTGGCGCGTGGCCAAAATCAGAACTAACGCCGCCATCTTGTTTTGTTACATTTCTCAAAACAATGCAGCGCCCCTCTGTCAACTTCATTGAGCTCCAAAATGAGGCCTACATAATCAAAAAGGTTGACGCACTTAGATGGAAAAATAATGGCCACATTTTCCAAAAAAAAAGTAAAGAATATCCCGAATATTCTAATAGATTTCCTACACAATTTTGGAGATTTAGCGTTCCTGCACACGATGCCGTCACCGCGCCGTCGCCGCGCCGACGCCGCACCATTACACTGTACATACGAGTCGCGCGAAGCCCGCCACCGCGCCGCCGCCGCGCCGCCACCGCGCGCGTTCCCCTCCCTATCTGTTTGATTCATTCACGGGAAATTACGCGGCGTGCATGTTCGTACGCGGCCGGTAATGGAATGAATGAAACAGTAAAAACGCGCGCGGTGGCGGCGCGGCGACGGCGCGGTGGCGGGCTTCGCGCGACTCGTATCTACAGTGTAATGGTGCGGCGTCGGCGCGGCGACGGCGCGGTGACGGCATCGTGTGCAGGAACGCTAACAAGGCGGCTTGATATAGTGTTACCCTTGTCCGTCGCGTACGAATACGTTCACGATAATAATTAGCGAGCGCGACTCCATGGCGTAACACATATCTATTTCTACCCCGATTGCCAGGGAATTTATATTTAAAGGGAAGAGAATAGAATATTCTTTAATCTTTGCAGCGAAAAATAAAGTTGGTCATAATTTTTAAAAAGTATCTCTTGAACTGAACTCAATGCAGAGGATCACAACAACATACTTACGGCGCGTCTCCAAGTTATACGGTATTCTGCAGTGTGGACCGCTCGGTAAATGCTGCCTCCAACAGCCTTCTTGATCCAACATCCCTCTAGTCTAGAGTGTGCAAATATGACAATTTCCACGAAAACATGACTTTTCCCGGTATCCCTAAATATGCAGTTTTAAATGCTACGTGTCCCGTACGAGCCTTAGCCCTTAGCATTGACGGCATTGGCGCGCGGGCGATGGGCCCTCTTGGCCGCGGCTCGTGGTGTAACTAGTACAGAAATTATTATCCTTTGTGCTACCTTACTAATTCTTACATTGAACCTCAATGTTCTTACCGAGAGGTATTCTATAAATTATAAAGCTCCTAGCAGTAGATTTTTAAATTTATTTTGGATGTTTAAATTTTCCGTTAATCGCCCATAGCGCTGCCATTGTGGCTTTACACAGGGATTAAAACATTTGATATCAAAATCAGAGGCCTAGACAAAACAGATTTCCAGAACGCAGTCGTTTAATCGTTTAAATGAGTGTATGCGACTGCTACCACCAACCTTTAGCCAGCGGCGATTGTAACACTGATCGGGGACAGTTGTAAAACATAAAAATAATACCCAATTATGTCATTTAAATCAGTTTTGTTAGTCCAAAGCTACAGTTTCAGCTTCAATTTAAGTTTTATTAATCAAATGCCAATTCTTAGGTTTTGGCTTTTAGTTTGATGATAGTTGACGCTCCTGATTTTTGGTGAAAACTCAGTTATGAGCTACTTAACGCGGGATTTCTCTGCTGTTTTTGTCAAAAATGCCCCTAGTTTGACTTCTGCAAAAGCATTCTGGTATCTACAATAATAGATATGTAGGTACCTACCAATGTCGCTTTCTCTCGTTACCTTTTATCGATGAAGGTAGATGAACATTAACAATTCATCCAAAGTTGTCTTTAAAAGGTCGCCTTTGGCGATAATATCGCCCATTATGTCTACATATTAGTAGGAATATTTGTCTGCAATTTATATGGTGTAGCACACTGTTCACAAGCACATAAAGAGTATTCCATTCGTCCCTTGAAGTACCTAATTCGTAAATCTGCACTTCATGGAATGTGCAATGCAACAAAATCATAATAAAAATGTTACAAGTGTTACAACCGTACCCACACATACCCACATTTCAAAATAAAACGATCTCAGTGCTGAAGCAGAATTACTTACACAAAAACAAATTAGGATCATCCTATTGTATAATCACGCAAAAATAATTATTACGTATGTAGGTAGGTACCTACACATGAAACACTCAGCACGTTAAATTATTTTGTTGAGAAGCTATTATGTAGGTATTGAAAGCTAATATGCATTATGTGTTGAAAGCTATTATGGATTTAAGCTTTGGTATAGTATGTATAGAGCTCGCGAAACGGGAAACGTTTCGCTAGCGAAAATAATTCCCCGAAACTGAATATAAAACGTAAAACGAAGTATCATGCCTGCGTTTCCCGTAGGGGTAAACAATTTCTAGTTTGGTCCCATAGTAAAAGTTGATCATATTGATTAGTACAATGACCCCTAAGAGGTTTTCAATTATTACAATTACACCTTGTATACTAGACCTCACGCTCATCAGTCTCGGTTAATTGCGTCGACCCCTAGCCGCTAAAGCAGCTATAGCTAGATCATAGCGGCTAGCAGTGAGGTTTATTTAACCGATGTAGGTAATATCGAAAATCATTAACGTTTAACAATCGGCAGATAAGGCGTACCAAAATCTGTGTGGTATGGTAGCACCGCAGGGCTCTAGCGCTCCGCTGTGTCAAGCTGTCGATGTCGTACGAAAACATCTATATCCGATAATGGTTTTTAAACGATAGGGTCCGCCGCAGGCGGTGTGGCGCCGACGTCGCCGCTGGCATGGTGTAAAACTGTTAAAGCTGCCTACACACTAAAGTTAATTAACACTTTTGCTTATAAATATATGGACAGTATTAAGTAGGTAGATAGATATCTACTTCTTAGCCCAATGTTACGATCACACAAAATTTTGAGCATGACTGTAATTTTAGTTCCGTAGTAACGGTTTAGGTACGCGTAGAATAGGTACGCCCATGGTACCTATATCTTAGGTATAGTATGGCTATAGATATTTATCTAAAAAATTACCTAAGTACCTACTTACACCAAAATGGCAAAATCAACGCGATTTCTATCGGTGTAAATCAGAAAACATGTTATTAATTAACCTTTTGACCGCCACAGTCTGATGAGAAACCAAAATGTGCCCATGCAGAATGCCATGGTTCGACTACTTGACTTTGACGCCGAGGGCACGGTTTTGATTTTTTGACGTGTCGCGGTCAAAAGGTTAAAGCCGTCGGCTATCGAGTCTATGAACCCTGACTGTATCCTCGATTACCTACATTTAAGCTAACTTGTCCGTGTTACTAAACAATATTTTTGTTCACAGGTCAAAGTGTGGTTTCAAAACCGCCGCATGAAATGGCGGCACACGAAAGAAGGGCGCGGCGGCATAGCAGGCACCACCGGGTTACCGGGACGGGACCCAGACTCCACTAATGATGACAACGAAGATATTGACGTCGACACACTCAGTGATTAGTTGGAACAAATGGCCTAAAGTGTTTTCAATTCAAAACATTTTATGAATCGTCTTGAGTTTCGTGCCTTTTTGCCGCGAAGCAGCAAGCTGTTTCGGCTTGAAAGGTATGAGTGCCGGTGAACTAACCAACAGCTTTTGTCGCTAAAGTTGGAAACGCGCCGGGACATACCGGGTGCTGCAAGGCTATAGGTGCAGTGGCGGTCGATGGCCTGAGAACCAACGTTTCTCTTAAAAATCTCTTAGTTTCACATCTTATTCAATCTTGCGGGTTGCTAAAGTAAGATGTCCACTTTGTCAGAACGGACGCATGCCGTCGCCGACAGGTACCAGACTGGGGTAGATTTCGGCTTTATTATTTGTCATCGGTGGCAGGGTAACTGCAGGCAGTATTTGTGTCAACGGTTTAAATGGTTAAAAAAAAACAATAATTGGCGAGAAACAAAAACTGATTGATAGCGTCGTTGTTACATTTTTCCATGTTTTATTTTTATTATTATTCATCACAAATTTAAGGCACATTGTTATTATAAGTACCTACAATTCTCAAAAATCTTGTTAAAATATTTTTAAGCAATATTATCTAAGCCAATTTTGTACATTTCTTTATCTTTAAAGTGCATTATTTTGATATCAGATATTTTAATAGACTTAACATAATTTATTATAAATCAACCTAAATCATTTATATTCGTTTATGAACAGTAAATCCATATTTTTGTAGTCAATAAACATTTTATTTTAGTTTACCTACTGTAATTTGTCTGTAGGGTTACAAATGAACCCTACAGACATATGGGCAGACTATAAAGATGAACGTCCACTGGTCCGCAACGGCCGCACGCACACTCACAAGGGACAAGGCTCGGTACGAGCGGTACCGATAGTGGAAGCACTGTCATTATTAATTCAAAAGTAAACCAGTTGCGTGCGTTGCGGACCAGTGAATGGTCACCTTACGTTGTAACGCAAGCGCTCGACACAGCCGCATCGCATCGCCCTTCAATACAAAAAAACGCGGTGCGGGCTGCGGCCCGCCTGTAGTGTGTGA
Source organism: Luperina testacea (assembly GCA_927399505.1). Taxonomy (NCBI): domain Eukaryota; kingdom Metazoa; phylum Arthropoda; class Insecta; order Lepidoptera; family Noctuidae; genus Luperina; species Luperina testacea. The sequence goes on along the minus strand of OV656768.1, from coordinate 12,770,150 downwards.
TGGTTCATACACAAAATATACGCAAGTGATGTAGAACTTTTGCTGTGCGGCCCACCCGAATGTGCGTCACTCTTTATAGTGAATCTACACCATAGATCTATGAATCTGCTCTATGACATGATTGCTAAACATCATAGCTCAAAAGGTAGGAGACAGGGAGGGAAGAGAAGCTAACTTATTAATCTCGTCGTTAAAGACTACACCAACATTTTACAAATGAATTGGCTCATGTGCACTTTGTGGAAAGAACATTAGGTTTCAGTGGATCAGAAGTTAGAAATACTTATGTGCAGTGCTTCTGCTGTCAGTGGAGGATTTTATGTAAAAAAAAAATAACGCAATAGTGCAATACATCCTTTTATTACATTGAAATTAATTTACAAATAGAAAGAGCTGCTACACAACAAGGATAGGTGTTAAAATATAAATTTACAATAACATTTGATAGGTGAAAAGGACAGTGCATGACAAAATATCAAATTTTTAGAGTAATCAGTAAAAGGACATTCAACAAAGTTATTGAAAAAAAAAACTAATAAATAACTTCTACAAAAATGTATACTTATTGCAAAACGATTGCCATAGGTAGTTCACTAAGTAATTTGAGTGTAACAAGACTCCAATAACACAAAAGTATGGGAATTCCTACGAACTTAGGTTCTACGATATGTTCAACGTAAAATTCTACATAAAACATCCTACACAACTAACATTTGAATAGCTACATACATTTTACCTATTTTGGCATTAACACGTTTTGAACCTAACTAATAATCTACAAGTTTCACTTTGCTCTTAGCGTATGCGTCGCTAGCGTCTTTATCGTAGTCTTGTGAGGGACTACTGCTGTACTCGGTGTGCTTAAACCCATGGCCCCTGTACCCACCTCTATGTCCATATGGCCTCCTCCTGGGAGGATAGCCTTCCTCTTTCCACCTGCCGTCATGACTCGGACTTTCATAACGATTATAGCTGTCATAGCGAGGGGCCCCTTGTTCGCGATTCTGATACTTATCGTATCTATTTGAGTAGTGTGGCGGTCTTTCATCGTCGTTTCTCCTGTCTTCCCTGGGTTCTGGTTCTTGATACCGCCGTCTGTCTGTGTAGTGTGAGTTCTCTCCATATTCTGATGGTCTTGGTCTCTGCGACGTCGATGTGGACTCTCTGTTGGCTTCCCACACCGGTATCCGCGACGGAGGAGGCGTAACGCTTCGAGATTTACTCTTGTCCTCTCGTTTCTTGTCGTTCGACAACGATTCTCTGCAAAAGTAAAATCGCACGGTATAGAAACAAAACTACCAAACGCAGTATCGAGAAATCTTGTGCTAAATAAATTTAATTTTATAAATATTTAAATACCTTGAAGATGACCGACTGTGACTCCTATCCGAGTCGTCTTCGCTTGATCTTCTATTCTGTTGGTGTCGCATTTCCCGCTGCCTGTAACAAATACCAGTATTGAACAAGTCTGAATTCAAACAAACATATTATTGCTATCATAAAAGAGACGCGATTTTTCTCCGATACGATTACGTATTCATAATTATTATGAATGCGGGTGTTCAACGATTTGATTGGAAGAAATTTTTCCAGTATCAGTATATGTATTTAGAAAAAAGGTGGATGGATTCTCTGAGGGAAGATGAATGAAAAGGGAGGGAACGATATCGTATCACTGATACTTGACAAGTGGAAGAATGGAATAAACCATTTTTCCGACGATCCCAAGTAATACCGGGACAAGGGCAGGCAAAAGGTCAGATAATGTTCATGCTTATATAAAGTATAGTTGACACAGACTTGCGCCGCAGTTTGATGGCTAATTCCCTCATTTCTTCGTCGCGACGCGCCTGGCGACGGCTCTCGCGCTCTTGGCGCTCGGCTTCAGCCCGCTTGTCTGCGCGAACTGTACGTAATAAAACATTGTAAATTAATACTAAGTATGACTAACAAACATAATTTATTTATCATGGGCGATATATTTCACGTGGGATACTATTATATTAGATAATATTATTCATAAGATTATTAAATATGTGCATATTAAAAGATTTATAGATACTCCACAAACAATTTATAGGTCTTAAAGTCTTAGCTCATATAAAACTCACGTTGCCTTGATAATTGTGCCTGCATTTTCCTCTTGAGTTTTTCCTTCAGTGAAAGCGTTTCACGCGAAGCACCCTGCAAAAGTCGTCATGTTAATTTGATAGACTAATATGGGAGAACAGACTCTTTTCTGAGTACAATTCTCGTAAATGTATTCCAGGACTGTACCACTCCTTCTGTTGGTGAAGTAAAGGATGGGTGTGTTTAATACCTCCACGTAGGGTGATGTCGTTTCGAGCCTAAGAATGAGGTGATAGTGAATATTGTATTCCACTTGTAAGGAGTACCTTAACCCAAAAAGCATGTCCGTCACTATAATTAAGGATAACTTTTCGGCTATCCTCGTTTAGTATTTAGGTCTTGCTTCCCCTTGATGAACTAACGGAATCGCATTGTGCGCGCCTACATCTGTGGCTTATACATATTGGGATAAACTTTATAAGAGCTATACATAACTATATAAAGTCAAATTTTTGTATTAATGTTGGTCATAATAAGTTAGGATAGCATTTCTTAAACTTATAAGATGATATTTTTTACAAATAATAGAATAAATACACGTTGAAACGACCAACATTCATTTACGTAGTAAAATAATAATTCAAGAAAGTTCTGCACGGCAAAAATGAGAACTAGTAACAATCCATCGAAGTCGAATGTTAACGCACATTTAGACACGGCGGTGAAGACAATAGGTTGACACTCAAGCAACAATCATCTAAGAAATCGAGCAAGACAATGCCATGGGTTCAAATAAACATACAACCGGGAGTTTAGCAGGTTTCGTCACAAACTGTTATGTGGTCATTTCGTTTCGCATCACAGATGGTAAAAAGCGAAATAATCGGCTGTTGTACAAACTACTGCCAGTAATGCCGTAAGGTGCTAAAATGAAAGCAGAACAAATGTATAAAGCAAATGATTCTTACTGACTTTGGAGCTGGATCCAGACAATCGTAACTGATTCTGGTTTGTATTGGATTTATTGCCCACCGCCATTCTGAAATGTGGAAAAATTGCTTGTGTCAGGCAGAGAACTTGGTGCTGGGGTGACTCTTGCTAGAGGCCTATAGACTACGATATTCGAGTTGATTCCCTCGCGGGGTTGACTAGTTTTCATAATTACAACAATACTGAGAAGCATTTATTATCGTTTTTCCCCTATTTGTCATACCCAAGATCAAAATGATCTTTTGGTTGAGTTTTTATATAAACCAAGAAATAAATCTTACATTGTTTTTAGCCTACCAAGTGCTTTTAATAGATATGGTATGTTGCCACTAACAACATCTGTGTTTCAGTCAAAGTCCTCTCCTGACATCATGAAATAAAATAATATGGAACGAAATGGTGTGTATGGTATGGATTGTTCAAGGATATTATCTACGAAGATTTTTCTAATGATAATTCTAATGATAACGGTACAAATGTGATCTCTCACTACGCTGAGCCGTTCTTATATTGACGATAATATCCCAATGACACATTATCCTTATTTATGTTGAATATAGCTGAAAACTCGACTGCAAATCGTAAACCAATGGTTGGCAAATATATAACAATTAACAGAGAAAGTTTTGATCCGATCTATTGATTTTAAGAAAACGTAACAGAGTAAGTTTTCAGATTTTGTATTTAATGACAAATTTGTTTAGAAAAAAAAAAATCGGAACTTACTTTTTCGCGTCGTCGTCAGATTCACTGGAGTCGGAGTCAATGGACAGTTCGCTCGAAGACTGGTCCTCCTTGCGCCGCCCATAGTACCGTGGCACGACCGGCTTGCTCGCATTCTTATCACTACTGTAATATAACACCACATTACTTAGTCTCGACATCATTTTATTTAGTCGAAATATTACTAAGGACTAACGGCTCCCCCACTTAAACTGACTCACCTCACCGTTCAAATAAATTTAACTTCAAAACAAGCTTACCTTTCAAATGACATCGACCTGGAGTTATTACGCTTGGCATAGCCACTAGCATGACTGGAAAATACAAAGACAATTTAGTTTCAACCTAAAAATTCAAACAAAATATTGGATAAATAGTAATGTGTGTGAAATACAAACTTTGCGGGGCTTCGAGAATATCTGTTTCTACGATTACGTGACCTGGACCTCGAGCGGGTCCGTCTGTAGGGGCTGTATGACCTCGAACGAGACCGAGAGGACACGGAACGTGATCTCGACGATCGAGACTTGGACCGCGATTTCCTCCAAGAACGCGACCTCGAACGAGACCTTGACCGCGACCGCGAGAATGACCTTGAGTTTGGCCCCCTTGGACCTATCTGGCGGGTGCGTCGACTGGTTGGTGGTGATGGCCTGCAAAGATTTAACAAAATAACATAACGTCTGTAGTCTTTGAAGTAGGCAGAGGTGGTTAGTACATCCACATTCTAACAATTTTCTTTATTTATACCGTTTACGAGGTTTGCGTGCTACGTCCGCGTATAACATCTTCAGATTCTGCTTCACTTTATCTGCATACAGGGGTTTAGCCGCCGTTGCTGTGGACAATAAGAAAATGAAGCCACAAAACGGGACAAAATAAATAATCATGTTGTGTCCAAAAGGAAAAACACCTTCGCTTTTCTTTTAACATAACATTGAATTACTGATGATTGGTAATATTGATTTTTCAAAACAGAAACTAAATAGGGCACGCCCAAGTATACTCCAGTAGCGAAGGGCCAATTTTTGTAAGAGGTAAGCCGGAGAAGATATCTTTAATATGATTATATTATTTATTTACTGCCATTTTTCAAAGGGAAGCCGGTAGGAATCAAGTTTTATGGAACCTTCGCCACTGGTATACTCCCCAGTCTCATAAACAGATAGACGAAAACCAATAACACAAACTCACGTTGTTTGTCTTCTTCCTCGCCACCAAAAGAAGTGATGAACTGTATATTCTCGCCCGTTTCTGGCGAAGGGCTTCGACTAGGCGACCGACTCGGCGACCGAGCCGGCATTGACGACGGAGCGGCGTAACTCGGAGGACTAACCACCCTCGTAGCAAGTTTCTTGTCGCTGCAAATAAACCGTTATTACTCCAAGACACGCCGAATGGCAACACAATAAAAAGGAGACGGCCTTACTTGCGTGCCTCAATAGTACAACTTCTTGCGTCAGCATGAAATTTGAATTTTTGCTTTATTATTATACCATCACTATTATATTACATTACGGACTTATTACGATGGTAAACTCTAAGACATTAATTGTTATTGATATTTGTTAAGTAATGGTTATACCAGGTAAAAATTTTGTAGATTGGCTATAGACTAAGCTAACAATATTGAATCAACTTTTCAATATTGGCATTTAGATTCATGAATATTATCAAGGACTTTTTACGTTATAACCATTTGTAACAATAAATTTGGAGTGTGTAAAACTCTATTTTCTACAGTATGATGTTAGGTGTTCTCTTTTATATTCTAATCTCTATGAGGTACAGGAACTATGCATTTTCTCAATGTGTCTTGGATTTCTTGGTGTACAATAAAGCAATATTCTATCTATGTGCAGAAAGCGTAACAAACGTTCACAAAAATATTCTAAATTAGTTGTTCAAGCCTACTCACCGATGCGCACGCCTCTCTCTCCTACTCTTTCTCCCAGAAAACATAGCTTTCTCCTTTTCTTCCCTTAGAAGCTGTTTCTGATGCTCCGCGTCATCGGCATCGCCCGTCAGGAATGAAAACAGATCGCAGCCCGCCATGCCGAACTGAGGCCCCACACCGTTCAACTCGTGTGCCTGTGCTCCGCAAAACGTACCGTGAGCGAAGGAATTTGATGGAGTATACTTACATATTTCGATAAATAAAAACAACAATACGTTTACTACATGTACTGAATGATGAATATATAAAGAGTTGTTTGAATAAAGTTATTATGAACAGAAATACTTTACTGAAACTGTGCAAGAGTTAGGAGTATGTACAGAAGGATTCTATTATGTCAGTTCCAATACTATACACATTACATGCACAAACAAACGAACATCCGTAGATGTAGGTCATGCAGTTTTCGATGCATGAAACGAATCTGCGACATTTAGTATCCACTCCTTTGCCAATTAGGTCAACGACAATTGGGTCATACAAAATAGCAATATGGGTCGTAGGATATTGTAATACCTGTGCTCTTAAAAACGTTTATACCACAAAGAGTGCTTATAAAAACATCAATCACAATGAAATAATATGAATCAAGTCATTATTGACCAAAGAAAGAGCGTTCTGATGCAGTAATAGTATGCCATAATAAATTTTCATGCAGCATTTCTGTGACAACGACATTTTTACAACAAATAAAAATAATAGGATTCTATCAAGAGAAACAATTCCTTTAATTAAACATACAGTCAACTTTCTCTATGTTACGCTAATCATAAACAATGACCCAGCAGTCACTGTTCACTGTGAATACACAATGGGACCTACTTTGGTGCATTTGCTGTGACCTTTAAATACTCATACACACGAGCTACACGCGCCGGCGACGGACTCAACTGCAGCCGCTGACAACATGCCGCGTTTATTTTAGTATGGACTCAAATACACCACAAGTGGCACGTCATCAACCGCATGCATCGATGGCTGCAGTTGCCTCTACTGTTGACGGGTGTCACTCGTGTGTATGCACATTAACAAGAATAGTGTTATAGGATTTAGAATTTTATGAACAGAACTTTGCATGTATTGACTGATTGGCCACGGATCATAATAATGTTATTAGTGTATTACGGACTTAAAAAAGAAGAGGATAAATATTTTGTAATCATGTAAACATTATACATAGTTGCTTGGGCAACAAAATGTTAAAACAAATAACCATAGTAGCAGAAAAACTGACCTGTGAAGCCTCCATTTTGTTCACATCAATGCTCAAGTCCACATCAATGATTTCCAGATCCGATTCATCGTCTGAATCTTTTGGTTCCACTTTTTTAGTCTCTGGTCCTGTAATTTAATACTGCATGCCATAAGAATACCCAGAAAAGACCGTAGAGTATACTACCCCATGACCAGACATAAGTAGCCGTCAAGCATCACAGCACATTGAGGGATAACAGTAAAGCTGAATCTACCGTTAGAACCAGACGGTTGTGCTCCAGGATCACTATAATTGTATCCTATAGCAGCACCCGTGCCCTTCTTTTCATGAAGTTTTTCCTTTTGCTGTTCTTTTTCTTCTATGGTGACTCCAAACTGTTCTTCTATAGCCAGCTGTTGGAGGAACTTATCTTCGCCTGGAAGGAATTACTAATGTTCAGTATTGTTGTCAAAACTTGAATCATATGGTTGAAGTAAAAGTAAAATTTGTCAACATTTGTCAAATTCAGTTTTGTAAAAAATGGGCCTTACTTATTCCCAGAAAGACATTTTGTGCCAGGATTCTGTATCTCTCGTAATTGCACTGTCTTTCTTCTGGACTCAGCTCTTCTGGTGGTATCTCAGGGATCCTCATTTCCGGTATGTAATCCAGATGGGCTCGGACATCAAAACGGTCAATCATATTGTTGGTGTCTCCTTGCCAAGGCATCCTAAGAAAATAAATATACAGTTTTGTTGTTATTTTATGTCAATTGATTAATATATATTAATGTTATTCTTGATAACTTTTGATGAATTTGTCTCAAGTGACAAATATTATCAGCATAGGTAAATAATTGATGAATCATTATTTTATTCTATTACATTTTTATTAAATGGCAAGCAAAGCTGATGTCGACTATTGTGCCAACGTCTAAAGTAAATTGGAAAAACAAGTGTATGCACAGCTACACATCAAGCTATACATAACCAATATAAGCTGACTTCTGATTATATGAAAAACCATGCAATGCGAGGTCAGCTAAAACTGGTAATGTATAGCTTGAATTGTCGCCGTGTGTACATGAGAAGTGAAAAATAACTCAAGAATCAATAACTGAAGTAGATGATTGATACAGTTGATCACAATGTAAATCTTGTTGGGTTAGTACAGAATTCATCAATCTTGATCAATCAAAATTCAGAAGCATTCTTTGTAATTTTTTTAGTCAGGTATTTGACTTAAAATTTCCCCATTTTCTACTTCAAATGTCTTTACTAATAAAAACAAAGACTAGGTTCAGTAAAATGATGTTTATGTACTAACATGATAGCTGGGCCTTCTCCTGCCGCAGCAATAGCCGGGTCCAATTGTACCTTACATGGTCTTCCGTGGAGCTGTAAGAACTGAGTTGGCTCGGCTTTCTGAAATGAAGTCACAATAGACTTGATTTTAAAAGGTTTGCTTTGTTTCTATTTCTATTTTTACCAGGAACGACTACATTTGGATGTCCATTGAATACAAATAAATAATAAACAGGTTAACAAACGATTCGCTCACAATCTTTTCGTAAAAATCCTTGCGGCGCTCCGCCCTTCGACGATAGTCAACAATCATTCCTCGGATCATCCGCTCTTGTTTCCTTGCTTCGTGCCACATTATGATTTTTGTTTAGTGAACATGTAAACAAATAAAATAAACGTAAATTAAACACTTATTAGCGCGACCTGCCTTGCAAAACGTATCAAATTCAGCGATTGCTATGATAATTTTTATCTTTCACACGCCATTTTGAAATTTCAACTAGTGAAGTAAAAGTTTTAAGTTTAGTGAAGTGGATTCAGTGGAATTTTAGTCGATTAGTGAGTGGCGGGCGAGGACGACACTGGAAATGTAATAGTTTTATTACATGAATGACTAAAGTTTGGTTTACGCCTATGCAGCCCGGATCTGGGGAGGGGACAAGCCGGGGCCATCGCCCCAGGCGGGTGCCAACTTCAGGGGACGGCAAATTTACAAGTACTCCACCCAGTGCACCGCAACTAGGCGATGAATGAGACGCGCAGCACCTAAGTATTATTTTTTCTGGGGGTGGCACTGGTGGTGAGATAATGACTACGTGAAAAGCGTACGCATTGTAAAGTGTTACATGCTCTGTGGGCATAGGTACGGTCAAGCGGTATGAGCGGGTGGCGCCTGCGCGGTGGATTATGGCCCACTCCCTCTTACAGAGAGGAGGCATGGCGAGAGGAGGCGGATTGTGTAGCGGAGGCGCCCTTTTCTACGCCTATAAGTGCAAAAGCATTACGATTTCATTAATTTTTTTATCATAGCGATGGATGGCGCTCCTATTGATTGGCGTCTTATAGATCGACAAAATTTGAGTAATATATTGCAGGCAAAATTTTCGAGCTCTTGCAGGTTTGACTTTTAAAACTTTTCTGTAAGTATAAGTCGAATAAGTAGGTACATACTTAAAAAACTAACTTGTCTGAGGCAGAGTGCTAAAATATACGCACGCGCTCGCTCGTGCATTCTAGATTGTCTTAATTGGTGTTAAGAATTTTCTGTACAAGTCTCGCGATCACTCACTTTTAGCCAGCACATCAAGCTACTACAATCTGTCAAAATTTTCAACTTTATTGCTGAAGCGTAAGGTTCAAAGATTGGGAAAATTTTACAGTTTCGGGTAGCTTGATGTGCTGGCGTCTGTCATCAGATTAAGAATGACAAGGCCTTTATTTTTGACGTGACAACGTCTAATAAATCGATGAAGCTGGCTGCACTCACGAAAAAACATGACTCATGTAGCGTTACCTCGCGGCCTCGCTCTGTAGCGTTCCATGGCGGCTTGAAGTGCAAGCGAATATTAACAAATGCAATGCAACTATTCCATCAGTATTTTCTTATGACGTTGTCACGTTCAACTTTCGTCAGTAAACCGACTTTACAGACAACCGATTTTTTTTTCACAAAAGGCTTCAAGAGCAAAATTACAGTACCTACCTAAAGTCTGTTTTTTAATCTCGTAGACTAAATTGACACATGCAAATGTCAAATTTACAAATAATGTTGCCAGCTCTTTTGTGCAGTGTTGTACCTACGATACCGGTTTGTTGAATCGTAACTTTTTATCTATAATAGACGAATTTAATTTTCATTCAAAGTTTTATATTTAAAATTCACGTACGTACACACGGCTGCACGAAGTGCTACAAACTGCCAGGGAAATCTGACCACGCAACGCCATGCGTATATGCGTAATCCGAACATGTTTCGATGCCTTTAAATTAAACAAAAAAAAATTATAGACGCCATCAGTGTTGTTCCCGTACGCGTTAAAACGGCAATCTTAACCCTTTTCTCTTACGAAACGGCAGAACTTAAAAAATACGGCAATTATGGAACTTGACACCATACGAACAACTGCAATTTTTAAAATAATTATGGTAGTTTTATTTCATATGACGAGACAATGTTAAAGCCCGAATTAAATGAAATTGCCCGAAAGCACAAAAAAGCCCATGAAAGGTATGTCGTCGACGAGATGGCTGCTGAACGGGGTGCGACTTTGCGACTGCCCCCTTACCACTGCGAGCTAAACCCGATTGAGTTGGTCTGGGCTCAAGTAAAGGGGCATGTTGCTAAAAATGATAAAACATTCAAAATGAATGAAGTACGAAGCCTTTTTGAAGAAGGGCTTCGTCAAGTGACCCCGCAGCGGTGGAAAGACTGTAGTCCATGTAATTAAAATTAAAGATCAAATGTGTCATCTGGGCCATATAACCGACGACATTACTGATAGGTTTATCATAGAAGTAGGTGGCGATTCTGATGATTCAGAATATTCCTCAGACATGGAGTCCATTATCTGAATCAGATTAACGCGAATACCTGTAATTAAGTTATGTAATTAAAAATATATGTTTTACATTATTAATTTTGTATTATTACGTTTTAAATAAGTACCTACACATTATTTCAGGATAAACACATTATTTCAGTATAACTTATTGTAAAAAAACGATACTTGATTTTATTAACGCTAAGTTTCGGTTGTGCCACATCACTATTTAAGATTTGCAATAAACTGACAACACTCGTAATGTCAGTTTAGTCTACGAGATTAAAAAACAGACTTTACAATCTCGCGATTTCTTTTAAGCAGTTTCCTAATTTAAAAAAATATCCGACAGTTTCATGTAGGTATAAAAGAAAGGCTTTATGGAAAAGGTTAAAGTACCTAAAGGATTGAGGGGGCGGGGGGGCGGCAGACGGCATTTTTTGCTCCGCCTCGAAAACATTCTAGATCCGGGGCTGAGTTTATGTATTATTTAAAGACTAGCTGCGCCCCGCGGTTTCACCCGCATAAGTTTCGTGGGAATATCGGGATAAAAAGTAGCCTATAATTATGTAAATCCAGGGTGTCAGCTACCTCGGTACCAAATTTTATCAAAATTGGTCCAGCCGTTTGAGCGTGAAGAAGTAACAAACATAAACAGACACACACACTCTCACAAACTTTCGCCTTATAATATTAATGTGATTACCAACAGCACAGATTGGTAATTTGGTACTATAAATGCTCTAAGTACCTACTACTATTCAAGTTATTTTAAACTAAAACTAACTTTAATCTTTGTAAGTACTAGGAAAGTGGCGAAATAGTGTACCAACATGAAATGTAACTAATTTGAAAGATCTTCCTTCACAAGCAGCACCTCCATCACGGACACAGTAGTACCGCCTCCATCCATGTTCCGTGAGATCCATGCAATTTTAGTTATAGTTGATTTTAAAAAAAAGGTCAAAATTGATCAGAACCAGTCAAAACAATATATTATTTCAATTGTTTTAATTAACAGTGTACAAGAATAGATCATTATAATCTTCAATATCAAATAATATTTCATTTTCTAATTGATTTGGTTTGCAAACACTCAACCAATTCATGAATTCTTCAAATATATCTAGATTTACTGATGTGTCATTCATACTTCTGTTGCAAACTAGATAGCTGCCTTTCTTGATATATTTTTTGAAGAAATGCCATATTTCTTTATGCTTTTCGCTGTCCACAAAGAAATCTAATCTATTGATTATTATAATGTCAGAGTTTGCAACAAGATCACTCCTTTCCAACACATCAGAGTGGACTACTTTTATCCTGTTACTGTCCATTGTGTACTGTTCAATAATCCTCTTTTGAACATCACAAAATTCTTCATTCATTTCTATTCCTATGATTGAGCCTGCATTTGAGAAATAATATGCCTGAAAAGAAATTCCAATGTAACTAAATTAAATAAATGTTTGTACAAAATTATCACAGTTTTGCATAGATTTACAACTTACACCATAGAGAACTGCACCTAATCTAGAACCAATATCCAATATCTGTTTTTCTTCTAAATCACTTGGTAGTAAGACCTTGAATATGTACTGAAGTGTTTGTCGGGACATTGAGTGAGAAATGTATATCAAGTCCTGAAAACATTAAATGTTATTAGTTACATACATTGTGATTAATATAATGCTGCTACTACACCATATCAATCTAATTCAAGGCAAAATATTTAAACAGGACATGATTATGTATAAAATAATGTTTTAATGTGTTGATCTCTCTAATTAAATAACAACAAAAACCTCATTGAAATTGGATCAGTAGTTTTTGAGAAAATCGCGAATATACAAACATATATACAGGTTGAATACAGAACCTCCTTTTTTGAAGTTAAAAACAGCTAGTAACCCAATACATAAAACGAATGCCTCAGACATGGTAGAGAAAACACAGTACCTAGACAACTTAGGATTAGGAATAAGAAACAAACAACTAATAATAACTTTTATATTCCGACTGTTGCAGTTTGTGCAGTAATGTTGTTTTAGTTTTCCCTTCTTGACAAGGTTGCCCACTGCATCATCATCGAAAAGAAATTCATCCACATGGCAGGTGTTTATATTACTGCAATCGGCTTGGTCCCCCTCTATAGGTGGTTTTATTGTTTCAGTTGGCATTTCTGCTTCGAAAGGCACAATCTTCTTTATAGAATTTCCAATATTTATGAGCGTTTTCTCTGAACTTTTTAGCATTTTTATGCGTTCCAAATCTGTAAGAATAAAACACTGTAGTTTTAAGATAAGCACCTACAGCAGATACAACCATCTTACTAGGTTATTAATATTTATGTTCAATACACTATACACATACCTTTCCTGTAAGAATGATTACATATCCATTGCTCGATGGTATCAATTTCAGTCTCATCCATTTCAGAGAACAATTCCAACATACGGTGCTTCGCGTTTACTAAATTATCTTCAGACATGATTAGACCTTGTTGTTGTTATAACAATAATCACACCATAATCAAACTTCTTGATTGTTCGTAAGGTTTCTCTTATTCAGTTAAGTATTCAATTCATAGAAATCTCTATCTGTAGGTACTAAAATACTCGAGAATTCCAAAATGCCTTTTACCGCGTGCGTGCAACCCAACCCCACAGAACACTATATACTATTATAGTATACTCTAAGGAGAAGAATGACGACTTCGTACAAAAAAAGTGTAGACAGTTTTGCTGCGCGCCATCTAGTGGCACCCCAGAACAACGAATGGGCGCGAACAGGGCGGGAAAATTACAGCTTAATCAAAACTGATTTTTTCTTTCTAGTTGTGCAATAGGAATGCATAATTATCTCAAATTAGCATTAACGACCTATGTAATTTATGCTTATGCTAATTTGACATAACTTTTCATTTCTATTGCACAACCAGAAAGAAAAATGTAACTTCGTTCATTTCCTACTTTGCTTTACTATAAACATTAACAAAAAAAACTCAGGAATTATAATAATTTTCTTTATTTGTAAGACGACATAGTCACGTTTTAAGAGTCATTTTCTCGAAATAGGTACAGAAACAGTCACTTTCTCAAAAAACAGAAACAGAGTCACTTTCTCAACAAACACATACAGAGTCACTATCTCAAAACGCATTACCAGAGTCAATATGTCGAAACACACATTCAGAGTCACTATCTCAAAATATTAATTGGATGGCACTGAGTCGAAACAAACAAAAAGAAAAAACTTTTAACACAACATACACAAACAACTCCGCCATCTTCTATTCTATTTTTAATTATGGCAAGTAAAGCCGATGTCGGCTATTCTGCCAATGTCAAAAGTAATTTGGAAAAGCAAGCATCTTGTTTGGTCTTCATATCGGCACGTCAACTTCATCGATGTCAGTAGTGATATTAGTGGTATGATTACGACCTATTATAAAAGCTCATAAAACGTAATTTTTTAGTCGCGCGTATTAGGTCCCAATTTTTTTTTTAACTCTTGCCACACTTGAAATAGCCCTTGAAGGTATGTCGTTCTTTCGACGTATAGAGTTGCCCAACCCCCCTGTTTGACTTTTGACAACATTGAGTTTTACAATTTTGACAATGACAATGACAAATAATAATAGAAATTGATGCATAGAGGTAAGAAATTGATGTGATATTTAATTTGTCAGCTCATCAGCTGTAATTTGGGTGGGTCTTTCTAAGCAAGAATTTATATTTAAGATATGAACCACTTAGCTGCGGCAAATAGTCGATTATACACAGGGTCAAGTTAAATTAGCATGCAAAACTGTATAGACGTGCTGGGTATCGATATTTTAACATGATAAAAAAAATGATTTAATGAATTTTTTTTTGGAATCGTTGAACGTATATTTTGTAGGACTAGGAACTTAGGAACTTGAAATTATCAGTTAAATAAATCAGTGTTTTTTGTGTGAGCTTCGCAGACTTGGTGGGTATCCAAAATTTAAACAAGATAAACCAAAAAAAAAATCTCAACTCATACTTCAACTACATTACGGTCGTTGATCCCAAAAAACATCAAATCGTTTTGTTTTATATCGATACCCATCAAGTCTGCGGAGTTTCAATAGCTAATTTCATTTGACCTTGTTACAATTAATGATAATGATTTATTATTTAATGTTTCTTACTAGTAATAATTTAATAAAATAATTGTTTTTCTATAGGCCGATTTTTCAATCATCAGATAACTTATTTGCGGAATAAAGTGTTTAGTAAATAGAATATTTCTGGTTTCACAGGTTTTGTATACAAAAATATTATAATATGTCGAACCGCTACATTTATTCAAGAGTTCTAAGTTATCTGCGGTTTGAAAATCAGCCCAAAGTCGGATATAATCCTTATTATGGCCATACATCACTAACTTCCTTCCTCGAAATTTGACATTTGTCGCGCCGCGTTAGCCGTGTAGTGTATTATTGTTTTGCAAAATTCTGGTTTTGTAGTTCGTAACAGTTTCTAATTATAAGTAAATAATGAATTTGCTTTTGATATTGCATTCAAGGTTGATTCCTAAATTCTTGTTTGTTCATTGAGTTTGTGTTCGTTTACAAATTAAATCCAATACCAGTTTACATAGCTACGTTTAAAAAAGACCGATAACATTTATTATCGTTTATTTAGGGTTCTTTATTTTTATTTAACGCGTTAAAATGGATAGTTGCGTGTCTCAAAATAAAACCATTGGTTTGTGGATGTCCGACAAGAAAAGCCAGAAGCTTAATTGGAAAGAGTTCAATAAGGCGTGTGCTTCTCATGGATACAATCTAGTCAGAGTGAGTAATACTTTATTAAATTAGGTAATTTATAAGACCTTAGCCGTGCCGCAGTATTCTTTTTGTGAATTGAAATTGCTATCAGCAGGAATGCCTGTTGAGGATGTTTTTATTTTTTATTAAAATGTTATTACACACTAGCTAGAATGACTAAAACTTATGAGCACGTGAATTAATTTTATATTATACTTAATTAATATATCAAGTTGAATAGGGTTGAAGAAAAAAATCCTAGTACAAAAAAGGGTCAGTGGGTCGTCTTAGGGGAAGACCTATTTTCACATTTTATTATTTACTCCAATTTATAAAGAACGACTTTGAATCGCATTGAATAATAAATGAATAATTTACGATGCCACTTATTTTTCAAATTAATTATGTTTTAACTAATAACTAAGTCCTCTATTGAAATAAAGTTTGTTTACAAGATCATAAACTTTATTTACAGTTGGATCTGGACAGATCTTTGGAAGAACAGGGACCAATCAATGTCTTCCTCCACAAACTAACTGATGTCATTGCTGCAGCTGATCATGGAGATCCTAAGGTAACTAACATTTCTATCTTTTTATTTTAATTATATTTTATAATATTAATATAAAAGTTCATCTAAGGAATTGGCATTCAATATTAAAGAGAAGAGTAATCACACCACCAAACTAACACACTATAAAAACTTTTTTACAAAAAAAAAAGAACACTACAAAGTGAAAAATAACTTTAATTTTGGAAGTCGGTGTCGTTGGTTCTGCAATTTCGTTTTTGACACCAACTTCTGAAATTAAAGTTGTTTTTCACATTGAGTGTTTTTTTTTACAAAAGATTTTATTTTTCACTTTTTAGTTGTACCTCACACAAATTGATATGACACTACTTGCAAATATCAGTGACAGGAAGCTATTGAACACATCTGCGTACCCATTAGAGGGTACAGGCGTGATGTTATGTTGTGTGATTGCATAAAAAATGCATACATATGTGATAGCAGCAATCGTGGTTGATTTTCTGGCATTTATTGAAGAGTTCCATTGTCTGTCTCCGAAACTCTTCATCAAAACTGTACGAAATTTACATGGGACTGTTTCTGAATAAACATCATTGGAACAAAAAAAATTTTGTTAATCCGTTTATATAATATGATGGAGTTATGCCCCAACATAAATGAAAAAAAAATAACAAAAACATAAACATCCGAATTGAGATCCTCATCCTTTTTTGACAGTTAAAAATAATTATTCATCATGTTGTGTTAGCCTATAAGTAATTGTTGCACTTATAAATGTATTATTTAGGAAACAATATTTGCAAAATGTATTGTGTAAACAATTCTTGGTTTACCCCAAAATAAATAAATAAATCATTGTAATAGGTTGACAGAGGAGTTCAATGTTTTATTGAATTATTTCCTTAATCTTTTGAACCAAGTTAAATAAATGAGTTTGATGATATCATAATCATAAAATAAAATATCTTTTAGACAACTAAGATGATCAAAACACCTGAAAGATGACTCATGGACATTTAGTTGACTCGGATGAGTAAGAATTAGCAGGTCAATAGAACCTTTATTTGTTTTCTGTTTTATTCAATTATGCATATTTACACTAATCATGTTAACAATGCTATGTTCACTTAACTTGTATGTTAGTTATGTCACTGTCATCATTATCTGTCTAGCCTTTTTCCAACTATTCTGGGGTCGGCTTCCAGTCTAACCGGATGCAGCTGAATATCAGTATTTGTCATGGAGCCACTGCCTATTAGTCCTCCACAACCCAGTTTCTGTGTTGGAACTATCATGTATAATTATGGGGGTATACTTACATGATTGTTATGTCACTATAATGTTTGTTTTTAATATCTTATCACCTTTTTAATGACAATTTATTTCATGGTCAGTGTCCTATACTGTTCATTACAAGTCTTCAGTGTCCTTACTATGCAGGGTCATTAAAAAAAAGTAAACAAGGTGGTTTCACTTGAATGACTTGAATACACAAAAGCAAAAACAACCAAACAATTGGTACTTTTCCTGTAATTTTCTTGTGATTGGAATGTACAGTTTGAATTCTAACTGATGTTCATTGGTTTTTAATTTGGCTCTCTTTATGATACTGAGTTATTTATGATTAACGGCCACATTCATTATATAATCACTAGTAGTACCCCGCGGTTTCACCCACATAAGTGTCTATCCTGTGGGAACATATGGATAGAAAGTATCCTATGTGTTATTCTGGTGTATAAACTATATTACGGTCAAGTTTCATCAAAATTCTTTCAGTAGTTTATGCATGAAAGAGTAACAAACATCCATCCATCCTCATAAATTTTCGCATTTATAATATTAGTAGGAAGTAGAATGGTAAATCCAAGAAATGTCAATAAAGCAAAATTACTTTGTCAGTTATGCTTTCTAGAGATATATGTATAATCCTTCTATATGTATGAAATAACCATCAGGTATAGTTTATTACTACCTTATTACTAAGAGAGAAGAGGAGTATTTAAGGATCTTAGGAGGTCTGCAGTTTCTGTTTACCCTTATGGGCAAAAGGCGTGAGTTAATGTATGTGTACCTCATTCAAACTCATAGCATTTATTTCTATTAAACAATTTACAGGCACTTTTGAATTGTCAAAATTAAATAGTTCTGCAGTTAGTCAGAAAGTTGAAGCAAAACGTAGATGTCTATGGAGAAGAATGGGCAAGAAGCTCCAAGGACTCTCTTTTAAATCAAGTTGTTATAAAATCCTGGGTACATTATTCTTGTTGCTTCTATATGTGAGAACAATGTAAAATAAAAAAAACACAAGTGAAGAAACAATTCAAAATATAAGATTAATTTACACATTACATTACTTACATTACTATTGGAAAAGCTTCAAGGCCCTATAAATCCCATTAGTGATTAAGTGCTCCACAAGTGTTAGATTGCATAATTTTGTTTATTCAAATGTGATGGGTTTCCATTAAAATTGTGTTGTCATTCTTGTGTTATCAGGCATCAATAACCATTAGTCGAGTGGAGCAGTACTTGTCAAACCATCCAAATATTACTGTAATCGATCCTTTGGACAATGTGAGGATTCTACTCAATAGGTATGTATATTTTTAAATTATAGTAGTTTCCATTACTAAAACTGTTTTAAGTTCTCATTAAAAAGTGAGAAATTTACAACAGGTGGGTATGTTTTGTCGGCCTCGTAATTTCTTTGCCACGGTAAGGTAAAAGGTTGAATGTCACTTTCACGTCATAAAACCACAAGGTCTATTTTTGTCTATGTGACAGTTATGGGGTATTCATGTAGAACGCTGGTAACCGTCGTCGACAAGAGCTGGTTATCAACGCGGACCGGCGCCTAATAACCAGAGGGGAACTTGTCAGCCCTTAAATCGGCGACAGCTCCCGTTGATTTGGCAAAAACTATGAAAACTGCCTGCGGCCGCTAAGCGTTGACAAACGGCGCTGGTGACCATACCCTTAGATATTTTCAACCTTAGTGAAGTTTCATTTTACTGGGTTTTTGTCAAAATTGGTTAAGCAATAACGAGGTCGACTACACAACAAAATTACAAATAGAATTTAACCGTATTCTTATTTAAATTACTTACAAATAAATACAATGTACCTATATTCGCATTCTAGACAATGCCTCCATGTCTTAATAGCAATTTCAGACAGACACAATCTATAGATAGACATGAAAATCGTGATAGTACTCATATACTTCCTAACGAAACAAAATAGCTGTCTAGCTAGCATTGAGCTTTGAACTTTTAATATTCTATAGGTACAGACGTCAGCACATCAAGCTACCCGAAACTGTCAAATTTTCCCAATCAACTTTGAACATTAAGCTTTAGCTATAGAGTTTAAAATCTATTAAAGAAATTTGACAGGTTGTAGTAGTTTGATGTGCTGTCTTCTGTACATAGGGGCTATATAGGGATCTTCTAAAGTCATCATTGTCCCTGTTGGAGACAGAAGTGGAGCTATACAGGACGTATAGCGTCATCCCTTTTCAACATAGGAAAAGTGATGGTTATTATAACACTTCGCTTTATAGGCTCAGATATACTCCACTAATATTTTTCTCATATATCATTTCCAGGTGCTGTTACTACACTATACTAAACGATGAGCCATCACTACATAAGCAAGGGATATTCACGCCGTCATTTGCAGAGTTTACCACAACCAACATAGAAATGAACATAGAGATTATGAGGCAGAGGGGTGTCAGGTTCCCTGTTATCTGCAAGCCGACTATAGCCCATGGGTCTAAGTCTGCGCATGATATGATCGTCATATTCAATGAGAAAGGACTACATGTCTGCAAGCCACCCTGTGTTGTTCAAAGCTTCGTCAACCACAATGCAGTACTACACAAAATATTCCTAATAGGAAATAGGTTAGTATCTTATCTTCAAATACCAGTTAAATTAATTTTTAATCATAGTCGTGACTCATTAAATGCCTTAACACTGATGTTCTTCTTCGAAGGGGCTTGTGGTTAAGTAATAACAGCCACACAAGTCGATTGATCAGGTTAAGCTACGCTTGCCGCGGTTGTTCCGTGGATGGGTGACCATCTTTACATACCAAGACCCCTTTGTGCTTCGAAAAGCACTTTAAGCTTTTGGTTCCGGCTGTCATTCGTGGATCTTTGACAATCGTTACGGGTTGTCAGAAGCCCGAAAATCTGACAACTAGTCTTACCAAGGGGTGTCGTATTACCCGGTAACTGGGTTATGGAGGTCAGATAGGCTGTCGCTCCATGTAAAATACTGGTATTCGGCTGCATCCGGTTAGACTCCAACATAGTTTGGAAAAGGCCAGGCAGATGATGTTGAAAATGTCAAGGATAAATTTAAGTACAGTACCCGGCGATAAATATTGCACATCGACCTATTCGATCCTATCGATTTTATACAAAGAATAAAAATAATTATCAAAAGAAGCAAATCATAATTGTTTTAACAGCTCCTAATAGATACCGGACTGTTTGTATTTCGTGCGACAGAGATAACGCTCTACGAAGCCGAAATTAGCCGATTGTCTCTTTCCAAAGGTCGATGTGCAATATTTATCGCCGGGTACTGTATCTTGTTTTCCCAATATCCTTTTGAATGTTATATTGGCTCATCTCCCATCTTGCGCCGCATGCCCTGTCACCTGCACACTGTATTCGCGTTGCTGAATTTTGGGCCAAACAATTCCAAAAAATCTATAAGTATATTTTTTCTTATTTTTACCATCGACACGCTAAGAAGAACTGCGCCCAATTTTGAAACAAATTCAAACGTTATGTTTACAAATAATCATATGTCACTTCTGCATTTATAAGGGATTATTTATGTTGTTTGTCTTAAACATTGTGCAACTCAATAATGTTTGAAATGTAATTATTTGTTCCTTTAGTTACTAAATAAAATTTAAAATGTATTCCGTTTCATTCCAGGTATCACATTTGCGAGCGCCCAAGCCTGAAGAACTTCTATGCATCAGAAGATTTAGAACCAATTTACTATAGTACGGGAGAAGTTTGTAAGGCAGATAGCCAGTCCACACTCTCGATCCTAGACCCTCACGATAATACCGATATCACAATGACACTCAATGAGGACAAAATTAAAACTATCTTAAGGATACTACAAAAGAGGATTGGCCTACTCCTAGCTGGCTTCGATGTTGTCATAGACAATATCACCGGCGGACATGCAGTCATAGATATTAACGTCTATCCAAGCTATGATAACTTCCCCAACTTCTTTGAGCATCTCTTAGATTCCATAAAGGAGGCTGAGAGTAGGAACACGAACAAAGTTTACACAAATGGAGATTGTAATGGCGCCTATGAGGAAGAATACTTAGGCCATAAAATAAATGGTTTAATAAATGTTGGGATGGATCCAATAAAATTCGGTGTAACTGGTATGAATATTAATTAACAATGTGTTGAACACTAAATGTATGTATTGATATTATTGTTATTGGATATAATTGATTGCTTCAATGAGTCATATATGTGTAAGGTATTGTTATCACTCGTTTTAATGTTATGCGAATAATTATTTTTCTACACATGTGTAATGTTATATTTTATGCACGCTTATAGTTCGTAATCATTCAGATTATTATTATTGTAATTTAATTTTCTTTATAAGGTTTACCTACTAAATAGAAAATGTTTAGGAGATACTCATTTTAACTGGCAACTTTAGTTTGAATACTTTTGGAATTTATTAATTCCAGAAGTATTCGAATTTTTATTTTATTTCAAAAAAAGTGCAAAAGGTTCTTTTTAAAACCATTATAATATTATACCCCTGAACATTTTCCATTGCGGACCCACCATACCACTGGCCATACCCCTGGTGGTATGGTGGGTCTAAAACTATACCACTGAGAAAATAGTGTTGTGGTAAACTAGTTTATTACAAATAAAAATATGTCACATACATAAGTACTCCTATTACGCAGTTCGCCATTTACAATCATGTTCGGAATTTGTCCAAGGCATGGCCCACTGATATTTCTGTGTTTGTTGACTGTATTTGTACATTAGTTATAAAATCCTCATTAACTTTTTGGTTAATTCGCCATGTTTTAGGAATCGTCTTTGCCTTATGTATATCTTGCAACACATTCAATAATCGCATTAACGTTTTGGTATTCTTGTTTAGTAATTATTTATTTTAGAATGAAAAGATTCCAAAACATTTGTTGTGCGATGGCGTTCACCAAACACGCTGAATATTTTAGGTGAATAAATTTTGAACCAAAACGTTTCGATATGGCTTATAAACTTTTGCATCACTTTCTGCTTTTATACATTCAACTCCTTGTAATACCTCATCATCAGGAAGAAGCGGTTAGGCAGCAGTTAGGGCCACTGTTCTTCTTTCAGGTTTGTTTTGTGTATTTTTGAACGATTTTGCTTTTTTCCAAATATTGCAAACCCAGTGGTAATAACAGCCCTTTAAAGTAATTTTTGGGAAAATTAAAATTGCGTTCATTGCCGCTTTTTCGTAGTCACAGTTTATTTTATACGGACTCATATCAGGTATTTGGGACAGAAGCATATGAATTAAAATTTTAGAACATATTACATTATTCTTTTCGGTCGGACATGAGTTTGCACTCATGTCCGACCACATGATACTTGCGTATTAACGGCGTTACTTTAGTTGTTTCCGAGGTACTGCTTATATCGCCATGAATATTGAACAATTGAGCGAACTGTAAGTGCTGGACAACTATAAAATGTGTCGTCAACAAAATATTCTTTAATATTAGGATTTTTCTTTCGGTTAACATTCGTACAAAAAACTGAAATACGGGTTTCCTGGTCCCCCGCGCTGTTGTGGTAATAATCGACTAAAAGAAAATCTTTGAACTGTACGGCACCTGGGCTTCAACTAAATTTTTGAATATAGTCTTTGATACTTGAGCAGATTTATTTCTTGCGTCATGTAGAAAATGTTTCACGCTTTCGTACGGTGGTAAACTGCCAATTGCCATATTAAACCCCATTGCCTGTAAAAATCACTATTTTTCTTATTGTATATTCTTTGGATAGGTTCGTCAGATGATAAAACTTTTTCTTGCAAATAACATATTTCCTTTAGTATTTGATTCTTATGTGTATCTACTTCGCAGGTATAATCTTTTTTTAGTAATGATAGTTTTATTATCCTAAAATGAAAATTAACAATAATAGTATAACCGCTTACCTGTGCAATCGTTATAGTCCCACGACATTTGATTCACATGATGATGATGACATGATTCGGAAATATAATGAACACCGCCATATCACAACCGTTTTCATACGTTTTGTGGCGATGATATCTATGTATTCCATAAAGGAGTGCCTTTCCACCATTTATATTAATAAAATTTAGGTCTTCCATATTTTCTTTTTGTACTTCCATTTTTTTATATATTTATTGAAAATATTTCCTATTTAGACAGCAATACTGATGAAAACAAAAGAAATTGTATTATAATGTTATTAGCAGATAGACGTGAAAAATAAAAGTTTATGCAAGGAGTTTTTAATGTCGTTATACAAAATGAGGATAATAGCAGATGGAATGACTATTTGACATTTTTTTTATGGGTGACAGATAGTAATAGTTATAAATAAGTAGACATTCCTAAGTATAGAAAGCTCCTGAATAATTTATGCTCTTGTACTTCACAACACTATTCTCTTAGTGGTATAGTTTTAGACCCACCATACCACCAGGGGTAGGGGTATAGCCACTGGTATGGTGGGTCCGAAATTACATTTTCTTTGACCTTTACAGGAACTGTGTATAGTTGTGTAAATAAATGGTCTGTCGAATAAATATGATTACATGTCCCAAATTAGTATTATTGTTTGTAGTTTTAATTATTTTATTGAAAGTTGTAGAAAATAATTTAATTTAAGATAAAACAATTATTAATAATGTCAAGGAAACACATTTAATCGACGGATCATAAGCGAATGTTTTGCGCCACTTCATTGTTTTGTGATCTGAAAAGTTTATAGATGGCAGCACTACTGAAATATGCTTTTTACCAAAGCAATCACGATCGGGAATAAGCAGAAAGAAAAGTTCGTGAATGTGTTGGAGTTAACTAAAATACATAAGAGATATATCTATTTAAGATAAGGAAACAATTTTTGACTCTATTTATGCTCCATTTACTGTATACTTCGGAGTTTGTGATTCTAACTTCTTCAATGTGAATTTTTAATGTAAATATAGTTCGTCTACCCAACTATACAATGATATATTTCAACTTTTAGTGCCTAAACAAACACAGTAATATAATCCCACTGTGTACAGCTGTATAATAACGTCACGTTATATTTGTATGTTAAATTGGAAGTTTCGGATTTCATTGTATATTCCATTGCATATTGGCATTTCTGTTTGCATTCCATCTTAAATTGTAATATGTAGCCATCGCTATTTTTTATTTTATGCATTCACAAGCTTTTGCACACATCAGCAATCTCTCGACAAAAGATAAATTAATATGAACGCGAAAAGTTAGTATCATTGCTTTTGTGATACATGCTATAAGTCCCTTAGGGCTGATTTTACCAAAGTCAGATATCTTTTATCCTTTTTTTTTTTTTAACGTGGAGAAATGCTCATGCATTCTGCACTACCACAGGGAGATAGTGCAGTTATGTGGGACTCTAACCCACTAAAACTCCATGGTGTCCTCCTCTGCCGCTTACGGCGGGAACACGGGCACGCGTTAGCACTCACCCGTGAATCCGCTGCGGCTGTCCGTCACCGGACCCTCCTCTGGGGAGTATTCCCCATCACCGGCGCACCAGAACACATAGCACGCCGTGACCACCTCAGGGACCAAACCAGCACATGGGAGCCAGACGACCCCGTGTCTGGGCACCCTAGGTCCCCCTGCGACGGGTCAGGTCGGCCGCAGAGGATAGGGAGAGCGGCCATCGTCATAACAACACTCCTCCTCCCCTGCAGCCCCACCGCGTCCGCTATCAGACGGTGGCGACCCCTTCAAGGTCGCGGAAGGTAGGGAGAGCGGCGCACCGCAATACCGGCCTCCTCTCCCGCCGCGGCTTCCATCCCTCAGCGGCGATGCCTCCCATACGACATCGCGGCCCGCCTCAGTTGCGATGTCACCAAAGCGGCACCGCAACCTACTTGTTGGCCGCTACGTCGTCAGCTTATCGGCAAAAGCCCCAACAAGCGGGCCCTCCTCGGGTTCCTCTTCGCTTCACCGTGGGTGACTAAGCCTCGGCTACTGAGCCCCCCCGCCCCGACAATGCGGGGAACCCACCGGGGGGATATCTTTTATCCTTGGAATAAAATTGACGTCTGATAGTTCTAGTTTGGAAAAACTGTTTAAAAGTTATTAATGATATTGATAAAACTTATTCTAGGTAAAAGTTTGGTAAAATTCGTCCTTAGCCGTTTGCCGATGTGGACTTCCTCCATTAATATTATTTTCACGCAAATTATTTTTAGATTTTTTTTGGAAACAGTATTTAACACAATTATTTAAGTGGCTACGGTATAATATAATATAATATGGTCCGTATGAACCAGAATCGTTTATATAATTGCTTTACGATATATTATGTACCAACAGTACGGGCTTAAGACTGATATAGTCATTTAATTAATCAAATAGGTTATATATCGCACAGACGCTTACAAAACGGAATTGAATTTCAATAGGTTAGTTAAGTTAATAGAAAGAGAAATAATATTTCGTATAGGTATGAAACTCCGAAAGCGTCCAAAATCTCGCCATTACCCTACTGTTTTCGGGCATATGTACCGAGTACAATCCCGATTGATTGTACGCTCCGTACTTTTCGAACGCGTTCGAAATTGCGCCAAAAGCCCGCTTTAGCGTCTATACGATGTAAGTATTATTTATTTTACTATTGTCATGTTAAAAGAAATAAGTAAGTAGTAGGTATGTTGTTCAAACTTTCTGAACTTTGATGACTTCATACATGTATAGATTTAGAGCCAAATGTATAATCACAAGTTAAGTAAAGTTAGAAAAAATATGTAACTTGACCACTTCTAGGAAATATTAGTGAACTCTGTGTGATCCTGTTTTGAACGGTGCATTGTGCGCTGCCACGCTGCTTTGAAATAGACGCATTTTGCCTTTAGTTCAATTAAATCATCGTGTTTAGCTGTATTGTCTCTAAATTAAAGATAAGTAAGAAACATCGTACTTGACCACAGAGCACGGAGACGTCTCGGCGGCCGCTGCTAGAGGCGGCATTGTCAACACTTTCCATACAAACCAAGCGTGTCAGCTCAGCCGGTGCCACCATTTACTCCACTTGTTTACTCGCCCTACCACGCAAATGACGTTAAGAAACTGACGTCTTTGACTGGTGGCTCATGACAGAAGTAATGCGCAGTTTTGGCGCCATCAATTTTATTGCTTTTCTGCAGTAATAGTTGTACATAATAAGTAATTTTCAATAGAGCAACGTAACACACTATCAACTACAATCCGATTCATTTTGAAGGATATTGCTAATCCATTGCTTCATAATTATGTTCGAAAAATTGGTCTGCTGAACACCGTAAATAATGCAATGAATGTTGTTGAACTGTTAAAATGAAAGCCATTGATACTGTTAGGGCTGATTTTACCAAAGTCAGATATCTTTTATACGTGGAATAAAATTGACGTCTGACAGTTCTACTATGGAAAAACTGTCAAAAATTCAAAATTTATTCTCAGGATAAGACTTATTCTAGGTATAAAAATTTGGTCGAATGCGCCCTTAGTGTGTTATGAAATTACCCCGCTGGCTTAGTTTATTGATTCTTTAGGTGGACATGTACCTTTATGTTTGTTAGGGCTGATTTTTCAATCAACCAATAATTTTTATTCGTGGAATAAAGGTGACGTCTGACAGTTTTTGTGTGGAAGAACTGTCAAAAATTCAAAATTATTCCACCTTTAATGTTATCTGGCGTTGGAAAAATCAGGCCTTAATAGAATAAGCTTTATTGAATAAGAGATAATTATCAATTGTGATTGTTACTGAATGAGGGTTTTCTGAAATGACGTTCGCTAGGTGGCAGCACTGACACGTCAGGTCCAGGCATCTGTCAAAGAGCCTATATTTTCTTTAGTCATGTCTGAATGATGAACGAATGAATGAATCGAATGATGAACGTCATCATATATTTTATATTGGAAGACCTCTTGTCACAGTGGTGCCAACTGGTGTCGTAAATTTTCACGAAAACCCTCATTAAATAGTTCCTGGTTTTGAACGGCTACCTTTTTTTGAAGAGGGTTATATGTGTGAAAAGTAATGATTATTAGATTCGTTTTGCGCATTTTAGCAGCACTTTATTTTTACATGCAATAAAACATAGAATAATTAAATTATATACTTCACATATTTTATACTACAGTACCCGGCGGTAAATATTGCACATCGACCTTTACCTTTTTGTATTTTGTAAAAAGAATAAAAATAAATTATCAAAAGAAGCAAATCATAATTGTTTTAACAGCTCCTAATAGATACCGGACTGTTTGTATTTCGTGCGACAGAGATAACGCTCTACGAAGCCGAAATTAGCCGATTGTCTCTTTCCAAGATTTATCGCCGGGTACTGTAAGTATGTATTTGGAGTGGTCCTGATTTTTATATTATCTATTTATGTGAGATGTCAATCGGATGATGATTAGGCCTATGAAAAAAATGTTAAAAAAATAAGTTGTTATTTACGGTTAAATAAACATCATACTCTGTAATTAGTATGCTAGATGTAAAAATTTGTGATTAAGCTGTTTTTGAACTACACGATTAGTGTATCATTCCATAAATTAAGTTTATCAAAAATGTTTTATTTTGATGGAGACTGATTTCTAAATGTATGTTGTGAATAGTTGCAAAATCATCCTATTTTTATAGCATGGAATATATTAACGCCTGTATTGACAAAGGAATATGTTAAGAAACCTGCAATAAATGTTTTAAAGATTCAAGGCGAGTTCGAGGTCCAATTTGATTAGCTACGAGTTGCGTAAAAAGGAAAGTTGATAAACGTTAGGATGATCAAATTATTTAAAGAATTTGTTAATGTTCTGCACTTTTCTGATAAGATCAAGCCTTTTTACATAGGTAATAGTTATTTATCAAATTGTTATTGCAATACAGGCCTTATTATTTTTCCACTTCTATTCTGTCCATAAATTGTTAGCAAACCAATTTATCATGAAAACCGACATATGTGAATTTGATATTCTTATAAATTGGATCGTCGGAATAGAGATCTTTCGATAACCTAAAGGGGTTCTTTGAATTGCTTGGGTAAACGTTTCAAACTTTGTCAATGCATTGACGAAGAGTTATTCGGAAAATGCCGTTAGAAATAACAAGAAGCATTTTCCGCGAATAGGATTGGTACGAGTACGCACCCTTGGGACATGCCTGTGCAAATTTCGAATGGTTCTGATATAATACTGTCGAAAATTACTGCTTCCTTTATTATTTTGTGGCAACAACTTTTAGCTACTTTAAAGATTATCCCATCTTTTTTACGTTTCTAATTACAACCCCTTCCTTGTTGACCATATCAAAAGCTTTACTGAGATTTCTAAAAAGGTCATATTAAAATGCATTTTGCTTTTGACAGTGCACTTGATTTATTCGTAGACTGTGGTGGTCATGCTTACTCCATTAAGAATATGGTCATGTCATCTTATCAATGTATGCAAATGCAATATACGTCTTTAAAAGTACGTTCATATTTAAATGCCGTTTATATTACAGATATTTATCGAGTAGTGGTAAGAAGAGAGGAACCAGTACCATAAGCTTTTCGCTTAAGAGAGCAACAGGTCAATGGCAAATACTTGTTTATATGTATTAATAAAAGGTGTAACCCGAGCCCTAGCTTCTCTCCTACACAGTTTATGAAGTTGATTACTTAGTGAAAGTCGAAGTGCCTGACTATACCTAGGTAGTAACAACGAATGGGTATAATTAGGAGGTGAAAGTTTACTACTAAGCCTATTCCCTTTTCTGTTCACCTGAGCGAAACAAAGGAACATTTCAAGATTTATAAACTCTATCTGTTTAGCTCTTTGTTAAGACGAGTAGAAAATAATACCGTGTGCAAGTTAGTTCTAATATAAGAATATCAAACGTTAAGAGAACTATTGAATCCCAAGATCTTCCTATGTATGTATAAAGAAACCGTAATTTGTAACAATGTTCGTTCATAGCAATTCGTAATATAAAACACCTGATGCCAATACAAACGCTGTTTTAAATCAATCTGACATAAAATATTGAACTTAATAACACCATTTCTTAGTTAAAATCCCACGTAAGAGCACAATAACGGTCGTGTTCGGTTAACGTTACCATAAAGGCGGTAATTGTTAATTCGACACAGTTCTGTACATAAATCACATCTAGTTGCAGCTAGAGAGGCGAATCTGCTGTACAATTTATTACACATTACCGTACGCAATCCCGGCCCGTGTACACAGGCCGCTTCGTCGCATTCAAAACACAGGAAGCGATTCTAGATCGCAAATTCAATGTCATTAGCGTCCGCTACGAAACATTTCAAACTAGATAGAGAAGGTAATATCCTATTTTGTTGTTCTATTCTTACACATTTGAATAAACGAATGTAGTAGCGAGATTATGAAATTATCAATATTTATTCGTGTTTAATATTCTGAAGTCCTATTTCGTTTGGTTTATGTAAATAATGATCTTAGCTAGCTTACCTACTGTCAAGATTTATCTTCTAAAATAAATTCTTGACAATTTATTCGTTGTCTCTGTTAAATAATGTTTTCTTTAACATAAAAATCCAGTGCTTTCTATTTTGCAAACAGTGGTGGATATTTTAACAATCATCGCTTAAAAAAGGGAATTCGGAGCATCAATACTCATTGATATCATTATTTGATGTAGAATATCTAGCAGACGGCTGGTGGTCGATGCATGTTAAAAAGGTTGTTAGCGAAAAATTGGAGGCTTCAGCCTTGTAATTGCAGCGTTGTTTTGAATTGCGATTCAGTCAGCTGTCGGCACATGCGGACAAAGCACGCGCGACGTGCGCGCAGGCCGGTTCGCCTCCGCCGCACTTTTCGCGCGTATCCAAATAATTCCGAGCGAATTTTACGTCTTGCACTTCTTTGTTTTTTTACATAAAATACCTATCGTGTGTGATTAGTTGATTACTTTTAATTGTGTTTTTAAATGTGCTTTCGATTTAACAGTGAATAGTTATGTTGTTAGTGAGTGTTGCGCGATTATGATCTGTTCAATCACTGTATTGTCCGGTATCGCATTGTGTTGCTAAGTACCCGTCAATCTGTCAGTTAATCGACCTAAGTGACGCGTGTAATCGAAAGCACTAATTAACGAATCTGTGTCAAAGGTGTTGTGTGGATAAAACGGAAGTGTTTGGACGTTAAAACGTGTTTCATCGGACGGAGGTAAGTCGGGCATCATGATTGTTATTGATTGGACATAGTAAATATCTATGTTTTTACTATAAGAAACGAGGAAACGAGTTGGTCACATAATACGTCGATAAAACAAGTTGTCTTTTACTTTTATAAATTCCAACACTCTATAGAGATGTGAAAAGCTTAAAGAAAACAAAATCTCGTGCGAAATATGGGTACGTTTGATGAAGAGAAATTTTGATGTGTTAATAGATCAAAGAAAGTTACAATGATCAATTGTCTAAAAATCTTGGGCCCAGCATGCTCAGAAAGATAGAGAATTGGAAAAAAATCTGTAATTTAGAAACATTTGAGGACAATAAAACACGTGAGAACTTAAATAACTGTGTACGAATACGAATATGCAAATCAGAGCGTTAAAAATAACATTTTACTTGTTAGTGCGCCTCTACCTAGTTTGAATTTTATTTAATTTTTACGACCATTAAATATCAACCTGAAATACTTTTACAACTTCAGTTTATTGAACTACGTAATTTTAAAACTATGTAGTGCCTTCCTATACACTCCAGATTGTTTTGCTCATTCAATAAAACCTTTGATCTGACTCATAAGATTTTGGACATTTCGCTTGGTACCTACTTACTAGACTACGTCTTGACTCGGAATAACTGCACTGAATTCAGTCATTTTCTCCAAAGGACGCTACAGACTAGTTACTAATTATATTATCTCTTTCACCTACCTACCTATCTACCTACGCCGAAGGCGTCCTACCTTCGTGCTGTGATAAGCTCTATGAAACAGAAATAATAAGTCTCCTTAGGTGTTATGATTCTCGCGGGATATTATAGGCCGTATTATTTGGCCAATTTCAGATATACGTATGTACCTACCCAGAACACAATCCTTTCTTAGATTCTCTCGTTCAAAGTTTTCCATGTCGTTGTGTCAAGTGCGACCATTGATCGCGTCATCGAAATCCACGATTGTCAGTACTGTGGCATTGTCTGCGGTGTCCAGAATCACCGGCAACTTGCAGAACGAATTCCGAATTGGTCTCGCCCGAGTTCCCGCGACCTTCGACTACGTATCGTTGCAGAATTGAATCGTCTCGTGGTAGGTAACTGTAAAACTAGTTTGGCTGTTCGTTTCTTTAATAGGATCGGACGCGTTCCGGACAGTTGGGACTTTTTCTATATGCTTTTTCTAAAGCACTTGTGTACATAGAAGAAGCGGATGGCGCTTGAGTGTCGTCGAGACTTCAAGAGCAGATTCAATCTTGCATCCGCCCCTCATTTAATTATTGAGCATGTTTTGGTTCTAATAGGCTCTTTAAGAATATTATCATAAGAAGGACCTAAGAGTTCAGGGGGAATAGAACTGTGGCCTAAAATCCAAATATTTTCGGAAACGAAGAATCGATACAGAACCCCGATTCTTCATTTTCGTGATGGAAATACATTCATTACCCTAATTGGTATTTTTTAAATATATTTAATTGCTATTAAAATCACAAGCAATTAATGTTGTCAAAGAGTGCAGAAACAGCAGCTGGGCATAGATCATAATATCCATAATATCATCCATATTTTCTGATTGTAGGATAAATATTGATACCCACTCGAGCCGGGTACGTATTTATACAGAAAACACACGAAAGATCAACGAACTGTGAAGTTATTTTGTAGGTGTACTTGTGCACATTATTCTGTCGTCGTTGCGGTGTCGGGTGCGATGAACCAATATCATTTGGTATCGGCCATCTACGTCGCATAAATCTGTCCCATTGCGAAAGAAACGCATAAGAATTTTCTAATAAAAACGCACGTTTGTAACTTTAGTCTAATGGTCAAAAAGGGTATCTTCAACCACTTTAAATCGATTGTTTATGCTGGCTGGCAAGAAGTAAACCGATAATACGCTAGCAGTTTCTTTAACAATTTCATGTTCTCTTACAAATGTTGACCCTCAAAATACTACCTTAATTTAGTGGCAAAGAGCCTCATCCATATAAATGTCATTTAATACGAAACAAATGTGATTTATGATTCATAATAATAATTATCAACATTTAGCAGCAGATAAGCTACTTACGACATGATTCTATGTTTAAATTAGGTATTGTAAAAATATGATAATTTAACCAGAATAAGTAGTAGTCGGAATTCGGGATAAATAAAGATAGATAGTAAACAAGGTGTAGCGTGGGCTTTTTAATGGTGTAGGCTTCGTGTCTCAGAGGCGCCTTTCAAAGAATCAACCGATTCTTTGGTAAACTGTTAGGTGCCTGCGAAGTACTTTCGAGGGAGTAAATATTGACAAAGCTCGTCGGTAGCACGGAGATGACGAATCGTTTGGCGAAAATAAAATATTTGCCGTTGTTCGCAAGGAAAATAATTATGTTATTTGTACGTGCATGTGCGTCCGATACACATCTGTATCGTGCACAATACTCACGTCTTCGCCCGAAGTTCCGCAACTTTTTAATTGGACGTTATATATCTGTTGTAGATTTTTGATCATTAGCCTATCGTGGGGAGGTGAATGTACTTAACTACTTCCTTATTCGCTTTAATTATTCAAATATTCTGCATAATAATTAATCATCGCAGTATCTAATTTCGCATTTAAAACGACACGGTAATTAATATTTTGTAACAGCTTTTTACGTTCAGCGACGCTCTATGTTATGTAAAAGTTTTTGATGATTTTTGTTCCACTATGTGTGGACAAGGCTGTAGACAGGTCAAGGTTGCTTGGCTGTGCAAACGTTTCATCACTATTTTGACACGAGATGGGCACATGTCATAAACTCCAAGCGCTTGAGAGAATCTGTGTGTGACATATGAAAAGTTAATGTAAATGAACGTAAACTGCTAAAGTTTCTTCGTGATGAGTAACTGAGATTGAGAAGTTTTTATGACCACCGGCAAACTAGAATTACCTACTGTCAGATTCTCGTCATCTTTTTTTATCATCAATTACAGAAAACCTAACTACGCATTTTTCCAAACTTTTAATTTATGAAGTCTGCGGTGATGATGAAATTTATCAGAAGAATAAACCTCAAGGTTTTGTAGCGTTACCCATGTAAAGGCGAATATATTTTTTACAATGTTGTTATTCTTAAACTTGTTTCAGGTTTTTCCAATTGAAACGACTTTGAAAGTCAATTTTGTTATTAGTTATGGTACCTAAACATTGCACATTATTCATGCAAAGAACTTTTATTTGCTTCTGCGGGAAGTCTATATTTTACTCAATATCGTGCAGAGCTCGATAAGGGATATAAAGTTCAGTTCCGATACTGAGGCAGTTTTGAAACTCGCTCGTAAGTGCCATGAAAGTTGTTATAGAGTTGAGCTTCTGTTTACGCCTCGGCTGCCGAATCGAAATTTTGCTCAATAATTGCATCAACTTTCGCCTTTAGTTTGCTTGGGCGGTTTGTTGATGGGATTTTCATTAGTTGTTTCTGTGAGGGCGCAACTATTTTAAGCGTTTCTGTTCAGTTCTATTTCTGTGGCATTATATTTGCGGCTAGCTAATCTTTGTGCTTCCGAGACGGTTGATTTATGTTTAAGGGAGGATGTTGGAATAGTAAACATCAAAATATAGGTAAGTATTTATTATAGGTTACGAACAAATTAAGATTGTCTTTGATAAAACTGTGATGTCACTGTTTTAAAACTTACCGTACAATAAACGTTGTTAAACTATTTATTTGAGTTTATAATTACTTTTACAGATTATGGGCCCAAGGTTACAATTTACATAACTTTATAATATTAACTAACTACACTGACTGCAGAGTTCTGCACTCATCCAATTTCTATGGAACTAAACGCTAGCAAAGACTTCAAATCCCAAAAGAACCCACATAAATGACAAAAGCTTCATAATTATGAATGAATTTTCATTTCTCGAAGTTGTGCCTGCTACGACAAATATGATCACGCGTGGTGTGGTGGCAGATCAGTTCACAGACTGTTACTTAATGATGATGGTTTCGCCTCTTCTTTGTGTAACAGAAGACACACGATACGTGTGTCTGCGTGTCTGTCTATGTGTCGGTAGTTCGGTACATGTAGATTACCGTTCACGAAAGCGCCATATCGGGTGTTTGCGCCTCCGCCGGCGGCCAATTGAGTAATGTTTGAACAATATGTGGGTTCTGCGCCAGTAATGTTGTTGTTTTAAATCTAAGATGGCGCCTATGTATTATTTACTTGTTTCGACACAGCCAACAGGCAAACATAATGGCCAATCTACAATATGTAGGTAGATCAGGAAACAGATAATTTTTCGGTCCAAAGCTAATCATAGGTCTGTCTTGACTAATTGGTATGGTCGTTGGTGCAAATTCCAGAAAGTTGGTAATGAGTTTGAGATGTGTCGTGAGATATTAAGCTAATAAGCTCCATCAAAAATGAGGGAAGAGAGGGGTCGAACTGAGAACTGGATAAAAAGAAAACGAAAATGTGGGTACTTCTGTAATTAATGTTCTAGTTGTGCGACGTTCTGTATAATTTCATATCGAAAATAATATCTAATCATGAAGAAAAATAGCACAAGCCTCGAAACAGACACGTACTTATTATTTATTACAGTTGGGTAGAACTCAGTTTTCTCTGATGATCGTAATTTATCACAATCTGATGTCTGATGCAAGGATGAAAAGATCACGTTTAGTCCGATGATTACGGCTGTGTACAGCTAAGAATAATTTGCAATCGTTAACAATAATATGAGAGTCTGACTTCGAATAATTATTATAAATTCAACTGGATTTCACGCCCTCCGCGGCTCTACAACTGACAGGTGCAATACCTACATTATGCAAAATTTTGAATTACCTTTATGCGAAAACCATTAAGTGAAAGCTACTATTAGTCTTATAAGTCAAAGATATCCATAAAGGTATAGGTATCTACCACAAGGATTTAAGAAGTAAAACTGACCTACTTACCTAAGGACCAAAATACAGAGAACCTTCAGTATCTATGTATGCATACATCCATACCTCCATACTATAATATTATAAATTCGAAAGTAACTGTCTGTCTGTATGTTACCTTTTCACGCCTAAACCACTGAACGGATTTCGATAAATTTTGGCAGAGAGTTAGATTGCATCTCAGGGAAGGACATAGGATAGTTTTTATCGACATACCTCGCGGGCGAAAGCTAGTACCTTCATAACTAATGCACAAATTTACTACACAGGCTCATGCATATTTGAAAATAAATTATTATCTAAAGATCTTATTAGAAGACTAAAGGAAAACATGATAAGAATCGTATCTATTACGTAGGGTTGGGTGCAGTAGTTATATAGGCACTCGTTATGTTTTCTAGAGCTAAGATATTCCTGAACTAGGAGCAACGTTGCCGGGTAAGTAATCCTCAGTAATTTATTCGAGACATCCCCCGGCAATTATGCTGTAATATTTAGATGTGCTTTAGGGTTCCGCGGGATCAAAGAATGAATTATAAAATGGTGCTCTATTATTTATTCTTCTTTGTAAGAATCTTTCGATGCGCCTTTAATTTTACGTAGAGCCTCGTAGCTCTGATCGTATCTAAATCAGATTAGGAACTATTTTGTTAATAAAAGAAGTCCAAAAAACTGGTCTAGAATTCTAAGTAACGTTTCGGATCACCTATTAATTAAAAAAAAAAAACTAATTGATCTTGGCAAAAATCCGGTTAAAAGCGTGCTCAGCTCTTAGAAAAATCTTAACTTACGCACATTATGGTTCGCACGATCGATTCGCGCTTGTCCATTTTTTGTGCATAAAGTACCTACAGTCTCACAAACTTATCTGGCCCGGTGAGGGAGTCGCTGATATCGCATTTGGTGTCGCCAGGAAAAATAAATTTTACAATAAAGTGGGAAAGCAAGTCGATGTAACAAAAACATTTTGGTCCAAATCTTGAAAACTACTGAACCGATTTTTCAATCCGATTAATAGTTTCGGAGAAATACGTGGACTAACATACACATACATACATACCTATAAAAATATGCATATTTGTTTGGAAGCCGTAATAGACTATTATAATTATGTAAATATATTGCAATTCCAATAATATTACATAAGTAGGTACATAATACGTGTCAAATTGATAACCTCCTTTTTTGAAGATGGTTAAAAGTTAAAACTATGAAATTATGCACATACTACCTACGTAACACCTGGCGATTTGAAAGAATGTAGGTAATATGTTAATTAGGTACCTAAAAAACAAAAACAAGCATATTCCTCGAAAATATCTATATTTTAACACAATAATTATGATCATCTACATAAAATGTCTGGCGAGTGTTCTCTAACGGGAATACTCCAGGTATTCCCGAGCCACCTGATTCATCAGTCACTTCATCATCAGAGTCACTACTTTCACTTTCACTGTCACTGGCCAAATTAATGATGAAAGGCTCGTCTAAGTATGCATCCCTACTTCTATACTCGTTTTCAATTTTTTTTACATGATTGCAGTGCTTTTGCCATTCTTGCACTGTTATCTTATTGAAGGCTTCTGCAATCAAAGTAGGCATTTCAGAATTTGATTTATTAATGTTCTGATTAGCTACGTTTCGTTTCATAGAGCTCCAAATCATTTCGATTGCATTTAGGTCGCAATGGTATGGCGGTAATCTTAACACGCTATGTCCACTGTTTTTCAACAGTTCGTCTATTTCGTATATAGGTTTTGGTTTATGTCTCTTAATGAGTTCGTAGAGTTGCGGTTTTGTAAACTGTTCGTTAAATTCTACATTATTTTCCGTCAGCCACTTTTGCATCTCAGCTTTTTTATGACTTCCATTAGGAGTTCTGTTTATGCAAATGCTATGATATGGGGCGTTATCCAATATAATCAGTGTTGGCTGATGTAAATTGGGCAGAAGTTTATCGGTCACCTATTTTTTAAAATTCTTACTGTTCATTTCGTCGTGATAATCGCCACTTTTTGTGTTCGATTGGAACACTAATAAAGCATTCTCCACAAACCCTGCTTGTCCTCCCGCATGAACAATTATCGATCGATTTCCTTTGGAGACTGGGTTTAGCACACCGTCAATTTCATCACTCTGCCAGCAGCGCCCAGCTGTATGAGATGCGTGAATATAGGTCTCGTCCAAAAATATGACTGGTTTTTGTTCACCTCGTTCATTGTCTTTAATTTTTTGAAGATAATTGGCTCTCCATGCTGAAATATCATTTCGTTCTATTAGAATTTTTCTGTTCGATTTTGTCTTCTTGTAACGAAATCCAATTTTATGGAGTATTTTCCGAAGAGTTTCTCGACTCCCTTTAAAATCAATGTCTTCTTGGAGCACATTTAATAAGTTTGGTATTGTGGGAATTTCTTTCCGCATAGTGTAAAATTCATGAATTTTTCTTCTTATGACACCAAGATCGAAATCATCCACTTCAATTTTACCTTTCGTCCTTTTCCTTTTTTTTCCTGGCGTGGAAACTTTTGTTCCAGTTTCATCTGCCTGTTCTTTTTCCTTGACAAGTTTTCTAACAAATCGCTCCCCAACACCTACAACAAAAATAACGAAATTTTTTGAAAATCATACGTCTATTCTACTAGCACGTGCGAAATGGTGTTTTCGTGGAATTTATTTTCAAAAGCTGACAACACTAACCTGTGGCGGCAGCTACGCGTTCATACAATTTTTCGAACGGTATTATCGGTGCCTGAAGGCGCTTTTCTTCCTTCATAAAATCTAAGACTTGTAATATAATGTTCCTCGCGTCACTTTTTAAAGCTTTCGGCATTTTTCACTAGCTATAACCACTAAACGAAAAATAAACACACAGAGCAAACAACCAATGGCGGATATGTCAACGGATGGCAGGCAGATTGACATTTCAAAATGGCGTCGTTAGTTTCTCTTTTTGCCACCGGGCCAGATAAGTTTGTGGCACTATACGTCTCGCACTGCCGCGGTTGACCGACGTTGGCCGTTGATTGTTTTTCTCTATTTACCCATCGATGGTAACAGCCGCACAGAACCAGACTGAGCACCTGCCGTGTCAGCGCCTGGGAATAATTTTACGCTTAATGAGTAGTCGATGAACGCAGCCAATTATACACCATTGCTACTGCTGTGCTGTGATGTAATTGGCCCTCTTCATTGTTGTATTACGATTATATTAAGCGTGTTTACCCTTTATCTTGAACACACGCGTGCAATCCAGTTCATGACCAACGATTTTGTATCGCGTTATATTTTGTTTTGTTGTGCAAATAACACGGGAGAGCGTTGATAGTCTAGCTTGGACGTTGTGCTCCGAGCGCGTTGCGAGATCACTCACCTTTTACATAGTTACCTACCTACTCGCATTTCACGTATTGTGGTGTGCAAGCGCAGGCGGGAGAGCGGAACTTCCGATATCCATGTCTTTCAACAGACGAACGCGGTTGTTGGCACAATGGATATGAAATGAAATCGTGCACGGATTCCCCTACGCCCTTTAATTTATGGAGAATATTTGTTTTATTTGTACCTCACTATCGTTTAAGTATGAGGTCGAAAATGTGATGAAATAAACTTGTGTACATGCTAGGCTTCAATGAAATGCCAAATATTGATAATTTTTCAGAAAAGTCAAACACACTGTAAAACTTGTACCTACCTACCATTCAGCGTATTGAAACATTACGAGCAAAAGAGGAGTACCGTAGTAAATATGGAGAGTTAAGGCTTGAGTAAAGATGATAATAAGTACTAATTAGTTTATCAACAACAAGCACGCATGACACGCAAAGGCTCCACTCGAGTCAATGCCTCATTTCCTCGTAGCTCGTACTCGTAGACATAATGCCTTTGCAGCGGTGAAATTATTTTGAAACTTGTAGGTAGTACTCTCTTGTGTATTAATTTATGTATTGTAACTCTACTGTTTGTATAGTGAATATATTTTATTGTGTTATGTAGAAGAGCGAGCGTTGAGATTTAGTAAAGCGTTGACAGTGTGTAACTCTGTAATAACGGAAACTGAAAAAGTAAAAGTAGCTTACGTATTTATTAAAACTACTCTGAAGAGTATAAAATAAATCCGTTACCATATAATTATTTAAATTTTTAAACTCTATACAAGATCTTCCTTCACCAAGATTTGTACAATCGTGTCGGCACTACAAACGAAGCTCTCAGTCTCAAAAGCGAGCGTCAAGTTTACATTCATCGCTCCGAGTCAGCATTGCCCTTAAGAAGTGAAAGTATGCGACCGCTACGGGCACAGCCCACAGGCGATACCATCTCCCCTCATTAAAGTCCTCACGCTTCATCTAATGAGGATCGCGACACTTCGCTAAGAAACGCCCATTGTTGCACTTTGCCACACTTGAGGGTTTAATTACGTGCCCCGATGACCCCTGGCAACACTGATGCTATTGTGATACTTTAGTCACAGCTTTAGTGCTTTTAAAGCACTTCACGCGAGTGACCGTTATATACGCTTCGCCATTTGAATGGTTTGTTGAAATAGCAATTGAGTTTGGAGTTCTATTTTGGCCTTTTGGTACAGAATTCTGATTCTCTTCAGGTTTATGTATTTCAGACTATTCTGCTTGTAAGGTAGCTTTCTCAAAAATTACTCATCCTTGTTTGCTCTTTCAGGTGACCTGACATTACGTTACAGCTCAAAGCACTAACAAGCTTTCCTAACACTATGATGACACCCTCTAAGTATCTCAGTCAAATTCGTCATCTTTATTCATAACTATCGCGCATGTTCGCGAATACTTAGCTATACGGATGTCTGACACTTCTCTCGTAAAAATTCTATTTTCAGGCTAGTGCTGACCGAGAATGCATGCATGCACAATTGCACATGTCGAATGCCATATAATATTTATGTATGCTTGAGCGCAGATCGTGTGCTGAACATCGAGTTATTGTTTTACTCAATTTCCTGATTGAGATATGAAATGCTTCCGTTGTTTTGGTGTTGTACAATAGTGAAGAAAATTATTTAGGTTAGTCTCCCACATACAATATAATTTTGTTCAGGAACTATCTGTAGTCAAATCTTTTCTTTTATTTATTGCTTGGTATCACATGGTATTTTCGGAAAGATTTGTCCTTTCCAGCAGCATTTTCTAACTAGGTACCACATACCTCAAGGTACCTATTATGATAAAATT
This sequence comes from Luperina testacea, assembly GCA_927399505.1. Lineage (NCBI taxonomy): Eukaryota > Metazoa > Arthropoda > Insecta > Lepidoptera > Noctuidae > Luperina > Luperina testacea. The sequence continues at coordinate 12,729,399 of OV656768.1, read as the reverse complement.
AAATTAATTACAATGTAGAATTCGTTAGCTATTTAACCTTTTGACTTTGTGTTAATTGTAGAGTGCAGAGCAAGACATTAATATTTGAAGAGGTGTTCTAGACTAAAAGTACACAATTATTTTCGAAATAATATTCATACCTTCAAAACATATTATAGGGATACTTTGAAATATTTTCGTTATATTTTTTGTTCTTACATCGCGTGCTTCGCTCTTCACCAGCTGAATACCGTTGTTTTATTAATTATTAACTGTAACTCGAGTAGGTTAGAGGTCAACGACTTTAGCTTATGTACCCAGCCATTATATTTTTATGTGTAACCAATTGATTCAGCAAAGCTTTCATTACCCACATAGTTGGCTATAATAAGGGAGTATGTGTTATGTTATTAGCCTCAACACTCTCTACACGTATTTAAATTAAACATTCAAGTCGTTATCGGTAAAACACTATACGATTTTAACATATATATGCGATGAAATAATTGACATGAACTGCCAATATTAAAGTATTGTGTACATATACCATTGTAACTATTATAAGTTATAACCATCGAAGTTTTATCGTTCGAACGAGTACGCTAATTGCCAATAGTGTACGACCGAACTAACAGTTACATTCGAGGTAATTAAAATGTAAAAATTGCCTTCGGATCGCTGTAGGCAGTAGGCGTCATTCAGAAATTTTAAATAAGGTCCATTGTCGCCCACGATGGGCTTTCAAATTGAACAACTTCAAACTGTGACTGGCTCACTGACCTACGGCTACGTAAAGTCGTATAAATATAGCGTAAGGTTAATAAAAACAAAAGACTGATTTATTCTTAAAGCAATTATACTTTAGGATGTATGTATATTACCTTTCCAGTGATCACTTTTTACCCAACCAACTATTGAGTGCAATAGTGCGTGAATAACAAATGCCAACAGACAATATTTATGTAATTACACATTACTACATGCGTAGGGCGATTGTTTATAAAAGGGGAAAATCAGTACAAACACCAGTTTGTTTTGAAAGACGGTGAAGTACGGAACTATTAAAAAAAATGTACTGAATTTGACACATAGCTGACAGCTGTCATAATATCTTCACAAGCAGCGCAGCGTGGCGCCGCCCGCGATAATACGTCAAGTTATACTGGCCGATCAATACGCATTTAAGTAGGTTATAAAAATAAATGTATGCAATGCGAGATTTATATCCATGCCGAGTTGGGAATGAAAGGGAATATAGATTGTATCAGCTGTTTATAATGCCAGCTGTGGGAAAACTGGTTACAGTTGTTGTAAATGATGGCCCGCGATCTATAACTTGGGCACTTGTGTCGATTTATTAATATTGCGGGTTAAATTAATGAAAATATCATTCCATTTAGTGGTATTAAACAATAATGATAAAATGTACAAATATACAGATAAGTAGGTATAGGAGCGAGAGATTTTCCAGGTACAATTTCGAACCACAAAATGATATCAAGAATGTTTCTATCATAAACCCACCGAAGAAACGAATGAAATCACAAATAATATTAGGTATTTAATTTTAACGCCCCTGCGTTGATAATTTTTGGTCCCGAATCATGTACCTACTGAATCCATGGTAACAGGATGCGCGTCGATGTCCCCCTGTCACCCTGTATACCATACCTACTTATGCTTGCAAGTAGCAATTTCTAGAAAAATGTGAATAAATGAAAAGATCCTCATGATTATAAATCTGTGTTGAAAACTTCAAGTTTTTTATTACTTACGTCCAGAAGTAAGCAGGTGCAGATTTGCACATATGCCAGAGAAACGCATAATTTCCTTTTGTTTGAAGTCGTTCATAAAATGTTGAAAATGATGGCTGAAAAATTTATTGCCCGGTTGACCTGCAATTAAAAGAGAACACGAATAGTGCCTGATGTTTGTATTGTCACAGGTGGGAAATGGATCACCCACTAGCTGCTGTAGAGGCAAGAGATCGATGGGGAGCCCTGTTTCTAGAGCACTACCTTTAGCAATCTATTTTAACTTCACCTATTTTTGTTGGACATGAAATATGAAGTAAGTAGGTAAGTAACTAGGGCTTTGTTTTGATTGAAGATTTTTTCGATACCCTCGAAAAAAAAGGCTTTGACGGGACTCCCAAGGGCGCTCACGGCCAATAAAAAGGTAGTTGTAGGTACTCCATTTAATAGAATATTAGAAAAATAACAGCTATAACCCTTTCGTTATTTCGATATAAATCCATAATATTATAAATGCTAAAGTGTGTCTGTGTGTCTGTTACATCTTCACGCTTAAACCGCTAAACCAATTTAGATGAAATTTGGTATAGAGATAGTTTGAACACCGGGAAAGGACATAGGATAGTTTTTATCCCGATATTCCCACGGGATCGACACTTATGAGGGTGAAACTGCGGGGCGCTGCTAGTGTATAATTAAACTCCGTTATTTAACGATAACTACAAAGTAATATAACATTTATGTTAAAAAAAAACGCTAAGTACAGTAATTTCAACAATATTACAGAATAACTCGTCATTATTTAGCCGCTATTGTTCTAATGCTTTATATGTAGTATAGTTAGGTACTTTAGTCCATATTCATGACGTCATCGTCACCTACTTCCTAAACAACAAAGTTCAAATTTTAATCAAGCTTTCTCTACACTCCCGATAGTTTAAATCTAAATCAAACGTCCACATTACAACATCGGTAAACAATAGTGTTCATTCTATTGTCACAGTATGCGTGGGATTGACTAATGAAGCATGTTGGTTTACCATAAGCTCGGGGTACGCGGCCATTTTTGTCATGTAAGTACATGTGGCTAGGTTAGGCGTATGTCGTGAATTATGGCATGACGAACGCGGTTATCAAATTGAGGTTAGATTGCATTTATTGATTGAATATTGATGTTGTTTGTAGTGAGAGCAAAGTTGTATTAGGTAGGTTATGTTATGAGTAAAGTAGGGATGCATCCGATACCGATACCGATATATCGGCGATACTTCAGGTTTGCCGATATATCGGTATCGGCGATATTTTTATGGCCGATTCAACGATACTTTTCAAATTTCGCGTTTTAAAAATGTAATGTAAACGCGCGTGTTGTCAAATAAGATTAAGAATTACATATCGTAATTGTTTGTGTATTATATGTCATTTTTATAACTAGTCGTTTGAGTCAAATAAAATAAATAGTAGTCATATCAACTTCAAAACACAAAAGTGCTATATGGAATCACTTTGAAATTTCGACAATTGATAATTCAATAAAAATCTTATAAATGTTAATTTGGATTACTAAAACTATTAATTAATTGTGTTTTATTTAATCTACCTTCCTTTTTGAATTCAGTAAGCGTATCGGTATCGGTGTCGCCGATATTTTTATAAGAGTATCGGTATCAGTATCGTATCGGCAAAAAGGCGTATCGCGGCATCCCTAGAGTAAAGGAAACCTTGGAAAATCTTGAAGTTTGTTTGAACGCGCTAATCTCTGGAACTACCAGTTGGATATGAAAAATTATTTTTGCATTTGATAGCCTAATTCTTGAGAAAGGCTTATAGGCTATATAACATCACGCTAGGACCCTTATGAGCCGAGCAAAAAGAATTTAAGCGAAAATGAAATAATAGCGCGGGCAGGGTCTGGGGAACAAGAAATTTCACGCGGGCGAAATCACGGGCAGAAGCTGGTGACTCAAAGAGATGTCAGCATCAAGGGAAGGGGCCCGTCAGGGCCGAAGCTTGTCGAGTCAGCGGGATTGTCCGAAAGGATTACCGCTGGCCCGGAACATAAAGGGCTAAGGAAGGAACACGGGTGGGTTTTAGTCAGTAAGAGTCTGACACTCCCTTCCGCTCCACCCAGAGCGGGAGGGGTGATTTAATGATTTCCCATCCTCAAAAAAAAAAAAAGCTGGTGAAAGATAAATTCGTTTCAGGTATTAGGTAGGACTGTTCCTACGTCATACTAGCGTGTACCTACTTATTTTCAGTGTAAATAGTCATTTCTGTCTCTTAGACTGCTTTTAAAAGTCCCAATTGCAAGTGATTTTTAGACATTCTAAAACAATTCCGGATCAAAATGGTGTGGATCGTATTCTGTACTATTTTATCCGAGTTTTGAAGTGAAAACTTCTTTAGGCGCGTTGGGCATTTTTTGAGATGGGGAAAAAACCATTGAACTCGCGAGACTGTTACCGTAACCGACACCGCGCTACATTCGGATGTGTTCGGCTGTCCTCGGGATGTACAAGTGTTTTAATGTATAGGTAATAAAGGTGATACGGGCTGGTGTCCGCAACTCCACGTCAATGTGCGTATTTTGCGTAGGTAATGTAAATTCGATATGTCAGTGAGTGATAGCAAAGTATTCTGTTTGTGTTTTGTTTATAAGGTGATTAGAAAAATACCTACACACGTAATTGTTTAAGTTTTCACTTCTGTCGGCACTCCCGGAGTGCCTTTTTTTTTTCTAGTTATTGATGTCCCACTGCTGGACAAAGGCCCTACTCTCCTTCCATCTCGAAATGATTTTAAACTATGAATAATATCGAAACCAGGAAAAACTCGTAGTAGTAGCAACCACCCACAGTCACCCACTAACTACAAGCCACCTCTGATTCACATAATTCGAGAAATACGGGGAAGTCACGGGCTTCATAATACAGTCAACAAAAGGTCTTTGTAGTACTCGTTGCAAAGGAAATCTAAAGAGACATTGTGCTAAGGTAAAACTATTGAGAGACGCAGACGTAATCTCGTAGTTTCGATGCACCTCGGACCTACATTTTGAATGACACACATTATCGGTTGATTATGATTATCCTATAGATATAGATGGAAACCTATTGATGAGTTATGACTTTATGAGGCCTAGTAAAGGCCTACCCACCGAAGTACCGATGTCTTGACAAATTATGAGCACGGATTAAACTTTACGACTCGTTCGGGGAGCGACAGGTTATGATCAAATAACGCACGCGCGCACGCCGTTCTAAAGGTTGCAGTTAATCATAATCGTAATGAGGAGAGGTAGGAGGAACTGGTTTTATCGGAAACGAAGTCGTAGGTCGTTTTGTTGGAGACGGAGGTGTGATAAGCCGGAAGTTCCGGTTGGTACCTAATGGTTTTTAGAAGTCTGTTATGTTTATAGTTTTGTGTTGGGGTTTGCACTTGGGTATTGGACCAAGCAGTGGAGAGTTTGTTGCGCCGCTTTTTCTTCCTAGCGAAAGCACTAGGAAGTGACGAATGGCGGGTGTTTTTTGGAAGACTGTCTTATGTAATTTTGACGTTCGAAAAGTGTTGATTCTCAGTCTTATTTGAATAAATGACTTTTGATTTTGTGTGTGATTAGAATCTTCGGCTAGATTAAGTATCGTCGAAAACTCAAATCACAATGTTCTTATCTTGAACACACCGCTTTCCTATCTTCCAACGATTTCACATCGTAGTGTTACTTGAACAAATACATTAAAAAGCCATAATTGTTATCAATACTGTGTCAATACCACCACGACTTTATTATTTTTCACAACAAATCGAGAAGAAAAAGTCTCTTGACCTTAATCGAGGTCTGCATAACGCACGCGTTAACGTTTCCATGTCTATGGACTTGATATTAAAGGTAGAACAATAACCTCCCACGGAAGTAAGTACTGACTCGCGAATCGTAGGCGGTTGATGGACTTGAATTGTTGTACGACGCGTTCATTCATAATATAGATGTTAAGAGGACTAGATCGGTAGGAATGCAAATTCAATACAAGTTTGTCTTAATAATGTTTTGTTCTCATAAATAACATCGTACCAGTTATATGTACCTATCCTGTATTCCTGTTTCAGTTTGTTAACTAACTTTGTGAGGGACATGCAATGAAAATTTTACTTATTATGACCTAGCTAGAGTGATCTTTTATTTTGTACACTAGGGAGAAAAGAGTTCTACGCGAACATTATAATCCTTCGTGTTTAACTTCTGCACAGAATTTCAAAATAAATTCGTCAAGTTATCCTGTTATTATGTCTTAGCCAAGATTAATCCTAGATTGACATAAAAGAGGAAAGTGCACCTATGTTGCGTGGGAGCAAAGTTATAACTTCTTTAGAAAAGTTCATCGTAGAAAAGATCGAACTCGTAGTTCGAGTTAAGATTGTAAGTAAACAAGTAAAGATTGTGACATTCTATTATCTCGGGGACGGCTCTCGAAGTTGTTTTTGAGAATGTTCCATCTGCTCAACTCTTTCCAATTCGACGGAAACTGCTGCTTGTAGCGACTAGCGCAGTTCGGAATGATATAAAAATACACGTATTTTAAAAAGACACGTATTTTTATATTGGTTCGGAATATTATTGTGAAGAATTCTCTTCAACTGTTATAATGAGGCTCTCTGAGCTGTAAGTCAAAATGAAACATAGGTACATACGTCAGGGTGCTAAACTAACGCCACAAAAAATATGCAAACGAAAGTGCGACTGGCGTCAGTAATGTTGCTGAACTGGCTAAACCTCACTATTATTTAGTGTTATGCAAATTCTGAAATAGCAACCACGAGTTATGTGTGTGTACATACTTATTGTAAGAACAGAATGCAAACTCAAGAAACTTTGTCGAGTGTCAGAATAAATTACAATAAATATTTGAGTTGACAATGAAACTGAACCGAGAGGCAGTTAACATTGCTATGGGAAACAGTATAGTATCTAGGAAACCATAATATATCAGCCGGCATCGTAAACAAAACCCATGGCGAGTAGTGAAATCGACGTTCAAACCTGCCCATATAATTGGAATTTCCGAAAAAGGAATGTTTAAAATCTGTTCGCATATAATTATTGGATGGCGGACATAGTTTATTGATTTGTACATTTAAAGGTAATTTATTAGCTATTAACATCGTGACGCTGCCTCGCCCTTAAATTAAAAGACAGTCTGCTTCTGTGTCTTCATTAGGTGTTTGAAAGTATTTTAATAAAGGCTGAGTTAACATAAATTAGAACAAAAGCATTTTATCACGGAGATATTATCGAATGCCTTAAAAAACGGACTTGATTTTATTAAAATATAGAAGATAACAACGCCTAGTTTAACGTTTGCTTAACCAAAGTGGGTAACAAAACATCTGTATCCACATTCTTCACCTAATAGTAGGTGAGTCGTCACTAACAAGAATTCTTTTGTAAATTTTAGACATACGCATCTTTGTGACTTTAGTTTATGAATTACGAGGCTTGTGTGTTCGTGCGCGTGAATTTCGGGTTTTCCATAAAAACGTCAACACTCCTTTAATACTTTTCTACTCCGTTTCTACTTTTTAGGGTTCCGTATCCAGAGGGTGCCAACGGAATGCTATTACAAAATAAAGTTAAAAATTAAAGGGTGTCTCCATACAAGAAACAGGTTTCGGCGTTTTTTGCTTTGTGGTACAGACAGCGTCAGTATGTGCTAACCCCTCAAGTTTTAAAATGTTACACATTAAATTCCTTACAAACAAACTAAAGAATACTTCAAAAAGAACCCATTGTTTCGACTCAGATTCGAACCATCGCATCACCGAACGTCGTCATACTCATACCGGCAGTTTGACGAACTAGCCAGCGAGCCCATATGAATTGCGTTGAAATTGTTATCTACTATGGTCTGAGTCATTTTATCTTTAGGTGGGGATGTCTAATCGATAGATGTTATAATTTGAGGGTATCCATTAATTTTACTTACTTACGTTGTCTTTATAAAATTAATCCATACCCTCAAGTTATAACTACAACGTTTGATGTATACATTCACTTAAAACAGCGAAGAGTAAACGACTACGATTTATCCATTAATTTTTAAAATGATTTATGATTTTATGAGAACTAAAATTGTAGTTGTTCTGTGTGAACAAAATGTGAGCATAAAAGGAATTGCGAGACAGCTTGGCATAGCAGTAAGTTCATTATAATATTAATTGTGTTCTCCGATTTTTTTCTTGTTGAGCTATTTGCGGTATCTTGTGTGTGGTATTTAATAACTTATTTAAAACCATTTTGTTCTATACAGAGACAAACGGTGCGCTTATGGGTGCGCAGATTTTAAGAAACCGGCGATGTTAAGACAATGTCCATGGGTCGGAGAACTACTGGGATCTATACGGACCAATCTGAACATCATCGGGATATTGGCATGGAATATCTCTGTCCACGGTTCGAAGACATTTACACGCAGCGAACATTCACAGTTATCGACCTACAAAATATGTCTAACAGAAGAACATCGAAGAGAACGATTGCTATTTGCCCAGAAATAGCAGTTATATTAATTAAGTATGACAACAAAATAAACAACGAAGACATTTAACTCATTTGATTCCACTATTTTACTTTGTATAGCAAAATATTCTAAGTAGATATCATGAGCTAATAAGAGATGTTAATTGATTATCTATTGATAACATGTTTATTCACTTATTATGCTCATGATTGTAATCCTGCCAAACTAACTTCTAGTTCCTAGACAAGTTGCAAACGCTTCAAAACTTGTCTCTTTCGATGTCACTTGTCAGACTGTCAAATGTCAAATTTGTATACTGAGACGACATGACAGGTCACGTGACATTTCGTTAGGTTATGCCAATCTAAAATATTTCTACCGCTTACTATTTTATCGTTTACTTGTCTAGGAACCCAATTGTGTCAGTTGGCAAAATAGTATATTATTATGATAACTGTAAATAAAATTATCAAATCAAAATAAATCTTTGTTGTAAAATAAGATCATAGTTTTGTTAAATAATAGCAATAATAAATATTATTATATGATTATTAAGTTATTTTATTTTTCTTTATTTTTAAATTCTTTATAAATAATTACTAAAACAAAATAGAAAAATATATTAAAATAATAATTATAATGAACAAAAAGCACATTTAATTTTCGTGCCTATGATTTGAACTCCCACTCATAGGCACGGCAAGCGGTCTTAAAACCTCTAGTCTATTTAGACGATGAATGAAACGTTCGTAAATGTTAACCCTATTATTGCTTGTCGTTTTCGCAATAATAAAAGTATTAACGTTTTATTGAAAAAAACAATAATAAAAACAGAATTTAAAAAAATAAATACTATCTTAAACTTATTTATTCACTAAAACAATAAATTAATTAAAATAAAATGTTTTTGCAAAATACAAAAACCAACTTGGGCCTATCACGGATTTGAACGCACATGTCTTTTGGAGGGGTAATGACTTAATGAAGCTGTGTGTACCTACGGAACCCTTCGTGTATGAGTTCGAATCGCACTTGACTGACTTTAAAAAATATAACTACCTACCTATGTCTTTCTTCAGGGCTCAAACTATCGATACGCAGCGGTCAGCGTGTATCTGAAAGGTGTGGTTAAAAGGGTGTGTTAAAGGGATCAACACCGTAATCGCGGAAAAAAATTTGGTGTGTCGAGTAGGTAAGTATTGAAATTTTGTAAGTATGGGACAGTTGATATTTTTTTCTCGATTACGATATTTATCCCATCGAGAAAGTTGTTCAGTTTGACGGACTGTTATGTACCACACCCTTAAATATGACCACGCATTTCTCATATAAGCTGTAAACTAAGTTTCATAAAAATTTAAAACGTAACATACAAACAGAAACCATTTTGTATTTACAGTACCAACTTACCAAGTTCACTAAATAGTTTCATAATACACACAGTTGTGTTATTAGCTTTGTATCTCATGTAGTTGGGATTTATGCGAAGCTGTTTGCGATGCAAATTAATCCTAGTATCGTCAATCAGTGACAGATGTTGATTCGAGTGCGTCTGAATAATAGCTTGTGTGTCACGACACTGCTCTCACAGTCACAGTGTTTGTTGGCAGCGTATTGTCGAATATCCGTTTGATAGGTAAGCCTGTATTACAATCGAATTTAACCGCGGTTCTGTTTACGTTGTTGATGCGGTGTTCTCAATAGGGGCTAGTTTATAATCTCGTCAGTGAGAATCGGATAGCAGAGATTATCCGAATTTGTGATACTGTGTTCTCCGACAAATATTTGCCTGTATTTTTAAGTAACCCATGAATATTGGCATTTTTTAATTTTTATGATGTTTTACCGAACTGACAACGCGGTAGTGCCGCACTATAAATCGCCAATTCACGTCAAGGTTAAGATAACGTAATTCTATAAAAACATCGACTTCCCAAGTTTGGTGTAGGTTTAAAAAAAAACAGAATTCGGCTACTGGTCGCTAATTGAATTATAACGTGTCTAATGTGTATTTTCCACATTGAGCATGGCTCTGTGTGTCTAACGCAATGGGATTCGTGTAAGAATTAGCGTTGGAATTCACATAAGTGAGTCAATGACTTTTGTGAGTTTTCGTGATGTGTTTTTCACGAGTCCTTTGTTTTTTTTTGGTATCTTTCAAGTTGTTCATGTTCTTCATTTCTAAAGTTGAGTCATCTATTTGCGTCGCTAAATTGCGATAGTTCAAGCAGTTTGGTTAAGGGGATTCCAGGACTTAAACGCAAGTTTCAGAAACAATAAAAGTATATGATCGACTACAGTAAACAAAATCAGAAAAATATATGATATTTTTCAAGATATAATATACGCTAGGTAGATAGTCTGTAGAAAATATAATACAACTAATTTGATACGATAGAAAAAAATCATGAAGATACCTCTAAAAACTTTCTTTTTACAATAAAAACCATACTACTATACATACAATCATTCTGATTTTTTGTCAGATTATTTTACAAGAAACATACTAAAACACTAATGTTTTAATTTTTTAGTCCAAACAATAGATTTTTTGTAATTAAATAATTGCTTCACATTTTGCAATAAATTACCAGCGTTGTGTCATCGCGCTTCTCTTTCTTTTCTATGCAGTCCGACAGTGACCGCGCTTTAAGTCATGGAAGCCCCTTAAGAGTTACGATCATTATCGATTAAATTAGAAATAAGATTGGCAATAAATGACTATTCGTTATTAATTTATATTGAACAATAGGTAATCAATTTGGAATTACGGAAATTAATTTGCAATTATGTTTTTCTACGTTAGAAACATAATTTTCAACACACTTGCTCGTAAAGTGAATCAGTCTAAACCACTGACCTCTATCATGCGTACTTGTATAATACAGGTCAGTGGTCTAAACATTATTTTGTGTTTATTATATTTTTCTATAGGCTATTTAGCGGTTTAGTCAGTGCTTTTTTTTGCACTTGCGTGCGCATCGCTATAGTGCTGGCTAGCGCGGCGCGCGGAAAAACAAAACCAGCGCGCCATTTTCCAAACAAGTTAATATTTAGCAACACAAGTCTGTTTTTTTTTTCGCAAGTGTGTTAAAAAAAGTTGTATGAAACGCGTCGCCTCGAGTATAATGATCAACATATCACACATGTATCATAATGTAAGTACTAATGTATAACTCGACAGCTGTGTTGACGCGTTTCAAAAGCACTAATAACATGTTGGCATTAAGCTCAAGTTAAAGTCAATAGAAGTAAGTTCGTGAAATGAAGCCAGCTCTTAGTAACAAATGCTAGAGCAACTTCAGTCTTTAGTTCACTTATGCGGGCGATACCTACACTGAATTTTCTTTCTTTTTATTTTCAAGTTGTAAAGAAATACAATCTCATTTAAGTTTCATGCAATGTGATATTTTAATTTGTAAAAAAATCCATACTTACTAATTAAACAAAAACGACCCTAAAACGCTGTTCCAGGAAGCTTAAAAATTAATTAACGTGGGATCATCATTTTCCTGTCCTTATCACAAATCCATTTGGGGTCGGCGCAACGTGTCTTTTTTTTTCCATACTTCTCTATTAGTAGTCATCTCGGTAGTCACCCACCATATATCATCATTCACACAATCCATCGTTTCTTTACTCTTATAGTTGTCAACATTCATACTCAAAACTTTCCTCACGACATTTTTATCAGTCCGTTGACGACGTCGTAGAAGAGTGTTCGTTAGATTTGGATGTACCTATGTGTGTGAACATCCGTATCACAAGTCCATACCATGACAAATTGGTTAATGTGTGATAGCTGCCAAAAATTCTAAAGTTTGTACACGATCATACGTTAGATCGATGGCAAAGAAGCCACTCGTGTTAGCTAACCCTCTTTCACCCTACCAACAAATGTGTGCAGACATTATTATGTTTTCGTTCAGATGTCAAGGGTTACACCAGACAGAGGGATTAAACCCATGTGCCTTCAAAGGCTTCAATGGGGCTTGGCACTGATAGTCATCGTATTACCTACGGACTAGAATTTCCTTTGCCATTTTCATTACGTTAATGTTTATATTGGCATTTCCCTATTGTTCCTCTAATGAGTAAAGGCTCCCACAAAATTCTTCCTTGTCCTACTAGTTTTCTGCGTCACCTCAAACCAGCCCTTGTGATAGGTTCAGGTTATCTGGCTACATCTTTCCAGGGTGACCTCGGTGATTCATCTTCAGGCAGCAGTTGTGTGGAGACTTTTGTCTAACGGTCATAATGCGTTATTTTTTAGAACAATCATACTTACTTAGCGTTATAGCCGGTTTTTATTACCTTATCAATAAATACGTTATTTTTTCTAGTCGTTAACAGCAAATAAGTTGTTACGACATTCCTTTTAAAGATTTGTCACTGAAACATTATCTAAGTGGCACTTTATTACATTGCCAGAGATTACTACAAAGTAAGTGACCAATAAAAATACATTTATACGGCTTTTAAGCTCAAAGGGAGCTTGCAATGTCATAAAAAAGACAGATTCACTTTTAAATAATTTGTTTCGCTCAATAATTTTATATTTAATCTGACATACCTGATTTTATCTCATTAAAGCGTATGTAATTTGTATAATGTGCGTACTTTAAAAATACTCATTTACGATCTATTTAACCAATGGGGTTTTCTATTAAATTAATTGGTGTAATTTCTAAATACGCTTCTAGAGATTTGCTTGTTTTTATAAGAACTGAATTCGTAATTAAATCCAACTTCAAATAGGTCATCAACTCATCAGATACAAAATTCCTCAATAATTTGACTGCAACAAAACGTTACTTAACACAATAAATGCTTTACGACTGGAACGTTCCCTGCAAGTCTACACAAGTTATATTTATATAAACGAGTGTCTGGCAATAAATTATGACAGTTAAGTAAATCCTTAGGCCACGCAAGCTAGCCATCGTTCACGTACTAAGGAATAAAGAGGCATTGCAATAGCAATTTGTCAGGTACGTGAGAGCACGCACAATCAATTTCGCGGCACGCGCCTATCAGCCGCTCATAATAAAATGCTCGAATGAGAACAACCACGTTTTCATCGTGAATGTTATAAATTACCTAGAGTACACGGTACAGGTATAGTGTTGTGGCTTATAGTTGGTATTACTGTTACCGGTAGCGAATGGTAGGAAATGTGTTAAGTCGTGTCTGGATTAGCGTCGTTTAGATAAATGTTGCTTGGTAATCTAGTTTCATGAATGGGTTTAGTGATAGTCTTAAGATCATTTGGAGCATTATCTTATTTTGGGAAAACCCTTGGGCAGAATCAAAATTGTTGGTTAAGTCGACAAATGTTGTATCAAAAAAGTTACGGAAAGAACTGACAGAGACCGACTCATTGCCGAAGGGTATTATTAAATAAATATTATCTGATACTGTAAAAGGCTCTTACAATTTTATTTTTGAGTACAATAAAGCATTAGATAATCCATCTAAAATACTGATGAATATAGAATATCGGGCATAAGAGTATCATGTCTATTGTAGATGGTAAAGTCATAAAAACAAATCCAAAATCCACAACAAAAACGGCATTACATTATAAAAACCCACGTATCATACAATATAGCTTCCGCATCTCAAGTATGAGGAAAGAGAAATGTACAATGATAAACTGCGATTGAACTGTAGTATACATTCATAGTATAGGATGTCGCATCTGAATAGATCAAAGTGAAATTGAGGGCACGCGGAGGCGTTTCCGCGCTGTCTTATATTTCCTGTGAGGAGATAAATTTCCATTCAAAGGCCGGTACCTCACTTGCAGTATAAAATGCATTAAATGCGCCATGTTCGGATACTGAGTTACTAATGTTTCGTAATTATTGCATTCGGGCATCGTGTGAAATTGTTGCAATATTTGGTGAAATTAGAATTTGGTACTCATTCATGGGCAATTTAACTGTAATAATCATTATTGTTATTAAAGTCTATGAAAATAGTTTTGGTAATGGATTTGAAATTTCGGGTTTATCTCCCCATCGTATTTTAGTTCCAAAGTAATTTCTGCCCGGCCTCATTCTATGAATAACTTTGGCAACAATGGTGGGGGTAGATAGGCAGAAGTACTTTCTTCTCTTGTTTTATTTATACGACACAAAAAGTAGTGTAGTGCATGCAGCTTTATAATATGCATAGTGACGAATCATGTAGGTAGGTACATAGGTACTTACATTTTAGTATTCTGCTAGGCCTCAATACTGTGCATGCATTTGTCACGAGGCCGTCAGAAACAATGTCTAGACTTGTTGATTTAGCATTGTTATTTCATTCCATGATCCTAGCTAGTTAGGCACAGCCTCCAGCATCAAGGTTAGCTCTATATTTACTTACTTAGATTACACATATTCGCTCCAATACCAAGTTACTCGATCGTCTACAAAAGTCAGGTTCATTACGCAAGTTCGTCCGAAAGTATTTTAATTTCAAAGTTACAATGTTGTTATTACGATTGCGTTACTAGCAGCCATATTGTTTGCAGAAGAATTGAAAACGTGAGGTGACAGTACAATGTATTGGTTTGAGAAAGATAGGACGGCTTTGGCTTTGCCTTCCACTCAGTAAGGTAGCATTGCAATAGGCGTAGCAGTTTATGGCAATTTCTCTTTCGAAATTAAACAGCACGAAATTTCCACAGGGCTGTCGAACTAGCAGGTAGATAGTATACCTTATAATATTTGAGAATAAGAATCATTTATTTGCAAAAAATATAGGTGTTACCAGTTGTACAAATTGGTGGTCTAATGTACACTGTACAGTCCATATTTTGTCAAATAAATTTTGTTTCATGTAAAATACATACTTAATAAAAATATCTACTTGTGTTCTAATATAATTTTGAAATTCAGATTTTTAAGTTCCAATAAATATTATACACACGTAACAAAACTTAACACCTTAAAATAACATTTTCAATTGTTTATAAGTTATATGCGTCACACTTGGCAGAATGTGATGATACCATTGACTAATCCTAAGACCATATTATAATGTAGTAGATACGTAATACAGACAAAGAGTGATAAAAGTAATTCAATGTAAGTACAGGAAAAAGTACTGACATAAATATATCTGACGCAAATGAAACAGATTTAAACGTACAATCACATAAAATGAAATGGACACGAGCGATGATCGTATCATTCAGACGGCATTAAAAGATTCAGTATTTCAACAGTATAATGTTACATTACGCGCGTAATCTAACTACAAAATAAATTAAACATGCTCCGCGTCCATTACCGACTATGTAAGTAGCATTTACTTAATGTAAGTGCCACTTTGATATCATAGCTACCTTCATAATGTTCCCTACCGCCTTATTGTAGTTATCAAAATGTAGTTTAATTAATGTTTAATGATCTCTCTACTCTACAACCGATAGTGACTGTTCATAAGATTATTATTATGATTGCCGCTGACATCAAATAAAATCCATTAAAAAGTTGTACCTAACTATGAAAGAAAATGGCCTACATGTAATATGGAGTGTATAGAATTATGGCAGTTATGGAGGTCTATTAGATAAAAGCCTCAGCATCAGCCTCTAAAGGCATCAGCCTCTAAGAATAATAATCTTTCAGAACATGTATCAACATGTTCTTACCTTCAGGCACATAAACTCAATATGCATGAACGCGGTTATATTCCCGCCTTCGGTATTTATTACCGACAAAATGCTCATCAATCAGCAATAGTTTATTAAGGGGGAAGCGCTAAGGTAGCCCGCGAAATTTCAATTTGCAGCTCAGTGTCTGGGTGTACGTTGATTAAAATATGATTCGCGACTGCAACAAATATGTATTTACAGAATTATAATCATTACAATCAGTAATACAACTTGTTAAGTTAGTATAATTCTAAATGTCAAGATTTCATGAAATAGTCATTCAATAGAATTACTTGTTCTTAGAGAGTTGTCTTGATGACTTTAATGATTATAATTTTGTAAAAACATTTTGTTACGGTCGTGAATCATATTTAATCAACGTACAACTTAATACTGACCAGCAAATTGCAAAAAACGTAAGAAAATTTGAATTTCGCGGGCTACCCTGGCACTTTCGTCTTAAGTAGGTAAGCTTATCGTTTAATTCTTTCCCGAGAAAGAAATAAGTAGCAAACTTCTGGTATGAAAAAATAAGCACCAAATCATCACCTAATCTCCAGCTAAATTCTATGACAGGTAATTTTTTAAAGCCATATAAAAAAATCCACCGTCACTTGCTACTTACACTACGGTTGTAGGAACCGAGTCATGATTTAATGAATGCAATTACGGGGCCCTAAAAATAATTGTGCACAGTACGTAAAATAGCTCCGTCGGACATTCACATCTCGCACAAAAGAGCTGTTAGAAATCGGCTTTTCATCGGAGGTCAACGGCCCGCGACTGTTCAGGATATGCACATAGACAAAACGTAGCGCGACAGAGCCTGGCGTATCTCCGTCGGCGCGTCGCTAAATACTACGCACTCTTTTTCCAGTGTCGTCTTACATTTGTGTCGTGTGACAAAACCGCAGTGTCGGAGTCTCGCAGTGATGCGACGAATGCGGTGTCGATGTCGGATCGCGAAATGTCAAGCTCCGTACTTCCAGTTTCCTCTTCACTGCGTTTCGTTGTTACAGATATTCTTTTGACATTATTGATACTCCTGTGTTATGTTTTTTAGCCCCGTCTTCGTTTGCGCAAGACGTTTATCATTTATGTTTGAGTATAAATGTATATATAAAGATTTGTTGGTGTCTGCAAACAAAATGGGATTTTATGTTGAAATAGTTTAAGCTTACTTAATGGCAATAAAAAAGAAAGCCCAAACATATTAAGTTAAACTAACGTAGGTAACTACCTACTTACCTATTGACGTTAGTTTAACTTACCTGGACCTACCTAACTAGGTAACTTGTTGTTGTACTGTACCTACGTAACTAGGTAAGTATAGATAAACAAAGTTTAATAACAAGATTAACCTCATATGCATCACAACGATCCGTTTACTTAAGAACTTTGTTAATACTAGCTACTTACCTACCTATGTGCTGCGTATATTATGTAGTATATTGAGATATTTCTATGTTAATAAGGAATGCACGTACATTGAAGTTGTCAATCTTAGATCTCTGCGGAGCGTGGTTGAGACACGGAAGATTATTCTGACGTATCGCGGACCCGAGGATTCTCAATCACGTCGGGATGGTTGGACCAAAGGATTTGTGTAGATACTTATTCATTCCTTATTATTATCAATCGTTTGTGTCCCACTGCAGGGAAAAGGCCTCGCTTCCCTTCCACTTATTGCTGTACTTGTTTTTTTTTTTAAGAGTTGTATTCGGTATAGGCACTCACTAAAGACTACTCAAACTTATGTTTCAAAATAATATTATTTCAATTTAAAGAAATATCAACGTCATCTTAATGGTAATTAAGTTGATTTCAGAATGACTAGCACTATTGGCAAAGTTATAAAATGTTTAAAATTGTAGCGTAAACTGAACTTTATTGTGGAGGATTTAAAGTTATTTTTCCATAAAAATATATTTGTTTACATTTTTGGCAAATAAATCGCGAATGAAGATAGGTTTACATAAACTTAAAGCACACAGTTACATCTGAAGAAGATCCAGCAATAGTCTCTCCATTAATGAATATTTTTAAGCAATTAATAGGCCATTTTGAATACATTCGTTCGATCAAAACATTTAACATTCTGCCCGTTTTTGTGAGTGATTTTGTATCTGGAAATGAAAAATGTAAAAAGTATAGCATCGCTAATCTGGGATTACGTATGTTAAAACTCCCAAACTTTTTGGGGTCGGAGGTTAGGAGTGAATATTTCAGATTCGAAATGAAATATGTGGATGAATAGAAATGTGGAAAAATATTGGGCAATGGCGAACATTAAGGGTTGCGAAAGTGAGGTTATTTTTAGGACTTTCAAAAATATTAATAGAAAACTTGAGAAACAGAAAAATTGTGTCAATCCTGGGTAGAAATCAGTAGAGAATCACGATGTTTCCAACACTTTTACTGTAAAGGCTAGGTAGGCTATTGTTCCCATATAATTTAGCAATAATCTTCTCTTTCGAAGAACTTTCAAACGCCTTTCAAACGCTCGTTCAATAACCGTGGTTAGTCAGAAAGGTGTTGGAGTTGGTAGACCGTGATGGATTATGTCACCTGATCCTAAGCTTCCTCGTTAACGTCAATGTAGATTACCGATGTCATCAAGTGCCGTGTTGGACTATTGGTCTCTATGAGCCGTCAAATCTTATAATATCGTAACATGGTGTGATATTCACTTTTGTTATTTACCCATTTTAATGTACCCTTGATCCAAGTTTGATCTTGTTTGACAACAACATGTGACCCAAGTTTGCCCAAATAAAATGATTTTCTATTTTCCATGCTACTGACACTTGAAAGGAAAATATCAAAGAAGATTCTATGAGTTTATAATAATAAAGTGTCGTTTCCAATGTAGCCTAATCCTAATCTAATGCGTCTGTCTGTATTTTTTAGAGATACTCTCAGTTTTAGTTAGATAACACGTGTAGCTGAAATTCATCAGTAGTATTAAAAAATCACAGTCCAAATTTAAAGGCCCACTACCTGATGGCTGATTAGTAGTGGAAGTTCAAATAAACAAGGCAGATTTAATAGAAGAAACACCTGTTTTCAGCTATTCCAAAAGTCGCTTTCCCTTGATACGTTGGTTCAATTAACTAAATAAAAAAAAAATATTTCAGGGAACTAACACCCATTGCCAAACATACATTAATAGACAATATCATATACAATAAACCAGGTCAAATTAAAGTTCCACAATAGATCTGAACTCTGTACTCTGTATGCACTTACGCATGAAATATTTAGTAAAAATATTTGTATTTTGCCAAATAATTATCATGTAGTTAGTGGAAAAACATTGACTTGGTAGAAGAAATACATATTACTTACCTACTAGCTAGCTAGACGTAGAGTGAAGTAATTGAGTTTGTTTTGTACAAGTTACTAAGAGTTGGCAAATGTTTGCATGTTTCGATTGTATTAGTATTGTATCAGAATAGGTGTGCAATTTCTTGATAACATACTACGCGGTAAGTTCGGGGTTGCCTGCTGAACAAGCCATGATGTAGTGGCACATTCGAAGTTTTAATGTTCATGGAATTTACCACCTTATGTAGTAGGTTATAAAGTTTTGTTTTAAATATTTAGCTAGCAAAACGATGTTTGTATAATGCTCTGTTTGACTTCACGGCTGTCACAAACAAACCAAGTTTCGACGTTGCTCCTCGATTTTATTTGTATCGTGTGTGTTTAATATTAATTGGTTCGGCCGACCTCTGGCGAATTGTTGAGGAAAACAAAGAATCCGGCTTGATCCGTGACCAATTGGAACACGAAAAATTGCCAAGAGGTGAGAAAAAGACAATAAGATCAATCATTGTGATAATCGACTATTTGAGAGTCAAATAGATACAGACATTTTTTCATCGAAAATAAACATAATTGTTATTTTTAATGCTTTCGTATAAAAATATCAGGCTGGTCCGTCGATTGCGTTAAAATATTTATATAAAGTGCTGTTGAGACAATTTGAAAACAGTTGAAATGTATAATAGTCCCATTGTTGCCGCAGTTTTTTCAGTAAAGTCTCACGATAATATTTTTATGCTCAGATAGCGAGGGCTGAGTGGTTCGCCTTGATGATCCTACTTAAACTGTAATTACGATTCAGTGATTTTTAAGTAGGTAATGGCAGTTTTCAAGTGTTTTGCAGTGTTGCAAACCGCAGGCAGTGGTAATCTGATCAGTAGCGGGTTTGGTTGTAAGAGACACCGGCCATCGATCCAGTGGCCTCCATGTCTACCCGCCGTTCTCAAGTTTTACTTAATTTCAACAACTTTTTGTACGTATTGACAAATCATGTTTTATGCAAGTAAAAAAGCCGACCTATAATTCTGCAATGAAAGTAATTTAACACTGACAGTGATTTAATTTACGCCTACAGAGCAGTTAATTTGAAACGATGCCGACTGTAGATTGATAGATTAGTGTGGCATGATTGCGATCTATCGGTTTGCCCAGTTTTCCATAGAGAATAGAGTTGTTTTAGTATTTAGATTTTCATTTAAAATTCTGTTGAATTTATAACTTAATGTGTAACCTGAGTCCTACCTGCATGTAGATTTTAGCGATTTATTGAGCATAAATGAGCATCTTGAATTGTTAGAGCCAATTAAGAGTGCTAAATGAGAACTATTTGGTAATTCAGCTCTTGTTCAAAACTATTAGACATTCCACATATTCTTATTCCCATTTAATATGTCTGCAATATCATTAGGTGATCGTATCCACTGTCCTAAGAAAATTTATACGTGTGTAACGGCGCTGTCCGAGATAAATGGAAACAAAACGTGTGATGCGGATAAACTGGGAATCCGGTCCATTGTTCTACAGGGGAGACAAGTGATACATTTGTGGACATACATATCTCGCACATGCCTACGGATAGGTACTCTTACAGTTTCCGACCCGATTTTACTCCTACTGTTATTAATAAATGTTCTGAACTGTTGTCACATACCTATGTTTCTGTAATATCTTGATTTAAAAGAGTGTCCTTGGGATATTCTTCCCCGTTCTTCTCTATAGACATCTATGTTTTGGAATGGACAAGTTTCAATTTTCTGACTAACGGACCGATTTCTTGACAATTCAAAAGAGCCTGTAAATGGTTTAATTGTAAATTTGAAAATTTGAGTTTTGAAATTTAGTAACGTGATACGGCAAAGCTTTGTATGAACCTAAATAAAAAGCCTTAATTACAATATAAAAGATAACACTAAAATATATACATAGGTAATATTATGTATATGTACCTATATAATAAATAAAAAGGTAATTTAAAAGAATTAAATCGACTTCAAAAAGAAATTAACTCAAAATTATGAAATACTTAACTTTAATTTCCGAAGTCGGTGTCTTGGGATCAGTAGGTATTTTAGTTTTAGGACTTTTTTACCACCGACTTCCGAAATTAAAATTATTTCATAATTTGAGTTAATTTCTTTTTGGAGTCGATTTAATTTTTTCAAATTACTTTTTTATTTCGTAATTTTTAGTTTGTTTGTAATAAGTAGGTAATAGGTAATAATTTTGTTGTAAATATTGCACTAGAATTTGACCAAGGTTTTGAGATGTTTTCCCTTTGAAACTACACCCGTAGCTCGTATCAATAAGCCAGGCTGTCACACTTACACGTCCATATCTTGAAAACTACTGGATCGATTTTGATGAAACTTGCACTGGTCTCTAAGTTGAAGTAAATGTAAGTCAGTAAAAATAGTCACGATCCGATTAATAGTTGCTGAGAAAGGCGTGGACAAACATATAGTATATGTACATACCTACATCTATAAAATTTTGTATATTTGTTTGAAAGCCCTAATAGATTGTCATATGTGAATATAATGCAGTTCTTGTCAATTGAGTAATTCTCCCTTTGACTCTCACTCATTCACGAATTCATCATCATCTGCTTAGCCTTTCCCAACTATGTTGGGGTCGGTTTCCAGTCTGATCGATGCAGCTGAATGAAGCCAGTATTTTAGATGGAGCTAATGGACTGCCTATCTGACCTCCACAACCGGGTAATACAATACCCTTTGGAAAGACTGGTTGTCAGATTTTCGGGCTTCTGACTACCCACCCGTAACGACTATCAAAATCCACTTATAACAGCCGGGACCAACGGCTTGACGTGCTTTCCGAGGCACGGAGAGGTCTCTGTATGTAAAGATGGTCGCCCATCCACAGATCAATCGCGTCAAGCGTAACCTGATCGATCGACTTGTGCGGCTGTTATTTAGCCACGGGCGCCTCATTGACTAATTCTACACTTAAATTAACCCGTTAATCAGAAGGTGTAAAAGCACAGGGTCGTCATGGAGGTGGACACCTAAACGGCATGATATAGTGAGTAATGGGACCCGTCAGCTATGACGTCACTCATTCACAGCGGCACACACCAGTCAACAGCGTTTGTCAAAAATACCCTCGTGTTGTTGACGGAAGCGTTTCCGGTGACGTATTGTATGGGAGCTATAATAATGTAGATAAAGAGTTTTATTCATAGGTTATGGGACATTGTGTTAAAAGTACCTACTGTGTGTTTGTAACGAAAAATGTAATGTTTTGATGCACTTCATTGCCACAAGGGGCAAAGGTTTCAAGAAAGCCTTCATAAAGTTATAGTAAAGTTATGTTAAGTTATTACCTCGAGCAGCTATTATATTTTCATATGCGAGAATATAATTTCAGGTTTACATAGGTACATAGTATAGATGCGGGCTAGCCAAACCAGGATTCTAAGCAGACGCGCCTAGATATCTGATATATCACATACCTAGGGGATTCAAGACGTGCATACTCGGCCTTTTACGGCCCGCCTAGCTTAGCTCATATACGAGTAGGATGCACAAACAATGTCATTCGCGTGTGCATTACTGCTCGAATCTTGATTAATTTCGCCCGCGTGGATTTCGGAAATTATGGGATTAAACCTTTTTCGTGCGGACCCCTAATTCTTTTTCTAGAATAAAATTAGCCTTTTTTTTTCAGGATGGGAAATCATCAATTGACCCCTCCCGCTCTGGGTGGAGCGGAAGGGAGTGTCAGACTCTTACTGACTAAAACCCACCCGTGTTCCGTCCTTAGCCCTTTATGTTCCGGGCCAGCGGTAACCCTTTCGGACAATTCCGCTGAAGAATAAAATTAGCCTTAGTTACTCCTTTTATTATCAGTTATCTGCCAGTGAAAGTCCCGTCGAAATCGGTCCAGCTGTTTCGGAGATTAGCCGGAACAAATAGACAGACAGACAACAATTTAAAAAATATACATGGATAATACAATATATAACACAACTAACTATTTACACTTGGCACTAAATTAAATGACTAACTAAATATATAAATAAATACAAAAAAACAAAAGGACACTTAGGCATCGAAGTACTCGTCCGCATCTCTGTCATCCGGAAACGTGCCCAGAAGACAAGTTGCATGGCAATATTGGTAATGCTAATTCTTTGCGCAAAGAACGAGCCAGCGCCAGTCACATGAAGTGTGGACATGTCTTTTTCTTGCAGTGAAAAACTACGTTCGTCGTGTGTAGGCACGGTTCCTCAGTGTTGTATGGGTCAAGGAAGCTTGCTGACAGACACGTTTTTTTATGGCACGGTTTGTAACCGTACCGTAAAGAAACCGTGCCGTGTACAATGTGCCTTATAGTTAAACAACGCATTTAACTTTACAGTGTTAATAGACACGGGAAAAGAATATTCAATTAATTTTAATTAACCCATTGTGAAAATAAAGTAATGAATCACGAACTGTGTGAAAACTGTTACAGATCTCCCTTATTAATTTATAATTTGCCGCTGTTAGTTATTATGCAACATGGCTTTCACCGTTTCATTTTATGTGTGAAATAAAAGAAGTTAATTATACCTACTGTTGCGTCATTAGTCGTGTTGAGACATATAGAAATATACATAAGTTTATTCTTCTACTAGCAGCGCCCCGCGGTTTCACCCGCATAAGTGTCGATTCCGTGGGAATATCGGGATAAAAAGTATCCTGTGTTAATCTACCTCCATACCAAATTTCCATTTCAAAATTGGTCCGGCCGTTTGTACGTGAAGAAGTAACAAAGATAGAAACACACTCACAAACTTTCGCCATTACAATATTAGTGTGATATTAGTAGGCATAGTAGGATTGCATGCTACGGATTTGGTGCAGATATCAACATAACATCGCGCCTGTAATCCCTAAAGCGTTAAGGCTCCTGCAAACAGGCGCGACGCGCGACGCGAATCGCGTGCGACACAAAGGCACCGCTCGTTGAGCGACTTGCGGTGCCTTTGTGTCGCGTGTCGCGTCGCGCCTGTGTGTACGAGCCTTTAGGCTGATAGTACAGACGCCATCACATCAAGCTACTACAATCTGTCAAATTTCTTTAATAGATTTTCAACTTTATCTCTGAAGCATAAGGTTCAAAGCTGATTGATAAAATTTGACAGTTTCGGGTAGCTTGATGTGCTGGCGTCTGTACACCCACATTTCGCCAGTTATCTTTTTAATATTTTTTTATACCCCATGTAATAAGGGACGATCCTAGTGCTATCAACCGGACACAAATCTAGACTCCGGGCTGCTACTGACAATCAGTCCCAGTACCGCATGCTCGGGCCTGCGGGCGGAGAGTAATAGGTAGCTCACCGTCCGATCAGGACCAGGCCCGTGCCGGACGGCGCGTACGTGTTCCACGCGCGCCTCTAAGAGATGTCAGCATCATCCGAAGGGGCCCGTGAGGGCCGAAGCCTGGCGGGTCAGAGGGATTGTCCGAAAGGGTTACCGCTGGCCCGGAACATAAAGGGCTAAGGAAGGAACACGGGTGGGTTTTAGTCAGAAAGAGTCTGACACTCCCTTCCGCTCCACCCAGAGCGGGAGGGGACAATTGATGATTTCCCAGGCTGAAAAAAAAAAAATTGCCGCAGACCGCATGCTCAGCGGTAGCACTTGCGCACACTAGACTTAACGAGGCAGTCGAGCCGGTATTATACGGTATTAACGTCTTTGATTACAGTTTTGGTAATTACAAGGTACCAGTGAAATGTATGTATGTATTTCACTTAAACTAGAGTGTCACACGAAACTAAAATGAAGATGGAATTTCGGGAACACGAATATTATAAACTGACCAAATTTGGTTTTAATGAAATTTGCAGGTTAGCCTGTTAGTGTCAAACTTACGCTTACATGATACAAAGTTCACTGAAATTCATTTACACTGCAAGCGTCCGCTTTAGGGCTAGATATTTGGAAAGAGAACTGAATTAAAAGGCATAACTCATAATGGCGAATTTAAACGAAAATATGGGCTACCTAAATATGGCCTGTGTCCCAGCAGTGGGAATTTTATAGGCTGATAATACTAATTAGCTAATGCTAATGGGCTAACTGCCATCATCACCCTACTGCCTTTTACCCATTTTTTTGGATTAGAAGTAGCTCGCATGTTTTCTTCTTCCGTATTAGCTGTCATCTTGGTATTTACCCCCGTTCTGGTAGAAATAGATGCAATTTAGAATATGTGCTAGGGTATGTGGTAGGGTTATTTATCCGTCACGAATGGGTGTTGCACGCACACACGACTTCACAAAAGGCCCTTCATGGAGTCCTCGCGTGGTTGTAATTTGGCTGTTGACAGATTTACAGGCTCCATCTCTCGAACGTATCGAATGCGGTCGCCGCCACACCAATAGAGTTACTGGATGGGCTAGATATTTTACGAGAAGCGTGACCGAAGCGGCCATCGTTGATCTTTCTGATAAAACACATAAATTATAAGATAATCAACGTTTTGAATCAAAATATTAAGATAAGTAATCGTGTTGAATGATTTTCATTAGCCGTAAAAGGTGTTGGAAATGATATTGAAAAAACTTATTATGATCTAAGTTCGGGATGAAGTTGAAATTGGTTGGAACGGAAGGTAATAAAATGGAAACGCCTAAAATTCAGTGACAATTTAATATTACGTTTACGTAGCATAGCATATAATATTATATTGAACATAGGCTTAGTGCATGCTAGCTTATTTTCATTACCGATTTCATTCTGATTTTAATTCAAATGTGCTACAGAACTTCGGTCGGTGACATTTAAAACAAATTTACGTCTTGTACAGGCGTAAAATAAACAGTCGACCTATGCTACAAGTTTCTGTTGACATTACGAGTTAAAATCGATATCAAGTGTCGAGTACGATTGACGACTTTGACGAGTTTAGAACGATTTCTAAACTCGTCAATCGTACTCGACACTTATTACGACGCCAGGCGTGCCTATCGACAGACAACGATCGATCGCCGCTTAATTATGTGTCGATCGCATACCGAACGATTGATACCCATCGATCATCACTATCTTTGCGATTGATTGTAAAGTTAAATCAATTCACGCCTCTGCACCGAAGGCTCGTAACGTCATGATTTACTCGTTTCTAAGGACCATGGCTCACTGTCCTTTCCAGTTTAAATTAGGTTTCTGTATTTATGGCGTACCTGACTGAAGCAATCACCGCCAATGGTAGAGATCACAGCGGCAGATAAATGCAGTAATGTGAAAATATTATCTAGTATACACCATAAAATTTCCTTTCGAAATCTTCGGTTGACTGGTGTCTACTTCTTCACCGATCAGGTTTGGTTTTTATGGCGTCACCTAAGGGCATAGTGTCACGATTTATATACAGTAATTTGTGACTATCGTATTAAATTAAGTGCCACAAAATGATTGAAATATAGGACATGTTTATGAAACGTTATTAAACAGTCATGTACATATTGGTGCAGGTATTTATTGATGTTCGGTAATTAGCATTATGTAGTTAACAGTATGCGAAATGGTGAAATCTAAACATTTAATTTGTGTATTGGAAATTGTATGCAGAGTGTGTTATGATCATTGATCGGAGTAGGTAGATTGAACTGGGGTCATTGATCCAAAACGTATATATTACTATGGACATTCCTCCGGAATTGGTGGTAGTCAGAATTTCATTAGTTAGCCGAAATGTATATCTATCTATAAAAGATCTAGCCATAAAACGCTAAAAATAAATATTAAAGCTTCGATCGGAATTCGATTGTTTTTATTATTCAACAGATAAATAATGAATTAATTTAGTTTTGATACCTTCCTTTAAATTTTGAATTGAGTAGTAATAATATCACTACCAACATTAACAATATTTAATTGAATCCGGAAATACCGGAATTACTTTCCGGAAAAATGGCTTATCCATGTTATTCTTTCTGTGTGCATTTGTGATACAAGTACCAAAAATCAATCTACCTAGTCCGATCACTGGTTATGATGAGAATAACGTAGTAACAAATTGAAGGTGGCCCTATTTGCGTAATACACTATTAATCTAAATCTGAATCATATTGTTAATTCATTGCTCCATATGTTCGAAAAATTTGACTGCTCACTAACGTAAATAACGCAATGAATGTTGTTGAAATATCAAAATAAAAGCCGTTGCTACGGGTAGTGTGTTACGCAATTAACCCCCAGGTTGAATTATTCTACTTTGGGACATTTTATTACTTGGGTACCTCTAACTAGCGACAAAGGCCATGAACAGTCATCTGTTGGTGGTCGTTAATTATGTCATGGGGTGGACTCGACACAGCTTCACATGAATAATGGAAATCGCATTGGATTTATACATAAACATCTGTACGAACACAGCGCGTGTTTCCATGCTGCTGTAATTCTTTGAAATTGTTGGATATGTATATTACGAGTATGTCCATTCACTCCACATTATGTTATGTCATTCGATGTTAGCTCAAAGTTACTTGTCTACCAATGTGTTTTCCCTGCCTCAGGCACAGGATTATCTTTTCTAAGTAAGATGTCAGATTTCAACATCATTCTTCAGTGTGGTTTGGGACCCTACAAGGTCGTGTTGAGACGACGTGTATGTCCCGCCGAAAAAGTCTATGAGATGTATGAACTAGCTTCTGCCCGCGACTTCGTCCGCGTGAAATTTCACCCTCCCCCCATTCATCCTCTTAGGGGTTGAATTTCGAAAAACCCTTTCTTAGTGATACTATTCACAAAGAACACACGCTCACATGTCTCTAGGACCAGCGGATTAGGCTGTGTGTTGATATGCCAGTCACTCCAGTCAGTCAGGACTTTGAATCCACACTAATATTATAAATTCGAAAGTAACTCTGTCTGGCTGTCTGTCTGTATGTTACCTTCCACACCTAAACCACTAAAATTTGATTGGATTTCGATAAAATTTGGCAGAGAGATAGATTGCATCCTGGGGAAGGACAGGATAGTTTTTATCGACATACCTCGCGAGCGAAGCCGCGGGCGGAAGCTAGTTTTATATATTTAGATACTGAAGGTAATAAAACGTCGAAGACAGATTTACCTTCAGGCATTCCTAAATTTTAATGTTTCCCTCAAAACATGAGGCAGTTTTGCTAAAATAAAGCCATAAAAGCTGTAATGTAGTCATAAAACGTATTTTCATGTAACAATGTTTATAATATTCAGAGGAGAAAACCGCATAAGTGCCGAGTCAGTGGTTTTCGATTGGATTCCAATAAATGGACGAACGTTACATTAATTTTAAAATGTGCATTAACGATAGACATTATACGTACGTTTATATCTAGTAGAGTTAATTCAATTGTAAAATGCCGTTAATATCAATCCGCTACCGCGCATTTCATGGCAATTTTGCGCACAATTTTATTTCCTCTGCAAGAAATCTAGACGACGCGCAACGACATAATGAGTGTAGGTTGCTTAATACATTTGTTAAATTACTCGGTTAATATACGTAAATTGCTCTTAATCTTAACAACGTGAGATTTAAAACTTAAGGGGCTTACAGGACCTAAACGCAAAAAACGCAAGTTTTAGAAACAAGAAATAGTAGATTATTAACCAAGGCGATAAAGCAGTGTCTTCTGTCGCGGGTGACGATTTAAATCGCGAGCGTAACGAAGGACCCGAGGTTTACTCCCGAGCGTAGCGAGGGTGTTAAAAACTTAAATCACGAGCGAAGCGAGGGATTTAAGACGAGTCCTGAGTGTAGCGAGGGATTTAAGTTCACCCAAGACTAAGACAGCTTTATCACCGAGGAAAATACTCTACTTTTCGTACCATTTGCGAAAAAATTAACACAATAATAACATGAGATAAGCATTTATTAAAAATAATGACAATTAAAAGTAAAAGACAAGAAGTACTGATTCTGAAATTGATAGGCCTTTCGCACTTCTCCACGTTGAAAATTCTTCATAAGTTTTTAAATAATTTTCCTTGGATTTTGTTGGAAGCAAATTATTTATAATTGCGGCAGCATTTGCACTGACGGAATCCGACAATTCACTGTCACTGTCGCTTTGATTTAACATCGTAACGTATTTTTAGAAAATTAACTTATTTATAAAAATAAATTAAAATAAACTTAGCGTTTATGTATTTGAAGAAAACAAAAACGCGGCGAATTCCTAGACTAATATTTTTTTGTCAGAAAAGCAAAGGCATCAAGCTCATACGGCCTCGTCGGTTTTCGTAATTTTATTTAATAATCATAACTGCATAATAAATGCGTATTCCGTTTTCAAAAATATGTATAATGCTTTATATACAAACTCAATGGTGTAAACACAGATGTAGTTCAGAATAAATTTCGGTAAGTATTCCAAATTTAAATCACATTCTCCCCCTAGAGGATGAACGAAATTCAGTACAATTTTCTTTCCCTGTTTTTAACAGATTAAAAATGACTATTGTTATGTTCGCTTTTTGTGGCATAGAATGTCACTTTTTTGAGCAAGTGGTACGAAAAGTATTATTATGATCGACTACAGTAAACAAAATCAGAAAAATATATGATATTCTTCAGAATATATGCCAGGTAGATAGTATACAACTAATTTGATATGATAGAAAAAAATCATGAAGATACCTCTAAAAACTTTCTTTTTACAATAAAAATCATACTATTATACATACAATCATTATGATTTTTTGTCAGATTATTCTACAAGCAACATACTAAATAACTAGGGTTTTAATTTTTTAGTCCAAACAAGTAAATAGATAATTGCTTCATATTTTGCAATAACTTACCAGTGTTGTGTCATCGCGCTTCTCTTTCTTTTCTATGTAGTCGGACAAAGACTGCGCTTTAGGTCATGTAGTCACCTTAACCCAATAACAAACATTTTCCATAACGGGACTGAACGTCTCAGCTCAGACTAATTTTATAGAATAATATTTGCCCTTTGTCCGTTCGCGTAAAACGAATATCTAATATTTGCCCTTCTAAAGGATATTTCCCATTTTCGTGAACTCGTTACCATATTTTCCATTTCTTTGGCGTCCCCTATAATTGAGTGCAAATTGTTACGCACCGGAGGTTTTACTTTAGGTTTGTTTGATATTATTTTAGAAGTGTTATCTGATATTGCCTTCCTGCGGTCAAGCAAAGAGATCGTTGTTCTAAGCGCTAGATAGATAATGGTCTGCTAACCGTACTTTTTTATAGCAACTCCCAAAGATATCTACATACTTAAACCAGTATCAAAATGCCGATCAGTATCTTAGTTTTTTGTCTTCCGTATATCATCAATTAAAATGTTTACACGTGGCTAAATGACGCAAGGCGGATTCTTTGTAACCGGTTTCTAGAATAGGTTTGTGGGAGAGTGAAGTTCGGGTAGCGCCACCAATTTACTTTGACCTTTCGTGACTTCTATTTAGTACATTCCATTTAGTAATCGCAGCGTTTTGTTACTGCTTGCGAGAGGTCAGCTCTCGATGGTCATGGTGTGTGTAATGATCTTGTCTTCAAGGCGACATGCGACATCTCGTTTCGAATACAATAAAATTAATAATGTGAGTTTTTGTGTTCCATTCAAGGATTCTGAACAATCATCGCTTTGTGGATCTCGAGAGTGATCGATAAGTACTGAGAATTGCTTGTCAGTCTCAGTTTTGCTATACAGCGAATTCGACGATGCTGCCAGTTGAAAAAGACTTGAGAAATTGCTTTTGCGACGTCCTCAAGTTCTTTGAGCCATTTAGATAAAAATCTTTTCATATCAATTTGTGGGTTGTTTCCCTGATTGATGTGAAGTCTGATGTTAAAATATTGTTCTTTGTTCTTGTTTTTTATGTTTTAAAATATTGTTAGTCATGTAGAGTGCCTTGACCTCATAGTTTTTGCCTTCATTTGGCAGCGCTGTGGCCTTGGGCGAGACTTTGTATATTTCCTCAATTAGCGATGCGAGCTACCCTGTTGTTATTTATGTTCATTTGTTAAATATTTGTTGAATCTATTATAGAGTTTTGTAATATTTCATGGAATTTGTCATTGTAACATAAATAACATTTATTAGTGACTCGCAATATGTTTTTGTACTCGTATAAGTAATTTGAATAATTCTATTGAAAAGAAAAACTATGGAACAAAGAGTTCACTTGTTCTACGGATAAAATATTTAATAATTAGGTACAATACCTACCTACCCTTTTTCATTCTGTAAGCCACAAATAATGATAATTTATTTTCACAATATCTTTAATTATACATAATACCGTGTACATATTTGTATAGGTAATTGGTATTGCAGCGCTCTCGCACTCGCGAGTAACTTATATAATGCTCTCGATAAAAAGTTCAACGTGATCATTATTATTAGTTATCCAATTAGGTGATTCTTGCGGTCAACTTTGAGTTACCTTGTTGTATTATGTGAAGAGGTATTAACTATTAAGGTCATTGCATAAGTTCAAGTAAAAACTTAATTTTATTGGTATACTTGAAACCTAATTAAAATATAGGTACTGCTCTTTCAGACCATCAATGCAAAAGAAAGGAAGCCCAAAAGCTCTCATTTAGAATGCAATGGCTCGAATAAAAGCTGCATGAAATTCAACTCAGTGCATGAGAATGAGAACAGTCCTAACTTTGAAATGTAACGTTCAGTCGTTCAGTGTAGAGTATTTTTATTTCGTGTAGGTATTATATATTCAAAGGTTAGCGGAGCATTCATTCCTATTGTTAAAGGCGTACGTATATCATCCTTATATCAAATAAGTTTCACGTATAAAAAATATCTAAATGTTTAATATATTTGCTCCATCGATACCAACAAGAAGAATAAATGTTGAGTAGTCGTAGACACCGTGCTTAGCAAACGTATTGGTGATCGCAAAACGCTGTTATGCGTCTTCTACGCACTCTCTACGAAAGTCTACGCCCTGCTACGACACCTACGAAAGGAGAGGTCAGCTATTTGTTCCCATTTGCTAGTTTTTGGGGTATTATTTTTATATATTTTTATTTCTGAGATATAATACTCCACCCTCTAACTAAAAAAAGTAAAACGGTTGCAAAAATATAATATTCCATCTTTGAGATATATACTGAAAGGTTAACGTAGCATTAATATATTCAATTGTTTTTAAATGTTTAATAACCACAAAGTTCGCACGATAACACACACTATGATATTTAAGAATTCATTCACAAAAAACTGAATTGCCTTCGCCTTATCTACAGCCTTGAACATAATAACACAGTGCGTGGCATTGAAAATATTATAAGATGGGTCTTTGTATCTCTGAGAATATTTTCGACACGAAACTTTGTAGGCACTGAAGCTTGTCACGTAATAATAGTAGGTACATCTTCTTCGTAATTGTTTTTTGAATGTCACATGATAATTTATGAAGATATTTAAACTGATCTATTTCTGTATCGTCTGTCTGTCAAGGTTTGGTATAAACCAAACTACTTACTTTCGAAGACATGTGACACCCACCAACTGGGCCCGCGTGGTGGATTACAGCCCAAGCCCTATCCAAAAAAGGAGGCCTGTGTCCCAGCAGTGGGAACATTATAGGCTGACTCTGCTTATGCTACTACTTAGGTACAGACGCCAGCACATCAACCTACCCGAAACTGTCAAATTTTCCCAAACAACTTTGAACCTTATTTATGCTCTAGCTATAAAGTTGAAAATCTATTAAAGAAATTTAACAGATTGTAGTAGCTTGATGTGCTGGCGTCTGTACATTTAATTTAGTATAATATCCTGTGTCACAGAAGACAGAAGGAATATTTGCTAAAAGTATTCGACACTGCATAATTTCTCACTTTTCGTTCAGTAGCTGTCAGTTTCCAAAGTAGCTGTTGCAGCAAAAAGTTTGGCCATCGAATCACAAATGCTGATTTCTCCATCTGACCGTGTCGCGAACACGTGTACCAAATATTTATGAGCTGTCGTGTTTCTAAAAATAATTACTTAATTATGCAGATATACGACTCAGAATCGAATAATGCAACATACTTAATCAACTGCTTGGCAGTCAATTAAAATAGTTATATAAACTATTTGTCGCACGAGTGGACCAGATTACGTACAAATGACATGTGGACACACGGGTTTGTAAATTGGCGGCATGAGGCTGCTGCGGCAGTTATTTTTGATCATGTGCAGCGGCAATAAACTAAACTTGCTCCTGAAATGACTTTTGCTTCCGCCTTTGATCTCGCGATGTCAGCTGTTTACTGTGCTACTAACACGCTTAAAAATTACGTAGTTTGTTTGTCGTAAAACTGTTACAAAACATCCACACAACAGCACTCACCCAACGAAAGCTACATTACAATTTCATTGCAATTGAACCCTTTAAAAATATCCAAAGAGCAATACTATTATCCTGTTTACCGATTGGCGGTGTTCCCACGGGCGTCCCGTCCGACGGACGGATTGACAGAATGATTGGGCGTAGGTAAGTATCTGAGATCCCGCGCCTCTGCTGCACATGCTAAATGCCGTTTCCACCAATTACATTTGGCATTCACTCACGAACTTACCCCGCACAGCAGATGACCGTGAACTACAGGGTTAAAGAAAAAAGTTCGGAAACATTGCTGCACGATTTTAAGGTTTTCTCAGTTGTCCGTCAACAGTCGAGCCCAGTGAGATGAATGTAAAAGGTCATGTCTCACTGTAGGCTGTATTGAAGAACACATTTTTCTTCATGATGAAAGCGCTTAAACATAACACGATACAGTTTATTTTTACACACGAATGAAACTTATCTTCTACGAGCGTTATTTCTAAACCAGTTTTGGACACATAGTGACTGTCTACGTATGTCAGAGTTTTGAATACTCTTGCTCAGCTAAAAGGAAAAACAAAACACGTGAATAATATACACGCGGTACCTATTTGGTACACTCAAGCTCAGCGGTAGCTACAAGTAAACATACCTTTTTTTCTGCGACAGGCGTGCACAACAAAAAAACCTATTACAGCGGTAAGTGCGAACTGTCTGTACCGATTCCAATAAAAAGACACCTTCATGGCCACAATTTAAATTCGTCGTTCTTAAAGTACCTCGGATACTTGGCGGTACAAAGGATACTTGAATCACCGACAAGGAGCCATTTCTTGACGTTAATCCTTATTCGATTAACGATAAGGTGACTCGTTTACAGGGTGGTCTGTTGATGATTGCCCGGATCACAGAACTTGCCAGAAAATAGGGATTATCAGCTATTTGAAACGTGATTTAATGACAGTAATGATTAGCATATCTAGCTCATAGCTTTCGTTCTATATTTAGAATATCGGCGAAATTTGCCTAATTGTGTTGATGTCGAGAGTCGATATTAATGTTGATTTAGGATCTTTAGTGAACTAAAAGCGGACCCTTATATAGTTAGGAAAAGCCTCCCAGACCGTGCGGTGGACCTCAACGAAAATAAATTCTATCTATTTCCATTTACTACTAGCATATTTTTACCATTTAAGTTTTTACACAAAGTATTACACGAATTGGAACGGTTCGTATCTAAAGTTTTGGGGCCCCAATAAAGTTTTATTGGAGTGTCTGCAATATGGATCGTTTAGAAGGCAAATTCGTGCTCTACTGTCCCATTGACCGATGGAAACCTTTTGATAATTCAGTGGATCACGACCCAAATAACCGAAATAAAATATCGGATGCCACTAGAACGGTACTTCCGAAATGTTAGTAAGAAGGCTAAGCTTTCCAGCGAGGGACCCACCCTCGATTGTGTCGGTTTATTTCATTGTATGCAAATCGGTCCACCGCGCCCGCTCGCTACCAAATATTTCACGCTGACGGCGGCGGCGGCCTGCAAACGACGCGTGGGACGCCCAAATTACGCGACCTCACCAACTATCGAACGGTCCCATAAGCATTCCAGAAACCACCCAACCACCAATTTGTCCCTTCCGTGCCACTGATTTTGTCATTCCCGTAGGCATCGCGCTAATAAAGAGCCGCCGGCCACTGCGACCGGTTCTGTGGAAATAGATTTCCTATATAAGGGGTTGAATCTCGGTGTCCTACTGAATATTGGAGATATCTAATTAATTTTATCTATACCGCAGACCCATAGTTATGGGTTCTGATTTTGCAATATTGCTCCTTCGAAAATATCTACTGAGATTTCAGGCTTCGTGTCTTAATCGAGCCGACACAAAGTGGTCTCTGGTTTCCAATTATAGCATGAATAACGTAGAGCTTTTCGACCATAACTGTGAATGTAAAGGGCCGTATATTGGGCACGTTCAGTCGTTCACTACAGCGACGAGCCGCCCACTATTTGAACGCGCCCCAAAAGGTGGTAGCCGTAAGGCTTATCCGGGGATACCGTACGATCTCGGGCGAGGCGACAAGCCATGTGATTTGGAGGCGATAGTCCTCGCGCGCCTGTATGAGTGGCGCGCGAAGGCACTACGCTGGGGGGAAACCCCGCTCCCGCGGCAAATCGCGGCGGAGGGGACGGACCTCCGGCGTGATCTCATGGAAAGAGCGACTGTCGCAACCCAGCGCAGGGCACGCCACGATAGTGGCGATAAGACCCCTCTTTGAGGAGTGGCTAGAGAGGTGTCACGGCGCCCTCACCTACCGCCTGATGCAGGTCCTCACCGGACACTGATGTTTCGGGAGGTTCCTGCACATTATCAGGCGGGAGGAAACGTCCGGGTGTCACCACTGCGAGGATCGCCCAGAAGACACCGTGGAGCATACGGTGGAGGTTTGCCCGCTTGGGCGGAGCACCGCCGTGTCCTCAAAGAGGCGATCGGCAGTGGCGGCGACCTCTCGCGTCCGGCCCTTATTCAAGCCATGGTCCGGAGCGAGAGGGAGTGGGAGGCAGTCACCTCCTTCTGCGAAGCAGTCATGCTAGCAAAGGAGGCGGTGGGATGGCTGAGAGAAAGGGCCTTCCGTCTCAGCCGCCGCGGGAGACGCTCCGGGCGTCGGGAGCCGCGAGACTACTCCCGGCCACCATAGGCGCGGGCCTGCGAACGGAGAGTAATGGGTAGCTCACCGTCCGATCAGGACCAGGCCCGTGCCGGACGGCGCGTACAACATGTACGCGGCCACATATTATAATGTTATTGTGTTGCATTCGCACCACGGCTTCGCTCCGGTACGGCAAAAGACAAATTGGCTGTCAGAAATTCCTAACGTCATTGCCATTCAGATGTTGAATGTAATTTGTGTCGTCACCGTCACGTGTCCGGCGCCGCCAACCGGAGCGCCCGCTATACCTCACTCGCGCCACGTTTCACACAACTCACAACTATATCTACCCACTTAACACCTCTCACCTTTCCATTCAACGTTCTAACAATAAACAAATATGCATGGCGTATGCGCCGCTGGTTGCTGTTTTTGTCCAAACGTAATTTCAACATGACGTGCAGATGTGACTCTAAAATAGTTAAGTACGGGTAGTAAAACTTTGTTTGTCGTTACGAAAAAATAATGAATAGGTACTAAACTTCCAGAAATAGCACAAAGTTCTACTTTGGAAGATGACTAGGTCCAACGTTTGTGACTTGAATATGACTTTGGTAAAAACCTGTTGCAATAAAAATGCGACACCAAAGCGCATATTCAAGCATGTCATTTTGTAGAACAGCTCGTATGCATTCTAAATGAGACTGCATATCATAGTATATCCCATACTCCTCTTGCCGTCATTACCACACTTTCATTTTGATTCCTATTGGTACTTTTCACCACGCCTATATCAGACCACTACTTGTAAACTTCTCTGTTATGCCGACTTGTCTTTAGAGTTGAAATCTTAATAACACGTTTTATGTCACACCCACACATTCATACGAACGTTTGCGGTTTGAATGTATGAATATTTAGCACGCGAGATATGTTCCTTGAATTCTTATGTGCACTGAAATATCTTGAAGTAATTCGAACTCTGAACTTTAAACGAGTTCGCGTGCAAAATGTTTTGACCGTTAGCGTAATGACTTCGAAATATATTTAATCGGGGCTCGCTTTGTTAAACGAAGTACATTGAGAAAAGTATTTAGCGGTACCTACTCAAAGAGAGCTCCCATTTATTTGTCTGAATTTGTTGGTCGAATTAATGGTAACTCGAGCAAGCAAAGATTTTTATCAAAATATTTTTTTTTAAATTCCAAGGTGGAGCAATAAACGTGAATAAGGCGAGGCATATAGATGAATGTACGATAAACTAGTTAAGATTTTAATACGGTTATTATTCAGGGGCTAGGTCGGGGACAAACAATGACTTGTGTCGACCCACGCCCGACTTGAGACTTAGCGAATATGATTCAAACATGAAGAAAGATGTAACAATAGATGACGAATTATTTCAGATAAATTCTGACAAAAATGTAACAGTAACTTTTTGATGCGTCATAATATAAAGAAGAATGTGTAGGGGTAGATGACTTAGCTCTTGAAAGTTTGTTATAATGTTTTGAGAGGTGACCGAACCCAAAAATGCTTCTTTTGTAACATTTCGGGTGTTCCTCAAGGCGCCATATTAGGCCCCATAAAACTTTCCATAAAGATATTACTACTACTGTACACTGTGTGTGTGTGATACTACTGTATAGTTAATGACAGTTAGTAGTCGACCTAAAGTACGTATAGTAGGTACATCGAAAGAAAGTAGTTCAACGGTAGCCAGCTTCCTATGATTATAGATCAAGATCGGGCCATAAAACCGGTTGAGCACCACGGCTTCGCCACACATAACTTATAATTTGCTTAAGCATTTGCGTTTACGTCTTTATCAATTGCTGTCGAAGCATTTTCTGTAAGACATTTAATATCTGTAATTTCAGACGGTTGTTAACTATTTGAGTGTCGATGTTTAGATAGATATGGTGCACATAAAAAACATAGCATAACACACAAAAGTACATTTAAATGGTAACAAAATATATTAATATAAAATAGGTGCTAATATACCTATAAAATAAAAAAAAAACATAATTAGAAAAATAAAGTGATATTATGACATACTTTAAATCAAATAACGAAGACAAAAAGCGATGTGCGTTTCAAGGCGTTATTTGATCTTATGTATTATTGTATATGATGAATTTTACGAAAGAAGGAGAGAGAAGGTATAAGTAATAAAATAAATTGAGACAAAAAAGAAATCCCGCGTGTTAATTGCGTAACACACTAACGGTGGCAATGGCTTTCATTTTGACAGCTCGACAATTAATTCATTGCGTTATTTACGTTGTTGAGCAGACAAATTTTTCGAACATATGAAGCAATGGAATAGCAATATCCTTCAAAATTATTCAGAATGAGATTAATAGTGTTTTATGCAGTTAGGGTGCATGCATGTAGGTAGTTTTTATAATAATGTCACTTAACATTGACCTAATATGTACCTATAGTACAATGCGTGCCACGAAAGATGAGACTTGACACACCACGTGGTTTGACTTGCGCAGAACACGATTTTAGGTATCTTTAGCGGTATGAGGTCTGAGTGCGGGACGGGACCGGACGTCATAGGAGCGGCGGAAAGAGCGGGGGAGGCGGGGTCAAGTCTCATCTTTCGTGACACGCATTGTAGGTTCTGTTTTGTTCTTTAATATAAATTAGGTCAATATGTCATGTTATTGTAGTGTAGGTTATGTTATTTGTAACATAAGTATTAAGTTAGATTATGTTTGTGGTGAACCGCACAGCCTTGTAATAGGTTTAGTTTTTCTTATTGTTCATAATAACTTTAAAAAAAAATTATTTGTTTCAGGTGTGGCGGTAACTAAAGGGGGAAACACACATGTCCCCCAAAAATGATTCCGGTAAGTACAACATAATTTGTTGATTGTAATTATAATCATGTCATATCCCTATGTATTTTACTGTGTGTACATAAATTATAAAATAAATAAATAAACATTTTGCACCACGATATTTTAGGTCTTCCTTAAATAAGATCAGTTATTTACTCTAGTTAGATTATACAGATACAGGCTGGCAGGGGGGGCATCAAAGCACAACCTCTTACCATGGATTCAGTCCATGATCTGATCATTCTGATCGGACCGCATAGGTATTGCAATTTTCTATAAAACATCTGATTTTTTTTTGATAACCGTCGAAATATATTTATTTTATTTTTATTTATTTATCATTTATACAAAAGAATACAGGAATATTGAAGCAGGTCAGGTTCAGGTTTATTTAGATTTTTTTTTTTTATGTAAGCTCATGTGCAGAACTGATGGTTTCAGTTTGCACGTCCTTGTCCCTCCAAACCTGTATTAAGGTAGATCCTTGTTTAAAGTCCTATCTTATAGATACCTACATCAAGAGTATATGAAATACTTTTCTTTTCGTACACAAACTAAACAGTAGTGATACCAACATAAAGAAGGGTTTCATAAACATCGACCGACTTAGTAACGACCAAATTATTTTTACACAGATTTAAAACTGGCAATTATGACGTATTTAATTAAGGGAACTACATGACCTAAAGCCGGTCACTGTCGGACCGCATAGAAAAGAAAGAGAAGCGCGATTACACAACGCTGGCAAAATATTGCAAAATATGAAGTAGTTATTTATTTGCAAAAAATCTATTGTTTGGACTAAAAAATTAAAACCCTAGTGCTTTAGTATGTTGCTTGTAAAATAATCTAACAAAAAATCAGAGTGATTGTATGTATATTAGTATGGTCTTTATTGTAAAAAGAAAGTTTTTATTTAGAGGTATCTTCATGATTTTTAAAAGCTTTTATTATTACAAGCTTTTATTGAGCTTGCACTGTTCGTATGTATGTAAGTTGTCCGTCAAAATTTGCAAACCATTTTTCGACCATTTGTTGGTATCAAATGAAAGGGCTTGAAGAGTAGAAAATGATAAAGCAAATAACATCACACTAAATTCAATATGGCCGCCGCTCCAAGATGGCGGATTACATTTTTTTCTATCCCCTTAATATGGGTATCAAATGAAAGGGCTTGAAGAGTAGAAAACGATAAATTTAGTAACATCACAAGTTGAGGAACTGATGTACGGTATCCGTTATACAGGTGTACCTAGTACACAATAACAGTGCCTCAAGTGTTTTAAATTTATTTATATTTTAAAATGACAGTGTCACTTAAATATTTTTTTTCTTTTTCGTTTGCTTTATTCTTTCTTTTTAAGGTTAAGTTTTTATTTAAATAAAAACTTGTTTTTAAAAACTTTTTTTATTTCCATTTTATTTACTATCGTATCAAATTAGTTGTATTATGTTTTCAACACACTATTTAACTAGCATATATCCTGAAGAATATCATATATTTTTCTGATTTTGATTACTGTAGTTGATCATATACGTTTAGGCATTATAAAACTAGCGTTTTTTTTTGCGTTTAGGTCCTGTAATCCTTAAGATTAGAGACAGAAATAAGACCGTACTCATTGATCTTAACACAATGTTCTTTATTAAAAGCTTAAGAACTTAAGCTAAATCCAAAAAACGAGCATCACACAGGAACGCTACATACAAAGCTAGTACTAACATATAATGAGAAATTTGCTTAACGCCAGTCACCCCTTAGAAATAATTACACCAGCATCTGCCCCGGGCAGCTGCCAGACTTATTGCCATCGTAATAAAGGAAGCATGCGCTTATTGAACGCCGACAACCTAGTACATATATTTTTCTTCTTATTTAGTGCTTTGTGAATACTATTTAGTTGTTCACAAGTGCTCATAGAGGGTCATTTGTTTCCCTTGTTGTAAAGGATTTTTTTTCTGTATTGGTGGTATCGGTCGGTTGGTTTGCAGAACTTGAAATGTCAAATGTGGGTGTAATGATATGTTGACTGTTATGTAAAAACATTGCGCAGTCTTATAAAAGGTCTAACTTAATTACAGGTATTTTTCGCTATTTAATGTAGAATTATTACAAATTATAATACCAAGAATATCAAACAAAAATGTAAGCTTGACATCAAAATATTCTGTAAGAGTCAGTGCAAGTATTTGGGTAGTCCGCCTTTCTATTGCGTCAGTCGCAACTCTTGTATCATTGCCAGGAAAATTAATAACTATCGAGTCATAAATAAAAGTAAATTTTTACACAATATATCTCATATTTTATCAACAAATATATAGCTGCGCGTTAAATGTTCCAATTAAACGCTAAGAGTATCAAAATAAGACTCATTATCATTTGGCAACCGATGAAAATGAAGGAAAGTTTTCTTAACGCGGCAATATGTTTCCTTCAGTTTTAACTGACGGACGGATGGACAGTTGTTCATATTTGACAGTGATTAGGTGGGACTTTACATAATACAGTAGCTTCCTTCGAATAAAGAATCGTCTTGAAGACATTATTTATAGATGTTTCGAGACAATGAACGGGGGTCTCGAGCTATCGAACTGCGACGGCTTGAGACGGTGTAATGTGGTTGTAAGAACTATAAAACATTATGAGAATATCAATAAATCAGTTCTATGTTCTGGCATGTGGCGTTACGATACTAAAGTTAAAAGGAGTACCACAATCATTCAATGATTTTCTTTTTCATCGAGAATGTTGAGACAGAAGAGACTCTTTGTGGAGTGACGAAAATGAATAAAGTGAGAAATGAGTATATAATAGAGGTCATGTGATGAGGAGGGAGAAAACGCATGTGACTAAAAGATGAAAATAAATGTTAATGGATGGAGAGGGAGAGGAAGGCCAAAGGAAAGATGAATGGATTGTATGAGG
Source organism: Luperina testacea (assembly GCA_927399505.1). Classification (NCBI taxonomy): domain Eukaryota; kingdom Metazoa; phylum Arthropoda; class Insecta; order Lepidoptera; family Noctuidae; genus Luperina; species Luperina testacea. Next base: position 12,687,425 of record OV656768.1, on the reverse strand, counting down.
AATAATATGAAAGAGAAGGGGGTAAATCCTAACGTGACGGTTGACAGGGGAGAATGGAAGAACAAAACGTGTTGGCTGACCCTTAATAACATGGGACAAAGGCAGGTAGATAATGATAATTTCTTTTTGATTCTTTATTTGGTTGAATCTAAATATAAATAAACATTTCATGTGGGAGATCAATCAGAAATTGTTTAGAATGCCATGACCCTAGTCTTTAACCCCCTTACTAATAAATGTATTATATGAGATGAATAATTATACACCGATTTCTCTCTTTCAGTCGTCAGTAATTTGACTTTCGAAAGAAGAAGACAAAGCGTTGTGTAACTATACAGACGCTATACAACGTTTATTAGTAAGGGGGTACTAATATTATTACATTTCCTACTTTGAATTTTATTGAAATTTTCGTAGTGATTTATTAACGTTGTATATTAAAGCCAACTACGTTTGATAGTACAGGAAGAGTTCGTATATGTCCTACTATTCCCACACCCATTGGAATTTCGCCATAAGAATTAGTAGTTTATAGATATTTGATCGTCGTTTTACTGCATGTTTCATTGCTTCGCTTGAAATGTTTGTAAGTATTTGACCATCGCCGTCAAACCTTTGGTATTTTGGGATATCTACTTCCCACATGAACCACCTACTTTGCTGTTAAAGTCAAAGTCAAATCTTTTATTTCAAATAGGCACATTAAAAGCACTTTTGAACGTCAAAAATTACAATGAAATAGAATTGATTCTAGTCGCCCCTTCCAAAAGTTAACAATTCCAGTATCTACTTATAACGGAAACATTAAATACGAATTCATCTTCTATTGTTTTTAAGGAGGATCCTATTGACACTATGGGAATATCAAATAGAAACATTTTTGCTATGATAATAAAATTCCTTATAGATAAACATTGGGCTTGTAGATAACCAAAACAACAAACCTATGCGGTTTGATATTTGAGGCCTATGTTTCACAGTAGATCCCGCTAATGTAACGACAATAATTGATAGCATTTAAATAATTATGATCAGTGACAGTGATATCATTGAATTTTATCATATATTTCCCATATCGTAATGGATATAGGGATGTATTGCCGATGACGATTTTACTGTGTAGACAATGAAATTGTAAGTAGTTTTTTATGAACGTTTATCTTTACTTTTAGAATGAGTATGGTTTAAATGAGTCCATGGTCGACGCAATCGGCTTGACGCCATGACTAGTTAGTGTATCTAAATTCATGATCAGCATTCCATTTTCTGAGTTGTGAACATTCGCACCATGTAGTCCGTCATTGCTGAACCGTGTGACAAAGTACTTGCAGAGATTTCAAAGATTGTCGGAGACATAGCAGAATAGAGTATTTTGTGGTGTTAGCAGTCTTGGAATACTTGATATCTCCTGATAGCCAACTATGTTTTATTAAGGAACCAGTATCTCGAACATTGTTCAAGAGTGGCTAAAAGTTTATTTCAGATATTTGCCTGTATGTAGGACCGTAGGTGTTAATATACGTATTACTTAATCGTAGGTACATACAAGTAACTACAAGTTCTAAGTGAAAGTCCGAGTACTAGATAAGGTGTGTAAAATATTGAATAGTTTCTTAGCGAAACTTTCCAAAGAGCTCATTTTCCTTTTATTACTTTTCTCTTCTATACGATATCTACAGAATGAAATAAAAGTGTAATTTAGAAGTTATTATCGAAAGCAATAAGTGTTAATCTACTTTTTGTTGCTTGGAGAAACACATTTTAACTTAATAAATGTAAACGACTTGGTCTTTCAGGCTGCTGATAGATAAATAATTTCTTTCAATCTTACAGAATAATGTTCACCTAAGATTTTCAAAAGGCAGCTAGAATCAACGATTGTCAAGGAATAAATTGTCATAAGCCCAAGCTTGGCAGTCAGATTTGTGATGGCAGAATTTTGAACCGACTTCAAAAAAGTAGGAAGGTCTATGTTCGTCTGTGTGACTTTTTCATTTGGTAGAAGAAGCTCAGGTGGAGGAAATATTATAAATTTCCTTTGGTAGCTTTTGAGTAAGCTTCAATAATAAGTATTTAATATCACAGTGTATGTTGATGATGTTATAAAACTTCGAGTAGTGATATACCTACGACCTTGTGTGGGGTAGACAACAACGAAAATAAAAAAAAATACAACCCACTTAAAAAAAAAACTACAAAGTGAAGAAGAAGTCGGCTGCTTTTTTTAGTTTTTTTGTTATTTGTGATTCAGCAGCCCATCCTCTTAGCAAAAGCCCCCATACACTTACACACGTTAAACACGTTTAAACGTTATGTATTACACTTATTAATCTTTCATTTCGTGCTTTATAAACAAAAAGTCTTTAATAATAATTGTGTGCCACCGTAACACCGGTACAAGGGATCTTGCGCGAATTTATAAAAAAAATAGAAGGTTAAGCTGATTTTAAAGGCCACCGGAAGCCCCAGGGCATTGTTGCATGTTTTTAATTCTAGCACCTTTTAACATGATTTTCCTTTTCTAAGTAGAATTACAAAAAAACTAAGTTGTTTGTAGCTGAAACGACGTTCTTATACCTTTTTTGTATCGATGCTAGTATGCTAGGAATTTAGTAATTAGGCGGAGCGGTGCGGTGGTAAGATATGGGCAGAATGTTGCCATTGTTTGCTCTGCGCTTTTACGGTAAACTAAGCACAACAAGCTGCTCAAATGATATAAAAAACAATTTTTTATTTTTGTAGGTATTAAAAGTACCTAAATAATCACGTGGAAGCCAAATAAGTTTTTTTGCAGCCGTTGTTATGGCGACCTGAGTCGAGTGTGAGTGTTCAAAGATTCGAATATTGGCCTAAGCCCCGGAAAATTAAGAAAAAGGAGTATTCAAAGTCAAAGTATTTATTTCAAATAGGCACATAAAAGGCACTTATGAACGTCAAAAATTACAAAAAAAAAAGAATTGATTCTAGTCGCCCATTCCAAAAGGTAGTTTTCGTATGGAGAAGAATGGGCAAGAAACTCCACCGTCTCTTTTAAAAATGTTTTACAATATTTTGCATACCTACATTAATTATATAATAATAATATGTGAAGAGGATGCACCTAAAATAAAATTACTATACCACAATAGGTAAAAGAATTAAAAATGAAACCTTGACATATAAATTAATTATCTGATAGATAGGTACATAGTGCTCACATATTTACAAACATGGTATAAGTAAACGATTTTCATTTAAATAAAAATAATTACAAGTAATAAGTCAGGGTGTGAGTTAAAGCTGGTTACAGAATGTTAATCAAAGTAAAAAAGAAGAATAAATTTACAATTAAATTAGCAACCAGTTTGATTTTGTCTAGACTCTAGATTGTCCTATGGAGCAGGACCAGCATGTTTCCAAGCGTTTTTATCTTTATTATTTTATGTATTCGAAAATCTGTTTAGATTTTCGAATACATAAAATAAAATTAATAAAATTAATGAATTATTCCTTTACGAAATCTCGTCATTAAATAGTTTTATTTAATGACGAGATGTCGTAAAGGAATAATTCATCTTACTTCAATAAATTAAAAACCTTTTTAACGAACGTTTGTTTACTTTGTAACCACTTCTCTCAGTAAAAGGGAAACGTGTTGCGTGCTGTTAACATAATTAAACAATGGTGTAAGGTATTTTGTTGTATTATTACCTATATTTTATTATCGGTAATGAGGACTGGATGTTTATCAAATATTTAATGTAAAACGAGTTTTACGACTTTATAGAGATGGGTATGACACAAAATCCTAACTTAATATTATAAATGCGAAAGTGAGTATGCTTGTTTATTATTTTGTTTGTTACGTAATACGTTTTCACGCTAAAACGTCTCAATGTGAGTGGATGTGGATGAAATTTGGCACAGGGGTGACCTGAATTAGATCAAAGGAATTTTTATCCCGATATTCCCACGGGATTGAAATTTATGTGGGTGAAACCGTGATGATATAATTGTGTGTTTAACTAGAAGAGCTAAAAGCAGAAAATGCAATAATCTAAGTTAAAGTTAAAACTAAGCTACACTCTACAGCTACAGTAACGATTTCGTCGTAAATATAATATTAAACTAGGTCTCCAAATGCTTAAGTGTTCAGCAAAAAGTCTCTTAAGTGCTGGAGTAGGATGCAAGTTCTCAGCAGAGCCGTCTTTAACCTATTGGAGGCCCTGGGCATATAAGGGTCACGGGGCCCCTGTGTAGATAAGAGACAACAAGGGAAACTTACTAATATTTTTCATAACTAGGCTAGAAACTTATTGTAAATCGCACTGCAAATAACTTATTTTGTCATTGAATCGGGTACCTACTAATAATGCGTAAAATGCAACGGTGGCTGCAAATAATGTTTTGTTATGATAGCAGGCCGGGGCCCTCGAAGATCGCGGGGCCCTGGGCACTTGCCCAGACTGCCCAATGGACAAGAGGGGCCTGGTTCTCAGCTTCAACACTACAGTGCATAAATATTTCTTCAAATTACAGACCTGACACAGACAACACACACAGACACTCCTCACAATTAACTTTTAAATCCATTCAATAAATATGTCTGTTAACATCAGAATTATTACGCAATTACGAATGTTTTGTAAAACATGTCAATCTCACTAAAGCCTACGCTGTCATTCAGGATTTTCCTGGTTTGAAGGACAGGGGTCGGACTCGTCTGTAATAGCCATACCTATACCTAATTATTGAAAAAACACTGATATTATCTAGGCTAAGTCTTGGTAAGTAAATGATTACTTACTGAGACCACAAAGAAGCCACAACTTCTGTACAAGCTGTCACTAAAATTACTGGTGACGTTGCACTTGCTAGTATGGTTAGGTGTTCCAATAATGCGATTTTCCGTTAGTTTGCCAGCAGGTGGCGGTAGTGTGGTAGTTCGCAACTCGTTAGCAGTGCCTCCATAATGCGCGCTCTTTGTAAATTGCCTGTCGTCCATAGTTTTCTTCAATTTAACTTCGCATGTATAAAATTTATTGAGATAGATCTTGGAGGGTGTTATTGAATATATATGGCTTTTGAAATTAGATTTGGCGTGTAAGCTACCCTACGCGTACGTTGGGTAGTTTTTCACCGTTATGTGGTACGGGGTGACATAGATAAATTGGTTCGTTTGGCGTTTTGTGTATTTGTTTGATCTAGAAAATCTTTATACTCTAAACGTCGATATGTTTCTTTAAGTGTTAATTTTGCCATTTTGAGGGTTCCGTACCTAAAGGGTGCCAACGGAACCTTATTGCTTCTCTCCAAGCCTCTGTTGACTGACTGTCACCGGGCTGTATCTCATGAACCAAAATAGGTAGACAGTTAAAATTTCCACAGAGGCTGTATTTTTATTGTCGCTATAACAAAAAATAATAAAATTCATGGTGCCCTTAGACTTTTGTTATTTGTTCTTATACAAGAAACGTGTTTTTTTCACCGTTTTTTGCCTTGTGTAGCGGAACCCTTCGTGTGCTAGTCTGATTCGTACTTGGCGGGTTTCTTTTTTATTTTATTTATTTAACTTTCAATGGACCACGAATCTTGCTACAAAGTACATTGACCTGCAAGTTTTGTCCGTAGCGTAACAGCGGCTGCAACAGAAAGTAACTTTTATTATCATTACAACATTTATTACCTTTAATAACTGCAACAGTGCACGAATAATGATAGGTTCTTGTAACACTAACATTTACATTTACGACTACAATGAACAAGCCCTTTTCCTCAATTTACACTTAGAGATAAGATAAATAAGGAAGTTTCAAAACACAGCTCTATAAGGTAATCATTAAAACGTAGGGAAATGACAAAAAGGTGGAAGAATTAGAGTGGCCTGTATTTTTTTGTTTCTCAAATTATTCCTTACACGTGTAAAGGTCATAAGCACACGTATCAAATCGGAAAGGAATACTGCCTATTTTCACGCTAACTGTAAAAATTTTTCAAAATCCGCGAATGCTGATAAAAATGTCTTAAAAATTAGGGATTGTCTCTTAAGACCATTTTCCTGTAGCTATGGCTGTGGTTATGGTACCTGCCCTTACTGCCTCGTCTCAAAAATCTATCCGGTATAGGTACTTGCTTCCTGTCCTACCAGACTAGATAGATATAAGTACAGTCACGAGCACTAATATGTCAACACTTGGCAACTTTCAATTGCGATTTTTTCGTGAAATAATGAATGCAACGTTGAAATACGACACTTTACACAAACCTATGGGTTCAAAAATACGTTGTTCGTAATAACATAAAATTTCATTCAAAACTAAAGGAGAAAATAGTCTTTGAATAAAGTGTATACATATTTATGCTCGTGACTGTACAAGGCTTACTTAGGCTTAGTTTGTCAAAAGAATAGGACTAATTCCAACTCGAACTACAAAATAAACCTGATGAAAATTGCTAAAACTAAAAGTGGATGCACCACTGACCGAGCAAGTTTTAATTTTCCGGGATGGAAATAGTGTTACAAACATATACTAATTTGACTTTTGCAATTTCTGGAAAATCGGTTCGATAGTTAAGAATTTTAGATTAAGCAATTAAATAATAGCAGAGCTTCAATTTTGTAGAATTAGAATAGAATTAGTGTGCAGTTAAACGGGGCGCAAAAAGTTTGCAAAATTGTAACTGTAGCAATTTGGTAGAATCCTTAGCTGTCTTGATTACTGGTACAACAAAAACCAATAAATAAAACAGTATAGATACTTTTTATAACTCTTTCATTTGTTTGGATGTTATACAAACAAAATAATTTTGAGCTGTACATTTGGCAAAATTAGAGTTTGGATTTTTACCCAGAGTTCAGTAAACGTAAAACAAAAACCTACAAATAGGCACAGAGTTCAACAAATTTGTCGTAGTAGACGACGTAGTTTCGTCGCAGTGCTTTTATTTACTGATTTCTATGAGAAGTAGCCGTTGAAAATAAACTCTAATAGGGTTGATTAAATTTCTCCGCTGAAGGTTGAAAAATCCGTACAGCAGTCGGATTGCGAGTACACGAATTGAGCTTTTCGAAAAACGTTTCGCTTTGAAATATTGAGATTTTAACCATACGTAGAAAAGTCAATTCAAACGAAACTACTTCAGTTCTTGAAAAGGCAAGTTTTGATATATTTTTATTGAAGAGCTAAACATGATTTGGTAAGGAACGTTAAAAGTAGCAAAACGAGAAACTCGTATTGTTACATAGTTTATTTTTTAACCGACTTCAAAAAGGAGGAGATTCTCAATTCGTCTGTATTTTTTTTTGTATATACATATGTGTTACGCGATATCTCCGGCAATTGTGCATGGATTCCAAAATTTCTTTTTTTCTTGTCTATCTAGCAGTCTTTATGAACTGCTGTATTTTAGTGAGCTACACAGTCTTGTTAATTTGCACGTTGCCGCGTTCTGTAGTACTTTCGGCTCCTTTGTATGCGTCTCCGCTGTCAAAACATAAAAAAAACATAAACGTTAAACTAGTTGTGTTGTGTCTTATTTTTCTGAAAATAGGATTTTGGTTTTAGAACTGCCATTCTCAATTACTTTTCAGACATGGGATGGGAAACACAATTATACATTAAAATCTACGACTATCTGTTCATCATTCGCTTCCGAGCATGGGCGTACGTGTAATCACATGGCAACAAGGAAAGTGAGCGCGGTGCTAATTACAAAAAATCTCACAAATTATCGTTGGAATGTAAATGAGTCGCTTCCTCATGGTCTTGGGTCCCATAAGAGGGATAATGTGACTCTTGCTCAAATAGAAAACGTTTGTGTGAACGTGAATGGATTAGTTAAGTGGCCGTGACGATTGTATAGGATGATTTAGTTAATGTGTTGCAGCTTGCATCCGTGTATCAATTGGATGTTTGTTTAACAAAACTGTTAAATTATGTACTGTTTTCCAAAAGCGTGTGTTTACTGATAGATCTATTGGTTGATTAATGTTTAATATTGCATGCATCATATCCTATTGCATTAATATTTCATGGAACACACGGACGTCTGTCGTGATGGCTCAGTGGTTATGGCCTCACCTCTCATGTGAGGTTGTGGGATCAAATCCGGGGAAGTACCAATGTTACTTTTTCAATTAATATATACTGTTTGAGTTTGTCTTGGACATTACTGACATCGGTGTAGTATTGTGAGGACCTGGACTTAAAGTTGATTAGCTGCGCCCTGCGGTTTCACCCGCATAAGTCTCGACCCCGTGGGAACATGGGGATAAAAAGTAGCCTGTATTAACATATAGGCTACTTTGTAAATATAGGCTACTTTTTTGATTTTGTATGGAGGTAGCTGACACCCTGGAGTTAATCCAGGGTGTCAGCTACCTCCATACAAAATTTTATCAAAATTGGTCCAGCCGTTTGAGCGTGAAGAAGTAACAAGCATATAAACACACACACAAACTTTCGCCTTTATAATATTAGTGTGATAGTGCGATGTACTTAAGTCTGGAATCGCCACCCAGTCTAGAGCAAGCGTGGTGATCAATGCTCACGGGTTCTTTGTAAGGGATGAGACCTTTGTCCGGCCGTAGGTCAATAATAGGCTGGTATGATTATTACGGACATTTTGGAAAGAGTGCTGCACAAATACTGGCGTAGAAAATGTCAATAATAAACGATTTTTTGTAAACAAGAACTTGACTTCGAAGAAGCTAACTTAACTTCTTCTAATTTAATGTAACTGACCTCGGTACTTGTGGATTAATTAAGTACTCAGCGACCCACAAATTGCTACAATAGTACATCCTAAGTGGTTCCCAGGGCGGAAGTCAGCGTTTATTCCAAATTGGCTTAGTAGATAAAATAAAAGGCATATTAGGGGCTTATTACAGATTATCCTGTTGTGAATTAGATCTTCAGGAAAGTACTTAACTATGGCTTTTTTCAGAGTGGAATGTTTGTACTTTGGTGCCTGAGGTAGTGTGGATAGTGTGTTATATTTATATGGGATTTAAGTAAATTGATATATCTAATTTCTAAATACTAATTTTCAGCGAAAAATTATCACGCCCGCGGTTTTCGTGACCATGTTTATTATAATTTGCGCAATCCTCTCAACAGAAAGTTTTTAGTAGCTTAGCTCTTATTTATTAATTTGCGATTTAAGTTAAAACAAAGTATTTTATTAGAAAAATAGCACAGAAAAATACCTTTCTGAATAGTTCTTGTCCCATTACTTGGACTTGCCTATCGTACAGATATTACGAAGTAGTCGTAATCTATTTTCATATTTCCTGGGCTGGCCGGTAACTGGGATAAAAATTCAGTGCGAAGTGGGACAGCGGGATATATCAGAATTGCAAATTCAAATTCTAAGGAAACTCGAACAGTTTACTACAGCGGCAGAGCGTGTAGAAAAGTGTAAGCACTTTTAAACAGCCATAATGCCTGAAGTTAGTTGCAAAAGGGATAAAAGGTATTGTACTGCGACATCAAAAATAAACTCGCTGTGTAAACAAATGTTGGGCAATCCAACTGTCAAACATAAATGTCTGCTAGACCGATGGTCTGAAATAATGTATGGTATGATGCTGAAGCTTCCGTCACGGTCACGCCAAAATGACGTCTTTTAAACGACATAACGACTTATTTTAATTATTAGCAACCACAGCGGGTGCAATGGCGACATGTCAACATCGACATTTTTGGGTTGTACTTATAAGTTAAATATTAGTGTATTATGCACATGAACCTTCCGGAATAAATTGTCTAAATGATGATGAAAACTGAACAGGCATGCACGAAAACCGAATTTGTTTTATACTATGTAGAGATATAGTTACCTATAGATATTGCATTTCAAACATTCACTGCTATTTATTGAATCGTACACTTTACAATAACGACATATTTCTCAATACGCACTGCTTTCATTAAAACCACACAAGTTGCACTTACATTCTGAGAATTCCAATTGCGTTTTGGACTGAATACGATCAAATTAGCGAATGAATGGGCGCTGGACAAATTGTGTTCGAAATAAGGCCAGAGTTCCCTATTAGGTGATCTTGCGGTTGATAAAGTTTATGGAGTATTAGAATGTGAATTATCACGCACATAACTGTGTAAGCTATTGTTTTGGGCTGCAGTTACGTGTTAGATTTCTCATTGTGGTGCTAAATCTAGAGTTTAAAGTAGCTGTACGTTTTGTAATGAAATGTAGCAGGGTGGATGTGAAAGTCGGAGAGCTAGGTACTGCAGCGCAATTTTGGATAGTCCTATATCCAGCAGTGGGTGGGCTGTGTTGATTGATTAAAGTGTGCGTCCACTGCCAAGTCGGATGGGCGGCCTATGGAAATATTCTCAAAACATCGTTCGCATCCTATAGCGAACTACAGTCGTCGGATAGGAAATACGTGGGTTGTAGTTGCCAGGTTTTCCATTTTCTCTTTGATCACTTCGCGTGTGTTCCCGATCTTGTTTGACGAGTATGATAGAAAGTTTCATTGATGGTGAAATTCTGTTAGCTACCGCCTTCATACACCTCCGCAACCTATTAAATTCGAAATTTAATTTGTAAAGCTGGGCGCGATCGAAGATGGAAGTGATTTTTCCAAAGACGTTGACTTTTTCTCGTTCTCTGGTTTTTCTTACCTAATTTGTTAATTATTTGCCATTTGATGCTTTCCATATTTGGTATTTTATAGACTCAAATATCTGAGAAATTGCAAGGTGCGGGGAGTAAAAGTCCATTCTCATACATAAAAGCGCTTTTAAGCGGCGGCAGCAGCTGTATAAATCTTAATTGTCAGCCATTTCACTAAGTAAGTTTCACGAGGAAGCCTCTGTAAGGCTTTTATAGTGTTGCTTAACTGAGATTGAGTTCTGCTTGTCAGCAATATTTCCTTATATCAGAGTTGCCGTCATCTTACTTTATCTTAATGCTCGTTTCACCGTTACAAAGTTTGCGCAGGCTGAAATGTGAAACTTCATGGAGCTATGATCTTTACAGCGTCATTTGAAATCATGTGTCAGAATAAAACTGTATCATGATGATTACTTTGTAGGAAATTTGTGTGCCAAAGGTGATAGAGTCAATATATTCATTACCAGAATATTCTACGGCTTTACCGCGGGGAAAGGTCACGGGAAATTCGAAAATGCCTTGCTAGAGACGACGATACATCAGTTACATGTAATAATATAGGTAACCAGTGCCTCATATTTCTTAGGCTAACAGATGGGTGGGCCCCTACTAGTATCATCCCATATCTTATCTTGTTATCCGTTTACATTAACCTGAGTTTATACATACTGCAACAAGCTTTGTAAAGCAACAAGCTACGCAATGCAAAATGCAAGCAAAAATTTCCATACATTTCTATTTGTAGGGTCAGGAGCACCGTGTATGCATGGCCATGCCTTGTCAACATCATCATTATCATCTGCATTAAAGTAATCTAGAACCACAAAGTGCTTGCATGGTCCATTGCAATGTTATCTATCTGATGTCTCCATCTAGAACGAGGCGGCTAGGGACAGACTAGATGCGGTATTCGAAGAACCGGGTGCTATAGCACAATTTGGGAGAGGCCTATTTATGTCTAGCAGTGGTCTGCCATCGGTTGGGTTGGTTGATGTCTATAGATACATAGAATAGAATAGTAAATGTTTATTTGAATCGAATGTAGGTATTAGTAGTTGAGTAGTTAAAAAAAAAATGGATTGGTTCCTGGTACATTCTACCATTTGGCATGCAAAAAATTAAACGAAAGACTCTTTATTGTGTACAACGTATAATCTATACTACATATTATAAATGCGAAAGTAACTTTGTTTGTCTGTCGGTCATTCTGCCTGTCTATTACCTTTTCACGCTGTCACCTTTTAAACGGCTGAATGGATTTGAATGAAGTTTGGCACACAAATAGACCATGACCCAGGTTAGGATATAGGATACCTACTTGTTCTCCAGGTAGTACGCTCCCGTAGGATAATTTCCGAATAACACGCGGGTGAAGCCGCGGGTAAAACCGGTGTTTTTTCTATTTTCGGGGGGCAACCTTCAAAACGGGTCCAGGCTTTGGTAATAAGACCAGGAAGAGTGGGATTTTTACCTCACTAAAAGCACCCCACTGGTCACCAACGGCACGTGGAACGGCCCGGGCTAGTTACCGATATAAATGTAGGCATTCCTTTTTTTGTAATAGTAATCGTAATGTATGTCTTATATGTGCTCTCCCTTCCCCAGATGATAGTGAGAGTGTGGTGCGAGAGCGGCGCCGGATGGGCGCCGACTCACGTGCCGGTCACGCCGCACACGAGCTGTCGCGACGTGCTCGAGTGCTGCCGGGAACCCGGCGACGAACCGTGCTTGCTGTTCAGCGTGCACCCTCAACATGGAGGTAAAGCTAGATTGGCTACTACAAGCCGCTTCACTGCGGCAGTGCCTAAAGGAAATTGCCCGGTGCGATACCCTCATAATATGGTGATGAGTCGCGAGAGCTCAGGCATTGGTCAAAATCCATCCCGCACCGCGTAGTCACCTCAGTTAAACGGTAGGCCTGTGATATTATACATTTTAACAGCAGGGTTTCCGTTTGTGCACAAGTGGTTGATCACGTTTTCAGATAAAGCGATCAGTATTGTATTGCGGTTGCCACAAACTGTTTCGTCAATTGTCGTTGTTGTAAGTGGTTACTCATTATTACTATCGCATATCATAGAGACAAGATGGCCATACTTGGCATAACTACCTAAATCAATTGTTCCAACCTCATAATATTGAATTGATGATTTTAAAAGATGGCGGTTGTGCGTGTCCTGAGGAGATTTAGCCGACACCACTATGGACATGTTAGTTACCGACAATCCAAAAGTTAGATTAAGAAAGTTTTGTGAGTTTATCTTAAGACCGAGCTGAATTTGGCATGTCACTGTATAGATTGACCACTTCCAGATGGTCCCCTTAAGGCTTCTTCAAAAGGCGACAGCGACACGCATAAAATCGCGTGCGATTCAAAGGCACCGCAAGTCGCGCAACGAGCGGTGCCTTTGTGTCGCGCGCGATTCGCGTCGCGCGTCGCGCCTGTTTGCTGGAGCCTTTATACTCATGTTAGGGCAGATGTTTTCTCAGATTGAATAAGATTCTTCACATATCTATTATGAAAGACATGTATAAAACATTCCTCAGTAATGGAAAGTTTCATCAAAACAAAGGATCCTTCATAAGAATGTGAAACATATCCAGAAGTTGTATTGGTTTGCTCCAATGTTTTTTTAAGTGTGTTATGTTTAGCTTTTCCTGCGTGAGATCGTAAATCATTTCCTCACGTCCACTGCAGCTTCTTTCTACAACTCTTTTCAAAATATTGTCTTACTTTTATCAAGTATAATAAGTAAATTCTTGAATACTTTGAAGGCAAAACTTCAAGTTAGTTGGAGATTTAATAGAAACGGAGCAGTTGTTTTTAGTTATTTTTTTAGAAGCGTAAGTCATTGCTTTCTTCTTCTTTTCCTTCGGAAACGCAATCTCCGGGACACACGCTTTAAAAGATTCTGCGACGGTATCCGCCTAGTCTTATTCCAACTATGCTGCGAACTATGATCGCGGACTCCTTTTGTATCATTTTATATTTTGGTATTTAAATTCTTCAGGGTTAATCTATGTGAAACCTGAAATAATAGACTAGGAAGGCACCGTCAACCTCAAAATGTTTATGAATTCATTTGATTATCTACCTACCATTTGAGTTTCATAATACTTTATCACTTGGTGAAGGCTGCAGGAATCTGTTGGACGCGAGAAGCACAAAACCGGTGAAAAGTGGCGGTGCTTGGTGTAAGCATATGTCCAGTAGTGAACCTTTTTCAGCTGAATTAATGATGAATACTGTAGGTATCAATGTGTAGCTGGAAGTACCCAATGTGCAATATGATTTGTGGCTTCACGTTTTAATGTGTGTGAGTGCATGTGTGTGTGTATAAACAATTTTATGGAAAATGCCAAAAATTTTAGATACGTAATTCAATTCTTGTCGATGTCATACTTTTAAAGCTGACTGTACTTACTCTGTTGTTGTAGGTACCTATACTCGTATTTTTGGCGATGCAAAGCCTCTATGTATAGTGCCTTATTGCCAGATGGTTGCCATCGTTCGTTTAGATGCTCGTTAGCCAGATTGTCTGCAAACGACGCGCACTAAATCCTATGTTCGTGACAGAGATAATTGAGATGAGCTATCTTGAATATGTGCCTCATCAGTTATTATGATATGTGTAATTATGAGCTAGCCGCTTTTGCAATGTATATACTTAAGTGTGCTTTAGAAACGTACCTATATGAAAGGGCACGATGTTTGTTGTGGAAATAGGAATGAGACAATCTGAGATGAACTGACATGGAGATAGGTATGTAGGTTAGTTATTAATTAAATAAATCTTTCATTTCAGACCATGTTAAGTACAGTCATTGTTACAAATTATTTAAGAATATTGTGTACCTTACTGGGTCAAAGAAAATTATTTTGTTTCTTTCTTTCAATAATATTATAGCACTATCAACATTAATTAAACGATTATAATTTTCAAAAGGTATATTATAAACTAATGTAAATAAAAAACTAACAAAAAAAAATCTTAAGAAATAAGCAGTACCTTTGTACTCAATACTATTATGTCGTAAATTGTCGTATATGTATCCATTTTCCAGTGTGTACATAAATAATAAAATAAATACAACAGTTACAAGAAAATAACTCTACCTACATGCCCTTTTTCACCAGACAGTTGTAACCAGCATTAGAACATCTAATATCCCTTGACCCGTTCAAAGAAAAACACGCGTAGCATCCTGTTAAGTTCGCGGTATCTGGAAATCGAACCACCGCCATCCACGGCTGCCCGGTCTGCGCCTGCGATGTGGTTCGACAAAAACGTCCCGCCCCGTTACTCCGAGATGTCACTTTAATTCGCCTTAACAGTACTTGATAGGCCTCTAACCCTGTCAAGACGACGCCGACGTGGGATACCGGCCTGAACGTCCTACTTGGACGTGGACGCGTGTAAATTTTTCTAAGTATTTTGTGATCGGAAAAGTCAGTGAGGAAAGGATAGAAGAAATGCCATTAAGTCAGCTGTAGTTGTATGTATAATACAGCTTCATTGTACAGTGTGGTGTGGAGACAACGACTCGATAAAAAATGAAAACACTGGCAATACCAATGCCTAAGAGTATTTTGGAACAATCAAATAAATCCTAGTGGAAAAAGTGATTTTGTTTTGCCAATCTTTGACTAGCTATAGTGAATAAACTATTGGATATATTTGACTGAATTTTCGTATGCACACGAGGAACGTCATTTGATAAACGCAGTTTAATTTATTGTTTTCTTCACCTTGTATACTCTGTAACATATTCTAACTCTGATAGCCCATGTTACGCAATTTTATCACAGATCTGATTTGAATTTCAAATTAAGTACATACCTTCAAAAGTTAGTTGGCTGTTCATCTACATATTTTACAGTAATTAATGATTGACACATACGATAACAAGGTACGCTCGAATAAATTATCTCGAAAATCTAACGCCACTCTCAATTACAACAGAACATTTCTAGTTTTTGTATTCAACCGCATTATTTCCGTGTTACAACATTTGCATATTATATCACCGTTAGCGACTATGTCACCGCGTGGAGAATCGATGATCGTACATCTCGAAAGAAAAGGTTTCTCGATTTACTTCAATGCAAAAACTCGAGACGGCAGTAATTGCATCCCGATCGACCAGTCCGTGGGAAAGATATGCCCGAAATGTCATATTCACTCAGCAAGCGCGCCTCTTGCAATCGTTTTGACCTTAGGATAAATGATAAATACTTGCACAGGCATTTATTTATTTTTAGATCGTGTCTCTTTATTGACGTAGGTAATAGCTGACAGAAAAATATAGGCTTAATTGAAACAACCTGTAATTTAGTTTACTGAGCCCAGTCATTTCAGTAATGGTACAATATGGGTTTTCTGGCAGTAATCTCTATGTTTCGTAATCTATTAATAGTGTACAAATTCCTCGTAAAGAACCATCAAGGTTAAGTGTATCGGCGGAATTTTGAAAATCCATAAACATACTGTCGAAATAACCAAGACAAATATTTAAGACCTGTTAGTTGGCTAATTTATAGGTCTTAAATATTTGCCAGTTAAATTGTTAGGAGTTAGGAATTCTTGAAATGTTTGGACATTTCAAGAATTCCTAATTCCTAACTCCTAACTCCTAACAATTTAACTGGCAATTTAATTGACAGTAAAGATTCGGCGATACCTCATAAGTTCGTATGTGAATTTGGACAGTGAAAGTGTACTTTAGCGTAATTATCCGTTCAGATGTTATCGTGGAACAGGCTCCGTGTACAATGGGCCTCATAAATATTTACTCGTCGTGCCCATGTACAGAGTAATGGTGCAAAGAGCCGGCTTATTATGCGACGCATGGTGTACTGGAAGTACCCATGTCGCCACCTCCCTAACCTCTGTGAACTAGTAACTTAGGCTTTCGGCAGACGACGGACAGTTCCAGGCGAAGTTTTTGGTCCGCGGGAACAGACCACGGGACCCTAATGTGCATTATGTCTCAAACGTAGCTTGAAATGTTGATAGTCTGCACAAAGCCTAAAGGTTAGTTTTATATGGAAAAGCAAACGACGGATGTCTTAGAACTTTTATTGACATAGATAAGGTGTTACGCCCATATTCGGATGTTACCATTACGTAAACGATACGGATGGATGCCTTCGGTTTTTTGAAGTCGTTTAATAGGTCTGAGTATGTTGGTTTTATAGTTTAGAAGCGAGATAAATACCCACATATTTGATGAACTATGAAATTCTTGTAGTGTGTTATGTCCAGCTGTAAACTCGGTGCTGGGTTAATTGAATCGAGATCTTTATGACCAGTCGGTTTCTTGTGGTTTTCGATCTTTTTATTGTGATGCCTATCGCGATCATGTGGACATGTCTTAGCTTCGCAAACAAAGTGCATGTTAATGTTGTTCCTCATCAGCGAAACATACATTCGCAAATTGCAACATAACAACCATAATTTGATATAATGAACTCACATTCAAAGAATGGTCAAGATAAGGTCAGCACGCGACGGAATAAGGGGATGGCCTCACACAACGTGTGAGAACGGCTTTGTACCTGCTCGTTAGCTTTCTTTTGTTTTGACATTTGACCTCATTTTATGTCTTAATTGCAATTTGGGTTGTTAAAGCGGTAACTGACTCGGTAATAAGTTTATGGCAACTTTGTAAAGGTCCTACATCGGAGGTTCACGCAATGATTATGTGTTGTGGTAATTATTGCATATAGAATTTGCGTAGGCGCTCTACAAAACTGAACAATATTTTCAGTAGGTAGTCTTTAATTTTAATTTGGAAATTCGTTTAATTGTAAATGATATACTAACTACTTTCATTAATACAAAATGAAAGAAAATAAGTACGATTTCCTCTTGTAAAAGCTTCAAAAATGTTAGGGAAAGTACAAGTGAGCAGGAAAAGCTCCCAGTAGGCTCTTAATTGGACTTGGGAAATAAGGAATTATGTAAGTTTCGCTCTACTTCATACACTCAACATATTTTATGAGACATTTTAATAGAAAAAATTCCCACTGTGCCCTTCGTTTATTGTTATATAGTTGGTTACACTTTTATTACGGGGTTATAAAAATGTTTATGATGATGACAGAAATTACAGCCATCGGAAAATACTGCCTACACTTTTATGAAATAAAAGGCTTGCAGTGGAGATCTTTAGTTTGGATACATTCACAATTATTAACGATAATGTTGAATTTGTTATTATAAAAAGAGTTAACGAGGTTATTTATCTTTTTGTTTTATTTAGGGCTGATTTTTACATCGCCAGATAATTTTATCGTATCTAGTAATAATTTTGAACTTTTGACAGTTCTTCCATACCGAAATTTATTCCACGAATAAAAATTGTCTGTTGATTAAAAAATCAGCCCTTACTTAAAGAAAAGTAAGAAAGAAAACACATTTATTTAGCACAGACTAAGAGACACACAATACACCAGATAGATAATAGTCGTACATCAGATAAAAACTAAGATAAAAATAAAAAGTGCAAGTGTAAAGAATTTGTTGGTTAACAGAAGCGTTAACTTAGTTACTTACCCCTTTATTCATAAACGTTGTTTAAAGTTAAGTAGTGATTAGCGACTGTTTAACTATACATTTTTGACGTTTAAACGTCACTTAATTTTAATCATGGCTTATTTATAAACCCCTTTGTAAATATGTCTAACTTATATTGAAGGAAAGTTCTCCATTGCCATTCAAAAACTTAAAATCGTCAACTGAATTTCACACTCCTCTAAATCAGCACTTCAAGAGATAATAAATTGGGTCTTTAGAGAAAGTTCTCATATGAAAATGATTTATTAATACAGGTCTTTGTAACTTTAGGACGAATTTAATAGTTAGTGTAGGTACTACTTATAGTACGTTAGTAAGCTAACTCTAAAGTTAATCCGACGACAACCAAGACACTTTGTACCGTCTCCTCAATATAGCGGTCGCCCTAATATTTCATGGTTGTTCATAAATTATCTTATAACTTGGGGGCTTAAGCAATTGGTTTAGTCAGGCCAGGCCCGTCTCTCTCTTGTTCAAACAATCAAGTACCGGCCGCCTTGTTTAATGGAGAGGACTATGGGTAGTTAGTTACATCTTGAACAACTTCGATATATTAATCAGTAAAATTGGCTCTTTGAAAGGAAGGGTTTATTTACTTTGGTAAAAGTCTTATTACAATTATCTATGTCTGAGATAGACTGACGAGTTTAGTCTATTTAGATATTTTTTAGCTAGCCAAAATTTTGAGGTGGTGCTTCTTATAAGGAGGTACCTACTCAGAGTACCTAAGTACTCAGAGTACCTAGGTACTCTGAGTTACAATTGCTGGAAATCAATATAAAACTCAGAAAGCTAACAAAAGCTCTTTAAAAATTACATCACAGTTCTAGATTTAGTCCTTATCGAGTTCGACGAGCAATCAATCGGATCAGACAATCGGAAAGCAAATAGAAATACGGGAGAGAGCCTTAAGTGGAATATCGGAACTTCGGAAAGCGCCTTCAAATAAGTAAATTAAAGAGAAAAATGTGAACACCTGGTCCCAAGGAAAAATTCTCGGAAAATTTCAATGAAATGAAGGTATGCCCAGCTTGCCAGTTGACAAAGTTAGTGAAATGCGCAAAATGATTGTTTCAGAAGAGATTATTTGGAATTGTTGCCTTTAATCAAAAGTTAATATTAAAAGATCACTTCCCGGTGATATTGAAGACGGTTATTTGATGAAGTTACTAAACTTAAACTTACTTGATAATCTATTGGATTTTTATTATTTTTGATGGAATAAATGAAAATCAGCGCCGAGCAACACGCTGTTGGCACAGGATTTTTGAAGCAAACTTGGTTTTACATTATTCGTATCAATCCTAACAACATCCCAAAAAATCAGTGCAGTGCAATTTTTTGCGGCCTAACGAGATTTTTGAGTCTACAGTGACTGGCCTAAATGATGTATGTTTTTGTTGTTTTGCTTTATGCAAAGTTTTTGGATTCGAATCTCTAATTTACTGGTTTTGTGTGTGACTTTCCAGTTGCACCATAAAAGCCTGTAGTTAGTACATATTATTTCTAAATATGCTGCAGCCTGCAATCACCATCCTTTGATATCCTTCAGATTATAATTATTTACCTAAAGTAGGTTTTAATCATACGGTGAATCTGTTTTGTGTGCCGACGTGGTTCCGAGACGTAATGAGTTCAATTCAAACCCTGAAAAATTCTTCACATATTTTTTCTTTCAAGATTTCAGCCAGACAATCCCCGTTGTCGTAATGAAAGAGACTCGTGAGTGATATTCTTTTAAATTAGGTAGGTACCTGAGCATTTTACATTGATGTTGCTTTTTGTAATTATCTAGATATTGTTGACCATTTTCTTAGATACATAGATTAGATACACAGGTTACATAGGTTAGATTTTCTTTTTTTTTTTTACAGGGTTGTTTGAAATGTTCAATTTTTGTATAAGAAAAATGTTCTAGGTACTTACCTTGTTGTTTTTAGCTATTTCAAAGACTTACTTACGCGTACATCTGTGAAACTTGTAGATATGTAAGAAATATTATGTGGCATCCAGTTTTCAGTCGATGTTTCTTTTTTACCCAACTGTGGCGACGTCTATAAAGAGGTTATGTTTTTATTTTAAACGCTGAACCTAAATTTTCATTATCAGTGTCCGTACCTACTGAAATAGGATACCTACACTAAATAGTCTTCTAAAATCTCATTTCATGGTTATGTGCTAGTTGTATCCATCCTAAAATGCATGTATACGAGTAATAACTTACTGTTTATTTTCAGTGCACGTGTTACGAGACACCGAGTTGCCACTGGAAGTTGCCTCTGTCTTAGGACCAGACGTCCAGTTTGTACTCAAATACATCGACGGTAAGTGGCGCTTATTTATTGTTTTGCTTTTGCGAAAAATCATCACGAGAGTAACTATAAAGAAAATTATAGCACAAGAGAGCCGAAAGATTTTTTCTAGTGTTTTTTTAGGTAGTTACAAATCTAAGAATGCTTCCAAATATTTAATATTTATTGATTTTTTTTTTAATAAAATTGAGAGATATCCAGTTGTAGGTATGTAATAGTAGGTAAGAAGCGACCGTATGCATAATCAGCCAAAAATGTACCCACTGCTGGAATACAGGCCTTCTCCCGGAGAGGGAGTGGGCCGGGCTCAGTGCGGGTTGGTAGATGTCATATGTCATCGAATTTTTGGTTTAGGACATGCCGGTTTCCTCACCGTTTTGAGAGGTGGTGATGAAATAATTTACACAGAGTAAAGCGCCTGTCTGGGTTCGAACCTACGACCTACAACTCGTAAGTCGCGGCCGTTACCGCTGAACAGAGGCTTAAGTGTGAGTTTTTTCACTCACGTTCGGTTGCGAGCGCGTTAGAATTTTTTAGGGGAAAAAGTTATAGCGCCACCTGGAGGTCACTAGGAGAAACCTACTTTCCCATACAAAATTCTAACGCGCTCGCAAATTGAACGTGAGTCGAAAAAACTCATACTAAGGCCACTGTTCTCTGATAGCGACTGTATAATCTCAAAATAATGACTGGCGTGTTCTGAACTCAAATGCTCACTTAGCTGAAAATACTAGAGAAAAGAAAAATTATCTTCAGGCTACTGAATCCCTACAGCCGAATAACAAGGAAATTAAACCAAAGACCACGCGATCATTGCGACATTCACTAAGCAACATTATTTTATTGTATTTAATTAAGAGACACAGTGAGCAACATAACGTCGTGAGCATTTGTTTATCGAGCTCGTAATTACCGCCTTACCTTATAGACGACACCATAAAACTGCCAACCGAGGTCTGCCAATCGAATTATCAGTTTCGTTCTGAGAACATTTTATTAGCGAATGTCTGAGGCGACCTGATTACTCTCTAGTAGTGTCGCCTTTACCTCGGATCTACGGCTAGTTTTAAACTTAGTTACGTCTGTAACTGATGTGTTAGTTTCAAAGGTGTGTGTACCTTGGGGGAAGAGTTCTAAGCTCTCGTACCCAAGGGCGATGTTTTATCGCGCATTGGATGTCATTAAGAGTTAAAAATCCAATAGGCCATAAAAAATCGTTGCGAAAAATAATCGTACCTGGGTTAATAAGTATCGGTTCAAAGGATGTTCTTAGTGCTAGAGCTGGTAACGTAGCTATTTTATTGTTTTTACGTATAGAAATGATAATATTGTAGCAACAACATGTTGTTGACGGCTATTGTAACCAGCTTAGTACGTAATTTCGTATGATAAATCATTGGGCCTAGCACGAACGCGCGGAGTAAACGTAACGTAACTATGAACATTTTTTTTATTGAAAATAGGTACAAGTAACCATAGCATTTTCTTTTATTTTTTGTGACAAGCACAATTAGTATCACCCAGAGTTCTAAAACAAAGTAAATGTTAATTGCGAAACGAGTATTTAGAATTTTAAAATCGTTAAAGTTTACCTTACGTTTACTCTACGTACGTGCTTTTTACATTTCGTGCTAGGATCGCAGGAAAATAAAAATAATAATAAAAAAATAGAGGTCATGGCTTACAGGTGACTGTCTAACCAATTTCAGCGAATAGTATTTATATGTAATGTAGCATTTTTACAAGTTCGTAATATACATTTTCTCGGCTTAAAAGTTATGTTAGTTAGGGCTGATTTTACCAAAGTCAGATATCTTTTATCCGTAGAATAAAATTGACGTTTGACAGTTCTAGTATGGAAAAACTGTCAAAAATTCAAAATTTATTCTCTGTATAAGACTTATTTTAGGTTTAAAAGTTATGGTGGAATGCGCCCTTAACTGCAAAAATATCTTCCAGTTTATACACTGCTAGCTTCAGCCCGCGACTTCGTCCGCGTGAAATCCCACCCCGTCGCATCACTTGGTTTTCGCTTAGCGTTTAACTTTATTTATTTTTGCTCGGCTCCTAAGGGCCATAGCGTGATGTTAAATAGCCTATAGCCTTCCTCAAGAATTTGGCTATTAAATGCCATCTCCAATCCGACCGGCAGTTCCAGAGATTAGCGCGTTCAAACAAACATCAAACTCTTCAGATTTTGTTAACCGACATAAGTATAGAACAAAACTTGGGAAGTAAACTTATCTTTCGAACTTCTTATAAAAGTAATCCATCTGCTAATAAGACCGTGGATCATCCTTCGGTTATTGTCACTTTCGTCATCCGATACTTCTTATAAGAGCTTTCCGATTGCTTTCTTATTTTTGCTTGATTTCCTCTTGACTGATAGACGGATCAAGATTAATGGGGGAAAACACTCTTTCTAAATTGGACTTTGGGAGGATAGATTATTAGTTTTTCGCGTCGTGTCGTTTGTTACCCGCCCTGACGAACCTAATTACAATATTTATTCATGAGACGACGGACTCTTATTAGAAAGCAATGAATACTAAGTGAATTTATGTTTGGAAGAGACCATGAATTTCAACCGGACATTTGTTGTGCTCTCGTTAATATTGCTTTCAGCAACAGTTACAATGAGATCCACCAAATCATTTTAATATTTGTTTACTATCCACGTTTTTATTTTCACGGAGCTTTTCTAGTAATAGTTAGCATACTTCATATGATTCATGTAGGAAGATGTAGTAAGACTATTTTACATTACACCCAGCTTTTGCTTGCGGCGTCGCCCGCGTTGATTCCGGGAAATATCCCACGGGAATTTAATACCAGGTACCAAAAGTACCCTATGTGTTAATCAGTGTTATAAACTATTTGTGTGCCAAATTTCATCCAAATCCGTTCAGCCGTTTTTGAGTCAATCCGGAACATACATCCAGACAAACGGAAAAAAATTATTCATTACTAGATATGGAAGATTAAGTATTTAAGGCTTAATTAGCGTAATAGTATCTAAAAAAAATCATATTCAACATTCATGTTTATTTTCGATTGCCGAAAGTCAGCATTTACAGCTGATAATCATCCGCAAGTTAGCACTGATAAGTACAGAAAAAGTCAGAAGAACACCGTGTTGAACACATCTGGACCCCAATTGCGTTACACACTTCTTTCACAAATCGAAGGATTTTTAAGAAAATTACTAATCCATTGATCTTCAAGCAATTTATATTAATTTTTTTTTAATTCAACATAATGCTCATTGGGCATCAAAAAAAGTCTTCCGCATCGCTGTCTATGGGAAAAGTGCCCAAAAAGGCTGGCAGCATTGCTATGTTGGAGGGCAATGTGATTCTTTGGCCTCAAAGTAGGCCAGCCCTCTGTTCACGTAAGGGGTCGATCAACCGCCTGACGATGTTCCGAATACTCGAGGAGCCATCGTGCCCTAGTGTTTCAACCCCAAACGGCTCAAACATATAGCTCCCAATAAGGTTGTTATATTTGCGCTGTTTGAGGTTTTCTGCGCCTGCAGCAACCACCCCAGCACAGCCCGTCTTGCTAGAAATATTGGATGGCGGGGGGGGGGGGGGAGGGGGTGTCATTACAGATTGCATCCTTTGATGTTTGAAAAATTTGTCTGCTCGCCAACGTAAATAACGCAGTGACTGTTGTTAAATTGTTAAAATGCATCATTGACGTTGTTAGTGTGTTAGGCAATTACTCCGATGTGTGTCCATCACGGTGCTTCCTTGGACCGGGATTGAGTGCCGCGCGCATTCTTACCCTACTACCCCCGGAATCCCCCCGGATCAACTACTACCTGCCTGTCACATGGTGATTTTTGTTCCACCTGATTCAATAGGTAGGGTGATGCCTGGAAGAGATCGCAGAAAGCGATAAGGCCGCCAATTGTTTTGTAGTGTTCGATCTATTTTTTGTTATGAATTTTTGTGGTGTACAATAAAGTATATATCCATACTAATATTATAAATGCGAAAGTGTCTGTCTGTTACCTCTTCACACTTAAACCGCTGAACCGATTTAGATGAAATTTGGTATAGAGATAGTTTGAGTCCCGGGAAAGGACATAGGATAGTTTTATCCCGATGCTCCCATGGGATCGACACTTATGCGGATGAAACCGCGGGGCGCTGCTAGTTTATTAATAAATAATAGTCATTGTGTTTAGAAAGTAAAATAAACCTTCAAAATACTCATTCCCAGTTTCCAGCTTCATTATGCTTAGAAATAGAATATGGAAATAAATACAGTTTACTTTTTATGAAACAAATTGCTTATCTTATTCAATTTTCTTGATATAGGTAAATAGGGCAGGGGACAGAGTGCTGTGTGTCCATCACAATGGATAAACCTCATTTTTAAGAGAATCTTGTTACTTTTTCAATTGCCCTTCCCCCAAATGAATAAATTGTAGCAAAAATAAATGTTTCTGAATCCCACTCGTCCAATTAATTATTTTAAAGCAGAAAGTTTTAGGTATTTAGATACGTAACATTAGCATTTTGGAATTTATAGCGTTTTTATTAACATTCACGATTTACCTACTCAGTTTTATATGGATTCATCGACTGTTTTAGATAAAAACAAAAGGAAAATAAAACTCATAAAAATTCCTGCTTGTATATGTAAATTTTAGATAGATAGATAGCTGTTAGATTAATTTGGAGCTAAGCATACATTATGTATCACGTCAAAAACTTGTTTATTTTTAGTATTTAGTATTATTAGCGTCAGTTCAAAATGAATAACGCTGTGAACGCATCACATTGAGAGATTTAAATTTCAGTCACGTCTAGTTTATCGACCTAGACGCATTTAAATAGTGTTTAACCTTAATAAATAACACTAATTGCATACTAGTCGGATCATTACCGTAGCGGGGAACTGATAAAATAGCACCGAACAAAATACTACGTTATCATTAAACCACAATCAAGAAAGCACGCACACGTCGTCACAGCGAGACACGCACACACGCGCACAATTCACCTGTTGCTATGGTTGTATTGAGAGGCTTTGCGCAGGCGCAGGTTGTAAGTTCTCCCACTATACTGCCATAGTAGTATCGCCATCTTTCTCTCATTGGTCCGCTGTGAAAGAGACAGAGCGTTGAACTTTTCAGTGTCGGTAAAGCAGCGCCCGCGCTGTTGTACCGACCGCCGACTGGATCAACGGTCTTTCTCGCGTAGCGGACCTAACTTAGTTTTAACTTAACGTTGTAGCGCAGCGTTTGTTTTATTCGATTTAACGGTCGGTTTTCAGCAATGTTGTGTTCAACACGTCACAATTTGAATTAGAGAACCGTTTGTGTGGTTTTTGTGACGACAAATGTGCATGTTATGTGTTGGCTGTGAAAGCCTGTGGTGATACAGCCTTCGTTCGGTGAATGCTTAAATCACGCCATGTACCCCAGTGCTATGTAGGTTCGTTAAAAGTGCCAGTGCAAAGTTAAAATTCGAATTTGTGGTGGAGATAAAAAGGTTCTAGCACCTTATACTTTGTGCGACTGTGTTTAGTGGATAAGTGTAACTGATAGAGGATTGGGAGATTAGCTTCAAACTAAAACAGGGTATGTACGTGTGTACTTTAGTTACAACACATTCTACTATATCGATTTGTATCTATCTACTAACGGCATCGGTAGTCGAAAACACCTTCATATGGTAGATGTTTGATATCATGAGATGAAGTTGGTTCTGTCTCTTAATGTCTGTGATCTTTTAGAACCAGGTCTAAAATTACTCAAGCACTAATTAGCATGTTTCTTCTTATCAACATTAAAAACATATATATTATTATGAGGTAGAATGATTATTATTATAAAAAGTTTCGATTACGGAGTGGTTTAGAGCGGCGTGACCACTCGTGCGGTCGTGGATTCGAACCTTGACACCGGTATTTACTATCGTGGTCAGTCCATTCTTGTTATTTATTATTAAAGTTAACAGGAAAATTGAAATAAATACTTTTACGAATATTCCAGATAGCTTTAAGAAAGTAATTTTTATTCTCCTATATTAATATTCGTGTAAAATTAATTTACATGCGTTTCTTTACCTTTGTTTACGATTAATTTGTAATAGGTATTCAATTCATGAATCGTATTGTAGCAATAATTAGAGGATGTTTTTGAATAGCATCCGTCATTATCTGTTTACCACACATTCGCACTGGTAAATAAAAAGCTCTTATAAAACCGATCCACAAGAAAAATATAAAAACCGACCCAAACAACTACCGTCCCATTGCTCTCCTACCAACAGCCTCAAAAATATTTGAGAAAGCCATGTGCGATCGTGTTTATGCATTTTGTGAAAAATATAATATATTCAATGATAGTCAAAATGGTTTTCGCAAAAATCGATCTACCGTTTTGGCTGTTTATAAATATATACAAGAAGCCCTCAATATAATTAATAATAAAAAATATGCTGTAGGATTGTTATTAGACATGACAAAGGCTTATGATAAGGTGCAATATGATATACTATTAAATAAACTATATAACATCGGTATCCGCGGTAAAAGTTACGAATGGTTCACATCTTATTTAAAAAACAGAGAACAAGTTGTAGAAATTGAATATTACAATCTTAAATCAAAAGAAATAGAATTAATTCGATCCCAAAACATGCCCGTAAACGCTTCTATACCACAAGGAAGTGTGATAGGGTGCCTGCTATTCCTTGTTTACATTAACGATCTCCCTAACCACATCAATGAGTCATGTGTATTGTTCGCCGATGATATTTCTATTTTAACACCATGTGATAATAATATAAACTTAAACCAAAAATTGAGTTCTATACTTGACACTGCAACGCACTGGATGAACGAACACAACCTTGAAATTAACTACAATAAGACAAAAATAATAACATTCCACCCCCGACAAAAAATACCTATAAGTATAAATTTCGAATACAAAGAATCAAAATTAGAAACAGTAAATAAATTCACCCTTTTAGGCCTAGACATAGATTCACACATAGATTGGAAATCACATATTCAAAAAGTAAGAACGAAATTATCCAAGTTTTCATACGCTCTCCGAGAAATCAAGAAAACAACAGATCTCAAAACAGCACTAGTAACATATTACGCGTACGCATTTGCATGGCTCAAGTATGGAGTTATCCTATGGGGAAATAGTACAGATGCGCCTATATTATTCACTTTACAGAAAAAAATGGTTAGAATTTTAATAAACATCAAAGACACAGACTCCTGTAAACCCTACTTTAAAGACCTAAAAATATTAACCCTGCCCTGCCTCTACATACTTGAAATTTGTAAGTTTGTACGAAAATATCCTCAATTCTATACCAAAAGAGGGGATATCCAAACACAAATTGCACTTAGACATGAAAGCAGATTGAACATACCCACTTCACGATTGAAAATGCACTCTTCTAGTGCATTTGTTATGTCCATTAAAATATACAATAAGTTACCGGAATACATTAAAAACATAAATAAAAATAATATCTTTAACAATAAATTAAAACAATTTCTGATAATCAAAAGCTACTACACTATTGACGAATATTTTAGCGATAAATTTCAACAATAATAAAAACAATATTTTACACAAAACCTACATTTAATTTTAAATTTCACTTTGAATATAAATTTATTTTAAAACACTAAAATAATGTCATTTTTAAAAATTAATATATGCTAAACAGCGCGCAATTAATAATAAAACATTCTACAAGACTCAATAAAATTGTAAATATTTAGTTTATTATAATTTATAATGTTAATAATGTAAATCGTGCAATATATAAATAAAACTTAAAACCAAATACTTACTTAAATAAAATATAAATACCATAACAGCAAATGATACTATTTATTGATACTATTTTAATACTATTTTATTTTTTTATTTTAATTTATTTTAATTTTATTTTAATTTCATATTATTATTATTATTATTTTTCTTTTTTTATAACAAGCGCCTTCATCCTCTCTCCTATAAAAAATTAACTTTGCTGTGCCCGACAGGGTCCATAATTGATTCAATGTTTTAAAATACCAACCATTTACTATGTACACATTATGGAATGCAATAAAGTATTGAGTATTGAGTATTGAGTATTGAGTAAATGTCTACAAATAGGCGGAGACGGACCGATAAATACCTGTAACTTATGAACATCAACTATAACAGTAAGTAAGTATCAGTATGAAACTCAATATTTACAAACGCAAGAATTTACCTATCTGTCTCCAAAGTCCCAATATGATTTGTTAACTTTGATGCATTTTCGAACTCAACTGAACCCTCAGTCCAGCTGGTCATGCGGTGAGATCACAACCAACTGCGCAATTTAGGAGTGTAGGCTTTGATTGGAAAATAACAAACTGGGCCATAAAAAGCTGTTGATAAAAGATGAACAATTTTTTTTTCACCCATAAAATTAAACATACTTACTTTTTTTCCAGTTAGCCTATATTGTATCACACTGCTGGGCAAAGGCCTCCCCTTTTTCCTTCCAAACCATGTCTTGAGCGATCTCTGGCCATAAATAATAATACTGAAAAAAAAAATGGAAAATTCAAACACACTACTTTGACTATGGGCTATCCCACAATACTGACTAAATTATCTACCTACAAGAAAATGCGCAGTTATAGTGGAAAAATTTCGGAGACCGTACTGAACGAATCTGCCTTTAAAAGAACATCAACGCGCGGCATACTAAGAAGTGGGATAGGAACATAGGACCCTTGCCATGCATGCTAATGCAGATTATCAAGAAAACATTGCAATTTAATGTATGGTAAATCATTGATGTTGTTATGGATAGTTAAGTAGTTGATCAAGTAGAAGGTAGATAGTAAAGGTAGCACAAGATGAGTGTTTTAGAAACGTGTCAGAAAGAAAATGCGTTGTGACCCGTTTAGATCAAATTAGTTTTAAACACAGTTACTGGATTTGTGTTGATCATTTGGCATTTAGTGTCAAGTAATACCTACTTTGTAATTAAATTTGGATGAATTTTATTGCTTTTTCTGGAATTATCGCTATTACGGGTCTGTTTCGATGGAGATATAAATCTGTAATATGTAAGTTATAATAATACGAAGGTTAAAAAATTATGCACAAAAACTTTTAAATTACAATCTGCAGGCGTGAACTCCGATGACCGCATTTACATCACTAATAAAAATAAAATAATACCGCTACACGGTTCCGTAAACATTTCACGATATTATCCTTTTGAAATCAACACTACTTGATACTTGAACTAGGGAATATTAAACGTAAACTCACCTCAAAGGGAATCCTGTGTCAACATTGTAAAGATATACGACAAACTTCACCAATTTGCTATTGTTCAGATTTCAATCATAAATCTGCCATTTCATATTAAAGAAACTACAACCTTGTTTGGATAAGTTAGGGTGTGTTTTTGATTGTATTAAAGTTAGAATTCGTAAAACATCTCCGGTGACAACGCAGCACATTCCAGAGATGCCTTTAATTAGAGGCAGGTAAAGTCGGCTCTGTTGTGTTTAGGCGTGACGTTAACGTCTTAACTTATAAGGCTGCCTGCTAAGTGCCTACTAATTCTTTGAAACAAATACCTTCAAATGTTGTATTATATACCGGTTTCTCTGTATCAAACGTTTACCTATTTAACACAAATATATTTCACTTTAACACATTAATTCATGAAGCACTCAAGGCTAATGAAATTATGGTAATAATATTGGCTAAACATGAAACTGCTCTTGCTGAATGTAGGTAGAATTAGGTAAATATAGTCTGTGACTAATAGAACTGACTTCTGCTCTTCAATAAATCTTAGATAAAGTACCTAAACTCAGATGTTTAATTTGCTAGACCAAAATGACAGCAGCGATCGAAGTTTTTTTGGTCATGCTGACAATGTTTGTTACTACGCAGTTGCCATAGACTAGAAAATTAAAAAAAAAATCAGTGTATAGGTTCTTCTTAAGAACAGCGAGTGTCTAAATAAAAAAATCATAAGTTTGTCTATAAAATTATGAATATAAAATGTTATAACAACGGAAGGAAGCCATTAATATTTATCCACTCCATAGAAAACTATATTTAAACTGTCTATTGTGTATTTCTGTCTTCATGAATACAAATCCGTGTTTCAAGTATTTTACAATAAAATGCCACGTTGGAACTTGGAACGTATAAACAAACCTTGGCGAACTTATGTTTAGAATATTTTGCTTTCCAAATGAAGGTGGTTAGATAATTCTTCCCACGCAAAGTTGTCTTGGCAAAAATATACTCCACGAATATAATATTATAATCTTAAATGTTCTCTAACATAACATGCGACAGGATATTTCAAAAACACGTCGCTACATATTGGATAGCAGAATTTTATTACCTCCTTCACAAATTGGTTGATGCGGAATATAATTAGGTATATTCATTTGGTCAACGATCTCTTTAGATAAATGGCACGTTTATTAACTACGGATATGAATAATAGTGTTGCTGTTTGGAAATTATGTAAGATTAATACGAACTTGTTATTCTACGTTTGATTAAAATGTGATATCTTTAATAATTAAGTAAAAAATTTTGTCGGGAATGCGATTAAGCTTGACTTTTCAGATTGTATTTTTGCCGAAAAGTATAAACACAATGGTTATTATGTAGTTGCTTTTGATGTGGCCAAACTTAATAAAAGCTGAAGGCTCGACATCAAATGTAAATGAGACGAAAGCTTTTCCGAAGTTTCCAAAGCACTTATGGCGAAGGAAAGTGAGTAAATATTGAGGAAACAGGAAAAAGAGCGTCGTTGTGTTGGCACATCGACCGCGTAACCCTCGAGCGACGTCGCGCCGTCAGATGTTCTCACGAGGCGGCGCGGGCCCCCAGAGGAATCTCGTGAAAGTTGGCCAACACTCGCTCAAGATCAAGTGGATGGGTCGGCGGAACCAGTTTTGTGAATCGGCAAGTGTAGGCAACGATGAGTTAGGAATCTACGGCGAAACCGGCCGAGCCGACAACAGGTCCGAGGAAATAGATCATTGAAGGCAATTTTAGACAGGGTCAGTGCACAAGTCAGTTATCGGCGCCAGTGCCCGCGCCTAGACTGGCTTCTAAATATTCGTGTGCGAATTTACAAGCCAGCGCTGACTTCCCGCCACTGGATTGACTTGAAATCAATTTACACGGGTTTTTTTTCGGGTCAGCGCTGGCTTGTCTCGATTTCGGCGCCAGTCATTGGATCTGTCTAAATCTGCCTTAATAAATATACCAAACTAGAAAACGAGATTTAAATGGGCGCTCGTGATAAAATCGCCATTCTATGAGTTGAAGCACGAGCGGGACAGTTATGGTGCACGCAGAAGTGTTAAATGTCAACGTGCTATTATGGATATTAAAATGGCGAATTCATTATAGCAGTAAAATGTCAGGATCATTATAGTTTTTGGTGGAATGCGTAGCCGCAACGGGTACCGCGACTCACGCGCGAGAGGCGTGCATTTACGTGCTCATTTAGCCTCGCGGTCAACAGCCAGCATTATGAATTGATCCTCGTACTCTTGCGAATGTTGAAATTTATTACAATAGCTCCCATAACGCAAAACAATAACAAAAGAATACGTAACCGTTCCGCTGTGGTTCGTCTTAATTGCAGTTCAATAATTAGTTCTGGCACAAATGCCGCGTTAAACGCACCATATCCGTAGCCGTGAACAACTGAATAATTTATGTGACCTATTCATTTGAATGGAGAAAAAATCTCCCATGCGATTCCTCTCACGTGCCATTGTGGATTGTTCCAGCTATCTAAATACGGCGTTTAATTGTTGCGGACTCATTGTCACTGCTATCTGCGATCTCACGGCAATGCTACAGACATAGACTAACTCCTTAGATTAGGTACAACATTTGTTTTGTGTGAAACAGCTGTCAGAGTAGGTACTTTGAATTTGAACACCTTTTTAAAAGATCTTATAGATTAGTTTGATACGCATGTTGTATTCTTAATTAACCACATACTAATGGCATTAAATCGGCATATTTCAAAGTCAGTATCACTAGGAATAAAAGAAAAAGTAAAGTCACACTTACATATGCCTGTTTTTACTTCAATAAGTTACGCTTTCAACTTTTTATGCAAGTTTATCCAACGACCATTTTCAAGATGTCGTGATTTTATTGTAAGCATTTTTTATTTATTTTAGCTATGCTTTCGTTTTAAAAGGTTACATATTAATATGTAATACGTAGCCATAACAATTTGAGCACGTGCGTGTTGTCTGCCCTTTAAGAAAATTTCCCCTTTTCACAAGGCTCTCTTTTCTGTCTTGTAAAAGCGTGGATCAATCCTTAATGCTCAAGCTCGTCCCGCCACCCTCTTAGACTGAAAGACAATGGCGTTACATAATGTATATCTGATACATAATATCATGTAGTATTGTATTATATCAGCGTTCGTATTGCGTTTCATAAAAAGCCGTGCGAGATCGCATTGAAAAGCTAGGAAATCGTTTTTACTGACATTACCTTATAAGTTTATACCTACAGTGGGTAATACTAGATAACATTAGCTATGTGTGAACTAAATACCATTTAGTATTTGAGTAGTTGGGCTCTGAGTTGAGTAAACAAAGGTGCCAATGGTTAGCGGCCCAGCTTATCTTACAAATATTTACATTTAAATAGCCATTGGTTACCGTTCGCCAGATCTTATCGCGCTGTCTAATTATATTGAGCAATGCGGGAGTAGAAACTATTTCATTGATTAACGCTTAATGCCAAACTTTAGCGATTATTCTGAGAGTTATTTCGTGTAATAGCAATTGTCTGATGAAATATCGAAGATCGTGACACTGATAAAAATTTCATTGGACGATTGAAAGTTTAGATAAAATATGTTTTATAAC
The DNA here is from genome assembly GCA_927399505.1 of Luperina testacea. Lineage (NCBI taxonomy): Eukaryota > Metazoa > Arthropoda > Insecta > Lepidoptera > Noctuidae > Luperina > Luperina testacea. The sequence continues at coordinate 12,653,989 of OV656768.1, read as the reverse complement.
TTCTTGAAAGGCTTTGGCTTGAAGAATTTAATTTCAAATATCAACAAAAGCTTACAAAAAGGTTAAGCTTTTGTACCGAAATGAGAGGACAGCTTAAAGTTATACAACCTCCGATGAATTTTCAAGACGGGAAGTTTCTCCTAATAAAATAGTGATAATGAGTTCTAATCCATACACATGGTGCGTCCTCATTCTACCATAAGGCACTCAATAAATTCAGCTTGGTAGTCCGCAGTAATACTAACCGATATTTCTTAAGCGGCTTAAACGCGGACCAAGCCTTGTCTCATCGCTGACTTCTTCAAACCTGTTTCCAAGTGGACCAAGTGGTCCCATAAAATTAATAAGGTCATACAGACACCATCATAAATTTTATACAACACATTATTATGGGCTGTTGGGGGATTACCATGGGATACTAGTTTAGTACCGAGAGCTTCGAAGGAATTTTATCTATGGAAGTATGAAGTAGTGTTTTCCTCTCAGTGGCAGCAAGTAGTCTTTCTGCTTAGGACGGAAATTTTAGTGCCAGCGAGTTCTAGTATCTCGAAAACTTGTGCGAAAAGATACTACAGAGACAAAATTAAGATCATCGTTGGCATGAATCTTTCCACTAGATTAGGATAAACTTTCGAGCTTAGAACAGCTAATATCTTCTCAAGTCTAGTACCCAAAAAGTTTCAACAATAAAACATCGACGAGTCATTCTTTAAAGATTCTTCAACTAAAGGCGATAAATAAAACTGATATCAGATTCAAAAGAAACTTTGATATCTGACATTTTTTTTTGACGATGGGAAATCATCTAATGATCCCTCCCGCTCTGGGTGGAGCGGAAGGGAGTGTCAGACTCTTACTGACGAAAACCCACCCGTGTTCCTTCCTTAGCCCTTTATGCTCCGGGCCAGCGGTAACCCTTTCGGACAATCCCGCTGACCCGGCAGGCTTCAGCCCTGACGGGCCCTTTCGATTGATGCTGACATCTCCTTGAGGCGCGCGAGGAACACGTACGCGCCGTCCGGCACGGGCCTGGTCCTGATCGGTCGGTGAGCTACACATTATTCTCCGTCCGCAGGCCCGCGCCTACTTTGGCTGGGAATCGTCACGCGGCTCCCGACGCCCGGAGCGTCTCCCGCGGCGCGGCGGCTGGGGCGGGAGGCTCTTTCCCTACCCTACGCCATCCCGCCACCTCCTTCGCTAGCATGACTGCTTCGCAAAATCGCTTGATATCTGACATTGTAAGCCATTTAAACGGTCTAAGTTTTCTTTGAGAGTTTTTTTACATATTTTCTTAACGCAGAGTGATAGGATATGAAGTAAACGACCTGTCTCAACGTAATCTCTGTTTACGTACATTACTGACTGAAGTTACGGTATGCTGAATTCGTTAGTTTAAACTAAGTTTAAAGTAGGTAACATCACGTATAATATACTCGGCCGCATTCCTTCGATATTGACATTTCATTACGGTCGAGATAATCATTGGTTTCTTAGAATATTTATTTAATTGTTTTTATCGTCTGGTTGGAATGTTATGAGATTAAGCTGCTACTCTAAAAGGTAAAGAAAAATAAGAAAAGGCAATAATTTCTGTGCACTTAATTAAGTATTTAAATGACTCGGGTGGCCATTGGTTTTCCAGCAAGAAAACGTAGACGACTTAAGATTGTTTATTTATAGTAAGTTGCAAGTTTTGAGCTACATTAAAACGAATATTTCGTAACTTAATCACTTAACCGACCGCTTAATTCAAAACCCAATTAATGTAATCAGACTATTTGTAAGCAAATTATACAAAGTTTTCCATTTAATGTTAATCGAGCAGTTAGTTGAAAGGTGTAATAAGCTTAAAATAACAATTCATTAAGTGGGGTTGCCAAACTAGGGTGCTGTTTAAGGGGCAGTCGAGCAAGTAACCTTTACTCGTCAAAGGTGGCACTGGCCGTTTGTCAAGACGCGTGCCAGTTACTGACACCTGCATTTTTTATGAAGAACAGCTGTTAAAGTGGGAAGGGGTTGCACGACGCACGTGCCAAATCGTACTTAGTAATAAATATAGAGGAGGTCTTTTCGTTCGGTCAGGGAGTTTCTATATAAGAGTAATCAAGTGATTAATTTGTAAATGCACAGAGAAAGAACATTTGAATTTTTATGCCAGGGGAATAAATTTAGGAGGAAATTCTTTGTTTCTATTTAGAGTTAGCGATAATAGCTGCTGGTGTTTTTGTTATAAAGAATGTAGGTATAGGTAGGTATAAAAATAGACTACAAATGTATAATTTAGTTGGAGATTTTAAATTAGTCATGGAGTAAAAGAATTGGCCTACGGATGCTGTCGCGCAGGCTTTACTCGTGTAAATTCCCATATTTAGTAACTACGACTGCTGTTCTTCTTCATTAGGATTCAGGCAGTAGGTACTTTATGTTGATAAAACAGAATTTCAATGTAGGGTATTTGATTCAAAAAATCTCTGAAATTAAGTTATTTACTTGTACATTTGCAGCAGTAGTGGCCCAGTGGTAGCGGCCCCGACTTACTAGTTTGTTTGTAGGTCGTGAGTTCGAACCCAGACAGGCACTTTGTGTATTAAATTTCATCACCATTGCTCTCAAAACGGTGCCAAAACATCGAGAGGAAACCGGCATGTTCGGGAGAAGACAGCCGATTCCCGGTCACACTGTAGGCGCGGGCTTGCGGACGGCGAGCAATGGGCAGCTCGCCGTCCGGTAAGGACCAGGCCCGGGTCGACGGCGCGTTGTGTTCCACGCGCGCCTCGAAGAGTTGTCAGCACTAACTGACGAGGTCTGCTAGGGCCGATGCCTGCTAGGTTTGCGGGTTGTTCGAAAGAGATACCGTGGCCCCTGGCACAGGCAACTGAAGGAACACGGGTGGGTTTTAGTCAGTAAAAGTCATCTGACACGCCCTGAGCTCCGAACAGAGCGGGAGAAGTTATTTGATAATTTTCCCCACCAAAAAAAAGAGGAAACCGTTATGTCCTAGAACCAAAAATTCGAAAACGTGACTCCTCCACCAACCCACAATTTGCCCGCGTGGTGGATTATGGCCCGCTCCTTCACAGAGATGAGGCCCAGAAGTTCAACATTATACGCTGGTTATATTATGTAAATGTACATTTTGTCACGAGCATTCTATTTAATAACACTCCTTCTGGCGCAGTCAGGTAATAAAATGCGTAGCTATCTTACAATAGTCAACTGAATACAAAGTGTCATTTGTCAACAAAAATCATGAGTTGCATTTTATGTGCACGCAATGCGCACACATAATGCGTGCGTTAATGTAAAAATAATGATGGCTCGTATTTCTAATAACATTTTAGGTTAGAAGCTAACATCTACAAACTGAAACATCAGCTGCAGTATCAAGTATTAACTCATCAAATTATTCTATCGTAGATTCTTGAAACGTGGGTAATTTTAAATTAGAGCTTCATCTGGAAGTCGTGGAAATGCTGTTGCAGGATTTGCTAACCTCGAACTAATTAACACGTGTTCAATACTAGAGAATATTATTATAATCTAACCAGTGACTTTATTTCACTACTGGGCGAAATCCTCTATTGATTTAGGAATCAGACTGAATTAATGATGTCTATCTATGGATAATCATTATGAGGTTTATTTATAAAGGTTGCTTAAAGCTATGTAATGATTAGCGATTCTGTAACCATACATTTTTGACGTTTAAATGTCTCTCAACTTCAAGTAACGTTTATGAATAAAGGGGTAGATCACTAGTCGATTTTAAATACGTGCTTTTCCCAGTCGTCCCCCAATAGCTTTCACGAATCTACCTCGGCTTCGCTAAGTAGCCGCGGAATTTTATTTATGGAGTAACATTTACTTTAAAGGCTCGTACACACAGGCGCGACGCGACACGCGACACAAAGGCACCGCTCGTTGCGCGACTTGCGGTGCCTTTGTGTCGCGTGTCGCGTCGCGCCTGTGTGTACGAGCTTTAAAATATTCCAAATTTTATCAACATCTCGATTCACCCAATCGAACGAGCCTCCACAAAATTACCTCTTACAACCGCAACGCAAACAATGAGTAGTATGCCTCCATAGATAGATAGATAGGTTTGTTTGCACCTGCACGGCAGTACAGCCACAGACTAGCATCGATATTTCGGTCGCGTGCCAGCCCGTACGTGACTCGTGACGTCTGTCGTTACCCTTCGGAGTTGGCACCGCAATACACTTTATAGTGAGTTCATTAAATTACACATCTGCCATCATTGAGGGGCCCGAGACCAAATAATAAAAGCCGCACAGGTCGATCGATCAGGTTAAACTACGCTTGCCGCGGTTGGTCTGTGAATGGGTGACCATCGTTACATACCGAGACCCCTCCGTGCCTCGGAAAGCACGTTTGGTCTCGGCTGTAATACGTGGATCTTTGACAGTCGTTATTGGTAGTCCTAGTTAGAAGCCCGAAAGTCTGACAACAAGTCTTACCAAGGGGTATCGTATTACCCAGTAACTGGGTTGTAGAGGTCAAATAGGCAGTCGCTCCATGTAAAATACTGGTATTCAGCTGCATCCGATTGGACTGGAAACCGACCTCAACATAGTTGGGAAAAGGCTAGGCAGATGATGATGATCTGCCACCATTGTAGGATTGTGTTTTTTTATGAATGTCGTCAATTTACGCCGTATGCTTCCCAATCCCTTGAGCGAACCAGCCGGTCCATTCTGTAAAATTTCATCGTGAAAACCTAGATGAAGGGAGCTGTCAATAGTTTCAATCTCTATCTGTGGAATCTCAGCTCACTTCACATAAGTAGTTGAAAATGGCGTGTACGTAGAGAAATTGGCAGAAAGGGTTAAAGCTGGATTCATATCACTGTGTTATGTCCTGTGGTAACGGCGTCTGACGCAGTGTTAGCCTATCAAAACTCGTCATGATTTGACGTAGTCCTGAACGGATTCATTTGATTGGTGTATCCCGAACCACGACACAACACGACACAGTATTGTGTCTGTGGCTCAACTGTTTGCTAGTAATAACATATTCATTGACGACGGTCACCAATATTTCTGCCAAACATGGTGCTATCACGGAATACATAATAGTACAGTAATTGTTATGGAAGTAGACGCCAGTAAGAGGGCAAAGTTTAGCACGTATTTAAAGTTCGTAATTAACTATCACATTGAAAAACTTGCTGACAGCCTTCCTAATATTGCTGTGAATAAGTGGTTGATTTGAACTCGCAAACAATTTCAAAACCACATTGATGATACATTCGCCAATGACACAACACCTACCTACTTTCGTCGTGTCTTTGAACTAACAACAAAGAAGGTCGTAAGTTCAAATCAAACTTTGTCGATGCATTCAAAACCTAATTGTGGTTTAATTTAGCTGAATATATTCTTGCGATTATAATAATGACGTGTATAATATTACGGAATCATTTGCTATAATTATTATATATTAGCTGTTGCCCGCCACTACGTCTGCGACCAAAGATGAAAATTAGCTAATGTCCTACTCGAGGTCATGGTCTACCCATGTGCAAAATTTCATCCAAATCCGTTCGGCGGTTTCAGCGTAACAAACAAACTTACTTTCGCATTTATAATATTACTAGCTGAGCACCGCGGTTTCACTCGCATAAGCGTCGATCCCGTGGGAATATGGGAATAAAAAGTATTCTATGTGTTAATCCTGGTTATAAACTATATGTGTGCCAAATTTCATCCGAATCCGTTCAGCCGTTTGTGCGTGAAGAAGTAACAAACATACAAACACACTCACAAACTTTCGCCTTTATAATATTAGTGTGAAACTGTGAAGTGTGATAATTATTATGTATGTAGGAAAGTTTTATGTACAAAAGCTGACGTTTTGTTAAAATTAGAATTAGGTAAGTATAGCACTATCATCGAATAACAACGCTGTTTGCCATAGTTGGTATATTCGCGTTTTTATTACTTTTTCAAGGTTTGTCCTTATTAGATTATTTTTATCCGTGCACTGTGTTCAAGAGTTATTTGTTTGAATGTTAGCAGAACTAGAAATTATTTTCTTTTCTATATATTTCCAAATAAATAAATACGAAGTGTCTGTTTGTAGTGCAAAATAACAGCTTTTTACTAAATGCCTATCAAAGTAGGTAGGTACATACTTATAAACGATAAATACTTAAAACATTTTTTTTTAATTTAATTTTTGTCTCTGTCTGTTTCTTTCGGCTAGTCTCCGAAACGGCTGCACCGATTTTGACGGGACTTTTACTGCCAGATAGCTGATATTAAACTAAAACCTAAAATTAGGGTTCCACGCAAGAAAATTAAAACCCATGAAATCCACCATCCACGCGGACGAAGCCGTGAACTAACTTAAATATCTATAATATAATGTATTTTTTTTGTTTTCAGTGCATTTCAAATGTACCTACTCATGCACCGAGACTAGAGTTCATTTTGCCATTTCTAATCTATATTTAGTAGTCTAGGTACTTCTCAAATCCTCTGTTACTGCTTTTCGTAAAAACTAATAACTTACGAGCTGACTTTGTGAGCATCCTGAAGTCCTGAACAGTGAGTTAGAGCTCCGACTAATTAGTAGAACGTCTTGCAACTTCGTTTATTATTTATTTGCAGCAATATGTTACTAAGACAGCTAGTATTTAGGAGTTAAATCTATTTAGACAAACGCTGGAGCATTTGTGTTTGATTTAAACGAAAAATAACTACCTACAAACATTAACTAAGTTTAGTAAATGTCGGGTTTTAGGTACCTACCTACTTATTTTTTATCTGAACTAAGTTTCTAGTTAGAAGATTGCTCTGAATTTTCCTTGATTAGAAGAGAACCACTTTGACTGTTTTTTGACAAAATCATTGATCTCTTTACTTCTACCGTATAAAAGACCTACCTTTTAAAAATTCGGCGATATTGACATGGGTAATGGAGGTGTGTACCTTGGAATAAGGACTTGCAATTGTTATTAGGTACTTACAAAAAAAAACCCTAAAGTAAATATAGGCTGAACTCAAATATACGGGACGCGCGTGCACGTGTCGTAATCTTATGTAGGTAGTATTTGAAATAGTAGCTTGCTTATCTCAAGATAAGAATTTATTGCCTTCTACCTATTGTATAGTGATTACATTCGAATTTTTATCCCACAGCGACGTTTTCGTGGCACAAAAATTGTTTGTTCGAATATTAAATCAGGCGTTTTATATATTTACCTGATATTAGAATTTCAAATGACGTAAGAATCACTTTAATGTATATTGTAATTTCAAGAAAGCGCTACGGGCGCTCGCGTCTTGATGAATTTCTTGTAAGACTGTGATTTATGCTATAATAAATAGAAGTTACTCTCATGAATGTCAAGACTATTTAGAAGGAAAACTGATTCAGCCAACATTACTTGCATAATTTCTAATAGGAGTAAGCAGTACTTATATGTTCTACGACACTCGTAGTTCCGTTGTGTGTCCGTGTTCTATTTATTGACTGCTACAAAAGTTAAGTATGACATGAGAATTGACGTCCAACACAAACGATAATATTGTGCGCATGATTGGGCAGCGTGAGACGTTCACTATTCATGAAAGAAATTGCAAAATTTTCGAGGAAACAGCAGAAATACCACCCTCCGCGGATTGAGCAAGCGAAATTCCAACAAAAACGATTTTATGCAATTACGCTTAAGTTGTCCGGAGAGTTATTACTAAACCGAGAGCGCGGTCACGCCGCTGTAATGTTCGCCGGGATCGCTCGTGCGAGTCACGAGCCTCTCACAGCCTTATTCAGAAACAGAATCCAGCCTTTTACCGTCTTTTTGCCCTTTGTAAAGATTATTTTTTACGAACACAAAAATACACGGTCGAGATATTCGCACGTCATTTTTACAAGTGCGTTCCATGTTCGATATTTTTTATTCCAATTTGTGGCTGACACGACGCGCCAGGCGGTATACAATAGGTTTGTGCTTCAAAATACGAAATCTAAATTGTTAACAATAAAAATATATGCAAAAATATGGAAAAATTGGTTCCAAAATGCTTCACTGGTAAGTTTTTGTACCTAAAATCAACATGAAATATATTTGAGCGTTGTTGTTCGATGTTGGAATCGAATCTTTCTAATACAAATACGTCTTCTCAATAATAGTATGTTACAAAACAAATCTGGGCAACGCCGGTTCGTCCCGACGTCTGTCGCATGCCTGCACGTCGGAGCCGCTTTATAAGAGCAACCACACTCGCACAGCTACATTATTAAATAGGTAGGTGCTCATGCACCTAGTATGTGAAGAAATGTTTCTTGTCGGCTTCTACAAGGAACGCTCAAAGCAGGAATTTAAAATGTAGCTTGGCGTGGCTGAATAAATGAGATGGAGCTTTTGTGCTGGTACCAATGTTCAGGTAATGTTTTTTGTCTTCATGATTTAAGGAATAAACCGTCACTCCCTTTCTACATCAGTTGTAGAATTACCTCACTTGACGTTTACCTTAATCATCGTTTGGCGAGACTACATTCCGAATAGGAATAAAATCTTAACAATTTCTGTGGTGTCGTACATCTCATGGATCAGTTCCCCGGAAGAAGTATGTCATCACATGTATAGTCAAAGCAGACACTGCGTTCTGCAGCTATATCTACCTAGATAAAACTTACCTACTGCTTACCTACATAAAACAGCTAAATTAAAAGAGACGTCTTAATCTTATAACATATTTTGTTCATCACATATTATGTACACAACATCCATTTGTAAAGTTATTTAAAGAGGTTCTGTTAAGTGTGCGAAAATCTCTTTTGTTCGCTTGAAGAAGGAAATGGCCCACACACGCATTGAAAATTTATTTTTAGAAGGATAAGCGCAGATTACCATAGTAAGCTTTTATCGCAATCATGCAAAAGAGGTTTTCACTATAATATGCACACACATTTTATACTCTTGCGTCCTACTAAATAGGTAAGGCTAGGAAATGAGAACTATCTCTACTGATATAAAAACAAAAATGAAATAGAAAACTTTTGTGCGATTTGTTCTTCTTGAATATTTGACACGGAGCTCGGAGTAGGATAAAGTTAGTAAGTAAACTACCTATTTCGTGACATCTATAAACTTTTCAAATGTGTGTTTGTTTGTGAAACAACTATAACTTTTGTGTTGCTAATGCGACAGAGGGGGACGTATTTCGCGATTCACATGCAACGGTACCAGTCACAGACTATTACCATACCATTGTAGGAAACCCTGTAGAAGTTACTCGATTATTACTACAGGGTTTGAGGGGGGGGGGGTACTAACCTGAGGGGCTCTAAAATGATGTCACACCTATATAGGTGTGACATCATTTTAGAGCCCCTCAGGTGCAGTACTGTTTTTCTTTCGGAGCCAGTGCAATTTGTTAAACAATGCAACATTTTCCTTAATTTTTTTATTGGTCACATTCTACATTGTTGATGTCATTTGTCAATATCAAATCGACTTTTGTGTCCAACTCAAACTCAACGCATTTATTTCAATTAAACCTTGTACAGGCACTTTTGAATTGTCAAAATTTAAATAGTCTGTCAGTTAGTCAGAAAGTTGAAGCTAGTTGCTCATTCCAAAACGTAGATCTCTATGGAGAAGAACGGGCAAGAAACTCCATGGACACTCTTCTAAATCAAGATATTACAAAATCGACTCACTGTCAACTCACTAATATAATATATCTTTTATCGATTCTAAATATTGCGTTAAAAAACAAATCGTTTTATATATACGAAGAAGTATCGCAATAAACGACGCCGGCAAAGTACTTTGTAAGTCGTGGGAGTCGTGTAACTATGTATGTTGATGCAGAATTCATCTTCATTACTGCAGCGGTGCGCTGACGTTCAAATGAGATAAGTTGCAGTATTCCTTGTTCCATGCGCAATGTTCCTTAACGCGAGTTAAATAAGCTTTCACTTTAGTTTCCTGCGGCGAAAGTAGAGATAAATCTCGTGGGATAGCTATGGTGATTAGGTAAAGATTGCTTTGTTGATGTAATCTTTTGTGATGCCAAATTGATTATTATCGTTGATAAGATTCCGTTGAGAATTGATTTTGTATGCATTTAGAGATTATGTTAATTTCATCATTATATACTTATATCTCGCGGGTTGAGTTTTAATTGAGAGTTTTAAATACTTTAGGGAATTTAATAATACGAATGAAAACCATTTATGCTTTCACTCATTGTGAAATTATATAATTGTTTAAATAACCAATAATATAGTCAATAATTAACGTTTATTATAGCCTGTATTAATAAATAATAGCTTAATAAAATAATGAACTGAGCGTGTAGATAATAATTAAGTATGAAAAAGTGAATGTGTCGAAATCAAACTTTGAATTTACTATAAACTTTTATTCTTCTTTGTTAGTTAGTTAGTATGTATAGGTCAAATCTTGCAAGCTGAATTTAAACCGCTTCCTCTTATCCTACGGAGTTGAAATTTTACGTGTTGATTCTGTTTCGAAGACAAAGCATTTTTTTTGTCTTCCTGTCTACTGTGTCAATGCAAATGTGCCTCAAAATAGTTTTCCATAAAACGGGTGTAGTTGACCACTTATTTTATAACTCTACTGCTTAGTAACACTTCCTGAAACCACATATTGCGGCGACGCGGTATCAAAATCCCGTTATCTATCAAATCTTTGCCATTGTCTCCACTTTATAAAAACACTTTTAATACAGAACCTACTTGATTCGATTTCTTGTAAGATGAAGAGAGAATGATGACGTTTCAGTTTTCATTTATCATCCCGTTTATCCGCGAGTTGGGGGAACAAAATTGAAACTTTGCCGTTTTTAAGCCTGTCCCCAGAGTTCAGGGCTCACCCCTACGGAGTCTATAAAGTGAATATTGTACCACGTAGCGATTTTTTTATTATTACAGGCATTTTGGTTGGCGTCTCCGATATAAAATAATTTGTTGGCTTGAATTTTAAACGCCAATGGGTGTGGTGTTATTGTTTACGCTTTTGTGTTACGTTACGTGGTTTAGCTAGTATATAGTTAGGTATATTTGACGACATTATTAGGCTTTCAAGCCCATTCTTTTGTAATTAATATATTAGAGGCAGTTCACATTCATAGGGTTGTGGGGTTTTGTTCTGTATAAACTGCTTTCAATGGTCCATTTAATTCATAATTTATGCTATCTACACAGAAGGAACCCTTTTAATAATGCACAGACATCGTGATGGCTACTAGATTTACCGAACGTTAATAAAACTCATAAAATATGGAATGTAGGTGTATTGTTCCAGTCGTAGCCGGAAGTGCGCCTCGTGGCGTTGAGGGATCCAATGACGTCATATTAATATCCGGTATAGCGGGACCCGGTTTCCGGTTCTGTTGCATTTCGCTGAACAGTGTAATTACCTATTAGAGATTTGAACACTTTCGAATATTTTTACATGAATTTCATCTTGTTTACGTAACGTTTACGTTTTCGGCGTTTTGTTACCAAGCAGGTGTGATGCATGAAAGTAGAAAAGGAAAGTTTGCTTTCTAGAATACTCAGTAGTGTGTAATTATAACAGTTAGCGTATGGTATTGTTAGTGCCGGGGGTACTTATAGTGGCGTCGTAAAGTACTATTATAACAGTAGGTACGTTCGCGTGCGTTGTATCGGGTTCACTATTTCAAACGGGACTGAGACTGAAGATTACGCGGCGGATATGTGTTTTATTATGTACTTATTTGATCTGAAGTAAAGGTTATAGTCTCTTGAACTATGACTCGTGTTCGTTAACTGTTATCGGATCGTTTACTTTACCTTTTACGATTAAAACGCACACGAGCGGAAATTGCTTACGTCGCTAACATAATTCTCATTTGATAACGTTGCGTTGTTATCATAGTAGGAATTCACTTCAGTTGAGTTTGAATAGACTACTTAACCTTTTACCGACAAAAGAACTTTCATAAATTTGAAACATGACCTTTATTTTATATTTGTACGTAACATAACATCTCATCAAGCCTGTAATTTCTGAAGGGTTAGGTAAAGGTCCACCAGGTGAGCCTATTGTCATTAACCTGTCAGAAATCTAGACTCCGGGCTGCTACTGAGAAATTCCTAATTGAAAAACCCAATAAAACTTTGCCCCACCTGGGAATCGAATCCAGCCGGTCGATTCTGTAAAACTCTCACCGTGAAAACTTAGGTGAAGTGAGTTTGTTTTTTCTAGGAATTGACAATATTGACAGCTTAGGTACTCCATGCTCACTTCACCTAAGTTTTCACGGTGAGATTATCACAGAATAGCACCGCAGTACCACATGCTCAGCAGTAGCCCTTGCGACCACTAGACAAACTACGCAGTTTCTAGTTTTTCCTATTTCACTACCGTCAAACGGGTGAATATGGATGCAGGGTTGAATCGGGACGAAACTTTAAAAGTATTTTAACATAGAAAAAATATATCGCCTCTTTACTCCAATAATGTGTTATCTTGAATATTGAAATGCTCAGACTTATCACGTTATTGAAGTAAAGAGGCGATATGTAGTTTGTTGCCAAAAAGGACTCTAATGTGTTTACTGTATAATAATTAACGATTATATGCCTTTGTTAGCAAGAAACTGTATAACTTCAACGTTGAAATCCATTTTAAAGTTTTGTTCCGATTGACCCCTGCATCCCTATTTACCCCTTTTCTAGGTATTAACCTATGAGTTATCTTGCTTCAATTAAATTCGCACGACACCATTTTCCGTCGTGAGAAAATGAATTCATTTAATTTGCATACATTCACAACAATGGATAAAGGCTCCTGCAAACAGGCGCGACACGCGACGCGAATCGCGCGCGACACAAAGGCACCGCGTTTATCGCGTCTCACGCCTGTTTGAAGGAGCCTTGTATCAATATTTTTATTTTATTTTTTTTTTTTAAAAAAAAACGTTGCCCCACACTAGGAATTACTCCTGTATCGTGGGTGCGTTTACAAACATTTAAATTCACATACACATACAGCCAGACCCGGAACAACTACCTGTAGGCAATACAAATATTTGTTCCGTGCGGGAATCGAACCCGCGACACGCAGCGCAGCAGTCGATCGTTAAGCCACTGCGCCAACCGTGTCGTCAATATAGTTTACTAAAGCAATACAATAAGTAGTATCTTCTTATCATTCTCACGCAGTGCATTTTATTTGCACGGGTAAACGTAGCGTATCATTAAAGTTAACGCCCCCTTTATCCAGTGAAGGTCTTAAATAAAAAGGGATTCTCAATGGAATAAGTAATCTCCTATAAAGTATATTCTTAACGAATCAAATTTATAAAAGCATTTGCGAAGAGCGCAATGCAGCATCGAATTGGAAATTTAAATTTAATTTAAAATAGTAAACATCAATGTGATTGGTTTATATGTTTCGTAAACAAAGTCTGACTGAAACGGTTTTTTTTTTTTGTTTACTCCTGTAGATAAATAACATGTTCAATTTGTGACGCATCAAAATATTGGCTTGGAATGGATGAACGGACGATACGGCATTTTGTTTAAAATAACGTAACGCTATTTGCATTCCAAATCGGTCAGATAGTGAATTATTCGCGTTGCTTGTTCACTTGATTAAATCAGGTATCTCATATATGTAGTTGCTGTTATAACTTATATTGGAGGTAATGGATCGTTATCTTGATTTGCATAACTAAACAAACGTATTACCCGTTTTGACTAACACTAGGCAACTCATATATGAGATACCTGATTTAATCAACACTTAAAATAATGCCTAAATAAAATTGGGTTATTGGATTTTCATCTTTTGGCGCTGAGCCGAGCGTTTGAAAATTCCACTCAAAGCGTTGAACCTTTTTGCCCAACACCACATAAATGCTCTCCTCGTGAATCTAGTAGGTACGGCGTTATCTGTGTGCAACTTCCGCACTGACGAAGTGTCAGTCCTTCTGTTAGCTATGGTCGGTTTCGTAACAGTCCCACATGCTGGTTTCAAACGAAATTTACCAGAGACATGGTACCTTTGGACTTGACTAATTTGTTTTTAGTGATAACACACGGTTTTTTGTTTTTCATTGTTTCAGAAGTAAGATTAGGTAAGATTAGCTCAGAAAATCTTAGATTGTTAGGCTAGCATATGTCTACAAATTATATTAAACCAGTATTTGCCTTGTAGCCTTATAGCTTTAATGAAAACAGAGATTTGGCAAAAATGTGTAACTGTACCTAATTGCACTCACTAACTCAATCTCAACTGAATTATTTTGAAAGATATTGCTAATCCATTGCTTCATATGTTCCAAAATTTGCCTGCTCAACAACGTAAATTACGCAGTGAATGTTGTTGAACTGTCAAAATGAAAGCCATTGCTCCTGATAGTAGTGTGTTACGCAATTACACCGCTGATCACTATAACCTTAAATGGACACACTTAAATTAATCTACATAAAAATAAAATGTATCTAAGTTAGAGAAAGATACAGCTCCATAACAAGTAGGTAAGTCAGTAAATAGTTCAGCTGTGGTTACTTGTCACTCTGCCTCTCAGCGACAATTGTGACGAGTTTGTGGGCGGGATGTAGAAAGTATGTCTAAATTTATGGACCAGCTCCGCCCTTAACTACCCATTGTCTCTGGTTTAGAACAATAGTACGCTCTAGTGTGTAACCTCTATGGTTATTTTAATTTCCCGCGACGACCTTAAATTTTCCTCTGGTTGACTTCGTAAGTGCCCTGTTTAATGACAGTGACTTGAATAAATATTGTTGCGGAAAAAGTAGGTCAGTTGAGGAAAATTACTTTTTGTCTTGTACTTGACACTCATTTGCATATTGACATACTGTCGCCATGATGCATCATACTAACGCTGTGCGCAGACCCGAGTCAACTATCTTTAGGTGGACTATCGCTTTATTAAAACCAAGATGGCGCCTGCATCAAAACAGTAAAAGTTGTCAAAAATACACTTAAAAAACTGTTTTGACTCTGTGGTACCTGAACACTGTCTAAGGATAACATATTATGTCACTATAGGAAAAACTTCTCATAAACTTGGTTTTTTAATTGTAAACAGTTACTTGACAGTTGGAGGGATACCAGTTTCTGACAAAAAAAGAGAAATGAGGTAAAAAAAAAATGGAATTGAAAGAACTTTGTAGTGTACTAACATGCATATTATTTATTAAATTTAATAACTGAAACATTGAAACACATTATATTCGTTTATACCATAACTCAAAAGCGATGAGTAGGTACCTAGTGACGATGTTATAGTATGGTAACTTTATTTGGCTTCGATCTGTCAAGGTACTGAATACGATTAAAAGTCTAGGTAGGTATAGTAGAAGCATTTACAATAATTTTTCAAAACAGAAGTCCTATAGATAAAACTTTACTTTTAATTGCAAAAGTTGAAGCAACGTAGGCCACATCTAGTGTCACGGGGACTCTGCGTGCTTAAGTTGTCGCTTCCTGGGACATGTAAAGCCCCGTGTCACGAGCCAGTCCAGTGTCTGGGGTATTACACGATCGAGTGCACTGCTGACGCCGTCCGTCGAGAATGTATTAAATACTGAGTTCATTAATGCAACGCCTTATTGTTCTTTGAGATTTTTGAAGACCTTAATTAGCAGCTCCTCGTGGAAGAGTTTGCCACATTAGGTCTGATACCAAGAAGGTTTTAACCATCAAGGCATCTTCGGTATTGTTTCATGACAAACAAAGTTAAATGATATTGTTCATCTCCAAGAAAAGCTTTTATAATGCGGTTGTGTTTTCCAATGTGGTCCCTTTAATAGGCTTTTCGAACTGTACAGGTAAACTGCTTGACTGAGCATATCTGCATATACCTTTGATAACAGTAGGAATAACTTACATTAAATACGATGTAGATTCGTCTTCTATAATGTTCAAACTGATCACGTCTAAGACATCCTTGTCTACTTTGTAACTCTTTAGAACATTATTGCCTAGGCTACTATTCAAATAAGTCTCTCCACATTAATGCATCTTACATCGCATATAAAGTACGCTTAGCTAATTTTATGCCATCATTATCGTGCAACGTCAACGTTGCTATGAATAGAAAGTAGGCGACGTTGCATGTTGCATGCTGCGATCACAGTTATTGGCTGTGTCATAACGTACGACGCTTATTGAAATTATCATGGCTAATTATATCGCATAACATTGCCATGCGTGTGTTTATGGACACATAATGGTTTATTTGTTTATTGATTGAGGTGTTGATGTGAAAGTTGAAGAGAAAGACGTTTTACTCATGGACAGTCATGGTTAACATTCTTGTATTCATTGCCACATCGGTAAATGAAATTTTTACAATGACTTTGAGGACCAAAAAAACATGTTACGCGCATTCTGGACACTACCGCAAATCGAAAAGTAACTGAAAATTGTAACAGCTGAAAACTCGCTTCAATACAATTTCCTCATCCCTTAATCCAAGTTATCAGCACACATTAAAATCAAATCTCCACAAATCTTTATCTGTACAGTACAAACCATGTCTCCATTAACTTTTACTGCCATAGCTAAAGCTTAAAGCCGAGCCTCCAGTCAATATCTCAACAGATAGAACCCGTACCGTTCACATAACATCCTATGTTAAATTGATACTAAACACACAAGAACATATAACCTTGATAGCCGACGTGGGATAGGATTGCGTGCGTAGATTGACCTTTGTGGATTGCTAAATTGTCGGGAACTGGTTTTGTAGCGCTATCCAACGTTCAATAAAACGTAAACAAACGGAACATACGCACAAAATGGCCGCCTAGAGGTCCCACGTTGTGCCTTATATTCCTATGTAGTTTAAAAAAGTTTTCACACTTGCTCGCTAATGTCAAATCATACTCGTATGTCATGCAAACCTAACCTGAAGCAAGTCATTTAAGCCCTAGGGGCTCTAGCCGGGCATAAATATTGTACTTAATTTCGTTATGAATATGTATTTGGAAAGTCAACTGAGAAACATTAACTAATAAAAAAGAACTATATTCCTATTATTGTACAGGTCGACTAAAGAAGTTTCATGGGTTTTAGTCGCCGTCGATGAAAAAATTGATCGGTTGCTGTGGCGAGTATACCCTCGCGTTAGAATTTTGGATTGGGGCTGTCGCTCCATCGACGAAATTATTTATTGTGCATGGTTTTGACGAAAATGCATGAGATTAGATTGAAAAAATTAAAAAACCCGACAGACAGTAGGTATGTTATTTTAGTTCAATCTCAGATTTGATGCCACCAACTGCATTAGACTGCCTGAAAAGTGAGCTAGTTTCGATTCTTAGTTGCAGTTGGGTTTTTATTTTAATCGTTTTAGTGTGTTATATTTTTGGAATCGTCTCCTTAAGCCGTTTATTTTGATACTTCACATGGTAATGGTGGAGCTTTGGGATCCTTCGTTGTGTTCAGAATTCATAATAACGTCCGCGACATTAAGACACTGCTTTATCCCCTAAGCTGATAATACTTGAAGCCATATTGGGTAACTAGATACAGTATTTTAAGGATACAAATTCCAAGGTTTGATGAAAAAAATCTACGCAAAGCTGCAACATGAAACCAATTCGTACTAGAGTGCCAACCCAATACCGTTCCGTTCTCGATATGTTCTGGTTTTCATCATATTTTTCAAATTGAAGCTGAATTGTATTGTATCGGTATCAATAGTGCGACAGCTTTCATTGTTTTACCCTTTATTGGAGAGAGAAAAATTGATATCAGTACGTAAATCACCTATAACTTGAATATTATATGAACAAGAACTTGTTACTATACAATCAATCAATCAATTGTATATTTTTTGTTATGTATTTTCTTGTGTAAAGTAAATAATAATCATCTACTAAAATGTTCTACTTTTTTATTGTAAGAATTGCTTCAGCAAGCAATTTTATACGACAATATTTTCAGCGATATTCAATTTCCAGTTTATTTTGAAACGATTTTCCTCTGAAAAACAATTTGGCTTTTCGAATCCGTTTTATGAAATGGATGTCAGTTTATCGATTATAACAAAAGCGGATATGTTGTTATAGCTATTGTTTTAAATTTTTATAAATGAAAAATCAAGCGATATAATACTCTACTATCTATGTAAAAATAGGCGCTGAAAGTATTCCTAGAATTTAAAGACAAGGAGTATTTATTCATGAAATAACTTTGTTTCTTTTCTTATGATCAAAAAGGTTTTAGCGAGGCTACTGAACCGAGGTAATTAACATAATTCCGAGAAGATATTTGGGATATTATGTCCGGATAATGTTTTAATCAAGATCAAAGTCAATGTCGAAATATAATAGTCTTATGGAATATAAGTCTTGTCATAGAAGCCGTAAAATAGACCTACAAAAAAGTTAAAATAAATCCTATCAAGTTTACGTGGAATTTGAAAGGTTTAAAGTTCAAACAAACTAAATAAAAGGTTTTTTTTTCTAATCAGTTTGAAAAAACAACTAGCACGTCCACTTCATCATGTTTGACCACTCCGGACGTAACTCTAGTAAGTACACAGATCTACAATGGGCGTACTCTAATGACGCCGCGTGATCAGGGATTGCAGCACGCTCATTGTTCGAGAGCAGTAAACGTAACACTTAGAATGTTAATTGCACATCGCCGGATCGGTTTACAGAGACGTCTTTGTTTGACAAGCACGATCCGTAAACGACGAACTGGTCTGTTACACTGTTTGTTCAGGTCCAGGTAACTTATTACGAAGGTTACGTAGGCCGTAATGCTCTGTCTTGTTTCATACACTCAGCGCTTTTCAACAACCTTTTACTTCTCATTTACATGGGAAAAGGGTGTTAAGTTTATGTTTTACAGTCCGTTTTTAAAGTAAGCTATTTATACCGAATCTTAATTTACATTTTGCTTTTATTATGCATAGAACTGTGTCCTAAAATAATCCTTCAGCTATTTTGTAGTCCGCCTAAAGTTGGAAGCTTTGGTCCCTTGTTTGGTTAGCCGGAATTGAGGAACGGAATTAGCTTAGGAATCAAGTTACTCAGCCGGACAACTTGATATTTCAGTTACACGTTGAGCGTGAATAATATAAAACCGAGGACGATTTACATTGCGGCAAAACTTCTGGTAGGTACTAAAAAATGCAGCTTCTGAAGAATGTCATTAATTTATTTATATACGCTTGGTTCCCTAAGGGGCCAAGGGGCTGACTGGAAAGCGACACCAACATTAATTGCTTTGGCGCAAAACTGGTACTTAAGTGCCAAATTACAGACTGAAAAAGGTGCTGGAACTGGTAAGTCGGCCTCTTGACTTTTCTCCCAAATTATTTAGACAGTGTTGCCCGCGTATGTTCTTTCGTTTATCTTCAAAACGAGTTAATATAAGAAGCCACCTAATATGAAAATTCCAACGCGTCGCTAGTGGGTAGTATTAAAAACAATGCTCCACACGGCCACTTGAGCCACATCTCTGTGCTCGCTCGAGGGCACTTGCTCGGGTCGAGCCGCGGCTGGAGAGTAATCGCGCCGCGTCTTCACCCTGTTACCGTAATGCTTGAAGCCAGCCTGTGCATACTCATGCATACCTATTGAGAAGTAATAAATATTAAACATTTTTGGGCAAAGTAAATGAAATTTTTGATCCAAAAGTAAAATAATTTATAATGAAGGCGTCAAACACGATATAGATTTGGGTCAGGCTTTGACATGCATACTATATTCATACTATTATTATTAATTTGATAGTGACTCTGTCTTTATGTTACTTTTTCACGCCTAAACAACTGAACGGATTGCGATAAAATTGGCAAGGAGATAGATGGCATCCCGGTAGCATGTTCCCGTGGGATAATTTCCGACATCCACGCGAGTGAAACCGCGGGCAGAAGCTAGTAGGACATAATTGGGCATTTACGAGTATCACTTGACAATCTTGCGACCTACGAAGTCAGCATTTTAGAATAGCAAGCAACATAGAATGGCAAATAACTTTTTAAGGAAGAAAATTACCGCAATGTGGTCTTGACGAATTTAACCAAGCAAAATAATAAAACTGGTGTAAGGGAGCTCATTGCGGTAGGGCTCAAAACAGGTTATATTACAGGACTGTTAAGGCTAAGATCTTTAATGGTATGCAATGACGGGAAACACCTGGCTTCTGAGACGCGGACGCTGCGTTTTATTCTTATAGCCCGAGTAATGCGAACGAAGACTTAATACCAAGTACCCAGTTTATCTTGCCAGGCGGTGGAGCGAACTAAAATATGTGTTGAATTTGACAGCTTTTTGTTTTTTATTTAGACAAGCAACGTCATCCTGGACTGTCAAAATATTCTAGGCAATCCATAAATATTTTTTTGTCGGCGAATTTTTGTAATGGACTTGTTGTTTTTTATTATTGGTCTAGTAGACATTATGTCTTTGCTTGAACACTATTGCCAATTGCGAACAGTTTTTATTGATCTTTCCGCATATCCAACTAAATATTCAGGTGTTAGTTTAGTGGCGTAAGACTTAGCTTAAATGGTAATACCAGATTTGTTGTTGTCGGCAACGCGAAAGTAATACAAATGGCTTTATTCAAGCGTGTCTATTATACTTATCTCGCTGATTATGGAAGTTGAGTGCGAATTGTGGTAAGTAAAGGTACAGAAGTTAGGAATCTAAGTTAGTAGGTAGTAGCAGTTTAATGAGACCGTATGAGAATGTTAAATTAGTTTATTAACACATCGTTATGAAGCGATGAAACGAACTTTGCGTTAAGTTCGGTATGAGAACTAAGGTTCTTTTTAGTATATGTTATGGACTCGAGTCTCGACATGCGTACGTATAATTTTTGTCGACTGTACGTAAGACAATGAGCCTCATGTTTAACAATCTATATATATACAAATAAATAAAATTGTAGTGTCTGTTTGTAATGGCAAAATAACAGCTTTTTACTAATGCATATGAAAGTATATATTATATACGGTACCTACTTATGTAACAAAACAATTTTTAATATTCTAGTCTATCTGTCTGTTTGTTTCGGCTAATCTTTCACTGACAGATAGTTGATTTTAGAAGGAGTATCATTTGCAGTACCTAAATTCGGTATGTGTTACTAAGGTAGGTACTTCTTAGTATATGTTATGTACTCGTACGGTATATGTTTTCGGTTCCGCAAAAACATGTCAACGGACGAAATGAAATTGAAAATTCCATTACCTTCATGAAGGCATATAATACAAAACATGACGAGTTTTTGTTTTGATGGTTATTACTTATTACATGACACAGAAATTGAGTTTTTTTGGCGCGTGACTTCATGTGACGAGGAAAATTACTCTGGAGTTGTTGGATCCCTTATGTCGAATAAGCTGAATATTTCTAACTAGGTGTACCCTGTGCTGTACCTACCGTAACGAAGTTATTAGTGGATGTAGGTATAAGAGCATTACGTGTGCATACACACGAGCGACAGGCGACGACAACATAGGCAACTGCAACTGTATTTGAGTACGGTGCTCAAATAAACGAGCGACACGTTGTCGACGGCTGTCGACGGCTGTCGCCGACACGCGTCGACAGTTGCAGTTACCTCTGTCGTCAACGCATGCCGCTCGAGTGTATGGACACTAACAGACAAAGACGGTCAGACACTGCCATTTAAAATAAAACTTATACGGAATGAGTTAAACTATCGAAGAAACTAATTGATTTATCAAGAAATTCACGTCTTATTAAACAAAAAGGAAGGAAGTCTTTTATTCTTGGTCAAATGTAAAAAACGAAAATGTCTAAGCCACAAAACCAATCCCCACAAATGATGGAGTGGGAGTGTCTTTCAATACGTATAGCGGAGCGCGTGTCACGCTGAGAATTTTCCGAGAGTGTGTTTTCCATTCATTTTTTCAATGAAATCCTGAAAGGTGCTCAGTATTATCATACTGTTTACAAAGTAAATTCCTTTTCTTTATACTCCCTTGTTGCTTATTTATCATCAATAAAGGTAAATTAATAGTACGGTTGAAAAAATGAAAACAAATTACAAAGGTGAAAACTTTTTTAATTAAAAAATAACTTTTTATTTTATTCTTTAATTCTATCTTTTGTTTCTATCTTTTATTCACTAAATTTTTGTCGATTGTACATAAATAAGATTATGATGTTTAACTATCTAGATATATACAAATAAATAAAATTGAAGTGTCTGTTTGTAATGTCAATATAACAGCATTTTTACTAAATGGATATGAAAGTATATACGGTACTTATAATAAAAAAACATTTTTTTAAATGTTTGTTTTTCTGTCTGTGTTTCGGCTAATCTCCGATACGGCTGGACCGATTTTGACGGGACTTTCACTGGCAGATAGCTGACGTTATAAGGAGGAAAATAAATTAGGATTCCGTGCAAAATTAAATCCCGTAAAAACCAATATGTTTTCCTACATGCACGCGAACGAAGTCGCGGATACAGCTAGTCAGTTCATACAATTTGTATTTATCCAAGCAATCCCATCAAGCTATTCCGTCTGTTGTTACAGATAGATAATGACAGCACAGATGGCTGATAGCTAACCAGTCCATACCGACTGACTTGTTTGCTCGTGACTAGGCGATTTAGTTTCTATAGGAAAGTTATTACTGGCATATTTATTTGAATACGTGGGTGCTTGCGCAACATTCGCCATTACCTCTACACCCGTGTAGGGTGGGCCCGCCGATTGCTGGCAGGATTGGTGACTAAAATAAACTTATTTGCATATGATATATCTGTGTGTAGTTTATAAAGTGTTTGTAGTTTGTAGTGACCACTTCTGTTTGCAATTAGTTGTGTTGTTTGACTAAAAGCTCTGAGAATAGATACTTTGTTAGTAGTACTTTATGTTGTGTTGCTTTCTGGTATTTCTTATGTACTAAGCTGTAACTGGACATAACAGTAATGTGTTAGCAAATCTCTACTATAATTTAAGAGAACCGTTAACTCTCATTACGCGTCATTGTTCAACCGTCTACGCATTAATTATGTCACAGTAATTACTATTTGCTTCGGTTAACGATTCGCAGCTTTACCCTAAAGCCTGTACGTAGGTACATAGGTAAATAGTTGAATAGTCATGATTCAGAGAGCAATAAACTTTAGATTATGATTCATCTAGGTGATACAGGAATGTTAGAGATTCGGTCTCAATTCGGATAGACTCGGGGAACCTCGGGTAGCCTCGGGTGTAACTGCGGACTGGGATTAGACAGGGAATTTAATCTCGGTTCGCTGTCGATTAGGTGCGCCTGCGGTTTCACCGAGTTAATGCCTAGTCGTTTGATATTAGGCGGCAATGAAAGGTGTAATTAAGTCTATCTAGTAACATTAGCCGAGCTTTAAGACAAATTGTGGCGTGTGGCAACACACAGAACGTTGTTTCTATAGACAGAAATTAACGATAGGTACATAACTTACCTATAATTAAATTGTATTAGGTTTGAATCAAATGCGATTGATCAGTGATTGTTAAATTACTTTTGTGAGCTTCGATAATTTGATTAGGCAACTCTTGCGGAATAAATAATTAAAAGATAAAAAGTTATCAGGAGGCTTTATTGGGCCATCGGCGAACAAACATTGAACAAAATAAATATAATCTCAACTTGGGCCATCAATCAACATTCGATGGGTCGGAGAGGTAGTCAGGATTGGGAGCGCCTTAAAGGGCTTTTTAAAAATAAACATAATTACCTACTTAATTAATTCTATTTAATTGAGACGTGTTACATAGTTGGATGCAAATCACGAACTGAACTATTAGCTAAGACTTAAACTAAACAAACATTATTTAATTGAGACGTGTTACATATTTGGATGCAAATCACGAACTGAACTATTAGCTAAGACTAAAACTAAAAAAACATTATTTTTAAAGTGTCAAGCTCAGCGACCTCACAGGTCGTGGGACAAGTGCTTATACACTCAATATAATTATAAGTGCTGGGGTTCCATAACTCCTCCCTCATCAAGTGCGAAATTATCGGTAATATTTGGATTCCGATGATTCCGCATACAAGACAATTTTCTCCAAAGTACTATACTAAGACATACTATCGCTAAAATAACATAGAGTAATATAGTTGCTAAACTAACACTATTTGTTCTCACTGCACTACCACTTTCCACTATTTCACTTTTTAATGTATATGATAGATGTTTTTTTAAATCGTCAAAGTCAATTTGTTTAGATTCACTGTTTTGTTCCAATCAATAGATGTTTCCTCTAATTTGGGTAGAACCGCGACTGGAGTTACTCGATATTGTATTTTTCCTGAATGATGTTGCCTTTTGTGTAATTTAATGTCTTTCAGATAGACACTGCAGTTTCCATCAATTTCCAATAAATATGTGCCCTTAATCGGTTTCCTGATAACATCATCGGCACATGTTTCGGTAAGCATTATTTAATTTCTTGTGTAAATTTTCCAGTTGAGGAAGTCAATAGGCTGTACTTTTAGACTTTCCAGGTTATCTGCAAGAGGTTTGCACAAACTAAAGTTTGAGGCAAAGTTCATTAATTGTTCTATACACGTATTTTCAGGATACAATATCACATGGTTTTCCTTGCTCAGGAACTGGTTGGCTCCCACCTCTTCACATGGGCTGGCTAGCGGTATGTACGAGTATGTAGGACCTTTCACCATAAGGTATGGATGTTTAGGGATAATGGTGGTAGTTTTGTTTTCCTTGAAAATTGGTAATGAATAGATTTTTAAATAATTAAATGTTTTTTTATTTATTAAAATGATTTCCATAATGAATGTTATGTGGTTTTCTTTTACATAAGCTTTAACAGATATTGTTCTTTCTAGCATTAATAACGATTTTTCAGTCACAGGGTAAATTAGACTTTCAGTTTCAGAAATATTGCTTAACAGTGCTAAGAGTTCAGATGGCTCAACAATGGTCGAATGTACAACAGACACTTTTGTAAAGGATAATGCAGTTTCGATTCCATTTAAAATAGTATAAATTGACTTAAAATTACTTATAAACATATCAAACATACTTAAAACATATGTAGAGTAAATAGGTTATCTTCTTTAGTACCTACGTGTATTTTTTATTATTCTTTCTCTATCACAGCGTGTCCTTATTTAATAGGTAATATGCCTGGGTTATTTTTTTATTGTTGCATCATTGACATCGGTCTGAAACCTGGTGGTAGTGGGGGTAAACCAAATTTAAATGTTGATTGCGGTGGAATTGTGCCGAACGCCTGCTGTTTAGTATTATGGTGTGGATTTAACATTTTGCTACGCATCTGATACTGATCATAGAAATTAACTTCTTCTAAAACAACAGATAAGGCCTCTTCTAATGTGCGTGGATTTTTCAGACGTACAATACGTACCATGTTTTCTGGTAAGTTATATAAAAATACCTGAAGGGCTGAGTTGTTATAAACAGTAGTCTTACTTATTCGCAAATTTTGATCACTAATTTGGTTAACCTTTGACAACAAAACTGATTTTACTGTTTGAATTCTTGCACAAAAATCACTGTAACTCTCATTACTTTTAACCTTTAAAGTTTCTAACTCGATAGCCAAACACTCTTCGCTTCGCGGATCGCCAAAGTGTAACTCAAGCAATTCCTTGAATTCCGCCCACGATTGAATGTCTCCGCGCTCACTGATAAGCGCGGCTGCGTCACCCGTTAAGCGGCTGGACACAACATGCATTAAGTATTCCTGTTGTAATTCTGATGATTTAAACTTATCAATAATATACTCACATTTGCGCAAGAATAAATTCAAATGTCGTTTATTACCATCAAAACTGGGTAGAATTTTGTACAATTCATTTGGAATAAGATTTACTTCTGACATTCTGGTACTTAATCAAAAATTCTATGTAATAATTAACTCTATGAACTCTACCAATTTTACTTATTACAATAATTACTACTAATATATTTATTAAGTGTTTCTGAACTCAATATAAATTATAGCTATATCTAATTAGTGTTTTAAATTAGTTATACAAAACAATTGTATGTTACGTATTCTTACAGCACACACACATAACTTAATTATTTGAGAAAACCATCAAACAGTCAAAATGGAAAACTTCCAATTCCAAGTTTAACGAAAGGATGTGGACACGGATATTAAGGAGGTGAAAAGTCGTACTCACCAGCCTGCCACGCCCATCATCAGCTCTCAGGACTCCTCGTCGCCGACGATATTTATTTGGTTCGTTGGATCACCTTGCCGTACACCACGCGTACCGTTTGAAAATCGAGAAAAGTCTTATCGCGATGAATAATGTAACGCGTGATAGCTTCCTCAGTGATCCTACCGGCTGCGCCAGTCAGGATTGGGAGCGCCTTAAAGGGCTTTTTAAAAATAAACATAATTACCTACTTAATTAATTCTATTTAATTGAGACGTGTTACATAGTTGGATGCAAATCACGAACTGAACTATTAGCTAAGACTTAAACTAAACAAACATTATTTAATTGAGACGTGTTACATATTTGGATGCAAATCACGAACTGAACTATTAGCTAAGACTAAAACTAAAAAAACATTATTTTTAAAGTGTCAAGCTCAGCGACCTCACAGGTCGTGGGACAAGTGCTTATACACTCAATATAATTATAAGTGCTGGGGTTCCATAACTAGGTTGTTTAATGTTCAAGCGATATTTCGATAAGTGATTTTGGTGTTGTATTGGAGACTTTAGGGAGGAATAACTAAGTTAACAATAATTCTGTCGTTCTTAAAAGCCTTTTATTTGTAACACTTAATTTGACGACTGCTACAAAAAGAGTTCAATAAATAGAAAATAGTTAGCTTTTGCCCGCGGCTTTGTTTGCGTATTTTAGCCAATTTACACAACATCCTTATAACTTATGCCTATGTGTTATTCTGATGTATAAGCGATATGACTGTGAGGCTGAGGCTACATTAGGCCGCGACGCGACCTGCGACACATGAGCGATTAAAACAAGTAAATGAATGCTCACTTATACGGCTACACCGTACATCAAATATTACTAGCGATCTTTGATTTCTTTATGCGATAGGAACAACATTACTGAAACCACGGCATCGGCTACATCAATATGAGCGAAATTGAAGCGAATTTATTAGAAAATTGCTTTTTTTTTTCGCTTAATGTAGCCATACCATGTTTTTCTCGTTTCGTTCTTCCAGTCGCATCGCAAATCGCTGCCTACTGTAGCCTCAGCCTCAAGTTTCATCAAAATCCGTTTAGTAGGTTTTGCGTGAAAGAGTAACAAACATCTATGTATTCATCCTCACAAACTTTCGCGTTTATAATAGTATTTATGTAGTAGGATATGATTTACACCATATTTCTTCGTAGCTCTCATCCAGTGGAAATCATGGCTGCTGTGAAAAAATACTGCATCCTGTAGCTATATAGTGTATGCAGTCAGTTTAATGACAGGAAACATCATTGTTTTATACAACCATTATCATAAACTGCGACTTTCGAATAACCGTACCCGTATCAACATGCGGGTAACCTGAAATATTGATCCTGCCTTTATCAAATTCCAGTGTAATAAAAAAGCTCATATATTTCAAATGGTATATTACAATGAACACTTGAATGTACACATGGTTATCGCTACGAGAGAAAGGCTTCCGGCGTTTCTGGAACTGGTTTGGTTACAATGTCTCGCTCTAGCATTCTTGGCGCAAAAGACAGGGCGGGGCGCGCGCGCATTGCAGTTTAAACGACGAATAAATGGCCGCAGAAGGATTACAAAATCACAAAGTTCTCATAGATTGATGAATATTCCTAAGTGGTCTTCCTTGTTTATGTATATCAATGGCGGAAAACCCAGCGCACGAAGACCTAGGATTGACAAAGCCCCCGAAAATGCGTTATAAAATACCCTTTATTCGATTACTTTATCTAGAGACTAGCTTCTGCCCGCGACTTCGTCCGCGTATTTCTTGTTATAACATAAAATACATCCTTTGGGATTTGACGCTCGGCAATACTGTGAAAGCATTTTCAGAATCGGATCAGTAGTTGCGAAGATTGCCCACTACATACAAACTCACAAATTTTACGTCTTTCGATTCGATCTAGTTTCAGTTTTAAATTATTCATCGTTTACGTACCTTTATAGAACTATGTATTTATAGATCTTTCCGGCGATACCGATTATTTGGGATTTATTGTTGTATCACGGTACTTCTGTTCGTTTCAACCTTGTGTAGTAAGTATATTCAATAAGGTGCAAGGTCGCCGGCGAGACTCGCTGTGGAGGAGTCAAGGCCAAGGGACCTTTACGACTG
Source organism: Luperina testacea (assembly GCA_927399505.1). NCBI lineage: Eukaryota > Metazoa > Arthropoda > Insecta > Lepidoptera > Noctuidae > Luperina > Luperina testacea. The sequence goes on along the minus strand of OV656768.1, from coordinate 12,625,671 downwards.
GCCAGACCTATGGGGCATAACGGGGAACAGCCGGGATTAAAAAGATGTAGCTAATGTTATAGCCTTATAGGCAACAAGCATTAAACTGGGATCGAAAGAAAATTAAGTTATGTGAAAAAAAAACCTTGATTTTAGCCCTTATTTGATAGATTTTATGTGTGAAGATTTCTAATTGGCACAGGACTATTTATTACCCGACTGCGCCAGAAGGAGGGTTATGTTTTACAAGTGTATGTAGGTACCTACATATGTATGTATGTATATTTCTTTGGCACGCTCTGTAGCCTAAACGGCTTGTTCGATTTCAGCTTGAGAGGTGCCGTTAGATTCGTCTTAATTGTGAGAGTGACACTGGGTATACCAAAATTGAAAAAAATAAAACGCCATATATTATGTCTTCAAAAATGTTTTTGAAGTGAAAACTTCTTTAGCGGCGCTGTGTACTTTTTTTGGAATGGGTAAAAACTTCTAAATTCGCGTCAGGTCACGTGACCCTGATCGAAAATTCGTAAGACGTAAAACGTCAGACGTAAAACGTAAGACGCGCGTTGTTGAGGACAGCGCCATCTATGCACATCGGGAAGAACTACGAGGGCCTCGCGTACTAACGTCAGACGTAAAACTTAAGACGCGCGTTGTTGAGGACAGCGCCATCTATGCACATCGGGAAGAACTACGAGGGCCTCGCGTACTAACTACGTAGTTCATCCAACAACGACGAGATGGCGCTGAACCACGGATATATAACTGTGTGCTTATTTGTAAATCTGAATAAATTCCTTTCACGAGAAGAATAAACCAGTCACTTTGGTCATCATACCTGATTTGCAAAAAACCCTATAAAATAAGGAACACACCTTAACACGCGTGTTTTGTTTATAAGACGATTCACAAAATACACTCGTAATTGTTCAAGTTTTCACTTCTGTCGGCACTACCGGAGTGCCAGTGTTTTTTTTTCTCTAAATCTGTCGGGTGGGGTATCAAAATAAAGGGTTTTAAAAAAATTCGAAGTGACTAATCGTAAAAAACACGTAGGTACCAAGAACTAAATCGTCTGCGAAATCTTTTACATTTGTAAACTAAAAAGCTGGGAATAAAAAAGTAATTAAAAAAACTAAAAAACCCGACTGCGGTAAAAAAAACTGAAGAGGTAAAAACAAGCCCATTTTAAATTAAATAAAAGTTGGAAGCAGGCGGGACCCATACCATTTTTATTATATTTTCAAATTCAAATGGGTCCCGCCTGCTTCCAACTTTTATTTAATTTTAAATGGGCTTGTTTTTAGCTTTCCAGTTTTTTTTACCGCAGTCGGGTTTTTTAGTTTTTTTAATTTTATTTTTATTTTAAGTAATACTGCCAGCCTTTTGGGCACTTATCCCACATGATATGACAGCGATGCGGACGAATTTTTTGATGCCCAATGAGATCCTGCTTTTTTCTTTATTTTTTATTTTATACTAAGTAATAATATTATTTGTCTGGAAATTTGTCTTCCATGCGATGCATAAATATATAAAAAAATCGCTTACAATTTTGTAACACCAATTTGCAAAATATTACGAACATTTAAACCATTCTCGCCTAGGTACCTAGATGAAGTTAGGTACTTACGTTCGTCAAAATGATTGATCAAATATTAAATCGTTTTCAAAGGACAAAGACCTCTAGTTCTATTTGAGTCCGTTCATTCAGCAGTCTGACGTCACCTCTCGTCTAAGCTGCGCGAAACAAATGTTTACTTATTCTATCTAATACCTATGTCCTACGACTACGAATAGAAATCACTCGGTATTTTGTTTTCATATAAAAGAGAGAAAATATTGAAAGTAGACACAAACTATTTTTATATTATGGGGAAACTAAATGTTAATCAAAGAAATAAAATTACTTAGTTTTTCTCTAATAGTATTATCTCTAATATTTTGAGAACTTAAAAATGCTTGACATAATTATTTTCACGTTCTTCACTTTTTATCATTTTTTTGTAAAAAAAATCAAGGCTACATTTTTCATAATTACATTCCAGTTTTAAAAGAATAGCTTTATTCATATTTCCTTTTTCTTTCCGTGACAGACAATGTAGCTGTTCGTTCTAAAAATTAAAATGAATATCGGATCACTAGCGAGACTCCCGATAGTTGTTCTTTATTCATTTTCACTTTATGCAACTCAACTAAAAGGGATGTCTACTTTTTAATTTTATTGTCAAAGATACTTTTTGTAAAGGAGAATATTCATATTTTATTTTCTATAAAATCTGTTGCCAGCATCCCATTTTTGTGTTAGCTTGAGCGCTGAAAGAAAATAGGTTTATTTGTCACAGAAACACGTGCATACTTCGATGTAATCACTAATCACCAGTGATCGGACTAGGTAGATTGATTTTTGGTACTTGTATCACAAATGCACACAGAAAGAATAACATGGATAAGCCATTTTTCCGGAAAGTAATTCCGGTATTTCCGGATTCAATTAAATATTGTTAATGTTGGTAGTGATATTATTACTACTCAATTCAAAATTTAAAGGAAGGTATCAAAACTAAATTAATTCATTATTTATCTGTTGAATAATAAAAACAATCTAATTCCGATCGAAGCTTTAATATTTATTTTTTATTTTTAGCGTTTTATGGCTAGATCTTTTATAGATAGATATACATTTCGGCTAACTAATGAAATTCTGACTACCACCAATTCCGGAGGAATGTCCATAGTAATATATACGTTTCGGATCAATGACCCCAGTTCAATCTACCTACTCCGATCACTGCTAATCACACATAATAAGTCTATAATGTTCCCACGGCTCACAGGCCTCCTCTCTGTGAAAGGGAGCGGGCCATAAACCACCACACGGGCACATTGCGGGTTGACGGAGAATCACGTGAAAGATTCTCTTGAGAAAAAAACACTCAACTGCCTCCAGACCTAACGTGAATATTTACCATGTAGCAAATTATCTTTCAGCAAAGATTCGAGTACGTTCTTTGTACCTCGTCTGTACTGCAAGTTCGTTCAAAAGTTCTGCGAAGCTTGCATTTGTGAAGATAGTGTGGTGAACTACTTTGCATCAGGCTCCAAGGCGAGGCTCAATTTGCAAGTCACTTTTCCTTTTGCGCGATTTAATTGCTGTTTGTCCCTCTTCAATTTTAAGGTAGAATGCAATTAAGGTGCCTTTTGGTGAATGCATCAATTCCTGAGATTGAAATAGTCTGTCTCCTTCTGTAGGTGCTGAATTGTTTTTATTAAAGTTAGGAACAGCGTCTCCGATCTCCAATAATGATGGTTATAATAATATATTTTAAGAGGCTTACAGTCTGACGTAAATTCTTAATTGTTTGACTTGGAACAGTGAAAAGAGCAGACCTTTAATATTGCTTTGATGTTCCTTTATTATATTTAAGGACGACAATAGATGCCGAGAAAGCCTTTTGTCCATCGACGAGATTTGACCAAGTTATCTTATTTCTTGACAAAAAATATAAAGTTAATAAAAAAGCTAAAGAGTTTGTTTGTTTGAACTCACTAACTCTGGAATTAGTCGGATTTTAATACATATAATTATTTTTGCATTTGATAGCCCAATTCTTAAGGAAGGCTATAGGTTATTTAACATCACGCTAAGATCCTCAGGAGCCGAGCAAAAAGTAAAAAAGTCAGAAAGAACGCAAAGCGAAAACTAAGTAGGTAATAGCGCGGACGGGCGATGCAATGCGTCGGGGTGGGTCGAGGGAACAAGAGATCTATATAAACGAAAGTCGTGTTAGTTTACACCATTTGTAATTCAAGAACGGATTTTGATGATCTGTGATTTGTTGGATTTGTCTCCGCCCCGAATAGCAGAATAAATATTAAAACATGGAAAAATTCACGAAAAAAGAATAAAGATAATTAATTTTCTCATACATTCGTTTTTATTGAATCGGACTTTGTACCGCCGCGGCCGTACAAAGTTCGCTGGGTCAGCCAGTATAAAGTATTTTGAGGTTATTCACTGTTACCAACTTGGACATTTCGGTGAGATGTAGCGATAAAGTTATTTATAGGTTCTGAGCACCATTTTTCACTGCAAACAATAGCGTCTATATTCATGAACTCCCACGAAACAAAAGCAAGAACCAGTAGTTTTTACGTTGGTGAGCAGAGGATAGTGACGGACGTCAACCAATGCCCTCTTCGGTAGGTTTCCTTATAAGGTGCGTCTGGTCTAGCATGCACGCTGATTGCATAGAATGACTTCCAAAGTACTTTTCCTTCATGCTGCACCAACCCCCACCGTGAGACCTTCGCAGTTTATGATTACCTACTGTATTCTAAAGAATAGCTTTAAAGCTTGTCCCTACCACTATTTACTTCTATTAACTATTTTTATTGCCACACAAGTTCGCAAATTAAATTCGAAGAGAATAATTTATTAAATTATACGGCTACCGATAGATACATATCTAATCGAGCTATAAGTTTTAAATTCTTCCTACACACTTCAACAGATAACGATAATTGCGTAACACACTATAAATCATAATCTGAATCATTTTGAAGGATATTTCTAATCCATTGCTTCATACGTTTGAAATATGTGTCTGGTCAACAACGTCATTAACGCAATAATAATCATAATAAAAGCTCCTTCAAACAGGCGCGACAAGACACGTGACACAAAGGCACCGCAAGTCGCGCAACGAGCGGTGCCTTTGTATCGCGCGCGATTATATCGCGTGTCGCGCCTGTTTGTAGGAGCCTTAAATAATAAACTTTTAATTGCAGATGCTCATAATGTTAGTACATATTTACATAAAATTAATGAATTAACTATTATTAGTAACACATACAATCACAAAGAAAATATAATATAAAAAAATGCAATGAATATTGTTGGATTGTCAAAATGAAAGCCATTGCTACTGATATGTGTTAAGGCTCCTTCACACAGGTGCGACACGCGATAAAATCGCGCGCGACACAAAGGCACCGCAAGTCGCGCAAAGAGCGGTGCCTTTGTGTCGCGCGCGATTCGCGTCGCGTGTCGCGCCTGTTTGCAGGAGCCTTTACGCAATTATCCCGCTGGTCAATGAAACCAAAATGTAAATGGCACTAATATTATGTCCCAACACAAAACTAGTGTGGCAAAGATTGATCGTACATAAAGATTGGTAAGAAAAAAGCAAGAATATGGGATACATTCAATCGAACTTTGCCAATCAGCGCCTGGTAACAAGACAGGGAATCGTTAAGCGCAGCTTCGTTTACACAAGTACACAGAGAGCTTAGACCGCTGTTTACTATCATATTACTTTGTGCTAGTTCACTTGCATTCTAGTAATCTACTTTTATAACATCTCACTACGATTGTTTCTATATCTCATCGGCATGATGGTGATGGATGAGTGGATTTAGATGTTGAGTGCATAGACCTATCTTGACTTAGCATGATATACCTATTTATATAGAGATATACATATATACATAAAGTTCCCACTGCTGGGACCCATGTCTCTTCTCTGTGAGAGGGGGTGGGCCCAAATTCCCCACGCAGGCCCAGTGCGGGTTGGTAGATGTCACATGTCTTTGAATTGTTGGTTCTAGGAGATGAGATGTGAGCAGTGGTGATTTATTTATATAAATTGCCTAGCGCCTGTTTGGGTTTAAACCTACGACCTACAACTCAGTGGGGGCCGTAACCAGTGGGCTACCACTACTCCCACTGCTATCTGACTTACTTTTAATACGGTAAACCATAAATGAACCTAACCCTCGGGTATGTGTAGTAGGTAAAAAGCTGTCTTAGGTATTATTTTTCATGAACTAGCTTCTGCCCGCGACTTTGTCCGCGTGAAATTTCACCCTCCCCCATTCACCCTCTAAGGGGTGGAATTTCGAAAAACCCTTTTTAGTGGATATCACAAAGAACACACCGTTCAAATTTCATGTCTCTAGGACTAGCGGTTTAGGCTGTGCGTTGATATATCAGTCAGTCAGGACTTTGAATTTTAGGTATAAATTATATGTATACATAGCAAAATTCCCACGTTATTATCATCAGATGTGTGAAATACAGTTAGCGGAGAGGGACATAAAACGTAATTATGCTGCTAAGTGATTAACGGTAAAATTGATTGTGTCATCTTCCCATCGAGGTCGTATAAAATACGAGCGTGAAAATTAAATGTTGCAACTGTAAAAATAAAGCTCTTTCAGTTTATGAATGCTCTTTGAATATTCTGCAGCAGAAAGGATTTTAAAATAAATGAATTCAAACTTAATTAAACATAATTCCGGTGTTCAATAAGAGAGCGGTATCGAATTTAGTCAGTTTTAAACAAATAATTCTGTCAAGGTAAACATAAAATAAATGGTAATTACGCCCGAAAGCAATAAAAGTTATGGGAAAACTAAAATATTTTAGAACTTTTTTGAGAATCAACGCAACAATTACAATCAAAATAACCAACAAGAGCTCTGAAGGTGTTTGAATCTAGTCGAGTATTAGGCAATTCAAACGAGGCTTGTGTCCTCGGTTCCCGCAATAGATTGCTTCCCGACCCGGGGCGCTTGTTCCGCGGTCTCAACCTCTGCTAGGCGCCTTCAGGGAGCTGTGCTGATGCGATGAATCGAAATGTTTCTTTTGATTCGACGCCAAACAGCTTGTGTAGGCAACCACTTATCGGTATCAAATAGAATGCGAACGATTGTGATTTCGGTTTCTTTTACATAAACGACGTATAACGTTTTATTTTGGGTTTGAAAGGAAATGGCTTCTTACGTAGGTACTCATCGTTTTTATGCTGAACGTCGAATTTAAAGAAAGTACCTACCTCTTCTTTTTAAATATAATATATATACCTATATATATTTCTTTTTATGTATATTCGGGCATAACTCCCTCATGTATAGACGGATTTGCAATATTTTTTGTTCGAAAGAGGTTTATTCCGAAATGGTCCCATTTAAATTTCGTAAAGATCTGATGATGAGTTTCGGAGACAGACAACGGAACTCTTCAATGAATGCCAGCAAATCAACCGCGTTTGCTGCTATAGCATATGTATGCATTGTTTACGAAATCACACAACATAACATCACGCCTGTAGGTACCCTTTAAACGGGTAGGTAGATGTGTTCAATAGCTTCCTGTCACTGATATTCACGTAGCAAGTAGTGTTACATGAATTTGTTTGGGGTAGGTAGGTAGGTACAACTAAAAATTGAAAAATAAAAACTTTTTTAGAAAAAAAAACAACCGACTTCAAAAAAAAAACACTACAAAGTGAAAAATAACTTTAATTTCGAAAGTCGGTGTCAATAAACTACTAGTTGTCATCTTTGTAGTCACCCGCTTTCTAACCATAGTCCTGATGAAATAGGACTATGCAATGCATACTGTAAACACCTATCCAATCTCGTATCTAGCTTCCGACAATTCCCTAACACCCTAATCTCCTCGCTTTTCCAATCTCCATTGAAATAACTAGAATCTCCACTGCATGTTACAACGTTGGTAATACAAACTAAGCTCCTTGTAAAAGGCTAGCCGTAACTTGCAATCTTTAAAGACTATAATTCATCTAAGAATCAGTTTCATTGCTGGTGATTAGGCTAACCACTAATGTTTGGTTGCAAACGTTTGCGCAATAATCCAGTAATTCCAGTATATATCTGCAAAATGGTGGTGCGTTCATCGTGTCTTGGATCTTCACCGCGGGCACGCCTACTAACATCGCTCTAGGGACCTATGATTCAGTACTAAAGGGTGCCATTACGGGCTTGGTCTAACATAACAAGCTTGAGCGAGTCGATCTAGGTAGGTTCCTATAGTACAACAAAAGAAAAACAAGATTCTTTTGACGGTTACTGAATTAATTAACTCTGAAGCGAATCAATGTAGAAGAATCTTAATGGTGTTATTGTAATCAATAGTCTCTTTTAAATACAAGACGATTAATCATTAAACCAGTTCCAATTTAAAAAGCAAAAGGAAGTGAGCCATGCGGCTGTATTCAGATAGTGCGGTGAAAAAAATACCGTCTGCTCGTAACTCATGATTTAATCCAAGGTTTAACTGGCAGACGGCTAGGGAGGGGGTGTCGTACAAAAACTCAGAGAGTACGCCGTTTAATCACCAACTCCATATTTATGAAGCTGCGGAGCAAGATCGGCGGCATTCTTAGAGCCAACCTGGCCAAGCGCCTGACTCTATGGTGCTTGGAAAACTGAGATTACTAGTGACTTTTTATGATATTATATTCAGTATGTGCACGCATGCTTTGTAATTATAAGGACATTTTTATGTTGTTTTCTCGTAAGCAAGTATAAATAACATTTAATTTTGCAAATGTTTCTTGTTCTTGAAATAACTCTCCTAGCAAAGATAGAAGAAATAACAAGATTTTTTTTAAATAGTTAAGCATCGGCATAATTTAACAGCGATTAAATTACCAATAAACTTTAGCAAAGAATCATTAGATCCACGTCATATAATGGCGTAACTGGAACCAGTTGATGTAATTACGAGATAAAAAATCCGGTCAAACGAGTACGTAATTGTATAAAAAATCAGGGACACTTATCTAGTGATGGGAACCAATCGATATAAATTATACTGTGATTGACTCAATAACGGTCGAATTCCGAGCATGTGACGTGACGTCCGGACAAACCAATAAAGTGTTATGTAAAATCCGTTATACCTATACTTTTGATAGACAGCAGAATTCATAATTATTTACGAACGTCCGACGAAAATTATTCTTAATTGGAAAAGAAGATATATTTTAAAGCATACCGTAAAATCTTCTGAAGTAGTTACCTATCATAATAAAATGTACATATGTTGTTACAATCAATCGAGCATTATAATAGTGTATCAACTTAAGTTAGCTTGATTCTCTAAAAGTTTCTTGCCATAGCTATAAACCAAAATAACGTTTTCTTTTAACGAATGAATAAACTGAAAAAAAAAAACTAAGTAAGTATCTAACGAAGCCAAGATGTTTCGCTATCGAATAACTATCTTATAAATAAATGAATATCGGTTTATAATACATTAGAAGCTATCGTTCTCAACGTCGCTTCGTTTCAAACAAATGTCAACGATTAAGCCTATTAGCCATGTAATCTGTGATTAAGGCCCAATGCGTGGGTGGCCGGGATTCCTGGACGAAGCAGCATGCCTTATTTATGTGAATACATATTATTGTCATAGAGTTATTTTGTGTTTAGATCACGTATCATGTGTCGATAATTGTGTAATTTAGTTATATAATAAGATTATCGTGATTATGGTAATGGCAAAATGGTGAAAGTTTTGTGTCGTGTCGACTTTAAATGTTTTGGTCACTTTTGGTTTCATATTGTTGACTTCTAGATGGACTTTATAAGGGCTTGTTAAGCTGCGCTTGCCGTGGATTGTCGTAGATGAGTAACCATCCAATACGTATAGAGACCCCTCCGTGTTTGGGAAAGCATGTAAAGCCGTTGGTCTCAACTGTCATTTCTAGAACTTTTGACAGTCCTTATGGGTAGTCAGAAGCCTAAAAGTCTGACAACTAGTCTTACTAAGGATCGTATCGTATTGCCCAGTTATTGGGTTGTGGAGGTCATATAGGCAGTTTCCCCATGTTAAATACTGGTATTCAGCTGCATCTAGTTAGACTAATAGGTAATAATAAGATATAAAATAATTCTAACTTACAATTAGTAGCAAGGAAAATTAATAAAGCGCTCTTCCTCTCTCTACTTCCTTAAAAAATTTGCCGTGCCCGACAACCCTCCATAATTGTTTCTAGTATTTTTTTATTTACCACCTGTAATTACATTATGGATTGCAATAAACGATTTGAGATTTGAGACTGGAAGCCGACTCCAACATATTTGGGAAAGACTACGCAGATGATAATGACTGTTCACTGCTACTTTGACTTGAACTTAAACTTGCAAGATATTTGTGAAGGCCAGATAGTGGGAGTTAAACCAAGGTGTCTTCCGACTCGCACGAGTGAAGGGCAATGACTGACAACTTACGTGTTGGCGGATGAAATAAATATTGATACGATGGCATAAGATCTGATAAAAATAAACTTGACCTTTTATCATTGTGTGACGTCTCACATAACTTCACAAAAGTCACGATAATCAAACAACACTTACAGAATTTAGCCAAATGAAGTCGGTGCAATAAATAGTAAGTCATAGGGGGTCGTTCAAGTATTACGTAAGCAGATTTCTTGTAATTACTAACCCCTCCTCCCCCTCGTCAGCAAAAGTAAGAAAAGTTTTTACCCCCCCTCCGTTGCTTACGTAAACATTGGTAGGTAACATGTACATGCATTTTTAATGTGTTCTGGTTTCTTTTTTGATTCATGAGCAGCAGTTATAAGTCCCAGTAAAATCCCCGAAAATTCGTTTCGTTTTCAAGCATAGACAAGTAGGGTTGCCATATGTGTTCAAACCAAAATCGACTAAATTTTGTAGAAAATCCGACAAGTAAAAACATATATACCTACTGCTGACGTAATCACCATCCAGACTCCCCCACCCCCAATGACCCCCATGTCATCAAAAATAAGCAAAGCAAAGACCCCCCGCCCCCTGTAGTGGTTACGTAATTGTACACACGTCAGCACATCAAGCTACTACAATCTGTCAAATTTCTTTAATAGATTTTCAACTTTATCGCTAAAGCATAAGGTTCAGAGTTGATTGGGAATATTTGACATTTTCGGGTAGCTTGATGTGCTGGCGTCTGTACTTGAATGGCCCCTTATTGACTTTCCCAATATTATGACTACGGAAGCAATATTAGTCTAGTTAATTAACCGCTACCCTTACACTTAAATACTCTAAATGACATTGTCTATGTATACGGCCTTCAAATCTTGAACAATGATCACGAAGCGCGTTCAGCAATCCGTATAAAGGAATAATTATCCCGACTCCCGACGTATGCTTGCTGGCTCCTACGCTAGTTTACAACTGTACTCTTATGGACAAAAAAGGGTAGGTACGCGTATAGTACATATAATAAGCTTTATTAATTGGGTAATATAATATTATAAGGGAAATGCATAAGTTTTATTGGTGTTTGTCTAAGTTTTCATGGTCATTTGATCGATGGTGTTGTGCTTTAGTAAGTTCTTTTTATTTTTATTAATCCATCCTAATAGTATAAATTCGAAAGTAACTCTGTTTGTCTGTCCGTCTGTCCGTCTGTCTGTATGTACATTACCTTTTCACGTTTAAACCACTGAACGGATTTTGATAAAATTTGGCAGAGAGATAGATTGCATCCCGGGAAAGGACATAGGATAAAGGCAATGGTAGCCACCATTGCCTTTACAGATAAAAACAAAACCTAATCTGTAATTACCTACCGCTACCGTAATAATCAGCTCAGTACAGTTAAAAACAAATGAAGATAAGGTTATTTTAATCCTACATTAAATTCGAATTTCTCTTTGTATTAACTAACCAAATATTCAAGCGATTCGAATCAAGATCTCGAATATAACGCCTTAGGGCGAAGTAAACAGTTATTCTAATTTCGAGTAGGTCAGTTACCCAAGAAGTAACATTTACACTCATACCCACATATGCATAATAATTCACGTCTGGGGATTTTAGATACAACTCTGCGACCTCAAATAAACCAACAACGCCCAGTTTAATCAAAACTTGCGTCACTCGTGTAACGTTATAAGACGCAACCCTTCTAATGTTACCTGATCACCTTAGCATAATCAGCCTATTCTGTTCCAATTGCAGGGGAAAAGGCCTCTTCTCTGTGAAAGGGAGTGGGCCGTAATCCACCACGCGGGCCCAGTGCAGGTTCTTGGATGTTACATGTCTTCGGATTTCATGACCCTAAGGGCGCATTCCAAACTTTTATACCTAGATTAAGTCTTATCCTGAGAATACATTTTGAATTTTTGACAGTTATTCCATACTAGAACTGTCAGACGTCAATTTTATTCCACGATTAAAAAATATCTGGCTTTGGTAAAATCAGCCCTAAGTAGTATATATAGGTGTATATTAGAGACGCATTTCGCCAATCACATAAAGCCCCACGTAATAGGGGCAAACCTAACAGGTCAGAAAACTAGAAGTATGAACGTAAACGAAGCAAAAGAAGCATGTAAGGAATATAGCGGATGGTGGCGTTAGTGTAGTTTGTGCTTACTCCCATGGGAAGAGTCCCATGGGAGTAAGCACAAACGTGTTTATATATGTACTCGTAAATCCAGTCACCTGACTGCTACTGAGTAGGAAATCCCAATAACTCTTTCGACCTTGGGGATCGAAGCGAGGACTTAATGTAGGTATAGATGATTTTAATTAAAATACGTACTCGTATTTGTTACCATAGATAATCCGTGTTTGTTACGGTCGCCAATCATACTTAGATCAACATACAACTAAATTCCAAAAACGTTACAAAATTTGAATTTTGCGGGCTACCCTAACAATAAAAATAAAAATGCAAAAAAAAAATGTTCACTATAATAATGCACTGAGAGTACTGCTGCGGCTGCCGTGGCGTTGTAGTGCGTCAGGGATTTTTGCGGATAATAATATTAATTAGTGGTTTTGCCGCCTTTATTAGAAATAGATGTGCATTCTGATGAGGCGTGTTCGCGCCAGCACCAACAGTATTCTCAGTGTGTTCGCAGATCGGTGGAATTGCCCGATGTTGCGGAGGTGGATGCAGCTCTACTCTGAATTTTAATTGTATATCTGTGTCTGTAACCATAGAAGAGAACACTAGAAGTTAGGCGACAGCGCCAGGGTAGCCCGCGAAATTCAATTTTTTTTAGGTTTTTTGCAATTTGCTAGTCAGTATTAAGTTGTACGTCGAAAATTTGAATTTCGCAGGCTACCTTAGCGCTTCCTCCTTAAGTAAAATTGTTACTAACCCTATGGACTCCTGTTTGAATTATAAGTGTTCTATTCTATTCTAACGCTATCGCTATTATATCTCCGCAACTCAAGCTTGCGCCCTCTAGGCTAACAAGACGAGTAGAGTAAGAGTCAGAAAAGAAAATTTAAACTTTACAACAACACCTTTTAGCGGTCCCTAACGGTCCGTTGCTTCTTCACAAACAACGTTTTACATAGAGTTGCTAACTACATAAAAAATGCAAAAAGTCTCTGTGTGTAAATACAGGTTGTGTTCTTCCATTTTTGTTGGGGACCGTTTACACGTTCCGTTTCTTCATGTCATCGTTGTTGTAGCTGAGGTACAGACGCCAGCACATCAAGCTACTACAATATATCATATTTCTTTAATAGATTTTCAACTTTATCACTAAAGCATAAGGTTCAAAGTTGATTGGGAGAATTTGATAGTTTCAGGTAGCTTGATGTGCTGGCGTCTGTACAATGTGTGGATATTTTTGCAGTTGATTTTTGTCAGCAAAATAATTAAGTTTTATTAAAATAATATTTTTGTAACTAAAAATAATTTATATCAAATTATATTTGAGGTTTTCAGTAATATAAAGTTTGTGTGAATTCTTATAGCTCATTGCTGCCACATTTGCTATTTAACTTTTTTTTACCGTTGTCAGAGTTTCTATAAGATTACTTTTATTAAATAACTATCTTTTTACACGGGAATGTACTACCGGGATAAAAAGTATCCTATGTGTTAATCCAGGTTATAAACTATCCGAGTGCCAAGTTGTATCCAAATTCGTTCAGCCGTTTTTGCGTGATTGAGTAACAAACACCCCAACATACAAACTCTCACATTTATAATATTGTAAGTAGAATTGTAAGCAAACTCACGTCATAATATCTGATTCTTTGTAAATAAACTTTAAAGAGTAAGTACCTAACTAATGGCTACGTCTCTATCCTTTCCAACTTTGAAACAGGACGCAATCGCACAAGTTTTCCTGATTGGGGGAAAGTGCTCTCCTTTATTACATTCCGTAGTAACAACCTCAATGAATTCCTGAGAAATGTTGTACTAGGGGGTCTGCTTCTATCATAATAGAATTAAATAATCAATTATTATAAAAATCTTTCATGGAGCTATGAAAGAAAAGGAACAAATTGTACAGTACCCGGCGATAAATATTGCACATCGACCTTTGGAAAGAGACAATCGGCTAATTTCGACTTTGTAGAGCGTTATCTCTGTCGCACGAAATACAAACAGTCCGGTATCTATTAGGAGCTGTTAAAACAATTATGATTTGCTTCTTTTGATAATTATTTTTATTCTTTGTATAAAATGGTTTTGTGTAAAAAGGTCGATGTGCAATATTTATCGCCGGGTACTGTATCATATTATTTATGCACAAATCAACTCAACCTATTATAGGTCACCGCTGGACATGGGGCTCTTCCAGGCTGCGCCACAACACCTTGTCCTTCGCCTTCCCAGCAACCATTATTGAGGTCGTCGGGTCGGGGGTATTAGTCATTCTAAACAAATACATTTACTCCTCTACATCTCACCTTCTAACTGACGTTCTCGTTTCTCCGCATTCCTTATTCAAATCAAATAAAAAATAAATATTTCGCGTAGTCATGCACACACACACACACATTCTAGTGTATGTACTATATAGTACAGCGTAGTTCGTACACTATGTCCACGTTCTCTAACAATAAGTCTTTGTCAAACACATGAGTACCGCGGCCTAGCGGTGTACGAACCGAGCTCATTATTCTTGTCTAACTGTGGGATACGAATGGCATTTGAGGTGCTAATTGGAAAATACTACTTTGTTGTGTATTCGATAGGTATCCTCTTCTTCGCTTGATGTCGCAAATAGGGCTACACTTGACTGGTTTCACTTTACCTCGAACTAAGAAACAATATATAATGTAGAGACAACAGTACGTTAATAAAAGAAAATACTCGTAATACTAGAGCACCTTAACCCAAATAAATGAATGTTATCATGTGTTTTTCAAAACAAACGAAATGATGGGCCGGTTTTGCCGATATACCGATAAAAGTAAGTAGTACAAAACTGGGTATAATATTTGATTGAATTTTTGTATGCAGACTGCGAACGTAATTATGTAGATATACGAAGTTTAATGTTGTATCGACATCTCCACATTGTAAATTTTCCGCACAAATGTACTATACTATGTGTGTTAACGTATTGCTTTCAAGCCGAATTAATTCCTCTCCTAGGCAAACCACATTTACCTAGTGCAGTAATTTGCAGGCGTAATTACGAGCGCGAGAGAGTACTGTTTCCAATTAAACAGGCCAAAGTGAGACAGGTTCAAAATTCTTTCTCAAAATATATTATAAACTTGAAAAGATTCATGCATTTTCTGCTCCAAATACTTATTTATACGGACACTTATGGACGTAAGTGGAGATACGACGAGACGAAATCTTGGTTTCATGGCGATGGCGACGTCCTCGCTAGCCCCACCTCGTTCGCTTCGGCAGACACGAGACTCGTTGAGAAATTCATATGATTAAAAACGGAAATTCTTAAAAGGTAAATTTGCAGTCGTCTTTCGTGAAGGTGAAGAACGTTTTGATGTTTTGCTCTGTAAATTCAAAACAGGAATGTAATTATAAATAATATAACAAATTAGCAACCTTCTTCCTGAAAAAAAGTCGATGTATGATTATTATTGAAATGTTTGTTACTACAACGATGCGAATGAGGATAGTATACACTTTAAAATATGATTCGAATGACTTGATTTAATTTCAGTTTTCATAGTTGAAATAAATTACTAGGACGTATGTACGCACATATTTCTACTGCAAGCATAAGATTATTTTGATGACCTAAAACCAACCAAAAATTTTCCGTCTTCGAACACTCCTTAACCAAAATCTTAAGTATTATTTAAGCAGAAATTTTTGCCGTTGAACTAATTGGCTGCATCGTGACAGGCACATGACGAATGGCATCGAATCGGTAATTACCGTCAATATTGACACGCCACTTACACGGCCCATTAAAATGGTAATAACTTGTTTATGTTTCGTAAAGCTAATGGCTGTGAGTTTACATGTCTGGCCAAGAAATTATGGGGTTTACGTAAAGCTTATGGACATGACGTGTGTTGTAATTAAAAGACCCTTCACGGGTGCCGATTGTCGATGTCGCAAATCTGAGTTATTACTAGTCTTGCCGTCTAGAGCTTTGGCTGGTTATATTTCCAATTTCCATCAAGGCTAGAGCTATTCTCGTATTGGTCCGTGGTCGTGACACATATAAATATGGACCTTATAAGAGACGAAAATAAAGAACATGATACTGCAAAATATCACCAACGTTCCTGTCTGTTATGATACATCCACTTAAATTTCTAATCTTAAATCACCTTCAGACAAAATACACAGATACTCGCATATTTCCAATACTGGAACTTCCGGAAGTTATTCCTTCTTTGCAAGTTTGATACGTAATATTGTTATCAAAACTTGAGTTTACGATAAGTTTTGTATAGACTAACTTTGAGGTGAGGGATGATACTCTGAACTTTGACTTTCGGTCTACTTCGTGTCAATTTCTATCGAACACGCTATCTTGTTCACAACATAAGAATGGCTATAATTAATAAACAGCGCAAGAAAATGATTTTACTTACTTATAAGTACAGCGCTTTACTAGTTCATGATCGAAATTATTATAGCGCAATCGAATGTATTGAGATTTGCCGAGATTGGAATGTTTTAGATTGAATTAGGTAGATTTAATCCAATTCTCCAGAATTGGATTAAATCTACCTAATTCAATCAATATTGTGGAGCCGGAGGAAACTAAATCACTGCCACAGATAGTGTAGGTACCTCCACTACTATGATTAATTGTGCGCCACGTCCAGTTACATTGATTGATGAGCGAGTTATGACACTATTCCGCCCCATAATAGTCTAGCTTTGACAGGAGCTAAAAGTAGAAAACAATAGTGGTTCACGTAACAGAAAGTCATCGGTCACGGCGTGGATCGTGACCAGGTGTCTCGCTAAAAGCGGTAGCCGCTTTTTAATTGACGGCGAAAGTTTTGAAAGCGGTTCCCATCGTCAGTTGCATAAACTATACCCGTTATATATGACGCGTCAGTTCGGGAGGACCGCCGAGACATCG
Source organism: Luperina testacea (assembly GCA_927399505.1). Taxonomy (NCBI): domain Eukaryota; kingdom Metazoa; phylum Arthropoda; class Insecta; order Lepidoptera; family Noctuidae; genus Luperina; species Luperina testacea. The sequence continues at coordinate 12,608,584 of OV656768.1, read as the reverse complement.
TTGACCCTCGATTTCTTACATTACCTACTATAACTCAACGCAAAGAATCACATAATGTTTCCGCTTAGTGATGTAATGTTCCTGGGACGGGACGGATTTACGATTTACTTATAACTATTATAAAATTGATACAGATAGTTTCTTTGATGGAGTTTAAACTTTAGTCTCCGGCAATAGAGTTAGAATTTCATTGATATAGAGTGCGTTAATATGATATAATTTGCGTGGTCACACGTAACCGGACGTTATTTTTGCGGTGAGACTAACCATGAAGCGGTGGAATTAGTATCTGTAAAAGCTCGCAGAGGACGCTAAAAAACGCGAATAAAGTGCGTTTATGGTCCCATCGCGTGTTATCAGTCAGCGCTTTATAACTACTTGCCGTATGCCATTAAGAGAGGCACTTATAGGCCGGTTATAGGAAACAGGAGGTGAGATTAAGTAGTCATTTATTTAACTATTATGTCGCTAATTGCCTATTTAAAGTGCTGATATTAATGTCAGTGAATAGGTTTTGATATTATAATAGGTTTCAAAATAATTCATAAGCCTTTGGAACCGTTAGGACCCGTGGGAAATATTCTGAGGTTTACTCGGTAAATTCTACTATATTCTAACTTACGCAAGCATAATTTTATATTGTTACGATTGTTTGCAGAACCAAACTATGTACTTCAAACAATTTACCTACAAAGTTATTATTCTCACAAAATATCGCTTTAGAAAAGCAACGTTATTTATCGGAACATCGTAGTTGGCAATTGTTTTTCATTTTACCATATATCAGCTAATCTCAGTTTTGATGCACGTCTGTTTTGTAACTATGTGTATGGCCCTAAAATTATCCTTGTTTTGTGATGAATAGAGTTGGAATCCAATTGCAGCATTAGGTACAATCGTGGATGGATCAGACCATATTCTGTATAGAATGTACTGTGATGGCATTATGCCTGCTGTGCCAATAAGCGAGACAATCTGATATGACATTTGTGTAGGCTTTGCACAATTGTACGTGTCGCTCTAGACATGGCTATATTTCAGTGTTGCCAGCGTAGACTGTTCTAATACTGTTATTGTCATATTTTTGGGTAGTTACGTAATCAGTTACGATTTTTAATGTTGGCACTAAATTTGTTTTACGGGTTCCAAATTCATCTGTGATGTTGGTTTTGTTCATTTATATGTTCAAAACTGATTTTACAATACATCTCCTTTAATAGCCACGATATAAATATTATGCATGGTCGCTTTTTATGAATCAGTAAATTTTACCTTTGGATTCGAATCAAAGACGATTTTTGTGCCTAATTCTTGTCTCGATTATATTTGGAGAACATAATTATTCACTTAGAATAGATAATGTTTGTACGCGTAGCCCATTGTACGTAAGCCACCCCACTCAAGTTAGCAAATACAATAGCACCGCCTAATTTGGAAGAAAGTCTGTAACAACCAAGCTGACCAACATACCTGAGGGGGGGGGGTTCAGGAGATCAGACCGGAATAAATCGTACATACATACCTACCTAATTCAGCAAGTCATTCTGACTTCCCCTGCTGGCTTAGCTGGCTCAGAGGATGGCGCAACTAATCTGTCTATTCCGTTATCTTTCCTAGAGTCCCGTGAGAGAATTGGATTATTATGGTATTTTTAGGCAATTGAATAGCCGTCTGGTAAATTCTATGTAATGCAGACGTCTTCATTACAACAGTGACACTTAGGTTTATTCACAATTTATATTATGTTACATCTGGTAGTAAATTAAATGCTTTTTGTCTCTCGGTCGGATCGTTGTGGGTTATAGACATTTATACAGTGCGATTATTGATACGACTTTTTATTTTATAGATAATAATAACATCTTAAAGGTGATAAATAAGAAATATATTGTGCACTCTGGACCATCTATCACGCCTTTAAAGAAGCAAGTCGACTAACAAATTACCTTGTATAATAAAACTTTTACGTAATTAGCCGCTCCTGTGATGGGAACGCCCACACATTTATAATAATATTTTAATTGATCAGTAGTAGATATATTTATCACTGGTAAATAATTACAGAGCCACCAGCTACAGTTTTATTACAGCTCATAATCACTATATTACCGGACACTAATTTGCATGTTAAAATTGAAACGAACTAAAAACATGGAGCCGTATGAGTTCTGTTTTTAATTAATTACATTAGTAATTAACTTACTATATTCATAATGAATTGTTTATATGTGTATTTCGGTTATTTGATTACTTTGCATACTGTAACGACATGTAATGTCTGCAAAGCCTTGCCGTAGAACAATTTTGAAGGTTTTTTCACGAGGAAGCAAGAAAACCAATGGTTCGCAATAATTTAATCGTTTATATTCTCCTAGCGACCCGCCCTTGTTTCGCACCGTTTTACGATTTGACAAAACATCGTGATTTATTTATTATAAATGTAAATTAATATAAATCATACACATCAATTTTCCAGAATAAATTCTCTAAATAATGGTGAAAATCGCATAAAAATCTGTTGCGTACTTTAGAAGAACAACGCGGTCACACTACCAAACACAAAAAGCTAGTTTAATTTACAATAGATATAAGATTTACTTATATATATACCTAAGTAATACGAACCTACTACTTATATACAAGTAATCTAACTACTTATATATAAATAATACTTTGTATAATGTAATTACCTACGCCAGTAACTATTACGTATTCTGAAATAGCGTAGTTTCCTGAAAGCGCGCACCTATCTAGGTAATTACCTGCCAGCAAAATAACACGCCAGCCTGGTTTTATCTGTCAAAGGATTAAAATTTAGACAGGGCGGCCTAATGGCGAGTCGTTGACTCGGATGCAGGTGGCCAACAGTTACTGAGTATGTAATTAAGCTATTGCCAAGCTTTTCCTGATAGGTTACTTTTATTGAATTGGAGTGAGTTAACTTTGTTTAAATGTTACTTTTAGTTTACAGGCAGCTTTTGTCCTGTTGTCTTTTTTCTTTGAATGTTATGTACACCTATAATTTGTGCATAGATTAGCAGTAATACCTTTCCTAAATACTTTTGTAAACCAATGTTGAATGATGTTGTTGGTGTTCTTTAATAAATAAATAATTACTTGCAATGGTAAACAAAATACCTACACACACATAGTGCATAATAATATTTTCTATCATTGCAAGTAATACTAATTATAAATTAATAATTTTCAAACTTAAGGCAGGTAATCTTAGTGCCTTTGAAAGTTTGAACATTATTTATTTAGCTAGGCTTCTGGCCGGGACTTCCTACGCGTGAATATTTTTGTTTTAACATAAAGTATATCCTATGATACCCGGCTTTTCGTTAGTGAAAGAATTTTCGGAATCGGATCAGTAAAAACCTAGATAAAGTGGATAAGACAGAGATTAAAACAGAAGACGAACTAGCAGAGGATCGAGGTGGGGGGAGGGGTGGAGGGGAGTTCAGAGGATCAGACCGTGTTTTATAAATCGTAATTTCGATGATTACCCCCTACATAAAAAACCGACTTCTTTTTAATAAATAAATATAGCAATTCTTAGCAATTTCTATGATCATATTTTTAAGATACATATCTACCTACATTTTAAACCCAACTAATTATAGTAAAGCAAGTGAGCTTCATTTCACAACAGACTTTTTTAGACTTGCAACAAAACTGAAGTGAACTCTAGTTTTCATCATCTTTTCTCGCAAACTTTTCGCCTCAAAAGCTCGGAACTAAAAACAACTACGTCACTTGAGGTAATATTAAATTAAAAAGCAGTACACTCAATGTAAACCCTGTTGTAATTTGTTAGTATACAAGAGGGTTGATTGAGTCTGTGTATGACGCAATCAATGTCGCTTCAGGGGCGATGAATCGAAACAAATTAACCTCCGCTTGTTGGTGACATTAACTTAAATTTGCACAAAACTCATTGACAGGGGCTTATGGTTCATAGTATTCCTTCTTTATATAATAAAATAAATCATATTACCTACTGGTAATACGATTTATAAGCCTTTTTGGTTAGGTGATAGATCGTGGTACTCCACGATCTATCACCTAAGATCGTGGTATTCCACGATCTATCACCTAACCAAAAAGGCTTGTAAGAGTTATCTAGTTGAATGTTGTATTCATCAGTTGCTTTACAACTTAGATTATAAAACAACCGAGGAATTACTAAGTCATCCAAAATAGTCCATTCGGCTAATTTCCCTACACATTAATAGATCAGGTTTTATTTCACTTAGAATACTTTTCTTTTTGTTACAATAATAATTATTTTATTTCGAGCAACAAGACTCATAATGTTAGAAACAATTAGTGTCTTGGGATCTGTATTTTAGTTTTTTGCCACCGACTTCCGAAATTAAAGTTATTTCATAATTTTGAGTTAATTTCTCTTTGAAGTCGATTTAATTTTTTTAAATAACTTTTTTATTTCGTAATTTTTAGTTTTAAGTAAAAACTGGAATATTTGTTTGTAATAAGTATCGATTTAAAGAATTGTAAGAATCGATTTTGTTGAAACTTGCACTCTTCCGTAAGTTGAAGTAAACGTAAGCCAATAAAAAAAGTGGTCACAATCCGATGAATAGTTGCGGAGAAATGCGTGATAAACATACATAATACATCTATAAAATTTTGTATATTTGTTTGGAAGCCCTAATAGATTGTCATATGTGAATATAATGCATTTCCAATAATATTACATACATACGTGTCGAATTGATAACCTCCTTTTTTTGAAGTTGGTAAAAACAGAAAACAGATTGTGACATCACTGCTGCAAGTTGACAGGCCCAGCCGAAACCTTGCAGCAGTGGTTCACAAACGCACAATCAAGACTGCTTGCTATCGTAGACAGGATATATGCCTATCACATTTACTAAATAACTGATTAAGTTTACATATCGTGTGGAGGTATTCCTAGTGAAAACACCAGTCTCTCACCAATTAGTGTCACGTAGATTTTAAGCTTGTACAAATTAACATGATGCCATTGGTTGTGAAGAGAAAATAAATAATTTAAATTTAGTAGGTACAGTGTTCCTTTGTGGAACATAAAACGAATAACGGCTCCTACAAACAGCCGCGACACGCGATATAATCGCGTGCGACACAAAGGCACCGCTCGTTGCGCGACTTGCGGTGCTTTTGTGTCGCGCGTCGTGTCGCGCCTGTTTGAAGGAGCCTTAACCTGAATTTCTAAGAGACAAGGTAATTGGAATATGATGTCAATGTGCTCCTTTGCCGATAGGTATATGTATTTTGATTGGTCGTTACTTTGTTGGTTTCAATATTGTAGGTACAGCTAACGTAAGATCTACTAATTAGAGACTTGAGGTTGAGGCGAGGTTGAACCTTGTAGAACAGTCTTTGTACCTATTTACGTAATTATTTCAACAATTAATAGAATTTGAGAATAGGAACAACTTAATAATAACCTGTGGCCACGCTGCGAGCCAAATTCAACATAGTTAGGGGAAAATCTACCCTAAAAGTGTTTACGAAGGTAATCAGGAATGTAATATTTTCATGATTACGTTATGAGTAAATTCGTATCTCCGAGGCGGACTCAGCCGGCGGCGAGAATTTTAACGTAGGTATCATATTCTGTAAAAAGGTATTTAATTATTTGAATGCCAACCTATTTAAAAGGCTTACAGGACCTAAACATAAAAAGCGCAAGTTTTAGAAATAAAATTAAAAAGTAAGTAATAAAAGTATATGACCGACTACAGTAAAAAAAGTCAGAAAAACATATGATATTCTTCAGGATAATATGCTAGACAGATAGTGTGTTGAAAACATAATACAACTAATTTGATAAGATAGAAAAAAATCATGAAGATACCTCTAAAAACTTTCTTTTTAAAATAAAAACCATACTAATATAAATACAATCATTCTGTTTTTCTGTCAGATTATTCTAATAGATTTTTTGTAATTAAATATTTGCTTCATATTTTGCAATAACATACCAGCGTTGTGTTATCGCGTTTCTCTTTCTTTTCTATGCAGTACGACACTGACCTTTAGGTCATGTAAGCCTCTTAGGCTGAGGCTACATTAGGCCGCGACGCGACCTGCGACACATGAGCGATTAAAACAAGTAAATGAATGCTCACGTATATGGCTACACCGTACATCAAATATTACTAGCGATCTTTGATTTCTTTATGCGATAGGAACAACATTACTGAAATCACGGCATTGGCTACATCAACATGAGCGAAATTGAAGCGAATTTATTAGAATATTGCTTTTTTTTCGCTTGTAATGTAGCCATACCGTGTTTTTCTCGTTTCGCTCTTCCAGTCGCATCGCAAATCGCTGCCTACTGTAGCCTCAGCCTTAATGTAAAGTTGTATCTTTTTAAATGACGGTAAATGCTCTATTTTTCAGTAGACAAAATTAATATTGATCTCTCCAATCATACGCTTGTAAGGACTAAATATTTATAACACAATCGATGAAATCAAGATATCTCCGTTCAACACGGACTCCTTTGTTATTTTTGATAAGATTCTCATTTTTCTCTAATAATAAACACCTTTGAACAACTTAAATTTAAATCGGATGTTACAATCAGAGCAACACGATATCTAAGATGAGCTTACATAAAAAGTTTAATCACGCAAAGAAATAATATTAAACATGTTTTACCACCATTAAATTAACCGGTTTTGTTAAAATATACACACGCTCCAAACACGAAATTAATGTTAATTACATCCTCAGTTAACGGGATTTATATTAATTATACTGAGCCAATATTTAATTAACACATCCTTAGTGCTTAGAGTCGTTTAAAAAGATCATCTCGTTTGTTAAGAAGTTGTAGGAGCAGCCGTGAAACATCCGGCTCCAGTGACCGGGAAAAGAGTTATAGTACTTCTCTATGAAAAGACTAGATTTTTATTAGATACATCACACACATGTGACTTAGCAACGTCTTCAGCTATTTGTTTGAGTACTGTATTAATTACCCGCCCTCGTGGAAATAAGCGTGGCTGTTATGTAACGCCAACAGATACATCGAAAGCCTTAATTTCATGTAGTTAATTATTAATTCTAGTTACCGCGAGCTTATTACGTCCATAGTTTATTACGAACCACCCGACCTCCCGGCACTCATTGTTCTACCAAATTGTATTACACCAATTTGCGCGCTCCGTGCCTTATTGTAGCTCTCGTGAATTAATTAATGTACGATTTTTGACGTTTCATTTAAACGTTGTACGGGAAGTATTCGTATAAAATGCATCAACAGTTTTCACGATCGCGCTTTCTGCCTCCGTGTCAGCTTTTTGATTTTCAAGTATGCAATTCCCGTTTTAATGTATTTTAATTGGAGGAAAATATGTTTGAGTCAGGGAAAATGGAAAAGAAAAACGAGTGTGTACTCATGTCGTGCAAGACGCGGTACTTTGCTGTGCAAGTGTGTCAATGGGGTGCCTGCTGGCTCTGGTTAGCAAACAAGCTTTAAAGGGGGATAAAGTTCTTGGACGATAATTTAATCCTATACTATCCTAAAGATGTCTAAGATTATATCAGAGTTCATTTTACTTAAGAAATATAGTACTTTTCTCGTAAGGAAATGTTACTTCCCTTATAATATTTAGCTAAGAGATTTTATGCCAAGCAAAGTACCAACTGTTGATCAAACCATTTCGCACTACGATATTTTCCTTTTTTCGAGAATATTACGTATCTACCTAATGTACTTTTACATAAGTAATATACTTTTACATAACATATTCGAAAACATGTCAAATTTACGTTACTCTTTCGAAGGCTTATGAAAGCAAGTTTTAGACAGCGAAAGTAGGCTTAATAGTGATACAAATGAATATTTATATCATGTTGAAATCTCCTTTATTTAATAAAACCTACACGTGTTCCATATTATTTAGCTTCCGAAGTTATTTGTGCCGGAATTGTAAATACAAATGAGTATAGTTATATATGTATATGCGTCTGTATACGCATCATCGTCGGTTTTATATGAAATACGTTTTTAATATTCTTATCATAAATATTAATTCAGCACTTCGCTGTATTAATTTTCAACAACTTTAAATTATGTTTAAAACCACGAAAGTGCGGTTATTAATTGTTTGATGAAATATTGACTTATTGGTTTTAAGTAGTTGTTTTTATAAACTGGAAATCAACGAGTACAGGGTGCGCCGAAGAAAAAACTGTATTTTCAAAAAAAAACAGCTAGTATCTGGTGATGGGCAAAATATGGATTTAAGGCTCCTTCAAACAGGCGCGACACGCGATAAAATCGCGCGCGACACAAAGGCACTGCAAGTCGCGCAACGAGCGGTGCCTTTGTAGTGCGCGCGATTCGCGTCGCGCGTCGCGCCTGTTTGCAGGAGCCTTTAGCCGATCAGCCGGCAAGCTATAGTGGCAAAACTATTGGATATATTTGATTTAATTTTCATATGCAGACTGGGAACGTCATTAGATAAGTACCTATAGGTACGCAGTTTAATTTATTGTCGTATTCTTTGTCGTAGTATCCACCTACCCAAGTAAACTGTTAATTAGAACGGATACTTTCCTATAACAACCGACCATGCATACGAGAAAGGAATTTCCTTTCCGTAATATCGCAAAATAACTTCGTCTCATAAATTATTTAATAAAGTGTGTAAATGTTGCGAGAACAGTAAGATGCTTTGTAGCAAAATGTAAATACTTTTACTAGGTGTCTATAAGATTCAGCGGCAGTATTTTATATAAATTGATAACAAGATTTTATTAAGCAAAACGAGTGTGTGGCGTTATGTAATTTCTTGCTCCCATGGGAAGAAAGCGTGAGTTTGCATGTATGTAAGATTTTATAATAGATTGCTCGACAAGACATTTGGGTGATTCTAGGTAATATTTTCATGATACCTTGTTTGATTGTTTATTTAAACTCATAACTCATAACCTTATTGGAAATTATATTTTCGAACCGTTTGGGGTTGAAACTCTCGGGCCGTGGGGTCCGAGTGCTCATGGTCTTTTTAAAGAAATATCTAAACGGCTGGTTGACACTTCCCGTGACCCAAGGGCTGGCTTTTACCTTGGTCAGAGGCTAAGCATCGCGATACAACGTGGTAATGCCGCCAGTCTCTTGGGTACCTACATTACCAGTCGACAGCGATGCGGATGAATTTTTCGACGCTATTTTTTAATAGTCTGTATAGTTTTAGTTAACTTAGAATTTAATTTTAATTTTGTTATTTATACAAGTCTTAAATAATCTGTTACTATAATCAAAAAATAAATTGTACACTTTAAGTATTACTTAGGTATATAGGTATGCAGATTCAATACGTCTCCTTAACTCTCGTCTTCGTATAAATATAGATAATAATATATATATATATATTTACTTTTCCTTCTCCTTCTATTTCACCTGTGCCTTCTTTAGTCTTAATTTTCCAAAATATCAATATTTTTCCTCTTCTTATAAAACTTTTTTCTTTTTGTATACCTATTTAGAGACTACTTTTGCCAGCTTAATATATATTAAGCTGGTAAAAGTAGTATATACATATACGTGTATATATCCGTACGCAAAATACGCGATTTGACGTGGAGTTGCGGACACTAGCCCTATTACTTATTTACCTATATATACATTTTTTTTTCTTTATTTGCTTAATATTTATTAAAACATTAATATTCCGCGTAGGGAAAATGTGGTTGATGAAATTCGGTTCGGTCAGCTAATTAATGTTTTATCGAGATTTAGTAACGCTCCAATTCATTATCGCCAGTTCGGATTTCCAATTTGTGATTTAGATTAATTATTCTAACTCCTCTAAATTAATTTATGATGGTTTTAATTTTAATTATGGCTTGGAGTGGGTTTTTGCGAAATATGATATACATAATAATGTTTCTGTGAAGAAAAGGAATAAAGGAAATCACTTTTTATTGCTCATCACTATACCAATGTATCTTTGTTCGGCGCGGTATGTCTTTTTCCGCCAATCCGCGCTAGGCCCGCGTGGTGGATTACGGCCCACTCCCTCTCACAGAGAGGAGGCCTGTGTCCCAATAGCGGGAACAGTATAGGCTGATTTTGCAGGATGTCTTCTTCTGTATCTTTGTTAGCCGTCATCTCTGATTTAAGCATCATCTCAGTAGGATCTCTTTGTACAGTAATGGGATAGCAAAGATTTAAAAGTTACTAACCTTTGAAACGTACAGCAGTGCAGTCTGTAACCATCTCACCATGAAAACTTAGGTGAAGTGAGCGTGAAGTGAGCTGTCAATAGTGTCAATTCCTAGCAAAAACAAACTCACACCACCTAAGTTTTCACCGTGAGATTTTTACAGAATCCACCGGCTGCTGTTTAAATCAGCTGTCAGCTGCTGTCATCTGCTGTCTGTCTGTGTCTCTTAGTATGTGCTAAATAAATGTATTATCTTTCTTTCTTTCAAATCTAACGATTTTAAGTTTACTTAAATATTGTCTTTGAAATAATATTTTCTTTCTTTTGGTTACAGAGACGGGAAGCACGGATAAGAGCAATGGTATGAAGGAACCGGGATCACCTGAGGAACTGGTATGTATCTTATTTTTGAAGTGAAAACTTCTTTAGCGGCGCTGTGTACTTTTTTTGGAATGGGTAAAAACTTCTAAATTCGCGTCAGGTCACGTGACCCTGATCGAAAATTCGTAAGACGTAAAACGTCAGACGTAAAACGTAAGACGCGCGTTGTTGAGGACAGCGCCATCTATGCACATCGGGAAGAACTACGAGGGCCTCGCGTACTAACGTCAGACGTAAAACTTAAGACGCGCGTTGTTGAGGACAGCGCCATCTATGCACATCGGGAAGAACTACGAGGGCCTCGCGTACTAACTACGTAGTTCATCCAACAACGACGAGATGGCGCTGAACCACGGATATATAACTGTGTGCTTATTTGTAAATCTGAATAAATTCCTTTCACGAGAAGAATAAACCAGTCACTTTGGTCATCATACCTGATTTGCAAAAAACCCTATAAAATAAGGAACACACCTTAACACGCGTGTTTTGTTTATAAGACGATTCACAAAATACACTCGTAATTGTTCAAGTTTTCACTTCTGTCGGCACTACCGGAGTGCCAGTGTTTTTTTTTTTATACTTTTCACCAAGGACAAAGAAACTGTCATGTGTTTTACCTATGATCTTGTGGAAGAAAATATGACTGCGCTTTTAAACCGTCCACCCTTCATAAATAAGCCACTATAACATTCCTACTTGACATGAAGACAATTTTGTATACATTTCATTCTCATCTAATCTATATACCTAAATGAAACAAAGTCGGGTTAGTTACATCATTTATAACTCAAGAACAGCTGGACCGATTTTTATGATGTTTGTTTTGTTGAATTTGTCTCCGCCCCGAATCACCTCGAATAGCAAAACTATTAAAACATAATAAATGAAGATAATTCATTTTCTCATACATTTAGTTGCTAATAAAAACTTATCTACAAAAAAAAACCGGCCAAGTGCGAGTCGGACTCGCGCACCGAGGGTTCCGTACAAACCTGCAAGGTTTACAAAGTTCGTTCATTACGACAATCGAGTCATAACTATGGTATTTTTATTGCAAAATGAAATTCATAACATTACAATGGGGAAAGATGGAGGAGCATAAATTTAAGACAAAGATCTCTTTATCGTTTAAGTAATCCTTTATTTTATATTAACACATATCATTTATCTATAATATAACTGAAACACTTATACTAGCCTTGCAGCAGACTTGCGAAAGTTCTTTTATTAAAGTTATTTATTTACTAAGTTTTTTAGTCACTATTTAGAAATCTGGTTCAAAAATATTAATTAAGTATTAAATTTGAACCAGACCTGTAAATGGTGACTGAAAAAGTTATGAATAGTACCACATTGAACATTGCAAAAAAAAAAAAAAAAACTTTAAGGTTTTCGGAATTTTTCCTTTATGTGTGCTATAAAACGTTGCTTCATGCCAAATTTCAAGATTCTAGGTCGACTGGAAGTACCCTTTAGGTTTTGATTCCCTTGCGAGTACTTGCGAGTTTCAAAATATGCAGCTTAAATTGCTGTTTCTTTTGATTGCGTTGACATAGAAGTTTGATTTTGTTACAGCTTAAAGGTATTATAGACCTGAGTATTTGGTATGAATTTCAATTTAATACCTCTACGCGTTTATGAGGAAATGGGTAGTAAGTTTAAAATTATTAAAAAAATATATATTATGTGATGTAACTAAAAATTTATGGTTTTCGTAATTTTTCCTTTATCTATGCTATAAGACGTTGCTTCGTACCAAATTTCAAGATTCTGAGTTCACGGGAAGCACCCTGTAGGTTTTGATTCCCTTGCAAGTGTCGAAAATTTGCGGCATAAACGGCTGTATCTTTTGATTGCGTTGGCTTAGAAGTTTGATTTTTTCACAGCTTCAAGGGACAGTAGACCTGAGTAATTGATATAAATTTCAGCTTCATACCTCCACGCGTTCCTGAGAAAAAGGGTCTTGACAGACGGACGGACGGACAGACGGACAACAAAGTGATCCTATAAGGGTTCCGTTTTTTCCTTTTGAGGTACGGAACCCTAAAAACAACCGACTTCCAAAAAAAAAAACACTACGAAGTGAAAAAATGCTTTAATTTCGGAAGTCGGTGTGATTGGGTTCTGCATTTTCGTTTTTTGACACCGACTTTCGAAATTAAAGTTATTTTTTTATTTATCATATTTTAGTTGTACCTACCAACTACCCCAAAAAAATTCATAAACAATACTTGCTATGTGGTTATCAGTGACAGGAAACTATTGAACACATCTGCCTACCCCTTTAAAGGGTACAGGTGTGATGTTATGTTGTGTTATTGCGTAAACAATGCATACACCGATAGCAGCAATCGCGGTTGATTTGCTGGCATTTATTGAAGAGTTCCGTTGTCTGTCTCCGAAACTTATCATCAGATCTTAACGAAATTTTTGACAATTGTTTGCTTGTTGTTCATCGTATCGAACCATAACATTACCGCTGTACAGATCGTCTGTTTAATACACAAAGGTCGCATCGTTACTTGCTATCGGAATCGGATTGATTTCCGCAAAGATCCAAAGGTATCTGAAATCAGGCGATTTCCGCGATTCGTTTGCAGATCTTGTTTGAGGCGGTCCAACGCCTTGAAGTTTTACCGTTTTACTCCTTTTACGTACGTTACCCAAGTATTTGATATCTGTTTGGCACCGGATATCATTGTAATAGTAAGTATTTTGTTGAAATTACGGTTTATCGGGGTTGTTTGATCATTTAAGCTACGCTTTCTTCATTATCCTTTAAGGATATTAACATTATCTGATCAGTAAAGTTCAGTTTACATATTTCTTTTTTCTGTACTTTTACTAATGAACTTGATCGGAGTTTGGAAGACTTAGGTATATTTACTGTGTACTGTGTAAATATGACGCAATAAAGAATATAAACACAAAAGAAAAGAAACGGTTGGGGTAAAGATGCATCACATCCACGCAAAAAGGCACCGCAAGTCGCGCAACAACAACAAGCGGTGCATTTGTGTCGCGCCTGTTTGTAGGAAGGAGCCTTTATCGTGCTTTCCGAGACACGGTACTAATTGGTATAAATATCACCTTCCAAATACAAACACCCCATTTCTCTAATTTATCAGCCATTAGCGACTATCACATGTGCCAATCAAACCGGCGTGTTTCTATTACGATTCGGACGCTAGGGTCGTATTCAACAGATGACCTGTCCAACTGTCGATGATCGATTACTCTCCGGCCTTTTGCGATTGTTGGCTTCACATTCACGTTTAATTGCTGGCTGGTGAATGGTCGTGGCTAGGTAGGCTGGGTAGGTAGGTAGCCTTTATGTCACCCTTTAATATTAACATCCAAGCTATTTAGCTCAAATATATCTACGCATATAATTTTGAAAGTTATTGAACGTTAGTTTGAGTTAGTTATTGGGCTTCTGCCCGCGACTAGTCCGCGGGAAATTTCTGTTCGCTGTTATGTTAAGTAGCATCTAGCTAGGAAGGCTAGAATTGGGTTATTAAATGTAAAAATAAATTTTCAAATAAAACTAGTAGTTCCAGACATAAGCGCGTTCAAACATACAAACCCTTCAGCTTTATTATTAGTAGGTATAGATTTAGATTCGGCTATAAAATACTGGGAAGACTATATTTATCAGATATAAAAGGTACCAAATTGTCAACACCGAGCCTAAACAAATGACAATCGCTTTCAAAGCGTTTCGTATTAAAATCTACAACGGCTTTGATCATGATTGACATAAGCTTTTCGGTAGATTACGTTAATCCATTTTTGACTTTTCCGTCATCGTTATCACTTAGAATTTCACTTTGTCCAGTCCCCCAGGATTTCGAAATTTCCCCACATTTACACCGAAAAGCAAACAAACCGATAAAATATCTGTTGCTCAGCATTTATTGTCAATCATTCGACGATACGAACGATACACGATTACAAAAGCCAAAACGCATGAATTGAAATAAATTCCTAAAAAAATGGGAGTTGGAGTGAAGCCAAGTCTGTAGTGGCGTCGCGACGCGAATATAAATAAACAAGAACGAGGTGATACCCGTTTGTTATCATGTTAGAAACTGAAGGAAGTATACGATGTAATGCCACTTTGTTGGTAACACCACTTAATTAAAAAGCTGTTCTTTTAATTCTTTATTACTGCACAATTCTTGGTGTTCGCTTTTTTTTTGGATTTGAATTTGGAACAGGATTTGAAATTGGAGATGAATATAAGGCTATCCAAAAAGCCCTGTACGCACACCTTTTACCAGGGAACAAAATGTCAACAATATATCATAAAAACTACATGAAAATGTAAAATTCATTTTTGGCTCTTTACAAAGCTACTCCACATTTTTCTCGTGCTTATCCAATCCAATTATAGGTAAGCCAGAACACATTAGGTACTAAAGGACTGTATTACGTTACAACACGCAATCTTGAATACGTACGGGTCCCCTGTAATCCGCATCTAAGTCCATTTTAGTTCCGTGCTCACTCTGATTATTGTCAAAGCGGTTGCGATCCGATACGTACCGATTCGATGAGATATCCGTAATCTGCTGTCCGTCACTTACTGTCATGGCGCTTGCTCTCTGAAATTCAAAGCTGTTCGATGGTCACTAAATCCTTTTGGCGATTATACTTAGGTAGTTTTGTGAGATAAATTAAAATACGTACAGTTTTCAGAGCATTATTAATTTATGTATAGGCAGATGTATAGGTATACCATCAATTATACCTAATATATATTATTTTAGATTTATATATACTCATTTTTTTAAATTAAAAACAAAGGTTTCTGAAATAATGATGATAAATTATAATGATTTCTGTAAATTGGTTAAAAAACACTTTTACACGTCTAAATTAAATTATGTTTTTATTTTTAAAACTCGATGAGTTAGGTGATTTTTTACTGATTACTCTGAGAAGAAAGACCGAAACAAACTCAGAGAATATAACATGTTATAGTGAACAAGTAATAAATAAGTACTTTATTCAATAGTTTTGAAATATGTTATGTTAAGAGGGGTTATACCATGTTGGTCGTTTGTCGGTCTGAACTCCGGCAAATCACAAAAATGTTTCCACTTTTGTTCAACTTTGACGTCCTGAAATATATATTTTTCCGGGAAGTTTGCGATTGGTCATGCATCAAATTCAGTTACCGAGCTCTCTATCTCTGCTTTCTGATACTTTCAAAATATTGAAGTGTGCAAAGAGCAAAAGGATTTGTTTTCTGAAGTCGGTTCTGTGATATTTCCCTGAGGCCTCTCGTTGCTAGGCAACGTTAATTGGTAGGAAAAGAAAGTGATACCGAATCAATAATGTGAAGTTACCACAAAATAATAAGTACTTTTGAAAGCATAACAAAGAACGCTATTTCGAACGCGTGAAGTTAGATTACAATATTCACTAGTATTTACCTCATAATATTTTTATTTACCAAGTTCGTAGGTAGGTAGGTACTAAAGATTTAGGTCAATTACAGCCGGTCAACAAGACGTTGCATTGAGGTTAACCCGTTTGCGTCGGTGTCCAGCCGTCCGGCCGACCGACGCGGGGCGGCGGCGCGGCGGCCAGCAAATAGGTTTCGCAGACGTAACGAACTGACCGACACTGTTCGCGTCACATCAGACATGCGACGATAACATGTTAACCTCGATTGGATAAAAAAGATTAAAAGTTGAAGTAAACACTTGTAAAATTCCCATAAAAGGAACAATATTTGAAACATTTTGAATTTGACGTAATATACCTAGTTATCAATATGACCTTATTTCAGGAAGTGCATGCAAAATGCCGAAATTTTATAAAAGACCGGATGCCTTTATACATATAATTTCGGCATTTTGAAAAAAGCTTAAAAGTCTAATAAAACGTTTAATCTTTTCTTCGTCTTCTAGAACATTCAGTTGTTAAGAATAACATCGTAAGCAATTACGATGTTATTTTTAACAACTGAATCGTATTGAAACCAGTTTCTGCGTTATTATGCAAACAGGTTCAATGACAATCAGATGCGAGCAGAACCTGAAGTTACTCCTATTAAATGAATGATATCATTAGCTGTATTCACACTCGTAAGACCAAAAGATTCGCGATAACTTAACTTGCAAACATTTCTCGCGAAACACGCACTAATTATTCGTTCAACAGCTCTTAACAGCTCTGATCGACTCCTACGCGGCTCCCGACGTTTGTTTCACAAGTTCATTTAAATACGCCAACATTTGATTACGTTAACAGGATCGGCGTGTCGCCCAACCGGATTACAGCTTTTACGTGACTTTGACTAGGTTGTGTACACACGCCGGACCCAGGAGGGTTATTATGTAATAGTTGTCACTTGTCAGTAGTGCGACCGATTGCGTCGCTGATGAAGATAAGTGGATCAATCAGGTTGATGTATGAAGCTCAGCTAATAACTTTTCTGCTTATCATTTTGATCTGGCGGAAACTTGTTGCGGGATGAGTTAAAAGTCATTAACTTATAAATCTTAGTTTGGGGAAAAAGCTGATTATCGTTAAAACCATTTATTTCTCAATAAGAAATTATAAGGATTTCACTTAAGTAGGTACTTGAGAACATTTTTAGAACTTAAAATATAGTGTTTTATGAATTTGACAAACAAATTAAGAACGTATTTACTTGTTAATAATTAAGTACCTAATTGTTTTTATTTATTTATTTATTTAATACTTCAAGCACATAAAATGTACAGAGGCGGACTTAATGCCATAGGCATTTTCTACCAGTCAACCTTTGGGTGATGCAGAGACAAACAGTGGTAGGGTTGTGTTTTTCTTTTTAACAAATCATTTACATAAATAACATTTTATTTCGTACGCAAATAACATTACTGAACACAAAATTAGAACGTTTTAATCCATACGCAAAAGAAACAAATAGTGTGATGTGATCGCAGTATAATAGGGAAGGAAACCATGATTAAGAGTATGTTTTCCGTTATTTATTTTAATCAATTTTATTCAGGCTAACGATGCTACGGTTGCAGTTGCATGTTACAGGATGGTTGAAGTTTATCTATGCTATGCTAGTATTGATTGGCGTTCCACTGCCATCGGACCGTGGTCAGACAAGCCGAGGGCTCGAAAAATTCCCAGCGTTCCGTTCCCAAACAATGTCAATCCCATTTGCAATAGGATAGGTGCCACAGCGTACCTATATAGTTTGGATTAAAATTGTTCCATATACGTACGCGGAGCTGAGAGCACTGATCCGGCTTTCACGATTTTATCCCAGCAAAATATATACCGAAAATATTTTTGTTACTTTTTTGTGCTAAATCGGTCCCGCGATAAACACTTCAATAAATATGAATCGTTGATGGACGGGCTGTATGGATTATCGTTTCATCCTCACTTTCCAAATGCAAACGTAGGTACTGGATCTTTGGAATGTTTTCGATAAATGTGGACATTAGGTTTATCAACTCTAAGTTGGCTTTACCGAGCTGAACGGTGAGATTTTGCTTGGTCGTTGGAATTGATTCTAATCTTAGCTTAAACTTTTGTCTTATTTTGATTTCAATTTAGTAGTGTCCGTATACATAGTATAGATTTAATTCAACCAGCGACATTGTTTTTTCACCGCATTCCTTTAAAGAATACAGTTATATTTTTTGGGTCACGAATGTGCATATGCACAATGTTCAAAAAAATATCTGGCACAAATTGTACAAAACTCAATCAATCATACCATTTACAAAAGAAAAAAATCTTGTTAAAAAATGCCATAACATCCGTTAATTGTGACGGCGTAGGTTGGAGCGACAGTCATAACGGGCCGAGTGCACCGTTGCCAATCGGTCGCTCCCCGCATGCATATGCAAGTGGCAATTTACGAGCCGTGTCTCGGTGTCCATCAATAAAGAGCTGATATCAACCGCAATCACCCACAATTGCACTTTACTGATACATTGCTTTATTTATGACGGTTAGATTAATCAATTCAAAATGTATGATGAATGCCCTCTTATGTAAACTGCTTTTTTCTTGTTCTTGGACAAAGCAAACGGCATTGAAGTTGACATTTTAACAATAAACAGCGCTAAGCACTTTGGCTAAACCATTAAACTATGCGAAGTTATCGCTGTGAATTCTTTCAAATAACACGCCATTAGCTGTTTTATTTCACACAAATCGTTTCTTAAGCAATCTTCGCGCCAAGGTTTCGTTCATGTAACTCCACCTCTTAAATTCCGCAGACAACCACGCATTTCCGTCTAACACTATCCACCCACAAAAATCTTGTTACGAACAAGTTTTTGTTAGTCGACGGCTTCTCTGACTGATGAATGGGACAGCCCATCAATAGCAGATCACTTGGATGCTTCATAAATATGTACACGCCAGTGTGACGTCAGTTTTTATGAGCTCAAAAGGACCCGCTCGCGTTTGATTGATGATGGGGAACCCGGCGAGTGGTTTATTGATTCTCTTGATTTGAGTGTTCTGTGTGTTGTTAACAGCGTCATTAGGTGGTACCTTGTTGTGGTCTAAATTAGCAATTGGCTCGCTTTTGTTGTAGAAGAGGAAAATATGTTGGAGATCAAAATAAGCCGCGAAATATAACGTGTCGTGTGAAAGTTGAGAGCTTCGTGCTGCATCAGGTTGCGTGTCCAGACGGGACGTTTAAGTATTTGGCAAGCCAACCTAATTTCTTACTGCTACTGTCTGGAAGCTGATTGACGAACATTCAAATTGGGATCCTCGATTAGACAAAGCACGCGATGTTCGCATTTAGGGCGATATCTATTTGAATCTTGTTTTAGGGAAAAATTAGTTAATTATAAAATTGCCCCAATTTGGGGATCTTTAATCTCTATTGTTCTAGCTTACAATATTACACTCTGATATTTCTATTCAACGTATTAAATACCATAATTGCATTTATTTTACAAAAAGGTGAACAGCATGTGTATATTTTTATAGAAAATCAATAAGGAGAGCAGAATTGCATGTTTATTACCTTCACCAAAATATGATCAAAAGCAATTTACAAACTTGTATTTTGGAAATATTGTTCAGGAAGACTTTACCTAAATAATTACTTGTAACAGATGTCATGGTTATTATAATGAGAGGAAATGTGTAGGTCGTTAATTGATCCAGCTTTGAATCTAGAAAAGGATTGGCGGTAAATTAGTCCATAGTACAATGAGGAAGAATATACAAAGGTTTCAAGCTTTTGAATAAGTCCTTGCCTTACTTATAACAAGTAGCCACAAACATTTCACGTAATAAACGAAATTGGTCCTAAATTAACAATATCGAAGATTTAATAATCAATCGTGAAACCAATTCAAAATTAATTTGCGTGAACTACGTGGTTTCATCGTCTGTAGTTCGTCATCAGATATTAGCATCGTTCGATAATAAATAATGAGCTCCGTTATTTCAATTAAACTGGAACACACGTACCTATAAAAGCTAGAAATAGTTTGGTCTGGAGTTAATCAGAGACTGGCAAAACGAACCAGCCGATAAACATTATACCGTAACTGCCAATAGAAATACATCACCATTCCGAGCCAATCTGATTTCAATTTTGTAGTAAGAACAATAAATAATACATGCGTTAAATGCAAATGTATCCCATATTTTATTAACGAATGCATGCAAGTGTAGTTCTGGATTAAAAGTATCTCTCGACACACTGTTTCAGGCTCTTTGCATAATTGAAAATGAAACTATTGCGTATGTTTTGTTCACATTGTTTCAACATTACAGCTATAATGTAGGTCACTTTCTGAATCATCTCATAATTCTAACGATATTGTTTTAATAGATACTTTGTATCCTACAGGTGAAATAAGGACTTCATTAGAGCATATTACTACTCCGTCCTAGGTTTACACTTCCTCTAATTATTTGGCTTTTGGCTCGGTATATGAGTTACAAGCTCAGCATTGGGCTCTTAGGGAGAGATTGTTACGGTTTGTTTGATGTTTAATATTCTCAGGATTTAGTAAATTAATTTCGTGCTTCCAATTTTCTTTGTAAACTGACAAATATTACTAAATTACGAGTACTTAACAGCTATATAATCCTTTGATCTTTCTTTTAGGTTGGCTGAAAGTTTGTAAACATTGTACAATTTTTTTAGTATTCCAAGCAAAAAGCTATTCAGCATTAATGGTACACTTTGCACGTAATATATCATGTAAATCCGCTATAAGCTTATTTATATATCTCCGCAACATGTGTGCGAGCTCGCCGCAGCCGGGATTTCGTTAGCGTTGTCACCACAAACATTTGAACAGGCGGAGGGGAAACAAAAATCTCTCCCTTTGTGATAACTGTGTTGAAAGAAACAATTACCTGCGATATAGCGTCATTGGCCTATTTAGAGTCTGACTTTTGTCCTAGATTCAATCCAAAGATTGAACGAGACTGTGATTAGGTTTCCCTGTTCAGATACTTCTCAGTCGAAGCCCAAACCCCAAGAGGATTGTTGTGCTAGAGTGCTGCGAGTACTGTAACTTCGAATATACGCTCTGGGAGCCAGGACCACTCCCGTTACATCCCTAGGGATTACTAGTGTAATAGCATAAACATGAACCTACGGCACCACCGTCGAACAGACTATTCAGATCAAGGTTCATTACCCACTTAGTAAGCCTCTTCGCGAGTATGAAATTTCAATAATGGAGGACTCATTATCATTTATTTTATGAACCATTTTATTTACAGTAGTGAATAATTTTATCTGTTAGCAGATAATGCTTTGGATATTATTGACGGTGTTGGCCTGTCGTGAATATAAATTGATTGGTAATAATATTGGTAACCTCATTAGCAAAGGTCAAAACGAATGAATGTCATCGACGCTAAGCTTTTGGACTGAAATGAAAAAGATAGTGTTATTGATTGATACTACAATTTATGAATGTAGAAGCTAAAACGTTTGGCCAAAGTGTAAATTGAAAGATCAAAGTGTACATTGTGAGCTATGCTATCATTTCGTTTTGCTGATCAAAAAACCCTGTCGGTGATGTAGACGTGTAATATTTCAGAGGCAAGAGCTACTGAATGTTTCATATCGGGTACTCGAAGTTTTCGCGAGATATCCGCAATGTTTCCGTTCGGTGCAAATGTGGTCCTGGCACGGGATCAAGACGACGGACGACGCAAGGTCGCGGTTACTAGCTAATAAAATAAAATTCACCCAGATCAGTCTACATCATACATACTACGGTTTAATAAACAAAAACAATGTCGGTGTCCAAGGTTGTCTGCTTGTTTTATGGGGACGGAAAAGTCAGGAAGATCATTTGAAAGTCTTGTTTGGAACATCAGTCACGGATTCTGCATGATTCTGCATTATGCAGAATAACAATATAATTATGATGTCAGTTTTCAGATAATTCGGAAAATTGTTACTACGATAAAAGTGAATAACTCATTGGCTTTGGGTTGTTGATCAAAGACCGAAACTGTGTAAAATAGCGTTACAAATATTGTGCAAATAATAATACCTGGCACAGACAATAACCAGGCATTATTTTCTTTACAGACAGAGCTACTCTTTTTAGACATTTTGAAAACAAAATTTTGATATTGGATACATATCGCATTTAACCTAACTTTGTGTTATACAAAGCTGATAACGTAAATGATTAGTGCTGCGTAACACACTGAGCGTTCCTGCACACGATGCCGTCGCCGCGCCGTCGCCGCGCCGACGCCGCACCGTTACACTGTAGATACGAGTCGCGCGAAGCCCGCCACCGCGCCGTCGCCGCGCCGCCACCGCGCGCGTTTTTACTGTTTCATTCATTCCATTACCGGCCGCGTACGAACGTGCACGCCGCGTAATTTCCCGTGAATGAATCAAACAGATAGGGAGGGGAACGCGCGCGGTGGCGGCGCGGCGGCGGCGCGGCGGCGGCGCGGTGGCGGGCTTCGCGCGACTCGTATCTACAGTGTAGTGGTGCGGCGTCGGCGCGGCGACGGCGCGGTGACGGCATCGTGTGCAGGAACGCTGAGTGTAGCAACGGCTTTCATTTTGACACGTCAATAGCATTCATTGCGTTATTTACGCTGATGAGCAGGCAAATTTTTTGAACATATAAATCAATGGATTAGCAATATCCTTCAAACTCATTCGGGTTGTGATTGAAAGTGTGTTATGTAATCATAAAGTGTCGGTGTTGCTAGTTTGAAATCTATGAATTTAAATACAGTTGTGGAATAATGTGTTGCTTGAAATTATTCTCGTGTAATTTGTCGTTCTAGTTGCTGCCTAATAGGTGTCCTTGCTCTCTGCCTATGTCCTTGCTCTTTGGACGAAACATTTCATCGCTTTCACCATCATTTTCCTGGGTTGTTGCCCATATCCCATGTTCCTTGGGGTCGCTAAATGTTCCCCTATCAACCGTCAGACAATCTTTCTCTATCGTTTTGTTACATAAAAATAGCAGATAAAAAAAACAAAAGTCAACTCAATCAAATCGAATTGAATTGAAAAAAAAAAACTGAAACCAATATATTTTACTCTTTGATTCTAGGTGATGACAGACATTGTGACGGTAACTACTCCAATATCGTCAGAATTTCAATAAGCGCCAAGAAAAATTGTTTTATTAATCTTCAGGCGCAAAAATTGGGATCAGTGAGTCATCGCGGATGTCACCGGGAGAAAACGGGAAAATACGCAATGTTATTAAACCCACTTCATTTCAAAATTAGAACGTTCAGTCTCGATTCATCCCGCGCGGCGCGTGCGCCGACTCGCGGTCCGTTGACGTTTGAATCGGAAACTATCATTCAAGAAATAAATATTATCGTTAGGACATATTTGAAACGAATGTGACAAGTTCATCCGTAGACCATAATCATGTAAATTTAATAGTTTATGTAATTTATAATAATTTGTGCGACAAAAATTGTCTTTTCGTGAAATTTGGCAAGAGTGGTTTCCTTCAAAATTGTGTTTGTCAACCGTTAACAAAGCGTTGATTTGTATGTGAACTGTAATCAATCTGCAAATTGATAAAATAAACCTTCTCGCTTTTATAAATTATCACTTTCCTCGTACATTTTTTATCTTTTTTGTCTTCCAAACACTGTTCTCTTGAGAGCCTTTATTGTGAAAAGGGGTTCTCTTTAGAGGAAACGAAAAAGGATTAACTTACTTTAAAAACTTTTAAAGCTTTTATGAGTTAGGATCACAATGAACATATTTTTAACAGTCAAGGGAATCGATTATCCTTCTTTCAGGAGAAGTTTTTCAGTTGTTTTTAGTTACTTCGCAAGTCGTTTTGATTAAGAAAGATGTAAACCGTCACTATTCAATCTTGCTTTTTGAACTGTTATGTTTTATCACCTAAAATGTTTGTACATACTAAGCCTTTATTCCGTTTTACAATTGACACTAACAGAATACAAGCTAATATTCACTATTGAAATTAAACCATTGATCACACAAATAATAATTAATAATCATTAACTGAACGTTGTTTTGTTTGCCAATAACAATGGTTCGAGCTTGTTGTCAGCCCAACGTTACATTGTCAGTATTTACTAAATAACATCTCTAGCATACAATTGGATATTGTCATTAGTTATTGTAATCACTTTGTGGTCTATTATAATATATAAGCTAATGTTTTGAAAATCTGTTCATTGTGAACTTTGACAAGCTGCAGCCGTATGTTATATACACCATTCATATGTATGAATTTAGGAAACAGCCATGTTTAAGTCAATGATTTTCCTAAGTTTTGGAATAGCACTTCGTTTTACGCAGTTAGAATTCAGTCTGAAGCATATATCGTGTACCTACCTACAATCTACATAGCTAAACACGTAAGAATAATTAAAAATTAAAGAATAATTTAACCTAAATTAAAATACAGTAACAGTAAAGCAGGATAGGTATAACATTTATAATATCGAACAAATTACTTGTAATAAATTAATATTTATTAGAACTACTCCTCAATGTCTGAATTTAATTAAGTTTAGTCCATAAATAAGACGTTTTATATGATTTATTTATCTAATCTTTTTAATAGGCGTTTTATACGTATTTAGATCTTAAAGCCAAAGGAGCTAAGGCAATGAATGTATCATCAAGATGTTTTCAACTGTCAGGAATTAAAAATATGGATACGTGTGAGAAGATTTCATTTCAAAGTCACTGATCGATCTTGTTTTTAAGTCTAAAGAAGGGAGATTTTTAAGAAACCCAAAAACTATTTGATTACTTGTTACTTGCCTAAATAGAACCACTGAAAAATAAAAT
The DNA here is from genome assembly GCA_927399505.1 of Luperina testacea. Lineage (NCBI taxonomy): Eukaryota > Metazoa > Arthropoda > Insecta > Lepidoptera > Noctuidae > Luperina > Luperina testacea. The sequence continues at coordinate 12,583,714 of OV656768.1, read as the reverse complement.
AAAAACCCTTCGATTGACAATAGGTGGCGCTATACACTAGAACGTTTGTTGTACCGAAGCAGCAGCGGTCGCATCGAGCGCCAAGCATTCTCCGAGCGCTGCACTGACAGACATTCTATTAAATAGTTCCAGTGAACAGACTATAAGCGATGATATCCCTCTTTTAGTGCATGTAGTGGCTTCTAAATAGATGGTCGGGAGCGATGACACCGTGCCGAGAGTACCGACCATGGTTTTGTTGCATGACATTTACGTTTTTGGTTGTGCCGTCTGGACTGCGTCTGATTTATTTCAGACGCCTTCATAAAATGGCAACGGGTACAAATTCGTTCGTGGTTTACACGAGTTGGTTTGAAAATGAACTTTTCGTGGATTAATTTTATAAACACGTTATTCATGTTGGTTATATTTCACGTCTTTACTGCATAAAAGTCGTAAGAAAAAACTTCGCATGTAACGTAAACAACACTGTTTCCAAAATAAATGAAATACTGCTAACGGTAGGGTTAAATTAAATATAAAGTATTTCCATGAGGCTGAACATAGCTTATGTGAGATGAGAGGTAGAAACACGCGCGAGCGTACCTCGGTGACCCTTATCACCTAAATTTCACCACCTGTGGACAGCCCCCGCTACAATTTTATACCCGTTTTTAAATGTCTAAACATTTTGTGTTCTCTACGTATACTAAAAAAAAAGCAATAAGCAACGAACAAAATATGTGTTTTGCGCCTGACACACGTGGGCAAAGTGCGCCCTTAAAATTTATAACGTTATTTTTCAAACATACTTTATTTTTAATTTTCCTCGCTTGTGTTAGAAAAATGTTTACTTTGCTTTATTTGTACGACTACGGAGCTTCCAAAAATAACTTCTTTGCTTAGAGCCACAAGGCTCATTTTTCACGACCGTCACGTGCATGCGTGCAGCGGTCAGATGATTGCAGATTGAAATCAGATACCTAATACGCCCACTCGTCGACAGACGCTATTCAGTATTCTACTTTTACTGTCGCACTGAAAGTTAAACATACATATTTATGCCCCTCGAATAATAAACAAATTTATTCAATCAGTGCAAACATAACTCTGGGAACAATGGAGTGCGGTCGTCTCAACAACGGGTTGAGGTGGAGTGCATACTCTTCCGCGTCTTCAGACACGAACATGCCGGCCGTAGCGATCGAAGACTTGTGTGCAGACGAACAGTGCCCGGACACCGACAATTATCTGATAACTTCCCCGGAAGAGGATAGCGAGCCGGAATCAGCTCACGACATCAAAAAGCGGATTTCCGAAGAAATAGACAACTTAAACGAAGCTCCTAAACTTCTTAATCGTTGTTACGAAAACCCTCTTTTCATCCCGGCCAGCGAAGTTTTAAAAGACGAGATAAGTGACGATGGGGACAGTGAGGAACTAATGAAGAGTGAGGCAAAAAAGTTTGAGGATTATAAGTTTTGTGAGGCAGTTAACGACTTCGATATCGAATTGGAAGCGGGGGAGGCGGTGCCAATAGTGTACCTGTCGACGACGCGGGCCGCGCGCCTTCAGAGGGCACTGCGGCTAGGCGGGTACAAAAAGGTGAGCATTTCTTTATTAATATCGCCACTGCTGTTTATGAAAACATTTTGCGACGTTTTTCTCATTGTGCCAGACTTTATTGGAGTCAAAGTTCGTGACAGCTAATTAACATTTTTTCTCGCTCATTGTGATGTGTTCAAGGAGATATTTTTTTGTCTTTTTCGACGGGATGAAATTCAAATGTCACAAAAATAACGAACGTTGCAGCAGCATGTGAAAAGTGTTCAATTAGTGCTACATTGTGTGTAGGTACGTAATCCGGTGTGTTGTCCTCGTGTAGCTTGTTAATTACTATTGTTAATATTTCATGTATCTATGTAGGTTAGAGTAGTTAGTGCGGATGGATGGTATACTTTGATCCTCTGTACGAATATGTTTACATAATATAGCTCTATTAGCGGGCTCATTGGCGAGGAACAAGATAAAAGGAAGAATGTGTTCGCAATTTGCTTATACTTATGAACTTTCATTTCCTTCCATTTGCCTTAGTAACTGCTCTCTCCTTGGATGCTTCTTTTACTCATATGATAAAGTTCGTATAGTTAATGTTATATATTGAGGTAGTTCAGTGACGTGGTGTAGTATGTAGTTGGAAGCGAGTTTCCTAGGTTAGTATGCTCTGCAATAGCTCACTGCAGCGTTGATATTTGCTTTCCTACACTTCTCTTGAACGTCTCTTTAATTAAAAAGCAGCCTTGTAAATAAAACAACGATAAATTGCTGCTAGATTAATTTCCTTTAAGGTGAGTGCTTCCTTATACGTTTTCTTGGAAATTACACGGAAGTTTACTAAAAATCACTAAAAATTATACTTTAATTAACATATTTTTCATGACTACAGAATACAAAAATGACTCTTATTAGTTGCTTCCACAAAACACCAATATTTTCAGAACATACAAAAACCTTTTCTATTTCCCTAATGTTTATATTCAACCAGTTTTCCGCGTTCTATTTTTCCACTGAAAAACAATTTTAGAATGAATTGCATTCAAAATCCGAATTTCATATTGGGCAAATAAAACTCGGTGGCAAGTCGCGCGCGAGCACTCGACGCGGACGCACGCCACGGTTCACGGTATGCTGTACGATTTTAATTAGTACTGTCAGAATTTCTGCACCATACCTACGTATTACCTATTCGTTTAATTTTGTTTAACGTTCGTACCTTTCATCCCGTGAGGGGTAAGCATATATGTAGATTTAGTAAGGAGATGAGATTAAAATAAAATAAACTGTTCCTAAAAACATTACCGAAACAGAAAACAGTGGTCTCAACAGCTAATCGAACCTAAGACTATTGAAAATGTTTCCTATATAGCCTCCTACATACGTGAAAAAAACCCACGCTCATTTATACGAATCACAAGAAATCGAGAACAATGTAGACGAGATTGGATTGAAATCAAATAAGCCTTTTATAGTATCAACCCAAGTCTTTAACATTCATTCGGCCCGTCCGTAACGCCACTCGGGCCGCTCGATTCAATCCAATATCTAGCGTTCAGTTCCTTAAATCCCTGTAAGCCTGTTTTAAAAGAAAGATGGAATAAAAACGTAGATGGGCTGGGAAGGAGTTGTTTAGCTAAGTAGCCGGTAAGAATTAAAACGAGAATGACTGGATAGGTCTTGTCTGGCGCTAATAAATCGCAATCATCTTATCGGACGGGAACATAAATAGTTAGTTAGTTCTTATATCTGTGTTTTTGTAGCCCTTGTTTGGACTCGATTGGTGCTTTAAATTATTTTTTCACTTCAGTAGCTCAAACATGTAGGTTTTGCTGCGTGAAATCAGTGAGCAAAATGCGATTTTGCTCACTGAGTGAGACAAAGTAACTTTTTAATTTTTTTTTCAGAAAGCCGCGAATATATTATTCAGCCTTGGGTTAATCATACAATTCGAAACATTCACACTCTATCTCTTTCCCGCCATTAGAAAGAGAGAGAGACAAAGACCAGCCCTTTCGAAGTTCGGATTTTGAATTCGACCTCAAAGACAAACACGTTCGGAATTTCGTACTAATTAAAGAAATTTTGCAAAAAGAAAATTACGTCTTTTAATGTAATTTATTGAATTTTTAACTTATTGTTGTATTTAAACGAAAATAAGTATTTACTGCAAATAAAACTGATATTTAACTTGTAAATATTTATTTTTCTAGTTTCAATAAATGTTAGGTACGTAATATATTTTGAATAATAAAATATCATGGGTGCTATTTCCGAACACGCCTTAATTTAAATAAAAGAGCGGGAATAAAATTTCGTGACTGGCGTACAGAGTTGAATAAGTTAAAAAGTATTAAAATAATCGTAAAATATGAGTGAAACTAGCGTCGAGAACAGTATTTTAACACCGGAAGAGTTAAAACAACAAGTTATTAATGCAGAATTAAGTTTCCTACCTGAGAAGTCTCGCGAGAAATATCTGAAAGCATAGCATGTCTTCAATGAATGGAGACTTACAAAAGGGCGCAAGCAGTTTTTCGGAGACGGTATTTCTATCTTGTTTTTAGATTTTATGGAATTGGTATCTACCTACAATGTTAATTATTTCAATTCACAATAAATAGTTATTTCAATCTATTCCTGTTTATTATTTTATCTCCTAAAGTGTTCTCGCTGCTGAAGTGAAAAGTTATGTGTGTTACACGAGAGCAAAGTTTTTTTGCATCTCGTGCCTTTGAATCCCTCGCCACACTCAGGATTCAACTTTAGAATCACTCGCTACGCTCGTGATTCAATCGTTGAATCCTTCGCTTGCTCAGGATTCAAAATCAGCTCTCGCAGCAAAAAACTACTTTGCTCTCTTGTTGCACAAATAACTATTGTTGAGCTCTCGTTACGTAATGGAGAAATTGCAAAGATAGTCAGTAGATATGGTAGTTACAAATTTATATTTACATTGATTGCAATCCTATATTATACTGATTTCTAAATTACAGTAGTAATAATTCTAATCATGTGACGAATTCCTACTTATTATTGATTTATACAGGAATTAAATAAAAAGCGTATCAATTAAAAGTTAACAAAAGCACATTCACTCTGAAGTCTAACTTTATAAATTTTATGCAGCTCACTTAAGCAAAGCGTTCTTCACCGTAATAGCTATACATTTGAACTTGCCTCATTATATGAATGGTCCGTTTACCGCCTTCAGAAAATTATAAATCATTTGCTAAAGATTTTAATTAATTCAGACGAGGCTTCAGGACCGAGGCTCGTTATGAAGGTTGAATTAATTTTCCAAACTATCGACGATGAATTACACGAGCATGATACTTATTTCTGACAAATTGTTTTAAAACAATTGTAATTTGGGACGACAAACAGTTGCTGACGACAGAAAATATTTGAAACAGAAATGAGATTAGACCTCTGTCGCGAGGTCTTGAGTCCATTTGTGTTCGAAGTATCATTGATGAGGTATCCGTAGATCGTACAAGAGGTGCTTAAGTTCGAGTGGCATACGAAAACGAAAAGAGGCAAGATTTCTGCAAGATAATATGCCTTAAGGCTTCGCTTCTCATGCACGACTTGCACGAGATTCAAATCCGGGCAAGTACTAATATGACTTTTTAAATTATTATGTATGTACCTACTTTCTCAGTTTATCTTGAATATTACTGACATTGCATTGTGGTGAATGAAGAACATCGTGAGGAAAACTGGACTTATCTTAATTAATAATTATTATAAATGCGAAAGTAAGTTTGTTTGTTTGATACCTTTTCACGCTTAAACCACTGAACAGATCATCCTGAAATTTTGCATATACATATATACGTTGTCAGGCGTACAGACACGGACATAGGGTACCTTTCATCCCGAAAAAAAGCTGTTCCCGAAGAAAACAACAATAATGTTATTATGATAATAGATGGCGCCACGTGTCTTTCGAATAAAAAACAGGACAACGTCTGGCGGGTCAGCTAGTAGGTAATAAGGTCGGAAATCGCCAACTCGTCTTGAGCAAGTGTGGCAATTAATCTTGTGCCTTCTCTGTATGAGTAGAGACATTTGCGCTGCAGTGGGACCCTAATAGGCTGATATTATTAATAAGCCTTCTCATTGCTGTATCTTCATGGGGAACTATGCTATTCTATAAATTAAACATGCCAGGGGAATGAAATAAATGGTTCTACTGAGAAAAACTTTTGTGTAACAGGAACCAGAAACAGCAGACTTTCTTTGTTCCGCAAACAATAATAATTTGCTAACTGTAAGTTGGAGTTTGTTGTTCATGAATTCATGATTTATGCGAATACGATATTACATCAACCATTTGAATGCATAAATGTTTGTGTTCCCATACACAAACATTTATTCGAAATTGGGTACCTAATTGAAGGTAGTTATTTTTTCATTGGAGAATGAAGCTGTATATTTATGAGTCACATTCATTGGATGGTAAAATGGCTACCTCAGATAAGAGAGAGAAAGCTAGCGGGAAACGTCAGGAAAATTCAATTCATTCACGTCAGGAAAATTCAATTCAATCCCGCGAAATTCAATTCACAAAATATGATCCGCGACCGCAACGACTCAAAAAGTACATATTAGGTATGTATTTACAGAATTATAATCATTAAAATAATTAATACAACCCTCTAATTTTATATAATCCTATTGATTGATATTTCATGGAAACAGTCAACCTGACACTAACCTGCAAATTGCAAAAAACATAAGAAAATTTAAATTTTGCAGGCTTTGGTGCTTCCCCCTTAATTACTGCTGATTATTTGTCAAAATTTCAGTTTATGATAACTAACTAGTAGGTGCCTAGCATTATATTTCGAAGGTTGCATGCTCCATGTGCTAATAGAATTCCGTGTAAAGGAGGGTCATCCACAATTACTGTCCCATTGCAAGGCAAAAAGGCCTCTCTTCATACAGAGAAAGCACAAGCATTGATGACCACGTTTGCTCAAGGAGGGTTGGCGATTTCAGACTTTGGCGGTGACGGTGGTTGGCGATAATTATAAATATTCTAAAGATATAATGAACGCAAACCAGTAATGAGATCTTAAACGTGATGATCCAATAAATTCAGAACAATACAGTTATTATTAAATTTGTACTCAAATTATAATTATGTCATATCCCTATGTATTTTACTGCGTATACATAAACAATAAAATAAATAAATAAATATTATAACACTGGCAGGTTTTGAACAAACCACAACAAACTTTAAAAACAAAAGACTGACGCAATATTCATCTTTCAAATGAAAACCTCATTTTACACGAAAAGCATATTAAGCTCCTATTTAGAAGTCATATCACGAGCACGTTTCAGGATATAAATATGCAAGATTTATGAATCTTGGTTCAAGATTCAAGGTATGCATTACGCTTGCAAGGCATCTTATATTCGTTTAATCAAAACATCCGCCGACATCCACGGACGCCATATTAAAGTCTGAAAGGTGCGGCTGAGGTAATAAGAATGGGGATTAACTGTACTTAGTGCGGCTGTCGTACCACCAAACGAGCTGTGATGCCTTTGAAATTCGTTTAAAAATGTTGGTAACTGAATAACTTGAGGGGCTCGTTGCTATGAGGACTGTCGCTGGTGTTATAATCATGGATGCCTAAGCCTATAATTTTAAATTGACAATAGTAAAGTGTAATGTAGTACATAAAAAACCGTTTAATAAGCCGGTCCCACTAGCCGCAGAACCGATGACCGTTGGAGACTTGGAGTAGACGTTCTTGAGTGGAGACTGCGAATCGGCAAGCGTAATGTAGAACGCGTCGGGAATCGAAAGCCGATTCCCGGCCACCGTAGGCGTGGGCTTGCGGTCGGCTAGCATTGGGCAGCGCGCCGTCCGGTAAGGACCAGCGGCGCGTTGTGTTCCACGCGCGCCTCAAAGAGATGTCAGCACTAACTGACGGGGTCCACTAGGGCCGATGCCTGCCAGGATCGCGGGTTGTTCGAAAAGATACCGTGGCCCCTGACACAGGCAACTGAAGGAACACGGGTGGGTTTTAATCAGTAAAAGTCTGACACGCCCTCCCGCTCCACCCAGAGCGGAAGAAGTTAGAATAGAATAGAATACTCTACTCTACTCTCTTTCTGTCTAGTTATTTGATAATTTTCCACCCATCATTATCTGCCTAGTAGCTGGATGAGAGTTGCCGAGAATGGAGCTGAATGGCGTGCAAGAGAGAGGCTGGAGTGGCTTATCTTCAGCAGTGGACTGCTGAATGGCGTGCAAGAGAGAGGCTGGAGTGGCTTATCTTCAGCAGTGGACTGCTGAATGGCGTGCAAGAGAGAGGCTGGAGTGGCTTATCTTCAGCAGTAGACTGCTGTAGGCTGATGATCAAGACGAATGATGAATGTAGCAGACTTTCGTCAAGTAAATATCCCATTATTATATTTTCCGATTGTCCTACTATTTATAAATTTCAATAACCGCTTTGATATTACTTTGAGCGCCAAAAATATTATCAGCTATTCTTGAAGGCATCAAAGGAAAACAGTCGATGTCTACGTCAGTCCGAGCAGGAAGTTCGTATTTTACAATGTAAACCACTGATAGAACTGTCAAAATAACGAAACGTTGATCTCAACGGTTTTTGGGGCACGAACAAAATTTCACGATTTTTTTCTTTTTCGTGTCAATCTGGCACTAAAAATACAGTGTGGTTTGTATAAAGGCTCCTGCAGACAGGCGTGACGAAATTCTAGTAGAACAATTTCTATGAAAACTTCATGAAAATTGTTCTACTAGAATCGCGTTGCACCGTCGCGTCGAGCCCGTCTGCGGGAGCCTTAAGTGGGAGTCGAGTCTAAAAGTCATCTTGGGAAGATTGTGATGGCCATAGCTTTTAGCAAAGTAGTCTCTGTCTAGTTATAGTGTCATTGCTAGCATTCGTGTACCTAAACGTGACTTTAGTGATTAAAACATTGCGGGACACTTAGATAACGCCCCTCGACGTAATAATAATAAAACTTCTATTATGTCTTGTTCAGTGTCCTTCAATGTGTTAATATTGGAAGGCCAGACTATTCCTAGCAGAAACTTCATACAACTAGGTAAATAATAAATGCGTTGCCAAATGTTTGAAAATTGCATCAGCAGTACTTGAGCATCATGAAGATTTTTGACAAATGAATCAATCAAGCTAAGCCCAAAAAGTACGATTTTTATGTATTTATTTTATGTGAATTTTACTTTACTCGACAATGGAAAACACCTTTCGTTCAAAACTTTAATATTGATAATATCAAAATAAATATTATCAAATTTGAAATTTTGGTAGGTACGTTACCTGTATTGTTTTGTAATAATTTGTAATAATTGTCAATTTTTATATGGGTTTTTCTGAAATAAATCATTTATTATGAGGTTGTTTTTCTTATTATTGCGTGTGCCTTTTATGCGCCTATAGGAGATAAATTTAATGCTTCGACTTTGATTCATCGTCATCTTGTTATCGCCTCATCGTGTTATTAGCTCTAATATGGCTTGCCTCGTACCTAACGAAAAACAGGCGTGAACATAATGAATAAAATAGTACCACAATTTGTTCTATGAAAGTAGTTCGCAGTTAGATATAATTTATAAGACAGCATGATTTATGTGCGGTATTTTTTGCTTATAATTTTCGCTTCTTGCTCATAGTTTTTCTGTTGACCTTAATTTGGTTTAGCGTGACGACCTCCATCCACGAATAATAATTGTTATTAAAGATTTTTTTTCTCATTCTGTACATAAAGAATTTCATCGGAATAAAGATACAGAAAATACCTGGATAAGGTTTTCCTTGTTTCGTAGATATAACATCACGCCTGTATTAGGGAAGGGCAGAGGTTTATACCTTTTAGTACACCCATCTTTCGCTAGTTATGTTTAAAAGCTCCTGCAAACAGGCGCGACGCGCGACGCGAATCGCGCGCGACACAAAGGCACCGCTCGTTGAGCGACTTGCGGTGCCTTTGTGTCGCGTGTCACGTCCGCGTCGCGCCTGTGTACGAGCCTTAAGTCTCATGTAATAAATGTAATAAGGGGCGTGAAATTGTCATCAACCAGGTTATAATCCAGACTCCAGGCTGCTACTAGGATATTCCAGATGGAAAAACCCAATAACACTAAGCCTGACCAGGGTATCGAACTAGGACCTCATGCTCAGCAGTAGCACTGGCGACGATGCACGAGGCGCCTAGTTTAAAAAAAAAAGTCTAATGCCTAGAGTTTTTTCAAATTAAACATTCGCAGTAACTACTGAACAGCGGTCAATGACCCCATCCAGTTTAAAGGTAAGCCGGCTGTCTATGTCAGTCAGGCCACAGATGTACTTCATACATTTTTTTCTACTGGCAGACGGTTGGCTCTGTTCCACACGGGAAGTGATGTCGCATTCCGGAGCAAGTCGCGCGAATACTGAGTTGCTTGGCTTTTTGTATCACCCACGAATAATGGGAGTTTTGTTTTTGTTTTTTTGAAGGCCATCTTTATTGGTTAATTGTGTATAGTTTTAAAGCCATCTAAGAGTGATATGTCATACTAAAGGACGGTTTTATACGATTTTGTCTAAACTCTTGTTTTGTTTTCATTGGCAGATCATTGATTGCCACTCTATCGAACATTGCATAAGGTTAAAACTCTTTTTGCTAAACATCTAGAAGTAGCAAGCAAGCACCTTAATCTTACAATTTAAATGTTCCGAAAATACCCAACCTCCAGACAGATCTCACCTCCACCTCAGAAATTTGATTTACCAGCACTCGTGTAATTTTCAAAGTTCGCCCCGGCGCCCCTATACCTAACAATATACGGCGCAGTCGATCTCGGGCAATTTCCTCGACGCCTCCATCGATGCGGTTCGAGACATTATGACACCACCTATCGCCCCTACCGGCAGAAAACGGAATTCAGTTAGAGTTTCCTTCTCAAACACTTTAATTTAAACTTACAAGTAGGGGTTTACTTGCGTAAGCCTCTTTCTAAGCGCGTAACAGCGTCTGTAAAATTGATATATTACATTGAATTATGATGGAAATTGATGTGTGAATTTGGTATGAAGTATTGGAGATTTTAATTGTTTTAATTGGTAGTTGATTCTTGAATATGCGATTGATTTGACTGTCAAGAAAAGAATTTACGCTAGCTGGTTTTAGTTCGTTCAAATATGTGTGTGTACTTTTAACTTGCATTGACATAATTTCAAACACAATTAAATCTATAACGAGGACAGCCTTGAAGGGGTATTTCTGCTTCAGTCGTTAACGCAGTCAAAGCATAATATTAATACATAGTTTCAAGATAAATGCATAATAACTATTGCTAAGAATGAATTTGCCACACAATAGTTCACCGCAGCCTCACAGCTGTTGTCTATTCTCACTTTGTACAACATTATGACGTCATCTCCTTGTATAGAGTGTTTCAATCGGTTTGTAGTGCGTCAATTTGCACTAGAAAATTGCTACGCTCCGACAAACTCGAGATTTGTACTTGTTGCAGTTTTCAAGAGAACATAAAATGTGTTCAAAGTTTTTGGTACTGAAAATAGAAACTGCAATTTTATTTTGACTGTACTCGTATAAAAGGTTTTTATTTGAGAGAACTACATACCACTACATTTAATTGCTTTATTTAAAAAACTATTTTCGACGAGTATATCAAAACACTGTCAATACTTCGACGTTTATTTATAGAGAACAGGGTTTTTTTTACCATAATAATTCACCTCTGCCAATATTGTATAGCCAAAACCATAAATAACTTGAGAGCTTATCGAATAGTCAGAAGAAATAACAATGGAATGATTTATCGTGCCTATCCACTTTAACACTCAATATCAATATCACTCAAACTCAAACATCATAAGAAGTAGATGCGTTACATGAATATATCGTTTCGTAATATGACAAGTATCACATAAGGAACCTTTGGCTAAAAAACTGTATGATTAAGACAAAGAATTCACAACATCATGAGCTTAAATATTAAACTTTTATACTAATGTACTATAACGAAAATACTTCGGCGCCAGAGCGCCAAACTTTATATAATAAGTAAAGTATTTTAATCTGCGGCGCGCAAGCCAAAGTTACTATTAACATAAAAGTGATATTGCGCCTTCAATTTATTCGTCGCGTCGTTTAATTAGTAAGCGTTAAAAAGGGATGTTTGTTGTTTGATTATTTACATTTTATCATCTAAGAGAGACAAGATAATCAGACGAGTTCAGGCAAGAGATGAGACAGCTACGTGAAACAAAATGTCTTGTTAAGAAAAGCCGATTTGTAAGCCAATCTCATTATAATACAACTCTGAAGATTTCCTCTAATTAGATAGACGTCAAAAGAAAATTAATGCAGACCCTCAGAATAATGAATATTCTTACGGCGGACCTCAGCTGATCTGTCTTATAGTAAACTAAAAAAGAAAATAGAACTTGTACACATATTTTTATTCAACATTTTATAATTCAAAGCAAACTTTTGCCCTCAAATAAAGTAAAACCCTCATTGGTATGCAAAACTATAAGAGAAGTATAATGAAAATGAAATACACGTTTGACGGAAAGACAATAGAATAATCATATTGAAAGTCAAATGAAAGCCTAAAGGATAAAAATAAAACGATCTCTAAATTGCAGCCGTCGCTGCACTAGAGCTAAATACTTCTTTCATACAACACAGCAAAGAACAAATTACAGAAAAAAGGTAAGACGAATAGACAGCCATTTTATTTTCAATTTGAAGCTGTCTAGGCACAAAACGTAACTAACAATGTGCATGTATTGTATACAATGCAGCATTTTTGTTATAACAACGCGCCACTTGGGGGACAAAAGGGGCGCCCACGTGGACCAGCGCCTAATTGGACTGCACATGGAGGTGAGATACACGTGTTGTTGCTTGTCTTTGTGTACAGCAGGTTACGGAAGTGTAAATTAATATTGTTTTGCGAGTGAATGTACCTGGGGTGTCAATGGACTTTGTATCCGCTGAACGTACTCTAGGTAGAGGTCATTTGCAAACAATCAACCATTCGGTCAGCGATTTGCCGCACTACGGACACAATTCTGACATAAATTTAAGGAAGCTATATTTGGACTAACAGAAGGTAGAATTGATATTAGAAAAGGCAATCCCTGGAACACTCATGCGAAACACAGTGTCTAATACTTTTAAAGGGTTAATGATTTATAAGATAAAAGACTGTCTCTATTCACAACTTTATACTAAGTTTCTTTAGAAATCTAAAATTAAACTAACGCAGTTCCTTGTTTAATTTGAGCTTTGAGAAAGTAACAATGCGTAAGTAACAATAACTTATAAGCCCACAACAGAAGTCTGTGACTCACTCGTGACTTCTAAAACACGCATGGGAACATAATAACCTGAATCCTTTAAGGCTACCTCATTCTTAGAATTATACCTACATCCTCAATTTCTTTTCCTATTGACAAACTATACCTAAATAATAAACATTTATACCTACAGCCCGTTTTTGAAACCTTTGACTATGAACACTAAAATGATGGCTGATCGAGATGTATCCTTATAAGGAAAGTAATTGGGACAGGAAGATAACGCATTTGTCAATAGGGAGATTTAATTTATTAAACCTTTTTTTCCCATTATTGGTTTTGAGAAAAATCGTGGGTATGAATATAGATGGAAGTAAGAAAGGAGGCAACGAAAGAATAAATGGATGGACAGTGTGAAAGATGATTTGACTAAAAAGTAAGTGAACAATGTCGGCTGTCAAAAACGAAACTTTAAATGAAAATGAAGTATTTGCAAATGATATATATGATATGAATAAGGATAGGATAATGGCTTTGTCAATAGGAAGAATTAATTTGCAAGGCCCATTTTCCTTATAGGTTATCTTTATAATGACATGACAGAAAATGTGTCTATGCCAGAGACTAATGATAGTAATAATATAGTCATTATAATTCCGGATATTGCTAAGGTGTTCGTGGGGTATCGGTGCCGGAAATCGGCGGGTTTCTATGGGCATGTTGATTAGATTTGGCCTCAATCGTTCAAATGCCTTTAAAAGGCTTATTTAAACGGTGGGCTTACTTTTATGGTAGTGATGCAAAGGCATGGTCTTTAAAGTTTCTTTTCTAAAAGTTTTGAGAGTCATTCATCATCATAATCCTTTCTTCCTTGACGTCCACTGCTGGACATAAGTTTTCCCAAGCGCCACTACATCTAAGAACCTTGTGGACGGCAATATCTACCTTTTTAAAGCTTTTTTTATTAAATAGGTACATACATACATAAACTCACGCCTTTTTTCAATGAGGGTACGCAGAAACGCCACCTGCTACTCACTTTAAGTCACTTTAACAAGTGTCCTCTATTGAGTCGACAAAACAATGAAATCATGATGTTATTTCGCTCTATGAAACTTAATTGGCAACAAATTTCCTTTCCATATTTTTTACCAAAAGCTTTGTTTATATTCACTGTTGGCAATATTCCCGTTATTATTCACAAAGTGATATTATTGAGATTGGCAACAATTTCATAAGCACCTTTTTCAGTAAAATTGAGTTTATTTTTCATTTGCTCGGACTGTTGACCGATATTCTGCGAATTTCGTTTTAATTTTGTTCCTGGCAGAATTTCAAACGATAGTATTGGCAAAATATCTGCTAATGAAGTTTCATTTAATATTTTTTTTGAAGTGAAAACTTCTTTAGCGGCGCTGTGTACTTTTTTTGGAATGGGTAAAAACTTCTAAATTCGCGTCAGGTCACGTGACCCTGATCGTAAGACGTAAAACGAAAGACGCGCGTTGTTGAGGACAGCGCCATCTATGCACATCGGGAAGAACTACGAGGGCCTCGCGTACTAACTACGTAGTTCATCCAACAACGACGGTAGTTCATCCAACAACGACGAGATGGCGCTGAACCACGGATATATAACTGACGTTTTGTTTATAAGACGATTCACAAAATACACTCGTAATTGTTCAAGTTTTCACTTCTGTCGGCACTACCGGAGTGCCAGGTTTTTTTTTATATTTGCGAGATGGCTGAAATAATGAGTCGGTAATGAGAATTTATTATACCTACCTATTTATTAGACATAAAGACCAGGAGGTCTTTATAAAGACAACAAGAAAAAAAATACGCCTAAAAATTTCCTAATTTTTAGGCGTATTTTTTTCTTATTGTCTTTCCATCTGGAATTTCTCAGTAGCAGCCTGAAGTCTGAATTTGTGTCCGGTTGAAGGCTCCTTCAAACAGGCGCGACACGACACGCGACACAAAGGCACCGCAAGTCGCGTAACGAGCGGTGTCTTTGTGGCGCGCGCGATTATATCGCGTGTCGCGCCTGTTTGTAGGAGCCTTGATGGCAATAGGCTAGCCACCATATTAATGGGACTTAAACATTACTGGCGAAATTTGGGTGTACCATAGATACACCCCTGCTTAACCCTTCGTGGATACACGAAGTCCGTCCGTAGGTCGTGTTACGTTCTTTTTTCTCGCTGCTGTGTCATTTTCATACAAATTGGGATAGGTAGGTACTATTTGGAATCGAGTACAATATGGCACACTGCAATGTTATTACAGTATATACCTACATAACCGTCATTCCAAATGTCAATATTGTAGCTATAACTAGGTAATATGTTTATCCGCCCGATTCGTGGTAGGCTTGTAGCCGATATCCATATCCAGCGGCTGATCATACGGGTAGGTAGATATGATTCGAGAGCGACGATCATCTATTATTGAGTGACATGAAGTGCGTACGTGGAGTCCACAGCCAAGTACAGAAATAACTCCGTATTAAATTAGAACGTGGTATATGTACCTGAGTTTTGGTCTTTAGGAGCGTAGAAATTTTGTCTAAATAAGAAATGATAAGGTTATTCAGTCCTACTTACATAATATGTAAGCCAGGTAAATGTTGTTTTTAAGAAGGGTGAACATTAAAAAAAAAGTTGTGTAGGTTAAAGACTGTTTGTGTGGCTGTAACAGGTAGACTAACTAAGTTACATTTCACTAAAGAAATAACAAAAAAATTATAGCTTTTTTTCATATTCTTCTTCTTAGCGCGTTGATGGCAAAAGTAACACAAAAAGTGTTTTGTGTGGTCAAAACATACATATTTTGTATATTTATGATTAGTTAACAGTTAAAGTTGCAAAGCCTTATCCTCTGGATACGTATGAAGCTTTAACCTCCGTAATAAGGTCTACTAAATAAATTATTTATGATTTATAAATGATTTATGATTTATATTTTTGTTTATTGGTTTACTTACGTAACTTTCAGAATATTTAACACAACTGACTTTTTACACTAGGTACTAAATTAAATGGCTAACTAACTACCTATACAAATATAAAACAAAAGGACACGTAGTCGAAATACTCGTCGGCATCGCTGTCATCCAGAAACGTGCCCAGAAGACTGGCAACATTACCACGTTGAATGGCACTGTTAATTCTTTAGATAAAGACCAACCTAGCCCTTTGGTCACGTGAAGTGTAGACCAGTCGACAAGACATTTTCTTAAAAAAGGAGACGCGCAGTCGGGTCTTTTTTTGTTTTTTTTTTTTTTAACGTGGAGAAATGCTAATGCATACTGCACTACCACGGGGAGATAGTGCAGTTATGTGGGACTCTAACCCACTAAAACTCCACGGTGTCTTCCTCTGCCGCTTACGGCGGGAACACGGGCACGCGTTACGCGTTAGCACTCATCCTTCCCCACCCCGTCACCCGAGCGTTTCGACCCCAGACGACTCAAAACTCTAGTTACTCATAGGTTGTATTTGCGCCGCTTGAGGATCTCAGCAGCCGCAGTCTTGATAATAATTATCCAAAGAAACAGTTACTTATAAAATATCTATCTTAACAAACGTCATAACGACCCGGCTATCGTGATGAAGTTCTGTGTTTCAACATGGCGATAAGTTTGAGATCACTTTGTGAAAGTTGCTAGTTATCTCAGTAGCGACTGTCGTGGTCGGTTTTATCGAACGGAATAGTTCTGGATCTATTGATAACTAGCCTTGTTGGTGAGATAAAGTCAGTCAGCTGACAAGGAATGTAGATAGTAGCAAGGAAAGATCTTTATAAGGCAAGATTAAAGTTTAATTAATTGTGGTGGCTTTTTGAACAAACAAAAAATCTTACTTCATTTTTTTGCAATATTTGCCATCAGCGTGATATGAAGAATAACGATCGATCACCTTTTGGCGTTCATCATCAAGTTAAATTAGTATTCAAATCACAATCTTTGAGCTAAAAAAGGTAATTTAAAAAAATTAAATCGACTTTAAAAAGAAATTAACTCGAAATTATGAAATAACTTTAATTTCAGAAGTCGATTTAATTTTTTTTAATTACTTTTTTATTTCGTATGTTTTAGTTTTAAGTAAAAACTGGAATATTTGTTTGCAATAAGTAGGTACCTAATAGTTGTGTTGTAAATATTGCACTAGAATTTGACCAAGGTTTTGAGATGTTTTCCCTTTGACACTACAGCCGTAGCTCGTATCAATAACCCAGGCCGTCACACTTAGGTACACGTTACACGATTTTGATGAAACTTGCACGGTTTCCTAATTTGAAGTAAATGTAAGCCAATAAAAAAATGGTCACGATCCGATTAATAGTTGCGGAGAAATGCGTGGACAAACATACATACATCTATAAAATTTTGTATATTTGTTTGGAAGCCTTAATAGATTGTCATATATATAATGCAGTTCCAATAATATTACACACATACGTGTCGAATTGATAACCTCCTTTTTTGAAGTCGGTAAAAATATACCGCTGAATATCAATAATTTAATACGAGGTGAAAATTAAAATAGTCTAAAGTTCTAAACCTAAGCTTGTTTAGATTTTTCAGTAAATTGACAGATCTCTTTCTTCCTTGTTTTTCTTATAAAAAAAAACATATTGGGGTCTCTCTCTCTTTGTCTATTTATTTAAGGGGCTTACAGGACTTACACACAAAAAACGCAAGTTTTAGAAACAATAGAAGTTTATGATCGACTACAGTAAACAAAATCAGAAAAATATATGACACTAGCTTCTGCCCGCAGCTTCGCCCGCGAGGTATGTCGATTATAACTATCCTATGTCCTTCCCCGCGATGCAATCTATTTCTCTGCCAAATTTGATCGAAATCCGTTCAGTGGTTTAGGCGTGAAAAGGTAACTACAGATAGACAGACAGACAGAGTTACTTTAGAATTTATAATATTAGTATGGATTCTTCAGGATATATGCTAGGTAGATAGTGTTTTGAAAACATAATACAACTAATTTGATACGATAGAAAAAATTATGAAGTCATCTCTAAAAACTTTCTTTTTACAATAAAAACCATACTACGTACAATCATTATGTTTTTTTTATGCTACAAGCTACATACTAAAGCACTAGTGTTTTCATTTTTTAGTCCAAACAATAGATTTTTTGTAAATATATAATTGCTTCATATTTTGCAATAAATTACCAGCTTTGTGTCATCGCGCTTCTCTTTCTTTTCTATGCAGTACGACAAAGACCGCGCTTGTAGTGTTGACCGGTCATGTAGTCGCCTTAAGTAATGATTAGCGACTGTTTATCTAATCACATATTTTTGACGTTTAAACGTGTCGTAACTTTAAGCCACGTATAAACAAAAAAGGGGGGATAAAGGGGATTATTTTTAATTCAGTACCAGAATAGACGTCAACATATATTATAAGTACTCAGTATATTTTTCTTATGCTCGCATACCTATATCTACATTCTGCGTTAATCTCAATGTTAATCCACTTTCGTTCGAGGCTCCCTAAAAACCATCCATCAATGACAGTGGAAAAAATTAGCGCCCTTATAAAAGGACGACGCTTGCTTTATACTGAGAATGTAATATCGTAGGTAGGAAATATTCCGATGTTTTGGTGAAAATTTCCCAAATTCGCTTTCTGATATTCATCTTGGGTAAAATTGAGGCAAGCGATATGAATATCTAAGATAAAAATGAAAGGGTAAATATGAGAGGTCCCCTAAGACAAGGCATTTCAGGCTAAGTATTATTGAAGTAGAATATTTCTATGATTTGTTTAGGTCTGACATCGGTGATGAAAAACATCGTGAGGAAACATGGACGTATACCTAGTTAATACTAGCTGACCCGGCGAACTTCGTATCGTCATTCGTCATTATTCGCCAGCCGCACCGCCCCCAGTTTTTAAATCTCTGATATCTTCTAAGATATTCGTTTATATAAATAATAATAATAAACAGTATATGACACTCACAAATAATGTGGCTATCTATTGGTAAAAGAATTTTCAAAATCGTTTCAGTAGATCAGATTACCCCTACAACCTCACAAACTTTACCTCTTTAAAATATTAATTGTATAGATAAGTCTGAAATCGTAAACCCGTATTGATAAAGCTGATCAATGCCCGTGCCTCACGCACAATGGTCCATTTGAAGGACTAAGTGCGGAAACCAAACCCATAACATAGAACATGCCCGTGCCTTCTCTGGTGCCTTCTCTGTATGAGAAGAGGCTTCTGACCTGCAGTGGGAGAATAATAGGCTGGTATTATTATAACTTATTAAGTATAGACTTAATAAGTCATTCGCTCCTATAAAGGAACGAATGATTTCCAATAAGGAAGTTTGTCTTCCCGGATTTTGCTCTTACTAGATACGCTTCTTTAATCTAAGAGGAAAATATAAACAACACGCAAGGTGACAGTAATTGATTAAAACACTGCAATGGCCAACATTCATTAACATATTTAAATTACCACGGAAACGACAAAGGAAAAACAAATGGTGTTACTTAAGCAATATTCATCTTGTTTAAAATGGTATGCCAGCATAATATTTCCAAAGTACTCAGCGAAAAGAAAATATTATAATTCAGGGACAGTCAACATAATATTTACACCTCCCAGAATTAAAAAAATATTACGTCCTATAATAAAATATCACAAAGCATAAAGACTTTTTAGCCAGTACTATAATTTTATTATACCTGTAATGTTTGGCGTCAGCTTTCCTGGGGTATGAGGATGAAGTTAATTCTTATTTCCAACTGGATTTAAGTCCTAATTCAGCGGAAATTCCAAATGATACGGTTGAATTTCCATTAGGAGCGAAATGAGGTACCTACGCCAAAAGACGAAAATGACGTTGAAATTAAATATCACAGTAACAAAATCTTCTAAAAAACATGGTTTCACGCTTTTTCTAAGAAAAACTAAAACTATCTGCAATAAACTTCGATCAAAGCGTATAAAACCACCTGTGACTATTTATTAGGCGCGGAAGTGTGACAATTTTAGAATTCTCCTCAAGATGGCCTAGATAACATGTTTACCTAGTACCAAGATTCGAATCGAACAGAATTGGCAGAGCGATCCATGTAAAATACGTTCTCAGTCCAAATTCTCGGGTTTCTATCAAAGGTATTCTATTGGCCTATGTATTTCTCTGCTTCCCAATTTACTGTTCTATTTCTCACTCAATACTAGCAACCAGGACGGCGGCTGATCCCCTGGGTGCTGCGAGCTTTCAACCATGAAACAAGTTACCTACGGCCAACGAGAGATTTTTCGTACCGTCCGTCCGTTACTAGGAAAATTTACTGGATGTCATTCCAAAAAGAAACTTTCTTAATTTAATTTATATGAAAAATGCTCCAATTTTGTCCAACGAAACACTTCTTAGACTTCTTAGTACATAGTATATATAAAGACTCTGATGAAGAAGTTTTACTACTTGGCTTGGTACTTTAGTATTTAGAGCGTGAAATTAAAAACAAAGTAGGTAAGTGAGTTTTTGCAAAGTTGAAAATATAATCTTTTGTTAAAATTAGTGTGATTTTATAAATTTTAGCTGCAATATAATATTCAGTTAAAAAGTAATTCATTACGTTGTGTTTAAAACTAATTAGTGTTAATTTTCCAAGTAAATGTTGATACATAGTAGCACTTTCTACTGCAAAATCCCGTGGCACGAAAAAAACGTTCAAAGAAAGTTACAAAATGTAAATGTAGATTAAAATAAATAAGCTACTTACTTGTACATGGTTGATATAGTAACTTAAACCCGTCCTGAGAATGGATATTTATGTGCTCAACAAGAACAATACCTACTATAATTTGATTATAATTCTGCGAGTTCACAGCATTAATCCTAGTAGATAACAGTTAACACCTAGACTCTCTACACCACTGCTGACAGCTACCAACAAAGAGAATAACACATCACAGTAATCAATCACTTCATTATTTGTAATCGCAGAATACACTCTCTCCCTCTCTAGTCTCATAAGTTTTCCTTTTTTCAGAATAACGCGTGAAACAATTAAGTATCCACTAATGGCTAACAAAACAACATCAATCTAATCTCTACCCGTTTTCTTTCCCCAATTATCTTTTTTCTTTTGAAGTCACATCCAGCGAACCGCGGCCGAGAACAAACTAATTAATTTTTACTCATTTACAAGTCGTTTACTTTTAGTGTTCTTTGAATGGCATTGAAAAATTATGCGGCCATTTTTCTCGCTTGTACAAGATAATTGTGATCCGTGATAATTGTTCTAATTTGTTCTTTTTTTGTTGCAGGTATGTTGTTGAAGGTGTAATGATTGGCCTTTGATATGCAATAATAGGAGTAATAAAATCACCAGAGTGACAAGGACAGGTAATTAGAGGATAATTTATTACTTACGTTTTGTTCAACTTTTGTTCTGTAATGGATCAAACCATTACAATTATATGCCACGTTCTCTTATGCCTGTACGTTTAGTGCCATTCCGGTACTTTGGTATAGATTTGATACGACTAAGGGGACGCAAAAAACGCAAGTTTTAAAAACAATAACAGTAATGATTGACTACAGTAAACAAAATCAGAAAAATATGTGATATTCTTCAGGATATATGCTAGTTTATAGTGTTGATAACATAATACAACTAATTTGATACGATAAAAAAAAACATAAAGATACCTCTAAAAACTTTCTTTTTACAATAAAAACCATACATACAAACATTCTGATTTTCTGTCAGATTATTCTACAAGCAACATAGTAAAGCACTAGTGTTTTAATTTTTTAGTCCAAACAATAGATTTTTTGTAAATAGTATTTTGCAATAAATTACCAGCGTTGTGTCATCGCGCTTCCCTTTCTTTTCTATGCAGTCCGACAGTGACCGCGCTTTAGGTCATGTAGTCCCCTTAAGTTTGCTTAAGTCGTATCAATTAATTGGTTTAATTATTGTTTTCCTTTAAAACAAAGTTCATTTGTTAACGTCAATTTAGGAGCCAGAATATCTGGGAACTCCATTAGGAAACCACAAAGCAACGAGTCTCGGATGCAAGATGGAACCACTTGACGAAGTTTCCTATTCCAACTTGTTAAGTTACAACGATCTATGTGAATTAGAATGGGTCATAGTGATGCTTAGGGTATTATCGTCGGTTAATCTTTAGGGCCTACAATGGGTGTACCTGAAGTCATCACAAAGGGGTCGTCGACCCTTCAGGCCCCTTCGTGCAAAATATAGATGAGTGAACGTTTAGTTAATTAGATTTAAGTTTGGCCGTGCCTTGCGAAGTAATGGTCGTTTTGCTAGTTCAGTCAAGTTTGTGTGTGACAGTCATAGAAGTTTGACGTGGAGTGGAATACAGTTTCAGAGTTTGAACACTGTTATTAGCTGAAATGGAATTGTATTCATTATGTTCGAGCTACGAAGTAGTTAGTTCCCTATATTCGTGGGCGGTATATTTTATTCTTCGAATATTTATGTATAAAGTAAGTTTCTTGTCTGAGGCATACAATACAAATGAAGAAAAACATTACTTCGTCTAAACAATTTTTGTTGCTACAAGTTATAGCATAGATCTTTAAATTGCACCGTGTAAATCAGGCTTTATAAGAAGATAATGCTGGCACATTAACTACTCGATGTGCAAACTTTTTTTAACTTAATTTTTCTGGAATCTTATACTATCATAATATATTTTACACCCTTTGTAATAACTTAAGCATCTTATCCACAGTCTGATTTGGTAGATCATAAACTCCTAATTGTTTCAACAACTTGTACATACACTCACATCAGCGTTATATCGCATAGTATTATTAGGCTTTTAGTGTGGCAGAGAAACTTAAATGCGTTAATTAAAGTAACTAATGTATTAAATGAGCCGTCGCCATCTTGAATGCACGGTGACTGACTTTTAATTGTAATAAAGCGCGCTTCTCGCTCCCCGGCGAAGTTTCACGAGAGACGTTTAAACTCATACATCTTACTTCATACATATTGAGACAACTCGATTAGGTAATAAACTGGGAAGCTGTACTGACACGACGGAACTGAAGTTACTCTGAAAGCCATAGTTTAAAGACTATTTAAAGTTTAGCTTTGAAAGTTCTTATTACAACCCTTCTCAGATCCATTTTTATTTAATTTTAAATATTAGCCTTTAACGTCCCACTGCTGAGCAAAGGTCTCCCCTCTCTCTCTTCTCTTTCTTCTATTCTTCTATTCTTCTATTCTCTGTCTAGAGCTGATCTTTATTAAGGAGACCAGCTCATCCCGCCAACTCCGTCTCTTCCATTGTGAAAAATAATTACGAACTAAATTTAAACTATGTCCAGCAATAATGTAGGTACATACGTAAGGCTCGGAAGGTTATTTAAATTCTAATTAACTTTGGGCCGTCATAGGCCAAAATATCTAGCGCGCCGTGTCATGAATGTGACACCGACATTGTACCAAAAATTTAATTCCACGTATGACCGCTCCAGAATGCCGCGCCCCACAGCGTTGAACAGAACATTTTCCAAGTGTAAATTCAATGCAAAACGGGCCCAATATAGACATTTTCATATTTTTCCCTCAACCAACTTTGACAATTGAGTTACGGCTCGCGATTGTTATTTTCAGGTCGTTTGTTCGTAAAGAGTGCATGTTTTCCAAGTTTTATTGTAAGTAGGTCACTAGGTATTACCATATTATTTTGCGTGTTCAACTGGTAATGAAAGAGCAAATATGTGAGTAAAGTAGCTTTTAAGCTCGCGGATTCCAAGAATCGCAGTTGGAAATAAGTTTAAAAAGAACTTTACTGCCGTTACTACCTCTACTGCGTCATTTTAAATTCAAATGTGAAACTACGTAAAGCTACTAATTAAAATGATTTTCTTTTGTGTAAAACTTTTCCAGTGCTTTTAAAATCAAGATGGCGTCATTCCAATAAGTCATTCATCGGCCACGTAAACGCGGCCTCTATCACAATAGAACCTCTAAACACTGGGACCGCTATCCCACACTTATGTTAATCTATTCCCGCACAGATATATTTAATCCTTTACAGAGTGTCGCTTTACCAGGGATTACTCGGGATTTTGTTAATTTCGTCGTTCATTACGCTAGGTACTAAGATACACGTAAGTGCGTCGTGTAAAGCTTTGATAGGAGTTTAATTCGCACTATGTTAACAATACATACCTACAATATATAGCTATAGGGGATGACGTCACTACAGAGCTTATATTTACAAGCGGTCAGATATAGACAGCACTGATGGATTGATATAGGTAGTTAGGTATTACTTGGGTTTCAATTTACTAATGTAAAATTTGGAAGTGTTTGCTTATCAATCACGCCAAAACACTGATTTATAATACTTACAAGTTGTATCGTAGTCATTAATCGTGTCTCAAAATTGTTCACGCACGTGTAAAGGTCAAAATTCAAAGTAGGTTTATTTAGAAGATTATATTCTTGCAGAAATATCAGGTTACCTTGAGAGTTATAATAAGTATTATGAAGTAATTGGAGTATCTCCGTAGATACGTGATTTCCTTGTGCGTGATATTCAATAGTGTTGATATCTTTAACGCAAAATTGTTCCTGTAACCGCCATCATGTTTGTTGCTATTGTTTTAACCATTCCCATTCATATTTTTCCAGACATGGAAAGCATTTTACACAAATAAATTGAAAATGTTTTATATAGATTATGCAATGAAAATAAAAAAAGTTCAACAGCTCGGCGAGAACGATCAATCAATCATAGAGAG
The DNA here is from genome assembly GCA_927399505.1 of Luperina testacea. Classification (NCBI taxonomy): domain Eukaryota; kingdom Metazoa; phylum Arthropoda; class Insecta; order Lepidoptera; family Noctuidae; genus Luperina; species Luperina testacea. The sequence continues at coordinate 12,559,062 of OV656768.1, read as the reverse complement.
CTATTCATTTTATCTTTTTTTATTGAGCGTTTTATTTATGGCGAGGGGTATTTTGGGTTCCTTTAACAACCACACTCATTAGAGGACATGATAGATTAAGCTATGGAAGTGCCAGTCTGCCTGAGTCTGAATGAGTTTCTAAGCATTACTGTAGAAAATTGCAGTTAGAAATTATGGTTAGATTGGGCAAAGGACTTAATAAAAGCTTTGAATAGCAGGCCCAATACCTACCGGGAATCGTAAAAACGATTGTAATAGGATTACATGCGACGTATACTTGACTAGCGAAATGTGGGTGTATTTTTAGGTACTTACACCTCTGACTAACAGTTGTTATGTTATGGCTACCAAAATTTTTCTGTAATCTTTGACTGTCAGAAGAAAGACATATTGTTTAGTTTGCCGAAAACTGCATGCACACAAATCAACTTATATTTACAATCAAGATAAAGTCTATTCAAACTTAGGTTTCAAATTAATATATTATTATTTCAAGTTAAACAAATATCAACTTTATTTTAATGGTAATTAAGTTAATTTCAGAGTGACTAGAACTATTAAAAAAGTTATAAAAATGTTTTAAGTAGTAGCGTAAATGAACTTTATTGTGAAGGTTTTAAAGTTATTTTTCCATAAACTCATAATTTTGTCTACATTTTTGGAAAATAAATCGCGAATGCAGATACCTACAATGTGAGTATGTGAGTAAGTTTGGTACAAAATAGATATCTATGGCCTCAGTATGCTCTCCTTTCTGAAGCATCAAGGAGATGTTGATACAGGTTTTAAATTTTCACATTCACCTCAACATAAAGAAGGACAAACCGACGGTCAACAAAATTTTCAATATTAAAACCCGCCATCCTTTATCACCCTTTCCATATTTTCGTAAAAGATACCACCAAAGGTTTATAAAGGCAGTGAAAGTTCGATCACGCCAACCGTCATCTATCTAAACGAGATGTGATGTGATGTGATTGTAGTCAAACACACCCCATCAATCGAGCTCACACTCCCGCGGCGGTTTGATGTGGCGTGTAAATCACGCAGATTACCTTTCACAATGTCATGGAGGAATTGTGGAGGAAACAAGTATATTTGTTAGAAGGTGTGGTGACAACTGAATGTTACTTACTCTGTTGATAAAATTGTGTTGTTACTTACCGCTTGGGTTGATTTTCACTTCTTTGAGCGGTTACGTGAGTGTTATCAGTTTGAATGTCTTCGTGTAGAGGAAAGATTTTGTTATCGTATGATTTTTTTTTGAAGTGAAAACTTCTTTAGCGGCGCTGTGTACTTTTTTTGGAATGGGTAAAAACTTCTAAATTCGCGTCAGGTCACGTGACCCTGATCGAAAATTCGTAAGACGTAAAACGTAAGACAGTGCCATCTATGCACATCGGGAAGAACTACGAGGGCCTCGCGTACTAACTACGTAGTTCATCCAACAACGACGAGCGCGTTGTTGAGGACAGCGCCATCTATGCACATCGGGAAGAACTACGAGGGCCTCGCGTACTAACTACGTAGGCCTCGCGTACTAACTACGTAGTTCATCCAACAACGACGAGATGGCGCTGAACCACGGATATATAACTGACGACGAGCAAATCTGAATAAATTCCTTTCACGAGAAGAATAAACCAGTCACTTTGGTCATCATACCTGATTTGCAAAAAACCCTATAAAATAAGGAACACACCTTAACACGCGTGTTTTGTTTATAAGACGATTCACAAAATGCACTCGTAATTGTTCAAGTTTTCACTTCTGTCGGCACTACCGGAGTGCCAGTGTTTTTTATTTTTATTTTATTTTCGTATTGCTAAATGGGCCCACTATGCATATAAGTTCTATGATGGAACGAGCGTACCCAGAAGATGCCTGTTCACTCTTGCTTTGAAGGCAGACGGGTTAAATCATAAATGTGGGATCCACACATGATTAAGAAACTCATGTTTGAATTATTGACGACACAGCAATAAGGCCACGGTTTGTTTACGGTATGGCGTATAAACCGCGCCGTAGAAAAAACGTGTCCGGCAACAAGCTTCCATACAACACTGACAACCGTGCCTACACACGGCGAATAAACCGCAGTTATTCACGGCAAAAAAAGTGTACAAAGGGCCTAATTGATTTTCTGAATATTCTTCTATGTACAGAAGCCAGCACATCAAGCTACCCGAAACTGAAAAAAAAAATCCCAATTAACTTTGAACCTTATGCTACGCAAGACTCACTTAATAGACATATTGAGTCTTTCGTTTTATACAGCTTACCGTACCTACTAGTACAGTTGAATTAAACGTATCCATTGAATCCCCTGTAGAGGCAAAATCATTAACATTTTCATTTTAATTTGCTTCTAGTTGCAACACTGCCTTATTTAATTTTATGCTCAGCTATGAATGCTCATATTAACCACGTCACTTAACCTAATTTACTGCAAGCAACTGTACTAAACTAGTTTCCACTAAAATGACAACTGCCATAGCGTCACTTACTGTGTTTCCTCTGGGAATGTTACAGTGAGTCCGATTTCAGAAGTCGCTACATTAGTAGGTCCCGGTGCTACAGCTTTATGAAACGGACAGTCGGATACGGAACTATGTTGAAATTATCTGCATAAATGTCTGTAGTGTGTATGTGGAATGATGAAGTCGTTGAATATTGTATTTGTGTGCATGTTAGTTAGGGACTACTGCATGTTCTTATTGTACGGTCAGCTACAAAAGTCGATTAACACGTCAGTTTTTTTAATCTCAGTTATTGAGCAAAATATTTGTTCGAAATTGCAGCTGAAATCCAATGCAATTTTGAACAAATATTTTGCTCAATAACTGAGATAAAAAAGAAAACTGAAGTGTTAATAGTTTGCTCAATAACTGAGATAAAAAAGAAAACTGAAGTGTTAATAATTTGCTAAATAACTGAGATTAAAAAAACTGAAGTGTTGATCGACTTTTGTTGCTGACTGTACAACTGCACATACCGTCATGCCTTTAAAAATAGCGTGTGAATAATATGGCGATACTCCTCTATAAAAAATGCTGTCTTGTCTTAGCAGATCCCATGACTGAACACTGACCCCCAAAATACAGGTCCAGGCCTAGTTTAGGAGTTAGGACCGATTCTTTATAATACATTCATAAAGCCTCCTACAAACAAGCGCGACACGCGATATAATGGCGACACAAAGGCACCGCTCGTTGCGCGACTTCCGGTGCCTTTGTGTCTCGTGTCGTGTCGCGCCTGTTTGAAGGAGCCTTAATGTAAGATTGTGACTTTGACAAATAAACATTTTTATTTTATTTTATTTAGTTACTGATTACGATACTTTGTTACATACTTTTTAGGGTTCCATACTTTAAAACGAAAAACGGAACCCTATAAGATCACTATGTTGTACGTCTGTCTGTTCGGCAGTCAAGATTCTTTTTATCAGGAACGCGTGGAGTTATCAAGTTGAAATTAATATCAAATACACAGGGCTGCAATTCCACGAAGCAGTGAAAAAATCAAACTCCTAGTCAACGCAATTAAAAGATAGTTACTCGTATATAGTTTGTTCCGAAATCAAAACCTATAGGGTACTTCCCGTTGACCTAGAATCATGAAATTTGGCAAGGTGCAATTTCATGTAGCACAAGTAAAGGAAAAAATCCGAAAACAGTAAATTTGTAGTTACATTACAAAAAAAAAAACTACATATTACCTACATACCTATAAATTTGTTTGCCCTCGGTGTGCGACTGCAAACGCAGTACCTCCATGAGTAAATTCGAGAGTATATTATTAGTTAATACTTATGTAAATTAGTGTATGAAAAGGCGTTCTCAGAATTTTCAAAAAATATCTTAGCATTTAAACAACTGAAAATGTAATAGAAAGTAGGTATTGTTTCAACATAGTTGAAGTTAGATTTATAAAAAATTATAAAAACGTTCAAAAACCCATTAAAGAACGAAGTTTTTATTCGGAATTTTTTCTGCTTTTCCGTGACGTAAAACTTTTCTTCAGTTAAAGTTTTGTTCTAGTATAATTGACTTTTGAATGTCTGTAGTGCATCCCTGCAGTAGAAAAACGACTGCACACGATGAGTTTCAATAGCAACAGTTATGGTTATGCTTAGATTTACTGAAAGCAAGAAAATCATGAGGTTTCCAAAACGTTATCGACAAATTCTGGAGTTACCTCGAACATCCGGAAAAAGAAACCATGTTCATTTTTTTCGAACATCTCGCTCCGGATAAAGGACCACACCTTACAATTTCTTGGTGTCACTATCAATTGCTATAAAGTCCACGTTGCGACGCCACCACAAAGAAAATGTCACTTTTTATTCATTTTACCGGCACTTTTTTCCATCTGAAAAAAAAATAAACCTATCAAAGATGTAGGTTAAACATAGGCTACGTGTAAACGCACATTCAATTAGCACTGGCCACATATTTGCGTGTATATTGTGTGTATAAACAGAGGGTAGGCAGGCCAGTTCAGGCCACTCGGTTCCATTACCATCCATCTATGGCGCACCCACTCCCAGGGACCGACATCTATAAGTCACCTCATACATATTCGCTGGCTTTAATCATGTTTACGCAAATGTTTGTTCTCATTGTGCATATGGTGTCAAAAGTCCCGTTTCGGTTCATAATAAATGTTTTGATATAGTGCCCTTCCATATGAAGAAGAATGAGCTGTTATTAATATTGCTGAAAGTACGAGGAGCCATGATATAAATTTGTTTGGAAACGCGACATGTTCGCATATTTTGTGAATCCTCGCGTGTGAAGTTTTCTCAGAGTTATTCATATTTATGGCCCGAATTTCGCTTCTTCGCCTTTGATCGCACTCACGTTAAGAATGTCATTTTTCAAAGTTAACTCCGAACATCTGTTGGTATCTCTATTATTATTGTGTGATCTAAAAATAAATTGCTAGGTATTTATGACTTAATTTGATCGGTATATTTACTGAAATTTCCAAGTAACTGTTGACGACGTTCATTGATTCACTTTTATTAGATTTTAATTTACCTTTGAAGTTTGAACCTTGGGTTTTAATTATATTTATACCTCCTAGAAAAGTTATCTAAAACTGTTGGATTAATTTAACCAAAAATAATTTACGTCTGGCTAACACCACTTTTCTAAAAAAAACATCTGTTAATTAATTAACAATTTATTGTTGACGTTGATATGGCCATACACGGCCAGACATCTAGTAGGTACTCTGAGATAAATAGTAAAGGGTGCTCAAGGAGGCCGTTACTCGACCTATAAAACGTTTTATTGCACGCAGGTAACGCAATAAGTTCAGTGGAATGATACGCTAGGCTATCATAATAGCCCTGGGATTTAATAACGAAGACATTATGTGGGGTTATGTCGTTGTTGCATCGGCTGTAGGTATTTTGTGATTAATTGACTTGATAAACATTTTACTTTAAGGCTGCTCTCTCGAAAAAAGCATGCAGATGAAGCCATTTTTTGTCGGCATTTACAGAGAAATTACATCTGAAAAAAATCCTTAGTAATCTTCATGATATAATACGTAATTTGGTTTAGCCATAATTTTTCTACCGATATCACATAATTTAAAAAAAAATCACCAAATCACCTCCAAATCATTGAGATGAAACCGTTTTACTCCTTCATTTTTTATCAAAAGAGTGTAAAAAAATATATCTACATCTTTGCAATACAAAGGAGAATAATTTGGTTTTGTTACTTTTTTAAAATATGTATTAGTTTTATGATAATAAATTAAAAAGGCCTCTGATAAAGGACTGCGTCTACATCACCCCCGCACTCGTCCATAAATTTAGTGCGGGGCGCATCGTGTTGCTAGGTGGACGTATGTCGCGTTGCGAGAACTCCGCACTACGAAATAAAATCGTAAAATATTACTGCAAAAACAAAAAGTGTACCTACCCAAGCGGGGTTTTATGAAACTTATGCGCTGTCCATTACTCTGTGTACATAGGTACTGTTTATAAAATACCTACCTCATTCAAACGAAAGTTGTAAGTACTAGTAGTGAATGATCACAGAAGGTCCACGTCCACGAAATGATTCAGCCAATATTATAAATTTTACTTTTCGGTGCCTAAGTAAAGTCTATTATTCTGATGCGTTGCGATTATTTGTGACATATTGTGACACAAAACTGAAAATGCTCCTAAAGTAGGTATTAATTATGATTATAGGTTACGTACTTGCTAATAATTTGTCAATTTATTGATTACCGGCGTAATTATTTTCAAATAAAAAAATCAAATCAAATCATTTATTTGCATAAAACAGGTTCAGTGGATGTTAAAAAAGGTCAAATGGTACACTGTTAATAACCATATAAGGTGTGCAAATATAAAACAAGAATGTTAACTGTTAATTTCACTATTCAATAAAGTACGGACGCCAAGCACATCAACCTACCCGAAACTGTCAAATTTTCGCAATCAACTTTGAACCTTATGCTTTAGTGATAAATTAGAAAATCTATTAAAGAAATCTGACAGACTGTAGTAACTTGATGTGCTGGCGTCTGTACAATGTCATTGAAAATAAAATTATCGTAAATACAGATCAGTCAACAAAATAAGGAATTAAAAATAATAATGTCATACAATAGTAAAAAGTAGTAGTTCAATATGTATCAGGCTGGATTTTTTTAACCTCACCTAGAGGGCAAGTACTCTAAACACTGGAGATAGCAAATTTTACTCAAAGGAAAATCCCTTCATTAAAAAAAAAAAACAAATCTGCATTCAAAGATTTTCGAAAATTCGCTTGCCGCTCTCGGGAATCGAACCGGCTAAAATCCGAAAAATAATACCCTGTACTTTTATGGCATCAATCGATAGGGTCAATCATAAGGATCAAATCTCTCTATGGCAGATCGAAAGTCGAATACTTTTTACTCGACTTCTATCGTCGCGGGTGACATCAATCAATCAATTAAATCAGCCTATCGCAGACCGCGGGTGGCACAGACTACATAAAATTAGAAAAACAAATTGGTAGTCATGTTTTTTATTATAATTATCACTTATCATTACTAGATCCATGTGGGCTAAAGTGGGTCAATAATATTATTCAACTAATTAAATCAAATAAAAAAATCATTACCTATACGTAGTGAATCAATTAGTTCTACCAGAGAAGTTGAAGGTGATTCTGTTGATTTGGATGTGAATGTATTGCTTTTTTACAAATTATGAACCTATATTTTTGTTTTACTTGTAAATATATGTATAACTGCATTCATTTTAGGAACAAGATGATTTGGGCATTCAAAAACTACGGTCTCTATTGGATGACATGGTGACTCACAAGCATCTTGTAAGGTCTGTCGAAGAACTTGAAGATTATTCAGCTGAATTTTAGTTATAATATATTTGTTTATAAAAAATATAACAAATAATATGACATACACTAGTGATAATTATACTACCTATACCTACCTACCTACCTACCCTACCTGCCTACCCTACCTGCCTACCTATCTACCCTACCTTCCTATCTGCCTTACCCTAACTACCTACCTACCCTACCTACCTACCTACTCTACATACCTATCTACGTACATGCCTACCTACCCTTCTTCTCTTCATAGAAACCTTCCTAAGCGTTCCTGCACACGATGCCGTCACCGCGCCGTCGCCGCGCCGACGCCGCACCATTACACTGTAGATACGAGTCGCGCGAAGCCCGCCACCGCGCCGTCGCCGCGCCGCCACCGCGCGCGTTTTTACTGTTTCATTCATTCCATTACCGGCCGCGTACGAACGTGCACGCCGCGTAATTTCCCGTGAATGAATCAAACAGATAGGGAGGGGAACGCGCGCGGTGGCGGCGCGGCGGCGGCGCGGTGGCGGGCTTCGCGCGACTCGTATCTACAGTGTAATGGTGGAGCGTCGGCGCGGCGACGGCGCGGTGACGGCATCGTGTGCAGGAACGCTAAGACTTCAACGAATATTAAAAAAAAAACCGAATTGGTCCAGCCATTCTTGAGTTTTGACATTTAGCCATTAATTTTAGTTAAAAAGATACATTAAGTTGTTTACCACATGGCAAGCCAGGCTGATTTATATTAAGGGTATAGCTTCTACTCACGGCCTCGAAAGCTTTTAACAATTTTATTTGTAACCATAGCCCGAAAAGTACATCCATATCAATAGATAATACCTAAATAAAACCAAAACTGGACCATTGTAAATACAGGGTGTCCCAGAACTCAACGTCAAGCCGAAACGGGGTGACAGGATTGATCATAACCATCACGAGAAAAATCTGAAAAAAAATCTATCCCATGCAGTTTGAAAATTATGGGCATTTTAAGAAAACCTAGAATTTTGATCAAACTGTAACATTTTTCGGTTATTGTGGTTATTCCTTTTTATTTTTGTTCATTTGAACTTTGGAAACGTAATCCTAAATAACATTTCTAGAATCCCAATAAAAAATAATGACACAATTGCCTCAAGTTTCCGAGAATTGAGACTATTCGTTAAACTACGAATTTAAAATTTTCAAGATTCGTCGACTTTGAGAGGCCCTCCTTTAAAAAAAATGTACTAGAGTGCCTTGGCAAGTGGCATTAAAAGTTGCCGCATTTAATCAGAATTCTAAAATGGTACAATACTTGTTAGTTCCATACAATAAAAAAGAGTAAAAAAATTAAAACCTCAAGTAACCCGATTTTTGCTATCTTGTTTAGCATCAGCCTCAAATTTTTTTAATTTTTTTACTCTTTTTTATTGTATGGAACTAACAAGGATTGTACCATTTTAGAATTCTGATTAAATGCGCCAACTTTTAATGCCACTTGCCAAGGCACTCTAGTACATTTTTTTAAAGGAGGGCCAATCAAAGTCGACGAATCTTGAAAATTTTAAATTCGTAGTTTAACGAATAGTCTCAATTCTCGGAAACTTGAGGCAATCGTGTCATTATTTTTTATTGGGATTCTAGAAATGTTATTTAGGATTACGTTTCCAAAGTTTAATTGAACAAAAATAAAAAAGAATAACCACAATAACCGAAAAATGGTACAGTTTGATCAATTTTCTAGGTTTTTCTTAAAATGCCCATAATTTTCAAACTGCATGGGATAGATTTTTTTTTATATTTTTCTCGTGATGGTTATGATTAATCCTGTCACCCCGTTTCGGCTTGACGTTGAGTTCTGGGACACCCTGTATATGTGGTACACATAATTATTTAACTTTCACGATGACTTTGACCTTCTGTGATTTCGATACTCTGTGACGAGACTAGGCGAGGCAAACCGTGGTGGCGGCGCACACAACCGCACATTTTCTGTTGCATGCGGGTAGCGGAGTGGCGCGGAGAAGGGGTCGTTAGCTCCGCCCAAATGCTCAAGGTTATCGGCATTAATACAGGCCTTAAGTGCTTGGTCAGACTGCAAACGCGGGCGTGAGGCGGGCGCGGCGCGGCGTACTCAAACCCCATAGTGGGCACGCGGGTGAGTTCTGATTGGCGCGGGGAGAGCGTGGGAAACTGACGCCATAGCTCGTTCATACAAGTGGCCGCAGTGAGTGCGCGGGCGGCCTGCGCGGTGGACCGGGGTTCTCAAACTATTCCCGTGCGTTCCTGCACCCGCGCCACTTCCCGCCCCGCGCTGTCAGTCTGGCCAAGCACTTAATCATAGCAGAAAGGGCGGTTTTGGACCAAAACGAGTGTGGGGGCTACATAAAGTGGGATAAAGGTAAGAAAATAATGAAGATGAGTAAGGGTAATTTCCGTAATTCAAGTGTTAACCACTGACGAGTGGGTCCGGGACCGTACCCTCAGTAAGAATGTCGATTATAAAACTTCGCTTAAGAAATCCACTCTCTCCTATTTCATCATCATCTGCCTAGCCTTTTACCATCTATGTTGGGGTTGGCTTCCAGTCTAACCGGATGCAGCTGAATACCAGTATTTTGCATGGAGCGACTGACCTCCACAAGCCATCCAAGCAACACATAAGCCAGATAACAGAATAAATGTGTACTAATAAGCAGTTTACAGACAAATGCTGTATATTGAATGGTTTTTGGGTTATTATTACTCTTTAAGCTTAATAAAGTTTTTATAGCACTGATTTTCTTTTTTGAAGCTTAAACAAAAAAGAAAATCAGTGCTATAAAAGCGGTCAGAAACAGAAATATTAAATATACTCTATTCAGTTTAGGCATCCGAGATCACTGAATACTCGTAACGACTGTCAAAGATCCACGAATGACAGCCGGGTCGCCGGGACCAATAGCTTAACGTGCTTTCCGAGACACGGAGGGGTCACAGTATATAAAGATGGTCACCCATCCACAGACCAACCGCGGCAAGCGTAGCTTAACCTGATCGATCGACCTGTGCGGCTGTTATTATTTAGCCACGGGCCCTTCACTCTCCCCTATTTAATTCTTCAAATTTAAATCGAAATCCCTATTTACTTATTACCCTAATCCAGTAATTTCCATTGCAAAATCTCCGTTCTTAAAACTAGTCTAGCAAAGAGGACATAAAATGGAAAGTGCTACTTTAAATTCAACGCAGTCAGCATTGTTATGGACCACTGAATGTAATAACGTGTTTTAGGGACTAAAAATAAACTGAATATGGAGACTATAAATGTCTTTTACGTTTAGTGGTCGATCCTGGGTTCGATCGATCCTTAGGTAGAGAAATGTGTTTTTCCTTTGTAAAATTTTCAGTAGCAGTTCAGAGTCTTGATTAGTGCCCGTTTAATACCGATATATGCTCATCACCTTTTTAGGGTCCCGTATCCTAATGGTGCTAACGGAACCCTATTACTAAGCCTCCGCTAACATAAAGGGCTAAAACCGTCCGTCCGTCTGTCTGCCAGCGGGATGTATCTCATGAACCTTAATAGGTAGACAGTTGTATTTCTATTGCCGCTATAACAACGAATAATAAAAACAAAATAAAGTTAATAAAAATTAAATGGAGTCTCCATACTTAAGAAACGCGTTTTTTTTAAAGCACGTTCGTCTGCGAGTCCTGCTCGCATTTGGCCAGTTTTTTTAGGACTTCGGTATACATAAGAAGCGAAATGCTTTTGCGCATCAATGCACCACTGGCTACCCCTTGGGAATACAAGCGTGCTGTTATGTTATTGATGTAAAAATGGGTATCAAGAAATAAAAGAAAAACGAAATATGGAGAAAGTTTAGAGGAAATGATGGAGGGTCCGGTTCAAAGGCTCTTTTGATAGAGAACCTCTTTGAGAAGTGTTTGAACTTGCATCTCCCATTGACTTTTTTATAGTAGGTACATATCTTGTGCTGCTAAGGAATTGTTATCTGTTTGCAATATCCTAGTCAACAAAATAGCCGTTATTGGTGTATTTTTTGTGAACTGAAGATGTCTTTGTATTTTTACAAATCACTGAACTCAGGCGATGCTGGTATTCGATCTTGTATTTAACATACCTAATTATGATATTTTTTGATAACTTTCGATAGCCTCGTTTCTTTATAATTCTATAATAATTTATCATAGAATACACTTTAAAACAGGGGGCCTAAAAAGGCCACTTTGGCAGAATCATAAAAGGATAACATTATGAATCATAATGGTCAGTTAACTGTTAAGTTAATCGTATCAAATCACATCGATGAAGGATTTTTCAGTTATTTTTTTGTCTGTGCTAAAATACCAATCAATCCAATCCAAATCCAATCCCAATCTCTTTGATTATACCTACATAGTGTAGCGAAAAAAAGAAAAACACGGATTGTCTTCGCCATATTATAATACATACTGTGCCACGCACAACGGACCGAATGGGAGTCTAAGTGCGGAAAAGGGAGTCCCATCAATACATACTGTGCCACTTTGGCAGAATCATAAAAGGATAACAATATGAATCATAATGGTATGATTCATATTGTTATCCTTTTATGATTCTACCAAAGTGGCCTTTTTAGGCCCCAAGTTGCTGAAATTTAAAGTACAAGTTTATGATTTTACAGTGTTTTCAGAACATGCTTACGTTTAATCAGCCTATACTGTTCCCACTACTGGGACACAGGCCTCCTCTCTGTGACAGGGAGTGGGCCGTAATCCACCACGCGGGCCCAGTGCGGGTTGGTAGATGTCACATGTCTTCGAATTTTTGGTTGTAGCACATCCACAAGTACACACACGATGACATAATACTGTTATTGAAAACGGACTCGGAGCCGAGGCCGTTGCCATGACAACCACTTCTAATGACTATCACACCGGAATTAGAAAGTTTATAGTGGATAAGACAGAGATTAAAACAGAAGAAGAACCAGCAGGGGATCGAGGAGGAGGAGCGGGTTCAAGGGATCAGACTGGAATAACTCCTCTGAAGACGTCGCTTCGGAGATAAGAACAGAAGGTTTCTTCATAATTTTGAAAGTAGTGGTGACGAAAAAATTTACACAAAGTAAAACCCCAGTCGCGGCCACCACTAGACCATCACTGCTCTATGGTCTTCTAAAGCTAAGCTAGTTATAAAAGTATTAAATATCTAATAAAGACTTAGTCAAGGCGACGAGAATACGTTCTGCCCCGGGGACACACAAGCTATTACCACACCGTGCACACGAGGACTAATAAATAAGCGCTTCTTAATTAACTCATAATACTTAGTTAAGGGGGATGCGGTAAGGTAGCCTGCGAAATTCAAATGTTCTTACGTCTTTTGCAATTTGCAGGTCAGTGTCAGGTTGTATGTTGATTCATATATGATTCACGACCATAACAAATATTGTTATACAATACAATAGTATACATATAAATACAGCAATACAAATAGAATAGGCCACAAACGTCATGATTTCATGAAATAGTCATTCAATAGGTATGGTAATAAAATATGTAATATTATAATATATGACGATTTTTATAATATTATAATTCTATAAATAAATGTTTCTTACGGTCGCAATCAGACTAACATTCAACCTGATACTGGCCTGCAAATTGCAATTTAAATTTTCGAGCTATTGCGAGCTATTTTGGCGCTTCTGACTCATAATACTGAGTTAAGGTTTATTGGTTACAGGAATTAGATTACGTGCAAAGGCAAAGTTGTTTGATAGGAATATAAAAACGTTCATTCACTATCTTATTCACAAAATTGCGTGATATAAATATGTAGATTCTTTATAAATTACCGTGAGAAAAATCGCAAGTCAAAGTTTCCTGTATTTTAAAAACATTTTCAATTTATTTTTTGTCTGAAGATTACGACGTTACCTATTTTACCGGGACCATTTCCGATCTAGAGCTAATCAACAAAAACCTATTATCAGATCCATTAGCTTACAGCCAACCTGCGAATGGACCTAACCTCACGACCTCTCCATTACACCAATGGAGCTAACTTACCCCAAATTCTATTATACTAAAAACGTACTAAAACTTTATACTGTATACCCGAAAAAAAAAAACAAAAAGCTGCCTTATCAACTGATGGTAAAGTCTTGTTCTCGTTTCTTCGAGAGGATTCACTTGAAGCCCTGAGCCTCGGAATGCGTGCGAGTTTGTTTTCCAAATAATATATCACACTTAGCTAAGATTACTTTAAGCCCCGTATAAGAAGATATATTGAAGGCTTAATACAAGAGTTCAGGGTTATTTATTCTTTATTGGAGCATGTGCAAAAAGATTACGGGGTATCAATGTTTTACTTTGGGTAATTAAGATTTTCTGGGTCGTATAGATACATTTTCTTATATAATATTTGGCAAGTTACACGTGTATTTTTTTTTATTTTGTTGTCGAGGTAAATTATCGTCTATTTTCCTGAAAACGATGAATAAATTTTTAAGGAAAAAACATTATAATCCCCGTAAAAAAATGCTTAATCACTCGACGTAATAAGGAACAAAAAATAAATATTTCACAGCCAGTACCGCTTTTGTAACACTCGAAAAAAGCGTTGACATCCGGTATACAGTAAGGCACCTGACCCCACAATGGAAATGGGACAAAATACGTCGATACAGCCCCTCAGATGAGAGCTTACTCCCATCAGGAAATGGTCATGCGACATCCTTTGAGGTCGCGAGTACATTGCGTCGTATTTCGCGTAAAAGGGAGCTCGTCTGAGCCTGCCTTATTCATATAATATGTATGTAAATGTAGCTTTGCCATAATGTTTTGTCTTTGCAATCACGAATAGTGTGCTATTTTATACAGTTTCGTACAAATATTTATGGATCTCAATATTTTGAGAGCTTTGTCGGGGAAACTCTTTCAATCCATGTTGATCAGTTGATTTGAAAATAAAAGGGTATCTGCATAAAGACGTGAACGTAAAATTTGATGGCATTTAAAGGCGTCTTGGAATCGTCGAGGAGAACATTTGTTTTGTTTTATTGAACTCGATGGCTCATGTATAAAGTGAAGACAATCATTAACTCCGAATCATTACCTTCGAACAATGATTTGAATTTGTAATCGTACAAAAAATGGTTGCTTATATTGTATTACGCCTCTAAACCCACGTGTTTTCGTTGCCATAATCGTTCGGCCCAATGTAAATTCATAAGTTCATTAGCGATTACATAGTTGAAATACGTAAACACTCATTTGATGGCTGCTCAAGTTACATACTCTTAGCACGTTAATGCTCGTTACCTTCATCACTAATTTAAACACGTTGGGTTTGCTCTTAGATCGTGTTGCATCTAATCAGTATAGAGTCCACAATTATTTCTGTTTGCATTTCAGATCTTTCATTAGTACCAAAACTTTATCTACTTTACCGTAATTTGGTGGCTGGCTTTATTGGAAACTGTGCACTAAGAATTCAATATGTAGCTCACTATTTGATATTGCCTTGATCCTTTCTTTAATATATATCGGCAATCCATCAACGCGTAGTAATCACCATGCTACATAATGCACACAGCCGATTTTGCCATCCGTCCTCTGGACAATGAGTAAAGATGACGCATAAAATTAAGGAAGAAGTGGTGTATTTCCTTCTCTTTAATTTAAGAAATATTCGTAGAAATGCTTAAGGATATATGTATTTCGTGTAAACAGTCTATAATTACTTGCATACGTGTGTATTTTAATGTTTCTTGTTGCCAACATTAAACATGAGAGGCGCTTCGATAACAACCAAAATGGCGTTCTAATGACATTTTAATAGTGGTTCAGGAAGCACTAATACCGTGATAAACACCAGTTCGATACCCGTCCGGACAAACTACGGATTTATTCCATTATGTCCACAAAACCGTACATTTATACACATTAATGATTCACTCGTTCGGAATAAACGGGCGGCCGGTTCGGAAACAGCATTTATTCCAAGGGTGAAATAAAAGAGATTTAAATGACGGACGCGTATTCATAAAAGATAGTATTAAATAAATATCTGGAACATCCGACAGGGGTTTTGTTGTGGCCGGAATGTTTTATAATCTCTCACTTTATGCTCATAAAGCATACCGGAGTCAGAATAGCGACATTAAATTAACCGCAGCCGTAAGTACGTACAGTTCGTGCGAGCCGGACCGGACCGAACCGGGCCGAGTATAATCCCACGAGACAGTATGCTTAATCTAAAATTTAATTTTCAGCACCATGTTAAGACTTGCGTTGTATTTATTGTATATTGAATCAAACATTTGTAATGAAGCTAGGGGATGAACCTACAGAAGTTGTGAGCAAATACAAAATGCGTAGGTAATTGCGTTGAAACGTTACATCCGTTGTTCCAGTCCTGATGTTGTATACAGTTTTGTTTCAATTGGCAAGTTCAATAAACAACTTAGGTATAGGTAAGGGTTTCAATAAACAGAGACTATCAAGTTCATCGCTATTTTCGTATATATTAGGAGCAAGCAGCCCTATTGAGCACTTTCGTTTATTTTGATTGTATTACGCTGTTATTTCGGTCTATCTCCAGATTTTGCTGGTGTATTTATTTAACATTGTCGTTCCTGAAAATTTATGATTTAATTTACGTCTCTCGTGTATTTATATAGTTCTTGGAAGGCGCAATCAACTGATGAACTTAATGAGACAGAAGCTTTACCTGAATAACATTTTTACTGTATAGTTAACGTCATAATTAAAAAAAAAACGGGCCTCTGCGAGTCGGACTCACACGCGAAAGGTTCCGTACCACAAGATAAAAAACGCCGAAAAGAACACGTTTCTTGTGAGACCCCTTTAATTTTTAACTTCATTTTATTTTATTAGAATATTTATTGTTATAGCGGCAACAGGAATACACATTCTGTGAAAATTTTAACCGTCTATCTGTTACTGTTCATGAGATACAGCCATCTGACAGGCAGACGGACGAAACGGACGGACAGCGGAGGCTTAGTAATAGGGTTCCGTTGGCACCCTTTGGGTACGGAACCCTAAAAATTAATTATCGTAATACAAAATCTAGCTTTACGTATATTATACGTACTTACATAAATTACACGTGCTTAGCCGGTTTAAAGATCCTTTTTGAGCCACAAAATACATAGATGGTTGTATATAAACAAAACAGTCTGAGCTGAATAGCCCGTCGGCTAAGCGAGCCTTTC
The DNA here is from genome assembly GCA_927399505.1 of Luperina testacea. NCBI lineage: Eukaryota > Metazoa > Arthropoda > Insecta > Lepidoptera > Noctuidae > Luperina > Luperina testacea. The sequence goes on along the minus strand of OV656768.1, from coordinate 12,542,492 downwards.
AAAGAAGAAACGAGGAAGTATAAATTAGGAGAGGGCGTGAAATTCCCCGCTTCGCTGTCAATCCATACAAAGGCATGTATGACGGAATTAAAATTCCACACAAATGGGCATTTAAACAGGCATGGTTGTGGAGGTCGTTCTATATGTATAAATGTGTGTTTCGCGTGTATGTTTCGTGTTCTTTGTAAGGGACTGTGAGGGTAACGATATAAATTAAAGTCTTAGGATAGATTAGAGTTGTTTACGTGCAGGAAAGGAAGAAAACTTTAGGTTAAAATCTAAGCAATCTATTAAGGCTCTTGTTGTTATATGTACTGCGTCAGATGCTTGTGTACATATATTTTAAACTAGCAGCGCCCCGCGGTTTCACCCACGTCAGTTTCGATCCCGTGGGAATATCTGGATAAAAAGTATCCTATGTGTTAATCCAGGAAATGGTCTATCTATATGCCAATTTTCATCCAAATCTGTTTAACGGTTTACGCGTGATTGAGTAACAAAAAAAAAAAATAATATAATATGCTGTTAGTAAAAAATCTTAACCTAATATTAGTAAAACACAAAATTTTAGCGACTGACACCTACGTGTGCAGCCGAATCCAGTGAGCCAGCATGGGACTGTCCCACCTATCACACAACATACTCAGAATGCTGTGGGAGCTAGCTCGCATTCTACCGAGAGTAGAAGCGCACCGTTTCCGTATAATGGCATGAAAACCATCAACCCTGGTCTCGGTGAACATCCCGGAAGCGCTACAAAATCGTGGTAGACCCAACAGCATCCTGAATACATTGTTATACTGGACGCGCAGGGCGTTGTATGCCCTCAGCGTATACCTGACCCACAGACTGCACGTGTAAAAAGACTGGCAGTATGCTCTGAAAAGGGTTATTTTGACTTGCGTCGTACAACGTGCAAATCTGCGGATCAGCATATTACCTCGGACAGCCATCGCCCTGCGCTCCCTCTCTATGTCCAGGTCATCATTCAGGTCATGAGTGACCCAGTGACCCAGGTACTTAAATTTTGTTACTCTAGCTAACGGAGTATTATTTATGGTCACAACTGGCACATTAGAGTAACATTTGGTGCCCGCCTTGAATACCAATAGTTCACATTTTTTTGCATTGTACCTGAGTCCCTGATCGACCGCATAGTCTTCACAAATCCTAACAAGACGCCTGAGTGCGCTTATTGATGGACTCAGCAGCACCATGTCGTCAGCGTAACTTATATTGTTAACACAAACTCCGTCAATGTGACAGCCTATACGGGTGCTGCTGAGTTCAACAATAAGCTGATTAATATAAAGGTTAAAAAGACGAGGCGAGGTAATACCCCCCTGCCTCACCCCGCACTTCAACCCATATACATCAGACAGAGTTCCACCCCACCTGACATAGTTCGTCTGATTCTCATACCAAAACTTAAATAAAGAGATAACAGTACAGTCAACGCTGCTTTCCTTTCGTAGCTTATCCCACAAGATATCGTATGGCACCAGGTCAAATGCCCTCGATAAGTCCAGAAAACACGCATTGACCGGTGTTTTTCTATCAGCATAATACTGAACAGTCTGCTTAAGACACATAATGGCAGTCTCCGTCGATAGCCCGGGTCTGAAACCGAACTGGGCATCATTAATATTTATACGACTCGCCATATGTGTATCAAGCAAACAGTCCAGCATCTTAGCTGTAATAGTCGCCAAAGAGATAGGCCTATAGTTAGCGGGGTCTGAAATATCGCCCGTTCTGTTCTTTACTATAGGCACGACTATGGTCTTCATAAGCTTATCTGGCAAATACGAGTGACTTATACATAACGAATAAAATGTTGCTAACACCCTGGGTAAATGAACTCCCGCGTATCGCAAGTGCTCGACGCTGAGGTGGTCATGTCCCGGAGACTTGCCTCCGACCATCTTACTAATGACATTAGTTATTTCCTTGGCCAAAAACCTTAAACACGGAGAACTTACCTCAGCGCCAATCACCGACGAAGACACGGGCGTAACCGGTCCCGACAAGGGATCAACTTGGAACTGATTCACAAACAAATTTGAAATGGCTTGAGGGTCACAAATTCCTGCTACGCTCACCGGCAGACTCGGCTTGGGGTTCAGTTTACTAGTACTTTTCCAAAACTTCCCGAAATCTTTGGATTTGCGCTGCTCCGCAATTATGTCTAGTTTTATTTGCGCTTGATTATTGCGACACCACTTTAATTTGGCTTTAAAAATGCTTCGCGTATTTCGCATATTCTCATAAATAGATCCTGAAGTTGGATTTCCAAATGAACGCCACATCTGAAAAGCAAGCCGAGCCTGAGAGTGAACACTTCTAACATGCCTATTCCAACCCGTTAAAGGTTTATAACATTTTTGTTTAATACCTATAGCGGTCCGCTCAGCAGATGTTGAAAGTATATCAATGATTTTCGTGTACATATTGTCTAAAACCACTCTGTGAGTTACATCGCTGCATATTTTATCCGCACAATTAATACACTCTGGGGGGAAATCTATTTCACGTAAACCTAAATTACACAATTTTTCATACATCCTTATCTGACCTAAGTCTCGTTCGCCCCATACAACCTTACTACTTAATTCCTTACGTAGTGGAATATTAGACTCCACTATACTTAGGTTACATTCTAATTGAATGGGAAAGTGATCGGACCAATAAGTGCCGTACAATACTTCTACACTAGATATAGTTTGACGCGCGGCCTCAGTAACGACGCAATGGTCAAGCCAACGCTTGCACCCGTGCGCGTCACTCACATATGTATACGAGTCGCGAGGTAGTAGCTCGCTATCCGCGCAGGTCCAACACTGTTCCTCACAAAACTTTAACAATTCATAATGAAATTGTTCACCGGTATGCGCATTATAGTCACCCAACATGAACACATATTGAACGTCACTATTTTCTATTACTGCGTTCATCTCGCTTAGACACTCTGTAAACTCAGATATATTATCAGCACAGCAAGTAGGCATATAGACTGAAAAAACAAGTAACCTATTGTTTGATTGTTCTATCTGTATTGCTGTTAGTCGAGCACTATTACACTTTACAACCGTCACAGATGAAAATAAACTTTTCCTCCAGAGGAGTGCTACTCCTCCGTAGGGCCTACCTCGCAGTATTCCAGCCGAAGTATCCACCGCAGAGGTGCCAGTGTAAGCAAATTCATCATGCACAGTGCCTAGAAACGTCAAGTCGTGGGGCAGTAACCACGTCTCTTGTAATGCTATAACGTCAGCTGATACACACAGCCGCCTAATACAGTCAATCGACGATTTTACACATTTGCAATTGAAACTGATAATTTTTACTACTTTATCCATTATTATTGGTCTTAGTATTAATTTTCTGTGACTTCACTGAGCCTCTGATGGTTCCTCTAAAATGTATGAATCTGCGGTATGTTACCCCATCCGGCCAGAATTCGTCATTCATAAAAACATCCAAAACACTTAAATCGGATGGCATTTATCAGATATTTTCCCGTTTTTGCAACATTTTCCATTGATGCTCCGCTCCTATTGGTCGTAGCGTGATGTTCTACAGCCTAGAGCCTTCCTCGATGAATGGACTATACAACGCAATAAGAATTTTTCGATTCGAACCAGTATTTCCTGAGATTAGCGTGTTCAACCAAACAAACAAACTCTTCAGCTTTATAATATTAGTAAGTATAGAAGTATAGATTAAGCTGTAATAAATATGTATGTACCGATGTTATCTTATAAGTGTAGCACTTGTATAAACCTATAAAATACGTATTGTCCCTTGAAATATTTAAAAACATCTAGAATTTCCTACAAATGTCGGCAACATTTTCGGGTAAGCGATTTACCTCATTTACGGTCAGAATCCTTTTTAAACCGGAGTGCACGTTATCGAGTCCTTTTAGTGGCCTCAAAGATGTCTGCTTACCATAAAACGTGCTGATAAGGGATGCATGTCAAGGACCATAGCATTTCTTCACATTCCTGAGATGTTTTCGACTGACGTACAGTTATGCATTAAGTAGGTAAGTACCTGTTCTTATCAGAAGACTTGGAAGAAGATTTTTTATGTGACTGTACAATCTTTTTCGAAGAGTGTGTAGGAGGAATATTCTCTTTCGTAATCTGTGTTACGGTAATTCTAACTTTAAACTTTAGAACACAAAGATAAATTGAGCGTGCCTATACGTTTTAGTTACTAAAACTTTATTACACCTTTAACCAAATTACGAAGTAATTTTAATTTACCTAATTTCTGAGTTAAGAAATTACCTACCTATAAAAGCTTGCCTAAATATTAGGTAAGATAAGATATCTTACCTAATATTTAGGCAAGCTTTTTGCTTCCAAGAAAATCTCATTACAGTTATTAGCAAAGTATCAAATTAGGACAATTCCGTTTCCTACAAAAACTAGTCATGTAATTTTCGCACAAGGATACTGCGCCATAAATAAATTAGAAAACTCCATGGGGACAATTTCCTCTCGTGAGATTGAATTTGTCAAAGAACTCACAATCAACGGGAAATCTGACCTCTTGACCTGCCAATCATTTTGATCGAGGTGGATCTGATAACTTATAATCTATCATAAAAAAATCCATATTACATACATAACATAGGTACATAAATTCACACCTTACAGAACGCCACCTGCTTCCATCCTTACAATATTCCTTTTGTTTCGTTTACGTTTAGGTATACATGTCATACACCCACGGTCGCGAGTACTACGCACCTGACTTTTCTGAAGAACATTACCAATAAAGACATTCAAGGACCAGGAGGGTCTCATATTATTTATTTAAAAAATCCACTGTCCCAAAAACAATTTTTGCTCTGTACGAAAGGCAAAACAATACACAATCTGTGAAATTGTCAACTTTCTGTCTCGGCGCCTGAAGCGGTCGGACTGGAACGAAATTGACATCACAATAGAATTCTCTGGAACGCTGGGTGAATACACAAAATATTTTTTTGTCCAAAACTCAGCTTATTAGCTCTTTAAAGCAAAAAATGGGCAAAAGAAACACTTGTGGGTCATTGGAGGCGGGGCGAAAGCAATGCGGGCCTCTTGTGTGAATCTTTGCCACCTAAAAAAAGTTTCTACGTGCCTGCAAACGTAATTATTAAGAAGATTGATGGTAGACGTGAAACTAATTTGATTTAAGAACATTGGTTAGATGGAATAGGTTCCATCTAACCAATGTTCTTAAATCAAATTAAACTATTCGCATTCTTAATAAATAGGTAGTAGGCTACCTATTTAATAAGAATGCGAATAGTTTTGAGTGTATCAGCGGGGTAATTGCGTAACACAGTTACAATAACAATGGCTTTCATATTGACAAGTCAACAAAAATCATTGCGTTATTTACGTAGTTGAGCAGACAATTTTTTCGAACATATGAAGCAATGAATCCATCAAAATGATACAGATTGTTATTGAAAATGTTTTGCGATTGATGGTTTTTAGAGTGAAACTTAATAAGGCATTAGCAAGCTGATCCCCGAAAAGAATACAAAAAATGCGATGCGGGAAGTCAATGCCTTCGCTCATTATCTCATCAGGGGTCCAGAATACATAACTTTTATATGATTACATTCATGGAATTTTATTGCATCTTTCTCACTTCTCTCTTATTGTTCCCATGTTACCGAATATTTCCATTTTTATTGGATTTTAAAAGGCCAATTTGTAACCTAAAGCTTCACTTTTAATTCTATTAGTATTTATTGTTATATCTAAAAAGTACTTTATGTATGAGAAAACGAAGGAACAGTTACTGAGGGTAACATTTATATTATTATTTGAATTTAATTTTATAGATAATTTTTTTTTTACTATATCGTTAACATAATATTGTCATAGTCTAATGTTATTATGGAGTTGGCCGTAATGTTATACATTAATTTGTAATGTAATTTACGGAAATTAGGCATTATTTTAAATGTGTGACTTGATTATCATACCTGCACGAGTTTTGTTTCTCCTTTGGCTTCGTTTACATTCATACATCTGTGGCCTTAGTGTAAGTTTTTTCGATTCACGTTCGATTGCGAGCGCGTTAGAATTTTGTATGGGAAATTAGGTTTCTCCTAGTGACCATCAGGTGGCGCTATAACTTTTCCCATATAAAATCCTAACGCGCTCGCAGAATTTGAGTGAAAAAACTCACAATTAAGCCTCTATACACGCACGCAGGTTGCGAGTACTAGGCTCCTGACCTTTCAAAAGAACATCACCAATAAAAATACTCACTATTGTCCTTCTAAGGCGTCCCGTCCTTGCGGATAATATAGGTACTTACCCTGTTTGTATTTTCACAGAACTGTCTAGTCCATTTGATTGAGGGGCCCGTGGCTAAATAATAACAGCCGCACAGGCCGATCGATCAGATTAAGCTACGCTTGCCACTGTTGGTCTGTGGATGGGTGACCATCTTTACATACCGAGTCCCCTCCGTGCCTCGGAAAGCACGTTAAGCCGTTGGTCCCGGCTGTCATTCGTGGATCTTTGACAGTCGTTACGGCTAGTCAGAAGCCCGAAAGTCAGGAAACCAGTCTTACCAAGAAGGGGTATCATATTACCCTGTAACTGGGTTGTGGAGGTCAGATAGGCAGTCGCTCAATGTAAAATACTGGTATTCAGCTGCATCCAGTTAGACTGGAAGCCGAACCCTAACATAGTTGGGAAAAGGCTAGGCAGATGATGATGTCTAGTCCAGTTGATACTGATCTGCACAAAATGTCAACTCAATGGGTATGTGTAACTTAACATTACCTAGTAGGTTAACCAATTTAGTCATAATCATCATCATCATCATTTCAGCCGAAAGACGTCCACTGCTGGACATAGGCCTTCCCCAAGCACCTTCACTTCGACCGGTTCTGTGTTTCTCACATCCAACGGTTTCCTGCGGCCTACACAAGGTCGTCGGACCACTTTGTGGGAGGCCTTCCAACGCTACGTCTTCCGGTACGCGGTCGCCACTTCAGAACCTTTCGGCTCCATCAGCCATCTGTACTGCGAGCAATGTGCCCTGCCCACTGCCACTTAAGTTTGGCAATTCTATGGGCTATATGGTTACCTTGGTTTTCCTGCGGATCTCCTCATTCCTGATTAACCAATTTAGATTGACCAATTTAGTACGAGCAACAAATCATCACTATCATTTCAGATAGCCGAAAGTAATGAAAATACATTACATGTAGCGTGTATTGTGCTAATAGCCTAAATCCCTAACCAAAACTTAAGCTGCCTTAACTTAAGCCACGTCAGCTGACCAGCATTACCCACTGGTTACTCTTATCTACACCTATCCGTTATCAATTATGGGACGCAGCAGAGTAAAGGTCGCTTTGTAAAGGCTCACGCAGATAGGCGGGACGCGACTAAGGTGGAACAATTTCCGTAAAGTTTTCATAAAAATAGTTCTACCAGAAAAATTGTTCTAGCCCAGTGGAAGCGACCGCGATTTACGAGTTAGTTAGTTTTTTTTTAGGTCATAGTGTGAACCTAGACAGGTGCTTAACTTTTTGTAAATTATTTCATCACCACTGCTCTCAAAACGGTTAAGGAAAACACCGTGAGGAAACCGGCGTGTCCTACAACCAAAAATTCGAAGACATGTGACATCTACCAACCCACACTGGGCCCGCGTGGTGGATTACGGCCCACCCCCTCCCACAGAGAGGAGGCCTGTGTCTCGGCAGTGGGAACATTATAGGCTGATTATATTCTATCAGAGTCGCGTCGCGCTGTCGAGTCGTCCCTTCTGCTTCCAGCCTTAAAGGTCCGTTTCATAAATCGTCCTGCGTAAATCGCGTGTGATATCCCCATGTTTGCATTTCATTAGAGGACCGGCTGATCTTTACATTTTCACGACGTTGCCTCCGAAGCCCCTTTTGACACCGACGAATTATCCCGAACGTGTAAACATGTTCCGTCAACATTGCATAACATATGTTATGTTTATGTAGATCTTGAAAGGACTTAAGTAAGAGACGGTTGGATTTGAGTGTGTTTAGTGTTGATCTTATGATTTCTTTTGATGATGATGATTTTAATTTTATTGACAGTATCAGTCAGGTGTGAATTAAGTAAAAGCACAGAAAGAGTAGGCAGATAGGTACAGGTATACATACAGCATGTATTAGAAAGGTGTGGTACAAACCATCAAATTGGAAAAAAAAGAAAAAAATTTAATAAAGAGTATTCTATTCTATTCTGAACAACTTTCTCCATGGAACCAACATCGTAATCGCGAAAAAATAATCAGCCGTCCTTTTTATTTGGGTCGAGTAGGTATTGAAGTTTTGTATGGGTCAGCTAATACTTTGATGGTCTGTACCACACCCTTAAAAATGACCACAATTCTCTGATACATGTAGAATATACTGTATTTTTCCAAGTTTTGGCTAGAATGAAAGCTGCTTTGAGGGGCACTATCACAAGCATAAAGCCTGAAAATAAATGATGGGAGTTCATTACTTGCTTTTGCATTGCCATCTATTGCTGTTGTAGTTATATATTGTTCATGTAAATAAGTTTAGCATAACATCATGGAAGTAACTTAGTTCAATTGTAAACTTACTGTTGTCTAATATTTAACCCGTAATTTAAACTATTATAATATTTACAAAGTTGTAGCAGTAGTTAACAGAATGTATACGTTTGTATGGGGATGTCAATTAAATACGGTTATTCGAGGACGAGAATGCTCGTCACGGCATTGGCAATTTAGAAATGGGGTGGCTAAGCCACCCCATTGGCAGAGTCTGTATCATAAGCGCTTAACTATCCGGGTTCCATCCATATTCGTAAGAACTTGGAAAAATTTCATAACCTAAAGATAGTTTTTGCACTTTTTGGGCGTACTCCTTTTTCACGAAATTTTAAGTATTACGTACAGTGTGATTGTCTGAAAAAGTTGTAACACCTGAAACAATCTATGGTTCATAATTATTTCATTGTTAGCAGTTAAGGCAGATAGGCATGTTAGCGTAGGAAATCTATCCAAGAAGCCCCAGCACATTATAAGTCCGTTCGTTAGTCCGTTTCGTTAAAGCTACTTTATTTCAAAGAGTTTAATTTAGGAAGTCTTTTATTTTTTAGGGTTCCGTACCTCAAAAGGAAAAAACGGAACCCTTATAGGATCACTTTGTTGTCCGTCTGTCCGTCCGTCTGTCAAGACCCTTTTTCTCAGGAACGCGTGGAGGTATGAAGCTGAAATTTATATCAATTACTCAGGTCTACTGTCCCTTGAGGCTGTGAAAAAATCAAACTTCTAAGCCAACGCAATCAAAAGATACAGCCGTTTATGCCGCAAATTTTCGACACTTGCAAGGGAATCAAAACCTACAGGGTGCTTCCCGTGAACTCAGAATCTTGAAATTTGGTACGAAGCAACGTCTTATAGCATAGATAAAGGAAAAATTACGAAAACCATAAATTTTTAGTTACATCACATAATATATTTTTTTTTAATAATTTTAAACTTACTACCCATTTCCTCATAAACGCGTAGAGTTATTAAATTGAAATTCATACCAAATACTCAGGTCTATAATACCTTTAAGCTGTAACAAAATCAAACTTCTATGTCAACGCAATCAAAAGAAACAGCAATTTAAGCTGCATATTTTGAAATTCGCAAGTACTCGCAAGGGAATCAAAACCTAAAGGGTACTTCCAGTCGACCTAGAATCTTGAAATTTGGCATGAAGCAACGTTTTATAGCACACATAAAGGAAAAATTCCGAAAACCTTAAATTTTTAGTTACATTACAAAATATATATTTATTTTTTAATAAATATAAACTTATTACTTTTTTCCTCATGAACGCGTAGAGCTATCAAGTTGAAATTCATATCAAATACTTAGATCTAATTGCCTTTAACCCGTGAAAAAAAAAAATTCTAAGTCAACGCAAAAACGCAAAACGCAAAAGTACAACCATTGATACCGCATATTTTGAAACTCGCAACTACACGCAAGGGAATTAAAACCTAAAGACCACTTCCCGTTGACATAGAATCTCGAAATTTGGTAAGAAGCAATAGCTTACAGCACAGGTAACAGAAAAATTCATAAAAGCTTAAAATTTTAAGTAGTTATACCACCAAAAAAATTGTGATTGTAAACATAATTGTAGTTACAGCAATGACCCCATTGTAATGTTATGAATTTCATTTTGCAATAAAAATACCATAGTTATGACTCGATTGTCGTAATGAACGAACTTTGTAAACCTTGCAGGTTTGTACGGAACCCTCGGTGCGCGAGTCCGACTCGCACTTGGCCGGTTTTTTATAGTCATATGGCTTTATTAATTAAATGATACAGTATCCAGTTTCACTCTTGTGTTTAAAGAGAAATAATAATGAGTCCTATTCATATCATTTTATTTCGTTTTGCTTTCTCACTGAAAACGAATCGGTGCTGTATTTCAGAATACATGCAGCTATTTCGCCTGTTACTTTTATTTTTTCCCTACGCTATGGAAAACAAGAAAATAACTACGATGTAGTGCCCTGACACAGCCAGATGACATCGCGGCCTAAACCGTTGAAGATGATGGGACGAGCTGGAGAAAAGAAGTTACCAGTGGTCCACATTAGTCAGAGTCAGTATGAAAATGAGAACTGCTACTTCTACTACTAGGTACTGTTTATTATGAGAATTACAACAGCATTTCAACTTATTCTTAACTGAGCAGCACAAATCACAAAGCCAGAATTCACAAAAAACACACGACAGTTTCCATACATCAGTTGTATCTGACGTCACCGCCACAAACTATCGCAGGCAATCCTAGGCTTGAATCCAGCACTAGCAATATAATATATGGCGAATTACTCCAGCTCACATTCTTGGCGACATGCCACGTGGTAGACGTTGTGACATGAATACCATACTTGTGACAAGCTTCTCAACTATGAGTCAGTTATAAATTCCATTTCATAGGTTACCTTTGCCCTGTATTGAACTTTTGATGTGCACTTGTTCGGTTTCACTTTGACTTGATTTTAAATCCAATGTTTCTCAGACTTTCAACATAGAAAACTTAGGTATATTAGTAAACAAAAACTTGATGCATGCCTTGGAACATAAAGGGCTAAGGAAGAAACACGGGTGGGTTGGTCAGTAAGAGTCTGACACTCCCTTCCGCTCCACCCAGAGCGGGAGGGGTCATTTGATAAATTCCCATCCTGAAAAAAAAAAGCCTCAGGAATCGGAAATCAGAATCAGAGCAAATTGTCGAAGAAGAAAATCATCATCCATAGTCCTAGATTGCTGGGCTGCAGTGCCGCGTCCACACTTTTAAGAAAAATATCCTAAAGAAGTTGTTTATTTACTTTATTATGAACTCTAATGAGTCTATATTTTCAAAATTACCAAGCAAATCCTGACAGTCTTTTTGGTAATTCAAATAGTTTATCAGCAACAAAGTCACAATATTTTGTCAAAGTTAATGGAAAGTTTCTAAAACATTGCCTGCTACCGCAACGTTCCCTAATTAGAAGAAAACGTGCAGAAATGTTTTAATAGCTGTTTCTCAAACTAATCCTCTAACCTTTTAACTAACATTTTCATGCCAGACAATCGCATTCAACAGTTCCACTAAATTGGGATCCCGCTGCACCGGTTATGTTCTTCGTTTTAGGTATCTCGAAACAAATCTTTTGTCAGAATTAATTACGTTAAATTGCTCAATTCTTAGAGAGAATTTAAAAATTTCATCTTTGAACTTAATAGAAAACATGTTTTCCAAATCCATTTCTGTGTTCCAAAGTTTTGATCCAAGTTAATTCCATTTCAATATTTTTTAGGTTAACTACTTGATTTCGCTCAATTTTTATTCTGTTCTGCGGAGTTCCACTACATTACATACTTATTAAGGACAAGATTGACTTATTCATAAATCAAAATAATTTAAATGATAACAGTAAAATTAATCCTGTAAGGCAGTGTTGATGTAATCCACTCACGCGATCTGTCACATAAATATGCCGCGGGAAGGTCGCAAATTTACGACAGGTGCAAATAAAGACATGCCACAAATACCTCAATGAATAAAGGCCTACTTCTTTTTGGCCGGCGCGGGCGCGTCTTAGAAAGGCCGCCGACCAACTTCATAATAACATATTTTATGCATCGATAAAGCCCTTATCTGGGAGCGCCCTTTCTTCAATAGCACATTCCCGACCGTATGAAAGATACAAAGTCTAAAGATATTTTAGTAACTTTAGACCTTCTCTTTGTGATGTTACGGTTGTTATTCCGCTCTCCCTTTGTGGCCGAGGTATCTGATTTACGGCCAGGTGTGGCTCTCGTCGCTCGCCACTCTTCCATTCAGAGCTTGCACAAAGTGGGACACCTCTAGATTGGCGGTCTCCGATGAATTCGCTCCATTTCAACGTTCACTCACAGATTCGTAATTCTTTTTGTGGACGACGGTCAGACGTAGGCACTGACACGCTGTAATTCAATTTCATGCTTTTATTTTCTGATTACAGTTTCAATCACTCGAGTAATTAAAAAAAAATAGAATACTCTTTATTGTGTAGATCATATATACTCGTATTATGTTCATTATTTAATGAGTTTATTTAATGGTTCATTCTGTCTGTTTTGGTTATTCAATGGTTGGCTGGTGTCATAATACCCGATGATGCTTTGACCGAACTTGCGTTTGCGTAAAAATGACAAACAAATTCCAACACCTCCTCGACGGCCCGTATTATTCAAACAGATAACAAAAACTTCCTTTCGTTTCTCCTATCGCCGATTCAGCGTCATATGAATTCAGTATTCAGCGCGAAGTTGAGTGAACGCCTACAGCAGTCGAACAAACACCGGAGAATTCTATTGGAAATCGACGCTCATCGAAAATGCACTTTAAAAGGTAATTTAAAAATAGTTTTATTCCTTAAAAATAGTTAATGCATTCAATGAAAAAACCTTTTAGTGAAACAAATGTATGACGACTATTTTTATTTTAAACCGAAGCGATACACGGGTTCGTAAACCGTACTTAACTCTTCACCGCTAAAGTAAATATTTGATTCGAAATATTGGACACTGGGTCTCTATTCTCGACCGAACTGTCAGCTGCAACAACCACAACTTTGAATGCATACATGAACTATGTAAAACATGTTGTTCAAAGTTATGATGAACAACATTTAATTATCTCGGTGCTCCCACCTCGAAATGTTAAGAACACGGAAGATAATTACGGGGATGGGAAGATAAATGAATTCTAACAAGTGCTTCAGAACAATACAGGTAGCGCATTCCGGCTCGCGGCCTCGTTTACAGCCGTGCATAAACAAAGGCCCAAATCTAAGGCACAAGTAATTATGGAACGTGCAACACTTTGTACATTCTTTGCTGGGTTTTTCTTTTTTATGTGTGCATTTTTTGGAATGAGGTGTTAGGGAAGAGGGATGAGGGGTGCATACTAGCTTTCATTCTGTCGTCGTTCTCCGGCGTCCGTCTGCGTCAGTTCAGTAGCTTCGAGCCCTTGGTAAGGGGTGGTCGTGCGCTCTCCCGCGATGCCGCAATACGGCCTCTTCCGATACACCCGTGTATTTTAGTGAAGTTTTATTTTCAAAGACATTTTATGTTATTTGGATTATGCGTGCGTTCACAATTGGCTGGAAACCTTGATGATTGTTTTCGAAGAGGCTCCTTTGACCTCGATTTCCTTATTAATTTCACTTTGAAGAAGTTATTTATTGATAACAGATTTTTGTTAATACATCTTTTTAATATAATTTTGTGTGGGTTTGCCGGGCGGAAATTATTTATTTTAATCGATGTTTACGTTGTAAATAAAATTAGTTCATAGTATAATGTAAATAGCTGAAACTTGTAAGTATACTCTGTAACTTAGTCGTGTTAAGGTTATGTTTTGCGGGTACCTGTGTTTTTTACACAATAAGGGTCGGCTTTGTTGGAACTGTTTTTATTTCGGTTTGAACAAGAGTTCAAGTTTCTGTGATGTTGTGGCAGGTCAATGAGATTATTCATCGTGTTGCCATATGTTACTACTTGAAAGCATAGAGTCAAGTAGTAGAGTATAGTTTTTAAAGCAATAGACGTTAATTAAGTCCAAGGAATTTGGTGACCATAAACGATATGGACACATTATTACATATCATAATGGATCAATAGACAAAACAGTATTGTTATTGTAACACGAATGCAAATTTGAAGAACTTTCAATGAAAGAAAACTGTTCAATATATCCATACCTAATAATTAAAGCTTACCAACTGGCTTCCTCATTTATTCATACTTTAAATTCTATCTTCTTCATACGTACTTTAGACTTTTCCAGCTGAATGTTTACTTGTTTATTAACAGCTTCCGTCTTATTCCCACGATCTGAAACGGGTTAGGCCAACTTGAAGCAAGTAAATTGTTCAGAACTTATGTTTAAGTGAATAACAAACACATTACACTTATTATTTTTATATCACTAACCGCAACTTATCGCTGTGGTTAGCATGAGGATTTCATATCACGTTCCAAAGAGGTTTCATACTCGAGGACAGTAGAGTAGAAACTATTTGCTAAGTTTTTAAGGAGTTCGAACTTTATAGTGGACCCACAGTTCTTTGATGACGAGTTTTAGGGCACTTTCGGTATCATACTATAATAGTCCCTTTGAGAATCTAAAGGTCACCTTACAAAATTTATAGTTTTGACCTGATACTCGAACTCTTGGAGACAGACAGTGTCTTTTGGTGTCAAATCATAGTGAAGACCAAACTTCAGGTAAATGACACAGGTTTTTTTATAGAAGCAACCTTCATTACTTTTTATGTTCCATTGATTAAATTAAATACCTACATCATAACATCACGCCGGTAATCCCCAAAGGGTTAGGCTGAGGTGTACCTGTAGAAAGAAAGAAAATAAGTTTATTTGACCCATTTTTTAATAGCAAACCCTCATTTTGCCAGTTGGTTAAATGTCTCAATAGTCCAGGCACAAATAAAGACTCCGGGTTGCTACTGAGAAATTTATAGTCCGGTTAAGTAGTCACGATCTCTCAAGGTCAACTACGAGATGCCATAGTAAAAAAAAAAAAATCTGAGAAGTTCTTGATGGTAAAACCTTTTTCTATAACTATAACTATTTTTTCGATCTGGGAGTCAACTACCTATTCATAATGAATGACAAAATAGAATTGAAAGTACTTGTCCAACTTTGTAACGACAAACGCGGTACGATAATTTACAGCGTGAAATGTATACTTGGACGAATTGCGTGGGAGCATAAACAGCTGGTACCCAATTTGGTCGTCTAATTCAATTTAAGATCACCAAAAAACGTTTTCCTGTTTGAAAAATATATTATGCCTGTCGGAATTAATGTATATTTAAGTGTAGAGAGAATTTTTGTTTTTTCCTGTGATAAACTATTTACATACCTAGAAATTTGTACGGAACCCTCGGTGCGTGAGTCTGACTCGCACTTGACTGGTTTTTTTTTTGATAAACGACGACACATTTCTTCGTTAGGAAGTCTAGAATCATGTGCGGAACTCATAATGTCAGTTTGCGTGTCAATGTTCCTGCCACCCTACACAACACACACACACACACACACACACGCGTGTATACATTCACATCGCCACCATTTTGAGTCTATTCCGAATGAACACCGACCCGTTTTTATAAATAGATTTTCTATTTTTGTAACACACTTTTTCATGACCGCTCCCAAGGGCTACTGCTCAGCTTTTCCAATTAAGAATTGTAAATTCGTACAGCTAAATGCAAGATATTTAACCGGGTCTGCTGTACTCGTATATATATTTACATCAATCAACCCTGTCAATCTTATAGTAAAAATCCTGTTTCCAATCTGTTTTCTTAGTGAAAGAAGAGAAGTAAGAAATTTCTCATGTAATTTCCTATTTTAAGTGCTTGTACAAACAAAATCTCACATGCACAAACAATCAAACCAGGAACAACTATCTGTAGGCCAGACAAACATTTACTCAGTTCGAAGCCAATCGTTTGACCACTGTGCCAACCATAGTGCCGTCAAACTTCTAATCCACTTTTGGATAAATAAAATGAGTCCTAGGTCACTTCGAAAATACGCTTTCGCGTCAATTATATCACTGTTTTCTAAAACGGTGAAGAGATTTTGGAAGACCTTGTTCAGGGTAGGGGGTTTTCCGACTGTGGCCCAAGTACTTATAACCTCGAGATATTTGTATCACTAAATTCCATTCGACAAATAACCAAACCAGCCACGTATCAACCAATTACTGACCATATCCGTACTTGTGTTTAACAAATAATTGTGTTCATCCAATGTATTGTGCGCTTTTGTTTTGAATAACTTCGCGGGAGTCCAGATGAGTTCTCGGGGCGTCTGTAAGACCAGTATATGAGAAATAAAACGCCTTATCTGACCATGTATCAACCCTAAAATATTTACTATGCATAACCCAGAAAACATCTATCATTGGTCCTTTACCTGTCTTCCGTGCTCCTATTGGCTAAGAAACAGTTCCGAAAACTCTTCAAAACAGACCTGAAACTTTTATACTAGGGTTGTCGACTTTAGTGGAGCGGTCGCGAGTTTTGTAAGGGGGTGTTCACGGGTTATTGGGGTGACGACACTTTTCCCCATGGGAGTCGGGTCAAGGCACCTGTCGCGACCACTGCGTTTCTATTCAATATTTATGACGCGGTTTGTGAGTATTTATTTGAGGGGTCACTTTTCTTTGTGTGTATTTCTTTTCTATGGAAAATATACCGAAAGTGATGTTAAGTAAATATGCAATTAATATAATCTACAATGCTGGTAATAGCAGAAGCTTTAGTCAATTTCCTTTACATGATAAAATTCTCAGCTGCTTTATACATAAATTCAAAACGCCTCAAGCTCACTTTAGAGAGGAAAACGACAATAAAACTCATTTAAACTCAGTTCTTACCCTTAATAACAATTAACAAATAAACTATTAAAATTATATCACTTAATATGTCTAAACCGCCTGAAACCATAACTAGAACTACTATAATACCTTACTAGTCCATCTGATAAATATTCCATGTTAAACTTAATTAGCAAACACAGTTTATTAATGTCCCACCGTATCTTAGGCCTTGTGATTGCAATTTATTACTTCTATCATACCTCGACTAGTTTCTAGTTCAAGTTAACTGTACCTAAGTCCTAAGCTATGGATTACTTGTTTACAAGCAACTTGTGATCAGCATTGATTGCTTAACTGTGTTGTATGAGATTCAGAATTAATTACTTGTAGCAATTAGGGACAGTCAACCTGCGTTTAATTGCTTAGTGTTCTTGTTAGGTGAGTGTGAGGACAATTGGTGTGTTGTGTTAGCAATGGTATGGGACAGTTAGGGAATGTCTACACTGCATGTGTCTGTCGTATTCCCTTCAGTCTACTATTAGAGTCACCGTAGTACGTCATCATTTATTGGTTCACATACAAAGTTAAGGTAGTCTAGCTTAGCTATTTGAAGTAGAACTATGGAGAACATTAACGGGACATTTTCTTTCTTAAATAAGGAAAGAAAATTCCATGCAGTTTGTCACACGAACATAGCTACGAATCTCTGAGCACGCGGATATTCATAACCGATTTAGTGTTCCTTTTTTAGGGTTCCGTACCAAAATGGTAAAACGGAACCCTCATGGTGAGACTCAGTCAGTCTGTCACAGCTGGATATCTCAAGAACTACTAATGCTGTCAACATGAAATTTGAAATAGTTTTAGATGACGTTTGCCCAACCATTTTGCGAATAAGAAAGAAATAAAAAAATATATATGTATATTTTTTGCAACAGGGACTGAAAGGAGGTCTGAAAAATTCGAAGTGGGGCAACTAGGGCATGTGGAGTATCATATGACAGAGCGCAGTTTGCACATTCACAAACATTTTTTTTTCAGGCCGCAAGTTTTCGACTTTTGATGAAAAATTAAAAAAAAATAAATCATAATGTGATTAGTTATGATTTAATGAAGCTACCGTGGTATTAAAACGACACCTTTTGAGCACAGTAAAGTTAACATTATTATTGGGTTCTTTCTTATGAGGACTTACTGTTAAAAAAAAGTGCCGTAAAAGTATCTTAAAGTGATTAGTTAGGCTTTGCTGAAAGCTACGGGAGTTAATAAAAAAGTCCCGTTTTGAGCACAGGAATCAGCCAAAAGTTTACTTTATTATTGGAATTAACTTACGAGTTTTAACATTTCACCTCACAGTTCTTCTACAACCAACACAGCGTTAGAATAAATAAATGAGTTAGTTGTTTTCATAAAGAACTAGCTGACCCGGCGAACTTTGTTCCGCCTTAGACACCATAAATGAGCAGATTTTTGATTTTATTAAGTTAATTGTTTTATTATATAAAGTTGTCAGGTTGATCTAGCTGACCCGATAGTTATGACTATGAATATTGAATTCTAATTGGTATAATTCATAAAAAGAGTGTTTTTTATTCTAATGCTTTATGGTATACAACATTCTTAGTTTTTTTATCTTGCGCTAATATAAACAGTTTTGTTGGTAAGTATACCGACACGGGAACAGGCGACATATAATTGGCCATGTGTAAAACATGGATTTTCAAGGTTGATGCCGTATCCATCTTCACCTTGCCAAAATAAGATAGGATATTGTAACGCATCATAATATGATCGATGTGTTTCGGACACACGCTGCAGTTGATTGCTACGCCGATGTAAAACAATATCTCGGTTTTCTAAATTTTCATTAAAACGTCTCGCGTGTTGTCCTGCAGGCGTCTTATCAGCTTTGATGACAATTTTGTGATTATCAGACGGCATGCGGTCCAAAGTGGTCGTAAATAATGCAACCAATTCGTTATGTCGATGAAAAAACGTTTGGAGTTGTTCCACTATTGATCTTTTCACCGAATTGTTGTGTGCACAACGCTGATTGACTTGGCTTGCTGAATCGCCCATAAAATAAATCTGCAAAAATTTGTAGTCATTATTCGGCGTTGGCAATAAGGAACCTGTTAGGTGATATATTTTACCCTGAATCTTAAAAGTTGGCATAAAGTTTTCTTGAATAACTTTTGTTGCACCAAATGACGTCATTTGAAAACAATTGTTATATTGCTGGATATGAGTCAAAAAATGTTTAGAATCTGGCCCATTTCCGGAAACCAGTGAATGTAGTGGCTCTGGTGGCGGTTCCAATGGCGTCAATTTGACTTGACCGCTCGCGCAACACAAACCAGGAGCTTCATTTTTAAATTTGAATGCCTTGCAATATTGACACACAACGTTCATTGTTCCAATAGTAACGATTTGCTGTTAACTGTAATCTATTTCCACGTTATAATTGAATGCAGCTCGATAGGGGTTAAACGCAACATTTCTATGTAGTTGATTTCGATTCCATCGATCCCTTTCTACTTCATTCCGCGCTTCGCGTTGCTCGTAATTTTGACTTGCTCTTGTATATCTTTGACTCGCAGCATTGCGAGTTCTGCGACTTAAGTTTGTACGTCTAGCTGCTGGCATTTTTATAAGCGAAAATTCATCTGTAAATTAAAATAAAACTATTGTATTCTTCTTTATAACCAAGTAGGTATATACCACTTGTTATGTTAGTAGGTAACGTGTATGTTAGTCTATCCAAACTTACCAAAATTCCATATTAAATTGAACTTTTAATATTAGGCCTGATGGCTCTAAAGTAACCGTCATGTGAACTAAGAAAATCAGGTTTCTTAGATCCTTTAATTTAATTATTTTATGTATTGTTTATCAATAAAATAAGATTGACAGAAGAATCCGTTTTAAACGTCATTTTTTTTTTTCAAATGTTTTTGTCAAATGTCTTAAGGTTACATTAAAAAGGTTACATTAAATAATTTTATATGGTGGTTAAGTAATTTTAAATTTTCTAATTTTCCGCGCACTTTCCTTAATTTTTTCTTTCATAAGAACCTTCTCCTGATAATAACGAACAGAACAAAAAAAGAATTAGCGAAATCGGTCCAGCCGTTCAGGCGTGATGCCGTGACCAAGGGAAATAGGGATTCATTTTTATATATATAGATTTGCGTGTAAACATTTACAATCATCGTTCCTAGGTTTAACGTGCGTATTTATTTATTTAGGGTACTGTTTGCTGGATAAAATGTGTCGCCTTGACCTGGCTTTCAATGCTACGAAAATTTAGATTGATATGTCAATATATTGAATTGGTATAAGTAAATAAAGAAGTATTTTTGTAATAGTAATTTGAGGCTTGAGTTTTAATTTATGTTTTGATGGTTACTTCGCGTAATGAACTAAATGTTGCGAAGATTTTTTATGACTCGCCGCTATTACATGGATATTAAACACACCTTTGTCTAATCCTTCGGGATTATAGGCGTGATGGTATATATCGTCACTGGAAAGGAGAAAACTTTAAAAAAAGACTGTATTGGTAATCTGTTACTTGGTAAATTAATGCAACCTTTGGTACATAAATGTGTAATCAACCACAAAATAGTATACGTACAAAATAACGTAACATGTCGTCACTGGAAAGGAGAAAATGCTTAAGCGCCATTTGGGCCAAAATGAGTTATGATAGTATATCGTTGGATTAGATTTTTTTTAACAATTTTCAACATTTTTTATGTTTTTGTTTTAGCCAATTAAAATTGGCTCAGATTGTCTTGAAACATAAATAGATCGACGCAGAAAAAAATATCTAATCCAACGATATATTATACAGTATGTTAACTAACAGAGGGCGTTCCCGTTAACCCGCAATAGTATAGCATCCATACATGCTAAAAAAAATATTACCATTCGAAAATAAAATGTTTTTTTTTTTTTATTAAAATATTCACTAAAAATCGTAAATTGATACGTTAAAGAAACACTCTGTACACGCGTACTTGAAGGACAGCAATGTCGGAATTTATTTAAGTAATTAAATAAATTAGAATTAATTAAATAAATAGAGTATCAATTTACGATTTTTAGTGAATATTTTAATATAAAAAAATATAAAAACATTTTATTTTCGAATGGTAATATTTTTTTTAGCATGTATGGATGCTATACTATTGCGGGTTAACGGGAACGCCCTCTGTTAGTTAACATACTGTATAACTCATTTTGACCCAAATGGCGCTTTAGCATTTCTCCTTTCTAGTGACGATATGTTACGTTATTTTTGTACGTATACTATTTTGTGGTTAATTACACATTTATTTACCAAAGGTTGCATTAATTTACCAAGTAACAGAGTACCAATACAGTTTTTCAAGATACAGCCTTTCTGGATACTTGTTTTGGTAGGTAAAATAAATAAAGAGACTTAAAAACACGAGCTACCTTTCATAAAAAGTGACCAATAAAAAATCTTTTATAACAACAGGAAAGCGTTTCAAAAGAGGGTATAATATTCAAATTAACTATTTTCATCGGGACAGCTCTGTATTTCAATGAAAACGGAATGAAATAAAACGGTCGAGTTGATTTTATGCATTATATTGAATCGGTGGAATATTTCTGTGTTGAACAATCATATGGCAAATAGGTTTGCACTGCTAATATGGTCCAAACAAAGTTTATATGCGCTTGCTGACTTTGCAAAGGCTTTTCCCCAGAGGACAGCGCTTGCATTTAAAAACGATTTTATATTGTGAACTATATTCTTTTTGTTCGGAAAAATTACTGTAGAAGTAGCCTGGTTATTTTGTTTTATAAATAAATACGAAATCATATTTCGCTATTGCATAATATTTCTTACATTGAAATTGCTGACACATTTTCGACTGACATATTTTCGTAGACTTCTTTGAATTCCACTCACGTGTAGCGTAAAAGCCTAGTGTATAACAATAAAATATGTAAAAGTACCTATACAATTCACGTACCTATGTATTTACATGTAATACAACAAAACCTACACAAGCTCGATCGACTATAAAAGTGTTACCGTACATACACGTATACATTATGAAGACTATTGTATGCGTTCTCCTCTGTGTCACCTTCATGTTCATATGGCGTTCTTATCAAAATATTGTTACGAGCTTGGGGTTCGTGACAATAAAAACTACCGATTTAATAACCAAAAAACTGACACTTTACTCACCAACACTAATTACAGCTCAAACACACTAATTGAGAAACACAATGTCACTTACTGATCACTTCTAGTCGCACTCGAATATCGCTTTCGATGTTATCGCATGTATAGCTTACTCAAAACTATGTGTCTCGCGGCTCGCGCCCGCCTTATATAGTCCCACAGAGCTACTTTAGAAACATCTAGTATGTTCGAGTACATAGCGGTCACGATCGACTCGACGTCGATAGTTCTCGGAACTACTAGTACCTACAGGAAGGGTCAATGTCCTAGTACCAAGGCCAAGGTACTAGTTCTGCTACCCGATACAAGATGGCGCTAGTGGTAACTAATGGCGATACATGGCGATGTATCAAGCATTATTTTTGGCGCGCAACACTGCCCCCTCCTAAGACATGCTCGTCCCGAGCATTATCGGCCCCGTAATAACGCGCCAGTCGATCCACATGGACGATCTTAGGAGTACCTCTTGCACCTTTCCGTATCCGATAGGTTACGTCATTGATCTTAGTCACAATCTGGTACGGTCCGTCCCATTTAGCTTGGAGCTTAGGAGATTTCCCTTTGCTGCGGACTGGATTGTGCAACCACACGAGTGAACCTTCGTCGAACTCTTTGTTGTTCATTTTGCGGTCATAACGGGTTTTCATCTTTTCAGACATTTGCTGGCCCGATTGTCTGACGTGCTCATAAATGTCGTTCATTTTGTTCCGCAAATCATTCGCATAATCAGTTACACTGCGTGGGGCATTAGGTGGTATTCCGGTGATCAGGTCTGCAGGTAGCCGTAGTTCTCTTCCGAAGTTTGCAAAAGCTGGCGTCACCGATGTACTCTCGTGAACCGCGCTTCGATATGACAACAAAAACGGCTGTATGTGCTTGTCCCAATCTCGTTGCCGATTTTCCACAACTTTTGCTAGGTACCTCTCCAGTGTCTGGTTAAATCGTTCCACCATTCCATCCGATTGTGGGTGGTAAGAAGTCGTTCTTGTTTTATGAGTACCCATAACTCGACAAGTTTCCTGGAATATTTGTGACTCAAAATTCCTTCCTTGATCACTGTGAATCTCCAAAGGTACTCCAAAACGACAGAAGACTTCATGAACTAATTTATCCGCAACTGTCGAAGCTTCTTGATTTGGAATTGCGAAGACTTCCGGCCACTTCGTGAAGTAATCCATCACAACCATGAAATACTTGTTACCACTTTCACTCTCCGGAAACGGCCCCGCAACGTCGAGGGCTATCCTCTCCCACGGTGCACCAACATTGTACAATTTCAATGCACCTCTACTACGAGTCTGAGGTCCCTTTACAGCTGCACAACTTGTACATTTGCGACACCAATCCTCGACATCGTCCCGACAGTGGATCCAGTAAAACCGTTCTCGTATCTTCAGTAGAGTCCGTTTTACTCCCAAATGACCTCCTGAACAACCATTATGGTACAGCTGTAGAACATCCGGTACTTGAGCTTTAGGGACAACCATTTGCAAATGACAGCTGTCTCCCCGAGCATTTTCCCATTTACGGCACAGGACTCCATCCTGAACCACCAAGCTGTCCCATTGGGCCCAATAGCTTTTTGTGACCGAACTCATCGCTGACACGTCGCTCCACTTGGGCTTAGGAGCTCTGGCCTTCATCCACTCCAGAATCGGCTTAATGTCCGAATCTTCCTGCTGTGCACGTTGTAGGCTTTCCTTCCACTCGTTGTTGAGGTCTGTCTTGAGCATCCTCACAGGTACCACTTCCTTACTCTCTTGTCTAGTACAATGCTTGCAGTCTTCAGGACAAGGTCTTCTTGACAATGCATCTGCATTGCCATGAGATTTTCCGCTGCGATGTTCGACCACGAAGTCGTATTCCTGCAGTAGTTCAATCCATCTCGCAACTTGACCTTCTGGATTTTTGAACTGCAATAGCCATTTCAGTGCAGCATGGTCAGTACGTAAGTAGAATTTCCGACCCAGAAGATATTTGCTAAAATACTGCAATGATTTTACCACCGCAAGCAGTTCCCGTCTCGTAACACAATAGTTCCTTTCCGGTTTTGACAACGACTTGCTGAAGTACGCTATCACAACCTCTTGATCACCATTCCGTTGGGACAACACACCGCCAAGTCCTATGTCACTTGCGTCTGTGTCAACTATAAATTCCCTGCCCGCATCAGGGTAACCCAAAATAGGTGTTTTGCACAGACGGTCCTTTAGCTCCTGGAATGCGATGTCGCAACTATTATCCCAGCAGAAATGTCGCTTCTCCTCGGTGAGCTTATGCAGGGGTTTGGCTATATCTGCAAAGTTCTTGACAAATCGGCGATAATAGGAGCACAAACCCAAAAATGCTCTGACCTGCGTCTTGTCTTTTGGAACTGGCCAATCCTTGACAGCTGCAATTTTCTCTGGATCCGTGCGGATACCTTCTTCAGACACGACATATCCCAAAAAGCTAACTTGTCGTTTGAATAGTGAACACTTCTTCGGGCTTAACTTGAGGTTAGCACTCTGGATCTTCATGAGCACGCGTTCCAGGTTTTGAAGATGTTCTTCAAACGTGCGGCCTACGATGATGATGTCATCCAAGTAGACCAGGCAGGCATCGCCAATTAACCCGGTAAGTACAAGTTCCATCAACCTTTCGAACGTTGCCGGAGCATTGCACAATCCAAATGGCATAACTTTAAATTGCCACAGACCCTTTCCTGTCGAGAATGCAGTTTTCTCCTTGTCCTTGGGATCAATTTCAACTTGCCAGTAGCCACTTTTCAGGTCCAGTGTGCTAAACCACTTTACGCCAGTAAGCATGTCCAGCGTGTCATCGATTCTTGGCAAAGGATAGCTGTCCTTCTTCGTAACGTCGTTCAGACGACGATAGTCAACACAAAACCGCATGCTGCCATCCTTCTTTCTTACCAGCACTACGGGTGAACACCATGGACTAGATGAAGGTTCAATAACACCATCCTTCATCATTCCCTCTATCGTGGTTTCCACTTCCTTTTCACGTGCTACCGGCAATCTCCTTGGCCGCTGACGGATAGGCAATTCTTCTCCTGTATTTATTTTGTGTTGAACTAAGCCAGTCCTCCCGATGTCAGCATCGTTTGCCGAGAAAACATTGGCGTACCTGAGTAACATCTTCTTCGCTTTGACCATTTCATTTTGGGACAGAGCGCTGCGGCAGTCTTCTAAAAGGTTGGTCACTCTCGTTTGTGCATCCTTGCTGAGGGTCCCAGTCGATAGATATTGGCATCGACGCAACCAATCCACTTCCTCGCAAGTACCAACTAGTGTGCCTTTTTCTATAATGTGTTCCTGATCACAAAGGTTCAACACACGTACCCCTGAGATGTCGGTGGCTCTGACCAAAGTTCGTGCCACTTTCCATGGAAGGTCATTGTCTACCCTTTCCACGAGTACACAACGAGGAGTTCGCCCAGGATTCCGAGGAAGACTAACCGGCACAATCGTTTCCGATCTCGGCGGAAGAACAATCTTCTTAAGGCTGTACACATTTCCTGGTAACGCCCCTTCCACGAAAACTTCCTCTTGTCCACATTTCAATACACCTTGCTTAACGTCGATCTCGCAACAATTCTTCCTCATAAAGTCAAGGCCCAGGATGCAATCGTCCATTATATCAGCCACGATGACATTATGCAGGTAGATGCTGTTGCCTAGTTTCAACTCCATCTTCTTCTCTCCATGGACGGGTATGCGCTGACCGGTGGCTGTCACCAAATTAATGTGTTCTCGGTTGTGTGCGGAGTCCCCAAGGAACCGACTTATAAGTTGGGAACTGACGACCGTACGAGAGGCTCCAGTATCTATGGTCAGCTTACACGGCGTTCCGTTGACCTCGCCCTTGATGATTAGGCTATTCCCATCATGGGTTTGTGTGATCGAAATCCTTGGGGCTCCTAGAACATCAGCCAGCACCCGCCCCGCAGTCCTGGCTATTACTCGTTTCCCTGCTGCTGGTGTAGGGCGGTGCTGTTAGCCGCACTGCCCTCTGGAGATCGGCCGTCTTCTCTTTCTGCAGTTCGCTTAGGGCAACTGGATCGAAGGTGGCCCCTTTCCCCACAGCCGTAGCACCTAGGGCTGTATCCTTTACTGCGCTCGCGAACTGTAGCCGCTGCAACTTCCCTGACGCGATGGGAACGATGATCCTGCCGCACAGCTTCCACCTCCAGTGCATGGGCCAAGGCGTCCTTCAGCGTCCCGTGGTGACCGAGCCTCACAGCAGCTCTAACTTCAAGGTCGCGGATGCCGTCGATGAATGCCTGCACCAGGTTCCCATCAATCAGCGCAGGTACGGACTGGTAAGCTTTGCGAACCAGCTTCTCCACTTCAAGTGCCCACTGCTGCAGGTTTTCGTTGTTGTGTTGCACGCGATCCTTGAGCTGCGCCCGAAACACGTGTTCCAGGTGAGCGTCGCCATACCGAGCCTCCAATGCCTCAAGGAGCTGCTCGTAAGTCACTTCCTTACCGAGAGCTTCCAGAACAGTTAAGGCCTGGTCGCGCAGGCCCAGGGTGAGGGCAGTCATGGCCTGACTATTATTCCACCCGTTCGCCTTCATGACAGCCTCAAATTGGATTTTGTAGGCCGACCAGGAAGAAGTTCCATCGAATGGTGGCACTTTGAATCCACGTAGCGAAGGTGTTGTAGCTACGGGAGTTGCGATTCCATCCCCAAGTTTAAGGTGACCCAACTCTTGCTTCACATTCGCAATGACGTCATTAAACTTGCTGATCTGAGTTTCAGCTTCTGACAGGCGGTTGTCATGCTGGGCAACCTTCTCCTTCACCTCCTTCATCTCTTTCCCCAAGGTTGCGTGAAGGTCCTTCATGAGGAGCATCTGCTCTTCCTGGCGGCGCACCTGCTCCTCTTTATCCCGCTGGAGCTGTTCCTCCAACCGACGAGCCTGTTCCTCCTGTCGGAGGGCCTGCTCCTCCTGTCGGCGGGCCTGCTCCTCCTGTCGGCGGACCTGCTCCTCCTGTCGGCGGGCCTGCTCTTCCTTGTCCCGCTGGAGCTGTTCCTCCAACCGACGAGCCTGTTCCTCCTGTCGGCGGGCCTGCTCCTCCTTGTCCCGCTGGAGCTGTTCTTCCAACCGACGAGCCTGTTCCTCCTGTCGGCGGGCCTGCTCCTGCAGCATCATCATCAGAGCAGCAAAATCTGGTGCTGATGATGCTGGAGCAGCTGTGGATGGGCCAGCCTCCGTGGTCGGTATCTGGCCTTCCGACCTCTGTGGCGTTGCTCCACCGAATCGCCTCTGGTCCGTCTCTTGCTGGCGATGACTCCGGGTACGGATACCCTCCATGTCGTCTTTCGGTAAAATCGGCATGATTTTTAAATCTCGCTTCTGACACCAATTGTTACGAGCTTGGGGTTCGTGACAATAAAAACTACCGATTTAATAACCAAAAAACTGACACTTTACTCACCAACACTAATTACAGCTCAAACACACTAATTGAGAAACACAATGTCACTTACTGATCACTTCTAGTCGCACTCGAATATCGCTTTCGATGTTATCGCATGTATAGCTTACTCAAAACTATGTGTCTCGCGGCTCGCGCCCGCCTTATATAGTCCCACAGAGCTACTTTAGAAACATCTAGTATGTTCGAGTACATAGCGGTCACGATCGACTCGACGTCGATAGTTCTCGGAACTACTAGTACCTACAGGAAGGGTCAATGTCCTAGTACCAAGGCCAAGGTACTAGTTCTGCTACCCGATACAAGATGGCGCTAGTGGTAACTAATGGCGATACATGGCGATGTATCAAGCATTATTTTTGGCGCGCAACAATATTGAAAATCGATACCTGCCTTGGAGGCTTCAATAATCTGAAGTGTAACATAAAAATACGCGACACGGAGATTCTTACGCGTTTCCTAGCGTAGCTTTGACAGGAATGGGTAGGTACTAGGATACTATCATTTTGAAGAGATGGTTTAAAGTAGCACGTTTTCAAAATAGGAGCAGAGATGGTCCAGTGGTAACGGCTGCGACTTATAAGTTGTAGGTCGTAGGTTCGAAGACAGACAGGCGCTTTACTTTGTGTAAATTATTTAATCACCACTGATCTATAACTGTGAAGGAAAACATTGTGAGGAAACAAAAATTCAAAGATATGTGACACCTACCAACCGGCACTGGCCCCGTGTGGTAGATTACGGCCCACTCTCTCTTCGCAGACTCACTGATTATGCTTATGCTTTTCAAAATAGTCTTATATCAAAATGACATAGATATAGTATCCATTTCACCTAAATATTTTGCTCCACACTTACATTTTAAATATCTACACACGGCATAAAGTAATTATACTTGAGTGCGAACTAACTACATAGAACGTTTCTGTACTATTCAAACTTAAACTTTCAAAGCATTACTTTTGATACGGACAGTAAAATGTATAAAGCTACTGTCAAAATAACTTCCTTCAGTGAATAATTACTACTTAATGACCTATTATTGTTTCAAGTAATTTAATTAAGTATAATAATTATTATTTCTCTAATTATGACGTTGAATAGAGTCCAGTGTTACTTAAATGTTGTTTCTGGACAACTAACAAAGCTATAATACCGTGCAACTATTTCTTAAAAGGAAAACGAGCGTGAAGTCTTAACGTTTTAATTACAGGACATAAAAGTTAATGTTCACTATTGAAGATACACTCCCCTCGACTTAAGGAACGGTTGCTGGGAGGTACTACTATACCCTTTCATTTTAATGTCAATTATTTTCTTTATTATTGAATAGACTAATGTTTGACGACTGTCTCACAATGGCACACCCGTGACTAGAAATTACATTTTTACTCATTTCTCGAAGTCTCCCAGATTATGGGTATCTAAATAGGTATTATACCCAGAAAAGTATAACAAAATTCAATATTTTCATAGGCTCCAAGAAACCACAAACTTTTGAATTATTACGCACTACTTCTTTATATACTTTACTTTGATATCTTTAAGTTCATTTTCAGTTCAAGAACGAAGATATTATTATACAAAATAATAGCCGGAGGCATCCCCTTGCCCGCAGGCTACAATAAGTTATTTTACATTAGTTAAATACTCGGTCTTGATAAGGACCTATATAAATAATGTTATTCTCTCGTCTAGTATTAAATGATTAATTTGTTTATCAAGTTTTCAACTTATTACAAGGTTGGACAGGTATATCTGGGCCATATTGATTTCCATTTCAAAATAGACGTAGTAATTTTTAGAACAAAAGTTGGCTTCTAAAATAGAGTGGGTCGTTTTACTCGGTAAACTGATAGTTTCTATCGGTATAAGTTCATTTTTATTTTTGTTTTCTGTTAATTTTTCAGATAGATTTATAAAGCTACTGGAAAATGGAATACAGTACCAAAAAATATATAAAATTTAACAACTTTCAAGGAAACTAATGGACGTAATGAAAAGGTTTGATTTTTTTGTTATAAGTACCGTTTTTATTTATATTCATATGAATTTAGTAAAAAACTGTTATGTTGGCAAACAGCCACTTTAACTTTATTTATTTGTGTAGATGTTCATAAGTAAACATAACAAAAACAGAAAAGAAGAAAAAAGGCTAATAAATTTTCTCGGTCACTCAACTTTCATAAAAGTTTCTCAATAGCATTAACCACAACGTAGGCTTAATGACTTTAGTTTTGGGTTGTTGAGACCTAAGATCAATAAAATTTTATGAGTCGCATAAGGTTCGCGTGACAGCCCTAAACGTACCACAGGGGAGAAAGGACTTATATGTGTGAGTAGTTTAGGGGTATGCAATAAATGTTGTCTGTGGAGCCCTTCGGTCGGCACTATTTCGACGAATAATTGACGTATAGAGAATAAATGGAAGAAAACAAACATTGGTGTTCATTTTGTTTGCTTAGCTACGAGCCAAGTTAACCTAATAATAACAGACGAACCTATTTATTTTCAACTTGGTATACATTAGAGACCAGTATCAAAATATATAGCAAAAAGATTATTTTATGTCATTTCCAACAATAACAAATTTGCATTACCGCAAAAACTAATATTGTCTTTGTGATTTATAGGGACTCACACAATGTGTCATCCCTTTTTTCTGAAACCACTTTGTAACACCGACAAACTGTATCCTTCTAAGAATTATATTTTGTGCGAAATAGCCAGTTAATTGTGACATAAACTCGTCATTACCTTTTGATTATAGTTTAAAACGACGATCTTATTTTGATGACGCGCGACGTCTAGGCTGAAATTTATTTAAAATTTGAGTAGGTACCTAATATTTACAAAGTTTATATAATTATATATATTTCAGCGTAAATGTTGAGAGTGGCTTGAAGTTAGAATATTAAATAAGAAATTTTCTCATCCTATTTTCAGGCTAGTTTTCGTGCAGAATAGGTAAACCATTTGAAACTTGAGCTTGCTTAATTTTCGTTTTTCCATGTTTAGTTTGGTAGGTAAAATGAATTCCTCCCAACAGATGTGAAAACAAACCATTTATCAAAGTTAACTATTATATAAATGCTAATGAAAGATTGCATTCAAACCTAAAATTATTTTATGATTTGAATTTGAATGAAATGTTTGTTGGTATTGTAGGTGAAAATAATGATTATTTAAAAAAAATTCAATGTTGAATGAACACCACAACAATGGCACAAGCAGTGTCGATATTATTTCAACTTGTAAAAATCAACTTGGTAATGTCGCGTATTTATACTTTAAACACGATGCAATAATTTTTAAAACCCCATCATTATTTACGGTAGAGGCTATAATAATAATAATAATAATTTTTTGATTAAACATACTAACGATATCCGACAATTGGCGAGATGGTCTAATTTTTGGTAATAAAGGTCTAAACGCAGGATCCATTCCGTTGTACTTTGACATATTTGCTTCTAATTCGTTACTTAATGATTCTACTATGGAAGGGTCGAATTCAATATTATTCTGTGTTTGTGTTAATGTGACATTATGGACGTACTCTCGATATTAACGCGTCGTCCGATAGTGATTGCGAGATTTGGTCAACCTGGGACGGATATACGTTGCAGCCACCACAGAGTAACTACATAGCTATGTAAAATGTTTACCTACTGCAAAGTTATCATGTTACTGACTGATCTCGTGGGGCTTTCTCATATTGTAGGAAGCTTTACAAAATTACATTTAAGTGCGTTTGTTTTATTAATTACTGCTGCATAAATCAAACTGAAGTGGGTCTTTCTATAAGAGTAACTAAAATAAGATTTGCTTTTAGGCTACCCCCTGTCTCAATCGATTTCTCGATTGTAAACAAAAATGCTGAATATGTGTTTGCCACGTCTTTTTCCCGATTTTTTTTTGCAACCTCATCCGTACAAATTCTAATCCACAAAATAAACTTCACGATATTGTCCAATAGGAAATTGATAGATATGGGATCTTTATCCCATATTTCTGTAAACATCTTCAGTATGTTTACCACAATTAATTTACCCTGTAAAGTATCCGTCAGTTTACACATAAACGTCAAGTTAGCATTATTCCTTACTGCTGACATTGGCGATGTTTTCCGTATAGATGACATCGTAGATGGGAACTACCTCCTTTTACGTCCTATATGTGACGTGGCCCCTTAGGGAAACATACAACCTATCCATTGGATTTACATAAAAGGTTCAATAAATTTGCTACAAGCTCATATTTGCGGTGACATTTAAGTGCATTTTTACTTATAATTTTTAAGGTTGTTTACAGACATGATAATCAATACCTAGTTTCGTAACACTTTTTTTTTTAACTAAATTGCACAGCAATTCCACCCTTAACCTTTTGACCGCTACAGTCATGTATAGATGTCAAACCAAAATGTGTCCAGCACACGCCACGGTTCGACTACATGACAGACTTTGACGCCGAGGGCACGTTTTTTATTTTTTGACGTGTGGCGGTCAAAAGGTTAATGCAGTAACACCCTTATATAAGTCGATCTTCATAAGCAACGTTGTGGGATTTCCTGACAAGTTAAACGTATATTAACAAAGCAAATGGAGTATGTAAGCACGTGGCGTTCTGTAGTTTCTGCCTACCCCTAAGGAATATGACGTGAATTTATGTATGTGTAAGTAGGTACCTTTTTCGGGACAGAACTTTCTGTATCTACCTTATCTCTACAAAAAATCACTAAGGTCTTTAAGGTCAATAAAGGTCATTTTCATCACAATAAAATTAAAAGGCTCGTACACACAGGCGCGACGCGACACGCGACACAAAGGCACCGCTCATCGCGCGACGAGCGGTGCCTTTGTGTCGCGTGTCGCGTCGCGCCTGTGTGGACGTACGAGCCTTAACGCTGCATAGTTACTAGTTAGTCGGTAATCAAGATACTCGTTTCTTTTTTAATACATACTTCACTGCTAACTGTTTAGAAGCTTATAAGCCCAATATAATTAGCAATAAATGTGTTAACAAAATCAATTGTATTTAATGTTCTAATGTTGTTCTCTTGATGGGTCATTACGCGTAAGTTCCATAAACTTGGATTAATTACGCCTTTTGATGACCCACAGTAGTTTCCGTGTGGTCGTAGAAAATTGTCGGTTACAGTTAGGTTTGTCCTAAATTCTATGTTTCTCACATTCTGTAAAAATGCAGTTTATTAAGCTATGTACATGTTTAAATCGAACACAAAATGGAAAGAGGTGTTTCAATTAAAAATGTATACCTTGAATGCCGCGAACTACTTAGGTATGTACCTACCTACCTAAATAGGATTTCCATGGTTAGGTTTTCATTTAACTTTTCTCATTAGTGTAATATGTAATCCTAACTTATAGATATATATTATATATCCATCCATAATAAGTTAATAATATTATAAATTCGAAAGTAACTCTGTCTATCTGTATGTTACCTTTTCACGCCTAAACCACTGAACGGATTTCGATAAAATTTGGCAAAAAGATAGATTGCATCCTGGGGAAAGACATAGAATAGTTTTTATCGTCATACATCGCAGGCGAAGCCGCGGGCGGAAGTTAGTTATTAAATATTATAAATGTGAAAGTAAGTTTGTTTGTTACCTTCGCACGCCTAAACCACTGAACCGATCATCCTGAAAGGATCATGACCGTTGATGTATGGAAATCCGTCTTAAGTTGAAAACAATAAATCTTTATTTATTATAGACTACGGTTTATATACTATTAAATAAAAGTGTTTATTTTCACACAAGTATCCGAGTTTTAAAGTAATTAAACAAATTCGGAGATAACCTAAAAACGTCCTGGCGTAATAAAACACAATTAACTATGAAAACGTCCTATCGTTAGTTACATGAAACACGCTAAGTTGTTTAAAACAAACACACCAACGAATTTCCGTAAGTAAGTATTACTATTTAAGTGGAGAGATTAATCGCGATGACTATTCTCAATCGACACATACTTAAACAATAATAAACAGTAATGGCGGCTTCCGCAGGCGCCGCGCGCCGGCGCTTAGGGATGGCGATCGATTTTTTAATCGATTTTAGAAACTTGAAAACGAGTTCCAATGTTTTTCCTGCGGATTGCAACTTTTAAGTTTTGATACGCTGTTTCTTTGTTCTATTTTTTGTAAACAACAATATTATTTAATTTATTTTGTATTCGATTATTCATTACATTTGACTAATTATGCTGGTAAAGCTGTCGATGTAGAATAATAGCGGGAACAGATCTATCAGAACTCAATTTATTGCTGAATCGATTCTTTCCTGCGATTCGGATAGATTTAAAAATCGATCTTGTTTAGGAATAATCGTCATCCCTACCGGTACGTCTGTCATCTGCCTTGACAGTTGCATCTGCGTGAGACGAAACACAAAAATAAATATTTTCACAACGGAATTATGAAATACATATACAGTACCTACGTTATAATAATGATATTACTAATTATTTAGCTATTTATGAGTTTAATATCATTTTTGTGATGTTTTTATGTAAAGGTTCATACTTACGTAACTCGTACAAATGAAGAGAACGAAACGTCCATCATCACTATACGGAAATGCAATCGTTAATTTACTGTTTATCTTAAAATCATAATTCCGGATACGAAAACGAAATTCCTGAAGTGAAAAGCTTGTAAAAAATAAGCAAATAATTTGTATATTAATTTGGTTTTCATACGTGCAACTTTCCTAGACTGGTTCTGAACAATGTCCTTTTGCATATACGTTGTCAGGGGTACAGAATAGTGATGTTCAAATCCGCTATAAACTATAAACGTGTTATAAACTATAAAATATATTCATATAGTCTGTTATTTTATACGCTATAATTATAGCGCGCTATTTCAAAACTCGGGCGCAGTCTGAACGCGGAGACGCTATAATTTATCAACACGCTATCACGCTAAACGGACTTGATGAATTGATGATGCGCGGTAGATATTAACGCGCTATACATTATAGTCGCTGACGCTATCTTGCTATCTCGTTCTGGCCCCGCTGTGCGAAAGCTATCTTGCTATCTCGTTCTGGCCCCGCTGTGCGCGTTTGAACTTTTATTCGTTGAGTAGGTCGAGGCGCTATAATATAGCGCGAAGTTCGAGGCGCTATAATATAGCGCGAAGTCAGAACCGCTCATAGCACACGCTATACGCTATGTACACATAGTTTGTTATATTTTGGCGCTATACGTTTTATTAACCACCACTAGTACAGAAACGGACACAGGGGTACCTTTCATCCCGAAAAAAGTGCTGTTCCCGAGGAAAACAAAAATAACGTTATTATGATAATAGATGGCGCCACGTGTCTTTCGAATCAAAAACAGGACAACGTCTGGCGGGTCAGCTAGTAGTTTTAAAATTTACTTATTCATTTTCGTACTTGTGGGAAATGTACCTGGATATACAGGTGGCAGGGACATCGACGCGC
Source organism: Luperina testacea (assembly GCA_927399505.1). NCBI lineage: Eukaryota > Metazoa > Arthropoda > Insecta > Lepidoptera > Noctuidae > Luperina > Luperina testacea. The sequence goes on along the minus strand of OV656768.1, from coordinate 12,507,396 downwards.
AAACTGTAAAGCTCCCCTAGCGTGGAAATTTTTCTTCGGTTATCTAAAAAAAAATCAGCTGCCTATATGAAAAGTGCGAACCTACGCGGACAAATTATATGGAAAAGCTTTTTTTTTTTAAATAATCGCAGACAACTTTCAACGCAGGGGAGTTCAGAATCATGTACTGAATCCATACAGGTTGCGAGTCGATGTCCCTGTATTACGATTTAGGTTGTGTAGTGTGTCATGTCAAATATGAAGTAAATTTAATTAAGTACCTGACCCTCGTGGGCCAAGTCTGGCCTTGCCTGCTAAATCATTGATAACATAGATCTACTTATGCAATAACACATACCAGATGTTCGATTTCAAGAAGGTATCATAAGATGAAACGTCTTATACCACTTCTCAAGGCCTCCTATACAGATCCTTGTCCCTTCTAATAGCCCTTCAACTCCTTTTCAGCCGTCTTTGAGGCAAGATAATAAATCTTCGGAAGAAAGGAAGGCACGGAACAAAAATGCGTCATGTAAACACCCAAACACTTAGGAGGTCCCGTAAGCCAAGTAAAAGGGGGGTATTAACTTAATGATCCAGCCACATCCAACAGGTAGAATGATCTCCGCACGCCACAGGACAAATGTTTGGGGACTTGCCTTTACAATGTTCTAGAATTGGCTGTTTAGAATGTTTTGAAGTAGCTTCAACATATTATTTATTTATTTATTTAATACTTCAAGCAAATAAATGTACAGAGGCGGACTTAATGCCATAGGCATTTTCTACCAGTCAACCTGGGTGATGTAAAGACAAACAGTAGTAGGTGAAATCATGAAAATTGAGGAATAAATAATTTAAATATAAAAATACGCATAATTATATTAAAACTATAAGTAATACCTAATCCTTTATACTAATATTATAAATTCGAAAGTAACCCTGTCTGTCTGTATGTTACCTTTTCACGCCTAAATCACTGAATGGATTTCGATAAAATTTGGCAGAGAGATAGATTGCATCCCGGGGAAGGACATAGGATAGTTTTTATCGACATACCTTGCGAAGCCGCGGGCGTAAGCTAGTAACATATAAATAATAAGCACAAATAAATAAATAAAATAGTACATACCTACGTTGAAAAACAGACGGACTAAAGACAAATGTATTGTGGGATAGAACAGCAATTTCAGTTTATTTATTTATTTATTTAGGTAACCAACAGCGATACATAAAAATATTTTACAAAATATGCGTGTTACAGATATTATGGCCAATTATAGGTTTCCCTGTATAATTGGGATATATGTATTACATGCGAACGGACAGATATTTCCAATTGAAAAACAAAATAAAATTGCAATACAATACAAGATTACATAAGGTTAAATTTAGATCACAATTTTGAAAAATTTAAAACAAAAAAAGGATAAACAATATAAGACAGAAGAAGAAGAAGATTGCCTGTCATCTATCTCCGTTTATAGTTGGATTGGATTGTGTCTTCCATGGATTTGTCTTGTCGAAATAAAACTGTTACTGTTATTGTATGTGCGTGGCTTTATCATGCATCTAAAATGTTAATCTAAATAGAAAATGTTACTAAAACCTTCTGCAAATTAAGCACACTAATAACGTAAGCCGCTATAAGCACTCCTAAAAGTAGCAGATGTCGCGGAAACTTACTATATCCACATTAAAACTTCGCTACAACGATTTTGCGATCGCATCTCGATTACGTCTTGCGACTTAAAGTTGCAAATATGCGGGATGCCTGATATTTAGGTCAGGATCAGACCATGACATTGTCATCCGTTGATCGTTGTATTTACGTACATTTGTACGATCGCTCAAATGAATGAATACTCTTACTCACTAACGGAGGGTGGAGTATAAACATTTGCTCTCCTTTGGTAAAGTGATTTATTCTGAATGGCAAAAAGCGTATTGTTAAGCTTCGTGTTTCATTCATGCATTGCAGATTTACATTTTGGAGTCTGTTTGCGTATGAGCATCATGTTGTTAAGTCGTAACTTTGTATGAAAATGTACACATTTTCATGAAGTTCTGTGTCGCTTGGCTTAACTTGATAATGTCTTCAAGTCTAGCTAGAAAATAGTCTTAATAACAGGATTACCAGCAACTTGCTTTGAAATATAAACTTGTGGATTCTGAGGTACCGTATTATAAGTATGTGTCCGACCCAGTTCTTGAAAATGACCATGTCACGTTGTACTGGGATCGGTCTATCATTACTGACAGGACTATTGTTGTCAATAAGCCTGACATAGTGGTGATAGATCGATTAGCGCGCCGCACAATGATTGTTGATGTTACCATTCCACATGACGGGATCCTCGTGAAAGCTCAGAAAGACAAACAAATTAAATATCTCGACTTAAGCACACGAGGTTGTTGACATGTGGAATGTGAGCTCGGCTATCATTGGCCGATTGTCGTATCGGCCAATGGTCTTATAGCCGAAAACCTCGATCAACATCTATCGAGGCTCTCGTTAGGCGGTTGGATCAAGGGTATGATTCAGAAGGCAGTACTCCTCGATACGGCTCGTATTGTGAGGAGGTTCCTATCTCTGGAGCCCTAACCACCGGTAGCTTGGACCCTGGTCCCGACACCGGCGGACTACTATGTTTTTAATATTTTAAAATGTTTTTTATATGTATTTTTATATTTTAAGAAATATTTAAAAATGTAATAAAATAAGATAAAGAAAAAATCAACGAAATAATAATAATTATCTAGTCTTTACTTTGTAAAGCAAAAAGAAAGTTGAAAAGGCTTTATAAATTATCTAAGAAATTAGTCTTCGCTCTTATGAAAGGTTCTTAGTTTAACACCAAAGCTTATTCTGCCGGTTGTGACTATGTGGCTTAGTTTTTTTCTGACTGACAACTCCATTTAATCAGTAGGTATCGATGTCTCATAAGCGGTGGAAAAGACGTGCCCGTGGGAGCCACGGGAGGCTCTATAAAAGCTAGCCTCATCGACAAAGGTCAGGGTTGAACGTATTTCTTAGAATTTCTTGTTTTGAAATTAATGCTGACTTCTGCAGTTCTTTCTTGTTTTCGGGGCCTCACAGCCTTTGCTCTGAAGTTTTATTCGTGGGTGCGCACAATTTTACGAGAAGATTAAATTCACAAGAGATAATGTGAAGAATTTTTGTTACATACAATTCCTATCATATCTTTGAAACTTCAATTGGAAAACTGTTTCAACAAGTTTTAGAATTTTGCAAAGTTATAGAATTTTGCAAAGTTAAACACTGGCATGATATAATTTCTCAGCAACCATTAAGTCTTCATGAGCGTCAATGGAGCGGAATATTGAAGTAAAGCTCGCTGAGCTAATTCCTTCTAAAGACGATATGATTTGAAACTTCCACTAAGAAATACTTTACATTGTTGCCTTACTGCGAGTTTATATTGTCTTAGTAATTTGGTTTTAATATGGACTATTAAACCAGTATTTGTATAGCACTAAATTTTGATGTACAGACGCCAGCACATCAAGCTACTAATTCTGTCAAATTTCTTTAATAGGTTTTCAACTTTATCGCTAAAGCATAGGGTTCAAGGTTGATTGGGAAAATTTGACAGTTTCAGGTAGCTTGATGTGCTGGCGCCTGTACATATCTACCTATGAGAAATAACCACTTTGTACTTATCGAAGTCTTCGTAAAACAAAAATTCAGTGCAAAGATTTATGTTGAATGGCTTATTTGGAAACAAAAGAAAAACAAAAAGTCGTAAATCTAAGTATCCCGGATGTCAGGAGAAACAACGGATACCCTGAGTTCCGCATTTTCAGCTGGGCAATCTCCTGTAGATAATCTTTATAAAATAAATCACGCTCCTTTGGACAATTCAGAGTCAGGGTAATTAATATTCCATAATGAATCAAAGCAGCCTTCGCAGGCTTCTGTTTTGTGCATTATATAACTAGCTAACGTTTCGGCACGGAGTAAATCCTGTATGTAGCAAAAATTCAATTTAGAATTAAGGGAAATTACCTTTAACGGATATCTTCCATCTGAATTGTTCTCTCAACTCAATTAGAGGTTTGAGCCGAAATTGATTTACGGCTGTTTAAAACTAAGCTCGTTTTCTATTAGATTATTTGGGTTTAATAGTCGTTAGATTATCCGTTGGCCCGCCCGCACACTATGCAAAGCGAATTATTTATTGAGCCTATTAGAGAGACGTGGAGTTATCGTGGTGGTGTGTCATGGAATTGTTTAACGACTGTAAAGGATACGTAATTTATTATGTCTGAGAATTATTGGCAATTGAAGGGAGTGGTTTAATACCACACAATGTTCAGAACTGAGAATTATTTTATTTCTCTTCGTCTCGTATTTGATATCAACCGATCTGGAATTTAATCTAACCTCGCAATGTGCCACCAGTGAGCAGTAGGTCTCTGTAGACCCTCTCTGCCACTCGTTTATTAGTAGTTCTTGTGCTCGGTTTTACAACATAAGTTTTTACCGTGGGGTAATTGTGTATCACACTATCAGTAACAATGGGTGTCATTCCGACAGTTCAACAACATTCATCATTTCGCCATTTACGTTGTTGAGCAAACAATTTTTTCGAACTTATGTAGCAATGAATTAGCAAAAAAAAAAATTAATTCTTTATTTTTCCTTCAAAATTATTCAAATTGAGATTGATAGTGTGTTACGCAATAAGTGTGCCGGTAAAAAAACTGAATGTCACATTACCTTAAGGGCGTTTGTGCACTACAAGGAATTTTACCGTCCGGCAGTCCGATTTTTTACGGTCCCATATGGCACGACATAATAAAAAAATAAAATCGGACTGCCGGACAGTAAAATTCCTTGTAGTGCACAAACGCCCTTAAATTTTGAAAGATAAAGTTACTTAAAGTTTTTTAACGCAGTATCTACAAGTAAATTTTTTATGAAGACGACAGTTTATATGTTACTTTAAGGATTCAGACTGAATAGTGTGTTCTTAAAAATTACTAGTGTACAAGATAATTGTAGACATTTTTGTTCTGTTTTGTTTCGAAAGTATATTACGCAATTACGTAACATACTTTCAATCAAAATCTAAATAATTTTGAAGGATATTGCTTATCCATAGTAATGGATTAGCAATATCCTTTTCAAATTTTTCGAACATATGAAGTGTCATATGTTCGAAAAATTTGTCTGTGCGACAATGTAAATAACGCAATGATTGTTGTTGAACTGTCAAAATTAAATCCATTGCTACTGATAGTGTGTTACGTAATCACCCCGCTGGCTGTATTAAGGCTCGTACACACAGGCGCGACGCGACACGCGACACAAAGGCACCGCAAGTCGTGCGACGAGCGGTGCCTTTGTGTCGCGCGCGATTCGCGTCGCGCGTCGCGCCTGTTTGCAGGAGCCGTTATGAAAACGTAGCCTTCGGCACTGCTAGACACTCTTCATTTTAGAAATATTAGCAGTATTTTTCAGATACAGAACGCGGACAATAAAACTATTATAACTATAAAATACAGTTTAGTTTACATAGATATATAAGTCAGTTAACAGCTTGCCATAAGTGATAAACCAATAATTACGAAGATGAGGCACCTTGGAGAAGATTCATCTCATTACCGTGGAAGTGGCTGGCGGGATTAGAGTTTAATAATAAATTGCTATTGTTTCCTACGAGGACGGCACAATGAGGTTTTGTTACGTGGTTATATTATTATGGGGGGGGGGGGTTGGCTGAGATGACTAGATAAACTTGCCTTGAAGGGATGTAAGTGCAGTGTGAAAGCGAGGTTGGTTATGAGATTGCAGTTATCCTAAGAAAATAAGTGGATTAAAAAGCTATTAGTTTTTACTTTCTTCTTAATGTGGCTTTTAGAAAAAGCCGGCTAACTCCGAGTACACGAAGGGTTCCGTAACATAAGGAAAAAAACGCCGAAAAATACATGTTCTTTGTTTGGAGACTCTCTATAATAAAAAAAAAACACTGGCACTCCGGTAGTGCCGACAGAAGTGAAAACTTGAACAAAGTGACTGGTTTATTCTTCTCGTGAAAGGAATTTATTCAGATTTACAAATAAGCACACAGGATAGACTTCAGCAGTGCTATTCTCTAAAAGACAATTTCATGGCTGTAAGCTGCGACGAGCTCGTCGACGAGACAGCCTTGAGATCGACCGAGCGTACAGCGCTGATTCAAACCGTATTCACTAACGTGGTTGTGCTCGTCGTCGAACCCAAGGCTGTAACCTCCCGTCGCGTCGCTGTTTCTCAGACGAACGTAGGGCTTGACACAAATTCTATAAATTATAATCGATCAATCTCGACTGAGAGTTTTATAGGTTTAAAATATATATTAAAGCTGGTCTATCTTTAAGTATTATAAGGAATACAGTTAAACTATAACCAATATCATATTTAAAAGAGCTTATTTCATATTTCTTATTACATTTTAAGGCTGAATGACGATTCCTTTGCTCTATTCGTGCAACGCGACGCGACGATGAATTAAAAGTCAACATGACATAACAATAACAACCGATGACGCGACGCTAACAAAATCACTTGAATTTGTAGTTTTTAAACTTTTGGGTGCTTGATTCTTGTTCAAGCCTTGATTATTTGTATCAGCGAGTGCTTTTAACATAGGTAGTTCTGTGACTAAGAGGATAAATACAACTACCTAATGAAATGTGAGTATTATGATTTTTTCACTGATAGATGGCTATTATTACTATTGTCTCATCCACGAGTATTGTATGATACACGAGATATTAATAAAATTTAAGTAAATTACATGATTAGCTATTGTTTTACTATAATATGTACGTATAACTTTATTGTTGTAACGTAACATTGTGTGTTTTAGCATGCCAAGAAGTGCTATACTTTCATTACATAATATGAAAACTGTATAGGTACTTGGAAATTATAATTTTCATATTTAATTTTGTAGAGTCCTAAGCAACCCCTAAGACGACCTACTGACCAATTACTGCCTGTAGAACAATCTACTAGAGGCATGCTCCAGACCGAACAGTCCACACCTTCAATACCAGTAAGTAAAGTTAATTCTAATAAAATATAATAATGTAATGTTATATTTGCAGGGCGAACGGACATACAACCAGGCCCATCTTTGTATAGGGACAATGTGCCAATGGAAAACCAGCCTAATACAGAACAAAAGGTGAAGTTTTAAATAAAAGTCTTACAATAATATGTTTTAACTTTATAATGGATATTTAGATAACTTTTTTTTGTATTACAGTTTGAGGCTAGATCACCACTTGCAGTCTTGCAATGCGTCATCATAGGAGTAATGCCCCAATTGCATCTTCATGTAAGGTTAACTTAATTATAATTTGGTTAATTATTGGTTTAGTGTAAAAAGCACTACATAGTAGTGGTCTCACTTTTGATTCCCGGGTTGGGCCAATTTGTTGGGATTTTCTGTAGGTTTTTTCAACAGCAGCCCTTATTCAATCAAGATCAAGATATAGGCTACATCTAATAGAATCAAGATATAGACTACATCTAATATGTATACTACATTGTAATATCTATTCCTTTAGAGGGAGAGTGATGTGATGTTGATGATACTTACATATTTGTTTTACCTCTGTATAGTAATTTGTTGCATTTTTATGTTCATAGCATCTCGTAGGCATCGAACGGCACACCGCCGTCTGATCCAGCACTCACCACCTTCTCAAAGGCAATCCAAATGGCGAGCCTGACTGAATGTTTTGTCGCCATTAAAGAGAGGTGTTTGGAAAATGAGAGACTTCTTATTGACAACCAGCAGAGGATGTTCGACTTTTAAGGAAATAAGTGAGTCATGGTCAAGGCAGACCCAGGCACTGCAGGATTTATGAGCATCCATCAGTCGAGGAAGTTGAATCTCCGAAACATGGATCTACTACTATGTTTAGATAATTTTAAGTTTATTTAAGATGGATGTTAAGAAGTTTAAGTATAAGAACTGTTTTTTTGTAGTAAATGTCAATGTTTGTTAGCGGGCATGCTCTTTATGCCTGCAGGCTTTTATTTAGGTACTTATTTAATTTTGTTTTGCTTGGGTAGTTTTCATTGTATATACTAAATTATTTAATTAAATGTCCTGTTTCTTGTAATGTTAATTACTTTGCATACCTACTACTATTGTATAGAATCAAGTTTTTCTAACTGAATATCAAAAGTCATTTTGAATAAATGATTTTTGATTTGATTGATTGTTTTTAATAGTAAATAAAAAAGAAAATAATGCAGTTATCTGTTTAATTTCTCATACCCCTGTATACACTCTTACCCATTTAAAAATATAGTACAAATAGGGACTAAGGTATAAATAGGCACATATTATTATAGGCTATTGATATTATACTAATCATATACACCTTAAACACCACACTTTAAATACACACCTTAAATGTTATGACAATTGTTGATTATAATAATATTTTTATTAATAATTTAAATACCTATTTATTGTGTGGGAATTCGTGACCGTGTTGGGCGAGTGATACACTGAAGTGAGTTGTAAATAGGTAACGATTAATTTATTACGATATCAAGTAACTAAAGCTAGTAGTTACACTTGACACGAAAAGGTAAACTTAAATAATGTTACATGAAGAGTAAAACTAATAGAAACACGAAGCTCGAAGCTCGAAGCTCGAAGCTCGCCGTAAACTATTACGGCGAGCTTCGGCGAGTAAAATATGATCGGGGGTCAGAGAGGACCTCGCACGATCGTAGTTCAGCACAGACTGAAGCTCCGAACCAAAAATCTCCCAAATCTGCCGTTCACTAAACAAAGGACGCGGCAAATCCACATCTGCCTTTTAAAAGTATTATAAAACGCGAGAAATGCAGATGGGTACAATACAAGACAACTGAAAATAACAGAACAATGAACCTTAACTAACAATAGCAAATGGGTACAATACAAGATACTAAACATAATAGAACAATGAAGAACCTTAACTAAAAGTAAAGAATCATGAAAGACAATAGTACCTATAACTTAAATCGCTTGCAGATGTTCAACGTGGGAAAAACACAAAAATGAAACTTTCTAAAAATTATTACAATAAGTTCTTCTATACAATACTACATTCTTAAAACTATGCAAGGGATGGGTACGTAAGACACAGTCCCCACAGTACCCCCCTACCAGTGATAAAGATCACGAAACACCTGCCTGATAGTAATCAGGAAATTTAACTCGCCTACCAGAACGGCGAGGAATATGTTTGCCAGGCCAACTTAGGTTCCAGTGAGTCGGAACAGGTTGCCGCATAGTTCACGGTGAGTCGGAACTGTCTGTGAAGATGTCCCCAGTGAGTCGGGGTGGCGCGGGCGCTGCGTTATGCTCCAGTGCGTCGGATGTGGTACAGCGCCGGGTTGAGGCTGGCTGCTACGTCGACCAGGAGAGGAAAATTGAGCTCTTCTTGTTGACCGGCCGAAAGTGCAGTGTGCTGTGCCGAGGTTGCTGATGAGGCTGAGGGTGATGACCAGGTATGCGCGGTCGCTGCATGCTGGTGGTCAGGATACCCGTTGAAGCCGTGGGAGCTGGCTGGCTGGATCGCTCGCCATTTTAACACTTACTTTGAATTAGCACTCGCGAAACTCTTTACGCACTGTCACGAACTCACGCTATATGATAGCTTTGATCACGTCGGGGTCACCACTGTGGGGAATTCGTGACCGCGTTGGGCGAGTGATACACTGAAGTAATTTGTACACAGAAGTAGCGATTAATTTATTACGATATCAAGTAACTAAAGCTAGTAGTTACACTTGACACGAAAAGGTAAACTTAAATAATGTTACATGAAGAGTAAAACTAATAGAAACACGAAGCTCGAAGCTCGAAGCTCGAAGCTCGCCGTAAACTATTACGGCGAGCTTCGGCGAGTAAAATATGATCGGGGGTCAGAGAGGACCTCGCACGATCGTAGTTCAGCACAGACTGAAGCTCCGAACCAAAAATCTCCCAAATCTGCCGTTCACTAAACAAAGGACGCGGCAAATCCACATCTGCCTTTTAAAAGTATTATAAAACGCGAGAAATGCAGATGGGTACAATACAAGACAACTGAAAATAACAGAACAATGAACCTTAACTAACAATAGCAAATGGGTACAATACAAGATACTAAACATAATAGAACAATGAAGAACCTTAACTAAAAGTAAAGAATCATGAAAGACAATAGTACCTATAACTTAAATCGCTTGCAGATGTTCAACGTGGGAAAAACACAAAAATGAAACTTTCTAAAAATTATTACAATAAGTTCTTCTATACAATACTACATTCTTAAAACTATGCAAGGGATGGGTACGTAAGACACAGTCCCCACAATTGTATCTAATCAATAATGGTGAGTATATTCTATCTAAACACGTTAACCACATCTGTAAAGGAACGCATAAATTGTAGATACAACATGCTCGCCATAATTGATTAACTAAATCTCGCCTACTTATCAGCCTACTCTCTAAGTCATCATGTGTTGGAGCCTGATGTGTCAGGATTCCAAGTAACCTAGATTCTTCATCTAAGTCACATTGGTCTCATCATCATAGGAGCTGGTAGCCCGGCTCTATTACATATGTCGTTTAAAACACAGGAAGCCATCACAATTTCTCCCACTTTTATAGGATCATAGTACAATACCCTATGTACTAATAAACATCTGAACCGTCCTTTCAGGATTCCAATAGTCCTCTACACTGTTTCTTGCACTGCTGTGCAAATTGTTGTAATGGCTCTGGAGTCTCAGTTTCTGAATTACTAAAGGGAGTCATTAAATAAGGCCTTTGAGGATATCCTGAGTCACCTGAAATCAATGAATGAAGCTAGAATTAAGTGCAATCTTGACTTGTGTTTAAGTTATCATTGTATTGTAAATAATAACTTCGTGGATTGCCCTAGAGGCAGAAGACTGAGATATGTATGTGTCTACATTCTTCCCAATGATTTTTTGGTAACTTCCATTAGCCAAAAATGATAGTGTGCATAATATCTGAAACGTCAGGAATTCAATAGGCTTTTGTTGGTGTGTGGTGAGGTATACCCATCATATCTCAAGAAACCTAGATGTAAACAAACCTTTAGCCTCTTGGTTAAACCACTGGAACGAAGTCGCGGACGCATATATGGACTTAAGTCATCTTCCAATATATTAATTAAATCCTCAGAAAGCCTGTAAATATGGATAAAATCTGTATCACGGAATATTGTTTTAAACTTTCGTATTTGTTTCGCCTGTCGAGCTTTCTTCAAATTATCACTTTTCTTAGCTTCTTCTAATAAATGTAGCTTCAATTGTGTAGTAAAAGAATAGAAATATTTAAAAAATTAAGTACAGTTTATTATTTTTGTCAGTCTACGCCCGAATATTTAGAGCTTTTTGATTTGACAGTTAGAATTAGGAGTGGGCGATACAAATCGTATATAGATACAATATCTATATATCGGTACAATATCCAATACCTATATATCGGACAGTACTGTATCTATATTTCAGGTATCCGCGTACCTAGAACGAGACACTATAACGATATCGTATCACATGATCTATGATATTCGGTTCAAACTGATTCCGGTACAGTAGTAGTTATACGGTTGTAGGTACCGTATCCTTGCGATGCGCGCGGGCGGGAGTGATGTAGCTAGAGATGAACGAGCGAGAAAGCGCGTTAAGCTAACGTCTAATACTAATTTTAAACATTATATACAGGAGCATAGAGTTTAATACCGAATACATTATTTTGTAAACACTTGTAAACAGGTAACCATCAATAAACGTCAAAGGGTTTTAAATCGTACCTATGGCATTCTCAACAAACAAGTTCAACAAGTTTCTTCTGATATGTGTGTACATAAATAGTAAAATAAATAAATAAAATAAATAAACAAAAAAAGTGAGCCGTCACGGGACGCCTGGCAGATGTGAAACATTGCGCATGGCGACGCGTCGCCACACAGTACACAAGACTGTGACTGTATATATACTTACACCATCATAAAGCGTGGTGACGCGTCGCCACGGCATGCGTCGCCACGCCAGAAATTTGTTTTACGTGCGGCTATAGATGTTTCACATCAAAAATTGTTTTAAAATCACTTTACGTGACCCTTGACCTTGATTGCACTTTGCTGTTTTCGTCAGTCTTCAGTTATTAGCTTCACTCATGACTGATGAATAGATACTTGACCTATTTAAATAATTGATAAAAATATAAATCTAGAAAACCGAAACGGCTGTACTAGTTTCATTTCAGAGTGCCATATTATCAACAATACATTCACTGATTTCGAATATACAGTTACAAATAAAATACAATGATGTAATGAATCGAACAAAACCGAAACCTAAATATCACAGTACCAATTTCGATTCCGAGTTCCACACTGATTCAGCCAAATAGATATTGAAATATATAGATACGATATCCGATATTATAAACCGATACATAGATACGATTTGATATAGTGTAAAAGCGATATTACCCATGCCTAGTTAGAATCGAGGCTGTGGGCGAGACGTCTGACGTTTTACGTCTTACGAATTTTCGATCAGGGTCACGTGACCTGACGCGAATTTAGAAGTTTTTACCCATTCCAAAAAAGTACATACACAGCGCCGCTAAAGAAGTTTTCACTTCAAAAATACATATTATTTTTTGTTATAGCTGAAATAGAAATACACACACTAAAAATTTCAACTGTCTACCTATTATGGTTCATGAGAATGGCATCCGGACAGAAACTCAATGAAAATTCAACCCCGTAGGAAACCAAACTTGTCGAAATCCTCTGGTGTCACCAACTGAACTTATTCACTTGAAAACTTTTTCAATCTGATTAATTTATGAAATATTCCAATAACACTGACTCATTCTCCGAAACGGTATGATAAAAATTTCAACTTGTTAAGAAAACATTGTTTAAAGCCCAGAAGAGACATTACTTATGGAACTCAATTTTGGCTCGAGGATTTACGAGACTTCATTACTAGTTTGCATGTTAGTGTCTAAACACACTGTGCCAGAGGTACGCGACCGAGCGTCTAAACACACTATGCCGAAGGTACGCGGCCGAAGTTCGGCATGATTACGTCTGCAATGCAATTTGAATTACTGGCGACACATTATGCCGAAATTACGTTAAGTTAAATAGCATTGCAGGCGTAATCATGCCGAACTTCGGTCGCGTACCTTCGGCATAGTGTGTTTAGACACTTATAGTTTATGTATTGCATCTGTTATATACCAATAATAAAGCTGAAGAGTTTGTTTGAAAGCACTAATCTCTGGAGTTTTGAAAAATAATTTTTGCTTTTGATAGCCCAATTATTGAGAAAGGCTATATAACATCACGCTGAGACCCTTAGGAGCAGAGCAAAAAAACAGAAAGAACGCAAAAATGAAGTAATAGTAATAAAGTAATAATAGGCGATGCGGCGCGACGGGGTGGGTCGGGGGAACAAGAAAATTCACGCGGACCACGTCGCGGGCAGAGGCTAGTTTTTTTTAAATAAAATTAAGTAACAAAATAACTTAATAAGCTAGCATAACAAAAATTGCTTTTTGTCTCAAGAGTCGTACGACTAGACTAAAACATCGTCTCTTCCAAGTGATACTGAGAAGTTCCCATTAATAATGCCACGTAGAGTAAGGAAAATTAATAAATTAAACGTCCCTCCATAAAGGCAGATTCACATTCGGGCGACTACTCAATGCGGGCGTGATAATTAAATCTCATTCTAATTGAGCAGGGATCGATGGCTGTTCCCATCTGTCATGAGCATACTTCAGTGTCATCCGCACGTGCGTCGGGGTTCCTTATAAACAAAAGACAGTGTGAAGTTATTACCAAAACTTGAGGCTTATTAGTCGATTAGCACGAATTTAAATTAAAATAATGTGTCAATTGCCTAATACATATTTCTGGAATGGACGACTCGCCCACAAATAAATTAACTCCTAGCGAGTCGTCTCTAGAAAAAATAATATTATTTAAAAGTGCGAATCGACTAATAAGCCAAATTTATCATTGAAAAATGAGGTGGGCTCTTCAGTACATTATTAGTAGCGTTAATACGATGTCATCGTTTCTAATTAATTGTAAAACTGTCGTATCTTCAGATAGCACCTTTTTGGCCCGTTATAAGTACCTACGTTCTTAATTAAACCTTATTGGGTATTTGATTAAAATTACATCATTCTGCTTAATTGGAATCTTATCTTACGCAAATTAAGTTTAATGTCGATTATAAACAATTTAAATACCGTGATAAAATAATCGTGACAATATCGTGATAAAAGAATCGTGACTCGTTTCTCAAAGACTGGGTGAACGCAAACTTTGGCGTTTGAACTAATAAAGTAGGTAAGTAGGTGTGGTGTTGAATAGATTAATACCGTCTTGTCGCACCTCATAATTATTATGAAGCTACATCATAATTATAAGTGAATTATTCAAGAAAATGAGTTAGCTCAACTCATTCCTAATTCCTACCGCAGCTTCTCTCGTCTATAATATGTACGCAATTATTATAAAATTAAATTTACTGCGCCTGTAAGCGCACTGCAAATTGTTTGTTTTTCAAGCAAAAAGATGACAATTTGACTTTCACGAAACACTGTCTATAAATGGATATGAATTTAAAATTTCTGCGTGAAAAACTGTTACATTTTTTCGTGCAATAACTTTCAATTAACAGGCTTGCGCCGACGAGCAACTTCTTTGTGATTGATGTCACAGTATGAAAACGGTTCTGCGAAGTTACAAGCAATTTCACTAACCATTGTGTGAGGAATTTTTCTTAATTTTCCGCTAGAGCGTCGGGTTGAATAATAACGCTCTTTTAATGGGCTTTTCCTGGTCCTTTATTTCGAGAGTGGAGTGTTTCTGTGAGTGAATCAATGAGATTTTCGCGAATGGACTTTTAAATGGAACTTTCAACGTTTTAGCGAATTAGTATTCCAAACATGAATGAATTGTGAGAAACTAATGAGATTTATTTAAAAGCTACGTCTTGTTGCCATAGTAACATGTCTCTCCCAAACACAAAGTAGGTAATTTCTTATTTCTAAACCTGTTACTTGCCTAGCTGCGAACTAGTTGACGCTGTATGAAGGTGATAGGGGAGGATAGGGTGCTGTGGGTGGAGGCGGGAGAGTCGGTTCACTTTGGCTTCCGAGCCTACTTCCGATGTGGCAGTGTCGTGTGCCTTAAATGTGCTCACTTACTCTCGGCAATATCTAACGTCACTGAGTTTGGGCAAGGTTAGAAACCCTTTGTACTTTGTACAGTCAGTTGGAAGTGTGTTTTGCTTTTAAAATATATTTTTGGAGTCAAACTTCTCTAAGCGCATTGAGCGATTTTTAGTGGGGGTAAATCTTATAGTTTCACGTCACTGAGATGCTAATGTTAACAGTATTTCTGTATGACGTGTTACGCATGGCCAGCAGGGAAAGTGAATATATATACCTAGTTTTGAGTTTTCACTTGAGCTGTCGCGGTCGGCAGTTCACATGACTGCCCGTTTTTTTTTAATTTACGGTCCTACAAAATAATATGTTATTTTATTATTTGTCTATCTACATCATAATGGATTTTTATGTGGCATTCAGGCGACATGACGTCGCCAACGAACAAATTAAAACTCTCATTTTTAATTAACTTTTTCCTAGGATGAAATTTTAATCTCGAAATAAACATGAAATAATGACTGCTTCGCCAATTAAACGCAAAATTTACGCGGAAACTGTCTACTAAAAGTTTTGCTCATGCTTGCTATATATAATTATATTTTAAGCATACGCGTTTACGAATTTCATTTAAACTGACTTTGAGAGACCATGCAGCAGTTGCAGCGTACATTATCACTTTGTATCACGTATACCTTGAAAGTATAAAATGTAATAATTTTAATTAAAATATGTCCTCCTGCATCTTATTTGTAACGTTTTTAATCCGTTGACGACTTCCATTCAATATTTATTTACATTAAAATGCTGTACAAAATTAAAACGGCTCTGAAATGTTCCGACGGGTTTCCCTCTGCAACATGAATGCCTTATAACGATTTTCAGCAACTTGAAATTAAATTTCTCAACATTGTGGAACCTGAAATTACATTTCTTGGTGACGTATACGGGCCTGCATTTTATGCGTTTTCATTTTCATTGTCAACAATGATTATACTATATTCCGTTCGCTGAAATATGGGTTCCTCTTTGTCAGAAGTTAATTTAATGAATCTACTTCAAATAATAATATTGGACTTAGACTTTGTAAATATTGGTGGAGTACACTAAAGTCAATTAATCATAAACAATAATCCATTCTTGTCCGTCATTGGATCTCGTTCATACAGTCCATATTCACAGAGCCCTTTCATATAGAAAAAAAAACATGCCTTGACCATAGTTTATCTTACGAATTCAACCTAGATCAAATGAGAAAAAAACCCTTGAATACCTACATAGCTGACGGTCTTCGTAGACCCAATATTAAGCATTCCGTCCACTACACCTGACCATACCTAGATATTTCGGCGAGGACTAAATTCCCTACGTGCAAATTTTGTATAGCACCATCCGACATCACTATATATTTTACTAGCGACCCGCCCCGGCTTCGCACGGGTGCAATGCTGATACTAAATAATTACGAATAAGAACGTTGTATATAAAAACATAGCGGCCCGCTCCGGCTTCGCACGGGTATAAAATATATAGCCTATGTGATTAAAATCGCTGCTAAATTCAAAGTGCTATAGGGAAAACCGCGGCCTCAGACGCGCGATTTATAGGCACGCTCTTGCCGCACCGGGCGGCCGGCCGGTACCGCCGCAAACGCTACGTCCCGCAATTTTTAAATCTGTAATATCTTCGAAAATATTCACTTAAATCATACGGTGTAAAGGGCCATATAGATCTATATTAAATGAACAATGTATTCAAGGTATTTAATTGGTTAAGGATTAATGCTGTATTGGTTAAAATCGCTTCGAAAATTAGCCATTATTTGTCGTAAAAAGTAAATGACAAAAAAAGTTATTGTGGGTTATCCATAAGAGATAGACATATACCATCACGGACTTTTCTGTAGACCTTTTCAATGTGTACAATACTTAGTACATTATTTTGATAAAACTCGTAGGGTTCAGCCTGCGTTTGCAATGTAAGCGGAAAAAATGTAATTATTTACGACATCACATTAGAAACCTCAAAAATAACAGTACTTCTCCACTATTTAATGGATGCTATTATACATATAAACCTTCCTCTTGAATCACTCTATCTATTAAAAAAAACCGCATCAAAATCCGTTGCGTAGTTTCAAAGATTTAAGCATACAAAGGGACATAGGGACAGAGAAAGCGACTTTGTTTTATACTATGTAGTGATATATAACGTCACTCGAGCTTGACTAGAAAAGTTTTTCTATTTATAAGGTAGAGTTTAATGGTAAGAGGATGGTGTAATGCGCTTAGACCCATTTAATACTTAGCTTGAAGAGCACACGAGGAGAGTAAAAAGTTTCATGTGCTTTTAACTTGGGAAGCGGACACACCGAAGTACGTATATTTGCTTCAACTCACTCGAAAACACCTATTTAATTTACATTGTACGCACGGTACTAAATGGAATGTCCATATTTGATGTTGACTTTAACATTTACTTCGAATTATAATAATATAATCAATTATATTGTAATAGGTTTTCTGAAAAATATGGAATTTGTTACAATTCCATTTATTTTATACGCAAAGTTTATTTGGGGCGTAATAATGTATTCAATTCTCCATTCTTCATATAAAAAAAATATTCTGAAACACGCCAGTTTATTCCAGCGAACTTATTTTTGGTTGGTTAAATATACCTAACGAAATAAAATCGTTATAGGATTGACAACGTAAAGTATTCTGCCTATAAATTGTTTCATTTCGTATCGAACCTGTTCGCTGTGTTCATTAACATTCTTCCGTGACTATATATCATGAGTACCCGTTCATCAAAGTATAGGAATCATTCCTAATGTAAATGATTGAGGGGAATCGGTCCAATTGTTGTTTTTTACGGGTACTCAAAGTCTGAACATTGGACCAAAGCAAACGCTTGGCATTCAAGTGATTCACTTTTATTGCTCTTACCTGATTGATTATTCATATAATTATGCAAGTGGGGAGGGCTTTGGTGGACGCTTTTAGATATGAATGCTTTCAGGAAGGGCAGCCATATTACCGTTTGAAATTTATGATTAAGGCCGATGGGCTTCACTGATATAATATTCAACAATGTTCTTCAGGTTTTGTGAAAGTTGCAAAGAGGGCAACCTCGGTAAGAAAATATTGTATCAGAACCGCAACAGATCTATACCTCGATAAATACAAACCTCTGTGAGAAAGTGTGACATGCTCGGCAGAAAATCCGATAACGTCAACTTTTCACTCGTGCCGTAAGTAGGTACGTACACGGGTGTACGCGGAATAAAGCAGTAACTGGCTTTTGAACTTTTTCCTCTCCAGAGAAAGGATTCTGGGACAAAATGTTTGCGGTTCACTTTTGGCTTATTTTGTTCAGTAAACTCTATAAATGACTCTGAATATTTTTAGATGCAAATACTTTTTCTGTGGGATTTGACGGTTTAAAAGCTTCGATGCAAATGTTGTTTTTCGCACTATCTGGATTATTCCAAATTGTTCTGTACACAATGTGTTCGTTATCTAAATTCGTATGTTTTGTATAGAAATGAGGAAGTTAGCTTTAAGTAAAGACACATTGAGCATTCAAATGATGGTGATGATTACGCTATTCAGTTAGAAATAACATGTCTCCACGGCAGGCGGGAAGTTTAATGTAATGGCAAGCGGGAAGTTAATATAGCGTGTGATGCATTATGAGATATGTTACATTCGTGTGCAGGTACTTACGTAAACACCTCACGTATACTGTCGCATTTAGCTGTGTGTACCTTCGGTGCAGTTTGTCTTCATAACCGAGTTTAATCTTTGATTTGTCTTGTTTTGAATCTTGCTTGATTTGTTTCATTGTTTCGTTAATCAACAGGGTTTCCAGCCATATTTCACGCCTACACCCAAATATCTTTAGTTAGTTCAGTGTCGTTACACCATAATAATACACCAAATATGTGAGTGATAATAGTGATAAGTAAATTAAATGAATATTGAAAATGTTAGCTTGTGTGTGTCAACCAACGGAGACCGCGCTATTATTTAAAGGAGGACCACCAATTGCTATGGGGCCACTTGGTACACACAAAATACGTCATAACCCTGTTGATGCCATGAAAGCCATGAAACTGATACCTGCAACAGTTCGACGCTCCAGCGAAGACGCAAAAGACAGTTCTCCGTCACACAATTCATCGCCAACCCTGATTAACTCAAGCGGAAACTTACTGAATTTAAGGAAAATAGAACGAAAAGCTAAATCAACGAAAATTCTAGTTAACCCCGTCTGCTCCGACAGCCTCGGCACAAGCGATGATAGCAATCGATCCAAAAACGTCACCTCCAAGTGGAATGGAAAGAAAAAACGTCTCAAGTTGGAAAGCGCCGGGAAGAACTACAAGAAAGACGAACGCAAACGTGATAAAAATGATCCAATTAGTAGAAGCGATGGTAAAGAAGATAAGAAATCGATATCTTGTTTCAAAATAAAAAGTTCCGAAGATAAATCACGTTCAGTCGAAGACCGAAAATCTGGAAAAGAAAACTGCTCAAATGAAAATTCGAGTAACCTGATGAGTGCCGAGAAACCCGATATAATTAACCATTCCAGGAAAAGTAGCAGAGAAATTTTAGTAGACGAAGGAACAATGACCGATGAGACGATGTTAAAAAATGACCAAATGGAGACGGGAAAGACTGATACTACTATAGCAGTTAAGGAAATGAAGGTAAGCAAGTATTAGACTTCGCAATCTAGAGAGCTGATTTTATTTATTTATTTAAACTTTTGGCACACCATAAAGGTACAAAGACTGACTTAATACCTTAGGCATTCTCTACCAGTTAACCAAGGGTAGTTAAGAGATTAGATGGCAGGTGCTTTCGTTGAGAGAAACAATGATTAAAGAAAAATATAAATAAAAAAGGTATACAAATACATAAATAGTTTATAAACTTATAAAACCACTACACAAAAAAATCTAGGCGGAAACAGTAATTAAATTGCATTCCCAGCGCTTCAAAAGCACTCTAGTACAACTTGAAACACAATCATTCAGTGTTGTATATTGAAATGGGGTCATTACCAGCATTTCGGTCGTCTCGGCGTGTGGATCAATCTGTATGCTAATGGCGAGCTGGAACATTCTCGGATTGCACTCATCTCTTCTCCCTTTCATTACCATTTCTCTCAATGGACTAGTGATAATATTCATTATCAAAACCATGTCATGGAGCATTTGAGTGCCTTGTTTGGATTTGAGTTCTACCATTAGGTATTTCATTTAGTACCTACGTTGTGTATTATTAATCGCTTCAAATAGAATACTTTTACAACATTTGTAGGTATGTAAATTGAAAATAAGTGTCAATTTCAACGTTAGTATCAACACCTCTACTTCAAATGTACTGAATTGGCAATATGGCCGCTTATGAATACAGTCAGCACAAATTAATACTTAATTAATCGAAGTGCTCGACAAAACTGTGTATTTCGCTGCGTTATTGGAATTATTAGCTGTGTGATTGTCCCTGCCCATCTGTGTTTAATATCCGGTGCCCAAAGCCCGGAAAATTTCATTGTGGCTTCGCTAAAACCTCATTGGGAATCGATTCTGTGTCGATTGCGTACCGAAAAAGGTTCTCTCGGCCATATTTGATGCTTCATTGATATTCTGACTCGTGCCCTGAATGATTTTAATATTGACATTTGCATAAATATTAATATTAGACGCTTTAGATGTGATGAGGCTGATTTTGTTTTTGTTTTCAGCACGTTTGGCAAACGTTTTAATTGAATCAATTTTGGTTTTAATCCGGCTATTTGTAATGGTGAAAATATTAACAATACAAATGAGGGTATTATTCAACGCGTATAAAAAGAACGGTACTTATCTATTTGTAATGGTGGTGACCATTACAAATAGATAAATACCGTTCTTTGTTTAGCAGTCTTCTTATGGGTTTATTTATAAACGCTCTTTAACGTTTAAACGTCTTTTAGCTTTAAAATCAACGTTTATAAATAAAGGGACAGTGTTAAGGGCATTGTTTCCAAGTTGCATCTTTTATCGGACAGTATTGGAGCAACAGATGTTCCAGTCATTGTAAATGTTCCGCTAGGAGCTCGATTTATGGAAGCCTCGGAAATGATAAAGCCTCTTGTGTGTATCCGACTGTGGCGGCAGAGCCAACAGAAACACTGGCACTGAGCGCTGGAGCACTATTACACTATATCCAGTTGCATAATATATATATTTGTGTACGGCACTGTTGTGAATATATATTTCAAACGGAGTAACTAATTTTGAATTCAAATTCAGTGCAGCAACAATTTTTAAATGAGGTTTGTTAACTTAATGATACTATGTCACTTAATGTATGTTCTGTCATTGATTATTCTCATTTTGGTGACTACCTATTATTAGCTTTAATATGCAAACTACTAGTAAATTAGTGGGATTTCATACAATATTTATGTACTTAAAAAATACGACGAAGGAGATCTTATTACATGCATATCTTTACGCCTAATTACTTCAGCATTTTTTAATTCGTCTATCTAGAACAATATCTAGATTCTTAAACTTGAAAAATAAATTAAATGTTTCCGTTTATTTGTTTCAGGTAAGAGTTTAAATAATGGCGCCCGAGTGTACGCGCCCTGTAAAAGGTATTTAATTAAGGAAAATCCACTTCTCACCTTACTTAGGAACACGTAGATTGGTTCTTATGATATTTTGGATATTTTATTATAACTGTGTGTATTGGGTGGGTATGCGCGTGTGTTTTGTTTCATACATTGATCGCCTCGAAAAAAGTAAACAAATGAAAATGATATCGACACAATTTCGTTACCTACAGAAACTTATTGCTATCATCTTCCTGAAAAATTATAAACAATCTTCTTTGGGGTAACAAACTACGCAAATTGAAATAAAAAAGAAAAATGTTGACCTCGACTTATAAACAGAAAGTAATTTTGGAGTTATCAGGCAAGTAAAGTTTTTGGAGTTCATTATTTTAGCATAAAAGCTGAATTTAGTAGGAGTCGTTTGATGAATAAACGTTGCAAAAATTCCCCGCATTCCCAGTAGGTGGGATAATGGAGTAAGCGTGCGGTGAGTTTCATAAACTAAGTTTTCACCGTAAAATGGCCACTATGACTGTTTACACCTCTTTGTTGTGGGCTGTGGCACAATTGTCACGCTACATTTATAACTCAAATGTCTATTATACCTAGTTTGTTAATCTCTCATTGTTTGATTTGTTTCTAATTTGCTTTTGTACTGAGTAATTAAAAGCCGAGGACCGAGTGCTGAGGAACTTTGTAGATAGCTATATCAAGTAGACTGAGAAAGGCTAAGTTGATTAATGGAATTAGTAAGAAACTGGGAACTTTGAAGATAGCTATATCAAGTAGACTGAGAAAAGCTAAGTTGATTAATGGAATTAGTAAGAAACTGGGAACTTTGAAGATAGCTATATCAAGTAGACTGAGAAAAGCTAAGTTGATTAATGGAATTAGTAAGAAACTGGGAACTTTGAAGGTAGCTATATCAAGTAGACTGAGAAAGGCTTAGTTGATTAATGGAATTAGTAAGAAACTGGGAACTTTGAAGATATCTATATCAAGTAGACTGAGAAAGGCTAAGTTAATTAATGGAATTAGTAAGAAACTGGGAACTTTAAAGATAGCTATATCAAGTGGACTGAGAAAAGCTAAGTTGATTAATGGAATTAGTAAAAAACTTGGAACGTTTTCAAATTGAACTATTCGTTGAAGCCCTCGGCCGTGGGGTCTGAGTGCTCAGACATCTTGAAACTGCTGGTCGACACTTCCCGTGACCAAGGGCTGGCTTTTACCTTGGCTAGAGGCTAAGTAAGCATTACCATAAAACGTAGTAATGCCGCCAGTCTCTTGAATACATACAGTCCACAGCTATGCGGATAAATTTTTCGACGCTATATTTTAGTTTGTGACTAGTTTTAGTTAAGTTAGGATATAACTTTGTTATTTTTACGTACGGAATTTTGCCAAATATCATGAGACTTTTCCCGTACTTTGTTACGTTTAAATTAACTGTAGACGGTGTTGCAATCCTCAATTGCTACCTCCTCAACTCCTTCTCAACAACTTTTAAACGGAAACATGTTTTTGTTCACTCGCGAGACTGCGTTGAGTAGGCCCATTTACTCCGAAGCTATAATGAGCCAAACGGTACAAATTATGAACGCAGCCAAAGTATTCCATTATCCATGCTTATTCATTGTTTACGTTTAACTTCAAACATTTTATGGTGCGTTGAGAATGCCTGGAAGTTCTATAGAAATAGGGCGACATTGAGAAACTGTTTCAATGAGGTACGTCAGAACTGTAAGCAGTACCCATTCTTTTTCGTATAAGTGAGTGTAC
Organism: Luperina testacea; assembly: GCA_927399505.1. Taxonomy (NCBI): domain Eukaryota; kingdom Metazoa; phylum Arthropoda; class Insecta; order Lepidoptera; family Noctuidae; genus Luperina; species Luperina testacea. Next base: position 12,483,770 of record OV656768.1, on the reverse strand, counting down.
CTACGTGTTATTTGACACGGGGAACAGGGCGCCTATTTAATGAAAACGCGCTGTCATTTAGTTCTTTTTTTAAATGTGAAAAGAAAACAGGCCGTGATGAGCGGGAGTGTTGTTCAGGTTGTTTGTGGGTCGTGGCCTTGTCTATTTACAGTTGGTCAAAGGTTGGCGCAGTGTGGACCTTTAGACGGGATATGAAAGGTCTATGATTAAGACGGGTGCTCTATTTAGACTTGGTTTAAGTTGTCGCTGGTTTAAATGCTTTTTTGCTTTGATACATTTGGGACGGCTTTATGAACCGCATCTGAGTATAGGGTCAGTACGCCCACTAGAAAGTACTGACAAAAATATCATGTTTCGGTTTCAATGGATTATTTATTTTTCCTCATTCAGTAATTAATGAACAGTGGCGGGGCGCAGTGGTAACGGCCTCCACTTACGAGAGTCGAACCCAGGCAGGCGCTTTATTATATTGCACATCGACCTTTTACCTTTTTTGTATTTTATACGAAGAATAAAAATAATTATCAAAAGAAGCAAATCATAATTGTTTTAACAGCTCCTAATAGATACCGGACTGTTTGTATTTCGTGCGACAGAGATAACGCTCTACGAAGCCGAAATTAGCCGATTGTCTCTTTCCAAAGGTCGATGTGCAATATTTATCGCCGGGTACTGTTCTTTGTGTAAATAATTTCATCACCACTGCTCTAATGCTCTCAAAACGGTGAAGGTAAACATCGTGAGGAAACCGGCATGTCCTTGAACCAAAAAATCGAAGACATGTGACATCTACCAACCTGCACTGGGCCCGCGTGTTCGTGCCTTTGCCCCAGCAGTGGGAATATAATAAGCTGTTTATGCAGTAATTAATGAAGCAAAACAAAAATATTTTTCAATGCAAGGAATCATTTCCTTTTCGAAAAAAATAATACCACGATTAAAGGAATTGAAATCAAAAACATCACTCAATTAGATATCAACTTCGCCACTTTTATTAACAAACCTGGAAAATGAAGCCTTTGAAAATTTTGTTTTTCAATTAAAACTTTCTATTTGTTTGGCAAATGAAGTTTATTTTTTTGCTTCCGAAGTTTATGCGTTACTTTCGAAAGTTGAGTAGGTAACCAGTGAGACGGCCATTTCATAACAGACCTTTTTAATATTAAGTTAAATTTTAATGGAAATGTCTGGTCTGGTCTGTCTGTCTGTCTAGTTTCTTGAAAATATTAAATTGTCCTTAAAAATTAAGATAATATAATTTATTAAAATAATATTATATTAAGTTGTCTTAGAAAGACGGAAACGGTAGTTTAGGATTATTTCTGCTCCTCCACTAGGAGCAATACAATGACCCACCTGAATATCACTTGATGCAATTTTAGTGACTGTATCAGTAGCTCCAAATACTTACTTACAAGTGCCAATGTCTCTTCAGGCTGGCTTGATACCAAAATACACCAGGCATTAATCACAAATCGTCAATTTTAATCACCCCGTCTAATCTAAGTCTAATCGGCAACCCAATGGACGTAGGTAATACCTACAACTGCCCATCTTCCGTTAAATTTAAACAAAGCAGAAAATTGTATGGCTTACAAATATTGGCTCTAACTTCCGGTAAACGGCTAGTGTGTAGATTATACAACCCTCTTCTCTATTAGGTACAATTAACAGCTCAAAGTTGTGTGTTTGGGATGGAAACAAAAAAGGGTTATCAGGTTATCCGACTGATCGTAGACTATATCAAAATACCATTCATATAGAGTAGTTTTTATAGTCAAAACAAACAACAACTAATTTAAAATAAACATTTCATTTTAATTTCATCCACAAGAAGTAAGTAGGAACTGTCTGCAATTCCTTAAATTTATCATCTTGGCCGTTGGAACGAAAAAGTTAATCTGCAAACATTATTAGCCAGTCCATCGCCGCTTTGGTTCGTTCAGCTTAGTGAGATGAAATTTACTTGGCCACTCTCTGAACTACGTTGTTAGTTAAACACAAATTCGTTTGCCAGTAATCCACTAAAATATCATTTTGTACTTTCACTGAATATAGATGTCTTTTTTTTTGCTAAAAATATATGATTGAATTCATTTTTTCTTTCTTTAGAGATCCTAATTAGGTTTATATAAAAATGAATGCGTAGGTAAATTATTTGGGCTCGAAGTGTGAAAGTAAAAGGGTTATTTGTATACTTCATCCCGTTTTCATTTATTTTATTAGCTTTCATTTTACTGTACAACTTAATTTTGCCACTTAAACTTAGTTAAGTAGGTACGTCATATAACCATTGATTAAGTTAAAAGGGGCTTTCTAATAAGTAATAACCGTTTCTAGAATGTTAATGGCAGCTTACATGTAGCAATCATGTCAGAACAGCCGCCTAGATAACACAGTGCTGATAGCAAGTGCCTGACTACCAGTATCTATCAAGTCCAGCATCACGACTTAACGAGTTACGGATAAGGCAGATATGAAACCATTTACATAATAATCTGCGTAACAGATACCTTATAGTACAGCACTAGGTTCTTAATACTTGAGTCTCGATTGACGCCCACGGAAAGAGATAGCATCGGTTCTATCCGAGAAACAAAGGCAAAAACGGAAATTAGGTTTGCAAGCGAATTTGACAATTCGTGCATCTTTCCGTGTAGGCGGATTTCCTTTAACGCGTATCTATTTATCCCAAACATGTTTATTAAGATTTTATAGAGGAAATTCTTCTATGTCGGTGAATTTTCCGATAAATTACCAATTAGGCTCTCTCCACCCAAAATACACTGACCCCTGAGTTTGTTTAGCCATTTCTTTTCAGGGGTAGTCAGATGAGAAATGTCAACTTCATCTAGCTTATTTTTTATTTATTTAATGTGACATGAATAATCAATTAGATTACTTTTCACCTATTGGTGACGTAAAATGCGACGCACTGTTTCCAAGGCGTGTCCATAAAACCAATGGAAATCCGCTTAGTTGCTAGGCACCACAGCCTACTATTAGTGTAATTACGTATTCAATTTTCTCCACTCACCCAAGATCAACCTCAAAACTTAATCCCCACTAACATCCAAGTTTATTCCGTAAACCAGTGCAAAGACGAAAACAAATCCGACCCGAAACAAAATCACTATTTACGCTTATGTAGATAAGTGTTTATCTCTTGCTATAAAGGCTAAAGGCGTATCCTGTACCGTTATTCTGAGGGTACGGCATTAACAGGCTCGCCCAGTCTACTTACTTATTTACGGCATTAGGGTTGCAGATAGACAGAACAATGTTACCGAAAACGATTGTCCGAAATCCGATTCTACCACACGTGAACCACAGCCTAAACAAACTTGACGTGAATGTTAATGGGAGAATTCTAAATTGAAACTCGAGGTGTGCATGTGGCCTTAGATGGGTTCGTACGTAGTTTTATTCATATATTTTCTTGTTAGGTTAAGGGAGTATATTTACTTCGAAGCGATATTGCGGTGCATTAAGGAAGGAAGCGCGCTGCAAAGTTTACTCTAGCACATTAATCTAATTCCCGCGACTTGTGTGCTCTATTTCACAATAGCGTGTAAAACCGTTTATAATGGATAAAATATTGGTAGTATATTGTTCCATTATAATTATATAAATGTAGAAATTTTAAGAGGGTTGACACAATGCATGGGCGGTCTTATCGTTAAAAGTGATCTTTCAAAGACAACATTCGGATGGATTAAGGGAGGAGAAACAATACCGAAGGTGGTCTGTGGTGTACAATTTACATTACATTACTTTTTATTTTGCTAAAATATATGTTTTACAACAATAAATATGTTTTGTCGCTTCTTTCATTCTTACCCCGTACAAGTGTACATGATACAACACTTTTCGCAATAAACAAACCCAAAAGTGTCAAAACGCTCAAGAAGCTTTCACCCTATGTTATAATATTAAAAGCACACAAAATAATCAGCCGTCAAGATATACAAATAATTATATGGATTAGCATGCACGCCTCGTTGGTATAATAATAAGGAGCCGCCTCACCCTTGCCGCCGTCCCTTGCAAATAGGATTACGTGATGCGGGAATTCGTATTATTCATTTCGTCACTCTGTGGAATGGGATGGGAGTGGTCATGAAGATTTATTGTTATAGGCTATGATAATTTTCTCACTCATAGAATTTATTCGGAATTATTTGTTTGGTTTGCTGAAGAAATAAGGTGACCGAAAAAGGGAAATTTATTGATCCATGAAATTGCGAGCTTTCGCGTGGGACAGATGTATTTTCATTGTGGCATTTGTAGAGCCTCTGGCTTGCAATCTCTTCCATTGGAAACCAATACACACACCTAAGAAAACCGCAGCTGATGGGTTCTGGGAACTTGAACTTATAGAGGTATGAGGACTAGGGTGTAAAGTTCACCCATCCTTCATAGAAAAGGGAGGATCCTCCGACCAGACGGGTGTTGTGTCTGGCGGGCAACTGCCCGATGATTCGTGTCGGACCGTTGTTTATATGATAGTTGCGCAGTAAACTCTGCTTGCGAGATGCAGGATTTTGTGTGACGTCAGTATGACGCGTAGATCGCATGTGGCGTTGTAGATACCGCTACAAACTGATATCGTACTAAGATAGACCACATTCGCTATTAGCTACTGTTTGTATAGCTGAAAAGTTAGTTACTGATTCCGTTGGTAACAGTTTTTTATAGCCTCTGGAAAAAATGGATTGATTGTAGGGAAAGTATGTAAAACATCAAATTATTTTTTTTTTTTCAATTAACCATACATGTATATCTTATGATACCTACGTTCCAATTTATGTCGTTTACCAAAGAGAAGGAACGTCTATTTCACACGAGAATGTCAGAACGGTCGGCTGCGTTTTACCGAAACAGACTGGCATATTCCTCGGAATAGTCAAATTGTGGTCAACCTATTCAATGTGTGCGTCGAAGGGATTACGCCCAAACTAACAGACGGTCGGTGGATTAGCTCCCCAGGACTGATGGGTAGACCGATATACGGGTAATTCCGAATACGACCTTTATCGGAATGTAGACTGTTGTGGCACTATTGTCGACGTTATCGAATAACTTTGCGTGACTATCCTCATTATATTTTCCTTTGCTACGTTTGAACCTTTCTGTTTGAGAGGGCGTTTAGAATGGATTATGACGTCATTACAAATTATACCTTTGCCTATATCTACATAAACAAAACATCACGCCTGTATCTATAGTACCTATGTGTATCTATAATAAGTACCTACATTTGTTTTTCTTTTGTACCTATTAGAACTTATTAGAGTAGGTTAGGGGCTTACTTCACATAGCAAAAGCACAAAGCACTATTCGGATGATCGTGTTATTATTGACCTACACAGACAGTCCAGCATTGTCATTCTCTCATTGTAACGCTGCAATTGAAAACAGCGCTTTAATCGCTTGCGATCTGAATTAGCCTTAAGAGTGCTACTGCGATGTAGTTCAATAATGTTTTCGTTTCCACAAAGCCCGTTTAATCTACGAACCGCGAGAAGCTCGTTGACCAGCAGCTGGCAGTATATATCAAAAACTAAGTTCCGTCTTGTTTTCCCTAGGAAGAGCTCGCTGTTTTAGATAATTCCATTGAATTGCAATCGCCGAAGTTTTAGACTGAAGTTTAGGGACCATAAATAAACTGGTATAGGAAACTGGATTAATATTTCCTTGAACTATGGATAACTTTGGGAAGTATGGACTGCAGTGGGATAATCTTGTTAAGACTTGATGAATCGGTTGGTTTAAGTTAACCGCAGTTAGAAGCAAGCAGTAAGTCCAGGTAAACATAGGATTTCCATACAATGGTCGTTTCAGCTGATTACGATTAGTTTTTTCTAAAGTGAAATAATATTTTTGGTAGAAAACTATTTCATCTAATCTAAATTTAACAACTAAATATTTGATGTATATACAATATATATGTATATATTATATATCTTATCTTTTCTTATTATATTATAATGAGAAAAGATTTGATTTATTGTATGTATGTTTGTTGCTTTCACGCTAAAACTTTTAAACGGATTTGAATGAAATTTGGCACATGGGTATAACATGACCTGGATTAGGACATTTTTATCCCGATGTTCTCACGGGATTGAGTGAAACCGCCCCTCGGTTTCACTCACGCAGCTAGTAGACGATAAAGCATTCTTTTTTCATAAAATATGTAGGATATTGATAATAAAACTTCGTACTTAATCCAGTAAGGGTTGAAGATGATGTATCGGTCACGTCATACATATTGTAAGCTATTTCGGTATATGATTTTGTGGGATCTATTTAGTGACCTCGAAATTAATCATTTATCACTTGGTCGGCGTCCACGCGGCCTGGTGGAAATAGTTACATACATAATGTTTTACTAAGGAAATTGCTTTGTATTTTCATATAGGTAGGAGGAGGAGGTAGGTAGGATTGATTTTTTATTGTATGCATTAAATGGCGCATCGAATAGAACCAAGATCGTTTTGCGCGACGTTATTTTCGTTTTTTACGCGACGTGATTGTTGAAATTGTTCTGGTAGGACAATTTCCATGACTACCAATACTCTACTCACTACTTTAGTTAAATCAATTCACTAGGTCATCAAAGTAAATATAAATACAACTAATTAATTAAAAAAAAACAAACAAAAAAATTAAAACCTTTTTTTTTGTGAATAATTTAATTTCTAAGACTTTATGTATTAATTTTACCAATTTTAATACTGAATAAAACATTTTTTTTTATATATTTTGATATTGCACTCAATACTGTGTTAGGATCATCAGCAAACATTTTAACCCATATAATTTCGTAGAAATATAAAAATCTTATCTAAATTCTCGATAAATCACAATTAAAGCAAAACTTATGTGTAAAGTGTAAAACGTCATGTCAGTATCTAAAGCTGTCATTTTAACAATGACTAACGACTCGCCGCGACAGTTTTCACGAGATGTCCCTTCACGTAGGTATCTGAAAGTAGAAGAAAAGATATGATTCAACATGGCTGTCCAAAAAACCGCTTCGACAAAATGATAGTGACATCTTTTCATTATTTATACTTCATGGACCCGAACTAGAATGGCGTTTTTTATCAATTACCAACTTTTGAGTTGATAGATGCCATATGCCTTCGAATTTTTGAAAAGTAGTAGTAAAGCGCCTCTCTGGGTTCGAACCTACGACCTACAACTCGTAAGTCGCGGCCGTTACCACTGGGCCACCACTGCTCTCATTATGAATCATAACAATATCTTATGCCATCGCCCTGGAAAAATATAATTAATGTGAACCTTTGATGCTTTCCTTATAAATTTTGACAATTCAACAATATTCATTGCGTTTTTTACGATGTTGAGCAGATGAATTTTTGAAACATAAGAAGCAATGGATTATGAGTTTCTATCATAATACACGAAAGTTGATAACGCAATTGGTTTGCTGGTATCTTTGAAAATGTTAAAGTGTAGTTTTTATAGCGCGGAGTTCTATCTCTTTAGCGTTTACCTTCTTTTTAAACGAACAGTTGATACTAAGCAAAACCACCTCGTTGCACAGAGCCGGCAATAACCAAACATACCCAAGACACACGCACTTAAGTAACAATTCCACTAAAACCCACCCAACCGTACAAAAACGTATCTTAAAAATGTTGCGCACAAGATTAGTAGATAAGTACGTACACATATGACTTCCTTACCTTATTACCTGGCTTTCAGTCTTCACAGCTTTGCCTACCGCAAATTACAAAGCGGTGCTTGAACTGGCGGTAAGACCTGAGATTGTTATGTGCAGTTCAGTGCTACGTCAGGTGGCTAATCCATTGCTGAGAAGGAAAAGTAGTTTAGTAAGCTTGGTACTTATGGTTGAGGAAGGTTGTGGTGTTTTCGACCTACATGTGTGCTGCTAACAATTTGTTTTCGGACTTTTTTCTTTTAATGAGCCGAGGACAACTTATTTTTTTTTTTAGGGTATTGAAAATGGTCGTACGTATGACATGTGCTGTCTTTGAAATTATATGTTTATCTAATTGACACACTTCGGGTAGCTTGATGTGCTGGCGTCTGTACATACCTATGCATACAGTACCTATTTTCTGAATTTCAGCACGTTCATATACATCAGCCTTCTCACTTCCCTCCGTTACGTTCGTTTTGGAATAGTTAGCGTGAGCTAACTGGGAATCCATTAAAATTTTAATCAAACCCCCGATTTGTGTGTTAGGTTTACTTTAGTGTTACCGGCGCTTGTTATAATTATCAATTTTTGTTTCAAACCCAATGACAGGAGCCCTTTAATATTAATACAGAATAATCTCTACATGTTATTTTGTAATTATACTGTGTAAAATTTTATGACAGTGCTACCGAACGGGACGGCACTTATATAAGAGAGCAGGACACACATACTAATGTCTTTTAACATAGATAAACACTTCATTGCCTTTTAACGGTCTGCTTTTTAGATCGGTAGCTAATCGCTCGTTTTATCGGGAAGTAAATGCTTTCCACTTATGGGTCCGTGCTGGCATTGCATGAGCATAACAAATTAGGCATATGAAGCTCAGTACTTTGCTTTAAAGGCAATGGAAATCGGAAAACTCCTAGAGTTTCTAACCGTTAAAGGCTCGTACACACAGGCGCGACGCGACACGCGACACAAAGGCACCGCTCGTTGCGCGACTTGCGGTGCCTTTGAGTCGCGTGTCGAGTCGCGCCTGTGTGTACGAGCCTTAAATCTACTTAAAAGAAAATTTTCATTGTTAACTTAGTCATTATTTAATCCTAATTAAGAGTACACAAGAAAAGTTAAATAATCCTTCTCGAAGTAAACAAATAATGTACATAATAATTATGGCAAATGTAGAGTCACTATGTAAAATGGAATCCAGCACATATGTATTTGCAAAATCGTAAATACAAATCCACAGCCGAAATTAATATGAGAGATCAACCGTTATTGGGAACTGTCTCGTATAATTTTATTGGCTCACTTGGCATTGTACGAACGGCAATACGTGATAATTACAGCCAAAGATAATTGAAATTTTTGGAGCGTGTGAGGTTTATAATTTAATAATTCGTACCTGAATGAACATCAAGAAATCAATATTTGATTTGAAAATGTGTGAGAGAGTAGATGTGCAAATAAATAAAAATTAAAATTTTTAAATATTCTGAAATTCTTCGAAATCGGAATTTAATACTCAGAACAATGACGACATCAAAATGATGAAGATGGCAAGCTTCAAAACTGCATAAAAACTTTTTCTATGACTCATCATTATTTTGATATTTTAGGCCTTTATACCTCACATGGAATTGCATGGTAGCTCGATTTAAGAGCGTTTACGCCGTACGGCATTTCATACATACTTTCAAGCCCTTATTTTTCGAAATGAATGAATCGATTTTAATGAAACTTCATACGCATAAGCAGGATACAAAGGTCTTAAAAGTTAGTCGAGAACATTTTCGAAATGTCTTATTTAAAAAAAGATAACTGGAAATCTGTTTCTATGGAAAATTTAAAATCGGTCTATTTAGCTGTATAACTATTTTTCGCAAATGTTCTCGACTAACTTTTTAGACCTTTGTATCCTGCTTATGAAGTTTCATTTAAATTCGGTTCATTCATTTCGAAAAATAAGGCTTTGAAAGTTTGTATGAAATGCCGTAGGTACGGCGTAAACGCTCTGAAGAGTCCGGGAGTATATTTTATGTAAAAACTTTCTAACCAATGTTAACGAATCTGTTTTTTGATTAATTAACGCATGCATGCATGCAGCATTAATTAAATTGAAACCACAACATTCTTCAAAGTATATTTATGGTTCAAATCTAATAGTATCACGACAAAAGTTTTGGAATTCTTGTTAATCCAAACCATTATTTACAAGTCAATAAATTACTCTACTAAATTATTCTACATCCAATATTAATCTTTCCACAGTAATTAATAGCCTTTGTAAATATAAATTCAACCAATGTCATGTAACCAAAAACGAATGGAAGCTTCCGAAGATTAATACTAACGAGAAACTGAATACAATTTTGTTCTGCGCTCATAACAATTGAAGGAAAACTGTGGCCATTTTGTAAAAACTTTCGGATTTCATTTCGTTTTGATTCGTTTATTCCCGAACAAACAAACCCAGTTACTCCTATAGGTATATTTGTTGACATTTATGACGTAGGCAAGTATGTTTAATCCGGACCAATTTTCCTTTTGTTGTCGTAAGTTTTTGATGCTTATGAAGCAGCAACTTTTTTTTTTGGTTGAGTAACTTCCGTATTTTTCGGTCATAATCATGAAAGCAATTTTCCACACCGTGATTATAGATGATTGAGCAATTATTGCCCTCGCTTTTGTGTGATTTTCTTTTCATAAACTGCGTCTATAGGCTGTTGAAGTTGAGTGAAGAACACTTGATATGCTGTTTAAATATTCCTAGCGATAATCCCGTGTACAATCAATCAGTCCATGGCTCTATTTTATTTGCCTTGATATCGGAGCATTCGATGCTCAGATCATTGGCTCCGATATTAACTTTCCCGAGGCGCCGTTCAAAAGCAGTTTATACAGCTTAGTCATGCTAAACGCTAACTCCAAGAATATCCTATTTCGGCAAGTTTCTATTGTTGTACGCTTGGAAGTTGAGAGTTTTCCAAATTCCGGACTCGTGAATACAGGCGCCGTCTTCACTTCAGTTGGTTCCCAAGGGACTCTAAGTACGTGACTTGTCGACTAGTTAGCGTACTACGGATTTCGTTTATTTACGCCCATGAGCAAAGTATTAACTCTATTATCAAAATTAGGTTGAAAGTAGTATCTTTTTGGGTACGTCACTAGAGGAAAATAACTACGATAACTCTTTGAATTTCTACGGGTAGAAATTCAAAGTGGCGCAAAATCACACGATAAGAATATGACCGTGTAAAAATAAGATCAAATATTACCTGACCCTAAAGAAAAAACCGAAAAAGAAATTAATCTAACTGACATCTTCTAATCTTTGAAAACATAATCTTTCTATTACCTACGCCTAATATAAATTTTAACGCCTTTTACATAAATTCCATGAGGGAAAACATGATAGAGAATATAAACTCCTTCGATCGTTCGATTCGACTTCGCTCGCCTTTGTATGGGATACTAGTACCTATGTGGATATTGATGGCATCATACAATGAAATCTGTATGAAGTTTGAAATGTATTGTATTGTATGTTTAAATACAGACTAGTTAATTGACTGACTGATGGTATTTCGATTTCAAAATGCGATCGCAATAGAAATAGGGTTTAGCAATTTCACTCTTATTGTTTGGGTATAGCCGTTAAACTAATGCAATATTTGTAAAGAATGTGCTTATACATCTATGTCCAGATGTGAGTTTTGTTGAAATACATACTTATTATTATTTAATTACTTAGGTACGCCTATTTCTAAATTCATGGTGGATACTATAGAAAACATTTATAGTGAAAATTAATAATTTAAATCTTTTCGGCAATGTCTTTATTTCACAGTGTCACTAGCTTACATGAGCACGTATTCCTTTGCGCGTTGGTCGCTAAAAGCGATTTACTACAATTTATAAAACAAATAGTAACCATTCGAGTAGCCAATCGCTACATTTTATATCGAAGCAAATAACCGTCCATTAAACAGCGGATACAAACTTATCGAGCTGTTTCAAGTAGAATGATTTGCTAACTACTTAGAACCCTGCGTCTATTTATTATTTGCACAAACACACCATGTGGGTTCCGTTCAACAGTCGATAAATTTTGTCTGTAGTACCTTACATAGGCAGAGTATCGAGTAGTCAATTGGTTCACGTTTCTAGAACTAAAAATATCGTTATGATTTTTCTTGTTGCTTTGAAAAATCAACTAAAACCACCTGGTCTAACTAGTAAACCTTAATTGAATGAATATGAGCTGCGTGAAAATATTCAACAATTTTTCTGAAATTCACTAAATTTCAGAAAAATGGTTGAATATTTGCACGCTCATTTCAATTTCATGGCTGAGGTGGTTAGAGCAATCCATCAAAATACCTTATTTGTCGAAAACGAAACAAGGGTCGACGAAAATATCATAAAATATTCATATCTACTTTCACTGTTTGAATATTAAGACTTTCTTTTAATAATTATAGTACACTAGCGACCCGCCCCGGCTTCGCACGGAAACATTATTATTATTATACATATAAACCTTCCTCTTGAATCACTCTATCTATTAAAAAAAACCGCATCAAAATCCGTTGCGTAGTTTCAAAGATTTAAGCATACAAAGGGACATAGGGACATAGGGACAGAGAAAGCGACTTTGTTTTATACTATGTAGTGATTACTCTACCAAAGATTTTCCTAAATAAGTAGGTACTTACATAAAATCGAGTGAGCAGGTACCTACTCAAGTTTAAATTTAAACATCTCCAGACTTCAGAAAATTTCGAACTGAGCCTTAATAAATTGAGTAAAATAATGTCTCAAGAGGAGCAATTACTTACTGAAAAGATAGTAGATCTTAAGCCATGACGAAGATAACGCAAAGGTAGAAGAAGTTTCAAACTGACAACTTAATTTATTAAAACCACCGCCAGAGCTCGGCGGCTGAGATAACCGAGTTACATAACCTTGTTTAGTCTCGGAAAAACTAGTGTAGCATTCGTTTATGTTCAGAAATATTTATTGCATCGTTAGCCCATAGAATCGTCGTACCATTATTGCGGGAAATCTTATTCTAAACGAGAAGACCGGTAATGAATTGGCAAAAAAAACAGGCGCCCATAAATTCGTGGGCCGTCGTCCGCGTATTAAGGTTTCCGTAATTGTGACCGACGAGGGCTTCGCAGGCTTTGTTTCGTCTACCGCAAACTGCTAGACGCGAGACGCGCTTTTATGGCAATTTATTTTCTTGACAATAAAAGCGTTCTCATTTTTCCAGCAACGAATTGCGGTCACATAGTGGTCCGCCATACTGAGACGTATGTATCCGACGCTAAGTGCAGAAAAGTGTCGGGATGCCTCGGCGAGTCGGAGAGTCGGCGCTCGCGGCAAAAGAATGTCCGCAATAGGGCTTTTAGATGTCGTTTTTTATTGAACGCTACTTGGCTTTCGCAATGGACCTTGTAAACTTTAGTAGTCTTAATCTATACACTTACACTGAAAGAAATTAAGACTACCAGCACATTACAGCGATTTCATTAAGACTTACTGACTTTATACGGTAAGAAGAAATGTTTGTAAAACAGTAAAAAACAAAACAGTAACTTTTAATGATGGAACATATTATTTACTGAAAAAAACAACAAAAAAAACTGGCCAAGTGTGAGTCGGACTCGCACACGAAAGGTTCCGTACCACAAGGCAAAAACGCCGAAAAAAAACACGTTTGTTGTATGGGAGCCCCCTTAACTATTTATTTTATTCTGTTTTTAGGATTTGTTGTTATAGCGGCAGAAATACATCATCTGTGAAAATTTGAACTGTCTAGCTATCACTAGTCTAGTTCATGAGATACAGCCTGGTGACAGACAGACAGACAGACGGACAGTGGAGTCATAGTAATAGGGTCCCGTTTTTACCCTTTGGGTACGGAACCCTAAAAAGAAAAACCACCATTACTGTAATGTAGAAGTAAATTTCAATGGTATGAACGATATCACCAAATGAATAAAACAGGTAATTTTATAACCTTTTAGCTACTTAAAACATCAAAGTTTACTGTCCTTACGGTAACATTTTGCCTCAAGCTTTAACTGTTTTCGGATCAGTAAAAAATACTGTTTTGAACGTTAGACTCATAGTAACTGTTTAAAGCAGTTCAGATTAATGTTTTTTCATGTTTATTTACTGCTTATTTCTTTCATTGTAAGACGTTAGATTGTTGAGGTTTAATGAAAAAGGCGGACGTTTTATGGGTAGGCTCTTAAGCGGAGCTCGCGAAACATTCTTCAGGCATACAATGCTTTATTTTTCACATGTAGCAAAGGCGGTGGAAGACAATAGAGCAAGTAATAACGTCAACCAGAAGAATGAGAGTGGAACAAAACAGCCTGAAGTGGCGAGCCAGGGCCGGGCTATTGTTACCCGAGATATTGCAGCGTGAGCCACACATGTGCTTATGTTGGTCGTATGGTGAAGAATATGCCAGTAATTACTTAAGCTGCAGGTTTACATTTTCCTTTCATCGCTACAGCAGCGTGATTGGACACGCATTAAACAGCAGCAATATATTGCAGAGGTAATGAAAATTAAATTGAGGTGTAATGTTTTCACTGGCAACACAGCGTTATTCAGAAATTATTTTTCCTATTTATATAGTCTAGATCAATAGAGACATAAAATTCATTTTATGATACCTTTTAAAAGTAGAAAATTTATTTCACTACTAAGTAGCTTGTGATTATGGTACAAAATAAGAATTTTCACAATGTTAACTTTATTAGCACTCTTAAGACTTTCACAGGCACATCAAAGAAACATAAATTCCGATTTCCTTCCCGAACGTTTTACCAAAAGACATTACATAAGTTAATTCACCTTAGAAAATATTTCTTGAAGCAGTAAGTTCGGGGGCAGTGGTGCGAGCAAAGTTATGGGCCCAGCAAATGGCGCGGGACAACCTCGGGGGGACTACAGATGTGGGCCCTATTGGCACTCGCATTGATATTATTTATCTCGTTCTTCCATTGTTAATGATGAGTTTACCTTCTCGATATTGAATGAAACCATCTGTCTATGATTGAAGTGGCTTACTTCTCTTTCAGTTCGATCTTTTATGCGATAATAGTTAGGGGTAGTTTCTGTTATTCGATATTCAGAAAATTTCTCATACTCCTCGGTATCAATTTACAGTACCCGGCGATAAATATTGCACATCGACCTTTGGAAAGAAACAATCGGCTAATTTCGGTTTCGTAGAGCGTTATCTCTGTCGCACGAAATACAAACAGTCCGGTATCTATTAGGAGCTGTTAAAACAATTATGATTTGCTTCTTTTGATAATTATTTTTATTCCTTGTATAAAATGGTTTTGTGTAAAAAGGTCGATGTGCAATATTTATCGCCGGGTACTCTACTGTCTATTTAGTCCAAATTGTTCATATATCAATTCACAATAGGATTAAACAAAAGCTGTTTTTTGTAACGTTATCCCTTGAAACACGAAGTATTTCTGGCCACGTAAACAAACGGGTCATGTCAACCATTGTATTTTAAGTACTAACTGCATACCATTATGTGTCATCACATTCCTGCGTTTACGAGCAGCAGTTATTCAAATGGATTGGTAAACAACAAAACAAAAGCATTGCGAATTATTTTTCAGCAGCTAATATTCTTATACTGTCAGGCTACTTCCCTGGGGTGTCGTAATAGTCTACTGAAGGGTTATTACCCTGAGGATGGTCAGCGTCCTGCAAACATACGGACTATCATTAATCCGGTTGGAAGGATGATTATGGCAATATCCCCGGGGACATTTTTGTAGGTAGTATAATACAGTGCAGGCTGAAGGCCAGTTTCTTTGTATGACACTATTCAACGACTATGTCATGTAATTTCAATCAATAGGGTTATATGAACTTAGAGGATTGTATTGATGATTTGAAAGATTACAATTCTGTTAATACATACTTGTTACGAATCAATTTTGTTCAACATACAACCTGATACCTACCTGCAAATTGAAAAAGACGTAAGAATATTTGAATTTTGCAGACTACTTTGGCGCTTCCCCCTTAAGCCTGCATTGGACTACCTACACAACTGTCTCCGGGGGATATTGCCACAATCATCCTTCCTTCCATCGTTCCCTTTATTTATAAACGTTACTTCAAGTTAAGTAATGATTAGCCACTGTTTAATGATTATTGTTTGACGTTTAAACGTCTCTTAACTTTAAGCGTTTATAAATAATCCCCTAAAGATGTTTATCATCATAATTATAACATAAATTGTTAAATGATTCTACAAAAATTACGAACAGAACAACTTAAAATCACAGTAACCAACTAGCAGTAGGAATAGGGTCCAAACAATCAATTTATAGTCTACCAAAAAGTTACTATGCACCGCTAAAACACCAAGACATCTAACACGATTTTTCGAAACGCGATCAAAGGCAAGTACCCCTGTAAAATGACGCATGGTTGTGAGCATGTGTGTGTTCTATCCAATATTGCCCCAGCATCTTTGTCCATAACCCAAAACACTAAGCATAAATGTAAACATTCCCATATTGATTTTTGTAGAAATAAAACAAGTTTATTATGCACGACAGGGATACAGGTGCGGTCGCAACAGTAAATCAATGTCGGCTCCATTTAACCGCTCTAAAACAATACCAATTCAATTACAACTTGTGTTTTATGTTTCAGCGTACAAACAAAATTAATGCGAACAAAAAAAGGATAGACTTTATCATTTTACTGGAAGTGTAATTTGCAGGAAATGAGTTCTAAATTAGATTTTTTCCAAACTGGCAACTAGCAAAGGCGTAGCAGCTTCACAATTTACAAAAAAAAAGAAACCATTACCTCTGAAAAATATAACGATCCGTTTTTGGGCAATCCGGTAAAAATACACAACGTGTTGTCACTGTGCGGATTCTACATTCAAATGTTTTTACTGATTTCTCTGTTGTATTAATACTTAGTTGGTCTACCTACATTAGTTGTATTACAAACCATACTAGGTTCAATCATTTATCTCGACTACAATTTTTAGAATGGGGGGTCCTCCTGTGCTTCTATTATCAATTTATCTGCAGACTGGTCTTTTTTTCAGCAGCTTACAGACGTAGTTGTTCACAGTACATAAGTCGATAAAAATAAATTGGCACTGATTTGGTTCTAAATTACAAATAATTCGAATTCACTTATAATTAAATTAAATAGGGCTGTTTATTTACCTAATAATTAAACTGAAAGGGCTTTCATTTTAATTATTCCAATGTCTGTTTTACTCTATTAGTTCACAAATTACGGATAACTTTGAGTGGCAATAAATTATGTAAGTAGGTATTTAGTTAATCCTAGTTTCAAACCGTATAAAAACCCAGCAGAGATTAACTTTGTTTCATATGGAAATGACAGGCCGTAGCCAGAGGCTCGGGCAACTAACGTCCGTTTAAGATTCTCATATTATTATTGTGGTACAAAAATGGAAAGTAATAATGTAAGCTAGTTTACCGCACGCTATGTCGACATTTCGTGTTATAAGTTATAACCCCTATAAATGTCACCTTGACCGACTTTTGAAGCGAGGTATACTTGTGTATACCTGTTTAATTTAAACGCCATTATTGAACGTCGTCCGACTGTTAAATCGATATTGTCACTACCATTTCCATTTTAAGGCGTCGTTCTTTTGTTTTTACATTCTAATACCTACTACTTCTTTTAAAAATAATAAAGATTCGAATTAGGAATTTACTACCGCTTAAATAAAGACCGCCCGTTGTTAAAAAAAACTTAAAGACTGTTTAAATAATCATCGTACTAGCTGGCCCAACAGACATTGCCCTGTCCAAATTCCAGTCATTTATACGAGATTCGCTTATAAAATGCACTTACAGTTTTCCCGAATTTTCCAATTTTCCCGGCAACTTTTCTGATTTTTCTTTCCGAACCAAACTATTACGTACGTAAAGACGTACGTAATAGTTTGGTTCGGTAGTTTGGTTTGGTTTTGGTTTGGTTTGGTTTGGTTTGATTTGGTGGTTTAGTGGGTTTAAAGAAACAAAAATTTGTCAAATCGGTCCCGTTCTAAAGTGATGCGCTTACCAACGAACAGAATTATATTTTTAGGGTTCGGTACCAAAATGGTCAAATGAAACCCTTACTCAGTCTGTCTGTCTGTCACAGCTGGATATCTCAAGAACTACTAATGCTATTAACTTGAAATTTGGAATAGTTTTAGATGACGCTGGCCCAACTATTTTGCAAATAAGAAACAAATAAAAAATAAATGTAAATTTTTTGCAACAGGGACTGAAAAATCCGAAGTGGGGCTACTAGGGCATGTGGGGGTATCATATGAAAAAGCGCAGTTTTCACATTCTCAAACATTTTTTCTTTTTTTAGGCACCATAGTTTTTGACTTTTGATGAAAAATGTAAAAAAAAATACCTATTTTTTCCTTATCTCCGAAGTTTGCAAAGAAAAAAATCTGAAATTATTCTATGTAATAGAAGTTTATGTAAAGATTACAGGAAAAATAAAACGAAGTCTCAAAATAACACACTTTTGCAGAAAACATCAACAAAAATTACGTGACATCCATGATTGGTCAAGAGATGGCGCTGAAAAAAAAATCTGATGAATATAGGCCTCGCCGATGAAAATTTAAAAACATATGATGGTAAGGAACTCTCGGTACGCGAGTCCGATCCGCTCTTGCCCGTTTTTTTTTATTATACTGATTTAGAAAAAGTCCTGACTAATTAATTCCATTTATCTTGTTCACCTTCACCGACTAACTTGCTCTACTTTAACAGTGTATTAATTATTTAGTAAATACCTGAATAGTAATACGTGAATAGTTTCTGTACTATATTGTGTGCTCTGTTTATCACGTAAATCAAGTTAGCTCAATGTCAGGTGGCGTATGATTAATGACGCTCATGATAATGCTATAGTTGCTCTGTCGATCACACCCTGTATGTGTAGGTCAGTATAAACAGATAGGGCAACCCCTAATGTGGATTAATATTCTATGAATAGATGTTGAATTTTGTTATTCATTAGCGAGGTTTCACACCAAAATCTTGGACCAAAGATACATTCTGGAATCATTTTCGTATTATCTTTCAAAGGAGTTCTGAATTATATTTTGAGGTTGTATTTAAATATTAATTTGCGGAAGCGCAAATTTTCAATTTAGTTTATTGTAATAGCGAGATACACTACGTGCTTTTTTCAGAGGTAAAGTAAATAATTTTAGTTGAGTAACTCTGAACTTTTAATTAAGACAGCAAGTAAAAAGTTTCCCAACACAGACATGACGAAATAACCTACAAAATATGTGCACAAAGAAAATTATGCAATTTTGTTTTACAAAAAGCTGATACGCACATTATTATAAAACTAAAGGATGCCCTTTAGTTTCATAATAATGTGCCTATAAGCTTTTTGTGTTTGAAAAACTAATTATTTACTTAGTTGTTCTTAAAAATTAAAATATGTTAATTACTGAGTGCCAGAACTTTATTAATTTAGCTTAAACTGGAAAGTAAGTAACAGAGACGGAACAAGTTTAGTAAATTAGACAAGAAATCTCGGAGAATTATGTAGAGTGAATTTTTGTTCAACCAGTGTGTGTACATTATGAATATTATTAGATCCCAGAGGATTCCGCTGAAAAAGCTAAATAAAAAAAAATATGTTAATGTAAATTAATACTATTTTTAGAAAGAAGTTAGGAGTGGATAGGTGCTAGAAGTTAGGTACTTTAGGTCTATGAGTGTTACATGATTTAGTTTCTAATGTAATATAGGGGTAGAATATTAAAATATTTTTGAAAATATACTTTATTTTCATTTAAATTGACGCTCGTGGTCCTTTTCTATGACTTGTAGCCTGTAGCATACAGGTCACAGAGAAAAATACAGGATTGAAAAACTTAGCAACAAAGGCTAGAAAAAAAACCCTTTAAAAGTACACTCGAATGCATAACTATCTCCTTTCTAAAGTCGCTTGAAAAGACAGGTATGTCTAGTATAAATCACTCAAGCTCAGCAACTTACTAATTGCTTTGATACCATATCTAAATACGGCTAAAGTGAATGTATGTCTTGTTGACTTGTATAATGACTTGTTGATAAGTGAGCGAGTCTATTGGTACTGCAAACGTTTTTTAGGCTTACCTACGTCCGGCATCCTTCCGTTCCGGAATCAAACCTATAGGGTACTTCTCGTTGACCTAAAATCATGAAATTTGGCAAGAAGCAATGTCGGTAAAGAAAAAATCCGAAAACCGTAAATTTATAATTACATTACAAACATTTTCTGTGATAAACTACACCTTTACATACCTACCTACAAATTTGTACGGAACCCTCGGTGCGCGAGTCCGACTCGCACTTCATCAGTTTTTTTTTGATAACCTGCTAAATCTGTCTACGCTATAGGACGGGGGTCTAGCATTATGTGTTGAATTCATGAATTCAGTTTGCGCTTCGATGTCGCTGCCCCCTGGATATTCGATTAATGATGCTAATGTATTAAAAATATGTTCTATTTTTCTATGTAGTTTTTCAGAAGCTTGCTTATATTAGTTTTCTTAGAAAAACAGGTTGCTAACGTGAATGGAAAGAAGGTAAACCATCCATCACTGAGCACTATTATGATCATTAATATGTACATAATGCTTCAAGATAAACTAAAAGCTATGAAATGGGTTCGTGGCTAAATAATAAAAGCGGCACGAGTAAATCCAAGGTTAAGCTACTCTTGCCGCGGTCATTTCGTGGATGGGTGACCATCCATTAGATACATAACGAGACCCCGCCGTGTCCGGCTATCATCCGTAAATGTTTGACTGTCGTTACGGTTAGTCAGAAGCCAAAAGTCTGACAACCAGTCCTACCAAGGGGTATCGCGTTACCCAGTAACTGGGTTGGTCAGATAAGTAGGCAGTCCCATGTAAAATACTGGTATTCAGCTGTTTAAGGATAGGCTGGAAGCCAACCCTAACATAGTTGGGAAAGGCTACCTAGATGAATTGTATTACAGTTTTATGCGGAGCTTTTGTAGGTAGGTACAATGTACGCAGGTAAGTATAGTAAATCGATGATAAAAGTATGGAGGCAGCTAAATACAATAACTTTTTAATTCACTTGTGTTCAAAAAGTGACTAGGTACTTTTTTATACATGCATACCAATCTCTTTTGCCAACTGTAACCAAAAGCTTTTACGGCACTTTGCACGTTGTGTCTTTAAACTGAAATGTCCTAAGTGTTATTTAAACTTAAACAACTTAACTCCAGCTACATACGTGTAGTTCCAATGTCACAACTTCCATATAACACGGACGCTCGACGTGTGACGTCCTTGTTCGAATCGATTTTTCCGGAACTAGAGTACCTACCTACATATTTTCTTCGGAGGTTTTATGGTACAGTTATGATCCGTCGTTTTACATATTTAATGAGTTAACCAGGTAAGACATAACATAACTTTACGCTTTATTTTCCCGATGGGTTATACTGAGGTATAGCTATAGTAAAGACGCCAGCACATCAAGCTACTACAATCTGTCAAATTTCTTTAATAGATTTTCAACTTTATCGCCAAAGCATAAGGTTCAAAGTTGATTGGGAAAATTTGACAGTTTCGGGTAGCTTGATGTGCTGGCATCTGTACATCCACATTTAGCCAGGCCTATGTGATAGGGGGCGAACCTATTGTCACCAACCGGGCACATATTGTCCAAAATCCGGGTGAAAAATTTCATATGGAAAAACCCAATGACACTTTTCCCGACCTGGGAATCAAACCCAAGAAAGAAAAAAGAAAAGAAAGAAAGAAAATTGCGTTTATTTGGCAAAAAAAAACCTTAAAAATAAACAAAACAAATTCAAAATGAATGAAATGAAGAACTGCTTGCTAGTAGCGCTCGCGATCTCTAGACCAATGAGGCAATCTACAACTAATTAGGAAGGTAACTAGGTACCTACTATAATTTTTAAAGGCACTAAACGTGTACGAGCTAATTTATTAATACCAACCTACCTGCCCATTTTGTGCTTGTCGCAAATTTTTAAACCAAAATGCTATAGGATAGTATTTTTAGGGTTCCGTACCCGTTTTTTTTTTTTTTTGCAAATATTTTAGAATTTTTAAATGTGTTTATATTTTCGAGCGTATGGCACTCGTGGGCAGCAGCTGAAAATCAGCGTCAGGTGGTGCACTTTGTGTTGCCATCTGGCATTATGCTGAGCTGAGGCCCTTTTCGCATTATTATTTTTAATCATTTTGAATTTGTTTTGTTTATTTTTAAGGGTTTTTTTTTTGCCAAATAAACGCAATTTTCTTTCTTTTCTTTCTTTCTCTTTCTTTACCCAAAGGGTAAAAACGGGACCCTATTACTAAGACTCCACTGTCCGTCTGTCTGTCTGTCACCAGGCTGTATCTCATGAGCCGTGATAGCTAGACAGTTGAAATTTTCACAGATGATGTATTTCTGTTGTCGCTATAACAACAAATAATTAAAATAAAGTAAAAATTTAAAGGGGTAGAAAAGAAACGTTTTATTGGCGTTTTATGCCTTGCATATGTGAGATAGCATATGTCTTCGAAATTTTGGTTCTAGAACATGCCGGTTTCCTCGCGATGTTTTCCATCATCGTGTTGAGAGCAGTGGTTATGAAATAATTTACACAAATTTAAACAAACAGAATTTACACAAGCAGGCGCGACACGCGATAAAATCGCTCGCGATACAAAGGCGCCGCAAGTCGCGCAACGAGCGGTGCCTTTGTGTCGCGCGCGATTCGCGTCACGCGTCGCGCCTGTTTGCAGGAGCCTAAAAGCGCCTGTCTGACAAAACCCCTCGCTATGGCTAAATGATTGTCTAGACAACAAAGTTGATTTTGAGGTTGACTGCTTTGTTATGTTTACTATACTATACAGAAAAACTGCACAAACTCCTGAAAGCCCTGTTATGTGCCACACACAACTACCAAAGGGTGTAATTAAAACACACACAAGAGTTTTTGCATATTTGTAAGGGGTGGTGAGAAAATTAATTGACAAAGTTCCCGTCCACACGTAGAGCCGCGCCATAAATATTAATCAGAATTTAATGTACGCACCTACTGAAACATAAAGCCATTTTGTGCCGTGTAAGTTTCTGAACGGTTTAATTCCGCAAGCTGCTTTACCCGCGTAATTATTTTATACAGGTTGTTTTTTTTTAACGGGCCCAAATTTTTACAGGACTAAACTAATAATGATGCACTAAGCTTTAATTTAGTTTAGTTTGTGAACAAGGGAATCGGCGCCAATACCTAGCCACGAGCCCCTCAAAAAATTGCAACACCTACGTGGTCGTCAAATGTTGGTATGGAACAGCTGATTTTGTTTTAATAACTTACGCAACATTTCAACCCAGGTTCAGAATCAGGTCATAGGCTGAATCTATGGTGACAGCACCCTAATTACGCAACACGCTATGAATCTCAATCTGAATAATTTTGAAGGATATTACTAATCCATTGAAATGAAATGAAATGAAATTTATTTGCCAGAATATAGGTGCTTACATGATATGGTAAAATAATAATAACACACACACACACATTGCTTTATAATGTTCGAAAAATTTGTCTGCTCAACAGCGGCGTACAATGCGTGCCACGAAATGTGAGACTTGACACACCACGTGGTTTGACATGCGCAGAACACGATTAAGGTATCTTTAGCGGTATGAGGTCTGATTGCGGGACGGGACCGGACGTCATAGGGGCAGCGGAAAGAGCGGGGGAGGCGGGGTCAAGTCTCATCTTTCGTGGCACGCATTGTAAATAACGCAATGAACGTTGTTGAACTGTCAAAATGAAACCCATTGCTACTGATAGTGTGTTACGCAATTACCACGCAGGTTGCGCGTCGATGTCCCTGCTAGCCTGTGTAATAAAAGTATCGCGTTTATGTCACCGCACCGGTGGGACCCATAGTCAGTGGGATTGTCCGAAAGGGTTACCGCTGGCTCGGAACATAAAGGACTAAGGAAGGAACACGGGTGGGTTTTAGTCAGTAAGAGTCTGACACCCCCTTCCGCTCCACCCAGAGCGGGAGGGGTCATTTCATGATTTCTCATCCCGAAAAAAAAATCCCATAGTCAGTATATATGTATTCAACGCTTAATTCAATATTCACATAGCAACATCACAAAAAAAACTTATATTCTACACACATTACGTTATTAAACCACATAAATGAAATTCTCACATGAATGGTCACGTAAAGCGGAAAAAATGCGAACGTCATTCACGGAATAACTTTTCACGCTCGAGTAGCCTACGTGGTTGTCATGGAGATCGATAACAACTTTTTACTTCTTTTTTACCACTTTTTAGGGTTCCGTACCCAAAGGGTTCCAATGGAACTCTATTACTAGGTTCCGCTGTCCGTCTGTCCGTCTGTCACAGGGCTGTTTCTTTGGAACCGTAGTAGGTAGACAATTGAAATTTTGAGGGTGTAATACTATGGCCGCTAAAAGAATAAATAATAAAAGTAAAATAAAGTTAAAAATTAAAAGGTTTATTAGAAAAGTATTTAAAAAAATTGTTATAATATTATACTGTGATACGGGACCCATCGTGTTCGAGTCCGACTCGCACTTAGCCACTTTTTACGTATGATTTCAGAGTGGGAACTCGGGTTTTTTCATCGTAAAAAATGTAACAGTTGAATTTTTGTGCATTTTTTCACGCTAAAGGTCGAATAACAAATAAATTCATGAAGCCAATGATCCTTGCCGAGTCCATATTGTGATTCATTCGTTGTAAAGTGGTCCAAGTTTTGAGCTAAAGCGTGTTGAAAGAATAAAATGGAGCTCACAGCTGAGGCCACAAATAAGTGTCCTAAAGTCTGCTACGGTCGCGGGTTATTCGAAAGAGTTACCGTGGCCCCTGGCACAGGCAATTGAAGGAACACGAGTGGGTTTTAGTCAGTAAAAGTCTGACATACCCTCCCGCTCCGTCCAGAGCGGGAGAAGCTATTTCATAATATCTCACACAAAAAAAAAATTACATCTTTTTATTACTTTTTATTTATTTCAGGTGATTCAGACCCATGAATAAATCCCTTAACCTAAACATACATATCCTTATTATAAAACAGTACTTCACTAGCTAACTCTTGAGCAGTTCTGTGGTACTTGTCCGCGGAAGCGACGGAACACCACGTCCTGCGGCCAGAAGTCTTCTTCCATGACCGGGCTGATAGCAATTCGGCACGCGCACCACGAACGCCTTGAAGTTGACGTTGCGATGCCACTCCGGTAACTGCACACTCGGCGCGTACCTCGTCTTCTGGCGCACGTACTCCACGATGTCATCCACCTTAGTTGTGTAGTGTAGGCGGGAGATGACTATACAGAGTGTAGGTCCACAGACTCGCAAACTGTTACCATGCATTCAGCACATAATTCTGAACCCCACATCATTGAACCGCGTCGGTTAATAAAAAGAAAATTTGCTGTTCCATATATTTTGGTCGCTTAGGTATAATTTTCCATGAAACAGCAGATTTTTTTTATAACCAAACACAAATTTCTAGGGTCTAAACCATATGCTGAATTGATGGTTTCAGTGTGCGCGTCAATGTCCTGCCACCCCGTATTTTTATGAATAACGACTATAAATGAGTTATTTATAAATATTAAGTTTAATCGTGTCCCAGGTGTTTCATTTAATTTTATTATGATCGACAACAGCCCATTAAGTAACAAAATAGCTACCTAAAATAAACAGTTATTAATTCCTTAGCTCATTTCAAGAAAGATGTCTCTAATAATTCTTTTTAATGACCGCGTTTTTGTTGAAGACTATCTAAGTATATATTTTATGCGACATTACATCGCCGTATAATAACACTTCACGCTAATATTTATTAGATCAATTAAAGTTTATGGATTGCGCCATACTTTTTCCCGTCTTAGGCGGGCCCTACACCTTTATTGGAGCCAGGAATTTGAGACAATTTTCAAGTTATGGAACAACGAACTGAATGACAAACTTAACAAATTTCAAATTACATTGCAATCGAACCTTCTTGTTACATATGGTCGCTCAAAAATCAACTTAGTATACACATTTCACTAAACTAGATAAGTAACTGATTATGTGGCGATGGAATGTAAATTATCTGAGATTGTGTACACTGCTATACAATAAATTTGCGCAATATTCATATTGTGCAAATCATAAGTATTTTTTTTAAAGTAGACTGAGAGTCAGCACTTTTCGAACGTCAAAATTACATAAGACGTCACCCAATATGATTGAACCAGCCCTTGCATTTAAACGATCTACTATTTCCACGCAATATCATTGACAGCCCATAAGTCACAACAAGTCTTGCGCAATACTTATCCTAGACGGTGCAATAAAAAATGGTGTAATTACAATTAAATTCGCTCAAACTTTTGTACAATAATTGTGCAATCTTCAATATTAACCCCAAACTGTCAAAAATATTCAATTCGTGATATTGTGAAATATAATTGATCGTTTAGGGCCCGCCTAAGGGCGTCCTCACATGGTTCTATGTTTTATTCATCGGCTGATAGGAGATTCTCTACCTCCTCACTTACACGTCCAATCCATAGGTTTAATTACCTTCTGAATAGAGGTTTTTGTTCGTTGATTTAAACTTTATTAAACTCTGCTTTAATTAGTCAACAACTCAACAGGAATATGTTTAACATAAATTAAGTATGTGTTATTTAAGAGCAAGTATTCTGGGTGTGATGGGCCATTTTACATTTTCAGTTTTTGCATATTATCGTTGAGAAACGAGTAGGGACGTGTATGTACCAACTTATAACTTATAAGATTACGGAGTCAAGTGAAAAAAAGTGTGCGGTCGGCGGACTCCCGTCTGGAACTAAGTGCCTTACGTGATACTGGCACGACCACACGTACTCGTATAGGTATAACAGAAAGAGACAGAGAGAGAGAGTGAGAAATTCGCATGTTCGTTTTTTTTTTCAGAATGGGAATTCATCAAATGACGCCTCCCGCTCTGGGTGGAGTGGAAGGGAGTGTCAGACTCTTACTGACTAAAACCCATCCGTGTTCCTTCCTTAGCCCTTTATGTTCCGGGCCAGCGGTAACTACGTGACAATTTCTACCAGTCAACTCCTAGTAAACCTACCGTAAGCAGCCGCACCAAAAACATTGACCCCTTTGGTATATTCACGCATCGGAAATTACTTTTGTATGACATTTTTTTGTTTGTCTTGTATGAAAAAAGCGCCTTCAGTAAACGAAATATGTATGTATATGGTAGAGACGAAAGTGTCAGAACAGTGCATTTTCTTTAATTTTAGTCATTAAAGTATCAAGTAATTAAAATAAACATGAAAACCTAACGTTATGATTATCCGGAATCAATTCCATTTAATTAAAATTATTTGATATAAACAGGAAACCGTTTTCATTAGGTAGTTTTATGTTTAGTCATTAAATGAAGATTTAGGGCTTTATAAACCCACCTTTATTACTCATTACAATCTTTAATTCTATCTGTAGGCTATGCAACCTGCGATTTTATCTTAGGGATATTATACAGGTTGTTTGGAAGTTGGATACTGGAAGCTTTAAGGGGGTGGATAGTTGACACTATTTAGAGCAATTTGAGCCATACATGTCTTAGACGAGGTATGTTTTTTTATTTTTTTCGCAGTTAAAGTTGGTAGGTATGTTATGTTTGACTAAAAGTTTGCAGTTAAAAAAAAAGATACTTCGTCTAAGCCATGTAAATGGTGTCAACTATCACTTCCTTATAAAGCTTTGCACTCGGCTTCCAAACATCCTGTATAAAGATGAAACAATATCTACACATTGTAACATATCCGATAGGAAAGTGCAAAGAGGTTTAATATTATCATATACATCGGATTAAACCTTTTTATACCTTCCTCTAATATATCTAGTAGTTACACCGAAATCCGTTGCCCACTTCCGCATGAAAAAACTTCACGATCTGCTAAAGTAGGGATATTAAGGCGCTACCTCAAAAATCTAAAATCCTCGAAAACCTACTAAGCGGGCGAAAGTGATGCAATTAGTTTTGAAACGCAAAAGAAGAGTGATGGCTATAATGTGCGTGCGCTGGGAATAAAACGACGTACATATGTGCCAAAACGAATTTACTCCTTTTTTAACAAAATAAATGAATTAAATTTAACACTACTTTGAGTAAACTTTGACATGATAATTCTGTATGTTTTAAAGTAAACTCCATTGAATAACTCTTAAGCGTTACTCCGTGATGTCGAAAAAGTAAAAAAAAATATATAACTCTGCAATTTTTTTTGTATCGAGAAAAATTCATTGAATCGTATATTCCTTTTACATGATACTAGACCAAAGAGTCAAAAAACATTTACCAAAATGTTAAATCCCTATTCCACATACTTAACAAGTTACACGAAATAGAAAACAAACCACACTTTTTTCAACATATCACTTTAACATGGTTAAGTTTACAGTACCTACCCGGCGATAAATATTGCACATCGACCTTTTTACACAAAACCATTTTATACAAAGAATAAAAATAATTATCAAAAGAAGCAAAGCATAATTGTTTTAACAGCTCCTAATAGATACCGGACTGTTTGTATTTCGTGCGACAGAGATAACGCTCTACGAAGCCGAAATTAGCCGATTGTCTCTTTCCAAAGGTCGATGTGCAATATTTATCGCCGGGTACTGTACTTACATTTTACTGTTACTGTTAGCCTGCATCATCCCACTGCCAGGCAAAGGCCTCAACCCATGACTTCCAGCTCTACTTTTTCAGCTGTAACATATCTAGTTGTTAAGAAATATTGTTAAGTAACAATATTTCTTTAACATATTCGAGTCCATTGTTACTTTTTAATCCTACTAATAATATTATAAATATGAAAGTTTGTGAAGATGTTTGGATGTATGTTACTCAATCACGCGTAAACCGTTGAACAGATTTGGATGAAAATTTGGCAGAGAGATAGATTACATCCCGGGGAAGGACATAGTTTTAATCCCGATATTCCCACGGGATCGACACTTATGCGGGTGAAACCGCGGGGCGCTGGTAGTATTATATAAAGATGAAACAATATCTGCACATTGTCATAGAAAGGATAGGAAACTGCAAAGACGTTAATACTATCATATCCATCGGCTTGGACCTTTTTATGCCTTCCTCTAATATATCTTCACCAAAATCCGTTGTGGAAATAGTCCGAACGGGACACTTCCGCATGAAAAAACTTCATAATCTGTTAGAGTTTACGTCAAAACACAGTAAAGAAAAACCCGTACCGTATTAAAAGGAAAATTTGGAAAGCACTTGGGAAAATCATGTTGACATTAATCCAGGATAATGTCAAATAAACATTCCTTTTCATTTTTAATTACATTCCGGAATTAAAACACGTGTAAACCATCAACTGACTTATGGTCGAGCGCAACTGAAAACCACCCTCAAGGGCCATTCCCAACTGAATTAGACTGTGTGAAGTAGTAGTTTTGCTCTAAGCGAGTAATTAATTTGTGAGACTAGTCCTGCCTTTGAAATGACTCTCGTGACGCTAGGAAAGCTGTTAACCATTGCTGAACTATAACGCGAAACACATTTAGAATGCTCTCAGAATTATTATTATTATAAAACCCTTGTTCTATCTGCTGTTAGAACTAGGAACTTTGTAACCGTTCTATGTTTTATCACCATCATTAGCTTTGACGTTAGTTTTCGCAACAGCTGCATTTGCCAGTTTCCCTGTTAACATGTTGAATGTTCATGCAATAATTTAATGGCTAGAGAAATAACAGAGGTGTATTGAGTGGCGTATTTGCATGTAAATTGTTACTTGGTAATGGCTTTAACATAACTTATACACAAGTCAAGTTAGACGAAGCTTCGTGATGCAGTGAATGAAATGTGCATTAGAAAAATAATGGCAATTTACTTACACCGAGCCGGGAACATACATCGTAAAGTTACTGAGAAATAAGAAACGACTGTGACATTGCACTTATTAAGGGAATATTTATCCTATTTTTAACATTGCTTTCTCTCACTAAGATCAAAATAAAATAAACCTCAACAGAACAAACCCTCTTCAAAATCATGGTATATCTTACACTTTAAATATTTACAAACAAGGATTTCGGAGTACTGCTTTCAAAATACAGTTCATTTAAGTTCATGTAATATGTCAGTTTGTTTACATACACTGCCACTCAGTGTCCCACGCGACGCTGGATTATCTCTCGCAGTCCGAAGTCGGATTACGTCTGCGACTTTATGCTTATTCCCATGTTTAATTTCAACTTAAAAGCCAGAAGCTCCGAATTAATAGGCAAAGTTTAACAAATTAAGTTTCAGTGTCTTTGAATCGCTAATGAAGTCGTAGTCGTAGAGAAAACGTACTGAATAAACGATTTCTCTTTGGAATTTGAGCTTTATCTACACGTGTGTGTGTAAAAGTTATAAAATAACACCAATAAAGAGAAAACCCACAATGTTTTGACCTTATTTCTACCTTAAGACTCTATTTCTACGTTAAAATAGTTGCCAGTTTCATTTCACAAAAACATTATTATGTATTTTGTCTGAAAGTAAAAAGGGCTTTCACTCTGACACAACATAAAATCAGCGCTGTCAAATCATATAAACAGCGGAACTTTTATCTCGCAAAGATAAAAACGCTCCGCGACTTGATAAAAATGGAATTGAAATTGTTTGAAGTTGATCGTTATTTCATGGACGTGAACATATTAATACGGTACAATGCGTGCGTTCCGATTCAAATGCATACCTCGTGACTTTTCACTCGATTCATTTCTACCCACAGAAAGAATAGATTTACAGTAACTGCGATAACTGACCATTTGATAAATCTCTACCGATTCTAACACTGCGCAAAGTGAAAAGTTTCTACGAAAGATTGCACTTACTTGGATTTTATGAAAGGATTTATTTCATCTTAATCCGTGTCCAAGATAATTACGTCGTCGAGAAAGGTGGTGTGGATTTGAGAGAGCTTTATATCGTCTAGTATACTCTTGCTTATCAGATCTTATGAAGCTGAGAACATCTTGGATATATCAACTTTCTTTAAAATAAACAGACGGTAACAATACAGAAAAAGTTGGTTATGTTAAATATTCTAGATGTATGTTTTAGTAAGGCATAATATTTAATATTAGCTTAGCATTTATTTACCCACGTTATTTATTGAAAATGTCGGTAAAAAGACCTTGTCGTTTTTTATTTTGTTGGATGTAAAAAAAGCAGAAGGAAATCCGCAAGCCAAGCGTGTTGATTATAGCGTAATCCCCTAAGGATTGCTCGTTATGACAGCCGAGTGAAGTAGAACCAGGGAAGAGGAAGACGGGAATGTAAAAGTAGATATTTATGTGGTCACGATTTGTAGAAGGGTTCTATGTTATGGGTTTGGTTTCCACACTTAGTACCTTATACGAGAAACACGCGTCAACGACAGTTGCAACTGCAACCGTCGACGAGTGTCGCTCGTGTGTATGCACACTAAGTTGAACCTTCTTCAAAGTATTCTTTACAAAAACGAAGTTCCAATCCGTCATTCAAAAATACAAGTGTCGGGCTGTAAAAAGCAAACCGATTGGTGGCAACCATTAGAGGTCCCGTCAGTTAATACATTATTCATAGGTAGGTATGGGAGCCGCGCTTGCCAACCACATTTTTACAATGGACCGACACAAAAATTCACTTACGTTTATATGCTACTAAACTATTCACCCATTATTATACGCAGAGTTCTCTATGTTAAGAGACCTAATATTTGTGTAACCTCCATATATCCATAGAGGACTATGTTAAATAAAAGAGCCGTTTTTTGGAGTCTGCAAAACATCAGAGGGGCAATTCTAGTAATTTTAAGAACGTTTATAGTCTGATCTGCGGAGCATCCTAACACAAGCAAACTAATTGCTTAAATGGATTCTCCCCATTGTAACTAGAATAAGTTATTTAAGATGATACAATAAACATTTTTATTTTATTTTTATATTTATTATCTCAGTCTCAATCTGTCAAAAATACAAAAATAATCAATAATAAATGTAATATCCCCACATTTTTGGCATGTTTTTGACATTGGTTGTCGCTGAGATGAGATCGCGACTAGATTTTGGACGTTTTTAATTACGGGAATAGGCCTTCAGATGTTTTTTCTCTCGGATTATTTTTAAGAGCTGTGCTATTTTAATTACGGCTTATAATTAAACTAATTATGGCTTATAATTAAACTAATTATGGCTTATAATTAAACTAATTATGGCTTATAATTAACTTAATTAATTAAACTTTTATATTTTAGTAGCTTCCGCCCGCGGCTTCGCCCGCGAGGCATGTCGATAAAAACTATGTCCTTCCTCGGGATGCAATCTATCTCTATGCCAAATTTTATCGAAATCCATTCAGCGGTTTAGGCGTGAAAATGACACACAGACAGACAGAGTTACTTTCGAATTTATAATATTAGTATGGATTATTTTCCGTTGTTTTTTTTTCGAATTGGAAACTTTCAGCACAATGATCAACGTCCAATTTCCGATAAGTTTTCTAAAAAATCGTTGAACCGACACAATTACTCCTGTCCAAATACAGAGCGTTTTTGACACCTTACTGTCAAATACTGGTGAAAATTACAGATGTTCATGACGGCCTGTATAATACGCTTTCGTAGATTGATATATTAAAATGATGCGTCTGCCAGAGACAGAATTTCATTTAAAAGCTCTCTCTTAATTTTCCTTTTAAAACAACGCAACAAGCGCATTTTTACAATTGTGTCTTCTTGTGTAAACTAATACGGGAGAGAAAAATACTGTCGCACAGTGCAATTAAAAGGCAGAGACTGTGTTTTCATTACATCGGCTTATATTTACGACTATTTGCGCTTTTCTGTTTAAATAAGCGTTCCATTTAGTTTATAGTATGTAATGCGATTAAAAAAATTGCAAACTTTGTTGTAATGACTGAAAATATAACCCGCCGACGTAATGACTGTCCTCAGGAATTTAGGAGTTATCTCCTTTTATTTTATGTTAAAAACCACCCAGTTACTGGGTAATACGATACCCCTTGCCCCTTGGTAAGACTGGTTATCAGACTTTCGGACTTCTGACTACCCAAAACAACTGTCAAAGATCTACGAATGACAGCCGGGCCAACCGCATAACGTGCTTTCCGAGGCACGGGTCTCTGTATGTAATGATGGTCATCCATCCACAGACCAACCGCGGCAAGCGTAGCTTAACCTGATCGATCGACCTGTGCGGCTGTTATTATTTAGCCACGGGCCCTGACAATGATCCAAGAATGACAACCGAGACCAATGACTAACGTGATTTCCGAGGCACATGTTAAAAACGTTGAAAATGGAAACGAAAATATTTCAAATCAATATTATCACGTCAACCTTTTCACTCATTCACGTCTGAAAATGAATGAATGATAAATACGCGTGGCTTTATGTTTCATTTTTTATCGCGCTATCCTTCTCCATTCATTCTGAATTTGAATACAAGCGGAGGTCAGCTGCGTCATTATACGCTTTCATGGTCGACAGTAATACAATTTATCTTCCTGCCAATACTTCAGACCCCAGACAGGGCCGGCTATCAACAAGTGTCAAGATATATATAAATCCTGCCCACAGACGGCCTTAATTCCGACGATACGCCGAAAGGGACCAAATCGAAGAATTTCGTTTGACCGCAAGATACGAGTATGAAAATTCGCAATAGGGTTTTGTAGTGTTATCTTCTGACGGTTGCTTGATAGTTTATTGCAAGCTGCTCCAGAGGGAAAATAGTTTGACCCAGTGATACGGTTAGTATGTAAGGTGGGTGTACCATGGAAGGCCACTCTAACAAATAAACAGTTATTATTCGTTTATTTACTAGATAAATAAAACTAACAAATATTTAAGTAATACTTTGTTTTATTACGTAACATATAAACCACTTTTTTGAACTGCAGATTTAATCAATAATGATTGAACTTAAGTTTCATTGAACTCTTCCAAATGGCCTTGCTAAGAACAAGGCTCCTTAGAAGGCCATTATAATAAATCAGTCATTTAACACTAAAAGTTACTGAATAGCGATTAAATCTACGATAAAAAGAAGTGGTTAATAATGACTAATTATTGTCAGTTGACTAATAATGACTAATTGTTGTCAGAACTGAATAGTTAGGAATGCGGCTATTAAATTTATACATAGTAGTTACCTACGCTGATTATCTCTGACTGAATTTAAATAGACAAACAGTTAAAATTATTTTCAATAATCACTAATATTGTCAAAGTAATCTAATTGTGATTAGATCTACTATTAATGAAATTAATACCAGTCTACCTACAGTACCCGGCGATAAATATTGCACATCGACCTTTGGAAAGAGACAATCGGCTAATTTCGGCTTCGTAGAGCGTTATCTCTGTCGCACGAAATACAAACAGTCCGGTATCTATTAGGAGCTGTTAAGGTGGAAGCGCTAAGGTAGCCCGCGAAATTCAAATTTTCTTACGTTTTTTGCAATTTGCTGGTCAGCATTAAGTTGTACGTTGATTAATATATGAATCGCGGCCGTAAGAAATATGTGTTTACAGAATTATAATCATTAAAGTCATCAACACAACTCTCTAAGACCACGTAAGTCCAAAGAATGATGATTTCATGAAATAGGTATTCTTGAGACTTACGTGGTCTTAGAGAGTTGTGTTGATGACTTTAATGATTATAATTCTGTAAACACATATTTCTTACGGCCGCGATTCATATATTAATCAACGTACAACTTAATACTGACCAGCAAATTCCAAAAAACGTAAGAAAATTTGAATTTCGCGGGCTACCCTGGCGCTTTCGCCTTAAAACAATTATGATTTGCTTCTTTTGATAATTATTTTTATTCTTTGTATAAAATACAAAAAAAAAGGTAAAGGTCGATGTGCAATATTTATCGCCGGGTACTGTACCTTATTTTAAGCATGATGATTGAATTATTTCCTCTTTGACCTTTTACGGAGGAGCGGTCATTAGGTGGTTTATTTTAACAATAATCACATACCTAAAGTCTATTCAAACTTATGTTTCAAATTAATATTATTTCAAGTATATTAATTTGAAACTGTTTGGAACTTTATTAATAGTAATTATTAAGTTGATTTCAGAGTGACTAGCACTATTGAAAAAGTTATAAAAATGTTTGAAGTTGTAGCGTAAACTGAACTTTATTGTGTAGGATTTAAAGTTATTTTTTCCATAAACTCATATTTGTTTACATTTTTGGCAAATAAATCGCGAATGCTGATTACATGCATACATAAACTCGCGCACTCTTCCCATGGGGGTATACAGAAACTGCAGAACTCCACCTGATACGATCCTTACGTACTTACTCTTTCATAATAATCATGCTTCATAATATTGCACATACACACAGATATAGTGACGTAAACAACAAACCTATTTACCAACTAGAACAGTTATTATAACTTTAACAGCCGTAACAGCCCACAGATAAAAATAATAAATGCCAGATATCCGAGGCGCGGCCGCCACCGCGATACATTACTCCTGAGTTATGGAAAAGGGCGACCCAACTGAATTATGAAGACAATTCCTAACAATCGTGGAGCTCTAATGTGGTATTAAAAGCCCACTGGGCAGACCTCTTCATCGGTTGACCTACAGTTATCTCTGAGAGACACTCATATTTGAGCACTCTCTAATCCTGGGCAGACTGTGGGTCGGTCGGTGTTCCTGGTGTACACAAAAATGCAATTACTGGACGCGAGTGAAGTTTTTTGTGTTGTGAACTATGTTCTGTTTAATGCCTGTTGTAGATTTATTTGAAGTAGGTAGATAAAACAGTATAAATAGATAAAACTAAACCCCAACTACGACAAAAATGACAACTAAAATAGTCAAGACATCGATGTCGATTTTTTTACGACATCATTACTAAGTCATGTACCTACCTAATTAAAGTGTTTACGTATGACTCCGGCTATATGAAAACCTAAAAATATCGACTTCGATGTCTTACAAAAACTTCTATTGAGATTGAACCTACTAAGTATTTGTATTCTAAACTTAGTCATATTTAATTTTATAAAAAGTAAATATTGTAAGTTGATTACCTCCCACGGCTGAACTAAATCCTTTTTAAGATACCTACACTGTAAAATAACAGTTAAGGCGATGCATAAAAGCACTATGGTTTAAAGTTAATAAAATTGCCCTATGCAATATAAGGCAAATGTATTGTTATTGCCTATTTCTCCGTCTTAAGGCTCCTCAAACAGGCGTGACACGCGATATAATCGCGCGCGATACAAAGGCACCGCTCGTTGCGCGACTTGCGGTGCCTTTGTGTCGCGTGTCGTGTCGCGCCTGTTTGAAGGAGCCTTTAGTGCTACGAGTCTAAGTAAGTGTTAGTAGCAAACCTAAGCTTCTTGTTACATTTTACGTTTTAATGTCACCTGTAATACCTACTTGAAACGAACTGTAGATACAAAGTTCGCGACATTGCGATTATAATAATAAGGTTTATTCACAAAAAAAACTGGCACTCCGGTAGTGCCGACAGAAGTGAAAACTTGAACAATTACGAGTGTATTTTGTGAATCGTCTTATAAACAAAACACGCGTGTTAAGGTGTGTTCCTTATTTTATAGGGTTTTTTGCAAATCAGGTATGATGACCAAAGTGACTGGTTTATTCTTCTCGTGAAAGGAATTTATTCAGATTTACAAATAAGCACACAGGATAGACTTCAGTTCGTGGTGTTGGTCGCGGCAGTGGTAAGAGAAGCAAGCCCATGGAGCTCGTCGTCAGTTATATATCCGTGGTTCAACGCCATCTCGTCGTTGTTGGATGAACTACGTAGTTAGTACGTACTCGTAGTTCTTCCCGATGTGCATAGATGGCGCTGTCCTCAACAACGCGCGTCTTTCGTTTTACGTCTTACGAATTTTACGATCAGGGTCACGTGACCTGACGCGAATTTAGAAGTTTTTACCCATTCCAAAAAAAGTACACAGCGCCGCTAAAGAAGTTTTCACTTCAAAAAAAACACAAACACATTAACAATGTGCATTACAATTCATTGCAAGTTGCAAAATCCGTAAAAAATGCATATAACCGTCCCTTAGACTAAGACAGCCTGTATTCTGTGTTTTTTTAATGTAAGAGCGATATATCAAAAGCGTATGAATGAGGGCTCCGGTCGAGCTCAAAACTAATCAGGCATACCTGAAATATAAACATGAGTAGCACTGCACGTAGGTTTATAAGTTCGTATAGCCATATTACTCTCCTTATTGCGTCACGTACGTTTTATTTGTGTTACTCGGAACATGTAAGCCCCCGTAAGTGCATTATTTTCCGTCTCTTGAGCGAGTAGCTAGTGTATATCTAATGCCACTTCTCTTCGTTCATGCACCTGCACCAATCTTACTGCGGAGCTCGGAAGCTTTTCTCTTACAAGCCGTTTTAACGTTTCGTACGTGTTTCCATTTGTAGTAATGCTCAAATTAAATAGAGTTTACAAGGTTATCAGTCATTTTCATTTGCAATGGTAAACTAAATAAATTAGTTGCACAATGCTGCCATAATTTGTACATATAATCCTATATTGTGAGTTATAAGCAAGTAGAACAAAATATGGCCGCTATCCTTTACCTACGTTTCATCCATACTAATAATAAAATTGAAGAATTTATTTGTTCGTTTGTTTGCACGCTCTAATCTCATCTAAAAAAAACTTTTTGCACTTGATAGCCCAATTCCTGAGGAAGGCTAGACCTTTAAGAGTCGAGTAAAAAGAAAAAAAAAGTCGGAAGGAACACGTTAGCTAAAACAAAGTAAAACCGGGGACACGCGATGGGATCGACTGGGTGGGTTGGGGGAACAACAAATTTCATGTGGACGAAGTCGCGGGCAGAAGCAAGTTAATAATATATGAAAACAAAGTTATTCGTGATGTCACGTCGTACTTGAATGTATTCACGCAAGCCCCATGGTGTTTCGTAGAAAATCCTTCAATATTTTTTGTTTCTTCCGCCTCATGAAATGTTTTTCAATATCTAAAACTTAACTGGCAATATTGTTATCTTACCCTAAGGGGTTCTACACACATGTTGGGGTCGGCCCAATTCGGCTCACGCAAAATCGATTTTACATTTTGCCGCCTGGCTGTGCTGAACCAAGCCGAATCCATAGAAGTTTTAGGACGCCTAACAGACAAGAAGACTTGTTTAGCTACAATACTCGTTTCAACGTGTTTTAGAG
Source organism: Luperina testacea (assembly GCA_927399505.1). NCBI lineage: Eukaryota > Metazoa > Arthropoda > Insecta > Lepidoptera > Noctuidae > Luperina > Luperina testacea. The sequence goes on along the minus strand of OV656768.1, from coordinate 12,445,660 downwards.
GGTTATCTTTTAGATTCTCTTAACTTAACTTAGCGTAAGTTTTACCTTAACCTCTTTTAAAAGTTTTAATGTATATACTTTCTTTCATATTTTAGTATCTGTAATGCATTGCGTAGTAACTTGCGACCAGCGTACTTGTATGATATGTACAGACGCCAGCACATCAAGCTACCCGAAACTGTCAAATTTTCCCAATCAACTTTGAACCTTATGCTGTAGCGATAAAGTTGAAAATCAATTAAAGAAATTTGACAGATTGTAGTAGCTTGATGTGCTGGCGTCTGTACTTACGTAAACGTAGCAAAAGGTGTATGGTAAGGATATTGACAAGTAGCGTTCTGAAGTTTCTGCCTACCTCATTCTGCCAACAACCAACAGGAACAAAGCATAAATCAAAGCATACACACTACATAATCCCACCTATTGACAGCCAGGAAAATACTAAATGAAGCCCGTATGCTAATAACTCAGAGTTAATGTGTGTGATGGCGTTAGCTAGGGTCGTATGTCAGTGGACATTAACTATCACTGCGACGCAGTGAGTAGCGAGCTTTATCCACGATGGACGACGGGATAAAGTGTGGTTGAATAACCTGTTATAACCACACTGCGGTGGACGGTAGCTTGATAGGTTTTGTGTCCAGATATATAGATGAAACATTAATTGGGAGCAACCAAACAGAGGATAATGAAAAATATAGCTCACTGCGCTAAGATGAGCTATGCAGTATTATGTTGTGCCATCTAGTTTGTTCTGCATATGGTACAATAACTTGATGTATTTTATGAGCTCATAAATTTCATGATAATCCTGTGTTGACTACGTTTCTCCAGCAAGATATTGCTGTGACGCATTGACTATATTTTACTATAACAGCAGAATATCCACCATTTTCAACTGTAGAACTGTTGGCATCGAATGGCAGGCAACCAAGGGACTTCACCAGGTTGTCGCTCCATGTTATTAAGGACATGCTCTCAAAATGATTTCTAAGTCAACAATTACTACACCCAAACCCCGGGAACCGGAACTCGTGGTCGCACAGACGGAGGGCGCCTTCCGGTTTTCGCACAAAAAGTGACATACATACGAGGCACTCGCGCGAACGATCATTTTGGTTAGGACGTGGCCATTAGAGGAAAACGTGATTCCTTAAGGAATGTATAAATTATTTAGCGTACCTATAGGTGAAAAAGTGTAAATTATAAAATAAGTATAAATGTTAAAAAAAAAACAGGAGTCACGTGTACCAAACGGCTTTGCAGTTTAAAACATAATATTTTGTTAAAACATTATTTTTGTGAATAAACACTTTTTAATTTCTTTTTTTAATTCTAAATTAAACGTAAGATATATATTCTTATAATACAGTACCTACATAATTAATTTGTCAATAATATCCGCTTTATATTTCGGCCAAAAGCGTCGACGCGACAACGTGTTATGTTGTTTCTGTTTCTGACCTCGTCTACCTACTTATACGCCTCTCCTAAAATGGAAAATTCAATTACTAGAAATAACAATGCCGGAGTATAAACAGGGATTTTAATAGAAAAACAATAGAGCAATCTCAGAGTTATTCCAAAATAAACTTTACACGAAAAATAGCTACGATAAGCGAATACGATAGCGAATTCAACCAACTTTTGAAACGAAGTTCTATTTCGGTAGGAGTTGTCTGGTAGAAATCCTCACGTAACGTAATCCAAGGTTTCCGAGCGCACACGTTTCTCTTATAAGTCTTATCCTGCGAATAAATTGAATTTTTGACAGTTTTTCTATACAAAAACTGACAAATGTCAATTTTATTCCACGGTTAACAGAGGGGCAATTCTCGTAATCTTAAGAACGTTCACAGTCTGATCTCAGTCTCAATCTGTCAAAAATATCTCTAAAATCCCTACATTTTTGACAAGTTTTTGACGTCGATTGTCGCTGAGATGAGATTGCGACTAGATTTTAAACGTTTTTAATTACGGGAATTGGCCTTCTAGGGGCCTAAAAAGGCCACTTTGGCAGAATCATAAAAGGAAACATTATGAATCGTAATGGACAGTTAACTGTTACGTTAATCGTATCAAATCCCATTGGTGAAGGATTTTTCAGCAATTTGTTTGTCTGTGCTAAAAAGCCAAATCCAATCCGAATCTCTTTGATTATACCTACGTAGTGCAGCGAAAAAAATAAAAACACGGACTGTCTTCGCCATATTATAATTCATAATGTTATACTTTTATGATTCTGCCAAAGTGGCCTTTTTAGGCCCCCTAATGTCAGTTTCAATCTGTCAAAACTGCCTCTAATTTCCCTAAATTTTTGACAACTTTTTTAAATTGATTGTCGCTAAGATAAGATTGTGACTATATTTTGAACATTTTGAATTACGGGAATTGGTCTACAGCCGGTCGATTCTGTAAGAATCTCACCGTGAAAACTTAGGTGAAGTGAGTTTGTTTTTTCTAGGAATTGACACTATTGACAGCTCACTCCACGCTCACTTCACCTAAGTTTTCACGGTGAGATGGTTACAGAATCGCACTGCTGATATCATAAAAATTCGACTTTGTAAAATCACCCCGGGAATAGTAGGTACCTATCTCATGACAAGTCTTCGCACTTACAATATGAGGTCTTCTTAACTTATATAAGCCAAGAAAAACTTCCAATTGTACACGTTCTAAAGAAAAATTGTTAAAGTTTCTCTGTTAACAATATCGAAGTGAACTCACAATGTCTCTTTCATGATAATAAAGTACGAATTAACTTTCGCGAGATATTTTTCTCTTATACCTAATCCTGTGTCATTAAATTGGTATTATGAAGATCAGCATTATTATAATGTTCTTGGTAGGTAGCTACGGCTTCTTGGGTCTTTGTAGAGACTTTTTCATATACTGAGCGAATTATGTGTAAATGTAAAAAAAATATTCATCGTTGTTGAATTCTAGTAAAATCACATAAGGTTATATACAACAGTTTTTTACTAAATGCACTTGAAAGTATATATACGGTACTTATAACAATATTTTTAAATGTTTTTCTGTCTGTTTGTTCCGGCTAATCCCCAAAACGGCTGGACGAATTTTGACAAGACTTTCACTTGCAGGCAGCTGATTGTTATAAGGAGTAACTTAAGCTATTTGTATTTTAGAAAACGAACGAATTAGAGTTATGCGCGAAAAATTAAAACCGATGAAATCCAATTTATTTACCGACATACACGTGAACGAAGTCGCGGGCATAGCTATTCCTTAATAATTCATACAACGTATCGTATTATTCGTGAGCTCTAAACCCAGGTTACCCAGGGTCATACTTATCACGAGAATCATGAGCATTAAATATTACAATCTAATGACAAGTTCCTTGTGCTTAGCGATTACAATACATAAAATATTTCAAACACAACCGTGATAGGTCAGGTCAGGGCCCGTGTTCCCGCCGTAAGCGGCAGAGGAGGACACCGTGAGGAGTTTGCAAAGATCGTAGAGGGTGGCGTTTCTGCCAAGCCCTATGGGAAGAAGGCGTGTGTTATTGTTGTATGTGTACAACCGTGATAGATCGTTTAGAAAAATTTAATTCCAAGCGAGGTCTATATCACACACTCGGGCAAGAAAACACTAAATCAGCACAATTCAAGCCGAACCAAACCAATAAGTGTTGGAGTCGTTCAAACCTGTATAGCTATAACCAATACGCCCCACTACCCTAGTATCCCAAATGCTTCGTGAAAACTATACTTCTAATAAAATCCCTTGTAACGAAACTTTGACCCCGATGAGATCCACTATCTAAAAGCTGCTAAAAGTCACGAAACGCAATCCGTTGCAACCACAAACCACAGGACAGTTTTTTTAATTTTTTTCTTCCTGGAAATGTCGCACTGCCATCCGAGTTGCTATAACTAAGACCTCTTTTGAAAAGTGATCGAGAGTTTTTCATTTCGGTTTCCGCTAGTGCAAATAGTACAAAGAACTGGCGGAAGCTACGTAGACAGGATGTGAGGTATTGTCTTCTATCTTCAGCTTCATTAGACTGGGATGTTATTTTAACTGGTACGTGACCATAGCCTAGATTACGATGATGAATCTTTTAAAATTATTTTTCATTTGCACTCAACTCTTCAGTTTATTTTCGAGAAATTTTCGGCAACGTCTCGTTTTTGTTTTAGTTTTGATACTTTGGCGTTTGAACGACTAGCAAAATAGTTATCTTTTCATAATCGATAGCATAAGTGTTCGTGCCATTGTGCCGTTAAAGAAGGTTGATACTAATAAATGAATTCCAAATATAATACTCATAATAAACAGCGCTGCGAAAAAGTCCCCCAAAAATGGACCCGGTGAATGGCCCGGTGAAGGTTACGGGAATCCGTTGGATTCCGGAAACACAGGACCGTGCATTGTAGTGGCGCTTGGGAGGGGACTATGTCCAACAGTGAACGTTTTTCTGCTGAATAGTGATGATGACGATATTAATAGTATATTTCTATGTTGTCCTCAGTTGGGGGAAGGGGTGGAGCTGACTTTGGGCGAGCTGCGCGCGATGGCGCTGCGCCAACAGCAGCAGATCGACACGCAGCATCAGCTGCTCTGTGCGAAGGAGCAGCGACTGCGGTACCTCAAGCAGCAGGAGGCTAGGCAACATCAGGTTAGTACGAAAAAAAAAAGAAAATATCAGTCTATTAGGGTCCCACTGCAGGGTGAAGACGTATTAATGATTTGTCTTATATTAATTATATCTAAGTCCAGGTAAAAACGGTACAGTACTCGGCGATAAATATTGCACGTCGACCTATTCGATCCTATCGATTTTATACAAAGAATAAAAATAATTATTAAAAGAAGCAAATCCTAAATTGTTTTAACAGCTCCTAATAGATACCTACCGGACTGTTTGTATTTCGTGCGATAGAGATAACGCTCTACGAAGCCGAAATTAGCCGATTGTCTCTTTCCAAAGGTCGATGTGCAATATTTATCGCCGGGTACTGTAAGGTAAGGTTGGCCGAAAGGTTCTGGAGTGGCGACCGCGTACCGGAAGACGCAGCGTTGAAAGGCCTCCCACAAGGTGGTCCGACGACCTTGTGAAGGCCGCAGGACTCGTTGGATGCGAGAAGCACAGAAGCGGTCGAAGTGGAGGTGCTTGGGGGAGGCATATGTCCAACAGTCGACGTCTTTCGGCTGAAAGGATGATGATGAAGTCCAGGTACTATAGGCCCACCTCTGCATTACCCTTCGAGGAATACACGGCAGGAGTAAGGTTATCTTATAATGTTTTATTTAATACATCAAGCACATGTACAGAGGCGGACTTAATGCCTAAATGGTTTCCTCGCGATGTTTTCCTATACCGATGTCAGTAGTGTACAAAATACTAATTACTAAGGCGTATTTTTTTAAGCAACAGCTTAAAAAATTACGGCGCCCAATTCTGGTTGACTGAAGACAAAGCGTTGTGTAACTATACAGACGCTATACAACGTTTATAAGTAAGGGGGTAAGACTTTAAAGTTGATCATGGCTACGTGACCAACAACAATAAATAATACTTATGGAACTTAGCGGACAAAGTCATTTAAAATTAGTCACGTAGTCACAATTTTATGCTTTTCTTCTTCAATAGTCTCTGAGTTCAGTAATAATACATCTAAAATATAAGGTGGAGCAGTAACTAAGTTGACCTCCCACGGGACATACTCGTATGTACTTAGTATTTTCTAGCAAGCCTTTTACGATGCGATTCCCTATAGCAATGATATCGTTACGGGCACAATGTACTGTCAACTAAAGAGATAAGTATGCACGATCGTCGGATATAGTAGAAGTTTAATAAGAAAGTGATGGATGTTCTCGAATAATTTTATTTAATAGAAAACGAAGAGCTGAATTATCAAATTAAATTTCAGTCGACAACATCCATCGGTTTCTTACTAAACTACAACTATATCCGACGGTCCTGCATACTTATCTCTTTTGTTGACTGTACATAAACCTACGATACCACATGTATACAGAAGTATACGCATAGGTACAGTCAACAAACGAGATATGAATACAGGTAAAACATAGACAAGACATCCTTGCACTAATGCTATCCAAGTTGTAATTTCGTCCATAATAACTTTTAAAACTTAAGTCACACTGAAATGAGGGATACCAAAGACTTCAGTAGAATTAATAATCAGCCTATAATGTTCCCACTGCTGGGACACAGGCCTCCTCTCGGTGAGAAGGAGTGGGCCGTAATCTACGAGTGCGGATGCGGATTGCGGATGTGCCGAGTGCGGATTGGTAGATGTGTTAAATCTTCGAATTTTTGGATCTATGACATGCTGGTTTCCTCACGTTTTTCTTCACCGTTGCGAGAGCAGTGGTGATAAAATAATTGAAACAAAGAAATGGCCTGCTGGGTTCGAACCTACACTGAAAAAAAATATTTCTTACTACACCACATTAAAGCGATTTCATTAAGACTTACCGACTTTATACAGGAAGAAGAAATGTTTGTAAAACAGTGAAAGACAAAATAATAACTTTTAATGATTGAACATACTATTTACTGAAAAAAAACAACAAAAAAAAGGAAAACCACCGTAATGTAAGTAAATTTCAATGGTTTGAACGATATCACCAAATGAATAAAACAGTTAATTTTGTGACCTTTTAGCCACTTAAAACGTTAAAGTTTACTGGCGTGACGGTAATATTTTGCCTCGAGCTTTAACTGTTTTCGGATCAGTAAAAAATACTGTTTTGAACGTTATGCTCATATGCTCTCTCTCGTTTAAAGCAGTTCAAATCAATGTTTTTTCGTTTGTATTTACTGCTTATTTCTTGCAGTTTACGACCTACAAATCGTAAGTCCACGACCGTTACAACTAGACCACCACTGCTCAAACTTAAGTACTCAGCACAAACAAAACGTCGGTAAAAAGTAGTCACCCGCCTACCACTACATACTTATCTATTTGATTGTCTGTACCTATGACCGTTAAAATTATGGTGCACCTTGCAAATACACGCTAATGAAATTTCCACTGAAAGTGCTGTTAATTCTGAACCAGTACGTAGTCGTAAATATCACGGTACTTAGATTAATGACGACGGCAGAAGTAGTAATGGAAGAGGATATTGAATAAGCTATGCAAGGTCATATTAGTAGATAAGTAGGTACTTTTATTAAATTATGTTAGAAGGTTGTACAATAAGGGCTTCACGTCGATATAATTTAACCGACTGAGATTTTCATACATTAATGTACCTATATGTGAGCAAGGAGGAGCAGTGGTGGCCTAGTGGTAACGGCCACGACTTAAGAGTTGTAGGTCGCAGATTCGAACCCAAACAGGCGTTTTACTTTGTGTAACAAATTATTTCATCACCACTGTTCTCAAAACGGTGAAGGAAAACATCATGAGGAAACCGGCATGTCCTAGAAGTAGCCAAAAAATTCGAAGACATGTGACATCTATCAACCCGCACTGGGCACGCGGTGTGGATTACGGCCCACTCCTTCTCACTGAGAGGAGGCCTGAGTAACAGTAGTGGGAACATTATAGACTGGTAATGCTATGTAATCAAATTTTACGTCAATTTGATCACTAATAGGTTTATACAAGTTTATTTCAAAGTCAATAATACAATTTTTATTTTAACTTAACTAAAACTATACAGAAACTAAAAAATTGCGTCGAAAAATTCATCTGCATCGCTGTCGACTGGTAATGTACCCAAGAGACTGACGGCATTACCACGTTGTATGACGATGCTAGCCTCTGGCCAAAGTAAAAGCCAGCCCTTGGGTCACGGGAAGTGTCAACCAGCCGTTTAGAAATTAAATTTATACAAGTGGATTAAAGTTATCCAGAAAAGGAAAGGTATAGGTAATCTTGTCTCTCTCGAACAAAAACTATTGTTTACTAGTTCCCAAATGAGAAGTTCACCACTTTATGTGAAGTGGTGAACTTTTCATTTGGGAAAACAGCACTTTGACGTATATTTCTGGCGAACAGCTTCCTTCTAAAAAGAATATCTATTTCTTTTGGGATATAGTGACAGATTCAATTTGTAAGAAAGACTCGGTTCTAGAGAAACTTAATAGACTCCAGTCTCAACGGGAATCGTTACTAGATCGCCGAGTTGACATCGAGGTCGGTAGTTTATTGAATAAATTACAAAATAGTGTCACTGGAATACGTTTTGGTACTTTTTGTCTATTGCTTTAGTTATTAGTACGTATATATAAAAGTAATACGCATATTTAAACAAAAAAAAAACAAAAGATATTCGAATGTGTCTCGCAGTTTGGGGATTTTTTTTTTTTGAGGATGGGAAATCATCAAGTGCGCCTCCCGCTCTGGGTGGAGCGGAAGGGAGTGTCAGACTCGTACTGACTAAAACCCACCCGTGTTCATGAATGAAAAGTGTCTGACACTTGTTTCTAAAAATCAGTATTGCCTTTTTTAACGCCGAAAACTAAACCCTTCAAATTCTGTGACATGATTACGGCCCTATTTCGCAAAACCGACACTAAAAAAAAGAAATAACGGAACATTCCACACATAATATCGTTTCAAGATCTTTAAACGCAACTGATATACCGTTCTAATCTTCGTTTAATACCTTATTCCGTAAAGAAAGAACTTTAGGCTCCGAACAACGCAATAAACTCCTTATTGTTTCACCAATAGCTCTCCAAACGTTCATTCAATTAGGTTTCTTTTATTCACTCCGCTTTCCAGATTTTCTGAAGCCCAAAAAGTATCAAAAGTATTTTAGAATATAAATGAATACTCGGTGTGATTAATCAACCCCGGAGGATCAAAAGATTTTTTTCTCTTATTTGTGAAGTCCCAGAGATATATCTAGTTTACTCTACCTTTCATACTTTCATTTTCTTTTTGGTGTCATTCAGTCAAACGTTGACTTTGGAAATCATAAATCGCTTATTGTATTTTTATTTTGCGCTTTGCTTCGTTCGCGACATGACATCGGGAATTCACGTTTCTTGTGGGACAATTATTAAACATGTGCGTATGATTTATTTTGCTATTGTGTTTTTTCGGTTTTTATGGTCAAATTTACGCGGTTTACTTGCTTTCAAAATAGTCGCCGACATTATTTTGTGGTAGCTTACTTTTAGAAAATAATATTGCTTCCGAAAAACAAATTAACTTCCGGCGATCTGTGGTCAAACAAAAATACTAAACTTCCGACAAAAATACTAAGTTTCCGAAAACATATTTATGAACGAGCTCGGGGTGCCCACCCCGAGCTTAGGTTTGGTTAGGTTACTTTAAACCCTTTACATAGAAATAGGAGCCCCGCTAAGCGGGGCTTCGTCGACATAGAATGCAAGAGCGAGCGTATGAGAATTAGAGTGATTGATTAGAGACTCATAGTTTTCAGTAGAACGTAATTTAAGCTGGTAGAAAAGTATATATAGCAATAAACAGTCATGTTAATTTTTCGAAGATTTCAGTATTTCATTCGGTCGTTTCGTCATTTTTATTCGGACAAAAGTAGTCGGAAAGTTAGTATTTTAGGCAGTAGATTTAATATTTTAAGTAAGGACAATTCTTATTTTTTTCTCGGAGCTTTTATTACTACCCCTTACTTTTTATGAATGTCTGAAAAAGTCTATTAATTCCTAAGATTGTGTAACTTAACCCTTTAAGCTCCGCTAATGAGACACAATTGATTTTCTATTGTTTCGTGACCTGGGTCACGCGCGAAGTCTTACGGTTAAGAACTGGGCATACTAAAATCTCAGCTGCATGTACATTTTTCATTATTCACTACATACAGTAGTAGGTATGTCATCGAGAGTAAACATTTTCGCGTAAAAAAACATGCCTCTGTACCTTATTTATAATTCTGTTAATAGACTGATATGTTGCGACTTCACGTTATTTGGTATGCTTTACAACAAATCATGATTCGTAGATAACTACGCCAGATATAGGATGCTTAGTTCAACAAGGCACAGCTGCGTATTGACAGGGTTTGCAAATAATCCACTTAGTGCAGGGTCCTCGACCCACTAGCGACCTCTGCGGGGTATCTGATAAGTACATCTATTATTTGCTTCAGAAATATATGCCTTTAATACCCAGTAAATTTACCAAATGTGTTGGCTAAACGAAATTCGAAGAGAATTAAGTATAAGCATCATACACTTTATGTGGTGTCTTACGCAAAGTTTCGTTGGATCTTATATTTTATTTACAAGCTTGTGCTTGGCCAGACTGGCAGCGCGGGGCGGAAAGCGGTGCGGGTCCGCAGTCGAGCGTGGCTGCGTTCTGCGTGTTGTCGTGTCCAGTGTTTGTCAAAATATAATATGGATGAAGAAGACTTATTTTTGCTAGAAAAAAGCTCGAACTATATATTTTGAGAACCCCGGACCCCACGCGGGCCGCCCGCACTGCGGCCACTTGTATGAGCAAGATATGGCGTGAGTTGCCCGTGCGCTCCCCGCGCCGAGCAACCCGCGCCGCTCACCGCACCCGCGTGCCCACTATGGACACTCAAATGAAGTTCTTATGTTTGAGTACGCCGCGCCGCGCCCGCCACACGCCCGCACTGCCAGTCTGGCCAAGTACTCAAACATGACTTGTAAACGCCTTCACAAATTTTTGCCATGTAGCATGTAGTTAGCTACTTTTATAGGGATACTTAAGTATTTTAGGAGCTCATAAGTAGGTTGAATTCGCTAAAAGCGAATAAATCACATTCTAGACGTAATCTTAATGCAGTAATAAAAATTCCAGGGCCATTAAAAAATTCCTTTCAAAATTCTTTGAAGTTTTGTTCCCTTGCTCCTATTTCATTTTTAATTAATCCAATAGTTATATACTGCATTTATATGTTAATTGTTCTCATTGTTATTCTTTATGAAGTACAATAAAATGGGCTCAGATATTATTTATAATTAGACTCGACAAAGGGTGACATGTATGAAAAGGGAAGGTGTGAATTTTTAAAAAGGGTTTCAGAAATCCGTGATATAAAACAAAGGTTTTTTAATGAAGTAAGAGAAACACGAAAAGTAAATGGAACGAAAATTCTTTGTTCTCAGTTACGAGTTTGCACGTCAACATTTTTAAATTGCTTTTGTATAATCATAATTGTGTTGTTTAATTCAAGTCCGTCTTGTTTCCGTTGCGTAATTGACTCTGTACAGTTTAACATTGAAGACGTTAGAATTGAATATCACTAAGTTCGGGGTTCTATTGTTTATTTAACTGCGAAGATTAACAATCTTGTCGAAACATTTAAGTGAATTCCCACGATAAAATAGGGTGATTTACTGAGCATCGTGGGAAAATCTATTACAAGAAATACTTGTATCGTATCTATTTGTAATAAACCTACAATTGTAGAGATAAACTGATATTCTGTCAGTTTCAGAGTTTCAGCGTCCAATACAGTATTTTATTGATTAAGTATCATACCTATAAATGAAATGAAAGGAAGCATTTATTACAATTGAAAATTGATTCAATGTGATAGTAAATAAATAATTATAAAGGACGTTACCTTGGAAGTATTTTATCGGTAAAGTAAAATGAAAGGTACTCTGCTTTTGGAGCTACATTTGGTAAATACATACAGTAATTTCAATTCAATTAAAAAATAAATATTTTATTCAGTATTAAAATATTAACATAAAGTATTAGAAATAATTTACAAAGGTATTATAATGTTAGATGCCTGAACTAGGATAAACCTGTGTCACAGGTGGCATGAGCTCATAGTTTATGGTAATTGTAGGACAGTAAAAATTTTAAGTCTAAAAAAAACTCTTTTATTTTAAAGTAAGGCCCCATTCCCACTATGTCGTAACGACAGATTACCGTGTCGTTTAAAGCGTCGTGGCTTGTGTATTTAAATGGAGGTGTTCACATATAGGACAACACGATTAATTGTCGTCCACGACTTTTTATTTTCAGTGCCGACAGATTGTCACGTCAGTGGGAACGGCTAGCACGACAGTCGTAATACGATAAAAAACATACGACTTATCATGACGACACATTGTGTATCTTTATAGCGACTATTTATTGTAGCCACGTATACACACACACGTATCACACAGACGAACACACGATCATACTACTAGTGATTTTTTAAAGAATGTAGAGGCGACTAATGTGCAAACGACAAGGCGATTCCTGTAAACAGTAAAAATGTCGTCACGGTCCAATGACGATACAACGATACGACAGTCGTTCAACGATAAAATATTTCGACGACGCAGTGACGATATAATGGGCTAGAAGCGATAGTCGTCCAACGATAAATTAATCGTCACGACATAGTGGGACCGCGCCCTACCCCTAACACACGGAATAAATAAGTGTATAAAACATAAAATTGGATGCCTTATCGCAACGGTTATCCATTCTGCTTAGCCATTAGCTTCAGTTAATATTTTGGCAAATAATTATTTTTCTTTATCATATTTATTGTGACATCAAAAAAGACCAACTGAGTTATCACGGATAAAGATGTCCCGGAATATTTTGGAGAAATTGTGAGCAAATAAGAGAGAAAAAATTAAATTTTCCCCGTTCTTAATAAATCTCTCCGGGGCGGGCCGGACGCGCGTTAGCCTAATGCGATATTTATCGCCCGCCTTTAAAATAAACTCTTCTCACGCAATAAGCACGTCTATAAAATAAACAAAATTGCTCGACGCCGAACCTTTATACGGATCTAATTTTATATTCATTATAATACTCCCTTTGAATGTAATAAGCCCTCGTCTTCATCGATTTACTTTACGGATATTTTTTTTATTAATGTAGCTTTATTAATGGAACATTATTTTGAATAGGGAACCAACTGGATGTTAATATAAATCAACTGCGATATTTTAATAAATTTCAGAACTTTTCCACACGCTCTCAACAGCCCTCGTTTTGAACAATGAGCTAAACTAAGTTATTATAAATTCGGAAAAAAAGCGTTAAAAAATCCAGCGAATCTCAGAACCGCACTTCATAAAATGTGTTTTTATTCAAAAGCGTAGTTGGAATAACTTTTTCAAAGTTGTAATTTCATGCATTTGTTGATAGGTGGCGGTCGAAGGCGAACGGCTACGGCGGCTACGAGAGCGCGTAGAGGCGCAAGAGTTGAAGCTACGCCGGCTACGAGCGCTACGGGGGCAGCTCGACAGAAACAAGCAAGCGAATATCGCACTTAGTAAGTACTATTATATTCCATTTTGCCTTCACTTTTCTTCAGTTATTTTGAATCGATGTTTCTGTTGATTCTCACGTAGAAGTAACTCTACCTACAGTCGTAAATATGCTATAAATGGTCTTAACAGCCGTTATTTTGCACAGATTTCCTTCACAAATAATACTTATGCTAGATTATTGGTTGCAGAAAACTGTTCTGATTTTCCTCATACTTAAGTCCCTTTTTCTACGAATTGCGGCTCACAATCTTTACAAATGAGGCATACGCGAAATAGGGTTGCCTTTTGCGATGGCAACATTTGTTGTACTTATACAATACCTAATATTCTGTACCATATTTTACGGTATTAAAATATACTGCGGATAATATTGTTTTACCCTGATACCCTAAATGTATGCTAATATATCTCATTGAGGATTAATACGAGGAGATAGTGTCAACAACCGCGCGATACTCCACTTATCAGCCATTTTAACGGAGCCATTGAATAAAATTGATGTGACAACGGGTCTTTAAACCCAATTAATGGTTACACCCGTACTTAATTTTGATTTGAGTTATAAGGTTGATTATCAATTAATTGTTTTACTTCCAAAGCAATCACTAGGTACATCTTCGTCATCATCGTTTTAACTTCCAGTCAGATAGAACAAGGCAAGTAAAATTTTGACAAAGTATTAGATAGGAGGTATTCTTATATGTCCTAGTAAAAATAACGGATGTGAAAAGACATGTAACAAAGCCGAGAGTCACTTGTACTCCCCGTCATTGTAATCACTGTACTGGGTGTACTGCTCTATATCTGGGATTCTTCTGGTTACGGAGATATTGAAGGTCAAAATTCCAATATTTACCGAGGTTTTTTTACGAAAACAAGTTTAAATACTTTAAATACCCTGTACCCGTTGCATCCATAAGCACAATGTTTTGCGCACCACCGCAAACAACAAATTATCGCACCAAAAATAAAAGTCGTTTCCCAGCAATTATTTTTGTGCAATGTTACTTAGTTTGATGTACAGAATGCGTAGTTGACGGCGATGTGATGGTTTTTTTTACACTCTATATACTAGGATTAGTAGACAATACGCCGAATGCTGTGTTTTGTAACGACCCAGGCATATTTTTACCAGTAGGTATTGTTTATAGACCGATATTTAATTGCTCGTTGTCTAGACATGGTATGTATTACATAAGTAGTACGTATTTTTATTTCAAGGTCGGGCATGTAGTCAGTATCCTGTCGAAAAATATCGATTACTGTCGGTTAGAAATGAAGCCGCTTAGTGGTAAATTGCCAATACGGTCGCTCATTACTACGTGGGGCTTAAATAATTATTGACGTAATTTAGGGCAGAATAGAACATTTACTTATTTGTAAGAGGGGCCCGTGGCTAAATAATAACAGCCGCACAGGTCGACCGATCAGTTTAAGCAACGCTTGCCGCGGTTGGTCTGTGGATGGGTTACCATCTTAACATACCGTGACCCCTCTGTGCCTCGGAAAGCACGTTAAGCCGTTGGTCTCGGCTGTCATTCGTGGATCTTTGACAGTCGTTACGGGTAGGCACAAGCCCGAAAGTCTGACAACCACTATTACCAAGGGGTATCGTATTACCCAGTAACTGGGTTGTGGAGGTCAGATAGGCAGTCGCTCCATGTAAAATACTGATATTCAGCTGCATCCGGTTAGACTGGAAGCCGCCCCCAACATAGTTGGGAAAAGGCTAGGCAGATGGTGTTATATTTAGGCTACAATTATTATAGTAACTGTTGAAAATAATATGCAACGTGCCGCTACAATGGCGACATTAATTTAACATACGTTTACCTCACACACACGCGCACGGCCAGTTGTCACAAAAATTGTAAGAACATAAAATAATTCGTAATTTTAAAACTACTGCCTGCGCCGCTCGCCGACATAGAGCTTTCTCTCTTTCCTTCAATTCGCCTACTCTGCGAACGTTATTCGTTTCAATTTCATTGATGCGATGTTATGATCTTCGGCAAATGTCCCCACACACAGCTACAGTTTTTTAAGTGCAGTTTGCTCCATGATGCTAATTTAAAAAATTAAAAATAATTGAATTAATAATAATGTTTAATGAAATTAAAATAGTCAAAATATTTTTAAATTGCTTTTTCTATTCGAATGTTACACATTTCTATTTGCAGTTCCCAGAGCGGTTTCAATATTCTAAAACGTTTTTTATGTTCCGCAAAACGCATGGACAATTCGCGTGGCCACTTTGTTTTACGGGCACAATAGCTTTTCATCGAAAAAGGTTATAAACTCTTTGTTTATATTGTTCGAAACTTTTCAATATTGTAGTGTGAAAGAAGAGATGGTGACAACTGAGTTACAACTAGCAGTGGTTATATGCAGCTCAGTTTAATTAATAATACCAGCCTGCCAATCCCACTATAAGGCAAAGGCAACTTCTCATGCAGAGAAGGGATGAGCATTGATCACCACGCTTGCTCAAGGGATAATCAGCCTATAATGTTCCCTGTATAATGTTCACTGTTGGGACACAGGCTCTTCGAAAGGGAGTAAGCGTAATCTACCACGCGGGCCCAGTGCGGTACATATGAATTGCAAAATTTAATGAAGAACTTGTGGTTTGCAAAGCTTCTTTTTCGGGATTAACATGACTTTTATCATTAGGTTGGGTGGTTCAAAGCTATTAAAACAAACAAAACAATACATTAAAATGGTTAAACACTCAGTTCGGGACTTGCCACATTAAGTGTATTGTAAATTTTATATGTGATATATTCAAAAATTCCGACATTTTCCATTCTACAAATTCCACACTGCAACGAGGCCAAAAGTACCGATGTACCACATGACTACAAAGTACAAACAACGTCCGGGGAACATAATCGATAACCGTTCATTCATTATGAGACGAACTACAATCGATGTTCAGCCAAAGACTTGTTTGTTAGGGTTAAATAGAAAACTTTCATACAAACTGTTCAACAATGTTCCATTACAGGGTAGACTGTTGCTTGATGAAATAAGAAAGGAATTAAGAGCAACGTGATTTACGAAGGAGTTCGTAGACCGAGTTTAAATGAGGAGAGAAGTGAATTTGGATTAGTTAAATAACTTTTTATAGGGGTTTCCCTCTCGAGAGGTTTTGAATTCTTCTGTTTTTTTTGTAAGTCGAACGTTGAGGGGAGTTTTGGTTTTTTCTTTTTTACCATTCTGATTAGGTACTTAAAACTAAACATTTTGTGTATTAATTAATTACATATATAGATACTTACAGAATAAACTCAATTTTAAGGTACGGCTCCGTAGCCGACTGCAGACAACAACTACTGGTCCCTATGTATTTCTATGAAATACCTTCCGTATAGCTAGCAACACGTCGTCTGCACGTAATTCAAAGAAATACATAGAAACCAGTAGTGTCGCCTGCTGCTGCTGCCTGCAGTCGGCCACGGACTTATAAAGCATAATCTGCCTATAAAATTCCCACTGCTGGGACATAGGCCTTCTCTCTTCGAGAGGGAGTGGGCAGTAATCTACCATGCGGACCCAGTGCGGGTTGATAGATGTCACGTGTCTTGGAATTTTTGATTCTAGGACATGCCGGTTTCCTCACGGTGTTTTCTTTCACCGTTTTGAGAGCAGTGGTGATGAAATTATTTACACAAAGTAAAGCTAAACGCTTGCCTAGCTGGGTTCAAACCCACGACCTACAAACTCTTAAGTCCGGGCCGTTGCCACTGGGCTGCCTGGGGCTACCACTGTTCTCTCGTTCTTAATGTACCTTTAAATAAAATTCAAACCATCCAAACTTTATTAAGACTTATATGTAATAAGCGTGTTTATTAATTTAAATAAATAACAAAATTAAAATCTAACTTAACTAAAACTATACAGACTATTAAAAAATTGCGTCGAAAAATTCATCCGCAACGCTGTCGACTGGTAATGTACCCAAGAGACTGGCGGCATTACCGCGTTGTATTGCGATGCTTAGCCTCTGGCCAAGGTAAAAGCCAGCCCTTGGGTCACGGGAAGTGTCAACCAGCCGTTTAGATATTTCTTTAAAAAGACCATGAGCACTCGGACCACACACACGGCCCGGGATTTTTACCTCACTAAAACCACCCCGGTGATCACCATCAGCACATAGGGGTGGTCCCGGTTCCTCTTAAAAGACCAATTCCGGAACCCCCCCGTGCAACGCCCGGCCCGAGAGTTTCAACCCCAAACGGCTCGAAAATATAAAATAAAATTGAATTTGATTGAACATTGGAATGAGTTTCATCCAGCTCTTGAAAAAAAAAGAAGTTAAATGAACCATGTTCCTATTCACATTAAACATGCATGTCTGCATTGCAATTTACTTTGTAATTTGCTTGTCAGATGCCGGGAATGGATTGACTTTTTCCACTGTTACTTACCCACCCACCTAGATATTTTCATTTCTCTTCAGTAATTCTGTTTCGTAGTATTATCTTATTCAAAACTGATTCTATAGTTGATTCCTACTGTAGCTAAGCCACAGTTTTGTATGTCAATATTTTACAGGTACCGACCGACTGACATCCTCCATATTCCAATACTCGTATGATAGCTAGGATAGAGGAAAATACTCTTTATTATGTACACCATAACAATTACAGATATTAATGATATTACGTGATATGTATGTAGATAGTTTACCAATGAATAGTCCACCTGTCAGGTTTTAGACTTCGAGCTATTTACTCTGATGATAGGTATTCGGAGGTTATTCGAACGTAAATCCGATAGGCTTGACCTTCTCCCCCTGGGGTGTAAAATGTTAATGTGTAAAGAACATCTTCAAAAGCATTCTCTATGGTCAAAATCTTTATGATCTGCAAAAAAAGAAAGATCGTAAGTAAAAAATTGTCGTACCAAAAATAGAAGTATATTTAGAGTAATTACAAATTCACGTCAGCAGACCGGTGTAAATGGGTCACATTATTGGATCAAGAGCAGTCTATTTGGAGTGCAGACGGGCACTTTGACATTGGACTTGTAGCATTGAATGAAATGATACGATGCGCCATTTCAAATGATGCAGATTATTATTTATGGCAACCCATAAATATAGACTAGTGTTGTTTGTTTTGATCGTTGAATCGAAAAGGCTGTTAAAAAAATGTGGATCAGGTTTACTCTTCATGATATTGGTTTAAAAAATCAGAGAAATAAAATTGGTTCGGCATACAGAAATCCTGTTAATAACAGGATTTTTATTAAGTAGCACTTTTTTACGGGAAAGGAAAATAAAACGCTACCAAAAAAGCATGCAAAATTATGGATTGGTTAAATTGGTTGATGTCAAATGTAAATTAAACACACTCGGAAAAATCGGATTCACGAATATTGCATTAATAATCTCGTCATGCGATAAGGAAGTCGAATCATTTAATGTTCGGAATCCTTTAATACCCGCTACAAAGAGGATCATCGAATGAATGGTATATTTTATTGATCATTTTCCGTTAAACACAACTGGATGTATTTAATTTATGAATGGTTTCACGGGTTTCAATACAGTTCAATTTTTCGTATTACTTTCTGTAACTTTAAAAATAATACCTACCATCACATATTGTTTAAAAGATCACTGTTTTATCATAAAAAAATCTAGCTAAATCTCATTCTCTAACACTGAATAATGCGTAAAAACAAAAGCTCGTTGAAAAACATTGTTGAACAAATGAAACCTCGCCTAGAATTAGTAAAAGTATCCGTTAGTAGGTGCGGCCTAATTGTCTACACGCGGTTCATTGGAAGTCTAATGAGAAAACAGTAATTTGATTGTTTAGCTTCCTGAAAGCACATGGAAGGATCGAATTTGCACTGAAAGCAGTTTTTAAAATATGTGTTTTGTAGTTTAAGAAGATAGTTTAGTAATAGTTTTAAACTAAAAGCAAACTATAGAAAATGATTTGATGATTATACATCCTGAAAAAAAAAACTATAGATAATTTACTTTACTATAGACTATAGTCTAGCACAAATGTTTACGTGTAATAAAAATAATCCCGAAAAAAAAACCAATAAACAATTCTAATCTGAAAATATATAAAACAAACAAAAACATATTCAATTACGCTTAACTATCATTTATATACGGGTAATAGGTATTCCCAACTGATAGAACAACTGAATATTGCGTTAAGGGTAGTAAACAAAAAACAATTAAGTCCAGCTATAATAAACAAAATTCTGTAATAACATTACAAAAACTCAATTTATTATAAACATAAACACAGGCCCAATTAACCATAACAATATGGCGTCACAGCATAATATTCCCTTTTCAAAAATCATAACCGTTAATAGAAATGTCAATCCGTTCGTATCGCGGCTTCACAGTCGGAGTGGGACTAGTCGTATCGCTTAGTGACCAGGCGATGGGCCGATTGTCCCGTCTGAATCAACAGGGTTAACTCAACAGCTTTGTATTACGTAATGCGATCTTTGAACGCTTATCTGTTGGGACTTGGGAGTTGGAAGTAAAGATGAATGTATTCAATCCTTTAAGTTCTGGGTTCAGTTGAAATGTTTGTGGTGTTTTAGTTTTCGGAAATAGATCGTTGGGGGTGGGTACTTACTGTTACGAGTAAGCTGTGGTTTTACTAGTAGAACGGTGACCGCCACATAGCGTCGGCGAATAACGTTACTGAAACATATTTATGAAAGTAAGTTGGTATAATTTCCTAGAGAGCGTTTTTCGACACCGTCAAGTCAAACGACGCCATCATTTTCATGACTGCTTTACTGCAGCCGTTATATGGCGGCCATCGCTTTTCTAAAAGACCCTAGCTTTAGAATGCTTATATAAAGAAGCGGGTTTTCGGGCCCGACTCCCGGTACAGATGTCTGCAGGTTGATCTTCGGAAGGAAACGGTTACATGTTCTAACTGTCCCACTGGTTACTGTTTCTTTATGTGTGAGCGCATACATTAATATGGACTATTTCGATCGGTACTGTCTTGTCTTTACCGGGAACCCGCTTCTTTATGCAAGCACCCTTAGTGAGTGTGCAAAATCAATAGACTAACGAAATGTTTCATGATACCTATTTATCAAACATGGTTGTACTTATAATACGTGGTTGTAAAACCTCAGGTGATCGCCGTGCGCTGAGGCATGACGCTGGGCAAAGAAAATCTTATTTATTCAGGTACCCTTGTTTAATTTTAATTAAACCCCCCTAACCTAACAGACGGTGTTTATCCAAACTTTTTTTCTACGTTAAATCAAATACATATATTAGATTACTAGCAGCGCCCCGCGGTTTCACCCGCATAAGGTCGATCCCGTTCGAAAGACACGTGGTGCCATCTATTATCATAATAACGTTATTGTTGTTTTCCTCGGGAACAGTACTTTTTTTCGGGGTGAAACGTACCCTATGTCCGTTTCTATACACGTGACAACGTATAAGCAAAATTCCAGGATGATCGGTGCAGTGGTTTTGGCGTGAAAAGGTAACAAACAAACAAAAAAACTTACTTTCGTATTTATAATGCTATTGTAGTTAGGATTAGGTATCTAATCTATTTGACACGGTGTTACATGAAATGGTGTAAAGTGGTTGTTGTATACCTACCTGTTTCATGTAAAACAGTGTCTCCAAATAATTCACAGCAACAAAGAATGCTCGAATCTAGTTCCTATGCTCATAAACTTAGATATTATCTAAGGGCATTTCATAAGCGCGGCACTCCGGTAAATGCCACGACCCGATAAATATCAATACACATGTAGGTACTTATTGGGTCGCCGTTTATAAGGTCTAAATGGATTTCCTTTGCCTCCCTAATACTGTTTGTTAGGGGAAGTACAATTGTAATGCCAGTTGAACGACCCTATGTAAAGATGCTCGAATAAAAATGTCGAACGAGGAATATAAAACGTTTTGTGGTGTAGAGTCACGAGCATAAATACATTACATTTACGAAATAATTTAATACGATTTTCTCCTAAAGTCATCATCATCTGCCTAGCATTTTCCCAACTATGTTGGGGTCGGCTTTCAGTCTAACCGGGTGCAGCTGAATACCAGTATTTTACATGGAGCGACTGCCTATCTGGCCTCCACAACCCAACTACTGGATAACATTATACCCCTTGGTAAGACTGGTTGTCAAACTTTCGGGTTTCTGACTGGCCGATATGACTGTCAAAGATTCACGAATGACAGCTGGGATCAACGGCTTTACGTGCATCCAAGGCACGGTCTTGGTATGTACAGATGGTCACCCATCCATGGACCAACCGTGGCAAGCGTAGCTTAACCTAATCAATTAACCCGTGCGGCTGTTATACTTAGCCACAAGCCCATCTATTTTCTCCCAAAGTATTAACAGAAGTGATGTTAAAATATGAGTAATTCCGGTCTGATCCCCTGAACCCCCGCCTCCTCGGTCCCCTGCTAGTTCTAATTCTGTTTTAATCTCTGTCTTATCCACTATTTATAAACTTTCTCATTCCGGTTTATTATGAAATAGGATTTTCTGAAAGTTGCATTTTTATTTCACGAGAGAAACGGTTCTGTATGCTCGTAACTGTACAATGTTTTCAGAGGTTATATTTTTTTCTTTTTTATAACATCCCAGAAATACTAAAAGGAGTTTTATGTACTTAACATTTCCAGTATTTTGAACAGCTATATGCAAAAGTGATCCACAATATTTTAGTTCTAATTAAGAAGTCAAATACAACAAGTATTTTTTTTCTTTTTGTTTGTTTCGCTTTGCTTTACGGACCAATTATTAGTTAAAACAACAAGTTTTATGTACCTATAGCTACTAAAAAAATTGTTAAACTAATGCTTAGAATTGAAAACGAAAAGAATACCAAAGTTGACCAAAAGTCGGTCAAAAACCTAAAATATCACCATAAAGAAACATTTCACTCCAGAAGTCTTAGCATTAGTCTAGCACACCTTTAATACATTGTAGTTCCATGCTTACCAAGACAAACTATTCATCCTATCTTCCGAAATATGCCGAGTGCTCCCGAATCCTCCTGCCCCCCCACATAACACGGATAATCCAAATACTTGGTACTCGAGTGACGTCTGCCAATCGTAGAATGTTCTAGAAGCATCCTAGATTCGAATTTCGATAGCCGGTAATTAAAAGCATTCCAGTTAAATCCAGTTTGGTTCGCTAAGTAGTCATAACCGCACTGCAATGCGGCTTGCATTTGTATGCCAATTAATGTATCAATAATTGGGATCAAATGTTTGGTTTACCTATAGGAAGCAGTTTTAAGCTTTTTAATTTCCGTGCTTTAGAATTTTTGATGAGGTCTGTTTCTTGTTTCAAGATTTTTCATATCACCGACTTTGTTTTTGATGGAAAATGGCGATCTTGCTCTACTTTCTTTTATAATAAACTATTATGACTTTGTTTTTGATGGAAAATGGTGATCTTGCTCTACTTTCTTTTATAATAAACTACGCAGAAAATAAATTTTATGTCTTCCTGATTTAGTGTTTATTATTTAAATAAGTTTATGTAAGTGCCCTATAAACGAGACCGTCCCTTTAGTAGTTTTGTAGATCGTTATAGCACTAAAACTGTATATTCTCATTCTTTCTCTGAAATAAAAATGGCCAGAAATTTCGTTTTTCTTTGGTTTTATAATCTGAGCTCAAACAATGACTTCTTATTTAATAATGAGCTCCTTGATAAAATTCAATTTACGTTTCCTAATTGTTAAGAATAACCTCATGAAATTGGTTTTCTGTCAAAAGTATTTTATCATGACGAAGTTCAATTAAGTTTCTTGTTTTATTAGTACGGTTCAGTCAGCCGCCCATTGCGTAAATAAGACGGCATAATGTTCATCCTGGTTTGTCAGGGCCAGGGCACACTATAGCGGCCCAGGTGTGTTTTATACCCGCCCGGGTCTAAATCACCCTTTGAATTTTTAAACCTATTCACCCAATTTCGGTATTATGAAATTTGCAAATTTTGTGAATAATTTAAGGTCGCGTTCAGCCTCAAAATATATCAATAATGGCCACATATACAATAAAAAAGTTCATTCCGATTTTTTTACTGGTCATAAATCTTTTATTACTCTCAAATTCGGTAACCTTTCGCGACGTTGTAAAGTTTTATGTTTTATTGCTTAATTAAAAATCTGATATTAATATCTTGTTGGACAGTGATTTTTAGAATAGTAAAATAAGTATAGACTCGAAATGAAAATGGAGTTGAAATTAAAAAAACTCGTTTGTCGGGGGAATTATTTTATCTGACGTTTTTATTTCATCGTCTCTTCTTTTATCAATGTGTTTATCGACTATATTATGAAAGTAAAATCCAGATGATTTGTATTGGATTTCATGAAAACCGAATCCACGATGGAAATATAATTACTTTGTTGCCCTATTTAGTCAATATGTACAACAAAAAAAAAATAACAACATTTTGATTAAAAAAATACTTCGAATTCTATTCAATCACCTCATTAAAAATGCCTAAAAGAAAAAAGAATCGGCTTTGTAGCACAAGGTCTTATTTGGAGACGTATCGCTTACTCTTAAATTAATTTGTTAAATCAATTTCATCAACCTTTTAAGGCAAACAAGTTCCCTCCCAGTCTAGAGTTATAAAATAAAACAGGATTGAAAGTGCGAGCTCCTAAATAAATAACGTCAACATTTTATGGGCCATTGATTCGCCGATGGAGCGTAAAATTTGTGTTGTAACCACAATTTGTGTTGTCCTCAAAATAGATAAAGTTCATATTAAGATTACTTGCGAGGATAAAATGGGGAGCGTCTGAATTTTGCCGGGTTATAAATGTCCGTTGAGGCAATTTTCTTCACTCTTGCGTACCTTTACCGACGTGATAGAGATAGATTGTGTTTTACGAACGAAACTCCAGTGATTGAGTGCGCGGTTTTCTTTAGTGTTAGTTTGGTTTATTTTATTTATGGTTATAGTAACCATATATCTTGTGAACTCTGAACTCATTTTGGTGGGGAAAACGGACAAAAGCATAGAGTTGAGATAGTATTGGCACTGTAATGCAAACATACTCTATCTGCACATTGCTTGCACAAGTTACGAAGGATAAGGGGACTACGTGACCTAAAGCGCGGTCACTCTCGGACTGCATAGAAATGAATAAGAAGTGCGATGACACAACGTTGGTAATTTATTGCAAAATACTATTTACAAAAATCTATTGTTTGGACTAAAAAATTAAAACACTAGTGCTTTAGTATGTTGCTTGTAGAATAATCTGACAGAAAATCAGAATTATTGTATGTATGGTTTTATTGTAAAAAGAAAGTTTTTAGAGGTACATATCTTCACGATTTTTTTCTATCTTATCAAATTAGTTGTATTATGTTTTCAACACACTATCCACCTAGCATATATCCTGAAGAATATCATATATTTTTCTGATTTTGTTTATTTTTGTCGCTTCTAATACTTGCGTTTTTTGCGTTTAGGTCCTGTAGTCCCCTTAACTCAGGAAAATAGGTTAGCACTATGCCAGAGACAATAAACTAGCAATAAATTAAGGTACCAAGCACGTAACCCACACGCCATACACCTAGTTGCTATAACAGTCTCCAAACTTAGAATGTTGTTGTACCAAATATAGATTGACTTCATAAACAGAATTTTGGTGAATAGCGTTCCAGAACTCATTTCGAATTCAAAACCAAATATCGTATTGACGCAATCGCGATAAAATATTATGATCGACGGCTACCGATTAGGTACTCTATCTAAACTGATGAAGCAGAAGATACATACGAACAATAAACACAATAATTATGTCGGACCCACTTATCGATAAAAACGAATCGGTATCGAGTATTGGGCTATTCACTCACGATTGCTAGGTAACGTTGCTATTCGCACAGATTGTTCGATTTAGAGTGTCTATTCGATTTTATCTCACATTCAAGCAAATATCCAATTACTTAGAGGCAAGCTTTTTCTAAGAAGATGAATGTCGTTAGGATGATAATAAAATGCTATCCGTCGGTGAATACTATTAGGAAAGTGTTGATTTTCCGTAAAGCGATGTTTTGTATCCAACGAGAATGATTCGTTCTTAGTTTGTGGTGTTAAATTAATAGATCCATCAGTACTATTTTCTCGAGTTCAACGTAGGTAATAGGTAATACGGGCTGGTGTCCGCAACTCCACGTCAATGCGAGTATTTTGCGTACGGGGAATTTAATGTAATAAATAGTAGATTTAGTCAAATAATTTCTAGGTTAAAACAAATTTTAATCAAGTCGCTTGTTGTGTTATGATCCAATTTCTGTTCAAATCAGATTAAAATATTTTTAACCTTTTTTTCTGTTGCCAGAATTAATTCTTGATAAAAATCACACGCACAGGTTTTTACATAATTTTCCAAATAAAAAAGGATTTTCGCATACACAACTACAGTAGGTAAGAGAAGTTCTTAACACAAAAGGTTAACACAAAAGGTTCGTAATCAAAAACACACTTGACAACCTTACTTTATCTGTAATTATCACAAAGGTAGTCTAGCAACGGGTTCAAAGTAACCGGAGACTGTAAAACTGACAAGATAGGCTAAACCAAAATATAATTAAACATAGGTACCACCGCCATTACGCCTACTCTGTAGACTGGGTATGTGTTTTGTTTAGTCTGTTTTAGTTTTGAGATGGATATTTTGATTTGAATTTAATTTTAACTTATTAAATATATAATTATATATTTTTTTTAATTTTTGTTTACTTTTTAAACGGTTTTATTTAGCTCACCCCGTTTGTTTTATTATTTATTCTTGGGTCATATTTAGTAATTCAAATTTCACCCTCTTCCTGTCAACCGATTAATCTGAAATTTTGTATACACTTTGGATTTTGGTGACAATACAATTATGTTTATTCATTATCATTATAAATTCAAGATGGCCGCCGCTACAAAATGGCGGATAATTTATGTTTTATTAATCCCATCAATATGGGTATCAAATGAAAGGGCTCAACAAGCAGAATACAATATACTATAAAAAATTGAAATCCAAGATGGCAGCCGCTACAAAATGGCGGATAACGTAGGTTTTATCAATCCCATCAATATGGGTATCAAATGAAAGGGCTCAACAAGCAGAATACAATATACTATAAAAATTGAAATACAAGATGGCGGCCGCTACAAAATGGCGGATAACGTAGGTTTTATCGATCCCATCAATATGGGTATCAAATGAAAGTGCTCAACCAGTATAATACAATATACTATATAAAATTAAAATCCAAGATGGCGGCCTCTACAAAATGGCGGATAACTTAGGTTTTATCAATCCCATCAACATGGGTATCAAATGAAAGGTCTCAACAAGTAGAATACAATTTACTATGCAAAATTGAAATCTAAGATGGCCGCCGCTACCAAATGGCTGATAACAATTTTTTTTCAAGCACTAAATGAATTAAACAGAATGCGAAATAAAAACTAAAAACTAGAAAATAAAAAAATTGGTAAAAAAACTTTTTCAGTTAAACGGTTTTATGTTAAACATACATTGCAATGTTTAAGATAAATGTACTAAAAACCAAAAAATAATAAAATAGATACAGTCGTGGGAATTATAAACATATGCATAGACTAGACTAAAATAAAACCGTGGGGCACGTCACATTAAGTCGATAATTTGTAGACAATTGACGTGCCCCACGGTTTTATTTTAGTCTAGTCTATGCATATGTTTATAATTCCCACGACTGTATCTATTTTATTATTTTTTGGTTTTTAGTACATTTATCTTAAACATTGCAATGTATGTTTAACATAAAACCGTTTAACTGAAAAAGTTTTTTTACCAATTTTTTTTTTTATATTACTTTTTTATATATTTACTTTAATTTTTATTATATAAATAAATATTTTTTTTAATATTAATATAATTAAGAGCTTGTTACTATGTGATAACGCTTGCAGGGCCAAGATGGCCCGAGATCGCACATTACAGGGAGCTTTGGAAGGAAAAAGGGGAGGCCTTTGCCCAGCTTTGGGATACCATAAACGCTAACATAAAAAAAGAGTTTTCTGTTTGGTCATATTGCTCCAATCGTTATTTTTTGGGTTCCGCACCTCAAAAGGAAAAAACGGAAACCTTATAGGATCACTTTGTTGCCCGTTCGTCCGTCTGTCTGTCAAGACCCTTTATCTCGGGAACGCGTGCAGATATCGAGTTGAAATTAAAACCATATACTCAGGTATACAATCACTTGAAGCTGTGAAAAAATCAAATACCCAAGTTAACATAAAAAAAGATACGGCCGTTTATGCCGCAAAGAACGTATATACACTCTCAAGGGAATCAAAATGTATAGGGTACTTCCCGTTGATCTAGAATCATGAAATTTGGCAAGAAGCAAGATCATGGTAGCACAAGTAGGTAAAGGAAAACTGTAAATGTGTAGGTACATTAAAAAAAATCCCGTGATAAACTATTTACATACCTACAACGTACGGAACCCTCGGTGCGCGAGTCCGACTCGCACTTGACCGGTTTTTTAACATTTATTTGTAGTAAGTATTCTGCCCGTCGATTCTGTAAAAATCTCACCGTGAAAACTTAGGTGAAGTGAGTTTGTGTTTTCTAGGAATTGACACTATTGACAGCTCACTCCGCGCTCATTTCACCTAAGTTTTCACGATGAGACTTTTCCAGAATAGCACCGCTGTTCTTTATACATCGCCTAGAATTTTCATCGAAATAAATATTCGGAAATATTCCTCATCATTCTCCCGCTCTTATCCCAACTTATTTGGCGTCGTCAGCACAACATGTCTTTTTTTCCATACTTCTGTATTAGTCGTCATCTCGATAGTCACTCCCTTTCTAGGCACATCATCTTCACACAGTCCATCCATCGTTTCATTGATCGTCCCCTACTTATTTGGGAGAAATATGTACAGACGCCAGCACATCAACCTACTACAATCCGTCAAATTTCTTTAATAGATTTTCAACTTTATCGCTAAAGCATAAGGTTCAAAGTTAATTGGGAAAATTTGACAGTTTCGGGTAGCTTGATGTGCTGGCGTGTGTACGAAACTGATGAATTTGTTACTTTCCCAACTCTATTTGATCATTCTTGCGTAATAAAATATTTCTGCCTACAAATTGACATACGATGTACTTTCAATGTGACACAAAATCAAGTTGTAAATAAACCTAGAATCCTGCGATAAGAAGGTTTATTCAATTAATAAGAAAGAAAATACATTTATTTAGCACAGACTGAGAGACACACAATACACCAGATAGTTAGATAATAGTCGTACATCAGATAAAAACTAAGATAAAAATAAAAAGTGAAAAGTCCAAGTAATCAAGTAATAGATTGAGATTGATCTCAATCTAGTGTTAAAGTTAAACTTTACTGTATTAATCAAATATTGTAATCAAGCAGAAGATCTAGGAAAACAAACTAAGAAAACTGTTAAAACTTTCCTGAAACTTGCACAGCGAAAACAATTTTTTACTTCCATTTTTCGATTGTTACAGAAGTTCGCAAAAATCACAAACGAAAACTTTCAGGTACCACATTAAAAATTCATAAAGCGATGTTCAAGAAAAACCGTTTTTACGGTTTTTATTTATCGACAATCATTTTTCATGTTATCGGTCTTACGATGTCTATAAAAATGAAATATCGTTTGGTTACGTAACTATGCCTTTGATGTTATAATAGGGCGTATAGTATACCAGTCTTCAAATGAGACAGGGGATGACGCATCAACTGAACTTAGGAAAATCAATACTAAACATGGTACCTACGGTGGAAAGTAGCATATTTACTTATTTATAACCAACTTATATTAACAGTTTGCACCACACATACAAGTTATCAGTCAATATTAATAATTTTATTACACATGTCATACAATCATAAAATTAGGTTAAATCACATAATAAAACAGGGCAAAATTTGATGTTTTGTTGTAGATAGTTGACATGTCAAAGAATATGACAAGTTACAACTTTTTAAACAGTTTAAAAATTTTTAACCAATAGTCTGTGTAAAAATTATTAACTAATCTTTTAATCTTTTTTACACAGCTTTTGGTCAATCGTTGGAAAAACACTGATAATTCATTTAGTAATTTTTAATGATTTTTAATGATAATGGGTTTTTTGACACCAAACAAATCTTTTGTTCATTTCGCAGACTGAGTAGTAAGACTAAAATGCTACGCAATTACCAATGTTTAATACACGCACATACTTTTTTTATCCCATTACCAAACGTAAGAACTCGGACGGCGAATAAATGCGAACAAAAACGTACCCCATATTTACATGTTGCTATTTTTCATCCAATCTAATCGTTGTTAAAGTTGAAAGTTCCATTTGTTCTCGTCCCTAGACATCAGTCTGCGTCAGCAAGGAGGTTTTTGTGGTCACACCTACATTAGCTCCCTGCCTACAAATGTGGGTTTTAGTGGAGCGGTTCAACACTCTGTTGCGGCTAATCACTTTACAAGTTTCGCCTCATTAAGCTGATTGTGACCCGCTCTAGCTCATAGTTTTGTACAAACAATATTTATTTGTTCAAGACTTAAACCTATTACAATTTTTGTACCTTATTAAATTAGGCTTTGTAACTCAGTAACAAGATACAAGACATGATGCAACTGGGCTTAAACTAGGAGGACTCCTGTGCTATAAGCACCAGTATGTAGGCCAGTTTGTAGTCAATCGAGTTCGAGCTACTCGAATACGACCTTTGCGGAATCGATTTTAAATCACAGTCGAACGAAAAAATTTCTTTCTAGCCCTGAACAAAACTACTGTAACATTTCTTTCATAATTGCTTTTAAAAGTTTCTCTATACTATAAAACTTTTTCTAAGGACATAAGATAACATCTTTAGTGTTGAGTAAACTAGCGTGCACACGCATAAAAGGAGTTCTAGCAAAATCTACAAAAGCTATAGGGGAAAAGTCATAGCAATAAAATAAATGTAAATACAGTGAATAGGTAATTCTTTTTCCATAAACTTATGCGGTAGTTCTTCACTCACGAATAGCGAAGCAACTGTTTCGAAAATCTGAGCACATTATATTTGATGCGAGATAACGAGTGAAACAGCCTTTTGCGCGTAAATTGTTAGAAAAAAAAGGGGAAAATAGGTTCTTTCCTACATTAGATACTAAAAGCAGAATACGTTCTTAGAGAGGCGTAGTTAAATCAATTTGGGCGGGTCGCGATACATTCGCTCCGGACAAAATATTCGTTTATTCGACGCCTGACCTTCAGAGCTTTTGTTTTCGATCGGTTTCCTTCCAGGGATGTGGGTGGCTTCTTCGATTGTGTTACGTGATTTTAAATAATAATTTATATGTGGATTCCAGCTGACCTTTAGATGTATGAATTCTAAGTATCTTCGAGTTTGTAAATATCTAAGGTGTGATTTGTGAAAAATGTAGTGGGTTTTTTGGGTTAAATGTTAAGCTATTTGCTTTTGTTTTTAATATATTTTTGATTGTTTTCCCTTATGAAATAAAATAAAATACACGTCCTTCTCCGATTTTACGTAGTAGTGTTTCATGAAATCAAACAATTTTATTATTTAAAAAAAAAGACGAATGAACTCTTTGCAGAAGCTGTTACTGTAACATAAATGAACCATGTCAATCCATACTAATATTATAAATGTGGAAGTGTGTCTGTCTGTCTGTTATTAGCTATGTAACATTTTTACCTACTGTAAACTTATCATGTTACTGACTGATCTCGTGGGGCTTCCTGATATTGTAGCAAGCTTTACATAATTTTACTTATATTTATTTGAGTGCGTTTGTTTTATTAATTGCTGTTACATCCACACTAATATTATAAAAATGCGAAAGTGTGACTGTCTGTTACCGCTTCACGCTTAAACCGCTGTACCGATTTAGATGAAATTTGGTATAGAGATAGTTTGAGTCCCGGGAAAGGCAATGGGATAGTTTTTATCCCGATATTCCCACAGAATCGACACTTATGCGGGAGAAATCGCGGGGCGCTACTAGTATAATATAAAGCACAAGCATAAACTTTCTTAATCTAGTTAGTGGGTGACATACTGCTCTCATAGATAGGTAACAAAATAACCTGTGTTTATGAGAAACTATTTATAATATATTTTCTATTTCCATATAGAAAATAAATAAGTAGCCTAGCTCAAGCAGACGAGAACAATATTTCGAACACAAAAATCAATTTCCTCGGAGCTTCATGAAAATCCAGCAACGTCCTAAGTATTGTATTTCGAAAAAGCTTGTGTGTGGGCACTGATAACATTATTTGCACTCTTTGTTTCACGGTTCGAGACGGCCCTTTGGCGGGGCAAATCAACCATTGATGTGTAGTGACGCGGTAAGCAAATCAGTCATACCTACTGGCCATTATGAGATCCCATTTTGCTCCCAGTTGGGTTGTAAAGGGAATGGATCGGGGTTGAAAACGTTTTGAAAAAGAACTGTTGGATATTGAAAAACCGTCAAATGTTTTTCTAAACAGTTGGGTAATGAGATGGAAAGATACTTTATTGATGAAAGCGAAATCGATTTAGCTATTTACAATGGTTGAACAGTTACCTAATACATAAACTCACGCCTTCATCCAAACAGGGGGTAGGTAGAAACTACAGAACGACACCTGCGATGGTCCTTATTTACTCCTTATGCTTCTTTAATCAATGTTAAGCTACTTTTTTTTTAACGTGGAGAAGTGCTCATGCATACTGCACTACCACGGGGAGATAGTGCAGTTATGTGGGACTCTAACTCACTAAAACTCCACGGTGTCCTCTTCTGCCGCTTACGCCAAGAACACGGGCACTCGTTAGCACTCATCCGTGAACCCGCCGCGGCTGTCCGTTGCCGGACCCTCCTCTGGGGACTGAGGAGTACTCCCGATCACCGGCGCAGTACACATAGCACGCCGTGACCACCCCAGGGACCAAACCAGCACATGGGCGCCAGACAACCCCGTGTCTGGGCACCCTTGGTCCCCCTGCGACGGGTCAGGTCATTGCCCCGCCGCCTGCCAATTTTCGGCTGCAGAGGATAGGGAGAGTGGCGCTTCTGAATTTAAAATAAATGCAATACCTTTTTTTTTTTTGTCGGGGGGAAACCTTCAAAAGGCACCCGACCTCCGGGGAGGGAGGTCGGGGAGTGTGGGATTTTTACCTCACTAAAACCGCCCCGGTGATCACCTTCAGCACATAGGGGTGGTCCCGGTTCCTCTTAAAAGACCAATTCCGGAACCCCCCCGTGCAACGCCTGCAAGGCACATCCCTGGGGAGACTGTAAAGGGGCCTCCCCTGAGCCTCGCTATGCACGGCAGCATGGCTTCCTTGTTGGCCGTAACAGCGCTACTGCTAAGGTCTGCGCTAAAAAAAGCGCTAAGGCTGCATGAGGTCCTGGGTTTGATTCTCAGGTCGGACAAAGTGTTGTTAGGTTTTCCATCTGGAATTTCTCAGTAGCAGCCCGGAGTCTGAATTTGTGTCCAGCTGATGGCAATAAGGTCGTCCCCTATTACATGGGACTTTTAACTGGCGAAATGTAGGTGTAATATAGGTAAGAACAACTCTGCTTTACCCTTCGGGTAAACAAGGCGTGATGTTATGCTATATTAAAATATCTAGTATAAGTACTAATCAACTTACAGTACCCGGCGATAAATATTGCACAGCAACCTTTGGAAACAGACAATCGGCTAATTTCGGCTTCGTAGAGCGTTATCTCTGTCGCACGAAATACAAACAGTCCGGTATCTATTAGGAGCTGTTAAAACAATTATGATTTGCTTCTTTTGATAATTATTTTTATTCTTTGTATAAAATACTAAAAAAAGGTAAAGGTCAATGTACAATATTTAACGCCGGGTACTGTATCATGTTAGAGCAAGTGTCCTAAGATATAGTTGTCTATAATCATTGTAGAGATTCAGACGATTCAAGATAGATTGAAAACCGACCCCAACTTTCTAGGACTGAACTGGTATAATGATAATGATCTTAATTACGTTTCTCGTTAAATAATGGCTTACTAATATAAGCTTTATCATCTTATCTATTTTATGTTAGCAAGCTATACTACTGAGCAAGATTTAGTCTTAATATGATAACTCAAAGGTAGACCTTTGAATGCCTTAGGTACAGACGCCAGCACATCAAGCTACCCGAAACTGTCAAATTTTCCCAATCAACTTTGAACCTTATGTTTCAGCGATAAAGTTGAAAATCTATTAAAGAAATTTGACAGATTGTAGTAGCTTCATGTGCTGGCAACTGTACTTAGCTTCCATTCAGTGTGAACTTAAATAGCGTATATTCAGCTGCAGGGTTTAATTTGCTTTTCTATATGCAATGTGGGTATATTGGGTATATTAATGAAGATTAATATCGTCTACTGCAATCGTCTAAAGCAAGGGTCAATGGGGAAATGGTCACATTGGTCAAAAGCATAAAATCTAAATATTTTAAACCTACATGGGCACTTATGAAACGTCAGTACTTTCTTTTGTTTCTAATTGGTCGCTTCCTATGGAGAAGAGCCGGCAAAAAACTCCACGGTTACTCTGTTAAAAATAATTGGCTGTATTGTAAAAGCCAATTATTTTTAAAATGTTTTCTTGTTAATAGGTAATGAGAGCACAGTGTAGGCCTGTCAACAAGTACCAGGTACTTAATAAAATAGAAATAGACATACTTGTCATATTTTTATGGGTTGTTGGAGAAAACTGCAACAAGTTTTTTCCCTCATTCGGTTTGTACGACACTCATAGGAAAGGGAAGATCATCTTTTCTTTACCAAAAACTATACGGCCAAAGCAAAGGGCTAAGAGTGTCCCTAAAAGCATAATTTTCAACTAAATATCTACACCTAAAGATATTTTTAGCTTTTAAAATGTATACCTACAATAAAATGATGTTGCTCCATCGTGTCGTGAGCCAACGAAGGGACTCTTCATATAGATAAAGCCCTCTTTATTGTCTTCTGTAATTGAAAGGTCGGAGGTATTTCCCTCTCGGAGCTCCTAAATGTGTCTCAGCTGGGTCCGCGCTGCGTAAAATAGCATTTTTGCCCCTCAATACGTTAGAATTGCGCAATTGTTAACTTTATTCCGTTTATTTCAGTCCAAATTAGTTTTATTGTTGTTCTAATGGCAACTATTAAGCGAAATCAATGTTTATTTGCCTATAAATTGAAGTGAACAATTCGTAAAGTTGAGCACTAAAATCGAGAGTTAAGGCTTCAGTATTAGTTGGTTCGTTTCTTTTACTTTGTTGTGAAAAGTTTCTGGCTTGGTGCCAAGTACTTACACTGTGAAAGAGTTGTTAGTGTTCTTATCAGCAGGTAGGCTTTTAATTTCTTATTCCATTATACCTGCGACTGCTTTCCTTACCTGAACTGTAATAATTTATTTACACATTGTTACTATTCTTACCTTAAGATTAGTCTTACATAATCATTCTGTCTGTAACTGTTGGTGACATTCAATTTGTTGTATGCGGTGGGCCCCAAACTAGGCGGTGCCTGTATCTTGGGAACCTGAGTTGTGATGCATAATTCTGTTTTTTACTGGTGTTGTTATGGGAATGCCAGATCTTCTCCAAATTATGCCTCTAAAAATATATATTCGGAACATAAATCTTCGTGATCACCGTTTGACTCCCACGCTTAAATATGTGCTAAATGTCATACCATTATCAAAGGATTTTTCATAACGTTCATTCTGAATTCTTCGCAGTCTCGCCGTCTCATATTCTGGACAATATTTCAAAACATTTTTCACAAAGTAGACTTAGCTACCTGAAAATGTCAACAGTGGGTTACGTTAAACGTTTCAATATCCGTACCCGCGTTAAGGCTCCTTCAAACAGGCGTGATACGCGATAAAATCGCGCGCGATATAAAGACACCACAAGTCGCGCAACGAGTGGTGCCTTTGTGTCGCGCGTGATTCGTGTTGTGCGGCGCGCCTGCTTGCAGGACTCTTTAAAGCATTTTTTATTGTTTTAACGTGACATGTGATAACCAAATTTTCGACCTTCAGCCGTTTTTATTCACGCCTCAAATGCCTCAAAATTTTCTCTTATTCGAGCATATTTTTTATAGATGGTGAAAATACTTTTTCTTGGTCTGAAAAGACACTTGTAGACAGATTCATTTGTTCATCAAATGATGCCAATCATCACTTCGTTTACTTGACAACTTGAAATAAATTCAACCTTTGGGTTTTCCAAGTCGCTTCTTTTGAAAGGTAACTGATATTTTCTTGGTAGGTATCGCTTTTCTGTATTTCTGAAGAATGAAAATCAATCAATAGTATCGTTATTTCGTGTCATAATAACAAAAGATGTTAATTTTACTACAATTTACAACGCTATGACATGTAAAGGCTCCCACAAACAGGCGCGACACGCGATATAATCGCGTGCGACACAAAGGCAGCGCTCGTTGTGCGACTTGCGGTACTTTGTGTCGCGTGTCGTGTCGCGCCTGTTTGTATGAGCCTTAATGGATAAGGTAAAAAGAAGTGTTACATCAAGCAAAATTTGAAAACAGGAATAATTATTGTTAATAACGGGAAGAAATATCATTTGTAAACAGTTAGGGTTGTTAGTGATACTAATAATATTGTTATATAAAAATACTAATAATAAACCTGAAGAGTTTGTTTTTTTTTTATTTGAGGAGCTCGTGGCTAAGTAATAACAGCCGCACGGGTCGATCTGGACGGTCCGTGGATGGGTGACCAGACCATCTTTACATAGCGAGACCCATCCGTGCCTCGGAAAGCACGCTAAGCCGTTGGTCCAACCTGTCATTCTTGGATCTTTTGACAGTCGTTACGGGTCGTCAGAAGCCCGAAAGTCTTACAACCAGACTAACCAAGGGGTATCGTGTTACCCAGTAACTGGGTTGCGGAGGTCAGATAGGCAGTCGCTCCATGTAAAATACTGGTATTCAGCTGCATCCGATTAGACTGGAAGCCGATCCGACATAGTTGGGAAAAGTCTGTTCAGATTGATTGATTGTTTGAACACTCTTTGTAGATTTTTTTTAAATCCGACCTACCAGTCGGATTAAAAAAAATCTTTTTGCATTTTATAGCACAATTCTCGAGGACGGCTTAACATCACGCTAGGTTCCATAGGAGCCGAGCAAAATAAACAAAAAGTCAGAAATAACGCTAATCGAAAACGAAGTAAAAGCACGATGCGAGGTGGGTCGGCGGAACAAGAAAATTCACGCGGACGAAGTCGCGGGCTAAAGCTAGTAACAAATAATGAAACTAGATACCTATTCATTGAAGCAAGTAAGACAAAATGACGTGGGTGGTCTGAATATTTCGGTAAAAAAGGCACATGAAAAAGGAAATCCTAGTGACGTAAAAGGTCACAGTTTCTTATTATTATGTCTTCTTCATTACACTTAGGGCGACTTCCACCAAACTTTTATACCTAGTATAAGCCTTATCTTAAGAATACATTTTTGACAGTTTCTCCTCTCAAAAACTGTGAGACTTCAATTTTATTCCACGGATAAAAGATCTGACTTTGGTAAAATCAGCCCTAAAGCTGTACTGAAGTACAGTCATAAATTTCTTTTCATCTCCTCCCAATAATTATCCTTTTGTTTCCTGGGATTTCTATTTTTCTCCTGCTTTTTAGGAACAATTGCCTCCAGTCGGGGGTGCGGCGAATGTACAAGTATCTCCCGGGCCCCCGACTCATGGTACTAGAAAGAGCAGTGAGGTTTTAGTTGGTAGGAGGCTGACATAAGCTTGCGTTCTTTCCAGACGGAGGGTATCCAAGAATATTTCTACACAAAAAAAAAATAGAACAATTGCCTAAAATTTAGTTGAGTTAAAAATAATCTTGAGATAAAGATTTCTGTACTTGTGTAACCCAAAAATACATCCAATTTTTAAAACAAGGGGCTTTTATCGCATGGTTTGGAATTGGATGATTCGATGAAATAAGGGCTTACCACACCCTATTACGTTAGCCCGTCTGACTGCCGTCTGCTCTGACACGCCTTTCAGGCTTTTGATAAGTTAAAGTAGTTTCATTAATCAACCATAAACAATTTAAATGGGTTTGCAATTGCGAAGAGCGGTGGGGCTGAATTTACTAGTGTGCATGAATTCTATGATCCATTTAACGTTAACTAGCAAAAGTAAGCTTTCGATAAATAAATATTTCTCTCCCTTTTCCACGCACTTCTGTCCTCTCTCTTCTGTTGTGGGCCAATCTTTTCGGCAGGAGTCACTTTCGTTTCTCCATCTATGTCTTGGTCTGCCGCGATGTGGTCTAGCTTTTAATGGAACTCAATAAATGGATCTTTTCAATATCAATCACCATATTTTTTATCTCTTTAACCTTAGATACTAATAATTTTTTCTCTTGTCCGCAGCGAGCGACCTAGAGTCAATACGAGCGCTCTTCAATGAAAAGGAGAAGGAGTTATCAGTGGCGGTGGCCAAAGTGGAGGAGCTGACGAGGCAGCTTGAGGAGTTGAGGAGAGGCAGAGTCCAGCCCGCGCCCCCATCTGCGCACGAGCTGGACAAGTTGCGCCGCGAGTTAATGGTGAGTTCTGAAGTAAGCTGGACACTATTTTTTTTATTATTTGCGTTTTTTGTTAAACCGCTTTTTTGATTGAGGTGAAGGCCAGATTACCAGATTTTGAACGTTTTTAATTAGGTATTTGAACGTTTTTAATTAGGTACGGGCAATACCCGTACCTAATTAAAAACGTTCAAGTACCTATGCAATCTAATGAGCGTCACTCAATGTCAAAAACTTGATAAAAATGTAAAGAGATTAGAGGTATTTTTGACAGATAGAGACGGAAATAGAATGCGAACGTTCATAAAAATAGGGCAATTATCGTCGCTCTTATCGCCATTAATCCAGGGATTAATGAACGTGATATATACCACTAAAATGATAAACGTGCGAATGCCGTGGTAGTGAACCTATTATTTTTCATTAGTACTTGATTAATTGTTTAAATCAACTAGTCACTAGGCAATTTTAATAAGGCTTCGTGAACATACATTTACAAACTTTAGATTGCCAGGCGAGGCTTAAGGTGTATCGAGCAAATGTCCCCAACACGGTACCTACTTGATAATAATAATGTCATAACAAGATGGCTGCTACGGTTGACAGGCAAATATGGATCATCACGACTATCTTTACATATGTATTGGGTTATTATTATTATCCAGACAGCTTTTACGACATCCGTGAGAAGGGTTGATGTGATATTCTCGTATGTAGCTGAAAACACGGTAACACGGTTGTTGGGGGGTCTTACATATAAGTATACTCTCTTAGTAGGTATCGCAAGAGTATCGTTTCTAACGTTGAGGGGTTGCGCTAGGTAGCCGTGAAATTCAAATTTTCTTACGTTTTTTGCAATTTGCAGATCATTGTTTGGTTGTAAGTTGAAGAAAATATGATTCACGCAAAATAGTTCATACAATCCTATTGATTGATATTTCATTCAATAGGAACTTAGCTCATTCAAGTTGTCTATACTTCCCGTATGGATAACTTTAATGATTATAATTATGTAGTCATATTTGTTACGCTCACGAATCATATTTTAATGAACATTCAACATTGAAGAACATACAACAGAGAATTGTGCGGGCTACCCGCCGCTTCCCT
This sequence comes from Luperina testacea, assembly GCA_927399505.1. NCBI lineage: Eukaryota > Metazoa > Arthropoda > Insecta > Lepidoptera > Noctuidae > Luperina > Luperina testacea. The sequence goes on along the minus strand of OV656768.1, from coordinate 12,406,730 downwards.
CTTAAAACAATATTGTTCTTACTCTAGGATTTCTCTTGTATCGTACATGTGAGATTTTTGTCTGCACACGCATCCTTGGATCATGCAAATATTTTATTCCATACGGGAATCGGACTTGCAAGCCGTAGTAACGCAGATGCAAATTACGCAGCAAAATCAATAAAAATCAAGTCATTTATTCAAATTAGGCTGAGAATCAGCACTTTGCGAATGTCAAAATTACAAAAAAGAGTCCCCCAAAACGCCCGCCCTTCACCAGCTTCTTAGCGCTTTCGCTGGGAAGGAGAAATGGCGTAACAAACTCCCCAGCAGCACAGCTGTCTGTTCAGTTAGAAAATACTTGATTGTATACAATACTAGGTATGCAAAGTAGCAACAAGACAGTACAAGACAGACAACAAGACAGTACATAAAATTAAATTATTTGCCATTATGTCAGCTAGCCACGCTAATATACCAACAGCCACTGCATCAATCGACCCATCTATCCACTTAAATTTTAATAATACTCTCAAAGAACACGCTTACTCTTAAGAGCGTTTACGCCGTGCTACATATTTTCATACAAACTTTCAAGCCCTTATTTTTCATGAAACTTCATAAGCAGGATACAAAGGTCTAAAAAGTTAGTAGAGTTTATTTTCGAAATGTCTTATTTAATAAAAAAAGATAAATGGAAATATCTGTTTCTATGGAAAATTTAAAATCGGTCTAATTTGGCTGTAACACTGTTTTTCGAAAATCTTCTTAACTGACATTTTAGACTGAAGTTTCATTAAAATCGGTTCATTAATTTCAAAATACGAGGGCTTGAAAGTTTGTATGAAATGCCGTACGGCGTAAACGCTCTTAACCAGCAGGGCGACTCTTCCGTGTTCCTTGATAATATTAAATTAGCTACCTCCCTGTATTTTCCATAAATATAATATTAAAAAGGTGTAAGGTGCACGTCTGCTAAACTTTACCAGTTCATTAAACTTAGTAACAACTCCCAAACAATTTTAGTCTTTAATTATTGAGTACAATGATCTATTTAAAAACGCTTTATAAACTTGACTTATTGTTTCCTTTTCTTTGAGGGGGAAGGACGCTTAGTTCCGACAGCGGTTTATTTTATCCTAATTAATAAAAATGAAGACAATAACCGCATGCCTGAGTTCTGGATAAGACGCCCTTGGGAAGAAAATAAGCAGAGACTCTTAAAGTGTTCCCTTTGTTGTCCTGTTATTATTGAAGTAAATGGATCGTCGTTGGTCGTACTGAATAAAGCTCACCATCAAAATTAAAAAATTCAATGTCTATTTTGAAAGCCTTTCCGTGCTAGAAATAAAGATAAGTTCAGAATGTTACTCACATTTTTGAAATTGTTAATTAAAATCGAGGCTGAAAATATGATTTTTATGGCCTGTATCTATGTGCGCGTTTAGAATAGGTGGCTAGAAAGAAAAGTCCTCCTTTTACATTGTACTTTGTTCAGGCATAATATCTCTGTTTAGGTAAAATACTATCCTGACTAAAACAGCTAGTTGAAAATAAACTTTAAGGAGGTCCCTCGTCACACTTCCGGCCCTTGTCAGCCACTGTACCTGATAGCCGATAATTGTAATAAGGCCTGTCGAAATCAATGAGGCCACGGCTTTTTGTGGCCCACCTGTCGATATCTGGTTTCGAACATTTTGCTTTTAAAGGTGGGCGATTTGAAATCATTGTGGCCTTCAGTAGATCTAATGTGAAATTGTGAATTTGTTATGAGTAATGTAACTTTTATTGCATCCCGAGTGTGCTTATCTAGATACCTAAGTAAGTAAAGACAAGTTAATATTTTTCGTCATATCGAAAATTTATCTAGCCACAAAAAGTAAACTCACAAATTTATTTATTTAGAAGTAACTGCGCCCGCGACTTCATTCGAGTGGATGTCGGAACAAATTGGATTTCATGGGTCATATGTTTTTTGCGCGGAACCCGGTTGATATAAGTTGGGGTAGTTTTCTTTTAATTTTTTCTCTATCGAACGTACAACTTTCGTTTTGCATGCTGAGTTTACCTATTTTGATGATTGTACACTATTGTTTATCTGTTTATGCTTGTTTTTTATGCCCATAACTGGCGTAAACAATCGTTGGTAGACCTATAAATAAATAAAAAACCTAATTCTTTTTCTAAATTTCTCCATGTAAAATACTGGTATTCAGCTGAATCCGGTTAGGCTAGAAGCCGACCCCAACATAGTTGGGAAAAGGCTATGCAGATGATGATTTAAGAAGATTCTATCTATCTTGCTATCTTGGTAGACGTTAGAATACGAATCAATCAATCGAGCACGAGAATAGAATAGAGGCCAACTTTTTCAAAAAGGTTATGGTGATTGATTTATTGTTCCTATTGAGTTATCTAATAAACTAAATTTGATAACGCGCCCTATTTGATACCTTCTAGATGTATTGCAGACATTGCTTGTAAACAATTTTTCATAACACCCGCGGTTACAGCCAGTGTATTCTGTAAAATATCAACGTGAAAACTGAGGTGAAGTCAGTTTGAAGTGAGCTATCATTCCAGCGGATACGAGGGATTGACTCTATTGACAACTCACTTCGAGCTCACCTAAATTTTCACGCTGAAATTGTTTTGTCATGCATTGTTTACGCCATAAATATACCCAATCAAAAACAAAAGAAAGAAGGGAGGCCTTTATTTACCCTGCAGTGGAACGCGATAATAATAAAAATATGCGTAAAACGTTTGGAATTCTTAGCAATTTTTTTTTCCATCAACGTCCAAAACTATTTCACGGGAACACCCAAATATACCGAAATATTTTATTCCGAATTTCGATGTTCCGATTTTCAAATTCCGAATTTTTTAAATTTTCCGAATAACCTGCTAAAATGAAGATTCTGATTTTAATTAGTGTAATATTCAGTTACGTATATAAATTAATGTAACGTTTAATGTAATTTAAAAACGTCTACTTTGTTATTAATATTTGTGTATTAATATTTTTTTTTTTTGTGTTTTCCTCTTTTCTATAAATATGTTAGCGGCCAAACCCGATTTTAGGATGAACTAGTTTCGCCTAGGCCAACCAGTTCTCCCTACACGCGATAGAACAAACCCTTCGGGTGACATCGGCTGCATGGTTGCGGTCGGTCGATATGTGACGTAGGCTGCAAAAGCGAGCTAAGGGCATCCCGAGGTTTGGATTGGTTAGGTTACTTTAAACCCTTTACACAGAAATAAGCGAGCGAATGAGAATACCGTGCATCGAAGTGTAGTGGCGTCGCAGAGACGGTCTTTCGCAGTAACGTGCATTGCAATTTTGTAGCATCGTATTAGCATTTATCGATATTTTGTGCGTCGAAATTCCGTATTCTATTCGTATATTTGTCTTGCTATTCAGTTTTGCAAGGCATTTTTGTTTCGGAATTCTAATTAATCGGAATTCGTATTTTTGATGTTTCGAATTATCATTAATTTGGACTTTTTGTTATTCGATCTATTGAAATTCGGTATTTCGAGAATAGTAATTATAAACGTTAGGAATATTGAAATTTCGGAATTATAAAAAGAGATTGCGGAATAATAAATCGGAGTTATTAGGAATTTTGAACCTTTCGGAATTATGAAAATCGGTATTTTGAAATTCGTATTTGTGACTGTCGGAATAAAGTTTTTCGTATTTATGTAATGTACCCCTATTTCACACCTAGATATCATTACTTTATTATTTCGAAGTCACTTTACCCTACCTATTTTTATTTTCACATTTACGTGTCAAACAACAAACGCTTTGATGGTCAATAGCGCCATAGCGACTGTCCTAACAATATAATAAAGGCGATGATCCCATTCACCTAGGAGATGCCTCAGATAGCTAACGAGACCGCTAACACGCGGGTGACGGGACACACTGTAATATTTGTAGAGAGAGTGACCAGCCAACTAGGTTGCGGGCATTCGGCCGCTTGAACCCGCATCTTGGACTTGATAGTTGGGGGGCTATTCCGATCGTCATTTGTTTATAAGTAGTCTTTTTGTCCTCTTTGGTTATGGCCAGTGCTTGTCCCTATAGGTAATGGATCGCTAACGAGACGGCTAACACACGGTTGACGGGACACAGTAATATTTGTAGAGAGAGTGACCAGCCAACTAGCAACTATATAGGTTGCGGGCATTCGGCGGCTTGAACCCGCGTCTTGGACTTGATAGTTGGGAGCCTATTCTGATCTTCCTTTTTTTACGTGTTTATGTCGCTGATAAAGATGACAATGCTTTAGAGAAACTTTCCTTTACAACACATACCTTACTATGTTAAATATACCTGATATTAAAAAAAATAGTAGACTTAAGGAAAATACGATCGTGCCAGCGACACGAAGAAGAATAAAAATAATTTTCTACGGAAAAATCAACATCATGGTCGGTGTCCAGCAGGTTTCCTGTTAATTTTACCTACATGACAAATCTTTAACAGAAATGTTAAGATTCGAAATGGTTTCTCTGAGAATCAAACTGAAAAGTATTATTTTAGACTCTTTTCCTGTTATAAGACCAATCATACTTCTCGTAACTGAGACTTATCCAACGCAAACAAATTTCTCTAGGAATTGATATTCTACAAAGGAACACGTAATCATATGTATTGTTCTGAACCAATAAAAAAATGAGAACACTAATACAGCTATTTATATGACACCGAGATTCGAGAATAGTCCTTGTATACGAGACGACTTAAACTCGCGCGACTGGCTCGGATGTATTGCCAAAGAAACAATATTGAACTCGTCGAACTGGAATAATGAGACATGCGTCTAACAAGACTCTTGGTCTCCGTATATTTTCTGAAGACGACGATGTATAAAAACATCCGACGCCTACTAATATAGTAATATTACTGAGAGCAATAACAAAGTATTTTCTGTCAGTATAACAGGAAAAATGAAAGGTAATATTGGTGAAAATATCTCCTTGTCCCGCTTGTTGTAATCTCGTAAACGGGTTGAATTGACAGCCGGTACGCCGTGACAGCTGTACCTATAGATAGGGTAAACAAATCAAGAGGAAGAAAACGTAAGGATTTCATTGAACGTGACACTGCGTACACGACACGACGTTCAGTCAACAGAAGCCTGATAATTTGTGGATTAAACTAAGCAATAGTTTAAACTAATAGAAACGACAATTAATTCAAATTATTGCGAGCTAGACAAACATGCAACTATAAATTTTGTGCTAAGCGAACTCATTGAACTATAGCTGCAATTACAGTTGCATACCATACGCAGTCTATCAACACCTAGACGATAAATCAGTTGTGAATTAATTTAGTGGACATCTTAATAACGAGCGATAATATTTTGACCGTGATGCTAATCTACTCGTATGATAGGGATAGAGTGTGAACGTTTATACAACACGTAATTAGGTAGGCGATATCTACGTGTTGGACTCAGGGTTGCATTAGTTAACGATGTTAGGAAATATAAAAGGGGTTCGAGAAATTCGCGCAGAATTAAAAACAAGGCGAGTTTTCCTTTTACCAAAAGCCCCGGAATTCGGAATAGTCGGACAAGTAAACTGGACAAACGATTTCAGATGAAGGTCAAGAAATTCACAGTTCCACCGAGAATTTAAATCTGTAGATTTAGTTCCGAATTGTGAGTTTTCCATTTTGATAGTTTCTAAATTATAATGAGTTGCTTCTAATTTGTCACCGTAATTAGTACATTCTTCAAGAAACGTTTAAATATATTCCACGCAGCATAATCTGTAGTGCCAGTTAATTATGATGTTGATGATATATTGTCCCCGTGGGCTGCATGTAACTGCAGGGTCATCCGACAAGAGCATGGCCGGACCAACGTGTCTCGTGTCGGATCAAGCGACTGGAAGTTTTTCAATTACTGAACTTTGTAATATGGTTCCAGCATTTTCCAAGAGCAGTCTATTTTGAACTTAAATATGCAGCTTATAAGGATTTGACTAAAAAATGTTTGCGTAAAAATAACTTAACAGCTTATTTTTTTTTTGTTTTTTTGGAGTGACGTATTTTTGTGAGTGTTTCTTACATATAGTCCAGTCAATGGAAACTTGTTCAGGGTGCTTAGGAAGTGAACATACAAAAAGTCCTGAGGTCTAGAAGGTGAGCCAGAGTGGGACACACACACACATAGTTCCCACTTTTAGGTTTTTCACATATAATATCTCAAAAACGGTGAATTGTTTAATGGGAATGTTCACTCCGTAAGTACCTACCTTGAGTAAGTTTCTGAAGGAATCGCTCACGCACTCTACACCCCCTTTTGGGCAATTTGTTGACTGGACTACTAAGGTGTTTAACTGTTAATATTATCGTTAATTCTAGCAATGTTATTGTAAATTGTTTCTGTGATTAAAGGATCACGTGACTAGCTACTTGCCGAATTAGACACCTACTTACCCTATAACAGAAGTTTCCACAACTCTTTTCGGGACCATTTTTATTACATAACTCCATTAGATAAACTCACCAACCCTACAGGTAACTACGAGTACAACTATTCCCACGTCACCGGACTAATTTCGCTAGTGAGTCTAATGCCAACATTTTGATTCAGTCCAATTTGACAATTTAGTTACCGACGCGGCACTCAACCGGCCCAGTGTTCATCCGTTAACCTAAGAAAAAAAAAAATGTGAAAATAATGTAGTGAAGTTAATGGACCAGTGGACTTAAAATTAAGTGTTGTGAAGTGACTGAAATATCTTTAATACAACAAGTGGGTCGAGGGCGAAAGGTCGGTATTAGAGTAGATCAAGTTAGTCTGCTAGTACCCGTTTCAATTTGTGTCGTATTTCGTAAACTGGACCCTTTTCTGTCCTCTTTCGAGTTCTACGTTATTTATGCAAGGTGGATCGGATTTCAATGAGACGTTTGTTGTGATAAATACGTATTCCTTGACTTGCTCTAATGATTTATAGGTAAGAATCAAGTCGGTACATACTTACTTAGATATTTTCTACTTGTGTCTTAAACTACCAATAAAACTGTTCAGTTTAACTTCACAGCTTTACAAAGCTTTACGATACCTAGTTTATGATCAATAAAACTAAGAAATAATAATTCAAACACTCATAAAACTACATTATATGTAGGTAGAAACGTAAAATTCCTAATATTCCTTTACAGTAATTACGGCGGACGATCTTGGCGATGTCCCTACGTTGGATATTCGGATTAATATCCGCACTGGATCTTAACTAGTTAATCGCCCATTCTCTGAATTTACGTTGTCAATCTACAGAATTACCTGGCTAATGAGACTTGTAGCATTAACAGGTTACCGAACTGATTTATTTATTTATTGATTTAAGGCTCCTACAAACAGGCGCGACACGCGATATAATCGCGCGCGACACAAAGACACCGCTCGTTGCGCGACATGCGGTGTCTTTGTGTCGCGCGCGATTTAATCGCGTGTCGCGCCTGTTTCAAGGAGCCTTTAGGATCTCCAACAAAAGATGTCACGTAAATAAAGAGCAGTATCAAGTATTAATTCGGTGCACTCCTTCACTTATAGGACACCACAGTACCTATACATATACCTATTTATACCTACCTATAGGTAAACTTTAAATTAAATGAATAGGTAAGGAACGAATTTAACTTGCTTACTCAAAAAAGTGGAATTGAAAAGGAAAATCGAGTCCACATTTTCTTCGTTGAGTCAATAGAGCTCGCGACGTGAATCGTAAGAGATTGATTCTGTACGTAACGAGACGGTCTTTTTCTAATACGTAGGTTTTAGTTTAATGTTCTGCAATCGTTCAAAATATATTTAATATACATTAAAATGCTTAAATCTATACTAATAATAAAGCTCTGAAGAGTTTGTTTGAACGCGCTTATCTCTAGAACTACCAGTCGAATCTTAAGGCTCCTTCAAACAGGCGCGACACGCGATAAAATCGCGCGCGACACAGGCACCGCAAGTCGCGCTACGAGCGGTGCCTTTATGTCGCGAACGATTATATCGCGTGTCGCGCCTGTTTGTAGGAGCCTATATTCGGATTTGAAATTCTTGATCTTTACATCACGCTGGGGCCCTTAGGAGCCGAGCAAAACCCAAAAGAAAGTCGGAATGAACGCAGACCGAAAACGAAGTAATAGTGCGGGTAGACGATGCGATACGATGGGGTGGATCGGAGGAACAAAAAAATTTACGCGGAAGCTAGTACAATATATAACACAACTAACTATTTACTTGGTATCTACTACAAATGACTAACGAACTAACTGTACAAAGAAATACAAAACAAAAGGCGTCGTTTAAATTAAACATTGAATAATTGAAATCAAGTAAATTCACGAACGTTCTTTCTTGTTCCTATGACTTTAAACTAGATATTTTAAAGTGTTTTTAGACAGGCTATTTTAGTTCTAATTAAAATACTTTTACGTGAATTTACAAAACTTATATAGCTTGAGCTAAAAACTAAAAAGTTTTAATGAAGGTTCTTACTTACACACAGTGGTTTTACGCTAACTTAAAAATATATTACCTACCGACTTTAAATTCTATAGAATTACAGTCAGTCTCGTCTAAGTATGTCTCCAAGGAAATGTAGGAGCCCCAGATCTAGTATTAAGTCCCCAAGAAGTCCCAACTGAGAGCCTGTGGCCTTAATTTTCATAAGTCATTCTATTTTTGGAACTGGAAAGCTCTTTTGTAATTATAGTGACAGATTTTTGACCTGCTTTTATTAGTATTGAAATGTAAAGCAAATGCTTTAGGTATCCAGTGACAAATTATTTAGGTAGTCGACTATAATCAGTCGACTAGGTACCTTAGTAATTTCTCAAGGCTTACGAAATGTAGATTTTCAAAAGAAATATCTTCGAATCAGCTTTGATACACAACAACAAACTCATTTCAACATACATAAAACACCTGCTTAAAAAAAAAACCGTATCTTCGCTTTTGGGTTGTATCTTTTCGTTAAGCAGGCATTGTACCATCTACATTTCATGGTACAAAAAATTCCCCATAATCCTAACAATGGGTAGAGTAAGGCGAACTAATAAAAAGTAAAGCATTGTGGATCAGCTGTTTATTTTCCCACGCGGTTTTATTTGTTGATCGATATCGTTCAATTATTTACTTTGCATGTATGGATGACCTAGCGACCAGACCAAGCCATCAACCCAAAATGAATTGGTTGAATAGCTTGACATAAGAAAACAGAAAATAAAACAACAGTGTTGTTTTGAGAACAAATACCTGCTAAATAGTACCTAGATCCAATAGGTATTTGGAAATTCAAACCACAGACTTAATGTTTGATGTCTGCTCATGTGCACAAACGTTAAAGCTCAGAATAACTGAGCAAATCAGTGATTTGGTGCTTACCCACACGCATAAACGCAATGGGCAAAGATATAACAAATGGAAAATAATAAAATGCGATAGTTTTTACTCTTCCAAGTAGTTTACTTTTTAGGGTTTCGTATCCAAATGGTGCCAACGGGACCCTATTACTAAGGCTCCGCTGTCCGTCTGTCACATAGCTGTATCTTCTGCACGGTAATAGTTAGAGACACTTAAAATTTTCACCGAGTGTGTACTATGTACTATGGCCGCTATAGCAACATATAATAAAAATAAAATATAGGTAACAATTATAGGGAATACAAGAAAAGTGTTTTACTAGAGTATTTAAAAAGATATTTACGAAACCCTTCGTGTGCGCCACTATAGCAACACATAATAAAAATAAAATATAGGTACAAATTATAGGGAATACAAGAAAAGTGTTTTACTAGAGTATTTAAAAAGATATTTAGGAAACCCTTCGTGTGCGAGCCCGTCTCGCACTTGGCCGCTTTTTCTTTTCGTTTAACTCTATATGAATGAAAAATACAAATTGCTCTTAATGTTGACCAGAAAATCCGTTGACATGGAAAAAGTCATTCACATGGAACTGATTCAGCTCAAGAATGGATTCGTGGTTAGATAAATCAGGGGTATAATGATATGGAATCAGTGTGAAAAAGATTAGACTATTGAAGGAGTTTTTGTTACACTGGTTTTTTTTGAGTCAAGTAGGTACCTAAAATATCGCGTAAAAGTAGTTCTATTTGAACAATGCTTATCGTCATCATTATCTCCATAGCTTTTCTTAGATGAAATCGGTTCCATTCAAAAATAATGTCATTTTCTGAATACTCCATCTGCATCCTAATTGCATAACACACTAATAGTCTAATACTCACAAACTGAAACATTTTGAAGGATAATGCTAATCTATTGCTTCATAAGTTCGAAAAATTTGTCTGCTCAACAACGTAAATAACGCAATGAATGTTGCACTGTCAAAATTAAAGCTATTCCTACTGTTAGTGTGTTACGCAATTATACCGCAGATCGTCATGTTTTATGTAGGTTCCAAGAGGTAATTAAGGTATCACCTGAATATGTTACATTTGTAGAAAAAGTAGGTACATTACAGAAATCGAGAGCTTTGCTCTATAGCCGGCACTGGCCTACAGAGCATGTAATATTTTGCACTGGCCTTTAATTGAGTGAGTCGTAAAATGCCGCACTTTATTTTATAATTATCGGAAACAGCATCGGGAATTAGGTCGCCATGCCCATTGCAGTCCGAAGTAGTTTATACCATAGATTTAGTAAACTACTAGCGTGTTTATACCATAAACAAGGGTAATCAATGAAGTAGAATCTGCTTTCTATATTCTATTTGTGGCTAGGTATATCACGCCTTATGCCAGTTTTCCCTAGAGACTGTTGACTGCAGTGCAATTTACCCGCATTTAAAATGAGCCAGCGTAGATTTCTTTGAAATAAAGCATTTAATAAGAGTAATTATATGCTAGCTAGTACGTTAATGACCATTTGTGATGTTAGGATCTCAATAGATGTGGGTGAAAAATAAGTTTATGGCACAACGTTACGTACTTACTTACAGCTAGATACTAACTATATCGTTCTGACTGACCGACCCCTTGACAATTCAAAAGTGCTTTTAGGTAATGGTTTATTTAAAAGAAATGCTTTGCCAGCTTGGCAGCTTCGTAATATTTTATTTTCAATCATGGATTCTCAAGTCTTGTTGGAGAGTTGTATTTTAATGCACCCTCAACATTATATTATCTTTTGTGCCCAAATTATTCTGTTGAAACTATAACGGTACTAGGATCTTTTGGCACGTGGCGAAAATCAGAACTAACGCCGCCATGTTGATTTTTCAATACAATTTCTGTAACGATTTCACAAAATAATGCTCACCAACAACGCCCCCTCTCACTGTAATTCAGGTTGAAGCTAGCACTATAAATCTTATACTTTATTACCAACTTGTTCTTATATTCCAGTACCGCAACAAGCTGAACGAGCAACAGAACGGCAGGCTGTCGGCGCAGCGGGCAGCGCTCGGGGCGCGGCAGGAGGAGATGCGTAGCATTGACCGGCGCGTCTCCGAACTGCAGGCGCGACTTCTCAGGAAGAGGGCCTTAAACAGGCAGCTGGCGGCCGCGCATCGACAGCCGCAGCAGCAGAGGTTTGTACATACGTGTCATTATTAACTTGACATTAAAAATTAAAATAATTAGACCTTTAATTTTATAGTGTTAGCGAGTTACCTACTTATTTCAATAACGTCACAAATTCATAAAACCGTCGGTCCTCGGTAAATGTGATTCCGTCGCTGTTTGTGCGGATTTACGGAACAATAGAGTCTGGAAAGCACAATAGACCCTAGGAACATCGAATTTTAATAAATTATGAAAGTTGCCTTTCATTAGTTATAATAGGAGTTCAGGACAGTGATTAAAAATAGTATAAATATTACATTTTATAATTTTTAATTTTCAGAACGACGAATCCCACGCCCTTGCAACAGTTGCCCAGCTATTCTGCTGGTAACACTGGGGTGAACAGTCAACCAAAGAACCAACAAGCCCGAGGAAATGTTGCTGCTGTCGAACCTTATAATCATGTACCCCATGCTCAGAGCGTTAGCCACAATGCCAATTTCCAGGTAATTTTATCATTTTCTGTATAAATATCTCATTAAAAACAGTTTCAGTTTTTTACAGCTGTTAACATTTTTGTATTTTGACTCTGTTTCGACATTGCCAATGACATGAATGACAGAAAGAGTGCAAAAAATTAGAGTCCCTATAATGCACGTCACTGTAATGCACGTACCAGCAATGCACGACACTGGATTGTACAACACAGGAATGTACAACACAAGAATTGGCGACATCGCGATGTCTCCAATTCCTGGGGTGTACCTTGATGGTCCGACCCGAGAGTGTACAACACATGAATTGGCGACATCGCGTGATTGGCCGATTGGTTGGCCAATCAGGTGACTCGAAATTTTGGGACTTGGATACTAGGTAATTGAGCTAGATAGTGCTGTTCCGAAAAACGATTGATTGCGCGATTGATAAGTTTTTAAGCAGAGAAGTCTTTATAAAAAGAGTTTTGTACAGCATATTAATTATATAAGCTGCAATCAGCTGCTCATGTTTAATAAAATTTTGGTAAGCACTCAGAGTGTAAGATAGGTCGACGGAGCCCCGCTTCGCGGGGCTCCTACTTCTGGGTGGTTTAAAAAAAAATAACCACGAAGGCTAAGGCGGGAGCTCCGCTACGCTTCGCTCCCGCCTTAGCCTTCTAACCTAACCTATCCGAGTCGGGGTACTCTGAGTCGGGGTGTTAACCATAATGTAGCGGCACAGTACATATCCTTCTTATCCAGTTTATGAAATATCTTTTAAATTGGTTCAATATTGGTGAAGAAAATAGGCGAGAGCCAAACCTCGAAAATGTGACTTTTTACTTAGGCTATTCAGTCGGATCTGCAGTTGTCCTTATCGCACGCATTAGAGGGCGGGGGCTCGCAGAGCGACAGCGATAGTTTCTTCAAATACCTAATTTTCAAAAGTCGTTCCGCCCGTATTTCCTCTTAACGAATAGTTCACAGATTTACTTCAATAATAATTGATTGAACGTCAACCACACGTCAAATGAAACAAAATCAATCAAAATCAATCCTTAATCAATCAAAATCTCATCCCTAGTTTCACATGGCTTTTTACTTTTTTATTGTGACGTCACTGTTTGTTTTGATTCCAATTCCCGTGCTGTACATTATCAAGCCGGACACTCTTGGTCCGGGCCGAGAATGCGCGACATGACAATGTACGTCATTGGAATTCAAAACACGTTCATTCCAATGTCGTGCGTTCTCGTGCCGTGCATTGCTGTGTTGTGCATTGCTGGTTCCCAAAAATTAAATTGTCAATGTCAAAACCAAACCAAAATGTCTCAAAATAACCCGGCGGGAAAAAAGTTTATTCAATTTCATTGTTAAAAGTCTTAATGTTTTGGTGTATTATGTAAATTTGAATAATAACTTTCAGGCGATGAAGCAGAATGTAATACAAAATAACGTGCCATTAAAACCACACACACAAAGCGACAACATTCAGAGTCATATAGCACAGGAAGCGCATTATTTGCAACAGAAACAAATGATCAATCCCTTATTCAACGGCTACACTCATTCGCAGGGGCAACAAGAAAATCAATATCCGGGGCAATACCCAAACAAACATGAGAACTTTAGTCACGTCCAGCAAGGCATTGGAAACGCTTACGATCAGAAGTCAATGCTTGATCAGAACAAATATATGGACTACCTAAAACAACCGCAATACAGTCCAAACAGCACAAGCAGTTCTAACAGCAATCAAACTAACAAAGATCTGAAAATAAACGAACAAGAATTCCTCCCAGAATTTGCTGCTAGCAAGTCAGATCCTAAGTATCAAACGTTGCCTTACAACACTAAGTTCCCTCAGAGTATGAATGGGAAATTAAAACCTGAAGTCAATGGTAAGAACATCGAAAGCCAAGACGCAAAAAATGGAATTAACGTAAATCACATGACTGTACATTCTACGCCACTATCGGTTGTGAATAAAAGTCTAGCGACACCTCTAAGTCAAACGGAAACTACATATCAGCAAGAAAATACATATCAGTTGCAAAAATCCGACTCTTCAAGTAGATGTAATCAAGAAGGGAAGGAGAACCACGCATATCCACAGAATAGGCTAAGTCAGAGTAATAGTCAGAGCAATGAAGCTACGAAAGGCAACGGGAAAGGCCAGCAGGTGTTAAAAGGCAGCTCACCAAGTTTGGGTTCCGGTACAACATCTGCTAGCAGTTCTACTGGATTTGGGGTGAGTTTCCATACACAATAACAACTTTTTTGTCTAATTTTAAGAACCACTAACAGAGGTGGGAATCTTCTCAATATCAAATACAAAGTACATTCTGTGGGTGCAGACAGAGTATTGGAATTAAAAATGTACAATGTGATATTATTGAACTAGCTGCGTTCCACGGTTTCATCTGCATAAGTGCCCATCCTGTGGGAATTTCTGGATAAAAAGTAGCCTATGTGTTTATCCAGGGTGTCAGCTACCTCCATACCAAATTAAGTGACAAACACACTCACAAACTTTTGCCTTTATAATATTAGTGTGACAAGAATAAATTAATTCACATAAATCATTTTAAAAATTATCATAAATTGCTTGGATTGCAAAAACTTCACAATATGTTTAAAAGTCAAATTTTTAAAGGACTGAATTTATATGTACTTTGTGTAATTATTATATGGTTTGCTATGGAGCCAACAATATTTTTTTTAATGTTTAAGCATATTTTACACATGGTTTTACCATCACCAACTACCAATTATGTTATCACACAAAGCTTATATCAGTTGCTGCACACCATCCACACATCACCTGTAAATATCATCATCATTCATTCATTCCAGAAGCCTGTATCGAGTGTAGCACCCACATCAGTTCAGGTCTCGAGTGGAAAACCGTCACCCATATACCAGACATCCTCCACAAAGATCCAACCGGTCCAGCCACAGACCGTTCAGACCCAAAGCATCACTGTTTCATCATCAAATCATGTAGCTAGTAATGTGGTGACCTCCCAACCCCAGATCGTTAGGAACACGGCATCAGGACTGTCAAGTACGGGCGGTTCGTTCGCCGGGCAGAATGCGTCGTCACAGAGTATCCTGTTGTCACCACCACAGAGTGCCAGTACACCGCTCTCTACGCCTGATGTTAGTGGTACAGACAAATCTCCCAAACCGGCCCTACCTCCAAAGCCAACTATCAAGGTATGTAGTCACTGCACTCATTCCTAATACAACTAGTCATTTGCATTAGATTCATTTCCAAAGTTGTGGATTCTGTCCATTTGTAACTTACCTTATTAGTCCTCTCAGCCTTTATGTCCACAAAATAATTTAAATAAATACCTACATTTTAACACTATCACTTCTAATTTTAGACACCACCGAGACAGTCAGTGAACACCGATGTTGGCTACAATCAGTCTGCTGACATAACCCCTATGCCCACCATACCCTTGCCTACAGACCTGTCAAACGACAGTGATCAAAACCAGAAAGAGTCAGTCAGCAGTACCAGTAGCAACGAAATGATCATCAAAGCACGCCCACTAACTATAAGAAAACCACCGATGAGCGAACAGCCCAAACTTAGAAATGTTAGTAATGCAAAGAACGGAATAAGTGTCAGTATAAACAGGCGTATAGAAATGCCACCAGCTTTCTTATTCCCCGAAATGGATCATTTAGTCGATTCCATGCCTAATGAGAATGGCCTAAAGGAAAAGAAGCAGAAGGATGAGGTTGATAGAGCGTTGAATAATAATAACATATCAATAGGACAAGAAGATAGTAAGGATATTGTAGTGTCAGATATAACGGAGCAGATCAGCTCGGTAGACTTGAACGGTCAGGATTCTCAGGGCCCTGAGAATGTTCTGAGGCGGAAGAAGGGCAACTTGAAACAGGGCGGCAAGGCTCCGCTGGCCAGGCGGGTGAGCTTCGATCCCCTCGCGCTGCTGTTGGATGCTAGTTTAGAAGGCGAGTTGGAACTCGTTAAGAAAACGGCAACACAGGTATGTTATATTTATTTATTAACCATTTATATACACAAAGAAAAGTTAAATAAAGTTAAATACTTATTTTTAAATGAATATTTTCCAGCATACTTACCTTTTCTTGTACGTAAATTCTTGTAAGTTTCAAAATGCTTCACGTGTCCCATTAATAAGCATACCTATGTACATTATAAATAATAGGACTATGTTTACTTGAGTTAATTGCTATGAATTCGATTTCAGGTGCAGAATGCAAGCGCTGCAAATGACGAAGGGATCACTGCTCTACACAACGCGATTTGCGCAGGGCACTTCGAAATCGTCAAGTAAGTTCAGTAATTTAACTTAAGTACCATAAAAACTTCGATAAATTGCCTATTTATTATTTTTAGGCAACAACTGGCTGCTAAAAGAACTCGAGGCCCAAAATTCAGATTGAAAATTTATTCTACAAATAATTAATTCTTAGAATTTCTATACCAAGACCTAGAGGGGCTAAGGAGGGGCTTATGGCTAAGTAATAACAGCCGCACTGGCCGATCGATCAGGTTAAGCTACACTTACCGCGGTTGGTCCGTGGATGGGTGACCATCTTTACATACCAAGACCCCTTCGTGCCTTGGAAAGCACGTTAAGCCGTAGGTCCCGGCTGTCATTCGTGGATCTTTGACAGTCGTTACGGGTCGTCAGAAACCCGAAAGTGACAACCAGTCTTACCAAGGGGTATCATATTACCCAGTGACTAGGTTGTGGAGGTCAGATAGGCAGTCGCTCCATGTAAAATACTGGTATTCAGCTGCATCCAGTTAGAATGGGAGCCGACCCCAACATAGTTAGGAAGAGGCTAGGTAGATGATGATGAATTTCTAGACCAAATAATATGAGCTCTTAGGGCTGAAACAAAATACATGACCCGAAAAGTAAATGACTAATTTACTACACAATCAATTTACATAACAAAAAACATATATACCTGTATATAAACATCCGAATTGAGAACCTCCTCCTTTTTTTATGTCGGTTAAAAACAACAACACACCTTTTTCCCCGAAGGGTTAAGGTAGAGGTGTTCGCGATTTATTTGCAAAAAATTTAAAGTACACCTTATATGAAATAATGGAAAAATGACTTTAATTCCTACACAATAAAGTTCAGTTTATGCTACAACTGAAAACATTCTTATAACTTTGTCAATAGTGCTAGTCACTCTGAAATCAACTTAATAATCATTGAAATAAAGTTGATATTTGTTTAACTTGAAATAGTGTAGGTCGGGGTGTGCAGCACATAGTAAAAGTGCGCAGGCACTGTTACTATAGACAGAACTATATACTAAACCCATATTTCGCCAGTTGAATTGAGATCTTCAATTAATTTTATATGGATCCGCAAAGAAAATAAAATAATACGATTTATTTGGATCTAAAAGGTTCATCATTGTATATTTCCAGATTCCTAGTGGAGCTAGGTTGCGACGTGAACGCGCAGGACTCTGACGGGTGGACGCCATTGCACTGCGCTGCCTCGTGTAACAACCTAGCTATGGTGCGCTTCCTCGTCGATAACGGTACGTGTACTGTTATTATTGTTTCACCACCATCAATATCAACCCTTACTCCAAATGTAAAAAAAAATTAGGTGACTGGTCAGATTGCTAACATTCCTGAGCTGAACAAGAAATCATTCCGTGGCGGAATACTGGGCTGACAAAATATGAGTGCTTTTAAGTGCCAACGAAACGATATGGATAAGATTATGCCGTTACCATGTGAGGGGAAACTGCAATCCAACCTATTTTTGAAAATTTAGCCTTATCGTCATTTTTATGGCCTAGGGAAAGCCGTAGGTTCTATCGAGCACCTACGGGTTTGTTAGTCAAATAGGTTTAGGGCATTTTTTCAAATGCTAAAAACTTCTTAGTTATTTGTCCTTATGTAATTGCATTGCTCTTTGCATGTATAGACGAAGTTCAGCGCTGTTCTTCGTCACAATATACTCGTATATTTCTCTCCGCCTAACGCCATCTAACTTTTTATTCGTGAACTTTTTCAGGCGCGTGTATATTCGCAACCACGCTGTCTGACCATGAGACGGCGGCCGAGAAGTGCGAAGAAGACGAGGAGGGGTTCGACGGATGCTCCGAATATCTTTACAGTGAGTACTTTACCTAACCATGTAATAAACAGTTTTAGTGGTTGTCGGTAGATGGCGCTTTTTATAATAGCATAGTCATCGAAACTTTTTAGCAAATTAAATTGTCCGATAATCAAATCTGTCATTTGTTTTGTTTGTGCAGTATCTATACTAATATTATAAATTCGAAAGTAACTCTGTCTGTCTGTCTGTATGTTACCTTTTCACGCCTAAACCACTGGACGGATTTCGATAAAATTTGGCAGAGAGATAGATTGCATTCCGGGGAAGGACATAGGTTAGTTTTTATCCCGATATTCCCACGGGATCGACACTTAATTCAACAGGTTCGAAAACTCGTTAAATAAATAATTATCATATTTTTATAAAATTTCCAGGTGTACAAGAGAAACTCGGCATCATGAACAACGGTCTAGTCTATTCCGTGTTCTCATACAACGCGGCGCGTAACGACGAGCTGTCGTTCGACACGGGCGCGCGGCTGCAAGTGTTGAGGAAGGGCGACGACAACGAGAGGGAGTGGTGGTGGTGCCGCGACGACCAGGGCAACGAGGGCTATGTGCCTAGGAACTTGCTTGGGGTGAGTTGAAACACTATGTTAAACTTCTTTACTTCGCATTAACTTGGAGTATCCACCTTGTAATGTAATTGTGTATTTAAGGCCAGGATCTTCGAGCGTAGTAGGCATTTAGCGTTACCTCCGTCCTCGCGTGGCAAATGCCGCGAAAGCGCAGTTCGAATGAACTCGCTGACCCCTGTCCCGGTTATTTTTATAAGTACCTAATAGTATTGTGAATCGGCCCTATTCTTGAAATATAGGGCTGCTCGTCTACAATATTTTAATTTCATCATCCTACTTTAGTGTCTTTCTAGTTTTGTGATTGTAAATATTATATTTTTAACCGACTTCAAAAAAGGCGGAGGTTCTCAATTCGGATATTTCTATTTTTTTTATGTATGTTTGGGCATAACTCCATCGTAAATAGACAGAATTGCAATTTTTTTTTTGAAGTGAAACTTCTTTAGCATCGTTGTGATTTGAAAATTTTATGAAACGAAAAAGCAACAGTAAAAGAAACATGAGATTTAACGTGGGAGAAAATGAGACAGGAAGCATTATACAGTGTTTTTGTTTTTTATTATTACAAATGACATCACATTTAATCCTATGCTACTAATTTGTGGTGATGATGAAGATGAGGATGATGGTGATGGCGATGGCGATGGTGATGGCGATGGTGATGGTGATGGCGATGGTGATGGCGATGGCGATGATGATGATGGCGATGGTAATGGCGATGGCGATGGTGATGGCGATGAAGATGATGGTGATGCGATGGTGATGGCGATGATGATGGCGATGGTGATGGCGATGTTGATGATGGTGATGGTAATGGCGATGGCGATGGTGAAGGCGATGGTGATGGCGATGGCGATGGTGATGGCGATGGCGATAGCGATGGTGATGGCGATGGTGATGGTGGTGGCGATGGTGATGGTGATGCGATGGTGATGGCGATGGTGATGGCGATGTTGATGATGGTGATGGCGATGGTGAAGGCGATGGTGATGGCGATGGCGATGGCGATGGTGATGGCGATGGTGATGGTGATAGATGGATGGATGGATGGATGGATGGATGGATGGATGGATGTTCTTTAGCATCGTTGTGATTTGAAAGTTTATGAAACGAAAAAGCGACAGTAAAAAGAGACATGTAAATTCATAAGATTTAACGTGGGAGAAAATGAGATAGGAAGCATTATCAGTGTTTTTGAAGGTTTCACTTCTACCACGTGTGAATTGCACACATGCTGTTTTTTTATTTTTGTAAAGATCTGATGATGACTTTCGGAGACAAACAATGGAACTCGTCAATAAATGCCAGCAAATCAACCGCGATTGCTGCTATAGCATATGTAATCACAATCACATAACATAACATCACGCCTGTACCCTTCAAAGGGTAAGGCAGATGTGTTCAATAGCTTTGTTACTGATATTCACATAGCAAGTAGTGATATAAGAATTTGTTCTGGGTAGGTAAGTACAACTAAACAGTGAAAAATAAAAACTTTTTTACAAAAAAAAAAAACCGACTTCCAAAAAAAAAACACTACAAAGTGAAAAATAACTTTAGTTTCGAAAGTCGGTGTCAAAAAATGAAAATATATTCTTCACGTTGTACTTAGTGTTTTTTTTTCTGAGTCGGTTGTTTTTTTTGTAAAACAGTTTTTTGGTTGCTTGAATTCGTCAATAAGTTTTTTTAATTAAATCTACTAATCAAAAACACCACAATACGTATTTTTATTGAACTCTTCCTATTTCATTCACAACGAATTTCATATTTTTAAATAAAAAAAACAGCATGTGTGCAATTCACACGTGGTAGAAGTGAAACCTTCAAAAACACTATAATGCTTCCTATCTCATTTTCTCCCACGTTAAATCTTATGAATTTACATCATGTCTCTTTTTACTGTCGCTTTTTCGTTTCATAAACTTTCAAATCACAACGATGCTAAAGAACATCCATCCATCCATCCATCACCATCACCATCACCATCGCCATCGCCATCACCATCGCCATCACCATCGCCATCGCCATCACCATCGCCCTCACCATCTCCATCGCCATCACCATCATCATCATCATCATCGCCATCGCCATCACCATCGCCATAACCATCGCCATCACCATCGCCATCGCCATCGCCACCACCATCATCATCATCATCATCGCCATCGCCATCGCCATCACCATCGCCATCACCATTGCCAAAACCATCGACATCGCCATCACCATCATCGCCATCGCCATCACCATCGCTATCACCATCACCATAGCCACCACCATCGCCATCACCATCGCCATCACCATCGCCATCACCATCACCATCGCCAACGCCATCGCCATCACCATCATCATCACAAATTAGTAGCATAGGATTAAATGGGATGTCATTTATAATAATAAAAAACAAAAACACTATAATGGCTTCCTATCTCATTTTCTCCCACGTTAAATCTTATGTCTCTTTTTACTGTAGCTTTTTCGTTTCATAAAATTTTCAAATCACAATGATGCTAAAGAAGTTTTCACTTCAAAAAAATATAATATTTTACCTATACAATCACAAAACTAGACACTAAAACTCAAAAAACTCAAATTTTGCAATTGAATATAAACCTTATTCCGTTGTAGTAAAGTTGCAAATCTATTACAGATATTACGATAATTGTAAAATGGTACCGACCTGCTACTGCTAGTACTGTGACGAAAGCAAGAGAACCTATACAACTACAATATTATTCTGTCGCGTCGTCTTATAAGTGGGTAGTTATAAATACGTAGAAAAATAATAATCAAACTAACCTTATTTTTTTTTAAGCTTTGCAGTTCAATGCTGAACATTTTTTTTTCTTTCTTCTGTTTTTATTCCCCATAATTTAATCTTAATTATCACTATATATTACAACTATATTACAACAAACTAATATTTAGTTTAATTATTAATACTAGAACCTAAACAATATTTACAGACTGATTTTTGAAACTAATACACAAACACGGAAATTAACAATAATATAACGTAATATTTCGATCGATTAGCGGGAACGCGGCGAGCCAGCAAAAGCGACACAGGTCCTACCTCGGTAACGCCCGGCGGGCTACTGAAGTGAAGCGCGCAGGCCGCCTTTTTAGATTATATCTTATTAAGACAATAAAAATCAGTTTTGAGAAAAATTAACCGTAGAATGTTCTACTATACATCATTGCCTATTTTTTGATATATTTTTTGCGAGTAAAAGTTAAGTCTACTTCAAATACGACTTGAAAAACGATTAAAAACTTCGCTGTTTTCGATTTGTTTGCGATTTTTTATGATCGAGTGAAGTTGTAAATATCGTGTTTTGAACCGTAGAATAATCAAGAATGTTAGTTAAACTATGCCATATATTTTTTTCAGATTAAAACAAAGAATATTTGATTGTTTAATGTTGAATCAAAAATAGGTCGATTCCGAGATTTCCGAGAGTCCTGGCCTTAATGTCTGTTCCAAAAATATTTGGTGAAAGTGTAAACAAACCCTATGCCGGTTACAGTCTTACGCAATCACTCAGAGTATTTAGGAGGTTTCAATTTTGTCTCAACGTTTTCCATAAATTATTGTTTGAATAACATTATTAAATTGTAATTGAAAAATCATCGACAGAATGTAGGAATTAACCTCAATTTATTGTTAAATGAAAAACAGCTATAAGGTTATTTAAAATACTCAAATCAATGCACTCAATTTGTAAGTGGCACTACAAATTGGTATCGACAAGGACATTTTCTGATCCATTTGTTTACATTTTCATCAGATAGATTATTTTTTCGTGATGACGATGTTAGTGCCATGGAGAAAGTTGTTCGTGTTAATGTTCTGTACCACATCCTTAAATAAAACCACACATTTGTGATACACGGTTAGGGGCAATTAAATAAATACAGAGCATAAACTCCAGTCTTTGTATAGGCCGTTTCAAACTTTATGGAGCTCTGAAGTGCGTTACTCGCTGCGCAGTACCTTTTTTTTTCAGGATGGGAAATCATCAAATGTCCCCTCCCGCTCTGGGTGGAGCGGAAGGGAGTGTCAAACTCTTACTGAATAAAACCCACCCGTATTCCTTCCTTAGCCCTTTATGTTCCGGGCCAGCGGTAACCCTTTCGGACAATCCCGCTGACCCTGCGCAGTACCTCACCCCCGCCGACACGTAAATTTGTTACTGCGCAGCGACTCGCCTCATGTTCCGAGGCGTCATAAAGTTTGAATCGGGCTGTAGTAATGTCAAAGTTATGTAATGTGTGCAATCTTGTTTTAGCGATTTAGTTAATTATTAATTTGTTTGTTTCAGTTATATCCACGAGTAACCACACAGCAAGATTAAAGTCTTAAATTATGACCTGATTAATTTGTAAATATCTATTAGTTACTTTTATTTTTTATGTATTTATATCACTGTAATCTAAAAGTAACGACGCTGTATACAATTTTATCAAATCTAATATTTTGTAAATATTTAACTGTATAAGTCAAATGAATGAGATTATATTGTACATTTTATAAATATTTTGAGTCATCACTGATATTATTGGTCATAAAATTTGTATATCTTAGTTCTGCAAATGTTGTGAACTATTACACATAAACTGACAATACAAATAATTATGAAGAATTAAGGCTGTAGTTTTATTTACCTTATTATTGTATGTAGTTAGGCATAAAGGGGGCTTATCACCACCTAAAATAACAGTTATTAATTATAATCTTTACAATCTACATCAGTGTGAGAGAGTGAGACAATGTATAACTCCATATCTTTCCCACACTAGTCGATGGTCGACGGAGGGTGGTGCGCCGCGGAGCATCATTATTTTTTAAAAGAGTGTCCATGGAATGTCTTGCCCGTTCAGAAGAACGAGCAAGAAATTCCATGGACACTACCGCGCTGCGTACCTACGCAGCGCGGTAGTGTCCATGGAATTTGGTTCTCCATAGGTACCTACCTATGGAGAACCATAGGTATTTACGCTTTGGAATGGGCAACTAGCTTCATTTTTCTGACTGACCGACCCCAAGACAATTCAAAAGTGCCTGTAATTGGTTTAATTGAAATAAATGCTTTGAGTTTGAGTTTCCACAACCGGAATTACGCTTCGCAGCCAACTGAATATTCCCGATCAATAATACCTTGTCGTCAACACTAATCGGGAATATTTGTGTTCAATAGGCGCCTATTGAGCACGATAACGCAAAGGCTCAAACTCTCACTCCGGTCTGCTACTAGGATATTCTGCTATATTATATTGTATTATATTCTTTTGTTCAAATTAAGATACTTCATAGACAAGTTTAGACGTCCTTAAAAATTGGCTACCTACAAAAAATTCGTCAGGCGCCGACTAATTTGACAGAAATAAACTAATATTTATCTTCTGTCCTTTTCTCAATTACTTAAATAAAAAGAAAAAGATGCAATAAACTTAAATTTAATTTATGTAGTTTGTAAACAAGGAAATCGGCGCCATCCCGGGGATCGAACGCTCGATAACGATCGGACCCCATGCTCTAGTCGCGCTTGCCAGCCGACTGCACGGCGATAGTGACAATGACACTGACCTTGAGCTGGCCTAGCGTAGTACGGAGTTTCATTAGAATAAGCAGCTTATAGTCTTGTGGACGGCAGACGTTGCGGCCTGCTGTACGTTACGTAGTAGAAAATAATACTTAGGTACTTCTATGAACGATACTTCCATTTATAAACTGTGTCATGAGTCTGCGCTAAAGAGAAGGGCAGGCTGAGTCATCTGCGATAGTTATCCTTGGTGATGGTGAGTATACCCAGCTCCCATGAATATGAGAAAGAGAGTTGTACAGAGTATGCTACCTTGTGGCACACCTCAGGTGACGGTGCGCCCTTCGTTGACGATATAATCGATCTTAATGAAATTTGTACGCTCACTCAGGTAGTCCTCAAAAAGTTTGAGTTGTATCCCCTTATGCCTATTCTTTCTACTTTGTGTATAAGAATGGGTGCAGAAACAGTATCAAAAGCTTTGGCAAGGTCTAAGAAGATACCCAACACCTACTACCCGCCATGTAAGTTTGTTACAACATAGTCAGATCATCAACAGGAATGGACGTTGATTTACCAGCCGGAAAACTATATTGTGAGGGTGACAATATGTTATACTTTTCTAAGTAGTTAACGAGCCTGTTGTTCATGATCCTCTGTAGTACTTTGGATAGGGCAGCAAGCACTTAACAATAGGTCTGTAGCTGTTAACAGTTTCTGTCCTCACTCTTATAAAGATAGGACGTATAATTAGCAGCAGTAGCAAGTAGCATGCAGTAATGTGCAGCAGTTTCGTCGCCAGCGCACCCGTCGTTTGTTGAGCTTGCAGAGCTCCACGCAGCGCCGCACGGGCCCCTCGCCCCGTCCCTCTGCCAGTGTCTGCAGCTCAGGCGAGGCTCCTACAAAAGGAACCCTACAATTGGAATTAGCTCTATACTGAGCAAAGCTAGGACGCATATTATAACGGGTTGTTCCCGTTCGTCCACACTGCGGACGACTGGGAAAGATGCGTTCTGTTCGTTCACAGTGTAGACGAACAGAATGCAACATTCCTAGTCGTCCGCACCTCGAGCGTCGTCAAAACTGATTAAGCAAAGACTATCTTTTGTTGGAGGATCGACAGGGTGCAGTTATAATAGTTGAGTATATCCAGGCGATTGTAACTTTAAAACTTTTTACATATTAATTGCATTTAAACTGATATTGATACAATACCCAATGTGTAAAATTAAAATGTGAAACATTCTTATGCTATACATTTAGTATAAAACACGCAAAAAAGCTTTAGATTTACTAGGTATGTACGGACGCCAGCACATCAACCTACCACAATCTGTCAGATTTCTTTAATAGATTTTCAACTTTATCGCTAAAGCATAAGGTTCAAAGTTGATTGGGAAAATCTGACAGATTGTGGTAGGTTGATGTGCTGGCGTCTGTACTTTGTGAGATGACGGGGTGTGGACGACTGAGAATAATGCGTTCTGTTAGTCCATAGTGTTGACGAACAGAACGCAACATTCCCAGTCGTCCGCAGTGTGGACGACGGGGTGTGGACGAGCGGGAAATGACTCACTTGACCCATTGTAGCCCTCAAATAGGAAAGTATTAATTTCAACTTACTAAAAGATCGCTCACAACTTCCGATGAATAGGTACTGCAAGCAGAATTTGTGACTGATCAAGATCACGAAGTAAATATAAGAGGAAATGGTTTATTGTAGTGTATTTAGTTTTTTTAATTGAATAATTGGCGATTTTGCACCCCCCTGCGGTAGGCGCCCGGGGCTCGTGCCCTACTTGCCCCACCTTAGTTACACCTCTGAAGGGGTCCCCGAAACGATCAATTCCCATCAATAAAATTGTAATTATAGTCATATTGTCAATCGCTTCGATTGCATTTGGTAGACGGTCAATCTTTCTTCGAGTTCTATTGGATATTGCATTTATGACTGCCCAGACTTGTTTGACATAAAAATATCGCGCACTGGATTTTCAACTTTAGGTGTTGAGCCCAGCATTGAGAATACAACAGAGCGCATCCCTGCGCGTCTAATAAATACACTGTTGAATTTTCAACTCTCGGCGCTAAGCAGTGTGTTAAAAATCCATTGAGCGAAATAAATCGCCGCGAGAATAACGCGCCGGTGCTACTGGGCTTATTGTCTGGGTTGTTAATTTCTTTTTTTCTCTCGTTGAGAAAACAATGAATTTTCTGAATTTAATTTTATTAATTTATCTTGATACGCTACGTAGAATGAAACAAGCAAAAAGCATTAATATAAAATTTATTATCTAGAAAATACATTCACATGTCTCCCTCATCAGAGTCCTCAATATCAACCAGGGCCTGTTTGGCCAAGTTCTCAGCTTCGCTGGCAAGTTCCTTGGGTACCAGCTGATGACATCCTTTCGTGTCCTTGGAAACCCATGAGAGTTCTAACTCGAACTGCTTGTCCTTTAGCTCATCGTGTACAACGTAGATACTGAAATGTGATAGGAGAATAAAATGTTGGTGATCAAATAAAATTTGGGTTTATTTTATTATTACTTCCAAGTACAGTCAGATGGTAGGTAACCCTAATGTTACAGCATTCCTTGTGCTTATTTTGTTAATTTATTTGCAACAAGCTTAGCTTAATAGGAAGTAGATTATCAATATTTAAAATATTTCCATCTAAAATGTGTCTGACCAATCTATACTTGACAACGGCTGGACCAATTTGGCTATTTGTTTTAAAATGTTAGTAATAGTCTGAATGATGTTTATGGAAAAAAAAATATTAAAAAGTTGAACCTTTTGGTTGTTTCAAAACTATGTTTTGGCCGGTTTGTAAAAAACAGAGTAGAAAGTCTACTCTGTTTTTGTGGAAACTGGTATTTGCATTGTATTTATTTATGGAACGTTAAATGATGAGTGATGAATTAAAGTATTTACTCACATCCTGGCAGCCTCCTTGATAAGTTCCTTGACAGTGAGGTCAGCCAGTTTCAGTTTTTCAATTTCAGTCTTGGCAGCTTGTTTTGCTTTGCCAACTGCACATCCAAAGTATGACTGAAATATAATTGATTTACAGAATTAGCTCACTTGCATAGCAACATAATCAAGGAGCTGCTTGGGGAAGGGGGAGGGCTAAGTCCTGCAAATAATCATGGAGCTGCTTGGGGAAGGGGGAGGGCTAAGTCCTGCAATCTATTGTTTGAAAGAATGATTCCAATACAATTTACTGGTCCACAAAAGACGTAAAATACAAATCAGAGGGCCAAAATTGAGCCTATTAGAGCTGGACCTATAAAAATAAAGCAATTATAATTATGACATGTCGAGTCAGACCGAAAACGATTTTTTTTGTTTGTATATATTTTTGTTTTGTAAAAAGTATAAGGAAAGTAAAAGAAATACTGTTTCATTCTATTAACCTTCAAGAACCGTTTAAACTTTAAATTCACGAACTATCCGCGTTTAATTTGCGCAATATTCATTGTTGGCCAAGAAATAATAATTCGATGTTATGAGAAAATCCATGGTTGAAAGATTGATGCGGTATTTCTGTGATTTTTATTACACTTTTACTGAAAAATATCTTAAAATTG
The DNA here is from genome assembly GCA_927399505.1 of Luperina testacea. NCBI lineage: Eukaryota > Metazoa > Arthropoda > Insecta > Lepidoptera > Noctuidae > Luperina > Luperina testacea. Next base: position 12,378,841 of record OV656768.1, on the reverse strand, counting down.
GTTTCCGGTCAGTCTATAATGACATGAAGTATTTATTTAAAGTTTCTAAATCTACCTAGTTTTATTTATTTATTGAATAGATTATTTAAAATTAATTTTCTATTTCATTTTAGAAAAAAACATAATGATATTTTGCAGTCATTGCGGGGTAATGAATGACATACAAAGATGACGAGCCGTAACAACTATTATGGCATTATTTTGATTGTAGGATATTGATATCACAATTGATAAATGTGATAATATGAAAAGGCCCAAAACTAAAGTTCCGGCTTTTTGCAATGTGCATGTGAAATGCAAACTGGCTTTACTAATAAGAAAGGGCTTAACGTGGAAATTATAACTATTAATTTAAGAGAGCAATGTTTTCTAAGTTATGCCTTTTTAACTACTTGTAACTTTGACTACAAACGAATTACAGAAATATCAGCTACATAGAAAGGTAGACAATTACTTGGCAAGTCCGTACCTAAGATTAAGTCATACTTGATAAAAATGTTAGTTACAGCTTTTCACTGTATAACGGCAGGATCATTCAAATAAATACTTACAAAGGTCACTCCGCTGGGATCAAGCATGTACATCTGAGGGCCTTCATAGTCATTCCATGTTCCCATGACAACAGAACACCCATAGGGACGGACAGCGCTGTATAGTGTGTATGCATGCATGTACATTGAAACACGCTCATTTAAGTACTTCAGTGGTACTTGGGCACCGTACTGGGATCTATAGTTTGACGCTTCGGAGCGAGCTGTTTCTACAATTTGTCTTGCATCAGAGATGAGACCTGCTACTGCCTGAAATTGAGAAGTATATTCATGTAAGTATTATTGTTAAAAATTTGGTTATGTATTGAGGGCCTTAACAATATGTGGAAGACACAGACAAAGAGATCAGGATTATTTTTTAGGAACAAACACAAATTAGTTCATGAGACTCCAATAATATGATTCTAAACCAACCTTTACGATTTGTAATAGAATGTTGAAGCATAAATAGTAATATTTTGAAGAATGTCTTTGACATGTTTCCGAATCCAGGCTCGCAAGTCCTTTAGATGGCATACAAGTAAATTTGAAATGGCATGACGCATTATCCCTGTTTGCACTATGCAAATGCATTCAAAGAGAACCCCCAGTTGGTGCAACACTATTGCAGAACATAGAAGCAAAGAAGAATTATTCTTAAGAAAACCAATATCATTGTTTAAGACGACCCACTGACCGTTTCTTGTGTTTGCTGTTTATAGATAAGGTAGTCAGAGATGTTGGTAACAGGGTTGATTGCCAAAGAAGTGACGTACATACATGAGTAATGTAACTTGAAATTCAGTTGCAATCCACATAATTAGATAATCCACAAAATGGTCAACAATTACACTAGAAATAGTTATCTGTTAAAATAATTACCATGCCAACATGCTCATCAACATGAAATATCCTCTTGTTTGCGCCAGGTTCATACAGCTTCGATGTAACCAGTTTCTCCACAGCGAACACCACTCCGTCCTTCCCTCGGAGGCCAATCACTGTTCCGGAGTTCTCCACGGCCTTCGCAGCATACTCCACTTGGAATACCCTGCCATCGGGCGAGAATTGTGAAGCAGAAAGATCATACTGCAATTACATGCAAAATAAAGTAATTAGTATTCTACTTAATAGGTTTGCCATATATAACAGTCTAATATCGTTTCTTAGAATACAAATACGCATTTAACCATAACATCACAGTGAAATAAATGGGTAAAGTAAAACACGAAAGTTCGAAAGTTTAACAAAAATGGATTATAACCTAAACAATAAATTGCAATTCTAAGATTACTTACACCCGTTCCAATAGAACTCATGTTTGTGATAGTTTATAAAATGAAATGCTTGATAAAACCTCGATTTAGCACTTTTACATCTAATTTCTAGCAATATTTTTAGTTTGCGGCGGCGATGACAAGCAAATCAGTCGGTTTACTTTGTCATTGATATGTTTTCTATTACACAGCAGATGAGCAGAGCAAACCATAAATGCAGAAAGATACGTTCCGACTTTTATCTTTGAAAACAAGTTCGATATTGCTTAAATAGTTCGTAAAATTGTAAATAATTTATAAGTTGATGGACATGTTATAAAGTGTTTTTTATTTATTTGAAATTTTACAAAATGTCAATTATTGTTTACAAATGGCTCTACAATCCTTTTTGTTATATGAAACATGTTTCGTTCATAGGAACGTTACGTAGACCTAACAATTATTTGACCAATCAAAACACTTTAAATTCCGCAAAAAGAACGAACTTATCAACTTTTGACAAATCATTATCCAGATCTTATAAGTACGTTCAAAAATCAAGTAGGTAGGTCAGTGGTATTTGAAAAGATGTATTCTTCATAGAAATGAGAAGGTCGCAGCATTTTTTCTACATTGGAAATAATTGGAATAGCTGCAGCTTCTATGTCACAGAACACATATATTCCTAGTTCTATGTCAAATGTAATTAAAAAAATGAAACTGGTGAAAATCATAGGAGACAAGTGATAATTTGTTTTAGAAACCCATAGGTAGGCACTTTGCAATAATGAAAAAAAAAACTGAAATTATTATATTTTCAAATTAATCTGAAAATCAAAATACCCGTTTAATTATCAAATATTGTTTCACAGTCCTGTTTGTACTAAAATATTTTTTTCAATTTTTTTTTTTTTTGACGATGCGATGGGAAGAGACCAGATGGAATGACAATAATGCCTTGGAAGGTTGGTAGGCCTTTGGTGTGGGATGCAACGTGTGTCGACACCCTTGCACCATCCCATCTTCCAAGCACGGCGAGCTGTGCTGGGGCGGCTGCTGCAGGTGCGGTAAACCTCAAACGGCGTAAATACTCCAATCTCTTTAGATCCTATGTTTGAGCCGTTTGGGGTTGAAACTCTAGGGCCATGGGGCCCGAGTGCCCACTTAGTATTTCGAGACATCGCCAAGCGATTGGTCGACTCTTCATGTGACCAGAGGGCTGGCTTATTTTTGGGCCAAAGAATCAGCATTGCCATACAACGTGGCAATGCTGCCAGTCTTTTGGGCACGTTTCCTGTTGACAGCGATGCGGATGAATTTTTTGATGCCCTTTGATTATTTTCCCTCTTTTTTTTTTCTTTCTTGTAGGTACATATTATTACTATTATTAATATTGTATTTTATGTTTTAACAATTAATAATTTAACCAACAAATTAATTCAACGATTTCACGAGATCCAAGAGTTCCACGATGTTTCATGTGAGTTGTGCAGTGAGTGAAGTAGGTTCTGTTCGACGAAAAAGTTTCGCTACGTACGTATAGATGGCGTTGTTTTAAAATACAAGTAGAAAACTAAAAAGCGTCTCGATATAACTGTCCTACACAAAATTTCAATACCTACTCTACCCAAATGTATGGGCTGATTATTTTTTTGCGATTACGATGTTGGACTCATGGAGAAGATATTATCTATCTGATACATCGTGTAGAAAATAAGTAGGTTGTATGACTGGGTACATTGTTAGCTACTACGTGGGTAAATATTTTTATAAAATGCATAACTAATAACAACAATAACAACACAAAACAATCAAAAACAGAAAGAACATCACATCAACAACATCATCATTAAGCCGCCGAAGGGTTAGGCAGGGGTGTACACAAGTTATATTTGGTATAGGGAGCGAGCCTATTGCTATAACATATCTAGACTCCGGGCTGCCACTGAAAAATTCCAGTTGAAAAAACCCAATAACACTTCACTCGATCCGGGAATCGAAACCCAGGACCTCAAGCTCAGCTTGCGATCACAAGACCAACGAGGCAGTCGCTCAAAGTAGGTATTTATTTCGATTACTGAAATCATCTATGTAGGTATAGCCTAGATACTTAAATTGTCAAGGAGTTGGTCAGTCAGAATGAAGATGAAGCTAGTTGCCCATTCCAAAGCACCAAGGCTCCTATGGAGAAGAACGGGCAAGAAACTCCATACTCATTCACCCTCTTAAATCAAAATATTGGTTTACATACCTAACTAATAACTAAGTACTAACTGATGACATGGCTAAAAAGTAGTCACTCTAGTCTCCACAGAGACGACGACTAATAGAGAAGTTCATTCATCTGCCTAGCCTTTTCCCAATTATGTTGGGGTCGGGTTCCAGTCTAACCGGATTCAGCTGAATACCTGTATTTTACATGGAGCGACTGCCTATCTGACCTCCACAACCCAATTATTAGGTAGGTATTATAATCGATATCCCTTGGTTGTCAGATTTTCGAGCTTCTGACGATCCGTAACGACTTTTAAAGATTCACGAATGACAGCCGGGACCAACGGCTTAACGTGCTTTCCGAGGCACGGAGAGGTCTTGATATGTAAAGATGGTCACCCATCCACGGACCAACCGCGGCAAGCGTAGCTTAACCTGATCAATCGACCCGTGCGGCTGTTATTACTTAGCCACAAGCCTCTCAGACTAATTGAGAAGTATGTAAGAAAAATACATGTTGCAACGATCCCAAATAAATTGGGTTAAGGGCCGGAGATTGATGATGATTAAAACTACTAACTTTATTGTAAAATATATTAACTAGATTGTACAAAATATTAACTAGATTGTAAAAAATATTAACTAGTTTGTAAAAAGTTAAAAACATTGGTTAGTTATTTATAATTATTATCAGTAACCAGGAAATAAGTATGGCACCGCTCCCAAATACCTACTTCTCAAAAAAATCGTCATGAACTTACCTACATTTAGATACCTTTTTAATATTGATTTGATTTGTTTTGATTTTTATCCTCTCAACTGTGGGAAAATCAAAATTTGAGTTATAACAATAGAAAAAGTAATTGTGTCTCATTAGTCACAGTTTTTTTTTTCTTCTTCTGGATGGGAAGATTAGTCACAGTTTAGCTCATAGTTGAGTGACTAGCACTCTGACCCACATACGTGCCAGTACTGCCAGTACAAATATTGCCCATGTATGACAAAACACTGCCATTTCACGAAGCAAGTAGCAAAATTACCATGTCTAAAGAATTTACGAGCGTAGCCCTGTTTACACGTTTTTGCCTGTCGCGTCATATCGCCAAAAATCTACGAGAACTTTTTTGTACTGGAATCCTTTGACGCTCAAGTGTGGAAGAAAGTCTCCCGGCCCAACATGGGAATTTCCGAAGTGAATAGTTTGAAACTTAGTTCTTTCGAACATCTGCCTGGCTGCGATATTGGTTTTATTGGTATGTGGAATGTCACATGGTAGTAGATAGAATGTTTTTGATGCGAAATAAAATGGGTCGTTATTTAGACACTGTTCCTCATTATCATTTGGTTAGAAGTGTCCCTCAATCATGCATACAGGGTGGCAGGGACCATGGATTCCATACATGATTCTGATTCCCCCCTGCGTTCAAATTTGTCGTAAGTTATTTAAAAAAAAATGGTTGTTCCATACATTTTGGCCGCGTAGGTACCTATTGCACTGTTCTATGGAATAGTTGTTTTTTTTTTTCGGGGAATACAGGCGTATTGTTATGTTATGTGTAAGTAGATATGTTAATATTAAAAAAAATGTTTTCATCATTCTTAATTTAAATTGTCTCATTTTCTCTTGAGAAGAAAAAAAATATATAAGAACTCTTTCAGTCACGAACCTAAGCCAGTCTGCAAGTCCAGAAACAATAATTAGTAACTTAAAGAAATAAAAATACTTTTCTATTATTAGTCACCGTAATTTTCAATGTTTTCCCTATTAATTAAAATTGGAACACTGCGTCTTTGTTATTACAGGCTTGCAGAAAAGGGACAGGTATTGACTGCACAAACGCTTTGTAGACAGTATTCGCTTTTGTGAGACTGACGCTCAGTCCATTCTCTATGATGTCTATTGCCTATACGACACCGATTCTACTACCGGTTCGCCACCCACAACTACAGATGATAAAGGTTCCCAATGACAGTTACAAAGAAGAAACCGAAGGGGTTGTTGACCGTTATGATTAAGGAGAGGGATGCCTTAGGATGCTGATAACACCTCCTGATATAATACACCAGTCGTCTTTTACGACTCCCTCAGGCAAAGAGGGTTAATTTCTTTGCCAACACATAGCAACCCTGTTTATTAAAGCTTTGTCTACATTGTATTCCTTTGATATTACAAATCCTATCTTTTGTGTTATTTATAGACCCATTAAAAAGTGACACCTACGTATTAGTTCAACACAAAGGGCAAAGAGATGTTTAAATAGTCGCCACCCTCGTATTAAGTGTGAATCTTTAGATCTATAAACACCAAATAGATACTCTGCCAAAATCCATTCTTCACCAACTACTCGGTTTGTTTGTTTCAACCACGATAATTGCCTACGTTCCCGCATCTTCACTCCCACTATCTGCCACTGTGGTTTTCAAACTTTCATACGCAGTGGCAATGCTCGTAAAACTTTCATGAAATTCGATGAAAAGTCTAAGAAAAACTTTTGGAGATGGTGGGAATTAAATTATTGTGGAGGCTAAAACTGTTGAAACTCACTTTCTTACTTAGAAAGTAAAAATGTTTATAAATAAGCTCTCCAGCCATTAAGAAAAACAAAACTTTCAGCTTTCAAAAAGTTAAAAAAACAATTTGGATGGTTGGAAAAACAGTTACAAAAAGAGTAGTTAAAGTCTGAAGTTTGAGAACAGCTGTTCTATAGCGAAATGTAAGTAAACACAGCACCCTTGAAAGGGTTCGGGCGTTCCCTTAGAGTGGTGGAATAAAACAAAATGAGCTTTTCTATTGATCCACAAAGAGCGTGCAGTTTATGTTCAGTGAACTTGCGAATATGAATGAGCTACCAAGTAGATGATACAAAAATAGAATATCTATTCTGTTACTACATTATTTTGTTTACGTCCAATGCATAGGAAAGCGAAGAAAACTCGCCCAAGATTTTACATTTTCATATTGACTTTTCGCAAAATCGGGTCAGACATATCCATTTTATACGAATCTTATGTAAGGGTAATTTTAGGGCCCAAGGATTACCTTACCCATTCAAATTTAACGAACCTTTTAATCGTCGACTCTCTTTTGTCATTTGGGTAAATATTTAAGTACAAACAGAGCGAGTATTTACAACGACAGAAATATGCGGAGTAAATGACCTGCTGGTACGCGGGTACGGGGTACTTAAATAATACCGTACATAATCGGCGCCGACATTTTTATGAATTTTATGAAGTCATTGCTTGCACCAAAGCCTGCACGATAATGTAAAGGCACCCATATAAACCATTCAGTGTAGAAAACCTCCACATATCGTTGTAGACGATATATTTATCGCTTTAATAATGTCGACCTGAGCATGACCACGCCAAATTAAAAATCCTGTCGTACATGTTTTCTGTCGGGCTGAGGGCCCACATTAAGTAAATATTCCTGTAATTGCGTTGTCTAAAAAATGCGAAGATAAATTTTTTGGCCGCGAGCCGGGGCTGCATACGAAATGAGCCACACTGGGATTATTATTTGCGTAGCTGACATCCTAATTAACGTGACTTTTTTCTTCGTCCGCCTAGCGGAATTCTCCTCGTTCGGATAATGGACTAACAGAGGTAGGTATGACGTAGGTAGCGAATAAATAACAAAAGAGGTCCTGTGGTAGGGTGAGCAAAAAAAGTAAAAAGAATCTCATCTTATTTAAAAGTTAATTGCTCTTTTACTACTTTTAGTCCAGAGTTCGAATATCAAAGAGGTGGAAGTGATAATTCTGAAACAAATTCAGAGCTTGTGGAACAATTAAACCGCTTGAATGTCAAATGGAAAAGCTGGACAAAGTTTGAGAGCAAAAGTCTTACGGTCTTATTCATAAAAAAAGCTTATAGAAGGTTTAAAACATACTTTAGTTAAAATGCTCATTAAGCCTTTAAAACGTTCGATAAAATTTTGTATTCATAAACGCTTCATAAACGTTCTATAACTAAAATGTCCTTTAACTTCAATATGTTGCCATTATAATGAAATCGTCCAACAAATTGGTCAATATATTGAATCATCAAACGAGAATATCTGTCTACGCACTGAATAATTGTGACCATAGACAATAAGACGTATGGAAAACTAATTTATTGTCTACAGTTTCGTCAGTTTTGACGCGATAATGTCATAACATGGTTTTTTATGTCAATGAATTTGATACAACAGGCGCGAGCGAAAATTTTTGAATATTTTTTTGTATCTATAAGAAATGGAATTAAGACCGGAGACTAGTTCCAATAAAGGGCAAAGAAGTGAATATTGGTTGGAGGACGATGAGGTGTGTACTGTTACAGCTAAAAAGTGTTCAAAGTAAGTTTTGTTTTGTAAACATTCATAATTTCTTAAACATTGCTTTTCCTTAGATCTTTTTGGAAGAATTGGTCAGGGAGAGGGTCTCCATAATGGAAAATGAAGGTGGACGCTGATGATGGCGCCAAACAAGTAGCCAAATTCTGGGCGCACTAAGAAGAAGATAGAAAATAAAAACACTGATACTGACCGAAACCAACGCGAAAAAGGGGCGGCCTGGCATGATTTACGAATTAGGTGCATATCCAATTTACTAAAACTTACAAAGTTCCTGAGTATGCATGTCAAGAACTTCGTTTACCTTTACAAAACTCTTTATTTTGTAAGAAAAAAAAAACCGCCGCCATAACAATAACTAATAATTACTAGTATTAGTAATAATAGTTATTTTTATGCCACCACTTCTTTAATTATTTTAGTATTTAGAAGATAATGAAAAGAAAGAATTATAACATTAATTTTGTGTTTCAGGACAGTAGAACTAGTAAGGATGGTGCTTCACTACAAATAGCAGAAACTGAAACGGCCTACAGAAGAGATGGCATAGATGGCAAATGAAAAGAAACATTTAAAAAATGTTGTTCTGCTAGCACAAGTTCTAGAAGCCGAATTAAAGTTTAGAGTATTATAAAAATAAATAAATTAAACAGATATTTGTACATAAGCTTTTTATTAATGAACTACTCGCTAAAATGTCTCCTCTTTATATTCTTCGTGTCGCGGGGACAACTGTATTTTAGATCTTGGCCCAAAACTTTGCCACTTCTACAACGTCGTCAGTGGTAGCGCAGAGGTTACTTTGACTGCATGTTTTGGGACACATAGGGTAGGATAGGGGGTGGAGTATGGTTTGCGACACAGCTTCACAACCACACCCTACTGCTGCATCCTACTGGAGCATCTTCCTGCAGGGTGTAAACTTCGTGATCCTCACGGAAATCCCTGAACCGTCTCCGGACACAAGTGGGAAGGTGTACCTCCAACCTGGTAAAATAGGGCTACCTCGGCGGAATGTTTCCTTGATAGTTTGTAAAATAGCATTTGCATTTCCCCTTGCAACTTCTTTGGGTGACTTTGTATGATATTCATGATATTGCTACCTTCTAACTGCATGTCTCCACGGTGAACTGCAATATTGTAAAGTACTGCTCTAGCCACTATGGTTGTTTTCACATTTCCTAGTTTGCATGTATGCCATGTAAAAAACATTGAAAGCGTAATTTCCACAGTCCAAAGCAGCAGCGTCCCACAGTATTTCTTGTTGCGTTATATTTTTCCTCGCTTCTATTTTGCATTGTAGGTATATAATAATAAATAAACTAAATTGGTTAAACAGAAGTGCAAAATAAATGAAATACAACTGCAGCTCCTCGAACCTCGAAGTAAGATTGTTTACGAAACTGACTTTTTGCACATGTTACATTGTACGTCAAATGTCATCAGCTGATGTAAAGTCGGCCATTTTTTCCTTAAAATACTGTTAAAGTAGGGTTCTGGGTTTCATAACTTTATAGTAGGTTTAAAGAACGTTTTAGTGCTAAAATGCGTTTATGAATACCAATTTTTGACAACGAGACTTTAGCAAGCCTTTAGATGTTCCATAACTTATTATGAATAAGACCGTTAGAATTTAAAGACAGACTTTCACTGGCTTCATTTACGTAGAACGGTGTAGCACGTTGAACTTCGAAGGTAGGATTATGAACACTAAGTAATATTATTATAGCTCTAGAAGTCTTTATTTACGTAGGACTTATCAAGCTTTGCAATATAAGGTTGATGTGTGTGAACAAAGGCAGCTTTATTCAGAATATTGCTTTTACCTTCATTAGTTAGTATTATGAAGTATGATCTACCTACTTATGCAATTTTATCTAAACGAGCATGGGCATTTAATTTAATTGTATGAAAAAGGTATAATAATTATGAACGTGGCACATTATTTTCATAGACTTTCTTTAACTTATAAGTTTTGGCCCATATTTTCACTTGCCACAGACCTCGTTTTTCTTGTTCCATTTTTTTTAAAATCACGCTTAGATAATTTTCTGACAATAATTCTTACCCGCTTCTAAAATTATATACCTACCAAGATATTTTCGTTAGGACTCCATCGACTTTCTATCTCCAAGCTCGAACTAGATGTGTTTATTTATCACGATTATTTCCTACCTGTTTCAACATTAAAAACATATTCAGCGACCAACTTTACAGGCAGATTTGCAGCATTCCATCAAAAAGGTGGGTTGTTAAGTTACATTTTATTTTATAGGTACACAGAGCTCTTCATCAAGTAGCTACTAGTTAATCAAGTCCAAGCACTAAAAACTTCTTGTCAAAAGTATCGGTTGTCCAATTTCTAGCGCCCCGTCAACACGGATTGTCGTAAAAGGAGCTAGGCAAACGGAGAAGCAACCTTTATTATATTTCTGTGGCAATATTTTGTCGGCATCACGACGTATATTAACGAGTTCGTGTAACGCCCCGCCGAGTAAACAGATTGCAAATATATCTGCGGACAATCCACCGATGTATTGTCGGCGCGGGAGGGTTTTGAACGAAGTTAGAGGTCCCCAAGGATAGTAAGGTCTCTATAGGGTCTGATTAAATTGCTAATGTTTTGTTCTGCAATTTATCTTAGGTAGGTATGTAACTTATACCTTACCATAATCTTATCAAGAATCGTATTTGAATCGTGTCTGTCTACAATACTCTCGTTAGAGAGTAGTATATTCCTTGCTAATACAAATGTGGAATGATGAATTATAAATTATGTGTTGTAGACAGACACGATTCAGATTTTGTAAATAAAGTCTGATTAGGTCGTTGTGGGAACTAAGTCAAAGTCAACTCATGTAAACAGACGGTTCAAATTGTTCCTGTCCCACAAACATCATGCCAAAATATTTGTCACCAATATCCGAAGATACCGTATCCACTCTGTATAGATAACTGGGGAAAATATATTACTGTATCCCCAAAGGGGAAGTGCGGCAATAAATTACCAATCAGGTGGTGTTACAATGGCGTGCACTCGCAGTCAGCCTAAACTTGGTTGAGTTTGAGCCAAGTTGTACTAGCTATGAAATATTCTGTTGGTTCCATTTATCCGCTCTTATGTAAAGTGCACTTACTTGCACAAATTTGAACCAGGGAGACCATTACAGAGACGCGCGGACGTTTTCGTCCCGTTCAGCTGGAAAAGTGCTATGGAATCGTAATGGTGTTGCGAATAATGGCATTTGAATTTTGCTTGAGTAAACATGAAGTGGAAGACATTTAATTTTATTTGAACGGTTTAGCTGGCAAATGCGATGGCAATGAGATGGATTGTGGATTAACGCTTATTGTGATGTAGATTTTGAACACGTGAACTGTGTGGAAGAAAATGAGGAACTCTATTGGATTTGATGAGGTCTTTGGGTTCAGAAAGATAAGGCTGTGAATCAGTGATCTGATAAGAAATAAATCATGTGAAACATTAAGGTAATTGATCATTCCTTGTTAAAATAGTTGCAGAATTTAAGAAACATAACAAGAACGAAAATAAACCTAGAAAGATTCTTCAGAGAAAATTCACAGGCCATATTTCTAAAGCACCTTGCCAACTGCGGTATTTGATTGGGCTTTATTCACGAAGATACCAGTGTACTAAAAAGAAAGCATCAGCGATTATTTTTTAAAAGAATTTCCTTATAAATCAGTCGTTATGTGGAACATCAAATTGAATTCGGACCTCACTTGAAACCTGCTTTCATAAAATTTTATATGAAAACTTCACATACATTGTGGACAAAAGAGAGCATTAAGGATAATCTATGTGTCGTGAAATTCGAACTTTTCTTTTCATTACCTCTTTATACTGAAGCAAAATGCTGGCGAAATGAGGCTATTTTAGTTCTAACCATTTTAAGTTTTATTTCAGTAATAAAAATATTTAATGTGTTAGTGAACGTGATAGGTGCCATTACCGGCCATTTTTAAGTATCATTAACATTTAGGAATGTTGTTTAGTACAACGAAACTCGTTACTAAAACTATTTTACGTGAAAACGTTTGTTTTTAATAGGCTGTTATCATTATTTTCAATATGGGAAACTTCAGATATAAGATTGCATTTACGTACAAAAGCAAATAGAATAACGTCACTATATTTGATTTGACTGTTATCGCCAAAGAAAGATACGAAGACTTAAAAAGCATTTCAATTGTATCTGTATCTGTAAAACACAACGTCAGAATCAATTACGCTCTTGAAAAATACGCTGGAAAAATCCTTTAGCAAATACTCTAGCTTACGTCGTCAAATGGACACATCGATATAAAAGGTTTTCCGAATATATTTGAGGGATTTTACGCATTCACGCATAATTTAACTTGTAACGCAATAAAATATCCATTAATTTTGAAGATGGCCATTTTCCGGTGGGCTGAGCACAAGACGTTAGATTCCGAGGGCAACTTTTCACTTGGAAAGGTAAATTTCGCGTCTTCATCTTACTTTCGTTTAAGTTATTTTACCTTGAAAAAAATTGGGTAGAAGTCAACTTTTGGGGAAAGTTGTTTTGTTATTGTTGCGTTAATGTCTGAAATAAGGCAGAAAAGTTGTGTTAGTGTTGTGTTTTCGTCACAGCTTACACCAGTAAAACTGAAACGTTTAGAAAATGTAAGTAGTTATGTAAACAACCAATAAAACCTTTTTCCTTAATCAAAAGGGGTGTCAAGACAAAATAATTCACACTCAATTCTTAGATACAATTTTTATTCCACATACATTATGGGAGAAATAACGAGCAGAATGTAAATAAAGCTGTATAAGTTATTACAATGTTATGTTCTAAATGATATATAGAAGGAAACACTTAAGAAGAGTACTTTTGCAGAAAACTAATATCAGTGTTTGCCAAGCAGTTCGCATTTGGAGAATTGGGGTGACAGCATAGACAATTTAACTAATAGAGCAGACAGAATATAATATTGGGAATAGGGTTAGCTTATATCCAAATATTGCTGCGTAGTAATAAAAAAAGAAATATGAAAGAGTTGACAGAAAATAAGGGTGTATAATGTCTAACTACTAGACTGAAAAGGACATGACATGACTGCAGTGAAGACGTAGCTATGTCTACAGTTATTACTGCAACTGTAAAGACAATGTAGGAAGAAATAGGTATTATTTTCACCAAATAGCACTAAAAGTAACTTTCCGTCTTATTGCTAAACGAGTTATAATTTAAGACCTAGCCTAAACCTTCGAGCCAGTTTTTTTCCAATAAACGTAAAATTCTTAATGCAAAATAACTTAGACTCGGGTTTAACGTCAGTTTTAGTAATAGGAACTTTCTCGGATTATAGTTTTAAATTTAAAAATGTCTCGATGGTTTAAACCTGGCTCTAAAAATAAACCTTGTTTTGTAATGAGGCCGAGTGTGTTTTTTTCAGCTACTAGTTTCAAACCAGTGCTGATTAAGTAGATTCAACAGGTAACAAGCATACCAGTAACGAAACTAAAAGCCGAATTGGAAGCACAAATTTTTAATCTTAGAACACAAATTCAAATTATAGGGCACATTACAAATAGCAGACATAGTAAATATCTAAGAATATATAAATCAATCCACTCTACCACCTAATCGAATCCCACCAAGATGTTACAAAATCAAAATTCTAAATTACAGCGCGTCTACCACCAGTGAGTCCTACAAGGTTCTCACAATACCCGCTTATCGGGACTCGCAACGTTATTAAATAAACAGACAACTTGTATGACGCTGTATCACTATCTGCGGACGAAGTTGTAGGAGCGTCGAGCATCGGTAAATTATTGAAATCCAAATTTGTCGATCGCTCCTGCAGATGTTGCAAGGATTTTGGCGCTTTGTCGTCGAGTAATAGAATTATTGGAGATATTATATTTTGGAGTGATTGTATTGATTGACAGGTATTCAAGGGTAATATGACAGTTGGTGTTGTTACAGCTGTCAGTAATAATCGCAATTGAGGGTTTAATTTCTCAATGCCTTTGAATTGTCACCTTGCGTTTTTGGCAGTTATGCAGTTTGGTTTTAGTAAGATTCAACTAGTTTGATTTCGATGATAAAACTTAATTCGTGTAATATTGATGTAATTTCAACCTGAATTTCGTGAATAAAAGTATTAAAGAGCTGTCCCAGTTCTTACATCAGATAATTCGTCTGACACAGCCAGATTGAGGATTCTCAAGTTATGTGAAATGCACAGTCGACGAGGATGAAACCTGGTTTTTCAAAGAGACGAATCCGGAACGATTCAATCTTTAGCTTCATTTAAACGGAAGGCAGAGCATTGAACTATGAGGAAACGCCTCAATAGTGGCAAATGAGGCACGCTCACCGCTTGCAGTTTTAAGAAAATTTCTTTAAAGAAGCTTTAATTCAACGTCTTTAGAAAATGCACCCGGATTTACTTTTAATGAGTTTCGAGAGTGCAACTTGGGGTTTACTTTCCAAATGAATAGCGGATCTAGCCTGTTGGAAATCTATTGCAAATCTTTATTTATTAATTTTATCTTATATATTACCTATCTAAGTGAATTTCTGTGCCGTTGCATTACTCCGAAGATTCTTGTATATACAATCTGTTTTTGAACCTACAGCTTGCTACCCATATGATACACTTGAGACTGATATTTTAGCAAATGCATTTTGGCCAGCACTCTAATTGCGTAACACGATTTCAATCACAATCTGAATAATTTTAAAGGATATTGCTATTAAGTTTGAAAAAGTTGTCGGCCCAACAACGTGAATAACGCAATGAATGTTGTTGCACTGTCAAAACGAATGTCATTGCTACTCATAGTGTGTTACGTAATTACCCCACTGGATCACAAGCACCATAAGATGCTGTTGTGCACGACAATTTCAAGATTGATTGACAGGAGTCATCACGCTTGACGCACGAATACGTAGTAGCAAGAATGCTCTCATAAATCTTACTATAGCCTCGGCTTACATGGCGCCGTATGTAAAAAGAGTTTCATTATAACCTGCATTGCTTTTACGACTTGTTGGAAAATAAGCTACGTTATTTATGATCGCATTAAAAATGAATCTTTATGTACCCAACTGATTGTCCGTAACCGTCTTATTTTTTAGGGATTTGTTGAATCTTTGTGTGGCGTATAGTAAATCATATTTAAAGCATTAGATGGAATGAGGTCTTGGACGTAACAATAGACACAACTATATGTCATAGTTTTATTTAAATTATAGTAATATATAAATTTATAGTTAGTCTCTTTATTTTATTCCTAACTCTTATAAATTTTTCACCCGGCTTATGAAAAAATGTTTTAACATTTTTGCTCGGACAGAACATCTTCCCATGTATTTCTAAGAAGAAACTTATCTCAAAATCGGTCCAGTCAGTCATATTAGCCTATAAATGTCTTGAACTGAACATGAGCCGCCCACAAAGCGGCTATATCCGATACGATCGGACGGCAAAACGGATCATACGGGAAATATCACGTGGCACTTGCAAATGTAGCGTAAATCTTACAAAATCGATACTTTGTGCCGATAACATAACATCACCTATTTTCTCTGAAGTGACAGGTAAAGGTGTAAGTATAAACCCTCCTTATTCCAAATATGTTTAAGTCTCATCTCCTTAGATGAGACTTAAACATATTTGGAATATCAGTAATAGTCTGGCCCTTGCCAGACTATTACTAAAAACCAGGCAGAAATTCAGACTCTACAGAGAGATTTCTAGTGAAAAAATTACACAGTCCGAACTGGAGATTAAATCCAGGACCTCAAATTCAGCAGTAGCGCCTTACGACTATTAGACCAAACGAGGCAGTCTATGCCCCGATGAAGGCGCTGCTCCAGAGCAGCTTACGGCTAAGCTACGCACATACTTATCTTTGCTTTGCATGAAAATGAACGAGGGGTCGTCTATTGCTGCGACCCCTGACCGCGCTACGCACTTGCTGGTAAACAAATGAACAGCGCAGCTAACCAGGCAAGCCTCTCCGTGCACATCCTACGTAGCAGTGGACCTTTTCCTTCTTCGTCGTGGTAAAGATTTCAACCAATCTGCCTAGCCTTTTCCCAACTAAGTTGGGGTCAGCTTCCAGTCTAATCGGATGCAGCTGAATATCAGGATTTCACATGGAGCGACTGCCTATCTGACCTCCACAACCCAGTTACTTGCGATAACACGGTACCTCTTGGTAAGACTTTTTGGGCTTCTGACCTGTAACGACTGTTAAAGATCAATGTCAACCGGGACTACCGGCCGAAGCACGGTTAATAATATTGATTAACATTATAATATTATATTGACGAATTCTATTTATTCTATTTGTTTTTGTCCCGATAATACATCAATATTATAAAAGAAACAAACTTCTAAAGGCATGTGAGACAAGTTCAAGCATCGAGAGGTTAAGCGTTGACGTCAATGTCAATTGAGCACCACCGGTGATGGATGAAACTCTCAGGGGTTGAGTTTAACCCTTCGAATTACATAATACCCTCCAGAACGCACGAGGTTTTATTTTTTTCTTGAAAGCTATTTAGGTTAGGTGGAGTTTTTAAAGTTGCAATTCATTGAATGTGTTGTATGTTATTTATCAAGATTCACTTGTACATAAGTATTAATTTACAGGGGTGGATTAATCTAATGCCGAAACAATAGAAAAAAAATGTCCCATTAGCGGAGCTTAATGAGTTAAGGATAGTTTAAGCCTTTGTTTAAAAAGTTAAGAGACGTTTTAACGTCAAAAATGTATTGCAGTCGCTAATCATTGCACAATTTTAAGCAACGTTTATAAATAAACCCCTAATCAATGTTTATGTTTATTATTTCGTGTGCGTTAGTTTTTAGTCTAATTATAATGTTGTATGTATTTATAGTATTTTTAAGTTATATTAATACTGTATTGTATGTGTTTATATGGGCCTTGATGCCTGAAATAAATGAATAAATAAATAAAATTATTTACTCTTTGATTTTATGTTGCTATGTAATCTTGTTATACAATATAAATCTTAGCACTAATCTATTTATTTATTGTTAATATAAAGACTATATTTGTAAGCAAGCATTGTATTTCCAATAATGTATACTTAGTGTTTCTAATCAGGTCGCGAGTGAGCCCGTGACTCTATTAGTTAAGTAGTTATCTCGTTACCTGTCACAGCTCAATCTTCGTGTGTACCTACACGATGCGATAATTGAGTTAGCGGAATTAACCCTACGCGGCTGCAAGGTGACTTGTAGGAACCGCCGTAATGCGTCGTACGAGGGTTGTATCTGTCTTAGCTTCATTTGTCATCTGGATTTTCATCTTGGTACATTTTCTTAATGATCACTTTGAAATGTTACAGAGGAGGCTCACATGTCTTTCTTATTAAAACTCGGATGGATGACTGAATATAGTCAACATTAAAATAACAATCCCAACACTCCTGAAATAAAAAACAAGAATATTTCTATGCGTCATGTCATTGATTTTCACGCGAGAAAAATCCAACGTAAAAATAAGAAAAATTCTGCCAAAAAAGCAAAATGGTGCAGACAACAAAACAGTACAAATATAAAAACAATAAGCACACGACAAGCATATAAATACATTGTGTTAACTAACAGCTTGTTGGTAGTTCAGACGATGTTCGTAAACGTGCCATCTGATCTCCAGTCTGTGCGTCTATCGACCTTGTAGGAGCAGCCTTTAGTGTTGCTAGTGCTACAATCTTTTATAGTGTATCATTGTGTCTGCTTTTATTTTCTGACTTTTTAGCTTTGGGGAAATCTGATGTTACATTTTCATTTTTCTTTCGAGAAGTGTTTATTTAATCATGCTTGGGAATAGTTTCTCATATATTTAATTATCATTATCATCTATAGTCTTTTCTTCCCCAGTATGTGTGTTAGGGTCAGTTTCCTGAGGAACGTCCGTATTTCAATCAAATGTTATGATTAATTATCAGTAATGGTGATTAATTTAATATTGACACAAATACATTTACCGTTCGCGAGATGCAACCTCAATATTACTAATTATATCTACACTAAATATTTGCTCATTTGCATAGCAAGGTCGATTATTATGTTGATTACAAATCAAGGAAGGTTCATGAAAAGAATATCTTCATTTTTTTATTGATACAAACGATGTATAAATAAAACAACCAGTAACAGAAAGTACCTACCTTTGCAGAAGTAGCACTTTCCTGAAAATAAACATTAAGCTGAACAACGTTACCCCAAGTTCCAAAATTAATGCACTCCACCACACACAGTCGCTGAATTGTAAGTCAGAGAAAGCCAACACTATGCCATTCTTATTCCACCATCGTCCTCAAACTAGCGTCGGCAAGTTAATATTGGCTGAACCTTGTCTCGTTTCTCCCCTGCGCCACCCCTGACTCGGCATGTGAGGATACGAACGTTTGTTGTATCTTACAAACGGCAGCTGAATGGTTAAAATCAATGGGGATTGGGTAGGCACAATTTATGCTGTTGTTCACTAGAGGCAATGTGGTCTGTGGGAATGTCCTGTTTTGTATGAATAATCCATCAATGTCCCATGCCATTCATGGATTCAGACGACTATGGAGTCATCTAGTACTTAAAATGTATCTGAAAATATGAAAACTATCATCAATTTCGTAATAGGTACCGAAAATAATGTAAGTTTATTTTTTGAAGTAAGCTTCGTATCTGGAAGTTCCGATCTTAATTTTCCTTGCCAAAAATACTTCTGAGCAAGGATGAGACCGGTCTTTAGCAATTTTCAGTCAAAGAAAACTTTTTATACCATCGTCTCGGCTAAAAGTTCGTAAGACCGTACGCCATTAGAGGCTACCCAACCATGTGCGTTAGGAAAAACTTGCTCACTAATGCCTAAGTTTCTGAAAAGCTTCAAATACAATTTCGGGCCGCTCTTTAATGCTCGCTTAGTATGGCATTATCTTTACAATTTTAGTTCTCCGGCAGGCGAAAGTAAAACCCCTTTATGTCTGACTTGTTCCGAGAGACTCGTTAAAAATTTAGAGAGGATTCTCATTTGACAAATGTTGTCATAAAAAGTTTACTAGTCTAGACTTTATTACTTGTTACTGAACTTGTTACTGGAATGATACCTTTCATTCAGTCCCTTTTACTTAAGGTTTTCGTACCTACCATCTAATTACAAACTGTAGACCTCTGCAGACTTTATAATGTTGAAAGAGGAAAAAGAGTTCATCTAACACAAAAGTTATGCAGAAATAATGAAGTAAATGCCATGTTAGCGAATATTATGTTTCACCACGAGAAAGCGGGAGTTCTCGGAGAAAGCCAAAGTCAACTATCTTAATTGTCTTAATACCGCTGCACTCTCATTTGGCAAAGCCAGGAAACTACAATTTAAAGAGGTAAAACTGTAAAGTTGGATGAAGAAACCAAGCAAGCAGTAGCCAAACTGTGTATGAATGAAACGTTGGTCTTTTGGACGATGGGAATTTTAATAATAAAGCTAGTGTCGGTTGTATTCAGTTCAAAAGTGTGTACTTCAATACATATCAAAAGTTGTACCCTAATTTTGTAAAACCCTATTAATCACAATCTGAATAATTTTGAAGGATATTGCTAATCCATTGCTGCAAATGTTCGAAAAATTTGTCTGCTCAACAACTTAAATAATGCAATAATTGTTGTTGAACTGTCAAAATGAAAGCTATTCCTACTGATTACGTAATGTGTGTGTTATTTATTTATTAAAAAAAAATATATTAAATTAATTATTTAAGTAATTTATTGTTATTTATTCGTGTGTTACGTAATCACCCCGCACGCATTAAGAAGATTGGTATCGAAATCTTTATACCACTGTTTGTCTCTGCATCACCCAAAGGTTGACTGGTAGAAAATGCCTGTAGCGGTATCTACAACGCCATATACGAACAACGCGTCATACTGACGTTACGCCAAATCCTGCATCTTGCAAGCAGAGTTTACCGCGCAACTAGCATAGATACAACGGCCCGACATGAATCATCGGGCAGTTGCCCGCCAGACAGCACAGTCGTCTGGTTGGAGGATCCTCCCTTTTCTATGGAGGATGACTGAACTTTACACACTGTTCCTCATACCCCTATCTATATGCCTACGGCATTAAGTCCGCCTCTGTACATTTATGCGCTTGAAGTATCTAATAAATAAATGAATAAACACGATAAAGTTTAAAAAGAGTGCGTCTCCACTCAAAGCTATCAGTCACCATGTAACCACGAACTTAGCACGAAGAGTATTTCAAGTAACTTGTCTTTGATTTCGTTGTCTATGCCCCAGGGCTTGACTGGAATTGAGGGTAACTTTAACTGACAACGTAAAGATAAATATTTACGAAAAATTACAATTGATTCTGACAGTATCTTATTATTGGAATTGAAAAAGGAAGGTTACGGAATTTTGTGATTATTTTTCTTGGAAAAACAGATAGGTGAAGAACATGAAAACTGATAGGTACTAGATATCCATAATCAGCCTAATAACGTCACAGGCCTCCTCTTCGATAGGGAGTGGGCTGTTATTTACCACGAGGGTCCAGTGCGGGTTGGTAGATGTCACATGTCTTCTAATTTTTGGTTCTAGGACATTCCAGTTTCCTCACGATGTTTTCCTTCACCGTTTTGAGAGTAGTGGTGATGAAATCATTTACTCAAAGTAAATCGCCTGGCTGGGTTCGAAACCACGACCTAAGACCTGCTCACAGCTCACATATAATAGTACATTACTTCAGAGGGAAGAAAGTGACAGTTCCATACCGAGATTATGGCATTTGCAAACCATTTGAGGTATGGAACTGTACTTTATCCTGAGGGATGTATAGTGCTTTTTATTACACCTACGAGGAAAATTATGGACATAAATGCATAGAAATGTTTATATTTAGTTAAAAGTACAATTATTAAAAGTGCAGCTATTATAAGATGTTACATTTTGTCCGACAAAAATAATTTCGTTTTTAATTTTCTGTATGCACCAAGGAGGTTGGTAACTGGTAAAAAAAAAACTGTATGTGGCCAGTAACAATTTACTTGAAATTTAATTAGTAGACAGTTAAAGTCTCTTGGCAGTATGACTGCTGACAAATTAAAAAAAAAAGAAAGACCGGGTATGTAATGGAATTTCATACATACTTCCCACCCTTGGGTCGGAAGGATTTTCATACAAACTTCCATACCTTGGGATGAAAGGATTTGAAGGGCGGGATAAAGGCGTTTCTTCCCTCTAATTGGTATAATTAGTATGTATTTTCAGAGCAGGTGTGATAAAAAGTAATTTGTTATTCAACGGGTAGTCTGAACGAATAGAACATTTGATCAATGATATCTATTTCAAGTCACCTGTATTCAAGTACCCATTTAAACCGGTCTTTATTTCAACCTGTGGTAAAGGACCCAGTTAGGTACCCATTCCTATCTCATTTAAATAAGTATAGGGAAAATCGTAATCGAACCCTTAAACGGGATTTATGAAGCAAATATATAAAATGGGGTAGCACAATTTAATACGGGAAGTTTACCTAAATCGTCGTTGTTGAGTAAATCGAAATTGCTTCTCTTGCTGAATGTAATTGCTTTCCTTCAATGTAGCAATCCAATTATTTTTCTAAACCCTGAAAAGATTTACCCGAGTAATATCGACCAAAGTTTCCCTTCTTATCGGAAAACGATATTGGATGTATGTAACATGGCCGACCATGGCTTTAGAGCAGTAGGTAAGGGTTTAACAACCGCTTTACAATACTGAGAAATTATTGTTGCTTGTTAAATAGGCACATAAAACCCTTTCGTCGAGGAACGAACGAACACTCCTGAAAATATAGGCTTTTGTCACGTGAGACGTCCTTGAACAGTTTGGTTGCAGCTGTGAGCAACGGAAACGTTGGCGTGAAAATATTTTCCGCAGTCGCTATAAAATATCATAGCCGTCCCTAGTACTGGGAGTTATAATTACATTTTTTACGGTCCAACTCTTTGCATTGTGAGCGATATGATCGTTAGGAATGTCGCCGGCATGCTTGACCTACTTGTGGCTTGTCAGCACTTCCAGGTAAATTAAAAACTTATTGGTTTTCATTGCCGGAATAAAGTTTTCGGAATGTGATCAGTATTCTAGGCGGACACGAGTTGTAACTTTGACCACAAACTTCAGGAGATTCCGAACGTTTGTTTCCCCAATTCGGTGTGGCTAATTTGAATAGGACCCGTGGGTTGCGTCAAAGTTTAATCTTCCTCCTAATATTGATCCAGAAGGAGTGAAGTTTTTACATTTCTAACGAACCATGGAAGTGTTTGGGGAGCAATGAATCAGTCCCTCTCTAAGCGATGACTAGTTGCTGAACAATGATAAAGCAATTTGGCTTGAACCTAATCAAAGTCGAATGTAATAAATGTACGATTGGCTAACGCAATAACGCCTTCGTATAATTAACAAATCTGTTGTTTCGTATTGTAACAATCATAGTTTATTTTCCAGAGCTGTGTAAACTGTTTCTTTTTTGTGGTTGATAACAAAATAATTAGGTATGTCATACGTTCCGAAATAGTATAATATTATAAATGCGAAAGTAAGTTTGTTTGTTACCTTTTCACGCCTAAACCACTGAGCCGACCATCCTGAAATTATGCATATACGTTGTCAGGTGTACAGACACGGACAAAGAGTACCTTTCATCCAGAAAAATAGTGCTGTTCCCTAGGAAAACAACAATAACGTTATAATGATAATAGATGGCACCACTTGTCTTTCGAACGGGATCGACACTTATGCGTGTGAAACCGCGGGGCGCTGCTAGTGGTAAATAATAATAAATACTTAATAAAACCAGCCTATTATTGTTGTCCCACAAGGCCTCTTCTGATACAGAGAAGGCGCTAACATTGATCAGCACGCTTAAAAAAGACGGGTTGAAACGGTAAATAATTAATTTTATTATTTCAGTGAGAATTAAAAATTTTATTTTAACCTATTTCGTGTTGGCTTCTGATGAACCATTAACAATAAATCGTGCAGGTACATAAAATAGCTAAAAGTATACTTACGAAGTTCAGTATGTCGGTTTTATCGCTAGGTATCTAGAACTTTTGGCGACAAAACGAGAAAATGTCACGACTAGAAGAAAAATGTGTTTGAACAATTCGGTGTTGCTACACTATGTACATAGTGGATGAAATTCACGGAACTTGGGAAATAAAGGGGCTGCTTGCGAGACAAAGGTGGAGCTTATTGCAAATTCCTACGCTCACCTTGCGTTGCTATTAAACCTCCTTTGCGATCCTACAATATAATGTTTGTGAATCTCTTCAGTACAGACACGTTAGGGCATGTTCGTTTTGTCTAATCCATCTCCTTTGTCGTGTTCAGTCGTTGTCTTGTTTATGTTATTACTAGCTGCGCCTCGCGGTTTCACCCGCATAAGTTGCGATCCTGTGAAAATATCGGGATAAAAAGTAGCCTATATGTTAATCCAGGGTGTCAGCAGTGAGGGTTTTCTGAAATGACGTTCGCTAGGTGGCAGCACTGACACGACAGGTCCAGGCATCTGTCAAGAGCCTATATTTTCTTTAGTCATGACTGAATGATGAACGAATGAATGAATCGGATGATGAACGTCATCATATATTTTATATTGGAAGACCTCTTGTCACAGTGGTGCCAACCGGTGTCGTAAATTTTCACGAAAACCCTCATTGGTCCAGCCGTTTGAGCGTGAAGAAGTAACAAACATATAAACACACACACTGACACACTCACAAAGTTTCGCCTTTATAATATTAGTGTGATTTCATGAAAGTTGCCAGACGCAAGAAAATAATGCTATTAAAATAATCTTCTTTTTCGAAATTTCGTTTGCCACTTTATTCTGTAAAACAATATGATAAATGACAATTCCTGCGACACCATGCAAAACAAATCGTTATTATTAGGTACTTATGTAAAATGATGTTAAGATCACTATGTAAAATGATGCTAAGATCTCTATGTAAATTAATGAAGACATCATGTTGATACTCGCAACAACGTCGAAGATAATTAGACCATGCAGTAGTAGGTAGATATTTACTCAAATAACTGCCTATTACTTATATAATTATTATATCTATTAATTAAGCCTTAATTAATATCAGCGCATAATTCAAAATACTGAAACAATACGGCTCGAATACGTACATATTGGTTCTACAGGTAATACATCAGCCAGTAATATTCCTGAAAAGCCTTTCATGTGCGCTTTAAATGAAAAATAAACTGCCTCTAAACCTTTTCATCATGGGCCAGTCAAAGTTAACGTCACTGGGCCCACACGAAGCGCCGCGCCGCGCCGTTTCATGCTATAAAAATATTCATACGAAGTATGGAAAAAATCCTACAATCAGTGAAAGCGGCCCCCTGAGGCATATTGTGGTACAGAGTTTTCATTAAACACAGAGCTCGGTTTGTCCAAAAAATGCCTACACAGCCCGAGGCGCCTCCCTCGCATATAAGGAATGTTGTCTCTGGGAAATTAGTTCATAAAATTTCGCCCAACTCACAAAATGTACGAAAGTAAGATACTCTTTTCTACAATCTATGATTATGTTTTCTCTTGTTTTGTTTATCTCGACGTAAAAAATAAATTAAGAAATATTCTGGAACTGTGACATTTTCGCCCTTTTTGTGTTGAAGATGAAGAATTTTATTTAAGTAGTCGACCGTTGGTGTTACACTTATATTTTATATTTCCCGCGGGAAACTTAAATTTTTTGCAACGTTTTCATTTATTTATAATATTTTTGTTTTCTATTCATTGTGGGCAGCCTTTCGGAGAATTATCTGAAGGTTTAAATGTAGGAAATTCTTTTTCAGAACAAAGGTCCTTATAGTAATCTGGACTTTCCTATTATTTCCACAAAAACCAGAACATATAAGCTCAGAAATAACAAAAACATTATTAACAACGCTCCGTCGCCTTTTTATTACATTTCAATAACTGTGTAACACGTTATTTGAACAGGGGCAACTATGGGACAATAGGGCGGTAGATATTACGTACAAATAACAGGGGACACTTACGAAAATTGCTTATACAGAAAACTAATATCAGTGTTTGCCAGCCGTTCGTATGTTATGATGTAAGTTAAAAGTAAATGCGGGAATTGGACCCACACTGATTCTGTTACAGTATTTCGGAACGTTACGTACGAGTTTCGTGCCAATTTTGGGTTAGTCCAATATTGGTACAAAGTTTCTAAACCGTATTTGAATTTCGATTTTGGAGATATTGGTGTTAGGTGGTCTATCTAAGTATTTGTTTAAAATAATAGGCTATCAGGTACACTTTGTGATCACGCTTATGTTAATAAAATTAAATTGCTGCTTTATTATTAATTAACGTTAAATAAAGAAACAAAAAAAACCAACAACCTTTTTTTACAGTCTACTACATAAGTCACTCATAAGTACCACCGAGCCATCGAAGAAAAAAAAATATTGATCCCAAAACTTTTCGTTTTACCAGAATTTAAATTAAAAATACTATGTAGTTACGAGATTTTAGTTTTGAAACATGGAGTTCGTAAATCCGATATTCATGTGTATTTCAAACATGCAGAGCCTGTTGGAGTTACCAGATCGAATCGCCTTAATCTTTTTATGGAAAGCCTAAGTGCTTGGCCAGAGTGCAAACGCGGGCGCGGGGCGGGGGCGGCGCGGCGTACTCAAACATAAGAACTTAATTTGAGCATCCATATTGGGCAAGCGGCCGCGGTGAGAGGCGCGGGTAGCGCGCGGGCAACTCACGCCATAGCTCGTTCATACAAGTGGCCGCAGTGCGTGCGTGGGCAGCCTGCGGGGACCGGGGTTCTCTAACTAGTTCGAACTTTTTTCTAGTTAAAATAAGTCTTCTTCATCCATATTATATTTTGACAAACATTGGACACGACAACACTCAGAACGAAGCCTCGCTAGACTGCGGACAGGCAGATCGCGCGCACCCGCACCCTTCCCCGCCCCGCGCTGCCAGTCTGGCCAAGCACTTAGAATCAGTCTACCGAATGAAATAGATTTCATGGGTGTTTTTTATTGCGTTTTCCAGAAATTACATTGAATTTGTATACAGCGTGTATCAGAAATTTGTGGTCACATTTAAGGGTGTGGTAGGTACAGCTAACAGACCATCAAACTGAACAACTTACTCCATTGGGCAAACGTTGTAATCGCGAAAAAATAATCAGCAGTCCCATACTTCAATACCTACTCGACCCAAGTGTGTGGTTTACAGCCGATTATTTTTTCGTGATTAAGATGTTAAATAAATAATGATAAATGATAAATGATTTTATTTCTGTAAGTAGGTTTGCACAAACACTTTTACACTTCAATCATAAATTTTTTAATTTAATTTTTTAATTTGTTAGTCTCGCGGATAAAGTTGTTCGGTTTGATGGTCTGTATCACATCCTTAAATGTGACCACACGTTTCTGATACACGCGATCTTGGCGATTATTTATTGCGATATTGGGAAAGCGGTGAAAAATTTAGCAACGGTGAGTTGATTCTTTTGTTTTTTCTAAACACAACGTGTAGAAGTACAGTTTTTTAATTTCAACCATAAAGGATGCCGCTTCAAAAGGAATTATGGAAGAAGTTTGTTACTTAGAGTTCATCAGTTTGTTGCTAAACTTGCTCAGATACTGTGTGTCCGCTGTTCGCTCACCTGCTGCATTATGGAACATTTACACGAGGAGGGTTTCTATTGAGAGGCGAGAAAGTCCATGCGAGCATTTAATCTTTGCATGCAAATCTTGTTGGCGAGAATTGTCCGGCGATAACTGCGCACATTTCTTTATACATTAGCGAGAAATTAAAACTCGTCTACGATTGTCTCATTACGAGGCGCGTTAGGCAATTTTCTCAAGCTGCCTCGCCCCTACGCGCCTACGCGATTCTAAATTACACTCTAGGGGTAGGTCAGACAAGACTGCGTGGAGTCGGATTTACAGCGATTCGTTTCTGTCACTAAAACCTAATTTTTAGCAAATGTTTTAGGACTAACAATTTTATTATAAATGAACATTCGGAATTTACAAGAGTCAACTTTTAATCTGCTTTCACTAATCGCCTATTGGAGGCGAGAATCTTTCCTATTGTAAATGAGCCTTTACGAGGATATTAATTTAGTTCGCTTTAATTACGTACTCAGCTCTTTGTCTATGTGTAAACATTTACATGTCAAACGTCCACTTGTGAACATCGGTTTCTGGAACAGATATGCCTTCGTGTTACAGGTAATTAACATGTTTTGTAGCCGAATTTGTAATGAATGATAGAATAAGTAGTTATTATACATAAGTACTGTAGGTGAAATATTTAACTGGTCCTCTAAAAACTTATTTACCTTCTAATGGTGGACACTTTTTTAAATAATTGAGCCTCTTTTTAACTTCCTGGCCTTTTGTCATCCCGACCAAATGGGTTAGGTTAGAACTGTGACCAACTACATCCAAGTTGGTCGCAGTTACTTGGCTATTTAGTATGTCCAGGACCTCAAAATAGGGAATTATTTGAGGTTCACAAAAAGAGGCGCAATCAATGTACTAATATCGGTTTTTTTATTTATTTTTGAGGATGGGAAATCATCAAATGACCCCTCCCGCTCTGGGTGGAGCGGAAGGGAGTGTCAGACTCTTACTGACTAAAACCCACCCGTGTTCCTTCCTTAGCCCTTTATGTTCCGGGCCAGCGGTAACCCTTTCGGACAAACCCGCTGACCCGGTAGGCTTCGGCCCTGACGGGCCCCTTCGGTTGATGCTGACATCTCTTTGAGGCGCGCGTGGAACACGTACGCGCCATCCGGCACGGGCCTGGTCCTGATCGGACGGTGAGCTTCCCATTATTCTCCGCCCGCAGGTCTGCGCCTACGGTGGCCGGGAGTCGTCGCACGGCTCCCGACGCCCGGAGCGTCTCCCGCGGCGGCTGGGACGGGAGGCTCTCTCCCTCAGCCGTCCCGCCGCCTCCTTCGCTAGCATGACTGCTTCGCAGAAGGAGGCGACTGCCCCCTACTCCCTCTCGCCCCGGACCATGGCTAGAACCAGGGCCGGACGACGCGAGAGGTCGCCGCCGCTGCCGATCGCCTCTACGAGGACACGGCGGTGCTCCGCCCAAGCGGGGCATACCTCCACCGTATGCTCCACCGTGTCCTCTGGGCGATC
Source organism: Luperina testacea (assembly GCA_927399505.1). NCBI lineage: Eukaryota > Metazoa > Arthropoda > Insecta > Lepidoptera > Noctuidae > Luperina > Luperina testacea. The sequence continues at coordinate 12,350,264 of OV656768.1, read as the reverse complement.
CTGGCAATGGTGACACCCGGGCGTTTCCTCCCGCCTGATGATGTGCAGGATTTCCGCCTCCCGAACCTCCCGAAACTTCCGTGTCCGGTGAGGACCTGCGTCAGGCCGTGGGTGAGGGCGCCGTGACGCCTCTCTAGCCACTCGTCAAAGAGGGGTCTTATCGCCGCTATCGTGGCGTGCCCTGCGCTGGGTTGCGACAGCAGTACGGAGCCCTCGGTGCGCGAGTCCGACTCGCACTTGACCGGTTTTTTTTCACTACTTACAATGCTCTCGTCAAAAGCAGTTGCCCAGATTAAAAACTCCTTTAACTACAATAGCTACATTTATTAAACAAATTGTTTACTGAGTATTCGGAGTAAAAGGGATCATATAGAACATCCATCAAAAATATACCTACAAGAACATTACTTTTGAGGATCAAAGTCCCGAATACAAAAAACCGCATGACCTATTTTTGTTACCGAAGTTTAAAAATATCAAGCGTTAATATGTATTCAATGTGAAAAAAATGAACTGAAGTAATATGTCGTGTATAAATAATGAGGAATGTACCAAAATAATCTCGAATAAGGCTCAGTGTCTTTAATATTTTCCATCACAATGTTGGATTTTCGGCAATATCAAATTCTAATATCAAGCTGCTTGCCACATGTCGACATGGCATCAATAAAATCCATTCCAATAAAGTTTCTTTTGTGTCGGTGTTAAGCCTCGTCCATATTGGAACACAAATTGCGATTCGTGTCCCAAAACTCGTAACGGCCTTTTCTGTACAATAAACGCACACTGTTGAACACTAGTCCTAATATAAAAAGCTGGAACATAAATGTGGCCAGTTTTCTTTGCAAAAATATTAGTTTTGATGAAAAAATCTCGTGTTGGCACTAAACCAAAGAAGGACATTGACAATTGACGTATAACCATAATAAATCCTTGCAATGTAACTCCTAACTCATTGTAATCCTAACTATATATAATATATATAATAATAATATAATATAATCCTAACTAATATTATAAATGCGAAAGTAAGTTTGTTTGTTACCTTTTCACGCCTAAACCACTGAACTGATCATCCTGAAATTTTGCATATAAGTTGTCAGGTGTACAGAAACGGACATAGGGTAAAACCCATTCATCCCGAAAAAAAATGTTGTTCCCGAGGAAAACAACAATAATGTTATTATGATAATAGATGGCGCCACGTGTCTTTCGAACGGGATCGACACTTATACGTGTGAAACCGTGTGGGGCGCTGCTAGTAAACTATAAAATTTAAAATGACTGTCGTGAGTTTGATAAAACTTTCGATAAACGTATATAAGAATTGCTTTGTAATGACTTACCATTGGTTTTACATTAGGTCATTTAAACTTACAATGAGTTACCTACTAATGGTTTTACATTATGCCATTTAAATTTGATCGTTAATGTGCTAATTAAAGGATATTCTCTTATTGATCCTGGTTTAGAAAAGCCAGTACGCTCTACTATGCGGGTAGCAGGGTGACGGGTCCATTTGTGCTAGATTTAGTCAGTATTATCTCTCTTTTATTGCTTTCAGACAATATTAAATGTGCCTCAATGTGAGCTTTACTTTACAATCATTTATTCATCGCAGACATTGTTCACAAAAGCAGTTAAAAACTTGAAAGTAATTCGCTTTCCTATAACAGCGTAAGATTACATAAAAAATGAAGGGTAACATCGCCAGGCTTGCTATTCCCCTCACTAAAATTAAACATTTACACGACAAACAGTGATGCCCTTAGTTCTTAGAAATTTTTAAATTTATCGAGAGCGCGTATTTTTCCCCTTTCAAAACTGTGTAGTTAGGTACGTATCAAAGAAATAATATTTAATATCATAGCAAGGATTGTTTTGCTTACTGAAACGTAATTGGTTGAAGTTCTATCGGGATGAAACGGAAATGTTATTAGAAAACGATCCCAGATTCGTACTTTAGAGATAATGGAAGTCGATACCGCTTGATGTATAGAAATAGATGTGATTTTCCTTTAATTTATTGAGCTTTGTCTCCAAAATAATGATGTTGTAAGTAATTCAACATTTCGGTAAACATGTTGGTTTTGATACCTTGGGCCTGTTGCTAAGTAAGAACAGCCGCACGGATCGATCGATCAGGTTAAGCTGCACATGCTGTTCATGGATGGGTGACCGTCTTTATATACCAAGACTCCTTCATGTCTTGGCAAGTACGTTAAGCCGTTGGTCTCGGTTGTCATTCTTGGATCTATGACAGTCGTTACGGGTCGTCAAAAGCCCGAAAGTCTGACAACCAGTCTTATCAAGGGGTATTGCATTACCCAGTAACTGGGTTGTGGAGGTCAGATAGGCAGTCGCTCCATATAAAATACTGGTATTCAGCTGCATCCGGTTATACTGGAAGCCAACCCGAACATAGTAGGGAAACGGCTAGGCTGATATTGTTGTTGGTTTTGATACCGTTGATTTCATACATAGGTACAGACGCCAGCACATCAAGCTACTACAATCTGTCAAATTTCTTTAATAGATTTTCAACTTTATCGCTAAAGCTTAAGGTTCAAAATTGATTAGGAAAATTTGACAGTTTCGGGTAGCTTGATGTGCTGGCGTCTGTACATAAACTCACGCCGTCTTCCCATGAAGGGTAGTGCAGAAATTACAGAACACACCTGCTACAATCCTTACATACCGTTGATGTTAAAAACGATCTCGAGTCCCAACCCTAAAATGCAATTAATGAGGGAGGATACAATGCAAACTGAACGTATCACTAATTTCATTCCCCAACTCCGTATAAATATGTATGAACAAACAAGTAATGTAATTTCAAAGATTCTGTAAGCCAGTATTTACGTACTTAAACTGAATTAACGTACACATTGTGGAACTGTGTAGAAGTCAACACGTAGCAAATGTTACGAATTTGTTGTACCTCCTTGTTGCACCAAGCAGCAATGCTTTTGCCAGAAAAGGATGAGTAATAACAATCTTAAACTTGGAAGTTGACTTTAGTAAAATATTCAGGGTGCTTCACACTACATTTTATTATTATAAAACAGAGAGCTGCTTTAATCCGGCAAAATGAAGATAGGGTAAAAACGGGACCCTATTACTAAGACTCCACTGTCCGCCTGTCTGTCTGTCTGTCTGTCACCAGGCTGTATCTCATGAACTAGCTAGACAGTTGAAATTTTCACAGATGATGTATTTCTGTTGCCGCTATAACCACAAATAATAAAAATAAAATAAAGTTATTTAAAGGGGTATAAAAGAAACGTTTTTTCGGCGTTTTATGCCTTGTGGTACGGAACCCTTCGTGTGCGAGTCCGATTCGCTTTTGGCCGGTTTTTTTCTTTTAGTTACCTCTGCAAAAATTCTGTTACCTTACAGAATAAGACCAAACGTTCTCATAAAAAAACGTAGGTAAGTTATTTTTGCATTTGATAGCCTAATTCTTGAAGAAGGCTTTACGATAATTAACATCACGCTATGACCCTTAGGAGCCGAGCAAAAAGGGAAAAAAAGTCAGAGAATGAAATAATAAAGGCTACTACAAACAGGCGCGACGCGACACGCGATAAAATCGCGCGCGACACAAAGGCATCGACTTGCGGTGCCTTTGTGTCGCGCGCGATTTTATCGCGTGTCGCGCCTGTTTGAAGGAGCCTTTACGCGGGTGGGCGATAGGATGCGACGCGGTGGGTCGAGGTCCGAAATTTTACGCTGACAAAGTCGCGGGCAGACGCTAGTATACTAGTAATAAAGCTGAAGACTGTTCAAACGCGGTAATCTCTCGAACTACCCGTCGGATTTGAAAAATATTTTTTCATTTGGTAGCCTAATTCTTGATGAAAGCTTTACGCTATTTACCATCACGCTAAGGCCCTTAAGAGCCGATCAAAACGAAAAAAAAAACAGAAGTACGCTAAGCAAAAACAAAGTAATGGCGCAGGCAGGCGATGCGATGCGATATGACAGGGGAACAAGAAAGTCACGCGGACGAAGTCGCAGGCAGAAGCTAGTCTTTAATATTCATTCTGATTCCTCTGTAAATTTTAGGCAAATGGAATATTAATCTTCAAGACTTTGAATCAAATAAGTTTGTGAATATTGTCTTAAATTATTAGTCGACTCTTGCTGAAATCTGTCTTTTCTAATGAGCTTGGCAGAATTTAATTAAGTTACTTTCGTTTCGCAAATGGTGACATCCCTGTTATAAGGAGAGAATTAATAAAGAGAAATGTTGTTTTGTTACGGTATAAGAAAATTTATAGATTTTTCGTATCACTAGATATCTAGAAATATTGTTACAAACAGGCGCGACACACGATATAATCGCGCGCGACACAAAAGCACCGCTCGTTGTGCGACTTGCGGTGCCTTTGTGTCGCGTGTCATGTCGCACCTGTTTGAAGGAGCCTTAATGTTCTGAGATCAGTGATCATTGCGGACCACTTGTTTTAAATATCAACCAGCCCGACTAACGTGAAGTTTGGTAAAGAACATTTATTTATTTACTTGCTGACCCGGCGAACTTCACACCACCTCAGAATCATTATCGAAATCAGTCAATCTGTTCTCGAGATGTTAAAATCTCCATACAAAATGTGTGAGAAAATGAATTATCTTAATTTTTTTTTTGTGAATATTTCCCATATTTTAATGGTGTTTCTGCTACTCGGGGCGGAAAAACATCCAACAAATCAAAGATATTAAAAATCGGTCCAGCCGTTCTTGAGTTATAATCGTGTAACTAACCCGACTTTGTCTTATTTATATAGATTTAACCATTCATGTAAACACATAGAAACATACGAGAAGAAAGGAATAGAAAAATGAGTACAAAGTTGATGCTTATTTCTAAAGAAATCACTTCCAGCTTACCTGCGATAAGAGAGTACATAAAAAGAGATTTAGACAACATAAAAGTAGGAGGAAAAAACATACATAAAATCAAAACAATTCTCTAATTTAAATATAAACATACGATATATGAATATACTTATAGGTATACTTATAAATTAATATCACTAAGGGCTGATTTTTCCAACGCCAGATAATTTTATCCCAGGAATAATTTTGAATTTTTGACAGTTCTTTTACACAAAATCTCTCAGACGGCAATTTTATTCCACGAATAAAAATTATCTGTCTATTGAAAAATCAGCCTTACATTTAAATAATAAATACATATGCAATTACGACACAGAAAAAGTGGAAAGATAGTGTTTGTTGGTATGATTTATTCAATAAAAAATCCATGAAATCGCATTTTGTTGTTACGTGGTCACTTTTGCCGACGACACAATATTCCATATAAATCATATATTTATTTGTTGGTACCGAGAACATACTCCCTCTCTATTCATCATAACGAATTCCATGAAATACTGTCAAAACTTCAAAGCTAACTACCAAAGCTCTCGCGGTGAAGGAAAAAATCGCGCGTGAGGAAACCAGCATGTCCTTGAAACCAAATATTCGAAGACATGTGACATCTACCAACCAGCTCTGGGCCCGCGTGTTAGATTACACCCCACTCTCTATCACCGAGAGGAGGCCTCAGTTCCAGGAGTGGGAACATTATAGGCTGATTCTGCTATCAAAACTACTTTGATGTTCCCACTAAGGGTAGGGTGCAAACTAGTGCAACATTCAATGTAATTAGTGACGCAATGTAACAGCATTTACTAATTTGGTCTGTTAACCGATCGGGTACTGAGTCGATCGACCAATGGCATGCAATAATAATTGCACTGTCACTCCAATTTGTGTTCGTTCAACGACGTTGCGTTACACCATTAGTTATGTTGCATGTTGCAAACGTCTATTCGTACGATAAAGTATCTTATCGAACCCACAAATACAATTCTTGTATGCATCAGTCTCTTATGAACGGTAGGTACGGTAATTTTATTTTATTTCCACGTATGCTATTTTTATTCGCTCGTTCTGAACCAAATTTTATTACGTAGTGTATTTGAGTAAATGGATTGTTAAAAAACGGTGAAGGAAAGTTTAATCTTGGACAGAAGGCAATAAAATAAGGGCGGGAATTTTGTGAGAAGTCGGCGCCAAGCCTGCCAGTTGCAGACAGCCATCGATAGGGTTCCGAATGTAATGGCACCTTCATAGAGTGGAAAATACCTGCCCAAAGATACCTACTGGAAGACATTTTTTCACAATTTTAAAGTTCATGAGGATTTTTAAATTCATAGAACAATAAAAAAGATCATCTATCATCAATAAACAATTAAAACAGATCATTATGATTGTGAGGTTAAATAAAAATAAAAAACATTTTTAAGGATTTGCACTTTTCATTCCTTCACTTCTGCAGAACGAAGCGAATTGAAAACATTTTCAGAAACTAATAGGACCTTGGTGACGATGACAGAATTTCTTTCCAAGTAAGCGAACCTTCCACATTCAGATCTTCTACAAGAAAATCCACAAAAATATATTAAAAATATCTCTGGTATTATCAGCTCTAGATCAATTTAACGCAAACCGTTTCTCTCTGTCATAAATTTGAATAGAATCGATTGGTGTCTGCGCCTCCGGGAAAGTTAGATTTCCCTCAGGACTCCCACGACACCTGACCGAACGTAAAATATATTCTCGATTTTTTTCCCCACTCCCGAAATGATGGATTAGGACTATATACGCGATGCTTCATACTTTAGAAGACAGCTTTACGTTGAAATATGATGATACTGTTGAGTTTCGAGAACGATTACTTTGCATATACTTCTGTTGGTATGACATCAGATACTCTTTTCTTTATTTGATACTAACTGCGCCCCGCGGTTTCACCCGCATAAGTGTCGAACCCGTGGGAATATCGGGATAAAAAAGTAGCCTATGCATTAAACCCTGGATTAATGCATAGGCTACCTCCATGTAATTTTTTTTCAAAATTGGTCCAGCCGTTTGAGCGTGACGAAGTAACAAACATATAAACACACATACACACACACACTCACAAACTTTCGCTTTTATAATATTAGTGTGATGTCAGTACCTTGTAGAAATGAAACGTCTAGAGAGTACGTTCCTGACACCACTCAGTGCGATAATTCTAGTGGCTAATAAAGATCAAATTCGCTAACACGTATTTGTTTGTATGAAACTGATAGGTGTCAAACACGCATTATTTCGTCGGCCTCACTGTATGTAGGTACCGTTAGGGAAATATGATGTCTGACTTTAACAGGTATGTATTTACAGAATTATAATCATTAGAATCATTAATACATTTTTCTAAGTTGGGAAGAGTTCTTAGAGAACAAATCTAAAAAGAAAGAAAAAACCCTGACTGGCGTTCCATTATTGCGGATTCTCACTGAACTAATGTATCTTTCTCGGTGCTCTTAGATAGTACTTTCTAATTCCATACGAACTATACTACAATTTGACATACGACAACACTACGATCAGTCTAAACATTATTTTGTTTAGAATAGTATATTTTTTCTATAGGCTGTTTAGCGTTTTTTCAGTGCTTTAATTTACACCTGCGCGCGCATTCCTAGTGCTGGCTAGCGCGGCGCGCGGAGAAACAAAACCAGCGCGCCATTTTCCATACAAATTAATATTTAACAATACAAGTCTGTCTTTTTCCTCGCAAGTGTGTTGAAAAACGTCGTATGAAATGCGTGTGCATTGATCATTATACACTCGGCTTCCTTATCGCGCTCGGCACACCACAATATTAATAACGAATACACAACTACTTTTTCTCCTTGAAGGAACCGCGGGGTAATTGCGTAACACACTATCATTAAAATTTCATTTGGACAGTTCAACAACATTCATTGCGTTATATACGTTGATGAGCAGACACATTTTTTGAACATCTGAAGCAATAGATTAGCAATATGTTTAAAAATGATTAAGATTATATTTGAAAGTGTGTTACGCAATCAGGGTGCAGATTGGTGTGACAGATTCTAAACAGTTTTGATGTGGGTATACAACCTCCAACAGTATAATACTTTAAAATTCATGTATTCTACAGAATCTAAAAACAAGCAAGACATCAGAATATAGTTTGTTTGTAATAATGAGTGATTTTTAAATTAGTGAAACGTAACCACAAAAGCCACAGAGAAAATTAAAAGCTACAACATTTGCAGAATTTCTTGGAAAACTTCAAAACAAACCCCACCCAAGGCAAGTATTTCAAATGTCTAAAAATAACCTTTTTATAAAGCTAGCAATAACAAGGTAAAGCGAACTCTTTTAATCGTATTTTTGTACTTTAACTTGAAGTTTACTGCCTTCAAGCTAGGATCTTTGTTCAACCCCGCTATGATGGGGAGGAATTCCTAAAGAAGTCGTTTCTTATGAAATGTAATGTTTCTTGTAGCCAAGTTTTACGGGAGAAAAAAAAATTGTTTGATGTTTATAAAAATTCATGTTGTTCTTTTTAAAAGTTAACCTGTATTTTTGTTTTAATTATAAAGTTTTTTGAAGTAGGACTGTGGACCTACTCGTTTAAAAAAAAAAAACTGGCACTCCGGTAGTGCCGACAGAAGTGAAAACTTGAACAATTACGAGTGTATTTTGTGAATCGTCTTATAAACAAAACACGCGTGTTAAGGTGTGTTCCTTATTTTATAGGGTTTTTTGCAAATCAGGTATGATGACCAAAGTGACTGGTTTATTCTTCTCGTGAAAGGAATTTATTCAGATTTACAAATAAGCACACAGGATAGACTTCAGCAGTGCTATTCTCTAAAAGACAATTTCATGGCTGTAAGCTGCGACGAGCTCGTCGACGAGACAGCCTTGAGATCGACCGAGCGTACAGCCACAGATTACTAAATAGTTACTACGTAACAGATACTTCACTCAGTAGAAAATTTCCAATACCTATTGCTATAATAGCCTACTCCGTCGCGTCAGCAACCGCTGCATGCTAAAATGTGCCTTAATGCTCAAGCGTACAGTTGTGATTGCTTCGCACCGCGCGATCCCACAGCAGTCGCAGGGCTGCATCTTCGATAAAATTAAATTAACATAACTATTTCTGTCTATTTTATTAAGAACTGTGAATATGTTCGGTAGTTTAAAATTGTATCGTATAAAGGTAAAATATGTTTTTAATAAATTGGTGCTGACTGTAATAATTTTGAAACGACAAAAAATGGTAATAATTTATCACTTAACTTTCTTCATTGACAGGTAAATGGAAAAATATTAGGTATTTATCCCTTCTTTTACTTGATTTGCACCCATCTACTGCACATAAGGCACCAGACGGCATTGTAGGTACCCGTACAAACGAATGGAATGATTAAAATTGAATAACATGCGTGCGCTTCGCTTGCGAAAACCGCACTGAATATGGTCCGCAAACGGCCCGAGACCGCTCGGCCGGGCGGTAGGTAATTATAACGCGCAAGTACATGGAGTGACGGAGGCCTGGTACAGCGCTGATTCAAACCGTATTCACTAACGTGGTTGTGCTCGTCGTCGAACCCAAGGCTGTAACCTCCCGTCGCTGTTTCTCAGACGAACGTAGGGCTTGACACAAATTCTATAAATTATAATCGATCAATCTCGACTGAGAGTTTTATAGGTTTAAAATATATATTAAAGGTCTATCTTTAAGTATTATAAGGAATACAGTTAAACTATAACCAATATCATATTTAAAAGAGCTTATTTCATATTTCTTATTACATTTTAAGGCTGAATGACGATTCCTTTGCTCTATTCGTGCAACGCGACGCGACGATGAATTAAAAGTCAACATGACATAACAATAACAACCGATGACGCGACGCTAACAAAATCACTTGAATTTGTAGTTTTTAAACTTTTGGGTGCTTGATTATTTGTATCAGCGAGTGCTTTTAACATAGGTAGTTCTGTGACTAAGAGGATAAATACAACTACCTAATGAAATGTGAGTATTATGATTTTTTCACTGATAGTATATGGCTATTATTACTATTGTCTCATCCACGAGTATTGTATGATACACGAGATATTAATAAAATTTAAGTAAATTACATGATTAGCTATTGTTTTACTATAATATGTACGTATAACTTTATTGTTGTAACGTAACATTGTGTGTTTTAGCATGCCAAGAAGTGCTATACTTTCATTACATAATATGAAAACTGTATAGGTACTTGGAAATTATAATTTTTATATTTAATTTTGTAGAGTCCTAAGCAACCCCTAAGACGACCTACTGACCAATTACTGCCTGTAGAACAATCTACTAGAGGCATGCTCCAGACCGAACAGTCCACACCTTCAATACCAGTAAGTTAATTCTAATAAAATATAATAATGTAATGTTATATTTGCAGGGCGAACGGACATACAACCAGGCCCATCTTTGTATAGGGACAATGTGCCAATGGAAAACCAGCCTAATACAGAACAAAAGGTGAAGTTTTAAATAAAAGTCTTACAATAATATGTTTTAACTTTATAATGGATATTTAGATAACTTTTTTTTGTATTACAGTTTGAGGCTAGATCACCACTTGCAGTCTTGCAATGCGTCATCATAGGAGTAATGCCCCAATTGCATCTTCATGTAAGGTTAACTTAATTATAATTTGGTTAATTATTGGTTTAGTGTAAAAAGCACTAAGTACATAGTAGTGGTCTCACTTTTGATTCCCGGGTTGGGCCAATTTGTTGGGATTTTCTGTAGGTTTTTTCAACAGCAGCCCTTATTCAATCAAGATCAAGATATAGACTACATCTAATAGAATCAAGATATAGACTACATCTAATATGTATACTACATTGTAATATCTATTCCTTTAGAGGGAGAGTGATGTGATGTTGATGATACTTACATATTTGTTTTACCTCTGTATAGTAATTTGTTGCATTTTTATGTTCATAGCATCTCGTAGGCATCGAACGGCACACCGCCGTCTGATCCAGCACTCACCACCTTCTCAAAGGCAATCCAAATGGCGAGCCTGACTGAATGTTTTGTCGCCATTAAAGAGAGGTGTTTGGAAAATGAGAGACTTCTTATTGACAACCAGCAGAGGATGTTCGACTTTTAAGGAAATAAGTGAGTCATGGTCAAGGCAGACCCAGGCACTGCAGGATTTATGAGCATCCATCAGTCGAGGAAGTTGAATCTCCGAAACATGGATCTACTACTATGTTTAGATAATTTTAAGTTTATTTAAGATGGATGTTAAGAAGTTTAAGTATAAGAACTGTTTTTTTGTAGTAAATGTCAATGTTTGTTAGCGGGCATGCTCTTTATGCCTGCAGGCTTTTATTTAGGTACTTATTTAATTTTGTTTTGCTTGGGTAGTTTTCATTGTACATATATACTAAATTATTTAATTAAATGTCCTGTTTCTTGTAATGTTAATTACTTTGCATACCTACTATTGTATACAATCAAGTTTTTCTAACTGAATATCAAAAGTCATTTTGAATAAATGATTTTTGATTTGATTGATTGTTTTTAATAGTAAATAAAAAAGAAAATAATGCAGTTATCTGTTTAATTTCTCATACCCCTGTATACACTCTTACCCATTTAAAAATATAGTACAAATAGGGACTAAGGTATAAATAGGCACATATTATTATAGGCTATTGATATTATACTAATCATATACACCTTAAACACCACACTTTAAATACACACCTTAAATGTTATGACAATTGTTGATTATAATAATATTTTTATTAATAATTTAAATACCTATTTATTGTATCTAATCAATAATGGTGAGTATATTCTATCTAAACACGTTAACCACATCTGTAAAGGAACGCATAAATTGTAGATACAACATGCTCGCCATAATTGATTAACTAAATCTCGCCTACTTATCAGCCTGCTCTCTAAGTCATCATGTGTTGGAGCCTGATGTGTCAGGATTCCAAGTAACCTAGATTCTTCATCTAAGTCACATTGGTCTCATCATCATAGGAGCTGGTAGCCCGGCTCTATTACATATGTCGTTTAAAACACAGGAAGCCATCACAATTTCTCCCACTTTTATAGGATCATAGTACAATACCCTATGTACTAATAAACATCTGAACCGTCCTTTCAGGATTCCAATAGTCCTCTACACTGTTTCTTGCACTGCTGTGCAAATTGTTGTAATGGCTCTGGAGTCTCAGTTTCTGAATTACTAAAGGGAGTCATTAAATAAGGCCTTTGAGGATATCCTGAGTCACCTGAAATCAATGAATGAAGCTAGAATTAAGTGCAATCTTGACTTGTGTTTAAGTTATCATTGTATTGTAAATAATAACTTCGTGGATTGCCCTAGAGGCAGAAGACTGAGATATGTATGTGTCTACATTCTTCCCAATGATTTTTTGGTAACTTCCATTAGCCAAAAATGATAGTGTGCATAATATCTGAAACATCAGGAATTCAATAGGCTTTTGTTGGTGTGTGGTGAGGTATACCCATCATATCTCAAGAAACCTAGATGTAAACAAACCTTTAGCCTCTTGGTTAAACCACTGGAACGAAGTCGCGGACGCATATATGGAGTTAAGTCATCTTCCAATATATTAATTAAATCCTCAGAAAGCCTGTAAATATGGATAAAATCTGTATCACGGAATATTGTTTTAAACTTTCGTATTTGTTTCGCCTGTCGAGCTTTCTTCAAATTATCACTTTTCTTAGCTTCTTCTAATAAATGTAGCTTCAATTGTGTAGTAAAAGAATAGAAATATTTAAAAAATTAAGTACAGTTTATTATTTTTGTCAGTCTACGCCCGAATATTTAGAGCTTTTTGATTTGACAGTTAGAATCGAGGCTGTGGGCGAGACGTCTGACGTTTTACGTCTTACGAATTTTCGATCAGGGTCACGTGACCTGACGCGAATTTAGAAGTTTTTACCCATTCCAAAAAAAGTACACAGCGCCGCTAAAGAAGTTTTCACTTCAAAAAATATTTTTGAATTCGCCAAAGGAGATTCGATAAATCTGCCCTGAAGCCCAATAGCGTTAAAAATATGCCAATAGAAACAACTCTTCAAGGGGAATATTTCTTACCATGACGACTTCTCTTGATTGTTAGTACGTAGTTTTTAAAAGTCGGTCAGCTGGAGAGAATGATAACCCTGCCACACTCCCCAATAGTGTTAAGATATATGCTAATGGAAAGATCTCCTCAGCGTCTTTACTAAATGTACCTTGTGGGGACGCCAGTGACGTTACGGACCTGGCCGACTTCGGGTATAACTAGGAGATCACATTTTCTAGTGACTACCTATCTTGCTTGATAAACGGCGGGATTGGTGCATAGTGCGAGTATTTAGGGTGGGGAAGATCATGTGGCCGCTTCGCGGGGTCCTGTCTACAGAGTGTAAAGGAACCTAACACGAAGGAGATGACGGGGGTTCGTTCGCTCGCTTAGCTCGCTCACTTGAGCCCCGTCATCCCCTTCGAACCTAACCTGTTCGAGTCGGGGTGCCTCAGTGTCGAGCTAGCTTCGCTCGCTCTTGCATCCTAAGTTCTAATTGCGGTTTACTATGTTGATATAGATGAATCTACAGAATATTTAAAATGTATATTAGCATGGTAACTTTAGGTACAGCACCGGAAAGCATAATGCCAGGCGTTTCACAACCCTGTCAAATCCTTTGCTCTGCACTCGTACGTAGTTTGCTTTGAAAATGACGAGCATAATGTATACTAATACAGAGAATGTCGGGGTTGAAATACATTTTGCTTTTTAGTGTTACAAGCACACAGCACTCCAGGGGGCCTAAAAAGGCCGCTTTGCCAGGATCATAAAAGGATAACATTGTGAATCATAATGGACAGTTAACTCTTAAGTTAATCGTATCAAATCCAATTGGGGAAGGATTTTTCAGTTATTTTTTTCGTCTGTGCTAAAATACCAATCAATCCAATCCAAATCAATCCAATCCAAATGACGACTTCTCTAGATTGATAGTCAGTGAGGAGCTACAGAGCTCTAAATGTGAGTAATCAATTTTAATATTGAAAACATTAACTCATCATTAACTCCGAACTGAAGTCGTGATTATAGGAAATGTTCTCCTTGAAAAGCTCATTCCATTGGTATACATCAAACCCAAAAGAGCACAAACCCATACTTCGTTGTCCATTCTCCTTTGTACTGAGAAATATTCAGGACTTCATTTATATTGATACACCACAGTCAATCGGTTTGTTGATAGTCAACATCTTAATCATTATAGAATGTAAAAATTTAGTAGTGTTCTTTTTGTGACAAGTCAAACTGATATTGGCCCAATACAGGAGTAATTCCTAGTGTGGGGCACCGTTTAAAAAAAAAAACATAAAAACAATACCAATGTAAATCCCACAAAACGGTCAACCACTATTTCTTGTTACACAATAGCTATCTATAACGCCTAGATAGACTATAAGTGCTGAATGTATTCCTTCACAAACGATTACGAATAGCTAACATAACCTCTGTACATCCCGGACCAAGGTTACTTCTGTTTACCTAATTTTCTTTGCGTTACCCAAACATGGACCTTTTTTTGGGTCCTCCGCATTTTTATAAGAGGAAAATATTAATAATGTCGCCAAAATAAAAATACATAGTTCAGCTTGTTCCTACAGCTGAACATACGGAATCCCTAATAAGGGAGGATTATGGCGAATAACATCTGGGCCCCGAGGACGGCAAACAGTTGGCAGTAAACACGAGGTTACAGTAAGAAAAATGTTTTTGTTTTCCAAGGCTTTTCCTTTGTATTGACATACACATACCTTTGTAACGACGTATGACTCATACAAAGACAACAGTGTTTTGTTTCGCTGCACTACTTTTAATTTTATATACGAGTGAAGTTTTTCCTTCGCCGCCCGTATCTTCGAGCCCGCTTTTGTCAAAGAGAGCTTTTTAAAAATTTTGGCGCATAAAATAAGAAAAATATGCCTCTCAAATTTTTCTGTCAGTTTAAAGTTATGTAAGCTAACAAAGTTTTGGTTTTATGTAGGCTTATCTAAGTTGAATTTTCTTGGCAGTGTGAAGATATTCAGAGTGACTTGGATGCTTGTAAGATAAGCTTTTGTAAAATAAAATTAGGTTCGCTGGTCCCCGAGGAGATTTGGTTACCAGGTTTCCTTTGAAGTTTCGCAGTAGTAAAGTCTTGAACTTATGTGTTAGGCTTAATCTAAATCTTAGTTAAAATAGAGCTTCGTACTTCTGAGTTCTGAAGAACAAGTATTTGTAGGCATTATAATGTAGCCAGCGGTTCGCCGCGTTTTGTCCGCATAGAGCTTACCTAATCATAGTGCCCGACGTTGCGAAAACCTCATATTAAACTTTACAACAACTGCATTGAGTTTTAATACACGCAAGAAGCAAAGTAAATATAGTTTAAGTTTAATTTACGACCTTTATAAGACTGCCTTTGTATAAAATTGATGGTTCCCTTTTAAAGAATAACTAAAATATATAGGGACTCATAGTTACTACGTCAAGTATACGTAATTTTCCTTTTCCTTCCTCGGATCCCTCGATAACATAGAAAAAGCTGCTATAAATACCATCCAATATAGGTTCCCGCCTCCCTCAAATAGTCCATTGTGCGTACAAAAGTAATTCAATACATTGTTATTCCTTTTATGTACCCGCAAAACTCTATAAAGTTTCATAATGGTACCTCTGTCACCTATATTAATGGTGCCTACAGCGTTTATCTACAGAACTGAATTAAGAAATACCTTTCGTCGCATAAATCAATAGACGTGTGATATATTGTTATCGTGGAAGGGGTGGCTGGTGGCTCCCTGGTATTTTATCCTCTCTTGTTCTGCAGCCGCTGCATCACCATTCGCGGCACGCGCCACATCGGGGGAGCCTAATTCTTCTCCTAATTTCGCACCTTATTGTTGGCGGGTGGTAAGAAAATGGGTATTTTTGGTATAAATTCAACACCTCGCTTACAGGTCTATGAACTTTTAGTACCCTTATATTTTACTCGTAATATTATTACGTAGGTAATAATAATAGACTATAATTATCTGGGTGAGTTTTGCGTTGGCGTACGTTTAATAAGAAGAAATTGAATTCTAAATACGTATAAGTTGTTTGGTAAATTCTTGACAAAGGTTCCTTTTCACGTACTGATTGTGCTTGTTAAGGACTTGGATCTTAATAGTTAAATTGATAATAATAACACGTTTATTCATAAACGAATGTTGTTTTTGTGTTATGTTGTTCTTGTATGTGTTGTGTTGTATGTTGTTGTGTTGTGTTCTATTGTTCATATAAGTTGGTTGAAGTTGAAGTTGGCCCAGAGCTGATTTGCTGGATTCGTTTTCTCCTGACAGTTCATTTTGTTTATATGTATCTATGTAATTATTAGTATTTATTATTGTTTTTTACAGTGATTTCCGAACCATTTATCCCGTTTGTTGCTCCTACCTTGTTTTGTCTCTGCATCACACTAAAGTTGACTGGTAGAAACGCCTCAGCCATTAAGTCCGTCTTTGTACAGTGTTTTTTTACTTCTGCATAAATCTTTTAATACTTATAATAAATCCTTTATGACTTAGGTACAAGTTTTGTAGTAAGTACGTAAGTTTCGAAATATAGCCGATGTCCTACACGTAAAAATCCAAAATACAACCTGTGTGTAAAACCTGACAGACAAGCAACATTTTTACGAAATAAATGAAGTGTTTTTTTCAATTTAAATGAAAGGGGGAAGTGTAGGATGGTTCTTATATGCGTCACCCATAACAATTCGCAGCATCCACGAAATGAAGTTGGTAAAATATCTTAGACATTTGTCAGACGATTACCTGAGGGGTGAGGGCGAGTCGCCCCCCTGATAATATTCACAATTTCGAACCCCTGGCAACGTCTTACTATGGTTATGAATATAAATTTTGTTATCTCTCTTGCACCTTTTATTTATCGGGAGATAAATGATAGGTAAATGTATGGGTGGTATTTTTTTCAAATTTTTGACGTGTAATTTTCATGTTAAAAATTAAATTCAGAAAGATTTTCTGCTGGTTAATTTCGTAACACACTATCAGTAGTCGGATATAAGAGTAAGAGTGAACAGGCTTCTTCTGGGTAAGCTCGCTCATTCGTAGACTTTGTCTGTGTCACCTCTGACCTAGCTTAGAGTCAAGAGCAAACCCATTTCGAATAAAAAAATCGGTTGTCTGTAAAGTCGGTTTACTGACGATAGTTGAACGTGACAACGTCATAAGAAAATACTGATGGAATAGTTGCATTGCATTTGTTAATATTCGCTTGCACTTCAAGCCACCATGGAACGCTACAGAGCGAGGCCGCGAGGTAACGCTACATGAGTCATGTTTTTTCGTGAGTGCAGCCAGCTTCATCGATTTATTAGACGTTGTCACGTCAAAAAATAAAAAAAATATCTATGATCGGTAGCAATGACTTTCATTTTGACAGTTCAACAACATTCATTGCGTTATTTACGTTGTTGAGCAGACAATTTTTTTGAACAGCAATGGATTAGCTATATCCTTCAAAATTATTCAGATTGTGATTGTTAGTACAGACGCCAGCACATCAAGCTACCCGAAAATGTCAAATTTTCCCAATTAATATTGAACCTTATGCTTTAGCCATAAAGTTGAAAATCTATTAAAGAAATTTGACAGATTGTAGTAGCTTAATGTGCTGGCGTCTGTACGTTACGCAGTTAGGGTGCTGGAATATTGTACCCTGATAGTACCATTAATTTCAGAATAAAATATAGAAATGAAAGCACGAGTTTTTCAAGCTTCGAGGTTTTCTCTTTGTTACCAGAAATGTTTTAAAAAATTTAACACGAGTTCCCAAATTGCTATCACTGATTTTCAGTCGCTCGTTTCCAACTACTGAAAGTCCAAAGTATCCTCGAAAAATCTAACAAATATTCCCTGTTCCTCTCACAAAAAATGAAGTTCACACACCGAAAATGTTCAGAACTCGTTTAATTATAAGCAGCGGTGTACTTTCCCGTTATTTCGTATTTAGATGGGCCCGTTATATTTCGAGATAAAGTTTTCCCGAGTTGGGGAAAGAATTTTAATAGGAAAGGAATTGTTAAGAGGCCGGTGGGCCAAAGCGTTCCAGACGAGGTACCTACGCTAACAATACTCGTTATAGTGTAAGCTTGTCTTTAAGTTCCTCCATCGAATACCCCGGGGATTTCATGTTCGAGTGGGTCCCTTTGCTATTTAAATACCGCTGATATTTTCTTTAGAGCTTCGGTGCACCTGAACGGAGCGCGGCGGTTCTAGTATAAAATTCAATGTTTTAAATTCAAAAGGTTGTTCGTTCAATGTTTGTTTAACTAACCTTATGTCTGTCTGTGTATTTATGAAATGGATTTTTAGACTGGATTCAATATCAGGAGTATGTTTGATTTTCCTTGTAGAAATTACTATTTTCCAATGTTTGCATTACAATATTTATACAGGTAGAATTCTGAGGGGCAAATCTTGTAATTTTAATAAAGTTCACAGTCTGATCTGTCTCAATCTGTCAAAAATAACTTAATTTCCCTACATTTTTGACATTTGTTGTCGCTGAGATGCGATTACGACTAGATTTTGAACGTTTCTAATTACGGGCCTTCTAATATTCTGGAATCATGAAGCTGCAGATTTTCTATAGCATGTCTAAAATGAGTTCTTGAAAGTTATCGTGTAGCTACATATTTCTTTATGATACTAACTTTCCTTCTTCTCATAAACTTTTTATTAACCAATAGTTTGAACTTACCTCGCCAAATTAAAAAGATCTTACTATATACCGAGCTCTCTGGAAATGTTCCTTTACTAGCACAATCTCTATGGATTAACACTTCGGCGCCATAATAGTTACCTACTGGCGGCGGCATCCGGCCAGCGACACCGCTTTGAGGGTGAACATCCAAAATTTCGAACTCGCAAAGGATGTGGCAGGCCCGAACGGAAGACAAGCGCCGTTGAGAGTATCAGGAGAGGATGGAAACTGAAATTTTCATAAATACGTAAAATTGTGGTGAAGTTTGCTGAGAGGGTTCAATGGTCTGAATCTATAGGGTAAAACAGTTTAAACTGCTGTATACATATTTAAAAGGTAGTATTATTAAAGAAAATGCTTTTAAAAAACGTACGTTTTATCGAGCCTAATTGCGTAACGCACATAAAATCGCAATTGCTATTCCACCAATTCGCACTAAGCGTTTTCAAATGTCCTTTATAATGCGCACAGCAAAAGAGTGGAACTCTCTACCTACGTTTGTGTTTCCGAGTGCATACAACCCGAATCTCTTCAAAGTAAGAGCGAACAGGCTTCTTCTGGGTACGCTCACTCCAGAATTCCGTCCCGTCTAACAATGAGAGTGAGCTCAGGGAAGAGAGAGTGCACCTGTGTCTGCGCACACTCATAGAAAGAAAGAAAATACGTTTATTTGCGGCAAACATGACACATAAAAATAAAAACACAAACAACAGAAAAGCAAAAATAACAATTAGGGAGAAAGTATGCGTCACATCTACGCAAAACGGCCATTTCTCAGCATAATGCTAAGACCCTATACGAGACAGAGCCCCAGCGCTGGTTTTCAGTGACAGCCGGTGATTGTCGTGATGACGTCAGCCAGTGCAGTGCTCTTGTGTACTTTAATATCTCCCGCGCCGAAGGCTTGTCTCCGCTGAGATTGGTCGCCATGCCCGAAATTCGTGCTGGAGGACTTTATTTATATGGAAGTTTTTTATGGCATATTTCAAACCTCTGAAAACATCTTCCTGAAACCACTACACCATAGAAGCAATGTTGAAAGTACTTTTGCCTATTCTTTGTTGGCTGAGGAAAAATCCGCTCCGGGTAACATTTTGGTAAAAATAGATGAAGGTACAAAAGATGGAAGGATTTATCGTGCGACTACCTACGAGAGGGATTTATCGTGCGTATGTGAATGGCTGAGTGGAAATACCGGAACCCCATACTGACAATTTTCGTCCTTAAAAATATTATTCTTGAAACACTTACCTTACAACTTCCGTAACTATTTGTTATAAGAGGGGCAGATAAACAGTGTGCTTAGTTAAACCTTTGATCATCATCATGTGCGGAGCCTTTTCCCAACTATCTTGG
Source organism: Luperina testacea (assembly GCA_927399505.1). NCBI lineage: Eukaryota > Metazoa > Arthropoda > Insecta > Lepidoptera > Noctuidae > Luperina > Luperina testacea. The sequence goes on along the minus strand of OV656768.1, from coordinate 12,330,152 downwards.
GGTCAGCTTCCAGTCTAATTAACCGGATGCAGCTAACCATTCCATGTCCCATGAACCACATATGGTTCAGGTTGATTGTTTAATTATTGTGTCAATTTTGTGGACAGTGAAAGTGTTAATACCAGTATTTTACATGGAGCAACTGCCAATCTGACCAGGCAAACAGGCGCGACGCGCGACGCGAATCGCGCGCGACACAAAAGCACCGGTCGTGGTGCGACTTGCGGTGCCTTTGTGTCGCGCGCGATTATATCGCGTGTCGCGCCTGTTTGAAGGAGCCTTTAGACGAAGAGAACTCAAACTCAAAGCATTTATTTCAAATAAACCAATTACCATTACTTTTGAATTGTCAAGGAGTCGGTAAGTCAGAAAGATTAAGCTAGTTGCCCATTCCAAAGCGTAGTAGCTACCTATTGAGAAGAACGGGTAAGAAACTCCATGGACCCTCTTTTTTAAATCAAAAAATTGTCACTAAATATTGGTTACACAATTCATGTAGAAATTATAGGTACATGTGAGAACGATGTCGAAAGACGAGCACGTTAAAAGCGTCGGTTATAAAAAAAAACAGAAATTAAAATAAGCCATGGCAGCTAAGAGATGACCAGTCCCTACTGACGGCGCGCGCCCGTTCACGACCATGACGAGATATTTATTTTATTTATTTTATTTAAAAGGTACACCAACGACTTATCCACTAGAAATAATGACATAATAAATTAATAACATATGCATTGTGTTATGGTGAATTAGTCACTTACAGGCGTACACAGCACTTACATAAAAAAAATGATAACTTCTTAAATAAAATCAAAATTTTCGTTAGAATTAGAATAAGAATTAAAACATTAAGATTAAAATTAAAAAAATAAACAGTAAAATTGATATTAAAATTTCAAAACAGTAGAACGCGATAGTGAGTGCAACAAGACAACAATTCAAAATTGGCAGGCACATGCGGCAAAAAACAAAAAAAATTAAAAATGAAATAGTAATAGTAAATATCTCTGCTTAATAAACGTAAAACAAGACTACCATCTCTTTCTCATGAATAAAAGGGGTTTAAAATTCATTCCTACATTTCTCAATCAGTGGCAATTGCTCCTTGGAAGTCGTATCTTTCAATTGTATTTTGCAACTCTCGTATAAAGACAAACAGCTAATATATGCAATTGCGTTAAGTGCTTCGAATCCTGGAATCAATTTGTTTGTTAAATACAACTGCAGTGAACTATCTGGGTGTAGTACTTTGAAGTGAATAGCTCTAAGGTGTGTGGAAAAATAGGTCACTTTACCTAGAGGGAGTCGTTAAAACGAACTGCAGAATTATATCGGTTGGATGTGCAACACCCTGTAGTTGCTTTTCAGGTCTTATAAATTTATTCGAGTACCGAGTAAGATAAAGTTTACATAATACATAAGCTAAGAGGCTTAAAATAAGAATAATATGTAAGCGAATATAAAAAGGAATGGAAAGAATTATAGGGCATTAAAATAATCGTCAGCATCGCTGTCAACAGGAAAAGTGCCCAAAATGCTGGCAGTACTGCCACGTTCTGAGCCAATGCTGATTCTTTGGCCAAAAAAGAGGTCAAAGAATACGTTAACCTCTTACAAATTGTATATTTTTGTTTAGTACGGCATAAATACAGTTTTTTTTTGTGGACTTCGAAATGTATTGATGTATTGTTAATCAATATGAATCGTTCTATTTATTATATTATTTTCACCTTTTTTATTTCGTTATATGTATTTTGTTTTACGAACTATGTCTAAATAAACATTGTTCTTTCTTTTTACAACTAACTAAACACAGCAATTTATTTTTAAACGCAACCATACAACCGCCTTAAAATAATTTGACTGTCAAAATACCCATAAATATAAATTGTAACTTCTGCATCATTTTTTTTACAGCCAAACAAAATGGGTTACAGTTCAGATAATACAGTATAAGTAAGAAATCAACTACAAATTACAAGTTGACACTAATGACTAATTTGTGATGATCTATGGCGTCTTTGAAGTAAAAACAAGTTTTGTATTATGAATTTATGATTCTGTGACGTTATAAATCATTTCTGAATAAAAAGTTGAACTATCATGAAAAAAAGCGGTTAAGTGCGAGTCGGACTCGCAGACGAATTTTTCTGTACCACCGAACAATATTTAACACTACCTACATGTTTTTTAAGATCGTGCAAAAACCGCCGAAAAGAAGCACATGTCTTGTATTTTATTGTTATAGCGGCCATAGTAACACACTGTGTAAATTTCAAGTGTCTACCTGTTACGGTTGAAAAAATACAGCCCTGTGACAGACGGACAGCTGAGTCCTAGTAGGGTCCTAATAATAGATATAATAGACTAGGTACCCTAATTAATAGACATTACAGTGGAACGATTAAGCTCCTTAGATAAAAATAAGACTGAGCAAATAGTACTTCCAAGATATTTTAATATACTAATGTACTGACAGCAAAAGAGTAGATAGATAATGTATGTAGAATGGGAGGGGCAATAATTATATTAGAATTTCATAGAGTTACGTCTTCGTCACCTTATTTGCATGAAAGCAACTCATCTATAGGTATGTAAGGTTTTCAAAATTAACCCAACAAACTTTAAGAGGTGCCTTAGACCATCGAACTGAACAACTTTGAAATCACGAAACAACTCTGAAATCACGAAAAAATAACTCTGCAATCACGACCAACTCTGAAATCACGAAAAAATAATCAGCTGTTTTATACATTTTGGTCAAATATTGAACTTTTGTATTAAACAGCAGATTTTTTTTCGTGGTTTCAGAGTTATTCAGTTCGATAGTGTAAAGCACCTCTTAAAGTTTGTTGGGTTAATTTTGAAACACCTTTTAAATATAAATATTGTAAATGAAAGTCGCTTTTGGTGTCTATCTGTTTTGATGCGGTTTTGACCATAATTTAGAGAATATCGTCGTCGACGGACCACCTTGTGGAAGGCCTTCCAACGCTACGTCTTCCGGTACACGGTCGCCATTCCAGAACCATTAGTTCCCATCGGCTATCTGTTCTGCGAGCAATTTATGTGTGTTGGTTATTAATATTCGGAAATGTACGTTATAGATAAAGATTGAGATGAGTCAGAATGACCTGGATTTCTAGAGACTTTTAAATAGGTTTAATATGCTGAAACTGGCCTATTTATATAATTCGTTTATACTTGTTTAGATAAAACTTGCCTATTTTCGTCTTGGTTAATCATCCGATCCATTTCAGGCAATCTGTCTTGATCAGACGGTTGGATGGCCCAATGAGGCTTTTAGGCGCTAGCTCGCATTTTATTTCTACTACGACGATATTGGGGTTACAATATTTTCTACAGTATATATTCCATTGTATTACGGAATACGGCCACAACAATATTTTTAGTTGTGAGTTAAGAAAGAGAAAATGCATAATTGAATGCCAGCGGACGAAATTACCCTTCGTTTGATAGGCAATAAACGTCAAGTCGATACATATCGAGTAGACAAATAGTCTATTTTTTGAAAAACCCGTAAAAAGAAGAAAAGCGCTAGCACCAAAGTTTAACGATGTCATCGAACACCGCACAAAAACTTTTCGAAAGGAAACTTTGGCACGTGACACGTAAGTAAAAGGAGAAGCAAACATGAGCGTAACAAAATTACATAGGCAGCCGTAATATTCCTAAGAATTTACCGAACGCAATATAGAACTGCTCACGACTTTTGAGCCCAATGCTTTACCAAATTGACGTTCGACATGAGATCATGCATTCTTTTGATATGGTAATCCGTCCCGATCACAGATATAGATACATCTAGATAACGCAAGAGCAACTACTTCGCGTGCCCAGCTTACGTACAAAAATCCTCAGTCCTGTAGTACTGCTGGCTGGGGGAGCGTGAGCGCTGGGGCTAGGCCCGGCCGGCCTAGAAGGGAGGGGGGGAGACGGGTGCCGAACGCGGCGTCGTCTCTGAATCGATTTGATTTTCCTATCACTAAATAGTGCTTGTGACGTCATAGTAGGTAGTGATGAAATGGCACGCTTGGTTTTCATACAGATCGTGATACTTGCGTTATCTAGGTCTATCTATATCTGTGGTCCCGACGGGATCCTCGGGCAATAATCGATTATTAAATAGGTAGAAATGGGCAGATCAGGATCCCTTATCCCCTGTAAGAGTCTTAAGAGGATTCCTTTGTGACATGAAAGGTCGACTGGCCGTTGTTGAACAAGGAATCATTTTTTGCCAAATTACTTTTGTGACTGCCCCGTTGGTCCAGTGGTCGCAAGCCCTACTCCTGAGCATGAGGTCTTTGGTTCAATTCTCATGTTGGGAAAAGTATCTATTATTACGTTTTCCATCAGGAATTTCTCAGTAGCAGTCCCAAGTCTGGAATTATGCCTGGTTGATGGCAATAGGCTCACCCCCTTACATTACATTGTGACTCAGTGCTTGGCCAGACTGCAAACGCGGGCGCGGGGCTGGCGCGGTAGCGTACTAAAACATAAGAACTTCATTTGAGCGTCCAAAGTGGGCACGCGGGCGCGGTCTCACGGCGCGGGCTGCATGGCGCGGGGAGCGCGGGGCAACTCACGCCAAAGCTCGTTCATATAAGTGGCCGCAGTGAGTTCGCGGGCGGCCCGCGCGCGGACCGGGGTTCTCAAACTAGTTCGAGATTTTTTCTAGTAAAAATAAGTCTTCTTCGTCCATATAATATTTTGACAAACACTGGACACGACAACACTCAGAACAAAGCCGCGCTCGACTGCGGACAGGCATATCGCGCGTGTTCCCGCACCCGCGCTGCTCCCCGCCTCGCGCTGCCAGTCTGGCCAAGCACTTAGACCTAACTGGCGAAGTGTGGGTGTTCTATAGGTACACCTCTGCTTAACCTGTCGGTAAATAAAGGCATGATATTATGTTACTTTTACGACTGTCTGAAATATCTATCTTGGGCCATGTTCTTTCTTACATGAGAATGGATTTATCGATTTGGTAGTATAGTGATTAAATAAAATTGTTATAAATTAGGTTGTGAATGTGCAGCGGTGCAGTAGAGGCCCAGTGGTCACGGCCGCGACTTACAAGTAAAACTTTAAAGATGTTATCCACATTATTTGAGCTTGGAAATTCCTTCTTCTTCGAGCAGTGGTGACCCAGTGGTAAAGACCGCGAGTTACGAATTGTACGTCGTATGTTCGAGCCCAGTCAGGCGCTTTACTTTGTGTAAATTATATCATCACCACTGCTCTCAAAACGGTGACATTGTGAAGGAACCGGCATGTCCTAGGACCAAAAATTCGAAGACATGTAACATCTACCAACCCGCACTGGGCCCGCGTGGTAGATTACGACCCACCCCCTCTCACAGAGAGTAGGCATGTGTCCCAGTAGTGGGAACATTATTAGGCTGAGTATGTAAGGTTGTGAATGTTCCATATTATAGCGGGGGCGTAGACGGTTACTGCCGGTCGATTCTGTAAAAATCTCATCGTGAAAACTTAGGTGAAGTGAGTTTGTTTTTGCTAGGAATTGACACTATTGACAGCTCACTCCACGCTCACTTCACCTAAGTTTTCACGGTGAGATTTTTACAGAATAGCACCGCTGGTATGGAAATGTTGCCATGACATGTCGATTAGGTACAGCCAAAGAAGGAAGAAATTTGAATTGCTATATGAATGGCATACCTAAGTGGTGTAATTGGCAAGAACGAGTAATGTAACAATAGGCTGTTAGTCACTTAATGTTTCATTTCGTGGAATAAATAGTAATAATGAATAATTATTAGAAACTTTACGACTGCTCTTGTTTTCCTAAGTTTAGAAGCAGTGGTGTATTCTGTTATTTAGTTACGGTACTTGATCACACGTAAGCTGTGGCAATTTACCATTTACAAACAGGCTCTATAGATTTTCAGGCTGTCAATGAGTACCCTTAAAGTAATTTATGCGGCCTACCCAAATGTCCTTTATTTGGTAGTGTTCGTCGAGTCGTTGAGCTCCTTAAGTTCTGAGTTGAGCTACACGATATAGACAAATGCGTGCACTGACTGGACAAGTCAACTCAAATCTGTGTGGTTTTTTCCTCAAAATACCATTTCAGACATTAATTTGCATGATCCTCATTTGGCCTGATCAAGATGTCTGGATTTTAAAATGGACTGTGAAGAAAGACCGAAACAAACTCAGACGGGTTTCGGCCCTTCGACACCGAACTCATTTTTAAAACATTAATTTTATATTTTTGACGTGAAAAATTGTTTTTTTTAACTAATTTGTGGAAATAAATATCATTTATCAAAAAAACGCCTCAATTTCTTTAGGAATTCGAGTTTAAAAATAAGAGGTTTTTCATTACTTAATTTTAATACATAAGTTAAGAAAATACGTATAAATCTCCCGATGCTCGGTACCATTTAAAATGAGCTCTTTCAACGTCTTATGCAAGTTTCTAGTGGATAAGGTTGGATTTTCTTAGAATTGATAAACTTTTAATGTTGAAGCCAAGAAAGCTCTTGAGTGTTAGTTGCTAACTTCATTTCTAAACTCATAAACAATTCTGGTTTATTATTTTTGTGTAATTCGCGTTCGTTATTCTGTAGACAGCAATGGCGTCATTGGCGGCAAAGTTTGTGGTATCTTATATAAAAGATGTAATGTTATTGTAACAAATTCAATACGTGGTTTTCCGGGAAAGCGGCGTCGTTAAATGTTTTGACATGTACCACGATGACGTACACATCTATCCACTGAAATTCGCATGAATAATTTTATAACTGAATGAAGTAAGATTGAGAAAAGCGGATCAAACTGGAATGAGAAAATTTATAGTGGATAAGACAGAGATTAAAATAGAAGAAGAACTAGCAGGGGATCGATGAGAGGGGGTGAAGGGGGGTTCGGGGGCTCGTCTATGCGTGGGTGTTCAAGTGCTTTAGGCATCTACTGGGCATGCTCGTTCCATTATAGATAGATCGCTTTCCATCAGGCGTGATCGAGGTCAAAAGCGGGCCCTTTCAGCAATAATTCCAGAAAATATAAATACCTATACGAAATTCGAAAGTCAAAATATTTACCCAGCTGTCGTTTGCGAAAGCGAGTCAGTCATAAGCATCGTTAGATAAGATGAAGTAAGCTCAATATAGCTTACAACAAATATACTTTAAGTGCAGGCCTGGGAAACAAACAGGCTTTAATTTCCTTTTACAAATTGAAAAAAATAAAGTTAAAACGTCTTTGAACGTTTGTATTGCTTGGAAGATTAATTTTATCTTTTAATCAAAATAAAAGACGAATTTAAAATCTTTTTCGGACAAAACGCTGTCTGTCAATAAGGTGAGATATGTCAACAGTAATTTCAAGGATTTTGATGAAAATTTATGTGAGTGACTTTAAGTAAGACAAAGATTAACATAATAAAGTGGAGCTATTGTTCTAAAGCGTGTATTCCAAAGCAGATAAAGAACTTCGCGTTCGTCAACATGACAAAATATTGCGTTCATATTTCATCAAATTTTGAACTTATCATAATGTGAATATGGAAACGGTTTCTGAGCTTAATTACAAATACACGGTTGCTTTTTATGCTTAGACAAAGGGAATCCTGGAAAAAGCGAATAAAAACGAAAACTGAAAGACTTGAGGGAAGTGCCATGTCATCTCTTTCGTTCAAAAACGAAAAAAGCAGTGATGAAAGAGATGACGAAAGCACCACGACTCTTTCTTCTTCATCTTTTTTGAATACGAGACTTTGAGCGAGCGTAGGAACAGTATCGAGGTATCAACGAATCATATCTAACGACACAACAAAAATGATGCTACCATATACCTAAATATTTAATGCCAACATATTAACATCTATCCGCAGTAATTATTTACTGCATTTCCTGTCGGCCACTTTTAATACAAGTTGACTACTCTTATAATATAACCTTAAGACGACAGACGATATTCAATACATTTTAAAATTAACTTCATTACCAGTATTTCGATATTCTTTTTAATGTCGTATCGTATCGTATCGTTAATCGACTTATCGATCAATGTTAATTACTTTTTACAAAGTAACTGATATGTGTGCAGGCGACAGGTCACTGGCCACTTGAGACATGCCGTCAGATCGTATCTGAAGCCTGCGCAAGGAGGATATGACGACTTTACTTTTTGCAGAAAAAAGAAAACTTGGAAAGATGTCTGAAGAGGGAGCCGACGCCGCTCCGAGCCGCACCGAAAAAAATGCATAACGATGCTTTGACACCATCACTTTGATGGTGTGAGTTGAAAATAGAAGGTTTTCGCTAAGAATAATTGCTAAAAATTTTAATTACGAGTAACGAATGCTGGGAAACAAGTGAGAAAAATTTACACCAGCAGCCGTGTTGGCGATATTTTTACGCAACATTAAATAGCACTAAATAGTTTTGTTAAAGGCCATTAAAAATTTTAACGGAAACTATGGAAATGCAGGTGATCTGTAGGCATTGACTCATACCTCTGATACTTCTGACGCTTTTCATGTATAACGCTGAAAGTGTCCAGACAAGAATTGACCCGTGAGTCCTGAACTGATATAATATTCCTACACTCTATCCTTTGACGTAAAGGCTCCTTCAAACAGGCGCGACACGCGATAAAATCGCGCGCGACACAAAGGCACCGCAATAAGTCGCGCAACGAGCGGTGCCTTTGTGTCGCGCGCGATTATATCGTGTGTCACGCCTGTTTGTAGGAGCCTTAATTCCACAAAAAAGCACGTACTCAACTATGTTCAAACACATACTTTTCCAACTACGACTTCAAAATAAATTCATGCCTTGTGGAATACATAAAAGAAAATAAACAAACAGTGACGAAGCGTCGGAAGAAGCGTTCTGTCTGATCGGAAATTCCGTTATTCGCAGAGGGAATCGACTAGTGGCGCATTCGGTCGGTTTCAACTCCAAGAGTTTGCAGTACGAACGCCACGCCATGGCCCGACTGCATGTGATTGGATTCCGAACGTATAAAAGTTAAGGTTTAAAGAGCATAGTTTACATGCACGGGATAGGTTCACCATGAGGAACGCGCGTCGTGTTACAAAAGTTCTGAAATCTAAATGTCTTTGCGAGTTTTCATGCGCGTTGGAAATATAATATGTATAACTATTTGTAGTGTTATGGTATACTGGTAACTGTTTCGAATTGCTGAGTTTTGGCGTTGGAAATTGCGTATGTTTAGACAATACCTAAAAAATAAATAAAAAATAAACGGTTTTCTAGAAGTGCGGTGCTAGAGGAGCGGCCGCAAGTGACGGCTGTCATGAAAATTATGACAGCGACAAATATTTAAATCGTTAGATTCGCTCTACCGCGTCAAAAGATAGTCTCGTTTCGGTTTTTTGTTGACATCTCTTGCCCATAATGACGCAGTGACTTGACTTGATTGTCATGGAAACACTATTTAATAATGTGTGTGCTTACTCTGCTCAGTCTGGACACTTTTTCGCGTGAGTCAAGTACGGTGATAACAAATATTTGGGCAGCGAGGTTTGATTTAACGTCAACTATAGGTGTAAATGACATATTTTCATGATTGGCGTAAGGCGTTATAATATGACGGAAACTTTTCCAGGAAAATAAAGCTTAAGTAGTTAGTATGAAAGCGAAAATTCAATGTATTAATCTGCGGCGCTATTTCCTTTTACTCGATAAAAATTGCTCTATTAGCATGCCAACAAACGAACGCTCAACTACTCGACTTCAGGCGTCCCCACCGATTAATTACCGCAAAAATAATTACAAAGAATAACGTTGTGTTATGTAGAGCAACGTGTTAATAATTCTGCTATCGTGTGAGTTTGTTGTCGAAGAAAATTGCTCAATCAAAGGCCTGGTCAGGTCAAGCGTGACTTAACTCATAACAATGTAATAACCGGCCAACGAACAGCTTATTGACCTATTAGCTTTTCACTACTTGAATATTTATAGCCACTGATAACAGTTGAAAGTGCTCGCCTGTAATTATACAGGTTGTTAGTTTGACGTTATTTTAGTCGGTTGTTGTACAAAATATTTTACAGGAAGTCGGCAAATATTGTGACCAAAATTGTTTAGCTTTGCTTTCGCCTGCAGTTTGAAATTAGTTTTACACAAACTGGATTATGAAACGTGAATTTATTTTGATACCTTGGTTGTTTTACTTATTAGTAGATTGTGTGCCAAGAGAGCAAACAACTATTTTGAAGGCAAGAGTGTTTCTTTGAATCCAGAGCGGAGCGAAGGAGAGTAGAATCACGAGCGCAGTGAGAGGTTCTAAAGTAGAATCCTGAGCGCAGAGAGAGATGGGGACGTCTCTCGAGCTTAAAATAGTGTTGCTCCCGAGGTGGACACTCTACTTTTTATCACCCTCTATGAAAAAATAAGTAAGTGCAACTTAAGAATAAGAATACTTAGTACGTTTATTTATTTACATACAATTTTGAGTAAACAATTACGAATGAAGGCAGAATGCTTTTCGCGTGTTTTTTTTTATTTTTCACAAACTTTTTGATTTGCCTTACGCGCCTTTTACTTTATCATACAGCCTGTTACTTGTTCATACAATGTTCGTGATTGATCTCTTTGGTGATTGAAACTTATACTAAAAATATTCACATTCCAAATTCAAATCACTTTAGTTCCTAGGGATTAAAGAGCTCTTTTAAACCCTGTTTACGAAGAATACACTAGCTGTTTTTGAATAGATGTGATGAAAAAATACTTTACTTATATTGCTAAGTGCTAAGTGCTGGTATACGTACCTAAATGCAATGTTGTTTACTGCTTGAGCTTTCGGCCGATCACCCTAACATGAGCGAAGAGTGATACGCAGAGGTTAAGCCAATAAACTCCTTTGTGATCCCTGTCTAAGGTGCCATCCATAAAATGGTCTATCAAACTCCGTAACTTGTTTGAAAACCACAAACAATCTTGAAGAAACTCCGTTGATCGAACTCAAACACATTTGACAAGTTAAGTATCTACGTGGACTTTAAAGATGATGGTGCACCAAAATTAAATACTAAACTAATATGTAATGCCTACGTAAAGTCATGGAAATTATTTTTTAGGCAATTTGACTACCAAAATAAATGTCCGTTTATTTAAATCACAACTGCCATTCTATGACAGTCGCAAAAAAATGGCTATAACACGGCAAATTGACGTAGTATGCCAATTTGATAAACAATGAATTTCCTTGACTGTACATTCCCAGCAAAAGTCCACAATATAACATAACATCTGAGTATTATTCCAGCTGGTTTCTTCGGAGGCATAATGAATAGAGGAAAGTTTACTTAGTCTCAGCTCCCCACGGCTATGCTGGCGATACAATAATGTTTGTATGAAAGAAGACCTGACTACACTGGCGTAGTGGCTACATGCATTATGTGAGGCTGTATTGTTTCATATTTTTAAAGAAAACGGACTATTGTTTGAATCTAGATCTTGAGGGGAATGAAAAATAAAGAGCGATTTGTTTCACAATTGAGTACAACTGGGATACTTTTCTATTGTTACCAGCTACCTAGCTTGAAGCATGTGAACAGCTAGTTTAGTAATTTGCGTAGATGCTTTCACGGTTCGAGATTGAGGTCACTGAAGACACAGTCTAAAGGTGTAAATTAAGAAGATTTTTTCTTTTTTCTTGATAGAACTCAATGTGTTGAGAATGAAAATAGTTGGATCTGCTTATCGTTGTAAATGTTTTAGAAAAAAGTCTAATCCACTCAGAGTTAGAGACACTTCAATGAATACAACATACTAAATAATAATACAAAATACAAAAGCTTGCTGAATTTATAGAAAGAGTTCTATGTACTAAAGATTTTTCAGCGAAATTTAAAACAATCAAAGGTCAGAAAGTTGAGTAAACTTAATTATCAAAGAACTAATTCTTCTTCGTAAAGATTTCTTGTTTAATTAGACCAGTTGACGTCAGTCTCTTTTAAAGTCCAGACATAATCTTGGTTTGAAATGGTCTTTTGAGGAAAAAACTACACAGACTGAGTGGATCTGTCCAGTCAGCACGCATTTGTCAGTAATTGTGCAGTTCAACTCAAAACTTATGGAGCTCAACGAAAAATGGTGGCAAATCTCGCTTTAGTTGTATAAATGTTAATGAAAGCGATCTTATCAGTGACAAGAATAACATTACTAATGATGCCTCTTCTAGTGAGTACCAGATAATGGTTGCAGGAGTAAAACTTAATCTCACATTTATTTGCCTGACACAGCCTAACAAAATAGATAGGGTCGTTGTCTTATCTCCTAATGTTATGAGGACTTAAGACTGTTTGATTGGCTATTCTGTGGTTTTATATCTTGACGTGTCTTATAGTGTAGGTTATTTTGACATGTGTTCGAATCTTATCGTAATGACTACTGAAAATAGGAAGGCGTTGTTTTTTTGACTTGTAAACTTTTTTAGGCGCGTTGGGCATTTTTTGAGATGGAAAAAAAAAACATTGACTTCGCGACACTGTTACCGTAACCGACACCGCGCGTGTTTTGTTTATAAGACGATTAAAAAAATACTCACGTAATTGTTTAAGTTTTCACTTCTGTCGGCACTCCCGGAGTGCCACACTTTTTTTTTGTTTTTCTTTATGTTATACCAATTTTTTTCCCAATTACGCTTAGATATTGGTATCTATAGGAACTCGTATTATCTATATAAATAAAACAAAATCGGGTTAGTTAAACCATTTCTATCTCAAGAATGGCTGTACCGATTTTTATGATCTTTGATTTGTTGGATTTGTCTTCGCCCCGAATAGCAAAAAACTTATACCTACATGGGAAAAAATAACGACAAAAAATGAAGATTTCTTACATTCGTTCTTATTGATTCTGAGGCGGCACGAAGATCGCGGGATCAGCTACTTTAGCATAATTGGCATTTAATAATCGTTTTTTTGATACTGTCGGTTCATCACTGGTAATATTTTCCCATTGCAGATCAAATTTCATGGATAGTAAGTAGTTTGGGAACTCTTTTTGGAGTACTTTGGGAATAACCCTAAGAAAAGGGTAGATACTTAGAGAATTTATTATTTTTACCATTGCAAATCGGGTTTTAGATTTACACTCGTATTGATTTGGACAGATCGGCCACAAACATTGGCGCAGATTACAATACAATCGAAACCAAGACCAGAGGAGAAACAATAACATTCAACTAGTAAGTGTGGTAGTAATGTTACTACATAAAAAAGTTGAGTAATAAGGGATACCAGTTCTCCATAACAATTACGCTACTCGGAAGTAATAAAAGTTCTTTTTTCTGTGTACGTGACGCTGAAATCAACCGACTCTTATGGACGTGTTCGGCATAGCGTACTTACGGTTTCTTCCTTTTATTTTCTTTTGCCTTTCTCCTCTTCTTACCTCTTTGCTCTCTATTAAGGTATGGCTCCATAAAGTTACCATTATATGATTTTAGTTAGCGCTTTTCCTTTCTCTGTCGGGTTTTCATTGACTATATTATTTTTGTTGCCTTGATTGTTGACTGACCCGCTGTGAACTTTACCCGCCTAAAGGCGTTGAGAACCTTTTCCATCTAGTTCAGAAGATTAGCCCTGAAAAGGTAGACATACTTCGTTACTTAATTTTTAAAGTAGCTGATTATAGTTCAGCTGTACCATATACAATTATATTTCGAAGCGTCATATTGTAACGTTTGATAACAGTCACATAAAAGTTACCATAAACCATCTGTAACGTGTCATGTGTTTAATGTCATAGTGTTACTCTATTTAGTTATGGTTTTCATTTTTGTATTTTGCCACCTTGTTTTTACAAGGTGAAGACGACAACAGGACAATAAATTAAACATATTTAATAACGACTAAACTTATATTTAATAGTGACTAAAATGTCGGATATTAGATTGAATTTTTGTATGCAGAAGCATACAAAAATTCAATCTAATATATCCAACATTTTAGCCACTATAGCTAGTCAAAGATTGGCAAAACCCATAGTCACCCCATCATTATTAGGTAGGTATATAGTTTGATAGAAAAATTCACTTTTTTATTCCGATGTAAGGATCTATTTGATAGTTCCTAAGTGCTCCTATGCATTAAGTTTTCCCAGTGTTTTTATTTATGTCATATTGTCATCTCCACATTGCATATTCATGTAATTTGTTGTCATTTAATTGTTCTTTTGTGTGTTGTGCTATCTTTTTGTGTGCACTTAATAAATGTTTTATCTATCTATGAATATTTAAGAAGTTGTGTTCACCTCTACATTGGCAAATAGAGTAACTACTTTAGCATTGTTAGCTATAGCAAATCTATGAAAGGAAAGTTATCACATAAGCGGTTGTAACCTCTGAAACTAATAATTTATTAACGCAACACGTGTCTCCGAGAGCTTTCAGCAATAATAGCTACATTGTTGCATATAGTGCAAGCATAAAATGTGAATGTATTTCAAATAAATTAGTTTCATGAGAGATAGATTGCACTTACCTACATTGGCTCCGTAGAACGATGTCGTGGAATGTTAGGTTTGACAGAACTAATTTTCTTATTTTTTCTTTTAATGAATAAATATCTGCGATAACGATGACTTTATTAGATACACAAATGGTTAATTAATGCTATCAGCATAATCAGCATATATAATGTTCCTACTGCTGCAGGCCGGGGTCTCTATGAGCTGGCTGTGGGCTGTAATCTACCACGCGGGCTCACTGCGGGTTGGTACTTTGGTATTTGGTAGATGACACAATATCTTCGGAATTTCTTGGCAGTTGATTCACATGAAAATACCATATTTAGAAATATTTATTTTTATGTTTTTCGTTTTTATATTTAACCAGCTGCGAGCCGCGGTTCCAACCGCGTAAATTTCGATCCCGTGGGAATATCGGGATAAACAGTGTCAGCTACCTCCATACAAATTTTTGTCAAAATTGGTCCAGCCGTTTGAGCGTGAAGAAGTAACAAACATTTGAACACACACACACACCCTCACACACACACACACACACACACACACACACACCCCCACACACTCACAAACTTTCGCCTTTATAATAGTAGTGTGATTAGCTACTGCTATTTCTTATCTTAACGAACACGTTTGGTAATCAACAAAATCTTAATTCAACCCTTTCTCATAACTTCTTCATCAACGATTTTGTATCTATTTTCCCCGTCTTTTGTCATCAAATAAACAGTGCGATCACCGTCCTCGGTAGTCTCGTTTCCCTTCGCACGTGAAAATCGGATTTGTTTAATTTACTACTTTGTCTCGACAGAACAGGGAGATGCTACGGTTACTTAGCTCTCGACACCTCACTGTTATAATAGGATCTCTACGAGGATTTGAATTGAATCCAGTTGGAGGGTGCTCAAATGTATTTAAGTCTTCGTTGCCGACAATCGTGATGGAGCATTTTGGGGCCATTTTAAGAGCTATCAAGTTATTTTCGTGGAAAGTGAAACAAGGTGTTGGGGCTTATTGGTAGTTGAAAAGTATAATATTAACGATTTATTACTGAAGTGTTCGTTGGGTTTGCTGAATACGAAACTCTGGACACAGCGAATATACAGGCGTACTTCCAAAAATTTTTAAAGGTTAAAAATGAAAAAAGGTATAATTATTAATTATTTATTTCAGGCATCAAGGCCCATATGTGTACTTTTTTATACAATATGAAATTATTACACAAAATATCTCAATATTGAAATATGATGAGGGGATCTTCGTGCTTCCTTATAACCCTTTTCAATTTTAGTAATTTCACTCTTTTAAAAAATAATTATCATGACACGGAAACATATATAAGTATATCGTATATCATTATTATGGAAGAGAGAAAACCTATATGTATTAAAATATAAGTGTACTCTGAATGAAGAAACGCAAAAAAAAAAACATACAAATTTATAAGTTACTTAGTACATACAAATAGCTATCTTAGATCTATTAGGTTAAGCATTTTTATGTATATGTAGGTAGAAGCAAAGGGTTGTCAAATCTTTCTGTTCATCTCCATCTTAGTTCATTCCCTTTTCGTATACAGAAAAGCCACCTCAATACACCTCCCACTACGTCAGCTGTAGTTTTTAATAAAAAGCAAAAGTAGAATGTATTTCATTTACCCCTCACAATGTATCAAGACAAGACAAGGGTGCAAAAGGGCTGACTCTGGAACGAAAATAAACGTTGAACGATCACTTAGACCCCTCAGTTTGAACTGACGGCCGAAACAAAGGAGCTCGTGTGAGATACCTATGTAATTACGTAGAGGGACTAAACATCTATTACGAAAATAGCAATTTTCTACGTCCTAGATTTTTAGGCTTGTTGCCAGACTTCATTTTGTGTAGAGGAATTTTAGCTATGTGCCTCGTTAGGGATGTTACCCATCATCAGCTTAGTCTTTTTAGCTACCAGTCTAAATAGACGGAAAATTCCATCTATTTTTCCGTTGATTGACACCTATCTTAACTCCCTAGGTAACAAAACTGCTAAGCTGCAGTTTTTTACCGGCTTCTTAAGAACTGATACCGGTTCTCACAGAGATACATGAGTCCCGAAGCAATTGTGCTTCGGGACTCATGTATCTCTTAGAAGTAACTAGTCTTGGGGCAAACGTATTCTGCGAGTGACAGAGGGGTCTCGATGGAGATGTAAAAGTCACCTATATTATACGTCACCGCATTGAGCATTGCTTTTCCATGCAGGTCGGTTGAGCCCTTCTTATTTTTCTCTCAGCACTATTTGTGAATAGATGGTGATTTAACACTAATATTGCCTTAAAGCTGATTTTTCATTAGTCACATAAGTTTTATCTGAGGAATAAATAGTGCGGTTTGACAGCTTTTGTATAGAAAATATGTCGAACTGTCATATTTTTATTTATTCTTCAGATAAAAGTGTGACTATTGAAAAATCAGCAAATGATTACTATCCAAAAACAATGAAATAATATACAGGGCACTGTTGGAAGGTCGTGATGCTGTCCATGTTTGTCTATGACATCTATTTTAGATTGATTCAAAAATATTCTTCTATCTGATTGATGTACGGTGTCATGTAAGAATTTATTCTATTCTAAGAATCATAGAACCGCTGACAAAATCAAATTACGATACCTGGTGCTTACAAGCTCAGGCGATTCTCATAAGATACGATCTATGGGAGTACGCTAGTGGTGAAAAAACGTTAGCGGCAACTGCGACTGCCGAAGAAAAGAGGGCATTCCTAAAGGAAGACATAAAGGCAAGGTCAGAGGTACTTCTACTTATATTTCCACCCTATCAGGCACAACTTGCTACAAAAGATTCAGTACATGATTCGGAGCTAAATTCTGAAAAAATTGTTTTCTTTTTTAATTTTGAATTTTTTGAGCCCATTTTTTTATTTGAAATGGGTTTGCTCTTGACTCTAGTCTAGGTCAGAGATGACACAGACAAAGTCTACGATGGAGTGAGCTTACCCAGAAGAAGCCTGTTTACTCTTACTTTGAAGAGATTCGGGTTGTATGCACTCGGAAACACAAACGCAGGTGGACAGTTCCACTCTTTTTTGCTGTGCGCATTATAAAGGACATTTGAAAACGCTTAGCTTTTTCGTCGGTGATTATAAAAAAAATAGATTTGTCATACATTTTGACCGCATAGGTATTGCACTTTTCTATGAAACGGCAGATTTTTTATGATAACCGACGAATAATTTCTACGCTTCGGGTGTAATCATGTGCTGAATTTATGGTTTCAGTTTGCGTGTTGATGTCCCTGCCACCATTTCTGAACAAGAGGTTTATCTTAACCGGATTGACGACTCGCTCCAAAGAAAATAAAAGTAATTTTGTACCAAGCAATCGGATTAAATATTCATCATTTATGTAGATTAAAAAAGATTGAACATTTTTTTGTAATAAAAATTAGAAAGACAGAAGAACAAAGGACGTTAATTACATCTCTAATAATAACACTCATTTAGATAATAATTATGTTCGGCCTAATTAAAATGAAAGTGGATATTAAACGTTATTTTCAATGAGGGTTTTCTGAAATGACGTTCGCTAGGTGGTAGCACTGACACGTCAGATCCAGGCATCTGTCAAAGAGCCTATATTTTCTGTAGTCTTGACTGAATGATGAACGAATGAATGAATCGAATGATGAACGTCATCATATATTTTATATTGGAAGACCTCTTGTCACAGTGGTGCCAACTGGTGTCGTAAATTTTCACGAAAACCCTCATTAAAATATTTTACATGAAAGAGATTTCGAGATCGACCTGGACGCTACGAAAGCGTGTTCGAGGTGGCGCGAGAAAGAGTTCGTGGAAGGATTTGGGGAGGACTTTGTCCAACAGTGGGACAGTGTAAGCTAAAAAAAATGTTTTCATAAAAATTTCCTCTGCAATTTTCAATGGAAAATGGTGTCAAAATATTTTGCTATTTATAAAATTTCGTGTTTTTTTAAACATCGTGTAGCAACGTTAAATGCATATTCTGAAATTCCGCGAAAATAATACATTTATTTTAAGTTTCATGTTTGCACATTTTATTTCAATAGTAGATTTTACAACAAGTGCACAAAACAAACCATTTTTATCCGAGACTTTTAGCAGCCCGAGCCGAAGGCGAGGGCTGATAGTAATGTCGAGGATAAAAATGGTTTTGTGGACGAGTTATAAACTCTGCTTTTCACTTCGATTGCGAAGAAATAAAACAGTAGTATAACATAACATTTCTTCTCCAATTTACAAAATTATTGTAAACTTTGAGATATTTTTCCCGAGACTTTGGCGGTAATATCTGTTGCACAACTCTCTGTGCATTCATTTCCATAAGCGTATTAGGAGAGACTGTTAAATCCTCTTCTTCACTGGACATTTTTAACAATTTTAGCAAATTGAAGAAATTAATAAATGCACGAAAAAAAAATCAAGAGCTGTTTCCCGCCGCTTTTTTTTTTTAAATCTTACGACATTGATATTAGGCTGCAGACCTATACAGCCTACTATTAAATTAATTTTGTAATAATAATTTTCTTAAATCAACTAACCTACCGTACTTGAATTAAAATTTTAATATCTATTATATCTTAAAAAACACATAAGGCAAATAAATTAAAGTAAATATTATATAATAACAAATATGAACTTCTTATTGCATTTGGCAGTATGGCTCATTTTCTTTGCCTTAATATAATACATTTATGAGTAGATACGTTAATGCCCTTGTGCACAAAATTCGATTTTGTGCAGCCTATACCCTGCACAAAGAAGCACTTTCAGAGCATGAGAAGTGAAAATTAATTTTGTGAATCCACTCTTTGTTGTTTTATTTAGCCCAGATTCGCACGGGCGCGTTTTTCCCGCGGCGATGTTTTTTCGTGCATTGCATTTTCAGCGCACTGCTTAGCGCCGACAGTGAAATCCAATGTTTGTGATGCGCACTTTTGTATTTTCAATGCTCGGCCCAAAATCGAGAGTTGAAAGTCCGGTGCGCGATAAAATTCCGCCGCGATATTTTTACGTTCGTGCGTACGTGGGCTTACTGTTGCTACCATTCTATTTCAAACACAAAGAATTTTTTGACCGAAAAAAATCAGGTGTTTCATACATTTTGGTCAAATAGGTATTGGACTTTTGTATTAAACAGCAGATTTTTTTTTTCGTGATTTCAAGTTGGTCCTTTAGTGAAAGTTGTTCATATTCATGAGTAGAACACCCTGTAAAAATTTGGATGGTGATAAAAAAATCTTCCTGTATAAACAAAATCATCATCTGTCTGTCTTTTCCCAACTACATATGTTGGGGTCGGCTTCCAGACTAACTGCATGCAATTGAGTACCAGTATTTTACATGGAGTGACTGCCTATCTGACCTCCACAACCGAGTTACTGGGTAATATGAAACTTGTTGGTAAGACTGGTTGTCCGGCTTCTGACTACCTGTAACGTTTGTCAAAGATCTACGAATGACAGCCGGGACCAACGGCTTAACGTGCTTTCTGAGGCAAGAATTTGTCTCACATACACAATGATGACGACCGAATGATGTTTTAAATATGTTTAGCGTTAAACGCATTTATTAATTTGTGTTGAAAGTAGAACTTAATCTTTTAAACTAAAATATATAATTGCACCACTACAGGTAGTTACAAAACAATAAAGGGCCCGGATCAAACGGCGATCGACAAAACGGAATGCAATATGCATAATATGTCAATGGCGCAATCCGTCATGTGTATGCAAAACGAGCGTTTAGCATATCTACGGACACGTAATTTGTGCATATCAGCGTTGCAAATCTGTTGTAATGTCTTACTTTATATACGTTGAGAAACAATTTCATTGGTGGAATGGCTAAGTGTTTGGATTTAGCACTAGAACTATACGTGTTACGGGTTCAATCACGAGATGCACCAAATATTCGCATAGCCTCTTATCTTACATAACATAAATGTTTAGAATGTGTAGTCTGTATAAATTTCAGTGTGTTTAAAGATTGAAATTCGGTTTCTGAAACACTTTGTAAAACATCTATTCACCACTTTCGAGGGGAATCAGGGCTTCACACAATAAAACTATATAGCCAAACAGTTACAAAACGTTAACCGTAAGTACATTACAGCTCCATTGTATTAATGCTATGTCAAGCTGGGTTCAAAGCCATCAAATCCCGCTCTTTTCCTACGATGTAAAATCGTGTCGCACCACTATAAAATAAACGGCACATGTTTACAAAGCATAGACCTTAATGTGAGGTATTTGCCATTATAATTTTCTCTTCAAACCAACCAACTCTCTAAGTCCGTCAACAAAGACACGGGCCCGTAGAATAGTAGTTCGATACTTCGGAAGGAACCCAATTTCTGATTCATTAAAAAAAAAAGTGTCCATGGAGTTTCTTGCCCGTTCTTCTCCATAGGTACCTATGCTTTGGAATGGGCAACTAGCTTCATATTTTCTGACTGACCGACTTCTTGACAATTCAAAAGTGCCTGTAAATGGTTTAATTGAAATAAATGCTGTGAGTTTGATTTTGAGTATGAGCTTAACTTTTTCGGACGGGCAAAAATTCATCGGGAGTAAGGACCTGTCAAATCCTGTTGTCATTTATTCTTAGTTTCGTCCCCGAACTAATTTTATTTTCTTAGATGATACGAGGTAGGAA
Organism: Luperina testacea; assembly: GCA_927399505.1. Taxonomy (NCBI): domain Eukaryota; kingdom Metazoa; phylum Arthropoda; class Insecta; order Lepidoptera; family Noctuidae; genus Luperina; species Luperina testacea. The sequence goes on along the minus strand of OV656768.1, from coordinate 12,308,961 downwards.
TCGCCCGTAAGTCCGGCTGAATCGTCGAATTTCGTACTTGGAGATTAAATCCCTCAGACTTATGGCTAAGTAATAACAGCCGCACGGGTCGATCGATCAGGATAAAGCTACGCTTGCCGCGGTTGGTCCATGGATGGGTGACCATCTTCACACACCAAGGGTCTCCGTACCTCGGAAAGTACGTTAAGCCGTAGGTCCCGGCTGTCTTTCGTGGATCTTTGACAGTCGTTAAGGGTCGTCAGTAGCCCGAAAGTCTGACAACCACTCTTACCAAGGGGATTACCCAGTAACTGGGTTGTGGAGGTCAGATAGGCAGTTCCTCCGTGTTAAATACTGTTATTCAGCTGCATCCGGTTAGACTGGAAACTGACCCCAACATAGTTGGGAAAAGGTTGGCAGATGATGAGAGTAGATGGCCCTCAGACCGTTATCGCGCTTCCCTGATCTGTCATTGACACTTACAGCGGGCAATTCCTGTGCAAATGTCTCAATTAACACAGAAAATGGTGATAAACGCGATAGGGAATAAATTGGTGACAATTTTGTACCCAACGACAATTCACTGGTTGAACTGAAATCACGCCATCGAGCCAGACCTTATTTGTAGTCTATTAGGAAAATAATCGACGCCGAAACACCACAGTTCACCATCTGGCTAATGAAAAAAGTAAATAACGCCCCTGAGTTATGGAACGCAAATTCTGCTGAGTAGTTACGCCCAAAGAATTGTTTACAGTTCTCTTTTCTAAACTTTTTTCTTAGAAGTTGGCGTTGAGTTTGCTTTGCGTAGGTATTTCTTTTGCGTTCTAACAAGATACTTCTTTGTAAATGTTTGTAGATTGATCTTTAGAAACCCTTTACAGTTTTGTAAATAGGATTCTTGGAATGAAAAGGGAGGAGACGCAATAAAATAATAATATATTTAGTTTGTGATCTTCCTGTAGGTACGAGTTTGTGACTCGTACCTACAGGAAGATCACAAACTAAATACGAGAACAATACGAGACAAAAATACTTTTTCTTTCTTTCCTTCAACTAATACTCTATCACTAGCAATCGCTTTCATTTTGACAGTTCAAAAACATTTATTACGTTATTTATTATTTTTATTTACGTTGTTGAGCAAATAAATTTTTCGAACATAAGAAGCAATTAATTAGCAATAAATATCCTTCAAAATGTTTCATGCTAATTGCGCGGTAAACTCTGCTTGCGAGATGCAGGATTTTGCGTGACGTCAGTATGACGCGTTGTTCGCATGTGGCGTTGTAGATACTGCTACAAACTTAAACGAAGCAAAAGGGGTATGTAAAGATTGTAGCAGGTGGCGTTCTATAGTTGGACACGTTTTTGTCTAAAAACATTTTTGTTTTATCCGCTAGTACAAGTTAACACTGCTAAAATGTATGTATAACCCGATCCGACAAAGCAATTATTTTAATTTAAAGCACTTGACGGCAACTTTTGGAGACAATAATGCGCTGGAAATGCATTTTATGTTCACTGTACCTGTTCGCTTACTTCTCAGACCACTGTTTATCGGCGATAAATCTTCAAACAATTGCGACTTAGGCACTTGCGTACTAGCCGTAAATAAAAGGAAATATATTTGTAGACAGGTGTCAAGAATTATATAGTTTATTTTTAGCTCGTTCCATACAAAACAGTAATCTATGTACCTATCTCATCATCTGCCTCGCCTTTTCCCAACTATGTTGGATGCAGATGAATAGGTACCTACCAGTATTTTAAATAGAGCGACTGCCTATCTGACCTCCATAACTCAGTTACTGGGTAATACAATACCCCTTGGTAAGACTAGTTATCAGACTTTCGGGCTTCTGACTACCCGTAACGAGTGTCAAAGATCGAATGACAGCCGGGACCAATGGCATAACGTGCTTACCGAGGCACGGACATGTGAGTAATCTATTTTACAGATACTAATAAAATAAAGCTGAAGAGTTTGTTTGTTGGTTTGAACACGCTAATCTCTGGAACTACCAGTCGGATTTGAAAAATTGTTTTTGCATTTGATAGCCCAATTCTTGAAAAAGGCTATGGGCATTGGCATGGGCAAGGATATAACATTAACATCACGTTAGGACTCAGGAGACGAGCAAAAAGAAAAAGTAAGAAAGAACGCGAAAACGAAATAATAGCGCGGGCAAGCGATACGATGAGTCAGGGTGGGTCGGAGGAACAAGAAATTTTACGAAGCCGAAGTCACGGGCATTAGCTAGTAGTATCATAAGTCAAAGTATCGTAAGTGATAAATCGCGCGAAATTTCTGGCTCGTAAGCAAATTATTAATTTTTTCACCGCTTTTTTACAAATGATTTAGCCCGTAGCTTTGCACTATTAACTTTGTGATAACCTAAATTATTTCGCAGAAAATCATAGTGCTTGAATACGCAATAGTAATTACATCCATATTAAGCTCGTAATGAATTACGTGAATATGAGCCCAACACCACTAAAACAAGTATGACATCCTTCATTTAGTCGACAGTTCGCTGAATTTTCCGAGTAAAAGCTGTGAAATGTGTGCAATATCTGAAAGCAGACACTTAAAGCGAAACAGTCGGAAACCTTCTCAAATATGTGTCTAATTACACGCATTTTACGTGTAGCCGTTTGTGCAGTCACAGTAAAACTGTTTGTTTGTTCGCCTCAAATGTATCACAGCTACAACCATTGGGACCGCTAGGAACTGCAGTTTATCCACACAGAACGACGCACACAATCTCAAGTGCCCATTCTATACGTCGTCAAGCCTTAATGGGCAACAACAAATGGTGCTATTTATCGTAAAATCGACACTAAAAACAGACTAACACATCGTTTCGGCAAAACACGTAGTAAATTTTATACCCCCTCTTGAATAGGAGTCGGATGTACGTTTTGTTAGGCATTTTAGGGTTTTTAAAATTGAAAAGTTGACTCCGTATGCTGCGTATTGATCGGCAATAAACTGGGCAAAGAGTGGCCCTAGACGTTTATTTTCTCCTTGACTTTTAGATCGTAAAAGTGGAGTCTAATATCTCTGTGGACTTAACAGAAAGCCATATCAATCTAACCTTTACTGAGCCGTCGTGAAACATCCATTCTGGGCTAGTAAAATATTTACTGCTAGCGTTGCACCTTGCGATTCAAGTTCATCTGGGAGTGCGTTTGCTAGACATTTTCTTTTTGACTTTCAACATTTGTTTTCTTTGCTACATCACGTGTCTTAAGACAAATTAATTTTGGTTAAGTTAATACATGAAAATATACCCGTTATAACAATTCGGTACTTTAATCATACAATTTTCAGTTCTTTCGCTCTAAAATGTTATTCCAATCTCACCAATTGCCGCATTTTACAGGAATTTTCGTGTGTTGTGCTTTTTACCCGACTGCGCCAGAAGGAGGGTTATGTTTTTCGAGAGTATGTATGTATGTATGTATGTATGTATGTATAATTGTTTGGCACGCTCTGCAGCCTGAACGGCTCGATGGATTTTAGCTTGAGAGGTGTCGTTAGATTCGTATTTACTATGAGAGTGACACTGGGTATATCAAAATTGAAAAAATATAAAATGGCCGATTTTTGGCGCCAAATTATGTCTTCAAATTTTTTATTTTTTCTCAAAACCTATCGATTGGGGTATCAAAATAAAGGGTTTTAAAAAGCGATTACAAAAATATATACAACTTATATGGTTAAAAGTAATAAAATTCAAAGTGACAAATCATAAAAAAAACACGTACCAAGAACTAAATCGTCTGCGATATTACAATATTTACTACAATCACATTATTTTGTAAACTAAAAAGTTGGAAATAAAAAAAAGTAATTTAAAAAATTAAAAAACCCGACTGCGTAAAAAACTTAAGTAAAATAAAAAAACAGAAAAGCTAAAAACAAGCCCATTTTAAATTAAATTAAAGTTGGAAGCAGGCGGGACCCATACCATTTTTATTATATTTTCAAATTCAAATGGGTCCCGCCTGCTTCCAACTTTAATTTAATTTAAAATGGGCTTGTTTTTAGCTTTTCTGTTTTTTTATTAACTTAAGTTTTTTACGCAGTCGGGTTTTTTAATTTTTTAAATTACTTTTTTTACGACAATCTTGAGAGTACGGGGCGTTGTCATTAAACATACGGGTAGATCGCGGAGGAAATTGGTCAACAAAAGGCCACAAAAATGGGATAAAAGCCCTGAAATTTATGCTGGGGCTCATCGTGGCCATTAACACGTAGTAGCGTTGTGCATAAAACATTAAAATGTCGTGACACACCGCCTGCAGTGTTATTTACGTACGTATTAGCAATTTTCAATTATTTTATCGTAGTTTTAGAGGCGCAGGTGCTTTTTGCTCTGTGAAAATAGAGGGTGGTAATTTTTTTTGTTAAAATGGCAATAACCATTATTTTATGTTTCAAAATGCTTTTTCGTAAAAGTGAAATGGTTCTTTAAGTATGCATTTTAATATTGTTCGTAGGTATCACTTGCTCTACAATTAGTGGAACATAAAAATCTTTTATTAAAGAAAAACAAAGGAAATGAAGAATAAATAAATACCAGACATTATATAATAATTAAAATTTTATTGGATCGTTAATTATTTGTACTTTTAAAAATTACTAAATTTTGCGAATAAATATAAAAAAATGTCATAATTTTGAATACTACACTAAAAACTTCAGTGGCACACGTGCCTCGTAAATAAAATAATAAGGCTTGCCTTAGATTGGCGTCGAGCTCGCGGTGTTCGGGTGGTCCAGCTAAGGCTGCCGACACACTCGCGTTATGCGCGACAGACAAAGCGACACGACTTTGAATAATTAGCTAATAATCTCATTGTTGTCTATTCAAGCGTTCACAACTTTCTTACATAGTCATTATGCGAGTTCGGACCAACGTGAAAGAATCCTTTGTTAACCGATATTAAAAGAAATATTATGAGATTTGTCGACTTGCTGTTAAAGAATATTTATGTTAAGTTTTGTTCTTACGATTTGTAGAACATTATGTCTAATGAATGCGAAGTGCTTTCCTAACATTTTAGTGTCCAATTTAAATGTTAAATTTGTACTTCGAAGTGTAGCGAAAAGACTGATGAATTAATGATGAACCATAAAGTCTATTTTGGGTAAAATTCCTGGTTTTATTCACTTTCTTAACTCTTTACACTGGGGTGTAAGAAAAAAAATGGAAGTCCTTTTTTTAAACATCAAAGAGCTGGGGATTTTGTGTTAAAAAAAAACCAGTTTTTAACCGCAGGCGCGGAGTTGCAAAAAGTCGGGGTTTTTGCTTTGTCTTCGTTATGAAGCAGTCTTTAGTTGCACCTGGCAAGCAGGTCACGACCCGGCCTCGGCCCTCGGGTCTCAAGATCGAGAACAGAGCTAAGATTCATTGATATCGGAATACCGTCCGAACATTCTCTCAGTTTCAAAGGTTTTCCTGTAAATTGGAGACGGTATAAATTGGGAAACTATTCCTAAGGTATTAGATCCAGTTGAAGTATGTGTGCTCATTATTTCCAGTGAAGACACTTCCTGGTGGAGGAATTAGTCAAAAGTTCTATTTTTATGGTATAAAATTTTACTTCTCTCCAAATATTTTCTTAGATGCTCACTAAATTGTGATTTTTTAGTTGAATTCAATGAGTGTTGAATTCAACTAAAAGGAAAAAAGGATTTGAGTAGCCGAAGATCAAGCTCAGCGTTTGTCCAGCATGGACTGGCTGAAGAAAATGATTGTGAATTAATTATGACAAAATGAAGATAAAAATATGTCTTAAAAGTACAGGACACTTTTGTATTTGTACTTAAAAATATCTATAGATAACAATATACGTACAGACAGTTACCTAGTATAATCAGCCTATAATTATCCCACTGCTGGGACACAGGCCTCCTCTCTTTGAGAGGGAGTGGGCCGTAATCTACCACGCGGGCTCGATGCGGGTTGGTAGCTGTCACATGTCTTCGAATTTTTGGTTCTAGAACATGCCGGTTTCCTTACAATGTTTTCCTCCACCGTGTTGAAAGCAGTGGTGATGAAATTATTTCTACAAATTAAAGAGTCTGTCTGGGTTAGAACCTACGACCTACAAATTGTAAGTCGGGGCCGTTACCACTGGGCCACCACTGCTCTCAAACAAGTAGGTACCTATCTGTCTGTAATAGGAACTTACCTATTACAGAAAAAAGTATAAAGTCTGTATAAAGTTTTTTTTTTCAGATAACATCTAGTTACTCTACACCTTAAACAGCTCCTAAAGAGTTCTTCCCGTTAATTACCACCACAAGTATAATACCCACCAAAACAAGTCTACTTATTGAAATGTCCCGAAGATAGTGGAGTCTTTTACCAATCCGGTCACGCCTCATTCTAATGAAGTGAGGAGTTTGTCACGTAACTCCAGGGGTAGCATTCGGAATCGCGATAAAAGGAAAATTTACTGCCGCCCTAAATACTTGTAAGTATCTAGGTATACATTCTTTAGGAGCTGAGGAATTAGGTGCTAGTGTGACTCGGTTTGATTTTGCGCTGACCTTGATATCATCATCTGCCTAGCCTTTTTCCAACTATGTTGGGGTCGGCTTCCAGTCTAACCGGATGCAGCTGGATATTTACATGGAGCGATTGCCGATCTGACCTCCACGACCCAGTTACTGGGTAATACACCCTTTGGTAAGTCTGGTCACCAGATTTTCGGGATTCTATCGACCCGTAACGTCTGTTAAAGATCCACGAATGACAGCTGGGCACGGAGGGGTCTTGGTATGTAAAGACCATCCATGGACCAACGGCGGCTAGCATGTTGCGCTGATCTTGGTATCTAGAAAAAAAAAGGTGTCTGGTTATGACCACACGAATAAGTTAAAACTTACGATTGGAGCCGAGTATACGCGAATCAGCGCCGACTATGCGCGATTCGGCGTCACCGACCGTCTGGAGTCAAACTAAGTACACCCAATTCAGCGTCATCGACCCGCACCCTAAAAACGTACAATGCGTGCCACGAAAGATGAGACTTGACCCCGCCTCCCCCGCTCTTTTCGCCGCCCCTATGACGTCCGGTCCCGTCCCGCACTCAGACCTCATACCTCTAAAGATACCTAAAATCGTGTTCTGCGCAAGTCAAACCACGTGGTGTGTCAAGTCTCTTCTTTCGTGGCACGCATTGTAATACACTTTCAATCACAATCTGAAACATTTTGAAGTACATTCCTAATCCATTGCTTCACATGTTCGAAAAATTTGTCTGCTCAACAACGTAAATAACGCAATGAATATTGCTGAACTGTCAAAATGAAAGCCGTTGCTACTGATAGTGTGTTACGCAATTACTCCGTCGAGCGTGACGCTTCAGTTTTGTTCACTATTGAGAAAGATTGACCCTTGATTACTCCCCTTTTGCGTGTGAGGATGTCAATTTGTATAATTAACGGAGCTTCAAGGGGTGATTTAGAAGAAACCTTTAGACGTGTAGCACCTGGCTCAGACATTCTGGTGGATATAGAAACCTGGAGTACTCACGATTTTGCGAACCCAATTTTTGTGTCTGGAGCGCAGAGGCTGTAGTCGCTGCGGCTCCTGACTGTTCTCGCGTGTAAGTATAATGTACAGAACACTCGAATTCGAGAGTAGATACACTATTAACACAAGGGAAGAGAAAGTTGGTTAGGAGTCTTGACTGGCACGTCTTACCGAGTTGCGCGTCTCTCGCTCGTGTCCACGTCTGACTCTCCACTTCTCTGGGATAGTTCGCTGACTTGATGCGGCACGAAGGACCAAAATTCTACATCCCTGTCTGGCAGGTTGGTCATCTTTTAATTTCGTCTCTGAGTGACGAGTACCTACAATGATAATTATGTTTAAAGTGCGTCATAGATGGACATGTTCTACGATATGTGTGTGTGTGTTGTACTTGTACTAAAGACAAAGGCAATATCAGATGATCCACCCATACATTCTGATGGTTGGCATACGACGAGATCCTTTTGTGTGATTGTAACAACACATTGTGAATACCATTAAACAAAGCCAATGTATTCAGACATGGTCGTTAATGTTTTAGTAGATACTAGCTGTGCACGCGACTTCGTTTGCTTGCATGCCGTAAAACAAATCGTAACCTCAGTTACTCCTTATAACATCAGTTATTTGCCAGCAAAAGTCCCGTCAAAATCGATCCAATCGTTCGTAGATTAACCGGAACAAACAGACAGACAAACGAAAAAATCACACTAATATTATACAGGAAAAAGTTTGTGAGTATGTCTGTGTTTATACATATGTTTGTTACTTCTTCACGCTCAAATATATTTCTAAGCTTAGGATCAAGGATTAGAAAAATTTAGTGAAAAAAGTACATACTATAGGTACCTACTGGGTGTTTTAAGAACAGTATTTGGAAACAGTAACGTAAAAGCTGTGCGCTTTTAACTTTTATCAAACAAATTGAATATTTCAAAATGTTAGCTGCATTTGCACAACACAAACTGAAACGCACAGGAAAAATGGAAAATCCAACAAAATCTTCTATCGCAAATTGTATTTGATATAACCAAAGCGCGAGATGGGAGCGGTCCGGTCGAATCTAGATAATGCAAATACAGGGCTGCACCGTCCGAGGTACATAACTCTTTTGACCGCGAGCCCCGAATAACATTTCGTTTGTATAGGGTTACCAGGCGGTTTGAATTCTCCCGTTTTTATATGGGTGTCGGTTAGTTTATTTATTCAGTATATTTAAGTGACGCTATTTTTTCGCCCATTGTTGGAGATAAGATTGTTATTAAATCAATCAGTTCCATCTTCGATGCCACCGACTGACGATGATGAGAAACGAAATAATGACACATAAAAAAGTAAATAATGATTTTCCAATAAGCTTCATTAAGGTAAGCAGACCGCTCTAAACTAACAAATAAGGAAACCCCTTAATTTATTAAATAACCACGACAATTTCTTCAAAATCGACACAATCTGCATCTACATTCGGCACTATAAAGCATAATCAGCCTGTTTATGAGGTCTTGAGGCGTATAAATAATTGCGACTTCTTGAAAATTGAACCTTTGATTTATTTTAGTTGCTTTACAAAATTCGAGGTGCGTTGGGTGTGGAACAATAGCGTATAATAATATATTCGTTTTTTAAATTATGGAAATGGCGACGACGACGACGAAATTGTGGGCCTTTCATTGGCTGCCGACAGATATCACGTCATTTTGAACCAATGAGAAGCCTTGAAGATGATGTGATGAGATGATGGTCCCCCACCGTTAGGGTTGCTAGATGGGGCGTAGGGTTGCTAGCGTAAACACAGCCTATGATCTGCTGTTCCACAGGTCTACTCTCTGTGATAGGGAATGAGCCGGAGGAAGCAGTGCGGTTTGGTAGATGACACATGTCTTCGAATTTTTGGTTCTAGGACATGCCGGTTTCTTCACGATGTTTTCCTTCACCGTTTTGAGAGCAGTGCTGATGAAATTAAATATACAAAGTAAAGTGCCTGTCTGTCGAACTCCCGACCTACAACTCGTAAGACGGTGCCGATACAACTGGGCCACCATATTGTGGGCACTGTGTGATTATCCAAAATGTTTGTATTTTTACTTTTCAGCGTTTTGTCCGGACTACTAATTTCAATGATGGTGACCGTACTTATATCAAATACCGGCGCCAAAACCGTCGGCCGAGCGGTCACGGTGAATGTTGTTTTAATAAAATGACACTGATTTAATCTTTGCTCACTGGGAAATTAGAATTTTTCAAGTTTTTTTCAGGAAATCAAAATTGTGAATTACGTCTTATCTGCCAGTAATAAAAGTATGCTGGATATCAACTTAGGTATTTTTTCATATTCAATTTTAAAGCTGAAGAGTTTGTTTGGTTGAACGCGCTAATCTCTGAACTTACCAGTCGCATTTGAAAAATTCTTTTTGCATTTGATAGCCCAATTCTTGAGGAACGCTATAGGCTATTTATCATCACGCTATGACCTTTAGGAGCCGAGCAAAAAGAAAAAAGTCAGAAAGAACGCTAAGCAAAAACGAAGAAATAGCGCGGGCAGGCGATGCGATGCGACGGGGTGGGTCGGAGTAACATGAAATTTCACGCGGACGAAGTCGCGGGCAGAAGCTAGTTATTTATAATGGAGTAAAATGGTTTAAACACTATCCAATTATATTTCTCTTGGTACAGACGAGCGGGGTAGTTGCGTAACACACTAACAGTAGCAATGACTTTGTTGAGGACAGCGCCATCTGTGCACATCGGGAAGAACTACGAGTGCCTCGCGTCGAAACATTCAAGATCACTGCGCACCGCGAACCGCGGATATATAACTGACGACGAGCTCCATTCGGCCCCTTTTTCTTCTCTCACCACTGCCGCGACCACAAACCGAACTGAAGTCTATCCTGTGTACCTACTTATTGTAAATCTAAATAAATTCCTTTCACTAGAAGAATAAACCAGTCACTTTGGTCATCATACCCGATTTGCAAAACCCTTTAAAATAAGGAACACACCTTAACAGACTTTCATTTTGACAGCTCAACAACATTCATTGCGTTATTTACGTTGCTGAGCAGACAATTTTTTCAAACATGTGCAGCAATGTATTAGCTATTTCCTTCAAAATGATTCAAATTGTGATCGAAAGTGTGTTACGCAACTAGGGTGCAGGATAAAATTATATCTGCGCCTATTATTTTGCTAGAATAAAGAAAGTTTAATTAACTAACTTCTAAAGCTTACGAATGAATTAAATAATTACAAGCTGTGGTCCAACATGAAATCCTACTATCTGTCTCAAGCAGATCTTCTCCAAACCGATACCGCCAAACTGCAGATATTGGAAATTCCATTCTTATATTTTCCAAAATAAAAGCATTATTCCTTTGCTATAAAATTCTTCGATTTCAAAAATTATTTCGCAATTTCTGATTCAAATATTTTATTCAGGCAGTGAGTGGGTACCTACGTGTTAACGGTTCCGATGAATTTTTGACATCCATTCCTCGGCTTAATTTTAAATAAAAATTTGATATAGACAGCGTTGGAGCATCAGCGATTCTGAGTGGTTTCTGTGAATCTGAAAAATTTGAAATGGAGTTATGATTATTTTCAAGTGCTAAGTTGCTTTAGAAATAAAAAGGGAAATTGTTTTTAGGAAATATTGCAAACGACGAAAAAATCTATTATAAATAAGATTCACAACTTAATTACCTATGTCGACAATACAATTTTCTACATTGAGCACTATGTAATGACAGCCCACATGTTCAATGGCCCAGAAAGCAGCAATCACACTTATAATATTTATACAGGCGAAAGTTTGTGAGTGTGTGTGTGTGTGTTACTTCTTTACGCTAAAACGGCTGGCCCAATTTTGATAAAATTTTGTATGGAGGTAGCTGGCACCCTGGATTAACATATATGCTTATTTTTATCCCAATATTCCCTAGAAATCGACATATATGCGGGCGAAACCGCGGGGCACAGCTAGTCAAATATAAAGCAAGTACACAGATATTCGCACCACACAGTCTTAACAAGGGGTATCTGGGTAACAACCCAGTGTAGGGTTCAAAGTCAAAGTCAAAAGTCAAAGTCAAAGCATTTATTTCAAATAGGCACATAAAAGGCACTTTTGAACGTCAGAAAATACTGGTATTCAGCTGCTGCTGACCCCAACATAGTTGGGAAAAGGCTAGGCAGACTGATGATGTGCAGCCACTATTAAAATAAATAAGATTGTTTTTAATCAGGCATCGTGATGAAGTATCGCCGTATCCCGTTTAATATCAACACAATAAGAGTAATCCATTCATGTCAGTGAACAAAAGCAATATCACCAATGAAAACTAGTATTCGTTAAGCATCCTTTGTCCTTTGTAAAGTATTGAAAATATTCGATAATATTTCATGAATCTCTTTACGCTTGCAAAGTTCGGTGCAACGTAAAATACATTTTTTTTCCAATGAAATTCGGTCGGATGGTTTTTTTTTTGTGGATTTGCTTTGGTGTAATGGGAGTATGTTGGAGTCTGTGATATCTCAGATATTCGTGAGAAGGAATTTAATGAGTGGATTGTTTTTTAATTTTAATTTGTTGCTGTGAATTAAATCACTGTTATCTACACTTTTTTGAACTAGGAGCATTCTGACTTACAGGCTACAGGGTTGTTAAAGTAACTACAATTTATGGGATACTACCATAGATATCGTGGATACTACCGACCCACTCCTGCTTCGCAAATGTGCTATCAACTAATGTGTCGACATGTCAATATACAGTGTGAGTCTTCATAATGTGCACATATCAAAATGAGGGAAATTAAGATTAATTTAACGACGGAAAAAATATTTAAAAAAAACAAAAAAAATAGCATTTTTAACGTTCGTGTTCGCTGCTGTGACCCCTGTGTAAACAAATCGGTATAAATTTTAAACTAAACGATCTGTCACGATGAAACAAAATAAAAACTAAAGATTGTAAAATTTCTCAATAAAAGCCCCGATTACCTACCCCTTTTTATTAGGTACTTTAAATTATTCTCCATCGTATCGGCTTTCTAAATGTAAAAATACATACATGTTTATAACTCAATCACAACGTTTCCTATCAACTGTTAAAGAAAGGCCTTGCACTCGGCTACGTATCATACATTAGCAAGTAGAGACACTAAATATTGTTTTTTTTTTTTTAATAAATTTTCCGTCGATAAAACTAAGCTTAGTTTCCCCTCATTTCGATATGTGTACATTATAAAGACTCACACTATATTGAGATTTCTGTGTTTTATCTATGTTAAATATTAATGTATTAAACTCATAAACCTTCAGCAATAGACTCTAAATAATTATGGTGAAAACAACATAAAAATCCTTTGTGTAATTTAGAAGAATTCAGTGGACAACAAGACAGACTACAGTCAGGCGACTTTGTTATAAACTATTATAAATATAATAGGGTTCAAAGTGCCAAGTGACATACATAAATAGCATCTGTATAAAACAAGGGCATCCAAAATAACTGATGACCCACTAATTAATATTCCACCACCGTTAAAGCTATAATATTTTTTGGCCAACATTGGACAATATTATGTCCAAAATCCGCCGACATTGTTCATCATAAAATGCAAATTCGTGTAAGTAGGGTAGGAAAGCTCACGAGTGGCCAATAAATAACAAATCAGTCACAGGCATAATGGGACCATTCCTCAGCGCCAAGAAGTTGGGAGTTGGCTGTAGTTCAACTAAAGTTCTTGGTCCTGCGTTGTTGGCTGCGGTGAGGTAGGTAGCTGTTAGATGGGTAGGATTAACTATTGATGACTTGTTATGAATAGTTACTAGATATACTAGATTTTTGGTAAAGCCAGGTCAGAAGCATAGATAATTTCTCAGTACTAACAAACGGAAATATTTTAAGAACAAAAAAATATCGCATTCTTGCACATCATTCAATCGTCAATTTATATTGAAAAGGGACAAAAAGACAGTTGCAGCAGCTTCACATATATATCTAGCAGTGACGAGTGATATTGAAATAGTATGAAAATAAATCAGCACTATGTTAACTCCATACGTCCACAAACTTACGCCTTCGTCCCATGCGGGTAGGCAGCATTGCAGAAACCCACTTGCCAACGAAACGCTATCGCCTGGTAATTAATCATATTATATTGACAAAAAGCAGTCCTTAACTAGTTGGCACTCGATAATACGAATCAAATACCAAGAACAATCCCCAAAACTAAACAGTTTCAATCCGAGTACAACTACTTACCATAAGCCGCCCTGTACACTCGTATATGAAATATTCAGGCAAATACATCGCGATCGCCGGCCGTCGCCGAATGCTCCACTCGAAACTGGACCAGGGCTGAAATTGTTTCACAGAACGACAAGGCCCAGTAAAAAGAAACTTGAATAAAAAGCAGACTTTATGGTTTTTTGGTCGTTTTTCGACTGTAAAAGCTAAAGCTTTTCATAAAATCGAACTTTGACGGAACGTTTCTGAAAAACGCTTTAAGACTCAGGCGCGACACGCGATAGAAAGAAAGAAAGAAAAGAGGTGCCATTATAAAATATAGTTTTAATAAAATTTATACTGTGAATTGTGTACAGGACAAAAGAAACATGAAACAAGGATTTTTTGAAGACCCTAATTGGAACAATGGAATGACAGGTTATTTAAAAAAAAACTGTTTAACACGATATTTCCGTAATTCAGTCTTTTTAAGCTTGTGAGTAAAAGGGAGTTATTGTGATGCAGATTTTTTAATATTAGTTTATTAAATAAACTTATATTAAAAAATCTGCATCACAATAACTCTTTAATCATGAGCTTTTAAAAATCGAAGATTGTCAAAATTAGGCACTTTTATGTAGGTAGGTCGCATTTGTATAAATGCGAGCACCATGAATCTATCACATAATTAATTTATCTGTCATTGCTTCTTTTTTTATTTTTTTTACCTATTATGGTATAGTAATTTTAAGGTGCATCGTCTTCACATATAATTACACAATGTATAGAAATATTGTAAAATACTTTACAAGAATAACGATGGAGTTTCTCGCCCATTCTACTCCACGCGAAACTACTTTTTGGAATTGGCGACTAGAATCAATTATATTTTAATGTAAATGTTGATGTCAAAAGTGCCTTTTATGTGCCTATTTGAAATAAATGATTTTACTTTGACATTAACTTGTTAAAAGCGCACTAGTTCTATTTCAAAGATAACAATAAAAACCTTTAACTACAATTAATTCAAAGTAAGCCCCGCTTAATACCATTCAAGAATTAAACTCAAATCCAGACTTACAACTCTAAATTACCTTCAACGAATCCGCTGTAATGAAATGAAATTTTCTTCATAAGAAGTTAGATGTAAGAATTAGCAGCGGCACACGACCCGGCGTTGCCTGCCTCAGTCTACAAATGCTCGCGTTGATCCTCTGAAATTGAAATTTAAGACCTTATGAAACCTTATCTGGTAAAAGTTTTACCTCGTGTCTAGAACATGTTCGTACGATATGAAGGTAAATTGTGTTGTGACTAGATTATTTATTATTGGAATATTTAGTAGCTACACACCTTGCAGTATATATGCCTCATTTTTATGCTTAATCGCTTCGTCCTGGCGCGGGCCGCCAGCGGCCCATTACAATAGAAAATCAATTGTGTCTCATTAAGCGGTGATTAAGTGATCAAAGTCTGTCTGGTTTCATAAAATTCATCCATCAGAGGAAGAAAAACGAAATAATTTTGGAGTCTAGGAGATATATGACTTTTGCTACTTTTGATTTTCTTTGTCATAACTGCGGGTTAACTGCGTATTATGAATATTTAAAAATACAAGTCTGTATTTTTCCTCGCAAGTGTGTTGAAAAACTTCGTATGAAACGCGTGTGCATTGATCATTATACACTCGGCTTCCTGCGGGGTAACTGCGTAACACACTTATAGTAGCATTGGCTTTCATTTTAACAGTTCAACAACATTCATTGCGTTATTTACGTTGTTGAGCGGACAAATTTTTCGAACATATGAAGCAATGGATTATCAATATCCTTCAATATGATTCAGATTCTAATTGAACTCTCAATTAGAATCTGAATCATTTGTGTTACGCAATTAGGGTGCTGTTTCTTTAGTTTTTGGGCTAGCTGCGGTGTCTCTTCTCTCTAAACAAGTCTCATAAAGCATGAAGTTTTGAGTTTACTACATCTCAGTTTCTTTGCTTAAAGAACGAAGCTTTTGGCTACTTTATAGAAAAAACAAATTTTGTTTTCTTTCTTATGGGGAAAGCGCCAGGGTAGCCCTCGAAATTCAAATATACTCACGTTATTTGCAATTCAAGTGTGTGTTAATTTGCAGGTCAATGTCAGGTTGTCCGTTGAACAAAATATGATTCGCGACCGTAACAAGTATGTATTTACAGATTTTACAGAACCCTCGAAGTTCATATAACACTATGGAATGACTCTTTCGAAATAAGCGACTGGCGATTCCCCCTTAACGTTGCAATTCTCTAAAATTCAAGAGTTCATAGGAACAGCACAAGATAAAACTTTTGATGTTTTTCAAAGGAACAAAAAAGGATCTATCTAAGTTACCTCTAAGTAACATTATTCCTGTCTTTAACAATGGTAATTGGAGACTCCTGAGGTGCCTTAAAGGCCTCATGGTTTCTAGGGCCGCACTTAACAGTGATATATCGCCGTCATTTCATACGAACACCATAAAATACTTACCCGTTGGCTATTTGTCCTGATTTGCCCAAAGAGATAAACTGATATTGTGGTTTGCTTTTAGTTTCTACATACCTTTTTTCCTACATTTCCTCATGGTCAGGGTGATTTTGTGTGATTTCGTGAAAAAAGTGTATTTACTATTGGTAGAAACGTATGCTTATTATGCCACAATCACCACACTTGGAAGACAGAATGATGACTGCAGTTTGTTATAGCGAGACCATCTTCCGCTACTGACCATCGTTTCGTCTCTTTTCACACAATGGGTAAGAGAGAGATGGTAAATTCTTTTTCCACAAATACGTGAAACGATTATCCAGCAACATCCTTCAAACGTATTAGATAATTAAGATGGACATTACAATCGAGCACATCCGATTAAGTGAAGTACTCTCTTACACATACCCGGTACCGAGTGATTAAGAGGTTGTGAGAAAGTCTAACCCATTAATCTGCGATTACTGTTGTGAGATCCGTTTAACAACAGTAATCGCATCTAACTAAACAAAAGCTGCGTATAGTTACTGCAGCTTTAACTGGCCACGGGTCATTCAATAAACACCTCTTTTTCATAGGAGTGACAGACAGTCCGCTGTGCAGGGCCTGCATGGAAGTCGACGAGACAGCGGCACATGTGCTTCTAAACTGCCCGGTGATCGCCACGTACAGGGCAAAGTACTTCGGTAACCCAGGTACCCTACATGAGACGGTCAGTAACATCAAGGCGTTGCTGGCCTTCCTTGAGGAGCTTGGGTGGATCAAATGATCGATTTTCCGTACGCAAAATACGCGCATTGACGTGGAGTTGCGGACACCAGCCCGTATTACCTATTACTGTTGTGAGACCATTCCTGGTAAATCAATTGGTTTGTAAGTTAGCTTACTGCTTACTGGGAACTATACTATGCATAATGCATGACTATGCATGGGTGTTCTTTACCTGAAATAAATAATAATAATAATTATTATTATTTTATTAGCCTATAATGTTCCCACTGCTGGGACACAGGCCTCTTCTCGGTCGGCCCAGTGCAGGTTGATAGATGTCACATGTCTTCCAATTTTTGGTTCTAGGATATACCGGTTTCCTCGTGATGTTTTCCTTCAACGTTTCGAGAGCAGTGGTGATAAAAATATTTACGCAAAGTAAAGCACCTATCTGGGTTCGAACCTACGACCTACAAATATTAAAATTTTAGTTAGGAGCAGTGGTGACCACTGCTCCTAACAAAAATATGGCGATCACAAAAGCTGTAAATATGACAATATTTTGAAAACGATTCCTTTCACCTTTTTAGGGTTCCGTACCCAAAGGACTGTCCGTCTGTCTGTTTGTCATCAGGCTGTATCTCGTGAACCCTGATAGCTCGACAGTTGAAATTTTCACAGATGATGTATTTCTGTTGCCGCTATAACAACAAATACGAAAAACAGAATAAAATAAATATTTAAGGGGGCTCCCATACAACAAACGTGTTTTTTTCAACATTTTTGCCTTGTGGTACGGAACCCTTGGTGTGAGAGTCCGATTTTTTTTCACACTTTATTAGTATTCTTCAAACCAGCTTCCTGTTTAAATACTATCACATTTTGCCAAAATAATGAAGTGAAATTAATCCAGATTTGTTTTTAACTAGACTTCAAATCTAGGTATTCATTGGAACACATAAAACAGAAACGCCTCCCCAATTTACATGACGCAAACTTTCCCTCGAAAATTAACAATTTAAAAAGCTAAACAACAATCATGTCGTAAACTCAGCGTAAATACTGCCTCAGCGATAAAACAGAAAAGTTATGCAGCAGAATTTTAATTACGAACAAGCAAACAACTTGCGAAGGTCACAATAAAACGTAGGTAATGAATTTTCGTTGTCATTAATACACAGTGGCATTTAGTGGCCATTCGCATTCACACTCACGTCTGCCATGTTTGCGAATCGCACGTGTATGTAAAAACATGGCATGAGGGTGGGAGTGACGTCATTGGTCCAACGCGCACCCCACCACTTCGTTCGAGTGCAGTATATGAGTAGTGCTAGGGCGCTGACGGTTCAGCGCTTTGTTTCTATGTGCACCGTTAGAATATGTTAGATGAGTATGTACTTGTGACGTGTTGAGAAGACTTATAAATGCCTTGAGCAGTTTGTACTTGGGTAAATTATAAATGAGTCTTTAGAATTCAATTGCAGAAGGTTAGGAAATGTTTTATTTGTTGATTACTCGTATCTTAAACGTGGTCTTGACTGATGATGGTAGTACAGCAGATAAAGGGCCTCAAATAATTTTAACATTGCGCACTGCGGTGTAGAATATTGCAATTTTAGGTCAGCGCCATCACTCGACCGATAGTGGCACTAATGTAACTTTTGTTGATGATTTCTTAAAAAGTGTACTATTCAAAGACATTGTTTTATTTTTCCAAATGGCTCTCCAAATGGCTCAAATCCGTTACAGTATTTGTGCCGCTTTAGGGTCTAAGCACCCGCAGCAGCGGCGCCAGCACAGCCTGCCGTGCTAGGAACATGAGATGGCGCAAGCATATCGACACATGTATGTGTGATATTGTAGAGTTCATAACTGATCAAGTTGAAAATTTAATTAAAATCCAGTATTTTTCAGGTTCAACCCGTACTTAAAAGTTAAGTTTCTGCAGAACTCGGGGCCAAGCATGAACAAATAAGATTTGATTCCCTAATAAACTGGTAGGTAAACCTATCTTTACTTATGTTTGAAGCCAATTGATTATGTCTACCAAACGCTAACGATAATCACATAGTCACGTACCACGTAACAAGAGAGGATAATAAACAAGAAACCACAAAAGAATCAAACACAACGTCTACTGATTTTATCCCTAATAACAAATGAGCGGTAATCAAGTCTGGGGATATTTGTATCTCAAAGAGAAACTGTCAAGCGTGAATCGTTCTTAGAGGAAAAATCAAAGCCTGTCTCGTTGGTCTAGTAGTCGCATGCGCTACTGTCAGCAGTAGCGCATGCGACTCTTAGACGCGATGCGACTCTCTCTGGCTCAGGCCAGATGTCCTGTGCCCGATTACCGGGTCAGGAAAAGTATGATTGGATTTTTTCATCCATAATTTCTCAGAAGCAGCCGTTGGTCCTACGGCTGATGATCACCCCGGTTGTGTCGAATAGCTATCCCATCGGACTATGAGGGTAAAGGAACAGAGAGTGCACCTGTGTTGCGCACACACTTAGCCTTGTGCACTATAATATCTCCTACGTACCTACTTGGCTTATCTCCGTTGAGATTGGGCACCACATTGGAGGATTCATTTGTTTTATTTTTACGCCCCCTATTACTAAACTTAAACATAACTGGCGAAATCTGGGTGTACTGATGCATCTCTGCCTAGCCTTTTGGGAAATACAGGCGTGATGTTATGTGTACTTTTGCATGTAACAACGGATACACATGTACTTAAGAAGCAGAAAAGCTAACTAGTAAGTTAGCTTATCTTTATATAGGTCATAACAAAGTCACTTAAACATAGTTTTTATCATTGACTAATTCTGATGAAATAATTTTAGTAAAAATCTCAAAATCAACAGTGATTGGAAATCTGGATGGGGAGGATATAGCCTCCCGACCGATTTCGGTCACTGTGGCCAATCTCAACGGAGATTAGCCAGGTACGAAGGAGATATTATAGTGCACAAGTGTGAGCGTAAACACATAGGTGCACTCTCTGTTCCTTTACTCTCATAGTCCGATGGGACGGCAATCAGACACGACCAGGGAGAGATCAGGCACAGGACCAACGGCTTTACGTGCTTTCCGAGGCATGGCGGTATTAAACCACGCTCAGACTCTCACTCACGAGACCAACGGGGCAGTAAAGTAGGTAGCTAGGTACCCTGCATATATGGAAAATTCAGTAGAAAGTGCCTGATTTTTTCATGGTTACGACAGAACCCTAAAAAACAACGCAAGAGAATCAGATCTCAGATAGCAAGATCTTATTTATTCATGGCAAACTCGTGGCTTGGCTGTACCATATTGAGTATTACGTAAGTGCCTAATACTGGCCTAGCGCGCGGGCCTTAAAAAATCTAATATAAGCAATATCGTTTGGAAGAACCCTATGTAATAAATCCGGAATATTATTATACGTATTGTTGTCTTTATGTAAGTATTCCGGCTACATGTAAAAGGTTGTTCCTTTCACATATTAATTTGAGTTTAATACTGTCGGGTTCAAGGATCATGTTATGATTTATAATGTGGCCATATTATGAATATTTTTTTAATGAAAATAAATTTTATAATGTATCTTTAGACAGCTTATCGCCTTATCTTTAGACAGCTTATCGCTTATACATATATTGCCCAGATATGATTTGTGGAGAATTAACTGTGACATTGTTTAATTTTGTGACATTGATGTCAACAACAATGTCACTAACAATGACATTGTTGTTGACAGATGTCAGCAGCAGGTATCCATGTTGATGTTTATGCCGTAGCCAATCACATGTCCACATTTTTTTTCAATACTTAGACTTCACTGTTCCGCTGCTGAGCAAAGGTCATACGAAATCCTTTCAGGCATCCATTTCAGTACACATTTACCCCGTCACATTTACCTATAGCATTTACCACACCCTTTTAACGAAACCCATGGGACGATCGAATAATTCTTTGCTGAAAACAACACTTTCCGATTTTTCCGATCATTTCAGCCAACCCCTGTATTTTGAATGCGTGTGTCAATTTATCACAATTCACACAAATATATGAGGCATGAAAATTTTAAATTGGACGCAAGTTGCCATAACGAAACCGCTGAATATCTATGTTTAACAACGGTCGCTTTTCAGCAAGTATACAGTATTATATATGTTATGTTAAAGCTAACAAGGGATCCAAAATACCCTGTACTTTGTCAAGAACTAATACCAGTTTAATTTTATGACCAATATTGAAGACCTAAGCAAACACTTCGACCTCAGGTACCCATACAAGTAAATTAGAAGTTAGTACCCGCATAAATGTTTCACAGAACGTTTATGTTTCAGAGTTTCCAATATCACTAAACAACCTAGTATCGCCACTTGAAATTACGGTGGAAGTAATGATTTCCAAACTAAAGACACGGAATAAATGGGTACAGAAGATCGGGTCCAAACAACGTGCGAAAGCGCGCGCACACATAGAAACGCTTCACGTACAGCGTGTGCAAGGGCACTGCGAACTAACATTTAGCCGACATAATGTTAAGATTGTCGTACGTACCTTATTGCTTCGTTTTAATTATTTTTACCTACAGGGGTACATTATACAGTAACAGAGTTTTGAAGATCAAAAATGCAGTCGCTCCATGTAAAATACTGGTAATCAGCTTCGTCGGGTAAGACAAAGACGACGTCAACATAGTTGGGAAAGGCTAGGCAGATGATGATGTAGTATAGTAATTTAATTCCAGGTCTTCACATTTATTAAAATTATATTATTAATACATATATGCAAAATATTGTAAAACATATTAAACGAGTAACAATGGAGTTCCATACGAACTACTTTTTGGAAGGGCAACTAGAATAAATTCTATTTTCTTGTACAGACGCCATCACATTAAGCTACCCAAAGCTGCCAAATTTTCCCAATCAACTTTGAGCTTTATACTTTAGCGATAAAGTTGAAAATATTAAAGAAATTTGACAGATTGTAGTAGCTTGATGTGCTGGCGTCTGTACATTTTAACGTTCAAAAGTGCCTTTTATGAGATTAATTGAAATAGAGGATTTGACTTTGAATTTAAGCGTCTATGTGTGCGTGCGCCTGTTTTCCCTCGTTGTTGAGACTCAACCTTCTGTACCGTTTTATCTTCTGCTGAAAGTCCGTTAGCTATCGGCAAGTTGAGACTTGATGTGCTTATGTAGTCCGGTGATACCTACGTACACTTAAGAAGGGATTTGAACAAGTTAGTTACTAGTTGGTGAGAACCCTTTGATGTAACATAGAAGATAGTTTACACTTGGACGGAGCCTAAAGTGGCTCACTATAGGAAATTGTGCATTTAGTTATGATTAAATGGTTCAAAGTAGTTGGTAGTCATAATACGACTATGTGAACGAAGGAATGAGGGAGAGAAATGTTGTGAGGAAAGTTTCAATGTGGATAGCTATAAGAATGGGTAGGGGGCGTCTAAAGAAACGATTGATATATTGCGTCCATAATGATATTCCCAGAGGTATGACTAAGTTGTGATCTGATATTTTAGAGAGTTCTGGAAGACGAAAACATGCTGCCCTAACCCCAAACAGCTAAATTATAATTGGAGTAGGAGTATTATGAAGATCTATACTTTTTTTATCGTAATGACTTACTGGATTGCAAACACAAAAATGTAATCTAAAAAGGATTTCAGATTCTTATAGACGATAATAAATTCTTCGTGGAAGCTTCCACGAAGAATTTATTGGTTTCCAAAAAAAAAAAGAAACTGCTCTTCAGTGTAATTTTTTCTGTAGACAAATAACGCCATGAAACATTCAACTTGGAAATGTATGTCGTCGTTCACAATAAGAGCAAATTACTGTCTTCAAGGACGGAAACGCGAAGCAAGTATTTTTCAACCGAGTTGTAGGAAAACCTTGTATACATAAGTATATTGATCCCACTGTGTTTGTTTCAAAGCAAGCTACTTTATAAGACATTTTTAATAAAATAAATAAGATCGGAAAGTCGTTTTTAGTTCCTGATTTAATCAGCACCACTAACTAATCTTTATTTCGAATAGGTATAACCGTGCAGCAGAAAAAGGAATAGTGGTAGCACTACCCAGGGTAAGCGTTAGAGCTAGTAGTCTTTTCCTTGTGATCCAAAAATGAGTTCAACGCTAAGTAATTTTATAAAAATAACAAACACTTCTTCCAAGTACGCTCGAACCATAGCCATAAATTTTATAAAAAGTAGCTCTTTGGTAGCAAACGAAACTGTTAGAGCTAACAAAACCTTTCACTCAATTAATACTTATACCATGATCGCGCATCGCAAATTACAAGCCATGTAAGGTAGACGAGACACAAAGAACAAGCAAGAAAAAACATGTCAATTGAAGCAATCCTTGAGACTACGAAGCGAATCTAAAAGAGGTTGGAGTATTTACCAACGGAAATGTTTCTCGAGAATTTTTGATGATGCCAATCAAATGTACACTTTAAGAGTGCAATTTTGTGGTGAACATGATGAAACATACAACTACCTACTGTTATAACAAATCATGAAGCTAAAGCTCACACCATAGCTGATGAAGATAGAAGAGACACAAAAAATTAACGATTAAAACGAATTCACTTGAAGCAAGAGATAGTCTTTCAGGCAATAGAGATAACTAAGAAGAGGTTACCAAGAAAGAGGCAGAAGCCATCGAAACAGTCATGGAGAATTGATGATTGACTAATATCATTGCTTCCCGATGGCAACAAAAAAACCTCCAAATAGATACAAACATTGTTAACAACCATAATAAAAAGCCATGAAACATACGAATATAGCAACAAAACATGACAATCTCAACGAAAATAAAACAAAAACCAAAATCCTTTACATACCAAAACATGAATCCACGGCGCAAATTACTGCCTATGTAGGAAGGAAGACGCGACACAAAGAATAAGTGATAAAAAACAAGTCATTTGATGCACGAGACAGCCCTTCAGACAATGGGGCGCACTTAATGCCCGTATCATGTACAAGCGTGTGATATAGATGTTCCCGTAATTAGCAGAGTTGCGATGACTGAGTTAAGACCTAGTTAAAGAGCGGACAGTTTGAACAGTATTATATTTAATTTCAATGTAGCTCGTTAGGCTTTTTAGGGCAGGTCAGCGTGTCTATGAGGCGATGTGAATGAAGGCTTGAATGAGAGCTAAGGTTGACCGCTTTTTTGGATGTTTAATTGGCTTTTAGAGGTATATTTTGGATGAGGTCAGCTTTCAATGCGCTACTTTATAATATTTAAGATTTCTCGTTTGCGTAGAAAAACATTGTGAATTAAGGAACAGCACAATATTGCTTTTTTTTAATTTGAAATGGGTTTGCTCTTGACTCTAGTCTAGGTCAGAGGTGACAAAGACAAAGTCTACGATGGAGTGAGCTTACCCAGAAGAAGCCTGTTCACTCTTACTTTGAAGAGATTCTTATTTGCTTTTGTGTTGTTATGCAATTTGCCAAAGAAGATAAAGATAAAGAGCACAGTAGACCTGACTTTTTCAAAATTTTCGCTATGGTCTATAAGGTAGCCGTTGCTTTGCTATCCGAAAATGAAGTTCCTAAAAGAAAAGCCGATGTATTTTGCAAAAATCTCAACGTGATAACTTAGGTGAAGTGAGCTTGATTGAGCTGTCATTCCAGCTGATGCTAGGAATGGACACAATTGAGAGCTCACTTTAATCTCACTTCACCTAAGTTTTCACAGTAAGATTTTTACAGAATATTGTTCGGGGTCTAGATAAAACATTTACAGATATATTCTACTCACCCACGGATCCACGAGGTTATTGGCTTAGGTTAAACAAATAAAGAAGAAAAAATACAATCTAAACCTTTAATCCTCAAGGAGGTACTAGAAGTGTTCCTCGGTATTTATTTATGAAATAAAATATAGAATTATTTATGTTGGCAACTTTAGCTCACACTTCGCTACAATGGCGTGTTTGTTTATGATTTCCCTTGAGTACCTCTACACCTATTTGTAGAAGCCTTGAAGAGCGATAGAACGTTTTCATTACCCACGTTATGGGTTGTTGTTGAGGAAATTATGTCGCAACATATCAAAGTTTGTGCTAGGAGTATTTCTGTTAGCGCTATTGCTGTAATCTCTAAAGGGAGGCTTATTACATTTTGTTTATGATAGTACCTGTTAGGTCTTTGAGAAGATGACGAAATAATTAACTGACTGCCTTTTTGGTTTAGTGGTCATAAGCGCTACTGCTGAGGTCCTAGGTTCGATCCCAACGGGCAAGTGTAATTGGGTTTTTCCATCAGAGATTTCTCAGTAGCAGCCCAGCGGGGTAATTGCGTAACACACGATCAGTAGCAATAGGTTTCATTTTGACAGTTCAACAACATTCATTGCGTTATTTATATTGTTGAGCAGACACATTTTTCGAACATATGGAGCAATGGATTAGCAATAACCTTCAAAATTATTCAGATTGAGATTTATAGTGTGTTACGCAATTAGGGTGCAGGTTCTAGATTCGTGCCAGTTTTATGGTGATTGGCTCGGCTCGCCTCTAATGGGGTTTTTCGTGAAAATTTACGACACCAGTTGGCACCACTTTAACAAGAGGTCTTCCATTTCGACTGACACATTTCGACTGATGAATATAAAATATATGATGACGTTCATCATTCGATTCATTCGTTCATCATTCAGTCATGACTAAAGAAAATATAGGCTCTTTGACCTGGACCTGACGTGTCAGTGCTGCCACCTAGCGAACGTCATTTCAGAATACCCTCATTCCCTCATTGCATGAGACTTAAACATAACTGGCGAAATGTGTATGTACAGACGCCAGCACATCAAGCTACTACAATCTGTCAAAATTCTTTAATAGATTTTCTACTTTATCGCTAAAGCATTAGGTTCAAAGTTGATTGGGAAAATTTGACACTTTCGGGTAGCTTGATGTGCTGACGTCACGTGACGACGAGTTTACAGGCGTGATTTTAAGTTATATAAAATAACTAGTATTTGGGCGTTGCGCGAGCTGCAAGCAGCTCGCGGGGTCGTGTTTTTGAGGAGTATTTCTTACCCTTGTAAAAAGTATTTGGGCGTTGCGCGAGCTGCAAGCAGCTCGCGGGGTCGTGTTTTTGAGAAGTATTTCTTACGATGGGGGGAGGGGTGAAGGGGGCGAGAGGGGGGAGTTTTGAAAAATGATTTTGACCAACTCTGGGCCCCTTGATATGAATCTGAAAAAAAAAATGTTCCAAGTCTCTCAACTTCCGAGATCTACCTAGAGGGGGAAAGAAGGGGGGCAAGGGGGGCAACTTTGAAAAATGGTTGTTACTTTTCCGAGCCTCCTCTATACGAATCCGTAAAAAAACAAAACCCAGGTTTCTTAATTTCCGAGATACGATGGGGGGAGGGGTGAAGGGGGGGAGAGGGGGGAGTTTTGAAAAATGATTTTGACCAACTCTGGGCCCCTTGATATGAATCTGAAAAAAAAAATGTTCCAAGTCTCTTAACTTCCGAGATCTACCTAGAGGGGGGGGAGAAGGGGGGCAAGGGGGGCAACTTTGAAAAATGGATTTTACTTTTCCGAGCCTCCTCTATACGAATCCGTAAAACAACAAAACACGGGACTCTTAGTTTCCGAGATACCATAGGGAGGGGGGAGAGTGGGGTGGAAAAGGGGAGGTTTGGGATTTTTCCCATACTCGTGAGAGTTACTTCTATACGAATCTGTAAAAATATACCCACCTCCCCCTTCACCATCTGGGAGAACAATTATGTCAGTGAGTGAGTGGTAATCGAGCTTTATATAGTATAACTAGTATTTGGGCGTTGCGCGAGCTGCAAGCAGCTCGCGGGGTCGTGTTTTTGAGGAGTATTTCTTACGATGGGGGGAGGGGTGAAGGGGGGGAGAGGGGGGAGTTTTGAAAAATGATTTTGACCAACTCTGGGCCCCTTGATATGAAACTGAAAAAAAAAATGTTCCAAGTCTCTCAACTTCCGAGATCTACCTAGAGGAGGGGAGAAGGGGGGCAAGGGGGGCAACTTTGAAAAATGGTTTTTACTTTTCCGAGCCTCCTCTATACGAATCCGTAAAAAAACAAAACCCAGGTTTCTTAATTTCCGAGATACGATGGGGGGAGGGGTGAAGGGGGGGAGAGGGGGGAGTTTTGAAAAATGATTTTGACCAACTCTGGGCCCCTTGATATGAATCTGAATAAAAAAATGTTCACAGTCTCTTAACTTCCGAGATCTACCTAGAGGGGGGGGGGAGAAGGGGGGCAAGGGGGCAACTTTGAAAAATGGATTTTACTTTTCCGAGCCTCCTCTATACGAATCCGTAAAACAACAAAACACGGGTCTCTTAGTTTCCGAGATACGATAGGGAGGGGGGAGAGTGGGGTGGAAAAGGGGAGGTTTGGGATTTTTCCCATACTCGTGAGAGTTACTTCTATACGAATCTGTAAAAATATACCCACCTCCCCCTTCACCATCTGGGAGAACAATTATGTCAGTGAGTGGTAATCGAGCTTTATATAATATAATAATAAAGTATTTGGGCGTTGCGCGAGCTGCAAGCAGCTCGCGGGGTCGTGTTTTTGAGGAGTATTTCTTACCCTTGTAAAAAGTATTTGGGCGTTGCGCGAGCTGCAAGCAGCTCGCGGGGTCGTGTTTTTGAGGAGTATTTCTTACCCTTGTAAAAAGTATTTGGGCGTTGCGCGAGCTGCAAGCAGCTCGCGGGGTCGTGTTTTTGAGGAGTATTTCTTACGATGGGGGGAGAGGGGGGAGTTTTGAAAAATGATTTTGACCAACTCTGGGCCCCTTGATATGAATCTGAAAAAAAAAATGTTCCAAGTCTGTTAACTTCCGAGATCTACCTAGAGGGGGGGAGAAGGGGGGCAAGGGGGGCAACTTTGAACAATGGATTTTACTTTTCCGAGCCTCCTCTATACGAATCCGTAAAACAACAAAACACGGGACTCTTAGTTTCCGAGATACGACAGGGATGGGGGAGAGTGGGGTGGAATGGAAAAGGGGAGGTTTGAATTTTCAAAAATGGTTTTTACTTTTCCGAGCCTCCTCTATACGAATCCGAAAAAAAACAAAACCCAGGTTTCTTAATTTCCGAGATACGATAAGGGGAGGGGTGAAGAGGGGGAGAGGGGGGAGTTTTGAAAAATGATTTTGATCAACTCTGAGCCCCTTGAAATGAATCTGAAAAAAAAAATGTTCCAAGTCTCTTAACTTCCGAGATCTACCTAGAGGGGGGGGGAGAAGGGGGGCACGGGGGGCAACTTTGAAAAATGGATTTTACTTTTCCGAGCCTCCTCTATACGAATCCGTAAAAAAACAAAACCCTGGTTTCTTCATTTCCGAGATACGATGGAGGGAGGGGTGAAGGCGGGGAGAGGGGGGGAGTTTTGAAAAATGATTTTGACCAACTCTGGGCCCCTTGATATGAATCTGAAAAAAAAAATGTTCCAAGTCTCTTAACTTCCGAGATCTACCTAGAGGGGGGGGGAGAAGGGGGGCAAGGGGGCAACTTTGAAAAATGGATTTTACTTTTCCGAGCCTCCTCTATACGAATCCGTAAAACAACAAAACACGGGTCTCTTAGTTTCCGAGATACGATAGGGAGGGGGGAGAGTGGGGTGGAAAAGGGGAGGTTTGGGATTTTTCCCATACTCGTGAGAGTTACTTCTATACGAATCTGTAAAAATATACCCACCTCCCCCTTCACCATCTGGGAGAACAATTATGTCAGTGAGTGGTAATCGAGCTTTATATAATATAATAATAAAGTATTTGGGCGTTGCGCGAGCTGCAAGCAGCTCGCGGGGTCGTGTTTTTGAGGAGTATTTCTTACCCTTGTAAAAAGTATTTGGGCGTTGCGCGAGCTGCAAGCAGCTCGCGGGGTCGTGTTTTTGAGGAGTATTTCTTACCCTTGTAAAAAGTATTTGGGCGTTGCGCGAGCTGCAAGCAGCTCGCGGGGTCGTGTTTTTGAGGAGTATTTCTTACGATGGGGGGAGAGGGGGGAGTTTTGAAAAATGATTTTGACCAACTCTGGGCCCCTTGATATGAATCTGAAAAAAAAAATGTTCCAAGTCTGTTAACTTCCGAGATCTACCTAGAGGGGGGGAGAAGGGGGGCAAGGGGGGCAACTTTGAACAATGGATTTTACTTTTCCGAGCCTCCTCTATACGAATCCGTAAAACAACAAAACACGGGACTCTTAGTTTCCGAGATACGACAGGGATGGGGGAGAGTGGGGTGGAATGGAAAAGGGGAGGTTTGAATTTTCAAAAATGGTTTTTACTTTTCCGAGCCTCCTCTATACGAATCCGAAAAAAAACAAAACCCAGGTTTCTTAATTTCCGAGATACGATAAGGGGAGGGGTGAAGAGGGGGAGAGGGGGGAGTTTTGAAAAATGATTTTGATCAACTCTGAGCCCCTTGAAATGAATCTGAAAAAAAAAATGTTCCAAGTCTCTTAACTTCCGAGATCTACCTAGAGGGGGGGGGAGAAGGGGGGCAAGGGGGGCAACTTTGAAAAATGGATTTTACTTTTCCGAGCCTCCTCTATACGAATCCGTAAAAAAACAAAACCCTGGTTTCTTCATTTCCGAGATACGATGGTGGGAGGGGTGAAGGCGGGGAGAGGGGGGGAGTTTTGAAAAATGATTTTGACCAACTCTGGGCCCCTTGATATGAATCTGAAAAAAAAAATGTTCCAAGTCTCTTAACTTCCGAGATCTACCTAGAGGGGGGGGGAGAAGGGGGGCAAGGGGGCAACTTTGAAAAATGGATTTTACTTTTCCGAGCCTCCTCTATACGAATCCGTAAAACAACAAAACACGGGTCTCTTAGTTTCCGAGATACGATAGGGAGGGGGGAGAGTGGGGTGGAAAAGGGGAGGTTTGGGATTTTTCCCATACTCGTGAGAGTTACTTCTATACGAATCTGTAAAAATATACCCACCTCCCCCTTCACCATCTGGGAGAACAATTATGTCAGTGAGTGGTAATCGAGCTTTATATAATATAATAATAAAGTATTTGGGCGTTGCGCGAGCTGCAAGCAGCTCGCGGGGTCGTGTTTTTGAGGAGTATTTCTTACCCTTGTAAAAAGTATTTGGGCGTTGCGCGAGCTGCAAGCAGCTCGCGGGGTCGTGTTTTTGAGGAGTATTTCTTACGATGGGGGGAGAGGGGGGAGTTTTGAAAAATGATTTTGACCAACTCTGGGCCCCTTGATATGAATCTGAAAAAAAAAATGTTCCAAGTCTGTTAACTTCCGAGATCTACCTAGAGGGGGGGAGAAGGGGGGCAAGGGGGGCAACTTTGAACAATGGATTTTACTTTTCCGAGCCTCCTCTATACGAATCCGTAAAACAACAAAACACGGGACTCTTAGTTTCCGAGATACGACAGGGATGGGGGAGAGTGGGGTGGAATGGAAAAGGGGAGGTTTGAATTTTCAAAAATGGTTTTTACTTTTCCGAGCCTCCTCTATACGAATCCGAAAAAAAACAAAACCCAGGTTTCTTAATTTCCGAGATACGATAAGGGGAGGGGTGAAGAGGGGGAGAGGGGGGAGTTTTGAAAAATGATTTTGATCAACTCTGGGCCCCTTGAAATGAATCTGAAAAAAAAAATGTTCCAAGTCTCTTAACTTCCGAGATCTACCTAGAGGCGGGGGGAGAAGGGGGGCAAGGGGGGCAACTTTGAAAAATGGATTTTACTTTTCCGAGCCTCCTCTATACGAATCCGTAAAAAAACAAAACCCTGGTTTCTTCATTTCCGAGATACGATGGAGGGAGGGGTGAAGGCGGGGAGAGGGGGGGAGTTTTGAAAAATGATTTTGACCAACTCTGGGCCCCTTGATATGAATCTGAAAAAAAAAATGTTCCAAGTCTCTTAACTTCCGAGATCTACCTAGAGGGGGGGGGAGAAGGGGGGCAAGGGGGCAACTTTGAAAAATGGATTTTACTTTTCCGAGCCTCCTCTATACGAATCCGTAAAACAACAAAACACGGGTCTCTTAGTTTCCGAGATACGATAGGGAGGGGGGAGAGTGGGGTGGAAAAGGGGAGGTTTGGGATTTTTCCCATACTCGTGAGAGTTACTTCTATACGAATCTGTAAAAATATACCCACCTCCCCCTTCACCATCTGGGAGAACAATTATGTCAGTGAGTGGTAATCGAGCTTTATATAATATAATAATAATAATAATGTTCCAAGTCTGAACTTCCGAGGTCCGCCTAAAGGGGGGAGAAGGGGGAGAGAATTGGGGGAATTTTGAAAAATGATTTTTACTTTTCCGAGCCTCTTCTATACGAATCCGTAATAAAACAAAACGCAGGTTTCTTAATTTCCGAGATACGATGGGGGGAGGGGTGAAGGGGGGGAGAGGGGGGAGTTTTGAAAAATGATTTTGACCAACTCTGGACCCCTTGATATGAATCTGAAAAAAAAAAATGTTCCAAGTCTCTTAACTTCCGAGATCTACCTCTAGAGGGGGGGAGAAGGGGGGCAAGGGGGGCAACTTTGAAAAATGGATTTTACTTTTCCAAGCCACCTCTATACGAATCCATAAAACAACAAAACCCAGGTTTCTTAATTTCCGAGATACGATGGCGGGAGGGGTGAAGGGGGGGAGAGGGGGGAGTTTTGAAAAATGATTTTGACCAACTCTGGGCCCCTTGATATGAATCTGAAAAAAAATGTTCCAAGTCTCTTAACTTCCGAGATCTACCTAGAGGGGGGGGAAGAAGGGGGGCAAGGGGGCAACTTTGAAAAATGGATTTTACTTTTCCGAGCCTCCTCTATACGAATCCGTAAAACAACAAAACACGGGACTCTTAGTTTCCGAGATACGATAGGGATGGGGGAGAGTGGGGTGGAATGGAAAAGGGGAGGTTTGAATTTTGAAAAATGGTTTTTACTTTTCCGAGCCTCCTCTATACGAATCCGTAAAAATACAAAACCCAGGTTTCTTAATTTCCGAGATACGATGGGGGGAGGGGTGAAAGGGGGGAGAAGGGGGGCAAGGGGGGAGAAGGGGGGCAAGGGGGGCAACTTTGAAAAATGGATTTTACTTTTCCGAGCCTCCTCTATACGAATCCGTAAAACAACTAAACACGGGACTCTTAGTTTCCGAGATACGATAGGGATGGGGAAGAGTGGGGTGGAATGGAAAAGGGGAGGTTTGAATTTTGAAAAATGGTTTTTTCTTTTCCGAGCCTCCTCTATACGAATCCGTAAAAAAACAAAACCCAGGTTTCTTAATTTCCGAGATACGATGGGGGGAGGGGTGAAGGGGGGGAGAGGGGGGAATTTTGAAAAATGATTTTGACCAACTCTGGGCCCCTTGATATGAATCTGAAAAAAAAAAATGTTCCAAGTCTCTTAACTTCCGAGATCTACCTAGAGGGGGGGGGAGAAGGGGGGCAAGGGGGCAACTTTGAAAAATGGATTTTACTTTTCCGAGCCTCCTCTATACGAATCCGTAAAACAACAAAACACGGGACTCTTAGTTTCCGAGATACGATAGGGAGGGGGGGAGAGTGGGGTGGAAAAGGGGAGGTTTGGGATTTTTCCCATACTCGTGAGAGTTGCTTCTATACGAATCTGTAAAAATATACCCACCTCCCCCTTCACCATCTGGGAGAACAATTATGTCAATCAGTGAGTCAGTGGTAATCGAGCTTTATATAGTATAATATAATAATGTTCCAAGTCTTAACTTCCGAGATCCGCCTAAAGGGGGGAGAAGGGGGAGAGAATGGGGGAATTTTGAAAAATGGTTTTTACTTTTCCGAGCCTCCTCTATACGAATCCGTAAAAAAACAAAACGCAGGTTTCTTAATTTCCGAGATACGATGGGGGGAGGGGTGAAGGGGGGGAGAGGGGGGAGTTTTGAAAAATGATTTTGACCAACTCTGGGCCCCTTGATATGAATCTGAAAAAAAAAATGTTCCAAGTCTCTTAACTTCCGAGATCTACCTAGAGGGGGGGGGGGAGAAGGGGGGCAAGGGGGCAACTTTGAAAAATGGATTTTACTTTTCCGAGCCTCCTCTATACGAATCCGTAAAAAAACAAAACGCAGGTTTCTTAATTTCCGAGATACGATGGAGGGAGGGGTGAAGGGGGGGAGAGGGGGGAGTTTTGTAAAATGATTTTGACCAACTCTGGGCCTCTTGATATGAATCTGAAAAAAAAAATGTTCCAAATCTCTTAACTTCCGAGATCTACCTAGAGGGGGGGGGGGGGGAGAAGGGGGGCAAGGGGGCAACTTTGAAAAATGGATTTTACTTTTCCGAGCCTCCTCTATACGAATCCGTAAAAAAACAAAACGCAGGTTTCTTAATTTCCGAGATACGATGGGGGGAGGGGTGAAGGGGGGGAGAGGGGGGAGTTTTGTAAAATGATTTTGACCAACTCTGGGCCTCTTGATAAGAATCTGAAAAAAAAAAATGTTCCAAGTCTCTTAACTTCCGAGATCTATCTAGAGGGGGGGGGAGAAGGGGGGCAAGGGGGCAACTTTGAAAAATGGATTTTACTTTTCCGAGCCTCCTCTATACGAATCCGTAAAAAAACAAAACGCAGGTTTCTTAATTTCCGAGATACGATGGGGGGAGGGGTGAAGGGGGGGAGAGGGGGGAGTTTTGTAAAATGATTTTGACCAACTCTGGGCCTCTTGATATGAATCTGAAAAAAAAAATGTTCCAAGTCTCTTAACTTCCGAGATCTATCTAGAGGGGGGGGGAGAAGGGGGGCAAGGGGGCAACTTTGAAAAATGGATTTTACTTTTCCGAGCCTCCTCTATACGAATCCGTAAAACAACAAAACACGGGACTCTTAGTTTCCGAGATACGATGGGGGGAGGGGTGAAGGGGGGGAGAGGGGGGAGTTTTGTAAAATGATTTTGACCAACTCTGGGCCTCTTGATAAGAATCTGAAAAAAAAAATGTTCCAAGTCTCTTAACTTCCGAGATCTATCTAGAGGGGGGGGGAGAAGGGGGGCAAGGGGGCAACTTTGAAAAATGGATTTTACTTTTCCGAGCCTCCTCTATACGAATCCGTAAAAAAACAAAACGCAGGTTTCTTAATTTCCGAGATACGATGGGGGGAGGGGTGAAGGGGGGGAGAGGGGGGAGTTTTGTAAAATGATTTTGACCAACTCTGGGCCTCTTGATATGAATCTGAAAAAAAAAATGTTCCAAGTCTCTTAACTTCCGAGATCTATCTAGAGGGGGGGGGAGAAGGGGGCAAGGGGGCAACTTTGAAAAATGGATTTTATTTTTCCGAGCCTCCTCTATACGAATCCGTAAAAAAACAAAACCCAAGTTTCTTAATTTCGGAGATAGGATAGGGAGGGGGGAGAGTGGGGTGGAAAAGGGGAGGTTTGGGATTTTTCCCATACTCGTGAGAGTTACTTGTATACGAATCTGTAAAAATATACCCACCTCCCCCTTCACCATCTGGGAGAACAATTATGTCAATCAGTGAGTCAGTGGTAATCGAGCTTTATATAGTATAATATAATATAATATAATTAACTATGAATTGACGTAATCATTTTAAAATATAAATACTTAAGACCTTTTTTTAGTAGAATCAGTTTTTTTCAAAAGTTGCAACATTTTACTTAATATTTACACATTGTAACATTGTACTACTGTCATTTTGACAGCCCATCTGTCAGTGTTTTTGTGTCACTGCCTTTTAGTAACTATTGCGAATAAAGATGTCTTCGGATTCGTATTCAAGGTAACAAATGCGTGTTATTTATCGTTCTTCCATGCCCTCATCTCCTGGAAATCAAACCAACCTAGAGTCCACTAAAGCACAAGAGTAATCGTGCGGGTCTGTTGAATAGTGCCCACACACTAGCATATAACACCACCGACATCTCAAACGGTTACTCAAATTGTGGAACGAATTTAAAATAGTCTTTTAAAGTTACTGTGGCTTAAACTGCCTACGTTATATTAATGAACGTATAATTAAAACTTTTTAGTGTAAAATATGATTTATTTTTGCAAAGTAATTAAGGTAAGGTAGGTACTGGATGATGCTGCACTGGAGCGTGGGAATTGGCACAAGAAATGAAAGCCTATGCGGGCAGCAGTGGATGATAATGATGGTGATGAGAAGATTACCTATTGTAAGAGTCTACTCAGTAAAATAAGTAACTACTGCAGTAGGTATGACAAAAATCCAGCAATAAAAAAAAACCGGCCAAGTGCGAGTCGGACTCGCGCACCGAGGGTTCCGTACAAACCTGCAAGGTTTACAAAGTTCGTTCATTACGACAATCGAGTCATAACTATGGTATTTTTATTGCAAAATGAAATTCATAACATTACAATGGGGAAAGATGGAGGAGCATAAATTTAAGACAAAGATCTCTTTATCGTTTAAGTAATCCTTTATTTTATATTAACACATATCATTTATCTATAATATAACTGAAACACTTATACTAGCCTTGCAGCAGACTTGCGAAAGTTCTTTTATTAAAGTTATTTATTTACTAAGTTTTTTAGTCACTATTTAGAAATCTGGTTCAAAAATATTAATCGTTTTGCGTTTTTGCGTTGACTTAGAATTTTTTTTTTCACGGGTTAAAGGCAATTAGATCTAAGTATTTGATATGAATTTCAACTTGATAGCTCTACGCGTTCATGAGGAAAAAAGTAATAAGTTTATATTTATTAAAAAATAAATATATATTTTGTAATGTAACTAAAAATTTAAGGTTTTCGGAATTTTTCCTTTATGTGTGCTATAAAACGTTGCTTCATGCAAAATTTCAAGATTCTAGGTCGACTGGAAGTACCCTTTAGGTTTTGATTCCCTTGCGAGTACTTGCGAGTTTCAAAATATGCAGCTTAAATTGCTGTTTCTTTTGATTGCGTTGACATAGAAGTTTGATTTTGTTACAGCTTAAAGGTATTATAGACCTGAGTATTTGGTATGAATTTCAATTTAATACCTCTACGCGTTTATGAGGAAATGGGTAGTAAGTTTAAAATTATTAAAAAAAAATATATTATGTGATGTAACTAAAAATTTATGGTTTTCGTAATTTTTCCTTTATCTATGCTATAAGACGTTGCTTCGTACCAAATTTCAAGATTCTGAGTTCACGGGAAGCACCCTGTAGGTTTTGATTCCCTTGCAAGTGTCGAAAATTTGCGGCATAAACGGCTGTATCTTTTGATTGCGTTGGCTTAGAAGTTTGATTTTTTCACAGCTTCAAGGGACAGTAGACCTGAGTAATTGATATAAATTTCAGCTTCATACCTCCACGCGTTCCTGAGAAAAAGGGTCTTGACAGACGGACGGACAGACGGACAACAAAGTGATCCTATAAGGGTTCCGTTTTTTCCTTTTGAGGTACGGAACCCTAAAAATAAATGTAAAAAATCCAAAACTGTCTTCCTCTTAACAACTCGTTGTTATAGAATGTAAAGAGATGCCTACTTAGTAAAATAAGTAACTACAGCAGAAGGTATGAAAAACATCCAACAAAAAAAATATTTTAACGTAAAAAATGCAAAAATGTCTTCCTCTTAACAACTCGTTGTTAATTGTAGAAGGTAAGAGCTCTTTTGTAGCTAGCTGATGCCTTCCTTTTTGTAAGCAAACAAAATAAAATGCTGAAGGCTTCCGCCACTGATATTCCTGAAAGTTTCATTCTTATGTAATCTCTAGTGGGATGAGTGGCGCTTAAACCACTTTTGAAATATATTATTTATTGGTATTTTTATGATAGTTTATGTTGACTTAAAGTTGTATGTTTTATTCCAAGTAACTTTATGTCATTGTGAATTTGGAGAGCACATTATTTTTTTAGGAATCTATATCGAATATTTCGGGACATCGCTAAGCGGATGGTTGACGCTTCACATGACCAGAGGGCGGGCCTATTTTTAGCCTAACGAATCAGCATTGCCATCTATCATGGTAATACTGCCAGCCTTTTAGGCACACGTTTTTTAATGCCCAATGAGCTCCTCCTTTTTTCTTTTATTTTTTATTAGCTGGGCCCCGCGGTTTTAACCGCGCAAATATCGATCCCGGGGTAATATCGGGTTAAAAAGTAGCCTATATGTTAATCCAGGGTGTCAGCTACCTCCATACAAAATTTTATCAAAATTGGTCCAGCCGTTTGAGCGTGAAGAAGTAATAAACATATGAACAAACTTTGGCCTTTATAATATTAGTGTGATAGTGTGATTATATATATTATATTTTAGTGTTAGACTTCATATTGTAATTAAGGCTTTTTGTTAGTAGTGTTGTCGTTGTGAGTATCTATCTATACTAATAAATAATAAAGCTGTAGAGTTTGTTTGTTTGAACGCGCAAGTCTCAGGAGCTACCAGTCGGATTTAAAAATTATTTTTGTAATTGGTAGTCCAATGTTCGAGGAAGGTTATAGGCTATTTAACATCACGCTAAGACCCTCAGGAGTCGAGCAAAAAGAAACAAAGTCAGAAAGAAGGCTAAGCGAAAAAGAAGTAATAGCGCGGACGGACGATGGGATGCGACGCGATGGGTCGGGGACCGAAATTTCACGCGGAAAAAGTCGCGGGCAAAAACTTGTTCAATTTATAAAAGCACAATTATTGATCTTTGAATAAAATCCTGCAAAGACGGCTATTAATTTGCAAACCATAATTTTCATTATCACAAGCCACACAACAATGTCAATCTGTCCACCACAATATCTAATCATACTATCGGTAAATTACAATACTAATTAACAGAGGATTATATAATTATTGGTAAATTAGGCTGGGCTATATGCAAGCCACACTTCGAAAACAAACATAATTACCGAAAATGTTATTGTTGTGATCCCAGCATTAATTGAATTTACTCTGAAGTTTATACAGATGAGGTTAGTGAAGGCAATCGCTGGCTCTTTGATTAAACTAAACAATGTTTGTTGCCTTACAATTATTCATGATACGGTCCCTCTGTTTAATTTAGTAGGTACATACATACTTTAAGTTGGGTTCAATAGTTGTGGGTAGTTTTAACCGTAACTTTGTACAGACGCCAGCACATCAAGCTACCCGAAACTGTCATATTTTCCCAAATCAACTTCGAACCTTATGCTTTAGCGATAAAGTAGAAAATCTATTAAAGAAATTTGACAGATTTTAGTAGCTTGATGTGCTGGCATCTGTACCTAATACAATATGCATAGCCTGAGTAGTTACCCTCAGTATTTTGTAATAAATAGGGCTCATTATAATTTCAAGTGCGGAGAAACCGAAAAGTTATTACTGGGGCTTGTATCATTTTGCGAAGTCGAGGAGCAAGTAATATTCTTATTAGGGAAGTAGGTATATTTCACCCGGGAATGTTAATGTCGTGAAATATAGGCCTGTCTTTACCATTTTCTTAGAGAACTGCAAGTTTTGATCATTGATTATGTTTGTATAGGTATTTTTAGTTTAGTATGTGCAGTTTAAAAGTCAGATGAGACGCACAGGAATCGTCGTACAAGGAATGATTCTTAAAGCTTATTGTAGCAGTAAAAAAAAAACAAACAAACTATTTAACTTTAAATCTTACTGATGCAATCAAAACAATGTTAACGAAGCTTATTGTTCTGTAAATCTCACACTGTTCAGTAAGTATTAAAATCTCGAAATAACCTGAATAAGAGTAAAAATTTGTACAAAATTCATTTAACATTTCAGACTATAGTATAGTAGGTAGTAGTATAATTTAATATGAAAACAATGTTGAGTCAAGACAACCTCCAGCGAGATAAAAATAACATATTTGCACATACATGTAGGTACGCGAATCATAAATCATAGTTATGTACTTGAATTAATTTACAAATATTAATTTGCCAGCATACCATGTAATCTAGCCACGTTGTTAATTTACGAAATAAGGTTAAACAAGAACGTACCTCTCCAAATATTTATACATAATGGAGAAGCTGAAACGTGGGCTCATTGCCTTTGTTGAATAATTTATATTTTATTTCTCATACAATCCCGC
Source organism: Luperina testacea (assembly GCA_927399505.1). NCBI lineage: Eukaryota > Metazoa > Arthropoda > Insecta > Lepidoptera > Noctuidae > Luperina > Luperina testacea. The sequence goes on along the minus strand of OV656768.1, from coordinate 12,269,932 downwards.
TCTGATGTCCTTAAACGCGAGTCTATGAGGCCCGCGGGCAGTATTCATTTTTTAGACATAAGAGTTTGAAGCGAATAATGAATAAAGAAAAATTTAGGGATAATGTTATTATTCTATGATTAAAAAATCTTACTAAACTACTACTACTTACATTGTCTTGTTAATATTATTTTTATAGCTTTTAACTTTACCTTTCTTTATGTTTTTGAGAGGCTAAAAAGTTACTAATTAATGTACTAAGTACTTTTGCTTTTGAAGTTAGTTGCGTGAAGTTTCTAATAGTATAGCCTTTTTGAAAGCGTAGAAAAACTTACTGTTAAATATTTAATGGTTTATAATAGTTAAAAAATACTTTCAACTGCAAAAATTATGTAATAACATAATAAACACATTTTATTGAGCCTGTTTCGCGTATTTTTTCAGTGAATAACATAATTTGTTAATCATTCGATAGATATAAATTTGAACCCTGTCAGTCAAAATATGACGGTTTAAAAATATTTTGTTTTTGTTGGTGCTGGTATGTACCTAATTGATTTTTGGGTGTCGTTTCTAAGTGGAGATTGTGACTTAATAACATTGTTGTATTGGGACCCACCTGTAAAAACAAATGAAAGTGGTATAATAACTAAATAAGTAAGAATAAATATATAAAAGATTCCTATCATCTGTCATCACTTATATAGCAACTTTGAAGATTCCTAACTCTTTATTTTAGTACAACATAATACTTAAACTACAGTGTGATGAAACTCTAATAAGAAATAACAATACCAGGCTCGCAGAGAACAAAAGAGCATTTCTTAAATTTTCAATTTGGAGTCTGAACGAGGGTTCAGCATAGCAGACGCTCATAATGCCGCACTCGACACGAGGACTGACCACGGCTACTTCGACAGCTTCACATTTAAGTGGTTGGTAGAAGTCAGTAACTGATAGTGAAGTGTCTTGTATAATATAGTTGATTGGGAAAATTTGACAGTTTCGGGTAGCTTGATGTGCTGGCGTCTGTACCATTTCTTTAGCTCTTTAGTATAACATGCCCAGAGAAGAAATCTGTCTTTTAGAAACTCTGTATGTCTTGTTGGAGCAGTGGTGGCCCAGTGGTACCGGCAGCAACTTACAAGTTGTAGGTCGTAGGTTCGAACTCCGACAAGCGCTTTACTTTGTGTAAATTATTTTCTCACCAGTACTCTCAAATCGGTGAAGGAAAACATCGTGAGGAAACCGATAACCTAGAACTAAAAAAATCGAAGACTTGTGACATCTACCAACCCGACCGGGGCCCGCGTGGTTGATTACGGCCCACTCCTTACAGAGAAGAGGGCTGTTTGCCAGCAGCTGGAACATTATAGGATAATTTATTATGCTATGTCTTGTGACTTACACCACACACTAGGTTTACTCATTCAACCTCTTACAACTGGCCACTGAATGAAACGTCAATTTTAAGCCTCAAAATAGCCTTTTAAAAATGTCTAGTGCGTTTAAAAGTATGTTCATTTCGGTTTAACTTGAATATAACAAGAAAAGTTGCAGTTTCTATTACGATTTGTTCTTTTTTTTGCATTAAGTTAGCAATTGCATTGTTTCAAATACTTTGTTGAGGTTTTTGTTCAATTAAATATAAAAAAATAGTGTTGAATTTTTTTTTTATTGCTGAATAGGCCCGTCCTTGACCTCGATCACGCCTGATGGAAAGCGATGGATTAGGGCTACAATGGAACGAGCGTGCCCAGAAGATGTCTAAGGCACTGGAACTCCTACGCATTGAAGAAACACTGCAGGCTGCTTGTCGCCGGACTCCGGTGGGAGGGTGGTCGCAAACCAGGCGTGCGTTAGCCCACCGCAAAGAAAGAATTGGCCTGTCAAATAAGGTGTTGGGTGTGACTGTCCAGGATGCGTCGAGCGCTCGGTTTAGTTGAGTAGCTGGCGGAACAAACTGCGCTACACGAGGAGATTTCTTCATGTATCCTAACACACATAACATTTATATACGTATAGAGGCTGGGTATAAGTTACAGCTAGTGGTTTTGTCGAGTGCATGTTTCACAGACGGGTGGAGTGGACGCGTTTTTTTACGTTCGACTTTTTATGAAATACTTCAGAAAAGCTTTGTTCAAAGCAATGCTAGGTGGTCTCATATACATTTTAGCTCTACTTTGAGCAACCTCAGTTAACATTTTCAGTCTTACGAGTTATAAATCGAAATGAGTTGGGTATCTATATTAGGTATATTACTTTCAGGACGAATTAGTAATAATGTTTCGTAGAAGATAGGTAGATTGTTCACTCGTGTGTTAAAATCTATAGCAATTTCAGATAGGTAGGCATGTATATTGTATATAGAAAATACAAAGAAAACCACTTCAAATCATTTTCCATATTAATTCCAACGTTCAAGATATCTGAAAACAATACCACCCCGCCTTAAGCAACAGATTGGCCCAAAATTCAAAGCGTCCCACCCTTAGACCCAGGTCTTATTCACTATCTCAATATCCTAGTATCCAGGGACCTCGTTAAATTGGGAAACCGTACGTTTACCGCCATTGTATCGGGGTAGACGGCATTCTTCACACCCTTGGCTCGTAAAAGGGAATGCCGAGATATAGGCGAGTCTGTGAAGGGTCATCGGCACCCTTATTAGGAACGTCTTTAGTGTCGTATTTCTTAAGGGAAGGTCAGGTTTGGCGAGCAGTATAAATTATTCGGAGCATATGGAGCGGCTGTGGTTTGAGGGCAGAGATCAGAGCTCAGATATATCTATAGAACATATCTTTGTTAAGTTTTGTTTGCAGAGGTTTTAGTGTTGTGTGTTCATTATCTCAGTAGTTCTCTGTTCGTGATGTTGGAATTGGAGTAATATTATATGGAACATAGTTTTGCGTGTTTATCAAGAAATTGTTTGCGTATTTTAGGTGATAAAATCCTTTCACAAAAATTCACGTTAGAGTCTCGAAGTTAAGAACTGAATCTCGATACTCCTATAGTATGATTCTCGATACATATGAACCATATTTTATCACAACATTTTTAGGGCGGCGTCAAAACATGATTTCGCCCGACTCATTTACGTGAAACGTTTTATAGTACAAGCGCATGTTAACTGTAGATTTTCTTCGTCATGTAAAAGTTATGTTTTCATCTTGTATAAACCACAACACCCAATATTCATATCTTCACGCTCCTGCGTCGTAAAAATATACGACAATGTTATATGTTAAAAGAATCGTAACTTTGCGGCGTTGATGTTTCAATATTTCTTTCAAAATTTACAAGGTACGCTCTGTGTTTTACGATACGAAAATATTAAATTATTAATGCTTGTGTGCTTTTATGACTCGCACATGTTTCATATCAATCATGGAAGTAGATAAGGGATCAGGCAAAATATACAGTATGTTAGCTGTCTTAGGTTAAGCGATGGTCACAGGTACCTAATCATAAAAATGAAAAACTTTTACAATGGGCCTAATTATGAAAAGATGAAAAAAAAACAGCTTTTCCCTACATATTGTCGAGTTCATCATTTGCCTAGGCTTTTCCCAAGTATGTTTGGGTTAGGCTAACTGGATGCAGCTGAACACCAGTAGGTATTTTACATGCAGTGACTGACTTTATGATCTCAACAAGCCAGTTTCTGGGCTACAGCTATGTTTTATCGACTTAAGGCTCCTACAAACAGGCGCGACACGCGATATAATCGCGCGCAACACAAAGGCACCGCTCGTTGCACGACTTGCGGTACCTTTGTGTCGCGCGCGATTTTATCGCGTGTCGCGCCTGTTTGAAAGAGCCTTTATGCGAACGTAAATGTAACAGCCGATTTTTTTACGACCGCTTTGTTGGTTCCACAGTAAAAGATGTTTATTTTCATAAACTCCTACTACACGCCCTTTATGTATGTACTTCGATTATCATATATATTTGATTTTTGATTGACATAGTATGTGTTGTTATTGTTTAGATTTTTTTTACAACAAAGTGTAACCCAATCAATTTAAAGTAAATGCACCTTTACTTTTATTCATCCTTTGTTATTGAGTAAGTAATTTAAAAACCAACCACAACATATTTAAACATTAGACCTGTAATAAGATTGTTACTAATCCCACAGTTGGGCAAAAGCTTTTCTTGTTGAACTTTTCTGAATGTCAATAAAAGATAATTGGATTAGTTTGTTATTCACGTTTATTTTTTTATAATCAAGGTTCCAATCTCGTTTAGAATGCTAATATTATTGTTTCCAATCTAAATTTAATCGAATAGGTAGCTAAAGTAATCTTAGTTTGAAAAGGTTTTTAGTTTTATGAAACGCTGACATTAATGGAGCAGACGATGTTAATTTAAATGGAAAATATAATTGTGTGCAGCGAACATTTTCTACAGACGTCGTTCAGGGAAAAAGAAGAGTTACTTATGGAAAATAAAGTAATTCTTGCAACGTTAGTTTCAAGCAATGTTATTAAAATACTGCATTTAATTTAGTTTGAGTAAGAAATAATTGTAAAAGTATCGATCGTAAGATCCATCAAGCAAAGAAATTCTTTACAAAAATTCAAATGATTTTATTAAACTTATTTTCACTTCTACTTGATCTAATCACCATTGGGGTCAGCTTCCAATCTAACCGGATACAGTTGAATACCACTATTTTACTTGGAGCGATTGCCTATCTGACCTCCACTACCCAGTTACTGGGAAATACAATACCTCCCCCTTGGTAAGACTAGTTTCTTATTTGATTTGATATTTTTTTGTCGGTAACGACGATAATTCCTGACTACTTGAATGCAATAACTTAGTTTGCACTATCTAAAACGATAATTATACGATTTTTTAAATTTATGTTACACTAGCAGCGCCCCGCGTTTTCCTTCGTATAAGTGTCGATCCCGTGGGAATATCGGGATAAAAACTATCCATTGTCCTTTCCCGGGACTCAAACTATCTCTTTACAAAATTTCATCTACATCGGTTCAGCGGCTTAAGCGTGAAGAGGTAACAGACAGACACACTTTCGCATTTATAATATTAGTATAGATGATAGTATGGATTATGTATGACAATTAAGTATGTAACGGTTACTGCACCTGCTATCTCGATTTGGTTTTCAATTTCATCCTGTATTGTAAAAGCTTCACCAGCTTAAATAATAGCAGCATCAAAAGCTGTTATTACCTGCAAGTCTTGTTATGTATCGTCGGCTGTCACGTCGCTCGAGCGCAAAGCCACTGTACGCGATTTCCGCGCGTTCATTACAATCCCAAGTAACATTTTAGGTTTTAGAAAGGTTTTGAAAAGGTTCTAGAACCTTTGTATGGAAATTTGTTCGTAAGTCTTAATAGACTTAATAACCTTATATTAAGCTTATATTAACTATATAGCTGAGTGCAAAAAGGGCCCAAGTTTTAGAACCTTTCTGAGAGCTACAGCAAAACCTATAGCTCAAATTCAAAACCTTTCAAACTACTTACACAGAACCCAAATATAACCTTCACAACCTTAATTTAACGTTAATATGACCTAACAAGGCAGCTTTTAAGTTCTAAATTAGTCATGGATTTAACTCAATGACAACTTAAAACCTTTTTGATGGACATGAATTAATGCCTTTCCAGGACTCTCAGGTTTTAAAATGTTTCTGTGTAAGATTTATTTTACCAATCGTGGATTTAAATACTTATTTATAATGGCGCCATTCCCTGTCATTATACCAAGTTTCAAAATGGATACATGTAAGTGTTATTATATTCATAAAAAATAATAAGTTGCTTGCTGAAGTCAGGAAACATCAAAAAAATAGTGCGACTGGCACTTTATCGTGAAACTTTAGGATAATAGTGCTGTATACGAGACGGGCCTTTCGTAAGTAAAAAATTTAGAAGATATTTTAATGAAATAAAAATTATAAAATTAGGTGGTTGGTAGTAAGTTGCATTAAAAATAAAACTTCTATTCATATAAAAATCATATATTTTAAATCACATAGCACACGTTACTTAATTTTGCCATGATGACTTAAAATATTGCTTTTTGTTTAGATTTTTTTTCATTTCAGTAAAAAAATATGGCTGGCGTTAGGAAATTACTAGAAAGCATTAAAATTAACCTTTTCAGAACTGTAACAGCTAAAAGCTCTTAATGTTTGCCAAAATAAGAGCTACAGATCATCTCGCGGAGCTACTTAAAACTACAAGGCTGTTTTCGCAGCTTTAAGGTTATCGCCAGGAGTAGTTTAAGACTTGCGAGTCGCGAAAATTGCTTTTAAGTTTTGGTTGTAGGAGGACGTGCGTTCGACGGTTTGACAAGAGTGCTGAACAAACAGCTACAGGCTGCTCTTAAAGTAAGTTTCTTTTTCAATGATCTGTAAAAATAGTCAAAATCGAACAGCCGAACAGCCTAGTTTTAATCAATAACCCATGAAGACCCCATGTCAAGATGAGCCATACTTCTCCATCTTTCAAACTCAAACCATTTAATACAGGCACTTTTGAATTGTCAAAGAGTCGGTCATTTAGTCAAAAAGTTGGAAGCTATAGTTCCCCAATTCCAAAACATAGATCTCTATGGAGAAGAACGGGCAAGAAACTCCACGGACACTATTACAACATTCTGGGTACATTATTCTTGTTGCTAGAAGTGAGATCAATGTAAAAAAAATACTTAAAAACAATTCAAAATATACCTACTTAAGATTAAAAATAAGCCCTGGCAGTTAGGTGATGACCACTTTTAACTGACGGCGCCCGTCACGACCATGACGCGTGGATCAGCACCATCCAACTCAACCATTTTGTAGGGAACCGAATGATCTAAGGTCCTGGACTCATCACCACGGTGCGGCCCCGCCACTGTGAAATGACACGACGTCGTGCCGCGACACACACGGTACACGCACATGGCGCACGGCAGCAACCATCGCGGCATCGTTTCAAACGTGTACTCAAACTTGCAGTTTTTGTCTAGATAATTCCGCGAAAAACATTTTCTTCTCCTGTTATTGCTAAGACGCCGAATGAAGAACCGGACGTGCCTCCACTAATGAAAAAGCAAGTCAACACCGTTATTATCAGCCATATTTTTTTGCACTAAACCGTCGCGCCGCCGCCCCGTGAGCCGGCGCGGCGCACCGTGCACGGTACAGTGGCGCGGTACGACAACGTGCCGTCCCACTCGTGGTGATGTGTCCAGGCCCAAGCACTTTGTCTATTTATAAGGGCTCTTACAGATCTGCGACCCGACGCGGACGGTAGTCGACAGGGATAGCTGACGGTCGCCGACCTATAAGAGCCCTAAGTAGTCTTTACCAGTCACCACAATACATAACTTAATAAATAGCAAAAATCGGTTGTCTGTAAAGTCGGTTTACGGACGATAGTTTAACGTGACAACGTCATAACAAAACATTAATGAAATTGCCGAACGCGGAGGCCGATTCGGCAGCGTTAGACATCATCTGTCTCTCATCGCTCGTTCCGCGCTCTCGCTTACACTTCAAGCCGCCATGGAACGCTACAACAACGCTACAGAGCAAGGCCGCGAGGTAACGCTACATGAGTCATGTTTTTTCGTGTGTGCAGCCAGCTTCATCGATTTATTAGACGTTGTCACGTCAAAAGAATAAAAACTTACCGATGTATTAATTATTCGTAAGAAATTTTTACGCACTTTACGTTTAAAACTTCCACTCCATTTTTTTGATAACACCCTGTATCGGTTCATCTTGCAATACAACGGAATGCTTTGAAGTCGCGGACACAACTAACAGTATTTGAGGATGCCTCTAAAGCTTTAAAATATTCTTGTAGGACTTTAAGCATGCCTTCAGCTCATAAAAATAGCTTATTGGTTTAGGTTTTCACCACGCAGTCCTAATTTGTTTACTTAGATAACTATAACACTGCCTATAAGTTTTAAGTAGGTTTTAGAAATTACTTATAAGCAATTTCAACATTCCATAACTTTATGGTTATATCAAAGTTAAAAATTAAACCTTTAGATCTCACTTTAGCATAATGCTAGCCTTTCCAGAACTTAATCAAGAGTCTACGACAACTATAAGTTCCTAGGACTATATGCTCTTGAAACACAAGTCAAAATAACGTTAATTTAAACTCTTGTCAGCGGCTCCAAGGTTGTAATAATAAACAATTAGTTTTAGGACTTATTAATCATTCTCAAGTACTTAATATGACTAGATAGCAAAGCATTAACCTTTTTACGACCCTTAGAAAACCTAAAGGCATTTTCTACAACCTAGGCCCGAATGAAATGTTACTTGGGATGATTGACATTCGATTATGCATTTCTGATTACCCACAGGATATATGGAAGCGTGATGATATCTCTGTCAATAAAGCAGCGCTTAGATGTCTTAGAATTGTTTTCTGATTACGGAGTAGAAATACTTTCTACACTGTGTTGTGGTCAGCGAAGAAATAGGAAAATACGCATACGTAAGTATTTTCTATAGACGTATGAGGAACAGGATTTATTTGTATCTTAAATAGGTAATACGGGCTGGTGTTACCTATTTAAGATACAAATCTGTATCTTATATAAAAATTATATAATTAGTTCCACTATCAGTCAAGAGATGGCGCTGACCTAAAACTGAAATATTCTACACCGCAGTGTTAAAATTCTCTGAAGAATATAGACCTCGCCGATGAAAATTTAGAAACATTTCACGTTTCACAATACGGAACCCTCGGTGCGCCAGTTCGACTCGCTCTTGACCGGTTTTTTACTACGGGAATTGGCCTTCTGTTAATCTTTATATAAACCTTTATGACCTCTGACACTATGTGGGTCATTTATTTTATTTTTTTTATATTTTTTTATAATTCTCTACATGGTCTGGCAGTTTGAGTAATTTATGTGGCCTACCCAAATGTCCTTTCTTTGGTATTGTTCGTCGAATCGTTGAGCTCCTTAAGTCTTGAGTTGAGCTGCACGATTTCTGACAAATGCGTGCACTGACTGGACAGGTCCTCTCAATCTGTGTGGTTCTTTCCTCAAAAGACCATCTCAGACATCGACCTACATGGTCTTCATATAACCTGACCAAGATTATGTCTGGACTTTAAAAGAGACTATGGCCTCTAAGTTTGTTTCGGCCTTTTTTCTCAGAGTAGTCAGATAGGAAACGCCGACCTCATCTGGTTTAAAAAATATTTGATTGACGTGTAAAAGTGTTTGTGCAAACCTACTTACAAAAATAAAATCATTTATCACTATATTTAAACAATTCCCCAGAGCAATTTTCCTTACAATCGCATTAGCAACCGTTTTTCTTAACCATATGGCTAGAACCTTCAATAAGATTAACCAGACGTGGCCTCAACATAATGAAACTAGTTATTACTAAGGTTCGTTGCCTTTTTGTCTCCACTTTCTTATCTATATTAGAATTCTTTCTCCGTCTTCCATTGGATAAATGACGTGGAATTAAAGTGAATATTCAGTATTCTGGATTTTTAAAAGTGCAGCGTGACTTTGCTCGACAAAAGACAAAACTGGAGTCGTGTTTTTTTAATGTGACTGACTTTTCTTGGTTTATTCAGTTTAAATTGTCTGAAACGTCCTTTGATATATGTAGACGGCCGCGGCGGCATGATATTTTGGTTGTGTGATATTAGGTATTTCTATCTACAAACTAATGATATAGTAGACTAGCTTCTGGCCGCGGCTTAGCCTGCGTGGATCTCGGAAATTATCCCACGGGATCGTGTACGGAACAAAAAGTAGCCTATAATACTCCTTAAAATATCAACTATCTGCCGTTCTGTCAAAATCGGTCCAGTCGTTTTGGAGATTAACCGCAACAAACAGACAGACAGAAAAAAAAATGTTTCTTTGGTATAGTATAGTTTCATATGCATTTAGTAAAAAAATGTTATTTTGACATTACAAACAGACACTTCAATTGTATTTATTGGTATAGGTGATATGGCTAGAAAAGTAGTGACTATCGAGACGACGACTAAAGGCTCCTACAAACAGGCGCGACACGCGATATAATCGCGCGCGACACAAAGGCACCGCTCGTTGCGCGACTTGCGGTGCCTTTGTGTCGCGTGTCGTGTCGCGCCTGTTTGAATGAGCCTTAATAGAGAGGTATGGAAGAACAATTCATTTTTTTTTTCTTTTATTGCTCTTGACCTCGATCACTCTTGATGGAAAGCGATGGATGAGGTCTATGATGGAACGAGCGTACCCAGAAGATGCCACGCAACGACGAAACACAGCAGGCTGCTTGACGCCGGACTCCGGTGGGAGGGTGGCCGCAAACCAGACGGGCGGTAGCCCACCGCAAGGGAAGAATTGGCCAGTCAAATAAGGTGTTGGGTGTGACTGTCCAGGATGCGGAACAAACTGCGCTACACGAGGAGGGTTTTTCATGCATCCCAAAAACATGTTGCGCCGACCCCAAATAAATTGGGATAAGAGCTGAAGAGGATAATGATTTCTATTTACAAAATTAAAATCACAGTAACAAAGGATTTCAATTGGATAAAGAAAAAACCGGTCAAGTGCGGGTCGGATTCGCGCACCAAGGGTTCCGTACTTTGTAGGTAGGTATGTAAATAGTTTATCACGGGATTTTTTTAATGTACCTACAAATTTACGGTTTTCGGATTTTTTCCTTTACTTGTGCTATATGATCTTGCTTCTTGCCAAATTTGATGAGTCAACGGGAAGTACCCTATAAATTTTGATTCCCTCAAGAGTGTCGAAATATACGTTTTTCGTTGCGGCATAAACGGCCATATCCTTTTTTACGTTAACTCAAGTGTTTGATTTTTCATAGCTTTAAGTGACTGTAGACCTGAGTATGTATATGGTTTTAATTTCAACTCGATACCTGCACGCGTTCCCGAGATAAAGGGTCAGACAGACAGACGGACGGACGGATGGACAGCAAAGTGTTCCTATAAGGGTTCTGTTTTTCCTTTTGAGGTACCTACGGTACCCTAAAAATGGCTTGGTACGGCAGATTAGTCATCTAAATATGCTAATGTCTGTTGCATTCGATTTCCTTAATACTGTAATGAATCACGTTTAATCGATTACTTACAGCTGTTTAATAACCGGATAGGCATTTAAGTTATGCCTAGCTCACACCTATTGCTTTGGCGCTATCACCCGACACAATTTTAGTACCTATTTAATTTAAATTTAAAACAGCGCCGCATAAGAAGACGCATAATTGCCCTCTACGTATATATTACAGCGCAATATATTGTGGCAGTATTCTATCCATACATCATCGACGTCTGCCTAGCCTTTTCCCAACTATGTTGGGGTCGGCTTCCAGCCTAACTGGATGCAGTTGAATACCAGAATTTTACATGGATCGACTGCCTATCTGACCTTCACAATCCAGTTACTGGGTAATACGATACCCCTTGGTAAGACTGGTTGTCAGACTTTCGGGCTTCTGACTACCGTAACGACTGTCAAAGATCCACGAGTGACAGCCGGGACCAACGGCTTAGGCTGCTTTTCCACCAGAGACGAGCGAGGATGCCTAGCGAGTAATGTGTGTAAAACTAACCAATAACATCGCTTCATTTTCATAGCTTGAACTAAGTTAGCGTTGTTATTGGTTAGTTTTACACACATTCCTCGCTACGCATCCTCGCTCATCTCTGGTGGAAACGCAGTCTTAACGTGCTTTCCGAGGCGCGGAAGAACCTCTTCGTGCCTTGGAAAGTACGTTAAGTCGGTATGTAAAGATGGTTACCCATCCACAGACCAACCGCAAGTGTAACTTAACCTGATAGATCGACCTGTGCGGCTGTTATTATTTAGCCACGGGTCCTTCTATTATACTATCCATATCCACTGTTTTCTGTCTGTTACCTTTTCATGCAGATTTCTATGAATTTGGTCACACAGGTAGACTACCTATAACATGCGGAGTAATTGCGTCGCACTTTCAGTAGCAATGGCTTTAATTTTCGGAGTTCAACAACATTCATAACGTTATTTACGTAGTTGAGCAGAAGAATTTTTCATATAAGGCTACGGACTAACAATACCCTTCAAAATGATTCTGATTGAGATTGGTAGCGTATTAAGGCTCCTACAAACAGGCGTGACACGCGATATAATCGCGCGCGACACAAAGGCACCGCTCGTTGCGCGACTTGCGGTGCCTTTGTGTCGGGTGTCGTGTCGCGCCTGTTTGAAGGAGCCTTTACGCAATTAGGGTGCTGGGTTAAGACAAACTGGCTTGGCACATAGGATACTTTTTATCACAATAGTACGTTCTCGTGGAATAATTTTCGACGTCTACGAGGACGGAGCCGCGGGCAATAACTAATTCGTCTATAACACCGACAATGATGTCGTAACATCAAATCCGACCATCAAAGCACAATTAGAACGTGCTCAGAGACCGTTTTGTCCCTCAGCTATGACGTCTTGAATAATATCCATTACGGGCACATAAGCTTAACCCTTCATAAGATATTACCATCTAAGGCATTATTAACACGTAATCCTTCAGAGGAGAGGTGACCCAAGCTTTCATATGTTAATTCTGACCTATTAAAACGCCGCATAATCTTAACTCAGTTGATGTTGTGAATGGATGGGAATGTGCGACGAAATTGCTTTATGAGTACGTCTCCTGCGGTGAGATTTTTACTGAATCGACCAGCTGTTATGTAGTTCTACGGGGATTTGACTTGTCAGAGTGGTTTCGGGTATGTGTAGTCTTTTTGTGTTCTAGAACAAAAGGAGATTTGTGGGCCAGTTGGGAAGAAGTAATTCTTTCCAAAAGCCAGTAATACTCCATTGCAACGAAAACGTGATACCTCTCTCGTCTACTTAATTATCTGTAGTAAACATAGGTACAGACGCCAGCATATCAAGCTACCCGAAACTGTCCAACTTTCCCAATCAACTTTGAACCTTATGCTTTAGCGAAAACGTTGAAAATCTATTAAATAAATTTGACAGATTGTAGTAGCTTGATGTGCAGCTGGCGTCTGTATATGTTGAGTAATGCTATCTAATGTCTTTAATACACTATATACCACCCCCAGCGAAAGCACTAGGAAGTGGTGAAGGGCGGGTGTTTTGAGGGACTGTCTTTTGTGATTTTGACGTTCAAAAAGTGCTGATAACTCAGACTAGTTTGAATAAATGACATTGCATATTTTGATTTTAACAAAAACTAAAACATAGTCGCAGATACAGCTTGTTCGTAAATAAAATTCATAGAAAAGGACACCAAGTTAGAAGACAAGGCTGTTACCCAGAACCAGGGATTGAAAAGGTTCCTAAAATACCGGTAAAGTACCGGTATTTAGTGGTTCCGGTTGCTAGAACCCGAACCGGAACCGGAACCTAAATTAGAACCTTTATTTTACCGGTTCTTTAGCGGTACGAGTACGAGACCGAACGAGTTCATACGATGCCGCTCAGCGCAGGACAATAGCGGCAAGATAGGAGATTTTGTAAGAGGAGAGAGGGGTACATTGGATTTGTAGATCATTCGCATCATTCGTTGCATGAACAACGCGTGCGCCCTATATTTGTTTCATTGTTTGATTTATATTATACATTCGTTTACTTGTCTGTTGTACAATGAACTCTTAAGAGGTTGTTGGTGTTTTTCCATTAACCCTGTATATTCAATAAATAAAGGAGATGATAATATCTAAGTGAATACAATACGATTAAACTTACCTTTGTCCATTTTATATTAATTTATTAACAGTAACTGTAGATTATATAAACAACTAATAATAATTACTGTCAATATTTGCTGACACTGTACAGTACAGACTTCTACTCACCAATAATTCGAAGGCTAACTGAAAGAAAAGATACGCTAGCCACGCGTCATCCCTTCTTTCTTAGAGAACCTTTAAATCGGATGATACGGAACCGGTATATTGGAACCGGTACTATGGAACCAGAACCAAACCGGAACCTGAACCGGAACCGTACCGAAAAGAAGAACCTTTTTAAGAACCGAAATGAAGAACCGGAACCCAAATTCGTACCGGTTCAATCCCTGCCCAGAACGTGACAAAATGTTGATTATAAGGCGGACCCTAGTTACTAACTAAACTAGTTTGGCTTTCCGAAAATAATATCACAGAAAATCGGGGTTTCGCCGACATAGGCTGATAGAAAATACATTGATTGGGACATTCCATTAATATTGAGACTTCTATGTTAAGTTTGGGACATGCTATATTGTATTTTGTGAAAGAAAGTTCACAGACATAAAAACTAGTTTTTTCTCTCTGAATTACAAGGCGTAAATATAAATCCGCTTTATGCGAGAAGCACAGAACCGTGCACTATTTGCGTAAAGGCTCCTTCAAACAGGCGCGACACGCGATAAAATCGCGCGCGACATAAAGGCACCACAAGTCGTGCAACGAGCGGTGCCTTTGTGTCGCGCGCGATTCGGGCGCGTCGCGCCTGTTTGTAGGAGCCTTAACACACTGTCAATCTTATTCTGAATAATTTTAAAGGATATTGCTAATCCATTGCTTCCCCTTTTTTAAATAATGTGTCTGCTCAATAACTTATAACGCAATGAATGTTGTTGAACTGTCAAATGAAACCCATTGCTACTGAAAGTGTGTTACGAAATTACTCCGCTGCGCACTGGTCGCAGTGGCAGTGCTTGAGGGAGGCCTATGGAAGTATGGACGTCTTTCGACTGAAATGGTGATGATGAAGGCGTAAATATTTGATACAGGAGGACGCTGACGCTGTTTTTTTTTTTTTAAACTGCAATATAACGCACGACATGCGACGGTTCTATGCCATTGGTAAAAAATCGGTTGTCTGTAAAGTCGGTTTACTGACGATAGTTGAACGTAACAACGTCATAAGAAAATACTGATGGAATAGTTGCATTGCATTTGTTAATATTCGCTTGCACTTCAAGCCGCCATGGAACGCTACAACGCTACAGAGCAAGGCCGCGAGGTAACGCTACATGAGTCATGTTTTTTCGTGAGTGCAGCCAGCTTCATCGATTTATTAGACGTTGTCATGTTAAAAGTTAGGTGTTTCATAAAATCTGATTGGTCCTAGGTTAGGTATATATTCAGTCAGCAGATGGATTTTCTTACTTAAAAAATATTTATTTTTATTTACAAGAACTTGTACAAGTAAAATACTGTACAAAGGCGGACTTAATGCCTGAGGCATTTTCTATCAGTCAACCTTAGTGTGATGCAGAGACAAAACATGGCTGGTGCAAGATACGGGGATTAGCTAACTATAAAATACAAATATAAACACTAATAAATAGATAAACACATACTATATAAACAATATAAACGAGATGAATGAGAAAACGAATCCAGAAAATCAGCGTTCGGATGAAATTATATCTCCTTTAGAGCTTTTCTCAATGCATAATTACGTATCCAACAAAGTAATTAAGACTTTTAGGGCTGATTTTTCCAAGGCCAGATAATTTTATCCGAGGAATAATTTTGAACTTTTGACAGTTCTTCCATACGAAATCTGTGAGACGTCAATTTTATTCCACGAATAAAAATTATCTGTCGATTGAAAAATTAGACAAACAAGTTGTTAAACTAATTTACATAAACTTAATTCCGAAGTCGCAAATTCTTCCCCATTTCAACCACGCAAATAACCATTCAAACATAATTTCACAAAATACCACCATAAACATAACGGTCCCACATTGCCCATTGCTTAGCAGGTGGTATAGCCCTTAGCCAACGAGGGCCATGTTAACCCACTTCCGTTAATTAATTATATATGACTTTAAGACACTGCTGGTCAGAGTAGTTAGCTTATAGGAGCAATAGTTGCGTGTAGCATAAGGTAGGCGCTTCGAACTGCTTCCGTACGCAAGCAATTACCTATTATTGAATTGTCGGCCTTATCTTTTATGTATTTACACTGACTGATATTGGTCTTGGATCTTTGGGACGTGTAATTTGGGGCAAAATATCAGCAAACACCTTTCACGTGGAGACGTCGAAAAATCGTGAAATAGATTATGCCCAAGAGCCTTTGTAATGTAACCATCATTCTAGGCTAAGAACAATTTATTGCAATCAATCTTCATTTATCAATCAATTTACAAAATTTTCACTCTATGGATTTGTACTCAGGGGCTCTAATACAGCTCTATGGGATATATTTATTTATTAAATCAGTAGAATCTATGGCAGCAGCAATCAGTAGAATCTATACCAGCAGAATCTATGGGATATATTTATTTATTAAATCAGTAACGGGTTACCCATTTATTAATTTCGTGCTATGTCTGGATGACGAACTTAATAGTAGTCAATAGACCACGCATACCATGGTGCAAAGCATAACTAGCCTATTAAATTCCTCCTGCTGAGACACAGGCCTCCTCTCCATGAGAGGAAGCGGGCTGTAATCTACCACGCGGGCCCAGAGCTGGTTGGTAGATGTCACATGTCTTCGTTTTTTTTTCTAGGATATGCCGTTTCCACACTATGTTTTCCTTCACCATTTTGAGAGCAGTGGTGATGAAATATTATAAATTGTGTACCTATGTTTTTTTTTTAATTTGATTTTTTTTTTATGTTCCGGCCCAGCGGTAACCCTTTCGGACAATCTCGCTGAGTGTACCTATGCTTATGGAAAATTGACAGACACGGCTCTAAAAGACAGATACTTTCCAGAACAACAGGCAATGAACTCAACACTATCTAAATACCAAACACCATAAAAATTACCCTATTATTTTTACCCGAAACATTGACAGTACATTTAAAGTACAATTTGCGAGCAGTCGCACGCAATTTATAATGGATAATCAAGCTTAAAGCTTGCAGCTGGGTCGACAACAACTGGACATACGTTTACGAAGCTAAGAGCCAGTTGCTTAGTAATTTAGAAGCAGTTTCGGATGTAACGGCGGCTACTTAGTACAGGAACGGTTAATATGATTAGTACGGTCTTGCTGCTTACTTGTTCAACATTCTCTTTGTGAAACTTGTGTGAATAATGTATGCTACTGTCCTTAGTTTAGCAGTTTGAAGTTTAGAGGTGTGAACGGCGCGGCTGTATGGAGGTATGACGTGGTGTTAGTTTGAAATAGGTTGTGTGCTGCATAAATTAATCATCGTGCAAATTTATATATGCTTAAACTGCAAGTCGTTGACATTCCATTTTTTATATCATAAGTTTTTTAGAGTAGAATCGTCTTCATGAACAGTGGTTGCCCATTGGCAATGACCGCGACTTACGAGTTGTAGGTCGTAGGTTCGATCCAAGACATGCGCTTTACTTTGTGTATATTATTTCATCACCACTGCTTTCAAATTGGTGAAGAAAAACATCGTGAGAAAACCGGCATGTCCTGGAACCAAAAATTCGAAGACATGTGACAACTACCGACCCGCAATGGGCCCGCGTGTTTGCCCACTTCCTTTCACCGAGCGGAGGCCTGTGTCTCAGCAGTGGGAACAATACAGGCTGCATGATTATGTTTATGCAAGACGTTATTCTTATCATAAGTTTTTTAAAGTAGCATCGTCTTCGTGTTATATCGGCTTGACAGCGTATGATTATCACAGTAAAGCGTAGTCAACATAGTGTGACATTGTCTTTAACACAAAGCGTAGTGTTCATAACATAACATGATCTTCGCCGCGTAACATTACTGTCCTCATAGTGCAATAAAGTCTTTATAAATATGTGTAGTCTTCACAGCGTAATAAAGTATTCCGTGTAGTGTTGAGAACCGTATTGCCAATGAAACAACGATTCGTGTTTGGTTAAAAGTGAGTGCAAATAAAACACGACAGTATCAAAATAAGCTTGTCCAACCCAATCACGACAAACGAGCATAAAGCTATTAAGTAAATGAATATTAATTATCACATTATGTTTTTGGCACACAAACGGCCATAATCTGGCACATAAAATATTGGCGTTTCGTCAATAGAGTAGCCATCGGACATTTTAACCGTATAATCCTGCTTACAAACATCAACTCATTCCCACAAACGCATTGCGGGGCTTACGTTGTACGAAAAGCACATCGGAACGCGTCATCACAATTGATGAAATAGTACACAGAGCTATGAAAAAGCAGTTTATAGAGGACGTTTTTCTAGTAATTTTTGGAGGCAAAAGATACGCTGAAAGTATTTCATCTTACACCAATAGTTCACATTAAAAGCATTTGCACTACATCCGATCCGAATCAGAATTAAAGATCCTTCAATCCGAATTGGGAACGTTCTAAATTCGGACGGATAGAGTTCGGATCTAGTGCGCAACCCCTCATTCAAATAGGACTGTGGTCACTTCGGGCAGGCATTTCTCGGATTCGGATCGGATGTAGTGCGAAACCGCTCTTAAGGTATGAATTTGCGTCACGAAATTCATGCCTTAATCCATGACTAGAGGTAAGTATAGCCAAGATTCAGAAACAAAAATATAATGAAGACAGTCCCTTCGCTTAGAATACACGGGTTATTTTTTATATCTTCGCGATGTCATTCGTTGTTAGATAGCAAAAGATGAAATTCCATTCCACGATTGTTTGCTGTTAAATTACCTTTTGCACTGAGGTATGTATGATGCCCACACTGTTCTGACCTAATGACCTATGGATACGCAATCAGATCACACAACAGTCTTAATCCAGGCGCAGTTTATGTAATTATGCTACCAGATCAAACTATCAAGCCGAGACGATAATCAACAAAGCCTTGTATACCTATCTAAGGTTACTAAAGGTGTACCGTGTAGGCCTAATTACTTGGTGTTTATAGACCATCACAGAAATATCTCTAATGAGGTAACCAGCTCTGCAGAAATTCCTCAACAATAAGCACAGTTTATGCTTTTATTCACTGAAATATTCTGCATTGTATATTTAACGAGGTTTAATTCTACAATTCCCATGAGTAAATTACTTTATGGTTATTAGGGCGATTCTTTATTTTATTCTAGATGATACTATGTATTAATTCTAGACGATGTGTTATAAAAATGGGCATTTTTACTTGAGCTATTAAGTCAGCCCTTCGTAGATCCATGTTTGTGTCCATTATACAAAATGGAAGCGCAGGATTTCAAGTTCATTAGACTTCGCATCTCGTTAGCGTATAGTCGAGTGCTTTTCCAATATTGGTCTTCTGGACAATACGTACGTAAGTTCATGATTTACATTCATGCATTAGCTGTTTATGTTGGCTTTATAACAAGAGTAAATCAACTGGTTGGACGACTAAATAAACACAGCCACTGGATGTAAGGATGAAGTTTTACATGTTTATTTTGTAGAAGAAAGTTTTGTTCGTTAATGATTTGCGTAGAATTACTGCTTTAGTTGATTAGGTATATTAAATTACACATTGTTAAATACATAATAGGCAGGCACCCATTAATATTTATTATTTAGGTAATAGGTAATACGGGCTGGTGTCCGCAACTCCACGTCAATGCGCGTATTTTGCGTACTATTTATTATTTATTAAAACTATAAGATGAAAGCGATAAGCACTAACACTTAAAGAGCATAAACACTTAAAAAAAGCAATATTAGCAAAAAAGTTTACCTGGTACAGATTTGTTTGCTAATGTAAATTCGGATTTAAAAGAAATAAAATTCAGTAAGTATTTACCTTTTTATAATACCTAAATAGGAAGCGGATATCATTCGCGAAAGCAACATAGCTCTGAACATGTCCAATGCTGCAACCGAAGCTAGTTTTGCTTTGGAAAAATAGCAACAGCGAAATGAAAACTCTTTTCAGAATAAAAAGATATATCCTGGCAACTTTTTCTCTGTGCTTTTATTATTTAAAAATATACTGCGTTCTATGTTTATGGCTTTGATATTTTACTTTGTGCTTAAAAAGTTTACGGAATAAACTGTTTTTATTAACCGGGATACCTTAGCAAATGTCTGAAATAACAAGACCATCACCCTAATTGTATAACACACTATCAATCACAATTTTAATA
The DNA here is from genome assembly GCA_927399505.1 of Luperina testacea. Classification (NCBI taxonomy): domain Eukaryota; kingdom Metazoa; phylum Arthropoda; class Insecta; order Lepidoptera; family Noctuidae; genus Luperina; species Luperina testacea. Next base: position 12,249,943 of record OV656768.1, on the reverse strand, counting down.
AATTTGCTAATCCATTGCTTCATATAATTATTTGAAAAATGTGTTTGTTCAATAACGTATATAACGCAATGAATGTTGTTGAACTGTCAAAATGAAAGCCATTGCTACTGTCAGTGTGTTACGCAATTACCCCTTTGCTACTGTCAGTGTGTTACGCAATTACCCCTTTGCTACTGTCAGTGTGTTACGCAATTACCCCGCAGGTTTTTTAGGTTCTTTTGAATGTTCTCAGATCATCCAGTTGAAGGTTGACTAAAAGCTAGTTGGTAGAGTCAGCAACAAAAGTTGATTAACACTTCAGTTTTTTTAACCTCAGTTATTGAGCAAAATATTTGTTCAAAATTGCAGCACAACGCAATTTTGAACAAATATTTTGCTCAATAACTGAGATTATCCGAAGCGGGTATTTTTTTAATCGTCTTATAAACAAAACACGCTCGTGTCGCTGACGGTAAAAGTGGTGCGAGTTCGATGGTTTTTCCCCATCTCAAAAAATGCCCAACGCGCCTAAAGAAGTTTTCACTTCAAAAAACTGAAGTGTTAATATTTTGCTCACGAACCGAGATTAAAAAAACTGAAGTGTTAATCGACTTTTGTTGCTGACATATAAGTCCGTTCAATAGGCACTTTTATGTTCTGTAGAAAACTTCACTCTGTTAGTTATTGCTTTAACTCAAAAAGCACTAATCCGATTTAGGTAAAGTTAAGGAAATTAATTGTTAACCAAATGGACTACTAACTTAAATTGTCTGTATGTTCAAATCAACTGTCATTCTTTGAATGTTGTATTACAGTTCGGCCGTCGAGAGAATGAGTTCCTGACACTTGTCAGAGCGACAATTCCAGTAGCTAATAAAGATCAAATTTGCAAAACACGTCGTATTCGTTTTTATGAAACAGACAGGTGTCAAGAACGCATACTCTTGTCGACCGTACTGTAAATGACTATAATACGGTAAATTGACGTGGTGTGGCAATTTGCTTAACAATTAATTTCCCTAGCTATACGTTATGGATAGGTGTAGTCAATAGTAGTTCTAGCAAGCAGAGCTGTGGTCACCACTAGTATGTATACCTACGTAATGAATTCAGTTTCCTAATCACAACATAGTTCACAAGCCAATAATTCCATATCACGTCACGGTCAAATAGTTCTCTTGTAACTTTAAGCGATTTCTGCGGTCAAAGCAATTTGTGTGGACAATGATTTAACAGCAATCGTAATTAGTGTTCCGAGGAATTAATGCAATTATAATGGCACGGCATGGAATTCCGGCCGGCCGTGTTTGTGCTAATGTGTACGTACGCCAGTAACTACATATTTAGTGTTTGTAGGTATATACAGGTAAGTGCTGAGATTATTATATTTTGAGGCTGAAATAGAGGAGCTTTGTGGTATTGTGCTACAGGAATATCTGGTAGATATCCTATAAAACATTAAACAATAGTCATCATCATTGCTTGAATAACTAGTATGTGTGGTTCTTTCCTCAAAAGACAATTTCAGACACCAATCTTCATTCTTCAAATGATCTGATCAAGATTATGTCTGGACTTTAAAAGAGATTGTGACCTTTAAGTTTGTTTCGGCCTACTTACAGAAATAAAATCATTTATCAGAAACACCGCTTGAAATAATTTTTTAAGGAAAACAATATGACCTTATTTCTCACAAATTTTTATATTTTAGTTGAAATTCTATTGACCATGTAATGAATTAATAAATAAAAAAAATATTCAAGTATAAAGTAAAGTAAAAATATTATTTACTCGTACATTAATTACAATCGAGGAAAGTTAAATTCTAACTGTAATGTAGACTTGTTTGATCTAGGTTTATGAGAAACCTGTTTCAGGCCATTAATTCACATCAAACTTTTAAAAAGAAGACAACAATAAATGTACCTATTAGAAGCTAAATTTAATAGAAGGTATAATATTTTCAATGTCTTAATGAGTGACTATTTGGATATTTTATTTTAAAACTAGATTATGTAAGATATATTATGTTTAAATAAATTAACGAATAATATTAAATTAGATACAGACTATTATTAATTAGGTAAAAGAAGAGACTTATATTAGAGTAGGTAGATAGATTTTATTTTAAAATTTCTAGTGCTGAAACTATAAAGGCTCCTTCAAACAGGCGCGACACGACACGCGACACAAAGGCACCGCAAGTCGCGCAACGAGCGGTGCATTTGTGTCGCGCGCGATTCGTGTCGCGCGTCGCGCCTGTTTGCAGGAGCCTTAACTCTTTAGCACTCTGTTGAACTTGTTATACAAGTAGGGTCCTAAAAATAATAAAATGAAATTGTTTATTCTGTAAATAGGATATCAGAATAACTTTTACACGTCATTTATTATAGAAAAAATAAGCTAGATGACGTTTCCTATCTGACTACGAGTACTCTGAGAAGAAAGGCCAAAACAAAAGAGAGTCAATGTCAAGGGAGTACCTAACGCCTCAAGATGTATTAAAATACAGTACATTTGCATTTTTTTTTTGTTAAAAGCTACATAATAAACGTTAAAAGTCTAATTGATTGAGAAGACTGGTACTTTTCCAAACCTGTTTTCCAGAAGAAATCATTTCAACATTACAAAATGGAATCCGAAAGAGCCAGCGCTGCCGCAAATAAAAACTCTTAAGTAGACACAAAACGTTTTTAATCTGAACCATTTAAATATTCACTTGTTTCTTATATTACTTTTTCAAACAAAAGAGTATTCTTTTGTGGACGTCTAATGAGAATGTTGGCGATGTTCACGGGCCAGGGGTCAAAGTGGCCTCAACTTGGAAACTTGAAACAATCTCGGCAACGTTCGTTATCTCGTAAGAAAATTGAACTAGCCAACATTGTCATCATAATGAAATTCCTCTCGGATAATGCCACATTGCTGCCCTTTTCAGTTTGCATTTTGTTTAGTGGAAAAAATCTAGATATTTTTGGTATTCTTGAAAATGTTATTATTAAGATTTTTCCCAAACAGAAGATGTAAATTTAACGAGATATTTTAACCACGAGCGCTAAATGTACGAAGCTAGAAACAGGTGCTCTTGAGCTGAATTTCAACCCTTAGCTGTACCTAAAATAAAATACCTACTGAAAGACCACCCCGAGTTATTTTCGTGTTCTTCTTAGACGAAAATGATAATTGAATCTAATTGGCGGATTAGATACAAATTCCAATTACCCTAAATTTATTGAGCCGTCATAAATCAATTTGACAAAATATAAAGGTGCATTTTCACCCTCAATATGGTGTGCAGTTAATCGCTACCCTCTCTTTGTTGAATGGCTACCAAACAGGAGCAAACTGTGTCAGTACTCCTACACACTACGACAAAATTGGCCGACGATAGTCAATATAAAGGAATTACAGAGGATTACAAATATGCGAACGCGCAGTGAGTCAAACGTTTCGTATAGAGAGTTGCCACTCTGTGACTCATTCTTACACAAGTCTCGACGTAATGTGTACAATAATACGTAATAGGTTATGATTGATGACCGAACTAACTGCTGTGGGGACGCTAAATTCATTTGCGAATCGATTCGTCATTTATTATTTGTTAGCATTGAAATGAACGAATGACCATGCATCGGGATTAACATAATTGATCTTGTATGGGGCTTGGGACTTGCGCAGGCCACAGCGTTGAAGCTAATCCGATATCTTTATAGCTGTCTGACACTTTATATTCGAAAAATATATATTATTACTATATTAATATACCTACTAAAAAGCTCATGTCGTAATAGTAATATACGTTATCCGAACTTGTGAATATTAACACCAGTTATTAGGGTTCTAAGCCTCGCGCAAGATGGCGGGTAGACGCGGATTAAAATTAAAATAAATTGCTTTACACTTTAATTGTATTTAAAGATAATTTTCCGTGCTCCTGAATTCTAGAGTTGCTAGCTGATGGTATGAAGATGTGAAGACATTGAGTGGTGTGGAGGTGATAAATATTGAATAAATGCATTTTGAACTTAAACCCTAATTCTAATATCTACCTAATTCCAATCAATGCAACGTGATAGATGCATAACCAAGGGCAGATTAAAACAGAAGACGAACTAGCAGGGGACCAATAACTTCAGAATTATAGGCGAAATTGTAAAAAAAACAAAGATATAAAAAATAATCTAATAAACAATGCTTCAAAAACACATGGACACCGAAACTGCAATCCGTTCTAATGATAGACAAATGATTTTGTCAGATTTAAAGTTAGTTTCTAGAAGCTCCTATATTCGAAAAATGCACTACGCTTCCTCAATAACAGATGAAGAATCGGTGCCCATTTTATAAATTCGTTACGGAAAATAAAGGTCTAAAGTCATACAAAAATCTTTGCAACTAAAGTCCGCTCCACGGCGGTCGGTTTCCATTCGGCATACTCTAAATTTCATTAGGCGTTTAAGTCGAGCCACCGCCGTCGTGTAATTGCTCATTTTCCTCGTCATCTCCTGGAAAAAACCTTACAGACTAATAGTATTTTAGTTTAAAATTGTACTCATAAAATAATACTTGTCATGGCTAAGTGTTTTGATACGGCTTTGGTCGCGCTCCTTATTTCATTTGAGTTGGTTCTAGAAAGGGTTAAAATATAAAGTTTTTTTTAACAAACATGCTCGTATTACGTAGATTCTCTAAATAGGTACATTTAATATTTAAATACCAGATGATTTAAATGAAATAAGCTTTATAGGGTCTGTAATTATTTTTATATCAACACTTTCTCTATAAAGCTATCTCGAAAAAATCAGTAAAAAAAATCGAGAGTTTTCAAATTCATTTAAAGTATATATTCAATTATCGGTAAACCAAAGGATTTTAGCTTGTACGGAATAAAAATAATCTCTATCCAATTCGAAAACGACGGCGGTATTTACAAACTAAGCTTTGGTTAAATGCGTACTAAACCAATATGAAAGTTACGACAAAAAAGGTTTAAATCCTAAGCCAAACACATTTTTATACGATCCCATAAAAATCGGTAATCCGGTCCCGAGTGCTGCGCGCACAAAACGCGAAAAGCGAAAACAATTTGTCCCGGAATATACACAAAAACAGTAGGCAAATGGCTACTCTCTTACAACTACAGTACTACATTATTTAAAACAATTTTTTTCTTCCTATTAACATTTATAATACAGTTCAAATGCCGTTTTTCAAAACGCTAAATTTATAAATTTTAAATCTACTGGTTAAAAAAAATATTGCACATTTTAATCCATATTAACCTCTATTGTCGGGACTTTCCCAAAAAGCAGTACTTCTATGGAAAACTTTGAAAAAAAAAACACAGTTTCATCGAAAATAAATTCACGGCTAAATACAATTTAATGCGTTCCCATAAAATTCTCTGATCCGGTCCCGCAAAATCGAACGCAAATCGTCCCGAAACAAACAAAAGGGGCCCCGAATTATGAAAAAAAACTCATTACTTTAAAGCGATATCAATGAAGTGCATTCCACCTTTACCGAGGCCGCCAGGAATTGAATTAAAAAAAAAGTGCACTTGCAATTACGCCATTCAAATGCCCCTCTCGCGTTTCAATCTTTTATAGCAGCCTCTATGAATCCGAATGGAGTGCAATATGAGATGAGAGGGCCAATAATGAAATATAAAAACAGAAATACATAAGCACTCCTTTCCCCGGCTACGGGCCGTCGAGTATTCTCCATTATTCCCATTCAGTAGATTTGCTTTGACGAGTGTCCTTATGGAGCGTTTAAATTATTTCACTTATAGGTTGAGAAAGGTAACGCTGAGAAACATGAGTGGATTCGATCTCGTGCCGTGAACAATTCGGGTAGAAATAAATCGTGATATTTTGGAAAACCCGTTTTATATAATTATAAAAGTATTTAATTTTCGGAATTTTAAATATTCCATTTTGTACCCGATTATTTTTCTTGTTGTTGATGTCATTACAGGCGCAGACAGATTCGTATGTCCCACGTATGTCTCGTAAGCCGGTCAAGTGCGAGTCGGACTCGCGCGACGAGGATTCCGTATTTTATAGGTATTAAATAGTTTATCACGGGTTTTTTTTTTGGAATGTATCTACAAAAATACGGTATTCGGATTTTTTCCTTTATTTGTTCTGTGAAAAAATGAAACTTCTAAGTTACGTAAATAAAAGATACGGCCGTTTATGCCGCAAAAAACGCATATTTCGACACTCTTAAGGTAATCAAAATTTATAGGGTACTTTCCGTTGACCTAGAACTATGAAATTTGGCAAGAAGAAATGTCATGTAGCAGTGTGTCAGTTTATAGTTTTAATTTCAACTCGATGCCTCCACGCGCTGCTGAGATAAAGGGTCTTAGACACACAGACAGAGAGACAGATGGACGACAAAGTGATCCTATTTGGGTTTCGTTTTTCCATTTGAGGTACGGAACCCTAAAAATAGACCAAATAGTACCGAATTTGTATCAATAATGATGCAGCAATCGAAACCACGAAGTATCCATCAGATTCTCTTCCATAGATACTTCGAGATTTCGAGCAGCACTTCACCTCAGCGACATTCGTATCGGGAACCAATATTCAGTTGTTTAAAATTGCCAGACTACTCCGAAAATGCATTGAAAATTACTGTTGTTTTTGACGGACTTGGGTCTTTTTTGCTCAATGTTTTATAATGCAAATTAGTAAGCGAAACTTTGAATATTTGTACTCCGGACCCGCCATACCCCTGGCCATACCCCTGGGGGTAGGGTGGGACTGAACCATACCACCATAGTAGTGTTGGGATTTGAAAAATTGTAAAACAATATAGGTCCAATTACAAATTTATTATCATTTAACTTAAACTAAAAACACTTCAATGTTCTTAATTTGAATTTTTTATGTTCTTAATTTGTCTAATGCATGATGTTGATTTCATTGTGCAATAACTGCATTTGGACTTCTCTAATAAAATCATCAAAATGATTAATTTGTTCCATTCGACGTTTTTTAGGAGTAACCTTTGTTTTATGAATATTGTGTGAGACATTTAAGAATCGCATCGAAGTTACTGTATTCTTATTTAATAATTTGTTTAATTTTGAATGAAACGACTCATAAAACATTGGTTGTCCGATGTCTTTCTCCGTAAACGCTGAATACGTCAGGAGTATGTATTTTTAGCTAAAATTGTTTATCGTGGCTTATGAACTTGTCCACCCGCTTCAAGCTCTCGCGTTCTGTTTTTACATAATCTAGTCCTAGTAATACATATTTTGTCAGCAGGCAGAAGCGGTAAGGCGTCAGTAATTGCCACGATTCTCCTTTTAGGTCTGGTTTGAGTTATGTGGAACTTCTGAGATTTAGAATTCTTCCAAATATTGCGTACCCAGTGGTAATAGCATCCCTTTATAGAGCGATTTGGAAAGAGTTTCAAAATTGCATTCTTTGTGTGAAGTTTATTACTTACCTGTTATTCGTTGTAGTTCCATTCCTATAAATCAATATACGTAATGGAACTGGGGTGGCACATCTCTATGGTGGTATGGTTTACTCCCACCCTACCCCCAGGGGTATGGCCAGGGGTATGGTGGATCCGGAATGAATATTTGAAGATAGAAATCAGGAAGTTAAGTTTCCTTTTGTACAAAAAGTGCTAAATATGACAAGCAAAATTAAGGCAAATACGTGTTTTCTTTTCGAAATTATGTTTTAGTTTATATAGGAAAGATGACCATTTATTTCATCTCTTAACCCGCGACCCTTCACAAAATAAGATGTCTCAACTCACAATCACAGCGACCTTTGCGGAATCACCCATCATATATCACTTCAACATCTCTCGTCCATTGTACCTAGATCCAAGATACATTAATCTAAACTGTACCAAAATGAACTAAAAGACGTATTCATTCAATGTCGTCGACGAAACACGCAACGCACGCGAAACGCACGAAATGGAAAAAGAAAAATGTCACCGCATCGCTAGTTGGAGCAAATAAAATTGTTTCCTGTACCCAGGACATCCACAGTGGTGACAAAAGGTATCCAGACAATGTAATTGTTCATTTTATTTCGGGATTTTTCTGCAAAATGTGTTTCTTACTGCTGAAGTGCTGGTGTTGTAGAAAGTTTCAGTATTGTCAGGTTTTACTGTAGAGAATCATTTCACCTGACTCAAAAGCTCGCTGCGTTTTACAAAGACACTTTCTTCTTGGTTTAAAACATTTTAAGACCTTTGAGATGTTTAAAGTATATTTTTATACTTAATTATTAAGTTTTAAAATAGAGCTAACCTGTTTTATAGGAGCTTCAACCTTATTTTGTGTTTATGAGAACAACTTACAAATTCAGGAAAATTAACATTAAAAAAAATTGTTTAAGAATGTTTCGCGTTTTCGCAAAAGATATAATTTCAGTAATTTCGCACTCAAGCCTAGTTCACGTTATGCAACCACTGAAGATGCAACAAATCACTGAGCGGCCTAGCTGTAAGTGATTGTTAGATGCACATTAAAGGACGCGTGCGAAATAGAACAAAACGCCACGGCTGTAGCCGGCTTGAGCGTGCATTGAGATTCTGGACCTATAGGGAGAGCGCAGACGATCGACGTTATTAGTCTTCAGAACAATCGGTTTAATAATGATAGGTCGTTTCTTTCTTCTCACAGTAATAATTATAGATTGCATGCAGCAAGGTATAAAACATCTCATAAAAACGATGTACATCAAGTGTATCTTTTCTATACAGCGTGCAGACCAACAAACTAAACAACTTTCTTCATGTGACCAACATCTTTATCGGTTGCGTCTAGTAGGAATTTGAAGTTTTTGGTGTCCCTTACACCTGATTATTTTGTCGCGATTACGATGTTGGATCAATTGAGAAAGTTGTTCAGTTTGATGAATTGTAAAACCACACATTTCTGATACACGCTGTAGGTATAATCGTGCCAGTCAGCTAGCAAACTTTGGTTAAAAATTCCGTCACAAAAAATCCATGAAAACCTACCTAACACTAGTCGATTTGAAACTAAAACCGTAAGCGTGAATTGGATAAAAGGATAAAACATAAGAGTGAACACGCATTAATGCAGGACGAGTGCGATGAGTCGGTAGAAATCGGATTATGTTACCGCCAGGAATCAGCTGTGTCGGACACGAATCGATGACCGATAAAAATCGCCCGTCTGTGTTATGCCTAAAGGAGACAGTTTCCAATTTAGACGACAATTTCTTTTCACTTTAGCATGTAATCTATTCCATGTAGTTCTGCAATGTAAAATGACATTAACGTTTAACGAGACACTGAATGTGGAGAACAAGACATTTAATTGAATAAATTGGTTCTCTATTTTGTGTTGGTGTTGAGTGTTAAACTGGGACTATTTTCTGGAATTAATTTAAGATGTGATTTTATTTTTACCTGGAAAATGTCATTAGATTATAGGAGACGTTTATTGTTTCCCGGAGCGAATCGTGCTTTTGACTGCTAGAAGGGAATGAACTGCGTTCTATGATATAATTAAGGTTGCGAACTGAAGGCCAATTACTGAAATTAAAAATGTTCAAATCTAGTCGCAATCTGATCTTAGCGACAATCGATGTCAAAAATGTAGGGTTTGGGTTATTTTTGACAGAATGAGACTAAGATCAGATTGTAAATATCCTTATGATTACGAGAATTGTCCCTCTGTTCCATAATATTTTCTTTTTCAGAATCTTTTTCTAGTAGAGCTGTTCATCGAATCGTTATTATAAACCAAGTACCACAAAGTTACTTCACGACTTCATCAACGCTAAAACAGCTTTGAGTTTGTTAAAATATTCATTCTAATCTACAAGTAGTCCAGCTCTAAAGGAACTTGGCATATAGTTGTGGGTTTACCAAGCCGAGGCTGAATTAATTGTGAAATTAGTCAAGTTACATAATGCCCCGATGATGGGGCTCAAGCGCCTTTACTTAAGGTAAGGTTTAGTACTTTATAACCTGTCTTTAGCCTGCTGGGATTAAACGTTTCATGTTAACAAAGCCTAAATTGATGAAACATAAGGCTTTTGGTACAAAGTGCTCTTTTAATAAAGCTAATATTTTGTTAGTCTTACATTTGGGATACCAATACTAAGTACTTGAAAAGTCATTTAACGGAGATTGGTTCAGTTGTCAGTAGTGTTGCTTTAAGGGGGAAGCGCTAAGGTAGCCCGCGAAATTCAAATTTTCTTACGTTTTTTGCAATTTGCTGGTCAGCATTAAGTTGTACGTTGATTAATATATGAATCGCGGCCGTAAGAAATATGTGTTTACAGAATTATAAACATTAAAGTCATCAAAACAACTCTCTAAGACCACGTAAGTCCAAAGAATGATGATTTCATGAAATAGTTATTCTTTGGACTTACGTGGTCTTAGAGAGTTGTGTTGATGACTTTAATGATTATAATTCTGTAAACACATATTTCTTACGGCCGCGATTCATATATTAATCAACGCACAACTTAATACTGACCAGCAAATTCCAAAAAACCTAAAAAAAATTGAATTTCGCGGGCTACCCTGGCGCTTTCGCCTTAAGGGGAAATATTTTCGGGAATTCCACAAAAGTGGCTAAAAGATGGGATGATTGCCACGGTCAGGGAGCCTTCCCGTATCTACAGAAAACTATTCATGCTGGGGACACAAATCTGGGATCGCAACCATCTAATGTTTTGCTGTAACTTCTGCATATTCATTTGTTTATTACAAAACAGCCCAGCATAGGAGGTTTTGAACATAAATTAATCACATTCGCAGTACGAACAGTTGTTGCCAGCCACAATGTTTAAAAATGCAAATTACACGGAAACAGACCACAGCATGTTGTGGTATGCACAAAATATCCCAAAGCCAAATACGTGTTGTGGTCCTATTGATAAATCAACCACATCGTGGTCTGCCAATGAATACTGTACCGTTATAATCTCGATCAATCTAGCCTAAGGCAGTAGTCTAGTTAGGTTCCTGGTTACATGCCGTCCAGAAGTGAACACGCTAGTTTGAAGTTCATCAGTGTAGTAGGATGATGTTCGTGTGTCTTTACCTTTGGGCAACAAGATTGTGAATCATTATTGCCGTTTTGTAATAAGTTTCCAATGGCAGAATAGGGAAAACCAGTCAATAGATGGAGGACGAATTTCAATTCGATATCTTTTACGTCTAGACTTTTTGAAGTCAGAAGGAATAGGAAGGAGAATACTCTAAAAGTAAATAAAATTATCGATAAATATAAACGTTCAGAAATAACCATGAATAATTTTACCATGTTATATGTACCTAGTATCTGGCAATGGTCATTGCGCTTCAAAGAAGCCCGCTTTGACACCCAAGCACCTGCCGGTCGGAATTAGATTGATGGTGTAATTAATACGTTGTGGCACTTCTCCTTTGACTGAGACCGTTGTGGTCATCCGCATGAAACCACAAAGCTTCGACGCACTTTCGCTCACTCTCTAACCTTGCAGTTGTGAGTGACTTTTTGTACGAATAACAAGGTTAAATTAAATCGAACTTTTGACAAACGAATCTTTGTAATTTCCCTTATGGAACAAGTTTCTTCGAGTCAAAGAAAGGCATTAATTAATCCGAGTTAAAGATGCTATTCAAATAGCGCTAGATCTTAATATTAAATCAGAATTTCTACGTCCTTTGTCCTCAATGCTCAAAGCGGTTCCTATCGACATACCGATCATTCATCTAGGATATAAATCTTTTGCTAGCGTCTGCCGACAGAAGGTCGATTTGGGATTCCTGTTTTTGCTCAAGGGTCGAGTGAGACGTTACAAAAAAGACGTTCTGTCATCAGGACCCCATGAGACGGACAAAATTGCAAAATAGTGGAGCGATTTCGTAACTAATTTAGTTGCGCGTTGGTGTTTTTTCTTTATATTTCCTCTCCATGCTAAGCTAAGAATAGGTATTTACAAATTCTAGACAAATTAAACAACTCGGCTACAATTAATCAAAAAGTTATCTAGAAACATATTAAATTAACGTGTTCGTATAACAATAGCCTTGACATAATGGAAGGGAGTTTCCGTGAGAGCAACGAATTTGTAACTCAATCACCTAATTAGAGTTTGTTTGGAACAACTCCAGACTGTAGGCAAGTAATTAATAGGCTTTGTAATCTGAAATGTAATAAGGAGAAAACAACACAAACACTGAACAAAAAATATGACACTGAATGGCTGTAAATTCAAACTTTTAACAACTTTGGGCTTATTTTTCATTACAATCTGAGAGTCGTGATGATCTTATTTGCGTGCCTTAACTGTCTTAGGGTTCACAATAATAAAATAGTTTTTTCAATAGATAAGTCCACCTTTTATATTTTTCTACTAGCTGTGCCCGCGACTTTGTTCGAATGCAAATTAGATTTAATGGGTTTTTGCGCGAACCCTAACTCTTTTTCTAAAATAAAAGTAGCCTTTATAATATCAGCTCTCTGCTAGTCAAAGTCCCATCAAAATCGATGCAGCCGTTTTGAAGATTAGCTGAAACAAACAGACAAATTTTTAAATTGATTTTTTGTTATAAGTATAGATATACGAGTACTTTCATATGAATTTAGTGAAAAGCTCTTATTTTGACTTTACAAACAGACATTTTAATTTGATTTATTTGTATAGATCGAAATGTACAAATGGTTCACTCATAGATCTTAATAGTCGGTCCAGAATCTGTACAAAAACCCAGTAATAAAATTCACAAACACTCCTTTAAAATGAAAATATTATTACACTCTGCTCCCAGCCTAATGAAAGCGAACAGCGAGCGGTGGGACCGCACGAAATCAGCTTATTATCGCTTATTAGGTTTCCTCGATACATTGCTTTCTGTTGTCTATTCAATTTGTCGTCGGCAAGTTAGTCGAGGGGATGGCGTGGTGGTATGCTCACTCAATTAGTTAATTTTGTTAAATATCCTTGATTGAGCAACGGACGGCAATCAGCCATGCAAATTCTCCCAGTCATTTCCGAGACTGCCGAAATAGGATTTCGCTAAACGCAGTGTATTTAGCTTTGCGTTGTAATAAATTGTCCGTGCAGAACGAACGGTATAATGAATGAGGAGAACAATGTTGTAACATTTGAATAGAGAAGCTTTTTATATTTTTGACAGTTGAATAATTTTTTCTGGGGAAGTTTGAGATTAGGCTTTTTCGTTATTTTTATTCGTAGTGTTAAGTAAATTAGGTAGATTGGGCAGACAGGTGCCTAGTTTATTTTAAATATTTTTAATGTAATCCAACAGGTTGTGTATATTATATCTCAAAAAAAAACAAAAATCAAAGTTATTTATTGCTGACAATCAGCACTTTTCGAATGTCAAAATTACATAAAATAGTCCCCTAAAACACACGCCCTTCACCACTTCCTAGTGCTTTCGCTGAGAAGAAGAAATGGCGCAACAAACTCCCCAACAGAAAAATCTAATAAAGACGAGCCGCTGAAAGCAGTTACTCGTTAGAAAAATCCATGGTGACTTGGCTCAACTGTGGACGTTTTATGGCTGTTATGACATGCATTACATTGATTAAGATTCGGTCTTACTACACTGGTTTCTTGGCTCATATTACAACTGAGTGAAGACAGTTTAGTAACATTTAAAAAATATTTTTATAAATATTAACAAATAAACTAACATCAAATGTTTGTTGGTCTTCTTACTTATGGTTTCACGACTTCTAATAAAACTGAGTGAAGACAGTTTAGTAACATTTTTTAATTAGATATTTTTTTTCTGTTCAGCTCTCAATGATGTTACAAACCACCATAAACACTACTTTGTAAGTAATTAAATTGTTTTACTTACATACAAAATACCAGTATGCCATATTACCACACAAACACATGTTTTTACCCACTAATCTCGCGTCATAACAAACGCCATGAGTAGGTACTATGACACACCACAGTGTTGTCAAATCACTGAATTTTAATTCGATGCGTCTGTAAAGGCTGGTTCAGATATTCTGATAGTAGATGCCTTTTAAAGAGAACTAGTTTATAAATACTAGGATAAATTTTAAGAGAATTGCATAGAAAGAGAATAAGGTTTTTTTTTATAGCTTTCATTTAAAGAAGAAGAAATGAATTTTGAAAGAAACGATTTAATTTATGTAGATATCTTTGGTTAGACACACTGAACGTTGTCTTAAAATTTAAATACAAGATCTTATATTTTGCATCTGGCAACTGTGGTGACAATTCCCGGGCGATATTAACAGCCCTTCCCAGAGATGCGTAATTTTCCTGAGTGACGCCCAAAATAACCATTGGATGAGGTGTAGGATGCTATGCTGTAGGCTCATGTTTTGTGATAATAATAATATGCACCGTAGAAAATGATGGAAAGTAGACCTATTTTGAATAGTGAATATTTCTATTCTATTTTTATTTATGGCAATGGTGCCGATACGATGGCAATGACGAGGTGAAGGTGAAGTGTTATAAAAAAATCGTGTACAGTAAAAAAACTAAAGACGGATTGTGAGTAATAGAATAAACTCAAAGTGAAACTTGTTGACGATGTAAATAACAGTAACTACACAAAGATCTTGAAGATCTTTCATTCTTAAATTCAACTTCACTAGTAAATATTCCAACAATCACCTCTTTTGACAAAAATTGGGTGATTGCAGTAAGTTATACCTAATTTTATTATCGAACAGGAGGTCGCTACCCTCAGATATTATTATTATTCCTGATTCGCCTTTTACGATACCCGAGGGTAGAGGGTTGAGGTTCAGAATACCGCTTACATTATACTCGTATCTGAACCGGCCTTAACATGTAAGGGAGAAACAAATGTAGTTTTCGCACATAACCTGTAATGGTGTGGTGTTTTAATGACTCGGTGGTTTGTATTAGGGTTAATTTTGTTCAAAATGCACGTCGTTGTGTAGCAGCCGACGTTCTTGGAATCCAGAAGGATTCCAAGCAAACTCAAAACAGCCTTCTGGCTGTGTTGAGTTTTCATTGGCTACTTTGCAACGAGCTTCTACGAACAGAATGTTTTAATTGACCTAAACCATAGGTTGGTATCGAAGTTAAAAATGCTTGGAACTGATTTCAGAGCCGATTTTAGTATTTAATTTTAACCTTTATAAGCGTTTGCTTTAGAAACTATGTTAACTGTGCTTTGATACTGGCTTAATACCTACGACCGCATGTTTATTTTTATTGGTAAGTATACCGGTTAAATTAAATTAATTTAACCCTGCATAGCTGCTGCAGAATAAGGAAGTGGGTTTAGTAAAATTTATAAAAACCATTTAATCGAAACAATATATTTTCAATACATTTTTGTATTTTACTGCGAAGCGTCAATGCTTATTTTAATACATCCCCAAATGTAGCATCAGTGCCAGTACCTACACTTACAAACATAATATTTGTGTACTAACGGGTTGCCGTGTTGTATACGTGGATGTATGTTTTAATTATAATAATGTTGGCATTTTCAGCATAATGCTTCAGGATCGTTAGTTTAATTATATAATAACAATATCAATATTTACAGTTAAATGAACGTCAATTGGTTTTGTGGTAACCTACCTACAATAATTTGATGATTTTATAAAACTGTTTTGAATTCAGATTGGATTTTGTTGGGCATTTTTACATGGATCGTTCTTCCCTCATTAGGTCCCTTTTGAGTACAGGGCGGCAGTCAGGTAGTCGGCATTCAGTACATGATTCTGGTCCCCCATTCGTTTAAAACAGAAATGGTGGAGTTTCTTGCCCATTGTTCTCCATACGAAAGTACCCTTTGGAAGGGATGTCGAGAATCAATTATATTTTAATGTAAATGTTGACGTTCAAAAGTGCCTTTAATGTAGGTACCTATTTGAAATCAATGGTTGACTGGAAATTTTTCATCGATTAAAAAAAATGCTGTTCTTATTTTAACCACGTAGTTAATGCACTTATGTAGGAAACTTATTATTATTATTTTTATTATCATTTATTTTAATAAATCCATATAAGTTATATTTTTAAATATTAGAATATGTATAAAAAAAATATGAAAAAATAGTAGCCCACCGGTATCGGAACCAGGGTCCAAGCTACCGGCGCGATTTATTATTATTATTATATATATATATGTATTCTAATCCATACTAATATTATAAATGCGAAAGTGTGTCTGTCTGTCTGTTACCTCTTCACGCTTAAACCGCTGAATCGATTTATAGTATAGAGCAGTGGTGATGAAATTATTGACACAAAGTAAAGCCCTGCCTGGGTTCGAACCCGCGACCTACAACTCATAAGTCGGGGCTGTCACCACTGGCCACCGCTACTCTTACTGTCTATGTAACAATTAGATAATTTCAACCTTAGTGAACGGATAATTTACTGGGAATTGGTGTTAAAAGTGATAAAGCAATTACGAGGTCGACTAAACGTACTCTAATTTTATGTTTGAAGCACCTTTTTCACCACTAGATTTTAATTACATAGGTACATAACATACGTAATCAGCATATATTGTTCCCACTGCTGGGACACAGGCCTCCTCTCTGTGAGAAGGAGTGGGCCGTAATCCACCATGCGGGCCCAGTGCGGGCTGGTAGATGTCACATGTCTTCGAATTTTTGATTCTGGGACATGCCAGTTTCCTCACGATGTTTTCCTTCACCGATTTTGAGAGCAATGGTGATGAAATAAATTAACACAAAGTAAAGCGTCTGCCTGGGTCCGAACCCACGACGCAATTAATTAATTTCCAGAAAACTTTCGCCAAAAAAAAACGTAAGCTTGAAAAACAACGCGATAGCTATGTAAACAGATGTGCATCGACCACAACCCACTTAATAAAGATAAGAAGATAATCCAAACAAGAATTTAAAATTACATTACTTGGGAATCCTTATTAGACCAACAACGTGCTCTTGTTAATGTTGCTGAACAAAACCCTCCCCATATAGAGGGTTGTTTACATGCGGTCGACGATTGCGGCGAGTCGAGTAAGAGAGTCGACGCTAGTAAATGCATGTACTCGTATGTATTATAATTTAGGAGACAGTACTGTTTGCCTGGAATTAGCGACCTTGTTTTTGGGAGCCTCGTTTAGATGGTGCTTTTTGGCACGTGTGAAGGCAGCATGTAGTTGTTGTTTTATAGAGATAAATTAAATACGTCTAGTCAACCGACAACATTACATAAATGCTTAAACTCACGCTTTCTTCCCATGGGAGTACGTAGAAACTACAGAAAGCTGTCGACTACGATCACACCTTTTGCTTCGTTTACGTTCATACAGTACCCGGCGATAAATATTGACATCGACCTTTTTACACAAAACCATTTTATACAAAGAATAAAAATAATTATCAAAAGAAGCAAATCATAATTGTTTTAACTGCTCCTAATAGATTTTTTTTTAATTTATTTAAAGGGCTTTTTCGCTTAGCGACCACATCGCCCAGTGCAGGACTCCTAAGGCTGAGGCTACAGTAGGCAGCGATTTGCGATGCGACTGGAAGAGCGAAACGAGAAAAACATGGTATGGCTACATTACAAGCGAAAAAAAAAGCAATTTTCTAATAAATTCGCTTCAATTTCGCTCATTGATGTAGCCGATGCCGTGATTTCAGTAATGTTGTTCCTATCGCATAAAGAAATCTAAGATCGCTAGTATTATTTGATGTACGGTGTAGCCATATACGTGAGCATTCATTTACTTGTTTTAATCGCTCATGTGTCGCAGGTCGCGTCGCGGCCTAATGTAGCCTCAGCCTAATAGATACCGGACTGTTTGTATTTCGTGCGACAGAGATAACGCTCTACGAAGCCGAAATTAGCCGATTGTCTCTTTCGAAAGGTCGATGTGCAATATTTATCGCCGGGTACTGTACACAGCATAATCATAATCAGAAGGGTTATTGTATTACAGAGTAACTGGGTTGAGGTCAGATCAGATAGGCAGTCGCTTCAAGTAAAATACTGGTATACAGTTGCATCCGATTAGACTGAAAGCCGACACTAATATAAGGTGGGTGTACCATGGAAGGCCACTCTAACAAATAAACAGTTATTATTCGTTTAATTACTGGATAAATAAAACTAACAAATATTTAAGTAATACTTTGTTTTATTATGTAACATATAAACCACTTTTTTGAATTGCAGATTTAATCAATATTGATTGAACTTAAGTTTCATTAAACTCTTCCAAATGGCCTTGCTAAAAACAAGGCTCCTTAGAAGGCCATTATAATAAATCAGTCATTTAACACTAAAAGTTACTGAATAGCGATTAAATCTACAATAAAAAGAAGTGGTTCATATGTTACGTAATAAAACAAAGTATTACTTAAATATTTGTTAGTTTTATTTATCCAGTAAATAAACGAATAATAACTGGTTATTTATTAGAGTAGCCTTTCATGGTACACCCACCTTATTTTAACGTCGTCGATTCCCGATATCGAAGAAGCGAGGGACCGTACTGCCAAAATAGTAGCGCGAGCGATTCGCCGTCGCGTCTGTGATTTCCAGATCGATGGCTGTTTGTGTAAATAGAAGGAATCTGTCATCACATGGCAATAACTACGAAATTTTAATAATTGGCCTTCGAAGGAGCATGGCCTTCCATGGTCCACCCACCTTAGTTGGGAAAAGGCTAGACAGATAAATACATTGACAAATGCTTACATAAAATTAACTAATTAATAATCTATATATACCTATATAAAAGGAGAAACTGTCGCATATATTTTAATATCCCAGACTTTAATGGCATTAGATACGTCAGTAAAATAGATTTACTATGTACATTATTCATTATTGAAAGTAGACCGAAATAATTATTTTAATCAAGTAAATTCAAATTGAATGGAGTTGTTAATACCGTAGTTGCTTAATGAAGTTATATTAATAGGTATGTCGACTGAGCTTACGTCTATACCTACATACTTTTAAAGAGTTTTTTATGAGATATTTTAAATATAGAACTAATTAAATATTTAACCAGTTGATTTAAATGTTGGTGAACACGTTGCACCTTTCATTGCCTAACATTGACACGTGGGGGCGCTGAGCAATTCACTCAGTTCCCTTAGTTATATTATTCATTCACCGAGGGAGCCAATTCTCATTAATTAGAAAGTAGAGTAACTCGGCAGAATTTGTTCATAAAGCAACATAATACAGTATACCATAAATTCGCTTATCTGCATTTTATCAAAGACATTTCACTGACAAAGTTTGGTTTAATGTTACAGTTTATTTGCCTTGTTTGAATAAAAAGTTTCGTAATTAAAGCGTAGTTGGCTATTTGTTTGCAAACTTATGTTTAGTGTTTTCTCGGTTTGTTTTACGGTAATAATTTTATACCTTTATAAACTTTGTTAGTAGTTTTACTAGCGAAATAAAATATAGGTTATATTTCGTTGAAAGTTACCGTCGATCTATTCAAAGTCCTGACTGACCGATGTATCAACGCACAGCCTAAAGCGCTGCTTCTAGGAACATGAAATTTGGACGGTGTGTTCTTTGTGAAGAATAGGTATCCACTAAGAAAGGGTTTTTCGAAATTTCACCCTTAAGAGGGTGAAGGGGGGGAGGGTGAAATTTTACGCGGACGATTTGCGGGCAGTAGCTAGTTCTAGATATAATATAAACCTCTTTTACCTACATATAACACAAATATTACAGCATAAAGTTTCTATATTATAGATTTAACTGTACACTCATCATCACTCTCCTGCCTGTCCTTACCCCAATTGATTTGGAGTCGACGCAACATATTGTATTTTTCTTTCATACTTCTCTATTATCTCTGGACACATTCAACGAGTAACATACGACAGATGGACAATAATCACCACGAACTGGTATCCAACAAACAAAAAACGCAGATCAGGTAGACCACACAAAAGATGGAGCGACGATATTGTAAAGATAGCAGGCAAAATAGAGCAGAATTGCCAGAGACAGAACAGCTTGGAAAGGCTGGAGGAGGTTTTTACCGCTATCGATAGCGGTCCTTGTACACCGTAATAATAAAGACAAAAAGATATATTATAAGATAGTAGTGACAAATAAGTATTAGATACATATAGAATAAGTGTGTAAGGAAAATAAAGCTATTTTATTTTATTATTTTTATTTTTACTTCTCTATTAGTCATCTTTACGTTGTTTAACGTAAAGATAGCTAGCTATGCACAATTTGAGAGGAGTCCGAGCGGTCTCAACACTCCTCTGGTAAACACCAGAGGAGTCGCCGCGCGCTGGCGGCAGTGAACGAGGGTTGCAGGGACAGCGGGGAGTCAGCCGGCCGACGCGCGACGGTCGAGCGCGGCCCCCGCGCCACACCACCAGAAGAGTCAGCTGTTGCTCTCCTTCGTGCACGGGTGCGCTCACGCGTCTTAATATCACTTCTTGTTTACGTATTTAACCGACCGTTGTAATTTTATTTCTTTTACTTCATTATACTTATTATACAGTCCGCTATCATTTCATTTTGCTCCACCACGACCTATCGTCGCGTTCAGGAGACAATGACCCTCAGAAGTTGAGTCAATCAGCACTATCTGCTGACAGCCAAATTATTTATTCCCATAACGGCGGGATGGATTACAATGGCGTAAAACCGCTCCGAGACAATCGCTCCAACAGCTGAAACCTTCGGACGCTCACAAAGCTCGGCTAGTTATAACTCGCTCGTTATCGTCTCGGTGTTTCCGCAATTAATCCTATCTCGGCGATAAGGCTGTTTCAAGTTAAGGGCCAGTCACTAGGGATCTAAGCAATCTTTACGGGTGACTTGTCAAAGTGAGAAAAGGGTCGGAAGCTCGAGAGACTTTCAAGTTTCAACAATGCTTGTTATCTTAGAAGTAAGCCAAGAACGCACTTAATGATACCAATTTTAAAATAAATACAAGGTTCCCGTGATGGTATTCAGTTCTTGGGAAAAGATTTCGTCTTTGTCATGGTAAAATAACACCCGGATAGAGTTGATAAGGAAGCGAGAACAGAACTTGTATTAAATGCCGTATTTTAACCGATGTAAAATAAAATACACGCTAAAAGGAAACGATTTCGCAAATAAAACCACGTTTTATAAACTCGGAAAGTGGAAACGAAAATGTTTATTTAGCGACATTAAAACTTTCTCATTCCGTTTCATATACTGTAGGTGTGGAACAGATCAGGAATCGTTTGAGGCAAATAAACACAACGTAACCAAAAGTTAATATGGTCGGTAGTGGAGTTCAATAAAACGATCCGTGTTCGTGACGGATGTCGACAGGGGTTGCGAACATTTGCTTTTATTTCGTCGTGCAACTCGTTTAGCACATGCCGACTGACAATCAATCTCAGTCAATATATGGGACAAAGGATCGTTGTTTCTCTGTTGTCGCGGCCTAATGAAATTTTTCTGGTGCGCTTTTTTGCAACTGAACTCTCTCTCTATAGCCGAATGGACATAAAAGCGTGCTTAACACGGGCATTATTGTGAGAATATTTCGTTATTTTGCGAAAAAGGTATTTCAAATATGCGCGTGGTTTTGTCAAAAGCTTGTGTGGCAAATATGGCATCGACATTGGAACAAAGAATAAAAATCGTTTGTTTCAACAAACGATTTATTATTATTATTCTAGTACCATATACGTCATGGCTTACAATTTTCGCCTATATTAGACTGCCCTTAGCTCTAGCTCTCTGCACTTCATTCATAACAACCATAATCGATATTTCGTTTATCTGTGCGACATTCCGTAGACTGTCAGATTTTCCAACTTTCCATAATCCGTTGCCCAAAAACGACAATTAGCGTAACATCTGTTGCTGAGTCACCGGCTACTTCCGAAGTTTTAATATTCACAAATGGGCTATCTTCATTTGTGGCCAACCCTTATCACGAGTGACATAAACCAGCACCCTATTAATTTATGCTCACTGTTAACTAATAAAGAAAAACGAGCGAGCGGGCCCCCTAGGAGCTACATTGAAAATCACCACTGTCTGGCCGACAAATTAAATTTCCTACACATTGATTTTCACCGAGCACAGTAATTACTTAATTTACCGATTAGTTTACAGAGTCGTGAGCGCAGCCAATGGGGGGAAGATTTATGGACTAATTTTATAAGGGAGCTCCTCAGGTATCGAGATATTCAATTACGGAGATTGTGCTGTGAAAAACTCGCTCGTGAGATAATTAGGGGAGGAAAAAATGTTCGACGTTGTCGTTATTATGATAAAAGTTCAATTTTTGCGGTTTATGGCCCATAAATTGAAGAGGGAGAGCAGTGGTAGCCCAGTGGTTTCGGCCCCGACTTACGATTTGTAGATCGTGAGTTCGAACCCAGGCAGGCATTTTAGTTTTTGTATTTAATTTCATCGCCGTTGCTCTCAAAATGGCAAAGGAATACATCGTGGGGAAACCGACATGTCTTAGAACCAAAAATTCGAAGACATGTGACATCCACCAACCCGCACTGGGCCCGCGTGGTGGATTATGGCCAACTCCCTCTCACAGGAGGAGGCTTGTGTCCTAGCAGTGGGAACATTATAGACTGATTATAATAAGCTTTATGCATTGAATAGGTCTTGGAAACACTTTACATGCGTAAATTAGTTTACCCAAAATTAACTTAGTGACTACAAAAGGCAAGCACCTACTAAAAACGTTATTCTTGAGTGCATTAAACTCGCGTTCGCAGTTGAAATAAATAAAGGTCATATAACTTCCTTAAAACCTTGATAAAAAGCATCAAGTACTTATCCGTTAGGTATTTATGTCACTTAAATACAACTTTATTTTATTGAAAAGGTCCCGCGGCGTTCATCAGAGGTATTAACACGATACTTTGCGTTACAGATCTGTCAAATTGTCATCGAACAGTTATTAATTGCAGATTATTTTGATCGGATAAACGTCCTATAATAATACTTTAATACGGGTATTTCTTTTTATGCAATGAGTATATTTATCATTTATTCGGAGCAGTGGTGGCCAAGTGGGAACGGCCGCGATAAAGTTATGAGTTGTAAGTCGTAGGTTCGAATCCAGATTTCATCACCACTGCTCTCAAAATGGTGAAGGAGAACGTCATGATGAAATCGGAATGTCCGAGAACCAAAAATTCGAAGACGTGTGACATCTAGGTACCAACACGCACTGGGCCCACGTGGCCGATTACGGCCCACTCCCTCTCATCGAAAGGAGGCCTGTGTCCCAGCAGTGGAAACATTATAGGCTGATTCATCATCTGCCTAGCCTTTCCCCAACTATGTTAGGGTCGGCTTCCAGTCTAACCGGATGCAGCTAAATATCAGATATCCCGAAAATCTGACAAACAGTCTCACAAAGGGGTATCGTATTACTTAGTAATTGTACTAGGTAATACGATACCTCTTTGTAAGACTGGTTGTCAAACTTTCGGGCTTCTGACGACCCGTAACGACTGTCTAATCCACGAATGACAGCAGGGACCAACGGCTTAATATGCTTTCCGAGGCATGGAGAGGTCTTGATATGTAAAGACATGAAAAGAGATGCTCACCCGTGGACGGGAGACCATCTCTTTTCTACTGAAAACATGATCGATCAATATTAACTTTGTTGTCAATTATTGACAGACTCATTCAGACTTGATTGATTTCAAGTGTAGACTTTTTTTTTCATGTTGAGATATCATCAAATGACAGGGGTCATTTGATGATATCTCAACATAACTATACTAACTCAACATAACAATATCGTAACTCTTTCGGACAATCCCGCTGAAAGTGTAGACCTTATCTGCTCATTATGTGCCGTAGTAATAAATGTAGGGTCTTACCCACTCATTATGTGGTATAGTACCAAATGTACAGACGCCAGCACATCAAACTACTACAATCTGCCAAATTTCTTTAATAGATTTTCAACTTTATCGCTAAAGCACAAGGTTCAAGGTTGATTGGGAAAATTTGACAGTTTCGCACTGAAAGAAATAAGCAGTAAATAAAAATGAAAAAAAAAATGATCTGATCTGCTTTAAACAGTTCCATATGAGCCTAACGTTCAAAACATTATTTTTTACAGACCCGAAAACAGTTAAAAGCCTCTTCAAGCTTGAGGCGAAATGTTACCGTCACGATAGTAAACTTTAACGTTGTAAGTAGCTAAAATGTCACAAAATTAACTGTTTTATAAATTTGGTGAATATCGTTCAAACCATTGAAATTTATTTAAATTACAGTAATGGTGGTTTTCTTTTATTTTGTTTTTTTTTACTAAGGGCTGATTTTTCCAACTTCAGATAACTTTATCGGAGGAATAATTTTGAATTTTTGACAGTTATTCCATACAAAAACTGTCCGACGTCAATTTTATTCCACTATTAAAAATTCTCGGTCGATTGAAAAATCAGCCCTAAATGGTATGTTCAATCATTAAAAGTTACTGTTTTGTCTTTTACTCTTTTACAAACATTTCTTCTTACTGTATAAAGTCAGTAAGTGTTAATGAAATCACTTTAATGTGGTGTAGAAAGAATTTTTTTTCAGTGCTGGTAGAATAGAATAGAATAGAATACTCTTTATTATGTACACCATATAAATTACAGACATAAATATAGAAACTGTACAAAGGGTGACACAGGGTGGTAGCTTGATGTACTGGCGTCTGTACTTATGGTAAGAACACTGGTTAGCTGAAAAAATAAAACATGCATGTAAGTACAATTAGGCACACGCGCGGTCACTAGTTTAAGTACTAAGTGCTCAACAAAGAGGGGATCGGTCGAGGCTTAGTGCCACTTAGTTCTAATTATACATTCATGTAGATCAAAAGAATGGGTGCTCTCAAAAGCCTACAACAAATGAAAGCCGATTTTTTTTTATGAATTAGTACATTAAAAGGAACCACTAGAGGCTCACAACGGTCAACAGTGCTTTTGATGACCAAATGACCGGCCCTCGGCTTGAGAGCACTCCGAGCGACCCCAGTGATCAATATTACGCGTGATTCTACACAGCCATGTACGTGAAAGCTAATGCAAACGACTTTTTGCGTTTGAATATGGAAATCATTTATTATTTATATCGGAAATCTTAAATAATATAAGTGCTTCGAAGCTGACCAATAGGCGTCCTTTGTTTGCGAGATATAGGAGTCATATCAACTTGGTTTTGGGAAATCCAAATGACGGCGTTTGTTTTCGACCGGTCTTCGTGTCGTCACCCAAATATTTTAGGCCAAACGAACATAGAATCGAAAAAGTCACAAAAAAACTAGACCGCACTACGATTGAATTTGGTAGTTCCAATGAAAAGCTTTCAAGACTTCGCAACAATATTCTTTCGTGGAAATTTACATGTTGATGAACTAAGCAATATGGCCCGATTTTCATCTTATACCATATTAATTGTCTTCATATTAAACATAAGCATCGCAACTCTCAATACCTCCAACAATCCAGCTATATCTACTAATAGAGGAGGAAGTTTATCAGTTCTCGGCACGTTTTGCCTGTTACAGGCAACTTCATTAACGCACACTATCCTACCGGGAATTTATGCTTAGCGACATATAATCACGTTAACTAGTGAATTATTACGTGACTGTATTAGAATGTATAACTCTTGCCTGACTGTTTAAGTACTTTGATTGATATTAGAGTTGGTTGGTTGTTTATTAGTTTCTCAACAATTTTTTTTTTGTCATTGATTTCTTCTTTTGTAATGCATACTATATTGAGAGAATCATAAGCTCATGGCTAAATTATAATAGCCGCACGGGTCGATAGAAGGATAAGCTTCGCTTGCCGAAGTGGGTCCGTAAATGGGTGACCATTACATATTCAAATTTCTCCATGCCTCGCAAAGCATGTGAAACTGCTGCTGTCATTTGTAGATCTTTGACAGTCGTTACGGGTAGTCAGAAGCTCGAAAGTCTGACAACAAGTCTTACTAATGGGTATCGTATTACCCAGTCACTGGGTTGTTGAGGTTATAGAGGCAGTCGCTCCATGTAAAATACTGGTATTCAGTTGCCGACCCCAACTTAGTTAGGAATAGGCTAGACAGACTGATGATGACAGAATCACATATGCCTGTGTCAGTGACATCTCTTACTTTGCATTAATTTTCTTGTCCACTGCAAAATAATTATGTGCCGATCGACCGCTTATTTAAAAAATGACGATCGCAATTATCTAGCATGATGAAAGGATAAGACGTGATGGCAGTATTTCATAGGCGCGCTCTTCATAGCTATATAATCCCTATGATAACAGTTTTCAAAACCTGCGTCAACTATTCTAATTTGTAGGCATAATATGCATAATCGTATAGCATATAGGTCTACACTATTTGATCGATACCCTATTCCATAAATCAAGCCAAAATGCACAAAATCTAGACTTAATCGAGCACTTAGAGAACACACAGAGCGTTTTGGAAGCCAAAAAAATTTTAAATTACCGCGTACAATATTTCACGTCACGTGCTATTATAAGAAACGCGCTAACATTGAACGGAGAATAGCGTGTTTTAAAGCTAAAATGCAGCCGACCTATATCCAACACAATGGCCTATGTTTTCGGGAACACAATGCGATCCCATCGTTCACTCCCGTTGCAGTTTGTACAGGTGCTCGCGATTTTTGCTCACAACGCTATTTTTGTTTAAAATTCTTGTTTGAAAATAGAGATATAATTTTGCTTTACAGATTTGAGCGTTTTTAAAGTACACTTCTAAGTTGATATGTTCAGAAAAATAATAGTAACTCAGTTTGTTTTCGAACAGTTTTCTATTCTTTATCTCTTGTTTATTTGAAGAAGACTAGCTGGAGCGTATCTTTTGTCTGTTCTTAACTTTGGATCCAAAGATGAAGACGAAAAAAAACGAGACGAAGAAATGCTTGAAGCCACTATTTAATTCTAAAGGAATCCTACTTATATAATTAATGTGAAAGTTTGGATGTTTGTTACTCCATCATGGAAAAACGGCTGAACGAATTCAGTAGACCATGACGTGAGATAGGTCATAGAATACTTTTATCCCAGTAGTTCGTTCCCGTGGGATCATTTCTGACCCACACGCGGAAAGCTCATTATATTTTTAAAACATAGATATTGCTGACAAGGAAACACTGACATCTCAAAAATAAACATAAATATTAATTGTGGATAATAAATCAGTAGATACCTTTTTACCTGCTTTGGCATGTGCCGATGGACACACAATACAAATCAAATGCTTAATTTGAATTCATCCGATTCAAGACCGTCACTTAACTTCGAAGACATCAACTTAGCACAATTAATAGGATGCTTGCTTTCCTAGTTCAGAAGTCTTAGTCTCAGGCAACTCTTCAATTCATCACAACCCTGTAGAGGTTCTGTAGTTATTGAATACAAGACAGTCTTCTAGTGGGGTACTTATACACACACAAATAGAAGTAAACAATCCACTCGAAAAGCCTATTAGGTACTAGTGCCTTTTTATGTATCGCAAGCGTTCTTGAAAACCTGCTTTTACATGATTACACTAAGGCTAGTTTACAATAGCCGCAAGAAAATTAAGAGAACACTGCTCCTACTAATTCAGCTATTGGCTTTTGTTGCTAGTTACAAAACCTATTGAATACTAAAGTATAACCTCTTTCTTCTCCCCACGACACATTACATAACAATCTGTATCGTCGTAAAAGAAAGTACAGTTCGTATCGGAAATTCCCAGTGGGAACTTCAACAATAAGAACATTGCGTCTTGTACAGTCGACCAATCTTAAGTGCATAGCGTCGTCATGTTCTGCATTTAGACGTTCGTATTCAGTCTCCTTGCCATTGTTGAAGCTTTCGATAAGGAATTTAACTGAATTTCGTGAAATAGATTGTTGTATTATTGTTCCGTTTCTGACGTGTTTAGTGATGAAGGCAATGTAAATATAAAATCGTGTTAAACATAAGTAAAATACAACAGTAATATTACGTAATAATACCAGACTATTACTGTCCCACTACAGGGTTAAGGCTTCTTCTCATACAGATAACGCACGAGCATTGAATACCATACTTGTTCAATACGGATTGGCGATTTCAGACTTATATTAATTATAATTCCAGGTTTCTTCACGATATTTTCCTTCACCGATGTCAGTAAAGTCAAGACATACAGAACAATATCACAAACAGAACTGAATAGAGAGAAGACCAAGGAAACGATGGATGTATTGTGTATAGAAGATATAATATAGATAAACAGGATACGCATACAGAAATGTTGGCAGCTAGAGATGAACCTATAGGATAAGAAGAAATTGTGTGCTGATCCCTAATTAATTGATATACGAACGGCAAAATGATAATGATTGTGTGATAATGGTTAACGAAGTACCTGTCACTTATCTTGGTTAGATTCTAAGCAGAGCTGCAGAGGAAAAGTTATATTCTGAGCAATTCTGAAGAAAAACTAGTTTCAAACTTTTTGGTTCAGTTAACAATCTAACGGTTTCCACGTAGGGGTTTTTCAGAGAGATATTGGGGTCACGTATTGTGTAGAAAATCCGGGAATAGGGGTTCCTGTTATGCGGACTGTACCGGGGGCTTTGATTTTTTCCAGCTTACGCTATGTGAGCCAGGTAGGCACAAATTATTATTGTGAAATTTTCACGGAAACCTAAAAGCTTTGTAACAATCTGATATTGTGAGAATCTCGCCAAATATCGACGTTTAGCAAATGATTTGATGATCACTTTATAAAGTACTAGCTGCTATCTACAACTTTTCCGCGAAAAACTTCTTCTATTTGGCATTACTGTAGATTCTTAATAGTGAAAGAATTTTCGGATTCAGATCAGTAGTTTCGAATATTACATCCTACATAGTAACTTAAATTTTTTTTTATATGTTTGTTACTTCTTCACGCTCAAACGGCAGGACCAATTTTGATAAAATTTTGTATGGAGGTAGCTGACACCCTGGATTAACATATAGGCTACTGTTTATGCCGATATTCCCACGGGATCGACATTTACGCGGGTGATACCGCGGGACGTAGCTAGTTTTATTCTACATCAAAGTTACAATCTGAACGTGAATGTCGAGTGTATCAGCTATTCGTCTTCCCACGCTATCTGTAAGTGAATATTGAAATAGAATCTCAAAGGGCAAAGCTAAAATTGTGCACCATATGGTGAGCTTTATATAATTTTACAAGTTGTTCCGATAAACCGTTTTTGTGTTTTGTTTATGCTTTAAATTTATACAATATGGAAATGAGACAATAGAAGAGGTCGATTACGCAAAATTCTTGGGGATAATAATTGACAAAAACTGTAACTGGAAATCTCATATTGATGATCTATATAAGAAGATAGATAGATTTGTATTCGTTTTATATAGACTAACACGTGTGGCTAGTGTTGATGCGGCACAATGTGCATACCATGGCTGTGTCTCATCAATTTTGCGCTATGGCATTATAATGTGATGTAATTCGGTTGAACTTAAAAGAGTGTTTCAAGCCCAGAAAAATGCGTACACTCAATTTGTGGAGCGCACCCACTGGACAGTTGTGTTCCATTATTTAAAAAAACTTAAAATACTGCCACTTCTCTCATTATACATTTTTGAAATTTGTATCTTTGTACACCAAAACAGACATGAATTTGACTAATTTTTAATGATGTTGTATCCAAAACCCAGTCGCAAAGATCATAATTATGCTTAATGTTCCTAGGCGTAGAATTAAATTGTTTTCTAATAATGTATAGGTACTGCATGTCCATTACTGTTTATAACAAATTACCTGATGGCTTCAAAACTCTCAGCCTCAGAACATTTAAATGTAAATTATTTAACTTTCTTTTACACACATACGATTACTCGACTGAAGATTTTATGAATGAAAAATTAACCTAAATATTTGACATTATTGCCTATAAATCATATTCTATCTCTTTGACCTTATTTAATTTTGACTTACATAATTAATGTCTTTTACAACTATTGTTCAATATATTTAAATAATTTGTAATTCTAATGATTATAATTTAATTTTAACGTAATGATGACCCATAATTTTTAAACCATATTTGTACGCCGGAAACGGCAGAATATTATGATTGTAATACATAATGCAGGCTAAATGCACATAACGATTTTGTACAATATTCTGACAAATAAATGCACTGTATTGTATTGTATTGTATTGAATTATAGCAGTATTATAAATAATTATGTGTAACCCAATGTTTCTCTCTGATGAATGGGGGCTTCGGCCCATATTTCCCAATGTATCCCCCTTTTTGAGGATAACTACGATTTATCTATAAGATACATCTAATATATCTTAGTAAAATACTGTATACAAAATTATAATACAGGTTATAAAACGATTTTTATATTTATACATAAAAATCGTTTTATAACCAATATATAATTTAAAGTTTAGTCTCAGTATGGTCGAAGCCCAGGAGAAGGGCAACTGCACCCGTTGCCTGCCCCTGGATCCGCGCCAGTATACATACACATGCTACGTCAGTAAGTTTATCATTGCTTCTAACTTCCGAAGATCTGTGGTGTACTTCTTTCTGCTTCAAGCGTTCCGCGCGCTGTTTTTTCGGCTTGTGCCTCCCCTCCATAGTTCATAATAATTATAAAACACACACACAATATCACGCCTGTATTTCGCAGCACATAAATGATGTGTATCCACATTTCGGCAATAGTCCCATAATATGACAGGGCGGCCATAATATTTCATAGTAGGTATGTATCTAACTACATATTAACAGTTCTCATCTATGAACTATTGTAACACCACAGATCAAATTATTTAGAATAAATTGAAGGGTACAGACCAGAATATTTTATTTGCACAAGTTTTGGTTGACATGATATTCCAACAAAGAATTAAATAATAAAATTGCTTTGTACAACTGCATCTATGTATACCTGCAAAGATATACAGTAAAATAACAGACAATAGCAATAAAGTTAACTCGTTCATAATAAAATACGAGAAGCTTACGTTAATTTAAATGGTTTAAACCTTCGGGATTATAAACTAAGAGTTTTCCACCTACACATTCTTGCTACTAAAATACAGATAGTCGTTAGTCGTTTTGTGTGAACAGACTTATCCCGAGGGCGGGCACTATCGTCTAGATCTATGTTTTTAATCTAGTAATTAGCTTCTCGGGACACAGGAGTTATATTGCCATGTTGTGTTGGTTTTGCTTCTACTCTGTTGTTCTCAAAGAGAGGGATTAGATGTGGCTTTTCAGACTAAACAAAGGGACTGTACGAGTATTTTGGGCAGACAACATAATTTGCGGTGCGGCTGGTGATTATGAAATATAAAGTTTTTATTAAAGAAATAATATGATGAATCTAATTTTCAACCATTCTTTATTTATGATTTTTGGTTAAAAACAAAACATAAAAAATAAAGATCTTGACATGTCTGAAAAGAAAAATTGTTTTGAAGATTTGGTTGAATTTGTTTTGACAGCACAATTTTCTTCCATTTATAATTTGTTTCATATTGCGAAGTTATATATTTGGAGTGTAGTAAATCGTTTTACTAAAAACTACGCCATTGTTTATTTAATTTACCAACAAAAACAGGCCAAACATTTAGAAAAATCAACGTTTATTTCACAATAGGACTAGACTACCTCTGTAGCTAATAAAGGCAGTGCGTTCATGTAGTTTTTGGTTTCTAATTGGCCGCCTGTTCGGCTTGCTCTCAGATAATTGGATTATCTTGCGAGTGCTTCCGACGCCCGTATCCTCGTTCAGTGGTTAACAGATTGTAAGGCTCGCGCCTGACGCCACCATCTTCGAATTTTGTCACAGATATACATGTACCTAATTGGGCATGTAATTTGCTTGCTTGTTGGATTTTGAACGCAAATACCTAATTTTGTTGATGTAATTACTTACCTGTCAAAGAAACCACGTGTGTATTTTGATTGAGGTTGGGAACCGTGTTGGTGTAAGTAGTTGTTTATGCCTATTGTGGTGTCATAAATTAGGACTGAAGTTTCAAGAACAATGAAGTTTCGAGTCACCATTTGTTGTTATTCGCCAACATGAAATAAGGATTCAGTTCCTAATTATTACTAGACGTATAATCATCTTCTGCTTAGCCTTTTCCCAACTATGTTGGGGTCGGCTTCCAGTCTAACCGGATGCAGCTGAATACCAGTATTTTACAAGGAGCGACTGCCTATCTGATCTCCACAACCCAGTTACTGGGTAATACGATACCCCTTGGTTAGACTGGTTGCCAGACTTTCGGGCTTCTGACTACCAGTAAAGACTGTCAAAGATCCACGAATGACAGCCGGGACCAACGGCTTAACGTGCTTTCCGAGACACGGAGGGGTCACGGTATGTAAAGATGGTCACCTATCCACAGACCAACCGTGGCAAGCGTAGCTTAACCTGATCGATCGATCTGTGCGGCTGTTGTTATTTAGCCATTAATTAAGCATATTACTAGACATAATATTTCCTGGAAAAACATATTTAGCAAAGTTATTCCGCGCAGTGCCTATAGCTATTTTCGTTCCGCTCACTGGAGAATGAATTCCAGCTAAACAAATCCCAAGAAAAATGTCTTTAAAGGCGTTCCTCACTGCTGACATTCTTTACTTACTCTCTGAAAACTGGAGCACTTACATACTCATAACATAGTGTAGGTTCCTATACTAAGTAAACGCCATTTACGCCTAGCTAGATGTTCAAAATCCCACAAAGTTACAGATTGTTTACTTAAGTAAATTGCTGTGTAAAGCTCGGGGCGGTTAAAAAATGTTTCTATATATCTGTCGTGAGAGCTTCAAGCACAATCATCTTACGTCTGCAACGTTATTTATATACGGAACCCCGGTATTAAATGTCAACGGGGAAATTTATTTCCAGATGCCAAAGATTTTTTCCCCGGTGTTGCCTGTTCAAATATTATTTTAACCTTGGTTGGTGAAAGTCACCTTGGAATGGCGGATAGAAAAGTAGGTCCTGGTTTTTCACGGAAATTATTATATACCTACATGATGGCGGTTACAATAATATGGTAATAATAAGAGGCAAAATGTTCTTAGTGTGTCGATGGTAATCTAAATTGAGTCCCACAATTTGGTTACGAGTTTGGCACCTTCAGAAGCGTCAGTTCCTGTAACGTGTAGACAACAGGCGGTCGATTCTGTAAAAAAGTCACAGTAAAAACTGAATTGACACTATTGACAGCTCACACCACGCTCACTTCACATAAGTTTTTACGGTGATATGGTTAATCGCACTGCAGACTGCAGGACATGCTGCACACGGTATAGGTTCCGGCGCGGTAAACGAGACATAATAGAGTTTTATTGTTATGACGGCTATACCGTATAATAAAAACTCTTAGTCCTTGAAAGTGTAAAGAGGGGGCCATGATAATTTGATTTATTTCAAAAATAAAAGGTATTATATAAAATTATAATACCTTGCTCAAAATGAAGAAACTATTATAATAATGGTAATTTTAATCATAAAGTTTAAAATATATTAATTATATAGCAGACTTGTTAATCTGCGTTTCAAATGAGGGCAGGTAGGTACTCACCAATAATATTATTAATTTCCTTTGTTTGTCAAATTTTCAATTATGGCAACATTACTCGGCAATTACGAACAATAATGTGGGTTACCATTATAATTCGAAATGAACGAGAGAAATTATAATAATTTCAATACAATTAACGAATCATATCAATCAAATTATTTTAATTAATTTGTCATGTCCGTTTACTGTGATGTTTAATTTAGTAGGTACGAGAATTTCACGTATGGCGACTTTTAATTCAATTAAAATATGAAATCATGATGAAGTAGTACGGCAGGATTTTTGTTATTTTGTAATTGTATGTATACAGTAGTACAGTACAGTACAGTCAGACAAAATACACTACGAGTACAATAAACCATTTTATCCTCTTATATTTTAGTTCGCGATCCTAAGCAGTCACAAAATCTGCTTACAATTGCTGTACCTATCCATCGCAAGTTGTGAGCGACCTTTTAGTAAGTTGAAATTAATACTTTCGTATTTGAGGGCTATAATCAATGGGTCAAGAAAGATTATAATAAGACCTAGCTTTGCTCAGTGTAGAGCTGAAAGTGACGAATAAAATTATTTTCGAAAATATCATTGATATGTTTGCGTCGCAGAAGCCCAGGAAGGTGCAGATTTAAATGTAAAGGTTTTACGGACTTGCTTTCGTTCTAAAAAGAAAATATACATTTAATGTTTTGTTAGTAAAATTTATAATTGTTTTATTTAGTGTACCTGATTTTTCATATTATGATAATTTACGAAGGGTCGCAACTATGATGCGTGCCCTAGGCGCCATTTTCTATAAATAAATAAAAGCACAATACAATGCTTGTATCTATTTACTGCAAGAATTGATTCAGTTCCATAATACCAAATTGCTGGACAAATTGAAGCAAAAGTGAGGGTTTGGAGGCTTTGGAATTGGCAACTAGCTTCATATTTTCTGACTGACCGACTTCTTGACAATTCAAAAGTGCCTGTAAATGATTTAATTGAAATAAATGCTTTGAGTTTGAGGGTAGGAACTTAAAAAAAAACCTAAGAGAAGCCGCTTATAAAAAAATAAGGAAAAACTTCAAGTGAAATACTTCCCTTAATAAAGTAACATTAAAAAACCTCAATGTATCGGAAAAAGCACTTATTTCGATACCGGCAGCATGATCTAAGTTCGTGATTGTTCTCAGAACTTGTTCATTCAGTTTATAATTAAACTTGGGTCAAGTCCTAGTTGACTTCGCTGTAGTTGCCCCGCTCTCGGGAACTTTCTTCGTTTGTTTACAACTACTGCTTTGATTATCCTTTAAGTGCCTCTCAGATTGATAAATATTCAATTAAGTAGTAGATAAGATAGCACTGTATTAGCGGGTGACACTCGAAGGCTAAAGGCTCTTCCAGACAGGCGCGACACGACACGCGACACAAAGGCACCGCAAGTCGCACAACGAGCGGTGCCTTTGTGTCGCGCCTGTTTGTAGGAGCCGAACGGTCATACAATAACGGATGTCCCAATACAGAGCGTTTAAAGACACCTTTTTTTTTTGGGGCGGGATATGATCAAATAACTTCTCCCGGTCCGCACGGAGCGGGAGGGCGTGTCAGACTTTTACTGACTAAAACCCACCCGTGTTCCTTTAGTTGCCTGTGCCATGGGCCACGGTAACTCTTTCGAACAACTCGCGACCCTGGCAGGCATCGGCCCTAGTGGACCCCGTCAGTTAGTGCTGACATCTCTTTGAGGCGCGCGTGGAACACAACGCGCCGTCCGCGTTGTCGACCCGGCCTGGTCCTTACGGGACAGAGAGCTGCCCATTGCTCGCCGTCCGCAAGTCCGCGCGTACGGTGGCCGGGAATCAACTCTCGACTCCCGACGTCCAGGACATCTCCTGCGGCGTGAGGGCGCAAAGAGTGCTTCTCCCTCACGCGTCAAATTCTGGTGGAAATGGCAGATTTTCACGACAGCCGTTATAACATGACGGAACCGTTTTCCTAGGAACTCAAAGCGTTGAAATAAAATGAAATTTTTATCTCTGTAGACTTGTGACTTGTGTTTTATCTTTTGAGATACTTTTACACGTCAATATTCCGTTTGTAAATATTTTAAAACTAGATGGCGCGCTTTAGTCTGTTTAAATAGGATTTGTTTGTTAGCGATAATCTCTACAAATACTGAACCGATTACGAAAAATCTTCTACTGAAGGAATGTTACACTATTCCCAAATGACAAAAGATACTTTTTATGTCAGAAAAATGCAGAAGAATTTCCATGCGGGTACAACCGCGGGACGCTGCTAGTCTAAAGTAATATTATAAAGGTAATAAAGGCACTGGGTAGAATTAGGTATAGGTTTATGTTAAATAGAATTAAGTACTAACAACAATAACATAGCATGTATGCACAGTTTGTTACTAACCACTAACTACGTATGGACTGCTTAGGTCTGAAATAAAGATATTTTATTTTATTTTATTTATTAGATTTTAGTATGATTTTTTGTTACGCTATCACGCTAAAAATGCTGAGTTCCAGGTTATTGCCTGGAGTAGGACATAGGATACCTTTATCCCGAGACATGTGCGGGTGAAACCGTGGGGCGCAGCTAGTATTAAATATTTTGCGTAGGCTTGGTTTAATTGATCCCTTTTATACTAAGAGGTAGTAAGGTTTTATGATTCGATTGCCCCGTTTTATTACTGGGTTCAAGAGGCTCTTAAAAATATATATTCGGAAGCGTAATCTAGAACGCTATTATGGTGAGGATTAAACTTCCGTCTTTTGTTTCTGTAAATTAATAAGCAAAAAGCTCAAGACATTCAATAATGAGCACTACAGGTTTGAGAATAGAAGTTTAAATGCTTGCTGCTTTATAAAAAATAAAAATAAATCCCTATGATTCTACAAATCAGCAGGAGTATTTCGCAAGGGAGTATTTATTACAAAAATATAAATTCAACGTTCCTAGAATATGTATGCTGTTTCATGTGGGGAATCAAAGCTGCTTCCCTTTTTAAAAAAATACAAAGTACTACGAGAATTCTAACATTGGTGAGCAAGCCTCGGAAACAGGGTAGTGAGATAGATTTTAATTTTAGATTTAGTTCATATGTCTGTGTATGTGAAACGACGAAAAAAAGAATCTCTTTTAGACTGTGCACTTTTAAATTGTTTTAATATGTATTTTTTATTATACCTACCTATTGATTAATAATATTTGACTTTGTATATTTAACTTAATTAATTCCTATGCCGTCAAAAATAAAAGCAAAAATAATTATGTTTTTCCAATTTTAAATTTTAATTTTAAATGGAATAAGCGGCAATTACAACAAAGACACATTCTAAAGTATTCCATCCATATGTTTCTATGCATGTTCTAAATAAAACAAAAGCAATAAAACGAAGTTATCTGCAAAGCAACACATGGAACCGTTATATTGTGGAGTTAGTAGCATGTCAGACAACAGGCCGATAACCTAGGGAGCCCGTCGAACTATAAAGTGGGCTCGCACTTTCCCCAAGGGGGTATGCCGAACCGTTGGGCATGTACTGCCGGGGCCATCCGGCTGTACTACTGTTGTTGAGAAAATGCTGAATTATATATGGGCAGGAAATAGAAAATACAAGTACTTGTAATGCCTAGATAATACTATTACTATTTTATGGGATACTTACTACCTACTTACAGTACGCGTGGATAAATATTGCACATCGACCTTTGGAAATTGGTGTATTTTATACAAAGAATAAAAATAATTATCAAAAGAAGCAAATCATAATTGTTTTAACAGCTCCTAATAGATACCGGACTGTTTGTATTTCGTGCGACAGATATAACGCTCTACGAAGCCGTAATTAGCCGATTGTCTCTTTCCAAAGGTCGATGTGCAATATTTATCGCCGGGTACTGTACTGTACTTCCTACTATAATATTATGAATATGAAAGTTTAGTAGTTTAGATTTTTGGATGTTTGTTACTCAATCACGCAGAAGCGACTAAACGGATTTCGATTAAATTTGGCACACAGATAGCTTATAGTTAATGACCTGGATTAATACGTAGGATACTTTTTATCGCGGTCGTATACTATGTTCCCGTGGTATAATTTGCGTCATACACGTGGGCGACGCCGCTGGGAAAAGATAGTGGTACAATGAATGTGTATCGCTCCAGCTTCGGATGGAATTCGAATGTGTCAGCAATAGGTCAAAACAGTGTTAAGACGTAAGTAAGTCTTTACTTTTATAGGAAATATTGCAGCTGCATCTATAATTTTGCCTTGATGAACGAACTTATTTAGCAGTATCACTCATACTCATTAGTACAGTACCCGGCGATAAATATTGCACATCGACCTTTACCTTTTTTGTATTTTATACAAAGAATCAAAATAATTATCAAATGAAGCAAATCATAATTGTTTTAACAGCCCCTAATAGATACCGGACTGTTTGTATTTCGTGCGACAGAGATAACGCTCTACGAAGCCGAAATTAGCCGATTGTCTCTTTCCAAAGGTCGATGTGCAATATTTATCGCCGGGTACTGTATACTCAGTAGTACTCATGTTTAAAAAAGTACTGCTCAATGAAACGTACAACATCGCAAAACACAAAACCAAAAAAGCCGCCATGTAAGCTACGCACGAATTGAAACCCCTCAGACAGGATGTATTAAAATTTCCACAGTTTAACTTTGGGGTGCGCGAGGCGATGCGTTTTGGTATTCACGTATATACACACCTACCAACTTATACATCCTTACATGGGATTTTCTCTATAGGCCTACCACTCCCCCAAAATTACACCCTATTTCGACACAATAAAGATGAAATTACAACAACGTATTTAGGACTGTTGATCGCCAGGAAATTGTTGAAATATTAATGGGTACGTTATGCTCAATTTCCTGGCTTTCAACGAGTAGCTATCGGTAACTTTGTCCTCTAAAATGTTAATAGGAATACTTGGATGAATTAGTTGATAGATAATTAGCAGTATAAATAAGGCGCGTCATTGTTTCGGTTTATCGGGAAGGATATTAATTAGTGCTTTATGTGAACGTAAAACTGCGTTTTATGAGGCATTGAACGGAAGATTTACTAACGTAATTAAAATTTAAATAATTATGACTTATAAAAAACTTTGATATAAAACTGTAAAGTATTATGGGAGCTTTGATATTTTTAAACAGAGAGCGATTTATGGGCAATTCAATTGGTACCTACGTTCCTTTGCTTGTATCTACTAAACGCAATTGTTTCTTTGCTCGTGGTCGATATAGATAAAAAACGCCAGTGTTTTCTGTCTCTAGCTTTCATCAATTCAATATTTAGAATATTTATAATTATTTCATAACCGGCGTTCAACATCAAACAAAAACTCTGTCAGATTTCAGGCCGTGGTTTCGTTATTTAAGCAGGTTTGTCGGTCAGTAGCGCTGAAGGCTCGAGTGTCCAACATAAGGGCTGTGTGAGTTCGACGCTTTTGAAAAATTACATTTATTAAATTTGCAAACGTTATTCAACACGGCATCCGTTGATTTAATTCCAATTTTTCGCATCGGCCGTTCTCGTTAATTGTTTTCCCAGTCGATCCAATTCGCTCTTCAGTTAGCTTTACAATTTCAAAGTGTCATTTGATTCGTGATGGATTTCGGAAGTTTTTTGGCAATTTCACGGTTCACGGCTATCCCCGATGGATTCTGTTTTGTTTCAACATACATCTGAATCGACGGATCAACGCCGATAGCGTAGTTCCACGCAATTGTCCCAAAAAGTGGGTGTTCGAATGAAACAGGAATGTTTATTTTTTAGAACAAAAAAATATTTTAACCTGCGTTTGTGAATGGCTGCTTTAGCTTTGTCGGGTTTCCCTTACAAAATTAATACTATTTCGAATGG
This sequence comes from Luperina testacea, assembly GCA_927399505.1. Lineage (NCBI taxonomy): Eukaryota > Metazoa > Arthropoda > Insecta > Lepidoptera > Noctuidae > Luperina > Luperina testacea. The sequence goes on along the minus strand of OV656768.1, from coordinate 12,210,468 downwards.
TGTAGCCATTAAGTTGGATTGACACCGAAGCCATAAATAAAACAACTGAAGTAATAATGTGTGTAGCCTAATTAAATTAAATGAAACCCTACGAACTTTATATTGAAGAACAGGATGAACTATGACTTTCCTTTTCAACATTACAGAACAACTAAAACCATGATAATAAATTGTTATCATACAAAACAGTACCGGTTAATGATAGCAGAAACACCACAAAACAAACATTACATTAAAAACAGTAATGATCGTAAAAGTGTCACAATAAATAATAAAGTTTAATTTAAAATATCGCACATAACGGTGGCGAAATGTCTCAATTTATTTTACGTAAGCGTGACAAAAGCTGTAAATGTGAAATGGTCACTTAAATCACAGCAATTGCCACGCCTATGTTGACCAAAACTGTGTTTTCGTGTAAAATTGCGTTGATGTTAAGTTATTCATTCCACTACACATCCAATTACGATAAGAGTTCGCTGATGACTTATTTTCTTTGATCGTTTTCTTTTCAAGGGAACTGTAAAGAGATTTAGAATTCAATTTAGTTGGTGACATGCAGAATAAATTTCATTATCTACACAAATTGAGTCTTTTGTAACACGATAAACGAGCGATTTACGAAACTAAACATCTAGACAAAATAAAATAATAGCGAAGTCAAAGCCGTACCTTGTATATTAAAAAAAAAAATAAAAGTAATTGCAACGAGATGTGGGAACGAATCTGATGCCGAAAATATTATTGTCTGTTTGTTTGTTTGTCTAGATGTATGTTCCGGATTAACGTAACAAGTACTGAATAGATTCTGTTAAAATCTTACACACATATTATTCCTTAAGGGTCAGAGGGGGAATTATCGTAATTTTAAGAAAATTCACAGTCTGGTTCTCAATCTGTCAAAAATATCTCTAGTTTCCCTACATACATTTTTGACATTGATTGTCGCTGAGATGAGATTGTGAATATATTTTTAACGTTTTTATTTACGGGAATTGGATATTATCACGCTATTTGATATGGAGGATTAGCAATAGGTATTGCATTACTCCCATATTCCTCAACAATTTACCGCGAATTTTAATAACGAGAACAATGCCAATAGAATCCACAATCACGTGAGCGAAGCCGCAGGCACAGCTAGTTATAAATAAATCATCAAACTACAACTTTTGAAGTCTAGGCTTTCATGAGCTCACCTCTAAAACTTGGCCCTATTTCTCTAGAGATTCCATCGTAATCGTGTAGTTGAGAACAATGCCACAGTTTCCTATCGATAACTGCAGTAGTATCGATTCTGCATTCGGTGTGTATCGATATCACCGTTTCCTTAAGGGGGAAGCGCTAAGGTAGCCCGCGAAATTCAAATTTTCTGACGTTTTTTGCAATTTGCTGGTCAGTATTAAGTTGTACGTTGATTAATATATGAATCGCGGCCGTAACTAACATGTATTTACAGAATTATAATCATTAAAGTCATCAACACAACTCTCTAAGACCACGTAAGTCCGAAGAATGATAATTTCATGAAACAGTTATTCTTTGGACTTACGTGGTCTTAGAGAGTTGTGTTGATGACTTTAATGATTATAATTCTGTAAATACATATTAGTTACGCCCGCGATTCATATATTAATCAACGTACAACTTAATACTGACCAGCAAATTGCAAAAAACGTAAGAAAATTTGAATTTCGCGGGCTACCCTGGCGCTTTCGCCTTAAATGCCACAGTTTGCATATGAATGAGTTATCAATAAACATAGAATAGAATTTATGGTTTGTCTATGACAACCGATTTCGAAATGGAATAAATTGTTGAAGGAACAATATTAATTTAAGTTTGAAATAGGAACTATTATTTTATGTTTTTACGTGGCTTGATTGTTTTTTTAGTCATCCAGCATCAACGCCAGATGCGAAAGCACCCTAATCATTGCGGGCAAATTTTGTTTTACTGACAAATACCTTCCAAATATTAAAGGTAAGGCAGAAGTTTGCTCATAATACCACACATCTTCAAGTGAACCATGGTATTAGATTGGCAATCAAGCGTCCATCCTAAAGGATTACCATATCTAATATGTACCTACGTGCCTTCATCATTTCATTGTGTTTAATTCTACACTAATAAGTTCCGATACTGTAAACCACATCAAAGGTCCGAATTAGCATGATCGGGCACGTTTGAGGGATAATAAAGCGTTAGTGGTAGTCAGCTAGAGCACCTTAGGGGCTAATTTCACTTGGCAAGTAATGATTATGAGTCTGGCGCGAGGCCTGCAAAGGACCGCAATATGCAAATGATTTTAGCCTTTAGCGTTCCACTGTCCGTCGCTCCTGTAAAATAATTATATTAAAATTAACTTCAAATATTATTTTCTAAGAATTCTATCATACCTACCCACAAAGTACATCTACATATTATGGTTGCTGACTTAATTAAATTATAATTACTACGAAAAATCCATCCAATCTCTTCACCACCCTTGATTGACTGGTAGAGAATGCCTAAGGCATTAAGTCCGCCTTTGTACCTTTTTGTGCGAAAAGTTTAAATTAATAAATAAAAATAAAGAGTAGGTAATTATGTTATATTTAAGCCTATCGCTTAGGTAATTATTTAATTGAACGAAATTACCACGTAAATAGAAAGAAGAAGAAATAAAAATAGGTTTAATTGTCACTGAAATACGTGGATACAAAAAGCTAATTAATTCTAATAATAAAAAATAGATAATAAAAACAAAAAAAGTAGAGCTATAATCACGACCACAGAACAAAGGTACCATAATTTTGGAGGCTTCTACGTGGAATCAAATTTTCATGTAAACCCAATTTTCCTAATGTTCATGTAAAAGCAAAGAGCGTTAAATACATAATATGCCTGTCCAAAGGTCTCTCCTAATACTAGAAAGTCATTAATTATTCCTATTCAATTTAATTACAAAATGAGTTTAACACTATTATTAGGCAGTGTTGACTTGACAGCATCTCAAAATGTCAAGTACTTTCATAAATCTTCAATAACTGTTACTAAAGTGGAGTCATTTTAATAGGTAACATTTGACAATTCATCAAATATTCAACAACGTAACCTTGTAACGGCGGGCATAAAATAACATATTTTTTCGTTTTGTTAGAACTGCACAATTGCTTACCTTTTTTCAATTACGATTACATATTTATTGTAATAATGACCGATACGAGTAATTTTACGATTTGCTTTCATTAATAAACCATTCTAAACATAATAAACAATTTCTGATCTAAAGAACTGAACGTCGTTACAAGGTTACGTCAGTTAACCATTTTTCTTTTTAAACACTAGGGATGTTACTCTAAAAATCGAAAGCTGATAAGTAGAATCGAATGCAATGATGACTTGTGAAGAAATATCACCATAAATTAATAACCACGTTGTGATTATAATAAAAAAATTATTTATTATTCTTTTAACTAACTAGGTATAAAAATACAAAAAATAATGAAATAGAAAAACTGCCTCCTCGCATTCGCCTCTAAAACTACAAGTGATTACCATGAGGAAATAAACTTTGAGGTTTTTAAAGAGTGGTTTGAGAAGCTGCTAGTCAGCTTAGAAAACCCATCGAAAATTATAATGGACAATGCACCGTATCATTCTGTACAAGTTGATAAACCACCAACTCAAGCAAATAAAAAGCAAGAAATTGTCTCGTGGCTGGTAAGAAATGGTGTGGATGCAAGTCCAACTTTATTAAAAGTTGAGTTGTTAAATCTAGTAAAAGCAACTAAGCCGTCCAAGCTCCGCTATGTAATCGATGAACTAGCCCTAGAGCATGGACACGAAGTTATTCGATTGCCTCCCTACCATTGCCAGTATAACGCCATCGAGCTTATTTGGGCACAAATAAAGGGTTATGCAGCGCGGAACAATACTGAACCACCCTTCAGTACTGCTAAAATGATGTCTCTGCTACAAACTGCGTGTGCAGAAGTCACTACAGAAGACTGGAAAAAAGTCGTAGAGAAAACAAAGAAAATAATTTTACAAGATTTTGAACGAGATGTGAGAATAGACAATATTATTGAAAATGAATTAATAATATCTCTGAGTGCTGACAGCAGTGATGAAGATGACAATACTTTTAACAGTTCTGATAGTTCAACTGAATAAATGCAATTTTTTTGTTAAATTGTGTACTTGTCTTATTTTGCTCCTTAAATTTACGAAAAAAATAATAATAATGGGACAGGGATTCGCCTGATGATTTTTAAAATTCGCATATGTTTCAAGTCCGTATCGATTCATTCACTTTAATCGATGTTTATAAGCAGGTCACCTCACTATGAGGACAAAACTGACAGACGTCAAATGTTACCTATTAAAATGACTCCACTGTAAGAATCACTCTACACAAAAGAATAGATTTATTTTCAACGTTAAAATATTCCTTTTACAAAGATTAACAACAGGGAGAATGCTCCATTTAGACGATTAAGCTTTTGTTAATAAACGCTTCAGAGTAATAACAAAAGGGGTGACAAATAATTCGTTTATTTACCCTCTAAAGATAGGATAATCGTTCAAGACGACGGTAATCGGGCAGTCATGAAATATTGGAAACTTTTGTTAGCTTTAATCACGCGATAAGGTTGAGATATTTACTGGCTATTGTTACGACGACGCGGAAACTATAACCATTAATTCAGCATATGATTCTAGACCTGCGTAACGTGGATATGTTATAAAAAAAAAAAACTTCTGTTTCGTAGAAAAGTTCAATACCTACGCGGTCAATGTTTATGGAACAGAACAGCAATGTTTTTTCTAATATCTGACGAATAATTTTAAAGCAGGTTCAAATCCTTACAGGTTCTGGTAACAGGTTCTGCGTCGATGTTCCTGTCACCCTGTAGAAATACCACCACTTGCACGTCGCTGGGTACTGTAGTACCACAAAAGTTTTTAGGGACTTACGTCAGTGGTACTACAGTGCCATTATGAGGAACGTTCGGAAACATGAACTTACGGTTGAACTACGGCTCCTTCATACATTATCTGTAGTTTTTAATACACAGAAACAAATATAGATGGCTCTGAAACCAAATGCAGTGCATTTTTCAATATCCTGTGGTTGTAACAACGACTTGAAGTCAGGCGTGTTTCGTGAACTTTCGTGTGTGAGTATGTGAAAAGTGTTAACGTAATTATGTCGTGTTTTATTGCATATTTCTAATAATGTAATATATTAATTTTTTCTAGACAATATACACGTTATAATGGTGTATAATTATCATACTCTATAACTCTCGAAAGTTGATAAATTTAGCAAAAGAAGTTGTCGAATTATGTTTGTGTTTGTTTACGTTCGGTTTCTGGTTTGTTTACGGACTGTAGAAATTATTTGTAAGAGAAATAGAGAAATTATACCATATTTTCATAAAATAAACTATTTATAATAATTAGTTATATATAACAAATCAATAACGTTTATATTTTTAACAGATTCAACGAAATTAATAATATGATACGCAGCGTTCCGGCCGGTCCGGCCGAGGAGTCTTGTTTTGAACAATTTATTTAATCTACTTCCCATGAATGAAATACAAATCTTTTGCAATCATTTTGAAGGACATATAGTCTACTTTATTTATAATTTTTATAAGTGTTACAGATAGCATATTTTAATCACGAAAAATAAAATTGCCGGGAAATCGAAAAAAAATATTTACTTTTTTAACTTTAACATTTTTTTTAAGTATGGATATGTATGTTTGCAGCATATATTTTTATTTAAGTTTATTCTCTTTAAGCTAACGTAATCAATGGCATTTTTTTTTTAAATTGCTGTAATATTTTTATTTTGGCAAACGTTTTTATCGGGGAAGATCCGCGGCATTTTTGACGCGCTGGCAATCGGTTGCGTTGCGACGTAAGTCCCACGTCACGGCTCGCGAACGCCGACGTGCAAGTGGAGGACAAGACATATTGGAACAGATGTTAATGCTAACTACTACAAGGACTTTATACACTTCAAATCCCACAAGAATGACGATTAGAATCCACTTTTCTTACGTCTTAGCACTAGTTCTACAAAGTAAAAATTGACAAAAGATTTCTTTAAATCAGCTTGTGGCTTTCTGTTTCCCATCTCCATACACTTTTAATGAACTTTTACCGAAATAAAACTTTCGTCTATAAAACGTTATTCACATACATTATATTCCACCTTATGTGACGCGTCGCGCCGTGCAACAAGCAACTATATATTATAGAAGTTCTCAACTTTAAAATGCACCATTTGCTCGAAGCTCTCGTCGACTTTTTAATCTGTTGATCAAACAGGCGGACGGCCGACGACAAATTTATTCTTGTACACAAAGATCTTAATCGCGATGTTTGCGTTTGAGCTTCAGCTCTTTTTCAACTGAAGATATATTTTGCTAAACTACGAGAAAAATTAAAATACAAAACGTTTGAAGTCGAGCTGTGAAAACTTGGCAGAATATTTTAGCGTTCGTTATGATTTGCTCTGTTGTGAAGGAAAGTTCTTTTTTGAGATTAAAATTAGGAATAAATCTGTCGTAAAAATACCTCTAATAATACCGTAGACCGGGTTGATAGACGAATGTTCGTATGAAAATTAAAGTAGTACCCATGCTAAAACTATTTTGTGAAAAATCATAATGAACATTCTCGTTTACCTATTCACATTTGTTAGCGTTAACATGTTACAGAAAAAAAAACGTGGAATCTCATTCTGTTACTAATCACTCCCCAATATGTTATCGCTGTCAAAAACTGTCAAAATAGATTTAAAAAAAACAACAAAAGGTGCCAAATTATGATTTGTTTGAGAATCTTTGTTACACCGTCTGTCTGTCAGGTGTATTGTGTATTTACGTTTTGGCATACGGCCACGGCATTGTTATTTAAAAATCTTTAAAACCACAAACACATGCTTTCCAAAAAATTGCCCGCATGAAATTAAATCGCGTACAAAAGCACATTGTGTAACTAGCAACTGACACGGTGTTAAATGTACAATTATGTCAGAAATTATGTGACATTTGGTAAAAATATTGTCATACATAAATAAAATATTATCACACATACAACATTTTGTGGCTAAGTATAAGTAATAACAGCCGCACAGGTCGATAGATCAGGTTAAGCTACGCTTGCCGCGGTTGGTCCGTGGATGGCTGACCATCTTTACATACCAAGACACCTCCGTGCCTCGGAAAGTAATACGTTATACCGTTGATATCGGCTGTCATTCGTGGATCTTTGACAGTCGTTACAGGTCGTCAGAAGCCCGAAAGTGGAACAACCAGTTTTATCGTATTATCCAGTAACTGGGTTGTGGAGGTCAGATAGGCTCCATGTAAAATACTAGTATTCAGTTGAAAAAGACTAGACAGATATATTTTATTGATCCAGTAATAATTCTTCTTACACAAGTTTAATATTTTCAATCAGAAACTCAGTTTTTCAATAATAGTCAGTTAAAAACTACCAAAGAAGCTTTTCAACTAACTACATGAAAACATATCGTGCCAGTAAATAATTGTACTGGAATGTCAAAGAATTTGCCAACAATAAAAGTTTCACAGTAACCTAACAATACACTATTCTTAGAAACCAGAAGTGAGGACAGTTTTTTAAAAAGAAAACATGACACGGCCTACACAACTATTTATTTAAATTACAAAAACCGTTACAAGAAAATAATTCAACACGATCACTAGTACGCGTCCGTCCCGTCCGAGCTCCGCAGCAGAAGTCCCAGAGGCGAGTGAGCACACGGCTTATATAGTGTGTCAACCCCTCCACTGACAGCGTCATAGGAGCGACGTTATGTCCCCGCCCTTTCTGCTGTCAGAAAACTCTAACACGGCCTCTCCTGACAGCTGAACGTCCTCGTCAGCTTGGCTTCCTGGATTCGGCTCCTCGCCCGTCTGGTCACCACTGGATGGATTCTCCAATGGTAGGCTTCCTTGCGCCTGGTCATCATCATTTGACTCGTCATCTGGAACATACCAAAAAAAAAACAACAGCAGTTTGAAAGCTTAACTTGGAGCTATCCATTGTAATGAAACTACAAGCGTTTTACTACAACTTCCAGCAATAACATCAAAATAGGTAGCAGATAGGTTATTGTTACACCAATGAAAGAGTTCCGGACCTCAATCACTACTGAAACAACAACAAATTCACCTGGGAACCACTATCGGGGTTCCAGTAGTCAGAAACACCTGGCAACCACTATCGGGGTTCCAGTTATCAACATCACCTGGCAACCACTATCGGGATTCCAGTGATTAACATCAGCTGACAACTACTTGACGTGCTAGCCCCAGCTATGTCTTGATCACAATTTGTTATGTCATCTCCTGCAATGTGAAAAGCATAACACGTTAAAAAAAAAGTGAGACCAGCAAGGTTTAATTTTGACCTTAGTTATACATGAAAGCTAAATTTAAAGCAATTAAGTTATTGAAGGTCACAGCTATGGTAAACTCTAAGAGTATTACTTGAACTGATCTCTCATTGCAGGCGCAAGCGTGTACTCAAGCGCCCACAAGTAAAGTGTGTAAAGTAAAAGTGCTTATGATCATAAGCAACTTCACAAAACTAAAAGCGAGTAAATTCGAATGATGGGCTTCCGGACTTCCGTCAGTCGAACACCCGTAAAAAGTTAAATACACATGAAAAGCATAACGCCCCACACACTCCATAGTCTTATATGACAGAGGCCCCAAGTTTGCGTGTCACCCACATGAACACATACCTAGGCCCCAAGTTCGCATATATGGGTTCATGAACTAGTAAATTCATATGAGGAGTAATAAGCTGTTATGGATTTCATGGCAGGGTATGACAGAGGCCCCAAGTTCGCATGTCATAGGTGTAGTCGCGACAGAGGCCCAAAGTTCGCATGTCATAGATGTAGTCACGAGAGAGGCCCAAAGTTCGCATGTCATAGATGTAGTCACGACAGAGGCCCAAAGTTCGCATGTCATACAGGTAACCTCGACAGAGGCCCAAAGTTCGCATGTCATACATGTAACCAGGACAGAGGCCCAAAGTTCGCTTGTCATACATATAACCACGACAGAGGCCCAAAGTTCGCATGTCATACATGTAACCACGACAGAGGCCCAAAGTTCGCATGTCATACATGTAATCACGACAGAGGCCCAAAGTTCGCATGTCATACATGTAACCACGACAGAGGCCCAAAGTTCGCATGTCATACATGTAAGCACGACAGAGGCCCAAAGTTCGCATGTCGTCGTCGTCACTCACCACCCTCATAGAAGGCTGAGCAAGTGTCCACTCGCCTCGCCACAGCCCCATGTATACTGCAGCTGACTGGGTCTTTTTGCCATATGACCCGGCAAGCAGCTCCAGCTCGTAACGGTGATGAGGCAGTGCACGCACCACCTTGTGCGCACCACTTTGTACGCACCACCTTGTACGCAGCTGACGGCGACGCTCGTTGACGTACGCATCCTGCCGCTGCTGATTTTCGGCAAGCAACTTGCGTCTTTTTGCCGTACGAGCCAGCCAACAGTTCGAGCTCGTAGCTCTGATAAGGCAGTGCACGCACGATCTTATACGGACCGCGCATGCCAGAGTCCACTCACCACGCCACTGAACCATATGTTCTGCGGCGGCCCGGGCTTTCCCGTCGCATGAGCCAGCAGGCAGCTCGAGCTCGTACCGGTGATGTGGTAGCGCTCGTACCACCACTGTCATTCTGCTTGCACACGTCCTTGTGTGTTAACATGTAACCTAAAAAAAAAATCAACAGCAGTGCATGTTCCACTCGGCCAATTTGACCACATTTAATAAAAACAATAACAATCATTGATAACAAAAGGTTCCTCTAAGCCTTGGTAATAATTGTTCAGGAACTGCATAAACTTAAGAGTAGATCACATACAACAGTCATGGCCCGGCTGCCGCAGCAGCTAGTGACACTCGTGCCACCCATATAGTCATCACTTTAAGTGATACGACCAACACACATCACTTCCCAATGAGTCTACGACTCTCAGGTCATTAGAAAACCAACACAACAATAGTCTCTTTTGAGACCCTGGTCCCCGCTGCACCACCAGCTGCCCATCGCTCCCTGAACAACTCACAAGTGAGTTGCAGTTACGACTACAGACAAGTACGTACAGTGCGACCTAGCCATGGTATGTGCTCTACTACTCGGTGGAGGAACTATCCTCACAGTCTTTTACGTTTAACTCGTTGGTATCTTGTCTATACAGGGATCTTGTGGTATCTTGTACAACAGACAGTACTTAGTAAAAGCATCTACCACAAGGAGTATGTATCGGAAACCGTTTGACTCCGTTAGTGGACCAAGGACGTCAGTGTGAACCACCGAAAAGGGTACCTCAGGCTTCGTCCAAGATTCTATGGTCTTAGGAGACTTCACTAAAGCTTCAGTTTGACTAGAGCTCGGCCGTACCTGACCGTGACCAATAAGCCTACTTAGGTATTCTAACTCTGTGTCTGAGAACGCGCATTTTTTTTGATTTACTGAAAATCCCGCCTCAGTGAGTGTTTTTTTAATACCTCTCGCAAAGTTTTCAGACTGTTACCGACAGATTTCGACATTATTAACACATCGTCGATATATTATCAGGGTTTTGGAGATGATTCTTTGATAGACAACAGGTGCATCAGCGAGCCCATAAGGCATTTTCAAATATTCGTAATGCCCTTCAGGCGTTACGAATGCAGTTTTACTAATAGAGTCATCATCCTTCATCAGCACCCGATGAAAGCCTGTTGCCATATCAAGACTTGTAAAGAATTTAAAACTGCCCAGTCTGTCAATGTGATCGTCGATTAACGGTAGCGGAAATCGCTCTTTAATAGTGATGGCATTTAGAGCTCTGTAGTCGACGCACATCCTATCAGACCCATCCTTTTTCTTAACGAGGATGATAGGACTCGCGTAATTAGACTGCGACTCGCGAATGATTCCCTTACTAATCAAATCATTATCTCGTGAACGCGACGCTTTTCGTCTACGGAGAGTTTATAAGGTCGATAGTAAATTGGGATGTTACTATTAACTTTTATTTCCATACAACCAGTGTTTACTGTAGAGGTCGCTGTACCGGTAGTAAACGTATCAGAATACTCGTTTAACAGAGCTTACAGTCAACACGTTGTTAACGTGCGAAACCCTGAGTAACCGTTGAGAGTTATTTGTTCTAGTATACGTAACTCCGCTACGATTTAAAACATCAGTGCCAATCAAAACCGGAGCCTGAATACAATCCGGGGGAATAACAAACAGATCTACTTCTAAAGATAATTCACGGAAATTAAATAAGGGTGCATCCATACGAAGTGGACATTCCCGATCGTCCCGCTGACATATCTCGCGCCCACGATCGACTTCCGCACACCACATGTCAAAGTCACATTGGGGTCAAAATTAGAAATGTAGTAATGCTTAGATCTTACTTGAATTAGGGAAGAAAGTGCCCCCACAATCTTGTCCGCAGCATCAGCCTCTCGCGATGTCTCAGCGGTCATGGCTCCATCCGCAGCACACGCCTCCGCACCAGCGGCAACAGGTGCCCCGGCAACCACCGAAGCCGTCAGCGGCGGAGCGCCGCCCGGATGCGACCACATGGGAGTAGACGCACGTATAGCGTCTGAAGGCAAACGCTCCTTAAAGCGCTCGATCGAACCAGCACTCCATCCAAAGGGTCGCGTCGAGGGCTATCCCGACGCCCATACGAACTATCCCGGCGCCTACGCGGACTTTTAGAGTACTTACTCTAATCTATCACGACGACGCCTAGGAGATCTACTACGCGATTGACTATAACGGTCACGACGCCTTTTATAAACATCACGACAGCTATGCGAATCGTTTTCCCGTGAATTACGCCTAAGTGTATTCTCACGCGGCGTGCATCCACGACTCGACATGATTATGACTATAGGCAACGTAAATGACCATTACGTGAACAACAAACTATCCGCGAAATAAAGAATTAACACGTGGCGAATCACGTTAAAATGCACAGAAACTAATCACGGACAAAATAACAACACGTGGTGAAAATTTTTAAATAGCCCCAAAAACACTATTTTCGGTTCCAAAGATGGCGAACGATCTAAGTCGCGTGTAGTTGAAACGAATCCCACTTCTGATCTTAGAAACCAGAAGTGAGGACAGTTTTTTAAAAAGAAAACATGACACGGCCTACACAACTATTTATTTAAATTACAAAAACCGTTACAAGAAAATAATTCAACACGATCACTAGTACGCGTCCGTCCCGTCCGAGCTCCGCAGCAGAAGTCCCAGAGGCGAGTGAGCACACGGCTTATATAGTGTGTCAACCCCTCCACTGACAGCGTCATAGGAGCGACGTTATGTCCCCGCCCTTTCTGCTGTCAGAAAACTCTAACACTATGTTATTTACCGCAGACGATATCGATTCTACCAAAATTAACCCATAGAATCTCAAGCTGCAACTGGTTGCTAAATTATTATAATAAGCGGTGGGTCAGCGTGCAAATTGTGGGGCATTAAGCAAATTCGGTCAAATTAGCGCCGGTACGGCTAATAATAACTGCGGAGCTCCAGTCCTGCCAACAGTTGCACAACTAAAAACATTATTTACATTATTTTGCATCTTAAACTTGGAATTTTTTCTCCAATGTTGTAATCTTCTTTCGCTGATTGGCTGTTGTTGTGGACTTTAAAGAAAACTTATGGTTGGTAGCAGTAATTGCATTTAATAAATTTTATGTTCAGAAACATTTGTACAGCGCTTCCGCTGTTGCAAGAAATTTTTTGTGAAATTGTGTTATCGTTAACTTTATATTGTTTGATTTTCAGCGTTTTCTAGTTGAAACTAGTATAACGTTTTCCTATTGCGCTGCGGTTTCCATTACTTAATTAACTTTTATATTAATCCATACTAATGTTATAAATGCGAAAGTGTGTCTGTCTGTCTGTTACCTCTTCACGCTTAAACCGCTGAACTGATTTAAATGAAATTTGGTATAGAGATAGTTTGAGTCCCGGGAAAGGACATAGGATAGTTTTTATCCCGATATTCCTAAGAGATCGACACTTATGCAGGTGAAACCGCCGAGCGCTGCTAGTGTACTTACATAAATTATTGTTTGTTCGTTTATTTAAATAATTACCTACATATTTGAATTTGACAAAATTAATTTAAGTAGCGATATCATAAAATACAATCACGCTGGTTTTCTCCGAAGGGTTAGGCAGACGTGTATGTACAGACGCCTGCACATCAAACTATCTGATCATGAATCTGTCAAATTTTTTTAATAGATTTTCAACTTTATCTCTAAAGCTTAAGGTTCAAAGTTGATTGAGAAAATTTGACAGTTTCGGGTAGCTTGATGTGCTGGCGTCTGTACCTACCTAGTATGTACACCCACAGCAGGTTTGGTAGCAATGTATTTTACTTTATTATTGTATTAAATTTCATAAGTTAGTGTTATACAATTGAATTAAGCACAAAAAGCGTTATTATTGTCATACGAGAAAGTTCCAATCTAAAGGTTTTCCTACCTATAGTTAATAGGTTTAACTACCTATAGTTAATTTTCAGGAAATCGGAATAAAAACAATTACATATTATTTGATTTAATTATTTTAATTTCAACACATTATTTAACAGGTGCTATTTATAACACTAAAAGAACAAACGTTGCAACACTTGCATCGTAAATAAAATATGTCAGGCCGCATATAATTTATGCGGTCCACAATTTTGTGGCGAATTCGAAAAGGGGCCGGCGCTAAATGAAACGAAACAACTGTTGTTAGTCTCTGGTGTTGCACTGACGTTGGTAATTTAAACTAATGACGTCTGACGTTTGACGTGTGACGCCAGATGCGACGCACCAGTTGGAGGGAAGTATTTATTGATTTTCACCTTTGGACAGACAGGTATCATCTGCTTGTCATTAGTTGTCGTCTTTTGTCAGTTCTAAGAATGAGATGGATGCGTTTTTGTGCCGTTGAGTTAGCTAATTGTTTGTTTTTCAGAATGATAAATTATTAGTAGTCATAACATTTGGGAACTGAATGTATTCCTACGGATTATTGAGCAAAAAATAATTTAACGTTTTGTAACATTTTTCGCTGAGTTTGCGTATCTACCTACCTACCTACTACCTTTCAAAAAATAAAGACAGATTTAAATCTAAAATCTAGATTTTTATTCCTCGTAGATCACATTTAACAAATATATCAAATCTCTGTTATTTCAAAGTCTAGCTCGACTCAATGATATCGTTTCATAAAGAACTATGTTGTGGAATAATTCTGCTTCGAAATGCAACTGCGGTAGGTGTAGATAAGATAAGTTCGCTTATCTTGAAAGGGATAAGGAGGTGCTAAGCATAGAAACCAGGCAGATGGTTCGATATTATACCTTTGTAATGGAAACTACAGGTGACATACGATATGAGAATACGAAGTTTAAGATTGCAAAAAATACGAAATTAAAAGATAGAAAAGACTACTATCCGCAGAGTTATTGCGTAACACACTAACAGTAGCACTTTCATTTTGACAGTTCAACAACATTCATTGCGTTATTTACGTTGTTGAGCAGACAACTTTTTTGAACATATGAAGCAGTGGATTAGCAATATTCTTCAAAATAATTCAGATTGTGACGCAATTAGGGTGCAGTTTTAAAAGGTACATGCAAATGTAAACTGAACAGAAATCAAATTAAACTTACCTGACAGGTGAACTACTTCTCAATACGACAGTAAAACCAATTAGTTTCCAATTAAAATCGAGGACTTATCAGTTTTTCCTTGACGTAATACGTAATAATACCGCTTTAATTCCGCCCAAAACTGACGTATTAACAAGAAAATTTAAAATTACGGGTTGATGGCAGACAGCGTTTTATAAAGGGCTTAAATCCCTTAAAATCCTCATGCGGTTACCAGTAAAGCCTTGTACCTCGCCAGTTTTGTTCGCACAGGCTAACATAATCCCTAGATTACGCGAATTAAAAAAAAAATGTAAAAGGGACGTAGGTATGTATAATCTTTTATTCGCTTTGTGGACCATTCGTGAACGTTTTGTGGTGTGTAGTGTTTTTAAATTATTGTTGTATAAGTATGCTGATGTTATAATTTCTATGCGCTACTAACTAGATTCTATTTATTTACAGCATATTTATTTATTAAAAGTGTTGTGAGTTTGTGGTGTAGCTCTGGTACAAGGATTATGATAATCTAGTAAAAATATATTCAAAACTGAAATATTTACTTACTTTAATTTTCCAAATAGGAATTTTAGTTTGTATTTTTTTGGGATTATATTTTTTTTTCGTTTCTAGTTTACCCACTGAGACTAATAAGAAGATTTTTTCTACTACAATGTTTTTGTTCAGTGGTAATTTATTTCTTGTGAACCAGAAAAAATCGTGCAGCATTTTGTAGTGCTAAAATTATTATTGTGTATGCTGAAGTTTTAATTTTTATGCACTACTTATAAGATTTTGTTTATACACAACACATTTATTATTAAAAGTTCTGTGATGTAGCTCTGGTCCAGGGATTGTGATAATCTAGTGCAAACACATTCAAAACTGAAATATTTACTTTAAATTCTCAATTAATTTGGATTGCGTAGAATTTAGAGTTTGTATTTTTTTAGGGTGGCAAATATTTTTTATATTTACATAATAAAACTAATATGAAGTTTTTTTCTTTACATTTTTTTGCTTAGTAATTTATTACTTGTGAACCAGAATAAAAATACATAACTGAGGCAAATAAATAAGTTCAGTACCTTACCCCCACAGAAACACCTCATATATACGTGTATACGTTACCTCGATCCAATATGGCGGCATGATGGTTCCCCTACAGACATGCTGGAAGCATTGTTTAGAGCGTACTTAAAAACTAATCCAGCCTAGTGCTATTAAAACAAAGTACACTCTCGACCGTGACAGCCTCTGATTGGTCGTCCAACGTCCCTGTACAGACATTACTCATTGTTCTACAAGTCTAGTTTCCCCCACTCTATGTCTGTTTCCCCCTTTATTTTAAAACTACTCTTGTATTAATAAAACTACGAGCATTTTGTTGAGTTTGTTTTGCTTTGAAAAGGCTCGAAGACAAATGGCTTGTGCTTTAGGAAATATTTTTGTTTCTGTTTTTTTTTTAATATAAAATGTCGTTTGTTTTGCAGATTAGATTGCCCGTGAGAGTACAATTAATGTTTCAATTTGTTTTGAAAGCAAAACGCTATAAAAAAAAAACAGAAAACAATGATTATAATGCCAAGAGGGCCTCAGAAGATTACCCAAGTAACATTTTAGGTCATTTTAGGTTTTAGAAAGGTTTTGAAAAGGTTCTAGAACCTTTCAAAACCTTTTCAAAACCTTTCTAGAACCTAAAATGTTACTTGGGTAAGCATAGCTACACAAGGTTTTAATTTTATAATCATGGATTCCACTTTTGTTTATAACTGTGAACCATTTGGACTATTGCATTAGTTTTGTATCTATAATTTATATCATCTTAACAAATAGATGAGCTGTTAAAATGCCGTGAATTTATAACCACTTATAAGCGCCAAGTTCTGATCATAACTAATTGTATCTTATGATTTACATCATACCATCCGTCTATAGGCTAATTCAGTACCATCCAGTTTTAGTACCATCTATTGAAACCGAATATACGTAGGTACTTGCTTATTATAGGTAGGTATGTACGAGGTACATTACAAGCAGATGTGTCTATTTACAAAAAGAACAAAGACCAATACATATTATATTGTTGAACAAAGTGAAGCGTTCTGATTGGTTAAAAATTCAAGAACAGCGGCATTCAACCCCCTCGCTGCAGTATCAAATTGCGGTTATGGAGCCTGAGTATCAATTAACCAAAATGGCCGCCCAGTATTGAACTTAGAGCAAGTAATCAGACAGCCAACAGATGTAGTAAAAATAAAATTTTGTTGAAGTTTTCAATCTAAATTTTACCTATTTATGCCAGAGAATAATATTAAAGCGTCTTAAAATTTATTTTTAGTTAGTAGGTAGGTACTTTGTGAATTCATCGTCACAAAAATGAACGCTAATAAAGAAACTATCTAAGTATCTAGCGTAATAATGCAGTCTTTTCAGAATATTATTGCTGAAAGTTTTCAATTAACTTTTTAAATTCTAATCTATAAAAGTCTTTAAGGTTAAACTAAAAAAAAATCGCAGAAATAGTTTTTAAACCTGTAACCTTATGTAAGTGGTATTGGATATAACTAATTTAAATAGTCATTATTTCCGATGTTGTAGGTACTAATAAGAATTTTTGTTTTGTTTCTCTTGTAAGTGGATATTGTTAAATTCTTTTAGAGAAATACATTCTTGAAACCGTAATTACTTTCACTTTTAAAACTTGCATTTATTTTTCAGGCTTTTAAAAGGTCCTTTAAAAGTAAGCAAAAAAGTTAGGTAAGTCTTATACTCGATTGAAATAACTAAGAAAAATGTCTACCTATTCAAAGTGTTGATTTATGGAAGGGTTTACTAATCTTCTGACAAATTCCATACGTAACTTAAGTAATGGAGTTTTTTAACTTTTTGATATTCAGTAGGTAGATAGAATCTAAAATTTATTTAATTTATGGAGTCATGAAGTTATATCACCGCGACTATAAATTGCAGAACTGGGCCCATAACCTAAAATAAAACAACGTATTCGCATTGACGAGTGGCTCAGACTAAATTTTATTTAAAACCATAGAACAAACAAACATGTCTACCAACAATACACGACAGATGGCAGCACTATTAACATGTTGTGTAGATATTAGACCTTTAACAGAAAAAAAAGTCAAAATCATAAGAACACTTAGCTATATAGGGCAAGTGATCATCTACAAACCCGCACTGGGCACGCGTGGTAGATTACCTATAATCGACTCCCTCTCGAAGAGAAGAAGCCTGCGTCCCAGAAGTGAGATCGTGATAATAACGACGGCGACAACGAACGGCTAGTGATGACAGGTGGAGTAAGACAATACCCTAGTGGCGTCCAAGGACTGGGAGACGATGACGAGCGAGATGGTTGGACGATATAGTTACTTAAGAGGAAATGCGGTCGGAGAGACTTTTGAAAAAGCCTAAGTATAAAGTTTCCTCCTCCATTATTGGACCAATTTAAAAGATATTTCATAAACTGAATAAGAAGTATAAGATATAAACTGTGTCCCTATGTTTTTCTTTTTTCTTCAATCGTTGTCAAATTTGTACACAAGGCCTCTGTTGACAGCGGTTTAAATCGGCATTTTTTGACAGTTATAGCTAGTGCTTATAAAAATAATATATCATCAAAAAGAAAAAAATAGGGACATAATAGTTAATATTTATTATTCTGTAAAAAATCACTGCTTTTTGGTCATTAACCAGAAAGAAAACAGTCGAGAGCGTTTCTATGGAGAAACGACCTCCCGCATTTCCTCTTAATCCGATCTGGATGAGCATGGCACAGGACCGAGGGTATTAGCACTAAAAATAAAGGCCTGCGCCTAGCAGTGGGTGAAGTCGGGCCATACCCTCGGCTGTGTTCTTTTACCACCTCTGAAAACGTTCCTACCTAAAGGAATATAGTGAAACAGACCCTTATGTATAAATCAACATAAATTATTATCAAACAAGCAGCCCGCCCCAGCTTCGCACGGGTGTAATTTTTCGAATTTCTAAATTTTTTTTTTTCATACAAACCTTGTCCTGGCAATATCGAACACAACAAAAAAAAAATATCCAATTTGATGCAGTCATTTGGAAGTTATATACGTACAGACATTTCGGCGACTTTGTTTTATACTATGTAAGGATAACATCAAGTTGTAACTACGTGTGAGCAACACATTTGTAACTATGAACACATAAATCTTCGGCGACAGTATCAGTGTACCTATTGAATATTATAAATATTGATAAACGACAACCGAATGTTGTAAACAATAGGTTTATTGCTTCCCGTTTCAGATCATTTAACTTGCACGTGACTTCGGTAGGGTTGCCAAATGTTTACTATCTATGTTTTTATTTATTGACACTGATGCACCGATAAAAACAGGGGTGGCAAGTGGGAGATTTTTATTGACGATTCTAATGTAATTTATGAGTTTAAAGTAGGATTCAATAATCAATACTTTTGTGGTGAGGGTTTGAAAATATTTCTTATTAATTCGATTTTTGTTGCTGTAGAATATATGTATGTAGGTATACCTCTATACATATAATAAAATAGTAACGAAGTCAAAACTGTACATTGAATATTTTGGAAAAAACTAATTGCTACGGGTGTGGGAACGAGTCTAATGCCTAATAAATACGAGTAGTTTTTTTTTTAATTTTTGTCCGTTTGTTTGCATGTACATATGTTCCGGATTGGCGCAAAAACAGCTGAACGAATTTGGAGAAATTTGGCGCATAATTAGTATATGACCTGGATTAACAAATAGGGTACTTTTAATGTCGGTAGTACGTTCCCGTGGGATATTTTCCGGCGTCCAGGCCCGGCGTAACCGCGGGCAAAAGATAGTTTTACGGATAAAAATCATTTAAGTAGGTACCTAAAAATATATATTTACATAACCGTATACAAGCCAAGAAGCTCCAGGGCTTATAATTATTAAACTTAATCTTGAAAAAGTTTTACCAATTTCGAAACTTTTATTTATGTATATTGTCTTTTATTTTTACGCGTAGGTACCTATACGTTTTCAGTGCTGAAGCCAAAAGACAAGTCCAAATACACAGGTATATAACCCTTAACCCGAATGATATAGCACAGCATAATGATACAGCAATATATCAAAGTCTACCTTGAAATCGTTGGCCAAATCACGCCAAAAGGAGATTACGCAACCCATAACTGTTTATAATATCGTAATGTAACTAAAATTATGGGAGCTCATCGAATATTTTGTTTATATAGTTTGTGGCTAGTTCACTATAAGCTTGTTTGCTCTACCGAGCATTGAATAAATAATTGTTGGCCCCTTATTAAATATTAAAATGGGGCTAGAGGTTGTACACGGACGATGTTGTTAGGGTTAATATATTATGATAATTAGTTGTGTTTTATTGGTGTTTCATTTGATGTTGGTTTGGTAGATGCCACAAAATACACTAAAGCGGGCATAAAAAAAAAATTAAGTGTACCTATTTAAATAAGGTAAAATATGTATACATATATGACGGAGAAGGTACAAATGCCAGTATATCAAGCTACCCGAAACTGTCAAATTTTCCCAATCAACTTTGAACCTTATGCTTTAGCGTTATGCTTGATGTGCTGGCGTCTGTACATGAGTGTCGTTATGATCAGCCATATTTGAACTACTGTGGGCGTACTATGGGTAGTGTTCCGCAGTAGAAAAACCGTTTACAGTTCAAATCAGAATATAATTTACGAACAAGTTAGTCACACTAGCGAATCACACACTGTAGGAACACGACACAACTAGATACTGAACGCGAGACAGTTTCTGAGCCCAATACATATCCGTTTGATGTCCGATGTCCAAGAGAGTCTACCTTGTTTTGTTCGTAGCGCTCTCGTCGACTCGCATGAAGTCAGGCTAGTCTCTGTCAGGCGCCACCAGATGGCGCTGGCGTCCGGATCAGTCAAACGAGTGACGTATTTCCGACATAAATATGGCTTCTCTGAATTCTATAGTTACCAAATATAACCTTAAGCCCTCTTAAACATAATATTACATACTTAGAATAAAGTTAAGTTATAAAAATCTTATGATAGCATGTTGATTAAAAAAAAATATCTTGTCTAGTAATAAAAAAACGGTCTTGCTTTTAAGAAATTTTACTTAAAAGATGAAAATCCCAAGAGAAGTATAAGAATTTACGTCTGCAGTATCTCGTCTGCAATGTTACTGATTGAACTTCTAATAAAGTGGTACGTTTGAACTTTGTTATAGATTCCCTAGACTCTTGAATATTACAAGACTACAAGGGCTTTGAAACTTAATACATAAATTAGTCTTTTTATTATGAAATTTCCTCTCCTCGGTACCATCTTATGGAATCCTCCACCTCCAATTGTATCCTTCACCTTACTTTTTCTCTTTTTTATCCAAGACTATAGTTCCACGTATAAAGTTTTAGGGCCAGCTTTTCTGCAGGGTAATAGCGGACACACACTAACAGTAGCAAAGGCATTTTGACAGTTTGACAATATTCATTGCGTTATTTACGTTGTTGAGCAGACAAGCTTTTTGAGCATATGAAGCAATGTATTAGCAATATCCATCAAAATGATCCAGATTGTAATTGAAGGTGTTATGCAATCATGGTGCTGGTCTTCTCACTCCACTTAACCATTTTAATACGTTGTCTTTGGGGATTTGTATACTTGCTTACTTTATAGTACAAAGACTTTTC
Organism: Luperina testacea; assembly: GCA_927399505.1. NCBI lineage: Eukaryota > Metazoa > Arthropoda > Insecta > Lepidoptera > Noctuidae > Luperina > Luperina testacea. Next base: position 12,188,998 of record OV656768.1, on the reverse strand, counting down.
TTTGTAAATATGAAATGAAAGTTCCTAAGAAAATAATTATTAATTAAAGTATTTGGCCCATTTGTAAGAAAAATGTTACAAGTAGGGGAGAGTGGGGTAAAGTCGTATAGCTAAGGATTTAGGATTGTAGGTCATTAATTTAAATACACAAATGTAACAAATCAACTTTAATTATTAGTCAGTCTCTTTAGGTACTTAATGACATCGATATAGTTATGATAATTACGATATTAATCAATAAAAATTAAAAAAAAGGAAACCCCTGCTCATTCCGGTTTTGCCCCGACCCCTGGACAAAACCGTATACTATGTGCGATACTGCCCCGGAAATTACCGAGAGGCAACGCAGCTATTCATACACAAGAAATTATCAAGTTCCTCTGGGTCATAGCCTCTACAGCCATTATGAGCTCAGCCTTTGCAACCTGTGCATTGCACCCAACCTTCATCTATGCGGCTTGTTCCTTATTCCTCCAGACAAGACAGGCAAATGTTTTCATTCGTGGATTTTGCTTTTGTGGCTTTAGTTGACTGGTTCAAATTAAGTTTAGTTGTTTTTTTGTTACTTAATTCTTCTTTGTTGGGAGAGGATATGATTGCAGCTGTTTTGCCTCTTCGACAATTCGTTTTTCTTTTTCGATCCATGCTTATCTTGGGAACAGGCATTATATCGGCTGGAGACAGAGTTACATAGACTAGGTTAACAACAGGAGGAGTTAACGAGCAGCAGAAGTTGATGGTAACGGATCAGCGAAGGGTGTACAAAAAGTGGATGGTATCGGGTCATCGAGTCGCGCAAAAGAGGTGGATGGAATGGTACGGTTTACAAAGCAGTTGACGACAACGGATCACCGCTGAACCGCTGTTCTCATGTTTTCCATGTCCCATACTTGTCTGTTTGTCTTCCTTTTATGATTACCCGGCGATCTTTGTAGCATCTGCAATGATAAATTATAAGGTTATCTCATATTAATACAAGTGGGTCAAAATCGTATATGGGCCGGTTTTACCCCGAGCGGTTTTGCCCCAAGACTCGTTTCTGTAAAAATATCACTCGCTTACTACATACGCAAATCTTCTCGCCGGTAAAAACATTATTAATTACGAGCAAATAAACACACTATAACTTAGATAATTAGGGACTTACCTATAGCACACGTAGATTTCACAATTGTTGCTTGAATTTACTCAAAAATAATATCAAGACCACCAAAAAACAATAAAATGAAATATTTTACCATCGAGCGTGCTTGCATCGACAAGTTTTTGTTGACAAATTGGTATCATTGGTTGGTACTACTGAGCGGCCGTTTGGCGGTAAATTTGAATTATTGACCGAAATAAACGTCCTATACTGTTTTACCCCGGTATACGGTTTTGTACAGTTCTCCCCTACCTATAAGCTCGTCAAAGAGGCTTTACAGAGAAAGCCCCTTGCTGTACATTTATTTAATTCGTACGAGTAGAACATCTTTGCCAACTTTGTAGAAATTAATAATAAATATTTAATACCTACCTGCTTACAAGTCCCGTTCCTTCTACAAAATAGTTCCACGAAATTGAACAAGCTTACCCTGTAACATGTCTATTATTTTTCCCAAGTTGGTGGTAGGTGAGCACACCGAATTTCGGCCCTGATCCTCCCCTATTTACATATGCGAATGTGTGCGGTTTTATTTCTATTTGCGCCAGTAGGGTGTGTACTCGTAATTACGGCATTGGGACAGGTCCCGAGGCGAGGCGGCCGCAGACAAGGATTAAAATTTTTGGATGCTAGAAGGGGATTTTTTTTTTATAAAGAATTTTGTTTTTGGTATTTTAACTAGCTCAAAATTATAACTGCTTTATGGCCAATACCATTTTTTTTTCTGTTTAACTTTATTCCCACCCGTCACATAGAAAAGTGGCATAGTAGGTAAAAGAGCTCTGGTCGCACCCTATTAAAAAATCGAGACATAATCATCATTTTTGTTTCAGCTAAATAAAATATTTGTTTATAAGATATAATAACAAAGTAGAAAATATTACAATATTCTATTCCAGTCATTATAGTTTTTACAAGTTTTTTTTTACTTTAAAGAGCACTCATTACTTTGCTCGTTAACTATCTCATCTAGTAATCCCTACATCGCAGCCTACCCCTGTCTTCTCTAAATGAACTGGACCCGTGTTCATGGTAATTCTGGGTCTCACCTGAATGTCGATTCGCCACTAAAGGGAATAGAGGATATAAATATTGTATCTGACGGCCTACAATCCAGACCTGTGGCTTGATAAATGATTTTATTTTTGTAAGTAGGTTTGCACAAACACTTTTACACGTCAATCATATTTTTTTTAAACTAGATGAGGTCGGCTTGTTGCTCTAATATTAATATTTGGCCTCTTTTTAAACGAAGATAGTGTTTGAATTTAATTTTTCATACAAAGAGACTAATGAAGTGAACGTTGGTTGAATTTTGGTGAGCACGTGCAAAGCTTAGTGATAATGAAAAAGTTTTCTAGAATTAATTTCACTGTATCCAATTGTTACTTGTCAGTGAAAGAAATTCCAGAAAACGCTTTTTTTTGGCATACCTGGCCCAATAATGCCGTGATGGATAGATATCCATCACGGCATTATTGGGCGAAAACCTAATTAATAAAGAGCAGCGGTGGCCCACTGGGTAACAGCCCCGACTTGCGAGTCAGGTCGTGGGTTCAGACCCAGGCAGGCGCTTCAACTTTGTGTAAATATCTTAATCACTACTCTCTAAACGGTGAAGGAAAACATCGTGAGGAAACCGGCATGTTCTAGAACCAAAAATTTGAAGACATGTGACATCTACCAACCTAACCTACACTGGGCTCGCGTGGTAGATTACTGTCCACTCCCTCTTGAAGAGAGGAGGCCTGTGTTCTCAGCGGGATTGTCCGAAAGGGTTACCGCTGGCCCGGAACATAAAGGGCTAAGGAAGGAACACGGGTGGGTTTTATTCAGTAAGAGTCTGACACTCCCTTCCGCTCCACCCAGAGCGGGAGGGGTCATTTGATGATTTCCCATCCTCAAATTAAAAAAAGGCTTGTGTCCCAGCAATTGGAACATTATAGGCTGATTTTGATTATGATTAATACCTAATTATGTTGTTACTAATATAAGATGTACCTAGGCAATGTATAAAGTTTAGCAATAAAAATATTTAGCTTTATATAACCATTATATATTTATTTAAAGTCAAATATTAAATTATGTTAACGTAAATTGACCAACTTCAGAGTAACTTCCGACACTGGCCAGAAATTTCACTGTGTTAATAATATTTTAAATAAGCTAATAGTAACTAGTAGTTTCAACGTAATGCAGAATATTATAAAATAAAAATGTGCGAGAAATATAACACGGAGAGGCACACCACATAATATTTGTTTAAGCCTCAGTTTATTAAGACATGAAATTCTAATTTCAACAGAGTGTTCATTAAAAAAACATTGAGCAAAATAAATAAACACAAAGTCGAAAATGTTATGATGATTATATTAAGTAAACCGAAGACGTTTTATAAAATTAATCCGAAATAAAAATACGTAAGCAGAGAAAATCCCGTAATCGTATTTCTGTCAAATCCTTGTAAATAGAATTTCATCCCCTTGTGTCTTTGTATCGAATATTGGACGATTTATTAAAGCTTTTTCTTACTTAAGTCTACTTAAAAGTCAATTCAGTCCCACAGTAGTCGTTCCAATCAATCAAAGTACGATTGAAAATTCGATCGCAATAAGAGATGACGAGGGAAGGATTACGTGACTACATTACAGGATATCGCTGAAATATTTTCAGGACTTTCCTTTTGAGACTCAGCTTCTAATTTTTTTCGCAAAACTGTCAATTTTTTATTAAAATTATTTCGAATTTTGGATCCATTGCTAATACTGTAGATACATAAATTATACGCTAATGCACAGACAACCTTTCACGTTATGTTTAACGGGAAGCGTAAAGTGCTAATATCTAGACTCAAACATTAATAATGGTTTTGGAGGGGATGGGGAATGGTAGTAGGGCAGTCTACTGCCATTCCCTACTGCATTGCAAGCGTAAAGGCTCCCGCAGCCACGTGCGACGCTACTCTAGCTAGTAGAACAAATTCTATTTAAAAAATGATGAAAATTGTTCTAACAGAATCACTTCGCGCCTGTCTGCTGTAGCCTTGAAAGCGTAAAAGCCCTCGAAGGCTCCTGTTGGGCAGGCGAGAGGAAACGCCCGGGTGTCACCGTTGCCAGGATCGCCCAGAGGACACGGTAGAGCACACGGTGGAGGTCAGCCCCGCTTGGGCAGAGCACCGCCGTGTCCTCGTAGAGGCGATCGGCAGCGGCGGCGACCTTTCGCGTCCAGCCCTGGTTCAAGCCATGGTCAGGGGCGAGAGGGAATGCGAGGCAGTCGCCTCCTTCTGCGAAGCAGTCATGCTAGCGAAGGAGGTGGCGGGATGGCTGAGGGCGAGAGCCTCCCGTCCCAGCCGCCGCGGGAGACGCTCCGGGCGTCGGGAGCCGCGTGACGACTCCCGGCCACCGTAGGCGCGGGCCTGTAGACGGAAAGTAATGGATAGCTCACCGTCCGATCAGAACCAGGCCCGTGCCGGACGGCGCGTACGTGTTTCACGCATGCCTCAAAGAGATGTCAGCATCAAGGAAGGGGGCCCTTAGGGCTGAAGCCTGCGGGGTCAGCGGGATTGTCCAAAAGGGTTACCGCTGGCCCGGAACATAAAGGGCTGATGGGATGGGAACATGGAACACGGATGGATTTTAGTCAGTAAGAGTCTGACACTCCCTTCCGCTCTACTCAGAGCGGGAGGGGTCATTTGATGATTTACCATCCTGAAAAAAAAAGCGTAAAGGCCCTTAACTTTAAAGGTGAGCCATTTCACACAGTTGTGGAAACATAAATCTGTAAAACATAAATATCGCTGAAAGGATCTAATAAAAGTTTTGTACGTATTAAAATAATGGAAAAGATGAAATCAATATTTTTAAGTGTAATTGCTAAGACAAAAGAATTATGTGCGCGCACAGTTCAAAACACGTGTGTTTCCATTACCCTGTTATTTACGTCTTGTTTGTAAAACGGTTCTCCGAATATTTTGCATAGATCGTGAAAATATTGATACGGACATTACTGTGTCCCGATCATGTAAGGGGGAAAAAAAAAATTGAGCTACGGCTACGCAAGAGGTATCAAAAGTTGCGTTTTGACACATATATTACGATTATTATAAAATTTAATTAGATATCCGGCATCTTGAGGCCTCTACCAGTCCTTGAAGTTTTTCAAATTTGCTATTTTTAGGGGTTCCTAATATAAACTATAAATCATACAAAAATAACATGTAAATGGTTTTTATTGAATTTAAGGGTACAACAATGAGTTAAAGCAAGGTTTAAAATAGTTGAAAGACAAAATAATCAATGGCAACTTTAAAAACGGAACTGGTTTTTGTGACCAAAATTAGGCATTTCTGAGCGAGATTTTAATCTGTTCCTAATAAAACCATCCCGAGCTTTAGTGTCCGTGACGCTTTGAGAAGCCTCCGTCACTAGTTTTACACATCTTTCCACTGACTGTGTCAGTCCGCGTTTTTCTTTTTTTCATTGCACTACGTAGGTATAATCAAAGATTGGCATTGGATTTGGATTGGATTGATTGGTATTTTACACAGACAAAAAAAAAAAACAGCATGTGTGCAATTCACACGTGGTAGAAGTGAAACCTTCAAAAACACTATATAATGCTTCCTATCTCATTTTCTCCCATGTTAAATCTTATGAATTTACATGTCTCTAAAAAAACAACAAAACAACATGTAAAAACTGTCGCTTTTTCGTGTCTTAAACTTTCAAATCACAACGATGCTAAAGAACATCCTGATGATTCTGGATCCAGATTCTGATCCAGATTCTGATTCTGATCCAGATTCTGATCCAGATCCAGATTCAAATCCAGATCCAGATCCAGATCCAGATTCAGATTCGGGTTCAGATTCTGATTCAGATTCAGATTCAGATCCTGATTCTGATCCTGATTCAGATCCTGATTCAGATCCTGATTCAGATCCTGATTCAGACCCAGATTCTGATCCTGTTTCTGATCCTGATTCAGATCCTGATTCAGATCCTGATTCAGATCCTGATACAGATCTTGATTCAGATCCAAATTCAGATCCAGATCCAGATTCAGATCCTGATTCAGATCCTGATTCAGATCCTGATTCAGATCCAGATTCAGATCCTGATTCAGATCCTGATTCCGATCCTGATTCTGATCCTGATTCAGATCCTGATTCAGATCCTGATTCAGATCCTGATTCAGATCCTGATTCAGATCCTGATTCAGATCCTGATTCAGATCCTGATTCAGATCCAGATTCTGATCCTGTTTCTGATCCTGATTCAGATCCTGATTCAGATCCTGATTCAGATCCTGATTCAGATCCTGATACAGATCTTGATTCAGATCCAGATTCAGATCCAGATCCAGATTCAGATTCAGATCCAGATTGAGATCCAGATTCAGATCCAGATTGAGATCTAGATTCTGATCCAGATTCTGATCCTGATTCTGATCCTGATCCTGATTCTGATCCTGATTCTGATCCTGATTCCGATCCTGATTCAGATCCTGATTCTGATCCTGATTCTGATTCTGATCCTGATTCAGATCCTGATTCAGATCCTGATTCAGATCCAGGATCCTGATTCTGATCCTGATTCTGATCCTGATACTGATTCTGATCCTGATTCTGATCCTGATTCTGATCCAGATTCAGATCCTGATTCAGATCCTGATTCAGATCCTGATTCAGATCCTGATTCAGATCCTGTTTCCGATCCTGATTCAGATCCTGATTCAGATCCCGATTCAGATCCAGATTCTGATCCTGTTTCTGATTCAGATCCTGATTCAGATCCAGATCCTTGAATCCAAAAAAAATAAAAAAAATGCCAGTATGGGTTATACTGGCATTTTTTTCAAGATATTTTTTTATGTTTTTTTTTTATTATTTTTACGGTAATCTAAAACTAATAATGCAACTTTTGAGGGGGCTTGAGTAGCGAAAAGCGAAAAACTAATTTTTCGGGACACCCTAACGGACATGACAATGCAATACTTGTAACAATATTGAGTTTTTGGGTTTTTAATAGGCTTTCATTTATTAATATTATTATTTTTGAAACGTCTTTGACACATCTCGGGACCCTCGGGCCCGGACCTTTGGAAAGCGTTCTAGGGGCCAAAGCCTAAGCCTAAGCCTGCCCCTTAGACAATTTTTAAATGATGATGAGGTATCAACCGACGATTATCTCTGTATGCACTATGCAAGTGCACCCAAGGGCAACCTGCGGCGCTTGGTGCAGGACTATTGCAGCACATGGAAACAAAACATATTGGGCTATGGGTTTGGGTGGTCATAATGGATTGGTTACCTTGAACCAAGGTAGAGGAACTATGTCCCCTGCCTGATTAATGTTATGCTTATAAATATACGGATAAAATGGCAGGGGGTGACTTGCACACTGAATAATGGGCCCCCAAAAACGGTCGCTAGCACATAGTGTCGTAGCGACAAGAAGGCAACAAGTCCTAAGGTATTCCACGGCTAACATTAGGACAATCCCAGAAATACGATCAAGATACTACCAGCATCTTACTGAAATACTTCCCTCCTCCGAGCACTTGCAAATCTCCACTCAAGCCGGCCAATAATGGCAAGAAAGACATATGGAACAAGACTTCTCCCGGGGGTCCGTAGGGTCGCTACTGCCCAAAAACATGCTGCCCTGCGGGTTTCTGTATCTCTCTTGGTCTGGCTCCTCACCCCAGACCTGTTCCGGCAAAATAAACTCTTCCGGCATTGGTTTAGAGTTCGGAGCCAGCCCCACCACGACGCGGACGTCAACTCAGAGATTCGGCGGTTTTTATTATTATTATTTTGGTTAGACACACTAGCAGCTAATTAGCTGATGCGTGTGTATCGTATAGCACAAATATTGTATTAATAATATTATTATTATTATAATACATATTGTAATAATAATACATATTGTCGTGTTTTTTTTTTAATATTGCTGAATGGGCCCGCTCTTGACCTCGATCACGCCTAATGGAAAGCGATGGTTACGGTCTATGATGGAACGATCGTACCCAGAAGATGGCTAAGGCACTGGAACTCCCACGTATCGACGAAACACGGCAGGCTGCTTGACACCGGACTCCGGTGGGAGGGTGGTCGCAAACCAGGCGGGCGTTAGGCTTACCACCGCAAGGGAAGAAATGGCCAGTCAAATAAGGTGTTAGGTGTGACTGTCCAGGATGCACAAACTGCGCTACGTGTAGCAACGATCAACGATTTGGAATGCATAAAGAAGCCTTCTCGTGAGAAGGCTTCTTTATGCATTCCAAATCGTTAATTTAAATATGATTTAGCTATAAGTAATGACAACCAGTCTTACCAAGGACTATCGTATTACCCAAATATGGGCTGTGGACTGTGGAGGTCAGATAGGTAGTCGTTCCATGTAAAATACTGGTATTCAGCTGCATCTGGTTAGACTGGAAGCCGACCCCAACATGGTGATTGTTGTGTCAATAAATTGCTGTTTCATAGGTTTGTCTTTTAATTAGATAAAAGAGATGTGTTGGGCATCAATTCTTATGCTTATGTTAAAAATAAAAAATCAAGTGCTTACCTCCCTCATATATTTTATTTACTAGTGTCAGTTGTCAAATATGGCATTATACATATTAAAGTTACATTCACCTGGAACAGCTTTTTTGTCGAGCTCTAGAAGAATCTAAGTAATCATTAATTGAGCACAGAGCACGGACACATCTCAGCGGCTACTGCTAGAGACGGAATTGTCAACACTTTCCATAAAAACCAAGCGTAATGAAACGTGTTACCGTTTACTTAACGTTGGCACTATGACACAAATGACGAACAGAAATTTGAAAGCTTTGAATGACGGTCCGTGGCAGAAGTTGTGCGCTCAACGCCGCCGTTTCGGCGCTACGCATTTTATTAGTACTGCCGTCCCTAGACGCTGCCGACGACAAAATGTTGTGCTCTGTCTCTTTGACAAAAGATGTTTCCACAATAATATTATAAAGTTGAAAGTTTGTGAGTGTGTGTGTGTTTGTTACTTCTTCGCGCTCAAACGGCTGGCTGGACCAATTTTGATAAAATTTGGTATGGAGGTAGCCGACACCCTGGATTAACAAATAGCTACTTTTTATCCTGATATTTTTGTTAAAATATCGGGATAAAAAGTAGCTATTTGTATCCTGTTGGATCGAAACTTACCTGGGTGAAACCGCGGGGCGCAGCTAGTAAAGAATAATGCAACAACATTTATCAAAATGTATTAATTTTCTTTAGAAGACTTTACAGCTTTGCAAAAAAAGAAACATTTAATGACTAAATAAATTCACAAAAAATCTAACCACACCGTCCCTCACAAAATAATGGACACACACCCCGCGATCCATATCTCGCTCTCAGTGGAAAGCGCGTGCGCCTCGACCGAGCGTGTAGTGCACACGATAGTCATCTACCTCTGATATGCAGTTAATAATGTTACGCGATAAATAATGCAGGTGGAATAGGTACCTCTCAACTCCTGCGTCCTTGTTCGCCGCCATTCAATGCAATGCACTTCCTACCGATAAGCCATGTCTCGTATTAGAAATTGATTTCAGATAATTTATTGTATGCCCGGGGTTGTGTTCTTTAGGGTGCAATACGTTTCAATAACATTGGCTGTTCAATTTATTAATAGTATGCGACGTTTGTTTAGCTTATAGTTTGTGGAATGAATGGAGAATTATTGAAGGTGTTTTTATCATGGAAGTGTAAAGGTCTTAATTGTTTAAGACCTTATTAAATGTTTTTCTTAAGCTTTCCCGAAACGATCAATTGCAATTGATCAATTTCAATCAATTGCTGTCGTAGTAATATATTGTCAATCGCGGCAAGTGCATTTGGAAGACGATCAATTTACGCGTCAATGTGTATCGATCAAGGAAAATTGGCAATCGCAATTGGTTGTATCATAGAGAGTTTCAATGTCATTGCATTTTGGAACAAAGTAAAATTCTCCACCTTCTTAAATTTTCTCACTTCGAACAAATTTTGGTAGCCACAGTAGGTATAAATTGACAAATTTTAAATAACTCCAAATTAATAACAACCTATTAGTTTAGCTTTATATGAACCCAATTACAATTTCATATGCGGTAAACAAAACAGTATTCAACCACAACCGCATCAAAATCATAGTAAGCTATTTACGACGCGCATATTATCATGAATTTTTAAGTGTCCTCGTTTCAAGCGAGCGCATCCCACTGTGGAGAGATGAAGCAGTAAATTATTTGTTTATTCCCGCCACCCATATTTAAAAAAGAATAATTTAATATTTGTCGAGTGCCAGACGTAATTTTTCTCTTACTATATGACCCCCATTATAGGTGATTCACGTTTATGCATCATAATAAAAACGCTATAAAATCGCCTTTATTGGCCATCCTCCATGCACGAGTGGTAACCCTAAATTAAATTATTCAGTGTTTATTAAATTTTAGTTGGCTCTGCGAGCATATTTTAAAACTGTTACAAGAGCAAATTAAATTCATATGCGCCAAATGATCTAGTTTGTACGCAAACTTCGTTTATTGGATTACTCGTGCATGTTTTTATTGTATCGAACTGTTCTGATTTAAAAGTATCTGCAGAATATGCAGAATGCATATGTATCTGCTTCTCTGAATCTGGTAAATTAATAAAGGAATCTAATTAAATTAATGCAAGTGAAATGGACATTCAAGCAAAATATTTTCAATGATTGGATGCACTCGATTAATTTTGCAATTGAATGAAGTAACGACCAAGTTTTACGGGACTTACTGACAGGTATAGCATTGGCTATTTGGCCTGATGAGGAAATAGGTGAGGTTTTTAAGCTAATGTTACCATTAGAAATGCAGTCGCCTGTCAAATTAAGGCGAACCAACGTTCCAGACCTGTCTGTGTATTTGGGTTAGTGCTCAACCAGGTGAAAAATGTTACTGGTATACCATTACCCAAATACTATTGCGAATTATATTCATGTATTTTCTACTATGCGTATCGGCAGGCCAATTTTTAATTACTCTAGTTTGAAACCGAGAACAATTTATGTCACTAAATTGAGATTCATGATTTTCGGGAAAATTTGAAATTCAGACCAGCGTTCTATATACCAGGGGACCAGCTACCGTAGCCAGATAAAAATCTTCTGTTTTTTTCCGTGACACAGGTTTCCCCTGCGTTACTTAATCTTACAAGTTTTTTTGTGATAAGTCTTTGAATAATTCAATAACTAACTTTGTAAGTGCAGACTTTAACTAGTTTTAATAGAATAAAGATGCTTAAGATATAAAATGCAACTTAAGTTTATGAGCTAGTTCTTGTAGCACGAGTAATAAATTGCCCAACAATAAAAGTCAAGGGTTTTGACCACGAGTCAGGCCTACTCGACAGAATCAGGACTTTTATGACAAAATTGGCAATAAATGGCAACCCTAGCTGGTCGGGAGGTTCTGATCACGCTTCATTTAATTCCTATCGATTTTCGAGGTTCGTTACAAATGCAAAAACTTCTATTAGGCATTCCGTCGCTAGCTTTGGTATGTAAATTGAGATCTTAAGTGAAACAATAGATTTCGGTTTACGCCTGTATTGTCTCACGATAAAACTTTACAGAATTAATCATTAAATTAGACAGTCCACTGAATTTGTGATTCTGTGGAAGCAGTCTTCCTTCCGTCTTAGAAAGTTCTGCAGCAGTTCTCGTAGTTCACTTTGCTCACAACGGATGTCGCTGTATTAAACCTAAAAGGTGAATAAGTTTTTGCAAATTCTGTTCAGAATTTATGTTTTTAGAATTTAATTTTCACGATGCGTGGAAACGCTTATGTGGTTTATGTGAAATTTAAATCATGGAAAAAAATTGGAGTTAACCTTATTGTAATAATTCTGTAGTTGCCTTGTCATTTATACCTGAAATGATTGTTATAACTGGCGTCGCATAGCCATAGGTACTACGTATAATAATTATGTCCAATTTCCTTTATTAAAAAGTACCTAAATAAAAAAAAACCGGCTTTCATGATTAAAACGACAAACGTCGGTAACACAAAGTTAAAATAAAGTAGTCAACTCTGGTCCCTCTGTCCGAGATGTTAAGGACCATTATGCCTAATTAACAATTTTACGACTGTTATACTTTTATTAGGTACTTATAAAGCGCGTGGCATTAGAACAAAGGTAAATGTTTCCTGTGTTTGAGTAACGGGTACAAATATTTCTACTTAGTGGCTTGGTCACCTTTCGCTCACAATTTTAATCCGTTACCCCCTGGCCACAGCCAAGAGCGGCGCGGATCGCGGCGCGGCAGGAGGCGCGGCAAGCGGTGAGCGGCGAAAACAAATGGTAGACAAACTATGAAGTATGCCACAGCTGCCGGCGACGCTTACTGCGGCGCGACCTGCGGCGCGGGGAGAGTCGCGCGGTACGCGGCGGCGACGGGCTGCGCGGGGTGCGAGTGAAACAAATGTACTAGCGAGTATCGAGGCGGCCACAGCTCAGAGCGGCGCGCGCGGCGGCATCCATAGAGCATGTAACCTTTTAAGAGACGGAACTTAGAACATTCAGTTTGTGAGAAATTTGTTAACCTTCTTTAGCCAACCGCATAAAGAAAACATAGCTACCAACATGAAAAGTCTAAGTAGCACTGACAATGACAATCATGACGTTGACGGGAAGAACTGTCATAAATAGGGATGCGCAACGCATCGTATAGAAATCAAAAATCTTATCGATATTTAGAGTTCATCGATATCGATGAAATGCATACTACGCAAATAATAGTGAGGTTCCAAAACGAATTTATTTTATTATAAAAATTGGTAAAATAAAACACTGATTTAAATGATTTCTGTATTTATTTATTTATGTAAATTACTAGCGACCCGCCCCGGTTTCGCACGGGTAGCCTGATCGCTACCAAAATTCACAGGATCACCCGCTGGGTTAATCTGATGATTGCCTGAAGATTTCATAAAAATCGCTCCAGCCGTTGCTGCTCATGTAGTTTCTCTATTGGTAGATGCACCAGTTCTTCATTACCAACTGTTTTTAGCCACTCTCGACATCTGGAAGGTACAAAATATAAAAGGTTACTTCTAACTGACTATGTTTGCCTGATGTGAATTTATTTAGTGTGATTTATAGCTAAGAAAACACCGAATTTACACTATCAGATAACTAAATGGAATTGACTATTATACTTAGAATAGAAATTCTAGATTTATTTACATACATAATGGTGTCACAGGTAGATAATGTCTTAGACTGTCCGACCCATTTCTTTAGCAGTCAACCTACTTAGACTAAATTAAATTACAATTTACGGTCAGTACATTAGACAAATAGGTAGGTATTACTGAAGGCACAAATGTTTTAAAACATTTCTTTATTAGAGTTTCAGCTAATCTTGATTGATGGCTTGAGGGTCGTATTACGGAATTTGAATGATGCTATTAATTTACAATGAGGTAGTGCTATGTGAGCATAAGATCACATTAACACTATGTAGGTAAAACTCACCGGTTTGGATCCAGTGGAAACTTGGAAAAAAACAAATTATTTCCAATATGCCAGGCCTCCTTGATGCCGCAAACATCACATTTTCTGTGACCCTTACTCATGATGGTTCACAACAACTATAACATAGAGTCACTGTCTCGTTATTATATAGTAATAATAACAATAAAATCATTTACACTAATAGTCAATATCTCAATAAAACTGTGTGAGGATGACACGGAGAAGCAGATCGCCCCTAAGACGACCCACTGACCAGATGCTCGACTCAACGTTAACACAATCACAGAAATTATTCGGATTTAATAAGTTGTATTCCCAAATCTTACAGAAAAAGGAAAAAAAACAGAAAAATCACAACACGAAGCAAAGTGACGCGAAGGCAGACATGTTTGTTTCACTTCGTAGTGTAATGTTGGTCATCCTGAGATTCTGCGTTTGTTTCTGAATGTTGCATAAAGAAGGTTACAAATTCCATATAAAAATAATTTGTTCGGAGTTTCACAGGACTGGCGGCATCGGTGGACGAATTCAGACATCGCGCGACCGAAACAAATCATTTTGTTTTTGTCGCGCGTTGTATTGTAAAAATAATGGATATGGAACAATTTATTTGTGAAATATTGAGTAGACCAGCAATATGGATGTCAAAACATCCACATCATAAATATAGGCATGTTATAAAAAAATTGTGGGCCGAAATAAAACAACAATTTCTTCTTTCTTTCTTTTAAATAAAACGTTGCCCCACACTAGGAATTACTCCTGTATCGTGGGTGCGTTTACAAACATTTAAATTCACATACAAACAGCCAGACCCGGAACAACTACCTATAGGCTATACAAATATTTGTTCCGTGCGGGAATCGAACCCGCGACACGCAGCGAATTCCCTGATAATAGTGGTAAGTTTTTTTAGTGGTAGGCATTTTAATAGTTTAGCCGTCCACCGTTGAAGCCACCGCGGTCGCAACTACTCTAGCTGTGGCATACCATCGCAAATCACGCCGCCCGCCGCGCCTCCGGCCGCACCGCGCCCCGCACCGCCAGAGACTGTGGCCAGGCCCTTAGGCGGTAACTTTGTACTGCGTAAGTTGTTGTTGTATAGGACGAAATAATTTAAATTCCACTGTATAATATGTTGAGTCAGTAGAATGGAACAAACAATCAATCAACTCAGTCTATGGTAGTCCACTGCTGGACCCTGTCCTTCACCTCCTGCATCCAGTCTGTCCCAGCTACTATCTAAAGGTCGTCGGTCGGTCGTCGTCGGACTGAAGTTACCAACATAGCTTGCAGAGTAAGCAAGCTGAAGGCAGTGGGCTGGCCATGTTTGTCGAACGACCGATGGCCGCTGGAACAGACGAGTCCTGGAGTGGAAACTGTGTATCGGTAAGCGTAGCGTGGGCATCTCCCAGCTAGATGGACCAACGACCTTAAGAAGAATGGAACAATAGAAATAAAATATCTGCTTAGAATAGTACCTACAGTACCCGGCGATAAATATTGCACATCGACCTATTCGATCCTATCGATTTTATACAAAAAATAAAAATAATTATCAGAAGACGCAAATCATAATTGTTTTAACAGCTCCTAATAGATACCGGACTGTTTGTATTTCGTGCGACAGATATAACGCTCTACAAAGCCGAAATTAGCCGATTGTCTCTTTTCAAAGGTCGATGTGCAATATTTATCGCCGGGTACCTACTGTACATAATGTCAATTCCATGTGGGCGAGTTTGTGATAAACGTTCCATATCTGATTACTACATAATTATTTATTTGCATGACCAGTAATTAGAATAACCGTACTTTTGACGGTATAATTAAATTATGATTGATTGAAATTATAATTTTATTGGTCACATTTGACTTCATCAAGTCATCATCATTTTCACGATACCAATTTGTAAATCTGCGCCGAATAAAACGACCTCCACAAACTGTAAGGAAGCCATCAATACCAATACAGTTCAGCAAATAGATACAGAAACGTAACGAGCAATAAATATAATGTTAATATCACTACATTTCGATAGAAACCTGGACCACACGCGATCAAAGCGACACGAGCTATAAAAGATCTTTTTTTGGAAATAGCCCGTTCGATTTCTCTGTTTGAAACTGTAGGAATAATAAACATATCAGCATCAGCATTCAACAATTTACGGTTCACAGGAATTTTCAATTTAGTCCCGAAATGAGTAGTTTCATTTTTAGAACTTTTTTTTTGTTAGAAAAATATTGGCCTAGATAACACTGGTAGAGATTTAAAAATGATTGATATCAATTTCCATATAACTAGTTCTGATTACTTTGTGCACGGATATTGAATTGCTCTGTATTTCAGGAAAATCATATAGGTACAATATTTTTTTGTTATATGTCGAACTATATAGTGTATTATTTTTATGTTTAACTTTTAACTGTTGTCCTAAAGCGATGTTTAGATTATCAACGTTACTTGCAGAAGTTGACTTCCGCATGCAATTATAAAACTTGCGGTAAGTAGTGAGGTTGATGCGATTGTTTACGCGGTGAGAATTGCTTGCGGAAGTCAACTTCTGCAAGTTTTGCTGCTTGTC
This sequence comes from Luperina testacea, assembly GCA_927399505.1. Classification (NCBI taxonomy): domain Eukaryota; kingdom Metazoa; phylum Arthropoda; class Insecta; order Lepidoptera; family Noctuidae; genus Luperina; species Luperina testacea. The sequence continues at coordinate 12,172,734 of OV656768.1, read as the reverse complement.
TAAAATTCGCTCTAAGTTATGTTTAATATCTATAATAGAGGGTGGGGTGCTGGCTTAAAATATTAGACTAATACTGTTGATTATAGAGTAAGTAATTATTTTGTTGGTAATTATTGTGTGTACATTATCATGGCTTTAAAATGATAATCACCAGGGTGAAATACTTTTCTAACACCGTTATTATCATATACTAGTATCTAAACTTTTCCAGTTAACTCCACCCACGGGTGGAGTGTAGGTAGATTTCTAACCTTTAACACACGTTTAAAATAGAGCCGATGAAAAGAATATAAAAAATTTCCACGCTCATTTATTTTAAGAGCACCCTCCCAGCAGATAAAAAATATATAATAGACATCAGTTAAAAATGTCGGGTCTCTGAAACAGGGTATTAATATCAGTCAATTTATAATCTGCGGAAGCAAATACGGCGGTCTACCGATACACCCACGTTATTATCCGAAAATGGAATTTACGTAGGTAGAACCAACACTTAATACTGAGAAAATTGGACAGAGAAACTTTGACTAAGGCAAGAAATAAGGTATCTATAGTCTGTTCCAAAAGTATCTGGTGGTATAAACAACAACAACAATAAGTATAAACAAACCCTGTTCAGGTTAAATTCTTACGCAACCACTCACAAGGTAATTAGTAGCACATTCATTTGTATTTAGAAGGTTTCAACTTTATATCTCAACACTTGTTTGAGTATAAAATTATTAAATCGTATTTGAAAAATCATCGACGATAATTTAAGTTATAAAATAAATGTCAATCGGCAATGAAAAACATGTTTAAAAGGTGATTTAAAATTATAATTTTGGGTTTAAGTATTCAAAAATAATCAACCATAGTACTCAATTTGTAATTGACACTATAAATTGGTATCCACGGGTACGTTTCTGATCCAATTGTTTACATTTTCATCAAATACTTTTGGAACAGACTATACAATCTTATTTCTTGTGTCTCTCTGTCCAATTTTCTCAAGTGCTACTTAAGTTTTTGGAGAAAACATTTTCCCTATCATAAGCCTGAAATCCTCCTTTGTTTGTATTTAAACACTTATTTGTCTGAAGGCCGACTCAAAGTCTAGAGAAACATAATTGAAACAAATTAACATCAGTTTGACGGAACTAAATGTAACTGAACCTTATCTAAATATATCCTTTATTGTAGCTTAATAGTTTTGGTCTGGGTTTGATGGGCAGTGGCAGGAAAACAAGTGGGTATTAAAGCCTACTTTATAGGTATTTATATTTACAGTCTTAGTCTTACGAACGTGACAGTTTGTAAGTTAATTGAGGACGAATTTAAAACTACAGGCTCAGCGGCGCGGGCTGGCTCGAGCAAGGGTCGGGGCGGTCATGGTACGGGGTGTCGCGACGAGCCTCGACTTTGAGGGCAGAAGGATGGCTGACGGGACTTGTACTTCCTGAGAGTACTGGTGGCCTTACTACTCTTCTGAAGGAGGGTAGTAGCGTCGTCGGGGGTGGTGAGGGTATGCCTTGGTCGGCGAAATCTACTTATGCGGGAGGGAGTGTACCGGGAGGCCGCCGCAATCAGGGGATTGGGGGCTTTCTGGCAGAATCAAAGAAGCGCTTGGAGAGGCGTTTCATGAACACACGAGACTACGCAAGCATAGGTCATGATGGGACGGATGACCGCTGTGTAGAGGCGCAATTTGCAGTTAAGTGATAATTTGCTGCGGTCAGTTAGTAAGGAGTGGAGCCTAACGAGAGCGAAAGAGGCGAGCGAACGCGCCATCTTTATGTGCTCTTTGAAATTCAGGTTGTGATCGAGAATGACCCCTAAGTATCTGGCTTGCTTACCCATATGGATCGGCTTGCCATACATAGAGATCGGTCTGGGGAATGGAATCTACCATTCGGTGCTCCCCCTTTTATAGTCGTGAAAAAAAACGCGTTTCGCGTTTTCACGCACAACTTTTCTATCTACCGTCATCCAAAATATCAACGACATAAAAGGTGGATATCCGTTTGGAATATTTTCTATGTTTCGCTAGATTATTCCTTAATATTTTTGCTAGTCTACTTTTACAGACATATTGAAATAATAGAATAGAATTTTTTTTTATTAAAGTGACGAAGACTCAAAACTCAAAGACTCAAACCCAAACAAGATTGTTAGTAAAAGTTACGACTATATTAGTAAGCACAGACACTAAACAAAAACACAAGAAATAACGGTTGGTCACCTTTGCGACATCCCATGAGAGACGGCACAACAGTGACCTATGTACGTAAACACAGTCAAGGCGACTCGCAACCATGTTTAAGACACTGTTGGAGCCGTCCCACACCCTGCGCACCAGGAAAGCGCACCTTTTACGCCCTGATAATGAAAGAATTATTGAATAAAGTAAATTCCTCCTTTCACCGGCCCCCTTCTACCTTCGGACATCCAGACGCACTGCAAGTTACCATCCCTGCCTAGTTGATATTCCACCAATTCGCACTAAGCGTTTTCAATGTCCTTTATAATGCGCACAGCAAAAGAGTGGAACTCTCTACCTGCGTTTGTGTTTCCGAGTGCATACAACCCGAATCTCTTCAAAGTAAGAGTGAACAGGCTTCTTCTGGGTAAGCTCACTCCATCGTAGACTTTGTCTGTGTCATCACTGGCCTAGATTAGAGTCAAGAGCAAATCCCTTTTCAAATAAATAAATAAAAAAATTGGTATTACATAATTGTTGCAAGTTTTGGGTTATGCAAAACATTACTAGTTTATCAAGTTTTTAACAGTAAAAGGAATACTTATGATAACAATACCTATAATTAGGATAATCTAGTACGTGCGTCAAGTGGACGTGAAACAACCCGCCCTAATTGCGTTATTTACGTTGATGAGCAGACCAACTTTTCAAACAATGATTCAGATTGTGATAGATACAGTGTTACGCAATTAGGGTGCTGGAAAAAAAATTGTTTGGTTGGTTCTTGTTGCTTTGATTCAAGTGTATCTACATAAACAGGAATTACGAAAATTCATGTTTTCAAGTACCTTTTGTGTTTTATCTGCATACAGGTGGCCTTTGGCAGAATCATAAAAGGATAACATTATGAATCATAATAATGGCGCATACAGTCCGTGTTTTTCTTTTTTCGCTGCACTACGTAGGTATAATCAAAGAGGTTGGGATTGGATTGGATAGATTGGTATTTTAACACAGACAAAAAAATTAATAAATGAAAAATCCTTCACCAATGGGATTTGATACGATTAACTTAACAGTTAACTGTCCATTATAATTCATAATGTTATCCTTTTATGATTCTGCGTATGGCCTTTTTAGGCCCCCAGATCTCTGAGGATATCTCCACCAACTATATTTATTATTACTACTACTTGTGCTCCCTACTATTACCGTTCTCTTCAGAGAATAACTATCAACAAATGCTTTAATAATGAAGATATCTCTTTCCATCCTCCACTTTAGAAACGTGCCCCCAATTGTAATCATTGCCATTTCCAACAAAATCTATAGCTACTTACGTACTAAGTTAAAAATGGAGTGTGGCGTGAATAAAGAATGGAATTCCGATCCGCTAAGCCCACGCAATCGTGTTGCTTCTATTTTGCTTTTTAGCGTTCTGAAGCTAAATGCGATTGTTGTGAGTCGTACAAGCTTACCATGAACTTGGAACTCGTCATAATTGAAAAAAATTAAGTGTTGTTTTTATCGTCTTTTTTTTGGGAATAATCTACTGTTTTTTCTACCGTGGTAATAAGTGATCGTCAAGAAGATTTGTGTCATTTTCTTCTTGAGGCTCTCTTGCTTCTTTCTACTTTCCTCCTCTTCTTTCCTTTGTCTCTTATTTTTGCCTACTCTCCTTTTCTCTGTCTCTTTTATTTGTTTCGTAATTGTATTTCTTATTTACGTTTTCCTTCCTCTATCCTTTTCCAATCGTGACGCAGAATACTCCGTTTCTAACATACTTGTAATCAAATTATCTGTATAATACGACTTTTCCAAGACCATAAAAGTTTATAATGAATTTCATAATTACCCATTTCCAGTTGAGCAAGATAAACCCAGAAACACAGAATCACAGAAGACAGAATAAAGTGACAGTTCCACTAAGGCATGAGAAGTTTGTTAAATCTGTGTGTTTGAGTCAGTAGAGCACTGAGCAGTGTAAGTTGTTAGTTGTAGAAGTGAACGATCTAGCTTGGCGCGAGTGGTTTGACTTGACTTGTTGATATGGAAGTAACCTATTACGTGTTCTTTGAATAAAACTGATGAAATTGTTCCTGAGTTTTGAAGGAGACTCAGATAATACTTGATAGTACCTACACCTAGTTGTAATACCAATCTTAAAAGTCAACATATCAACGTTATGAAATAAAACTACTTATACCTATGTGTGTTCATAAATAAGCATGTTTATGGTGTTAAAATAGAAGATTTTTCCATGATACTAAAGTTGTGCACGTTTTAATAAACGGAGTTTTGTTGCGAAACCCATAGCGCTCTAAACTTTGTAGATTTATTATGCACCGCAACTTCGTTAAATGTTTATTTGAACGATACTTTGCGTAAGAATATTTATTATTCATCCAATTTTAACCAACTGGAGTTCTTAAATGTTTCCTATATTCCTCAAAAATATGTTTATTATTATTTCATTAAATATCACGTCGTGGAGCTTAGTGAAGCACTGGACAGCTGCGATACTTGGCACACCTATAAATCGTACTTGTCAAGGGACACAGACTTGAGTTTTATCACTGTATGCAGTCGAGAAACCGTGGTATCGCTGCCAGGCGACAGGAAATAAGGGCCAATGTCCCCACCCCCGGCCAGGGCGAGATTAATTCACTGAATAAATAAAAGTCAGCGGATTAGGCCAAAGTCGTTTCCTCCCTCTTAAGCTGACCTCGCGTGCTATTGTGGAAAAATGCCCACCACATAAATAAAATTCGGACGACACCGAATCAAAGTGAAACACACAGATTTGTTGTTTCGGCGAATAATTACCAACGATAAATTACCCGAGGAAAATATTTTGTGGAAATGCCTGACCATAATGAAGGGGAATTATTTATACATTTTACTCTCTCCTAAAACTTACATGGTTTTTTGTATGGGTAAACATAGCAAGTAATCTCTCGGTTCTCAGATGATAAATCTGACATTGATGATTTTGTTTTATATAAGTTTGCATATCCTAAACCAGCGAACAAATCTCGGACAATGTGTGCGAAGAACAAATGTTAAATGTTTAATGTGGCGAGGTTAAACAAAGATACGCGTATGATGGTACCCAGTCACCGGGGAATGGAAAGATGAATCACGAAAATTTGAAAAACCTTTTTAAAAATTTCCCACGTAGCCAGACGTTGGGAGTCATAAAAAATTCAGCTTACAGCTTTCGCGCTTACAAAATGAAATAGTGGTTTGTTTTCAACGGGAAAGAATATTGCATTATTAACTTAATGGATTTTAACTTATTAACGGAATGGATATTTGGGGTGCATTCGCAAAGTGGGCTGTGGAGATGTCATCTCATATTTGGACATTAATATTATATTGCATTGGCAATAACGTATTTCAGGAAGAGTGGCACTTTAATTTATTTTGGTACCAAAATAGGTCCCTTCGACGAGGAACATTATTCCTGGAACAGATAAAAAAGGCTAAATTGGGCAATGAAACTAAAGGCTTATCTCGATCCAATCTCCACATTCTTTACGTATCTAGCCAAAGTAGGGATAGTCCTTATTTGCAAGGACTTCAATCGGGTTTCAAAATTACCTCCAGATTACAAAGTATCAATGTGATCTTCAATCTGTCTACATGATTAGATAAGCGTGACTGTAATCCTGGATCGGTGGTATTTTAGTGAAGCAGTGACGTAGAGCCGGTAAGTTCGGAATCGTACCGCGCTCGGCGACGTGGATGGTTCGTACACGGCTCCATGTTACATTACCTCAAATTGCATTAAGGCTTGTGTGGATATTCCATAGTATATCGAAAATGTGGACAAACTTTCATTGTTGTAAGTTTTCAAGTAAAGAATTTCGAGTGTATTTCAGTGTATTCAAATATAAAGGATTTTGTTGCTGATCCGGGAATGGGAGAAATTCTTACTATACTTCTACTAGTATTTTAAAATTTGTCTGCAGGAATCATCCAAGAAAAACATTGCTTTTCGTTCAGTTTTTCAATTTCACGTGTTTGTTATTAACCTCCTGGGAACGTACTTCGTTGGATGGTTCTTGTTTCAAGTTTTGTTCATGCGGATAGGTAGCTGTAAAAACTTCGATAAAATTCAAGATCTAAAGATTGAAGGCTCTCAAGTTCTCCTTAACACATAATACGGCATAAAGTAAAGCAAAAAAGTATATATTTTAACTGAGAAAACTCCTACAATATCGGATAAAACAGTGTACGGAAGTTCGAGAAACTTACAGGATTTGCAGCAAAACTTATAACTTTTATCTTGAAAAAGCAAATGTAGCATCCTCATTTTGCCGTTTACTATAAAGGGGACTGATCGAAGAAGTAGAACGGATCATAAAATGCACGTCGCTCGAAGAGAAGTTGGTTCAATCAATCACAGACTAATCGAAAATTCCAACTCAATAAGTGCGGAGAGGCGATCGAGGACGGATTATGTGTCTCATCATTAGATATTACTCGGAATTCTCTAAGAAATTCTCTCTAGTTGAAGTCTTTTCATTCGTTCGTTTTCATCTTTACGATGAAAGACAGATACGAATAAATTAAATCCGAAATGTAAGATCACTAAAGTTTCGGTAATTCGAAAGTTTCTTAAGATATTCCTTAAATCTGGAGTATTTCTGCCTGTTTAGATTTACATAATATAAACGGTAGGCAACAGAATTTCTAGCGGAATTAGCATTCGTAATTAACATCTATTTTGAAATATATCTATGGTTGGCATTAATCAAAAAGACGAACTTCTATATTATGATTAATATTAATATAATCATTTTTATATTAATACTAGTATTTGGGCGTTGCGCGAGCTGCAAGCAGCTCGCGGGGTCGCGTTTTTGAGGAGTATTTCTTACCCTTGTAAAAAGTATTTGGGCGTTGCGCGAGCTGCAAGCAGCTCGCGGGGTCGTGTTTTTGAGGAGTATTTCTTACGATGGGGGGAGGGGTGAAGGGGGGAGAGGGGGGAGTTTTGAAAAATGATTTCGACCAACTCTGGGCCCCTTGATATGAATCTGAAAAAAAAAATTTTCCAAGTCTCTTAACTTCCGAGATCTACCTAGAGGGGGGGAGAAGGGGGGCAAGGGGGGCAACTTTGAAAAATGAATTTTACTTTTCCGAGCCTCCTCTATACGAATCCGTAAAACAACAAAACACGGGACTCTTAGTTTCCGAGATACGATAGGGAGGGGGGAGAGTGGGGTGGAAAAGGGGAGGTTTGGGATTTTTCCCATACTCGTGAGAGTTACTTCTATACGAATCTGTAAAAATATACCCACCTCCCCCTTCACCATCTGGGAGAACAATTATGTCAGTGAGTGGTAATCGAGCTTTATATAATATAATAACTAGTATTTGGGCGTTGCGCGAGCTGCAAGCAGCTCGCGTGGTCGTGTTTTTGAGGAGTATTTCTTACCCTTGTAAAAAGTATTTGGGCGTTGCGCGAGCTGCAAGCAGCTCGCGGGGTCGTGTTTTTGAGGAGTATTTCTTACGATGGGGGGAGAGGGGGGAGTTTTGAAAAATGATTTTGACCAACTCTGGGCCCCTTGATATGAATCTGAAAAAAAAAATGTTCCAAGTCTCTTAACTTCCGAGATCTACCTAGAGGGGGGGAGAAGGGGGGCAAGGGGGCAACTTTGAAAAATGGATTTTACTTTTCCGAGCCTCCTCTATACGAATCCGTAAAAAAACAAAACCCAGGTTTCTTAATTTCCGAGATACGATGGGGAAAGGGGTGAAGGGGGGGAGAGGGGGGAGTTTTGAAAAATGATTTTGACCAACTCTGGGGCCCTTGATATGAATCTGAAAAAAAAAATGTTCCAAGTCTCTTAACTTCCGAGATCTACCTAGAGGGGGGGGGAGAAGGGGGGCAAGGGGGCAACTTTGAAAAATGGATTTTACTTTTCCGAGCCTCCTCTATACGAATCCGTAAAACAACAAAACACGGGACTCTTAGTTTCCGAGATACGATAGGGAGGGGGGAGAGTGGGGTGGAAAAGGGGAGGTTTGGGATTTTTCCCATACTCGTGAGAGTTACTTCTATAGGAATCTGTAAAAATATACCCACCTCCCCCTTCACCATCTGGGAGAACAATTATGTCAGTGAGTCAGTCAGTCAGTGGTAATCGAGCTTTATATAGTATAACTAGTATTTGGGCGTTGCGCGAGCTGCAAGCAGCTCGCGGGGTCGTGTTTTTGAGGAGTATTTCTTACCCTTGTAAAAAGTATTTGGGCGTTGCGCGAGCTGCAAGCAGCTCGCGGGGTCGTGTTTTTGAGGAGTATTTCTTACCCTTGTAAAATTTTGAGAATTGGACAGTAATCCTTAGCACTTATAGGATTTTGTAATAAAATCTCTTAAACATTTTGTACGGATTTATGTATGGACTTTTAAGTAAATCAACTGAATGTTTTTTTTTTATTCCTACAGTTGATTTATATAAAAGTCAGTACGAATAAACTATAAAATAATATTCCTTGTAAGTGACTATCTCCCGAATGCTGAAACGTCACTCAAAATTTAAGTAGCACTTAAATTTAACAGTTACTCAAAAGTGACGTTTGGCCATACAAAATTTAAAGTTTAGTTTTAACTGCTCAAATTTTAAGCAGCCCTTAAATGTTGAGTGACGATTCAGTATTCGGGGGTAAGTAAATAATGAAATAAGTTCCTACTTTTATGCTTTTCAAAACTACTCTACCCCAGGGTAACATTTATTTATTTATTTAGCATGTGTATGGGAGTATGCAATATTACCAAGGTCGCATTGATTTTTTATTTCCTGGTTCGATTCACTCACAAGATAGTAATTTCCGCGCTACCAGAAGGTTTGGTTCCTGGTGCGTTTTATTTCAAGGTATCCCCATTATAAGCATAATCCACCTAAACTACTCGATTTACATAACACTAAATCATATCTAAACTACATCTATATTAAGTAGGTATGTATATCAAAATCTAAAGATATTAGAGGCCTAATCCACCTAAACTACTCGATTTACATAACACTAAAACAAATCTAAACTTCATTTATATTAAGTATGTATTTATCCAAAACTACAGATAACTAACTACAAACCTTTTTCCACACCACCCGAAGAGGTAAGGTTTCAAGAGCGTTTTTTTTTACGTGGTATCCCCAAGAGGCCTAATCCACCTAAACTACATCTATGTACCTACATACATTATACTACACTTCCCTAAAATCAAAGTAGCTAATCACATTAAAATATATTTACTTGATATTAATAAATAGGCCTAATCCACCTAAACTACGTCTATGTACCTACATACATTAATACATTATACTACAATTTTCTAAAATCAAAGTAGCCTAATTACGTTAAAATATATTTTCTTAATATTAATAAATAAACTGGATTAAATAAATATTATGTTAGTGTAGTTATGTTAGATTTTAATAGCAAATAATATATTTCCACTTAACCATCACTCTCTAATCATCTTATTTTCATTCAGTTTCGATCACGCAGTAGGTAGGTATACTTACATATATTATTACTATTAGGTAAGATAACAAATTATTGTAAATATTATTACGAAAAACTAAAAAACAAAAAAATAAATTAGAAAATAATTATTAAATAGAAAATAAAATAATAAGTAATACCTAAAAATAAATACTCTGTAAGTCAGTGTCATTGACAAGTGTGATATAGTATGTTATATGATAAAAGTTATACAAATACGTTCAAATATATTCTTAAACTATTACAAGTTCACAAGATTCACAACATACTTCTACAACGTTCTCTTATTATCCTTCTTTTCACATATACACACACACATACTTCCCCTTGACTTCATTCATAATCCTTTCAATCAACATTTTACATACTGCTTGCTAGCAATTTCACATATACACACACATACTTCCCCTTGATTTCATTAATAACCCTTTCAATCAACATTTTATATACTAATTGCTAGCAATTTCATTTACACACACACACTTACTTCCCCTTGACTTCATTCGTACATAACCCTTACAATCATCATTTTACGTACTAATTGCTAGCAATGGACATAATACGGACTATGTGCGTGCAAAGTGTATGTGTACATGAAAAATAAATAAATATAAATCTATGATTACAACAAATTGTCATTGATAATCATGGCAAACAAACACTCCAACCCAAACTATTCGTCAATTATAAATAAATAAAACGGAACGTAAGGTAGTTCGAGATGAATACGTACCCAATGCGAGATCGTTATTGAACCATGTTACTGGTCAGTAGAAAATCTGACCGACTGTTGACCGGGAACGGTTGGTTGCCCGGTCAACCGAATGATCTGTAAGTAGTTAGGCTTTGGATTTTGATCAATCGGCTTACTGCCGAGAACATGCTCTGGTTGGTGATGAAGTCAATAGAACCAAGTGATTGCGAATTCGTCGTTGAGGTGAGTTGTCGTACCGGTGATGAGGGGTGAGTAAAGTGTGGTCGGTGTCGGTTGATTGCTAGGATGTCTTGCATTGTTTGTGGCGCGAAAATCAGGATGAGATTCGATGTCAAGTTGTGGATGCTATCTGACTTGTGGTGGATCGGTCGGGACGGATATGTCCGTTAAAATGGGTAAAAGTTGTTGTCTTATTAGTAATGAGTCGTAGTGTGCAAAGGTGTGGGTAGAGTCATTGTATTGGTTGAATGAGTTATATGGCATGGAGTTATGAGTTATATGGCAGATACCGAATGTCTTAGTTACTCTTTACTAAAAAATAATAAGCCGTGGACTGCTGTGTTGCACGAAGGTGTGGGTTTAAATGGCAGATACCAAATGTCAAGTTGTGGATGCTATCTGACTTGTAGTGGATCGGTCGAGACGGATGATAATTATTTCCGTTAACATAACATGGGTATGCGGCATGAAAGTTGAGCGCTGACTTGAGACCCCGTGACTGCGCGGTAAGGATAATCGCTATCGCGCAGTTCACATTGGTCTCCGCTCACCATCCTTGCAGATATGATTTGTTGTCTTATCAGTAATAAGTTGCACTGGCAAAGGTGTAGGTAGAGTCATTGGTTCATTCATTCATTCAATTGGTTATTTTCTTTGTACTGGAATAAAAAGATGATGGGATGTTGGTTGATTGCTGGGATGTCTTGCGTTGTCCGTGGCGCGAAAATCAGGATGGGAGTCGATGGCAACTTGTGGATGCTATCTAGCTTGTGGTGGATCGGTCAAGACGAAAGATATGTCCGTTAAAATGGGTAAAAGTTGTTGTCTTATCAGTAATGAGACGTAGTGAGCAAAGGTGTGGGTGGAGTCATTGTATTGGTTGAATGAGTTATATGGCATGGAGTTATGAGTTATATGGAAGATACCGAATGTCTTGTTATTTTTTGCTAAAAAATAAAAAATAATAAGCCGTGGACAGCTGTAATGCATGAAGGTGTGTGTGCTGTAGTAACAAAACTGTTATTAGTAGGTATGTAAGGTATTTTATCTATGCGTCTTTGTTACCTGAAATAAATTGTTTATTATTATTAAATGGTACACCTAAAGTGTAAACTAAATAAAATATTAATCTTGCATGATATTCTTTTTAGTATACGGTTAAGTTGTGAAATAAATTAATAAGCAGACCAAAAAATGTATGAATCAAAATGTAACTATTTTCAGTGACACGCGAGAACAAGTGCTTCAATATGCAATTCTTTTTCTTCTTAAGTTAGTTCTTTAATAATATAAGTTTTGTAGGTTCCATTCAAAGATATAGGTAAAAAAATATAGGTAAATATAAAAAATCTGACCCGTCTCAATTCAAAAGGCCTTTACACTTTGACTCGGTTTGGAAAGTTTTCTTTATGAACCACATTTGCAATATGCTTTCTAGCGTTTTTCTTAGCTAACTACTGACATTTTAATATGTATTATAGTTAAAATTTATAAAGAGCAATTATAATAACTAAGTAAGTATAGTGTACATATTAGTTCGTTTTTTTTTTTTTTGTTTTTTTACACGCATGACTCTTTTTTTTGCATGCTGTTTTTTTAATACATGACCCATTTTTTTGCATGTTTTATTTTTTGTTTGTTTTGCATTTTTTTTTTTGCAATATCTAAATTTTTTTCTACAATCTTGAGTCATCTGTTCATGGTCAAAGGATGATACGAATTGAGCATCGTCGTCGAAATAGTAAAAGCGTATCCAAAGTTTATGTCTATGATTCGAAAGAATGTTCTGCGGATTCTGTTCTGTGATCCATGCAACTTGAATTTGGAGTGCGTTCTATCAGTGATCTTGAATGCGTCATGATGAAATTGCTATGCGTAGATTGTAACGACATGAATGTCACCGTGTAAATTTGCAGAATAAGTAAGTAGACTACTACGGCATCAATGGAGTTCCATCCAGATCTCATATTCTATGCTATACAAAAATCAAGGCTGATGACGCAACTAAAAATATGTTTGTTTGTGAAGTAATATAGTGGTCAGGTTTTGTGGATATTCTGCAGAAAGCGACGCCTGGAACACGTTTTTAGATTCTTGTTTTCAAAATCTTCAAAATTTAAATTCAAAGCTGGATTACGTTGTTACAATTTATTTTATGAAATGTTTTTTCAAATATGTTTCAAACAAGTTTTCGCATAGTTCCATCAAGATTCGGAAGTTTCATTTGAATTTGCTTTTATGCGACGACGGTTAATCAATTTTTTCTTTCTTTTTTCTTTCTTCCAAACAATTTGTGTATTTTTATATGCAATGTAATCTACATCAGGATATCATCAGAATGGAACGTAATAAATTATTTAATACATTAATAAATAATGTAAATCTTTTTTCACATTATTGTCGATATTGTCAAAAAAATAATTATTGTCGATAGAAATTTCGCATACAAATAGTTGAAAAGCGTTATGATAATTCAGCATAATTCAAACTACTTAAGCTTCAAACTACTTGAGCTTAATATCATGCTCAAAATTAAATGTAATTAAAAAAAAAACAGTTTAAAAAAATGGCGAAGAATAAACATTAGTTAAGACAGCAACGTTAGACATTGTATTTAAACTTATTTCATAAGAAGCAGAGACAGTTAAGTACTGAAAACTACGGTATTAATTATTTTAACACCTTATTACAGATTCAACATAATGAATGTACTTTGAAACAAACTAAGATAATTATGATAATAATTCATTATTATCTCAGTTCTTCGTTTACATTAAAATTTAAACGCTAATAGTTGGGGTTGAAACTGGAGTTTGTGAGAACCAGAATAAAAATCAGAATGAAAGTTGAAATAAGAGTCCAATGAAAGTGTTTAGGCTTCTTTCATGCGCAGCTTAAGAGTAAAAACAGTAAGAGACAGAGCGAAAAGATTAAGTGCGCCTTTTGAGGCTCCTTTCTTGCACGTGGTAAGAGAGAAAATCAAATTGAGAGTAAAAAACAGTGAGAGTAACAGAAAGAGTTAACGATGAAAAGATTGAGTGCGCCAATCAGAGTAGTAGTGAAAGTAAAAGCCACAGAAAGTCATGTCCAATTTTCATTTTGACTGCCATTTTGATACTCCTTACTCTCTTTCTAATTTTCACATTTTTTTCCAAATTCGACCTTTTTGTTAACATGAACCTTTAAGCAATACATATTTTGTCCGTCTGTTCGAATTTAGATAATTTCATAAAAATCTATTTCTATTTACATCATATAGTTTCAAATAATACGGCATTCTTGAATAATTAAAATTTGTCTTTTATTAAATACTCAAAATATAAAAGGAATAATTAAATTAAAATTGAGTGTAGTTATTCTAAAAAGCTTTTAAACTGAGACGATGACGAATACATCACAAGAAACTGATTTTAAAAAACCTTATAAAAAGAATAAGATTTGCATATTGATGAACATAATTCTCGCATGGTAATTAAAACAAACAAACACGTCATAGGTAGTACATACATCGCTTTACATCCCATCATCTTTTTATTCCAGTACAAAGAAAATAACCAATTGAATGAACCAATGACTCTACCTACACCTTTGCCAGTGCAACTTGTTACTGATAAGACAACAAATCATATCTGCAAGAATGGTGAGCGGAGACCAATGTGAACTGCGCGATAGCGATTATCCTTACCGCGCAGTCACGGGGTCTCAAGTCAGCGCTCAACTTTCATGCCGCATACCTATGTTATGTTAACGGAAATAATTATCATCCGTCTCGACCGATCCACCACAAGTTAGATAGCATCCACAACTTGACATTTGGTATCTGCCATTTAAACCCACACCTTCGTGCAACACAGCAGTCCACGGCTTATTATTTTTTAGTAAAGAGTAACTAAGACATTCGGTATCTGCCATATAACTCATAACTCCATGCCATATAACTCATTCAACCAATACAATGACTCTACCCACACCTTTGCACACTATGTCCCTTTGTATGCTTAAATCTTTGAAACTACGCAACGGATTTTGATGCGGTTTTTTTTGAATAGATAGAGTGATTCAAGAGGAAGGTTTATATGTATAATAACATCCATTAAATAGTGGAGAAGTACTGTTATTTTTGAGGTTTCTAATGTGATGTCGTAAATTCCATTAACATTTTTTCCGCTTACATTGCAAACGCAGGCTGAACCCTACGAGTTTTATCAAAATAATGTACTAAGTATTGTACACATTGAAAAGGTCTACAGAAAAGTCCGTGATGGTATATGTCTATCTCTTATGGATAACCCACAATAACTTTTTTTTGTCATTTACTTTTTACGACAAATAATGGCTAAATTTCGAAGCGATTTTAACCAATACAGCATTAATCCTTAACCAATTAAATACCTTGAATACATTGTTCATTTAATATAGATCTATATGGCCCTTTACATCGTATGATTTAAGTGAATTGGTCGGGAGGTGCGTCATCCCACTCACACTTTGATAACCAAAGCTCTTTGATCAAGAGCTTGGCGTACAAAATTGTGGGAGCCACAAAACCCAGTATGTCCCATAGTCGAGCCACTGTGGACAGCATAGTGCGTTTGGTGCACTTATTATCAGGTGGTGCGACGTCAAATCGAAAACTATCACATGGTCGGGAGGTGCGTCATCCCACTCACACTTTGATAACCAAAGCTCTTTGATCAAGAGCTTGGCGTACAAAATTGTGGGAGCCACAAAACCCAGTATGTCCCATAGTCGAGCCACTGTGGACAGCATAGTGCGTTTGGTGCACTTATTATCAGGTGGTGCGACGTCAAATCGAAAACTATCACAGGATTTATCCCAGCGTAAACCGAGAACTTTATGCGGTACAGACCTCTCAAACTCAATGTCTGGAGAAGCCTTATGAGAATCAGGTAGGTGCGTGAGAACCTCTTTACAATTGCTTGTCCATTTGACAAGATCAAACTGGCCTCGTTTGAAGAGCTGAATAAGCTCTTCACAAAGCGAAATTGCTTGCGGAGCGGATGTGACACTACAAGCGATGTCATCCATATATAAAGCGGAGGTGGCAACAGCTGCTGCAGCATTATAGGCGCCGCGTAACTTGAGCGATGTATCAAGTTTGCGTTCTAAACAATAGAAGCGTCTAAGCGCGGCAGCGTATGAGTCGCCTAGAGAATACGGGTCACCACAGAAGGGTAACGCCACAATATATCTGCCACTGTCATCGCGAACAGTGGTGGCGCGGAAGTGTTCTTCACACTCGAGTTCCTTATGGCTCTGCGAGGGCGGTGCGGAAATCTCTTCAAGCTCCCAAAATCGCTTGAGAAGAAAATCAATATTATTTTCTTGAAGAACAGCACAACAAGACATGGTATAATTAGGAGTATGTGACGTAGGTACGGTACCCATAATCACATATCCCAATACCGTCTCAATAGCGGGAGGTATATTATGTTGTTTACTGCGTACCACATTATGTAAAAATATATGTGGTAATATGGAGGCCCCTAACAGGGCATCGATGTTTCCCGGCTGCGCAGTCAGAATTTGCCAGCGGTAACATCTCGAGATGCGTGAGTTGAGATACGTCCACTTGTGCATTTGGCAACGTGTCAGTAATACGTTCTACGATAAGTGACGAAATCTCAAAATTAATGTCTTTAATAATATCATACTGATAAGACAACAACTTTTACCCATTTTAACGGACATATCCGTCCCGACCGATCCACCACAAGTCAGATAGCATCCACAACTTGACATCGAATCTCATCCTGACTTTCGCGCCACAAACAATGCAAGACCTCCTAGCAATCAACCGACACCGACCACACTTTACTGACCCCCCATCACCGGTACGAAAACTCACCTCAACGACGAATTCGCAATCACTCCGTTCTATTGACTTCATCACCAAACGGAGCATGTTCTCGGCAGTAAGCCGACTCTGATCAGAATCCAAAACCAACTACTTACAGATCGGACAGTTAACCCGGCAATTACCCGTTTCCGATCTACAATCGGAAAGATTCCCTACAGACCAACATGGTTCAACGGATCTCACACTGAGACGCATATCATCAAAAACTAACCTCTTTGATCCGTTAATTTATTTATAATTATAAACAGCTTAAACCAGAGTTATTATTCGACATAACGCTCAATGTACATCTGCTACAAACACAGGTTATAAAATATTTATTTTTCACAGTTAGTGTAATGTAAATAATATTATATGCCAACAATATATAATGTGAATGATGACATTACATTACTTAATTTAAAAAAGCTAAAACAATATAATAAAAAACGCTCATTGAATAGCAATGTCAACATGATTTAATGATTAACTTAATTGATTTGCCTACGAAGATCAGAGGTAAACAGTTTTAGACTTATTCAGGAAGCTCTACATTAATTAATTTATAGGAGCTCCGGTATTATTACATTTTTCGCGTACGGTTTGCCATCTAAAACCCGATCTTTGTGAATTAAAATTTTGATGTATTCCTTTTTGGTTGCTCGACCTAGCGCGACGTACAATTGCCCGTGACTAAACATGTCCGACCTAAGATCTACTCCGACCCGGCTCAGGGTTTGGCCCTGACTTTTGTGAATAGTCATCGCGTAAGACAACTGTAAAGGAAATTGACGGCGGCACATTTCAAATGGACTTTTGGGATCAATAGGACCCTTAAAAATAATACGAGGAATTAAATATTCCTCTGTACCCGACGATTTTTGAACGGTAATTAAGCGTGGCGACGTACCTGTTACAATTACTTTAGTTCCGTTTACCAATCCGTCGTTAAAACTGAGATTACGCATGATCATACAAATACATCCTATTTTGAGCTTAAGATCGTGCTCTGGAAAACCTCTTGGTTGCATTCTGTTAAGCGCATCTGGCCCCAAAAATAATTCATCTGCATTTTCATTTTCGACTTTATCGATGGAGTAGAAATGCAGTGTTTCTCCATCTAACCGATCGAGTATTAAGTTATTTATTTCTCGAACGGCGTCGTTCCGTGTGCATAAAATTGCTCTATGTATGCTAGCACAGGATTCTATATTTAGAACGGGGAAAACAAAGTCAATCAAATCGTCTAATTCTGATACAATTTCAATACCACCTAAATCAACTAAATTTTGAATATTTTTGCCAATTACAAAAGGATGAGATGTTAATTTATTTGAGCCTAAATTTAATAAAAATTCCGCAAACTCTACGTCATCCCTGCATCTTTGCGAAGTAGCTAGGGAGAAAGATTTTATACTTTGCCAGATGCGCGATGTTTTTACTGATGCATTTAATATATCTGAATTAGTTTTTGCATTTGTAACTACAGGGGGAATTTGTCTAAAATCCCCTGCAAAGATAATAATTTTGCCACCAAAAATTTTATCATTACGCATGAGATCACGCAACGACCTATCCAGTAGATGAATCAAAAATTTGTGTGCCATAGGGGCTTCATCGTATATTATAACGTCCGCGTGTGATATTAATTCTGCTCTTTGCGTGCCGTTTGTGATATTCCAGAAGTCATTATCGTCTACCAGATCTATGGGGAATTTAAACATGCTATGCGCCGTGGTCCCTCCTTCGTAGTTTTGCGCCGCGATGGCAGAACTCGCAGTACAAAGAACTACTCCGTTTAAGTTACCGCGTACGTACGCAGAAATAACTTTTAACAATAACGTTTTACCGGTACCCGCGGGACCATCAACGAAAATCGCGGTATCATTAACGTCACGGAAGTCAGTATCGTTACAAAGTTTTACAACGTAATCAAAAATACAATTTTGCTCTCGAGACAAGCGAGGAATCCATTGATCTGTAAAATGTTCCAATGATTCGCGGTTGTGTTCTACGCGTTCCCTGCCTAACTCGGTAGTGGTATCTTCGATTTCTGGCAAACCGTGTTGTTGTAACGTCGATCCGTGTTTCCGAAGCAACCTATTTATTTGAATGAGACACAAAGTGTGTACTCTTTCCATGTCCGCATCCGCACCTAACCTATATGAGATGTCTTCGCTGAGTTGATTTTTAAAAGTGTCCCAGAAAGACGCGACTGGAACACCGTTTACAGCCAAACAAACGAAGAAGCTACGAAGGCGTGGTCCCGTTAAAAAGTTTGATGCTTCCAACATAGCTCTTTCGTATTCGACTTCGTCATCGGCAAGACCAACTATTTTAGCAGCTTCCTGAAAAGTTTTACAATCGGGACCACCAAGAGATTTAAGATCGGTGTAACTACGACACGAGAATTTTTTTAATAGAATTCTAAGATAAAACTGTTCACCTCTGTTAGGTGCGACCCAAAATAGACGCGCGACAAGCTCACCCTTTTGTCTTTTAGTAATATATTTATGATTTGATGTTTCAAAAATTTCCGTATTTTTTGTTGAGGGACGCTTGGAATGAACAATGTACTGTTCGTAAAAGTCCAAGTAGGTCAATGAGTCAAATTCGTCTCTTACGGGGCGGTTAAAATAGGTAATAAGGTCCGAACCAGCTTGTTGCGCGGCTTCTACTTCAGTGCCTGGTCTAAAATAAACGGTTTGTTGATTTTCTAAATGCACTGACAGCTGTTTGACGTTGGGTTCGCGCGCGGTCACATCGAATTCTAACGTCCTCCAAGCGGCGTCGCTGGAGCCTATATAACGTTTTGTGACATACTGCTCTATTTCGTTATTTTCATGTTCTTCCGGTACGACAGCTACGCGCGATTCATCAGGACCTTTAGTGATATATTTAAACAAATACTTAACGACCGTGCGTTGCGAGGAGACCTCCAAGTTGATATGAGCATCGTATTTTAAAAGAAGACTTGCGTTATAAGGAACTACCCAAGTATCATTTACAATTACATCGTTACCGCGATATTTTATAGTTGCTTCGTTTTTACTGTCTCTACACAAGTTAATAAATCCTTTTTCATCAGAAAAAGTGGTGGCTGTCTCACGTTTTGGAAAAAATTTTGAACATTTACTTTTCTCACTATCCCAACAAGGTAAATTAGTTCTGTGCGAGGGACCGCAAGGACCGTGAATCATATGATTCAAAACAGCTTTTCGTAATCTTCCCTCTGCCTCTGATGCATCAGGAATGTCTGCTCTAACAAATTTATCAATATCTATATTTTGGACAGGCCCGCCACCTTCAACCCTAAAACAAATGTGAGCGTGTGGTAAACCTCGCTTTTGAAACTCTATTACGTGCATCATATAAATACATTTGCCAAACCAATTACCACCTCGGATATCTCTTAATAATTCTGCTAGCTTTAAATTAAAAACTCTAGCACATACAGAAGGATTTACATAGCTGCTTTGAGTGGATTGTTGAATTTCTGGCCACTTGGGATTACAAGTAAACGTCAAGAAAAATGATGGATTCCCCAATCTGCTTACTATTGCAATAGCATCGCTATATTTTCCTTTCATGTATCGCGGCCCCCCCGTAAAAGTGCTGGGCAAATAAACGCGACCTGGTACGAATCCCTCTCCCTGAATGGTTTCATCTTGACGAATTTGACGCGCGACTTCAATGCTCATTTCAACTTCTTGAAGTGGAGCGGACCTCAGTGCACTACTCGAGTTATGTTTTTGTAGACTTGATATAAAACGTAGGCGTTCTTCTATGATTCGGCAATGCATGTCAACTAACCATTCTTCCGATAGCCTGCCTATATCGGAAAATCGTGGCTCCGACAATAACAAGCAGCGAACGTATTTCGCTTGAGTTAATTTATTTCCGTTATTATCTACTTTGTTCGGGTACCAACCCGCATTACCCTCAGGATAAAATAATGGATACTGAAAACTTTCATATAACGGATGCATTATATCTACAGTGTGCGGTTTCCTATCACCGATTTTCCAAACTGCTATGCAATGAGGTATAAAATTTTCGCGTTCTGTACTAATAATGGCCGCGACTTCTTTACCAACAGGTAAATCTCCTAAAATGTTACCGTGGATTGAGCGAGACGTTTGCTGAAATTTAATAAAGGCCTGATCGGATGGTTCCCTACTTAATCGTTTAAAACATTCGATAAACGGATTGACGTTATGTAAAAAGTTAGTTATGCAACTAATTACCTGCCTATCAAGTTTCATATTTGCGGCTATTTGCTCGCGTTCGCTTGTATCGTTAATGTATAGTCCTAAATTATTTACGCTACCAGTGTAAGCTAAATCAAAAACTCTATGATAGACTCGACCTTGAATTTTAAGAAAAGATATTCCCGTTGGTTGTTGGTACCCGTGAGAAACGCCCAAGGCACTGAAGGCAAATAAATTATTGTAAGCTCGCGGTCTACTCAGAAAAGACGGGTGAGAGTAAAACTCCTCGGTTAACGGAATTAAATTTTGTATGTTGTACGCGCCCGACCCACAACACCATTGTTTGCGAGATTTTTCTTCTTCAAACAGACGCGCATTACAAGACGGACACCTAAAAGTGTCTGAAGAAAGCAAGGACGTTTTTTTTAAAGAAAATAATTTTATTACGTCTAACTCAGCGTCCCTCTTCTGTGCTATTAGGTTTTTAGATTGACGTAGTGGTATGTCAATACGACGGCTGTTTTTATTATATTTGTCAGTGGCTATTTGATTTATTTCAGGGTTCTGCTTGGTATAACGGTGTACAGCATCGCGATTAATTTCTGGATTTTCCTTGGTATATTTTTTAACGGCATCGCGATTAATTTCTGGATTTTCCTTGGTATATTTTTTAACGGCATCGCGATGAATTTCTGGATTTTCCTTGGTATATTTTTTAACGGAATCGCGATTAATTTCTGGATTTTCCTTGGTATATTTTTTAACGGCATCGCGATGAATTTCTGGATTTTCTTTGGTATATTTTTTAACGGCATCGCGATGAATTTGCGGTTTTTTTTTATTATATTTTTTAACCGCATCCAAATGGGCGTTTACTGTACTACATTTCCTGCCACGTTTTTGTTTTTTGGGTCGACCTCTCTTTGTTGACGCCACATGGGTGTCAACTACTACCGGTTCAGGGGTTTTTTGAAAACCAAGCAATATCGATTGTGATTCCGATAATTGACTATGATCTGTTGATGCCGGGCATTCGAAGTCTATTATAGACTCGACAGACGCTGGCAATGGCAATGCAGATCCTACAACTAAATTTTCAATAGTTTGATAATTGAGAACGCGTAGTCTGTGTATTGAATACTGACCTACACCTATATTTCGCAATAACAGCAATCTGGCTAATTCGCGAATCGAATAACATTTAAACAAACGTGCTACTCCGCATGTAGAATTTAATTTGTTATATTCATCTACTGCGTGACTGTTAAATAAATAGAATGCACTATCGAATCTCCAAAAAGAAACTGTATAGTCTTGCCCGGTAAATACCATGCTATCCGTCTCATCATTGTGGTTTGCGTCGAAAACATTGGATTCAATTATGTTTGCAAGAATTAAAATACCGTATTCATTTTCTGAAATTTGAGGAAATAATCCATTTGTAATCCAATTGGCGGTCATATTTTCAATTTGAGCTCTATTGTTTCCGACGACAATCTCCGTAGGCAATTCCTCGGGGTTCAAAAATATGACACCCTTCGGTAGAATTGGTTTAAGCGACATATATAAAGTGTCTCCACTTTGGAGAATGACATCGATATCATGACAAGTCAGATTCCGATGTCTGCAAACTGACAATACTGACGCGCAAGCGGACATTGCCACGCATTGAGCGTTATTACCCTTATAATTGCTACTCCCTTGGTGTGTAGTTCCTAAAACATTAACAAAAATACAAGGTCAAGTGCAAGGTAGATATAATGTGACAAGAGGGAGAATATTTTGTAATGACAAAAATCATCTACACCACCCTTTGTAAGGCAAAGCGTCTTTTTTGTCCCCATTGATTGGATTAATGGGTTACAGATAGCTCGCTGACAGAGACGACAGTAAGCAAAGAACAACATATTTATTTTTATTTACTGGGGAAGCAGGTTCCCCAGTAAATAAAAATAAACCTGATTCCGATTTTTAACTTATTTTTATTATGTATAGCGGCAACCGAAATCCACATTCTTGATCATGAGCTGCAGCCCGCTAACAGACAGATGGACAGACGGACGAACAGCAGTCTTAGTACATAACAAGATTCTGTAGTTCCCTTCAGGTACGGCACCCTAACAATTAATAATGTTCGTATGTTTTACCTCTAAACTGTCTTAAACAATTGATCAGGTTGTGAAGAAACTGGTAGGATTTTAGAACGCGAGGGTTTCTAGCACAAAACAAAATTTATAATATACAACGTGTTTTTTTTGATATCCCATCTATGGGGTCATTGTACTAATCATTATGAACAACTTTTACTAAGGGACCAAACCTGAAATCGCGAAAAAAAAATCAACCATTCCCTACATTTTGACGAGTTATGCGAACATAAATGTAGGGAACAGCTGATTTTTTTTTTTCGCGATTTCAGGTTTGGTCCCTTAGTAAAAGTTGTTCATAATGATTAGTACAATGACCCCATAGAGTTATGGGATATCAAAAAAAACACGTTGTATAAAAAAAAAGTATGTATTTCCCACTCATTTTTTTGTGCAGTACATTTAGAAGCAGAACAAAGGAAAAAACCAAAAACATTATGTATGCATTAAATATTTGAAAAATATCTATTTCACATTGTAGCACAGGATGACATTGAACTGACTGCAAAATGAGCTCAAAAGTCTGCATGGCTAATAATATGGTGTCTCTTATAAGCATTATTTATAATGATCAGTACCTAATTACTTATGTCAATTTTCTAAATTATTTAAAAACAAAAAAAATATCCCTAAGTATATTAGCTGGCTGATGATGAAACTGCTTTTTAAGTACCTATAACTTATTAATTGATATGTACTTACCTACTTAAATTAATCAAACATTAATTTGTGATAGCATAGAATTATTTGATGAAGGAGCTATGAGATCATATACAGTATGTTAACTAACAGTGGGCGTTCCCGTTAACCCGCAATAGTATAGCATCCATACATGCTAAAAAAAATATTACCATTCGAAAATAAAATGTTTTTATTTTTTTTTATATTAAAATATTCACTAAAAATCGTAAATTGATACGTTAAAGAAACACTCTGTACACGCGTACTTGAAGGACAGCAATGTCGGAATTTATTTAATTAAATAAATTAGAATTAATTAAATAAATAGAGTATCAATTTACGATTTTCGAATGGTAATATTTTTTTTAGCATGTATGGATGCTATACTATTGCGGGTTAACGGGAACGCCCTCTGTTAGTTAACATACTGTATTTATACTTGAATACTATTTCAGCAGTCTCGACATTGGTAGGTAATGACGCTGTCGCAAACTTGCGATCGTAATAATACCTAATAACGAAAAAATTCTGTTGCAATAACGACGCTCGTGAGAAACGCAAGTCTCTACATCCAAGTTAGCGAGCCAAGATGTACAATAACTTGACATATCGGTACCAATGATATCATAAAAGTAAATCAGTACGGCAGCGAAAAACGAAAATAAAATCTCCTTGATTATGGGGAAAAATAGAAAACATGGTTCAATAAAAATAGACTATAATAAAAGCCTTATTTTGAAGGCACTATTTTACATGAAAACTCGTACTTAAGTAAGGCTACAAACGTGTAAAAAAATACATAAAAAATATTAAATATTTAAGGAAATTAAAATTTGCCTCTTTGCAACATTGGTTTAGTGTCAAACTTGTCAAGTCATTGGTTTTGACGTTTTGTTTATTTTGTTTCTGTTCTATTAACAATGGACCTGTATAAAAACGTACTCTGTGCAATGGACAATGGTATTTTCTCAAGCATTTTTTATTGATAGCTAAGAGTAGGTACAGTACTTCTGCTTTGTGGCTGAAGCTGCTACCCCACTGGATATACTTCTACATTCACGGTCAGTGGGTCGTCTTTGGGGCGGATTTACAGACGTCTGAGTATCTACGAAATGATACTGGAATTCGACAAAAATGTGTTTGAAGAGATGGCTGTAGGAGCTGCATGAAACATTGGTATTCCGCCAGGATACAGAAATAAGCAGATTCAAGGGATTTTTCATTTTAATCATGCGGATTCCTTGTGTCGTACCATACCAAATCTTTGGGAAGTAGTGTGTAGCGAGCTGTTCACACTAAAAAGAACCTCCGACCTCCACGGAGCTGGGGACTACCAGTAAAAGAATGACAAAGGACAAGCAGAAAATCAAACTGAGTGAAATAGTGTAGTGTATGTAATATTGATAAGATTCTTTCAATATAAATGTATGTAATCGCAGTGTTCCAATATTTAATATTACCGTACTATAGTTGTAAGGGATACACAGCAGAGTTATTACAAGTTTAAGTGACACAAAAGAAATGCTTGTGTGCAAAATAATTCCAAAATATTCAATAAGTATACAAAGCTCATCAACCAAGGTTTGAATAACTGAAACATGTTTGAAGGAGAATTACCCGTTTATTTTAAAGTTATTCCATTAATTTATAATGTTATATCGAAGAAAGTAGTTAACCAATCCTATATTTTTTTTGTACCAATGGCAAATTCAACCAAATTAAATTTATTATTAAATCATTTAATTCAAGCAACAAGACTCGATAGTGTTATTAACAATATACTTACAAAACACTATGTTAGTAACACACTAACATAGTTACCATTATTCATCTCATTCTTCCTATATTAAAAATGCAGTGTGTTTAATTTTAACGTTGATTTTCATGTTAGTATTTCAATAATTGATAATTTTGCCTTGTTTGAAGAAAGTATTTGTGTATATTATTGTATTTATTGTTACAGATGTTTGTACTTTAGTATTTTTTTGTATTAAGTATAATTAAATGATGTGTGTATTATATTTACCTATTGTCTTGTTTACAATTTTTACATAGATAGTATAGCTATGATGTAGGTACTGTGATATGTAATATTCATTACTTGTGTGTTCTGCACTGAAATAACTGTAATGTCCTATTTCTTCACATTTTATGCAAATAAAGATACATAGGTACATGTATATGACCTTCATTTTGCCTTCATTACATGTTTAAGCTAGATTTTAAAATATGTGAGCGGCTTTTTAGTTGCAACTAGGGATGCATCCGATACCGATACCGATACGATATATCGGCGATACTTCAGGTTTGCCGATATATCGGTATCGGCGATATTTTTATGGCCGATTCAACGATACTTTTAAAATTTCGCGCTTTAAAAATGTAATGTAAACGCGCGTGTTGTCCCGTCTATTTCGTTGCAAACGAGGCATGAACTAACTATGCTCGGGGAAATCCCGCGCTTTATTCAGTGTTTTGTTTCGCCCGCCCGCTTTGGCCTTTGGACTCGCACATCTATCCCATTTCGTTAGGTTGAATGTTGTTGCGCGTAGTATTTTTCCATGCAAATAAGATTAAGAATTACATATCGTAATTGTTTGTGTATTGTATGTCATTTATAACTAGTCGTTTGAGTCAAATAAAATAAATAGTAGTCATATCAACTTCAAAACACAAAAGTGCTATATGGCATCACTTTGAAATTTCGACAATTGATAATTCCATAAAAATCTTGTAAATGTTAATTTTGATTACTAAAACTATTAATTAATTGTGTTTTATTTAATCTACCTTCCTTTTTGAATTCAGTAAGCGTATCGGTATCGGTATCGGTATCGCCGATATTTTTATAAGAGTATCGGTATCGGTATCGTATCGGCAAAAAGGCGTATCGGGGCATCCCTAGTTGCAACCAATTAATTTAACGATCATTATCTCTGTCTCTATGTCTGTTATCGTGGACCGAGCCTGACTAAACCAACTTGTTCATGTGATTGGCAACTGTGAGATTGTTCAATCTTATATGTTAGTAAGTAAGTACCTTGGTTCCATAATCAATTAATCACACACTGGGGGGTGTGAGGATGAGATTCTAAGGAGATGTGCTAACACAACATCTGCCGTTGATAAGCTCAAAAGAGTCTGGGCCAATCATAATATCAGCAAAGCCACAAAAGTCCGCCTGCCGAGAAGTTTGGTTTTCCAATATATCTGTATGGCGCAAAAACATGTAGGTACGGTTAGCCTCAAAGACCGACGCAAAATAGATGCACTAAAACTTGTTGTCCATGGGCAAGTAAGGCTAAACGTTGCAACACAAACGTCCATGGTCCAAAGCTCCCGAGACGCCAGTACCTAGGTTTGGAAGCCTGCTAATAAGGTTACGTTATTCACTTAACAAAACTATTCAGAAACTCACCAGAAATAAGACATTCTGAATATTCCACAGCTGTGCCTCCGCGACGCGGAACAGTTGATAACTCTTCAGTACTTGCTCGTTTCATGTTGGAAATTGATTATTTTGATAATAATTATCAATCAATATCAACTTGCAACTTGCAACAAGAAACCTCGATTCACGACAAAACCAGGACGCTTTATTTTGGCGGTCTTTTCAAGTTTTTTTTTAATTCAATGTCAAGTTCAAAATTCAAATTGATGGACTCTATGGTCGATTGTTTGATTGTTGGAAATGTGTTAATCGACTCTTTTTTTTAAATAGGTCATATTTAAATGATTAATAATTTCTCGATTATCTCAAAAAAAATATTACCATATTTTTTGAGACCTAGAAAACAGGAAAACTTTATTTTAAAAGTTCGTTAATTATCCATAGTTTAATTTGCGCCTCGCGGTGTGCTTAAACGGGGTGTTTGACGTTTAGGGCGGAGTTCACCGACTTTTAAAACGGCTGTTTATCACTTGAACAACTGATTAAATCATTTTTACTGTTCACCACACGTTTACCAGTGTTTACAGCCCTTAACCCTAGAACCGTACCCTGGGATACAAATGAAAAAAATAAAATAAAATTGTCTATAAAATGTTTACTCTTTGATAGTTTGTTTTGCGCGTCCGTGTATTTACGCGGGGTAAGGGGACGCGCAGATACTTCAGTCGGACGGCGGTCCTGTTAGTATGTGGACGTGACACGCTGCTTGTGGGGTACACAAGCACCCCAGGATACTTTCAACGTAAGTATTTAATGATTGTTACTTCGTGTTTTTTATGCTGTTTGTATTATCTACTGACATAGTATGTGATTTTTGGTTCTAGGACATGTTTATATAAAGAATTAACTTGCTAAAAATTTAGGTTTTAGCAGTGTAGGTTTTTTTACTGATAGATATAAGATAGTGTGCCTCTCAGTATTTGTATTTAGGTTTGTACTATTTGTTATTTTTTTCAGATGACGTCACGGTGCAATTTGAAGGAGAATGAAATAGAAAATCTTATGTTGGAGGTGAAAAATAAAACAGAAATACCGAATCTTTTTACTGATACGAAAGACCGTGACCTGAATACATCAATGTTTGCTTTTCATGATGAACTTACTCTACTTTCATTATGTGCCTCCAAAACTTAGCAAAGGAAAAAAGAAAATCGTTCTTATGCTTTCCACCATGCACTACGAAACAGACACAGACAAAGCTGTTAACTTGCCAGATATAATATCATTTAATAATAAAACGAAAGGTGGAGTTGATACGTTCGAACAGTTGTCATACGTATAGTGTGTCACGCAAAACTCGCCGCTGGAGCCTATGTGTATTCTATAGAATATTAAATATTGTGGGGATCAATTCCATGATATTGGTCAATTCATCAAACGCCACTAATAAGCAAGTTTTCAAGAATAGGCGCACTTTTCTGAAGACACTGGCATTTGATCTCATCAAACCTCACCTGAGTATTGGGGATAATTATATTAGGTAAAAAGCGATCATTAGCTGCAATAACTAATGAAAATTCAAAATCTGGAAGATGTTCTTTCTGTCCAAGGACCGTAAATCACGCACACAATGTGCGACGTGCAAAACTTTCATTTGTAATGAGCACAAAAAAAAAATTTGCCAAAACTAATTTTATGTGCCTTAATTGTGTTCATTAAGACTAAAATTAATGTAAGGCAGCATATGTACGTTGATTTTTAATAAAACTTTATTACTTTTTGAAAAATGTGTCTTTTTTTATTTGGGGTGTGCTTGTACCCCAGGGTACCGTTAATGAAATTCTTATATGGGTACGGTTCTAGGGTTAAACAGCCGATCATTTTAACCGAGCTCAAAAGCATCGTTTAACCGTCCGTTATTTTGACATTTGCTGTGATTTTACAAGAGTTGCAACAATACGTTTAGGTTATTCCGATTTTTCGCAGTTTTTAGCCATTAAACGAAGAGAAGAAGAGAATAGATAAACATGCAGTCAGTGTTCAATATATTAATTGATAACTATCAAGATCACTACATGAGCCTTTTAGAAAATCTAGAAGATATAGAGACCAGAACAAGGCGACCTAGACTATTTCAAGTGCGTCGTAATTATTACGAAGAATATAATGAGGAAGCATTTAAAATTAGGTTCAGTTTGTCAAAACCTTCTGCACTGAACGTACTACAATTAATAGAGAATAAATTAGAATTCCCGAACGATAAGTAAGTACCTACAATCATTATTTATGATCAATGTTTATTAAAAATAGGTAAAACTGTGTTTGTATCTATGTTGGGGGAAAGACAGATCAGATCTAGTTTGAAAAGTTCTTTTAACTCAAAGCTACCCCTGCTGCCTGACAAACAGATTATGCTTAGGTACCTATTAACTTAAGTTCAATATCGCAGACGCCAGTAATTCATAAAAAAGAAAAATTGCTTGCTTAAGTTTGTGTGCATTTACCAAATAGTTGACAATAAATGCAACTTTTTTAAATTTCTTCACAAACCTGTAATTTATGAAAATTTAGATTGTTTATGTATGCATTGTAACCTTTTGCTTTATTGTAGGAATAATTCCCTGGCACCTATAAATCAGTTACTATTGACTTTACGGTACTACGCAACTGGATGTCATCAACTGACCATGGGTGATTTCTCTGGAGTGAGTCGACCAACAGCTAATCGTGTCATCCACCAAGTAACTGCAGCAATAGCTTCCCTGAGCCGGGATTACATCAAGTTCCCACAGACTGATACAGATATTAGAAAAACGCAAATAGACTTTTACAATATAGCCAGATTTCCAAAAGTTATAGGTGCATTGGATTGCACACATATAAAGATAATAATATCACCAGAAGGAAGCCATGCTGAAACCTTAAGGAATAGAAAAGGCTATATGTCAATAAATGTGCAAGCTATCTGTAATGCCCAATTTATAATAACTGACCTAGTAGTTAGGTGGCCAGGAAGTAACTATGATGAACGGATATTCAGTGCATCTAGAAGACATGCCATGTTTGAATTGGGAATGTATGGTGATTCAGTACTTGTTGCAGACAGTGGCTACATGAATAGGAGTTACATGATGATGCCATTAGATCGAGTTGCTACACCAGCAGAATCATTATATAATGAATCCCAAATCAGGACTCTCAACCCAATTGAGAGGTTATTTGGGGTTTGGAAAAGGCGCTTCCCAGTGTTAGCCCTTGGGATTAGGGTGTATTTGAAAAATACATCACCTGTTATAGTGGCTACGGGTGTATTACACAACATCCTACAAATGAGAGGAGACGAAATGCCTTTAGACGACCCAAATCTAGCCTTGCCAGCACCATAGGAAGAAATATTACACCAGGGAAGAGTACAGCACTTTTTAGATAATAGTATAAGAGATGTAAATCTCAGCAGAAGATCACTAATATCAAATTATTATCAAAGTCTTGTTTGATAAATAAGTTATGTAGGTATATATGTATGTGTAAATAAAACTATGTTTTACATCAACTGAATTTTTTTATTAGTAATACTTAAAAGCTAAAAAATAACTAACTATCGTTAAGTTTTTGGGTTTTTATTTTTTCTTGCTGTAATTGCTGTTCCAGAATGGCTAATCGAATATGGGATTCCTTCTCAGCATTTTCTTGTAAAATTTTTACCAAGCGAATTTTTTCTTTTTTTCTTTTACTAATTCATCACCCAAGCAGTCAATTTTAGGTCTTCTTCTTTTTAACCACCCTTCTTCGCATTCTTTGGTTACTTTCTGACCTGATACTGGTTTTTTTAAATTCTTCGGAGTCCATGAACTCCAGGTATCATTGTCCTGTTCACAAAAAATACCATAATAAAGCACTATGTCATGGAATAAAAAATATATTGTCTATATTTTAGGAGAATTATTAATTGGTATGATGTTTCATGTATATTCAACTTATAAACTGTGTTAACTTACATTCTTTTCTTTCAATAAACCAGTACTTGTGTGAGCATTCTGTTCATACTCATCAACCGTTGAAACAATAGTCTCAATGTTTTCCTGTAAAAAACAATAAGTTAAAATTGATAACAGGTAGGTAGGTATGTAAATTATAACTTATACCTAAATATTATCAACTCACATTATCCTCTATGCCTGCATAATCAGTATTGCTTTCTATTACATAGACTGTTTCATTTTGATCCAGTGTCTTGCATCCTATAATTTCCTGTTGAAACATTAATTATGTATATCAGTCAAAATACAACAATTTTGGATGCAGAATCAGGAGGAATTAGGTTCTCTGTTGAGTGCACTATACCTATAGGTATAGTGGTCAATTATCAGATTTGAACTCACACTTTTGGATAACAGGAAGAAATAAAGTACTTACACTGAATGTGGGACTGTCGGTGTCGAAATCACTTGGGATTCCCTTTAGTGCTGGTCCTAATATGGCCTCGACTATTGTCGACTCAGTATTAGACGGTGGCGGTGTTGGCGGTTTTCCACCACCTGCAATACAAAAACACACAAGAAAAGCATGATTATGCAATATCCTAAAAGATACCTAATACACCACGTGAATTGTTATTGTACATACCAGTCATAAATAGCTTTTTCTTCCTGTCTGCTTGATCTTTTTTCGTCTGCCTTTTAATATTTTCCCAGCAACATTTTAGGACTGTGTGAGTTCGATGGCAAAACGTGCTGACAGTATTGAATTCTTCTGCTATACGAATCCACCCTTTTAACTTAGAGGCATTCGTAGTGGCATCGGTGCGCTTATTTTCGACAACATCTTGGTATTTTAACACCAACTCCGTTAAAATACGCTTCTCATCGCTTGAAAAATTATTTGTTCTCTTTTTCTGAGCTGCCATTTTACAAGTAGAAGGTAAATAGTAAGTCGTAGGATAGAATTAAACACTTTCACAACACAAACACAATTTATTAATACTCAACAGTCAACACGGAGAATAATATTAGCACGTCACACGTGTGACATTTGACAGTGACAGCGCTGTGAAGTTATTACCCATCCAAATTAGACACTACAGGCTAGCATAATGATCCCAATGCGTTTTCGAACTTCTCAAGTTGAAAGCGTTTTATTTTATGCTACTAAATATAGATGTCACCAAAACTTGTGTTGACTAAATCTAACGACGTGACTTCGCAAATGAGTACACTTATAGCATTCGTTCATTCACTCTGAGCGAATGCTTATAGAGTATGTAGTGGAATAAAAGCAGCACCGATAATTTATTTTTCATTATAACAAAACGTTACCACGCCATTACTCAATATTGGCGTCACCGGAAGAGAGTGTTGCCACTTAATCTTACACAGACTAAATATACATAGACTACAATATCCAATAATGCTGATTGCCCGATTTAATAATCACGGTTAAAATATTCGTGGTGAGCAGTGAATACTTAACCGGCTGCATAAACGATGTTTAGGAATTCATCGGCCGATTACTCAAACATTGGTCAAATGACAGTCCGTGAACTCGGCCCTTAGACAGTCTATTTTAAACTGAATAATTGACTTAAACACACCCCAAACAAAAACGCTGTCCGCCATGTTAGTATTCCTCCCCCTTCGCTCCACTCGGTCTCGCAGGTTCGCTCCACTCAGGACCTACCTACCACCGGAAAGCTATCGTGACCTTATCCCTACGCTACGCTACGCTTCGCTTTACCGCTACCTAGTTTCCGAGATACGATGGGGGAGGGATGAAGGGGGAAGAGGGGGAGTTTTGAAAATACTATTTTTGACCTACTCTGGGCCCACGGACATGAATCTGAAAAAGAAAATGTTCCAAGTCTTAACTTCCGAGATCCGCCTAAAGGGGGGAGAAGAAGGAGAGAATGGGGGGAATTTTGAAAAATGGTTTTTACTTTTCCGAGCCTCCTCTATACGAATCCGTAAAAAAACAAAACGCAGGTTTCTTAATTTCCGAGATACGATGGGGGGAGGGGTGAAGGGGGGGAGAGGGGGGAGTTTTGAAAAATGATTTTGACCAACTCTGGGCCCCTTGATATGAATCTGAAAAAAAAAATGTTCCAAGTCTCTTAACTTCCGAGATCTACCTAGAAGGGGGGGGAGAAGGGGGGCAAGGGGGGCAACTTTGAAAAATGGATTTTACTTTTCCGAGCCTCCTCTATACGAATCCGTAAAACAACAAAACACGGGACTCTTAGTTTCCGAGATACGATAGGGAGGGGGGAGAGTGGGGTGGAAAAGGGGAGGTTTGGGATTTTTCCCATACTCGTGAGAGTTACTTCTATACGAATCTGTAAAAATATACCCACCTCCCCCTTCACCATCTGGGAGAACAATTATGTCAGTGAGTGGTAATCGAGCTTTATATAATATAACTAGTATTTGGGCGTTGCGCGAGCTGCAAGCAGCTCGCGGGGTCGTGTTTTTGAGGAGTATTTCTTACCCTTGTAAAAAGTATTTGGGCGTTGCGCGAGCTGCAAGCAGCTCGCGGGGTCGTGTTTTTGAGGAGTATTTCTTACGATGGGGGGAGGGGTGAAGGGGGGGGAGAGGGGGGAGTTTTGAAAAATGATTTTGACCAACTCTGGGCCCCTTGATATGAATCTGAAAAAAAAAATTTTCCAAGTCTCTTAACTTCCGAGATCTACCTAGAGGGGGGGAGAAGGGGGGCAAGGGGGGCAACATTGAAAAATGGATTTTACTTTTCCGAGCCTCCTTTATACGAATCCGTAAAACAACAAAACACGGGACTCTTAGTTTCCGAGATACGATAGGGAGGGGGGAGAGTGGGGTGGAAAAGGGGAGGTTTGGGATTTTTCTCATACTCGTGAGAGTTACTTCTATACGAATCTGTAAAAATATACCCACCTCCCCCTTCACCATCTGGGAGAACAATTATGTCAATCAGTGAGTCAGTGGTAATCGAGCTTTATATAGTATAATAATAACTAGTATTTCGGCGTTGCGCGAGCTGCAAGCAGCTCGCGGGGTCGTGTTTTTGAGGAGTATTTCTTACCCTTGTAAAAAGTATTTGGGCGTTGCGCGAGCTGCAAGCAGCTCGCGGGGTCGTGTTTTTGAGGAGTATTTCTTACGATGGGGGGAGGGGTGAAGGGGGGGAGAGGGGGGAGTTTTGAAAAATGATTTTGACCAACTCTGGGGCCCTTGATATGAATCTGAAAAAAAAAATGTTCCAAGTCTCTTAACTTCCGAGATCTACCTAGAGGGGGGGGGAGAAGGGGGGCAAGGGGGCAACTTTGAAAAATGGATTTTACTTTTCCGAGCCTCCTCTATACGAATCCGTAAAACAACAAAACACGGGACTCTTAGTTTCCGAGATACGATAGGGAGGGGGGAGAGTGGGGTGGAAAAGGGGAGGTTTGGGATTTTTCCCATACTCGTGAGAGTTACTTCTATACGAATCTGTAAAAATATACCCACCTCCCCCTTCACCATCTGGGAGAACAATTATGTCAGTGAGTGGTAATCGAGCTTTATATAATATAATTATATAATATAATAATAATAATAATAAAAAGAATAATAATAACTCGGTCTCGCAGGTTCGCTCCACTCAGGACCTACCTACTACCGGAAAGCTATCGTGACCTTATCCCTACGCTACGCTACGCTTCGCTTTACCGCTACCTAGTTTCCGAGATACGAGGGGGGGAGGGGTGAAGGGGGCGAGAGGGGGGAGTTTTGAAAAATGATTTTGACCAACTCTGGGCCCCTTGATATGAATCTGAAAAAAAATGTTCCAAGTCTCCAAACTTCCGAGATCTATCTAGAGGGGGGGGGGGGGAGAAGGGGGGCAAGGGGGCAACTTTGAAAAATGGATTTTACTTTTCCGAGCCTCCTCTATACGAATCCGTAAAACAAAAAAACACGGGACTCTTAGTTTCCGAGATACAATAGGCAGGGGGGAGAGTGGGGTGGAATGGAAAAGGGGAGGTTTGAATTTTGAAAAATGGTTTTTACTTTTCCGAGCCTCCTCTATACGAATCCGTAAAAAAACAAAACTCAGGTTTCTTAATTTCCGAGATACGATGGGGGGAGGGGTGAAGGGGGGGGAGAGGGGCGAGTTATGAAAAATGATTTTGACCAACTCTGGGCCCCTTGATATGAATCTGAAAAAAAAAATGTTCCAAGTCTCTTAACTTCCGAGATCTACCTAGAAGGGGGGGGGGGGAGAAGGGGGGCAAAGGGGCAACTTTGAAAAATGGATTTTACTTTTCCGAGCCTCCTCTATACGAATCCGTAAAACAACAAAACACGGGACTCTTAGTTTCCGAGATACGATAGGGAGGGGGGGAGAGTGGGGTGGAAAAGGGGAGGTTTGGGATTTTTCCCATACTCGTGAGAGTTACTTCTATACGAATCTGTAAAAATATACCCACCTCCATCGAGCTTTATATAGTATAAATATAATAATAAGATAATGTTCCAAGTCTTAACTTCCGAGATCCGCCTAAAGGGGGGAGAAGGGGGAGAGAATGGGGGGAATTTTGAAAAATGGTTTTTACTTTTCCGAGCCTCCTCTATACGAATCCGTAAAAAAACAAAACGCAGGTTTCTTAATTTCCGAGATACGATGGGGGGAGGGGTGAAGGGGGGGAGAGGGGGGAGTTTTGAAAAATGATTTTGACCAACTCTGGGCCCCTTGATATGAATCTGAAAAAAAAAATGTTCCAAGTCTCTTAACTTCCGAGATCTACCTAGAGGGGGGGGGAGAAGGGGGGCAAGGGGGCAACTTTGAAAAATGGATTTTACTTTTCCGAGCCTCCTCTATACGAATCCGTAAAACAACAAAACACGGGACTCTTAGTTTCCGAGACACAATAGGGAGGGGGGAGAGTGGGGTGGAAAAGGGGAGGTTTGGGATTTTTCCCATACTCGTGAGAGTTACTTCTATACGAATCTGTAAAAATATACCCACCTCCCCCTTCACCATCTGGGAGAACAATTATGTCAGTCAGTCAGTGAGTCAGTGAGTGAGTGGTAATCGAGCTTTATATAGTATAACTAGTATTTGGGCGTTGCGCGAGCTGCAAGCAGCTCGCGGGGTCGTGTTTTTGAGGAGTATTTCTTACCCTTGTAAAAAGTATTTGGGCGTTGCGCGAGCTGCAAGCAGCTCGCGGGGTCGTGTTTTTGAGGAGTATTTCTTACGACGGGGGGAGGGGAGAGGGGGGAGTTTTGAAAAATGATTTTGACCAACTCTGGGCCCCTTGATATGAAACTGAAAAAAAAAATGTTCCAAGTCTCTCAACTTCCGAGATCTACCTAGAGGGGGGGAGAAGGGGGGCAAGGGGGGCAACTTTGAAAACTGGTTTTTACTTTTCCGAGCCTCCTCTATACGAATCCGTAAAAAAACAAAACCCAGGTTTCTTAATTTCCGAGATACGATGGGGGGAGGGGTGAAGGGGGGGAGAGGGGGGAGTTTTGAAAAATGATTTTGACCAACTCTGGGCCCCTTGATATGAATCTGAAAAAAAAAATGATCCAAGTCTCTCAACTTCCGAGATCCACCTAGAGGGGGGGAGAAGGGGGGCAAGGGGGGCAACTTTGAAAAATGGATTTTACTTTTCCGAGCCTCCTCTATACGAATCCGTAAAACAACAAAACACGGGGCTCTTAGTTTCCGAGATACGATAGGGAGGGGGGGAGAGTGGGGTGGAAAAGGGGAGGTTTGGGATTTTTCCCATACTTGTGAGAGTTACTTGTATACGAATCTGTAAAAATATACCCACCTCCCCCTTCACCATCTGGGAGAACAATTATGTCAGTGAGTGGTAATCGAGCTTTATATAATATAACTAGTATTTGGGCGTTGCGCGAGCTGCAAGCAGCTCGCGGGGTCGTGTTTTTGAGGAGTATTTCTTACCCTTGTAAAAAGTATTTGGGCGTTGCGCGAGCTGCAAGCAGCTCGCGGGGTCGTGTTTTTGAGAAGTATTTCTTACGATGGGGGGAGGGGCGAAGGGGGCGAGAGGGGGGAGTTTTGAAAAATGATTTTGACCAACTCTGGGCCCCTTGATATGAATCTGAAAAAAAAAATGTTCCAAGTCTCTTAACTTCCGAAATCTACCTAGAGGGGGGGAGAAGGGGGGCAAGGGGGGCAACTTTGAAAAATGGATTTTACTTTTCCGAGCCTCCTCTATACGAATCCGTAAAACAACAAAACACGGGACTCTTAGTTTCCGAGATACGATAGGGATGGGGGAGAGTGGGGTGGAATGGAAAAGGGCAGGTTTGAATTTTGAAAAATGGTTTTTACTTTTCCGAGCCTCCTCTATACGAATCCGTAAAAAAACAAAACCCAGGTTTCTTAATTTCCGAGATACGATGGGGGAGGGGTGAAGGGAGGGAGAGGGGGGAGTTTTGAAAAATAATTTTGACCAACTCTGGGCCCCTTTATATGAATCTGAAAAAAAAAATATTCCAAATCTCTTAACTTCCGAGATCTACCTCTAGAGGGGGGAGAAGGGGGGCAAGGGGGGCAACTTTGAAAAATGGTTTTTACTTTTCCGAGCCTCCTCTATACGAATCCGTAAAAAAACAAAACCCAGGTTTCTTAATTTCCGAGATACGATGAGGGGAGGGGTGAAGGGGGGGAGAAGGGGGAGTTTTGAAAAATGATTTTGACCAACTCTGGGCCCCTTGATATGAATCTGAAAAAAAAAATGTTCGAAGTCTCTTAACTTCCGAGATCTACCTAGAGGGGGGGGGAAAAGGGGGGCAAGGGGGCAACTTTGAAAAATGGATTTTACTTTTCCGAGCCTCCTCTATACGAATCTGTAAAACAACAAAACACGGGACTCTTAGTTTCCGAGATACGATAGGGAGGGGGAGAGTGGGGTGGAAAAGGGGAGGTTTGGGATTTTTCTCATACTCGTGAGAGTTACTTGTATACGAATCTGTAAAAATATACCCACCTCCCCCTTCACCATCTGGGAGAACAATTATGTCAATCAGTGAGTCAGTGGTAATCGAGCTTTATATAGTATAATAACTAGTTTGGGCGTTGCGCGAGCTGCAAGCAGCTCGCGGGGTCGTGTTTTTGAGGAGTATTTCTTACCCTTGTAAAAAGTATTTGGGCGTTGCGCGAGCTGCAAGCAGCTCGCGGGGTCGTGTTTTTGAGGAGTATTTCTTACCCTTGTAAAAAGTATTTGGGCGTTGCGCGAGCTGCAAGCAGCTCGCGGGGGTCGTGTTTTTGAGGAGTATTTCTTACCCTTGTAAAAAGTATTTGGGCGTTGCGCGAGCTGCAAGCAGCTCGCGGGGTCGTGTTTTTGAGGAGTATTTCTTACGATGGGGGGAGGGGTGAAGGGGGGGAGAGGGGGGGAGTTTTGAAAAATGATTTTGACCAACTCTGGGCCCCTTGATATGAATCTGAAAAAAAAAATTTTCCAAGTCTCTTAACTTCCGAGATCTACCTAGAGGGGGGGAAAAAGGGGGGCAAGGGGGCAACTTTGAAATGTGGATTTTACTTTTCCGAGCCTCCTCTATACGAATCCGTAAAAAACAAAAACCAGATTTCTTAATTTCCGAGATACGATGGGGGGAGGGGTGAAGGGGGGGAGAGGGGGGAGTTTTGAAAAATGATTTTGACCAACTCTGGGCCCCTTGATATGAATCTGAAAAAAAAAATGTTCCAAGTCTCTTAACTCCGAGATCTACCTAGAGGGGGGGGGAGAAGGGGGGCAAGGGGGCAACTTTGAAAAATGGATTTTACTTTTCCGAGCCTCCTCTATACGAATCCGTAAAAAAACAAAACCCAGGTTTCTTAATTTCCGAGATACGATGGGGGGAGGGGTGAAGGGGGGGAGAGGGGGGAGTTTTGAAAAATGATTTTGACTAACTCTGGGCCCCTTGATATGAATCTGAAAAAAAAAATGTTCCAAGTCTCTTAACTTCCGAAGTCTACCTAGAGGGGGGGGGAGAAGGGGGCAAGGGGGGCAACTTTGAAAAATGGATTTTACTTTTCCGAGCCTCCTCTATACGAATCCGTAAAACAACAAAACACGGGACTCTTAGTTTCCGAGATACGATAGGGAGGGGGGAGAGTGGGGTGGAAAAGGGGAGGTTTGGGATTTTTCCCATACTCGTGAGAGTTATTTCTATACGAATCTGTAAAAATATACCCACCTCCCCCTTCACCATCTGGGAGAACAATTATGTCAGTCAGTGAGTCAGTGGTAATCGAGCTTTATATAGTATAACTAGTTTGGGCGTTGCGCGAGCTGCAAGCAGCTCGCGGGGTCGTGTTTTTGAGGAGTATTTCTTACCCTTGTAAAAAGTATTTGGGCGTTGCGCGAGCTGCAAGCAGCTCGCGGGGTCGTGTTTTTGAGGAGTATTTCTTACCCTTGTAAAAAGTATTTGGGCGTTGCGCGAGCTGCAAGCAGCTCGCGGGGTCGTGTTTTTGAGGAGTATTTCTTACCCTTGTAAAAAGTATTTGGGCGTTGCGCGAGCTGCAAGCAGCTCGCGGGGTCGTGTTTTTGAGGAGTATTTCTTACGATGGGGGGAGGGGTGAAGGGGGGGAGAGGGGGGAGTTTTGAAAAATGATTTTGACCAACTCTGGGCCCCTTGATATGAATCTGAAAAAAAAAATTTTCCAAGTCTCTTAACTTCCGAGATCTACCTAGAGGGGGGGAAAAAGGGGGGCAAGGGGGCAACTTTGAAATGTGGATTTTACTTTTCCGAGCCTCCTCTATACGAATCCGTAAAAAACAAAAACCAGATTTCTTAATTTCCGAGATACGATGGGGGGAGGGGTGAAGGGGGGGAGAGGGGGGAGTTTTGAAAAATGATTTTGACCAACTCTGGGCCCCTTGATATGAATCTGAAAAAAAAAATGTTCCAAGTCTCTTAACTCCGAGATCTACCTAGAGGGGGGGGGGAGAAGGGGGGCAAGGGGGCAACTTTGAAAAATGGATTTTACTTTTCCGAGCCTCCTCTATACGAATCCGTAAAAAAACAAAACCCAGGTTTCTTAATTTCCGAGATACGATGGGGGGAGGGGTGAAGGGGGGGAGAGGGGGGAGTTTTGAAAAATGATTTTGACTAACTCTGGGCCCCTTGATATGAATCTGAAAAAAAAAATGTTCCAAGTCTCTTAACTTCCGAAGTCTACCTAGAGGGGGGGGGGAGAAGGGGGCAAGGGGGGCAACTTTGAAAAATGGATTTTACTTTTCCGAGCCTCCTCTATACGAATCCGTAAAACAACAAAACACGGGACTCTTAGTTTCCGAGATACGATAGGGAGGGGGGAGAGTGGGGTGGAAAAGGGGAGGTTTGGGATTTTTCCCATACTCGTGAGAGTTATTTCTATACGAATCTGTAAAAATATACCCACCTCCCCCTTCACCATCTGGGAGAACAATTATGTCAGTCAGTGAGTCAGTGGTAATCGAGCTTTATATAGTATAATAATAATAATATAATAATAAAGTATTTGGGCGTTGCGCGAGCTGCAAGCAGCTCGCGGGGTCGTGTTTTTGAGGAGTATTTCTTACCCTTGTAAAAAGTATTTGGGCGTTGCGCGAGCTGCAAGCAGCTCGCGGGGTCGTGTTTTTGAGGAGTATTTCTTACGATGGGGGGAGAGGGGGGAGTTTTGAAAAATGATTTTGACCAACTCTGGGCCCCTTGATATGAATCTGAAAAAAAATATGTTCCAAGTCTGTTAACTTCCGAGATCTACCTAGAGGGGGGGAGAAGGGGGGCAAGGGGGGCAACTTTGAACAATGGATTTTACTTTTCCGAGCCTCCTCTATACGAATCCGTAAAACAACAAAACACGGGACTCTTAGTTTCCGAGATACGA
This sequence comes from Luperina testacea, assembly GCA_927399505.1. Lineage (NCBI taxonomy): Eukaryota > Metazoa > Arthropoda > Insecta > Lepidoptera > Noctuidae > Luperina > Luperina testacea. Next base: position 12,131,968 of record OV656768.1, on the reverse strand, counting down.
CAGGGATGGGGGAGAGTGGGGTGGAATGGAAAAGGGGAGGTTTGAATTTTCAAAAATGGTTTTTACTTTTCCGAGCCTCCTCTATACGAATCCGAAAAAAAACAAAACCCAGGTTTCTTAATTTCCGAGATACGATAAGGGGAGGGGTGAAGAGGGGGAGAGGGGGGAGTTTTGAAAAATGATTTTGATCAACTCTGGGCCCCTTGAAATGAATCTGAAAAAAAAAATGTTCCAAGTCTCTTAACTTCCGAGATCTACCTAGAGGGGGGGGGGAGAAGGGGGGCAAGGGGGGCAACTTTGAAAAATGGATTTTACTTTTCCGAGCCTCCTCTATACGAATCCGTAAAAAAACAAAACCCTGGTTTCTTCATTTCCGAGATACGATGGAGGGAGGGGTGAAGGCGGGGAGAGGGGGGGAGTTTTGAAAAATGATTTTGACCAACTCTGGGCCCCTTGATATGAATCTGAAAAAAAAAATGTTCCAAGTCTCTTAACTTCCGAGATCTACCTAGAGGGGGGGGGGAGAAGGGGGGCAAGGGGGGCAACTTTGAACAATGGATTTTACTTTTCCGAGCCTCCTCTATACGAATCCGTAAAACAACAAAACACGGGACTCTTAGTTTCCGAGATACGACAGGGATGGGGGAGAGTGGGGTGGAATGGAAAAGGGGAGGTTTGAATTTTCAAAAATGGTTTTTACTTTTCCGAGCCTCCTCTATACGAATCCGAAAAAAAACAAAACCCAGGTTTCTTAATTTCCGAGATACGATAAGGGGAGGGGTGAAGAGGGGGAGAGGGGGGAGTTTTGAAAAATGATTTTGATCAACTCTGGGCCCCTTGAAATGAATCTGAAAAAAAAAATGTTCCAAGTCTCTTAACTTCCGAGATCTACCTAGAGGGGGGGGGGAGAAGGGGGGCAAGGGGGGCAACTTTGAAAAATGGATTTTACTTTTCCGAGCCTCCTCTATACGAATCCGTAAAAAAACAAAACCCTGGTTTCTTCATTTCCGAGATACGATGGAGGGAGGGGTGAAGGCGGGGAGAGGGGGGGAGTTTTGAAAAATGATTTTGACCAACTCTGGGCCCCTTGATATGAATCTGAAAAAAAAAATGTTCCAAGTCTCTTAACTTCCGAGATCTACCTAGAGGGGGGGGGAGAAGGGGGGCAAGGGGGGCAACTTTGAACAATGGATTTTACTTTTCCGAGCCTCCTCTATACGAATCCGTAAAACAACAAAACACGGGACTCTTAGTTTCCGAGATACGACAGGGATGGGGGAGAGTGGGGGTGGAATGGAAAAGGGGAGGTTTGAATTTTCAAAAATGGTTTTTACTTTTCCGAGCCTCCTCTATACGAATCCGAAAAAAAACAAAACCCAGGTTTCTTAATTTCCGAGATACGATAAGGGGAGGGGTGAAGAGGGGGAGAGGGGGGAGTTTTGAAAAATGATTTTGATCAACTCTGGGCCCCTTGAAATGAATCTGAAAAAAAAAATGTTCCAAGTCTCTTAACTTCCGAGATCTACCTAGAGGGGGGGGGAGAAGGGGGGCAAGGGGGGCAACTTTGAAAAATGGATTTTACTTTTCCGAGCCTCCTCTATACGAATCCGTAAAACAACAAAACACGGGTCTCTTAGTTTCCGAGATACGATAGGGAGGGGGGGAGAGTGGGGTGGAAAAGGGGAGGTTTGGGATTTTTCCCATACTCGTGAGAGTTACTTCTATACGAATCTGTAAAAATATACCCACCTCCCCCTTCACCATCTGGGAGAACAATTATGTCAGTGAGTGGTAATCGAGCTTTATATAATATAATATAATAATGTTCCAAGTCTTAACTTCCGAGATCCGCCTAAAGGGGGGAGAAGGGGGAGAGAATGGGGGGAATTTTGAAAAATGGTTTTTACTTTTCCGAGCCTCCTCTATACGAACCCGTAAAACAACAAAACACGGGACTCTTAATTTCCGAGATACGATGGGAAGAGGAGCGAAGGGGGGGAGAGGGGGGAGTTTTGAAAAATGATTTTGACCAACTCTGGGCCCCTTGATATGAATCTGAAAAAAAAAATGTTCCAAGTCTCTCAACTTCCGAGATCTACCTAAAGGGGAGGGGAGAAGGGGGGCAAGGGGGGCAACTTTGAAAAATGGATTTTACTTTTCCGAGCCTCCTCTATACGAATCCGTAAAAAAACAAAACCCGGGTTTCTAAATTCCGAGATACGATGGGGCGAGGGGTGAAGGGGGGGGAGAGGGGGAGTTTTGAAAAAAGATTTTGACCAACTCTGGGCCCCTTGATATGAATCTGAAAAAAAAATGTTCCAAGTCTCTTAACTTCCGAGATCTATCTAGAGGGAGGGAGAAGGGGGAAAGGGGGGCAACTTTGAAAAATGGATTTTACTTTTCCGAGCCTCCTCTATACGAATCCGTAAAACAACAAAACACGGGACTCTTAGTTGCCGAGATACGATAGGGATGGGGGAGAGTGGGGTGGAATGGAAAAGGGGAGGTTTGAATTTTGAAAAATGGTTTTTACTTTTCCGAGCCTCCTCTATACGAATCCGTAAAAAAACAAAACCCAGGTTGCTTAATTTCCGAGATACGATGGGGGGAGGGGTGAAGGGGGGAGAGGGGGGGGTTTTGAAAAATGATTTTGACCAACTCTGGGCCCCTTGATATGAATCTGAAAAAAAAAATGTTCCAAGTCTCTTAACTTCCGAGATCTACCTAGAGGAAGGGGGGAGAGGGGGGGCATGGGGGGCAACTTTAAAAAATGGTTTTTACTTTTCCGAGCCTCCTCTATACGAATCCGTAAAAAAACAAAACCCAGGTTTCTTAATTTCCGAGATACGATTGGGGGAGGGGTGAAGGGGGGGAGAGGGGGGAGTTTTGAAAAATGATTTTGACCAACTCTGGGCCCCTTGATATCAATCTGAAAAAAAAAATGTTCCAAGTCTCTTAACTTCCGAGATCTACCTAGAGGGGGGGGAGAAGGGGGGCAAGGGGGCAACTTTGAAAAATGGATTTTACTTTTCCGAGTCTCCTCTATACGAATCCGTAAAACAACAAAACACGGGACTCTTAGTTTCCGAGATACGATAGGGAGGGGGGAGAGTGGGGTGGAAAAGGGGAGGTTTGGGATTTTTCCCATACTCGTGAGAGTTACTTGTAGGGATGTTATGGATATGAAATTTCGGATACGGATTAATTACGGATATAGGAATGATTATTATACCGGATACGGATACGGATACGGATATGAAATTATTTCGGATTATCCGTTAGTTTCGGATAATTTCGGTTACGGTTATTAATTTTTTTAGGAATTTCAAAAGTTCAATACAAATAGTTAATAAAATAGTTTTATTTATATGTAACTATTTGGTAGGAATTACAATCAGTCTGTGAGTTATTACATCTATTTAAATTAAAAATGATTATAAATAAATGTTGAGTGTTATCTAGTCCACCTAAAATGAAAATGTAATATTAAAATTATTACTTATACCTACTTATTTAGTAATTTCGTACCTATTCAAAGAAAATATTAAAATTAGATTTAAATTTAGAATGCACATTGCACATGTATTTATTTACTATGATTTAAGTTTAACATAACAATCATAGCTATCTTTATCTTGTGTCTCAATTAGGCTCCGCCCCTATCCGATATTATCCGAAACTTTTATTTCGGATTCGGTTACGGTTACGGATAATTTTTTATATCGGATATCCGATAGTTTCGGTTACGGTTACGGAGCTCCCTAACATCCCTGGTTACTTGTATACGAATCTGTAAAAATATACCCACCTCCCCCTTCACCATCTGGGAGAACAATTATGTCAGTGAGTGGTAATCGAGCTTTATATAATATAATACTGATCATAATAGAAGTTTGTCGTGAAATATTTACTGAAACTGCAGTTTAATTTCAATTTTATTTTATTTACAGTAATATTTTTTTTTACCAGGATATGTCCTTAGAAATTACTTGTAAAGTAGGTACACTAAATGAATGGTGTGTGTTATAGGAAGTTTTCTTTCGATGGCGAAACTTTTAAACTATAGATATGAACCACTAGATGAGTTTCTATATACCAAGAAAACGTATATTCTTTTCATTTCTTTGATGGTCATAAATAGCTTATTTTTTATGATTTAGATGATAGCTTGAATATTGAATTAAAAACAATACTATGTACTGTACAAAAATAAAAACTACATATTAGATTCACACTTTTAACAAAACACTAACACACACCATTTCTAACATTCGCATTACTTTTAACACTCACATTAATTTAATTTATCTCGTTCTGTGGAAACAGACAGTTTGGGAGAGACTTAGCCCAAGTTGAGGCGATGAAGTTTCACTATTGGAATAGGAGTGGAGTCGGAAATTAATATAACTACCTTAAATATTTATTACATCCCCCTTCTCACTGAAATTGAGCTGAATTCAATCAGAAACTATGATGGAGTGAATATTTTACTCATTGTTGATGATAGAACTGGTGTAAAGGTGATGTTTATATTTTCACGTATAGTAGGGTTTACCAAGAAGCTTTTAGGTAAAAGTGGAGGCAACATTCTAAGTACCAATGTGAAGACTACTGTGGTCGGACACTCCCTTTCTAAATACATTCATATGACAACGAAAACACATATCACTGTCTCGTTCATAAGTGTGTGTTTAGAAAGAGAGTGTCCGACCACAGTCGTCTTCACTTAGGTATTTAGAGTGTTGCCTCCACTTTTATCTATAAGCTTCTTGGGGTTTACAGTCCTTTCACGGTTATTTTACCTCTGACAGCTGCAAACCAACAGCAACCTTATTACAACAACAATAAAGATCACTGTGGTTTTGACAGACTTGACAGTTGCAGCCACCTTATTGTCACGAGATTAAAGATCACTCTAATATTGACAGTAATGCAAAATAACTGTGAATGGACTAGTTTATTTTTTATAGATACAAGTTGTAATGAAAAATGTCTTTAGATAAAATATCTTTAAAAGAGAATAAAGCAAGAAAAATAAAGCAGAAGACAGAGCAATCGAACGAACTGAAAAACTATAGGTATAAACCAAACAAGAAACCACTCAATTTGCCTTCAGCGAAAAATCTGAAATAGAAATCCTCATATTTATGATGAGCATAAGAGCAGATTGTGGTGTTGATGGCAATAATAACTCCATGGTTTTTTGTCCCGTTGGTAGTGAAAGATATTGCGACTAATGCTCAAAAGGGCGCGTACGACTGCGACGTTTTATTGAATAACGACCGCTGACGCCGCGTCGAGGTAGATAAGCGGACCGGAATGTTGTGACCCCTGCCTTACTTTACTTTCTGTTTGGGCTGAATTTTTGGGAAAGGCAATTTTTTTTCTAAGGCTTTCTGTGCTGTTAGAGAAGGATTGTGTCGCTGTGTTGTAGGGTGATATTTTTTTACAATTAGGCTAGGATTATATGAAGATTGTTATTGCGGTTTAAAGCTTAGGTGTTGTTGAAATAGTCTTTAGTAAAACCAGAATTGTAAACTAAAGATTAACTCTATTTATCGGTTTGACATGGTATCAATATTTAGATGTTTTGTTTGTTTGTTGTTTGAAAACGTTCACGGAAAATCAGCAGATGCTTTTGAAAAAAGCTTTTTAATTCATGGAACAAAAAAAAAAAACAAAACACACACACAAAACACACTAAAAAACACAAAATACACACATACACAAAATTTCAGAGCTCAAAGTATGTTTGTCGTTTACTAAAGTCAAAAGCTGTTTGACTCGCACCTGACTGTCGTTGGCAATATCAACACATGTGCATGGTTTACTGCTGTCACTTTAATTAAAAAGACATCACTTTTTACGATAGACGAGAAAGTACCGACAACAGAAAAAATATGACTAGATCGTGACAAAGGGTAAAAGCACAACTAAATTAAACATTTCGTTTTTTCCCCAAAGCAAAGGGTTGCACTACTAAAATTAACAATTTTATTCAGAACTAAAATAATATTGAAAAAACAGTTGCGAAATTGAGTTTCTAAGAAATCGGAATACATTTTAGCTCCAGACTAGTTTCCGAGAGTATAAATAAAAACATTTCTGTAACTTGACTTTCTTAGTCCAATCCGAATAAGAAATAAAATGAACGCAAAAAAGAAAACCCAATATAAAATAAAACATTGAGTGACGTTATTGTTTTGTGTTCTACTTTTCTCTTTATTTTGAACGGCTGTTCTCGAACAAGGAAAACGATAGCGTACTCTCGACTTGAAAAAGATTTAGTAAAAAGATCCATTAAGCACCCATCCAGCTGTATGAGTCCAATAACAAAGCAAGGTGCTTTTTAACAATTTCCTAATAATTATAATCTTCCGCTCTGACGGGCCGGGACAAAGATTGAAATTAACATATTTCTTTAATTTTCAAGTCGACTATTGTCCCAGAAAATTAGACATCGGGTGAACTTAATCGTTAGTCCAGCAATTTGCTGTAAAATTATGTGGCGTGGGAGCCAATTAGAAGAAATAAAGGTTACAGCGTAGGGCAGCACGGAACGCGGCTTTGTGATCGTTATTTCATCTTAATTACCTTTTTTGATGGACTTTTCGAAGGTTGAAATCCTCCGTTACGGATTCAAAGGGATGGACTTAGTTAATATTCCGGCGAAGTATAAAAGCGTCGAGGGGACAGTGTATTAGGAGCGCAGTGGTCGTAGTACGTCATCGGGTGTTGATGAATTAAGTGAGGTGAGCTGAAATAAACTTCAATCGTGGTTCTAATGGTTTATAGTTGAGTTAAACATAGTCCTCGACAAAATGCATCTTTTTAAGTTTCTTATATTATTTCCTTTCCTTACGAGGTAGTGGAAACTGAGAGTCAGTTTCCACTACCTCGTAAGTTAAGACCCTAATAAGCCACTGTAACAACGAACTCACAATCTTTCACTGAAGATATAAACATCCTCCTCCTAATTATTCTTAATAAAATTAGGCGATACTCATTTATGAACAATACAACATTTGCGCACACCGCAAATTACACCGCGTTGGCTACGCTTTGCGGTCCTACAACACATTACCGGGATAATGAGTAATAAATCTAAGGAGACTAGGGAAAAACAACGACAACAGCGATATTAAAAGTTTCACAGGACGCGTAGGCTCTTTAAAATAATGGGCTTGTACTACAAACGCGTAAACGAGAGCGTAAAACCCGGGGTGTTATTATAAAATCTGAATTTCATTAACTATAAATAAGTGGACCAATTTGTCGAGGGAGAGCGTAATTGTGCCCGTGTCCACTCTCCGGGCATCGACATCAATAATACTCTTTTTTTACTCGGATCTGGACGCTGGAACTACTCCAATTTAAACATAATTTGACTCGAAATTATTGCTTAATTATTTTCTCTTGTGATAAATATTACTGTAATCGATTCTGATAATGACAGGATACTGATAAAAAGGTTGATATTAATCTTCCGTTATGTTTTTTGAACATAATGAGCTACATTTAGAAGGGGAAATGAACGGTCAGATTATTATTAAAATTCATTCCGAGAGTCCAATATTAGCTTAACATACTCAATTTCGCGGTCGCAAAATATGAAGCATGTCTTGTGAATTCCTGAATGCTAAACTACCGTCATAAACATATAAATGCTGCCACTTTCAAGCGAGTCAAATTTTATTTATCCTTGGGGACAATTTCCTCTTGTCAAGCGACGGCCACCCGGCTTCGCTATAATGAGAAAACGACGAAATCAACTTGGCCCAAATTAGACGCGTACTGACGCGGTTTACATGGCGATCATAGTATTTAACTTATATATGAATATATATAAGTTAATATATGAATCAACAATATTAATATTACCCGTGACTCAACAATGGTACTTCTCGATTATTTCGGTGTTAAGTAAAATAGACTTTATCAGTAAGTACAGACAGCACATCAAGCAACTACAAATCTTTCAATTTTTTTTAATAGATTTTCAACTTTATCGCTAAAACATAAGGTTCAAGGTTGATTGGGAAAATTTGACAGTTTCGGGTAGCTTGATGTGCTGGCGTCTGTACATAGTGGGTGAAAAATGGAGTGACTAAACCATAATGTCTTGATGACAGGTGGTACCACCTACATTCGTCCGCATTTTAATTTGTGTAGAATATTGGAAACTTCTAAAAACTAGATGTGAATAATATTTTATTTAAACGATACAGCCTTATTGTTAATAATCGCTATTCATTAATTGAGCAGTGTTGGCCCAGGTGGTAACGGCTGCGACTTGACTTACAAGTTGTAGGTCGTAGGTTCGAACCCAGACAGGCGCTTTAAGGCTCCTACAAACAGGCGCGACACGCGATATAATCGTGCGCGACACAAAGGCACCGCTCGTTGCGCGACTTGCGGTGCCTTTGTGTCGTGTGTCGTGTCGAGCCTGTTTGAAGGAGCCTTTTACTCTGTGTAAATTATTTCATCACCATTGCTCTCAAAACGGTGAAGGAAAACATTGTGAGAAAACCGGAATGTCGTAGAACCCGGAATTCAAAGACATGTGACATCTCCTTAACCAACCACCTCACATAGAGAGGAGGCCTGTGTTCCAGCACACAGTGGGAACATTATATAGGCTAAGTATGTATTCATTAATCCCACTCACTTATTTTAATAATTTTAATTATACTACAATTTTTAACAAATTGCTTTTACAAAACAACTCAATTTATTTACAAAGTTTCACGCTGTGCGTGAAGTTAACAGTTTTACAATTAATAATTCAAATTGTGAAATAAATTTTGTTAATCAAAACCCAAACAGGTTTGAGATCTACATGAATGATTACTGATATTAATATTTCTGTGTTTATTTAAATCATTATAACGTCACGTCTCTCTTTTCCTACTTAGCTGTTGTTTATTCAGTGTAGTTAACACTTGATGTATGTTCGTCGATAGTATAACTCGATAACGATGTGAAAGGGCGAGCCCTTTCCGAATTTCTTCGTCAGTTAAATCATCCGTGACTTTGAGCAGTAAAACTGTAGTTACGTATACTTGGTTTAGGGTTATTTCCCTTCATTCGTAAATAGCAGTAAATTACACGATGAGCCACTTTACTGTCCGCTAATAGAGGCATCTACATATTACTTTATTGGCAGCGATGTAAAGTATGCATGAATTTATATGGGAAATAGAATAAGTACGGGAATGTGTGTCCTTAATTTTACTGCAGTTTTATCGCCACTTATTGTAACTTTGTAACGTTTTTGTAAGAGAGATAAACTTGTTACATTATTATGAGCGACACATAAAATGACAACCATTTTAATAATCGTAATAATTTTTATGAGTAACCGAGTTCCACCTGCTTGGTGTCTGCGTAAGTAACCCTACACATATTTTATTCAATCATTCAAATTATCTAAGTATCCATACTAGAAAATTTTAATTTTACACCGTCATAACATCATGCCAGTATTCCCCCAAAGGGTTAGGCAGAGGTGTAATACCTTCTGAACACCCACATTTCGCCAGGTAAATATGTTTACCGCCCACCAACCGGCAACAATTTTAAACTCCGGGGTGCTACTGAAAAATTCCTGATGGAAAAAAAAATCTGCGCATTTATTATTCAAACCTTCATAAGTATTACAACAACCAGAACACTGATTTAAATAAATATTCCATATAAAATCACCCAACTTGCATATATTATTTGAATGTATACTTTATTAGCTTGCATGTAAACCGACCCTGTCGTCACTTGTAGCTGAAACGTTACGTTAGCGCCACGTACAATTAAAGTCATGATCAGTATCTGTTCGCCGAAGAGTTCACCCTAACTTTCGGTAATGTCATCAGACGAAAATAATTGTAGACTAAACTGTATTAAGGCAGACGGGAGGCAGGACATGTGCGCTTTAACAGTAACGACAGCCGACAATGTGGTAGGTATGCTGAGAAGTTAGATGGCAGAAGTTTAGTTGATGTTCTGAGATTTTTATACAAACAGATTTATAAAGGACAACAATAATTATACTTAGATGATCATTTTTTGGCATTTGAGTTAGAAAGCAAAAATGTCAAAATTGGTTCAGCCGTTTGGGAGCTACGATGGTGCACTACTTTAAACTTGTAATACCCCTCTGTTTCCGTCGGGGGTTAAAAATAAAGTAGTGTGTGCGGGTGTTGTGTGTGTGTGTATGTAGTTATCGATATAATAACTATTTTACAATGGTTAGGTGATTTAAATTATTTAGGTCTCTTACATGGTTGAAGTTAGTGATGACAAGATGAAAAAATAAACATGATTTAGTTTATTTAAATGATAAGTAAATTTCTGTAAGAAGGTTTTTACAAACACTTTTACACGTCAATCATATTTTTTTAAACTAGATATGGTTGGCGTTTCCTATCACTACTCTGAGAAGAAAGGCCGACACAAACTCAAAGGTCACAGTCTCTTTTAAAGCCCAGACATAATCTTGGTCAGATAAGTTTTCTAGTTTTCAAAATTAAATCAATTGGAAGCCTTCACAAAAATGAATCTACATAATAGTATCAGCAATCCAGCATGCCGTCAGCGGAGAATTTGAAGAAATTGTATCGGAAATTTGAAAGACATTAAAAAATTAATCCACTGATAATCCTACACAGTGACAAACAACGTCAACTTTCAAGATAAAATTTTAAGTATGCTTAAACTTTTATGGCGAAATATTTTATGCTTTGGTGCCATAACTGGCCGAGCGGTAGCAACGATCTTTGATAAAATAAATGACGCGAATTATGCAACTTAGCGCGAAGTGCTTTCATATGTGCGTCTGACTTGTCGCAAGTGGCCGCAAGTCCCTTGCGAGACGTTTACGACTTCCAAGTTGCCTTTGGGTGGGTTATTTTAAAACTGCACGACGGGGTTATCAGTTCTATCGCGATTTATGACTCTGTCTTAAAACGCGGAAAATTTATATTAGGATTCTTGAGTTCGCTATCCGATTGGCATTCCAATTCGGAATGGTTAATAGTTGTATGGATGGCTATAATGGGAAAGATAAGCAAATTGGTGACGATAATTTGTCAGGTATGAGCAAAAGTTATGTAATATATTAAGATTCTGAAGAACATTATCTAGCACAGCAGCAGGTGATTTTTCCTTCAAGCTATTTAACATTACCTACGTGTCTCGTCAGCATAGGTTATATGCAAATCCTTTCACAAATAGCTAGTTACATAATAAAGAGTATTCTATTATATTCTATTCTAGTTTTCTCTACTGTACAGTCGCACGTATCTTGCAAAGGTTTTAGTGTAGTGCACTGAGTGCAAAAAATAAATGGTAACTTTTTTGCAGGTCATTATTCTATGGTTATTGCCATAATTTATTTTTAAACATGTCTGTTTAAAGAAAGAAAATTAAAGAAAGAAGAGGAACGACTAATGACTCTGTCCAAGTTGCGTGTCGGTGACTGTACCCACTGAATAAAACTGTTATCGTGTCTCTCACAATTATTTATAATCCCACGGATTTTTTATGTGCGGGTACAAAAATATCCTAGTAACAAACTCACACTACTCATCGGATAAAAATCCGGTAACAGGATAAAAAATATTCCATTATAACATAGTCCCGTATTTTTCTATAGACCAACAGGAAATTATTCAGAACGGTAAAGCATCAAGCCGGCACTAAACTGATTAATATGCATTTAATATCTTTCTGTGCTCTCTACATCCCAGGAGTAATTTCACTCAAATTACCAACGCATTATTTATATGTAAATGAAAATGTATGAATACCTTTGAGATGTACTGTTTTAATGGCTGTAAGGGTGTAACGTTTTCATCGTATCATCTTTTTAACTTTGATCTAAAAATGAGAAATGGGTTTATCAGTCTTTTGTTTTCTTTTTTGAACGCTTCTGGGATCGATTGTGTTTACGTAAACGGTCTACTAAACAATTATATTATCTATCATCGGCGATTGTAAAGGTAAGGGTGGTATTTTTGCTTTAACCTTTCCATAAGTAATGACTAGATGTATGTACGTAAGCGAAGCGGAAGTAAGGTTCAGGACCGGGTAGATCCCCAGGTACCGATCCTTACTTTTGCTTCGCACCACCACAATAAACTACGGATTTCGTGCTTAGGGAGTAGACTCCCAAGCACGATATCCGTAGTTACGGGTGTTTCCTACTCTATAGAATAGAATAGAAAATATCTCACTTACGGATACATAATTAGTCCGTGGCCCGAATTAAGAATGAATGACAACACGATTTTTACAGTTGTCCGTAATCCCGATTCCGGACAACCCGATTCCCGATTTCGTTTGGTATTTTTACGTACGTTACGTATGGTACGTTTGGTATTTATTTTGGCACTTGTTTTGATAGATCAACTATGTACAGACGCAGCATATCAAGCTACCTGAAACTGTCAAATTTTCTCAATCAACTTTAAACCTTATTCTAGCGATAAAGTTGAAAATCAAATAAAAAAAATTGACAGATTGTAGTAGATTGATGTGATGGCGTCTGTACCTTCGGACGGGTCCGTGTTTTCGTTGACGGACTAAGAGAGTAGGTGGCTTTCTGTAGTTTCGGTCCACCCGCATGGGAAAATGACTTGAAATTATTAATGTCTTCTTGTCTTGTTCTTCAAGCCTACTACAAGCACAGCTTCAAGGCTAATTTTCCCTGCCAACTGTTGATTGCCAATGCAAGTGGGTCCTTTTTTGTTTACGAAAAAACTGCTCATACGGTTATGATTCTCGTTTATCAAAGGCAAGGTGCTTTTAAAACGATGAAGTTTACGTTTAGTTAATGGAAAATAGATTGAAAGCGCTTTAAGCTAAAATTCGAGAAACCTACACGTTCTAAGAGAACTTTTTAAGTAAAGGGAGCAAAAAGCTGTCTGTCTCTAAAGCGCTTGATGTCTATTTAACCCGAAAGCAGTCCCTAACTTTTTGTGGTTGTGTTGTTAACTTCTGAATTTCGCAAGTTGATGTCAAAGCATGGTAATAAAATAAAAACTAGGGTCTCATATCCTCGGGCGAGGAAACTTTACTGAAAAATGTTCTGAAGGACTTTGTGCTGCAAGCTTGTGTTAACTCTGTAAATTATTGTTTATAATGACAATGTAGAATGTAAAGATATTTTTAAAAACCCCTTTGAAAATGATCTCGAAGTTTTATAAAGATTGAAAAAATATTTATAATGTAGGCATTTTGACTTACTTATTGTCTATCGATATTAAGTATTTGCTTTTATACTTTATATCGTTACCTAAAAAAAAAAACATTTAAATTATAACCAGTATTCTGATTATATACAAACTTTCTCAATTAAACTCTAATAAATCATCCTCCTATCGAAGCTCACTAACCAAATTAAAACAAAACAACATCTACTCAAATACCAAAGGTTATTGATCAAACTATGTGTTATCTCCTGTTGACTTTGTCCGATTTGTCACCAGCATTGCCGTCACAGGGCAATTAGTGGGACCACCCAGGACTCGTCAATACGGTGACGCCGTCAGCTAGGACCGGCTAAAACAATTTGTTACCACACAAAAAGGAAGGTAAGCTGATAATTGTAGACTGTGGGCGTTTTGCTTTTGTTTGGGCCCAAATAATGGTGTCATTCTTAGTATTGTGTTGTGTGTAGATGACATAATGATGTCTTAGAACGATTCAAGATGTTTGACATCTGCACAGTATCTTTTATAGTAGACATTTTATAGTTGGCAATTTAAAAGGGATTCTAGTTAAGAAACAAATGAAAAAGCAATAAAATATTGAATAAATTATCTTCAAATATAATAAAGATTATTCAGAGTTTAATGGACATATTTTATTGAATATAATTTTATGCTGGGCAGATGGCTGGAGTAGCCAACTATTACTGCAAATTGAAACGATGTAATTGTTTATTTATATGGTAGGAACCTACTCAAAATCTAGATAAAGGTTAATTTAATCTAGACGATTAAACAAAGTAATCAAGGTTTTAATAGATTCATATTAATTGCTATCTTTATAAGGCCATAATGTTTTATTGGCTCATCAATTCGAAGGTTCCAGATTTATACTTATTTCAATTATGATTATTTTCACAAAATATTGCTGCTTTATAGATAATAATACTTGTTTTTTTTATATTTTTTTAATAAATTTTTTAAAAATGTATTTAGTGAGTAAGAAATTAAATAAACTAAATAATACTCAAAAAAGATTGGTGCCTGGCAGCTGTGGACAGAGAAAGATGGAAAAAGAGTAGGGACGCCCAGTAGTGGGACATTAATGACTAATAATTATAATTGCTGCTTTATGAATCTGAATTTGATTGATATACTTTTTTGGTTTTGTTAGGATTTTATACTTCATACTTGGATTCAGATTTTCCTGTGTCGTAGCTTTTGCTATTGGCTGAGATTCATCAACAGATAAGGGATAAAAACACAAAAACGACAAAAACTTGTGTGAACGCCGAAAAATCCCGTCAAAGTACAGCGCAAATCTTCTTCATCCAGAGCAGATGGTATCTCACACCGAGAATAATATCCCCATGAGCGATTTCCTTAATTTCGTGAGCGAATCAAGGGGATCGATCCGCCCCGATCGCTAGTTAGTGATAACGTTTATGGACGAACGCCGCTCGCAAATAACGAGTATCTTTCTTTCTTTCGATCACGACCAAAAGCGGTATTCGTGTCTGGATGTCAATTGGCAATAAGGTTGGGAACTTTGTCGAAGATACAGCGAGGTCGTTTGACCTTGTTTTCGGTTTTTGTTAGGTAGTTATGAATGTGTTGCTGACGAGAGATAAATATGTTTGTATTGTTTTTGGAAATCACTTCTTTGTTATATGTTCTGTTCTGTCTTGTGGGGTATCTTTGAAAGTATAGTGGGTTGCAAATGATGATACTTGATCTGTGTTTAATAGCAATTGCACACCTACCCTATATCTAAGTGCAAATTACCTTATCGTTAGTTTGAGCTTAAAATTGTTGGTGAATTTCAGGCGATGCCGAGTCTACGTATCTACCTACTTTGCTTGGTAAAGTTGCCATCCTCCATCGTCCATCCTTGCAAAAGTTTACTTAAAAAGTTATCAAATTATGAGAAAGTGCATATGAAACAGTTCCAATTTTTTTTAAACAGTTTCTAATTTTATTATATTCTCAAAATTATCGTGCACCCAACAAAGCGTACCATATCCCCGATTAAGAAAAAACTTCACACCTTTACGTCACCTAAGAAGCCACCACAAAAATCCCTTTTAAAAACAGCTTAAAACTTTTATCAGACTGACGTGGCATTACCAGTGTGATCCATGTGGTGCTGAAACCCTATACAGTGGGTAAGCCATGGTTCGTCGGCCAATCAGCTGCGAGGAAGCAGGCTTACCGCGCCGGGGCGAGGCTTTGGACGATGTGTTCGGTTACATATCACATATTTATTGGAAGTCCATGGTTTAGTGGAAAATTCTGATGTTGTGTTACTCTAGTAGCTGGTGTTAGAAGTTTTAGGAGATTTGTATTATGTTTGAAATAATTTTAAACTTAGCTACGCGGCCTTAGGCAAAATATAGAAGATTTATAAAATGGGCTAATAACGTTAACGCTTTTATTGGTAAAATTCGAATTTCAATACTTTGTTGCAACTTTAAAATAAGTATCACCTTGTAAAGGTTCAAGATTTATATGGGACATTATAAGTATCGCTTAGGCATATCGTTTTACCGATCGATCGGTCCTTTCGTTACCCGAAACCAAATTAAAAACACCTCATTTAAATAAATATCGTTCCAAAATAATCACTCCAATCCAAAACAATCAATCGACTCCAAATAAGACAAAGGACCCTTCACACATCACTGAATATATTCCACGAACTCGAAATTACTCATACACATTGTTTCAAACACAACCAAGTCGGCGCGGGAGCAATTAAGGCCCTTTAAACGTCATCCGTGGATGACAGTCGCGGGCTGACGACGGCGAGGCGTAATTGTCGATAATTCTGTCGTCATTGGGCCTAGAATGGCCCACCCAGGCCCCATCGCGTGTAATAAGGCCACATATTATAGCGTTCAGAATAGAGAGGACTAGACTGTCGTGCGAAACTTGTTTCACTGAATGACTGTTATTTATGTTGGAAGGAATTTGTAGAATTCAAGTTCATTTTCATTTCTGGTTCACTTTGACGTTACTGACTGGTTTTGACACGAAGCTAAGACCAAAATTAAAGCAATTCAGTAGATGTTTTTAATAACCGGACGTATTTGTCAAAAAAATCTTTTATGCGTCTGACATAATCCATGAGTATCGGTCAAGTTAAAGTGTTCAGACTTATAACACACATTATATGTTTCTTTGATTTAAATTCAGTATCAGATATCAAACCCCCAATACGATATTCTTGGATGTATTACAATAGTAATAACTAAGTGTGTGTGTGTGTGTGTGTGTGTGTGTGTGTGTGTGTGTGTGTGTGTGTGTGTGTGTGTGTGTGTGTGTGTGTGTGTGTGTGTAAGTAACTATAAAATTAGAAATCGTCCAATAGGACGATTTCTAATTTTATAGTTACTTAGCAGTTTAATTTATACATATTTCACAGTAGTTACACATATTTGAAGTAACAGTCGGTGATACTTTACAAAAAAAAAAAAACAATAATAACTTACTTAGCTTCAAATATATTATTATTAGTACCTAAGTCTATAA
This sequence comes from Luperina testacea, assembly GCA_927399505.1. Lineage (NCBI taxonomy): Eukaryota > Metazoa > Arthropoda > Insecta > Lepidoptera > Noctuidae > Luperina > Luperina testacea. The sequence goes on along the minus strand of OV656768.1, from coordinate 12,115,232 downwards.
AATTAGTAAATGCAAAAGTTTTCTTAATTTTACGAGTGTACTTGCAAAAGTTAGCACACTTTCTTAGTACTGTGTCATAGAAACTTCGAATGATTGCAGCATCACGAAGTTTGCTCTTAATTTGACGTATCAATTCGTCGTAAAATTTTGTAGCTCTCTTTACTATGTACGCGTTACTTTTAAGACCTCAGGGTTCTTCACATAAAAACTTTTTCTACGATTTTTCGCCTTTTTGATTAAGCTTGTATACTTACTTCTGTAACGTTTAAGTCTTGTCTTAGGAATTACAAAATAACATAAAATCTCACATCTTGGCAATATACAGAGTCGTTTCTTAGTTTCCAGTTTGTGTTCCATCAATTGGTGAAATCTTTTTTAAAAACTATGCTTCTTTATGTACGACTACATTCAATAAAAGCAGTAGGTAGGTATATATTTTGAATTTTAAGCAGTACCTAAATACTATCATTCCATAACATTATTATTATTTCACACACCTTTTATTAATCATTCCAATAATGTATGTTACACTTGTGTATATGTATCGTGCAATGACGTTTTTACAGCATTTTGTTAAAAATAGATAAAAAATAAAAACAAAGCCCGTTGAAGCATGACTTAAATATGCTATTGTTTACAAGAGCTATTAAAGTTGCTACCTACAGCGCTCATTTTAACGATTTTATAGCATCTTAAAAACTCTTTACTACCAGTAGCGCCTTGCCATCTCCAGACACTACAATAATATTTAATTTGCTCATTAAACTTTAGACTAATCAAATTGATATCCATTTTATTACAGAAAACGAGGATGGTTTTAAATTAAAGCTACAGAAAACGCCATTAATTATTAACTTGGTTTTAATATTGGAATTAGCCACGCAATTTGAGCGAACTGTTAGTTTCTTGTATCCAATCAGTTTAAATATTAAAATTAATATTCAAGTCGCGTTTTGCCGTTATTCATAAAACTGTTCCTTGGTACAAAATTCTGTGTCTTCGTTGTTTATGTTCATACATGACTAAGATGTAATTTTTGTATATAAGTTGAAAATACAAACAAGTTAATTTTTATGTAGCTTTAGTATGTTGTGAAAAAAGTAGTTTGATTTTATGTAGCAATACCAATGGCGTTGTTCTTTATTAGATGCTACTGAAATGCAGTATTTTATTCAGTTTTCTATCAAAATACCCTAATTTTAAATCATCATCTCTTTCTACCAGCGGTGTCCAACTGAAAAACTCTGTATTCATTTCAACTTAGGTGGTCTAAGTTGAAATGATTACAGAGATTTTCAGTCCATTGTTCCTTACAACAATACTTCTACAGTCCTCAAAGATTCATACGATCAACCATGTCCATACGATAGCAAAGATGCATGGAACAAAGTATGTCTTTATGTATCGATGCCCAGATAGGCTGGGCACAGACTGTCGCAACCAGTCAAAGGATTTTCTACTTGAATGTTATCAATGGAACTGACATGCTTTTTCGTTGGGAACGATCCTAACGAGAGATGTCTGGGAGTTCCTAAATCTACATAAAGCTTGGGTCGTTTCGCAAAATCGAACTAGCAATTTGGCTCCTCTGTTTTGACGCATTTTCTATGGAAATGTTTATTTTTAACTAGCTGGCCCGGCGAACTTCGTACCGCCTAATTATTGGAGGCATATTTAGTAAGTCACAAACACACGACACAATACTTTTTTAATTTTATTGAAATTTGTTGCTTAGGATGTACTGTATATATACGGCAAAAAAAAATAATAAAAAATAAATATTAAAAAAAAAACTGTAAATATTTTTGAGAGTTGGTAACACTGTAAGGTTAGCACCCATCAAACATGTCAACACATTAATTATTTTTATATTTTGAAATTTAAATACACGATGTTATGAGCAAAGTTGATATTATGTTATCGATTCAAAAGTCTTGTTTTAATGCGTTCTTCAATTCTAGTGGAACTGAGAGTACAAATACCGTCAAATGTTTGACAGAAAGTAAGTGGTCAACTTTTATATGGGAAAATGGAATTGTCGTCTTACTCTATCTTACTCGCAATTTTTCCTTATTTGCTCACTCTCCCGTTTAGACCTACCCTGGACTACGACAAACATTTTAAAACCAAAATCAGCTCAATCGGCCCAGCCGTTCTCGAGTTTTAATCAGACTAACGAACAACAATTCATTTTTATTTATATAGATGATATGACCGATGAGCATCTCTTTAATTTACTCACAAAATTTAGATTTTTATTCGCATGAATTTTTTGCTGCTACCTTCAATTTCTTGTTATGTACAGACGCCAGCACATCAAGCTACTACAATCTGTCAAATTTCGTTAATAGATTTTCAACTTTATCGCTACACCATAAGGTTCAATGTTGATTGGGAAAATTTGACACTTTTGGGTAGCTTGATGTGCTGGCGTCTGTACGTTAATTATTGTTATCTTCTCTTAATATTTGTGCGTGTCATAAAGCTCTGCTTATGAATGTCATCATTATTGTATAGTAAATATTTTTCTCAATAACTGAAATTTGTAGTAAATTTCTTTTGAGTAAATAAAGATTCTTTAACCACAACAGAAGTTTGTGTTCACATGACAAGCCTGCAAGTACAGAATATTTGGTCATCTGCAAATACTGTAAAGCTAGGATCTCCTAGAAGAGCGATGATAACATAACAGCATATTATAACAGCCACAGTGACGGTCGTCATGAAAATCATAGCAGCGGGCTTTGACTTTACTGTGTCAAAAAAAGCTCTCTAGGAAAACGCACAAACTTACTTTCATAAATAACGTTTCAGTGACGTCACCACCGGTAAATTGCAGGTGCTATATGGCGTAGCTTTACACAATCTGCCATAAAGTGATAAGTACTGCCTTAATCACCAACCTTGGCATGAGGTCTGATTAACACAAACAAAAAAACTAAACCAATCGATATAAAAATACTGATATAACACAATAAATTAGGAATCGATACATTGAGTTACATTCGTACTCGAATAAAAATTCGAACAAAATAAAGGAACCATGTCGAATCCTTGTTAAAATATGCCACGGAAAGCGAAACAAAATTTAAAAAGCTATCGAGTTTGCTTCGCTATACCCCGATAATGTATGCAAGAAGTAAGACACACCGATAAAATTGAACGTTTCAAATATTAAGTCCTGTTCGACAACCGATAAACACATGTTTGGTTACGGTCTCTTGTATGAAATAAATAAAAGAAACATGTAAGTAATGATAATTGTTCTTCTCGCTCCATATCAAGAACACTGTTGCAAACCTGTAGTCTTAAAACACATATTTTACTGCATTAAGGTAATTTCATGTCAGTATGACTGCCTAGTCCTGTCTCAAAAGTCTAATTACATAATATTATGTTAATTTAAATTGGATAATGCATGAATTTGACCTTAATAAACATTATTACTGTGCTACGTAATTATGTGTGAAATTAACGTTTCGATATTAACACTTGGAAGATATGATTATCGTGGAATGTATAATGAAAGTGACTCCAGCAAGATCGAAATCGCTTACACTATTTGTTATGGATATGAAAAATATGTAGATAACATCTGGGGGCCTAAAAAGGGCCTTTTGGCAGAATCATAAAAGGATAACATTATGAATCATAATATGGCGAAGACAGTCCGTGTTTTTCTTTTTTTCGCTGCACTACGTAGGTAAAATCAAACATATTGGGATTGGATTTGGATTGATTGGTATTTTAACACAGACAAAAAAATTCTGAAAAATCCTTCACCAATGGGATTTGATACGATTAACTTAACAGTTAACTGTCCATTATGATTCATAATGTTATCCTTTTATGATTCTTCCAAAGTGGCATTTTTAGGCCTCCAGATCATAGTTTTGTATTGAACATCGAATAGGTATCAGAGCAAGTTTGTAAGTACAGACGCCAGCACATCAAGCTACCCGAAACTGTCAAATTTTCCCAATCAACTTTAAACCATATGCTTTAACGATAAAGTTGAAAATCTATTAAAGAAATTTGACAGATTGTAGTAGCTTGATGTGCTTGCGTCTGTACATAAAGAGCAAATTTGTAAGGACATAAGCAAACTTTATAAAGAAAATGTGTGAATTAATACCAGCACGCGTAGTATGACCACAATAGAAACGATTTTTGTTCACGGAAGAATGGACGAAACGACAGATAGAATAGACAAAAAAGAATGATCAAAATCGGATTACTCTGTAAAAAGTTAGTTATACATTAAAAAAGTATATATACGTGTCGACTTGAGAACCTCCTCCGTTTTTTCGTCGGTTAAAAATGACAGATTTCTTTAGAATCTACAATCTGTCATTTTGTCTATTCTTCAGTCGACAAAACCCGTTTTATAGTGTTCATGCTACGCGAAAAATAACAACTAATAATTTTATAGCGACTAATAATTTTCTATACCTAGACATTATTTTTTTGCATCAATGTAGAAATTTCTTACACTCTACTGCCCATATTTCTGGACAAAGGTTTCTTTTATAGCCTTTCACAATTCTCAGAAAGAGAGGAAAACAGTTGAATACAGTCAACATTTTCTTTTAAATAAATTCTGCGTAACTATCACCTTTACAACATTTTACAGCCGATAAAAGCCGTTTACTCGTCTACGTTCTCATTTATTTTTACAATATTCCCATTTTACGCGACGAGTCTGTATTCGACTGAAATGTTCTGGGAAACAGGGCGCGTTGTCTGTCACATCCAATTGTACGCTGCCACCGTTTCGCAACCCCAACACATAAATTTCGATGCTATCTCCACAACGCTACAGAGTTATTTAAATGTGCAACATCACAAAAGATTATTAACGTTGAGTGTCCGATGCGAACAATGACACTGACAACCCTACTACTCGGTTTAATTTAGATTTCAGGTATAGGCCGACGACTCTAATACGAGCTTGTTTCAGTCATTCAGTCAAGTTACGAGTCTAATGTTTTTCGATAGATTGGATTTGGATAGCACTCGCGTACCAAATTCGAATCGGCGTTTGAACGTTCTGGTAATACGCGTGCTCCGAGTTGAGACGTCGGCTTATATAGGTGTACAGAGTGGAATAGATTTCGAGCTGAGCCCTGCTTCACGCGTTGTCAGCCTGAATAAACTTCCAAATCGATTCCACAGCTGAGAGTGACACCCTTGGATAAGGTTGGCCCGCGTCTCGGCGTTTCTACATTTGCATAAAGAATAGAAAGACGAATATTGGATATGGGTGTATCTGCGACAGGGGTTTGCAATTCGCCGTTTTCTTTTTAAAGTATTCTTATTCAAAGTCATAACAATGCATGTAGTGCAATTCCGTAGATTGACCGCACGAATCTATACTTATTTTACTCACTGTATCCAACCTTCGGAGTAGTGGTGGCCCAGTGATAACGATTGTGACTTACGAGACGTAGAGGTCGTGGGTTCGAACCCAGTCAGGCGCTTTGCTTTGTGTAAATTATTTCCATCGCCACTGCTCTCAAATTGGTGAAGGATAACATCGTGAGGAAGCCAGTATGTCCTAGAACCAAAAATTCGAAGATGTCAAACATCTACCAACCCGCACCGGGCCCGCGTGGTGGATTACGGCCCACTGACCCTCTCACTGAGAGGGGCTAATTATGATCCAACCTTTATGCTTTAAATTTCCACTGACAGACTTCTAAAAACCAGATCGAGTATTTACACAGCAAAATGAGTATAAATACGACATAATAATCGAATAGAAGGAAGCAACAAAGTTTTATTTGCGTGAAATGAACATAAAAATGTCAAATGTTAACATTATCCCGCCCGCAACAGTTTTATTGCAGCCGCCTCGAGTCATTTAACACATCAACCTATTGGGGGTCGGAACATTATTATATTGAAGAGATTTGAGGCATCATATTCGTTAAGTGAGGGTAAAACGATATTTTCTTGATCTATTTTCTCATCACTTTTATTTGAGTTTTGGTTTTATATCTTTCGAGCATCGAGTGCAACTGGATCAATCAAAGTTTGATTCGTTTGCCGGAATACTGAGAGTAAATTTTAGATTTTCGTCTTAAAAGTCATTGGTGGATTCAATTATAAGATCAATATTATTGTTTTGGGTGTTGTCATTCGAAACGTAAATCTGTAAGAGGCCTATTTGCCAATCCGCATTATTCCTCAAGTAAATTTTTCCACCTCAACAATTTTCCTCACCTAGCCTTCAACATACAACTTAACAGAAATTCTTCGAGGCTATACCTTCAGAGATGACTAGATCAAAGCTCATTTTCTCTTGTAACTATAAGTAATAACCCTTAAACCCAACATGTTACGTCCTGGGGCGGTGCCGACACAACTAATGTTGTTGAGCGCAGTCATGCCTGATAACTGTGCACAAATGAATAGGTCTGTGTTAGACATGACGCAACCAACCCAGTGAAGTTGTCCAATATCGTATATATAATTTCCTTTCCGCTATGCTGCACTGCTTCGGTTTAGAATTTAGACCTCCTTAGTTTAACGCTTAAGGTAACATCTATATTGATGTGGATATACACTATCGATCAATGTATAGCGAGAAATTTTTGAATCTGGGCATTTTGAAATCTTGCAATAATTAACAGATTAATAAAATATCAGATAATTAAGGAAACTTTTCTGCATTTAGACTACAAGCTTCTCCAAACAAAACTTTCCCATTAGATGCATTCATTTTTACCAAGACACAAAACGTGATGCTAAGTAATGTTCCCAACATTTCTAAGCCTAAACAATTACTTGTATGACCCATGTAAGGCCTACAGATAAATTCATACTCCACAATACCCCCGAGATAATTATTTGAGTCAATATAGTGCTTTTAGCAAGGCGGCAGACAATCGATCAACCAGCTGGTCGCAGAACCGCGTAATTTGATACACATCGGAATGTGGACACAAATAAAATCACTTAGCTGAGGAGTGGCGTCCTGCAGAGCACATCTACCGCTCACTGCGATGTACAAGGAAACAAAACTCAGCTAGAATGGTCAGCCAACTTTCGAATTCATAAAAAAAAAAACTTCTGGGTATTGCAATGATTTCGAAATACCTAGAAGTTGTAAGAGTAAACAAAGAGAGAGGATGCAGCTACATGTTTAACTTTATTGCACAAATAATCGCTAGCAGTTGAAATATTTTAACAATTTTATTAACTTCATACCTTTGTGCTGTGTTTTGATTAAATTTTAATAAAAAAACTATTTTCATAACCCAAACAATATTTTGTTCCGAATTTATGTCTCTAGTTTTTTTATTACTACGCTCAATTGTCAAATACGAGTCCCACAGTCTAGCAAGGTAACTCATAGAAAAAAAATGTAATATACATCTAAAAAATATCAAAAAACGCTTACCATTTCCAAAGCTCTAGCTAGAGTATCTTTTACATCTTGTATTTCAACAATAAACAAAACAGGTTCGGATGCTAATACGAAAGAAATGAAGTCTCTAAAGAAACTTCAATTCTCACAGTTGGATTTCGCCACATCCGTCCTATTAAAACATCAGAGTGGTACTATATTGGTATAAGTATTGACGGTGAGAATGCCTTTAGAATTCAAGTAGTTGAGGAATTAAAATTACCATACCTATATGAAAAAAAAATACATATATCAGCATCGAGATATAAGTACTAACGTACTAGAGAAGCTACGTCAAATAACTGAATTGTCCTATTCTTCGTAATTTGAATCTTTAGTTCGCTGCAGCGCTAAAATAATAACAATTCGTCTAAACCGTAACTAATTTACCACAGCGCTAGATTTGCTGCAGAAGTGTATTTATTCTCGGCAAAAAGGTCTTAAGCGCCATGTAAATCACGGCACTTACGCGTTTTCTTCGACAAAGTGCAACAACATGTCTTCCCTATAGACTATGACAGGAGTACTACAGAATGGACAACGTAGGTATTTTGCCTACAGGGTTTATTTCATAAATAATAGACAATTTATTTTTTTGATATAAGTATTTTATTTAGTTACCCTTAAATAATATGAGTTTAGTCATCTTTTGCCTTTTCGTGGAATAATCAACGCTTTGATCTGTTTTTGCTTCATGTTTTAAACGAATAGCTAAAAAAAATTATATTGATACTCACATTATCTGTTTAAAGTGCGATAGTTTAAAAAACTAAATATTAATATCAACATTAAAAACACAACATACGATATTTTCACCGTAATGTCAGTCTAATCTACCTACATTGCACTCTGTTTGATTAGTCTATGACAAACAATACAATATGGCGCGTGGTAATTATTTAATTTGTAAAACAAGGAAATTAGTTTACTTACCGATGAAACTTAATTCCTTTGCACTTTGCCGTGTTCCTTGAATTATTAGTACAATATCTCAACACACACCAAGGCATTTTTCGTCGATTTTTTCTATGAATTAATTTATTATTGTCGGAAGTACTAGGCGCGAAAGAGCAAGAGAGCGACTGAGTGAGGTGCGGCACGATCACCGCAGTTGAACGAGACAAAGTAGGAATTTACGGTGTCTTCTCTAGTACGTTAGTACTTATATCTCGATGTATATCAGCTCATTGGTTTCCTTTATTGCAAGACTGTTTACTTCATTTTTATTTTCTTCTTTGCGTGATTTCAAAATAATATGATTGCGTAGGAGTGCGAGTAAAACAGTTCTAGTCAGTTTTCACGCTTTAGTTTGATTGAAAATTTAATTTTCGCTTTCCACATCTACCTACTTAGTCTAGCTTCACAGTTCGCTGAGCTAGAGCGAGGGTTGGAGGTTAACTCCGGAAAGATCTGTGTATTGGAAAATACTACCACAAGTTCACACAATCATTTCTATTGTGGATTTCTAAGTCTTTAGAATGGTCTAATTTAGATTACCTATAAACTAAAGCAGTTTCTTCAGAAGACTTATCAAAGCAATAACTGATTCTATTGTTATTGATACCCATTAATTTACATAGGTTTTGGGGTTTCATTATGTAGATAATGTTTATCATAAAATCAATCAAGTCTTTTCATTTCAAGCCATCAATCTTTAATGTTACTATTATAAAGTGCATTATAAAACTCACGGACTAATCGCTTTCAAATATTCATTATTTACAGTAGCCACAGAGAATAATTATTGTGTATTATAGCATTCCAGGAATAAATTAAGAGCGTTTACGCCGACGGCATCTCATACAAACTTTCAAGCCTTTGTTCTTCGAAATGACTGAACCGATTTTAATGAAACTTCATACGCATAAGCAGAATACAAAGGTCTAAAAAGTTACATAAGAACATTTTCGAAAAATATTGTTACAGCCAGATTTTCAGTTATCTTTTTTAAAATAAGACGTAACTTTTTAGACCTTTGTATCCTGCTTATGCGTATGAAGTTTCATTAAAATCGGTTCATTCATTTCGAAAAACAAGGGCTTGAAAGTTTGTATGAAATGCCGTACGGGCGTAATAATTTATTTCAACATTTCACAACTTAAAAATTAAATTGAATAAATCATAGAGGTCATTTATTCAGAGAAACTAAAATGGCGTGAAATAAAAAAAGCCGTGGTGTAGTCTCGATCTGAAATTTTCAACTGCCGTACCAGAAAATTTCGTAGGGGTGAAATAGGACGTGAAATTGTTCCCCGAATAGGTGGTATTTGTTTATGGAAGCTGTTGGCTGTGAAATTTAGATGTAATGCTCCTGATGTGTTCCGTGTGGTGGTGATGGTGTCACATTTGTCACACGACGGTGTACTTGACATGTGTAGGTCCCGGAATTTATTATTCATCTTTTGGCATTTTTGAGATGGTGTGGGAGAATTGTGGAAAGAAATAGGAATATTTCGATTTTCTTCATTGCATTGTTTGTACTGGTACTCAGCTACATCCAGTTAGACTGGAAGCCGGCCCCAACATATTTGGGAAAGGCTAGGCAGTTAATGATGACTTATTGAAGAGGTTGTCAAGGTTTAAGCATATAGATCATCATTTGGCACTACCACCATTAACCACTTTGTAGCTAAAATCTTGCGAATTCCTAATCCTGTTATATTGTGTGAAATACGAAATGTTGGTCAACAAGAAGATAAAACACATAATTAGATAATTATGTAACAAAAACATTAAACTCACATAAGTATCACTTCTTAATAACGTGAAAATGGGTAATAAAATCTAAAGTACCAATAATGGTACACCGTGCAGTTATGAGTAGTACACTACTTGTAAACATGCAACATGTAACGCATGTAAACAGCTTCAACATACTCTATGAAGTAAATAAAAAGCATACACGCATAAAATTCAAACCAAATTCCCAGAATACGGATGCACATTGACAAATAGCTGTAGTTTCTTCAGAACAAAGTGGGTTATATTTCGTTCCCACACTGTAAACGTTTATTGAATAAGTAAGCAGTGGATTTCATATAGGGGGTAAGATTTAGACTTGATACTGCATTTTTATCCTTGCGATAACAATTTGTTAGTTTCTTTGTCCAGGTTGAAATATGAGGCTATGAAGTCCAGATTGTTTTTGTTTAGAGTTAAAATTGGAGACAGAAAAGTTTTCATGTTTGTCGTCTGGCAATTTTGTTTGAAGAATGTTTTGGATAGGGGGAAAGAATATGAATGAGGGCAATTTTTGTTCTTACGGGTAGTTTCAGCAATGGTACTTGTCAGATAAAGAAATTGGTGGGAATGTTTTTCTATTATTGGTCAAGAATTTTGATAATGACATAATTTTTTCGTGACGTTTTTATTAAACGAGCCACCATGTTTATGTAAAAATAAAGCGTTAAAATTCAATATCATTTGTATCTAGTCGTAGGTTTAAAACTTTAAATTTATATGTAAAACATGTACTTAGAATATATTGGACATAATTAGGACATTACGTTGGCAAATGACATCATCACAATGCTCTCTGTCACACATAACGGGCTTTCAAATGTATTCCCTCCGTGTCCCGATTTAGTTCCAACCATGTTGCGACAGTTTTTATCAACATAATAACCGAATATGTATTCAAGTGTGGTGCTTAGTGTTACTTTGGCTCACAACATTTTCATACATACTCCAACAAATTTTCAACCTTACTTCGTCTTAATAGAGCTTAGAAATAAAGTTAAAATATCATTGTCCAAGTAATAGAATGGTCTCACGCACTTGTGGCGCCGCGTGGTGCCGTTTTGTTGCAACTGAAAGTTCCTTGCCCTTATTAGATAGCATAGCTCATAAAAGATGCATGGTTGTATGAAAACATTAGATATTTATGACGCCATCAAAATATAATCATAACTCCAGTATATAAGAAAGCACTTAAAAATTATAATTCAAGCTATAAAACTGATCAAACTGATCTTGGCGTAGGATAAAAGACGTGCTTTGCTGAATATTATCCGCTGTAATGACTGTGAAGCGCCTATGAAGATTTATGTAGCTTACATGTAACCGAAGGCCTTTTTACCGTGCGGCTGCACGTTTTTAATATAGGTACCGCAAAAAACGTTCGTTCCCTTCGACAAAAAAGTAGTAAAGAAGAAGTACAAATATTAATTATGACCCTGTGATATTCCCTCGCATTCAAATCGACAAGCATTAAATGAGTCGTCGCTCCGGGTTCGGTCATTCCGATTATTATCAGTTGGCATATCTTCGTCCGACAACAATGAGAGACAACCCGCTAAATGCGCACTGCACTTGAACATCTTAATAATCCGCTGAAGGGCCGTGTCGGCGCAGCATGACGCGAACCGAACACAACCGTAATTATTTTTCAACGGAGTGACATTTTAAGCAGAAATAAATAATTCCGATGCGCCCAGAAATTACGAGTACATTAATTCGAATGTGCGAATAAATAATTTAGTCCCAACACGAAATTTAATTATTTCGACACAAAATGAACCGATCCAATTTAACATCAATTTTTGACGCTCGAATTGACTTAATGCGTGATCGATTTCGAATAACGTGATCATAATATGACTAGTTTCCCGATACAACACGGAGTTTACTGTTCACAGCCTCGTAACGGCCAGCAGTGCTTCGACGTGACATTTGACAAGCATCTCTTATAAAGTTTAAAGTAATTCAACCGGCGGGGACGTCACGTCGATGCGCGTAGAAAGTCAACCTTTACGATGGTCGAGTGAACAAAACAAAACAAGTTGGACATGTCAATGCCCACGCCTTTGGTACGGTAACCTGATACAAGCAGGCGGATACATTTAACACCACCGAGAGGTTCGCAAGCGGTGGCGTCGCGTGAGCGCAGAGCATTAAGCGGAGCGATGAGCGATGCGGCGAGCGTAGGTCGAAGGACGTCGTCGATAGTTCAGCGCAGCTAAGTTATTCCACAACGACTGTAATCTTGCTGGAGACTACTAGATGTCACGCACGTTTGGTACGTGCTTCGTACTACTTTGCCAAAGCTTTAAAGGTACACGACAAGGTAAATTCAGCGCTTAGATTAAGGTCTACAGGCAGTAAAACATTATGTTTAAGTCTATCGAAGCAAATAAAAGAAGCGGTACTTTCTGTGCATTTGCAAGGATTGTTTACTGTAAGAATTGAAAACTGTTCTTCAGCATGCTATGCAAGGGTATCATTGGTATTATTGAATATATATTCATCTCCTATGCCACTGTGATCGCAGCCTAACCTACCCATCCGCTCGCCCGTGTCATGAAAGAGGATACTTTAATATCCGATTCATTGTTCTGTTACAAATTTGTCAGTGATCTTTACATTAAACTTTTTCTCTTTTAAAATTTGAGATGGGTCCATAATACTCGTGCGGCCGGCACGTTGTAAGTAAATCTTCGTCACATAATGACGTTTAGACCACACAAATAAAAATATTAGATATCGTATTAAAGAGCTAAGCATCTATCGTAAGCATTATACGAGTGTCGATATTCATTACACTTTATTTTGGTTTCTTTGGAAGTTTCCAGTTTCAATCCGTTCGGTTTCTAGACATTATTTTATGGGAATGTTCATTTTTGTATATTACACCAGTATTGTTAAAGTTCCAAGAATGTAATAAATTATGAACGTATGATGTGGAAATTAATACCGTAATAATGCCAATACAATTTATGCGTAAGTCGGTGTGAAAACTATTCAAACAATTTGTTACAATGACAACGGTTAGTGCATAATTATATAGTATAGTAAAATCATATGTTTATAAAAGAAGCCTGCGCTTTCAGTACCTAATTTCCAATGGCCTCTGTGATAATGTTTGTAAACATTCTCGCAACAAATAACAATTTCAGCACAAAATTCATAGCGCAATTTAAAATCGCTTAAGAATTCCCCGTAACATAAACAGGAGATTTTAATTTTTGGCAAATTAAACCTTATTTGCATAAAATAAGAATCGTGCGCGCGTAAGAATCTGATCGACCGTAATTACTTATCATAATTATTAATATTTCGCTGCTGTCACGCGACGGGTTGCCTCAAGGCAGGCCTTAATGCTTCCCACTGATGATGGGTAGCGTCCACAGTAACCGAGTCAGACGATAATTTGAGATAATTTACGTAATTCGGCACAATTTCCATTCGAAGAGCATGTTATGCTCAGCTGAACATCATTATGTAGAAGTCAGTTTTAAAATCGCTCAAGATCTAATTCTAACTGCCTTCGAGCAGTTTACACAAATTAGAATTTGCAGGACCTTCATTATTCGAACGCAAGCTTTAAAAATACATGGAAAATGGGTTGGTTGGTGGAACAGTAGTTATTAAAATTGCTAGAAATGATTAACGAAACGCAAACGTCTGCTTTTTATAAGTCTGAGCAATTTACTGAAGCAAATTACGTTAAACCAATAGACTATTGAATACGTCTAGAACCACAATTAGAATCGTTCACATCCCACACTTCATCTTCACCTTATCAATACTTTTTCGCAACTGTAAAAAAATACCGTGGGTAATTATTGTTGAGGTAATTAAGTTTGATTGCGCAACACAATCTCCCGTTGTGCATTAATGATATCAGAGGGAGAGCCACAGAGCATCGAAGCTCCCATATGCGATGTGATCGGGATCGAACAGTCGAACCACGACGACACGCAGGGGACACAGAGTAACAATGCCCAGAGGTGAACAACGATTTACAAGCGTTATGAATGGATGTTTTTGTTGAATCCTTTATTGACTTTGTTGTTGGGTTTATATGGAGATTGTGGGTTAGATTTTGTGATTAATTTGGGAGTCATCGTTTTTTTTTGATGAGGTGAGGAGAGGGTGTGATGATGGTGATTGTAAGTCTCTCATCAGTCATCAATCGACTACAAGTATCCTTGCATTTGCAACAAAGTCGAAAATACATGTTTACTATTCTTTAAAGCATATCCTTTCTAGCGTCTACTTAAAGGCTCCTTCAAACAGGGGCGACACGCGATAAAATCGCGCGCGACACAGAGGCACCACGAGTCGCGCAACAAGCGGTGTCTTTGTGTCGCGCACGATTATATCGCGTGTCGCGCCTGTTTGTAGGAGCCTTAATGAGGAAGAAGACGATCTACAGAAACAACAGAAAACTTCAATCTAATATAATAATTATTAAAGCTCGATTTTATACTATATAAAGCTCGATTACCACTCACTGACTGACTGACTGACATAATTGTTCTCCCAGATGGTGAAGGGGGAGGTGGGTATATTTTTACAGATTCGTATAGAAGTAACTCTCACGAGCATGGGAAAAATCCCAAACTTCCCCTTTTCCACCCCACTCTCCCCCCTCCCTATCGTATCTCGGAAACTAAGAGTCCCGTGTTTTGTTGTTTTACGGATTCGTATAGAGAAGGCTCGGAAAAGTAAAATCCATTTTTCAAAGTTGCCCCCTTGCCCCCTTTTTCCCCCCCCCTCTAGGTAGATCTCGGAAGTTAAGAGACTTGGAACATTTTTTTTTTCAGATTCATATCAAGGGGCGCAGAGTTGGTCAAAATCATTTTTCAAAACTCCCCCCTCTCCCCCCCTTCACCCCTCCCCCCATCGTATCTCGGAAATTAAGAAACCTGGGTTTTGTTTTTTTACGGATTCGTATAAAGGAGGCTCGGAAAAGTAAAAACCATTTTTCAAAGTTGCCCCCCTTGCCCCCCTTCTCCCCCCCTCTAGGTAGATCTCGGAAGTTGAGAGACTTGGAACATTTTTTTTTTCAGTTTCATATCAAGGGGCCCAGAGTTGGTCAAAATCAAAAGAGGCTCGGAAAAGTAAAAACTATTTTTCAAAATTCAAACCTCCCCTTTTCCACCCCACTCTCCCTCATCCCTATCGTATCTCGGAAACTAAGAGTCCCGTGTTTTGTTGTTTTACGGATTCGTATAGAGGAGGCTCGGAAAAGTAAAATCCATTTTTCAAAGTTGCCCCCCTTACCCCCCTTCTCCCCCCCTCTAGGTAGATCTCGGAAGTTAAGAGACTTGGAACATTTTTTTTTCAGATTCATATCAAGGGGCCCAGAGTTGGTCAAAATCATTTTTCAAAACTCCCCCCTCTCCCCCCATCGTAAGAAATACTCCTCAAAAACACGACCCCGCGAGCTGCTTGCAGCTCGCGCAACGCCCAAATACTTTTTACAAGGGTAAGAAATACTCCTCAAAAAGACGACCCCGCGAGCTGCTTGCAGCTCGCGCAACGCCCAAATACTAGTTACTAATTATAAAGCTGAAGAGTTTGTTTGTTTGTTTGAACGCGCTAATCTACGGAACTACTATTTAACATCACGCTTAAACCCTAGAGCAAAAAGAAAAGAGTCAAAACGAAGTAATACTGCGGGCAGGCGATGCGATGCGATAGGGTTGGTCGAGGGAACAAGAAATTTCACGCGGTCGAAGTCGCAGGCAGAAGCTAATAATTAATAAGTTAACAGATGAAATGATACAAATGCAATGAAAAAATATAATTCATAGTTACCCCTAAAAAACTAAAAGGAAAGTAATCGGGTTGTACTTAACAGATACGCGAATTAGCTCATCCAATAGTCCATTGGCTACCAAACCTAATCTGAGGTATTAAAGCACGTAATAATCAAATACCTCATGTCATTAGGTCAGCATATATAGCTGATTTGAGCTGTCTCTTAATCTACCAAAAGGTAAATTAATTTTCTATTCCCATTATTCGTTTTAGAGACTTTATCATAATGGCAACCAGTTTAACTAGAATATTGTGTCTCAGTATTAGAATTTTTTATTTTCTAGTAGGCTTTGGATAGAGGAGTCCTAGAAAAGGATGCCTGGAAAGATTCTGGGGAGGCCTTTGCCCAGCAGTGGGATAGTGTAGGCAAAGTAAAAAAAAAGTAGACTTTAAGTTGGTGTTATCGGCAGAGGTATTGTATCAAGATCAAGACCCATCAGGTTTTAACCCGGCGATCTCTATGGAGTGGCTTAATATAAGCTTTTCGATTTTTCGAAGTATGCTTTCTAGATGTAGGTAATATAGTCCTAACTTTGCATTGTTTCTCATTTTTTAGGAATCCTTTTTAGACTTTTGTGATTATCGATATTAATTTCCACGTCTGCCATACCGCCTAGTCTACGCGCCGAACGCGCCGCTTCGCAAAGTTCATCAGATAATGAGCACATTTGTTGCGTGTGAAACTAGAATACCATTTTGCACGAAGCTACATTTCGCGTAAGCATCAAAGCGAATACTTGCTCTTAAACCACGGGCCGCCTCGATAAATCATGTTTCGTTTAAAACATTCTAACGCTTCATTTTGCTGATCCAAAGGTCCGATGCCGTCTTCAGTGGAAAACGTTCTTAACAGCTCTTTTGTAATAAATCCAGGGGAATGTTGCGTTAGGACTGCAATAATACGAATCAGATTAAGTGCGGAGTGTATTACCTTTTGTTTAACGTTTGTGGTCTGCCTTTCGTTCGTAATTAATGTGTAGAATGTCAGTGGTGCCCTGCCTGGACATAACATCAAAGGCACGACTTCGACTGCGCTTCTTTTTTCACTTTCTACTGTCTTTGTTGTTGTTTTCTTAAAATAACTTATTGCTTAAGAAAAGAGTACAGGCTGGAACGCCACGCCATCGTAAAAGCTACAGTATCTGGGCCTTTGATATTTAAATAAAAAATATTTTCTATTAAGTAGATAAGTTATCTTGAGCTATTGTTTCCAGTCAGTCAAAAGAGACGAGAATTGAATATTTCTTTTGTTTTATTTTATCTTTTAAAGCTCTATAGAGTGGGATTAGTCTCGACTCGAATATTTCAGTTTTTTAGATCTTGACCTTTGTATTGTAATTATTTTATAGAAATAAATGCTTACCTTATAGTAACTTTATCTATCTTTGCTTGGTTTGAGTTTTCAGTAGTTCTGGGAATTATATAATCTAATATAGAACATACATACTAACTTATCCTAAGATTCGAAAGATAAGGCTGTATTTCTACATTCGAGCTATGGCATTTAATTTTGGGCAATCATTCAATTTATTGAATAACTTAAAAATTAATATCCTAGTTGTAGAATAACAATAACATTCTTAATGGGATTCCCCGCTTTGTAAACTAATAAACATGACAATTCAATCGCATTCAATACGTCCAAAGCGTTTTGTAGTTAAGTGTCTACAAATAGCCACCATATTAAAATGCTTGCTTCAAATCATCAAAATTAATATGTATAATAAATAACTTAGACCATTGGCGTTCCAGTGAATTTAATGTAGGTAAACATAAACCACGTAACGTTAAAAATTTATATTCGTCTTATAACTGTCGAATTCTTGTAGTAACAAATTACTGTGACGCGTTGACTTACTGAATGGGCGATGGTAACAAATAGTGGTGTAATTCCAAAGAGTTTTGAATAGAGTCCAATACTATTTTGGTCGGCGAACGGTGATCTTTAAGCTTTTCTTTCGTTTTGCTCCGAGATCGCTTGCCGATAGAATGACGTTCCATGGTTCCAGTATTGCGAGATATAAAGAAATGTTTCAGATATTATAGGGTTTTATTTAGCTGGTTAGTTTTGTTGGAGAAATTATTTAAAGTTATTGATGCATGAGATTAGGCTATTAAGTATCTTTGAATAGATTTATGATATTTAAGAAATTTAACAGCTTTTGTTGACTTTTTATTTTATGTATTTATTAAAGTGTATAAAAATATAGACAATGGATAAATTAGTTATACTAAATTAACTAGCATACTATTAAAATTAAAATATAATAACCTAACCTAATTAAAACTATTAACAAAATTGACCATATATGGCGTCGAAAAATTCCTCCGTATCGCTGTCGACTGGTAATCAAGAGACTGGCGGCATTAAAATCAAAATCAAAAGTTATTTATTCAAACTAGGCTGAGAATCAGCACTTTTTGAACGTCAAAATTACAAAAGACCGTCCCCCAAAATGTCCACCCTTCACCACTTCCTAGTGCTTTCGCTGGGGAGAAGAAGTGGCGCAAGAAACTCCCCAGCAGCACATTTGTCGGTTCAGTTAGAAAATTGCCACGTTGTATGGCAATGCTTAGCCTCTGGCCAAGGTAGGGATTTGCCAACCCTTGGTTCACGGGAATGGTTAATCAGCAGTTTGGAGATTTCTATGTCTGGTTAGACACCCATTATCAAAATTTAAAAGCAGCGGTTAACTAGTTTACATTGATATGGTTGCTGAAAAATAATACCCTTCTTTAAAAGAAGTGGGATATTACAAATATTAAGAAAACGGCTACTATGACTCTATTTGAAATGTTACAAAACGAACCAAAGGTAACTTCTGTTAACGATTAATGACGTTTACATGTCCTCACCACATTAATAATTTACCTTACACGACGTATAATGTAAAATAAAATTATTAATGTGATTTTGTAGTAATACCTACATGTGTAAGCAATATTTAGGTTACACAAGCAACATTAACCACCACACTAACTTATATAACCAAACTCGATAACCACGTTAAAGTATTTATAAGGTTTCGTCGTACGAAGTTTAATATCCAACCTAGCTTTTTGTGCCGCGTGTCCGCGTCCGTAGTAGTGACTAGGACAGCTGCGCCCGCTCGCATCTCAATAATGAATGTATTGTCCCGCGGTACCTATGGTCTGTTCCAAAAGTCTCTGACGAAAATGTAAGCAAAAGGATCAGAAAACGTCCTGTGATTGCAAACTTGTAGTACCACTTACAAATTATACCCAAAATTCTAATTTTAATTTACTTTAAATATATTTTGCAGTAAAAAAAGTATTATTATTATTTTAGTACAGTATTTTTTTTCCTCATGACAGCGATGCGGACGAGTACTTCGACGCCTAAATATCCTTTTGTTTTTGTATTTATTCACCTTTATGTGGTTGTCTTTTAATTTAGTACCTAGTGTAAACAGTTAATTAAGAGATTATGAAAATAAAAAAGACTTTAGAAGAACAAAAAGAAGGAGGACTTATATAAAGATTAATAATAAAATAACAATTGAGTTTTGCAGTTAACGAAATTGAGGTTAACTTTGTAACCTTAATTTTCTTCAATGATTTTTCAATTGCAATTTAATTTTAATATTTAAACAATAATTTTTGGAATAGGTCGTGGGACATAAAGTTGAAACCAGATAAATACAGATGAATGTATTACTAATTTACTTCAGTGAGTGATTGCGTTAGATTCTTTACGTAAACAGGGTTTGTTTACACTTTCGTCACACACTTTTGTAATAGACTATAGGTACCCGATCACAGTCCAGACTATTTTTGCTCGAACCTGTCCGCGTCCATCAAGGAAAAAATGTCCGTGGAGTTGTTACAATGACTGGAAACTTTAGAAAAGAGACGATGCTATGTATTTTTCATGACTTGCTTACAGATTGATGTTATAGATACGCGGACAAAAGGTTGGAGTACGAAAGTCCGTTTCTCAGCAAAACGGACTTTCGTTTTATTATTGATGTAATGCTTTTCTTATATAATCTCTTGAATTCTTTAATATACTTATTTCTATCTTCCGTATACTTTTGTTGTTAGTAAGATTTTTGGCTTAGCAGTAGGTACTATATCTACCTTTTTAACAAAACGAATGACTTAAAATCTTCACCACCCTTTTCATCTCCATATCATTCTAATCCCTCGTCCTACCGTCATGAATGAAGACACATTTGCCAACGACAGCGAATCCAACGGAGTTATTTGATTTATTCCAAGCCGGTACTATTGAAAACTTCCATCAGTAGTCATTATTTAGCCGCTGTAATGAAGTTGTGGCTGGAATTTTGAGCGGTGGACAAGTGCAAGCATCAGTCCCGGATCTTTTTGTTATTTATTGCGAACTGTATTTGTGTATCGCATATGGGAGATTAAGCTAAGATCTTGTTCAGTACAAACTATTTTCGGTTGCGTAATGTGCGTAATATGTTGTAGTGTTATGTTTTCCTTTATTGCAGTCGAGATCAAAATCCTTAATTATTGTATTATGGCAGATCCTAATTGTAAAATACTGAAATAATATTTTCTTAATCATTTTAACAAACGGGTTGGCGATTGTAGTAGTATGTAGTACTCAGTGCTGATTTAGCACTCTTTACACAGCTTGTTCTAAAAGCTAAATTTCTGTTTTAAAGTCATAAAGAACCTAAATTACGTCGGTTTTCAGAGCCCAGTACTTACCTCGCTTTGTATTCATGTCAAAGTTGCTTGTATTTTACATTTTCCTTGAAATAATTGCTAAGCTCAGTTTTAATTCGCTTACTCATAAAGCACAAAAACAAAACTATTAATTCGAGTTTTTGTGCACGTGCCTTTAATGAAACGTTTGAGCAAAGTTTCCAAGGAAATTCATTAATTATGTTCTCAGAAAGTTTAGAGAGAACGCCACTTATAAGGTGAAATTAGCTGTTTAATTTTCGACAAAAACCGGTTGTTCTAATGAAAGCGGGTCTAAATCCTTATTAGATATTTTTTTTAAAGAAATTGGAACACATAAATTAAAACTTTCTGGCTGATAATTTCACCTTTTTGTGAAGAAATATTTGCAATTGTAAAGGCAGTGATATTCTATCCGAATGCAAAAACTCATCGTATCGCTAAACGATCGATCTTTGACATTTCCATGGTTCGTCGCCGTATCGCGTCGTGATGTCGTGGCGCTTCGAACAATCTTGCAATTTGTGAAATATTTGGAATAGTCCCGGCGGCGGCCACCAACGAACATTGGAGAGGCTCACTGGATGTGCGGCCCGCGAGCATTAGATATTTCGAATTGGTTTTTAACTAATTGTTAGCAGAATTGGTAGACCACCGACTAGATTGAACGTGGACACACAAGGTGGACCCCACAATGAAATAATTAAGAGAATTCAATGGACGGAAAAGTTTTTTCTTGTTTCTCAAAATTAGGATCACGTAGGAGACGACTTTACTATGTTAGGGCACACTGAGCTTATTTCGAACGGTGACAAAATAAAGACATAGGGGGCTAGTTGTCTTTTGTTTTGCTCTTCGTAAAATGATGTCAGCCGAGTTGCTGATACGTCTTCATTACCTAAAACAAGAATAAAATAGGACAACTTAAAAAGAAGATCATTAATTTCAAAACGTAGTTATAATAATAGCACCGACACCACACAAACCTCTTAACCTATTTCTGCCAATCCTGTCACTTATTTTTTGCGCAATTCCCGTAACATCTTAGGGGACCTGACACACAAGTGCTTCCAAGTGCAAGGCAGTGTGTCCCACGCGGGTGGCCGCTACGTAGACGACACAATAATGATGGCCCCCTGACGTAATGTGGCGGCTTTAGCCACGCAAAAACCAACTTGCCGGAATCATGGGCAATAAAATAAAAATGCATAAACAAAGCTTATGCCGCGGTATCTCTAACTTCCTTGAATTTTATTACGTCAACCTATTCATACAACCCTGAGGAACATAAACTATTGTTGTACTAGTCTAATAAAATTGCCGGTACCTTCTGTTGCCCTAATAAAATTGGTTCCTTAAAAGGTCGGTTGAAATAGTGACCGGTGATTTTAGTCGAGTCTTAAAAATGTTTTTTCTGTATTTTTGCATAGTTTCTTACTTTGAAGTAAAACCAACAAAGCTAATTTTAATGATTCTTGCAATGACGTTTGCATTTCGGTTATAATAATGTACCCACAATTATCTTATTTATGTATGACGATTTATTATTTACTGGTAATTAAAGTATTTGTTTTGTTACATCGTAATAGTTCAAAATAAGGTGCTGAAATTTCTAGAACAACAAGAACAAATTGTTGTTGCGCAAGAAACAAAATAAAAAAATAAAAAGTTGTTCCTGCAAAAAGCTGTTTATAGCAGAGCGTGGTTTCGATCCACGGACCTCTGGGTTATGGGCCCAGCACGCTTCCACTGCGCCACTCTGCTTACAAGATAGCACGGCGAAATTTTACTCCTGTACAATACACAATATCTGATAATAGTAAGAAAAAGTTGTTAAAGTGTCTAGATGTAGATTAAATGCCATCATTCCAAAGTAACTCTGTCTGTCTGTCTGTCTGTATGTTACCTTTTCACGCCTAAACCACTGAAAGGATTTCGATAAAATTTGGCAAAACGATATATTGCATCCTACACATAGGACATAGGATAGTTTTTATCCCGATATTCCTACGGGATCGACAGTGGGTGAAACCGCGTGGCGCTGGGTTATAGGCCCAGCACGCTTCCACTGCGCCACTCTGCTTATAAGATTACAGTGTAATCTAACTGTTGTATAATTATAATAGCTAATGTAATAGTGGGAAAATACTGAACAAATAGCAGTAGGCATAACCTTTTTTCATTGTAGACAATCAAAAAAGGTTATACCTACTGCTACACAAATAAAAAAAAAATAAAAAAAAACAAAATATACAAAAGTAATGTTAGCAGAGCATGGTTTTATGGTGGACCTTTGGGTTATGGGCTCAGCACGCATCCACTGCGCCACTCTCCTTTCAAGATAACATTGCCAAATCTAAGTGGGATTGAACAAAATTAAGTAGGATTATATTAAAACGATATGTTCATAGAATATGGCTTCACATGACATCAATGAAAAATTTTATTAAACAAAATAAAACAATCACAAATCAAGAGATAACACCTACAATAACATTCCTTTCCTCTAACCAATATTACCTTTTGCTTCGAATATATTATTTGGAAGCTTTCACAATATGTATATATGAGAAGTAGGTATACGTGATTTCGATACACATACCTCTGGGTTACAGCCTCAGCATGTTCCAGCATTTCATTACTAAAAACTTCCAAGTTTCGGAATCTTGAAACAACTTTGTTACTTTGGAACTTTGCCATATTACAAGCCTAGACTGGATAGCTTATCTTATTTATTGTATTAAACACTACAGAGCTACGGAAATATTTTAATTGTTTCTTTCACACTAATCTGTAAGTTTAAGAGTTAACCGAATGTACCAGAAAATTTTTATATTGTGTGAAAGTACAAAAGAAAACAAAACAAAACAACATTCAAAAGAAGGACTGGTATTGTAGAGGTAAAACTGATTTACTCGATGTAAAGATCTAAGTGCTGAGCACATAAATATAAACAGTCTGTGGATCGAAATTACACACTGCTAACATTACTTTTTGTATGTTTCCAATGGCAGTATAAACCAAGCTTAAGTACTAGACATTTGCTCAGTGTTTTCTTGATGCAACAGCTATGTATACAGCCGGTCGATTCTGCTAGAATCTCACCGTGAGAAGTTATGGTGAAGTGAGCTGTCATTCCATTTTATGCTATGGATTCACACTGATTCACACTTACTGCTCACTTTAAGCTCACTTCACCCAAGTTATCACGGTGAGATTTTTACGGTACCTACTAGCTTGTAAGCATAGTGGCGCAGTGGAAGCGTGCTGGGCCCATAACCCAGAGGTCCGTGGATCGAAACCATGCTCTGCTAACATTACTTTTTGCATATTTCATTAGCAGTAGACACAATGTAGGTACTAGAAACTTCAGCATTTTCCTACTATTTCATCAGCTATGCATACAGGAGTAACATTTGGCCGTGTTATCTTGTAAGCAGAGTGGCGCAGTGGAAGCGTGCTGGGCCCATAACCCAGAGGTCCGTGGATCGAAACCATGCTCTGCTAACATTACTTTTTGCATATTTCATTAGCAGTAGACACAATGTAGGTACTAGAAAGTTTAGTATTTTCCTACTATTTCATCAGCTATGCATACAGGAGTAACATTTGGCCGTGTTCTCTTGTAAGCAGAGTGGCGCAGTGGAAGCGTGCTGGGCCCATAACCCAGAGGTCCGTGGATCGAAACCATGCTCTGCTAACATTACTTTTTGCATACTTCATTAGCAGTAGACACAATGTAGGTACTAGAAAGTTTAGTATTTTCCTACTATTTCATCAGCTCTGCATACAGAAGTAACATTTCGCCGTGCTATCTTATAAGCAGAGTGGCGCAGTGGAAGCGTGCTGGGCCCATAACCCAGAGGTCCGTGGATCGAAACCATGCTCTGCTAACATTACTTTTTGCATACTTCATTAGCAGTAGACACAATGTAGGTACTAGAAACTTCAGTATTTTTCTACTATTTCATCTGCTATGCATACAAGAGTAACATTTCGCCGTGCTATCTTGTAAGCAGTTTCGCAGTGGAAGCGTGCTGGGCCCATAACCCAGAGGTCCGTGGATCGAAACCATGCTCTGCTAACATTACTTTTTGCATATTTCACTAGCAGTAGACATAATGTAGGTACTAGAAACTTCAGTATTTTTCTACTATTTCATCAGCTATGCACACAGGAGTAACATTTCGCCGTGCTATCTTGTAAGCAGAGTGGCGCAGTGGAAGCGTGCTGGGCCCATAACCCAGAGGTCCGTGGATCGAAACCACGCTCTGCTAAAAATCTACTTTTTGTGCATTTTTTGCGATAAAAGCTATTAAATTCTGGATACAACAACTCAATTAAAAATCAACTTTTCACCACCACAAGTAATCGTGTTCAAACTTAGAGCTTGACAGATGAAACAACAATGTTGAGGCGTGTGGCATAATTCTGTTAGTTTCCAATCACCGAATTTCAATGTTCGTATTTTAAACTTTTGTTCGTTGATTTTTGTTATTTCAAAATTGATTTGAGGCCATTGGCAACCCAATTACGTTCAGTCGTACCCGTTGGACTGTAACTTTCTGTTATTATTTTGAACATCTGTCAATTTCACGGGACAACGCTTTGGGTCGAAGGAACAGTACCCACCTTGTCAGATTGGCTTTGTTCAACGTTAGTTAAGCGGAAGAAAATAATTATTTATACGAATCGAAGACGACAGGCATTAGATTAGATGAAAAATAATTATCGTCTCTACAATTTATTTGTATCTATTATTTGGTCTACTGGAGAAATAACTTTTATTTCATTGTTTTGGTTAAAGATAATGGTGCTGTTAACTGAAAATGTAGGAAAAGATCATCAATACTTATTGGTTTAGTGACTGTTGACTACCAAATTGTTTTCAATAAGTAGATCATTAGTGTAGTCTACTTATTTATAAAATGATAGACGACTTGTTACGGATGCCTTATTTATCGACGTGACTGTCTATAATAAAGTCAATACGACTGCTGCTTTTCAAAAATGCAAAAAAATTAAAAAAAGAAACAGAACTATGACTAAATAACTAAAAACTTTTGTTTTTTTATAAACACAAATTGTTGTAAGTAGTTGTCTGTCTAAACTCATTAAATAATTATTTAAAAAAAGTTATTACCTATCATTATTATCATAATATTTATGTATTTATTCTAACGTGAATAATTTAAAAAACTTGAATAGTTATAATAAAAGCATGGTATGTATGTCTTGTAAGAGCCTACTAACATGTTCGCAATAAGTACAGGAAAGCTGTAACGTTTAACATTACAGTAATTTACATTTTGCAGGACATGAAGTCAATTAAACTACTTTTGTATTTATTTTAACTTAATAATTTAAAAAAAAAAACTTAAATAGTTATAATAAAAGCACGGTATGTATGTTTTGTAAGAACCTAATTACACATGTTCGCAATAAGTACAGGAAAGCTGTAACGTTTAACATCACAGTAATTTACGTTTTGCAGGACATGAAGTCAATAAAATTACTCATTTTACATTAAAATATGAATAGTAATACCCCCATAATTACGGTATTATGTTAGTTAGTATCTATTTAAAATGGCCGTTTCATAGCTATGCAAGTAATACGTTGTGGTTAGTTCTACTTCCCGTAATAAAAAAAGTAGTTATTCGTATTGTTATTATTATGCATAATTATTGCAAATTGCGATGGTATAATTGAAACAATTTTTAAACCCACATTACTCAGACACCTTTTATTATTTAATTATTTTAAAAGATTAACAGTTGCTGATAAAAGAGTGTTTTTAATGGTCTGTTTTCACAAGGATGTACTACTTTTATGCACTTGATTATACCTATTCACGACAGCAAACAACTTTCCCAACGAAACGATTCAATTTTTTTCGAAGTAACGTTTATAAAATTATGCTACAAAATTATACATGTTTCTTTTAACAGTTCTATGAATCTTTCTACTTCTAAAAATAGGAGATTTATGCTAAAGCTCTTGAATTTATAACGTGTTTGTTAACGTCGCCTATTTTATTATATATTCATTTTGAAAGATTATAATTTTCTGAAAGCGTATTTTTAACCGACTTCAAAAAAGGAGGAGGTTCTCAATTCGACGGTATGTTTTTTTTTTGTGTGTTTGTTACGCGATTACTCCGCCAAATGTAGACCGATTTTCAAAATTCTTTTTTTGTTCGAAAGGAGATACTTCTGAAGTGGTGGTGGGAACCCTCAAATTTTATGGGCCCAAACATCGTTTTTCGCAAATCTTATGAAGTAATTTAAGTAAGTACTTGCGTATGGTGATCATCATCTCATGTAGCTGAGCTGATGATGGAAGGTACGACTCCTTAACAGTAAGGAGTAGGCATCGACTGATTTAGTAAATTATTTTTTTTTGATGTTTGGAAGGGCGTTTGCCATTTTGGTCTCGTGATCATCAGGTCAGGAGGTGATGGACTAACTATAGACGATAGAAATCTTTAAAAATCGACAGCACATGTCTCGCGATTGCTGCGATTGTTTGTGTATGCATAGTTTAAGCCATACCATAACATAACATTACGCCAGTTTGCTTTTAAGGGCACTTTTAAATTGTAACAATAATACAGTAAAGGTGTAATTTATCATTGATAAATCTACATTTTTTATAACAGTTGTATATATGTGTTGTGTATGTGTATAATTGTAATCCTTGTCCATCTACGACATTAAAAATTAAGAAAAATAAACTTAATAATAACTACAATCAAATTGAGCCGCTGAGCATGACTTTCTGGACTCTCATTAAGCCTTGATAATCTCGTGTTTGCTCTCTTCTGAGAAAGTCTATACGCTCGCTGCTCATCACTCTCATTTAAAATGTTTCTAGTATGTATTTCTTTCCCTACTATTCTTTAAACGTTCTTCCTTTTCGTCGTTACTTTCTTCCAAACGGCGCTGTCTCATTTGAGCAGCGCGTTTAGTAGGCCTACCCATATTATACAAAATTAATTTTCTTTCTATTAAACATTGAAAAAAGAAACTTCAAACTATGAATTATGTACAAACTTAAACTAAAAACTAGAAAATAAAATTATTTTTAAAAAAAAACAAAAACCGACTTCAAAAACCTAATAAACACTAAAAACTTAAAAATAATATTAAATTGAAACTATAATTAAGAATAATTTAACCTAAATAACCTTACCTAACTTTAATCTACACTATATTTTACAATTTAACAGTTTTTGGAGTCGGTGCCAAGCCCGCATTCACAAAATATTAACCAAAAAAAAGGTACTATATCAGCAAAAAATATTAACAATCAACAAAACAAACTGAAAAAAAAAAATACAACACAAGACAGAATATCAACAGAAGACGGAGTTTTTTTTTGTTCGGATAGTGGCGCGCTCTTGCGGACGAAATGTGAAACTCGTAAGTAATACAATTTGATCTTCATAGGTTTCTCGGTAACGAAATCATGTCGCGATTCAGAATACGGTACAACGCCATCTATCGAGCGCTAACTAAAACTTTTAACAGCTTTGTAAAAATATCAGTACCTCATAATTTATGATATTAATTTACTCTCGTAAACTATTGTAAGAAAAATTAAGGGAGAATATTTTATGGCCCAATTAGATGGATACACTTGGCTTGGCACCGACTCCAAAAACTGTTAAATTGTAAAATATAGTGTAGATTAAAGTTAGGTAAGGTTATTTAGGTTAAATTATTCTTAATTATAGTTTCAATTTAATATTATTTTTAAGTTTTTAGTGTTTATTAGGTTTTTGAAGTCGGTTTTTGTTTTTTTAATAAAAATACTTTATCAGAAAGTGTTCATCTGTTAGTCTTTATAGGTATTTTTTTTCGCAAGGATGGAATAAATCCAGTATCTAATATAATTACACATATGTACTTATGTTGGTATAGGGGGGCCGACAATTTTATTTAGTAAACGATACTTTACATACGTAATTGTAGTTACTCATGATAACAAAAAACTTTCCTGAAGTAACGATTCAAGTATTTAAATTATTATACAAAAACATATTACTTCATTACCATTTTTTCTTTCTCTTCTTTCTTCTTTCTCTCTTTTTTTCTCTTTTTTTTTCTCGCTTCTCTCTTTTTTTTGCTCTGTCCCACTCCTGGGCGAAGGCCTCCATCCACTCCTACCATCATCATAATCTTACAGTATAAAATTATAAATATTTCTTTACAATTCTATATTAAACTGTAGATTTATGCGAAAACTCTTGAATGTATACCGTGTTTGTTTACTACCAAATGCTACTACTTAACAGCAAGAAAAATGCACAGGTAGGTAACTTGCAATGTCCAAGTTTTTCGCTTGTAATTTAGGATCATACTTAAGCGGCGTTTTTATAAAGTACAAGTAAATTGCTCTACATAAAATAATTACAACATTCTGTTTGCTCAGTTCGTATGCAAGAAGGTTGGTTTTACGTATGTAATTTTCTTGTTAACCTCTGGACATTGGGTCTTATTAAGTCATCAGAATTATACCACACCGGTACCTCAAGTGCGTGTTTTGTTTTTGAGCAAAAAGCTGACTCGGAGGCGTATTTTTGAAAATTAAATCGTTTTGAG
The DNA here is from genome assembly GCA_927399505.1 of Luperina testacea. NCBI lineage: Eukaryota > Metazoa > Arthropoda > Insecta > Lepidoptera > Noctuidae > Luperina > Luperina testacea. The sequence goes on along the minus strand of OV656768.1, from coordinate 12,085,988 downwards.
ATTGAGGCTTTCGTGAGTGTGTGTTTATTGAAACATTGGACAGAGTTGAAATAATGATGTGTAAGTTTTATAAAAGTAAGATGTCGTGTTCTGAAACCGTAGGTTGATATTATACCTACTAGGTACCTACGTTCTACGAGTAGTCAGTACCTATAATAACCATCAAAATTGTCTACATTTATGAGATTAACAAACATCTTTTTGATAAGTACAGAAATAAGCGGCATAGTGATAAAATTTCTTGCAGATCTAACAAGACGGGCTTATATACCAGAAGCATTTTCAGTATTGCACTATTGGGTTATTGGTAAAACATTAACAACCTCTTAAGAGGTAATTGTACTCATCATTATGAACAACTTTTACTATGGGACCAAACCTGGAATCGTGAAAAAAAATCAGCTGATCCCTACATTTTGACGAGTTATACGAACATGAATGCAGGGTACAGGTGATTTTTTTTCCCGATTTCAGGTTTGATCCCATTGTAAAAGTTGAACATTTTTTACAATGGGACCAAACCTGAAATATTGATGAGTACATTAATAACCTCTTAAGAGGTTATTAATGTTTTACCAATAACCCTGTATACAATCACTTACCAAAGTCTATAATAGAAACTCCATCCATCGATGAATTTAAAAAGAAATTAAAGAGATTCTTGCTATTGAAATGTTATTATAGTATTCAGTATTATTTAAAAGAGGATGTAAGGACTTATTGTTCTCAGAAATATTGTTGTAGATGTGACATGTGATTAATGCACTAATTAATTATATATTATTATTACATTAACATTTATTTACAAATATATCTTGACATTATCATTTAATACATGAATTATTTATCTTTAATTATTCTTGTGACATTATTATTTGCCAGGGTGAAATTACCAAAACTGTGTTATTCATTATTAAATTAATGTTGCAAGCTATTAAATATCAAGCTATTACTGTATCACAACATTGTTATATAATAATTGTATAACAATGTTGTGATACAGTACATCGCTTGATATTTGCATGCCTCAAGGCGTAATATGGTTGAAATGCTCAATTTTTTTAATAACTTTATGTAATTACCCATAAAGCAAATAAATGATTTTGAATTTGAATTTGAAAATTACACCAGCAACAAATTGCAAACTCACTATGGAAAAAGCTTCTTTTTACCTTTCCAAGAATATTCCTTACCTACGTTGATCTAGTTCCCGAGAAAACGAATTTTGGATCAGTAGCTGCCCAAACACTAGTTTTTTTTAAACGAAACAGTGACAAAAGCGTTAAAAGGTTTTCCAAGAATTAATAATACCTACCCCACAAAACCAGAATAAAAATACCCCTCAAATATCAGCATATTTCAATAAAACCACTCACTTCTAATCCAGCGCAGGCTTCAGCAAACATTTCAATTCTACCCGCATTCATCTAAAAAGCGTAATTTTCGTTCACTCTTGATCTGCCATTCTATTGCCTTTGTATTTATACACCCCCATGCACTTTTATTACGGCCTTGCAATTGACGATGCAGCTGTGCAATAGGTAGGCACTGTAAATAAAACGAAACGGGCGTTTTCAAATATAGTGTGAAATACTGTTTCATTTGTTTACGTCACATTTGCAAATGAAACTTTATTTTGGTCAGCTGTAAATGTATAGCCACCAACCTAACACATTTTTCTTCTTTCTTATGGATCGCCATTTAGGTACTTAGGTACCTATGTGAGGCAGTAAAGTTAAATCTACGTACATAAAACATATTACATCGATATCAGTCTCAGTAACCAGAGAAGTTGACAAGCAATAGACAGGTACTTAAACCAACATTCCAAATAAAAATTAATAAGTACAGACGCCAGCACATCAAGCTACCCGAAACTGTCAAATTTTCCTAATCAACTTTGAACCTTATGCTTTAGCGATAAAGTTAAAAATCTATTAAAGAAACTTGACAGATTGTAGTAGCTTGATGTGCCGTCTGTACATTAAATATCGGTCTTGATATAATATCAATAGTGAACTGCTTTTCGCAAAAACATGAACGAAATACCTATCTAATAACTTAAACAAACATTCATCATCATCTTCCTGCCCTTATCCCATGTTAAGGCTCCTGCAAACAGGCGCGACGCGCGACGCGAATCGCGCGCGACACAAAGGCACCGCTCGTTGCGCGACTTGCGGTGCCTTTGTGTCGCGCGCGATTTTATCGCGTGTCGCGCCTGTTTGAAGGAGCCTTTACTTGGGGTCGGCGCAACACGTTTTCTTCTTCCATTCTCCAAAAAAACAAACATTAAGAAGTTCAAATAAATAAACAGTGAAATCCGTCCATCTACGGTAATTTTAAATTATGATGATTAAAAATGGTTCAAAACATTCACATGGCCACATGATCTGTTACGTTGTACCTCAAAATCCCGCCATTTGCAAACAGTCAGCTCTAACAGGAATAAGCCTAAGCCTCTAAATCACGGACCGCACCAACATAATGCATGCTAATCATAATAACTACAAACGCAAACAGTTTTCTTCTCAGGGGCAATAGAGTTCCGTCAAACCTACATACAAAACTGGATTGTTAAAATTAAACCTCATCCTTAATAGTCACATTTATTAAAAAAAAAAGTTTCAACACGTTCCTTTTTTAAATTATTCAAAAATTGCTCCTAAAATTCATCTAAATACTTATTGTGTGATTCTTTATCTGTTATTACTTTATTAGACTTAGGGCTGATTTTTTAATAGTCAGTTGAAGTTTATTTGAAGACTAAATAGTTCTGTTCGACAGCTTTTGTATGGAAGATAATTATGTCAAACTGACATATTTATTCTTCAGATATAAGTAATCGGAGTATTGAAAAATCAGCCCTGACTAGACTTTGATTTTGAAACTATTAGTTAGTTCCTTTTTTCAATGAAGAAGCGAAACACACACCTTACGTTTATTGAAAGTACTATGTTTATTGTAAGAACATCGGGTACCGGAATCAACAGACCAAATACATATTTTTTTATAGGAAAAAACCGGCCAAGAGCGTGTCGGGCCACGCTCAGTGTAGGGTTCCGTAGTTTCCCGTCCGTCACACACAATAAGTGTTCCCACTTATGAGTTTAAAAGTGGATATCCATCCATCGTATAGTACGATTATACTACAAACAGTCCAGAAATTATTTTGTACAACTTTTTGTCTTTTTTGTACAAAAACTGTTGTTTCCATCAAGTTCAAAATAATTTTCCTAGAAAGTCCTTATAAAGTTCTACTTTTCAGATTTTTTTCATATTTTCTAAACTTATGGTTCAAAAGTTAGAGGGGGGGGGACACATTGTTTTTTACTTTTGGAGCGATTATTTCCGTAATTATTGACATTATCAAAAAATGATTTTAGTAAACCCCTATTCATTTTTAAATACCTTTCCAACAATATATCACACGTTAGGGTTGAAATTAAAAAAAAAATCACTTCCCACTTTACATATAGGGGGGCTACCCTAATAAAACATTTTTTTCCAATTTTTATTTTACCACTTTGTCGGCGTGATTGATATACATATTGGTACCAAATTTCAGCTTTCTAGTGCTAACGGTCACAGAGATTAAGCGAGGACGGACAGACGGACAGACAGACATGGCGAAACTATAAGGGTTCCTAGTTGACTACGGAACCCTAAAAAAGGCAGTAGTGTAACTAATCTTTATTGCCACTTTAAGCCGCAAAAAATGATCGCATTTAAAAAAATAAACAAGGTGTGTCTGTATCTCTTTTTCGGAGTTATTTATAGTTCTATCGAAGTAATGGATTTGTTAGTTGATAACTAATGGTTACATTTTAATTGGCTTAATTGTGACATTCGTTAAGATATCCAAATAAGTGGGTGTCATAAGAGCATGCCCATATTAGGCGAACTTAATGAGTAGGAATTTAAAGTAATAAATAGTTATTTTTAAAATATGACGTGGCTCCGATTTGGCAAAGGAGAAAAGGCGTATGACATCTTGGAACAAAGTGGAAAGAACTAGATGAAGAAGAATGAATATTAAAACAGAGAGAGGCGGAAGACAATGTTTGTAGAATGTTACTCAGCAATACCGGCAAACGAAAACGAACTTACATTTTTTCTGTCACTTTGCTGTCAAAATCGTCGCCAATCAGTTATTTCAGCAAAGCCTTTTAATTTATTGAAATCTACACGTTCCAAATCACAAACCAGAAGTGAGTATGCTAAGGTTAGTGACTGCTAACCTGCTGACAGTGCGAAATCTGTATTTCAATCCAAATTCTCTGAAATCTCTATATTTATACACAGTAGGGTCCAGGGGTGGTATTCTGAGGTTTAACAGAATAAGTACCTTTTCACACGCTCTGGCTTCCGAGTACCCGGCCATTGTGAAGTGCCCATGTAGCATAATCAGTATATATAACGTTCCCACTGCTAGAACATAGGCCTCCCATCTGTAAGTGGAGGTGGGCCATAATTCACCACGCGGGTCCAGTGTGGGTTGGGGATGTCACATGTCTTCGAATGTTTGGTTCTTTGACATGTCGGTTACCTCACGATGTTTTTCTTCACTGTTTTGAGAGCAGTGGTGATGAAATAAATTACACAAAGTAATGTGCCTGCCTGAGTTCGAACCCTCGACTTACGACAGGTAAGTCGGGGCCGTTACCACTGAGCCACCACTGTTCTCAATGTGCATGGACACATTAAGTACAATGCGTGCCACGAAAGATGAGACTTGACCCCGCCTCCCCCGCTCTTTCCGCCGCCCCTATGACGTCCGGTCCCGTCCCGCACTCAGACCTCATACCGCTAAAGATACCTAAAATCGTGTACTGCGCATGTCAAACCACGTGGTGTGTCAAGTCTCATCTTTCGTGGCACGCATTGTACTAGCACAATTTACCCAGCTTACTTGACTTGGGTAAGCTGGGTAATTTGTGTCAGTATTGTACGCCGCACGTCGGTACTAGTAACAAAACCACTATCGCGTTTTATTCTATTGAAACTCCGTATTACGCTGGGCCAGCTCAAGGTCAAAGTATTACCATGGACGTGCCTCCTACTGTACGTGTGAAAGCTCACATATCTACCAAATTCTTCACCATCGGCACACTAATTGCGTAACAAACTTTTCATCACAATCTGAATTATTTTGAAGGATATTGCTAATCCATTGCTTCATATGTACGGAAAAAAGATCTGCTCAACAACTTAAAATTTAAGTTGTTGAGCAGATCTTTTTTCCGTCAATTTCCGTCAATCAATGGATATTGGCAGTTCATTGCATTATTTAATAATGCAATAAACTGCCAATATCCATTGCTTCTGTTAGTGTGTTAAGATAAGATTTATTTATTTTTATAAACATGGTATTCATACAAGAGCATGCAAGATGATAATAAATTACATTATAGTCCAATCATGTTTAGTGTTGTTACGCAAACACTCCGCGCCCGCGGGTTACTCAGAACCGAAAAGTGAGATCGTGTGAAAAGACACTAACACTGCTACTCAAAATACTTCAAACAAAGTAGAAAAATCAAAGCAAGAATTTTTGCTAAATAAAATCAGAGTTGGTTTAAATAAATTCAAAGTAAACGGATTAAAGTGTGGTAGCTGGACCCATAAATCTGTAGATTAAACCAACCTATCTGGAGATTGCGATCTTGCGGCCGCCAGTGCCCCGGCCATCGATAATTGTACAGATAACCGATATTCTCGAAAAACGTCTCAAAAAGGTCTAGAGGAGTTTAGATAGAGTCTATTGTTGAAGTTATACAACTTAGAGTTGGTAATGTTTATTGAAAAAAGTTGCTTGAAGCCTGATGTGACAACTTTTTGAACTTTCCTTTTGGAATGGTAAAGTAGAGTTGGTTTTCGGGCTGGGTGAGTAAACAAATTGTTAAGGTCTTTTAATTTAATACGTTTTTCTCGAGGTTTTCTTTAACGTGGAATATTTGTAGTGATATAACAGATATTATTGCCTAACAAAATCACTATAAAACGACCTTTATCTATTTAAAGTATTTCGATAGAATCATTACTTGATTAGTAACTTATATATGCGCACGTTGACATAATTACCCATGAATGTAGAATACAGCTATTAAATAACTGTCAATGCTCATGTAAGATGAACTTGATATGGCTAATAAAGTGTCAAATTGACAGGTTTTGGACATTCCGAGGTCAGTCATCACACCAACCAAATAGCTTTTGACAACTTCAGTATAGTAAGTAAGTGACACTGGACGTTAATTCATGCATAACATAAACGTAACATCACGCCTTCTTTCCTCGAAAAATTGGGTAGACATGAACCTATACCTACATTCAGCCAGTTATGTTTAAGTTCCATGTAATAGGAAGCGAGCCTGTTGCCATTCAGCGGGATTGTCCGAAAGGGTTACCGCTGGCTCGGAACATAAAAGGCCAAAGAAGGAACACGGGTGGGTTTTAGTCAGTAAGAGTCTGACACTCCCTTCCGCTCCACCCAGAGCGGGACGGGTCATTTGATGATTTCCCATCCTCAAAAAAAAAAGCCTGTTGCCATGAACTGGGCGCAAATCCAGACTTTGGACTGAGAAATTCCAGATAGAAAAACCTAATAACACTTTGCACGACGGAATCGAACCCAGGATCTCCTGCTCAACAGTAGCGCTTGCGACTACTAGACCTTTGACTAGACCCAACCAGGCAGTAATCTTCTATATATATATCTGTATATATATAAGAAGAAACTGACTGACTGACTGACATATCAACGCACAGCCGAAACTACTGGGGCTAGGAACGTGAAATTTTGCACACGGCTTCCACTTATTACGTAGGGGAGCACTAAGAAGATATTTTTGGAAATTCGTCCTTAAAGGATGAAGGGGGGATTTGGTTTGTATGAAAAATCTTATTCCTTGAGTTAATAAACTAGAAACTTGGCACGAATACTTATCTAAATACTACCCCCTGAAGGGGGATTGGGGGTGTTGTATAGAATAATTTTAACGCGCAGTCCGATTAACTCGATACTAAGTATTTATGGGTCTCCCTTGTTTCATCGAAAAGAAATTGCCAAATTTTTACATAATTTCATTTGCCAACTCATTACTATTAGCAAATAAACTTTCACAAAAAATTGTAACGCAAACCTAATGTTTGGCAAGTAAAAAAAAAAAAAATAAATAAAAATAAAAAGTTTTATTGCTTCAACTTAAATAACTTATTCTAGTTACAATGGGGAGAATTCATTTAAGCAAATAGTATGCTTGTTTTAGGATGCTCCGCCCTTCCCCAGGTTATGTAATCGTATTTAAGCTATTGAACCTGATCATGATGTTAAATGAATTTATATAAATAAAAATGCAGGAATAAAATGTGTACACAGTATTTTTATATAAGCAAGTGAACGTTTAAACAATAACTTGCTTACCAACTAGTACTTTTGCCAATTTTAATTTACCTAGTCAAATAATATTTCAGTTGGTATAATATATTTTACGCAAAATAAAATAAGCCAAATATTTAGTACCGTCGGGGCCCCATTTCTCTATGCCTATATGTAAAACCATGTAATTTCCAAAAAATATATATTTTGTCTATATATTTTTTTATAACACATCATTTGACTAAATGTTTATTGTCTAAAGATTGTTTGCTGTAATAAATCATTTGGTTAAAGACCAAATGCCTAAATGACATTATCCTCGATAATTTTATTATTATGCCAAGTAAAAATTTGACCAAGTGAAAATATGCGTAGGTACTAAAATCATTCCAAACATTGCATTGGTATAAAAAAAGGTTGCTAAAAATTGTTTGGGTAGTGAAATTTTGGCAAAATCTTTTCGGCATAATGGCTGGATCCCAGTATTTATACTTAAGACCAAAAATAAAGAATAACGTGTATCAGGGTTTTTCGAAAAAAAAACTCCTCTAACGGGATGAAAAGGGGTAGTTAATTTTACAGGGGAGGATTTTACTGCGTGGCTTAATTAACTCGAAAATTGGTATAAATAATCTTTGAGTCATACAAAGGAAATATACCAAACGCTTTTTTTAAAAACAAGCCCTGTTGTTGTGAAAAGGGACGTCAGTTTATTTGAAAAATGTTAAAAATTGGCCCGAATACCTACTTATTTCTCTAAATAAATTGTAAAGATCGTAAACATTAATTTTCGAAAACTGCCTTTCAAGGGGAGGTGGAGAGGGTGTTCATTTTTTTTAGGGAATTACAAAACCTACGCGGACGAAGTCGCGGGCAAAGTGCTAGTTCATGCATAAGTATGCATAAAATATTCTAATTATAAAAGAAGGAAAAGTAAATAAAATAAAAGTTTGTCGACTATAAAATGGTCTCCTTAAACAATCCGAGTGCGTTCGTAAATTCGATTGCCATATTGAAATAAATTGCTTGTAATCTTATACCCAAACAGCCAGAAAACAACTGAATGAGCAATATCAGGTTACCCAAGAGGAAAGAATGGTCTCACTTTTTGTCCTTTTGTGTATTTTGTCATACGATTTACCTAAGGAAATACGAACAAAGTGAATCGATAACTCTACTAATGCAAGCCAAATATGTTGATTGTATAATCCCATAAATAATATTTATGTTTCTCTAAAATAATCAAAACAATATAATTTTATGAAAGCATTTAAAGGCTTTTAAACGATGGAAAAAAGTTTACGATTGTAATTTTTCATATTATGTAAGTCGATAACCACCATTAGTTTCACTAATTAGACGATTTTACAACCACAATTTAGTTTTATGACTATTGGAACATTTTCTATTGGAGGGTTGAAGTACACCGTACCGGTGAACTATAAAGAAATTATCACGGTATCCTATAATTTTACGTTATAAAACGCTGTTAGTATAATTTTGGTATTTTTTTATTAAAGGAAAAGTTAGAGGAATAAAGCAAAATAAAATAAGAAATCATTCGCATTTATAACGATCCTGCGGAAGAATATTCAGTCAGTTTATGCGAATTTAAATAGAAATAAAATATTTGGAAACATCAAAGCTACGGACTGAAACATAAAAATTTACGCAAAATGCGGCAAATAAAACACTTATTACAGAGTATTACCGACTGACTCCCGGTGAATATTTAAAGAAAAAAACCCGCCAACTTTGAATAAGGTAAACCGTGGGCGTTCCGACAATGAGCACGTCACTGACTGGCCTTTGAGCTGTCAGCCTCTTGAAGAAACCGGGGCAATTACATTGAAAACTCCCGCAATGCTATCTTTAAGAAAAATAATACTAGCTTTGAGTCAACTGACGTAAGGGGCTTATTAGCACGCCCGCTGTGACGGCCAGTAGGCCCCGCTTTGTCTTAGACTCCGCTACTTTATATAAATGACTTGTTTCCATGCTAAAAAATAAAATATCCCAGTAATAGCCGACATTTGTAACTGACAAGTCTAATGTTATTTGCTGTGAAAACAAAACAATTTCTGCCCAGCAATCTCTTAGATCAAAGCAGGCACCTAATGAAGGGGAAACTGACGTGAGCTTCTGTTTTATGGGATATGATGAGCGGTTATTAGAATCATCTAATGAAACTTTGATGAAACATCATAATAGCAAACATGAGCGTATTAACACAGAATACCAACAAGTGTTAATCACTGATGAATCAGTGAAGCCGTCGAAGCACCAAAGCTTGGCGCTCGTGATTGGTCAGTGCGGAGGAGGAGGTATGACCAAAGCCGCAGTAAACCCATTAAGATCTCAAATTACCTAGTACGCCCAAACCACGGATCGTGTGACTAATCGGCATTAAAGGTGCTGTTATGTCTTAATTAAATTATTCTCATAATTTCGTGGTAATTTTGTTGCGGTCGAAGAATTTTACTACGTTACAAATTTTGTACAATGGAGGAGTTTCTGAGGCGAATGGGAGATCGACTGCGTTAATTAAGGGAGTTACACACGGAGTTACATTTTAATGGAACATTTGGGATTATGTTTGCTGTTAGCGGAGAGAAAAAATGAACATTGTTAATAAAATAGCTGCAGAAAACACGAACGGTTTTAAAATGGTTTGAATATACGCTGAACGTTATGGGAAATGGAATTATGCGGCGGCGGTAGTGGTTAATATTTTAGTGGTACCAGGTTTTTCTATTACTCATATAGGAGATAGTTTTGCTAGCTCAACCACGTGAATAGCCGGGGGAAATAAGGATTCCTTCGACCGTTAAATTTACGACTTGTCCCAAGGAAAGCCTTGTCTCCTACACGAGATCTCTTTTTATAATTTATTTGGTTTGTTACGACCGCACTTCCCCAGTTACTCTCATGAAAATGTATGTCCCGGTGGATGCACATTGAAATTTGTCATTCATGAAAAATCTTTTTAAATTATTTCGTTCAGAATTCTCGTTTCGCGGGATCTGAATAGCTTTTTGATTGCGTTTTTAAAGTTATGTAGTTACTTCAAAAACTGCAAAGCGCAGTTAAAAAGTCTCCCTAATACCTATCATGTGGTCACGTCCAATCTTTTTGGATGGGAACTCTGCTCACAGGGTGTAAAATTTATGGAAATTGCATTTCCGCATTATTTCCGATATGAGGGTGAAATGTAGGTTCACGGTAGGATTTTCTTTAGGGACAAACTGTGATACTAAACAGCTTTTTTATACCGTTACGTAAAATGCTATCTTAGAAAGTATCTTTGACTGAAAGCTCAAAAGCTTTTGATTTAAAGCCCTAAAAAGAAAGATCACTCAAGTATTTAATTAAATTCCGCGTATGTTACCATTTCAGCGATTATTCTGAGACGTACTTTACACATAAAAACAAATAACCGATTCTCATCAAGGACGTAAATAAAAAATTTACGCTTGCTCCTGGTGCAATCTCTTTAAAGTTATAACACGATCATAAACACAAAGAACCTTGGGGTTAAAACTCTGTCGTAATAAAAGGGAAACTTCATTAAAGTTGGCCAAAGATACTGGCCAAGTAATTCTGGACTCGCTACAAGCTACCGACGGACAGCGCCGACTTATAATCTTAATATAAATTACTGAGAGCAAACTATGTATGAGCAAGTTTACGATACCTAATCTACACGTTATGATTTTCTTTGTATTTCTATACTAAGATTACATTATGTAACATACAACAAAGAGATCTTTCTTGTTTGAACGTCTTAAAATTCTACCAATAGAAAATTTTATTCGAAACGTGAACTGTGTTCGAAAATCCAGACAATATTTTTAAGGAATATTTCTCAGAACAGCTTTCTAGGGAATTTAAATGTAGGTACCTACTAAAATTATATGTATTTAAATGTATCTACTAAAATTTTCAAAAACAGTAATAAATATGACGGGGATTTCACAAAACACTTCATTTACTCTGATGTTGTTTAGTACATACATAAATAAGTAATCCGTAAGTACTTATAAGTCTATGTGAACATGTAAAAAATGAAAAACATCTTTTCAAATTAAAATCACGTACCCTCGTAGACGGATTTACTATATTTCATTCCATTGAATAATTAATTTTGAGAGAACGAAGAAGGTCATGAACATAATACCTCAATGATGTTAATCATAATAAATATAATATTTCGTCACAATATCAACCATTCTAATGTGAAGTATTCTTAGAATCAAGAATATTATTGATATCAGCTGCCTTCTACCATCTCATCCCACAATAGGCAGCCAGCGAAGTTCTAATCAAAGTAACGACGTGAGCTCGTCCTCCTTTGAGACCGAAAACTCTTTTATATCTTCAAAGAATAGAACGATGGAGCAACTCGCAAACTTTTTAAACACGATTTTTGAAGTGAAAACTTCTTTAGCGGCGCTGTGTACTTTTTTTGGAATGGGTAAAAACTTCTAAACTCGCGTCAGGTCACGTGACCCTGATCGAAAATTCGTAAGACGTAAAACGTAAGACGCGCGTTGTTGAGGACAGCGCCATCTATGCACATCGGGAAGAACTACGAGGGCCTCGCGTACTAACTACGTAGTTCATCCAACAACGACGAGATGGCGCTGAACCACGGATATATAACTGACGACGAGCTCCATGCGAGCGGCTTGCTTCTCTTACCACTGCCGCGACCAACACCACGAACTGAAGTCTATCCTGTGTGCTTATTTGTAAATCTGAATAAATTCCTTTCACGAGAAGAATAAACCAGTCACTTTGGTCATCATACCTGATTTGCAAAAAACCCTATAAAATAAGGAACACACCTTAACACGCGTGTTTTGTTTATAAGACGATTCACAAAATACACTCGTAATTGTTCAAGTTTTCACTTCTGTCGGCACTACCGGAGTGCCAGTGTTTTTTTTTTTCTAGGGTTAATTTTGTAAAGACGTCGTCCGGCCATTTTTGGCACTTAGCAGTTAGAAAATTTTAAAAGGGAGGGTTTTTTAAGTTACTTAGTTTTGTAGTGACTGTAATTATCTTTTTTTCATTAACCTATACTACTTACTATAGAGCGTGTATCAGAGATGTGAAGTCATATATTTTAAGGGTGTGGTACAGACCATCATACTGAACAACTTTCTCGATGAGACCAACATCGTAATCGTGAAAAAATAATCAGCTGTTCCATACAAAACTTTAATAGTTACTCGACCCAAAAGTATGGGACGGCTGATTACTTTTTCGAAATTACGATGTTAGTCTAATGGAGAAAGTTGTTCAGTGATGTTCTGACCACATTCTTAAATATGGCCACAATTTTCTGATATATACTTGTCGCATCCAGTCATGCATTTGACTATTCGGAACGCTAGCGCCACCCGGCGGCGCTTGACAGAGTCTAGCCTGAGTCCGTGGGGGTTAGAAAACAGCTCGACAGAACGATGTGGAGCTCACTTTGGACTTGGACTTGGAGATTGGACATCGTACGGACAACATGTGCTCAGAAACTGTCCAGCGTTCCGTATCTGGTTGTGTCGTGTACCTACAGTGTGTAATTTGCTAGTGTGACTAAATTGTTCGTGAAATTATAATCTTATTTGAACTGCAAACGGTTTTTCTATTGTGCAATAACCAACACATACCCACTGTACGCCCACAATAGTTAAATATGGCTGATAATAACGAGACACGCTATACCTTCTCCGTCATACTGTTTATTATGTAGGTAAACTAAACCGAAATATATATCTGTCTTTACCTAATTTCGTGAACACACAGACAAACAAAAATAAAGCCTATTTTAGAAGCGATGACAAATTACTTAAAACCCGGCCATAGCTGAAGGACAGACATTTAGGTAGAATTTTGTTATTTTTCAAACGCTCCAACACGCCAAGAATAAACACACTCTAGAAAAGATACTCCTAAGATTGATTCTTGGAAATTGTAAAGACCTTTTGACATCGCCATGAATATGAAAACTACAAAACTCATTTCATTTTAAAAATAATGTCATAAAAATAGTTAAATAAGGAGAGATGGCTCTGTTCTTCCTTTAGTGTAACAGTTCCATCTTCATAACTGTACATTTCTGTACACAGAGTAACCTATGGAAGCAGAGACTCGCAATTTGACAAAATTGTTAATCCCTAGAGCGGTCGTGGTGCATGATTTGATTGTTTCATCTCGTAAAGTGCCAAGGGAGTCAAATAATATTGAAAACATCGTTTTTCTTCAGCATGAGTTGATTTCGTATAATTTGTGTCAATACCGAGAGAGACAATAATAAAAACCCCTTTTCAGATTTTTTTCTGAAAAGGGTTTTTTGTATTAATAAAAGAACAACAACTCCAAAATGACGAAATCATACCAAACATGAAAACATGCCATTGCAATTTAAAAAAATACGATTTTTCGAAAAACATGGGCATGTTTTCCGAATAATCATCAAGCATCCATCAATGAGTGTATTTGTCATATCTACAGCAAAACACTCTAAAGTCACCTAATCTTGAATGCACAAGGCACAAGACATTAACTTGCTATCAAATGCCAAAGCTTTTTCCATCACAATGGCGCAAGAAAATGCTCCCAATAAGGGAAGGTATCCAAAGCGATAATTGTCACAGTATTCTCTGTTGTTTTAAGAGCTGTAGTTGCATAGCAGACAGTACGAGTGAAATAAAAATGCTGAGACTGAAGAAATAAACGAAAGTATGCATTATTATGATGACGATCCCGAACAGGAATGCATGGAGATTCCTTAGATGTACAGAAATTTCAGTTTAAAAATACACCGCCTAATATTCCCGTTATCTCTTATTAAAAGTTAGAGAATCTTAATTGGAATTGTGTAAATAACTGACATGGATTAAAGGGACCGCATTGAATTTACACAGTGGTAGACATTTCTGAATATGCTTAAAAGTAAATTGATCGTAAAAATGATTTTGTTTGATAGCGTTGACTTGATAGTACATAGTCATGATAAATACGGAATGTCAATATCGTTTTAAGTTACTTATATACTTCGAATTAATAAATGATTCCCAATCTTATAACTTTGGGTATGAAAAAAAACTAACTTGAGATCGATTCCAGTAAAAAATATCCAGACTTAGACAGTAAAATATATCTATATTCACAGGTACCTAAGTAGTTAAGACCCCAATTTGTCAAAATTACTTAGAAAATCGAGCACTTCTTTTTTACGCTAATCACTTATTTCATCGACTTTAAATTCAAATGTCGACTCGGCTCCACTCTTAGTACCTGTAAAATCAATGAAGGAGTAGAGAATTGCGGTCCCCAGCCTCCCCTGTTGCAGGTTTTATGCATACTAGATGATACGCCGGAAAAAACATACACAACAGTAGTTATTTTTTTATATTTGTTACTGTATGCGTGAAAATTTACGATCGGCTTTAGGGAACTCATATTGGTTTTCCGCGAATATGCGAATGAAAATTATTGACGATTGCTTTTTATGTTCCTCTGTGTTCCGTAACATGAAAAACATGAGGAGTTACTTTTAATTTGGATGAAAGTTCTCAAGGGATTGCTGGTGGATGAACATTTTGGATAGAAAAACATACGAATCGTATAAGTATAAGTAATGGTCATAGGTCACATGAATGAGAATAATATTTGTAGAGGATTAGGTAGAGTGCTTTTTGCAATATGTGGAATGAATTATGAATAAATAAACGATTAACATTTCATCAACACTGCTCTAGAGACGGCTCTCAAAATAGTGAAGGAAAATTTTGTAAGGAAACCGGCATATCCTAGACCAAAAATTCGAAGATAGTGACATCTATCAACCTGCACTGGGCCCGCGTGGTAGATTATAGCCCTCGAAGAGAGGAGGCCTGGGGCTCAGTAGTGGGAACATTATAGAATGATTATGTTATGCATTCGATTAACTAACCTTTACTTAGATTGATGCAAACACACAGAAGGTATCAGATGAACCTGCATCGTGTGAATTCAAGCGATAACCACAAACACAACATGACGTCTGTGGTCACAAGTTGCAATATAAAGTAAAAGTTCACTGGTGTAAAATTGCAAGCGGTAACGAGTCAACTATTCTAGAAAACAAACGTGTTCGATTCCCCTCCAGAATAATAAGCAGGTAGACGACAAAATTTTATTTAATCCTCAAATGGAATTTTCGTTCTCAGAAATGTAGCCAAATTCTAATAAAACTATATGGCATTCTAATTCGCAACAAAGTAACCCAAGATGTCTAAAGCCTAGAATTTCCAAGGGGTGTTTTAATCCAACTGGCTTTTTTGGGCACACATCGTGGGTACAATGTGCAAGGCGCGGTGGCTGCAGTACCTATGTACCCACGTATCACATAGATTCTTATGTATAGTGTATAATATGCTCCTTTACTAATAGTAATAGTTGACTCGCCAACGCACCACCGCACAGGCCGACAGTCCGACAACGACTGCCCCCCTCACCATTCGGACCGGTATTTATAACCGAGCGACGACGTGCGCGCCCGAGGCAACGTCACAATACTGCTATCGGTTTGTAGTGCGATATATTGATATCTACATACACTACATATAGTGCCGTACTGTCGCGCTAATGCCACAAGTTGTTCCTAAGCCCCTCAGTGTTAGTTACTCCGACCACCTTGCAAGTTCTAATTAGCCCCCTTGTTTCTCGAAACAGCTACCTACGACGGTGTTCGGTTATTTCTATTACATTTGCTTGGCTTTCTTGTACTGGGAATACTGGGATGAAGCAATGTTTGTAACTGCTTACTTAGCTTAGACTGTATACCAAAGATTAAAGAAAGATTTATTTTATTCATATGACATTTAGGGTTTTCTAAGTTATACCGCCACCGCGTGGCAAGTTTCCGAACTCTGACTCTTGGTTGCGGGCTTAAAATATAATAATATAGTAAGGAAAATAAGGAAGAAATTATAGTTTTGAAGTATTGTTCACTGAGACAAATTTATCAAGACAAAGACATTTATTCGTCGGATATTGTAGTAGGTACAGACGCCAGCACATCAAGCTACCCGAAACTGTCAAATTTTTCCAATCAACTTTGAAGCTTATGATTTAGCAATAAAGTTGAAAATATACATATTAAAGAAATTTGACAGATTGTAGTAGCTTGATGTGCTGGCGTCTATACAAAGTTGGTTGGTATAAACGGATAAGTTCAATACATCCGCCGCTAATAGCGGCATACGAATATTTACAATGTGAACCTAATGTACACGTGTGTAGGTATAAAACCTAACTTGTATACTACTTAAACTCTCATAAACAATATAAAATACATAAACTATGGACATTTTATACTCTAATAATAATATACAATCACACTAATATTATAAAGGCGAAAGTGAGTGCGTGTGTGTGTGTGTGTGTGTGTTTATATGTTTGTTACTTCTTTACGCTCAAAAGGCTGAACGGATTTGTATAAAATTTGGCATACAGAGAGTTTATATCTAGGATTAACATATAGGCTACTTTTTATCCCAATATTCCCACGGGATCGACAATTATGCGGGTGAAACCGCGGGACGCAGCTAGTATCAAATAAAAACACAACAATAATATCGTTTTTCATTATTCATAATTATGATTGAAGTACTTATATGCTTTGTTTCATATGCTTTAAAACTACCTACTAGTACAATCTAGTTGTTACGAATAACAACTTTTTTATGGACTGCGTCTGAGATGAAAGATTTTTTATTTTATTTAACGAATTGCTATTGTTCGTCGGCTTTGGTTGAAGCAATTAGTCGTGTACTCATTAACACAACCAGCTCTTTCATTCATGGAATGAACGAAAACCTCGCCATTCTTTGCGACTTCCATCTTAGCGTTGCGAAACCAGGTTTTGGTGGCGTCCGCCGTGTTATTTAGAGCAAAAGCTATACTGTTACTGAAATAACTGTAAGCTTGAAACTTCACATACATAAAATCACGCATGTATCCCCTGTAAAGGTTAGGCAGAGATGTACAGACGCCAGCACATCAAGCTACCCGAAACTGTAAAATTTTCCCAATCAACTTTGAACCTTATACTTTAGCGATAAAGTTGAAAAATCTATAAAAGAAATTTGACAGATTGTAGTAGCTTGATGTGCTGGATGTGGGGTCTGTACTTAAAGTATGCCAACATTTCGCCAATCATGTTTTAATACCCATGTAATAGGGAAAACTAGTTAGTTAAAAATCGAGGGTAGAATTGATTATGATTACACATTAACCCCCTTATTAATAAACGTATTATATCAGAATAGTTACACACCGATTTCTCTTTTCCAGTCGTCAGTAATTTGACTTTCGAAAGAACAAGACAAAGCGTTGTGTTACTATACAGACGCTATACAACGTTTATTAGTAAGGGGGTCATAATGTAATCGATTCTGCGTAAATTATTTTTTCCAATCAATATAGTCATACCGATTAGAAGAAGTAAGACACTAAAATGACATTATATTTTTTATACTCATTTAAGAGAAAAATAATTACTAGGCATATTATTACAATATCAGTTGGAGTGTCTGAGATTTTCAGTTATTTCAAATAACATTTTGGATAATATAGGCTTGTTTTAGTTGGAGTACTACTATGTGGGCGTTCACCAACCGTTGAATATAAGTTATGTAAGTCACAGACTCTTGGCTTATTACAAAAGCTTTCCACGACACCCACGTATCGCTGAAGTCTTTCTATTTATAGCAAAAACAATATGGCAAAGAATGTATACACGTGTAATGTGTTGTATTTCTCTTTGTGACGTTCTGACTTTCACGAAATCGAGTTTTTTTCCCATGAGTTTGTGCAGGAGTCTAAAATAGTAAAGATTGCTTAGCTATCACGAAGAATTATCATAAATTAATACCAGTTCAATCATCATCTGCCTAGCCCATCTCCCAACTAATTTGGTGTCGGCTTCTAGTCTAACCTAATACCAGTATTTTACGTGAAGCGACAGCTTATCTGGCCTCTCCACAACAAATTATCATCAGTTCAACAGCTGGATTATAATCACAGATAATCTCTATAACTGTCACCCAAATTCACACGATAAATCCTAATTCGACGACCAATTACCGCATAAGCGTATGTCGTAGATTATGATAATCTAACTAAGTCATACATTATAGCCTTGCAATATCAAAGTCGCACAATATAGTTTCAGGCCTTCGGTATCGCTAGCAGATCTGTTTACGTAATTTATAGTCTCCTTTCTCTGACGCTTTCCTCTTGTAAGCAGGATAATATGCGCATACATGGGTAGCGATAACAACACTCATCCTTACAGTATTTATTTATTACGAGATATAAAGTAGTGGAAGTGTATTTTGTTCTTTATAAAGCTTTGGCTTCAGACTCCATACTTACTCGGTTGATATACTAAACTAACACACCCAATTTATTACAATCAGTGGTAATGAGAACTTGTAGAATATCTGCATCGTCGATCTTCATTATGAATGTTAATTTAGCTGTATTGGCAGATAGTATAATATTACTATTAACTCCGAATAACTAAGCTGGGTTAGATTATCAGTATTAACAAGTTTAACCTGCCAATTGACCCCTATTTGTTCGATAAAATCGATCCTCCAGTGAATTGTCCTTCGGCAAATAATCAAGCAAATTTTGACCTACCAAAAGGAACACTTGTTTTTACGAGGTCGTAGTAAACCTTTCAACATGGTCCACAATGCGTCGGCTGTCATGGAGCGCTATAAACTGCCAACGTGGTGGACGGATCGTATTTGTCAACAATATAAACTTGAGACCTTGCTGGTGAAAAGGACCCAGCATCGCGGATAAGGGTTCATTCATCTATTCTAGTATTAGTTCATGAGATTTTGCTGTTTATTTGCTAAAATTTTTAATGATGAGAGAAATCTTAAATTCATTCACTCTCAGACAACGCACAGTCTAAACCGCTGAGTCTAGAAGTCTGAAATTTTGCACAAGAGTTCCCTTTATATCGAAAGTGAACACTCAGAAAGGATTTTGCAAAATTTATCCCTTAAAGGAGTTTATTAGGGAATGAAAGTTTGTATGGAAGTTCGTCGTGTTTGCCTATGGGAAACACTATCGGGCACACGGCTTGTCCGTAGAAGAAAATTCAACCACTGTCCATAATACCCATGATTCTTCTTACCCTTCAGTGATAAAGATAAAACTCTTACATAATGAGGACATGTCCTTTTAAATACAATATTTTTATCTCACAAAGCGACGCGCGCTTATCTTGTGGTAACCAAGTATACAAACACGCTGTGAATGCGTGCGTGAAGACGAGTAGCGTCAGCACATACTCGTAACACACACACACACACACACACTTCCGACTTCGCTGAGAGATCCAGCGCTTATACACACATTCGTAGCGTGACTGTACACTTGGTAACCACAAGTAAAGCGCGCATCGCTTCATGAGATAAAGATCCTGTATGTATAAGGCTACTGTATGTGACAGAGACAATACTGGAGCCATACAAATGTGAAAACAATTGGTAGGTTTCATTTGTTTCAATATCAGAAGCAGTTGAGCCTGCAGCTACATTGCGTTAGGCAAATGGGGTGTTGTTTGTATAAACTATCCAGAATTAGATTGTTTCAGAATTTACAATATACACAGCAACAATGTAAGGAAAAGTAGCAATCAATTATTTTTTATGGAGTTTGTAGGCTTGCACCAGGAGTAAACTTAATTGGAATTATATGGCATGCAACAAAATAATCGCGAAAACCTACACGCGAATTAGGAATAAAAATGGATAGTACCTACTGCTTAAGAAAGCTAATAAAACCCTTGACTTTAGAAAGTTTCAAGAAGAATTCAAGAAAGCCCTCTTGTTTACTTATTTTAATAATAATAAATTTGGAACTTAGGTAGATCATGACCTGGAGAAAGACATAGGCTACTTTACATCCTAGATCGCAGACAAAATCACGGTCAATAGCTAGCAAAACATATTTTAAGAAGGCTGCACGAATTAATTGCTCATCTGCAATTTAATTGATGATTAGATAAGAATAGTATTCGGAAAAGTATCTTACATTAAGCTATAATAGGTGCATTCAACTTCTTTTTTATTAATCATAGGATAAGTAAAAATAAAGTTGAATACACTTTCCCACTACTGGGCAACGGCCTCCCCCAAGTTCTATCAGGAACTTTTTTCCTCGCCACCTCTAACCTCACAGTACACGTCCAGGTCACCACGCCACCATTCAACTTAACATAGTGCTTTTTTTAGGGCTCCGTACCCAAAGGGTAAGAACGGGACCCTATTAGTAAGACTCCACTGTCGGTCTGTCTGTCTGTCACCAGGCTGTATCTCATGAACCGTGATGAAATTAAAAACCGTGAAAATTTTCACAGATGATGTATTTCTGTTTCCGCTATAACAACAAATACTAAAAACAGAATTAAATAAATATTTAAGGCGGCTTCCATACAACAAACGTGTTTTTTTCGGCGTTTTTGCCTCGTGGTACGGAATCCATCGTGTTTTTCATTAATCCTGTGGAGCTGTAGATAAGCACCAAGAATGGATAGGTAAGATAGTTACAATATTTTCATAACTCTGCAGTGAAATAAAAGTGTAATCGTTAATAACTATGTATAATTATTCTTTAATGTATAATTCGCATTTTCCATGTCCTTTGAATGTTACACCCTTCTGTACAACTATTACAATTTCAGTGTCTAAGATCCTACCAGCATAATTCCACCTAAGCCTAACCATCTAGTTAGAGCGAAATAACAGTAAAGCCTGTACATAACTGTAGCTCTTCAGTAAGTACGAAACTAATAACTTAGGTCCGACAGAAACATTCGTCCTGGCTCGACCGTATCGAAATTGTGCGCAGTTACCTCAGGACGGCCTCGTCTAGACAAAGTCTGCCAAGAGGCTGGGAGATTAAAGACAGCGAGATGAATAGAACGAGCCTAGATTCTGGAGAAAGAAAACGAAAAATGCCTTTACGTAAAGGCTTGTGCGCTGTCACGAACACTGTATTCTTATTTAATCTTTTTGCTCAAGGGGTTCTCTGCACAGCTCCCTCTCCCAATGTATTGTTTCTTCTGTCATCAGCATTCGACAATGAAATATCACCAAGTATTCTCAAAATCGTTATTTATGGTCAGCTTAAGCAAGCATAAGTGATCTAAGTTGCCCTTAAGGTTTTATAACATAATACTTTTTTGATGAAAATTGTTTCAGCTGTCCTTCATAAAACCTTATATGACCAAATAAACTATTATAAAATTAAGAATTCATAAACACCACAATAAAAAAAGTTGTATTAATAGTTGATGCGGCAGCCATTAATATTATTAATATGGCTTCACGATGCGAGGACCATAAAGTTGAACAAACGAGAGAGGCGGGATACTTTTTACCGCGTGGGTTCCCATAAAAACGCAAGCCCTGAATTAGCTCGATTCTTTGTCACCCCTTTTGAGCAACCCTAAAATTTTTACTACCACCGTCTTTGTCTAACAATAACCACTACATTCCCATCCGTTAAACTGCATCAAGGAAAAACAACGTGAAACCGCCCGAGATGAAACGAGATAGAATAATGTATATGCACTAGTACAGAGAACAGAGAGAGCGGCACACCGCACACGTAGTAGTACGAACGTAGCCATGGATGGGTGCTTTGTACCGGGAGGGACGGAGGCTAGGGAAAGCTAGCGTGCGAGCGAGACGGACGTAAAAATTAACCAACAGAGGGGAGAGGAACTGAGCTTCTTCAAGCGGGGTGGTTAGTCCGCATTCGACCGCGTCGGCGGCAACGTCGCCTCTCGAGGAATATTCCGCCGGAAACGATTCGAACTGTGAAAAATATTTTCCAAGTGCGATTTCATACTGTTAACGTTTTGTGTTTATTTTAAGTTTTTTATTGATATGATTCGGCCTCCGCTGAATTTTGGATTACGGATTTCAACATTGGAGCAACAGACTTTCGTATTACTATAAAGTACGATGTTTTTGTGACGAAAAACTTGTAAGATTGGAATTGTAAACACTGAAGAAAAATCAAGGAAAGTTATGAGCGATATTTCGTCGCTTAGGTTAATGTGCCGGTTATGATAAGCTCGGAGCTTTGACCAAACTTGGATTTGTAAAAAGAGGAATACCAAAGAAAATGTGTGCCAAAATGTTATTTTATTGTTTCTCCTTGTTTACCCTCATTATGTCTTGGATTGGAGTGTCGGCTGAAGAGGAAGTGTCATCTCCGTTGCGGGTAGCACAATGCAGAGCAACATGTTTACAAAAGGTAAGGAAACGATAAATTTCGGATTCAACGTAGATACCTAAATCGGTTTTGTCTTTCGTTTAACCCAGTTTGCTCATGGATAGTTCAAAATCAATGCATCTCAGATATGAAGACAACTTTCCATCAAAATTGGAGTAGTTGTCAGAAAATTGTGTACTCTTGAATCAACTTTCATGTCGAAGCCCTTTAGGCTATCCTTTGATCCTTTGACCGAGTGCTGTTTTTCGTCGTATGTTGCGCCATAGCCATGCGTTAGTATGTCCAAATTTGGAACACTATATCATAAATCATTACAACCTAAATACAGCATGGTCTATTGATCGTACTACTGAATAATACGCATAACATTAATAGTATCGTCATGGTGTTAGCAAACATCAAAATGATAAAAATAAAGAGCTACCCATGTGTTTGAAAAAAAAAGAGGTTTCTATAATACAGCTGTCAAAGCTTTTACACGATATAACAGTGAAAGAAAAGCAAGAGAAGCAATTACAGAGCTCCCTCATTGTTCAACAACTGTAATAATTGAAGGCATTTGAAAGAAAACAAGAGAACAAGGCTGTGATCAAATGTGATTGTATTGACTTTTCCAAATTACTTATCGATGAACCAGATCTTTGAATGAACTTTTAATCAAAATCGAATCTTGTACGGAATTGGAATACTAGAATGGAAATGCCTTTTTGTTCGTTTGTCCTTCGGGCTTCGATCAAGTTGCTTCATTCTACCTGTTAGACATTTGAGGCCACGTTCATACGTACATACATTTCACGGTTTTCATCATACTTATGCTGCGATTCTTGAATCTTTACTCTAGTAGCAATTTCTAGGGTCTGTAAAGAAATCAACCTAGCTATATTGACTGACGATCACAAATGTAAAAGCTGCGATGACATTAAGAATAATTACGGAAATTAAAAAATTCTAAAATATCTCCATGATCTGTTAATAGATAAGTACTACCACTCTATAAAAGACTTCCTATCAAACAAATCACTGCGCCAATACAGTGTCCCTCAGTCATGATGCGTTCAGGGGCCCACTGTATGTGTATCTACTCAAATTCGTTCCATTTTATTATTTATGTTTTTCTTATTATATTTTATGCGACATCTTATTATGTAATTTGTAACAATAATGTAAGTAAATTTTATTGAAATTATTATGTACCTGAATATTGTATGCCCTAAGGGCGGGACATAGCTGATCTGATCACAATTTAATTATTTATGACCTGTATTATGTACCTACCAATGATCCACAATAAAGATATTGATTGATTGATTGAAGAGTTGTTGATTAAAATGTAAAATTGCACTGACAAGCGGGAGATAGGGCGAAATTAATTAATCCCTATCGATGCCTAATTGACAACTTGAGCTTTTTGTTTATTTCCTCCTTCAAAAATGCTGATTCTCTAATTCTGACTTGAATCGCTCACGCTGATTTTAAATTTTTTAACATTCCTATGTCCAGATAGCCATAATGATTTTCAATTGCAAAAACACTACACAGGATATTATGTTATTGTTTTCATCCGGATTCTTGAAGGAAATTCAATGGTGATAACAAAATTTAAACATAGCGGCTAAGCTTCAATATTGATATTGCAAAACAAATCAGTTGTTTTCTCATTTCTGGTTAACATAAAAAAAAACGAATAACCTAGGTTCATGATTTTTTACTTTTGTAACTACTATCAATTCTGATATGTTCAGAAAAAAACAGAAAATGGATTGATGTTATGAATAAAGTTTTAATTTACATACTTTTGGTGTATTGTTTATTACCCTTTATCACAATGAATATTTACATTAGCAATAACTATTAACTTCGATACTCCTTCAACTTTTGACGCTCGCTCTAAGTAGGCCTATATGCGGGATCTGTCAATCATTCTCCAAACGAAAAATTGGGACAAAATCAACAAAATGCCAAGATCTGTGCATATACTTTTGTGGAAAAGGATCGAGCATAATATAAGCATTGATAACACGGATTGTAAAAACGGTAGGAGATCATGAACAGTACATTGTAGACAAATTTTGACTTTTTATATATATCTACCTGTTTATGATTAAACTGTTTTCCAGAAAAAAAATTGAAAGGAACAGTTTAACAATAAATCTAACTCCGCATTCTTATCAATTAACAACAAAACCAAATTGTTCTCTTCGATACTTATCAATATTCGAAAACCATACCCATAATAATATATCGATCAGTATTTACAGATAGGATTTATCTAAACTGGTCGCATTATTTATTCGAATCATTCGGAACAGGTTGCCTGCTGGTTATCGGTGCGCGGACCATGCCTCCATAAACGTAATTTGTATCGGCTATCCCCTTTAAATTGGAATAAACTTATTTGTTTCAAGCTCTCCACTAGGAGATTACACCATAAATTATTTTGTTGGTTAATCAATTTCTTGGTTCAGTAAACTTTAATTAAGTTATTCTTGTAGGTATATGTGACAGCATTTTTTTTACGAAATATTATTTATTACCAATGAATATGAAATTATATATTCATGGTTGATCATCAGTATACTGTTTGAATTTCTATGCGTCGATTAATTCTGAAATTAGATTTTCCTAAAACTGTGTTTTTATTTAGAGAAGAATACAACGAAGATAGAATTGTTCGCCGAGCCCATATCAAATAATGTTTAGATAGTGAAGCTATAAAGAATGTATCTAAAGAATAACTTAGTAGCTGCCAATAAATAGCTTCGGAGTCCATTAACTTTATCAAACGAGGACCACGTTTCAAATCAGATTTCAATGGAATCATAAATTAGTAGTGTCAGCAACGTTAACTATTTAAGTAGGTACCACGAATACGTGAATCAAATTACTTAGATCGAAAATGCCTTCTTAATCGAACCTTTTGTTGGAGAAAATTGACCGCATACATTGGTACCAGGGACGCCATAGTATGTAGGTATGTTATTGTAAGATGTAAAAATGAATGAAAAAGTGTTATTTTCTTGGTGTGTATCATCTTCATTCATCATCATCACCGTTGTATATGCTTCACAGTAATGGTCTCTTCCATATATAAAGTAATCATAGTACATTTTATCGAAACATATTTGAATAATTTGATTTCATACAAGCCTCAAAAGAAAAAACACCAACCACGCAAGATTTCGGTCCGGGACATTCCCCAGTAACCGTTTGCTAAATATCGCATTTTTGTTTAGCGGAGCAGCATAATCCTTTATCCCATATTCGCCATGAACTCATGAGACACGCACACGAAAGTTTAATCTATTCAGTATTGTATTATTTGTTGAATTTTAGCGATATTATAGTTATGATTTCAGGTAAGATCACTACAAAAAATATTTGGACCCATATCATGCACATCATCTACATTTCAGAAATCGACATCTGCTGCTAATCCAGGACGTATTTACTGCGATCACGCTTCCATTTTTTGCGGACTTAATGCTTTGCTTTTAGTAGGCGTTTTTTTATTAAATTCTACCTGCGACAAGGGCACAATGATTTCCATTTTTTTCTATTTGTTTGTAAAGGGATGTGCGTGACGTTGCCGGAGGCGGAAGGATAGGTAGTTTCTTTTTAACATTATTAGGGTACGTGAGGAAATACGCAAATTACTTAACTATAGGCTTAGAAATTGGCCGCCTACCTACCTGCCTTTGTACTAAATTGTAGACAGGAGTGATCTTATAAAATTGGATTTTTTGGTTTTTTATGGGTTGATGTGTAAAACGATTTGCGTTATTAGCCATCGACAAAAAATAATCGATTCCATATTGGGATAACTGCAACTCAAAAGACTGCCTAGACAATTGAACGCTTATTTTAAAAACGTTTGTGACAAAACAGTAACTGTCCCTGTAAAAAATGCAGACATTGACGGGCCACGCTGTCGCCAGAAACTATTTTCTCCTATTGTGTTTCATTGAAACATGGTCCTTTTAAAATATATTGGCTTGTGTTTTTTTACTGTTTTCTTTTTTGGGTAGCCTTTTTGTTAGAAGCGTGCCTCCCTCGATGGCAAGTTGGACTTTGGAAACACGTGATGAATTTTAAAAAGTAGGTACTTTAAGTGCCAAGATATAGATATGGTTATGACTACATTATGGCATGTAAGTTGACTTGTCATGTTAATTTTATGTGTCGTTCCTTTATGAAAAATCGTTTTGAATACTTTCTTGTTTGGGAAATTGTTATGGGATATGTGCGCTTAGAATCAGGATGAGGTCTTTATTATTTATTTTACAGTGATGTTTGAATTTATTTTCTTCAATATATTTTTATTCGGCGGCCTGGTTTTTTTCTACACATTTGGTACAAATAGTTATGTCTAGTTCCAATTTTTGGTTGTAAAGTGTATTTTTCTCACACGACTTTGGGGACTGTGTTTTCATATCCGAATAAATATAATCTATATACACAATTTGAAATCAGGTCATACCATTTTCGGTAACAATTTTGTCGAAACCATTAGCTGATTGTTGGCACAGTTTCAACGTTTTTGAATCAACAACTTTTATGGCTCCATTTTGCAAATTTTATTGCACAAATTTTAAGTTACCCAAATATTTTAACCGTCGTACTGTACTTAAAAAAAGAATAATGCCGGCTTCACCTTGAGACCTAAAACATTGCAAAAAGAGACCATAAAGAATGGGGCCGGGTGATCATGAAATAAAATCTCGATTAGAAATTTAGGAACGTTCCGGCCTTCCCTTACGGTCCCTTTTTGAAGTAGTCACTCCGACTTGGAGCATTATTATTTTATCGTTGTTCAGCCATGCACAAGAGGTAGAATAAAAATTTTGTTCGAAGTTAAAATAAAAAAAAAGATCTCAAGGCTTCGGATGCACGTCCTCGGGCCACGCAGCGTTTAGAAAAAATAAACGAGAAAGTCCACGCCGAAATGACCTGCGTTTTTATCCACGATTTGTTTTCGTTTTTGTTACGTTTGAGTTCATTTGGAAGTAGCCATGTCTTCTGCTTACTGAATTAACTTAAATTGCCTTCGCTTTTTTGTATTGGAGAAAATTGCCCTAAGTTCCCATTGTGGTTTAAATTTTGGTAGTGTTTGACACAATTGAACAGGTTGTGGTTACATTTTTGGCCTTTTATGTAGTTTGAAGCATATTACAAATACAATTATGAAAATGTGGTGAAAGATTATACTATTCCAAATTGGAAAACACATGGTATCAAATTGATAACCTGTCTTAAGCAACAAGTATGCGATTGATAGATAAACACGAGAGAGAGGCCATTGGCGTCTTGAAGACGTAAATTTCGTAGAGCTCATAACAATGTGGAAAAGGCAAGCGTCCCTCGCGGCCCGGCTGGCGCTCATACGGCCTCACCTCGTGAAGGGTGGCTTATCCGCCAAGCAGTCGTAATAGAGCCGTATACCAGAGCAGACGATTAATGATTCATGACCCCTCGTAGCGCAGTGTCATCAATATTATTCTGTTTGTATCCAGCGCGTTTGGCCCACCCTCGCCCGCGCCCCGTTCATACATAAATAAGCGCGACACGTCGTCTTCTCTGATTACATCGCACCGATGTAGTGAGAAATAGTGTAGTCGGATGTTGAGCCCGTCTTTTGTTCAATATATTCCCTAGAGACACCGAATGAATAGTTAACACTGTATGCTCAACGTGCATGTTTACGGTTTCGGGTTTCTCTTAAAGATTCAAGATAAGGAAGGTGAAGGAATTTATTCGTTTGGTGGCAATAAGCTGATGTTACAATCGGCTTTAGTGTGAAGTTATAGGATTCATGTGACTTTGATACGTATCGTGTGGACCGTCGTCGTCCTCTCGCGCCACCGAACACAACAGATTTCACGGAAATGAACATGAAATATTCAATACAAACATATCAAAAAAACTTAAAATATTAAATATATTTTCTCTGCTATAAACTTTTCGGAACCATACAATATTTTACGTGTTATTTTAGTTTCCCATTGCATGACGATATGATCTCTCTGTAGAAACAAAGGCAAGAGATTATGGCTATAACTTTACTTTGACACTATGCTTGCTTATTGGCCGCACATACCTAAGTCAATATTTTAATATTCCGGTGCCATGTGACAATAAAAGAAACACATCGTTACTAGAAATTACATGACGTTCCGTTAGTTCTAAGTTGACGGAGAGTCTCTTGTCACGCCATACGACGATAAAGCACGCTTCGGACTAAACTAAGTAAAACGTGAACTCCGACTCAATTCTAACGCAAACACTGATTGATACTGCTTTGTGGACTTTCTCGATAATAATTCCCTTGATAATTAATTAAGGGTCTTAACAAAGCCTGTGTCAACGGCAGAATTTTCATAAAACAACAAAACGCTGAAATCAATTTGTACAACGATTATTGGATCGAAGATAATGAATCTGCAATAAATCGTACTGAAGTAATGATCGTAAAATTACCTTTGGTAATATTTCGCCGACGCGTGTGAATATTGTAAATGTTTATCAAATTGGAAATTCCAGTTAGTCAATGACAAATGGTCTGTGAACTCTTGTTTGCCAAAAACAAGTCTTAATTTTTTGAGACAGAAATGGTTAGGTAATTTGGTTTCTATATTATTTTTGGGTGGGGTATCCATCGCTGTTAAAGCTCGGCGCGGCCGACTCGACTTGTTCTGATAAATGATGCGTCCGCTACTGCTACACCGCTTCGCTTTTAATCCTGGCTCCACCATTGTGTCCCCGTCCAATTTTTGACGTTAACCGTTTTCTTCCACAAACGACACACACGTTGTTTAGGTCGGTAAATAAGAAATTAATGATCCTTTCCCATTTATCTCTGTATACGATCAATCAACCTATGCGTGCTATCTAATGACTCCTATTTGCTTATCGTTTAATGCGGCGCTGTAGTACAAAGGGAATTAAGCTGTCTAATACTTAGTTTTGTTTGAACTCATATTTCATAATTATGGCTTCTTTTAACGTTTTAAAAATCCCCTTGGGTTACAAATTACGATCGCTCATAAACAAAGAAATAAGATAAACATTACAAAAGCGATGTGAAGATTAAAAATTATGAAACAGTTAATCAGTTTTAATAGTGCTGTGAGACAGAGCGGCAGTTTTGATTACATATTTAATGTTTCAGTAAACTATTTTCCAACGTTCCGTAGTTGATTGGGATTCGATTAAAAGCAGCTGCTCTCACTAAAGGCGTAGACTAAGCCCTACAGGCTGCGATGAATTGGAGATAGTTTTAATGCTCGTAAATTTCATTCGGAGACTCCGACGTCCGATCAACTAATCACTTTCGTACGGGCATTTGCGCAAGTTTCAAAACTAAAATTTGCACTCAAAATATTTTGCTATTAGTTGGTAAAAGTATCTGCCATGGGCCCTATTTCAGCGGAAACTTGAAACTCTCCATATTACAATAGAAACTCAATGTAAAGTTTTGTTATTTCATCCTCTGCAATATTTTGAATGATAATGGTGCTTCATTCTTGTGCAGTGCCCGAATACAAATTATAAACAATAAATTACAATTAAATATAAAAGGGACTGTAATACTTAATTTGGATATAAAATTACGTCATTTAGTATGATAAATAAAAACATAAAAGCTTCATGGTTCAAGAAATTCGTTATTAAACAAAGCACAGTAGGATGTCTGCGATGGGCGGAGCCTTTGCGTACGCGCAAGCAAAAACGTTTTTCGTAGGGTGGGGAAGGAATTAAAGTGGGGGAATCATTATTTCTACCCTAATTAAAACGTTTAAACTTAAAAGACGTAATTCGTTTACACAAAAAAGTAAGTAGGGATAATTCCGATCCATTTGTTTCCCTCAAAAGTAAAGGTGTCAGAATTTATCGTGTTCCGAAAATTCCGGTCCGTCAGAACCGCCCCAAATCTCTTTATCTCCGCATTAATCTCTTAAAACCCATAAAACGAATCTTTGGATCTTACCAAATATTTTGTACGAAATTGATGGGGGACCGTCTTTTATCTAGAGCTCAAATCTATAAATACGACGATCAAAATTCCTAGAGGTGTCGATACAAGCCAAGAGTATGTCACAGCTGTAGAAGATTGTACTTTATTATGGCTTATTTTTTACCTTAAGGGCCATAATTTCTATCTATAGGAAAAGGTAAAAAATCGTCGCGAAGTCCAGTTATTAATTTTATTGTCGTTTTTATTACTCTGAAAGACATTTATTTTCTGAGTCCCTAATTAATTTTACTGTCGTCTTATAAAGGTAGAATACAAAAATATTTGCATAAAGTAAAATATGGTCGTTTGTCGGTTCGGCAAGTCATTAAAAAAGTTTAAAAAATGTAAAAATATGTATAGTTAGCAGAAATTGCAGGGTGGCTTAATACAATCCCGCATACAAAGTTCTACGTACTACAGTTGTTTTAAAAATAGTTGGAGCATGTATATCACTACTGTACGGCCACTTAAAGTGTGAAACGATCATTGGGGGCTCGCGTGGGCCGCGTCGCAGTTGGTATTCTTCATACAAAAAACACGAGGCACCCCGTTGTTTTAAAGCTAAAAAAATAATGAAATATGCCTCTTTATGGAGTTTTTTATGTAAAACGTTGAGAGTTTTAAACGCCTTAGCTTTTAAAAAGTACAACCCGCGGCGAACGTATTTGTGTTTAGTAAGGAATTCAGATTGAGATTTTTTATATTGAATGTTTGTTTTAGAAAATTAACATTCAATAATATAGGTATAACTGAATTTTATTTTTATTAAATCTAATATTTCGTGTGTATTCATATTTAATAGAGAAATAACCCATTTAAATAAATTCGTATGCTTAAAACGTGTAAGGTAGCGTTTTAATTTAAACTAACATGAATAATAAATAATAATAGATTAAAGTTTGTCATACAAAATGGGTTGCTTCAATTTGGTCAGATGGTTGTGTGTGGAAATTAAATCTATTCATATGAATGAACAGGAAAGGACCATAGAACTGAGTCAGCTCCGAATATATGTATAGTCAGTCTCTGCATCTATTTTGTCTGTTTGAAGTTGAGCTGAACATTTATGTAAATTATTCATTGTAGAGTAGAAAATTCTTGCCCACAAAAATATACTACGAAATGTAGGGACGTAGGGACCATCAAACATTTGCTGCAATTTTATTGTTTTACGAGTATGTATCATCATCATCATCATCTATATCTGCAACTCTTGCAAACTTACAACAGGTGCGACACGTGTCACAAACTCTTAAAAGAAAACCCATACCCAAATTCTTCCCATGTAGATCCACTAAATCACCACCTAATTTTAAATTTCCGACTCATCTGAGTAAACACGTTCCATACGACTGTTTGGAATATCGAGTTGACTAAAATACCAGGGGTTACTG
Source organism: Luperina testacea (assembly GCA_927399505.1). Classification (NCBI taxonomy): domain Eukaryota; kingdom Metazoa; phylum Arthropoda; class Insecta; order Lepidoptera; family Noctuidae; genus Luperina; species Luperina testacea. Next base: position 12,053,887 of record OV656768.1, on the reverse strand, counting down.
TTCAAAGCCATTCGTCTTAGACTTGCCTGTCATGCCCAATAGCACCCATCAATGTTCCGTGTATTTGGCTGAAGCACGTAACACACTTATTTTAGAATCTTAAAATAATATTGTTCTTTTTCTTCCTCTTCAGCTATTGTCGTATTAGCATCTGGATGTTGACGCGTTGCGACACTGACGAATTGTAACTTTGAATTCGTATTTTCATTTTCTTTTTTTATGTCAGCAACGTTGTTGATCCACCATTCTACTTCTTGTCTTTTGTTTTTAGCTCATAACATTCCTCTCATGTCAAAAAAAATGTACACAATGAGCAGTGAATTGTATTATTGCTATCAGTTTGCTCAGTCTGCAATTGAAGTGGATTTGAATATTGAATTGGATATTTTTAGGATTCAGATTGATTTTTCTAGATGATGGCAGTGCGTTTTGAAGATTTCGTAATTTTTTATTGACTCATTTCTAGATGAACTCTTTATTGATTTAATATACATTTTGATTGGAAGCTTGGTAGTATAGTATACCTCAAATTATTCTGAAATCTTTGGATCTGAATGCAAATAAACCAAAATATACACGACTTTATTACTCCATGAATATTAATAAAAATACGTGAAAACTCTTTTCTTGGAAAAGACGCGTAATGAGTCAATAAAATCTTTAAAGTGTCTATAAACTCATCGATTCAGAATCGAATTAGCTATTTAATCCAAATAATATCGATTTCAATGGTGTATTTATTAGTGGTACAATACACGGACAGTTTTATTATCACGGCCAAGATATTTTAACGAACCGAATGTGGTACGTCTAAAATAAAAGAGGAACATGTCGGGACATTTTTTGTTCATCGGACACGCCATTTAAGTCACAATCGTAAATTTTATTGAAATGTCGCAACAGCGATCGCCGCACGAGATGTCTTGTCTCCGGGGACGAATTTATGCGTAATTCGTAAACAAATTGACGTGTTCGGGACGTACTTTGAAGGGGACCCCGACTTGACGACTTGACGCGTCTTTTTGAATATTTACGAGACGACTGTTGTACATTTTGTAAACTTTCACGTTCCATGTTTTATTAACCGCTACACTTGCGCTTTATCAATCATTTCTTAATATTATTGTGAATTCGTCCGTCTTTAAAACCGATTTAACGTATCGTTTGCGCTTTAAGAAATGACACCTCAATGCTCCTTCAGTCTGCTTCGTATGGCTTCTTAAGTCGTAAAATGGTATCACCTTACACAATAGATGCTATTGTCTTTTTATAAGGAATACTGTATTTTCATTTCAAGATTAATTTGATCTTTGTGTTTTGCTTGGTTAGTTACGATATTGAGAGTTGAATCGTCTGTTTGGGTCTTTTCATCTTTTATTTTATCTTTCTCGGTTAAACTCGGTTTCCTTTTTAGCTACTACTTTGTTTAGCCATAAAGTATGGACGAGTATTAGTATACGTGTATTTTGTTAAACGTTTAGCTACGGCATAGTGTCCTGAGAGCCCTTAACTTAAATTTACGTGCTTTGGAAACTCTGAAAAACTCTGAAACGACGGTATTGTAAAGTTTATTAACGAACGCAAAAAAACCTCGAGCGATCCTTTACAGAATAGGGCAATAAACTTTTTAATTTGTGGCGAATTCAATCAATAAGAACAGGAGAAGTGTCGTAAACACGGCCGTGGTCGGCGGCGCCCGCGGTGCAAGTGCCACAGGTTTTCTCAACATGGCTTCCTGCTGTTCAGTGTTGCCATCTAAACGGCTATTAGTTACGTTTTACGCGAGACACGCCGGGCGTTCCAACGTGTTTATTCTTAATTGACTCCTAAATATCGCTGTTTTTGGCCATGAATCGTGTTAATCGGACATATTTATTTGAAAGCATGGAAGCGCACTCCCTAAGTGAGCCATTCGTACACAGTTTTATAGCTGCGGACGCGACGCTCGATACAGTTCCGTTGCTTGTTAATTAAGGATTTGCGACCACGCTTTATGGTAGGCAATAGTCACAATAATAATACATCTCGAGCGTTTCCTTTCTCAGTTGCCCGAGGACGCTTCTTGGCTTATCTGATGTCGTAAGGAGTATCGGGGAGGCTATCGGGCTGCGTCAGACGTCCGTTGTCGTGTTCGTATTATCTGCACAGTACACACTAAATAAAAAGCTTTTCCGCCGCTCGCCGCAGCCCTCATCGCGGACACCCAAGTCTTTCTTCCCGCTGTCCTGGCTCTCGTTTATCGCACGTGACGTGACAATTCTTTTATCCCCAACAATTTGTTTCCACATAAATTACTCGACTGTTCGGTGCTACCGAGGATTGCTTCGGCTAATGTCACAACTCGTGGATTTCTCCCTTTATTCAGTTTCGTTTTGCATTCCGCCAGCTGTGTTTGCTCATTGTCTCTCGCTTTAAATTAAAAAAAGATTTTGTTTTTATTCGCGCTGTCTTCCTCGCCCACGACTTTATGTGACGTCAAGTTTGGAATGAAGTATTCTTATTGTTGCGCCGTGGAGTCTTCACGCAACGTTGGATTGCATAAATTATTTAAAAGCTTTTATTTTAATTAAACGGGTAAAGAGGGTATTTGATCTGCGTATTTCTTGTTTGCGTATATAATTTGCATAATATGGCTTGGAAAGCTGCAACATTGTAAGGTGGATAATCAGAGAGTCATTGACTCGGTATTAATATGGTAGCGGTTCAATAGCAGGTTTGTATAATTGTCATACAATCCACTCATATTCATGATCATGCGCAGGTGGCGCGCGCTCGGACACGCGCCGTGATATCCGAACAACTTGCACATACCTTAAAGGCTCGTACACACAGGCGCGACGCGACACGCGACACAAAGGCACCGCAAGTCGCGCAACGAGCGGTCCCTTTGTGTCGCGCGCGATTCGCGTCGCGTGTCGCGCCTGTTTGCAGGAGCCTTAATGGTGCGAGCTGACATTAATTTTATTTGATAGATGAACTATTGTTTATGAACCTGAGTCGTGAAGTAATTGTTGCTTACTTAGCGCAAAATTCCATAAAATTTTGTGAGATTAATTTTTCTGAGAACTAATGGAAGACCTCTGTAGTTTCAACCGGTAACGTGGTAATAAAATATAACCCTGGAGAGGCAGCAAAGTGTTCACTTGCAAAGGTATTCGAATATTGTTAAACCTGAAAGCTCTGATGACCACTAATTCCTATTCAAAGACCCTTACCCGACACATTATTAAGGGAATCTGTCCAAGAGAGGCCGAAGTAACAAGTGCCTAATCTCCTTAGTGGTTACATCACGGTTCGATGTCTCATGAAAATTAGATCCTTTACTTAGTTGAACTTGGGCGCCCTTTTGAAGGTATGTTGGTGTTTTCGAACTACTTACATATATTATACAATAAGGCAAACTGATACAAGTAAATTATATAGTTCGGTTTTAGTTGATGTAGACTATGGTTACTTGTTGTTCTGTCTTTTTTATCACTATTTATTATGGCATAATTTTTACACTCCAGTCATCATCTGCCTAGCCTTTTCTCAATTATTTGGAGTCAGCTTCCAGTCTAACCGGATGCAGCTGAATACCAGTATTTTACGTGAAGCGACTGCCTATCTGACCTCCACAATCCAGGTGCTGGGTAACACGATACCCCTTGGTAAGACTTGTTGTCAGACTTGCGGGCTTCTAATGGCCCGTACCGACTGTCAAAGATCCACGAATGATAGCCGGGACCAACAGCTTAACGTGCTTTCCAAGGAACGGTGGGGTCTCGGTACCTATGTGAAAGAAAGAAAGAAAATACATTTATTTAGCACAGACTAAGAGACACACAATACACCAGATAGTTAGATATTAGTCGTAGGTACCTACATCAGATAAAAAATAAGATAAAAATAAAAAGTGCAAAGTACGATGTAAGAAATTAGCAGGAAAGTGTGCTTCACGGCTGCGCCAAAAAGGCCCATTGCGGCTGTTTTTTTTACTTAGCCACGATACTTACCTCCAATATGTAAAACAGGTGTCAAAATTTTCTATTAACCTTAAAAGGTATTTCCATGTACGACCATACATGACACATACTTAAAAATTATCAAGGTACAGACGCAGACACAAACAACCAGCACATCAAGCTACCCGAAACTGTCAAATTTTCCCAATCAACTTTGAACCTTATGCTTTAGCGATAAAATTGAAAATCTATTAATGAAATTTGACAGATTGTAGTAGCTTGATGTGCTGGCGTCTGTACATAGACGGAACCACTAGGTATGCGCATAGAAAGCACAATAATCGGTTGCTCAAATGTTAATCAATATGCACATAGACTGCCCAAATGATAGAGTCCAACTAATGATAAATGACAAGTATGATCACATACAAAAGATCAGGCGACTGCTCTGATCACTGGACCATTGTTACACTTCGTGGACAAAAAAACAGACGTTACTGTGCGTCTCAAATAGTTTATTTAGTGATTAATCTTTTCATTAGAAGTTTTGCGGTTGGGTGGACAATTGACCACTGATTTTTTATTAAAAAAACTGTTGGCATTTTGAGATAGATCAGCAAATTGATTAGCTGTGGTACCTGCTTATATTCAATATTCGAAAATCTATATGGTATTTTTGCTTGTCAAAACTAAACTTAAAAATAGAACAGTGGAGTTCTTTGAGGTAATAACGATGAAGTCAAAAATACAAGTGTTCAAACAAATTATAATCAGTTTCTTTCAAGAAGAATGACAACAAGCAAGTCATTCCTTTATTTATACTATTGTTCTTTTTAGCAGAAAAAAAACAGTAAGTGTAACAAAAACAGAGCTACAGCAATAAGTAGCGCGTCCATACATCATTGCTGTCAAATTTTCTTGCAGCTAAATATTTGTTCAGTAGGTGTATTGTAGCCATTAGATATTTATTATTAGAACCATCAATCATTTTAACAAAGCGATGTGCTTTTATAGTTGAGATATTTGTAAATAGATTAGATTAGTAGCTTCGGATAAGTTTTTCCTGTTTTGAAATCGTCAGGTTCTGATTTGCTTGACTTTATTCTGATTTTGATGCTTAGATAATAACTTCTACGTATGCATCATCCTTCATAAGTGTCTCGTAATAATATGGATTTTCTATGTATGAATTGCATAAAAATTCCATATTATTATGAACAACACAAGGAATTTGTATGACCTAAGCAAATAAAAAAAAAATGTTTTAAAAACTGATAGTTGACGAGCTCCAAAATTGACAATGGAATTGTAAGACTGGTCTGTCATTAGCCTTCCTTTGGTGGTCCTCTTTTCAAAGTCAGCCTTATTTAAGCTTGTTAGCTTTAGATGTTTGTGTGTAAAGTATTGTTCAAACTATTTTCGAATTTAAATCGGAACAAAAAAAATAATAATAAACAATCCCAGAATCCACTCGGCATAGATGTCAAAATCTCCACAGCACAGACGAAACATACAAAGCAAATTGCAATTTACTAGTACAAAGGTCCTAGAAAGTTTCTAGGTCCTTTGTACTAGTAAATTGCAAACTGACAAAACTTCATATCTTATTTAATAATCCTAATCCCATAACCAGTGTTAGAATGGAACCTAAGATAACGGTAGAATCAGTGCATTGACCTGAACAAGCCCAGTTTACGCTGTAAATGAGTACTAATGGTCACTCTATGTATAATAAGCTATGTGTCAGACCAACTTTATACTTGTATCCACTCCCTAAATAGCGAAACTGCGTACATACTGATTAAGTGTCCCACCATGCAAAGTGGACTTTAAGTGGACTACGATTATAAAAAGGGCTGAATATCAATTGACTTTTTTGTTCATGTTTTTTTTTTGTTTTTCTAACGTTTATTTGCGATACATCTGGCCGTTTCATCTTTATGTTCGGGTATGCGTGAGGGAAGTATGCTAAGGCCTTCTCAATAGATCTTGTTTTTTTGCGGTTGGCGAATAACCATGCTAATAATATAAAAGAAGGGTGGTTATGTTTGAAAGGAATCAAATAGCTCTATGATATTGTGCTTTCATTTTTGGACAGCTGATGCTTCGATAGAGGATGTAATTTTGGAGGCAAAAAATTTAAGTTCCTTAGTATACAGAAAATATATTTCTCAGCCATTCATGGAGAAGAAGAGATATAAAATCGAACATACTTGAAAAGAATACTAATACTCCAAGTACGTTCTAATTAAAGGAAATGTCTTAGCTAATGCCCACAACGGATGTGCTCACAACCGCCTACCGCTAGTGCAGTTAAACAAGATGTGTTCCCTTACATGTGGTTTCAATAATACCAGCGCAAGTGTTGCTTGAATTTTGTATAGGTATATCGTGTATCGTACAGTGATAAACTGTTAATACTTCTACTGTCATGTTTTGGGGTTGTTAAAAACAATCCACTAGCCTTTTGTGTGTGAGTAGCGTTGATTCTTCTTCTTCAATCGTTCCCTCATTACTGAGGATCGTGGTCACTGGACCCCTTTTAGAAGAAAATCTGCCTCCATTGACTCCGGTCTAAAGTTGCCATCAACACTTGCTGAAACTTAAGAACTTAGATTCTTTTACTTGGTCGGACCATAGTATTGATGACCGGCCTCGTGCTCTCTTTCCTTCGGTATTGCCAACGATGACCAGCTTTTCAAGGCTGCTATCTGCCCTCCGCATTATGTGGCCAAACTGGGTCTATCCTTCTGTAGCGTTGATTATACAGCTTCAGTTCAACAGATAACTTAATCTGTTGCTTCATCAGAATCATCAGCATAATATAATGCATTCTTACCAATATTGCCATCAACGGTAGACTTGGCAAATGGATGATGAATATTATAAGTTTTATTTGCCTTATAGAAAATGATGCCTCCTATAACTGATTAACGATCATGAAGCAAAAGGGCTGCCCATTCTATCGTAGGTAGCCACACTGCAGTCCGCTGCTGTATAGCCTCAGCTCGATAACATGTAATTGAGCAACAAACAAACAGCCAATCACGATAATATATTAGAATAGTATATTTATTAATACGCCTTTTGCCTTAGGCAGGGTAAACTTTAATAAGGCAGCCGAACAAGATACAACTTAATTTAATCTTAAGGCAAAATCAGGCGGATAATTGATATAAATCGGCATACATTGAACTATCAGGTTTTAGAATCTAAGTTCTATTATTAACGGTATAAGACAAGATCTTTGCATTAAGAGATGTATCTTATTTGATTCTTTTTCATTGAAGTCTGATGGACCGGAATGCATCAATCACGAAGAAATCAGTTCCAATATAAATATATTATCTATTGGATCTGATAAGTCTGTCAGAGTTCAATCTTCTAAATGGATAGCCATATGCATGACAGCCCCAGTTTTTGTACGACCTACATGAAGGAGTTACGTCATAGATTGCCTCTTTTTTGTTACTAGCCTAGATTCCAGACGTTTTTTTGGATATGCACTCAAGTATACACTTAACTTTTCAAACGTATTGAATATCAACTGTTTCTTAAAACTGATAGTTCTCTCTAAATCTTTGATGCAAGATTTTCGAGCAAAGCTTTCCTTGCTCTAAGTGTAAGTACAGAGTGGGCAACTTGGATGTAAACAACTTTTTTTGCCGCAATTTTTTTTTTTTGGGGCAATTATGACAGTTATTTTATGAAAATTTTGTATAGATATGGCAAATTTGTTATGGAGTGTTTTACGACTGAACAACGTGTTTTAATTATTAAAAACATTCTACTTAACCCAATCATGTACATATTGCGAAAACTTTAAGAAAATCGCGGCCAATTTATTTATTTTTTAAATTTAAAAGTTTAAAACTATGAAATATAAAAATTATATATCATAGATTTAAATTTAAAAAATAAACTGTATACCTGTTATTTGCCCACCCTGTTTCTCAACTCTTCGTATTCTTTGATGCTTACCCTTTACATTAGTTTGAATATTCCCTCTAGAGTAGGTACAGGAGCTGGGTTTAGGAAATTTTAAATATATGCATAAAACACTGCACAACTGCAGAATGTGGGTCTACTGAAAGATCGACTTTGTCTGTGTCACCTCAGACCTAGAGTCAAGTAAAAATCCATTAAAAAAAAAAAAAAAATTCTTGGAGTAACTGCCATCAAGTTAGTTATTATAAAGAGAACTGTTATATAATTTTGGCACTAATTTGTCGAACTGTGTACGCGTGCCTTATATTTGCTACAAATTTCTAACAAATGTTGTATTCTTGTTACAGGTAATTTACAAACGACTTCCTGAGCAACTATTGATCACATTTTATTGTAAGCTTGAAAGTAACCGCACCTATGAATGAGGATCGAAAGAAGGAATTATACAAACTGACACAAGTCAGAAATAAAAACTCTTTGTAGTAGAGGTATTCGACGTATTCCTTGTACATCCGAATCTTTTATAGAGCGGAAATTGTATGTATAGGTCGCAACACAATCGAGCTCACAAAATAAATCGTGGCCTTTGAAAGTTGGCAAAAGACACGTTCTAGCGTCATTTCAATAAAAGTTATTGTATTGAAAACTGACAATAGGTAGAGGAAGTGATGTGTCCTGTATGAAGGCAAGTGGACTGTTTATAATTTGTCTATTGTGGGCATGTAATGGAACGTGTCCAGTGGCCGCCAAAGCTATTGTTCGCACACGAGCGACCGATGCACTTCCTTTCTAATTGGCTTTCACACTACGCACAAATATCCAAATAAATAACGTAATTGATGGAAAAATTGTAGATGAATAGCGGTTATCCTGATACGGTTTTTGTATAGTTTTGGGGAACGGCCATTGTTGACGAATAAAAGAGTTCGCGGTATTACGCGCGGTAGACCGAATATCCGGAGTTTCGGATAGTCGTATACCATCTAAACTTTGGTAGTCACAACATTTTAGAAGACGTTGTGGGTAAATTGACCCAAGAATCGCTTACAAAGGAGGATAAGGGAATCTTTACTAAGACAGTTTGGGACAATATTTCCATCTTTTTTCATTTTCATTCTTAAAATATACTGGTAGTATGAGCACAGATTTTTGCTCTAAAATTATAAAAATAGAAATACACATATGCTTGCTTTTAAACTGATAAATGTTATTCTCCCATGTTTAATGGTGCTCATCAAGAAAAAAAATCGTTTTAAAAATAAAATCCATAATTCCACATTTTAAGCTTATGTGACAGGTCTATTTATTACACTCAATAAACCCCTGACTATTAAAATGGTTTGCATAAAAATAAACCCTGATGCGCAAAATAATGTCCAAACATTTCCTCTTAAACAATCTCTTCTTAGTAGTCAGATTACAATGACTACCGCGAGAATGCACGATAGCTAATCGTATTATGTCTGTTAATAATTAATTCCCCGATATTTCATACGGCTTGATAGACGTTATCTCCAGTCCCATCTGCATCTGATACATAGAGTGCCTTACTGCAACCATTTTGCCAAGATCTTCCAAAACCTAACATCATTGTATTCCAGACAATACAGTTCCGAAAGGTCATCTTACCCTGGCCAGTTTTTAGTATCGGCGTGGCGGACACCGGACCTCCTAGTGGGTCAATCGTTAACTGTTTATGTGATTTTTATTGCCGTTTGTGAACTATATTAAAATGCTCTATTAAAATTCAAAGCACGATACATGATGTACGTTTACGATATGTATGGAATGTTGCTAAATGCTCATAATGGCTTCATTTTGTATTTCATCGCGTTTATGGTGTGTTTGGGCATTTTTAAGATGCTAATCAGTGAATTCTGTGATTGAAATAGTACATCTCAACTTTTTCTTCTTCATACCGCATGTTTAAACGTAGCATCCTTTGGTTTGACCGTGCTTTTATGGGTAGTCAATCAAACGAGCCACATTTGATATCGGAGATCACTAGAATTTAAAAGGACGGATTCCTTTCGTATCACATAATGCAATTTCAATCTAAATCTCGAATTCTGTAAATCCAATCCAAAATTCGTATCAAAGCTCTCAATATCGCTGTCTCCCGTAACTCGAGACGCTCTGACGTCACAGCACCATTTGTCAAGCTGAGCCGGCGTTGCACTGAGCTCGACTTATCTAAGAAAGCTGGCTTTACTTCCATATCACACTGAATATCCTGACTCGATACGGCATCGAGGCGCTATACAGATTTATTAGTCTATAATTTATGAGACCTACTTTATAGCCATTTTGACGTTTATTCGAAGATAATATTGAACGTGTATTAACTAATATATAATGCAGAACAAAATTGCAAGGGTTTAAGATTATGTTGGTTTTTGTAAAGGATAATAAATTGCAGGCAGCGATGTATTCACTTATCCTTATCTCGGCCTAAGTAGGCAGATAAAATTAAACGATTTTGTATCTCTGCCTTAAATGGATTGTCTTTGATTTACGTTCACTTATTTAATTATATATAATTTGAGTTTCGCTACTATTCGTTTTACAATTATGTTTATACGTTTTGTAATTATGGGGTAGATATTTTACAAGTTACTGCTAGCAGCTGACCGTTTTAATTTGCAATTGAAATAATTGTACAGACAACTTTCTTCTTGGGTGTCCCCGAAAGAATATAAGTCTAAATTGGATACAAAAAAAAACATTGAAAGATTAAACTAATTACAGATCAAACAACGGCATTGCCAAAATGTAGTTGCGTACCACATTTAAGACAAATACGGTGGATGAAAATTTATATAACTGGGTTATGGCGCGTTGCCAAGTTACCACCCATTTACTTGCAACAGCGACCCTTACCCTCGGTCGGCTTTTACAACCTGTTTGGGATGGTAAGCAACTCAAGTATTTTATGTCGGTTTTTCACTTAGAAAATTATGTTGAAGAAAACTCGAAGAATGCTTAAGGGGCTTACATGACCTAAAGCGCGGTCACTGTCGGATTGCATAGAAAAGAAAGAGAAGCGCAAAATAATATGAAGCAATTATCTATTTACATAAAATCTATTGTTTGTACTAAATACTAGTGCTTTAGTTTTGTTGCTTGTAGAATAATCTGACAAAAAATCAGAACAAGAATCAGTTTTTATTGTAAAAAGAAAGTTTTTAGAAGTATCTTCCCGATTTTTTTCTATCGTATCAAATTAGTTGTATTATGTTTTCAACACACTATATACCTAGCATATATCCTGAAGAATATCATATATTTTTCTGATTTTGTTTACTGTAGTCGATCATATACATTATTGCTTCTAACACTTGCGTTTGTGTACCGCTTGTGATCTCAGGGACGAGCTGGTACACATTTGTACCGCTTGTGGTCTCAGGGACGAGCTGGTACAAATTTGTACCGCTTGTGGTACAAATTTGTACCGCTTGTGGTACACATGTGTACCAGTTCGTCCTAAAGAAGTTGATAAATTCCTCTATCGATAATGTCACAGATTTAAGATAATTCCTCTATGCTTTTTCCCAAAAACAAAAGCTCATTGGTTAACAATAGAAAAAGACATAAAAAGTTGTTTGAACTTATAAAATTTAAAATATTATAATCCAGAAGCTTAGGTAATTTGAGTAGCCGGTGATTAAAATACAACATGCTAGATAAAATATCTTTTTCTTGTTTACCTTTTTTCAGTTCTTATCTGAAGAATAAATAATAATAATATATAAAAAAAATATTTATTTATTTATCACATGACATGTTTCCTTTGCCATCACAGATAACAATATAAGTTTATTATGAATAATTTAGGTATGACTTAACATAAGATACGAAGATAGCTGAAAAAGTAAAAATACTGTGGCGCAGCTATCAGCGCCCCACACAAAATACATGGAAGATATTTGTTCCAGACTTCACATCTTTGAATAATTATGAGCTTTTGTGTAGAAAATGTGTCAATCAGGATATTTATACGTCAGATCAAAGTTTTTTGACGAATGAAAAAACAACCCTAATTACCTATCACTAAAGAGTCCAAACTCATCTGTTTAATTTGAACACCAGACAGCAATTAGAACGCGTCATTAGATACAGGAAACATGCTTAGATAAAAAACATGACATGTAACGGAAACTTAAACTGATGTTCATTTTAACTTTGAAACTCTTAAGTAACGATTAGGGCACTAAGTATAACAATAAAGCCTTTTCACGTTGTATTAGAAGCTTCACTTATTTTTATGTCCGACATTTAACGGTGACTCTAAATGTGACAGTTATGTGGTGGAAACAGTGACGTTACTGTTCACAGGAAAACTGTCTACAGTTTTTGAAACATATGCCCATCGTTTAAAGTTTTATGACCAGTTTCAAGTGGTGGATTAATTGTCGTGTTATAACTAACATTGGTTATAAATTATCTGACAAAATGTTTCTTATCTCTGGCTAACGCTACAGTAATCAGTATACTAACGTTAATAATTAACAGCATATACAATTACATAAGAGTTAGATGACCCGATGACCTGATGAAGACAGAGGATTCTAAAGGCGCAGTTACCAGGTGTTGTGGCGCAACTTAGGAGAGACCTATGTCCAGCAATGGACTGATTGATTACATCATTATATTACAAGTTGCAAGTACTGAAAATACATCCATTTATTTGCCGCTAAGATGCAGTAGTGTTACGTAAGCCTTAGTTCATCTAAAAAGGCGTAGGTATAATATTGTTGCTTAGTTAACAATTACAATAAGTTTTATTCATAAACGCTGATTAAAGCTAAGTGACGTCAGCGGGATTGTCCGAAAGGGTTACCGCTGGCCCGGAACATAAAGGGCGAAGGAAGGAACACGGGTGGGTTTTAGTCAGTAAGAGTCTGACACTCCCTTCCGCTCCACCCAGAGCGGGAGGGGTCATTTGATGATTTCCCACCCTGAAAAAAAAAGAAAAAAGCTAAGTGACGTTTAAACGTCAAAAATCTATGGTTAAACGTTCGTTAATTACTACTTGACTTTAAGCAACTTTTATGAATTAAGGGGTTTACGTAATCACAGGATTACTTATAGTTAGTATAAATCTGAAATCGCTAACCCGTTTTGAGGTGGCCAATGCTCGTGTCTTCTCTGTATGAGACTCTTGTCATCGCCTTTGCCTTGCAGTGGGACAATAACAGGCTGGTATAATTATAATCACAGGATCGCACAACATCAATACACTCGTCTTATAGTCTCGAATTGTAGGTACTATGTTTAGAAATAAGCACGCTGTCTCACCTGGCTTCGTATCAGACAAAGCTAGTATCAGTGATGAGCAGTTAGACGCTAGTCTACACGAACAACGTCTAGTTCTCACGCACAGAAACACCATTCCGAACTGATGTGTGCTTCGGAAAATCGAGTTTTATGAAAAAACCACTGCATAAATCAATGACAAATAAAATTTATTGACCTCTTCGATAACTGGGCTTTGTCGGTACGGACTTGGTTTTGAAAATTTTACGGGTCTTTTATTACTTATTCACACCCAAAATTACGTTAAAAATAGCAAGAAAAACGAATCTTTGTTGGCACATAACTTTTTAATGGCTTTTTATTTTACTATTCTGTTTCCGTACAGACAATATTAATAATGAGACAAAACGATATCATGTTTAATTTTGGATGCTCAATGTCAAACAGTGGAATAATACTCTCCCGAAATTTGTATGAAAAAAATATCGAGTAGAATTATTAGTATTATTAAAGTCAACCTTAATATAATCGTCTTTATCTCCTAAACTCCACTTAGAAATCGAAACACAGATCAGTATGTTTATGACAATCGCAATACGTTTTATATCTCAGAACTAAAAGAAAATCCTCCTACACCTAAACCTAGGTCATATTACTAAGATAAAGTTGGTCCAGACATAGATAAGCATAGGATACACAAGTACAAAGTGCTGGCACTAGGCAAAAGCATTTTCTTAGTCGGCTTTTGTTTTTGCTGATTTAAGTACCGTTTATACTCTAAGTGGCTAGTCGGACTCTGTAAGTAGATAATCTTTTTTTCTCCTTTGTTTCACCTAATGTTCTCAAGGAAATTCTCTCAAAAACCTTTGTCCGATATTTATGAAAATTCTTCGGAAAGAAATTGTATTGTTTCGCTAATTATATACGCAGTTATTATTGCGATTTTGTAAGGAGTTTTCGGACCTCGAGTTGTTTTTATACGCTTTAGAAACAAAGGATGAGAAGGTTCTCATCCTTTGTTACAAATAATATGAACTGAATTATTTTCAAAGATTATTTTGAAAGGATTGATGTTATTACATCTATTCTTTCAAAATAATCACACTAATATTATAAAAGCGAAAGTTTGTGAGTGTGTATGTTTGTTACTTCTTCACGCTCAAACGACTGGACCAATTTTGATAAAATTTTGTATGGAAATAGCTTACACCTTGGATTAACATATAGACTTTTTATCCTGATATTTCCAAGGGATCGTCTTTGATAAATAGACGGCTTCAGAACCCACGTCTTACCTTATTAAAATACAATGCAAAAAAAATACAATTATTGAATTTGCTAACTAGATTTCATGGTCACAGAATTCCTTTAAAAAACGAAACCTCTTTTTTAATCAGCAAAATTTTGTAAACACTTTTAGTCCAAGATTACAATCATAACTCTGTTGTATTCAATTACTCTAACAACAAAGTAAGCAAATAAATTGTTACGTCAATTAATTAGCAAAATGACCTAAAACTGGGAATAAGGTGAGTGACTAGTCTTAGCAAGCTTATATCTGTATGAGTACAAGCTTAATGTACCCAGCCTTACATAAGCGAGGTTACAATCATGTCCGTGACGCAACTTATTTGACATTTAGCTCTACCATGCTTACATGCCTCACCTGTATTTCTATTAAGTTCAACCGTCCTGTCTCCGACGCAATCCAATTTATTCTCATCAAAGTCATCTTATAATAGTTTTTTGTCCAGCACGATATCGTTTCTCGAATATTTTAATTTGAGAGTACCAACATAAATAAGAAGCTATTACGTTTACAAACGACCGGGCCTCCGCTGGCGTGACCACGCGACAAAGACTCAGGTAGCATCGGACCGCGGCCTCTCCTAAGTAAATTGGATACCAATCGAAGCGTGACGATTTTATCTTATAAAAAAAATTCTTACCCTTTCTTTAGTATCTTTACGTAATTCTGAGCACACAATGGACAGGTCTCGATAGCTCTTTCTTCTCGTAAAGAATAATATTATGATATTGTGAATAAATGTTACGATACCGCCGAACGTCTGCTTTTATTCGCTGTGCTGGCATCAGGTCGTTACGTAGCTCCAGATTCGCGATAAAAGAAAAAGAAACCGCTCCAATTTCTAACAGTTTTTAAGGAAAGTACTCGTACAATAAAGAATGCAGTGGACTGTATTCAAAGAACGTTTTAAACTGGAATTGAAGTGGATAGGGAAACAAAACACTCTGATATTGTTGACCCACTCGTCCTATCTTCGGCAACGGTTTGTAGGGCACCGTGTTCTATTACAATAATGATTAGCACTTCCATAAAGTCAAGCTACAAAGCGTGCTGGCCAAAGATTTATCGCGTTGCAAGTAGAGCGAGTATACCATCACCGTAAATATCCGCCTTACGCTTCCACTTCCTCTGAACTCCTTTCTATTGATTTATAGCGAGGGTTTTAAAAGCTAACTTTTTATAAAGCAACTCCGGCCAGTTGTTTCCAACTGTCTGCAGCATCTGGCTTCTTTAGTTTAGTTTTTACTTGGCATTTTAAGAACTTTGTCATTTTAAACTTTGTACGTAAAATGATTTTAAGGGGTGCTCAAAAAGTTCAGCGCGACGTACCTACCTACCTGATGGCAATCCGCGCAGTACAAAATAAATCACAACGTGCTATAGATTGAAGAACAAATGCGCACCGCGACAGATGAATGGTAAATGAACTATATTTAATCGACTTAGCAATGGAAAGTTTCATTCTGTTTCTGCATCCATAAATCCTTATTAATCCTCATTTGGAAGCCGATTCAATAAGCAATAATGAAAGACAAGACCTATAGCAGTAATACCAAGGGGCACTTTCTAGCTCAGTGGTTAGTATTATAAATCAAATAGTCGTGTTCTTGTCATCAGTGCCGCAATATCAAAGCTCGTTGTAGATAAACCGGGCTATTTAAAATGTTGGTTTGTCGACAGCAATTTAGCATTAAACGTGGGCCTACACAAACTTGTTGGTTGTGCTAAGCGACTGGGGGCGAGTATTTTGTATTACGGTTACTTGTGCTATCTTCATGTCAGTTTATTTAGCTTAACACTAACTTAATTGGCTATAAATTAAGCGACTGCAAGTTAGCCAGTTGCCGAGTATACGGTACGCTTTCTCGTCTTGTTAGATCTGCCTATGGTAACTGGGTAAATGCGGAAAATTTATGTATGTATTGTACGTCCCAACTGTTAGCTGTAATAAATACTTATTGTTTAGTACGCCACCAGTTAGTACGGATTGTATGAGAATTTAAGCCCGTTTCAAGTTTCGAGACATTTATGTGACTTTTAAGAGTACGTAATTTCGTGCAACTTGAGACTACATAAAAATTAATGCCCGCGTTGAGAGAAGTATAAAAGTCATTTTGGTACTTGCAGTTTACGTTTATTTTGTTTTCGATGTAAGTAGGTAAATATATCCGTAGGTATCAAGTCT
Source organism: Luperina testacea (assembly GCA_927399505.1). Lineage (NCBI taxonomy): Eukaryota > Metazoa > Arthropoda > Insecta > Lepidoptera > Noctuidae > Luperina > Luperina testacea. The sequence continues at coordinate 12,037,245 of OV656768.1, read as the reverse complement.
GTTCTTGCAAATTCTTTAAATTCACACCAGTAGCCAAAGAGAATCTAATTCGCCACTAAAAATTCTAGTCTGGTTATCCGATGTCACCTCACATAATCACGAGTGCTTTGCACCAGTGTAATTGGCATTCCAAATTCATAAGGAATCGATCAGATACCATTTTGCAAATCACGTCAAACCTCAATGGAAGTTCACATTCACACGCATAGAAGCCTATGTAGGGATACATAGTATAAATGATTCATAAGGACATACACACTAGCATACTGATGCCTCCCCTAGGCACTTGCTAACACAAGATTGTTCCTAGTCGCTGGAGCTTAAAACAGGTGGAGTCACAATTAGCGGCAAAACTAGAGTACCTAAGTGTCTGATGTACGCCCACCTTTGCGACGCATGGGAAGTTAGTTTGTTAAGGCGCAGTGACAAAAGAACAAACTTTTAATTTTTTGTTCATTTTTATGTGCATCTTCTTTACTTATTTTTTTGGGTTGCGATATCGATATGTTATTTGGTTTATTCCAATGCAATGTACTGCTAAATAGTGCGTTGTTAAGGTGCCACTAGTCGATATTTTTTCCATGCAAACTTCGGGAGAGTATTACTCCACTGTTTGACATTGTGAATCCAAAGTTAAACATGATATCGTTTTGAATTATTACTAATTTTGTACGGAAACAGAATAGTAAAATAAAAAGCCATTAAAAAGTTATGAGCCAGTAAAGATTCGTTTTTCTTGCTATTTTTAACGTAACTTTGGGTGTAACTAAGTATGTAATAAATCATCTAAAATATCTTAAAAACCAAGTCGGTACAGACAAAGTTCAGTTATCGAAGAGTTCACTAAACTTTATTTGTAATCGATTTATGTAGTGGTTTTTTCATAAAACTCGATTTTCCGAAGCACTTTTCGAAATTTTTACGCGCCTATCAGTTCGGAACAGTGTTTCTGTGCGTGAGAACTAGACGTTGTTCGTGTAGACTAGCGTATAACTGCTCATTACTGATACTAGCTCTGTCGGACACGAAGCCAGATGAGACAGCATGCTTTTTGGCCATGACCACCAGTAAGTTCGAGCTCGCAACTAGTTTACTCTTAAGCATAGTATTTTTATGTAAATTCAGACCCAACTAAGTGTTTAAGCCTGCCGAAACACGTAAAGTGTTAAACTCTACATTATAAATAGACGTTTTTACTATGACTCATTGACAATGTGTATAAAATTACCATACGCATGCAGATTGCAGCTTAATCCCCTAGAGAAATTCTAAGTAAGCCATTTACATTTTGAATTGAGGTACTTGGCCTTAATAGGTCTACATAGCTACACCTAGGAAGGATTACCTCACTTCACGCACTCCTGTTTACCCTACGGGAAAGAGAGGAGGTTTATGGTGTTTGTGTCCCTCTCGTGTAATTCTTTCAGCCCTGTTTGTCTTGGATTAACGCATGTCTTTGCTTTTAACGCTACTGTTTGTTCGGCCGCCTACATAAATATTTGTAATACTATGCGGCCATTTACTAGCCCGGTTATGAGCGCTTTAATTGCTCTTCTTATTTTATGCTTTTGAAATATGCTCTTTGATAATTTTAAGTTATGCCGCCGATCGTAAACGCTCTCGTAAAAAACATGTGCTCCATTTTAGTTCAAAAAAGTGTAGCGCTAATCTCATTAGAGATCATATTCGATTTGATATGGGTAACCGTTCTCATCGGTGGCTTAGATCAAAGGAAGTGCCCTTTAGATTGTGAGATCGGCCTAAGTGTTTCGTGCAACTGTACATTCGGACTAATGATATCTCTATGGTTCACGTTTCTGATCGATAAGTACGCTCGTGGGCAAAATACTAACTATATTATGTTACTAAGCATTACAATACCGTCTATCGAGTCTAAGCTACAGTAGTGAGCTCCCGTCTCAAAATAAAGTACCTACTTCTCTGAATTATTTTTACGATTCCGTGTAAATAATGTTACTCATTTGTGATCGGAATTCACAAACGCGCATTTTGTTATTTCAGTAATGGCGTCGATTTAATTAATCTCTCAAGTTACCTTCGTTTCTAAGTAAAGTAATGCAATAAAGGAATAACAACACGTTTATGAATAAAATGCCACTAACTCCTGTTCAACATTGCACCGAGACTAATATAGCGAATGTAAATAAAATAACGTCGTAAGCGCTAAAATAGTGAGGTTTCCTGGCATTATTTTAGTTATATTTGACGTGGTATAACCATAAAATAGGAATAAACTGATCGCATCTAACTCAATGTAAGCAGTATAAACGACACGTCACAACTTAAATCAGATACATAGCAAAACATAACCATTTCTGAGACCTCTTTACGCCTCCACTGTACTCTACGGTTGCGGATAATTTTCGCATTGCGGCAATCGGATTCGGTGCCGATATCGCTTCGTAACGGTCCTTGCATCGAGACTGCATTCTACACGATTTCCTTCTAACTTGAATCTTGATTATACTCTGCTTTATCTGAAATGAGTTCTAAGAATGCATTATGTCTGTAAAACAACAAATAAGACCTTTGATATATTATGTTTCCGACCGATATTACTGTAAGTTATTACGATTTGTTCATGGTTTATGATAAAGACACCACAGAAATTCAAATTTACTAAAGGACTGGACAGTCAATTTGTCACATTACGAATGAAGAATGAAACAATTCATCAGAATTATTTAGTCAATCGAATGTCAAAGAAGCAGGCAGCGGTCAAACAATCAAAGATATTTTATATTATAGATTATTCCGATTCAATCATGGTTCGTTAGCAACCGCAGCCATGCGCACATCTGTCTCATGGTCCACAGAACTTCTGAGACTCACAAAAACCGACAGCCTCTGCCCGAAAAGGACAGCTACATATGATACTGCCATTGGCTGGAAAGGGACGACATTGCATCATATTATCCCTTTATCCCCACGGATACAAGAATGTCCTTCGGATTCGATGAATTTCGAAGAAAAATCTTATTTGGTTTAACAGAAATTGCATTAATCAGAATTCATAAGCTGTCATAAGCTATATTGTCAACGCATTTTCTGTTGACTTCGTGTTCTAAAATGTGAAGTTATTTTTATTACACCCACACGTTGTTTATTGCGTGGGCATATTGTTTTATGAGCTTCCAAATGTTCCAAAATTAGTTAGAAATCCGGACATCCAAACCAAAGGGTTCTCCGAAACTAAACATAACATTATAGTTTCGTGTAATCCTTTACACGTCTTTATCTTAGGGGGGAGTGATTTGTGAACGGGATTTGATACGGAATAGATTTGGTATTAGTTCGTAATTGTTGGTATAAGACGAAGAGCATTGAACTTATACTATTTCCTCTTTAGTGGCTTTCACGTAGATTTCAAAATGGCGTGCGCATATATGGGATGAATTGATGAGTCGTTTTAGTAATGTTTCCGTCATTGCAATCCGTTTATAGCCTATTGTGGATGACAGGCTTAATAGATTGGGGATTTTATAGGACTAACAAAATATTGTTTTTGAACGCTACTAATTTTAAAACGTTTTACTATGCCATAAAAGCAGCCATTTTATTTTTACATAAAGTCTTCTAATTTATCGCCGATGTTTGAAATGTCAAATAGAACGACGTCAGCTATAAAAAACTATTTTTATGATAAGAAATCAAATAACAAAGCGTTTTAGATAATACACTCCATCATTAAACGTTCATTCGACATATAAATCATTGATCGCTATCTGATTTGGAATATTTAATAACATAATCGTCCAAGAGAGCAATACCGGTAGATCGGGGCGAATATTGAAATGCGGGCCCACGACCACTTAACGTACGAAGCCAGTTTTCTTGTTGGAAATGTATGCTATTGTCTCTGGTGAGATATAAAATACCGATATGACCCTACGACGTCTTCGTTGCAAGAAATATTCAAGGGATACGGCCCACACTTTTAATAGCGGTTACATCATTTCCACACAATGAGAGCGCCGTCCACACCCATTCTCTGTCCGTATGATTTGAAATTATAGCACCGTTTTATTTGCTCTCAGCGCATTTATATGCGGTCGCGGAGCCGCACAATGTGCCACAATATTATATGTTAAGGCACCTACATACATAACACGCATCGGTCGGCTGCAAGCGATGTGTCGCACATGTGTCGCAACGCCCGCTCGTGTGGGAGGCAGAATGAAGCAGTAATTTAATCCTTGATTGTGTTCCCATTTAATTTATTCGCCGCATGATCAAATTTGGTACGTGTTTGTGACCATTTATATCATTGTTAGGTCGACAGTGGCAGCTTGATTTAATCCTGCTTTCTACGGACACTAGCGAGCTGCGACATTGTCCCTTATATTTAAATGCACGTCTGGATGAGCTGTTAAAGGGTTCGTTTCTCTGTAATCATCGCGAAATTACAGAGTAGATACAAACAAAGAGAGGCTTGACACTGTATTCAGAAAGACGTTTGCTTTACATACAATTTTATTTCCATACGTAATTATTCTAAGGGTTTACTTAATGGTGGGACGTTTTTCATATTTTAAAAACCAATTGTTTTAAAAGCCTTAAACTCTGGCGTGAGCCAATCAAGATATCGACCTCATAATATACATGATCCTTATAATATTGGGGCAAATTTTAGATCGTCTTGGTATAATTTAAAAATAGTGTAAGGACTGCGGCCTCGTATCATCATAATTATAGGCGGCCCGTCAGAGAGGCAATGGGTATAAAAAGTTAATGATGCTATAATATAACATCAATAAAGTAAATTGGCAGGATGTGTTCATAATAAGTAAATGGGTCAACTTTGCTCGGAGTATATGTAACATTTTTGTTTCAAACTATTCTGTACAGTTTTGTACGACAAAGCTTTTTTATATGTGCTTTGTTCCAAAAGTGAATAATGAATTCCGTCGCACGTTTTCCGACGACTTTGAAACATTTTATGGTCTTGTTCTAAAGGCAAGATAAAATTGTTGTGGTCTGTCAGACAATCGCAAAAAGTCGTACAACGAATGGAACTGATGGAAATAATAATGTTGATACCTCGATCCCTTCTACGCGATGCGACGTGCGAGAGCTCTGCGAGTCCATATTTCATGAAAAATTCATATCTTCGTTGGTACCTAATGATGTCGATGCCATCTTTTATTGCCTCCGGGGACATATTTTTCATTAATCGTATATTATGATACTACATGCCCGCGATACGGCGAGTACTTGATACCTTATAAAAGAAACTAAATAAAATAGGAGTATCACTAATTAGAAGACAGGTTCGTTGATGTATGGGACATGTAGACCTTTTTAAATTGTACCTTTATGTTTTTTTGTATCAAAGCTGTTCCATATTTTGTTTTTATAATAGTAAATACCTTTTTTATTTTACGAGGGCTAGATACACATAATCAAACTCAACTTAAGATAAAAAATAATCCAATATGGCCGATGTTTCCAATCGTTTCCCCAATCAATTTGAACCCAGAAGCTCAGACCTCAAGAACAATTTATAGAAAATGTATGTCTCATCAAATATTTCGTTTATTTTTATCCCTCTACTTCGACTAACCTACTTTCCACTAAGAACCTGAAACCGAACGGGACTGAAATTGAATTTCTACTTGTAAAAACGGACCGGTAATAGAGTTTACCTACAGCAGATCAAATAAAATAGCATCTAGAAGGGAAGACAGGGTACACAGATGCCTGGGTATACTTACCCACACCACATACGGTATTAAAGTCTGATAGTTTTGACCGACTTTTATTGGGAAACGTTAAATTGAATTGAAAACTGCATTAGAAATGGTGTGGTTATCTCGGTCTGGGTAAGTGTCTATTTTGATGGAATTGTAACTTTCTAGGGTTAGTGTTTCATTATGTTTTGTCGTTTGGTGAAGTTGTAATATATTGAGATCTTTGGTGAAATGCTCAACATTATTCCTTGGCACAAGAGATGCATTATTTTACTTGATTTCTGTACAACTTTTATATCATTCTATCACTGTTATTTGCTTAGACACAAACTACAATTTTGATTGTGATGTCAAAAACGAAATTTACTCATGATGAAGTACTATGTAAACAACGAAAATAGTCACACTCTTCCAGAGCGTATACAATAAATTCTTTTGCTCCATCAGCGTAATCGAAATCCGCATCAGGCACTAGGTTCTACCCTTATTTCTTGTTACGCTCTTCAAATCATACAATCTGTTCTGCGGAGAAATTTCATTTTTTTCTTCGCCATTTGGCGCGCTAGCTTAGATTGTATTTTATCTTTATGCGAAATCATAATTCATGCTGTTTTTGCCTCTTTCGCCAACGGAGGCTGTTAGGTGTTTAATGTTTTTCTCCTATCTAACTTACATGCAAATGTCGCACTCACCATTGTTTATTGTTGTCGATAAGATCACAATTCCTACTACACTTTAATTGATGCTACCTCTATTTTAATGAAACGCCCTTCTATTTATAATATTTTAATATATCTTTCGCAGTACAAAGCGATAAATCAAAAGTTAATCAACTCCAAACTACCGATTGCACAAGTGATTAATCTCGAAGATGTGTCGTTAGATTAAAGGAGAAAAAGTTGTTTACATATCATATTTCGTAAGTCACTGGCATTTATTTTGTATGGACCTCTGGTTTGACCCCCAAGAGCGCGCGCTTGCTACCCACAAAACAAAATGATAAATGAAGATCATCGGTAGTTGTACGTTACATAAACGCTGATGGATTGATTGTAAACGACCGTGTGTGCCCATCGATCGATTAGTTCCTGTACGGCCGCAGCCTCGGGCCTGACTTATTGACGATTATCTTTAATGGATTTCGTAAACTCTTAAGTGTTGGTATGCAACATCCTGGCCCGCCTTTAAAATGTTATACATCCTTAAACCCTAATTTTCTATTCAGATTAACGGTTGACTCGAAATAACTATTAAGACGCATGTTAGACGTTTATCGACTTCTCTTTTTTTTTTTCTCTTCGATTCAATTTATTGCCTTGTACGATATTTAAATTATTTCTGTGAGTATCTAGCGTTCAATCTCTAAGTGATCCGTTTTTGGGGGACGTTATCCGAAGTCAAATACGAAAGATTAATTAAATATTATTCAATAAACGTTGTTTGATTAACAAAAGGGTAATCTGCGGCGGCATCTAACACAAATAGGAGGCCACTCGACGAGCTGTTTTCAATCACCGTCATTCGTTATTCACTCACTTCCCTTTGCAGTTGCCGAAGTATATTCACGTCGTTTTGTTTTGTTTAACTTTCATATTTCAAACTCTCGAAGGCGAAGTCGTGCGATACAATACTTGTAATTATTGAATCGGTTAGAAGTTCGTTGTTTGCGTATTTGGATAAGCGAAAGTTGATTATCTGTTGTTTCATAAAAACTTGCTAAAAATAAAGTAAAACTATTATACTAGATCAAAGGTACCTTCAGCATAGTATCTTTTTAATTCGCTTGATTTATGAGGCTCCATTTTAAGTCCGGCGAGAATAAGAATGTAGTAAATATAGCGGGTGTTCTTATAGTCAGCGCATTGCGCACTCAATCTCAAGTGTATTTTTTGTTGTCATTAGTTGACGTGAAATAACACTCCTGAGCTGTATCGTGGTAGAAAAAAATAAATTGTGTGAAAAATTACGATGATTACATCTAATAACGGGTAGATGGACGGAGTCGTTTGATGGCCTCTGCCACAGATTGGCATCATTAGCCGCAATGATAGTGACCTAAAAGAGTGATTTTGTTTTCCTTTGCTACTCTTTGTTCGCTACTTGCTTTCTAAATCATTTATTTTATGGGTTAGTTCTAATAATTACAGTCGTAAATAAAAGCCTGTACAATCTGGAATTATCGTTCTTGTGTAAAGTTATCTTTATGTCTATAATAGCATCCGGGGAGGAAATAGGTTTCTTTAATGCCTGTCATTTAGATAACACTTGAATATGCAATCAGTTTTGTAATTAGCTACGTTCTAAAGATAACGCAAATACTTCTTAACGGAGCCCGGAAAATGTGAAAGAATTTCGAGCCAAGTAAATTACAAAATCAGCGTTTGTTTTGACTTTGTTGATGGTCATAAATAATTCAGCAACTAAATAAAAATTCGTTACTTTAACTACAACAGCGAACATAGAATCTGGCACTACACAGACTATAAAACATATTTACGGCCCACCAAGTGTCAATAGTGGAAAAATAAATATTAAAAGCACACAAATCGTCACTCTCAACATAAACTCTTCATCACGACATTAAAACATTTGACATTTAGGCCACTGCGCTGTGGTTCAACCTTCCCCAGCCATGAGCCATGGCATATCAGGCAATTAAAGCGACCGTCCAGCCGACGGTAAGCAGATGCCCGTCACTTTTATCAAATACATTAAACTGGTTGCTCGAATCGAACATTTATTTTATTTTTTTTTGGCCCGCACATAAAACCTCTCGGAACACTGCTCAGATAACGAGTAATGTATTGGTCCTCCGTCGAATAATTAAACGTCCCTTTTATATAGAGTTTGGCCGAAATTAAAATGCGATTGAAGCGCTAATTAAGCGCTTTAGGTTTTGTTTAGTTGTTTGACTATGGGGTGATGACAGACCCTATTAAATGGATTTGTTTTCATTAAAGGTTGATTTGATTAAAAGAGGATTAGTTGTCCCAAATCGCAAAAGATAGAGAGGTTTGGGAGGAAAATAGGGAGGCCTCCTTAGTGGCTTATTTTTTATTATTAATTTATAAATACAATTTTTATACAGGTTCATGTTTGTTTTCTACCAATTAAATCAGGAATGGTTTGTATTGGTACTCACATTTGCTATAATAAAACAGCTAAATCATTACAGTATTTAATAGTAGTCTATAATACAATCACTACTAAGTAAATAATGTACAAGCAAATAATGTAGGTAGGTAATAGGTGTCTTATTATTATGTCCTGTGTAATATTTCTTACTTTGTGTCCTATGTTTCTTGTATTATGTCCCACTGGAGACACAAAACAAGACAAAAAGGTTCAGATCTACCATAATTCAATAATGTTCTTTTAGTGAGTCATTCTGATAACTTGAACAGTAACGACAAATGCAAATATGTACTACATTTGCATAAGCCGCACGTAGTGATTATTTCCAGTTTTCTTTACATAAAAAGAAAATTACTTTCCTTTTCAAGCTTAAAATCATCAACAAACTGCATATTGGCAACCATAATAACAATATTATTATGGTTGCCAATATGCAGTTTGTTGATGTTGTATTATTAAATCGTCAAAAATAACAGTAGCATCTGCATTCGCGATTTATTTGCCAAAAATGTAAACAAATATGAGTTTTTGGAAAAATAACTTTGATTCCTACACAATAAAGTTCAGTTTACGCTACAACTTCAAACATTTTTATAACTTTATCAATAGTGCTAGTCACTCTGAAATCAACTTAATTACCATTAAAATAAAGTTGATATTTGTTTTACTTGAAATAACACTAATTTTAAATTTTGAATAGATTTTACCTTACTTTAAATTGTTTTTCATAAACTATGTTTTCTTAGTACACGTTGTTCAAATATTCATATTAATGAATTTCCTTTGATATTTGGTTTCCTGGTTTGACGATTAAAAGTGAGGATTTGTATTTTTAACTACGCAATAAACACTGTAAGGCGATATTTTATAGTTCTTCGAGTGTCGTTAGTAATATAAAATGGCCGGGACACAAAAAAACTAAACGATGAATTTTAATAGCCCACTCTACCTATATATTAAACAAAAGCAATAAAATTATAATATTAAGTAATAAAAAGTTTATAATCGTTTGAAAATCGCCATAATTTTTGTTAATTCGGCATAATATATTTTATATTTTAATGAAGGTGGTTTTGATTTATTTTTGGTGTTTGTTCACAGTTTGCAACGCCGCGGCCAGGCGGGGAGTCCTCGTGTTTGCAAGGCCCCGACTGTTTTATGGTGAGTGTTCAAAGGAAATGTGTCTAGATGGTTTAAAACTACACCCAGACACATTAAACCTAAGGATCTTCAAGAAACGTACCTAGAAACTAATTCTATAACCTGTAACTCGCGAGCAGAAATGAGACATTATTGCTTATTCAATCATGAATTATTGTTCCTTAAAATTAATTAAGGAAATAATTAACACAGTGTCGCTTTCCGTTCAGTATATTACTAAATTAATTTTATATGAAAATTAATTTTCCCATGTAGGTATTGGTTAGAACACAGTCATTTTCAATAATTAATGTTCGGGTTAAATAACAATATTTATGTAAAATGTAATAGATTATCATAAACTAGCACATTAATAAGAAGCTTCATACTTTATTGGTATTAATGACAAATTAATAATTTTTTCCTTCAATTATACAAAGCCATTTCTGGACAAACATAGCTTTTCAATTATTGAACAAACAATTCTCAAGGCTCAGCTGCTTCAGCCATCATATTTTACTAGCGTCGCAAAAATACTAATTGTGAACATTAAAATCTGCAGTTCCCAACAATTAGGGGCTGCTATTCAGGAAACTCGTAAAGCTATTCTAATTGGTTTTGCCATAACATTTATTTACGAGTGCTCTCTCATAACATAATAATAATTATATTTATAATTGTAGAATTTCTAGACATTTTTAATACTTCACGATCATTTTATGCCTGAAGCTATACTATTTTTCTAAATTAAAGTTATCATAAAACTAAGCATTACCACCATGAACGAAATAGTACAGGGATCCTTACAAACTCGCTTACAAAGCGACTCTCTTTATGAAAAAATCTGTCAAAGTTAATCACAACTATTTTTGAAACCCATTTCAATTTATGTAAAAAAAAAAAAAAAACATAAGAATAACTATCGTTATTCTTATGTTTTTTTTTTTTTTTTGTGGGGCTTTATGGCTAAGAAATAATAGCCGCACGGTTCGATCGATCTGGTTAAGCCCTGCTTGCGGCGGTTGATCCGTGGATGGGTGACCATCTTTACATACCAAGACCCCTCCGTGCCTCGGAAAGCACGTTAATCCGTTGGTCCCGACTGTCATTCATGGATCTTTGACAGTCGTTACGGGTCATCAGAAGCCTGACAGTCTGACAACCAGTCTTACCAAGGGGTATCGTATTACCCAATAACTAGGTTGTGGAGGTCAGATAGGCAGTCGCTCCATGTAAAATACTGGTATTCAGCTACAACCGGTTAGACTCAAAGCCGACCCCAACATAATTGGGAAAAACGTCAGTACCGGGACGAAGCTCTGTACTATTCTTCGTATCACTAAAAAATAAAACAAATTACTTTTTGCTACAAAACATCTGTAGAGTTAGTGCTAAATCCAATAAATTCTCATAGATTCCAACGGTACCTTTTGTCAATACCAGTAATTAATAATCGTGGTTCGCCCGTTCTTATAATTATTAAAGCTTACCGAGGCGAGAGCGGCGTCAAGTAAACGTCAACTCCAACTAATGAGCGTTTCCAATGACAAATGCTGCATTCGAAGCGACGGAGTAGTCAAATTTGGCTGGATGTGGCGGTGTCCTGGGGATTAACCAAATTAATGTATTACTTACAAAATAAATAACAATTGTAGAAGTTTAAATTTTGTCTCAGAAATAAGAAATGTAACAGTTTCACGGCTCTTGAAGATTATGGAACAAATTAAAGTGTTAGTTAAGAATTAATGAATTGTTATATGATGTATTTAAAACGATTACCTGTAAACAATTTTGGTTAAGATCCACAAAGGAAACATTTTTTGCTCCAAATATAATTCCCAATAATTGCTTACCTGTTCATAATAACACGTTTTGGCGAAGCTATCTGAACATGATTATGCCCTATTTACATTAGTGTCCGTGTTTCTATGTCAGTAAAGAGCCCGACCCAATTCCACAAGTAATGACAAACGACTGAATCCACACTCGAGTCGACGACCACCCGATAACGCACACTAATTTGACAAAAAAGATTCCGTTTGAACACACTCTGCCTGTCTCTGGGATGAACATTAAGTTTTAAATTTGTCTGTGTCAGTACACACTCCTCAATCGTCGTAATGACCGACACGATAATAAATCAAAGGAGTTCAAAGACTAGTTTAATTGTGACGAATTTGTGATGTAATGGTTTTGTACAACACACATTTGTTGTTGCAGTGCTGGGAAAATTGTGAACTTCTGCAGTCCAACTACCAGATTTGGGGAGCCATCTGCGACGAGAAAGATATTTGTGTAAGTTGATAACTTCATACAACTTCTTAATTATTGTTTTACGAGCAGTAGAACTAATTTTACCTTTGTTTACAGTTCCCTGGATGCAAGATCGCATGTGAATTCCATTCAGAAGCGGCGCGCGCGTCTCAAACCCAGCCTGTCATCCACACGAAGGGCGAAGGGGTGATGCGTGTGAGTGGAGCGCTTGCACGCTGGCCCCCTCCAGCCCCCCGCGCCGCGTCCCGCCCGGTGCCCCTCGTTTATGTCGTCATGCGACGTGCCGCGGAAGGCCCCTGGCGGCAAATCATACAAACGCAAGCCCTAGCAACAAGAGTACCTTCAAACAACGAAGGCGCCCTTCTACGCGTACTTGTTGTCGACCCATTAGGACTCGTCACCATCTACAGTCCTGATGAAACTTGGGTAGCCCATGATACAAACACTTCTAATCACGATGAACACAAGTGGACACTCAAAGAGATATCCCTCATTCATCAAAAAGTCCTAGTTATTGGTGAAATCGCTTGGGAACCTAGAATAGCACGTGGTGTCTATTTAGTTACTTGGGAAGTTGACGGTGGAGGCCTAAAAGGCAATTTGTTTACGGACTCCACCAGAGTTACTCTATCATTATGGCCGGACACAATTTACCACATTCAAGTGGAGCTTGTATCTCGCACACCGGGTGTTGACAATGAAAGGTCAGAGACCATGACTATCGATACCAGCAGAGCTCAACGCGTTTCAACCGAAAGCGTTCAGGATGTTCAAGTGAGTGAGGGAGACCGCCTAATGTCCGTTCTGGTCAGCTCTATGAGAGGGGAACGTGTGCCAGAGAGATCACCTGACTCTGAGTTAGTACTAGGCTGTTTGTCAGCTATGATTGCGTTTGGATTAGCTGTACTAGCCGCGGTCTTATGGAGGCGGAGACGACGAGGAACCTTCCCGGGAACCAACGTGTACATCGGTTCGTCTTCTGTGTTAAAGCGAAAGCTTGTTGAGGATTTCGCTCCAGCCGCGCACTGTTTCCAGCCGGTACTGGTGCCGGAGACACCGACCAACGATTCAGTGCCGCGGGACGTGGTCGTGTGACGTCACAGCTTCGATATGCTGTCGGTGGAAGACCGCGTCTTCAGTTCCTAAGCATTTGGACGAACTCCCTAAAAGACAAGTAGTTCGAGTGGAAAGAAGTGCTGTTTGTGATACTCTAAAACTCTTAAAGAGAGATAATAAGTGAAAGTTAAATTGCATTTATTGTGGAATGTCGTGTAACTTGTTACGTTGTAAATTGTAATGGACTTTGGAACACTGTATGTAAATGCTACTATAATGAAAATGACTCGTGTAATTTTGTTTGTACGTAGAGTTAGGCGATTGTAAATTAAAAAGTTACTACTTATAAATGTATTTATGAAACACAGTAAGGTTAACACCAGAAAAATTAGTTATGTACATATGTTAAGAAGAAAAATAGTACCTAAATGATAATTTTCTAAAATATGACTTGATTTATATACTGCTTGTAAATAAATAACTGTAATGCGTGTACCGGATTTCGATGTTCAATTTCAATTCGTTTTGTATTTCTAAGGAAAATATCGGGATCTACTACAAGAGTACGAAATATGAAGTTTCATTTTAGATTCCCTTGAGATTTTGGACTGAGATGTTGATCTCAGTTCAAACGAGAACGAACGAACGAAGAACGTTATCTTTTAAACGGAATATAAAATGAAGTTTCAATTTGTTTCATGTTATTGTAGTCGACTGTTATACGGAATCAAGTTTATTAGACTAATCGGTATAAATATCTAGAACTATTTTTACAACTAGTCCTTATTATCTTTTAGTTAAAACATAGTTATTAGATATATTTTACGATGATAGTTTTGATGAGGTTCTAACTCATTCTAGTGAACTTTACGACGTCTTCTTCAGCAATAAACATTATATGTATGTATTTGTAAATAATGGAAACATTTATTGTAAAAACATAACAGAGAAATTATATTTTTCTTGGCCTATGACAGATATTTCTAGAAGTTACGGGTGGATGTATCGATTAAGGATTTTTTTCCACAAATTATAAGTTTTGGTTCTAATGCGATATGCCCATTCCCCTGATATGTGTCTCTCAGAATCTCTTAGCCATACACGTAATATTACGTATATCACAGTGTAGTGTCATAATTATTTGTTTAAAGTTGATGTTAGGCTTTAAACACTTGTACTTAATAACTTAAGTTTCGTTTCGTAGTGCAAAAGTGTAAAAGAGACCAAAATTATATATAATTTGAAACAAATTTTGGTTCTGTGACAACCAAAATCCGAGTAGGACGTAAGTTAGGAGCTTAATTAAATTTATTTATTTTTTTGTGATTTATTAGTACCTTCACTCGATTTTGTAAATAAACGAATTGCTATAAATGACGACGCTGATCTTTAACGTGTATAAATAAATATGTCTGCCAAATTATAGCCGTGTTTTAATTTATCAACATTGTTTCCATTGACGGAAAAAAAAATAGATGTGCTATTGTTCTCATCGTCTTTTGTTTCAAAATACTGCATAAAGAATTTTTCCAGTGCTCCCGGAACGACGACGTCTGTATAAAAAACTAAATACTTTGGTAATTTATATAATTTAGAGTGGACGGAAAGAATGACGGCTAACGAACGGTTCTGACACCTTAAGCGAGATTACCGAACTTTTTCATTACATTCTCGAACTTTCTTGACGATTTATAAACGAGTGTTGGGCAATTACCGTTTTTATACGATGATACTTTAAAGGCATCGAAGTCTTCAACATTAGCACGTATTTCGGTAAATGCCAACGAGTAGTTTTAGTACAGTTTTTAGGTTTATCGATATTTGTTGTCGACAGATTTTTTATAAGTGTTTTTTTTTTTTTTTATGTAGGAAAGTGTCTATGAAAACAAAATACCAACCAATGGTTTCAAAAAGACTTAAAAATATTTTACTTTCGTAACAAAAGGTTTAAGCTTTTATTCATAGTGCACTTGAGCTTTAGCAATAAATGTCATAAATACAATATAACAATTCAAAATCGATATTAATTTTTAATACTTTGTGGGTTTAGCAGGGATTTGTCGCTTGAATAAACATCAATCATTTCAAAGAATCCTTTAAACAAACATTGAGATTTAACTTCGGTTAAAGGATACCGTTGGGGCCGTCTAGCCTTCCCCGGATAAAACGGTACTATTGTCTAGGCCTAGGGATTAACGTCAACGAATTTGTTGTCAACAAACGCCTGATCAAACAAAAAGATTTGTGCCTCACACAATCAAGGTACCCCCTATTCCAACTATTGTAGTCCTGTCCGTGCCAGCTTAAATACTTAACCAATATGTTTTTTTCGAATAACGGGACACAACAATGAATTCTGTTTTAATAAAAAAACGCGTCGCTCCAAAAAAATTCCATCGGCAGGCGACGCACAGAAATAAACCGAAATAAGTAAGTAATCGTAAATTCCGTCCTATCTTTTAAAAAGTCAATTACGAAGTTTGAGTTTCATTAAATTGAGAAATCCATTAAGCTAATCGCTAAGTTGGAAGCCACCGACGTGACGATTATGAAAAGGTTGTTCCGGGATGCAAATGTGAAGGCATCTTAATGTAAATTACGTGTAAGTGGAAGACAGAGTCGGCATTCTGAACTATAATAGACGCCTGCATCCACGGATCCCCATAATTCACGTCGTAAGATTAGATATAGGCTTTTTGTTTTCTCATCGTTAAAGTCGAATCACGGTGTCATTTTTTTTTTATAAAAGGCAGTTTAGATAGTCGCTCTTTTGGTATCGGCTCCCAGTTTTTCTCATTCGTTTTCATTAAGAAAAAACTTATTCAGTTTGCTTTGGAAATCTATGATTATGGTAACGTAGGGCCATTTATTTTAGTTACCCGTTTTATTCTTGGCCCGCGGTTCTAGTATAAAGCATAGGCTCATAAATAACGAGGAAAATAGAAGGTGAACGCTTCCAAGAGTATCCTTTTGGGAGCGGGCAAAGCATTCTTTTAAGATTTATTACAGAACTTGAGCACATTACTTATTCCTTATGTGCCTTTGGAAACGATAGTCCCTTAAATGTAGACATTTTTTCGGTTCGTTTTAATTCATACTGATTGGTATTAATTTTGTGACTCGTATGGTTATGATTTATTCTTCCTATAGATCTATGGTATTCTCATTCTATTTTTAATGGCCAACTAATGAATAAATAATTTAGAACTACAACCATTATTCATCTTACCAAGTACACTACATAATCAGCCTATAATATTCCCACTGCTGGGACACAGGCCTCCACACTGTGAGAAGGAGTGGGCTGAAATCTACCACGCGGGCCCAGTGTGGGATGACTCATATCTTCTAATTATTGGTTCTAGGACATGCCGGTTTCCTCACGGTGTTTTCCTTCCGTTTTGAGAGCAGTATAAGTACCTACCAGGTACTCTACTACCTATAAAAAATATCAAATAAGTATAAATAATTCTACCACAAAATAAAAGTACGAAAATCTCGTAAGTTACAAGGAAAATTGCGAGATATCAGCTCAGTCCCGATCCTCAATAACACAACATGTTATGCTCCATGATCTGGATTATCCCGCGATTACAAATCCTTATTTCACGTCGATAGATAACCTAACTTATAGTCGGAGATATTGCAATCGGGATATTTTAAGTTGATCCTATCTAAACTGCCGATGCAAAGCGAATGTGTGGGACAGACTTTCTTGTTAACGACCTACAGTACAACTATCTTTTATGTAACTGAAATGTTGTCTGATACCGAAGGCTGTTATTTAAAAGCTGAATGTGTTACTATTTTTTCAAATTGTATCTGTTGTTACAGATACAATTTAAAATAGTAACACATCATGCTTTTATTTGTGATGAATATTGTTTTGTGGTTCTAGCTCTCGGACTACTACACTAGATTAACAAAATTGAGTTAGTGAAAGTAATTCAATTACTTTTTTTTTATCGCTCCATTCTAGGCGATAACAGGCATTTCAATTGGTTACTGGAATAATAAAATTGAATTTCTATTTTGGACTCACCTTTAAATGAACCTTTTGTTAGATAACGAGTAGATAAGCAAAAAAATAAGCTTAGTAACCGATTTAAATAAAACATAAATCGATGTAGTTAAGTAAATAATCCACTTTATGAAAGAAATCTACTTAAGGCCTGTATTAATGCCGATAACCTTGAGCATTTGGGCGGAGCTAACGACCCCTTCTCCGCGCCACTCCGCTACCCGCATGTAACAGAAAATGTGCGGTTGTGTGCGCCGCCACCACGGTTTGCCTCGCCTAGTCTCGTCACAGAGTATCGAAATCACAGAAGGTCAAGTCATCGTGAAAGTTAAATAATTATGTGTACCACATATACAGGGTGTCCCAGAACTCAACGTCAAGCCGAAACGGGGTGACAGGATTGATCATAACCATCACGAGAAAAATATAAAAAAAATCTATCCCATGCAGTTTGAAAATTATGGGCATTTTAAGAAAAACCTAGAAATTTGATCAAACTGTAACATTTTTCGGTTATTGTGGTTATTCTTTTTTATTTTTGTTCAATTAAACTTTGGAAACGTAATCCTAAATAACATTTCTAGAATCCCAATAAAAAATAATGACACGATTGCCTCAAGTTTCCGAGAATTGAGACTATTCGTTAAACTACGAATTTAAAATTTTCAAGAATCGTCGACTTTGATTGGCCCTCCTTTAAAAAAAATGTACTAGAGTGCCTTGGCAAGTGGTATTAAAAGTTGGCGCGTTTAATCAGAATTCTAAAATGGTACAATACTTGTTAGTTCCATACAATAAAAAAGAGTAAAAAAATTAAAACCTCAAGTAACCCGATTTTTGCTATCTCAGTTAAAATGTTTTTGATTCGCACAAGCTCTAGGTAGGTTCTTAATTTTAAGGCAAAATGATGAGAGAGATGGATAGTGGGTATGTTTGCCATGAGTGAGCGAGACAGATAGTGACGCCACTTTTATTAAAGTGAAAAAAGTGAAAAAAAGTTAGTAAAATAATGAAAAATATTGATCTAGTTTAATTTAGGTTTGTTGGAATAAAAGTCAGATAGAGAAATAACATTTTTATTACAATAAATGTTCAAATTGTTTACCATCAGCCTCAATACAAGCCCTACATCTTCTTAAAAAAGATCTACTTATTAGTCGGGCATATCTTCAAGAGTTGATCTCCTCAGCTGCTTGAGAAATGCGTTCACGCAGGTCGGCTACGTTCTCAATGGGCTTATTTATTGTAATAAAAAACGTTATTTCTCTATCTGACTTTTATTCCAACAAACCTAAATTAAACTAGATCAAGATTTTTCATTATTTTACTAACTTTTTTTCACTTTAATAAAAGTGGCGTCACTATCTGTCTCGCTCACTCATGGCAAACATACCCACTATCCATCTCTCTCATCATTTTGCCTTAAAATTAAGAACCTACCTAGAGCTTGTGCGAATCAAAAACATTCTAACTGAGATAGCAAAAATCGGGTTACTTGAGGTTTTAATTTTTTTACTCTTTTTTATTGTATAGAACTAACAAGTATTGTACCATTTTAGAATTCTGATTAAATGCACCAACTTTTAATGCCACTTGCCAAGGCACTCTAGTACATTTTTTTTAAAGGAGGGCCTATCAAAGTCTACGAATCTTGAAAATTTTAAATTCGTAGTTTAACAAATAGTCTCAATTCTCGGAAACTTGAGGCAATTGTGTCATTATTTTTTATTGGGATTCTAGAAATGTTATTTAGGATTACGTTTCCAAAGTTCAAATGAACAAAAATAAAAAAGAATAACCACAATAACCGAAAAATGTTACAGTTTGATCAAAATTCTAGGTTTTTCTTAAAATGCCCATAATTTTCAAACTGCATGGGATAGATTTTTTTTCAGATTTTTCTCGTGATGGTTATGATCAATCCTGTCACCCCGTTTCGGCTTGACGTTGAGTTCTGGGACACCCTGTATTTACAATGGTCCAGTTTTGGTTTTATTTAGGTATTATCTATTGATATGGATGTACTTTTCGGGCTATGGTTACGAATAAAATTGTTAAAAGCTTTCGAGGCCGTGAGTAGAAGCTATACCCTTAATATAAATCAGCCTGGCTTGCCAAGTGGTAAACAACTTAATGTATCTTTTTAACTAAAATTAATGGCTAAATGTGCTGCTAAACTCAAGAATGGCTGGACCAATTCGGTTTTTTTTTAAATATTCGTTGAAGTCTTAGGAAGGTTTCTATGAAGAGAAGAAGGGTAGGTAGGCATGTACGTAGATAGGTAGGTAGGTATGTAGGGTAGGTAGGTAGGTAGGGTAGGTAGGTAGTTAGGGTAAGGCAGATAGGAAGGTAGGGTAGATAGGTAGGCAGGTAAAGTAGGTAGGTAGGTAGGTATAGGTAGTATAATTATCACTAGTGTATGTCATATTATTTGTTATATTTTTTATAAACAAATATATTATAACTAAAATTCAGCTGAATAATCTTCAAGTTCTTCGACAGACCTTACAAGATGCTTGTGAGTCACCATGTCATCCAATAGAGACCGTAGTTTTTGAATGCCCAAATCATCTTGTTCCTAAAATGAATGCAGTTATACATATATTTACAAGTAAAACAAAAATATAGGTTCATAATTTGTAAAAAAAAATACATTCACATCCAAATCAACAGAATTACCTTCAACTTCTCTGGTAGAACTAATTGATTCACTACGTATAGGTAATGATTTTTTTATTTGATTTAATTAGTTGAATAATATTATTGACCCACTTTAGCCCACATGGATAGTAATGATAAGTGATAATTATAATAAAAAACATGACTACCAATTTGTTTTTCTAATTTTATGTAGTCTGTGCCACCCGCGGTCTGCGATAGGCTGATTTAATTGATTGATTGATGTCACCCGCGACGATAGAAGTCGAGTAAAAAGTATTCGACTTTCGATCTGCCATAGAGAGATTTGATCCTTATGATTGACCCTATCGATTGATGCCATAAAAGTACAGGGTATTATTTTTTCGGATTTTAGGCGGTTCGATTCCCGAGAGCGGCAAGCGAATTTTCGAACATCTTTGATTGCAGATTTGTTTTTTTTTTAATGAAGGGATTTTCCTTTGAGTAAAATTTGCTATCTCCAGTGTTTAGAGTACTTGCCCTCTAGGTGAGGTTAAAAAAATCCAGCCTGTATATACATATATATTATTGAACTACTACTTTTTACTATTGTATGACATTATTATTTTTAATTCCTTATTTTGTTGACTGATCTGTATTTACGATAATTTTATTTTCAATGACATTGTACAGACGCCAGCACATCAAGTTACTACAATCTGTCAGATTTCTTTAATAGATTTTCAACTTTATCACTAAAGCATAAGGTTCAAAGTTGATTGCGAAAATTTGACAGTTTCGGGTAGGTTGATGTGCTTGGCGTCCGTACTTTATTGAATAGTGAAATTAACAGTTAACATTCTTGTTTTATATTTGCACACCTTATATGGTTATTAACAGTGTACCATTTGACCTTTTTTAACATCCACTGAACCTGTTTTATAAATGATTTGATTTGATTTTTTTATTTGAAAATAATTACGCCGGTAATCAATAAATTGACAAATTATTAGCAAGTACGTAACCTATAATCATAATTAATACCTACTTTAGGAGCATTTTCAGTTTTGTGTCACAATATGTCACAAATAATCGCAACGCATCAGAATAATAGACTTTACTTAGGCACCGAAAAGTAAAATTTATAATATTGGCTGAATCATTTCGTGGACGTGGACCTTCTGTGATCATTCACTACTAGTACTTACGACTTTCGTTTGAATGAGGTAGGTATTTTATAAACAGTACCTATGTACACAGAGTAATGGACAGCGCATAAGTTTCATAAAACCCCGCTTGGGTAGGTACACTTTTTGTTTTTGCAGTAATATTTTACGATTTTATTTCGTAGTGCGGAGTTCTCGCAACGCGACATACGTCCACCTAGCAACACGATGCGCCCCGCACTAAATTTATGGACGAGTGCGGGGGTGATGTAGACGCAGTCCTTTATCAGAGGCCTTTTTAATTTATTATCATAAAAATAATACATATTTTAAAAAAGTAACAAAACCATATTATTCTCCTTTGTATTGCGAAGATGTAGATATATTTTTTTACACTCTTTTGATAAAAAATGAAGGAGTAAAACGGTTTCATCTCAATGATTTGGAGGTGATTTGGTGATTTTTTTTTAAATTAAGTGATACCGGTAGAAAAATTATGGCTAAACCAAATTACGTATTATATCATGAAGATTACTAAGGATTTTTTTCAGATGTAATTTCTCTGTAAATGCCGACAAAAAATGGCTTCATCTGCATGCTTTTTTCAAGCTTTTTTCGAGAGAGCGGCCTTAAGACGCTTCTTTTTCTAGCAAGATTGATCGTAACAAATCTGATACTTTGGTGGAAGAGACAAATACTAAAGTAGCTAGACAATATACATGATGTAAGTACATTATAAACAAGATGGATGTGGAAAGAAAAAAACGAGTCAGTAAATCGTGTTCTTAGTGTTCGTAAATCAACATGAGGAAAAGGATGGTAAAGTATCTACAAGATAATCCATAGGTTCGACATCGTAATCGCGAAAAACATATCAGCTGTCCTAAAAACTTCAATATCTACCTACTCGACCCAAATGTTGATATTTTTTTCGTGATTAGGATGTTGGTCCCATGGAGAAAGTTGTGTAGTTCGATGGTATGTACCACACCCTTAAAGATGGCCACATATTTCTGATACACGCTGTATAAGCTTTAGATAATGACAGCTTTGTAAGGTCATAACATTTCATTTTCCTAATAACGGTTCCAGGATATTACCACAGGATGCATTAGCCTTTAAATACTTTAATTTCATAATATCAATGCAAACTCACACGGAACATTAAAATTTTAATACGTCCATTTACTAAAGTCTAGTTCAGATAGGACGGAAACTCATGTTATGCGATTACCACTAGTCTAAACTAGTCTTAATGACTGTCAGATGGACATTTCAAGAGCCCGAAGCGTGGCTGCTTATCTAAAGTTGCGGTTTGAATATAAATACTAACAGCCGTATTTAATGTATACCTATGAAGCTTTTATGTTTTGAAAGGAAAATAGTTACCTACATACTGCCAAGTGGAGGCTTAGAAATACTAAGCAGAATTCAAGGTAAAGACGTTCTTTTATTGTACCAAGTATTTCGTCATGAAAAGCTTCAAGAATCAGTCCGAAAGGTGAACATCTTATGTATGTGAATGTGCTTACGTGTATGGAGGTCGCAATGCAAGCGGACGTCATTTAAGTTCTGCTTCAAGAAATTAGGCAAAACGGGGGAAAATGGACGAGAATAACAAAATTGTATTGGCAAAGTAACCTCAATAGTGTCAGGTAAAGACAGCTGGAATGTAGGAATAAAGGGCAATGTCTATCTTATTCAAATTTGACTTATAAGCTAACAATACTAATTTTTACTTAATACAAGCTAAAAGACTAATAAATAATAATTATTATGAACATGTTTTTAAAAAGTAAAAAAGGGGATAAGAATGATATGGCATCAACAAATTCGTCCGCATTGCCACGGTAATATTATCGTGGAATCGCTGTCCACAGAAAAAGAGCCGAAAAGGCCGGCAACATTGTCCCGTTTTATGGCAATGCTGAGTCTTTGGTCAAAAAACAAGCCAAATTCAAATTTTAGACCTACCTACCTTTTAGCTGTGAGGGCTGATTTCACTAAATCACAGAATAACTAATAGTACTTAGTACCAAAATTAGATATCTATTATCCGTGGAATAAAATTGACATCTGACAGTTCTAGTATGGGAAAACTGTCAAAAATTCAAAATTTATTCTCAGGATAATACTTATTCTAGGTATAAAAGTTTGGTGGAATTCAACCTTTTGCTATCCTAATTAGCGTTAAAATTGACAATTTCATCAACAGTTAAGTCAAAGGTTTTGTAAATTACTCTCTCCAAACTGTCAGTCCTCCTCTCCATCAAAGACGGCAATTAAGGATTGGCAATATGAACGAAAGATCGAATAAATTCTTAAGAATTGAATGTTAATTGATGGCAAGCTCTCGTGAAGCAATTACCACTAGTCTTAGCGACTGTCAGACGGACATATCAAGAGCTACACGTCTGCTTATCTGAGCTCGCGAGAGTGCATTTATCAAAAGGAAGCCGTTTCACACACCACGTTCCGTTGGAAGGTATGTATGGATTATTTGATACGGAAAGTTAAGCAAATTTGTATGGAGTAAAAGTGCAAATATACACTATAGGTACTTAGTTATAACATAATCTATCACGTAAAAATTAAGTTAAGAGTTAAATTGCTTATTAGTCTATTAGGCTAGATTGTAATCAATTATACTTCGCATCTCATCCTCGTGATCACTGTTACATGTAGTTATGCCTTCTGAACTACTACGCTGCACAAAGTTTAAAAAATAAAAAGTAAAAAGGAACGCCGCCATCCAGTATAGGTAAGTGTCATCTGTCAACATAGACGTCATTGTGTTTTTTGTGCTCCCGCGCTGCAACGTATTTTTTCCAGTATTTTTACAAATTTTAATTGCAAAAGCTTTACTTCTTACTGAACGTTGTTAAAAATGGGCAAAAGACGTTCTGAAGATACGGATGAAGTGGAGAAGCTAAAGAAACTAGAAAAGAAATTGGAAAAAATCA
The DNA here is from genome assembly GCA_927399505.1 of Luperina testacea. Classification (NCBI taxonomy): domain Eukaryota; kingdom Metazoa; phylum Arthropoda; class Insecta; order Lepidoptera; family Noctuidae; genus Luperina; species Luperina testacea. The sequence goes on along the minus strand of OV656768.1, from coordinate 12,013,160 downwards.
CGAATTCTTCCAAGAATTCTTCAGGTTAGTACTAAATTGAAATGAATGTGTTATTTCGATATAAAACTATTATTTCTTTGGTCAGTGGGTTTCCTTGTGATATTATCTAATTTTACAACATACAATTACCTACGAGTCATCACGAGAGGATGACCACTGTATGATTTGTACCTACAATCGGGCTGTGCTCCCGCCAAAACCACCAATTTTTGCCCTTATGAGTCTTCACGAGAGGTTGACCAGGGAAAAATAATTAGCATAATGCTAATACCTATCTAAGTATCCTAGAGTCTTCACGAGAGGTTGACCATGGAAAAATACTTACTAAACATAATGCTATACCTACCTATGTATCCTAGAGTCTTCACGAGAGGTTGACCATGGAGTACTTACGGGTTGCTATATGATATGTTCTCCTTTGTAGAGCATGGGACTCCTGTTACAAATGAAGACATCTCAATACAGAGCGAGACAGTTTTGTTGGACCCAGTATTAGAGGACCCAGTATTAGAGGACCCAGTATTAGAGGACCCAGTATTGGGGGACCCTGCCGAGTTGATTGTGGAAAACCCATTAATAGAAGAACCAATCCTAGATGAATCTATTATTGACCTACTGGGTGAAGAAGGGGATGAAAAAGAAAACAAGACAATGCTACATAGTGAATTAAAAAAGAGATGGCAAACTATTCTAAGGGATGGGCTAGGCAAAGAAGCCTAGGAAACATTATTAAAAAAGTATGAAATCCCAAAAAACTGTACTGAATTAACGCCTCCTTCATTAAATGACATCATAAAAGCAGTATTAAATGATAGCGGCTTGAATAGAGATAAACGAATAGCTGAGAAGCAGAAGAAACTCGGCTTAGCCATTTCAGCACTGGGAACAGTTTTGTCTAAACTATTAGACTATAATTGTAACGAAAATAAAGATACCATTGAAGCCATAAGTGATGCCGGCCGAATGCTATGTGATATTTTCCATGCCGACTCTATAACAAGAAGATCCCTCATTATACCAGGCCTTAACAAAGACATGAAAGAACTTATAAATAATGCTCACATAACCGAGTATCTCTTTGGTGATGATCTACAGGAGAAAGTAAAAGCTTGCAAAGCTACAAAAAGTTCAGCAAAGGACTTAAAAGTACTTACTGCCTAAAGGCAAAGGCCCAGTTGCTTTAAACTCAAGGGGCCCGCTACGAGCAAATGTGCAACCCCGTGTGAGTGGGCCTCCGTACCGAGCTGCAGCACAACCACGACCGGTACCGCAGCGACAGCAGTACAGAAGCAACGGTTATCGGCAGCAGCAACGCACCAATCAGTACCAGAGACGACGTTAGAGGCAGGCAGACTTTCACTATTTCTTAATAAGTGGAAAACTATTACTTCTGACCCTGAAATCCTATCATGGGTTACTGGTTATTCCATACCTTTTTTTGAGAGGCCTCCATCTCAATCAATATTTCCTAAAAATAATTCATTTACCAATGAGGAAATACACATTATTTCTGAGGAAATTACTAAGCTATTATCCTTAGGGGCCATAGTAGAATGCATGCCATGCAAAAATCAATTCCTTTCAAGTATCTTTCTTGTACCAAAACCAGATGGGTCTAAAAGATTTATACTAAATCTTAAGAAATTAAATAGGTTTATACCAACTAATCACTTTAAGTTAGAGGGTATAAGGACAGTCTTAAAATTGATAAGCCCTGGCTATTACATGGGGAAAATAGACTTAAAAAAAAAAAAAAAAAAAAATGCATATTTTCTAATACCTGTCTCAATTAAAGACAGAAAATACCTCCGTTTCCTTTTCCAGGGTACTTTATATGAATTTACTTGTTTACCCTTTGGGTTGAATACAGCCCCATTTGTTTTTACAAAAATTATGAAACCAATAGTTAGTCTCTTACGTTCGCAAGGTTACATCTCATGCATATATCTCGATGACATTTTATGTCTTGGGGCTACATTAAATCAATGCAAAAATAACATAGAGTGTTCATTGCAACTTCTGGAAGAACTGGGATTTATTATAAATTTTACTAAAAGTTCATTACAACCACACCAAAGGTGTGAATATCTTGGTTTCATTTTTAATTCTATAAAAATGTCAGTAGAATTACCTTCCCATAAGAGACAAAAAATTCTATCAGAGCTGCAAAAATGCTCTAATAAAGAGAAAATCAAAATTAGAGATTTTGCTAAGTTACTAGGTTCATTAATTTCAATTTGTCCAGCAATCCCCTATGGTCTTCTCTATACTAAAGTATTTGAAAGATTCAAAACCAAAGCACTAATTAAAAATAATGGTAATTTTGAGGGATTTATGCAAATGAACATGTTTATCTACCAGGATATAGAATGGTGGGTAAAACACTTAGTAAGAGCAATTAATTCTATGAAAACATTTAATTTTGCATTAGAAATTTACTCCGATGCATCTAGGTCAGGATGGGGTTTACATAGTCATGGAGAAACAGCAAACGGGTTTTGGTCTGAATCTGAAAGAAATTGTCATATCAATTATCTAGAGTTATTAGCCGCATTTATCGGTCTTAAAACATTTGCTTCTGATCTGCATGATTGTGAGGTTTTACTTAGAATTGACAATACAACTGCAATTTCATATATCAATAAAATGGGCGGTACAAGGTTTCCACATTTAAATAATCTAGCCCGTGATCTGTGGCAATGGTGCGAAACTAAGAATATATGGGTTTATGCATCATATTATTCCATCAAAAGAAAATAAAGCTGATAAGGAGTCTAGACGTTCTTGTACTGAGGTTGACTGGGAATTGTCAGATCACGCTTTTAGAAAAATTGTCTCTGTTTTTGGAACCCCAGAAGTAGATTTGTTTGCCACTAGATCTAATTCAAAGTGTAGAATTTATGCATCATGGCATAGAGACCCAGATGCAAAATACATAGATGCATTTACTATAAATTGGTCGAAGCATTACTTTTATGCTTTCCCCCCCTTTGCTCTTATTTTAAGAGCAATAAATAAAATTGTTAATGATAATGCCCGAGGAATATTAGTTGTACCAGATTGGCCAGCCCAGCCATGGTACCCTTTATTTAGGCGTATGATTGAAAACAATATGGTCATATATTTTAAACCAAATCCTAATTTATTGCTATCACCTTTCAGGGAACGCCATCCTCTCCACAATTCACTGACATTGATTGCAGCAGTCTTATGCGGAAATCGCTGAGTCGACGAGGAATCGCAGGGCCTGCTATTAATGTTATGTTAGCCTCAATTTCAAGTAACACTTTGAAACAATATAATACGGCCATTAAACTTTGGTGTAAGTTTTGTGGGGAGAATGACGTCGACCCTCTAAATGGTTCGATTCCCATGGTGATTTCCTTTTTAACTTTTCATTTCGAGAGGGGTCTAGGTCATGGGTCCCTTAATAGTTTTAGATCTGCTTTAGCATTAATATTAGGACCTCATGTGGGCACTGATGATAGAGTAAAACGTTTTTTCAAGGGTGTGGCAAAATTAAGGCCACCTGCTCCTAAATATAATTATATATGGGATACTAATATTGTATTAAATTATCTTGAATCTCTGTTCCCAAATGAAGGGCTCAGCCTTGAGTTACTGACAAAAAAGTTAGCAACATTAATTGCTTTATGTACCGGCCATAGAATTCAAACAATAGCATTAATAAAAGTTTCAAATATTACCTTTTTACTTGACCAAATTGTAATAAAAGTCCCTGACAATATCAAAACATCAGCTCCCGGCAAGGCTCAACCCTTACTAATTTTACCATTTTACGATACAAATGTCAAAATATGTCCAGCTTCAACATTACGTTGTTACTTACAAGTAACTGAACATACTAGGGGTGAAAATGAAAGTTTATTTCTTACCTTTAAGAAGCCTTATCATGCTGCTTCATCTGACACTATCAGCAGATGGATAAAGGGTACTCTTGAGATTAGCGGTATTAATATCTCCATGTTCAGTTCTCATAGTACACGTCATGCGTCTACTTCAAAAGCAGCCTGTCAGGGCGTAAACATTGATATTATAAGACAATCAGCTGGATGGTCACATAATTCATCCACATTTGCTAGGTTAATAGACCCATAAAAAATAACTGTTCGTCATTTTCTAAAGCTATTCTTGACAATTACTAAGCTAATAAGAATAGCTATACTTAATTAATGTTTATGATAAGTACAAACTCGAGGAATTGATTGTGTTGATTTATATCATTCCATGGAAAAATTATAATTTGTCGGATTTAACAAATATAACTGTATTTTTTCAGCAATTTTATAGTTTCTTTTAACATCCTACATGTAACAGTGATCACGAGGATGAGATGCGAAGTATAATGAATAGATCAGACGAGGTTACCTGTAACTGAAGTCCGATCTTCATTATATCAGCATCTCATCCGAAGTGATCACTCCCTCGACCACCCACAATTCAATGTTAATTAACATTTCATCACCCTGTATAAAATTGCTGTTAACTTTGAACTAATGACGTCTATGTTGACAGATGACACTTACCTATACTGGATGGCGGCGTTCCTTTTTACTTTTTATTTTTTAAACTTTGTGCAGCGTAGTAGTTCAGAAGGCATAACTACATGTAACAGTGATCACTTCGGATGAGATGCTGATATAATGAAGATCGGACTTCAGTTACAGGTAACCTCGTCTGATCTATTCATTATTAAGAACTGTAGTTGTTATTAATATGTAAGAAAAAAAAATACGGAGATAAAAAACATTTTGATTCCAAGACATTTATTTTTCAGTAGTTATTTAGTATTTTTAGATAGGTACTCAAAATTAGTCTAGATAGACCAATCAGTTACGAGTATATAGTGTACATGTAGGTACATGTAGGTGTATATGTAGGTAGGTATTTTTGGGAAAGAGTTTATAATGTCTTTGTTTGGTATTTCACATTAAAGACCACACAAGGACTCCAGTAGATACCTCCTACAGTCCAATCTATATTAAAGACAAAAACGTTTAAAAGTAATTTATTGCATTACAAACTGTTTTTATGACTCTATTTTGAAGAAGGTTGACGCGGATAAAACAGTGAAGATGAACAATTTATATTCAAACGTTTGAAACGACGTTTATTTTATGGTTTCCATGAATCTTAAGCTTGCGGATCGCGTTCGTATAAACAAAAGAATCATGTCCTTTTTATGCAGAAAAAGCGGAAAAGTGCGAGTCGGACACACTGACGTGATACGACGTAATATTGTACCACCGTACAATATTAAACTACATAATATTTTTACTAACATAATAAAATTATGCTACATTCAAGAAAGCCGAAAAAAAAATTTTTCTTGTGTATGTTATTGATAGATTAAAATAAAGTTAAAAATTAAAGGGGGTCCTTTTTGGGGTTCCCTACCCAAAGGGTAAAAACGGGGTCCTTTTACTAAGACTCCACTGTCTGTCTGTCCGTCTGTCACCAGGCTGTATCTCATGAACCGTGATAGCTAGACAGTTTAAATTTTCACAGATGATGTATTTCTGTTGCTGCTATAACAACAAATACTAAAAGCAGAATACAATAAATATTTAAGGGAGGCTCCCATACAACAAACGTGATTTTTTCGGCGTTTTTCGCCTTGTGGTACGGAACCCTTTGTGTGTGCGCACTTGACCGGTTTTTTAACTTTATTTTATTCTTATTATTTGTTGTTATAGCGGCCATAGTAGTCCATACTCGGTAAAAATTTCAAGTGTCTGCCTATTACAGTTCAAAAGATATAGCCATGTGACAGAATGACGTTGGCATCCTTTGCGTACGGAAATTTAGGGTTCGCCCTAAAAAGTAGTATACATTTTTATAACACGCACAGTATTCTGTTTTATTATATCTCAATAGTTGATCCTAACCCTAGGGAAATACCAGTGAATGAACATGATGAAGATTCTGTCGAAATAAACGAACAAAATTTAATCAAATATAACATTGGCAACAAGCGTTCAATTTGTATAGCTGTGTGCCTACAAACTATTGTAGTAACAATTTTTACATTGTCCATTTTTAGTACAAGAAAGTTGAACATTTTTTATTTACGAAGCTACGCTAAACGTAATTTATGTTAAGGCGTAATTTTATAGGAACTAGATATATTTTTATTTGCCACTAAAGGCATACCAAATGCTAATTAATTTAGTCGGTTAATTATAGTAGGTATAAGTAAAATGCTGTTTAATGTTTGGTAAGTGGGTCGTCTTAGGTTTTAATTTCATTTCTGTATTTTAGAATTGTTTCTTTTTTTTTGTTAAGGACTAAAATCAAATCAAAATATTTTATTTCACATGATTATATACATGGGCACTTATAAAACGTCAAAAGCTAGATGCAAGGTTCCAATTGGTCGTTTTCTATAACTTACTATGCTACCTACCACTTGAAATTGCTTGTGTATTGATAAAGAAAAAGTTAAGAAATAAATTAAAATGTAGGTGGAGTCAGGAAAATTAATTAATAAACAAATTGACTAACAACATAAATTGTCCATATATTAAAATCACATGTCATCTTTTGATAGTTGCATGAAATGGCTATAATATGGCAAATTGACATAGGGTTTGCGTTACAACTAATTTAATATAATTCGATAAATTGGTTTCTTAACCCTTTTCTTGACAATGTATCCTGTAAGACACATCATTTTTTAAAAAAAAACATCTCTTATAAAATGCATGTAAAACGGAAAGTTAATTTATTTTCCTTTAAAGCATACGTTTCTGAATGCACATTAGTGACACAATGACAGCTTACGTCAACTACTTTTTCAAAACTTGTCAAAATGGCGAACCTGTTGAGTGCAATTCCGCGGAAGAAGGTAAGAATTTAATATTTTTAATAGTTTTTCTTTTAAAATGGCATGAGGAATTGGTGTTATATAATTTCATGTGTTTGTACTTATGCTGGAAACTAATTAAGCAGGAGAAATAATTACACTTGGCTTCGCAAACTAACAAATAAAGTGAATGTATCCTACAAGATACGTTGCTAGATGTACTAAGATTCTTTGCACAAGGTTAGCGTATCTTATAGGATACATTGGCAAGTGCACTAAGATTTTATAAGTATTATTTTTTTAACTGTGTTTTGGGGAAAGGGCATTGCATGATTGGCATGAGTGTGAGTGAGGGCTTTTTTTGCAAGGAGGGACGCAACCATATTTTTCCAGAGCAAAAAGAATTTGTGCTCTAGTACCAAAACCACGTAAAAAATCAGATGACGATAAATCGGAATCTGAAGATGAACTTCAGCAGATTTCAATTGGTTTGAGTCATGTCCGTAACCATGTGACTGACTCCGATTCTTCACCTGCGCCATCTTTGCCTTCTTCTATAGAATACTTGAATTTGTTATCTGATGAAGACATAGTAGACGTACAAGGCGCTATTACTCAGTCTCCTTTGCTGCCTTCGCCTATGCTGCCTTCGCCTGTGCTGCCTTCGCCTGTGCTGCCTTCGCCTGTGCTACCTTCGCCTGTGCTGCCTTCACCTCAGCCGCTTCCAGCTCGACTACCATTTTCATTGACGCAAAATGACTCTCCCTTTTTTTTTATTTGAAATGGGTTTGCTCTTGACTCTAGTCTAGGTCAGAGATGACAGAGACAAAGTCTACGATGGAGTGAGCTCACCCAGAAGAAGCCTGTTCACTCTTACTTTGAAGAGATTCGGGTTGTATGCACTCGGAAACACAAACGCAGGTAGAGAGTTCCACTCTTTTGCTGTACGCATTATAAAGGACATTTGAAAACGCTTAGTGCGAATTGGTGGAATAGCAACTAGGTAGGGATGGTAACTTGCAGTGCGTCTGGATGTCCGAAGGTAGAAGGGGGCCGGTGGAATGAGGTCGTGGAGTTCTTGGGCACACTCACCGAAGTACAATCTGTAGAAGACCGACAAGCAGGCAACCTTGCGGCGATGAGCCAAGCTGTGAAGCTTGGCATCCACCAGTTTTACGTCGCCAATGAGCCTCTTAGCTCTGCGTTCCACCGAGTCAAGCGCCGCAAGTTGGTATTTCGCTGAGCCATCCCAAAGGTGACTGCAATACTCCATGCAGGATCGGACTTGTGCTTTGTAAAGGGTTAAAAGCTGTCCGGGCGTAAAGTATCGCTTCACCCTATTAAGGATGCCCAGCTTCTTGGCCGCAGTTTGGGCTTTGTACTCAATGGTGGCGCCGAAGTTGAGACTAGATGTCAACTCCATGCCCAGGAGCTCGAGCCGATCTGTTACAGGAACAGATGTTCCCCGAAAAGTAGGAGTCTGGTCGAAATGACTCCTTTTGGCGGTAAAAACACACGCCTGTGTTTTGGTGGCGTTAAAAGAAACCAAATTGTCATCACCCCACTGGGAGACAAGGCTTAAGGTCAAATCTGTCCGCTCCACCATGGCCTCTCTCAAGAAACGAACTTCGGCCCCGCTGGCCCTTGCGCTGGACAAGTATCTCTCTGAAACAGTACCGTCATCTGCGTACCCAACAATACTAGACTGAAGTAGGTCATTGATGTGCAGCAGGAAAAGAGTTGCAGAGAGAACAGACCCCTGAGGAACTCCGGCATCAATAGCCATAAGGTCAGAGGAGCAGCCGTCAACGACTACTCTGATCGACCGCTCATTAAGGAAGTCTGATATCCAGCTACAAAAATCAGCTGGGATGCCATAAAGTAAAATTCCATACTGATAAGTAATTATTTAAGCTAATAGTACGCTTCAAATGTTTCGATAAATATTTTTTTTTCTTTTTATTTTAATTAATCTGTAAGTTGGTTTTGGTTTCATAACTATAATTGTTACCACATGCAAATTTAATACATATGTTATTAAGAAAAATTTGTGTATTTTATTTGCTCAAACCTGGCAACGTATCCTGGAAGACACTTACTCGTACGGTCAAAGTTTTTTGCTAAGCTGGCAATGTATCTTCAAAGATACATATAGGATCTCATTAACCGGTTATATGCGATTTTTTTACCTTTTTATATTTTTCCCTAAATTCAAGGTTCATAATTAACATCATATTTAAAAATTAATTGAAAATAATGTGTTTTTTTTTTTGCCAAGAATAGGGTTAAAATTCATAGGTACATGCTCATTTTAGCACAGCATCCAGGACTTCTGACAGTTTGATACGAACAAGCTAGCTAATGTGAAGGGGCTTTAGCCCTCCGGTGCGCCGGCGCAGTAATGGGCGGCTGTCAACGCGTGGGCGATCGACTAAACATCAGTTGAATACAAGGTAAATATTTGTCTTCGATATAATTACTGTAATTGTCGAAGACGTTGACGTGGAGTTCATTAAATTAATTGAAGTGTAAATTAGTTTATTTGAGGTGCTAATGGCCAGGTATTTACTACGCGCAAGAGTTGAACCACTCAGCAAGGAAAAAATAAAAAAGTATTTAAATGGGTGTTAAAAGGTTTCAGCAACGTCCTGATACTAAAATTCAAAAACCACTACAGCCTGTTATCCTTTTTGTAGCAAAAAATATTGGACAAGTACTTAATTTTATTGTGCTGATTGGCACTGCTAACAACCCAAGTACATTTGTTTTAAGTAAACCACGTCTTTTATAGGTTTTGAAATGGTTAGACTAACGACATGTAAATCGACTTTACCACTTATACAAGTCTATAAACCCTTAACATGATGTTTAAGTTATGCGCCAATACTTAACCTACTTCACATAATCCAAACAGACCTAACGAAGTATATGAGTGTTTGTTCAGTGTGTGTTCATAGTTGAAATATTATCAACATTACCAAGGACGTCCAGTCTAGAGTTTGAAAAAGGTTGTTCTGTAGACTAGTATTGTTAACGGTTTTAGGATAGAGGCTCCTACAAACAGGCGCGACACGCGATATAATCGCGCGCGACACAAAGGCACCGCTCGTTGCGCGACTTGCGGTGCCTTTGTGTCGCATGTCGTGTCGCGCCTGTTTGAAGGAGCCTTAACACGTAGGTGCATGTAGGTATATCAGGCAGTTAGGTACCTAATATACAGCGCCTATGAGCCCTGGTAGCGGAATGGAGACAACGTTCATCTGTAACAATCAAAACTAAATTTTTGCTATTTATTACAAGAGGACGTAATCACGTTTACGTACCTACCTCAGTAAAGTTTACTTAAAAAAAAAACATTTATTTTAAGTTTAACAGTTGCTTATTTACCTACATTACACTATTAAACTATATCCTAGTCACTTCTAAACATAAAAATACTCGACCAAAAACTCCCTCCACTATTCTATAAAACGCAAACTACATAGCTTCCACACTATTACTCCGTCACTCGACGAGGGTTAGCGATTATATCAGGAGAGCCTGTAGTCCCATAGCCATTACTCTTCTAGATAGGTAGCGATATCTGCGGTACTTATGAATAAACACTTACCGATATTGAATGCAGTCCGTTTACGCCTATCATTGGGGTTGCAAGCTGCCATGTTCGATTTACCCAACACTCAATGTAACTGGTAACTGCCGGTGAATACTGGAATCTTGAATAGATATAGTGATTATTACTTAGATTAGGCTGCTTTCAATGGCTTTAGAGCTGTTTTGTCGAGGTGTTAAGACCTGGGTGCAGAATTATTTTATAAGTGGTTGAAAACAATTCAACGTTCAGAATTGGGCCTTGTCAGATTTGTACCTACATTACGTAGACAAGCTCACAATAGGTACAAAAATTCTAGTTTTTCTTTATACAGGGTTATTTTAAATTGGCTAAATAAACTCTGCTAACGCCATGGGATCGATATCTAAAGAAGATAAAACAAAAAAAATATTAATTAGATGTTTTTTTTTGTCATCAATTTTTTTTTTCAGTTATTTTATTCACTTGAAATATCAGCTTAGAAAATCTGTTTTTTTGCGTAAAATTCACATACGTGATAGGTCTCGATATCTGAACACAATAAAATATACGAAAATACTTTGTTTCAATTCATACTTTTTTTTTTGTTTTTCAGGATGGGAAATCATCAAATGACTCCTCCCGCTCTGGGTGGAGCGGAAGGGAGTGTCAGACTCTTACTGACTAAAACCCACCCGTTTTCCTTCCTTCACCCTTTATGTTCCGGGCCAGCGGTAACCCTTTCGGACAATCCCGCTGACCCGGCAGGCTTCGGCCCTAACGGGCCCCTTCGGTTGATGCTGACATCTCTTTGAGGCGCGCGTGGAACACGTACGCGCCGTCCGGCACGGGCCTGGTCCTGATCGGACGGTGAGCTACCCATTACTCTCCGCCCGCAGGCCCGCGTCTACGGTGGCCGGGAGTCGTCGCGCGGCTCCCGACGCCCGGAGCGTCTCCCGCGGCGGCTGGGACGGGAGGCTCTCTCCCTCAGCCGTCCCACGGCCTCCTTCGCTAGCATGACTGCTTCGCAGAAGGAGGCGACTGCCCCCCACTCCCTCTCGCTCCGGACCATGGCTTGAACCAGGCCCGGACCAATTCATACTTCAAGTAACAACACTAACAGCGGTCGTTGACCTCCAAAAATACCTCTTTCTTATTTTAACGTGTTTAGAATTTATTGGTTCCTATCGCGTCCGCGTCCGCGGAGTTTAGCTAGCCAATATAAAATAAGCCTGTATACGACTGGCAATATTTCTCACCCATGTAGGTTCTCTAAAGGAAACTAATTATACGATACGGTCGACGAAACAAAACATTTTTTTAGTCTTTGACTGGCGATGTTGTACCAGCTACTACAAAAGCTAACATTATGTGGTCGAAACCCTTAAAACAACACACAAACTAATGCCACCTAAATTTAAGGGTAACTTTTTGAAATGAGGCAACCCACAGCAAAAAACTGGCTCCGGATGCCAATCAATCAACAATTCGCGGAAGCCAGGAATTATCTCGAAATAACTGTTTATAACCATTTAGAAATTACATACTGTTGCTAGATCAAATACGAAGGAACGGAGTTAATTATTCGTCGTGTACCCCCTTCGACGAAGTTCCTGTGTTACGTCGATTTTCGAAGGTTTACTTATTGGAACATTATCTTCTTGATAACAACAAACTACGTATGAATAAAATTCTATGAAACGTACAAACGTTTCGATAAATATTCTGCAATATTGATAAGTTTGGTATCAAAAAATCGAAGTTTAAATGAAACAATCACTCTGCAATAAAGAGGACGCTGAGTTCATGATGCGACTATGCATGAGGAAAATGATAAAAATCAAGAAGAGTTTGTTATTTGCTTTGACTTGCTGAATTAAATCTAACATGCATTTTAGTGACTGTCCCACTAGTCTAGTGGTCGCAAGTGCTACTGCTAAACATGAGGTCGTAGGTTCGATTCCCAAGTCAGGCAGTGTTTTTGGGTTTTTCTACCAGGAGTTTCTCAGTAGCAGCCCGGAGTCTGAATTTGTGCCCGGTTGATGGCTATAAGGACGAGCATAACTGATAAAATGTGGGTGTAGTATATAGGTACACTTCTGCCTAGCCCTTCGGGAATAACAGGCGTGATTTTATGTTAAGCTATGCATTTTAATTCAAATAATTGGAAATATTATAATGATTGACTTATCGGCCAGCAACCACGTTTCAGTAAGTACTTAAAATTACATATATTGATACTAGCTGCGCTCCGCGTAAGTGTCGATCCTGTTGGTATATCGGGATAAAAAGTAGCCTATGCGATAATCCTGATTATAAACTATCTGTATGCCAAATTTCATCCAAATCTATTCAGCCGTTTGTGCGTGAAGAAGTAACAAACATATAAACACACACACTCACAAACTTTCGCCTTTATACTCGTAATATTAGTGTGATTATAGCTGTAGGTACCCAATGTACAAATTCACGTGAGGAGACATTTTCACGTGAATTGTGAATTTGTATATTTAGAGATTCTACGAAACAGATTCAATAGACTAGGCTTTAATTTCGAAACATGACGTTTATTTACTGGGCCCGCGTGGTGGATTACAGCCAAGCTCTCGAATAGAGGAGGCCTGTGTCGCAGCAGTGGGAACGTTATAGGCTGATTATGTGATATAATTATATATTATGTGACACACAAACAATGACTTAATTCTTCGAAATGGTTCACAAAGGTGGAAGGTACCTACTGTATCACTCAAAATTTTTGCAGTGACGGTAACATCCACGGACCTATAGAAGAATAACCGTGAAATCGGTTAATAAAACCAAAGACACACATCAATCAACTATTAATTATTAAACAACAATATCTACAATTATCTAGGAAATAAAATTGGTAATTACTTCTCCTGCCATTACGAAAGGAGATTAAGATCTAGCTGAACCAAAAGTAGAACAAGCTGATAGAGTTGTTGTTAGTTCTCAAATGGATCCGTAGACAGTCACACCTATGTAGCATAATGAGTACTGAAACTACCTTGAGCAAGAGATGAAGGTCGTTAGTGACGCAACTTACGCCCATCGAGCCACGAGGTATCAACAACCTCCATATTAGTGAGAAGAAGATAAAGTTAGTATAGATAGACTAGAAAATATAACTAGAGCTAAATGAACACATTTCCAAGTGTTGACCATATGTATAGTGTTGGCTTGAGACCACGCAGAGCAAAACCATGTTAGGTTTAAATATCGCGCTGGGACGAGACAAATCGCTTGCCCATCGCTTGCGATCACGATACCAACTTGTTCCAGTTGACTTTTACAAGACTTATATGTATACTTACACGAAATTATAAAGAGCGGTATATTGAGTAAGTATTTTTTTTTAATTTTTGAATCGTCATCAACGTGTTGGTGTTCTCATTTAAATAAATGTCCGGATTCTGAATTTATAGCAGCATATAATGTAAAAAAAGACGATAAAGTTTTTTAGGAAGTGACATACAATTGTAATAAATCATAAATGTTAAAAAAACAAGGATATAAAAGCAACACATGTAGTGAATTAAATGAATGCTAACTCTATTGTTACAATAGAAATCGCTACCAAAAAAATCTCAACGAATCCATTGAAGAAACTACTTAAAAGCCACCGATTACCAAGTTTAAATTGATACCTTTGCTACTCGAATTTCTAAGTGAAATTAGCATTCAACCTCGGTATCCGATAGCTGAACTGTTGCTTCCAAAGTTGCAATTACGAATAGTTCTTAGGTTGTTAAATGAGTACAACAGGTGGCGTTACCGGTTAATTACGATAAACCAAACCGGTTATAATAATTAGTAAGGGGCGGTAGTGGGAGGGGCACGCCGCTGTCCGTAAAGGCGTGGTCGCTTTTCGGCGACTCAACTCATGTATAATTTAACACGTGGACCATGTTATAACTGTGAGCTTTTATGGTGATATTCGAATTTGTTTGGCTCTGGGATTTCGTGGGCAAATCACCTTAAGCGGCGAGCACAACATCTGAGACCATTCTTGAAATTGTGTTTGTCCACAATGTCTATTACGGAAAGAAGTTTCGAGTTATATTCAAAAATCATACACTTGAATTTAATTTGTCGATAAAATTTAACCAACAATAAAATTCTTAGATGGATCAAGTAACCAGCCGTCGTCGTCAGGCTGTCACACGACTTTTTATCATATTGTAACACTCAAAATCTCTTTTTGCTTAGCTATGTAGGTACAGTAGTAGCTTCATGTTAAGCCACATTACTTTGCAGTAAAAAACAAAATAATAACTCCATATCACGTAGCAATCAGCGCACAATTTACTAAACTCTACTTAGCTTGCGCTGCGCGTGCGTTGATCGTGCGTACTGCGCGTGACTCAATGGATGCATTGTGGACCAATGTTGGGGCCAACATTTGATCACAATTTCTAGATAGATATTGTGCAATAAAGCCTAGGTTTTGCATATTAAAAAAAATCTGTTCGTCGCACATTTATTCTTATCTTTCGACACTCATAAATGTCTTATATTATAGAATTGATAGATACAATAAGATAATTTCAATAGGCACTTCAAAGTTTCAGCTGTCTCAGGTGTTTCAATTCAAGTTTGTTCACACAGAAGTACCTACAGCACCCGCCACAATAATATTTTTATTCTCTCTCCGAATAAAAAGAAGTTTGGTGAGCTTGTGTTCCATACCTTAACCAACTCAATCACCAACATTTGAACCAATCTCATGTCGGCTTACTACAGCTTTAATAGTCTAATTCACTTGCAAGCCCTGGCGGCGGAGTTTTTGTGACAAACTAACGTTCGTGGTGAAGTTGTGAGTTTTATTGTGTACGTGACGGAGCATCTGATAGCCTGCATGCATCCTGTATACACAATGTGTAGGTAAATAACATTGTCGTGGGTCATGGAAATATACCACTCGAATAAAAAACTGGAATGTAAATGAATGACCAAGAGTTGGTGTTTATAAGAATGATGATAATAAATAAGAAATTATGTCTGGATTCGACGATCCACAAAATGGTAAGCACTTTGTAACTGATGAAGAAACACTTAAAAGAGATTGTTTTCTTCATTGCAAGCATCATTGTCCAAAACATTTTTGTTGTATAGCTATAAAACACATCAACACGATTGTATTCAGGAGAGCACAATCATGTTGATGCGCTGTATCATGAGGAGACAATGACGTTCAAAGAACGCAATAAACGATACGGTAGAATTAAATCTTTCTATTGGGTCCCCACCTATGAAATTGGCGTTTTCTTCTCACAAATAAAGAACCTTGTCACTTCTATTATTTAAAATATTCATCAATTGCTTGATATTCTATCGGATTATGAGCATCATAGAAAACTACCAATAGTAAAAAAAACCTTAGTAGGTACATATAGTTTTCTAAACATAAAAATACCTTAAAAATGACTCCTTTTTTGTTAGTAGAAATGACCACTTAACTTTCTTTAACTTAGCCAAAACTTATTTTTGTCGCTTAATCTAAGTGACATACGTTATCTTAGTTTTTAAACATTAGTGCATAAAAGTTTTAAAACATTAGTGTTCATGGTTGTTAAATAAATTAAGAAAATGTAAGTATGAAAATGCAACTTCTTTAAAATTCTCCATACAAAACGCTGATTTCATAGGTGGGGACCTAATATATCCGATCTGAGAAAAACAATAATATCACTTCTGCTTTCCACTCGAGTAACCCTCATGAACTATTTCAAATAATGGTACTCTATGTCAGTCATGGCATGTTACATTGCAGCAACTACCTACCAATAATTTTCAAAATTAAGATTGATGGGTTTACAAAAGAATCTGCAAATGCTACGCACATTTGCAGATCTATTATGAAGTCATAGGGGATCGGCTATAATAAGTGCCTATTAGGCGATCAATCACCCCGTTCCCATATAATGACTGAACTTTGACAGCCATAAATGTGTCCATCCATTATTATTTAATTTATAGAAACACAAGTGCCGAATAGAATCATTAAACTTAAGATCCTATTACATGTTATCCGATAGTCAGAATAGACATAAAACAAGGTTGTACCTATATTTTTCACCTCATTAAAACATTCGTACCGAACGAACTCATTTCTCACAACGTTGCTAGAAACATAAAATCAATTACTATTCGTTTTAGAACCAAGACGGTTTACAGATAAAACGTAAGTAAATTGCAACATGCAGAGAAACGGCCTACACATTTTTCAGGGCTTGCCTTTAGATGGTATCAATAATTGGCATATCTGTGAACCGGCACACGGTAGATCATTTAATTTTCTTAATAATTTTCTATCGCAGAGCGCCTAAGGCAACGCGCGCCGGTCTAGCCTGCTTCTCGTTTTATACTTTTTAGTAATACAGTATAATCAATCTCACTGTACGGATGTTTAGGCCTAGATGTATATAGTACATGCGATAATTTGAGATAAATTGTTTTGATGCGACGGTGGAATATACATATAGAAAATAGTTTTTAATTGAACACTTTAATTGACTTTATCGCTGATTTGAAACATGAAACTGCAAAAAATATTAATGAATTCTTATTTATTGTGTCAATGTCTATAGTCCTTATTTGAAAATGAATCTTCATATGGGTTACATTGTAGATAAGCATCAAATGTAATGCCAGGACCCACCACAGGTCTTTCTAACATATTCTTGGATTACAGAGAAAAGCCAACATATCACATGTCGCAGTCAAGCCTTGCATCTCACCTCACAGTTTACTGCACCGGTAATCTGAATCAGTTGCGTCGACCAGTGATTTATAGGAGCCGCCCGACGTCCCAGCATTCCGCTTTGTCTCAACCCGCAATAAAGGTAATTTCGTTACAAACTATGGACGTCCGTAGACCCTGTACCTTTCTATTAGCGTTACGAAAAGGTATATATAGTTCAACCTGTAAATTAACTTGATTTTGCTTGGGTTTTGTAACAGCTTCTATAAGCGAATTTGCTTTCATTATTTCTGTTGTGATTTCTGCTAGCTTTATTATACCTTCACTGTCTTTTGTATTAGAAATGGCTTCTTTATTAACATATTCGCATCCAGTTTCTTTAACAAGTTGAACTAAATTACATGCAGTATCTATCGCAAGTGCGGCAGCATCATTCAGACTGTGTGTAGCAATAAGTACTTGCATCTAGATGCTGTAGCAGTGACAGGTTAGTAATCCATCGCTTGCGAGCATCGCAGAACTGGTTTCTGCAATTGACTCTTACAACTTGTGCGGGTTAACAACCATCTCAAACAGTGCTTTCTTTCATTTCTAGATTAGCAGAATATATTATGTAGGAAGATCTTTTTGTTAAACCCTTATCTGTATGTACATGGTGATCTTACAATAATTATTTCAATCCTTAATCTTTATTTCAATTATCTGTTGTAATATTGGCATAGAAAGATACAAAAGTGCCCCTTTAAACATGATCTCTCTAATGAAAAAGCTTCAAAGTTGATCAGTCTGTCAAAATGCCTATCGTATAAAGAAGACATACCTATGCAAGAAAACGGAGAACTGGGTGTATATTATAATTACCAATCTAAAGGACATGACAAACGAGCTCAAGAGACATGTTTCTATTTCCCCATAATGCAGGTGTGTACCTATTTAATCCATTATGAAACTTATTATCTCTGCTTTATCTATTACAGGTGCTGCAATGGTCTGAATGACAGTATTGGTAAATCGTATTAATGTCAACTGTTGCAACGAATTGGCATTTATGAACTGATACAATTATATAAATTGCGGTTCTATGACAAATCACGATTTACCAGCCTTCCGTTTGTTTATCTGCAAAATGGATTTTGTAATTGCACGTTTCTTACGGAGCGGCAATAAATTAGTTTCCTGATGGATTACGGTGCTAAGTTAAATTATGGATTTGTGGGACATTTTTGCTATCTTCAACTATACAGTTCTCCAGCTTTATAAACAAGTAATCTAAAATTGATAACATTAAGCAAATGGCTTTTGTTCATCTTATTTGCACAAAATATCTATCTTTCTTAGCTTCTTGTACCGTCTCTAAAACAAGTTTTAATTTTATTGTTAAAATCCATTAAGATAAGAACAATTAAAACTCACGCTAAGGTATCAAAAACAAACACACACCTAAACAATATGATATCAAAATAGACTTAATTACGCCTACGGTCTAAAATTAGCATAATTAAGGATCGATGAATAATAGATTCTACTACCTAGGACTTAAAGATAGGAATAGCGTTAAAAGCTTTGGCTAATAACCTAACATACAGGGTGAATCAATTGTATCTAAAGAGGCTAGCTTGATTTTTAAGTTTCTGAATGCTTTTCCATAAGACACAAAATTTAGAATCGTTATTTGACTTTTTGTCTTGGTCAGTAAGTTGGTCAAGACTAGGAAGCTTTGGGGCAATTGTTTAAGTTAATTCAGAGTAAACATGGACTGATTAATGACGACATCAAGACGACCCCGTTGTGAAAATATAGGTATGCCTGACACTCCAACCAGTATTTCCGTAAAGGTAGAACTCAATAAAAGTGTCCTTTTTACAATTTAGGATTCTAAATCAATATACAGCTCCCTCGTTTAAGCCCGCTTCAGTTTAAATACGTCCTGTTTATATCAGAGGAGAATGTTTTATTCAATGTATTGAATCACTACAACCTAATCTTAATTGGTATGGCGATTCCCAGCATAATTGACATTAAACGATTTATAGACGCCGACATCATTTAATGCCATACTATAATGAACATTTCAAAGAAAATAACTGCTGGTTGGCATGTTAATTACCAAACTGTATATGGTTAATACTTAATTCAGAACGAGATTTTTAATATAATCGAATTATTTGTTGTTTCACATAATGCTAATTAGACCAACTATAGTTTACGATATAGCGATGTAGAATTTTATTATGTGATGCAGGAAAAGTAATAAAAATATAATTATGTTGTAAATAAAAAAGGTGATAATTATATTAACAGTCTAAAATCTTAGATCTCCAATGATAAAAGGGTACAATGTGAAGTTTTATGAGACATACATATATTTTTCCTCTGTCCTAAATTGCAATAAATAACTAGGATCATAAATTATTTAGTTGTTTATGTAGATAGAAATGATAAGGCTACAAAAAATTAATGCCACGGCCAAAAAGTTTTATGCTGATTTTTTTCACGTAGAACGAGTGTTTTAGAGCTAACTTGAGCATCAGTGAGTGGAGTTTGCGCAGCTGAATTTTGGGCCAAAGATTTTTTTACTTTTTCCCATTAGGTATGCGCTAAGAAGAACAGGTAACATCTGAAACTAAATACCAAGAATATTGTGTTCTATTGAGATTAAAATAATAGTGGCATTGTGTTCTCGAACACAACTTCTTGAAGACAGCTAAAAGAAAAATACCCAATATACTTCTCTATAGTGCATATTAGGGTTTTTCGATGATGTAACGAGTAAATCCAAATAAACTTTCACTTACATCACAAAAAAAAAACATCGGAAACACATGTAATAAAGCTATAATTGTACCCAAGTCATTTACGTAATGTTGAAAAAACCTCAATTATTTCGGAGCCATAAACGGAAAATAGTGGCACTTTAATTAACCTATATGGTGGGTAGTAACTACACATGCACCAATTTCACTGGATTAACCAAATTTGAATTGCTTATTAAAGTGATTGACATAAGCTATAATCCCTTACATTATAAGTTTATTCGAATTAACCGAGAGGCGGTAGTAAGGAAATTTAAATTCATATATTTTAATCGGGTCATAATCAGAACTATGATCTAATCTTGATAAGAGTGGGTTTGATGCTTTTATGCGTATATGACACTTTAATTTATTCTAGTGATCCTGCTTTGGTAGTACCGACTGTGGCACTCGAGCTTGTACAGATTAGTCACGCTTATCATAGACAATGATTAAAAATTGATAACACATTGCAATGGAGTGGTTAGAAATGTGACACATTCAGGAACTTGCAGATTAGTTTACAGATCTAGATCCTACTCTAATCTTGATAAGAGTGGGTTTGACGCTTTTATGAGTAGGATATGACACTCTAATTTATTCTAGTGATCCTGCTTTGTTAGTACCGACTGTGATACTCGATTTTGAGGAGATTAGTAACGCATATCCTATGATATGCGTAACGTCTATACGTTGATTACAAATTGATGACTCACTGCAATGGCCAGGACTCTAATTACGTAACACACTTTAAATCGTAACCTGAATTATTTTGAAGGATGTTGTTAATCCATTGGTTCATATGTTAGAAAACATTGTCTGCTCAATAACGTTAATAACGCAATGAAAGTTGTTGAACTGTCAAATTTAAAGCCATTGCTACTGTGTGTTACGCAATTACTACACTGGTTAGAAATGCGACCCTTTGAGAAACTTGCAAATTAATCTCACATCTACATCCTACTCTAATGAGCATCTCTGTCAAACGATTTTATGATGCCGTAAAAAGCAAATATTTTTTAGTCCCGAATTAGCATAGATATAAAAAACACATTAAGATTTCGACTGAACTGACAACAGGGGTAAGACGTCTATTATTAAAGTTTTGAGGACTTCCTGATCCCAACTGAAATGACTTTGTAGTATCGCTTAAAGATTGGTGCTATCCTCAAGTCAAACATTGGCTCAACTTTTCAAATATTAGAACAAAACTTTGTAAATCCACTGGTACCTATTAATTTTGGAAAATCATTATATTCTGACTCTCTGATTCCATTATTTTAATTTCCAATCAGCTATATAATATATACGTATAACAACAAATTAACAGTATCTGCCATGATTCCGTAATGTTATTATCGAAAATTTGTGAAAATAAGCGTAAAATATAGGAATTGGTATCGATATTCATAACCATATCCATTATCCATAATAATTTTATCATGGATCAACAACATTACATTATTGTTTACAAAGTTAATCAGTTCGTGAAATGAATACGACTACGACAACTACGACTACGACTACGACGATGACTACGACTTGTATCCATAAATATTTCCGTTTTCAAATATCAAAACTGTAGTCGTAAAAAACTGGTAGCTACATTGTGAAAAACTATTTTTTTGCGGGCAAACCGCGAGGCGCGAATAGTAATTTTATCCGGAATTTAAACCGACACACACAACAAACTGTTGTTAGATATGTTGTATAGGTTCTAGCACTTGTTTCCAGTTCGTTTTGCATAGGAATATACATTATTTATTTCTACGTTTCATATGAATGTTGGTTATTGCATGCTGCTATACGTATCCATCCTAATATAACTCTATGCATGGTATTTATTCTGGCCAAATCACCCATTTGGTCATACCTTTTATTTATCAGGATTTATAATACCCAAGAGTTTCGATCTTGCTGAAAATATTTTTGACAACACATTCATCTCAATTAGAATATTCGCCTGTCTTATTTTTGCACCTTTGGCACTAATTGCATAATATTAAAATAAAAAAAACCCGGTCAAGTGCGAGTCAAACTCGCGCACCTAGTGTTCCGTACAAATTTGTAGGTAGGTATGTAACTAAAAATTTACGATTTTCGGATTTTTTTCTTTTGATTAAATTACAACAAAAATACTATCAATAGTAATAGCCTAGTGGTTAAGGCCTCGCCTCTTATGCACGAGGTTCTGAGTTCAAAGCTGGGCACATAACATTTGGACATTACTGACATCAGTGAAGGAAAATATCATGAGGAAATCTGGACTTCCAGTTTAAAGAAGTCTGAAATCGCCAACCCGTCTTGAGCAAGTGGGTGATCGATACACGTGCCTTCTCTGCCCTGAGAGGCCTTTGCAATGCCGTCGGACAGTCATAGACTGGTTTTATTTTTATACTAGCAGCGTCCCGCGGTTTCACCCACATAAGTGTCGATCCCGCTCGAAATACACGTGGCGCCATCTATTATCATAATAACGTTATTGTTATTTTCCTCGGGAACAGCACTTTTGGGGCATGAAAAGTACCCTATGTCCGTTTCTGTACACCTGACAACGTATATGCAAAATTTCAGGATGATCGGTTTAGTGGTTTAGGTGTGAAAAGGTAACAAACAAACAAACTTACTTTCGCGTTTATAATAATTAGTTAGGATTAATGGTGGTTTGATTTGCATACTACCTTCATACGGAATATGCACCGCCACAAAAATAAAGATGATTGACATTTGCCAATTTCACAATTTCGTTATAATCAGCCAACAAAGCAGCAATACCAGTAACAGAATCGCTTAATAAGCTGAACACAATAATGTAGTTTTGTTGACATAAGAAAGAGCACGTTTTTCATTAGATTCGTTGGAAAATAAAGGCCGGGAGGTAGCCTGCGGCACGTGACAGGGCGACAAAAGATCGTCCGACAGGTATTCGGCGCGCTCAAAATTGGATAGTAATCGATGCGTGAAACTATACTTATGTCATGGGACATAGGGCTCGATAATGTTGAAAACATGTGGTCGCAGTATAAGGTTTTGGAGGGTAGATTATGAGATAGCATTTCAAAATGCTAAAAATATTAAATTATCCTCACTATAGATTAAATCAAAGTCCATCCCAAATGTGTCATATTTGACACACTGTGATTAGTCTGTGTATTGCCATAACAGGGTCAGTAGTCTAAAGTCTGAGCAACAATGAACATTTTAAAATTGATTGAGCTGCGGAGATTAAAAGACATTTGCTCCGTAAAATATTAACTACAAACAGGCGCGACACTCGATATAATCGCACGCGACACAAAGGCATCGCTCGTTGCGCGACTTGCGGTGCCTTTGTGTCGCGCGCGATTTTATAGCGTGTCACGCCTGTTTGAAGGAGCCTTTAATAGGTAAGTACCTAGCTAAACTGGAAGTCGACCCCACAAATCACAATGCTTGAGAAAAAGCTATAATGATATAGAAACATATTCCTGAACACGAACATAAAGTTTGTTAGGGTAATTTTCAATCATACGCTCATTATATTGACTTCGACAAACAATAGCTAATTGTTGGCTATTGCAACAGTTGACTGAGAAACGGGTAAATAACAATGGCCTAGCGATCACTACTTATGTGCAATTGAAATGTTTAAGCTCAAAACGATGTAACTGTGCGTTGCATAAACCTTAGCGAAATTACCGCGTATTGGATTGTTGATCGTCTCGTAAAGAAAATCCCGAGCCACTGAAATATGGTGTGGAAGAAAATATGTAGGTATCATTGTTTAAGAAACGCGTTTAGATATTGTAATAAATTAATTAGTGTATTCTATTTTGCGCATAGTAGGTGTTTTTAATTGCGATATAATAAACACTAATATTACTCCTGGCGGTTAAATTATATGATTATACACATTAATATATTTAACACATTTATTCCATTTTACAACTCATAATTATTACACGCAAAAAACGGCAACAACTCGTTTCTTCTATAAGTCGTTAATTAAGAATGTTCCATCATCATCTTTCTCATTTGCCTGGTGTTTGCAAACCAATTCGTTTCGTAAACTTTTTTGTTTCGTCCTCGAAATGGAAACTTTCGATTAAAATGATAATTTATTCAAAGTAATTAGGGTTTTATAAGCGGGCCGGCCGTGTGTCCCGGCTGAGGGTAATAAGAAGTTGGACGGCATCCGCCTTCAGACTCGCCTTTATGCACAAACGAAGGTCATTATGATCGGATATTCAATTTACCATTGCGCTGACTCAGCAATAATTTACTTTTAAATCGAATTGTGGCGTTTGAATCGAATTTTATAGCTTAATACCTGCTGCTTGTTTTATATGTTTCCACTCATAATTTAAGGACCCACTGCGATTCTAATAAAGCTTTTTGCTTAGATACTGGACGGTTTAGTTAGCTTTACGAGTTTCTTAATTAATATATCACATCTAATAAATAGCTTAATGTAATATGAGATTTTATATTGCCGAATTGGATCATAAAACCTCAACTTAGTGGACATAAAGACTATTTTTTTAAATTAAATCACCACTTAAAGTTTCTGGTGTTAAATTAAAGTAGATGTTCCCGATAAGAAAAATCTGATACTTTTAACAAATAGAAAGAAAAGTCAAATCGAATACAAACACACGCGTAATTCGATCGCGTCTTTAAATCTCCTAGCAATTGGAATCTCTGTTTTCTACCTCATTCAGAGGCGTGGGTGTATCTCCGTATCAAATTAAATCCGTAGCGTTTTATGCAAAACTTATTATTCATAGCTTAGAGCAAACTGTAATAAAAATGCTATTTTTCTCGTGTTAGTGACTTCATAATTTTCTTCGGAATATTTTGTTAGCACCTTAAAAACCTGATTGAGCGTCAGGCTTTTGAGCAAAATGACATGAACATAGCAGTGTCCGTCGGGCGACTTGTCTCTTAACATAAATCGAATGATTTTATGACTCTAGCTGCCTATAAAGATCTCCAGTTTTGCCGTTTGACTAATTTTAATTGCTTTCCGGTTTTTACACCCTACGCTTGATCGGGGCACTGTATTTCACGGACATTTTATCGTTTTAAAACTCAGCCGGTAATAATTTACAATACAACGATGTTTCGATGTGGGTCGTAAATAAACAAAGATTTAATGCAAAAGCCACTTTACAGTCTGTTTGAATTCGCTTTATTTGATGCGACGCGCTGTGACTAAGCGTTTATTTGCATGAACTATACGTTTACCGAAATATCACCGTTACCAGGATCTGGGAATGCTTTTATTTCAAGTATAAATAAACACACTATGGTTTTGCAAACATTGTTCAGGTTGTTTATCTATTGAAGCAAAATTCTTGACTTACCTACTTCTAAAGCTATATTTCTGCATTATACTTTTGTGAGCTAGCACTGCTTAACTGTAATACTATATGTTCATATTTATACATATGTCCTTTTTCCACCATAACGTCAGATCTATAAAGATCAAAACGTAGATTATTGCGACGCACACAAAATATGACGACGTAGTCGGAGCGCAGGTCTTAAATGGTTAATTTCAATTTGTTACCAATCAGACACCCAGTCGATACAAATTATGCGCATATATTTCACTTGTCATAACGAGTAAAATCTCTTGCAGTTTGTATGGTGGGCGTGGCTTATCCGGACCGTATCGACTGCTATCGTTTTGATATGACAAATTCAAAGAGGCGATTCATATTTTATGCATTAGGCGTGTTGGCTATACGTCTGTACAGCGACGGCTGTATTCTTGAATTTTGAATGTTGACAGCAAATGTGTCCATTTTGTTTACAGCGCATGTGTTAGATCTTTGAGTATAAGTACCAATAGTCATAATATTGCTTTGAAGTTAGTCACTGACCCATATAGAAGCTTATTAAAATGTAACGCTAGACCAGACTCGAAAATTGAAGAAGGCGCCTGTTCGAATTTATAATGATGTGTGTTTACGAATGGTACCAGAAATAGGTTGGACATTTGGGACAATCAAATAATCTAGAAATAAAAAATAAAGGTGCAATAGTAAAATCCAGTGATTTTAACTCTAATCTCGAACTGTGACACGAAAAAAATGGAGTCCGTGAATAGCTCTTTAACAAAAACACAAGTAGGCACGTACGAGCCGCCGACCGGATCTCTGTTTTGATTCGAGACTTTTATAAATCGTTGTTTTACTGTGATATATTGTTTCTAAAACGTAGATGTTCGTTTTCTATATCACATTGTATTTTATAAGCAGATGGTTTGTAAGATAAAAGACAAATGAATGTGATTTGCCATCGCCATGACAGTCAACTTTGAATGTATATGTGCGGTGGATAACAATAGTCAGGACTATCTTTCATTGTCATGCACGTGTCGTTAGGATCAGTAAATTCAATTATAAGTCCTCAGAATCGGATAGTAATGCATGATTCATAATACGCACGTATGGTCACGATTTTTACTGCTAAGAACTAGAATTTGATCACGACGCCCGTACATTGTTCCATGCAATTCTTATAAATTGCCATGGATTTTTTTATTTTAAGTGTACCTATTTAGAAAAGGTGGTTTTATTCAAAACTTCCTTCAAATGAACTAACAGTTAAATCTTCGATTTTTTTTTTCTATCACTTAACCTAACACCTTTGGTTGAATTAAGTAGTCTGTACTTTTAATGACTATCAAATTATACTTAGCTGATCTGATGGTGAAGTCCGAGAATGTCCTGTTAGTTGTTTGTTCTAGAACGACAATCGTTTGACTTAAAAAATACTGTATGATTGCTAATTACCACAGATAGAGAAAAAAATTACAATAATTAGGTGCTCTCTTTTGTTTTCTTCAATAGACATATGAAGATCTGGTAGTGAACCACATTATTTGTAAAAGCTTGTATACTATTAATGTACCTTGTAGCTTCAGGGACTACCAATAGTCCCTGAAATTGTATCTGTGTTCTTAGAATGGAGTACCATTCTAAGAACACAGATACAATTTCATTCCTTGGTAGTCTTTCTAATGTAATATAAGATTACCTAACTGCTTTTGCTCAAGATAAAAATTGAATTCCGTTGAGAATTATGAAATGTATTTCATCAGTGACAGGGACATCCATAAAGGAGAAGGCAACTTCTGGGCCCAGCAGTTAACTAGTTGAAATGTGTATCAAAAAACCGTTATTTTTTTCTAAGGTAAATCACTAAATATAGTACCATGTTTCTATCTAGGAAGCGAGAAAAGTTAAATTAAGTAATGAAACTAAATAATCGATTAAACACAACTGAATTCTTAATAATCGATTCTGAATAAATCGCTAAAATGTATGAAAATCGAGTAACAAATGTTTATCAATCGTTTCGTGGTATCGATTCATGGCGAATCGAGTTCCTTTACTTTTTCTTCAGCTAGCAACACTGGTCACCGACTGACACTACTGACAGTGACAGGATAAAGCCGGCACTCGTTCGTTTTCTATCGTTCTGAGTGCGCACGTATTTTCCTTGTTTTATTGTTTAACCCCACGACCTCGGCTTTGCATATTATAAAGGACTATTCGACGGATCTTTCTACTTTGAACTACCTGGCTTTCTCTATTTTTGACAACTGATTACGCTTATCGATCGGATATTCGACATGGATCGCTGTGTGAACTGTACTATTGCGACTGGTCGCAGTAACTCTATTGGCAGAAGAGTCTTGGATGATGAGGCGATTTTATCAGTTATTCAGCAGTGGCGTGCATCTCAGCCTGTAAGTACTTATTCAAATCGAGCTTTTAACCTATCAAGCGAACAAAACCATTTTACTGTCTCCGGCGTCATGTCTGTTGGCTGTCTTTTTGTTGGATAGCATATATTAAAACAATACTTATTAGCTAATTAGTTTATTAATTAACCACACGAAACTATGGAGTGTACTATTTGACGTTTCAATCATAAAAAAGGTGTAGGTTACCGTCAAGACCTGATGGGTCTAAGTCCGTGACAGGCTTTAGTGCTTTGAGATATTGACAGTTATTGGGACCATTTCGATCTCGGACGGGTAGTAGCGACTTGGTTGAACATGTATGTAATGAAGCTTGTTTATGGTGGAACATGATTTAAATAGATAACTTATTTCAGGTAACTGGTGAGAACTATGTATGCCAAGCATGCTGGAACTTGGCCCAAGATGTGGTTCTTGGGAGACGTCCAATTGAAACACCAACCCATGTGGGCCATTCCAGTGTTTGTGTCCGCTGCGGTCGGTCACTGTTAGCACAGAGGTACAACCACCTTCTTCGCAGTGATTCTGCTCGTGAATATGCGATATATAACGTGATCAGAGAGTGGATACTGCCACAAACAAGCTGTATTAGTATAATAAAAGATTTATTTGCAAAACTAAGATGATTTTACAATTTTTTTTTGTAAACATTTTCATTATTAGTGTGTGTACAATAAAGAATACATATAAATAAAAGTAATTATCTGATCTGATTAGTAGTTACATAAAATATTATAATATAATTAGTATATTTAATAAATATTTTAATTGTGGATTTAATTTTACTTTGTTATAGGTGGGTGAGTCGGATCGTATATGCCACTCTTGCTGGATATTAGCAGACAGAGCTGCGGTTCACATGAGAACTGGTCCCTCGACTTCCTCGCAGAGCAACCCACCACCAACTCAATTGTCTGTTGGGCAATTGGATAGAGATCATATCAACAATTTGCAAGAACCCGCAAATGTTTCCGTTCAACCAGAACAAAATCAAAGTGACAATGTACTAGTACCCTCAGTGCAACCACATTTGCCAGATGCCCCTATTGTGGAACTTGGAAGGCAGCACCCTGAACCAACAATTGTATTGCCAGATTACATGCGGGCAGTTGAATCAGAGCGACGGTGCTTTATAGAAGGATGCCAGAGAACTGAACGATATAGAGTTCCTCTAGCAACAAGAAAAATGTTACTAAATGAGCATAAATATTATGTGCCCCAAAATAATCGACTTTGTGATATACATTTAGTCATCGAAGCATGGGATTTCCTAGATAGTTTAAGGAGTAATTATTTACAAACATTTACTGCGAGGCATATCCAAGATATGATGACATTAAAAGAGTCACATAAAGAAAGCTCATTGAACTTTGGAAACATTGATGATATGGAAGACCATTATGTGCATACCTGGATTGGGTTGACTAAAGCTCAGTTCCGTCAAATATTTGATGAGGTGCCGCAATTGTCTGAACTTCGCAACAGTTCTTCAGTTTTAGCAGCCTATCTTATGAAATTAAGAACTGGGGACTCAAATGAAAGGTTGTCAACATTATTTAAAATATCTAAAAGAACATTAGAGAAGTGGCTATTTCAAGCCCGTGAGATATTAACAGAACATTTTGTGCCCCAGCATTTAGGTCTACAACATATCACTAGGGAACAAATACAAGAAAGAAACTTAGCCATACCTAGTGCTTTATATGAGGGAGATTCTAGGCCCATCGCTATATTTGATGGAACTTACTGCTATGTAGAAAAGAGTTCTAATTATTTGTATCAGAAAAAAACATACAGTTTGCATAAATACAGGAACTTGACAAAACCTTTTTTGATGGTGTGCACAGATGGCCATATTATTGATGTTTTGGGCCCCTATCCAGCCACCACGTCAGACTCAGATATAGTGAAACATGAATTTTTAAGTGAAAATTACCCACTCCGGGAATTTTTCCAAGATGGTGATGTATTTATACTGGATAGGGGTTTTCGAGATTCATTATCATTATTAAATCATTGTGGATATAGGACATACGTGCCTGCTACCTTGGCGCAGGGTGAAACACAGCTGTCAACACTTGAAGCAAACAAATCGAGAGCAGTCACCATTTGCCGTTGGGTTGTAGAAGTTGTAAATGGCAGGTTTAAAAGAGATTTTAAATTATTTAGGCAATGTTATTTCAATACAGCCTCAAGAAGTTTAATAAAGGATTTTAAGGTGGCTGCTGCTCTCATAAATAGATTTCACCCTCCCATTACCGACAGAATAGACAGTGGGGATATCATTAATCAAATTAATTTAAATATGAATAGACATAACGTATTAGGTGATTTTATTGTTACCAATCAATATAATAGACGTAGGGCTGATTTTGAAGCAATAACTGTTCAAAATGATAATTTAAATGATTTTCCCCAGTTGTCATATGATGAGTTAATTCTTGTATCCTTGGGTACTTATCAATTAAAGCAGGCACGGTCCTATTTTGGTGAACATATGCGGGGAAGTGATGGGTTTATCATAGAAGTGTGCAGAGAGGTAAGCAGCAGCCTTCTTCGACAGCTGTCAGCTTCAAATACTTCATGGTTATTGCGGGGACGTATACAATCCCGCCATATAAGTCGCAAAACATATTTTGTTTATATTTTAGTTGACAGCTGTCGAAGAGGACGAGATTCAATATTAGGCCATTATTGTAATTGTATTGTAGGTAGAAGGACTGTAGGCTGCTGTGCCCATGTAATGTGCATAATATGGTATCTCAGTTGGGCAAGATACCAAGAAAATATCGTACCTCCTGCACAATTCTTAGACGATATTCTCATAATTATTGAAGATGAATAATAAATATTTTATACATATATTGGTGTTTTATTTTACTTCCTCTTCACCCTTTTTCAAAAGGTACCTGCTACTGCTTCAAGTGCAGAATATTGAATATAGAGACTTATGCTTGTACCTACCTGCTTGTGTTCGACTGTAGCGACTGTCCAGGTCGTGCCAAACGTGTCAGATCTTCGACACTTCACACATGGAGACTCTCTAGTTGCACTCCATGCATAAAACCATTACACAACCGAAGCCATTCTAAAATATTTCGCAAATAACATCATAAAAGTACAATGTTATAATATAACCTCACTTTTACTATAGTTCATATAACTTGATTACTGGATAGCCAAATTTCACCAAATCTTCAGTGAGGCCTTGCTATTATACCCTCTTACAAATAAGGCTAGTTTGATTGAGTTAACACCTGGGCCCAGAAAACTATGGAGCCCTTGCTTTCTCCTTTTGACCGGCATTGCACTTTTCTATGAGACAGCAGAAAAATTCTGAGCTATGGGTTTAGAATCATGTGCTATATTCATTATTACAGTTTGAGCATCGATGTCCCTGCTACCCTGAATACTGAAACAATAATATTTAGTTAAAGGGAAAAAACAGAAAACTTACAAGCAAAAAATAAACAATTTAAATAGTTTGGGCTATGTTTTTGCTTTTCAATACAATTATTTGCCATTATTATAAAACATTTGTTTAAGTTGCCCACAGAAATTCAATTTTAGTTTGAAAATATCAAGTTTAGAATTTCGAATAACTGATTTTATCAATCCTTCGTTACCGCAAAGTTCAACGGAATCTTGTGGTCTTAATAAAAATTATTACACTTTACTACAACGGACTTTTAGAGGTTATAGTTAAGTATGAGTAATCTCAAATTTATAAAGCGAAACGCTCATTTTTAAGCTATCAAATTCATAAATCAGTTTTAATGCTCAAGAATGATTGATGAATCGGCCTTGGTGTTAAGATAGTATAATTTAATGTAATATCACAAGATTTAATCACTCTTAATAAAGTTCTTAGAAATGACATGCCCATTAGATTTAAAATATGAATTTTAAAAAGATCATCCAGTTTTATGTGCTTTTTAGGGTTCCGTACTCAATGGGTAAAAACGGGATCATATTAAGGCCAGGTATTCCGAGCGC
This sequence comes from Luperina testacea, assembly GCA_927399505.1. Taxonomy (NCBI): domain Eukaryota; kingdom Metazoa; phylum Arthropoda; class Insecta; order Lepidoptera; family Noctuidae; genus Luperina; species Luperina testacea. The sequence goes on along the minus strand of OV656768.1, from coordinate 11,981,495 downwards.
CGTAGGCATTTAACGCATACCTCAGCCCCCGCAAGGAGTAGCGATACGTAATAAGTTACGATGCGCGGGAGACGCGCGCGCCAAAACGCACCGCTCATGAGTTCACGAACTCGAGTAGGTACTAAGTTGCGTCACAGAGTAGAGCAATGCAGTAGATCAACTTGAATTGATTAGTATAAGTTTATTTTGTTTTATTTTTCTAGTAGTAGTTATTTATAAGGTTATAGATAGATTAGGTACGTATTGTATAAACTTGATACTAATTATTAAAAATAATTTGTATACTTTTTTTTTTATAAAAAGGATTTAAAATCTGACTGACTAAAATCAAATATTCGTGCTACAGTATAAAAAATCAAGCAGTAGGCACACTTACTTTAGGAGAATTGTGTTACAATACTTGAATTACAATATCAATGCGTATTGTAATTCAACAAAGCTTAGAGGTATAAATGTTCTTCTCGTGTAACACATAATGTGAAGCGTGACTGCGTGAGTCGTCAATAAAATAAAAATAAAGTATGTTTATTTAGACGTGACAACGTCTAATAAATCGATGAAGCTGGTTGCACTCACGAAAAAACATGACTCATGTAGCGTTACCTCGCGGCCTCGCTCTGTAGCGTTCCATGGCGGCTTGAAGTGCAAGCGAATATTAACAAATGCAATGCAACTATTCCATCAGTATTTTCTTATGACATTGTCACGTTCAACTATCGTCAGTAAACCGACTTTACACACAACCGATTTTTTTATCAAATTAAAAGTAAACACTTTTATATCTGTAAAATATCCAACTCTGCTGTCAAATAAATCGATATGATGCGTTTTTTCTTGGAGCTGTGTCATCAGGTAATTCATGTCAACAATTCGTCGTCCACTGATGGGTTGATAATCGTGTTCGATTTCGTTTTCAACGCTTAGAGTGTAGTTTTCAATTTCCTCCATTGTTCTAAAAACAGATTATTTTAATATAACCTAATGAATTCCACATAATTATTATGTAAAACAAAAAGTAGCAACTTACTCATTGATATTATTATTAGGTGATACATTATTATGTTCATTTAAAGGCATTTCAGCATGTGTGACATGGGCATTGGCAGCATGAATAGTCGTTCTGTAACAATAAAATATATTTTTTTGTTTCAATATTCATAGTTGTTAGTAAATGCGATAATTATCTACTATATAAAAATAAGTCGGGTTTTCCTTCCTGACGCTATAACTCCAGAACGCACGAACCGATTTCCACGGTTTTGCATTCGTTGGAAAGGTCTCGGGCTCCGTGAGGTTTATAGCCCACGGGATCGACATTTACGCGGGTGAAACCGCGGAGCGCAGCTAGTCGGATATATAAACTTACGCATTTTATGGGCTATTTACTTATGCCTATGGCATGCCGTAGCATGTTTTAGTCTGATTTTAATTGAATCGGTTAAAACAATATAATTGATTATTAATAAGTACAATACAGTTACTTACTCCTCAATCCTAAGATTATTCAAGTAAACCATGCTCTAAAGTCATCAATGGAGACACTTTATGCCCTTCCGCATGCTCTATTGATCTGTAACACAAAAGTTGTTTTTGACTTGTTGGTAATTAACAAGTAAAATTTTAAAAAAACTTTCTTATTATTAAACCAGTCTGTTTAATAAAGACAACCGCATTGAAATCGATTCATCCGTTTTCCGTTTAGGAGCTACAATGCCAAAAACAGATACACACGCACACTGACATACAGACAGATGCACAGAAACAAAGATACGCAAACAGTAATAATAATTAATAAATAGGTACTTTAATTTTAATAATAAAGTAGGTATGTATGTGACCCCCACATACATACGTACCTACTTAATTTAAGTATATGTATTTAATTTCTTTATGTAATTTTTATGGTGTTACAATAACAAGTGAGATACTATTTAATTCAAATAGTAAAAAATAGAGAATGTCTTTAAAATAAATAATATAAAAAAACTTACTCGATATTCGCCGAATGATTAGTTAATACATGCGCACTGCGCTTGGCCTGCAACTGCATTGCTCTAAAACATTAAAAACCCACTTAAACATTTCAAGCCAAGTATCTTTTATTATTCCATTTGGAGTTGGCATAATTAATAATAAACATGCAATAACAAAAATCTCGAGTGAATTCTACACACTGTTCCTCTTGCAAATAAATACTGAATAAAATTATGCATTGGAGAACTTCTCTATAGCCAAACTAGCCATTGATTTTTTTATGTATTTCAAAAATCTTAGCGTTCTCTAGTAGTACTGATATTTTTATACTGTGGACAAATAAAACATTTAGGTAGGTAGGTACTTACTTCTTCTTTCTTTCTATTTGTTTCTTTTATTGCTTTACATGACTTTTTTCGCCTGCGTTGTTTATTGCCCATTATAACTAACAAACAAACTCTCAAAAACAGATGATAAGTTTCGCGAAGATGTCGCAGAAAAAACTGACACAGGTCCGTCGTCCATAAGCGCCAGCACGCGACTGAACGGCCCCGTAGGAGCCGCCGCGGGCGCTTTTAATTCATATTTAAACTTAGTAATTAAGAAAATCATTTTATCAAGTCAAACTCTGCGAATTTGCCTATAACTAATTAGTTTCTTTAATATAGTACAAAAATTAAATGTAAAAAGTCAGTAATATAGTCATAATATTGAAAAAACGTTCTAAAAAGGGGTAACTTTGCGATTTTTTTCTATCGTGTGAAGTTCATCAGGTCTTGCAACTGAATGCGATTTTGACAAGACAAGATCCTTAACTAATACAGATATATTTTTTTTTTATTTAAAACCCTATATTCTTTGTCTCAGATTGTTTTAAAAAACTTAAATTTGGGGCCACCTAGCCTTAAGACTCCACTGTCCGTCTGTCTGTCTGTCGCCAGGCTGTATCTTATGAACCGTGACAGCTAGACAGTTGAAGTTTTCACAGATGATGTATTTCTGTTGCCGCTATAACAACAAATAATAAATATATAAGCTTTTTATTGAATAGAATTTGAATATTTAAATTAATAAGTTTTTCGAATTCTAGAACACAGTAATTAAAACACTCTCGCAAATTGTTGCTGGTTTAATTTGTGAGCTCGTTTATAACTGTTGCGTCATACACTAACGCCTAAATAACATAGCCAGATTGACGTGCAGATAGGTCCTAACAAACCTGCGCAGTTGCATGCCGTGCTCATCATTTATCATGGATTTATCATAAGATCGACACCACTGAGATAGACGAGTCAATCCAGCCACCTTCACGAAATATGACGTCACTTCATACAATTTACGAACGTCAATATCGACGCACAGAAGCGGAAAATTGTACCTTTTTTGTACACCTACATTTTTTTAGTCTAAGCTTTATTTTGATTATGTTCATAAATTGTATTATTTTATAGACTTCCGCAGTAGTAATGGCAGGTGAACTGATACGGGTAATTGATGATAGAAAATAATAAAATATAGGTTTCCACAGCGCAATTTGTAACAGTCGATTGAAAGCGATGGCGGATTCGTGTTCATAGAACTCGAAGCAAGCAGCTTGTCATTAGCAATCCACTGTGCCAATGTTTAAATCTGTTCGCTATAAAGCTTGTATTTTCAACTATTTTCGTTAACATGTTTTATGCAATGAATTCCAGTTCGTGTTTTGCCTGTTTGTTTTATTTCCCAGTAGTATTCTCTAGTAATACTAAACTGTAAATAGTTTCAGAAATTCTAGCGCTTTTGCAATTTCAAAGCTCAATAAAAGAAGTGAGCCATGATGGCGTAGTAGGTATAATAGATATAAAACTTCTGAACGGCAAATGAACGGAGCACCGCAATCCTCTAATAACCACCAGAAATGACGTAAAACGTATCTAATTAGGGTAGCAATTGTTTATTGTGGAGCTCATTCCACACAATAGAAGCGTGTAGGTAAAAGTTGGTCCAATCAAAGCGGAATGTTACCACATTAAGATTATAATTTCGCTTCATTCGAGAGCAATAAGCGGCAATAAGGTCCCACTCACGTATTGCAGAGAGGGCTAAAGGCACGTATTTTTCGCATTATCGGCTAAATTATTATAAAGGGAACAGACGTGTGGTGTGGTAGTCTAGGGAAACTGTGCTGCGAGCGAAACAATTGCCGCGGAAATAGCACGTTCGACATTTTAAAACGAGGTGAAATGAGCCGCAACTTTGTGAGTCGCACTTGCAACTTTATGTTAAGCGGTTGCATCATGCTGTTGCAAGTGTTTCACAGTCTTAATACGGTTATACTTGTGTTATCCGAGGAAAGGAAATAAAGTTAGCATATTGTAATGATCACAGGGTTATGGAATATACGTTTTTTGCGGCATAAACGGCCGTATATTTGTTTTAAAATTAACTTAGAGGTTTGATTATTTCACAGCTTCAAGGGACCGCAGTCTTGATTATAAGGTTTTAATTTCTACTCGATACCTCTACGCGTTCCCGAGATAAAGGGTCTTGACAGACAGACAATCAGACGGACAACAAAGTGATCATATTACTATAAGGGTTCCGTTTTTTCCATTTGAGGTACGGAACACTAAAAAAAACACAAAAAAAAAAACAAAAATATTTGATTCTTTATTTGTTTTTAATAAAACTGAAATGAGAAAAAACATACAGGAAACAGGATAGGTATTCATATTTTGAAAAATAAAAAATAAATACTCACTGACATTTTTCATTTGAAACTTTATGAATCTCGCATTCCGCTGTTCAAACAATAAGAACTTTTCAACAAGTTGAGTACGAACATTTTATGAAATATCATTCTAACATGGAATATTATGTTTCAAATCTAAACAATGGGTAGGTTTAACCATTTCCTTACTCTAACGTCAAAGTGACAAGAATGAATTAATATTTCTTGCTTGCCATCACTCGCTGTTGTAGACACGTCCAAATCTTGTAAGATCACTATAGAACAATGACTGTCCGGAATAAAAAATACGCTTTGATCAGTTACGTGCTTACGTTGCCTTTTTGTAGGAGAAATTTCAAATAGACGAGTCCACAAATCAAGTTACTTTCCATAATGCTCTTCTGCACTTAACTATTATTCATCTTCACGCGGTCTCAAAGGAAAGCATTCCATTTGTTCTTACAAGCTTACATACATACAAACTTCCTTCGTTCATATTCAACAAAGCTCTCATAAGTCCCGTCCAGTCGTTTCAAAATTTGGGATTTTTTAAAAAGTGCATCTTGGAAATTTTCACCTCTCCGTGTTCCAAGTTAATATTTATGACCGCGACACAAACAAAACATGGCCGCATTAGTATTCGATCGTGCTTTAAATTTTAGATTCGTAAACCGCTTTATCAAAAGCAATATCGTCTATGTATTAAACATTAGGTACCTAAGTTTTAAATGCGGTCGAAGTAGGGGCGTTTTACATCGAAAAGTTTGTAAGAAACCTCGGAATTTTTGAGACTAATAAGTGTCGTAGCGAAGCCCGCATACTAAAGAGACATCCCGTGCATGGTAATAGGAACTCGGAGGGAATATAAAATGCCAGTATCTACCTAGCTATCATTTTAGAGGGTGCCGCTGTCAGAGTGTTTAAGATAACCCAGGACGTGACACCTATATCAAAGCGTTCAAATGTACCTAACGTGTCAAAATTCTTAAATAAGCTTCGACGACGCGAAAAGTCGGCTTGTGAACTTTTAACCCGAAGCCCCTGTTAAAAAATATTACCGGAGAACATGACGAGAATTTTAGACACAAAGGTGACGTGGTTATGAAATGAATTTCAAAATGTTGTTTATTAGATTTTCACTAGGAACGACTCAAGCGAATTGGTTTCCTGTTTATGAATATGAGAAGGGTTGTTGATATGGATCAACTGGTAATTTATAAGAGAGACCGGCCTTCTGTTATTCATTGTCCTACAATAGTAATTAAGGTAATATTTCTATGCCAATCCAAATGCAGAGTTCAGCGCCATATCTTAAAAGGGTCCTTACAAAGGAAGTTATTATTCTAATCTATTCAACGTTAGGGTCATAATAATAGCGCCACAATTAGTTTCAAATAACCAGCACCACGTCTGTAATATCAATCCACATCATTACGTACACCTGAACTGGATCATGTTCTTAGAAATGGTCAATTTGTGCCGTGACAAAAAACATCCTGCCATAATGGGGTCTTATCGCTGGCGCTGATTACACGTTCTCTTCGGCAACAGAAGGCGATGCTATTAAATTGTCATTAAAGTCACCTCAGTGTCATCTGCGACGTCCGTTTTCGTGGGACCAACTTTTTGTTGCAGTTTTTAGTTTTACACCGCTTCCAAATCTCATTTGGCGGGCCACCGAGAATTTTTATTGCATTTTAATCGCTATCTTCAAGAATCAAAGGTCTTTTTGGTAGTTTCTGAGAGGTAAATAAAAGTTTGTCGGGTTTCGTTAATGGCACTCGATGTAATTTGATGTAAATTGACCGCCCCGACCGACAGGAGCGGCCACGCAACATGTCAACTATGAAATTGTTACCTGAGTAATGTTTAATTTTGGTGTGATTAATGTTTCGGACCTTTACTTACGAACTTGGTATTACAGATTAGTTTGATCGTAGAATAATTTGAATGTTCAGACCAAAATGCCGGACATTTCGGTTAAAAAAGAGGTATCGAATAAATTATCCTCTTCCAAATCAGATTAAGAAAATCGATGATCTCGTTGTTCACAAAAGTTGGAGGAACGGTAAAATTTTATTGATGACTGTCACGGTAATTTCGCGGGCTGGTATTACGGGGTAAAGAAATTGCCTTGCCAACCTCCTCCATTGCGTAATGGCCGATGTGACCGCGATATCTTAATAAGTGGTTCTTGATCAAGTACCTTCGAAGAAGCCTCGGGCTTTGCATAATTGTTAAACGTTTCAGCATCGATTCAGATACGCAGAGATGGTAACCATTTACCCTATTACCGGGCCTTTGAAGAATTATCACGATTCGATTCTCAGAATAAAACTGTTTTGTTAAAACTTACAAGGTCTCAGTCATTATGTTATCTCAAACATATTCTTTGATGTTTCATAAATTGTAATTTTCGGTTAAGGTAAAACGTTTTACTGATATTATTATTATTATACTCTACAGCTGTGTTATGTAGCCTCTATTTTTTTTAAAGATATTATCAGAATAAATTAAAAAAGGTCCTTTGTATACAAAGTTTTGTTCTACTAAAACGCGATTGTGTTCTGAAGTTGGGCCCGAAGTCATTTGAATTTCAGAATATCAAGTAGGGGTCTTCTGTTTAAAATTGTAGGATATAATAATAATTTCAGATAGCTAAGCTAGGTACTTAAAATATTTCGGTTTTTACTTTAAAAAAGGATTCATATCTTAATAATTCGTCTACAGTTAAGTTTGTCCTTCATGAAAGCTAAGCTGATCACACAAATATTATTGTGAAAAAAAGGCTTCAGTAAAGTATCCAAATCGTCTAACTTTTACGCAATATCCTTCATATATTTTCGTTTAGAATATTACACATGATGTCTTCGTATAAAGCTTTCCAATAGAGCCTCTTTCGTTTACTTTGTAACTTTTTTTTTCTGCTTGTAGGTATCTCCTTGCTTTACTTTATGCGAATAAATTAGGTACATAGCTAAATGCAAATAGCTATGTATGTATTTATTCAGGCAAACATTATGACGGCTTATTTTCCGGAAACTTTGCTAGTCCGTTCTATTGCATGTGCTAAGCTGGACTCCCATTTGGTGTAACCTTGAGACGCACATCGTGACATCGCACTTTTTTCTCGCTCTTAAAGGCTCGCTCTCTTAAAGCTCTCTTAAAGGCTCTTTGAAACAGGCGCGACACGCGATAAAATCGCGCGCGACATAAAGGCACCGCAAGTCGCGCAACGAGCGGTGCCTTTGTGTCGCGCGCGATCCGCGTCGCGCGTCGCGCCTGTTTGCAGGAGCCTTTATTTGATTTAAAATATGTCATAATGCCACTTTATTTCATTAAGTATGTTTTTTGTATACCTTCTTTTATATATATTAATAATGTAATTTGTTATCATTTAATTGTGCTTTTGTGTGTTGTGGTATGTCTTTTGTGTGCATTAAATAAACATTTTATCTATCTCATGGCGACAAACTTGGAATCTCTTCTCCTCATTTCTATGACGGATAGCTCCTTGAAATCTTATATACCAATAAAATTAGCCACGGTCAAGACCGATCACAAATCTCACGGTTCCTTCTGCTCTCGTAAACCATAAATAAAGTTTCCGCTCGTGCATGACCGAGTTTTTGCTCATTACAACGCAAAACTGAATAAGCTTCATGGTTGCGTATAGACAAAAAAGTAAATAGATTGCATGAAATATGTACATTATTATAATACCTCGAACAAAGAGGCTGAGGATCATTACAGACAGAGCTAAAAAGCTCGATTTAGCCCAAGATGAGTTCAGGCGAAACATACGTTGTAGTTTTATTTGCGATTTTATTACGGACTAGAACAGACTGCTTTCTGCCCGCGACTTCGTTCGCGTTACATTAACACTTTTTTCTTTTCTTTTAATTAACGTTAGTTACTCCTTAGAACATCAGCTATCTGCTAGTGAAAGTCCTGTCAAAATCGGCCGAGCCGTTTCGGAGATTAGCCGGAACAAACAGACAGACAGACAATTTTTTTTTTTTATAAGTAGGTATCTACCGTATATACTTTCATCTCCATTTAGTACAAAGTTGTTATTTTGACATTAGAAACAGACACTTCAATTTTATTTATTTATATCGATTGCAAAAACCTTCCGTACGTTGCGATACTCGCCTCGTGAGTGTACTTCAGTTTTTATACTGTTATGAATAGTTATGATTGATAACTGCAAGTAGCAACGGGTTCTGCAGCGTGTCGTTAAAAACAGTGGTTGTGTCATTACCGCGATAATTAATGTTATATTTAATAAGATTTTACTTTTATGGTTTATTTATTTGGGTTAAGGGAGCGAGGTAGAAAATTCGTATGTAAATTGGTGTAGCTTCCAGGTAAATTGTATTCATTAATCAGGTTTCAAGTTCTGGGTAAATTAATTGATTAAATCCAAACTGCAACGGTTCAATTTCAAAGGTTTCATTATCAAAATGGCGGAATTGGAACAGTGCTTTTTGATGATATTCCAGATAGGATGACTAACGCTAAAAATATGTTTTTTACTGTAAAGAACAAAAAGATTTCTTCATAACCATTTTCTTTACGTAAAATATAAGCTCTCAACCTTAAACATAAAACAGTACCTAATCTGTGATTTAACTCAAAGACGTTTAAAAACGAAATTCTATCATAAAATAAATGTTGTAAAACATAAATATAAACTATAGTAGGTATTACGTTTCCGTAGGAAATCTTAAAAATAACATAAAATAATATTATTTAGTTGAAGTAATTTTAGACAAGATAAATTTTAGTTAATAATATTCAATTTGTTCGTAAAACGCAAGGCTGCGGGCACACAGGTGACACAGGTAAGGCGACAACGATGCGGGTCGGTACAACTTGAACAATAGTCTTTTAGTTAACAGCATGCGTAATTACTTGCTACATTGTTCTTGTGCTGTGTCGCGTCGCGTCACCGCGTCGCCATCGTCACGTCGGTTGGCGGGATATTGTCATATTAGTGACGAAACCGCGGCCCAAAAAACCAACCTACTAAGTTTACCAAGTAAAGTCTTTCGGACCGTATTTTGGCCATGGCGGCCAATCTCAACGGAGACTAGTCTTCGGCGCGGAGATGTTGTGAACACAAAAGTGCACTCTCTCTTCCTCACTTTCATAGTTCTATGGGACGGCAATAACGTGGTTTCCGAGGGGGTATCACACCGCCAACTTCCAAACTCCGGGCTGTTACTAAGAAATTCCTAATGGAAAAACCCAGGACATCTTAGTAATCGCACTTAGTAAACGCTTAGTAGTCGCACTTGCGACCACGAGACCAAATAACCAGTAACTGGGTTGTGAAGGTCGGATAGACAATCGCTCCATGTAAAATACTGGTATTCAGTTGCATCTGATTAGACTGGAAGCCGACCCCGTATATTAAGGAGAAGGATATGCAGTTTGATTTTTAAGTACCTATACCAAAAGTCTTTCCCAAATTGTACGGACTTGATTGAATTTGCCTAAGGTCACACAACTGTCACCCCAAACGAATTGATAAAAAAATAAGGTGACGTTGACTCAGTTGCTGAGGCTAAGATAAAAAGAATCAAAATCATTTTGCAATATAATAATTATAATAGTAGATTGTACAACTAGTGCATAAAAGAAGCCATTTTGTCCCGGGCGATGGTGGATAGTTAAGTCGAGGGATAAAATGGCTCGTTTATGCCCAAGTCACCACAAAAAACTACTTCAACCCAAGAAATAATGAAAAACTGAACGGACAGAGCCATTTCCATTCAACTTATTTGTTTATACAAAATATCCGTTATCGTCGGAATACTTCGCTCCCGTCGGTCAATAATAACACCAATTGTATGCCGCCCCAAGACTTCCCGCAAATGACGCAGTATTTGTTATTACCGGTAGACTAACTGTTTATCTCTGTTTTATTATTCTAAGAAGTCGATCATGGATTTATGGACCGCGTTTAAGGGTTGTTGAGTAGTTATGTAGTGCCTCAGGCTTCGTTAGTACGATTATCTTAGAGAACTTTAGTTAAGGTAAGTGTTTGAGTTGTTAAAACTGTGGTGTTATTTAAAGTGGATAAAAAAGTTCACGAATTAAAAATACATAATTTGAAGGATTTAATTGCAACGTAACATACATAAAAATATTAAAATGCGTTTATACTGTCCTATGAGTATTGTGACTAAACGTGATGCATTGTAAGGCCCTTTATGAGACACGTTTTTGAAGTGAAAACTTCTTTAGGTGCGTTGGTAATTTTTTGAGATGGGAAAAAACCATTGAACTCGCGCCACTGTTAAAGTAATCGACAACGCGCGTGTTTTGTTTATAAGACGATTAAAAAATACCCGCTTCGGATGTATTCGACTGTCCTCGGGATGTACTCGGTTGTAATGTATATCCGATATTTCAGTGAGTGATGGCAAAGTATTCTGTTTGTGTTTTGTTTTCACTTCTGTCGGCACTCCCGGAGTGCGACTGTTTTTCTTTGCCGTGAAAAATTACGTTATATTCGCCGTGTGTAGGCGGGTCGTCAATGTTGTATGGATCACTGTGGAAGCTTGTTGACGGAGACGTTTTTCTACGACGCGGTTTATACGCTGTACCATTAAGAAATCGTGCAGTGTTCAAAGGGCCTTATTAGTTACAGGAGAGGTGCGAAATGTTACAAAATTATCAAAAACAAAAAATCATATCTTATCCCAAAATAATCTTGCCATGACATCATCTAATGCTTTTCATAAACTACCCTACTTGCAATAGCCCGTAGATTTATTTAAAATAACTCATAAACGAATATACAAGGGTGACACTGATACACCCCGCTGTTTCTTTATGTTTAATGTTATTAGGCCGAAATGGTTTCCTTTGAATCGGATCAGGACAAGCCCTTTTCATTGTAAAGCAAATGATAATGGTAATGGTTGGACACCATGTTGCGCTTTATTGTGAATCATGGATATTAGAACACATAGAAAAGGCGTCTGCCAACAAATAAACGCGATAGTAAAGCCCATATGAATTCATTTCGAAGCAAAGCTGCTCGTATACCAGTTTTTGATCGTAGCTTCAGTAGACAACAGACCAGAGCCATATAAAAATTTATGTTGATATTATATTCAACGAGAATTGATGAATGGACGATAAACTTTGCCTTTTGTGTACAAAGATAATCGTGTAGTTAATAAATTTACACATAATACAACTACTGACAAGACCACAAAAACTTTATACTTCTTACACATGTATTAATGGTAAATTGATGTTGATTGACATATCATGCTATGAAAAAATGTATAGATTAATCTTTTAAGAACCGGTAACATCGCATGCCCTTAGCGGTGAGCGGCTAGGTAGCTGATGTCCTTGATAGCTGCCTGTCTCTACTCCGTACCTATATAATTGGATTAAAATAAATGTGTGTTTTTAATTGCTCAATTGTTTTCATAGCGGATATTTTTTGCCGTTGACATCAACTTAAATGTTATTCCGACTTCATTGTAAGTGACATTGCATTGACTATTAATATAAATACCTAGAAATCTTTTTTTGTTAAGGATTACTTATTAAAATGATAATATTACGGCGGGAATATTGTAGAGAATGCTGTACTTGTTATATCCTTTTTTATCTACCCGTTTCAATTATGTTAAGCCCTGTGAGCGTATTGTATATTGAATTAAAATTCTGTTATAACCTGTGTCGTACAAATATTCCATGAAAAACGTAACAAAACCTTCAGGCATTTCCGCTTACCATACATCCTCTAGGTGTTAATAAGTAGCAGGCTATTGATTCTTGTTTTCAGAAAGTTTTGATTCTAAGCCACTTCTAGTGACTGAACATCACTGTTTCCCTTGCAATAGAGTTGGGAGTCCATACGACATTAACATTCGAGATAGGATGGTCGTTATGTCGATAATTTACTGGGGAAATGACTAAATAAACACAGATATGACTGATAGAGCCTCCTGTCGCCGTTCGTGGAACGAGGACGGTAGAAGGGTAAACTCGAGAGTTGATTGAGTGGGGATTTTGATACCTACTAGAGAGGTGAATTTACACAGGGTAACATGTCAATTCGGTGTATACTTACGATTGTAAATGAATTAATAAGTTATGCTATTATTACGAGTATTGCTGTGGACCTGTTACCGCCACTAGGCAATACTTACATAGTGTGGGGAAAAATGGATTAGGAGGATCATTATTTGTCATTTAATGTGCCCAGATAGTTTCAGTTGGAAAAGGTTAGTCTCATTCTTATTAAATCACTACATAACTAGGTACATAACTAGTACAGACGCCAGCACATCAAGTTACTACAATCTGTCAAATTTCTTGAATAGATTTTCAACTTTATCGCTACAACATAAGGTTCAATGATGATTGGGACCCATTTGAATTTCAACAAAATTATAAAGGTTGTAAGTACCCACAGTTGACTTGCTTTTAAAATCAACAGAAAGAAAGATTTTGAAATTTTAAACATATTAAATATTTGTGTAGTGTCTACTGGATTACTTGATTATCACAGTGTAGGTAACAATATGTTATGTAATGAATGACTAGTTTATGTTTTTAAGCGTGTATGTGAAAGAGTTTACATGTTGGTGTATAATAATATATTGTTATGTTATGGTTTTATAATAATTATGTACAGTGAGTATAACGTAATTTGCTTATATATTTTCTATTGTAATACCTATGTTATATACGTTTTGTTTTACACAGTTGTCTCAATCTTTTTCTACAGGATAACGTGTAGACAAACATGTCGTGTGGAGCAGAGCCCCAGTCATCTGCTATATTATGGACGTGTTTGTGACGGTCAAGCCCAGTTTTTTCTGAGAGCTGATTCTGCCGTAATCGACTTCTAAAGGTACCAAGTGTTTTTAGATTCCTTATCGGCGGAGGAATGTTGTTCCAGCATTTGGATGCGGCGTACCTGAAACTGCCTCTGAAGGCGGCCGTCTTGTGCAGTTCTGTAGAGTTGCTGGGAGCACTGTCTGATCGCGAATTCTCTCCTACTAGCAATCCAGCTTAGTTTTTGTACAGATAAGCTGGCTCTTTATGCTTAATAACCCCAAACATTAGTTATGTGACATCTACCAACCCGCATGGGCTCGCGTGGTGGATTACGGCCTATGAAGAGAGGAGGCCTGTGTCCCAGGAGTGGGAACATTAGGCTGATTATGTATGTTATGTAAATACCTTAATACTAAAAATAAGGCCAAAACAAAGGTTTTTAGGGTACCTAACGTGGGAAATAAAAAACCCAAATTGTATTGATTACTCAGTTACCTTTAGGACCGCAATTCACAGAAAAGCTATACAATGTATCGACCTACAGCCTAGCAATAACATTGTTACTGGTCGAATTGTAAAGCTGAGAGCGGCATGTCGACTGCAGTACAGTTGTGGTTAACCGATGCGGGTAGACGGAATTCTGAATTCTGACATTTGACCGTCCATAACTTCGCAAAATCCGATATAGGTGTGTGTTGGAGGAATATTATTCTATTGTTATTTCGATAAGGCGTTTGAAGCGTGAATCAATGTTAAAAGGGTCGATTCTTTTATGAGTTTACTTAGGATCTAAAACAGCCTTTTTTTACTAGAGTCCAGTTTGTTCAATTAAATTAGTTTGCTTCTCATTAGTACCTGACTAAATTATAATGCTTATCGTGATAGTCAATTCTTTCATGCCAAATTACACCTCATTATACTAAGGACTGATTTTACCAAAGTCAGATATCTTTTAAGGCTCCTACAAACAGGCGCGACACGCGATATAATCGCGCGCGACACAAAGGCACCGCCCGTTGCGCGACTTGCGATGCCTTTCTGTCGCGTGCGATTTTATCGCGTGTCGCGCCTGTTTGAAGGAGCCTTTATTCGTGGAATAATATTGACGTCTGACACAGTATGGAAAAACTGTCAAAAATTCAGTATTCATTCTCAGGATAAGACTTATTCTAGGTATAAAAGTTTGGTGGTATGCGCCCTTAGTGTCAAAATTACATCCACATAGGTACTATATTTATGTACTTATCGTAATGTAATTCCAATTTTTATAATTTTGTGCCAAACACTTATATACCCAACTGTATGTCACTCTTAAAACACGTGCAGAAAGTAATTTATCAAATAAAAGAAATACAAATCAGAGCACGTTGAATAATTTAAATTTAAATGCACAAGAAAATCTTTGCAATTTGGCAAAACAAAACATTAATTTTATCATGTCACAACTTTGTTTACCTAATTTAATGACGAGATGAGTTCAAGTCTCAAACTGTTTTTGAGGATCAAAAATCTAACTTACGCCTCTAACATGTCAACTAACTTGATGAAAATAGAATGCTATTTCTAAAACATACATAAATTACTAACATTTTTATAAATATTGAGATTGAGCTTTAAGGCTACTACAAACAGGCGCGACACGTGATAAAATCGCGCGCGACACAAAGGCACCGCAAGTCGCGCAACGAGTGGTGCCTTTGTGTCGCGCGCGATTCGCGTCGCGCGTCGCGCCTGTTTGCAGGAGCCTTTATAATTATTGTTGACTTTGAGAAAGTTGAATTATATTTTTGAATGTCTAGTGTTTACAAAACTAAATAAAATAGCCCAGAAAAAGATTACATGACAAAATAATAAAATATGTTCTACGATAAAAAGTGGAGAGTTTTTCATAAAGTGCATAAGAATTGCAAAGGTTTTTATTATGATTTTGATCCATTTAACCTCCTGAAATTATTTTTTTCCGCTTCATTTTAAGGATGTATCTGTCGTCTAAAATATAATTTATAAATTTTCATCAATATTGTACCCTTGAATGTATACAAATACATGCTAAGTGTTTGGAATCGTTGTGTAACCGATTGTTTCAATTAGCCAATGATGAACGTAACTAATGATTACATTAACTTCAGTAAATAAAGTTAATCAAACCATTCACAATCCATTATTAGGAAATGCAAGACCGCAGACAGATCTCCCACCAATGACAGTTACCATAATGAAATCTGCGATTACTTGAGCTTAGTTTACGAATGCACTTACAAAGCAACATTTAGATTTAGCACCTTAATAATTAGACTTAAAGTTTAATTTTGTTCGAGTCATTCGTAAATTAGCAATCTCACGGAACGATAAATCCGACAGATAAGAACTATTAGCCGTACCAGTGACATTTCTAGTATTATGAAATTGCAGAAAATAGTGGAAACTTAACTAAGTTCCTGCCCGTAAATGTTGTGACGTTAAAAATTATTACTTCGTGAACTGCAGGTGCTTAAATTATTCCAGAGATTATTAGACGGCAGAAAGACGCCCACACTTTCATAAGTAAACAGAAATTGTTTGTATAAGTCGAAAATTACACTTTAATTTTGTCTTTTGACCTTCACTCGGTATTAAGACGAATTTTCGATGGCATACTAACAGTTTTGTCTTATTATGTAAATAAAATTTTAAAAGATTATTCACATTAAGAATAATAGAAAATTTTATTGGTTATCGTCTAAGAAACAAATTGCTTTTTATGGGCTTTCAGTTAAATAAACGCAATTCAGAAATGGTCAGTAAAAAATATTGAATTATCTAAATTAGGAACAATTTGTTACCGCAACGATTACAGCCAATCACTACGCCCACTGAGGCTCGTTGCACAGTGCACTACCCACTACTACCACCAGGTTATATATTGACATATTACGTGTACCTATAATAAATAATTTTGATAATAACTTCATTTGACCTTTCTAACTAAGCATTTAGGTTAGAAACGTGGCCTATAAACTAGCTAACGACTTGTTGTAATGAGCCCTCTCGTACCTAACATTAAATTAAACTACTGGCATTTATATTAGAAACAATTATTATGGTAATTGAATCTGCGACATACAACACAGCTGTTGGAATATATTGTATTTGATGTTATTTCAGGCTTGAAATAACACCAATTACAACATCTGTGTCGCAGGTAAATAAATATCGTTTGCTATTCTATACGATGTAACAATATTATTATTATTTACATAATATTATTTAAAATTTTCGCACACAAAAAACGTACAGATGCGTAAGAAACACCAACAAAACATCGCAGCAACAAATAAGGTTCAAAACAGCGATGCGTTTGATGTTAATTAAATCGAATGAACACCAAAATAAAAGTAATTTTGCAGTTTTAATTAAATTTAAAACAAATGCACGATTCTGTGGAATAATAGAATGGAATAGAATACTCTTTATTATGTACACCATTTATTTAATAAAATAATGTTAACCACCACCCACAAATTCAAGGCAGAGAGGTGTTGGGATGACTCTACGCATTAAATTTGAAAAAAAAAAAAGAAAACGACGTAAGTAGCGGGTGACTAAAATTCCTTTATTAATTTCAGGCCTATGTTTTCAGCAAAACTTTTCTTTTTTATCTATAAGTTCGCGATCACTTTCTTTAACATAAGCAGCCAGTCCGCCAATATTGTCCTGTGATTGCAGCATATTCTGACCAACAAACAAACTATTGGTACCCAACTTGCGCCACTTGTCTAAATTTTCATAAAATAAGCATGTACAAGCTATATAAATCCCTATAAATAATGTATTGCAGATATAGACTAAAATAATCGAATATGTTGGCCGGACGTCAGTGCGACGAGGCCGACGTACTGCCAACGTGACGTCACGTGCAGCCTGCCCGCCTCTCTCCTGCAGTTGGCAGATGGTAAAATTGTACTTAATATAATAATAACGTCTGTCCGATGCCTCATTTTAACTGAGCTATGTTAGTGGCAACTGAATCGAGATTTTTATTCATAACGACAACGCAAAGCTAAAAAATGACTCTAAAAATGATCAATTTTGAGAACCTGTTTTATAAATCATCGTTGAGTCTACAAAATATTTTTAGAACGGTGAGAGAACTACTATGATTGATGACTCTGGATGTAAAGAAAAACAAAAAGCAAGATTCTGATGCAATCGTACAGTTAAGATTTACTCATAATAAAACGGTGGGTATAGCTACACATCTCTATTTCGAAATGGGGAAAAAGGAGCAAAGTAATATTAAAAGCCATATTAATTATTCATGTAAATAAGATAAGATTAATGGAATGTTAGCAGCTGATAGATACCTATACATACACTGAATGTTCTCTCTACGTCCGACCTTTGCATGTTCGTATGACGTTATTGGCTTCTGAGTGATTACGTTAATGGATACCACGTTTTAACGATCTTTTAGCTCTTGAATCGACTATAAAGAAGATACGGCAGAATTTATGACTATTGAGACGTTACCTTTAATCTGCTACTCTAATAGCCCCATGCGAATTCTAATGTATTTTATATCACGGCCGCATTTCAAACATCAAAGATCATCGGATTCATTAAAATGGATATTAAACTTAAAAGTTTTATCCTAACTTCTTGGGAATTTGTGTGGACGGAATCGGAATTCAGAACTCTGAACATGAAAATATTTAATTGGGTTTAACTGTGCTTGAAAGGCAAAGTACACAATTGGATTTCAGCGTCTTTATAACGATAAAGACGTATTCCTGGTTTCAGACATTTGATTCATGGAATGTTGAAATTCGTTCAATGTGCAATGACTGTGGAAATACGCTTTATAAAACCAGTGCAAAGTATTGATAGTCTACAATTCCTTGAAAGAGTTAGTGAACTCGTAAAACTTCGTGATTTATACAAATTGCAATTTTAATAATCACAAAAGCAAAAGCGTAAACAGTATTCCATTTTTCATCATCAAGCAACTTTATGTAGGCGTTCTAACCTCCAGTTAAATAAATAACCGCAAAATTCAATTCAACAAACCGTTATAAAATAAGCTGCAGGCAACAAAGTCAAATCGTTTTGCGCGGTTAACCACAACGCTCTCTGTCAGGTAAACCATGGATTTGAAAGTTTACGTTTAAACTTAAAGTTCTCGGTTTGTATCCGAAACCCTTCAATATTTCAAATAGCGCATCAATGTTTTTAACCAACTATTTGCGTACCTGTTGAACCTCGGTTGAAAATTCTCGCCATATTGGTTCTCTGGGCGTGAAACGATTTTGTTTCACATTATTTCTTGTATGTTTGAATTGTGCTGTCGACACGTCGTCGCCGCAATCGCATTGGATAAATATGATTGTAAATAGTTTTCAGAATTTAAATTTTCGTGCGAAACTGACGCGGACGTTCCATTTGTAATGAAATCGAGCTTAATTAATTGCAATTGTTTGGAATTGTTTTCGTTGATCGAGCGGTACCTATCTATATCAAAATCAATTAAAACCTGTATTTTTTGCACTTCTGTAGGTATTATTAAAAGTTTTGCACTCAAAGTCTCCTGCTTCACTTTTTGTTTTCATTCAATCACCTCTGTAGGTTTTAACTGACGCGGTCTGTCGCCCTCTGACAAAAAACTTACTTTAAATTATTGCCTGCTATATGTTGCTCAGCTCGTCTTGAAATGTCCCCCGGCTATCCCTAATACCCGGCGAAACCAATTTGAATTCAATTTAGCTTTTTTTCGAGCAAGCTTTTGTTGCCTCCGAGTTGTGTTTACCTTATTCGATTTCTGTAATTTCATTCATAACAAACTGGATTTGGGGTTCGAAAAGCCCATCGGGGTTGACAGGGGCGTTTGAAATAATATTCTCTTTGATAAGAACCGGTTTGCGGGACAAGTGGTGGGGTCTATGCTGTCGGGCTATAGATTCGAATGGGATTTGTCAATGTGAAGTGACAAAAACTAATTATATCCCACAATGAGCCGGTTAGGGTAAGGGATCCGACGGATGGTTGCGATATCGATTTCAACAATTGATTGGGTTTCATTGATGACGTGTGAATCAAACGGGAGCTGATTCAGCCAGCGTTTATTGAATCGAAAATTAAATACGAGAAGAAAAACTGAAAGGGTATATGCCAACTTTTTAGATGGAGCCAACTCCGCTATATGTACAGACGCCAGCAAATCAAGCTACCCGAAACTGTCAAATTTTCTCAATCAACTTTGAACCTTATGCTTTAGCGATAAAGTTTAAAATCAATCAAAGAAATTTGACAGATTGTAGTAGCTTGATGTGCTGGCGCCTGTACACGAAATTAATTTGGATATAGATAAGTAGACTACATATTACTGTATGTAATGAAATGTACTTTTTGAACACAACGTTGAAAATGGGTTTATTGTAAACAAACATTAAAGAGAAACATCGTAAGGAAACTCTCAACTTTAGGATTTTAGTATGATGGCGTAATAAAATTCAAACGTCTGTAATGACCTGAAAACGGTGGTAAGTATCTACTTACACTGGAAGATAACTATCAGTGCATCGTATTCATACACTGAACCTTGAATAAAATGTTATATTTTATTGTAGTTTACTACAAGATATTTCCTCTAAACTACATATTAAATTAAACAGTAAACATGCCGCATACGGTCCAACCGAGCCGGAGCTCAACAAGGCTAACATTTCAAGAATTTGAATTATTCCATTTCAACCCATATGGAATGGCAGTATACAGCAATAAATATACTTTTTACATCTATGTGAATATATTTAGTAAATTTGAATTGAATTATAATTGGGAAAGTGTCTAGATTTACACTATTAAGCACCTAACACAGCAGGAACAAGCTCTTACAACGAAAAATCACTATAAAAAGCAAACAAAATTGAGAAAAATCAAATGAGAACGTCAATAATTCCTGTTATAACGTTACGAATAGCGTTTGATACAACGTTATAATATAATCATTGGCGGTCAAACATCATTGCATTTTAAAACGCCACAAATATCTATACATACAAATAAATAAAATTGAAGTGTCAATTTGTAATGTCCAAATAACAGCTTTTTACTAAAAATATATGAAAATATATAGCAAAAAAATTGTCTGTCTTTTTGTTCCGACGAATCCCCGAAACGGCAGGATCGATTTTGACGGGACTCTCATTAGCAAATAGCTGAATTGAGCTGTTATGAGGAGTAACTTAGGGTATTTTAATTTAAGAAAAATAAAGAATCACAAAAATTATTAATATCACGCGAAAAACCTCGCGGGCAGTAGGCCGTTTATTTAAAAATATAAATCTTATAGTGAGGACCGTTACAATATTTTTGTCAATTTGTTCCTAGTGAGGTTTCCCGCTGGGAGTTCGAGACATGACAAACAATAACACGTCGGCGCCCTACGGATACTTATTGTTTCGCCAGAGAAGGTACGTACTGATTATATCTCATCTCAGCGCTAATAGACCATTGACAGGCGACTCTTCAGCATTAATTGGAAATAACAATATCTTTAGTTTATTTGTGTTTATATGCTGGTGACAGGTTTAGATTTAATTATAAGAGTTGATGGTTTCACAAAAAAGGTTCTGAAGATAGAATTTTGTGAAAAGCTTTTGAATTTCTTTCGCTGGTTATGTCTTATATAAAATACTAGCGACCCGCCCCGGCTTCGCACGGGTGCAATGCGCAAACGCGTCCGATCGCTGCTAAATTCAAAGTGCTACAGGGAAAACCGCGGCCTCAGACGCGCTATTTATAGGCACGCTCTTGCCGCACCGGGCGGCCGGCCGGTACCGCCGCAAACGCTACGTCCCGCAATTTTTAAATCTGTAATATCTTCGAAAATATTCACTTAAATCATACGGTGTAAAGGGCCATATAGATCTATATTAAATGAACAATGTATTCAAGGTATTTAATTGGTTAAGGATTAATGCTGTATTGGTTAAAATCGCTTCGAAAATTAGCCATTATTTGTCGTAAAAAGTAAATGACAAAAAAAAGTTATTGTGGGTTATCCATAAGAGATAGACATATACCATCACGGACTTTTCTGTAGACCTTTTCAATGTGTACAATACTTAGTACATTATTTTGATAAAACTCGTAGGGTTCAGCCTGCGTTTGCAATGTAAGCGGAAAAAATGAAATTATTTACGACATCACATTAGAAACCTCAAAAATAACAGTACTTCTCTACTATATAATGGATGTTATTATACATATAAACCTTCCTCTTGAATCATTCTATCTATTAAAAAAAACCGCATCAAAATCCGTTGCGTAGTTTCAAAGATTTAAGCATACAAAGGGACATAGGGACAGAGAAAGCGACTTTGTTTTATACTATGTAGTGATTATTGATATCAAATTCTGTACCAGTTAAAGACAAAAGATTCTTTGTTGTTATTAAAGCGTGTTTTAAATATACCCATCCAAACCTTTATAGCGTGTAAACTTCTAAATATTCCCACAGAAAGCTTCAATTTCCAATTCTTAGCAAATTCTAGCAGACCGCAAAATAAATTCTAGCAAAAAAATAAAGGGCACAATTATTTTCTGACTCAAACGTACGTAAATATGAACAATATAAATATCATACAACACAAAAATAAGATTGGTATAATAACATATAGGTAGGTAGGCACAATCATTTATTTCTGCTCGCGGCATCTTTTCTGTACATGTATTTCGCAAATTGCTTTTTTAATTATGTCTCTTTTATACGTCTAATTTAGGGTTAATCCGGTTCTTTGTACCCGTTGCCTCGAGCACCATATTGCCCTTCTATTGTACTCTTTATTAAAGGAACCCCATGATAATTTTCGTTTCCCGTCTTACGTACAACGAAGGGTTACAAGAAGCTATTCAGCATCGGAATCTCAATTTAGTTACTAAACAAGGTGTCTTGTCTAATACACAGGATATTACAGAGGAGGGGTGGCTTGAAAGGCTTAGTCCGTTTGCTCGGTAATGTCGTTTCCTTATTGCCTGTAAACTACTTAAAGACACTATTGAAATCTTTACACCAAATGTGTTTTTATTACATGCAGAACCTAGATAATCTCTTTACTGCATTGGATCAGTCTATCTATATAACTCCTAGTTTACTTATATACTGGGTTATTGGTAAAACATTAACAACCTCTTAGGAGGTCATTGTACTCATCATTATGAACAACGTTTACCATGGGACAAACCTGAAATCACGAAAAAAAATCAGCTATTCCCTACATTTTAACGAGTTATACCAACATAAATGTAGGGAACAGCAGATTTTTTTTTTCGGGATTTTAGGTTTGGTCCCATAGTAAAGCCACGTTTGAAATGATTGTAGATTCTCAATATTCTTCACACTAAGAATATAATTACTCAGTCACATGATGTTACGAGGTTGTAATTTATTAACAAACCAGCAGACAAAGTTATGTAAATAAATGGTGCTTCCCTACATTTCGTGAGGTCAGGAATCCGGAATCTACAAAGCTAAGACGAGAACAGACCTACATACAAGGCTTAAATAGTTGTAGGGTACACTAAACCATCATACGAAACATCTAGCCTGGAATTTAAACCAGCCGAGCTTAGAATTACAATAGTTCCCAGTCTTCTCCTTGCCAATTTCCGCGAGACAGTTCGTTTCAAGCAAAATAATGTAAATTCCCCCGTAGTTCCAAGCGTTTATCCGTAGATAATCCACGGTTGGACGCTTACTACAAGACAAAACCGGTCCGTAATATACCTGACTTATATAAATAAACGATTACGCTTCACAGCTATTAAAAGCAAACATTATAAATCAAATCGAGAATAATTGTGCTTTGTTTCGCCCGGGGTCAGTGTAATCAGGCGTTTGCTCTTTATTTTGTATTCGAATCTCCAACTTATTACACATTCATTTTTATATGTATACACACGCTATAAATTACTTTGTATAGAAATTTGCCTCTGTTAAATAACCAAATTGTGTAGTAAATTAATGATTAATAATTATAGACTTTAAAATTGATAGCTTTTTTCTTTGATGTTTTAATGAAGTTTGAGAACTGAATTTTCTAATTTAAATAGCCACTGGGTTCTAATTTTGTTATATTTATTAATTCAAAATTGTAATATTTTATGATTGAGGCTTTGCGAAGATTATTATAATCGTGGATATTATTCTCAGCATCAAAGACTGCTTTTGCAATAGTCAACCATCGCAATGGATATTTCCAGATACTTAACCCTTAACCAGGCTATGGATTGAGCATTTCCCACATACATTTTTAAGAGTTTTTACCAGGTTTTGGTAAAGAATCTACCACAATCTGTCAAAAACGCTAACATAGAAATAGTAGGTACTTATGTTAACAAAAAAAAAGTGGAACAGAACGCAAATGTCACTTTTGCAGCCATTTTATCTGTGGTCGGCCGCTAAACGAACATTTTTGTGACAAGTGTACCGTATTTTTAATCATTATGGAGAATCGGAGAAAGTTAAGTCGTACAATTTTTTGATATGTTGTAGAATTTGAGTTTTTCTAGTGATTTGTGCATAAATTATAAGTAAAAACTTCAAAAATATCATGATATAACGAAATAAAAAATGTGGGGAACCATATGCCTTAAGCCTGTGAATGCCTAATTATTGTGGGAGTTATTATATCTATTGCCCGGTGAATTAGAATCTTTATTTTATACTAGGTTTTTGCCACAGGTCTTATTTAGGATTTACTCACGGTCATTTATCGATATATAAATTGTGGGTAGTGTAAACTTTTGTCGTCATTATTTGTCAGTCTACTTTAGTGTATTTTTTGTTGTTTTTATTTTATATATAGATAAAAAGTCGTCGTCTAGACAGGCAATGGGATTATATTTTCCCACATGTATTTTTTCAGGTTTTCAGCTTATTTTCTAAATATAATTGATAAAATCTCATACCAAATTTTATTACTCATCTAAATCTACGAAAAAAACATTATTACTGCAGGATTTGTCCGAGGCCTGGTAAAGGGTTTAAGGCCATCACGACTCCTGGGTGTCACTTGATCCATCCGTCCTTATACTAAGATCACAATCATAAAAAATTCTGTTTTCTTCGATATATTCCTAATAATACGTATTAAACGCTAATATTATTTTCTTTTCCAGTATCTCGTCGTGTTTTTTTAGAATTATGGATAAGTTTTTTTTGGCGACACGTGAGACCAAACTTTTGTATGAAAAAACCGTATTACGCCCCATGTTCTTTCTCTTTTACCGACCAAAAAGTGGCAAAAGCACTAATTATTTTTCCAGATATAAAAAAAACTGATATCTTCAAACATATCACATGGAATAGAATCACACACTCAAAATAAAACTTGCAACTTGTCATTGGAGCTCACACACAAAGCTGCTCAAGTCAGTCGACACCAAACTTGAATATCGAACGACATTACTTACTATTATAACGGTATCCCTTTCTTGACACTGCTAATAACTTCAAAACTACTCTTACACTAGCAACTAAAGCCGATGGCAAGTGTATAACAAGCCACAATTTTCGCAAAATCATTATTCATAGTACCCCTCAAAAGATAATTAACGTGAACAATGCACCTCTAACAAGACAACTTTCTAATAGATCCAAAGGTGTTATAGTTTCACAGGAATAGTTAATTAATTCCCAAGTAATCCATAGCGTTGATCGACGTTATCGACTGCTCTATCTATTATCGTATCTTGATCCGATATTGAGATTGTTAAGTCAATGTAACAAGTATAATAGGCGTATAACGTGAAATGGCGCTGTGACGTTTATCAGTCTTGATGGCTTAAATTATGAAGTAAAGAAAGAAAATTTTGAGAATGAAGAAAAAAGGAATTTGTACAAACTTGTCGGGGGAATATTTATGTAGAATGAAGCTGGTGATTAAATAATACTTGTAAAAAATGATGTCGTTGACAAGACTCGTGCATTATTTTGATCAATAATGCAACTGCATAGGCATGCAGTACCATCTTAAGTTAAATAGTTATTCAAATTCTTAAACCATTGTGAATACAAAACAAAAGGATTGATATCTAGATGAGTTAAATATCGCACTATACATGTGTTCATTATATTAATCAAATCTTCCTAAACCATCCTCTTTGAATCGATAACTTTGCTTATAATTATTTATCTGACACCAGCAATTATTAACGAAATTAATATCGATTCTTAGTTACTTAACTGCGCGACCAATCAGCTATCAACTTCCAAGTTATCGCCACATAATTGCCACTTTTAGATTCACAGTAGCACTACGTTAAGCCGAGGCTATCTAAATGTCACCTTATTTAACTTTAACACCAGGTTAATTGACCATAAATTAAGTGCTGACTTAAAGGTTCGCCAACTCGCTTGTTCCTCCTTCCCTTTACATTTAGCTACCTTTAATTTAACACAACACTTTGTGCTCTAATTACGTCCATGTTCGTTTTTGTTTTGTTTGGAAACCATTTTTCTTTTTTCGAAATTCTTTTCATTGTTCTCTTGTTTTATTTTTATTTTTGACCAGTACTATGACGCGTCGCTTTTTTGTTGCTCACTATTCAAAACTCTTTTTTGTTTCATTTGAGAGCAAAAATTAATTCGAATTTTATGCGATTGTTTGCGAATTTTCGAAATGTATGTCACATAAATAATTCAAATTAATATGTGTGTGTGTTATTCGCATAAAATTGAAAACATTAATCACATCAGTTGGCATAAAAAACAAGTCAATGCGTTCTGCATCACCATTTTGAAACGATTTCTTGGAAGTGTTTTAGTATTGTAATAATGTTGAAGTGTTTCGACCAAAGTCAAAAAGGTTATTCAGATTAGACGTTTTATGTTTCATTAATCCATTATTGTATTTTTTACGATACCTTATAAGGTGGTTTTTATTATCTATTTACCAATGTAATAAAAAATACCATTGCCATTGTCCTTTGCTGGACATAGAGGTCTCTCCCAATTAAATAATAAGAATAATGCAGTATCAGTTATTGAATCTTAATTTTGCCTTCTGTTTGCTAAATGGAACTTTGGTCTTTCCGATTCTAGTATTATAATGAACTAAAGTCTTGCTTTCCATATTAGGCTATAAAATACCTCAATAGAAATTTTGAACACAAATTTTGAACACAAATAACACAGCTATATTAAACTTTAAGTCAACATAAAGCACATCTACAAGCAGGCTAATACGAGCACCCGCACACTAATGCTTCTTTCCTGTTATCTGCGAAAGCCACCTGTCTCTAAGCATTGACTTTGTTTGTGTCGCGACCCGTCCCATTCTAATTAGCTTCTGTAACGACCAGAGGCAGTCCATTAATTATCACACAAAACGCGGTTTGATCCGTGCAAACGTTGTTGGAAAAAAGTTACAAAAGTTTAACCTTACAACTGGAAATTGGAAACTTTGGACCAACATCTGCCACCGACTTACAAGTACAGTTGTTAGAACTTTTTGGCACAGCGTGTCTAGTTTTTTGCTATCCAAAATGTTATTTTTGTTGAATAAATTTGTAGTGATAAGAAATCTGACCATATTTTATACCTATTTCTTGTTAATTCTGTTTAAAGAGAACGTCTACCTACCAACTTTTTAATATGACCACAAAGTCCAAAGAATTTATTAGCATCAGTTCTCAAAAATCCTTTCACGCAAAAAGAAATTATGTCAACCTTTAAAGATGTTTGCTCTCAAAATAGCATCCTTATTCACCAGTTTTATTAACAATGCTATAAAACACTTAACTGCTACCTGGAAGACGAGACAATAAAATCAAAAAGGCATCATATCGTAATTAAAACTGACACGTGAATAAAAAACACTTTATTAGGCAGTCTCGGTACGAATATGGCGGCTCACGGTGAGTCAGGAGTAAACTTGGTAACGGTTAGTACGCAACAAAATTAAGTTAATCGTTTTCATCGTCATTGAGAAGAGGAAAGTCATCTGCCTTATTAATTACGTTAGGGAAGCGTTCATCATATTTGTCTTAAGTTTAACGAAGTTCGTCTTATGAACTAAGTTACTTGAGACTGTGAACATCAGCGTATTAAAAATTCTTTGTTGTAGCGGTTTGGTAAGGGGATCATGATTTTCATAATGTGTAAGACGATCTTGGGCTGCTGATTGCGTAAAATTCTAGGCCGGTATTTCAAATAGTTCCAGCCTTGCACTGATATGACTAGGGATATATTTTATGAATCTAGCATTAAATATTTTTGAAGTGAAAACTTCTTTAGCGGCGCTGTGTACTTTTTTTGGAATGGGTAAAAACTTCTAAATTCGCGTCAGGTCACGTGACCCTGATCGAAAATTCGTAAGACGTAAAACGTCAGACGTCTCGCCCACAGCCTCGATTCTAACTGTCAAATCAAAAAGCTCTAAATATTCGGGCGTAGACTGACAAAAATAATAAACTGTACTTAATTTTTTAAATATTTCTATTCTTTTACTACACAATTGAAGCTACATTTATTAGAAGAAGCTAAGAAAAGTGATAATTTGAAGAAAGCTCGACAGGCGAAACAAATACGAAAGTTTAAAACAATATTCCGTGATACAGATTTTATCCATATTTACAGGCTTTCTGAGGATTTAATTAATATATTGGAAGATGACTTAACTCCATATATGCGTCCGCGACTTCGTTCCAGTGGTTTAACCAAGAGGCTAAAGGTTTGTTTACATCTAGGTTTCTTGAGATATGATGGGTATACCTCACCACACACCAACAAAAGCCTATTGAATTCCTGATGTTTCAGATATTATGCACACTATCATTTTTGGCTAATGGAAGTTACCAAAAAATCATTGGGAAGAATGTAGACACATACATATCTCAGTCTTCTGCCTCTAGGGCAATCCACGAAGTTATTATTTACAATACAATGATAACTTAAACACAAGTCAAGATTGCACTTAATTCTAGCTTCATTCATTGATTTCAGGTGACTCAGGATATCCTCAAAGGCCTTATTTAATGACTCCCTTTAGTAATTCAGAAACTGAGACTCCAGAGCCATTACAACAATTTGCACAGCAGTGCAAGAAACAGTGTAGAGGACTATTGGAATCCTGAAAGGACGGTTCAGATGTTTATTAGTACATAGGGTATTGTACTATGATCCTATAAAAGTGGGAGAAATTGTGATGGCTTCCTGTGTTTTAAACGACATATGTAATAGAGCCGGGCTACCAGCTCCTATGATGATGAGACCAATGTGACTTAGATGAAGAATCTAGGTTACTTGGAATCCTGACACATCAGGCTCCAACACATGATGACTTAGAGAGTAGGCTGATAAGTAGGCGAGATTTAGTTAATCAATTATGGCGAGCATGTTGTATCTACAATTTATGCGTTCCTTTACAGATGTGGTTAACGTGTTTAGATAGAATATACTCACCATTATTGATTAGATACAATAAATAGGTATTTAAATTATTAATAAAAATATTATTATAATCAACAATTGTCATAACATTTAAGGTGTGTATTTAAAGTGTGGTGTTTAAGGTGTATATGATTAGTATAATATCAATAGCCTATAATAATATGTGCCTATTTATACCTTAGTCCCTATTTGTACTATATTTTTAAATGGGTAATTTTTAAATGGGTAAGAGTGTATACAGGGGTATGAGAAATTAAACAGATAACTGCATTATTTTCTTTTTTATTTACTATTAAAAACAATCAATCAAATCAAAAATCATTTATTCAAAATGACTTTTGATATTCAGTTAGAAAAACTTGATTCTATACAATAGTAGGTATGCAAAGTAATTAACATTACAAGAAACAGGACATTTAATTAAATAATTTAGTATATACAATGAAAACTACCCAAGCAAAACAAAATTAAATAAGTACCTAAATAAAAGCCTGCAGGCATAAAGAGCATGCCCGCTAACAAACATTGACATTTACTACAAGAAAACAGTTCTTATACTTAAACTTCTTAACATCCATCTTAAATAAACTTAAAATTATCTAAACATAGTAGTAGATCCATGTTTCGGAGATTCAACTTCCTCGACTGATGGATGCTCATAAATCCTGCAGTGCCTGGGTCTGCCTTGACCATGACTCACTTATTTCCTTAAAAGTCGAACATCCTCTGCTGGTTGTCAATAAGAAGTCTCTCATTTTCCAAACACCTCTCTTTAATGGCGACAAAACATTCAGTCAGGCTCGCCATTTGGATTGCCTTTGAGAAGGTGGTGAGTGCTGGATCAGACGGCGGTGTGCCGTTCGATGCCTACGAGATGCTATGAACATAAAAATGCAACAAATTACTATACAGAGGTAAAACAAATATGTAAGTATCATCAACATCACATCACTCTCCCTCTAAAGGAATAGATATTACAATGTAGTATACATATTAGATGTAGTCTATATCTTGATTCTATTAGATGTAGTCTATATCTTGATCTTGATTGAATAAGGGCTGCTGTTGAAAAAACCTACAGAAAATCCCAACAAATTGGCCCAACCCGGGAATCAAAAGTGAGACCACTACTATGTAGTGCTTTTTACACTAAACCAATAATTAACCAAATTATAATTAAGTTAACATACCTTACATGAAGATGCAATTGGGGCATTACTCCTATGATGACGCATTGCAAGACTGCAAGTGGTGATCTAGCCTCAAACTGTAATACAAAAAAAAGTTATCTAAATATCCATTATAAAGTTAAAACATATTATTGTAAGACTTTTATTTAAAACTTCACCTTTTGTTCTGTATTAGGCTGGTTTTCCATTGGCACATTGTCCCTATACAAAGATGGGCCTGGTTGTATGTCCGTTCGCCCTGCAAATATAACATTACATTATTATATTTTATTAGAATTAACTTACTGGTATTGAAGGTGTGGACTGTTCGGTCTGGAGCATGCCTCTAGTAGATTGTTCTACAGGCAGTAATTGGTCAGTAGGTCGTCTTAGGGGTTGCTTAGGACTCTACAAAATTAAATATGAAAATTATAATTTCCAAGTACCTATACAGTTTTCATATTATGTAATGAAAGTATAGCACTTCTTGGCATGCTAAAACACACAATGTTACGTTACAACAATAAAGTTATACGTACATATTATAGTAAAACAATAGCTAATCATGTAATTTACTTAAATTTTATTAATATCTCGTGTATCATACAATACTCGTGGATGAGACAATAGTAATAATAGCCATATACTATCAGTGAAAAAATCATAATACTCACATTTCATTAGGTAGTTGTATTTATCCTCTTAGTCACAGAACTACCTATGTTAAAAGCACTCGCTGATACAAATAATCAAGCACCCAAAAGTTTAAAAACTACAAATTCAAGTGATTTTGTTAGCGTCGCGTCATCGGTTGTTATTGTTATGTCATGTTGACTTTTAATTCATCGTCGCGTCGGGTTGCACGAATAGAGCAAAGGAATCGTCATTCAGCCTTAAAATGTAATAAGAAATATGAAATAAGCTCTTTTAAATATGATATTGGTTATAGTTTAACTGTATTCCTTATAATACTTAAAGATAGACCTTTAATATATGTTTTAAACCTATAAAACTCTCAGTCGAGATTGATCGATTATAATTTATAGAATTTGTGTCAAGCCCTACGTTCGTCTGAGAAACAGCGACGGGAGGTTTACAGCCTTGGGTTCGACGACGAGCACAACCACGTTAGTGAATACGGTTTGAAGGCTGTCTCGTCGACGAGCTCGTCGCAGCTTACAGCCATGAAATTGTCTTTTAGAGAATAGCACTGCTGAAGTCTATCCTGTGTGCTTATTTGTAAATCTGAATAAATTCCTTTCACGAGAAGAATAAACCAGTCACTTTGGTCATCATACCTGATTTGCAAAAAACCCTATAAAATAAGGAACACACCTTAACACGCGTGTTTTGTTTATAAGACGATTCACAAAATACACTCGTAATTGTTGAAGTGAAAACTTCTTTAGCGGCGCTGTGTACTTTTTTTGGAATGGGTAAAAACTTCTAAACTCGCGTCAGGTCACGTGACCCTGATCGAAAATTCGTAAGACGTAAGACGTAAAACGTAAGACGCGCGTTGTTGAGGACAGCGCCATCTATGCACATCGGGAAGAACTACGAGGGCCTCGCGTACTAACTACGTAGTTCATCCAACAACGACGAGATGGCGCTGAACCACGGATATATAACTGACGACGAGCTCCATGCGAGCGGTCATCATACCTGATTTGCAAAAAACCCTATAAAATAAGGAACACACCTTAACACGCGTGTTTTGTTTATAAGACGATTCACAAAATACACTCGTAATTGTTCAAGTTTTCACTTCTGTCGGCACTACCGGAGTGCCAGTTTTTTTTTAGTGTACCTTTTTCCTGCTGCGTCAGCCACCAGCTAAATAGCTATATAACGATTGCGTGTTGTTTTCCATTCTCAATATTTACGCTTTTAATCCAATTAATTCCCGCCTCCAAAAACAGGCAGCGTACCAATTTATTCGTGCATTTCCACAATTTATTGTAACACCAGTTATGCCACTGTTTCCTAAAAAAATATCACTGTATATAAAATTGTGACAGCTGGTGATTTACGCCCGAAACAAAATCTCCCATGAGTTATGTCCTTTTAAACGCGACACTTGCTAACAATGCAGCTTTCTCTTTGTCTCTTTACGTAGGCGTCTAGATTGTTTAGTGCCTTATGCTGGTATGATGTATGGAAACCCGACTTTTGATGTTACATCGTTATATTAAAAACGCAGACTGGGTTTTATATTAGCGCGTTAAATAAATTTTGTGCAGGGCACAATGTGGAAAATATTTTTATCGTTTTTGAGTCATTAATTGTCTTCTCGTTAAGCCTGTAACCTCCCACTGGTAAATGTATGTTTAATTCTGACACGTCATTGTTCCTTAACTCGAACTTTTTTTATTCCTTTCTGGTGAAGTTATCAACATCAGCGATAATAACGGTTATCGGGAATATACGGATAATACATCCAACACCAGATAGGCTATTATCCATTGCTATACCTATAATGTTCGAAAAATTTGTCTGCTCTACAATGTAACTAACGCAATTAATGTTGATGAACTGTAATTGCCATTGCTATTGTAAGTGTGTTAATTACTATTACCCCGCTGATAGTGGCCAGTCAGTTCTCAACAAGAAAGTATTGATGAAATTTTAGGGTGTGCAGAGATGACTGTGTATTTCAGTGTAATTTCAGTGGCCAAGTGATAGGAGAGGCGTGTGTGGAGGCCAGCTGAGAAGACATTCCCATACCATCCGCTAAAGATAATTAAAAAATATAAATACTTTTTACAGAGGCGTCTGCTAAATGGTCACTAATGAATAAAATAATGGGTATTGTTTCGTTATCAAGATACATGCATTATGTATTAGCATTAAGTTTAATTATTATTAGGAATGAATATTTTTCAACTGGCAATCATTACTTAGGAGAAGTTTACGTCATTCAACGTCAAGATGTCCTTTTTTGTGACAAAGCAAGAAGTTTAAAAAAGGCAAAGCTACATGACACACAGAATAAAAAAGAATAATTTAAACGAACTGTCACATCAGTTACCTTGGACGCGACTTTTGCACTCTTAATCATTTTATTTTCTGAGCGCAGACACAATCGCGTCTACGATCAACGACATATCGCGCTTGACGTTCGAAATTCAAAACAATAATAAGTTGGAGCTCCTTTATTTTTTACTGATAAATTATTCATATCATAATCCGAGTGATGGGAGCGATCGCGGGACCGCGTTCCGTCGACTCATCCGACAGGTCTAATTTAATGCGTGCATTTATTATTGGTAAATGGAATTAACCGAGCCCGATTATCATATGATTTGATGGACGCACTATCTCCCGATCGCTGGTTCGTGCCGCCCACTGCACTTAAAAAAACCACCCGGGGCCCACAGACAACGTGGTCATTACGGCTAATTATTGTTATCTTTATGGTAGCAATCGGTCTGCCGTGTTCGTTTAGTGCCCGTCTTTCGATAAAACGCTACTTTATAACGCGAATTCGTTGTCATTTTGTGTCCCCAAAAAGGTCGAGACGTTTTTTCGGCCTAACTATCATTTGTGTCGAATTTAGTTTTTTGTTTTATAATGACAGAGCGGCGCGGAGTGCTCGGCTGGATTGTACGTTGCCGTCATTATTTGCGATGATACGGATATTCCTACTTTTTTCATTAAAATTATCTAGTGGTATTTTTTCCAATTATAATCGAATTAGGTGTTTTAAAGCACCTTTTCTTTGTGTGTGCCCGGAAGTGTAATAATTCGTGTTCTCATACTTAGTTGGTTTTGACCTAA
Organism: Luperina testacea; assembly: GCA_927399505.1. Taxonomy (NCBI): domain Eukaryota; kingdom Metazoa; phylum Arthropoda; class Insecta; order Lepidoptera; family Noctuidae; genus Luperina; species Luperina testacea. The sequence continues at coordinate 11,947,612 of OV656768.1, read as the reverse complement.
GTCAAAGGCTTTGACATGTAAAACCAACAAAGTGTTAGTTTGGAACATTCAAATGTTTGAGCATTCCAGTCACATAAAGTAATCCGTTCCAGCAAATCCATTGTTCATATTAGTGAGCGGAGCGTATTTAGTCACGTAGCTGTGCTCTAAAACGTTTACATTATGTACGCGGATGGCGGAAAATGCGCATAATCTCAGTTCCACCTGCTTCAGAATGATAATCCTTTCTTTGATTTTTTCTCTCTCTTTAAACATGAAGAAACGATTGCAAACATCAGGGACACCGTGTCAAAGAGGATAAACGCATTCAATTATATATTAATGTTTACTCTCTCTTGAGGAAAAAAACATCGCCCTACATAAATTTTACGAACAGTTTTTCTTTAGGCGTCTAAGACGTGTATTTTCTTTTACCATGCCAGCGGAATTCCAAAATGACATAAAATCTTAGGAAAGGCCAACTTTTTACTTCCCATTTTTTACATAAAAACGTAAATTAATGCCAAACCAGAGCAGAGGTACAGTCGTCTTTAGGCGAATGTAAATAAGCCGAACAATGCTCAATTTGGCTGGCGTGGCTAAGCCGAGCACCTGCGCTGAACGTGACCGCTCGCTGCAGCGTACGGAGGGCGCAGGTTGAAGGAAATTAAAAAAGAAAGTCTGTTTAAAGAAGTTATACTTTATTATCTTGAAGCTGCTTTTGAAGTCACGTACAGAAAATACGTTTGCAGCTTTGTTCTAGATGAGCTTTTGAAGCTACATCATGCGATGTATTTAATTGAAATTCTGAAAGTTTATTCTGTTCAATTTAATTTTGTAACATTATTATAATGTAGTTCTTTTTTCCATTCATCACAACGCCACCTTCCAAGAGTTTCAAAGGTCGTTGTAAAAATTCCGGCAAAACATAAGATGCAGAATGATAAATAAATACATAAATTGGTAGGTATAACCTTGAAGGTATGGTAAAGAAGCATCCCTATTGAGAAAATTGTGTTGTTCAATTCACGAAAGCTGTCACTTACTCATTTATAGCCTATAATACCCGCTGCTGCAATGCACGATCATGAGGGAATCACCACATATTGCTGCAATTACCACTTCAACCACTTGAAAGATGGACTCAACCGTTTTCCTTTGGGGTTGAATGATAGGTACCACTTATTCCTTGCATAAACCACTGCATACTATACGTAACAATTTCTCCAAATCCTTGCCAACGTTTTACACTTCTACTAACGCACACGTAACCATACTATTCAATACATTAACATCAGAACCCTGAGATCCAATCACAAATCCCGAATCGGCATTCACCTAAAGCGATAGGTCAAAAAAATAGACGATTACACTCCTAAACATTTGGTAGTTGGACGCAAGTGTGAAGTGATTAATCGATGTCGGTGCTCACACATGCGACGGGGTGTTATTTCGGAAAGAATGTGAGGAACGTGCTTCCTCGCTGACCCCCCAATGACCCCCATTCGACCCCCCTGCGTGAAACAAATACGCGATGCGACCATGCTGGCCATTCGTTACTGCGATCTCCCATTTGAATGGTGTAGTGTCTCAATTCTATTTTGTTTTGGTTCGACAGTTTTGGTATATTCTGTTGTGAGCTTTTTGGTTGTAGTGGCCTACTTCTGAATGACAAAACGGAGACGGTTACTGAGAAATGTGTTGTGTGCGGTTAGGTAGGTATTATTTTGAATAGAACGATATATGTATATCATTTATTGAAGTATAGCGGAGGCAAAGGCTCAATTCTGTTTTTTCTATGCAACGCACCTTGCTTGAATTTGCCATATTTCAGTGTCTTGTAGCAACACTTCTTTTAGAATTTATTCTTAAAGGTTGTAACCCGATTCTCCTACATTAATCTTCTTGATTCAACACTTAACATTTTAATCTAGATGGCCTTATCAATTACAGGATCTACACTATAACTTCACACTACCATCTGAATATCACCGCTTTAGCATTTCAGAGCCGCTTTTTAAATCACCACACACATTATCATCTTTCACAACTCAACGAGCGTTATTATATCTTCCAAAAAAGGGGAATTTCGCATGAGAATATTTATAATTTTAGTCCGAAGGTTCCATTGTGCATGGGTCGAGGAAACAGGAAACCATTACGGCACCATGTGCTCGGTGTCATACCAGTTTCGGTGATACCTTGCGTCATTTAAATGTCTTTTGTGCGACATTTTTTTAATATTCGCGGAATATAGTTGGAATTGGAAGATGGGATCCTCAGAGATTTTTGAAGGTTGGGAATTATTTATTGCGTTGATGAGTCGAGGGTTAAGAGTATGGCACACGTGCTGCGCATGATTAATTAGAAGTGGGGTAATTTTCAAGATGCAAGCACCAGTTCGCCAGATTCCTGATATTCTTAATGGATAAGTATAGTTTCTTATATTTTTATACGTCGAGAAATAAATCTCTATCACATCCGATGCATTATTTTTATTAAACATAGCGCGGATTCTGTGAATCGATTCGCATTGTCGTCAAAATACAAGAATCTGCCAATAAAAATGTCATCAACCCTGATAGTGCTGAACAATATTTTATCTACATTTTCTAGATTTTTTATTGCGCGTAGATATAATATTTTTCAGCTCACGTGCGCTCCTTCAGTGTCAAATGAATTTGTCCCAGAAGATTTTAAAATAAGCCATGTCATCGAGTCACATGTTTTATATAAATCGTGCTCTTAACGACGTCGGCACATAATAAAATTTATTTTTTAACGGCTTTATAGGCTTAGATTTGTAACATTTTAACACCTCAACACATTTAGGGCTCATTTCAATACACGCGTGTGGTCGTATCGTAAACTAGAGTTTATTGCGTGGGTATAATGTTATAATTAGAATAAGTAAAATAATTATAGGGCTTATTATAATTTAAACGTAGGTTTTATAGTTATAAGCAACTTAACTATCGAGATTTAAAAACTGCTTTGAAAAAGAAGAAACCTAACAAACTGACCTAATATTCTTATCAGAAACCACAGAGTATTATTATTTTAATTTATGAGTTCACTGGTTTTTCTCTTTCGATTGAAAGTTTTTATAACTCAAGTGTTTTTTTTTTACACTGTTATTTTAAATATCCTAATTATATACCCTTCAAATTAAAACACGCACAATTAAACCACTCGTATTATTATATTACACCAAAAACATAATGAAAACAATTAGTTCTCTCCAACAAGTCCCACGTCAGTACAATGGTGATAGCAACGCGTACATCCGGGCTCGAAATAGTTAAATATAACGAGTCATTATATCAACCCCTTCATACACACCTTTTGTGTCACGTTGTAAAGGTGACGATAGACTATCCTAGTAGCAGTTCGACAAAATTGACACAACAATATAACGAATGCAAACCTTTTCTACATTGACCAGTGTGTGATTGAACAGTGTGATCCAACAATGTTGGGTTCGGCTTTCAGTCTAACCGGCTGTAGCTGAATAACAGTGTGTGTGTGAAACTGTGAAATTTTCCTAATCAACTTTGAACTTTATTCTTTAGCGATAAAGTTGAAAATCTATTAAAGAAATTTGACAGATTGTAGTAGCTTGATGTGCTGGCGTCTGTACATAGAGCAACTACCTATCTCACCTCCACACTCCAGTAACTGGGTAATACGATACCCCTTAGTAAGACTGGTTGTCAGCCTTTGGGGCTTCTGATGACCCGTAATGACTGTCAAAGATCCACAAATAACAGCCGGAGTCAACGCCTTAACATGCTTTCCGAGGCATAGAGGAGTCTCGATATGTAGGTACCCATCCACGGACCAAGCCCGGCAGGCAGCAGGCGGCAAAACTATAACGGGGAAAAATAATAAAAGTCTTTATTAATCAGAAACAAAACAATAACTAATCCTTGTTATTTACACACTAACTCTATAATAGAAATAAAAATATTTACAAGTAATCGCCAAACGATTGGTCGACTCTTCACGAGACCAGAGGGCGGGCCTATTTTTTGGCCAAAGAATCAGCATTGCTATCCAACGTGGCAATGCTGCCAGCCTTCTGGGCACTTTTCCTGTTGACAGCGATGTGGACGAATTTTTCGACGCCCTGTAACCCTTTTTGATACTTGTAAATATTTTTATTTTTAAAAATAATTAGTTATTACAAACTAAAAATTTCACTAAGGCTATGGTCTCCTATTTTATGCCAAACGTGGCGTCTGACGTTAGCGTCAACGTTTAAGGCTATGGTCTCCTATTTTATGCCAAACGTGGCGTCTGACGTTAGCGTCAACGTTTAATTCCGTTCCGATCGACGTCTGAATGCAACGCACAGCGTCGGCGGTCAATACATCCGCAGCAGAGAATGGCGTTTTAGTCGCTGCTCGCGAGCGGTCGATCCGACTGCATCACTAATTTTTTCCCAACATTGATACTTATTATTGTTTTTATGATTTTTGTCACTTTTATCATACACTGCATTAAAAGATTTAACTGCTTCTATCAACAATTAGTCTTTTTCTTTATTAAACCTCATCATTTTGCATGACGCGAGAGACGACCTTTACGCTGCAATGGTTCGAAATGACTAGAGACGCGACGCACAGCGTTTAGATGCCGCGTACGGCGTCAAGACGCCAACGTCGACGTCTGAAAGAGACCACAATAGTACATTTCTATAGTAAACATTGTGACGCAGCGTACGACCTAACGTGACGCAGCGTACAGCGTGAAATAGGAGACCATAGCCTAATTCCGTTCCGATCGACGTCTGAATGCAACGCACAGCGTCGGCGGTCAATACATCCGCAGCAGAGAATGGCGTTTTAGTCGCTGCTCGCGAGCGGTCGATCCGACTGCATCACTAATTTTTTCCCAACATTGATACTTATAAATATTGTTTTTATGATTTTTGTCACTTTTATCATACACTGCATTAAAAGATTTAACTGCTTCTATCAACAATTAGTCTTTTTCTTTATTAAACCTCATCATTTTGCATGACGCGAGAGACGACCTTTACGCTGCAATGGTTCGAAATGACTAGAGACGCGACGCACAGCGTTTAGATGCCGCGTACGGCGTCAAGACGCCAACGTCGACGTGTGAAAGAGACCACAATAGTACATTTCTATAGTAAACATTGTGACGCAGCGTACGACCTAACGTGACGCAGCGTACAGCGTGAAATAGGAGACCATAGCCATAGGCTTATGTTAGAAGTGCGGGATTGACTCACGCTGTCTTTGCTATCTGGCAGCCCTTTTTTTGGGTTCCGTACCCAAAGGGTAAAAACTGGACCCTATTACTAAGACTCCAGCGTCCGGCTGTCCGTCTGTCACCAGGCTGTATCTCATGAACCGTAATAGCTAGACAGTTGAAATTTTCACAGATGATGTATTTCTGTTGCCGGTATAACAACAAATACTAAAAACAGAATAAAATTAATATTTAAGGGGGCTCCCATACAACACACGTGTTTTTTTCGGTGTTTTTGCCTTGTGGTACGGAACCCTTCGTGTGCTAGTCCGACTTGCCCTTGGCCAGTTTTTACATCTGGGGTAGACCAAATATTATTCAGAGATGTCTAGAGGTCTATTACGACTTCTTTTAAACGGGGAACATTATAATTTTAATAAGTGTTAAAATTAAAAGGTACAAAGTATTATGATTATATAAATAAAAATAATTGTATATAAGCTGAATTGATAAACACCACTTAACACAATACCTACTAAACACACTATACACGTTAATCAACACTTGTTCTATGTTGTATTAATTAACCCCACAAGCATAACTTTTGGGTCAAGGTATTTGTTTATCATTCAATGTATCAGTTTCATGCATGCACAACGTTGATTGACATTCGATTAAATATTTATCCGAAAGCGAAGAGAAATATTTACTTGAAACTTTGTTTAGGGACGATTTATAAATCGTTGGGTAAATGTTATCTAAACAAAACATATTTTCTATTCAAAGGCTGTCAAACCGTCATATTTATTTATCAGATAATAAATAAATACTTTGAAGCAACTCAGCTTCTCTCAGTCCACTGCTGGACCTGGTTCCAGAGCTAGGTTATCTGGCGACTGTAAAATCAGTGCTTAGAGAATTATCATTATTGTAACACTCCCACGAAATTGCTGACTTCAGAAAGGATGACCGTCCAATCTTTTTACTGTTGTTTCTACTAGTGATGCTCTATACGTAATCAAGAGAGCTCAAGAATCTATCAGGTCCATTAGTGATAATCCCATAAAGAGTTCTCAGTCGAATCATCCGGAATTTCATAGTAGCATAACAAATGCCCCACATTAATTGACTCGTATCGTAATTTATGACGCAGCAGGCGTATAAAAAAGTAAGGACGCTTACCGCGATCGCTGCGTAAAAGAAACAAGTGTAAAAGCTTCCCAACATTGGCTTGGCTTGGTCCGTAGTGTTGTACCAGGCTTCCGTGACCAATCGTGACGGATAGGGCTAATTTATCAAATCATACTTCAATTTTATAATAACTTGCAGGTTGCATGTGTGACTGAATATTCTATTACTATGCCTGTTCGATTAATCTTCAGCGGTACGTTATTAGTGTCTAAGGTCGATTAATGACTGTTTGTTATAAGTGATCGAGTGGTGTTTTTTTAAAGTTTGCCCTTTCTGTTTTAGCTGGAATGTGGTTTTATTAAAATTGGTGTGAATATGACTTTATTAAAAGTCAATTTTAATTAATCAATTAGTTTTTGTTTATTTATTTATATTTACTTTATTGTACACCAGAAAATACACAACAAAAAAATACGATTATGAATACAAAACATACAATGGGCGGCCTTATCGCTTTTGCTTAACTGAAAGTCTGTACCAGAGTTTTGAAAGTCACATTATAATTATGTGCTATTTGATTTCATAACAATAGAGTTAATATTTAAACTCTAGGAACTACAATCCGATATAAAAAAGGAATTTATTCGAAAAAAAAAAACAAACATTAAAAAGAGATCATCATCCTATCGAATTGAACTTTCTAGTTTTATTGCACTAATATATAATTATACTGATGTCATAATCCGTCGTAATGGTAGCGACGGATACCATTCAACTTTGCCGATGACTACAAGTTCTTACTGCATCGACGACCGAACTTACATTGCCACAGAGTAAGTATAAACCGTAGGATGTAATAGAGATACTGGAAGTTTTATATGTTGAGCCGTAAGAGATTCTATTCCACTGTGGTCGTAAGTGGCTTAAGATGTACTCCACCGTATGGTAGCTGCATTGAGATTGTGGGTAATGGAATTAACTCGGACCGATTATCATATAATTTGATGGACGTGCTATCTCCGGCAAGCTGCAATTGAACAAAAAACCCTGCGGCTACGTCTGGACCGACTATTAGATCTAATTACTGTTATCTTTTGCTACGCGATTCTCACTTGTTTTCATTTTCCTTCAACGATAAGTTCGGTTGGTAGCAAAAGCAATAATAACTTAATTAAAGAAATTACGTAACTTAGGTTTTCTAACGTAATTGGTTAAGTAAAGTATAGAGCAGGTCAGTCTTGTTGGTCAATAGCATTGTGACATGTTAAAGTCAAATTCAATGTCAAAGCATTTATTTCAAATAGACACATAAAAGGCACTTTTGAACGTCAAAAATTACAGCAAAATAGAATTGATTCTAGTCGTTATAATTTAGAAAACCACTTATTTTACTTATTTCTTACGATATTGCCATTGTTTACTTTTAGTTTATTAGTAGCTTCTGTCCAATTATTTTTTTTATTTTAGGAGACTACATGACCTATAGCGCGGTCACTGTCGGATTGCATAGAAAAGAAAGAGAAGCGCGATGACACAAATTTATTGTAAAATATGAAACAATTATTTATTTACAAAAATCTGTTGTTAGGACCAAAAAATTAAAAACACTAGTGCTTTAGTGTGTTGCTTGTAGAATAATCTGACCAAAAATCTGAATGATTGTATGTAGGTATTAGTATGGTTTTTATTGTGAAAAGAAAGATTTTAGATGTATCTTCATGTTTTTTTTCTATAGTATAAAATTTGTTGTATTATGTTTTCAACATACTATCTAACTAGCATATATCCTAAAGAATATCATATATATTTCTGATTTTGTTTACTGTAGTCGATCATATGCTTTCAGGCATTATAAAACTTGCGATTTTTGAGTTTAGGTCCTGTAGTCCCCTTAAATGTTATGTACACCTATATGTAGAGGTGGTGCTTACATTAGCAGTAATACCGTTCCTAAATACTTTTGTGTAAACTAATGTTTAATGTATTATAAGTAAATTTATTGTAGGTAGTGAGGGTATCCCCACCGATCCTTATAAAAGCAAGCGCTCTACAGAGCAGCGGTCATTTTGTTGCTGAGTCGTCAACCGGTAAGGTGGTACCTACGCTACTTTGCAGTAAGTTCGTTCCATATTTTGCTACAGTGGTTTTTCATTCTGTGTATTTTATTTTGTGTTCTATTGTGATTATTTTTGGATATTAACGGCTGTTTGATTGTGATTGCGTGAATTCTCATGTTTTGTTAAATTATTGTTCGATCTAAGCCTATTTAAAAATAAATTAGTTTTAGGTTGTTTGATATTGTTTTTTTTTTTATTTGTTTTTCACTTCTGGTTCCTAAAATCAGAAGTGGGATAGAACTTAATTGCTCACAACACTGCCTTGATATCTACACAAACAGCCGTTGATTTCAAATACATAATGCCACGTTCGTCGAGGTCGCGTGAAAAGCTAGCTATGACGCCGCCTCGCTCTAGAGACGGTTATAGCCCTCGTAGTGCACCGCGACGAGACCGGCATAGGCACGGATCGCGATCACCTCACGATAGAACTCGTTCCCGTTCGCGCTGTGATAAAACGCGTTCACGCTCACGCGGTGATAAAACTCGTTCACGTTCGCGCCGCAATAGAACTAATTCACGATCACGTCGCACCTACTGGCGTAAGAGTGACAATCATAGTTTGCGTGAAGGATCTAGGTCACGGGCGGTTAGTGCTACTCATAGTCGTCGTCGGGAAAAATCTCTATCCTACCCTCATGATGTTTCCGTACAAAGTGCGTTGGGCAATATCATGTCGCGACTAACTGCTATTGAGGAAAACACAGCTTCGCATATTACACCGTCAATTCGTGATAGCACACCCCCGCTAGAAAAAAATGTTTCTACGACCCAAGCACTTGTTGATGCGTTGGGACAGTTAACAAGAAGCAAGTCTAGCAATTATTATGTTTCAAATTTTGATCCCGCTATAAATAATTTTGAGGTGTGGTGTAACGAAGTCGACAGAGCTAGGAATGTCAATCACTGGGACGATCACGAGTGTTTCTCGCGTGTGGCTCATTGTTTAAAAGGTGATGCGAAAACGTGGTTAAACGAGTGGACTACAAACGATCGCTCATGGTCTAATTTCACGAAAGAATTTAAGTCGTTGTGTCCGCAAAAGATTAATTATGCCCAAACTCTTCACGAGGTTTTAAACACCACGTCTGACAAGTTTTCATCATACGCAGAATACGCGCGGCGTTCTTTATTAAGGTTACGTATAATAAAAGGGCTAAGCGAAGAGCTTATGACCCAAATAGTGATTCACGGTATCAGTGATGTACAGGTACAAGCAGCAGCTGCTAATGCTGACCTGACAACAGAAAACCTAGTCTCATTTTTAGCTACGTACGTAAAGCCTGTGCGCAAACCCGATATCCGAATCACCGACAAATCTACGTCATCCAGTGCGACTAAAAAACGTAATTATAACGGTTCTAATAAGTTCGAAAAGAAGTGCTTTTTTTGCGGCCAAACAGGACACTATAGGGATAAGTGTCCCAAGAAGCGTAATGTCGATGATAAAACCGATAGTAGTACTAATGCCAAACCCGTTTGTTCTTTCTGTAAGAAGGCAGGGCATAAAGAGAGTGAATGTTTCGCTAAGGCTCGATCCGAGTCTCAATCTAAGAACAGTAATCAACGTAAAGTTAATTTGTGTAGCGAACTTTCAAACACGAAAAGTAATAATAATGATATAAGTACAGCAGTGATACAGGGTATCCCGGTTGATATACTCATAGATAGTGGTGCCCTTAATGTGTCCTTGATATCATCAGCGGTAGTTAATTACTTCTCAGGGTCGCGTAAACGAATTAACTGTTCTTTAAGAGGAATAAGCAATACAGAGATTGTTGCCCGCGAATACGTCACTTTAACTGTCGAGTTTAATAATATTTCGCTTGAAGTGGACTTTGTCATAGTACCCGCATCGTGTATGAACACTCCCATTATCATTGGGACTGACGTACTAAATCGCGATGGTGTTACGTTTATTCGCACGAAACACGGACAGTATCTGACTCACACGCCAAATAAGGTGCTAAAAGTGAACGCTTTGAGCGTTAGTGAGTCTTCCCAAATAAATACGTCTCTCGGAGGTGCGGAACTTGTTAAGTTGATGACTGTGATTAACGAGTTTTCTTCGTTTTTAATATCCGGTACAGCCACTACTACTGTGAACACTGGCAAAATGCACATCAATTTAACAAGCGACGTACCCGTGGCATACCATCCATACCGTTTGTCGTATCAGGAGAAACTTAAGGTTCGCGAGATATGTCAGGATCTTTTAGACAAAAAGATTATTAGGGAGTCAAATTCCGAATACGCGAGCCCGATCATTTTGGTCAAGAAAAAGGATGGCTCAGACAGAATGTGCGTAGACTTTCGCGCACTGAATCGCATCACTGTCAAGGATAGGTATCCCCTACCCTTGATTGACGACCACATTGATCGGCTCGGGGGTTCGAAATTCTTCACATCTCTGGACATGGCATCAGGTTTTCACCAGATTCCTATTGATGAAGGCTCGATCCGTATGACAGGCTTTGTAACACCAGAAGCTCACTACGAGTATTTAAAGATGCCCTATGGTTTGTGCAACTCTCCAACTGTGTATCAACGTATCATCAATAATACCTTGCGTAAATTTATAGACGCAGGAAGTGTTCTGGTATACATTGACGATGTGTTGATTCTAAGTTTGACAGTCGATGATGGCATCGCCCTGTTACGCGATGTCTTGTCAAGTTTGACGGAGGCCGGGTTCTCTATTAACGTGCGCAAGTGTTTCTTCCTTACCACTACGATCGAGTACTTAGGTCGCGTTATTAGTCACGGTCAGGTTAGGCCGAGTCCGCACAAAATTGAGGCACTAGTTAACGCGCCTATTCCTGGTAGCGTCAAACAAGTACGCCAGTTTTTAGGACTAGCTGGTTACTTTCGGCGTTATATTGAATCTTACGCGACAAAAACCGCATGTATTTCGCGTCTCACAAAGAAAGACGTAAAATTTGTATGGGGACCTGATCAAGATAAAGTCCGGCTAGATATTATAAAACGTCTGACTAGCGAGCCCATACTAGCGATTTTTGATCCGAACCTTCCTACAGAGCTGCACACTGACGCTAGCAGTGCAGGATACGGTGCGGTACTGATCCAAATACACGCGGACGGTGGTAAACGGGTGATAGCCTACTTTAGTAAAGTAACCCAAGGTTCGGAACCCAAATACCATTCGTACGAACTGGAGACGTTGGCGGTTATCAAAGCACTGCAACACTTTCGCCATTATTTGATTGGAATAACTTTCAAAATCATAACCGATTGCAATGCTTTGAAGGCCACTGAGCGTAAGAAAGATTTACTTCCCCGGGTTGCACGCTGGTGGATTTATCTCCAAGATTTTAATTTTGAAATTGAATATCGAAAGGGTGTGATGATGGGTCACGCTGATTACCTAAGCAGGAACCCGCCAGCGTTGCAAGTCAATGCCATTGACAGACCATTGAATTGGGCACAAATGGCCCAGTCAGCTGATTCGGAGACCGTTGAGCTTATCGAGAAACTGAGAGATGGTCTCTTGGACTCTAGTCGGTACGTTTGTCAGGGCGATGTGCTCTACTATCGCTATTCACCTGTTGGTGAGGAGTCGCGTTTGTTATGTTTTATCCCTAAGGGACATCGGCTCAGTCTGTTACGTATTTTTCATGACGAGCATGAGCACATCGGGGCTGACAAAACTTACGACCTTATTTTAAAACATTTCTGGTTTCCTAGCCTGAAACAATTTGTGAAGAAGTACACTTCCCATTGCCTAATTTGCATTAGCAGGAAACGTGTTCCAAGAGCTCCTCGTCAGCCTATTACATCATGGGAAAAATCTGACATTCCCTTCAACACGGTTCATGTTGATGCATTAGGTCCTTTACCAGAGTCCAATGGATATAGGTTTGTGCTTGTTTTGGTAGATTCATTTACCAAATTTTGTTTACTCTATCCCATATATAGACAAGATGCTAGCGAATTGAAACGAGTTTTCAATAGCGCTATAGCGTTATTTGGGACACCCAAACTAATAATTTGTGACCGTGGTCGCATGTTTGAGGCGTCAGTTTTTACCAGTTGGGTAAATGAGATAGGATGTGAAATCCATTACATAACGCCCGAAATGCACCATTCAAATGGACAAGTCGAGCGTTATGTGAGGACAATCCTTAATATGATTCGTATCGAGAGCACTAATAAAAATTCAACTTGGTCTGATAGTTTAAGTAAAATTCAATTAGTATTAAATGTTACTAAACAAAAAACCACGCAGTTTTCAGCTTTGTATTTGTTAATTGGTACTAACGCGACCACTCCTGTGATTCGTGCGCTGATCCGTGACGTTGCAGTTGAAAACTCGAGTCCGAATCGAGAAGCCATGAGGGAACTCGGCAGGAGCTCCGCTAAAGCATCTCTTGACAAGAATCAAAGTGATCAAGATGAAAGGGTAAATCGTCTAAGGCACCCGCCAAGAGTTTTCCAGGTTAACGATCACGTGTTCGTGATCAAATATTCTCAGTCCGCTGGGAAGCTCGACCCTGGCATGAGGGGTCCGTACCGCGTGACTAAAGTGTTACGAAGTGATCGGTACGAGCTGAAACTGTTGAGTGGAGCCAGAGGCAAGACTACTCAGGCCGCAGCTCAGTACATGGTACCCTGGAAAGGAGAGTGGTGTCCTGAGAGTTGTGCAGCATTCTTTGAAAGTAAGTCTTAACTGAACCTTTTAAAGTTTTTCTTTATGTTCTCATACGAGCGTGAGCGTGAGGCATGTGCTGACTTGACTGGTGCATCGGATGGCTGGTGCATCGGATGGCTGGTGCATCGGATGGCTGGTGCATCGGATGGCTGGTGCAGCCCAGATACAGCGTGCTCCTGGGACCAGCGTCCTGGAGTGCCTGTGCCTTGTATGTGCATCGGGTGCTGTCCCGGAAGCCGTGTTCTATGAACATGCATCAGGTGTTGTCCTGGCAGGCGCAGTCCTGGTTGACACGTTTTTAACGTGTGGAAGTCGCATACTATGTATGTGCATCGGGTGCTGTCCCGGAAGCCGTGTTCTATGAACATGCATCAGGTGTTGTCCTGGCAGGCGCAGTCCTGGTTGACACGTTTTTAACGTGTGGAAGTCTCATACTATGTATGTGCATCGGGTGCTGTCCCGGAAGTCGTGTTCTATGAACACGCATCAGGTGTTGTCCTGGCAGGCGCAGTCCTGGTTGACACGTTTATGACGTGTGAGCTTGTACAAGTTAAAGTATGAGCTTGAATGAGACATGATGTGTGAAGATGCATGCATACATGTGAAAGCGAAGTGATTTAGCTTGGTTCGAGTGTATTTTTGTATGAGGGCCTTGTATGCGTGATGGATGACAGAATAGGCAAAGGTGTATGTCGTCACATATAATTGACCACTTGTTTCTCATACAGATTGCGATGACGACAACCCCGACGATGCTGGTGAGCCTTCAGGTCTTCCTATTGGTGCCGCTGGTGTTCCTTCTGGTGCTCCGAGCTCAGACGGTGCCAATCCAGATGGAGGCAGCGATCAAGCTGTCGCCGTATCTGCCAGTTCTGCTGAAGAAGTTCCTGGTGCAGCCGAGGACGGTGCACGATCAGGAGAGGCCGTATAAGCAAATTTATTGTAGGTAGTGAGGGTATCCCCACCGATCCTTATAAAAGCAAGCGCTCTACAGAGCAGCGGTCATTTTGTTGCTGAGTCGTCAACCGGTAAGGTGGTACCTACGCTACTTTGCAGTAAGTTCGTTCCATATTTTGCTACAGTGGTTTTTCATTCTGTGTATTTTATTTTGTGTTCTATTGTGATTATTTTTGGATATTAACGGCTGTTTGATTGTGATTGCGTGAATTCTCATGTTTTGTTAAATTATTGTTCGATCTAAGCCTATTTAAAAATAAATTAGTTTTAGGTTGTTTGATATTGTTTTTTTTTTTATTTGTTTTTCACTTCTGGTTCCTAAAAGTATAATATGTTTTTGGTGTTCTATAATAAATAAATAAATAAGTATTGTACAGTGAACTTAGCCTTACTTTAATTATATTATTAAATTAATATACAAGCCGTAACAAGTATTCATGAATTAACAAAAATGGAAAAAACATTTAATCAAAAACACAAACGATTGCCAAAAAAAAAATTGACAAGACTAAATCAGTCGACAGTCAATAAAATATTTTGACCACAATCACTGTCAAGTTAATTAAACCCGTCTGCAGCTCCTAGTTATTTAAAGACTCCAACTTAATTACAAAACGAAGTAAACAGAACGAGGTTTTGTGCCGCTTCCAAATGAATCTCTCCGAATATTTGAAATGAGTTTCATATTTTTATGAGTCGGAAAACGTTTAGTTAGAAATATTTTGTTGTAATTTATAGCATGCTAACGAATATGTCAATAAATAATGTCTGTAAGCCGCGTCACGCTCCCTATATGTTATTTGAAAAAGTTTGTATTAACTTTCATAGTTAGAAGCGGATTTAGTCTACGTTCGGGTTTTTTTTTTGTGGATTAATGATGCAACGGCAAAACTCTTTGGAAAGGTTAATTGAACAACCTATGGGATCACTTGGGAATCAATTAATAACATATAAAATTATAGATTAAAATAATAGACAGACCTGACAGTATGAGACAAGATGGCAGCTTTCAGTTAGTATGGGAGGATCAACAGCTGATGCTCTAAATTTAGCAAGACATCTTCAAGTGTTCTTCTTGCAAAATCCTTGCGTACATTGCGTTTATTTATTTATTTATTGGATCGCCAACAGAGGCTATACAGTTACTTGCATGTTAATATGAACAGGAACAAATACAAGTGTGCGCTTGCAATTACAGGCGACCACATCATTCACTTAACATCTAGGTGGGTACAACAAGTTTGACATAAATCACCATACAATACACGAAAATTAAAGAAAGAAAACAAAATTAAAAGCTAGCAAAACAGTAAGTACGGGTACAAATGAAATAAAAAAAATAAGTACGGACTAATTTCAAACAAATTCAAATAAAATAAACTAATAATTAAAAAATAACCAGAGAGATCGAGAGATCGCTCTTAGCGATAAGACCGCCCATTGTGTCACCCTTTGTGCAGTTTCTATATTTATGTCTGTAATTTATATGGTGTACATAATAAAGAGTATTCTATTCTATTGCGTTGCGGACACTTACAGTAGCAATGGTTTTCATTTTGATAGATCAACGACATTCATTGTGTTATTTACGTTGTTGTGCAGACAAATTTTTCAAACATATGAAGCAATGGAATAGTAATATTCTTCAAATGAATCAAGACTGTGATTGATAGTGTTTAACGCAATTAGGATGTTGGCCCTTGCAAGCTTAAACTTTTACCTATCTTGAAAGCCACAATAATTCTGACCAGTCACTAACCAGAGTTAGTTCATAAGGAATAAGGGACTTTGATTCCCTAGATATTTGACGTTTCTATCTTATTCAACCAACTTCACTTGGACGTTCTCAAATAGCCAATCTATTTGTATTTTTAGTAGCAGCCCATCGTCCATCTTGCTAAGCTGTTAATGAAACATTAATCTGAGAAAAATGGTGATTCTCCAAAAATGGAATTTTTCACAGCAATCTAAACACGTCACAATAATAAAAAGTTATTATGATTGTTTGTTCGTTAACCGGCTTTCTTAGTAATTAATACAAGCCGATATTTGCTCATGCATAAAATGAACATAAATATCTTTCATTATGTAACATCTAACTCGTAAAATATGTAGCCGGTAACATATCTAGCTTACGCTAGGTACAACGAAAAAGCAACTCATAGATATCTATGATTTTGAGGGCCATTAGGAACATAATAGGATTGCCATTGTCGAAACGCACTTTTGATTTTTCGATTCTTGGTTGTGTTGAAAAAGCTTTTTAAAAGAAACAGGTACAATCTTCTGAGATAAATGTTTATAATACCTAGCATTTGTAGCAGTAGCAGCACTAGTTATGTACTTAATTTTTTTTTTATTAAAATAGTATGCCGGTGGATGACATCATAAAACAAGAAGAGGTAAGTATAAAACTGATACGGATATATCCCTTATTATTCCAAATGGAATTTTCTTTTTATACTTGATCGTATCATGTAACGTAATACTCAATAGATTTTTGGTCAAGATATTTTTTGTAAACTCATAAATTGCTAAAACTTGTTTGTGCGTTACATCGCCTTCCTCCGACTGTTTATGATTTTATGACATTAATTGTACAGAACTAGTAAACTTTGTGAGTGATTATGATTGCGATGCACGGCAGTAAACCAGGAAAGACATAATTAAGAAAATTAGATGTCTTTTGAGAGTTTTAACTCATAAAATTTAGGGAATTTACCAATTAGTTGATACCACAGATATACATAGACCAAGATAACGCAAATATCACGATCTGTATAAAAACCAAGCATGCAATTCTTTGACCTACTATGACGGCACAAGCACTATTTAGTGATGGGAAAATCAAATCGATTCAAAGACGCCGGCCGCGTGCAGTACCCGTGTCGCCCCACCCCCGGGGCCTAGCCCCAGCGCTGAAGATCACCCAGCTAGCAGTACTCAGGACTGAGCGCGAAAGTGGCGGCTTACGATTTTTGTACGTAGGCTGGGCACACGAAGTCGTTGCTCTTGCGTTATCTAGGTGTATCTATATCTGTGGTTGATACAGAAGATTAGGACGACGGTAAAGCCACCAAAATTGAGATACCGAAGTTTTTTTTACGAAAACATTTAACTGGACTGGTCTACTCAAATCCGAGTGGTACTTTCTTCAAAAGACCATTTCAGACTTCAATCTACATGGTCTTCACATGATCACATGACCAAGATTATGTCTGGACTTAAAACAGACTGTGACCTCTGAGTATTTTGTTTCGGCCTTTCTTCTCAGAGTAACCAGATAGGACACGCCGACCTCATCTATATAATTTTTACCTTTTTTTTATAATATAACGTGTAAAAGTTATTCCGTTGCAATACAATTGACGTCTGACAGTTTTTGTATGGAAGAACTATCAAAAATTCAAATTTATTCTTCCGATAAAATTATCTGGCGTTGGAAAAATCAGCTCTTAATTTCAAAACAAAATGACAAAAAAGCACATTTTCTGACTGACCGACTTCTTGACAATTCAAAAGAGCCTGTAAATGGTTTAATTGAAGTAAACATTGAACAAAATTTAATTTCATTACATAACAAGTTAGAAAAATATGTTATCACGTTTTCAGCATTCCACATACTTAAGACGGCGCCTATGCAGCCCAACGCGAGCGATTTCGTACCTCTCGCCCGCGCCACCCCGCGCCCCCTCTACTATAATACGCGGAAGCGCGCGGCGCGGGCGGCGAGCTGCGACGCAGCAAGCGCCATCGACTGCGTGAGTCGAGTTCGAGTTTGAACGGCGCGGTGCGCCCAGCTGATCAACAGCGATCTGTGCCGGAGACGGACCGTGAATTTGAACTTGATTCGTATGGCATTAAAAATGTATTCGTAAAAAATTATGTCATTCAAATAAAGTTCAAATTCACTGAAGTATTTCCACGGTACGACGGATCGATGTGTAAAAGATAACACAGCTAAACAAACGAGCTCATTGTCGGTATACAATACAATACATACATAATTATTATTTGAAGCTCTGTTCATAGACCTACAAACTGACATACCTACCACCAACATAGTAGGTAAATAGGTACCTACTAGGGCTTCCATCCCGAGGCGCGAGTTTCGAAATTTAGAGGCTCGTGTTTTTTTTTGTGGACTCGATACTATATAGACTGATCCGTTATTCTACCCTCGCGTAGGTACTCAATCTATATACTTACCTAAAAGGTTAGTATGAAATAAAATGTTATGTAAATATTCATCAATGTTTATTTATTAAACAATTTAATATGTATATTCAGAATATATAATACCATTACAATAACAATAAAAATCCCATAAAAAATAAAAGACAAAGAGGTTTCAAAAAATTTCGCGACGTGCAACGTTCGAAGGTATCATGTATGTACTTATTACAAATATCGTATTACCGTAATAACAAAAAGTAATGTTCCCTAAACAAAAATAAACTCTCTCATAACATAACCATGCATGTACCTAGAACAAAATAATGTTTCCTTATAAATAAAAATATCGACCAAGCAAGTCGGGCCATGCATAATATAGGGTTCCGTAGCTGTAATTACAAACGACTGTAACATACTTTTTATGATGTAAAGATAAATAGAAGGCTATTAAAAGAGTATTGTTTGCTAAAGGCAAAGGCAAACCTTTGAACTAGGACGTCTATTGTCTATTTTGCAGTTTTATCTTTATTATTCGAAAAGTTATAATCACATTGTTCGCGAAATTATTTTAAAACAGTTTTTACTAAGTTATAGCAACGTGGAAGTTTCTAGGTTAGAAATGGCAGGGAGGATGGGGGGCACTGCAGTGCCTTGCAACGCCCCCTGGCATTGCAAGGCAGGCAATTTGGCGGGCCATATTTCGCAAACGGTATAACTGAAAAAAAGTGATGTATTAATTTATATTACCTTCATTTAAATAGACCTATTCAATTATACCCATCAGGAGGGGGTGCATTGAAAAAAATAATTCATCCCCATTTGTATCTTTAGGCTTGTAAAAAAAACCGCCCAAGTGCGTGTCGAACCACGCACAATGAAGGGTTCCGTAGTTGGGAATGAGTTTATCCCAAGAAGCCTAACCTTTTCTCCCCTATCAACTCCAAATTATTTATACCGCAACCAAAGGCTGTTGAGGGAATAGAAAAGGTTTTTAATTCTTTACAAAAAATTTAAGTCTATCATTCTTCTTTCGTCTGATTCTGCATTGATTTCTATCTGACCTGTCCTCTTCGTCTGGAAACCTACAAGATTAATGCATTTTATTACATAAATATAAAGCAGACAATAATAGCAATGCATGAATGTTCTGAAATAGTAGTATATTTTTGAATAGCTCCGATACTTTCCCATGGCCAAAGCCCTTTCATATATGCCACTTGACAGAACTTGTACGGAACCCTAAAAACCGTCAAATAAAGAATATTCTCCTTTTTGAAGTCAGTAAAAATGCGAGAACTGCAATATTATCGATGCATTCATTTCTATTACCTACCTTTGATTCTCATAAACCAAGTCTTCGAGCTCATCATCGTCGTTCACTTTGTCCACGTCGTCGTTTTGGATTTGTTGAAACAATAAGATTTTAAACTTTTTGAATAGTAGCATTTGGGCCCGGCTTTGCTCACGTGGTACCTGAATAAAAAGTAACCTTAGCGCTTCCAGTCCCAAGCTCTGAGACTAGATTTTCAAGACTCACACACTGTCTCGGAAATTCCCGGGAATATCGAGACTTATACAGAATGAAATGGAATAGATACGCACAATGAATGATTAAGAATTACAATTTTACCAATAATTTTTTGTTTCTGTTTTTGGTTTCAAACTTTTTCTTGATCGATGAGTCTTGTTACAAAAGCTAAGTTAGACAACAGCACATACATTTTATTTATCGTGCTTCTTTCACCTGGTGCTAAGATCATGACTTTTCTGGAACTAGACATCAGTATGCGTTGTACTGCAAGAATGGTGGGTGTGACGTTACGAACGGTCCAGAAGGTGAAACGAAGGTACGAAGAGATTGGAAACCATCTGACGAGACCTTGTAATGACCGACCCAGGTGTACTAGTGCCCAAGAAGACCGTTATATTGTTTCCACTGTGTTGAGAAATCGCCACCTTAATGCAGTTGAAGTTCAGCAACAGCTTCTTCAGACCCGAAGGGACTACATTAGTGACAGTACAGTGAGAAGACGACTTGCTGAAGCAAATCTGAAACCCCGAAGACCAGCGAGTGGCCCCAAACTCGAGAGAGAGCATCGAGTAGCGAGACTGCGATACGCCCGTGAACACATACAGTGAGATGAAGAAGAGTGGTCAAGAATTTTGTTCACAGATGTGTCTCGATTGTCACTTTACACTTTCGATGGAAGGCGAAGTGTCTACAGGCGGCCTGGTGAGCGATACCTTCAAGACTGCTTCTCAGGAAGAGTCCAGTACGGTGGAGGCAGTGTACATGTATGGGTTGGCATATCTTCAGAAGGTCGCACAGAGTTAGTGGACATAGAAAATGGCACTCTGACTGGGGAAAGTTATGCCCAAGAGATTCTCAACGCGTATGAAGGGCCGTATTTAGCAAATATGGGTGACGGATCGATGCTGATGCATGATAATGCCCGGCTTCACACGACTCAGGTTGTGCAAGAGTATATTCAGGAGGTAGGTATCAGCGTGATGGCTTGGCCATCAAGAAGTCCTGATTTAAACCCGATTGAGCATGCCTGGGATGAGCTAGGGAGGCTAGTCAGAAGCCGTAGACCACCACCTACCACCCTCAGGGCACTAAAACAGGCCCTGATTGAAGAATGGGAGAATATTCCCCAACATCAGCTCTGAAACCTCGTGTTCAGTATGCCAAACCGGCTCGAAGCTGTAGTCAGAGCCCGAGGAGGCAATACCAGTTATTAAAAAATTAATTACATGTAACTGCACTGTACTGTATTTTTGACACTGAGCTAAAAATGGCTATTTTTGTTGTTTTAGATATTTTTTAAGTTAAAAATATTACTAATGTATAGTTTACTAGTTTCAAAGAAAGCCGATAAAATTTGCTACAAAACGTTTTTTATTTTAAATCTCTAAATTCTATAGTTTAGAAAAAATATAAATTTTAAAAGTGTATTACTTAGTTTTGCAGGCCAGTGTATTTCACAAACTGATCCCTAAATCGAAAAATGGTTTTCACAAACCCGCAAGATTTTTTAAAGGACCATCCAACGGTAACATGGGTAGACGAGAAAAAAAAAACAGCATGTGTGCAATTTACACGTGGTAGAAGTGAAACCTTCAAAAACACTGTATAATGCTTCCTGTCTCATTTTCTCCCACGTTAAATCTTATGAATTTACATGTCTCTTTTTACTGTCGCTTTTTCGTTTCATAAAATTTCAAATTACAACGATGCTAAAGAACATCAATCGATCCATCCATCCATCGATCCATCGATCCGTCGATCCATCGATCCATCGATCCGTCGATCCATCGATCCATCGATCCGTCGATCCATCGATCCGTCGATCCATCGATCCGTCGATCCATCGATCCATCGATCCTTCGATCCACCGGTCCGTCGATCCGTCGATCCTTCGATCCACCGATCCGTCGATCCATCGATCCGTCGATCCATCGATCCATCCATCCATCCATCGATCCATCGATCCGTCGATCCATCCATCCATCCATCCGTCGATCCATGGATCCATCGATCCATCGACCTGTCAATCCATCGATCCGTCGAACCGTCGATCCACCGATCCGTCGATCCATCGATCCGTCGATCCATCGATCCATCCATCGATCCGTCGATCCATCCATCCGTCGATCCATCGACCTGTCGATCCATCGATCCGTCGATCCATCGTCTGTCGATCCATCGATCCGTCGATCCGTCAATCCATCGATCCATCAATCCATCGATCCGTCGATCCATCTATCCATCGATCCATCCATCCAACGATCCATCCATCCATCGATCCATCCATCCATCGATCCATCGGTCCATCGATCCGTCGATCAGTCGATACATCGATGCTTCGATCCGTCGATACATCGATGCTTCGATCTTTCGATCCATCGATGCTTCGATCCATCGATCCATCCATCCATCCATCCATCAATCCATCGATCCATCGCGATCCGGCGATCCATCGATCCATCGATCCATCCATCCATCGATCCACAAAAACACATAAAATTTCAAATCACAACGATGCTAAAGAAGTTTTCACTTCAAAAACATCCCCACTTTACGTGTACCTAAAAAAACCGATAGCGTAAAAAAATTTTTTTTCAAGATTTTATTTTACCACTTTGTCGGCGTGATTAATAATGTACGGACGCCAGCACATCAACCTACCCGAAACTGTCAAATTTTCGCAATCAACTTTGAACCTTATGCTTTAGTGATAAAGTTGAAAATCTATTAAAGAAATCTGACAGATTGTAGTAACTTGTTGTGCTGGCGTCTGTACATTATTATATCCATGCCAAATTATAGTTTTCTAATAGTACTAAGAGCCTCTGAGCTAAACTGCGGACGGACATGGCGAAACTATAAGGGTTCCTTTTTGACTACGGAACCCTAAAAAAGAGAAAGCCATCATGGCAATTTTTTTTTTCTTTAAATAAAATTCATCAGTTTGAATAAGTAATATTGATTAGTAAAAATATCAGTGATTGAACTAGGATGATATTATTTTGATACTTATTGTATTTTTACCCGCATTATATAGGTAGATAGGTAGGTACACACGGCTACGTATCAAGCTACATATACATTTCCAGTATATAAGCTGACCTCTCATTGTACGGGAAAGATTCAATTATGTTACATTATGCGATTTAAAATTTACATACATAAATACATAGCATCACGCCTGTATTGCCCGATGAGGTGGGCAGAGGTGCGGGAATCGAACCCAGGACCTCACAGCTCAGCAGTAGCGCTTGCGACCGCTAGACCAACGAGCCAGGTAAAAAAAATATTAACGGGGATTCAAAATTTACTTACTTTTTTTTCCCTAGGCAATAGACATTCGAAATACCTAAGTAGCTAAGGAAATAAAAGAATTGATACCGTTATATAAATCGGTAGTTAGGTACAGACGCCAGCACACCAAGCTACCCGAAACTGTCAAATTTTCCCATTCAACTTTGAACCTTATGCTTCAATGATAAAGTTGAAAATCTATTAAAGAAATTTGACAGATTGTAGTAGCTTGACATGCTGGCGTCTGTACTTACTTTTTCTTTCTTTCGTTCAGAATACGGAGTTGTTCCCTCAAACGTTGTTTTGTTTTTGTTTTTTTTAAAAAACGTTGTCCCGCACTAGGAATTACTCCTGTATCGTGGGTGCGTTTACAAACATTTAAATTCAACAACTACCTGTAGGCAATACAAATATTTGTCCGGTCGGGAATCGAACCCGCGACACGCAGCGCAGCAGTCGATCGCTCAGCCACTGCGCCAACCACGGATCAAACTGTTTTTTCTGTTCCGTGGCGCCAACCATGTGTCGTGTTTTCCGAGAGTTTTCTTTTTGCCCATCTTTATTTACACTAAATAATGATAATAATTTATTATGTTTACACCAAACGGGTTTAACTCCTTTTTACAGTAGGTAATACTTACCACTAAACAAAATAAAAATGTCGAAAATAGTCCTCTCTCTGTAATGTCGCCAAACATAGGTTCGTCCTCCATCACATGCCGGAGCAGACTGATTGAATAAATTGAAAAGGATAGCGCTATTACTACCGCGTGCAAAACAAGAGACAGAAAGAGAGTATGCTCGCTTAGAATAAAATGACGCAAGCGCCAAATCACTGAATTGCTAATTACGAGGAGAACGAGTAGAAAAATAAAAAAATAATTCTGCACGATTTGAGATAATATTATTACCTATCTATTAGTTTAAAAATCATCATTAAATTCCATAGGGTTTCAGAGATCTAACTCAAAATAAGTGCAAAACGAGGTTTTTTCGTTATTTTTTTTATCGAGATTTTTTTATCCAATCGTGTTTTCGCTTCTGCAAATTTAAAGATTATAAGTCCAAGTTTAATGTGTCCAAATAGCAAACTCTCAAGTCTTACAGATACCGATATCCAGATCGCCCAATATCACCAAAACATGATCATATAGACTCTTAATTCAAAATTGGAACTTAATAGGTGTAAGGATCATGCATGCTCGTTGATATCAGTGCAAGTCATAAAAACTTAACCTCAAAGTCATATGGATTCCCGGAGTTCATTTTAACGATGTTATAAATTAATTATGTATAATGGCAGATGCACATAACAAAAAAGTCAAGAATACTAACAGGGATAACATTTTTAGAAGAAAAAAATAAAAAATAAACTTCTTTAAAGTGAAAAATAATTTGATGGTAAAAATAAAAGAAAACTAGAGACATAGACTCCGACTTCAAGTTTGAAGTCGGTTGTATTTTTTTTTGTAAGACAATGTTTACTACAAAAAAACGTCCTCCTTTTTTAAAAGTTGGTAATAAATATCATTCAAGCATTTCATACAATGTAGAGACAACAATAAATTACAACACTGACAATACTAATGCGTATTAAGAGTATTTTGGATCTATCAAATAAATACTAGCATCGAAATTTAAAAAAACTGGCCAAGGGCGAGTCGGACTCGTACACGAAGGGTTCCGTACCACAAGGCAAAAACGCCGAAAAAAAAACACGTTTGTTGTATGGGAGCCCCCCTCAAATATTTATTTTATTCTGATTTTAGTATTTGTTGTTATAGCGACAACAGAAATACCTACATCATCTGTGAAAATTTCAACTGTCTAGCTATCACGGTTCGTGAGATACAGCCTGGTGACAGACGGACAGTGGAGCCTTAGTAATAAGGTCCCATTTTTACCCTTTGGGTACAGAACCGTAAAAAGTGAGTTTTTCAAACAAACTAAACGGTAGTGATAGGCGACTATGGGTTTTGCCAATATATGAGTTTGATTGAATTTTCGAATTCAGACTGGGAAAGGCATTAGATGTACTCAGATTACTTTATTGTCGTACTGATGTTGTCCCCACATTGTATGTTAAAACGATATCTGTAACACTGCATATAAATAACTCATTTTTTTAATAACCAGATGCGTTATTTGTGTAATCATTTACTCGATGCAACATTGTTGGCTAATTTAAAACGTCATCTGCTTAACGACACGTGAAGAATGCACATGTTCCCTTTTAATGTGTTTTATATACTACAGATAAAAGCATAAAATAAAAATTAACAAGCTGCAAGTCCTTCTGGAAAAAAAGCTCTGTGAAAATCTTTTGTTTTTTGTTATTTTATTTCGTAATCAATTCGCTAATATTCATCAATTGCTAATTAGGATTGCGTCTGAGTGGGGACTACTCCCTCTCACCGAGAGGAGGCCTGTGACCCAGCAGTAGGAACAAAGTCAAAGTCAAATCATTTATTTCAAAAAGGCACATTAAAGGCACTTTTGAACGTCAAAACTTACAGTAAAATTTAATTGATTCTAGTCGCCCCTTCCAAAAGATAGTTTTCGTATGGAGAAGAATGGGCAAGAAACTCCACCGTTACTCTTTTAACACACATAATGTACCCAACACTATAGGCTGATTATGCTGTGTGGAGACTGCTCTGTCTATGGCAGATAAAACTGTTTGGAATGTGCGCACTGTCTGACAAGAAATCTTTAAAAAATGACTCTTAAAAAAATATTTATCTGAACAAAACGCGTCTTCCGCGAACCCGACTCGCTTCTGACAAGTTTAACACATTTATTTTTTCGTATCCGTTTAGCACCTCGTTGCCATATCTCGTATCAACAGCAACTTTAATCTGTACCATTTAAACATAATATTTTGTCTTGATACTCAACCCGCGGAGGCAAATGGCATCCTTAAGTTACAAACACAAAAACGGACAAGGAATGTAATACTATAAAGATAAAGCCTAATAAAAACGGCATATATTAAACGAGGATTATTTTCTTTTAAATACCAATTTAGAGCATCACATTAGCATTTTTAGATTAACATTCGCGGGATTAAAGCGGCCTATTCACCGACAAAATAATAAAGGCTCCCGCAGTTAGGCGCTACGCGATAGCGCGACGTGACTCTAGTACAGACGCCAGCACATCAAGCTACTACAATCTGTTAAATTTCTTTAATAGATTTTCAACTTTATCACTAAAGTATTATGTTCAAAGTTGATTGGGAAAATTTGACAGATTCGGGTAGCTTGATGTGCTGGCGTCTGTACATAGATTCTCAACCTTATTTTGCCCAATAAAAATATATATTCTCAAAGTGAGCCCAAATTTTTTTTACGAATTTTTTTTTTACCATATGTCATGAATCTGAAACAGCTATTGCCACGATTATATTTAAACATTTAATATTAAATATACTTATAAAGCCGTAAGATAGGATATATAATTTCTCTGAGTCTTCTACTGCCTGAAAGTCTCAAACGCCCAGGTCGCGATAACGTCCCCCACGTTATCGCCGACGCGGTTGAGAACCTATGCTCTAGTAGAACAATTTATGTCGCAACGGCACGTCGCGTCGCGCCATCCAAATAAATCGAATATGTTGATTAGAAGTACTTTTGCAATATCATAAACTTAGCTTTTGTATGTAGAACGCCTTTAGGATGTCCGTTATTAAACTTCTATTAACTGGGAACCGCCACGTTAGTCTAGTCGCAAGTTGCTGAGCATGAGGTCCGGGTTCTTTGCCCGGGTCAGGCAAAATGTTATTGCCTTTTCCATCTCGAATGTCTCAGTAGCAGTCTGGAATCTGGATTCGCTCCCTATTACATGGGAGTTAAACATAACTGGCGAAATTTTGGTGGACACCTCTGCCTAACCCTTTGGGGTATACAGGCGTGATGTTACGTTATGTTAGATATGTACTTAAGTGGGAAATGTGTTTTGTAATTTAAAACTTCCTTCTTTTGTCTGATCAAAATAAGTCCAGCTATTATAGGCCGACCGCTTAACTGAGACGTTGCCTGGGGTAGCTGCGCGGTGCGGGAGGGGTGATGGTTGTCACAAGTTGACGAAGCACTGAGCTCTCGCATTGCGTCACCACACCGCTCCCGCACTGCGCTGCTACCTCAGGCAACGTCTCAGTTATGCGGTGAGCCTTTAGTACCTAGTTTCCTTCTTTTACTAGGAAATGAGAACTACGTTCAGAACTCAAAATAATACCTACTTCGGTAAACAAACTGCTACAATATTAAACGTTTATGGAAGAATTGCTTGCACTGTTTCTGAGGTAGATAAACGAGTATTCTATTATATAATGACAAAGTGTTTACAGAACACTACAAAAGACGAAAAATCACGGCGAATATCGGTTAAATTGTTGAAAAATACCTCGATTGATTGATTGTGTCACTCTACAAATGAAAAGTGCTACCAAACAAAATTCTCTAAAACAACTACAACAAAAGAAATATTGGAAACCACATCCCTGTACAAGTATACAGTGATCCTCTATCCAGCAATCTCCTGGGAGGCAGAACTTGCACTGTATATTTCTAGTCTGGTCTGGACCAAGTCTCTGGGTATAAATTGATTTTATATACTTGCAACTCTGTTTGTTTTAAAGATAACCATTCTTTTTTTCAATTCATACAATATTCGTCGACTAGTTTTTTCTATTTAGATTGGCCCGTGCGCCGTTTGTACAAAGGATATGGCAATCGTCGGACGCGAAATCTTGTTGACATTATGCATTTTTCTTAATATATTAAATCATGGCGACAGTTTAATGTAAGTTTATCTAGTGATTGTATTGGCTTTGAAATACGGATAAAGACAATGGTAATAGGGGTATGATTTACGACCGATTAGGTAAGAAATTAATTTAATATGACACACAGCTAACGCCTTCGTTTGCGTAATGTGCAGCCAAGTACTTTAAATGGTGTGGTTAACCCCCCAATTCTGGTTCCACGATCACATTTACCACTGAGATTACTAAAAAAAACGACCACCAATTGAATCGACAAAAATATCAATTCAAATCGAACCGTTGTCACACCATCGCGGCATCGACACAAAGAGTCGGTATTATCCGTCGTCGATCGTCTGTGCGGTCCCTCAAAACAACGAAAGACAAGACAATAAAACCCTCCAACGGTCGCATGGATACCTTTTGTTGTGACACCAATAAATCCGATTTAAATTTTGCGTGTCACAGTCGCACGCGCGTCACAGCGTGACATTGCCGTGACAATGTAGCGCCCAGTGACTGCGCGGGGGTTAAAACATTGTAAAGCTATTGCTTGCATTTCGCGTGCATCGCGTGTGAAATAAGCACCTTTTTTACAGACTAGTGCTCCGTCTTATTACAATCTACGATTATCGGTATACGATAGTCGGGTAGAGTCAGAAGCCGTTGTGCCTAATACCGATTTATGTGATAAATGAGTGCGTTTGACGTCGTAAATAAGACAGCATAATTAGAATATATTGCATTGTCCGATAAATAATTCATAACTTGTTGCATGCAACGAGAACGAGTTATCTTTACGATAATAGACGTCAAGGACTCGATACCGATTGTGTTTCGAAGAATGAAAGAAGAAGCATGTGTGGGAAATAAGGACCAACTCAGAGAAAACTAAGCAGCTAACAGTTCGTACGTCATATGGAGCCGAGCGTGACGTCGCGTGATACCCGCGTGTTACAGCGTGACAACCAGCTCCTGTAAGATTGATTGACAATATAGGCAGGTAAACTAATTAAATACTAAAATCCTGGTTTCGCAAACAGTCGCCAGTATTACCGTGTCACTTGGATATGAAACGTATTGTGTACGATAAAAATAAATGGAAAACGCCTAGTAACTTGCATTAACGAACGAAAACGAAGGCAATGTCTTCTTTTCATTTTTATCGAACGAGCTGGTGTTTATTGTAGCAAACGGGAGTTTAGGACCAGGAGTATTTTGTCAGAATTAATAAAAAAAAAACGAGAGGTGTCGTGGGAAACCCGGTTGGAACGAAATTCCTTTCGATTTTCACACTTGGAGAATGAGAAAACGAAATGAAATGACGGATGAAGGAATGATTGACGTGACGGTGAAAATTTTAACTACACTTTTTTCGGTCTCTAGCACTCATTCGCCAAGTGTTCAGAGTAGTTATAACGTACGATTTCGTTTCAAAAGGTCACGAATATCATTACCTACTTCTAATTCATAACCGCAACAGTTCACTTTGATCATTTTTCCGCAAAGGTGCATTGTATTTGTAGGTATCAATCGCCAACTGCTACGCGAAAATGAACACTACATGAGTCATGTGAACGTACCGTGACGTTAACGTCACTACGGCGCTACACGTGCGTGTTTAGCGTGACAACCCACCACTACATAGATTGATTGACAATGCGAACACACAAGGCAGTGTGTTGCTTTGTTAAATTGCTAATGTACCCACGATTTTGCAAATTATATTTCCTGTCATTGTTGGTGGTTTATCGTGTGTTTAGAGTAATATGAAACTCATTGTTGAGTAATGCATTCGTTCTTCATGGAGTGTAGTTTTGCATATTAAAAAGCGATCAAAATCTTGTATAGAAATTGGAGACTAGTCTAAGGCTGCGTACAAATAGGGAAAATCTGGGATGGGAACGGATTTTAATTTTACTATCCCTTAGGTTTTGATAAACATATTACAAACATGAGTGAGTATATATACTATACAAATTGTCAGCATGTAAGAAATGTTAAAAGTAAAGCCTTGTATTATTTTTAATTAACCATTTAAGCATTAGGTAAACCTATGTCTTCAAGAATAATCCACAGAAAACAGTATTGATAAACTTTTCTCAATCAGTCCTAAGGTTAAAGAGAGTTATTTGTTCAGGAAAAAAATAGGCAATTGTGTTGTCACCCTAAAATCATCGACGCACCGCGCATTTTTATCAAATTTCAATATTCCGAATAGGCAACATATAGGATTAGGCAACATCTAGATAATAACGTGCGTGCCGATTCAATTTCACCTTTTACGCATCTTTTATTACAGCATTGTTTCCGTTTGCTAATGGAACCACCCCATCGGTTCCCATGAGTGTTGTAAGACGTGACAAAGGGATTACAGAAAGGGGATGGGCAGTTACATCCACCTGTGCTAATGACTTCTTATTGCCATTATCAGAGGTACGAAGGTTGGTGATTATTGCCATGGGGACCGAACAGTTGGGGACAACTCATGTTTAACACAGAAAGTCTTTTAACTACATTAATATTATGATTTTTTTTCTGCAGCTTTGTCGCCGAAAATTTATAAAAGGTGAGTTTTTGAACAAGAGTGACCAACCAGTATATATATAACAACATAGGTACATACAGAACGTCACACCACTCCTAATAGTCAGGATAGATGTCATAGTGATCCCTATTTATAAACTCACCCTGCTTTATACAAGGATTGGACCCTAACAAAGATCGTGTTGGTAAAGGTACTTACTTGCAAAATATAAAACACGACCATTCTATTCGGCATGAAGGCTCCTACAAACAGGCGCGACACGCGAAATAATCGCGCGCGACGTTGCGCGACTTGCGGTGCCTTTGTGTCGCGTGTCGTGTCGCGCCTGTTTGAAGGAGCCTTGAAGCTATTGCTTAGGTAGCTACCTACAAACAGATAGACATACCACTCCCACACCGGAACAGTTTTATTGTATAAATATTACAAGCACCTTCCGCACTCAATGTGCCTATAAAGGCATTTCGATTTGAGTCAATATTCAAGTATTAGTACTCACTTTACACGGAAACAAAGTGTGCCCATAGTTCTAGCGTCCCACGCAACGTTCTTAACGCCAACGTAAATAGGTAACAATCTTGCCACAAAGTAGAAAACAGACAATACTAAAGTACGTTTTAAAATCATGTTGTACCTAACTGGGTTTAGGTATCTTCATCGATCCACTAAGGAAAAGGAAGGAGAATGTACATAATATGTTGCATGAGGATCAGCTGAGTTACATCCTCCTGTCAAGGATTGGTCTGCTTCAACATTTTGATAATACCCAACATAGGCAGCATATACTTTGATCAAATATATAAGCAAGATATTATGAAGGAAATTCGGACGGTCCAAGGTAACTTTGGTCAGGTAAAATAAAGTTGGACTTTGATTTTAAATTTTATATATGTAGGTATACCTACTAGCTGACCCGGCCACGCGTTGCTGTGGCTAACGTTTTTGTGCAATAAAATAATATTGCGATTATAAATGGAGATGTGAGCTATCCTATCTTTCAAGTTGGATCAAACTGCACACGGTGTACAAATTTGATTAAAATCGGTTAAGTAGTTTAGGAGTCCATCGCGGACAAACATCGTGACACGTAATTTATATATATTAAGATATTTTTTTATACGTTAACTCACCCCTTCTTCTCATAGGCCGCCACTACAGAATGGAATGCCTGTTACGATCCATACATTCTCCTTTTGCTTCATTTGCAATCAGGGGTAATCGCGTACCCCACTAACAGTATGAATGGCTTTCATTATGACAGTTCAACAACATTCATAGCGTTATTTACGTTATTGGGCAGATTGTTTCGAACTTTTGAAGCAATGGATTAGCAGTATCCTTCAAAATGATTCAGATTGTGATTGATAATGTGTTTACGCAATTAGGGAACTGCGGTGCTATTCTGTAAAAAACTCACCGTGAAAACTTAGGTGAAGTGTGCGGAGAGTGAGCTGTCAATAGTGTCAATTCCTAGCAAAAACAAAATCACTTCACCTAAGTTTTCACGGTGAGATTTTTACAGAATCGACTGGCTGGTCATACACGCACGCCGGTTGCGAGACAGTGATTAATTATATTTTTGTAATTTTATTTTATATACCTATATATTTTTTTTATTTTATTTTTTTTTTTAATTATTTTTTTTTAATTACATTTGTACAGTTTCTATATTTATGTCTGTAATTTATATGGTGTACATAATAAAGAGTATTCTATTCTATTCTATTTTTAATACTGTGTGGCCACGTATACAAGGCCAATATGTTAACGCTGTCAAAGTGGCCGAATTCTAGTCAAAGTTTATTTGATATATAGAAACAAAATCATCGATAAAACAAAGAAGAATACTGAGTGAGTTCTTGTGAAACAAGATTGTGATCTCAAAATTGTCAGTCAGGTTTATAGTCGATTTTGTTCTGTGTACGCCGACATTTTCACCAGACTTTCCTTAAAAAACATTTGCTATATTTTATTACCTCAAGTAGATTCAACCAAATGTGTTTTAAACCTTATCATGGTCTAGCTGTTATACTGCTGCCCAAGAAAAGGAGTGTTATGTTTTCAATTTTCTTTATTCCACCATAATCCTTGCCCCTGAACCGATTCATATAAGAAAACTAATGAAAATAAATCTCAAAGTAATAAAATCATCATAATCGATGTCAAAATTATCAGCACAACAAACATTATATTCAAAACGATTACTACACTCAGAAAAAACGAAAGATATCACCTCAAGATATATAAGAATCGCACATATCATATCTTTATAAAGAGTCCATCTAACAACATTGTGAGCTATCTGCTCTGAATAATGTTATTATTGAGGGTCACAGTCAATGACGTAGACAATCTTTAACAACGATTTATAGTATCGGGAATAGAAAATGGAAAACAAATATCAGATATTACCGTCTTGACCTACCAAGAGATGTGTTGTAGACAGAATCAATTTTGTGCTGATATCATATTATTCTATTCATTTGTTTTTGAGACGATCTTGAATAGATACTGTCTCTTTGATCGTCGATTGAAATACAATCATACTCAACTTAGCTTATTGTTGTTTTCATCAGGATATAGCCTTCGTTCGATACGTTTTAATCCCTGGCTCTTCGCGTTTCACATTCATTATAGTCCAATTTTCCATTAGCCAAATTATCGGTTCATTTGATTGGTGATGGTGGTATACCTTATTCGCTTGTGGGAAGACATCATGGTACTTTATTGGAAATAAATACACATAAATAAACTTACGCCTTGTCTCCTGGGGGTAGGCAGAAACTACAGAACGCCACCTGTTACGATCCTTACGTACTACTTTGCCTCGTTTACGTTCATACATCAGGGTCATACACGCATGCCGGTTGCGAGTTCTACGTAAGTGACCTTTCTGAAGAAAATCACCAATAAGGTCACTATATGTCCTCCTAGGGCGTCCCCTAAAAAGACGGCATTCTCAAACGCATTTGATTTTGCCGTCGTTATTCTTTCGTTTTCAGAAGAATCTAGTGTTGCAATAGACAGTTCCATCACGCGTTTTTAAACTTTGGACCGCCAAACATCTCTTTATTCTGTTTCAGTTTCGAACCACTTTTATGATATCTCTACGTAGCTCAATATTTTAAAGTCTCGTGTAAGTATAATATTTTTTTTTTCAAAATACCTATAAATATTATTGCTAAGCAAAGTACTTACTTAAATGTATATTTTTGTGACATACACTTCCATGAATTTTCGTTCCTAAGAAGTAGGCAGATGTGTCTGATAATATCATACACACATTCACACATTCTGTTATCGTCTTGTCGTCGTAACAATTGCATGTATTTTTTGTATGTCTGGCGTGAATAGAAAATACTCTGTCTACAACACTATAAGCCTCTACTCTAGTTATAAGCACCGCAACAGTAAGTGTTTCCTGGAGTTGAACCTTCTTTGACATGCTTAAGTAGTATTAAATATTTTAATTTATGTTTAGTTTAGTTTTTCACTCTGAAATTATGGGGTATTTCATCAGGAAAAGCTGAACATACGTCAAAAATTTCAGACATTACATAGGAAAAGGTGTACGTGACAAATTTCCTGTTACACCCAACAAAAAAAATATCCTTGTTAACTACACCTACATCTAAGTGACTTAACAAACACCAATTAATATAATAAATTAACCCGTTGGTTTCGTGTATAAAAATAATGTAAGAGCCGTGGTCGGTGAATAAATTAGTGGGGGCAATGATAAATCATGAGACTGCTACTTGAATGTGTGACAAGGGCTTAGGCGCTTTTTATCGCAGCCATTATAAACATTTTTACATATCTTTATTTAGGACGTTGAAATATGAACGAATGTGTTCTTGATAAATATGTGCGATGATTTTGTTCCGTTTGTCAGTTGAGCGCTACTGGTTTTGGCTTTGATTATGTTGTTCGATTTGAATGACAGGAGGGTTAACCCTCTGTCATTCTGCGTCGTGACTCAGGTATGCAAGGCGTTTATTTGCAGTGGCAAGGTATGCTATCAATGTACAGATTGATTGATGGAATGTAAGACAGTGGTCGATGTAAAACGTGCAACAATTGAGAAATTTGTTGTTTTAAATATTCTTATTTTAATACAGGGTTGCAGGGACATTGACGCGCAAACTGAAATCATGAATTCAGCACTTGATTCTCAGCACACTTTTCTAGACCCCCTAGCGAAGAAACGTTTCGACGGTTATAAAAAAAAAAGTCCGCTTTATCAAAGAAAAGTGAAAACCTACGCGGTCAAAACGTATGGCAGAGCAAATTTTTTTCAAGAACCATTGGATGTGCCACCTCGCACATGTTTACAGGCGCTGCAAACCACACCAGCTGTATGCAGCAATGCAGTACAAGGCCAAATCCAAGAAGGCCGGCCGACCTATTTACACATGGAACGACAATTTAAAACAGGACATGAAGTACTTCGACAAGGAAATCAATTTACGAGCACGACTTCCCTACCATTACCGCGCCTCCCGGTCTATTCCTTGATATGCAATGGTCGCTGTAGCACCATGAACATGAGGCTACAGGAGCTAGTGCGAATCTTGGGGTTCATTCGATTAATCGAGTCTGGTTCAACCACGCTGGGATCGGAGCAATTCATTCATTCGTTCAACCGGCGAAAACATTTAACCCAGGTTGGTTCAGCATCATGAACTGAATCCATAGTAACAGGTTGTGCGTCTATGTTCCAGCCACCATATAAGGGCTCCTTCAAACAGGCGCGACCCGACACGCGACACAAAGTCACCGCAAGTCGCGCAACGAGCGTTGCCTTTGTGTCGCGCGCGATTATATCGCGTGTCGCGCCTGTTTGTAGGAGCCTTAATTAAGTAATATTCAACTTTATGAGCGAATGAAAAGCAGTTAGGTAGGTATGGTAAATTAAGCGTTCTTAGATGACTCATAAGTATTTATCTAATAGCAAAATTGATGATCTAATTCTTAAACTAGCCAAAACTTCATGCACGACTGGTAACGATAAAAAAAACGGTGGAAGCTAAAAGAAATTACGACTTAATCACGTTACATGCACCTATAATTACTGTACAAAATAATATACATCAAAGAGGCCGCCTTAATGTAACATAGGATGAGGATACCATTTAGTCTTTAATGTTTATTAACGGCCGGATTTTAATCTAGACTCCAATCAATCTACACAGCTATAAAATTCAACCTTCAAATGTCGATTACATTTTACGAATCACCATAAAATTCGAACTAAAAATAACTCAAGAAATTCAACACTCTTAACCTGTACCCAAGTTTAGTATAAAATTCGAGACGAACTAAACACAAGTACCCACGTAAGTAGCAGAATACAAAGAAAGAAACAATGGATAAAACACCCGGCGCTGGTAACGAGCCAGTCTTCTTGTACCATTGCGAATGTACCTACACTACTTGCCCGTTTGTTATTTTATTTGCTCTCTACTCAGTAAACTCTATTACCCAGTCGATGGTTTTGATTCCGAGAAGTCGATGTTTACATTGAATGTTAAACTTATGTCACTGTTGTCACAATATTTTACTTTCAAGTGTTTCGTCCGCTGTGAGAAAGTTTATGGACGTCGAATGCTATGTTTGTTTAAGCTTGTCGATAGCGTACATCAGATCTATCGATATAAACTTTTCCTACCTCTACGACTCGAATACGTTACAAAACTATTGTTTATATCCTCTGGACTTGGAATCGATTATCGATATTTAGTTGTGTTCGCGCAGCACTAACGCCGTTGACTTGGGTCGAAACAACTAATGGACTACGTTATTACTGGCCACCTCAACGAAAAAGTGCATTAGCGTACCGTGAGTGGGATAAAAGTATTTGAATATAGAACTTAAGTAAAGTGCGCTGTGAGTGCTTATGCCACTTAACAAACAACGATTTGCCTCATTTACCGTAATCGCTACAGTTTTATTTCACTACTCTTTCGGTAGCCGACGTATTTCATATGAAATAACGATTCATGTTTATAGCATTCGATATTCAATCTGATTTCCCCAAATTGGTTTTTAATTTGGGCTTGTATCAAAACTTGGCGTTTAATTTTCGGGCATGCTTTTAATATTTTGTGTATTTTGAAAGTCATATTTGCGTTGCTGACCAGGGAAGCTAGAACTGCGAAAGATTTGACGATGTAGATATTTTGAATTGGCTATGAGAATTTTTCAGGAGGGAGATATGGATCTTTCTAATCTGGGCGGAGATTTAGTTTGTGAAGTTTTTGAGTCCCCTTCTTTGACTCTTATCACGGTTAGTTAGGTGCGCCCCGGGAGTAGCTTTGGGAGTATGAAAGCAGAGTGCCCTTTCTTAGAATATTGCATTTGACATCTGAGAGATTTGATTATCAGCCTGCGTGTAGGGCGGAGGCAGTTGATCTTTTGTCTCAACAAAATATTTCTCGTAGAATTGTTAGGTGCTTAAAAAGATTCGCATCTATTTATGAATTCATTAAGATACGTGAATGTAAAATCGTTTTCAAAAGAATTCATCACCTCGCACAAACGTGTTCACATGCAATAAATTGAGTCATTAAACTGCAAAAATTATAGGTCTCAAGACTTTGAAGTTAAATAAGCGCTTAGTTTGTATTTATGAGTCGTATCTGCAGATTTACAATTTCTCACTTAGTCTCAATGCAATTTTACAGTCAGCCGGTTAGGCAGACAAAGAGGATGAATATAATGAATTTTCGTATATGAATTGGCAAATAAATAATTCATTGTGAACGAGACGCGGGTTCCTAGTAATGTAAGAAAGCATATTTTAGCTCATATCGTAAAGTGCAACGAATGACAACAGTCGTAAAATTTTATGTTCTGTACCATGTCGTCCTGTCTCAATTACAATTACAAATTATTACAAATTTTCAACTGAGCCAGTCAAGTGTCGTGTGTAATATGCGAAAACCGAAGCTTACAATGTTTAACGTACATTCATATTATATTTAATTCGTAAATTTACAGGTAAACGATTTTGTGGTGGTTTAAATCGGTGTAAGATTTCGCAGCAGGATATAGATTGGCAATCTTTTGCCTTGAGTCAATTTAAAGTATGATAACCAATAAAATCAATGAAACTAACAACTTTATAATACCTACTACGTAATTTAATACATACATACCAATAAAATTGTTTGATTTTCAATGTAAATGAATTGTTTGTAGACCTCGTAATCTATGGCACATTACGTTACAATGTAGATTAATGTGTTGAACGCAAATGCATTCACATTCGTGACAGTAATAGCCAACCTATCGTCAAAGATACAATGTACAATGCGTGATCAATGCTTTAATAAATATTAAATTAATGTGTCACTAAACCCCGCACTTGATAATACAAAATTGTAATACAGAACACACTTGCAACTTTGTATCTCTAAGAATGTATTACAGTAACCAACAGTACTTCTAGCCACACTGAATCAGACCTCTCAACACTTAATAACGTGCAGACCAAAGAATAGATTTCACATAACAATACGATACATAACCGACCTCTTTCGTACAGCCACACATAAGCCACAGAACGCGTAGTCTCCATTAGGTGCAGAAAGCAATCTGGAGACCGCACTAGTCTGCCTGAGGCACATCTAGGTACACCATGACCTGCTATTAAGGATTGTCTCACAGCACTTTGCCCACATGCGCTCCTCGAACTCTGTAATCTCCGTAATTTGTGACAGCGATTTCTGATTTATTTACATAAACAATAGTCTCGAACGTACTAGACCACTTATTACTAAACCCAGTCAGCGCAGTGTCGATTTAATTGCGAAGCGCTAAATTATCGTTGATATTGTCTGGGTTTTAGTAATTGCGCTGTATAATAAAGTGTTGTTGTGTATAATTATTAATTAACTCCGCAATGGGCTCGGGAATGGATGTTTAATGCCAGACATTCAGTCCGCTGATTGGTAGTTTAGTTGAGGTAGCTGTGGTTGGACTTCAAGTGCTAACGGTTTTCTGTATAGGGCACGGGTGTACTGATGTAGTCGCCATGTTGTGCAAACTTGAGATTTAAGGCTCCTTCAAACAGGCGCGACACGCGATAAAATCGCGCGTGATCAAAGGCACCGCAAGTCGCGCAACGAGCGGTGCCTTTGTGTCGCGCACGATTCGCGCCGCGCGTCGCGTCTGTTTGCAGGAGCCTTTACTTGATTTAAAGTTATTAGGTAAGTTAATAGATATTTTACATTTGAAAGACAGCCTATAATATTCCCGTCAAGATTATGTTTCATTGGATTTGCTACGAAAATAGCCCAGTGACATGAGATGATTAAAGAAAATAATTGTAATACCCTGCCGATATACACTTGAAAAGAACTTCACAAGCTAATTAAATTAATTAATATCACCTAGTACTCTTCATTTAATTTTATTATTTTTCTCCTGTATTTTATATAATCATTATTAAATTCTTATCCTGTTTTAATTTGAAAAACTCACATTATTACCATTGTAACTCATAAAATATAAAACTTGGAATGTTGCTTCGGTATTTAATTTAAAAATTACTGAAGTCTTGAAACGCAAAATTATAAAAGCAACGACGATGTTTTATTTATAACAAAAATAAACACAAGATATAAGTAGAAAAGTAAACAATTTATTGAGTAATAAATATATCAATTGGAATTTTATATCCTAAGAATATAAAGATATAATAAAGATGTGTAATAATATCCTTCAGCACTTACCGTTTGGCTAATAAAGATGCCTCGAATAGAATATGCAAGTAATTTTGATCTATTTTATTTTCATAGATTAAGTGACGTTAAGTGATCGTGTATTATTGCGTTTGTTATTATTGTCCTGCTGCGTTGAGGCTTCCACAAACAGGCGCATCACGCGATGAAATCGCGTGTCACGCCTGTTTGTAGGAGCTTTTATGCTTCTCATCTATCGTGTGGTTTTAAGGCTCCTACAAACAGGCGCGACACGTGATATAATCGCGTGCGACACAAAGGCACCGCTCGTTGCGCGACTTGCGGTGCCTTTGTGTCGCGTGTCGTGTCGCGTGTCGTGTCGCTCCTGTTTATAGGAGCCTTTATTGATCTCTTTAAAATATAAAATGTTTTGGTAAAAAAGCGTAACTTTTTAAAGGTTTTTTTTTTCAGTTAGCCTATACTGTTCCATTGCTGACCAAAGGCCTCCCACAAATCCTTCCAGGCATCCTTTTTTAGAGCTACCTCGGCCCAACCCTTGCGTTACACGTCTAAGTGGTCTCACGACCTCTTCCTGGGCCGGCCTTGGCGGCGCCGTGGATCCTCAGGCACCCAGCACCTTCTGGAGACTGATGCCCAGCGGTTACTGTGCATGCGGTTGATGTGAGCTGCCGAATCCCATTTCAGCTTGGCGGCCTTTTTGCCTTTGTCTAAGATCCTCGCTTTGGAGCGCAGCTTATAAATAATTAATATTATTTTTCGCTCAATAAGTAAGTTTCCATTGTTACTGTTCTCGCTAAGTAGGACCTTTATTGCTTGATTATGATTTTTTTTATTTTGCCTTAGTAGCTAGGAATCTATCTAGAAAGAGAGAGAGAAAAAATACTTAACATAAAACACGATCTTCAAAGTTTAATTCCAACTTTATTACCTAGACACTAAATAACAAACTTTGAACAAGTTTAAAATAGTAATATTAATGAGCGTTTCACTCATTTCCTTTGCAGTAGATAAAGTAAATATCTGAGTATTTAATCAGGTGTAAGGTACCATGATCAATTGCACGACCATCGCCGTTTCCGCACCGATCCGATAAAAATATAAACAGATAAATAATATTTCTACTCCTATTTATAATTTCCTGATTCGATCTAGTGAATAAATACCATACAAAAGTTTATGATGTAGAGTCTGCATCAAAAGCAATGAAGCAAGAAGTTTGCATTGTTTTTAAATAAACATTGTAAAAATAATTTTAAAATATATTAAAACTAACTGCGCCCCGCGGTTTCACCCACATAAATGTCGATCCCGTAGGAATATCGGGATAAAAAGTAGTACATATTTATGTTAATTCAGGGTGTCAGCTACCTCCACACAAAATTTTATCAAAATTTGTCTAGACGTTTGAGCGTGAAGAAGTAACAAACATATTATAAACACACACACACACACTCAAGAACTTTCGCCGCACAAAAACACAAAAAATACAACTTGGGGGAAATATGCGTCACATCCACGCAATACTTTTTACAATGTATTTTTGAGGTGTACATAATAAGTTTTTCATTCTACTTATTAGATATAACTGGCTCCTGGTGTTAATATAGATAATTAAATACCTATTTATTGACTTTCTATGCAATCTGTACTTGCATAATAACCGCTCGCATTGATCTAACGGGTAGGTAAGCACAGCTACTGATCATCCTGTATTTGATTCATAGGTATCATACTCTGAAAGGCGGAGTGACGAAGCTTGTCTGTTAGAAAACTATAACGTAGCTCTGAGGATATTATGTACCTCTAAGCTAGATTTATTTATAGACTAGGACCGACCACCGTCAGCAGAACTATCTTCATTAATCAATCTATCTAACCTTTTCCCAGCACCGTTGAGGTCGGCTTCCAGCCGAACCAGATGCAGCTAAATACCAGTATTTTACATGGAGTGACTGCCTGTCTGACCTCCACAACTCAGTTACTGTGAAATACGATACCCCTTGGTAAGACTGTCAGACTTTTGAGATTCTGACTACCCGTAACGACTGTCAAAGATCTACGATTGACAGCCGGGACCGACGGCTAAATCAAAGACACGGAAGGTTCTCGATATATATTAGATGGTCATTGATCTACGAAGCTATTGCGACAAATTTCGGCTGTTAGCCACGACACCTTAGCAAAACAATCTTCAAAAGATATTGAATATTCTTCTAACCTAACCTTTGATTGCTTTTACTATACCATGGGAAGAATACAGCTAGCGATGTAGCTAAGAAACAATGAGTGTCAATTATAGGCAGGAAAACTGACATTAAACGGTTTCTATACCAAAGGAATATGGTCTTGTAACACAACCTTATAATCTAACATGGTAGTTTATATCGGGAGGCACATAATAATATTCCAGTGAGCTCGCCTCGCAAAACTAAAATTATTTTCATTGCAAAACAATGTTATATCGTTGCCGTTACTCTCAGAACGGTGAAGAAAACCATCGTTGAAGAAACCGGCATGGCCCAGAACCAAAAATTCAAAGAAATACCAACCCGCTCTGGGCCCTCGTGGCCCAATCCCGCTTACAGAGAGGAAGCCTGCATCTCAGCAGTGGGACAAAGTACAAGGTCAAATAATTTTTTTTGTTGACGACTGCAACCGGTCGTTGACGACCGCTTGCAGTCTTGTTACTTGACAGTCGAGAAAATCTATTTTGTTTTCTTTTATCTTGTTTAGATATCTCATACTCATCAGCATCACGTATGTATAAAGTTAACACAAAAATAACTTATGGCCAGGACTCTCGGAAATCTCGGAATCGACCTATTTTTGATTCAACATTAAACAATCAAATATTCTTTGTTTTAATCTGAAAAAAAATATATGGCATAGTTTAACTAACATTCTTGATTATTCTATGGTTCAAAACACGATATTTACAACTTCACTCGATCATAAAAAATCGCAAACAAATCTAAAACAGCGAAGTTTTTAATCGTTTTTCAAGTCGCATTTGAAGTAGACTTAACTTTTACTCGCAAAAAATATATGAAAAAATAGGCAATGATGTATAGTAGAACATTCTACGGTTAATTTTTCTCAAAACTGATTTTTATTGTCTTAACAAGATATAATCTAAAAAGGCGGCCTGCGCGCTTCACTTCAGTAGCCCGCCGGGCGTTACCGAGGTAGGACCTGTGTCGCTTTTGCTGGCTCGCCGCGTTCCCGCTAATCGATCGAAATATACGTTATAATATTGTTAGTTAATTTCCGTGTTTGTGTATTAGTTTCAAAATTCAGTCTGTAAATATTGTTTAGGTTCTAGTATTAATAATTAAACTAAATATTAGTTTGTTATAATATAGTTGTAATATAGTGATAATTAAGATTAAATTATGGGGAATAAAAACAGAAGAAAGAAAAAAAAACGTTCAGCATTGAACTGCAAAGCTTAAAAAAAAATAAGGTAATTTTGATTATTATTTTTCTACGTATTTATAACTACCCACTTATAAGACGACGCGACAGAATAATATTGTAGTTGTATAGGTTCTCTTGCTTTCGTCACAGTACTAGCAGTAGCAGGTCGGTACCATAAATTTACAATTATCGTAATATCTGTAATAGATTTTCAACTTTACTACAACGGAATAAGGTTTATATTCAATTGCAAAATTTGAGTTTTTGAGTTTGTGTTTCTAGTTT
The DNA here is from genome assembly GCA_927399505.1 of Luperina testacea. Taxonomy (NCBI): domain Eukaryota; kingdom Metazoa; phylum Arthropoda; class Insecta; order Lepidoptera; family Noctuidae; genus Luperina; species Luperina testacea. Next base: position 11,904,818 of record OV656768.1, on the reverse strand, counting down.
TGTGATTGTATAGGTAAAATATTATATTTTTTCGAAGTGAAAACTTCTTTAGCATTATTGTGATTTGAAAATTTTATGAAACGAAAAAGCTACAGTAGAAAAAGCTACAGTAAAAAGAGACATAAGATTTAACGTGGGAGAAAATGAGATAGGAAGCATTATACAGTGTTTTTGTTTTTTATTATTACAAATGACATCACATTTAATCCTATGCTACTAATTTGTGATGATGATGGTGATGGTGTTGGCGATGGCGATGACGATGGTGATGGTGATGGTGATGGCGATGATGATGGCGATGGTGATGGCGATGGTGATGGTGATGGCGATGGTGATGGTGATGGCGATGGTGGTGGCGATGGTGATGGTGATAGCGATGGTGATGATGATGATGGTGATGGCGATGGCGATGGTTATGGCGATGGTGATTGCGATGGTGATGGCGATGGCGATGATGATGATGGTGATGGCGATGGTGATGGCGATGGCGATGGTTATGGCGATGGTGATGGCGATGGTGATGGCGATGGCGATGATGATGATGGTGATGGAGATGGTGATGGCGATGGTGATGGCGATGGCGATGGTGATAGCGATGGCGATGGCGATGGCGATGGTGATGGTGATGGATGGATGGATGGATGGATGGATGTTCTTTAGCATCGTTGTGATTTGAAAGTTTATGAAACGAAAAAGCGACAGTAAAAAGAGACATGTAAATTCATAAGATTTAACGTGGGAGAAAATGAGATAGGAAGCATTATACAGTGTTTTTGAAGGTTTCACTTCTACCACGTGTGAATTGCACACTTGCTGTTTTTTTATTGAAAAATATGAAATTCGTTGTGAATGAAATAGGAAGAGTTCAATAAAAATACGTATTGTGGTGTTTTTGATTAGTAGATTTAATTAAAAAAACTTATTGACGAATTCAAGCAACCAAAAAAAGTGTTTTACAAAAAAAACAACCGACTCAAAAAAAAAAACACTACAACGTGAAGAATATATTTTCATTTTTTGACACCGACTTTCGAAACTAAAGTTATTTTTCACTTTGTAGTGTTTTTTTTTTTTGGAAGTCGGTTTTTTTTTTTGTAAAAAAGTTTTTATTTTTCACTTTTTAGTTGTACTTACCTACCCCAAACAAATTCATATGTCACTACTTGCTATGTGAATATCAGTAACAAAGCTATTGAACACATCTGCTTTACCCTTTGAAGGGTACAGGCGTGATGTTATGTTGTGTGATTGCGATTACATATGCTATAGCAGCAATCGCGGTTGATTTGCTGGCATTTATTGAAGAGTTCCGTTGTTTGTCTCTGAAAGTCATCATCAGATCTTTACAAAAATAAAAAAAACAGCATGTGTGCAATTCACACGTGGTAGAAATGAAACCTTCAAAAACACTGTATAATGCTTCCTAACACATTTTCTCCCACGTTAAATCTTATGAATTCATGTCTCTTTTTACTGTCGCTTTTTCGTTTCATAAACTTTCAAATCACAACGATGCTAAAGAACATCCATCTATCCATCCATCCATCCATCCATCCATCCATCCTTCACCATCACCATCGCCATCGCCATCACCATCACCATCGCCATCACCATCGCCATCACCATCGCCATCGCCATCACCATCGCCATCGCCATCACCATCGCCATCACCATCATCAACATCGCCATCATCATCGCCATCACCATCGCCATCACCATCGCCATCAACATCGCATCACCATCATCATCATCGCCATCACCATCGCCACCACCATTGCCATCACCATCGCCATCACCATCACCATCATCAACATCACCATCGCCATCACCATCACCATCGCCATCACCATCACCATCGCATCACCATCATCATCATCGCCATCACCATCGCCATCACCACCACCATCGCCATCACCATCGCCATCATCATCATCGCTATCATCATCATCGCCAACACCATCGCCATCACCATCGCCATCGCCATCACCATCATCCTCATCATCATCATCACCACAAATTAGTAGCATAGGATTAAATGTGATGTCATTTGTAATAATAAAAAACAAAAACACTGTATAATGCTTCCTATCTCATTTTCTCCCACGTTAAATCTCATGTCTCTTTTTACTGTTGCTTTTTCGTTTCATAAAATTTTCAAATCACATCACAACGATGCTAAAGAAGTTATCACTTCAAAAAAAAAATTGCAGATCTGTCTATTTACGATGGAGTTATGCCCCCCCTAACATACATAAAAAAAATAGAAATATCCGAATTGAGAACCTCCGCCTTTTTTGAAGTCGGTTAAAAATATAATATTTACAATCACAAAACTAGAAAGAAACTAAAGTAGGATGATGAAATTAAAATACTGTAGACGAGCAGCCCTATATTTCAAGAATAGGGCCGATTCACAATACTATTACTTATAAAAATAACCGTGACAGGGGTCAGCGAGTTCATTCGAACTGCGCTTTCGCGGCATTTGCCACGCGAGGACGGAGGTAACGCTAAATGCCTACTACGCTCGAAGATCCTGGCCTTATCTTCTGAACTGATATTTCAACTGACTACTCTAACTGCGGTCGATGACCCAATGAAAACAATGTAATATAGGTTCCATCGAGTCATATCACGGAATATCATATGAAGAGGATTTTATTACCCCTGAATATACAGATACGATCGATTCTCATTACCTTTGTGGTAAAAACTTTGCGAGTTAATGCGCTGTTTTAAATGAATCGTTATTCCGGTCACAAAATTTTGAAATTATTCCGTAACATCGTGGTTTTGGATCGGATTATTTTGATCTCATGGGAACCTTTAGTTTGCGGTATATTTGAAGTGCTTACGTTTATTTTGTAAGTGAGTTTCGTTTACGGGGATTACAGACATAAGCCCCTTTGTGGCATATAGATACTCAAAATCTGATTAGGTAGTAACATACATAACATCACGTCTAGCTTCTCCGAAAGGTTGGGCTACTACTGGCGATATGTTGGTGTACATCAACACCCATAGATAGATACATAGATAAAACGTTTATTCAGTGCAACAAAAGACACAATACAGGTATTAAAAACATCAAAAAAGGTGAAAAAAAAAAAAACAAATATTAAAAAGATAAATTGACCCATAGACACCTAGCTCATAAACATCTAGCTAGCTAGCCTATATGTTAATCCAAGGTGTTAGCTACCTCCATACAAAATTTTATCAAAATTGGTCCATTGGTCAGAGCGTGAAGAAGTAACAAACATATAAACACACACACACACACTCACAAACTTTCGCTTTTATAATATTAGTGTGATTAATTACAAAGACAATACTGCAGTACTGTTGAAACTACAGCCATTTATGCTGAGACAATTTTCGCGATCTGAGGTAGTACAGGCCCTTAATTAGTGTAACTTTTATTAAAGAAATATTTTAAAAAGGACCTATGCAGAAACTAACAATAATGAAATAGCGAAGTTTGCAAATATTTTATTACTGTTTAATTTAACCCGCACATATTAAACGTAGGTATATAATTTATTTTACCTCTAGCGAATAAATACCGCTTAAGTTGATTTTGTACAGGTTAAAACTTTTATTTTAACAAAGGATAAATAGGTTGGCTTTCGGGACAAAGCGTTGTGGAACCGCAACTGAAACTATGTTGTGCAAATAAATAAGGAAACGGACACACGATCGGTTTTTCGGAAAACCATTTGTTGTGTCAATGATTATAGTTATTTTGTCCAACAAAGGGAGCCTGACTTTACCGTTTAGTTCTACAATTTATTAAGGAACTAGCAGCGACCCGTGGTTTTACCCGGATAAGTCTCGATTCCGTGGGAATATCGGGATAAAAAGTAGCCTATATGTTAATCCAGGGTGTCAGCTACCTCCATACAAAATTTTATCAAAATTGGTCCAGCCGTATAAGCGTGCAGAAGTAACAAACATATAAACACACACACACACACTCACAAACTTTAGGCGTTATAATATTAGTGTGATTATTTTTTAAATGATTCCTGTTATTTTATGAGTTTTGAATTTAGAAACAATGAATAATTATGATTATTAATTCATCTTCATTAGCTAACTTGTCAAATAACATTTTGCCCATGAGGCTCTTTGCAAGAGGAACTTTGCCCTGTGGTGGGAAAATAATTGCTTGATATTAATATTATTGGAAAGGCCCGTGGCTAAATAATAACAGCCGCATAGGTCGATCGATCAGGAGAAGCTACGCTTCCCGTGGTTGGTCTGTGGATGGGTGACGATCTTTACATACCGAGACCCCTCCGTGCCTCGGAAAGCACGTTGAGCCGTTCGTCCCGGCTGTCATTCGTGGATCTTTGCCAGTCGTTGCGGGTAGTCACAAGCCCAAGCAAGCAAGTCTGACAACCAGTCTTACCAAAGAGCATCGTATTACCCAGTAACTGGGTTGTGGAGGTCAGATCGCTCCACGCAAAATACTGATCCAGCTGCATCTGGTTAAACTGGAAGCCGACCCCAACATAGTTGGGAAAAAGGCTAGGCAGATGATGATTAATATTATTGGAAAAATATTCAAAAACTGTTCATACATTAGAACAGTACTGTCAATCATCTACCCAAGCCCTAAGTGACCAAAACAAAGGTGCACATATATACGTACACATAAAATTTATTTATTACTGCAAGCGAACCCGCACGCACGTCTATTTCGTGAGCAAATTTATAGTATGCCGATTTTGCATTATGGTATGGTACAGTCTGCAACAGTGAGATGTATTTACAGTTGTTTTGTGGATATCTAAAGCTTACTGGTGTGATTTCAGTGATACAGACTTGCACTTTACTGTGTCAAATTCATATTTATTTATTTGTACACATTACACATACATAGGTAGAATATATATAAAATGTGATTGTATATGCTGCCTTGCAAGGCGTTCAAAATATTGCTTACACAGTAATAGGTGTAAATGTAATATATGTAGCTTATGTATAAATATAATTTTATTGAATAAAACGGATTGTATTTGATTGTTTACTTAAATACTAAAACATATTGTAGTTGATTATATAATTTGAGGTGGAAATGACGCACTTATTCAGGAAAAAATACAAATGCAAAATGCACCTTCCGTTTAAAATGAAGTCTTTTCCCCAAGTATTTAAATCTGTGGTTTATATTAGCAACATGTAACTTTCATGTAGAAAACATTCTCGGCCTGTGTCAATATTTCTTCGCAAGTGTCCATTTTTTTTTGGATTGGAAGTCATCAAATTACCCCTCCCGCTCTGGGTGGAGCGGAAGGGAGTGTCAGACTCTTACTGACTAAAACCCACCCGTGTTCCTTCCTTAGCCCTTTATGTGAATATTCTTCAGTATGAATCATGACTTGTCAACAGTATGATATCTACTCCTGCACATGAATTTCCAAAACAAACGACTCTATGCTTCTTGCTACCAACGCCTCCCCGTGGCTCTTAGCAGGTCATCTCTACATCTGACATAGCGCCACCCACGCATTGCCTTTTGCTCTATAGTTGGGAGCTATTGAGGAACCTTCGCTCTACGGGATAGAATATTGATAGAGCTGCTTCCCATTTGTCACTTCACCTATTTGTTCCTTGTATTTTTGTCAACATGTGTCACATTTCGTGACGATTTCTTGTAGTTATCAGTCACACGAATAGTAGTGGCTAGGGAGCCACAAAAATATACAAACCAAAGTAAAGATTACAGACGAGTGTCTGTAATCTTTACTTTCGTTTGAAATTTTTTTGTGGAACACACACACGGGCACTGACTTACGGATACTGCAGGGAGAGTTGTCCGTCATTCTTCGACAAATCCAGATCCAGAAGAATAAGAGCTGATCGAAGATGGCATCTACGGTTACGGTTATAAAAGTACCTTAGAATTTTCAGTAGGTGACCTATAATAAACCATAGCACGTTCATCTATTGACAAAAGTAACGACAACTGTAGCAGAAACCAGTTCTTGCAAAGCAAAACCAGTGAACACGCCAAGAAAATAGCAGAATAAAGTTATATAAGACAATATACACTTTGTAGATCTGACAATGAATGAAGCTATTTATCAAGTGCTTAGAATACGCGAGTTGTAAGGTCAGCTGAGGGAAACTGGCAAGTGTGATGGTGTTACAAGATAGACGGCCAACAAGTCATTATTCACTACAATCTTAAACTCAGCAATTTGTTTTCTAACTCAGGTGATACTTATGTTTGCTGTTTAGAGATGCTCAAGTGTGACTATGGTCATGTCTTCATCGTTGGGTTAACATTTTTGTTCATGTATGATGATATTATTGCTTAACATTTAGTAAGGCTTTTAGACCGATCTACTCGTATTCTGTGTAAATCTCACCGTGAATATTGGGTGAGTGGTCTTCCACCTGCGGGGTAATTGCGTAACGCACTATCAGTAGCTGTGGGTTTTGTTTTGACAGTTTAACTACATTCATTGCGTTATTTTCGTTGTTGAGGGTCTGCTCAAATTTTTCAAAAAATTCAAATTTTTGAATAATGTGTCTTCATTTTTCAAAAATTTGAAGTAATGGATCAGCAATATCCTTCAAAATGATTCAGATTGAAATCGATTGTGTGTTACGCAGGACGCTGGTGCTAGGAATTACTAAATACTGGATTGACACTATTGATAGCTCATTTCTAGCTCACTTCACCTAATTTTTTACAGATTATGTCGTCTAATCCCACAAGACTTTATTATAATTCCTAAACAGAAGTTTTCATCAATGATAAAAATTACCTGTTACTTTTTATATTCAAGTCAAATCATGTACAGACGCCAGCACATCAAGCTGCTACAATCTGACAAATTTCTTTAATAGATTTTTAACTTTATCGCTGAAGCATAAGGTTCAAATTTGATTGGGAAAATTTGACAGTTTCGGGTAGGTTGATGTGCTGGCGTCTGTACATCGTTAAACAATTATTTGCCACCTTAATTGAAACTTTGAAAGTGTTTGCCATTTCACTTCATTGACCAGTTTTTGCCCGTATGACGTCAAATGCAATCAGTGCCAAAGGTAAGTCCATCGATTTATTATATCAATGTTTTTTCAGTTTGACTTCACCACACAGTACGCCAAACAAACTTATTCATTTATAAGTCCTACAAATTATAACTAGTACGGAACATAAAATATCGTTCATAATAGTTTTTCCAAAGTTGAAGCTTTGTTCTAAACAGCCAGAGAATTTATTACAATAAAATGCAAGCCTGCACTCGGAAATAAAGAGGGTTGTGCATCGTAAACCTCAATGATACACGGAGGCATCTGCCAATAAAATAAAACCTATGTGTTGGGAACTTTCAGAACGTCTCTATTTCCCATCGCAACTTGCTCGAGTAAAATAGACAAATTCTTGGATGTCATTTTTTATGCCGTTCTTTTGACTTATGTGTGAATAAGGTACATTTTCGCGTGTACCCACATTTTTTTCACGTTCTCGATATTACCTTACTCGATATTCGTATAGGTATCTACATCTATCACCTCAAGACTGTTGATCATTCATTGTTTTATTTTATTTTATCTTTGTCGTCCCATATTTCTTTCACAAAGGCAATAGATAATCAAACTTCTTCCATAAATTAAAAATCCCATTAAAATAATTATCAATTCTATCACAACTTTTTCTCAAGCATGCTTATTAAATTCTTTCCAATTTTTTTACGAGCAGCGAATTCCTAAGTTATTTTCGTTAAATTTATAAACGCGATTAATTTGAGGAAGGAAGTAGGTAATAATTAGCATCCATGAAAAAAGATTATCGGTAATAAAAGTGCTTCAATATAAATAATCTAGTTGGTTTTACGAGGCAATAAAGTATCTTGAAAAGTTCCTAGTCATCTGTTAGACATTTCTCTCACAAGGCGGGTCGAGTTTGAGTGTAGGCGAAAAACCTTTTGTAATAAAATATAATGTCAATGTATTATTGTTTGTGAATATTTGATATTGTATTTTATTGGTGTACTGTTTGACGAACAAAGGTAGGTTGTGCTGCCTTCCGTGATGTTCATTTTGCATCGAAGGGTGTAGTACATTTTCCTATACAGTCCTTCATATTTCTAGAGGTATATCTTAAAAGTAAATTACCTAGTAGTATTTCTATCTATTTTGATGCCCAATGAACTCCTCGCTTTTATATTTGATATTATACACTTTTACATAATATATATTTTAGTGTTGGCTTATTTTTATTTAAGGTTTGTACTTGATAAAATATTTATATTATATTCAACGTTTATGTAAAAGCACTCATCGAGAGGCTGAGCAGCACGCATGTCGGATGTCATGTTGGTGGAGTCTGTGTGAATAACATAAGCTATGCAGACGATATGGTGCTGCTGAGCGCCTCGGTCTGTGGCCTGTCTAAGCTGCTCGGCGTTTGTGAGGAATATGCTCTCAGTCATGGTCTGCTCTATAACACCAAGAAAAGTGAGTGTATGGTTTTCCGGGCCAGGGGTAAATGTCCAGATAGTATCCCTAGCATCAAATTAAATAATGTACCGCTAAAGAGGGTTGACACCTTCAAATCACACACATTCACCTTGGGCATCTGGTGACCTCTGACCTGAGAGACGATTCAGACATGGAGCGGGAACGTAGGGCGTTGTCTGTTAGAGCGAACATGATAGCTCGCAGGTTTGCACGATGCTCGAAGGAAGCAAAAAATTCTCTTTTCCGAGCCTATTGCACCTGTTTTTATTCGAGCGCCCTGTGGGCTAACTATACACAAAAACAGTACAACGCCCTACGGGTCCAATTCAACAATGCCTACAGGATGTTGTTGGGGTTGCCTCGGCACTGCAGTGCGTCGGGGATGTTCGCTGAGTCACGCATCGACTGCTTCTATGCGACGATGCGGAAACTGTGCACATCCTTGGTGCGCAGGGTCCGCGCCAGCTCCAACACCATCTTGAGGATGTTGGCTGAGAGGTTCGACTGTCACTACATTAACCATTGTTGTATGCTTAATGTAGTGACAATAAATGATAAATGATTTTATTTCTGTAAGTAGGTTTGCACAAACACTTTTACACGTCAATCATCAATAACAAGAAAATGTGTTTTATTACTAACATAGTTTGTAAGTATAATATTGTTACTAACACTATGAGTCTTGTTGCTCGAAATAAATGATTATTATTATTATTATTATATTTTCACCTATTATGTATAGGAGATATTTCTATTTGAAAATGGCATCAAACAGTATATGTGTTGTCAATCTCGTCAAAGCACATTCTTAATTATTTTTTTTTATATATTTTTCAAAATGAAATCTAATATTTTTTATTAAATAAATAGGCATTTGCAAAACATCGCTATCATGGTGCCCATCTCCGTCTGTCTATATTGGACTTTGTTATCACGAGAGACGTGCTTAGAAAACTAAAATTAGTTGGGATAACATGAAAGTAAAAGTATAGACTGTTATAATACTCTGTAAAGCGATGAAATATTACGTTATTATGTAATACTTCTATTCAATATAAATCAATATTGAATAACTTTATTATGTTTTCGATTTATTGTCGACCTTAAATTGAAGTTAGTAGGTCGATACTTAAATCGAGAGTATGACGTAAAAGCTCATTTTTAAAGCGTTGTTTATTAGAATATTATTTATTTATTTATTAATAACCAACTTATACTTACAGTTTACACCACACATACAAGTTATTAGTTATGCTATAGTATAGATGCGTACTGTAAAGTGTAACTATGCAGTGTGTACGAGCAGTGGTGACCCATTGGTATCGGCCGCCACTTACGATTTTTAGGTCATAGATTCGAACGCAGACAGGCGCTTTACTTTGTAGATTTTTTTTCATTTTCACTGTTCTCAAAACGGTGAAGGAAAACATCGTGAGGAAACCAACATGTCCGAAACAACCGAAAATTCGAAGACATGTGACCCGTGTGTGGGCCTGCGTGGTGGATTACGACCCACTCCCTCTCACAGAGAGGAGGCCTGTGTCCCAGCAGTGGAAAATTATAGGCTGATGATGCGGTTAATCTACTGTAACTTGGAAATATATCATTAATAATCGATTGAACCTTGGTACTTACTTTGTAGAATTGCCTGCTCCATGGCAGTTTTTTGAGTCCAAAATCTTACATAAATAGGTTGTGTTTTAACACAGTATTCGTAGTGAATACACTAGACTCCTACATAATTTGGAGTTAAACGTAAAGTTTCATCTACCTACTTGAGCACCAGTTTCCTCTCATGCAAAGTTTCAAATAAGATAATACAGTTTTTGAACGTAATAACCGTCTCCAGGGATCCGCAGGCACACTCGCATTCTCTGATGTCCCGCACATACTGAGAATATTAATGCGCAACGCTATTCTTTGAGAACGTTTTCAAACGTTCATTCTTACAAAATTCCAGCCAAAAGACGCCGCCTGTTATGATAATGCGTCACGTTTTGTGGAAAAATTACTAAAACTAGTGGATGTTAGGTTAAAGCAGGCTTAGCCTGTCACCCCCCCGGTGGGTTCCCGCATTGTCGAGGCGGGGGGGCTCAGTAGCCGTGGCTTGGACACCCACGGTGAAGCGAAGAGGAACCCGAGGAGGGGCCGCTCGTCAGGGCTTTTGCCGACAAGCCAACGACGCAGCGGCCAAAAGTAGGTTGCGGTGTCGCTTGGGCGACATCGCAACTGAGGCGGGCCGCGATGTCGTACCTGAGGCATCGCGGTTGATGGTTGGAGGCCGCGGCAGGAGAGGAGTGCCGGTATTACGGTGCGCCGTTCTCCCTACCTTCCGCGGCCTTGACGGGGTCGCCACCGTACGATGGCGGACGCGGTGGGGCTGCAGGGGAAGAGGAGTGTCGGTATTACGTTGGCCGCTCTCCCTATCCTCTGCAGCCGAAAATTGGCAGGCGGCGGGGCCAATGTCCTGACCCGTCGCAGGGGGGACCAAGGGTGCCCAGACACGGGGACGTCTGGCGCCCATGTGCTGGTTTGGTCCCTGGGGTGGTCACGGTGTGCTATGTGTTCTAGTGCGCCGGTGATGGGGAGTACTCCCCAGAGGAGGGTCCGGCAACGGACAGCCGCGGCGGGTTCGCGGATGAGTGCTAACGCGTGCCCGTGTTCCCGCCGTAAGCGGCAGAGGAGGATACCGTGGAGTTTTAGTGGGTTAGAGTCCCACATAACTGCACTATCTCCCCGTGGTAGTGCAGTATGCATGAGCATTTCTCCACGATAAAAAAAAAAAAAAAAAAAAGGCTTAGCCTGTCAACTGTATCTGTCAAAATACTAGGTTAAATACGAGACTGAATAAATAGACCGGCACCCGAATTCCGTAACACACTATCAATCTTAATCCGATTAATTTGAAGGATATTGCTAATTCATTGATTCATATGTTCGAAAAATGTGTCTGCTCAACGTAAATAACGTAATGAATGTTGTTGAACTGTCAAAATGAAACCGATTGCTACTGATAGTGTGTTACGCAATTGTTATAGTTTACGGTTCTGAAACTTCTGTAATAATAAAGCTTACAAGTTTGTTTGTTTGATCGCGCTAATCTCTGCCCAAGTAACATTTTAGGTCATTTTAGGTTTTAGAAAGGTTTTGAAAAGGTTCTAGAACCTTTCAAAACCTTTTCAAAACCTTTCTAGAACCTAAAATGTTACTTGGGTGGAACTCCTAGTCGGATTAGAAAAATTATTTTTGCATTTGATAGCCCAATTCTTGAGAAAGTTATATGTATAACGCTAGAAACCTTAGGAACCAATCGACAAGAAAAAAGTCAAAAATAACGTTAGCTGAAAACGAAGTATTAGCGCGGGCAGGCTGTGTTGTGACGGGTGGGTCGGGGTAACAAGAAATTTCACGCGGACGAAGTCGCAGGCAGAAGCTAGTACTAAATAAAGTTGTTTTAATATAAGAGCTTTAAGGTTATTCGTAGAGAAATTAAACCGTTTCGTCGCGTATGGTCAAATTCGCAATCAAGTGCATTCTAGAGAGAATTTATAAAAGCCAGTGTATTTCATGTAACAAATCACAGCTCACCTATAATTTATTTCCTCTACACAAACAGACCGGAGAGATGCACTACCTACAAATTATCAAATCATAAATCTTCAAACACACACAGACAGTGTCCCGCATATCAATACGAAACTGTAAACTTAACAACTATTTGCAATTCAATTCATGCAAAATTTATCGTTGAGCGTCGAAACGCTTCATTGCGCGTCTATACCGAATGTAAATGCCAAGTACGTAGTAGGTACCTCACTAATGCTTTGGAAGACAAGCTCAGGAGCTCACTTAGTTTGCATTTAGCGGACCTAAGGCCACCGAGCCTGTGAGGTTAGGTTCTTAATTAGCCATCGCTCCCAGCTGACCGCTTGGAAGTGTGATCTAGGTGCTCTTATGCAAATACCATTATATTTCCGACAAGCAAAAACAAACTTTAACTCCTTAACTTACGAGTCAGTGTACGTGTAAGCTTAGATTTGTGTAATCCTTGCGGTCGGGAGATGGGTGACATTCACATAGAGCATGTAATTCGAACTGTTCGGAGGCAACGAGCTATCGATAGGAAATTGGGTGCGATCTTGACAATATTTAGATTTACATGCAATTAATTCAATTCTATTAATCGACAATTTAAAAACTACATGGAATTTTAATCGATGTGTCTTTGAGAAGCCAATAATCAAAACAATATATAATCTAAGATGCACAAATTGGAAAATTAAACTGAAAACTGTAACCGCTAAATCCATTGTATAGACAGTTCCTGAATTAAATGCGGTTGATTTTGAATTAACGGAAATGGCATCAATTGTGGTTTAGCTAAATGAATCCCTAATAATATATAAAGTTGATTTAGGCTCAATGACATATTTATTTTGAAGACTAGATATGAAAAGCTATTTGTAATGTGAATTAGTAATGGCTCGATAAAGAAATTAAAAAAAATTCGCTAAGTGCGAATCACACTTGGAAAAACGGAATAAAGTTGATAATTAAAGGGAAGGCAGTACAACGCTTTACAAGTACATATATATAAATAAATAAATAACGCTTTTTAATTTGTACTACCTTCCTTTTAATTTTTAACTTTATTTTATTTTAATTATTTGTTGTTATAACGGCCATAGTATTTCAAGTATACCTATTACGGTTCAAAAGATACTGCAGCCCTGTGACAAACGGACGGACAGTGGAGCCTTAGTAATAGGGTCCCGTTGGCACCTTTTGGGTAGGTACGGAACCCGAAAAATAAAAATTAGAAGCATCAATAAACCTGCAAATGGAAAGATAAATAATAAAACAACAGTGACATAGTTTGTACATTATAACTCTTTATCACAACACATTTCTCCGAAGAACGCTAAATATAAGATTAGCTTATGATTTACGATACAAAACTAACCTGAAAAGAAGAACAAACAGAGAGTGTAATATCAAATGTATTTCTAAGCATAATTACTGAACAATGTGAGCAAAATTTATGCTCGAATGAAATCTCTATGAAATACGGTATGTCTGAACCGTCAGCCGGTAACAATGAAATGTTTATTATCTTTTTACTTGTGATTTATAGCACATATATTTCCCTTCTAGTGCTTTGGTAGACGACTAAATTCAATTTGCTTAATAACTCAATTCTGCTATGAATTTAATTAAACTAGAATTTCAATTTGTGATAGTGGCATAAATAATATTTATAAATAAATGTACCTACATGAAGTATTTTTCTTGTTTTCATTTTTTTGTTTTAGAGAAAAATATAGAATGGAAAGGAAATGTCTCATTAGTAGAAAGAAAAATAGAAAACTGGCATAAGTTAACAAAAACACACAGAAATAGTCACAGTATACAGACGAATTGAGCACCTCCTCCTTTTTTGAAGTCGGTTACGTTACTAATAAAGTAAGACGCTACACTTTTATTAGTTTAAAACGTATCGATAATCTGATATGATGACATGATATTAGTGTAACCGCGGTGCAATTCTGTAAAAATCTCACCGTGAAAACTTAGGTGAAGTGAGCGTGGAGTGAGCTGTCAATAGTGTCAATTCCTAGCAAAAACAAACTCGCTTCACCTAAGTTTTCACGGTGAGATTTACAGAATCGACCGGCTGGTCCCTTACAAAATGCCTACTGGCTGTTAATAAAACATTAAAAAAGTTAAGAAAAAAATATACCTAATGACAACGAAACTGGACAAGTGAGAATCTTTGAAAGGGAATGATTCCGTACCATTAAAAAACGTGTCGGAGGCCTCTTCAGGACCGAAGTTCCTTGTGCAATACGCACGCACACACATACTCATTATATAATAGAAAGAGACAGAGAGAGCGAAAGTCGCATAAAGACTCCTTCAAACAGGCGCGACACGAAACGTGACACAATGGCACCGCAAGTCGCGCAACGAGCGGTGCCTTTGTGTCACGCGCGATTATATCGCGTGCCGCGCCTGTTTGAATAGAATTTGTATGAAAAAAATGCGACATAAAATAAACCAAAATCTGGAGGTGGTGAAACAGGTCCTTAATATTTAACATCAAGTTAAGGCTCCTACAAACAGGCGCGACGCGCGACAAAGGCACCGCTCGTTGCGTCTCTGACATCCGGAAACGTGAAAAAAAAATATTAAAGTACAAATGAAAGTACCTTTATATCAAATGAAAATAAATTCCTTTTGATTGAACCAATCAAAACTAAAACCTCCAAAGCACGTGGACTCCTCGTAAAAGATTAAAAACTACCGCTTCTGATTAATTCTACTCTAATAATACGCTTTAACGTTATTAGTAGATTAAATAATGGTCAGGTATTGCCAAACAAACGCCATAATTTATATTTCTTGCCGTTACATGTCAGCCCAGATTATTAAGATGCTAATGTATTTTTTATACTTTATTACATTTTTTATATGTCCTCTATAAATATGAGACAAGCTCGATTATTGATTTTTTTGCGTTAACTTTATTTAATGACTTGAGAATATGTCGCAATTTTGAAAAACTTACTCGTGTAGCATCAATAATTTTTTTTCTGATGCACGATGGAAATGAATTACGGTCTAAGTGTGTTCGGTGTTGCGTGGTAAAAAAATGTGTGAAAAATTACCCCGATTACATGTAATGACGGAACGATGTAACGTGTTTCGGTAGTTACGGCCAACATTAGACTAAGCGTATCGCTCGGAGCTTTGTTACCATTTCTCACGTTATTATCACTTATTCTTTCTACATCATTACAGAATTATCTTTCTCAGAAACAAAAGAAGATTGAGCGATTACGAACAAAAACTATTTCCATCTTTCAATTAACGACTAATTGCTCATTTATAAACAGGTTATTATTAAAAGTCGTAATGATCACTACGAAAAATTTAAAGCCAAATGAAGCATACGTAATTAGCATTGAGTATGTCAGATTGGGAGCAGGAGCAACACGATAAAACAACAAGATAAAATGGCGGCCTTTAAAACCACTCGAATAAATATTTGATCGCACTAATTATCATAAAAGTACATCCTTGCTTTAGTCGTGAGCCCATTACCGAATAGCTGTCATTAAGAGCGTGCTTCGATAAGCCCAGACTGAGTAAACGCCACCCACGGAGCTTGCATGCTACAAGCTTGTAAACTGGAATTATACTACTGTACATCCTAGGAACGCTAAAGTAATCTTATCTGATCACCAATGAATACATATTGGCAATAAGTGGCCATATCGTTAATATTTTATACCAATTATAGTCCACTATAAACTTTCAAGCTTAAAATATAATGGCAGTATTGGCTAAAGACACTTTTTATTTTTCGTTTTGCAAAAATATGAGTAATTTATATTTATCAGTATAATTTTGTGAGTAATAACTTCTTCATTTAATGTCAGCGGACGGCGATGCTGCAGAATAATGCATCTCGAACGGTAGCTAATAGCTATATAGTTTGAATCGTAAAATAAATGCCATCAGTTGGAGCCCTTAAAGATATTCAATAGCGAAGTTACTGCGTGTGTGGATGCGGTCTATGAATATTCACGGGTGTTCGATTCAAATAAGAGGATTTAACGGTTTGAAACGCCACTAAAGAGCAGAGATTACTGGCTCAAACAAACTTGGCGATAAGAAAAAGTGATGTGCAAAAGTTAACGCATAAATTTCTGTGCGGAACGTCTGGTCTCGTCTGCCACCGATCCACCAGATTATCCTACTTCGACAGTTCGACACAAGTTTTTCGGTTGAACTTTGAATTATGCAAGAACCTTTACTAGATAGAGATGTCGGGACCTCTGAAGACGTAAAATGGTTTCATCAAAACTTACTTGTTTTGTTGTCAAGAATGTTCCATTTTTGTTACGAGTTGACGAATGACGACCCTGTTGAATAAGGGAGCAATGTGTTACAACTTATGAAATGTTGCAATTTCGAACACGATACATTGTCACAACTATAGTTTACACTTGTAGATGGTATGCAAAGCATTTGGTGGCAACGTTGTAAAAACACAATTTGAATGCAAAACCACTGCATGTATGTATGTCGTCTTTTTCTATTCATAAGTGCATGCAACACTTTTAGTATCTAATCAGATGATGATGTGGCAATGCTGCCAGTCTTCTGGGCATGTTTCCAGATGACAGCGATGCGGAAGAGGACTTCGATGTCTAAGTGACCAAAAAACAAAAGGATTTTATTATTTATTTGTATATTTAGTTAGTTAGTCATTTAATTTAGTACCTAGTGCAAAAAGTTAGTTGCGTTATATATTATATAATCATTTTAATGCTCATGAAATAATAAAAAATAAATCAGATGATGACCGTCATATTTTTTAAATGTTATTATCTAACACCATAATCCAAGGACAGTCCCAAACTTCATGGTCATCTCGTAATCGTCTAAAATAATCGTTGTACCAACAACGGAATTTGTTCAGGCCAGAGCGATTTGCTGGTAAATATTAGTTTAGTCTAAAGATAACAGAATTTTTGTTAATAAATAAAAAATAATTATAGATTGGGAGTTTGGTTTTTATCAAGTAAGTTTAGTAATAATGTCGTCACGAAAAAAATCAATGGCAGAAGTGGCTTACCTCGGGAGCTGGTGTAATAACAGTGCGGGGCGGCCGCGGGCGGCGCCGACTCCGGGCTTACATCCGTGGACTATTCTAAAACAATTTGGATAGGTAAGTACTTTCACACGGGTACATGTTTTCCTAGAACTGTTGATTTGGGTTGGAAGTCACAGATTTTTTAAATTCAGTGAAAGTAAACGTAACGACATAATTTGATATAGTGTATTAAGGTGTATGTGGAATTAAAAAAATACAAGTTAATGTTTTTTGTGAAAGCCTGAAAGGAAAACAAACCTTGGAATAATACTGTAGGTAGGAAATACCTACAGTATTATTCCAAGGTTTGTTTTATTTCAATATTTAACTAAGTATAATTAATATTACAAAGAATAAGACAAATGATTATAAATGAGAGCTCATATCACATGAGACCCAAGTAATGATATCTCCAAATTACTCTTTATTTGCCAAAATAATTACTTGAACCGTCTCTGAATTATTATAACAAAATTACTGAAACAAGTTATTATAGTCTAACCGAAACTTTTATTATGAAATATAAACAAAACTCATTACGAATTCCTCCCAAATCACAAAAAAAAACGAAACTAAACTCGGGTCAGATCTTTGATTATCGCCATAAAGTTTTAAGGAGAACAAAAAAAAGAGAGTTGCAGAATAACGCGTCCGATTCGAGATTAAATCGCTACGACTTTAGCCATCGATCGGCCAACAATTAAGATGGTGTAGGTAAAAATTTTGATGCGACGCCTTTTTAAAAAACCATTCGCCCGAACGCTTTCGGTGTTCCCAAATTACCAGGTACGGTTTTTACGGATCAATTTTATTTATGAGTTTAATCAATATTTTCTTGAGCTTACGACATTTGGAACAGTCGATGTCGTAAAGATTGCTTTGTTAAGAGATTTGTGGCTGTGATCAATGACATATTTGTTATTCTTTCTTATAAAACCCCTGTTAAAGTCTAATGGTTTATTTTATGTATATCAAACCTGCTTATCAATTTAACTTGGCGGTTTTAAGTTCCATGTCAACGTTTTTTAATCCTCGTTAAGTAGTCCTGTTGTGGTGGTCTCTTTATCGTTATCCATAGTTACGAGGATATGGTCTTATTTTTAATATGCCTTCTTATTTTTCCCAGCAATTGCAGTAATTACGTTCATCTAAATGCACGAATTAAATTCAATTAAAGTATGAACACCATAATTTTGTATTTATGATTCAATGTATATGGTAACTGACTTTAATTATCTTACCGGTTTTTATGCTTATTTACATTTTTAATATTTTTGTGGCAATTATTTTAATATCTGCTTCAATGAACATGTTTAACAGGCATGTGGGTTTACGGTTGATTATATTAGCATATATAATTCTGTTGCAAAAAGTCTCGGCTACCATATGCAGTATTGGAGTTAAATTAAATTACGTGGACTTACGTGGAGAGAGTTTTAATTTAATTTCTGTGTTGAACACTCATACTGCAAATAAAAAATTACAAAAATTATTGCGAAAAAATATTTAGGTATTTGTACAAAGAATTTAAATTAACAGATATTATAGCATATATGACTCATATCTATGTTTATACATTTATAAATTAATGTCACTTTTTGTGTCTAAACTACGCCACGGATTTTGAAGCGGTTTTCATCATAATTCAAGAATTTATTCCGGAAGGTTTATGTGTGTTCATTAATATTAAACGGAAATATTGTAAAGAAATCTTGATGTTTTGTCAAGTAATAAAAACTGTGCGAAGCTTCCCACATGACTACTAGCGCCTGCCTGTCGCCTGCCCCTGCGGGTCGCTATCGGTCATATAAATTGTATCAGACACTATTATTGTTTTAAGGAACTCAAAACGAAATACTTATACGAACAATAACAGACGTTACTGCACTAAATCAGTCCTGAAATAGATATACACTATGCAGCTAAAAGGCATCTTATAACCACACAGGACACGTCATCAACCATCGAAGTAAGTAGAGAGGCGTGAGTGAATAATTTCCCCTGATTTATGTATATCGTCTCTACGCAACCGAGTCCTGGCTCATTACAGCCTGACGTTGAATGATGATCAGAGCCCGAAGAAAAATGCCGTGTTTAACCATCCGACGTTTATGATTTAATTCCTATTGGCAAAAAACTGCGTCGAATTGAGGTTGAATGAACTTACGACGGCTGCACACTGTTAGATTAGATGTGATCAAGGGCGCGATAATCTTATGGAGATATATGTTAGTCCTAAGGACTGTACAAGTTAGGTAGTTTAGTTGTTTACTCAGCTGAGGGGTCCCACACCTTGAGATTAAGTATTGGCAACTACGAGTATGTACATTTAGTTTTGTGACTCAGTAGATTTAAATAAACACCATGCTTGTAACAATAATACTTTTGATACGATTCCTGCATTTACTACGTAGTTTCAGCCATTTTACACATGTTAACTTTTAAGTGTACACCTTACATATTTTCAAAGAGTAACATTCAGAGTGTATTAAAATCAGTCTTAAAAAAGCCTTAACCAAAAATGAAATACAATGTAAACTGTTCGTTATATAAAACCAAGTAATTCTATGTAATATTTTTCTAATGTCACGGTAAAACACAGTGAAGGTGATCAACAATGTTTTTACTTAATTCCAATTCGCCTACGGCAATTTGCCAGGATCCGTATAAACTAATTAATAATCTAGGTCGGTTGTGTTCGTAGAGATTATGATGTGAGTAAGCGTATTACCTTTAAATAGGTAGGTATATTGTATTTAGATCGACCTGTATGTCTATATTTATCAGTAAGTGGATTACAAGTACGTGATAAAATGAAATATAATCATCTCACGTCATGTATGCAGCTGTGATAAAGTAAAGGGTGGCTGAAATACAGTGCAGTGAAGTGAAGTGTCATTTAACACAGTTTCAAGAAAGTTTAGAGACAATACTTTCTTGGGTGTATTGTATCTTATTTACAAGATTCGCGAAAGAAAGAACAGGCGGCAAATACATTACCAGCACGCGTAGCATGACCACCATAGAAACAGGTTTTGTCGATGGAAGAATAGACCAAATGACAGATTGTAGAAATATTTCTATGTTAAAACTGAAGAGTAGAAATGTTTCTATTCTTCAGTCGACAAAAGTCTACATTACAAGCAGATATTCTTGATATTTGATCATTTGCTTCTTTAAATTCACGCCCAATTTTGACTCAAAAATAGAATGTATGAGCTTGCATAAGAAAGCCTGTTCACTCCTGCATGAAAAAAGTTATGGTTGTTTTATTTACAGTTGCTTTCATACACATTAACAATATAACTAATGCACTATAGATTGATACACGGTAGACAATCGCATTATAAAATCGCGCGTCTAAGTCGCCATGTGTGCGCGCTCCCACACATTCTAGGATCGCCCCAACATGGGTGTGTGATAGTGTTTTGTTTTAATCTAATGCCCTGTTTGCGTTAACAGTTTGAAATTCAGTCTATTCTAAAACGAATTTGTACACGAATATATTTCTTGATTTGTTTTCAGTGTAGCCTATTAATTTTCTATTATCTTCTCTGTTTGGATTTCATAATAGGCATATTTATTTTATTTGCGTTTCTATTATGTCGGGTTTGTTGACACTGGTTGATGGTGGAATTATTTGGATCTGTTAATTTTATAGTACCTCATTTATTTCATCCTATTTACATAGTTAGTTATTGTAATGGTAATACAAGATAACTTAAAAAAAAACATCACGCCTTCTTTCACGATGGCTGGGCAGGGTTGTTCACATAGTTCACCTCTCGTTCTAGTTCACATCTCGTCAGTTTTATTTAGGTCGCATGTAATAGGGGGGCCTGCCATCAACCGGGCACGTTAGGCTCCGGGCTGCTATTGAGAAATTCCAGATAGAAAAACCGAGTAACACTTTGCCAGATCTGGGAATCGAATCTAGAACCTCAACAGTAGTGCTCAACAGTAGTGCTCAACAGTAGTGCTCGCGACCACTAGACCAAAGAGGCAGATGCTAATATAATTAAGTATATCTTTATAGAAAATACCTTCAAGAATAAAATAGAATAGAATACTCTTTATTATGTACACCATATATAAGATTCAAGATTTTTTCTTTTTTCACAAGTTACGATATAGCCTACAGTAAACTTAAATCGGGTCGCACGCCCTCAACGGCCCTAGGTTTTAATTCCAAGTCGAGCCTAATTAGCTTTTTATTTGCTATTGACTTACACTTAAAGCTGAGCTTAAGGCAACTAATTAAGCGCAGCAACGTCGCGTCGTCCATATCGAAAGGCTCAGGCGAAACGCAGATCGACTACCGAATGAGATCTGTGGCTTAAATTTCTTCAAGTTAAGTTTCATGGTGGATAATACAAGGTCAAATAAAGTAAACTAGCTAAACTTCACAGACTGTAAAGATTGCTAAATCTATAAAAAATGCTTGGTAGGGTTCCGTACCCAAAGGGTGCCAACGAGACTATTACTAAGGCTCCGCTGTCCGGCCGTCCGTCCGTCTGTCACAGGGCTGTATCTTTTGTAACGTAACAGGTAGACACTTCAAATTTTCACAGAGTGTGACCGCTATAACAAATAAAATTAAGTTAAAAATTACAAACTAAGATTAAGTTCAAGTGCGAGTATGACTCGCATTTGTACTTAATCATTGGATACTTATTGTGTGTTTATTTTAAGTTTTCACACATGTTTTCTGAGATCTTTAGACTTTATTTCTCATAAACTCCCACTTTCTAATAGTTCTTCTTACTGACACACTGTCCTTCATGCATAATGTTTCTCTTAAGGAATCCATTAATTGTCTACATAATATTTAATTTCAGTCCTAATCTGGTACCTCATCATTCCCAAACTTCATCCAAATAAAAACTAAGTTCTTAGTACTAAGAAGTTAATTCAAAAACCTTACACAAATAGAATTTCTTTCTTAATCACCGCATCGGACCGTTTTTTTTTGTAGAGACGAAAACAATAAAAGTGAACCGTTTGCACTGTCTGCCATTTTCAGGAAACGGATGTTAGCCGGGCGTCCGGTATCGTTCGGGGCACTATGCCAACAGCCCCCGTGACGAACGGAACGTATTGGCCACAGAAAAAAAAGAAACATGTGTAATTAATGTGGGATATTATTGATTATGTTTTTTGTTTGATGTACCTAAGTATATCGTTTTTGTAAGTCATTACGTGCACGAGCTTATTTGGCTAACGAAGATTGGTATAGTGGGTTTAGGTGATAGTGACAATGTCTCATTATTAGCAACTTTAGTATTAGGTATAAGAAATAAAACTTATGACCGCACGATAGAAGTGAAAACTTACTACTGGCGTCGAGTATATGCGATTCAGCGTTACCGATCGATTAGGGCCAAGTATATCCGATTCATCGAAACATCGTGAGGAAACCGGAATGTTCTAGAACCAAAAATTCGAAGAGATGTGACATCTACCAACCCGCACTGGGCCCGCGTGGTGGATTACAGCCCACTTCTCACTGAGAGGAGGGCTGTGTCCCAGCAGTGGGCACATTAGAGGTTGATTATGCGATACCCGATTCAGCGTCACCGACCCGAGCGTGATTCAGTGTCATTCACTGTTTAGAAAAAGCGCAGTGTGTCTAAAGAAGTAGAAGAAACCCATATTGTTCGGGAG
Source organism: Luperina testacea (assembly GCA_927399505.1). Classification (NCBI taxonomy): domain Eukaryota; kingdom Metazoa; phylum Arthropoda; class Insecta; order Lepidoptera; family Noctuidae; genus Luperina; species Luperina testacea. Next base: position 11,882,011 of record OV656768.1, on the reverse strand, counting down.
CTTGGGATAAAAAATAAAAAAATGGCGGATAGGAACGAATTACATTTTATTTTATGCAATTACCTAAATGAAAGAAAAAAAACTCATATTAAAGGTAAACTCTGTAAACAAGCTTATTGCAAATTAGAGGATTATATAAGGACGCTTGGAAACATGCTGGTCCTGCTCCATAGGACAATCTAGCTAGAGTCTAGACAAAATCAAACTGCTTACTAATTTAATCGTAAAATTTATTATTTTTTTGACATTGATTTACATTCACGTTAATATAATATCGGTCTATAGGACCTTATCAAATACATAATATAATGGCTTGAATAACACTATTAATACCCCCGTTGGGCCTTATGCTTCTAATAAATTTAATACACCTACTACATACTCGTAGATATATAGGTTTAATACACATTAATGTAGGGTCGGTTTAGAACAGCCCTGCCCCTGACGTCTGTAATAACTTTATCTCACACAGTGACTTATTAGTTGTTAATTTTTTTAAGAAAATTGTCTACTTTCACATCGTTTGTATGCAGCACCATGAGCATGAGCACCATGTATCTATCACATAATTAATTGATCTGTCATGGATTCATTTTTAATTCTTTTACCTATTATGCTACAGTAATTTTATTCTAGGTGCGCCGCACATATAACTAATTTATACAACATATTGTAAAACTTTTTAAAAGAGTAAAGGTGGAATTTCTTGTCCATTCTTCTGCATACGAAAACTACCTGGAAGGGGCGACTAGAATCAATTCTATTTTATTGTAAATTTTGACTTTCAAAAGTGCCTTTTATATGCGTATTTAAAATAAATGCTTTGACTTTAACACATGAAAACCTGTCAGTCTGTAATCAAGATGGTGAAATTTTTGGTAAGGCCTGTACGTTGATTTATTTGCTTAGCATGAAATGTACTCGGAAATAACCTAATTAATTTCCACTGGCATTGGTGTAAAAAACTAGACTAAAATCGAAACAGTTAAAAACGCAATCTTCATTTTTAAAATCTTCTCTTCAAACTGTCTTTTGATATAGTCCAAGTCAACTAAGATGCGTTAGACACACTCACCTAAATAAATAAATCCTTGGCTTTCTACGAAATCTTTCCTTCAGAGATGGAATTCGTAGGTAGGAACCAAACACAAAATTTTGGATTCTTCAAATATACCCAGTTGTATGGTATTTCAACATTGTTGTGGAAGCAATGAACCGTGACATACCTACTATTGTGTTTTCTTGACTATGGGAACATGCGTCATATCTATCGAAAATCTTGTTCCAAATTTTTGCTTGACTTTTGTATTCTTGCGTTAGTTGGTTTCTTCTACCAGAAGTTATGTAAGAGACAAAATGTTCGAAGTTTCAATAACAAGTATTTTTGACACAAACACGTTATTGAAGTTTTAAAAGAAGTTAAAATATACCTAGGTAGTGCTCCTTTATTTTCGTGATAGTGGGCTTTAGAAGTTCAGCAGGATTAAAATTTCTTTTGTGACCATTTTTCTTTAAGCCTTCACTGGACTTTTATGATATAATAAGCAGTATAGCATTATATGTTGCATTTCAGTAAAATCAAAATCCGAGTGCACTAAACTACTTTCCAGAAACCGTCACGTTTCCCGTGACCGCCATTTTAAAACCTCACAACCCCGCAACTGATAACAACGTGTGATAGATAACATTCTAGCATTACCATCAATCGCGATACTCATATCTAAGGGATGTTTTCTCTAAACAAGTCACGTATTAAATGAGAATATTCGGCCGAGCCTCTGCCTTATTTATCATTCTCCTCGTTGCTACACCCCATGAATTTTATACAAGATTGAACGATTTACTGAACAAAATTGATGGTACATCTATTGTGTGATGTCAGCGTCTTATTGAACAGTGTTGCCGAATTACTGAACAGTTTTAGTAACGCCCGTCTTTTCTTTCTTGAGATTTTTCCTTTAGTATCCACTCAGCTGGAATGATATTGGTTTCTTGTTGATATTTTTCTTGTGTATATAAGTTGTAATCATGTTGTTTTATGTTACAGGACGGAACACTGACAGATGGTTACAAACGCCTGTGGATTCAACGTATTATAAGACGGAAAAGTTGAAAATTGTTGCGAAAATGTAACGAGAGAAAATAACTAGCAGAAGAATGGTTAATAACTTCCTTGATTACCCTGGCCAATATTGCAAACACAGAAAATATGGTTGAGTAAAATACAATCCCACAATTGAGATACTGCCAAAATTCTAGTTACATTATTTAGTGGTTCGTCGAGCATCATAAATAACGGCGACTTGAAGAAAGGAAAAGCTTAACAAAGATCCAAAAATATTTTCTCTGATAGGACGAAGCTATTAGTGCCATCCCAGGTTAATCCTTGGGACCTCTCAAGTCCTATTTATGTGAACGCGGGACAACGGATGTCCCTCAACTGCCACGGGCTGATAAAATGCTCGTCCGAAGGGACCCGATCAATCCCGACCTATTGTGAACGATACAAAGTCTTTTCATACTTACGTGGGTAACATATTCTTTGTGAGAGATTTTCCTTCTATGTTTAGATAGGTATTGTATAGAGTATCCATTTGCGGTGGGTCAAAAGGGTGAGCGGTACAAGTACCTACAATCTAAAAATTGCTTCTATTATTCTGTCCAAGGAAACTTAAATTGTGTCTTATTTTATGAGAATTCTAAATGTTGGTAGTAGATATTGGGCCAATGTATTGTCAGAACATTATAAAGACACGTGTATGAATTGGGTACCCCTTATGCCTACCAATTTAGAAAAAAGAGTAGCCATTATTGCAGCAGTCTGTACAGTATGTATAACGAATGTCAGTAGGTACAGCCTTGCATAGGTCTTACTCCTTTTTTTTCCGTTAGCCTATATTGCTGGGCAAAGATCTTCCCCATATTGTTCCAGTTTTCTTTGTGCTGTACCTTCTCCGATACTGGTACTCCTAATTAGAACATTTGCTACTGGACTTAGTTTTAAATTATATGTGTACCTACTACATATTATCTACTATTATGTGTGTGACGAGTCCTGGAGTGGGGACTGTGTATCAGCGAGTATAGAGCATGTGACGCTCCCCAGCTAGATGTACCGACAATATTAAGTAAGAAAGTGACTGGGACAGACTGGATGCGGAAGGTGGAGGACAGGGTGTTGTGGCGCAGCCTGAGAGAGGCTTATGTCCAGCAGTGGACTGCGATAGCCTGAGTTGATTGACTATTATGTGCTTATAAATGTTAACGATGCTTGTTCACAGCCTAACATCGGGGTCAGCGGGATTGTCCGAAAGGGTTATCGCTAGCCCGGAACATAAAGGGCTAAAGAAGGAACACGGGTGGGTTTTAATCAGTAAGAGTCTGACACTCCCTTCCGCTCCACCCAGAGCGGGAGGGGTCATTTGATGATATCCCATGCTGAAAAAAAAAGCCTAACATCGGGCAATCGAGGTATGATAACAATTTGAAATTAAAGAGTACAGCCATAAGCTCATTTCATAACTGCAAGCCGACCTAAAACCCTTTTCAAAAATGAGATTTCGCTCAGTCTCATAAAATGGAAGTCGGCTAAAACCTAGAACAGTGACCAAAGGTAGGACAAAACCCGCATGAAATATGGTGCAGTTAAAACCCAGGATGATAATAAATGAAGACTATGCATTTCATATTAATGGCTAAAGGTGACTTTACTTTTCAACACGACTGGAATAACATTATAGAAGATTAGTTTACTTACCTCGGTGCTACTATCTATACTAATAAAAAAGCTGAAAAGTTTGTTTGAACGCTCTAATCTCTGGGACTGCTAGTCGGATTTGAAAAAATCTTTTTGCATTTGATAGCCCAATTCTTGAGCAAGGCTATAGGTTATCAAACATCAAGCTAGCAGCCTAAGAAACCGAAGTAAAATACGAAAAAGATAAAATGAAAGCTTGGCGAAAACAAAGTAATAGCGCGGGTAGGCGATGCGATGCGACGGGGTGGTTTGGGGAAACAAAAAATGTCACGTGGATGAAGTCGCGGGCAGAAGCTAGTAATGAATATTTTCTGTAGATATTTAAGAAAGTCTTGTTTTAATTTACAGTTATTTGACTAAGCTAAATCTATTTACAGAAGCTCTAGCTTAAGACTATTGACATTTCTATAAGTATGTATTGTTTGTTCTAAAAGTATCTATCCAAAGTGTAAGCAAATCCTGTTAAGGTAAAATTCTTAGGCAATTAAAAGTACTCACTAAAAAATTAACAACACATTCATCACACCATATTTAGAAGGTTTCAACTTTATATCACCACTTATTACAGCAATTATTATTTGATTAGCACTATTAAATTGTTATTGAAAAATCATGGACGAAAATTTAAGTCGTAAAATTAACCTCAATCGTCAAATGAAAAACATCTTTATGGTGATTTATGATTATTATTTCGGATTTTAATTATTGAAATAATCAAATAAAAGCATTTAATTTGTAAGCGGCACTACAAATTGGTATCCACAGCTATGTTTTCTGATCCATTTGTTTACATATTCATCAAATAATTTTGGAACAGACTATAGCTTTACTATGTATCTACTATTTCTAAAAATCCGTTAACTACAAATACATTAAATTAACACCCAGATCAAGTCTAGTTTTATTTATGTTTAGCTTCAACCGTTCTAGTTAATGTAAACAGCTTTATTTTATATACCTTCACCAGTTTTAAAGGTTACACGGCAAACAAGTTAGCACAGAGGTAGCCTGGTTCATCTAAATCACTAGTTGCGATGCCAACCAGTTTCTTACAGTTGACTGTTCCAGCTTCCGCAGAATCGTAACCTGCTCCTGCTTGCAGATCAACGTTATTGTTTGTAATTAGTTTCGTAATCTTCTTATTTTACGTATTTAGGTAACTAAAATATGAAATTTGGGAAAAAATAACTATTTGTTTTTATGGAGTGAGCTATGCTAGGAGATTCTTTGAAGGATGTAATCATAAATGAAATTATTCGGTAAAGAACCGGTGTTACCGTCATAACTTGCGGAGTTAGCAAGCTGAAGTGACAGTGGGCTGGCTATGTTGGTCGATGGACCAATGGCCGGTGGAGCAGACGAGTCCTGGAGAAGAGACCGCGATTGACAAGCGTTGTATGGGACGCCCCCCAGCTAGATGGACCGGAAACCTTGAAAAGATGGCTGGGATAGAGTGGATGCGGAAGGAGGAGGACATGGCTTTGTGCAGGCGTAGCCTGGAAGAGGCCTTTATCCAGCAGTAAACTACGATAGGCTGAGTTGATTGTTCTATTTGTGAACACATCGTAGGACTATTTTCGTAGGAAATTTGTTAAAATTTACCTTTACCTTTTTTTTTCATTTTATACAAAGAATATAAATAATTATCAAAAGAAGCAAATCATAATTGTTTTAACAGCTCCTAATAGATACCGGACTGTTTGTATTTCGTGCGACAGAGATAACGCTCTACGAAGCTGAAATCAGCCGATTGTCTCTTTCCAAAGGTCGATGTACAATATTTATCGCCGGGTACTGTATTTTGAGACTACAGCCTACTTATTCATCATTTTGACAGTTTGAAGACTGGTTTATTTGTACAATGTAACAAAATCAATGATGAAGGCACCGTTTAGAATGTCTGAATCAAACTCACACTCCTTATAAATTGCAATAGCACTACTCGGAACCTGGGAATGAAACAAGGACCTCTCAATAGAGGCGCTTGTAAGCAGTAGATAAGAGCCCTTCAAAATACAGAGTCATTCTCCTCTACACACAAGTACCATCAGACACAGATTAGGCATCAAAATATTAATTTTATGACGCACAAAGGTCCTAAAATTGGCTGTTTTTTGCGCAAAAATTACACCAACACCCACACCAAACTGCCTTCACAATGTTTTTTTGGAAATCAATAACCATTTACAAAATATTGGTTCTGTGATATACGGCTAACATTTATTGTTAGGTAAACGTGCAGACTACCTCGTAAAGGTCAAAAACGAACATTTCTTTGGATAATTAAAATTGTGTACGTGCATTCACATTTAAAAATGGCAGCAAAATAAACATTGGTAACCTTGCTTGTCCGTTGTATAGCACGACGACTTAAGATTTGACCCTCAATAATATTTAACTTCAATAAAATTTCTTGTTTGTTCTCTGTAGACAAAAAACATTTTCAGTAGTCTATTCCATGTGTCATTATTTGAATATTAGGTATGTTACCAAAGAAAAACAAAATATTAAGTTTACAGTCGTCAAGGTCTGGCAAAGTTCCCGAGTACATCGGAGCAAACGTATATTTAATGTCGTTTACATGCCTTTGCCAAAGTAAGATAAATTCGCTGAAGTTCCACACGAGTTCGATAAGTAGCTAACTTACGGAGTTATCTCCATACATTTACTGAATATCCAACAGCGATTAACCAATCACAGTTATGTCAAGATATTATACGAAGTATTTATGGCTTTGACAAGTTTGACACACATTACGCGTTTGGATATACAAGATACCTATTTACATATTGAGAACACTTTTGCTTTATTTACTAAGTGTGCGAGTTAGGACGATGTTGGAAATCACAAAACATGATTTTCTGGAATATTAAACGATCTTGAAACAATTTTTTTACTACTAATACCAATTTAGGTCAAAGAGTAGGCACAGTTCTACAAAATAATCAAAACTTAACTTAGCATCAACCCTAAACAACGAAGACCAAAATGTTATACAGTAAAATTATTCACTTTATTATTCACAAACTATTCGAGGTGATGTGAATGAAGTGGACGAGTATTAGAAAAAGATGAGCATCGTTCCTCACCTGTCAAGTGGATTCGCATAAATATAAAAGTGAATGATGCTCGCCGTGAACCTGTCAGTGCTCTGAGCAAAGCAATTAATTACAATTTTAATTGAACCCGTCGAGCAGTCGCTTATGCAAAATCATTATTGCAGTTTCCTGCCTTAATACTCACTTGTAATTTAAAAGAATTACTGTGACATTCAAAGCATAGAACTCAGCGCTTACGGCAATAATTTTAATTTACCCTTCAGATTATTGTATTTCATTATTATGAATATTGTACTTTATTAGTAATTGCAGCTGGCAATTGCCGCGCTACGATTATGTCCTTGTGCTGTTTGAAATATTGGTGTTAGACTATAAAATATCTTACATTGATGTCTGAAAAGTACTTCAATAAATTCTATAACCATGTTTCTCAGTAACTAACACTTAATCTACAAGCGAAACTTCATAATCTTATTGCCATAAGTTTTGTTGTACCTATAACTAACTTGGAAACTGAATGTGAGTTTACTACGTACATAATTTTGAATAATAGTGTGAACGTATTTATAACATTTAAATGTGGTTTCATAGAACCAATAGGTATACATTATAGTACCAAGTGTCAATCGCACAGTCAATTTATATTCTTAAAATGATTCTCGTATTTTCGACGTGACGTCAGTTATCTGTCAATTATTTACAAGTACATACGAATATAGGTCACAACCGAAATTTGAAACACCATTTTTCTAGGGAATTGCCAAAAAACAGACAGGCACAAAGGGATGCCCAAATAATCTGCACAGGTTGGAGTATTTTTTGCTGTTGTTCAACACAATAGAAGTGCTTTTGGAATTCTTCTACAGTTCATTGTAGAAGAATTCCAAAAGCACTTCTATTGTAAAATGAAAATTGCTTTACTGCTGCCCCAGTAAAGCAATTTTCATTTCAATCGGCGTAACATTTATCGATTGGAGCACTTACGAATATCTAGTACCTACACCGATTTAGAGCTGTCGGGCTAATCAATAGGGAAACTGCGTCGACTCGAAGACCTAGCTAGCATAGTCATAATAATACCAGTCTATTAGTGTCCCACTGTTGGGCAAAGGCTTCTTCTCATCAAATCAAATCAAATCATTTATTTGCATAAAACAGGTTCAGTGGATGTTACAAAAGGTCAAATGGTACACTGTTAATAACCATATAAGGTGTGCAAATATAAAACAAGAATTTTAACTGTTAATTTCACTATTCAATAAAGTACAACGTCATTGAAAATAAAATTATCGTAAATACAGATCAGTCAACAAAATAAGGAATTAAAAATAATAATGTCATACAAATTAAAAATGAAAAATTAAAATTAAAATGAAAATAAAATTAAATATACAGAGAATCATACAGAGAAGGCACGGGCATTGATGATCACAACGCGTGCTCAAGACGGGTTGGTGATCTTAGAATTATACACAGCATATCAAAGTCATGTTAAAAATAAATCCTTACCGTAAGCACCATTTCTAAGGTATCTGACTGCGTTAAATTACAGTTTTGTATTAGAATATCCTGAATGCAGGATTAGAGCTGTGATTATTATAAACAGCGATAGGCCCGCCATTTGTCAAGTTAAGACCTAAAACTGTCATTGGCCGAATGTGGGTGTGTGGAAGTTCGCCTTTGTCTACCTCGACGGAAATCACTGACTTACGGACGGTACTTTATTTTAATTTTAACGTGCGTATTACACAGTTATTTATAAGTTTGTCACTTGTACAAGTGGCAGTCATTCGTAAAACGTTTCTCCACAGATCATTATTCAAGTCTTATCTTTATTATCCTCTCTGTAAAAGAACTTTAATTGGTTCCACATGTTTCAAACGAATGTTCTGTTGATGGCTGCGCGAGCGCACATTTGGGGACCGAATGACTTTGTCAACAAGGTAATATAAGAATTAATTAATTTCTCCAAGCATTTTTTTAATGAACTTGTTACATTTTTTATTGCATTTGAATTGGTTTTATTTACAGGTCTGTTAGTTTATATTTTTATTAGAGGACTGGCGCCATTTTTTTTATTATTCATGTGTTTTAGTTTTATCTGGTTATTTTATTAATTACGATTTTAGTATTAACTTGTAACTTAATTAACTGTATTTTTTTTTCATTATTTATTTTAATTGTTTTATTATTTGACGTTTATGTATTTATTTTGTATAATGTTCTAGTAAGTACCTACCTACGCTAAATACCGTTGTGCCGTGCTTTCCTATAATCTAGACTTTGGGTTAATGCTGTATGTGCTTAGTGTCTTAACCTTTATTTTATAGCAAAAGTAAAGTAAATAGATTTTCAAAACGTTTGATCAAATATTCAATAAACAACATGTTAATGTAATGATCCTTTAGAGGTACCTATGTAGTAGGTACAAGAGAAAAAATCCAGGCGTACTTGTAAGAAAAACATTAAAGCTATTCTCGTTTCAAACGTCAACTGAAAAATAAAAGAGTTGTAAATTTTTTATCACCGATACATAGCTTAAGTAACGGAAGTTGTGTAAGTAAAGGAAATTGAAATCCACCACAGATGCTACAAGTCATTCACAGGCTATAAAAAAGTACAGAAAGAGTAATAAAAAATGTACTCTATGCGTCCTGAAATAGGTACGTGTTTGTAATTGTTGCACTTAGTTTTATGTGAACAGTTTTTCATAGAACTTCACATTAACTAGATTTTTATTCACGCATATATTAGCTTCCCCCTTATCATAGTGGGAAATGAATGTTCGACTAACGTGTTTTTTTCCTTTGCTTTCCGTTTCCTCTTAGTGGTTCATATTATTTTAACTGACCTGAATAAAGGACGTTGGGATTTATGCTAATTTTTGCTATCATGCTTTTATTCTGAAATCAGTTGTTACGGGTACTCAGATGCCAGAAAGTCTGACCAAAGGGTATCTATTATTATTTATCGTGATACCCAGTAACTGCACTGTGTTCAGTAACTGTACTGCACTGTGTACAGTTACTGTACAGTAACTGCACAGATAGGCAGTCGCTCCATGTAAAATACTGGTATACAGCTGCATTCGATTAGACCTCCATCAAAATATCAATTATTTATGAGAAAATCGATCGATCAGGTTAAGCTACGCTTACCGCAGTTGGTCCGTGGATGGTTGATCATCCATACCAAGACTCCGTTTTTTTGGTTGGTCCAAGCTGTCATTCTTGGATCTTTCGTTACGGGTAGTCAGATACCCAAAAGTCTGAGAACCAATAATCTTACAAAGATGTATCCTGTTACCTAGTAATTGGGCTGTGGAGGTCAGATAGGCAGTCGCTCCATGTAAAGTACAGGTATAAAAAGAAATTCGTAAAAGGCTAGGCAGATGATGATGCTCATTCTAAAATGTTGATATTTAATATCCGGATGACTATGCAAATTACGTGCTCACGGTGTGAAAGTTCCAAATATAATACATACAAATATTTCCGGCTCAATAAATTGAAAATTATTCGCGACCTAATTATCTAAATCGACTATCATCGACATAAATAACGTTCTAAAATGAATCACGAACTATTATCCTAATCAGAATAATCTGCTAATTTCACTTGGTAATGCTGCGTCAATTTCCTCATTCTATTATTATAAATAATTTAAATGTAGGTTCAGTCAGCCTCAAAAAGATGTATACATATTTATGTGTAGGTAATATCTTTTTAAGGCCACATCGACAAGAATTTATTTTATTGTCTACAATATTTGTCCTATAAATGTGTAGCCACAAAACAAATTACACATTGGCTATTAATTTTAAACTAACACATTAATACAGTATTACGGAGCACAAATTGTAGGCAATCAAATAAATTCTTGCCGGTGTATGGGTACATGATTTTGAGGCTCACCGTACTTCTGCCCTGGGTTTACGAGATATTTGCTTTATAAAGCGTTGTGACATATCGAGTGTCCGACTTGTAATTTAGGTGTGTAATGGTGCGTTCAATGCAATATGAGGTACGATCCTCGACGAAATGGGATCACCGGAGCGATTTAAGGAGACAGCTTTATTAGCGAGCTTCGTTTTGAGCTTAGGTTTAGATTCATTGTGTTTTTTTGTGTTTGTTCTGTCTTGATTTTAGATTGGCAGGATGTTCGTTATTAAGATTTGCATATTAAATGACATCAATTCGGTGAAACACGTATAATGTTGACAGATTTATAATTAGATATTTAGCCTTTTAAGATTTATAATGCCTACATCATACGTATACATTATTTTTTACGGTTTTAGACATTTATTTTCTCAAAAGATTTACACAATCACTTACAGATAAAATACAATACTATAATTAAAAATACATAAATCCGATTGGCGTAGTGGGTTATTACTATGACAAAATTACATAAGGACTTCGTAACAGTTTTAGTAAAAGGTTAGTTGTAGAAACCTCACCGGCACGGAAACTTGGCCACTCGTGATTTTGCTGATTATTTGCATAAAAAAATTTGCATTTGCATTTATGACAATAAATTAAGGGTAAGTGGCTTTAATACGTGTCTCTTATGCTTTAAGGTCTTAGAAATTAAAAGATTACCTCACCAATAAATCAGTTTTTAAAATCACGCACTTTCACTGAAATTAGGAATTTTTCACTATAATTTTAAAAGCACTACAAAATAAAAAATAAGGTCTTTTTCGTTATTGTCTATACGTTTTAATATCGGGTGTTTCCTCCTCTAGCCCTGATAACTGCCTGCATTCGATCTGGCATAATTTGGATGATGTTTCGGACATCAACTTGCAGTATACTGCGCCAAGCGGCCAGCGCTGCAGTTCGGAGCTGGTTTAGAGTTTCCGGCGGGTTGGAGCTGGACTTTATCTTTCTTTTGAGCATGTCCCAGATATGCTCAATTGAGTTTAAGTCTGGGCTACGAGCTGGCCATTGCAATTTTTGTATGCCAACCTCTTCCAGATATTCTTCAACGCAATGTGCAACGTGTGGGCGTGCATTAGGAGGAATTGGTAGTGTCCAATGAACCCCGAATATGGCATTACGTGTTCCTGAAGAACTTCCTCGATGTATCGAACAGCTGTTAGCCGATTATCGACGATAACCAACTCTGTACGTGCGTCGGAACTTATACCTCCCCATACCATTATTGAGCCTCCATGGAAACTCACTGTTGGAGTGGTAATAATGGGTAAAAACCGCTCTCCTCTTCTTCGCCACACTCGTTCTCGACCATCTGGAGAACGTAAAGCTATTCAACACTCGTCTGTGAACAATACTCTAGCCCAATGCTCGTGGGTCCAGTTAACGTGTTCTAGTGCGAAGTGAAGTCGAGCTACTCAGTGCTGTCTGAGCAGTTCTGGACCTCGTGCTGGTCTACAAGCTTTTAAATTGACTTCCCCCATTCGTCTTCTCACCCTACGCTCACTAACAGTAATGCCGCTCACAATTTGAAGCCGCTGGCGTATCTCAACAGTGGTCAGGTAGCGGTTTCTCAAAATCTCCAGGACAATAAAGCGGTCGTCTCGGGCCGATATGCACCTTATGCCTCCACTGCCTGGCCTGCGGGTGTACTGGCCTGTCTCCTGGTATCTTTTAAGGGCATACTGCATTGATGACCGTGGTACGTTAAGAGCAATAGCAACTTCACGCTGTGTTAGCCCTTGGTTAATTAACGCAACGGCTTGTGAAACCTGTGCTGGTGTTAGAGGCATTTATTGCTTTTAAAGCACCTTTACTTATTGAATTAAAAGCATAAAATCACAATAATTCAAAAACCGAACAGTAAACTTTTCACAACACACAAATTTAAAACGTGAACTTGTCGCTCAAATGACCCGATTCAACTGTAAATGAAACGTTTTGTTGTGGTGCACTAAAACATAATGGATTACCCTCTTGAACTAAAAGTAAACATTTTTTGACATACCTGCATAACAAACATTCATCAGAAACACTTAAAACTTTTGCTATCGCGAGATAAGCGCTTGGCCAAGATTCCGTGCCGCTGAGTGTAAGAGTATCGCCACTGCGGTTAGGTGTGCATGAGTTACGGGATACAATACAAATGTTTATTAAAGCCCATGACACAGTGATTGTTTCACTGCGTATAAAATACTTAGATGGTTGTTATTATTGTGTTTGTGGAAAATGTGTGATTCTGTAAGGGGCGCGAACCCAAAAAAAAAAATTATTGTCGCAATATGAACTATGTCTATATTTAATGCCCTCAGGGGGTGGTTTAATTAATCCTAAGAAAGCATGTCTGAATTCACTTATTGACCTTGATATCTTTGAATTTGATTAAAGGTTTGATTAAATACATGCTTTCTTTTGTGAACCTCAAATTATTACAGAAACTTAAAAAGAGGCTCAATTATTGACATCCACCAACCCGCACTGGACCTGTTTGGTGGATTACGGCCCACACCTCATAGAGAGGAGGCCTGTGCCGCCTGTGTCCCAGCAGTGGGAACATTAGGTACATAGGCTGATTATGATGAACCTTTATTTCACGAGAAAATTGCTTCTGAATTTTGCATGGCAGTGTATGGTACCTATAGGTTCGTGAATGCACGACTGTGAGTTACAACAGGCGGTTAGTTAGTACCCGGCGATAAATATTGCACATCGAACTTTGGAAAGAGACAATCGGCTAATTTCGGCTTCGTAGAGAGTTATCTCTGTCGCACGAAATACAAACAGTCCGGTATTTATTAGGAGCTGTTAAAACATGATTTGCTTCTTTTGATAATTATTTTTATTCTTTGTATAAAATCGATAGGATCGAGTACTGTAAGTTAACGATGACATTCACCCCTGTGAAACCTATTTATATATTAACTTTTACAACAGTTATTTTTCCTATTACATCTACTTGTTACACTGGGTCAAATTATCTTAGCTAGAGCAACTCCGCAGACGTAATGTGTGGCACAATAAAATAAAATAAAAAGAGATTTAATGTTTTTTTTTTGGCCAATGACTGCTTGTTACTTGAATGAGTTGAGAAAATCAGTTTTTTTTTTGTTTTATTGTGTTTAGATATCGAAACCTATCACGTCTCGTCTGTGAGGTGTGAAGTTTACACAAAAAACTAATTTTTTTAAAATGATATTTCAAGTGACTATACTACCTGCGGTTGATGACCCCGAAAAAAAATACATAATCTAATTATTTTTATATCGATAGCCATCAAACCTGCGAAGTTCCGCTAGCTAATTTAATGTGACCCTGTATGCTGGCACTTTCATACAGTATACTTTAACAAGATTAAAAAAAAATCAATTGAAAGTATTCTCCGATCCACACACTAGTAACACAATGACTTTACAAATAACATTTTCGACACGAACATTTGCTTCGCAGACCCCAGGATACGGTTTACGAATGCGACATATTTGTTATAGTGTGGATTCATTAATCACTGTGGGTAGCCTTGCGGTACCTTGTGGCTGTATATGCTACTATATTTCACTGTTTTCCTCCCCGTCTGACCTAGACAATATTTGTGCCAGAAATGTACAGACGCCAGCACATCAAGCTACCGGAAACTGTCAAATTTTCCCAATCAACTTTGAACCTTATGTTTTAGCGATAAAGTTGACAATCTATTAAAGAAATTTGACAGATTGTAGTAGCTTGATGTGCTGGCGTCTGTACATTCCTAATCTACTGAGTGATTCCGGATAATTTTGTTTATTTTTGTTTGTCATTTCCTAGATTGAGGTTTTTGTAGTGTATGGTTTTTGGGGTTTAGTATGTGTCGGTTCAGGATTGCTGGTATACAATGTCCGAGTAATTTGTTTCAGACAACTTATTCTCAATCTATATATCTATGTTATTACTATCATGTTCAATAATAAAACCCAAATTGATATAATATAATAATTACCACAATTTACACCTCCATTATGAATACAAAACATAATGACTACATATCACATTACTGTAACTAACCACATGGCTAACGTTAAACCGAGAAATTTTTACATCGTCATCAATATTAGGGAGAATCTACAAATTCTATAGCAAAAACTTGTCAGCTTTCATCAATAAATCCACACATTGATTTATTGACGTGCCCGTCCTATTCTTAACAGATTCGCTATAATTTGTTAGCCAAATAATCCGGGATTTCGATGCGAACCCCACCACGCTATAAATAAAACCGTTCCCAATAAAAGAACGGAGACAATTACGGCACAGTGTACGAAATGAGCTAAATTTCACCGATATTATGGGAAATAATGGTTAAACAGTAGGCGAACGCGCGTCACCCTCCGTCGCTTTGCATCGATATGTTACGCCCCGTCCCCTTCACATCTAAATGCACAACAGGAGATCGAGAAAAAAAATCGCGCAACGTTAGAGCAACGCAATAATGTGAATATTTATGTCGGAGGCACGTGCTGATTTGCCATAATGGTAACATGAAATTCGCATATTGGTAATTACATTCCAGGGGACTGCCATTTACGTACGTTTATTATTATTTTGCTTCAATAAGCTCTCGTTGTAACATGTTTTAACATACTCTGTGTTAGTTGATTTGATATATTGCAGCTGACTCAAACTTTTGTTGGATAACTAGGTAAATTGAAGTTGTGGCATTACTACAAACGTTATTACCAGTTTTCCACTGTTTATGACCCGAGCTACGTCGTTAGCATATTGTTTATGAATCCTAAAATGTTACACTTACTCACTAGTTAATGCAACAAAGTAGGAAATAATAAAACAAAGGAAACGCTTTACATTAAAAAGAGATTCGTTTAAGCTACGGAATTACCCGAAATGTCTCCAGATAAACGAGTGGAAGCTTCACAAAAGAAGCTAATCTCATTTTTTGCTATAGCCATAGGGTGGGATGGGGACACGTTAGCCCAAGGGATGCAGTCTACAGTAGGGACGTCTCTAAGTCTATTAAGACGACTTGCTTCGTCCCGGGGGAGGGTGGACGCTTCAGGGCAACACGATAGAAAAACATTTTATACTGGGAAGCGACACCTGCTCGAATAAATAGAGATACCCTGGTCAATCTTCAAGCACCCTCCTTTGTTAACGATTACGGAATACAGATATCTCCTCGAAGAAAACAATTAGCTTCCATATTAAAGCAGGAAACCCCATTGAAATAAAGGCAGATAAAACAATAGCAACGAAGAAAATGAGGCTGCAGTTTTTCAATTGCAATCGGCCGAGATCCTTTAGACGCGGGCTTAACCACCACAGAACAAAGAGACGGAATGAAAGTCTTACTCATCATGATTTATTGTACAATATCTATAAAATGGATTGTAAACTACGCTACAGTTTTATAGTTGGACTTGTGGAACAGATGTAGGGACATTCAACGCCTCAAGGGACGCAGGGGCGGTGTAACAACGTTACCGAAGTTCAAGCAAGGCCGAGGGGCATCGCCGGGGCAAATTGTGACCGTAGGGTCACCGCTCGTCTATTTGCACGGCCAAATTACTATTACCGACATAAATACTGCAGACATTTAATAACACTAACAAAATTGTATCGAGGTTTTGTTTTAAAAAAAAGGAAAACGTCAGGAGTTATGTGTCATAACAGTGGAGTATGCACCATTAAGAAGCAAAGTTATTGCGTGGCGCAGGACAGTACGTTGTACGGTAATCCATTTTATTATAGAAATGTGCTGTAAATCGAGTGTTGTGCCGGGACAGAATTGATTTAGACCGGCCGCAACAATAATTAGAATCACATGATGTATGGTCCCCGCTATGACGCTCTGTTTGCATTTGCAGTTACATTATTAGGTATTTTCGACCGCTACAATACCTACCTGCCGCTTGCCAAGTTACATTATAATGAACTAAATAACGTTATAATGATGTTGAATTATTCATAGTTATTGTTGCGAAATATTAGCTGAATTTTGCGAGGTAATGCAGTCAGTTAGAAAATCAGTGATTTATGTATTATAATTGTTAATAAGGAATTCATTGTGATAATAGATATTAGTAACAAAGCTGTAATACTAATGCGTAATGCTGTGTGATATAATTATGGCTCATTAATTATAGGGTGAGAAGATTGACAACTCACCTGTCAAATGCAGCTGCTGCAGCTATGATCATACGTATACTACATACATTCCCGTAGGTATTGCCAAATGCATATTCTTGGCTTCAATATCAACATACGCTTACAATAATAATACTTTACCACTGCCAAATCTTTTTATTCTTGCTTTTACCAAAACCTTTAGGTAAGTATATGCCTGCCATAGACATAACAAAATACTTGTTTAGTTTTACCATATCGAACTAGACCCTAGAAAAACCTCATGAAATACAAACACAGTTTCTAAAAATCAGGTCATCGTCTACGTTGAACACAAAGCTGCTATCGATTTACTTCAAGAGAAAAAAATACAGCTCGTTAATCATTCCGAACACCCTTTTGAAAATACACTGTAACTCTAAAATTAATTTGGACTGACAGCAAAATAAATGATATACACTGTAAATGTGCTTTTATTCTTGATTGGACATGCCAAAAGACTGGATTTAGACTCCTGCAAACAGGCGCGACACTTGATAAAATCGCGCGCGACACAAAGGTAGCGCAAGTCGCGCAACGAGCGGTGCCTTTGTGTCACGCGCGATTATATCACGTGTCGCGCCTGTTTGTAAAAGCCTTTTTTATGGTAGAAAGTGTCGCGACCATTTATAGGCCTTGTATAAATTGGTACCCTACCCTGTAGTTCAAAAGTTACGCCTAAATAATAATACAAGACTTGGCCGTCTCAGCTTATAATTAGTTAGTAGATATTACTCGATTTACATAGAAGCCTTTAATGACTTATACAGCTCCAACGGTGTGGCCTATTTAGTTCAAATATTTGAACCAAATACAAAAGCAAGACCAGTATTAGCACGGGGAGCGTTGTCACAGTATAAAGACATACAGTATTGTATCTCGGCCGTAACCTTGATGTAAATGCCTACAGCCGCGCGGTACGTAAACATGCGATAGGGCTGCCCGCCTCCAGTATTTTAATTACATTTGCCTACTTTGTGTTTCCATTTAGTTTTGTTTGTATTTTAGTGTGTGTACATAAATAATAAAATAAATAAATAAATATACCTACTTCTTTTTATATAAACAAATAAAATACTTTGTGAATTGAATAGGAAGTGTTTAATAAAAATGCGTGTTGTTTTGATCGCCGCCGCACGACTCCAGATAGTGAGCAGCGCGCTGTTGCTATTCAAATTTCGAACTAATCGCCGCGCGGCGCCAGTCAGTAGGCAGCGCTAGCGCGCTGTTAAAATGGCGGGAAAGCAAGTGTGCATTCACAGATTGATTTTATTTAAAATTAAAAAAAAAACAGTTTATTCGGTAATTTAAAAACTTGGCTGCATGCTCTAGTGTCTTTGCCAACATTTTCACGCAGCCACGGCAGAAAATAATCCTCGCGCCATTTTTCTCAAATTTTCTTTTCTTTGTATGTACTTGTATTGTGAAATGTTTTTTTTTTCTGTTTCCTCGCAAATGTGTTAAAAAACGTCGTACGATATACGTGCGTATTGGTTATAACATCTTAACGCACTAATATCGTAATGTACTATTACAGAATTATAATCATTAAAGTCATCAACACAACTCTCTAAGACCATGTAAGTCCAAAGAATGATGATTTCATGAAACAGTTATTCTTATTACAGTAACAGTTATTCAATAAAAATAATAAATTTTATTCATAAAAGTATGCAATCATTTCATTGTTTTGTTATGATGTTGTCACGTTAAACTATCGTCCGTAAATCGACTTTACAGACAACCAATTTTTTTCTAGTATTATTCATACACACAGTACAATAAACAACTATTATTAATAATAAAAACCACGTCTTTACTTTGAATTATACAAACTAACAAAACACACATGCCCCGAGGTTTTAACACAAGCGTACCTACCGTATAATGATTCATGAACCGCCTATAACTACCTATTTCACTCGTGTCTATCACTTTCCTTTACTTTCAGACATCTTTTTTTCCGGAGGTAATAGGAAATACTTATCCATTAAAAAGACACACATTATGTACCTACCCACTAGTAAGTAAAATAGTCTTACCTTTCAGAGTTTCCAGGTAATGTAAAAAAAGCTATCTCTGGATGCGTTATTGACGAATTCATGCAACCAAAAACAGCACAATATCGCCTACTCATATTAAATATGTACTTGAACTTATTTTTAGTGAAAAAATCGCGCGGTTATTGTTATAAAAAACAACACACCGTCCGTTCGTCACTGCGGCACAGTCGCGACTCCGAGCCGCCTGAGCGCACACGGAGATCGAAGCGCGTAGGTATAGCCCGCGTTTCGTCCGTTTGTATGAAGACGACCTACTGTATACATTATTACCGTGGCGTTGTCGTCAAAATTGACGGTTGGGTGTGAAACACGTGCACAACTCCCGAAAACAGCTTGACCCGTGTACACAACGTCAACAATAGACTTTAGAGTTAGACCTCCCTAATAGGGTTCCCTAAGCAACCTCATCCTTTTTCCACAGAAAGATCAACTATTTAATTTTACATATTTTCAGATCATCTTGAATAAACCATTTTGAATAAACATCCTGTGCCAGAACTACTTATATGGAAATCTGCCGATTTTTTTCACAATAATAATGTGCAGTAACATCGAAATATTTTTTATTTTATTTACGTAACCTAATTCCCAGAACCTTCATTACCGACATTTTCTATCATTTCCTCATGATAAAGAAGGTAATAAAGTTCACGTATTGCCGTTCCTATCCGATACATTCGACATGGCAAGAACAATACTCTTTTGTGCCATCGCAATGGTCCACTGGTTGTGCATTGTACTCCTTCCAACCCCGGATCATGTTCTATTTTCCATTTATAAAGCAAAAGGCTGATTTATTTTTAGATCTTTTTGTCGTTCGTTCTGTTTATCTGCAGTCTGATACTGAGTATGGGATGCTGTTGATCGATAGTGAATGGAGCTAGCTGCTAACGTAGGTACGATTGAAATCATTGGAGTTTTTCGGCTCTGGTGTCTGTGTGACGAATTTTGTTTTCTGTCTCGAGTGTCTTTTATTTTTTTGTTGCACTGTTGCGATTAATTGGAATAGTGTTGTGAGGTATAGAGTTGAAAGATTATGATTAAATATTGAAGATATTATTATGATTTTATATAATGCTCAATCACAACGGTCGTACAAGTAGGTACCGTATTTTTGACAAACCACTGTTGTTCTTAATTAAAATTTTAGACACTATCACGTGAAAATGGAGAATTTTCCGCTGCGAAGCGTTTTCATAAGACGATTAATTAAAGTACAAACTTCACGGCAAACATTGTGTAATGCCTTATAGTTAGAGCTTAGTGACAACGGTGTAATCCTGATAACGGCGCGACATAAATCAGCTAAAACTGTTCGCGTCAGCATGGCCGCCGTGCCACTGCGTCGAAACACCCTAATTTACTATCGTATTAGGTGGCCTAGCAACGATTATTTTATACAAAATGCGAGGCTTAAAATTAACGAAGCGACCATTTTAATTCACAGCAAACGTCCAATTAATTCCATTAACTTGTCGATGTCTCTATTTATTGAGGCGGAAGTTTTAATTCAAAACGCATGAATGTACATACACCTGAAATTATAACTGCTCGACCGCGTAACTCACATTAAAAATCGGTGCAGAACTGCAGACTATACAGTATCACTTAGTAGTTACTTATTGTGTATGAACAAAGAAAGACGGCGTATTTGAGTGCATGGCAGGACTCGGGCAACAGGCGAGGCCCACACAGTTAGGCTCAATTTTAAACAATTACTGTTGAGCGAAGGGTAAATGTTTGCGTTCGACTTAGAGCGGCCCGGTGGATCGCCCACACGCGCGCCTGACAGGTATTCATTACATCCACGATGCACACGATGCAGCCTTCGCGGTGAACCGAACGCAGAGATGCCAGTTTTTAACTTTTTGAATTTCGAATTCTTTCGCGATGGGAAATATCGTTTTGTTGTGATCGAGACTTTTGCGAAACGACAGTCAGTAGAGGTGGAAATGAACTATAATATTATAGGATTGTAGGTAGGTAGGTAACCGCTTTTAACATCAGGAATAAGGTCTATTTTCTTCATATTTATTCCTGATAAGTACTATAGTTAACTTAAAGCTCAGTCAGTTCAAATTAAAAGTTTAAAATAACCCAATACTGAATTATTGGTCTTAAGAACCTAGTTTACAGTATTCAGTTGATTAATTTACTCAATATGGCAATTTAATTTCAGCTTTCGTACAAACCAACCCCCATAAATACTCAAAAAGATTTAGAATCGTGGGTTTATTAGTAATTCATTTCGGTTAATTCTTGCCTGCGTTACTTACGTGAGCCACAGAAGATGAATAAGCCGTAATACATGCCACAAAGCACTCTCGACAAACAAATTATATTTTCTCATGATGCAAATCACGCCTGTCTACGAAGCAACATCATAGTAAAATATTTACCAACACGACATCTTACAGAATAATCTATAGAGCAAAACAAATGTTTAACATTGCTTTGTTATGTTAGCGCTCGCCCACGGTCGCTATCGTTTATCAATCTCCTTACACTCGGACAAAAACGTGTTTACAAATTACAACATTGTCTTAACGCTTCGAAGTCTCCTGCATACATAATCGATAATCGTTTAAACTAATAGGATTACCCGATCACAAAACATTCGATACGCTCGAGACACGTGATTAAAAATGAGCTTTAGAGATTAACATTCCTTGCTTCCAACCCTTGGACGACCCGACAAAAAGAAATAACAGAAAGGGGACTTTACTTTAGAAATTCGACACGCATTTTGTGATTTATTGAAATATCTCAAACATCTTGGTGTTATATAAATCGCGCTGGAGGGGGAGATAAAACCTTCGTTTGCTAGCTCGTCTTACTGACAATAAATCATGACGTCATCCGGTAGAAAAACGATATTTAGGTGTTAAGTTGCGAGCATCATAAGATAACTGAGTGAGCTTAAAACGAGAAGGGTTTGTTTTTATATAAACAAAAAATAATCTTCTAGACACTTCATAAATATTCATAACTTGAAGCGAGACATACCACTTTGTAATATTTGAACCGAATTAAATCAAATTCGGCGAAATACCGCGTGTAAGATGCACTGTGTTGGTCCAGCAAACAAAGAGTAGATCAATATTTGTAGTCCACATTCATGACGTACCAACGACCGAGAAACAGACTCTTTTTACTTTTTTATTGACCTTGGATATTTGTGTAACAATGGTTGCAACCACGATCTTAACAGCCTCGCCATGAAAACAAAACCGCCAACGAAGCATGCGGCTAATTATAATTGATAATTTGCTACAGTTTTTGCATTTTTATTAGCCTCCCCGAATGTAGGACGACGGTCGGACACAGCACGCCGTGCTCCCACATAATTAGCGAGGCCCGTATCTCCCTCGCCCGCACCTACTTTGCATATTTTGTTTGCGCAAACATCGCCACTGTTTGACTGTTAAAATCAAGGATCTCTTCCCAACTTCAGGGACAAACAACCAAAGCCATAGGTCATCCCGCTACGACGGGTAATTAAACATGTGTTACTTTTGTTTATCGGATGCGTAGGCTTTAATTGTTGGGGGCACCGACATTTATGTCTGGATAGATAACTTCCCTGCTTGCACGCCGACCAAATTATACGCTTGTTAAATTTGAAAGAAAATTGGTATTAACTTTAGGTTCTCCTGCATAATTTGCACATAAATTCAGTGTTTACCGACTTACAGCCAGATTTTTCAAATACCCGAAATAGGTGTAAGAAGAACTCCCGTTCCAGCGCCGGAACTTTAATTTTGTTTAAGAATTATGAAAATATTTTATAAGCCGTATAAACGGTCATCCAATTGTAGCTTCTATTCAGTTATCTTGTACCGTGTCAAGGCAAAAAGGACGGACGGTTAGAAATGAGGTACTATTAAAATAGCAAGCAAAAAAGTAATTTCAAGAAAATGGCCGGAGAAAATATTATTTTATTTCGCGTTGCTGGAAGACAACAAAGAAGCTTTTAGGAAGATTTCACTGAGCGAGAAGACGATTTTCATCGGAATTAGAGGTTGGGCAATCCCGTCCTTCCAATGCTTTAATACGTGGCTCTTTGACGGACACGAATGGATTATGCCAGTGTTTGTTAGAGAGGATTTGTGTACGACAGAGCCGGTGTATGCGTAAAGGTTTTCTGCAATACGCACTTCAGACACCTTACATCTCAAAAGGTAAGATTTGCAAATACAAATAGGAAAAGAATCCTCGCGAGATCCATTGCGTTTGTATTAAGGCTCCTTTTTATCCCATACATTATTTGCGTAGGTCGTTGTTGTATTTCAATATTTAGAAATCATCTGTGTTATTTCACGTCGTCCGAGAGCGCTCGTCTGAAAACATTTCTGTAATGATATTTATACTATGATAATATTAAACTGTGGTCCCATTTTATTTTCTTATCAAGGAATAATTTTGTCGGGAAAACTAAAAATTAGGTACGGTTTTTATTGCGTAGGTTGTAAAGAAAGTGCTAAGTCTGGTCTGCCCCGGCCCTTTTCTTTGCCCTAATAAAATGTGAGAGTAGGCATCTACAGAATTCAATTTATCTTTCTTCGTCAATGTCATTACGTTCTTTACTTCGACCTGAATTCTTGAATCGGAATGTCAGTTGGGCTAGATACATATTAGGGTTCTTTCAAATCGTTCCATTAGACGCCTGGCAGTAATAGGGCTTGCCAATGTGGAGCCCTAACGTTGGCTCAGACTTGTGTAGTGAAGCGATCGGTGCGATATTCCACTCAAGTGAATTGGGTATCTATAGGTAATCAAAATATGTAAATTCTGATCTGAAGCTAAAAGTTTGCAAGATAAAATCTGTCTAGAGCTACAACAAGTGTAAAAGAGGGTGAACCAAAGTCACCTTCATCAGAATAGGACAATTAGTTAAGTATTTCAATTGATGTGGCAAACTACTCGTGCAGCATACTAAGTAGACGTGATTCTTACAAGAACAATAATGAAAATGTTTCTGTAGCCACTTTATTACTGAAAACTCAATTACACAGCTATCATCGTCTAGCCTTTTCCCAACTATCTTGGGGTCAGCTTCCAGTCTAACCGGATGCAGCCGAGTTCTAGTATTTTACATGGAGCGACTGTCTATCTGACCTCCACAGCCCAGTTACTGGGTAATACGATACCCCTTTATAAGACTGCTTGACAGACTTTCAGGCTTCTGACGACCGTTAACGACTGTCAGAGATCCACGAATGGCAGCCAAGGCCAACGGCTTAAAGTGCTTTCCGAGTCACGAAGGTGTCTAGTATATAAAGATGGTCACCCATCTACTGACCAACCGCGGCAAGCGAAGCTTAACCCGATCGATCGACACGTGCGGCTGTTATTACTTAGCCACAATATGAACTCTTAAATAAATATTTACAAAAAAGACAAAGCTTTTCGTCTAATCGAGTCAAACCAATCGATAGAAGCACAACACTAAACCAGATATAACTAATACCCATTGATTTATCGAGTTCAGTACTTACTTTTTCAAAGGGAGACCAAAAGAGGGTAGATAAAGCTCGCAATAAGACAGAACACCGTTACAGTTAAAACTTGAACCGTATATCGGGAACTCACTCGAACTTTAACTTGCACTGTGATATGGGAATATTTATGGAACCATTATAGTTTAAAAGTTATTACAGCTAATGATCTAGTCTTAGATAATGTTTGTTTTCAAAAGCGCGTAATTATTTTTAAAGATGTGATATAACTTAAGGAGTCCTAACATAACTTAGACGGGCAGAGAGGGCTCTAAAAATAACTTGAATTTTGAAGAAATTATGTTATTAGAGCCATTTTTTTCACATTCACATTTTTATCTTTTGATAGTTCTTTTGGGAATTAAGCTGTTGTATTTTAATGTAACAGAAAAAACAAGAAAGCCTTTGTTAAAAAACTACACAAATAAAATCTACAATTACAATAGGCCATAATAAATTAGATGTAATTTAAAAAATTATCATATCATTTTAAATATTAAAAAAAAACTCAAGATAAATATGCAAATACATAGAAAACTATGAATAGAAACAAAAGACAAACGAAACAGATACACAATTGTTATTCATAACGAGGTACAGTCCATCAAAAAAATCCATTACCAATCTCTTAATATTTAAATTGGACATTATCTGTATGAAGGAATCAAACTACTATCGCTTTTGTTGCAACATAAAATTACTGTTCATATTATCAAGAGCGCATTTCCCTGGGGTAGGGCCGCCCATTAACGCCAACTGTTCACATTGGTTCTCCTTACTATCGTAGGTAATATATTGCGCACGCTGCACACTGTATGTGGATATGCTGACTTATGATTAATAGTATTCCGCTTGCGGCCTCAAATGTGTTGAGATTGGTCACAGCTTTGATAGCTGTTGCGTTGTCTTCCCGTGATTTAGTACTTAATGATCATTGCTTGGGTCAGATGATGAGCCAGATCGTATGTTTGTCATTTCTGTGTTGGCTTCGATTTAGTGTGGCCGAGTGTACCATTTGTCATTTGTTTGTAGGCTCCAGGGTGGTGGAAGTCCTTGAAGACCTCGTAAAAGATTGAAACAGAGCTGTCTGAAACGATGAGCAATTACAGCAAAACTTGGTTCGTTGATCGCCAAAGTATCATGTCATTGTAGAGGTCTACCCACCAATGAGCAACTAATACGGAGTTAACAATGGTTGTAATGGTCAATAGTTAACGGGCTGGCTACGATAACGGTTAAATCAGAATACAACATGCCAAAACAAATATAGTGTTTAGGTCCATTTGTGATACATACAATACAGGTCTACCGTACGGTCAAAACAATATGCTTGAGCGAAACTGCTCAAAGATTTCTAACACTTGACTAAAAACAAATGAACACCGCTAACCGACACACTTCTGCATTTGTCTTCTTTATTAATTGCTCATAAATTACGATTTCATAGCCTGCTTGCTGTTTTATGACCAACTACGGCTATACGGCTTAGTATATCTTAGACATTAATCATTCCTCTGAGAAATTAATTATTTTTGCCGTAGGTCAGCGCTTGATATGGCCATTCACTGCCTACGCGTTAACAGGATATATCCATAATGAATGTTAGATTGTATTAAACGTATCTTTATTCTCTTCGGGGTAGTAAATTATTATATTGAAAGTAGGAAGGCAGGAACGTAGGTAATAAACTCAGTGAATTCAAGAGCAAAAACTAATCGTAACTAGGTTCCTTTTCTTTTACAACGTATGAATCAATTTTCACAACCTAATTATTTTTTTCGACATGAAAAACTTGACCGTATTTTTTTAATTAAACCGCTGAAGACAAAGCTAGTTACTTTTTATAGGCCATTTCAACGTAACCTAGAGTCCACTAGCGGCATGCAAATATTCACTTAGGAAGGAATGGGAAATAGAGTGACCTGAATCTGAATACGGCAAACATAACGTAATTTAGATAAGCAAGCTCTGATAGTTAATGTTATCAAAATGGTTTCTGTGTGTGTGTGATTCATGTTTTGAAAATAAGCAAACCTAAATCATAATGAAGGGACATGTTTTATTAAATTTGTATTAGGCTAGCTTCTGCCCGCGACACCCCATCGCATCGCATCGCCTGCCCGCGCTATTTGTTTGCTTTCGCTTTCTTTCTTACTTTTTTTCTTTTTGCTCGGCTCCTAAGAGGCCTATTGTGATGTTAAATAGCCTTTCTAAAGAATTGGGCTATCAAATTCAAAAATAATTTTTCAAATCAAATTCAAAAATAATTTTTCGACTGGTTGTTCCAGAGATAAACACATTCAAACAAACTCTGACTTTATTGTTAGTATAGATGTAGATAATTTGATACCTTCACAAACATACCTGCCTATAGCCTCGACTCAGATAATATGTTCACTTGTGTACGTAATTAGAATCGGGAACGCTTTTTGTGTGATCTCCAGCAAATCGAATTGGAAATCGATTACGTGTATCCACGTACTTCAGAATCAATTATGATTATCAGACACTCCTCTTAAATCAATGTTTGGTGCCCTCGAAATCTCGAAACCAAATAAGATTTTTGTCAAAAGAATCCTATTTTTTTAACATTCGACCCAGATATCCGTCCAATATTTATACAGCCAGCTTAAATGTCAGATAGCTGTTGAAGTTGTTCGATAGCGGAACAAGTTTATTTTGATACCCTTAAAAATGTCAACATTATTTGTCAGACAGTACACAGACCAACTTACGTAGTTTTTAGTAGGCTATGTCACACTGCCGCAATGGGCCCGCGTGGTGGATTACGGCCCACTCCCTCTCACAGAGAAGAGGCCTGTCTCCCAGGAGTGGGAACATTATAGGCTGATCAGGCCTATGCTACGTCACACTGAACGCGGAGCGGGTGCTTTACAATAATTAAGCCTTTCCGCCTCGCTTTCAGAGGGACCGCTGCTCATTCATACAAACCCATAGAACAGCCGCCGTCGTTCGCTCTCTATGTAGCAGAGCCTTCAAGTAATATAGGACAGATTTAGGACGCGATAGGGACGTCATCACACGTGAGGCCCGAGTGCTCTATTAAACGCCCTATTTTCACACCAACACCCTTTGAAATTGGTTTTTATAGGTGTTTTCCGTTTCGAGCATATGAATTTTAAACTCTCTTTCGACCTCTTTCGCTTTCCATTATCGTAAAAGTTTTACACCTTTCGTCGAAAAAGCGTTACATTTTGTGACAAAAACGTTTTCTTCGGAATAGTTATTTAGGTTGGTTTTCGGGACGTTTTTCATCAAGTGAGACGAAATAATTTGACTCAAATTTAAATATTTATTTTTACATAAACCTACATGGACACTGGTGGCTTACTGGTAACGGCCGCGACTGAAGAGTTGTAGGTCATAGGTTCGAACCGAGACAGGCGCTTTACTTTGTGTAAATTATTACAGCACCACTTCTCTCAAAACGGTGAAGGAAAACATCGTGAGGAAACCGGCATGTTCCAGCACCAAAAATTCGTAAATATGTGAGATCTACCAAACAGTGCGGTTTGGTAGATACCAAACCGCACTGGACGTGGTGTATTACGGCCCACTCCCTCTCACCGATAGGCTGATTATGCTATAGGGCACTGGGCACTTATGAAAGGTCAGAAAATGTTGGATAAATTGAATTAATTGAAATACAATATAAAATAGGAACATAAAACGAATGCAATAACCACTAACTTATAAAAGGTCATACAGTCGACTATAAATATTTTTTATTACGTACCTCAAAATATCCAAGAGACAAAAAAGTATTCGCTACAATAAAACATTATCTTATACAAAAGACATAAGGGAATCGTGGCCTTTGAAACAAAAAATAAGCCCCGGCCCGTATTGTCGGACCTCCGAATTGCCTTTAACAATCAGAAGGGAAAAGCTTTCAGTATAAACTTCTCAAAAATTATTACGGCTGGATTCTCTCGATAAAATTGAGACTTATCCACAAAACACAAGTTGATGCCTGCCCCGGGGCTGTGTTAAAGACCGCTGTCAATCTCCCTTTATCCTTTAACCTCCACTCAATTTATTATGATTTGGGCCTCGGATGTATTGAACGATTCTAAAAGTTACGAGTATTGCTTGTAAACATTTTTAGTGTTTGTTTTATCTTTATCCATACGCTTTTTCATCGGCATCGAAATAATGATTCTTTAAAGATCGTATTACAACGCGTTTATCAATATTTCATTATTTTCCTTTTATGTTTTCCTCTTCTTTTGTGCCAAATTCTTTAAATCCTTTTAATTTATGCGTGGTATATTTCCGTTTTATGTTTTTATTACGATTTTGTTTTGCTGTTTTTTGTATATTCGTTCTTTGTTATGAACATACACCCTCAGAATAATTTTGTAGACTAGATTCAAGGGAAGATTAATACAAAGAGCGACAATCTTTTCGTTATTAATGTTGAAACTTGAGGTAACCTATCTGAAAACAGAAAAAATCTCGTTATTTTCACATTGTGTAAGAAAAATAAAATTTCAAACAATGAAATTGCTGCTGTATCTTGTTATGTAGATACAGTGAAATCCACATAAGCTGTCACCACTTATTCCTATGGTAAAAACCTATTTGAGAACTGCAAAACCAAAATGTAAGTTTCAGCTACAAGCAATTGTTACGTAAACAAACAATTTAATTAACAATTTCACAACAACACTGCATTAACAATCTCAAAAATATGCAAAAACCCCACTGCACTTTACAAAACTGAAGTTGCATGTTATAAAACACGATCATAACCGATCGTCGCATTGCATGTTGCAGCTGCAATTAATATAGCAAAGTAAACTTTATAAACCAGGGAATGATAAAGTAGAAAATTTTATAATGTTTTAACATTGGCGGCAAAAACAAGTAGGTTACGGCAGCAGCTGTGGATAACGACAGCACGCGAGAAAGCAATATATTGGCACTGAAGACGCCATTTTCTATGCTCCATCGTGGCTTGTTACTCCGATACACAAACATTTTTGTACGTAGAACTTTTTGTTGTGATTTAATGTTACAGCTTGTACGTGGTAGATATGTCTTTGTCTAGGTACCTATTGGATATTACAGATTATGTAATGGTATCATCATGGTTGTTATTCTTTAACAGAATAGCACAGAATCCTTGTGATGCTCTCAAAATGGCATCTTGCAAGTGATAGATATTATGAGTACGTATTTCTAGATTACAATTATAACTCGTTATGACATTACATTACATCTTTTATAACTAGTGAACATTTAACATATATTGTTGAAATACCGCGGTATTTCAACAAGATCTCTGTAAGATTTCTGGAAGAAAAGATTTCTGTAAGATTCAAGCGCGCTTGAATCTTTGTTTGAAGCTTGAAGCTTGCATCACCGCGCTTGCCCACCGCGTGCAGGCTGTTCAGAAAGTGATAGTCTGAGTTTCTTACAATGTCATAACCCTAAATAAAGTTAGTGGCACTAATTACTAATGAAATACAGATAAAAGACATGATTGGTTCTACCAATAATATGATCAGAATTCCAGATACAGATTGTATTACACCCTAATCAAGTATGTATCACGTCAATCAGCTTATGATTAGCATTCAGCAGAAGTGTGGCATTGTCATGTTCAACGGACATTCTGCTAATCGCCTGCACCTGACAGGTTGGCAGGACATGGTAACAATGATGATGCAAACTGATATGCTTTGTCACAGCTCATTGGGGTATTCCTTCAATACACTATTGTCCTTTCTATTCTTCCGTCGACAAAACGTCGTCATGCTTCGCGTGCTGTAAGTGACTTGTCGGAAATTAAATAAATCATTGGAAAGAACAACGACAAGAAACTAAAACTATCGGACATATAGACAAAGTCGCAACATAACCATTTTTGTACAGTCGACCGTACACTGGGTGATGACACTTTAACCTTGAGTTGGCCTAGCGTAGTACGGAGGTTTAGTAGCATAAGGGACTAGCTTATACTGGTTTTGTTACCACCAACGTGCAGATTATTATACCATATTGGTACGGAAATATTAAAAAGAAAATTGTAAGACGTAATTTTTGCAAATCACACTCAAAGCAAATAATTCCCTAATTCCACCACAGTATACATATAGTAGGTAAAAGTGCTGCACACCCCTACCCTATTTCAAGTTAAACAAATATCAACTTTATTTCAATGATAATTAAGTTGGTTTCAGAGTGACTAGCACTACTTGACAAAGTTATAAAAATGTTTGAAGTAGTAGCGTAAACTGAACTTTATTGTATATGAATTAAAGTTATTTTTCCATTAATTCATATTTGTTTACATTTTTGGCAAATAAATCGCGAATTCACGGTACTTCACTATTCCTATAACCTACCTCCATAAGCATTCAATCAATTTCAATTCTTTATCGCGTACCACAATGTATATAGTTGGTAGGGGAATAATTATATTAGTCACAATTATGGACCCTGTCAGGCACAGCATAGATCAAGTAGGAGAGAAGAGGAAATCTTTATATCATCCAAAGAAATCGACACCACATTTTAGTTACAGACAGTTTTCGCTACAACCACAGAAAATGTAAACAAAAAAGGGAAAGTATATTAGCAACGGATAGAAAACCCGCAAAGTTATCACAAGTTATGGGTGTAACTTAATAATGTTCGTAAGCGATGAGTTAGCAAGGTATCTCCGAGGACATCTGAGAACTTTGACCCCACCGTGTTTAGTGCCTTGTTCAAAGGATAGATCATTATGGTACTTCTTGGAACATTGCCTTTCTTGTAACGGGATGTAGTACGCTGTTACAGTACCCGGCGATAAATATTGCACTTCGACCTTTTTACACAAAACCATTTTATACAAAGAATAAAAATAATTATCAAAAGAAGCAAATCATAATTGTTTTAACAGCTCCTAATAAGTAGATACCGGACTGTTTGTATTTCGTGCGACAGAGATAACGCTCTACGAAGCCGAAATTAGCCGATTGTCTCTTTCCAAAGGTCGATGTGCAATATTTATCGCCGGGTACTGTACATGCTTGTAACTGACTAATGAAATTTTCGTATTTCTATTATGTGTGGTATATATAATTCAACATTTGGTCTAGTTCGATGTGCTTGGATTCGATTCCCGGGTCGAGCTAAGTGTTGTTGGGTTTGTCCATCTGGAATTATGCAGTAGCAGCCCGGAGTCTAGATTTGTGCTATGTCAAATTTCTTTAATAGAATTTCAACTTTATCGCTAAAGCATAAGGTTCAATATTGATTAGGAAAATTTTACGGTTTCGGGTAGCTTGATGTGATGGCGTTTGTACATTTCTGCCTAACTCGTCGGCATGATGTTATAATTCAAAATGTCTCTACTCTCAAGAGCCTCATTTTGAAATTGGAATACAACAAATCACTTGCGCTCATAAAAACCTAGACGATGCGACAAAACTCATCTACACAAAATCAATATGTAATGAAGAAATCAACGAAGAAAATGTTGTTTTCCCTAACAGAGTAGTAAAAACGGGTGCAAAATTTATAGCAGTAATTACCAAAGCTTATGCAGAAATACATTTCCGGCATTAATCTTTAAACCGACACAAAGCCATACAGAGAAACTGCTAGCTTAAATTAGTTTACATTAAATACTAGTACAAGTGACATTTAACCGTATATAACACTCAAAATCCATTAAAATGAATACGCGTGTGGCGCAATATAATTATTCTAACGTACAATTAGCAAAACCGACGCCATTACGTGAAGGTACCAGTTAAATTAATGTTGGGTTACAGACACTCGAAAGTTCCATTATCGTTAGAAACACGATAATGTTTAGGTGATAAGTCTACTGTAGGCATATATTAAGGACTTACAAATTTATAGGAATGTACAAGTGTTGTACGTGAAATACGTTTCCTAGTTCCAAGTGATAATGGGAATAAGGTTTCCATGTAGTGTGTACGCTATGCAGGGTGTAGTTAGTTTTAATGAGGTAGTAGTCTACCTTATAATTATTATACATGTATATAAACACCTTGAACAAATAAGTGAATGACGTCACTGCTTTTTAGACAAAGTATATGTATAGTTCTTGTATAGTTATTTTCTCGTATCGACACGAACACCTTTTTATACAGTTTTTATTTCCTGTAGCATAAAATCAGCCTATAATGTTCCCACTGCTGCATGCTGGGACACAGGCCTGCTTTCTGTGTGAGGGAATGCGCCGTAATCCACCACGCGGGCCCAGTGCGGATTGGTAGGTGTCACGTCTTCAAATTTTTGGTCCTGCAAAATAAAAATTGCAAATAAAAATTTCAAATTATTAAAAAAAAATACATAAAATACACACACACAACGTAGTCAAAAGCCTCGTATTCAAGCTTAGAAAATGGTGAAAATTTTGTCCATTGCTTGATGTCAGAGCCAGGCATCAAAGACAACACCGTTTATTTCTTGTGCGTGTCCCAAATATAATATTTTTCTTTCTTACTAATATAAGAATCGCTGATGCAGTCGTGGCCAGTCTGTATAAATTCTCTAAGGGACGATTTTTCAATTGCATATTGAAAGGAATCTCCATAGTAATTTTTGCCTCGGTACGTACTGGCCTAAAAAAAAAACGTCATCACAAGCAAAATATTTATGAAAGCCTTTTTACTTTTCACGATCACTGACCATTAGGGTACATATTTGCACCTTGTATAACGTAGAATGCCAGCAATATTTTTCGTTTGATTGAAAAAGTAGTTTCTACGCCGGAATGACGAGGACGCCTCGCGTCGATTTCGGGAGCACCCGAGCCATTTTTGACCGCACTAAACTTGCATATTTGCTTGCGTAAGCAATTTTTTACTATTTTTGAGGGCGATTGCGCGTTTGGCGATCCTGACTTCATATTACGAGTAGGTTGATGCACATCGTATGTAGGGAAGAATGTGTTTGGCTGATTGCATGTTAACTTTATTTCTGTTTGTTTTCCTTAAAACTTTTTTATTATATAACTAGTAAACTTATACAATCGGCCAATTGTCAATTTTGTGATTCAACAATAAGCGACAAAGTCTAAAAACACTTTGCGGACCCTAGCTGCAAAATATAATTTTATAAACTACTTATTTAATTGTGTCTTTGACATAATATGTCAAAAACATATGAGCATGTCTATAATACCGAGACATGTCCCGGACCTTTGGAAGGCCCGAAGCCTAATCGCAGAGGCCCGTTAGACGCTTTCAATTAAATGAGGCACCAACCGACGATTATCCCTATACGCACTATGCAAGTGCACACATTATAAACTATTTTAAGAAAAATGACTAGTAATGAACACTTTCAGCACAATATAATTTAACCTTTAAACCAGACGGAATAATTTTATCACCATCCATCATTGCCATGAAATGTGCAAATGTAACAAACGGATTAATGTATATTTATACCCGATATTTATACCAAATCGATTCGTTCAAATGAAACTTGATTATCTCGCGTTTATTGTTTTCGCGTGTATCCGCCGAGTGCGGAGATAAAAGGAGGGTTATATTTTTCCTGTTATGGCACACTTTTCTCTTATGTTGGTGGGTGTGCATTACCTGCCGTAAAAGCCGTGTATAGGATTTTCTATTTAATCCTAGGCATTCATATGATTGATCGAAAAGTATTAACGCAATTCAATCAAAGTCTACCTAGGTATCTAGGCTTTTTCAAGTTGTCCCACGAAGCAATAAAAAAATCAGGTACTCCCAAGGGATTATTTGATTACTTTTTATGATAAGTCAAAGGTAGTTAAATTTGTCAAAACCGGTCAAGAGCAAGTCAGACTCGCGCACCGAGGGTTCCGTACCAACATGTTTTTAATTTTTCATCGGCGAGGCCTATATTTGTCAAAGAATTTTAACACTGTGCACTGCGGTGTAGAATATTGCAATTGTATGTCAGCACCTTCTCTTGACCGATAGTGGAAGTGATGTAACTTTTGTTGATGATTTCTCAAAAAGTGTGCTATTTAGTACCTTGTTTTATTTTTCCTGTAATCTTTACATAAACTTACATCACATAGCATAGTTTCAGATTTTTATCTTTGCAAACTTGGAGATAATGGGGGATTGGTATTTTTTTTACATTTTTAATCAAAAGTCGAAAACTATGAGGCCTAAAAAAGAAAAAATGTTTGAGAATGTGCAAACTGCGCTCTTTTATATGATATATCACATGTCCTAGTAGCACCACTTCGAATTTTTCAGACCCCCTTTCAGTCCCTGTTGCAAAAAATATACAAATATTTTTATTTCTTTCTTATTTGCAAAATAGTTGGGTAAACGTCATCTAAAACTATTCCAAATTTCAAGTTGATAACATTAGTAGTTCTTAAGATATCCAGCTGTGACAGATATACAGACAAACAGACTGAGTCTCACCATAAGGGTTCCGTTTTACCATTTTGGTACAGAACCCTAAAAATTATGCCATGATTTTAGTTGACTTTTAAATCTCACAGAATCATTTAGTAACAAGTGTAATTTTAAAATGTATTTGTTTTTATTTGTGTTTTTATTAACAAAAGGCCTTTTACAAAATTACAAAGTAACGTCGACGTTAAGTTTTGTGACTATAATAACCGTAAGTAAACAAAATTACAGTACACACCGTACAGAAATGTGCCATTACGGGTACAAACGTTAGTACTCGAACCATGTTCAAGTACAAATGTCTTCTAGGACGATCTCTGTATATATTGTGTTACAATATTAAACGTACTTAAGACTGTATTTACTTTCTTAAATTTGTACCTATGCAGGTAGGTACAGGTGTCAAATGTAAGCTATCCATAAGTTAGTCAATTTAGGTACCTAATCATAAGACTATTTGTGAAACTAATGTGAAAAAGTTTTTTAAAAATATCGCTAAAGTCAAATCCATCTGGATAAGGAAAAATCATCAATCATAATGTAATTTGAATTAACTTTGGGAATACAACTCATTTATTTGACTGTCTGTAAAAAATGGGAAACATTTCTCAGAAAAAGTCAAAGCTGAAAGTGTTCATTAACTTTTATTTAAACTTACACCTTAGTTTGAAACAAGCGCTGATCTTTCTCTCTCTCTGAACAAAATAATTGAAACCTTCAAACAAAAATCCTACAGGGAACTTACGCGAAAACAACTAGTAACAACAAACACGTAACAGCAATGAATAATTGTCAATTTTAATGGCATCAACCAATTGCTTGATTACCATTGTCTACGCAAACAATCTTACTCGATTATTCAGTTATTTCAGTTTATTTCACTCTTTTTTATTGCGATTGAAAACAATTAATATTCATTGATACGGTCTTCGGTCCATGGCGCTCCCGATTTGAATAATTGGCTGATTTTTATGCAGTTGAATTAATGCAATTGGTACAACGATTTCGTTTCATTTTTCGCTACTCGAATCAGTTTGGTTGATAACAACAGCGATGTTTTAATAATGGTTTGGATTTCAGTTAGTTGATAAAATGGTTTTACAATTATTTGAAATTCATTATGTAGTCGGTATTCCGTTTTTTTTAAAATTCATAGTGTGTTTTTATTTATACAAGCTTTATATTTCACTAATATTATAGTCATTTTGGATGTAGGAGGGGCTTGTGGAAAAGTAAGCCACGGTTGGTCCGTGGATGGGTGACCATCTTCACATACCAAGAACCCTTCGTGCCTCGGAAAGCATGTTAAGCTGTTGGTCCCGGCTATCATTCGTGGATCTTTGACAATCGTTACGGGTCGTCAGAAGCCCGAAAGTCTGACCACCAGTCTTACCAAGGGATATCGTATTACCCAGTAACTGGGTTGTGGAGGTCCGATAGGCAGTCGCTTCATGTAAAAAACTGGTATTCAGCTGCATCTGGTTAGACTGGAAGCCGACTCCAACATAGTTGGGAAAAGGCTAGGCATATGATGATGACCGTTTTTGTTTACAAAATTAAGCTATAATTTTTAAACTTTTACAAAACTTTTTGGGGCTCCGTATCCAAAGGGACCCTACTACAAGCCTCCGCTGTCCGACCGTCCGTCCGTCCATCCGTCTAACTGTCAGAAAGCTTTACCTCATGAACTGTAATAGGTAGACGGTTGAAATTTTCACAGCATGCGTATTTCTATTGCCGCTCTAACAACAAATAATAAAAATTAAATAAAGTTAAAAATAAAGGTCTCGCACTTGGCCGGTTAAAATTTAAATCCTATTATAAGGCAGAGGGTGAGCATATCGCCATTTTCTTTCCAAAATTTAGCAATTACTGAGGAACTTCTCAGCCAAGTAAAATACAACGGTAAATATGACAGGCATGTAGGTAGGTATACCATTCCAGAAAAAGAGTTATGAGGAAATTCTTCTACGTCCAATTTACTAAATTGTCTCGTCAGTAAACCTGTCGAGTTACGAAACTGAAACAATATTCTTGGTATTAAACAATACTTGTTAATATCATACAATAAGCCTTGCTAGTAGCTATCAAACAATGTTGTATTATATCGTAATATTATGATGTTGACAGGTTGACAAGCTCGTCTCCCGAGCCATCTCTAAGATCGTAATTATGTTTTAGTAAATATAGTAAATAAAAAAGATCATTAAGACGCAAATTAGGGAACCGATCACTTTTCCGATTTTTTTTTTGTTAAAATTTCATTTTACCGAAAACTATCGACCGACGTCTTTTTTGCTATATGTATTATTTGACATTACGATCATCGAGATCATCGAAGTATGTGTCATAGGTATTATTTTACCGAACTATATTTCGCCGATTTACAAAATATTTTTTTGCTTTAACCGAAGCCTCTTTTAAACTTTTTTCACTTGACAAATGATTTATAACTTCGTGTAAGTTAATCCGGATAAAATTTAATCAGGCGGGGAAAATACAGGATGTTCATTTTTACTTATAGTTATTATTCATTTTCTTGGTAGTCAAATCGATCGATAAAATAAAATAAATCGATACGTTCGTAATAATTTAATTTACTATAGAATGTTTAGGTGAATATTTTTTTCCTTTTTTTTTGCAATTTGCAGGTCAGTGTCAGGTTGTGTTGAACAAAATAATATGATGCGCGAGAATAACAAGTATGTATTTACAAAATTATAATCATCAATACATCCCCCTAAGTTCATATAATCATATTGAATGACTATTTCATGAAATATTAATCAATACGTAACCTGACACTGGCCTGCAAATTGCAAAAAACGTAAGAAAATTTTAATTTAGCGTATTTAATTAAAAAATATTAATAAAATTAAATCGATACAATTAGGTATGCCTGTTTGTAAAACCACAAAAATGTTAACAAAGCGCATTTAAACAATTACGCTGTATAAATGTTTTAATGTAACAACGTTTAATGTTATAACGGGTAATTGCATTAACGGAAACGGTGATTCGTATGCAATGGCAACACTGGCGAACTTTCGACCACACATCCGTTTATTCTACTTAACGTTAAATAAAATTGAAATATTTTCACTATATTGAAATGTTATTTCACATCGGAAGCCTCATTAAGCGACATTCACTTGTGTTATAGGTTTTTAATTTTATTATAACAGTGCCAAATTTAATTATTCGTGATAATTTCGTCGGATTCAGCGTAATGTTTGGGTTCCGCAAATTAATTTGCGTTTTGTTTAAACCAGCAATTCACTTAGCATAACGAGTCATTATGGTTTATGATGTTAATTTTCTACGCTTCCCAATTTTCCTGTGAATGGGTCAGATCTATAGTTATTTATAGAGTGCCTGAACAAATACAGATCCATATCGATGCCTTAGTTCACAATTGCACTAACTACGAAATTCACATTTTTGAGGAGGAGGAGGAGGATACGACAACAAGGAATACCATGATTATTATTCTTTGTAGTCCCAAGATTTCATCATCTATATTCGGTTTAGATACATATTCAGCTGAAATCATCATCTGCCTAGCCTCTTCCCAACTATGTTGGAGTCGGCTTCCAGTCTAACCGGATGTAGCTGAATACCAGTATTTCCCAAAACTCCACAACCCAGATACTGGGTAATACGATACCCCTTGGTAAGGCTGGTTGTAAGATTTTCGGGCTTCTGACGACCCGTAACGACTGTCAAAGATCCATGAATGACAACCGGGACCAACGGCTTAACGTGCTTTCCGAGGCACGGAGGGGTCTTGGTATGTAAAGATGGTCACCCATCCACGGACCAACCGCGGCAAGCGTAGCTTAACCTGATCGATCGACCTGTGCGGCTGTTATTACTTAGCCACAAGCTCCTTTCATATTCAGCTGAGATATAGTTAGCATTTTTGTAAGGAGGTAAAAACATGAAAAATAAGTAGGTATAGGCACCTACACATATTTAATTTTAAGCGACCTTCCAACTACCAAAATAAGTACCTACCTATTTGATAGGTTACTAAAACTATGGCTTCCTATAGCGGTCGCCGCCACCTACAGTGCTTGGCCAGACTGGCAGCGCGGGGCGCGGAGCGGCGTGGGTGCGGGAACGCGCGTGATCTGCCTGTCCGCAGTCGAGCGCGGCTGCGTTCTGCGTGTTGTCGTGTTCAGTGTTTGTCAAAATATAATATGGATGAAGAAGACTTATTTTTACTAGAAAAAAGCTCGACAGAGAGAGCGCTCAGAGTTTGACAGAGGGGGGGCGCGGGCCGCCCGCGCACCCACTGCGGCCACTTGTATGAACGAGCTATGGCAAGAGTAGCCCGCGCGCTCCCCGCGCCAAGCAGCCCGCGCCGTTCACCACGCCCTCGTGCCGTATGGACACTCAAATGAAGTTCTTGTTTGAGTACGCCGCGCCGCGCCCGCCCCACGCCCGCGCTGCCAGTCTGGCTAAGCACACAGACTGTAGTGACGGCTGTCTTGAAAATGATGACAGCGGAGTGCCAGTAACGCTCTCAAGGATAACACCCCAACTTGCTTTCAGTGACGTCATTCGCCGGTAAATGGCAGACGCTATGCGGCGGTCACTGCTCTTCTAGGAAACCGTAACTTAATTATCATTAAATATTGTATCAATGTAAGAACTATTTCTTCAACTTGCACACTGAAAAAAATAAGTAGAAAATGAAAAAACATTAATCTGAACTGCTTTAAACAGTTCCATATGAGCCTAACGTTCAAAACAGTATTTTTTTCTGATCCGAAAACAGTTAAGGCTTGAGGCAAAATGTTACAATCATAACAGTAAACTTTAACGTTTTAAGTAGCTAAAACGTCACAAAATTAACTGTTTTATTCATTTCGTGGTATCGTTCAAACCATTGAAATTTACGTTAGTAATATGTTTTGGCTTTTACTGTTTTACAAACATTTCTTCTTACTGTAGTCAGTAGGTAAGTCTTAATGAAATCGCTTTAATGTGCTGTAGTAAGAATTTTTTTTTTCATTGCATCTTCATCTTGCCTGGTATAGCTAGTTATAAAGCTTCGCAAAGCTCGTAGACATATGGCGCTTTTCACAGAATACCTCATCTTGCAACGCTGCGATTTTAGCGTCGCATTATATTGTACAAAGTCACTTGGTGCACCACACACCGCTAACATATTAATGTCGCTTGTCACACCAGCGTGGCACATCGTATGATTACCGCCTCAGATTTATATACATATGTACAGACGCCAGCACATCAAGCTACTACAATCTGTCAAATTTCTGTAATACATTTTCAACTTTATCCCTAAAGCGTAAGGTTCAAAGTAGATTGGGAAAATTTGACAGTTTCGGGTAGCTTGATGTGCTGGCGTCTGTACATCCATCTTACCACTGCATACTTTTATGTAGGCACTCACCTTTACTCAATCATCATCTTACCCTTGTCTCAAGTGTTTGAAGCGATTTGACTATTTTTATTGGATAATCGTCAGCTGGAAACACACTTAAAGTTTAGGCGTCAAACGTATTTTTACCCGACTACGGCGAAGCAAAAAGGAGGGTTATGATTTTGACCGGTATGTATAGTTTATCTGTTCCCTCATAACTTCAAAAGTACTTATAATTATTTGACAAATGAGGTATCGTTAGAAGCGTCTTGGCCGTCCGCTGGTTATAGGCTATGTGACGTCACACTTTATTCAATATGGTGCCATCTATAAGACATAAAGTAATGAATTTAAAGAATAATATTTTGAGATGGTGCCTCGTGGGGTATCAAATGAAAGGGCTTAATTTGCACATTTCAAAAATATAAATAATACTGAAATAAGCCCCAAACAAATTAAATTAAAAAATATTTATAAACTAAAACCCGACTACTGAAAATGATGAAAAAAAAGTACCTT
This sequence comes from Luperina testacea, assembly GCA_927399505.1. Lineage (NCBI taxonomy): Eukaryota > Metazoa > Arthropoda > Insecta > Lepidoptera > Noctuidae > Luperina > Luperina testacea. Next base: position 11,841,220 of record OV656768.1, on the reverse strand, counting down.
CCCATGGTCACATGCTATCTCATAGCTTATAATGAATAGATCAGACGAGGTTACCTGTAACTGAAGTCCGATCTTCATTATATCAGCATCTCATCCGAAGTGATCACTGTTACATGTAGTTATGCCTTCTGAACTACTACGCTGCACAAAGTTTAAAAAATAAAAAGTAAAAAGGAACGCCGCCATCCAGTATAGGTAAGTGTCATCTGTCAACATAGACGTCATTAGTTCAAAGTTAACAGCAATTTTATACAGGGTGATGAAATGTTAATTAACATTGAATTGTGGGTGGTCGAGGGAGTGATCACTTCGGATGAGATGCTGATATAATGAAGATCGGACTTCAGTTACAGGTAACCTCGTCTGATCTATTCATTATACTTCGCATCTCATCCTCGTGATCACTGTTACATGTAGGATGTTAAAAGAAACTATAAAATTGCTGAAAAAATACAGTTATATTTGTTAAATCCGACAAATTATAATTTTTCCATGGAATGATATAAATCAACACAATCAATTCCTCGAGTTTGTACTTATCATAAACATTAATTAAGTATAGCTATTCTTATTAGCTTAGTAATTGTCAAGAATAGCTTTAGAAAATGACGAACAGTTATTTTTTATGGGTCTATTAACCTAGCAAATGTGGATGAATTATGTGACCATCCAGCTGATTGTCTTATAATATCAATGTTTACGCCCTGACAGGCTGCTTTTGAAGTAGACGCATGACGTGTACTATGAGAACTGAACATGGAGATATTAATACCGCTAATCTCAAGAGTACCCTTTATCCATCTGCTGATAGTGTCAGATGAAGCAGCATGATAAGGCTTCTTAAAGGTAAGAAATAAACTTTCATTTTCACCCCTAGTATGTTCAGTTACTTGTAAGTAACAACGTAATGTTGAAGCTGGACATATTTTGACATTTGTATCGTAAAATGGTAAAATTAGTAAGGGTTGAGCCTTGCCGGGAGCTGATGTTTTGATATTGTCAGGGACTTTTATTACAATTTGGTCAAGTAAAAAGGTAATATTTGAAACTTTTATTAATGCTATTGTTTGAATTCTATGGCCGGTACATAAAGCAATTAATGTTGCTAACTTTTTTGTCAGTAACTCAAGGCTGAGCCCTTCATTTGGGAACAGAGATTCAAGATAATTTAATACAATATTAGTATCCCATATATAATTATATTTAGGAGCAGGTGGCCTTAATTTTGCCACACCCTTGAAAAAACGTTTTACTCTATCATCAGTGCCCACATGAGGTCCTAATATTAATGCTAAAGCAGATCTAAAACTATTAAGGGACCCATGACCTAGACCCCTCTCGAAATGAAAAGTTAAAAAGGAAATCACCATGGGAATCGAACCATTTAGAGGGTCGACGTCATTCTCCCCACAAAACTTACACCAAAGTTTAATGGCCGTATTATATTGTTTCAAAGTGTTACTTGAAATTGAGGCTAACATAACATTAATAGCAGGCCCTGCGATTCCTCGTCGACTCAGCGATTTCCGCATAAGACTGCTGCAATCAATGTCAGTGAATTGTGGAGAGGATGGCGTTCCCTGAAAGGTGATAGCAATAAATTAGGATTTGGTTTAAAATATATGACCATATTGTTTTCAATCATACGCCTAAATAAAGGGTACCATGGCTGGGCTGGCCAATCTGGTACAACTAATATTCCTCGGGCATTATCATTAACAATTTTATTTATTGCTCTTAAAATAAGAGCAAAGGGGGGGAAAGCATAAAAGTAATGCTTCGACCAATTTATAGTAAATGCATCTATGTATTTTGCATCTGGGTCTCTATGCCATGATGCATAAATTCTACACTTTGAATTAGATCTAGTGGCAAACAAATCTACTTCTGGGGTTCCAAAAACAGAGACAATTTTTCTAAAAGCGTGATCTGACAATTCCCAGTCAACCTCAGTACAAGAACGTCTAGACTCCTTATCAGCTTTATTTTCTTTTGATGGAATAATATGATGCATAAACCCATATATTCTTAGTTTCGCACCATTGCCACAGATCACGGGCTAGATTATTTAAATGTGGAAACCTTGTACCGCCCATTTTATTGATATATGAAATTGCAGTTGTATTGTCAATTCTAAGTAAAACCTCACAATCATGCAGATCAGAAGCAAATGTTTTAAGACCGATAAATGCGGCTAATAACTCTAGATAATTGATATGACAATTTCTTTCAGATTCAGACCAAAACCCGTTTGCTGTTTCTCCATGACTATGTAAACCCCATCCTGACCTAGATGCATCGGAGTAAATTTCTAATGCAAAATTAAATGTTTTCATAGAATTAATTGCTCTTACTAAGTGTTTTACCCACCATTCTATATCCTGGTAGATAAACATGTTCATTTGCATAAATCCCTCAAAATTACCATTATTTTTAATTAGTGCTTTGGTTTTGAATCTTTCAAATACTTTAGTATAGAGAAGACCATAGGGGATTGCTGGACAAATTGAAATTAATGAACCTAGTAACTTAGCAAAATCTCTAATTTTGATTTTCTCTTTATTAGAGCATTTTTGCAGCTCTGATAGAATTTTTTGTCTCTTATGGGAAGGTAATTCTACTGACATTTTTATAGAATTAAAAATGAAACCAAGATATTCACACCTTTGGTGTGGTTGTAATGAACTTTTAGTAAAATTTATAATAAATCCCAGTTCTTCCAGAAGTTGCAATGAACACTCTATGTTATTTTTGCATTGATTTAATGTAGCCCCAAGACATAAAATGTCATCGAGATATATGCATGAGATGTAACCTTGCGAACGTAAGAGACTAACTATTGGTTTCATAATTTTTGTAAAAACAAATGGGGCTGTATTCAACCCAAAGGGTAAACAAGTAAATTCATATAAAGTACCCTGGAAAAGGAAACGGAGGTATTTTCTGTCTTTAATTGAGACAGGTATTAGAAAATATGCATTTTTTTTTTTTTTTTTTTAAGTCTATTTTCCCCATGTAATAGCCAGGGCTTATCAATTTTAAGACTGTCCTTATACCCTCTAACTTAAAGTGATTAGTTGGTATAAACCTATTTAATTTCTTAAGATTTAGTATAAATCTTTTAGACCCATCTGGTTTTGGTACAAGAAAGATACTTGAAAGGAATTGATTTTTGCATGGCATGCATTCTACTATGGCCCCTAAGGATAATAGCTTAGTAATTTCCTCAGAAATAATGTGTATTTCCTCATTGGTAAATGAATTATTTTTAGGAAATATTGATTGAGATGGAGGCCTCTCAAAAAAAGGTATGGAATAACCAGTAACCCATGATAGGATTTCAGGGTCAGAAGTAATAGTTTTCCACTTATTAAGAAATAGTGAAAGTCTGCCTGCCTCTAACGTCGTCTCTGGTACTGATTGGTGCGTTGCTGCTGCCGATAACCGTTGCTTCTGTACTGCTGTCGCTGCGGTACCGGTCGTGGTTGTGCTGCAGCTCGGTACGGAGGCCCACTCACACGGGGTTGCACATTTGCTCGTAGCGGGCCCCTTGAGTTTAAAGCAACTGGGCCTTTGCCTTTAGGCAGTAAGTACTTTTAAGTCCTTTGCTGAACTTTTTGTAGCTTTGCAAGCTTTTACTTTCTCCTGTAGATCATCACCAAAGAGATACTCGGTTATGTGAGCATTATTTATAAGTTCTTTCATGTCTTTGTTAAGGCCTGGTATAATGAGGGATCTTCTTGTTATAGAGTCGGCATGGAAAATATCACATAGCATTCGGCCGGCATCACTTATGGCTTCAATGGTATCTTTATTTTCGTTACAATTATAGTCTAATAGTTTAGACAAAACTGTTCCCAGTGCTGAAATGGCTAAGCCGAGTTTCTTCTGCTTCTCAGCTATTCGTTTATCTCTATTCAAGCCGCTATCATTTAATACTGCTTTTATGATGTCATTTAATGAAGGAGGCGTTAATTCAGTACAGTTTTTTGGGATTTCATACTTTTTTAATAATGTTTCCTAGGCTTCTTTGCCTAGCCCATCCCTTAGAATAGTTTGCCATCTCTTTTTTAATTCACTATGTAGCATTGTCTTGTTTTCTTTTTCATCCCCTTCTTCACCCAGTAGGTCAATAATAGATTCATCTAGGATTGGTTCTTCTATTAATGGGTTTTCCACAATCAACTCGGCAGGGTCCCCCAATACTGGGTCCTCTAATACTGGGTCCTCTAATACTGGGTCCTCTAATACTGGGTCCAACAAAACTGTCTCGCTCTGTATTGAGATGTCTTCATTTGTAACAGGAGTCCCATGCTCTACAAAGGAGAACATATCATATAGCAACCCGTAAGTACTCCATGGTCAACCTCTCGTGAAGACTCTAGGATACATAGGTAGGTATAGCATTATGTTTAGTAAGTATTTTTCCATGGTCAACCTCTCGTGAAGACTCTAGGATACTTAGATAGGTATTAGCATTATGCTAATTATTTTTCCCTGGTCAACCTCTCGTGAAGACTCATAAGGGCAAAAATTGGTGGTTTTGGCGGGAGCACAGCCCGATTGTAGGTACAAATCATACAGTGGTCATCCTCTCGTGATGACTCGTAGGTAATTGTATGTTGTAAAATTAGATAATATCACAAGGAAACCCACTGACCAAAGAAATAATAGTTTTATATCGAAATAACACATTCATTTCAATTTAGTACTAACCTGAAGAATTCTTGGAAGAATTCGTGATTTTTTCCAACTTCTTTTCTAGTTTCTTTAGCTTCTCCACTTCATCCGTATCTTCAGAACGTCTTTTGCCCATTTTTAACAACGTTCAGTAAGAAGTAAAGCTTTTGCAATTAAAATTTGTAAAAATACTGGAAAAAATACGTTGCAGCGCGGGAGCACAAAAAACACAATGACGTCTATGTTGACAGATGACACTTACCTATACTGGATGGCGGCGTTCCTTTTTACTTTTTATTTTTTAAACTTTGTGCAGCGTAGTAGTTCAGAAGGCATAACTACATGTAACAGTGATCACGAGGATGAGATGCGAAGTATAATTATGTATGTTAGTACAGCGGCATGCGACCACGGAAAGGTACTTTCTTGTTTCATCCTTTTCAAGAGTCGGGTTTTAGTTTTTAAACTTTTTTTAGTAGATAGCAGACCGCATATTATCATCATTTCACCACACGTCGTATTACGTCACACGTACATATTATTATAGTGAGCGTTCAGTCAAACCAGATGCATCTGTATATCTTCAGAGTTATTGATCTGTAAATGTCTGTATCTGTACATATTGATACCCACACTCATGGGATACAGATCGAAATATAAGCACAGAATAATCATGACAGACTAGACCCAGCGGAAGGGTGCATATCAAATCGGTCAGTATGTGTCACGGCAGCTGCTGCCGCGTTGCATCCCTAGATTGCCGGATGCAAAATTAATTTGGTGTTGTTTGGCACGTCATGTACATTGTAGTGATTAAATTCCCTTGCATTATTTACCTAGTTAATACCTATGGAGGGGAATTTCGGCGAAATTGTTTTACGGGAAAATAGACGTTTTGTACCTACTTAGCTAAGAACGGTTTTCAACGATCTTGGAATTGTGCGTACGTACCTATAATGGAATTTGAAAATAAAGCTCACAAAAACAGTTTTCCAAAAAAAACAACTAATAAAACAAAGTACGTTTATCAAAACGTGTTCTCAAAATTCAGCGATATATGTACCTAACAATACGAATCGAATTTCAATTAGGTCGAATCGATTTTCTCCAAATACAGATTTATTCGTACATTCTGAAAATAAAATTTTAATCTTACAGAAAATGCAACCCTCTCCTGCTCGGTGTCTCATAGTTATTTGATTTTATTGAGATGTGTAGACCAGAATAGTAGATAGGTAATTGAATTGCTAGCAAGCGCGCGTCGACGTCACGTGCTCGGGGCCTTAGGGACCCGGCTCCAACAATATTTTGTTTTATCTATTTTTAATGGCGACTTGAGGGTTAATCATCAGTGCGGATTTGATGGCTTGCGGTTAATTTTCGCTATCGAAAATTGTAGGGGCGTTGTTTTATGATGCACTTCAACTAAAGCGATTAGGGCCCTTTTTATGAGAGTTCAACAGTGATTTTTTTGCCATTAGGACGGTGTTAATGTTTTTTGTTATTAAATTTTATTAGATAAAAATAACAATGTAGATTTCTCAAGGCAATGCCGGTGGGCTATTCTGTATATTTTGTATAAACTTTAAAGAACGAATATTTATGAAGCGTTATGTTATTATTGATTACTTTCTTTTCATGGCCCAAAACTTAATCGAAGTTCATATTTCGCTTCACATTGTTTAGACATACGAAACACATATCGAATATCATAATGTTCGATAAGAATAAAAAGAGAGAGAATTTCCTCCGGACTGGCCGCCTACGAACAGTATGTGGACCGGTCAAACAAAGAGCTAACACACAAAAAATAGCAAACCGAAATCAATAAAGGTATCTCATACATTGAAATAACATCGTTCCGACAAAAAACTGACAACTCGACATAAAAAAGTAAAGTTTATTATTTAGTTAGAATATTCAGGGCTATGCTCCAGTGTTTTGATAAGGAGAGATCACTGGCCGAGAGCAAGTTTTCTTACGACGTCGTCGGCTAAGCAATATAGGCGTAAAGTAGTGTACTTAGCCCGCCTCACTTGCCAATAAAAGTAGCTACTTGGTGTAAGAAATATAGGGAGCCGCCGCGAAATCACTACAAACCTTTTAAGCTGGCGTTCCAGATAAAGTTGAAAACTTTTTAAAATTGTATTTTATCGTAATATGATCGGAGCACGTTCCATACCAAGAGAAGTTCGCTGCGGGCTTGTTTATACTTTAAATGAGAGAGAAGTCATTGAACCAGACGTCTTGTTTTTAATAAGGTCGCCCTTCGTAGGTATTAATTAACACCACAGCTCAAACACGTCTTAATCAATTTGTTTTAATCAATATGCTTCTGAGAATTTCTGTCAGCTTCTAGGTAATTTCAAATTCCATGTAACCGTATTAGGGAGATCGTCTTTATAACAGCATTATTATAAAGCAGCCACTCATTAATTCAGGAAATTACTCACCCTTTATTTTTATTAACCGACTTCAAAAAAGGAGGTTCGCAATTCGAATGTTTATATATATTTTTTTTGATTGATCAAAAAATGAAAATGCAGAACCAACGACACCGACTTCCGAAATTAAAGTTATTTTTCACATTGTAGTGTTTTTGTTTTGGAAGTCGGTTGTTTTTTTTTTTTGTAAAAATGTTTTTATTGATAACTATGAAAACATGCTATAATCATCAAAAGTACCTACCCAAACTTATTTTTCATATGATTATGGTATCAGTTGAACTTTTTTACTATGAATAGCATTATAAATAGGAAAAATAATAAAGCAATGATTAATTTTATAGATGCAATCTTTGAGGTAAATTAAAGGCTTGTATTGGCAAAAGATATGAACGTTTAAAAATAGACACACCTCCGTCAACAATAGTATTATTGTACAACTAAATCCATTTAAGTATAGCCACATATGACGGTCCCAAGCTCCAACAATATTTGATATTTTGACGGCAACAGTTGAGGTCCAGACGCGGTCGCTGTCAAACCTTTCGTACAGATATCGTTACAAATTGGATAAGCCCTGTCATTACCAATACACTGGCCCGATGCCAGGGACACGCCGCCCGCTATAATTTAGATTGTTTCGTGTATCATTTCAGCATCGAAAGCGATAAAATTTTACGGTTATAGCGTACCATATGCTCGTATACCTCCTACTGTATAAAATACTGTGTCTAAGCGCGGTGCCGCTCGTGGGCACGTGGGCTATATGATGTGACTTGTTTGTCATCCGTCATTATAATACGGAGCGGTTTATGCCCGCTGCAGTGGACGGGTTATGATTTTATATTATGGCTCGCTGTTGCGAATGTTTTTGTATAAAAAGTTTTATTGCTGTGCACACAATGGCCGTTGTTGTTGGTGCTCTCCTGTTTACATTGATGGATAGCTACAAGATACGAGTAAATGGAAGTTTAGGGATGCGCTGCAACCCATTACTGGCTTTAATGCTTTGATATCATGATATGAACAGATCAATGGCACCGTGGATAGAAATAATATGATTATGTTGTGACAATAGAGCATTCAAAGATTAAAATCTATATGAAATAGGTTAACGACTCATTATTACGACGAATTCTTGGAACACATTAATTGGGTTTTCATGGAGACAAACTTTACAAAGTGAATCCAATTCTAGAGGGAAACCAAGCAAATTATAAACATTCAAACAAAAGCACTGAAAACACAAGATGCTTGTAGTTGAATACTTCAAATCCATTATGGGTGATCGTTTCAGGCTAATATTATACAATGTAAGCATTAAATAAACGAACGAGATAGATATTTATTCGGACAAACAAACGCTCGTAGGAATTTATTAAATCCAGCTATAAAAGAAATAAAGCAGCTTAACAATAGCGTAATAATATCCAGAGAGGTACACAATTTGTAAAGAAAAAAGTTAAGAAGGAGATTGCGTTAAAGATCATTGATTCTTCTGAAAAGGTGGAAGCACAAGAGTGTTACAATTTTCATCATCATCAGATACAAAAAAAAAATACATTTTCTTAAAATAATCTTTGTCTGGGAAATTCATAAAAATGAGTGTTACAAAAAACAGACATTAAAACATTCATTAGCCCCCGCTCAACACGAAAACCTCAAAAACACGTAATCCAACAATATCACTTTAGATAGGTATTCATATAGATGCATTATTTTATGAAGGAGAAACTTTAGTTAAATTTAGGTACTAATATGCGGAAGATAACGTGAAAGAGCTTTGAGTCCTCGGCAGAGGATTCTTTGAATTTTCACGAAAGTTACACGACCTAAAAAAACTAGAAATATTTAAGCAGTCATCAACCAACAAAACCATTTCAGACTACACAAAAATTGGTACAAGCCACTCAACACGAAAACCTCAAAAACATCTAACCCAACAATATCACTTTCACATCCAAGCTGACCAAATAGACTCGAATACAATAATATTTGTACAAAACTAACAGAAACTTGACCAGAAGGGTATACCCTTAAGTTATGCATTAATAGTGAGCTAACTTAAATCAATATTATTAGAACAAGCACAACTTTCTTCGAATAGGTATAAACAGGTAATAATTGTTCGTCTATATGTAACTTCGAACTCGGTAGGGGAAGACAAACATTAACTTAGTTTCTTGGTAGAGACGGGACCGATGTTAATTAATTATTTCACTGCCAGTTCAAATTTTATTTACTTTTTGAATTCAATTTGTAAGGATTTGTTTGCTTTGACTTGATACAATTGTGGGTTCTTCACGATAAGTGGTGGTATTTTATAATGTGGAGTGATTTATTGGGGCAAAGTACCCATTGGTAAAGTCAGGGAATTGAATTGTTTATCAAGTTCATTACCAACTTAAATTGCCAGTATAAACAACTGTCTTACGAATTTGGACAAGACGAAAATCATGTACACTTCACACGTCTTGCCGATTCCGATCCACATCCAAGCGTTGCTTCTCGAAGTTGTGAAGAAGTAAGGAGAAGACTAAGGTCTTCAACCAGTGCGTCCTGCCCGTTACCGATACGGTGCCGAAACGTGAAAACTGACAGTCGAGCTGATTTACAAATGTAAGGTCACTCAGCGCGCTACGGAGCGAGCTATATTCAGAATTTAATCAGAAATGAAGTTAAACAGAAAAGAACCGAAGTTACCGACCGAACCAAAGTTAAAAACCGAAGTTGCAGAGTAAGCAAGCTGAAGTGCCAGCGGGCTGGCCATGATTGTCAAAGGACGGATGCCCGGTGGAACACAGTCCTGGAGTGGATACCGCGTATCGGCAGCGTAGTTGGACGCCTCCCAGTAGATGGATCGATGACCATAAAAAGGTGGCTGGGACAGACTGGATGCGGAAGGCGGAGGACAGGGTGTTGTGGCGCAGCCTGGGAGAGGGATAGCCCTCTCCCAGGCTGCGCCACAACACCAACACTAAACATAGGTTTAGCAAGGGACTGCGTTAAGGTGAGATGATACAACTGTCACTTTTTGACGATTGCCAGAAATAGCTATGAAACGCTAAATTGACGTACTGTGCCGATTTGCTAGATAATTAATTTCCCTGATTGTCACTACCACGTTCCATCGATAAGAGAATAGACTCTAGCTAGACCTCTTTCCACTTTGTATTCGTAATAGGCCGATAGCGAAATGTCCGCCATAAATCCGCCATATCAATCCTCCGTCGTTACGTTGTTCGCAACAACAAATTGCAGTCACCAATCCGTCAGCCAAACTGTGGTTGACATGACGGGCTGGCATGACTTAGGGCAAATGAAGGCAAATTGCTTCTAGGCCCCAATTAAAATGATGAATCTTAGTAAGGGTCTAGGAGAAAGCTTCGCACCCAACAGTAATTATAGTAAATCGCCTTTAGTGTTGTTTGGGACACGAAAGACAACATCTCAAATAAAGTACTTAATCTCATTGTAAAAATCTAATACTGGCATCCTTCCAGGCATTTTCTCCCTCTTACAGAGTGATGCAAATAATCAAATTACTAAGACTTTCTATCAGCAACTCCAGTAACTAAGTTAAGATACTACTCTAGAATATGTTTCCGAAGCTAATTCATTTCGTATTCCTGTTTTCCTTTATCCCTCTCCGTCTTAGAACTTAAAAACAAAACTAATTAAAATTCTAACTTCAACGCTCTTCGGGAAGTGTTGTAAAGTAAAGAAATAATGTTTTCATTAAATTGAAACGAGGGTACCTAGTTAATAAAAACGCAGAGTAGCGTTGGCTTAGCACTGGCGTAGCGCGGGCGTAGTGGAGGAATGCGCGTTTGTTGGAAGTGTTTACTAAAATTTGCATAGTTCGACGGAAGTTTGGCGTTAAAGTTGTACATCAAGGACCCGCAATGCGCGACCATCTCGAACGACTGGGAATTTTAATAATTTGTGACGCTTGTCGACTTTTATTATCAAAATGCACTCGGCTTAGGAAATAATTGGAAAGTAAATGGGTACAATATTATGTTTAGTTTTTTTTGGCAACAATAAGTAATTGCATACAAAATATTAACTTGTAAAAGTGTCGTTTTTTTTTACTAGCCTGCGCTGTCCCAATCCTGGGCAAAGGCCGGGTCCCTCCACTCCTACCATCTTTCGCGAGCCCGCGCGTCCTCCTTCCAGTTTTGACGGAACCTATCCCGCTGGTCCCGCCATCTCCTACGTGATCTGCCGCGACTTTACCTCACGAATTTGGGCCCACAGTTTGTCCGGTATGCGGCATATATGTCCTGCCCAGTTAAGTTGAGCAGCCTCTTGAGCCACGTCAACTGTCTTTGTTTTGGAGCGCAGTATTGTGTTTCGAACACGATCCGTTAATTTAACGCCTAGTATACTGCGCTCCATTGCTCGTTTGGCAAAAGTGGCAATTAACAAAAGTGTCTTATAATATCTATTTACATAAATAAACATTTAATTTGATAATATCACGCCTGTAACCCCGAAGGTCTAGGCTAAGGTTACACCCACAGAAAAAGAATCACTAGGTACACCTCACTAAAAACAATCACTAGGTACACCTACTGATTCTTTCAAAGAATAAGAAAGTTAAGTACATCTTTTTATGGTTGTAAATAAAAACCTTTTTATTTGTACAGTAAACACTGGAAAACAGATCACAGAACACATTATTCAGCGCACAATTACAAGAGAATTTTGGGATTTTTGGCCTCGGTACTAAAAGCCCCTATTTTGGCCCCGGTAACAGCGGAGTACGGTTTGTCTAAAGTGAATGAGCAATAAAGCAAATCCCGAATAAGCCCAAAGGACCATGCGAGCGGAGCCGCGCGAAAAATATAGTACCCCGCGCTATTTATATTGCTCTGCTATGCTTAACTTGGAGTAAAAGAAAAATGGAGAGAATATCAGTTTATGATCCGTAAACGTAAGGTTTAGTCGTAACTGTGGAAAAAGGTTTTGTTTTGAAAGAAATACAACAAACAATAGTACCTGTTTATGTATCATTTCATTTCCTGGTAAGTATGTAGGTACATTCCTTTTTCTTTCCAACACGAGTAATCTCCGGCCAGTCATCTATCTCTATAGATAAAAAGAAAATATATTGATAGATAAGTAGAATACTCTTTATTATGAACACCATAAAATTAAACATCTCATCGAATCTGTCTAATATTAAAGCTTTTCGTTCCTTGAAAGTAGCATCTTACAATTTATCTGTTTCTATAATATGCTATCTACGTTTTGAAACACTGAACAACAATCTTTAAGCAATTTTGCATATTATTACTAAAAACAATGTGATGATACACACGCCCTTCACAACAACTGATATTTACGAGGGCCAGACAATTTACACGCATAAATTATTTTAATTCCACAAAGAGTAATCCTAACAGTCGTTTCGTCAAAGGGTACATAGGCACTAATACGACAATGTAACATCAACTTTAATTAAAGCCCATAAAACGAGCCATGCAAACTTCCTTCCGCACGCCCCAACATTGTCGTGCGGTCAAACGTATTTATTCTTACAGACACATTTGTCAAGTCCACTGAAGATTATGAGAACCTCAACTCTAAACTATGTTATCAACATTTGAGAGGATAATAAAACATGCTAGGTTACTTTCATTAGCTTCGCATTCGTGTATAAAGCAAGTTAAGGGGGATACGCCAACTCGAAACGTAACCTTCACTTTAACGACAGTTATAAAATTTCAAATTTCGCTACTCAGCGTTGTTAAACTCTGCTGCAGCTTTGTTTATTGTCGATAGCGTGTTTAATTTTTATTAATCCACTTAATTTACGATCTTTAACATACACGCCTTTCAAATTTTACGTTCCAGTTTCATGGTTCTGTAAGACAGGGTTTTATGACCCCCGTTTTATTATATTTGAATGTTAAAATAAAACTGTAGAAGTCTGAATAATTTAGTTTTCAACATAAAGTGAGTACGTCCTGTGTTGATCGTGATCCTCTGCATAGTCCACTATAATTTTTAATTAATAATTTTCATAATAATCAGCATAGTCTATTCAGTAAAAATCACAACGTAAAAACTTAGGTGAATTGGAGTGAGCTGTCAAAAGTGTCAAACCCTAGCATCAGGTGAAATGACAGCTTACATCAAACTCAATTCACTTATGTTTTTACTACAAATGGGTCGCAATCGTAGACGCAATATGAAGCACACAATATGGATATTACTACTCATCCCCTCAAAGAAACAGGAGTGACCAACCTATGTTAGTAGGGACAGGAGTGACCAACCTAGAGAGTGAGCAACCTATTTTACTACACCAACGTGAAAATAGCGGGTGGCCATGTAATGTGCCATACCAGAAAATGCACGGCAACTTAACTAGTTAACTGAAGCTCAATTTCTCTTTTAGTATGGGCGTAATGGGAATCTAAAGGGTATCGCTAAACGTATCGAGCGCTCCAAGCAATATGCAACATTGACGCATTGGGTGTAAAGGTCGGAATGGTTACGAGAATTTACGCGATATTATGTCTAATCCACTCACATAACCAGCCCACTAACACTCGGGCTAAGCATTGGGATGATTTATGTCAATATTCGCAGCTGTCTAACGCCGAATCCTACACATAGTACCTATTAGATTTATATTCGACAAGCCGTCAATTGAAACTATAAATTGCTCTATAGATACGTGATTGCTGAATAGAATTATTCCCTTCAAGTAGTTTCCTTCAGTCGAATGTCATCATATTAGGAATCTATCAAATTAATTAATTGCAACGTATAATCTAGCATCTGCCCGCGTCCTCGTCTGCGTGAAATTTCGTTTTTCCCCGTCCGTCGCATCGCACCACCTGCTCGCGCTATCACTTTTTTTTTCAGGATGGGAAATCATCAAATGACCCCTCCCGCTCTGGGTGGAGCGGAAGGGAGTGTCAGACTCTTACTGACTAAAACCCACCCGTGTTCCTTCCTTAGCCCTTTATGTTCCGGGCTAGCGGTAACCCTTTCGGACAATCCCGCTCACGTCGCGCTATCACTACATTTGCGCTTAGCGTTCTTTTGACTTTTTTCATTTTACTCGGCTCCTAAGGCTAATAGCATTATGTTAAATAGCCTATAGCCTTCCTCGAGAATTAGACTACCAAATACCAAAATAATAAAAAAAACGACCAGTAGTTCTAGAGATAAGCGCGTACAAACAAACAAACTCTTTAGCCGGAGAAGACAAGACATAAAGAAAACTGGAACTATATGGAGGAAACCTTTGTCCAGCAGTGGAATAATACAGGTTTGTCCTCCAAAACCATGATCTTTTCTATCGCCTTCTATTGCTCGTTGCGTGGCACTTTTGCGATTCTACTAATACACCCCAAAAATCTTATTCAAAAAACTTTACTGAAGAATAACGTTCGTGGTATTATATTGTCGATCATAAATTGACTTTTGGCAGTGAATCCATTAAAATTTAATTACAGCTAAAATATAAAGCGAAATCAAAAGTAGCTTCAGAACTTTTCATTGAACGAGTCAGAATAATTTCAAAAATGAAGACTTTGATTGCTCTACAAGAGAATAATTAGAAATTAAATTCGAAGTTACTGTTTTATTACTCACTTCGAAACACCGAATATAATCGAATCGAAGTTGTTGTGTACGACGAAAAATAGAATCGTGAATGAATTCTATTTTTACTCTAGGTACTACTGTGAATTTAACACAAAAGTAATTTTATTATTAACGACTATTGCTGTACAAAATCACTGACTAATCAGAAATTACAATACAGTCATGTCATCCTAATTATTTAATTTTATTCAAAGAATTCGAAATTTAATAAAGCCATTTACACAATTTGTGAACTTGTGAACCAAAGCTCGTATTTCGCAGAGATGTTAATTTCGGTTTAATAATTACATAATTATGGAAAAATATCTTCTTACAAATTACAGGAGGTCTAAAATTCTATCCACAGTTAATTAAATCCAATTTAATTAATTCATCTGAAACGATAAATTACCACTTTCCTTGAATGGGCTCTTAAAAATATCTTATTCCTTCTCAGATAAAAATTCAATATTTATTTTTATGCTGAAATTAAAAAAAAACATAAGTTCAAAAACTACATAGGTTCTTTCGCAAGTTTTTTGCAAGAAACATCACTTTGTGACAATGTTGATCAAAATACAACAATAATTCATAGCAGACACGATAACCGCATAAACTAATAATGTTTGTACGCCAACATTTGAGTCATAAAAAAGTTGACAACGTATCTTGAGTTATTGGCGGTAGAGCATCCAAGTAATCGGGATTTTTGGGGAATTGCCGTGATTGAATAACAATGGCGGCAAATACCACAAACAAAACTTCAAAAATCATATATTTCTTGATGATAACAACAAGTCAACATGAATGATGTACAACAAGAAACATCGGCTGATTTACACACGGTAGGTGTATATGTCAATCATTCAGGCTTGGAATCAACGTGGGTAGCATTAAAGACAACTGAGGCGTTAGTAACCTCAAAAGGGTGGACATTGACAACAGCGTCCTCCCGTCTGCTAGTAACAAACAAACTGCAACCACTAATCCTTCTGTCCAGCGTGGGTGATTATGGCAATCATCCTTTGACTTCCCATTTGATTGTAGCAATCATTCAGAAGCCCGTAAGTCTTCTGTGGTTGTTTTTGGGTTTGACATTACTGTTATGACTGCAGTGGTAAGCTAAAACAGCACCCTAATTGCTTAACACACTAACAATCATAATTTGAATCACTTTGAAGGATATTGCTAATCCATTGCTACATATGTTTAAAAAAAATGTCTGGTCAACAACGTAAATAACGCAATTAATGTTTTTGAACTGCAAAATGAAAGTCATTCCTACTGTTAGTGAGCTATGCAATTACCTCGCTGTTTGTATATTAAATTAATGTAATAACAAACTTCTATTGTATTGTGTCATGGGTGTGACATGAAAAAATCCGTGACTGAGTTGTCACTCAGTCACGGATAAATGATCGCTGGTTTAGGATTTGAGTTTACTGTCGTAAACTCAAATCCTAAACCAGCGATCATTTATTCTGGAAAATTGACACAAAAAAGCTGAAGGTGGTAAATGTTCACTAACAACTCAAAACAGAACAAACGGATTTTTAATTATGTGTGCTCACGAAATTTTAGCTAAAGTACTTAAATTAAAAGAAATACTGTGTCCTGAAAATAGGCTGTAGTCTGGCGACCCTGATTGGCGGCCAGAGTAAAAAAGTTTGCCATCACGAACGAATAAGGCCGGAAGAAGTTGTGTTACTGTTGTAAACGTATAAGGATGATTTAGGCGACTTGTAAAAAGTTTATAATATGTAATGCCATGACTCCGAGATTTATGATTAATCCCTTGCCGAGATATTTTCTATCTGAGTCTTATCTTATGACAGTTAGGATGAATGACATCAAAAATAAGTTAGGTACAGCAGTTGGGGCTTAAATGTTATTGAAGTGTTATTTTGTGCGTGTTTGGTCATAACATGCATGTCTTGAAAATGGCGCATCAAGTTATTATCAGTAGACTGTTTTAGATGGCGACGATTGCGATAAAAAGATTCTATTTTCTTTTATTTAGTCATATTAGGTGCGAACCGTGCTGATTTATCAGCACAAGAAGAATATTTTTAACATTACATGTCCATGATCTACTTAAAAATAAAAGCAAGCGGATTTTCTGATTGGTGAAAAACAGTCAGACTCACAGATTCTTTTAGTCAAACAAAAATAAATGTTTAGCCTTTAAATCTTGTCACAGATGTTCTTAAATCTTGGTGCATTCAAACAAATACTCTTATCTAAGGTTCTATCAAATCACACGATGCTATAAAGTTGATAAAACGCCTCATCCTTCAAAGCTGAGAGTTTAATATGAAGCTACTAGTCGCGCCATCTATCGAACTGCGGACGAACTAGTCATTGTTCCCATGTGTGGCTACTTGGCTGTAATAAATCGCATTTATCTCAGTTACCGGCTAATGAATAACGCTTAAAGTTTTATTCGTTTCTTCTTAGTTCATTTATCATTATTAATATTCATGCACTTATGGAGGTATTCTATTTTATTTTATGTCGCCTATTGTTCATTTGCTGGCATTGTTGCACTGACTGTATTTTGGGAATAATAAAACTACATATACAGAGGTTTATTTATAAACGATGATTAAAGTTAACCGTCAATTAACTTTAATCGTCGTTTATAAATAAACCAAACTTCAAAAATGTAGGTATGGTTAAAAAGTGGCTAATCACTACTTACTTATCGTTAAGCAATGTGTATGAATAAAACGGTAAAAGTCGTGTGGAAATATTTTAGTTTAGTTCTCTTTAGTAAATAGCGTATTACATCTTTCATTTTAGTGCCACAACTATTTATTGGTGACGAACTATAAATTATTTGAAAGTCTATAAATCTATCAACACGTTGTAAAATGGTCGTAGCAGTAAGCAGAGCAGACTATCAATATATATCAACACAGAACGGAAATCCTTTCGGCCATCTTACAGCATAAAACTGATTTTGATATTTTATTAACCTTCTTTTCATTTTCAGAACGACACGACGACTTTAAGACACGGAACTTTTGACATTACATGTTTACGTAATTTTTGTCTTCACTGTTTTGTAAAATTTTTAGTTTAGAAAGAAGATTTTAAAAATAAAATTTTAGGTTACAAAAAAAATTTGTACGACCATCGGCATCTTAATGATAAATGATTTTATTTTAATAATGATAGTTAATATAATGAAAAACAACTGCCAATTCAACTAACATAGGGGAATTTACATTAATTTATTTATATAGGTAAGTACCTATTATGTTGGCGTCGTGCTTAAGTACTTACCAAATAAACAATAAGTCTTTCTAATAATCCATCCAAAGGGTGTCTTTAAAAGATCTTTAGTGACAAGACCGCTCATTTGATTGTGTCACCCCATGTAAAATGTCTACATTTATATCTATTCATTTATATGGTGTACATAATAACGAGTACTCTATTCTATTGGGTAAATTTAACTAAACATTGCTATACCGTTAGCTTGGTGGTTAGAAAGGATAACTAAAGCACGTAATGTCCACGTCACTGGATCAATACTGTTGAAGACAGATGACGGGAATATACCTATGAGCCAGTATATAATATATGTCTAGCAATAATATTGGTCATATTAATACACACAATTGCATATAACACTGCCATCCCCAGCATCGGTCACGAAGGGTAGCATGCTATATCAGCGTTGCGGTTAACCGGCGCGCGACGTCGACGTCACCCTACAGTCTGATTGATGACCTCCAGCGGGCTGTGACGTCACATCACGTCATATTAATAATTACACTTGACCTTAGGTCGGTCTAAAGTGAACTTCAATATGAGTCCGGCCTCAAAGTTAAGGCTAGACTTTGGTATTAATTATTACGAGTATAATTTCTGACAGATGGTTGATTTACCAAGTTTGCAGAGGTTATGTATTAAATAATAATAGGAATAAATTGGGACTAGAATAACAGAGAAGGACGTCAAGAATTAATAATGGTCCCTTACTTGGTTAGGGTTTTCACAATAATACCTAACTGAAGGTTTGCCCTGAAGCTTTTCTTTTCAGGGCTCATTTTTCCGTCGTCGGATATCTTTAAATCTAAGAATAAACTTAACGTTTTATAGTTTTTGAAATAAAATTATTTCTCCCTTAAAAATAAGCCCTTCAAATAATAAATATACACAATATTGTACTTATTTTATATTAACTTGATAGCGTTGGCATCGAATTAGATCGCGCTATGGTTTCGTTACCACAAAAAATATATTAAGCAGCAGATGACACATCTAATAATGGAAAGTCCAATTCCAAAATCTTGTAAACTTTCAAGATTTTTGTGAAGTCTAGTTGCAGAAGAACTCTTTGCAACTGGCTTAGATGTTATTAGATTTTGACTGAGATAATAATTGTAGGTATTTAATATTTTTTATTTGTGTCACAACGCTTGTGCTCGACTCTTGCTCCAAACGCTGTCTAAATGTGAGGGCGTAAGCGCACAATACAATGTATCACCAGATTAATGTGTGCGCCAGTGATGTGTGAGACTCGTTGTGTACCTAAATCCCCACTATTCGCCTTTCCCCATTCGCATTGACCAGTAGGTACCATTTGAAAACCTACGAAATTTAACTAACCCAACCGAAAAAATTCTTTCGCCAAAATTCAAATACCGAAATAACTGCGACCATTGAATTCTAAATTGCATTTCGCATTTTGAAAAAGCAATTCGCTTTCTATCTAGCTGACTCGATAATTGCTTGTGATAATTGGATTTCCGGTCATAAAAATGTAAAAAACTGCTCGGTATCTGAACCGCCCTTTGCCGTCGACTTTCAGGGGGGTGTCGCTTATTTATATGCTAATGCAACGCTGTAGAAATGCCACGCACGACTTAGGTGTTGCACCTGTCCAATTATAAGAACAACATTTTCCCCTATGTGCATTTTCATGGAATTTTCTGCATGGAAATTGAGGTAAATTTCGCCACGTCTGAACGCCGCGCCAGCTTACTGGGGAATATTTCGCTTTTGCACAGGCAGCCGTTTGTGTAAATTATTACTTTGGAGGTAGATTACTGCACATATGTCCACATAGCTTCTAGTGTATATTCAGTTACTTTGCATACTGTATTTTGGAGAGTTTCGAACAAATCTCTAAAAGTGCTACGTTTCGTGCGATTCAAGTTGAGTTCAAACTCAAAGTAACTCAAAAACAAAGTAAAGAGAATTTCCTGGCAATTACTTATCACCTCCACGGTATTATCTGCGACGCCATTTGTATTGGTGATGTTTCACCCATTCCCCCGAACATTAGTATTCATGGAAGTCAGTCGATTGAGAAAAGAATTTTCGCGGCTCCATCCAATCTTGACGAAGGCTGGACGGTGCTGAGTGGTTGCCATTTCCTCTCTCCCTTTATTTTTTCTCCAACAACTTAATGGAGTCGTAAAGAATGGGCTGGTATTTCATTATAATGTTTTAACTTCATCCGCAACGCCGAGGGTAATTGTATCATATTTTAATATTCTTTTGGTAATAAGAAAAGTGTAATTGGTCTTGTGGGACCGAGAAATAAAGCTTCTTAACATAGCGTAGCCATTAGTCACGTATAGTTGAGACATTTTAAAATGAAAAAGATGTAGTATCAAACACTATAAAACAAAAGCTATTCTTTATACTACTTAAGAAAATAAATTAGTTTCTTGCTTGCAGCATGTAACAGATGTGGGAACACAGAATAACAGAAGAGGGCATCCATTCAGGTCTCGCGCTCCCAACTCAAGAATTTATCTAAAGCAAATCTCATTGTTCAGTGGATCCGCGGAGACGTGAGCTGAACTCACAAGTAAGACAAATTCCCATCGAGTTGATTAAAGTTGTCAGCCAGGAACGCGCGAGATGCAATTTAGCCACAACCGGCAAATATTACGCGTCCCGCCGTCAAAGCCGTAGGTACTATGAACTGGATTGTTCCCTTGGCTCTTGTAGATTACGTATTTGTTAACGTGAACACGCATTCCCTTGATAAGCGGGTTCCGCAAAATTCGTTTGAGACCAGACCACAGAGAGTTTCGCCCACGAAATGAAGCAGTCTTATCTTAAGTAGCTTATCACGACGGTAAGAAGGCCTCTTTCTAAAAATACTTGCGTTAGATAAAAATATCTCTGGTTTGCTTTCAAGTCTGTGGAAAACAACATTTTCTCTGAAAGGATTTTTGATTGTCTTTGCTAAGTTGTCATCATTTCAAACTGTGCCCTGAAATTGTGCTCTTAACTAGTCTGTAATCGAAACTTTCTAGACAGTAAATAATACCTGACGTCGTTTCAAGCTGCCGCTGAAATTATGCAGCAATAACTTCATAGTTCACAAAGCACAAAGTAAAGCGTAGAATGTAAGTTATACGCTCACCGTAAAGTGGCCTTAAGAGAGCTTATAACACGACTGAACACATTGTGAAGAATCTTTCAGAGAATAAGACGGTATAGAATAACGGATAGGTAGGAGTCTGCAGCTTTGTGGCTCAAGTTGGTATAACCTGTTGTATTTGTTATGAACCCGCTGGAGCGCTGCAGTAAAATGCTGTAGTGTATTTGTGATGACTTTGCAATTGAACTGCCGCTAAATTTCTAGCTATCTGTCACGTTTGTAAATTATAGAGCTGGACTACGCAAATGTAGCGCTTTGTAGCGAAATTACGATCTCAATTTATTGAAATGGATTCGCTGTAGTACTCTGAAACAGTGTGGTCATTTGAAAAGTTGTGTTGTAATTTGAAAGCACGCCGAAAGGTTGTATTACGACCAAATCAATACCATTTAATGACAAGTAATAATTTTAAAAGGTCTATTTATTTTATTGTGCAGGCGCTTGTGACACCGCAAGGGTTGATGGTAGGTTAAGCTACGCTTGCCGCGGTCAGTTCGTGAATGGGTGACCACACATATATCGAAACGTTTCCGTGCCTCGGAAAGCACGCTAAGCCGTAACCGCCTTAAGTAAAAAGGGCGCATCTGAGGAAAGGGAATAGAGGAAAATGAGCCTTAATGGATGGTGTCTTTTTGTTCCATTAAGGCTCATTTTCCTCTATTCCCTTTCCTCAGATGCGCCTTTTTTACTTAAGGCGGCAGGCTGCCAGCTGTCATTTGTAGATCTTTGACAATCTTTACGAGTAGTCAAAAGCCCAAAAGTCCTAACTACCGGTCTTACCAAGGGGTATCGTATTATCTAGTAACTGGTTTGTGGAAATCAGGTAGTCAGTCGCTCCATGTAAAATACTGGTATTCAGTTGCATCTGGTTAGACTGGAAGCCGACCAAATTTTATTGAGATAAAGTTGGGCAGATTTTTTTTTGAAGTGAAAACTTCTTTAGCGGCGCTGTGTACTTTTTTTGGAATGGGTAAAAACTTCTAAACTCGCGTCAGGTCACGTGACCCTGATCGAAAATTCGTAAGACGTAAGACGTAAAACGTAAGACGCGCGTTGTTGAGGACAGCGCCATCTTTTATAAGTATAGCCTGCTCTTGCTCAATTTTCCTAACATAAATGCGGCCGTACTTCACCCATACAAACTTATAAGAATGTTCCTTAGCTGCCAGTTTCGTCGCGGCGTGAAGCTTCTTGCATTCGGGTGAAAGATGTTCCGCCAAGTAAATAGTGCGTTTATCTCCAGGAACGCCGCCCAGGTGCAACGAGTTCAAGACGTTGTCTTTTTTGCCTTTATTATATTGCGTGAGCGCCGAAAGAAGCACATCACGTTGCCTTTCCGTTGGTAATGTTGCCAGTATGTTTCTTGGACGGACAGATTCACTGTTAATTTTTGCTACTCGACGAATTGCTTGTAAGTCTGTATCAGGAATTGAAACTTTTAATTCGTTACACAGATTCTTAAAAATCGCAACGAGGTTTTCATTTTTCCTTTCCGGCACACAATGAATTTCAATATTGCGGCTTCGCGATAATTTCTCAATCGCTTGCATTCGACGTGTTAGTTCAGTCATGTCTGAGCGTAGTTTAAAGTTCTCAGACTCAAGCGACTGGATGGTATTCTTAACCGAAGCTAGATTAACATTAAGATCTTTTTGTTCAGCCGCTAAGAAATCCGTAGTACGCGTAAAATCCTCTCTCAAGTTATCGATCGCGGATGCTCATCTATGCTCATCTATGCACATCGGGAAGAACTACGAGGGCCTCGCGTACTAACTACGTAGTTCATCCAACAACGACGAGATGGCGCTGAACCACGGATATATAACTGACGACGAGCTCCATGCGAGCGGTCATCATACCTGATTTGCAAAAAACCCTATAAAATAAGGAACACACCTTAACACGCGTGTTTTGTTTATAAGACGATTCACAAAATACACTCGTAATTGTTCAAGTTTTCACTTCTGTCGGCACTACCGGAGTGCCAGTTTTTTTTTAAACCCAGGTATAATATTCTTGATTAACAAACCACGTAGCGCCCAGTTAAGAAGCAACAACAATTTCAAATTTTATGTTCACCGAGACCACTTTTGTGGATTCACAAAGCACTTCTACGTTCTAGAGCCACAAACTGGGAAGAGTAGCTCGAAATACAGGCAAACTCGCACTGCTATTAAACAGAATAATCAAACAACACTGCGTTGCAAATTCGGCTCAAACTCCGCTGCAAGGCAAGATTACTCAAGTGAAAAAGCACGTAGTGTTCGTATAATAACGGTTATTGCGAAATATTTCTGAACGTAATACCGCTGATATTTCTAATCCACAAAATCCTTGGCACGCGAGAGGTAGGGATTACACATTCAAATAACGCATGCTAGTAGCTATACAGGGGACGTTTTCCATTACGTACACGGAGAACTACGCAGCACTATGACTCTTGTCACTTCCTATGTAGGAGACTCAGTTTTGAGCCGAGTTTAACACAGTGCTCCCTGTGTGTTGGAGTTGGAATCGCACTTAAGTAAATTGGGATTTAGCCCAATTTCGGAGCTTATGCTTCTAAAGGTTTACTTGCACCGGGAACTGCATTGTTATTTAGGCACATAAACGTAAAGTCGGTACATGTGAGCGCCAAGCAAGCCTTCATTAATTTAGTGTATGAACTTACTTGACACACTAACAAAATCTTACAGTACCTAATTTTACTGATAAAGCCTGCTACAAACAGGCGCGACACGCGATATAATCGCGCGCGATACAAAGGCACCGCTCGTTGCGCGACTTGCGGTGCCTTTGTGTCGCGTGTCGTGTCGCGCTTGTTTGTAGGAGCCTTAATAGGGCTCGTTTCGTTTGTTGAAAAGAATATCTTGTCTATGCGACCAGTGTCCATCAGAACATGAGCAGTCTGTAGTGTTCTGTCCAATTGTTTGTCAAGCGTTATTAGTGTTGTACCTACGTATCTTGTAATCATTATTTTTATACATAAGTTTTCACGTTTGGAGGATGAGAAATATTATAGGCACACACCTTAGCAATTTGAATATTGTTGTTAATGTGATTAAAAAGTGAAAAATTCGGAAGTCGGTGGCAAAAACCGAAAATACAAAACTTAAGACCCGAAATTAATATTATTTGTCACTTTGTAGTGTTATTTTGGAAGTCAGTTGTTTTTTTTTTGTAAAGAGTTTTTACTACGACCGAATATTAAAAAATGGTTCTATTGAAGCTTAAATTTTAGAGAAGACCCAAAACATAGATAAAAAGTAGTACCTTTACTTTTATTACAAAGTACTCTAACTTAATAAACACTTGAACAGCGTAAACAAATATCTCACAACAATCACGATCAAAAAATAAAACAGCAAAGTGTGTTGGCAGCTTATCGCAAATTAATAATGGCGCAGAAACTTGTTACTCTGGCTACTGATTACAGTGGCGAGTATCGCTTCGAGCCAAATAGAACAAACACGTTATAAGATTAGAACACGCAATTATTTTTCTTTAGAATCAATATAATTTTATGTAAACTTAAACCTCAAGTATGTGGCTCTTTAAGTATTTAGTGGAGATGTATTATGTGAAGATACTCGTAGCTGGTTATCATTTGATACTTATATATTTTTGTTTATTATATTTATGTTTGTAGGTGTGAATTCATTGGTCACCAGTTACTTAAAACACCTTCATAAAAGTTACAAGTGTTGAATTGATAACAAAATAAAATATGTTGTAACACTTATAGATGTGTTTTTAATGTGTTAACCCAAAAGTGTAACCGTTATATATCTGTAACAGATATGAAAGTGTTAACAGTGTTAATAAGTGTAACCGGTAAATGCGGCGTTGCCAAAATAGCCGCAATCCCGATTGGATTGAGACTATTTCGCCGCGCGTTTTCGCGATACCGTGCAATTATTATACCTGCAAATACTTATTTCTGTTACACATAATTAACACATATAAATGGTTATACTTTGATTCTGTAACATTATTGTATCTGTTACATTTAGAAGTGTTTTTCTTTTAAAACAGTTTTTAAAAAACAGTGTTATAAACACTTATTACGGTTACGGTTTGAGTCCCTGTTGGTCACATTAGCTGGTGGTATGGTAGATGGTTTAACGTCATTTAAATTTGAGCGTGAATACTATATGAAAAATAATATTTGTTATCAGCCGTTTGTATCCCACTACAGGGTAAAGGCCGACCTTCTACTTTATAGTCCCTATTTACAACTGTATGTGAGCAATCTTTCAAAAGAGTCGAGTTGGTCCGCCATCTCCTCCTAAAAAGCAATAAAGTCACAAAAAAACCTGACACCAAATACCAAAAAACTACATTCAAAAGCAGTCTTTACAATAAACAGAAACAGAGAAACACTCTCAAAAGCAAATACTCTGCAAATGCTGTAATTTAAAACTTTTAATACCAGCTCACCTAAACTGCAGAAGAAAAATATTTCACAACTACCTACAAGTTCTGCAATTGGAAACCTAGAAGTTATGGCAATACTTTATATCTTCATAGCAAGTCTAATTCAAAGTGAGCACGCCAATGAAAAAGGCACAAACTTTGTTATTGATTGTAGTTCCTTGTTCAAGAATGCAGGGAAACTCTACCCAACTAAGATATATGCTTGTATGCGTCTTGCATGATTAAAAGTTATAAATTAGTTTACTTTGAGCTTTCTTACGGTGTTAAACAACAGTTTTCTGTTTTAACTGCTGGAGTTTTTTGCAGTTATGTAAGTCTTTACATTTGTTTTTAATTAAAAACATCTTATTATATGTGACCGTATTTTTTATTAATTTAAATCGATTACATAACCCTTTAGTATTATGACAACACGAACAAACAAGTCCAATTTCGTTCTAACTTTATCTAATCAATTAAATTGATGATTTGTCTCCGAAAGACAGCCGACCGTTTTACAAAACATTTTAGACCCCAAAACTTTAATACCCATTGACAAAAGCTTCTAAATTACGTTCCTGAAATCCGAAAGCTAACTGCCCAATATTTTAGAACTCTGAACGAAAACCCAATTAAGTCTAATTTATATTTCCAATTCTGTAGCTAACAGTGCCTCGGAAGACTATAAGTGGACGTCTAGTTTCCATTAAACAATAAGAAAGTTTCAGACTTCAATAAAGTCGTTGACGGCTAAGCGCAGTTGATCTAAAAATCAATACTTTGATAACAAAGTTTGCGTTGCACGATTGCGTTGTCCGTATTCTGATTGCGAGCACGTAGCCATGACGTAGCGATTGAGTGACGTACCCCAGCAGACGAATAATATGTCGCCCCAGGCAAACGTTGGTAAGTTGGTTAAACAACCCGAGTGGGGGACATATTGGAATATTTACGTTGATTGCAATTTTCTGATGTTGTGATCGGGGTGTTGGGTTAGTGTCCAATGTCCGCTCACTTAAATGGTAAATGTTTTTAGTTGCTAGAGGATGAAATTATAATTGCAGAAATTTGTATAAATGGTGGTAGATATTTCAACAGCAGGTACGCGATGTTAAGTATTGTTAGTTAGTTAAGTAGTAAATCCTCGTTAACAATTAAACATTGTGTGCCGCAGTATTTTAAAAATATCTCATATTTTAATAAAGGAAAATAACTGATCATTTAAAAACTCGTAGACCTTCGAATGATATACACTTTTCAAATTAAGGAACCCTGAAAAACTGTTTGGCGGGGTAATAGTGCACAATAAAAAAGAGGCTTTTTTTAAAGTTCTGGCCTTTACTGTCACTTACGTTAGGTTCTAACTGTGACGAACAGCGCGCGAGCCGAGCGAGCGATGCGAGCGGTACTTGCGCCCAAAGAACGCTGCATTCATGTTTGTCGCTGTTACTTGGCTATTTAGTATTATTAGGACCCCAAAATATGACTTAAAAAGAAGAAAAAAAAGAAGCGCATTCTTTATATTATAGTGTTCAATAAAGTGTCATATAATACGTGAGTGTTCGATTAAATACATGCCTTTAAGAATGTTTATGACGTACGGAATTTCATACAAACTTTCAAGCCCTTGTTTTTCGAAATGAATGAACCGATTTTAATGAAACTTCATACGTATAAGCAGGATACAAAGATCTAAAAAGTTAGTAAAGAACATTTTTAGATACCATCCCTGATTTGGGTGTCCATCTCGACAGCAAGCTAACTTTCGTCAATCATATTGACGCGATTGTAGCCAAAGCGTCATAAATGTCGGGTTTTGTGAAGAGAACTTGTTCGGAGTTTCGGTTTAAATCGACACTAAAAGTGCTTTAGTACACCCTTGTCAGAAGCATACTGGACTACGCATCTCCAGTTTGGAAACCCATATATCGTGTCCAAACTAACAGGATAGAAGGTATACAGAAGGCCTTCACCAGGTACTTATGCTTTAGAAGCTCTAGTTGCCCTCATGACGCTAATTATTCCCAAAGGCTTAATCACTTCAATATGTTACCACTAGAATAACGTAGAAGCATTTCTGATCAGATTTTGTTTTACAAAATCATCCAATATAACTGTTCCTAGGCGTACCGTAACATGATCTCTACGCAAAATGAATAACTTTGCACCGTCCTCATCTAGAACCAACCTTGGTCTCAATGCCCCCTTGAATCGATTAACGGCTAATTATATTAAAATAGATATCTGCATCAATATTGATATATTTACAGACTCATTTTTCCAATTTCGCAGAAACCTTAAGACTAGGTATTAGCGACGAACCATAATTTCAAACTTACTTTTTACTCCCTATTGTTTACTATTGATTTTTTTGTTTTTTTGCCACATGTGCGGCCTGCCAATTTTGAATTGTTTTCTTGTTGCACTCGTTATCGCGTTCTACTGTTTTGAATTTTGAATATCAATTTTACTGTTTATATTTTTATTTTTATTTTAATGTTTTAATTTTAATTCTGATTCTAATGATAATTTTGATTTTAATTATTGATTCTAATATCGATTATGATTTTGTCTTTACTTAATGTTTTGTTCTTTGTTTCTAATTAATATTTCTATTGCCACTAGATACGAGTAAAAAATAAATAAAAAATAGCTTCTTAAATATGTTTATGAAGCTATTTTTTATGTAAGTGCTGTGTACGCCTGTAAGTGACTAATTCACCATAACATTTCTAGTGAACAGGTCGTTGGTGTACCTTTTAAATAAAAAATATAATGACATATCCAGGAATAATCTTTGATAGCTTCCCGATATCATCGTCATTAAGTTCTTTCGGATCAGTGAGTAGAAAACATAACCATTAGTAGTAGGTACCTACCTATTCAGATCTATCTTCCTACGCTTCACGTGGTGGAAAAATAATATAAAATATCTTAGAACAGATTCTTGGAAATTGATGTTTTATTTAAGTTGATACCGTTGAAAATACTTCTATATTCAGTTCAGCCACAGAATAACTAATAGTACTCGTTTTGCGTACATAATCTAGAACTTGTGTTATATGTATATTGTGGTGGTGTATCTTATTTATTTCATAAATAAATAAAGAAAGAAAAAAAAGAAAAGAAAATAATCTTGAATTTTTCATACATTATTCTTACTTACGTAAACGAATGTCGAAATATACAAGGATAATTATAAGTATAATATATTTTCTTTAATTTCAACGATTGTCACGTTCACTACAACGAATTTCGTCATGAAAATTGTTACAGTATACATACTGAATCAGGATTCGTTTCAAAATTCTTATGCACGCTTTCATATTTTTGTTTTTTTTCGTAGTCTCGCAGAGAACTGTGATGATTCAGAAAATTATTGTTAGATCAATTTCTTATTTTATTTAATTTTCCCATGGGAATGTACTACCGGGGCAAAAAAGTATCCTATGTCCATTTATAATATTAGCATGAATGCATATGAGGCATTTGAATCTGGATAATAAAAGCTTTTCTGCTACCTAGGTAAATACTACCTGAAATAAAAATAATATGGGCGCACAACCCCTGCCACGCAGTATGTAGATTGCAATGACGATCACGCAACCCGCTTGAGTGACAGCCGACAAGCCACGAATATTGCATTTACATTACCGAATACGTATTATTAGCTTTCGTGTCTAGCACAACAAAACAGTTAATGTATTGCGTCTTGAACACGCAACGTAAGTAGTCGTGTTATTTATTTTGAACAATTATTCTTTTCAGACGCCGTTGACCACTTTTAAAAAGCTATGTACTGAATTCAGACGTAGTTGTTCGTTTTATTTCTCTGTATCTCGACTCAAAATGGTCGCTTTCAACACTTGAGCGTTTCACTACTAGCATTATGACGGAAAATTAAAATGAAATACGAGATATTTTACTTTGGCTTAGAAGTTGACGGTGCTATGACGTAGACGTGGTCTATAAAAATATTCTAGCTATTTAGTATATTATAAAGAAAATAAAGATGGATAGAAATAGTCATACAGATGTTGTAGTGATAAATTAATAGTTAGGGGTGTACCTATTCATTTATCGACTTTAGGTACTTACAACAAAACCCAATTAAGGTAGTTAGGACTTAGGGTACCTATACATAACTATGTTTAATTAGGATTATTGTCTTACCATGACCTGACACCAAATCAAACAAAGCACAATGGAACAAACACACACACTTACACACACACCAGACACGCACACGCCATTCACACATCACATACACACACCACACAAATATCACACATACACACGTACCATACCATACCTGAAATCACCTCTCCGGTCTCCACTCTGGAATTCGTACTCCGAGCCCCAAGATACAGACTGTCTAGCTTGGGGCTCACTATATTTTAAGCTACTCATGTCGTCTTAACTTGATGTTAACCATTGAACCTGCTTACTGTATTAGCTGGATAATAAATATTTTCTATTTCTATTATATTATAGTCCACAACTCACCTCGAACAAAAGAAAATGCAATTATGCTAAATTCAAAATTAAAAGCTTTCTTTACCAAAAACTATCCCAACCAGAAATAAACCATCGTAATAGCCAGTAAATCGTCCTTATAATACCAAAATCTTTACCAAGCGCTACCGTTTAAAATCCTGACGAATATCCCATTTTACGAGGAGAATAATAAAAGCGGATCACATTAATTAACCGTGTATCGGCCGGCTGATTAAGAGTGCAGTACCGGAACGCTGTAGGGTCAAGTTTAATTGGCTCGCTGTTGTATTTTAGATGTGCGATACAGCAGCCGGGGGTTAATGAATAGAACAACATGTGGACAGTTGTTGTTGTTGGGCGATATGTCGCTTTGTTTTGTAATTGCGTGTTAGAGGTTGTTTCAGGATTGTTTGGGCTGTATTAGTTGCGACCAAAGTTTTGGCGTAATTAGCTTGCCTTAATGAGGTTTTGGGTGGTTCAGGGAAGGTCTCATTTGTTGGACTGGAGATAAAAGGAAGGGTTGTTGCTTTGTTTTCGAGTATATGTAATAACTATATAGGTACTGTGGTAGTTATTTCTACATTATTAGCCTTTGGGCGCTTGTTCTCGGTAAAATACAGAAACAATTACAGGTTTATAGTATCAGTAGGTGAACAAAGCAGAATATGGGTTTCAATATCATAAAAAAATAATTAAGGTTTCGCCAACCGAATTTTGTTAATATCTAAATTAACCTTGTAAAGCCGAGATTACTATCGGTTTCACTTAGTTTCGAATAGGGCATGATACTGTTCGTTAATGTACGGAACCCACCCCACCGAGGGAGCTCAACTATGTTATTCCCGACGCCACTCACTAAGTCTCTTCGCAGAATCCACTTTTCCGACGAAGGGATTAGTATACTTTCACCATCCCAACACGAATTATTAATTTACCAAAGTAATATCCATAAATATGTATGTATTATCTACGCATCTCTGAGCTAAAATCTTTGGTTAATATTTGATAACAATTCTCAATTAAACGTGTTTCAGGGTCTGAATTAATGATCAAAAGAGGAGCTAATTTCGTCATCAGAAATTCAGAAAGTGAATGAACAAAAAGACAGTAATTTCGGCGAGAAATTAAATTTTAATAGAAAACACTCGAAACGAGAGAGTGCGCGTTTCGTCGGGTTGTGTATTTAACGCGGATGTGAATTTCGCCGCATCCGCCCAAAAATAAATGAGCTTTCTTCCGCTTACTTAATTTACTGCTGCGGCCGAAACGGGAGTACTCTCTGAATATATTAAAATTAATATTTCGCACTCGCTTATTGTCCTCCTTACCTCCGTGTGATTTGTTAACACCAAGCTTTTATTGTATTAGGGCTTTACACAGTATTTATAATTACAAAATGCTACTATTAAGACCGGAGTCAAAGGTAATTAAAGTTAATTAAAATGAAAAGTTCTCGCCTGCATAATTTTCTGCACGGAGGACGTTGACTACGTTTTAAACCTACACATCTGTCAAAACATTTATTCTAATGAAAGAGAATGAAACTTTTTTGTTATTTCAGTTGTTTTTTGCTGAAACAAAGCTTTTATACGTTTGAAATTAAAAGGTTTTTAAAAGCCTTTTGAATCATTCTGAAATCAATTTCACAAATACATGGTATAACTAAAAAAACCGGCCAAGTGCGAGTCGGGCTCGAAGGGTTCCGTACCACAAGGCAAAAACGCTGAAAAAAACACGTTCCTTGTATGGAGACCCATCCCCCTTAATTTGTACTAACTTTATTTTATTTGTATTATTTGTTGTTATGGTGCCAATAGAAATAAGCACACACTCTGTGAACATTTCAACTGTCTACCTATTACGGTTCATGAGAATACGCAGCCCGCTGACAGACAGACGGACGGACAGCGGCTTAGTAATAGGGTTTCGTTGGCACCCTTTGGGTACGGAACCTTAAAAACGGTGTACACACACCAAAAAAAAACAAAATAATGGAAACAAAAAATGAAATAAAAAAAAAACAAAACATGGTGTACATTAACTCACTTTTATTGTTTAATCCAGTATAACCCTAACGAATTTATAAAGTACTTGTCACGTTTGGTTCATTAGAAAACAGACTCGAAAATTAATTTTCACTCTTAACAAATTATGATCTTAAAAAATTATGATTTTAAACTACATATTTTATTAATGGAACATGTGGCCCAGACTCGAGAAGTACACTTTAGTAAAATATAAATAAGTGAAACCAAAAATGATTATAATGAATTCAAATTCTAACCATACATAGTTTTAAACAGGACAGGGTCCATAATTAATTGATTCGATGTTTTAAAATACCAACCATTTATTATGTACACATTATGGAATGCAATAAAGTATTGAGTATTGAGTATTAAAAATAATTGCAGTCTTACTGAACGCCAAATGTTGCGGATTTGGCGTTCAGCAGAAAAAAGGCGGGAGTCATTAATCGAGCCTGGCCTCATGGAGAAGCCAATGCTTACACACCCGTCGAACCGGTGAAATATGACCGAAACAAACGGTTGCAGTGCTGTGTAGTACGGATATACTCAACCTACGGGTACATTTTTTATCTGCGTTTGTAAAGGCGGTTTGCAAGAGAAAAAGTACGTAATGTTAAGGCATTTTTGTAAAAAACCATCTTATTTTCCGATTAATGGTCCTAACCAAACGACTTATTTTCATGTCAATTAAATCTAGAAAAATCTCCAAGTAATTTGACCAGGAAAACAACATCAAATTCGGCCAATTTATATTTCAGGCCCATTCAACATTCTGTCAGCAAAAAAGGCTGTATTTTTCCTAATCCGGAAAGCGCACGTCATCCTCACGTTCCGGCCCCGTTCCGCAGCCGTGTCCACGTCGCCTTTCCATCGAATACATCAATGAATTCTGTCCGATCCTGACTTAATCGGACAAATGTACGTTTTATTTGGACAAGAAGGCCATTTAATGGTGCATTTGTTATTTATCGGTGATGATACTGGGGTTAACAGGGTAAACATAAGTACGGATGGGGCCAATCAATTATCGTACAAATTGATTAGCTTTTCTTTGAGGGACCAATGTTAGGGAAAAAGTCAGTTTCTTCAAATCTGATCTAATCATCTTGAGTGTATAAACAAATTGTAACTGTAACAGCTGTTGTTTCAATCCTACTAATATCATAAATGTGAAAGTTTATGAAGAAGTTTGGATGTTTGTTACTCAATCACGCGTAAACCGTTGAACAGATTTAGATGAAAATTGGCACATAGATAGACCATTTCCTGGATTAATACTACATAGGATACTTTTTTATCTCGATATTCCCACGGGATCGAAACTTACGCGGGTGAAACCGCGGGGCGCTGTTAGTACATCATAAGTATCAACCGTTCCTCGAACTTGTTTATAAGCAAAATTCAATGTATAACTCCATTCATCATGACCTATGCTTACGTAGTCTTCGCACACGTAAAGTCTTGTCACCTGCATTAAATGCAGACCCTCCAAAACCGTTTCCTCAGAAAGGTCACGGGAGCCACTTTTATGTCCGAAACGTGAACCTCCACGTAGACCTCAGACTGCCCACCGTCCAGCAGTTCATGAAACGCGCACGAACGCGTCCTCTCCAAGCGCTTCTTTGATTCTGCCATAAAGCACCCCAATCCCCTGATTGCGGCGACCTCTCGATACACTTCCCTCCCGCATAAGTAGGATTCGCTGACCAAGGCATACCCTCACCACCCCCGACGACGCTACTACCCTCCTTTACGAGAGTAGTAAAGCCACCAGTACTCTCAGGAAGTACAAGTCCCGTCAGTCTTCCTTCCGCCCTCGCCGTCGAGGCCAGTTGCGACACCCCATGCCATGTCCGCCCCGACCCTTGCTCGAGCCAGCCCGCCTCGCTGGGCCTGTAGTTTTAAATTCGTCCCCAATTAATTCCGATCCAGCCTGTCCCTTGCTGTCCTCTCCCAGCGACGCCCTAAGCCGAGGTCCGAACCCCACAGGGGGTGCCCTTAGCGTATAGTCGCTTAGTCTTAAGTTTATTTTAAGCCCTGGCTGGAGGCCTTAATTTATTGAAGCATCCGCAGGAAAGTCCGGTTAAGCAGACGACAACCTCACAGGTTGAAATGCGAGATGCCACTCCCCAAAAAAAAAAAAACTCCGTTCATCACACTTAGGTAGGTATCTTTATGGCAATGAGCAATAGGTCAACGGTGCATAAAGGTCAGTTTTTCAAACCGAAACCCAGAAACTCACTACCACTCAAAACTCGTTACATAACCCCGCAAAATACACCATTATTTTAAAACAATTCAAGCTGAAATCCTACCAAGATGAGGAGCTATTACGCAATGAACATTGCGCCAATTAACGGGCTGAGGAGCACCGATTCGATATTGCTCGTAACTTAATGAGTTCCGTTGTAAGACAAACTGTTCGGCTACTGGACACGAGCGCGCTAACCAAGATGTAGAGGGCAACTAGATGAATTATCGTATCAGGTTTTTTGGATTTTCTATCACTGGAAGCTGGATAGAGGATTTTGACGATGTAAACTGTCATCAAGTAGGTGAGTATAAGCACAATCAGCCTATAATGTTCCCACTACTAAGACACAGGCGTCCTCTCGGTGAGAGGGAGTGGGCTGTAATCTACCACAAGGGCCCAGTGCGGGTGGTAGATGTCACATGTCTTCGAATTTTTGGTACTAGAACATGATTCCTCACGATGTTTTGAGAACAGTGATGATGAAATAATTTCTCTCTGATCTGGTCTGATTACCACTGGGTTGCCACTGCTCTAGAAGAACTTGAAGACTGCTCTTGAAGGAGGTGAAACGCGTACCAAATTGCATGAAATGTTAGGGTAGAAAAACACGCTCAGAAAAAACACACAAGGTAAAATGGTTCAGGTTCAGCCAATGGTTCACAAATAAAAGTTAAATATTTTCGTAAAACGGTGCGTCATGGAATTTTAGGGATGTTCGATCTAACTGTGAAGGAAAACACTCAATCGATTGTAAACCCACGTAGGCTGCTGTAAACAGCTAATCTGGCGAAATGGGGCATGATCCAACATCAACCACACGGAGATCACTGAATACATTTTCTTTATTTTGTACGTAATTTCTAACCCACAAACGTGGTGTTTTTCTTTTTGATGCATTTTACAATAAAATTATAACCAGCCCGCCGCTAAAATCAACACTAGTTGTTCTGGCGACATGTTGTCGACGCGCGATGACTGATCATGCGTAGACAGACAACGTTGCTAATCAAAAGTTCAGCGCTAATTTTCATGTTGCACATGTTGCACAACATGTTGAGCAACATGTTGTGCAACATGTCGCGCGCCAAATGTTGCCTAGTGGATACGAGGCTTAAACGTGGCCACCTACTGGGCCCAAACAGTATAAACAACATAGATTTACCGTCAAAACGACAAGAACAAGATAATATGTTCATAATGTTCAATACTTGTGTAAACACTATTGCTGACAGTGGCGTGCCTAGGGGTCAAAATTAGGGCAAGCCCACAGATTTTCAACGAATAAAAAAAACGCCCAACTGAGGGATTGGCTGATTTTCAGTTATTAATGTTTGTGTTCGAGTTCATTGACTGGTATTTTTTTAATATATTTATTTATTGATAGGTTTAAGTAAGTTTGTTGTCGTGAATTATGATTTTATTAGGGCAAGCCGGGCTTTTCGGCTTCTATGAAGGTACCGCCACTGTGCTGATGTCACGTTTTTATTTTACAGACTTTCCTGCGACAACTACTTTTGTCGTAAGCCAGCCAAGAATTAAAAAAATCGCAACAAGAATCTTTATCGTATCCAGCAGTTGTCTAACCATGTTTCACTGGACTGGGACAAGTTTTAATTAAGGCAAATATCTCGCACGGGGCCGCGATGTGGACATACCATTACAGCGTTTAGCTAAAGATAATGAAAATCATGTGTGACTTATCAGCTTAACAGTGTTCAAGTTCACTGTTGGGTTTGATTTATGTAGTACCATAGTCTTATGAACTTGGCTTGACATGAGGTACAATATTGTACGCTACTATGTGTTTTTTTGTGCGGTTTGCTCTTAGTGGCTCTTTTTTTTAATCTTTATTAATTAATGAAGTTTGTTCATATTTAGTGGCTCTTGCCGTGGGCTTCTTAGCTAATCAAGAGAAACTCATTCTCTTAGTGTAGTACCATAGATAATCATAGTACCTATACTATGATTATCACTTCGTGTTGATTGACATAAAATCAAAGTCTGTATGTAATCGTTCTCCCCTCTTACAGAAAGAAGGTATATGTCCCAACAGTGACATTATCCCACTGCTAGGACTCAGGCTTCCTCCCTGTAAAAGAGAAAGGCTATTAAACTAAGCTTGGAAAACTAGCTTCAATAATAGGTCTTCTCCTATTTGTTTCAGGTCAGCCAGCGGAACTGGGATTTGTGAATACTCTGGCATTGGCACTGTGTCACATAAATCGTGACGTTCTTATACTAGATCTTAGAGAAGTAAGCACCAGCCAGAAGATGTATGGTTACTATGGCAACTTAAGGATCGTAATAAATTCACAAACCCTTCGCGTTACAGGAAGAACCCATTTTTCTCAATCAGAACGTGGGAAATGACAACCATTTCCACTTCCAATTTGTTTTTTGCAACGACATTATGTTTGACATGATATTACATTCTTAACACAGTTTTTTGTGTTGAATTAAAATGACTAAAACATAACTGAAGAATCTGCTAATTGAATCTAATAATAATTTATGAATAATCAAGAAAACCTTATTTTAAAAACAACCAATCCGGAAACCGGTCTTCCTTAAACATTTTACAATTACCCGCTATTTTAAACTTATTACACTTTTCGCATTACGATTAGTAACCGAACCAAAAAAAAAAGAATAATTAAACAAAAATATATTCAAGACGAAGAAAATCGAAATTGCCCCTCCAACGGAGGGTGCGTTGCTCCCTAGCTCCCTCGTGCCAGAAAAGAGATAAGTCAGAAGATTCAGAATAATCTATATATTGCTTTCGCACTATGTAAACCTACTTCCACAAAAAAATGTGAATTGGGTACAATGTAACGCGTCAATAGTTTGTTTTTATGTCAATTTACGCATCTCATCATAGACACTTTTATAATAAAATATCAGTCATCAGATCATCGTCATCAGCTAAAATGAATAGTACTCGTTGAGACACATCGAATGAGCCCACACTCATGCAATGTATACATTCACGAATATTTAAACTAAGACTTGGACGTCCACGATAATATCGTCACGTTGGAAATAATAAAACCACCTATTCCTTGTAGGAAATGTTACTGACTTACCTAGATATAAATTAGACAGACCTATTCTTCTCCAAATTAAAAAAAAATCACTTCTCTCTAAGTCCTTTTTATCATAGTGCCCCGTTTCGTAGCCTCTGGCCCTTTTGGAGGAGTTTCTTGCCCGTTCTTCTCCATAGAGATCTACGTTTTGGAATGGGCAACTAACTTCAACTTTCTGACTAACTGACAGACTATTTAATTTTGACAATTCAAAAGTGCCTGTACAAGGTTTAATTGAAATAAATGCTTTGAGTTTGAGTTTATTATTGAATAAATCACAAAACCATTCATCTGGTTAGGACACCGAATATTTTTTTTTGTATTGACAAATTATCTAACACTTCTAACGATTTTTTTGTCATTAGTGGAACTTCTAAACATACTTTTCACAGGCCATAGCTCCCGCTCGTCATTAGGAGTGGGCACGCAAAGGGAAATTATCCTCATTTAACCCTCCTGAAGGCGTTAACTGGCACCTCAGCGGAGAGCTCTCGCCCACGATTACTTTATTATACAGATTGGAACAATTTTTCTCTAGCTTGAAAATATTTTTTTATGTTTCTGTAGTCTGGGTTAACTCTAAGCCTCATGGATGAGACAAGCTTTGCATAGACCTTACATAAATTCGATGTGCATGCACGAAATAGTACTGCCGCAATTACCAGGAATATTTATTTCTTTATATATAGTTTATTGTACACCAGAATATACATAACAAGGTCATGAAGACATGAGGACATGATAGAGGATATGAAGGACTAATATACGAATATTATACGAAGGACGATGCTACTACTTTCAATGCTTTTTTTGTTGAGTTTTGTGACGTATGGAGACGAATTAAACCTGCGCAATAAATATCTGAAATTTTAACCAATTCTTTATTTGCACGACTACCTTTTCTGCAATGTAGGGTAGCTAGGTAAATGCACAATGGTGCAGCTTAAAAATAATTGCCTACACTTCATAAGAATTTTATTGTAGGTGTGTTTGTAGGTCCTCATAATCATTTGGTATGTAACTAAGTACCTGCCTATTCAAATGTTATTATGCTTGATGATTTTTAATAGATACTGATTTGTTATGATAAACTATACTAGCAACAAGTTTTTACAAACCATTTCAACCAGTTATTTTCAAAGCTGGTAATATTCCCACGCTATTTGTTGATTTTGTTTTGAAGTTAAGTAAGATTCTAGCAAAATTTTTTTATGTTTCTACTATCAAGAAAATATTTTCCTAATTCACAGAAAACTCAAGTCAACATTTGAGATTGTTTGTTCAAGAAAAAAGAGAATATTTTTTCTCGAATCACAGTTAACCGTACCAAATGTTTAATTCTGTCCCTTCGATTCACGAGCCTCGATTGTTTTTCCGAATGAATGCATCAAAATAACAATTCGTTAAGGATCCAGTGGCCAACCCTCTTCAACCCTCGTTCATTGTAGCTATCTATTGTATTGTGCTTGCTACTGCACGTTCAAGAGTATAAAATCAAACGGGACAATAGAAATACGTAATTGTACTCTTTGGTGTTTTATTTATCTGTACTTGGTACTCTTTTTTATTTCTTTTTTTGGTTGTGACCCGCCAAAGTGACTATGCCTGTTTGAATTTGGAACAGACCTTAGTGAATGCAGACGATTTTTTTTAATAGAAAATGGAGCTATTCTATGGCATTTTGGTTTACGCAGCTAGCACAATTAGTATCACCCATGGAAATGAATTAATTCTTTCAAAAGAACCATAAAAATAATTATGTGCAAAACGAATATTTTTCATTTTAAAATCGTTCGAATTTACGCGTTCCTGCTAGGCCCACTGGGTTACTTTTTGAGTAACCCGGAATAATAATAAGATAGTAGTGTAATAGATACTTACTTGTAAAAGGTGTTTTTATCACGTGATTGGAATAGACGCATGGGTATCTCATTATTATTATAATAAGAAGTACATCCATCCTATTCCATATAATCTCCACTGGTATAAGCCTAATCGATTGCTACAATCAATCAATCGATAATAACGATATGTTTACTAATCTTGCACTAACATAAATGTATAGAGGAACGCAATAGACTGAAATCAGACCGCACGCCCGACAATCCCATTGACTCTGTGGTTTTGTCATTATGTCCATGCTAATATTTGTCCATCGACGCTCACCAATCGATTGTTATGTCCGCGTGTACAGACTTAATGCTATAGACATGTGGACTACAATCTCAGAATTTTCAACCTTTTTCGAAGTAAAACTGACCTATTTTGTTCCTTGAAAAATTTTGGAATATTTTTCAATCCTCGTTTTGCAAATGTTTAGGTCATCTATCTGAGGAGCAGTGGTGGTGCAGTGGTAACCAACTTACGTGTCGTAGGTAATGGGTTAGAACTCAGGCAGGAACATTACTTTGTGTAATAATTTATTTCATCACCACTACGTACTCTTAAAATGGTGACGGAAAACATTGCGAGGAAACCGGCATGCCCTAGAACCAAAAATTCAAAAAGACGTGTAGCATCCACCAACCACCACTGTGCCGTGTGGTTGATCACGGCTCTCCCTCTCACAGAGAGGAGGCCTGGGTCCCAGCAGTGGGAACGTTATAGGCTGATTGATTATACTATGCGTATTATTCCAGGTAATCTATTTCATTTTCCAGTCTTGTTTAATTTTCTTTTTACATTAACGAAAATAATAAAATTTCAGTGAGGCGCGTAGATTTTCATTACATTTCTAAAATAATAGGAGAAAATCATTGTTGCTTTTTATTATTTGATACAGGTCGATCGATCAGGTTAAGCTACGCTTGCCGCGGTTGGTCTGTGGATGGGTGACCGTCTTTACATACCGTGACCCTTCAGTGCCTCGGTAAGCACGTCAAGCCGTTGGTCCCGTTTGTCATTCGTGGATCTTTGACAGTCGTTACGGGTAGTCAGAAGCCCGAAAGTCTGACAACCAGTCTTACCAAGAGGTATCGTATTACCCAGTAACTGGATTGCGGAGGTCAGATAGGCAGTCGCTCCATATAAAATACTGGTATTCAGCTGCATCCAGTTAGACTGGAGGCCGACCCCAAAATAGTTGGGAAAAGGCTGTAATAGGCAGATGATGACACAAATTGTAATAGGTAATGATAATTGAAAAATAATTCACATACTAGTTGATTCTTTGATATGGTCTTATTCATGCTAGAGTCAGACAGATATCTAATAGGATATTAAAAAAAAAAAACACCATCCCTTCTATACAACGTCCCTTAAGACTCATCCCTCCCTTTTTTATGGAGGGATGGTCTTAAGATTCTTGCAGATATTGTGTGAAATTTCCCGAAAGCTCTGTGAAGATCTGTTCTAATATCAATAAGCATAAAGTTACACGTACTTTGCCTCCGTCATATCACGTCTTAACGAATATCTGAGACGTATCAAAATAAAAAACGTCGATAAAGTGGCTTCATTTTCCAAAGTGATACAACATTATGTTCAATCCACTTTTATGTGAGGACGAAACACGTAGGTAGGTACCTTTATTGGAAGAGTTTCGGGGCTACTAGGGGTCTATACCAAAAATGTCTAATCTTTTTAAAATAAGCCATTTTCAGGAAAAGTGTTCACAGGAATTGCTACTGACGTGAATAGAGTATCTCTTGCTGATTTATTTAGCGCAGCCATAATACTATCACTATCATTTCCTGCTTCATACTGAAATGGACTTGTTTTGCAAGTCCTCTTGATCTTCACTACTGTGATCGGTGCTAAAAACCAACAGACCCATTGGCAAACGGATTGATAATTATTGAAGCACTATTTGGCTTCATATCGCCCTAGGGGTTTATGCTGCTCACAAAACACACGCGTCGACGACGGTGGGAGTTGCATCTGTCGTCGACGTGTGTCGCTCATGTGCATGCACACTAATATAATCCATAGATGGATATATCTAGGCATCAACCAGGAAGATGATCAATTTGAGAATTGTTTTCGGGGGGAAACCTTCAAAAGGCACCCGAACTCCAGAGATGAAGGTTGAGGAGTGTGGCATTTTTACCTCACTAAAACTACCCCGGTGATCACCATCAGCACATAGGAGTCGTCCCGGTTCCTCTTAAAAGACCAATTCTGGAAACCCCCCTGTGCAACGCCTGTAAGTCACATCCCTGGGGAGATTGTAAAGGGGCCTCCCCTGAGCCTCGCTATGCACGGCAGCACGTAACCACTTTACCACCACTGTGTGGGGTCACTTGGTGGGCGGCAGAGTCCAAAGGTCCACCTACCCTGATTGGTAAGCGTTTTCAACGTATTAGGCGCCAAGGCGGTTGCCTCCCCGACGCCTCCTTCTCCTAGAGAGTTAGATACCTGGGTACATCTTAAAGGTACAGTTACGTGCCAAAGGGGCCTATTAAGGCATTGGATTATAATGTGTACTGCGTTCAAATAGACAAACAACTTATTGTGG
Source organism: Luperina testacea (assembly GCA_927399505.1). NCBI lineage: Eukaryota > Metazoa > Arthropoda > Insecta > Lepidoptera > Noctuidae > Luperina > Luperina testacea. Next base: position 11,799,337 of record OV656768.1, on the reverse strand, counting down.
CTCAGTCACTGGTATAACTATGACAGTTGACGTTGCTTGATCACTCTGTGTGCAGCACACTTGCTGTAATGAGGGTTGGTACTAGAACTGTAAGCTATCAGCTTATTGCCTGAAAGCACTATTATTATTCACTTTCTGTTACGATAAACACATGGAGACACTTTGGATTACCTTGCAAACAGACATACCCTTAGGCATGTATAACAATAGATTTCGAGAAAACCTCCGCACAAGTAAAATATCGAGAAATTCATGTAAGCTGTAGCTGAAAAGTGACTTTTTTACCCTATGTCATCATATGTAGAGAAAAAAGACAGCCAAAAACAGACGGGAGTGAAGACTTTAGTTTGTTTTTCACTTTTTACCTGCTTGGTAACTAAAAGTAAGTGGGTAGGTTGTTTTATTAAATTTTTAAAACTCCCCAAAACGTAATCCTAGTATCACCACGGGCACGGTATTGTCCATTCGTCACACGTAACGTCTACGTATCGTCGTCACGTCGCGCCCCGTAGACAACTTTTATTGCTTGCCGTAATTGGGACATCGAAATACAAACTACTTTCGTTAAGGCTAAAGTTTCTTCGACAATTTTAGACTGAAGAAAGTTTGTATTTCTGATACCTATTATAAAGTTACTGCAGACACACCGTATTGCTTTATATTTTATGAACAAAGAAAATATTGCAGCAGTGTTTTTAGCACGTTTACTACGTTACTTGATACTTGCCTGCTGCATGAAAATGTTAGTAATACGAAGGCCCTTTGTACGGTACGATTTCTTTACGGCACGGCGAATAAACCGCGGCGTAGAAAAAACATGTCCGTCAAAAAGCTGCCATAGTGATCCATATAACACTGATGACCGCAAGAAAAACATGTATGTACAAAGGGCATAACTGTATTACCTACACTTTCAGGCTATACTTTGAAACCGAGACACTTCTTTATGCACAGCATGGCATGGCAAACTATATTCCTAAAACCGCAAATAAAAACAAAGTTTCATTTTATTTACATTCATTACGAGCATCGTTCGGCTACGCCACGAAACCCTAATTTGAAACTTAGTTCGAAAACGTGGCTAGATTTTACGATCACTACGTTTAACAGTCTTTACTTTCATGAAGCTAAAGGAACTCCACGATTTTCCTAATCAATTTATAAAATTTGTTTAGTTTTAAGAATACTTTGCGGTAGCCCACGCCTATAATTCGCGTGTTGAATAATTGTTCTTCAAATTGTAAGAAAATCGTTTTCACGGGGGAATGGTTTGAGTGGCTGTCATTCATCGGGTATTGGGCAATATTGAAACCTGGTTCTCATTTTAATTAATAATGACGAATGGTGGATGTCAATCACGCAATTCGTTATGAGCACTCCAATGAATATCTGTCTGCTTTCAGGTGGTTTGTTTAATTTACGTTTTATTTTTAATTAAGTAAAAATATACTAAAATAAAATATTTCAATGGCACCTTTTGTTTGTTTTAGTCAGGAATATCTGAGGAGTCTTGTCTACTTAGTTTCCTGAGGTTTTCTAGATATAGGGTGCTTGCATAAAAACGCAGGTTCCCGGTAAAGACAAGTCAGTAAAATAACTCCGTATTAACTTATGCGCTTGCACATAAAGAAACAGGTACAGACGCTAGCACATCAAGCTACCCGAAACTGTCAAATTTTCCCAATCGACTTTGAACCTTATGCTTTTGCAATAAAGTTGAAAATCTATTAAAGAAATTTGACAGGTTGTAGTAGCTTGATGTGCTGGCGTCTGTACATAATAATTGTAACCATTTCTTTCTGCAGCGAACAGCGGGATAGTTGCGTAATACAATATCGGTAGCAATAACTTTCATTTTGACAGTTGTCAACAACAGTCATTGCGTTATTTACTTAGTTTAACAGACAAATTTTTGGAACATAATTATGAAGCAATGGATTAGCAATATCCTTCAAAATGATTCAGATTATGATTGATAGTGTGTTACGCAATTAGATTGCTGTATCGGAAAACCCGAGTAGGTATAGGTACTAATTTTCCCAGCAACTATTTTTGTTTTAAAAACTGGTACCTATGGTTAGCGAGATTGTCCGAAGGAGTTACCGCTGGCCAGGAACATAAAGGGCTAAGGAAGGAACACGGGTGGGTTTTAGTCAGTAAGAGTCTGACACTCCCTTCCGCTCCACCCAGCGGGAGGGGTCATTTAATGATTGCCCATCCTGAAAAAAAATACTGGTACCTATACCTAATAATAATATAGATCTATCCTTAACACCTTATAAGTAAATGAAATCATGACTAATTGATAACTTAGCTCCTAACAAGTGTTCTACTGCCATTTCCTGTAGGTAACGTACAGTTGAGCGATTAATTTTCAAGTTATGGCTAATTTTCCTTGTTTATGTGTGAACTTCAACAATGGGTCATGTATGAAAATATTAAATTGTCTCGATTTTTTTTCTGCACTTATGAATAAGCTAATACTATCTACAAAAAAAGTATCAGATTTATCTGATTAGTATTTCCAGAGAAATAAATTAAATTCTGTTAGAAGCGGCCATCGACAGTAACCCACGGATTTTTATTCAATTTCCTTAGCCTACTCAATTAAAAAGTAAAAACTGTAGATAATCTGTACCGTCTGACATTCATCCATCATAACAAAAGTCTCTCAAAATCTAATCCAGTGTCCAAAGCGTGGGGGTCGTCGCGAAGGCAGTCGAAGTCTAATCCAGTATTCAAAGCGTGAGGGTCGTCGTAAAGATATATCCATAAAATCGCAAACAAACACAAAGCAAGAGGTGAAAAGTGAGGTTATGTTATGACAAATTGACAAGTTATGATGGATGGATGTCAGACGGTACAGATTATCTACAGTTTTTACTTTTTAATTGAGTAGGCTAAGGAAATTGAATAAAAATCCGTGGGTTACTGTCGATGGCCGCCTCTAACAGAATTTAATTTATTTCTCTGGAAATACTAATCAGATAAATCTGATACTTTTTTTGTAGATAGTATTAGCTTATTCATAAGTGCAGAAAAAAAATCGAGACAATTTAATATTTTCATACATGACCCATTGCGGCTAGTTAGTAAAGAGTTGAGTTATTATTTCTATCAAAATAGTTTGTTATTATAAATTTAAAGGTTAGGTTAACATAGTTTTGTGTTTACTTTTTTTGAACCCCCATTCACCCTCTTAGGGGTGGAATTTCGAAAAACCCTTTCTTAGTGGATACCTACTCTTCACAAAGAACACGCCCTCCAAATTTCATGTCTCTAGGACCAGCGGTTTAGGCTGTGCGTTGATATATCAGTCAGTCAGGACTTTGAATTGTTTGACAGAATCATAAAAGGATAACATTATGAATCATAATATGGTGAAGACGTCTGTGGTTTTCTTTTTTTCGCTACTCTTTTTTTCACTACTCTAAGTAAGTATAATCAAAGAGATTGGGATTGATTTTGGATTGGATTGATTGGTATTTTAGCAAAGACAAAAAAAAATAACTGAAGAATCCTTCGCCAATGGGATTTGATACGATTAACTTAACAGTTAACTGTCCATTATGATTCATAATGTTATCCTTTTATGATTTGATGGCTTTGCCCTGCAATCTGACACAAACGGCTTATAGAAATGATAATAATGTCATTACCATCATAGCAAGTAGCTTTTCATTCGATCATAAAACATTAAATACAATCTTCTCAACACACTCCATTCCTTGTCATAACATTCTTCAAAAAAACAATATAAATATAAAAGAGCATTAACAGTCGCTTCAGCAAACGTCGGCACACCATTTCAAATGAGATGGCAAGTAATTTCGTGAAAACTCAGTTCTGAAATAAATTATTCATCGGCGACGAAACGCCTCAAGCCCGTATTCATTTCATTTCTGAATCTGAATTCTACTTTTCTTTCGCGTTTTTTGCCAAACCTTACCTTTAATAAATTTTATATAAGCCCTAAGATTAAACAGCGAAGTACTACTGTAAGGCTTACGATAATATTGAAGATTGGTTATTTAATAAAGTGTAACTAGTACTACGTTGTACCATGAATTGATTTTTGTTCAGGAATTCTGTATTGGCAATTGTTTTATGGTAAGTAAATACTTCTTGGAAAGTAAGCGCTGGTTTCACATTTTTGCATGTTTATTAAAGAAGGGTAAGGGGAAAGGAGGATCATAGTCAAGTTTTAATCCAAATTGAGTTAATAACGCCATCTGTTAGAAAAATTAAATTACTATGATTTGACATATTCAGAAAAAAGCTAAAGGATCAATAGTAATCACTAGAGTCAAATTAATTTGTACCGAAATTAGCATTGTCAAAGGCATAAGTAATGTAAAAATTATTTAAAATACGGCAAAGAAAGGCTATATATGTATATACTATAATATACTATATATGTATACTTATATTTTACTTTTCCATAATTAATATTGTAAAATGTTTTCTATGATGCAATTGTAATTATCATTTCATAACAAAATAAAGGACAAAAATTTGAGAAGTTTTTCTTTATTACCTCAGATTCCAGAAGTGGTTCTCACTGACTCTGGTCCGTCTTTCCCCTTACCCTTCAAATAGGAATTATGATGTTTATGTTAAAAATATATGGAAAGCTATAATTAAATTAAGTATTTATGTATATTTCGGAAGGAGCCGGATGTTCGAAATTACAAGTTAGTATTCACTTTTAAAAAGTTAGTAAAAACTTGTAATTGCTCATACACACGAGGGGCATGCGTCAACGGCAGAGACAACTGTAGCCGTCTACACTAGTTGACGGCTGCCCTCGACAACGTGCGTGTATTTCACAAATACACGATCGGCACGTTGTCGATCGGTTCTGCAGTCCCAGTCTGGTCGAAACGTCAGACGGAATCCCGCAGAAGTATCTGTACCTATTACATACATAGATATTTTTCAAATCCTCATGCAACCGTGATGTATTAAAAAAGTTTCCAGTTTTGCTTGCGTTGACCGGTTGCCAGCTCTACTTCACTTTAAATGGAAATGTTGATTCCTACTACGAAAAAATATGCTTTAAAAAACTTGTCTGGTAAGACAAGCTGGTAGATAAAAGTTGGGCGATTATATAGGGTGTTTGAAAGCTGGATGCAAAGCCTCAGAGGGACCTCACTTGACACCATTTTGAGCATTTTGAGCCATACTGTCTTAGACGAAGTATGCCTTTTTATTTTTTTCGCAGTTAAAGTTGGTATGTTATTATTGACTAAAATTTTGCAGTTAAAACAAAAAAAAATCTTCGTCTAAAACATGTATGGCTAAAAATGCTATAAATGGTGTCAACTATCACTTCCTTAAAGCTTTGCACTCAGGTTCCAAACACCCTGTATATTACAATATCAGACGGATTTTCCCGAACTTTTGATTTGATTGAAAATCCGATATCCTTGAGACAAGTATACTCGTACCATTCCTTCTTCAATGATAACTTTTCATAAGAATACACGGGATTTTTTATAAAATGCAAATAACAAAAAATTAAGTTACATTCACATTTAACTAGAAAATAAATCATCCCACCAGATTATAAAATCCCCATAAAATTCAAACTATCGCTGAACAAGAACTCTGAACCATGAACCGTCTCATATCGAACTGAAACTTTCAGCCGTTATCAGAGTCTGTAATGGCGGCGATCGGTTCACGCTTGCAAACTAAACTCATTGGCAGGCCTCTCAAAATATTACATAATGATAGTACAAGATAACTGGGACACATAATTGCTGTTTAGAATGGCTATGAGCCGAGGGCTATGTGCCAATCTTTAGGAAACTCCGCAAAATTGTCTTTACATCGAATATGGTTTTGTTGACTTTATGAATGGATAATTTTGTACCAGAGTTTAATTTTAGTGGAATGTCGTACTAGATCAATAGATACTGGTTTTGTTAGAAATTAGGCGTCTGGTACCAGCACTAATTGGTTAACTGTAACGGCTGTGATTTAGGTATTATTTGCTAAGGATTAATTTGGTACGAGCAGCTCGTATCAATTGAGTTTAGGATTCATTGAATATTTGCAACTTAAATATTTTAGAGGAGCAAATGTGTTGTTTCGAAAACCTCTTGAGTACCCGTTCGATAGAGTATTCTTGATCGATGAGTAGGTACCTACTCATATTTATTTCTCGATTTTATTAAAGAAATGGTTGCCTTTGTCGCTGTCTGCAAAAATATTGCTGGCATTTTCAACAGGTTGCTCCTCTCCTACCATCTGCCTAGCCTTTACCCAACTATGTTGAAGTCGGCTACCAGTCTAACCAGATTCAGCTGATACCAGTATATTACATGGAGCAACGGCATGTCTGATCTGTTGTGGATACGGGATAGGTAATTCGCTTTCCCTTGGTAAGACTGGTTATCAGACTTTAGGGCTTCTAACGACCCGTAACGACTGTCAAAGATCCACGAATGACAGCCGGGACCAACGGCTTAACGTACTTTCCAAGACACTCTGGGTATGTAAAAATGGTCACCCATCTATGGACCAACCGCGGCAAGCGTAGTATAAAACCTGATCGATGGACCTTTGCAGCTGTTATTAGTTAATAGCCACAAGCCTCTCCAACAGGTTGCTTTACCAAATTATATCTTATAGTTTAGTAAGTACTTCAATCTGTAAAGACTTTACGCAGGAATACATAAATAAACATTTGTATGAAAGCTACTGATATTTTGTAATAATAAAAACGTGTTTCCGTCCAACATCATCATCCACAAAAATAAAATATCGCCACTTTGCGAGCTACTGTTTTTTTTTTTCTCCCTTCCTTACATAATTCTTCGTTCCTAAACTTATTGTTATCCCTCTGTTCTCATTTTCCAACATAAATCAACTTGCAACAGCTGCAGCGTTGCAAAACGACTAAAATATGAAATAATACGGTCCTTTAATGTAGGTACCTACCCTTTTCTGACTCTGACGGAAACTTCATCTGGAAGAACTCGAATTAGTGTAGTTCTTTTTTCAAAAGCAACATTATTTGTATTAGAAATTGCTACCCAATCAAAATGTTGTTTACATGTATGTTTTTTATTTTGTTATTTTTCGGCTATCTATCCCTTATGTTACACTTGCATTTTATCATCACCCTGAGTTTGACCCCCTTTGTACAGCTTTTTTTTACATGTGCATTAGTGTGAGTGTTCAAAATTGCATATGAAAATCCACCTTAAGATATTGTAAATTGTATAGATATTGGTGATTATACGATAAACAATGTATGTTAGATTCAATCAAGTCCCCATAATTGCTATGGTTAGATCCGAATACATCAAATTTATTTGAATTTAAGCCTAGTGTCGAATGTTAAACTCAGATTGTTATAATAATTAATACCTACTACCACAGGGTACCAACCCTGATAGCCTGTTCCTGAATATCTTAGCTGCCCTTCGGTTCAATCTCAGCCCGACTTCACCCACTACGGAGCACAGGCCTCTCTTTTCATATGCGAATCTCCACTCTCCTGTGCCAGGTTCTACCCGCGATGGACACACCGGCGACGACCGACACTTTGACTCCCAGTCCTTAGACGACACTCTGTCACTGCCTTACTCCACCTGCCATCACTGCGCCTTACCAGGTATCCTGCCCAACTGAGTTTGAGTTCCTTATGTCGTTATCCGATATCTAATACCGTAGTACGTTTGCGGATCTCGACGTTTGGGACTTGATCTTTAAGCTTCATGCCAAGCATGGAACGCTTTATGGCTCTCTACGCCACTTTCACCCTGTAGTCCCCTGCGTGAGCGTCTACATCTCAGCACCGTAGCGTAACTAAAATGTCAATAACTTCATAACAACTTGCACTGAATCGCTCACATAGCACACAAGCAATACCTAATTACGTAACGTGCACCAGCAATTTAAATCTGATCGGAAATTGGGTCTATAATTTTATTAAGCTGTTGTGAGTGGCATATTGGTGCGGTTTAATTAACAATTCACCCCAAAATACGGGCGGACCGGCCCATAACTCAGCACTGACATGGATTCCTGTGACATATCCGATATATGGCTGCACCTATGCGACTAAATGTAAGCTTATCTTGAACGTTTTGTGGAGTTTTGTTAGCTTCTGTTTCTGTGATATGTATGTTTTGCATCCCTGGATTTTTATGAGGAAGGGTTAAGGTGATTTATTTCAGAATTTAGGAATTCACTAATTTGTTTGGGTTATAAATAATGATTAAATAATTATCTATGATTCCCACTGTTAGTTATAAAATGACAACAGTATTTGCTCTAGCGCAAATAGTCTATGGAACGAGAAGAAACAAGTTGGACTTGATGTTTTTTAATTTAAATGTGAATCATAATAACTAACACTGTTTTTATCCTGTGTATGTGAAAACGTATATACTTCCGCTGTCGCTTGGATACTGTGATTTGATGTCAAATACACATCTATTACAACTGGACTGAGTTTAATTTAAGAAAACAGGGCGCCATCCTGCGCGTAAAAGGTGATGCAGGACCGCTTCTGCCAGTTGCTGCTCTAAGTTGCTCCAATTTGTATTCTTAACGGGATTATTTGTATCGATATCGATGAATTTTCCGTCACTAGCCTCTCTGTAAACCGTTCCCTAAGCATACCGTACAATTGGTTAGTTTCGTTTATAATTATTCCAGCACTCATGTTTTTCATTCATAAATATTGCAAAATCCTTTTAAAAGTTGTAACAGTGATTGATTTTTCTTTAAGCTTTGAATTCCCGTCTCGTACATAATAAGAATTTTAAGTGAGCACTAACATTTTTCAAACTAAGCGAAGTTATTTTTGAAATTACAACGCGTACTAAAACTTGGGTCAGAGCTTAAACTTTATAATTACATACCTTTAAGCTTAGAAATTTTAAACTTTGCTAATTTAACGAGAACGTAGAGCTACAGAATAATGATCAAAGTAAATTAAAATCCATTTTAAAACTTTTGTGGTTTTTTTAAAATAAGTTTTTTATTTTTATTCAGAAAATAATATAATTAATAATGTATTTGACGGTAATTGAGGACATTAAGAGGCCGGAGCATGCGTAGTTCATACAAACGTAACACCAAAATACATGTCATGTCATGGAGGCCTCAGTCGTGAGATCGGTGACGAGCTCCGCTTGCTGCTTGTGATCTTGAGTCTTGAATGTTGGTCCTTCCATTTAGGTACAGAACCAACGGCTAGAATACCTGGAAAAAAAGAAAACATTCCTGCATAAATACACCAAGAAACTCACCGAAAGCAACACAGACATAATGATGAAAAGAAGTGGCTAACATATATGAACCTACAAATCTCTCCAAAATATTTTCCTCAATAGCAGTTTTTACAAATCCTATCTACACAAAATGTTTAAGCTAGGTTAAGTACGGCCCTCGTTTGGGGCTACCATCCGACGTTTACCGTCGTAAAAAAAGTTACTTATAATAATAAATACCAATTTATCCAGCGGTAAACGTCGAGCCGGCCCATAACCATGGTTTTTCAAAACTTGTTCTGAACACGTCCGCACAATCTAGTTGCCTTGTATTAATCCGGAAAATGGGAAAGAAAGTCTATGAAAATACGTAGGCCGTGAAAATTCATGTTACTTTTATAACGTGCTACTGTTATCTAAACTAATATTATAAAGAGAACAGGGTGCTTACTCTTCAATTTAATTCCGATAGATCGACATTGGAATTGTGACATTTCGTACTCTTGAGTTCGATGCTAGCGCCAAAAGATTTTTAGATTGGGTGTTCATTTTGGAGAACTAAGTGGAATTGGGTTCGGGCTTGGCGTGGGGTAATTGTTGACAATATTGTTTTCAAGAGTACCGAATCACGTGACTGTAAAATTAACATTGGAATCATATTGGCATCTCATTGGAATTAAAATTAGTTTGGAGAGTAAGCCCCCAGGTTTGATTTTTTGTATGTTTGTTTGTTACGCTTTCACGCTAAAACAGCTGAACGGATTTGGTTTAATTTGGCACATGGGTAGACCATGACCACTGCTCCTAAGGTGAAGGAAAACATCGTGAGGAAACAGGCATATCTTAAAACCAAAAATTTTAAGATATGACATGTGACATCTACCAACCCGCACTGGGCCCGCTGGTAGATAAATTCGAAGACATGTGACACCTATCAACCCGCAATGGGCCCGCGTGGTATTTTACGGCCCACTCTCTCTCAGGAGGCCTGTGTCCCAGCAGTGAGAACATTAAAGGCTAATTATGCTTGACCAAGATCTGGATTAGGAAATAGGATAATTTTTATCTCGATATTCCCACGGTATCGAGACTTATGCGGGTGAAACCGCGGGGCGTAGCTAGTTGCTACTAATAACTTTATTTCAGCTCCATTTTATTTCGGAACATAATAAAATAATAAAAAAAATTCTCTCACTCTTCAGATATTTAAATTTAGTTAATAAAAATCATACTCTACTGAGTTTACTTCCCAGAATGTTTTAATCAAAACACCTGTTTAGTACCTTCCCGTTAAAAATACAAAAGAAAATCGGAAAACGGGTGATTTTAAAAAAACCTAACTGTTACGTTTTTCCCATCAATTACTCACCCGTTTAGGTCAACAGGGTGCTCCATTAAACTCTCAAAACAGTGAACATTTTGCTTGCACGCGCTCACATAATTTTAATCAAAAATTTATTAATATTTGCCATTCCCGGGAATTATACGTTATGGCATCGCCAGTTACAAAACAACGAACATGATACCACCCTACGCGATAACTTCGTTAACGCAAAATAGGCCTCGAATAGCTAAAGTTAAATTAGGTTAAAACAAAATAGCAGGGGTAAGAAAATAGCTGTTTACTTTTCGACTTACTTTGTATAAACAAATGAGGTTAATACGTAATCAAGGTCTGCGTGATTACAAGGAAGGAAGTTCGCAACGACACTGTTGAAGTTTTTCTGCTTTAAACGTGTCCCAATTGTATACAGTATTGTACTTTTGAGAGTTCATATTGCAAAGTCTAATGTTGGTAAAATAATTTTCAATCATTACAATCTCAAATCGTTTATTGCAATCCATAATGTACAATTGTCGCAATTGTGCCTGTCGGGCACGGCTAATTTTTAAATAAGTAGAGAGAGAGAAAGAGCGCTTTATTAATTTTCCTTGCTACTAAGTTAGAATTATTTTATATCTTATTACCTATGTATTTATATTTCCATTCATTACTTATTCTAATAATATTTTATATGCAGGTCATTCATTTATTATTTATTTAAGAGAGCGTCTGTGCTCTTTCCCCATAAGATGATGCCATTGTTAAACCAAGCGTGGGCATACGCGTAGTATGTGACTAGTGCGCTTTGTAGGTTTGTAGTCTTTTTTATTTTTATAACTATTTGTAACAGATTCTGTAGGATATTCAAAGCTTAAAGGCTCCCGCAGACAGTTGTGACGCGACTCTGGAAGAAAAATGTCCATGAAGTTTCCATAGAAATTGTTCTACCAGATTCGCATCGCGCAGTCACATCGCGCCTGTTTGCTGGGGCCTTAAGGTGGCTACTCACGATACGAACATTTGCAATGCGGTATGGCGCTCCTAGTGGCAGGTGCCAACAAAATGTTTGAAGCACAGCTTGGCCACAGCTTATATAAAATTTAAGAACAGCACAAAATGAGTATCTAAGTATTTCTTTTTTATCCGTTAAAATAGCATGTTTGTAATGGTATAAAATTCCAATATATCTTCGTCGATTTGAACGATATTACAACCATGCAAACATTTTAATATTATTATGATATCGTGAAAGCGCTCCCTTGAGTTTCCCTTGGATGGCACATTACTTTAATATAGTGCTTTATATGAAAACAACCTAATTTGCTTTTGAAAAATCGTCACTACCACGCACGTCAAAATGACACGCGACTTCCGAAAGACAAACATTATTTATATTATAATTATGCATTTTACACAAATCCTAATCCCCTTTTGACTAAGAAATTACAGTCCCACGGGTCGATCGAACAACTTAAACTACGCTTGCCGCGGTTGGTCCGTGGATGGGTGACCATCCTTACATACCAAGAGCCCTCCGTGCCTCGGAAAGCACGTTAAGCTGTTGGTCCCGGCAGTCATTCGTAGATCTTTGACAGTCGTTACGGGTCGTCAGAAGCCGGAAAGTCTGACAATCAGTCTTACCAAGGGGTAACATACTACCCAGTAACTGGGTTATGGAGGTTCGATAGGCAGTCACTCCATGTAAAATACTGGTATTTAGCTGCATCCGGATAGACTGGAAGCCGACCCCAACATAGTCGGGAAAAAGCTATAATAGGCAGATGATGACACAAATTGTATCCTAAACTATCCTTTTTTTAAGTTAAGTGGTCAATAGCGATTGTTTAACAATACATTTTTGACGGTTGAACGTCACCATATATTTTTATTTTTAAACAAGATAAATTTATTATAATTTCTTTAAGCTAACCGACTTTAAATAGTAAAATGTCGACGTATATTAAACTTTAGTCATCGTTTATAAATAAACCCCTCCATGTTACGTGGTTGATTACAATCAATTACAGTCCATAAGCATGACTGAAATTCTTGAGTAAAATTGGTCTAAACCACAGCTAAAATCAACATCAATCATGACCTCTATTTTCTGGTTTCCACGTACTTATGTAGTTATAACAGCGACAAATTGTTAAATAACTACATAAAAGCTATATTTTCAAATTCAGAAACCATTTGTCACAACTAACGCAAAATTAACAATCCGCAAAGGTCACTTAATTCCCTGACGCACACCTTTTAACACAGAGTACTAAGTAAAATGGAGTTACCAGTCGACAACAACAGTCAGACGCAAATTACGCAAGTCTCGGGCTCGGTTGTCCAATGACAGACGATTCTTGCCCTCGACGTTCCATGCATTTGAATACACTAGATGACTACAGAAATCATTCTATTTATTCCCTACTCCGTGACTTATGGCACAGTATAGGCGATATTTTTTCGCCACCTCTTTAATATTTTTCACAACGGCTAATGTAGTAAGTGCCAACATCGATCAATCATGGCATTATGTGGGGATCAACGATATTCGGTTGCGTGTTTGCCGTGCGTGACATGGTAGTACTTGCCGACATCGGTTCATATTAGCCGAGTCGACCTATCTAAACTAGACAGATAGATAAACGACTGCGTTTATCGAATTATATTACCCATTCATTTATTGGGGTATTGAAATATGGATTATGTGAATAACGATGGGTATTTTACATTGAGTTATTTTCTCAGAAAAAAAAACGTATTGTAAGTAAACCTGTAGTCATTAATCGTGGCTCGTGATATCGAAAAATATTAATTACTTCAGTGACACCAAAAGCCTTTTGTAAATTGTTTTAATGGCCTGAATAACCTTGCTGTATTATATATTGCTGTGTCACTAACTCCGCTTGTCGTCAATAAACTTTGTGCGAATATAAAATCGAAACTATCACCACAAACTGATCCCCAGAGAAGTTTATTGAGATCAACACAGCTTGATACATGGCAGCGAATCTACGATAAGTGCGGCGCCAAATAAAGAGAACACCTCTAAGAAGAGCATTAATCGTAATCACTTAGCTGAACGACCACTACATCTATCACATAAAGAAGTCGAGTCACGAAGTGTGTGCGAGGTTAAAGTGTCGGATGCTCACTTGTTTGAGAAAACCGCAAATAAATATTCTCGAGTACGACTAATTGGTTCCCGTTGGATTCGACAGGCGTCCGGATCCCGGTACTGTGGTCCGCCGCATAATTTATTGGGCTGACTATACCCGCTGTGGCGCGGACGGGACGCGTATTTACGAAACTCTATTCAGAATCATGCACCTGGATCTAATAGTTACGTATTCTGCGGCTGTTATTAATATCGGGATGGGTACTTGAGGTCGCTGAATAAGAAATTGATACGCGGGGTGTTTATTGTGGGCCTGTTTGTGTGCGGAGGATCAGCCCTTTGTGTTGTATATGTGTGTGTCTGTGTGTTTGCAGACGTTGTTACGTCAATGAACGAAGTCGGCTGTTATATATTTCCTCAGTGACGCAGTATTAAATAATCTTTCTCGGAATTCCGGACATAACCTAGAACCTTGTGAAAAGGTCAATCAGGTTAATACCTTCATTTCAAATAAACAACTTTTTAATAATATAATGGTTAATCTCTTTATGAGCGTTTACGCCGTACGGCATTTCATGCAAACTTTCAAAACCTTATTTTTCGAAATGAATGAACCGATTTTAATGAAACTTCATACGTAAAAGGTCTAAAAAGTTAGTAGAGAACATTTTCGAAAAATACTGTTAAATACTGTTAAATTTTCTATGGAAAATTTAAAATCGGTCTAATTAGGCTTGAAACAGAGATATCCAGTTATCTTTTTATAAATAAGAAATTTCGATAATATTCTCTACTAACTTTTTAGACCTTTGTGTTCTGCTTACGCGTATGAATTTTCATTAAAATCGGTTCATTCATGTCGAAAAATGAGGGCTTGAAAGTTTGTATGAAATGCCGTACGGTATAAGCGCTCTTAATACTGTTCTCATTAAGCATTATTATGAATACCAAATAAATGGGCTCTCAATTCAGCTTCAAACAAAATAATGACTGCTATTTAAAATGAAAAACCCATATAGGGCCTATAATACACCGGCATGAAATGTTACATAATGAAAACAATCGCAATGAGGACAACAAATGTGAATTTTATTTTCATTCTTTCCACGTTACGCAATCATTAAAAGCTACGATCCGTAATAAATGTTAAGTAGGTGACCACTCCAAACCTCACTTCCGGCAGACTGTTGGTGCCATTGTTAATGTAATATCCACACTGAGGGCCGTCCGCTTTTATTCTTTACAAAATCCCCACTGAAAAGCTAACTCGTAAAACATTAAATTGATCTTGAATAATTCCGCCCGTGGAAAATTGTAGATCCGTTTTTCACTTCTTTAGCTCAACGTTTTTGCCCATTTGGATTCCGGAGCGTATCCAACTGAGCCTGTTATCCTCTAACTTTGCCTTCTCGTTGAAAAACTCATGCTATTACCGTAAATATCAATTTGTATGAAACTAGAGGGAGGAGACGTTGCCTCCGGGAACCACAACTTAGTCTGCCGCAGTCAGTTACAAATTGAAGTGGCTACTTACAAGGATTTAGGATTTTAAATGTCACATCGGCTTACCATAGAACTTTAAATTGGGGAACATTTTCGGGTCATAAAAGTCTGCAGCTTTATTATAGTTCCCGAACAGTTTCGCTGGCACTCGTGATATGTAAAGTCCAAGTTTTTTACTCGTGATTAGGTAACTATTTATGAGGTTTTCAAAGTTCTAACTGCATTCGTTATATGCGAGCGGAGCTGTTCTCTGCAATTCGTTTCATTTGCTAGCCATATAATTTTATGGTAGCGGGAATACTATCATTGCGTTGGTTACAGTATTCTGAATTCATAAAATCCTTAATATATACTCCACTAATAGTAAACGAACGATGATTCTTTCGCACTGAATTTAAAATTTTCTTTCCAAGATGAAGCCTGTTTATATTTAGTTAGATCAAACAAACGAGACTGTGTAATTCACACGATACATGCACCTGAGGGGCAATCCTCGTAATTTTAGGAACATCTGTTCGACTAAGTCTGATCTCAGTCTCAATCTGTCAAAAATATCTCTAATTTCCCTACATTTTTGACAAGTTTTTGACATTGACTGTCGCTGTTATGACATTGCGACTAGATTTTAAACGTTTTTAATTACGGAAATCGACCTTCTGACATGACTCACCGCCATTGGTACCTTTTACATTTTCACACGACGAATAATGACAACAATAGCATAGAATTATGTGGCCTATTTATGTGGCCTACCCAAATGTCCTTTATTTGGCATTGTTCGTCGAATCGTTGAGCTCCTTAAGTCTTGAGTTGAGCTGCACGATTTCTGACAAATGCGTGCACTGACTGGACAGGTCCTCTCAATCTGTGTGGTTCTTTCCTCAAAAGACCATCTCAGACATCAACCTACATGGTCTTCATATAACCTGACCAAGATTATGTCTGGACTTTAAAAGAGACTATGATCTCTGAGTTTGTTTCGGCCTTTCTTCTCAGAGTAGTCAGATAGGAAACGCCGACCTCATCTAGTTTAAAAAATATATGATTGACGTGTAAAAGTGTTTGTGCAAACCTACTTACAAAAATAAAATCATTTATCATTTAATACTTTATATTATGTAAACCATATAAATTACAATTGTTTCTCAGTTCCAAACAACCGATTGTATTCAAAATCTAAACCCGCAAGTCTGTATGTCCTGACTTGAGCTCGCATAAGCCAGCTTGAGACATAAAGTGACTTACCTATGTCCCACACAATCTTCCTTGCAATGTCTGCTAAGAAAACGTTTGTATCGACCGCTTTCTTGAAGTCACTTACAATAGACTGTGGTAACCCGTTCGGTGATGCAATGTTCTGTAGTGGTTTTCGAGGACATAGGATATTATTTTATGACGAAGAAAGCCACGGATCTTCTGACCCAACTGTCCCAGCTTATTAACAAACAATGTTTTTGAAAGCAAGAAAATACGGTCAGCAGTAAAAACTAAAATGCAGTGGAAATTATAATGCAAAAATGAAGACTTATAATAAAGTAATGACCCTGGGGCGGTGACGGTGTGCTATGTGTTCTGGTGCGCCGGTGATGGGGAGTACTCCCCAGAGGAGGGTCCGGTATCGGACAGCCGCGGCGGGTTCACGGATGAGTGCTAACGCGTGCCCGTGTTCCCGCCGTAAGCGGCAAAGGAGGACACCGTGGAATTTTAGTGGGTTAGAGTCCCACATAACTGCACTATCTCCCCGTGGTAGTGCAATATGCATGAGCATTTCTTCATGATAAAAAAAACCCGTAAAGATGATTCCATAAATCTGCGTAGTAAGGACGTAGGTACGTATTTTTTAAATAACTAAAATACTGCATTTCCTATACAATTCAAAAACTAACCCGAATAAATAAAACTTTTTATGAAAGCATTCTAACTGCGGTTTGGCACTAAATTCTTCCATAACAAAGGTAGGTGCGATCTGAAACGCTGAAATAGTTTTTGCATACGTTCAAGCTACACGCGGTGTGGGGAGTTTTGCCTCCGCAATAAATTGTACGTTTGATTCCAGTTTATTTTGCTGGTTTTAACATCGGAAAAATAGGAAATATATTATTACTTCCTAACGCATAAATGTAATTTATGGCCCATTTAAAACATACCTCCAAGAGTTTACCGCATTCGTGTGTTTATCTTTTTATAAAACCATCGGACAGTTTTCAGTTACTCTGATTAACTGACGCAGAAAGAAGCACTTTGTTATCCCTCTTATGACCTCTTTACTTTACAGAAGTCCAAACTCAAGGTCTGCCAACGAGCGATGGAGCACAGTATACTAGGCGTTAAATTAACGGATCGTGTTCGAAACACAATTCTGCGCTCCAAAACAAAGAAAGCTGACGTAGCTCAAAAAGCTGCTCAACTTAAATGGGACAGGGCAGGCCATGTCTGCCGAATGACCAACTGTGGGCCGAAATAGTACATAACTGGTGCCCTGAGACAGTGAGACAGGGTAGCGGTAGACCACGTAAGAAATGGCGGGACAAGCTGGATAGGTTCTGTCAAAACTGGAAGGAGGACGCGCGGGCTCGCGAAAGATGCCTTTGCCCAGGAGTGGACAGCGTAGACTACCTAAAAAAACCTCTTTACAAAAAATTGTTTCAATCCAATTCAATTTTTTTTTTAATTTGCCACGTTTCGGTACTAAATTCTTCGAAAAGGCACCATAAATGTTGGAATAGTTTTTGCGTACGTTCAAACCATACGTGGGGGTGTGTCGCCGCCACTATAAATTGAACGTAAAGTTTGATTCCAATTTGTATAGACAACCGTAAAATGGGAAAATACAAGCGTAGCGCTGAATAAAAACAACACACAGTCGTTTTTTATTGAGTCTTACGTAATCCTTGGAAGATAAAACGTTAGTAAACAGGACTTTCTTTTTAATATTTAAACGGGTGTAATTTAATAAAAGACGTAAACTAAATCTTCGTCTTTTCATACCTATACAGGCTGGCACATCGACGCGCAAACTATACCCATTAATTCAGCAATTGATTCTAAAAGCGTAGAAATTTTTCAAAGATTATCAAAAAAAATTGCAGTTCAGTACAATCACCAAAAGAGATAAGTAACCAGGGTCGTCGGATATAGTTGAAGTTTAGTAGGAAACCGATGGATATTTTCGAATGAAATTTAATTTGATAAATGAACTGTCTGTTTTCTATTAATTTAATTAAATTTTACTCGAAAACATCTATCGGTTTCTTACTAAACCTCAACTACACCGACGACCCTAGTTACTTATCTCCTTTGGTGACCGTACATTTTGACCGCGTAGATATTGCAAATGAAACAGCAGATTTTTGTTTTCAAAAAAATTCCACTCAGAGGGGTTCAGAATCATGTACTGAACCCATTGTAACAAGTTATGTTATGAGTCGATGCTGCCAGCCTGTTTTTTGTCTTTTTTTTATTTTGTCTTTCTTTATCAACCTGATTTAAGTACTTATCCCTTTCCCATAAACCTAACCAAATAACTTTCAGCTAACGATGAACATTATTGTATACAGAGTGTATTAGAGTGGTAATTAACACAAGCCTACAGAAGCAAGCGTGTTCTGTAGACGACACGAAATATAAGTACAATACCAAACTAAAACTCCTATGTTAATGAAGCGGTTTTCAGAGCCCTGCACATTGGACCCTTGTCAATAAAGTTTGTGTATTAACCAAGTATTAGTGCAGGCTATATGACCTACTTTCAAGTAACAATTAGCTGGGTTTAATGGCCTTTGACATAACTATTACATCGAATGGAATGTACTTACATAATCGCTGTGTAATTGGATGGGCTAGTTGGCACGCTATCATCCGTTTTTTTTTTCGTTCTATTTTTAAAGTGTAATGGGGAAGCGAATGAAGTCATGATACTGTTTTATTCATTGAAAAGGAATTTACTTTTTAAATCGTGTTGCATCTTGAGGTTTGGTTGCTTCAGAGAATCTATACATCTCTAATGTAAAGCTGAAGAGTTTACTTGTTTGTATATTTGAACGCGCTAATCTCTAGAACTACAATTCGGATTTAAAATTTTCTTGTTTCATTTGATAGCCCAATTCTTGAGCAAGGCTATAGGCTATTTAACGTCACACCATGACCCTTTGGAACTGAGCAAAAATAATAAAACATCAGGAAGAACGCTAAGTGAAAACGAAGTAATAGTGCGGGCAGATTATGCGATGCGACGGGGTGGATCGGGAGAACAAGAAATTTTCACGCGGAGGAAGTCGCGGGCAAAAGCTAGTAATTATATAATTAGATTTAGTTAATAAACCTTCACTGTACCTTTGTTCCTAGGTGCAGCTAACTTTCGGTATACCATACACCAACTTAGGAACAACTTAAATTGTTTAATTTAACTTGAACATAAATTCATCGCTTGACTAAAAAAGTTTGAATGAAAATGTGAACCATATACATATATATTTTTATAGCTTACATTCTGTAGATGGGATGAACTTGCCCTACGGTGATTCTTTCCGGTCAACTTTTCCACTTCATTTAAGTTCTATACTTATATTGTACTTAATGGCGAAAAGTTGGGGACTTCACAAAGATTTAACAATGCTTATTTTGAAGGGAGCTCGCCCTCCACGTTTCCTATTTATCTGAACGAGGCTTTGTTACAGAAACGTTTATTGAACGAAAGCCATTTCGTTGCTTAATTATACATTTTGCGTATTAATTAATTACTGATAAAATTTTATTGTTAATGAAGAAACTGCGAGATTAAAGTGGAGTACCTAATTCGATTTAGTACTAACTCGAAATAATAAAGACTTGATCAAAGCGCGAACGGGCGAACTCTCAATAGATGAATAAAACTCCACAAGATTGCCAAGTTTAATTATGAAGTTAATTAGGTTGGTTTGATGAAAAATTTAAATCCTCACTCAAGTTAATTTCCTCAGGAACCCGGGATCCGTTTTCTTATTCACATTTCTCCGGACAAATTTAATCCAGATGAGAGAAGATTCATAGAAATCGTTATTATTTAAACTTATGAATTTGAACTGATGTGCATTCGAATTAAAATTGTTTTTTTTTTTTTGCAAAATGTCAATACATTTTTAAGCAAACAATATACTTAAATAAAATACCAGAATATATATTAAATAACAAAATATTATCAGCCTATACTGTTCCCACTGCTGGCACACACACAAGCCACACAAGCCTTCTCTTTTCGAAAAAGAGTGGGCTATATCCTACCACACGGGCCCAGTGCGTGTAGATGTCACATGTATTCGAATTTTTGGTTCTAAGTATCTCACGATGTCACTGTTTTGAGACATGGTGATGAAATTATTAGCACAAAGTAAAGTGCCTATCTGGGTTCAGACCCACGACCTACAACTCGTAAGTCGGCCACTACTGCTCACACAAATAACAAATTATTGGTACATACTTAAACATCATTATTTTAACAGACTATATTATCAATACAGACTCCCACTGCGAAGCATTTCTTTTTGGCAACGTTGCTTCTGCCTATCTTCGCATCGCAGATAAACGAATTCACATTCGCTACCTCTATCAAAACTTAGGTAAGCTATTAAATGCTGAAGGCGTGAAAGTTTTATAAATCTAGATAACCGGTATTCGTGTGAATCTCACATACTCAAATACCTTTCCTCCAGTAATTAATTAGTCCATTTTATCAAAGATTTTAGGTGAAACGTGTCTGTTTAACATTCCAGTTTTAAATTAGCCCCACGCGTCTTTCAACCAAAGAAAAAAATAAACCAATTTTTGGTCACGGCCCTTTTTATTTTCGAAAGACATTATTAGTATAAATTAATTCAATGTGCGACCATATTAATTCAACGTAACGACATCTTTATGAGCTGTGACACAAAGTAGGACGTGTATACGAAGAATAAATCTGTCAGTGAAGTTTACGCCCGGTCACAAATTGTAATTTACCGTCACATGTGCCGAACGAATAGTTATATTTCTATGTTACTCATGTCTGAGGGGCAATTCTACTAATTTTAAGAACGTTCACAGTCTGATCTCAGTCTCAATCTGTCAAAAAATACTTCAAATTTACATTTTGACAAGTTTTTGACATTTCTTTGTCGCTGAGATGAGACTGCGACTAGATTTTGAACGTTTTAAATTAGTAGAATTGGCCCTCAGTTGTGTATGGCGGGCATCTTAACGAGTCAAGTAATGCTTGAGCGATAATATCAATGACACAATTTTCTGTTACATACGTTTTGTGAATAAAAAAACGTAAAAGGCCAAACCAATTTCATATTTGGGATTTATGAAGTTAAATTGAATGAACATTGATAAGTGCAATTGGAAACAAAATATTTTTAAATATGATACAATATTTTTTTTATTTATCATCAATTTGTGAGTTTGTCGAACGCAATGTTTGGTTACTTGATAAAAAGTATTTTATCATGGAAAATATAATACCTTCACGAGTAAAGCAGTTTGTTAATTTTTACGTTCAAAAAGTGCTGATTCTCAGCCTAGTTTGAATATGTGACTTTTGATTTGATTGAAAGATATAAAAGAACATGGAAAATTAAAATGTCCTCAAACTTTAACTGAAACTGGCAAGAATGTAATTAAAACCTCATCAAAAGCATCGCCTAACGGCCCAACATGTTGATGAATAAATGTATTAGAAACTCTATGCTCACTAATTCAACAGTCTATGTGTCACAGGCCTGAACTAATAACTCTAATGCGCTTATTATCCGATGCCCTTGTAATATTGTAAATTATGTCCCAAGTCACATCATGTAACAATAAATCTTTGTCTAAATCAAAAACCATTAGACACGCTTATTCATAAAGCTGGTTATTCTGTTAATTTTATTAAAACATACACGGTGTAAGTCGAAGTTAACCTCAAATTGGATCCGCGCCGAACAGACTTGGGCTCTAGTTTGTCAACTTCAATATTTAACTTGTCCCCTGTAGTTTCCAAGTTCTATCTGTCATGAACACAATGGTTGAGAACAGTAGACATACTTCAGTGTGTTTTGCGATCTATTGCTTGCTATTATGTGCTCTCCAAAAGTTTTAAGTGTTACAGATGCTCGGAAAAACTTTGATTTGGCAGCAATTTTAGTTTAGTGTAACTATACAAAACATACATATTTGGGGCAAACAAAGTTTTGATAAAGATGAAACCACTGTTCCAATGCTTTTGTAATAATGTGCTTTGAATGTCAGGTAATTCAGTCAATAAAGAAGTAATAACCTTAAGGGGAATTAATGGCAATGTGAAAGATTTTCTTTGATCGTCAAAGAAGGCACCAATCTGACACCGATGATTGATATGAAATAGATATAATGTAAACAAAGAAAACTGAAGCAGAACAAGAGTTACCACAAGTATAATTTTGTATCGCTGAAAAAAAAGTCAGAAACACCACACTAATTGCCAATCCAAAAAAACTATACAGAAAAAACTTACATTAATATCAATATCATTTCCGACATCATTTGTCAATACCCTCTATTTTTACACAGTTCGTTTTGAAATCGAAGCGGCGAATCGGTTATCCAGCAGTCGATTCCCTGGCGACCAGCGCGCGACAATCTAATGAGCTCCCAGGGGAAAGACGTTGCCTTCCATTTTCAACAGATATCGTCCGTACGCTTATATTTCTGATAAATATATTCACGTAAAACCTGAATATTCTATCAGGGAAGCGTTGGGGATTGGAATCAAATGTCTTATGATTCAATATCTTTTGATATTTCTAGAATAAAAATGATATGTGTATTTTCATTTATGTTTTGTTATAGTTTTCCGAGAATATTTACATAATTATGAACCATCTGATAATACATGACATTTTGTGAAAATCTGCTTTGATAGAAACTCAATATTGAATACTAGCTTTTGCCCACGAATTCGTTCGCGTGAAGTTTCTCGTTTTAACATAAAAAATAGCCAATGACACTCAGGGATAATGTAGCTTCTCATTAGTGAAAGTATTTTCGAGATCGAATCAGTAGTTCCGAAGGTTGGTCCCTACAACCTCACAAACTTTACTCCTTTATAATATTACTAGCTTCTGCCCGCGACTTCGTCCGCGTGATATTTCTTGTTCTCCCGACCCACCACATCGCATCTCATCGCCTGCCCGCACTATTACTTCGTTTTTGTTTAGCGTTCTTTCTGACTTTTTTTTATTTTCTCGGCTCCTAAGGGTCATAGCGTGATGTTAAATAGCCTATAGCCTTCCTCAAGAATTGGGCTATGAAAAACAAAAAGATTTTTTCAAATCCAACTGGTAGTTCCAGAGATTAGCCCCTACATACAAACTCACAAACTTTCACCTTTATAATATTAGTGTGGTTATATTATAAAGATATATACATATTTTAGTTGTATAGATTATGCTAAACTGAAAACAATGGCCGTTAGTTTTTATTTATTTATTTAATAATTCAAGCACATAAATGTACAGAGGCGGACTTAATGCCATAGGCATTTTCTACCAGTCTACATACACATCACACACATCGCCACATTTTTTCTTTATCATTGGCAGGTTCCACCCACTGCTGACAGGCCTCCTCCCTTTGTGCCATGTTTCCCTGGTCTGTGCGAGTCTCTTGCTATGAAATTATAAATATTGCTTGTAGACCAATAAAAATATAGCCTACGCAATACAGATAGCATCCAGTACTACATTAAATCATACTTGATCCAAATTATTATCATGAAAATCAATTGAGGAAACAGAATTCATAATATTGATACTTATAGACAATGGTTTGGAAAATAGCGTACTGCTGCTACTCTCAAATCTAAGCAATGGTTACTACGAAAATCTTTAATGACACGAAACATTAATAACCTCCTTTCCTTACTTATTTGGTGACATAACAGTGTGGGTTCTTGCCCAATGATTTGGAAAACACCTGTTTCACTGACGTTATCTCAGGGAAATTAACTGTCAAAATTATTATGTTATTATTATTATGTTATTATTATTAATTATAATTTTGTATTTTATGTGGCCTACCCAAATCCTCTTCTTCTTCTTCTTCTTTGATATTGTTCGTCGAATCGTTGAGCTCCTTAAGTTTTGAGTTGAGCTTCACGATTTCTGACAAATGCGTGCACTGACTGGACAATTCCTCTCAATCTGTGTGGTTCTTTCCTCAAAAGACCATCTCAGACATCGATCTACATGGTCTTCACATAACCAAGATTATGTCTGGACTTTAAAAGAGACTGACCTCTGAGTTTGTTTCGACCTTTCTTCGCAGACTAGTCAGATAGGAAACGCCGACCTCATCTATTTAAAAAAAAATATGATTGAAGTGTAAAAGTGTTTGTGCAATACTACTTACAAAAATAAAATAATTTATCATTTGTCAAACAAATTGTTTATCAACTTTGTTGCTGTTGTTCTTTGAAAGTCGTATGTAATTACTATAACACGGCAAATTGATGTAGGTTGTGAATTCGCTTAACAATTAATTTGTTGATTTCCCAAGACCCTAACTTATCGGCTTTGGAAATCGGGTGGGATATTCGGACGTATGTAGGCTCTATAATGATTGGCAATTACTCCTAGTTATACTTCCAGGTTAATTTAAGCGTTTATGTGTGTAACGGCACCAGCAATCTTACAGAACATAACAATAATTTATTTTCCTAACCATAATATCTCGGCTGTCTGCTGGGAATTATAAGCTTTTATCTACAAAGCTATTAAAGGCGTATTCAATTTAGTATTAGTATCTACTGAAGAGAATTAGTTGAATTTATCATCGCTGTGTTTGCAGACAGATCTGATTTATAAAGCTGTTTAACGAGCCTTTTAAACGATACTTTGACTGTAATTGGTAATTCAGTAAATTAGCGTTTTGCTGTTTTATGTTTTTCAATTAGTATTTGCCTGTAATAATCTATTTCCCTCTTGTAAGCTAGTACTAAATCGAGCCCTAAACTTTTCACTATTTAACATTAAGATATTTAGGTGCTAGTGAATCAATTTTCATTGTTCTTTTAGATTCTTCACCTCTGTTTCAGTATCAAAACTATCATCAATGTCTACACAAACTTCACCTGTGTTTTCTTCTTCATTTATACTCACATTCCCTTGTTCTTTGTCTTCTAATTAAGGCGGAGTTTCATAAAGAAACATCTAACTAATAAATAGAACATACAACTATATACGAAGACATTAAAGTTAGTCATATAGTGACGTACTTGCACATAACTAGGAAAGATAGATGTGGCGACTAACTTACTAAACTTACTCAGAAACTGCAAACAAGGTCTTATTGTGGTCGTGTGCAGTATATTGTTTGCAAGTGCACACGAACGTTGATAATTTAATTTAGCTACTGCTGCCTTTATCGAGTGTCTCTGACATGCAGAAAGTGGTTTGCCGGGTTTTTGTGTTGATATATCTTGATATGGATAGTTGAATAATGAAATTCATGAAAAGTTTTTACTTGTTAGTTGTTACCTACCTTGCTTTTTGACAAAATTGGGCAGTTTTTATACCAGCCAAGTTCAAAAAAATAGGTTGACATTTTTAAACTTAGTAGGTACCTGCCTATTTAAGACGTGTGGCGATTAATGCTTATGCCTACTTTGTATGATCCACCACCACCATAAAAGGCTGATATGATATGATATTATGATTATGAGAACCTATTTGTTGGGCATTATTTGTCTTTTAGATTCCCGTAACACAGTCAAAACATACGGAAACCCTGAAAACAACTAACGGCAGTGACAACCCAGGAATACTAAAGTCGATTCTCAGTAATCAGAATCAACAGAACCAGTCACAAACATTAATACGTGTTGACAACTTTCCCGGTAACAACACAATTCTTGGACATGGGATTCTATCCTCTAAGCTCCTAGTAGGTACCTAAATTTCCTTTGAAAAATGTACCTAAATCAATTCGCTGCAGTATAACTAAGGAGTGAAGAGAATGAACTGCGCTTCGTAGTTTCATTTCCCTGTAGGGTTCGTTTCCTACCAGTACGGAAACGATTGACCTCCTTCGACTTTTAATCATAAATGAATATTGCAGTATAAATCTGTTTAGAGGTAGACTGTAAGCATGATTTTTTAAATGTATTAACCATCTGCATAAAAACAGTATTAATGAACTCATCTTATAGTAACTGATTTGGTTTTTTAGTTTCAAAACCTATAAGAAACAAAGAGAGACAATACGTTTATTTGCGATAAACATGACGCAGAGACAAAAGGAACAATTTGGGGGGAAAATATGCGTCACATCTACGCAAAAACGCCATCGCTCAGCATAATGCTATATGCGAGACAGAGCCCCAGCGCTGGCTGCGTTGACATGATCACGTCAACCAGTGCACTATACAAATATCAGCTTATAAGAATTAAGTTTCACCAAAAAGAAATCGAGTTTGTGAAAATCTCAAGACAGAAATTCCATTTATCTACTCCTTTAATTCTAACATTTTTCAACGTAATGATCCCCAAGAACCTTACCCCATCAAAACTAATGCACCCCAGTCCTCACCAAAGGCAGAATTTAAAAAACTTATTCGTCCCATTACCTACATAAATAAAACAGTAAGTAACGTGGCTACCTACCTATAGTATACTAAAACAACTATCTAAGGAGTCGGTCTATCCATTCTTTATCTTTAACTACGCAATTCCGTCAGCATAAAAAGCGCTTTCTTGCCATTTAGCGCTGTTTTCGTCCTTTTTTACCTCAAAACCGAGGCTATAACACCTCTCCCGGGTGCGGTAATATTTGCATTTAGAGCGAACGACTGATATTCTGACCTTATCAGAGGGAGATTGTGTTTGAGGGACGAATTCTGATGACGCAAGTGGCGCGAATCACTTAGATCGGCTGCAAGAGAGGATTCCCGGCTTACGTGATAAAAATATATTCAAAATGGGAGATCTTCATGGTTCAGAATAATTTTAAAATTACAAAGTTCCCGAGTAATTTATGCTTCATTTGATTTATGATGCTACTTACTGGCAGGCAAGATGAACAAGTATTTGTTGGAAACTCTAATTAAGATGTATGTTAATTTCATCTTCTTCGTCCTAACATTTTGTCGGTGTATGGCTAGAACTAAAGCTATACATTTTGACAGTTTACGACTAAGAAAGTGCACTAAATCAACTTCAAATATGATCGCGGGGCAAATACCGAGCAGCTCTAGCATTCCACTAGAGAGAGAGCAACTCGACACAATGCGAAGTTTCGGATTCTGCTGTATTGCCAGCTCATAATTATGAATTCATGGAGTTCCTGAGAAACGAGGATTTGCACATGCACCATTATTGATATTAATTGAATATATTACCACTACAAAGCAAGAATGTAATCCAATATAAAATCCTCTTTTTTATTTCGGGTAAAAATAAAGTCGTGTACCAAAAATACGAGTCAGCTGACTTCCTGTTTGCATAATAAACTAACTAAATAATTAACCGAACATTGAACCTTAACCCGAACAAGAGAGAGAAAAAAACTAATTTGAAAGACAAAAAACGGTAAACCTATTATCACAAAATTAATTAGTGCGCTCGTTGGTAGGATCTAATTCTAATTTAGGTGTTTTCACGATAAAACGTTTGAAGCTACCAACCCCCACCCCCCTCTCGTTTTGTTCAAAGGCGGCTTAGCTCGCGAAGTTTGTTTACTTTACTGTATTCTTATTTCTGTAATTTAATTTGCAAGCTCTTGGTGCTCCCGCTGAAAGGGCCAAGTTGTTATCGATTGAGTGGATTGGAGGTTATTAAGACTGGTTTATTATGTTCGCTTCTTAACTTTTTTACATCGTTATTTACATGCTAACATAACATTTTGTTTTTATTGTGTACAGACTGGCAGCACATCAAGCTACCCGTAACTGTCAAATTTTCCCAATCAGCATTGAACCCAATAAAGTTGAAAATCTATTAAAGAAATTTGACATATTGTAGTACCTAGCTTGATGTGCTGGCGTCTGTACACAAGTGTTAAAAACTAAAAGGCCAAGAGGGCCTTATAGTTTTACACCGCAGTTTTTCACGGTAATAAAAACGTGTGTGTACAAAGATACACACACGTTTTTATTGCCATGAAAAACTGCGGTTTATCCGCCGTGTGTAGTAGGCATGGTCGTCAGTGCTGTATGGATCACTATAGAAGCATGTTGACAAACATGTTTTTTCTACGGCGCGGTTTATACTCCACCGTAAATAAAACATGCCGTGTATAAAGGGCCTAAGGGTATATCTCTGTCCTGCCATAATAAGTGGCATAAAAATATTACACAGTGACACAAAAATGTTAAAGAAAGAATTAAGTTTTAAAATGAGTATACATGCCGTTTATTTACATTACCTACCTCTAGTATTCGCTGGTTGAACTTATAGAATATTCGCCTCGATCGGCTTTTGTTTAATGTTTTTTGTTCATGATAAGCTGCCAACTTCTGATTTAATCCAACGTCATTTTTTCCTCATTTGAACAAGTGTTTATACCGTTTAAAGCGGCATGTCAGTCTAATATGGGTCAGGTAGTGCTTAGCATTGCTCGTCCATTATTCAATAGGATTCCATTCCTCGAGCGAAGCGGTTCGCTACCAGTTGTGATGTTAGGCTCCGCACATTCAATAACTCTTGAAAAAAAAATACATTCCAACCACTCGGCAGCGGAACCTATAAAAATAACAAATCCCTCCACTGAAATTACGAAGCGACATAAAAAATAAAAGTGACAAAAATCCAACGGCAAATGCCTAGCAACAAAACACGCATTCAAATTAACCACGAAACAGGATGCTCGTTACGTAGAAAACAAAAAACGAAAACATTATGAAACAGGTGAGGGGGATACGGCTGTGGAATATGATAATCATATTTCAGGGAGTTTCAGTCCACTTGTTGCCATTCAAAATGTTCCCATGCAATTTGTCCTAGTTATATTCCACCTTATTGTTACCATTGTACGGACGTCCACTACTCTTCGTTGACCCCATTCTCCTTTATTTAAACTGAAACCTTTTTCATTGCTTGCAGCTCAGTTTTTATTGCTGCGACATAATTGGTGGTGTCGCATTACATAATACCCGCAATTACGCGTAAGAAACTTTAAGTCAAATTAGTAAGTGTATGAAGGAATTACCACACGCTGTGTACGGAGCTAAAAATAAAACACCCTATATTCACGTGGGTTAGTTATTAAAGCCGACCATGGTGACTCAGAAGAAAAGGATTTGTCGAGACCTTCTTTTTTCTTTCCGAAGCTTTCTAATGAGCATTGACGAATGCTTGGTCTTTACAATTTCGTCAAAGAAACACCTAACTTTGGAAGGTAGGAGGCTGCGTTTCCTGCCCCCGCTCTAGTAAGGGTTGATTATTCAGTAGACAGATAATTCTTGTAAATAAAATTAACGTCTGACAGATTCTGTATGGGAGCACTGTAAAAAATTCAAAATTATTCCTCGGATAAAATTATCGTTGCGTTGCGTCGCGTTGGAAAAATCAGCCCTAACAGAATAAACTTCTACACTATTTCATTACAACAACCACTCAAAACATAATTATCAAATTTTCATTCTTTACAGCAAAAACACCCCGTTTGTTCCCCTTTTTACTGTCGGTTTTCCATGAGAAAAGGAGGCCTCAGTCCAGCAAACGCCGAAAAAAGGATTTATAAATAAATAAATTCCCACTTCTCCTGCATTAAACCGTGACGTAAAGTGGCATAAACTGTCTGCCCAAGCGCACTTAACCCAAATCTAGATTTTTATTATAATTGTTTCCGTCCCTTTCTCGCAAGGGTGAACGTTGAAGCTGCAGGAAGATTAATAGCAACATTTATCAGACTTTCGTTTGTTTTGAGTGTCGTCGGGGATAACCGGAATTAGGTTGTTCGCGAAATGTGCTGTGAAAGTAAAATAATCCAATTTAAATTATTGCACGAACAACAATTGTTAAGCTGTGGAGCACCTTTCAGTTTTATGATAAAAATTGTTTTGCGATTTGTTATTGTTTCCGATTTGGGTGTGCAGAAATGTTTCAGTAGAGTGAAGTTTAGGCTGAATATCTGTTTCTATCTAGTATTTATTTCAATGGTAAGGTAAGCATAAATGAAGTAAATAAACAGAATACTCACTATGTACCAGTGATGGCAGACAAATTCTATGAAAATAGCCTATAGGGACACCTATAGCCTACATTATAAATATATTATAACATACATACATAGTTTTGCATCAGTTCGCAAAACACAACATATGTTTATTGAAAATTCCATAGCAACAAACAAGGACATAATGTATGATCACAAAGGGTAAGGTATAATAAAAGACACACATTTTCTATAAAATACTTAAAAAAATAGACAAACAAAATACGTTTTTAACACGCCATTTGCTGTTCTTTTTGCCGTCGCGTAATTTCATTGCTGTCGACCGAGTCCCACGCAAATAATTTGCATACATTTGCAATCGGAATAGGTATCTACTGTCTAAATTAAAAATAAAATTGTCATTGGAAGGACAGCGTAATGTTTTTTACTATTTTATAAATGTCCTTTAGTATGTAGGTTAGCGCTAATAAACATGTTATTGCTCTTAGAGTTAAATTACGTCTCTATTTACAGGTGTCGTCGGTTATGGTTTAAAATATCGTGACCTTTAAATTGAAACTATGTACTTAGTATATTTTACCTGTACGGTAAGACGGTTTGAAATAGAGAGAGCAGCTGCAAAATTATACATCAGACTTTTTAAGATCTTTTGCTGCTAGATAAATA
Organism: Luperina testacea; assembly: GCA_927399505.1. NCBI lineage: Eukaryota > Metazoa > Arthropoda > Insecta > Lepidoptera > Noctuidae > Luperina > Luperina testacea. Next base: position 11,768,349 of record OV656768.1, on the reverse strand, counting down.
TTTTAACATAGTGGAATGTTGTCAAGTGGAACGTAATGTCATTCTTTCTGATTTTTTCTCCCGCATTCTTATGAGAAATTATTATCTTACTGTAAAGCTTAATGCCGTCAGGGCCCAAATCTATAGAAATCTATAGAGAGATCTATCTATAGAGATCTATAATCTATCTATAAAAAAATTGGAGTCCGTTTGAAATGTCAAAATAACAGATTTTCACTAAATGCACATGAACATTGCAAGTGTATACCGTACAAAAAAACCATTTTAAACATGTTTGTCTGTGTGTTCCGGCTAAACTCCGAAACAGCTGGACTGATTTTGACGGGAATTTCACTGGCAAATAGCTGATGTTATAAAGAGTAACTTAGGCTACTATTTTATTGAAAACAAGGAATTAGTAAAAAGACACATTATTGTTTTCTGACATCCACGCGAACTAAGTCCTGCAGGGTAATTATTTAATACACTATCAGTAGCAACGGGTTTCAGTTTGACAGTTCAACAGTATTCATTGCGCTATTTACGTTGTTGAGCAGACATATTTTTCGAACATATGAAGCAATGGATTATCAATATCCTTCAAACTGATTCAGATTGAGATTGATAGTGCGTTACGCAATTAGGGTGCCAGGTACAGATAATAACAAATATTTATTTATGCCGCATGACAAATAAATGTAGAAACTAAATACACAAACGGTCAAAATAGGCAAGATTCTCATTAGACTAATTGCCCATCTGCACTATACCTACTGGTCAATGACACATTATGTAGGCAGAGAGGTGTATAGGTATACACAAACGGCCTCATTATTAAATAGACATGGTGTTATCCTCATTATCCATGAAAACTAAAGATTTACGAGTTTGGGTTACGTCTGATTAATAAAACAACAGAGTGAAAAATTGTAACGACTATAAGTTTACGCGGCAAAAACAAAGAGAAGAGATTTGACACACACGTCATTTGACATTGACATATTACATGTATTTAGAATGTTGCCAATAAAAACAATTAAGGACAATGTTACATTCATCACTTCACAAAAACCTTATTGACTAACTAACTACATAGCCTATTACACTATAAAGAGAATGTCCCATCTGTATAATTTTCCTTCAATACACGTGCTTACCTACTTCAAAGTAAACAAAGTCTTTCGGTTACAGGTACAAGGGGGTACCGAGACATTTTGTGCGAGAGCTTCCAAACCGAGGCTCTTATCTCCATAGCGGTGCCCTTGAGCTAGTTGCACCCTTTTGCTTTGCTCGTGACCTGTAAATACCGTGTGTGGCCCGCTTTAATTTAGGTTGAAGTTTGTTGTGCGGTCATGTTAGGGAATATTTTTTGGTAGTTTTCGCCCATTTCGTTTTTAATATGGTTCATTTTTTGGAATATGTCACGACCAAATCATTTCAGGATATTGCCAGAAAAGTAGAAATGATTAATCTAAACTATACAATATTATAAATATATTATATAATATTTCATTTCATCGTCATTTACCAATTGGAGCAAATCTAATTGTTACTAATTAAATAACAGTAATTAATTAGCACTACCTACTATAGTTCAACATAATCACATGGAGTTGTTACAAATCCTCTATAAAGCAAGTAATGTACATCCCAATGTAAAATATTCAAACTCTATGACCGTTTTATGATAAATACAAGGTTTCCAGTAATAACCCTCACTTTAAACACTCATTGTTCTTTCTGACCCCAAGTTACCTACACTTTGTATGAGTTAAGTTGAAGTTCGTGCCATGAAAAGTTCATTCACATCAATCTTCGTCCTTTTAATTTCTGTCGACACTAAAACGGATGCCATACTTTTAAACCACGGCATCATTTCACTATGAAAGTTTCTTGAAGGCGGTCGTAAAAAATTTACGATCTTCTTAATACCATAGAAATGAGAAGCTAGGTAGGTACCTAAGTGCCATAACATTAGAATGTTATATTTTATACTCGGCATTGTTTCTGCTTTCAATGCGTCGTATTATATCGATATTTGAACATATCGATTTTATGGCGTATTTTATATTGCCACTTTTCATATTTTAAATACCGGATAGCCGGCTAGTATAAAATCAACTAGTCACGGACTGTTAAAACTATTTACAAAACGTATTGAAATATTGCGGCTTATTATAAACATGGATATTGTAAACTTTGCGCTTATTTTACATTACAATAATATCATATTTAATTGAACTGTTCATTTGGGCTTGGCCTGTTTCATAGCAAAGAAAGAGAAGCGCGATGACACAACGCTGGTTTATATATTGCAAAATATGAAGCAATAAATCTATTGGTTGGACTAAAAAATTAAAACACTAGTGCTATAGTATGTTGTTTGTAGAATATTCTGACAAAAAATCAGAATGATTGTATGTATATTAATAGGTATGGTTTTTATTGTAAAAAGAAAGTTTTTCCACATATATTCATGATTGTTTTCTATCGTATCAAATAAGTTGTATTATATTTTCAACACACTATCTAACTAGCATACCCTGAAGAATATCATATATTTTTCTGATTTTGTTTACTGTAGTCGATCATATACTTTTAGGCATTATAAAACTTGCGTTTTTTGCGTTTAGGTCCTGTAGTCCCCTTAATGAGTTCTTGGGTCAATTCCCAGGTGGTCCAAAGGGTTAAAGGCTCCTTCAAACAGGCGCGACACGACACGCGACACAAAGGCACCGCTAGTCGTCCATCGAGCGGTGCCTTTGAATCGCTCGCGATTATATCGCGTGTCGCGCCTGTTTGTAGGAGCCTTTAACCCTTTGGACCACCTAGGAATTGACCCAAGAACTCATTACAGCTCTGCTAACAGGCGCGACGCGTGACGCGAATCGCGCGCGATACAAAGGTGCGGTACTTGCGGTGCCTTTGTGTCGCGCTCGATTTTATCGCGTGTCGCGCCTGTTTGTATGAGCCTTTATTGGGATTTTCTAACTGGAAATTCTCATGAGCAGCCCAGAGTCTGGATCTGTACCCGGTTGATTGTAATAGGCCCCTATTACATGTAATAGGGGGCGAGGGGGAGAGTCCCATGGACTGAAATGTAACTGGCGAAATGTGAGTATAGGTACTATAACACCCACAAATCTGCCCAACCCTTCGGGGAAGCAAGGCGTGATGTTTTTTTTTTTTTTTTTTTAAAAAGAAATTACCGCGGACATGGGGGTCCGCGCCATTGTTTACAAATTATTTAATTGTTTACATTATTTTTTATCATTAATAGAGAGTTACTGAACTCCTACTTTGGACATTTATTGTTAATAATCTTACATTCTAACTTATAGTCTACGTGAGTCCATCCTAGGTATATAAATATGTGTTTTTTTTTTTTTTTTTTTTTTTTTATTATTATTATTATTTAGTTTTTTGTTATGCATGCTCATGCAGACGTTATTTGTTTGTTGGTTTTTTTTTTTTTTTTTTTTTATTATTCAGTTACTACACAGTCATTACAATTAATTTCTTATTCTAATATGTTTTAGTTCCAAAGTTTTACATTATTGTTTATTTATTTATTTATTACAGTTGCAAATTATATCATATTCTACAGATTGGATGCGATTTCTGGTATACTGATTAGGTTTGGTTACAATACTTCTTAATCTAAGTTTGGTCTAAAGTTTTACAATGTTTTTTATTTATTACAGTTACAAATTATTATGGTAATATGTTTCAGATTTGATACGATTTCTAGTATATGGGTTAGGTTAGGTTACAATACTCCTTATTTCTAATAGTGTTCTAAAGTTTTACAATTTAGTTACTTATTTATTTACTACGGTTACAATAGGTATGTTGGTTAGGTTTTGGATGCGATGTTGGGTTGGGAACTTGGGACTTGTCCGGTTGTGTTTAGATGTTATGGTGAGGCTTTTTGACCAGGGACTTCGCTAGCCTGATCAGTGAGTCCACGACGTCCGCGTCTCGGTGTTGTATGGCCATCTTCATATTGTATTCGATGACCGTTTTCGTCGGCGCGCCCATCGCTCTCTTTGCGAAGCGGCCTGTGGCGTCGTCGGCGTCGTCGGTGTAGTAGACGCAGCTGACCGTATGTCTCGACACCGCCACCACCGCGTGGGAGATGCTGTCATGGATCTGGAGCCTCCTGGACTTAGTGTTTATGATGATGACGCTGGGACGCGCTTTATTGGGATTTTCTAACTGGAAATTCTCATGAGCAGCCCAGAGTCTGGATCTGTACCCGGTTGATTGTAATAGGCCCCTATTACATGTAATAGGGGGCGAGGGGGAGAGTCCCATGGACTGAAATGTAACTGGCGAAATGTGAGTATAGGTACTATAACACCCACAAATCTGCCCAACCCTTCGGGGAAGCAAGGCGTGATGTTTATATCACATTACTTTCACCTTGTTCTGTAATGCTACCTACCGTTATATGCAAGCAGGTACTGAAAGTAATCCGCCTGCCAAATGAGGTAATTGCAATACCCCTTTAATATCCATTATTGTAGCCTACAAAGTCCATGTTGAGTTAGGGAAATTAACGAGCTGATTATATTACTGACACTAGAAACTAATGGTATTAGGTGACGATCGGTATAAGGTAAAGCCAGAAACGAAATTATGCAACAAATGCCTTTAAACAACTTTAGCTGCATTTTGCATTAAATGCCAGAGCGATCATTACGAAAATGGGACAACTGCAGGTGAAACAAAATCGCACAGCATTCTTAATCTGCATAATTATATTATAGCTATTCACAATCATCCAACAGGCTATCGTATCGAAATGACATATTTCGATAACCTATTATGTATTTGCCTTGCCCCAAACAACAAACAGCTGTCGGAAGAATGTCGTCTATTTGATTTAAACTGACAAAATTTTCGGGTTTTGGACTTGTGAACCACGCTTAGAGGACTTCTACGATGACATTAATTGATGTTTGATACAGTACGGAAGCGTCGATACGCTTCCGTACTGTTAAACCAGCATAGCTCACAACCACTCGATAGTGGTTGTAAGCTATGCTGGTTTAACAAAGGCACCATAAATCACTACATACATTTAACGCTAAACATCAATCTGACCAAACTCCAAACAATGTATAAGCTTCTAATACCAAATAAACTAAATATTAAAATAAAAATATAATATCCTAGCATTCCTAACCTACCTAAAATTATTAAAAAACTAAAATATGGCGTCGTTTCTCCACACCGCTGTCAACGCAAGCCAGCCCTTGGTCACGAGAAGTGTGAACCAAATAATTGACAGAAATAGAAGAAAGTTGATGATGATGATGATGATGATGGGACTCCCTTTTCCGCACTTAGACTCCCATTCGGTCCGTTGTGCGTGGGGATTCTGGCTAACCGAGCCAGCCTAGCTCCGCCCAAAAGCACAGAAGCTTCCTGGGAGCTTCACAGGCTTCGCGGAGCGACCTCATTGTTCCGAGGATTTCTGCACGTTGAGAAGCCACGGCCTCGCAATCCAGGATGACGTGGGCGGCTGATTCCTCGGCATCAAGGCAGCCCCTGCAGAGGGGGCTGTCCGTGGCGCCTATGTTGAAAAGATGTTTGTTAAGGAGGTTATGGCCCGTAATTGTGCCTATTATTATTCTAAGGTTATTTCTACTCAGGCTGAGAAGTTTTTTGGTTAATCGCGGGTGTATCATTGGTAATGCCAATTTTGACTGTCTACAGTCTGTTGCCCGTGACCATCTGTTGTTATGGAGTTCGGTCGATCTTTGGCGAATCCATGCACGAAATTGTGAGAAAGGCAAAGGGAGAAGTGGGTACGGGCCTAACACCCTCATATCAGAGCCTCTCTTCGCAAGTTCATCTGCAGCATCATTGCCCAGAGATGCACTGTGCCCTTTGATCCACTGGAGAGTAATGCGATTGGACGTCGATAAACTCTCCAGAGCTAGATGGCACTCAAAAATTAGTTTGTTGTTAGTTTGTTTGCTACCTAAAGCTTTAAGCACAGATAGGCTGTCGGATAGGAATTTAATGCCGTAGTTCCGGATGCCTAAGCGCTTTACTGCTATTGCAGCTTGTGTTAAGGCAACACATTCGCATTGAAAGATCGAACTATGTGTGCCTAGTGGTATGTGAAAGTTAATATTGAGGTCAAGGGAGTGTACGCCAGCACCTGAACCGTTTTGTGTTTTAGAGCCATCTGTATAAATGCGCACTTCGTTGACTCCTGACTGATCCCTTTCTTCCTGAACTGTTTGTATAATGTAGTTCTTATTAAACATCGGTTGGTTTGGTGTTCTATCACACGGGGCAGCGATGAGAGGCTGGTACTCAATCGCCCGGTCCAGGATTTTAGCGTGTGGACTAGTAATGTTTTTGCCCCATATGCCCAGATGCATTAGCCTGATGGCAGCTAGCGCCGCTTCCTGCTGTATGTACAGGTCAAGGGGAGTTAATTGAAGGGCTATCTCCATGGCTGCTGTTGGGGTGGTTCTCATGCAGCCAGTGGTAGCTGAGCAGGCCAGTCGTTGGAAGCGTTGTAGTCTGGTAATGGTGGTCGAGAGTTCTGTCCTCGTCCACCAAACCAGAGCGCCATAAGCCAACATTGGCCTGATCAGCGCTTTGTAAACCCACAAGGTAATCTTCGGAGAGAGCCCCCATGATTTTCCTAACATTTTTTTACATTGGTAGAGTGCAATTGTGCTTTTATTAAGTTTGTAGTCAAGATGCTTGTTCCAGAGCAGTTTGCTATCTAGAATCACCCCCAAGTACTTGACTTCGTCTTTCAATGTTAGTTCCGTGTTGAAAAGTTTTGGGAGCCTATGAGGTCCAAGAGTTCTCTTGTTGGTGAACATTATTAGTTCTGACTTCGAGGGGTTAACCGATAGTTCGTGCTTCGTGCACCAACTCTCGACTATTTTGAAGGCCTTTCTCATGAGATCACATAAGATGCCCTCAAATTTACCTGAAATCAGAATTGCTATGTCATCCGCGTATCCCACTGAGTACAGACTGCTGGCGTTGAGCTCTAAAATGAGCTCATTTACGACTAAATTCCACAGCAGTGGTGACAGCACCCCACCTTGTGGGCAGCCTCTACTCACGATACCTCGTGTGGTGGTGTTCACGGTAAATTGAATAGCTCGGTGTTTTAACATGTTATTAATCCATTCTATGAGTGTTCGCGCAACACCGTGTGTAGCAAGTGCCTGTTCGATGCTGACGAAGTTAGTTTTGTCGAAAGCACCTTCTATATCAATGAAGGCGCCTAGGGTTGGGTTTTTGGCTTTAAGAGCATTACCTATGCGTGAGACTACGCTATGAAGTGCTGATTCAGTTGATTTGCCTGCACAGTAGGCGTGTTGATTAGGATGTAGAGGTCGTTGTAACGAAACCTGGGATCTAATCTTCCTATCCCCCAGCCTCTCCAGTGTCTTCAAGAAGAACGAGGAGAGGCTTATAGGTCTAAAAGATTTGGGCTGGGTGTAGTCGCCCCTACCAGGTTTCGGTATAAAGATTATTTTTACTTCCCGCCATTTCAAAGGAATGTAGCGGTGGACCAGGCAGGATCGGAACACCTTAACAAGGTGATCGGCCAATATATCCTGACTCCACCTGAGCAGAGCCGGGAAAATACCGTCCAGTCCTGCTGCCTTGAAAGGTAGGAAGGTGTCGATTGCCCATGTTATTTTGTCTTTATCAATCACTTCCAACGCCACTTCCCAATCCAGGCTACACGTGGCCCTATCCCTTTGCATTTCCCAGCTTTGCTGGGCAGCAATTTGGCATCCTGGGAAGTGGGTGGTTAGAAGTAGTTCACTTGTCTCAGCGTCGTTTGTTGTGTATGTGTTATCTGGTTTTTTTAGGCATCCTATTGAATGGTTTGTCTCTTGGGCAAGACAAGTTTTGACCCTCATTGCCTGGTTGTTACTTTCAATGTTAGTACAGAAACGCCTCCAACTATTCCTTCCTCTGAGGCGTATCAGTTTTTTATATATTTTACGGGCTGTTGTATATCGGTCCCAATCTACTGGCGACCGTGTGTTCCTAGCTCTGTTGAACAGTCTTTTCAGCTTGCGTCGGTGTCTTTCCAGCTCAGGACTCCACCAGGAATGGCGAGCTCCCTGCCTAGGTGTCGTGAGGGGACAAGACTGTTCATAGCTAGATATAAGTATGTGTGTGATGTTGTTTACATGTTCGTCTAAGTTGGTTACTGGTATTTCAGCCGGAAGGGCGGGAAGTCTACTTAGTTCAGCTTCGACGAGTTTAGTGAACCTGACTTGGTCCGTATTGCGAGGAACTCTTCTTGGCTGTGGTTTGGTTAGGTTGAAGTTAATGGTATAGCGGATCCATCTGTGGTCTGAGCATGATATCTCGGTGGACACATGCCAGTCCTGTATGGAGTTAGATATGCCTATGGTTGCTACAGTTAAGTCTATTACTGTTTGTGATCTGAAGTGAGAAGAAAGTTTAAAGTCAGTTTAGCGCTAAACGTAAAACCCACTTTGACCACACATAGCCATGTGCGGCTATGTAGCCACATAGCCATGTGTGATCAAAGTGGGCCTTAAGGCTCCTTCAAGCAGGCGCGACACGCGATAAAATCGCGCGCGACACACAGACACCGCAAGTCGCGCAAGTCGCGTCGCGCCTGTTTGTAGGAGCCTTTACAGCATGAATCATTTTCGGTAACCTTGAAAACAGTCTCCTCACTGATTTACTGATAAAATGTTGGAGGAGCCAAAGGCACTCCTGAAAGTATTTTTAAGTAACATTCTATATCAATAGAATCTTCATAAATAACTTTTGAGTTTCTCTAGGTACGTGTATGTAAACGTACATATCTTAAATTTTTTGTACGTTGAGTTTCTTTTTTTATATTAAGTAATGGTTTAATTTCATATTCAGACAAATCAATCTGCCTTGCTTTTTCCCAACTGTGCTAGGGTCGGCTTCCAATCTTCCAGTATTTTGCATAGAGCGACTGCCTATTTGACCTCCACAACCCAGTTACTGGGTAGCACGATACCCCATTAGTAAGACCGGTTGTCTAATCTACGAGCGACAGTCATCATTTAGATAAATACCAACCAATATCTTTTAAAAAAGTCTTATTTTACAAAACCACTTCTTTCTTTTAACCAAATTACGTCACCAGCATCGGTCGCAAAACTTCCATTATGGACGAGGACTTAGTTCGGTTGACCGTGACTAACATGCTTGGAAATATGCCAAAGCAAACTCCGCTCAACTCTAATATGATTTCAGTTTAGTTTTGAAACAAATCTCGCATTCGGCAGAACGTTGCGATTAAAACCAGCTAAATAAATGTTACTGAAAATAGTGTTGCTTTGAAATATTAGTTGTAAAAGTCGGGAAGGTGTAGTTTTAAGGTTCTAGGTTATTTGTCGTGTAGGGCAACATGTATGTGACGTTTTCAGTTTAACCTTCAGATGTTGTAGCTTATAATATTATTATTGGTTTTGCTGCAATGAATAAGCTGTGAGATATTGCAATAATTTCAGCGGATATATCCGCTTACCAAAAAAATGGGCATCAACTTTAAAAGCTCCTTCAAACAGGCGCGATACGCGATAAAATCACGCGCGACGCAAAGGCACCGCAAGTCGCGCAACGAGCGATGCCTTTGTGTCGCGCGCGATTATATCGCGTGTCGCGCCTGTTTGTAGGAGCCTTAAATAGTGCACTTAAGTAACTGAACAATATATAAAATAAATGGTTAATGGTTGAGCACATCATTACAGTAATATACTTTACTATGAGTGAGGAAACCGACATGTCCTAGAACCAAAAAGTCGAAGACATGTGACATCTACAACCCGCACTGGGCCCTCGTGGTGGATTACGGCTCTCTCGCTCCTCTCTCTCTCTTTCTCTCAGAGACGAGGCCTTTGTCCCAGCATTAGAAACATTATAGTCTGATTATGTTATGAGCGACTCAACTTTTAGGTTAGCTTTACCTATGTTATGAGCGACTCAACTTTTAGTTTAGCTTTATCTTGAATAAAAATACAAAATTCAGAATTGTGTATTTATGGTTCTAATAGCTTCAACATTGTTTATTTCATCGCATCTAATTAGCCACGATCTTCAGTAAGAAACTGTACGTTGACGTCAAAGTAGCTCAGAGCTCGAAGAGCTCCGTTTCACCTGAAGGCATAACAATATAAAAGAGCATTTTATATGGCGGGGTCACGCCCGGCACTGAACCTCTATACCTTATTTACATTTTGAACACTACAGACTGCTGAATGCTGTTGGGTTCTAATAAAGTAGGAAAATTTACTTTGGGTTAAGATTGGGTTGGACAGAAATTCTAGATTATGGGTATTATTTTATTAACTTACTGCCTTTGCCTGCCTTTTGAGAAAATTTGAAATGATTTCCTGGATTATGAACGAGGACGAAACATAACGAGTACCTACCTATGACGTATGAATTGTAGCGTGTGACGCTCTGTAGTTTCTGTCCACCCCCATTTGATAAAGGCGTTTATGCATGTGCGAATCATCATCTGTCACGCCTTTCCCCAACTATGTTTGGGTCGGCTTCCAGTCTAATCAGATGCAGTTGAGTACCAGTATTTTACATGGAGCGACTACCTATCTGACCTCCCAAGTCCCGACAGCCGTCCTTCCGTACTTGCCGTCGAGGCCCCTCGCGACGCCCCAAGCCATGTCCGCCCCGACCCTTGCTCGAGCCAGCCTGCGCCGCTGAGCCTGTAGTTTAAAATAATTCCGATCCAGCCTGTCCCTTGCTGACCTCTCCCAGCGACGCTCTAAGCCGAGGTCCGTACCCCACAGGGCGTGCCGTTAGCGTGTAATCGCTTAGTTTTAAAGCCCTGGCTGGAGGCCTTAATTTATTGAGGCATCCACAGGCAAGCCCGGTTAAGCAGACGATAACCTCATAGGTTTAACTCCGAGATGCCATTCCAAAAAACTATCTGACCTCCACAACCCAGTTACAGGGTAATACGATACCCCTTGGTATAACTGGTTGTCAGACTTTCGAGCTTCTAAAGATGGTCACCCATCCACGGACCAACCGCGGTAAGCGTAGCTTAACCTGATCGATAGACCCGTGCGGCTGTTATTACTTAGCCCCTCTATGCATGTGCGAATGTAAGTTAGTATTTATTGTAAGGCTAGGTAATAAATACTACGTGCGCCTTTTAACTATTTCTTGTTCTAGTTAGCCCACATACAACATAATATTTCACAAATGTCTGCCTGGACATTTGTGAAATATTGAATTTCGCAGTCAATCCTTAAAATTATACCTAATGATGATGAACCACCTCTACCCTCGGATTCGCCTGAACAGTGTTGATAATTCAGTGAAATATGGCATCAGTAATTAAAACTTTTTTATTACCCTGCTCCCTTTAAGAGAGAAGGGAACTTCTCCGAAAAGTCCCATCAGAATTTGACAACGTAAGTACTACATTGTAGGTTGTTAAAGAATAATTTTGAAAATTACACGGGTAATTAGATCCAGCGGTGCTATTCTGGGAAAATCTCACCGTGAAAACTTAGTTGAAGTGAGCGTGGAGTGAGCTGTCAATAGTGTCGTGTCCTAGCAAAAACAATCCCACTTCACCTAAGTTTTCACGGTGAGATTTTTACAGAATCGACTGGCAGATTTCCAAACATTATGTCAATTTTGACGCTACGTCAAAAGATGTCGTTTTTATCACCACGGAAAACGTATGAAATCGGTGCGACTTTATTTTAGGGTAGTACCTATATCAGGAAGTTGATTTTCATAAAATGGTTGAAATACATTATTTTAATCAGAAATCAAGATATCCGCAGGAGAATCAAGGTATCTGACATAAAGAATTTCCAAACTTAAGTGACAGTGGAGAGGCCACATTACTCGCAGAATAGATGGCCGCTGGGGTCGAAAGGCTCTGGAGTGGCGATGGCGTACCGGAAGACCTATGAAGGCCACAGGAATCCGCTGGATATGGGAAGCACAGAACTGGTCGAAGTGGCGGTGCTCGGGGGAGGCCTATGTCCAGCATTGGACGTCTTTCGACTGAAATGATGATGAAAATGACATTATTTTGATGTTAAATAAATAACAAAAAAGTATGCACCAAAAATTCGCACCACCATAAATTTCCGACACCTTCATCATAATTTTCTTAATACATGAAAACATTTTCTCCATTAACTCTAGTTTCCATTGAGAAATTGTTTTTTTTTGATGTTTTGTTAAAAGTCCGGAGCGTGGTGCAGCGGCACACAAAAGACAGCCATATTTCATGGGATAAGTACCCCGGGCTCATAATACACAATCATTTCTTTCACTTACTTGAAAAATGGCACAGCCATAATTTAGGTCAGAACTACGTACATTTATGTTCTGTAAACCCTGTATTTTATTAAGTATTCTGCATGGAATTAGTAGAAAATCGTTCAACAAACGATGCAGTCAGTAAAATGAAGTAGTTACTGAAGGAGTTACTAAATTTAAGGAAATCATCATAAATAAAGCTGTCCTAAAATGAAGTATCTAAAGAAACTATCTTAAACCCACGTGCTTTCTCGTAGAAAACTTTAAAGTGAAATAAACTAGAGAAATGGGAAGAGCTCTGCGAAGAACCCTAGTTCACAACAACAATAAAGCGGTGGTCACATAGAAAGTTAACACTATATCATAAGGATACTTTTGACATGTTAGCCGAACTAGAGCTGAGATTTTTTCAGATGGACGTTCTTCACATATCATATAGCTAAAGAGTTTGTTTGTTTGAACGCGTTAGTCCCTGGAACTACCAACCGAATTTGAAATATACTTTTTGCATTTGATAGCCCAATTCTTGACGAAGGCTGACATCACGTTACAACCCTTAGGAGCCGAGCAAAAAGAAAAAAAGTCAGAAATTACTCGTGGAGACGGCCCCTAAGCAAAAATGAAATAATAGCGCGGGCGGGCGACGCTGTACGACGCTTTGGGTCTGGAACTAATTTTAAATTAAACAACGGTTGAAACAGCAGGGCACAGCTAGTTAGAAATAATTGGTGATGTGATATGTTATAACACATTGTATCAACACGTTAAACCTGCACAATTTACTATAGGTACTAGGAAGGTTCGCCTAATATGTAGCCGATATTTCTCTCTGAATTCAAAATAACTGATAAGCGACTACCTACATAAATAAAACCTAAGCCAAAAATATCTGAACATGTGAATATTAAATTAAGTTATAAGTTCAGACAGATTTTCCGACTATATACGGTTCGTATAAAACCAGAATTCCAAGAAGAGCTGTCGAAATAAATAAAATAATAAATACTTTTTTTTTTTTCAATTAACTTATATTGTCCCACCGCTGGGCAAAAGTCGCCCACATACTTTCTACTTTTCTTTGTCCTGTGTCTTCTCTGTCCAATCGGTTAAGAACGAGTCCAAATCGTCACGCCAGCGTTTCTTAAGCCTGCCTCGGTGACGCCGCCCGTTAGACACCCACTGTGTGACAACTTTGGCCCATCTGTCTAGATGCTTCCTATACAGTACCCGGCGATAAATATTGCACATCGACCTTTACCTTTTTTGTATTTTATACAAAGAATAAAAATAATTATCAAAAGAAGCAAATCATAATTGTTTTAACAGCTCCTAATAGATACCGGACTGTTTGTATTTCGTGCGACAAAGATAACGTTCTACGAAGCCGAAATTAGCCGATTGTCTCTTTCCAAAGGTCGATGTGCAATATTTATCGCCGGGTACTGTACTTAATCCCACTTAGTACCAGTCCCACTTCAGCCTCGCAGACTGATTGCCAACATCGTCAATAACTGTCTTGGAGCGTATTGTGGTGTTGCAAATTTGGCCCGTGAGTTTAATTTTTAAGATTCTACGCTCCATCGCTCATTGGCAAACCTTGAGTTTGGTCTTCTGAACCTCAATACGCTATTCAATATGTAAAATTTTCATCAGCATCAAAGTCAACACTTCAAAATGTTCAGCAGCTTTTAAATGTTCGCTGTTTGTAAATGCTGTGAATTGACTCGACTCTTCCCCGAAACAGCGAGCTTATGAAGTGACGTCAACACAACATGGTTAATTCGGTACCTTTCATCACAGCACAATATAATTATTTCGGTACATCACAGAGCATTCCCTCAAACTTTGCGTGGGAAGGGCCACAGCTGATGCACTGTTTTTCTTCCATTACGAGACGGGTATGAACATAATGATTTCATACAATACTTAATACTATAAAAATATACGTAACGTTAATGAAATGGATGGAACGGTTGACCCGTAATACAGACGGTTAAATTAAACTCAACGGCTATCTTTCCCTTCGGCGGCGGCGGTAGATTACTGAATTGCAAATTTGTAGGGGGATATAAAGTGCTGGAATGGTCAAGAAACTTTTATTGAGGTCCTGCCTGTGTTTCTTGCAATGACGAAAAATGAGTTGTAATTTTTATTTTATTCTGGTGAAGAAAATCACACTAATATTATAAAGGCGAATGTTTGTGAGTGTATGTGTGTGTATTTGTGTGTGTTTATATGTTTGTTACTTCTTTACGCTCAAACGGCTAAACCAATTTTGATAAAATTTTGTGTGGAGGTAGCTGACACCCTGGATTAACATATAGGCTACTTTTTATTCTGATATTCCCACGTGATCAACAATGACGCGGGTGAAACCGCGGGGCGCAGCTAGTATTATATAACAGAAAGTCGTAGAGGTTAAAGAAAACGCTCAATTACACTGTTCCTATTTAAAAAATCAATCAACCAAGGCCTTTAGCATCCGATATTCGATTCCGATTTTTTTAACACAACGTATCCATCTGTTTCAACAAGTGTTTGCATAACCTACATAAGCATTTGTTTCGAGATCTAGAATTAAAGCAACTAGAAAGACTACAACATTGGTAATACAAAATACATAGGTATGTGATGAACAGACTGATCAGCTTATATACATAATTTTACATAATACAGTTGAACCAATCGAAATACTGACGCATCCAGCAAAGTACCGCAGTTAGTCGTGACCCATCAGGGGTGGTTCGTGACGCTCGCTTGTCTCAATTCAATACGGCTCACATGCAAATTTGTGTTGATTGTCGTCTGTATCGGCAAATAATCGACCGGGGCCTGGCGGGGCCCAGTCCCTCTGATCGGCCAGGGACCCCGCACGGCCCTTTGGAGGACATTCTATTGGGTAATAATATATTCGATGGCAGATTCGGATTCTGTTAGCGAATTAATGGTATTAATTTATATTTAAATTTGGTGAGAGTTATTTGTGTTGGGCTGCGAGATTAGAATATTGAAATTGGTGTAGAATTTGACAAATAATGGATTTATTTTATAATGTGAATTGACTCTATTTGTTATTAATTACTGGGTAGAGGACAACCTCTCAATATATTTGCAAATAATTATTAAGTCGCTTTTACTTAGCCTAGAAGCTGAAGGTCAATATTATTCTCGTAGGTACTTAAAAAAAGTTAAAATTCAAGTGGCAATCTCATCTCAGCGACAATCAATGTAAAACTTGTCAAAAATGTAGGGAACTTGATTGTATTTTTGACAGAATGAGACTGAGAATGTGAACGTTCTTTAAATTTCTAGAATTGCCCCTCTGATCGATACAAAGATACCACAGGTCTGCTATACTCACCCATCAGCATCTGCTTAGCTTAATAAAATTTGGTCGGCTTCCAGTCTAACCGGATGCAGCTGAATACCAGTATTTTACATGGAGCGACTGTCTATCTAAACTCCACAACCCAGCTACTGGGAAATACGATACCCCTTGGTAAGACTGGTTGTCAGATTTTCGGGCTTCTGACTACCCATAACGACTGTAAAAGATCCACGAATGACAGCCGGGACCAACGGCTTAACGTGCTTTCCGAGGCACGGAGGGTAAAGATGGTCACCCATCCACAGACCAATCGCGGCAAGCGTAGCTTAACCTGATCGATCGACCTGTGCGGCTGTTATTATTTCTAGTTACCCAATTTTCAGAAAAGCATGAAGATATTCTTCACCCCTTGCTCAAACGGCGAATTCCAAACAATGACAAAATTACTTTCAGCAAATGACAAAGATGACAAAGACGTAACAAGATGATGATAAACCATTTCCCGCCAATCAGGGCGCCGCAATGTTCCAGTGATTAGGGGTATACTGGACAGAGACGCGTCATTAGTTCGAACCCTTACAACGATCCCGAAGCATTCATCACGTTGATTGACATCGGATTAAGTGTACTTTTGAGGACAAAGTATTAAAATAATATTTTAGTTACTACTTATATTCGATTATATTCAAAGTTAAAATATCGACCCGAGGATTAATTTTTTAAACAATATTTAGACAATGAGCCTTTGTTCATCAATTTTTAATTTTTGTAATCGGTCTTAATGAGCTCCTTTCATAAAGGTTGGTCCTTGGCAGCTCTGGACAGAGAGAGGTAGAAAGCGAGTAGAGAGTCTTGTCCCAGCAGAGAGTGCAAATTAATGGCTAATATGATACTTACAAGGAATACATACAACAATACTTTTGTACGACTAATTGATCCACAATCGACTTGGTAAATGACAGTCAAGCAAATTAATACCTACATTTATATTATAATAATCATTTATCACATCAAAATTACAATATTGTATGCTCTTTGTACCTAAAAGGAATGGTCATCATCCTAACCTTTTCCCAACTATGTTGGGGTCGGCTTCCAGTCTAACTAAATGCAGTTGAATGTCAACTTTAGGTGTAATTATCTAATGGCTATAAAAACAACTATTATGGTAAAAAAAAATGGCAATCTCAAATACTCATTTCGCACTTCAAGAACACAATATCTACTGAAAATTCCAACCAAAGCTACCCAAAACAGACTTAAGCCCTCAGTTATACCTACATAATATCACTATTGTATTTAAGCCTTGTAATCAAAATAGGGTGTGTAGATAAAGTGGGTGGTTATTATGCACAACAACTTAATCCTCGACACGTGCTTGTTTGCGACACGTATCTCTTGCGAAGAGGATCGCATTCTATACTGCTTGGTGTGTTGCTATGAGAGAAGCGGAAGTTTTTAGGTCGGAAACATAGACTAGACTTCATATACAAAGGTCTTCTCTTGACTAAAAGGAACGTGTACGAGTACTGGGACACCTCCTCTCCGACTGAAGGAACGGGCCGCAATCCACCACGCGACCCCAGTGCGGGTTGGTAAATGTCTTCGGGTTTTAATGGTTTTTCATTCCCTTTCAGAGAGAGGAGGCCTGTATCTCAGCAGTGGGAACGTTATAGGCTGATTGAAAGAAAGAAAGAATGAAAATACATTTATTTTCTTTCTTTAATTCATCACCATCATCATCAGCCTATAATAGCAGTCCACTGCTGGACATAGGCTTCTCCTATTGCACGCCATTCAACTCCATTTTCGGCAACTCTCATCCAGTTCCACCTGCCATCCTGATCCATCCATAGGCTGATTATGTATGCTACACAAAACATACAATAATTTAAATCAGATGTTGGTTCTAATGAGAACTTCACTATTTAACGAAGAAATCAACTTCTACAGCTTATCCCTTGTACCAAACGCTAAAGAATATCCAGCTTAAAACGAGCTTAACCAACGTGCATTGTACTGAACTCATCACAGCTAATAGAATTCATAAACGCAGTGAATTCTGACTAAATAGAATATTAAATTAACACAAAGCCATGTTTATTTATAAATAAATCGCTTTACCACAACGTTAATAACTATGGTTTCATGTTTTGTCAACCAAGTATTCAGTTACTAATAGTAATGGAGTAGAAAATACTTATCTGAAACTTAGTTTAAAATTAGAAATGCCACTAAAATATTAACAAGATGAGTAAAATTGTATGATAAATAAAAGGGAAATATAGGCCATATTGCGTCCATTCTGTAAATGGAACACAGCGCCAATTTTCAGATTCGTATGATTCCACGAAACATTCCCATGCAAAGGCCTTCTTTTACCGAAACTTCATGCATCCAACAGTCAATCAACGTTGCGTAGTAGTAGTAGTACTGTCAAGCCGGACTGGCGATAAATTGACAGTCTACAGGATTGTCAGTAGGAATTTAGGTCAGGATGTCCTGCAATGTAGGTTATTGGAAATGTTTCAGCAGTCTTCTCATTCTTTGCTGACGTATACATTAGACATTTTTCACAGCGAAGATATACGTGGCATTTGACTTCACTTTTGAGCGTGCAAAGTAACGAGAGACTTGCAGGAAGTCGTAAAAAACTTTAAAACTAAATTAGGTTCACATAAGTCTTCTACTGCATAAAATGATATACTTAGCCATTTGTCAGACAAAAATATTGTATGATAAGTTTACCTACTATCCTTCCAGTTTAGTCTAGATACTCAAGACTATTAGCAAACGGCATAACAAAAACAAACACACCCGCCATGTTGGTTTACATTACAATATATAAATAGGAGTACAACAAAAAGCGATGCGGTCGGGTCCGGTCGCGACCTTAGCAGTTAGGTACTCGTAGTTAGGCTGTAACGAGCCAGTCCTAGTTCACCGCAAGCTTGTTAGACGAACGAGGCCAAACATGTGGTTGTTTTGCATTTTTTAGACTGGCAACATTCGTAAGCAGAGGTACACACTACAATGGCGGTGACATTTCACAGACCTAAATATCCACTACCGTGTTTGTTTTGTTTTTCGGATAATCACAGAGGATAGAGGATTTATTTTGGTTTACTTAGGTCTACTTACGCTTGTGTGATTCGCCAAAGCCTTGTTTGACTCACCTTGACATCTCAAATAAGCTTTTTGTCGTATATTTTTCTCACAAATCTTCGCTATGTGTGGACCAAAAAGCTAAACGTATTCCATTTCCCGTAAATAAAAAAAAATCCCAACACCAACATTGTCATAACCACTAATCCAATCTCTACAAAATCCGTCACCCGAACTAAGCAGACATAACGAACAACAGCGAGCCACGGAGCAAAACTAAACAAAAACGTCACAAGCCACAGCGCAAACATCAAGCAGTTAAACAATAACTAACAAAAGGCTTACATCATTTCATTCGTGACAAATTCCCGTACAGATTTAATTGATGGCCTACGTCATCTGAACTTGGTCCATAATTGGGCGATGGTGAGTGGCGCGCTAACGAGGTCCCGAGCAATGCACATGCCAAAACACGTAGAAATAGACTTCCTATATCTTGTGTTGGGTGAAAAATTAAATTACCCGTTTTAGACTGAAGGAGGGATTGTTTAGGTCAGCTGTGTCCTGCTTAATTGGATCGTGTCAGGATTTAGGTTAGAGGGTAGGTTGTAGATGAAGTTTTTGGGGAACGCTACGTTGCAATAAATCTGTCGTTTTCTACATGTTATTTAGCTATATGTGCATACTGCATAGATCCATTGACACTAGATGCGGGAAATACCTATAGGACCGATCTTTGTGGCTATGCTAGCCTATCCAGCAGTGGACATATTTTGACTGAGTGATGATGATGACGAAAAGACTGATGACAACAGAAAATCCTTATTGTCAAATGAATGATTACAATCAACAAACGGCAGTGAAAATATCAAAGCAGATAACAGTAAAACGACTAAATAAAGTTCAAACAAAACTCAACTTCTAATGAAAATAAGAATCAAAGGAAACAGCACAGTAAATCTATGTACTAAACTCGGAGAGTCAAGTCCTAACAACTATTACCTTCGTTAACAACTGTTAATAGGCTTAGTAATTCAACTAACGGGGACACAGAGGGGCCAACTGGAGCTAAAAAAACCACGATGGAATTAATCCCTGGTGCTGGCTTAGCCTAGTTAACTCTCAATAGGCTAACTTTAATCTAGACTCGAGATCAACCTGGATCAACTTTATTTTTCATTTCCACTTAAAATGGACCCTTTGTTAAAGTAACGGTTGGGACGTTTCTATCTGGAATTTAGGTGACGGTGTTAATTTTTGGAATACTGTCGGAAGTTTTGAGTTTTGGTTAGAGCTTCACATGATCTGACCAAGGTTTTGTCTGGACTTTAAAAGAGACTTTGACTCTTGAGGTTATTTCGCCATTTCATCTCAGAGATAGCTATAGGAAATGTCGACTCCATCTGGCTTATTTTTTTATAATATAATGTGTTAAAGTGATTCCGTTATCTTATTTTTTACAGAATAAACAATTTCATTTAGAAAGAATTATTTGAAGGTCTGGCTTTTACCTTAGCTAGAGACTAAGCATTATCATAAAACGTGGTAATGCTGCCAGTCTCTGGGGTTTACATTACCAGTCGACAGCGATGCGGAGGAATTTTCCCACACTGGACGAATTTTTGTTTGTTATAATAGTTTTAGTTAAGTTAGGATATTATATTTTTATTTAAATTACGTATTATTAATGAGCGCTGTTATTAGAATAATTGCAAAAGTTGCACCCAGGACCTCATGATCAGCGGTAGCATGCGACCATTGCGAATTAATTCAAGATATTATTCTTGAATTAATTCGCAATGGTACATCGTATTTTGAACATGACTTTTTACAATCCTAATTTCCTTTTTCCAGCCCCAAATGCTTGAAACTTCTTACGAAAATTATGTTAGTCTGCAGTCCAATCATATTGGAGTCTCTCATCTGCAGAATGTTTTAAATTACTTTTTTCATAACACAATAAAAATTTAAGTTTAAACAAACCCCGGCTTTAGACGTCGTTATCTCATACTATCCTTGTACACGACGAAGGATAATTTAAAAACTAATTACATTCTTTGCAGGCAAAACGCAAATAAAGTTTTGTAAAGTTAGTTTACATAAAGAGTCTTGGGCAGGAAATTGAGCAATTTTGGCTACATAATAGCGTGCGCGCGTTGATTGAACTAAATGTTCAAGAGACAGTTTAAATGAAAGTGACTTTTAATAATCTGAAATAAAATTAATTAATAATGAATTACAATAACAAATACAATCATTAATTATTATTATTTTATTTATTTTATTAATTTCTATATTAATGGCTGTAATTTATATGGTTTACATAATAGTATTCTATTCTATTCAAATTATTTGACTTTTCGTACTTAAATAAATTAAATTGTATTGTTATTGCTTCCGGCTGTCCGTTAGCGTAATCCGGTGTAGGTGCCTAAGTATTTGTCATGTAAACAATTCTACCAACAAAAATTATAAAAGCTTTATTGGATACTAGCTTCTGCCCGCGACTTCGT
Source organism: Luperina testacea (assembly GCA_927399505.1). Taxonomy (NCBI): domain Eukaryota; kingdom Metazoa; phylum Arthropoda; class Insecta; order Lepidoptera; family Noctuidae; genus Luperina; species Luperina testacea. Next base: position 11,747,100 of record OV656768.1, on the reverse strand, counting down.
CAGCATGAAATTTATTGTTCCCAGACCCATCCCGTCGTATCGCATCGCCTGCCCGCGTACTTTATATCACGTTGTTTTTGCTTTCGTTATTTCTGTTTTTTTTTTCTTTTTGCTCGGTCTTAAACCCGTCCAAGCGTGATGTTAAATAATAGCCTTCCACAAGAATTGGGCTATCAATGCAAAATTATTTTCTCAAATCTGACTGGTAGTTCTAGAGATTAGCGCGTTCAAACAAACAAACTCTTTAGCTTTATTATTATTATTAGTAGATATTTGTATATTTTTTTTTATTAAAACGACCTTTTCAATATGCAACAGTAACAAAAAAACAGAGTGAATAGACGGAATGAAGCAAATAAACGCTTCGTCAGGAATTAAAAGCACTCTGCATCATTCAAACCCTTATCACCAAACTTCGAGAACCCCAAATCAAACGGTTTTTGTGAAACAACCCTAATTCTAAGTTTAAATTAATATAATCAACCATCTAACACCATTGGTCAATATTGAAGTTCATATTTTATTTAACTTTGTTTGTTTAGTTTAATTTAACTTTGTGTTGATGGTAAATTAGGGGTTTATGTAGGTAAGCAATTGTTTAAGGTCAAGGCAATTGATTGATTCGACTTCCTTAACTAACACTGTGTTGTTAATGTTAAACAAAATATTATTTAACGTTAACAAAATATGATTAAACAAAATTTAATAAAATATTAATATTGTTAAACAAAATATTGTTTAACATTAACAATACAGAGTTAATATAGAGGTAAATAGATATTTGACGAAAGGTAAGAACACACTTTGGAAAAATTAACCATATACTCGTATTATAGCAAAACGTGATAGTTTTTCTCCTGAATAAGATAAACGTAAACACGGCAAAAACCACAAAAATTTCATTAAAACAACATTTTTCCATATCGACAATCCAATTCATAAACTGGGACAAATGAACGCCACAAAAATAGCCGTCATAATAAACAAAATAGCCAAGTAGGAAAATTTATTAGCATACTCCCATTACGACTTAAATGAGGGGACAGATAGCGAAGGAACGGCGTTGAGCAAAATTTCAATTATATCAGTGGAGGAGTGTAAACGGGCCGCGCTTCCACCGCCCCCTGGCGCCTTCAGCCCGAAGTTTCTGTTTACATTTTGTTAACGGAATGAGAATTTAAAGCAAAATATCTTACCAACAAACGTGCGTTAAAAGTCGACGTAGGAGTGAAAATAGTTGTAGCGTGAAATCGTCGACGGGCGGAGGTCGTGCTTCGAGACGCGTGTGCAGTTTGAATTCGCTTGTGAATTTTAATGTGGCTGTAATTTAATTTGGCTGTTTTCGCTTTTAATTTAAGTTTCGACAGTCTTAATTTCTTAATTCATAATAAATTTTAATTATATTTCGCGACGTCGGCGTCGCGACGACTGAAAGAAAGCTTCTTTTTTAACTTTGTTTCTGAATATTTCGTTCACGGGCTCCTGCCTGCAAAACATGGAGTTGGTATGGCCTGAAAGTTGAGTTACTTACAAGTCTAATTAGAGACCCACCACTTCATACACGTAAGATTTCCACTTTATGGCCACTACGTCATCTTATGGCCGAAATATGCTATCAAAAGTAATATTATAAAGAGAAAAGAAAAAATAATAATAAGTAAATAATAGTAATAGTAGTAGTAGTAATAATAGTAATATTAGTAGTAGTATAGTAATAGTAGTAGTAGTAATAATAGTAATAGTAGTAGTAGTATAGTAATAGTAGTAGTAGTAATATTATAAAGAGTATTCTATTCTATTATAAAGAGAAAAGATTAAATTTTTTGCATGTTTGTTTGTTTGTTACGCTTTCACGCTGAAACGGCTGAAAGGATTAAGATAAAATTTGGCACATAGGTAGTCCACGACTTAGATTAGGTCTTAGAATTCTTTTTTCCTCGATGTGTCCACGGAATCGAGACTTATGCGGGAGAAACCCCGGGCCGCTGCTTGCTTTATCATAAAAGTGAACAAACAATGGCGATATTGTGTCTTGAAGAAAAGAATAACATTAATTACAAAATAGAATATCCATTACTATAGGAAACACGTAAGTATGTTCAAATCAGATTATTGCTTTTAATCATACTCAAGGCAATTTTGAACTGCCAGGGAGTCGGTCAGTCAGAAATATAAAGCTAGTTGCCCATTCCAGTAGTAGGTACTTATGGAGAAGAACGGGCAAGAAATTCCATGGATACTCTTTTTAATTATATTGTTACAAAAATATTACCTTCATTAATAATGTTGAATTTATAACCATAAATGTGAAAACCATGTACAAAAAACGTACACATTAAAAGCATCCAGGCTTCAGAGTACAGGTAATAGAAACAAACTAAAAATTAAATTATTAAGAAAAAACCGGCCAAGAGCATGTCGGGCCACGCTCAGTGTAGGGTTCCGTAGTTTCCCGTCCGTCACAATAAGTGTTCCCACTTATGAGTTTAAAAGTGGGTATCCATCCATCGTATAGGTACGATTATACTACAAACAGTCCAGAAATTATTTTGTACAACTTTTTGTCATTTTTGTACAAAAACTGTTGTTTCCATCAAGTTCAAAATAATTTTCCTAGAAAGTCCTTATAAAGTTCTACTTTGCAGATTTTTTTCATATTTTATAAACTTATGGTTCAAAAGTTAGAGGGGGGGGGACACATTGTTTTTTACTTTTGGAGCGATTATTTCCGAAATTATTGACATTATCAAAAAATGATTTTAGTAAACCCCTATTCATATTTAAATACCTTTCCAACAATATATCACACGTTAGGGTTGAAATTAAAAAAAAAATCACTTCCCACTTTACATATAGGGGGGCTACCCTAATAAAACATTTTTTTCCAATTTTTATTTGAGCACTTTGTCGGCGTGATTAATATACATATTGGTACCAAATTTCAGCTTTATAGTGCTAACAGTCACAGAGATTAAGCGAGGACGGACAGACGGACAGACAGACATGGCGAAACTATAAGGGTTCCTAGTTGACTACGGAACCCTAAAAAAACACCATTTATTAAGCACAATAAATACCATCCATACTAATATTATAAATCCGAAAGTAAGTCTGTCTGTCGTTCTGTATGTTACCTTTTCACGCCTAAACCACTGAACGGATTTCGATAAAATTTGGCATAGAGATAGACTGCATCCCGGAAAAGGACATAGGATAGTTTTTATCGACATACCTTGCAGGCGAAGCCGCGGGCGGAAGCTAGTAATCCAAGAAAAACCAAAATAAAATAAACAACATCAAAAACTGTGTTCCTAGAAACTACTACTCTAAATCGTTTTTCAGCAAACGAAGACAAGTTTTCGTTCTTCCACGTAGAATCACAGACGTCGTTAAAACTTTTCGGACGGATAACACATTTTCGTTTTTTTTTACAAGAAAAACTTCATAAAAGTTATCATCATGTCAGTTTGTACACGACCTGTTTCTCAGAAATACTCTCTTAACTTTTTACATACTTCTATTTAACTTTATTTATACGAGAATTTGCTTGTATTTTAGAAACTAAGTGGGTACCTACATTAGAAGTAATTTTTTCATAAGTTAAACTGGAATAATATACAAACTTTGTATAAGTATTAATTATCCTCGTTTTTACGTTACATGAAAATATTATATCATTTAGTAAATAAATACCAAATCAAAATTATATTAACTTTCTATAACAAGCTCTACTTCAAGCAAACATCAATCATTTATTGCCCTAATTCAATTTCAATGAATGTACCTAAATATATCACGAATCAACAAAACAAACGCGAAAAGTCACGAGTTTTCCATCGAAAAATCACGAACGAAAATCCTTCATACATTATTCAAGTAGTTTAGGATTTATTTGGAATGGGTAAAGTTACGGTGCCCAGATACTACCAATTACTTAAACTAATTAATTGGTTGTTTTCCTGGATCGTAACATCAGCATACTTTTCGCTTAATGAAGCGAGCAATAAAGTACTGCAAGAAGGCTATGGTTGTCACTCATCTAACATTAGAATTTATATTTGAAAATTGCAAATACATAAATAAATTAAATAAAAATAATAATAAATAATAATGTTTTTTACCTAAATTTTGGTACAATTTACAGACAAACAAATGCGCTTTTTGTCCTTTTATCACGATTTAAATATTATTTTGGCTGCTATCAAAAACGTTCCAGGCCCAGATGTTATCAATACCAGAAGGTGGCAGGTGCCATACCAATTGTCGGTCTTAGCGTTCCACGCAAATGACTCTAGCATAACTGATGCAGCCGTTCTAATGAGACACAATTACTTTTTCTATTGTTAAAGATCTCTAGGAGATTTCTTGACAGTTTATACACGAATCTCAATGGTTTACAAAAAATACTTCACAAAATAAATGCAGAGTGACGCTAACAAATCGGCTTCCTACACTGGACTACGACGTGACAGAAATGATATGAAATGAAATTTATTTGCAAGAATTGTAGTACATTACAGATGGTCGGTTTTTTTTTCAACAGTTTCTAATACAATTCGCTAAAATTACCATGCGAAATTATTGATTACATGGATTAAATAAATTAACCTAATATAATTGGTACATAAATCATAGATTTTAATGTCAAGTATTTGTCACATTATAATAGTAACATGTATGAATATGTGTGTGAATCTTTAAAGTCTAACTCGTTCATAGAAAAGAATGATATTTTTCTATATGCCGCTAATTGCCGTTTAATAACGCTGTTTTAAATTGTTTTTAATCGCGTGGAAAGTTTTTAGTTTAAGAGCGTTTACGACGTACGGCATTTCATACAAACTTTCAAGCCCTTGTTTTTCGAAATGAATGAACCGATTTTAATGAAACTTCATACGCATAAGCAGGATACAAAGGTCTAAAAAGTTTGTAAAGAACATTTTCGAAAAAAAAAAACAAACTATTTCGTAAGAAAATGGAGACAGCCCTACCCTAAAAGAGAATTGCAATCTCAAGATGAGTCCGGCTCTTGCGAGTTTCCATACAGTTGCCACCATTTTAAATGAAAAATTCGGATAAATTGTTCAATTTTCCAATAGCTTCTCCGCTGAAATTAATGTGGCAAACTATGTACGAGTATTACTGCCGACTTCGGGTGCCAAATGGACTTATTTGTTTGTAATTAGGTTTTAAAAGGAGTTTTTATTACACTTATTTAACTTTTTATATGAGTTGGTTACTACTTACGGGATCAATTTCTTTCGTACTTTTGGTTGCTACAGTACCTACTACGTAGTAGGTAGATACTAACGGCTTTTATGACATACAATGTTTAACCCGTTTAACTGAATTAATGCACTTAATGAAATATGAAAGTAGTGTGTTCAGAATCCTTTACTGAATCGATTTCAGATGTTTTTTTCCAAAATGGACGAAGTAGCTATTGTAAGTACTACGCTACCCTTATAGGTACGTGTGCGGCTGTGTGCGTGCGTTGATTTGTAACTTGACCATAGTTTTCACCCAAAATCTATTTCAATAATTAAACAATGTTTTATAAATACGAGTAGTAGTAAATTATTACTACTACTCGTATTTATAAAACATTGTTGTTGTTGTTGTTGTGTTGTTGTTGTTGTTGTACTGAATTATCAGTATATGTATTATGATTATAACATAATATTCAAATTGCTGGTGTTGTGGGTTAATTCCAGAACATGTTGTATATAAACTCTCTCTCTCGTGTTCTCTCTCTCTCTAGCTAAAGTGCAATCTTAATAATTAGTTTGTATAGAAAGTAATCTTTGTTATTTGCAACACTTAATCCGAAGCGTAATTGAAACATCGACAACTAAAGAATGGACGACTTTTCTTTAGCTTTCTTTGTTAGTGTTCTGTAAGTTTTAGCTAATTGATTAACAAAATAAATTACGCATCTAGCTGATCAATCAATATTATTCAAACAGCTTTTCTATACAAAACAAACAAACACACACAGGAGTAATGTTATGCTCTGTGCCACACAGGCTTCCTCTCTGTGAGAGTGAATGGGCCGTAATCCACCACGCGGGCCGAGTGCAGATTGGTAGATGTCATATTTCTCGATTTTTTTATTCTAGGACATGCTCGTTTCCTCACGATGTTTTCCTTCACCGTTTTGAGAGCAGTGGTGATGAAATAATTCACACGAAGTAAAGCGCCTGTCTGAATTCAAACCTACGACTTAGAACTCGTAAGGCGCAGCTGTTACCGCTGGGCCAAAACTGCTCCCATAGTGTTATGTACCTATTTACGACAAATGTGTGAAAATGGAATACGTACATTTTAGATCTTTTGACAACATGCACGCAACTCTAGAAACAATAGCATCCTCATTTAACCTCCAACTCAACAACACCTTTAATAGAACTCAAACAAATTCTCCAGCAATTAGACACATAGACACGTTACAACGTAATTTACCCCACAGCTGTAAAATAAATTTGTTAGACAGCTACGCCCAAGGACGAATTCAGACCGGCATGAAATTAACAAAGCAACAAGGGAATGGTCGACGGCGTTTAACGGTTGATGACAGGCCGCGGGCGACGCCTCAAAACAAAGGACTGCTGTAAACTGGACCGCAAGGGAACATGTGTGTGGCTTAAGTAAAGAGAAATGGGAGTTTCATTTGACAGCTGTGTTGAAGTCAGCTTTTGTACTGTGACTGTGACACTAGGTGTTTACAGCAGCGTCTGAGTTTAGAAATCTAAAGTAGGTACGTAGAAAGTAGGTACGAGAATAAGTGATTGGTGTGATTACACATGAAAATACACTTGTGCTCTAAGATCAAAGAGGTTTTCATTATTTGCAGAACAGTGTCTTCAAATTGTTGTTACTTATTTTTTAAATCTATGCAATCTAGCAACAAGCCTGTACTCTCCCTTTTCCACACAATTCTATTTTTTATATCTCCTCAAAATAAATGATTGAACCTAACAAATTACACTTTTAGATACAAATACATTCACTATAATTATGATTGAGATAGCACGACAAAACGCCATGAATGCACCCTCATGTAGTCTCTATCTTTCTGACTCTCCAGTTCACTTGAGCTTCATGCTTTAAGCGTGTTCAAAATGAACACCTGTTCCATACAAATCTACTAAAACATTTTTCCAACCCGCTGTCAGCTTATCACTTGTCAACATGTCTCAGACCACAACGACACGAAGCTCTGGGCTACACCTGCTGGCATTTCAGTACGATCTCTAAGTTTTAAGGGTGCAAACTGTTTAGTAATGAATGTTTGCATTAATATAACGTTATATTAACATACGTAGATGCGTGAATGTTTATTTGTCTTTTAAACGTAGGATTAAAGGACAAGATAATTTATCTTAACGACGAGGGTTTGACGAACGAAATGAGATGTGAACAGGCATTTTTGGATACGCTCGTTCCATCATAGACCTCATCCATCGCTTTCCATCAGGCGTGGTTGAGGTCAAGACCAGCCTGCCTAACAATATATCAAAAATTGCATGGTAATATCGACAATACACAAACAGTTTCATCAATAAATTCACCAGAGATAATTTTCAGAGAAATGTTTTATTTTTCTGATGAAGACATTTCTCTCATCAAAATGTGTAGGTAGTTAAGCCATGAAAATATGCCAACCAAACACACTTCACTTTCACGTTTAGGATACCAAGAATGGATGTGAAAGGCGCCATTGCAGTATATAAAAACCTTATCACAAAAAAATGTTTCCACCTACCGCCATGGAAAAAAGGTGTTACATAACGCCATATGTAAATGCAACTGTTCTATTCAAATATCAAGTGGAATGTTTACCCTGTAACATTCACATAACAGTTTTAAAACCGCATCCAAACATGAAATTCAAATATTCAGTGTGAATTTTCGCTCCCACTTCTAAAGTCGTTAAAAACAAAACATGGACGTTGGGAGATAACGATATCAACTCTGCCTAAACGCATAAACATTTAGCGGTTGTAGTATCAACTAAATAGCTTCCTATGCGAATGAATACCCCACAATGATCCGGTCATAAACGCTTTTACAGTTTAGGCTGTGCGCAGACATAATACTTTTAGAAACAACGTATGGTAACTTTGTCGTGTTTCTTGCAAATAAAAAAACACGCTATTTTTATGCTATATATTTTTTTAAATGCTGTACACAAATAAACCTTTTTATAGAGTAATAATACCTCTCGCACGATTAGTAAAAAAGATATGTACCATTTGCATGTCAACTGTTGTTACTAATCAGGATAATGCTATGCTAAAGCATGAAAGGAACTAATATTTCAATGCCAACGCCGCACCCCGGGGCGCTGATTTTCAGTGAAGTCAGACGTCACTAAAAATATTCCATAAATAGGTACATACTACGCGAAGCAACAATTGTGATCACACTATCACATATATACGAGTATGGTGGAATGAGCAGTGATGACCCAATGGAGAGGGCCGTGACTTACGAATTGAAGGTCGTAGGTTCGAACGCAGACAGGCACTATGCTTTGTGTATATTATTTCATCACCACTGCTTTCAAAACAATGAAGGAAAACATGTTGAGGAGACCGGCATGTCCTGAAACCAAAAATTCGACGACATGTGACATCCACCAACAAAACAAGTGTCCCAGCTGTGGGAACGTTATAGGTTTATTATGCTATCACATATCCAAATCGCACATCAGTCGCAAATTCTAGACGATCGTGTGCGTCAGGTCATAGTTAACCATTCTAACCATGCCAAAAAGGTACTACACCACAATACAAAATATCCACAGAACAAAGTATTAACATTACAGCAGACATCATGATACCGGCAGGTATAAACATAAACATTTTAATGTTTACCGACGAAGTATTAGCGAATTTATGGGAAACTTACCTATGACTTATGAGACATTTTGAATACACCAAATGCTTATTTTATCATTGCATCATGGGGTCGTAAATTATGAAAGTAATATTGCAAAGAACGAACATAATATTTGTTATGGGGAGTCGCGCAAAACGACGTAAAGACGATAATAATAATACCGGCTTTCAGAGAGGCTGTCAGAGAGTCTTTCTACTGTAGGAGTGTTTGCAATAACCAAAATATTTTGCAAACAAATAATTTATTTAGTAGTACATAGTATGTAAATGGGCTTGAGGTTAGGTAATAACAACCGCACGGGATCAGGTTATACTACCATCATGACCATCTTACATTCAAGAGCCCTCCGTGCTTCGGAAAGCACGTGAAGCCATTGGTCACGTCACGGCTGTCATTCGTGGATCTTTGGCAGTCGTTACGGGTTGTCTGATAACCAGTCTTACCAAGGGGTATCGTATTACCCAGTAACTGGGTGGTGAGGTCAGAAACGCAGTCGCTTCATGTAAAATACTGGTATTCAGTACACATAGTTAGGAAAAGGCTAGGCAGATGATGAGGTATGTAAAGGCGTCTTACAGTTGTAGGTGTTTAATCTTAGCAACGAGAAAAGCAACAGGTATTTAAGACAAAATGCAGTCAGACCGTTTTCAGAACAGTTTGAAATTTAAATTAACTCCATACAAATGTTGAACTCATTTCAGTTGAAAATAAAGCAAGCGTAAACTCCTGCAGTCAGTTTGTGTATTTCAATATTGCAGTAGTCTCGTCCATTCCGAAATATAAAGTGGATAGAGAGTTAATTAATTACAAAGCCAGCATCATAATGCCGATTAAATTACGCGGATGAGACAACACGTCGGTTCGGGTGCGTCGTAAATACATCAGTGGTACACCACACCACACATATTCCTACGTAACTGTCTATGCTAAGTTAATGCCTGCTAATGCCGCGAAACTTAGACGCCTAGTGTACAGAACTATGTATTGTATGATCTCTGGTAGTAAACTTACAATTAGTGGGTGATTTATTTGGGGAATTTGTAGCCTGAAAAGAAGTTTAAGAACAGTGATGGCCAGGGGATAACGGCCACGACTTAAGGCTCCTACAAACAGGCGCGACACGCGATATAATCGCGCGCGACACAAAGGCACCGTTGTGTCGCGCGCGATTATATCGCGTGTCGCGCCTAATTTGAAGGAGCCTTTACGAGTAGTAGGTCATGCGTTCGAAACCAAGTAGGCACTTTACTTTATATAAATTATTTCATCACTGCATTGCTCTCTAAACGGTGAAGGATAACGTCGTGAGGAAACCGGCATGTCCGCGAACCAAAAATTCGAAGACATGCGACATCTACCAACCCGCACTGGACACGCGTGGTGAATTACGTCCCCTCTCACCGAGAGAAGGTCTGTGTCTCAGCAGTTGGATCATTATAGACTAATTATTCTGTCACCTGAAAATTCAAGAGCTTCGATACATTTTAGTTGCCTTATTATAATTGATTGGCGAGAGAACAATAAAGGAAATTCTGTATCTGTGAGAAAAACACATAAGTATTACGTAGCTGTTAACAACATAATAAGTAAGTACATATATGGCCTTGTAGGTAACCAGACTTACCTACTATATACAAGGGAACCTAATCCTTAAGCCAATCAACTTTTACGACTGGCGTGGGTAGCTTATGACTCCATATGTATACCTACGTATCTATGTACAGACGCCAGCACATCAAGTTACTACAATCTGTCAAACTTCTTTAATAGATTTTCAACTTTATCGCTAAAGCATAAGGTTCAAAGTTGATTGGGAAAATTTGACGGTTTCGGGTAGCTTGATGTGCTGGCGTCTGTACAAAGATAGGCACAGCACACTAAATAAAGGTTCTATAAATAAACATTCTGACACTGCAAATGTATGTAAAAAGTACAACAACAATGTTAAACAAAAAAATAATATACAGTGTGTTAGGTTAAACGAGGGGTGTACTTTAAGAGAGTGTAGTACTCATGAAAATGAACAACTTTTACTAAGAGACCAACACTGAAATCAAGAAAATAAAACCAGCCTCTCTATACATTTTCTGTTCGCATAACTGGACAAAATGTAGGGAACAGCTGTTTTTTTTTTTCATATTTTTGAGTCAGCCCCATATTAAAAGGTTTTCATTTTCATGAGTACTACACTCCCTTAAAATATGTCCCTCGTTTAACCTAACACACTGTATAAACATCCGAATTGAGAACCTCCTCCTTTTTTGAAGTCGGTTAAAAATGAATAAGTACCAAATTTTTGTGAATACCATAGAGGTAAGTAAGGAACTTAAGTAAGCACCTAACTTCGGCATTCATCGGACGTATACGCTGCGATAAAGCGACGTTAATGTAGCATCAATATAACCTTAGTGTCGATACTGACACGTATACGCGACGTTAGTGCAGCGATAACGTGGCGTCAATGGGACGTCAACTATCTCTAAAGACATTTTTACAAAAAAAAACATCCGACTTATTATTATTTATTTTTCACATTTTAGTTGTACCTACCTACCCCAAACAAATTCATATAACACCACTTGCTATGTGAATATCAGTGACAGGAAGCTATTGAACACATCTGCCTACCCCTGTAAAGGGTACAGGCGTGATGTTATGTTGTGTGATTGCGTAAACAATGCATACATATGCTATAGCAGCAATCGCGGTTGATTTGCTGGCATTTATTGAAGAATTCCGTTGTCTGTCTCCGAAACTCATCATCAGATATTTACGAAATAAATAGGACCACTTGAAATAAACCTCTTACAAGCAAAAAAAAATTTGCAAATCCGTCTATATATGAGGGAGTTAAGCCCGAACATACATTAAAAAAAAATTAAAAACTACAAAAGTGCACTGTAAAAATCTCAAAATTTAAATTCAAAAATAATAATTTGGATTATGAAAGACGTGAAATAAAAGTAGCTATGTAATCAAAATGTAATGCTACGCTAAAAACTAAACAATCCCTTAAACGAGCATGTAGTAAATAAATAAAAAATAAAAAAAATTTAATTCACAGAATAAAATAAAATTTCTCTAAATAAAATGCCTCTAAATAAAATTTCAATGTATACAAATAAAATAAATTAACGAAAACATTTAAAAGGTAATGGAATTAAAATTAAAATACAATGTCAAAGCAATTCAAGTAAAGGAAAATTATAAGATAAAAATTGTCAGGGTCACAAAATTAAAAAATTAAATCAAAATAAACAAAAATTGAAAATATAAAAGCAATACAGAACATGTCACTAATACATATAATAAACCCCTATTCGTAAAGCATTGATGGCCGTCTACAAAAATGCTAGGCCTTTCCGAAACATGTAGATATGAGCTTAGCGAGCTTACCCTACTAAACATCCCCTATGAACGGATAGGGGACACTTTATGACCTAAAGTGCTTTCACTTTTATAGACATGGCCAACGGAATTTGGGATCATAAACTTAGTACATAAATATACATATAAAATTGTATTTATTATATAATGAGACTTTTAACGTACGAAGGTAGAGTTTGCAAGAAAAGTTAAATTTTAAGGCTGTAGGAAAATAAAGGTGTTAAGGCCACCAACAAGAACCTCACGAAAGTTATTGTGAAAAGATATAAATAGTCACGGGTTCGGATAACGCAATGGATAGCGTCAAAGATTCTAAGCCTGAAGTAGGTAGAAAAAACTCTCTTCCTTTCTCAAACAATATGTTATCTCTCTATGGAATTTCATCATCATCACCTGCCTAGCCTTGACCCAATTATCATCCCATTTACTGGGTAAGATTGCTTGTCAGACTTTCGGGCTATGGCATTTATCTATTCATTTATTTAAACTTTTCGCACAAAAAGGTACAAAGGCGGACTTAATGCCTTAGGCATTCTCTACCAGTCAACCAAGGGTGGTGAAGAGATTGGATGGCAGATGATTTGTTTGAGAGGAACAAATTTATCCACGTTATTTTCGCATTAACTCGCTAACTCGATATCAAACCACATCCAGAATACCCACCCACTTCGCACCTGAGGTTATCATACTTTTTCCAATACCAAAACTGCTTGCACAATAATATTAGCAAATAGCCCACGTACAAGGCAATATTAGTAATAAATTCGACACCTCATCTCGTTCTAAATGTATCTCGATTACCCATAATGGTACAATAGGGCCATATTGAATGGAACTCGGGTTGGCACCTGCTTTGCCGCTAACACCGCCTAGCTTGCGTACCTCCGCTAACAATAGGTTTGTTTAAGGGAATTCAGGCGTTATCTTACAAGATTTGTGTGATGTTATAGAGAGATTTCTATCACAAACATAATGGTGATTCTGAAAATGTTTATGGTGATGCTATTTGCCTGTTTGCTTATGAATTTAGATTGAAATTCTCAAGTATCGTATGTCAATTTTCCGATGTCCAAAATCAGTAGTTTGATGTAGATTTTCTTCGCTGACTGAAATGCATTTGTATGAATTTCTAACGAAATATTGTTCAAAATCAGAGGAATTTTTAAGTCTTGATATTTAGATAATTCCACAACATATTCATACGAGCATACCTTGTATATAGAAGCTACTTACTTATAAAGAAGTTCGAAAAAGGAATCCTGGTATAACAATTTTAGTCGCGTCTGTACGCTTGTTTTGCGGTTCCCATTCTATGGTCCGCGTAGAAATGTTTGTGCGTTTATGCTGTCACTGACTTATTTGCTTTTAATGCTTACATAAATATATTTTAGTTGCAACTATTCCATACTGCCTCCCAAGTATCTCACAATACAGAAACACCACGCAACATTTCGTATACACAAACTTGTAGAATGACACATACTCCTTTTAAAATAACCATTTATCATGATTCAATTTCAAGTTATTTCTGTTTCTAACTAAGCTAGAGAGCACAGTCGTTATTCACAAAGTAATCTTTAAATTAATAAAACAAATCGATCCGACTCCCGTTCAACTGGTTACGTTTGTTAAGACATGTCAAAACGTAATCTAACCGCGGACACTTGCAAATGAGTGTGCATCACTCCCGACCCACTTACAACAATAAATTTTGCCATCGAATAACTAAAAGTTGGTCTTTGTGTACCAAAATAAAAGGTGGACTCTCGTTGAGAGAAGAATTCGCGAGCTGTAAATGAAAGTTGTCGAGTATTGCGAAACTCGTTTTTTACCGACTGAAGTAGGGACAGCATAAAAGGATGTTAATTGGTGTTCCTTACTTTCTGAAGTTAATTGAGTCGTAACTAGGATGCTAGACAATGCGAATAACTGGCAACATAGTCGCACTTTGCGCACCTAACATTTGCATACAGAGCCCTTTTAACTCACAAACGGCGGGTAGATTCCTTGGTAATTACGTGTTCTACAGATCCATTAAAATAGGGACAAGCTAAACACATGTTCACGAGTCGATTGTGAATGTTATTAGTAATGTTGGTTGCGTAATGGTAGCTATTAAATCTTTGATTTGATTAGCCTACTTTGATTTATCTAGTTGTGATCAGGCGCGAATGTCTGTTACCTTTGCCAGACAATCGGGAATGTTAATTGTGCTTTTATCTTTTAGTTCCAATTCAGTGTGGGACATTTTTGTATCTATGTCGTGATTACTAAATGTAGGTATTACATTTATTGTGTAATTGTATTGTAACTGTTGGCATTAGGTTTTTTTTTAAATTGTACACACATTGTTGGTTTTTATTAAAGTTCTTCTGCATTATATTACTTCGTATAATATTTACATAATTTAAAACCTAACAGTCTTAAAATATTAATAATATGCACATGTATATCTTAGCATTAGTGCCCTACATAAAAAAGTGGCAATCGATAATTTTCTCTGGATAGTTATATATTCTAAAAAAACGCATGCTTACAGATAGGTGTAAAAAGCAAATGGTGTAAACTGCGAATCCGAATAATGGGTGTGTGTTCGTCTAACATTGCAGATTGCAGCATTTTAGGTTTTTTTACTTCGATAGTTTAGTTTGATTGCCAATAGATAAAAGGATGCATTGCACTGCGAACATTTACCGATTAAACCGGCCTTTACAAATACAGTTTTAGCCCGATTACTAAAACTATTCAGGCGACTAAAACCGGCTATGTGTGACCGCTTCTGTATTCAACGTTTTACTTCTACATCAAAGATTGCACAATTGTGCAATATAATATTTTTTTTCCTACCGGTAAATAAGATCTAAAGTTGTGTGAGCAGAAAAGAAATAAGGATTACTAACCCTTAACGTACATTTTACCGTCAACTTAGTTAACAACAAGAAACACGTTCTCGAAACAACTTTTCATCACCAAAACCGCACATACTTTCAACAAACCGCTTCCAAACATGCCTCATTAAAACTAAGTATACCTAAGACGATAAAATATTTACCTCAAGTAGCTAAGCTCATTCCACAGCTATGTCCGTTGTTAGATGAACAACCACCCTCGAGTTTGTTGGCCAGTTTAGTTGTAAACAAAAGAGACGCGAAATATACCACAAAGCGTTCTTGTGGTTGCTTTGTATCGTTTTCAATCTACGTTATGAAAGCTCGTTGTAACCGCTGGCCTTTCACAAAGCAATATGGCTGAAAGCTTAATATGTATTAACTGCGACCAGGGCTTCATATGCTAATATCAATATTGTTTTATGTGTTTTTGGGAGTGTATCTGGACAGGTTTATCTTTAATGTGGACGATTGCTTGAATATTATGAGGATAATGTATTGAGTATGAGTGAATAATATTTCGGTGCGTTTTATTGCTGCTACGCAAGAGCTACGACGCAAATACCGCATGCATTTTGACGCCGCATCGTGCGGTAAGCCCATGTTCACACGCTCGTACAAATATCGCGGCGGGATTTTATCGTGCACAGGACTTTCAACTCTCGGTGTTGAGCCGAGCATAGAGAACCCAACAGAGCGCCTCCCAGCTCGTCAATGATGGGTGTGTTTAGCGGATACAAGCGCTTACTAAGCGCTTAGAAATAAGATGGCGACCGCTTTATATGATGCTCAGCGCCTCTAGTGCTGAATACTTTTTTGAAAATACGCGCTGTGACAGTAAACGCTTGTGACAGTAAACGCTTGTGACAGTTAGTGAACATAACCTCACATTGATAATTTTTATTTTGAAAATTTTTCAATTACTATGGACAATATTTTGAATAATTTACTGAATGAATTGGTTGACGAAGAAGAGTTCAAAACAATATATTGGTGAAATTTTGTTTACAAATGAAATAAATCGCGAAAAACGGGAAAAATATCTGCCGCGGAGTGAAGGCGCTGACTAATTTCGTGTCCTAGCCGAGAATTTAGTCAGCGCTGTCAGCGCTTAGTAATTTCGTGTCCTAGCCGAGAATTTAGTCAGCGCTGTCAGCGCTTAGTAATTTCGTGTCCTAGCCGAGAATTTAGTCAGCGCTGTTAGCGCTTAGTAAGCGCTTGTATCCGCTAAACACACCCAATAAATCATACTGTTGGATTTTCAACTCTCGGCGCTAAACAGTGCGTTGAAAACCTAGGGCGCGAAAAAAAATCACCGCGGGAAAAACGCGCCCGTGCGAACCTAGCCCAGGTTTGCAATGGCGCGTTACAATTGCTATTACAGTGGTGCAAACTTTTGCGTCGCTTGTGCTTGGCCAGACTGGCAACGCGGGCTCGGCGCGGGGAGCGCGCGGGCAACTCACGCCATAGCTCATTCATACAAGTGGTTGCAGTGGGTGCGCGGCACGGGCGCGGGTCGCCTAGTTCGAGCTTTTTCCTAGTAAAAATAAGTCTTCATCATCCATATATATTTTGACAAGCACTGGACACAACAACACGCAGAACGCAGCCGCGCTTCAGTGCGGACAGGCAGCCCTCGTGCGTTCCCGCACCCGCGCCCGCTCTGTGCCCGCGCCCCTGTCTGGCCAAACACTTAGCAGAAAAGTGTACCTATGTTTTTAATTAAAGATAGATCTGAAAGTACATGTAGGCAGACTATCCCATGTTTCATTTTCCAAAGTTTAGCTAGTCCACCTATTGGGGAGGCCTTGTAGTAGAGGTTAGGTTCAGTAGTCACGAATAACACTATTGTCCACATAATTCCTTTATCGGCTAACAATGGGAGTACCTATGTACGGAGACTGGAGAATCATACCTATAGTGTGTTGCTTACTGTGTGTACCTACATACAAGAGCATACAGAATGTGGTATTGTTATGTTAAAGTAATCTAACTGAATTTGGAAAACCAAGAAAAAGATTTCAGCAAGCATTAAAATAACACAAATGTCTTAAAATGACAGCGAAAAACAATTTCTATTCTATTCTATTTTTCTCTATGGCAATAGTGCCGTGATGTCGACAATTCTGCTAATGTCAAACGAACAAATTTTGTTATTTTACGAATTTCAAATACAAAGAATGCAAACTTCAAAGTGATGTTTCTAATTCAGCTTTTTTAAATTAATAAAAAAAATCGTTTGAATATTTTTTTTGTTGTTTCAACGGGGCTTCGGGAAAATTCGCATTCAAAAAAGTTTGAAAACAATTTCTCGTTTGTAAAAATATTAGAAATTTGTTCCGCGTTTAATAATATTTTACATCGCGCTGGGTTTAAAGTTTTAAGGCGCGTTTTCTCGTTACTAGATGGGGTGAAGGAAGGGGCGCGAGGGGTGACATCAAAGTGAATTAGCGAATGTTGTCTAGGGGCGTCCGTTTGTAAGCCGCTTTGAAGTTAGGACTACCTGCAGGGAACCAGGGAACTTCGTTGAAATGTGACAAAGCGTAAGGCGTTTTATTTTGATACCACTCCGTAAGGGCCCGCGAACGCAAACGTGCGAGAAAAATGTAACACGCTAATTTTGCCATGAACATGCTTATTACACGCCGTTTGATGTATGTACGCTGGAACATCAAAAGATAATTTGCGTTGTTTTAACAGATTTTACAAAATTGAATTTAGACACAATTTTATGTTGCTTTGTGATGTTATGGGCCTATTTCTAGGTACACTAATGAAATATACGGAGGTCGGAAGGCACAAAGAACGAAATAAAATTGTGTTATTGAAAATTTTGTTGAAAAAAAATAATTAATCTCGGCATACATATTTTATTTATTATTCCGTTGGCAGTTTCATTTTTCACGAACAGGAATCATTTCGTTACTTTAAAATTTAATTTATAGACTACCCTTTTAAATAAAATGCGCAGTTGTAAACTCCAACGAATTTTAAAGTAAATGCTCTCTTTTATTATGAAATCTCCAGACCAGCAACTGCATGCATTGACCTACATCTTGAAAATAACAGGTAGGTACACTTATTTCAGCGGTGTCAGAAGAGACGATGGTTCACAAAGACAGCGTAGATACGTCTTTCTTTTTAATACAGCGTCTAAAAGGGTTGCCAAGCTTTTCCAAAAAAATGCTCTCGCCCATTTTTCTATGGGACCTTTTGTCGAGGAGAGTGGGGAGACATTGAGCCGGGGCCGCGGAGTCGCGATAACGTCGTGGTAGGAACTCGCTTTAAATGCAAATCTCTTCACTACCAAATTCGGAACGATGTGGTAGTGCTGTGATGGGTGGTAGATGAATCGAAGACAAATGAGACGCGACGACTGTATATTAACTTCTAGTGAATGGATTAAAATGCAATCGGTGAATGTATCGTTTGTGAATAAGGTATTTTATTTACCGCTTTTGCGCACCTGGTTTACTCAGTTCGCGTAATTTTGTGTAGGTATAACTCATAATGAAATACAAAACCAATACG
The DNA here is from genome assembly GCA_927399505.1 of Luperina testacea. Lineage (NCBI taxonomy): Eukaryota > Metazoa > Arthropoda > Insecta > Lepidoptera > Noctuidae > Luperina > Luperina testacea. The sequence continues at coordinate 11,728,390 of OV656768.1, read as the reverse complement.
GTTCTGTCATTTGAAATGACCTAGTTATGTGTGTTATATGTTATGTACCTCTATTTTATGTTTGACATGACATCTTTTATTTTATTTCCTTGTATTTTATTATCCTACTAATCATATTCTGAGCCCGGTAAAAACACGCAATATCTACAAAATACTAGTAAGTAGTAAACATTCAATACTGTATGCCACGTAAGTAAATCTTGGAGGATTACTGGTAATAAAAGTGCGTAAAAAAAGTCGCCTTTAGACTAATTTTCCGCCTCTAGGCGACAAAAAACAAAACCGACCAAGTGCGAATCGGACTCGCACATGAAGGGTTCCGTACCAACGTACAGTATTTAACACTACATAATTATTAAAAAAACTCTTTTCTTGTATTTTTCTGTTACCTACTTGTTGTTGTAGTGACAATAGAAATACACATTCTGTGAAAATTTCAACTGTCTACATGTAACGATTCATGGGATATAACCCGCTAACAGAAAGACGGACCGACGGACAGCGTAAGCTTGGTAATTGGGTTCCGTTGGCACCCTTTGGGTATGAAACCCCAAAAAAGGTTAAATAGAGCCAGAATCATAAGATATTATGAGTATACAATCTAAACAATACAATTGAAGGTACAAAGAAGCTTTCAACAAAAAATTTTCATACACCTATCTATAAGGTCTATAGCTAAATATATATGCATCTATTGCTGAACGCGACTAAAAATATCAAGATCCCAACCCTTAAACGGAACAATTTACCAAGTACGTAAACACTCAACAATTTCCCCAGAAAGCCGCTCGTTATTCTAGTAATTTTTATAATCCAGCCACTCGCTTGGAAGAGTTCCCTCTGCCAAATACTATTAAGTAAATTTTTGTAGATACAGAACAGTGGCTTTTGTTAGTTTCTTGGCTAGAACCCCGGTAAACAGACGATTTTTCACCATATTGTAAGTAGAACACATCCCGTAGCAAAACAACGAAATATGTCCGCTGAACAATACAGAAAATACGTTGAAAAGACTAATACTTGATACAATAGAATTTGTTAGTTTCATTGTAAGGTTTCAATGGGTTTTCAATAGTGCTTATATATCCTTCAATAGAATTAATGCCGATAGCAGTTTTATAGTTATCTCATTTTGGATCGATATAGTATCGTATCTAATCATTAAAGGTATTGATGTATTCAACAGCAAATTATTGAAACGACAGAGAAATCGTCCATCAATCGAAATCACATCGATTCTGACTACGGTATTAAAAACGGTACACGTGCTGCCATCTATTACATAGAAATGGACTTCAATCTAGTTACCATCGCAGTTCATAACTGAAATAAACGAGACATAATTCCCAGAATTACTGGGCTCACCTTGGAGCTCTCTGTGACCTTTAGAGAACATATGGACTAAAATTAATACAGTTGGCTGGAAACAGTTAGAACAGTTTCGAAATACCTGAAGTGATTTGAGTGAAGCATAAACAATTACACATGTACATATATCTTTACGTGGCAGTTAGACAACTTAGAAATACATACCTATTCAGATAGTGTCCCGGCGGTAGAGTTTCCCGGGATAGTCCCGGCAGCGCCGCCCAGAATGCAAATGCTGATGAAGTGTTTAGATTATAAGCGGATGCGATGGTGATTATGACGTTTATACGATCGAGATTGACCATGCCGTTATTAAGCAAGTAAAAACTAGAATTGTAAAAGGATTTTAACGCAATATTGATCATATGAGGCAACGCTGACCAATGATATTACCTGGTCCATTAAATGCTTCAACCAAAAAGTATGTCCAAATCATCACACCTGCTAAGACTGCTTGTCAACACAGTAATGATAAAAATAGCCCTCCAGGCCGAATTTTGGCCAGGGCCGCCAGTCTCAGCGGAGAATAGCCATCTACGCGGGAGATATTATAGTACCAGCGGCTTAACGTGCTTTCCACGGCACGAGGGTATCCTAACTCCGAGCTGTTACTGAGAAATTTCTAATGGAAAATTCCAATAACGCGCACGGTAAAGATACAGTGATTACATAAAAGCCCTAAATAGAAATTGAATGCTGCTTGGAAATAATGGCAATAGGCTACCTATAAAAATTAGGGCGTGACCATTATCAACGTCGTTTTCGGCGTCACTCTACCTCCTATCATATGCACCACACAACAACCGCAGGCAAACCAACGTACGCCAGGGCTCCACTAGTCTTCATTTCTCTTCTTTATGCTTTGTAAACAATATCTCGGGTCCGTCCTTGGCATAAAACTGTGTTTGTATAAAAATCAGATCAAACCAACCTCACAGATGCTGCAGTATTGGTACAGACGGTGTCATTTCTTCGAAAGGTCCTACAAAATGGTAAAAGGATCCCAGAGTATGTGAATAATACGATGATAAGACTTCAAAAGATGTATTGGATCGATTGTACTGTTGAAGATAAAAAAGGTAAGTTGTATTGTGTTGATACGAATCGTATTCGGAGAGCGGAAATGCATGCCAATATTTCATGGCAGCGTTCTCATGTATTTTTTACTATGTAGATTTTTCAGTCAGTAAGCAAATCCACTGTCAGTAAGTAGTGCCAGTAGAACTGCGAGCACCGCTTAGTATAGAGCCTAATGACAAAGGGATTAGTAATCAGATGACGTTCTTATTGACCCTTAAGAATCAGGCACACTTTCCTTTTAAGTAATTATAATCCTTTCATTGCCTTTTATATCATGGCAACCAATGCTTGAAGGCCGTAAATCACCAACATGGCGGAAATATCAATAAAGTGTATGATGCCAATAAAGCATCTAATTTTTTCTTCCGATATATTCTTTGCGTAGATTGTTAAAAATAAATAACAACTAAAGAAAATTCTGTACACTGAAAGTAGACATTTCTTCGAGAAAATATGACTAAGCAGTATTGGAAGTGGTCACGTGGAAAGTTTGTCCAATAACAAGCTCTAGACGATGTGCACGTGAGATGTCCGTCTGTCACACCATCGCGAATTTAACAACATTATTATCGACCACCCATCGTTCGTATACATCCACAGTTTATCTTAAGCCCAATGTATACGGTGTGATTTAATTTCCCGTGGCATACAGCATACTTATAACTTGAAGCAACAATAAAAGTTGCACCGTCTAATCAGTAGATTAATTTTATTGTATGTCACAGGCACAGTCACAGGCAACACACTTACATCATGTAAATGGGGGTTTACTCAAGCTGTAGTTATGTTACTACAACACACAACTACTGACAATATACACGCAGATCATGTGGATTGGATTTGTGACAGTAATGTCGGTAATAGCTTCGTAATTCCCCTGGTACTCCTGCTTGATTGACCCCTAATTACAAAAGTGAAAACACCGATTAAAAGCCGTAAATATTTACATTACACATTACGCCACGCGTAAAATCGATTGCCTTGTAAAGAAAGATTTTCTTATTACTCTGAAATGTATACATTTCAGAGTAATAAGAAAATCTTTCGTTTATACACAGTCTATAAACAGTCGGTAAATACTGTTTATACAAAAAAACTGTTTATAAACAGTCGGTAAATACTGAGCATGTCAACGATATCAAGTAAAGGATAAAAATAAAACAGGAAAAGACTTTAAAGGTGACATTTTCTTGCTGACAATTCTTTAGACTGGATTTCTTTTTCGTGTCTAGATTTCAGGCAGGATTTTACCGCAAAAATCAAATCTGTTTGAGCTGTGTCATTCGTTTTCGGCTTGTTGTCCAAAAACCAAATGCCAAGATGTTTTACGACGGGAGGACATTTTCTTCGATCGTATTACGCTACGTTCTGATAGAATGCCTTCTTTAGAGTCCCGCAGACAGATTGCTGACGAGTCGCACCATTAAAAGTTTCTGATTCAGTGATACGTAGCTGCCTACGTAAGGATAAGGAATTCGTTCTCTTTGAAGGCGATCTCAAAATTCTGGTTCTCGAGCGTAAACCGGGTCACCCATTGTTGGAGTTTATGGTAAAGCGGTATTTTTAGAACATTATTGCGGAAATCGAATTTCAGGTGACTCTAAAAGATATCGTGATTTTGGAAAGGCTCTCTGACGTCCAAAACAGGTGAAGAGTTTGTCTTCAAATTGAATCAGAAATTACCGATCATGAACCACTCAATGATTCACTTGAAGGTCAAATTGAATTAAACCTCAGGGACGAGTTTGATCGCCATTAAATCACCCCATAAGTAATTAGCACCGTTAAACATAATTACACCATTCATTACACGTTTATTACAACCGCCGATGGTCCGACGATAAACATAGATTTACATGCGAAAAGTCCGATATTTGCATTTAACTTAACGAGTGTAATAGAGTAAATAAATAAAGCAACAAATTAAAAGGCATTTTTAATTGAAGAGTTCGATAATTAAGCATGAATGTTTAAATTAATTAATGAATTTCGTGGAATCGAATGGGCTGAGCGCTCCCTCCCATCGACTGTAGTGTTCGCAAAACGAACATTCTTAATTAATGTGAACTGAACAAACGTTTCGCTATTGTAGATGTTCAATAATGTTAGCCAATTTTAAATCGCCCCATTTAATCCGTTGTTCATTTAGATTGATTAAGTTAGAAACGGTGTGATTAAATAGAAGTTTCTGAAGATCTGTTGTTGTAGACAGCTACCGTATTAATTTAGAGTACCTATTTTAGAGAGACTCAATTGTTATTTTACAACTTATTTATTGTTAGAAATCTAATGTTAACTGAAACTTTATTATTTCGTAATAATGTCATATCAAATTGGTACCCAAACAGTAAATTCGTGGAAAATATGACGACAGTGTTTAGCAATCCGTATAAATTTCCAAACGAGCGAAAAAGAGAAAGTGTGTCGGATACGCGTCAGCTGGGCAGCATTAGTCAGGCGATGCGAGAAAATTTAATAAAAGCATTCCTTATCGCCCAGTCGCCCTGTCCGCTACTGAAAACAGTTTTTGCAGGCTGTGAGTCGCTCGAAAATTTCAAAATGGACAATTTGTTGAACAGCTAACAGCCACTGATGTACTTTTTATTCTTCTGACATTAGTCCGGGTTTTTGAAGTCGACTAGAATTGCTTTAAAGTCGGTTAAGTGTTTGGGCGGATTCTCTCCCTCTCGGTTTTGTCGAATCTTCTTGGGGTATTATTGTTGTGTTTACATAAAAAGCGTTTCAGTCTGTTTCCGCTGGCGAAACATTTCTATAAAATTGCTTTAATGTCATTAACAAAGCAGGCAAACAATTTCCCCCTCGCTACATTATAAAGCCTGCAACATTTTAATCAATAATTACATTTCGTGCAATTTTATTATTATTCTATAGTGTTCACGGCGATGTCGCCGTAGTGAGTGCTCCCCGTCATTAGTATTCAAAATGCAAATTGCTGGCAGCACTCAGGGCATTGCACCCGTCTCAGATCTTACTTTCCCAGAAATAATTTCATTAACATCTGCATACTTGCATGTTCCTTGCAAAATTCCTTTCAGCTCGTCTAGAACCTCCTTGGTACTTCTAGCTAGGTGTTTGCATTGTGAATGCATAGAAAACTTAGTTGGTTATAACACGTTTACTTTGTTAACTAGATTTTGTTTGTCTCCTCTTAGCAGCTTATATTCAAGCTGATCGTTTGTACTGACCGTAATACTCGTTAAATAAAGTCTCCTTTAAACTGTTTGTGGAGATCAGAAAACGCCTGACCGATTTCTGTATTCCCTGACCTACATTTCTAGAATGGTCCGTATTAGCTAATTCAGCGTTTGTTTTTGCTTTGCAGGAACAAGTAGGTAGATCCCTGCGATGTTGATGGTCAGCTGGGTTACTTCCAAAAAGAGATGAATGTAAGTTGAATACGAATTTACCTTAAAATAAATGCCTATTCCTTGAGAGACACCAAAAAAATTCGGTCCGCATCGCTGTCAACAGGAAAAGTGCTACAAACATAGGCCACATGAAAATTTTATTTTACCAACTTAATAAACCCAATCAAGAATTCTGTATCAACACAACCTACATATTTCAGATTGTCATAACGAAATTATTTATCTTTGTACCGCTTTAAAAATATATTTTTAATTTTTACTCGTTTCAGTCGACGTCATCAATACTGAAAAAGTCGAATAATTTAATATTTAAATTGTGACCGAGAAGATTCGTCTGAGCTGACGTGTTTGCATCAACATTGTGATTGTTAAATATTTATATCGTATTACGTAGCCCGGTTGATTGCAATTAACTTCAGCTATGAGATATACATTATCAATCTTCTCTCACAAAGGGATATGGATCGTATTGTAACAATATCATACATGGCATAATAAGTTTGCTCCTCGGTCTGTTGGCAATAAATTGTGGTCTGGAGCAATCCAACATTCGATTAATTTCAGGGTAAAGTAAAAGACTCAAAGAGTGCGGAGACGAGAGAGTTCAGAACTATGTTCAGGACACGAAACGTGACCACTTCTATTTCTATAACCCCAATTAGAATAGGCCTTATTTTGAAAAATATAATATTTTGACATTACCGTCCATTTATATGATAGAAAATGCAATGTTTGTAAGGTCCAATCCTGATCTGTTTTCTCGCATAGCTAAGGTGCTTCCACGCAACAGACGTGACAACGTTCAGATTTGCGTACAACAAGCCAGAGCTACTCTTATGCGAAAGAGTGTCTTTTCCATCGCTCCAAAATACTATTGTAAATTGTCAAAAAGTGTGACATGCAGTTTAAATTGAAAGTTAAAAAAAAAATTGCAGAAAGAGCTTATTACACCATAAATGATTTTTTATGTGAAAAAAAAATTGGACCTATTTGTTTTGACTGCTTACTTTATATATTTTTCCAAGTTAACTATGAGTGTTATATCTTAATTTAGATGATTGAATTGTGGTTATATATTTCTATTTAAATAATTTTATTAGCATGTATAATTTGAATACCTTAAAAATTTTGCTTATACTTACCTATTTAAATATTTGTATGCCATTGTATAATACAAGCATGACGACCTGTTTATACCTAATACTTTTAACAACTTGCATGCATTTTTCGTGTGTATAGGTACTCATGTTTGGACAAATACAAAATTATCTTATCTTATCGCTTTCTACGCAAAGTAACATTTCTTTTCTTCATTTTCGACATTTAAAAAAACGCCGTAAAAATCTGTCTACAATCTAACTTTTGTTCCTTCTGTTTCCACGGTGGTCATGCTACGCATTCAGCCGTGGTTAGGAAACTAACGAAAGAAACGGTTAGGTATCTACTGTGCAATATACAGGTGACTTGAGGATAGGGAAAAGCGTTAGAAAGAGAGGTGAGTCTTCATAAGTCTACTATGATTAGAAGATTTATTTCATGGGCGGTATTCGCTAATATAATAATTCGGCACTGAAATGTGGTCGCTTACAATGGGCCTTATAAGAAGGCTAAGCTAACCGACATAGCCACTTAATATAACTTAAGTGGCAGTGGGCAGGGCACATTGCTCGCAGAACAGATGGCCGATGGAGCCGAAAGGTTCTGGAGTGGCGACCGCGTACCGGAAGACGTAGCGTTGGAAGGCCTCCCACAAGGTGGTGCGACGACCTTGTGATGGCCGCAGGAACCCGTTGGATGTGAGAAGCACAGAACTGATCGAAATGGAGGTGCTTAGGGAAGGCCTATGTCCAGCAGTGGACACCTTTCGGCTGAAATGATGATGATGATGATTCGCTAATAACAACGATGACCTAGTTTTGCACTCAGGGATTTCGGGATCAGCTTAGTTTAGCGAATTTGTTTTGATTATTTACCTGCCAGCTATTTGTGCGATTAGGCGAAACCTTACAATACACAATATTAACATTAATCAAACAATGCAGGTCAGTACATAACGTTATGTTGTTACGTGTATGTATTTAACAATAGATTTGCTTATGTTTCACTAACATAACAATAAGCTATGCCTTCGTATTAACCTGCAAATCGTGCATACGATACATAGTAGGTAAGTAACTGATTTATCAAAATATTTAACGGATCAACTTCACCTAAGTAAGTGTAGTTTAGTTTTTTTTAATTGCCTCTGTCTGTCGTTGACAACGTGCCGCTCGTGTATATGAGCACTAACTTGGTTAGGGTTCTGTACCCAAAGAGTAAAAACGGGACCCTATTACTACAACTCCACTGTTCGTCTGTCTGTCTGTCACCAGGCTGTGTCTCATGAACCGTGATAGCTACACAGTTGAAATTTTCACAGATGATGTATTTCCGTTGCCGCTATAACAACAAATACTAAAAACCGAATAAAATAAATATTTAAGGGGGGCTCCCATACAACAAACGTGTTTTTTTTCGGCGTTTTTGCCTTGTGGTACGGAACCCTTCGTGTGCGAGTCCTACTCGCACGTGGCCAGTTTTTTTTTGTCAAAAATATTTTTGAACGAAATGAAAGTACTCAACTTCCTCACCCCTATCTTCAAGGGTGCAGACGTCATTAGTCAGTGTAATACTCACAATCAAATGCTTAAGTAATCCTACAATTGTGACTAAGTGCTAAAGCTTCATTCGACTTTGATTTAATTAAATTAAGTGCATTTGCAGTAATTTTAATCTTGTCAGATGTTAATTTGTCGCCAGGCTAAGAGCGACTAGACTCTTGATCTGCGAATAAATTATCATTAATTTTGTTTTGAAACGTTCTTATTTTGTTTTTGACAACATGCTTTATGTGCAGGGCTGGATTAAGGTTCCTACAAACAGGCGCGACACGCGATATAATCGCGCGCGACTTGCGCGACTTGCGGTGCCTTTGTGTCGCGCGCGATTTTATCGCGTGTCTCGCCTGTTTGAAGGAGCCTTAACAAGATTATTATTGTTATTATTATTATTTCAACCCACGTAAATACAAACATAGTCACTTGATTTGTTCAAATAAAATTCTTAGAACTTAGAACCTGGTAAAAAGTGGGTCAGCTGGTTGTCCAGTGCATGTTTGGAAAATTGAATGGCGTTAGCATCACAATGGACTTTGCGTATGTACTTGCAAACTAGGCCTTCAATAATCCTAGTATTCATAGAAATTTGGAAAAAATCTACTGTGATTCGAACTGTTTAGGTTTTCTATGAAATACATATAGCATCACGCCTGTATTCCCGTAAGGGTAGGGCAAAAGTCTACTTTTTAACTCAAAGGTTCTATATTATTGAATTAAACACTCGTACACACGGAATCAGTTTATATTTGCCAACTTTCCAGGTGAAGATTAAAACTAAGCAGTGGCACCGGCAGCGACCTCTCGCGTCCGGCCCTGGTTCAAGCCATGGTCCGGAGCGAGAGGGAGTGGGAGGCAGTCACCTCCTTCTGCGAAGCAGTCATACTAGCGAAGGAGGTGGCGGGATGGCTGAGGGAGAGAGCCTTCCGTCCCAGCCGCCGCGAGAGACGCTCTGGGCGTCAGGAGCCGCGTGACGACTCCCGGCCACCATAGGCGCGGGCCTGCAGACGGAGAGTAATGGGTAGCTCACCGTCCGACGATGATTTTTCCAACGCTGGACTTCTTCGTCCTAACAGACATGTTGGTGATCAATATTACAAAACCCACTTCAAAAAATAAATAACTCAAACGTATCACATAACGTAATGTACTCGCTAGTACATCGAAAGTAATGTTGTTGACAGGAATCCGATCAGCTTAAATCTAAGATGTTCGGAGATCAGAAATCCAATTTACCCTTATAGTAAGCGCGTCTCGTATTTATACTTATGTAACTAATGATAAAAAGGGGAAGTTTTTATTTGATTATTGTTTTTTTTTTTGGGTAAGGACAGTGGCTGAATCAAACACAAAACCAAATCGATGTTCCAGGATTCTATGACCTACCTTTGTAGGATCTTAAACAATAAGTTCCAAAAATTGCCTACTGCTGTTGGATTAAAGTTGGGTTCTATCAACCAATCAACTTAGACTATCGCAGTCCACTGCTGGACGTAGACCAAGCTGCGCCATAACACCGTGTCTTCAACCTTCCGCATCCAGTCAGTCCCAGCCAACATTTTTGTTTTTTTTATATGTAACGTTTTAAGTCGTCGGTCCATCTAGCTCGGGGCCGACCCACACTACGTTTGCCACAGTTTGCTTGAAATTAAGTTCTGAAGAACATTATTAACTTAGAAACATTGACTGAAACAAACAAACGCAATATGTTTCTTGAAACAAAGAAACACATTGGGACAAATCGTATCGCAGAATTGCTTACAAACCCTTAAATTCATGAAAGCAAACCAACATTAATTGACTTTCATAGATCTATAAAGCTAAATATGTAGTAAACCGACAAACGTATTGTCAAAGCTTATCTTCGTTCAGTTTTACAACCCGGCTCGTAACATGTAAAGCTTACCTACGATAAGAGTACATCGCAGTAGGCATAACTTATTTACAAGCAAGTTATTATCAGTGGAACCCAGCCATTTACATAGTAATCCTTTCAATAGCTCAGCCTAGCTTACAGAAACTTTACGATCTAAGTACCTACTCATACGGCTATACCAATTTATGTATATAAACCTTTAGTATTCAAACTTTATTGAATACTAGCAGTGCCCCGCGGTTTCACCCGCGTAGGTTTTGATCCCGTGAGAATATCGGGATAAAAAGTATCCTATGTGTTAATCCTGGAAATGGTCTGTCTATGTGCCAATTTTCATCCAAATCTGTACAACGGTTTACGTGTGATTGAGTAACAAACATCCAAACATATTCACAAGCTTTTACATTTATAATATTAGTAGGATTATGTATCGTAGAACCTAACTATTTAGGAGTTTATTTATAAACGATGATTAAAGGTAAGTGACGTTTAAACGTCAAAAATCTATCGTTAAACAGCCGGTAATCACTACTTAACTTTAAGCAATGTTTATGAATAAAGGGGTTAATGTTTACTACAGTATGTAGCTATCTATTAATATGAAGCACGAGACATGTTTACAATTTGTGAGCTCTTGACAATATGGTGGATCATTTCAGTCTGCAGCGGAAAGCTTCACAAAACAATGATGTCTATTACAAAAGCTTTGGCATCAGCTGCTTGCATAATATAACTGATTAAGTATATTTTTAATACCTTAATTTTGTGATTGGGTTGAGTGATGCGTGGGTCCAAAAAAAAAAAATCTCAATTCTAGTAATTTTAAGAACGTTAACAGTCTGATCTCAATCTCATTATGTCAAAAATATCTTTAATTTCCCTACATTTTTGACAAGTTTTTGACATTGATTTTCGCTGAGATGAGATTATTGACTAGATTTTGATCGTTTTTAATTACGGGAATTGGCCTTCTGACCGTTTACCTACGAGTACAAGGGGCTATTATTTTGGAAAATCATATGAATACCCCAACTAATACCCCTAATACGTACTAATTTCCTTGCCAAGCCAGGTGATTGATGAAATTTTACTCTGAACGTTAATTGTGGCAGTCATGAAGAGGCCATTGTTTTATAGTTTTGCAGACGTAATGTATCACACTATATATAATATAATATTATACAGGCGAAAGTTTGTTAGTGTGTGTGTGGGTGTGTTGTGATGTTGTGTGTTTATATGTTTGTTACCTCTTCACGCTCAAACGGCTGGACCAATTTTGATAAAATTTGGTATGGTTTGGTTTGGTTTGGGATTAACATATAGGCTACTTTTTATTCCGATATTTCTACGGTATAGACATTGACGCGGTTGAAACCGCGGGGCGCAGCTAGTTTCTAATAAACCCCAGTCCAACCTAGTCCACATCTTGAAAACTTGTACCTACCTAATTGTTAGTTATTTTCTCACGATGTTTTCCTAACATTTGAACTTGATAACAAATAAAGCATAGGGCAGGGTTCAACTTCGTGTTCAGATGTACTGTATGTGGTAAACACTGTTCACACACATCGCTAATAAATACCGTGTGCCCGCTGCCTTAGAATAGCTAAAATCGTCCACCGCCATGGATAAACATACCTACTGCATTTACATGGTTTTGTGAGAAATCACGAATACTTTACTTAGGACCTTAAATGTTTGGTCTATTAAAGTCTTGTTAATCTATTTTCCTAACCGTTGTGCAAGATGTACAAATACACCAAGCCCCGCCCCTCACATGGTTTTGTAACAAATCACGAATACTTAACTTGGGAACGTAGGTGTTTAGTCTAAAGGAGTCTGGAACTTGTATTTCCTTTTGAACCACTATATAAGTGAAAGAAACACTGTGAAAGTAATTATGAGACAATCACCAGGCTTGACCGGTTTCAGTCCTTTCACATTAATTTTGCCTATGACTTTTCATCACTGTCAAAATCATAGTAATCTTTATTGTCGTTGTAATACGGTTGCTGGTGGTTTGCTGCCACTGACAACTCTGACTAAATCACAACAGGGGCGTAGTTACCGCCGTACCTGCCGTATCAATTATACGGGGCCCCCGGGCCTCGGGGGCCGCGTATTTAATTTGAATTGTTTGTAAAAATTTTGGAAAAAGTGACAGATAATTATGATGAATAAATATTTCTTTTAATTTATGCAAACTTTTTTTTTTCTTTTGTGAGAAATCTTTACCCTTCCTAAGGGCCCCCAAACAAATTTTTATACGGGGCCCCGCCAAGGCACGCTACGCTTCTCAATCACAATGATCTTTATTCTCGTTACGATACGGTTGCTATTGCGTTGCTGCTGCCTGAGGTAAAACAAATGTGAAAGAACTGCTGGACGATTCTGTAAAAATCTCACCGTGAAAACTTAGGTGATGTGACTTTGTTTTTGCTAGGAATTGACACTATTGACAGCTCACTCCACGCTCACTTCACCTAAGTTTTCACGGTGAGATGGTTACAGAATCGCACTGCTGTAGTGATTGAAGTTAGTTGTAGTTAGTGCACAAGAACACTAACTGGTAATTCCGTAAATGACTCTGTCAAGAAGATATTCTTGACAGAGTCATTTACGGAATTACCAGTTCACTTAGTTGGCTCACTTGCATTCACTCATTGGCGTTGGTGGAGCATACTCAATAATTTTCCATGTAAAAAAACCCACATGAACTCTGCTACGGATTATCAGAGATGCCACAAATCCGACTGTTAATGTATGAGCTATCAGTAAGCAATATACAACGTGTTTTTTTTGATATCCCATAACTCTATGGGGTCATTGTACTAATCATTATGAACAACTTTTACTAAGGGAACAAACCTGAAATCGCGAAAAAAAAATCAGCTGTTCCCTACATTTATGTTCGCATAACTCGTCAAAATGTAGGGAATGGTTGATTTTTTTTTCGCGATTTCAGGTTTGGTCCCTTAGTAAAAGTTGTTCATAATGATTAGTACAATGACCCCATAGAGTTATGGGATATCAAAAAAAAACACTTTGTATAGCGATGTGTCGGTAGGGTGTTAAAGTGCTCTTGAAAGTCGCTTTTTATAACTACAATAAGTAAATCTAGGTTATCAGACTCGTGATTTCTTGCTAATAAAGAATCTCTCTAAAATCTAATTTCGAATAAAACAAAGGTTCAGAAAGAAGTTACAAAACAATTTATGCGGTATCCTTAGGGATAGCATCGTTTTCGTTACACTGAACAATTCATATGTGAGTGTTGTTGGAGGCCACTCATAATATTTGCCGAGCGAAAGTCGCTTGGGTGGAATTAATGTTCTTTCGACTATTCTTACTCCCTATGACTCGTAAAAGCTGAGGCTTTTTGGATATTACGAAGACAATGGTGGTAACGTAAATGGGAATGAATTTCTCGAGTATGTGTGTGGAATGTGGATGTTTTTTTCTAGAGTTTTAAGTACATGCTTGTTCATTGATGAGTACTTAACTTCTAGGTAGGTTTCCAGATATTTCTTTAAATACATAGGTACCTATTTATATTAAAAAAGCGATAATGTCATGCAAACTGAACTGTGCACTTTCTTTCTTTGAAAGACGGTTCTGCTTATTTTACAAACGTTTCACAAGAATATGTAAGTATTCTTGTTCAGCTGAAATTCTAGCTCAAAACTAAAGCTCTACCCACGATTAAGTATATATCTGTCACTCGCTTTATTAAAACGAAAATGATAAATACAGAGCAATATAATCAATCCTAACCGTCATAAGTTAAGTTTTATGATTGATAGCTAGCTTCTCATAAACTTTATATAAAGATTTCCTGTACCAACACATCCTACCATAAAGATAAACGGATAACAGAATCTCAATCACCATTTCAACACTGTCAGAATTTATATGACTAGATGAACCGAATTGAATACTGATGAAGTATCGATCAACAGCTGCCCACACTATCGGGAGCCTTCAATACTATATTAGATTCTTATCTTAGTATCAAGTACTCGCTAAAAGAAATATGAAAGGGAATAAGACCGCGGCTGCATGTCCCAGACACGCGAGAACAGCAAGAACGTGCGTGCAGCGGCAACGTAAATCGCGACATGTAATGTAATGAGGTGACGCAAAGACGCATTGCCCGGTGAGTAGTGTTGTGCGTTCACGCCTTTAGTAATTTTTATGTGGTGTAATTTACAATTGATGATCAAATGTTTGTGGTTAGTAGATAACTTTGGTTGCGTTTTGCTTTTTTTTTTTGAACAAGTTTTTATTTTTTACTATTATTATTTATTTATTCAGACAAAAGTCCATAATTGTTAGTTACAAAAATTATCTTACGAACTATGTTAGTACAGACATTTACAAAAGGTAGGTACAAAAAAGGTGTGTAGTCATGAAAACTGTCGCTCGGGTTAAGATAGATTGCCACGCTATCTGACCAGAATCCGAACAAAAGCCTTCATGACTGCCGAGTCATACTTCTCAGCAATTACTCGAAGGATACTGTAGTGCTGCTCCGCACTCTGCTTAGTAGGGAGGCGGTTCGCTTGCGCATTATAGCATGAAAGCCATCAACCCGAGCCTCCACAAACATACCCGAGGCGCTACAACAGCGGGGCAGCCCCAGCAGCTTTCCTGAATCCATTATTATACTGGACACGCAACGCATTGTTCGACTTCCGAGTACAGCTGACAGCTACACGTGAAAAAAGTTAGGCAGTAAGCGTTATAAAGTGTAACCTTTACCTGCTTACTGCAGCGAGCAAACCTGCGTGCCAGCATATTACTTCTAACCGCCAATGCCCTGCGCTCCCTTTCAATGTCAACTTGGTCATCTAGATCCTCAGTGACATAGTGCCCTAGGTATTTGAACTGGTAGACCCATTTTAGCTCAACACCATTCAGTTTCAAGGCGGGCACACTAGGTGGACACTTGTCACAGGCCCTGAAGACCAAGAACTCACTTTTTAAAGACCATGTTTAACCATACTTTACACAGACCAGTAAGAGCGAATTTTTAAATTACTGATCATATTACGCTGCAAAATAGAAGTAGATTCCTATTTACGTTTATGTGACCCTTTTGTGTGAGATGGTGATACATAAATAAAAAGAGGATTTTGTTTTTAAAACCCACCGAAAAGTGACTTTGGATTTATTTTCCACAACTTACAAAAAATATGCAACTGTAATTTGAATCCAGCGGAGGATCAGCACCTCATAAAGGCAAGAAATAATGAGGAGACAGGTCTACTCAAATCATAATAATGATGCCCTTCGGTGAATAATTAACAATACTTTATTGAAATCCATTTGATTATGCGCCTGCGGCTTGGTGCACATGTGCGTCGTAATGAGGCGATGTATCGAACGCATCAGTTGCCACTAGCCAGTGTGCACACGGCCGGACCAATGCCTTGCAACGCTATTACATGGTAGCAAGTACGATATACCTAACGCTTGATGTACATAGCTTAAACTAAATGTCTTGCATTTGGTATGACGCAACTATGCTCAGCATGCAGAAATTGGATGCTTGTATAGTTGTAAATAATTTGGGATGTTTGAATGTGAATTATACAGGTATTGAAATTGGCTGTAAGAGCTAGCATTTTCAGCTTTTATTAATTTAAATTAGAGACATTATAAGTACAGACTTAAGGGGTTAAACGTAAAAAGATAAATAAATGACCGCATTTATTTACCTTTTTATGTTTAACCCCTTTATTCGTAACGTTGCAGTTGCTTTAAGTTAAGTAGTGATTAGGGACTGTCTAATCATTCATTTTGACGTTTAAATGACACTTAAATTTAATCATCATTTAAAAAACCCCTCCATGTTTCAGACGATAGTTCTCTGAAACCTCACCTCGGCAAACCACCAAGTGCAGTCAGCCAACACGATGAGAGTAAAAAATACAAAAAACAAGGCACTTACATACATAGTACACTTACTCCATAGTTACACCACATACGACGAGTATTCGATTTATCATCGGATTTTTTTGCAGCAATCCAAGTCGTGACGATTAAAATGTCGGCACCATAGATTGTGCCAACTTTTTCTTCAACTACTGGAGAAAACTACCTCATCCATAAATTCTAGCCACGTGGTTGATATCTAAAACAGCAATGGATATACCTGTCTATTCAGAAACTAGTACAGCCGGTACATACTTCAAGTGTCAGACATTCATCATGGTGACTGACACCCGACTAAGTGCGTCTGTGTCCCGCAATCATACGTTATATTTATACAATTATATGTTTCAATGCTAATCTTGGGATAAACTTGCCATGTATAAGAAAGCAGTATGTGAATGGAACTTGGAACCGGATAAAATATTCGAGTTTTCAATCCTGACTTCATGTCTTTAGTGACTGATTAATAGAAAACAGGACACGGTTTTCTTAGATGGCCTTGATGAGCTTGCATTTAATTAGTCTCAGCGACAACTAGTTTGTACAGACTTACGTAGAAAATGTTTTAATTCACATTTACTTAGACAGCTCACTAGATAAATAGAGTTGGAAATATACATTTATATTTCCTAGCAATCTATATATAAAAAATTCAAAATCCAGGACTGACTGATATATCAACTTACAGCCTAAACCGCTGGTCCTAGAGACATGGAATTTGGAGGGTGTGTTCTTTGTGAAGAGTAGGTAAAGAAAAGACTAAGAAAGGGTTTTTCGAAATTCCACTCATAAGAGAATGAATGTGGGAGGATTAATGGGGGAGAGTGAAATTTCACGCGGACGAAGTCGAGTGCACAAGCTAGTATTCCTATATTTCACACGAATGGATGGTTTTCTCTCTCAGCCCTGATGAAAAATTTGTCTTAGATGATGAGGTATCCGCTGTAGACCATGGTCCTGATATCGTACTACTGCTATTGTAGAATATGGAAGAGGTTTTTCCCCAGCAGTGGGATAGAATTTACCAATAAAACAAGAAATAGTTAGCACTCACTAATAATATTGCTGGTAAGTGCAATGATGCGCGTCAATCGGATTTTGATAATGAGTTTGTTGGCACAGGTGGTAATGTCAAACATACTCGTAAGTCTAAAATTAATTCCTATATTTAGATCTTCCATCCGATAGCAAATAATACAGTCCAGCAACGTGAGCCAATCCTTAAACTACCCACGAAGGTACTTAGACGTAAGATATCAGTTACGTGATATGTCCTTACAGGACGATTATAATCAACAATTCATTCTGAGAGCATCCAGTCTCAGGCGACTGCTCTATACTAGTGATCCCAACATAAATCCTCCAAGTAAAGACAAATGACTCGACCTTTTTTTCCTTTGGATTCCCGTAGGATAAAGGGTACCAACAAATCCTTAGAAACGCGTCTTTTAATGGAATGATTACACATTCCTAGTCATCTGTGTGTATTTATATGTGTATTTGCATGAGTGTTTCTTAGATCAATATGGAACTATTCGCGTTTTACGGAAAAATGAATGCACAGTTAAGACGCCCATGTTTGCAATACCCACTGACCTTTTTGGTCTTTAAAGCTACATCAAATTCTGATTTGATTTGAAATTTTTGAAGTGAAAACTTCTTTAGCGGCGCTGTGTACTTTTTTTGGAATGGATAAAAACTTCTAAACTCGCGTCAGGTCACGTGACCCTGATCGAAAATTCGTAAGACGTAAGACGTAAAACGTAAGACGCGCGTTGTTGAGGACAGCGCCATCTATGCACATCGGGAAGAACTACGAGGGCCTCGCGTACTAACTACGTAGTTCATCCAACAACGACGAGATGGCGCTGAACCACGGATATATAACTGACGACGAGCTCCATGCGAGCGGTCATCATACCTGATTTGCAAAAAACCCTATAAAATAAGGAACACACCTTAACACGCGTGTTTTGTTTATAAGACGATTCACAAAATACACTCGTAATTGTTCAAGTTTTCACTTCTGTCGGCACTACCGGAGTGCCAGTTGTTTTTTTTTAAGATTTTTGACGATTATCAGACGAAATAGGACTCAATTAATTGAATAAACCAATTAGTAAACAACACTTTAAGATAAAATAAACATAAAATATTTGGCATTACAATGTCGTTTCGAAATTGATTGAATAGTTCATTTTCTTCAAAGCATCTGAGGGCCTAAAAGGCCACATTGGCAGAATCATAAAAGGATAACATTATGAACCATAAAAAAGACAGTCCGTATTTTTCTTTTTTTCGTTGCACTACGTAGGTATAATCAAAGAGATTGTGTTTGGATTTGGATTGGATTGATTGGTATTTTAGCACAGACAAAAAAAATAACTGACAAATCCTTCACTAATGAGATTTGATACGATTAACTTAACTATCCATTATGATTCATAATGTTATCCTTTTACGATTCTGCCAAAGTGGCCTTATTAGGCCCCCAGGCCTTACAAGGCACAAAATTGTTAATAGTACAACAACAAGACCAGTTTCTCCAATTCCCAATTGAAGAGAAAAACGTTCAAGTCTATCAGAGATGTTTAGGATAAATATACAGCAAATGGAAAGGTCATCGCCGCAGGGGAGACAACGTAAAACAGATGATAGCAAAAAATTCTACGGGGGCTAACACGTGCCTAAATATTATGGCTACAGGATTTCTCTCTAAATATATAGACGAAATAAAGAGAATAAATTCGAAATCCTCTGAGGCTAATTATGATATAAGGAAGACTACTTACTTGTCCCATATATTTACAGTGGCTCGTTGATAGCTATCGCTATTGAAGGTATAATTATGTATATATATCGAAACGCACCAACTTAGAAACGCACCAAATGTCAACAAAACGTCTATCGATATCATTTATTACGTATCCTTCATGCTCTTCTCTATGTTTCATAGTTGATGCATGTCGAGGAATATAATTATAAGATTTTTATTAAAATTTAATATGGTTTTATTTTCGAGGAATACTTTTGGTGCGTTTCGAGGAATACTCCCAAAATCATACTGTTTTTTTGCCAACCTTTAATGAAACTTGACTAAGGGCTGATTTTTCCATCGCCAGATAACTTTTATTTGAGGAATATAAGTGACGTTTGACAGTTTTTGTATGAAATAACTGTCAAAATTTCAAAATTATTCCTTGAATAAAGTTATCAGATGATTGAAAATTGAACCCTAATTTGGATTGAAGCCCACCGGCATTCAAGATAAGGGTAGTCAAAAGAGAAAGTTTTCTAGCGTCTGTCAGAAATGTCTAGCAACCCCTGCAACCAACGCTTTTTATCCTTACAGAATAATATTACGGTACATTAATATAGCAATTACCATTCGTACTCACGAATACTCAGTGCATAATCGAAACACTACACCAAACACCTGCGGGGCAATTGCGTAATACATTATCAATCGGAATCGGTGTAATTTTGACAGTTCAACAACATTCATTGCGTTGTCTATGTGTTGATCAGACAAATTTTCCGAACTTATGAAGCAATGGATTAGCAATTTGCTTTAAAATGATTCAAATTCCGATTGATAGTGTGTTACGCAATTAGGTGCTGGACTTGACTGCCTCATTGGTCTAGTGATCGCAAGCGCTACTGCTGAGTAAGAGGTCACCGGTTTGATTCCCAGGTAGGGCAAAGTGTCATTGGGTTTTACCATCAGCAATTTCTCAGTAGTAATCTGGAGTCTGGATTTGTGCCCAGTTGATGGTAATAGGCGATTTGATTTGATGACATATAACATAATGTTTGTAATCCGCAAAGAGCAATCCGCAAGAGTGGGCGTAGGTACTACAGGCACAAATCTGTCTAACCCTTTGCGGATTACAAACATTATGTTATATGTCATCATCACCTGCCTAGCCTTTTCCCAACTATGTTGGGGGGGTCAGCTTCCAGTCTAACCGGATGCAGCTGAATACCAGTATTTTACATGGAGCGACTGCCTATCAGAAGGCCAATTCTTGTAATTTAAAGCGTTCAAAATCTAGTCGCAGTATCATCTCGGCGACAAACAAATGTCAAAAACTTGTCAAAATGTAGGGAAATTAGAGGTATTTTTGACAGATTGAGACTGAGATCAGACTGTGAAAGTTCTTAAAATTACGAGAAGTGCCCCTCTGACCTCCACAGCCCAGTTACTGGGTAACACGATACCCCTTGGTAAGGGCTCCTTCAAACAGACGCGACACGACACGCGACACAAAGGCAGCGCAAGTTGTGCAACGAGCGGGGCCTTTGTGTCGCGCGTGATTATATCGCGTGTCGCGCCTGTTTGTAGGAGCCTTAAGACTGGTTGTCAGACTTTCGGCCTTCTGACTACCCGTAACGACTGTCAAAGATCCACAAATGACAGCCGGGACCATTGGCTTAACATGCTTTCCGAGGCACGGAGGGGTCTCGGTATGTAAAGATGGTCACCCATCCACAGACCAATTACGGCAAGGGTTGCTTAACCTGATCGATCGACCTGTGCGGCAGTAATTATTTAGCCACGTATGTATGTGTAATATATAATAAATACCGTTCCCTGATTAATTTACTCAGATAAATCCACAGGCATTGATGTGAAGACATACGTGAAAATAAAACCATTGTCCCACAACATTAAATCCTGTACCACTAGAACCTATTCAGAAACCTAAACAAAGAACTGAACTTTTGTCAGCTTATCTACAGCACCACTTAACAACTTCAAAAGCTTAACTAGATATTCTTTATTGTAATATTCATGCCCTCCTCTTTTGGTAGAACATTCATTACAATGGAACTAAATACGCATAATGAACGTCGCCTAGCGTTCTATTTTAGCAGTTTTACAAGTAGATAGGATCACGCGATTTATGAATCCATTGTCTGAACCAACTGTTCTCATTTACGTCTACAAGTTGGGCGATGCACCTGAATATATGGACGATTTTTATTTTTATTCGCCCTTTTGCTTTCTATTGTAAACTGTTTGTATTTCTTTGTTTACAGCTTCGTAAAGTTCTGCGTAATCGAATGCAATTTATATGTTTATCGCAGCGTAAAACTTTATACGTTGAAAGGTAAATTTGAGATAAGTTGCAGAGCGAAAAATGCACTAAAACTTCCTGTATTTCATGGAGCTTTTAACTAAATGACAGCCGCAGCAACTGCCTGCCAAATAAACTATAGAATAAAATAATAACGCACATTTTGGACCACGTGTAGCTCCATCCATCGCGGTAATTGCTGACAGGCGGAAGATAGCTGGAGAGTTATGACGTCACATAACGTGCTAATGACGTCATAACTGCATTGCCCCGGGCGCTCGCTGACTTACGCCTCTCTCTGGGTGCAATGGATGCGATCCAATTTACTAAGCAAATCCTGCGCGAGACATTTTAACTGGTTTTACACCTTGCTATTAAAGGCGCGTAATGACATTACGTGATAAGTGCACCTGATAGCTGATACTGGTGTAATTTTTTTGTCTCCCACTGCAAAATAAAGTGGTCATAGTCATGCGTGCTGAATGCTAAAGATTTTTTATTGGAGCAGATGTTTTAAAGACATTCATAAATATTTCTGCACTCTTTTGTACTGAATATAAAGTGATACAGTAGCGATACAGATAGCGTTACAAATATAGCAATAATTTATTGATATGCAAGTTCATTTGCAAAAGGATCTTGTTAATTAAGATGAGCAGTTTATTAGCTCGTATAATAATAGATAACGACTTTTTCAATTTTTTTTTAACTGTGCTAATAGTACGATTTCTTACGAAGGTGTACGGTAACTACTGCACCCTAATTGCGTGAATGATTTTGACGGATATTGCTAATTATTGTTTCATATGTTTCAAAAATTTGTCTGCTCAACAACGTAAATAACGCAATGAATGTTGTTGAACTGTTAAAATGAAAGCTATTCCTACTGTTAGTGTGTTATGCAATTACACGCTGGTAGGTAAATATTCCTAGTAGTCGATGTACAGACGCCAGCACATCAAGCTACTACAATCTGTCAAATGTATTTAATAGATTTTCAACTTTATCACTAAAGCATAAGGTTCAAAGTTGATTGGGAAAATTTGACAGTTTCGGGTAACTTGATGTGCTGGCGTCTGTACCAATTACCATTTTTAAATAACCTAAAACCACAAATCGTTCTAGTTGAAAAAGGCAAGCATCATCTAAACCCCAAATGGTGACACAAAAAGTGCATAACACATTGTGACAAATAACACATTCGGTACATAACGGAACAAAATTGTTGGTGTGTGCAGATCGAGAGCTATTCTGTGCAATAAACGTCAGCCGTCAGGTTGAGCCACTATAAATCTACCTCGTCGTCGGTTCCCCTCATGAATCACCCAACGAAATGCCAACTTTTCTACTACTTCCATTTGGTAAGGAAGAGTTGACAATTTTCGTGTTTAAAAGTAAAGTAGATGCAAGCTCAGGAGTGTGTTTGTATGCGTGGTGGTGTCTTGTCGTAAAATAATTTTATGGATTTTTGTTTTGTTAATAAAAATATTCAAAATCAAAATCTACATAAATATTCAATAAATGTGATGACTTGTGAAATTGCAATAAAATTACAGCTTTTGTTTTAATATTGTTTTTTTTTTAATATCGGATATTTTATTATTCTACTGCTACATTCATACTTGAATTCGTATGAAATGTTTTTTTTTCTACGTGTATTCAGGTACCAACTTAACAATTGGTATGTTTGGAAACTAGGTGAAATATTAAAATACTCGTAACTAGGTACGCTAGTTTTGTTTAACCATAATTTTTCATCCAGGCTGTACGGAACGGTTGTTGAAAATGGAAAACAACTTCAATAATTCAATTTTACGAGGAAGTAAAATAGCTGGCACGTCATGCTCTTTTACAACTCACATAAAACTATAATATTTCTAGCTTAATGCATAAAGTAAGCATACAATACGAATTCACGCAATGCAATTAAATCCGCCTACTAGTGCGGGGTTGAAGCCCCAGTTTTCGTACTAAGTAACGTTAATGGTTCATATTTTTATTGGCTGTCATTTTGTTGGCGGCGCACAGCTCGATCGATCAAGGTTAAGCTACGCTTGCCTCGGTCGGTCCATGGATGGGTGACCCTTTCATTCTGAGACCCCTCCGTGCCTCTGAAAGCACGTTAAGCCGTTGGTCCCGGCTCTCATGTATGTACATCTCTAACAGTTGTTAAGTATAGTCAGAAGCCTGAAAGTCTGACAACCAAGGGGTATCGTATTACCCAGTAACTGGGTTGTGGAGGTCAGATAGGCAGTCGCTCCATGTAAAATACTGGTATTCAGCTGCATTCGGTTCGACTGGAAGCCAAGTCGACCACAATGTAGTTGGGAAAAGGCTAGGTAGACAGGTAACAAAATCATCTGATTTTGTTACCTGCCTATCCATAAAAATAAATACCCACCAATTATTACGATCCTTACGTCGTAAAATATAGCTTTTATGAATATAAAGTAATGGCGGAAGTGAGTAAAGATAGAACTAGTGCTTGTTAAACGTTTGTACATTTTTTCCTGGAATTCCGCTAGGATGGCAAGTATTTGCTTACTTTTATTCATTTCTGGAAATAGTTTTACCCTCTTGTTTAAAGTGATAGAAATGTAAATTAAAACAAATAATCATTGAAAATTTCCAAGAAAACGCGGTAATATCGTTGCACTAGGAAATACAACTTTTATTTCTCCTGCTACAATTTCTTTCCTATTAAAAAAAAACACTTAAAAACGCATTACTGTTGCCTATAATTGGTGGTTTCACCCTCGAAGGCTTATAAACGCTACGGAAAAAAGATTACGAGCTGCCGGCATTCAGAATATGTGCTATTAACATACTGACTGAATATCTGATAAAGGGCGTTTGTGGAAATTTAGTGGATGCCTGGTAATTACTGGATCGGCGATACGATTGCGACGACACGCCCCACCGCGCGCCTTTACATGCATGCCAATGCGTATGCAGATGCACCAAGGAGGTTTAAGGTTAGTACGAGTTCAAATAAATTCACAAAGCTTGAAGGCCCCTACAAACAGGCGCGACACGCGATATAATCGCGCGCGACACAAAGGCACCGTTCGTTGCGCGACTTCCGGTGCCTTTGTGTCGCGTGTCGTGTCGCATCTGTTTGAAGGTGCCTTGAATTACATCACGCCTGTATTCCCCGCAAGGTTAAGCAGAGTTATACCTACAGTACACCCATATTTCACCAGTTATGTTTAAGTCCTATACATGTAATAGGAGGCGTATGAAAATGGGGCTGTGAAATCTAGAGTCCGACTGGAATTCCTGATGGAAAAACCCAGTAACAGTATGCCCGGCCGGGAAATTGAACCTTTGACTTCATGCTCAGCAGTAGCCTTTGCGACCACTAGACCAACAAAGAAAAAGTGGGTCTTGAACGAAATGTTATACCTTGCTAATCATAGTGGAATGGCTGACCGCCATCCAGACTTGCTTAGTCAGCATTTTACAACTTAGAAGCGATTCTCATTCGGTTTGTACGTAAGTCAGTTCAGCTTGAAACTCGGTACGGATCGAAAGCCCTAAAATCTTACAAGTTCCAAAAAGTTTCCAAGTTCTCTAAATCCAATAAACTCTGTTTCCAGTTCATTAAAAGTTTTTTTTTTTAAACTAGATTCTGAAACTTTCTATAATAGAACGTTCCCTTTTCTACTTACTTATTTAGCGTCTTTTATAATAAATTGGCTAACGCAAAAGACAGTCGGGTGATAACAGGGGCTATGAAATCCAGACTCAGTGCTGAGAAATTCCTGATGGAAGAACTCAGTAGCACTTTGCCCGACCTCGGAGTCAAATCCTTATACTCAGCAGTAGCGCTTGAGACCACTAGACCAACAAAGAAAAAGTGGTCTTTAACGAATGTTCAGTTCTCTTCTTAATAAGTCCAACATAAAAAACAACGGCAAACGCAAAAGACAGTCACAGACAAAAAAAAACAGTGGCACTCCGGGAGTGCCGACAGAAGTGAAAACTTGAACAATTACGTGTGTATTTTGTGAATCGTCTTATAAACAAAACACGCGCGGTACCGGCTACGGCCATCCGTCTTACGAATTTTCGATCAGGTCACGTGTCCTGACGCGAGTTTAACATTTATTGCCCATTACAAAAAAAGTGTACAACGCCGCTAAAGAAGTTTTCACTTCAAAAAGATGGAGTATAGAAAAGTAACTCGCTCAACAGCCAATGTAGTCTGTAAAAATCTCACGTGTAAACTTAAGTGAAGTGACCTGTCAACAGTTGCAATCTATCAAGTAGAGTGACAGCTCACTTCAAGCTCACTTCATCTAAGTTTTCACGGTGAGATTTTTACAGAACAGACCAGCTGATATCCCACCTGCTTCTATGTTTACACTTGTCACTGACAGGCGACATGGCACAAAACGAGATCGCTTAGCAAGATTTCACATCAGTATTTTCTAACTTATGTTAAACAAGAATGAGTCACCAGCACCGTGTCTACATCGCCGCCGCACGTCGCAGAATCTCGCGTGTCGCTTCTGTTTCATTGGACTTACAACCCTTTGGCTGTCTGATGGAAATCTAGCTTAAGTGCAGAAAGGACATTTTATTATCGACCTTATTTTATTGCAAGAATGCAAGAAGCTTGTAATGAGACATTTTTTGTAAAAACTGTCTCAAAGTATTTATAAACTTTTATGGAAATCAGTTTGTATGTAAATATTTTAACTTATTTTTACTATGACAATGTAGGTATTTCTGATAAATAGAAAAAAAAAACAATAAGTACTGTAATCCCCTAGAGACACAAAAATGTAAAAATATAATTCTGATCGTAATCATTTAAACAGCAATGATCGTATATAACAGTAAGTATTACAAATACTTAACATAAAAATACATATATCTTTGTTAAATTAAAATGTCCTTGCCACAGATAATAATAAGCCATGAATCCACAAATATGAAATAATAGATTCAACTGTGCTATCTCCTATACATTTTCTTTAAATTCTTTGACAATTAAGTCATGTTGAGGTGTTTCACCTATAGAACACTTAACATTAATACAACCTCTAAGGTTTGTAATATTTTTTTGCAATTCAGATGGTCGGATGTTGTCATGATTCCTCGAATTCTTGTACCGCCGCTTAATGTTTTAATTAACCCGTGGTTAATCTCGACTGCCAAAAAGACCCAAAAGCAAATTTTTTTTTTCGCTTCTGAACCAACGTCTCGGCCACTTGTTGCCACTTCCCACGCAGGCGATCTGCATACATTTGCAGGCTCTTTCATCCTCGTACTTAGCATAAAACAAGCCCGACACCAAGTCATTATGCAGTCTCGGATTTCGAAGTACGGCTGCATAAATTTACGCCATTATCAAAATATCGTGAATGAAACAAACCGAGCATGAAACGAATTTAACCAGTTTAGGGGTCATTAACGCACGCAATGCGTATTGTTTTGTGCTTATTTGCACGTACGCGTTCGTAGGGTTAATACGAGTGGAAATTGACGCATTATGATGAATGTTCCAAATTAATAAATATGTAATTAAAGGCATATTAGAGGTATTATTCCGGTCTGATCCCCTCGCCCATTAATTTGTAGAATTAGTATTTGAATTTGGTAAATAATAATAGGAACGTTGTTGAGCGTGTAATTTTCATGGCTATTAGGTTCGTGACGTCACGCCAAATTAAGCTTACGTGGGCAGAAAATGTAAAATTATTTAAGTCCCCTCATCAAACCACAGTGTAGGGCGCTTGAGATGTAAAGATGTCGGCGCCCACACAAATCCTTTGCTCGCTTGACCTAAGGGATCCGTGATTCCACCTCAAATATTTGGCACATTTCTCCCCGAGCATTTAGATCAAAGAGCATTGAGCAATGACCGTCAAAAACACTCATTCTTACCTCCCTTTGATGATCAGTACTCGAGATACCTACTCCATTATTATGAACGCCGCTCGAGGCGCCGGCCTCCCTAACAATTCACTCAAATACTTAGCTTGAGATAAATAGACGAAAATTCGGCTTAGATATACCCAACCGGCTCTCTTCACTAAATCCAATATTTACGAAAGAGGTTGATTTTATACCGTTTCTATTATTCGCTTAAATATTATTTCAAGTAGATGAGAGAAAATTGTTTCTATATCTGTATCTCATTATTGCCAGACCTTTTCATCGTTGAGCCCGTGTACGACTACATTCTGAAATATCCATATTGCCCGAATATACCTAAATTACTCTGTCAGAACTTTTCTTTAGGTTTATCGGGTTATTTCATAACAACACTGAGAAAACATTCGAAATGTCTTTTGATATAGGTACTACGAAACCATCAATTACATTCCCAAGTGGTACCGAAACTGTCACCGCCATAATAAACACATTACAAGGCAATCAAACGACTAATTACATCGCCAGCTGTATTGTTACAGACCGTAACACCATTATCCTGTGATATGGTTTTAAGCAGTGATCGAATTTCACTAAATCCTTATAAGACAATGAATATTCATATGTGTTTAGTGAAGCTATTACTTAGCTCAACGCGTCGAACCGCTCAAATCTGCCGATCGCGCAATTTGGACGCCATCACGGGAATTATGTTCAGTCAAACGGGTTCCACAATAAAATTAATGGTCCCGATAAAGTGACCAAACAGTAATTACGTCTTAAATCCCTCAACGATAGTTTACTTTAGATCATATTAACAAGTTGTTAGTTTCGCCACGGCTCTATTGAAACCCTGTTATCTGTACCAATTTAGTTGTAGCAAAATTTGAGCAGAGTAATTTTCTAAGCTAGGCAATGACTCAAATGAAATTAGATAAACTAATTACTTAAAGATACCAAGCACTATTTCAAGGATTTAATTTTGTAGATAAGTTTATTAATCTGAAATACAACGTGAAATAACCAACTCTTGTCGAAATCAGCTCGCCTGTTTTATAGTAAGTACCTACAGAATTACAAACGATTATTAAAATGGCCTTCATTAATAAAAAATTAATTACAGATATATAAAATCAATAGGTAACGCATCGTTCTGAGAACACGAATTAATATTCGATGTGCTTAGGATAGATAAAGCAATATAATTACACAGTGAAGACGATTTCGGCGCTTTTGTGTTTGCTTTGTCTTGTGTCACGATTGCCAGGTGGCGACAATTCCAAACTTTTGAATGGGGGCCGTCCTCTAATTAATTCTTGGTTGTAATTCTCGGAGACTCTATTCATTTTAAGTCTCGAGCTCGGAGTGTACAACCATAACTCATTAAAAATTTCAACCAGAGAAGTATTCCGCGAATATTATTATAAATTCCGTCCGTACGGAACGCTCTGCGCCGCTCAACTTCACCACAGTTTACGTGTAACGAAATTCGTGCCATTTTATAAAATTTCGGATGATTAAAAACTCTGGGGGTTTGATAACGAACGCCGCTGAAATTTATAAACTGAAACCAGTAAGTACAAACATTCCGATGAATATTTCAAAATGTTCCCTTAACTTTACCATAACGTTACCACAGAGCACAATATTCAAATAGCTAGCGATGTAAAATAAACAGTTATATAACCAAAACAAAACCTGAATGAATTTAATCTAAAACCTTTATAGGTTTAGGTCCAGTTTGTTTAGGCTACAGGCTCAAGTCTCACACATAATTCAACCACGAAATAGCTGTGTATTCGAACATTTCGAACCACAAATTGGTTGCAATAGCCGATACAAAACTGAATGAACATTATAATTCTATTGAAAGTAACATATAACATATTAAACAATTTGTGGTAAATTATCACAAGTATACATGCTCATCACCACAACACAGGGCAATCAGAAAATAGCAGCAAGAAGTAATGTTTGCCTCCACACGCAAAATAGTAGGAATAACTATTTCCTTTACTTGAGTCTAACGAGCATCTGCGAGTTGGCTTCGGCCCCTCATATACCTACCAGAGGCTCGGGACCCTGTGGTCCCGAGATAAGGCTCCTTCAAACAGGCGCGACACGCGATAAATCGCGCGCGACACATAGGCAACGCAAGTCGCGCAACAAGCGGTGCCTTTGTGTCGCGCAAGATTCGCGTCGCGCGTCGCGCCTGTTTGCAGGAGCCTATATGCGAAAAGCTTAAAAATATAATAATTGATTTATTTTCAGGCAACTATAAACGCAACACGCAAAATAATAAACTAATCACACTATCGCGTATAAACTTTCGCCTTTATAATATTAGTGTAATTTATAAAGGCGAAAGTTTGTGAATGTGTGTGTGTGTGTTTATATGTTTGTGACTTCTTCACGCTGAAACGGCTGGACCAATTTTGAAAAAAAATTGTGTGCAGGTAGCTGACACCCTGGATTAACACAGGACTTTTTATCACGATATTCCCACGAGATCGTAACTTATGCGGTTGAAACCGCGGGGCGCAGTTAGTACATACCTAATAAAAATATCACTACAAAATCTATTTACTAAGTTGGGTCGGCGACGTACTGGGCTATGGTCTTAGTAAAGGCTAACATTTAGCTTATAACTGGTAGCATCAAAAACGAAACAAAAATATCCCTTCAATGCGTCCACAACTAGTTTCTAATCGAAGCCGCACGCAGCAAAGTTCTTAGGAAACCTAATCAACTCGCCACGTTCCACAGCAAAACAAGTTTCTTGTGCACGTATAACCTAGATTCTTTATAAATTAACCAAGAGCCGTTGAATGAACTAATAAAGGGAATAAAGACATAAGACAGGTCGGATTGAAGTGTTTTCACGACGTCATAAAGTGTTTTTAAAGCCAATCTACGCCGTTTTATCGTGCGGTCGACGCCTGCCTGTGTGCGTACAGCCTAAAATATGACGAGAAATCTCAGCTGAATTACGCACTTAATGTTAGACGTCTAATATATCACCCGAGCTGTTTGTAACGTCGTAAATTGTGTAATGGATAAATGTCAACTGTTAGAAGGTAGGCAATAAAGATGTATGGAGGCTGGATGTAGGTATGTTTCAAGCTAACTAAGCATGAAAGTGCTGTTGCAAAAATGTAATAGGTACTTGAATACGTCGCGACCATAATATTATAGATAGACCTAGATAACGCACGATCTGTATGAAAACCATGCGTGCCATTTTTTGACTACCTACTATGACGTCACAAGCACTATTTAGTGATGGTAAAATCAAATCGATTCAAAGACCCCCCCGGGGCCTAGTGCCAGAGCTGACGCTCATCCAGCCAGCACAGGACTGAGCCACAGAATAAAGAAATACAGTATTGTTACTCGGCCGTAACCTTGATGTAAATGCCTACAGCCGCGCGGTACGTAAGCATGCGATAGGGCTGCCCGCCTCCAGTATTTTAATTACGTTTGCCTACTTTGTGTTTCCATTTAGTTTTGTTATTGTATTTTACTGTGTGTACATAAATAATTTTATATAAACAAATAAAATACTTTGTGAATTGAATAGGAAGTGTTTAATAAAAATGCGTGTTGTTTTGATCGCCGCCGCACGACTCCAGCTAGTGAGCAGCAGCGCGCTGTTGCTATTCAAATTTCGAACTAATCGCCGCGCGGCGCCAGTCAGTAGGCAGCGCTAGCGCGCTGTTAAAATGGCGGGAAAGCAAGTGTGCATTCACAGATTGATTTTATTTAAAATTAAAAAAACAGTTTATTCGGTAATTTAAAAACTTGGCTGCATGCTCTAGTGTCTTTGCCAACATTTTCACGCAGCCACGGCAGAAAATAATCCTCGCGCCATTTTTCTCAAATTTTCTTTTCTTTGTACTTGTATTGTGAAATGTTTTTTTTTTTCTGTTTCCTCGCAAATGTGTTAAAAATCGTCGTACGATATACGTGCGTATTGGTTATAACATCTTAACGCACTAATATCGTAATGTACTATTACAGAATTATAATCATTAAAGTCATCAACACAACTCTCTAAGACCATGTAAGTCCAAAGAATGATGATTTCATGAAACAGTTATTCTTATTACAGTAACAGTTATTCAATAAAAATAATTAATTTTATTCATAAAAGTATGCAATCATTTCATTAATGTTTTGTTATGATGTTGTCACGTTAAACTATCGTCCGTAAATCGACTTTACAGACAACCAATTTTTTTGTAGTATTATTCATACACACAGTACAATAAACAACTATCACTACATAGTATAAAACAAAGTCGCTTTCTCTGTCCCTATGTCCCTTTGTCCCTTTGTCCCTTTGTATGCTTAAATCTTTGAAACTACGCAACGGATTTTGATGCGGTTTTTTTTAATAGATAGAGTGATTCAAGAGGAAGGTTTATATGTATAATATCATCCATTAAATAGTGGAGAAGTACTGTTATTTTTGAGGTTTCTAATGTGATGTCGTAAATAATTACATTTTTTCCGCTTACATTGCAATCGCAGGCTGAACTCTACGAGTTTTATCAAAATAATGTACTAAGTATTGTACACATTGAAAAGGTCAACAGAAAAGTCCGTGATGGTATATGTCTATCTCTTATGGATAACCCACAATAACTTTTTTTTGTCATTTACTTTTTACGACAAATAATGGCTAAATTTCGAAGCGATTTTAACCAATACAGCATTAATCCTTAACCAATTAAATACCTTGAATACATTGTTCATTTAATATAGATCTATATGGCCCTTTACACCGTATGATTTAAGTGAATATTTTCGAAGATATTACAGATTTAAAAATTGCGGGACGTAGCGTTTGCGGCGGTACCGGCCGGCCGGCCGCCCGGTGCGGCAAGAGCGTGCCTATAAATAGCGCGTCTGAGGCCGCGGTTTTCCTATAGCACTTTGAATTTAGCAGCGATCGGACGCGTTTATTATAAAAACGTGCTTTTCAGCGCGACAACATATCAGTAATTATAAGTAAGTTTCGATAAATAATTGTAAGATAGTAGTTTCGTTCACAGTTTTTCTGTAGTGTATTTAGTATCAGCATTGCACCCGTGCGAAGCCGGGGCGGGTCGCTAGTTATTAATAATAAAAACCACGTCTTTACTTTGAATTATACAAACTAACAAAACACACCATGCGCCGAGGTTTTAACACAAGCGTACCTACCGTTTAATGATTCATGAACCGCCTATAACTACCTACCTCACTCGTGTTTATCACTTTCCTTTACTCTATTCACTTCATTTATTAATCCAGACATCTTTTTTTCGGGAGATAAAATGAAATACTTATCCATTAAAAATACACACATTATGTACCTACCTACAAGTAAGTAAAATTATTTTATAGTCTTACCTTTCAGAGTTTCCAGGTAATCTAAAAAAAGTTATCTCTGGATGCGTTATTGACGAATTCATGCAACCAAAAACAGCACAATATAGCCTACTCGTCATATTAAATATGTACTTGAACTTATTTTTAGTGCAAAAATCGCGCGGTTATTGTTAAAAAAAACAACACACCGTCCGTTCGTCACTGCAGCACAGTCGCGACTGTCTGCATGCTGAGCTCGCGTTTCGTCCGTTTGTATGAAGACCTCGTACTGTATGTCTTTATACTGTGACTGAGCGCAAAAGTGGCGACTTACGATTTTTTTACGTAAGCTGATGCGATTTTTGGCACGCGAAGTAGTTGCTCTTTCGTTATACATATAGGTGTATAACGAAAGAGTATATTATGTATCTGTAGTCGCAATCGCGACTATGTTATAAGGTAAAAAAGCTATGAGAAAGATTTTAAGACATTATCATCAGTATTTTACCTAAATAGAATTTCATATAAGACTATCAGCCTAGCTGTTAGTAACTAGGTAGCAACCAATCTAGCCACAGAAAGAGAATCAGTTATTTAATCATCATAAATATATTTTTTATTTAATAAAAACGTTTACAAAAAGTTTTCATTTAGCCAACACTAGTAAACATACAGTTAAAGTGCCTCAAAAGAAGCTAAAACTAAAATTATTTGATTACAGGTGCAATTAATGATAGTTATGAAATAGAATGTTAGGTAAGGTTAATGCTCGATCTAAGTTTGTTCACACCTGTGTTTCAGAAACTCAATGATCAACATCTGACAATCAATCAACTCAGCCTATTGCAGCCCACTGCTGGACATAGGCCTCCCCCAGGCTGGGCCACAACACCCTGTCCTCCGCCTTCCCCATCCAATTCGTCCCAGTCACCTTCTTTAGGTCGTCCGACCTTCTAGCTGGGGGGTGTCCCACACTACGCTTGCCGATGCGCGGTCTCCACTCCAGAACCCGTCTGCTCTACCAGCCATCGGTCCTTCGACAGACATGGCCAGCCCACTGCCACTTCAGTTTGCTTACTCTGCAAGCTATGTCGGTAACTCCGGTTCTTTTCCGGATAATTTCATTCCTGATTCACATCTGGTAGTCATACGTGTAAATTATGCCTTTTAAAACAATACACATAAAAAGCTCTTTTTATTGTACCATGGAATAAATTACATAAGAAGGTACAGACGCCAGCACATCAACTTACTACAATCTGTCAAATTTCTTTAATCGATTTTCAACTTTATCGCTAACGCATTAGGTTCAAATTTGAATGGGAAAATTTAACAGTTTCGGGTAACTTCATCAAGTTACCCGAAACTGTTAAATTTTCCCACAGACAGACAGACAGACAGACAGACAGACAGACAGACAGACAGACAGACAGACAGACCAGCCAGACAGATTTTTTTTACAGACGCCAGCACATCTGCTGGCGTCTGTACGTGCAAATATATTCCAACTTGCTTGAATCAATATCGATACGAATACAATAGCAATAACTGAGAATATACCTCAGCTTCATTCTTATTCAAGCGGCCTATGGTTTAATCAATCTAATTCGAAGGTTAGCATAACTAGCGGATCGGTTGCGAATACTAGATATCCACTCAAATTACGTGCCTCAATGCTTTCATTATAAACAGAACCTACTGTTGATGTAAAGGGGGTGCACACATCAAGGGTGCCAGGCGAAGCTCAAGCGAGAAATATAATGTTGATAATAGAATGATAGTATGTCATGCTCACTCAAATGTCTCGCTGACGGTAGCGTGTGTGTTGGATCATTTAGCTCCCTTCAAAATGGTTGAGCTGAATGGTGCTGATTTATGCGTCATGTTCGTGAACGGGCGCCGTCAGTTGGGGCTGGTCAGCACTTAGCTGCCTCGGCTTATTTTTAATTAATTTATTATTGGATTGTAGTTTGTTAAGTACTATTTGTTACACTCTGGACGCTTTTAACACGTACGTTTTTCTTAATTTTTTACATCGTTCTCCCTTTATTTAATTTTAAAATCAAAAGTAACTAATATTTTTGTAAAATATCATTTAAAAAGAGTGTCCATGGAGTTTCTTGCCCGTTCTTCTCCACAGGTACCTACGCTTTGGAATGGGCAACTAGCTTCATATTTTCTGACCGACTATTTGACAATTCAAAAGTGCCTGTATATGGTTTAATTGAAATAAATGCTTTGAGTTTGAGTTGGAATACCAGCGCGTCTTACTGAGATAGGAACCTTTTGGCCTCGTATAGGACTTTCTGTTTTTTTTTGTTACCTTCCTTATATATAATTTTGTTTTTAACTTTATTTAAGATTGTGTTTAGTTTAGTCCGTGATCTTCGTGTACGAGTCACATTAAAAACTTTATGTCTTTTCCTTCTTTAGAAATATCTCGTGATTTTACAGACGGGGCAGTGTCCTCTTTAGTGTCTGTCCTCTCAGAGATGTATTACTGAAAAGTATGATACAGCTTTTAAAACCTTGTTGGGTTTTTCCATAGGGAATTTCTCAGTAGCAGCTCGGTGTCTGTAATAGTGTTCGGTTGATGACAATAGGCTTTTTTTATCCAGGATGGGAAATCATCCCGCTCTGGGTGGAGCGGAAGGGAGTGTCAGACTCTTACTGACTAAAACCACCCGTGTTCCTTCCTTAGCCCTTTATGTTCCGGGCCAGCGGTAACCTTTCGGACAATCCCGCTGACCCGGCAGGCTTCGGCCCTGACGGGGGTCCCTTCGGGTGACAATAGGCTCGCCCCTAATAGGTACAGACGCCAGCACATCAAGCTACCCGAAACTGTCAAATTTTCCCAATCAACTTTGAACCTTATGATTTAGCGATAAAGTTGAAAATCTATTGTTACATAAAGTTGAAAATCTATTAAAGAAATTTGACAGATTGTAGTAGCTTTACATCAAGCTACTACAATCTGTCAAATTTCTTTTCCTACAGTACTGGCGTCTGTACATTAGGGTGTCCGGAAAAATTTTTTTTTCGCTTTTCGCTACTCAAGCCCCCTCAAAAGTTGCATTATTAGTTTTAGATTACCGTAAAAATAATAAAAAAAACATAAAAAAATATCTTGAGGGTTCTACCGGCATTTTTTTTAATTTTTTTGGATTCAAGGATCTGAATCAGGATCTGAATCAGGATCTGAATCTGAATCTGAATCAGGATCAGAAACAGGATCAGAATCTGGATCAGAATCAGGATCAGAATCAGGGATCGGAATCAGGATCTGAATCAGGATCTGAATCAGGATCTGAATTTGGATCTGAATCAGAATCTGAATCAGGATCAGAAACAGGATCAGAATCTGGATCTGAATCTGGATCTGAATCAAGATCTGAATCAGGATCTGAATCTGGATCTGAATCTGGATCTGAATTAGGATCTGAATCAGGATCTGAATCTGGATCTGAATCTGGATCTGGATCAAGATCTGTATCAGGATCTGAAACAGGATCTGAATCAGGATCAGAAACAGGATCAGAATCTGGATCTGAATCAGGATCTGAATCAGGATCTGAATCAGGATCTGAATTCTGAATCAGGATCTGAATCAGGATCTGAATCAGGATCTGAATCAGGATCTGAATCAGGATCTGAATCAGGATCTGAATCAGGATCTGAATCAGGATCTGAATCAGGATCTGATTCAGGATCTGAATCAGGATCTGATTCAGGATCTGAATCAGGATCTGATTCAGGATCTGAATCAGGATCTGAATCAGGATCTGAATCAGGATCTGAATCAGGATCTGAATCAGGATCTGAATCAAGATCAGAATCAGGATCGGAATCAGGATCTGAATCAGAATCAGGTTCAGAATCAGAATCTGAATCAGGATCAGAATCAGAATTCCGAATCAGCATCTGAATCAGGATCTGAATCAGGATCTGAATCAGGATCTGAATCAGGATCTGAATCAAGATCTGAATCAGGATCTGAATCAAGATCTGAATCAGGATCAGAATCAGGATCGGAATCAGGATCTGAATGTGGATCTGAATCTGAATCAGAATCAGGTTCAGAATCAGAATCTGAATCAGGATCAGGATCAGAATCCGAATCAGGATCTGAATCAGGATCGGAATCAGGATCAGAATCAGGATCAGAATCAGGATCAGGATCAGAATCAGGATCAGAATCTGTATCAGAATCTGGATCTCAATCTGGATCTGAATCAGGATCTGAATCAGGATCTGAATCAGGATCTGAATCAGGATCTGAATCAGGATCTGAATCAGGATCTGAATCAGGATCTGAATCAGGATCTGAATCAGGATCTGATTCAAGATCTGAATCAGGATCTGATTCAGGATCTGAATCAGGATCTGAATCAGGATCTGAATCACGATCTGAATCAGGATCTGAATCAGGATCTGAATCAAGATCAGAATCAGGATCGGAATCAGGATCTGAATCAGAATCAGGTTCAGAATCAGAATCTGAATCAGGATCAGAATCAGAATTCCGAATCAGCATCTGAATCAGGATCGGAATCAGGATCAGAATCAGGATCAGAATCAGGATCAGAATCTGGATCAGAATCTGGATCTCAATCTGAATCTCAATCTGGATCTGAATCTGGATCTCAATCTAGATCTGAATCTCGATCTGAATCTGGATCTGAATCGGGATCTGAATCTGGATCTGAATCTGGATTTGAATCTGGATCTGAATCAGGATCTGAATCAGGATCTGAATCAGGATCTGAATGAGGATCTGAATCAGGATCAGAATCAGGATCAGAATCAGGATCTGAATCAGGATCAGTATCAGGGTCAGAATCAGGATCTGAATCAAGATCCCTATATGTACCCTATAGCTACCATTTACCGGGTAATAATATGTCTTTCATTGACTCGAATGTGCCCTGGCAGCTGATAGTATGTCATGCTCACTCAAATGTCTCGCTGACGGTGGCGTGTGTGTTAGATCATTTAGCTCCCTTCAAAATGGTTGAGCTAAATGTTGCTGATTTATGCGTCATGTTCGTGAACGGGCGCCGTCAGTTGGGGCTGGTCATCACTTAGCTGCCTCGGCTAATTTTTAATTAATTTATTTTTGGATTGTAGTTTGTTAAGTACTATTTGTTGTACTCTGGACGCTTCTAACACTTACGTTTTTATTAATTTTTTTACATCGTTCTCACATTATATAATTTTAAAATCAAAAGTAATGATGTAACTAATATTTTTGTAAAATATTATTTAAAAAGAGTGTCCATGGAGTTTCTTGCCCGTTCTTCTCCATAGGTACCTACGCTTTGGAATGGGCAACTAGCTTCAAATTTTCTGACTGACCGACTTCTTGACAATTCAAAAGTGCCTGTAAATGGTTTAATTGAAATAAATGCTTTGAGTTTGAGTTTGATCTGAATCAGGATCTGAATCAGGATCTGAATCAGGATCTGAATCAGGATCTGAATCAGGATCTGAATCAGGGTCTGAATCAGGATCTGAATCAGGATCAGAAACAGGATCAGAATCTGGATCTGAATCAGGATCAGAATCAGGATCAGAATCAGGACCGGTCGATTCTGTAAAAATCTCACCGTGAAAACTTAGGTGATGTGAGTTTGTTTTTGCTAGGAATTGACACTATTGACAGCTCACTCCACGCTCACTTCACCCAAGTTTTCACGGTGAGATGGTTACAGAATCGCACTGCTGAATCAGGATCTGAATCAGGATCTGAATCAGGATCTGAATCTGAATCTGAATCTGAATCTGAATCAGTACCTGAATCTGAATCTGGATCTGGATCTGGATCTGAATCTGGATCTGGATCAGAATCTGGATCAGAATCAGAATCTGGGTCAGAATCTGGATCAGAATCTGGATCAGAATCATCAGGATGTTCTTTAGCATCGTTGTGATTTGAAAGTTTAAGACACGAAAAAGCGACAGTTTTTACTTACATGTTGTTTTGTTGTTTTTTTAGAGACATGTAAATTCATAAGATTTAACATGGGAGAAAATGAGATAGGAAGCATTATACAGTGTTTTTGAAGGTTTCACTTCTACCACGTGTGAATTGCACACATGCTGTTTTTTTGTCTGTGTAAAATACCAATCAATCCAATCCAAATCCAATGCCAATCTCTTTGATTATACCTACGTAGTGCAATGAAAAAAAGAAAAACGCGGACTGACACAGTCAGTGGAAAGATGTGTAAAACTAGTGACGGAGGCTTCTCAAAGCGTCACGGACGCTACAGCTCGGGATGGTTTTATTAGGAACAGATTAAAATCTCGCTCAGAAATGCCTAATTTTGGTCACAAAAACCAGTTCCGTTTTTAAAGTTGCCATTAATTATTTTGTCTTTCAACTATTTTAAACCTTGCTTTGACTCATTGTTGTACCCTTAAATTTAATAAAAACCATTTATATGTTATTTTTGTATGATTTATAGCTTATATTAGGAACCCCTAAAAATAGCAAATTTGAAAAACTTCAAGGACTGGTAGAGGCCTCAAGATGCCGGATATCTAATTAAATTTTATAATAATCGTAATATATGTGTCAAAACGCAACTTTTGATACCTCTTGCGTAGCGTAGCTCAATTTTTTTTTCCCCCATACATGAACGGGACACCCTACTGTACATGAGACTTAAACATAAGAAATGTGGGTGGCTACGCAAATTACAGGCGTGATGTTATGTTATGTGTTATTAAGAGGACTAGTAGAGCAAAGTGTCCTTGAGAAACGCATGCACACATATACACAATCGACGCGTACGCCATCTAACGACGACGCCCATCACAATTATGACATACAGCATACGATTTACGATTACGCCCGAGTATTCCAATAGATGACGCGGAAACAAGTAGTTATGACAACAAAATTATTAACCGATTTCTAAAAAGGAGGAGGTTCTCAATTCGGGTTTGTTTATTATTTTTTTTTTTATTTATGTTCGGGTCCGATAGACGACCTCCATCATAAATAGACGGATTTGCAAAATTCTTTTTTTGTTCGAAAGAGGTTTGTTTCGAAAGGGTCACATTTAAATTTCGTAAAGATCTGATGATGAGTTTCGGAGACAGACAACGGAACTCTTCAATAAATGCCAGCAAATCAACCGCGATCGCTGCTATCGCATTTGTATGCATTATTTACGCAATCACACAACATAACATCACGCCTGTACCCTTAAAAGTGGTAGGCAGATGTGTTTAATAGCTTCCTGTCGCTGATATTCACATAGCAAGTAGTGTTATATGAATTTGTGTGGGGTAGGTAGGGACAACTGAAAATTGAAAAATAAAAACTGTTTTTACAAAAAAAAAAACAACCGACTTCCAAAAAAAACCACCACAAAGTGAAAAATTACTTTAATTTCGGAAGTCGGTATCGTTGGTTGTAGCTTTGTAGTGTTTTTTTTTTGGAAGTCGGCTGTTTTTTTTTATAAAAAATTATTTAATTTGTTTTTAGTGTGACTTGAAAAAATTAAGGATGTGGATGATTTTGAAATAAAACTGATTCAATCAAATTTAAAACATTTTTATTTAAAAAATATGGAAGTGGTAGTTACTTACGAGTTTTTTTTACATTTACATTATACCACATGTACCTACTTTTAAGCTATTTTTCTGGTTAACATTATACCTACCACATTTAGTTTTAAATGCTTTTTTTTCAGGTTTACGATTACACGTTTATACAGTATGTTAAATAACAGAGGGCGTTCCCTTAAACTCGTTAATCTATATCATTAATAGATTAAAATAAAAATATCAGCATAGAAAAATAAGCATAAAATAATCCGAATTAAAAAAAATAATTAATTGTCAATAAATTCGAAACCTCCTGTTTAAAATCAAAATAGTAGCGCGGAATAGTATTCGTAGTAGTAATGCCCAAACGCAATGCGCACGATGCTGGCCGAGCGTTTCCGAGAGTTCACGAAGCCGAGTGAAACGGCCGCCCCGCCCCGCCCGCACCCGCGCCCGTCATTCATAAATAAATTCCGACATTGCTGTCCTTCAAGTACGCGTGTACAGAGTGTTTCTTTAACGTATCAATTTACGATTTTTAGTGAATATTTTAATATAAAAAAAAAATAAAAACATTTTATTTTCGAATGGTAATATTTTTTTTAGCATGTATGGATGCTATACTATTGCGGGTTAACGGGAACGCCCTCTGTTAGTTAACATACTGTATTACACCATGCATCATGCATGATCATGTTATAAAATTATTTTTGTTCCTAAAATTTACTAAAATCTAAGAAACGTGTAGACGTAACAACAAATGCCAAACATTTGTTGTGAATAATTTTCTTCATAATTTTTACGTTCTTCTTTGTCGTTATCTTCATTTTTGCCATCGCTTTTCTCTTTATTTTCGTTTTTATCTTCATTTTCGTTTAAAAAACTATTCCGGTCCGTCTACAGGAATGGAGAGTGAAAGAAAATTATAATGGAAGGTTTTAAACAATATTTGCCTACCCACTATATTTGGATATCTGACTGTGACTCAAGCAAAAAAAGAGCCGACTAATTTTCAGTAAAAATCAAAGTGATAAGGACTATGGCCAGTCATATTGAAAGCCTGATATGCCTAGAAGTACTAGATAAAATGAAAGATGATTTCATGAAAAAATTAAAAAAATATTGATGAAGAGCGAGCAATGATTGAAAGAAAAACTATTTTACAAAGTGCTAATGGAGAATGGCTTGAGATGAGAAGATCTTTATTGACTGCATCCAATTTCGGTAGGGTTATAAAAAAGCGCTAATACACCTTGTGCTAATTTAGTAAAATATATACTTTACCGAAAAAAAATTGATCACGTCGAATCCATAAGCCATGGCCAACAAAATGAAAAAACCGGCCTCGCACAATTGGCTGTACAAGAACACAGTCATAATCATTAGAACCTGTGGTTTATTTATAGACCAAGAACTATGTTTCTTGGGTGCATCGCCTGATAGATTAACTGGAGAAGATACTGTGGTTGAAGTGAAGTGTCCTTTGACAGCCAATAAAATGGGCCTTGCAGCAGCAATTGAAAAGAAAAAGGTAAACTTCTGGCAAAAAACAAAAACAGGTGAACTAGTCAACAACAAAAAACATGCTTGGTATTTATTACCAAGCACAAGGCTTTTCACATGACTGGCCATAGTCCTTATCACTTTGTTTTTTTACTGAAAATTAGCCGTCTCTCTTTTTTGTGTACCTTTTACTGAGGATTTTTTGTTTATGTTTTCTTTCTTTCCACGTCTTCTGTTTACCTCTTGGGCTTTTATTGGTCATTTTCTTATATAGCTTTGACATTGCATTTTCTTCATTGAACGACACTGCTGAAGCAATGCATCGCGTCTGATATGAATTTTTCAAGGAAAAGTTAACTCTCTTCCCTCCTACGTATTTCGTAATGATGCTTCGTTCCACCACGTTGCTGTCTACGTCATGAAGTAAACTTCGAGCATGGCCGGCGATACCTTGAATCATAATACAGATTCTCTGCCACAGAGAACTTAACATAAAATCATTTGGAATATCATTTTCCTCCAGATTTAATCGTAAGTAACGATATGTTTGAGGAAAAACTTACTTCTATATTGTAATTTAACCCTTCTGTTTCTTGGTTTTCAGTCTGGATATCATATTGACTTACAGGAGCACTATCCACCTAAAATCCCATTAATCCATTATTCAATTTTAAAACCAATTCTTTTTTAAAATTCAACGTGTTTGTGGCAAGGTGATGTTGCCCTGCAACGGCTGCAACGTGCGGCTGATATTATGAATATTACCTGTATACTAAAGATTTCTTCTAGTACACGTTTAGATGAATATGTACTTTTATCAATAACTTCACAATCGTGATCTTCCTGTGGTACCACTGTTTCCAATCTATAAAAAAAATACCATCACATATCATCACTTATCATCTATCGCTTTCCATCAGGCGTGATCGAGGTCAAAAGCGGGCCGCCCATTCAGCAATAATAAAATGAAAAAAATAGAAGATTTTAAATTACGTTTTTAATTATTTTAAATTAAGTTAAAAGGAGGCTCAATAATTTAAAAAAGTGCATCACTAGAAGCGCAAAAAGTTTTTAGAGGCTCATTAATTTCAAAAAGTGTCCATCATTAGCAGGTCAATAAGTTTTGAAAGGATAGGTTAAATATTTACTTTTAATAAATCAATTCAATTTCCTCACATAACTTTTTTCTCCAAGTGAATTCAGACATGCTGTCTTAGGATTAATTATTAAGCAAACTACTCCATGAGGGCAATAAAGATCAACATAGTTCATAATGCTGCAATTAACTTTGTGTCTGGGTACGGTCTACCCATTCTCCTTTATCAAGTAAGTAAGGCCTTTTACACATTATGCTGTGTCTGCGGCAGCGCCGCCGCGCACCGCCCGCCACGGTATTTTTATCTATACAGTATTCTATCTTCATAAAAACGGTCGGAACGCGAATCATACCTACGCGCCTCGATTTCGGTTTACACTCGGTTAACAAACAGTCTCGAATGCTCCGCACTCCGCAGTGACGAGTGGACGCCGGACGGTGTGACGGTTTCGTAAGCAGTAAGCGTGCAATTTGTCACAAATATTAATTGAAATAAGTACAAGTACTTACTTAATATGGCAAAGAGACTATATTGTGCTGTTTTTGGTTGTTTGAATTCGTCAATATGTTTTTTTTATTAAATCTATTGATCAAAAAGACCATGTATTTTTATTGAACTCTTTCTATTCCATTCACAACGTGTTTCTATTTTATAAATAAAAAGTCTTTAAAAAAAAAAAAAAAAACTACGGACTTCAAAAAAAAAACAACACAAAGTAATTAACTTTAACTTTGGAAGTCGGTGTCGTTGGATCTGCATTTTCGTTTTTTGACACCGACTTCCGAAATAAAAGTTATTTTTCACTTTGTAGTGTTTTTTTTGGAAGTCGGTTGTTTTTTTTTTTTTTAAAGTTTTATTTTTCACTTTTTAGTTGTGCCTACCTACCCCGCCTAAATTCATATAACACTAATTGCTATGTTAATATCAGTGACAGGAAGCTATTGAACACATCTGCCTACCCCTTTAAAGGGTATAGGCGTGATGTTATATTGTGTGATTGCGTAAACTGGCATTTATTGAAGAGTTCCGTTGTCTGTCTCCGAAACTCATCATCAGATCTTTACGAAATTTAAATGGGACCATTTCGGAATAAACCTCTTTTGAACAAAAAAAGAATTTTGCAAGTCCATCTACCTACATATTTTTATGACGGAGTTATGTCCGAACATACATAAAAAAAAAATAGAAACATCCGAATTGACAACCTCCTCATTTTTAGAAGTCGGTTAAAAAAAATATTTACCTATAGGTACAGTCACAAAACTAGAAAGAAACTCAAGTAGGTTGATGAAATTAAAATACTGTAGGCGGGAGGGGTTATCGCGTGTTTACGTACCGCGCGACTGTAGTACATTATAAAAAAAAATTATATAATACAGCGGCGCCGCCGCCGCCGCGGTGCCGCCGTATTGGTTGCCCTTGGATTTGCATGAACCCTTGCACACGGCGCGGCGGCGCCGCGGCGGCGGCAGCATGATTCGGCGGCGAGTATTGCTACGGTTTTATCAAAACTCGTCGCCGCCGCCGCGGCGCCGTGTGTTCATACAAATCCAAGGGTGACTGATGCAGCGGCGGCGCCGCGGCAGTGGCGGTGCCGCTGCAGCTGCGGCATAATGTGTAAACAGCCTCAAAGATAGGTACCTAACATTCATACATAATATTATGAATCTATTTATTATAATAAACGAAATCAATAGGTAATAATAAAAACCAAAATCTTGCTTGTGATAATTTTCATCGCAATTTTTAGATGAATTTGTTATTTCGTTATGCCCAATTAGGGTTGCCAACTTTTTTTAGAAGAAATAGAGTATATCTGATTTTAAAGGAGGTAAATAAAGAGTACGGACTCACAAAAAAGAGTATCATTTATTTTGTACTTTTAAAAAGGTATTTTTTTTTGTACTTTTTGCAGCACATAACAATTTTTCATTGTTATTAAAGGAATTGTATGAGTCCAAACATTCCAACTCTAAATTTATATGATCAATTTCAATGAAGCTCTGTTTCTTTCTTCTCGCCGCGTCACATTCATGACCGAAAAGACTCTATCAGTAAATGCTGAAGTGGCTTGAACAAAGAGCTAATCATAGCTAGCTAATCATTTTTTTTTAAACAATCAAATTCTTCAGGACATT
The DNA here is from genome assembly GCA_927399505.1 of Luperina testacea. NCBI lineage: Eukaryota > Metazoa > Arthropoda > Insecta > Lepidoptera > Noctuidae > Luperina > Luperina testacea. The sequence goes on along the minus strand of OV656768.1, from coordinate 11,683,472 downwards.
TTTTAAAAATATATTGCCATTTTTTTGCAGTGGATTTTTGCATAAAATCTGTGTTATTAAACAATTCGGCTTGGAGTTCTTTTAAAATTATTACTTCTGAATATAAACTGTCCATGTGTATGTTTAGTCTTTGTAAATTAAGTTTTCCTTCTATAATTTGTTATAAATGATTAAATTAAACAGTAAATAGTAGACTTTTTATTCTGATTATGGGTTTTTGCATATTATTACAGACTGGCACTAGTTAAGTAAACATTGTGTAAAAAAGAGTATTTTAGCGTACTCTATTAGTGTTATAGATTATAGAGTACGCCTACATGATATAGAGGACAATACTCTATTTTAGAGTACGGTTGGCAACCCTATGCCCAATATCAATAAGTCGCGAAAAACATTAGGTGCTTTTAGTTTTTTTAAATTGTAGTTTCGCATTAGAAATAACTTCCGTGTTGATATTTACGACTGTCTTTCGCCTGTGAAAGATAATTACATTGTAGACGTTTTAATTATTATTTATAAAAAAAATAATAAATACATAATATATATAAATTCAAAATACATTTAAAAAGAAAACTTCGGTTAGAGAATCCCTGGGAATCGAACCCGGGGACTGTTGAATACAAATCTACACATCGGCCTCATACGCTAACGTAACAGTTGCTAATGCAGTCGAAAAAGTTGAGCTTATGCGTATATGCGTCATGACTGCACTATCTTAGACGTTTCTAAATTCATAGTTTTATTGTTAAAAAAATAAATATTCAATAATAATAAAATGATCTTATTTTTTAATTTCGTATATATATATATAATATGTTCAGCGTTTTATATGAACGTTTTGTAGTCCGAACGGAATTTTTCACTTCATATTTACAATAAATGATAATTGATAACAAGGTTACGCTATTTTAACTTCAAAGTATTTTATATTTACACGAAATAAAAATATTTACGCAAAGAAGATTATGCAAATAATAATAAACAATGAATTTACAAATAAAACTACAAAAACATAATAATCTTGGCGGAAATATTGCGGCGAAAAGAGCGACACGTCCGTATAGCATCAGGCCTCGGCCGGCAGTGTCGCTACACAGCGTTTACGCACACATGCGCACGTATTTTGTTCGAAAATATGAATATGCGATTTACAAAGAATCTATTGTTTGGACAAAAAAATTAAAACACTAGTATTTTAGTATGTTGCTTGTAGAATAATCTGACAAAAAATCAGAATGATTGTATGTATTTTAGTATGGATTTTATTGTAAAAAGAAAATTTTTAGAGGTATCTTCATGATTTTTTTCTATCGTATCAAATTAGTTGTATTATGTTTTCACCACACTATCTATCTAGCATATATCCTGAAGAATATCATATATTTTTCTGACTTTTTTTACTGTAGTCTATCATATCCTTTTGTTGTTTCGAAAACTTGCGTTTAGGTCTTGTAAGCCCCTTAACGCAACATTCCAATTGAATAACACATGTGGATAGTGAAATAGAAATAGAATAGAAATAATAATAACATTAATAACAGTGCTTATAGAATATGTGCTAATTTTGATTGTGTCCTAACTTAAGCCTATATAGTTAGGTAATACTCGTAGTGACTTGCCTGTTGCATGTGATGTGCACAAACCTTTACTTGTTTATTTTTATGATGTAACACACTACTAACACTGAGATAACAAAGTAGTGTTGCGTAGCACTCAGTTAATTAAATAATCTACATAGTTGTGAGTCACACTTAGAAGTGTCTAATGTAGAAAGGACATCGTACCTAGGACATTGCTTTAATTATAATATATTACCCGACCCGCCCTTGTTTCGCACCGTTTTACGACTTGACCAAAAATTAAGATTTTTTTTATTATATCTAAGTTAAATATTAAGATACACAAATACTTTCCGGAATAAATTCTCTAAATAATGGTGAAAACCGCATCAAAATCCATTCTATAGTTTAGAAGACCAACGGGGTCTCACAGACAGACACGACTTTAATTTAGAATACACACACACATACATTTTAGACGTAGATAAATAATCTATAACAATTTTATGTATAAAACTTCCACTCGATTATACAAAATCATAAAAAGAGCAAAACTGGAATTACGCCGTCCATTAGCACTTATAATAACCTACAATTTAGCATAACCGTTTAGACCGCTACACTTTCAATTTATGTAACAATTAAAAAGTACTAAAATCGTAAATCACTAAGACATGCAATATGCGTATTATAACATTGGCGGGAGTTCGCTCACAGGGCTCAACAATCACATAGGTAGCTGGATATAGGGGCGTCACGGTGGAATCGATTACGATTGTACTTTGATAGAAAAAAAACTAGTTGGTAATAATAATATACAGGACATCTTTATCTATATTGTGGTATTTCAACTACAGGCTTTGTTAAGGCTCCTACAAACAGGCGCGACACGCGATAATAATAGCGCGCGACACAAAGGCACCGCTCGTTGCGCGACTTGCGGTGCCTTTATGTCGCGCGTGTAGTATTGCTATTGTAAGCATAGGTACCGTCAAGATTCAATAAGTAGGTAAAAAAAACAAAAGTCTGACATTACTAGCGTTTACGATGATAACTAACTATAGAGCCAGCCAGAATGAGTATCCTATCCAGCCATCGATCCCTCAAATAGCTTATTCAGTTAGTTTTTGATAAATAATGCCTACGACGAAAAGTAGTTTATAGGCCGATTTTTATTTCAGTCTGTTATTTCTGGAATATTTTCCGCATCTATTTTGGTTCATAAAAACTGCATATATTTTTTCCTTAAACCGCTCACCTGCGCGTGTGACACCCCTAACCTGCACGAAAACCCTCCGGTACGGTGTAATGACGACGATTACAGCCCACCCGACTGTGGGACCGACTCCACTATTTGTCTAAAACCACTTAAAAACGGTTGCATGTTACTTGATGCACATGTGTTTGTATTAGCTCTGAGCCTCTGATCATACGTGGATGGAAGTGTATGAAGATGTTTTGAAATAATTGCTGTCGCATGTATAGGGTTACTTGGTTCTGAGAGTATGTCATGCTCACTGAAATATCTACCTGATGGTGGCGTGTGTTTTGGATAATTTAGTTCCCTTCAAAATGGTTGAGCTGAATGGTGCTGATCCATACGTCATTTTCGTGAATGAGCGCCGTCAGTAGGGACTGGTCATCTCTTAGCTGCGACGACTTATTTTAATTTTTGAATTATTACTATGGACGCTTTTAACGTGTCTGTCTTGGTGTCCTGTCAGTTCATTAAAAATTAATTTACAATGTTTTACTTGACAAGCAGCGGTTGGCAAAAACATGATTTGTTTTTTCATCACTATACAATTACAAGTTTGCCAAATAATTCACTTAAGAAAATAATTATCTGATAAACTTTAATTTTTATTTTATCTCATAAAACAACGTTTGGAAGAAAAACATTTTACATATTGACTTATTATTATGCAATTTCCTAAAAATTAAACTCATTTAATAGGCAGTTAGTTAGTAATTTAATTTAGTACCTACCTTTTAATTTAGTGTAAATAGTTGCGTTAAATATTGTAAAAGCTAACAACGCAAAGCATAAATAACGTTTGACAAAATGCATTGCTTGATAATTACTTAATTTATTTTAGAAAATTTTCTAAGTGTATGTCGGTCCAAAAGATTAAAGAAATAAAAAAAATTAAATGAAAAATGTATAAATGATTAAACATCATCCGAAACATTTGTAAAGAGAAACATTTGCCAAATATTTAGAATAGAATAGAATATTTATTTGCGTAAAACATGGTATATAAGGGTGTTAAGTACAAATTGAGGTACAAAGCATGTTTAGCTAGCATAAAACTTAGCATTCAAAATTTTAAAGACAAGCAACAACAACAATCTTTTATTTTGTAAAGTGAGTGTTTATAAAATAAAACATTTACGGAATAAGTTGTTTGTGCAATAAATAGTATGGCATACCAAACGTTGGTTGTAAACTAAAAGTTTGCCAATCGTGTTGTGGTGAAACATTAGTGAACCGTCTGCCTTTTTACATCGTTCTCACAAGAACAATTTCAACTTGAATGATTGTTATCAATATTTTGATTTAAAAGAGTGTCCATGGAATTTCTTGCTCGTTCTTCTCCATAGGAACCTACGCTTTGGAATGGGCAACTAGCTTCTGCCCATTCCATAGGGTACCTCTATGGAATGGGCAGATTGAACTCTTTAGACTGACCTGCTCCTTGAGATATCAAAAGTGCCTATAATTCGTTTAATTTAAATAAATGTTTTGAGTTTGAGTTTAAACTATCTAGACAATTTCTTTAAAATATATAAGCAATAGTTAAAACAGTTTGTATGCAATTAAACTTTGTACCCACATGAAGCTCCCAGTTCCGAGTCGCAATCGTTTATTTTGATACTAAAATCTTGGATAAACATCGCCACGTGTCTTCTGGTAAATACCAACTACCACAAAGCAATGATGAAGCGATTTTACATCATTTTTAGATTCCTCTCAAAACATAACAACACGTGTACATTCTATAAAAATGTTATCAGTCAAGTATCTTTATCAATAAACTGATATACAATTACTAAAAACATTTTGTTTTTATAACATGCATCGCCAACTATATTTGGGAAAAATTTTATTTTTCCCTTGACAATTTGTAAAATATGGATCTCTAAACTGAAGTGCTTTTAGATATACTGTGCATTACATTTAATAAATGAAAACAGATTTATATAATTTTGCAGTTTTTTTTTTTAATGGTTTTACTCTTGGCTTTAGTCTAGGTCAGAGGTGACAGGGACAAAGTCGACGATGGATGCAGTTTGGATTTTCCTTCAGAAAAATATTTAGAATATTTTCGAAAATTATATAAACGAGAAAAATACTGAATAAGACTTTTTGTACTCATGCTGAACAGTAGGAAAGTGGAAATGGCACTCATCTACCAAAGAACGATTAAACATTTAGCTATAGGTCAAAATCAGACTCAAAATGACGCAAGAAAGTCATATCATTGCATACCTGAAGATCACTCTTATTTGCCAAACAAAAGGCAAGTACCAGATACTGATAATCTTATCTATCTTTAGTATATAGTTACTATCTATCTAGGTATCTGCTAAGGAAAAAGATGAGAGGTATTTCTTTTGTAAATAAAGTAACTGCTATCGACACAAAAAAAAAATCATATCTTGTGGATTTCATCAGATATTTCAATAACGACGATTCATTGTTGATATAGTTGAAAATACTTCAAAGAAGGGTTAAAGACATGAAGATAAAATAAATACCTTTCTAAAATAGAATATGCAAAATTGTGTATAAAATACACAAGACTCACTAGTCTTGTGTATTTTATACACATTTTAATTACACAATTTTCGTTTATATATTTTCTTTTTAGTGAAAAAGAAAAGAAACGAAAATTGTGTATTCTGCACAAACAAGACGCACATTACAAAGAAAAAGACAAACCAACAACAACTTCACGGATCACCTTCCCATCAAGTCTGTGTAGTTGTGCTAGTTGAATTTGATATTGTAAAATATTTGAATAATGCTGAGGCTACGAAGAGTAAATTTTACTAAATGGCACACAGTAGTGGTTCAACCAATCACATTTAGCACTTTGTATGAATGTGAACTCATTTAGAGTTCACATTCATACAAAGTGCTAAATGTGATTGCAATTTATTCGACAGGTGGTGGACAAACGACACGGCCAACTTTACCTTTTCAGTTCAACAAACTGCATATTTCATTAAAATATTCCTCAAAGCTGCAGAAAAAAAACACGCGTAAAACGAGAAAAAAACAGAACTCGCATGTTTCTCATATTTTCGATAAAATATTTAATGAAAAACACGTAACAGAGCTAACTAGCGAGTTAATTAACTTTCGTGCGTTTATTTTCACTATACACTGCAGGTGGGAAATCGATTTTTCTTAAATTTTCTAGAGCTGGTTTTAAATGGAGGGCGTTATTTCGTTATTTCCGTATTGAGTACGTTAACTGCCGCGTTTATGAGGACAACCCGAGTGTGGGAATATTACTGAAACTGTAACCGTTAACCGAGCAACACGCGGTTATGTGTACCGTAGCCGTGTTTGGCGCACTAGCGATTAACTTTAGCAAATTGAATACTAAACTGCTCGCAAGTGATACTTTCGGTCTTGTGTTTCGTTGCTTTTATTTGGTTAAGCTTATGTATGCAAATCTCGGTCATTAACTCGCTTGGCAACTGTGGTAACTTCAGTTTATAAACTGAGATTTCCATTTTCTGTAGTTGATATGAAAAGGTACGGTAACAATTTAAATATGAGTTTTAGCTAGGTAGAAAAGAAACATCATAAAAAATCACCGGGCCTCGTTTTGCAATTCTAAACACAAGTAATCACTTTAATCCGTTTGACTTAAAATTGACTCAAAGAGTTCATTAACCATGCACATAAAATTGCGAGTCCAAACTTTGACCCCGCGATGTTTAATTGAACCCTTTTTTACAGATAACCAACCACAAACCACAATCAAAGTGGAGCAAAGGACAGAATTCTAAAGTAAATAAATCATAACAACCTTAATAAAGTTTATTTTGTCCCTCAGAGAGCTTGTTATCATTTGTTTATTGTTTGCATAAGCCCAATTTAAATGTTTGCCAAGCCCTCCCCGAAATAGCCATGGACACACTAGCGACCTCTGTGTGTTTGCAATTTAAATTCTTTAAGCGTTTCTTAGTATCACACAAAGGAATACAAAAAAAATTTAGAAAAATGCTTCATTTTCGAGGCTTTTGGGGTTATTTTTTTGTGTAAAAAAAAATGGGGGCTTATAGGTACTGCAAATTTTCACCTCAAATAATTTGACAAAAAAGAAAAAAATTATTTCTATGAAGTCACTCTGTTGCTTTCATAAAAAACAGTACCTAATTAGACTCATCAAATTCTTATCGGTAAGCAGGCAACAAAAAAATCTATATAATTTCATAAACTTCCCAATTCATTGAAAATATTATCAAATTAACTCAGTAAAACCTTTTAACCACACAAAGATCTACAAGTTCTATAATATCAAGACCTCACAAACGAGTATTTAACTTCCTAAATACCTCACTTGTTGCTTCCCAGGTTCTATTATACTACCAAAAAACATCTTTTGAAGTGCCAAAGCGGCTTCATACAGAGTCCATTCATTAGGCCAAGAGTATGGCCACCGCGGGTTTGTCGTCTGGCTATTAAGCTATCATCAATCTTGGGCTACAATGATCCTCTAACTAAGAGCCGATGACACCGAATCATTCAGGGAACACACAACATCTATCTATGGCCACTGTTCGGTTGCCTTTCACCATGTTTGTGTACATAGTGTAGGAGTGTGTTTGGGAATTTTCTTTATACACCTACGTTACTTAAAATGCACGTAAAAGGAGTATTATAGATTTCCTGGGAAATGTGTTTTTTGCGTGCACGATTTTCATTTTGGTTGTGGATAAATGTAGTTCGATTGTTTAAAAGTATTGGTGTCTATTTGAAACCCATAAAGGATATTGATAACATTATGGTGGTGATATCTCTTCAGTCACCACATTTGTGATAACTTGATGAAATCGAGAGGTGTAGGGCATAGTTTGGCATGATTATCAAACAGTGACTTTTTTTTCTTTATTTATTTAAAGAGCGTTTTAATCTAGACAGACTATGCGACCCTCATCGTTACAAATCGACTTTACGTACTACTATAAAACAAAAGAAAACTTACAGTACCTCTGCGTTTATAACACCAATGTTTACTAGCCAGTACACCTTCCTGGCTGCTTTCGAAGCAGGAGCAGCAAGACTTAAGATGATGAGTTGAGATGATTATCAACTAGAGTCTGAATAACCATAATAAACATAAATTATAATGCATAAAACTGTCTTTGAAACCATTTCTGTATAAACAGTTTATTCTCCAACCTGTCTCTTACTGATTTATAAAAACATGCAGCTATTTAATCATTCATCTATTCACCAATCGCATCTCAGTGCGATACGCAACTAAAAGCAAACAGTTTTATTCGGCGCTTGATCTAAGTGACTGATTATACAATGGATCATCATTAAAGGTGCGTACGCACTGGGCGAATGTTGCGCAATATTATCGCCAGCGAAAATGTACAAAAAATAAACAAAATTATCAACTGCCAGTTGCATACAGTGTAATTGGATAAATGAGATATGAAATCGCTTCCCACAAACCTTCAAAAAATCGAAACAATATTATTAAGCTCTTTCAGCTCTTTCAGCTATTTAGTACTTTAATAAAATAAAAATATCAGCCTTCGCATGGAATACCTATACTTTTACGATGAGTCTAATGTCAAAAAATATGATTGTAAAGCTTGTCAGGGAAATTGTTTATCAAATTGACTAAGTACCAACTTAATTTGTTGGTATATTCAAATCACTCTAGTTGTATGATGTGGTGTTAGATGATTTGAAGTAGTGCGTTAATGTGATACCAAATTAGTTTGAAACTGCATGTATCATGACTTATCACTGTAGGTACAGCGGTGGTCCAGTGGTAACAGACAGACAGGTGCTTTACTTTGTGAATATGATTTCATCACCACAGCCCTTAAAACGGTGAGGGAAAACATCGTGACCGGCATGTCCTAGAACCTAAAATTCAAAGACATGTGACACGATCTACCAACCCGCACTGGGCCCGCGTGGTGGATTACGACCCACTCCCTCTCACCGAAAGGAGGCCTGTGGCTGTGTCCTAGCAGTGGAACCATTTTAGGCTGATCATGTATGTTATATGTATATGTATTACTAATTAACCGGTAATCTTATTATATGATTCGATTTCTTGGCCATCTCACATCCAGCGATGACAGATGACATTACAGGACAAGTTACTCATCTCTCATTCAACATTTTTAATAGCCAGTGAACACTCATCTTTAACAAACAGTTAAAGCAACAGTAAAGCTCTCAGCACCATTAATCATTAGTGTTTCTCATCAGTCATACATTCAGTGTTTATTGACTTAAAGTTCACAAAGACGAGTGTGAGATAATTTCACTTAGACTTTGTATTTGTGAAGAGAGTTCGGTAAGTCTCATGGAAGAGTTAAATTGTTGCTTTAATTTATACTGAAGGTATTTTTACTAGCTTTTTAGAGGCAGAATTGGCAGATGGCTTGCTATATGTTCTTTCCAATCTACATGATCATCACATGATTTGACCAAGGTTATGTCTGGACTTTAAAAGGAACTATGACCTCTGAGTTCGTTTCAGCTTTTCTTCTCAGAGTAACCGGATAGGAAATGACGACCTCACCTAGTTTTTAAAATAAGAACGACGCGAAAAAGTGACAGATATTAAATCATTTATTATTGATATTCGGTTCGATTGATGTTGAGGTATTAAGAAGTCCTACCTAACAATTATGTCTAATGCAAAATGTAATATGTCACACAACTGCGAGACTCACCCGCACTACCATTGCGTAACACACTTTTAATTACAATCCCAAGGATTTTAAGGGAAATTGGTAATCCATTGCTTCGTAACATGTTTTATTTGAAAAATTAATCTGCTCAACCACATAACCTTGCAATGAATGTTGTTGAACTGTCAAAATTAAAGGCTTGCTATTATAAGTGTGTTACACCATGCCATAATAATATCTGCGGCACATGTGAATTATTTGATCAAAGGAAAGGGTATAATGCATTATAGTGCTTTCCTACGCAAGCTTTTTACATTACGAGGACGTGAATGTGACTTATAATACTTTTTTCTTTTTGTACCTCGTATAATATTATAAAAATAAACTATGCACAAGTAGGGCCAAGTGCTAGTTCTTTAGCCTATAAAAAGCCAATCTGACGAGACGACCATTAACAAGTCAATCTCAAAGAAGTCCCACAAAAGGATGACGGGCGATATTCCTTAGTCGTTTCCCTTTCATTTGCAGATTGGTTTAGAAAAATCCCGGGCTATCAACTCTTATAGTAAGATCCTATTATAAGTTAAAAGCTTGAATCTGAGCGATGTTCTATAAAAGCAACAATAGCATTTACCGAATAAGAATTGGAAATCATTACTCAAAAATGACGTGTACATTTATAAAAATCGATTGCGGTACGCACGGCTACACATCAAGCTATTTATAACCAGTTTATGGTGACTTTTGATTGTACGAAAAACCTATAAAACGCGAGGTAAGCTAAAACTGGAAATAAGCTTGATGTGTCGCCGTGTGTACCAACATCGATACAACGTAGGTATCGATTGAGTGTATGTAATCGTTGGCCGCATGAATATTTATTGTTAATTTGTAAGCCCGATGCCCCGATAGTCCCAAGGCGCACTGAAAGCAATATTTTATAATTTCGACATTATTATATCAGTGTTTAATGGTCCCCGGTTAACCGTTCGAGTTATGTTCGACTTTCAAATTCACATTAATGGTCACGAATTGACTTTGCATCGATATTCACTATACGTGGTTTATTTATGAGTTTCGTGATTCAGAGAGAGGCAGTAGGATATTTTGTGTTAATTGAGGACGCTGTGCGGATGACACAATATACATATTTCATGTTTGCGATAGCGCATCGCGACTGTACTTGCAAGGTATATACATCGATATTTTTTAAGTTTTGGCTGTACAATGCTGTAATTATCTCAATATAAAATAAATAATCATGCTGTGAATTGAAAATATCTTTAAATAAACTTGCAAGTTATGTGCGAAGTAAATTCAGCTCAATCATGTTCTATGCGTCTATTTGATAAACGGACATCCATAGGACTGCATTCACTTTGTAAACAAACAATAAAAACGAAATGGCGTGGGCGCTTCATAAAGAACTTTAATCACAATCCTTCGTTAATAGAATAAGACAGGCAGCGCGTGGGTTGAATCGCTTTCGATTTGACTCGATTGTCGAACATCGAGATATCGATACCAATTGATTAGTGCCGAGATCAAAGATGTGCTTCCGCATGACGGCGGCTGATCGTATTCCTACGATTAACGAGTAGGCACTGGGATGTGCAGCATCATATAGGTACATGTTTAACGTCTCGGTACTACTGTACATAGGTATATGTACACTATTGTATGTAGTTTATAATCTTCTATGCAACCAGGTCGTGAAGCTGCCGCCTAACGTGTAACTTTGTATAATGTGTTTAACAGTTTGTTTGTCTGTTCTAATTCCGAATGTGAGGGTAGCTTCTAAAAGGAATTTTCATGAGGGTAACACAGATTTAACACTGTTTATTCTATAAATTAGCGTCACTGAAATGTTTTAGAAATGTATCTAACTAATAATAAAGCTGAAGAGTTTGTTTGTTTGAACGCGCGATCTTTGGAACTACCTGTCAGATTTGAATAGTTATTTTTGCATTTGATAGCCCAATTTAACATCACGCTAGGACTCTTAGGGGCCGAGCAAAAATGAAACTTAGTAAGAAGGAAAGGACGGTAAGCAAAAACCAAGTACAGTACCTGGCGATAAATATTGCACAATAATTATCAAAAGAAGCAAATCATAATAATTGTTTTAACAGCTCCTAATAGATACCGGACTGTTCGTATTTCGTGCGACAGAGATAACGCTCTACGAAACCGAAATTAGCCGATTGTCTCTTTCCAAAGGTCGATGTGCAATATTTATCGCCGGGTAGGTACTGTAATAGTTGGGCAGGCGATATGTTGCGACGGGGTGGGTTAGGGGAGCAAGAAATTTTACGCGGACAAAGTCCCAGGCAGAAATTAGTCGTTGAATAAAACTTTAACTAAATTCCACAGCGAAGTTTGAAACAAGGATCTATTTCGGTATAAATCCCCGACTATTAATTTATAAGCCTTTCGCGAAACGCGAATGTTCTTGTTTAAAATTCAATCCGGTACACATCGATGCCTACATTGGCTTGCGTGTCACTATCTCCTCTGTTGGTACCTCTAAATATCGGAAAGAATTCCTTGGAGCCATTCCGACTCTTGCAAAGATATCACGGTGCGAGCATCTCGAGAGCCACAGTAAACCGGTTGTAACTTCGTATCTATATGTCACAGTCGTACTGCCCGATCTGACTTACCATAATACGCTCGTAAATGTCCTGGACCAATTCAAATAATTCTAATTTTTTTGGTATTATTGATTTCTTAATTTCCATGAGTAGGTTAAAACTCTATTGACTCTATGCCAAAAGGAGTGCTCGCCTATAATTTTAGGTTTGACATCCTACTATGTAAATAATACCCCGATAAAGGCAAACCAAAACACAATGTTGACACGAGATTTCCATCACACACGTGTATCCGCAAACGTCGGCTTTGTGGCAATTTAGCAAACGCTCGTATTTACAATTTGATAGCAACAATACAAGCTTTGAGCAGACGGTACCTACTACCAATTAAATATCTTAGTTTTATTTATGTGCACCGTGTTAAGTAACCGTGTTTGCTTTTATATGCTTTTCGCTCGCGATAACTTCTGTTAGTTTATTCTATTTAGACATTGGATAATAATCTAGTACATACTATTAAAGATACCGGCAGGACGAAACTTTTACGGGACGCCGTCGAGCAATCAATTTACATTACCTGTTCTATTAAATATGCTTCCGGCACTTCATCCTATAAAAACGCATTTTTATTGCGATCATGAACAGTCTTATAGCTTCCGTTAATATTTTATTCAATGTTAAAAGCGAAGAGATCATGACTAAATTAAACATATCCTTTGTTAATTCACTATCGTAATCTCGATCTTATATTAGATCTGTGTGAAAATCAAACACCAATCCGTCGCTAACAAGTTTACTTACAAGCTGTAATTGAACTGCATCTTACAATACGAGAGATGGGATCTCGTCGGGTTAATTGATACAGTATTAGTTACTATTTATTTTGGCTCCCTGACATAACAGTAATGGGTTAACTGGCGCAAAACACTTATCATCATCACCAAATCGTGACCCAATAGTTTTAATGAAAGCCAACCGGGCACCAGTAAATCGATTAGTTCCATCTAATCCGATAGCATCGGTAGGTAGTTAGCTATCATTGTCCGCCGTACGGCCCGTTACCGGTAGTCCAGAGATTAATGATACGAGCCTCATTGTTTGAAATGTTAGAAAAATCATCTATGAAATCTACACCGTCCATCACTGACACGGCTCCAGACGAGCTGAGTGGGTATTGTTTGATTATATTTCGATGACGTGTATCTAAAAGTATTTTCGACGGGCAACTTATGAACTTTGCGGAATATGACAGCGGTAATTTTTAATGTCTCGGATTTGGGAAAGATTTCAAGGTGATAAGGAGTCATTATTCACTGTCACATTTCGACTTGAAAATTATTTAGAATCATTTATAATTTTAGTTTTTTCGATTACATCATTTCTCTATCAGAGTACAATTTATCAACGGGGAAATCTAGAACTCCTTTAACACAATTTAAAACAAAAACTCATCAGAGGAAGTTTTTAACATCTCCTCACTCGATCCCCGTTTCCCAGTAGCATAGGTCCACATCGCCGACTCACTTTGACGACAGAGCAAAACATTTTTCGATCAAACTTCGAAATTAATTTTGAAGTTTCCGTCTGACCAGCGTTCAGCTAGATCCAAGAGTCAGTCCCAACTGTCGACCCGTCTGCAAGTTATAATTTTATAGCCAAGTTGAATGTTACGAAAATACAAAGACTAACTTTTAGTACGACTAAGCTTATACAATTTTATAGTGTAGTTACGGAGCAGGGTGGTGACAGACAATTTGATCTTGTTTCAGATATAAACTTGTATTTCACATACCATAATTGTATGAGTAATGACTTTATCTTTTATGTTAAGTAATTCAATTACGTTCTGTCATTTGGTAGTTTGCTATACGAAGTTGCATCTTTCCTACCTATCACTTTTAGGTTGAATTGCAAGCAGCTAACTGCTTAACCAATGTGAGAACCTAAAACAGGTTGATTTACAGTTAGAAACAACCTGGCTTTAGTCCTCTAAAGTTTAGACAGTGAAATACTGAAATACCAGATTTCAAACCATGGAGTCCTTAGTACTGTAGAGACTGTATAGCTCTACCTTTAGAAGTAAATGCAGGCTGGTTATAATTGCCGGAGTGTTCCATTCGAACGTTCAAGAAATTGTCAAATATTTTTATTATGGTTTTTGTTTAGTAGTAGAATGGGGCTTGAACTGACGTGACTATGTAAAAGTCGTGAATATATATTTTATTCAAGACCAAGTTTCTTTTTAATTATATCGCGACACACGCGTAGCTCAATAGCTACCCCCTACAATTGGTGGAGGCGCCGGGTAGCTATTGAGCTACGCGTGTGTCGCGATATAATTAAAAAGAAACTTGGTCTTGAATAAAATATATATTCACGACTTTTACATAGTCACGTCAGTTCAAGCCCCATTTTACTACTACTAAACCAAAAACCATAATAAAAATATTTGACAATTTCTTGAACGTTCGAATGGAACACACCGGCAATTATAACCAGCCTGCATTTACTTCTATAGGTAGAGCTATACAGTCTCTACATGTATCTTTTGATAACCAAAACTACATTTACTTGGTTTTAACGTCAGGTTTAGTTAGGGAAACTATACAATACTTTGGAGACAAAACTAGGTTTGCCACAGCATTTCATCCGGCAACGAATGGTCTGGTTGAAAGATTTAATAGAACGTTAACGCAAATGCTGTCCATGTATGTTTCGGCTGACCAAAGGAACTGGTGTAGTTATGTCCCATTAGTGTGCTATGCATATAATTCCAGTAAACAATCAAGTACTAGAATTTCACCTTATATGCTGTTGTATGCTAGAGAACCTCTTTTTCGTACCGATATGGTTGTAAACAACGATGATCGGGATCGCATAAATAATTATATGATGCGACATAATCATCATAATACTTTAATTAATTATGCAATTAATAATATTAAAAAGGCACAAATAAAGCAGAAAGCCACTTATGATAAAAAGGCCAAAGTTAGAAGTTTTATACCTAATCAGTTGGTTTTGGTTTATACGCCTAGGCGAATAACCGATAAGAGCATAAAGTTGTGTAGATTATTTAAGGGTCCATATCAAATAGTAAGACGTATTTCTAATGTAAATTACGTTATCAGAAAGTTAAATAATAGGAGGTTTAGAGATATAGTACATATAAATAGATTAAAACCTTTTCATGTTAGGATATAGGTAATCTTCTATTGCCTCTTGTTGATTTTTATCGTAGATGTAAAAACATCATAATAATTATTTTAGTACTACTTGTTAACATGTTTTCGTTTGTATTTATTTGCATATGCTGGGAAAAAATGTCGGACGCGGCCGGGAGCCCGTGAGGTGCCTTGCCTTGCAGCTCCAAGGGGCCTGAGGGAGTGAACACATCGTCGTCTTCAATGTTTTTAATTTGGATAGGCTGGGATAGCATGAACGTACTCCAGAAATTAGTAATGCGAGTTATGGGAGGAAATTGGTTTTGGAAACTGTGGTCACTCCTAGAGGGGGGTGACAGACACTCGAGTTGAAACCAACTTTGCTAACGGGGCATAGCCTTCGCAAAGTGTGTTGAGTTGACACAATTGGTTCAGCTTGTGATTGAGCACCCACAGTTTAATCAGTGTTGACTGATATTTCATGGAGTTAGTATTTTTGAGAACGGAGTAGTTTTTGAATTTTTCCTCTGGAGTATGGGCATATGTTAGATATCGTCGATGAACCCTGGCCTCTTACGCTTTTCCCTCCCTCTGGCTTATACCGTCCGATGGGGTAAAAGAGTTTGAAGTTAAGATCATTTATTTTCTTAAGCCTCTTCCAGGCTGATGTGAACTTTCACGTCGATTGTTTTTATTAGGAGGCCACGTCGCATCTTTTTCACCAGTTTTGGCGCG
The DNA here is from genome assembly GCA_927399505.1 of Luperina testacea. NCBI lineage: Eukaryota > Metazoa > Arthropoda > Insecta > Lepidoptera > Noctuidae > Luperina > Luperina testacea. The sequence goes on along the minus strand of OV656768.1, from coordinate 11,667,512 downwards.
ACGAGGTTTAAGCATGACGACGTTAGTTTGTGTTAGTGCAGTTGGGCACTTATAAATGTTAGCTTACCTGGCACTTAGCGAAGTGTCGGATGCGCGGTTCGTTCGTCCTGACTTAAGCTTTCTCTTGCAAGGGATGGACCTCACTTTGTAAACTTAGTCTGGTGTTAGGTAATGTTTCTGATAGGATAGGCAGGAAGGGCTTGGATGTTCGAATGGTGTGAATAAAAGTCTGGTTTGGTGATGGAGTTATGCCAATACTTTTATTCATAGGTGGGCGTAGCTCATGTAGAGACTGTATAGCTCTACCTTTAGAAGTAAATGCAGGCTGGTTATAATTGCCGGAGTGTTCCATTCGAACGTTCAAGAAATTGTCAAATATTTTTATTATGGTTTTTGTTTAGTAGTAGAATGGGGCTTGAACTGACGTGACTATGTAAAAGTCGTGAATATATATTTTATTCAAGACCAAGTTTCTTTTTAATTATATCGCGACACACGCGTAGCTCAATAGCTACCCCCTACAGTACGTACTTACTTAATCTGCGTTCGCGATTTATTTGCCAAATATGAAAACAAATATGAACTAATAGAAAAATAACTTTAATTCCTACACAATAAAGTTCAGTTTACGCTACAACTTCAATTTTTTTTGTAACTTTTTCAATAGTGCTAGTCACTCTGAAATCCATTTAATTGTCATTGAAATATAGTTGATATTTGATTAACTTGAAATAGGGTGAGGGTTCCCTTCTTCTTCCCAGCGAAAGCACTAGGAAGTGATGAAGGGCAGGCGTTTCGGGGGACTGTCTTATGTAATTTTAACGTTCGAAAAGTGCTGATGCTCAGCTTAATTTGAATAAATGACTTTTGATTTTGAATTTATTTGGATTTTGATTGCCCAAGTCAGGCAGTGTTATTGGGTTTTTCCGTAAGGAATTTTCAGTAGCAGCACGAGTTTGGATTTGGGCCCGGTTGATGCCTCGCCACCTATTACATGGATCTTAAACATAACTGGCGAAATATGGGTGTACTATGGAACACCTCTGCCTGACCTTTCGGGGAACCGGGTCAGCGGGATTGTCCAAAAGGGTTACCGCTGGCCCGGAACATAAAGAGCTAAGGAAGGAACACGGGTGGGTTTTAGTCAGTAAGAGTCTGACACTCCCTTCCGCTCCACCCAGAGCGGGAGGGATCATATGATGATTTCCCATCCTGAAAAAAATACCCCTTCGGGGAATACAGACGTGATTATGTTATTTATTTCAAAAGCCCAACTGGCTCATTATTAACAAGAAGATATCCTTCTTCAGAATCATCCAGAATTACCTTTTCGTCTTCACGAAGATACAAAAATTCCCAATAAATCAGACGTAATGATACTTGAACGAGGTTGAACATTACACAGTACGTGAAACAAATTCACCATATATTTTTATAATACTCCCAATTCAATGTTTCAGCGGGACCATTTGCAATTTAAATTCCCTCGCTTGGGAGACGCGTGTCTTCAATATTGACTCAACGGCTAGAAGAACGTACTCGAAGCCATGAATACATTTCACTTACTTTTCGTATGTGCTAAATAAACTATTAAAAACTAACTGTGGATATTGGACCGTAAGGGGTGAATAAAAGAAAGTAGTGGAGGGAATAAATGAATACTAACTTTCTACTTGGTATTCAACGGCAGCTTATGGTTATGGCTTCATCATTATCGTAATGGCATCCTTGGCTGAAAGAAAAGGACCGCTAGGTACAATGTGCGTTTATGGGGAAATTTGTCATGTTCATTACACTGGGTCAATTAGTTGTTGATCGCAGTTTGTGGTTATTTGAAGAAGGACGTGCTGCACCCATTTTCTTGACGCACTGCCTTGTTCTTCTTTAAAGAAAACTATAAATGTGTGAAGTCAAATCAAAATTGTTTTATTAAAATTAGTCGTACGTGCTTCGCCTCCACATTTATTATGCGCACAGCCAAAGTGTGGAACTCACTGCCAGCGTCTGTATTCTCTTCCACACGTCCGTCTGCGTTCAGAGCAAAAGTGAACAGGTACGCTCTGCTAGGCACACTTGTTCCATCATCGACCTCATACATCGCTTTCCATCATCAGGATCGAGGTCAAAAGCAGGCACATTCAGATTTTTTTTTTAATAAGGCTGAGTATCAGTAGGTACTATTAAACGCCAAAATTTCACAAGACGGTCCCCCAAAATACGCGCCCTTCACCATTTCGACTAGGTTTTTATCCCATTTCTTCTCTTCGCAAGAAACCAGACAAAGCGTATGTTTATGGTTTAACCCAACTTCTATCCCTTAAATTGCCATTGCCTTGTTAATCCATTTTGGCAACGGCTGCAGACTAACCTGGTTACCTAAATATGGCCAATATCTGCTTTTAAGCAACGAAACTGCTAACTGTTCTCCGCAACCCTTAGTAAATTGAGTTTTAGTATAGTTGAATAGTCAAGAGTGGAGCCTTATTGCTTTCTATCTATATGGCATAGCAACCTCATATTAACTTCCAATATAGGTTTCTAATACCTATAGAACATATATTTGACTGCCCAGTTGGTCTCGTGGTCGCAAGCACGACTGCTGAGCGTGGGGTCCTGGGTTCGATTCCCGGGTCAGCCAGTGTTATTGGGTTTTTCTATTAGGAATTTTTTAGTCATAGTCCGGAGTTTGGAAGTTGACGGTGTGATACCCTGGTGCCTCGGAAAGCACGTTAAGTCCTGCAGTGGTTCCTGCGCCTGATCTCACTCCGGTCGTGTTGGATCACCGTGCCATCGGAATATGAGAGTGAGGGAAGGGGAGTGCACCTGTGTCTGCGCACACACTTACAGTACCCGGCGATAAATATTGCACATCGACCTTTTTACACAAAACCATTTTATACAAAGAATAAAAATAATTATCAAAAGAAGCAAATCATAATTGTTTTAACAGCTCCTAATAGATACCGGACTGTTTGTATTTCGTGCGACAGAGATAACGCTCTACGAAGCCGAAATTAGCCGATTGTCTCTTTCCAAAGGTCGATGTGCAATATTCGTCGCCGGGTACTGTATGAAATGTGCACTATAATATCTCAGAACGCCACAGGCTAGTCTGCATTGAGGTAGGCCGCCATGGTCGAAACACGGTCTGGAAGACTACAACATATACCTAAGGAAACCTACATTAAAAACATAGACTCTCAAATCAGAGGACCCATTCCCATATTTTTTAAGAACGTTCGCATTCTCAGTCTCAATCTGTCAAAAATACCTCTAATCACCCTAAATTTTGGCCCTAAAATTGAATGTCACTGAAATGACATTGCGACCAGATTTTGAACGTTTTCAATTATTTTCGTGGCAAACATTGAAGAGAAGAGAGGCTATTTTCTTCTAAGTCTAAACATTTGACTTCCCCCTAAAAGAAAAGTTACGCCTCGCTGGGATGGCGCCTCGTTTTGCACTGTTATCGTCATTCTTGTCATAAACTGATTGTTTGTGACAAGAATAGTCAAGCGTCGCATATTCAACTAAGATGATTGTTAGAGTGTCATCAGAAAGTAGCAGATGCAACGGTTTTTTCTTTGACACTCGCATCCAATGTTGTCCAAAGTTGTGAATCATTCTTATATGATTCACAACATTTAGACATCTTTTCAACTTTTTTTTTTCACTTTCACAAAACAACTAAGTATATATAGTCTGTTCCAAAAGGAATTAATAATGAACTTGTAAACAAACCTGTTTAGAGTCAAGTCTTACACACTCTCTCATTAAAGGGAATTAGTAACACAATCATCTGTATTTCAACTTCATATAATAATGATTATACGAAATTATTATTTAAACAATAATTGTTAGAGAAAGTAATGACTTTCTCTAACAATTATTGTTTAAATAACATTATCAAATTGTAATTTAAAACTCATTGACGAAAATTGAGGTCAACAACCATTTTGTCAAATGAAAAACGTCTTTAAGGTGATTTAAAATCGGAATTCGTAATCAAATAGCCAAATTCAAAGCACTCAATTTGTAAGTCGCACTACAAATTGGCAGTCACAGGTCCATTTGTTTACATTTTTATCAGATAGTTGTCGAACAGTCTTTAGTAAATACTACCAAATCTGATTATTGACTGCATTATTGGTTATAAGCAAAAGTATGAGGTGCTGGGTTCGGTCAGCAGGCTAGGCTGGCTAGGCAACGTTTTCTGATCCATTTTTTACATTTTCACCTTACTAACACGAACATCCATCCACCGCCCACTGATCATGACATAGCACTATTAAGATACTGCATCATTCAACGCAAAAAAATAGATTAATATCATAAAGAGCTTGCCACTTCAAAGTAATTACTCACCCGCTTTATGCATAAATCTTTAAAGATAAACATCGAGCTTATCCTTAAATGTTCTTCGGGCAAATGAACTGAATATAATTATATAAAATGCTAGACTGATAGCAGATTGCTTTTAAACATTAAAGTGAACAAAGAAAAATAGGTTTCTGTAAATCTTATCAAAAACCTTAAAGACTAATAATAATTAATCGAATCATTTTCGCGAAATTCAATTCTAGACTCAAACTAATAATAATTTTCAAAATACCATTCATTTTACCCGACTGCGCTAGAAAGCGGGTTATGTTTTCCGAGTGTATGTATGTATATTTCTTTGGCTAGCTCTGTAGCCTAAACGGCTTGATCAATTTCAGCTTGAGAGGTGCCGTTAGATTTGTCTTAGTTGCGAGAGTGACACTGGGTATATCAAAATTGAAAAAAAATTAAAATGGCCGATTTTTGGCGCCATATTGTCTTCAAAAAAATGTTTTTTTTTCAAAATCTATCAAGTGGTCAAAATAAAGGGTTTTAAAAGGTGATTACAAAAATATATAGAACTTATATCGTTAAAAGTAATTTGAAGTGACAAATCGTAAAAAACACGTACCAAATCGTCCGCGAAATCGTTCACATTTCTAAACTAAAAAGCTGGAAATAAAAAAGTAATTAAAAAAATAAAAAACCCGACTGCGGTAAAAAACTTAAGTTAAAAATAAAACTCAAAAGCCAGCCCATTTTAAATTAAATAAAAGTTGGAAGCAGGCGGGACCCATTTGAACTAGAAAATATAATAAAAATTATATTATTATATTATATTATATGCTATTGGTCCCGCCGGCTTCCAACTTTTATTTAATTTAAAATGGGCTGGCTTTTGAGTTTTTTTAACTTAAGTTTTTTACCGTAGTCGGGTTTTTTATTTATGTATTTTAAGCACACAATATTTTTTCAACGAAAAATCATTTATAGTTCCTACCTAAGCACTATCTAACTAAAACTACAGCAATCATAATCTAAAGAATGTGAATCCTAAATCATATAACTGCAAAAAAAATGCGGACTGCTAAATAAGTATCTATGGAATGAAACATGAGAGCATAGACCTTAAATAGACAAACTTCCGTTGCTTTATCCAGTTCATTTTAATTAAGTATGTGATATAGATTTATTAATATCCTAAGTACAAATACGGTAGAAAATAAACGGTATCGCCATTAATTCAAGCTCAGTATTAAGTGTTTCCTAGAGAGGCCGACAAGCGCCATCTTTCCAATTGGAGCTGAACTAGGAAGGAGTGGAGGCTAGCCGTAACTATCGATCACAACTTACATTCGATCAATTATGCTCGATTCCTAATGACTTTCTGACCGTTAATGGTTTAAACTAACACTCATGTGTTAGCCAATAATGAAGCGTTATTTATTACTATTCTAGTAGGTACTTAAAAGCGAGATTTCATATAATCATTACATTACCTATATAATAAGACCTACCATTTAATTTCTACAAAAAAACAGCTGATGTAGAGTCGGCCATTTTTTCCTTATAACACTGTTAAAGCATTGCCTAAACGATAACATATTGCCTAAACGTTGGAAGGAGCTGAATAGTAATGCATTTAAGCGCCAATTAAAAATGTTTCTATCGCAAAAAGCATATTATAATGTCGCCGAATTTCTAGCCGAAAAAGTTTTTGATTGAATAATTTTGACTTTTTCCTGACACTAAAATTAAATTTACATGACCACGGCTGTAATTTTTGACAATTCCTGTAATTTTTGACATTAATCTTGTGATTTTGACATCTATCTTGCAAATTTGACATAAATCTTTTAATAACAGACATGAGTTACTTTGACATTATTCTTGTACTTGATTGACATTAAAGTTTTTTGCCTTAAATTTAATTTTGACATTATAACATAAAAAATAATTTCTAATTTGTAAAGTTTCTAAATCAAAACTTTGTAATTGCATTTTTAGAATTTTAGTATTGTTAATTCTTTTCATTGTTATGGAAATATTTGTACGCCGATACTTACGGCTAAACATGATTGGACTCAAACTATATAATATCTTGCATGCTCTTGTATGTATACAATGTTTAACAAATAAAGAAATCTTATCTTAAAAAAAAAAGGAGGATTCTGGTTTTCATAAGTTTATAGAACATTTTAGTACTAAAATGCATTTGTGAATAACAATTTTAGACAACCAGACTGTATGAAGCATTTAGATGTTCGATAACTTTTTATGAATAAGACCAATCTAAAATATCATTGAATAAGACCGTAAGTGTCTTGTTTTAATAATTATAATAATTTATTTGATAGAATATTTTTGTTACAAAGGTGTTAAGTACACGTAATATGATGTCCATAATATTCTGCTGTTTCCAGCGTCCAAATATTTGAAAGAATTAAAATTAAGAGTAGGTTAGATACTAAACAATAATATGTCAAAATTAAATCATACAATGTCAAGGATAACGAAAACGTTAACTACTATCCAATACAATGTCAAGGGTTATTAATTATAACGTCAAGAATGATTTAATACAATGTAAAAAATTGTCATACAGTAGGTAAACATTATTAGAAAATAGTTTGATTATTTGTTGGGCTACACATAATTTGTTGTTATTTCGACTTTTTCTTATTACAACATCATTATGTACCTACTTGAAATATTTTTTTATATTTTAAATTTAGCGGCGGATGTGTCCTGAACTTAACTATACTAACTAACTTTGTACCTACCATATCTATACAAATCTAGTTTTAAGTCGAGATTCACGTTTGAGCATTGTTCTGGGATACGAACCCGAAAGAACCTTTTCTAAATTCAAATGTACACCGTTAGCCATTATAAAAATGACGTCCTTGCCTTGCAAAAATACAAAGGCCGAAAACCTTAGAATTCGAAATTTGTTTTTGTAATCATATATGACATTCGAATGTGGTCCGGCCCGTTCATTAAAATTCATGGCTCGATGTAGTACTGACGGGCCGGAAATACTTTTCGGATGTCCGCCGGCAATGCATCTCGCTTTTCTAGTAATAGATCGCATTTTACTGATATGTACCTACGTTATTTATACATTGCCGGTTTGACAAGCGGCATTAGTTATTGCTTAGCTTTGAGCGGGATATAAAGATTTTAGTAAGCGATATCACCGATTTTGTTCGGATTGTTATGGCTTGTGTGCTTAGTTTATTCCGTTTATTTTAATAAAATACTGTGTTCCAAAATATCCAAAATTATACACTTTAAATAGCAACCTCTTTACTCTATCACGGTGTAAACGACAAGCTAAAACAGAACCTCTAATTCAAAGCAATTACAATTTAACGAGTTGATGCAAAATTCCAAACTAAATTAAATGACGATGGGAAATTGTCGGGACACGATAAAACACCGTTTATTTTCCACTGGCAATAAATTTCATAATATCCGCTTCTGGTTAGCGTAGTCCCGGTAGCTTCACTTAACTCGAGTTTATAAATTAATAGCCGTTAAAGAATCAAGTCGATTGAGTACCATGCGATAAATAATATTTTCTCGAGTAATATTCCGAATTGCGTAATAAATACTGCTGTTTCGAGTTACCCCATCCTTGTCTTGTTTTAATAAATTAATTTAGGTCAAATTGATTGTCAGTTTTCTAGACCCAGATTAACTTGTACGAACATAACCAACTTTCTTAAGATAAATCATTTTTTAAACCTCTTACGAAAAAAAAAACAGAGTTACGGGCTTTCAATTATAAAATAGGTCGTAAATAACAGGATTCGGTTCTTATTAGAAGTACAGCGAAGGTGTAGGCATTTTATCAAAAAAATTCATAACACGTCTAGCCACGATTTAGATCTCTTTACAAACGTAATAAGTGTCATCATGCCGGTAATGTATGCCCATTGAATACGAGAGCTGGTATTATATTATTATGTAGATTTTTCTAATTCTCCTCTTCGCGAGGCCGAAACTGGAGATGAAATTGTATTTTATTTGAACGCCATCATAAATCTCCTCATACACGCTTAGAAATGAAAGAACCTTCATCATCTAAACATTCCTATGTGCAGAGTATATACAGTCCGCATTTTCAGTAGGTACACACATCATTACAGTGTAATTTTAGAGCCATTTTCCATTACGGGAAAGTAGATAGACTAATTAATATATAGACAATATTACATGCGGGTTGTAACAATAGATCTGTACGTTTTCATTTTGTTATTATGTTATTATGTTATGTGAATAATTCATGTTAGAATGTATACGAAGACTTTGCAATGAAAGATGGTAGACGTATCATCATCATTATCATCATCAATCAATCTGCCTGCTGCTGCCAGTCTAACCGGATGCAGCTGGATACCAGTATTTTACATGGAGCAACAGCCTATCTGACCTCCACAACCCAGTAGCCATATCGCAAAACAAAAAGAAAATTAGTAGGTACTTAGACGTTCCTTCGATGTCCCTCAGTGACTTTAAAAAGTCGCAGACATTTTGTAATTCGAGTCACTTTTGGAATTCACGACCTAGATACATGACGTTTCAAATTATAAAGGGAGCTGAGGAGCCCTTTAAAATGAAGGCGCATCTGAATCTCACATACGAAGGTGGATTGAAAATAATCCAAGTAGAAAATTAATCCTTGATTACGTCCCACTCCTGCTCAGATTTGAGCCAAAGATGCCAAAGATGTGAGACGAGAATAGATGAGATTCTATTATAAAATTACTCGATTTTTCATATTTTTGGTTTTAAGAGTCTAATGTTGAACAAGACAATATTCTCGTAGATACAATAATGAAAAAAGGCGAAAGAAAGAAAGGCGTGAGTTTATGAATAAATGCTTTTTTTGTTTGAGTATATTTATTGTATTTTTTTTTGTAGTAACTTTTTTATGGATCATTTAGTCTGCAATAATGATTTTTATTTATTTATATAGTAACTATTCGCAATCATTTTTTTGAAAAATTATTGTTTGCATACCTAATGATGTATTTTTCTAATTATGCCATTTAATAAGTTATTTAATTAATTGGGAGATGGCGCTGAAATCTGACATACAGGTTTTAACCTACTTTGGCTTTCTATGAAGAGGCTTCATAGATTTTTGTAACACAAATTTATTTCAATAAAGATTTATTATTATTTAACAATAACGCAATGTCCTCTTCGGCAAGTAAAAATAAAACCTGTTCTAATAGCTGGAAAAATAAATAAGCATTTTCTCATAAAATGTAAGTAGGTACATTCTACATCAAAAGTTTGCTCACACCTTACAACGCCGTAATATTTCACGCATACATACGTAAATTTCCTCCGTTCCACACTTTCGCGCTTCCTGTAATTCAGCATCAGGGGCGCGCCTAAAGCTCTACCTGCATATATTTAAGGAAATCGAAATATTTCACCTCTTACCTACTTCACCCTACTGGAGATATACTTTAAATTTTCAAGCGTAATCCAGCGATGGATACTTTATGCCTGCTATTTATATCGATGTAGGTTGTTAATTAAAAACCTCATTATTCTGCGGCTTACCTACATACGTGTGTGCCTACGTTTGTTATTAATTAAGTAGGTATCGTATATATGCTTCTTGGTTATAGGGCGTGAGTTACAGGGTACATTGCCCATTGTATAGTAATGAATAGGTAATGCAAGTGGGTAGTTTATGAACATTGAATTGCCAGACCAAAACTCATTTATTTTTCATAGATAGATAGAATAAGTAGGTAGCTACTGATTATTATGTACGCAATAAAAATTACAGATATAAATGTGTAAATTTTACAAAGGGTGAGATAATGGGTAGTCTTATCGCTGATAGCGATCTTTTAAAGACAAGTTTGATGGATTAAGGCAGAAAGGAGAGACAATACTACAGATGGCGTTTAAATGTTTTTCTTATTTGCAGTTGCATTTGTAACGTCAGCAAATAACAATAGATCAACCATTCTATAGCTAACCTGTAAACCTTAATTGCATATTTTCCGATCTGATTTTACTTGGATGATAAAATAAGTTCGAATAGGAACAAAGCCAAATCTTTATTTAAGGTTAACGTGGCAATAAATAATATTTACTTCTGCAGGATTATCAGTCCCATAATCACGAAAAACCAATATCCCTCAGTTCCCTAATAACTCTCGCTTGACAAAATATTTTCCTTTACCAGTGACGGCAGTGACCATTGTCGTCCCCCACACTTAGGACAATCGTTAAGCGAAATACAAATACTTTCGCGTCCAAAATTCAACATTGGAGCGTACGTAATATCAATAGGATCGCGTGGCAATTTATATTTTCGTTGAGGGATCCCCCACTAAAAGATCAATTTCGCGCTTGGACAAGTTTAATGTAAACTTAAGTGCCTAGGGGAGACACCAAATGAAAGCCAGCCCGGTTGCGCTAACAAATGTCTCTATGTTATTGAATTTTTCGCCTTGGATCAGGGGAATGCTGATCGTAAATTACTTGTGCGTCTACAACTGTTTGCTCGTGTAATGGCCGGAAGTAGGCAAACAGTGTTGATGCTGCCATCTGTAGCCAATAGTGCGAGGGACCATGAGATTTGCAGATGTACAATTTTAAATGCTCAGTGTTTACAATGCGTTGATCGAAATGTCTTAAAATTCCGCATAAAATTTCAGATTAAATTGCTCACAAATTATTTAACAGGTGCCTTGATAAATTGCTCACACAAGATTAAAGAATTCACGAACTTGATGAAAGAATTTTATATAACTCAAATCCTTTAATTTCACAAATCAGAAAATATGATTCAAAAAGTTTTATAACATGAAAAATGCTCTTCGTTCTCATTTGAAATATAGTCCCAAAGAGAAAACAACAAATCAAAATTCTAAATTAAACTTTCAGAATGGTCTACTGTTTTATTTCACAAAAATCTGTGCAAAATTTTACATAAAAATGTCCGTAAATCACAAATTGTCGTATTCCCAGACATGGCATTTTGCGGAGAGATGCCTATGCTCGTAAACTCCCACTTGTCTGTAGACGATGAAACGGAAAACTTTGATCGAAAACCGCACGTAGCAAGAAGCCTTGTAGCAAGAGAAAATGTTCTCGCTAGGGGAACTTTCATGGATTTTATCGAATATGCTGCAACCAGCACGCTCTAAGCCAAACAAGTTCGGAACACTTGGCGTGTTTGATCTCAGATACTCGTGAGATGGATTCTGATTGATTTTATCCAGTCATGTTTGTGTTGAGAAAAAGTTGCGAGCGTCATTGCGATATGTTGGCGATGTTCGCAAACTACGTAACGATGAGTCTATAGTCGTCAGCGCCACGGCTACTAACTCATTAAATGGGGGAAAAAGTTAGCATGTGTAACACGTATCTTCTACATTTGTATATCTAACTACTTCGCTCGGACTTCTGTCTTAATCCAACAAGGGAATAGTGGAAAACTTGGAAAACTAGATTGTAACTTCAGTTGAAGTTTGGATTCAGTCTATAAGTCCAAATACGTTTTATTAACGTTTGAAAACTTGCGTTATATAGTCCGTAGTTCATCATTGAACACGAAACTGACGCTATTATTTATTTCGAAGGAAATGGACTATGATGTCTGACAGTCACCATAAATTCTAATTGAGGGAAGAAAATAGTGTAGCAATTGTAACCTGCTGGCACCATCGTTTCCAGAAAAATGAAATATCGAACCAAATTTAAGCAAATATCTAATACAAGAAGCAGCAGAAGAGTACCGATTAGGATAAAACTAATTAATGGTAAAAACGTCAAACCGAACAGCAACGTTTGTCTGTAGACAAATAGCCCAAACACCAGGTGTAGACCCTAATAGAAAGCCATTTGTTTACCGTCGGCAAACTTCACCTCGTAACCCTAAAATCTAATTGGATTTAATTCCATTAGCAAAGGTCCAAATGGGACCCCTTAATTGTGCTGACCGATGCCGGTTTATTATATAGCCCTGGCTGGACCTTGCCGGAGAACGTGTGCCATTTCATTATGGAAAACATTTGCAAACAAGAATTTTAGCCGGTATTACGCGTGCTGAAAATTGTAATGTGTGCACACCTTTATATTTGCGCATGTAACATATTAATTAATAAGATCCTTGTATTTTGGATTACGTCAACCTAATGTTTTGGACCTTGTAAGAGGTCAAGCATTATTATTTTAGGTTGACATACGAATGTTTAAGTACAAATTGTCTTATGTGCGTGTTCTAAGGACATTCGGAAATCTGTCAATCTTACATTTCTAACAGCGTTATCTTAAGTTATCAATATCCTCGAGTGAGTATCTAACTGGGTTGCAGATATCAACATTATTATAGTATTTTTTAATATTTCATGAAATAGTCATTCAATAGGATTATTTGAACTTAGAGTATTGTATTGATAATCGTCATATTTTTTATGGTCGCGAATCATATTTTAATTAACTTAAAACCTGACACTGACCTGCAAATTGCAAAAAACGTAAGAAAATTTGAATATCGAAGGCTATCTTAGCGCATACCCCTTAAAAAAACACTAGGCTTGTAACAAAATTGCCAATTTGTATCCTACCTAATGTACGTATTCTATTCCAGTTGAGACAAATAAATTGTTACCTAATTCACTTTATTAGTCTAAAATACACAGCAATGGCCAGAACATTAATTTACATTGCCAATAGGACCTACCCTTCTAATGACTCTCAATTTCGGATACTAAAGAGATATAAAGGATAAGAGAAAGCGATCGCGGAATCATAGTGGTAAAAATAATGATTAACTTACTCATCTACGATGTTTTACAATATATATATTATATTAAAAAAGGAAGACACATACTGCACTGTCTGCTCATGATTTTTACACCTTCTTACACAAACTCCTTCCAGGTTTGACGGAACTTAAACAGCTCATCCCGCCATCTCCTATGTGGTCTTCCGCGACCCCACCAGTTCTGTGTTATTTGGACCCACAGTTTGGATAGGTTCCGTTAAAGCTGGAAGGAGCGGACACGCGGGCTCGCGAAACATGGAAGGAGTGGAGGGAGGCCTGTTCCCAGGAGTGGGACAACGTAGGCCAGTAAAAAAAAAAAACAATCTCAAAAACACTGATTATAATCACAACAGCAATTCTAAACAATTCATCCATTATTATTAGTAGAATATAGAAAATCACATCTATAGAAAATCTATCTCTTCCAGGTTGCGCCATAACACCATGTCCTCCGCCTTCCCTATCCAGTCACATCATCGCTGTTTCCTATTACTTACTCCACCCTACTTAAGAGGCTTACATCCCATTACTTAGAACCAAAACAGTGAGCGTTAAATATGCAAACCACACTTGACCTGCATTTCAATGGGGCTTTCAAACCTTACTCCACGTGAAAGATATTAATTGAGTTACGTACTATTTGACAGATCGTCCTATACTGAAGTAGTCATGTGTGTTAAAGTTCCTTGGAGCTTGGTTCTTCAACTTGAAAATACGGGTCTAGTGAGGTGAATTGCATCTGTTTGAGGTGATTAACATCAACTTTCAGTATTCCGATACCAACTAATTCCTACAACAACCGATTAATTTACAGAAACCAATGACTAAATAAAATAAGTGAGTTATTATTCACATAATGACTCACTTATTTTATTTAGTCATTGGTTCTAAATTTTTGTTCCTTTAATTAACTGTTCTTTAACTTAATCATCAAAAATTGTATTATTCACCCCAGCAATTGGAATTACACCATACTAGTTTCGGCCCGCAACTTCTTTAACGTGTTTTAACGTAAAACATATCCAAAGGCACATGGCAGTAGTGTCGCTTATCAGTGAAAGATTTTATATACCTAATCGCATCATAACTTCCCAAACAATTTCACCTTTTTATAATATAAGTTTAAATGACATTAGGTACACATTACCACTCAAATGTGCCTATATTGAATGAGATTCAACACATTTGTGTGTTTTCGTTAGATTCTCGCGATTTTATATCTTGAATGAATCGACAGCAGTTTATTACTGTACAAGCACTAATTAGAAACAATATTAGCTCATAGCTTCTAGATAAAAATTGGTTATTTAACATAAAGAAAGAAAAACTATTCACCAGCAAAAACCTTAATACTTACATTTTTTATATGTGTCATAACATTTTAATCAGAATATCTTGATAAAATGTAATCTTTACTTAATATTTTTATGCTGGATATCAAAAAAAATATCTACGATTCTTTTTATTGGCGCTTCAGTGTGCGCGCGCTAACAGAAAAATGTTTTTAAATAATAAATCTCTACTTTCAAACTAAAGACAAGATAAAAAAAATGTGTTAATAATAGATATTTTCAAAATAACTGTGATTTATTCGGATTTGTATACTTTTGTGAAAAATTGTGTGATAGAAAAGTCAAGATGGCGTCTTCAATGTTCAGTTATGAAGAAAATGATTTTATTAAAACGATTCTGTCGTTATACAATGTACTGATTCATCTTCTGTTGGGAATGTTGGTCGCAATTCCATTACTTTTCGCTGTTGTCAAGGAGTTCAACGCTACATCTGCTCCAGATAATATAATTATGCTTCATATTCTGCTTTGTGTACTTGGGGTAAGTTATTCCTCTACTGCTGACGATATTAAACCATGCTGAAAATAATACATCAATGACATAGATCTTAATATATTATAGGCTGTAAGAAACATCGATCGATTTGTTATTAAAAACACACTTGAAACGGTAACACCTTAGAATACCAGCCATCTTATCAACCTTACGTATTTTTATATTGATGATGACTCACACTGTCTGATGACTACCATATGTTATCAAGTTCACGTTCCATTTCCGATTTGTTAATACTATCAGTATGGGTAATTACTCCAACATCTGTGATATAAGAATTTTCATATTTCTCACGAAATTTTCGATCGCGTATTTCGGCTTTATGTGAATGATATGATAAAATACTACAAATTGATACGGTATATTTTTCAAACTTTAAGGGTACCTCAGCATAAACGGCCTATATATAGGACACAGGCCCCCTCATGGTGAGAGGGAGTAGGCCGTAATCCAGCACGCGGGCCTAGTGCGAGTTGGTAGAGGTCACATGTCTTCTAATTTATGGTTCTAGGACATGCCGGTTTCCTCACGATGTTTTCCTTCACCGTTTAGAGAGCAGTGGTTCTTAAATAATTTACACAAAGTAATGCGCCTGTCTGGGTTCAAACCTACGACCAACAACTAGTAAGTTGTGGTCGGTAACTTTCATGGATGATATCACTATAATGAAGAGCAGCAATTACCTGGAATTAAGTCTAGACTATGGAGAAGGTAATTTATCTATACTAATATTATAAATGCGAAAGTGTGTCTGTCTGTCTGTTACCTCTTCACGCTTAAACCGCTGAACCGATTTAGATAAAATTTGGTATAGAGTTAGTTTGAGTCCCGGAAAAGGACATAGGATTGTTTTTATCCCGATATTCCCACGGGATCGACACTTATCCGGGTGAAACCGCGGGGCGCTGCTAGTTAATAATAATGTTAAGAATCACAACCAGATAAAAGTTAATTTTATATTCGGTAAACACCCAAGTTTTATAATATGAGGCCACTGCAATGGCAAAGGCTTTACAGTGTTAAGGGCCGCGACCTATGAGTTGGTGGGTTGGTAGGTCGTGGGTTCGATCCCAAGCAGGCACTTTAATTTGTGTAAATTATTTCATCGCCACTTCTCTCAAAACGATGAAGGAAAACATCGTAAGGAAACCGACATGTCCTAAAATCAAAAATTCAAAGACATACAACATCCGCCAACTCGCCAGCCATCGGCCAGCGTCGGCCATAATCCACCAGGATTATGGCCCACTCCCTCTTACGAAGAGGAGTCCTTAAAGGAGTGGGAGCATTAAAGACTGATTATTATATTGCAATGACCAACCCGATGCAAGTCTCAGCTGCTGTAATATCTACGGAAAAAGTAACTCATTACGAACTCTTATTAATAAATCCTTATTTCTCATTCCAGTACCAACTGCTGATGTCGCAAGCGCTCCTGAGTCTGTGCCCCTACAACACATGGTCTTTATCGCTCAAAAAGAACAACAAAAAAAGAGCGCATTTGATCTTACAGCTGCTGAGCTCAGCGATGGCCATCACTGGCAGCATCATCATTATGTTGTATAAAGATGTCAATTTTAATACAACGCATGGAAGACTTGGTAGGTGATGATGTTCCTTGCTTTATATTATACACTCCGGACCCACCATACCCCTGGGGGTAGGTTGGTATGCAGTCGTGCATCACGTGCATGTAATGTTTTCTGTAACACTCGTACATTAATCATACATTTCAATCAAACTGTAAGGCTACGTACGCACTGACAGATGGCTTGCTTAGCGCTTTGAGCCTAGAGAGTCACCTTTCGAGTAGCGAAACAAACGCTTTAGAATTTTCGCAACCGGCCCGGCCGCACTGCGCACTTGACGCCGTCACTAGTCGCCTAGCGTGTATGTAAGTATTCTAAGTCATCTGTCAGTGCGTATGTAGCCTAACGTGAGTTCAACCTAACCCTTTTTTTTCAGGGTGGGAAGTCATCAAATAAAGAGTCATAAATATCCCGCTCTGGGTGGAGCGGAAGGGAGTGTCAGACTGTTACTGACTAAAACGCACCCGTGTTCCTTCCTTAGCCCTTTATGTTCCGGGCCAGCGGTAACCCTTTCGGACAATCCCGCTGACCCGGCAAGCTTCGGCCCTAACGGGCCCCTTCAACTGATGCTGACATCTCTTTGAGGCGCGCATCGAACACGTACACGCCGTCCGGCACGGGCCTGATCGTGATCGGACGGTGAGCTACCCATTACTCTCCGTCCACAGGCCCGCGCCTTTGGTAGCCGGGAGTCGTCACGCGGTTCCCGACGCCCGGAGCGTTTCCCGCGGCGGCTGGAACGGGAGGCTCTCTCCCTTAGCCATCTCACCACCTCCTTCCCTAGCATGACTGCTTCGGAGAAGGGGACGACTGCCTCCCACTACCTCTCGCTCCGGACCATGGCTTGAACCAGGGCTGGACGCGAGAGGTCGCTGCCGCTGTCGATCGCCTCTATGAGGACACGGCGGTGCTCCGCCCAAGCGGAGCAAACCTCCATCGTATGCTCCACCGTGTCCTCTGGGCGATCCTGGCAATGGTGACACCCGGGCGTTTCCTCCTGCCTGATGATGTACAGGAACCCCCCTAAAACATCCGTGTCCGGTGAGGGCGCCGTGACGCCTCTCTAGCCACTCCTCAAAGAGGGGTCTTATCGCCACTATCGTGACTTTTTTATAAAAACTACATGGATTATTTAAATAGTTTAGATAAGCAGACCTGATTAAAAAATACTCGGTAGGAGGATTTAAGCGTAATCTATTATCAACTGGATTAACGAGATCCATATTTATAGTGTTAAGACCCCGATCACCCGATACGACAGATTGAATCCTTGTTATAGCGACATCGACTGTGTCATAGGAAATCATGCCCTACTTACTTCAAATACAATTTTATTTTGTACATACATATTAGCAATCCTTTGTCAAAGAACAGAATTCGAACCAGTTATACTAATAGCTCCTTTTTAAAGATACTATATATTTCATTAAACCGTCTTCTATTGGAGTCGGTTCAAAACGAAGTTAAAATAATGTATTATGTCGACCTAGATCTATTTCTGATCGTTATCAAACACAATTTTTTATCTATTTCCAGGTTTGGTCGCCGTAATATTTACAATATTGAGCTTATGCACCGGGATACCATCTCTCTTCGCTCATTCTTTGAAAGGGTTCATTCCGACTTCTGTTTCCAAGCTGTCCCACATCGTCTTGGGGATTACCACCTTCGCCCTTGCCTCCAGCTGCCTCTGCTATGGCTACAATGACAACTCCTTCAGAACCTGGACGGGCGACCAAGTGACCAATGGGGTCATTGCCTTCACTGGCATCTTCACCTTCGTTCTGACTATTAATCCAATGGTCACAATGTGTAAAAGAATATATAAAGTTGTTGAAAATATTAGGTATTAATAAAAGTAAGTCTTGTTCTATTGTTTTTATGAGCACCAAAAGCCATAATAAGGTTCCCGCAGACAGGAGCGATGCGACAGCGCGACGCGACTACAGTAGAACAATTTCCATGTAGTTTCATAAAAATTGTTCTACTAGGATCGCATTGCGCTGTCACGTCGCGCCTGTCTGCGGGGGCCTTAAATAGAATGAATTGCCTTTTGTAGGCTGGTCTATATGCAATTAATGACACGAAACAGAATGCAGTTCATAGAATTCGTTACACTCAAAATGATCAAATATTATATCATCCTGCAAAATAATGGTTAAATGACATCTTGTACATGCATGCAGAGAATATCGTCCCATCACGTATTCAATTACTCCTAGCACACACAGTGTTAATGCTGTAGGTGTGATATAATAAACACTTAGCCTGTGAGGTCTCGGTTTAATATAGGTCACCCTCCCACCCTGAAGGTGACTATAGAATTATTTAATTAATATCGGTTTGATGGGCAATATAGCAACAGTTTTAAATCTAATTTTCTTATGGGTTTTACCGTGAGCCCTCGCTATTTCCAAAGAATATCATAGGGTTACTGGTAGTCTAACTTCATTCATTTCATTTTCAAATATCTTTATTTACCAATGGAACAATAAACAAAATGCAATTATCCTAAGTTACATTAACTCACTAAAATTTAGGCACTTTATGAGGCTAGTGATTCACCTTTCAAAGCTTAGGTAGTCTAACTGATCCTGACTAGATACCAGTATTTAAGAAGTAGCATGTTTGTCAGTCTGTCTGGGCCCGCGTCGTGGATTGCAGGCCATAGAGAGGAGGCACGCGACCCAGCAGTGGGAACATTATATGCTGATTATGCTGTTTGGACCAGAAAATCCAAATAAAAAACATTAAAATTTTCCTGACTTACCCTGTAGGTTGTCTTTTATGTTTTTTTCTTTGTTACCGGTAAGTCTTAATTAAATTTATGTGTCGAGTACAATGCGTGTCACATAAGAAGAGACTTGACCCCGCCTCCCCCGCTCTTTCCACCGCCCCTATGACGTCCGGTTTCGTCCCGCACTCAGACCTCATACCGCTAAAGATACCTAAAATCGTGTACTGCGCATGTCAAACCACGTGGTGTGTCAAGTCTCTTCTTTCGTGGCACGCATTGTACTTCGACGTCTAAATATTATTTTGTTTTGTATTTATTTTTAGATATAGTTAGTTCGTCTTTTAATTTAGTACCTCTAGTGTAAATAGTTAATTAAGAGATGTTAATAGTAGGTATATTTAATTTTATTTGTGAATATCGAACTTAAAGTTATTTTTGCAGCAGATCCAATTATATCTGTATTCAGTTATCACGGACCTATTTACTTTCAAACGCGAGTTGGTCGATTACTAATAAACTAGTAAGATATCCCCCAGCCACGAGTAGACAAGCAATATTGTTGATCAAAATCTAATTGATTCTAATATGGTTACATTTAATCTCATTCCACCGTATTCATTAACAGTAACTAGTCGTGTGTAATGAGTATCATGAATAAAAGACATTGACCTACCTACATACAATATTAACATCGCGACTGTATGTTTCAAATGATTGGGCAGAAGTGTGTAATAGGGGGAAAATCTATTGCCACCAACCAAGCTCACATCTAGAACGCAGCCGGCGTTACTGAGGGAATTGAAATGGAAACCACCAATACACTGCCAGCCTGCGAATCGAACCCAGCACCCCATGTTCTTGCTTGCAACCCTTGCAACCGAAAAAGCAAACAAAAAAAAAACAAAAAAAAAAGCAAACTGTCAGACTAGGTTTTATTTACTTAGGTCTGTTCAACAAGTAGCTACATGAAAATGTAAACAAATGGATCAGAAAACTTACCTGTGCATGCCAATTTGTAGAGTCACTTACAAATTGAGTGCTTCGATTTCATTAATCGAATACTTAACCCCGAAATTCTGACTTTGACTCACCTTAAAGATGTTTTTGATTTGACGATTGAGGTTAACTTTATAACCTGAATTTTCGTCCAATTCAATAATTACAATTTAATTATGTTATTCAAACAATCATCGTTGTACTTCAACTGTTCCCTTCAACTGTTGAAAACACAAAATTTGATTTATAACAATAGAAATTCAATTTTGTCTCATTAGCACAGTTGAGCTATTACGTAATGAGATATAAAGTTGAAACCTTCTAAATACAGATAAATGTGTTATTAATTCTCTTTTATGAGTGACTAGCTTCTGCCCGCGACTTCATCCGCATGCAATTTCTTGTTCGCTGACCCTTTCCGTCGCATCGCATCGCCTACGCGCTATTACTTCTTTCTTTTCCATTAGCGTTCTAACTTTTTATCTATTTGCTCGGCTCCTAAGGGAAGGTTATAGGCTTATTGCCTATGCCTTCCTCAACTATCAAATGCAAAAATAATAAAAAAAAATTATATTAAATATTTTCAAATCCGATCGGTAGTACCATAGATGCCATGATGCGTTCAAACAAACAAATAAACTCTTCAGCTTTATTACTTAGTATTACTAAATAGAAAATTGTGTAAGAATTCAACCTGAACATTAGGGGGGTTTGCTTACACTTTCACCAGATAATTTTGAAACAGACCTTAGATTCAGAATACTTAATAGTCATTGTTCTTTGACTGAGAAAGGGTTAAGCTATAGGTAACGTTTAAAGAGAACCCGGAAACCCTGTTACCTTGAAACCGATGAGTGGATAGTAATTATCTGAGAAACGTAGCTCCATGGACGTGACTGCAGCCATGCCTGAAAATAATTGATAGTGCACTCATCTAGCATTAAACACGAGTATACCTAACTACCTAGTGCCAAGCACTTACAATTACTTAGTTTACAATCGCACTCAAGTGCTCTTGTTGTTAATTAATATTATTTGACTGGGGATAGCCACTCCACTTCTGAGTTCTTTAAAGAGTTATCACTAAGTTTTCTGTGACTAATAAAAATCAATGTATTCTTCATAAAGAGCTTAACTAAAGGATACCTATAAACTGAAGTCTGACACCTACCGTAGTTGCGTAACACACTTTCAATCGCAATCTGAATCATTTTGAAGTATAGGTATTGCTAACCCATTGCTTCACGTGTTCAAAAAATTTGTCTGTTCAACAACGTAAATCGCCAACAGAGAACTGTTATCTCTAGGATAGAAAATGATACTAAGACGACATATTGCTCAGGACTAAAAATGAATGGTTCTGGCGTCTCGCAGGAAAGTGTACTGGTTCCACCACTATTTATATTTTACAATATTAATGACCTCAAATTTTTATTTAAATATTAATGTACATATTCAATTTGCTGACGATTCTACTTTGACGATAAAATGTTCTGACAAAAGTGACATAGAAATTGATACTAACAAT
Source organism: Luperina testacea (assembly GCA_927399505.1). Classification (NCBI taxonomy): domain Eukaryota; kingdom Metazoa; phylum Arthropoda; class Insecta; order Lepidoptera; family Noctuidae; genus Luperina; species Luperina testacea. The sequence goes on along the minus strand of OV656768.1, from coordinate 11,645,685 downwards.
GAATTAATTAATGTGATAAAATGGCTGGGGGATAATAATCTTCATGTTAATATTAAAATAACCTAAATACACTGTCCTGCAAAACTAAGTACTACACTTAAAATTACAATTTTTTTTTTAAACTATATAAGTTACAGATTTTAAATAAAAAACGTTTTATAGCAAATTTGATCCGTTTCTATAAAAATAGTAAACTATACATTAGTAACATTTTTAACTTAAAAATAAGATAAATCAATAAAAATAGCCTATTTTAGTTTAGTATCAAAAAGCTCAACATTTATAAGTATGTTTTACATGTTATTTAATTTTTAATAACTAGTATTTCCTCCTCGGGCTCTGCCTGCAGCTTCGAGCCGGTTTGTTATACTGAACACGAGGTTTCGGAGCCGATGTTGGGAAATATTCTCCCATTCTTCAATCAGGGCCTGTTTTAGTGCCCTGAGGGTGGTAGGTGGTGGTCTGCGGCTTCTGACTAGCCACCCTAGCTTATTCAAATCAGGACTTCTGGATGGCCAAGCCATCACGCTGATACCAACCTTCTGAATTTACTCTTGCACGACCTGAGCCGTGTGTGGCCGGGCATTATCGTGCATCAGCATCGATCCATCACCCATATTTGCTAATTACAGCCCTGCACACTCATTGAGAATATCTTGGGCATATAAAGATATGCCCAAGAGATCCAGAAAATGGCACTCTGACTGGGGAAAGCCCCAGTAAGAGTGCCATTTTCTATGGCCACTAATTCTATGCGACCTTCTGAAGATATGCCAGCCCATACATGTACACTGCCACCGAAGTGTAATGTGAGAATCGAAACTCATCTGTGAACAAAATTCTAGACCACTCTTCCTCATCCCACTGTATGTGCGGGCGTATCTCAGTCTCGCTACTCAATGCTCTCTCTAGTTTGGGGCCACTCGCTGGTCTTCGGGGATTCAGATTTGCTTCAGTAAGTTTTCTTCTCACTGTACTGTCACTCAGTATTTAGAATTTTAAACAGTTAAAAAAGAGCCAGTACTGGTGGCAATTTTTTATAAAAAAGTGCGAATTTGGTTTTGAAGTGAAAACTTCTTTAGCGGCATTGTACTGGGTAAAAAATGTTAAACTCGCGTCAGGACACGTGACCTGATCGAAAATTCGTAAGACGGATGGCCGTAGCCGGTACCGCGCGTGTTTTGTTTATAAGACGATTCACAAAATACACACGTACAATGCGTGCCACGAAAGATGAGACTTGACACCACGTGGTTTGACTTGCTCAGAACACGATTTTAGGTATCTTTAGCGGTATGAGGTCTGAGTGCGGGACGAGACCGGACGTCATAGGGGCGGCGGAAAGAGCGGGGGAGGCGGGGTCAAGTCTCATTTTTCGTGGCACGCATTGTAATTGTTCAAGTTTTCACTTCTGTCGGCACTCCCGGAGTGCCACTGTTGTTTTTTTATCTAGCAATCTCTGGACGAGGGCACGTTCCCGCAACACTGGCGCAAGGCACGAATTGTCCCAATCCATAAAAAAGGGTTCCAAGCCGAATGTATCTAATTACCGAGGTATATGAATTACGGAGAATCACTACTGAACAACTTTGGGAATATGCTTGAGAAAATTGTATAAGCGTTCCCTAACACGGCTTCGTTAAATTACGTTCAGTCAATACCAACCTTCCCGAGCGTACCAACTTTGTTGTTACTTATATGAATGACGGTTCTCAAGTGTATGTAATACACACAAATTTCGGAAAAGCGTTTGACCGGGTAGATTTCTGCATACTGATCGAAAAAAGCCGTAGGTATTAAGGGGAACTTGCTAAGATGAATAAATTAATAGATTCCCATCTTTGGACCCCTTTAATACTACACGAATAAACTTAAAAAGGAGATTATCCAAATGCTCCATCATACGTCGGATACTTAGTTTACTAATTAGAGCCAGTTTAATCATTGCAGCACCTACACCACACATATACACGCAAGCACACACTATAAATATTAATAATTATGTCGATTTCTGTATTTCTTATTTTTCTGTGTATGTCGTAATTGGTATAATATTTGGATTAATAATTATGTTATACTTACTGTCAGCTGTGACGCTACCTTACATAAAATAAATAAATATTTTTTGAAGTGAAAACTTCTTTAGCGGCGTTGCTCACTTTTTTTGTAATGGGTAAAAAATGTTAAACTCGCGTCAGGACACGTGACCTGATCGAAAATTCGTAAGACGGATTGCCGTAGCCGGTACCTACCGCGCGTGTTTTGTTTATAAGACGATTCACAAAATACACACGTAATTGTTTAAGTTTTCACTTCTGTCGGCACTCCCGGAGTGCCACTGTTTTTTTTTTAATTTTCCGTTCAGGCAAACTTGCTGTGAATGAAAAGTACGATTGGTTTTACCAAGCCCAAGGTCAACTTCATATTGTGAATAGAAATATCTGCTTATTTGCACTGTGGACTGGTCGGGACTACGCAATAAATAAAAAAAAAATAAAAAAAAAGAAAGAGTGAAGTGAGGATATTCACAATCTCAATATCAAAGAAGATTCGTGGTTGTGTGAAAGATCAATTTTAGCACCTATGAACGACGGGTTACTACGCTTAATCAGCGCACTTTTTTTTTTTTTTTCAGGATGGGAAATCATCAAATGACTCCTCCCGCTCTGGGTGGAGCGGAAGGGAGTGTCAGACTCTTACTGACTAAAACCCACCCGTGTTCCTTCCTTCGCCCTTTATGTTCCGGGCCAGCGGTAACCCTTTCGGACAATCCCGTTGATTAGATAAGCTATCTGGTGAATCAAAAACATACCTATCCATCAATACAGTTTGCAATCTGGATAAAGTGGTTAATTACCCAACAGAGTTTTTAAACAGTATAATTGTGTCTGCTCTACCCCCTCACAAACTAGAACTTAAGATTGGCGTGCCCATCGTACTACTCCGTAATCTAAACCCACCGAAACTTTGCAATGGTAATAGGTTGCGAGTAGAGTCGTTTCAAAGAAACGCTATAGAATGTCGTATAATATCCGAATCCGGAAAAGGTGAGATAGTATTTATACCAGGGATTCCCATAATACCATCGAATTTTCCATTTAAATTCAAAATATTACAATTCCTTATCAATGTCAGTTTTGCTATGACGATCAATAAGTCACAAGGACAAACGTTAAGCAAAGCTGGTATAGATTTAACTAAGGGTTGCTGGATGGCTGAGGGAGAGCGCCTCCCGTCCCTGCCGCCGCGCGAGACGCTCCGGGCGTCGGGAGCCGCGCAACGACTCCCGGCCACCGTAGGCGCAGGCCTGCGGACGGAGAGTAATGGGTAGCTCACCATCCGATCAAGACCAGGCCCATGCCGGACGGCGCGTACGTGTTCCATGCGCGCCTCAAGGAGATGTCAGCTTCATGTGACCCTTCACATGACCCCTGCCTTTTAGGGCCGAACCCTGCCGGGTCAGCGGGATTGTCCGAAAGGGTTACCGCTAGCCCGAAACATAAAGGGCTAAGGAAGGAACACGGGTGGGTTTTAGTCAGTAAGAGTCTGACACTCCCTTCCGCTCCACCCAGAGCGGGAGGGAGTCATTTGATGATTTTACATCCTGAAAAAAAAGGGTTCAAGAGACGATGATTTTTTAACAACTACTTAAATGTTGCAAAAGTAACAGATTTTTTGCGATACTTACCTACTAGTTTTAGACCCTCCCCTGATTATTCAATGTCTTATCGTTTTTAACAATATTTCGATTAATATATCTAAAGTAATAAACAATAAACATAGATACGAAAGTAAGTTCGATTGTGGGTTTTTACAGAATAGATTGCATATCTCTGCATCACACAAACGTAGAGTTGACAAATAGAAAATGCCTACGGCATTATGTCCGCCTATATGTCTATTATGGAGAAGTGGTGGCTCAGTGGTAACGGTGACTTACGAGTTGAAGGTTGGGGATTCGAATCCAGACAGGCGCTTTACTTAGTGTAAATTATTTCATAACCACTGCTCTCAAAACGGTGAAAGAAAACATCGTGAAAAAACCGACATGTATTAGAACCAAAAATTGGAAGACATAATTATGATATCTACAAACTACCAACCCGCAATGGGCCCGCGTGGTAGATTACAGCCCACGAACATTATAAACTGATTATGGATTATGGGTATATATGTGTGTATGTACGTTTATAATGCTTGAAGTATACAAATAATAAATGTTTATGACATAAGTAGATATTACGTCCCCACCTATGAAATCAGCGTTTTGTATGGAGAATTTTAAAGAAGTTGCATTTTTCATACTAACATTTTCTTAATTTATTTAACAACCATGAACACTAATGTTTTAAAACTTTTATGCACTAATGTTTAAAAACTAAGATAACGTATGCCACTTAGATTAAGCGACAAAAATAAGTTTTGGCTAAGTTAAAACAAATACATAGTGGTCATTTCTACTAACAAAAAAGGAGTCATTTTTAAGGTATTTTTATGTTTAGAAAACTATATGTACTAAGGTTTTTTTACTATTGGTAGTTGTCTATGATGCTCATAATCCGATAGAATATCAAGCAATTGATGAATATTTTAAATAATAGAAGTGACAAGGTTCTATAATTGTGAGAATAAAACGCCAATTTCATCGGTGGGAACCCAATATTTTTATACAATTATCATCCTAATGAAGTTCACAATTCAACCGATGACGGCTGTAATGTTTAGAATTTCCATAATTCATGTACTTAATATCTTATCAGCAAATAGATTTTCATGCCTCGTTATCTTTACGCAAAATGGTTTAGTTATCGTATAAAAATACTGAAAATTCTAAACTTTTACGTATGTTCGTAAAACGAAATAACATACTCTGTTATTGTATGAAAATATAACTTCAATAGAAATAGTCAGTATTCAAGTTGCATTTTTGAATAAACAATCTATTTCATAAAACAACATTGAAAACGCAAATCACTTAGGTGCCTACCTACATTATGTGAAATCATGGTGCGAAAAAGAGCGGTGGTAACCCAGTGGTATCGAGTTGCAGCTCGTGGGTTCGAACCCAGGCAGGCACTTTACTCTGTGTGTGTAATTTTATCACCACCGCTCTCAAAACGGTGAAGGAAATCATCGTGTGGAAACCGGCATGTTCTAGACCCAAAAATTCGAAGACATGTGACATCTACCAACCCGCAATGGGCCCGCGTAGTAATAGATAACAGCCTACTTCCTCTCGAATTCCCAGCAGTGGGAACAATATAGATAAATTATACTTATGCTATTGTGCGAAAAAAAAATAGGCATGCAGAGTCAAGTCATATAGTAAGTCTCTGATAAAATTATCAACAGCTATTTCATGCCGATATTTCACCGGGCGCCAGCATTTACAATCTGAAACCCCAAGGTGGAAGCAGGATACCTACTTATTAGTTTTAAACTGTGAGTCATGGATACTGAAAATGGAATTCAATCGAAACCCCGTCCAGGACCTTTGACAGGCGCGAGCTACCATTTGAGGACGTTCCAAGTCTCACTGAATCTGCTGTGTCATATATTAATAGGCATAATAGTTGGTGTAATCTTAGTCTTCGTGTTCAGACTTCCGAAGCCGCTAGGAGACACACCTAAACATATAATATTATGTGTACTCGGGGTGAGTAGATTTTTTGTCTGTCTAACATTTATTTCAATTGGCATAAGGGATAACTTTTTTGTGACCTCGTTGTTTCTTTGTAATCGGATTTTAAAGACGTTAAGATAACTATACTCTGCGTTACATATTTTCGCCAAAATATCCCTTACGCCAAAAGAAATTTTGAGTTGTTTTGATTTAAGAAGTTAGAACTTTAGACGTAAGAAAACATAACAAAATTGGTTGTTAAGTTAAATTACGAATTGTTAGTATTCGTACTAGTAAATTGAGCACCATTCATGCAACTTTACCTGATTGAAATACGTATTATAGTTTATAAAAAGTCCTTTACAACATTAATTAAATTACCTATTATCTTAATTTTAGCAAAAATTTCTAAGTGTCAGGTTATTTGCCTGTATTTTGCAAGTAAACTTTAATCTATTTTAATAAAACTTAAATTATTAACTGCCATTAAATTTTCTCGATTTAACTTAAAGAATCTGAAAGGTTTTGATCAATAGCGACCATATTTTTTTATCAAATATGCTACTTTTCCTTCAGCCTAATAATGTTCAAATAAACCTGTTTTACAAAAATATATCGGTTATTAAAATCTATCCAATTCAAGAATCGATTCAAAATAAATGATATTTGCGCGCCCCACGTGGCATAAAGTGATAAGACCATTTATTAATTTAAGACCATGTAATGTACGGTCAGCATCAAAAGTCGATTAACACTTCAGTTTTTTAAACTTAGTTATTGAGCAAAATATTAACACTTCAGTTTTTTCTAATCTCAGTTATTGAGCAAAATATTTGTTAAAAATTGCATCGTACTTCTGCTGCAATTTTGAATAAATATTTTGCTCAATAACTGAGATTAAAAAAACTGAAGTGTTAATCGACTTTTGATGCTGACCGTACCATGTTCGGACAAATAAATTAATCTGAATTGAATTTGAATAAAAGGACCATTTATGTTTCAGTACGACCTTCTGATGGCACAAGGCATCCTCAGTATGTCTCCCTACAACAGCTGGTCGACACATCTGAAACTGGTAGACAAAAAACGAGCGCACGGGATTCTTCAGATTCTTGGATCATCGTTGGCGATCGCTGGCAGTTTCGTTAAAATTATGGACAAAGAAAATGATCCAAATGCCACTCATTGGACTACTACCCACGGCATATCTGGTAAGTTATTTTTCTTTGTAGCAGAGATAAAACATCTCCGCGACAAATTGTCAATAGTCATTAACTAAAGTCTTATCCTCGAGTAACGATAACAATATTACATACATAAATGTACGTTCGCCACAACCTGGAGATGAGTTAGAGTTATTAGCCATAAAATATTAAAAATCTGTCCAAAGTATCCTTGGGCACCGAATATAGTGTTGCCGAGTTTAAAAATGTTCGTTGTTGAAGAAACTAGACACTAGTTTTTTGATGTGTCGGTGTTACGAACCACCTAACTGCAGCAGGCATTAATGAGGTTTCCAAGTATAAGGTTATCAGTCTAAAGTAAATTCTCATCTACTCAATTGCCTAAGGTTCTCATTATGCCGTATAATGATAACCTTAGGCAATGGAGTAGATGTAGAATAACAGAAACACCTATTCTAATGTACCTATAAAATGATATTTCAAACCCTGACATGGTTTGAGGTTACCAAGTCTAAAAAAAAAGGTTAAAAAAGGCGACCCTACTTTAAATTGCATAAAAATTATATATTTTGACCTTTTTTAATTGTTTAAGATTGACTTAGTGGAAATGCTAGTTAGCTTGCCTTATCATCTTTCTAGAATGTTCACTTGTATTCAGCGACAGTATCTCAATTTAACTTGATTTTTATTCTTTTACAGCGTTAGTGGCTCTAGTATTCACAGTGGCCAATCTAATCAGTGGGCTAGCATCGCTCTATGCCTACGAGTTAAGAAAGTGCCTTCCTTCCAAGCTGTCCAAAATTACCCATGTATGCTTCGGGATCGTAGCCTTCACGGCTGCTAACATCACCCTCTGCCACGGCTTTGAGAAGGGCCTATTCAGAAGCTGGCTGGTTGCTGAGAACAGTGACCCAGTAGTCAACACCCTGATTACGTTCACCGCTCTCCTAACTAGCATCATCATCGTCGCCCCGTTGATCACGTTTTTCCAGAAAGTCAAAACCAACTAGTTTTGATCAAAATTAAATGATTACAGTGTACTTGAAGAAACATGGCTGGTTTCATAAAAGAGCTGTGGACACATTAAGAAGAGTGCATAGTTGAATTAAAAGTTGAGCGACATACAATCTATGTTTGCTTTTTGCCAGATATTTTGCAAAACCTTATTAACATTGAGAACGAGCTTATTCGTGTAAAGTATGCACTAATACAGTATTCGGCCTAATTCAATGTATTTTCCTAATATGTAGAATCACTTATTTTTATCGTCTGTACAAATTAATATATTCTTAGTTTTAAGGGTAATTTAAATAATTATACGTAAAGAAAACTAACTTTATTTTTCTCTGAATCATTTCAAAACAAAAGCTTAACCCTAATTTAGGAAATACCCGCAAAGATTCTAAAGAAAATGACTAAATAAAACAAGGACGTACATGAAGTAGAGGACACACAATAAAAACTAAAAGCGATATCGTTAAATTCGATTGAGAACAGGTAGGTAAGCGATCACAACGGATAACTAGTCGGTGCGCTACCACCATCTACCACCTATCTTTATGGCATCTAAACATATAAAGGAAACTCGGGGAGAGTGGCCCTCGATACGCACATTCTGGAATAACAAAATCAAAATCGAGTTCTGATGATGGGATCCATGAGGAATTGAGAGAACTCCTCAAATATTATAGGCACACTTAGAGCGATTTGGGTATTTTTTATAGTAATTCGTGCATTTGCTCTCGGAAACCACCATTTGGTGAAGTGGAACTGATGAAGAAGACCACAGATGGCCAACGGAACTACTCAATAATAAGTATTTCACGGGTTGCGATTCGATTACTTTATTAAGGTTGCTAAGCAATTTATGCTCATCACAATGCGAATAGTGAAATGGGGCTAATCGTGGAATGCTAGGAGAACTCCTCAACAATTAACATCCCTGCATCGGTAAAAGCAATATTTTGTAAAAGACGATGGGCAAGTTGACATTAGGCTATATCTAAGTTACAATAGCCTATAAACGGACGTACTTAAAAGCGAGACATAAAAACTTTTTAACAAAAAAAAACCGACTTCCAAAAACAGCACTATAAAGTGAAAAATAACTTTAATTTTAGGAAGCAGGGGCAAAAACTAAAATACAGATCCAAAGACACCGACTTCCGAAATAAAAGTTATTTTTCACTTTGTAGTGTTTTTTTTGGAAGTCGTTTTTTTTGTCAAAAAGTTTTTATTTGCATGTATTTTTTTTAAAGGTGGAAACTGTATTTTCCTGTGAACTAACGTTTATTCTGATATAAATTTGACGTAATAATAATAACGAAGTAAGGAAAAATGTACAGTTAATTTTGAGAGTTTTAGTAGTTTTATGCTTATGAATAAGTTTACTTTTATAGATATTTTGTTAACAGTTTCCCTGTCCCATGAATTCATGATTCATGTTGATTGTTTAACTATTGTGTCTACTTTATGTTTACTTTTCTTTTACTTTATGTTGTTAATATTTCAGAACTCTGAAACCACAACGGCATAGACCAAAGAAATATTATTTTATGTAATTCATTTCATTTGCTTATTTACAATAGTTTAATCCACGAGCTCGAAAAAGTGCCGTCGCGGCTTTTATGAAAAACTTGCTTCGGAATTTTGATTTTAGATAAATATTTAAGAAAAATTTGCGAAAAACAAAGTAATCAGAACCTAAAGTAATAACTATACTCCAGCTGATCGATTCTGTAAAAAACTCACCGTGAAAACTTAGGTGATGTGAGTTTGATTTTGCTAGGAATTGACCCTATTGACAGCTCACTCCACGCTCACTTCACCGAAGTTCTCACGGTGAGATTTTTACAGAATCGACCGGCAGTATTCAATAAGTCAAAGTACTCGAAGTCTTTCAGTCTGTCAGAATAAGAACGCCAAATTTGGCCATTTAACGCAAAAATCACGGTCAAAATGTGATAGGTCTCTTCAACATTTACAAACACGCACACTTACACACACACACACACACTATACATACACGCGTACCGTACCATACCTGAAATCACCTTTCTAGTTTCCACTTTGACATTCGTACCCCGAGCCCCAAGATACAGACTAACTCTCTAGTTTGGAACTCACTGGCAAATAATATATTGTAAGATTGAACAAGCTCTATTACCTTGAAACCGATGAGTGGATATATTAGATAGTTACTATCTGATAAACGTAGCTCCACGGACGTGACTGCAGCCATGCCTGAAAATAATTGATAGTGCACTCATCTAGTATTAAACACGAGTATACCTACCTATTTATTTATTTATTTCATGCAACGCAGGCCCATAGATAAATACTTTAACCTAAACATACATATTTTTTATTATTAAATAGCACTTCACTTCACTAGCTTGCCAAGCACCTACAATTACTTAGTTTACTATTTATTTTTTAGTTTTCACTCAAGTGCTCTTTCTTGTTGTTAATTATTATTATTTGATTGAGGATAGCCACTCCGCTTTTGACTTCTTCAAAGATTTATCACAAAGTTTTCTGTGACCAATAAAATTCAATTTAATTCTTCAAAGAGAGCTTAACTAAACGATACCTGTAAACTGAAGTCAGACACCTACCGTAGTTGCGTAACACACTTTCTATCGCAATCTGAGTCATTTTGATGTAGATATATTGCTAATCCAGTGCTTCACATGTTCGAAAAATTTGACTGCTCAACAACGTAAAGAACGCAATGAATTTTTTTGAAATGTCACAATGAAAGCCATTGCTACTGTTAGTATGTTACGCAATTACTCCGCTGCTACTCGTAGCAATGGGGGTTTTCGTGAAAATTTACGACACCAGTTGGCACCACTGTGACAAGAGGTCTTCCAATATAAAATATATGATGACGTTCATCATTCGATTCATTCATTCGTTCATCATTCCGTCATGACTAAAGAAAATATAGGCTCTTTGACAGATGCCCGGACCTGACGTGCCAGTGCTGCCACCTAGCGAACATCATTTCAGAAAACCCTCATTTAAATAGGTGTTTTAGTTTTTTCACCACGGTCGACAAGGAGAAACACTGGCGTGTGTCTCCACCAGCCTCACCTTTGTATGTATTTTTCTGTTCGTTTACTCTCGTCCGTTTTTATGTGTGCATAAACTGTTTAATAAATAAATAAAAAAACATTACCCCCCTTTTGGGCTCCACCGCAGTCGGGTGAAAATATGCAGTGAAAAAATGTGTTGATCAGTTCACAGATTTCTGCTCCGTATAAACTATAAACTAATATTATAAAGAGAAGATTTTACTTTTCGTAGGTTTGTTTGTTATGGGTAGATCGTGATCTGGATTAAGCCATAATTCTCACGGAATCGAGACTTATGCGGGTGAAACCACGGGGCGCATTAAAATAAAGAAGCATTTGACGTGCAGTGGAAAAGTAGTTACAGACAATGGGCTTTAATGTTTGCTAGAATGTGTAAGTTACAAAAAAAGAATATTTATTATTAAAGTCAAAGTCAAAGCATTTATTTCAAATAGGCACATAAAAGGCACTTTTGAACGTCAGATTAAGTTCTTTGTAGCTGTCTTCTGCTCGCAGAATAGATGGCCGATGGGGCCGAAAGGTTCTGGAGTAGCGACCGCGTATCGGAAGACGTAGCGTAAGGTCTCCCACAAGGTGGACCGACGACCTTGTGAAAGCCGCAGGAATCCGTTGGATGCGAAAAGCACAAAACCAGTCAAAGTGGAGGTAATTGAGGGAGGCCTATGTCCAGCAGTGGACGTCATTCGGCTGAAATGATGATAATGATAATGATGATGATCTGTCTTCTGTATTATTTTTAAGTATAATTATATGAATAAAACATATTTAATTCATCATCCTTACCTAACCTAGCCTTCTCCCAACTACGTTGGGATCGGCTTCCAGTGTAACCGGATGCAGCTAAGTACCAGTATTTTACATGGAGCGACTGCCTATCTGACCTCCACAACCCAATTTTCTGGGTAATACGAAACCCCCTGGTAAGACTGGTTGTCAGACTTTCGGGCTTCTGTCGACCCGTAACGACTGTCTAAGATCCACGAATGCCATCGGCTTATTGTGCTTTCCGAGGCACAGAGAGGTCTTGGTATGTAAAGATGGTCACCCATCCACGGACCAACCGCGGCAAACGTAGCTTAACCTAATCGATCGACCCGTGCAGCTGTTATTACTTAGCCACAAGCTCTGTCTATAAAAAAAAAAACATATTTAATTATGAGTAAGTATTATGGTGACCCTTCATTACGTTTTCATCTTCGTATTTTTTGGTACCTACCTACAGAAAAAATACCTATCTTAAACTTATAACGGTGTTGTAATTGTAACAAGACCGTTATAATTTTATTGTGAATGTGAAGACGATGTGGGTCATTTTATATTTATTTTTATTATTCTCTCTGTTCTGTTAGTTTTTTTTTGAAATAACACCTATCTAAAAATTATAACGGTCTTGTAACAATACTTAGATAAAATATATTTGAAAACATCTGGGTTTCACTCATAAGTCCAGGGTTAATTAAAGTTAAAAGAGTAAAACTTAGGTTTCATAAAAAAGCGTAGTCATACAACAGTCAGACAACAACTGCGGTCCAAATACAAAGCATTTTTTGGTAAAAATTACAAATTTTCATGACGACCGTTATAATATGATGGGACCGCTTTCCTGGGAAACCCAAGGATAATACGTACCTATGTCACAACACCGACATATTAATTGATCACTAAGTACTCGTATTAGTGTGCGCAAACGCACAGCATGCGGCGATTTGTTCTGACGTCTGAAACCAATTGCTTTAATAAGTTCGATTGAATTTATACATCACGCCTATGGGTAGAGTCGAAAATACGAGTAATCGGTTTTGATAATACTAATTAAGTATTTTACTGATAAAAGAAAATAATGTTATCATTACAGTTTTGTTGTAAGCATATCTATCTACAAGCTTCTGCCCGCGACTTCATCCGCGTGAAATTTCTTATTTATCCTACATACAGCTGTTTTTGCTTACCTTTCTTTCTGACTTTCTTTCCTTTTGCTCGACTCCTAAAGGAGCGTAATGTCAGGAATTGAGCTATCAAATGCAATCGGACTGGTACTTTCAGAGTTTAGCGCGTTTAAGCAATCTCTGCAGTTTTTAGTATAGATAGTGAATAAGCCAATTTTTTTTTTTGTTTTTTTTTTTACAATGACACTGACAATTTTTATTTTTTTTAGAATTGAGACAATTTTAATTTAAGATTTTAAGACAAGAGGGGCCCGTGGCTAAATAATAACAGCCGCACAGGTCGATCGATCAGGTTAAACAACGCTAGCCGCGGTTGGTCTGTGGATGGGTGTCCATGTTTACATACCGTGACCCCTCCGTGCCTCGGAAAGCACGTTAAGCCGTTGGTCCCTGCTGTCATTCGTGGATCTTTGACAGTCGTTACGGCTAGTCAGAAGCCCGAAAGTCTGACAACCAGTCTTACCAAGGGGTATCGTATTACCCAGAAACTGGATTATGGAGGTCAGATAGACAGTCGCTACATGTAAAATACTGGTATTCAGCTGCATCCGGTTACACTGGAAGCCGATCCCAACGTAGTTGGGAGAAGGCTAAGCAGATGTTGATGATGAGTGATTAAGACAATTTAGGTATTGAATGAGGTACATTATAGACATAGCAAAATAGAACATATTTTGTTGTCCAGGTAATACTAGCAAGCAGGTTCACAGGTTAACATCAAGTTGAAACGATCATGAGTTGCTTAAAATACTACCTACAGCTAAGTTACAATCTTACTATATTATTTGCCAGTGAGTTCCAAACTAGAGAGTTAGTCTGTATCTTGGGGCTCGGGGTACGAATGTCAAAGTGGAAACTAGAAAGGTGATTTCAGGTATGGTACGGTACGGTATGGTACGGTGTGTGTGTGTAAGTGTGCGTGTTTGTAAATGTTGAAGAGACCTATCAGATTTTGACCGTGATTTTTGCGTTAAATGGCTAACTTTGGCGTTCTTATTCTGAGACACTGAAAGACTTCGAAAACTTTGACTTATTGAATAGTGGAGAATAGTTATTAGTTTAGGTCGATTCTATTTTGCTTATCGCAATTTTTTCTTATTATAGCAACCCCCATTGTCAGAGGATGCAAGACTCTTATACGTATCAGTTAGCAAAAATAGGATTTAGATCATAAGGAATAATTTTATTGTTTGTACCGATGAGCGTGGCATAATCAATTTCTGATTAAACTAAAATAGAATAAAAAAAAATATAAAAAAAAGCGGTGGCAGCCCAGTGGTATCGGTCTTACGGGTTGTAGCTCGTGGGTTTGAACCCAGGTAGGCACTCTGTGTGTGTAATTTCATGACCACTGCTCTCAAAACATCGAAAGAAATCATCGTGAGTAATGTTCTAGAACCAAAAATTCAAAGGCATGTGACATCTACCAACCCGCAATGGGCTCGCGTGGTATTAGATAACAGCCCACTTCCTCTCGAATCATAGCAATGCGATTCTGTTACCATCTCACCGTGAAAACTTAGGTGAAGTGAGCGTGGAGTGCGCTGTCAATAGTGTCAATTCCTAGCAAAAACAAAATCACATCACCTAAATTTTCACGGTGAGATTTTTACAGAATCGAACGGCTGCAGCGAGAACATTAGGTATTGATTGATTACACTTATCCTATTGTGCGAAAAAAATAGGCATGCAGAGACAACTCATATAGTAAGTCTCTGATAAAATTATCAACAGCTATTTCAAGCCGATATTTCACCGGACGCCAGCATTCACAGTCTGAAACTCAAGGTGAAAGCTGGGTTCCTACTTATTAGTTTTAAAACTGTGAATCATGGATACTGAAAAGGGAATTCAATCGAAACCCCGTCCAGGGCTTTTGACAGGAGCTTTGACGAGCTACCATTTGAGGACGTTCTATGTCTCCCTGAATCTGCTGTGTCATACATTAATAGGTATAATAGTTGGTGTAATCTTAGTCTTCGTGTTCAGACTTCCGATGCCGCTTGGAGACACACCTAAACATATAATATTATGTGTACTCGGGGTGAGTAGTTTTTTTTCTTTGTCTATCTAACATTTCGATACTCGGTAATTTCAATTGGCATAGGGGATAAATTGTCGAACCGGAGAGTAAACTGTTTTTTCTTTTTAATCGGATTTTACAGACGTTAAGATAACTATACTCTGCGTTACATATTTTAGCCAAAATATCCCTTACGCCAAAAGGAATTTCGAGTATCGTTTTGTTTTAATAACTTAGAACTTAAGACGTGAGAAAACTTAAACTGGTTGCAAATTTTTTGTATTCGTACTAGTAAATTGTGCACCATTCATGCAACTATAGGTACCTGATTGAAATACTTAATAATTAGTTTATAAAAAGTCCTTTACAACATTATTTAAATTACCTCTATGCCTATCTTATATTAACCGACATCAAAGGAGGAGCTTCTCAATTCGGATGTTTAATTTTTTTATCAATGTTCGGGCATCATAAATAGACGATTTGCAAATATTCTTTTTTTGTTCGAAAGAGGTTTATTTCGAAATGGTCCCATTTAAATTTTGTAAAGATCGGATGATGAGTTTCGGAGACCGACAACGGAACTCTTCAATAAATGCCAGCAAATCAACCGCGATAGCTGCTATCGCATAATATATATGCATTGTTTACGCAATCACACAACATAAGATTATTGGTGTAACTCTAATCTTGCAAGTAAATTCAGGCATAACTTTTTTGTTTATGAATTGATTTAATTAACCGACTTCCAAAAAAGGGAGGTGGTTCTCAAATTAGTTTATATTCTTTTTAATATATGTTCGGGCATAACTCGGACGGATTTGCAAAATTCTCTCATTTTTTAATGGATAAGGTATGCCTTAGTTTTTGAGTTAGCTTCAATGATACGAATTTTTTCCACTTAATTCATATTGACAATGTTTTAATAGCTTCCTGTCACTGATATTTATATAGCAAGTAGTGTTACATGAATTTGTGTGGGGTAGGTACAACTAAAAGGAGCAAAATAAAAACTTTTTTACAAAAATAAACAACCGGCTTCCAAAAAAAACACCACAAAATGAAATTTAACTTTAATTTCAGAAGTTGGTGTGAAAAAACGAAAATGCGGAACCAACAACACCGACTTCTGAAATTAGTTATTTTTCACTTTGTGGTGTTTTTTTTTTGGAAGTCGATGGTTTTTTTTTAAGATTTTACAAAAATTTCCTAAGCGTCAAGTTCCTTTATTTTGCAAGTAAACGTTATCTATTTTAATAAAACTAAAATTATAACAGACATTAAATCTTGTTGATTTAACTTACAGAATGTGAAAAGTGTTGATCAATAGCAACCATGTTTTTTATCAAATTTGCTACTTTTCCTTCCGCCTATACCTATACCACAAAATAATGTAATAAAAAACGTGTCTTACAAAAATATATCAGTTACAAAAATCTATCCAATCCAGGAATCGATTAACAATAAAAGCACCATTTATGTTTCAGTATCAACTTCTGATGGCACAAGCCATCCTCAGTAAGTCTCCCTACAACAGCTGGTCAACACATCTAAAAATGGTGGACAAAAAACGAGCGCACTGGATTCTTCAGACTCTTGGATCGGCGTTGGCGATCGCTGGCAGTTTCGTTAAGATTATAGACAAAGCTAATAATCCAAACGCTACTAATTGGAATACTCCCCACGGCATATCTGGTAAGTTATTTTTCTATGATCTACGAGTACATAGAGGTAAAACATCTCTGAGACAAATTGTCAATAGAGGAGCATTAACTAAAATCTTATCCTCGAGTGACGATACCTATATTACTTAAATAAATGTACGGATATCAAAATATTTGTTCAAAATTGCAACAGAAGTACAATCCAATTTTGAACATATATTTTGCTTAATAACTGAGATTAAAAACAGTGTTAATGGACTTTTGTTGCTGACTGTACGTTTGTCGCACCCTGTAGTTGAGTTCGAGATAAAAGAAGCTATAAAATATGTAAAATCAGTCTAAGGCATCCTTAGGCTCCTAATATAGTCAGTCCGAGATTAAAAATGTTCGTTGTTGCAGAAACTATACACTAGTTTTTTGATGTGTCTGTGCTACAAACCACCTGACCCTTAGGCAATCGAGTAAATGTAGAGTAACGGGAACGTCTATTCTAATGTACCTATAAAATTATATTTCAAACCCAATATTTTAAAATGCATAAAAAGTATATTGACCTTTTTTAGTGGAAATCCTGTATAGCTTTGCATTATCATCTTTCTAGAATGTTCACTTTTAAAGCTCCTGCAAACAGGCGCGACGCGCGACGCGAATCACGCGCGACACAAAGGCACCGCTCGTTGCGCGACTTGCGGTGCCTTTGTGCCGCGTGTCGTGTCGCGCCTGTTTGAAGGAGCCTTTATTCAGCGGCAGTTATAAGTATCTCAATTTAACTCGATTTTTATTTGTTTACAGCGTTAGTGGCTCTAGTATTCACAGTGGCCAGTCTAATCAACGGGCTAACATCGCTCTATGCCTACGAGTTTAGAAATTGCCTTCCTGCCAAGCTGTCCAAAATCACCCATATCTGTTTCGGGATCGTGGCCTTCGCGGCTGCTAACATTTGCCTCTGCTACGGCTTTGAGAAGGGCATGTTCAGAAACTGGCTGGTTGCTGCGAACAGTGACCCAGTAGTCAACACCCTGATTACGTTCACCGCTCTCCTAACTGGCATCATCATAGTCGCCCCATTGATCACGTTTTTCCAGAGATTCAAAACCAACTAGTACTGATCAAATGATGACTGTGTAATTGAAGGTTTCGTTAAAAAGCTGTGGGACACAATAAGAAGACTGCCTTTGAATTAAAAGTTGAGCGACATACAATCTATGCTTGCTTTTTGCCAGATCTTTTGCAAAACCTCATTAAAATTTAAGTTTATTCATGTAAATTATGCACTAATGCAGTATTTGGCCTAATTCAATGTCCTTTTTTATTTTTTTTTGATAGAATAGAATAGAATACTCTTTATTATGTACACAAAATGTGTACACTTTATTATGTTTATTTTGTGTTTTTCTTTGTTTTTTTTGTTTGTGTTTTTTGTGTATGTTTTTTTTGTGTATGTTGTTTTTTGTGTGATAGAACACTATTTATATCGTCTGTTCAAATAAATATATTCTTAATTTTAAGGGTAATTTAAATAATTATACGTAAAGAAAACTAACTGTTTTTTCTCTGAATCCTCTGAATCATTTCAAAAGTTAACAAAAGGTTAACCCTAATTTAGGAAATACCCGCAAAGATTCTAAAGAAAATGACTAAATAAAACAAGGACGTACATGAAGTAGAGGACACACAATAAAAACTAAAAGGGATATCGTTAAATTCGATTGAAAACAGGTAGGTAAGCTATCACAACGGATAACTAGTCGGTGCGCTACCACCATCTACCACCTATCTTTATGGCATCTAAACATATAAAGGAAATTCGGGGAGAGTAATGGTCCTCGATACGCACATTCTGGAATAACAAAATCAAAATCGAAATCGAGTTCTGATGATGGAATCGATGAGGAATTGAGGGAACTCCTAAAATATTTTAGGCACACCTATAGCGATTTGGGTATTTTTTATAGTAATTCGTGCATTTGCTCTCGGAAACCACCATTTGGTGAAGTGGAACTGATGAAAAAGACCACAGATGGCCAACGGAACTACTCAATAATAAGTATTTCACGGGTTGCGATTCGATTACTTTATTAAGGTTGCTAAGCAATTTATGCTCGTCACAATGCATATGGTGAAATGGGGCTGATGGTGGAATACTAGGAGAACTCCTCAACAATTAACATCCTTGCATCGGTAAAAGCAATATTTTGTAAAAGGCGATGGGCAAGTTGACATTAGGCTATTGTAACTTAGATAGATTATAAACAGACGTACTTCAAAGCCAGTCATAAAAACTTTTTATCAAAAAAAACCGACTTCCAAAAAAAACATTACTAAGTGAAAAATAACTTTAATTTCGGGAGTCGGTGGCAAAAACTAAAATACAGATCCAAAGACACCGACTTCCTAAATTAAAGTTATTTTTCACTTTGTAGTGTTTTTTTGGAAGTTGGTTTTTTTGTTAAAAAGCTTTTATTTGCATGTATTTTTTTTAAAGGTTGAAACTGTATTTTCCTATGAACTAACGTTTATTCTGATATAAATTTGACGTAATAATATTAATGAAGTAAGGAAAAATGTACAGTTAATTTTGAGAGTTTTAGTAGTTTTATGCTTATGAATAAGTTTAATTTTATAGATATTTCGTTAATATTTCAGAACTCTGAAACCACTACGGCATAGACCAAAGAAATATTATTTTATATAATTCATTTCATTTGCTTATTTACAATAATTTAATCCACGAGCTCGGAAAAGTGCCGTCGCGCATTTTATGAAAAACTTGCTTCGTAATTTTGATTTTATATAAATATATAAGAAAAATTTGCGAAAAGCAAAGTAATCAGAACCTAAAGTAATAACTATTCTCCAGTATTCAATAAGTCAAAGATAAGATAAGATAAGATAGGTAAATCTTTATTTGCCAGTTGTTACAGTCAGATATTATTCTTAAGTCCCACATGTTTAGCTATACAGGTTATGTATCAAATGCATGCAAAATAATAATTATTAGATAATTGTTGTTCAATGTCACAGATATAAAGCCCATACAATAATGTTACAATATTTGTCTCTCAGCAGTATCCGCAATGTCAAAAGTCAGAAGTTTAAAGTTTTTTGTTAAGAAAATCATTAATGTCATAAAACATGTATGTTTTTCAACCATTTCAATAATTTATTTCTAAATGAATTTATATTAAATAACAATTTCATTTCTTTAGGAATTTTGTTATAAATGCGTATACACATGACTAGGAAACTTTTTGCATACTTGGCTGACTTAGGAGTATCCAGCAATGCAAGTCTGCATGGATCTCTATTTCGAGAGTTCAATTGAAAGGCTTTTTTGAACAATCCCTTATTATTATAAACATAATTGCAAACTTCGAAAATGTAGAGTGACGGAAGTGGTTTCTAGTGTTTTAAAGAACTGTTTACATTACTCGTCAGGACGGATACCACAAATGGCCTGATGCATTTCTTTTGCGCAATAAATGCTCGATGTCTATCCATGCTGTTACCCCAAATAATAAGCCCGTATCGTAAGATAGATTCGATGTAGGCGTGATATGCTGTAATTGCTGTTTTTTTGTTGGTTATATCCTTAATTTGTCTGAGAGCATAGACAAATTTATTAATCCTACTACACAAACCATCCAGACGTACTTTCCAATTCAGATCTTGATCTATAAGCACTCCTAAGAATTTGGTTTATGGAACTTCGTTTAATTTGTCAATATTAAGTTTGAAATTGTATTTATTATGTTTTGAACTGCATATAATTAGATTTTTCCAAGTTAATTTTTAATTTATTTGTCTGTAGCCATTTTATAATGTCATCAATAGTGTTATTGATTTCCATTTCATGATCAGATATAGTTTTACACTTTTTGTCAGATGTCACAATAATCGAAATGTAATCTGCAAATAATACACATTTATGCTTAGTCACTAGTGGTAAGTCATTTATATATAATAGAAACAATAAGGGCCCTAATACACTCCCTTGGGGGACGCCGCCATTATTATCTCTATAGTCAGATGAATACGAGGTTAATATTTTTTCATTTATTTTGTTAATAACGACGTATTGTTTTCGGTTTTTAAAGTAAGACGCGATCCATTGCAATGCTAAACCTCTTATTCCATATTTTTCTATTTTTTTCAACAGGATACAAAATACTCGAAGTCTTTCAGTCTGTCAGAATAAGAACGCCAAAGTTGGCCATTTAACGCAAAAATCACGGTCAAAATGTAACAGGCCTCTTAAGCGAATCCGGAGACTCTGTTACCTTGAAACCGATGAGTGCATATATCAGATAGTTACTATCTGATAAACATAGCTCGACGGACGTGACTGCAGCCATGCCTGAAAATAATTGATAGTGCACTCATCTAGAATTAAACACGAGTATACCTACCTATTTATTTATTTATTTCAGGCAGCGCAGGCCCATAGATACCTAAACATACATATTGACGTGACAACGTCTAATAAATCGATGAAGCTGGCTGCATTCACGAAAAAACATGACTCATGTAGCATTACCTCGCGGCCTCGCTCTGTAGCGTGGAGGCGTTCCATGGCGGCTTGAAGTGCAAGCGAATATTAACAAATGCAATGTAACTATTCCATCAGTATTTTCTTATGACGTTGTCACGTTCAACTATCGTCAGTAAACCGACTTTACAGACAACCGATTTTTTTATTATTAAATAGTACTTTACTTCACTAGCTTGCCAAGCACCTACAATTACTTAGTTTACTATTTATTTTTTAGTTTTCACTCAAGTGCTCTTGTTGTTATTTATTATTATTTGATTAAGGATAGCCACTACACTTTTCACTTCTTCAAAGATTTATCACAAAGTTTTCTGTGACTAATAAAATTCAATTTAATTCTTCAAAAAGAGCTTAACTAAACGATACCTGTAAACTGAAATCAGACACCTACCATAGTTGCGTAACACACTTTCTATCGCAATCTGAATCATTTTGATGTAGATATATTGCTAACCCAGTGCTTTACATGTTCGAAAAATTTTACTGCTCAACAACTTAAAGAACGCAATGAATAAGCATTTGACGTGCAGTGCAAAAGTAGTTACAGACAATGGGCTTTAATGTTTGTTGGAATGTGTAAGTTACAAAAAAAGAATATAAAGCCGCAGGAATCCGTTGGATGCGAGAAGCACAAAACCAGTCAAAGTGGAGGTAATTGGGAGAGGTCTAAGTCCAGCAGTGGACGTCTTTCGACTGAAATGATGATAATGATCTGTCTTCTGTATTATTTTTAAGTATACATGAATAAAACATATTTTGCAAATTATTACATTATTTTAATTATTGTGAGTGTGAAGACGATGTGGGTCATTTTATATTTATTTTTATTATTCTCTCTGTTCTGGTATTTTTTTTTTCATGGTCTGGCAGTTTGAGTAATTTATGTGGTATACTCAAACGTCTTTTCTTTGGTATTTTTCGTCGAATCGTTGAGCTCCTTAAGTCTTGAGTTGAGCTGCAAGATTTCTGACAATGCACTGACTGGACAGGTCCTCTCAATCTATATAGTTCTTTCCTAAAAAGACCATCTCAGACATCGATCTACATGGTCTTCATATAACCTGACCAAAATTATGTCTGGACTTTAAAAGAGACTGTGACCTCTGAATTTTTTTCGGCCTTTCTTCTCAGAGTAGGCAGATAGGAAAAGTCGACCTCATCTAGTTTAAAAAAAAATATGATTGACGTGTAAAAGTATTTGTGCAAACCTACTTACAAAAATTAAATCATTTATCATTTAATTCATCATCCCTACCTAACCTAGCCTTTTCCCAACTACGTTGGGATCGGCTTCCAGTGTAACAGGATGCAGCTAAGTACCAGTATTTTACATGGAGCGACTGCCTAACTGACCTCCACAACCCAATGTTCTAACCAACCCAATGTCTGGGTAATACGAAACCCCCTGGTAAGACTGGTTATCAGACTTTCGGGCTTCTGACGACCCATAACGACTGTCAAAGATCCACGAATGACAGCCGGTGCCAACGGCTTACTGTGCTTTCCGAGGCACAGAGGGGTCTTGGTATGTAAAGATGGTCACCCATCCACGGATCAACCGCGGCAAACGTAGCTTAACCTAATCGATTGACCCGTGCGGCTGTTATTACTTAGCCACAAGTTTTGTCTATAAAAAAAACATATTTAATTATGAGTAAGTATTATGGTGACCCTTCATTACGTTTTCATCTTCGTATTTTTTGGTAGGTACCTACCTACTGAAAAAATACCTATCTAAAAATTATAACGGTCTTGTAACAATACTTAGATAAAATATATTTGAAAACATCTGGGTAAATAAGGGTTTCACTCATAAGTCCAGGGTTAATTAAAGTTAAAAGAGTAAAACTTAGGTTTCATAAAAAAGCGTACAGTAAAACGGGGTGAATCGGGTTGCATGGGTGAATCGGGTCGAAACTTTAAAATGGATTTTAACGTTGAAATAATAAAGTTTGTTGCTTACAAGGGCACTTCATCTTTAATTATCAAACAGTAAACACATTAGAGTATTTTCTGGCAACAAACTATATTATTTCAACGTTAAAATCCATTTTAAAGTTTCGACCCATAGTAGGTAGGTAGTCATACAAACGGTCAGACAACAACGGCTGTCCAAATACAAAGCATTTTTTGGTAAAAATTACAAATTTTCATGACGACCGTTATAATATGACGGGACCGCTTTCCTGGGAAACCCAAGCATAATACGTACCTATGTCACAACACCGACGTATTAATTGATCACTAAGTACTTCGTATTGTGTGCGCAAACGCACACAATTCGATTGAATTTATGCATCACGCCTATGGGTAGAGTCTAAAATACGAGTAATCTGTTTTGATAATACAAATTACATATTTTACTGATAAAAGAAAATAATGTTATCAATGCAATTTTGTTGTAAACGTATCTATCTACCAGCTTCTGCCCGCGACTTCATCCGCGTGAAATTTCTTGTTTAACCTACTTGCAGCTGTTTTTGGTTACCATTCTTTCTGACTTGCTCGACTCCTAAAGGAGCGTAATGTCAGGAATTGGGCTATCAAATGCAATCGGGTTGGTACTTTCAGCGTTTAGCGCGTTTAAGCAAACAAACTCTGCAGTTTTTAGTATAGATAGTGAATAAGACAATTTTTTTTTGTTTTTTTTTTTACAATGACAATGACAATTTTTTTTTAATTGAGATTATTTTTATTTTAGATTTTAAGACATGAGGGGCCCGTGGCTAAATAATAACAGCCGCACAGGTCGATCGATCAGGTTAAGCTACGCTTGCCGCGGTTGGTCTGTGGATGGGTGTCCATCTTTACATACCGTGACCCCTCCGTGCCTCGGAAAGCACGTTAAGCCGTTGGTCCCGGCTGTCATTCGTGGATCTTTGACGGTCGTTACGGGTAGTCAGAAGCCCGAAAGTCTGACAACCAGTCTTACCAAGATGTATCGTATTACCCAGTAACTGGATTGTGGAGGTCAGATAGGCAGTCGCTCCATGTAAAATACTGGTAATGGTATGGTACGGTACGCGTGTATGTATAGTGTGTGTGTGTCTGTAAGTGTGCGTGTTTATAAATGTTGAAGAGACCTATCACATTTTGACCGTGATTTTTGCGTTAAATGGCTAACTTTGGCGTTCTTATTCTGAGACACTGAAAGACTTCGAGAACTTTGACTTATTGAATAGTGGAGAATAGTTATTAGTTTAGGTCGATTCTATTTTTCTTATCGCAATTTTTTCTTATTATAGCATTCTTGCGTCCCCATTGTCAGAGGATGCAAGACTCTTATACGTATAAGTAAGCAAAAATGGGATTTAGATTATAAGGAATAATTGTTTTTACCGATGAGCGTGGCATAATCAATTTGTGATTAAACTCTCTATAAATAAAATATAAAAAAGAGCGGTGGCAGCCCAGTGGTATCGGTCTTACGGGTTGTAGCTCGTGGGTTCGAACCCAGGCAGGCACTTTACTTTGTGTGTGTAATTTCGTCACCACTGCTCTCAAAACAGCGAAAGAAATCATCGTGAGTATTGTTCTAGACCCAAAAATTCGATGACATGTGACATCTACCAACCCGCAATGGGCCCGCGTGGTAATAGATAACAGCCCACTTCCTCTCGAATCCCAGAGGTGCAATTCTGTAACCATCTCAACGTGAAAACTTAGGTGAAGTGAGCGTGGAGTGAGCTGTCAATAGTGTCAATTCCTAGCAAAAACAAAATCACATCACCTAAGTTTTCACGATGAGATTTTTACAGAATCGACCGACTGCAGCGAGAACATTATATATTGATTACACTTATGCTATTGTACGAAAAAAAAATAGGCATGCAGAGTCAAGTCATATAGTAAGTCTCTGATAAAATTATCAACAGCTATTTCATGCCAATATTTCACCGGACGCCAACATTCACAGTCTGAAACCCAGGGTGAAAGCTGGGTTCCTACTTATTAGTTTTAAAACTGTGAATCATGGATACTGAAAAAGGAATTCAATCGAAACCCCGTCCAGGGCCTTTGACAGGCGCAAGCTACCATTTGAGGACGTTCCATGTCTCACTGAATCTGCTGTGTCATACATTAATAGGTATAATAGTTGGTGTAATCTTAGTCTTCGTGTTCAGAGTTCCGAAGCCGCTAGGAGACACACCTATACATATAATATTATGTGTACTCGGGGTGAGTATTTCTTTTTCTTTGTCTATCTAACATTTCGATACTCGTAATTTCAATTGGCATAGGGGGTAAACTATACTCTGCGTTACATATTTTCGCCAAAATATTACGCCAAAAGGAATTTCGATTAACGTTTTGTTTTAATAACTTAGAACTTAAGACGTGAGATAACTTAACAAAATTGGATGCGAATTGTTTGTATTCGTACTAGTAAATTGTGCACCATTCATGCAACTATACCTGATTGAAATACTTTATAATTAGTTTATAAAAAGTCCTTTACAACATTGTTTAAATTACCTCTATGCCTAACTTATTTTTAACCGACATCAAAAAGGAGGAGGTTCTCAATTCGGATGTATAATTTTTTTATCAATGTTCGGGCATCATAAATAGACGATTTGCAAATATTCTTTTTTGTTCAAAAAAGGTTTAAATTTCGAAATGGTCCCATTTAAATTTTATAAAGATCGGATGATGAGTTTCGGAGACAGACAACGGAACTCTTCAATAAATGCCAGCAAATCAACCGCGATTGCTGGTATCGCATAATATAAGGTTACTGGGGTACCTCTAATCTTGCAAGTATATTCGGGCACAACTCTTGTTTATGAATTGATTTAATTAACCGACTTCAAAAAAGGGAGGAGGTTCTCAATTTAGTGTATTTTTTTATATATATGTTCGGGCATAACTCTCGTCATATATAGACAGATTTGCAAATATCTCTCATTTTTTAATGGATAAGGTATGCCTCAGTTTTTGAGTTAGCTTCAATGATACGAATTTTTTCCACTTAGTTCATATTGATGATGTTTTAATAGCTTCCTTTCACTGATATTTACATAGCAAGTAGTGAATTTGTGTGGGGTAGGTGCAACTAAAAAGTGAAAAACTAAAATTTTTTTACAAAAATAAACGACCGACTTATTTTCGGAAGTCGGTGTGAAAAAACTAAAATACGGAAACAACGACACCGACTTCCGAAATAAAAGTTATTTTTCAGTTTGTAGTGTTTTTTTTTTGAAGACGGTCGTTTTTTTTTTAAGTTTTAACAAAAATTTCCTAAGCGTCAAGTTCCTTTATTTTGCAAGTAAACGTTAACCTACTTTGTTGTAAAAATAAAATAATAACTGCAGTGCGATTCTGTAGCCATCTCACCGTGAAAACTTGGGTGAAGTGAGTTTGTTTTTGCTAGAAATTGATACTATTGACAGCTCACTCCACCCTCACTTCACCCAAGTTTTCACGGTGAGATGGCTACAGAATGGCACTGCTAGCATTAAATCTTCTCGATTTAACTTACAGAATGTGAAAGGTGTTGATCAATAGCGACCATGATTTTTATCAAATATGCTACTTTTTCTTCAGCCTATACCTATACCACAAAATAATGTACAAATAAACGTGTCTTACAAAAATATATCAGTTACAAAACTCTGTCCAATCCAGGAATCGATTAAAAATAAAAGCGCCATTTATGTTTCAGTATCAACTTCTGATGGCACAAGCCATCCTCAGTATGTCTCCCTACAACACCTGGTCGACACATCTAAAACTGGTGGACAAAAAACGAGCGCACTGGATTCTTCAGACACTTGGATCGGCGTTGGCGATCGCTGGCAGTTTCGTTAAGATTATAGACAAAGCTAATAATCCAAACGCTACTAATTGGAATACTCCCCACGGCATATCTGGTAAGTTATTTTTCTATGATCTACGAGTACATAGAGGTAAAACATCTCTGAGACAAATCGTCAATAGAGGAGCATTAAATACAATCTTGACATCAAAATATTTGTTCAAAATTGCAGCAGAAGCACAATGCAATTTCGAACAAATATTTTGCTTTATAACTGAGATTAAATAAACTGAAGTGTTAATATTTTACTCATTAACTGAGATTAAAAAAACTGAAGTGTTAATCGACTTTTGTTGCTGACTATACGTTCGTCGCACCCTGTTGTTGAGTTGAGATAAAATAAGCTATAAAATATTTAAAATCTGTCCAAGGCTCCGAATATAGTGTGTCCGAGTTTAAAAATGTTCGTTGTTGCAGAAACTATACACTAGTTTTTTGATGTGTCGGTGTTACGAACCACCTGACTGCAGCAGGCATTAATGATGTTTTCAAGTATGAAGTTATCAGTCTGAAGTAAATGCTCATCAAATGTAATCGAGTAAATGTAGAGTAACGGGAACGTCTATTCTAATATAGGTACCTATAATTTTTCAAACCCTGACATGGTTTGAGATTACCAAGTCTAAAAAAAACAACCCTACATTAAAGACTCCTTCAAACAGGCGCGACACGCGATGAAATCACGCGCGACTCAAAGGCACCGCAATCGCACAACGAGTGGTGCCTTTTGTCGCGCTCGATTCGCGTCGCGTGTCGCGCCTGTTTGCAGGAGTCTTAAATTGCATAAAAAATATATTGACCTTTTTAGTGGAAATCCTGTATATCTTTGCCTTATCATCTTTCTAGAATGTTCACTTTTAAAGCTCCTGCAAACAGGCGCGACGCGCGACGCGAATCACGCGCGACACAAAGGCACCGCTCGTTGCGCGACTTGCGGTGCCTTTGTGCCGCGTGTCGTGTCGCGCCTGTTTGAAGAAGCCTTTATTCAGCGGCAGTTATAAGTATCTCAATTTAACTAGATTTTTATTTGTTTACAGCGTTAGTGGCTCTAATATTCACAATGGCCAGTCTAGTCAACGGGCTAACATCGCTCTATGCCTACGAGTTCAGAAAGTGCTTTCCTTCCAAGCTGTCCAAAATCACCCATATCTGTTTCGGGATCGTGGCCTTCGCAGCTGCTAACATTAGCCTCTGTTACGGTTTTGAGATGCGCATGTTCAGAAACTGGCTGGTTGCTGCGAACAGTGACCCAGTAGTCAACACCCTGATTACGTTCACCGCTCTCCTAACTGGCATCATCATCGTCGCCCCGTTGATCACGTTTTTCCAGAGATTCAAAACCAACTAGTTCTGATCAAGTGATGACTGTGTAATTGAAGGTTTCGTTAAAAAGCTGTGGGACACAATAAGAAGACTGCCTTTGAATTAAAAGTTGAGCGACATACAATCTATGCTTGCTTTTTGCCAGATCTTTTGCAAAACCTCATTAAAATTTAAGTTTAGATTAGATATGCACTAATGCAGTATTTGGCCTAATTCAATGTACTTTTTTATTTTTTTTGATAGAATCACTATTTTTATCATCTGTATAAATAAATATATTCTTAGTTTTAAGGGTAATTTAAATAATTATACGTAAAGAATACGAACTTTTTTTTTTCTCTGAATCATTTCAAAAGGTAAACAAACGTTAACCCTAATTTAGGAAATACCCGCAAAGATTCTAAAGAAAATGACTGAATAAAACAAGAACGTACTGAAGTAGAGGACACACAATAAAAACTAAAAGCGATATCGTTAAATTCGATTGAGAACAGGTAGGTAAGCGATCACAACGGATAACTAGTCGGTGCGCTACCACCATCTACCACCTATCTTTATGGCATCTAAACATATAAAGGAAACTCGAGGAGAGTAATGGCCCTCGATACGCACATTCTGGAATAGAGTATTGTTGCCATTGCTAATGTTTGAGATGTACGACCATATCTTTTGATAAATGCGACACTACGAGCAGGAGTGTGTAGACCTTTGACCGGGAGCCCACTGCGACATTATTTAGTATTCTATCGGCGGATTCGAGATCCACAAACGGTAGGACATGACGTATGCCGATATTACATTATCAAATGCCTCAGATGACACTTGCCTGATAAACGGCTGAAGCAGAAAATTTTTCTTCAGACTTTTATAACGGGGCTTACTATGCAATATATTACCTTGAGCAATTTTTTTAAATAAAAATGATTGAAGTTATTGATAACGTCTTAGCTGAAGTTCACATTCCAAATCCACGGTAGTTACTTTCATATTTTTAAAATGTCCATCTGATTGTGATCACTTAAATATTTATCCATTTAACTGATCACAATCAGATGGACATTTTAATAAATTAAGAAACTCTAAAATTTCTTTGCGCTTCTAATGAAGCAAACTTTTTTAAATAATTGAGCCTCTTAACTTTCTGGTCTTTTCCCACAGTTGGTCGCAGTAACTAAGCTAGGGTATCCTGACAACACGGGTTAGGTTAGGTTGGAACTGCGAACCACCACACGCGAGCCGATTTGTTTGCTAAGCTCGGGCACCCCGACCAGATGGGTTAGGTTATGTTAGATCTCTAAAAAACGCACTTGAGCCGAGCGAGCGCTACATCCAAGTATTCGTATTTTTAGGACCCCAAAATAGGAATTATTTGAGGATCACTTAGAGAGGCGCAATCATTTAGATTATTAGATTGTTCAATAATATTTTAAGGAGCGCAAAACGGGAATTATTAGAAGTTCGATTAAATACACGCCATTTGAAATTGTTGATCGTGGTTTCCATTAGAACAAGTAATCAAGAATTAATTAAACCAACCTTATGTACCTAAGTCATATCCTATTTTTATAGATCTGTGAAGTTCGAAGCTGTATTCAAAGAAAATAATGAAACTATTTTGCAAAACAGAAACGAGTTTCCTTTTGTATGTGAATAGATATTCGCTCTATGCGATGGAGAGGCGATTATAAATTATTGTTAAGAAATCACTGCTTATTCTTTATAAGAATATAGAAGAGATGCAAAGCAATTGAATTAAAAAAAGTAAGTAAAAAAGCAAGTTTGTTGGTGATGTTTGGGATAGAGAATATTATTATTATCACCTATCTATGATCAGGGGCCCTAAAAAAGCCACTTTGGCCGAATCATAAAAGGATAACATGAATTTGATACGATTAACATAACTGTTAACAGTGTTAACTGTCCATTATGAATCATAATGGACAGTTAACAGTTATGTTAATCGTATCAAATCCCACTGGTGAAGGATTTTCCAGTTATTTTTTTTTTGTCTGTGCTAAAATATCAATCAATCCAATCCAAATCCAATCTTAACCTCTTTGATTATACCTACGTAGTGCAGCGAAAAAAAGAAAAACACGGACTGTCTTCGCCATATTATTATGATTCATAATGTTATCCTTTTATGCCAAAGTGGCCTTTTAGGACCCCTGTAAGTATCACAAAAGTTTTCCTATTAATTAGGAAAACTTTCCAAAACTTGCCTATGAATATTCAATAAGATACAATAATTCATTAAATCTCTGTTGTATCATAATTCTTTCACATTACTGGGGGCCTAAAAAGGCCACTTTGGCCGAATCATGAAAGGATAACATTATGAATTATGTAGAAGACAGTCCGTGTTTTTCTTTTCTTCGCTGCACTACGTAGGTAGGTATAATCAAAGAGATTGGGATTGGATTTGGATTGGATTGATAGGTATTTTAACACGGACAAAAAAAAATAACTGAAAAATCCTTCACCAATAGGATTTGATGCGATTAACGTAACAGTTAACTGTTCATTATGATTCATGATATATTAACCTTTTATGATTCTGCCAATGTGGCCTTTTTAGGCCCTCTGATATTACAATGCAACTTCGTACCTCATAAAGTCTGATTTTATACGGTTTTATTAATTTCCTAAACCAAAATGACAGCTACTAAATACAAATAAAATCATGTTGACAACAAATAATCGATCACAGCTGTCATTTTGTCTAGCAAATTAACCGCTTAATCAACGCTAATTAGACACAATTGATTTATTGTAATGGGCTTTATCGTCTCACGGCCTTGATCAGTTAGAAAGTTTACGTCACCTTTAATCAGTCTTTTATTAATGATTAATTAATCATTTTAAAATATCTTCGCCTTATGACCAGCCATCTAAGCGATAAAATCATATTGGAGATAACTTAAATAATGCAGTAGTTATATAATATTTTTGACGATAATATCTGAAAACTTATACCTAGTCAAAGAATACGTGAGCGATAGAAGTGAACAATCGCATAGATCTGATAAGTAGTTCTTAAGTTATCAGCGCACTAACGGTCAGACAAACAGAGAGATAGATGTTGCCTCATTTTACCCGACTGCTCTACTGCAAAGACAAGGGTAGGTTTCTCACACGTTTCTATGTATGTGAGATTCTGAATACTCTCGAAGCATCCTAACGGCGACTCATGATGGTCACGGATTTCAGGTGTCAAGTAATGTCTTAAAAAAATTGGTTGTCTGTAAAGTCGGTTTACGGACGATAGTTTAACGTGACAACGTCATAACAAAACATTAATGAAATTGCCGAACGCGGAGGCCGATTCGGCAGCGTTCGACATCATCTGTCTCTCATCGCTCGTTCCGCGCTCTCGCTTGCACTTCAAGCCGCCATGGAACGCTACAACGCTACAGAGCAAGGCCGCGAGGTAACGCTACATGAGTCATGTTTTTTCGTGTATGCAGCCAGCTTCATCGATTTATTAGACGTTGTCACGTCAAAAAATTCTATTCAAAGAAGAAAAAAACGCCAGACTGCAAAACTAAAAAGTTCAAAACAAGCTCAGTTTTCAAACAGTCTAATGCAGTTCGTGGCGTCAAGTCGGAAATTGAACTAAAATAACTGCTACGAACTGCATCAGACTGCTTGAAAAGTGAGCTTGTTTTGAACTTTTTAGTTGCAGTCGGGGTATTTTTGTTTCCTTATATTTATTATGTAAGGAATGGCTTATGTAAGTATGATTAATGAATCATACATACTTATTCCATTCAATATTTCTTTAAAAGTAGGTAGATACTTACCTAACTGAGGAATCTCCACCAGAGAATAAAAAAAGCGATAAAGGTTTAATGGTTTTAAGGGTTTAAGAAAAAGATTTATATCTATAATAAAAACTGAATAAGTATAATAAACTTTATAAAAAACTAAGCTTACATCATCTTTAAAGTGCTACAATATAAGGACCTTTTGGCGCCTGAATGACATTGACAGGGCATTGTTGTTATCTGTGAAATTGAAAAATGAATTGATAAAACAAGATGGCGGCACTAGTGCCGATTTTTGTAACGCGCCAAAATAATCTTGTAGCGTTGTACACATTTCATACATGTAGTATAGACAATAAAAAATGAATAAAATATTACAAACCCCACCAGAATATTAGCAACTGGCTGGCCAGCCCATTTCTTGAACTTATCCTTGATTAACCCGAAACACAAGCACAACGTGGACATTACAAAACAAACTATACCAACCACCATGTGAATAAAACGTGCCAGGTGGACACCGTTTAGGGCTAAGGAGCCAAGTACCCAACTCGTCGCTGCAAGAACCAATGTAATCAGTCCTGCAAAGTTATATTAATATTAACAAAAATTGCTTCAGGTGCCTACAGATTTGCTCGAATTTCGATGATCGACACGTATAATCAAATAAAATCAAGTACTCGATCGACATTGTATATCTCAAGCAAATCTATAAGAAGCTGACAGATCTCATAGATCGTCAAAACACAATATATCGAGCGTCTAAAATCAAGCAAATCTGTAGGCACCTTTAGTTTTTTAATTACGTGACTACATCATTTTAATTCTTTTTTTCTCTATATTGAATTTAAATTAAAAATATGTAGTCACGTAAATTAATTAAATCTTAATAATACAGACAAAGCCAAGGTTTTTGTAAACGCTGCATTTTGATGGCCCAGTGAATATTTTGGCCATAACTGTACAAAATAAAAATATTTCGTGTTCGATATATTAACTTCTAATACTGCGTAGATCGATAGATCAACGAAGCATCGATGTAATATTCTATTAGCTATAGACAGGCCCGGCTGCTTGTTTGTTACCTTTCCACACCTAATCCACTGAACCGATCATCGTTAAATTTTGCATATACGTTGTCAGGAGCATTTAAAAGGACATATGAGACCTTTCATCCAGAAAAAAATACTGTTTCCGAGGAAAAGAACAATAACTTTCGACTGTCACAAATACTTTAGGACGACTTTTGAATCATGATTGAAATATGACCCGACTTTATATGCAGTATTCTAACAAAAAGTACTAGGCCTGCATGAATTCACGATAGTATTTCAATCTTTCGTTTTTTTTTTTTATTTGCCTTTAATGTCCCACTGCTGGGAAAAGGCCTCCCTACTCTCCTAATCATTAGTATTATGCTCTAACTTAAAAACTTTTTTAAAACTGTTTTTTAAACTTAACAGCGAAGGAAACATTTATTAGATCTAGCTTTAGTGTTCTTATTCCAACTTGAATCCAAAAGAGCAGGGAAAAAACTGATCTGAAGCTACGTAAACTACATAGGGAAACCTACCATTTGAGTACGCTGCTATATTGTCTAAATAATCATAAACGTAAACAATATACCGTCGATGATATATAGTGATCTGAAAGCGATTACTGCACAATCGTACGTGTGAGTAGTTACCTGATAACCCGTGAATGGTCCTCGACTGTACTATATAAGGCACTGATAACGCCAGTATTCCGATTACAGTTAAAGGTATCGCACAAATTTGAAGAAGTGCATGAGCATATTGTCGATGGTTCCTCCGCATGGGCGTGGACCAGCCGTTAATGAAACTCAAGCTTAGAATAGCTTCCGCAGCAAGAAAATTAAACTGAAAGAAACTATTGAATAAGTGAGGTTTTTATTCAGTAAAAACTTTATAATTTCAAATGATAAATGATTTTAATTTTGTAACTAGGTTTGCACAAACACTTTTACACGTAAATCATGCAAATAAACGATTATTATTATTATTATTATTATTATTATCATATTTAAAAAAACTAGATCAGTTTGGCGTTTCCTATCTGACTGCCATGAGAAGAAAGGCTGGAAAAACTCGAGAGGTCACAGTCTCTTCTAAAGTCCAGACATCATGTGAAGACCACTAGATTGATGTCTGAAATGGTCTTTTGAGGAAAGAACCACACAAATTGAGTGAACCTGTCAGTACATGCATTTGTCAGTAAGCGCGCAGCTCAACTCAAACTTAAGGAGCTCAACAATTTCGTCTTATATCTATCGTTCTATAGGAAATAAGTATCTCTATTATAGTTCTGAAACCTAAGTCT
The DNA here is from genome assembly GCA_927399505.1 of Luperina testacea. Lineage (NCBI taxonomy): Eukaryota > Metazoa > Arthropoda > Insecta > Lepidoptera > Noctuidae > Luperina > Luperina testacea. Next base: position 11,611,345 of record OV656768.1, on the reverse strand, counting down.
GAAACAGAAAAGAAACCCAGTTCATATTGTATAAAATCCCACGCGCTGCATTTGATTTCTCGGATAGAACTAATCTAAGTTGCTGTAAGAAAAACTTGTCACATTTTAACAGTATACATTACGTTTTACCGAATCCTCACAGAATTCAGACAATATTCCATACCCCAGTGATAAATTTTTGAAGGAAGTTTTTAAGCAGGAATAAATATGGCAGCTATGGGAATTTATGCCCATGACAACATTAATTGAAACGATTCATCTTTATCATTTTATTTACCTAAAGTAAATCTGCACATGTATATGAATGTAAACTTACTGCCATATTAAACAGAGCTCCGTGAAACTCTCCTGTGTGTAAAGAATAAATACTTGTGGTCATGACAATTGCGCCTATGAGCACATGGGAAATGCCTATCACGATGGCCCACCCAACAGTTTTAGAATAATTGCTCCCAATATCTGCAATCACACGAGTTTTAAGTGCGCCTGCAAACCTTACCCTGTTGCTTCGTACTGTATCTGTTCTAGCAATACTATCAGCAGCAGGTGCATCAGCATCAGGCTCTTTCATTACAACAAGCGGTCATACGTTATCTTTACTAAAATCGGCATTATTTTATAACTCATTCTTGCTATCCTTGCTAATGATGTTACTGCCATTTTAATGATGACCAAAGAGTATAGTAATGACATAATAGACTTTCGTGACATAGGTATGTCAAAGAAGTTAATCGTAAAAAGTTCCCTTATATTTTTATAGATACTGTTTTTTATTGAGTCAAAATAAAGCTAGGTACAGGTGACTCTGCGATAAGATACCACGTTTAACGTCCTTGCTACCTTAAAAACGCACGTCCATTTCATGTGGGCGGTATAAGGATATTGCCTTGTTTTGAAAAACTAGGTAGTAAAACGACTGATTTTAATTTACAACTATTTGCGCTGTAGCATGGTGCGGGTGACAGTTGCCCGTATGACGTTGACATTTGTCAGTACCACGTAGGGATGTGAGGTTATGCAATTCATTTTTATCGCTAACGATACTCGCAGCGTGAATCTAGTTCTCTTTAATATTGTTATGAAAATTAGTGTATTATTCAGTTGTGCAGTGTAACTACGTGTGTGCTACGTGTATAAACTTGTCAATATAAATGTTTTATGGCTACATAATTATCTTTGTACTTATATAAAATAATCAAAATCGGGTTTATGTTTTTTTTTTCGTGACAACATTTTTGCTCTATGGTGCATCGGCGCGGCGGCCATGTTGTTTACCCGTGCGATGCTGTGAGTGCGAGTACGAGTGCAAGCGCGTTATATTGTGACTTAATGTGACACGTATTACGATTTCATTGTTTGTTTTCATTTTTGTTAAATTGTTATTTGTTATAAGTTTGTTGAGTTTGTTGTTATTACCATGCCTAAGCATACAAAAAAAACTGTTTTGGGTAGTCAGGCCAGGGAGCTTGTTGTTCGCCTCCGAGACTACTTTGAAAGAGAACAACAAAATAATGGACCGTTGTTACCATTGAATCATATTGTAGAACGAGTAGCCGAAGCTCTTGATATTGGCCGCAATACTGTTTCGCGTATAACACGTGAGAAAATTGGCCAAGATGGGATGTTTGAAAATAAATTATCGACACCCAACAAAAAGCGGACCAAGGTGAAGCCAATCACAGATTTGGATGATTTTGCTAAGGTTGCTATTAGAAATCATATTTATGATTATTATAGAAGAATGGAGCTACCCACATTGCTCAAGCTTCTAAAATCATTAAAAGAAGCTGACTTGTTCAAAGGAGGTATTACTTCGCTACGGCAAGTTATAAAAGATATTGGCTTTGTTTACAAAAAAGTTAACAAAAGAAAGATTATTATGGATAGGACTGACATTGCCCTAGCAAGATGTAGATTTTTAAGGAAGGCCAAAAACATAAGTGATTGGAGCAAAGTTGTCTTTTTGGATGAAACGTGGCTAAACGCCAACCACACAGTGGGTAAAAGTTGGACCGACGATACGGCACAATCGTGTACCAAAGTGCCGGAAGGCAAAGGCGAACGCCTTATTATTTGTCACGCAGGTACAGCAAGTGGATTCGTCCCTGATTGTTTGCTGGCTTTTAAGTCAAAAAAAACTACGGAGTATCATGAGGAGATGAATTACGAAAAATTTAAAGATTGGTTCATAGGTCTATTAAACAATTTAAAAGAGCCTATGACCATAATAATGGACAACGCACCCTACCATTCGGTGCAAGTTAATAAACCCCCAAACCAATCCAACCGCAAAAGCGAGTTGGTGAAGTGGCTGAGTGAAAACGGAGTTACAGCAGATATAAAAATGTTAAAGACGGAGCTTATTGCCTTAGTCCGACGCCATAAGCCACCAACTCCTACCTATGCTCTGGACGAGATGGCAAAAGAAAAAGGCCACCAGGTCCTTCGACTACCACCCTACCATTGCCAGTATAACGCTATTGAGCTGATTTGGGCCCAAATAAAAGGTATGCTTTTAATTTCAATTCCCATTTTGAAGCTTTATAAAAAAATCAGCTTTCCGATCGTAGCATGTACCTAGTTTAAAAACATTACCAGATACTAGATTAGGCTGATTGATGATTATTTGAATACTTTTTTTTATAAGTTCGTTTATTTTTAGGTTACGCCGCAAGAAATAATACTTCGCCGCCATTTACGGCAAATAAGATGTTGGCCCTATTACAAGAGGCCATCAACAATGTTCAACCTGAAGACTGGTCGAAGGTCGTGAATAAAACAAAAAGGGACATTATGTCTGATTGGGATCGTGACATACATATTGACAACATAATTGAGTCATCGTTAATAATATCCGTCACAGATTCAGGTGATGAATTGAGTGACAATTCAGATGTTCCTGACTCTGATATGAGTTTAGACGAATAACATGTATTTTTTTTAGCAACCTTTTAAGCAACCTTACCCTATAAATGTTCTGTTGTATAATTAGACCTTTTAAAAATAAAAATTGACCTACGCACAATATACGTTTTTTATTATAAAAAATATCGACTATCCATCGTAGCAGTACATCCCATCACTAAATACGTCTATGGCGTTACGTTATACGCATAACACTTTGCTTAATTTTTCATTCAATTTGATTTTATTTCTTGATTAGAACATTCTGGTTGGGTTTAATTTAATTTACTACAGTTATTAATTATTTAATATATTACGAATGTGGTACAACTGAAATATTAAGTCATAAATTGTAAATCGCGGCAACTTTCAAGAGTGAAACGAAATGTTACTGAAACTGTCACCCGCACCATGCTACAGCGCAAATTGCTATTCTGTTTATCAGTAGCTTCTCAATAACTGCTACGACGATGGCCAATAAGGGCCATAACTATCCTTACCAGCTAAGTAATCCTCCTAAACCTATCAGTTACATGAAAAACAATAAATGTGCCACCTTTTCCCCTTATAAAACTTACGGGTCCACTGATCGTATGATCAATTCAAATAAATAATCTTTATAAACACTTTTAGGTCTAATATTCATTGTAAAACTACTGGGGTTAAAGCTTCTAATTTTGTCGAACAGAAAACTCCAAGTACAATCTCTTCTCTAATCGAATTTTTATGCTAGCATCATTTTCTCAGTGTTGACCGCGCTAGCCTTTTCGGTAACAACTTCAGAATCATAGTCAAAAATGTGAAAGCCGAGACTTACCGCTAAAGCAAATAAAGCTGCATGAACATCTTGCATTTGGGAAGAATATAAAACAATAGATACAATAACTGCACCAATGAGTGTATGGCCAAGGCCAACCGATGCAGCTAACCACACTGTAGTGTAGTATGAGCCTCCACAGCGATCTTCGTCAACCAGTCTATTCAAACGAACGGAAACAGATGCACTCGTCTTTCTCATCGCTCCATGGAGCTGGAGCTGCAACTTTCTAAGTTGATCGTATTCAAATTCATCAGCCATTGTGATAAACTGCTACAAGGTAACTTTACTATGTTACACAATGCAATTCTAAGTACGTTTCTACGCTATTTATAATTTTATAGTCATTATCACAGAGCTTTCGCCATGACGTTTTTGATCGATGACATGTTTAGTGCTGATATGTGACAAACACAGATCATAAAATAATAATCCTTGGAGACGAGAGGCGGGTGAGAATGTCGATTTTCGTGTTCATTTGTTCAAGCATCGTTTATACGATGTGAGTGTTAGTGAGTGCCAAATGAGTATGATAAATCGCCAGACGATTCTTCTCGCCTACCGATGGCAAAGAAACTCTCTCATGTAAACTAAGCTTTATACCTTTGAACATTATTATTATTATAAGAGGCAGAATTATTATGAAACTTGTCCAGATGATGATGATGATATATATAACAGTTACCTACTGAACATTAACTTCGGCCTACTATCTACTATCACAGTATAGACTTATCTAGTACAAAAAGTCGGAACCCATTGGTACGTTATGCAACTACTACAAAAAGGCAACCTCAATCCAGTTCAGTTTCCTACCCAATGAAGAGACCAGCGAAAAAAAATAACATTTTTAATTGAATGAATCTTTACACATGATAATTTGATCTTAAATATACAGAGTACATAGCACCAGAAGAATACAACAAACATAAAAAGATTAAAAAATATGGTAAACCATTGAATGGCGACCAACTTTTGAAACTTGGTGTGATCAATCCCAGAGCAAAACACAAGTTACAGAACATGAAAGCGGGCAGTGCGAAGAATTTGTGCAAATTCTTGGTGAATCTCCCGAAACAATTATTTGGATTAGTGGCATATACTGAAGGTCCCATGATAAAGGCGGTTACTGCTAGTGCTGCAGCTAATAAGCCTGGAATCAAAAGTATGTATTTCAATGCTCATGTCTTCGGTACTAAAATTTAAATTGAGGAAACATGTCATCAGCTTCGGTTAAATAGATAGAAGGGATAAAGACCCAAACAGGTTATCCAGCCAAATGGTACCAGCACCTTAATTGCGTTACGTAACACATTTTCAATGATAATCTGAATCATTTTGCTAATCCATTGCTTCATATGTTCGAAAAATGTGTCTGCTCAACAACGTAAATAACGCAATGAACGTTGTTGAACTATGAAAATGAAAGCCATTGCTACTGATAGTGTGCTCCGCAATCACCCGCTGGTTATTGAGCCAAGAGGTACAATGCCCGCCACGAAAGATGAGACTTGACACACCACGTGGTTTGACTTGCGCAGTACACGATTTTAGGTATCTTTAGCGGTATGAGGTCTGAGTGCGGGACGGGACCGGACGTCATAGGGGCGGCGAAAAGAGCGGGGGAGGCGGGGTCAAGTCTCATCTTTCGTGGCGCGCATTGTACCAGGGAAGCCATGCGAAGTAAAACCTAGTTTCCTAGGAACATGGGGGATTAATCTATTCTATAACAAACATATTGCCAGGTTTAGGATTCCATACCTTAGAAGGAAAACGAAACCATTTAAAAAATCTCTTTTGCATTCGTCAGTTCATCTGTCACAGACGTTTTTCGCACAAACTAAGTGAAGTTAAAGAAAAAAAACGTTTCTTTCATTATTGTTGAATTTTTGTGTTCTAAACTGGTAAACTATGGCCCTCTAATTCAAGTTTCTAAATTAATAAAAAAATTGTTAAACTGACCCAATATTCGTAATCCATTCATTCATTTGCCTAGCTTTTTCCCAACAATGTATAGGCGACCCTGTACATTGTTGCTTCCAGATACAGCTGAATACCAAGGTTTTACATGGAGCGACTGCCTATCAGACCTCCACAATCCATATAAATAAAATCTAATAATTTAAACATTTTGGCGTAGCACACTAACATGACTATTATAAATAGCGTAGAACTTACATTTAATGAAGGGAACTTGCCTTCTAAATCGATTGCTTTCACCAAGCTATCAAAGTTTAAAACGCAAACAAGTTCCTACCTAGGATAATTAGTTGACCTAAACTAAAAAAATCTTTTTAAATGAAACTGTGTATTTTTTTTCTATTTTAAAGTTTTAACAGCCGTATAAAAGCCTCACAACCATGGACATCACAGCAGTTCCAGAATATATTAAAGTAAATAAAAGCAATATACAATGCAAATTTTTGACCGGCATCCAATTTAAAAAACTGTCTTTAATCAGTCCTAAAGCAAAACAGATTGTACCCAAAATAAAAGTGGGTATTGCAATACTTCTGTGTGCTTTCTTGTTATATAGCCCGAACAACTTCTCTGTATCTGCGACATATACAGTGGGTCCGACGAGACTGGATATTATTGAAAGAACTGCAGCGAGGAAGCCTGCAATCAGAAGTTCACTTCAATCTTCATTTTTTCGATACAATGCAAAGTAAGACTCCGGGGAGTCAAGGCAACATCATAAGAGCTGACTCAAATAATTAAAAAACCCAAACTGGATACCTTACAATATTCAAGCTTAAATGTTACATCCTATCCTATACGGTACCTAAGTAACCTACATAATAATCGATTTAAATACGATGGTTTTAAGTTATCATTTGTAACTTCGAGTTTTAGTCACATAATTATCGTCATTGGCCATGTATGTAGGATGCATCAGAACAAATGGGTCAGAGTAGTCACGCAGTAAGAACCAGAAGACGGGCGTTATCGCTGAAGGAGGCCCAGGAAACGCTGGCGTAATGACTTAGAGGTGTTTATGGGAGTTTGGCCGAAGATGACAACACACAAGGAAGAGTGGAGACTTTTGCCCAGCAGCCGGAAAATAAAGGTAGAAAAAAAAAACGTCAAACTGGTAACGAATAAATATTCGAAAACATTCGTTTTAGTAATTACGACCCAAGTCTTCAGAATATATAATGGCTTAAAATTATTATTCATCACCCGAATATCAGTTGCCGTGCCGTGGAGCGAATGGGCTGGTGCCCATTCGCTCGGCTATAAGATGATTTCTTCATTGTAGCCCGTAAAATTCAGAATTTCTTGCGGTGCAAGAAACATGGCGTACAAATATAATCATATTAATAATTATTATTTATAAAGAATTACTCGCATATACTTAAAAATAAACAAAGAACTTGAACTTGCCCCAAAATTTGATACTTAAAACGAAAGAATCTAATCTTTGATTTGCTGTCTACGTCCTTGTGCACATTTTATCAAGTGTTCAAACCATACGTTCGTTCGGCTTCGTTTATTATGGCCAATTTTATATTTCTACATTAAGCAGGATTTAAGAAAAACTTCTGTGACAGACGCAGGGCCAAAAACAGTGTTACTCTTTGAGGTACCTAAGCTACGTACCTACTTAGTAATATGTAAGTTCGTTCGTCTTTTACATACGTTGTAATTTTAATAACAGCAGTGCGATTCTGTAACCATCTCACCGTGAAAACTTAGGTGAAGTGAGTTTGTTTTTGCTAGGAATTGACACTATTGACAGCTCACTCCACGCTCACTTCACCTAAGTTTTCACGGTGAGATTTTTACAGAATAGCACCGCAGGAAGACTAGTTCCTGGTAGTAAAAATCCGGAACAGAACGGTCGATGACAATAGGCTCGCCCCCTATGACATAGGACTAGATAAAACTAGTGAAATATGGGAGTACTATTTATTGGTAGGTACTAGAACTGGGCCTAACCCTTTGGGAAAAAACAAGCGCTGAACGGTTTTTTATAAATACCTGTTAATGCATGTAGAGTAATAGCCATGCTTCCTAACGCGAAAACTGTCCCAACAACACCAAACAAGACTCCTGATGCTTCTATGAAAAAATGCTGGAACTTCCTCTCTGAGGGTTTCAGATGCATTGACCCGCCAAATAACGAGCTGAACATCATAATCCCTGTCGTCATAAACAACTGGAACTGTAACAAATTTGTATTATCAGATTCATTAAATTATTTTTTATAGGCAAAACTATAACCTCTGTCTCTCAATAAGCTTAACGGTGCAAATTGAAAAGTTATCGGGCAAAAGTAAAATTGGACGAATCTGCCCTGAAACCTAATACCATTAAGATAAATACCAATGGAAAGATCTCATCAAGGAGAATATTTCTCATTATGACGATTTCTCTTTACTGTTAGTAGGTACGTAAGGAGCTGCAGAGCTCTAATTTTAAGTAATTAAGGTTCCGTACCAAAATGGTAAAACGGAACCCTTATAGTGAGGACTAAGTCTGTCTCTCTGTCACAGCTGGATATCTCAAGAATTACTAATGCTATCAACTTGAAATTCGGAATAGTTTTAGATGACGTTTGCCCAACTATTTTTCGAATAATAAAGAAATAAAATTATATGTATATTTTTTGCAACAGGGACCGAAAGAGGGTCTGAAAAATTCGAAGTAGGGCACTAGGGCATGTAGGGAACTAGGGCATGTGGGGTATCATATAAAAGAGCGCAGCTTGCACATTCCTCAACATTTTTTCTTTTATTTTAGGCCGCATAGTTTTCGACCTTTGATGAAAAATGTAAAAAAAATACCGTTTAACCCCCTTATCTCCGAAGTTTGCAAAGAGAAAAATCTGAAATTATTCTATGTGAAAGAAGTTTATGTAAAGATTACAGGAATAAAACACTTTTTCAGAAATCATCAACAAAAGTTACATTAGTTCCACTATCGGTCAAAAGATGGCGCTGATATAAAACTGCCATATTCTACACCGCAGTCCACAGTGTTAAAATTCTCTGATGAATATAAGCCTCGCCAATGAAAAATTAAAAACATGATGGTACGGAACCCTCGGTGCGCGAGTCCGACTCGCTCTTGACCGGTTTTAAGTATTTTAAACATTAATTTAACATTAACTCCGAATTGACTAACAATTGGCAAAAGTCGTGTTTGGAGGAAAGGTTCTCCTTGAAAAGCTCTTTCTATTGGTATACATCTTATGGCTCTTGGGCTTCAGGGCAGAAACCAATACTTCGTTGCCCATTCTCGTTTGAAAATAGAAGAAGGTACTTACTCCCATCGTACACAGCAGGACATGTACGTTCATATTAAATGGTAGTTGAAACTTCAACGTGAAGAAAAACACTGTGAAAACTGTAGTTCCCAACAACAACATTACAAATGTAAACACAGCTGAACCCCATACTTTACGCTGATAGTCCACAGGTGTTGACTCAACTAATACTATTTTTACGGGACCCACAAATTCATGGCGATTGCCTGTCGTTACAACTTCCTTGCCTTGGCATTCGAGGTCACAGGCTGCGTCGTAAGCGGCCATACTTTTTGAATACCTACAGATTCATGTAAACACATTAAAATAATAACTTATATAGTGCTTTAACAAAATAAGTGACATTTTAAAATCACGTCAACCGAGCCGCCAACTGTTGACGTCATGCGTCACGTCAAGTCAATACCACAGACACTGGGTTCATAGATTATGTATGTACACTATGTTTTTATAGCTAATATTTAGATATTTTCAGCCAGATTGAAAAGTTCCCTTAAAGCAACATACAAAGCCTTAAAGCTAATGGATCTTCTAAGTTAAAATCTTGCAAACGCACGCTGTATCATTAATATTTGAAGAGAATCCAATGTTTTGCGCACTGCCGGCCGGCCGGACGGGCCCACGGGACGTTTGAGAGTTTCCCGTTGCGTCACAAACTTTTATGCAAACTTGTTGACCTCAATTGTCGACTTTATTCCGAAGGATTAAAGATTCAAAGACACACATAAACAAGTTTGTGTATCAGTAATTCAGTTATGGGAGCGTGAAAAAGCGGATCGCAAGCGTACACATGGCGCTATCCCTTGTCGACGATGTCGCGCGGAAAGGCAAACTTCATTTGAAAATGGAAAAAATTTCAGCGTCCCAAACTAAAAATATGCGATCACAAAACTTTTCAGTTTCCAAGCCTTTGTTAAATCAAAACACCAAAAAGATGTGTAAATCGACAAGAATACATTGTCTATACTTAGCCTTTGTTTCAAAATATTGTATCAATGTGTAGCCACAAAACATTAAGACAAAGATATTACACATTGGGTACCTACTAAATTGTGCCCATAAAAGCAGAAACACATGGGATTATTCTTGTATTCATTAATCACCAGGTTTCCTTCACCGACACGGTCAGTGATCTGCAATTAACTACTAAGTATTTTTATCTATATACATAAACAGGGTGGCAAGGACATCAACACACAAACTGAAACCATGGATTCAGTAGGTACATGATTCTGAAAAAAACCCTAAAAAACGAAAAATTCAACGCAGGGGTGTTGAAATTTGCGTCGGTATTTTTAGGGTTCCGTACCCAAAGGGCAAAAACGGGACCCTATTACTAAGACCCCACTGTCCGTCTGTCTGTCTTTCTGTCACCAGGCTGTATCTCATGAACCGTGACAGCTAGACAGTTGAAATTTTCACAGATGATGTATTTCTGTTGCCGCTGTAACAACAAATAATAAAAAAAATAAAGTTAAAATTTAAATTTTTTTTTTTCGGCGTTTTATGCTTTGTGGTATGGAACCGTTCATGTGTGAGTCCGACTCGCACTTGGCCGGTTTTTTTTTTCATAATTCGCTGTTCCATACATTTTGACCGCGCAGGTGTTGCAGTTTTCTATGAAACGGCAGATTTTTTTTTGAATTCGTGGTTTCAGGTTACGCGTCGATGTCCCCGTCATCTGGATAAAAATTAATGTCTGAGATTGAAAAACTCCAACACCGCTTGATCGATCACCATGATAGTCGCCACATACCTACTACCCACATAATGTATTTTTGTATGACGATGGCTTTTTCCGACCACCATGCAGGCCAAGTCGCGGGAAAACTTAGTAAAATATAAAATATAGGTGCCTACTGCACTGTAATTATATGCTATAGGTCACAAGTGAAATAATACTTTTATGAAGTCACATACACATTATCAATACAATGGATTATATTTTATTATGCAGATATATTAGATATTATGTATTCTTATTTTGTTGACATAATAATAAATATCGTAAAGTACTAAAATCCGTTCCTTCTGCTATGCTTATCAGCACTCGTCTTTCAGAGAGATTATAGTGGTTTGAATGACTTTACTATAACAGAACTACCTATCATATTTCATTAATTTCAGCCGAAGACATCCACTGCTGGACACAGGCCTCCCCCAAGCACTGCCACATCGACCCGGTCTGTGCTTCCCACATCCAGCGGATCCCTGCGGCCTTCACAAGGTCATCAGTCCACCTTGTGGGAGGCCTTCCAACGCTACGACCTTCGGTACCCGGTCGTCACTACGGAATCTTTCGGCCCCATCATCCATCTGTTCTGCGAGCAATGTGCCCTGCCCATTGCCACTAAAGTTTGGCAATTCTTCGGGCTATGTCGGTTACCTTGGTACTCCTGAGGATCTCTTCGTTTCTGATTCGATCACGTAGGGAAAGTCCAAGCATAGCCCTCTGTATTGCCCTTTGAGCGACTTTTAGCCTTTTAATAAGGCCCATTGTGAGCGACCACGTTTCAGTACCGTAGGGTCATTACTGGCAACACGCACTGGTCAAAGACTTTCGTCTTGAGACAAAGCGGTATGTGGAACGAAAAGATATTGACCTCTTTCTCGAAGTTGGACCTACCTAACTGAACAGTTTGTCCTAGGTAAGCATACTCGTCCACAACTTCGAGAGTAGCGTCTACGATTTTCACCTTCATTTTGTTCATGTTCATTTTAAGACCCACTCTTTCGGAAGCTCCACTAAGCTGAGGTCATCGAGCATTGTACCTATTATAATGATATATCATAAACTAACTGTTACCGTTAGATAATACTAAACGTCTCTCGTCGCCCCTCATCATCAGCATACAGCAGTCCACTTCTGGACATAGGCGTCTTTAATTTCCCGCCATTCAACTCGATTCTCTGCAACTCTCTTCCACCTGCTACCGGCCTCCCTGTGACGATCGTCGCCACCTAGCCTGAGGGAGTCCTATCTTACGTTTTCCGATTCGCGTCTCCACTCAAGAACACGTCTACCTCAACGGTCATCGGTTCTACGGCTAATATGGCCAGCCCATTCGCATTCGCATCTTCGCTGGGTGGCTGGATGAGACTTGCCGAGACATTTGATTCAAGCCCTCAGAAAGATTTCAAGCATAGCCGGCTCCACCGTGTGACCTTGGATACATAGACCAGCCGTACCGTGAGTGTCCACGTTTCGGCTCCATAAGTCATAATCTCTAGTCCCTACATTATAGTATTTAGAGCACGAACACGAACTCAGTAAGATCTTTTACGTTACCTAATCTAAGAGACTATCAATCTGCCCCTTCTGTAGCTTTTTCCACGAAATTCAACGGAATGAAATGTGGACCCTTAAAATGATCCCTATTTGTCGCCTGTTACGATCCCAACACTAAGCAATGGTTAGTTTGTTTGTTTCCACACAGAAAACATGCTCGTTTAGAAATATTAAACTACGCCCTACTTATTATTAGGCCAATATGACATTCTTATATCGTAAGAAATCAAACTATTTTCCTGTTAGTGCACCGTCCTATACATACAGTTTCCGATAAACTAATATATTTTAGCATTGTTATTGAGAGCCCCAGGCTTCGCGCGAATCCGGCAGTTATCATAAAAAGTAATGACGCTAACCGTCATATCAATTGTTTCATTTTATGATAAAATCGCCATCAATGTCAAATAGTGTATGTATTACAAATGGTGTAATAGATACCGGATACGGATAACATAATCAAATGGGACCATTATCCCACATACTCTTTGGAGAAACTAAAATAACACTAAATATTCTGATACAATATTCGAAAGATTTTTATTAAGAAAAACGAAATGAAAGTGCCTCGAATATGTTCTTTTTGTTTAACAGATAGAAAATAAACAAAATTTATAACCCAAATAAAACTCATGGTTACCGACGATGTATTATTTAACTCCTCTATTCATTGCTTTCGGTTTTTGTCTCTAACATAATATTCTCTATTTAGCTGTATGAAATTGCTTTCATATCAATTCACCGAGTAGATTCTTTTTTTAAATTCATCAGAATATTCAGAAAAACAACATTTAGTCTGCATCGGTCCAGTATTAGGTGTATGGAGTATTCTTCATCTTAGAACAATTTTCTATTATATGTAGCTGTCACATTCAGTCAGATACAGGACTAAATGACCAAAGACCCTCCAATAGGTTTTAAACACTACCCTTCGTCATCGTCATCATCATTACAGCCCGGAATCAACCACTGCAGGGTATAGGCATTCCCTTTCTTCTGTCATACTTCCCGTGCGCCCTCCGTCTACCACCTTTCAAATAGACTTAGTCCGTATCCAAGCGTATTTTAATAAACACGTAATTACACCGAGACAATCCGAAAATGACCAGCTTTGTGTTTTTAATGCTCCTTCGGGATGAAGCCATAATCCCCGACAAAATGGCTCCACCTCAGAAATTCAACCTTCTCTTGACAAAACGATACGCGACTCGGCTGCCACCATTACCTTTTATTACTGCAAAGGTACACGAGTTTGCTTTTTTGACGTATAAATATAAGAAATTGTCGTAATAAAAGTGAATATCTCGGGTCGCCTTAATACAAAGAATAATTTGTTTGAACCTAAAAAGTGTCCTAGGAAATATTTTGGAGCAAACAGCGCTTGTAAAATTTTTATGTTTGTGGGATGGGGCAACAATCTGGTTTGTGGAAAGAAGTAGTATTTGCGCCTTGGTTGGCACAAAAGTTAATGTTTCGTTGATATCCAACTGAGCTTTGGGTTCTCTGTGTAATTTGCTTTTGTCTATAAGAATTATGAAACCAACTTACGTTCCCCAGGAGCTAAGTAAAGTTTGTTTTTTCAAAATCATTACAAAACTCAACAAACATAGCAATTATCTTTATTAAAATCTACTTGTACGATAGTCTGTCACAATAGTTTCCCAAACCGTAAGTAGGTAGGTACCCATGGAACTTGCTTGCTTTGGCAAACCCAGTTTTATTTGTCAAAATCGAGCATCTAAAGCTATTAGATTTGAAACCGATTTATAAAGCCGGTCACTAATCCAATGGCACTTCATTTGTATTAATCACCAGCCATGCCATGCGTGCACGCTAAATTATACACTGATAGAACAAACACTAACTGCAATTGTAAGTAGGTATGTGTGCAATCTACGTAGGTAACAATATAACATTACCTTCCTGTATTACCCCCCTTGACTGGAGGAAGTCGAGTAACAGAGATAAGACTACGGAAAATACGGATCCAGAAACCAATAAACATTGAAACGTTTATCAAATTGCAATAAACTCGAACACTATGATACACAAACACTTCTTGCAATTGTAAAACCCTTATAAATTCCAGACAACATTACATAACGCTGTACAATAAACATTCAAAAATATGACCACTATAAACACATTTTAAACTTATTGATAACCCAGTGGAATCAATTACAAAAACTGTACCATAAAATACTAAGCGAAGGAATTAATTCGATTGGCAAAGCAATTACGGCCAGTCACGATGGCCAGTGATTCATGATCTTCATTACGACGTAAATCATTTATGCTGGACGTGTGAATTTACATAGGGGCTATAAAGAATTTCTATAAACATGCAAATTGATAAGATGAAAAATTTGCGATCGCCAACGGGACATCGTCGCGGTTTTTATTTACCTACTTATCATATCATACGCCGGCCGCTACAGCCGTTTATAGAAATTGAACGTTCGTGCAGTTACTACGTTTTATATCTTTGTGATCACTTGATATATTTTGAGTGTTAGGCAAATAAGATTCTGGTGTTCTGTATCTAGAAGTAAACTATCAGGAAATCGAGCTTATTCGTGATTATGATGCTCGTTATCTTATCATGTAGGTTTCTGATTTCGATTAGATAGTGGGATAAACCTGTTATCGACCAGGATCCAGTTACGAGTAGATAACGACTTATGGTTACTCCACTGACGTCGTCTCATTTTTATACAACATTTTTGTAAAGTTTATCTTTTTCACTCGCTTTAAATTAATGGTCGTTGACAATTTATTACCTACTGAAAGCTTTCAGTTCAATTCATTAAATCAAGTAATGATAAACTAGTATATTATCATTAACTCTACACGATTTCAAATGTGTGTCTTTACCAATTAAAAAATAATGTGTTTAGTTCACCCAAAGATGCACAATATAGTATTTTATTATCATTTTAATCATCGCGACCGAAACAAGTCGCATGTTTACATGTTTTTTTTTCATTACCTAATACGTGATAATTATCACTATATCAGTGTCACGTAGGTAATTTACAATCTGTTTATAAATCTGCGCTTAGTTATGCAAGTCTCAAATGATAAAATACCGGTACAAACTTGTTTGCTTAATCAGATATCTTAGGATAGTACCTATTTATGAGTATTTCCGCCAAACTTTGGTAAAAACCTTTAAGACTCCTTAAAACAAGCGCGACACGCGATTATATCGCGTGTAGCGCCTGTTTATCGGAGCCTTTACTATGCCCGCCCGCCGCGGCCTTTGCCTTTATGTCTTACGATCGATTCCAATGTAGAATCAGTTACAAGCATTGCCTTGTATATTTTTACCCGCTTCTGCCTGTGACGGACGAAGGTCCGCGTGAAATGTCTTGTTTCCCCGACTCACACCGTCACATCGTGGTCACATCGCATCGCCTGCCCGCGCTAAAAGTTCGTTTTCAGACTTTCTTTTTGCTCGACTCCTAAAGGTCCTAGTGCGCTGTTAACCTATAGAGTTGCTAAAAGATTTGGACTATCAAACACAATATTTAAATCCGGCTGGTAGTTCCAGATATTAGCGCGTTCAGACAAACACAAACAAACCTTTTCAGCGGCATTATTAGTATATATAGATATAGCCTGCCATGCCTACATACCTAAGAAGAAGTCTGCAGGTTTCATACATATAGACGTCATCGTCTGCCTAGCTTTTTCCCAACTATGTTGCGGTCAGCTTCCAGTCTAACCGGATGCAGCTGAATCTTACATGGAACGACTGCCTATCTGACTGCCACAACCCAGTTACTGGGTAATACGATACCCCTTCCTTTGGTAAGTAAGAATGGTTGTCAGACTTTCGGGCTTCTGACTACCCTTAACGACTGTCAAAGACATACATACATATATATAGACCTAATATTCACAAATAATTTATAATTATTTTTAGGTCACCCAATGATGCCATGTAGGCATTCCGTGCATGTAGGTATTATCGTTTTTGACACAAAAAACCCAAAACCGATCGTTAAGTACTTATCTGAGATAATTATAATAATCACTATTATTTTCAGGATTTAGATAAGTAGTATATAAATATGCAAGTCACATCCGACATAAATCTTAATATGAATATGAAAGGATTTTGTCTGAATTTGTTGCATACTCAGATAATTTACTTAGGGTACATGAATATTTCCGGAAAACTTCGGAAAAACTCTTTACAGAAAATGTATATATATTATGAGCTGTGGCCCCTTCCACATTAGAATCGGTTAAAAGCATTGTCTTGTTTTCCCGCGCAACATGATGTTGGGGTCTTAGCGGCTTTCAAGATTCCTTGAAGTTGCTGAAAGTTCTCTCACATTTGTGTTTTCCGTTTAAACGATGTATCGTCCTTTGAACAACATTCTCATGCTTCTGAGTTTGATAAAGTAGGTATCTATTTTCGTTTTTCCGAGCTTGATTAACAGCTATGTTTATGCCAAACTTAAGGGAAGTGCCTACTTCGTAACACTTTTTGTTGATCACCAAACCTAGCTTGGAAAATGTTCTCAAGAATATACCGTTTATAACATCAATGGAATAAATCGTATACACAATAAAACAACCAGTCCCTTACTGAATAACAAACATATAAATAAACCGAGCAAGTTTGGCGATATTTTAATGATGATCAAACAATCTGCGCAACACTATCCAAGCGTCACCATGATTGTTGCTATAAATCTCACCGCGTGTTTCAACAATAATTGCATCCATAAACTTCACAGTTGACATGCAAAAAGTAATAAAAATCCGTCCGAGCACAGCTTTAGTGCACTATAGTTGTATGAAACTGCGTATAAACTACGGTTGCGCGTCGATAGTTACATTGTCAGCTGATTTGTGCATTGTTAGCTTTTGTTGTGAGCCTGCGATCTATATCAGAAGTTGGGTTCAACAAAAAGTAGAATAGAAATAGGTTTTCATGAACACACAGCACCCAATAACCATCACCAGATCGATAGATAGTGTGTATTTTTTTGAACTTATACCATAAGAGTAGGTATCATAGTACTATACGTATACAAAGTTATGTTAGCCTTACGTTAAACCAGTAAGCCAATCGATACACTATAATATGCACAGCAAGCCACCGCACAAAGTGATGTGAACAACTCGACGTTCTAGAGAAACTCGTTTCAAAATGTTACCAACGCATTGTTTCTAGAGAATATCTGAAATATAGAGCCAGCCCGATGAAATACCGCGCACAATGTGGAAACTATTCTTAACAATAGAGGTCCTTGATTAAGCCGCACTTCATGGTACACCCATTCTAAACTGTAGGAGACTGAATAAAAACGTACGTTTGACAAAGAACGTTACATTAACTTTGACAAGTCTATAACAGCGTCGTTCTCCTACAATTTGCGTACACCCTCTGTTCAAGTTCCAAAGCGGTTTTTGTTTCATTAAGTTCGCTACTCTAGGCTCGAGAATATAGGTCCTAGGCCATTGTTGTCTCGTCTCATTGTGATATTCAGGCTAGTGGCAGTCAACGAGCAATTTTCTCATTCGCTATTATGCGCTGTTATTATTCTCATTGTTTGAGACACATACATATTGTCTTATTAACGCACGCTCTAATGCGCCAGAATAGCGGCGTTGAATAGAAAACTACTTATTGCGGGTTCGTTTTAGAACTATTTTGCAATTCAGGTGTGGTGTCGCTAAAATGTTGAGTTTATACATACACTGCAACTCAATTCGGAAAACTCTCATTACGTTTATAGTTTAATAGATATAGAATTAGTTACATATTTATCTATTTCTCGACAAGTTTGTTTAGGAAAAATCCAAAATTATCCTTTTTAGTTATACTTTTCCACAATTTATAAAAGTCTATTTTTTCTGTAGTTGCAGTATCAATGAGGAGTTTTTTCCGCTTATTATTTTTAACAGTTATTTCCCCTCTGACCCGCTGCTATCTTTAGTAGGGGCGGCGACCCCCAGGTGCCATCCTTCATTAATCTTATTCCCTTGCGCGGAACTCGAAGAATCTTAATTTGAAGTTTCGACGCTCCTCTTTATCAGAACTATGCGAAAAGAATCCTCCGAAGGTATTCATTATAACGAGATAAGGGAGAAGGGAAATTTTTCATTGTTTAAAATTTTCCCTCGGCTTTGTTTGTCTGGGGACTGTTTTTGTTTTATTAAGCAGATTTTAATCAATCCTCATTTTTTCAGTAGCTATAAAATTCTTTCGACGAATCGCAAACTTATCGACGAAAAGAAACCAAATACTTAACATCTATTTTTTTATATAAAACAAATTCGGGTTAGTTACACCATTTATAACTCAAGAACAGCTGAACCGATTTTCATAATCTTTTATTTGTTGGATTTTTCTTGGCCCCGAATAGCAGAATAATTATTAAAACATGGGAACAAATAACAAAAAAAAATCTAAGGCGGCACGAAGTTCGCTGGTCAACTAGTTCTAACATAAAAGTTACTTTAACACCGAACCTTGTCGATACTTAGCTACTAACGTAAAAGTGTGGCTCGCGGTTGTAATTCACTAATCTTGTCAGAGATAAAATAACGAAAGTGGAGAGTAGGTACATCTTTAGTTTTAGCAACATTAAGACGGCATCTAAAGGTGCTCGAGCATGTCTGAGAGCCCAACTTTGACCGGTGCAGGGAAACCGTATCGTCTTAATGAACTTCTGAAGTTCCCCCCCAACATTCCCCGCGATACAAAAAGGAACTTACGCCTTAGATAATAAGTTTCCAATTGCTACAGCCACTCCTGAGTGATGCTAAATTTCGTGGTCAGTCCAGAGTTGTAGTTGAGGTAACAGAGATGTAAATCGCTACTGGTGTACAAAAGATACTTACAACGAACATTTGGGAATAATTTAGGTTAAGATTTATGTTCAGCCTCCCATCAACGTAGCTCTCTAATTTTGTTATGGTTGTTAGAGGAAAATTGGATGAGTCCACAGATAGTCCTTTGATTAATCCACAATTTTTTATGGACTTTTATTATTTATTTATTAAAAGTTTATGCACAAGTAAAAGAAATACTATTTACGCCGTACGGCATTTCATACAAACTTTCAAGCCCTTGTTTTTCGAAATGAATGAACCGATTTTAATGAAACTTCATACGCCTAAGCAGGATACAAAGGTCTAAAAAGTTACTTAAGAACATTTTCGAAATGTCTTATTTAAAAAAGACAACTGGAAATCTCTGTTTCTATGGAAAATTTTAAATCAGTCTAATTTGGCTGTAACACTATTTCTCGAAAACGTTCTTAACTACCCCCCCTCCTCCCTTCCCCCTCCTTCCTTCTTCCTCCTTTATCTTCCAATCAATTAAATGGCGTACCTACCAAAATAAAATCAGTATTACGCTGTAAGCTCTAGAGCTTCAAAACTACCCGCATTTTGTCCAAAGTGCTCCGTTCTCTTTCATTTATATAAGTGCTATCTAAAAGATAACACTAAAGGACTCGGCGCCTTTAAACACTAAAAGAGCAATATCGAGGAATCGCTTCGATATTCTGTTTTACTTATCAAAACAATGGAATTGAAATGCGTTAGCTACCTTCAAGGACCATGAGGTTTATTTCTTCGGCCTATTTCGATTTTCTATAAGAAATAATAAGTTTTGTATTCTAAACAATTCGTCAAAGACTTTATTTCGTTAATGACTAATTACTTAAAAGCCTCATTTGCTTTGATTTTGAAGTACAGTCATCAAATCGAGACGCCCGAAGGCACATATAGGCGGTTATCACACTACACCGGACACCGCTCCGGTGTACGGTGCTGCAATTTTTAACATTGACTTCAGAATCAGAACACACTGACAGACACCGCACCTCCGTGCGGTCTAAATAGAGTCTTTAAAAACTGCACACCGCACGCCAGAGCGGTGTCCGGTGATAACCGCGGTCAGTTTTCGAACGCAAGCCAAATGTTAAAATATCATCAAACATTCAGTCAAAATTATCCAGCTGTATTATCTATTTAATTATTTACAATTTGTCACATTTCACGGGTTTCTCCAAATACGATTAACGAAAAATTTGCTAGTTCTGGCATCATCGAACGCGCTTCAATCGGTCATTTTATTTATTCGCCTGGTCATACTTTCAAAATTCGTTCACTTCGTTCCGAGTCTTTCCATACAGTCAGTTTATCTGTTCCCTCATAACTCCAAACTACTCGTCGAATTTTGACAAATAAGTTAGATATGACTGTAAAGTGGTGGTATTTCATCACATCACATAAATATGGCGACTTATAGCGCATATAGTGTTACCAATAAAAAAAATATGAAAGACTAATAATTATAAGTGTTTGGTATCTAATGTAAAGTCTTAAAGAGAAAATAAATTGAAAATATATATTACTATTATACATACATTAATCCCAAAAAAAGGTAATTACTACTAAATGTCATTCAGGTAATTAAAGCATTATTTTAATCGTACAGATTACGTGTGACTCTCAATCAATCAATCAATCATGTTTATTGTGGATAATAGGTACAGAAATAAATACAGGAGTTAAGAATTACTCTGGTTATACGAAAACCGTATATAACTGATTCATTTGTTTACATTTTCATCTAATACTTTTGGAACACACCATACATACACACAAATGTCGAACTCACAACTCCTACATTAGCCGTAATCGCGTAAAAATAATGGCCCCAATACAAACACTCTTAGTAAAATCCTGGCATTATGTGGTTATATCGTTAAATTTTATTATTCTCACTTATAGTAACGCGATATTTATGACATAGGAGAAAGGCCTTCAAGTTTATTGTTTCATGCTTAAGAAGAGACGATGAATAAACTTGGCAATTTATGCCAGCTATAAAGTTAACAGTAACAGTAAACTCAAATAACAATCGCGCAAATCTTCAAAGCTATTCACTACGTTCTAATTGTCAGTTGTCTAGTGTAAATTGTTGAGAGGAATCGGTACAGACGCCAGCACATCAGGCTACCCGAAACTGTCAAATTTTCCCAATCAACCTTGAACCTAATTCTAATAGCGATAAAGTTGAAAATCTATTAAAGAAATATTACAGATTGTAGTAGCTTGATGTGCTGGCGTCTGTACATTTTGTTTGGTGCAAAATCGTGGCTACATAATAAGAGCCGCACGGGTCGATCGAAGGTTAGCTACGCTTGCTGCGGTCAGTTCGTAGATGGGTGAACATCCATTAAAAATCGAGACGTTGATCCCAGCTATTATTCGTAGATCTTTGACAGTCGTTACGGGTAGTGAGAAGCAAGTCTTACAACCAGTCTTAGTAAGGGGTATCGCACTAACTGGATTGGGGAGGTCAGATAGGCAGTCGCTCCATGTAAGATTCATTCTGCTTCCATTCTGGTTAGAATGGAAGCTGACCGCAACATAGTTGGGAAAAGGCTAGGCAGATGATGACGTTTACATGTATGAAAACTGGAGACTGTAGGTATGTAGGCAGGCTATATCTATTATACTAATAATGACGCTGAAAAGTTTTGTTTGTGTTTGTTTGAACGCGCTAAATTATCTGGAACGGCACTCGCTCCATGTAAAATACTAGTTTTTTATTCAGCTGCATCTGGTTAGACTGGGAGCCAACCCCAACATAGTTGTGAAAAGGCTAGGCAGATTGATTGATTGGTGCATTATCAGCCTATAATTTTCCCACAGAGAGGGAGTGGGCAGTAATCTACCACTTGGGCCCAGTGCCGGTTGGTAGATGTCATATGACTTCGAATGTTTGGTTCTAGGACATACCGGTTTCCTTGCAATGTTTTCCTTCGCTATTTTGAGAGCAGTGCGGTGATGAAATTATTTACACAAAGTAAAGCGCCTGCTGCGGGCGGAGAGTAATGGGTAGCTCACCGTCCGATCAGGACCAGGCCCGTGCCGGACGGCGCGTACGTGTTCCGCGCGCGCCTCAAAGAGATGTCAGCATTAAAAGAAGGGGCCCGTAAGGGCCGAAGCCTGCCGGGTCAGCGGGATTGTCCGAAAGGGTTACCGCTGGCCCGGAACATAAAGGGCGAAGGAAGGAACACGGGTGGGTTTTAGTCAGTAAGAGTCTGACACTCCCTTCCGCTCCACCCAGAGCGAGAGGAGTCATTTGATGATTTCCCATCCTGAAAAAAAAAAAAACCCCTGTTTGGATTAAATTCTTACGTAATCTCTCTAAGGGAAATTAGTAACACATCTATCTGTATTTAGAGTTTCAACTTTTTTTCTCACCACTTTTCTAAAACTTATTCATTGAATAACATTGTTAAATTATAATTGAAAAATCATCGATGAAAATTGAGGTTAGAAAGTTAACCTCAATTGAGAAACGAAAAACAACTATAACCTGATTTAAAATTAGAATTTCGGGTTTTAAACAAATCGAAGCACTCAAAATTGTAAGTGGCACTACAATTTGGCATCCACAGGTAAGTTTCCTGATACATTTGTTTACATTTTCATCACATAGGTACTTTTGGAACAGACATATTTCATCGATTGCAATCAAGGTCAACTTTTTCACTGACTACAGAAGAAAAATGCCTAGTACGGAAGCCCTCAGTTACGCGAGCATATCTTTCACAACTTTATCGGGCTATAATATTATAATCTGTAACATATCTGGTAGGATTAGTGCGCACGTACTCAACTAGTAAGATAATAATATCTTATCAGATTATTTTAATAAATATTTATAATGAGTAGGTAAATGTGTGTCTAGAGCTAATCAAGAGACGCAATCTTTGTCTAGATAAGGTCATAGTGACTGGGCATTATTTTAGAATGAATAAATTTAAAGCACGTTGCACACATTTAATGTACAGACGCCAGCACATCAAGCTACCCGAAACTGTCAAGCCTTCCCAATCAACTTTGAACCTTACTTTTCAGCGATAAAGTCGAAAATCTATTCTAGAAATTTGACAGATTGTAGTAGCTTGATTTGCTGGCGTCTATTATACAGACATACTGATTTTTCTCTTTGTTTTTTTTTTAATTCATAATATTAGGCCAGACAACCAGTCTTACCAAGGGGCATCGTGTTACCCAGTAACTGGGTTGTGGAGGTTAGATAAGCAGTCTTCTTCCTTGTAGCACTCTTGTCAGAGCGGTCGTGGTCCTCATGTAGTTTCTTGTTTAGGGGCTGATATGATTCGCCTAACGATTTCTCGCCACCTACTCCGATTTCTGGTATTTTAATTTAACACATTCCCTGTCCCATGAATCACATAGGATTCATGTTGATTGTTTAAATATTGTGTCTACTTTGTGGACAGTGAATCTGTTAATGCACTTAAAAAAGGGATAAGATAATTAAAAATAATAATAATTTATTATTTCCTTTATTTCATTATATACATACGAGTACAAATTATATTTTTAAATATTAGAATATAAAAATATATAACATTTAAAAATAGTAGCCCACCGGTATCGTATACCTCCGATTCCACAAAGCTACAAGGTTGTGTCTATGCAAATACCCTCCGTTAGCAAAACAAGAACACCCGGAGATAATAGGTACCTATGCCTGATTGATTCCCCCGGCCGGTGGCATGCCCGACAGATGTCAACCGGCAAAAGACGGCAGTCTTTCACAATAAATCTCCGTTAATTGTTCGTCATCATAACTTCGTCCATAATTGCACAGACAAAACCTTTTGTTTCTCCAAAGAGGTCACCGAAACGCAGCCCAGCTACGGACGCTAGTAAATCTACATCGGGTCCATGTAGGGCCCGGAAAAAGCGTCCGTGAAGCTTCTTACTCTGCCATACCTCCATGCGATCATTAATGTCAAGCACTGCTGGTTTGCGCCAGTTCTCTTTACCTAAGGAGAGCGGGGTGAGGCCCTTGTCCACTATGCTGCCGTACTTACAATAAGTGCAATAACTCGGATTTTTGGCTTTTGGCTAAAGGCCATATCATTGAGGAGTAGCCCCTTAGTACCGCGGGACCCATTCTTACATCCATTCTGAGAGGCAGACATGATAGAGTTGGTATCTATATGTTTGTTAATTTTAGTTCTCAAAATGGATATATGAACTTAAACACGGTACGGCACGGAACGGTAAACATGTGATCGGCCTATAATTTTTGGGGTTCGTGTTGCTACCTGATTTATGGAGCAGGTGGATAATTCTTGTCGTTAGGAACTGGGGTAGCGAACCAGACTCTAAAGCAGTCTGGAACAGAGATGCCAAGCGAGCGTGCGACCTTGAAAACCATTTAAAGGCTCGTACACACAGGCGCGACGCGACACGCGACACAAAGGCACCGCAAGTCGCGCAACGAGCGGTGACTTTGTGTCGCGCGCGATTCGCGTCGCGCGTCGCGCCTGTTTGCAGGAGCCTTAATCCAAAAGTTATGCAGCCCGTCCGGTCCCGGAAACTTCCAAGGCAACGGACAGACTACATGTGCTACATCTTGGGGGCAGATGGTGATAGACCCCATTTCTGGTATTGGATCGCAGGCTCGCTCGACTTCCCGAGCCCAATCACCTTCGGTGTGACTGACAGGTACCGACTAGATACTGCGCCAGAAGGAACACATGGCATTATCATCCGGCAGGCACGTCTCAGCCACACCTTGGTCCAGTCGTTCCCAACCCTTTACCTTTATCGCTCTGAAAGGTGCGATTCTGAGTGTATCGCTCTACTCGCCGCTTATCCCGACGAATACAATTCGCCCATGCATACGCTTTCTGCTTCAGGTGCAATTATTGCGGATTTAATTTGGTCAGTCCAGCTCATGGGTGAGCTCCGTGATCTAGTGTCCTCCACTCTACCCTGCACGACAAGGACACAGAGACACCCTCACGCCTCGAGACATGCCCGAAGTATTTGAAGATGCGCGTTTGGATCAGAACAGATAGACGCTTTTTGATGTCGAGTGTCACATGTACAACCAGTAAAATGAAGTTTATACTTAAAAACTTGCATTTTTTACATTTTACTCTGCACGATATTTAGCTTTACCACCTAATTTAAATACATTTTTTATACAATTTTTCAGTGAATCTTTGATAAAAAATATTAAAAAGAAATATTTTTATTTTAAAAAGATGTGTTTGTAATACAAGTACAACTGCTTTCTATTGAACACACGAAAAGATTATTCCCATACATTCAATCAAACAATAATAAAAATATTTATCAGCAGGTGAATCAACAAAACCAGTAATGAATGATTAGCGGAATAAAGAAAGAAAGTACCTACTACCAAAATTCAGTGGAGACCGGTAATCGATTCGGGTCAATGTCAGCAACATCAATCATTGGCTGGGGGCTTCGTAAAAACTGAACGTATGGATCGGATCGCTCCGAAGCCTCACTCATATATCACTCGTCCACTCGTCACTTTTATGTGATTGGCGTAACTTACGGCCTGAAGCGGAATGGTGACGCAATCAAAATGGCTGCTAAATAAATCCCGTTGAAAACCAGAGACAATTGTAGAGGAAAAATAGCTAGGTTTTAGTTTGTAGCTCGTAGTATGTGGGGAATGCATTTTTGTCAATGTTTCACTCGTACACTCGTCAATTTCATGTGATTGGCGAAACTTACGGCCTGTAGCAGAACTGTGACGTAATGAAAATGGCTGCTTAATAAATCCTGTGGAAAGCCAGCGACAATTGTAGGGGAAGAATGGGAATTTAATATAGGAACTTTGTAAAACTCTATGTAATTTTAAGAGTTTATGTACGTCCTACCTCGATAAAGAGTATTAAATCTAAATTCCTTCACTAATATATCACTCGTCCACTCATCACTTTTATGTGATTGGCATAACTTACGGACTGAAGCGTAACTGTGACGCAATCAAAATATCCGCTCAATAAATCCCGTGGATAATTAGCGACAATAGTAGAGGAAGAATGTGTAAGTACTAGTTTGTGGCCATGTTTGTGGCTCATAGTGTATGGAAAATGCTTTTTTGCAAATATTTAGGCAAAGTTACTTCTCTCAAATATTACTCGTACACTTTTATGTGATTATCGTAACCACGGCCTGAAGCGAAACTATGACGAAATCAGTGTGGTGGAAAACTAACGACATTTTTAGAGGAACAATGGGTAGGTTCCAGTTTGTAACTCGTAGTTGGTGTGGAATATGTTTTTGTAAATGTTTTGGCAAAGTTACGGGAACTTGAAGCATGTTTAATAATTTGTAGGTACTTGCCTTGATGACACTGCCAATAATTTACAAACCAGCACATATTATAAAAGAACGGAATTCTCAAAATTTGTTCACAATTTTATGGGTTGTGCATGCTGACTTTTTTTAAACCAATCTCGTTAAATCCTAGCGAAAAACGGTGAATTCCTTTCAGCGTTTTTCTCTCCGTGGGCCAAATTTTAAAAGAAATTAAAGTAACATCGGTGATAATATATCAAAAGCCCGACTTCCGGTATTCAAATAATAACGAATTCGTAGATACGCCCGTTTCAAACGTGCAATTAATAAAATTATATATTTCGGATAAAAAATATTATATTTGAACATTACGTAACGAGTTTGCATAATATTAAATCGAAACTAATACACATAATTCTATCAATTAACAATATGGCTACGACAGAGTAGTCCTATATAAATATATTCAAGGACTCATTAAAAAGTTAGTGTAAACTAATGTATATGCATAGCTTATTATTCACGATGTGTATCGCGTGATTATCATTGCAAATGCTCACGCATAGTCGTGAGGGACCGAGCAGTATAAACGGACAAATGAGATTAGCGTCCTAATTCCTTGATTGATGCTAAACCACCCCTCCTACGTAGCGCCGTATGCATAGTAAAGTCATAATTTGAGCTCACAAAGCATTATGCTAATAATGCTGGAAATGATACGATACAAAACAAAAAGATAGCGAAATAATGATGTTTTTTCTGACTTTGGTTTTTAATTAAAAAAATGAAAGACAACACACTCTTTCGGCGTGCTTTGTGTGCTGTCTTTATCAATCAATCAATCCAAAAAGTCAAGGGTACAAAAATCGCAAATACAAAAGTATCGGCATCATTAATTAAAGAGGTTTCATTTCAATAAACGCTCTTACCCGCCATTAAATCGAAGATATGGAACTAATTAATGTTAAGCCTGTCCATTTTCCCTCCAACCAATTGTTTGGATACGTATACGTAGATAGCCAATGAACTGCGGCGAATACACACAGAGATAAAATTAATGTGCAAAGATACAAAAACAATGAGTTTCTTAATCAACTTGCGCGCGGAATAAAAATATCTACAGGCTCTTCCAGCGATATTTTATTATTTATTTAGTGTAGTGTGCGCAGGGCGTCAAAACGGGCGTGTGGTTAATATTTCACGGTGCCGACGTTAAGTCGACGGAGATTTATGGAGCGGCAATAGCTTGTGTTCTACAATTAACTAGCCACGAAACCTGGAACCGTTCGACATCGGCCTATTGGGTGCAACGCGCACCAATAATTAGGGACGGGCTCAACCGTTAACAATTTAAGAGCAACTATTGCGAATGCAAACGGGAAATCAACAGATAGTGCTGGTTTTGAATATCGATAGAGCATGATATCAGAATTTAGAATTATTTGTTCTACATTCCGTTTTGATTACTGAGGTTGTATCCGTCTTTACTATCTAAATCGTACAGCCGGTCCATTCTGTAAAAATCTCACCGTGAAAGCTTAGGTGATGCGAGTTTGTTTTTGCTAGGAATTGTCACTATTGACAGCTCACTCTACGCTCACTTCACCTAAGTTTTCATGGTGAGATGGTTACAAAATAGCACTGCGGTTATACGTAACCAGTAAATGAATCTGTCTTAAACACTCTGAAAAATATACGGGTTGTTAATTTTCATCCGGATGTGGGTAATTTTTAGTTAGCATATTAAAATACATAATCAGCCTATAATGTTCCCACTTCTGGGACACAGGTCTCCTCTCTTCGAGAGGGAGTGGGCTAATAATCTACCACGCGGGCCCAGTGCGGGTTGGTAGATTTTATATGTCTTCCAATTTTTGCTTCTAGGTCATACCGGTTTACTCACGATGTTTTCCTAATTAAAATTGACTCGATCTAGGATGCTTAATGAATATCATACTACTTTTAGCTAAAAATACGCAAAGCTTTTTGTTAGCAAGCGAGTAGGTTATACCTACATTCGCTTGTATCAATTCTGATGTCATGAAATAATTCACATGAATTCACTCGAAACGCATAATCTGCTGACTCAATTGAATATCCAGTCTAAAACACAGCTGACGAACGAAATTCAGACACATCTATGTTGCAAATTTATTTAGCTGCTGAAAATAGAAATGACATCGTGACAATAGGATGTACTGTGTAATAATTTCACGAAAACTAGAATGGAATGATTCATGATAAAATATAACTGTAGAATAGAATAGAATACTCGTTAATAAAGTCCTCCATACCGACTCTCATAGACTGATAGGACGTCACTCCGGCACGACCGGAGAAAAGAAAGACAAGCGCGATGACACAATCACACAACGCTGGTAATTTATTTCAAAATATGAAGCAATTATCTATTTTCAAAAATCTATTGTTTGGATTAAAAATTAAAACACTAGTGCTTTAGTATATTGCTTGTAGAATAATCTGACAAAAAATCAGAGTGATTGTATGTATATTAATATATATTTCCCACGCACAATGGTCCATTGAAGGACTAAGTGCGGAAACCAAACCCATAACATAGATTTATATTAATATGGTTTTTATTGTAAAAAGAAAGTTTTTAGAGGTATCTTCATGATTTTTTCTATTGTATCAAATTAGTTGTGTTATATTTTCAATACAATATCTACCTAGCATATATCCTGAAGAATATCATATATTTTTCTGATTTTGTTTACCGTAGTCAGTCATATACCTACTTTTATTGCTTCTAAAACTTGCGTTTTTTGCGTTTAGGTCCTGTAATCCCCTTAAAGGAAGAAGAAGAGACAATACTGCAGTTAGTCAGTGGTGTACCATTTACATATACAATAAAGACGGACATACATAAAGCAATGTTTGGTGATTTCACTTGATACTTATTCAATTAAATCACACATCACATTACACAATCTAATCGGTTTGTTGCATTAAAGTCCATTGAATTCTTAGTACTGTAGGCAAATCTAATCAGAACCTGATCTTTTGATTTAAAACATTCCAAATGCTTTTAGTCTGTACACGCATAAATAACAAATCCAAACATTAACCCCCTTTATTCATAAACGTTGCTTAAGTAATGATTAACGACTGTTAAAACCATACATTTTGACGTTTTAAGGTCAGTTAACTTTGATCATCGTTTATATATAAACCCCTTAAAGCTACATCACTATAGCTACGTAGTGTTCACGTTCGGAGCAAGTATAGATTTTCATACATATTAGTATGTATGTAGGGTGAACGTCACAATAGTCGTCTAATGCGGTGTCGTAGATTACTGCGAGTAGCCTGCCTTGCCATCAACCGCAACAGACATGGCTGCACGTTTAGATGACAATGCATTATTATCGTCGTCTCCTCGTTCGAAATCTGACTGTAATGCCATCAACGATATTAAAGCGTGGTTCATCAGTTTGGCCTTTACTAACTTCCAGACTACGCCTCTCTCGGAATACTCAAGGTATTCTAAAGATGATTTATTTTCCAAAAAATTGTTATGTATTCAGCGATACCTATATAGGATGTTTGAAAGATGAGTGCAAAGCCTGAAAGGAATAATAGATGGAGCATTTTCAACCTAAAAAAGAATATAAAAATAACATGCCAACTTTAACTGGGGGCACTGTTGACAATTAACAGTTAGAAATTGGCTTATTAAAAAAAATACAACTAAATAAAACAGTTAAAATAACATTTCGTTTTAGACATGTATCGCTCGAAATGCCCTAAATGATATCAACTACCATTAAGACGACTTTTCGTTCCCCCGTTAAAATCACAAATAAACTGTGCTGATTAATATGCTAATCATGTTTATATCACATCAATTTTGCCTTCCACAATTAGATTTGGAACATTCCAAAAAAATAATTACACTCAGAACACTCACTCAATGTTTCCAATGCATCAACTTTCTGATATACCTACCTCTCAGAACATCCAAAAAAAATACAGGTGAAGCGAAATCCACACCCGTAACGACTAAAAATCAATACAGGTAAGGTCCATTACGGTACAAACAATAATTAAATACTCTTGCTATCCCCCAATGGAAATAACCGAGATACTACATTACTTTTTATAACTCGCAACTGTAATTAGCAGCTGTTTAATAATCCTTTTAGCGTTTTATCGCAAACAGTTTACGACGGAAGGGAAATGGATACCCATATTAACTTTTACAGACTATGTGTGAGCGATATCGTGAAATTGTATGTGCTCTGCATTGTTTGTGCATACTGTATGCTGGATTCGGAAGAGCACTATTTCCATATTTTTCTGGAACATTTGTGTTGAACAAGTCGTGTTTGCAGAAGGTAACCGGTACCTACTCATACCTCTTCTTGATTGCGCATTTTATTGCAAGAACTCAAATAAATCGAAGAAATATAACTAGTAGATATTGTGAAACTTGATTGTTTAATGTTCTGGTGACTATTCTAATTCATTCTGGCCATTTATCCAACTAATAATAATATGAAATCAAGACGAGCTCCTTTTACTTCTTTATATCATGTAAACATTGTCACGTATTTCTAACTAACTGCAAAGTTTTTTTTATCCAGCTATCCAATAAGAGCGTGACGATACTCGTAACTTGAAAACCTAATTCAAACTTCGAATCCCATTTCACCGACTGTTGACAGAACTATCCGTTGACATCAGAGATTTAGTTGCGACCCCAGGGATATCACGGGGATGACCAAACTACCCAACATTTTTGTATATCCAGTAAAACTTTTAACTTTAGCTATAACTCCATGGACGTCTATTACTTTCTCCTATTGAGCCGTGGCGGTAACTTTTTAACCCCAGTTGACGTGGGGTGAATAACTCGCGTTGACAGTTGTAAGGGGTTCGCGGAAACTTTCCTCCCCTAACGCTTATTGACCTCTTACCCTACGAGAAAATGCATTCTCCAACTCCCGGCCGAATATAAAGCCATATCTTTGACAGGGAGATGGAAATTCCAATGGAAATCGACAAAATAGCATTTGCGTTATAATATTTTGGTTAGGGGAATGGAAACGCATAAATCATTTTATCTATTCTACGATACCGTTCTATCCATTTTTTTTTTATTCTAATGTGCGCAATTTCTATTCTGATGTTTCAAAATTTTGCTATAAAATTTCGTCTTATAACCATATTTCAGAAAGATACTTCACTGGCAAATTGCCACTTAAAGACCCTAAAAAACCCACTCGCAAAATCTAAATTTACTTCTTGTACAGCTTTCGCACAGTTTTTTTTTTTTAATTCAATGTATTAGATAGCGCAGATTCACCCCTTTGAATTTATAGTAAAGTAAAAAATATAGCAAAGATAAGCGCATATACGACTATACGTCCGTTGTAATGTCACGCAGCGCAGCGCAGTCACATTAAAATGGATGCCACCGTTTGTAGTAGGAAGCATACAGTACAGGTCGGATAGCGAGGTGTACAAATTACACCGGTGCAACAGTGAGTGAATGTGGGCTCTTGACCCATTTCGGTGTCACATCTAGTCACTATACATTACAACCTGCACTGACTTCCACCTAAATGCAAGTGAAAAGCGTACTTTAGAATTTTCGGTGCTAATTTCTCAAAATCGGGATTCAGTTTCGTTAGAGGAGCGGCTTTTGTGTGGAATGTGTTTGGTATACGTCACACTGTTTCGTAGAAAACGTTTCTCTATTAAACGTACAGTGTTTTCAAGTCATCTTTTGATCTTTTTAATGGGAACGCTTCTAGTGAACTTTATATACGGTCATGTGAAAGGTTTTCTATAATCTAGATATATGTCAATATGTAGGTAGATATACTATCACTTTAAAAGTTTTTCCCCTATATGGGGATTCCCTATCCATTATGGACCTTAGTAAACCAAGCTTTACAAACTACTTGCGCGAAGTTTGAGACTGTTCGTCGCTCTTAGGAACATACATACAATGCATAATACTCACATTATCACCTCTTCTGTTCAAAATTCTTTAAAAATGCTCTCAAAATTTTGCGTTTTTTAATTTTCCACCAAAATACTAGTGGTCTAACATGTACAAATTGTAATTTGTTAATCTAATATTACATAGTCGTACACTCGTACATAATATGCGGTATCGTAGCACGGGCATACGTGCACTGCACTTGTTATTTCTAATATCGGACGCGAACTGGCACTGCTAGCTCATTTCATTTGTATTCCACAATGTGGGGCACATTTCGTACAAACACTGGTAACCCCGGAATTGAATTCGTAATAGTAGGTACTGTAGTAAAACGTTTCCTTGGTTTTTATTATTGTGTCAGGTTGTGAGAGGCTCTTGAAAGAGACGATGGAAATAAAGATGGATTAGGATTAGATTTAATGAAACTAAAAAAATTAAGAGTTGCCGGTCGTGGGTTCGAACCCAGTCAGGCGCTTTACTTTGTTCATCACGACTGTTCTCAAAAAGAAAACATCGTGAAGAAACCGGCATGTCCTAGAACTAAAAAATTCGAATACATGTGACATCTACCAACCCGCACTGGGCCTGCGGTGTATTGCGGCCGAATCGTTGCGGAACATTATAGGCTGATCATGAAAGAAAGAGTGAAAACTATTTTCTCTTATTATCTCACAAATAGGATGTTTATCCAGTTTACCAACTCAATCCATTATAGCATGAAGCATGTGAAAAACGCTGAATCAGCAACCACCATTATTTTGCTTGACCGAAAATCCTACGATAGAAGTTTAATTAAATTTTTCTCTAGATTGGATTTTTCAAGAAGTAAGTGACATAAAACCGACGGAGACGAAGGATTAATTATCTGTTGGAAGATGCGATCATACAGCATCCAAGAAACTGGTACCGTATATAAAATGCGATAGAAACCAGATACAAGATAAAATCTAGGTATGTAATAACAAATTATTATCCCACATAAATAATGTATCATACCGAATAATCTGAAAACTAATCTCAGAGTGTTCAACGCTAAAACTTAATGCAAACGAACACGGAACAAGCCTCATCTAATCTGCTACCTACTATAGATATTTACACAGTGTTTTGTTGGAAAACAGTGGCTCTGCATTCTGTGCTCGTTACCTCAGTGACATGTGTCAGCTGACTCCAGTTTATACAGACTCGCTATTACAGCCGCAAACTAGTTGGACTGTCGCAGAAGATGGTCCGTGAACTCTAATAATACGGACTGAGTGAGTCTTTAAAGATTTATGTGACGTCAGCTCATCGATACGGCTTGCTGAGTTGCTAACAAAGGTATGCGAAGTTTGTTTGTGTTCGATTATGTTGATGGTTCGTTTGTAGATTGTCGTTAAAGTAGAGAAAGTGATTGGTGCTAGATTTCACAAGTGTGTGGATATTTAAGATTATTTACATCCGTGCATAAGCATCATCAGCCTGTAATGTTCCCTGCTAGGAGACAGGCCTTCTCTCTGTGAGAGGGAGTAGTCCCACCACGCGGCCCCAGTGCTGGTTGGTAGATGTCACATGTCTTCGATTTTTGAAGTGAAAACTTCTTTATGGGCGTTGGGCATTTTTTAGATGGGGAAAAACCATTGAACTTGCAACACTGTTACCGACACCTCTGTTTTAAGTTTTGGCCATTATAAAGACATCAACGCGCGGTACATTTTCTTTGGGAAGAATGACCTTCAAACATATTTATAAAATTACTATGCTTTTTCAAGTTTTCACTTCTGGCGGCACTCCTGGAGTGCCACTGTTTTTTTTTTTTTATTCTAGCATTTGCCGGTTTCCTCACGATGTTTTCCTTCACCGTATTAAGAGCAGTGGTGAAAAAATTATTTACACAAAGTAAAGCGCCTGCCTGGGTTCGAATCCACGACCTACTCGAATGTCGGGGTTTTACCACCACAGCTTTTTTCAGTTGTATGGTCTTTGGATAATTAAAAGATCTTCTAATGCTTATTACAAGTGAAAGTACTACGAAGTACTTCTGGGATACGAGTGCATACCTAGATCACGTAAGGCGACTGTTACTTGGTGAGATGATCATAGTGTAAGAACTCTCACAAACATTAATTACAATAGTATACACAAAACAATGCTCAAATATATTTTAATTTTGCTAACCGATACATAAAACCGACTATAATCATGCTCCATATTCCACTTCCACTGCATAACCAGCTCTCATTCACAATTCACGTTATAATTCCCACGTCTGCAATCAGGCATCTCGTCATTCACGCTCTATCTCGCAAATAAGGCGAGGACGTGACAGTTGACACAACAGCGTGTTAGCTGTCAACACGGCTCACCTACTACGCAAACAAGGCAACTAGTTTAGGCACCCGATGACAATCCAACAAGACGCTGAACCTCTGACGACTCATTCCATCCACCTAACTGACATTTGGGCCCGTTTGCACCACAAATCACTTAATACATTTATCGCTAAATGAGTTGCTTCGTAATTGCTCAATCGTTGTTTGAAAATGACAGTGACAGGATAATGTTTTTAAAACATTTAGCGCTAAATGTATTTAGTGATTATCTTGTCATGCTGGCTTTATGCCTAAAACATTCCACATAACTGATTTGAACGTGACGTTTCAATATGCTTTTAATATTTTTAAGATTTTATTTTTGAAATGTTGAACTAGTCAAGGCACGTGTTATATATGCATTCGTTTTTTGCGTGACGCTGACTGCCTCGTTGGACTAGTGGTTGCAAAGGAGGTTCTAATGATAAATGATAAATGATTTTATTTGAAAGTAGGTTTGTATAAACACTCTTACACGTCAATTATGTTTTTTTAAACTAGATGAGGTCGGCGTTTCCTATCTGACTACTCTGAGAAGAAAGGCCGAAACAAACTCAGAGGTCACAGTCTCTGTTCCGTAGTCGTGTTATTAAATAATGCAGGGTTTTACGTAGCTAGAATACTTGTTATTGGGGAGAATCCATAAATAAAACCACACAATTTTGCTGTAGAAAATCAAGAGACAAATATTCATAGACTACTCTCTTTTATTTTTTTTTCTCTTGTCTTTGACATTTAGGTTGCGTTCACAAAGTAATAAAATTGCGTTCACTTTAATTTACAACATCCTCCAAACGCGCAAAAGAAAATCATAACATTTTTTTTTTTTTTTTTTGTGCTTTAACATATTTACCATTCACATTTTGAACATAATTTTAGTTAATTTTCTCAACTTAACATTATTTATTACCCATCAGATAAGTTACAATGCAATGGAACTCAAAAATAAACACAAATGGACTACTGGCAGTCAACAAGTTATCATACCTACCAAATTAAAACTTAGAACAAGTTACAATAGGTACGCAAATCATACATACAAACTAAATTTACTGGGCAACTTGACCTTTCTTCCTGATCTTGTATTTTGAACTTTGTCGTGATGTGGGGACAATGAAACAGTATTACTGTCTGCTATAGCAGAGTTGGCATTAGGGACCCCACTTTTAAAATTATTACCTGGTATCTCCAGCCTAAACAACCTTTGTACTGGGCGAATCCGTACTCCCGACGAGGTCTTAACTTTTGCTGTTCTTTGTACACCATCCTTGCCTGAGATTAACTGTTCTATAATACCCAGAGGCCACTTAATCCTTTTCTCATCTGTTTCTATTAAAACGATGTCACCTACCTCTATTTTGTCAGACTTCTCTTTGCCTTTTTGAACAAGAAAAGTAAGATATTCCGACTTAAATCTCTGACGAAATTGCTCTCTCAGTGTTTGTAAATATTTCAGACGACTATTTAAACTCGTTGCGTCGATCAGATCCAAATCGGTCACCTCTGAATTAGATATGGTCTGAATAAAACATTGAGGAGTTAGTGGCTCCAAATACTCACCCTTGTCGTCATTGATAAACGTTAAAGGCCGCCCATTCAGTGTAGCCTCGCAGTCACCCACTATAGTTTGCAATTCATCGTATGTCACAGATGTCTTACCTATAATACGACGCAGTAGGTCCTTCATTATTCGAATTAAACGCTCCCAGTAGCCTCCCCACCAGGCTGCTAAAGGTGCATTCATTTTCCAAGAGATTCTTTTGACGGTTGATTCTCTCTGTATTTCCTCCCAATCTAAAGAAGAAAATAAGTTTTTTGTGCCCTGAAAATTTGTACCCTGATCCGACATTATCGTACTTACTCGTCCTCTCCTTGCAATAAATCTACGTAGAGTATTCATAAAAGCTTCTGTGGATAAGGATTTAGTTGTCTCTAAATGTACTGCTCTATACACTGCACAGGTATATATGACAATCCAACATTTCTCACCTTCACGAATATATAATGGGCCTGCTAAATCCACTCCTGTTGTCTGAAATGGTACAGAACAAGTGACGCGTTCGGGAGGTAGCGGCGCAGTCGGTGCTTGTGTAGGCTTAGCTCTATATCTAGTACAGATTGTGCAAGAATGAATTACAGACCTTACTAAACGTCGAATTCCTATTATCCAAAATTTCGACCTTATGTCCGTAATCAGCTGATTGGCACCTGCATGCTGGAGCTGTACGTGTCGCTGTTTTACCATCATCATCACTATTGGTTCTTTCGCTGGCAACAGGTAAGGTGTCCTTATACTTTCTGGAAAGTCTGATAACAATAGTTTAGTCTTCACTCTAACCAAACCTTCACTGTCTTCATAAGTAGTCAAATTATTTTTAAATTTTAATATATCCGAATTCTTTGTTTGTATTAGTTTTATTATTTGTTTTTCTGCCTTTTCATACTCTTTAAATGTTATTTCTCCCTTCTTTTTATTATTTACATGCCTGGCATTGTTTAAAAACCGAAGTAACCAGGCTGTCATTCTAATTAATTTTGAATATTTGGAGAAATAACTTTGTAAAGATTCCAAAAAGCTGGTATCTACACTTACCATATTACAAACAGTCTTCTTAGTTTCCAGGTATATCTCTCTTTCATCTACCGTGAGCTCTGAACGTGGCCACTCGTCACGCGGCAGGTATAACCATCTGGGCCCCTCCCACCAACGACAATCATGAAGAGTTTTGGCGTTGCAGCCTCTTGAGGCTAGATCGGCCCAATTCAACTCACCGGGGATATGATACCAATGTGTTAGGTCACTATTTTGGCGAATCTCTTTCACTCTATTGCCTACAAAAGTTTTCAGAGGTAACTCACGTTTTATCCAAGCCAATGTAACACCAGAGTCAGTCCAGCAATACTCATCGCAATCCCGGAGTTGTAAAGTTTTCCTCACATATGTAAGTAGTCGTGAACCTATCAGTGCTGCTGTTAATTCGAGTCGCGGTATAGTGGCTTTTTTCAGTGGCGTCACTCTCGACTTTGCTTGTATAATTTGAACTGTCACGTTACCTTTATTTTCCGCTCTCAATAAAACACAAGCGCCACAACCATCTTTGCTTGCATCGCAAAATAAATGAAGACTTAACTTACATTCTTTCAGTGTGTCCGCTGTAAATCTTCTCGGTACTCTGCAGTCTTGAAGGTATGTTATATACTTATACCAATCGTGAAACTTAGAAAATAATTGGACAGGTAGTTCCTCATCCCAGGTCAGACGTCTGTCCCACGCTTCTCGCAGTATTAACCTTGGAATCAACATTACTGGTGATGAGTAACCAACCGGGTCAAATATTTTATGTGCTATTGTCCCAACTTACTCCAAGTACTGATATAACATCATTACCTGATTCATTGATACCATGAGATGTTACCCACATTCTCAGGTTGAACTTGCCTGCATTCATGATAGATTTTGCTTCTTTTATAAATTTGTCTGCTTCAGCCTCGGTATCTAAACTCACCACACAGTTGTCCACATAATAAGAATGACTTAATAGTTCCGCCGTTTCGTTCATATGTCCACCTTTTATTTCATTCAAATGGTGTAGAATAGTTGCTGTTAATAAAAAGGGACTTGAAGTTAAACCGAAAACTACTCGGCAATGTCTATAAGTAATTAATTCATCATCCTTGTACCAAAGAAATTTTAAATAATCTCTATGTTCAGGTGCAATACTAATCTGCAGGAAGGCTTTTTCAATATCTGCAGTCATGCCGATAGCTTTAGTACGGAAGCCTATAATCAAATCTGGTATTAGTTCAATAAAATTACTACCTTTTTCTAAACATGCATTGAGACTAAGTCCATTTCGATCAGTAGCAGATGCATCAAACACTGGTCTGACACTGCATGTTAAACTTTGTTTTTTAAAAACAGGGTGGTGCGGTAAATAATGACCAGAATTAGGATTACTATCAGTCCTTTCGATTATACCTAGCTTTAACCAAGTTTCAAAAACTGCATCATAGTTTTGGAGATTTTGGGACTGAATTAGTTTTTTATTCATAGATTCTAACCTCTGCTTGGCTTTTATAAAATTTGGTGATAAATCTTCACAGTTAGTTTTGAAGGGTAATTTAACCTCATACCTGTCATCCACCTTCTTTATATTTTCTTCGAATGTCTGCATCATATCAGCTGCGATCTCGGCCTTTGTTTTTACTTGTACTGGATCGCAAATGCCGAGGGTTTCCATGGTCCAAAAATCTGACAGGTCCCCCTGGCAGGTGCAATGCAGTATGGTGATGAGACTACAGTAAGTGCTTACCAATTTTCCTTGAAGTGTCCATCCTATCTTAGTTTTTATTGCAACTAATCCATTCTGCAATTGGATCATTGTACCTGTGAACAAATAACCTAAGAAATCTGCCCCAATTAATAGCCCTATGTCGGTTTCATCATTGCCCACATCTGTCAAAGTTATTTGACATTCATTCAAAAGCTTATTTAACCTTTCATCATTTGTGCTAATTTTGGGTAAGTTTGTGCAGATACACTCTTGCGCCACTGCGCCCAACTCCATTGAAAACTGATTGTCCAACGCATTTACTTTTAAATTGTATAAAGAGAACTCCTTTGCAGTAGATTTTACTCCTCCAAACAGGCAGTGCGTTAATCTTTCTTTTCCCGATGATGGAATGTTCAATTTTTCAACAATATCCTTCTTCACATATGTTCTCTGAGAACCGGAATCACACAAAGCACGAACTCTCATCTTTTTATCCTGATGTTGTATCTCAACTACCAGTGTTTGAAGCAGTGTTTGTGCCTTCGGCTGTACAGCTGAGAGTGAAGTAGATCGATCTCCACCTGCTTTCTTCTCTTTCGCATTATCATTTTTCTGTTCTGGACACAGGACAATAGAATGTCTTTTCTGACAAATCAAGCACTTTACTAATGCTTTGCACTGCTTTGGGTGATGTCCCCTTCGTAGGCATATTGGACAAATCTTCTTTTCTTTGATAATATTTTTCCTGTCTTCTAGTTTTAGTTTCTGAAGTTTATAGCACTCAATACTAGAATGGCTCTCTTTGTCGCACCACACACAAGTAATCCTTTTTATTTCTTTAGAGTTTGTCAATAACACTTCTGTGGTAAGTGGCTTTTCTTTCTTTTCTTCACTTTCTGTGTCTTGTTCAAAAGTTTTTCTTGAGATTTCTATTCTTTGTTCACCGTCTACTTCTCTTTTCAGGAAACTTAGGAGGTTGGCAAGCTCTTCTGTAATGTCCTTGCTAGCCATTTTACATCTTTCCCATGTTCTCAGCAAATCCTGGGTCAATGCCGATTCAACCATTGGGAGTAAGAATGCTGCATATTTGTCTTTATTTACTCCTAGGCTTTCTAGCGCTCGTAGCTGTGCATTCAATTTATCATAAAGTTGAGTTATTGTGATATTTTGTTTTCTCATTAGAACTAATGCCAGTAATTCCCTCACATAAACTTGTATGAGCAACTCTTCTCTGGCATAACGAGTTTTTAACTGCTCCATGCACTCGTTGTATGAATTTGGAGGATAGCTTTCAACTAGAGCCCTTACTTCAGAGTCTTCTTTCATAGATTGCACTAAGTACTGGTATTTGTCAACATTATCTAGACAAGGGTCATCGTGTATTTTCTGGAACTGGCCCCAAAAGGGAAGCCATCCCTTTAAATCACCATCGAATATTGTGAATTTAATTTTAGGGAGCAATATGTTTCTGTTTTTCTCGTTATTTGAAGATGACACGGCTGTATTCGACTTCATTTTTTCCAGGTACATCGCATCTAGTCTTCGCCATTTTGTTTTATATTTGGTCGTCTCGTTCAACTCTTTTTCCAAGTCGGATTCAAAATCCTTTTCACATAGAATCAGCGATTTTATTTCCTTATCAAGGCTCATCAGGTTTTCGCTCAATTCTAGCAGATTTGCTCTTGCAACGTGTGTATCAACGTTTACAGCGTTATCAAGCATGGCTTCGAACTCATTTGCGGAATTTGTGAAAAATCGCCGCTGCACTGTTCTCTCCTTTTTGAGTTTTTCTAGCTCCGACATTCTATTGTCACGGTCGCCAAATGTTCCGTAGTCGTGTTATTAAATAATGCAGGGTTTTACGTAGCTAGAATACTTGTTATTGGGGAGAATCCATAAATAAAACCACACAATTTTGCTGTAGAAAATCAAGAGACAAATATTCATAGACTACTCTCTTTTATTTGTTTTTTCTCTTGTCTTTGACATTTAGGTTGCGTTCACAAAGTAATAAAATTGCGTTCACTTTAATTTACAACAGTCTCTTTTAAAGTCCAGACATAATCTTGGTCAGGTTATATGGAGACAATGTAGATCGATGTCCGAGATGGTCATTTGAGGAAAGAACCACACAGATTGAGAGGACCTGTCCAGTCAGTGCACGCATTTGTCAGAAATCGTGCAGCTCAACTCAAGACTTAAGGCGCTCAACTATTCAACGAACAATACCAAAGAAAGGACATTTGGATAGGCCATATAAATTACTCAAACTGCCAGACCATGAAAAAAAAACTAACAGAACGAGAGAATAATAAAAAAAATATAAAGTGAATAAAATGACCCACATCGTCTTCACATTCACAATAAATAAAATAATATAATACTTTACAAAGTAAGCAAATATCATTGTTTATAAAAAAAATCATTAATTTCAATGTGTACCTATATTAAAAAAAACATTCAAAATGCAGAAATTGGAAGCAGCTCAATCCCAAGCCTTTTTGTCCTCAATATAATCTTTAACGGTATAAATATAATCTAAACGGTAATATAATCTAAACGATACTGGGTTCGATTCCCGGGTCGGGCTATGCTATTGGGGTTTTCCATCTGGAATTTCTTAGTAGTAGCCCGGAATCTGAATTTGTGCCCGTTTGTTCCAAAATGGCAATAGGCTGACCCCTATTACATGGTACGTGAACATAACTGGCGACGTGTGGGTGTGGGTGTGGGTGCAGCTCTGCCTAACCCTTCGGGGAATACAGGCGTTATGTAATGTCATGTAATTTGAAAAAAAAAGAAATCTTAACACCTTCATGAATTTGCGAAATTAGCTAAGTCACCTAAACGGGCTCCCGCGCAATTGCCACAACTAGCAATCCTGAAGGGATATTGCATACAGTAATTAGCTGGCACAGCAGCCTGATTGCTAACCGCAGTACGACACTGCTATCAATGCTCCTAATTTGACATTAAACACGAAGATAATTGGTCAAACCGAGTACCGATATAATCGTCCCGTTGTATTGAAAGGTACTAAGAAAAATAATGTTATTGATCAAGCACACAGGCTTGAATGGATTTCGATGAAATGTAAGTACCTAGGCAGGATAAAATAATATTATTTTCACATAGCAGAAATGGTATACGTATGTAATAAAGACAGGCGAAACTGAGCGTAAACTTTCAGGGATAAAAAGCGCCATTCACTACGAAAAAATATTGCTAAACTATCGACTTTTAACCGTAAAAAACCAAACATGTTATTTTATTAATATTGGCAACACTTGCGTTTGTACTGACACTCGTAAAATTTTGAGTTTACGGCTTCTAAGTAGTCAGGCAAGCCAGGACATGGTTCCACTTGTTCAGAAAAAATGAAAACTTACGATGCTTAAAAGCGCCTAAGTCAGAAACAAAGAAGTTACATAACTTTTACGTCGCCCCACTAGGAAGTAAATTGTAAGTAAAAGTTAAAAATTATAGGGGCTACTTAGTCTAATATAAACTCTACAAGAAACTTCAAGACTTTTACTTAACTCCGTGTTCTTAGAATCTTGATGCTTATACTTAATGTGTTTATGGAGAATATTAGGGAATTTGTTGTTAGTGGATACAATAAATAAAGAAAATTTTGTTCAGGAAAAATAGTACTACTTACTTTGTTAAGATGTGTACAAGCCCAGGTTCACACAGGCGATTTTTTTTCGCGCACTTGATTTTCAACGCACTGCCTAGAGTCGAGAGTTGAAAATTCAACAG
This sequence comes from Luperina testacea, assembly GCA_927399505.1. Taxonomy (NCBI): domain Eukaryota; kingdom Metazoa; phylum Arthropoda; class Insecta; order Lepidoptera; family Noctuidae; genus Luperina; species Luperina testacea. Next base: position 11,568,551 of record OV656768.1, on the reverse strand, counting down.
TGTGTTTTATTGACGGGCTAGGATGCGCTTTGTTGAATTCTCAACGTTTGGCTAAACATCGAGAGTTTTAAATCCAGTGCGCGATAAAATCCCGCCGCGATATTTTTACGTCCGTGCGGACATGGGCTAAGAAGGATAGATTTAAAACGTTCACATACAAAAAAAAATAAAAGGTGATAGGTTATGTAAAGGTACAGTAAAACTGTAGATACTCCATAACAGTTGAAGCGGAGTCGTCACGCAGTGGGTGCTAGAAGACGAGCGTCTTTGCCGAGGGAGGCCAAGGAAACTCTAGCGTAACGATCTAAATGCGTTTACAGGAAGGTGGTCAGAGAAGGCAAAGCACAAAGGACACCTTTGCCCAGCAGAAGAACAATTCAGGATGAAAAAAAAAAGAATATTGACATATCCGTTCTTAAAACTAGGTATGTATGAGTCTTTGGTCATCTCGACGAAGAGTTCGTTGACAAAGAATGCAAAATATGGCGTTACGGTATGACAAGTGTCGATATTAAATATCTATGTAGGCATACATTAGAGGGGTTGGCGCAAACATTCACAGTTACGTCCTATAGTAATACTAGATACCAAAATACAATGTGCCATATGTTATTGCTTTTCAACATGCATGCCTACACTTGTGAAATGGCTGTAAAATGATTGTACTCGCTTGTTTCAAGCTACACTAGGTTAACACTATCAATGCGTAACTTTATGCAGAACTGTGTGAACAGTGTTGCCATATATTGCAGTATTTGTTGGAATAGTTTGAATAAAAAATAGTGACATACCTACATCATGAGTAAAATACAAAAAAGATCATTCATATCAAGGATGGAAATTTCCTTTTCTAGCCTTGTCCTTGGTGAACATTACTTGCTCGACATGTTAAGAACAAGTATTTCCCCACAATTTACTTTTCAGGTCGTTGTTCTCTTTTCGTCAATACGTTGTACTCTTTTACAACTCGGTATACATATATCTTTTCGATTTTTTTACGGCAGTATTATCAACAATATTCTCATGATACTATAAAATATACCTCCCATTTACTTAAACATTTCCTGTATCTTACATCTCTTCCACTTCAAATCCCTAATTCTATGCAATTGCGAATGGCAACACCGGCACCGGTGTGACCAGCGAAGCGTCTCAAACTAACGCATCGTAGCTGGCGAGTTTATGCGACAGAGGCGCTGTTTATTTGCCTGTGTTGCCATACTGAATTTACACGGTGCACTCATGAATGGCCACGACTGAATAGCTATTCTTTCAGCTAAATTTAGTGTTTTCAGATGATTGAGTAACGACCAGATGAGTTTATTGTTATGGAAATTGTAGAATATTTTGATGTGAATGTTGTGGTATGAGTGTGATATTCTGGATTGTTGCGAATTGTGTTACTCTCTGTGTTCTGATGGGTGCCAGTTACGAGTTGTCGTTGTAGTCGTTGGTTGGAACCCAGACAGGCAAAAATAATTTACACAAAGTAAAGATGCTTTGTGTAAATTATTTCATCTTCTCTTTGCTCTCAAAACGGCGAAGGAAAACATCGTGAGGAAACTTGAAACAAAAATTTGAAGACATGTAACATCCACCAACCCGCACTGGGCCCGCGTGGTGAATTACGGCCCACTCCCTCTCGCCGGGAGGAAGTCTGTGTCTTAGCAGTGGAAACATTATAAGGGTGATTATGCTGTATTCTGAATAAAGAGTATTCTATTCTATTCTATTCTGTGTCACCTATGTTATTCTTGTCGTATGTGCGTATCTCATGTAACATACAGGGCAAATCAATCAATATCTTCAAATTCAAACTTCGAAAGTAGATCATCTGTGCAGTTAGTGGTTGGTATAACAATAGTCGTAAAGACCACGAACTCAAAAGGTAGCTAGAGCCGAGGCACATGCATAATCATATTTTTCTTGCAGTTCAAAATTATCTCATACAAGCCAAACACAATTTTAAACCCGTTTTATGATGCACGGAGCTCGGTTTACGGCTTCAAAGGAAAATTATATTTTTCCTCAATAATAATATATCAACCGTAAAAATAATGAAAGCAACAAACAAATGAAAATGTCAATTTATCAGTAAATTAGGACAATCGAAGAATGGTCATATTGGAGAAACGCCAAAGGAACTGACAGTGGTTGTCAACAATAAGTAATCAGATATCATATAAATATCAGATATTAAAAAAGTTCTTTTATTTCCTTGTTAGATACATTTCTTGCTGATTTGGCAGCGGAAGAGAATTCGACATAGATTTTCTCATTCATTGAGCATCATTCATTTTGTACCCAAAAATATAAGTGCCGGCCAGAAAAAAAGTACTTACTATTTTCTTGGGAAATGACCTCTTGAACATATTTTACTATTACAACGAAAGTCTACAATTAATCCCCTAGCTGCTATTTGAGACTGAAAATGCCATAAATCATATTTTTATCAAGTTTATAGTTTAAACATGTTCAGGATGTTTAAATTCAATTATAAGTTGGTATTTTTTTAATGTTAAAGCTTAAAACACTTGTTATAGTTCGGCATTTTCAATCTCAAATAGCAGCCGGGAGGTTAATTGTAGACTTTCGCTGTAATAGTAAAAAATGCTCAAGATTTTATTTCCCATAAAAAAATAGTAGTTTTTTATTCTAGCCGGCACTTTAATTTTTGGGTATAAAATGTTCGACACTTGTATGATGTATCCTTTTTCAAGTTATTTCCGGTTCGGACTTTATATTATACATAACACACAACATACACATAACATCACGCCTTGTTTGCCCGCAGGGTTCGACATAGGTGTACATATTTCGCCAGTTATGTTCTAAGTCCCATATAATAGGGGGCGACCCTATTGCAATCAACCGGGTCCAGACTCCAGGCTGTTACTGAGAAATTCCTGATTGAGAAAACCAATAACAGTTTGCCTGACCTGGGAATCGAACCCAGAGCCTTAGGTAATAGGTAATACGGGCTGGTGTCCGTATTACCTATTACCTAAGGCTCTATTACCCAGAGCCTTACGCTCAGCAGTGGCGCTTGCGACCAGTAGTCCAAAGAGGCAGTTTATTATGCACAACTCTATGCTTCTGTAACCAGACATGAGACTTGTCCAATTTCGGAGAGATGTAGAAGAGCACTATATCTTCTGATAAAGGTCTATTTCCGTGTTTGGTCAGACTGGGGCGCGGGAGCGGGCTGCCTGTCCGCACTGGACCGCGGCTGCGTTCTGCATGTTGTCGTGTCCAGTGTTTGTCAAAATATAATATGGATGAAGAAGGCTTATTTTTCTAGAAAAAAGGTCGAATCAATTTGAAAACCCCGGTCGGGCGCGGGCCGCCCGCACCCGCGCCAGCGACGCGCACTCACTGCGGCCACTTGTGTGAACGAGCTATGGCGTGAGTTGCCCGCGCGCTCCCCGCACCGAGCAGCCTGCGCCGCTCACCGCGCCCGCGTGCCCACTATGGACATTCAAAGGAAGTTCATATGTTTGAGTTCACGACACCGCCCGTCCCACGCCCGCCCCGCGCCCGCGCTGTCTGACCAAACACTAAAAAAAACAATTAAATGTACACAATTACACACCATTACGTTCCCCTAATGATTAGTTTCCAGAAGCTTAAAAGAAACGTCCACGACACAAATTTCAAGTCGAAACTCCCAACCACTTAACTAGAAACAGCTTAGTTAAAAGACTTTCAAAGAAATTACCTTCAGAGTGGTAAATACTAAAGCACTCCCGTAAATAACAACTTAGTTCCCACTTTCCCAGGCTGGACGTGGTGCACTGAATAGAACACACAAATGCCACACTTTTTAATTTTAAAAAGCTCTCCAACTGATTGGTCCGTAACAACTGTTACTTTGCAAAGTAAACTTGAGTTTTATCTTGAGAGATAAATCTTTGGGTCATTCGCTTCAGCGGTTCAGTCGGGCCAGTACACTGCAGAAACAACAACAGATTTTTCGTGAAAGAAAATATAATATCTGCTTTCGTCTTCACAATAGTTGACTAAGTATAGGCAATGTATTATAATTCATGTACTTAACAGAATCAATTTCGCAAAATGAAAGCAATTTATTGAACGCAATTTTTATCTTCAACGCTTTTAGCGAAAACAAAATTAATGGCGGCGTCACTTGTATTCATACACAATATACTAGATATCGTATTATTTATAAGTATAACTAGCTTTTGCCCGCGACTTTGTCCGCGTGTTTCTTGTTCCCCCGACCCACCTCATCGCATCGCATCGCCTACCCGCGCTGTTACTTCGTTGTCTCTTAGCGGTCTTTCTTACTTTTTAGGGTTCCGTACCAAAATGGTAAAAAGGAACCCTTATGGTGCGACTCAGTCTGTCTGTCCGTTTGTCACAGCTGGATATCTCAAAAACTACTAATGCTATCGATCAACTTGAAATTTGGAATATTGTTAGATGACGTTTGCCCAACTATTTTGAAAATAAGAAATATATATACTTTTTTTGCAACAGCGGCTTAACGGGGTCTTAAAAATTCGAAGTGGGGCTACTAGCGCATGTTGGGGGTATCATATGAAAGAGCGCGGTTCGCACGTTCTCAAACAATTTTTTTAAGCCGCATTATTTTCGACTTTTGATGATAAATGCAAAAAAAATACGGTTCCGCCCCCCTTATTTCCGATGTTTGCATAGATAAAAATCTAAAATTATTCTATGTGATAGAAGTTTATGTAAAGATTACAAGAATAATAAAACGATGTCTCTAAATAGCACACTTTTCAGAAATCAAAATAATCACATTAGTTCCACTATCGGTCAAGAGATGGCGCTGACCTAAAACTGCAATATTCTACACCGCAGTGTTAAAATTCTCTGACGAATATAGACCTCGCCGATGAAAATTTAAAAACATAATGATGGTACTTACGGACTCGCTCTTGACCGGTTTTTTTTTTCTTTTTGATCGGCTTCTAAGGGTCCTAATGTGGTGTTACATATAGTCTTCTTCAAGAATTCGGCTATTAAATGCAAAAAAAAAAACAAATCCGACCGGTAGCTGCAAAGATAAGCGCTTTCAAACAAACTCTTTAGCTTTATTATTTGTATATAGATTCGTTCAGAACAGAAACACGTTGTTAGCCATAAAGACCACCCGTTGAAGGGACGTCGCCGCCGTCGTTATTTATATTGGAGAAAATTTTAATAAATACGCACGCGTCCTCTCATTTCGACTGCGAGCCAGCAAGGTATATCCGTAAACATTATATTTTGGCCGTAAAACATAACAAGCTTATAAAACCGCTACATAATCGCGAAGGGTCCCGATGAGGGTCCCTAAGGAACCATTCTGTGTGGCTCGCCCCGAAAATTACTCGGCCAACGTAATTTTGAGCTTTTTCCTTTTGTTATTCTTTAAGGCCTCCCGAGATTTGCGACGTTACGATCTCATTTTGAGTTATGAGAAAAAACTCTTAGTTGGTCCCGCCTCGCGAAATCATTGTCCATAGGATTAGGTGCTTACTGGGAATTGAGGGTATTTTGGAAGGAGGATTTCTTTTTGTTTCATGCTACAATTTCCTTGTTTGGACGTATTTTAATTATTCAACAAATTGAATTATGGTTTTTTTTGGGGGCATGCTTTATGAACAGGCAAAGAATTTTACACCAAAAGTTATATCCGAAGTAATTCTCTTAAATATTTTCTGTTGGTGAGACGACAAGATTTAACATGTTTTGTAAATAATATTCAAGCAATTATACTCCTTCCCTCGTTAAACTTTCTTGGCCACTACCTGAAAGTCCTGAAACCATCTATTGGGAATCATAAATTACTATTTCTCTTTTATTACAAACGTGTCCCCAAGTTAGTGGTAACTTCGTCTGCCTTTCTTATTACCAAAGAAAATAAAAGCAGAACTTAGTGCGGAAGTTTCGCTAGTCATTTCTGCACCGCATCCTACAACGACACCTCGGGGTCGCATTTTGTCCAGGTTTTATCTATCTTATTTACTTTATGTTGCTACGAGTGCATTTGTTGCTTTCATTTCACATTCTGTCTCTTGCGGAGACATAATAAATCTATCTAAACTAATAATAAAACTGAAGAGTTTGTTTGTTTGAACGCGCAAATATTTGGAACTACCAGTCGAATTTGAAAAATTTGGTAGCCCAATTCCTGAGGAAGGTTATCATAGGCTATTTTACATCACGCTACGCCCCTGAGGAGCCGAGCAAAAAGAAAAAAGTCAGAAAAAACGCCAAGCAACAACGCAACGCAACGCAACGTTTTTTCTTTCTTTCTTTCCAAGCGAAAACGAAGTAAAAGCGCGGGCCGGCGATGCGATGCGTCGCGGTGGGTCCAGGGATATATTTTATCTTAATAAAACAAGAAATTTCACGCAGATAAGTCGCGGACAAAAGTTAGTTTCATATAACATCAGCCAGGAGCATTAAGATTATAAAAATAAAACCTATTCTAAAAATAATATGCTTTGTAGCACTCGTTTCAAATTGACGCACTTTATTGTTATTCCTGAAAACAATTCAGGAGCATCGTTTATTTATTGTGTTTCAAATATGGAACTAATTTTTAAAACAAATAGTCGATGATAAAAATGAATCTGCTGTTGTGTGACGTCAAATATTCCGAATTCCATCGTGTTACTACACGGGGCTTGTGCGGCAGTGCGGCAAACCGGATCACAGTTTTAAATTCATAGATTTAAAAGAGAATCCGGTTCGATTCACACATTTGTTATCACTTCAATTTGGTGGGACGTTTCACTACGGCGCGTGTACACTGTCCCCCGCATCCGAGCGCTGGATGAAAGCGGCAAATCTGTTGTAACATCGGCTTAACAGCTTGAACTTGACGCGTGGCGCAAGTTACGACCTAACTTTAAGTGTATGTTTTAAAGTAACGACCTCACTTGCTAGCTTGTTTTAAGTTGCGCTAAAGAATTAAGCTGTCTGCTGTCTGTAAAATATTTCAGGATGTTGCATTTGCAGTGTTTTAGTTTCAATAGTACCTACCTACAATTGCGCTTAAGATGGGTACTAGATGAAGGTTTTTTGCATATGCAAACTTTTTTCTTGCATCGTTGCATCCAAAATCAAAAGCTAACAGTAACTTGTGAAGCCTAGCATTATACGATCTAAATGACCTATACCATTTTACATCTCTATAGGTAAGGTAAGCTTTGAAAACTTTCCCAACGTTTTAGGGAATGCCTGCCAAAAGGATAGCATGCATAGAAAAGAAAGAAAAATGGTTTATTCTGGACAAACAAAACTCACATTAAAAAAAGACAAATAAAATACACACATACAAAGTAGCTAGTAGACCAAAGACAATACACATTGCGTAATTACTCTGAATTACGACACTATAGATGATACTGTACATAGATTTAAATAAATCCTCCACGCCTATAAAATCGCTATCCGCTCCTAACTTACTTCACTCCATCTGGATAAAAGCACTCAGCAGTAGCAGGCAAACCCGCGTCCACTAAAATTGCAGTGTGCAGCAACAACAGAACTTTGTAGCGTCTCGGTGACAACTAATGCGGCCTAATCCGAACCGACGTAAAACATAACTTGACAATACATTGCTATTGGTGTATTCTCAAAAAACTCACCGTCAAAACTTAGGTGCAGTAAGCTGGAGTTGTCAATAGTGTCAAACCCTAACGTCAGGTGGAATGACAGCTCTCCAACCAATACGCTCGTTAGTTTTTAAAATCAGGTTGTAACAAAATAACGTGCGTCGTGTTCGAAGTGCGGTTCGATAAAATTTGAAAACGGCGAATGCTCGATGTTCTGTTACAAGTAAATGCTCTAGCCTACACTCACCTTAAAAGCAACAATAGATACATAGAATACTCTTTATTGCCCACCAATAGTTTTGCGAATTCCCTAGGTAAATTGAACTTGAAGATATAGATAAACAAAATGTATCTCAACCTATTTATTGACAAGGAAATGTTAGGTCTTATCTCTCCTTACAGGTTCCAAGAGACAAATTAAGGAAACGCGAGTTATTTACACCATTAAGTAACTAGTTTCCTCTCAGTTGTTCCTTGTTCAAGATAGCAACAATCTATAGGGCTCAGGTGCGCGATCGATTTGAGGCTGACAGCAGTCAATGATTGGAAATGTAGAATATCACTAGCCCACGCGAATGACTTAGCTAAACTGTTCTTGGGGCTTTTACGAGTTAGACTGTTGCATTGTTTGCGTGTCAATAGGTCCTAAACCTTTAGTCAATCAATACTCTAGAATATTATAAATTCGAAAGTAACTCTGAGGTCAAAGTCAAAGTAAAATCATTTATTTCAAATAGGCACATAAAAGGCTCTTTAAAACGTCAAAATTTACAAAAAATAGAATTGATTTTAGTCGTCCCTTCCAAAAGGTAGATTCGTATGAACAAGAATGGGCAAAAAAGTACACTTTTACTCTTTTAAAATCTTTAACAATATTTTGTATACATCCATCCATCCATACTTCTTCTTCAATCGGTCCCTCATTACTGAGGATCGTGGTCACTGGACCCCTTTAAGCGGACAATCTGCCTCCATCAACTCCGGTCCAAAGTTGCCATCACCATCTGCTGAAAATTGCTTGAGGACGTAGCTTCTTTCACTTGGTCGGACCATCGTGTTGGCGACCGGCCTCGTGCTCTCTTGCCTTCGGGATTGCCAACAGTAACCAGCTTTTCAAGGCTGCTATCTCCCCTTCGCATTATGTGGCCGAAATAGGTCAGAATACGCTGTAGGCATATTGTAGACAATCGGGTCTTGACATCGAGTTGGGAGAGGATAGACACATTTGTGCATTTGGCTGTCCATGGTATTCAGAGCATCCGCCTCCAGCACCACATTTCGATCCATACCATCCATACTAATATTATAAATTCGAAAATAACTCCGTCTGTATGTTACATTTTCACGCCTAAGCCACTGAGCGGATTTTGATAAAATTTGGCAAGGAGGTAGATGGCATCCTGAGAAAGGACATAGGCTACTTTATGTCTCGGTAGGACGTTCCTGTGGGATGATGTGGAAATCAGCAATATCAACATAAACCTTTGTTTATTATGAACGACTGTAAATCTTCTTTTCGTCCCAGGTTTGATCATACATTTTTTACGCTCTAACTCACAATTCAGATTTGATTTCAAATAAAAGTACTATTTGATATCTTACGAATATAATTTTTACTGCATCGTCAGTCCTGAGAATATTACCTTGATCTAAACTCCAATATAATTTGAAGAAAGCTCAAATTTTTGATCGGAGGAGGTAATTCGCAATGATTGGAATCTATACAATTTCACAGTGAGTGAACGCAAATTTCTTTTAAAATTTCTTTGTAACCGCTCCTCGGTCCAGACTTTTATATTCGTCTAGTGTCGGCGGGGTTGCCAACACGGCCGTTATCTTCGGATTTGTGAGAAAACGACACATAAAGCCCGCCTGAACGGAGCTCGATATAAGGATTTTGGTGACACACACAGATTCCTTGTATAGATTGCGTATCAATGGAAACGTCCACATCTTCAGAGAATAAAGTTTTCGAACAGATTGTGGCCGATTTTATTAACAACCTCCGGGTTCTGTGAAAGACAGAAAAAGTCTTTATTTTAAGCGTCAGTGGTTTCTTTTAACATTTATTCGCGTTGACTTTACCATCCATTTTTGATTTAATAAAAAGATATCCTTTCCAAGTATGTAGATACCCTTGAATTGAAAATTATTGCAGCGCTCTGGTCCATAAGAATGGCAAAATTACAACTTGTATATACCCCTTACATTATTGGAAGCACATTAAGCAATAAATCTGAACTTAGCAACCTTTTTGTTCCACGAAACATTAAAACTATACCCAAAAGTGGTCCTACGAAAAACAAATAAAAAGCAATGCAACAATTTATTCTTGATCATACATTTATAGTCTCCAGAAATCTTAACGATTGGCCCCTTAAGGAATTCCATGAATAACAAGACTTGGACGATGAAGATTTCACATGAATTTTAGATGAACTTAGCTTTGTCGAACAAAGGAATTAAATATTAATAAAGGAGCTCACATGCGTCCTACTTGAGATCGAGGAAAAAGTATTACCCGAAGGTGTCAGAGAGTTTATAATGATTTATGAACATAATTTATGTCTGATATATAACATCATTCATGCCTTGTGTTTTATTAGAAAGTTTTTAAAGAAATAAGTAGACATTCTCCTACCATGGCTGCCATAGAGATTTAATAAAATCTAAAACTCTCATTAATATTTATTTATAAAACAAGCCCACAATATAATACAATATTATAATACAACATTATTATGATTAACATTGCCATTTTCGTGGAGCTGAAATTAATATTATAAAATAAAAGACAAAGAGATTTCAAAGTTGATGACGGTAACGCATCAACACCCCAAAAACCTATTACAAACTCCTTTAATTTTGACATTGCAGACAATAATCACGACGCAAATTCGCCATTTAGAAGCGCTACCTCACAATTCTCGCATGAATATGGAATAACATCGGCGCTAAGTTAATATGTATGAATGTAACTTGTTAACTCACACCAGCGCCGCCAGATGGCATCGGGTCCCCGAATGTCCCACCTCACTCCACTTTATAATTCAAAGATTTGCTCGCGACGAATAAAGAGGCATCTTCACTAAATTATTCATGCTTAGACACTCTGCGTGCACTTGTCTGCAAGAGTTTTAATGTTTCTTACCAACATTTTTATAGAAGGGGTGGGGACTGCATTTCTGTGAACTTTGGGGGGACTTCCAATTTGTGGAGGCTGACAAACTTTTGCACTGAAAATTTGAGTAGAAAGATTAAAGCAAGACCAATGCTGAGGTAGGGTTTAAAGAACCTGAGTCAAAGTCAAATCATTTATTTCAAATAGGCACATAAAAGACACTAAAGAACGCCAAATATTACAAAAAAAAATATTATAAGGGTGCCCCAATTCGAAAAATCCCTAAGTCCTAGTTAGGGATTTTTTACACTAGTAACACAGGTTGATCGGCCGTTTTTTCTCTATCGATACGTCCAACAATTTTTTTGTTATGATATCCCTAAGAGGGTTTTTGAAAACGATAAAAATTAAAATTGACGATACTTTCAGTTCGAAAAATCCCCAAGTCCTATAAATGCCTTAGTCCGTAAGTTTTTACCAAAAAAGGACTAAATTAAAATCAAAATTAATATTTCAAAATCTTACAACATTATGATGCAGGTTTAAACTTGTTGATCGTTTTTTTTCTCTCTGAGGTATTAAGTGAAATCTTTTGAATTATTAACCTCTTTCCGTGTTGCAAAGTTATTGGTGCCAAAGTGTTACGAATAATTGTGAAACATAATTATTATTATGGATCCTGAGGACAAATTATCAAGGTAAGTTCGTAATATGCAAATTTCTTTCTCTCTATTGCAAATTTCTTTAAATAAATAATAATATTTCAGACTTATGCAAGAGTCTGGCTTGTTTAACGAGGTTTCTTCTGATGAGGAATGGACTCTAGAAAATTTTAGAATTAATGATGCGGACAAGAAACTAAAATTGTCCGGAGCATGTTCAGCCACAAATATAGATATATATACAGATCCTTCGCCTTCGTGTTCTTATAGTACGCCACACATGGAAGAAGATCAAATTGGAGCATCGGATGTGGAACTTAATTCCCTATATCAGTCTAGACCTTCTGAAAGCCTTGTTGAACTGTTGCAAATTATTGAAGAGGACCTAGTTACTGACTCTAATATCTCCATTAAAAATATTTAATAACTGATAGAAAAAAAATAAGATTGAACTGCGAAACTGGAAATTTTGAAACAGATTCAGAAGAATCAGAGGTAGAAGAAAAAGAAAATATCAAGAAAGGAAAGAAAAGAGTTGCAAAGCCAGAAAAGTGGGAAAAAAATATATCAAGAAAAAAAAAATTACAGGACCACACATTACGTGAAATAAATGACTGTCGCTGTAAATGTAAAGATAAGTTAACGAGAAAAACCATGGTGGCAATAAATAAAAAATTTGTTAACTTTGAAAATCACTCGCAACAAAATATATATTTACAAGGCTGCCTTGAAGAAATAGTACCAACTAGATTCCGACCTCGTACTGAAGTCAAAAGCGAAGCTAGAAATCGGCGAGTATTTAAGTACTATGTTACTTTAAAGGGTAAGAAGATCGAATTATGTCAGCAGGCCTTTTTAGCTGTACATGGAATAAAGAGAGATCGATTAAGATGCAAAGTACAACATTTTGAAAAAGACATTACTGATGGTCGAGGACATGACCCAAGCAAGATAATATACACTGAGGCAGTAATTAAAAGAATTCATTCATTTATAGAAAATATCCCCGCAAGAGCTTCGCACTACTCTCGATCTTCTAGCAAACATAGGGTCTATATTGATTCTCATCTTAATATTGCTACACTTCACCGCGATTTTCTAAAACAGAATACCGATTTAGATGTATCAGTTACTTATGAAAAATTTCGAGAAATTTTTAATACAGATTTTAATATTTCATTCGCAGTTCCTCGTAAAGATATATGTAGCACTTGTGAAAAATTTCAAGTAGATATTCAATCTGCTGAAATTATGAAAGAAAATGATAAAGTTGCAAGTTTAAAATCTGCACGTGAGTTGCACTTGCGCAAAGCCGAAGTATTTTTGAAAAAGTATAGTAGTTCAGAAAAGGAAGACAAAAATATGAACAAAAACAAATTATCTATTTGCTTTGATTTTCAAAAGAATCTGCCATTGCCGGTCACTAATGTAACTGATGAATATTATCTCAGGCAATTATGGCTTCATAATTTTGGTATACATAACTTAAAAGAAAACTCAGCAACTATGTACTTGTTTACGGAAAATTATGCCCATAAAGGGCCGAACGAAGTAATAACTGCTTTGGATGATTATTTTTTACACCATAAAAACCCAAATCAGACCCATTTAGAAATATTTTGTGATAATTGTTTCAGTCAAAATAAAAACAGATTTATTTTTACGTATTTCGATCAGTTGTGTGCGAAAGGCTTGTTTGAAACAATTTCTGTACATTATCCAATTCCTGGGCATTCAATGATGCCCATTGATAGAGATTTTGCTCTCATAGAAAGACAAAAATTAAAACATGAAAAAATATATGAACCTGAAAGTTATGTCAATTTTGTAGTAAACAGTAGAAATGCCAAGAAATTTGAAGTTGTATTTTTAGAAAAGAACCTGATAGAACGAGGGCAAATAGATAGGAGAGGAGGAGACCGAGAAGAACAACGAGGTAACCAAAGAGTATTGAAAGTTAAAGATTATAAAACTTACTATAATGATAATATTAAACAAACAATACCGGGAATTTCAGGTTGTCGTCGAGTTTTATTTAAAAGACATGCAAAGCCAGCCTTTTCTGATTCAATGACTGGCGATAACTTTAAAGTTTTTGTTTTATATAGAGTAGGTATATCTAGGTATCTTCGAAATGTTCCTGCTGATTGTTATCAAGATGCTATTAAAATTAAAGAAGCTAAAATTAATGACATTAAAAAACTTATTCGATTTGTACCACAAGAAAAAAGAAAATTCTATGAATCTTTGATTATGGAACAGGCTAAATTAAATGAAAGTCTAATTGTTGAGGAATTGGATGACGAAATAGAGTAACTAGCCTACTTATTTTTAAAAGCTAATAGGTATTACTAATTTTTGATTAATAGAATACTGTCAAAGAAGCTAATTTTGTTTTTTTAAATTCCTTAGTCCTTAAAAAGAGGGAAAGATAACCCTAAGTCCTGTTGATTTATGATAAGTCCAAACTATTTTTTTTTAAATTAAAGTTATTATAAATGCTTTTTATGTTTTGTTTTATATACTAAAATAAAGAGTATATTGTGTACTATAACTGAATGGTATTTTAATTTCAACATGTCCTGTGGTTTGTTTTCAAAAAAATTAAATATGTTTATTTTTTTTATTACCAAAAACTGAAAAAGTGGACTTAGCCATTTCTCGATTTGGAGCACCCTTTATTGATTCTAGTCGCCTCATCCAAAAAGTAGTTTCGTATGGAGAAGAATAGGCAAAAGACACATCAAGTGGTGTAAATCGAGGAATAATAAACAGCACTAATCGAGTTACAGTAAAAACAAAGATAAAACCTTATTGTTTCCGTAGCATAGTGATATGAGTGACTAAAGCCAGCTCTGAAAACAAATCCATTCTTTTATGAATAGTAAAGCAAATGCAGAACATTAAAGTAGAATTAACTACTTTAGCGTTATTAATTCCATCACAATTTTCTCCCCCACTGTTACCTTTTATGCTCCGTTTTACGGTAAACGCACGCGCAGTACTGCAGTCTGCTACGAATGTAAAAATAACACTGCTACAAAAATGACGATTCTATTTCTTTTATATTCAAGAACACAATCATCCACTCGTATAATTTATTGACAACAATACTTTCCTTCTGTAACGTGACAATATGTTGGTGTTCACTGTTCAATATCGAATCGGTCTCGTGTAGGCGTCGTTTTCCTAAAAAGGAGCGATGTTACGTCGACGAGCGATAAATCAGATGCCTATTGTTGGAGGAAAGTCGCAAATCGTAAGCAAAGCCGCGTCTGAATATTGTAGGACCGCTCTTTTGGAGTCCCCTCAATAAAATCTCACAAATAAAACCGTATTTAGGGATGGAGCTTCTTCTTCATTATTTGAAGATTGGATTATGATGGGTCAGAAGTATACAATATTATTTATGTTCTCTATAGCCGTTTGTGGGCATTGTCGTGAAAAAATGGGAGATTTATTTTCTGAAGAGACTAATAATTTTATGATAGATGTTACTAAATAAAATAGGAGTTATGGAACATAGAGAGAAAGATTACTTTAAAAACTATGTCTCGTAAATGTTTACTCACGATACAGGAGTATCTGCTATTTATTAGCCAAAGTCTCCCAAATATTTAGTAATAGACTTTTACAGAAGAATTACGATATTTGTGTCAAATACGAATCTAAACACAGTAAATCTACAATCCAAGTAGTCACGGTGCCAATATACATAAAATGCTGTGACTACTTCAATTGGTGAGATGGAGCGCGCACTAGAATACTGTGCCCTGCCTACAAAAGGACCTAATTTCGAAACTGATAGGATTTTATCCAATAAGAGGGATGAATAGACACCAAATTGATATTCAAGCATTGAGTAAAAATGCTGATGTTACTAGGCAATGATGTTGATAAGCAATAAATATGGTGAAGCTATCCAATACTAGGTCCAATAAACAGTTAAACACTCTTAAAATACGAATAATCGCTACAAATGATCTTTATCCAACTGTCATAAAGGCTCCTTCAAACAGGCGCGACAAGCGATAAAATCGCGCGCGGCACAAAGGCACCGCACCGCAAATCGCACAACGAGCGGTGCCTTTGTGTGGCGCGCGATTGCATCGCGTGTCGCGCCTGTTTGTAGGAGTCTTAAAGCGTCAACGAACGGAATATGATAGAAATGTTACCAGTCTGCATTCACATACTCTGCATTCTGTTTTCATTGTTAGCTCTAAAAGCAAATTGTGGGCGGACTGCAAGGAATATATAAGAAAGTTTTAGTACTAACATCACGCTAATTTATAATCTCGACGATCACTCTCTAAGATGATGTAATACGAATATAAACAGCCTGCAATACCTGAAACAGACGTGTCCAAGGTCTATTTTGACCTTACGTTGGAAACAATGTAAGGTCAAAATGTGACAGAGATCCCAACACCATTTATCAGCCACTGTTACAATCTCATGAGGTAACGGAAGATTTTTTGGGCGACAAAACCAGTTGCCCTTTCCCACGATCACCGGGACCTCAAAAACGATAACGGTAAAGAAACAATGTGATGATAAAGACGGTATCACAGCATTTAGTTATAGTATCCTTTAGATCTATCCCTAGATGTATCGGGCCCGATGGCTTCGATACCGGGCGATGCAGGGTGCCATGCGAGCCGGATGTTATTTGCAGGCGTGCGCTGTCAAATTGTAACGGCTACGCTTTTATTTATTACATGCAAGTATTTCCTTGGTTTTGACTCTTGATTATTTTTATTCGAGCTTGAAAGCTTTAGATAGGTTTCCAATTTATAACATAACACCATGCCTTATTTTCCCGAAAGGTTGGGCAGAGGTATACCATAGTACACCAAAATTTCGCCAGTTATGTTAAAGTCCTATGTAATGGTGGACTATTGTCATCAACCGAGCACTAATCCAGACTCCGGGTTATTAAAAAGAAATTTCAGATAAAAAAAATCTCAATAACACTTTTCCTGGGAACCGAACCCAGGACCTCATGCTCAGTAGTAGCGCATGCGAGTACTAAACCAACGAGGTAGGCAAAAGTTAAATTGGGTGTATAATAAAGAAAACCTTACCAGTAATTTCAAGTAGGTAACGATTAAGCAAGGGCTTAATAATTATGGCAAGTCCACTAATATAATGAGCAGTGGTGGCCCAGTAGTGACGGCCCCGACTTACGAGTTGTAGGTCGTGGGTTCGAACCCAGCCAGGCGCTTTCCATATTACATCCATATTATGTTAGTAGTAGTATAACTTAGCCTAATATTAGTACCTATACAATTAAATTTACAATTACACAACTTGAATGACAATAAACTGTTCGTTCAATGGCACACCAGTTTATTTGGATAAGTGTGTCTCAACACTTACTCACCTTCGTAGGAGAGAAGAGTACCACCCGGTCTGAAAACACTTACTACGGCTACGGCTTTACTTTGTGTAAATCATTTCATCGGCACTCCGCTCAAAACGGTGAAGGAAAACATCGTGAGTAAACCGGCTTGTCCAAGAAGCAAAAATTCTAAGTCATGTGACATCTACCAACCTGCACTGGACCCGCGTGGTAGATACTCACTTCCTTTGGAAGAGAGGAGGCCCTTGTCCCAGCAGTGGGAACATTATAGGCTAATTATACAACTAATATAGGTGTTACTAAGTACTACTTTTCCATGACAAGTGAAAATTTATAAGATGGCTCACCGTCTTGTACTCGTCAGCAATATTCAATATTGCCTCGATATAAAATAAAATTCATGATCAATATGCTTTGCAACGATAATAAAAAATACGCTCATAAAGATACGAGGGCGCAAAAATATCGAACGCACAACGCAATGTGCCATCCATAATGATATTTGTACCAATGTGGACCATCAAATTGTAACAGATTGCTTATTTATTACATTTTCTTGCGTTCCACTCACATTTCTTTGCGATTTGTTACCGAGGGCGTGAATTTAACATTTGTCCTTGGCAGATTTTAATACAAATTGATCAGAGGGGCCATTCTCGTAATTTAACGTTAACAGTCTGGAGGCCTAAAAAGGTGAAGGATTTTCAGTTATTTTTTTTATCTGTGCTAAAATACCAATCAATCCAATCCCAATCTCTTTGATTATACCTACGTAGTGCAGCGAAAAAAAGAAAAACACGGACTGTCTTCGCCATAATGTTATCCTTTTAGTATTCTGCCAAAGTGGCCTTTTTAGGCCCCCTGGTCTCAGTCTCAATAAGTCAAAAATACCTCTAATTTCTCTACATTTTTGACAAGTTCTTGACATTTGTTTGTCGCCAAGATGAGACTGCGACTAGTTGGTATCACAAGAAACTCATGCTCATTATTCAAGTTAATTGCACACTTGGCATCCTGTCTTTTCTGCCTTCCCAATGTTATTAGCGTCACTTGCTTTCAATTCAACATCGACATAGCCGAATTCCATTACATTCAGTCAAATTAAATTTCGAATACCTACGCCTCCTTTTTTCCTTTAGGAAAGCCTCCCTCTAACATGGCGTGATCTCATAAAGGTCAGTTCACACTCGTACTCCGAGCACGGCGCCGCGCGCAACTTCGTGAATAAATTCGAGCAATTCCCGACCTGCCTTTTACGAGCTGAATGAAGTATGAACTCAGTACGTGCAGAGCCTCGCTTTACTACGCAGAAAATAAAAAAAATCTAATGAACCCAACTTTATTGCTGTTAATAAAACGTAACGAAAGTAGTTCGCGCCGACGCCACTAAACATTACACCTCATAGTTGCTCGATTTGTTACAAAATTGGCTTTAGTCTACCGTCAGCCGGATAACGAGCCATTTTATGTTCCAGGTCACTTTCTTTTAGTACTGTCATGAAAGATCATACATTTAAGTCATAAACTTTACGGTCTCAAGAATGATATATTATGTATAAATAAATATAGGTACTCTCGTCTTTCCTCACTCCGGGTGCCATAAAGTAGGTATAGATAGCTTCCTAAATAAATGATTGTGGTGATAAAATCTTTACTCACAAACATTTTGTTATTAAATGCTATGATTTATGCCCCGACCTTTACTTTAGGATACCTAATATGATATTATTTTATTCAAGTCAGTTTATCTACGATAACCTAAAAATAAATAAATTAGGTGCCATGGAACTTAAAGGGACAGTATGAGCTCTCTGGTGGCTCAGTGGTAGCGGCCCCGACTTACCAGTTGCAGATCGTGAGTTCGAACCTTCGATCAACAAATAGTACTAGATTTCCGATGAGCGCATCATAAACGGCCGGAAAAATAAGACCACAAGTAATGGTGTGGTCTTATTTTGCAACATAGTTTTTTCAACCTTATTGCTTAGAAATTACGTTTTATTTTTGAAGTGAAAACTTCTTTAGCGGCGTTGTACACTTTTTTTTTTGTAATGGGTAAAAAATGTTAAACTCGGGTCAGGACACGTGACCTGATCGAAAATTCGTAAGACGGATGGCCGTAGCCGGTACCGCGCGTGTTTTGTTTATAAGACGATTCACAAAATACACACGTAATTGTTCAAGTTTTCACTTCTGTCGGCACTCCCGGAGTGCCACTGCCTTTTTTTATTAAGAATACGTTTAGGTACTTTTCAATCAAAGTAGTAAATATATTGCAAACGATGATACACTTTATGTTTGAGTGTTAAGGTTTATAATCAAGTTATATGCAATCGCGGCCACTTGTGCGATGTGTTTTTGTTCCTAATCCTTAATCTAGTGCAATTGTTGATCGAGTTATTCTGGTCTAATATCGAAGGTTCGAGCCCACGCAGGCACTATACTTTGTGTATTAAATTAATCACTGCTCTCAAAACGGTAAAGCCAACCTCGTGAGCTAGAACCAAAAATACGAAGACATGTGACATCCACCAACCCGCACTGGGCCCTCGTGGTGGATTATCGCCCACCTCCTCACGAGGAGGCCTGTGTCCCTGAAATGGGAACATTATAAGCTATGTAACATATGGTTACCATTAGAAAAACGGACTGAAATCTCCACAGACAAATAGACTTATTCCAAAGTCTATTGTTTCAGTGTAACACTCCAAATCAAATCCTGAACACAAAAAGCTAACATTATATCTCTTCTTTTTAATAATAAAACATACTCTTTACAACAATCAACGTAAGCCAGCCAGACCAACAATGGCACCACCACACAAACAAAGCTCACACACACTAACTTCTCTTATTAATTCCGCTCACGTTCCGCTCCGGATTATATTTACTCATTAACTAAATCGTCGGACTGATCGTTTTAATTTTTGTCTTCCCATTTAATTTTGTCATGTTTTGCTATCTGTATAAGCTCTTTTAATCTCGCCGTGGTCGGTTAATTTATTATAAACCGTGTCGGAAAGTATCGGTATATAAAGTAGCAGCGATAAAAGTACAATTAATTTGCAATGTGTTATCTTTTAAACGATAATAATCGTAAGTAGAAATGAAATGGGCAGCTTAATTGCGCAGATGGCAGTTTAACTGAGGAAAATTGTTGTGCATTATTTGTTGATAGTTAAAATGGAGGTAGACATTGAGCTTATTGGTGCAAGTTTGGTTTAAATTCTTTTTTCTATTTATATTTAATTTTCGAATCAGAAATAAAGAGATCCGTAGGAGAACCAAGTTAACCGACATAGCCCGTAGAATTACCAAACTGAAGTGGCAGTGGGCAGGGCACATTAGTCGCAGAATAGAAGGCTGATGTGGCCGAAAGGTTCTGGAGTGGCGACCGCGTGGCGTCGTAGCGTTGAAAGGCCTTCCACAAGGTGGACCAATGACCTGGTGAAGGCCGCAGGAATTCGCGGGATTCGAAAAGCACAGAACCGGTCGAAGTGGCGGTGCTCGGGGGAGGCCTATGACCAGCAGTGGACGTTTTTCGGCTGAAATGATGATGATGATATTTAATTAACAAGTAACAATGGACTCCTCAGTATGTTAGTAATAATATTTCTCAACAACTACGTTAGAACTTAATCTACACACTTAACCTAAAACTGACATATAGTTATGAGAATCCCTGCTATAAACTCAACAGCGATGCAACAGGGATGCTTGCAGCATCGATTCACAGACAAGCAGTCCAGTCTGCTTGCGATACACCGCAGTGTAATGTGGCTGGCCCGCACCTGGCGCACCAGAGAGGCGCATTTTTTTTTTTTTGTTGTACTGAACAAGAAATCGACACAAGCTTCAGCAATCATCCCTGATAAGCTACAGAAGCGGAACAGCCCCATCAACACCTGGAACGCATTATTATATTGAAATAAATACCAGTCTTTAAGTTCAATTTTACCTTAGCGTCATGCCTATGTTAATATGAAGATTATACTTAGAACAGATTTCAGATTAACAGCTTCATAATTGCTTAAGAATTGAAATATCAAGTTCAGTGATAGTAAGTATATATTTTCCTTCATGTGGAGCCCAGTCAATGCCGAACGGTGGTATCTAATGATTTGTAGCTGTAAAATATGTTTTTCTATTTCCCAAGGACGTATTAGGTACCTTTTAGAACTCGTGAACCTTTATTCGGAGACTAAGCTTTATGCTAAATATCACGGACCGGCTGTGCTGTGCCCCGCGGTTTCACTCACATAAGTCCCGCGGGAATATCGGCATAAAAAGTATCCTATGTCCTAATCCAGGCCATGGTCTACCCATGTGTCATTTTAAATTTGCCAATTTCATCCATTCAGTCTTTTTAGCGTGAAAGTCTAACAAACATACAAACAATCAAATCTTTTCTCTTTAGAATATTAGCTGTTGTGATAGATAACACGTAACTGACTGCACCCATTATACCTTTCTTTCACTCCGTTATTCGCACAGGAAAAATGTTTATTCTGAAACACCGCCGCCCACAATCAGTCCGTATTGATAAAAAACAGAGGCAAAAGCAAACTGTTTAACATTATAGCGAGTCCACGCGTTGATTGCATTACTTCATTACAGATGCTTTATGCTTTCCTTACGCATTCTGTTGATTAGAGCCCAAAGTCCGACAAATAATGACGTAAACATCTGAGCCCCTCTGACAATTTTTTGATAATTTCCAATTTCCATAAATCGATGAACTAGTAAAGGAAAGTTATTTGCTGTCAACACAAGGTACAACCACGGGCATAAATCAGCAACAACATTAACATCCTGTATCGTTCTTTGTTTTGTGAAAACACGCCATTTATTTTGCTTTACCTTGCCAAATTCTATTTTTAAAGCAACGTTGTTCAAAACGATCCTTTGAAAAACAATTTCCGCTGGCCCGGCTGGGCCCGGGTTCGCTGTACAAGGAACAAGATAGATAGCCATATAAATCTCCCATGTGTCTAATTGACGGGTACGAAGTGAGGCCACCCCGTCTGAGCAGACTTGTAGAACTGATTCACTTACCTCATTTGGAAAAAGTGTTGTAAGTAATGTTACAGTCTTTGTTTCCACCTTAACTATCTACTTCGGACTCTGGCGCAGAAAGTTTCTTCGTTTCTCCGTGAAATTGCAGGATTAGTGCGGTCAACTTGTAAGGTGAGGTTCAGGCGATTGAAGACGTGGTTTTCTTACGTAGCTACATGAGTTAGTCTTGCTTTGGTTTACGTGTATAAGAATAAATGAAATAATATACAAGTTATACTAACCGTATAGATAAGTATTCACATAACGTAGGTATTTTGTTTCGTATCATACATACCTTTCTGTATGAAACTTTCTTGACAAGAATGATGTAATGTAATGTGTCTGAAAGAACATATTTCAGACCAACAACGGGTATACTTGATTCTAATAGTAATTCTTGAATAATGTTTCGTAACATTTTGCAACGTCGAACATTTTTTCGAACACTTACTTTCTTGGTAAACATGTAAAAAAATAACAAACGATCAGGCTCGAGGCATGATTAATTAGATTTTTCCTCCAAAGGTTGAAATAACGACGTGTATGTAGAAGCTCTTAGCCGGGGAGCACATTAAATATTCTCGGCCATGTTTATGTGGCTACTCCCAAAAATCCTTCGTAAGAAAGTTATTTATACGTACGTTCACCTCATTTAACCTTGTTGCTTAAATCACCACGCTAGTTAATGAGATGGCTCTTATTTAGTACGTCCTCGCTAAGAAATATCGCGCAATACAACTTTACTAAATTGTATTGCTGTTTTCCAAGTACAATGAGGCTACGTAGGTACCTACACCATCATCTTATTCGTAACCGAGCAATAAAGTTTTTTATGAACCAATTAGCTTACTTCGAACACTTAAGCGGCCATGCGTAGAATTAATTGTCGTTGATTGCAAATCTCATCAGTAATGTTTCAGAGGCAATGCATTACTGTGGGAGCTTAAATGAGAGAGCTTGCCATTTAATCATCGTAAAAGGGACATAAATCCCAATTACACGGCTTATTATTTCGAAAAAGGCTCAGAAAGTCGCAATGTGACGGAGTCCGAGGCAGGACAATACAGTACCGCTGAAATATTAGCTCGGGGACCAATGCGATGCCGAACGAAGATCTAGTCAGCCTTAGGAACAATTTAGTACTAAGACTATGTCGTTTTATTTCAGACATTGTCCATCTCTCATTGAAGAGTACAGTTTTCCTTATTAAGATCTTGAGTAAACTTGTTTTACTTATCTTATCGATTTTCAACCTTATTGTCTTATAATATGTACACACATACTAGCAGTGCCCCACGGTTTCACCCGCATAAGTGTCGATTCCGTGGGAATATCGGGATAAAAACTATCCTATGTCCTTTCCCGGGATGCAATCTATCTCTCTGCCAAATTTTATCGAAATCCATTTAGTGGTTTATTAGGCGTGAAAAGGTGACAGACAGACAGAGTTACTTTCGAATTTATAATATTAGTACTTATGGATTTACTGTATTCTTGAATAAATAAAGGGTCCCCTTTCTTTGTTTCTCCTCCATATTCAAACAAACACTCAACGTCACCCTATAGGTACCTACTTAAAGAGTGTCCAGAAAAAACATAGTTATCCGAATAAAATGTTTGAGGTCCAAGAAACCGCGCTGATTGCACAAAGGGGTTTTGGGGTCCCGCGAGACTGAATTATCGTCACGTACTCCTGCCACCCCACTTCGTTAGTTTGCGTGATGACGTGTGCCAAAACATCCCCCATACATTTGCAATTCCTTTCACAAACTAGCGATCATCATACATTTATTTGGTGAAGCGTTTTTTCTGGGATTCACGAAGGATGATGTCGATTGACGAGCTCCGTCTAACCGATTTTAGGTGTTCTCGTAGCTCTAGCCTTTAAAATAGTAGACAGGTAACTGGTTTAAAAGACGTCAAGGACTTGTACTTTGTCCGTCATTATTATCATAATTTTTACTGGACTATACCTTCTCGTTACGAAGATATTACCTAAAGGTCAAACAAACTTAATTTTTTTTTTTTCTCAAAAACAAGTTTTATATAGGCAGTTAAAATTAACTTTAAATATAGTATTTTATCTCGCGAATCGATGCGCTCTTCACCTGTGGTAATCAAGTGTGAATGTATGCACGCACGCAGTGTATGTGTGTGTGTACACGCTGTGAATGTATGTGTAAGCAAGCGCAGGAGATCTCGATAATGTCCGAGACACGGACCAAGTCGGAAGTGTGTGTGTGTTACGTGCTGACACTACTCGTCTTCACGCGCACATTCACAGCGTGTTTATACACTTGGTTACCACAAGTAAAGCGCGCGTCACTTGGTAAAATAAAAATACTGTACCACCACTCCTGTACGCATGCACCCAAAAGTTATGTGCGTTAAATTGCACACTGCCGTATACAGTGATTTTTCAAACCATAAATAAATTAAAGTCAATAATTTTTGCTCAATGTTACTTAGTTTGATGCACAGAATGCGTAGATAACGGTTATAAAAGATAGGTATTTTTATGCCCTTTACAATATATAAATAATATAAAAAAGCCTTACATTTCTTACTAAAAAAAATTACAAAAGATACCTACTAATTTTTAAATTGACTATCTACTATATTTTTAATTCTATAAATTAAAACTTATTTTTCATTTCTGTGCTTGTAAGAACCTCTCATTTAATTGTAGGTGAAGAAGTCTTCTCCTTCAATGCAATCACCGAACCTCTCTCTTCTTCAATCCTCTAGAGATTTCCGTTCCTCCCTGTCATTTGATGTGTACTGTGGGGGGTTCCGATGGGAGCTACACGATATAATTGAAAGAAGCATCGACTTGAATAAAAATATATTCACGACTTTACATGATCACGTTATTTCTAGCACAGCTTACCTAAAACAATACTACTTTATTAAAATATTTGACACTTGCTTGAACGTTCGAATGGAACACACTGGCAATTATAACCAGCCTGTATGTACCGCTAAAGGTAGAGCGAAGTACCTATATACCTATGTATGTACGTTTGTTCCAAAACAACAAAACGCTCTACAAGTTGTACCGAAAACTTCCAGCAAATAAAACATTCTTCTTCGTTTTACCCGTCGTGTGTTTCACGATAATTGAGCGCGATGTTGACGTAATGAAAGACAGTTTGAATCAAGAAACAAGACCGTGCGCCCGCGGCGTTGGAGCGGTTACATTTGATTTCTATTAAGTAATGAATACGTTCAATCATGCATTTACTGTTTGTCGCAAATTAAGCTTTGTATGTCTAAAAGCAATGGTGGCCCAGTGTAATGGCTGCGACTAACGAGTTGTATGTTGTAGGTTCGAACCTTGACAGGTGCTTCACTTTGTAAAAATTATTTAATCACCACTGCTGTCATAACGAAGAAGGAATTTAGGAAATCGGCATGTGCTAGAACCAAAAATTCGAAGACATGCAACATCTACCAACTCGCACTGGGCCCGCGTGGTGGATTGCGGCCCACTCCCTCTCACAGAGAGGAGTTCTGTGTCCCAGCAGTGGGAACGTTATGAGCTGATTATGTAATAAAATAATAGGCATAAAATTCAGGGAAAGGATTATCAAGTTTTTCAGGAAGCGACGATGATGGATCATCCACCAGCAGAATCAGATCAAAATCGAAAAGATTAATTGAGCTACCCTAAAACTAGGGCATAAACTAGTAATAGTAATTCTAATCCAGTTTTAAATTTATAGCCGCTAGGTACGTCCCTCGACGTATCAACATGGGAATACAAACTTGTGTTCCCGAAAACTACCATCCCAAAAGCGCAGAATATTCCCTCTAAAACTTAAGATATAAATCACATCGCATAATACGTCACTTTGGTAAAACTGTGGTCCTTATAACAAACTCGCCGGATATGACCAGGAAATTAAACTCATTCCGAATCTCTTTTTTTTTCGTCAACATCCTTTAATATTAACCAGGACTTACACTCCTTTAGACAGATTCTCCTTCATGCTGTTTCTCTTACATAATAAAAACTATCTACTTACAATACATTATCACGCCGGTATTTTCCAATAGAATAAACAGTTGTGAGGCTCAATTTTATTGACAAAATTCAATTACACTAAGTGCGGGTACTGCGTAAGCTCCTGTTATTTGGAATGTCTCTCAGTAAAAGACAATGACGCTTTCATGAAACCTAAGATTGTCATCTACCGGGGGTAAGTTAACGTATTAACAGATAACCTAACAGTAACTGTCTTGGAGTAAAACGGCATCCAGGTTTTCTTTGCGCTTAAATAAAAATTCGCCACTTCACCAAAATGTTGGTTAACATTCCCTGCTAGGTAGGTAATCAAATCAACTAATTAATATCACATGAAGCCCCAAATATTACCTCACCATTTTCAAATGCCTATAATGACTTCTTTTAATTAACTCCGGCAATGTATAAACTGTTCGCTGCTAATTAAAACACAGCTCTATTAATTAGAAACCCTTTTGGAAAATACAATTACTTATTTTAACAGCGTCGGCTTCCTAAATGTAATACAGGAAACGCGTCTAAAGAAAATTCCCGCGGGATTTAAATAAAAACGCGCGGTTTACGCTAAAATAAAGTATTATTCGCCTAATTAGGGAGTTTTCATTATGAAATGTTCGTCGTAGAGCCTTTGTGGGGAACTACAATGCGCTGGGAATTGAATTTGATCATTTTCTGTGTTCTGTTATTAAGAAA
Source organism: Luperina testacea (assembly GCA_927399505.1). Lineage (NCBI taxonomy): Eukaryota > Metazoa > Arthropoda > Insecta > Lepidoptera > Noctuidae > Luperina > Luperina testacea. Next base: position 11,542,036 of record OV656768.1, on the reverse strand, counting down.
TGTATACAGAAGAGGACAATTGCAACGATAACGAATGAGAGGGGGGAGGAAGAAGCTTTGTGCAATCAGCGCGTTTTATTCGCCGTCGACGTGCCGGGGACTCTTCGCTGGGGGTAATTGTGATAACACGATGTCGGCGACTCTCCAAAACGTGTCTGCAATCGCGATCATCATTTGCACGTTTGGAAATCTGAAAATCTTCGCAGCTTTACAGATAGCGAATCGGAACCTAAGCAGGGGATGGCCTGTTTGAGTTACCTTTCGTACATACATATGCATGGAATTAGCATTCGTTTTTTTAACGGCCGATTTGAATACACTCACAGCACTTTGTTTTAATCGTTCCAACAGTTAGTCGAGTTTTCAGTGCAAAATTATCAATACCAATAGTTATGTGAACGAAAATACATTATCAATAGGCCGTTTAACTGCATTATCAATATAAAATACCAGTTTTGCTAACATAAAATCACAGTTAAATGGCTCTAAACGTGCATTTGGTCTGTTTTGGTGCCAAAGATAACACAAACAGCCTGGAACTGCACAAATACTTGCTTCACGCATACTAATGTGTCCCAAGCGGCTACCAGCTAGTCAATGTCCCATATTATATCGATTCGATAAGTTTTACTCTAGTATCGATAGAAAATCGGGAGATATATGAGTGGTTTGTGCAACTTTATGGGTCGATAAAGAAGTGTTTTGCATATTATCTAGTTGTCGTGGCTACTGTTTGCGAAAAGGAGGTTAATTAGTTAAAAGCAATAGATGTGTCCAGAATCTGTTAATGCATATTGTAGGACAGACGTCCATATCTATTTTACTGTATCACATGGTTGTATGACGAAAGAAGGGGTTCAAATCTTGGCACGTGGTAATGTAACTTTTTCAATTCATAATATCAATTCTGATTCAGATAATAAAATAAGATTTCCAAAACATTAAGAATTACGCCTGTAGGATGATTTCAAGATTTTTTTCTGAAAAGTCAACCTTTAACCACCTTTTCACCTTTTGTTCTCTTGTACAGTTTGCCCTTTATCGCTTAGTCAATTCTGCTTTTCAAGCGTCGATATGTTGTAATTTCTATGTTTATCTTGGACATAACTGACATCGGTGAACGAATAACATTATGAGGAAACCTGGAATTATAATTATTAAAAATCAAATCGCACAATCTACCTTGAGCAAGCGTGGCGATCAATGCTCTATCCTTCTCTGTATGAGAATAGATCTTTGCCCTGAAGTTAAATAATAATAGGCTGGTATATTATATGAAAGAGAAAAGGGAAATCTATGTATAAGTACATATTTGCTGCACCAAGAATCGTCAAACTCCGAACTGAATAGAATGACACCCAAATAATTAATTTAACCTGGAATAGTCGAGGAATGGAGTGAAGTAGTTAAAAACATCGTTAAGCACATTGTCGGAGGCGTTTAAGTCGGCTGAAGTGAAAGTTTTCACGTTACGAATACTTGAAAAGTCCATTACACGGTTGACGGCGTCGACGGCGGCCTTACGACGCCAACTTGTTTGTAATTACGCAGACATAGCCCCGAGATTTCATTTAAACTTCGTGACAGCACCCGCCGTTGACAGCTCTTTCTGCAATTGTTAACTTCGTATAAAAATATTACCATAGTCGGACCGTACCGAGGTACGCGAGAGCGCGGAACACCTGACTTGACGCGACTACTTTATAATGCTATTTGCGGTAACCAAGACTTTGATTATGAAGAGTCACTTTTGCTGTTGGCGGAATATCTCTTTGCTTTATATTATTGAATTATTTTAGTCTGTGCTTTATGGCTTTGAAAAGTTTGAGTTCCATTAGGCCTTAAGATATTTCAGTGTGAAACCTCTTTATCTCACTTGTATTGGTTTATTTACAGTGGTCTCCAAAAGTTAGTTGACATTTTTCCACTTCAGCTGCACCATATTATGATTTAAAATATAAAAAAGTATCTGGTATTCCTAAGGGATTACTTAAATACGTGCGAAACTGATTTTGAAATAGGTAAGACAAAGCTAGGCAGACGATCCTTCCTAATAAAAAGCAATCTCCCAAACATCAGTAGCAGACTCTACATATGTCCGAAACAAGATGTTTTAACATACTTTCTAAAACTACCCTCAATCCCATTATTCTCAACACGACACACTATTTTCTGGAGCTATTCTAACAGCTATAAACTCAATAAACATTCGGCACATTCGTTCTCGTTGTCTCAGTGTCAGCAGTCTCGGCACAGCTCTACGACATTGCCGACACTCCGACAGTAAGCGGATTGGCGTGCCTACATAGTTGTGTATTGAATTAATAAGTTAGCAGTTCATGCATATTAAGGGCTGTAGACAACCACGCACGGCTCTCCATATTCATATACGAACTGTTACAGAACAAACTAAACACCTTGAGAACTTTGAGGTGGGAATGTTTAAACAGAGGGTTTCGATTGAGGCTGTGTAAATCTTCTTGAAATATAGTGTTGTGATAGGTAAATAGAGGAATCACTTCACAATTCTTCAACTATTTGCCATTCAACGTGGCAATGCTGCCAGTCTTCTGGGCTCATTTCCGGATGACAGTAAATAGTTTGTCATCTATACATACAATAAATGGTTTACGTTGCTATACCAACGTGACAATATAGTTGAATCTGTATTTATTGCAGTTTTTTTCTTCTCACAAATATTCCAATAGACATTCTATAAATTGTAGGTACCTATTCCCACATAGTAACTCTCAAACCGCTTCGGTAACTTTCTTGAGTGTGAGGTAGAACATATCTAACAACAATAAGTAATACACAATGAGATGTAGGTAATAAAAGGTAATTTATTGTGTCTGAAAAGAAATGGATCAATGAAAAAATAGAAGATAAATCCTCTACGGAAGATCAAGAATTTGTTACTTTAACAGAGAGTTAAGTAGGTAAGGAAATGTTCACTTGCAAAACTGGTGATAAGTTGCACATCATAACAATGATGATATCTTGTGAAATATTTGTTATTTTCATTTGCTTTATCTGGTGGCACAGTAGTGCCCCCGCCAAGACGAGCCAAAAACAAAAGCAGGGCAACATTCGATCTGACAAATGCTTAACAGTGAAAGCATTAGTGAGTTTTGGAAATGTTTTTGGTGGATAAGTAGTTTGATATTAACTATCGTCACCGTCTTCCCAATTGAAATACATCCAAAATTTGTATTTAAAAGAACACTTTTAGCGATATGACCGTCCATTGTGTCACCCTTTGTAAAATTTCTATAATATCTATAATTTTCATAGTGTAATAATAAAAAGTATTTTATTATATTCTCCTACCATCGCTGACACAGCTGCACTCCAGAAGGCAAGTCTTCCAACATTGAAATATCCCAAAAATGAAACACTCTTGTTGAAACCAATCTAGAATTCCGCCAAAAAATCTACGAGTTCCTACATATTTTTACCTGCAACGTGGATCACTCAAAAATTGGTTCCAATTAAAATTCGTACGGTTTGAGTGGTGTACCCGCTCCGGCGGGCGCGGGAAAACATCGCCATAACCAACCTAGCTTGCGAACCTCTTCGCGAACGTCGACCCTACTAATACTTCGGTTTACACCAATTTACCTTGGTTTTGTGCCCTAAAAATTATATTGAACCATTTGAGAGTCATTCACTACTAATATTTGTAAATAATTTGTAAATATGTGAGCACCATGTATCAATCACATAATTGATTTACCTGTCATTGCTTCATTTTTAATTCTTTTTACTTTTTGTGGTAGACTAATTTTATTCTAGGTGCATCGTCTTGACATATAATTTATATTATGTATACAAAACCTTGTGGACGTAACGGTGGAGTTTATTGCCCATTCTTCTCCATACGAACACTACCTCTTGGAAGGGGCGACTAGAATCAATTCAATAAAATTGCTTTTAGAGCTGGCTATAAGCACTCATATCACTATGCTACGGGAACAATAAGGTTTTATCGTTGTTTTTACTATAACCCGATTAGTGGTGTTTATTATTCCTCGATTTATACCACTTGATGTGTCTTTTGCCTATTCTTCTCTATACGAAACTACTTTTTGGAGGGGGCGACTAGAATCAATTATATTTTTTTTTGTAGGTAAGTTTTGACGTTCAAAAGTGCCTTTAATGTGCCTATTTGAAATAAATGATTTGGCTTTTGACTTTGACTTTGACTTCACCTGGGCACGCGCTGCCGTAGTTGACTTGGAATTCTCTTAATAGACTGCGAGCCCAGTCGGTCGGAGAAAAGACAATCTCCTCAGATGGACGTTCATGGGCGGCTTCTTTTTTTATATTTTCTTCCTTTTTTATATTCTTTTTTTATATATTCTCGTAATTTTAAGGACGTTCACAGTCTGATCTCAGTTTCAATATGTCAAAAATACCTCTAAAATTCCTACATTTTTCACAAGTTGATTGATTTGTTGATCACACATTGTTGTTGTTGATCACACATTTTTTGATCACACAACACACATTTGTTGATCACACATTGATTTGTTGATCACACATCACAAGTTGTTGATCACACATCGATTTGTTGATCACACATCACAAGTTGTTGATCATACATTGATTGTCGCTGAGATGAGATTGCGACTAGATTTTGAACGTTTTTAATTACGGGAATTGGCCTTGATCTCAAGTGCTTATGCGGCATCTCCCTACAGACAATAGCGTACCTTCCATCCTGCGCCACATGTCATGTCTCATATCGATGCCTTAGAGTGAAAACCTCGTAAGTGTAAATAAAAGAAGTAACTTGTCGGGAGGAAGAAAGAACTGCATGCTGTAAAAATTTTGTACGGCGTCTTTTAAGTTTTTTTAACCGACTTCAAAAAATGAGGTTCTGTATACTTATAAATTAATATGGAAATTTAACCCGCTTTAATATCCAGAACTGTTCGATACTATAAGATTATCCGAAATGCATAAAATGCTACTTACATTCCCGAGGTGAAGAAGTGGTGTATTTATATTGTAATCTTTCTTCCTGAAAGTTCTATCTTTCAAGAAATAGGCTTACAACAAAACAACAACTACAAAAAAGCCCTTTTCAAACACAGAACCTATTTTGTGTTTTAAAAGGACATTTTAAAATAGCTAGTTTTACTTCATGAGGTTTGAGTAGTATCGTCTTATACCCAGCAGAGGAGTTGGCTGGCCGCCAAATAAAGAGCTAAGTAGTTTCTTTTCAATAAAGTGAAAAAGAAAATACCTTCCAAATACGGTATGCCTCTACCTCTATTTACTCCACATCTCAGTATCTCACAAAATACCTAACAAAGCTTCGTGATATTCTGATAACAGACAGGAAAATAATCCGACAAATAACATTATTATAGTTCGTAAATGTATTGTTGATTGTATGTTACCTACCATGTAAGTTCCTACTGACTTCCACAGAGATCCTAATAAAGAAAATATAAATAACACGACATTTTCCTCTGTACTTTTGGTAGGTAAGTAGGTACCCGATATAAAAAACAGCTTTTTACTTCATAATTTATGAATAATCTATGAGCTTCTTAATTCTTTCCCAAGGTCCGGAATTCAAATTACCATCATTATAATGATTTATGAAATCGCGCCCTAATTAGGACAGTCGACGTCTTTCAACTGAGCTCTACAGTCTGCGGGGAGATGGGAAATGGACGAACTGAGGATGGGGTCATCCATCTGACGTCTCAACTTCATTTGAATCTCCGGAAACATTTTGGTTTAAAAGCAATTGATAGCAGTGACTTATTTAATGCTTTTATCGAACTTGACTTATTTCAGGAAATTAACTGGGTTGCACAATTCAATTTTTTTACTTTAAAAATAAAATCGCGGTATGATTCTACTCTTTACATGTCGCGAAGTATTGTATCTTTGTATAGCTTTTACTTTTATTTTTGTCTACCATACCTCAATCAATCAATCAACTCTGCTTATCATAGACCACTACTAGACACAGGCTCTCCCAGGCTGCGCTACAACACGCTGTGCTCCGCCTTTCCCATCCACTCTGTCCCAGCCACCTTCTAAAGGTCGTCCATCGATGTCACTCGGGTCATCCCACACTACGCTAGCCAATGCGCAGTCTCTACTCCAGGACTCGTCTGCTCTACCGGACCTTCGACAAACATGGCCAGTCCACTGTCACTTCAGTTTGTTTACTCTGCAAGCTATGTCGGTAACTCCGGTTCTTGTCCAAATTATTTTATTTTCTAAAAGTAAAGTAATTTGGTAAAGTATATAGGAAGGCAGGTATGGTAGTATACTTTACCATCCCTCAATCTAAGCTCAGAACGTGCAAACCTTAATTGCATTTATTAGACCCTGAAATACATATGCGCCTTCAGTGTAAGGATGGGTAATCGAACTCAATACGAGGCATGCAATAGCAGCTCTGGCAGCACTTTGAGCTACCTGCATTCTCTGTTCACGTAGATACATTAATATTGCTTCGAGACCAATAAGGCTGTTTACAAACGCGCTTTGTACTTTGTGGCTGGCTTGCAAACAAGCCTGTCCCATTATTGCACTATTGTGTGCCATCTAGTGTCTGGAAATTTTGCAATTAATATGGGCTTGTAACCACGCTTCGGTACAGCTGGTTATATTCATGTGACGCCCACTATACCGCATAATATTGTGACGGTGGCCATGGTTGAGATTGATAGAGAAGCAAGTAAGTATTGTGTTTCCATAATTATAGAGCCATAAAGAGTCCAGAGAAGTGAAAAAATTGGCATATTAGGAAGATACAACGAAGAGTTATTTAGATATTTCAGTAACGTTGGTTTAAAACATGGCTTTTCATATCTTCTCAGCAGCCGTCTATTCTGTAAAAAATTCACAGCGATAACTTCGGTGAAGTGAGTTATCATTCCACCTACCGACCTATTCTGTAAAAATCAAAACTAATGCTAGAGATTGATAATATTTACAGTTCATTTCAAGCTCCCTTCACCTTCTTCATTCATGGTGAATATTTAACAGAATAAACTTTCACAGAATAGGGCAGGTTCTGCCATCTTTGTGCACAAGCTCAAATCATGCACACAAATCAAAAATGCACTGAAAAACGCACAGGGAATTTACACAAAAATAGCGAATTTAAGTACCAACATGTTAAATGTAATTAAACGTAATAATGTTTGAGCGCAATAGTGGAGAATTGATTGGTTGAGAGCCCGCGGAGTGCGGGCTGGCCAAACTTTCTTAATTAACTCGTTATTGTGCAGCGCACGAAACAGCGCAGTACTACATCCATACCTTATAGCCGTCCACACTTAGCAAGTACTACCAACTTATTATTTATTGTATTTCAGCTGTTATTGTTCTGTTGCTATCTACAAATTATGTATGCTGCACACTAACTTCGCAATACTAATAATTTCTATAAAATCACGCCTCAGATTTGAGTCATACATATGTAGGTACGTATAAGTTTGGTATATTACCTAGGTACATACATTTATAACAATAAAACCTAAACAAAAAAAATTAATTGGCTCTGCAAATACTTTATCACGAAATTATAACCCCAAAATAATTTAAGGGGGAAGCGCTAAGGTAGCCCGCAAAATTCAATTTTTTCAATTTGCTGGTCAGTATTTTGTAAGTTGATTAAAATGTGATTCGCAACCGTAACAAAAATATGTATTTACAGAATTATAAATATTAGAATTTATGTATAATCATTAAAATTTTATTTATAATCATTAAAATTTTAGGATTATACTAACTTAACAAGTTGTATTACTATACAACTTGTTAAGTTAGTATAATCCTAAAATGTCAAGATTTCATGAAATAGTCATTCAGAAGGATTACTTGGTCTTAGAAAGTTGTGTTGTTGACTTTAATGATTAGGTATAATTCTGTAAATTTAGGTATACATATTTGTTACGGTCCCAAATCATATTATTTTAATCAACGTATAACCTAATACTGACCAGCAAATTGCAAAAACGTTTAAAAAATTGAATTTCGCGGGCTACCCCGGGGAAAATAAGTTCAAAAACTAAAACCCGACTACCTACTGAAAATAACGCTCTAAAAAGTATGAAAAAAAAAGTTTAATAACTAAAACCCGACTACTGAAAAGCATGAAACAAGAAAGTACCTTCCCGTGGTCGCATGCCGATGCCGCTGTACTGACAAATATGTAGGTACTTATAAGCTATGGCGGGGGCGCTGCTGAATATGACTGCACATTTCTGATATAATTATGTTGTATTGTACCTAATAGGTCAAGGTACGCAGTTTTAATCAAAGGTATTTTGATATCAATAAATTCCTTACTATCCGGTCTACTGATATGGAAAATGACTACAATTTCCGTTCAACTTCCGTTCCGTTTTATCAAATCGTTATCCGATGTTAATTTGGTAACCATGGGGATTTCGATACCACACTCGGCTAAGCCCCTTGCTACGAGACGTTCCAAAAGAACTAAACATAACATGCCTACATAAGAGACAGGGCTACGAACCTATTCGGATAATAAGGAAACCCTTCGCAGTAGAAAAGGTCGAATTAATTATGGAGACCGTATCGAAAGGATGGGTCGACGAAATCAATATCAGGGTTTTTCAAACATACCCATATTTGTCCCCGGCTGCCATCACACAATGCTCTTTAATCTGACCATTAATGACATGGCTCTCACCACCTTACGCCTTATTAAGACCGGCACTTTTATTTTTATAGTAGGTACTGTGACAAAAAATTCACCTTCATGCAAGTCAATGTAAGTGACAACGGTATTAAATCCTCATTAATATAACGTCATTCGCTATTCCAAAGCCGTAAAGTCGGAAATTGATCGTTTTTGTTTATGTATCCTGTTTACGCCCTAGACCACACACAGCACCACATCAATCTGGTGGATATAAATATGCTTTTACAAATTTATATTTATTTTTAAATGTTAACTCGCTTCAGTGATTTAAAGTGACTGTGGGTCTAAAAATTATATAGGTACATATCTGGTTACCTATGTGTTAGTAAAGCGGCATTATAAAGTTATCACATTATTAGGTAAGCACTGAAAGCGGTTATGTTAAATTATTTTAACGATGCACTCAAATTCAAAGTCAAAGTCAAATCATTTATTTGAAATAGGCACATTAAAGGCACTTTTGAACGTCCAAAGTCTTTAATATTAGAGGACCTTCTCATTTTCTGAAAGCTCACACTTTTGTCCATAAAATTATATTGGATAACTATTTAAATAGTCATTCGAGCTCATGCTACGTAATGGCCAAAGAAATGTAGATAAAGCGAGATAAATGAGGCAGTTGCACACTGCCTCCAACTCCACACCTCGCACAAAAACAAGCCTAGCTCATGGATGGACACTGCCAACGACTACAATATAATGCCTTTATTTCTTAGAGTAGGTACCTATCTCTATATAGGGTCATTACAAAGCCTTCCACATCACAACAAAAGTTAATCAGTAGGCAAAGCGCTACTCCGCAGCTACACAAGAGGGCCTAGTCCACAAAAACTCTCCATTATAACGATAAGTTTTTCAATGAGGGATTTAGCAAAAGCTTCTTTTTTTTCATCCACTTCGTTCACCCTTATACGAACGCTGTCAACCATCGCCATTGAAATCGGTCTCCTTTAATTTTGAAGCCAATAAATTTTGTAATCCGCCAACTGAATTTATATCGGCCATTTAATGTCAATAAAAGAGAAGATGCCAGTTCGCGCTTTTTGCCGAGCCCGCCAAATGTCACCGAGCTCATTTTACATACAAAGGTGATGTGTCAATGATTATAGTTCGGTAAGCCGGGCCTGAGTTGCAGAGTTCCTTGCATTCCATTTCAAGGCTAATTCAAGGATTTATTTAAAAAGGCACCTCACACACTGGTCTTTGAACGCATGACCTTTTTCCGTACCTACGGCTAGGTAGGTAAGTACCTAGATACCTAAGTAGGTGTTATAATTATGTAGTAGTTGGTTTAAGTTATTGCCATAGGCTTATGTAAGTACGTACTTCGCTGGATTGGATTGATTCGAAATCATATTACAGCAATCACACCATCCAGACTGAACGTCAACATTTGCGCATTAATACAAAGCGTAAGTACCTACCTATTGTAATTACATGCCGAACACACCTATGTGTGCTATCGCCTTCTCGTTTAATTACGTCTAAGTACTCCCATGGTACGTACATAGGTATCTACTAGCCATACAAGGCATCACCCAGGTTCCATTAAACCGTCGATGGTGGATTGAGAACTCGGTTGCGTATGACAGTATACCTACTTGTTCAAGTCTAATCGCTTGACGAGGGAGTCATGTCGACACGCACGCAAATTGCGCCGCTTGTTTACGACACTGTACCTACCAAACTCAATTTGCGTATTGCCTTGTTGCATAATACAGAAATGGAGTAATGGGCAGGCAATGTGGAATCGAATTTCAAGCATGATTGTGCCTTGAAAAATGTTATCGACATCTTTTAACAACGTAATATCTAGCTTTAGGTATCTGCTTACTATTATTTGTTAAAGCAGCTGCACCTCGTGTTATGCATTTAGGTAAGTTTGCTACAGAATAATCAAACGGATGTTGAAAGTATCTTGAGAATAATCATCTTTTTGAATTGAAACGCCAAATGGCATTTCCATTGAGCAAATGGCAGAGCCGTGCCGCTTTGTCGTCAGCCATTCGCTTCGGATTGAAAGGGCTCTGGATTCGATATCGTATGGAGCAGCTAACTGCCGATCGCAGCGACGAATGAATACCTACACCCGATACAAAGAACTGATCAGAATATTGAAGCTTACTCGAGTAGCGAGTCAATAGTGTCGGTACAAAATACGAAATTCTCATTTAGATCTTGCATAGCAGTTTTGAAAAAGCTCTTCTATCTACCTACACAAGTGATAAATTAAAGTCACTTTTCGTGACTTTTCTGTTTGACCGCGTAGTTTTTCTAAACTAGGCAACGGAGTTTGATGTGGTTTTCACTACAATTTAGAAAATAGGTATATTCCGGATGGTTTATGTGTAAAGGTACCTAATATCCTAAATAATAAATGTTGTAAATTAATGTACTAAAGGGAACTAAACAATAGAGTTAACGCGCAGTTGGTTTTAAATAGGATCATTGTATTAAAGTAAGACATCACAGATAGGATTATGTAACTGACACACGAAAAACTATAAACAAGTTGTAACCTAGCAACGGAACCAAAGACTATATAAAATACAAACTTCATGGCACGCATGACGATTCAAAACTTATTTTCAACACCCCCACTGAATCCCCATGCGCTCCATGCAATACTTTAGCTTAATGCGGGCCAGGCTTTTAGTGAGACAGTCAGCTGGCATCTGGTTCGTATCACAATATTCTATACGAATCATACCGGTTTCGGCCAACTCTCTTATGAAATGGTAGCGTATGTTGATGTGCTTCGACCTTCTACCAATCGCAGAAGAGTACACTAATTTACTTGCACTCTGACTGTCGCTGAACACTGTAACGCAGTCGTTGAATCCAGCTAGCTCTTCCAATAAGCCTTTAACGCAGACTAGTTCTTTGGAGGTTTCGCAGATGGCTATATATTCAGCCTCAGCTGTGCTTAAGGCTACGCATCGTTGTTTGCGAGCTTGCCAGGACACAGCACCTCCACCAAAAGTAAGAACATAACCAGTAAATGAGTGCCCATCGGCGTTGGCTCCCCAATCGGCATCCGAGTACGCAACCAGGGGTTTGCCTGTTCTTTCATAAACTAGTTTATAGTCCACGGTGCCCTTTAAGTACCTGAGCACCCGCTTGAGCGCAGTCATGTGCTGTTCATCCCAGCATGTATTAAACTGGCTCAAATAGCTGACCGCAAATGTCAAATCAGGCCTTGTACCGCAGGATAGATACATGAGCGATCCTATTACTTCTTGGAAAGAAAAATCCTCACGCCTTTCCCCCTTTGCAAGTCGTAGATTCAATTCCATTGGAGTAGCTACAGGCTTGCAGTCTTGCATTCCATATTTTTGTAAAATCCTTTTGGCGAAGCTCTCCTGTGATAGGGATATCTGCCCATTGGATCGCGTGATATGGATTCCTAAACAATCCTTGGCCTCACCTAAATCTTTAATTTTAAACGCTTTGGCGATTGTCTTTTTGACTTTTTCTATGTCCCCAACTGAACTTCCAAAAATATAGAAGTCGTCGACATAAAGTGCTATTACAATCAGGGTATCATCTTTTCCCTTTTTAATGTACACGCATGGATCATACTTCGATCTTGTAAAACCACTTTTAATTATATGATCATGTACTTTGACGTTCCAGCAACGTGCAGCTTGTTTGAGACCATAGATGGCTCTCTTCAGCTTGCATACTTTCTTTTCATTTCCCTTCTTTATGAAAGATTCAGGTTGCTCCATGTACAGATCCTCATCTAAATCACCATTTAAAAATGCTGTGGTGACATCAATTTGGTGTACATTCAAATCTAATTCTGCTGATAATCCCAGCAGAAGCCTAATGGATGAGAGCTTGACTACAGGAGCAAAGGTCTCGGTATAATCTTCTCCAAACTTTTGAGAGTAACCCTTGGCAACAAGGCGAGCCTTATGCCGTTGAACCTTTCCATCTGCCCCGATTTTTAACTTAAAAATCCATTTACTTTTGACGACATTAGCGTCTCTAGGACGATCGATGAGCTCCCAAGTCTCATTCTCCATAAGAGAGTCGTATTCCTCCTTCATAGCTTTCTTCCACAGGTCTTTATCAGAACGCTTCATAGCATCCATTACCGAAATCGGGTCAGGAGTATTCGTGACATGGAAGTTGTATACCATGTCCTCTTCTATTCTTCTGACTCTATTTCTTAGAGGATAACGCCGTTCCTCAGGCTCCTCTACAGTTTGAACCGGCTCTGTTGACGGTTCTTCGAAAGAGTCGTGAAACTCTTCTTCAGCAATAGTGGGCGATGAACTTGGTGTCATAACTATACTACTCTCGCTTGGGCCATCCTCAGGCGCCACTGCCCTAGAAGTGCCTTGAGCATTATCTTGCTCACAAAAAATTGGTACCTCTACATATTCTTGCCTCGATTTCTCCCTCGAAACCTGTGCACTGCATTCAGGGGGTTTAATCTCCTTGATTACTTTTGACCGCTCGTCAAACACGGCGTCGCGAGCAACTATTACGCGGCGCGGATTGACCGGGTCGACAAATCTGTACCCCTTTTGTACTTCACTGTACCCAACAAAGATAAGCCCACGGGTCTTGGAATCGAATTTCCTTCGGCTATTATCTTTTACCAAAACCTGAGCTGTGGACCCAAAAACTTTTAAATTGGTAAGATCCACCTCTTGATTTGTCCAAACTTCTTCGGGAACTTTCCCGGCGATTGCTAATGTGGGTGAGCGATTTTTCAAATAGATCGCAGTCCCCACCGCTTCTCCCCATTACCGTTTACTTAGGTTACTGTCATGGAGCATGCATCTCGCCTTTTCAGTAATGGTGCGGATCGTCCTTTCCGCAACTCCATTCTGTTGAGGAGTATGAGTAACGCTCGTCTGGTGCGTAATTCCACATTTGGCCAAATAAGCCTGGAACTCCTTATTGGTATACTCAGTACCATTATCGCTTCTAAACCGTTTAATTTTCCTGCCCCGACAACTTGGAAATTTGCGTCATATTTTGCGACGTCATTTTTAATTCTCAATACTTTATCGCTGTCCCTAAAATTTAGTATCAACGAGACTACGGTCTGGGCCCATAACCTGTTGTAAATTAATGTACTAAAGGGAACTAAACAATAGAGTTAACGCGCAGTTGGTTTTAAATAGGATCATTGTATTAAAGTAAGACATCACAGATAGGATTATGTAACTGACACACGAAAAACTATAAACAAGTTGTAACCTAGCAACGGAACCAAAGACTATATAAAATACAAACTTCATGGCACGCATGACGATTCAAAACTTATTTTCAACAATAAACTTACTTAGGTACAGAATTATGTAAGTTATAACGATATCTATCTTAATGTTTTATCAAGTTGTAAAAACCGTGCGAAGCAAGAGTGGGTCGCTAGAGGAGAATAAAGCAATGTTAGCCAAAAACATAAAATCTGAGTTCATAGAAGAGATTCTATGAGATCTACTTACGACAGGAGATTCGAACCTTCTTAGTAAAATTTGGTTTTTACGACTTTTTCATATTTTCGTAGTTATGCCAAATGTTGACATGTTTGACATTATAGGTTCTGATAAAAATAGCTGATATTCGGACAAATGGGTCTATAAAATTAGGAAGTACTTATTTTTTATTTTATTTTTTTACCACCTTTCAAACATGTTGGTGAAGCAGCGTTTGAAGTGCGATGGTTGCATCAAGCCGGCTGCGCGGCGCCTCGGCCTGTTCCAAGCAAAGGACGAGTATGAATGCTATGCAGAGAGTTATATCAAATGCTTTTGGGGGCTTTGCGATCTACACAAAAGCAACGAGGATATTATTCGCGCACCAGATCATAAAGGTTAGGCAAACCTAATATCGATTAGGTACCTACTACCTATTTCTATCTGTGTTCCTAGGTTTATGATAACTCTCCATGCGAGCCATGGTTATCTCTTTGGTGGTCCAGAGCGAGAGCGCTTAGACCTAGGTGTCGGTGCACTCATCGTCTGCATAGCCTTTTCCCAAAAATTTTTTGGGGTCGGCTTCCAGTCTAACCGGATGCAGCTAAATACCAGTATGGAGCGACTGCCTATCTGACCTCCGCAACCTATTTACCTACTAGCTAATCTGGTTGTCAAGACTTTCGGACTTCTGACGACCCGTAACGACTGTCAAAGATCCATGAATGACAGCCGGGTCCAACGGCTAACGTGCTTTCCGATTCCGACGCACGAAGGGGTCTCGGTATGTAAAGATGGTCAACCATCTACGGACCAACCACAGCAAGCGTAGGTTAAACTAATCGATCGACCCATGCGACACGGCACGATCCACAACGAGGGTGTCGAATTGTCGATGTACTATTCACTAAAAAAACAGCCAAATTGATACAGCGCCAAATCTTCTTTTATTTTAGTTAGTAAAACTCACAGCAATGAGATATGCTGTGAATCATCGGGCAATTCGGTTGCAGCAGCTAACCTTCGTAAAAAGACGCTATCGGACATCGATATATTTACAATCAAACCTTGCGCACTCCTTTGGATTTCCCCGCGCCGAGGACTAGTCTCCGTTGAGATTGGCCGCGATGGCCGACATACGGTCTGGAGGACTATTATTATTATACAGTAGAGGGCGTCCATTAATTACGTGAGGTAATTTTGGCGATTTTTGGACCCCCCTTAGTGAGATATCGTGAGATTTGGCTCAACCCCCTCCCCCCTCCCTGCTGCTTTATTGCGTTGGATTTTTAGGTGATACTTGCCAGGACCCCCCCCCCGACCCTCTCCCCCACGTGAGATTGGGTGAGAATCGGCTCGAACCCCCCCCCCCCCCCTAAACGTCTCACGTAATTAATGGATGCCTCCTTATAGATAAGAAAGTAACATCAACCATTTTTTTCCAGTAGTGACAGATCAACCAAGACCTCAAGAGCTGCCATACAACAATGCAAGAATAATTAATGATATTGCTGTGAAAACCTAAAGAACTACCAACCTGTCCAACATAACATACATAATCAGTCTATAGTGTTCCCACTTCTGAGATACAGGCCTCCTATCTTTTTGGGAGGGCTGTAATCCTCAATGCCCAATGTAGTTTGGTGGAACCTGTCTTTACAAATCATACTACAACCAAATAGTAAAAATTGTATATATTAATTTACATGTTTCATAAATATTACAGTGATAAACTAGTTTGTTTTTCATTTAGTACTTGTCTTACATTCATATTGATTCTTGACTCTTGGATATAATTTCTATATCTTTGCCATTTCTTATTGTCTTCATTTTCCCTTATAAGTGATATAATATCTTCTGATTGTGATATATACTTAAAGCTAGAGTTTTTACTTGGTGCATTTGTAGTATCTACTTCATCCCAAGGGGACTCTGAGGCTGGTATAATTTTAGGTACAGCATGATAACATAATCTGGCCTCCTTTGACATTACAATTATGTCTCCACTGTTTATCAGTATTGCTGATGGTTCTATTGACTTATCTTTGCCTCCAAGTAAGAATATTGCAGACTGGCCAAAACTGAAAAACAGATTGTTATGGTTATTTGTTGTGTGGAGGAAAATTCTGAATATTGCATGTATTGAAGATTTGAAGCTAAACAAACTTCCTTTCTGAATATAATGCCTTTTGAATCATACATTTACAATCTAATAGGCTGTTATTTATTATGTACTAGAAGAATCATCTTTATAAAACACTAGCAGCGCCCTGCAGTTTCACCTTCATAAGTTTCGATCCCATAGGAATATTGGGATAAAAACTATCCTATGTCCTATCCCGGGACTCAAACTATCTCTAAACCAAATTTCTTCTAAGTCAGTTCAGCGATTTAAGCGTGAAGAGGTAATAAACAGACAGACACACTTTCGCATTTATAATATTAGTATGGATATGTTTGCACGGACATTTAAATATTGCAGCTGGATTTTATCGTGTTCGTGTACTGAATTTTCAACTCTCGGTGTTGAGAAGGGCATTGAGAACCCAACATAGTGCATCCCAGCACGTCAAAAAGCATACTGTTGGATTTTCAACTGTCAGTGTTGAGAAGAGCATTGAGAATACAGTGTGCGATTAAAAACGCACCTGTGTGAACATGGGCTTTCTTTTAATCACCTGACCCATGATTTTCTGTACACATGATTCATCAGCCATTTTTTACATTACAGTTTCATTTAAAAATCTGCTATGGTACCTGAATGAAAATAAAGGTGCTTCCAAATTGACCTCTGAATGGTCAGTATGAGCAGACAATGTGGAGCTCATGTGGTAATAGTTCACGATGGCTGCCTCAGCCCTGAAGTTGGAGTAGCCCAGGTACTGAGCCAGCACATCTGATAGCTCTGCCAAATCTTCAGGAAACGGAGACCTGTTCTGTTCTGTGTAAATCTGAAATATTAGTATTGCATTTTAAGGAATTTATGTTATCAAAACAATGTGTACAGTCGAATCGAGCATCGGTTTTTCTAGGACAGCTCAAACTCAAACTCAAAGCATTTATTTCAATTAAACCATTTACAGGCACTTTTGAATTGTCAAGAAGTCGGTCAGTCAGAAAATTTGAAGCTAGTTGCCCATTCCAAAGCGTAGGTACCTATGGAGAAGAACGGGCAAGAAACTCCATGGACACTCTTTTTAAATGATATTTTACAAAAATATTAGTTACATCATTACTTTTGATTTTAAAATTATATAATGTGAGAACAATGTAAAAAAATTAAGAAAAACGTAAGTGTTAAAAGCGTCCAGAGTGCAACAAATAGTACTTAACAAACTACAATCCAAAAATAAATTAATTAAAAATAAGCCGAGGCAGCTAAGTGATGACCAGCCCCAACCGACGGCGCTCGTTCACGAACATGACGCATAAATCAGCACCATTTAGCTCAACCATTTTGAAGGGAGCTAAATGATCTAACACACACGCTACCGTCGCGTCAGCGAGACATTTGAGTGAGCATGACATACTATCAGCTGCCAGGGCACATTCGAGTCAATGAAAGACATATTATTACCCGGTAAATGGTAGCTATAGGGTACATAGTACTCACATCTGTGCTATGCAGTTATACAATACAAAGGAAATTGATTTTATACATTGCAAAGATAGTCTTACAATCTTCAGCAGCTCCAACAGTATTTTCATGTGTTAATCAATTAGTTGTGGTTGTGGAGCAGGACCAGCATTGAGCCAGGCATTTTTGTCAGCGATATAATCCCCTAACTTATAATATGCCTGACTGCATAGTGTGCGTTTTATACAAGACTTGAATTTTGTCTCATTCAGTTGAAGAATGTGGGGAGGTATTTTATTATAACATTTTAAACAGTACCCCATAAAAGATGAATCTACTTTAGCCAGTCTGAAACCTGGTTGAACTAATAGGTCCCTATTTCTAGTACTATAATTATGTCTTTCACCTCTTTTACTAAAAAGATGTAAATTTTTCCTTACATACATGATGTTTTCATAGATATATTGACAAGGCACCGTCATGATGTTAATTTCCTTAAACCGTTCCCTTAGAGAATCGCGCCTGCGGAGATTATATATGGCTCTGATAGCTCTTTTCTGCAGAATAAAAATAGAATCGATGTCTGCAGCCCGTCCCCAAAGTAAAATACCGTAAGACATGATGCTATGAAAGTAACTAAAATAGACTAGTCTCGCGGTATCTACATCAGTAAATTGACGGATTTTTCTGACAGCATAAGCTGCTGAACTTAGCCGTCCTGCAAGAGATGTTAAATGAGGACCCCATTGTAGCCTTGAGTCGAGCGTGATCCCTAGGAAAACAGTTTTATCGACGAATTCTAGTTTCTCTTGATTCAATATTATCTCACAATCACTACCCTTGACATTTGGTAAAGAAAATCTTATGCACTTAGTTTTTTTCCGCAGCAATAAATTTAAAACGGGATTTTAAGTACATAACATAATCAGCCTATATAAAGTTTCCACTGCTGGGCCACTGGCCTCCTCTCTGTGAGAATGAGCGTTGGCTGTAATCAACCATGCAGGCCGTGCCTGTTGATAGATGTCACTATAATATCAGATTATAAGTAACAGAGGAATGTAATTGAGTATACTAAAAGATAATATTAACATTTTACTTTTGTATCCCAGTTGTGATGATATCCTAACGTTGTCCACCGAAGTTTCTTTTGTAGCAGCTTTTGACATTGTCCATTTCTAAAGCATTCTTCCCACCAGTCTTGTAAATTAATTTCTATATCTATATTCAACTTATTTGGTTTCCTTGGGTATTCTTCTAGACATCTTCTAATCCAATATCTTTGCCCTAAAGCCGTGAACGGATTTCTGATAAAAAGTAAACCCGGGTGCCTCTTCAATGTAAATATTTTCAATTCTTTCAAACTCTTTAATCCCAATATTCCTGTTCTTGTATCTTCAATGACAGTATCTAGAGTAATGTTGGTGACCTATAAATTAATTATACACATTTATTAGTAGAAAATGATATTGAGGATTAAAAGAAAAGTGCGAAAATAATCAAACCTCAGTGGAGCATTTTTCTACTGTTATTACGTCTTTTATAGACGGCTTGGGTGTTTTTGATTTATAATATTTAAACATCTTCATAAATTTATCTTCTAGAGAAGGTCGATGCGGTTTTGCTTCCATCATTTCTAATTAAACTTTAAGTAACAAACGCTTGCAATTTCACATGCCGTTTTGACGGTTTTGACTTCATTGTTGACGTTTGCGTAATTAGATAATAATTACGTTTGACATGACAAACGTCGTGAGATGACGTGACGTAAAGGGGCGCGTTTGACTCACGTTTAGAAGAAGACTCGCTCACGCTTGCCAACACTTGCCAACGTCCGATGAACGGAGCGTCAATGGTTATAAAGTTTTTCTATTAGGCTCAATGCAGTCGCGATTTCGCGAATCATATTTTGATCAAGATACAACCTGACACTGGCCTGCAAATTGTAAAAAATGTAAGAAAATTTGAATTTCGCGGTCTACCACTCTCACTCTCTGATATTTTTGTTTTGAATTTAAAAAAAATTAATAAAAACTAAAATCCATTAAAATCAACCATAAACGGTGTTTATCGGAATGAAACTAACAGACCGTATTAGGAACTATAAACTTCATTCCAAAACACAAATAGCGGACGATAGCCGCACAGCTACTGGACTAAAGTGGAACTGGGGCTGGCCACATCTGTCGCATGTCGAAGCAGCAATACGCAAAAACCACCTCACATTGTATTCCTAAATAGCACCCACGATGCAACAACGGTACGCAGTAGGCCCCGAAAAAGATGGCAGGATAAGCTGGACTCCTTAAGGTGAATGGGTAGTTGAGACCGCGAAATTCAAATTTTCTTACGTTTTTTGCAATTTGCAGGTCAGTGTCAGGTTGTATCATGATCAACATATGATTCGCGACAATAGCAGGTACATATTTAGAGAAGTATATTCATTAGAATCAATAATACATCTTTCTAAGTTAGATTTCTACCACTAACACTTTTCATAAGAGATTGGTGGTTGGTGGTAGAAATCTAACTTAGAAAGATATATTAATGATTCTAATGATTATAATTCACTAATTATGTACCTGTTATTGTCGCGAATCATATTTTGATCAAGATACAATCTGACACTGACCTGCAAATTGCAAAAAACGTAAGAAAATTTGAATTTCGCGGTCTACCACTACCCATTCACCTTAAAGGATATTGGTCCACAATCGCAGTAGACCGGGAAAGGTGGAAAGAGGCACCCGGTGCATGCTGTTTGCCGATGACATTGTTAAGTGTTGATTAATTTGATCTTCTCAATTTGTTGTCTATAATACTGTGTGTAGCTACAATAATTAAGTACCCAAAATGTGTAAAATGTTTTAAGGCTACGCATTGATACAATCCCTCCCCCCCCTCAAGTCGTACTCCTCATTACTGAGGGTCGTGATCCTCCCTTGAAAACATCTTTTCTCTGACGATGTTTCGCCATTATCCTAGGCCAGGTGAAGCGCATCATTAAATTTCGTTTTAAGAGACGAGCTTATCCGGTCGGACCATCGCAAAGGGCTGCGACCTCCTGGTCGTTAACATCCACCTTGCCAGCAACCATTAGTTGTTCAAAATTGTCGCCATCTTTTCTCGGTATATGGCCGACAAATTCCAAAACTCTGCGGCGACAGATCGTAGAGAGTGGTCTTTATTCTGAGCTCGCGTAGGATAGACTCGTTGGTGCGGAATGCAGTCCATGGTATACATCCATCTGAAGCAATATTATTTCCATAGATATAAAATTACTTTGTGAATATTATGCATTGATACAATATTATGGAACAAATATTGTAGAATTCTTGTCGATGCATATTTTTGAGGGTGACCAACAACGTTATCCACCGGCAAATCGCTGGCGATTTCAATACCTCAAGATCGCTGCGTTTGTACCCAGCATAACATCATCTAAGCAAGTGTAACACGAACACACTGAGTGCACGAACACGCGTTCGTGCTTTTAGAGCATTTAACCTGGTTTAAATGCTCTAAAAGCTCAAAAACGATTTCTTAAGTATTGTGTGAACCTACCCTACTACTTTAAATTATTGATTGTTTAAAAAAAACCCCAATGTGTCAAACTAAAAAGTTTTTGACGTTGACAATATGTCAAATGCAGTGAAAATAT
The DNA here is from genome assembly GCA_927399505.1 of Luperina testacea. Taxonomy (NCBI): domain Eukaryota; kingdom Metazoa; phylum Arthropoda; class Insecta; order Lepidoptera; family Noctuidae; genus Luperina; species Luperina testacea. Next base: position 11,520,653 of record OV656768.1, on the reverse strand, counting down.
TGCTATTCGTGTTTTGTGTGTGGCTAATAAGATTTTTCTACAAATTACTTGCTTAAACGTATAATTTCGACATCAAATTAAGTTTCAAAAGCAACATGAGTACAACCATTTCGGAGCAATTTACAGATGCTGTCAAGGTAATTCTAACATTTCTCCATAATAACAGATAATAGTAGGTACTTACCGGTACCTTTATATCCTTAGTAACTTTTACTCTAAATTCTTACTGACCAAGACTCTCCTTGGGAAAATTCTTTTTAAAGGCATGTCCAATAAAAAGATTGACTTGGAATATGATGATGCATTTTAACATGACAAAAGTCGTCATTAGACTGCATACATATATTTCTATACAAATTCTAGTACGAAACCAAGAATACAGCTCCTCAATATATTGCTGAATCGATATTATCTATCGCTAATGTCAACGTTTTTAATAAATGAATGAAAAACGATAAATTAATTGTTTTTTGTTCAGATTACTACAAACAAAGCAATATTAGGGAAAGGGCAACAACCTCATAGCCATGCTATAACAATCTATATAATTAGGTGTTTTCTTATGCATTCCAGGATGTTGAAGATGGGAAAACTAAATTGAAGAAGTGGCTGAATATGAACTTTAGAATAGAGATGACAGATGGAAGGGTTCTGATTGGAGTATTTTTGTGCACAGATCGGGATGCCAATGTCATTCTAGGTAAGGAAACAGCTTATTATTTAAAAACTTTTATGTTGTAATATTAGTAGAACAAGAACTAAGAAGAATAAGATATAATGAATGAAAGATATAAAGTTAGATATATTTAAATATTTACTACTTCCACTATAATTATTTCTTTTCTAGGAGCTTGTTCCGAGTACCTGAAAGGCAGTGATGGTGAAACAGAAGAACCAAGAGTACTTGGACTTGTCATGGTACCCGGTCGCCATATTGTTTCCATTCAGTTAGACGACACTACTCCACCACAAATGTACTGTTATGATGAGTGATTCCTCCCCATTGTCCTTGGTTTTGTAATTAAATACCCCATTTTATTCATAAGCCTCCTTAGTTTGATATTGTACATTATCTTTATACTTAACACTAATTAGTTTTTTAAATTTTTTAAGAACAAATAAAACAATTAATCAAATAAAAATGCCCAGAAATTTATTTGTAAATTACACAATATTCAAGTTTTCAATCAATTGTTTCAGTACATCTGGTTCAAGGTAAATATTTTTAGAATCATTTGCAAATGGATTATAGTCATCTGTACTGTGGTTTGATTGTAATATTTCTGATAATTCTTTTACAAGTTCATTAATTAAATGCTGAGATCCATTTAATGCAGTGCACAAAAATTTACTACTTAATATATTATTTAAACAAACATATGGTTGTACTACTGTTTCATGTTTACTTAGTCTATGGCAGAAGTTCACACTTAAGTGTCTCACATCCTCATCTTCATCTTGCAACAGTATTATTGCACATTTAATTGAAGTAACTTTCATTGAATCAGGTAAGTTATCAAACTCATTTGCAAGTTCATTGTTAGCAATTGCTGCTATGCATCTCATATCTACATCTGAGTTTTCAAAATCACTGAATTTTCTTATGATTTTCATCAAATTCAGTTTATCATCATTCTCAATGTTTGCAATATTTCTTGCTAACAATGGGATACTGTATCTTATTATGTATACTGATTCTTTTTCCAGTAAATTTTTCAGGAGTTCAGCCGGATCTAAATGGCCAGATAGATTAGTATTTAGAGATATTTCAAAAAGTATTCTCCAAATAATACAGCTGCAATATTTCTTCTCAAATGCTAGCAGTACTTCAACCACTTTCAAAAGAACTACTGCTTTACATTCCTGTGTTTTAAGTTTCAAGAAAATTATCTCGCAATACTTTTCGTAATTACTCTGCTTTAATATAATATTTAGCAGAACTGGTATTTCATCCCATGGACTTATATTTATAATATATTTTTTCAATCGAGCTTCTGCCCACAGATCAACGGCAGGGAAGGCCGCATTACTATTAACTTCCAACATTGTTCCTTCAATATCTTCTAATGTATAGTTGTTTATAAAGATATCTTCAAACAGTTTTGTGCATGAATATGAGTGGCTCTCATTACTAAACTTTGTTCTGAATATATCTTCGAACTTTTCAAAGTGCTTTTCGTAAGCCTGGTTCGAAAAATAATACTTATGGCATAGGTTTAGCAAAATTAAACTACCATGTAGAAAATTTTCCGACACACAAACATGGTATAATAAAAACCATAAATAATCAGAGATATTCTGAAATTCATGTATGTTAAATATGCATTTGGCTGTCAAGCGTCTAACTGTGTGTATGGGACTATCAAGAAGCAATACCAAATGATCAAATAATTCCTCATTAACAGTTTTCTGTTCTGCCATGTCATAAGAAAAGTTGTACCTCTTTGCACTGTTTGCCAACAAATTCAAGATTGGTACTAAGTTTGAGTGAGACTGAACTATATCAGGTTTATTACTATCTTCTAATTGTTCCATGATATACTTCCATAGCTTTGGTGAATGTGTTCGCAGCTCATCGCACGCGACTGTCGCTATAGTTTGCTCATCACTGCCTGAAGCTTTCTTCTCACCTATTTGCTTTGGTATTAAGGCTCCATACAACTGAAGAGCTGCATTCCTGGAAATATTTAAGAATAGCACTATAGAGGTAAGTAAATTTAATAGGAATTGTAGTTTAAAATCAGGGATGTTGCAGATGCAGATTTTTGTCATACACAATCTTAAGATTTTTTTAGAAACTTAAATGTTCATACAATAACAACATAACATTGATGATTGCGGATGCAGATGTTCAAATTGATGCGGCCGCGAATATACGCAACATCCCTGTTAGAAATTGTAGTTAGCATTAAGGATCTACGACAATTTACCTGATTTGCCAATGATGACTTGTAAGATTACTGAACGCAAGTTCAGCCAATCTGGCAAAATAAAACATCATGTCTGAAGCTAAACTGCTGTCAGTGACTATTCTCGTCATAAAATGAATATAGATTGCTTTCGGTAAGTCAATTTGATTTTCGTCATTCTTTTTTGGAGTGTCTTTTGTGGTATCACATATTTGTAATAGAGTATTTATGAAGTAATGGAATAAAGGCTGAAACAAAGAGCAATGCTATGTTTGAAAACATAATATTTAAAAATAAATTTATGTAGCTAAGGGCTGATTTTTTACTTTTTTTTTTCAATAGTCAGATTTCTTGCTTATATCTAAAGAATAAATACGACACTGACATCATTTCTTTACAAAAGCTGGCAAACCGCAATATTTATTCCTCAGATAAAAATTATCTGACTATTGAAAAAGCAGGCCTTAGATTAAAGGTTATAGGTAAGTACTTAAACTAAAGTTTGTAATGTATTCAAGATTTTCTTACTTTTCCCTTCTTCATATCGCACGATACTATTCTATGCACCATGATAGATAGGCCTGCACCCCTTCTCGTTATGGAAGCCATTTTATTGGTTTCTGATATCAAATCGTTCAGTTTGCATCTCAGTAAAGTATTGGGCACTTCTGAAGCTTTGTTTTCTTCAGGCAAAGATGACAAAAATTTAATGCCTTTTCCTGAAATTGAGAAACTTCTTTAGGCGTCGCAGACCACCTCGGTTTACACTGTCAAGCAAATATAAACCTTTTAAGGGTTGAAATAAAGTTGAAAATAAATAAACTCATTACGCCGTACGCGGTTAAGGGGGAAGCGCTAAGGTAGCCCGCGAAATTCAAATTTTCTTACGTTTTTTGCAATTTGCTGGTCAGCATTAAGTTGTACGTTGATTAATATATGAATCGCGGCCGTAAGAAATATGTGTTTACAGAATTATAATCATTATAGTCATCAACACAACTCTCTAAGACCACGTAAGTCCAAAGAATGATGATTTCATGAAACAGTTATTCTTGGGACTTACGTGGTCTTATAGAGTTGTGTTGATGACTTTAATGATTATAATTCTGTAAACAAATATTTCTTACGGCCGCGATTCATATATTAATCAACGTACAACTTAATACTGACCAGCAAATTCTAAAAAACCTAAAAAAAAATGAATTTCGCGGGCTACCCTGGCGCTTTCGCCTTAAGATTATGTATTTAATTTTAGACTTAATCTTCAGAGATGCAATGTTGATATTTATTTGGCATGGAAAACCGCACCGCACTGCAATTCGCCATATCCCTACCAACATATGTGGATCTACTAAACTATTTACCCAGAGAAGCTCCTGCAGCTTCAATGGCTCCTTTATGACGAGATGTCTCCAAAACATGTGTTATTATGTTCAGGCACTTCTCACACATACTAGCATCATCCTTATTCAGCTGCACCAAAATCGATGCCAAATCACAAGACGCCTATAACATTCAAATCATTAATTACAATATAAAATATACAAAAAATAGCACTGTTAAAATAGTACATTACGACAAGTGTGACTTAAGTAATCCATTATTAAAAAATATTAAGTTATCTTAGTTAAGGTATTGGCTGCAACTCTAACATACCTACAATACAAATTCTACCTACCTTAGGCCTATTTTTATTGTATACCATTTGTTTTTACTGGAAGGCGCAAATAAACTATGTATTTTATTTTTTATTGCCTTGCGTGAAATTAGCGTGCGAGCGTAGCAAAGGTGGTAAACGCCGTGCATTGCGCTTTTCTGTGTAAAAATGGACTACTTAACTCAGAAAATAGTGACTTAAGTGCGGGTTTTGGTCACACAGTACTATTAGAAGATTTACCTTAACATTCAACCAAAGGGAGTTCAATACAATTTGATGCAAACCAGATATTTTTGTCTGATCAGCTTCATCACCAATATTAAGACCAGAATTATCAATCATACTTTCAACCATGTCACTCATTTTAGAAAAATCAGAACTGGTTGAACTTTCTTCCTCCCATGCAAACTGGTTGGATATACTTTCCAAGACCTCAACAAATTCTGGCATGATTCTATGAATATCAATATTGTAGGAACTTGAAACACAAGTCTCCAATACAACTAGCAAAATGTTCATGAAGGAATGTAACTGTTTTCCTGTTTCAATAGAATTCACTATATCTGTTTTTGCTTTATGTTCAGTAATTAATTCATTATATGCAAAATAAAAGATGTCTTCAACACTTTTGTATTCTGCTATGGAATGTTTATCTTTGATGACTAAATTGGTCAATAATTTAAACATACTCTGGCCACAACTGATCTCATAGAAGAACTTGCTCTTCATGCTTTTCAGAGCACCATTTACTAGATGTTGCATAATATTTGGTTCTTTTAATTCCTCAGAGTAGTGGTTCAGTAAAAGTTTTATCACATTATCTCTGACATCATCTGTAGGGTCTTTTAGTAAGCTTACTAGCTTTACAACAAAATCTTCAGTGGACAATATCCAACATCCGTTTTCCTTCACATACTCTATCATTGTAATGTTTGCATGTCTCGTCTGACCTCTTTTCTTGCAAGGAATTTCACTAAAACAACTTACAATGGTGTTGCATAGTTTCACACATGTGATCTTCCTTTGATAATTGCCGTTCAAGTTAATTGAGTTTACAACAAAGCTCTGTAGTCTTTTACAAAATTCTAGTAAGTCTTGTAAGTCATTATCACTCTTATTTTTGATCATCACAATCAAAAATATGGAATGCAGTTGTGTTAAAAAGTAGTTAAGACTGTTTAACATGCTCAATCTTAACACTGTACAATCTGAGTTCACATTGTTGTTTATGAAGTACAATATTAAATCATACTCCAATTGACTTGGAACTAACTTTCTTTGTGACACACAGATAATATCAAATGCTAACATCCTAATGTAATAGTTGCAGTGGTCTATTCCTTTCAAAACTGTATTTTCAATATGCCCGAAATCTTCAGTGGAACTCCATTTTTTTTCTAGGATGCCTAGTTTATTTGCTTGTTTCATTATACACAATTGGCTGCACAGATTTTTTTCTGAGTTATCCAGATCTTTTAATTCATCAAGTAATACGTAAGATAATGTTGGAAATTTCTTCATGGTGATCAAACACCAGAAGTTTTTGAAATTCTCAATAGCTTTGCTGCTGGATCCATTTAAAATTTTGATGACTTGGCATTGGAATAATTTGCACCAGTCACTCTCAAAGTTGATTTTTTTGAGCAATGCATAGTACATATCAGCTCCAGCAGAAACCAGTCCTGGTTTATGTAGACTGTATAAGAGGCCATCAACCCACTTGTTATCATGTACTAAAGAGAATAAGTTCCCTTTCCTGTGTTCAATAATTTCGGAGAGCATCAGATACTTTGCTTTGTTCCAATAAAACCCATTGATTTCTTTCACCACTGTCTCATACATTTCATCATCTATTGTTGAAATCAGTGTCTGAAATATACACCTATTCAAATCTCTTATTCCTGTTACAGGATTTTCCCAATTATGATTAACAAAATTTAACAATTTGATCTGATTTTCTTTACTGAAGATACACTCTTGAAAGTCTGTGCCTTGAACCTTTTTGAATAATTTTATTGTCTTAAATGAGATAAATGTGAATTGAGAATATTCATATCCCATTAGTAGAAGTAAATCAAATATTGATTTTAAAACAGGTGCAGTTTTTGAGACATCATTGTCGGTTTTCTGTGTAAGGAAAGTTGATTGAAAGATTCCATACATCATAGACACCACATTGTATGTTTTCGCAGACTTTCCTTCATGCCCTTTCTTTGTGAATAATTCTTTGTCAATCATTTGTAATAATTCAGTTAAATAAACATTTTGTTTATCCGATAGTGGTACCACTGTATAAAAGCATGTTGCGCATAGCAATTGATCATCAAATGTTTTGAATCCTGTTTGTAAATGAGCCCATAAAATTTCAGACACTTGGTTCCAAAATTCTTTAGTGGTGTTAGAGTTTTCTTTTGATAATTTTAGCACATCCTGAAAATTATATGAAATGAGAATGAATACACTAATAAAAATAGGCAGTGCTTTTTGTTGCTTATTGTTTAACTAAAGTATTAAAATCCGGATCAAGAAATAAAACAAGTGTACCTGTATAGACTTTATCTTCAATTCACAAGTAGAAATGTTAATCTCCGCTAAAACTTCATCATATCTCTCCATTGTGTAATATTAAATTATCTGAAAAGGGTAATAATTCTTTAATGTTTAAAGTAAATTAAAAACATTAAATTTTAAAATAATTATAACTTTACCTACTTTATGCATAAGGTTGTCTGACAAACAGTATTAGAAGACTAATTATATAATTTAAAAAAAATAAAAGACAACAACTATTCATGAAACATAATATTTACTACATAATCTATATTTACAATAACAATCAAAAGATAATATAACTATGACTCTTTAATGGGTTCATATCCTTCTTTTTGGATTTTCTCTTTATAAACGTTAAAGTCTCTTTTTCTATCGAAATGCGAGACCCACTGCGTAGGGCAAGACTTTTCAAACATTTGTCTTAAATCCAAGCATGCCTTAGGTTTCTCTGAATTGTCTTTAATATTTTCCTTATCTAGGCATTCCCAGTAACGATCTCTGGAGTCCCAACATAGTTTCCGCTGCTGTCTATCGGGAAACGACATTTTTCACCGTTTTTTGAGCACCTACAATGTAAATTTTTATTTCTGTAATGTGTGCCGCCAGTAATAATCAATAATTGTAGAAGCAGTAAAAGAATGTAAGGAAACTCACGCACGAGCACTCCAGAAATTATTACTCGAAATAATATCCGTAGTAATTGCTATTTACCACAATTTTTATTTGATGATATCGTTTTTTTTTCATCAGCCCCACATAACCTAAATCTTGCCTATGACTGACAGTTTAATCAATTTTTGAGTTGACATTGACAGCGAGCTTATTGTACGTTCCTTTGTATGTTGAAAAAATATAGACAACCAGCTAGCTTTTATGTAATACGTGTCCCTCTGCCCCCGATAGGAAAAAAGACGCATCTAACAGTTTTTCCAGATTTGAGTTATGTATATTGCCGAAATCAGAAAAAAAACGCGCATCTGCCTGTATTTTTTATATTTCTCTAACTTCCTCCAGTGCGGTTTTAGCACAACAAAATAGGGCGCTTCTGTTCATTTTTTACACCTGATTGAAGATGAAAAGACGAATTTATGTGAAACTTAATTAAAAAGTCGCATTTATGTAGATAATGTCATTATACTTTATAGTTTTTCTTTTAGTTCAGTAATATAAAAGGCGCATATTTGTCCCTATTTCTAAAAGGAAGTTAATAAGACGCAAATAGGTATTTGCGACTAACGCGCTAAAAAAAAACTGTTTTCACATTAAGAAAAAAATACCACATCTGACCACTTGCGCCCTATTTACTTCGTAAAATTGTTTTAGCATAGGCGCATTTGCCATAATCGTCTTAATACTTTACGTTGAATAAAAAATTGTGTTTTATTTACAAATAATAAATTAGGCTATGGCTTATATGATAACCACGAACCTACTGTACTATTTCTGATATACTACCTTAGATAAAAGGATTATTAAATATTTTATAAACATTTTACCTAAGCCAAGGGCTATCTACATACTTTCTAATTCTTAAGAAAAAAGGCGCAAATACCTATATGCGCCCATTTATGTTAAAATCATTTATTAGATAGATAAACTAAATACTTAGAAAAAAGTACAGCCAAAAGCGTTTGAAATTTAAAGGACGCATCTAGCCCGTCTATTCAATTAAGTATGTAATATTTTCCTTAATTTTTTATGCTAAGATGAAACTGTTTTTTCATTATTTTTATTATAATAATTTAATAAATTCATATTATTATTAAACCAGGTTAAAGCCTATTATTAGAGGGTATTACTTTCAACTTTAAATATGTAAAATATTAATTTACTCGAAGACAGCATACGATTTCCCGTTTTATTCATTAAAACATTTATTTCTCCGTTTTTACTTTTTGTTAGATACGTCTTTTTAACTATCGGGGGCAGCCCTACTCCCTTTTAACAAGCAATTTGCGACTAACTAAATTGTCCCGTAATTTGTCTCGTGTGTTAGCTACACTGTTTAAATGAAGCCGGTGGCAAGCGTCATGTAAGATAAGTATCTATCAGTAAAGTTTTAAAACGACCCGTGAGTTGCACTTAACGTTTAGTTACGCTACCCTGCATAGACTCGGAATAGATTACCCAGAAAACCCTTAGTCTCAGGGGCTCAATATATAAAATTATTGTGTCTGTCCACCGTACCGTGAAATTCAATAGGTACGATTATAGCATAAACAAAATTCAGAGCCCTGTGCATTATAATGCAGTAATCGGCTTAATAGGGCCCGATCACACGTACCACAACCACACCACATCGCAGCGACAAAATGTGGGAAAGCAGTGGTTACGTGTGGTTAGTGTCGCTGCAGCTTCGTGCAGTTGCGTTGTGGCAAGTTGGCAACTACCTCCCTGTCGTTTCGGGTGACGCAGGTGCTCTCGGGGCATGGTTGCTTCGGGAAGTACCTGTGTCGCATAAACAGGGAGCCGGACGCTCGGTGTCGACTGCCGGGAGGACACGGCGTGGCATACGCTGACAGAGTGTGCCGCTTCGAAGGAGCCGCGCCGTGCCCTCATCTCAGAAGTAGGCAGTGACCTGTCGCTGCCGGCCGTGGTCGAATCGATAATCGGCAGCGAAGAGTCCTGGGATGCGGTTGTTTCCTTCTGCGAAACGGTCGTCTCGCAGCAGAAGGAGGCTGCGGAAAGGGAGAGGGAGATCTCGTCCACTCACCCGGCCCGCAGCAGGCGCACCGGGCGTCGGCGGAGGGCGAATAACGCCCTCTTCCAGCCCCCCTAAATGGGTCCAGGGCCGACGGACTCGGGGTCGCCCCCCACACATCAGGACCCGAGGTGGCGGCGCGTAGTGTTCCACGCGCGCCCCTCTTAGACGTCGCGGAGGAGTCAAACATCTCACTCCCCCCCCCCCGACCAGACGAGGCCCGCAGCGGCGGGCTCTGCTGCAGAGTAGACTCTCTAGCAGAGCCACAAAGAACATGTACTCAGAAAAGATAAACGCTACTGTTTTTTAATGAAAACTGTTGTACGAATAGTGTTTATTGCGTACGTGTTAAAAATATCATTGTTAGACAGTGGTTTTATTTATTTTAACTTTACTAAAATTTTCATAGAAAGCGCCTGGTTATTTTGAGTCTGGAAAAAAAAAATGGTTCCTAATCAGAATTACTTACTTTATTTCTTCAATAAATTTTTGAACATTTTCTAATTTATTTAATGTAAAGAAATGAAAATGAGTCGTGTTACATTTAGATTGTAGCTGTTGAATTAGCTGCTTAACAATTTCGGTGCAAGGTTTATTCATTTTCTCTTTATTAATAGCAGCTTCCAACAAATCATCAGATACCTTTATTCTACACATTTTTATAAAACCCTCTAGCTGTTTGGCTGATTCAAACGAAAATACTCCAGGTATTACTGGTACACCGAGACCCATTTTATCAATACGTTCTTTTAAATGATTAAACGCATCAACATCAAAGAATGCTTGTGTCAAAATGAAGTTGGCCCCTATGTCAATTTTATCTTTAATTTGCATCAGTTTTTCATCAGAACAGCCAGGGCAGCCCGCAATACCAATACAGAAATACTCGTCTGTCTCCTTCCTTATGAATTTTATCATTTCCGAAGTGTTCTTGAAATCCGAGGTCTCGGGATCGTATCCGTCTGTAAAAGATAATTATTGTTATTAAAAGGTATGAGGCATGTCGACACAACAGTAACGGAAGTCACTCACTAAAACTGTAATGAATGATAAGCCATTTAGGGCAGTCTGGCAGGGCGAAACTTGAGACATTTTTTCTGTCACCATTTTCTATTATCTGCTCAGGTTTCTGTAAGGCACAATCTGAAACTTAACCTACCTATCTAGCACAACTACAAGCACAAATACCAACCAAAGTCAAAATGACCAATTATACACATGATCCAATTTGAGACCTGACAGAGGTAGAGCTAATTGAATCTACATTCCTACTGCTACATTCAATGATTTATAAACTACATTGTTTTTATGTTAGATTTAGGAAATTAACTTACCTCCCAAAACCAAGAATAAATTGCAAATATTATTTTCTTGAAGTAGAGCCAATAGTTTCTCTAAGTAAGTAGCCTTCATCATATCACACGATAGGTGCAGTAATACCTGCTTTCGTTTTCTGCTCAAAAGACTAGCAGTTCGTACAGAATCTATACTCAGGTTCGCACATTTGTGTGTCTTCGCGTGCCAAGTCACCGAGAAGAAAACGGGATCCACCTTCAAGTTATCAATATCTTCTTCGGAAACATCAGGAGTCACTTCGAATGAGTAGCTGAATTTGCCTTTGTTTTTAATCAATTCGGTAAGTTTCGTCGGTCCTTCCATTTTAAGAAAATTGCAGAAATTCTCCGGAAAAATTGGCTGAAACGTCACTTTATTTTCTTCTTCTTCTTCTCTTCGTTAAACGGCTCGCTTTATTTTATTTTTCTTCCGAACAAACTTTGACCGTCAGTCCGTCAGCTGCCACTGATGTGTTGTTGTGATTATCTTTGGTTGCGTATTGTCTACGTCATATAGGTCACGACCTTTTTGTAAATAACTCGATAAATAAAAACTCCACACCGCACTACTCAAACACACTGCATATGCACAAGTGGATGACTGTAAAGACCTCATACTATCTGTAGGTGCATCTGCGCTGCTTAAACGGAAGCAATACACATTTTTGCGCCAATCTAATCGGTACGTGATTGATAACAGGTGCGATAATTAGGTAGGTATGATAAATAATTTATTTTTGTAAGTAGGTTTGCACAAACACTTTTACACGCCAATCATATATTTTTTTAAACTAGATGAGGTCGGCGTTTCCTATCTGACTACTCTGAGAAGAAAGGCCGAAACAAACTCAAGCGGGAGGGGTCATATGATGATTTCCCATCCTCAAAAAAAAAAAAGGTCACAGTCTCTTTTAAAGTCCAGACATAATCTTGAAAACAAAAACACTCAAATGCAAAAATTGGAAGCAGCTCAATCCCAAGCCTTTTTGTCCTCAATATAATCTTTAACGGTATAAAAGGCTTAATCTTGCACAACTTACGTATAATGAATGATTTAAATTTATTAAGGCTTAGATCTTGAACGTGGCTTGGTAGTTTATTATAAAAGCGAATACATTGGCATCTCAACGAACCACCTATTTTCTTGAGCCTTGTTGTAGTTACAACAAATTTGTGTTTGTTTCTAGCATTTATATTATGGATATCACTGTATTTTTTAAACAATTTTATATTTTTTAGGGTATATAAAAGATTTTTATAGATATACTGAGAAGGCACAGTCACATTACATATCTCTTTAAATTTGTCTCTGAGAGAGTGTCTCGGACTTAATTTAAATTGATCGAACATCACGCTTATGCAAAACAAAGATAAATTTATAATTTAAATATCGGCTGAATATTATTTCCCCACAATAGAATACCGATATGGGTAGTTCCACTGCGCTCTATGTATTCCACTAGTTTTGAAATATCTGTAGTATTTTTTTACAGTGGATTCATCTCGTGTGTCAAAAATGCTCAAGGCCATTTCGCATTTTATGGCCCTCGTGTCGCATGATGTTGCATGATAAAGCGCGAAATCTCGCGCGCGCCATCCGGGGTCATTAAAATGACGACATATTTAAAATTTTGTACGAGAGCTTATGTCGTTGGCATTGTTATAAAATAAGCTAACTGAATATGTACAACTTAATACAGTTTTACCTTGTAATGTATTGTTTATTTTTCGTTGTTTTTACTTTGTTTTGAGGAAAAAATATTAGATGTGACGTTGTGATTATGACTGAATAAACATATTTGATATGCATTTTTTTTTTCATTTTTTATGATATTTAATATAATGTTTCGTGCTAAATTTATTTTTTTGTTAACTGTACTCAAAATTTCTTGGAGCGCGGTAGAACTAAAATATTGAAATATTTTATTGCTAAAAATTTTTGGAGCGCAGTGAATGTATGAAAACAATAGAATTTGGAGTGTAGTTGAACTACCCGCCCGTAGGTATTAAGGTATTGATAACATTATAATCTATATTGCTTATTAAGCCTGATGGTCAGGGTGGTGCCTGCCGCCAAGATTTATCAAAACATGTTTGCCAAACATGCTGTGCGATGTTCGAGAACAATATGACATAACATCACGCCTGTAATCCCTGAACGGTTAGGCACAGTTAGGTACAGTCACCAAAAGAGATAAGCATTTTATAGTAGGTATTAATTTTATACATAGTAGACAGGGACAAAAGAGAGAAGGTGCATGTATAAATTATTAAAAATTGTCACAAATGGAGGGATGTACCTCAAATAGCAAAGTTGTCAGATCATGGAATATTTGAGTGTTGTGCTGTTGAGCTTGTAAATGTTAAATTGATAGTAGTATACTATTTATGGAGTATTACCAAATGCTAGGAATATAAATGATTATTTTAATAAACTTGAAATCTTGCTCAAAGTTATATCCATCAAGCGCGGTAAGAAAATTGTCATTGCAGGTGATCTTAATATCGATATTTTAATACGAAATCATAACTCAATTACACTGGAGTATCTCCTACAAAGTGAAACTTGCTCGTAAAAAACGAACTCGTATGGCTAGTAGCAGGACAAGCATAGATAATTTTGTGCATAATTTTAAAATGACTTGCAAAGCGGAAGTACTGGAGTTTGCATTATCAGACCATACAGCACAGCTACTTTAATGCCCAGTATCTAATGTATGTAGCTTAAAATACTATTACGTGACTAGAAGGTATTATGGTAACGAGAATATAATTAAGTTTAAAAATTGTATAAGTAGTTTAAAGTTTTCGGAGATCTACCTTACTGATGATCCTAATATACCTAGCTTACAATGAATTTGTTAACACATTTATATTGTTTTTATATAGATTAACATCCATAGTAGGCACATGCACTCTCCTTACGGCATATCACGAATTCACGATATAGTTGAGTCTCACTTGCGCTACGGTGTAATTTTTTGGGCTAACTCAACTGACAAAGACCCGGTACAATATCCTGACACTTCCTTGTATTTATATTTTGGAAACTTAGGTGAAGTGAGTTTGTTTTTGCTAGGAATTGCCACTATTGACAGCTCACTCCACGCTCACTTCACCTAAGTTTTCACGGTGAGTTGGTTACAGAATCGCACTGCTGGTTACTTATCTCCTTAGGACCGTATCTACACCCACATTTCGCCAATTACCTATATTTAAGTCCCATGTGAATGGGGGTGAACCTTTTGCCATCAACCTGAAAATTTCTTGATGGAAACTATTTTTGAAAACCACGATGGTATAAACATAATTATCAAACCACTACACAGGCAAACGCGGGGAACTGGGGATGTTTGTTTGTTTGTTATTTTTTTGTTATTTTTTTTTGTTTTTTGTTTATGATGATAACATAGCATGTCACTAAGAAAATAGCCTAGTAGAGCCGACTTGATATTTGCGCAGATTCTCCGAACAGTTTCAACTTCTACCTAACATAGGTACCCTACCTAGATGAATTATACTATAAGTAGGTACCTACAAGGGCGAGGAAAAGTGGTGGCTCAGTTGCCGCGACCGCAGTGTAGGTCGTAGTTTCGAACTCAGACAAGTGTTTTACTTTGTGTAAGTTATTGATCACCACTGCTCTCAAAACCGTGAAGGAAAACATCGCGAAGAAACCGGAACCAAAAATTCGAAGACGTGTCATCTACTCAACACTAACGTGACCATTTATTTTTTGACTCAAAACGGGACATTGGTTTATTTAGGTTAATTAAGAGATAGTCAATGAAAAAAAACACTTTTTTAAAGTTATTTATTCAGAAAAAGTCAGTTAACTTAAAAGTTACAAATAAAAATATATATATACCCGAAACGTTTAGTTATATTTATATAATACGGTGACGATTTTAAGTAAGGATTGGCATATTATGTTTTTTTATATCCACCTTAATTATCAACATCGCCTTTAGAACTGAAATTTGTAACTGGGCTTTCTCAGATGGCCACAATTTGTTCATCATAGAAAATACTCTTTCTACTGGAGCCGTCGACCGTAGGTTCAATTGAGGTAAGGGACAAAATACCCAAAATGAGTTGAGTATACAGTTTTGTTCAGAATTTTTCGCTCTATCGAATGGTGTTATGGAAAAATTCTAGCTTAAGAAAAATGTCCCTTACCCTAATGATTTTTGGATCCAAATTTCGAATCAGCCCCATAATAACAATGTATCTGAAAAACTACGCAATATAGGAACTTGAAATGGTGTAATTATCGCCGCCAATCCACTTCAAATAAGGTAAGGGTCTTCCCAATCAACGAATTACCGTTACATGGTTTATTTTTTAAGAAACAGTAATGTAAATTGTGTAGTTCATTTTCTGTCAAAAATCTCTTTACACTGTATTTTTTTCATAAATTTTTTCAACAAGTCCTTTACACTATTTTTCATTAATAGATTGGATCCAACGTAGAGGTCAATTTAATGTAAGGGACGGGACTACAAGTTACTTCGTCAGTAAGGGACATTACTAACAAAATACGTTGTGGTAAGGGACATCTATTTTCTTAAATAGCTAACTTATTTAAATAAATGTTACACATGTAGATAGAGCACTAAAATACAAGATTATGTGTGAAATCAGACCCGAAAACGGTTAATAACAAAAAAAGTTATGGGCGATTTAGTCCGAAAAAAAACTTTGTCGGCCTCTCCTGAAAAATCATATTTTGTCCCTTACCTCAATTGAACCTACGGTCGACGTAATGTAGCAGGCAAACGAAAAATCTGTCAAACGATTAGTAAACAAAGCGCGAGCGATGACGTCTTCGCCACTCTTGGCTATCGTCGCGTCGACCGACGACGCGGTCTCGCTCTTCTCACACACCGCTCGCGTCCAGCCGGCTCGACTACTCAAATTTTTGCGCGGTTTCAGAAAACGGGACAATTTGGCGTCCCAGAGTTCATTTCGGGGACACCGGGACACTAACCATAAAAAGGGACAGTCCCGTTCAAAACGGGACGTCTGGTCACGTTACTCAACACGCACTGGGTTTGCGTGGAGGATTACGGCCTATACTCTCACCGAGAGGACGCCTTTGTCCCAGAGGTGGGAACGTTATTGGTCCGATTTTGCTAAGGGCGAGGAAAGAAGTGGTTTAAATAAATTAAATAAAACACAGTTTTATTAATTAGGTGTCATTGTATTACGACTGCTCTATACATTGATTAACAATCAGCCATATACTTTATCACAACCCAAAAGGTACAATCAACGAAAAACCTGTATATAGGTAACGTCACTACAAAATCTTCAAAGGAAGCTGTTAAGCCGTAACATTTCGTGTAATACTCGTACAATGAACATATTGCCGTCACCTATGTCTTCTACATCCTCCATTATATAAAATTGTCTACTTATCTAATGACCTAAGATTAATTTATTAATTGCGAATAACATGAAGTCTGCTCGATAATGTCAGAATATAATACAAGTGGCAATATTCTAATTGTGTAAAAGCCTCCAAACACCTATTCTACTATCCTCTACATTAGTAATGACTTACTGCAAACTAGTTCCACTGTAATAATAAGATAATTCTTACGTATGTAAGTTATTGTTACGGTTCGGTAAAGCTTCATAATGATCAGTGTGGCACTGATCATAAATGGTAATTTTGATGGCGGTTCGATTATATTTTATCTACTTAGTAGATAAATGGACAATGATAATAACAATAAAATGCGTCGATATACCAATGCGTCGCTAAAATGCACGTACGTGTATTTGGGACTTTTGAGACTATTATGAATAGCCACAATTTGCTCACCTAGCGTTACTTTATAAAATTAGCTACAAGTAGGTACCTATTTATTTACCTAGTCATTTCATGTTGGAATATTGAAGATCATATTTTTTTATTGACTAATGTGAAACAGTCAATAAATTATTGTATCAACTACGCTAATTTATAATCGTGCAGTGACGTTTACTAACAAACTGTGATATGTCCTAACTTCAACCGCCACAAACACGCTTCGCTAATAAAAGACTGTTCTGCAAAATTACCTTAAAAATTAAATTGTCTGTGTTTAATATTAACAAAAAATCTTCGACTTTCGGATGGTATCGTGTGACAATACATTGTTCTGAATTGACACTGAATTCAGTCTTGTATTCGAAGTTAATTAGAGGTAGTTTATTTACAAGGAATATTGTTATCATATACAAGATTGTCATTCGGATGAAATTATAAACCAATATTTTTCAAACTATCAATAAATTACGTCAAATGCAAGTAAATATTTCTAACACACTATGGATTTGTGTTTTCTAGTTATTGACTCCTTTATTAACGCTATTCTACTGTAAAAATGGTGTCTCTCGATCCATTGCTCTTAGTTTTTTAATGTTGAATCAAACCTTTTTTGTGGTGTCATAAGTAGGTATAGGTACTTAGAATTATTACAACCGCGGTACCTACATGGATTTTTTGGCGCGTGGCGAAAATCGGAACTAACGCCGCCATATTGTTTTTTCTATTATTTCTGTGATAGTTTCCTAAATGTTTACTAAACAACGCCCTCCTGTTTAGGCGCCAAAATATCCTTGTGGCATTCTAGCTATTAGATAATCGTAGCAATACGTTAAAAAAACCCACGTAATTTATTAGGCTTTAGAAACATCAGTTTTCTACAATTCAATCAAAACCGGAGCTCGTTTGTTTAAGTTTCTACGACATACACAACTATACCTCACACTAACATTAAGAAGACATGCAAGTCAGAAAGTTAGGTACTAGTAAATGTCGGACATGGCCCCATGTCCATAGGACAGGACAGACGGCACACAGGCTAGATATATGGGTGGCCTCACTTCTACGTAAATATGAGTATCGTAATAAAAACCAGACTATAGCTATCTTTATTTGTAAGTATAGGCCCCTACAAGCCTTTTCACATGTAGACAGGTAGGTACGTTAGCCGGCCATCGTAGATCTGAATCTTATAAAGTTCCTAGCAGCGCTTCGCGGTTTCACCCGCATAAGTGTCGATCCCGTGGGAATAACGGGATAAAAACCATCCTATGTCCTTTCCCGGGACTCAAGCTATCTCAATACCAAATTTAATCTAAATCGGTTCAGCGGTTTAAACGTGAAGAGGTAATAGACAGACACACTTTCGCACTTTTATAATATTAGTAGGTATGGATCGTATGGATGATTGACTTCTAATATTTCACTGCAGTATAATAGACACGGCCCACGTATAAAGTACGTTTAAATTCGAATGCATTCAATACACCTAAGAGATACAAAAGTAAATTCTTTTGAAAAATAGAGTGCATCGGTTGATACCTACATGCATTTTAAATTTTATTGTCCAAGCAATCGTAACGAAGTCAAGAAGAGCATCATAAAATTCAGATTTTCAAAGTTGCTTAGAAAATTAAACGCATCCATGTAACAACTTAACCTATGGATATTGTCGCGTTATTTATCACTAAATTAATTAAATATTCATTGGGTTTTTCGCCAATTTATTGACTAACACAGTGCATAGTTATACTAACAATGTTATAAATGTTTACGTTTACTGACGTCCTATAAAAATCGCGTTATTCTAAATAATCGTAGTGTCGTCAAGCGTTTCGGATAACAGTCGTATTGTGTCGTTGATGAGGACTGACCCAGTTGGTTTTGTCGGTACAACTATTGTATAATGATTCTAATTCAGGGGTATGCCCCGACTGATTATAATGGAAAATCCTTTGTCAATAAAATGAAGCTGACCATAATATAAAGATTTGGTATCGGGCAGAATTTGCCGACTTTGACGTTAACTGCTCTCGTTATTCTATGCGTAATCTCTTCCTCTGGAAATATTGTTTTTACGATAAGAAAAGCATAACGCGTCTTTCTCAGAAAGAAGTCAATTTCCTCAAATCAATGACACAATCCGACCACCAAAATAATTTAAACAACGTCTAAGGTAAATGCGGTAATTCAAGATTACAATTAAATGGACTCCATTTGTTCGGTGAGCTCCAGGATAGGGCTCTCGCTGAGAGGTAGCATGCCAGCTGTGGGAGGTAGACTGTGGCCTTGCCAGTTGGACTGGAAACAAATAGTTAAACTTCGATCAAGAAAATAATACATTTGAAAGAACAAGTTTGGAGAAGTAGTATTTGAACCAGTGTTGTTACAAGTAATGTTATTTCCATGCAGCTCTTTTTATTCCTGTCCAGAGGTTTCTTGATGGTTTTAATACTCATCCGTTGCCAAGTAAAAAGGGTAGGTACTACGAAATCTGCATTGATTGCATCGATACCGACATTTCGGGTTTATCCTATTTTCTAGTTCTGCATCCAGCTGAATAGGTGTCGAAAATATTTCTGACTGGCCAGTTGGAAATCCATGATTCATTTGAGGCCGTTTGCTGACAGCTTTGAAGAGCTTAACAAACGCTACAGCACTTTTGCTTCAAATATTCTTTTTGCATGGTTTTATTAATCTTTTTTAGCTTTCATTTCATATTATAACTTTGTGTTTAAAATATCGATGTCTGCATAAATCAAAATTTGTAGTTGGTAGGTTATTAGGTTTTCAACCATTAGCTTTTTGGTATGACACACAATATAGTAGGTATTTACCATTCAAGCTTAAAAACATAAATATGCATCTAATGCAAACGTGCATAGCAACTGTGTCAACTACAAAAAAGCTATTTGCCAAAAATAATAAGGTGTAAAAATAAAACTATTATTATAAATTTACAATAACTTGTATTTAAATAAAACTTGCCTCTAAGTAAAGCTATCACATCTTACATAACTTATTTTATAATTAGCAAATAATAACAAAAACTATACAGACTTTCACAAAGAAAAAGTACAGACTCTTAGCAGTCATAACGTTTAACTTATAATATCTATAATAAATAGATACTTAGGGCTAAAAAAGTAATGTACGATGGAGAAAATAACGAACAAATATGTAGGAACATTCTCATGTGGGTCGTAGTCTTAGCACAAGTGGGCAAATGCAAAACATACAACTTCTATAAATTAATACAATACTTGGCAAGTAAAAATGTATAAATGGAATAGCTAGGTTATAGTACATTTTGCTTTATTTAAGTAATGTAATGAACAACAGGAATGAATACTTTGTAACAAGGTGTTGTATATTTTTATTTAAAATGTATTTGGTATAATTATCAAAATTGAGTGCATCTATTATATCGATACAATGCAAATTATGCTAAGAATACATGACTATTTTATTGGTGTTTATATTTTTTTAATATAAAGATATTAACGGCAGTTTGGATTATATTGCAGTAAACCTACAATCTACAGGTGTACTATATAATTTTGAAGCACTATTTATTGTCATGCACTCTACATATACGCAATATATCTGTGAAATTACAATTTTCTACGCATTTACATACAGTACGAATATAAATCATAATGAGACCATTCTTTCATCTAGCGAAAACACTGACGTGGAAACCGTACGTCTTCTTAGAGAACAGATTCCATGCCGTGTTTACGTAGTCCACACTACGAAATCTACAAGACTACTCTTTACGTAGAGTTCTACTAATTGATCTGTTGGAATACCTGGAAGCAGGGCTGAGGCTGGAACAGTGCAGCATTCCACTGTCCTGGCCACAGCGGAGCGTCCACAGCGGCGTGCGCGCCCGCCTCCCCCTCCGCGTCGCGCGGCTCCCTCGCCTCCCGCCGCCCCGCCAGCTCCGATATCTGACAAGCACTCTGCAGGGTCGATGGCAAGTTCGACCAAGTCTCATTACCCAACCTTTCCTTATTCATTATGCTGATCTCCATAGAACCCTGATAAGATGCGAACTTTGCGTCCTCCGTGCTTTCTTCCGACTTGTGCTTCGGTGTTCGGTTCGGACCCTCTACTATAGCTTGAAAAGCGAGTAAATCTCGATTCTCCGTTTCCGTTAGTGGCAAGGGAGGTAAGATTTGTTGTTGCTGAGCTATTTTGTAGCTTTGCTGCCGCAGCATTTGCCGCCTGCTGAGGCCCACTTGCAGAGTGTGAATGCCCATGTCATGAGCAGGGATGTTAGTTGGAGTCATTTGTTTCTGTAGTAGCTGTCGCTTTTGTTGGAACAGTCTGTGTTGCATGAGCTGCTGCTGTAAGGGAGGTTTGACTTGTGAAGCGGCGTGTTGCAGTTCTGCCTGGTCTTGTAGTTGTGCCACCATTTTGGGACTGGCGGGCATAGGTGGCGACGTGCTCGAGTAGTTGAAGTTTTCAGGAAGGCTGATACGCTTGGGTGTAGGATTTTTTGTATCTAAGTAATGCGGACTGAAAGTCGCCGCAAACTGATTGTGTTGTATTTGTCTCTGTGTCATTTCCTCTGCAGGTATCGTTGACTGATACTGCGTTTTTAACTTCTGAGCCTCTTTCTGGACTAGATGTAGTTCCAAAACCCCTTTCGCCTTACAATTTTCATTTAACCGCTGGCTGTTGAAAGCCAAACTGTTCTTTTGTGATTCATTGGACTGTGCAGCTTGTTGTGCTACGAGGCCATCGCTCGCTCGACGACCTTCCCGAAAGTCAACCGGACTCCGCGTGATTGCCCGAGGACAATTCTTATTATTGACTGATTGATAGTTCAGTGGATTGTGTCGCGCAATAAATCCCACGCCCGGGGTTTTATTGTTGTAAGAAGATATGTAAACACATGGATGCATTGGACTCGTGTTCACGAGTGAATTGTTCTCGTAGGCCAATTTTTCTTCATTGGAGGTACAGCTAGGAAGACTACTAGCTAGCTCACTGGAACAGTCGGACAATTGGTAATCCAGGCTTTCGAATGTAGAAAAATTACTTTGTGACGAATCGCAACTCAGATTTTGGCTGAGACTTTTGTTATTAAAAAAAGTGACGACACCGCTACTAGAACTGGAACTTGCGTAAGAGCTTAGCCTGTTTTGAACTCCGGTGGTTGCGTTAGCGACGTCCTCCATATCTGTCTCACAACCTTCGTCTGTCGACGAAGAATACTGTTGTTGAAATTTTGTCGATTCCGCTGTATTGCCGCTACCTTGAAGATTTTGGGAATATGTTTGGCCTGTTGTATATCGATTAAGGGAAAATTTGCTATCTGGTCTGTATAGCCCAGTCGGAAATAAATCACCGGTACCTGCAGCAGTCATAGAAAAATTTCCATCAGCTGTACTCGACATTGGTGGCAAGACAGAATTCTGCAAATACGCATATGCAGGAAGATGATGATTCATATAGTCTTTAAATGGTGGCGTACTAGTTTGGAGACGATTGAGATCTTGTTGTTGCGCTTGTGATACAAGTCTAGTGGATTCAAGAGGCTTTGGTTGTTCTAAAACACTGCTCAGTTTGGATTCTCCAAGCTGTGATGGAATAGGGCTTGTGCTCAAGTTCACAGTCCCCTTTAAAGGTAATGGTGACTGTTGTAAGGTATTCATAAGTTTAGCTGCTTCAGAACACATAGTGAACGTTGTTGAATTGGGTAACTTCATAGTTTCAACATTGAAATTAGTCGCTGAAGCAGAATTTTGTAGAAAATTTGCTATGGCGTTATGATCAGTTGCTGAGGAACTTCTTCCACCGTCAATAGCACACTTCGAATCAAAACTTGATGATGTAAGCAGCCTAGTACCGTCGATAGTACTTTTGCTAGTCTCAGGTCCCACGGTCGTCGACTGCTGTAATAGCCGTCGGCAGTCTTCGCTCGATTGTTTTAGTATATTTTGTTGTTGTTCATAAGTTGAGCTGAGGAGCCTATGTGTTGGTACATTGGTCTCATTGATTTTAGCACCTAGCCTTTGGTTTGATTGAGTTACATCAATATTTCTCATGGAGAGTAGCCTAGTGGATTCTGATTCATGACTTCTGGAGATAGAATCAAGATTGCCGACTAGAAAGCTCCGATGCGTATCCGAGGGGTCGGAGTTTCGCTGGAGCAGTCGTTGTTCGGTCATGTTGACGGCCGCGAGAGACAGTAGTCGCTGCGTTTCGGCAGACGATGAGTCCGCCGGTGCAGTAGATATTGTCGGTGTGGCTCTGTTGTATTCCCGTGATTGAGAATCGCCAACATGAAGAAGTCTGAAATGAAGATAATAGCATTGTAGATTTGTATCTTAGAATATACTATCTTAAAGACTGTCTGTTCTAAAGTGTCGTTGCAGCTTGCAAACCCATCGCCGTCAACGGGGCATGCGTGTCGTTTACTATATTTTCATAACATGACATAGCTTACCTAGTGTGATGTTCCCGCCGCGCATCATGAGCTTCTTTGGCTAATGCCTGGTCGGCCACGGAGGACGGTCGGCGTGAGGGTCTGGTGCGAGCTTCCACGTTCGACACACTGGCCCCGCTCGCCGCTCGCGCCCGCAACCTCTCGAGTAGAAGGAGGTATATCGCCGCGTGGTGATCGTAGCTGTTGGATCTTAGGCTCTGCGGATAGGAAGTTCAGGAATATTACAATCAACAAACATAAAACCGCATAGTATAACCAAGACCCGATTTGGATTACTTCTGAAATATTGGCTGTTACGATTACGTAACAGCCTTTAATTTCATCGCCATCTTAGTAAACTTTCTAGTACATTGGGGACGGTTTCCAATATAACTAAAATCAATGCGATTTTAATCACTCCTAAACAAAAAATTTATCACCTACCTCTTTAGTCTTAATAGGGTCGATTCCTAAACTCTGCATAAGCCTCAGCACTTGTTCGTTAGGCTCAGTATGCGCAGGCGCATGTGCTGGACTCCGAGCAGGATCGGCAGATACTGTAGGCACTGCGTAGGGCTCTGCTGCCATCCACCGGTGCTTCTTGATCTGTTCTATCGTGTACCTCTTCATCGGCTCCAGGACTAGCATCTTGCGAATCAGAGACTCGCAATCTGGAAAGAATATTTCATAATGTTAATATTTCATTGTCTGAAACCCAATCTTTGAATATCATGAATATCACAATTTATAAATCGAAAGTAATAAAAACACTAGGCATGCTGGTCTTGAAATTCTTCCAAAAGATCTACTAAAGTCCAAAAGAGACCATCTGGTTGGTAATTTCCCGGTGTAGAGTATACAGGAAAATATACAACAAACGGCCTTTGATGTATTATTGAAGCCATAGCAACTCTTTATGTGCTTTTTTACAAGTAAGTACGTGCGGACTATTGAGATATTGACGTTACAAGATAATTCATATTCATAACCTTTGACGTTATCCAAGTCTGGTCATAGTTTTGAATTACGTAGGCACATCCATTAGTGCAATGTATTTCTCATAAAACAATTGACGTTAAAGACTACAAGATACTTTATGTAGATATAGCCACATATAGCTCAGTGACGTAGCTCATAATCGGTTCAGTCCGCGTTAAAAGGTAACAAAACGCTTAGAATGTTTGGCTCTTTGTCAATTACGTACTGCAGAGTTCATGTTTTTATCAGCAACGGTCATTAACCTGAATAACACCAATCAGAAAGACGGTGAGACTTAATGCGACGCGTGATTATAACAAAATACCTACGATTACGACGTCTTGCAAGGATTTGAATTTGTAAACAGGTTTCAACGTTTGCTACTCTGCTATAAACATTATTGTTAATCAAGAATTTTCATTTACCGGTTAGGTACCTATAATATGTTTATTATTCTACTTATACCTACCTAGCTAAGTAGATACGCTTAAAGCGTCTTCTATTTAAACAAGTTTACAGGGTGGCAAGGACATAGACGCGCAACGGTTGAAATATTTAGTTGTTTATTAAAAAAAACCGGTCAAGAGCGAGTCGGACTCATATCATGTTTTTCATCGGCGAGGAATATATTCGTCAGAGAATTTTAACACTGTGCACTGCGGTGTAGAATATGCAGTTTTACGTCAGCACCATCTCTTGATCGATAGTGGAGCTAATGTAACTTTTGTTGATGATTTCTGAAAAAGTGTGCTATTTAGAGACTTCGTTTTATTTTTCCTGTAATCTTTACATAAACTTCTATTACATAGAATGATTTCAGATTTTTCTCTTTGCAAACTTCGGATATTTTTATTTCTTTCTTATTTGCAAAATACATAGTTGGGCATCATTGCGTCATCTAAAACTATTCCAAATTTCAAGTCGATAGCATTAGTAATTCTTGAGATATCCAACTATGACAGACAGACAGACATACTGTCTCACCATAAGGCTTCCGTTTTGCTATTTTGGTACGGAACCCTAAAAACTGCTGTTTCATACATTTTGACCGCGTAGGTACCTATTCACTTTTATATGAAACAACTTTGTTTTTTATAACCGACGAAAATTTTCGTTACGTTATCTATTAATGATGTGTCGGTGTAGGTGTCTAGAATCATGTGTTGAATTCATGGTTTCGGTTTGCGCGTAGATGTCCTTGCCACCCTGTATAATATTTCAATGCAGTGATTTACAATTCCTACAGCTACTATAATTTGAGCTTACCTACCTAAATTATTTCATCAGCATCATCATCTCCTAGTCTTTTCCCGACTATGTTGGGGTCGGCCTCCAGTCTAACCGGATGCAGCTGAACACCAGTATTTTACATGGAGCGACTGTATATCTGACCTCCACAATCCAGTTACTGGGTAATACAATACTCTTGGTAAGACTGGTTGTCAGACTTTCGGGCTACTGACGACCCGTTACGAATGTCAAAGATCCACGAATGACAGCCGGGACGTTGGTCCCTCTGCTGATCCCTCTGTGCCTCGGAAAGCCGTCGGGCGTAACGTGCTTTCCGAGGCACAGAGGGATCTTTGTATGTGAAGATGTTCACCCATCCACGGACCAACCGCGGCAAGCGTAGCTTAACCTGATCGATCGACCCGTGCGGCTGTTATTACTTAGCCCCAAGCCCCTCTAAATTATTACATCATCATAGGTACTTAATCCAATTTGCTCCTAAAATATTTGCTTTCAATTGACCTACGTCTATCACACCGAATTACTCGTACATAGAGTATATTAGTATTACAATAGCGTCTAATCAAAGTCCTCCAGTTAATCCTCTCGACTGACGTCATAAACGGAGTAGTAGGTAAGCACGGCAAGGTGCTCGCAAAACACCGAAAGGTCACAGGCCGGGTGACTTGGTAACGTGACGTCAGACCTCTGTAGCCGAGCAAATACGGTCGTTGCGCCAAATGACGGTCACATCCGTTGCAAAATGTACGAAGCGTATAGGTACACCTCTAACATCTACTATGTACCCTGCTCTTAAGCACAGGCACAGGGGTAATATTCAGTAGAACGAGACGCGAGATAACAATATTACGCTTTACATCCTTCGGGACTTACATGACCTAAAGCGCGGTCACTATGGGACTGCATAGAAAAGAAAGAGAAGCGCGATGGACACAACCGCTG
This sequence comes from Luperina testacea, assembly GCA_927399505.1. Classification (NCBI taxonomy): domain Eukaryota; kingdom Metazoa; phylum Arthropoda; class Insecta; order Lepidoptera; family Noctuidae; genus Luperina; species Luperina testacea. The sequence continues at coordinate 11,494,074 of OV656768.1, read as the reverse complement.
GTAATTTATTGCAAATTAAGAAGCAATTATTTCATTACAAAAAATCTATTGTTTGGACTAAAAAATTAAAACGCTAGTGTTTTAGTAGGTTACTTGTAGAATAATCTGACAAAAAAATCAGAATGATTGTATGGATATTGGTATGGTTTTTATTGTAAAAAGAAAGTTTTTAGAGGTATATTCATGATTTTTTCTATCGTATCAAATTAGTTGTATTATGTTTTCAATACACTATCTACCTAGCATATATCCTGAAGAATATAATATATTTTTCTGATTTTGTTTACTGTAGTCTATCATATGTATACTTTTGTTGTTTCTAAAACTTGCGTTTAGGTCCTGTAATCCCCTAATTATAAATATGTGTCAGCCAGTTATTTTGTCTTTTTTTTTCGACGTGAGATATTGAGGCCTAAAATAATACGGGATTAACTTTGGAGGAACAAAAATAAACCGCCAATTGCCTGGAGGTTTGGGAATAGACTTGCGACCTTATTATATTCCATTAAAAGGTTCTTGTTAAGGTGATTTAGCTCTATACACTTAAATCTATGTAGCTATATCGCTAATTCACATACAAAGACTAGGTTTGCGTCACAAGGAGTAATGACATCAACTCTGGGATCAAAGTAGGTACATAAGCCGGATCACAGTGAGCCGATGACTTAGCACTCACGGTAGAATAATAATTATATTAAGGCTTTGAAGAGCTTTACCTCGACACTTTTTGTGAGTGCTACGTCATACTTCGTTATGTAGAGAGAATACAAAGGGCAATCGTTAAAAAGTTTAGTCCAAACTCAAACAGTTACAGACTAACTTTTTCTGGTTTTTACACATGTTTTAATTCTGGGAATTGTGGGCTGTCTCCTTTTAACAGCCATCGGCCAGTTCGACCGTAGCAATTAACATTGTCGGATCTACATTTTTATTTTCATTTTATTGCATTAAAAGCCTTAGAATAAGTTTATACGCATAAGCATATACTACTACGTCAGGTAATTAGTATTTATACGTCACACCAAATTTGGTTAAGGTACATTGACATATATTTGAAGCTTTGAACGGCCGTATCCTAAGTAGCTATTTTTCAAATACGACTATGTTTAATCGAATATGGTCGAGTTATCTTGCGGCTGTTTGTACTTTTCCCGAGAGGTATTTAACACATACTTAAAACTGTTTGATCTGACATTGAGATCCTAAATAAGCAAAACTCAACTTAGGGGGGGTTCACCCCCTGTTAAATGTCTAAGCAGGTACTTACTATAGTAAAATAATCAGGGATTCCCCTTTCGGGATTTATTAGAACTGATAGCTCTGTAAATACCGTGTTAATGGGTATTAATTACCATACCTACAAAATATTATAACAACTATAATTTATGAGTAGACAGTTTTACTTAATTTATTTTTGTGTTATCTTAATTAGTTTAGGTAGGTACAGAATTGAAATCTGTAAACAGGAACGTCGTTTTTTCCATGACGAATCCTCTTCTTTGTACAGACGCTAGACGCCAGTACATCAAGCTATTACAATCTGTCAAATTTCTTTAATAGATTTTCAACTTTATCGCTAAAGCATTAGGTTCATTAGGGTAATTGTGTAACACACTATCAGTAGCAATGGGTTTCATTTTGACAGTTCAACAACATTCATTGCATTCAGATTGAGATTGATAGTGTGTTTTATGCAATTAGGGTGCTGAAATGTCTACTTCTGTTCCCGTAATCCCGTAACTAATATTTTTGACGTGACAACGTCTAATAAATCGATGAAGCTGGCTGCACTCACGAAAAAACATGACTCATGTAGCGTTACCTCGCGGCCTCGCTCTGTAGCGTGGAGGCGTTCCATGGCGGCTTGAAGTGCAAGCGAATATTAACAAATGCAATGCAACTATTCCATCAGTATTTTCTGATGACGTTGTCACGTTCAACTATCGTCAGTAAACCGACTTTACAGACAACCGATTTTTTTATTTTAGTATTTATACATAAATAAAAAATATTAGTTACGGGATTTACCTCGCAGCTTAATATCTAAGCATACTTATAACAAAGTTCCGTCTATTCTAGCCGTCCGTCCTACCCCAAACATTAAGGCCAGGACTCTCGGAAATCTCGGAATCGACCTATTTTTGATTCAACATTAAACAATCAAATATTCTTTGTTTTAATCTGAAAAAAATATATGGCATAGTTTAACTAACATTCTTGATTATTCTATGGTTCAAAACACGATATTTACAACTTCACTCGATCATAAAAAATCGAAAACAGCGAATTTTTTAATCGTTTTTCAAGTCGTATTTGAAGTAGACTTAACTTTTACTCGCAAAAAATATATCAAAAAATAGGCAATGATGTATAGTAGAACATTCTACGGTTAATTTTTATCAAAACTGATTTTTATTGTCTTAACAAAATATAATCTAAAAAGGCGGCCTGCGCGCTTCACTTCAGTAGCCCGCCGGGCGTTACCGAGGTAGGACCTGTGTCGCTTTTGCTGGCTCGCCGCGTTCCCGCTAATCGATCGAAATATACGTTATATTATTGTTAATTTCCGTGTTTGTGTATTAGTTTCAAAAATCAGTCTGTAAATATTGTTTAGGTCCTAGTATTAATAATTAAACTAAATATTAGTTTGTTATAATATAGTTGTAATATATAATGATAATTAAGCTCAGCGAGTTCATTCGAACTGCGCTTTCGCGGCATTTGCCACGCGAGGACGGAGGTAACGCTAAATGCCTACTACGCTCGAAGATCCTGGCCTTAACAAATATAGATTTTAGACAAGATATCTATTTAGAAATTGTCGTCCTTTCGAAAACATTCAGGTCATGCGTCATTCCATCGAAAATACGAATAATTGCTTTCATGTGCCGAAAGAGGATGACGCCCGTTGAGAAATAAATAAATCCAATTCCGAAAATAATCTTAAGTAAATATTTCATTCGCAGTACTCCCTCTTTACTTGGCATTAACAAGACATAGTTTCGATTCGAGTGACGAATACGATTATAAATATTCGTTTAACCGCACTTGCGCGCTGAAAATAGCCAACGCGCGTCCAAAATCGCGCTAACAAAACACCACGCTGAGAGTAATTCTGAAGATACTATTTTATTTACCTTCCTTCTGCTTTCTAAAATAAAGCCGATGAGTGGTCGACTTTTTGCCAGGCGAATCTATTAATAATCGCTCGGACGCAAATATCGCGTGCTTGGCTTGACCATTGACGCAATCGGGTGAAAAATGTGCGGGTGTTATTTAATGAAACGGAGGAAAGTCGGGTGGGCGGCGACATCAGCGGCATAGCTGGTGATCCATGAACTTGTGCAATTTTACGAGCTGGCCGTCACTCGCGTCACCGGCGCGGCTAGCGCTCGCCCGCGCGTCCGTCGCGTCGCTGACATTGGCCCGCGCCGCTAGTGCCGTCAATTATTTTACAAGCCATAAAGCACATGTAAACATAACCATAAGTCAGTTGACGTACATCCATCGATGTTGCTCGCTACAATAACATTAAAAAATCACGCCGAGCAGACATCTTTGCGCCATAATATTGCATGATTGTATTGTAAACTCTTGTCTGTTTTATGATTTTTGAGCTGGCCTTTTTATAAATCAGAAGCTTACGTCGTTGGGGTTTTCCACATTTTCTTTCGCGGTAGTTACGTCGCACTGCGGTTTGCCAGTCATTTTATAAAGGAAAATATCTAACAGTATTAGTTAAGCCTGTTCCAACAGTAAAGTTAGCAATATAGACTCGTCTGTTGACATCAGAACGACATTACCGAGATTGATTTAACAATTAACAAAGACATCGTCTTTAACTAATATAACGGCAGTCATCTGATAAAAAAAAACACGTATTTTAATATGCTGAATGTACCTATAATTAACTTTTATAATGTAATTTTATTTTACCATGCCGCAATTAAAGATTACTCAATTCAAAGAGATTCAAGATAAAATGCTGTCCGAACGATCTATCTATATAATTGCAACAGTTGCAGCGTTTGCAGCTCAATAATCATTATTGTTAATTTAAATTGTCCGGAACGAAGTGGATTTCACGTTTTTAAATTAACTACGTAGCATGCAGCATGATGCATTTACTACAAGATTTTTTCCCATATCATATAAAATGGACATAAAATGTTTATACATTTTTCTTTCAGAAAATGTAATTTCAGAAGCGAGTTGGTTTTGTGATCGCATTTGCATGAAACGCTAATATTTCGACGGTCCGCGCCGCTGACGTCAGAGGCGAGCAGAACGATCGCCTCTGAAAGAAAATACATTTTTCATAATGTCCTTTGTTATTATGACGACGCGACAACAAGCGACGGATAATATAGCAGCCCGATTTACACTGTCTATACTATAGCATACCTACCTACCAAACGTTGAAGGTTGCAGTTGTTATTGATATTTCCATCGTCATCGTCATCTGCTGTTGCTTCAATTTTATTGCAAAAAAAACTTGCAGCGTGTAAATGAGGCTGTTATCAACACTTATACCTTTAATTTTTATTAAATCCTCGCTTGCTAAACGACCTTCACCTAAATCAATATTTTCATCAAACCAAAACAAGTAAAGAATATTTAAATCCGGTCAGGTAACAATGTCTGTCTGCTATAGCCTTAGTGATAATAATAAAATACGGTATTCTTAGCTATCTGCCAAGACAAGTACCAAGTGGTCGCTGATAAGGATAACAAATAATACAGACAATAATTTCCGAGAGAATAAAGTAGGTAAGTACATATTTAAAACAAAAAAACTGAATTTCATGAACGCATCATTAAAATCGAAATAGCATTTTATTTGTGTAGTAATTAGGTGTAGTATACGTTGATTTGATGTTTCATAATCTCTACCCGAAATCTTAATGTGCTAAGAAACGTTACTAACACGCCAGCACGAGCGTCCATACCAATTAATTTCGCAACGGAAAGGAAGGAAATCGTCAACGTACATGAGCATGTAGGGAAAAAGTAAATTATACCTAGGCACCTCAAATATACTTTGTTTGAGGCGTTAGGCATTAATAACTACACGCAATGGTTTAGTATTATAAAAAATGAGACATTACTGCTTACTGCCAGTCGCGTGAGAAACGCTAACCGAATGCGCTTGTCATATCCGGAATGTGATATTAAATGTCTTTTTTTACTTTATCGTAATACAGGTGAGGTGACTGAAGTATATTATACACGGAGTAAAATTCTAATAAATTGAGATCAAGCTATAAGTTCTCTGCATCTTACCAACCAATCCACCAACTTGCCAACCATGCAACATTAACAATGGCCATTCATCAATCAGCATTAAATTTAAATACCTACGTAATTGAGCAAAAAATATACAATTTTCCCTCTGAAGTCTTGCTTGTTACCACAACTCAGATATAGGCAAAAAAGTCGGGGGATTTCAAAATCCTGGTTTTCCAAAGCAAAAACTAAGACATAAGAACATAGTTGTTGAGAAATCTTTTATTATAAAAGTAGGTACTCGTATACATCACTGGCTGACAATCAATGATGAGTAGCAAGTTGAGAACATTTTGATACATCTAGGTACGTCATCGAAACACGCGCTCATGTGCGGAACATCTGCGCAGTCGACGCAATGTTTTGGGGAATAAGCAGCCCACCTGAATACAAACATGCTTACGTGGAAAAATTGTGGGTAGTATACTATCTATTTTTAATTTATAAGCAGGTAAAATATACACAGACTTTTAAAAGCAGTGTGAAGTGTTCCCATAACTAAACGTAAAAGGAAAACCAAATTAATGAAAATTCCAAAGGTTTCTCATTCTTCGTTCCCTCCGTTATTTGTTTCACGTCTGGGTATCCGTTTAGTCAAAAAACATTCAGTCCAAATGGAATTTACAATTTTTATTACACTTCTGATAGAAATCCACAGTCGTCCAATCTAACAAGTTTAGAATTGAGTTAACAAACTTGTTTGCTTTACTAGTTTCCTGCTTAATTCAGGAAGGGTTTTCTCGAATTATCGAAACTCGTAAACTTCCGAAGACAAGACCAAATTTTCCACGACACGAACTTCCTATTACCAATCTGAATAATTCATAAAATAGCCTTGCTCGTTATACCCAAATAATAATACGTTCTCATTTTTTGGATGAAAGTTTTCAACTATGGTAAGGTCGTTAAAATATACATTTATGAGCATATTTTTATGTAAAAAAGTAAGGCTTAAAACCGACGATTAAAGCTAGAGATTAACATCCCTCAGGCGACCTGAATCTTTGTGCCATGGAAAAGGAAATAATCCGTTCGTTAGTGCTAGAGCGTGGAGACGAATGGGCAGGATTTTTTTAAATTTGTTGAAATGGGCACGTTCGTCGCCGCCGGCGAAGTTACAAGCACTGCTCATGGTGAGGACGCAGACAAGGTGCTCCGTGGGAGAGGGGCATCAAACGCCCGTAATAAGGGCCACAGCCGACTGACTACAACGGTCTAGAGGACGTTTTCAACCGCACTTGTCCTCTGAAAGCGCTCGACGAACTGGACTGATTAAAAATTTACGGCCGACTACAATTTTACGCATGATGGACCAATTATAAATTAACTAAATATTGTGTTTGTTTATTATATTAAGGGGCCGGCGAACTACGCATGCTAATGCGTAGTTAATACAAAAGTAATACCAAAATCATTTGTAAATCAAACATATTCTTAAGGTAGTGTGTAAATCAAACATATTCTTAAGGTAGTGTGTATTTATTCTTATTGGATTACAGAATATCTAGGTTCCCAAATTTATATTTTGAATGGACTCTTATCTAAAGACGAGGTATGAGGAATTTAAAATTTCTATAGAAAACTTGTTTTTCTCATAACTCGTCTTTAAATTAGTGTTCATTCAAAATATATGTATGTATATTTGGGAACCTAGATATTCTGCAATCCGATCGAAATAAATACACACTACATTAAGAATAATTATGTTTGATTTACAAATTATTTTGGTATTACGTTTGTATTAACTACGCATGCTCCGCCGGCCCCTTAATGTAAAACTAATCTTTAAACACAACTGGCAACTGTCACTTAAACATAAAGGCGAAATATGGATGTATTATAGGACACCTCTGAATACCCTTCAGGGAAAACGGGCGTGATATTATGTGTAGTCAAACTAGTCTCAAAACACAAATAAAGTTATAAGCAACGGTAGACATTTTCGCCGAATGCCCTTCGCAGTTTCCTAATGTATCTATCAAGCAACAAATTGGTAGCCGCGGCACGTAACATCCTCTACCACCTATTACCTGAACAGGACCGAATCTCTGAAGGTCGTTCTAGGTAATATTCCCTGAATAAAATAACATTATTTACCACTGTTACTAGTGGAACGTGACAAATAATATTTTATTGTGTGGCAAGAAATTGAGCTGAGTTATAATTTTGCACGTGAGTCGGTATACTTCCGTCAGAGAGTATTAAAAAAAATCATAACTTTTGGTTAAATCTTTTATTGTATAAAATCATCATAAACTAGATATTTAAAAAAAGGACTTATGGCCCTCATTTGATTGAGAGAAGGTATTGATTTTGACGGGCATATAAATGGATAACGAGGTGATATTAAAAAGGTTCCATCTTTCTCTTACTTGTCTTGTATTCACAATAAAACTTCTTAAGGCCTAATTATTAGCGAACAAGACTTCCAAATAAAAAAAAACGCTAATAAAGATAACCTTGACATTAAAATTAAGTTACCTAAAGAATTCTATTGGTTCCGAAAATCCTTCTCGTAGACGGAAAATTTTAAAACTTTCGACTTTTTTAATAACTTCTCATTTATTCCGTGTTTATACAAAGTCATTAACATTTCTTGCGTCAAACCTTCAGCGAGAAATGTATCGACGTACTGGAGTAACGTCAGCACCCCCTATTTCTGGATCACGCCCGTCATCGGCATCAAGGTGTTCATTGAATTAACTAAAAAGGACATACTTGTACAGTGTGAAAGACGTTGCCCTTTAGTACGTTATTGGAGTGACTTTGATTCGTCATCTAGACAACATCTCTGAGGCTATAAAATAACATTTATTTAAGCTGTTAGCTCTTCTCTGGCCTGCGCATGTGAACTATGAAAACAACTTCAATTAAAGGGGATCAAGATTTTATATGGGGCCTGGCATACCTGTTGATTACTTTAATCTTTCAGAGAGATTATTTCAAACATCTAAACAACAAGATGTACGAAAGTTTAAAAAAATATGGATGTCACGGAAACATGACGCTTTACGGGATTTGGTACTATTATAATATTTTCCGTTTGCGTTGATGTCAGCTATCGATATAAATAGGTTTCATGCGTGGCCGCCATTTTGAAAACAATATCAAAATGGCGCGACAGTAGGTATGCCACGGACCCTCAAAGCGCTTTAGAAACGTTTAGGTAAGTACATAGATTTTCGTGTAATCCAATAATCTAATCGTGTACCTCTCTCTACGTCAAAGTTGTTTATCTTCTTTTGTTTAGTTTGTCTTTAGCAACAGTTTATACTATTAAATGTACCTGAATACGTAACAAATGACCTATACCCATGTGACTTAAGAATAGTCCATCTCCCTTTCAAAGACAGGTATTTTAATTAATCCTACCAATTACGTTCGGCTGCCGTCATAAACTCATAACCGGTAAAGTAATCATTGAACGAAGGATCATTATAACAATCACTAAAATGAGTCTAGGTAATATTGATAAGATAAATATTTTCCTGACTCATTTTATCATGTACGTACATCTCACGTGAAAATTCTTTAAAAAAATCTCTTGTAGTTGAAGGAATGACTTGTAATATTGTGTACTTTACTTACCTATATTTTTACTGTAACGTATTTTTTGGCACTTACGGGATAAGAATCTTTGAATGGAGTATCGTAAATTATCTACTGAGAAAAACGATAATCTTGCTGAAGGCCATGAAATGAATCTCAATAACAGTTTCACACTCACGAACAGCGATTTGACTTCAAAAGGAATCGTTCTAACTTTCTTATCAGTGTAATTCATACGCCTGAATTACTCAACATAATAGAAATCCAGCGCTCCTCGGTAATCGAATCTGAATTATTAGTTTTTGACGTCGGCCCATTTCAGGAAATTTCTAGAAAAATCATAATCCCATCGCATCGGTTACTAGAAGTCTTACAAGTTAATCGAGCCACTTCGGAAGTTTCTTCGAATTTAATAAAGTCCAGCTAGCACCCTAATTGCGTAACACACTATCGATCCCAATCTGAATCATTACAAAGGATATTGTTAATCCATTGCTTTATATGGTCAGAAAATTTGTCTGCTCAACAACTTAAATAACGCAATGAATGTTGTTGAATTATCAAAATGATAGCCATTGCTACTGATAGTGTTACGCAATAACTCCATAGGTTTTCATGTCAATCGTATTTCAGAATTGGGTTGTCTGAAATATTGTTTCAACATACCTATACATAATGTAAATATTAAGATAAAGTCGAGCAATTCAAGTTCTTTCCACAAGAACACGTGTTGGGCAGTCATAATTTATTGGTCCGTGTTCGCGGCCGGTCCATGGGATGCATGATTGAACAAGCTGATGACGCAAGTGCCGGCCGCTTATCGATTTCATTATTTATCTTCTACGTTCACAATGGGTTCCAGGATAGTGTAATGCTTCATTAAGACCGACTAATTACGGATAATCCTTTTGGATTTAGAAGCATTTGACGCAAATATCTAAAACGATTGTATACGCTGATATGCAGTATAGGTATATTCTGATAGTTATTACGCACTTACTGAAAATATTGAAGCTGATGGAAAAATACGAGTATAAATTAAACTGCTATGACAGCGTATACAATTTTTGTTTTGAGAATATCTTTAGAAAAATCAACCGATCTATTCTATAAAAATCTCACTGCGAATACTTAGGTCAAGTGTCATTCTGTGGGAATGACAGCTCACTTCACCTAAGTATATGTCGTGGTCCTATCGTAGATTTGCTCACTTCATGAAATGCTCGAGAATTTCATGAAATGGTCGCATTTCATGAAATGTTTCACTGACCACATCATGATGTGGTTTGGGCAGATCAATGATTGATTAGAAATCGTTAGTTGTCCATATCGAGATGGGCAACTAAACGCGCGGCTTCTTCATGAAATGGTAATATCGTAAAGTAGTTACATTAATTGTCAGTAGAGGCGCTGCAAGCGCTTTGTTTATGTGTGAAGATGGCGGCCAAATTAAAGAGAGTAACCCGACTACGCAAAAGAAGTCCATGGACTATTGCTAGCTGTCAAAATATGACATTTTGGAAATTCATCAAATTTTTGTGTTTGTGTTACAGAATAGCACTAAAGTTGGAATGATAGCTCACTTCACGTAAGTATTCAAGGTGAGATTTTTACAGAATAGGACTAAAGTTGGAGTGACAGCTCACTTCACGTAAGTATTCACGGTGAGATTTTTACAGAAGACCACTACTAGCACGGTTATTTAGAGCAAAGTTGGAAGTTGTTACCGTAATGTGAGCAAGGACTTTTTCCTCACCAACTTTCGACCCTTATTTAAGGAATTTTATTTTTCCTTAACCTCGTTAAATTAAGAACTGTTAAGGTATGTTTTGGGAATGTAACTTTCACATTATTTTTGGCATCATATTGTTTTTTACTTAATTAAACGGATTCTTCATCACGTTTCTGAGTCTCGTGAGCTAAATTTACATTCACGAAACTCAGAAACGTACTTCAAAGTAGAGCAAGTTTAAATACTTTTTTTTCTTTTCAGGATGGGATATCATCAAATGACCCCTCCCGCTCGGGGTGGAGCGGAAGGGAGTGTCAGACTCTTACTGACTAAAACCCACCCGTGTTCCTTCCTTAGCGCTTTATGTTCCGGGCCAGCGGTAACCCTTTCGGACAATCCCGCTGACCCGGCAGTTTAAATACTTATGTATTCATAAAGCTGCACTACTTTGTAGGGATGTAGGTTCAAACGTAGTACCTGGATACCTACTATTATCTATTCTTTGGTTTATGTAATTATAACTTGAAAGGGAAATATTTACTTAATCGTTTACTGAGATATTTTACTTTTCTTTAACTTTATGCTGTATTCAAATTCTTGCTTACGTACATTACCTACATTATTTTTATGGGAAATCTAGATAGAATCTCATTTTTTTAATACGACTATTTAGATACCTATAGTTGATTAATAGTAATATTGTCAAGCAAGTGGTAACAAGTGAGTTACAAAATAAAAAATCGTTTAAAGTATCTTCTGCTACAAACGGAAAATTTCTACTATGCTCGTTGTAAAAGAATGGTCCAAAAACAAATCAGATTGAATAAGAAACAGTGTACCCAAAGCTTATACAACAGGGGCTTAATTGAACAAAAATAAAAGCTCTTCCGTTTTTTATCAAAGTCTGCGTAACATCTCAAAGCTATTAAGACACTCGACGTGATGGAAAGAACCTTCTTAATTAGAAAGAAAATTGGTGAAGTTAGTCGAAATGTGTCAGTCAGTCTGGGCCCTACTTGTTCTCTCGGTAACATTTGAAAACTTGCTCATACAGAAACGGTTCTTTTCAAACTCGACGCGAGGAAAGTGGCATTGTTACTTGCATGTCTACCTTTTTGAGCAAATGAGTTTTCGCCTACATAGCCCTTAAAAAGTAAAGCGGAATTGTTAGTCCGCGAAGGTATTCTAAACCGAGCACCTACGTGTTTTGATACTTATATAAAGGCGAGATCTCGAAACGTTAAGCTGGAATCATAACGATTAGCAGATCCGACGATAAGCACATACGTCATCCATTAGTAGAGCGTCAAGGGTAATTTAGATTACAGTTTAGGTACGATAGTCGGACAATACGATGACGTAGATCTAACCTTGAGTGCTCTTCAATGAAGAAAGAAACGTCGAGGCTCGCTCAGTGTACAATCACAGAGAGATATTTGCCTTTCAGTTCTGTGCAGCACAATCTTCTATTAGAAATTAATAATAATATGTTCATAATGTGGAGAGAGCAACGGTGGCCAAGTGGTAACGGCCGCGACTTACGAGGTGTAGGTCGTAGGTTCGAGTCCAGACAGGCGCTTTACTTTGTGTAAATTATTTCATCACCACTGCTCTCAAAACGGTGAAGGAAAACATCGTGAGGAAACCGGTTTGTCCTAGAACCAAAAATTCGAAGACATGTGACATCTGCCAAACCCGCACTGAGCCCGCGGCCCACTCCCTCTCTTCTAGAAGAGGCCTGTTTCCCAGCAGTGGGAACATTATGGGCTGATTATGTAGTGTTCATAATGTATAGCGGCTGGAAAATGTCACGATGGTTTCACGCGTATCATGTTACCTATCGATATAACGGCAAGCATTAAAACTTTGATAAGTTTCAAATTGAGACATAATGAGTTTCGTGTCGCTTACCTTCGCTCATAAAATATGGTATCCTAAATCTGCCGGAGAGCACTCTGTCCCTTAATGACTGAAGAGTGGAGCCGTCGAAAGGCAGCGCCCCACACACGAGCACGTATAACACCACGCCGAGACTCTGAGGAAAGTACATCATCATTAGACTTGGAAACTTGCTTCCTTGCCCATCTGGGACAAGGAATAATGTAAGTATTTTAAAATGAAATCCGGAAGAACTTGGATTGAAAGTTATTAAACATTTTGCATTCAAGTTCCTTAGTGCAGTGGTTATGTTAACCCGGAATCTAAGCAAGCCAGATAACTTTCAAAACAAAATGTTGCAAAAAATAACAAAACTAAACGAGTTCTATGACGTTATAATGTAAGAAATATAGTTTCTAGTGCGTCGACTGCATGACGAAATTAGAAACTAAATTAAGTCTACACTCACCCAGCTGTGAAAAACAAATAAAAAGAAAAGCTTATAAAAAAATAGACTTGAAAAATATCAATCGATTGGTGATTGGACAAATCAGTTACGACTGTTTCCTAGAAGAGCGGTTCCCTTATTATATTATTATAACGGACGTCATGAAATCTGTCATTTTCACCAGTGGTGTCAAAAAACGCTATGTACTTGGATAGCCGTTATTTTGTAACCGTTCACCGTTTTCTAAGAAAACCAAAGCTTAAGAGGCAGCAAGCTTGGTAAATGGCTTAACCAAGGCTTACCTATAAGGCATTAAGGCTTACCCATATGTCAATTTCTGGGCCAGTGTATCTCTTGCCCTCGAAGACTTCAGGAGCAGCATAGGGAGGAGACCCACACCACGTCGCCAGGAGCTCGCCTGTCGCGTAGTAATTACTAAACCCGAAATCTGCAATCTTGATGTTCATGTTCGCATCCAGTAGTAAGTTTTCCGCCTAGAAGGAAAAGTTTTCTTTAGAACGATGTGAAATTCTAGGTCCTAAAAACTGCTTAAATGCCTTACCTACCATACTAAAATGTTCTATGCATTTTATGAATAGCCTCATTCATGAAAGAGGAAATTAAACTTTGTAATTGGCTATCGTGTCGCCATTTTTCCCTTGCGCCATGAATCAAGTCGCGAGGCATTCCAAGGCGCTGTACAGTTCGGTAATATCCCTATTAATAGTACAGAACTGCAGAGGTTAGTAATAGACACTGAATCGTCTACACAATTATCAGGAATACCCAAATAGCCGTATTTCCCCGCTGTCTCTACAATTTCCGTTGAGCAACGTAAGCAACAATTTCATGATTATTTTCAGTCCAAACAACTGTAAAACTTTGATATAATAATTTCTTATTCTCTTTATAATATATGTACAAGTGGTTCTCTGAAAGTTGGGAAACACATTTAAAATTCTCTCTTGAAAAGAAACTTGAAATTAATTTTATACAACCACAGCAGAGGGGAATTAACTTATTTTAGTATAGTTGAAGTTGTGGATTTACGTAGATGTAGGGACGTAGAGTGACGGTTGAGAGGACACTGAAACGCTCTCGTAACTACATTTTAACACTAAAAGCGCGTGCTCGCAAAGCTACCCGGCGTCGACTAACTAAAGTGAAGTTTGATAGATTTATGCAAAATGCTTAGCCGAACTGTTATTTTAGTCTAGTTCCGAACTATGTTCAGTTATACTAACCACGACATACATTTCAGCCGTCCGACAGACTTTGGAAATGTAGAGATGTATTTTTCACGATAGGTAGGGCCTTTAAGTCTCTTGCGTAATTAAAAATTATGCCGGTCCCCGCTGATTAAAATTATATTTTTATTTTTTAATTAACCTGCTCCCTCCAGTCGGTGTAATAAATACAGGGTAACTAAATGGGTTACTATTTCAAGGCTTCGCGTTTAACTTACCCAGCAATACATTACCCCGAGTGAATTATAGTGGTAATGAAAGTTAGTTCTACTAGCCACATACTTTACATTCATTAAGAATTATTTTCCCAGTGCCAAACTTACGACCCAATGGGTCCCCTCTTAATGGCAAACGCCATCGTGGCAGGCCCAGACGGAGATGGCGGGATGAACTGGACCCCTTCAACATAAACTGGTCCTTAGCAGCTTTGAACAGAGAGAAGTGGAAAGAGAGTAGGGAGGCCTTTGCCCTCCTGCCGGGTCAGCGGGATTGTCCGAAAGGGTTACCGCTGGCTCGGAACATAAAGGGCTAAGGAAGGAACACGGGTGGGTTTTAGTCAGTAAGAGTCTGACACTCCCTTCCGCTCCACCCAGAGCTGGAGGGGTCAATTAAGATTACTCATCCAAAAAAAAAAATCACAGGCTAATAATAACAGTGCTAAGTCTTTCATTCATTCGTGTTAAGGCGACTACATGACCTAAAGCGTGGACTTTGTCGGCCTGCATAGAAAAGAAAGAGAAGCGCGATGACACAACGCTGGTAATTTATTGCAAAATATGAAGCAATTATCTATTTACAAAAAATCTGTTGTTTGGAAAAAATTAAAACACTAGTGTTTTAGTATGTTGCTTGTAGAATAATCTGACAAAAAATCATAATGATTGTATGTTTGTTAGTTTGGTTTTTATTGTAAAAAGAAAGTTTTTAGAGGTATCTTCATGATTTTTTTTCTATCGTATCAAATTAATTATATTATGTTTTTAACACACTAGCACATATCCTAAAGAATATCACATATTTTTCTGATTTTGTTTACTGTATAATATAAACAATAAAAGTATATGATTGACTCATATACTTTTATTGTTTATAAAACTTGCGTTTTTTGTGTTTAGGTCCTGTAAGCCCCTTAATTTTTAGAAATTACACTTCACTTTGGATTGGATATTCCTCCTTGACAGGCAGTTCAAGCTCTATAGGTAACTCTTCCTTGTGCAGTTGTATAAATATTTTATCAATCTAATCTATCCACACCTTTAGCCTGAATTATTTGTATTTTTAAGTCTAATATATCACTACAGCTAGTTGACCGTCTTCATAAGTACATAGAATGACCTGCGGGGTAATTGCGTAACACACACACAATGGTAATCACCTTTCACTTAGACAGTTCAACCACGACCAATGCGTTATTTACGTTGTTGAGCAGACGAATTTTTCAAATATAAGAAGGATTAGGAATTTCCTTCAAAAAAAGTGTGTGTGAGTGTGTGTGTGTTACGTAATTATGTTGCTGACCACTGGGTGTCTTTTAACACAAGAGTTTAATTCGTGTCTTTTCTCATACAGTTCTACACCACATACCTTGAGATCTCTGTGAACGATGCGCCTCTCATGGCAGTACTCCACGGCGGAGAGGATCTGCCAGAACTTGCGCCGCGCAGCCTGCTCCGCCATACGACCGTACCTCGCGATGTAGTCTGCAAGCAACATTTTGATATTAACCACAGAAATCTAAACATGCGTTGTGTCACTGTGATGTTAATCAACATTATATAAATAAGAGACTATAATAATAATCTACCCTTATTTAAATGTGTTATGTGGTCATACGCGCAGCGTTGAGGAAGAGATTTCTTAGAAATTTTAAGTCATTACCTGCCTAGCCTTTTCCCAACTATTTTGGGGTCGGCTTCCAGTCTAACTGGATGCAGCTGAATACCAATATTTTACATGGAGCGAATGCCTATCTGACCTTCATAACCCAGGCCCACAGTTACCTAGGTACTGGATAATACGAAGATGCAAAATCTCCCATGATCGAAAGGCATCTCTACATTCGTCTTAGCCTACCAAGGGGCATCCCTTGGTAAGACTGGTGGTCAGACTTTCGGCTTCTGACTATCCTTTATGACTGTCAAAGATCTACGAATAAAAATCTTAATACTTTTTGGTATTTATTGGCAGGGTGTAAGTCAGACGAACGTAGCAGATGCCAATCGACCATGGATATTTTTTTTTTTTCGTTTTTGGCAACTGAGCCGATGTCGACTATATTCTGCCAGCGTCATGTAGTGACAGCACGACAGCAAGATGAGCCGTCGAACGTTGCACTTTGTGGTAGTTGTTAATTTTCATGGATATTTTGCAACTCTTTATATATGAATGAAGTATGATGAAATTTTCCGTAAAACACATGTCATCATTTTCAGAGTGTTTGACAATAACCGTGTGCGTCCTACAATGAAAGACCACACACCATTATGTACGATGATGCAATGCCTTTGTACATTATGTTTTTACATTTATGTACATACATACAATAATTCAAACAATTTGTCGTAAATGACAACTCGTCACTCGTTTTACACTTATGCCATTGTTCTACGGACTATTATTATCGGAAGTTTCCGGTAAAATGATGATGCATCTGAATACAAAGGTATCGAGCTAGAACATCTCCCACATACATTAACGTAGGTGCCGACAGTACATATATTCATAATAAAGTATGTGCGTATATTATACTGTTGGGTGTTGTCGCACGCTGAAACTACGTCAGAAATACATAGATCGTAGAACTGATTATAATATCGAGAAAAAAAAAACACTGGCACTCCGGTAGTGCCGACAGAAGTGAAAACTTGAACAATTACGAGTGTATTTTGTGAATCGTCTTATAAACAAAACACGCGTGTTAAGGTGTGTTCCTTATTTTATAGGGTTTTTTGCAAATCAGGTATGATGACCAAAGTGACTGGTTTATTCTTCTCGTGAAAGGAATTTATTCAGATTTACAAATAAGCACACAGGATAGACTTCAGCAGTGCTATTCTCTAAAAGACAATTTCATGGCTGTAAGCTGCGACGAGCTCGTCGACGAGACAGCCTTGAGATCGACCGAGCGTACAGCGCTGATTCAAACCGTATTCACTAACGTGGTTGTGCTCGTCGTCGAACCCAAGGCTGTAACCTCCCGTCGCTGTTTCTCAGACGAACGTAGGGCTTGACACAAATTCTATAAATTATAATCGATCAATCTCGACTGAGAGTTTTATAGGTTTAAAATATATATTAAAGGTCTATCTTTAAGTATTATAAGGAATACAGTTAAACTATAACCAATATCATATTTAAAAGAGCTTATTTCATATTTCTTATTACATTTTAAGGCTGAATGACGATTCCTTTGCTCTATTCGTGCAACGCGACCGACGATGAATTAAAAGTCAACATGACATAACAATAACAACCGATGACGCGACGCTAACAAAATCACTTGAATTTGTAGTTTTTAAACTTTTGGGTGCTTGATTATTTGTATCAGCGAGTGCTTTTAACATAGGTAGTTCTGTGACTAAGAGGATAAATACAACTACCTAATGAAATGTGAGTATTATGATTTTTTCACTGATAGTATATGGCTATTATTACTATTGTCTCATCCACGAGTATTGTATGATACACGAGATATTAATAAAATTTAAGTAAATTACATGATTAGCTATTGTTTTACTATAATATGTACGTATAACTTTATTGTTGTAACGTAACATTGTGTGTTTTAGCATGCCAAGAAGTGCTATACTTTCATTACATAATATGAAAACTGTATAGGTACTTGGAAATTATAATTTTCATATTTAATTTTGTAGAGTCCTAAGCAACCCCTAAGACGACCTACTGACCAATTACTGCCTGTAGAACAATCTACTAGAGGCATGCTCCAGACCGAACAGTCCACACCTTCAATACCAGTAAGTTAATTCTAATAAAATATAATAATGTAATGTTATATTTGCAGGGCGAACGGACATACAACCAGGCCCATCTTTGTATAGGGACAATGTGCCAATGGAAAACCAGCCTAATACAGAACAAAAGGTGAAGTTTTAAATAAAAGTCTTACAATAATATGTTTTAACTTTATAATGGATATTTAGATAACTTTTTTTTGTATTACAGTTTGAGGCTAGATCACCACTTGCAGTCTTGCAATGCGTCATCATAGGAGTAATGCCCCAATTGCATCTTCATGTAAGGTTAACTTAATTATAATTTGGTTAATTATTGGTTTAGTGTAAAAAGCACTACATAGTAGTGGTCTTACTTTTGATTCCCGGGTTGGGCCAATTTGTTGGGATTTTCTGTAGGTTTTTTCAACAGCAGCCCTTATTCAATCAAGATCAAGATATAGACTACATCTAATAGAATCAAGATATAGACTACATCTAATATGTATACTACATTGTAATATCTATTCCTTTAGAGGGAGAGTGATGTGATGTTGATGATACTTACATATTTGTTTTACCTCTGTATAGTAATTTGTTGCATTTTTATGTTCATAGCATCTCGTAGGCATCGAACGGCACACCGCCGTCTGATCCAGCACTCACCACCTTCTCAAAGGCAATCCAAATGGCGAGCCTGACTGAATGTTTTGTCGCCATTAAAGAGAGGTGTTTGGAAAATGAGAGACTTCTTATTGACAACCAGCAGAGGATGTTCGACTTTTAAGGAAATAAGTGAGTCATGGTCAAGGCAGACCAGGCACTGCAGGATTTATGAGCATCCATCAGTCGAGGAAGTTGAATCTCCGAAACATGGATCTACTACTATGTTTAGATAATTTTAAGTTTATTTAAGATGGATGTTAAGAAGTTTAAGTATAAGAACTGTTTTTTTGTAGTAAATGTCAATGTTTGTTAGCGGGCATGCTCTTTATGCCTGCAGGCTTTTATTTAGGTACTTATTTAATTTTGTTTTGCTTGGGTAGTTTTCATTGTATATACTAAATTATTTAATTAAATGTCCTGTTTCTTGTAATGTTAATTACTTTGCATACCTACTATTGTATAGAATCAAGTTTTTCTAACTGAATATCAAAAGTCATTTTGAATAAATGATTTTTGATTTGATTGATTGTTTTTAATAGTAAATAAAAAAGAAAATAATGCAGTTATCTGTTTAATTTCTCATACCCCTGTATACACTCTTACCCATTTAAAAATATAGTACAAATAGGGACTAAGGTATAAATAGGCACATATTATTATAGGCTATTGATATTATACTAATCATATACACCTTAAACACCACACTTTAAATACACACCTTAAATGTTATGAGAATTGTTGATTATAATAATATTTTTATTAATAATTTAAATACCTATTTATTGTATCTAATCAATAATGGTGAGTATATTCTATCTAAACACGTTAACCACATCTGTAAAGGAACGCATAAATTGTAGATACAACATGCTCGCCATAATTGATTAACTAAATCTCGCCTACTTATCAGCCTACTCTCTAAGTCATCATGTGTTGGAGCCTGATGTGTCAGGATTCCAAGTAACCTAGATTCTTCATCTAAGTCACATTGGTCTCATCATCATAGGAGCTGGTAGCCCGGCTCTATTACATTATGTCGTTTAAAACACAGGAAGCCATCACAATTTCTCCCACTTTTATAGGATCATAGTACAATACCCTATGTACTAATAAACATCTGAACCGTCCTTTCAGGATTCCAATAGTCCTCTACACTGTTTCTTGCACTGCTGTGCAAATTGTTGTAATGGCTCTGGAGTCTCAGTTTCTGAATTACTAAAGGGAGTCATTAAATAAGGCCTTTGAGGATATCCTGAGTCACCTGAAATCAATGAATGAAGCTAGAATGAAGTGCAATCTTGACTTGTGTTTAAGTTATCATTGTATTGTAAATAATAACTTCGTGGATTGCCCTAGAGGCAGAAGACTGAGATATGTATGTGTCTACATTCTTCCCAATGATTTTTTGGTAACTTCCATTAGCCAAAAATGATAGTGTGCATAATATCTGAAACATCAGGAATTCAATAGGCTTTTGTTGGTGTGTGGTGAGGTATACCCATCATATCTCAAGAAACCTAGATGTAAACAAACCTTTAGCCTCTTGGTTAAACCACTGGAACGAAGTCGCGGACGCATATATGGAGTTAAGTCATCTTCCAATATATTAATTAAATCCTCAGAAAGCCTGTAAATATGGATAAAATCTGTATCACGGAATATTGTTTTAAACTTTCGTATTTGTTTCGCCTGTCGAGCTTTCTTCAAATTATCACTTTTCTTAGCTTCTTCTAATAAATGTAGCTTCAATTGTGTAGTAAAAGAATAGAAATATTTAAAAAATTAAGTACAGTTTATTATTTTTGTCAGTCTACGCCCGAATATTTAGAGCTTTTTGATTTGACAGTTAGAATCGAGGCTGTGGGCGAGACGTCTGACGTTTTACGTCTTACGAATTTTCGATCAGGGTCACGTGACCTGACGCGAATTTAGAAGTTTTTACCCATTCCAAAAAAAGTACACAGCGCCGCTAAAGAAGTTTTCACTTCAAAAATATTTCTATCAATTTAAATAATTCAAATTCAAATTCATTTATTTGTCCGAACATGGTACATTACATGGTCTTATAAATAAGTAAATGGTCTCATCACATTCTGCCACGTGGGGCGCGCAAATATCAGGTAGGCACAAATAAAATTTTACAAATACAAAAATAGAGATATTAGATTAATAATAATTTAAATTAGATTAATAAATAATATTAATCTAATCTAATAATTATCTAATCTAATAATTAAATCTCCATTTTGGAGAACTAAGTGGAATTGGGTTCGGGCTTGGCGTGGGGTAATTGTTGACAATATTGTTTTCAAGAGTACCGAATCACGTGACTGTAAAATTAACATTGGAATCATATTGGCATCTCATTGGAATTAAAATTAGTTTGGAGAGTAAGCCCCCTGGACTAATACAGGTCAATAGACAAATACTAAAATCTGATAAGACTATAGTATACCTATTATAAATTTTCATTATTATTCATCTTATTTTGGGAGACAAAATTTTACCTAATCGACGACGAAGTACTATAACCTCCTATCTACAAAAACCTGATTTTACAGGAGACGAAAAAAACGTTTCATTTTTTTATAGTACAACTTTCTAAATATATTTAAACGCAATTATATAAAGTAAAGGATGAAAAAAATGATGTATAGTATAAATTCAGTGCAACTCTTATAAATACGCAAATAAGTGTAGATAGTAGGAAATGCTTTAAATGTTTTTTATTTTTATTTTTTATAATGAAGATAGTAAGATAGGAGGTATTGCAAGTGAAGATAGGAGATAATACTTTTAGTTGATTTTTTCAATTACAAACCTCTGTAGGTAGGAGTTAGTGAATTTTAAATAAAAATGCAGTAATTTATTTAATCAAATGTATTTTAAAATTTAAGTAAAATAAAAACTTTGCAGCAACAGAGATGAATGCCGGCCGGCAGCGTCCCTCGAACGAAATCAAAGATTGTTTGGTAATTTAATTTCCTTATGAACCGATTACTTCCGACTTCCAAACGATTGTCTCTTTCACACATAAAAGAGCAAGTACCGACTTGCACTGCTAGGTTTGCCGCGCGCTTGCGGCAGTTGCGCTCGTTCAGTCCACCACTAACATAACTGGAGTAAACACGTCCCTCGCTGACGATAGGAGATTTTGTCAGCAAAACTTATGCAAAGTAACTTCTCCTAAGTTAATATAGAAGAAATTCGAAGCAGAATTCTAAATGATTCTGATCTTGTTGCGATAGGAGCTTTTAGCAAGTTTGATTTTCCCGCCAAATATTGAGAAATCACGCGCGGTGTTTTAATGGGGTCACGGAGAATCAGAATTTAGGTGGTTCTACATCAAAAAGTAAAAATCTTAAAAATGTAAGTTAGGAGGTTATAGTACTTCGTCGTCGCTATGCAATGTCGTAATATAATTTTTATTTCTGTAGGTAACCCTTTTTATGTTATATTAGAAAGAACTAAATACAAAAATTTGAACATGGTAATAAACTCTATTACGTATTCGTAACAACAGTTTACAGTTTTGCAAAAACAAAACGCTTATTATTTATTAATAACTTGCCAGATAACTTTAGCGCCGAGTTCATTAAAAATAAGTACCTAATAACAGGCCTACGTACAAAATATTTACGTAAAGACGATAAGGATAGTATTTCTTCGACACAACGTAACGTCACGAAACGAGAGTATTTTGTGGTAACGTGGCCCTCGATCTCAACACTACAGGGAACGACCTGTTTATTATTAAAGTGGGTCAGAGTTTATCACTCACTCAAACTGTCGATCCACTAACAAGAACAGCTGCGGACCTTGAGGTCCAGAGTTTGATTCCCAGGTCGATAAGTAGAACTAGGGTCATTGTATGAAAATTACCAGGAAATTAGTATCCGACCCGAAAGAAGGCTCGCCGTAAGGGAGGTCAGGTCATATATATGATTGGTCCCAAAGGATCTATTTAAAGGCTTACCGTTACAACGATATGGGTACACGACAGTAAGTAGAACATTCCGTCCTCTGGAGGCTCACACGCCACCAAATGTGATGTTATGTTACACCAGAATCGAACCTATAGTACTTATTAAGTTTCTGCAGCGCTGGTGATATATTTTATGTTTTCCATATTGTGAACAGAACGATGTCAAAGAAAATTTAAATGGCACGAAAACAAATGAATCACTAAATTCGAAACACACACAAGCCTAAATTTGAAATAACTTAGAATTTGGAAGTCTTAAACCAAACGCCAGATATTTGAGATCAAAGTGGCCAGTTCAACAAAACGCCAATTTCATATTAAGTAATGACCAAGCTGCTGCGAAACAGGAATTGTAAATTCATCTGCTTCGAAATGAAAACACCTGACGCAGGTGGTGATAAAGTCAAACAAATGCACATTGTGGCTGTGTTCTCATCGACTGGCAATCGCGGATTAATTACCTCCCTATACATATATGTATACTAGGTATACTTACATCTGTTCGAGAAGACGGGACAAAGTGCAGGGGACTAAACGACAAGGCGGATCCGGCGAGTAACGAAATTAATCACGCTCGAGTTTGCTAGGCAGATGTTGAGCCCTGCGGTCCTCTGGGTGTCGTAAAAGGCAGGGGATTATGTCAGGAACAGGCTCTGCTCTTAACAACATAGTGTTATGTGATTATCTAATAGGACAACACCCTTTACGTTGGCTTTTTGAAGAATGGAGCGATTGTTTCATTGCAATGAAGTATTTAAAATATAAAGTAAATTATCCATAAAGTCTTTATAGGATGTAGAGTTTTAAAAAACCGAATTAAGTCCTTGGTAAGTGATAATAAAGGAAATCTTAACAAGGTTTCCGCTTTAGCTAATTTTAATTAAAAGGAGCCAAATAGTAACTTTGTACTAATTAGTAAGACATTACCTTCTCATTAAAATGATGAATGGTAATAATTATTAAAGCCTGTTAGAGCGAAACCTTCATTCGAGTGTGTAGCACATTTAAAATGAGTGAAACAATTTCACAACTTCTGTATAACCAGGTAATTGATTTAAATATGAAGCTTCTTGCAAATCAGAAACACTCGTTTAACATAAAACTCTTTTGGCATGAATCATAATCGCTGATGAGTTCATATTTAATGAAATTCATGAAAAAGAACCGGGATTCGAGCCTTGGAGATCGCAGTTGGATTTCGGGGGAACGTAGGTAGTCAGCTGTGCGCGAAATTGCTTCCCTCTTCCACCCACTCCCCCTGCCCTGCCACCGTCAGCGACACCCTACCGGTGACGTCACGCCAGGCCTGCTTGCGTCATAGACAAAGCGGCCACGAACTTACCAAACCAATACCCTTAATCGATTTCGAGGTTATTTACTACGTTTTATTTTTGGTTGCGTTCAGTAGAAACTGTTTACCTATTCGATGAATAAATATGAATATTATGTTGACTGACAGATCCATAGACGTTTCGTGAATTGATGAGTTAGAATTAGGAATGGTCATTTGAGATCACCCCATCTAAAAACTGAGGGACAATTCTCGTAATTTTAAGAACGTTCACAGTCTGATCTGTCTCAATCATAGAGCAACACGGGCCACCGGCGGACTCCGGTCCGCCGGTGGCCCGTGTTGCTCTATGGTCTCAATCTGTCAAAAATAGGTACCTCCCCTACATTTTTCACAACATTTTATTTGTCGCCGAGATGAGAATGCGACTAGATTTAGAAACGTTATAAATTACGAGAATTGGCTTTTTGTCTGTGCTTCTGTTTCTATTACAATAAACGTCGATAGGTACCTACCATGTACATATTTAGATACCTACTAAGTTCTCTCAACACGACTAGTCAGGTTATAAATGTTTAATTCATGTAGGTATGTAAAATAAAAACATGTGAACATGGCGGGCTACAATGACTAAAGATTGATGATCTCATTGACCGTATTCTGGAAACCTGCCAATGTTTTAACGCAGACTGTCTGAAAAATGAGATAACTAACGAGATCCTATGACAAATAAACAATGCAAATATGTAGGTAGGTATGTCTGTGAGTATTGTTTAATGAATATAATGTTTTTCCTACAAAATTCTCTCCTATGTACCTATGTGTTAAAGAGAGTCTGTACTTAACTAATTTTGTCTGCAAAATTTTCATGGTTTGCAATAGTTTGCATAGTGAATCGATTTGAATGAATTTATGTAATTTGCATTGGCTTGGCGTCCTAGCAAATGAAATTTATTTTTGAGAACTGCACTTACCAAATATTTCTCCTTTGCTTGCATATTCAGAAACTATGTAGATCATGTTCTTCGTCTCCATGACCTGAAACAATTACAAAATTTTCATTAAGAGGGGGCTTAGATCAAAATAGCCAATCATAAGTTTAATTTACCGTGTTTACATGTCTTAGATATAAATGAATAATATGAATAACTACATGATATTTCCAAACATTTTATAGAACAGAAACATAAAACAATACAATTTTCTTGATAAAAACACGACGAAGTAACCTCTAATTTTCATTGACTTTGAATATAAAACGTTAAGCGTAACGTTAATACATTAACGTTAATACATGAACTAGAATGGTTATCGAGCTTTTTGAAGTAGTTTTTAGAGCGGAGCGCTTCTAAAGTTAGGTACTAAATCCATGTAAGTATTCATTACATTTCATTTCATTTATTTATTTCTGAGTATATGGTACATTAAGAAGAAGTATCGCAGTTAGTTTATCAAAGTTTTGTACCAAGACCTAAACAACCTGGTATCAATATAACGAGGCCATTTTAATTTTAGGTATAAATTCTAAAAAAAATATTCTGTTTTTATAGTATAGGCACAGATAATATATACCTATGTATAGGTAGGTAGGTACCTAGTAGCGTAATAATGGGTACGACTCCCGACCAAACATGGAAATAAATTTAACTTATTCAAAGGCCGTACCTAAGCATAGCTAACTACGCAGAACTAACTTCCTTGCAACCTTCGTATGTCATGTACATTGTTTATGTGCTTTAGTACATTTACAGACCCGTATTATGAACGCTAAAACCATGAGGTCGTTAAAATTACGTAAGGTACGCTATTTAAAAATGCTAAGGCTTATTTAATTACGGCCATGTAAGAGAGGCTTTTACTTAGTAATAATAGCCCAACAGATAAGATTAGATGACAGTTGAATAATGTGCCTACATGTATGTACGATGACATTCATTATTTACCTCTCTAACCCTTTTTCCAAGGTATAGAAAAAGGTGTAGAGGTGTAAAGGTGTAGTAGTTGGTAAGTGGTATAGAGTACCCTATTATTGCAGGCGTCATCAACGTCGTGTCGATGTCCTACATACATGATACGTAGTTAGGTACCAATTAATACTTCACCCGACTTCACCCGATAATCCCACGGGAACGTACTACCGGGATAAAATGTATCCTATGTCCCCATGACCTGGGTTAGGAGGTTAGGACATAGTATACTTTTGTACTTATATCCGTGACCCAAATTTTATACGAATCCGATCAGTTGTTGAGGCGTGAAAAGGTAACAAACAGAGCTGATATTCGCATTTGCAATATTATCTAAGTATGGATTATTTTATCATCAAACCAATTAATAAAGGTAATATTTATCCTTTCATTATCGCAATCACTGTGAAAAACATTTTGCAGAATACGTACTCGTACCTAGGTACCTTGCTTTTAAACCTTCGTGTTGCATGATTATGAAATTACTTTGTTACAACCTATATAGTTAATTTATTAAAAAACGAGTGATTTAAGGTAAATTCCTGATAATTCTCATTATGATGTAACGGTCTGGTGCTTGTCCTGAATAAAACCTTTATTTTCCCTTGACTGTACTTACCTACTTACTGAAAAATAACTTAAATTTAATTTCGGAGATCGGTATCTTTGGATCTGTATTTTAGTTTTTTGCCACCGACTTCCGAAATTAAAGTTATTTTTCACTTTGTAGTGTTTTTTTGGAAGTCGGTTGATTTTTTTTGTAAAAAAGTTTTTTATTTTTCACTTTTTAGTGGGTCAGTTTATAATTTATCTAAGTTACATTATGCTAATGTCAACTGCTAATCACCTTTTACAAAATATTGCTTTTTCCAATTCAGGGACGTTAAGTAATTGTTGAAGAGTTCTCCTAGTAAGAACCAAGAGAACTGGAGCTGATTGCGAGGTTACCATCAGCTCCACTTCACGATACGCATTGTGACGAGTACCTAATCGAATCGCAACCCGGGAAATACTTTTTATAGAGTAGTTCCGATGGCCATCTCGATTATGGTCTTCATCATCAGTTCTACTTCACCAAATGGAGCTTTCCGAGAGCAACTGCACGAGTTACTATAAAAAATATCCAAATCGCTACGGGTGTGCCTATAAAATTTGAGGGTTTCCCTCGATTTCCATGGGATTCCCTCATCAAATTCCAATTTGGTGACAATGGTACCACGTCGAGAGCATAACCTTTCAAACAAAAAAATATTTTTTAAAATAGGTCGACAATTGACGGAGAAATCGGTGAACATACATTAAAAAAAACATACATGAAGTCGAACATATAACCTCCTCCTTCTTGGAAGTTGGTTAAAAATTCAAGTAAACGAAATTATTTTTGTATGTTACGCGATATCTTCGGCAAATGTAAATCGATTTCAAAGATTCTTTTTTAAGGGATAGTGTATAGTGTATGCCTCAGGGGTGGTTCCACATAGATTTTATTTAACTTTGCTTGGGTACTTTTGAGTCAGCTTCAATAATACGTATTTATACCACTTAGTTTACAACGTAAAAGTAAGAAATAAAAACTTCTTTACAAAATAAAACAACAGACTTTTGAAAGATTTTTCATACATAATTAACCGGTTTGATTTTTTAGCGAATGCTACATATTAATTCAACAGATACCAACTATCATTATAATTCGCATAAAAACAGCTGTTCGTATTATTAAAAGAAGATACCTACACAGATGAAAAACATAACCCTGTCTTTGCTGTCGCGCAGTCGGGTAGGAAAAGAGATTCTATCTCAACCAGCATCCTTAAAACATCTAAAGTCAAGACGAATTTCTAAGGATTGTATTTGAAGTGAAGTCAATTGCCTTTGGTCCCAATAACGTCCCTTAAAACGCCACTTAATAACTTTGATGGAAAAGTTCCCATCTCGGCATTCAATGAGGACCTTTTAATAAATTCAGCTAAACTTTCCCGTATTAAAGTGCTTGATTCAAATTCCAAATCCTTCTTCAAATTACTTTCGAGATATTGCTGTTAAATAGAAGTTGAGCGTTTTATTATTACTTTTTTAATTGAAACAGTTTGACCACCGTCAAGTTTTGACCTCTTTCTTTACATCTGAAGACACCGCGTGCGCATCGTAAAGTATCTAACACCATTGGTACCAACGGTGTAGGTACTTATACGATGTTGTTTTCCATGGCCTCAAACTATTTACACAAAATGTTTTCATATTAAACCTAATATTAGATAAAATATGATAACTCATCGGTCCTTGGTATATATATTTTCATAGAACAGTGAAGTCCTAGGATTTTGTTAGCCCTTATCACCTACTGATAATTTCAGACCAAAATGTTCACAACGTCAATCTATTCTAACTATACCGCGCTCACGCAGTTTATCTATCGGTAAATGGAATCTATTAAGGAAACACCACTTAGGCCCCGAGCACTTTAATCCACTATTAAAATAGAGGTTTTCGAGATTAGTCAGATTAACCGCGCCCGTGACCTCGGCCTTAAATTCATAGTTATCTCTAAAAATACGAACATGACTCAGTATTTCTGGGCCCTTATTCACTATGACCACTTAACGATTCTTTACTTCGAAACCAAGTCAATTCCTTGGGTACCTTATCACGCCAGTTCCGCGTTCATTTCGCGCGGTTTCGTTTATTGTGTCATAGAGAATAAGGCCCCTGGTCTGTCTTTCTAAAACGGCTTCCAGCAGTTCAGAAGTCATCATTGCGCCATAGAAATGAATGAAAAGCGTGCTGTGTTGTCTATAAATAAACATAGTGGGGTAACATGATTGTTTCGCAACTGAAAACAACGGATATGGGTGTTTGATTGTATAATGACAACATCTCAACAGGCGGAAACGTTCTCTTCCCGTTGGTTAAGGACAAAGCATAAACACTAAGTGCCATTCGCTATGACAATGTTTGTACACAAGGAACTTGGTGCCATTCAAGTTTTAATAATAGTATCAAATCCATTCATACTTTGGCACGTGTTACGAAACCAGATTATGTAATATTGCATTGTTCCAATTACAAGAATTGGTATTGTACTGTAACCTATTTGCCTGGTTAGTTTCATCCCTAGGACTGTTACTATGTTGAGATCAGTATGCACGCGGGATTACTTCGTGACTATAGTACAACCGATTTTAGTGCTGGTTTCCCAACGTTGAGAACATGATATTGGAATGTGTATATGAAATGCAATAATTTCAAATTAGTAAGTCTACAGAGCCTTCTCATTTATCCGTAATGGTTTCCGACTTTATTAAAAAATTCTTTATAGTCTGTCTGGCTGGAGGCATTTCTTATGAATCAAGTGCTGCTTTCTATGCATATAGCAATAGAAAGTATCGTGTGCTTGTAATCATAACGTCCTATGAACTCATCCACTTCGTAGTCCTCCTCATTCCACAAGGACTTTTGTGACGCATATCTAAATCTACAGATATCTTTGTTTCTTGGTACACCTGTATCTACAATTGGAATGGTTTTATCGTTTCTGATTCATCATAAAGCCAACTATTCTAAATGTTTACGGATGACAACCAGACTTTTAGGTGATAACACACCATGAGCATTTGCAGCTCAACTGACTATAGACACTATAGTTCAGCTTTTACCCGACTGCGGCGAAGCTCAAAAGGAGGGTTATGTGTTTGACCTGTATGTAAGTATGTGTGTATGTCCGTATCTTTGTTCCCTCGTAACACCTAAACGAATGAACGAATTTGGATAAATTATACGTCTTTAGATTTGTCTTGGTAGCGCGAGTGTCACTGGCTACATTAAAATCAAAAACAAAGTAAAATGGCGGATTCGTCTTTCTATTTTTCAGCCCTACTAGGCTACTATGTCATTCCAAAGGCCCTGTCCCTTTAAGGACTATTCCTAAATGTTTAATTTCTTTTCATCCATAAATTGTACTTGGCTGTAACTAGGGTATGCAATCTCGTACTCGCGAGATCTCGAGCCTTCTTTTATAAATTCAATCTCGTGGAATCGAGAGATCTCAAACGAGTATTCAAGGACGTGATTTTCTACGTTCTTGAATACTCGTTTGAGATCTCGACCAATACGAATGGCCAATCTCGACCAGGCTTAGCACGCGAGATCTTTTTAGTTAGACCCGACGTTTATTTCAGAATCTCTGTTAGTTTAGGAGACGGCGTCTCCGTTTGTATAGTCATTAAATAAGTAATGACTCTTTTATTCATCTATAGTGCCTATAGGCTAGCTATATTCCCAACCAAATATTGATTATTGATTTGTCACATGTACTTCGGTGGCTCGAAGTGTTCGTTAGTAGTAACGTGAGGGTGATGCACGTCTAATCAATTAGGCACGTCGCGCTCCGCACAAGGCTAGCTCCTCGTCTTCAGAGTCGTTAGAGCTCTCCTCCCGCTCAGGTATTTACCGAACAAGGATCGAGCAAAATAGGTTAGCTTTTACTCAAGTTAAATGGCTCGGTAACTTACAGGTTAAAACTAACTGATCCATAACAATAAAACTGGCGACAAATTCAATTTTCTGGTCGTCCAGCTATTTGGATGATGTTACCGTTCCCAAAAGAGCCCTTAATCCTATTTGAGGTAACCCATAATATGAAGCCTACGTGTTAACCTATTTTTATCCTCGCCAATAAGAAAGGTATACATATGTCAGTTACCAAATTTCGACGAGAAATATGAGAGCCAAACATGCGATTGCTGACGTAAATTGCCTCATACGTAAAAGCTATTCATGACTAAGTTTCTGACGTAAAGAACATTTGAAACACAAAGTATAGTAGGTACTAAGTGTGTTAGACCGCCGCAACTTTTTGTTGTAGTTACATGAGTAGATCGACATTTCTTGTCATAAATGGCGCAGAACGATGTATGTGACTCGGTCTCGTTGCCACGTAATTCATATGTGCAAAACATAACCTTACAAGCAATAATATGAGTCCGAAGCCGTCCCATTCCACTAGCTTCAGCTGCCATTGCTGCGTGACATTACTATGTGTAATGTCACGCGTCCGAACAGCTAACGGCATGTCGTACTAGTGGCTCATTTTGTCGGCTAATGGCATTATTGTCGCATTATTCGGAGCGAGTCATGTGCACAACGTAATAGGCGTATAGTATTCGCTCTATCAGGCCGGTAAGTCTGGTAATTCATATATACATTTGTTCCACTGCCGGGAGTTTCTCTTTTCCGACCGCTACTGACCTCTGTTGATCCCAATAACCGTAAAGTTAACAGTTATTACAATAGTTTGCATTAGGACCAACTATCTTGTATGAAATCATCATCATCGTCATTCACAGCTTGTATTTACCTTGCTATCACGCCACTGGTGGGTGCAATATGTAAGCTTCATATTTACATCTTGTATGTAACAGAAGTATAATGTTAGTCTCTATACTCTCTATTTACTATAATATGTTACGAATGCATTAATTTTTGAACTCACCTGGTAAAGCTTAATTATATGAGGATGATCCAGCCTCTTCATGATGTCCACCTCTCTGTAGACTTTTTGAAGATTGCTGGCGTCTAATTGTGATTTATCTATTATCTTAATTGCTACCTGCAACAAAAAGTAAACATAACCTTAATTGACAATTAACGTTAGCAACCAACAGTGATAAACTGATAATAGAATTATCAACACTTAGATGGTGTAGGTATGAATGAAACATGTGCTCTTAGAAATTTTAAAGGCGAAGTCTTAGTAATAACAAACAAACAATCTCAAGAAAAACGAATTTAAGCAAATTCGCCTTCGCCTTTTAAATTTTTAGCGAGAGTAAGCACTCTCGCTAAAAATTTTATATTCCCCGAAATCTAACAAATTGATCGTGACTCTTAACAACAGTTTGACAAACGATATTCGCACTTAGTGTCAGAGAGCCTAGACGGCTGCCTAATAAAGCTTTTTCAGTGATCGCAACGGAACAATACCGTTAGTGACTTGTGTGTTTCCAGGCTTACAAAGGGGCGGTGACGTCAAGACGAGCGTCATTCCTCAACGATTGAAGCAATTGACGTGATTGCGCCAACGGATCCGTCCACCGCAGCTTGGTTAAGTTATGAGACAGCAAAATACCCCAGGAAAAGAAAGCTCTACATTACTGTTGCAGTATTATTTCTTACGGACAATGCAATCCCCGCAAGCAAAGAAAAGGTATCCGCAAGAAAAATGAAAAGATGTCCTTATAAGATGGATGGATGAACAACAATAATATCACAATACGAGTAGTTTTCGAATGTTATCATTCTCCTTTCAAATTTTAGCTTCGGAGAGGTTTAACGTTTTTGGAGCAATGAAAGCATTTGGAATAACAAAACGTGTGGAACTCCGGTCTGTTTCATAATCATTTACGATTGTTGGGTCCATAACGACTCTACCTATATGTTGTTGGTGGATGGGTGAATGCACAAACGCTAATGATCATCCTCTTCCAGTGTTTTCTGCTGGCAACATGCGAAACTTTATGCTGTCGGAAACATTATACACTGTCGTACTGCGCTTGACCTAAGTTTATGCCTCTCTAGTGAGTAGAAAGTAGGTATTGGAAACAGTCCGTATAAAAACAATGGTAAGTAGCAACTACTTAACCAGCTATGTATTGTTATCGTTTTGAAATGTGGCTCACCGCAAAAGATAGTCAAGTATATTGCAAAATATTTTGATAAAGCTACCTCAACATTCCACATCTACTTCAAAAAGGGTGTCAATTAAATGCGCAGTGATACGTGCGTGACATGTATCTATTTTTTTGAATTGGCAGTTACTTAAAATCTTAATCTTTATTTGAGTACATTACATATTCATTCCTATCAGATGACTGTATCCGACCTTTTGAAAGAAATAACTGCTCAAAGAACGGAAAGTCCACTGCGCACTAGAAATAATACCAATAAAGTAAATGTTGTTAATAACATGACTTCGTATCATATGTCTTTTATTATCTCTTGGTCTACAAACACGGTTCCTTGGACATAATATTATTAGAACAGGAGACAGGGACATTTATGATTGTAAATGCACTAATAGAAACTGAACTACCGGTCAGCTGCTCTGGCTGTGACATTGACCTCATTGAATAGATAGCAAGCATTGCGCACACGACTCTCTTGCGTCACTGCATTGGAAACACCCCCTTATTCCAGATACACACTGAGACTTACGTAACCTCACAAGGAATGCCTTCGACAAGTAATTACGTATTTATGTAGGTACTATTTCAGTACCTTACCTTCAGTATTTTGTTTAATTCCGCAGAGATTCGTATCGTCTTGTGCAAAATCTCAGATGATTTCCGTAGCTAATATAACATGTGTTTCTTTAGTGTGTTACTAAATGGCATCGCAAGTGGTATTTGCATTAAAGTACTGTACACTCCTGAAACGTTCAATTAAAAATATTTTCTAACACTTATATTTCTTAACATATTTAAATTTTAGTCCGATACTTAAAACGTAGAAAGTGACACGACGCGAGCGACCGCGACGTGACAAATGAAAGAGAAAATGTAATGGTCCAATTAAGTGGCAATCTGTTAATTATTGTATAATACCGACATTACTCACTGTCCATGTGACAGATTACAAGCTAGTTGTTTTAATGGTCTATAATTGTTAGTCCATTCAAGAAAAAGCGTTTAGAGAAAATTGTTTGATTGAAATTATGATGTCATTCCCCCAAGCTGAGCTGATTTCATTCATGAAACTGGAAGAGGAAACTTTTATTGATAAAGCTGTAGAATTTAATGAAAAACAAATCTTTAATTTCTCGCACTATATTTCTTTTAAACGCACCAGTATCCGAAACAAAACAGCAGTTTATTTTATCAATTCAAAATACATTGCTTGTAAAGGCTCCTTCAAACAGGCGCGACACGAGTCACGACACGCGACACAAAGGCACCGCAAGTCGCGCAACGAGCGGTGCCTTTGTGTCGCGCGCGATTATATCGCGTGTCGCGCCTGTTTGTAGGAGCCTTAAAGTAGTGACTTGCAAACGGACAAGATAATGACCTTATTCAAGTATGCGTCATGTGTTACCGAGTAGAATTTTCCTTCGGTAAGGATTCATTGTAAATAATGTAGTGTAGCTGTGTAGGCACCAAATTATTTCATCATCGCGTTCGCTATTATCGGCAGATAACGTAATGCCACATCAACCGTCACAAGGCCCAATATTTGCTGGACATAATATTTTTTATACATCGGATCGGATTGACAATTTCCCACAAGAATTCAACACGGCCTGTAGTAGTACCAACCAACGGTTGGTTGTGGGTAGAGGTAAGTGGCCGGCGCGGAATTTCGATTGCACAACGCGGAAAGACTTTTCTAACGAAATGAACCGAGGACGCTGCCAGTGCCAGGCTCCCCATCCGGATGTAGAGTATGACGGATACACCTCAAACCTCCGATCATCATGCGATAACCTCCATGGTTGGGAAACTTGAGGTCATTGGCCGCCAACCCCATTGTTTAGAATTAAGTTCTGGGAACTTAACTTTTTAAACATTGGGTGTTGCAAGAAAAATATTCTCATATGACAAACCGAACGTAAAGAAACTGAGCATTGTGCTAAAGTGTCTAATTATGTACGTGAATATTTTTCAGGTTTTCCTTATGAATTTTGGTGAACAATAAAGCATTTTCTAACTAGAGCAGTTAAAATCTAACAATATGCTATTGAATTGACAATAATTATGTAAGTACAGACGCCAGCACATCAAGCTACTACAATCTGTCAAATTTAATTAATAGATTTTCAACTTTATCTCTAAGATATAAGGTAAAAAGTTGATTGGGAAAATTTGACAGTTTCGGGTAGCTTGATGTGCTGGCGTCTGTACAAGGTTACGCGAAATTGATCACCCTATCGGAAGATGTTATAATTTTTGCAAATGGCGTCTTACCTACGTCAATCATATTTGACATTTGTGAACTGGACAGCTGCAGTACACAAACAGACAAGCAATGGAGCGCTATACTCCGCAAGGTATTGGATATTGTGAAGGAAGCGTTGCCTTGTCGCGTTATCTCCCATTTTGGCGATTTGGCATGGCCAGCAAGATCGCCCGATTGAACCATCCCAGACTTCTTTGTTTGGGGCTACTTGAAGTCGCGGTTTATGCCAACAAGCCTCAGACAATCGCAGCCCTTAAGTAGAATATTCGACAGGAATGCGAACAGGTATCATTGGAAATCTTGCGGAAATCAAGGAAAATGCGATAAAACGGGTACAGCCGGTCGATTCTGTAAAAATCTCACCGTGAAAACTTAGGTGAAGTAGGTTTGTTTTTGCTAGAAATTGAAACTATTGACAGCTCACTCCACGTCCACGCTCACTTCACCTAAGTTTTCAGTTTTCACGGTGAGATTTTTATAGAATAGAACCGCAGATGTGTATCAACACTGGCGGCAACCACTTCTTTTTTTCCACACACAACATCTTTTCCACGTAACAGAAAAAATTGTAAAGGTCCAAGTAAAGACTTCCATCATTAAGAAAAGTTATTCAAAAACAAAATTGGATGATTAATTTTGCGCCACCTTGTAGGGAAATAGGTACTGCTGGTTTTTACAGGAGGAAAATGTTACTTAGGTAAGTATTTAAAAGTATCGTAAGAATGAATTTGTGCAAGCATTTTGGTTCACCACTAAGTTTCGTTAGTGTTCAAAATTAATCATAATACAGTGGGTACCGTATTATGATTAAAATTTTGATACAATATCATTTAATTTCAATCACATGTATAAGTAGTGACAACAACAGTGGACCTGACATTCCACGAAATAAACGTCTGAATTATAATCATACTTCCTGAAAACTATCGCGGTTACATAATAATTAATATCCTTAATTCAAGATTCTTAGAAACAATGAAACTTACGTTTTATTCATAAACATATATGTACTATAACTCTATACCTAACCAGTCACTTTGTTTAATCCTAGATATCACTCCATCTAGCCTTTTAAGAACGTTGAATTGGGTTTGGCGTCCAAACCAGATAAATACGTAATTAAGTCACACTTTCAATAACAATCCGAATCATTTTGAAGGATATTGCTAATCCATTGCTTCATATGTTCGACAAAAAAATCTACCTAACAACGTAAATAACGCAATGAATGTTGTTGAACTGTCAAAATTAAAGCCATTACTACTGCAGACTTTTCGGGCTTCATTAGAACTGGGAAGCTGGGGTTTCCGAGTGGTCATAAACTGACCACAGTAAGCACAGTTTAACCACGCGACTACTACGATAAACGACAAACCTACTGAAAGTACCTGTTAGATCTATGGTCAGCTATTAATAACAGTGTCACCGCTCATACAATACGTATGACGCACATTGGCTGTTAGTTTCCTATGATTAGGAGGCCAGTGATAAATTTAGCATTAGTGTCCTAACTCGGTGACAACGACTCTCGTATGTTACCACCTTGTTGCTAATCAGAACATCTTGGCGATTACTCAAAAATCGAGACTCTTGAATTGACATTCTAACCGCAATGAGGATTTACCTGAGTAGACAATACCCATATTACCCATGTCAATATATACATAGACATCGATTTTTTATATGTTTCTTAAAAAAATTCGCAGCTTCGGAATATATTTGACGTTGTACATGTTCCGACGTAGGACTAGGGTAGCGGGTCTGTAATGGAGGTGGGAAGGACACGTGGTTAGACGTGGTGATCGCAGGTGGAGCAGAGCCCTAACGGAATGGTTGCCGAGAAAAGGAGCGTTGGCACACCAATAGCCAGCGGGGTAATTAATTACGTAACACACTAACAGTAGAAATAGCTTTCATTTTGACAATTCAATAACATTCATTGCGTTAATTACGTTGTTCAGCAGGCAAATTTTTGGAACATATGAAGCAATAGATTAGCAATAGCCTTCATAATGATTCAGATTGTGATTGATAGTGTGTTACACAATTATTGGAGTGCTGGTGGGTGAACGACCTACAGAAGATCGTGGGGAAGACCTGGATGAGACTCGCACAGACCAGGGATCCATAACACGAAAGGGAGGAGGTCTATAATCAGCGTGCGTCAAAGTGCGTAGAACAAGCCTGCCAATGACACAATAATCGGTTTAGAGTAAGTATAGACTATATTCAATAAATTTATTAAGGATTTTGATCCCTAGTATGATTCAACAATAATTAACTAATCATTAATTTTGTGATTTTATCTTAGCTTATCAAGTTATCATACTTTGACATTCAAATTAATGTTGGCTTTGTTAACTTCGAGAAAGGCTGAAGATTTTCATAATTTTAGTTAAGATTTCCCGGATTTCTATCCAATTATTGAGTATTGTTATAAATTTATCAGTAGGTTATATATCATCCGGTGATAATAAATGGTAGGTAGACATGTAAAGTTTTGAATTGAATGCACGATAGATGTTACGAAACCATGCTTCCAGATATTCAATATTCTGCCGCATGCACCTGATTTGGACTTGCGAATTTCGGATATTGTGTATCAAGCAACAACACAAATACAATATTGCCAGACATAGGAAGGAAGTATTAGCATAAAATACTTATTGCCAGAACTTTTTAATTTTATGTCACGGTCAAAACAGAGAAGGTAAAACATTGCAGTTAGCCAACTTGGAAACGGTTGATTATCAAAACATAACGTCAATACATACAATACATTTTACGTCAGCTGTTAATCTCTGCAAATCCTGCTGCATAGCTGTTAATCATGTACCTATGCATGTCACAATTGATCATAATTAATAATGAATTTTAATCGCCTAATTATGATAACTTTAACAATGAAGAGATGTTTGATGATATTGACTCCTTTAATGAAACGAGTACACCCACACTAAGAGGTGATGACAAACTATTAACCAAGGATAGGTAATGACGACAGAAAAGCATAAATTATATCAATGAGTGCCTACTGAGTGCATGTGATTACATTGGTTGACAGGCACTTGGATTGAATTATAATTATACAAACAGGCCAATACAAAAAGTACAAAGATGATATTAAACAAAGAAAAAGCATCTAAAAATATAAAGTGGAAAACATTTCCTTCTTGAAAACTTGCAGTATAACTGGAACAATATTGAGCTCTTCAAAAGACTTCTTCCAAGATTGGATTCATACGTCTTCGAAGAGAAATCACGTATTTTAGCTCCTAAGCAGAAGTCCAAGCTTCGACCGAATTCAGGGACGTTAAGCCCTTCAGCACAATCAACAAGTCTAGACGACGATCAATATACTCGCCAAAGCGAGACAGCATACGTGGGAGGAAGACAGATAATATTCATTTTCTCCTCTACTAACAATCCTTAGCAAGGGTGTAGGGGAAAATCACAAAATGCTGTTCGGTAATAAGTGTCTTTTGATAAAGTTAGCGAATAGAGATTTTACAATGTAGAGTAAAACGGAAACGTATAGGCGTGTAGAGCAGGCTTTATCAAAATATGCTGGGACTGCGGTATAATTTGGAATGCAAAATGTCTATTTAATTTCCCTGCAGATCGCCATTAATAATCCCTACAAGAGAGAGAAACCTCCCAAAGGTCCTTTGGGAGGTTTCTCTCTCTTGTAGGAATTATTAAGTCTGTATCTCAATTCCAAATAATTTTAGCAAGATTTCGACGACTTTTCTGTGATGCCTAAATTCTACATCTGTAACTTAAATATTTTCACACCCGTCAACTGTTGAAAGTTGTTCCATTAGTCTTCTGCCTACGCATTTCGAAACAATGGACGTAAGAGTAGGCAACTTCTAGTAAATGTAGTACGAAGTGACGTCGGGGAAGCGTAGTACCCTCCATTCTAGTGCCCCCCTTCCATCACGTCGTCCGGACCACTACAGACGACTTTTTCAAGGATAAAAACGGGAGACATTACACGGAGCATTCAATTTGTCAGCTCTTGTCTGCTTCCCTGTGACTTTCCTACATCACTGTTTATACAAACCAACATGAGTACCTAACATACCAAAAAAGGAAAACAGTGAGCAAAGCAGTGTGCATACTACATTGATAATTCTTATGGGAATTCGCATTCGGTATTAATTACTACGAAATGAATGAAGCCCGAGTAGATGGCTGGATCGTAATACTGGAATCATAAAGCCGCAGTAACAATTGAAACACCAGCAATACGTCACAACTCATAAGTAAGCCAATTAAAGAGAGCTCTCCCAACATACAATTTTATTACAGCCACTTTCAATTCAAAACGAACAATTGACGTCATGACAGGAGATAACTACTTATCGAGAGCAAACAAACACGCGTGTCTCCACGTTATCATGTTGAATTATCTGTTGATAAACGGATCCTAGTGCGAGTAGTTTTAACATATCTACGAGTATGAATAGTTCAATATGTAGCTAGTCATGTATCGATCTAGTCATGTATGGACAAAAAATAAAGAGTAAG
This sequence comes from Luperina testacea, assembly GCA_927399505.1. NCBI lineage: Eukaryota > Metazoa > Arthropoda > Insecta > Lepidoptera > Noctuidae > Luperina > Luperina testacea. The sequence goes on along the minus strand of OV656768.1, from coordinate 11,454,593 downwards.
TTCCGTAACTAAGACGGAGAAGACGCCGAGGGTGACCGCCAGACTGCAAAGTGTAGATAACAACCAGCGACTGACGCAGAGCTCCAAAATAGATAACGCATTTGCGTCAAGCGCACATTTTTCAAGCAGTGTAAACGAAGCGCGTGCCATACTATATGATTTCCTGGCAAAATATTCGCCAGACTTGTGCCGATCACGCATCTCCATGCTGATCACGCTTTCTTTATTTTACCAAGCGCAACGCAATGATTCAAACTGTCTAGGCAGAGGCACACATCGTTTATCAATTTTACACCACGATGGATTGTTTGTGTGGCATTTGCGTTAACTACCTGTCGTATGAGACGTCAAAGATATACACAACATCATACACACTGATGATTAGCAAAGATGATAAGATATTCAAGAATGCAACTAAACATAGGTCACTTATGTTACAACATGAATGAAATGTTTCTCAATCTGAACTACGAAACCGGTGACTCCACATTCGGAGCGTAGAATGTCTGGCCGTCACCTTGGTGTTAACGGCTCGCTCTGAAAAAAGTAAAATAATAAAAACAACACGATGCGTGCACCAGAGGCAAGGTCGATGCCGTGGTATTTCTGGACGCGGCAGACCGCCGCCGACGCTCGTTTCGACCTCATCCAACCGACTATGCTGAATCACTGATTGATAGCTGCGTTCCTCGAAACGAAATGTTTCGCCAAGTTTTCCAAATTACTTTTTTGGCGTTTTGTTTTATTTACATCGGTTTTTTAGAGCTGCTCTCGCATTTACTTGTTAATTCATATGTTTAAATTGTTGAACAGCCGTTGAGTTATGCCAGCACACTATGGTCTTCAATTTAAAGAAAATTTGTACGTTTCTGGTAACATGTCTACCACGGATTTTTTTTTTAAGTTTATCCAAAAATCCGAAGCAACACATGCATCCCACTAAAGATTTATTTACGTTAACTAAAGGTAACCATCTGCATATCAAACGCACAATAAAGCACCAGCGAAGGCCGAGGGCGTTCGTTCTGTTATTTTGGTGCATTCATTCAACGTCGCGTCCTCGTAAGTCACTTTCTGTGGTGCGTCATCTTCCCAGTCGATTCTAACCAAAAGTCTTTATTTATATTCTGCTTTACAGTAGCAGAAACCCTGAAATCGATGTAATCGCCAGTTAAAACGTCGTTCATAAACGCAGGCCGTGCGCCGTGAGTCATTCACGGCGACGACGATGTACAGTATTCGCCATGCCAATGACCTACTTCGATGCCATAGACTCGTACGACTGTTAGTAGCCTTTATACCTGATGGCTATTGAATTAGTAATTTCTTCAGTTTAGGATTGAAACATCGTTTGGCTTCAGCAATTTGCAATTGGAATGTGCGTTAGATGGGAAGTTCAAATTAATATGAGCAAAAGTTTGAATGAACGCTGTTTTAAAAGCTCCGTAAATCAGTTGTCAGGATGTCTTATCACAAAAAAACTTCCAAGATAATTACTTTACTTCACCATTTGGAGCCTAAAGAAAACAAGAGAAGCAATTATCAAAGCCAAAAATTAAAAATCAATCCAATTATTCTTTTGCACCATACTCATCCAATACCAGTACTCATGTAAAGACTTCTATCGTTTCTGTATGTGCTAAAACTTATTTCAAATCATCATCGAATTACTATAGATAGATAGTAAAGTAACTATGTAAAATGCAATTTGCGTCCACCGAATCTGCTACAAACATACTTCAGTTTGAAGTTTACAAATAGAAAATGACCTTTTCAACACATTTGCTCGAAAAATGCATTTACAAAGCCTGTATACATTGTTCGAAAGTTAAAAATTACGCACCATACAACGGAACGTGCGGTAAAATAGATACTCTAACCTAAGTACCTATTTTACCGCACGTTCCGTTGTATAGCACCGTGCGTTTTCATTACGGTTTTTTTTTAATTTCCATAAAAAAAATATAAGAATTCCACCAAAGAGTTTTACATTATGAGAATAAACAACCTGACTGATCGAACCTCCTTGGAAGCGCTTTTGCTCAATACGTTGTCTCACTTTAATACTAAAGAGTAAATGAGACGAAAGATGTAGTTCTAATTTTCACCACATGCATGTGGCGCCATTTGCAAATTCGCGCCATTTTCATATTAGAAACTTCAAAAATTGTTGCGACTTTCCCACTGCTAAATAAACAAAATAATAATATGAGTTCAACATACTAAGTGTGAAATTAATAATGTCAGTCAGTCAGTTAAGCTTCCAAAGCAGCAAATTTCACTGGATTTCAATAATTATTGAAATCCATTTTACTATTAATTTCCAAGAGTAGTGACCTATCTGTTTATTTTCTTATTTGCTACCTATTAAAAATAGTCAAATGAAAAAGTATGTTTAATTACATACTGTACTGTTTTCTCGCAAATGTGTTGAAAAACATTGTATGACACACGTGCAGAAATTGGTATTTACAAACTCGTGACTATGGTAAGCCCTCGACTTCGTCTCGGGCTTACATTCGTCTACTCGTTTGTAAAAACCAACTTACCGCACTAGTATCATAAATAACTATTACAGCGACATTTTGCTCCCATCGCTCTTGAGTAAAATTACTTTTTGAGTTCCATTGCGTCTTTAAAAATGTTATAGGTGAACAATTCTGAACTTTTCTTATCGGGACTATTTCGAGGACGGAAATCGTGACTCCACTGAGGTCTACACTAATGTGGACCTAGCATTTTAGAGCGCACGTACTGATAAAAGCGAGTTCCTGCAATTTAACAATGACTTGGTAACCAGACGAACGGTCGCTGACACTTAAGAAGACTCAATCGTTCATTCTATATCCCGCCTGGTTGCTATGTACTTGCCACTGAGATAGGACGTTGGCATACATTCGTTGCTCTAGTCAATTTAAAAGGAATGTCAATGTAATTAAATTGCATAACATCAGCTTAAAGAACCCCTCTCCCGAGTTGCACAACAACATTCTTCTCCTCAAACTCCTCATACCCGTGACGGTCGGTCGGGTTGGCCTTACTCCAGGGTGCAAATCTCAGACAGTTTTTTGATGGGGTATTTCCATTCTAGATATTTTCCATTAAAGAAGCATAAGTCTGCGTTGCCAAAGTGAAAAATTTTGCGGTGAAGATCATTTGACAGTTTCTACTTCGTATAGGTATAAATATTATTCTCCATTGAGAGCCATAGGACTTTAAAAACTACCAAATGGCCTTTGCAAAAACCCTTTCCAAGTCTGACAATTATTGCTGTTCAGACCAATTGGGTGCTTTGGTCGACTTCTTTTTCGGAGCATTACCGAGGAAGGCAGACATCTGCCCTTTTTTGAATTAGGTGTCAATCTTTATTGGACATGTTTATTGATAATATCATCAATTCAACATTAGCTTTGCTATATTTGCATCAGATTATGTGTATTCCCTATTTAATTTGATGGTAAATGACGTCACAATAAACATACCTAAGTTCTATGTTATAGTATAATAATAATAATAAAATACAGGTTTTCCTTAAGGACTATACACTACCCGTAGGTACATACATATCTTCAGTGATTGAGTATTGCGTTGCGAGCAGTCTGCATTTTGCAACAATCAAAATGTTTTTCGATTCCAGACCTCTTGCACTGCAGTTTTCGAAACCTGCCAAATCGCGACGTTTTCGTCAACATTAGAAGTGTCCTTTGCGTCATTCCCACAAGCTTTTCATCATTCTAGTCGATGAACTGGTTACGACCACTCTCTCAGTCTCCTATTGTGGGTGGTACCTACCTATTATCGCTTAGGTTTCTACTTTCGCTTGTCACGCATTAATGCTAAGCCAATCAAGTTAGTCAGAAAATCCAGCGCGGGATCCTGCGTTACTTCGCCATTATGATTAATGAAACCCAAGTAACATTAAATATGGGTCTGGGAATTGGGATGACATTGATGACATTCCATTATCATAGTTGTAATTGTGTGTTTTGGGAAATTTAAAGTTGAAGTCTTAAGTAATTGTCGTAAAACCAAAATTAATAATGCAGAAATCTAAATCTCTGATTACAATAATGAAAATCCAGACAATGGGACTGCCATTAACGATGAGACTGAAATAAAAACATTTGGGAACAAATTGCGACGTTTTAAGGCTCCTACAAACAGGCGCGACAAGCGATACAATCGCGCGCGCCACAGGCACCGCTCTCGTTGCGCGACTTGCGTTGCGGTGCCTTTGTGTCGCGTGTCGTGTCGCACCTATTTGAAGGAGCCTTTTTTCTCAGGGTTATTAATTTACCCTTATTACTGGTTCATAAAAAAATGTGCGGCGTGAAAACCGCGATGTACCTATGCACGTACCTACCTATTGTAAAGATTTGGAGCAAGTGTAATATATTTAACATCAACTATCAAGGCTTATCTTAAGGAAGGTAAGTAGCTAGGTAAGTACGAGTTTTTATACCAACCTAGCTACTTACCTCACTTTGTTTGTCTTTTAAATGTTATAATGAAGACTGTATTTCCCAGGTGATACTCCGAGTAGGTAGGTATATCACAATTATAATAATCATGGTTCTTAATTTTGCGTAATTGGGAAATCTTGGTTTAAAGTAGGTAAGTCTAAATAAGTATCTATTTTTAGGGTTCCGTACCCAAAAAGAAAAACCGGCCAAGAGCGTGTCGGCCCACGCTCAGTGTAGGGTTCCGTAGTTTCCCGTCCGTCACAATAAGTGTTCCCACTTATGAGTTTAAAAGTGGGTATCCATTATGTGCGCGTAATAATCGTAGTCGATCATAGATCTTAAAATATTGGGATTCGATTTTAATAATTCATTTTTGTTTTTGTTTGAAAAAAGATACGTTCAGGATAATAAAATATGTAAACGAAGTTAAAAAAATGCTTGCATATACGATTATACTACAAACTTAGTCCAGAAATTATTTTGTACAACTTTTTGTCTTTTTTGTACAAAAACTGTTGTTTCCATCAAGTTCAAAATAATTTTCCTAGAAAGTCCTTATAAAGTTCTACTTTTCAGATTTTTTTCATATTTTCTAAACTTATTTATTTTGTTGCTACTAACACTATGGACTCATGTCTGAAATAAAGAATTTGAATTTATGGTTCAAAAGTTAGAGGGGGGGGGACACATTGTTTTTTACTTTTGGAGCGATTATTTCCGAAATTATTGACATTATCAAAAAATGATTTTAGTAAACCCCTATTCATTTTTAAATACCTTTCCAACAATATATCACACGTTAGGGTTGAAATTAAAAAAAAAATCACTTCCCACTTTACATATAGGGGGGCTACCCTAATAAAACATTTTTTTCCAATTTTTATTTTAGCACTTTGTCGGCGTGATTGATATTGGTACCAAATTTCAGCTTTCTAGTACTAACGGTCACAGAGATTAAGCGAGGACGGACAGACGGACAGACAGACATGGCGAAACTATAAGGGTTCCTAGTTGACTACGGAACCCTAAAAAACGGAACCCTTATAGGATCACTTTATTGTCCGTGTGTCCGTCTGTCTTTCAAGACCCTTTATCTCGGAAACGCGTGGAGGTATCGAGTTGAAATTAAAACCATATACTCAGGTATGTAGTCCCTTGAAGCTGTGAAAAAACCAAACTTCTATGTTAACGTAAAAAAAAATACGGCCGTTTATGCCGCATAAAACGTATATTTCGACACTCTCAAGGGAATGAAAATGTATAGGGTAGGTACTTCCCGTTGTCCTAGAATCATGAAATTTGGCAAAGTCATGTAATTCATGTAGCACAAGTAAAGGAAAAAATCTGAAAACCGTATATTAGTAGTTAAATTTAAAAAAAAAACCGTGATAAACTATTTAAGTATTCACATACTTACGTACGGAACCCTCTCGGTGCGCGAGTCAGACTCGCTCTTGGCCGGTTTACAAATCTTGAAATTGGATAGTTAGGTATACCGCCTATTAATTTTTATAATCACCCAACTAACCAGGGTATATAACTACATAATTAGGTTGGCAGTTAGTAGTACCTAACTAGGCAACGTTGGTTAATATGTAGCATGTACTAAAGGCATGCCCCATGTGCAATAAAGTGTCGAAAGTTATCGATTGCTTGCTATCCCTTACCTCAGTCTTCGTTATTCGATGTCGTGCTAACTTAACTACGGCAAAATTTCCCTTGCCAATGGTCCTCTCGATGTCATAAAAACCCACCCTAATGGGGGTTTTCGCAGGACGTTCACGATCCGCCATTGTTGATTATATTATAATCATCAAATTCCAAATGGGTTTTTTAACACTTTGGAGGATTTATATAAAATCATCCGTAACACTTTTTTGTTTATATCCATCGAAGGCAGTCATTAATGCACACTAAAATTAGAGCGAGTTATCAAGCACACATTATTGAACGAACGTATAATCCCTTACTACGTCATTCAATAAATAAATACATGTTTTGATTGTGAATTACGCGATTCGTTACTCCCTAGTAGAGTAAATCGTATCAAAGACACTAATAACGTGTTCCGTATATATAAACAACACTATATCAGATTGTTTTTAAATACAGCTTAGGTAATCACACACTAAATAGTTAATGTTTTTCATTAGCACGTTATTTAGATTGTATACAAAATTTATTTACAATTTATAGAAAATCGCGCAGAGGCGGCGTGCGCGTATATCGCGCTTGGAACACCTCGTCACGCCGCCTCCTCACCGGCTGTCAACCGGGTACTGAACTCGAGCGAGTCTCGAGTCGATCGAGTCGAGTACTCGTAGAACCAAGCACACCACCTACCGCGGCGGTACACGCGCGCGCTTTCGGTCGCTTACCAGCCATGTTGATTCTCTTCATGACGTCAACAAGGCGTTCGGCGCTTAGTCGAACTATAAACGTATAGATAGACTTCATGCAATAATAATAAAGTATAGTCACGTATAGTTTAAAAGCATACGTACTCATACAATTCTATAACGGTTCAAAAATCGTATATACATTCCTCCAAATGGAATTTTTAAAGTACCCTATAATTATTATACTTACGTAGATCCATAGCATTTGTCTATTAGCTACCCACTCCATAGACATAAATTTATGTATTGATGTGGGAGTAAGTAGGTAGGTGTACCAAGATGGGAATGGATTTCGGTTCCTACATCTAAGAAGGTAATCCTCCTATTGTACAATACTTAGCATACATTACATAGATACTCGGGGCAGTAAGTGGTTCACTTAACTTCCTATTTAAATTCAAAACTACCCGCTTTTTAACTAATAGCGAGTAGAGTGGTTTTTAGGGTTTCGTACCAAAATGGTAAAACGTAACCCTTATGGTGAGACTCTGTCACAGCTGGATATCTCAAGAACTACTAATGCTATCAACTTGAAAATTGGAATAGTTTTAGACGACGTTTGCCCAACTATTTTGTAAATAAGAAAGAAATAAAAATATATGTATATTTTTTGCAACAGGGACTGAAAGGGGGTCTGAAAAATTCGAAGTGTTGGGCATGTGAGGTATCATATGAAAGAGCGCAGTTTGAAATTTATTTTCTTTTTTTTTTAGGCCGCATAGTTTTCGACTTTTGATGAAAAATGTAAAAAAAGTACCGTTCCCCCCTTATCTCCGAAGTTTGCAAAGAAAAAACACTGAAATTATTCTATGTGATAGAAGTTTATGTAAAGATTACAGGAAAAATAAAACGAAGTCTCTAAAAATAAAACACTTTTTCAGAAATCATCAACTAAAGTTATTTTTATTTTACCACTTATGTACACACAAATATAAACAGGCATGAAAAAAACAGAACAGAATAAAGGTGTATGCAAAATTTCAGCTCAATCGGATACCAACAAATAGTCGAAAAATGGTTTGCAAATTTTGACGGACAACTTACATAGGTACTAACAGTGCAAGCTAAATAAAAGCTTGTAAAAATAGGTACAAAGGTGATGCTTATTTCATAAGAAATCTCTTCCAGCATACCTACGATAGGACAATAAATAGAAAGGTGTAGACAGCGTGTGAAAGAGTAAAGGAGTCAAAAAAAATAATACATAAAATCTAAAAACAATTCACTTAATAAATAATAATTCACTACCCACGTATTATAAGAATATATGTACTTACATACATACTTCTAAACTAAACATCACTAGAATGTTAATAAATATTAAACGCAATCAAAAAAATAAATACATACACAACTATGATAAAATGGAAAGATAATGTTCTTTTACTCTTCTTACAGTTACAGTTACATTAGTTCCACTATCGGTCAAGAGATGGCGCTGACATAAAACTACCATATTCTACTCTACACCGCAGTGCACAATGTTCAAATTCTCTGACGAATATATTCCTCGCCGATGAATAATAAAATTAAAAACATTATGGTACGGAACCCTCGGTGCACGAGTCCGTCTCGCTCTTGACCGGTTTTTTTGTATGTAACGTCCGTTGTAGTATTTTTCTTTATGTCCGATAATAAGTACCTTTTTGTGTAGGGAGAAAAATAAATTGGTGCCTTTTGTTTAGGGAAATGTTCCTGGATTTCCCTCCTAGTCTTATAATACCTTCATTTTATCAGGGTCGACTACATAAACATCGTTCATGTAGAGCTATAAAGTACCACATAAAATATAAAGAGAATGGATGCGTTGCTTATTTTTGGTCAAACTTCTGCTAAAGCAAATTACACACTATCGGAAGGTGGTTTCTTTTTGTAGCAACACTATGTCGTTTTTTGGTAACACTGAATTGCGTTTCAGGTTAACTGTGTATTCCGGAATTTAAGCATTTAGAATTTTCTTTCTTTGTCTGATTTCCTGTGTATTCCGATATGAATAAATGAATAACGACGCCTAACCAACTACAGTTTTATGGCACTGTAATGCAACTGATATTTTTTTGCAATGTGATTGTGGAAGGCATTGGACTTATTACAAATTTCGTATATTTTCAAGAAGTATTTTCAGAATTCTTATTTATTGTCTCATTATTTTATTTATATATGTCTACTTTATCCTAAGAACGCACATAGATACAGTCAGATCAAGTTTTTATGGGAACTGTTGCTTTTATACTTACCAAGATGTCGGTGTTAATCTTCTACAATTTTGACAAGAAAAAGATGTATGTATCGTTATAAAAGCTGATGTGAAATTTATATGAGCTTATAATCCTTTGAATGTGTAAATAATTATAGCTAGAATAACGTCAATATGAATCAACTTACCGAAGAAAATGTTCAGAATATGAAGTGCAGTCAAAAAAGCACGAATATGAAAAACAAAAGTAAAAAGGCCAAAGATCCTTCTGAAAATCCGGACGAAATAAGTATATCTAATCAAGAGAATTTAAGCGATTCGTTAGCCAATACTCTTCATATTAATAACATCAATAGTAACCTAACTAATGGAACTAGTGATCATCCAAACGGTAGTCCCGAAGTTCTGAAGGATAAATCGGAAAATCAAGATGTTCCGAGCGAGGACGTGAAAGATGTAAATAGTGTACAGTGTAGTGATGGAACATGTCAACGAGATTGCAAAGACACACCTGCTCAACAAACAGGCAGGTGTATTTTCGATGATGCTTTAGAAAACCTCGGAAATGCTATCAGCAATGAGGAGCAAGAACCTCAAGATGACATTGAAATAATTTCGTACGAATCTGAGCTACAAATGCCAGAGATCATGAGACTTATACAAAAAGATTTGTCTGAACCCTACTCCATCTATACTTATAGATATTTCATACACAACTGGCCTAAGCTTTGCTTCTTAGCAACTCATGAAGGGAAGTGCATTGGTGCCATTGTTTGTAAGTTAGATATGCATCGCAATGTTGTAAAAAGAGGCTACATTGCTATGTTAGCTGTTGATGAAAAATATAGAAAGAGAAAGATTGGCTCGAGACTGGTTCGGAAAGCAATACAGGTATTTATGGTTTAAATAAAATCTAAGAACTATTTATTTATAAACAATCCACATATACATTAAATTGAGCTTGTATGTAATGTAGGACACACCTTTTGGTGTTAATAGTAGTGTTCTATGTAGGCTGGTGGAAATATTGCTACAAATCAATTATAGTCCCTATTCAAATTGGTTTCAAATTGCTTTTTGATGGACATATTTAGATAGTATTAATCCTAAATGTGTTTGTTTCAGGCAATGATAAATGACAATGCGGATGAAGTAGTTTTAGAAACGGAAATCACAAATAAACCAGCATTGAAGCTCTATGAGAATCTCGGCTTTGTGCGGGACAAACGCTTATTTCGATATTATCTTAATGGTGTAGATGCATTGAGATTGAAGTTATGGCTTAGGTGAAATAAGTAGGTATCTAAAGAGAAATTCTCAATGTTGTGTTACAGACTTCTGGAGGCAGTGCTGTCTCAAGCATATTTAAAGCAGATTACTGTTGTTGAAATGGTGTAACCTTCTATTGCCATCCATGAGGATTTAGCCAAATGTATAGTTTGTTTCAATTATGTTTTAGTCATGTGATAATATGTTTATCTAATTTATGTGTTAAAAATTGTTAATGAAATATTTTCACCAATTCTTTTATATTTTGACTGTAAGATTTTAAAGTGGTTTATATTCAAACTAAATACACAACTTTGAAGAATTATATTGTAGTCACTGTTTATTTATACTTGTCACCCTGCAATGTTGATTTTTATCAATCAAAATCGTTTTTTCGTCATACTAACTCAAAAAAGTAGACATTTTGTATCTACTTGATTTTTATGTACTGTTAAATAAATAAATAAATATTTGAAATCCTTGAATTCATAGTAAAGTATTTGAACAATAGCATTCATTAGATTTTATTTTTATCCCTGTCCGAGTCCAGTCACAAACAATAAAATCCCATATTTTGTTTAATAATAATTTATTTTCAATTGAGTATTCATTCAAAATGTAAATGTAGCAGTGTTAGTTGAAGCAGCATCATATATAAATGTATTGTTCACTGGCTTATATTGCTTGGTAACAATTTTGATAGCTTCATGAGCCACACAGCCTCCTAAATAGGCTGACACAGTATGTATTTCTGCTCCTCCATACCGACACATTTCTTGAACATGATCATCCTTTGGGAAAGGAGAGCAGGATACGTCACTAAGAAGCTTAGTTACACAAGCCTTCAACTTAGGAGTATCACCTTCAGGTTCCGATTCCCCCGGAGCTCTACAATGTTCTGATGCAAACATTTCAGCTGCTCTTAATAAAACATAATGGACCATCATAACATCAGGTTCCTCTAAATACCTGGCTATGTAAGATGCCACAGAACTGGTTAGCTGATACTCTGAAGCTATGCTCGATCCACTAATAAGATGCAAGTCATGTGCATGTCTACAGAACAATTTCACATCAGGTTCACTGATGGTGTCACAATGTAATTGAGCAACAATTTGTTGCACTTTTCTGTATACTATTTCTGTATCCATAGCGGCTTGTGTTCTATATAAATTTTGTAATTTGATATAGTGGTCTGTTGAAGCAGTCATATCTGGCAAAACACCTTTCACAGGGAGTTTGCCTTTTCCTTCACCTTCAACAAATCCTCTCAATGCAGAGCACATGATCCAGAAAGGGGCACTTTCTTTAGTTAAGTTGGTAGCAGCACTGCAGTATAAAAGTTCTTGGCTCTTTACAGGCAAATATGTGGGCATTAAAGCAGTATTAACTGCTCTTAAGGCTTCTTCAAAATTTTCTTCACTGATTGGAATATCATTCTCATCTCTTCTAACAAAGTCTTCAATAATAGCTTTGATCTCATTCTTCTCTTTCCTGCTCATTGGCCAGCAATTTTGATTACTGCCTTTCCATTTTTGGACAGCTTTGTATATAATTACAATCCATGGTATATGACCATGGTCTTTCAAATCAACAGCATCTATATCAAAACTATCAAAGAAGTCTGACAATGCTTGAAATGGATAATCTAAGCGTAAATCAGTTTGTTCATTATCAGGGTGAGTTTCAATTACTGCATGTTCTTTCATCTGGATTCTGAAAGATCCTAAAAACCCAACAGATCTACACAGGATTAGTGGAACAGTGATATCCCAGAGATGTTGGGATAAATCTTGAATGGTCTGTTCTCCAAGTGTGGTAGCTATAACTACAGAGAAAGACTTGAAAAAGTCAGGGTTTTCTTTGAGGATTTGGTCTGGTGGTTCCTGAACTGCATGCCCTTGTACAGCCGGATTTAATTCTAGTAATAACCGCAGGGTCTCTGATCCCCTATTCATGCCTTTACTAGAACACTCCAGGAAAAAGTTACTCCCAATATCTTCATCACTTACGGTTTTATCATCAACTATAGTTATTGCGCCAACACCAGGAAGGACGATAGATTTTAATACTTCAGTACCCAATGCCGTGGCGTTTATCAAACAAATATGTCCATGTTCAAGTTCAGATTGGCCGTGGTCTCCCCATAAGCGAAGTTGCCGGTCGTATTGTTTTGTCTTTTCACTTTGTTCCGGAGATTTCGGTGACGGCGAAGCCATATTATTTAGGCAATTTCAAAAGTTTAAAATCACTTTTATCAAATACGTATAGTGCCTGCAACTTCTTCACAAATTACTCCACTTTACTAATATATTTTGTATTGCAAAAAGAAAAGGTGCAAAACCAAAATCTATCCGGCTCAGAGATGACAATTTTTATTTACTTGACAGTTGACATGACTACCTATCAAAAAGTACTCTTTTTTTTTTCTTTTGTTCCTTGTTGAACAGGCTGGGGTCAGGGACCATCTGCCTATCAAAAAGTACTCTGTCTGACTGGTACTGACAGACACTACTAGAGTAGTACTAAAAACGTCGGTTGATTTTTTAGCACGCTAAAAATAAGCATGCTCATTTCTAGCACTTAGATTCTAGCAATGTTGCGACACACATGCTACTAATGAGCACTTGCTCAATAAAAGCATGCTTTCATGCTAGTAAGGCACGTCTGTCCGTACGAGTACCTTTAATCAAGGCCTGCCGCCTGCCACACACTCGTCGAGTGGCATGGGAAGTAACGAGGAAAGGAGGAAGAGACGTAGTGTGGCAACATTACTTGTTATGCCCACAGCTTCTTGTTTTCTCGGTTTTTTGGGCAGATAGGGCAACATAGCGGCAGCCCGAGGAGCAAAGTGATAAGCAGTGAGTGATAGTGTGGCAGGGCGGGAAGTTCCCGCTCGTTAACACTATTAACGACTGGGAATGTTTTGTCACTCGTTAACAGTGATGAACGTGACATTTTTTTCCCAATCGTTCACCCCTCACAAGACAACCAATGATGATGATAAAGTGCGTCTCACGAAAGAAGTCTCGTAAGTCGTAGGCGCGGCGCCACTGTCATGCGACGTGATCATAAATAATGATTTATTTCGACATCACATTATAGGCGCCTGGTTTAAAATGCACATTCATAGGTAGAGAAAGGTGTCTGAGGTGGGAGAGTTATTGTAGGAATGTTCCTTACTATATCATCATCATCATTTCAGCAGAAAGACGTCCACTGCTGGACATAGGCCTCCCCCAAGCACCTCCACTTCGACCGGTTTAGAACCCAAAGATAAGTAAGAAAGAAAGATAAGATGATGATGATGATGTGATGATAAGTAATAATAATAATAATTAATTCCACTTATTGCAGCGAGGCTTCTTTCGTGAAGTACTTGCTGTTGGCAGATGTAAGATAACTGTGAAAGTACTGTAGACTGGTGGCTTTGTTAACCAAGCTTCAATAGTCGGGTTGGGCCATAAATAGATAATTTTATCCATTTTGAATGCCGGAATCCGGAGACCATCCAGGGTTTTAACCAAGCCATATGATATGTATGTACTACATACAAATAAATCCGCATAACTTTGACCAGTTGCTTACGCTTACGAAGAACCATTAATTCATTGCTTTATTTTTATGTTATCTTATCATCATTTTATAAAGTACTTATATATTGATTTCATCATTGACCACGCCGCAGCACCGGTACAAATGGAAACGTGGGAAGAGCAAAATGAAGAATTTATATCGTCGAGTCTACAAAGAATATCAGTAATATTTTTGACATTAACTGCAATAACATTTTGTAGTCTGTGGTTTCTACCTGCAGCTGATAAAATGGAATGGCTCTTGTGTTGTGATTTGTGAGAATAATATCGAATAAATCTAAATAGTCAGTCATCAAGACTTGGTTTGTTTAAAGTGAGATGTTAAAAACATTCTACATTACGAATGTGTATGGAAATGAATTTACAAACTTTATTTCAGGATTTTAATCCTAGGTAATGTGTAATTAATTTGTATGTTAGTGAAATGACTGGTACTGATACTTAAAGTTGTTACACATTTAATGTTTTTGTTTTTCACAGCAAATTCGTGGTTCACAGCTGTTTGCTGATATTCACTGCATTATTAGCTTTAAAGTTAGATAACTCTATATCATGGTCGTACTGGGCCGTGTTTACGCCAATATGGGTGTGGAAATTTCTTGTAGTTCTTGGTGCCACAGTTGGCACATATGTTTGGTGGCAGTACCCTCACTTCAGGTAAGTGTTTCAACATTCATCAAAGTTATGACTTAAATCCAGTTTTAGTTACCAAATATCATGTACAAAACAATCAAAATAAAAACAGTGAACAGAGTTACATAAAAAATTAATGGCCTTCCAGTTATAACATTGCTTACCTTGAATATATTTTTTGTTATTAATAAATAATAAATAAAATAAATAAATGTTTTATTCAGTATTAAGAGTGTTGATAAGCTGTTTAAATATTAATTATCCAATGTCACTGGATAACTTTAACTTTAAGTAATAAGAAACAAAAATAATAAAATTGCCACAGTTACCTAAGTTAAAAGGATTAGCGATTTTGTTTTATTTGATTAGCAACTTTGATTATTTGGAACAGTAAAAGCAAGATATCACAATAGAATGGCTTCAACACAACCACATTCCCATTCAATCTTAAAGACTCCTATTTCAATAGTCAGATAAATTTTATCTGAAGAATAAATATGACAGATTGACATATTTATAATTTCTATA
Organism: Luperina testacea; assembly: GCA_927399505.1. Taxonomy (NCBI): domain Eukaryota; kingdom Metazoa; phylum Arthropoda; class Insecta; order Lepidoptera; family Noctuidae; genus Luperina; species Luperina testacea. The sequence goes on along the minus strand of OV656768.1, from coordinate 11,439,508 downwards.
CAAAAATGCCAAACCACAATAGGTATGTTCCGATAAAAGATATCTACTTGTTAATTTTCAGGTTGGAGGGTGAAGCGTATATCCATTACAAAGCTATGCTGATAAGTCTTGCCATTCACTTAATTCTGCTAATGTTTGAGTTGCTTGTCTGCGACCAGTTGACCACCGGCCGCCATGTGTGGATACTGGTCTTTATACCACTCATCTTTATAAGCATAGTGTCCATTGCCATCTGTATATGGTCTGTGAAACATGATCGCAGCTATGAGGTTTGTATAAATTAGGGACCGTTCAAGTATTACGTAAGCAGATTTTTTGCAATTATTAGCCCCCCTCCCCCTCGTCAGCACAAGTAAGCAAAGCTCTTACCCCCCCCCCCCATGCTTACGTAAACATCATGCATGCAATCAATAAAGAAACCAGAACACATTGAAAAAAAATGTGTTCCTGGTTTCTTTATTGATTCATGAACAGCAGTTATATGCGTTTCGTTTTCAAGCATAGACAAGTAGGGTTGCCATATGTGTTCAAACCAAAATCGACTAAATATTGTAGAAAATCCGCAAAAGTAAAAAAATAAATACTGCTGACGTAATCACCATCCAGACCCCCCCATCCCCCATGTCATCAAAAATAAGCAAAGGAAAGACCCCCCGCCCCCCTGTAGTGCTTACGTAATACTTGAATGGCCCCTTATTCCTTTTATGTAAAGGGTTTAATTCATTTCCCGATTCTTAGTATGTGATTCTACATTTCCTCACATATTTTATTAATGATAAGTTAAATTAATATACTAAAGACTATTTTCTGCCTGCGGCTTCGCCCACATGGTACATTAAAAAAGATCGAAAAGACAGAGAAGTCGATAAAGTACCCTATGTCTTTTACCAGGATTCAAAGTAACCCCATACCAAAGTTTATCAAAAGTGGTCTAGTTGTTTCTGAGATTAGCCGGAACAAACTAACAAAGACAAAAATTAAAAAAAAAAGTACCCTTATACTTTCATTTGCATTTAGTAAAAATCTGTTATTTTGCCATTACAAACAGACACTTCAATTTTGTTTATTTGTATAGATCAAATAGTTATTTTGCATTAGTAGGCAATAATATTTGAACTCGTGACCTATTTATCAAACAATATTTGATGGTAAATAGTGCATGTATCAAAGTCTAACCATTGATTATTTTTATAATATTTATTAATTGGACTATGAATTCAAAACATCAATTAGATAATAACGATCATATTTTTTATCAAATGTTGATTATATTACTTACATGCTTAAAAAAATTGCCATGTAAATGTTCCCCCAAATGCATAAGTAGCCACCCCATTCATATTTACCATAAAATGTTTATGTTAATGCCATAATGTCAGACCGATTCCTGGCTGTAACTATCAAAGTCAAATTATGTGGGTGAGCCCTAAACATTATAGAATTGCCCCTTTTGCAATGTTATGATAGAGTTCAAAAGTAATAATAAATCAGCATATCTACTTAAAACTTTTTGTTACAGCTGGAACTATTTTGTGCTGTAAATATACTCCAGTTCATATTTCTGGCGCTCAAGTTGGACAAGTTCATCAGCTGGTCGTGGGAGGTCGTGTTCGTGCCTCTGTGGATACTGATGTGCCTCAGTCTTGTAGGTGAGTGTATGTACGGCCTTATACATGTTTTTTAGGGTACTTGAGTATTTGAACTATTGTCCAACCGAGACACGGTTTTCTTTCGAAATCGAAACCATAGCCGAATCTTCGGCTTCCCTTTTAGTTTCGGTCGAAACCGACACTCATGAAGTTAAGTAAAAGTTAGTTATATTGATATTATTTTCTGAGATCCATCGTTTTTCGTAGGTTTTTTTATTAAAGTCACTAAGATGCATCTGCTTTGCCCTTAGAGCTGTTACTAAAAGCAACATGTCTGCTAAGAACCTCAATGGCTTCAATTTATAAGACAGTATACATGTTTTTTTCTACAAAAAGGGTGAAAAAAGGACCCTATTAGTATGAGTCTATGCTGTCTATATTTGTTAGGCTTCAGGCCGAAACCAGCCTGCGATTGGAACTTGATTTTTGGTCGAGACTGGCCGAAACCGAAACTTCGGTTGGACACTAGAACTAACTACAGTAACTTAAAACATGATAAAAAGAGATTAGTCTATGTAATCCGTGATGAATATCAAAAGCACACATAAAGCTATAGAGATATCAAAGACACATGGGATAGTAAATACTAATTTTGTATTGACTAGTGGCATATTTATGTTTTTGTTATTTATGTTTTCTTTGTACGGTCAGCGACAAAAGTCGATTAACACTTCAGTTTTTTAAATCTCGGTTATTGAGCAAAATATTTGTTCAAAATTGTGGCAGAAGTACAATGCAATTTTGAACAAATATTTTGCTCAATAACTCAGATTAAAAAAACTGAAGTGTTAATATTTTGCTCAATAACTGAGATTAAAAAACTAACTTATAAAGTAACATATTTTATCTGTAAAGCTAAACTAATTAGTAGCCACTTCCCACCTACTTCCACTCACATTATTCATAAATAAGATTAGTACACTAGCTGATAAAAATGATCTGATAGTACTAATACAATCTAAACGCTAATACTTTACCTTTATTCATAGATAGTTCACGAGGTCGCCCTACCTTTTTCGCACTCGAATCATACTAAGGCTTTATCATCAGCTAAGGATTCATAGACGACACCGCCTTGGAGTGTAATTGTGGTGCTGTTCCATAAACGATGGGACACTTAATATCATGCCCTGCGTGTCCTGTCAGCTGCTCATTACAGGAACTGATGGACGCTAGTGGTGGCGCCAAACACTTAGCCTAATTCCGAGCCGGGACCGTTTGGATTCCATTGACAAGCTAATAAGATGATCAGCCCAAGAATAGGGAATCATAACCACCTTTTTATAATAATCATTATTTATTTAAAGATTTTTTATACATTAATCATTGTAAGAATGTTTTCTATTCCCAGGGGTCCTATACAGCATAATATTCGCTGGGATCTTACTCCGAACGCCGGAGGTGAACTTACAACAACGGCGGACTAGCTTTAATTCGGCGCTAGCTTACACCTTCACAGTCATACCTATATTAGTGTTTCAGGTTCGTATCACGACACTTTTATTCATAGGAAATAGTCATTAAAACCACGAACTCACTAGCGAGATATAACTGTAACAGAGCATAAGGTTTTTGGTAATAATAACCTTATTGTTAAAGTCAGTAATTTCTGAGTATTGTTGCATTTTACGAGCGCGAGTTCAAATCAGGTTCATTGTAATTTAAACCTTATGGCTAAGTAATAACAGCCGCACGGGTCGATCGATCATGTTAAACTACGCTTGCCGCGGTTGATCCGTGGACGGGTGACCATCTTCACATACCAAGACCCCTCCGTGCCTCGGAAAGCACGTTAAGCCATTGATCCCGGTGATCCCGGCTGGCATTCCTGGATCGTTAACAGTCGTTTCGGGTCGTCAGAAGCCCGAAAGTCTGACAACCAGTCTTAGCAAGGAGTATCGGTGAGATAGGCAGTGGCTCCATGTAAAATACTGGTATTCAGCTGCATCCGGTTAGACTGGAAGCCGACCCTAACATAGTTGGGAAAAGGCTAGGCAGATGATGAGGATGTAATTTAAACCTTATTTCAATGATATATTATAAGAGTCACACGACGCGATTGCCTGTGCTAGCATTGTAATAGTGATAGATACACATTTTATGGCTCATGTAAGGAAGTCTGCTGTAATTAAAATATAATTCCGTACCTTGTTTGTTGATGTTGCACTGTTGGAAGATTGGCAAAATTCCAAGGGAGTTCGTCATATGAAACAAACATGGAAATATATCCTTCATACATGGCAGAAATAACTGAAAGATAATAATAAAATTCAAAATATATCTTGGCCTACTTTCTGATGAATATTATTCAAATTTCACATTTAATAAGAAATTTCATATAATGAATATTCAATTCAGAAGTAAGGCAGGTAAGTTTTTCTAAAGTACTTTTCATAATAATATTTTTTATTTAAATTTTACTCTGTTCGCTGTTTGCCTGGCATGAAAATACTTTGACCCAGTTTATATCTAATACCCTATTACACACAGCACCAAATATGACATTGACACCAGCCCATATTGCCTATTACATACCTACCCTAGAACGTTGTTATGCTGAATGTTGTGTTTCCGCAGGTGCTATTAACAAACAAGCTGGACGATGGACTCCCGCTGTCCTACACCGTGGTGGTCAGTCCACTATTCATCAGCTACGCCACCCTCATCATTATGTCGTTTAGCTCCAAAGGCGGCAATAAATGTAAGTATCTTCCTTCCTTTCTTATTATAACGCAACGTTTCTTTGTCTACCGTAACTCAAGCACCAATTATCCGATTTTACAAGTATTTTGTTTTCATTATTGTTCTTTGAAAAAGCCTTTGAAGCAGTGATAACATAAACCCTTGTAAACCTCGTAGAGGCGATCGGCAGCGGCGGCGACCTCTCGCGTCCGGGCCTGGTTCAAGCCATGGTCCGGGGCGAGAGGGAGTGGGGAGCAGTCGCCTCCTTCTGCGAAGCAGTCATGCTAGCGAAGGAGGCGGCGGGACGGCTGAGGAAGAGAGCCTCCCGTCCCAGCCGCCGCGTGAGACGCTCCGGGCGTCGGGAGCCGCGCGACGACTGCCGGCCACCGCAGGCGCGGGCCTGCGGGCGGAGAGTAATGGGTAGCTCACCGTCCGATCAGGACCAGGCCCGTGCCGGAAGGCGCGTACGTGTTCCACGCACGCCTCAGAGAGATGTCAACATCAACCGAGGGGGCCCGTCAGGGCCGAAGCCTGCCGGGTCAGTGGGATTGTCCGAAAGGGTTACCGCTGGCCCGGAACATAAAGGGCTAAGGAAGGAACACGGGTGGGTTTTAGTCAGTAAGAATCTGACATTCCCTTCCGCTCCACCCAGAGCAGGAGGGGTCATTTGATGATTTCCCATCCTGAAACCCCCCACCCCCCATACCTACGCACTGCTTAGCTCCGAGAGTTGAAGATTCAACAGTGTATTTTTTTTGACGCGCTAGGATGCATTCCGTTGGATTCTCAAGAAAATTCAGTGCGCGATAAAAAATCGTCGTGTAAAAAAATGCTAAGTCAGGTCCGAAAGAAGTTTGCCAGGAACTTCTTGTAGTAATTACAATTCAGATCCCACTATGAAGTATAGTATTTTAATCTTACGAAGCGTCGCGCACTTTACTTAAGGTTACCAAGTGTACAAACACGCTGTAGTATGTGAGTAAGTTAGTATACGTAAACTTAAATACCTATAAATGGTAGTCATACATTTTATGGGTAAAAGAACTATAAACTCGCAAGCCTTGACCGATACATCAATTCGGTTTATTGATTTAACCATTACAGTCTCCAATACCTTCCTTACCTTTAATGACGATAAATTTTATAGTCAGACCTGGCATCATTTTCTAGACTCACATGCTGTCACGAATCCAGTACTAAATGTATTTTCATCTACCTGTCCTTTATGTCAAGATAAGTCTGAATTGAAATAATTTACATACACATACATAAGCTGACGCCTTCTTCCCATGGGCAGGCAGATACTACAGAATGCCACCGGCTACAATCCTCACATATTCCTTATGCCTCGTTTACGTTCATACGTCTTGTCATACACGCACGTCGGTTGCGAGTACTACGCGCCTCATCTTTCTGAAGAACATCACCAATGAGTTCACTATACGTCGTCCTAGGGCGTCCCCTCCCCCCGTTTCCAATCACATGTAGTGACAAAAATTTAAGAGTATGCTTAGATCACCTAAACATACTCTTTTAAATTTTTATCACTAATACATCTAGGTTAGATGCTTTGGCCATGTTGAGAGGATGAATGAAAGGCGACTAACAAAAGGTTTGAATTTAATTATTTTCTATCAATGTACTTATTTCCAGGGTGGTTTGGGATCAGAAAAGACTTCTGTCAGTTCCTCCTATCAGTATTCCCACTGTTACAAGAGTACGCGAACATTGCGTACAACAACAATGTCAACCGAGGCGCCAACGTCGTACCGAGCGACCCACCCGAACCTTACCGAGACGACGAAACGCAGAAGAAGGTGAAAGAAAGCAAAAAATCACAGAAGAATTCAAAGAAAAACGAATTCATGAAACCAGTAGTGCCTATTACGAGTATAGACATGCCAGATTGATGTTTATATAGCTTGGTAAGTGCTGAAATGTGTGTTCACTCGTTAGATATCTTCTGTAATTATCAGGCTTCTAAATATTACAATGAAGCAATATTAAACATTGTTAAGTTTGATATTAGGGCTAAGCTACACGTTCCGTGTTTAGGTTAAATTAGAAAAAGATATTACATTGTGTATATTATTTTTTATTGTTGTTTCTATGAAGGCTAATTCATTGGTTTATTATAAAACCGTTTTATTTGTTGCTATGTTTCAACCGCCATTATTAAGTTTTGTGTCGTTAAACTACCCCCACATCCAAGTTTTTGTAATACCAAATAGCATTGTTTTGTTCCTGACCCTTTTTCGTTTTTCTGGTGTAATAGATTAAGATTTTACATAGACAATACAGAATCTATCAATGAATTATTTTGGTATAGTGAAATATTTTGCAACATATTATATCGAAAGTGATAAAATTAAAAGTATTTTTATAGGAGGTACCTGTGAATGAATTAATCTCTTATTTAATGAAGTGGCTTTAGTATTAAACCTGGCAGGTAATGGTGATAATCGTTAGTCATATCAAAATAATAAGCAATCTTGCTGTGTAGCTTCTAGTATTGTTGGTTCGCGTCACATTTACTATACTAACCAAGTTTTAACACATATTTTGCCATTATTTTTAGATACAAAAATATTCTAAAGTCTCTTAGGCGTACGAATTAATATTTATTTTGCAAATCATGTTCTTAGGTAAATTTTCGTAGGGTATAATTATATTTTTAACTGTCGGGCATAAGAGTATTGTTAACGTGTTTGCGTTGCCCACATGAAACGGACAAATTGTCTCAATGACAAACAAGAAGATAGTGTAGGATTATTGTAAAACTTGCCCTAACCTAGCCCTTACGTTTGCGAGGGCAAACAAGTATGGTATTAGAAGTAAGTGAAACAGATCTTTCTTTCTCCTAAAGGGCTGTGAAGGTCCGAGGCATACGTACCTATCAGCCATTTTATTTTCAAAATGGCGGCCTCCCTTTTAACTTGTATAAATTGATAGCTGACAGCAATGCGAACAGAAAACATAATAAGATCAAACTCCTTAAAATGTCACGTTTCCGAGATATTAACGTTCAATGTTGATTTTTATAGGTATAATACGTAGCCGCCATTATGAAAAAAAATCAAAATGTTTATCATAAATCATTTTGATTTTTTTTATCGATAGATATATAAAATATTCTCCATATAAAATCTTCAATCCTCTTTGAAAAACTATAAGTTTTTGTCTTCAAAACAATATGATCGATTTCATTCGCGACTTTGGCCTGGTAGAATATTTTTGGTAGGTAATTGAATAGAGAATTTAGGAAAATTTCCAATAACTATGTAAGGGTAAGGAATGTTAATAAAGAGATGTATTCCATTTTTGAAAAGTTGTAAACGCTCTTGTACTTCAGCAAGGCCCACTTGCACCAGCATCATCTGCCTAGCCTTTATCAAACTATGTTGGGGTTGGCTTCCAGTCTAACCGGATGCAGCTGAATACCAGTATTTTACATGAAGCGACTGCCTATCTGACCTCCGCAAACGTTATTTAAAACATCATTCTATCTCTGTCATATTCAAACGTTTGACAGAAATAGAATGATGTTTTACATTCGTTTAGCGTTAAATGGATTTTGTGACGTATGGTGCAAGCGGCCCTAAATGTCCTTTTAAAATCCATACATTATTTCAACATAAAGTGTGAGTTGACGTTTAGTGATCTAAGAGCAATTGTCTTAAAGTCTTGCCCGACTTCAACGGAACTGAGGAACACAAACTGTTTATAATTATGTAGTTTCGACGTTACTATCTCTGTTAGTTTTTGTACAGAAAACTGTGTATTTTAAAATTACTAAATAAAAAAAGAGCCCAGTCTACTTTGCGCTAAAGAAAATATAGCTTACGAGCTTTTAAAATGTATGTACCGTGATACTTGACGTAATGCAAGTGAAAAATCATAGGACAAAGAAATCCTGTCACTTCTTAAAACTTTTTACTGTATTCTACAATATGATGGTAAAACAAGTGAATACTTCCGACAAAATTGTTTTGATGTAGTTGTGTATGTCCAAATGTATTCAAATAATAATAGTAGTACTTACTTCTATTTAACTATTCGGTCACTAACTTGTCAGACATGTCGTTAGAAATGAACTTTTGATTGGCCACCTATTGGGCTCAAACAATATAAAGCAGTTTAAACTACCGTTACTAAAATTACCGTCGACACGAAAAGCAGAACTTTCGACGTTTATGTGAGCTGTATCAAATATTTCAAGATATCAACATACTTATATGTCACGACTATCTTCCGAATGTGTTAGGTAATAGGTATTAAGTAAGTAGGTAATTACTTAATACAGCAAAATAAAACAGTAATGTTTTTCTTCCACATTTTGCTAATACAAATAATGAAATGATTGGGTTGTAGAGTATCCGCCAAAATATCAAGATTTGAGCTGTTTAAAGGACATTGGACAAAAATGGGCTTGGTCCAAATGTCCAACACCACGCGACCGTGACCCCGTCGCTGAAGTCAATATAATTAAATAAGGAGTAACTTAAGTTACAACAATTTTATTATCATTTATCCTGAACGGCTTGATTGATTTCAACAAATAGGTTTCCGAAACGAAACCTGGTTTCGTTAGTTTCGGCTTGACCCCGTGAATGATAGGTACTATTAGAATTTAAAACATCACGGATTTTGACAACTATTGAGTGTAGAAGTATTTTTTAAAATTTTGGTCTTGCATTATTTTCACAATTAAGTATAGTAATGTTACGAGCTTGGGGTTCGTGACAATAAAAACTACCGATTTAATAACCAAAAAACTGACACTTTACTCACCAACACTAATTACAGCTCAAACACACAAATTAAGAAACACAATGTCACTTACTGATCACTTCTAGTCGCACTCGAATATCGCTTTCGATGTTATCGCATGTATAGCTTACTCAAAACTATGTGTCTCGCGGCTCGCGCCCGCCTTATATAGTCCCACAGAGCTACTTTAGAAACATCTAGTATGTTCGAGTACATAGCGGTCCCGACCGACTCGACGTCGATAGTTCTCGGAACTACTAGTACCTACAGGAAGGGTCAATGTCCTAGTACCAAGGCCAAGGTACTAGTTCTGCTTCCCGATACAAGATGGCGCTAGTGGTAACTAATGGCGATAAATGGCGATGTATCAAGCATTATTTTTGGCGCGCAACACTGCCCCCTCCTAAGACATGCTCGTCCCGAGCATTATCGGCCCCGTAATAACGCGCCAGTCGATCCACATGGACGATCTTAGGAGTACCTCTTGCACCTTTCCGTATCCGATAGGTTACGTCATTGATCTTAGTTACAATCCGGTACGGTCCGTCCCATTTAGCTTGGAGCTTAGGAGATTTCCCTTTGCTGCGGACTGGATTGTGCAACCACACGAGTGAACCTTCGTCGAACTCTTTGTTGTTCATTTTGCGGTCATAACGGGTTTTCATCTTTTCAGACATTTGCTGGCCCGATTGTCTGACGTGCTCATAAATGTCGTTCATTTTGTTCCGCAAATCATTCACATAATCAGTTACACTGCGTGGGGCATTAGGTGGTATTCCGGTGATCAGGTCTGCAGGTAGCCGTAGTTCTCTTCCGAAGTTTGCAAAAGCTGGCGTCACCGATGTACTCTCGTGAACCGCGCTTCGATATGACAACAAAAACGGCTGTATGTGCTTGTCCCAATCTCGTTGCCGATTTTCCACAACTTTTGCTAGGTACCTCTCCAGTGTCTGGTTAAATCGTTCCACCATTCCATCCGATTGTGGGTGGTAAGAAGTCGTTCTTGTTTTATGAGTACCCATAACTCGACAAGTTTCCTGGAATATTTGTGACTCAAAATTCCTTCCTTGATCACTGTGAATCTCCAAAGGTACTCCAAAACGACAGAAGACTTCATGAACTAATTTATCCGCAACTGTCGAAGCTTCTTGATTTGGAATTGCGAAGACTTCCGGCCACTTCGTGAAGTAATCCATCACAACCATGAAATACTTGTTACCACTTTCACTCTCCGGAAACGGCCCCGCAACGTCGAGGGCTATCCTCTCCCACGGTGCACCAACATAGTACAATTTCAATGCACCTCTACTACGAGTCTGAGGTCCCTTTACAGCTGCACAACTTGTACATTTGCGACACCAATCCTCGACATCGTCCCGACAGTGGATCCAGTAAAACCGTTCTCGTATCTTCAGTAGAGTCCGTTTTACTCCCAAATGACCTCCTGAACAACCATTATGGTACAGCTGTAGAACATCCGGTACTTGAGCTTTAGGGACAACCATTTGCAAATGACAGCTGTCTCCCCGAGCATTTTCCCATTTACGGCACAGGACTCCATCCTGAACCACCAAGCTGTCCCATTGGGCCCAATAGCTTTTTGTGACCGAACTCATCGCTGAGACGTCACTCCACCTGGGCTTAGGAGCTCTGGCCTTCATCCACTCCAGAATCGGCTTGATGTCCGAATCTTCCTGCTGTGCACGTTGTAGGCTTTCCTTCCACTCGTTGTTGAGGTCTGTCTTGAGCATCCTCACAGGTACCACTTCCTTACTCTCTTGTCTAGTACAATGCTTGCAGTCTTCAGGACAAGGTCTTCTTGACAATGCATCTGCATTGCCATGAGATTTTCCGCTGCGATGTTCGACCACGAAGTCGTATTCCTGCAGTAGTTCAATCCATCTCGCAACTTGACCTTCTGGATTTTTGAACTGCAATAGCCATTTCAGTGCAGCATGGTCAGTACGTAAGTGGAATTTCCGACCCAGAAGATATTTGCTAAAATACTGCAATGACTTTACCACAGCAAGCAGTTCCCGTCTCGTAACACAATAGTTCCTTTCCGGCTTTGACAACGACTTGCTGAAGTACGCTATCACAACCTCTTGATCACCATTCCGTTGGGACAACACACCGCCAAGTCCTATGTCGCTTGCGTCTGTGTCAACTATAAATTCCTTGCCCGCATCAGGGTAACCCAAAATAGGTGTTTTGCACAGACGGTCCTTTAGCTCCTGGAATGCGATGTCGCAACTATTATCCCAGCAGAAATGTCGCTTCTCCTCGGTAAGCTTATGCAGAGGTTTGGCTATATCTGCAAAGTTCTTGACAAATCGCCGATAATAGGAGCACAAACCCAGAAACGCTCTGACCTGCGTCTTGTCCTTTGGAACTGGCCAGTCCTTGACAGCGGCGATTTTCTCCGGGTCCGTGCGGATACCTTCTTCAGACACTACATATCCCAAAAAGCTAACTTGTCGTTTGAATAGCGAACACTTCTTCGGACTTAACTTGAGGTTGGCACTTTGGATCTTCATGAGCACGCGTTCCAAATTTTGAAGATGTTCTTCAAACGTACGGCCTACGATGATGATGTCATCCAAGTAGACCAGACAGGCATCGCCAATTAGCCCAGTAAGTACAAGTTCCATCAACCTTTCAAACGTTGCCGGAGCGTTGCACAATCCAAACGGCATAACTTTAAATTGCCACAGACCCTTTCCTGTCGAGAATGCAGTTTTTTCCTTGTCCTTGGGATCAATTTCAACTTGCCAGTAGCCACTTTTCAGGTCCAGCGTGCTAAACCACTTTACGCCAGTAAGCATGTCCAGCGTGTCATCGATTCTCGGCAAAGGATAGCTGTCCTTCTTCGTAACGTCGTTCAGACGACGATAGTCAACACAAAACCGCATGCTGCCGTCCTTCTTTCTTACCAGCACTACAGGTGAACACCATGGACTAGATGAAGGTTCAATCACACCATCCTTCACCATTCCCTCAATCATGGTTTCCACTTCCTTCTCACGTGCTACCGGCAATCTCCTTGGCCGCTGACGGATAGGCAATTCTTCTCCTGTGTTGATTTTGTGTTGAACTAAGCCAGTCCTCCCGATATCAGCATCGTTTGACGAGAAAACATCGGCGTACTTGAGTAACATCTTCTTTGCTTTGACCATTTCACTTTGGGACAGAGCGCTGCGGCAGTCTTCTAAAAGGGTGGTCACTCTCGTTGGTGCGTCCTTGCTGAGGGTCCCAGTCGATAGATATTGGCATCGACGCAACCAATCCACTTCCTCGCAAGTACCAACTAGTGTGCCTTTTTCTATAATGTGTTCCTGATCACAAAGGTTCAGCACACGTACCCCTGAGATGTCGGTGGCTCTGACCAAAGTTCGTGCCACTTTCCATGGAAGGTCATTGTCTACCCTTTCCACGAGTACACAACGATGAGTTTGACCAGGATTCCGAGGAAGACTAACCGGCACAATCGTTTCCGATCTCGGCGGAAGAACAATCTTCTTAAGGCTGTACACATTTCCTGGTAACGCCCCTTCCACGAAAAGTTCCTCTTGTCCACATTTCAAAACACCTTGCTTGACGTCAATCTCACAACAATTCTTCCTCATTAAGTCAAGGCCCAGGATGCAATCGTCCATTATATCAGCCACAATGACATTATGCAGGTAGATTCTGTTGCCTAGCTTCAACTCCATCTTCTTCTCTCCACGGACGGGTATGCGCTGACCGGTGGCTGTTACCAATTTAATGTGTTCTCGGTTGTGTGCGGAGTCCCCAAGGAACCGACTTATAAGTTGGGAACTGACGACAGTACGAGAGGCTCCAGTATCTATGGTCAGCTTACACGGCGTTCCGTTGACCTGGCCCTTGATGATTAGGCTATTCCCATCATGGGTTTGTGTGATCGAAATCCTTGGGGCTCCTTGAACATCAGCCAGCACCCGCCCCGCAGTCCTGGCTATTACTCGTTTCCCTGCTGCTGGTGTTGGGCGGTGCTGTTAGCCGCACTGCCCTCTGGAGATCGGGCGTCTTCTCTTTCTGCAGTTCGCTTAGGGCAACTGGATCGAAGGTGGCCCCTTTCCCCACAGCCATAGCACCTAGGGCTGTACCCTTTATTGCGGTCGCGAACTGTAGCCGCTGCAACCTCCCTGACGCGATGGGAACGATGATCCTGCCGCACCGCTTCCACCTCTAATGCATGGGCCAAGGCGTCCTTCAGCGTCCCGTGGTGACCGAGCCTCACAGCAGCTCTAACTTCAAGGTCGCGGATGCCGTCGATGAATGCCTGCACCAGGTTCCCATCAATAAGCGCAGGTACGGACTGGTAAGCTTTGCGAACCAGCTTCTCCACTTCAAGGGCCCACTGCTGCAGGTTTTCATTGCTGCGTTGCACGCGATCCTTGAGCTGCGCACGAAACACGTGCTCCAGGTGAGCGTCGCCATACCGAGCCTCCAATGCCTCAAGAAGCTGCTCGTAAGTCACTTCTTTACCGAGAGCTTCCAGAACAGTTAAGGCCTGGTCACGCAGGCCCAGGGTGAGGGCAGTCATGGCCTGACTTTTATTCCACCCGTTCGCCTTCATGACAGCCTCAAACTGGATTTTGTAGGCCGACCAGGAAGAAGTTCCGTCGAACGGTGGTACTTTGAATCCACGTAGCGAAGGTGTTGTAGCTACGGGAGCTGCGATTCCATCCCCCAGTTTAAGGTTGTCCAGCGTTTTCTTCATGTCAGCCATCACGTTGTCAACCCGATTATTCACGTGGTCGATTCGGGTTTCAGCTTCCGACAGACGGTTGTCGTGTTGAGCAACCTTGTCCTTCACCTCCTTCATGTCTTTCCCGAAGGTAGCGTGAAGGTCCTTTATAAGGAACATCTGCTCTTCCTGGCGGCGCGCCTGCTCCTCCTTATCCCGCTGGAGCTGTTCCTTCAACCGACGAGCCTGTTCCTCCTGTCGGCAGGCCTGTTCCTCGTGTCGGCGGGCCTGTTCCTCCTTGTCCCGCTGGAGCTGTTCTTCCAGTCGACGGGCCTGTTCCTCCTGTCGGCGGGCCTGTTCCTCCTGTCGGCGGGCCTGTTCCTCCTGTCGGCGAGCCTGCTCCTGTAGCATCATCATCAGAGCAGCAAAATCTGGTGCTGATGATGCTGGAGCAGCTGTGAACGGGCCGGCCTCCGTGGTCGGTAGCTGGCCTTCCGACCTCTGTGGCGTTGTTCCACCGAATCGCCTCTGGTCCGTCTCTTGCTGGCGTTGACTCCGGGTACGGATACCCTCCATGTCGTCTTTGGGTAAAATCGGCATGGTTTTTAAACCTCGCTTCTGACACCAATTGTTACGAGCTTGGGGTTCGTGACAATAAAAACTACCGATTTAATAACCAAAAAAACTGACACTTTACTCACCAACACTAATTACAGCTCAAACACACAAATTAAGAAACACAATGTCACTTACTGATCACTTCTAGTCGCACTCGAATATCGCTTTCGATGTTATCGCATGTATAGCTTACTCAAAACTATGTGTCTCGCGGCTCGCGCCCGCCTTATATAGTCCCACAGAGCTACTTTAGAAACATCTAGTATGTTCGAGTACATAGCGGTCCCGACCGACTCGACGTCGATAGTTCTCGGAACTACTAGTACCTACAGGAAGGGTCAATGTCCTAGTACCAAGGCCAAGGTACTAGTTCTGCTACCCGATACAAGATGGCGCTAGTGGTAACTAATGGCTATGTATCAAGCATTATTTTTGGCGCGCAACAGTAAATTATATTTTTGGAATCGTCTCTTCGAGCCTTAATAAAAATTAATCCTTATTTAACTATTAAATAAGTACAATTCAGTTATATAGGTTTCGTTAGTGGTGAACATTTGGACCACTTTTGCCCATTCTTTTCTTTTTTATAAAGCGCTTTCAATACCGGAAACTTTTCACCTATGTTACTATGCACGCATATCAAAAATAGGGGAATGATACAAAAGTACGAATTACGTGATAAGAAACCATCCATGTTGCAGTAAAACGCCATCATATTTCAACTGGGAGTGAAAGTGACACCCTAAAGGGGAACGCGCAAGCACCGCCTGTGATTTATTTCCACGACATCATTTGTTCTGACTTTTCACTAAAGGCCATACCTATAGCTTGTTTTGCCATAGACCTAATTTGTTCCAGGGCAAATTAAACTATAAATCTAGCCTTAGTGTTGTGTTGACTAATTGAATAAAATGTTCTTGAAATTTTTTTTTATACTATTTTTAGCTTTAGTTATCAAGAGCGAAAGCGTGCTTTGTCGCGAAATGATTTATCTTTCATCAGGCAAACTTAGTATTATAAATAAAGAAATTAACATAAAATAACGTTTGCATGTCTGACAAGAGTAATAATAATGAATGCCAACTGTGTACTTACCCAGATATATCAGAAGGAAAGGAAATTAACCATTTACTAAGATATAAAAATGTCTGTCTTGCCGCGTCAATAAAAAAAAGGCTAAAGTATTTTGTCATATATACGTTCATGTTCTAACGTAGTAATGAATTAGGTAGCATATAGTTACATGAAATAACTTTTAAACCGTAAAGGGCTATCTATAAATTATGTTACTGTGATATTCTCTTCCTATGATGTCGCAATACGCAATATCTATCTGAATATTTTGTTAATAATAATAATGTTTGTTTATATTGTTTCGCAAATTATTAAAAATACTTATCAACTGTACATATCCAATGTGTTTTGCTTATAAATCCCTCCTCCCACTTTTACGTCCGCGTCGCCTATTCATTTGCATAGTACCTACGTATGTACATTTCAACCGCGCGGCCAACTCATAATATTTGACGAAACTTTGCCAGGAATTAGTGTTAATTTGTTACTTTACACACCCCTTTTCGTGAATTTGTTACAAAAAAAACTAAGACGCTATGACAAAGAATAGTTGGCCGCTAGAACCGCCACTTGCCGTAATCATCGCCCGTGATTACACAGAAACTATATAATACAGATAGACGAATGATGCATCAAAAGAAAGGTCTTAATTTGTTCAATTCGTTACAAAATTTAAAAACGTCATAACGTAAATAAACAAAAAGTTACGCAATATTTAGTTCTCAGGTTATGAGTAGGTAGGTATCTCACCATAAATATCAAATTAATAGAGGCTAATGTGTATGGACAATTAGTTACTAATTTGTTACAGCTAAAACCAGAAAAAAATACTAGAAAGTAGGTTCAATAATTTGTTAGAGTCGATTTTAGTTGGCCGCTCGGACGGCAATATGCCTAAAATACAATGGCGTTTATCTCGTTATAAAAAGTAGGTTTAAGCTAAGTTTTAGTACTAATCGCCAGGTAACGTAACATAGTTTGGATAAATATGGCGAACATAACTGCAGCATCCATATTTTAGAATATATTTACAATAAATAGTAGTATGAAACCGTATGAGAGTAGGGTGACCATACTGACCATGATTACATTAGTACCTACCTACGAAAGCATGTTTTTAATTTTGTACTCTGTTCGAATGAATATGCGGTTCGTTTTGCGGCCATATTGATGTCTATTGTTCTTAATTCTTTAAAGTATTTAGGTAGGTACTGATAAAATTATCGTTTCTTTGACTTTGCGCAGGTGTTTTATGATGGGAACGATTCTAGAAAGGATCTCTTTTGTTTCCAAACTATTGTTAAAAATATTTGTTGCAAAGGGTTTGCAAAGCGATTATTTTTTGTTGTGAATATTGTCATTACTGTGCAGTATTTTGTGGAGTGTGCTCGTACGTATTTAATTCCCGTGATTTTCATACTACTAAGTTATTGAGACAATTATTACTAAATCCAGAAGTATCTAAAAGTGCTTAGCTATGAGTTGTGCACACTTATATGTTGGATTTGTTAATGTAGAACTCACCACCAAAAAGTGTATTGCAAATTTTAATCGATTTGTGACTTTTACTTTTATAAAGTTATGCTACAGGATGCCTTAACATTTATATAAGCACTCGCCCTAACAAAATAAGATATGAACATTCCAATAATCACTATTCAGTCTCACTTCATTGTGAAAATTCATGGTCAACCTACTTTCATACGGTTACATACTACTGTTTTTTGTAAATATCTTCTAAAATATGATTGCTGCAGTTATGTTCGCCATATTTATCCAAACTATGTTACGTTACCTGGCGATTAGTACTAAAACTTAGCTTAAACCTACTTTTTATAGCGAGATAAACGCCATTGTATTTTAGGCATATTGCCGTCCGAGCGGCCAACTAAAATCGACTCTAACAAATTATTGAACCTACTTTCTAGTATTTTTTTTCTGTTTTTAGCTGTAACAAATTAGTAACTAATTGTCCATACACATTAGCCTCTATTAATTTGATATTTATGGTGAGATACCTACCTACTCATAACCTGAGAACTAAATATTGCGTAACTTTTTGTTTATTTACGTTATGACGTTTTTAAATTTTGTAACAAATTGAACAAATTAAGACCTTTCTTTTGATGCATCATTCGTCTATCTGTATTATATAGTTTCTGTGTAATCACGGGCGATGATTACGGCAAGTGGCGGTTCTAGCGGCCAACTATTCTTTGTCATAGCGTCTTAGTTTTTTTTGTAACAAATTCACGAAAAGGGTAGCACTAATTCCTGGCAAAGTTTCGTCAAATATTATGAGTTGGCCGCGCGGTTGAAATGTACATACCTACGTAAGGCTACGTATATAGTTTTTTTTTTATTTGTTCAATTCGGTTCATTACCTACTTTGAGCGATGCAATCAAAAAGGTACAAAACTTATCGAAATGAGATTCACGATCAAAGAATAAGTGAACTATAAACCATAAATATCCGCATGTCTGCTATTCAGTATTCTTTATGGAGCTCAAACAACTTATGATCATGCGAAGAAAAAATTGAGTAAAATATTACCGTTTTTATACGTCGATCATACCTGCAATAAAGATAGGAAACAGTAGGCCAGTCCCACGATTTGTGTTACCAAGGACGGATTTTGTTCGCTACTGAACTTTCCTTGACCCGTCATAGGAAAGTCGGTTTTGCCAGAAAACATCGATTTAAGATGTGTTATATAATAGCTGGTTATACTGATCTATTGTGTTTATTGTCCTTTGTAGCCGAACTTTAAAAGTTTGCTGGTCTTATAGTGCATTTGACCACTATCTCACCTGATGTTAACTCCAGTGCAGGTTCTTAGGTGAGGCTGAGTAGATATTCGGCAAAGCTTCATGGGACTTTATTCGTTTATTTAATAGGACAACTGTGATCGATTTTCACCACCTTAATAAATTTCATATTCTCTGTACGTTTTTGAATAGCACCCTAATTTGTTCAGACAATAGAAATCTTTTAACAACTTTATACAGGGAAGTATTCAACAATTTTCCTAGTCATAAAATTCAAGGTTAAACACTAATAAAAAGTTTAACGATCGCAGTTCGCAAGTTGTCCAGCAAGGGTTTAGACGCTTCGTCGGAATCACCTCGGGCGGCTGGCACCGACGTCGCTACACATTGATTTTGTACACAATACTATGCAGTGATCCAGTCGTTACCATGATACCAACCAGCTAGTACGGACCATAGTACTTTTTTATTTTTATTTTCGCTACAAAATATTTTTTTAACAATGTTATCAACTAAAGTGACCAGTAAGAAATGGATAAGTGAGGAAACACCGGATGAAGAGGAGCTTTTCTCTCACTGTCGGGAGATGGAAATGGTTTGTTTTGCAGTTACGAAAGTGATATTAGACTCTGACAACAAATGGAAGGGTGCACTTGGCAAGACTAATTCACATTCATTGTCCAATCGGAATTATATCATGGAATTAGTGAATATACAGGTGAGCAAGATGGAGCGTCTTTTGTTTATTGAGTATACCTTTTTTTTCAAGAAACTTCATCCTATGATCCTACATTATAAAACGTGCATATATAAAAAAGCTAATCAGCTATCTAGCTTTGAAAATTAAGGAATAAAAGAATAAGGGATAAAATATGAAAGAAAAGTAAACCAGTAAGAGCAAAACAACGTCAGCTGATTCATTCAGCTTCATTTGTAATCGTTGATCGATGGCGTTGTAAAAACGGACAAACATCGCGTTCCGAATGTGTTACTACGTATATAGTTTCATTTTATTAATGAATTTCAGGTATTAGATCAAATTATAGAATATTTAACGAAATTAGTGAAATCATTTTATAAATTGAATCCTAAGTTGGCTCGATTGAAAAAGGATAATGGGCTTCTTCTGAGTAAATATGATCATATTTTTGATAAATTGTGTAGCATACGATTTGTGATGTTACAAACTATACATGGGCTTATAACAACAATATTGAATACTTGTCTGCATAGAGAAGACTCAAGGAAGATGATTGAATCGTGTTTGAGGTAAGATTTTTTTGCTCATTGTATTTTTAAAAAATTCTTCGGCTCGTGTCTGCATAATAATAGCCGTACGAGTCGATCGAAGGTTAAGCTACGCTTGCCGCGGTCACTTCGTGGATGGGTGACGATCCATTGCATATCCAGACCCCTCCGAGTCTCGGAAAGCACGTTAAGCCGTTAATCCCAGCTGTCGTTCGTAGATCTTTGACAGTCGTTACGGGTAGTCAGAAGCCTAAGGGGTCTGACAAGTACTGACAACCAGTCTTACCACCTACTGGGTACTTAGTCACCTACTGGGTAACACAATACCCCTTGGTATTGTGTTACCCAGTAGGTGACTAAGTTGGTAACTAAGTCCACAATGTCTGAAGTCACGCTTCTATAACCAGTGTATTCTGCCCACCGTGTCGTACGGTGCTGAGACGTGGACGCTCACGCAGGAGGCTGGGTACAGGGTAGCCATGCTTGGCATAAGGCTTTTAGACCGAGTCCCAAACATCGAGATCAGCAGACGGACGAAGGTCGACATCTGAAAACGAGTTATGGAACTCAAATGGAGTTGGGCAGGACACCAGGAAGGGGCAGTGATGACTGGTGGAGTAAGACAGTGATCGAGTGGCGTCCTAGGACTAGGAGACGAAGTGTCGGTCGTCCGGCAGCGAGATGGACGGACGACATTGTTACCGTCGCGGGTAAAACCTGGATGAGGCTGGCACAGGAGTGTGGCACATGAAAAGAGAGGTTTTTGCTCAGCAGTGGGTGAAGTCGAGCTCTTGATGATAATGATGAACTACGTTGTGAAGGTCAGATAGGCAGAAACTCCATGTAAAATCTTACTGGTATTCAGCTGCATCCGGTTAGACTGGCAGCCCACCCCAACATACATAGATGGGAAAAGGCTAGGCAGATCGACTTTCAAAACTCCTTTAATTTTTCTACGTGATTGTTTTACTTTAAGAATTATATTTTTCAGTCTGGTAGGAATATACAACGACTTGATCGGATTAAGTTATAAGAAATTCGCAGCAAAATTTAATATTGGAAGCAACTCATATCCTAACGTCATTAGCGAAACGAAAAATCTTACTTTAACGAAGATTGTCCAAGTAAGTAATAAGTATTTTATTGTTTCTTCGGCGCCCACTTGAAGGCAAAGGTTAAGTTTCGTTGTGTGGACTGCACCTATTACCTAACCCACACTAGCGGTACCGTCTTATCTTTGAATAGATTCTACAGATAACATTCTCATGGTTCCCTGCATCAATTTGTATAAACTTAACATATCACTGGAAGTTCTGTGCAGTTACTTCCTAATTTTAACAAACCTTTCCTGAATAGCAATCGATACTAGGTTTTGTTTAGAAAACACGATTACCTACCCTTATAGGAAATTGATGCCGACATTGAATACCTCTAACTGATGGCATATATAAGTACCTAATAAACGAACAATAGGTAGAAACATATTCGACGATAAATCTATGACTTTATGATCGATCAGTGAGCACAATCTATTTTACCTTATGAAATATTCATTATTCGTACGTGGGCCCTTGAAAAATTACAACTCTAGTCCCTTAGCTTTGTTATATAATAATACCGCATACGTGTATTACAAAGAAGCGAAGGGACTAGAGATGTACTAGTTTAGAAATAAACTTTTAAAAGGTAATAAAAGCATTCTTATCTTAAGATATTTTTTTTTCGGCTCAACCCGAGTAACACTTTCTTTTAAACCGAAAACCAAATATTTATTTTCACAGGTTCTATCTAAAAGCCGCGCTGAAATCAGCTGTCAGCGTCTGATTAACTGTTTAGTGAAAGTATATCAACCAACTCATAACTCCGACAATGATTCAAGTTCAAGTTCGGCCGAGAGTTTGGAAATATATCAGTAAGTAATACCCACATGTATCCTACCTACTGGATATCCTATTTCCAGCTATGAACTGAGAAAAGCGGTTGATTATGAAGAAGGAATGTTTGAGTCTTTTGATAACTGTTTCGGCATCTTCTGATGTCCATTTTTTTATTACCTAATTGGCCTGCTCTTGGCCCCAATCTTGCTTTATTGAAAACGATGGACGAGGCCTGAGATGGAAGCGACCGTGCCCAGAAGATCCTGTTCACTCATGCTTTGAAGGTTGACGGGTTCTGAGTGGAAAGGAAAGAGCTGGCAGAGTCCCATACTTTGGCCGTGCGCATGATAAATGTGAAGGAGAAATTTAGTCTAACGCAGTCGCTACTAGACTACATAAGGCTTCCCCAAATTGAATCAAAGGGCTCAAGCCTCTTCTTTCCGGCTCTTGTAATAAAATGTATTCAATTTTTCAGCACCCTAACGAAGCACATCACCCCACCTACATCTACAATGTCTCGAAACACTGTTGATAAGCGACGAGACGCCTTCATAGTGAACAAAAAACTGAAAATGAAGCAAGCGCAGAGCCTAATCGAGTTGAAGAACGAACACAATAAAAGACTAAACGAATTGGTGACGACGCAAAATTCGGACGCGGAAGTGCCGTACTTGTCACTCTTGACTAATGAGTACATTTTAGAACATATTTTTAACAACGAAGGTCATTTTTGATAATTTATGTTGCTAATTACCTATAGGTTTTTGGAGGCTCACTTTTCTTCCAAAATACATGAAAACATATTGTTTCAGAAAGTATAAACAGTATACTGCAAAGCGAAGAAATGTACATAGAAATATTACTAGATACAGTAGCACATATGTCACCTAATCTACTAGGACCAAATGGTGTCAAGAAGTTAAAAAATGGTAAGCATGTTTTCTGCACTTCCAATCAATCTCTGTGAGCCCACACCCCTTTTGAATCTACGAGTGTAATGTAAGTACCAAAAGGGCGTCTTAGTAATTTTAGTTTTTCTTCAGGTCGAATTCAAGCGAGTAAGAAGGCAGCTCACAAAGTGACTGAATACTATCAGAACATACTTTGGGGTGATGTTGGTAGTTGTCTTGAACACATCGTTCTATGGTGGTCTCATTATCCTTTGGCTATGAGGTAAAACTATTGCCTTTATAAATTAAATTGAAAAATTAATGAGTAATTTCAATAGTTTGTAATTAATTTTTAATTTGACTCCTTACAGGTCACCAAATACTAGCCAAAATCTTCGAGAGTGGTTATTTGCGACTTTCAATGTTAACAGTAAGTAAACTCTGTCATAAACTCATAAGCTTATACAATCATTTAGAATTTTATTAATCTTTACACCCCGTTTTCGTTTCAGATACCCCAGAATTAATTCTATCGTCGTTGAGGATATTAGCAGATGCATTAGGATGTCATGTCACATCAACATCTTGGGATAAACATTTTGGGTGGGTCATGCAATGTATTCTAGCATTCATATACATTGTAAAACACCTACTTGAAATGTTATAACAATGTTTGTTCACCTATTTCAGCGCAACTCTGACTACCAATTTACAGTTAACAACACTAAAAGTTAATCCCGAAATATCGTTACACATAACTGAGGTAAGCATTTCGAATGAGCAATTTTTTGGTGTAATTTTTTTTAATACTATCTACTTATTTTATACTTTATGTTTTCCAGAGTACAGAATCTGGAGCAAGTTTCGCGTTGATGTTACAAGCATTAGTAATGCTGAACAACCAGTGTGAAGTCACATGGGACTACATGCTAGGAGCCCCATTAGAAGACTTACCCATTGTGGAGCAAATACCCATCCTACATCGACTAGGTAAGAAATTGTTACGCATAAGTGGTATAATTTAAATTTTCGTGCTACGTACACACAAAAATCGCGACTTTCTGGCTAAGGGACTAATCACACTTATCGACGCAGAATCGGCTTAAGCCAATCAGAAAGAGCTTTATGTCCAAGTAGGTAATAAAAGCAAACAAGAAGTCAGACGCCTCGTTTCGGTTCGGACGACGCGACTCGACCGTGATACGTGACCGGCTCAATCCGATTCCGCGTCGATAAATGTAGTCACTCCCAAGGATCTTTTTGCACACATTAGGGTCAGGGCTTTCTGAAACCCAGGCCGTTCGGAGTTTCGGACGAACTCTGAGCTCGGATGTTCCGAAACTATGAAGTTAAAGTTTAACCCGTTCGCAATATTTCAGATCATTCTATACACACATACAGACTCTGGTGTCTAGCGGAGACGCGACGCCTAGCAAACTTGTGGGAGATGAGAGATTTCTTCCGTATCGCACACAATGATATGCAAGCGTGTATGGAACAACTGATCAATTTAAGATTTGCTGATCACACGGTTACTATCGAATCAGGTAAAGTCGGTTTTTTTTTAGTTAGAACTTATATTGAAAATCTAATGTCAACTTTCGGTTGCAGGGAAAATTGGAGTTCATGAGAATGTGTGCGCGAAAATGAGAGAGAAATTAGTATCTGAAGTTAAAGTCAACATACAAAAACTCAAGGTAATTAAGTTTTGACTGATTATTTTGTCGTAATATTAAAACTGCTAAAGAAGGAAATGCATAGAAGTAATCATTATTATCAGTCCATTATCTTATTATCAATAGTTCATAATATACAGGAAGATTTTTTATCACTATCCAAATTTTTACAGGGTGTTCTACCCATGAACATGAACAACTTTCACTATGGGACCAACTCTCAAATCACAAAAAAAATCAGCTGTTTAATACAAAAGTTTAATACCTACTTACTTGACCTAAATGTATGAAACAGTTGTTTATTTTTTCTTGATTTCAGAGTTGGTCGCATAGTGAAAGTTGTTCATATTCCTGGCTAGAAAACCCTGTAAAAATATGGATGGAGATAAAAAAATCTTCGTGTATTTCTTTTTTGGTGTTAATAAATTAACCCGACAAAATTTAAGAGGTGCTTTAGACCATCAAACTGAACAACTTTCACTGTGGGACCAACTCTGAAATCACGAAAAAAAATCTGTTGTTTAATACAAAAGTTCAATACCAAAATATAAAAAGTAAAAACTTTATACTTGACCAAAATGTATGAAACAGCTGGTTGGCTTTGGATTTTAAATATGCTTTGAATCAAAACGTTATTCGTCATAACGAACGATTATGCGCTTCATTTCAGGAAGCAACAGAGGAGATAATTCAAGTGCTATCATCAGTATGTGCTACCACTAGTTTGGCGCACCTGACCATGATATTCCCGAGCAACGCGGAATGGCGGCTTGTTACTAGACCACCACTAACTATCAACTCAATTTATGTACATGAGTTTCTTAGTAAGTTCTGCAAACTATAACTATTTTCACTGAATAAATTCAGTACCAAATAAAATCTAGTGTAGTATATATCTCAGTATAGTTTTTGTCAACAAAAATAGGCGACGACAAGACCGACCCCTTGTTCGCAAGTTTTTTAAATTAATTTATCGCGAGCATCTGAGCGAAATGACTGTCACTGAATCTAAATAGGCTAACACTGGTAAGTGTTAGCCTATTATATCTTGCAAAAACCTTATAAATTATGCACCTACATGTTTTACTAACTACTAACACGCTTTTTGTTTAACTGTATCTTTGCGTAGACTAAACTGGACCCTCCTTACTGCAAAAACCATTTTGTTGATGGTTGTCATTATTTACATTGTTCCAGATAAAATGTTATTACCAGTAATAATGGCAACACAAGACATAACGACTTTGAACATGGTGCTGAGAATAATGTGCGAATCGTGGCTACATCACATCTACGTTGCTAAAGTTAAATTCACGTAAGTAGGTATTTAGAAGACGAAGCGTTTTTGACGCATATAGACGAAAGATCTGTTAAAATTTATTTGAATAACCAATGATATTATATGTAAAAAAGAGGTAGTTTATGCGAGTTCCACAAGTGACACGTCAAAACTTGGCTAGTTAGCCAAGTTACATAATATCGTCTTGTCTCTTTTTCGCTCTCAATAATTACGATATGCCGTCCTACTCCCACGTGTCATCTAATAAAGATATAGTCCTCCAGACCTTATTTCGGCCACGGCGGCCAATGTTAACGGAGACTAGCCTTCGGCGCGCGAGATATAGTGCACAAGTGTGCGCACAGACACAGGCGCACTCCCTCTTCCCTCATCTTATAGTGTAGCTTCGTCCCGTTTTTGATGATCGAATGTTGGATAAGGATAGGTTACTTATCATGTCATTGTGAATAACTAAGAAAATTTTCATCGAAACGGTTTTGTTTTTTATAGCAAGGATGCAGCAATGCAACTTTTGCATGATTTTAACGAAGTAAGGAACTGGCTGAGCGATTGCAAACAACTTGCCACCGCATCGAGGAAACAAATTCTACAAAATGAAGTCCTAAGGTAAAAAGCATAATAATTATGGACCTTACATCTTTCAAATTAAGGTTCATATAAAAATACGTTAAATGTATTCAGGAGGTGTGAAGGTGTGGGCAGATTGCTACTGCACGCTCCTGGAGATCTGATATCGATGCAAGACTCCACTATGCAGTCTGCCCAGCAAGTTCGGAAGGAGGGTCAGTAATCCAACAAGCCAGGCTCAACTACAGTATTACCCAATGCCAAGAGGAACTAATTGATGGCTCTAGGCCATCCTGGTAACCCTATGACGAGATTGCAGTTATCACCCCGCGTTTACACCAAAGTACAAAACATGTATTCTATCTTGAATATAGTTTTGATGTTGAGCGAGCACTTCGCAAATTATATTGATGTGAGCGCAGTGAGCGATTATAGCTAATTCGGAATGTACCCTGAGTCTACCTACTGTTTCTTTTATACCTATCTAAAACTAGTTGGGAGTACTAACAAGCTATAAATTTATACAACTGTATACAAAACACAAGTTTTTTATACAGTTATCTACAAAGACAACTGTTCAAAACGTGAGCAATTGGTAAAATATGTCCGAAACGTCAATACATACTTATATGATATTTTTTTAAACATTACCTGTGTTTTGGAAAGTCTTATACAAGCCTTGTTGAAAAAAATGAGCATCACAACTTGCATATGTGTTTATATGCGGTTTAAGGATGTGTGTAATTGGCGAAATCTATAGGAAAACGAGTCGCCTAGTTTAAATTAATCAATAGTAATCCCTACTTTTAATAAAGTTCATTTTCCTCTTTCCAGTATCAGAAAACGATACTCCGGAACAACTAATGCCTGCTGAGATGTATGTTCCTAATCAGAAGCAGTGGCTAACGTTACGCGCTAAGAAAACAATCGCTTTTACACTATGCTGTATCGTGTTAAGTTGATGTAGGTAGAAAATATAAATAAAATATATTACAACATTCAATGTCATTTATTATTTGCCCTTAATTTAATATTAAGATGAACTTATTACTAAATGATTCTACATACATAAATTAATATTTGGCATCAATTTTTTATTTCGTTTTTAAAATAAAATTGATCTTAATGTTTCGTCACTATACACCCAGAGGTTTTATTTTATTTAAAACTAGCTACCGCCCGCGGCTTCGCCCGCGTGGTATGTAGATAAAAACTATCTTAAGTCCTTCCCCGGAATGCAATCTATCTCTCGGCCAAATATTAAAATCCGCTCAGTGGTTTAGGCGTGAAAAGGTAACATACAGACAGACATACTTTCGGATTTATAATATTAGTACGGATATTTTTTTTTTCAAGATTTACCTGACCGTCTTCTCAATAACTGCATTCGATTCGTTTTCAATCTTCGTAAGTATGAACATAATATCCGAACACCGGCTGCTTTTAAATGGTTACCCATTCGCCAGCGCAGAGTTGAGTGCTCTGTCTAGTATATCTATCTATGTATTAGTATTTATTCTTGTATTTTATAGTCATTTCCTAGTAATTTATACCGTATGTTGCACCTACCATGTTTTGTCTCTGCATCACCCTAAGATTGACTGGTAGAAAATGCCTCAGGCATTAAGTCCGCATTTGTACAATATTTTTTTTACTTGTGCATAAACTTTTAATAAATTAATTAATTCCGTGCCGAACCGTACGACGGCTATCGTAAGTGCTCTTGGGAGGTAACACAATTCACTAAATAAACGTTTTCTCTATGTACAGACGCCAGCACATCAAGCTACTACAATCTGTCAAATTTCTTTAATAGATTTTCAACTTTATCGCTAAATCATAAGGTTCAAAGTTGGTTGGGGACAGTTTCATCATTGTTTTCTTCAAAAATTCCCCGCTAATTTTGTCCCAGAGAAACGCGAAAAGACGACTTATTGCGATTAAACTGTTTTTTTTAGTATTCCAATTTACAGTGAGTTAATTGATCATATTATTCTTGTCTGAGAATCTGTCAGCCAGTACGTTATGCCCCCTTAGAAGTCACTGCTTGCGGTAGCGTCCGGGGTACCCGACTATCCGGCAACACGTAGCCTCCTTCCCTCAAATATTGCGAGGGGGGTAATGGCTGGTCTTTGCGTTAAGCTCGAAATGTGTAGCTGTACTATTGCCAACTATTGCTCGGCCATCACAAAAACATTTTATTATAGGTTATGGCTGAGCAATCTATGGCTGTGCCATATGATGCAATATTATCTACAACAGTATATGGCCCATGATTCACACTCGTAAACGGGCTTCACAATCAGGCAACAATGGCTGACGAAATCACTCTTGTCGGCAGCGGTTTATATTATTTTTAACCGACTTCAAAAAAATGAAGCGGTTCTCAATTTGGACGTTTATATATTTTTTTAAATGTATGTTCGGGCATAACTCCGTCATATATAGACGGATTTGCAAAATTCTTTTTTGACGTGACAACATCTAATAAATCGATGAAGCTGGCTGCACGCACGAAAAAACATGACTCATGCGGCGTTACCTCGCTCTGAGGCGTTCCATTTAAGGCTTGAAGTGCAAGCGAGAGCGCGGAACGAGCGACAAAGAGGCACAATCGGCCTCCGCGTTCGGGCAGCGTTCGACATCTGTCTCTCTCCTACTTGAGTGAGCGATGCGTCCGCGTGGACAGCTGCTATATTATTATATAGCAGCTGTCCACGCGGACGCATCGCTCATTACATCTACATTTACATGTTTTCGTTTAGTATGAAGTGCAGTGAAAAGTGAATGTGGTGTCAATTGTTTATAGCAACGATAATTGCAGCGATAAAGGTAATGATTCTTTCGATATTAAATACAGTATATTAAAATTAACAGAGGGCGTTCCCTTAAACTCATTAATCTATATCATTAATAGATTAAAATAAAAATATCAGCATAGAAAAATAAGCATAAAATAATCCGAATAAAAAAAAAAAAATTAATTGTCAATAAATTCGAAACCTTAAAAGTAAATTATTCTTGCATTTTTTAAATCTGATTACTAGTATAATTTAAAGTGTTTATTATTGAAAAAAATAGCATCGGTCGGCGAGTGCAGTAATAATAGGTTATGTTACAATTGACAAAAAAATTATGGTGATTCATGTAATTGATGTTAGGTAAAAAGTTTGATAAAAAAGTTTTCTAGTTGAACTGCTTAACCGATGCGCAAGAGAATATACTATTTTATGGAGCCAATTGAACATTCCAATTAAACAATCACTTTCATTCAATTAATTTCTTTAAACAAGTAATTTTTTGAAATATACAAATCATGAATTAAATTAATTAATAATTTTATTCATAAAAGTATGCAATCATTTCATTAATGTTTTGTTATGACGTTGTCACGTTAAACTATCGTCCGTAAACCGACTTTACAGACAACCAATTTTTTAATGAATAAGGTATACCTCACGGATGGTCACATATAAATTTATTGTATTAACTTTGCTTGGGTAGTTTTTGAGTTAGCTTCTTCAATAATACGATTTTTTCCACTTGATTTATATTGATGGTGATTTAATAGCTTCCCGTCACTAATATTTACATAGCAAGTAGTGTTATGAATTTTAATGATAATGTTGTTTTTTTTTTGTTAAAAGTTTTTTAAATAAGACAGTATATAATAATATGTAATTAGTAATAATATTAGTCCAAGTATTAGTATTTTTTTATTTTTATTTATAATATATACCTCCAAAAGAACAATCATGAACAATGTGACAACTAGCACAGATTAAATAAAGCACAGAATATAGCAACTAATCGCGGCGTCACTCACGCCAAACTAAAAAGGTAGGTGCAACTAAAAAGTAAAAAAAAAAAAATTTTTACAACAAAAAAAAAAACAACGGTGTCAAAAACTAAAATGCGGAACTAACGACACCAACTTCCAAAATTAAAGTTATTTTTTTGAAAACAGTCTTGAGTGACAAAGCTGTGTGTTGATTCATCTCGTACATTTAAATATGATGCTTAAAACTAATGACATTTTCTACACATTCAGTCAATGACTAAACCAGTCTAGATTAGCATTTAATGCTTCATAATGTCAAATTCCCTGCTTACTGGTCGATTGTAGCGATAGGGCTTCGGACCGACGTGATAGAGCAAGACAACGCTATACAGAAGCTAAGGGCCTAGCACACCTCCGCCGCGAAAATAATTATGGGAAACAGCTTAACGAATTCCGCTAAGAAACATTACTACATTACGAGGAGTGATCAAAAAGTAGTGAGAATGACCATCTCCCTATCCGATATTTCATTTCTTCTTACTAATAATCGAAATAAATTTAATTTTGACGGTACACAAAACAAATTGCGCGCATTTTGTACCATTGTAAAACTTTGTTTTCAACTTTCATATTTAGCAAGAAAAGTTTAAAAAAATGGAAATAGACAGCGATAGTGATATGAATTCAACTCCAGAAAGTATGATCGCGTCGCGGAATAAATATTTAAGAGCTTAATGAATACTTTGTTTTCATTAGCTGAGGTTTTATTTTGAGTAGGTATATTTTATCACGGTAGGTAGATTGAAAGTTGAAAGAAAAGTACATTACGCACCTTGCTAAATGAATGCACTCGTGTTAATTTAGTGCCCTCGCTTGCGTGACACTCGTGCATTAATAACTCACTTTGCGCTCGATGCAACAATCTACAATTTCTTTCAACTACGTAGTAATGTTATCATTAATCACTACAAAACCGATCATAAAGGACGTATTTTTTGCTTAGAACCAAAACAGCACAGAAATGTTGTATGAAATCTCATGGTTGCACAGTTTTTCATTAATGCGCGGTTTTTTATTTTTTATTTAGATATAAATTTACCACAGAGGTTTAATGTCTCCTATTAAGTTTAATATAAAATGTATGCATTCGATCAAAACGATACGGGCTGAAAATAAAAATCGGCTGAATAAAACCGACTGGGTGAAAAAAAAATAGTAGTGGCTCTAAACTTTTTTTCTACAACATCTGTTGGAGAAACGCTGGACTCGGTGTGTAGAGAGACTAGGGGACAATTTTGAAAAATAAATTTTCGCAAATTAAAAACTCTTTATTTTCTGAGTTTCTCACTACTTTTTGATCACTCCTCGTATGTCGTGATTCGGGTAGCGGAACATCATGAGAGTCAGTTGAATTGTAGCAATCGGAGCAAAATGTAGACGTGTTCGATTTACTAAATACAGTATAGGTCTACTTCGGATCTCTTGGATTAGTTTTTCCGTTAAATCAACATCACCATCGCTTTATAAACTTGTCGACTGCCACAGAATACGTGCGAAACAAACGCGGCACCGCAACAAAATGGCGGGCTGAGCGCAGAGGTGTAATTGGTTGGCGGAAAAGAGACAGGATCATATTCAAATCTGTACGTCAGAACAGGCAGTTTCGTTTGTCGTACAACCGACAAGTCATGGTGGATCTACTGCGGTTTCGCGGTGGAGATGTGATACCCGTCTAAGTTCTAGAAAAACAGCGAAGTAGTCACGCACGAGCCCCATCGCTAAGTAACGTAACCATACATTAGGGTGAAATCCATAGATTGGCATTTCCCTGTATCAGTGTACTTTTCTAACACTCAGATTTGCACTTCGCTAGAGGGACAGGTCCATTTGTAATTAAACGTAAAAAGCCCTTTTTTCAATGTGAATGAGTGCGGATGCTTGCGAGGGGACTTCTCGCTCCAGCGAATTAAAACAAAAAGGAATTATAAAAAATAATATGCTCTTAAACGATAGAAAGACACAAGAAACAGACTTACAGAAAAAATTGTTACGAGCGTTAGTATGATTTCACCCCTAAGCTCATGATATCACTAATTGTCATCCGAATCAGATCGACGACACTTTTCCTTCAACTTCTCGTACTCATTCCTTCTTATCAAATCCTCTTTTATCTTCTGCATATCACTTAGAAGGCTGCTCACCTGAACCTTATCCAATTTATCATTATGTGCTGAAGAATCGCTATCCAAGCCTGAATCGTCGTTAGATTTGTTCGGTGCGATGATTTCTACGTCTGATAATGCGTGGCAGGATTCTTCTGAGCTCTCGTACTGTTTGTCGAGACGGTACGCTTTCGGCACTTTGTCATCGATTTTCTTGCGGTTGCGCAGAGATGCGCCGTCTTGTGAGGGACTACTACACCCGTCGGCGCGCTTCTTCTTTCTGCGCATGCTCTTTGCGATTACTCTCTTCTGGTGGTCCAGTTGTGGGAATAGTTCTGTAAAAATAAACGTTTGAAAATATCTACACTAAGCCGATATGATTGATTTTACTTTTTAGCCTTTATGCCAATAGTTGATTAAAAATCTATTTTTAACAGACTTCAAAAAAGGAGGAGGGTTTGTTACCTCAGTACGCCGTCATTTATAAACCGATTTGGAAAATTCTTTTTTTATTTAATAGGATATACTTCCAGATTTGTCCCATTTTTATCAAAAGCCAGTTCTGATGATGGGATCCATGAGGAATTGAGGGTTGCTCTCGGAAACCACTATTTGGTGAAGTGGAACTGATGAAGAAGACCACAGATGGCCACCGGAACTACTAAATAAGAAGTATTTCACGGGTTGCGATTCGATTACTTTAATATGGTTGCTAAGCAATTTATGCTCGTCACAATACGAATGGTGAAATAGAGCTAATGGTGGAATACCAAGAGAACTCCTCAACAATTAACATCTCTGCATCGGGAAAAGCAATATTTTGTAAAGGCGATGGGCAAGTAACTATTAGGTTAGGTTAGGTTTAGGTTATTAGGCTATTGTAACTTAGATACATTATAAATATACTCACTAAAAAGCTAGATATAAAAACTTTTTAACAAAAAAAAACCGACTTCAAAAAAAAACACTACAAAGTGAAAAAAGTTTTTAATCATAATATTATTGCTGGTGGTGTTCGAAAAGAAAGTACTAGGAGTAAGTAACACTTGTTTTGAAGTGAGGACGTTTTGCGACTCTCTTTTGCAAAGTAATCGAGCACGAAACCTTGACTTATAAAATTAATGACAGCACTATTACTAGAACAACTGGAATGAAGGATTTGGGTGTCACATTTGACCACAAGCTAACGTTTCATGGCTTGATCACATGGTGTCGGTAGCAAAAGATTAATTAAAGGTCGAACCCAATTACCTATCTATCACAAGTTTTGGCGTACTGGAGGTAGAAAAACCTATCTATCTCTGATTTTAATGTCCCAATGACTGTGATTTGTTCGCGGATGAATGGAAGATCTTATCAGTATGTCTGGAGTATTGTGAGATGAGCGTATGACTGTTTAGTAGTTTTATACTTTTCGTTAAGAGCGTTTATTAAAATCGGTTCATTCATTTCCAAAGACAAGGGCTTGAAAGATTGTATGAAATGCTGTACGGCGTAAACGATCGTAACTTACAAACATAAATATGGTGTGTGTGTCTTTAATTAATGTAAGTTGCCTTGGCCGTTTTATGTTAAAATAAATGAAATAAAACCCAGAACTCTAGTTACATTATAATGTAATTTTTTTAGCAACTTGAGTTTTATTCTTGCGAGCCAACTAAACTTCTGTATGAAAATTTTTGCGCATACGTACTCTCTCACATCACTAAAAGACTACCAAAACAACTTAATAATCGAACGCTGTGTACAAGGGGCATTATTCTACAAGTACAGTAATCGTTACGTACCGTGCGCACAGCTCAATGCCTTTTCTGCGGCATTCATCTCAGCCTCCTGTATGGAGTGTCCACGCGCCGCCGCTAATCGCTGTCCGCGGAAGTACACGCCCACTGTGTATACACGCGTGTTTGTTGGGCCTAGGCACTCGATCACCCTGGAAGATATCATTCATCACAAACTTGAAAGGAAAGGCCAAAGAACTCGTTCTTACGAAAATATCTAACACAGCCAAAAATATGATGTCACAATTAAACTCGCAATCACAATTATTGATCTCTGACTTGAATGCCTGTGGAAATTAGATTAGCCACCAAATGCAAATGAACAATGTCGAATAGTCTCGTCTGCGGGGCAATGGGTAAGTTCTATCAGCTTAGTAGTGCAATGGAAACTCGAATACGTCATGACTGGCAAAAGTGTTGTCGGGCGCCCGAGACATACGCATATGCACGAGACGATATGCATAGTTAGTTAACTATGTATATCATCTTGCGCATATGCGTATGTCTACTATAGATAGTTATCTATGGTATTAATTTCTAATAAGAAGAAGAATGAACCTTTGCCCCCCAGTGGTAGAATAGTATAACAAACATAAAACATACTTGTACACCGGTATATCGGGCTCTCCTCCCTCCATAGATCGCAGTGTGAGGCAACACTGCTGCAGTTTGGACTTGGGGTCGTTCCAGCCCTGGTTCATGATGAACTCTTGCAGCCGCGGGAATAGGCACGCGTTGCAGAACGCTTGGCAGTATTCAAGGTTCTGAAATAAAGTGCAGTAATGATATTTGCCTCACAATACTTTTTCGTTTTCTTAGTTTTATGTCAATTCCCGATTTTTTATGCAAATTCGAGCGTACAAAACATAAACAACTAATCTATAAAAACTATCGTATATCGTGCGAGCTCGTGACGGCGCCGTGCCGTCAATAAACTTCCATAGTGATCCATACAACACTGACGACCGTGGCTACACACAATGAATAAACCGTAGTTTTTCACGGCAAAAAACCGTGTGTGTACAATGGATCTTAGTCCTACTTACTTTGTCAATATAAAGTGCACCAAGGAACGCTTCAAGCAGATCGGCCTTATGTTTCTTAGTGGTGGGCTTCGCTTTAGGGTTGTTGTATATCGCGTAAGTAGACATGTCGAGGTCGTCGCACACCATCGACTGTGTGCGGTTGTTGACTAGAGATGAACGGAGTAGCTGTAAAGCAGATTAGTAAATATCATTAGTGTGGGGATAGGCGAAGGACTAAAGCTGGATTCATACTACAGTGTCGTGTCGGGACGCCTCCTGACGCAGTGTTAGCCAATCAAAACTCGTTGTATTTTGACGTAGTCCTGAACAGATTCGTTTGATTGGTGAATCCCGAGTCACGACACAGTAATGTGTCTGTGGCTTTATAGCTGCAATACACAGTCAACGCTGCGACCATGTTTGGCTAGACGCTAGCCAGAACTTTTTGTATGCAGTTTAATGCTGCAAAAAGCCTTCCTAAGGGCGAATTTCACCAAACTTTTATATCTAGAATAAGTCTGATACTGAAAGTAAATTTTGATTTTTTGACAGTTTTTCCATGCTAGAAATGCCAGACGTCAATTTTATTCCACTGATAAAAGATATCTGACTTTGGTAAAATCAGTCCTAAGAAGACTTTCTTTCTGATTAGGTTCAAAATAACTCATTTATTCCTAAGATCGCTTACCAAGCGGTTAAGCTGAGTGGCTATAGAGAAAGCACTATTTTTTTTCTGTGATCATGGTAACTTATTGTAGACGTGTTTGGATGATGAGTGGATGGTCAAATGCTTAAAGCTGGTGTGTCAGTGTATTAAACAGTTTGTTGGATGTTACTCACAGACAGATGTCCCTCGTGATGGTCGGGGAAGTGTCGATACAGTCTGTCGGACACGACCAGCTGTAGCACTGTGTCGCCGAGGAACTCCAGACGTTGGTTGGAGCCTAGTGTCAAGTGTGTGAAGCCCACGGAACGGTCGGTGAATGCGCGAGCCAGAATACGGATGTGCTTGAACTGAACGCCTAAGGAAAAACAAACAATTAACGTCTTCAAGGAATACGTATAAAGTGTTGGATAAGTGGATTATTTAGCCAAAGTATGTACAGTCGCGTTCATAAACGCAGATAAATTTCAACGATGCAATAAAAAAAATAATAATAATAACGCTTGGACATTTCTCACGTGCAAGCGTGATGTGATCACTTGTGGCCGTGATCACACTTATTTTTTCGCAAAACAATCTTCTCAACACACATGTACTTCAAGTTACACATGTATTACACATGTGTTACATTTGGGTTCGGGGAAAGGTAGAGAAGTCTGTAAATCGTTATTTATCATTATCTCGCTTGACGGACGTCTCGCGGCAGGTGAGAGAGTCGCGCGTTGACTGTTTCCTAAATTCCTACACGGCTTCGGCGGCGGCGCAGCTGTTAGAATTTGCTAGGCATATTCTAACAGCTGCGCCCTCATTGGACGAGCAGATTTTGGCGGGGGCATTTAAATGTGTTCAGAAATAAGTTAGCGTTATAAAATTTATTATAAAGACAACATACCAATAGAGTTTTCGAAATGTACGAGCCGCTGTAGAAACTCAAAGTCCTTGACATATTTCCTGTCACCGAGTGGCTCTTGTTCTTGCAATGGATGCGCTCTGTCCTTTACCCATACTTCGAGTAAGTCTGGTTGGTTGTGCCATAATGCTAGAGCGAATACGCGATCTGCCACCTAGAGGATGAAATTCAATAATTATAATGAAAGCATAAAAGCATAATACTAAACTTATATGTATAAACGGTAAAGATTTAGCTTCCAGTGGGATTTTACCGAGGTCCAATACTTTGTATTAGAATTGATTGAATACAAGAAAAAGCCGGTTTTAGACACAAAAAAAAACCCAACAACAGGCCTCTATTATGCGTTGAGGTAAGGAGAGGAACACCTCTGACCTTCTCAATAACTATTTTGAGACTGACCCTATTGCACGCGCTAATTCTGAATTTACACAGCCATGATTCTAATGTATCGAAAACTTCCTTAGTTTAAATTTTTTTTCTATCGAATATCATCTATCTAGCAATCCACAAAAAAAAAAAGGGTAGCTTTGTCATCATTCTCCACTTACATCAATCCCAGCATCCAAGAATAGAGATCCCATGAGCGCTTCGAAACAGTTGGCCATAGCGTGTCGCATGACCACCTCGCGGCATAGATCCGACCCGTGCGCGTATAGCATGTATTGCTCCAATTCTATGTTCTGTAACAAATTAGATTGGGTTAATTTTGTTTCAGGCTTTTGTTGTTGGTAACGAGACTTAAGAAAGTGAACTGACAGTGGCAGTTATTAGCCTACCGGGCAACTTTGCTAATGGGGGTTTTCGTGAAAATTTACGACACCAGTTGGCAGCACTTTGACAAGAGGTCTTCCATTTCGACAATGAATATAAAACATCACATACACATTCGAACATTCGTTCATCATTCAGTCATGACTAAAGAAAATAATTTATAGGCTCTTTGACAGATGCCTGGACCTGACGTGTCAGTGCTGCCACCTAGCGAACGTCGTTTTAGAAAACCCTCATTAGATAACCTTTTCACCTTACTGTATATCTTTTTGCCATAGTTGTGTCGTGTATCGATACAAAATAAATGTTATAAGTGTTATCAATGCGTTGTTGTATGCATAACTTAAACCTATAAAATACTTCTTTGAGACATAACGCCTTTTCTTTACGTGACGATTTCTACCAGTCAACTCCTGCAAGCCGCGTTAATGAATATCTTCGTTCCAAAATATCTTTATAGGAAGGGAAGCTGTCTGAAGTAATGTTGGGTTACCTACTTGTTTGCTCCGGGTCGGAGCAGTCTTTAGTTTCCCATAATTGTAAACAATAAACTCATCATCTATTCTTCCTCAAACTAACCTTAGCCAGCTGCGCCAAATGCTGGTTCTGTACAATAGAAGCTCTGTACGTGGCCAGGCCTCCTTCAGCCAGTCCGGGGAACATCCGGAACAGGTGTATGGACGACAGGAACTCCACCACCGCGTCGCCGAGGAACTCCAGACGCTCGTTATGCTTTATGTCGGATTCTGTCTCACTGTGCTTGCCGAAGCGGGACATTATGTTTATTAGGGTTACGATACCTGGGAAAGAATAAGCAGATAAGCAAGAGGATTTAAGAAGTTTCGTTTATCATGACTACCTTGTTGATGGTAGAAACAAAACACAACCAATGATAGTGTCTATGGTACTAACTAAGCAAAAACAGTGCGTTTCTGCGTGATGTTTCATCATTTATAGCAAGCTGAATTTTATTTTGGAGTATTGTAAAATAGGTAGGCGCTGTTTAAATTAAATTAATAGATTTATGTAAACGCCTTATTTCGCATGGTGTCGTAAATCGATATAAATTGTGTATGATTGGAGAGGTTTGAGACTAATATTGATATAAAAACAATCATATATATCAACGATGATAAAAGTTCACACAACTCACCCTTCTTCCTAGTGTAATGTATCCTCCTATCGCCATACTCAGGTTGCCGTATCCCACAGTTAGTAAGACTGTTCCTAGCATGATCAGGATTTGTTCCAAAGTTCTCTCTATACGAAGGGTGGGTAAGGGCAGTTTGTAACAGTGCCCGTTGTTTGAACACATAGCCAATCTTCCTCTCGAGACTGTCCAGGGATTTGTGGAAACGGAGGTGTCTGACTAGAACTGGGATTAACATAGCGTGCTGAAAATTAAAGTAGTAGTGATAAGGATTATTTTAAATCACCTTAGATGTATCTTGCTGTATTTTTGGACTCGCTCTGTGTATACTTTATGAATTCATGCCGCTAATTTGAATGTTTTAGCGTGGACCGATGTTAGCACGTATTTTGGTAGGCTTACATATATGTAAGCCTACCAAAATACGTGCTACAGTATAGTACTTATAGTAGTAATTAGGTTGGTCCAGTATGACTTACAGTAACACTTACAGTAACACTTAATAAGTGTTACTGTAAGTCATACTGGACCAACCTAACTCCAGACAAAGCTCTGTCGATGAGTTACAATTTCGGTCATAGTATAGAGACCAATCAATCTGCCTAACCTTTTCCTATGTTGGGGTCGGATTCCAGTCTAACCGGATGCAGCTGAGTATGAGTATTTTACATGGAGCGACTGCCTATCTGACCTCCGCAACCCAATTACTGGGTAACACAATACCCCTTCGTAAGACTGGTAGTCAAACTTTTAACAACTGTCACAGATCAAGAACATTAGTATTGAGTGTGACTAATTAGTATTGGGACCATTAGATGTTATAAGAGAGTGCGTTCGAAAGCTTGAACAGTCTTAAACGTGTAAACGTGACACAAAAGGAATAAAATAAACAGCAGCAAGGTCTCATAATTTCCAATCACTTCAAATTACAACACCGGAATAGTAGAACGAGGGAAAGATACTCAATCATGTTTTCCCACGTTTCTTGATGCTCCAACTATGTTTCAAAACATCCAAAAAGCTGAGCCAACTAACCTGTACAACATCACACATAAGCCCCGTAGTATGAAAACCTTCCGATGATATAGCGACGGTGACATCTCTCTTCATCTTACTCTGAGTCCTCATCTCTTGCAACTTTGCCTCTTTGGCGGCCAGTTTCTGACGCTCCTTGAACGATGGTTTGGCCATGTTGGCTATTAAGTGCCGGTACTTTACGTAGTAACGCCAAGCTTTTTGGTATCTGGAATATTTCAGTTTCTTGCTTGTGACATACAATAAAATTTAAGCGACAAATTTATTGCATCGCCTAAACACTGCTTAGATGGTGCAACTTTTATTGTTGCTTCACCTTATGGTATGGTATGCCTTTGGCGATTAATTATTTTTTATTGCGCTGTGTAAATAAGGTTTAACTCTGTATGTCTATTACTGATCGCGATAAAAGGTTGTGGTGGAGCAAAATGAAAGTTGAGCGGACTGTATAGCTAGTATCATAATAAAAAGGTAAATTACAACGGTAAAAGGTCTGTTTAAATGTAAACAATAAAATATGAACGTTACTAAAACGCGCAAACGCAGCCGTGCATGGAGGCGTGCGATAGCTGACTGTTGCCGGCGCTGGGCTGGTTGTTTCCCCGCTGTTCGCCTTCTCCCCCAGTTAAATGCCGCAGAGTGCGGCAATGTTGAGAGGAGCGATCCACAATTACCTTCTCACTGCCTAAACCACTGAACCGATCTATGAAATGTGACAAGTAGGTAGCCTGGAACCTAGAGAAGGACCATAGGATATACTTCATCCTGAATATTTGTATTTAAAAATGATGAAATACAAAATACACGCAGACGAAGTCGCAGTCAACAGCCTATTTTATTATATTCGGCCTTTCTTTTCAAAAACAATTAACTTACTCAGGGTTTCCAGCATAACTGAGTTGCGGTGGGCGTATGCCAAAGTGTACGATCTCTGGGAAGTAGGCCTTCAGATCTGTAGTACATCCAGGATCGTCGTACGATGAAGTAGGCGGACTGCGGTCCAACTGGTCCACTCGCACGGAACATGGCTTCTTGCCTGGGTAAGTTACTATCATTCCTGGAATAAAGAATCTTTGTTAGACTATAATCGATTGCTTATCGAAATTGAACTTTGATATGACTCTTTACGGTTCAAATTGCAAAGACCACAATTAACATACATATATCTAGGAAAAGATAGTGTATAATATTAGGCCCTCGCAATACAGCATGACATGCAGGGTCCAGGGATTTATATTAACGAATAATGGAGAACGTAATATATTTCGAAGTTTTATTATTTTAATAGCACTTCATAGTTAACCATTTAAAGAAATCTCTGCACCTTTAATCCTGTCAACGAACTTCTGCCAAGTATAATGGTCCATTGTATGAACATGTTCCAACGTATCTGGTGCTATCAGTAATCCACTTTCCGCTATCAAGTACTTCAGCACTTCGCACATTGACAAAACCTGGAGTAAAATACACATACATTCAACTAATTATACTCATAGGTTAAAAAAAAAAACATTTTTTTGTTAATGTAATGAGAAAACTTAGTCATAAGAATAATTAATTAGAAGAAAACTATTTTCTAAAGTATACATCTACAATAAAACACTAAAAGGGTACAATAAAAGAGGAATTAAAAGGCGTTATTAACTAAATAGGGATAGCCATAATAACATACACACTGACCTTAGACGCCTGACCAAAC
Source organism: Luperina testacea (assembly GCA_927399505.1). Lineage (NCBI taxonomy): Eukaryota > Metazoa > Arthropoda > Insecta > Lepidoptera > Noctuidae > Luperina > Luperina testacea. The sequence continues at coordinate 11,398,696 of OV656768.1, read as the reverse complement.
ACGACCAGTGAGCATGTATAAAAATAATGATAAATGTGGAAGAAGCAAAAGAAGTAACCCTACGTCCTGTGTGAGCGACAAAGGCTGTTACGATTAGAAATTATAAAATAGTAGCTAATGTCCCTAGTAGCTAGTTATTTCGCATAGTTTCTGTGTTTTTGAAGTGAAAACTTCTTTAGCATCGTTGTGATTTGAAATTTTATGAAACGAAAAAGCGACAGTAAAAAGAGACATATAAGATTTAACGTGGGAGAAAATGAGATAGGAAGCATTATAGAGTGTTTTTGTTTTTTATTAGTACAAATGACATCACATTTAATGGATGTGTGGATGTGGACGTGGACGTGGATGTGGATGGATGGATGGATGGATGGATGGATGGATGGATGGATGGATGGATGGATGGATGTTCTTTAGCATCGTTGTGATTTGAAAGTTTATGAAACGAAAAAGCGACAGTAAAAAGAGACATGTAAATTCATAAGATTTAACGTGGGAGAAAATGAGATAGGAAGCATTATACAGTGTTTTTGAAGGTTTCACTTCTACCACGTGTGAATTGCACACATGCTGTTTTTTTATGTGCTTATGCACGCGAAAAGATGCGACATTCAAAGGAATATCACATTATGTGACATTCTACACCCTAATTACGTAACACACAAACTGAATCATTGAAGGATATCGTTAATCCATTGCTTCATAATGATGTTCGAAAAAAGTGTCTGCTCAACAACGTTAATAACGCAATGAATGTTGTTGAACTGTCAAAATGAACGCCATTGCTACTGTTAGTGTGTTACGCAATCACCCCTCTGTTCCTTTAGGCGTGCTAAACACTCGTTCGGGTCAAAACCGTCCAAGCAATAACTACAAAATTTCAATTTTTCCTCTGTAGCATTTAATGCCAACCCGAAAAATTGTGTAGGACACCTTATGAGTGTATGTCCACCGTAGACATTGACGCTCGCTGTGCAGCGCAACGGCACCAACGCAACGTATCTTCCATAAGATACGTTGCGTTGCCGCCTCTGCGCATCATCGCTGCGTATAATTTCAATGTTCGACTAGCTGGGCCAATGCCATACGCGATGGTTCACGTAGACATTGGTAGGAGTCTGTTTTAAGTTAATAGACAACTAGTTACTTCAAATATAAACGACCAGGGCCCTATACCACAAACAATACAATTCAAAAAAATATATAAAATATTGCGTATAACATAAATTACAAATATAGGTTTTTCCGATACAATTATGTGGCTTCGAGTTTTGTGATATAGACACTTGTAAGGTTTACAAATTTGTAAATAATTGTAAATTGTAATTGTAAAGTTTTGTGGTATAAAGCCCAGAAATGTTTTAAAAATATATAATGTCGCGCACATAGGACGAAGGGAGAGGATAGTAAAACGAAATTGATAAATTTATGAAATAAATTAATGATAATATGAGACATTTACAATAAAAGAAATAAATAATTATACCTCACATCCGCCTTCTGGTAGGTATCTTACAAATCTCGGCATGAAGTGGAACTGCGAGCACGTTGTGTCAGTACCTTTACCCAAGTCTAAATCGACGAGCTCCAGCAATTCGTAGAATAGGAATTCCTCTGAAAAATAATATGTTCAAATGGAAATAACAAATGCATTCTGCAGACGGCGATAGTCGCAACTGTCACGGATGATTTTTTGAGAACAAATTATTTGATACTGTGAACACATTGACTTTCGAGTTTGATTCAGTCTGGTTTTCGATGTTCTCCAGTAATGTCGTGGTGTGTGGTAGTGTAAGCTGTGCGAAGAAGCTAGGAAGGCACAGCGCAACTCTAGTGGGAGAGAACTTAAGCGAAGTGAAGTTTTTACCATACACGGTCAAGCAAAACATCTACTCGCTTAGCTACACCGTAAAACAGAAATTTTGCTACTTTGCTCGCACAGCCATGGTGGAAAGCCAGCATTGGAATAGGAACATATTAATGAAATTGTGGTTAATCGTCAACCAGGCAAAAATAATGACACTAATACAGGTACTAAAAAAGATTAGAGCGCCATGGAGTGACATACTGGGACATAACACTAATATGATAAAGGCGAATGTTTGTGAGTGTGTGTGTGGGGGTGTGTATGTGTTTGTTACTTCTTCACGCTCAAACGGCTGAACCAATTTTGATAAAATTTGGAATGGAAGTAGCTGACACACTGGATTGACATATAGGCTACTTTTTATCCCGATATTCCCACGGGGTCGAAACTTATGCGGGTGAAACCGCGGGGCGCAGCTAGTTACATCTAATTCTTAAATCTAGTATAGACATAACCATAATTAAAAGAAACACTTACCAAACAGATCCAGTTCTTTCACAGTGAAGTTCTGCGGCGGTGGCTCCTCTACATACAGGATGGTGTATTCAATATTGAACCGTATCACTTTACAAATCGGCAACTTAGCGAGTTTGTAGTGAGAAAACATCGAGAAGCCAGAGAATAGGAATTCGTGCTCATCGTGTCCGATTATAGTCGGTGATTTTATTAAAAAATTTGTAGGTGGAGACACTGTTATTCTGGAAATGAGAGATATGTGTTACGGTTTTTTTTTATATGACATGTTGTCAAATCATCATTTCAGCCGAAAGACGTCCACTTCTGGGCATAGGCCTCCCCCAAGCACCTCCACTTCGACAGGTTTTGTGCTTCTCGCATCCAATGAGTTCCTGCGGCCTTCACAAGGTCGTCAGACCACCACGTGGGAGGCCTTACAACGCTACGTCTTCCGGTACGCGGTCGCCACTCCAGAACCTTTTGGCCCCATTGGCCATCTGTTCTGCGAGCAATGTGCCCTGCCCACTGCCACTTATGTTTGGCAACTCTTCGGGCTATGTCGGTTACTTTGGTTCTCCTGCGGATCTCCTCATTCCTGATTCGATCACGGAGGGAAACTCCAAACATAGCCCTCTCCATTGCCCTTTGGGTGACATTCAGCCTTCTAAGGCCCATTGTGAGCGATCACGTTTCAGTGCCATTGGTCATCACTGGCAACACGCACTGGTCAAAGACTTTTGTCTTGAGACACTGCGGTATGTGGAACGAGAAGATATTGCGCAGCTTCCCGAACGCTGCCCAGCCAAGTCGGATTTGACGATATACCTCTTTGTCAAAGTTGGACCTATCTAACTGGAGAGTTTGTCCTAGGTAAACATACTCGTCCACGACTTCGAGTGTAGCGTCTCCGATCTTCATGAGAGTGGGTGGTGAGTGGGATTTGACATGACCTTCGTTTTGTCCATGTCTTTTTCAAACCCACTCTTTCGGAGGCTCTACTGAGGTCATCGAGCAATCGAGCATTGTACTGAGGTCCTCCATAGTTTCGGTCGGGCTCCATAGTCGGCAAACCGAAGGTGAGTCATGTACTCGCCATTGATGATTATGCCAGCCCCTTTTCAGTCCAGAACCTTGAAGACATCCTCCAGTGCAGCGGTGAACAGTTTGGGAGAGATAACGTCTCTCTGTCTCACACCCCGCTGCAGAAGGATAGGATTCGAGGTCTGGTCCTGGAGTCGAACTGACATAGTGCCGTTTTCGTACAGACACTTCAGCACCTCGATGTACCGATAGTTGATCTGGCATTGTTGAAGAGACTGCAGTACGGGCCACACAGTGTTGGCAAATACGGCCCATTAAATCAGAAGTGGTTTACCTACTGTTACTGCCCCTTTTAACACCTGCAACACATAGAGGGTTGCCAATGTGTTGGTAATATTAGAAATGAAATGGAAACACGTCTTCTACGTATGTGATTGTTCCAGCACCAAAAACTTTACTAGAATATAAGTCGTTTGGCGACAATAACGATAGATAATCCTGGACAAGCTCTTACAAGGATCTCTATTGAGCCTTTCAATAATATTTGGTATAGACAGAACAAAATACGTAGAAACTTGTCGATCGAAGATTTCAAGCAGTCCATTGTTCGTCTTCTCTTTAAGTCTCGAGCTACCATATCTCAGCAGGGATTTCATTGGGCTAAAAAGTAATAACTGCTTACCTGTAGTGAAACAGCTTATCAATATTGCTCTGCGTCGGTATACACTTGGGGAAGACCTCTTCGCTTGCGTACACTCCGTGCCGCATGCCCTGTCGCCGAGCGCGCGCGCTACAGCGGCAGAGCGGTCCGCCGTTCATTTCGCCAGTGTTGTTGAACCTTTAGTTAAGTAAGGCGTGTAGAATGATTACAAGACTAACCACGAAATTAAAGTGTTTTTGCATGATCAGTAGGAGGGAAGAACATGAAAGATTTTTTGCTTTTCGTCAGATTGTTTCCTTCAATCAGACTGGATTGCCTCAACTGAAATTGTCTTAAACGGTTGGTTAAGATTAAGGAGAGAGATCGATACTGTTTGTTTCTCAATCTCCAACACCCTTGCGCATTAAACTTTATTGTCTGTTACTTACCACATCTCAAGATGAAGTCTCCTAGGGTGGCTTTGTTTCCTTTGCAACTCCAGCATAATCCTGTCAGTGTAACCTTGAAGACCATCTTCATCCAAGCATTCATCTTCACTCTCTGACGACGAACTTCCGTCTTCAGCTTAAAATAAATATAGAAAAAATCGGTTGTCTGTAAAGTCGGTTTACTGACGATAGTTGAACGTGACAACGTCATAAGAAAATACTGATAGAATAGTTGCATTGCATTTGTTAATATTCGCTTTCACTTCAAGCCGCCATGGAACGCTACAACGCTACAGAGCAAGGCCGCGAGGTAACGCTACATGAGTCATGTTTTTTCGTGTGTGCAGCCAGCTTCATCGATTTATTAGACGTTGTCACGTCAAAAAAAGATGAAACCTGCAATAATTTTGGAGGACTATCTACTCCTGTCTATCTAGTCCAGTCGAAGCAAGAGCGGCGCTACTCTGCTGTCAATAAATCCTCAACGAGACTGAGACCGAGACTGAGAGAGTTCCCACTGCTGGGACAGAGGCCTTCTCTCTGTAAGAGGGAGTGGGCCGTAATTCACCATGCGGGCCCAGTGCGGGTTGGTGGATGTCACGGGTCTCCTGTTTCATCAAAAAGATATTACAAAATTATCACTTCCCAAACAATTTTCCGCATAATTTCATTTGCCAAATCATTACTTAGCAAATAAACTTTTCACAAAAAATTGTAACGCAAACCTAATGTTTGGCAAGTGAACGTTTAAACAATAACTTGCTTACCAACTAGTACTTTTACCAATTTTAATGTAGTCAAATATTTCAGTTGGTATAACATATTTTACGCAAAATAAAATAAGCCAAATATTTAGTGCCGTCGGGGGTATTTCTGTCTGCCTATGAATTTAATTGGCCCTGTTTAATATTATATGAGGTAAAGGTATTTGTATTCAAGCGGGGCTCCTATTTCTGTGAAAAGGGTTCACAGAAATAGGAATGTCTGTGAACCCTTTGCAGGCATTTAAAATGAGGGAAATGGGGGAAATAACCATTTAAAACACTACACACAGCAGGCAACAAGGCACACACACAAAAACCAAACAAATTCAGGCACTCAAAACAGTAAAATTCATAGAATTCACAAATAATTCACTCAACCACATGTTTTCAATAACACATTGACAACAGCAATCAGTGAGTGAGTGAGTGAGTGTCAGCAAGACAACAGCAAGCATTGATGATGAAATTCAAACAGAGAATTGAGGCAGGCGCATTAAGACAATCGACTTAAATTTGTGTAACCTGGCAGACTAGGCATAATTTTTTTTCCAGATTATGCTCCTTTTAGTAAATTCGTACACTTAAAAATATCGTTAGTCGTACCAGTGAGCCACCATAATAAACTTAGATGAATGGTAGATTATTATTGTAAAATGTAAAAATACCTTAATAAACTTACATGTATGTTTGCACATGGCAACTTTAGAAGGCTTCAAAGGCGGTAGCTCGTCCACTTCAGGCCTAGCTTTTCGCCCCCTAACAATCAATTGCTTGAAGAATGTGTCACAGATCTTCTCTAGCTTGGGAGTTTGTTGAACTCCAGGTCCATCATCTACTTGCTTGTAATATAATTCTGCTGGGGAGCTTCTGTACCACATTTTTGATCCCTGAAATTATTAAATTGCAATAGAATGAAGTCTTTTGTGCAAGGAGATATTTTTCCACAACTTTTTCTAGAATTTCATTTCATACCTAGATGTTGTTTTGTTTCTATAATGTTATGTTTACACTATTTGCTAATATTTTTATATTTAAATGTTGTGATTGTCTATAATTTATTGTTGCAACATTAGAATTGTTGTTAAATAATGTATTATTACTATTGCAGTATTTGTAATGTTGACAATCCTTAATACAATAAATAAACCAAAAACAAGCACAATAAATAGCAGCTGTAGAGCTAATTTGAAATTTTAAATCCTGAAATCTGCACTTGCTAAGGCAGGTTTACCCTTTGAATAAAACCAATATGCACAAAGCCAGAAGGGAAAGCTCAAAATGTCATTGAATTACCTCCTCATCGTCTGATTTGTGTTCCTTTGACCACTGCTCCATTTTTTGTATAAAGTCCTCAGAAGTTTTGCAATAGTTTTTCCTATAAATGAAGAATTAGTTATTGTTTTGTAATGCAAGACATAAATACTAATAGCCAGAGACGTAATTGCGTTGCGAGTTTCAATGGCAATGCCCTTCATTTTGGCAATTCAACCACAATCATTGCATATTTTTACCTAGGCACACAATTTTTTTTTAAATCTAAGAAGCAATTTTTTTGCAATTGCCTTCAAAATGCTAAAAATAAATATAGATTATTTCATAAAATCCAAAAGAGGTCAATTGCAAGAGGCAAGTTTCAATTTGTAAATAAAATTTTATGTTTATAGTGATGTGGTATGCTACAACTTGTGGCACACTGAACTCAGAGATGTTATAACTCAGGAAAGAAAATAACAGCAATTAAACTAGCACAAGCAAGAAGTTTCAGGATAAAACAAGGCTATTGATGGATACTAGAACTTAAATCATTCACATACCTGAATTCTTCTAAAATTTTCTCACGGTCAGACAATGGTTTTGAGGAAGATCCATGACGTGAATGTCTTGATATATGTGACATCGCCCTTGTCCGGCTGAGAAGACGAGAGTCTCGGGAATCTCTTGTGGGTGAACGCTCACTTCGCCTGCTGGGAGTCCTGAGCCTTCTTGAGTCACGAGACTCAGCTCGACTGTGACTTCTAAAGTCCCTGCTGCGAGATGTGCTATGATGTTTTTCATATTCACATCTTTTTCTCTCATACTCTTGTCTTTCATCAAATCTTTGCCTGTATGACTTTTCCCTGTCTCTATGGCTCATGTGTGTCGGACTGCGACTACGGCGACAGTCACGACTGGCGACTGACTGACGACTTGGACTGCGACTACGGCGACAGTCACGACTGGCGACTGACTGACGACTTGGACTACGACTGTGTCTGTGTCCACGACATCTCATTTCTCTTTCTCTTTCACGATCTCTATCATAACTTTTGTCACGACTAGCAGAAAAACTACGTTTTGATGTAGTACTGCGAGAGTATCTGTCAATTGAATCCTTTCCCGTTCTAACATCCCTTCCACTGTGAGATCTTGATGATTTTGATTTTCCAGAACTAAAAGGGTTTTGCCAGTCTTTAGAGCCACTTGCAGTTGGTCTTGTATGACTATGGAGCTTCACGTTGGAGTAGTTTAGTGGTTTTGCATAGAAGGGTGGCGGGGCTGAGTGTACGTTTATTGGAATTACGGCGTAAGGTCCGGGTGGTGGAGGTACGTTCATGGGGGGCAAGGTCGTCATGTGCCCGTAGGGCGGCGGCGGCTGGTCGACCGCTGGCAGAGGTGGCGGCGGCGCGTACGGTGGTGGACAATTAAATATTTGCGGAAGCGGCACACTCGACGGTATTGGAACAGGCGGTGGTATGTCCAACCGCGGCGGAGGAACGCTGTAGTTCACTGGTGGCATGGACATTTTCGTTGCCAAGTTAATAACTTCATTTCAATCAAACGTTTCCTTCGCATACTTATTTTTAAACAAAATTTACATTACACACAATACATGTTGCTCAGTTGCTATCAGACAGATATAAGAAATTACTATTTTCATGTTTTGGACTTTTGGTTACGATCAAAAGCAGGAAAGCTAATACAATTTTGCGTATGTGAAAACAAGAGAAGACGAGATTCAATTCAATGCTCAAAAAAACAACTAATTTTGTTTATGACTTTGAAGTTTGACATAGACGTTCCTATCATCTGTTCTAGTCTTTGATTCGATCAATCGATCGAATCACAGACAATGGATGTTTTTTTCTTGAAATCTCTTCAGCCACAGTGTATGACTGTGTTGAGGTCAGTGTCTTGAGCCAGGCGGGGTCGACTCATTGGGTAAACTTTGGAATACCTACGGGGGCTAGACCTGTGTTGCCAAGTTTTCCTCTATTATGTAAGACCTAAAAGTTTCGGTCTCTAATAATGACGTTTTCAAAGATGGCAACATTAGTAAAAATAAAAAGTAGCTTAGGTGTTAAAAAGCTACCATCTGGTAGTTTTAGCGACATTTTTGTTTAAATTATTAATCAACAAATTAGCCGACATAATATTTCGCATATTTATTCAACGTTAATTTTATTAGAATACAATAAATATAACTATAGTTCATGTCGAATATAATAGATATACGCTCGTATAGCATAGGTTTTAACTTTAAATAAACAAAAGGGTTACCAATCAAGTCAATACATAAATAATAAATTTAATTTACTGCAACGTAACGGGCAGAGGCTACTTTCTTTCTAAAATTATTAATTTTACAAGATTAGGTGGGTACGATTTTGTTTAATGTACATGGCAGCCCCACAAATACCACTTCACATGAAAAATGTCTGCCGGCGTAAGCGCATATTGATGTTATTTCTTGTGAATTCTCTTTTTGCAACGTTAAGTGTTATCCTCGCTATTAACGACGTTGAGTAGAGCCTAGGAGCCTACGTTCCACCGTCTGTGTGCCGAATCACCTGAGTGTTGTGTACGAGATAGTGATTATAGTTTGTGCTTATGTTGTTTGTTGATAGGTATAAATTCAGTTGCCCATTTTGATAGCTCCTATGTATGCAATACCAATTGTGTAATTTATAATAAAGTACTTTTGACATAAAAGACACACTACTGTTTTTATTATAATAATACTAGTAAAAACATTTGACAAAAAATTGTGATTTATGTCAAAACTCAAACTTTTTTACTAGAAGAATTATCTCCTATCCACCTTTTAAGTTAATTTAAACAATAAGGCTGCTTGACCACCAAAGCGGAGCTGGAAAATTGTAACCAGTAAAATAGCACAATTATTAAACATCGGTTACAGTTTCTCAGTTCTGCTTTCGTGGACCATCCCAAAGAAACATCTCAAAGAAAACATCTCAAAGAAATCGATTTTGAATATCCCGCTTTCACAAGTTTTTGGGGGCACCCACTAGGTGGCGCCAAAAACCGTACCATTTTATTTGTTCGTAGTTGACGTTCTTCTCCTAGAGTAAATATGTTCCTTGGTCTTGAGCAGTCGGGAACTCGGGAGTCGGGATCGGGACGCCCACAAGGTAGTCACGATAGTGTCTTGAGCAGTCGGGAACTCGGGAGTCGGGATCGGGACGCCCACAAGGTAGTCACGATAGAAATGGAAAGTTACGACTGGAACCATTAAGATATTGTATGTCTATGACTGGAACGGGGAGCCGAATATACGTGATTCAGCGTGATTAGCGTCACCGACCCGAGCGTGACAGTTACCTATCCATCCATCCATACTATAAATTCGAAAGTAACCCTGTCTGTATGTTATCTTTTCACGCTTAAACCAGTGAACGGATTTCGATAAAATTTGGCAGAGAGATAGATTGCATCCCGGGGAAGGACATAGGATAGTTTTTATCGACATACCTCGCGGGGGAAGCCGCGGGCGGAAGCTAGTATAATATAATTTATGGTAGTTGTAGGTACAACAACCACCACCGGTGGTGGTTGTTGTAGTCTCATCTTTCGTGGCACGCATTGTGTACAGAACCGAAAAGTCCGAGAGAGACAAAGTTAATGTGTGTGTGTGACCAGGTAGTCGTCTCTTTCTAGAATTTTGGTTGGTCCAATTTTAGATCCCTAAGAAATTGGCGTTTTGTCGGTCACTGTGATCTCAAATACCCTAAAAACAGTCTTAGTGCAAGTGTCTACTCTTGCACTAAGGATTCCGTGTCACGGAATCTTATGGTTTAGATTCCTTTTATTTGCCATGATAAAGAAACAACAGCAAATCAGATTCTGTGAACAACTAGCTACCTATTCTTGGCACCCTCTGGGTTCAGCAGGTAAAGGCTATTTATTAATTTTTACTGAACCATTCATTTCAATTGATAGGTGAATAAAGGCTTGAGTTACAAAAAAATACTATTTGGAAAAGGAACTAAATTAAAACAAGTTTTGTAAACACTAACAACTTTATTCAACAGTAAATGTTTCATGAGTTCAAAGAATAAACTAAATTATGACAAATATCCCTCATCTTGGCACTTCCAAGGCATTCTCCATCCTTATATAGAACTCCAAATTGTCCTTCTGTGAGTGCCCTTAATTTATTTTCTAATATTATAGTAAGTCCTTTGGTATTTTTGACCACTCTACAGGCCGTGAGTGGTTTAGTGTGTTGAAATCTGAAGTGGCAATTCAATACATGATTGTTGACTAGTTGTGATGGCTCACTGTGTATCCAATGAGGAGGGCCCGTAAAGCAGATGTTATTCCACAGTGCAGGATGCTTGGTGCCAGATACCTGAAAAAAAAAGATATTGTGTATAAAAAAAAAGGAAAAGATAACCTGGCAGAATTTGAGGGACAGTGTAGTGGGACATTTTAGGGCAACCAAAAAATTAAATAAATGGTTTGGTCTCAGTTTTGAGAATGTTTGTTGGAAATAGTTTAGGATTGAATGAAAGCATGATGGTTGACAGGGGAGAATGGACGAAGAAAACGTGTTGCGCCAACCCAAGTAACATAGAACAAGGGCAGGAAGATGATCAAATTAGAATAAGTTGAATGAAAGAGACCACATGGCAGAGGCCAATGACCAGTGGTGGCACATTGGTATAGGCCCCGACTTACAAGTTGTAGGTTGTGGGTTCGAACCCAAACGGGCGCTTTATATTGTATAATTTATTCCGTGTACCCCAGTCCCCAGCAGGAAAGTAGCTCCTAGAGTGATAGGAGTGGAACATATAAAATATTATATATTATATCACGTTCGTATATAACGTATATACGAACATAACGACGTGCGTAATCTGCTGTAAAAGTGCGCCAAATAAAAAAATTGTGCGCTTTGTCGTTTTGGAAAAAACGGAAATAACGATTCCTGCTGGAGTAACGTTTTTTCAGCAGGAAAATTCTAAGCAAATGATCGGAGAGAGAAATATTGTGCATGGGCAGAGAGCTTATATTTGTGCAAAAATGTGCGCTTGTGCGTCTTCAGATTTTCTAGATATTGTATTTCCTGCTGGAGTGACGTTTTGCAGAATCGTGCATCTCTAAAACCATTGTATGTGCGCCAGTAGAATAATTGAAATATATGAACCCGTCGCTTTTTTGTAGTCATTCGAATTTGGTCGGATAACCAGTCGTTGTTTATTATATATTATGTTTTTTGCTTATATCTACTTAATGCGAAACATTCCTAGCTGAATATTTTCACTATATATATTCTAGACTAAACGCACAAATTTTTGGTTTACACTTATACATCTTGGGTTGAGCCGAGTTCTTGTATTTTGCCGTCAAAGTTCGACAACCCCGTCGTTTCGACTTTAGGCAATATTATTCAATAACGCACGCATGCATGTACACTTTTGAAACTTTTTATGGTTATTATAAGCGTCAAGAAGGACCGAAAATGGTCAAGGTTTTTACCTTGACCATTTTGAGAGCAGTGGTGACAGCGGGTGGTGGTGGTGGTGGTGGTGGTGGTGGTGGCAGTGGTGGATATGCCAGTTTCTTCACAATGTTTTTACATTGTGAAGAAACTGGCATATCCTAGAACTAAAAATTTGAAGCCATGTGACATCCACCAATCCACACTAGACCCGCATGGTGGATTATGGCCCACTCCCATTCTTAGAGAGGAGGCCTGTGTCCCAGCAGTGGGAACATTATAGGCTGCTTATTATGGCTACATGACATACCACATAAATATTGTTTGTCTCCAAATCTTTCTTGAATATGAAGTATGCTTCTTTGTAGCCAGACACACAGCATCTCTGGCCCACGGTCCATTTGTGAAGCCCTCCATGTTCACCCACCACTTGTCCTGTATCTATATCTATGAATGAGCCTTTTTTTGTTTCAATGTACTGTAAAATAAAAATTCAATCATTACTACATTTTGATTTTCAGAATAGAATGTACACCATATAAATTACAAACATAAATAGAGAAATTTTACAAAGGGTGACACAATGGGCTGTCTTATCGCTAAGAGTGATCTTTTAAAGACAACCTTTGGATGGTAGGTACTCTGTGATGTACCATTTAAATAATACAATAAATACATACATAATGTATATTATACTAATCTAAAAAAATACAGTGAAACCTGGTTAAGTGAGACTTCAAGGGACCTGCAAATTTGTCTCACTTATAGAGGTATTCCACTTACCAAGTGTCTCAGATATCCAGGTATAAATAAATATCTGTCTCATTTACAGAGGGTTCCATTAATAGAGGTTAGGAAATAGAGGTTATTTCAGTTACAGAGGTGCGATATTAAATAAAATAATGTATTATGTAAACATTATAAGTACGTGAGTTTTAATCTTTATTGGGAATAAAAAAAAAATAAAGGAAGGTACCTAATAAATGTAATAAACAAAAATATTCAAACATGTTTTTTTATAAATAGTACAAAAATGTAAATAAAATATCAATTATAAAAATCTGTCATTTTAGTTTGTCTTTTGGAAGTATCAGCCATCAGATGTATTTCGATGTTATAAATTTTATCAAATATGCTTTGGTCATTTTGGTTTGCTTCGTCCCACTAACAGAGGTAATTCAGTGCCAAAGTGTTGGGACCTCAGCATGAGTTCCAGTTATGGAGGTTTCTCACTTATCCAGGTCCCACTTAACCAAGTTTCACTGTATATACATATATAATAATAAACAAGAAACAGATCTAGAATTTAAACTGCCTTTCACAAGACCAACTGTATCATTGATGATTTTTATTGTCCTACTTATTTATTTTTAAATTTACAACAATGCACACTTACTTTTTCAATTCACTTTAGGCATTGGTGTAGTGGTTAATATCGGCTTTGTTTGCCACAGTAAAAAAATATGTTTATGTTTAAAATGTTTTGAGTTCAACATAATAACACAGGTCAACAATTTTTTTCCCAAGAAACCAGACTATACTTTTCCGAAGGATTTTGACGCGCTGAATTCAAATCTGGCCTCAAAATTGCTCTATCACGTCAGGGTTTCGAGATATCCTAACCTAAAAGTGCAAAAAATACCGTTTTTGCTCATTTTTGAGGTTATGTAGCACGGCCGATCCTATTTTCTTTCTAAAATTATTAATAGCATCTCAAAGGACTAGTTTTTCTCTTTAAAATGACGTTGAGTTTACTCAAATATCTTTTTTTTTCGCTGAGAAATTGCATTTTGAAATTTTCCAATAGAAAATGTATGTGTATGAATTCTCAAACGTAGAACAATACACGTACGAAAATTTCAAAATGCGATATCTCAGCGAAACAAAAAGATATTAGAGTAAACTCAACGTCATTTTAAAGAGGAAGACTAGTGCTTTGAGATGCTATTAATAATTTTTGAAAGAAAATAGGATCGGCCGTGCTACATAACCTCAAAAATGAGCAAAAACGGTATTTTTTGCACTTTTAGGTTAGGATATCTCAAAATCCTGACGTGATAGAGCAATTTTGAGGCCAGATTCGAATTCAGCGCGTCAAAATCCTTCGGGAAAGTATCATCTGGTTTCTGGGGCAGAGCGTTTGTCAAATTTTGTCGACCTGTGTAATTAAGATACACTTTTGACAGGGCACAAATAACTTTCTTAGGTCATGCAAAGAGGTTGCATCAGTACTTACTTCTTCAATAAAATTTTGAAACTTATTTTTGCCAATGAAGCATATTCCTGTACTATCCTTTTTGTTGGCTACATTAAAAAGGCCTTCAGTTTTAGCTATCTCTCTGACTTCCTTCTTCAGTAACCCGGCTATTGGAAACATGCATTTCCTGAGAGAAAATTGCTTTACTTGTGATAGAAAAAATGTTTGATCTTTGTGCTTATCAGTGGGCTGTAGCAACCTAACTCCTGAAAATAAGTAGTAATATTTTTTTAAATTCTACTGTGTATAAATTTACTTTGATTGGTACTTTGTAAGTTTGTAGTGCAAAAATATACCTTCGTTCTCATTATACTTTTCCAAAAACGGACCGAATGATGTATTCGCATAGTGACCAGTAGCAATAACATCAATTCCTAAATTGTTCCTGCAATGTTGGAAAAAGCTATCAAATTTAATATATCGATTGCACAATATGTCTGGGTTGGGTGTTAGACCCGTCTCATACTCTTTAAGTATTACAGTGAATACATCATTCCAATATTCTTTTATAAAGTAAACTCTATGCAAGGGAATATCGAGCTTACGACAGACGTATGTTGCGTCTTCAAAATCCCTTTCATCTGAACAAAATCCGGCTTCATAGTTATTATCCCAATTTCTCATAAACACGCCTTCTACTTGGTACCCTGTAAGTATTATTATTAGTCATAAATGATGATTACTTTGCCGACAAAATCGACATAAAATGTTTCATGTTGCCCTTTAAAATTACCAGCTCGTTTGAGAAGAAGTGCAGCCACGGCACTATCAACACCTCCTGAGATCCCCAACGCAACTTTTTTAAACATTATGGAAGTATAATACAACAGTCTTCATACAATATTAACGTTACATTTTATCATTTTTTACTGCAACCTCTGAACCTACTGTGACGGTGTGCAATATCGATGACAGTGACATGACATTGACATAAATTGACATTAGTAATAACTAGTGATGTTCAAATCCGCTATAAACTGTAAACGTGTTATTAAACTATAAAATATATTCATATAGTCTGTTATTTTATACGCTATAATTATAGCGCGCTATTTCAAAACTCGGGCGCAGTCTGAACGCGGAGACGCTATAATTTAGCAACACGCTATCACGCTAAACAAACTTGATGAATTGATGATGCGCGGTAGATGTTAACGCGCTATACATTATAGTCGCTAACGCTATCGTGCTATCTCGTTCTGGCCCCGCTGTGCGAACGCCATCTTGCTATCTCGTTCTGGCCCCGCTGTGCGCGTTTAAACTTTTATTCGTTGAGTAGGTCGAGGCGCTATAATATAGCGCGAAGTCCGAGGCGCTATAATATAGCGCGAAGTCAGAGCCGCTAATAGCACACGCTATACGCTATGTACACATAGTTTGTTATATTTTGGCGCTATACGTTTTATTAACCACCACTAGTTAAGTAATAACTGTTGTCTATTTTTTTTTAATTTATTCATGACCTTGGATCATGCCTTGGATACGTGTCTTTCAGTCGTAAATGTTGTCTATGGTGTGAAAATCAATCAGGAAGACCGTAGACGATCATCCTCACAGAACAGGAAATATTATGTAAAGTACACGCAGCGAGTTTAGTCGCCGCCGCCGCCGCCGTCGCCGGAAATTTCAAAATCAATCTTCCACACAGATTTTGACAGCAGATTTGTTGCTAGCGATCTAAAAATCCGTGTGTGGACGTGAGATTCAGCAAAGACTGCGAATGATTCAATAGCTCTCGTTTTTAACCGACTTCAAAAAAGGAGTAGGTTCTTAATTTGAATGTATAAATATATATTATAATAAGATATATACAGGGTGAATTTTCCAAGTGGGCGTGGGTGGCCAAATCCGAAACAATGAGGAATAGCGAAAAGTTTGTACTGCATTCAAAATTTGAATTTAGGAGATATTATTGTAAAAGTGACTGCGCTGCGGGTGTATTGAGCATCATTTCGAACAAGGTTGTCGATATGAATACTTTAAAATAAGAAGCAGTTTATTAAAATCTAACATTTTCCTTAAGTTTGTTCATTTTATGTATGGTCCTCTAGCTCCGTCATATACGGATTTGCAAAATTATTTTTTTTATGGATAAGATGTATCTTATCCATAAAAAAAATAATTGACCACCCCTGAGGTGTACCTCAGGGGTGGTCCTATATTATTTTGATTAGCTTTGCTAGGGTAGTTTTTGAGTTAGATTCAATAATACGATTTTTTCCATTTAGTCTATATTGATGATGTTTTAATAACTTCTTGTCACTGATATTTACTGAGCAAGTAGTGTGGTGTAGGTAACATATAACTAAAAAGTGACAAAAACAAAAAAAAAACCTATTTAAAAAAAATTAAAATGCGGGAACCAACGAAACCGACCTCTGAAAATTTTTTTTCCACTTTGTAGTGTTTTTTGTCAAAAAGTTTTTGCGCTAAACGGTGAGGTTACCAGCCCCATTAATCTGTAATTTTATTCTGTATACATTTCATAATCTGTGACACTCGGTGATTTGACAAGATTGTTTGTTGAATGAAGTTTACTTGCACTGTAACGTAGGTTATTCTTGCGGTATTTAAGAGTTTTTGGGTATATTTATTCACCAAAATGTCGAACATTAATCTGCAATGTCTATTTGGAATACAGTGTAATGATTTCGTAATGATAGCAGCCGATCAGAGCACTAGCCACAGTATTATGGTGATGAAAGACGGTGAGTTAGCGGTTTTTGATCACGGATTGAATAATATCAAGCCATGTTCCTGCACTAATATAATATTCCTGCACTAATAACTTCGAATCGTTTCTAGATGAGGATAAGATCCACAAGATATCTGACAAATTGATAATGGGTGTAATTGGCGACCAGGGTGACTCTACCCAGTTCGCAGAATACATTGCTAAGAATATTCAGCTGTACAAAATGCGCAATGGATACGAGCTAGGGCCCACTGCGGCCGCCAATTTCACACGCCGGAATCTCGCCGAGTATCTGAGAAGCAGCGTATGTATAAATCAAAACAATATGCTATTAGATTAGTCTTTAGACAAGTTATACGAGAAAGCCTGCAGAAACTGTCTAAAACTAGACAGAACTTGTATATTGTCCGCCCCTAAGACGACCCACTGACTGTATATTGATATACCATCATTTAACTAATGTTAAAACAAAACAAAGATGCAAAAGTCAAGCCATCATAGTAACAATATTATGTTCCCTTGTACATGGTTGTTAAGAAAATAATAAAAATTTAATGTTTTAGACACCTTACTTCGTGAATGTGTTGATGGCTGGTTATGACAAGGAGAATGGCCCAGAACTGTACTTCATGGATTACCTAGCATCCAGTGTGAAAGTACCTTTTGCTTGTCATGGTTATGGTGGTTACCTCAGTTTGAGTATCATGGACCGCTACCACAAGAAAGGTAAGTTAATAATATTGTCCACATGACCTTAAATTATATTATCTTGTTTTCTAGAAGTGCACTCAACTTATGTTACATTGTGTATTGTGATTATTGTAATTGCTTACATTACACACACAGGGTGGCAGGGACATTGAGTGCAACCAGGGGCGGTACCTTCATAGAAGCCGAAAAGCCCGGCTTGCCCTAATAAAATCATAATTCACAACAACAAACTTACTTAAACCTATCAATAAATAAATATATTAAAAAAATACCAATCAATGAACTCGAACACAAACATTAATAACTGAAAATCAGCCAATCCCTCAGTTGGGTGTTTTTTTTATATGTTGAAAATCTGTGGGCTTGCCCTAATTTTGACCCCTAGGCACGCCACTGAGTGCAACCTGTTATCATGGATCCAGTACATGATTTTGAACACCTCAGCATTGAAATTTTTTGTCAGTTATAAAAAAAAATTGCATTTTCATACTTTTTGACTGTGTAGGTATTGCACTTTTCTTTGGAATAGGCGATTTTTTTTTATAATCAACAAAATATTTTTATGGTACGGTCTAGAATCAAGTGCTGAATTCATGGTTCCAGTTTCAAAGTCCCTGCCACTCTGTTTAGCCTATACCACACATGGATAATCTCCTCCCCTCAATAAAGGATTACTCCTTTTCAGTTATCCTTTCTTTTTCTCACTACACTCATCTTAACAATTTGATAGTTTCTTTTTCCACTTCATTTAAATACTAAAATAGTCACATTTCTAAACCATCATTACTTTTCAGATGCCACTGAACAGGAAGCTTATGAGATACTGAAGATGTGTGTGAAGGAGGTCCATAGGAGATTGTTTGTCAGCCTGCCCAACTTCCAAGTGACTGTTGTTAATAGGGAGGGCATCAAAATACTGCCCGTTATCAACTCAGAACTGTTGAAGTAATTTTCTTAATAAAGTAATATTTTCATCATAATTGTTTTTTTTTTATCATGTTATAAATGATAAATGATTTTATTTCTGTAAGTAGGTTTGCACAAACACTTTTACACGTCAATCATAATTTTTTTAAACTAGATGAGGTCGGCGTTTCCTATCTGACTACTCTGAGAAGAAAGGCCGAAACAAACTCAGAGGTCATAGTCTCTTTTAAAGTCCAGACATAATCTTGGTCAAGTTATATGAAGACCATGTAGGTCGATGTCTGAGATGGTCTTTTGAGGAAAGAACCACACAGATTGAGAGGACCTGTCCAGTCAGTGCACGCAGTTAGGATAAGAAGATAACATGTCGTTGGCGGACGAAGGGGGTCTGTCACTTGTAGTGGGGCCCGCGTTAGTACCCACGGCGTATTTCCTTGTCACGCGGGTTAGCGCCCCTGTGCATTCCTCCTCCGATGTGATGGGATGCACCTGTGAACTCGTTCGAAACTGCAGGATACGGGCCAGACACGCACGCGGACACAAGTCCGTATGACATGATAGGAAATAGGCTCACAAACAAGCTGATGCTGTAATGGTATCGCTTCGGATTGCTGTTCGCCGCGAGCAATGTTAAGCCTCAAAACAACGCTTATGCATGAGCAGGTTCATAATATGGACAAACGTCTCGAGCCCTTTGTGTAAAAATTTTATTATTTCTGAGATCCCTTTCCACCTTTGCATCCATCACACATTTGTTGCAGGAGGCGACAGCATCCCGCGCACTTCACTCTTTAGCATGGACTGACCTAAAACTGGGAATAGGCTTAACAGCAGTTTTAGGTATTCAGCATACCTAAAACTGCTGTTAATGTCGCTCAAAAGCTGTGCATTGAGCATACGGTATGCTCAATGCCCAGCATTTGAGAGGGGTACCCAACCTTCTAACATAGGTTCTTTTAAAATCGTTACCGGGGGGGTAACGATTTTAAGTTACTTCGTCGACTTATGCAGAAAAGTATAATAATTAATATCAAATAAATTGTAAACCAAATAATCTTGAATTGTATTTTTATTTAAATACTAAATCTTTGCTTAGTCTAAAAATAATATGTTCATAATTTATTTATCCTCCAGCCTTGCTTCGTTCTGGGCTAGATGCCATCGTGTCCTGGTTGTCCATTTGTGAACTATTTGGGTTGTCGCCATCGCCCATGTTGTCACCTTCATTGTCTGATGGCTCTGTAACAGATATTCATATTATTACAACAGGATACGTAGCACCGGCAAAAGTCGCACATCGAAAAAAAAGTGCGATTTTTAAGGTGCAGGAATTTGGACTTTCATTACGTAATAGGGCTCAAACTCAAAGCATTTATTTCAATTAAACCATTTACAGGCACTTTTGAATTGTCAAGAAGTCGGTCAGTCAGAAAATATGAAGCTAGTTGCCCATTCCAAAGCGTAGGTACCTATGGAGAAGAACGGGCAAGAAACTCCATGGACACTCTTTTTAAATTATATTTCTAGGCTAGTGTCCGTAACTGCACTCAATGCAAGTATTTTGCGCACGGGTGGGAAATTCGATTATTCGGTCTACCCCATAATGCTACCGGACACAATAATTATCTGCAAAAGGACAGTACTTATTTTTCTTGAGCTGGATCAACCATTAGTTATAGTTAATACTTACATTTTTTTTAGCCTGCGCTGTCCCGCTCCTGGGCAAAGGCCTCCCTCCACTCTTCCATCTTTCGCGAGCCCGCGCGTCCTCCTTCCAGTTTTGATGGAACCTATCCAGCTCGTCCCGCCATCTCCTACGTGGTCTACCGCGACCGCGTGAATAAATTACTGATCAAGATTATTAGAATTACCTTTCTTATCTGCTGGCATATCTTCAGTTCTATTGGCAACTTGGAAGTGGTATTCCAGCTCGTCAAAATCAAATACTTGGTCTGTTGGTAGCAGACATGGTAAATATGCTGGGAATGTGGGTTTGCAGGCTATTACTGAAAAAAAAACCGCAAACCATATCACCTCATAAACTAGTCAAGTTTAAACATTTATATGTATAAATCGTGGTCCGATCGTAAAAATGGCCATATTGTGATCTGCCTGGCCATTACATGATTTGATCTATTTATCGATATTCCCAGGGGACCACTGGGCATATCGCAACGTATGCATTTCACGCCGCTAGTGGCACCCCAACCAAATGGATTATGTTAGAATTGTGACCAACTACGAGAGAGCTGAGCGAGCGTTGCCGCGGGGGTGGCCGGCGAGCGCTACATTATTACCCGACTGCGCGGCAGCAAAGACAATGTTATGTTTTATGTGTATCTATGTCGATATGCCCAAGCATCACTGGGCAAATCGCGCGAACGCTGAGCGTAGAACGATACGGTGGATGGTGAAATGATAAAATGGCGACGTATCTTGAAATGGCCGGGCAGATGCCCGGCCGGATGTATGGCTAGTTCTACGATCGGACGACGATATATTGTAATGTAACAATGGCATTTTAGTTTTGATAAGTTGTCCTGAATATGCAATGGCCAATTATGTGTTGCCAATGCCACTTACAAGCTTTCATTTGCAAGAGGCAACAAATAAGAAAACACTGTCAGTACTTACATGGGAACACTTGATTGTCCTCTGTATTGAACAGGTTGTGTGTCTCACTAGTCTTTGCTAGGAATTTAGTCAATGCTCGCTCAATATCTCTTTTCTGTGAAGCTGCTTTCTCTCTGATTGCTTCATATTCTGTTACTGGCTGTTTGTGGGTCTGAAATATAAAGATATTCAGTTAATTTAGAGATACTATACTAGTATCAACAATTGCATTTCAAAACTTCTTAATCGGCTATTCGGTAATTGGATGAGAATTGAGAGTGAATTTAAAGCATGCGTCACGTTTAGGCACATTTCGTACATGTGAGAGAAAGATATAACACTCTCTTGTCTCTCATACGAAAACTCTCTTATTCTTTATTTTTCAAGAAGTTCACAAAGAGAAGTGTGAAAGACAATGGGTCAGAATCCATAGTCTTTCAAACTTCTCTTTGCATTCTAGTCTGTTTAAAGGTTTGCCTTTACCCAGCAGAGAGTTGTGTTACAACAAAAATACAATATATTCTGACTATTTCTGACCTATGTTGTATTTTCAGAACTTACAGGTGTCCTAATATAGGCATGTGGATCAGGTAGTGGAGGTAGGTGGAATGGTATATGAGGAGCAGGTTTTGCTTTAGATCCTGCAGACAGCATTGCTGGTGTTCGAGGAGCTGGGGCCTGCTGTGGTGGCTGAATCACATGCCGGTTTGGACGAGCTGCATACTGTTCTAGGCCTTGTAGACTAATGCCTGTAAATGGACAATAAACTATGTAATCATTGTGTTTCATAGAATGAAGGGACAAAGTTTAATATTAATAAAGAAGAAAGGTAATAAGTAGTTCAATTTCTCAAAGCGATTTGCTTTCAGAAATTGTGTAAGCCATTAATATTCATGTCATACAAAATGCAATTTATTTCTGGTTGGTGTTGAAGAAAATATAGTACTTACCCATATTAATGAGGGCCATAACCACATCTCCCAAAACTGGTTCTACCCTTCCGGAGAGCTCACAGTAGCCTTTAGCCGAGTTGCCAACTTCTGACAGAACTAGAAAAATAATGCCATTTCTATAGTATTGATACAGTTGCAGAACTTTCAGAGGGAATTAGCATTTTATCTAAACTAATACGGTATTATAAAGAGGTAATATGGGGTAACACAATAGATAAAAATATACTGGAAATTTGGTCAGTGGGTCGTCTTAGGGACGAATTTTTTTTATATACATATATGAGGGATGTGCAGACAACTCTAAAGGCAAATAATTTGTACTATTTATCTTGCGGATTTTCTATCTTGCTGTAGTCAAGCGAATTTTTGGGGTAGTATTACAAAAAGCCATTAATAATTTAAATCCGTTTAATTAATTTTTTTTATTGGTAGATTTACTTACAACATTGAAGCATTTCTGTGAGAGTTTCTAGTGCCATTTTGTTAGCAGCATCGAAGCCAGTTTCTAGCAGTACAGTGGAAACTGCTATATTTAGTATTCGTCTTCGTGCATCTGGGCCACTCTCTACTTTTTCCGTGTTTTCTGCCATATTCTGTAGTGCAATTACGTAGTTTATAAAAATTACAATTAAGAATCAACAAACACAACACGAAGAAATATATTATTTTGCTTTTTGACAGTTTCTTTGTTTTTTATTGTTGCTGCAGCTGTGCGGCATTTAAGACTTGGCCTTTTACGCAAGACATAGACAAAATAGAATTGTTCTGTGAAATCTAAAAGCGGATATACACGAGCTAGATGATGCCCACCTAAAATTATGATAAGTATTACATACACAGGCAGTGACTTTAGTCACCATACATCAGCGACTCTCCCATCCACATATTATTTTGACAGCAGATTTGTCGCTAGCGTCTGTTTGTGGCATTAGGTAACCTCGGAATGATTGATTCACATTGTATGTTTTATATTGTGAAAACGACGCGATTGGAACTTGGAACACTGCTGATTCTGAGTTTTGACTTTGACATTAATGACAACCTGACACATTGCGTAAAATTGCGTTTTTGACGTGTAAGCGTAAGCATAGCGTAAGCAGTTAAGCACAAAGCATCGATTTCGTCTCGATTTATACTGATTTCTTGCTCTTTTCAGTCCTAGCTTATAGTTAAAATGTGTCCATTCTGAAAATCAGGTAATTTTTGAGGTTTGTGTTCAAGTTCAGATGAGAAATTTACTTCAAATTAGCTTATGTATCACTCACCAAAGTCACCAATTGGAGTAGTAAATTGGGTAAGTGCCTTGCCTAATCATAATGACATTTTTACAAATCTTCTTGGAACTCGTTGTTGTGTCTTCAGTTAATTAAACACAGCGCAGAATAATTAAACCTTTATTTGGTGTTAAACAAATATATATGTGAGAAAAGATAAAAGATATAGAAAGCGAACTTTGATGGACATACACACGTTGACAACAATAATAAATCTATCAAAATAAATTTTCTTATTGTTCCAAACAACAGTTGTCAATTTTAAAAACAATCTCATTTTAAAATTCACAACCAGCCTGTCTACAAATTAATGTGACAGACATGAGGTTACATATGTTTGCTCCAACACTCCTCCTTAATCTCGTGTCCATTCACACACCATACATGTTTATCAAACACACACACCCATGCCTCTCACACACCACTGAAACTTCTCTCTTGGAAGTGGTTTCGTTAAACCATCTGCGATCATGCATGTGGTCTCCTTATACTTCAGTATCACCTCATTATTTACAATTGCCTCACGCACAAAATGATACCTCACATCTACATGCTTAGTACGTTGGTGATGTACTGGGTTTTTGGCAATAGCGATGGCAGACTGACTATCACTGAAAATGGTCACGGCTTCATCCAATTTGTAGCCCTGTCCATCAGTTACTTCGGCTATTAGCCTTCTCAGGAATATTGCTTCTCTTGCAGCTTCTGATAGTGACACATATTCTGCCTCTGCTGTACTAAGAGCTATTGTTCTTTGTTTCTTGCTCTCCCAGCTGATTGCGCCACCTTGCAATATGAAGACCAAACCAGAGTATGATCTCCTATCAAACTCTCCAGCATGATCTGCATCTGCATATCCTTCTAGAGGTCCATTCTGTCCTTTTAAATATTTTAGACCATGACTCTTAGTGCCCTTGAGATAACGAAGTACTCGTTTTGCTGCGATCCAATGACTCTCGTCAAATGAATTATTAAACTGACTCAAACTGTTCACTGAATGAGCAATATCTGGACGTGTGCACACAGCAAGATACATAAGAGAACCTATCAATGCTCTATATGGTAGGTCATCTCTTGACTTGTGTTCTGATGGAGGCTTCTCTAGCCTTTGTCCAGTTACTTCCGGCGTTGAAACTGTCTTTGCATCTTCCATGCCAAATTCTCTAAGCAACTTTTCGATATATTTTTCTTGATTGAGGTTTATGCTATTCAAATTTTGTTTAATTTGAATACCAAGCATCAACTCTGCCTTGCCAAGATCTTTCATATCGAATTTTGACATAAGCTCTTTCTTCACTACCTTCATTTCTGTTAAATTGTTCCAAAATAGCAGAATGTCATCTACATAGACAGCCAGGATTATTATGTTCTTTCCTCTAGTCCTAGTGTAGACGCAGGGTTCATTTAAGGATCGCTTAAAGTTTAGCTTCCTCAGTTCCTCATCTAATTTTATGTTCCAACTTCTTGGAGCCTGCTTCAGTCCGTATAATGACTTCTTCAGAAGACACACATAGTCCTCTTTTCCTTTTTGTTCAAAACCATGTGGTTGTTTCATGTAAACAACTTCATTTAAGTTTCCATTTAGGAATGCAGTCTTAACATCCATCTGATCAATTTGAAGATCCAATTTAGCTGCGAGAGCTATTAAAGTTCTGAGTGAGCTGTGTCTCACAACTGGTGCGAAGGTCTCATGGTAATCAATGCCTCTCCTTTGACTATATCCCCTTGCTACCAGGCGTGCCTTATACCTATATCCGCCCACCTCTTCTTTGATTCGAAATATCCATTTAGAATCAACGATGTTGTAAGGGTACGCTGGTGGTTTGACCAGTGTCCAGGTATTGTTTTTTTGTAGAGCATCTAACTCCTCCTCAATTGCTTTTCTCCAATTTTCTTTATCCATGCGTGATAAAGCTTCATCCACTGTCAGTGGAAAAACACTTTCAATAGCTTGATATGTGATGTGATCCGGAAATTGTTTAGGTTTCCTCTCTCTTAATGGATATCTTCTCTCACTAGGAAGTACCGGCTCTGGTTGTAGTACCTCTTCGTCTCTTTCATCAAGGGATTCCCATTCATCACAGCTTTCTGTTTCATTGCCATTAGATTCTTCATTTTGATCTAAATCATTTGTATTTATTTCTCTTACAGTCTCATTCTGTTCTTGAAGTTCTTCTTCACTTTCTATCACAGTGTTTGTTGGTACAACTGGTGGATTTTCGTGTTCAAAAACTATAGATATCTCATCTTTCTTTGTTTCTGAACTTCTCTCTATGGGTTGAAATTGATTTTCGAAGAAAACAACATCTCTTGCTTTATGTACCATCTTGGTTTCTGGATCAAACAAACGATATGCTTTCGCATCTTCACAGTATCCAATATGAAGCAACTCTTTGCTCTTCGGATCCCACTTGGTGCGTTTTTGTTTAGGTATGTGCATAAACGCTTTGCATCCGAAAACTCTGATATATGTCAGATTTTGTTTCTTTCCAGTCCAAGCTTCTTCAGGCGTTTTATTCCTAACAGCTTTCGTTGGTGATCGGTTTTTCAGAAAAACAGCTGTCTTCACAGCTTCTGCCCAAAACTTATTGCTTAATCCAGCTTCTTGGATCATGCTCCTAGATTTTTCAACGATTGTTCTGTTTGCCCTTTCTGCTACACCATTCTGTTCAGGTGTATATTCCACCGTTAATTGATGTTTGATTCCGTACTTCTTCATGAAATCATTCATCCGAGTATTTACATATTCTTTGCCATTATCTGACCGTAAAGTTTTTAACTTGTTTCCAGTCTGTAATTCCGCAAAAATTTTGAATTCTTCAAGTTTATTAAATACTTCACTTTTACATTTAAGAAGATATACGAAGGTTTTACGCGTATAATCATCTATAAACGTTACAAAATATTTGAATCCGCTAAATGACTCTTCAGCCATTGGTCCGCAGACGTCAGTATGTACTAGCTCAAGTACACTGTCTGCTCTATTTGCTGGACTGCTTTTCTTGAATGGTTGTCTGGTTTGTTTTCCTTTCAGACAAGCTACGCACTCTAGTGTATTAGAACTGTTAGAAAAACTCACCCCTGTCGCCATGATATTGCGTAATAGTTTAAGATTACGTACTCCAAGGTGACCCATTCTTCTATGCCATAAGTCCATCTCATCTCCACTGATAGTAGTCGCCAGCGCTGTGTGCTTTAAGCTTTGCTTTAATTTATACACACCATTTTCCTCTACACCTATAAGTAAAGGTTCGCCAGTTATTTCACAATTACTACTCTTTACTACGTTAAAACCTCCCTTGTAGAATACTACCTTAAGATCTTTCTTAGTGACAGCACTAACGCTAAGTAAGTTTGCAGCTAATCTCGGGACATACATAGCATTAATTGTAACATTCGGTTTCGTACATACCACTGTGCCACTTCCAATACCTTGCAACCTTTCTCCGTTTGCACACGCTACAGTCACTCCCCTTTCATACTTCTTCAAATCATGTAACCATTCACGCCTTGAAGTCATATGATTAGAAGCTCCCGAGTCAACAATCCAAAAATCTTCTGAAGTTGAAGTCGACATCGCCAAAGCTGTAGATGCTTCATTTCTCTTCTTGCTTGGATTGTCTGGACAATCTTTCGCTTTATGTGGTCCATTGCAAATGAAACATTTAAACTTTTTCTGTTGTTTTTGTTTAAAAGTATTTTTCTTTGTCACAAGAGCATGATTGTTTGCACTCGTAGTCGCTGTATGTGTATCCTCCATTTGGTAAAGTTTAGTTTTCACATAATCCGTAGTAAGCTCAATATTTGAATTTTCAATTGCTAATCTCATAGCTTGAAAATTATCTGTTAAACCTTGAAGCATTAGGGCAGCCAATAATTCGTCATCTATTTCCTTTCCTAGATCACACAGTTTTTGTGCAGTCGTCATCAATGCCGAAATATAATCTCTTATAGTCGTGAACTGCTCCAGTTTAAGACTAACTAGTTTTGACAGCAATCTGCAGCGATTATTTAGCCCTTTATCTTCGTATGCTTTCTCTAAAGCTTTCCAAGCCTCCTTGGCCGTCTTTGCTTGACGCACATGAATTAGGCACTCTGGTTTTATCATCAAGCATATTTTACTCCTTGCTTTTTGATCTCTCTTTTTGCCTATCTCATCAACGGGCGTAGTATGTGTATACTCCCATAGATCATCGTGTATTAAATATAATTCCATCACAAATTTCCATGAACTATAGTTAATGGCACCATCTAGTTTCTCAATTGACGCCATGCTCAAAGAATCATTCTTACTTACAGTTACTGCTGAATGATTTTCGCCGTTTTCAATCATTTCTCGGTTTATTTGGTTTCTGGGCCCATAACCTTTGTTGGAACTCGTTGTTGTGTCTTCAGTTAATTAAACACAGCGCAGAATAATTAAACCTTTATTTGGTGTTAAACAAATATATATGTGAGAAAAGATAAAAGATATAGAAAGCGAACTTTGATGGACATACACACGTTGACAACAATAATAAATCTATCAAAATAAATTTTCTTATTGTTCCAAACAACAGTTGTCAATTTTAAAAACAATCTCATTTTAAAATTCACAACCAGCCTGTCTACAAATTAATGTGACAGACATGAGGTTACATATGTTTGCTCCAACAAATCTAAATTTTCCAGCCTAATAGAGCAGAATACCAATCCATCAGGACAATTCTGTATACATAATCATAATTGTGCCATTGTTTATCTGTCTGATTCATTGTTTTTCATAATTATTATGAACTTTCCAATAATTTGTAACTTTGTACTAGTAATTAGAAAGTGAGATTATCAAGAAGAAGCTTCACTTTGCTGTGAGTGATCTTATTTTACTTATTTGCAATATTTAACTTAATTTCAGTTAACTTGGAGTACCTGAAGTAGTTTAGTTTGCTATCAAGATGGTAAAAATCTATGCATTGGGTGTGCTTTACAAAGGTGTGAACAGTGCTAGCCTCCTCAAAGCAGCGTACAACCTGCAGAGCTTCAGTATATTTCAACGGGGCTCAGTCCAAGAGTTTATGGTCTTTGTTAGTAAAACAATAGTAGAAAGAACTCAGCCAGCATCTCGACAGTCTGTCAAAGAGGGAGAGTACATGCTACAAGTGTATGTGAGGGCAGATAACTTAGCAGGAGTCCTAATATCTGACCATGAGTATCCAAACAGAGTGGCTCACACATTGATTACCAAAATACTGGACGACTTCACTGTAACAGTGCCTGCAAGCCAATGGGCAACTGGTACTGAGGTCTCAACAGATTTTCATCTTCTACCAGAATACTTAACAAAATACCAGAATCCCCGGGAAGCTGATACATTGACTAAAATACAGAATGACTTGGATGAGACTAAGATTATTCTACATGACACTATAAAGGCAGTGTTAGAAAGAGGTGAGAAATTAGATGATGTTGTTGCTAAGACTGAGAGTCTATCAATGCAGAGTAAATTATTTTACAAGACTGCCCGAAAGACTAACAGCTGCTGTAATTTTTAAAACAATCTGATGTTATACCTGACTTGGCCATAGTTCAATTAATTTATAATATGGTTTTGATGAGTTATGTGGAGTTTGAAGGCTTGATTAAATATTATTGTGGCCATTATTATACCCACTGTCGAAGTTATTAGTTTAAATATTAGATTTATTTTTCTGTCATTCTTTACATTCATCACAATATGTACTTGATTAATGTATTGTATGTATTACATAAATGTAATGTTTTGTGGTTTCCTTGTATTATTGGAAATGTTTTCGAATAACTTAAGGTGAAGTAGTCAAATTCATATTTGACATTTCCTATTCTGTTTAAAAATGATGCTATGATGCCAAACCAGTGTGATCATCACAATGTTATTGATAAAGATACTGACAAGTGTATCAGTAATTGCTTTCGGTGGCCTAAGTGTTAAATTACAATAATTCAAAAACTTTATGGCTGCACACATCCTAAAGTGTATAGATGGACTTAATAGTCCATCTATACACTTTAGAATCTCTCTATCATAATATAATAATATGACATTGAACAAATACCTAGTAATTATTATATTGAAGTTGTGTTCTGCTTGCATAGAAATAAAAATGTCAGCCAATAATGTGTATAATAATATGTCTCAAGAATTTTTGCCCAATTTTTTGTTATTGGTATGGTGACTCCATTTTAGCAGAAGTTATTATTGATTATTGTCAGTAAAATGGGTAAAAAATCAAAATAGAGCTTTTACACATGGTTGAAAAAGACCAGGAGTACTGATTGTTATTTATTTTAATAATAGCCTTTCTTCAGAGTGGTTGTAATGAATATCATGTTGTGTTCAATACCAGTTTTAGGTCTCTGTGTGCCCTTTGGCAAAGGTCTCCTCCAAACCCTTCCATTTCTCCCTGTTCCTTGCCTGACTAGTCCATGTCTTTCCAGCAGTTCTCACCAAGCCATCCTAATGTCTTTTCAAGTGTTTTCCCTTCTTTATCTTCCCTCCCATAGGGTCACTTTAAGTTTCATAAAAAAAAATGTAACTGATTGTCATAGCCACTATACTTATTAATGTAATTATATATACAAGATGGCAGGTTCATCTAGACACCCTAGCATAGACATTTTTCGTAAGTTATAAAAAGAAAATCATCAGCTGTTTCATAGAAAAGTGGTTAATGTAATGTGGCCTATGTGGCCAAATGTATGGCACAGTAAATTATTATTTTGTAAAATAAGTTAACCAATGGGGGGTACTGAATCCATTGTAACAGGTTGCTTGCCAATGTCCCTGCTACCCTGTATAGAGATGGAAGTTATTTATTCTGAAGCTGAAATTATCTCCATTATTATCAAAATGTATATTTACTGTACTTAGTAGAGTCACTATACCGCATGAAAACAGATATAGATAGACCTAGATAACGCAAGTATCACGATCTGTATGAAAACTAGCGTGCTATTTTTTGACTACCTACTGCGACGATGACCTACGACGTCACAAGCACTATTTAGTGATGGGAAAATCAAATCAATTCAAAGACGACGCCGCGTGCGACACCTGTCTCGCCCCACCCCCGGGGCCTAGCACCAGTATTCACGCTCATCCAGTCAGCAGTACTAAGGACTGAGCGCGAAAGTGGCGGCTTACGATTTTTGTACGTAAGCTCTTGCGTTATCTAGGTGTATCTATATCTGTGCGCATGAAGAATTCAAAAAAGTGTTCACAGTGTAGGTGCTGGATGTGTGTAAGCAATATTACCTATAAATATCTATTATATGTCCGTAATGTAGTAACTGTTAAAAAGCTAGTTAGTGTACTGAGTGTCATGAGATTTATTGTTGAAAACAGGAAGTAAAATGTATTTAACGTATTTTAATGTCTAAATATAATACAATAATAGAAGTTGGTTAATAAAAAAAATACCTATAGGTACATATACTCAGCGCACAGTTCATCATATAATATTATTATGTATAAATTCATCTGCTAGATAAATATTCAACGACCTTGTTCCCCACTTGACTAAATTGCCAATTATTTGAGATACTCAAAATTATTTGCTACTTAATTTTTAATTTAAATGATGCAGCTCATAGATAGGAGAAATTGGGATTTGATAAATGACGGCGTAATGCGGGAATAGGGGTCATCCGTGAGTGCATTAAATTCTGTACCTAATGAGATTCCTTTGTGACGAACTAATAATATTGATAACGAAAGTAGTCCATCTTCTTTCTAATTCGAACTAAAAGACGTATTAAAAAACGAATATAAATAACTCTATAAACACTGCAATGTAGGTACATACAGTCTATGTACCTACATTGCAGTGTTTGCCCGATTTGCGACGCAGTGATGACGTCACGAACTCACAACTAAGTTATTCAATGTTGTTGATACGTATAATGTACCTACGACAATCAGTTTCTTTGTAAATAAAGAACTGTAAGCGGATGGTAGGTACCTATATCAAAATATTATACTTTCCCTACTATATCGTATAACACTACAAGAACCACAGTTGCTAATTAGTGCATATTGGTTTAATTATGCTCTGCGCGTAATATTATGTGTATCTATCTATAGTCGGATCATTTTAAAAGCACTCTGCGGTTCATAAATCTATAGTTATTGCCCATTTTATCAAACGTTTTTTTTTGCCAAACGTTTTATCTATCTATCTATCATTTGTATAGGACATAAAGAGGTGGCGGGAGCACTGACGCGAGGTCACATTTTAACAACTTATCTGACCTAGATCCTTGAATTTGACCTGATTTACATAGCGGCTGCATTTTATTACTCAGTACAATCAACAAAAGAGAAAGGTATTCTTATGGTACGGCAACAAAATTCTATGTTTACCCAACTACCTACGGAAAAAGGGTATTGATGTTTTTACGCACGTTGTGTTGGATGTTGAGTAGGTAGTCAAAACTTTGGCATCGGCGATACCAAAGGCTTATTAAAATTAAAGACACTCTGTTCTGTTTTTAATTTTAATAAGTTATAACGGGCACACTTTCAATGATAACTTACAACATAGTGCAAAGATATTGTTTTTTTTTGTAAATCTAACTCTTTTGATGACAGTACCTCTACTTTCGACCAAAAAAAAAAATACATTCCGACTTGTTGGTATATAAGATCTGTATATTGTAAAAGGCAGCCGGGCCCTTGCAGATATTAAGTTATCCAAATGAGGATAAGATTTATTTAGGTTGTATAGGTATGTATACATGTTTTGAGAGCAAGTAAACCTTTGATGGTAATGATAACTATGATAAGAGATACGTCTTGATAAGGGTCGGTACATATTTGTTTAGGTTATCAAAATTGTAGTATTAAATCATTAGAGTAGAATAATTTGACGTCAATCAGTGGACATTCTGGCACTATTGATAATGATATTTATTTCTGTAAATTGGTTCAAAACACCTTTACAGACCTTTCACACTTATTTTACCTCTGACAGCAGCAACCCAAAAGCAACCTTATTACAAGGAGTATAAAGGCCACTGATTTGAACAGCCAAATCAGAGATAAAAAAAATCGGTTATCTGTAAAGTCGGTTTACTGACGATAGTTGAACGTGACAACGTCATAAGAAAATACTGATGGAATAGTTGCATTGCATTTGTTAATATTCGCTTGCACTTCAAGCCGCCATGGAACGCCTCCACGCTACAGAGCGAGGCCGCGAGGTAACGCTACATGAGTCATGTTTTTTCGTGAGCTTCATCGATTTATTAGACGTTGTCACGTCAATACATAAGTGTGAATGAACTGTACGTCAAGTCACATCACTGGTGTTCTTACGACCTACTTGGGAATCAAACCGACTACGTACTGGCTATCACTTATGCTCGGTTCCTAATGTTCCTATAAACAAAAACGAATCGTTTTCCTTACCAATGTTAGCATTTTTTATTGCCAAACTGGGCATGTAAATAGATTCGTAAGCTAATTTATTAGCTTAGCTACCTCCATATGC
Source organism: Luperina testacea (assembly GCA_927399505.1). NCBI lineage: Eukaryota > Metazoa > Arthropoda > Insecta > Lepidoptera > Noctuidae > Luperina > Luperina testacea. The sequence goes on along the minus strand of OV656768.1, from coordinate 11,365,822 downwards.
AAAGCTATGAGGTATTTGCTTCATTATTGGTAAAGATACAAGAGTCTTATTTTAACCAATAACGGTCCGTAAATTGTATTAATCGGCCTTTAGCGATGATCAAGTTATGTAGTTTTGCAGACACTGTCGATTTATACAATGTATACCGACCTTTAATAATGTAGATAGAGGAAACTACAAGAATATCCTTTGTGCATTTTGAATGTGATTTGGAAATTTAAATGTACGTGTAATATCTACTTTGTATAACATGTTAATGGAAGTTGATGTTAATATGTTATTTGTTGTAGTATATACTTGCTTCATGACGTGTTAGTCAAATAAAATCGGTATTTACAATTTATTCTCAGTATTTTTATTACTGCATAAGTTTTAACTTTAAGGCTCTCCCAGACAGGCGCGACGCTACTTTAGTAGAACAATTTATAATATGAAAACTTAATTGAAATCATTCTACCAGAATCGCGTCGCACCTGTCTGCTCGCCTTTATGTTATTTATGCTATTACACCATTCAGTCTGTGTAGATTTTTCCAGTTCGGTCCTCGGGTAGGTAGGTACCTATGTATTTCTTATCGGCAAATAAAAGTCGGAGATGAAATAAAAATACATATATTAATTACATCAATTAATATTATAAACCTAACATAATCATGTAGGTTACAATAATAAAATATACCTATATAATTTTATAAACAAAAATAAATAATAAAAACATTGATTTCCTTATTAGTAGAGCTAACGCTAAAATCATTGACTCTTAGCAAACGCATAGTCCAGGTAACATTTAAAACAATCCTCCTACAAGCAAGGGAGAGCTCACTTATAGTATTATTATGGAATTTACTCATTAATTCTATGATTAATTAATAATGAGTAGTGATGTCGGGTGAATCAGCACATGAGCATACTTGTAAACAGCGTCCATTTGTAGGTTTTGTGCTCTAAAAACTATCTCCTACACATAGACTAACGATAAATACAGTTGTAAGCATGCTAAGGGGTTTAATAGTTTTTAATTAAAACTGAAGTTCTTATTGGACCTAGATACTAGGTATGGACTGTATATTATTAGCTGGAAAGTCAGGCGCCGACTCCCCCGTCATCCCTTAACCTAAATAGAAGGAGACTGGTATTACATCATTACTGAATAGTAGAATTTTTTGCAGCTAAATTTTTGGCATCAAGCAATGAAATAGAAAAAAGAACAGAAAACAAGCTTTGGAATAGACCACCAGTGAGATTGTGGCGTATACTACTTATGAGAATGAGTTTGAATATTATGCTGTCGTCTAAAGTAGAGGCTTTCGCACATCACTACAACTCGACACTAGTCCAACGAGGACCTAGAGGGGCCAAGTGGCCTAAAGTGGTCATCAACTTCTTTTACTTGTTTTTGAATTAATACTGTACCCAATACAAAGTCGACAATTCAATGGTTTACGAGTCCCGTTGGCGTCGAGATGTTGAAGTGTGCGATAGCCTTAAGTTAGCCAAAAATAAGTTAGGTTTTTGAATCGTTAATATTGAGTGCTGCCTTGGGGATCCTTAGTTCATTATTGACCACGTGTATGGCCATAGTTCCCTACTACCAACGTTGGTACTTTGGTAGGTAGTAGGTATGAATTGCTAATTTGTTAGCGCGGTATCCAACCTATGGTTACAAAGTTAGGCCAAACTTCGGAATAACTTCCAACTGTTTGGATTGGAAGACAAAGTGCTTCGACTCGGATGAGCCGATAGTTAATCAGACGAGTGTCGCGGCCTAGATTGCAAACTAATATCTGACTTGATAACTATTGTATCCCCAGTAGCTTTCAGCCGATATCGACGGTCGAAATTTAAAATGTCGTAAGGGACAAGGCTTTAAATGTCCCATACGATATTTGAAATTTGTACCGTCGCGCGTCGATATCGGCTAAAAGGCGATATGCCTGTGCGGTCAGGATTTCACTAAATAGGTTCGACCACTTTTTTAACCAAAAATATTCAGAAACGTTAGGTAGGTACCGCCTTAGGAAAGAAACATGAAACATACTGTAAAGTGATGCCTATTTGGTTTGTATGATTACATCGTATGACTTTAGAAATTCTAGTTACCTATCTATCTTTAAACGGAATGCACATTTCACATGAATCGCAGAGAATATTACCTCCATTAGTTCGGAATTATCAATACAGTTAGTGGTTACAAATCTCACTGGATAGATAACAAAATTAGCAAACACTAAAACAAAATTATGGTATGTACAAAAATAATAGTCAATACAATATAGAGATACATTGTAGGAAATAGTGAAGGCGGGAAATAATGTAGGTAATAGAGAAGTAATCAAATTGAAACGTATAAATGCCCATTTAATTTTCCATACAGGAAATATAACGTTAAATATATATTCTTTATTTCGATCGCACTACTTAAAATTATGTTTCTAATGATAAAAGAGATTTCACTATTATAGTCTTACAATATATCTCTTTAACACCAAAGTGTTTTTTTTGTTTACATCTATGCACTAATATTACATTTAAAATATGTTACAATGTTCCCATTTGTTATTTTCCGTAAATTGTAAATATTGCCTGACATGTAAATGAAATAAAACAACCTTTTGAATTTAGATGAAGGTAATGTTGCTAAATAAATAAAATAAATAGGCAACATGTTAAATTTTCGCAAAATCAGTCTTCCTGCAACTACTCTGGACCGGTCCTAATTAAAACAATTACTTGCTACTTTGGGTATTAAAAGGCCAAAATGCAAATTTAAAATCAATTCCTTCGAAGGCAGGGTTAACGTTAATTACTTTCAATCTATTGTTTAATTGATATTATTAGAAAGTTTAAAAATCTACACGAACGCGCCTACGGGGAGGGATAACTTGAAGGCAGGGTGGCAGGGTACACAATACGAAACTTAACTGAGGCAACCTTCACCCCGTTATCCGATTAAAATTACATTCCTATTTCATAAAATTATAAAACTTGCAAAATTTGTGATGTATCAATAACTACTTAATTTAATTGTTGACTCTTTCAAAGAGTCACGTATATTTTAGAAACTTAAACAGTATGGTTCGACACGATACGTTTACCGCAAGCTGCGTGGCACCGTTGTCTGTGATGTATCAGACCGCGAACACAATATACAGAAGAGATCCAATCGCGACGATTCTGACATTGCTCACGTGCAGCTGTGTGCTCTTAAATAATAAAAGAATAATTTAATATAGACTCTACCTTGACAACAATACACAGACAAAATAACTAGATAATGTCTGTGCAACAATATAACAAATAGGTACATAATTAAACATAAATTGTAATAATTATAAATGCCTTTTCATTTTCCGAGTAGCCAATTACATATTAAATGTCATACAAAATCGTATCAGCTAAACAGAATAGCCATCGAATCAGTACTCAGCATTTCTCATCACTTATGCAAGAGTGAGAATAAATAGGACATTCGCTCATCTTAGTTTCAAGCAAAAAGAAAAATATATTGCTATACATAATTATGTATCTTCTTCAAACATGATTTCCTTACAACTACTTACACATTATAAAAGGCATCCTTTGATAAAAATAATTTTTCATCCAAATTATTTGAATACCGCAAATCACTGTAAATCTAAATACGAAAGAAACTTCTACGACAAATCACGACACAAGCAACAAAACTGACCGATCGGCGATTACTAAACACAACGATTACGTAGTTTATCTTCACATAACATGGCCACAGGTCACACATTCTACGACTTGCACCCGGGAACGCGTTTTTGTACTAATTTAAAGGTTTGCGATGAGCCACTACTAGATAAGAAATGATCAAGTCCGTAGAGGGCAGGCGTCCTTTCACAGTCTTACACCGATCTTCCTGAAGCATCGCCGACGAATAAGTGTTAAAACTTCGTAACGTAACTTTGGTGTTCACTTCCTTTAGATAAAATACATTATAAAAATTTGTTGTGACGCATCCGCAGCGCGACGACGCCTCATCCTCGGTGTACAGATCGACACAGTTTTTATGAACGATATCCAGAGGGTATCGTGCGGGGGGGTCATTTACTCGGTACGTGTATCTTCTTGGACCTGAAGTCGTATACTTTGCGGCAGAAGAGCACGAGCTCGGGCGACACAGAGGGGGGCAGGCGACAGTCGTTGGATGGGAATACTGTGTTCACCTCGCTGGCCTGCAGGGGCGGCACGATCGTCGAGGCCGCGAAACCCTCCTCAGCTGCTTTTAGCCGTTTGCGGTACCTGTAACGTTAACACCATGATTAGACTTTTAATTCTCAAAAAGTTCCCAAAGTTCGGTAAGTTCAGGTTATATCAGAAATATGGTCTAAGTAGCAAGCCGTATGTCAACGCGACAGGAGGAGATACTGACCGGCAATACTCGTTGAAGGTGAGTACGTAGCACTTGTCCTCGATGCAGGCCACGGAGTTGGCGTCGCGGTGTCGTGATGCGAATACTTCATCGGGCGCATCGGATGGTTGTCGACCGAGTTCCGTGTGCTCCGGCCGGTAGTACCATACTAGAGACACCATCATTTCACCTGCAGCGGAAAAAGAATACGAATGAGTACTTATTGAGCTTGAGCTATAGTCTTCTCTTTTCCAAAAGCTAGTTCGATAGTAATATATGAATGGTTCTCACGGTTCTCACCATCATCAGGGTTCTCCCACAGACTGGCGACCCTGGCGACGTAAGGCTGCGCTCGCGCAATGGACGCCCGCAATAGTACGCAGTCGCCTCGCGCCACACTGTCACCGCTCGCGTGAGTCATGCGCGACCAGCAACGCGCCGTACGGTCCAGTCGAGAATCGTTCTGTAAGAGTGAATAAGGGTTCATCAAAATAGATCATGAAAAAATCTTAAGCCAAAAGAGAATAAATGAATGTAGGATATAGTAGGCAAGTCAGATGAAAAGTTTTGTAATACTCACATTGAGGTAGACTTTGGATAAGTAATGTTCTCCGTCCCAGTTCCAGCCGTTGCTCCAGCGCGGTGGCGCGTGCGGTTCGAGCGCGGGCAGCGCGGGCGGCGCGAGGGGCCGGCGGCCGCGCCGCGTGTAGCCCGCGCCGCGCCGCCGCGCGCGCCGGCAGACTGGCCCCGTCGGCGCAGGCGATGCACAAGCCTCTTCCACCACCAACGTCGCTTCATCCGTCTTAATCGCCGGCCTCTTTGAAACCAACAATTTAACCACTTTCTCCACATTCTTAGCCTTCATCTCTCCATTTGACAGCTTGCGTCGCTTCACTGTCGCCCTGTCCAGTTTCACTGGTTTCGACTTCTCCTTTTCAACCTCTTGCATCTTTTTCTCCTCGTCTTCAAGCTTTTCAGTAATCTCGGCTTCGATGGCCATTTCTTCAACATCTTGTTCAAAATCTTCTTTTTCCTTTGAAGCTAAAGTTATCTGTGCAGGTAGTATATCCATATCTAACACAATAGCGTTAGTGCAATTTTTATTGTCTTTTACGATTTCTGGTACATCCTTTTCGATTAGTGGTAAAATTACTTCTGATTCTGTCTTGGCACATGTCCTCAATTTGTCATCAACATTATCGGACTTGCTTAAGGGTTTACAGTCTTCCTCGGGACCAGATTTTACGGTGGGTGTTTTCAATAGTGATTTTACTCCATGCGTAACTTTGGAATCAACTTTTTCTACTTTACACGCCATTTTCTTCCCTATTAGTTGCGACACTGCAGCAAGTGTATTGGCACTGGCACGAACTCCATTACCTGTGTTTGCATTCTCTACGATATTATTGTTAATATTTAAAGTTTTCTTGGCTGAATTCTGTGCGATATTTTCAGTGGGAGAAAGAAATAGTTCAGCAGGATTTAGCTCAGCATCCAAGCCCTTTGCATCAGGCCTGTCGATGCTATTTTTCCGTATGAGATTGTCGAGAAGTAGGGCGCTTTTATTTTTTGGTTTTGTGGGTATCAGCTCATCTGCCACTGCAGTGACATGTTTAAGCCTGGCATCCTCTTCAGCAGGTTTATCGAGTAGCATCTTTTTTGGTTTAGGTCCACCCGCTGTGCACTCAGATTTCCTTTTTGTGCTCCTTTTTTCACCTGTCGGTGATTTTGGTGTTCTTTTAGGTTGCGTTTGTTTTTTCTTCGGCTCCTTAGTGACAGTTTCTATTCTTTGTATATCGGTCTGATCACCGGAAACCTTTCTCCGCTTTACGAGTTTGACATGTTCACCAATCCCATTCGTCTTGCAAGCTTCCTCAAGTTGAGTATCTTTCATATCGATCTCTAGTTTAGGCTTCGAATACCTCCGCTTTACTGCTTTAGCCGCGTCAGTGACAACGCTAGCCTCCATAACAGTAGTACTGTTATGTTCTCTAAGAGCCTGTGCGTCTGGTTTTCTTGCTGCGTTATATGTCGGTCCTTCATTTTCCTTTTTGACATCGACTAGGGGGGTCGATCTCTCGTCTGACGAAGATAGATCAATTGGAGCACAGGTCGGAGGTGAAATAGCGAGGACGTCGTCATCAGCGTCGCTATGGTGTGCTAGAAGTGGAGGTTGTGGTGTGGACAGCAGCAGGCCGGTGTCGTCGCCTGCAAGGGAGCGCCGTGCCATGGCCTTGCCCAGGCGAGCGCGGCGCAGGACCACGGGCGGCGGCTGCGGCGCGCACGCGCCAGCCGAGCCACGCGCCGGTGATGGTGGTCCGAGAGCTTCAGATGAACCGGGGTTTTCACTGGCGATTCGTAACTTATCCCGGACATCGTAGATCTCCCGTTTAGGTGAGACGCCGCCCATAACGGGCATAGCACAAGGATGTGGAGCATCCGCTGCAGCTGGTGGTTCCAGTTCTAATGGCGGATCCTGTAACAAAGGTGTCGAGCGTTAATGACCCCTACGCTTTTATTACCTATTTGAACTTTTGTGTTTAGAACAGGTGCTTTGTTTTGATATGGCAAAGGCAAATATATAAAATGTGCGTGTCAGTGTAACAAGTAGATAGACTAAACCATACCTTGCCGCTGCCATGTGTATCTGTGGCAGCGTCGACGGCGCACGCCCGCACCTTCGGTCGGAAGGCGGCCCCGGGCGGCGCGAGGGCAGGGGGAACGTCTGCTGGGCCACCACCGGTTGGGGCTTTACCAGTAGCGGGCCCAATAAGCACGTTTTTTGGACACGCGTTTAATGGGCACGGGCATCCGCGATATTCTGTAACAACAGGTAGATACATGAAGCATCCGGCATAATCTGACGTGAGACTTTAACAAATAAAGACTTTTATTAATTACTTTGAGTGGATTGTCTAAGCAAATAGAAGGATTACAGCTACATGTACCTACACCCGACGTGGCACAGGTCAGGATGTCTATTGTTGTGATGTCAACTTTTGGCAAGATCGACACGATCTACATGGAAACTGCGCACTAACTTTGCAAGTGCTTCGACCAATGAGATTTTTTTTAAAAGGGCGCTGTTACTCACCTACGTATGGTATCCTTTGAGGTGAATGTTGGTAACATGGCGGAGTACCATAATACTGTGGTGGTGGGTAGGGTTCACTACCGACACCAACCATCTGAAAATAAGCAAGTATAAATTAGTACTAACGTAGAGGTCGTCAATAATAATATTATCAAGATGATCATAAAAAATATGATGAACTAAGAGTGAATTAACAGATTTGTTTTGTGTAGCTGGTTGTCCTTTTAAAGTGTTGAGCCATGGCTGGCAGAGACATCGATACGCAACCTATTACTATTACCATGAATTTAGTACATGATTCTGAAACCCCCTGAGTTGAAATTTTTCGTCGGCTATTAAAAGGGTGGGTTTTTGCGAGGTCTATCTAGTCTAGGGGGTTCAGAATCTGTGCTGAATTCATGATAACAGTTTGCGCCTGCTACCCTGTACACTGTTTGTTTTCAATAATTTGTACCTGCGCTTCCGGCTGTGGTGGTGCCATGTGGTAAGATCCCGGAGGCCTGTAGTAGCGGCCATAACAGAGGTCCGGGTAATATGGCGGTCCATATTGTTGCAATACCTGGGAAATAAAGAAAAGTGTGTTAAAAACAGATGCCTCGGATTTTGGGCTTGATTGTCATAGGTCAAACTGCCGTCCGAAATCTGCTGTTAGAAAATTACTTTACCTATAATAGCTCAATACATATAACCTTTTACAGAGTTGGGACTCTGTTTAATATATCCCTGTGTATAACGCCGAGTGCGACTAAACACCAAAGATATATTATGGCCGATTGCTGTTTTACTAAGCCATTACACAAAGCCGCTTGGGTTATAGGCTCGACAATCGACATTGTTATGTCAAGGACAGACTTATATGCGGATTGAGTTTCATCGGAAGAATCGTTGTGTGCTTTTTCATTATACAGGTGTCCCTAGAAGTATGGATCAAGTGGAATAGGGCAAGTTCATTTCCAAACTTTTTAACCCTGAGAATGTCGGAGAATTTTTTTACGTTTCAAAAGTTATGACCAATTTTATCTAAAAAAAATAAACTGACAGCCCTGATAGTTTTTTTAAATGATTTTTTTCTTTGAGCGCTATGCGAAGTGGTCCAAAAAAAAAAACAAAAACTGGTCACAACTTTCGGACCTTTAAAAATTTCACCGTTTCTTAAAAATTTCACCATTTCTCAAGGTTAAAAAGTTTGGAAATTACCTTGCCCACGCCCCTATTCGATTTGATCCATACTTCCAGGGACACCCTGTAACTAACATACGAAGGCCCAGTGCAGATAAGTGGTTGTCACTATTTCTCGGTATTTTTGGTGAGATTCGTTTCCTTAGGATTTTTTCTTTTATCGTTTTAGGAGGTAGAAAATAAACTGGCTGGCTGGGTTTTAGCCCAGAACCTACAACTTCTAACTCGGGCATGTTACCATTGGGCGACCACTGCTCTGCTTTCTCATATGGGTAATGCTTTTAATCTTTTTTGTGGGGTCGCAGATATTAATTCTGGGACCAATGGTACGGGGGTGATCAAGTGTTAATTTTTTTATGTGGTGCTTACCGGTGGATGTGGCGCGTGGTAATGTGGGTGGTACCTGGCGAGCGCGCGCTCTGCGTCTGCGCTCGTCTCTTTGATCAGCGGTCCTGCTGGCTGATAATATCCTGTAACAACGAAAAATATAAGTTTAATACACTGAAAATTTCTATGTAAGTTAGTAAATTAAATGCATGATTTAAACAGTTCTTTGGCCAAGAGGAAAAGAAAAAGCCTACGCCTCTGATTATAGAAAATGGCCAAAATATGATAGCGGGTGTAGAAGTTCATGGAAAAGCATTTAAGGGTTTCAAACCTCAGCCTGAGCCTATCAAAATGAGCATAGAAACTTCTACCTGAAGTTATGGGCTACGGCTAGTAAAGCAAGAGCTTTCGATCAGATGTCAATGGAAATCGTCGTTCTACGAAACATTTTTGGACGAAAATGTAAGCTGGTTAAGTGAGTTATCGTTCAAACGAAGCATCAGTGGATGATGCGTTAGTTAGTTATATGGTTTTACACTGGTCCGCTTTATGAAGATGTGGTTTCTTGTTGACGGTTTTATTTGTTTTTAGCTTGGTACCTACTTTAGGTACGTTTAACCTAAAATGACGATAATGTGACCAAAAATAACGATGAAAAAAAAGCTTTAAGAACGTCATTTTTCGATGATTCAACCACCGCTGCTTATGAACACAATTAGGTAGGTTTACAAATCATCTGAAGATGAAAATAAGGAATCTCTCGAATTCGCAGTTCTCAATATTTGAGGTTTTTTTAAAGACCACGGAATATTGCCATTAGAAGAACCACCTACTCTTGACTAATGGATCGGTAATCTCCGTTAAATAGATGTAACCTACTAATGTATAAGGGACTAAATTTCAAGAGTGGAATAATTAAGGAATGCTTTCGGCACGCACTTTTTGGACGATTTTTTCGCTAAATCCTAACTTGGGGAACTCTTTTGGGTTGCTTTATTAGGATTTGAAGCCGGCCAGCCGATTTGATAAGAAATAACAAAAATAAAGGAATTTGAAAAAAAACAGGAATACTGACTTTCGGAAAACTTGTTATTGTGTGACAAATTATCTGAAACAGTACAGTAGCACTTTGTTGACCACAGTGTGAAGAGACAGTTGAGTACGTGATCCCCCAAGTGGAATGACTGAATTTATTCATCATACTTTGTACAATAGTTTTCACTAAAGTCACAATGGATCACTGCATCCTTTTCAGTCATCTTTTCTTTCAGTGCCTTCAGTGTCTGGTACTGGTGTATGATGTTGGTTTCGTGGTTCATAAACTTTGGTAACTCTTACATGAAGCGATAAATTCAGTATTCCACCAGCCGTCATCAGTATTCCGTAAGCCGTCAGTATTCCGCCAGTCGGAATAATGGAATACTGACGTGAAATACTGATGATCGAGGAGTTTTTGGCTAAAAACGGATCTTTAAAATATATTTTTTAAATCTCAACCTTATAATTCAATAAATTAAGCAAATATTTCATCGTTCTACATTAAAATAAAACAAATTATCTAAAAACTTACGATAGAAATCATTTACCAAAGTTTAAGAATCATTTACAAATCGGCTGGCAACGGCACTCTCCTCGTCGATTGATGCGACCGTACTAAAGGGCCGAGGGACTTTAGTCCTTCAAAGGGTGTGCGGGGTGCGGGGCGGGGTGCATTTCTCTAACTTACTAAGCGGCAACGGTGTGAAGTTTTGATAATGTGTGTTTTTACTAGGAAATACATCTCGCCGGAATTTTATCTCAAAACCGAGTGGCAAAATGCAAAACGATTGTAAGCCTATCTATTATGTGAAATATGTTTACAATATGTCTTAAACAGTCAGAAAACTATTCTAGTTTATAGTTTTAGTGACAATTATCACTTTATTCTACAAGTATGTTATTTTAAAGGGCTTTGAGTAAAAAAAGATAGGCCAGTTACAACCGGAAAACTGACGAGTTTTGATGTTTAGAGCCAATTTTCACGTATTCATTGTAATTAGATTTTAACAAAATCGGGTGCAGACCTATAACTTAGTCTAAATATTACTCTAGAACCTATAAATATTTATATTTTTTGTAAATACTAGTGCTGCATGCCAGTACGCGCAAAATTCCACTTTTAAAATTTAGTCCCATAATATAAACAAAGGAAAAACTTGAAGCAGTTTTATCATGGCCGCGTATCGTCCATCTGTCGGATGTGGTCAGCACAAACGCGAAGTGTTAATTTCTAGCGTCCCGTGCACACCATCCGACGGCACGACTTCACACCACATTTGTAGATAGTGTGCGCCACCACTTCCGATTACGCAAATGTGTAATTTTAGCTTCAAAACGTTTTATGGGGCGGTTACTCAGAATGTTTTTGATGCAAATCATTTTTAATTTGGGTTGAGAATTAGGTACCTGCTTACCACGTTAAAAAAAGTTTGTGGGAATTTTGATGTTACATTTGAAGTTGTGTTAGAAAATACCTACACCTAATTGTGGAATTAATTATTGAATGTGTGGAAGTAGTTTATTTGCATTAAATAATAATTTTATTACCGCGTAAAAATAACAAGAGAAACAGTAAAACCATCCAAAACATTACATGACTCATCTGTCGACATAGTTCCGGTAAATTCCGCGCAGCGCTAGTGTGCAGTCGTACCGTTAATGCGAACTTCGTGGTCGGCTAATACGAGGGCGGGGAGGCGGCCCTAACTTGGAGTACACCACTCCAACCGTACCGCCTCTCGAACTGTAGCGGGTCTATCAGGCACGATCTTTTTTACAACTTTACAAGATTATTGTTTGATACTTTTAGATCGTTGGAAATTGAGATATTCAACGTAATTTCTTAAAGCAACATTTACAACTCAAACTGTAGGCTAAATCTATCAACTCCTAATTTATAAATTAATTACTTGTAGGAATTTTATAACAGTACCTACCACAGAATTTTATAAGACCACCAACTGAAAACGCACCAGGTCAAAATTGTGCAGACATATTGTATTAACGCAGTTTCAGAACTTATACCTAAACGAATATTCAAAATGTGTAGGTACCTACCTAGAATTCCGAAGAGCAACAAAATATGTTCTTTTAATACACGGTGATAGCAAGAAAACTGTTTTCATTATAACTGCATTATAGTCATGATCATGACTATAATGCAGTTAGTTCGACTGTATTTGCAAATTAATAAATTTCAGTTAAATCAATTATACTTTCTGTTACAATTCAATAAAGCTTTCCTATTTAACATGATAATCCTCATAAGTTCATAAATAACGTATGTTAATTTTAAAAAACTTACAATATCGTAAAACAACGTCGGAGTGTTCATTAATTCATTCAGATCACAATCACACCAGTAATAATGGCGATAAAAACAAACATGTGATATTATAGAAAGAGAGAACCCTATGCTGGAAATAATGTGGGAGATGAGGACGAAGATATCACAGTCGTGAGGGCAGGTGCGTTTAAAGAAATAAAACCAGACAGAAAAATGTGAATAAGTGAACATTTTTTAACTTAATTCTGTCGGACTTGTACTGACTGCTGTTCAGAATCTCACTAGGATTAATGAAAACGTGTCAGCTTTTACTACTTATTTTATTTTCTAAAATTAGATGTGTTTTTTTATTTGTGTTTGTGGTCAATGATGTAGCAATGAGTCAATTTGATAGAAGTTTATGACACAATAAAACAAATTGAAATGATGTTTATTCAACAAATCATTACAAAACAGAAACACATGTTTCCAATAAATTACCCCATAAATAATAATAGAGCTATAACATCATGTTTGTCGTCGGCCTGCGTTTATAAATTATTTAAATACAGACTTCCATTAGAGTCCATACACTAAGAAGGCATTTAAAACTTATCCGTGCCATTGTAAGCTCTAGTCTCATTGGTAAAAAAAAAAACAATTTACGTTGCAAAACGGGGCCTAAAAGAAGCGAGCGGTTTGCCTTGAGCCGGTATGAGGGCAGCTGCAATTCTATAAGGGGCTCTATTTCTGAAACAACTTTTTGTACTTGTTTTATTTATCTACCTACCTGTGTTATCTATCTACCTGTTTCATTGTAATGTTACAGGAGTCAGGACTACGCGCGAAATCTTGTGATGCTGACGTTTTTGAAACACGAATTCTTATTTTGAACATGCTTTTCTAAAATAGGTAGGTAATTTCACATAGTCTATGATTCGTTATTGGATCGTTGATCAAGTATTAACATGAATATCGAGTATTAATCAAGATTGGATCCTAGAATTGAATGAAATCTGTCAATTTTTAAACTAGATTCCAAAATAGTCGTTATTTTAAACCAATTAGCAAGCAGACAGGCTGTCGAAGATTTAAGGCAATCACCATAAATTAGGTAGAACAGCTAGCAGCCCTAACTTGGATGTCCTTATCAATAACGACCTGAAGAATGCTCATGTCTCAAACACGAGTCTTGACGACCCAGACGTATCTACGTTTGGTGATGAATGACGATACTAGACCCCAAATGAAATGGGATAAGTCTAGAGAGAGGTAGAGAGAAAGAGACACTTTCAGAAAAATCTTGATATTCTCGTGATCATCGATCTTCTCAAACTCATCTATGATCCCCAGTACTCTTATTTCACCCAGTTCAAGCAAAGAAAAAGGAAACCAATCAAACAGCCTAACGAAAAAAAAAGCTCAAATCCGCAAATCACATTTAATAAGCCGCTTAATCGTTTAACAAACACCGCCGGACCGGTACCAACTAACCGTTCAATTAGCGACAGAGCGGCCAATTAGACCCGCCGCATACTGCACCACAAAAAGCGGCGGACGACGGCGACTGCGAACACTTGCAAGCGATTAGCTACCTAGTACGTATTACGACAGACGATTTTAAGATTAAGCTTGTTGCAGCAATACGATACTTGAATATACAGTTCATGGTTCTGTTAGAAGGGGTTGGTGGGGAGGAGAAAGATTGGGGTCTAAACAAGAAACGATCAGTCTTATCTAGTACTTAGGGCTGATTTGACCAAAGTCTAGATTTCTGTTAATTTTATTTTTTTATTTCTTCAGGACAAGAAACAATCATCCGTGGAATAAAACTGACGTCTGACAGTTCTAGAATGGAAAAACTGTCAAAAATTCAAAATTTGTTCTCCGGTTATGACTTACATATTTATTATTCAAAACCTTACTTATTAAGTATAAAATAAAGTCGCTGAAATTTCTGTATGCGCATAACTTCCGAATGACTGCACCAAATTGGATAATTCTTTTTTGTTGTGTTCGGTATTGCCAGGACAAGGTTTGTATGAAAGAAAATTTAGGAAATTCGAAAGAAAAAATTGCACCCGTGTGAAGCTGGGGCGGGCCGCTAGTTCTAGGTATAAAATTTTGGTGGAATTGCCCTTAGTCACACAAATATGGATGTATGTCTGTAATTGATAATAATATGGTCTCAAATAAAGATATTTTTAATAAACAAAATTTTCCATTTTGGTAGAAAAGCCGCTTGTGAAATTATTATTCTGAAACAAAATACTTTTGCGGGAGATCGCTAAAATTAAAACAGTAAAAGGCGCTTTCCTTGCACAATTTCATCAACAGGTTTCGTATATAAACGAGGGGAGCATTGTCCATATCCATTCCCCTGTTGCTATTTATAAGATGTTTCCAAACTCGGAGAAGTCGGTTAAATTCTAAACTTTACCGACCCTGGAAACAAACATGTTTGCACAAGGCTGGCGAAGAATGTACAATACTATTTTAAAGTCTCCATTTAAGCGGATTCTATCATTAATATTTAACTAGCCAATCTTAGCTGTGCTTCGAGTTGGAGGCACCTACTTTTAATAATTATGTTTTATAGACAATATTGTACACTTTGTTTTAAAATAGCTTGGTACATTCATGGCTTGATTGGTAGGTTTATTTGTGGGTTATTGTAACGAAGTTGTAAACAACGCTAGAATTTATTATAGTCACAGTGTATTTAATGTTGTATTTTCCTTTTCTAAAACTTGTTTGTGTAAGAAAATCTGAAGCGCAGTAGTTAGTTCGCACATTGCTAAGCCACAGACAATATTTTTCCTTTATGTACACAAGACATATTTGGATTAATTGAAGCAACTTGCGTGGCTCTTGCGTCATCTTTCTACATAAACATAAGAATAAAAGCTAAACAGCTGTCTATAAATATATCGTTACCAAGGATTTTGCAATGTTATTCAGTTTGTAAATGCAATGTGTGATAGAATTGATTGCTTTCATTAATAGCCCCAGGCCATGAAGACAGGGCTTGACAGGCGTTCCCCTCTGCCTAAATTATACAACCGGAGTGACAATACAGCGCTTATAAATGTAGGGTTAATCTATGGCAAATTTTTCCGAGATCCCGAGAAATAATCTGTCATGTTACGATGTATTTAAATAGAATACTCCTTTACTACTGTACGAAAACGCAGCGCAAAAAGCAGACCCAAACATGTGTTTGAAACTTTGAAAAATCATGCGTTCACGGAAGCTGATTATGGTTTCTTATGCTTGGCTTCTTAGACTAAATCTGCGGCAGGTACCTTTACCTTCTTACAAGCCGATAAGCTCGGGTTGACCAAGTGAAATCATAACATTTAAATCTAGTCGCGCACTGTTATAGGTTGCTAGATCTACCGATCTATATTGAGTACCTCAGCTGGGCGAAGGCCTCCCCTTTTTCCCTCCAAACCTCCCTGTCTTGTGCGATATCTGGCCATGTTGACCCTGCAAACCTTATCAGATCGTCACACCACCTACGCGTGGTCTAAGTGTGTACTTACCTTATTATTTTATTTGGTACACGCTAGACTATCTATTCCGTAGCGAATTTCATTATTATATTGTATATTACCTAACACTTACGTACCTATGTATCCTCATCAAAAACAAAGCGTAGGTTTCTTAGTGTAGCGTAAATGAGATTTCTCATTCGTCAGTTGTGCTCATAGGTTCATTTAGTAAGAATCTACAGGGGGAAATTGAAAACATGCGACAAATCGAAATGGGAGATTGTACTCATCATTATGATCAACTTTTACTATGGACACTTCAATTCTATTTATAGACACTTCAATTTTATTTATTTGTATAGGATTAATTTTCCCCAAAGCACAGTTAGGGTTTCCTGTTAACTTACGTATAAGTTTTTACATTAATCCCTGTTATCGAAGATATTGGGTATCAGAAAATGATTTCTGGAAGAAATAATATCCGACAGAATCCCCGCATCGTAAATAAAGTCTTCGAAACCCCTGATTCGAACTTTCAGACAGATTAATAAGCCAGACGTACGATGTAATCTACGAGCGATTGAATGAACAAGATTAACCGAACGAACGGTAGCGGTATGATCGCGTACTCACAACCGACGTTTTAGAAAATGATCCCGACTCAGCTCGGGCTCCTCGGATCTCGGATAGAGGCATAATTCTTCAAAAGCAAATTTGTAACGGTCGCGCAGTCGGCAGTAGCGTAATGTGGGGACCACCGAGGTTGATGGATGATGCCACCGTGCACCGTGGCAAATGCTACGATCTATTGTATAATTGACGTTTGTGTGGAACGCACACTTTAAATAAACGTAATAGACGCAAATTATGCAAGTTGTATTTTAGATGCGATGACTAGTCCGCTTGTTGTTCTTTGTGTACTGTAGGTACACACGAGAAACTGTTTGAGATGTTATGTGGCTTTTAGCATCTAAGAAGGTTGATCTTCATTTTTTTTTTGCTCCGAAACGTTCCATTTTAACTCAATGAGTTTTTACGTTATGGGTTTTTTATTAGCTTATCAAAAGGCGAGGAGTGCTGTTATTTTACGTTTACTTGTTAAAACGAAGATAATCATAAAAAAAAAACTCGCAGAAGCAGTCATAAAAGGCTTTCAAATGAACTTATCGTTGGAAATAGCTTTGCGTGCCCGACCGGACGCATTCCTTTATAATAAACCTAAAATAAATAATAGTAGGTACTGTGGATGGATGACCGTAACTATTCTCAAATCGATATCAATAAAATTTTAAACTGGCCCACAGAAAATGCCGAGCGCTTTTCGAATTTTGAATTGGTCATTCGATATGATTTGAATTTAGAACCGTGCTGTGGAGTTTATTCACACTAGTGAGATCGACCGTGAAATGAAAACAATCTAGGTATCGCCAACGTTCCGTTCCGGTGCAGTAGATGTATTATGTAAAAAACTGAGTGCTGTAACTGGCGGGCAAGCTTTTGGTTACGTAAGTCCAGATTTTTCGCAATTGAATATTTTATCACCTTTGTATGCGGCCTATGCGGATGTAATTTGCCAAATAAAGCGCCAAAATCGATAAGCACCAGAGATAATTAAATTAAATGCAATAAGCATTTTAATTGGCCGTTCATTTAACGTTTTGTTGGTACACAGAACTGTACTAAAATATTTTCATTAAGGATTTTGGATAATTGCTGCGGGCGTTAGATAGTTTCGGTTAACGGCCCGTGGGAATAACGTTTCTATAGAGCGAGGGCAGTCGTTAGAAAAAACCAATTACCTCGTACAAAAGTCAACATAATAGCGTCATCGAGTGATTGCCCGCACTAGGAATCAATCTTGTAAACAATTAACGAAACCAGTTAGGAAAACGTATTAATGAATGATATTCATAGTATTTATCGCACGAGTTTGGGCGTCCTGTTTGTCAAATAACGTTATTTAGTAATGTTATAAAATATTTGAATAAGAAATGTGAAATGTGTTTGGCAGTCCTTCTTATAAAATCGACTAGTGTGTCGCGTTTCATTAGTTTTACTTTTAGAAAGTTACTGCTGGTGAAAACTTTACAGTTTGGCTTGGCGTAGGCTTTTTTTAGGGAAAAGCGGAACGTTTATTGCGTTTTTAATTTTTATAATAACAGGATTATTTTACAGATAGGTACGCTAATTCAATTAATATTCATAAAGTATAAATTCCAACGTAGGTAGATTCTTAATAGGTTATAAATGGGTATTTAAAAGTAAATGGTTCATTGCTACACTTAGGGTTGCCAGGTCTTAAAACCAAAAAGCCGGACTGACCAGCCAGTTAAGCCGGACATTTAGGTAAAAAAGCCGGACACCCGTAAACCCCGTAATTTTTTAGTCTTAGTATACACGACAATTTTTTTAAAGTAAAACTAGGCTTTTTTTATCATTTACCATAAAATCTTTAATTAGGGTGGTGATGAAGAGTGGCGAATCGGCGCGGCTTGCGCGCGCGCGCGCGATCCTCAAAAAGCCTAACAGAAGCCGGACAGGCCGGACACGCAACCAAAAAGCCTGACTGTGTCCGGCTTTATCCGGACGCCTGGCAACCCTAGCTACACTTAATCTTTAATAGAATTACGAATCTGACTCGAGTTTCCTCTGCATCCTCCCCTCACAACTACGATGTAAAGAGTAAAGACGGCCAATTTAAAGATAGGAAAGAAAATAAATGGATTTAGAATTTTAGATGTATATATAGTAACTGTTAGTAGGTACCATAATATATCAAACTGACACAGTATAAATTAGTAATTTTTTTTTAGTATGCTGACACCTTGTAGACATTTTCTTAATATTCAAGTAATTAGTTTTTATTTAATCATGCTTTTTTAGGTATGTTGTGCTGTATTTTGTGTGCACCAAATAAATAAATGGTTTATCTGTCTATCTATCATCAAAAACTGTCTCAATAAAAAATATTGGAAGTACCCAGTACCCTATAATTACGGTTATTTCAATGGGATTTCAGTCGGTTGGGGTCAAGCCGCAATGTTAACGACCGCAGCCAATTGTGTGGCAATCGTACAATGATTCAGAATAATGAATACTTAGTGAAAAACACCCATTACAATAACAGTGTTGCCAGTTCATGTTTGTTATTAATCCGTTTAATCCGTGTTTTCTACGACAGAAGTTTTAAGAACGCTATATTTTATTCAAATTATTTACGTAAGTATTACAAGCCCGTGTAATGTATGCATCATAAATAACATACCTAGTACACGAAGACAGACAAATAAAATAATTCTTTAACATATTTTTCTCACTAACATTTTGCCTTCGAATTTCCATGACAATTAGGATTTTCACACATCCAGCTCGTTAAAAAGAGCGTGTTGTTTGCTAAGTTTCAATTGAATAATTGTGGCTTGTCATAAGACGAAAATTGAATGTCTATTTATAGAATAAAGCGCATAATACCAATGGAGTTCATTGTATAAAGTTATACGGTTGACGCACGAGTGTGTATTCAAACGTGGACTAGCAAAAAGTGTGTAGGTACGCGGATTCGCGAGGTCAACGCCCTTGAATTGGTTAGACACGACTCCGGCGCGTTGTTTTTTATCGCGACTTTTTGTCGTTTTCGCGTGCGTTACCCTCACATCACTGTTTGTAATAGGTCTTTCCTGTACTTTCTGATTGAAGAGTTTGTTAAATAAACTTCGTAGGCAGAACTATTAATATATTAGTTGAGTCTCCGCCAAGTTACTAGACACGGCGTATGAGCGTCTCAATGAGAAAATCGACTGGACATTAATTTCACATCACTAGCGGTAAAAAAATAAAATTGTGTTTGTCGAGGCTCTACAGATTAGAATTTTCCATCAGAAAAAATCCTTTTTTTTACACATGAAATTTTTTATAATAATACAGGTACTTAATGCAGTTTAGTGCACTTTTATAGGGTGTCGCACAAGGAATATACCTATTTTCCAGAAAATATGCTACATTGTGGAACAGTATCAGATACTTGCTTCTATCTGGATTCGATTTCAAGACGTAGGTACCAAGGTAGAGTTTCAAAACTCATCTCATCACAGCTTTTTCAAGTATTTTATTTATTCACATAAAACCAGTAAATAATTTACGTAAATATCAGTTCTAAATTGATTACATACCGCAACAAATATCAACCAACTGACACAACAATTTCATAGACGTCAGCTAAGCTTACAAACAAGTCAATAGTGTCAATACAACTTGTATTTCTATCAAGGTCTATTGTTTGGGTTATAAATACAAAAAAATTATAAATAACCAATAATAAAACCTACACGCTCAAATACAACCAGATGTCATATTATTTACAAATCGGCGCTGCAGTAAAAATAATTCTGATGATCGCATTTCGCGGAAAACGTTAATAAAAGTCGTTCTGTGAACCGAAACGTTCCTATCCTAGTGTGGCCCGTACCTATTTCGATTTGCGTCGTATTGCCTCGTACAGTCGTACACTATAACCGTCGGAGGCGGCATTAACTTGGACACTACGCCGACTTCATTGCGGGCGGCGGCGGGCGGCGCGGCGGCGGCGCGCGATTGTCGAAGTGTTAATTTGCATTTATTTATCACTTCAAGATAAATAATATAGGTACGTGTTGTGTTGCAGAAAAACTGTAGTGTATTTATAATATTTGATTAACATTTTATTCATTTTGTATTGCATTGGGTAATACGTATTTGTCAACGTTACAGCACCTACGTTATAACATAAAATTACATATTAGGTATATAGTAGGTATGTATTGTACTACAGTGTGAATATAAGTAGGTTGAAAAGTCTACTTTGTTTTTAATTAAAACAAATTCAAATACCTGTGCCTACCCTACGTTTTTTAACAGCTAATACTCAATTAAAATTTAATAGTTTATACCCAGTCATATAAACTTGACATACAAATGACGCATTTCAGCACCGCAACTTTTATGAGGCCATAAAATCAATAATTCCTAACAAAAGCAAATTCAATCGAAAGCCAATTTACTTAAAAAACACACCAATAGTGTTGTAATACTGTCACTAAAACGTTTATTTATTCAGAAAGGTACAGAGCGTACAAATACAAGAGGCGCGCATCGTAAAGCGTAGTGTACATAAATAAAACAAATTGTATACGCTGTGCTCACCCCTGCGACCTTGAACGGGTAGGGTTGGCCCCCTCCGATGCACGGAGCGATTCATCGAGTGGTTATTATCGTGCAGTAAACACTGTACATAGTTAATGGTTTTATAACTGTAGCCACCTACATCACTATCAACCGTTTTGCCAGGTTTTGGTCACGAACAATAAGTCTTGTATCCGTAATATCCGACACCGAACTGATGTAGATATTTGGAGGTTTAAGAATGGACATTATTATACAAAACTTATATTATCAAAGATAATAAGTAAATGTGAGATTAAATATATGGCATTTTAATGATAAGATAATTTTCTTTTGAAGATATTTGGCTGATGACTAACAAATCTAAGTTTCATTAAGCCTCCTTCAAACAGGCGCGACACGCGATAAAATCGCGCGCGACACAAAGGCACCGCAAGTCGCGCAACGAGCGGTGCCTTTGCGTCGCGCGCGATTCGCGTCACGCGTCGCTCCTGTTTGCAGGAGCCTTTAGTCTGAAGATTATTAAAGATAAAAGCCCAATAGCTGTTTGCCAAAATAACCACTACGTGGAGCCCTGACACAGCCAGAAGGCGTCGCGGCAGACCCGGTAGAAAATGGCGGGACGAGCTGGAGAAAACAAACGACCAGTGGTCGACTTTAGCCCTCGATCGGAAACTCAAACTCAAACCATTTATTTTAATTAAACCATGTACAGACCATGACAGGCACTTTTCAATTTTCAAAATTAAATAGTCTGTCAGTTAGTCAGAAAGTTGAAGCAGTTGCCCATTCCAAAACGTAGATCTCTATGGAGAAGAACGGGCAAGAAACTCCATGGACACTCAAGACACATTTTAAATCAAGATATTACAAAATCCTGGGTACATTATTCTTGTTGCTATATGTGAGAACAATGTAAAAAAAGACACAAATTAAGAAACAATTCAAAATATACGATTATAAGCCTCGAAAAATAAGCCTTGGCAGTTAAGAGATGAAAGAGCTAGAAGTCATAGGGAGAGGCATTTGTCCAGCGGTGGGATGATGCAGGCTAACAGTAAAGCCAGAGCCTTGAATGGAGAAGAAGATGCTATTTTCGGATACATATTCGTAGCCATTCAATTTGCAAATGATGTAAAAGGCAGATAGTCCCGAGTAATGTTAGTTAGACTCTAAAAGCCAGTGTAATGTTTAATCAATAACAATACCCGGATACAATCAGACAATTACCGAAGTCTGAAGAGTACGATCACGGAACGCTTTTATCGACGGCGACGGCACAACGGAACGGCGACGGTGACATAATTACAACTAAGTAACGTTTGACATCTGCACTGAACCGCCTATCTCCAGCCATCAATCGAGCTTTGACAGAAATTAACGTCCATTTAAAATGCTGTCATAAATACTCATCAATGGCACTTAAGTACGGCGTTTTCAGTTTTCATAGTATGGTCAGAGAAGCGATTAATGTTTTACACACCATAAATGGTGACACGTATTTTATTGTTCATAAGAATCATAAATTTGATTCAAACGTCCATCGAGCATACTTCATTGGAAATAAGCGTTTCACACCAACAAGTGGTTTCTCATGGGAATTTTAGTTTTGGTTCGGTAAATCAAAACTAAACTATGATTTAAACGCTAAAAACAGTTTTAATATCGAATTTAAAATAGAGCCTATTTAGCATTCAGTTAAGTTAAAATATCATTCGAAATCCAATATTCATGAGCTATATACTTAAATCAAAAAGCGAAAATGTTTCAACGATAAAGAAAGAACAAAGAAAAGACTAGACAGTCTGAGTATAACATTACCATAAAATCTAGAATAAGGCGTGTTGTACACGCCCCGTTCTAAATATAATAGCCTAAAAAAGGAAGTGTGTCGATGTCCTGAATGGAACCGGGTAGTGGGTAGTGTAGGCACAGTATTGACAATGGGCTTGTCAACAGCGGGCAGTCGGCTAGTCGCGACTGTGCGCAAAATGAGAACCCTGGGGCGCCGGCGACCCGCTCTACATCCCATGCTTAGGGTCACCAGGACTATGTCTACGAATGTATTATGCTTTTGGAGCATAGCACACTTTGTGAATATGGTTGTCATGGTAAACTTGAATTAGGAAATGTGTATGTAAGTACATTGTACTATGTAGTTTGGATATGGCCAATGGAAAGTCCGTAACTATCTAAGATACACAGAAGATAACACAATAAAATGTTAATAAATTAGTTGTGAAATGGTTTTTATGAGTGAGGGACTTACTTGATGCTTTAAACTTTTCACTTTGCAAATACTCAAACAAAGATAGAAATGAATAAAAATTCATAATAGGTACCTACCTACTATGAATGAAAGAATATTGTTTCTCCAAAACCGCAATAAAGTGTGGGTTTTCCAAAAGAATACATAATTTAAACCATTCGGATATACCTAACGACATAATAAAGAACCTAAAACTGCTATTTCATTGCGGTTTCAGTAAACATTTTCCTGTTCATATCGATACCGTTTACACTAAAACTATTAGCTGTTCAGAGACTTCGATACGGTTTATAGAGTCGGGCGAATTTGCCGAACGGATATTTTCGGATATTCACAGAACGTTCACCTCGTCGTGCTAAAAACTAGGACGATGTTTATGTGATGGAGCGGATGGCAGCCCTAATTGCGACCAGACATTTGAGTGATCAGGGCGAAAGAGGCCGCCTGTAGTCTGTACGTATTGAGAACGATACCTACTGCCTAAACAGACAATGTGAACAACAACGAGCGATTTCTTTATGGAAACCGCTTTTATTATTCCTTCGTTCAGATGCTAATTCTCATGAGTTATGTATAGTAATGTTACTAAGCGCCTTCCATATCGAAAGGATTAAGGCCGCTCTCTCGAAAAAAGCTTGAAAAAAGCATGCAGATGAAGCCATTTTTTGTCGGCATTTACAGAGAAATTACATCTGAAAAAAATCCTTAGTAATCTTCATGATATAATACGTAATTTGGTTTAGCCATAATTTTTCTACCGGTATCACTTAATTTTAAAAAAAATCACCAAATCACCTCCAAATCATTGAGATGAAACCGTTTTACTCCTTCATTTTTTATCAAAAGAGTGTAAAACAATATATATCTACATCTTCGCAATACAAAGGAGAATAATTTGGTTTTGTTACTTTTTTAAAATATGTATTATTTTTATGATAATAAATTAAAAAGGCCTCTGATAAAGGACTGCGTCTACATCACCCCCGCACTCGTCCATAAATTTAGTGCGGGGCGCATCGTGTTGCTAGGTGGACGTATGTCGCGTTGCGAGAACTCCGCACTACGAAATAAAATCGTAAAATATTACTGCAAAAACAAAAAGTGTACCTACCCAAGCGGGGTTTTATGAAACTTATGCGCTGTCCATTACTCTGTGTACATAGGTACTGTTTATAAAATACCTACCTCATTCAAACGAAAGTCGTAAGTACTAGTAGTGAATGATCACAGAAGGTCCACGTCCACAGGGCACGCCACGATAGCGGCGGTAAGACCCCTCTTTGAGGAGTGGTTAGAGAGGCGTCACGGCGCCCTCACCTACCGCCTGACGCAGGTCCTCACCGGACACGGAAGTTTCGGGAGGTTCCTGCACATAATCAGGCGGGAGGAAACGCCCGGGTGTCACCATTGCCAGGATCGCCCAGAGGACACGGTGGAGCACACGGTGGAGGTCTGCCCCGCTTGGGCGGAGCAACGCCGTGTCCTCGTTGAGGCGATCGGCAGCGGCAGCGACCTCTCGCGTCCGGGCCTGGTTCAAGCCATGGTCCGGGGCGAGAGGGAGTGGGGGGCAGTCGCCTCCTTCTGCGAAGCAGTCATGCTAGCAAAGGAGGCGGCGGGACGGCTGAGGGAGAGAGCCACCCGTCCCAGCCGCCGCGGGAGACGCTCCGGGCGTCGGGAGCCGCGCGACGACTCCCGGCCACCGTAGGCGCGGGCCTGCGGGCGGAGAGTAATGGGTAGCTCACCGTCCGATCAGGACCAGGCCCGTGCCGGACAAGCGTACGTGTTCCACGCGCGCCTCAAAGAGATGTCAGCATTAAAGAAGGGGCCCGTAAGGGCCGAAGCCTGCCGGGTCAGCGGGATTGTCCGAAAGGGTTACCGCTGGTCCGGAACATAAAGGGCTAAGGAAGGAACACGGGTGGGTTTTAGTCAGTAAGAGTCTGACACTCCCTTCCGCTCCACCCAGAGCGGGAGGAGTCATTTGATGATTTCCCATCCTCAAAAAAAAAAAAAAAAAAGGTCCACGTCCACGAAATGATTCAGCCAATATTATAAATTTTACTTTTCGGTGCCTAAGTAAAGTCTATTATTCTGATGCGTTGCGATTATTTGTGACATATTGTGACACAAAACTGAAAATGCTCCTAAAGTAGGTATTCATTATGATTATAGGTTACGTACTTGCTAATAATTTGTCAATTTATTGATTACCGGCGTAATTATTTTCAAATAAAAAAATCAAATCAAATCATTTATTTGCATAAAACAGGTTCAGTGGATGTTAAAAAAGGTCAAATGGTACACTGTTAATAACCATATAAGGTGTGCAAATATAAAACAAGAATGTTAACTGTTAATTTCACTATTCACTAAAGTACGGACGCCAAGCACATCAACCTACCCGAAACTGTCAAATTTTCGCAATCAACTTTGAACCTTATGCTTTAGTGATAAAGTTGAAAATCTATTAAAGAAATCTGACAGATTGTAGTAACTTGATGTGCTGGCGTCTGTACAATGTCATTGAAAATAAAATTATCGTAAATACAGATCAGTCAACAAAATAAGGAATTAAAAATAATAATGTCATACAATAGTAAAAAGTAGTAGTTCAATAATATATATGTATATACAGGCTGGATTTTTTTAACCTCACCTAGAGGGCAAGTACTCTAAACACTGGAGATAGCAAATTTTACTCAAAGGAAAATCCCTTCATTAAAAAAAAAAACAAATCTGCAATCAAAGATGTTCGAAAATTCGCTTGCCGCTCTCGGGAATCGAACCGCCTAAAATCCGAAAAAATAATACCCTGTACTTTTATGGCATCAATCGATAGGGTCAATCATAAGGATCAAATCTCTCTATGGCAGATCGAAAGTCGAATACTTTTTACTCGACTTCTATCGTCGCGGGTGACATCAATCAATCAATTAAATCAGCCTATCGCAGACCGCGGGTGGCACAGACTACATAAAATTAGAAAAACAAATTGGTAGTCATGTTTTTTATTATAATTATCACTTATCATTACTATCCATGTGGGCTAAAGTGGGTCAATAATATTATTCAACTAATTAAATCAAATAAAAAAATCATTACCTATACGTAGTGAATCAATTAGTTCTACCAGAGAAGTTGAAGGTAATTCTGTTGATTTGGATGTGAATGTATTTTTTTTTACAAATTATGAACCTATATTTTTGTTTTACTTGTAAATATATGTATAACTGCATTCATTTTAGGAACAAGATGATTTGGGCATTCAAAAACTACGGTCTCTATTGGATGACATGGTGACTCACAAGCATCTTGTAAGGTCTGTCGAAGAACTTGAAGATTATTCAGCTGAATTTTAGTTATAATATATTTGTTTATAAAAAATATAACAAATAATATGACATACACTAGTGATAATTATACTACCTATACCTACCTACCTACCTACTTTACCTGCCTACCTATCTACCCTACCTTCCTATCTGCCTTACCCTAACTACCTACCTACCCTACCTACCTACCTACCTACCCTACATACCTACCTACCTATCTACGTACATGCCTACCTACCCTTCTTCTCTTCATAGAAACCTTCCTAAGACTTCAACGAATATTTAAAAAAAAAACCGAATTGGTCCAGCCATTCTTGAGTTTTGCGCTTAGCAGCACATTTGGCCATTAATTTTAGTTAAAAATATACATTAAGTTGTTTACCACATGGCAAGCCAGGCTGATTTATATTAAGGGTATAGCTTCTACTCACGGCCTCGAAAGCTTTTAACAATTTTATTCGTAACCATAGCCCGAAAAGTACATCCATATCAATAGATATAATACCTAAATAAAACCAAAACTGGACCATTGTAAATACAGGGTGTCCCAGAACTCAACGTCAAGCCGAAACGGGGTGACAGGATTGATCATAACCATCACGAGAAAAATCTGAAAAAAAATCTATCCCATGCAGTTTGAAAATTATGGGCATTTTAAGAAAAACCTAGAATTTTGATCAAACTGTAACATTTTTCGGTTATTGTGGTTATTCTTTTTTATTTTTGTTCATTTGAACTTTGGAAACGTAATCCTAAATAACATTTCTAGAATCCCAATAAAAAATAATGACACAATTGCCTCAAGTTTCCGAGAATTGAGACTATTCGTTAAACTACGAATTTAAAATTTTCAAGATTCGTCGACTTTGATAGGCCCTCCTTTAAAAAAAATGTACTAGAGTGCCTTTTTCACTTTAATAAAAGTGGCGTCACTATCTGTCTCGCTCACTCATGGCAAACATACCCACTATCCATCTCTCTCATCATTTTGCCTTAAAATTAAGAACCTACCTAGAGCTTGTGCGAATCAAAAACATTTTAACTGAGATAGCAAAAATCGGGTTACTTGAGGTTTTAATTTTTTTACTCTTTTTTATTGTATGGAACTAACAAGTATTGTACCATTTTAGAATTCTGATTAAACGCGCCAACTTTTAATACCACTTGCCAAGGCACTCTAGTACATTTTTTTTTAAAGGAGGGCCAATCAAAGTCGACGAATCTTGAAAATTTTAAATTCGTAGTTTAACGAATAGTCTCAATTCTCGGAAACTTGAGGCAATCGTGTCATTATTTTTTATTGGGATTCTAGAAATGTTATTTAAGATTACGTTTCCAAAGTTTAATTGAACAAAAATAAAAAAGAATAACCACAATAACCGAAAAATGTTACAGTTTGATCAAAATTCTAGGTTTTTCTTAAAATGCCCATAATTTTCAAACTGCATGGGATAGATTTTTTTTCAGATTTTTCTCGTGATGGTTATGATCAATCCTGTCACCCCGTTTCGGCTTGACGTTGAGTTCTGGGACATCCTGTATATGTGGTACACATAATTATTTAACTTTCACGATGACTTGACCTTCTGTGATTTCGATACTCTGTGACGAGACTAGGCGAGGCAAACCGTGGTGGCGGCGCACACAACCGCACATTTTCTGTTACATGCGGGTAGCGGAGTGGCGCGGAGAAGGGGTCGTTAGCTCCGCCCAAATGCTCAAGGTTATCGGCATTAATACAGGCCTTAATTGCGTTCGCCACACTTTTTGCAGCGCATGAAAACATTCGCACGCCAATAAAAAGTGTACTTGTGTAAGTTGTATGTTTACGGTGAACGGGGTTATAATATAAATATGCCTTTCATCCTAAATTACTACACTTTTAATATATTTCGCGATATAAATCAAGTGTTCAATTAGCATGTTGGCTTTGTGTTGTATGGAACATAAATTTCGGTCGTTTCAAGGTCAGTTGGTGTTATGTATACACCTGAATAAACACTGTCTGCAGGAATCTTAATGAGAACCAAATTATTACCTTCTGCGATGATGTGTTAAGTTCCTCGTTATTGACCTATCGCTAAATAATGTGGAGCTTCAGTTCAATGCTGTAGGTACCAATCACATAATTTATTTGCCATTGTTTGATATTTTAGGTAAGTTTGGCACTGGAAGGTTGATGAATAAACAATAAGGAAATTGAGTTTAGTTTTGCTCAAATAAGCTACCTACCATTTTAATGTCGCTAATTTGAAATACGTTTCAAACACTCAAACATTTATTAGAAAGAAATAATATACCTACCAAATTTTTTTTTAAATGTACATTCATATCTGTCATGGCGCCAGTTAACGTAGTTTTATATTGGGATAAAAACTATAAAATTCATCGTTTAGCGATACATAATCCGTGTTGAAATATTGTCATGCTTTATGTCTGTTTATTCTCTGGCGAGTGATTTGCATGAACAAATCATTGACCTTGGTTGTACGGAAGATCAACGTTACGATAGAAAAAAAAACTTCTTTGATACCGATGTGATAGTAAGGAAACTTGATTTTTTATTTGTCCATTAAGGGAACACGTTTTGGTGTTTTTTTATTATTTTGTAGGAGTAGGGATTATCAAACATAAATATAAAATTTATGATCCTGGTAAAGATGTTATGGTATTCAAAGTTTGTTCAATTAATTGAATCGAAATTCAATAAACACTTATTAAAAAGTAGGGAGGGTGTATCCATCCATAGCAAGTACAGACGCCAGCACATCAAGTTACTACAATCTTATCTGTCAAATTTCTTTAATAGATTTACAACTTTATCACTAAACCATAAGGTTCAAAGTTGATTGGGGAAATCTGACAGTTTTGGGTAGGTTGATGTGCTGGCGTCCGTACATCCACATTATCCAGTTGTGTTTAAGTCCCATGTAATAGGAGGCGTGTCTAATTCCAGCAACCAGTTTCAGAATAACCACATAATGAAAAAAAAAACTTTAAGGCTCCTACAAACAGGCGCGACACGCGATATAATCGCGCGCGACACAAAGGCACCGCTCGTTGCGCGACTTGCGGTGCCTTTGTGTCGCGTGTCGTGTCGCGCCTGTTTGAAGGAGCCTTTAAACTAAACTTAAAAAACATACTAAACTTTCAATAAATAAAATACTGTATTTAAACCTTCACGCCCAAGTTAAGTACTTATTAATTAACTAAATAGGTACTTACTTCGAAAAATTAAGTGGCACAATAAAAATAAAAAAGCATAACTTTAATTACCCTGTAATATAAATAAACGCGCAAAAAGTACATAAAAACGTCGTAAAACTTTAATTTGGTAATACAAATACGAATAATAATATTAATAACTTAATTTGAATAAGTATCGGAACTTTTGAAAATTTCGCTTACTACTACCTTATACAGTATATCCAGCCTATTATTTTCCCACTGCTGGGACACAGGCCTCCTCTCTGTGAGTGGAAGTGGACTGTAATCTACCACGCGGCCCCAGTGCGGGTTGGTAGATGTCACATGTCTTCGAATTTTCGGTGCTAGGACATGCCGGTTTCCTCACCGTTTTGGTGGTGATGAAATAATTAACACAAAGTAAAGCGTCTTTCTGGACTTGAACCTGCGACCTACAACTTGTAAGTCACTGCTCCTCCTTGTACAGCGGTTACGGCAATAAGATACCTCACAAGTCGGTTAAGAGATGAAAGATAAGAGAGTATGTAAAGTCATTGGCACATCGCATCGTGCTGGCTAACACGACCCGAAACTGTTACAGATAAAATCTAATGTTTTTTAAAGTCGTCCGTCTCACTGTTCCAGTTACATCGTACTGGTAGTTCTACTAGTACATTCTATTTGTGTACCAAGTGTCCTAGGTTCCAGGTTAATTCCTAATCTGATTGGACGTTTTGGAACCGAGTGAGGCGTCAGTTCGATTGGTCGGTAAAAAAGGACGAGATTTGCTGCTACGCCGTAGCAGGGTCTACGGGGTCTACGAGGTTGGCTGTGATATTCAATAGGGTCGTTTTTCTTTTTTTAAGGGGTAGTTTAGCTGTTAGAAAAGAGGAGGTGAAGGGGCTCGTGTCTAAGTAATAACAGCCGCACGGCTCGTTTGATCAGGTTAAGCTACGCTTGCCGCGATCGGTCCGTGGATGGGTGACCATCTTTGCATACCGAGACCCCTCCGTGTTTCGGAAGCACTTGAAGCAAGCCGTTGGTCGCGGCTGTCATTCTTGGATTTATGTCAGTCGCTACGGATCGTCAGAAGCCCGAAAATCTCACCAGACGTACCAAGGGGTATCGTGTTACCCAGTAATTGAGTTGTGGAGGTCAGATTTGCAGTCGCTCAATGTAAAATACTGGTAGTCTAGCTGAATCCGGTTAGACTGGAAGCCGACTCCAACACAGTTGGGAAACGGCTAGGCAAATGATGACGGGTTTAGCTGTTAGAAAACTAAATGAAAAGGATCTTTAGAAAAAAAAAAATGTTTTAAAAAATATGATGTATTTTACCACCATAGAGATTACCTATCTATCTTCGCACGTCATCTGATAAAATTAACGAATTAATCCTTCTATTTATTTTTCACCTTATTCCTTTTCTATCCTGCCAGTCTCTGGTGCAGTCTAACAACGCTAGAAGTCAGTTAAGGTTAGACTCCTTACTAATCCCGGATTAAAAAAAAAAAAAGTTTTAAAAACTGTTCCTGTGTTCCGCTGCAGAGTTCACCTCGGAAAATGGAATACTAAGGTATCCTAAGGCGACATTTATGAGGGCGTATAAAACTGTTACTACTTATTGCAACACCCGGTACTGAATACATGGAGCGTTAGTTAAGCTTCCATGGAAATGGCGGTTTAACAGATTTTGAGAAGGAACTTTGTGTGAAACTGGCACTTAGATACTTGCTCCTTTTTAGGGTTGAACATGTTAATAGCTTTACGTAAAGTAGATTTTCCGACTACGTACATTAAGGCAGGAAAGGAGATATCTTTATGTATTTGTATTTTGTCAAGTCTTGTAAGTAATTGACTGACTGTCTGTCTCGTGC
Organism: Luperina testacea; assembly: GCA_927399505.1. Lineage (NCBI taxonomy): Eukaryota > Metazoa > Arthropoda > Insecta > Lepidoptera > Noctuidae > Luperina > Luperina testacea. The sequence goes on along the minus strand of OV656768.1, from coordinate 11,334,232 downwards.
ATTGGTGACGCAGTGGTAATGGCTTGATATTATAGATAATTATATGACTAATGGACTTACGAAATGTAGATCGTGGGTTTAAAATTTCAAACCCAAGCAGTTACTTTCATTATTACAATCAGGATTTAATGTTCGCACTGCTGGGACATACGTCAGCAGTCGTTTTACTTTGTGTAAATTATTTAATCACCACTGCTCTCAAAACGGTGTAGGAAAACATCGTGAGAAAACCGGCTTATTCTGGAACCAAAAATTCGAAGACATGTGACGTGCACCAACCCGCAATGGGCCCGCGTGGTGGATTATGGCCCACTCCCTCTTATATAAAGGGGAGGTCTCTGTCTCAGCAGTGGAAACATTACAGGCTGATTATGTAAGTAACTAAGGATTTTACAAATTAAATGCAATGACGCACGTGTCAAATTATATTAATACTAGCTTCCGTCCGCGGCTTCTCCTACGAGTTATGTCAATTAAAACTATCCTATGTCCTTCCCCGGGATGCAATCTATCTTGCTGCCAAATTTTATCGAAATCCGTTTAGTGGTTTAGGCGTGAAAAGGTAGCATACAGACAGACAGACAGAGTCACTTTCGAATTTATAATATTAGTATGGATTCGTATGTCGTTTTGTTTTCTATGAAAATATACATTATTAACTGGCTCTATGTGTCCAGTGAATCCGCTAGAGAGCCAGTGACAGCGATGCTGGCCGAATGCTGTCAGAATTAAATCCGAGCCGACAGCTAGCTGCACTCAAATGTGGAGGGATTATATCTAACTAAAATATGGTCGCTAGAATTAAAACACAGAACTTGGTATCGGTTAAAAATAATATTTTTAAATTTAAATGGTTTTAGGCGGTGTTTTAAATATGCTTTTAAGTGAAAAATTATAAAACATCTCGGCAATAATTTTTAGGAAGTTGTATGTTATTTATTTGGTTGTTTTTTGAATAAGTTAAAGTATTACAATTTACAATGGACAAAAATAATTTGTAAATTAATGTGTGTGCGTGTGTGAATCAATGTATTGCGAAGGCTTTGTTCAAAAAAGGTTATTATTACTATCCAAGTGTATTTCTTGTAACTTGTTAGATTTATGGTATGACAGAACTTAAAAGCATAAAAACAACACAGTTCTCCTTTTTCAGAACTTCCTCTAACAACACAGAACGCTCGCCTTAAGCATGCTAAAGCAGATAGAATAACGATACATCAAATTCATCCATATCAAGATGGTCGCTATAAAAAGTATTATGAATTCGAAACTCGCGCCCAAGTGCCAAATCCCTGACGGGCGAAGAATTTTAAACAACACACAGTTATTGGTAGTTTGATTCGTGTCGTGTTTTATTTGCCATCCTGCGAGGCGACTTTATTGAGGACTAGCTGTGTCCTGCGGTTTCACCCGCCGTATAGTTTAACAGCGTCGCATCGCATCGCCCGCGCTTTTACATTGCGTTCCTTCAGACTTTTTTCTTTTTGTTCGGCTCCTAAGAGTCGTAACGTGATGTTAAACAGCTTTATCCTACTTTAAGAATTGGGCTATCAAATGCAAAAATAATTTTAAGAAATTTTTCAAATCCTCCTGGTAGTTCCAGAGATAAACGCGTTCAAACGAACTCTTCAGCTTTAAAATTAGTACCTATAGATTATCGTTTTGAATGTATGGTAGATAGCGGCGAAAAACTTTACTATTGTCGTAAAGGTTACATTCTAGATTAATACTCGGAATCTACTCATAAATGTTGCTGTGCTAGCTAGAATAAGTGCTTTTAAATGCGAATTGAAAATCTTCTTTTTGCGATCCACTTAACATTTTATATTCATGAAACGCATGCTGAGTTAAGTGGAAAAACAAAATTATGGAGATTTTAAGTCAGGCGAAGGTTAGAGCAATTTTAGCTGTAACAAATCATATTTGAGCGTATGATGTGTTATTGCATTATCTGAATCTAATTGCGGAAACAATGTATCTATGCGACATAATAATTTTATTGTTGGTGTAAAATAATTTGCGTGTTCAAGTTCAGATTTGGCGAGTTAATTCACTTTGCGAGTAGCCTTGTGTCGGTGGCATTTACAAAACAAGCGAACAGCTATAAAACATCGCGTTGTTGATTACTCTTGAGAACTCTTCAATATGGTTGGCAAAAAAGTTGGCAGTTATTTGACAAAGAACCTCCTATTAATTCGCGTTCCTTAAAAAAATTGGCAATGGCCAACAAAAATGTGGCTATGATTTAGAGTGATTTAGATAACTACAGAAGTATATTTTAGAGATAAAGCAGGTAAGTACTTAATATTATATTTTTTACTAAATAGGTGGAAAAATGGAAAATGTGTAAAGATCAGACACAAGAAAATAAACGCCTACTTAGGAAATTTGCGTAAAAAATTTGCTCTTTAACCCAAATAATCCTTTGGAAATTCCGTTTCGGTCGAGTGCGGTGTTCGGGCCGTGGGTTAACAACATATTGGAAACGCCAGCCCTATTTACAAGATACGGCGGCTAACACGTCGCCTGCCGCCCTTTTTGATTCATAAGAATTATTAATAATATTTAATAGTCTGGACATACACGGTACTTAATATGATAATTTTATAGTGTTCGGTTGAAAATAATTATCACGTAACGATAGATTGGTCACGCGGTCATTCATTAAGCTTTTGATAAAACATAACCTTATCAACTTTATTATTTACTTATTCAACGGTTTCAATCAGTTTGGCGATAACTATGAATTTTATTATTATTTGTTTTGTAGAATTCCTCGGTTACCTACCCAATGATATTTTGGGTCTAAAAATTGTCTATGGTAAAGTTGCGTTGTTTTTAAGGTTGCATGTGCAGTTGTAATTTGAAGCATTTAGACACAAAATCTAAAGTAACTGAAGTCTGAATCTGTGTAGGAACTTCTTGAAAATTCAATTATTTGAACGAGTTTTAAGAACTACAAGAAGTTGCTTTCATGACACTTCTAAGATTCTACCTCGATAGGAGCCAAACGTAGAACGATCGAAGTATTGGTATTAATTAAGGTTATTATATAAAACAATATATGAATAAATTAAGTGAATATGACTTAGTTTTTAATGTTATTGCATACGACATTGTATTAGATCGCGAGTAATTTAGATATGACTGCAATTGAATAAAATGGCGCTTGGACCACTCTAGCTGATTGTTTTTATTGAACTTTTCAATTGTGCCACATCGTGGGTGAGTCTTATTCTGCCCCCGATAGTTAAAAAGACGTATCTAACAAAAAGTAAAAACGGAGAAATAAATGTTTTAATGAATAAAACGGGAAATCGTATGCTGTCTTCGAGTAAATTAATATTTTACATACTTAAAGTTGAAAATAATACCCTCTAATAATAGGCTTTAACCTGGTTTAATAATAATATGAATTTATTAAATTATTATAATAAAAATAATGAAAAAACAGTTTCATCTTAGCATAAAAAATTAAGGAAAATATTACATACTTAATTGAATAGACGTAAACGGCTAGATGCGTCCTTTAAATTTCAAACGCTTTTGGCTGTACTTTTTTTCTAAGTATTTAGTTTATCTTTCTAATAAATGATTTTAACATAAATGGGCGCATATAGGTATTTCCGCCTTTTTTCTTAAGAATTAGAAAGTATGTAGATAGCCCTTGGCTTAGGTAAAATGTTTATAAAATATTTAATAATCCTTTTATCTAAGGTAGTATATCAGAAATAGTACAGTAGGTTCGTGGTTATCATATAAGTCATAGCCTAATTTATTATTTGTAAATAAAACACAATTTTTTATTCAACGTAAAGTAATTAAGACGATTATGGCAAATGCGCCTATGCTAAAACAATTTTACGAAGTAAATAGGGCGCAAGTGGTCAGATGTGGTCTTTTTTTCTTAATGTAAAAACAGTTTTTTTTTAGCGCGTTAGTCGCAAATACCTATTTGCGTCTTATTAACTTCCTTTTAGAAATAGGGACAAATATGCGCCTTTTATATTACTGAACTAAAAAAAAACTATAAAGTATAATGACATTATCTACATAAATGCGACTTTTTAATTAAGTTTCACATAAATTCGTCTTTTCATCTTCAATCGGGTGTAAAAAATGAACAGAAGCGCCCTATTTTGTTGTGCTAAAACCGCACTGGAGGAAGTTAGAGAAATATAAAAAATACAGGCAGATGCGCGTTTTTTTTCTGATTTCGGCAATATACATAACTCAAATCTGGAAAAACTGTTAGATGCGTCTTTTTTCCTATCGGGGGCAGTATTCTATTAACTAGAGTGATAAATGAACTGAACTCATTATCTGAACTCTGAATTATAAGGAAATCATTACATAAGTACATTAACATATTGTTTTTGTTGTTTAAAAAACATGTTATTGTGGGGAATAACGATATCATGTATATATATATTATCACCAAACATGGGCCATGAATTAATAAATGCAATATACATATTGTATGTAGGTATATGTAAATTATCCTTAACTTTACAGAAATTATAATAATGTGGAAAACTGTTTATTTTTATTAATAGTATGTATTTTTTCTTTTCCTCTATTAACCAAGGTTTTATTATAGGAAAAATAATTTAATAAGTATGTAAATCATTGTTAAACTTTCTTCGAAATATAAATAATATAATAAGTATTATGTTACAGAAGTCATATTAAATAACGGTATTACGGTTTCTATGTTTTTACTGTAGGTAGGCACTTAATTAAACGGACTAATATGGTAACGAACGGCAATGAAACGAGGAGATGGAGCTTGAGTAATAATAAATAATTTAATAAACCAGTGGTTAATAACAGGAAAGGTTTTAATTATTATTTATTACGAACAAATTAGTTTATCACCTCGATGTTTCCAATTGTGAACAAGGAAAAACACGCGCAAAATAGAAAGTTAAACAAAAAATAAAAGTGCAAAACAACAATCAATTAAACAATACATTTGACACTTCCCGATTTGCGATTAGACAACTCGCGTGACAAAATTGATCAGTCATTCAAGGTCGAGCGATACAATGAGTGAGTGAATGAATGAATGAGCGGACACCAGACGAATGAATAAACACAATAAAGAGCCCCATTTGAAGAAAAAATCAATTAAAATGGACTTACTGGCTTGGAGCTTTTTCCACATATTTACAACAATAAATAAGTAACAGTACTTGAAGCTAATATAAGTTAATATCGCGTACGCGTCTAACCAGAGCAGTAGGAAGCCGCAGAAGTAAAGACTATCAAAAGGCAGTTAGTACGCATATCAAGATATCACGACAATGATAAACGCGAGGTCGAATCTGCTTTTTGCGAGGTCTCGACGTGGCCTTCGCAAAAATTAGCGCGATTTACATAACGCATAGGTAGGTACATTATTTACATTATCTGGACGAGTATGAATATTGATAAAATAAATGAAGATAACGGCGATGAGGTCACATCTAACGAAATATAAGGAACTAGGAAATGACTAGGTCAATCCTTGCTAATGTTATTTTTTTATATTGTCTAGCTGCGCCACGCGGTTTCACCCTTATAAAGGCTCGTACACACAGGTGCGACGCGACACGCGACACAAAGGCACCGCAAGTCGCGCAACGAGCGGTGCCTTTGTGTCGCGCACGATTCGCGTCGCGCGTCGCGCCTGTGTGTACGAGTTTAAGTCTCGATCCCGTGGGAATATCGGGATAAAACCATCACAGGTAAGGTGACGAATACGGTCATGATCTACCTGTGCCAAATTTCATCCAAATCCGTTTAATCGGTATATCGCGAAAGCGTTACAAACAAACATACAAAAAATCAAATCTTTTCTCCTTATAATCCTCATTCACCATAAATCTATAGCTGCTTATATATTAAACAGCAAATTAACTCCTTTATTCTAATGAAGAGAGAGACATTACTAAGAATAGAAAGCATATTTCATTTTGGTCACAAGTTAAACCTAAAAGCATCGTTTAATTAAATCATCCACATTGTATTGTGAGATTAGAATGTAATCCTCAATGTCAGGCGACTCCCAAGTCTGTCATTAACTAGTAACGTAGGTAATTACAGTAGTATGAATAATGCAAACGAAACATGTACATTACAAAGTGTCTCGTTTAAATTTTAAAAATAGACGAGTAACCCCAATTACTATTTTTAAAATATTTTAACACGCGTCGTCTTTTCGTGCGGCAAATACGGACACCTAATATATTAGAACTTACGAAAATCGTCTAATTAACCTAATTTAATTCTTTCCAATAATAAAATGACCACCATTTACTGGCTGATGCATTAGGAGGTACTACATTCTTGTTTAGATTAATTGACGATAACAGATGCGACGCCTTCTATTATTACCATCGATATTTAAACACGACCTAAAATAGATATTTTATATCGCCAGATGAACGATAAACGCTCCGAAAGAAGAGTAAGCACGATTTTATTTAAATCGTAAAAAGGTACCGTGGGTGGCAACGCGACGCGGCGTCGTCGCAGTGATTGCCTCGTCAAAGTATATACAGATGAGATTCCCTACGGCTAATTATATCGACAATCAATCGAGAAAGTGCCGCTTGCGACACGAATAGAATCGCTATAATTATAGTAGTTGAAATGAAATAATATATTGGGTATAGAGTACTCGGCTGGCTAGCGACGCCTGCCGCCCCGATCGCTCCTTTTAGAGTTATTAATGTACACGATGCGGGCCCACAACTAATATTATTTATTAATCATACGATGGAACCAAACGATGTACAGCACGAAGACGTGGAGTTAAGTTTACCGAGGGAAGCAACCGGTGCGTACTTCCTCTCAACAAGCCGAGGGTTGCGCCAACGAGAGCCGCACCGAATGACGAAATTAAATTGCCGTCAACATTTAACCGAGCAATTAGCGAGCGGGTTTATTGGGCCGGTATTAAATGACGTTAAATACAGAGCACTGTATGATTAAGATTATGTATGGGGAAACATGATACGCGTCGATTCTGAAGGCCGACGAAACGCAATCGACTATGGTTTCCATTGAAATGTGAAAGGATACAATCGATGTAATTGTATTTATAACTGTGATTGTCAAATTCAGAAGCTCAGAAATAATAGAGGTCACTGCATAATCAAGTGAGAACCTCCACAAACAACACTCGCTTATAAAAGATCTCGCGTTTTATTCGACGTCGATCTATGATAATCTCACGCGCAAACAAATAAGGAAACGGGAAATAAATGAATTGCAAACGTTGAACGAATTCGAATTTACATTTTAGTATTGTGGGCTGGCAGTGAGACGTCGTGTAGTGGGATCGTTCGGGATAAACAAAAGAGTTTAGTGTTTACGTGGTGCGTAACATAGGGGTGAGATATTTATTGGTCGTTTTTATCGTCAGTTATATTTGTGAATAATGTAACATGGGAGCGCGGCGGCGGTGGCGGTGGGAGTTGGGACGATGCGGGCGCGCGCCGGCTCGGAACGACCCGCTGACCCACTCTCGTACCCACTTGATTACTGCACCGAGGATTCAATTGGACAAAGGCTGGAAACACGGTTAATGGGATTATATTCATAATATTCCCTTACTGAGCCGGTGACGTTAAATATGCAAATTGGCCTGTAGTTTGCAACTTCTGTCCAAAGTGGTTGAGAGAAAGGTCAAGGTTGTAAGGTTGTCTTATTATGAAACTCACCATAACTCGAGGTACGAGGCATCCTGTCACATAAGCTGCATGTGCAGGGCGGCTTACCTGAAACAAAATGCGGACTTGTTAAAAAACCGACTAACTTAATGTTAAACTACATCTACATCTGTGTCATATAGTAATTAATATGCAGGTAATAAAATTAAGAGCACGTATTCAATTTCACATGACGCCAGAAATTACAACGTTGCTGCAGTATGATTTAAGTCCGTCTGAACCTATAGTCCAACAAATTTCTGCATAGAAATTGAATGTCTATTGTATGTTTGTCATATTACCAACGTAATATTGTAATATTCATCCATGGGTTTTCTAAACGCTGCAAAAATATCATTTTCATATCATAAACAAATTTGGAACGGTATAGTTCTAAGATTTTTCTTAAAGAAAGGCCGATAAATGTAAAGAGAGTGAAGGTCTGCATTAGGGATGTTATGGATATGAAATTTCGGATACGGATTAATTACGGATATAGGAATGATTATTATACCGGATACGGATACGGATACGGATATGAAATTATTTCGGATTATCCGTTAGTTTCGGATAATTTCGGTTACGGTTATTAATTTTTTAGGAATTTCAAAAGTTCAATACAAATAGTTAATAAAATAGTTTTATTTATATGTAACTAAGTATTTGGTAGGAATTACAATCAGTCTGTGAGTTATTACAGCTATTTAAATTAAAAATGATTATAAATAAATGTTGAGTGTTATCTAGTCTACCTAAAATGAAAATGTAATATTAAAATTATTACTTATACTTATTTAGTAATTTCGTACCTATTCAAAGAAAATATTAAAATTAGATTTAAATTTAGAATGCACATTGCACATATTTATTTACTATGATTTAAGTTTAACATAACAATCATAGCTATCTTTATCTTGTGTCTCAATTAGGCTCCGCCCCTATCCGATATTATCCGAAACTTTTATTTCGGATTCGGTTACGGTTACGGATAATTTTTTATATCGGATATCCGATAGTTTCGGTTACGGTTACGGAGCTCCCTAACATCCCTGGTCTGCATGTAAAGAGGTCCATTACTGCGAAGGAGTTTTCAAAAGACACGTTTAAGGCTATGCTTAGTTTGCTTCCAAGAGTTTCCCGTGATACTCTGGAATAGTAAATAGAATCTGAATTGGAAGCTGCGGATTGTAATCGAGCTGTAGTAATAGTAGCGAGTGTATTTAAGTGCAATATAATATATTATACATGTTAGGGCAATACAAACAGAGTAAATAAGGGAGAGAGTCTAAAATATAGGTATTCCAGAACATTTTGTAGCCCATCTAGTAGGTATCGATGATAGATAACAGAGATAGACAGGGAGAGAGAGAGAGAAAGATGTCTATTAAAAATACATAAAATAAAACGATAGAGAATAAAACTGGGATATTGCCATATTGATTTTAAATCCGTTGTTGGAGTCTTTAGATTGGTCATTGTAATTGTTCAGAATGACAATCAAGAATAAAATCCGTGTCTTTAGCTACTACGTTCATATAAAATGACACACAAATAATAACTTTTTACAAGCAACATAAAGTGTTAGACACGTCTATTTGCACGAGGTTATTAAGATTCTAATGGATTCTCAATAGAATACCGTCTGCATGCATACGTAATATCTAATGATCGGCTACATGGCCGCGCCTGCTTGTAGCAACGCCTTGTGAACGACAGCCTTTCATTTAGCCAATAACTTCTTTAAATATTACTAACGTTTGATTGGTTTTTTCTGTGTTTGTATTGCATTGTATGAGAATTACACAATTTTTTACAGCTATACCATTACCAGGTGTTCCAGTTCCCTTGTTAATATAAATTATTTTGTTACTGTTAGTTCCGCGCGTTTGTTCACTCTCTTCATTGTTTTCTTTCTGCTGAACTATTACTTCGTAAACAACTTAATTTGTTATTGACTCACTTTTAAAACATCTTACCTAACACGATAAAAGCATTAATTATAGATATCTGTCAGTTCAAACTTAAGGGGCTGCACAAACGTAGGAGGACATCGTAAAATGCTCAGGTTTTTGTCACAGAGTTAAGCACATCGGTAATTTGGTACATATTACAAGCCAAAAACTGATTGCGTGTATTGTCAAAGACATTCATAAATATTTCATAAAAATAAAATAGTATCATGATAAAACAATCCTAAAACAGAGCTCAAAAATATATCTTTCGGTGGATAATAATTAAAACTGCAAAATTACTTTTATTTTGGTAGTCATTCTATTCGACTAACATCAAACGCATCGCTGTTTTGAACCTTATTTGTTGGTATAATTATTTTCGTTTGTCTTTTTGGTTCTTACCGCGCCTTAAGCTAATTTGTCATAAACATGTTTCGTTGTTGCTCAATTTTGTCAGACACACCTACAAGACCTCAATGCGTAACATGACAAACAGAAAAATGATTAAATATCGTTCAACATCAAGCTACTATTAACTACATCAAGTGGCCGTAATGTTTTATGATATCTATAATTCAATGTGTGGCATTGCAAAAGCCGCCGCAGTCAATACACTAAATAAATAATTCATTATCGTACCCTTATAAATGCCGCGGATAGCTGCCAACAAAAATACGTTTCACTAATTAATTACATAGTATTTTTTTAACAAAAACACGTCGAATGAGGTTAATTATTGTGTTATGTGATGATTCGTTCAAACCAGGGAATACAATTTTATGACAGAAATAGATGATGTCCTTTAAAGGACCTAATTACGTTTTTTATTGAGTAAAAATTACACAAAGTAGGGTTAAAAAACTGGACAGCGCGCAATGTAGGGTTTAATTTTAGAACAAATTTATTAGTGCAAGAATGTTTTAAGTAATATTCATGTGTTTTTTTATTGAAATAACAAAAAGCTTTTGCCTCGTGCATAGTGAGTGTTTAATGTTTACGGTTGGAAAGAGAGGGCGAAGGGCTAAAGGGCCCCCGCTCGACTGATTATTGTTTTACTTAACTTTTTATAGCCCATCACGCGGCCACCATTCCCTGTTCCGTAGGGTTGTATTCTCGTGGTGTTCAGACAGAATGTTTGCGTGTTACCAAGTTATTTTAGTAAGAACAGTTTTAAAACTTTTAATTAAGTTTTAGTTGCTTGCGGATGTGTTATTTGTAGTTTACGACACTAATATGGATTTATTAGTATTAAATAAACGTTAACTTAATTAAAGGATATTTGTTTTAATTATGTGAACTACCACCTACCTTAATGTTTTAAAACCAGATGTAAAACTAATTAAGTAACCTAAGTTTTTATTATGCACAAACCTGTTATTTTCTATGAGTTCACTTTGACAGTGGGTATCTAAAGCCAATTTTCAAAAAGGAAACAAAAACAAGACATTTTTAGATAACACTGAAATCATGTGACGTATAAAAATCCAGCGCGAATATTCCCGAAGTGTAGCGAAGAGTCTAGTTATTTCTATTCCCACAAACTCGAACATTCGTGAACCAAGAGTAAGTACCTATTGGATCGCGCCGAGAGGCGGCACTAAACTGGAGTGGCGGAATAAAGCTCGCCATGCACTGAATACAGTTGTATTTTTTCCGGTAGAATTGATCTACTTACTGAATCTGCCGAGTACCTACTTTTATATCGGATATGAGAGATTTGAAATTCCTGAATACAGTTTTCATGTTTTACATAATATGCTTGAAATCTGTAGCAGATAAACGGCAAAAAAACTGAGATATTTTGGATATTTTGTTTTAGATAATCGGACTACATTTTATTTATTGTTTCCGTTTTTTGTACAATATTTATGTAGATTAGATACTGCTGGTGTAATAAAGATAAAAGTTGCTCAATAAATTAGATCCTAAGTATTTCACAAGTTTCAAACAAAAATACAAGATGCCTAATTTTATAACAGTAAAAATTTAGAAGAATAAATCGAAATAAAACTCACCAATACAGAACATCCCGAACACGAAAATTAAATTACAATACGAAAGGACTTTATTTAAAAAAGCGTATGAATGAATAAAATGCAAAGAGAGACAATCCACTTTCCGGATGATTCTAGATTCGTGTGAATTAATTCAATGAGTTGATTATTCCCCGACCGTTTCCTGGAGCAATAAGAACGATAATGTCGCGCGTTCTATCTCACTCACTCGTCAAAGGTTAAATGAGGAGTGCGAAAGAAAAAAAATCGGGAAGAGATTATATGGTGCCAGTGAGATTTTTGTGAGTCACCGCGGGGGACTACCCGTGACGTCATCAACTTATGGTTCAGTGTAAACATTGAAGACCAATTTAACTGCTTTATCGATTCCATCAGTAAAGTGCCTTTACTATTCTAACAATGGATGCTTTGTTTCTGTCATGAACTTAATATGGCCTGATGACAGTTTAAATACGAGGGAAAAGATCGATGATTTGTTTGATTACGTTTGGCTTCGAAGTTAGGGGAACACGTGCTGAGAATGCAGAGTTAGAAACTTCTGGAAGAAAAGATACACGTGGTTATTGTCATGATTCTATTAAGATTCATTGCAATTACATACTACCAAGTCCAAGGACTTTACTCTAATGGGCTGTTAGTCTACTGTAGGTACCTATAGTAGATATGATACTGACTGAATTCGTAGGTAAATGGCAAAATTCTAGGGTTTTTTTATTAGGTACTTTTTTGTACCAATAATCTTACTCAGCAGTGGGATACAATAAAGGCTAACAAAAAATAAATAAAAAGGCACTTTTTTACGATAATCTGTTTATATCACATGGAAGTGTGTTTGTTATCGTGACAAAATGAAAAATACTTAGCCTTGATATCAGTGTTATGGTTCCCGCAGACAGGTGCGACGAAAAATTCATGGAAATTGTTGTACTAAAAACTTGAAACAAAAAAAAATAAACCGCCGAAAACACTGAAAAGCTAAAAATAATAAACCTTTTTTATTTAACCTCAATAACTAAGTTCTTAAACTAGTGTAAATATACCTAAGTAATTTTGAGTCGGAGCCAAAGTCGCACCTCCATTTTTTCGTCGGTTAAAAACCGCGTCGCACCGTCGCGTCGCGCCTGTCTGCGGGAGCCTTTAATCCAAACTTTATGTTGATGAAACCACATGAAACGAGTGAAAGCTAGAAAAGTTTTAGATATAAAATCTAGGCAATTCCAAAGCGATGTTAGCGCACTTAATCCTATTTTCGTATTTAAAATAAAGTCGAAACATCCGGTCATTTCTTTAATGTAACTTGTTTTCAGTTGACTCTGATTGAAGTTCCTAAGTATCTGAAATAATTCCTATACTTCTCTCGTTCCCTTCCTTTCCTATTTTTATTTTCTCTTTTTATTATTTTTTTTGCTAAGCTAGTCTGCTTTATTTTTCTTAAAGTTAGTTTGATTTTGCTTAATTTGGCTTTATATGAATTTAATTTTTTTGTTGTTGTTTAGTCAGCTCCAAAAACTTCATTTGCGCACGAAACTGCAACGATTGTTATCGTAATGAGGCACTAATCGGCTATATTCATCATGATATTATATATTTACTAGTTGTTTATGTGAAGGCTTAAAGTATTAATTTTATACCTACGTTTCAGACTGTATCTATAGATTAAGTGTAGCTCCATCCATCGTTTTCCTCAAGATTTAATGTAACTAGTTTACTATCCAACAGACTTTGAAAGCATATTCATGTGGGCAAATCTTTTATTACTTGGCGTTCTTCCGTCACTTTTATATGATGCTAAGTGACATGCACTGACAACTGACATTGTTTGTCATTGAATCACTGCATCATATCATGGCTCGAATAAATCTAGAAGTGACAAACGACATTCGCACAGATCCGGATTCGCTCACGGATCTGTGCGAGGTCGCTTCACATCGTGCCGACGATGTATAATTTGCGATAACATTAGAATTAACTAGATAAATGCATTTAGTGCTTTAAGCTTATCGTCCACATTTACAAATTCTAATCGTTAAACATTGCACAGTTCGCAAATAAAACAAATGAACGTTCTTTACCGACTCCAAGTTGCCGGTTTCATAAAAACATGACTGCGGAAAGCAGAGAAAATCGGATCAACGGTGACGTCATCTGAGTTTCTTTGTTTTTGACGAAGTAGCTCTCTTGATGCATTAAACCTTTGAGTCGATGTTGGGTTAGCGAACATAATAAAATGCCTTGTTGAAGAGATTACTAGTTATAAAATACATAGATTAATGCTTCAAATAAGGTTTCTCTAGTATGTATCCTTTATAAGTGCGAATTAATAGACTTGTAACAAGGCAAATCCCTGTTACGAGTTATTCGAATAGTCGCATGAAAATCATATTATTATCGACATTATTTTATCGATAAGTAATAAAAATGATCAAACGGTTGAATGTCTAGATTTGCTATAAACGCTATCCTAAAAATGGTTCGATATGAATGTTGGCGATGCCGGATATTAAACGCCAGCTTGTCGATAGTTACATTTAAACTTGTCGAGTGTCGTGTAAGTTTTTAATAAAACTTAGTTTCTGCAAATTTTGATTTATACTTTATCTGCAGCGTTCCTATTATATTTTGTGGAATAACCACGTTCCGCTGTCAAATGATTTAATGCGTATTATCATGTGCATATAAAAATGTGATTTACATTTACTCGTAAGTGTTTATTGCTTCGTGATAATAATAAATACATATTAGCCGCCAAAGATGGAATCTTCAGGATGTAATCACGGCAGTTTGATCGGTAACGTATTTTTTCCCCACAATTTATAATAAAATCCGTATCCATATCGCTTCCTGTGTCTAGCCACGGATAAAAAATGTATGATAACATTTGTTCAGTGACTGGGCTTGCATTTTAACACGTGTTCAAAATAATATCATGTTTAAGCTTTTTTTGTCTCGGTTCCGTAAATTTAAAAAGTTATTTTTTCATGTTTTTTCCGGGATCATTGCGCAGTTTCTTTATCAAAGCGAACAGACGGACAATAGTTACTGGCGTACGAACAAAGCGTCATTGACGCAAATTGTGCTGCCTACTTATGCGCATACACAATTACACATACAGGCACATAGCGCTACAATATATCAATTTACACTGATAGAGTGGATGATACCCAGCTTGGAGTAATCACATAATTAATGCAATGAAGTATGGTGGCATTTTTGCCATGTTAGTAATTTTCGGCCATAAAAATGATAAATGCAGATACTTTTTGGAAAAGTTTTTTTAATTACGCCCCGTTTAATAGAAATGATAATATGAATTAGCAAAATGATTAACGGAGATATGTTTTTAATTCTCAGTTTGTTTAGATTATACCGTATCTAAAAAGTTGGTCGCTGTTGTTGTAGTAAAAACAGGGACCTTTCTGGAACAATTGAAGACGTAACTGGCCTTTTAAGTTCCACAGATTTGTCAGCGCGTCTGTATTCGGGGAATACAATGAGTTCCAAGGATGTCTCTTTGGGGATCCCAATTCCATCTCGTTAATCTTTTCAACGTCGTTTAACTGCGATGAATTTGTTGTAAACTGTATTTCTCGGTTTAAGTTTGTGGTTTCAACAGGTATTTAAAATGTTGGATGAAGATTGATTGCCTTAAGAAGTGTCTAATTTGGGGGTAGCATAAAAACTTAAGATAAAAATTTGTTTATAGGCTACAAATAAAAAGAATACTTCGATGATTAACATAATTAATAATTACATAATTATCTAATGCACGGGGAGTGTTAGTGGGAGGTGATATATCTCAACGTACTTGTTAGTGTCAGAAGTGTTAATAGGTACGTGCGAACTAGTGTGTGGTGCACGATACTCACCGTTGTTGGCGTAGTGATCGTGAAGCGTATACAATGGATAGTCACCTAGTTTGAACAGGTAGGCTGACAGCAGCACTGCATCGTGCCGCGGATCCTGCCCCCCCTGGCTTGCTGCCGGCCGCATCAGCGACGATATAGAAAAATCCGTCATCCCTTGCGCAGCACCACCCCATCCATTCACACTACACAACTTACACTCCTCCTTCATTGTTCCAATAGCACTAATAAATATAATTCTATATTCCGTTTTTTTTTGTACTCGGTTTGTACTGGGCACTAGTAAATCACATATAAAAATATCCGTGGGCTGGCTCGCACATCACAGAAGATATCACAGCAGCAAGTTAGGCGTCTGTAATCCAGTCCTGTTAAAACAGAAATTCGTGTTGAATTCCGCTGTTCAATAGATATAAGTCTAATATAGACTATACTTATTCAAGCGTGACTCGAGTTTGGACTAACTTTGCTTTCCTAGAAGCGAAATCAGTCCGAACACGCAGTTTACCAACACATACAAATCGCCTGTCGTACATCCGCCAACATCTTAATCGTTGTATATTTAACACTTTTGAAGTATACAACAAATTATGTTGGCGACTGTTCGTATTCAATCGCGATTCGCGTCCTGTAATTCATACTTCAATGTAAAACAGTTTCGTTTAATTTATCAGTTGCGTTTCATCTGCTACATACTACTTATATAACTGTGACCTTTGATATTGAAATATCATTTCCCACCCTGAAACCAATATGTTCCTCAATTTGGAAACCGATAGTGTTATTTGCGTCATAATAATTATATAGCACTTACATAATTGTTAGAGATGACTCTTTAAACAGCGTAATAAGTTATGCATTTATGATGTAATTTAATATTATCTTCGTCTTGATAATGTCGAATTTATTAGCCGTTAATGTAATTAAAAGGAGTTATTACACGGTACTGGCGACGTTTTGCGAAGTTTATTGAGAGATGGCGACGATTATGCATGTGATGGTAAACAAACATAAAACGTAGTTTGGTGTGGTGTAGGCGAGCGCTGCATTGCGGCTTTGCCGGGTCAGAGGTGCAATGCCGTCGGACGATTTCAGTTGCGAGCGATGCGCTATTGTTTCTCATCCCTGATCCTACAGACAACGCCTAATCAACATACCTACGTTACGATCCGTTATTGTCTAACTAATTTAAACTGCGTAGTTCACGTGTTCGATGCTTTGATCGTTGTTCTCAGACAGCCTTGACGTCATCTTGACCCAACTGTTCTCAATGCAAATTCAAAATAGGAATGATATATTTGTTTTAAAATTTCAATAGTTTTATGAGCAAGTCAACGAATGTGACGCAAGTTTTAAGATTATCTGCTCGACAAGATGGCCCGCAATCTGCATCATCCATCAAATTATCCCGCCAACGAGTCCGCTTTGAACAGTTAGCTCGATTCGCATCTCGAAACACAATTCCCGGTAATTCTCAATCGATGATTCATTATTGTTTGTTTACAGCCCAACTTGTGGTGATTGTATCATGTAAATCATGTTATAGCAAAATATTTTCATCTGATTTGAATCTATTTATGAGAATCGGAATCAAAGCGTTTTAAAAATTAATAAATGTGAGAAGAGTTTGGGCTGTGGCTTGCTTTTCAGTGTTGTCAGACTATTTTTTATTTCGCGTTATCCATCGCTATTCGCTTACGTGCACGGAATAGCGTCGCAATAATGCACGTGGCCTTGAGTCCGCCGGTAAACAAAAGTCACGTGTGTGCCAGTGGAAACACATATTAAAAATCGGTGCTCGCGATCTTTTCCTACTGTTTTGTTAGTCTTCTGTGCATGTAAGTCACGTGCCAGTTATACATAAGTGCGGAGGATTAGTTATCGTTTGCTGTAAAACTATATATGTAGGTAGACAAAGTAGGTAGGTACGGTGATAAGCTTTTGTGTACGGGACTACCTAAATTTATAGGTACCTAATCATAATCATCTTTTACCTGGCAGCCTTTTACGTGTTGAAATTACGATAGCTTCCTGGAATAACTGCCATTGTAACACAAAAGGGAAACAGGCTACATGTGTTGGAATCTTCCGTAACACTTCCAAAGTTTTCGAGAAAAAAAACAAACTTAATAATAGGTGTACTCGCACGTGCGATCGTGGGGTATGCAGCTGCCATGACAGATGTTGTCGACGGAAGGTCGCCCCCCCGCGCCCCTTTCCGCCCTACCTGCCCCACCTGACTTACTACCTCACTCAATTCAACTTTATAATATTCAGAACCACACATCAGTACCCATACCCAAGGACCATAATATAAACACGATCCACCCTAATTAATCACGTCCTTAAGTGAAACAATTATGGGCCGTAACGATAAATCAAATTAGCAGAAGAAAAAAACCTCAAGAATTCTGCTCAGTTTTATTACAAGTAGCCGCAGAAGTGCAGTCTACGTTATAGGCTAGCATATGCGATTCTCAGAATCAATAGTTATTTCTCACGATCTTGATCGCTCTGAAGGAATTCTTCGTATTCAGTTCAATATAAACTGTAGCTTCAATCCAAAGTTCTAGCATTAGCAAATGGCGACAACGCTGTAAATATTTTGGCAATGTTTTCTGGCGGCCGCCCAATAGGACAAGCATTCAATAAGGTCTAATAACAAGTGCCCATCACTTGATAGCTCAGCTTATACGATGAGCTTTGCTCGACGCGCGCTTGTCTGTATTGTCACGCGTGTTTGCACTTCTATAATAAATGATCCTTGCTAGTTTCATGGACTCGATTCACAATAACCCTTGTAGTTAAATTCTTTTGGCAGAGTTCCTTGGCTTCTTCCCAGGGGCATCATCACCAATTCCCGATGCAGTTTTATTGTTTCGTTCCGGTGCTGAGATGTGTTCGATGGTATTCATTTTGTCTTTCAATAAACATCAGGTTTCAGGTCAAAAATGTTCCGTTGATAAAATCAATCGCTCGAAAGGGCAGCCCCTTCGATGCAGTTGGCAACCAATGTTGGCGAGAACCCAATTTGTGCCAACTACGGCTGTATACTTGCATCCACTCGAACTAGATAGTGTTATGATATGTTATTTACCAACTCCTACAGACTGTATTGTTAATAATTTATTTTTACCAGTGTAGATGATTCATTGTGCTATCCGAATATATTATTTGAGTTCGTGACCATGTGCCCATAACACACTTTTAACAAATTCGACATTATTTCACTGATACCTACTATGTTTAAGAAACGATTCAGTGAGAGTTGCCTTATCGCGAGTGAAGTTATCAGTATCGATTACCGCTATCGTGACAGTGCGATAACTCAATACAATGAATAATAAATAATCTAACACTTTCCTTCATGTATTTATGGCCTTTGAGTTGTACTTTTTACTGCCGGCATGTTAATTTAAGGGTATAAAAATTGAAAAGAAAAACCATGTTCTGATTTATTGGACAGTCTGGCAGTAGTTATTTTGATTTTACTGATTGGTAATTTCAAAAGAGCATCACGATCTCATTAATCATTATTAGCAATTTGTCGATGGCCCGTTCTCTGTAACCCGAGTAACGAAAGCACACTGGTTGGTTTCACAAGCATCACAAACTGCTTACATAAGGCGTCTTGCGTAAACTCCACTTAGGTGCACAGATCTATCGTAAGTTAGCTTTAAGTTCACGTACGTCGGGCCGTGCGAAATAACAGATCGATTATATCGGCCCTCCTTATTGCCCAATCGGCTCCATAAATATTAGAGCTCGTTGAAGGCTGTTGAAAAGAATTACAATGGAGCTCGGATCTGATAGTGAGAGTTTAGAAGTAAATTATATTATTATTTTTTATTTTTATTTTACATATCTCGGGCCCATGGGGTCCTGGTCCTTTGGAAGGCGTATGAAGTCAACTCGCAGAGGCGTAATAATTTTAATGAAATGCGGCACCAACTGACGATTAGTCCTGTATGCACTATGCAAGTGCAACCAAGGATAACCCCCGATTGGTGTAGGACTATTTCAGGGTATGGAATAATAAAAAGTTGGACTATGGGTTTCGGTGGCTAAAGTAGACTGGTTACCAAGAACTATGGAAGAACTATGACCCCTGCCTGATCAATGTTTTATATATATACACGGATAAAATGGCAGGGGGTGACTTGCACACTCAATAATGAGCCCCCGGAAACGGTCGCTAGCACATAGTGACGTAGCGACAAGGGGGCAACATGTCCTGAGGTGGTTATGAGGAATGGACAGGTATTCCACGGCTATCAGGACAATTCCGGAAGTACGGTCAAGATCCTACCAGCATCTTACTGGAATAGTTCCTTCCTTCGAGCACGTTTGCTCTTGCGTATCTCCACACAAGCCGGCCAATAAAGGCAAGAATGAGGTGGGAGCTCTGTTCCTCGTCATTGTTTACTCCAGCTGGCCAATAAAGGCAAGCCAGAGGTGAGAAACAAGACTTCTACCAGGAGATAGGGTCCGTGGGGTCGTGACTGCCCAACAGCTCGCCACATGCTGCCCTGCGGGTTTCTTTCTGTATCTCTCTTGGTCTGGCTCCTCACCTTAGACCTATTCCGACAAAGTAAACTCTTCCGGCACAAGCCTAGAGTTCGGAGTGCACAAGCCCGACCACGACGTCGATGAAGAAGTAGAAAATTATGATTTATGATAGTTTAAATCATTTGAATTTATTAATATCTTTCTGAAAGAAGTAGCAGTAAAGATGACAAAGCTATTTAAAGTTTCCTTAATATAATTTATAGACAATTGGGGTCACATTTGGACACTCTAATAATCTGCCTCTTAAAATCTGGTCACGGTAATTGTCGGGAAATTATCGAAACAAAAAGGGAGAGTAACAAAGCGATTCGTGACGACCCACATACGTGAGGTAGAAAGGAGCAATGAAAACTCTCTCGATGTCGGACGAGCATCGGACCGTGTCACTCAGGCTAATTTGTGCCAATCATGAGAACATACATTTTTGTATCAGCATTTGAATATATTTAGACCTAAAATGATGTTCCTAAAATACAAAGACCTCATCTGTGCAGGGTTTAATGTAAAGTAATCTCATCAATCCTTTCAATTGATAAACAAAGAAGGTACAGTGTAATTAACCAGATGGTAGATCCAGGACTGCCTAATGCGCAGCGGTAATTAATGCATAACAACTCCTTACTGAAAAGTAAAGGAAAGCGCAAGAGATAAGGTTTCTAAAGCTATTTATCAATGTAATTGATAGCTATCGGTGTTAGGAGAGTGTGAAATTTTGCAATAGAGCCACATCGTACAAGAGGGCCGGAGGGCTGGAGAAAGTGAGCCTTTCACTCGGGCCTACCACGCTCCGCGGCACTAATTTAAACAATCATACGCAATCATGCCTATTATTGTAGATATCTATACATTTCAAGATCGCAACAATGGATAAAGTTCAAAAAAATCACGGAACTGTTACAGTTAACAGCGCAGTATCAGTTTTATTGCATTCACCTCTATTTATCCTCGGATCGTAAAAGTGAATACAGAAGTCGCTTATCGCATCATCTAATCGATGAAATCCCTGACGTAAAATCGAGCAGCTTTTTATTAAAACAATCAATGTTTTCCGGCAATATTACTGACAACTTCAGTTATTTAACGTAGATATTACGATCGTCAATCCAGTTATGCAAATTCTAATAGATTATTTTGTATTTATTTTAGAATTGCGTAATTTCAGTTAAACGGAGAATATTAAACTCAACAGGCTGTGGTTTACACTATTAAAGCAAGCTAAGTAGAAGATTAACTTGAGAGTCGAGAATGGCTATGTGAGGTAAAGTTTAAGGACCACAAAGGTTGAAGTTTGAGTGCAACCTGCAGCAATAGACCGCAAACTCGCTAGTGAATACACAAAGCCCTAATGAATTACATTATGAATGTACCACTCAGTTATGAACTGAACAGATGTTAAAAGAAAATATGGGGCAAAGCGTCCGCAAACTTTCCAGAAAGCAATTTGCTTAAAATTAAGAGTACAAGCGGTAGAAATTCTTGATAATAAAATTACACTTGATGAAATGAAATCTTTCTTAGTTATTTTGACGTCTACTATCTTGTTTTAAACATGTTTGGAAAAGTTTAAAGACACATTTAAGTGCTTTGTTACCATACTATGGATGAGTTTACTCTCCACAAGTAATTTGAGAAGTACGGATAATAGATTTTAGTTTTATGAAGCGATTTGTAGGCAAAGTACAAATTGGAATTGCTTAGCGTAGAACAATAAATTTAATTTAATAGGATCCTTAAAGCCTCTGGCCCTCTACTAGAGTCTAGAATCCCTTGACAAATTCCTTTCCAGAAATCATTAACTCCTTACAGAAAAGATATTATCGACTGATCAACTGATGTATTTGATCGCAATGTCATATTCTCGCTTCCAGAAATTTTAAGTTAGGTAAAGGGAATGCTGCTGTCTTTCCCGAATACCCGATTCTTTTGAATTCAGAAATGTTGAATTAGGTGACGAGAATGCTGCTAGGTTATAAATTTTCGAAGCAAAGCAAATAGTTAAGTGTTAAGAACCCACCTATAAGTACCACATCTAAGTACCTATCCATGATCCATGAATTTTTCATTAAACTTGCTCTAGTATTCTCCAAAACTTTTGTTTAGATAAACAAACACGAATGTAGTGTTGTGAATGTAGTCTTTTATCTAAACAGAGCTTTTAGTTATTGCTGCAAATAGCCGTGTCCCCTTATCTCCATAAACCTAAACAAATTACATATACTGGTCTATTCCGTATTGGTATTTAGTGGAGAGCCAATAACAGCGTTCCGAATCGCCACTCTATGCCAGCGTAATAGCTTGTTTGCCGCCTTTTGTCTAACTAGGGCACTAACCTCGATGGCATTAATTGATAGCATTGACAAACTCGGCTTACAGCACAGATTCCACAGAGGTTTACTCTGGATACAGTTCGGAATTTCAGGTGAATTCAAGGATCTTGTTAGAATTAATTTAGAGATATGCTTCTTGTGTTCACTGGATGTTTCAAGCACGCCGCCCGTTATTCTTGAAATCCCAAATGAATTTAGACTTCTTATGTTAGTAAACAATTTTGTTTAGATTTTGGTTTGGTAAATAAGATTATGGAGACCTTGAACATGTTGATTATTCTTCAACAAGTGTACCAAGCTTTTCGTTACCAAGATAAAACGTTCGCGGCATGATTACACGTTCAAAGATAACAATTACAAGGTATTGAAACGTGTTACATTAGCGATAGATAGAGTTAACATGAAAGCTGTGTTCTGCTGACCAAGTAAATATTTTATCGCTTGTTGACATTCCGTGAACATTGTAATGTGACACCGTGTGCGGCGTCCATTTACGTCAAACAGCTTATTTGATGATGCCGGCACGATAGCGATCATAGGCGCGATGAAAGCCGGCCTGCGACGCCCAGTTGCCGTATGTAGATTCGGTAGCTTTTGCGACCTCGTCCAGCAGACAGAACCCGTTTCGCACAATACCACAATGCCCACAATTTCTTTGCACGATCTGATCAACGGCACTCGCTGGCCGACACCACACCGCTACATACGCGACACTTGTGACATTTACATGTATTGGAAGTTCAGTTACGTTTCACGATCCATAAGAGTATCAAAACATCCACTGGTTTGGCACAACACGAAACTAGATTTGAAATGTTTCGCTGAATTCAGGTTAAGTCGCGAACGGAAGCACTGCTCAGATAGTGCGTCGTGTTTACAGTTGGCGCGGCGTTTTGCGATTGGAGCGTATACGAGGCGACCGTTCGCTTCCGTGGTTGACAGTCGACTGGCGGCGTTCGCGCGACGGACGAAAGAAAGCTGTGTCGTGCGCGGCGGGGTGAGGGGAGGCGAGAGGCGGGCGCGGGGTCGGGTACGGGGGGCGCGGGCACACCTGCGGGTGGCGGGAGCGCCTCTTGCCTCGGGCGACGCGGCGAAGCTTCCCGCTGCTACGCAATAAACGCTCGATAAACTTTCTCATTAGGCGCGCCTAACCGTGTGACCGTAAGCTCGTTTCGGCTTGCACATTAAATGCAATGCAATACGACAACATTCGTGTAGGCAATTCACACTCGAGCATGCACTAAGCTTTCGCCTCGTGCGCGAGCTTCCCGCCGGAACCCATGCGTGTGCGCACTCTATTGAATTTCAGACTTATGTTAAACAAATGGCGTATAACTCGATGGATAGTGCAGGTGCCCAAGAGATTATTGAATAAGTACTCGTTTAGCATAGATAAATCTAGGTACTAGTATTAACCACTTGTTCCGATTACCCGCTGTTGTTCATAGGTAAATCCTATTTGAATAAATAACTATAAGCTAAGATAAATGTTTATTGTTGTTATTAGTGTTAAGATAAACTTACCTTTAGATATTGTCATTAATATTGTTAAGATCACGTCAAAAATTTATCCGGGCGAGGAATAAGAACCTAATTTCCAACAGTACCTACTTAGTTCAATGTTCATCTATGTAAGTAGGCGTAGGTAAAGAAATTTCGAAAACTAATTTCACAAACTATCTGTCTTTATTATATAACCTGAAGGCACGTGTTAAACACATTAATAATTATTGTTTTTGTAAAATAATACGCTTCAGGCCCACGTAATTCTTAATAATTTAGGTATTTTTCTCTTACCTTTTAAAGAAATTAGTCTCTTTCGTAAACCCCGGACTAAATAGCCTAAACATTTTTATAAGATGAGATGTCAAACCAAATTAATTTTTTTCTAACTATTATTTAAAATGAGGGTAATCGTTTATATTTGTTGTTACTTACTACCCATGGTGATAGCAATGGTATTTCTGAAAGACGGGAAACGCGCATAGGGATGATGTCAATAATTCAAGAGGATAGGCAGCAGCGTCCTCCTAACTTCAAAAAATAATAAAGCACTATTGCCACCAATTCGTCTGCAAAACGTGATGTTTATGATTCCTTCCACTTTGACAATCCATGGGGGGTCCATGTTCAGAAGTGAATATCTAATGTTAACAGTTGATAATTAATATTAATTTAGCTAAAACAGGAAATAGGTACTACTAGCTCGTGTAGCTATAGCTTCCTCTAGATTTTATCCTGTGCCTTCAAATTTTTCATTTGTTTACCCAGGGCGAGGTAATTAGAGTACAGGAACCTTTCGTAGTGTAGAACATCAGTTTTATCGTTAGTATATAATATGTAGGTATATGTTGATCAGAATGGGCACCAGAACACTTCCTTGGGGCAGCTCATTCTTCTGAGGACTCCTTCTTTATTTCGGAGTTCAATAGGTCTCAGTCGCATAGTATGTAGCAATTCGCCCAGTGCCCGGACAAAATCCTGGTCGTCTATCATGTCTGACTGTTTTACCAATAGACCCTTAACATTGACGGTATTATATGCCGCTGACAGGTCAACAAGGACAACGCCAGTGATCTTTCAAGCAGCATTACGATTTTCTCATATTGCAACAGTCGGAGGATTAGGCAGGAATCTGGGTTGAGACCTTGAGACTTACCTGGTCTGAAGCCTCCGGAAAATCCTCCTCCTGAAGATCCTCGGTAATCAATTCAGTGTTGATCACGGTCTGAAGGAGATTAAGTAAAACTAGTTCGAACAAGTTGAACGCGTGGCAGAAAAGAGAAATGTAGTTCTTCGGGTTGTCAGGATTTTTTCATTGTTTAAGCAGTGCCGTGAATCGAGTTTTCTCACATTTTCTGGAGGTCTTCGATGATTCAATGTAGGCATTATAAAAGTTAAAATCCATGATACTCCAATATGAGCTGCAGTAGTTTTATTTTGTAATGTGTAAATAATTCTCTGTCATGAAAGTTTTTAAAATACGTTTACATATTGATAGAGATACGAGAGTATTAGAATTATTATAAAACGATAAAGGCTTGCAAGTCATCACATTAGGAGCGCCAGTCATTAGCGCGCGAGCCTGAATTTATTGTCTGCGTAACTAACATTAATTTCTATCGAGTCAATAGGTTAAAGTTTTTCCGAAGATACACAAGTGTTATAAATAAGATGTCTACCTATATAAGTAATAACCTACAAGACTTTAATTTATGTAGAGTGACCAACCAACCGCACCGTTATATATGAAAATTGATTCTATTCTAAGTAGGTAGGTACCTCACCTGCTAGTTTTATAATACAATAGGTTAGGCGCACTGTGGACTAGACAGATAGGTACGACTATTATGGTCGTGGATGATTAGGACAGAAACCCTCGGGGCACCACGATTTTGTACACATGTTCTTAATAGACCAGGAGATGCAATCGACTACTGGAGGGAGTTGGGCTGGTTAGAATAACCACCGACGGCCGCCATGGCCTACGCACAAGAGTCTACTCATAGATATAAGACATTTCTATGGGTCTACTTGAAGGACGAAGTGCGGAAATAACCCTATTACATAGAACATGACTATTATGGTTACAGAGTCATCGGTTGATCCAAACGTTACTCGCAACGCAACACATCCGTCTGTATATCATCACGCCGGTGACCACATGGACACGGCACGTGGCCCAGACACGTGGCCCACTGACGTAGGTACCTAACGCACACCGACTGCGACACTGCAACAAACACTATATTGTGCTAGATCTCATTACACTCGGTCTAGTCTAGATTAATAGACATAAACATCTACTGGCACAATTCACTGGTATGCCTTTTAACTGATTAATGTAAAGCAGCCTTAATAAATCAAACATCTTTCCTGGAATTGTTAGATTTTCCACAGGGCGAAAATAGACCTGACGTCACTCGGTACTGCGTTACATTTTACTACTCTCGTTAACTAAGCCCACTGAGATCGATAAAACACCTAGAGCTCAACAGAAATTGTCCTAAATGAATTACTTTTCCGTCTCGGAAAGACGATTATCTAGAGGGGTTGACATTCTAAACCCCATTTCCTTAAATGAATCTGTTATTAAACCTGATAATGTGGCTGAAAATAGAAGAAAGTTTCAAATAAAAACGATAGGTATCACATCTCAGACATAGGGCTCGTTGAAACTTAAGACATTGAGGAGGCTTAGTACATTAAAAGTTAAGTGAGTTTTACTTGGAGCGAAAAATTTCATGGTGTCAAAAGAGAACTATGCGAAATAATAATATCTGGAGATAAGAACAGTGTTCATGCTGCTATGCAAACTTTATGATTGTGATAAATAGTAGGCCTTTGAGATTGGTTCGATATGATATTATTATCATCATCTGATATCGTCGAAGTGCGCAGCGTGCACATTTCGCCAGGTATGTTTAAGTTTATGTAAAAGGGGGTGAGCCTAATTTATTATTTCCTTCTTATTAACATCAAAAAATAAAATATTACTTTTCATTACTTTTATTATTTACTAGCTGTGCCCGCAACATCGTCTGCGATCCAGGATGAAAAGTAACCTATATTCTTATCGAGGTCATGGTCTATTTGTGTGCAAATAAATGTTAATAATTTGCAAACTTCATCCAAATCCGTTCAGCCATTTTAGCGTGAAAGCGTAACAAACAAACAAACTTACTTTCGCATTTATTATAATACTAGCAGCGCCCCGCGGTTTCACCTGCATAAGTGTGGATCCCGTTCGAAAGAGTCGTGGAGCCATCTATTATCATAACTTTATTGTTGTTTTCCTCGGGAACAGCACTTTTTTTCGGGATAAAAGGTACCCTACGTCAGTTTCTGTATACACCTGACAACGTATATGCAAAATTTCAGGATGATCGGTTCAGTGGTTTAGGCGTGAAAAGGTAATAAACAAACTCACTTACGCATTTATAATATTAGTTAGGATTATATAATTATATATAACATAATCAGGACTGGGTGACTCCACCTTCCGGCTCGCTACTTGTATGCTTCTGGGCGCCCCTTGCGTGGCTCCACATCGCTGCCAATGCGGTGAAGGTGTCGACTGCCTCGGGCAACATGGCTTATCCTACAGTAAAAGCGCAGGCCGGATAGCACGGCATGCCAGCATCAATGACATCATCCGTCGTGCTCTTGTCACGGGGTGCCAGCAGTTTTAGAACCCAATGGCTTGGCACGCGACGATGGGAAGAGATCAGACGGTATGACCATAATGCCTAGGAAGGTTGGTAGGGTAGGCCTTTGGTGTGGGATGCAACGTGTGTCGACACCCTTAGGCCATCCCATCTTCCAAGCACGGTGAGCTGTGCTGGGGCGGCTGCTGCAGGTGCGGAAAACCTCAAACGGCGCAAATACAGATCTCTTATCTCTTTGGATCTTATACGTTTGAGCCGTTTGGGGTTGAAACTCTAGGGCCAAGGGGCCCGAGTGCCCACTTAGTATTTCGAGACATCGCCAATCGGTTGGTCGACTCTTCACGTGACCAGAGGGCTGGCCTATTTTTTGGCCAACGTGGCAATGCTGCCAGTCTTTTGGGCACGTTTCCTGTTGACAGCGATACGGATGCATTTTTTGTAGCCCTTTGATTATTTCCCCTCCTTTTTATTTACTTGTACATATAATTACTATTATTTTAATACTGTTAGCTAATAAGGATAGTCCGATTAAATTAACAAAACGAAACGCACAAACATGAAAAAGAAAATTGGTAGGTAACTAATTTAATAATGTAAGTTGTAAGTACCTAAACAGACTGATCAGAATGGAACACAGATTGCGTAGAATATTATACCTATACATTGCCTATTATGCGCATAACAATGCAAGTCCAAGGTCGAAGCAAGCCTGCGAGTCATAGTTTAGTGCATCAGTCCTGAGCAAGTACATAGTAGGAAAAATAACACTAATAGAGAAAAACTACAGGGTGGCAACGTCGACGCGCAAATTCAGCACATGATTTTAGACCCTAAACTAGCGTAGAAAATTTTCATCGGTTATCAAAAACAAATCTGCGGTTTCATAGAAGAGTGCAATACCGACGCGGTTAAAAATGTATGGAATAGCATTTTTTTTTTAAATATTCATTGAAAAGTTTCAGTCATGTATAACCTATGGAATCCATGGTAACAAGTGGCGCGTCGATGTTCCTGCTATTCTGTACATAAATAAATGTATATAATAATATATATGTATATATAATAAGTATTAATAAATACCTACCTATACAGCACCCTAATTGCGTAACACACTATTACTCTATTTGAATCATTTTGAAGCATATGGATTAGAATCCATTGCTCCATAATTATGTTCGAAAAATGTGTCTGTTCAACAACACAAAAAACGCAATGAATGTTGTCGAACTGTCAAAATGAAACCCATTGCTACTTGATGGTGTGTCACGCAATTAAGGCTCGTACACACAGGCGCGACGCGACACGCGACACAAAAGCACCGCAAGTCGCGCAACGAGCGGTGCCTTTGTGTCGCGCGCGATTCGCGTCGCGCGTCGCTCCTGTTTGCAGGAGCCTTTACCCTGCTGGTTTATATTTTCCAAAACATTATTTTTAGGCTCAATTTTCCCTGCTGAATAATCCAGCCATCTAGGTTTTTACGCGTTTACACGTTTCAATCGAAAAAAAACTAAAATTCTTAAAATAATTAAACGTCGAACAGAGCGTGCATTACGTAAAAGCATTTTCATTTCACAGGGAAAATAATTAGTTAACCTTGCATTTCACAATTAGTCCAGTTAAAGCGTAGGAGTGAAATAAATCTCGCATGTGCTATTTGTTATTCGTATAAATTTGTTCAGCTTTTGGATAATTTTCGGAGAATTGCAGAATAATACAATAATACTGTTTTTTCATTTCAGTCTAGCTAATTAGCTTTTATTGGGAAAGTTAATGTTAAGCATCAAACACGTGATATGTTAGGAGTTGCGATATTTCTGAAAAGAAAGCTCTACCCGCCCTGGTAGAGCTTTCTGCTGATGGGGTAGGTTTTTAGGTACCTACTAGCAAAGGGCAAGGGGAAAACATGTCGTACAGGTACCTAATACGACAGGGACATCTGGGACATACGAGCTTCCATCTTTTCTAAACTTTGTTTTTTATAAATGAACTAGCTGTGCCGCGATTTCGTTCGCGTGCATGTCGGAAAACAAATTGGATTTCAAGGGTTAATTTCTTTGCGCGGAATCCTATTTACTTAATTATTTTTCTAAGGCAGCCATTTCGGAGATTAGCCGGAACAAACAGACAAACATTGATTAAAAAAATGATTTTTTGTTATAAGTACAGGTGTATGCATCCATATGCATTTAGTAAAAAGCTGTTAGTTTGACATTAAAAACAGACGCTTAAATTTTATTGTATTTGTATAGAATGGACGGTATAGATGTGACTGAGTTGAGTAATATGACTGTGCGAAGGTATAAATAAAAAAGATAAAAAAATCCAATTACGATATCAGATTTCTTTTATCAAAATAATTGATAATGATAAACCTGAAATACCAGTGATCAAGTCACGTGCTCTTTAACTTACAAAAAAATTGCATTAACTCGCTTAGAATTTTGATCAAAAAGATTATTTTTATAACAACTTTAACATGTTATCTATGTTGCACTTCAGGCACTTTACCTAGTATTAAATTAAATCGGATTTTTTATAAATTCTCACGTGACCTTTTTCTTAAAGAATAAGGAAATTTGGCCTGTTTTCCCCGTAGCACCTTACCGATCGATTGAGCCTCACTTCTAATACAAAAACGATTGAATCTAATAATTTATCAAGTAAGATGGAAGATCAAGAATTCAGAGCTTTTACGAGTAAATCTGAGCACAGTAACATTTACATGAATAAAAACGATCAGTTCGATGCTCCAGCATAACAAAGACAAACAAATACTTAAGCAATCAGATCCGATATTTCCGCAGAAGTCAGACTACAGTCTGTATGCAAAAGAATACATATTTTAAGTTCAAGCAAGTTGAATAGCGGCACAAGACTGCAGATCTGGGTCAATACGTTCGGCATAAAGATACAATAGTAGACGTTTTAACTTTTACACCAACACCAGAATGGAAAAAATCAGTTTACTATATCCCCATAGTACTTTGTATAGTGTATAGTACTGGTTTATGAGGATGCTGTTTGGTATTTAAATGTTAGACTCTTGAATTTCATTGGGATTCTAAGTTCAGCTTATAACACTTTTTTTTGAAAAGCTTAGGCATAGCGAAGTTTGAATTTCAATAATACAACCTTATTTATTAAATTATGAAACGGACGCTTAGATTTAATTGGCATGGAAACTTGAAAAAGTACATTTTGTAGGAAGTCTAGAAGTTGCACTCGAGTGTCGAAAGACGATTTTCAAGACAAGGAAAAATAAATAAAATGTCGTAAACACAATATTCGCAAATATAAAAGAGATCGATTTAATTAATATCAGTGTGTGTCATGTGTATATAAATTAATTGAACCCGTTTTTTCCATACAGCTATTTTTTTGTTCGATCAATGATCAGATAGATCTCGTTTAATTTGATTATAAATGTCACTATTAAGTACCTAATGTGCGGTCGTTTTATATGTCTCCTGTTCATTTTTTTTCTCACCCGTCCGTTCCCATTTCAGGAACTCGTTACGAGAACCTTCGGCATCAAACGCATGAATTCCATCATTAATGTTTTCATTAACTAACGTCTGTTAATGACACGAGGAAATACGAGGGAGGGTTCGCCCGATTGATTTTAATTGCTTTCATGACTAATCTTGTAACACAATTTAAACGCGGGGGTGTCATCCTATCGCTTTAGGGCAAACCTGCCAGTACCTAATTGCGAGGTTTACTCCAATAATTTGTGAATTACAAATTAATTAATCCGTAAACTTGTTGATGCGAGCTTAACTCTGAAATTGATATTTAGCCTAATTAATTGTCTGTATTCGAAACGATTATTCCCATAAATGACAGGTCCCCGACGGCAGGAGCATAATTTAACACGCATTCTACTGAGACGTACCTATGCTTCATTAACATTTTCCGTTCCCATTACGGAAACAGGCGCGGGCTGTTCGAAGCTAAACCGCGCGAAACGAACCTCTTTTTGTCTGTGAAAAAAGAAAAAGAACAAAAACACAAAAGTTCCAGCCAGCTGCGCCCGAGCATCCTGTCGACGTCACTACACCTTTTTGCATCCATTGATCACGACGACATGCAGCTATCCTTTGCTGTCGAACCGCGCTGTCCCGCGGGGAAGCGAGATGACAGTAATGAGTGGTTTCTCCATCGAGATAATAACGGCAGTCTTCCGCAAAGCGCCTGTTCTTTGATAATGCGTTTTGTTGCAGAGCTTGTTGATTTTTATTTGGGTGTAAACGGGTCCGGGGCGCCGGGACAAAGGGTGGTCGCTTGTCAATAAATTGTCATTGTTATGACACAATCGCTTATCACTTGGGGTTCTGTCAAGCTCATTATATAATTTGCAACCGCTACTAATTGCGGAACATTGTCTGTCAGTTTAGATGTCACTCGAACGATCGAGAACAAATTGAGATAATATGGTCGTTGAAACGTACCATGAAGGAGGCATATCTAGCATATTAGCATCTGATTAGTTCAATGGACAACTTCAAATATGTCAATAATTCTTGTTACTAATAGCATATTTTTTTAACGTATTAAATCTAATAGGTACTTACGGTATAATAATCGCACATTACTGCGTAACATCATTGTTATCAGTAACATGTCACTCATACTGATACTGGACATGAAAGGTGCCCGTTTCTACTTAGCACAGTTTATCTAGGGGTGTACAAATAACAAGCTAAAAGAGATACATAAAATTAAAAGCCACATGATCCAACGAGTTTTAAAAGGGTAAGGTTAATACAATTTAAAATCGTTAAAGCGATTTATGGTGAACGTGTACGATTATGAAGTACGCGGCAAAGACTTTTTAAATGGTGTATTTTATTATTTTTCTTTTAACAATTTGCCAACAACATTTACTTACTTGTTTTCAGATCTTAGGTACCTATTTAATTTTTAAATAAAAATGTAATTTAAATTATATGTAAAACTGCAAAACTGATTTTGTTTCTACCGCTTTTGAGAAAACGTTGGGGCAAATAAGGAAAAAAAAGTGGGGCGAACAAGAAATATCAAATTAATGTGGGGCGAACTTTTGATACGAATGCGGAACAAATAAAACGGAACAAACGTTCAACTCCGTTTTTCTGGTACGGTGGTACCTATCATAATTTCTGAGATAGCGCCGGGCGGGCAGCCCTGTCCACGATCACTAAATATTTGTCGTTGACTGATAACAAGACTGTAGAGCGGTTAAGGTCAAGTTTTATCTGAGTGTGTCACCGTCGGCGTCGTACTGCGGATGAAATCGAGCTGGAATGTTACGGCTAAATACCTACGTACATACCTACTGAAGGAAGAGGAAGTACCGAGATATATTCAAGGCTCATTCGACGAAGACCAAGTACATATTAAATTATGCTCTAGTCTTCCGGTGTAGAGTTATCAATAAGAATAACAGCCAGCTTCCTCTTAAGCGATTGGAATTAGACTGCTGTTTGTTTTAACAGTTATAATCGTCTGGGCGATGTTGTTCGTACATTAGCACCAATATGTTGGACTACTGAATAATAAATGTCGGTGTATGAATCTATACTATCGTTATTTGTGCCTTGTGGAACCCCCACGATGAACGACGCAGTTATTTAGTTCTTCTAATCTTGTAAGATAGGCTAGGCGGTGTTCATTTCCCGGGGTAATTGCGTGAGACACTATCAGTAGCAATAGCTTTTATTTTGATGGTTCAACAACATTTATTGCGTTATTTACGTTGTTGAGCTGACAATTTTTGCGCTGCGCCCCGCGGTTTCACCCGCATTAGTGTTGATCCTGTGGGAATATCGGGATAAAAAGTAGCCTATATGTATATCCAGGGTGTCATATACCTCCATACAAAATTTTTATCAAGATTGGTCCAGCCGTTTGAGCGTGAAGAATTAACAAACATATTATAAACACACACTCAAAAACTTTCGCCTTTATAATAATAGTGTGATGGATTAGCAATAATCCTTCAAAATATTCAGATTTTGGTTGAAAGTGTGTTATGCAATTAGGGTGCTATTCCTCAAACGAGAATGATCGCAAAATTAATGTGACGAATTGTCAAGCGCGCTGTGATTCGTTGAATGATTTATCAACAGCAGTCGCAGGAGTTCTCGCGTGCTCGATAATTTGTCACATTAATTTTACGCCAATTTTGGTTCGAGAAAATGACCCGTAATGTTTTTATTAAACTAGTAATACCTACCAAGATAATATTGTTTACTCTAGATTGTTGTAATAGCACAGCAACCATACTTTACTTTTGATACTTTAGAATTAAAAAGGTCAGGGGGCCTAAAAAGGCCACTTTGCCAGAATCATAGAAGGATAACATTATGAATCATAATATGGCGAAGACAGTCCGTGTTTTACTTTTTTTTTTTTGCTGCACTACGTAGGTATAATCAAAGAGATTGGGATTGGATTTGGATTGGATTGGTTGGTGTTTTAGTAAAAAAAAAATAACTGAAAAATCCTTCACCAATGGGATTTGATACGATTAACTTAACAGTTAACTGTCTATTATGATTCATAGTGTTATCCTTCTATGATTCTGCCAAAGTGGCCTTTTTAGGCCCCCATGATAAAATTTACGGAAAATCCTAGAGGCAAAGAAATGCAATAAACAGGAATCAAAGTCCGACAGTTATCTAAACAACTTAGGTATTTATTTTATGATTAATTTATTTAATGTGTTGCCTAGCATGGC
Organism: Luperina testacea; assembly: GCA_927399505.1. Lineage (NCBI taxonomy): Eukaryota > Metazoa > Arthropoda > Insecta > Lepidoptera > Noctuidae > Luperina > Luperina testacea. Next base: position 11,299,920 of record OV656768.1, on the reverse strand, counting down.
AAGTTACACAGCACATACTGTTTAACACAAATATTGGTCCTAACAAATAAAGCCAGCGCTATGCCAACGTTTGGTTCGAGTTCGAACTTGGACTCAGGCGCAAACGATTCGTCTATCTTGGCCCCCAGCTGGGCCCAATGGTTGGTTAGTGCCAATGTATGGTTAAGTAACTCGTTCTTCTGAATTAACTTACGACTTTAACAGCAAGACAGGCAGGCGATAAATCTTGTTTTTCTTTCACTGCTAAGTCAGCATGGAAATTGTTTATTTCATTTATGTTTATTGTATTTCATTTGTTCATTTCATTTGTTTGTTCATTTGTATTTATATTGCTGTGTTAGCAAACGATTTTGTAAAGGAACAGGTAAAACTGGGGCATAGACAAGATAAAATATGTGGCATGTTTGTTTGATAAACTTTATACAACAAGTAGATACACGAAATAATTTTAAAGGAAACGGAAATAAATAAGCAATTGCTCATTCTATCATAAATACATAACATCACGCCTATAATCCCTGAAGAGTTTGGCAGAGATGTACCTACAGTACAACCAAATACCGCCAGTTGTATCCTTTAAAAAAAATCGATATTATTATGAGGGTTCAAAGTATTTTAGCTTATCGTCGTCATGCCTGTAGCTTAGGGAAGTTTCTAAAGGTTTTTTTTTCTGAGATTTTTTTTCAAGCTGCCCCAATATTTCGCTCTCAAACTTTTCACGTAAGTGTAGGTAGGTAATAGCTTACCTACCTACACCTACGTGGAAAGTTCTTTATCCACGCAAGTATTTATACCCCACTTACAAACTTCTCTTCAATACCTCCTTGATACCGTTAACTTGCGCCGCACCAGTCAAATCAAGTCAATAGAACTCCGTTATAATTAGCATTATCCAATAAATTGACTTATTAATGTCAGCGTTTACAAATGGCTTTAAGAGGCTTGGCTCCTATCAACTCCTATCTTAATTAATGCGAATAATTGTGACGTAGATTTAATTGCTATGGACACTTCTAATATCTAACTACCTGGTGTATTGTGTGTCTCTTAGTCTGTGCTAAATAAATGTATTTTCTTTCTTTCTTCTTTCTGTAAAGTGATTGATCGTGGAGTCCTGGGTTTGATTCTCAGGTCAGGTAAAGTGTTATTGGGTTTTTCCATTTGGAATTTCTTAGTTTTGGAAAATTTCTTTGTTTCTGGAAATATCCTTTGACTGCCCCGTTGGTCTTTTGGTCACAAGCGCGACTGCTGAGCGTGGGTTCGATTTCCGGGTCGGGCAAAGTGTTATTGAGTTTTTCCATTTGGAATTTCTTAGTAACAACCCGGAGTTTTGAAGTTGGCGGTGTGATACCCCCGTGCCTCGGAAAACACGTTAAGCCGTTGGTCCTGCGCCTGATCACTGTCCGGTCGTGTCGGATTGCCATCTGACTATGAGAGTGAGGGAAGAGTGAGTGCACCCGTGTCTGCGCACACACTTAGGCACTATAATAATACCTCCCATAGAAGGCTAGTCTCAGTTAAGATTGGCCACCATGGGCGAAATACGGTCTGAAGATATGGACTACTTGCAAGCGGCAAGCGTTTATCGGTATCTTATAAAACAGTACCCACTAAGTAACCCATGTCTTCACGGTTTTGACAAGTGAAAGAGCACAAAAAATAGCAAATATGATAACCATCTAATTTCAGACAATCGAGAATAACGGTACAACGTAACAATAGACAACAACGGTTACAATAATAAAATAAATAAGGGCACTTCACTACGACGTTCGATCAGCAACCTTGAAAAAACCGTTAAGAGGTAAAAAGTAGGTACTTACCTCAATAATAAGCAAGTTCGGTTAAGCCATAGAGGAATATATTATAGTCTTTGTCTTAAGCAGACGACAACCTCCTAAGTTGAACTGCGAGAAGCCATACTTACATAAAAAAAATCTCAATAATAATAGGATGTGGCCTACTGTACACGGAAGCTCAAAGTCACTAAGGGGTTCGAAAATCTCGGCAGGTACAAATGGTAGTAGTATGGAACCAGTTTAACGGTCAGAGTCAGGACCGTTAACTGCGAAATCGCTCGTCGACTGTATCACGAGGTATTAGGCTGTAGTCTGTGAATAGTTAGCGCCACAGATTAACTACTGTTGGTTTTGTTTTGTTGTTCTGTTTTTGTTACTGTACTGTGTCCGGTGGTTATGGCACAAGTTTATTTGTTAGGAGATTGATAAGTTGATAATTGATTGTTGCTGAATGGTGGGTTATAAAAACTATGATCTATTGGTTGGTCTAAAACAAACAGCTTAAATGAAGCATCACCTTTCTACATATTTTTCTGTTCTATTCTTCATGTCTGTCTATATGTGTGTATTGCTGGTTTAATAAATAAATAGGTACTTAAGGTAGATGAGTAGGTAGGTACTTACTTGAAAATAATAGCATACTTAATAAATTATTTAATAAAAAAAAACTGCAAAAACGGTTTTTCCAGTTAATTTTTTACGGTTCTCCTATTCACTTTTAATAAGTTTAGTTTGAAAAGAACGAATAAGTCAATTACCTAGGGTTTTTCAAAAAAGTATTTCTTGGGACCACTGACGAAGTAATTAAGTATTAGGTACATTCTGCTTAAACTCGCAATAATGTATTTGAAATTTATTGTCCTGGGTTTTAATTAATTAATATTTTGTAACCGTAACCAGATAAGAAAAGGAATGTGGTTTTACGATTCGGGACTTCCCCGTTCGAACGGACTGAGAGTCGTATCGGAAAATTCCGAATCTATATCGTCTACGGGTTAAATACAGTAAAATGGTAATTATTATAAATTTATTTAATTATTAATCACTTAAATCTTATCTAATCACGCATCAAAATCTTTTATGAATGTTATTCTAATCTATACATGACATCTTTACATGTAAATGTATACAACTAAATAAAATTGAAGTGTCTGTTTGTAAAATAACAACTTTTTATTAAATGCATATTGAAAGTATATACGCTATTTGTAACAAAAAACGTTTTTTTTTTATTATTTTTGTCTGTTGTCTGTTTGTTCCGGCTATTCTCCGAAACGGCTGGACCGATTTTGACGAGACTTTCACTGGCAGACAGCTGATGTTACGGAGGCTTCTTTTCCCGGTAGCACGTTCCCGTGGTATAATTTCCGACATAGTTAATTGAATATAATCAAATAGGTAGGTAGTTATAGATGTGTAATGAAGGTATGGTAGGTATAAATAATGAAAATATGTTGAATAATTTGTATGGTAACAAAACGTTATAGTTAGAATACTTATCCAATCGACAGAGATGCGGACGATTTTTTTGATGCCCATTGAGCTCTTCCCTTTTTTGTTCAATTATAAACCTGTACGTAGTATGGGTTAGTGTTAGCTTTTACAATACAATGTTAATATTAAGGTTTATCAAAAGTTACTGGCAAAAAACAGGAAATAAATTGAACATTAATTAAGAATTAAAAAATAAAATAGAGTATAATAGGTACGCGTTCAGTTATAAGTATACGAATATTAATAGGCTCATTTATATGTATTTCTTTCTATATCGTCGAATTAATTCAACCGAGGAAACAACAGGTTTCAGAAAAAAATATTCGTCGTTATTTTTTCTCTCCAAGATTGATTTAATTAAACAGCTGATTCAAATAACAGTTCCAACAGCTAATGAAAGAAAATTGAGACCGATAAGATATCGCTGACTGTGTAATCGTGAGATTAAGAATCACATTAATATTATAAAGGCGAAAGTTTGTGAATGTGTGTGTTTATTATGTTTGTTATTTGTTCACGCTCAAACGGCTGGACCAATTTTGATAAAATTTGGTGTGGATGTAGCTGACACCCTGGATTAACACATAGGATTTTTATCCCGATATTCCCACTGGATCGAAACTTATGAGGGTAAAACCGCGGGGCGCAGCTAGTTGCGTATAAATAAGACATTATCTAATAAGACATTTATCATTTGAATTGCTAGTCGTTGCTGGAAGTTTCTGACAACTAAAATCGAAGCAACTACTTTTTTTACATCCATGTCTATCACTCCTTCCGCAACCTGTGCGACTCCTGTTTCGATGATTTTATAGTGGCTTACACCCAGAAAAGCGCCGACTTATGGAAGCTTTCCAGATAAATGATGCAACTGTTTTGGAAGCCGCGCACAGGATGGATGGAAAGCAGCACATGAAGTAATTTTTTCCTCCGTTAGTGTGCAATTGCTGTATGGCGTTCCAGTAGAAAATTAAATAAATGAATAAAAAGATCCAGAAGACGAAGTCCAAAGTGATGAGCAAGGTGTCAACTGCAAGTGAACGTGGCAATCATCAGCCACAGGTCGTACAAAATGGAGCTGCCTAGAAGCCCCGCAACATTGTGGACCTGATGAAAGATGAGAATGAACTCAGAACCAAATTCCAATTAATTAGGAAAGAGAACATCCACAAACACATTCCACATCCTTAAGCAGAAAATAACAAGTTAAACTAGCACTAATAACTAAAGCTCATTACAACACGTCCCATCTGCGTGAGCCAGTTGATCCTTGCTCGCGATCCATTTACCTTGTTAGTTCACACTTCGCGCCGTCCGATTTACGGTGCGCGTCATTTGAGCACACCTTTATAATTAGAAGAGGCAGGAGTAGTGGTAAACTGGTAATGGTTAGGTCTTGGGTTCTTTATTTGGTGAGTTTATTCATTACCACTGTTCTAAAGATGGTGAAGGAAGACATGATGAGGAAACCGACATGTCTTAGGAGCAAAAATGTTACGACATTTCTTTTAAATTATTTTTTTATTGCTGAATGATGGGCCTGCTCTTGACCGCGATGACGCTTGATGGAAAGCGATGGATGAGATATACGATAGAGCGTGCCCAGAATATGCCTGTTCACTCTTGCTTTGAAAGCAGATAGGTTAAATGTGGAAGCAGACGCTGGCAGAGAGTTCCACGCTTTGGCTGAGCGCATAATAAATGTTGAGAAGAAGCGCTGAGTCTGACTGGTCGGGATATCAACCAAGATATTTACAGACATTTACCACCGCACCGGTTTGTGGAATACGGCCTACTTGAGAGCTAAGGCCCATAAGTAGGAACATTATAGGATGTAATAGGGTATGTATGTCTATGGGACAGTGTTAAATAAAAGACAATTTGTCAAGACAGAGTAAACTGCTGCGGTTATCATACAACATAGCACAGCATAATGCTGAGTGGAAGCCTTCTTGTCACAGTCATGACGTGCAGCTGTCGACTATTTTTGCTTTGTGCTCGTGATTTGTACATATATTTTGTTTTTATTTTTCCTTATATTTAGAACTAGTTATCTTTTTGTATGCTATGCACGTATTTTTCATTCTTTCTTTTCTTTCAATCACAGCAGTAAACGCGGTCTTGACAATTTGTCACATTAATCTTGCGATAATGTACTTTCGAGAAACCGGCCCTAAGTGTGTTATAATTAGGGTTGCCATCACCTAAATTACGGACCCCGGATAAAAATTTCAAAAACCCCGAACATTTGGGTGAAATAAAGAATATTCCCCGGAAACCATCGAAAAAAAAAGTATCATAAAATAAAAACATCGTTAAGTATCATATTATTTTTGCTTATTTAAAGAAAATCAACTTAAACCTCAACAATACAAATGAAACGCTTAATTTAATAATCAATTATACACTCTTCTCTATGTGAGAGGTATTCTGGTAACTAAAAACGCTCTACTGTTTGGCATAAAAAATAAATCTAAAGCAAATTATGAATTGACACCTGCCAGTCGATTCTGTAAAAATCTCACCGTGAAAACTTAGGTGAAGTGAGTTTGTTTTTGCTAGGAATTGACACTATTGACAGCTCACTCCACTCCACGCTCACTTCACCTAAGTTTTCACGGTGAGATTTTTACAGAATAGCACCGCAGCATTGGTATAGGTATTTGCCGCCCGGCGAATTTTTAACTATGATTTATGCTTTAATTTATTGCAAATCATTCGTCAGATTTCCACTAACACAGAAAGTGTGTAAGCCGGACACTATTTAAAAACCCCGCCCGGACGCTCCCCGGACGCCCTCCAAACTAGGACAAATCCGGGGAAACCCGGATGAATGGCAGCCCTAGTTATAATAATTAAAACGAGGAACAAATTGAATCTGTCTCGCGTGATTATAGGTAAGTAATGATTTGTTTTCTGATTTAAGTGTAGGTTGGAGAACGTGGTTATAGGTCAGTGCCGACCGAGTTCCACGCATGTATTCTTGTAAGTGATTATGTTTTTTTTTTATCTGAGATATAAATAGTATTGTGAACAATTAAGTATGTGGTGTTGCCGAACGACAATTCAATGTATATACTTAAGGCGGCACCAGGGTAGCCCGCAAAATTCAATTTTTTTTACGTTTTTTGCAATTTGCTGGTCAGTATTAAGTTGTTCGTTGATTAATATATGATTCGCGGCCGTAACACATATGTATATTTACAGAATTATAATCATTAAAGTTATCAATACAACTCTCTAACACCAAGTAATCCCACAGAATGACTATTTCATGAAATCTTGACATTTTGGGATTGTACTAACCTAACAATTACTGATTCTAATGATTATGATTCTGTAAATACATATTTGTTACGGCCGCGAATCATATTTTGATCGACATACAACTTAATACTGACCAGCAAATTGCAAAAAACGTAAGAAAGTTTGAATTTCGCGGGTTACCTTAGTGCAGCAAAATTAAGAGGATAAGAAAGAAGATAAAGTTAATCATAAATACTCGATTTAGTACTTCATAAAGTTAAATATAACTATTTAAATACTTGTAATCTGTTGTTTCGCACAAATTTATTACTTACATCACCTAAGTAAACTACATTAATTGACTCTTAAACTTCTTAAGTCGTGACTCGTGATGTAACTATTATTGTGTAAATTCAGATACATACTTTAAAATGTTGAAGTGTAGCTTTTGAAATTCGATGTACAGACGACAGCAGATCAAGCTACTCGAAACTGTCTAATTTTCCCAATCAACTTTTAACCTTATGCTTTTGCGATAAAGTTGAATTTAGTAGCTTGATGTGCTGGCGTGGCGACTGTATCTAGGATGATTATTGTCTGCGGGGTAATTGCGTAACACACTATCAGTAGCAATGGATTCCATTTTGACAGTTCAACAACGTTCATTGCGTTATTTACGTTGTTGAGCAGACAATTTTTTCGAACATAATTATGAAGCAATGGATTAACAATATCCTTCAAAATGCTTCAGATTAAGATTGATAGTTTATTACGCAATTGTGGTGCTGATGGCTTTCATTGAATTTACAATTGGTACTTGTTAAGAATCACGTAAGTGGTGACATGAAGAGCTTTGATGGTTTATGTTTATTGAGTATCGCACGTGTCAGGTTTTACGACTGAAGCGTCATGGCTGATGGATTTAGAAACATCGTCTATGTGATATACAATAACTAGATGCCTTTTATCATTTTCGGCGGTAACAGATGCCACTTCAGCCAACTGTGACACACCATCCATTCATCATCTGCGTAGCCTTTCTCCAACTATGTTGGGGTCGGCTTCCAGTCTAACCGGATGCAGATAAATACCAGTATTTTACATGGAACGACTGCCTATCTCACCTCCACAACCCAGTTACTGGGTAATACGATACCCCTTGGTAAGACTTGTTGGCACGCCACATTATGATTTAAAATTCTAGTAATCCAAATGTTTGAACTGCTATAACGATTTTATTAAACAGTTCAACTACTCATAAAAAATAATCAAGTAATCCCTTAGGAGTACCTATTTGATGATTTTAAAACATTATGTGGTATCACAGCTGATGTGGAAAAATGTCAACTAACTTTAAACATAGTAAGGTGCCAAATTTAATAAAAACGCGATAGGATCAGTATATCTAATTTGATTTGAATCAAAACCTGCTTAGTTCCATTAAACAGCGAGACATGCTTTGCAAGCACTACCCTTGTATGCAAACACTGAAGGACGTTTGTCGCGTGTTTACAAAAATTTCAATCCAAACATGCTCAGTACCTACTGTTTGATGAATAAGTTTCAAAAGCGCATTACTGTAGGTACCTGCAGTTGTAACACTATATAATTAGTTAACTTTGTTTTAAGGTAAATACTAGTTAAATACTGTTTTATGAAGATGTAAAATTTACGATGAAAATTGTTTAATAATTACATAATTGTATACGAACATGTATGAAATAACAGAGTTAGCACAGGTTATGTTTGAGCCCCATGTTATAGTAGAGGAGCCTGGTTGCAATCAACCGGGCACAAATCTAAACCCCGGGGCTGATACTGAGAAATACCTGATGAGAAAACCCAATACAACTTTTCTCGAGCTGGGATTCAATCCCAGGACCTCAGCAGTAGGTCAGGTGTACAGTTATGTATAAAATATGATTTATTCAAAACTCAAACTCACAAGTAGGTCCATTAAAGGCACAGTCAACAAAAAAAAATATACTTATTTGTCTGGATACAGTAGGTATTAATTTATTTATTTTATTCAAAACTGTCATGTGTTCATTCTATACAATAAGTATGTATGCTGGGTGACGTAACGTAACACCAAGTAAGTAGCTATTCAACTGACGTTATGCAAGTGAGCTTTGAAATATACAAACGTAGTTTAATAAAGCCAGTAGAAAAGGCTTATTACATAAACTTCTTTGAGCACATAGTTTCTCAATTTGTCTGAGCAGAATCCAAATAAGTTGTTAATTTATTAAACTTACTTCCGGAGTTTCAGCAAGCTTACGCGAGTACTGAAAAAATATTACTTAAGTCTGAATATGGAAGCATGGACTTACATTTAAGGGGGAAGCGCTAAGGTAGCCCGCGAAATTCAAATTTTCTTACGTTACATTAAAGTCATCAACACAACTCTCTAAGACCACGTAACCCCAAAGAATGGGCCTGCGGGCGGTGAGTAATGGGTAGCTCACCGTCCGATCAGGACCAGGCCCGTGCCGGACGGCGCGTACGTGTTCCACGCGCGCCTCAAAGAGATGTCAGCATTAAAGAAGGGGCCCGTAAGGGCCGAAGCCTGCCGGGTCAGCGGGATTGTCCGAAAGGGTTACCGCTGGCCCGGAACATAAAGGGCTAAGGAAGGAACACGGGTGGGTTTTAGTCAGTAAGAGTCTGACACTCCCTTCCGCTCCACCCAGAGCGGGAGGAGTCATTTGATGATTTCCCATCCTCAAAAAAAAAAAAAAAGTATTGTTGTCCACGAAAACTGCCGATTCCAGTATAAGTATAACAAGGTGCCGTGTCTAGTTTAGTTTTCCGGAAACAAATTGAATCCTCTTCTGTGAATAGGCGAACGGGAAAACCATTTAAAACTTTACACAATTCGAAAATTGAAACCAAAAGTTCTTTATATTTTGTAAATATGTAATTTATTCTGAAAACTGTCTATTCTATTTTTCTCTATGGCAATCAAGGCAATGGTGCCGATGTCGACAATTCTGCCAATGTCAAATGTGTTATGCTGAAAACTGTCAGTTCTGTAAATGAAATTGTTTATCACATTGCCATACTACTTCAATGTCAATTTGCAGTGTACAGAGTACAGCCCATTCACAATTATTTTACCTCTGGTTTTTCCAACACTGTCAATATCACAGATATCTTTATAATAAGGTTCCTGTTGGGTTGCAGCAACTGTCAAGTCTGTCAAAATCACAGTGATCTTTATTGTTGTTGTAATAAGGTTGCTGTTGGGTTGTAGCGGTCAGTGGTAAAATAACTGTGAAAGGACTGTAATTTTATGCAACTGTCATAAGTTCAAAGTATAACAGTTATATTTAACGGACAATATACGTTGGTAGCCAATTTGATATACAATTAATTTCCTTGATTTTACTGGTGTGCCTATTGTATGACACACGTGACAAGTGCTCCTTTTAGGGTCCCGTACCAAAATGGTAAAACGGAACCCTTAAGGTAAGACTCAGTCTGTCTATCAACTTGAAATTTAGAATAGTTTTAGATGACGTTTGCCCAACTATTTTGCAAATAAGAAAGAAATAAAAATATATGTAGGTATATTTTTTGCAGACTGAAGGGGTTCTGAAAAATTCGAAGTCTAGAGCATGTGGGTGTGAATGAGCGCAGTTTGCACATTCTCAAACGTTTTTTCTTTTTTTTTAGGCCGCATAGTTTTCGACTTTTGATGAAAAATGGTAAAAAAAATACCGTTCCCCTCCCCCTTATCTCCGAAGTTTGCCTTTGCAATAATTTCAGATTTTTCTCTTTAGAAAAATCTGAAATTATTCTATGTGATAGAAATTTATGTAAAGATTACAAGAAAAATTCCTAAATAGCACACTTTTTCAGAAATCATCAACAAAAGTTACATTAGTTCCACCATCGGTCAAGAGATGGCGCTGACATAAAATTGCAATATTCTACAACGCAGTGCACGGTGTTAAAATTTTCTGACGAATGTAGGCCTCGCCGATGAAAAATTAAAAACATGATAGTACGGAACCCTCGGTGCGCGAGTCCGACTCGCTCTTGACTGGTTTTTAATAACCAAATATGTATACAACTGTTCATATTGTGTGTGAAGGGGCGGGAGTGGATTGGTGCGTCCTTTGCCGTCGTCCGGCATTAGTCCCGTCCGGAGCCCGGACACAAAGAGGGATGTGTTTTTATTCCTGATTGTGCCACAAAGAGATCCAACAGTCGAACGTTCACTCACTTTCCTAGGGTTGCCATAACTATAAACAAAATTGTTTATCCTCTGAAAAGAGGTTTGTTTGTGAGCTTTTCATTTTGAGGGTTTCTAAAGGGTCGATAAAGATGAGGAGTCGCTATATAAACGTGCAATGTAACGAATATTCAGAAACGTTTTATACGGCTTTTGTTTTAAACCAGAAATAAACGTTGCGGATTTTCGGCTTAATCATTGTAAGCGTTTATCAAAATAGCTGTGTTTACCGTGTACACATAAATAAACGGGATCACAAATATAAAGTTGTAGACGCGGAATATTTTGCTTCAAATTCGTTTTAAAAGAGAATGTTAAACTGATCATAGATCGTGCAGCTCTCTATGTCATGTGTATTTTGTATGTCAACCTTGCGGGTTCCGCTAAACGTCGCGCCGACATTATACATAGATCCAGAGCGTATTTCCGAATGCTCCTCAAAGCTTCGGAGAAGATAACATTTATGCGTTCAAACGGATGTAAGCACTCGTATAACGGATGTTGATACATTTTTAAATCGATCCATGATTCCTTTTTTTTATTTTTTTTGTTGATACATTTTTAAATCGATCCATGGTCCTTTTTTTTATTTTTTTGTTGATACATTTTTAAATCGATCCATGATTCCTTTTTTTTATTTTTTTGTTGATACATTTTTAAATCGATCCATGATTCCTTTTTTATTTTTTTAAACTTATCGTCATGCCAGTAATCCCCAAAGGCTTAGGCAGAGGTGTCTCTATAGTACCTACACCCACTTATTTCGTTAGTTATTTTTAAGCCCCATGTAATAGGGGTAATCCTATTGTCATTAAACGGGCACAAATCCAGACTCCGGGCTGCTACTGACAAATTTCTGATGAAAAACCCAAGAACGTTTTCCCGATCTGTGATTTAATCCCAGGTGCTCATGCTCCGCAATAGCGCTTGCGACCACTAAAACAATGAGGCGTATAAAATTTTTCTTATCTCTTATTTCAGCCGAAAGACGTCCACTGCTGGACATAGGCCTCCCCCAAGCGCCTCCACTTCGACCGGTTCTGCTTCTCGCATCCTACGGGTTCCTTCGGCCTTCACCAGCTCGTCGGTCCACCTTATGGGAGGCCTTCCAACCAACGTTACGTCTTCCGGTACGTGGTAGCCACTCCAGAACCTTTCGGCCCCATCGGCCATCTGTTCTGCGAGCAATGTGCCCTGCCCACTGCCACTTAAGTTTGGCAATTATTCGGGCTATGTTGGTTGCCTTGGTTCTCCTCATTTCTGATTCGATCACGCAGGGAAACTCCAAGCATAGCCCTCTCCATTGCCCTTTGGGTGACTTTTAGCCTTCTAATAAGGCCTATTGTGAGCGACCACGTTTCAGTGCCATGTCATCACTGACATATCTACAGCATATTTATTGATTGTTCAAGGAGTAGGAAGGATTAAATAGATTCGGAGTTGAAAGACACATTATCAACATGTCGGTTCGATTGTCTACCTAATATTCTGCAGATATACTATAAAATTAAGTTAGACTAGCTTCCGCCCGCGGCTTCGCCCGCGAGCTATAACACTATCCTATGTCCTTCCCCGGGTTGCAATCTATCTCTCTGCCAAATTTTGTCCAAATCCGTTCAGTGGTTTAGGCGTGAAAAGGTAACATACAGACAGACAGAGTTACTTTCGAATTTATAATATTAGTATGGATATGATCTGGCAAACCATATTATCGCGAAGCTAATTGATAGCGATTATGGAAATTTATATAGTACGTAGGATAAGGCGATTCGCACACTGCACCGCATCACGCAGCGGGGCGCTTGATTTTTTACATACAAATTCAATAAAAACGCACACATGCGCGTGGAATTTGGTGCCGTTTCCCGCACACCGCTGCGTGAAATGCAGCAGTGTGCCAATCGCCTAAACGGTAATTTAGATTGAGTAGGTAGGCCTCTATTTATTGATGCTGTAAGTGCAATAATATAAATTGAAAACCACAATAATAGTATTAATATTTAACGCAATAGCTCGTTGTTTGGGCTCACTAAACTTTTATAGATGAATGTGAAATTTCCATATTGCTGTACTGTAAATGAAACAAAACTTTAAAGTTTGTGTAAATAATTTCATTCACCACTGTTCTCAAAACGGCGAAGGAAAACATCGTGAGGAAACCGGCATGTCCTAAGAACCAAAAATTCGTAGACATGTGTCATCTACCAACCCGGACTGGGCCCGCGTGGTGGATATTGTCCCAGAGAGGAGGGCTGTGTCCCAGTAGTGGGAACATTATAGGCTGTTTATGCATTAGGATGTATTTATCTTTGTAAGTGAGGTTATCGCTTTCATGGCGGCGACTGACGGGGAAGCCTTTTATTAACACAAGCCTGAGGAGCCTGAGGCCCGGCAGGGCCAAAGCCTGTCGGGTCAGCGGGATTGTCCGAAAGGGTTACCGCTGGCCCGGAACATAAAGGGCTAAGGAAGGAACACGGGTGGGTTTTAGTCAGTAAGAGTCTGACACTCCCTTCCGCTCCACCCAGAGCGGGAGGAGTCATTTGATAAATTCCCATCCTAAAAAAAAAGCCTGAGGGAAACCCAGGTTTTTTCAGTACGATCAGTTTTTATTCATTCGCTAGCCCATTTTGTTGAAAATATAATCTATGAAGCCATAGAAGCTGGACCGGCTTTTTCCCTTATAGAAATCCCTTAATAGAAAAGCAGTAATATTAAGAAAAAAAAATATATAAAAACGTGCAAAAGTATCTGATTATAAATGGAGATAACTTCCCATCTGTTAGCGTTAGATAAAAAAACAAACGAACACGTGGAGCGGAAACAGCAAATTTATCAGATAATAACGTGCTTATGATAACGCTGATTTGTCTATAAATTACAGTCACGAGATAAGGAAAAAAGTCGTAAAAAATATTGTTTTCGGTAGCGTTCCGAACATTTCCTTTTATTGACACAAATGAAAGGTATATTCGGATATTCGTCTACCGTATAATATAATATACTTACTGGCGTCAAAAGAGACTGCTCAAACGATTTTCAACATTTCTTACCTGAAACAAAAAGGTTGAGTTTAATTTACTGGGACTTGTAATATAAATAGGCTTGCGTCATTGTGTGGGTTGAGTTTGAGTCCCGAGTTAGTTACCCACTCGACTCGACGGGAGGTTCACTTTCATGAAGGTATTTTCCTATCGACATAACTATATCAGTTCTGGTAGTTCAAAAGTAATTTAATAAGTAATAGGGACTTGTTTGGTTCTTGATTATTAACATAAAATTAATAATCCTTTAATTCAGTGAAAAATTTATAACATAGATAGGGTACTCATGGGTACACATCAAGCTATACATAACAAGTGTAAGCTGACTTCAGATTGTACGAAAACCTATACAATGCGAGCTCAGCTAAAACTGGAAGTGTATATCTTGATGTGTCGCGTGTGTACATAATCATAATATAACAATAACATAAAAGCATTAGGGGTAGACTTTAATAATAGCTACTTTGCCAATGTTATACCTAAAATTTCCGTCTTAAGGCGACTACATGACCTAAAGCGCGGTCTTTGTCGGACTGCATAGAAAAGAAAGAGAAGCGCGATGACACAACGCTGGTACTGGTAATTTATTGCAAAATATGAAGCAATTATCTACATATTTACAAAAAAACTATTGTTTGGACTAATAAATTTAAACACTAGTGCTTTAGTATGTTGCTTGTAGAATAACCTGACAAAAACTCATAACGATTGTATGTATATTAGTATGGTTTTTATTGTAAAAAGAAAGTTTTTAGAGGTATCTTCATGTTTTTTTTCTATTGTATGAAATTAGTTGTATTATGTTTTCAATACATTATCTACCTAGCATGTACCCTGAAGAATATCATATATTTTTCTGATTTTGTTTACTGTAGATGATCATATAACTTTATTGTTTCTAAAACTTGCGATTTTTGTGTTTTGGTCCTGTAAGACCCTTTCCAACCAATTTCGAAATACCAAATGCCACACGGGGTTACCTGAAATATCTAATTTCAATTTACCCCACCTTTATTTGATCTTTTATTGCTTGGAAATTGAGAGTATGAAAAGGATGAGTAAGCTTTAGGACAGGATAAAATGAATTGACTGAAATTTGATTCCAATAACCTTTTATATCATTGAAGCAAACGTGTATGAACAAATAGATTTTCTTATTTTAGGTATAGACGTGCTAGGAAATTCAATCATTCGATAGAAATGAAAATGCAGGCAAAACAAGAAAACCTCATAAATACATATTGAATACACATCGTGGAAAACTAACTCTTATAAATAAATAGTGACGCGCGCAAATCGTAGAATAAATAGAAAAAATAAAACGTTTTTATATCGCAGAGATTATGTAAAAGTACGAGATTTCATCCATATTACGTACGTTTTTTATAGAAACGAGAACATAAAATGGCAAATAGGCAATCGGTGTCCGCTTGGATGTTTTATGTGCTCAGTATGTATCGATAATGCGTAGGAGCAAATGAGTCACGGCACTATTTTTGTAGTTTTTCGTAGACCGACATTGGAGATTGTTCGGCAATGAAATTGTGATTATGTAATAGAAATTAATTTTGTTTGTTATATTTTTTAACATTATTTATTGCTTTCTTCGGCTGTTACATATATGTATATTGTATGAATAGTGTTGTAAAAGTTAATTCTATATAAATAATAAAAAAAAATGTAAGTAAGTAGGTTAAATTTTGAAATATGTATTTGACTATTGTTTGCTTGACTTTGCTTCACTTAATTTAAATTGATATTATAAAATTATGCAAACGATACCTTTAAAATAAATCGGCTCATAATTTCCCAACTTGATTTATGTAAGTACATATTTTGAAATGCGATAAAACAACGTCTGTTTATTTTCAGACCAGACTAGATATCACGTAGCAATATTAAGAATTTCTACGAACTGATTAATGGCTATCAAGCTCATTCGTACGTAGTTTAGTTATGTTTGTGCAATGGTAAAAGAAAATCTCCGCATTCGTTTTGGAACATGCACTAATCTGACTCAGCGGATGAATCAGCGAGGGGAGTGTTAGGAGTATTTGTGAAACATTATGTCGTAATCACGTCTGCAAAGGGTCTCTTGTAAAAGCATAAATCACCTTTAATAATGTGAGAGCAAACCTTTAAATTTGTCGAACAAGCAAAAGGGCTAAACAACAATTAATGACGACGAGAGAACTAAAAGGCATTCATAATTGAATGCAGAGGAGTCGGGTCGGGCGCCCACTAAACAATTCATCTTCAAAAATATTTACTATAGGAAGTTCTCGGATTACGGGTGACGTCTCGGGAATCCCGGCGGCATGTTCGCTACCTGTCCCGGGTGGCCGGCCGGGTGGGACAGCACTAGATCCTTCGATACCGAGTACCGACGAACACAAACACGCCGCCCACCGCCCCCCGCCAACACCGTGTAATATAAGTAAGTACATTGTATGTTCAGTTCACAGTTGACAGTCACTGTTCTCACTGAACAACTGCTTATTGTATGTATGTTTAAGCTAAGCGTAATCCATTTGCTTTGCTCCGGGATAAAAGTATTCATGGAATTCCCCGAGACGATATCGTACGGGAACTTGTATGTAAAACCCGAACGATTTCTTATTGTTATCGCAAACGCAATATGGTTTTACTGAGTGGAACTTTACTACGAGGTGAGAACTTTTTCATAATACTTCGCATTTTTCATGTTACGCTTATTTCAGCAAAAACCCTGGCATTTTCCCGTTACATAAGAGACAAATTACCGCTATACACGCAAAAGGTGCAGTTCAATTTAAATCACGGTGTGGGGCACCCCACAACGAGCTCAGGGGAACAGAAAAAAGGGACAAATGTAGGTGCTACTTTTTCAGCCACCCCTTTTTGAAAAGGCTCACATATCACGAACAAAGACGTCCAGTGCTAATAAAAACACCGGATCATTTGAAACACAACAAAGCCACGGAACAACGAATGGAAATCAATCACTCACCATACAGAACCAGTTTACGAGAGCACGTCGTAACACCGCCTATGAGAACTTCACGCTTGTAAACGTGAACTTTAATTGGTCCAATGTTTTGTTTGTATTTTGGTTTAATGTGTTTGACAAGATTCTCAACACGCTCCGACACACGTCTATTCAAATAAAATAACTCGTCGCTGAACGTAATTGAAACGCGTCCGTAATTGAAGCGAGAACTGCATTAGTGTTGACTATTCAAGTTTTCGGGAAGCCCGAAAAGATACGAAGCGCACTCATATAAAAGCGCAACATTTTATCGGTAGCGAAGTAGCGAGTTTATTTTAAAACTGTGAATATAAATGTAGAGTAATTTATACACTTTGTAGAGTCAGCGTGAGTTTACGGTCAGTAGTCCGCCTGTTACAAATACCATGTCTAACTGACGCATCTCGGACTGATTCATACGAAATTGCGACCATATTAATGTATTGTGTTATAAATAGGCATATAAATGGGTGCAACAAGTGAAAAGATGTGTTTTTATAAAGGACAATCTGCATGTGGTGGGAACTCGGAGTATTATTGCTGTTATCATGCGCTTTTGATATGTTATCTTATCGAAGCGGTGCAAGGTCATAGTCATGTTCAAGCTTAGTGATCACTTGTGAAGTTTTTAGGTTAGGTACGTTAGTAGGGTTATTGGAAACTTGGTCCTTTCTTTGCTGTGGCAATATACCCAGCCGATTGCAGTCCGCTGCTGAGCTTTATAGAACTATCTCAAATTAACCCAGTGCTCCTCTGTCCCAGCCGCATTTGCTAAATATAAGAGAGAGAGAGAGAGAGAGAGAGAGAATAAGAGAGAAGAAAGAGAATATAAGAGAGAGTATGAGTGTATAAGAGTATTCTATTCTATGTGCAAAAACACTGGGATGTAGTAGGAGGGTAGTAGGTACAGGCGCGGACAATGGCGGACGACCACTTTTCACCCTTATGCCCTTGGTAATAAGGTTGAAAAGTGGTCCACCGCCAGTGTCCGCGATGGTACATACGTAGCACTAAAATACAGCTTAAATTTTTCGCGACTCGGATCGAACTGGTGTTTTTTTTTTTACTAATAACTCATTCTTTGCAGCATTTCATATGAGGCCTGTAAATTATTATATGTAGTACTAGCTTCCGCCCGCGGCTTTTCCCGCGAGGTATGTCGATAAAAACTATCCAATGTCCTTCTCCGGGATGCAATCTAATTCTCTGCCAAATTTTAGCGAAATCCGTTCAGTGGTTCAACAAAGTAATCAAGTGGTGTTATGTAAAGGTAACATACAGACAGACAGACAGACAGACAGACAGATTTACTTTCGAATTTATAATATTAGTATGGATACAAGCGTCAGCAAGAATTAAACTTTACCTACATAATATAATAAACCAACGCGTTCAGTAGTTCTAACACTAAAATTTTCCTCGAAAGAATATTTATAACTATTCAATGAAGCCGTTACTGCCACTTGTCAAGTAACTAGTAATTAAAGATTCTGCTCTCATACTCATCATGATAAAGGATATTAAAACTTGTGTAAACATGAATAAGCAATGTAGGTACGTAACTACCGATATGATCTCTGAATCACTGGACGACGTACCTACAATATATAACAATTCCGCTTACACAAACAGCGTAATCGTGATGAAATGTTACAAATATTGTACAGACGCCAGCACATCAAGCTACCCGAAACTGTCAAATTTTCCCAATCAACTTTGAACCTTGTGCTTTAGCGATATAGTTGAACTTGAAAATCTATTAAAGAAATTTGACAGATTATAGTAGCTTGATGTGCTGGCGTCTGTACATAATGTGGTGTAAACTGAAATTAATTATGATTCTAGTAATAATTCGTGTACAAAGAAAAAAATAATTTCTTACTACATCAGATTAAAGCGATTTCATTAAGACTTACTGACCATATAGGTACAGCTGCAGAGCGCTGAAATGTTTGTAAAACAGTAAAAGACAAAACAGTAACTTTTAATGATTGAACATACTATTTACTGAATAAAACAACAAAAAAAAAGGTAAACCACCATTACTGTAATGTAAGTAAATTTCAATGGTTTGAACGATATCACCAAATGAATAAAACAGTTAATTTTGTGACCTTTTAGCTACTTAAATTTTTATTTACTGGATATTTCTGTCAGTGTAGGTAAAGGTAGGTTCTATGTGTAGGCCTTTACCTACACACAGAAAAACAAATACTAAGAAGAATTATTTAGCATGCAAATACACGATATTACTCGTAAAGGCTCCTTCAAACAGGCGCGACACGACACGCGACACAAAGGCACCGCAAGTCGCGCAATGAGCGGTGTTTTTGTGTCGCGCGCGATTATATCGCGTGTCGCGCCTATTTGTAGGAGCTTTAAAGAGAAGTGGGCGTTAGCTTAAGTTGAAAACATGAAAACAACATGAAAAATCAATCACACAATTAGTATTGGTAGCTTTTGTTGCAAAAGTTAACACCTAAATAAAGTTTATTAGTCTTTCTAGTAAAAACAAAGTAACAATAAATGTTTCGCTAACCATAAGGCCGTAGTTGAAAACATGAAAACAACATGAAAAATCAATCACACAATTAGTATTGGTAGCTTTTGTTGCAAAAGTTAACACCTAAATAAATAAATAGAGTTTATTAGTCTTTCTAGTAAAAACAAAGTAACAATAAATGTTTCGCTAACCATAAGGCCGTTTTTACACATACGTTTCTTTTTGCCATGAAAAACTACTACGTTTAGATCACTATCATAATAATTATGGAAGCTTCTTGACGGACACGCTTTTTCTACCGCGCGGTTTTATACGCCGCCGTACCGTAAAGAAACCGTGCCGTGTACAAAGGGATTTACGGTTTTTATCTAGCAAATAGAGTTATAATAATTAACATGAGCCATAGGTAAATACACTCACCGGCACGGAAACTTGGCCACTCGTGATTTTGCTGATTATTTGCATAAAAAAATTTGGATTTGCATTTATGACAATAAATTAAGGGTAAGTAGCTTTAATACGTGTCTCTTATGCTTTAAGGTCTTAGAAATTAAAAGATTACCTCACCAATAAATCAGTTTTTAAAATCACGCACTTTCACTGAAATTAGGAATTTTTCACTATAAATTTAAAAACACTACAAAATAAAAAATAAGGTCTTTTTCGTTATTGTCTATACATTTTAATATCGGGTGTTTCCTCCTCTAGCCCTGATAACTGCCTGCATTCGATCTGGCATAATTTGGATGATGTTTCGGACATCAACTTGCAGTATACTGCGCCAAGCGGCCAGCGCTGCAGTTCGGAGCTGGTTTAGAGTTTCCGGCGGGTTGGAGCTGGACTTTATCTTTCTTTTGAGCATGTCCCAGATATGCTCAATTGAGTTTAAGTCTGGGCTACGAGCTGGCCATTGCAATTTTTGTATGCCAACCTCTTCCAGATATTCTTCAACGCAATGTGCAACGTGTGGGCGTGCATTATCGTGCATTAGGAGGAATTGTTGTGTCCAATGAACCCCGAATATGGCATTATGTGTTCCTGAAGAACTTCCTCGATGTATCGAACAGCTGTTAGCCGATTATCGACGATAACCAACTCTGTACGTGCGTCGGAACTTATACCTCCCCATACCATTATTGAGCCTCCATGGAAACTCACTGTTGGAGTGGTAGTAATGGGTAAAAACCGCTCTCCTCTTCTTCGCCACACTCGTTCTCGACCATCTGGAGAACGTAAAGCTATTCAACACTCGTCTGTGAACAATACTCTAGCCCAATGCTCGTGGGTCCAGTTAACGTGTTCTAGTGCGAAGTGAAGTCGAGCTACTCAGTGCTGTCTGAGCAGTTCTGGACCTCGTGCTGGTCTACAAGCTTTTAAATTGACTTCACCTATTCGTCTTCTCACCCTACGCTCACTAACAGTAACGCCTCTCACAATTTGAAGCCGCTGGCGTATCTCAACAGCGGTCAGGTAGCGGTTTCTCAAAATCTCCAGGACAATAAAGCGATCGTCTCGGGCCGATGTGCACCTTATGCCTCCACTGCCTGGCCTGCGGGTATACTGGCCTGTCTCCTGGTATCTTTTAAGGGCATACTGCATTGATGACCGTGGTACGTTAAGAGCAATAGCAACTTCACGCTGTGTTAGCCCTTGGTTAATTAACGCAACGGCTTGTGAAACCTGTGCTGGTGTTAGAGGCATTTTTATTGCTTTTAAAGCACCTTTACTTATTGAATTAAAAGCATAAAATCACAATAATTCAAAAACCGAACAGTAAACTTTTCACAACACACAAATTTAAAACGTGAACTTGTCGCTCAAATGACCCGATTCAACTGTAAATGAAACGTTTTGTCGTGGTGCACTAAAACATAATGGATTACCCTCTTGAACTAAAAGTAAACATTTTTTGACATACCTGCATAACAAACATTCATCAGAAACACTTAAAACTTTTGCTATCGCGAGATAAGGGCTTGGCCAAGATTCCGTGCCGCTGAGTGTATTACAAGCCGATGCAAAAATATTAATGTAATAATTATTTAAGTTTCAAAAACAGAAAATTATATTTTGCAAAACCAGACGCTGAGAAAATCTAACGTAAACAAAATCTAACGAGCAATATCAGCGCGCGGTTCCCATGTGGCAACAAAGCCCAGTATTATGTTTATTTATCCACCGTACATTTTAACTGGAACCAATCACAAACTATAGCATAAGTATGGTATCAATTAGCACCATAACGCGAGCATTGTCCATGGGTAACGCGGTCAATGAGTCACTTCACACAGCTAAATGCCCATTGTTGCATTATGGCGGTATTTCAATATCGAAGGGTTATTTATTTCTATTTTAGTCGATTAACTAGGCGTTGGCTTGTGTCCTAGAACGATCCTTGATTCTAAGCTGGCTGATTTTATTATAGGTACAGACAACTCATATAGCATAATTAGCCTATAATGTTCCCCTGGTGGAGCACAGGCCTTCTCTCTTCGAGAGGGAGTGGGATGGACTACGCGGGCCCAGTGCGGGTGGGTAGATGTCACATGTCTTCGAATTTTTGATTCTAGAACATGCTGGTTTTCTTACAATGTTTTCAGTCACCGTTATGAGAGCAGTAGTGATGAAATTATTTACACAAAGTAAGGCGCCTGGCTCGTTTGAATCCACGACCAATAAGTCGTAAGTCGGGGCTGTTACCACTGAGCCACTACTTCTCTTTCCGCTCTTACAACCCATATAATTCCCATAGCAAAAATGACGATCATCTATACAAACTTTCATTCCCTATTAAAATTTAATCCCTTTAAGGGTTCAATTTTCCAAACTCTTCCTTAGTGCTCACTTTCGCTATAATTATGTAGGAACTCTTTTGCAAAATTTTATGTTTTTAGACAAAGAGGCTGTGTGATTTGCCTGTCAGGGAATCAATGAATGAATTTTTGATTTTTGTTAAGAAGCTCTCTACTCACATCAAGTTCTAAACCAATCTTTATAGGATATACGGGGCGTAGTGTTTTTGCTAGATTGCTAGATACCTATAATGTAATTCGTGTTCGCCGTTTATATCCAGTTCATCAGCTCTAATTATCTTGTACCGTGTCTGCGGCTCTTGTCTTTTCGACATCCTTTTGTTGTGCCAATTTCATCTTGTACTTGCCTGTTATAGGCTACCTTGCTGTAACTGAAGTCCTTTAGGCCACAATTTTCATGCAGGTCATGGAAACTTTCAGTTTTGTTTTTCGTCTAAGTATAGGTTTTTTTATATAAATGTACATATATTATTTATCATATTATTATTATTTTAAATATTAGCATAGATTACACAAATAATTATAGGTTTGTAATACCATCTGCAGCAGGAGGATTATGAAGTTTAGCAATACCGGGTGAAAAGTATCGATTGATAATTTGATTGGTAAGGTCAACGAGAAAAGCCAATGAACACTGTTACTTTTAGGTACACATCTTTTACATTGACACAAAAACTATTCAATACATTGTATTTCAGTATTTCTTATAAATTCTTCTTTTAATTCTACTTCTATTCCGATTTGAATAAATGTTCAGCTCAATAATTAAAATGAAAGAAACTGAATTGTGCATTTCAGCATTACTATAATAAGTCTTTTGATTCTTATATCCAAATCTAAATATCTAATATAATCTAAAGTCATGCTAGAGGCATTTAATATTGATAACATTTTGACGGTGGTTCATTACGTTACGAGTAGATAATGCTGAGTTATTTGTCGCTTTAAATTAATAATGAATAATTCATAGATAATAGTTTAATTCCTAATGATGCACCATTAACATGCTTCATTTCCATATTACGCATTAATAAGTTTCAAAATTGCTGCCTTCAAAAACCAATCATATACAAACACAACAGCTATGAAGAACACTTCGTAAAGATTAAAAGAAAATTGTTTAAACATTGACCAACAAACCGATGTGGGTGCAACAGCCACCTTGACCCAGTTCAACACAGACCCCGCGGGAGGTAACGTTATGACGTATAAAGCAAAACTTTATTATAACTTGGTACTCTGAAACTGACCATGATACCACGGTATGTAGTATAGGAATATCTATAACAGTTTTATTCAAACAGCTAAGGTGTAATTGAAATAACTCAAACCCTGAATAACACACAAGGTCGTCAAGTGAAATCGATTACTTACTCTTTTTTAATAAAGATTAATTAAAGTCTTATCGATTGGAATAATTGCACATGGATACTAATTTCAAATAGCTTTTACAAATGAAAAAAAGAAATCCTTGCCATATCAATTTATTACAAAAACAATTACCGTGTTGGGGTGTCTGATATCTCTGTCTGTCTGATGTTTTCAGTTATTTCAATCAGGGATACCTGGTATATGAATGCCAATGCTGTTTTCTTGATGTGGTTTTTGGAATCAGTTCAGCTTATATGATGTTATGAAGCCGTTATCTGGAGTCGTCAAGTGCATTCTAGACTGACGAATCTAAGTGCCATTATAATTATACGGCATGCGTTTATTGGGTTCTCAGAGGCATATGTAGAATATTAAATAATGTAATATACAGAATTCTTGTTAAAAGTTCTCTTAGGTTTGTAAGAAACAGCATCGTAGTTCAAGCATAAAATGTGGATATAGTATGAATGGAAGAACTAAAGAGATTAATACAACAAAAAAAAAAAACACAAGAAGAAAGATAAAGAAGAACACAAGGATTATCCAATTAGTAGACTCAAAACAGACGCACAAAAAATATATGCAGACGATTTACTCGCAAAGAAATGCAGTAATTTTAACGTAGTCCTTGAAACTAGTCCACAGACGCGATAATTGTGCGCCAGGGGCGGATATGACGTCACACAATCTTTATGACTGCCACTTTTGTGAATGTACCTATAAACATCCTTTGAATAGATTTCAAAGAGCTTCGTATAACGTAATATTCTTTTAGAATTTTTCGTGTTTATCGTCTTGTGACTTGTTGGATTAGAATATTATGCCGTGCCGTCTTATCTTGCTCTTTAGGTTCAGCATATACATAATTACATATAATGTTTAATTGAAGACTGCACTGTGCACTTGTTACACAAAATTTATTTCAGATAAATGTTGTGTAACAAGTGATATTTTGATATTTGGACAATCCTATACAGAAATTGTTGAATTTCATCATAATCCCAATGTCTAAATCCAACGGTCTTATAATATGATAGATTGTTTAGTGGCCCCCTTGCCGCAGCTAAAATCATAAAATAAAACATTTACTCGGATAATGCAAACAAAACAGATAAAACGTCATAATCCCAAAAACTGCATAACAACCCAACTATCACATCCTTTATGAGGCTTAAACCAACCAAACAGTTCGGCGAACTCCACAAAAACAAAGAGACGAAGAGTATCTCGCTGTGCATGCATTATTTTAAAAATTTGTACCTCTAAAATTGCAGAAACCGTGAAAAAGGCGAGTGGCGACGGCGACTGGCTAGTGGGAGGTGGCTGGGAACGTGCCCTATCGCGCAGACGACTCGCCTCACTGCCGTTAGTACCAGTATTACTCATTGCTTATGTGTGTGTGCAGGTGCACTTGGCTTTAGCCAACATCAGATTTTGGGATTTATCTTAAGGTATATTTGGAGTTTCTTCTGTTGTAGCGTTGTTTTGTTGAGTAAGGGGCTTTAAAAGCTTATTGGCAGTTTCATCATCATTAATAGCCGTATTTCACCTAATGCTTGTCCAGTACTCACTCATGAAGTTTGGCCTGCATTTACATAGGTACGGTTTTATGGATTATTACTTTGTCAGTTTTATTTTTGTCGTCTGTTTGTTGACTCATTAACAATTTTTGTTGTTATTAACTAAATTTCGGGAAACACAAGCTCAAGTATTGGGCTTAGTCACAATTTAAAAAGAAAACACTGTACCAACGTATCTAAAAATACTGTAGACGTCAGTGAGACGAACGTACAGAGACACGTAGACTGCTGAATCAGTTCTGTTTGTGTTCTATCTTTGCCGGTAAACCTCTATCACTGTTTAACATTTCACTTATTTATGTGTCAACTTATTTGTTTCATGACATTACTGTGACAGTTAGCCTGCATCATCCCGCTGCTGAGAAAAGGCCTCTCCGTATGTCTATGCCTTTTCCCAATTGTGTTGGGGTCGGCTTTCAGTCTAACCGGATGCAGCTGAGTACCAGTATTTTACATGGAGCGACTGCCTATCAGAACTCCACAACCCAGTTACTGGTAATACGAAACTCCTTGGTAAGACTGATGACATATATAAAAAATAGTATTCTCATTTCATCATCAGCCTATAATGTTCCCACTGCTGGGACACAGGCCTCCTCTCAGTGAGTGGGAGTGGGCCGTAATCCACCACGCGGGCCCAGTGCGGGTTGGTAGATGTCACATGTCTTCGAATTTTTGGTTCTAGGACATGCCGGTTTCCTCACGATGTTTTCCTTCACCGTTTTGTGAGCAGTGGTGATGAAATAATTTACACAAAGTAAAGCGCCTGTCTGGGTTCGAACCTACGACCTACAACTCGTAAGTCGCGGCCGTTACCACTTGGCCACCACTGCTCGAAAAAATAGTATTATATTTGCAAAACAGCATTAAAACGTACGTAGGAGTGCTTTTATATTCACGTTTTGTGATTTCTCTGAACTAAGTCTCGTTCATCATAATCTGGTTTCTTTCAAAGAAATCTAGTTTCAAATGTTAAGATACTTGTTTTTGTATGTAATTCATACAAATCATTGATAAAAACATATCGAGCCATGATGACTAGCCAGTCTTTTCCAATTATTATTATACCAGCTTCTGCCACGCGGCTTAATTAAAAATCTAAGATACAGATTTCATAATCAGTACAGGGAATGTAAAGCAAAAAATGTTGTTATTTTGACATTACCAACAGACACTTCAGATTTATTTATTTATATACATTGGTGTATCATAAACGGTTGCGCATATTAAAACTTTATACATATACTTTGTAGCGAAGGAATAGTAGGAACTCGTAAAAATACACCAAAAGAGTGCTCGAAAACATTTCTAAGTAGTGGTGAAAGCTCTAACAAAATCCAGCGAGCAATTTACGAGATTTGTCCGAACACACAGAAGACCGTCGCATGTCGTCGGGAACATTGTATAGATGTACCTCAAGTGTACTGTACGTTATGTTATGTGGGAAGTTGACGCTACCACTGCTATGCATAACAATAGAAAAATGCATAACTAAACTTACAAAGCTAATAGTGCCTTCGTCGTAAATGTCGACGGATTAGCATTTTAAATACATTCTGATTGTCTACTTAGATCTATAAATACTTTCAAAATAAATATTACGAAGTGAAAAGCTCTAGAAATTTCTCCGAAGTTGGAGCTTGAAACTTGACACCAAATCAGAAGTTTGCTTACGTATATCAAAACATTACTTTACATATTATTAACGTACGTTCAACGACGGATGAAAAAGAAGTAACACTTAGTAAAGAAGCAAGCGACTGCCTCGTTTGGTGCCTAGTGGTCGCAAGCACTGCTGCTGAATACAAGGTCCTTGGTTCGATTCCCGGGCTAAGTGTCATTGGGTTTTTCCATAACTACTGACTTAAACATAACGGGCGCAATGTGAGTGTACTATAGTCTCATGTACTCTGCCTGACCCTCCGTGGAATAAAGGCCTGATGTTATCTAATGTAGAAGCGAGACTGGGCGTTTGTAACGTTCCCAAGCTGTGGTTGTTAGTATTTTTCTGAACGTATTTTAAAACGTAAAACTAGTCAAGATTGAATTCGGTACAATTTAAACTGGTTCAAAAATGTTACACTAAAACTGTGAGGTTACTAAACAGCGCAATTTTGAACGAGTCCAGAGTTTTGCATAGATACCAAGTATTATTTCTATCTATGCTCCTGGTTATACCAATAGGTACGAAAGATGACAATGAAAACCTAATAGAGAGACGAAAGAACGTCCCGTATTCAATAACTGGCACTTGGAGCTCGGCTATTGAAAACACCACGATTGCTCCAACAAAAGATTTTCTATTCTAAAATGAGGACTTATCTCTAAAATTTCAGAATAAAAGTCGGGTATGATACTTGCACTGAGGATATTGATTAAAAAATTCGAGCGGTTTGAATCAAAAGCTTATTTTAGTGGAGTGTACTCTATGACCTATTCATTTATTTATCTTTTATAACACACACACATACACACACAGTCTTATATGTTTTGTGCACTTTTTCTTTTATATCTGCTACTAAATTTTCTCACGGTTTCACCTACTTCCTCGAAAAACTGCTATATACACCCGGACAAAAAGTATCTTATGTTTTAATCCAAGACATGATCTACTTCTGCGCCGAAACTGATCAAAATCCGTTCGTCCACGAAAGCATGATTGAGTAACAAACAAACATCATACAAAAATACAGTAATTAGGCATTTGTCCTTCTAAGTATTGGTAAATGTTAAGGCTCGTACACACAGGCGCAACTTGTTGCCCGACGTGTCGCGTAGCGACTCTGCGATATTATCGCGCCGCAACGCAACACCTTTCACACAAGCGCGACGCGAATAGCGGCCGCGGCTGCGATATCGCCGCGACGCCATACAAAATGAACAATGGTGTCTCGGCGATATCGCGGCCGCGATGCTATTCGCTACTGTCAAGTCGCTCCTGTGTGAAGTGTCGCGCGTGTTTCCATATAAATTGTTCTACGGATATATATATCGCAGAATCGCGTCGCACTGTCGCGTCGCGCCTGTGTGTACTAGCATTTACTTGCAATGTCGATATGTGTTTTCGAAATGATAATTACAGTTGCGTGGAAACATTGATTGACTTTTAATTTATTTGAGTAATGGGATAGCGTTGTATTGAACGAGACGTGTCAAGTTTTCTCGGTAGTCGGTAGCACAGTAAAGATTCAAATTTATACTGTGTCGGTAGCTTTGTGAAACGCACATATCATATCAATTCTGTAAGTATTCTCCGAAAAGGTAATGGATGTGTGTACTGAATATCAAATTTTCCCAAGTATTCGGTCCTGTATATAATGCCATTTATAAGTCACACTCTCAAACTTTGGGGTATTTATATTATTGAAGTGAAATTACATTACGATAAAATGCCGTACTTACCTAACCACAGTTCTTCAGTAAGCTCGCATGAAAATATTTGGTAGTCTTTTACTCTGGACTGTTCTCAAATTTTAAAAACAGTATTTACTTTTTGCACTTTTCCATTTCTCACTTTCAATGATAAAAGCAATCAGATTCATTTGTTTTACATCATCATCATTTCACCCGAAAGACGTCCACTGCTATACATAGGCCTCCCCCAAGCACCTCCACTTCGACCGGTTCTATGCTACTCGCATCCAACGAGTTCCTGCGGCCTTCACAAGGTTTGTTTTTACATATAGGTATACATTATCGATATCAGTACCGAAGTTCAATTATAAGAAAAGCTAACCAAGCATTCTTTTTTATTTTATCGTAAATAAATTGCTCTTTAAAACAGCTCTTCCATTAAGTCCATAAACTATCAGTGCAGAATAAACAGGTAACAAAGTAATCTGTGCTATCCAGCGCCGTATCTATGTCCAGGCTGACACATTTACGAGGACTATGACCCACTTAATGTACATTAGAAACGGACCACGGCACTCACTTTGTAAATAAGAACCGTCACTTTCAAGTTATGACTGACCCAAATACTTTAGAAAAAAAATATACACAAGCAACAAAGGATAAGTCTTTAAAATTCGGTACTTATTCATTGTTGTAAAGCGTATGTTGTAAGCTTGAACAGTATGTATTGTTCGAGCTTTTGTTGAAACAGCAAATAGCTACAACAATTCCACGAGTATCAAGTCAAATAACAACAGCGTACTGAATCGCAATAATAAATAAGTTAATCTGCTTAGCCTTTTCCCAACTAAGTGCTCACACACACGAGCAACACGATTTACTGGCAGAGGCAACTGCATTCAACGCATGTCGGCGACAGCCGTCGACAGCATGTCGCTCGTGTATTTGAGCACCGTACGCAAGTACACGAGGGGCACGTTGTCGACGGCAGCCGCCGACGCGTCGACGGCGACAAAGAGGGATCTCGATATGTAATGGAAGGGCACCCATCCACGAACTGACCGCGGCAAGCATACCTTTTATCGTCCCGTGCGGCCGTTATCAACATGCCACGAGCCCCTATAGTAATACGAGTAATAATAAATTAATCTCGAAATATATTTAACAAAAATAAGTTGGGCGTTAATCCGCGCGCGGGCCGCGGTTGATAACTGCTTAGCAAGGCTTTTCGCCTAATGAAAAGCCAGTGGCTGCTAGATGCGGCCCGCTTTTCTCTACATCCTGTATTCCGCAGGCGTAGTTGCTCGGTTGCATTTTCGATTCCAGTACACTCCCTCATCACTAATGCTTACTGGCCAGTATATTATTTAAATTAGCTTTGCGTTAAGATGCTTTACAGCTGTAAATGGAGACCCCTACGCAAGTTTTTTTGTGTTTGTAAGCCAAATTAACTAAGACGCGCTTTTGTATCTATGCTATAAAAGTTTTCACTTTTAACGATTGCTATAAATAGTGTAAATGGAATGGCAATACAAATAATAATAATCCCCTTTATTCATAAACGTGACTACCAGACAACAGACACAATAGAAAATCTATTGTTGGAAATACAAATGGGAATACCTTTGGTGCCCAGTGCATAGGTGCCCAAAAAATAGGTGCTCAAACGGGAATACTTCTTTGTACCTATAGTCAAAGTTGCGATAGATTGTAAAATATATAACATCACGCCTGTAAACCCCGTTGGGTTAGACAGAGGTGTATCTATAGTACACACACAGTTATGTTTAAAGTCCCATCAAATAGGACGAGCCTATTGCAATCAACCGGTCTCAAATCCAAATTCCGGGCTAGTACTGAGAAGTTCCTGATAGAAAAAGCCCAATAACACTTTGCCCGATCTGGTAATGCAACCCAGGATCTTTTTTTTGACGTGACAACTTCTAATAAATCGATGAAGCTGGCTGCACTCACGAAAAAACATGACTCATGTAGCGTTACCTCGCGGCCTCGCTCTGTAGCGTGGAGGCGTTCCATGGCGGCTTGAAGTGCAAGCGAATATTAACAAATGCAATGCAACTATTCCATCAGTATTCTCTTATGACGTTGTCACGTTCAACTATCGTCAGTAAACCGACTTTACAGACAACCGATTTTTTATTTAAAATGGGTTTGCTCTTGACTCTAATCTAGGTCAGAGATGACACTGATAAAGTCTACGATGGAGTGAGCTTACCCAGAAGAAGCCTGTTCACTCTTACTTTGAAGAGATTCGGGTTGTATGCACTCGGAAACACATACACAGGTAGAGAGTTCCACTCTTTTGCTGTGCGCATTATAAAGGACATTTGAAAACGCTTAGTGCGAATTGGTGGAATATCAACTAGGCAGGGATGGTAACTTGCAGTGCGTCTGGATGTCCGAAGGTAGAAGGGGGCCGGTGGAATGAGGTCGTGGAGTTCTTGGGCACTCTCATCTCATGCTAAACTGTAGCGCATGCGACTACTACAACAACGAGACGGTTTGTAAAAAAAAAATACAACACTAACCTCTTTCGTCAGTTAGTTCTTTCGCCACGAGGAAAGAGAACTACTGATTGTGTTTTTCTTTTGTTTTTAATTGGTCGTGAAGTTTGGAAAACAATAGAGATTGATTAGTTAGTAACTGATCAAGGATATTACTGCATAATCAGCCTAAAATGTTCCCACTGGGGACTCAGGCGGTGAGAGGGAGTGGACCGTAATCTAACACGCGGGCCCAGTGCGGATTGGTAGACGTCACATGTCTTCCATTTTTTGGTTCAAGGGCATGTCGGTGGTCAGCGGGATTGTCCGAAAGGGTTACCGCTGGCTCGGAACATAAAGGGCTAAGGAAGGACCACGGGTGGGTTTTAGTCAGTAAGAGTCTGACACTCCCTTCCGCTCCACCCAGAGCGGGAGTCTCTTCTTACGTGGCACGCACTGTACTAAGGATATATTTGTGTAGTTTGTACTTGCAATTAGCTTTAGCGCTATTTAACATGTAAATAAATGTTACATAGGTGTAAATTTTCCTCAATTGGCTCTT
This sequence comes from Luperina testacea, assembly GCA_927399505.1. Classification (NCBI taxonomy): domain Eukaryota; kingdom Metazoa; phylum Arthropoda; class Insecta; order Lepidoptera; family Noctuidae; genus Luperina; species Luperina testacea. The sequence goes on along the minus strand of OV656768.1, from coordinate 11,268,409 downwards.
GTTGTTCATAATAATTTTCAACACGCTATTTTTCCATAAATTCCAATAGTAACATGAAAATACCTGCATTAAGATTTTCATTCACTTTTAAAGTCCAAATTAATAATAAATTGGTTTCTGAATTAAATTCATGATGTAAATAAAACGACGTAATTATTTTTGTATGGGTAATTTATTGTTGTCTTAACTTAGATTGACAGTGGTAAAGTTGTATCACACTAATCCATATACATACTAATTATAAATGCGAAAGTGTGTCTGTCTGTTACCTCTTCACGCTTAAACCGCTGAACCGATTTAGATGAAATTTGGTATAGTTTGAGTCCTGGGAAAGGATAGGATAGTTTTTATCCCGATATTCCCATGGGATCGTCACTTGTGCGAGTGAAACCGCGGGGCGCTGCCAGTATTTTATAGGCGAAAGTTTGTGAGTATGTTTGTTACTTTTTCTTGTTTGCTGCATCAATTTTGATAAAATTTGGTATGGAGGTAGCTGACACCCTGTATGTTAATACAGGGTGTCATTTTTTGTTCCATAGGCTACTTTTTATCCCGATATTCCCACGGGATCGACACTTATGCGGCTGAAACCGCGGGGCGCATCTAGTAATTTATACTTTTGATTAAACACTTACATTCATTTATTTAACTGCCGCCCGTTTTTGTGTTAACTTAATCAATTGGTTTTTTGTTGACTACAAATTTAGACGGCAATTAATCTAGGTATCCGAACGAACGATCTCGTGTTATATAAATTAAATAAAACTCAATCATTTTAATTTTGTGGGTGTGTTCGATTCTTGTCATGTCATCACATCGATTGAATTTCTCGTCTATTGGTAATTTTAGAATGGATTATTATGCCATAATGTATTTCTTAAGAACGCCATTGTGTAACTTCCAACTAGGTATGTGAAGTCAGGGAAATTAACTGTTAAGGAAATTGACTAGGTATCAACTAAACTAACTAACTGTCCGTATATTCATATCACAAATGTCATTCTTTGATAGTTGTTTGAAATGGCTATAATAATGCAAATTAACGTAGTGTCAATTTGCTTAACAGTTAATGTCCTTGAACGCATTAATCATTTTGTCGAAACGCCTATGACATTTATCTAAATCAATGTTATTCAGTGACGTGTGACAAAAGCATCTGATGCGCACGATTGTCGATTTTCTATTTATATCTAGGTATCTAAAATTAATGGTCTGACGATTGAAACTCTATTTTAGGCTCACCCATATTATTATTTCAGTTTTACATTTCAAGGAGGTAATGTAATATTCGAAACGCGATATGATTGTAGATTGAAAGTCAAAGTCAAATAATTTATTTCAAAAGGCACATAAAAGGCACGTTTGAACTAGGGGTCGCAATACCGAATCATTTAAGCAAAACCGGTATTTTCGGTATTGGCTCCAGACCAATACCGATAATCCGGTATTTTCGATATTTCCGGGATTAAGCTAGAGTTAGCAAATTCAGTATAATAAACAGGGCCGTCTTTACCCGGGGGTGCAAGGGATAGCACCCGGGCGCAAGATTTTATGGGCGCAAGCCAATCGCCTTATACCTTCACATACCATGCGTAATCATAATCAGTTTTAAATATTACTGAACAAATATTCATTACACCTTTAAAAATGTAGGCACCAAAATTGTTTATAAACGCCTCATGCAGCTTTAGGCATATTCGCTTTGCAACTTGCGATGTGCAAGCCTCTTATTACTACAAGAAAAAGAGCTTTTTAAGTAGAATCTTTACTACTAAAACAACTTTTGCCAGTTGTTAGTCAGTTCAGAGTTAATGAACTAAATAGGTGACAACTTGGGCACCTAACCGATTTTTTTTTGTAGTAATTGGGGCGCAGGCTGATTCTCGCACCCCGGCGCCTAATATGGTTAAGACGGCCCTGATAATAAAGTCAGTTTGCGGAGGAATAGTAAGTAGGTACCTAACCTAAATGAATTTATCTTCTAAATAAAACAAAATATTCATTGACACAAGGTTTATTATTTGATATGTTGGTAATCAATCAGTTAGTTCTTAGCAATAATTTACTAATACTGAATGCCCGTTTATTCCTTTATATTAAAATAACTTAGGTTACTGGTTAACTAGTTCAAATACTTTAATTAAATGTAGTGTTTGATTAGGAAGTAGGATTCCTACTAGGAATCAGTTCTAAAAATAAAATGTTTATCAAACTTAAACATCTCCCAACAGTCTCAACATAAACAACGAACCAACAAAATACACTTCTAATTAATTCTCATAAAACATAAAAATAATAAATTCTCATAAAACATAAAATTAACTCTTAGTATGGTTTACTAATCATCAAATAATATTCTAATTAACAAAATAACAAAAATGCTTAAATGAAATACTAAAACCGAAAATACCGAATATCCCGGTTTTTGTGAAATGAATACCGGTATTAATAAGACCTAAATTTGGCCCGGTATTCCGGTATTTTCGAAATTCGGTATCCCGGTTTGCGACCCCTAGTTTGAACGTTAAGTTTTCAAAAAAAAAAAAATAGTATTGATTCTAGTCGCCCCTATAATTATGCCAGAATGTTGCTCTTTTTTTCAGTTCTAGCTTTGGACCTAAAGTAAAATAAAAATATCAGGATTTTGATGCGATGGTTTAGAGTTATTTTCTTACAAACATTACTTATTATCTAAATCTTCTGCATAAATGGCGATTAGATGTTTATATGAATTTTAATTGGCCAATAAATATCGTGGCCCTTCTTAAAGTGACAATTATAATTGTCACTTCTTTATAATTCAGCAATAATTATTGCTGAATAAAAGATAACAGAAACCAAGAAAAATATAAATTAGAAAGTCGCCCAGCTGGTTCTTCAGAAAGGTCGTAAAAATGGACGTATTTCATTGATACAGTCAATACACGACCGACGTTTATTAATTGACGATTATAATTACCTTTTCAATACGCTTTGACTTTTATGGGTTATTAATTAGGTATATTAATATGGCTGTCAATCTTTGTTTGAGATGTCTTTGCTTCACAAACTGGTCTCTCTCGTATCTCCTTATAAAAATTCTGACTATTTGTTTTACTAAAAGGAGTGTGAAAAACACGAATTATAATTGGGTGTGAACGATTAAGTCAAGTGGAGACTTATCTCCACTTGACACCTCTCTTTAGAGAGGTGTTTAATCTATGTGTTAGATAGGGCTTTAAATGAGGTCTCATTTGTTTCTAGGCAGTGAAATGTCTTCTCATTTAAAGGTTAGCTTAATAATCCTTAAGTTTTGGTTTCTTAGGAAAGCCTAGAAATGTTCCCACTGCTGGGACATAGGCCTCTTGGGGAGGGAGTTCGCTATGATCTACCATGCGGGCCCTGTGCGGGTTGGATGTCACATGTCTTCGAATTTTATGTTTTAGGACGTGCCGGTTTCCTCACGATGTTTTCCTTCATCGTTTTGAGAGCACCTGGGTTTCTTCAACCTACGACACTGTTCCTAGGAAAGCGGTTCCGTCGTATTGGAATGGTCGACATGAAAGTCTGTTATTTTCACCAGTATTTGACATTAAGGTATCAAAAAATGCGCTGTATTTGGACAGCCGCTATTGTGTGACCGTTTACAACCAAAGCTTTACCGATTCAGACTAGATACACTATAAGGCTGAGATTACCAACCAAAATAAATATTATTGACAAAATAAATTTGCAATTACTTAACGCTGATATACTAAAACCAATCGTATAAACGTTTATAAGCAGATGTTAGCGCTACTTTACGGTACCGCTACGTTTAGTAAATGGCTTGCTGTATTTATTGTTTCGAGCGATAGGGAAGCGGTAATTGGCGCAGGTAAACAAAATTAACACTGTTTAAAACCTGTTTTAAATTAAAACATTTAATCGTTGGTAAGTTTCGTTTTGTTTGGAGACTGTACCACTTGATTCTTTGCACAATTAAGTAAGTAATTAAAGGATTTTTAAAGGCGCATTTCTTTTTCTGTTATCTAAAGTAAAATGGTTCAGAATGTTATCCTAAAAGAGAAATGGTTGAGCTGAATGGTGCTGATTTATGCGTCATGTTCGTGAACGGGCGCCGTCAGTTGGGGCTGGTCATCACTTAGCTGCCTCGGCTTATTTTAAATTATTTTATTTTTGGATTGTTGTTTATTTGTTGTACTCTGGACGCTTTTAACGCGTACGTCTTTCTAATTTTTGACATCGTTCTCACATTGTATAATTTTAAAATCAAAAGTAATGATGTAACTAATATTTTTGTAAAATATAATTTAAAAAGAGTGTCCATGGAGTTTCTTGCCCGTTCTTCTCCATAGGTAATTCGCTTTGGAATGGGCAACTAGCTTCATATTTTCTGACTGACCGACTTCTTGACAATTCAAACGCGCCTGTAAATGGTTTAATTGAAATAAATGCTTAGAGTTTGAGTTTGAATAAGGAGAAATATTGCAAGATATATCAAAATGAGTTTACAAGTGTTCAACACTTTATACGAACACTTATAAACTCATTTTAAGTGAACTCTTTTCGATCATCCCGCTGTCTAGCCCTTCAGGGATTACAAGCGTGATGTTATGAGTTATGTGTAAAACTATTTTGAATATCTTTATGATTAAATAAAAATATCTATGAACGTTATAAAGTTACAGAAGCCGCCTTCGTAAGTTATAGAACATTTAAGTTAAACCTTTCGGGATGAAGTGACTCCCATCCCATAACAGCATATTTCCAAGCCAAAGAAATAAGATGTTTCCAAAACAAACTTTTCCCTCTATTACCATTAATATTTTATGTCACAGCAAACTAAATCCACACCATCGGACCCCGTCATCACAAAAACAAATCAGGGTACGGTAAAGTTTGTTTCGATTCGTTTTTTACGCCAATTTAGATTTTGGGCAGCGATAGCAGTAACGGGAACGCGTCGCCCCCAAGCACCCAATGAATGGGGGACGGTTGTCAACGAATTAGTGATAACATAGCTTTATTAATTTTCTGTGAAGAATGTTTTTCTCTCTTTCGAAGTGGATCGAAGTCTTCAAAATCATCGGAAATGGGTTATTAATTTATTTGTAGCTGGTAGGAGTTTGATTTACAACAATGGACTACTTAAGTACATATATACTATACAAGCTGCGCCCCACGGTTTCACCCGCATAAGTGTCGATCCCGTGGGAATATCGGGATAAAAATTAGCCTATTATGTTAATCCAGGGTATAGCTACCTCCACACAAGATTTTATAAAAAATGGTCCAGCCGTTTGAGCGTGAAGAAGTAACAAACATATAAACACATACACACTCACAAACTTTCGCCTTTATAATATTAGTGTGATAATCGCCATCATCATTATTTGCCTAGCCTTTTTTCCGAGACACGGAGGGGTCTTGGTATGTAAAGATGGTCACCCATTCACGGACCAACCGCGGCTAGCGTAGCTTAACCTGATCGATCGACCGGTGCGGCTGTTATTACTTAACCACAAGCCCCTCTTACATAGCCACCTACCTACCACTGTAGCTGCTTACTATATAAATGATGATGATTTAATTTGTCTTTAAAAGAGTTGAAGATGTTCTTCTCCATAGGCATCTATGCTTTGGAATGGGCAACTAACTTCATATTTTCTGAGTAATCGACTTCTTGACAATTCAAAAGTGCCTGTAAATGGTTTAATTGAAATAAATGCTTTGATTTTGAGATGTTTGCAGCCTAAATAAGTTCCATTTTCTAGAGCACCAAACGGAATCAAACATTTAGCTGAATAACCGAGCTACAAATTCAAAAAGCATTCAGAACTACACACTCAAAGTGGAACTAGATAATTAATAGTGGACTTATGGCAAGGGAAAGTCAAGCGGACAAACATGGCGTTTCGTTATTCCACCATTGTGACAAACAATGGCCGGACCGCAAGCTGTCAGCCCGTCACCGTCGCCGCTGCCGGCGGCCGGAATAAGGACACGCCTAAAGGTGAAAGTGTCGATTATGTTGTCATTGAGAACAGAGAGAACATCGTGCTAATGATATGTAATTGTTTTAAATTCAAACGAGCTTGTGGAGCTTTTTGTTTGAGCTTCACGGTTGTCTAGTTCTTTGAGTGGGTATACCTTATGTTTACTTTTGTTGTAGATAAGAAAGTTTGTGAATATTTGGGTTTTCAACAATATTTCACAGGCTGAATCAATATTAATTACACACGAAATATTTGTATGCGTATTTGGTTATTTGCCAATATTGAGGAGGGTGAACATTAATTAAATTCACATGACGTAAATATACGAGTATGTATGCCAGCCACGTTCATTCAGTTGGCCCAGTGGTAATGGCCTCGACTTACGTGCTGTAAGTCGAAGGTTCCAAATCAGACAGGCGCTTTACTTTGTTGATATTGTTACATCACCACCTGCTCTCAAAACAGTGAAGGAAAACATTATGACGAAACAAGTCCAAGAAACAAATAATTCGAAGACATATGACATCTACCAACCCGCACTGGGCCCGCGCCGCGTGGTGGATTACGGTCACTGGAACTCTCAGAGGGGAGGCCTGTGTGAATGTCCCAGCAGTGGGAATTTTAGAGGCTTAATAAGAATATGCTAGTGTTTATTTTTATTGTAGACTAGCAGCGCCCCGCGGTTTGACTCGCATAAGTGTCGATCCCGTGGGAATATCGGGGTAAAAACTATCCTATGTCCTTCCCTGGGATGCAATCTATCGCTCTGCCAAATTTTATCGAAATCGGTTCAGTGGTTTAGGCGTGAAGAGGTAACATACAGAGAGACAGAGTAAAGGCCCATACACACAGGCGCGACGCGACACGCAACACAAAGGCACCGCAAGTCGCGCAACGAGCGGTCCCTTTGTGACACGCGCGATTCGCGTTGCGCGTCGCGCCTGTTTGCAGGAGCCTTTTCTTTCGAATTTATAATATTAGTATGGATAAGAAAGTTTGTAGGTACCAATGCTTATTTGGTTTTTCAACAATATTATACCGGCAGAATCGATATTAATTACACACGAAATATTTGTATGCGTATTTGGTTAAATATAAATTAATAATATTGAACATAAATGAAGTCCACATGACATAGTAAATACCAGCCAAATGTTCAGAAAACGAAGAAATTTTCTTACAAAGTCACGGGCACACGTAGTAGGTACATTGCCAAGTTATTTTTCGCAATATTGAAAGTGTTGACGATATGATAGTAGGTACCTACGGTATAAGGTTATCGGTATCTCATAAAATAACTTATGGATTCCAAGGATGGCATCCCAATATCAGTTACCTATATTTTTTCAAAGATAGATTATGTTATAAGCTTTTAACTTAACAAAGTTAAGGTTTGCAGTTCCAGAAAATAATTTTTCCGCGCAAATGAGTCTGCATTTTCAAGAGCTTGTGTTGCAATTCTCTTTACTTGATTACCCTCAGACTTGACCAAATTTTTTTTTCAAATGTATTAGTACCTATCAATCTTACAATAACACAATAATGTAAAAAATCTAAGAACGATGGCATGGCCCAGAACAATGAAGCCGTTACGAAATTGGGGGAATTTACGAAGAAAGCTTTTACTAAAAAAGAAACACAAATAATTTTTCTCCGTAATTGGTGGTTGTGGTTCATAAGAAGTGTATTATTCTAAAATTTCTAAAGAAAGTTGGGTCAGCATTGTCTATAGTAAGGCTATTGTTACAGAAAAATCTTGGAGTAGGTAAATGTCACGTGAACAGAGCTGGAGTTGATACCGATCACGCGGTCACGAGCCGTAGCAGCGGGGAAGTTGCATAACACACTATCAGGACCAATTTTTTTTTCAGTATGGGAAATCATCAAATAATCAATCATCCCGCTTTGGGTGGAGCGGAAGGGAATGTCAGACTCTTACTGACGAAAACCCACCCGTGTTCCTTCCTTAGCCCTTTACGTTCCGGGCCAGCGGTAACCCTTTCGGACAATCCCACTGACCCGACAGGCTTCGGCCCTGACGGGCCCCTTCGGTATTAGTACCAATGGGTTTCATTTTGACAGTTCAATAATATCCATTGCGTTATTTACCTAAAGCAGACACAGATTTCGATCACATGAAGCAACGGATTAGCAATATCCTTCATAATGATTCAGATTGAGAGTTATAATGTATTACGCAATAAGGGTTTTCTGAAATGACGTTCGCTAGTTGGCAGCACTGACACGTCAGGTCCAGGCATCTGTCAAAGAGCCTATATTTTCTTTAGTCATGACTGAATGATGAATGAATGAATCGAATGATGAACGTCATCATATATTTTATATTGGAAGACCTCTTGTCACAGTGGTGCCAACTGGTGTCGTAAATTTTCACGAAAACCCTCATTAGGGTGCTGGTCAAAATGTCGAACGAGTATTCGTGGATAACTTTTTGAATAGTTTGTTGCGCTTTTTCAAACAAACATACTTGGGAAGGATTGAGGGGTGAGCGAATCATTGTTGACTGGACGTAGCATCGATTTTCTCTTGTTTTTTGACGTTCAAAAAGTACCGTCCTTTCACAGTTATTTACCTCTGATTTTGCAATACTGTCAAAATAAAAGCGATCTTTATTGTCGTTATAATAAGGTTGTAGTTATATGCTGCCACCGACAATTCTGTCAATATCACAGTGATCTATAATCTCGTTTTATTATATTGCTGCCACTGAAAAGACCGTCAAAATCACAATAATCTTTATTCTCGTTATGTTACAGCTATGTTGCTACAACTAACATGTCTATCAAAATCGCAGTGATCTTTGTTGTCGTTATAATAAGGTTGCAGTTATGTTGCTGCCACCGACAAGTCTGTCAATATCACAGTGATCTATATTCTCGTTTTATTCTGTTGCTGCCACTGAAAAGACTGTCAAAATCACAATAATCTTTATTCTCGTTATGTTACGGTTGCAGCTACTCGTATGTTGCTACCACTGAAATGTCTATCAAAATCACAGTGATCTTTGTTGTCGTTATAATAAGGTTGAAGTTATGTTGCTGCCACCGACAAGTCTGTCAATATCACAGTGATCAATATTCTCGTTTCATTATGTTGCTGGCATTGAAAATACCGTCAAAATCACAATAAGCTCTCATAACAATAGGGTTGTGGTTAGGTTGCTGCTGTCAGAGCTAAAATAACTGTGAAAGGACTACATATTTACTGTCAGAATAAATGTTTATTTATCTATCTATCAGTTGTAGATACAATCTATATTTATCAAAATCTCCATTGTCTTAAATTCCACATAACATTAATAAACTAAAATGCTCACAATGCCCGTATTAGAATTACAAGTGCGCTTCTGATCTCTATCAGGCAAGCATAATTGCAATTAGCGGCATGGCACTCGTGGCTCCTGCTATATAAACAATGTTGGACGTAAATAGCACGGTTTTGTCGATGTTGTTCTGTGTGAGGAGAGGTTGTCAGACTATTGTTTGTCTCTGTTTGTCTTCAAAACTTTAGGTGGTATGAGAAACTGAGCGACAGGAGGCGGAGATTGTGACGTAATTCGGGAAAGGCCTACGAGTATATGTAAAATAACTAAAAAGAAAACAAACTTTGTCCAATTCAATTGATTGTCTGAAGCAGCAGACAGCTGAGGCTTCTTAATTATTGCCTAAAGGCTCTCGCAGATAGGCGCGACGCGACAGCGCGACGTCACTCTTGTAGAACCATTTCTATGAAAACCTCATGGACATTGTTCTGCTAGAGTCGCGTCGCGCCTATCTGTAGGAGCCTTAACACTTTCAATGTCAGCGAAGCAGACGCAATAGTTAAAAAATGAACATAAATCATAATATAATGCGTGATGTGTATTGCAAAAAGATTAAAGTGTCTAAAACTAAAGGTCCTACCGACACAAAATCAAAAGTAATTTATTCAAATTAGGCTGAGAATCAGCACTTTTCACTTTTCGATGTCAGCTCTAACTGACGGGGTCCGCTAGGGCCGATGCCTGCCAGGATCGCGGGTTGTTCGAAAGGAGCACGGGTGGGTTTTAGTCAATATAAGTCTGACATGCCCTCCTGCTCCGCCCAGAGCGGGAGAAGTTCCAAAAAAAAAAATGGTGTAGGTACTATAAAGTTCCTCTGCCTAACCCTTCGGGGACTAATGGCGTGATGTTATGTTATAACGTTCAATTCGAAAGACCAAACAACAAAACAAAAGAAATCCCAACAGAAAATGATATTAAAAACACAATTTCATTACCGTTACATTGATTCGTAGTTGAAGCACTCTAGCTTGAATTACTTGTCTTATTTTTTGTGAGAAAAAAATCTATTGTTGTTTCTCGAAAACGGGCAGAAAAGCTACCGCACGTTTTAATTATACAGGGGAAGGTAAATTAAAAAGCAGCCGTCCGTACCGATCGGCGTAGTAAAGGAGGCTGTAAACCCGGACTCATCTCACTTAGTGTTTGCGTTTTGCGAACGAAGCTTTTGAACAAACAATTGAACGCGTAGGCAGACAAAAGATTTCATGTGTTGTCACTGTTTGGACGGAGGATACTAATGTCCAGATATGTTATGATAGCAATTTGGGGTGACCAACAAACAAAAAGGATTTTTTGTATTTATTCGTTTGTTAAGTTAGTAATTAATCACTGTCCCGTTGGTCTCGTGATTGCAAGCGCGACTGCTGAGCGTGGGGTCCTGGGTTCGATTCCCGGCTCTGACAGAGTGTTATTGAGTTTTCCCTTACGAATTTCTTAGTAAATCCCGACTGAGTTTGGAAGTTGGCGGTTTAATACCCCCGTGCCTCGGAAAGCACGCAAAGCCGGTGGTCCTGCGCCTAATCTCTCCCCGGCCGTCTTGGATTGCCGTCCTAACGGACTATGAGAGTAAAGGCTCGTACACACAGGCGCGACGCGACACGCGACACAAAGGCACCGTAAGTCGCGCGACGAGCGGTGCCTTTGTGTCGCGCGCGATTCGCGTCGCGCGTCGCGCCTATTTGCAGGAGCCTTTTTTGCAGGAGCCTTTTTTGCAGGAGCCGTAAAGGTTCCTGCAAATAGGTGCGACGCGCGACGCGAATCGCGCGCGACACAAAGGCACCGCTCGTTGCGCGACTTGCGGTGCCTTTGTGTCGCGTGTCGCGTCGCGCCTGTGTGTACGAGCCTTAAAGGAACAGACAGTGCACCTGTGTTTACGCACACACTTGTGCACTATAATATCTCCTGCGTACCTGGCTAATCTCCATTGTGATTGGCCACCCTGACCGAAATCGGTCGGGATGCTATTATTAATTAATCCTTAATCGAACCTCTAATAATTCCCATTTTGCGCTCCTAAAAAGATTAAAAAGAGGCGCAATCATTAGATCGCGCCTCTTTTTAAGAACCTTAAATAATTCCTATTTTGAGGTCCTAAAGATACTAAATAGCCAAGTTACTGCGACCAACTTGGATGCTAAAACTAAAAAGAGAATCAATTAATAAAAAAGAGTACACCATTAGAAGTGCAAAAAGTTTTTAGAGGATCAGTTAAATATGTAGTTCCCTTTTTAGTTTGAGTGGTTCTTATACCCTTTACAACAAGGATTCCTTTATCTTATCAATGCAATGGTGATTTTTTGTCATCAATATCGAAGTGTGGTATATTTAGAGATACACTATGAAAATTGCACATTTTTAACTGTAGTTAAGAGAGTCGTATTACTACCTACTGCAGAATTTTTAACTCACGAAGCGACCCGCGCTTTACTTGTGGTAACCAAGTGTACAAACACGCTGTGAATGGGTGAAGACGACAAGCGTCAGCACATAACACACACACACACACACACACACTTCCGACTTCGCTATTATTTGATTAAGGTATTATTTTTATCACACTAATCATAATACATATTATAAAGGCGAAAGTTTGTGAGTGTGTGTGTGTGTTTATATGTTTGATACTTCTTCACGCTCAAACGGCTGGACCAATTTTGATAAAATTTTGTATGGAGGTAGCTGACACCATGGATTAACATATAGGCTACTTTTTATGCCAATATTCCCACGGGATCGAAACTTATGCAGGTGAACCCGCGGGGTGCAGTTAGTAAATAATAAATGTTTTTTTTTCTCTACATAATTGACAGCATTTTATTTTTGTATAACAATTATAGACATACCTTTTTGATTGTTATATGTTTTCGTGTATATTTTATTGTAAATATAAAAACGAATAAATAAATATTCCTCCTGTATTTGGTTGTTATCTTTCAGAATTCAAACCACATTGTACTGAAAACCGCATGATACACCACAATACTCAGTTTGCGTCAAGCGGTCGTTTAGTAGGTATGGATTGTTTCCATACAATAATGGAATTCATTGCAAAAACTTTTAAATATACCTAGTACAGGCTGGAAAATAACGTGCAATTTAATTTACCTACAAGGACTTTAATTTACTCAGTTTTAAATATGTTTAGCTCTTTACTGACGAAATCGTTATGTAAATTGCACCTAATACAATCGTTAATTATGATGATTATTGTAATTCATTAATTGCCTACAAGGTTTACCTATAATTAAATGAAGAAAATCCGAACTTGTGCCGTATTACCAAAGCAGTTAAGGGGATGCCCAAGGTAGCCCGCGAAATACAAATGTCCTTAAGTTTTCTTGCAATTTGCAGGTCAGTGTCAGATAGTATGTTGAACAAAATATGATTTGCGACCGCAACAAGTATGTGTTTAGAGAATTTTATTTCTTATATTTGTCACGCTTGCGAATCCTATTTTTATCAATATACAACCTCTGTCAGATTGTAGCTGACACTGATCTGCAAATTGAAAAGAACTTAAGAAAATTTGAATTTCGTGGGCCACCTAGCTTACCTTACTTAAAAAAATAATTATAAATTGCTGGTCTAAATCCTTTTATTGTTCTTGTTAATTTTAGCACACTCTATTAAAAATGACAGTTCATTCAATCTCAATATCTTTAATGCCCAAGTGAATGGAGATAACGGAGCGGCAGCTGTGTTCCAAGCGCTAATCTCCGGACCCACCCTAGCGGGATATTCGAAGGAATTGGGGAATAATTTATTGCCCAATTAGTTGTCCCTTCGTAAACAGAAAAAATATGAAAATCAGACCTTAACTAAGCCGATAATTGCTTATTTACCCGGACCACGACGTGATGGACCCAAGAATTATCATTGACATTTTACGAGTAGGTACTTATTTTTAATTAAGAGTACATCGTTTTCACGCCGCTTTAAGTGACTCTGACATAAGCTTATTAATTATTTGAATACCAATAACTTCGGTTAAATTAATTTTGATTTAGTCAAATGGGAATTTAATTTGCTGATTAACTTCTGTTGACAAATTAATTTTGAATGGAATTGAAACGGATAATTTATGTTGAAATTATTGTGGAGTGTCGGGTGATCGGGTGGACTGAAATGTGTTTGTTTTGCTTTAGTGGTCAATTTAGGCTTCAATAATGATGCGATATTAACACCTGATCTAACACGTTAGATACTACCTACATATTATTCAATTATACCTAAACAGAGTGGCGATTAGGTTATCCCATTAAATAGTACAGCGGTTATTACAAGTTGTTATCAGTTTGTTAAAATAATAAAATAAACAATTTGACTAATAAAAATAGAAAACGGAACTTTTCAAACAAATAAATAGCGTAAAAATTGGCATGAAATAGTAACCCTCAATAATAAAGGCATGCGGGGTAACAATTCAACACAAACTTTATGGTCATCACCTACCTAGCTTTTTCCCAACTATGTTGGGGTCAGCTTCCAGTCTAACCAGATGCAGCTGAATGCCAGTATTTTACATGGAGCGACTGCCTATCTGACCTCCTCAACCCAGTTACTGGGTACTACAATACCCTTTGGTAAGACTGGTTGTCAGACTTTCGGGCTTCTGACGACCCGTAACGACTGTCAAAGACCCGTGCAGCTTATTACTTAGCCACAACCCGACAAGTTTCACAGCCATCACTTAAAATTGGTACCGAAAAAAACCCAGTATTTCACATCCAATCTTTTAGATAAGTCGGGATAACTAGAAGCTAAAAATGGTTACATAGTATAACGTGTCAACGATAACACGGTATTTGTTTATTATGTGCCGAAGATAAAGCTTTCTAATGTCGAAAATTCTCTGAAAAGGGTACTTATCTCTACACCCGATATTTATCTCCAGAAAAAAAAAAACAACATTTCTATAAATCTGAAACGTTTTGTTTTTCTATCGATACAGGAGTTGCGAGATAAGAGAGATAGAATTTATGTTCAACGGAGCTGAGATTAAGAGCGGAAAGATATTTTATTAGAGAAAGTGTTCATAAAATACTTTCTTATTTATCCAATTAACGAGGTTCTAACAAAGATTTAAATCAATAGATATACCATACCGAGTCAAAAGGTGTCTGGTTTCCGTTTCGTTTTGACACCTCTGACACACAATGACGCAGTGACAACTTGATTGTCACGGAAACGTTATTTGATCATGTGTGAGCTCGATATAAGTACAGTCTTCTTCATTTCGTGTTGATGGTACTACGGTTGACCCAGAGGTGGCCACGTTGACAGCGGCATCAGTGGCATTTATTAAATCATCTAAGGCGCAGGTGGACGCAATTCGGGAAAATCTAGCGATTTATATCTTTGGGTTCGGATCAGTCAGTTAACTACAAACAGTTGGTTTAATTACCGATAAATTATTGTAAAGAGAGTGTGCCGATAACGGCTAGGAGCAGTTAACTATGTGCTCGACATAGATAAGTTCATGAATGCGATTAAAATTGTCGTGTATAATTGATTTCCACGTTTGTCTTTACGATTATTTTCTTTTTTAGAGTTCGAGAGGATCGAATAAGTACAAATAGTCTACGGTTTCAGGAAACCTGCTTAGGAATAAACAGTTTTCGTTTTTGTAGGTAACTAGCTGACCGGACGGACGTTGCCCTATTTCCTAGAACTCGATCGCAGCGCCACCTACCGAGTCGAACTGTGAATCCAAATCACCCACTCCAACACACAAAAAAAATTTCATCAAAGTCGGTCTAGCCGTTTAGGAGGAGTTCAGTGACCTACACATGTACAGAAGAATTATACTACTATATACGAGTATAAAGATTTATACGAATGAGCTTTCAGCATTAGTACCTACATAAAAGGTAGTCTGGTTTTTGAACATTTACGGCACCCTTTGTAAAATATGTTCGTTTCTTATTATTGTACCTTCTTTTTCACTCAATCCTTCAAACTTTACTTCTTATTCCTATTTCCATTCATGCTCAAGAAATGAATGAAAATAGTCATATAACACCACATAACAAGATACTAAGCCCTCCACAAATCGGCCGTCAGTCATCCCTCCAAGCGATCCGGAATGGCGGAACCTTATCATTCCCTTTACGTGATCTTCACCCGACCACACTTATCAGATTAACTATCCGACTATCAAAGGTTACGGAATCATTCATTTTCTTCCTCGAGTTATTTTTTGTGGATTTTTTTTTATCTTTATTGGTTAATTGGGGTTTTTTATCCCTGGAAAACGTATTTAGGAGTAATATAAACGAGGCGAAAGGAGTATCCCAAGTAGCACAAAATAGCTTTATAATCGATGGATAACAGAATTAGCATATTATTATAGCTTTATAAGGAGTCTACATATAGGCATTATAAACCAATATACAGCTCTTGTAATGCTAATTTGGGCCCCAAATTATACAGCCTTAAGTGTAAGAATGGCATTTTAGCAGCATTATATTGGTTGTCTACCGGAATGATAAACGCATTTTAATGGGCTGTGAAAACAGGTTAAAGCAGTGCGCATATGTTAAATGCGGCTCTTATACAGCTTGTACCATTACAAAGGCAAAATAAAAACATTTTCAAATATTATTTTTAATTTCTGTTATTATTAATAAATCTTGTGTAAAAAGAAGATGGATACTTTCAACAAAAAAATATAAGTGCTACAAGGCAAGTAATTAAACTCTTGTTTTTGTTCTCTATGAGTGAATTAAGGTTGCGAGTATCAGTTTACTGTGAAAGTATGTATATATTTGAATCAAATATTTCATGCGCCTTCAAATTAAAGAGCTATTTATTACAAAAATATTATAAAAATATGTGGAATTGTAAAAAAAATTATGCTCTTACGAAGAAATCTTTAGTTTTAGTCATTATGATACCTGTATTGTACCGGCCGGTCAATACCATAGGTTGAAGTCCTTTCTAAAGGACTATTTACCATAAAATTAAATTTTAAATATTATCGATACAAAAAGCAAAATGGCGTAAGCATAATTAAAAACTTTAGGCATGCGTATACGACTTATTGCTTGTTAAAATTCTTGTCATTATACGTTTGTATAGATAAAGGCTATATAATATTATGATGAAATGCTTTTAAAAAGCTGGCATTAAAACAGCACCAATGTACACCGTTAAACAGTTGTGACCCATGCGAAAGGTCGTTATAAAACATAGAGCAGTTTTAAAGAATTTTAAAATGCTTTTTAATAGCCTAAGCCGTAATTAATGCTTACATACGGCCTACACTTTTGTATAATGCTTACAGCTGTATTAGAAGCTGTATAGAGACATAAATTATGTCTAAAATAAAACCTTTAACTGCACAAAAGATTGAAAAAGAGGATTATATAGCTTTAGGAACTACAAAGTTAATAAAATGCTGTTATACAGAAGCAAGACATTGCTAAAACCCTTCAAATTCTATAACGAAGCTAGAAGAAATTTTCTGGTCATCACTTTTTCTATTATATCGATTTTGTGTTACTTGGGATGTAAGTAAGGATCGTATCTGGTGGCGTTCTATAGTTTCTACCTACCCGCATCTGAAGATGGCGTGAAGTTATGTAATCTGCATTCGCGACTTATTTGCCAAAAAATATGTAAACAACTATGAGTTAACGGAAAAATAACTTTAAGTCCTAAACAATAAAGTTCAGTTTACACTACAACTTCAAAAAATTTTGCAACTTTTTCAATTGTGCTAGTTACTCCGAAATCCACTTAATTACCATTAAAATAAAGTTGATATTTGTTTAACTTCAAATAATATTCATTTGAAACATGAGTTTGATTAGACTTTATGTATGTATTGAGGAGAAAAAAATGTCAAGGAGCTAAACAATAGTTTCGCTTTGATTAATATACCTTTTTAATGTGCCATTTAAAATTGATATCAAAAAACAAAATACTCAAATCATTTTATTGCATTTTAATACAACATTTTATTGTTAAGTATTAAAAGAACATATGTATAAGTAGGTACCTTTGTAAATACATAATTTTAGAAGCCATTAACGTCAGATACTCTGCTATATTTTACGGCCTTCTTTATCAGATAACAGAAAAGCTTTTAAAGATGTCACATTATTGGACAAAACTTTTGTTCATAATATCGTCTTGTTAATTTATCAACAGAACGACTAGTGCTGTCCTAATCAGTCTTATCGATAACTTATACAAGGCATCTTATACGATAGTACAATAGTGATCGAATTGTACTTTGACAGCTTGACACTCGTCAACCTTCCGCAAATGATTGTAATGGATATTGAAATTGTCACACGTAAACATTCCGTACGATCAGATGGCCGGCCTCCCGCTGTGTTGTGCTCCTGTCACAACTGGGTCAAGGCAAATCGTACTGGTGACAATAAAACTTTTTATTGCCGGTATGTAAGGCTCGCATTCGGTCGGCAGATTTCAATCATTCCTTTTGCTTGTGCATCTATGGTAAATCGATAATCGATATAATTATTTACGGTATTGAATAATCGATTTATTGTGAAAACTATTTGAGACTTAACTTTAAAAATTGCTGGCATTCATCAATATCGGACTTTAAAAACAATTAAGAGGTAAAGGCCATGTTCATACATAAGCTTGTGATTAATTTGATGACTGTGTAGCCAGACGACATATTTTTCATAATGTCATCCGTTACAAAAATAGAAACTAAAGTGACCAATCCATTATCGGAAATGTCGAACAATTTGTCGATGATGAAGCCGCGTCTACGATATAGATCGACAAAAGCATCGATATAAAAAGAAATGCAATTTGTGTCGCATCCGTCAATACTTTTTTCTTTATTTTTGTCTGTCTGATACCGGGTAGTATCTAAAATAAGACTCATTATTTTTATAAATGCGAGCGCGTGACTGGGAAAAGGTCGAAGTATATTATACGTCCTTTCTTGGTAAACAACGAAATATACCAATGTTACATTATTTTATCTGTGGGCTTGTGGCTAACCAATAACAGACCCACGAGTCGATCGATCAGGTTAAGCTATGATTGCCGCGGTTGTTCCGCGGATGGGTGATCATCTTAACATACCAAGACCCCTGAGTGCCTCGGAAAGCACGTTAAGCCGTTTTGGTCTCGGCTGTCATTCGTCCATCTTTGACAGTTGTTAAGGGTCGTCAGAAGCTCGAAAGTCTGACAACCAGTCTTACCAAGGGGTTTCGTATTACCCAGTAGCTGGGCTGTAGAGGTCAGACAGGCAGTCACTCCATGTAAAATACTGATATTCAGCTGCATCCGGTTAGACTGGAAGCTGACCCCAACATACAGAAAAGGCTAGGCAGATGATGATATTTTTATCTAATAATTGATTTAATCCACCTCTACGTCTATTTGCAAATAAAAAAATCAAAATTTTACCAAATCTGAACGGTTGAAGAAATCCCATTTATAAAAGATTTTGTCTCTACAGGACCATTTCTTGTCAAACAACAATCATTTGATTACCTCGTTTAAATATCACTTCTTTCTTTATTTAAATTAAACACGGCTCCAAGTTAAATAAGATGGTTATTAAGCTCGATGAGGAAACGAATAAAGTTATGTTAGCATCTGAAATTCGGCACAAATCCAAGAAAGTTCGATGTGATTCGCCAACTCGGGCCCCTAAACTTATCAAAGTGATTTGGCAAACTTTGCGTGAATTCTTTGAAGATGCTTCCAATCGAAAATGTATAGGAATGTGTATGGAATTGAGATTTTTTCGATAAAATTGATGAATATTTCAAATATTGAGGTTATTCTGAGAAATAAAATCGCTAAGTTAGATTTGAAGTAAGTTACCAAAGTAAAAGGTACCTACGACAAAATTCCGATCGCCAGACCAGACTGGATTCAGTATCGTTTGTTTCAGACCAAGCTACAACAATAAAACAGTGGTTTCGATAAGCCACTATTTTGTTGTTGTGATTCGAAAGTAGTATCGGGGTTAAGCTTTAAACTGGTATCAACACGAGGTGTATTACTCTGATAGCTCGCAGCTTCAGAGATCGCAAATCTGACTTGTTGCTGGCTCTTTGCCTACACGTTCTTTAATAACTTTTCCTTGAGTTGACTCCAACTTGCACGTTGACGAACAGAAGCTTTCCTTCTCAGCAAATAAACGATGATAATAACCTGCACCCAAATTGCGTAACAGACTATCAAATCACAATCTGAATAATTTTGAAGTATATTACTAATCCATTGCTTCAGATGTTCGTAAAAATTGTCTGCTCAACAACGTAAATAACGCAATGAATGTTGATGAACTGTCAAAATGAAAGCCATTGCTACTGTTAAAGTATTACGCAAAGTACCCCGCGCTGGTGTAAACAGTATTGTCTAGATAGGTACAGACGCCAGCACATCAAGCTACTACAATCTGTCAAATTTCTTCGATAGATTTTCAACTTTATCGCTAAAACATAAGGTTCAATGTTGATTGGGAAAGTTTGACAGTTTCGGGTAGGTTGATGTGCTGGCGTCTGTACTACTAATTTAATAAAAAACGTGGGCCAGTTTCTCGAACGAAAATTATTGCGAGTTGGGTGTTCTTAAGAAACTCAGAATCGATATGTTAACCCGTGCAGATTTTAAATCTTCCACCAAACTTAACATCAATATTTGGCAATTGCACGACTCATAATGAGTGTGTGTGCATTAGAGAGTGCTTTGCGATCGAAAAATATTTTTTGCCTCATTTCTGCAAATGTTTCTATTGTTATACTCCTGCTAGTACACAGATTATAAATAAAAGTTGGCAGCAGGCGGGACCCATTTGAATTTGAAAATATGTATAATAAAAATGGTATAGGTCCCGCCTGCTTCCAACCTTTATTTGATTTAAAATGGGATTGTTTTTAGCTTTTCAGTTATTTTTAACTTAAGTTTTTTTTACCGCAGTCGGGTTTTTTATTTTTTTTATTACTTTTTTATTTTCAGCTTTTTAGTTTACAAATGTCAAAGATTTCGTAGACGGTTTTTGGTACGTGTTTATGACGATTTGTCACTTCGAATTACTTTTAACCATATAAGTTGTATATATTTTTGTAATCACCTTTTAAAACCATTTATTTTGATACATACACTCAAAAAACATAACCCTCCTTCTGGCGCAGTCGGGTAAAAACTAACTAATATAATATCTACATATATCTATGGTTTTTATACGATCAAATGAGCATTACGAGTTGTGCACTTTCGGATTTTCCAATTTTTTTCAATTTATTTCGTGGCCGCAGTTTACGGTTGGATTGGTTCGGTGAACATTCGATTATTTGTGTACACTCATTCACGTTGGGCCAATCAGATCTAAAATATTTGTTTCGAATACAGTGCGCTGAAGCTAATCTCTTCTGAATACTCTGATCACACCATCCACCATCACAATATTTGAATCGGGACCATTAATTGTGTATGTTTTTTTATATTTTTTTTTATGAATAAGTAACACCTACGTTTGATTAATGTTGAACAAATGGGTTTGAATGTTAAGAAGAAAAATGCGTTTCACCGTAAAAGGAGTTACCTATTTAGACGTGAATATTCAAGGCAATTGTGAGTAGCCTGTCTGACAATCTTTTGAAACGGGAGTTTTTGAGCTTTGCATAGACAGACATATGAACGTTTGTATTAAAGAATTGAATGGAAGAAGAAAGTCTTTATAGAAAGTGGTCCATAATACCTAACTTGTTGTTATGTTTTTTTTTTGTAAAAAAGAAATTGATATTAGTCAAGACGTCTGGGGCCAATTATTATCTGAGTACCCTCGGCTTCTCTTGTTGTTGTAAAGATTCTTCAAGAGGTGTTTTTTTCTTCTAATTAGAAATATTGACGGTGCATAATACTAAATACACCAATCAAAATTAATTGCTCTGTGTAAAAAACGTTTATTTAAGTGTAAATTGCGAATCGATGTCGAGCTTCTTGTTGGTAAGAGAGAAGCTGCTCTATACAAGGTTATATTAAATTGGCTAGCTAAACTCCGCGGACGCGTTGGGTATCAATATTTAAACACGATAAAATAAAAAATAAGAAGATTACCTTGGTGTTTTTTTGGGAGGTCAACGACCGTTGTTAGAGTTGTTACTTGAAGTACCTACTTATGAGTTGAAAAAACTGTTTTCTTATGTTTTATCGTGTTTGTTGTCTATGTGGTTTACACAAAAAAACATTTGTTTTTATATAATATTTCATGTAAGATTGATGACCCAAAAAAACAATCATCAAATAATATTTTTGAAGTGAAAACTTCTTTAGCGGCGCTGTGTATGTACTTTTTTGGAATGGGTAAAAACTTCTAAATTCGCGTCAGGTCACGTGACCCTGATCGAAAATTCGTAAGACGTAAAACGTCAGACGTCTCGCCCACAGCCTCGATTCTAACTAGGCATGGGTAATATCGCTTTTACACTATATCAAATCGTATCTATGTATCGGTTTAGAATATCGGATATCGTATCTATATATTTCAATATCTATTTGGCTGAATCAGTGTGGAACTCGGAATCGAAATTGGTACTGTGATATTTAGGTTTCGGTTTTGTTCGATTCATTACATCATTGTATTTTATTTGTAACTGTATATTCGAAATCAGTGAATGTATTGTTGATAATATGGCACTCTGAAATGAAACTAGTACAGCCGTTTCGGTTTTCTAGATTTATATTTTTATCAATTATTTAAATAGGTCAAGTATCTATTCATCAGTCATGAGTGAAGCTAATAACTGAAGACTGACGAAAACAGCAAAGTGCAATCAAGGTCAAGGGTCACGTAAAGTGATTTTAAAACAATTTTTGATGTGAAACATCTATAGCCGCACGTAAAACAAATTTCTGGCGTGGCGACGCATGCCGTGGCGACGCGTCACCACGCTTTATGATGGTGTAAGTATATATACAGTCACAGTCTTGTGTACTGTGTGGCGACGCGTCGCCATGCGCAATGTTTCACATCTGCCAGGCGTCCCGTGACGGCTCACTTTTTTTGTTGAGAATGCCATAGGTACGATTTAAAACCCTTTGACGTTTATTGATGGTTACCTGTTTACAAGTGTTTACAAAATAATGTATTCGGTATTAAACTCTATGCTCCTGTATATAATGTTTAAAATTAGTATTAGACGTTAGCTTAACGCGCTTTCTCGCTCGTTCATCTCTAGCTACATCACTCCCGCCCGCGCGCATCGCAAGGATACGGTACCTACAACCGTATACTACTGTACCGGAATCAGTTTGAACCGAATATCATAGATCATGTGATACGATATCGTTATAGTGTCTCGTTCTAGGTACGCGGATACCTGAAATATAGATACAGTACTGTCCGATATATAGGTATTGGATATTGTACCGATATATAGATATTGTATCTATATACGATTTGTATCGCCCACTCCTAATTCTAACTGTCAAATCAAAAAGCTCTAAATATTCGGGCGTAGACTGACAAAAATAATAAACTGTACTTAATTTTTTAAATATTTCTATTCTTTTACTACACAATTGAAGCTACATTTATTAGAAGAAGCTAAGAAAAGTGATAATTTGAAGAAAGCTCGACAGGCGAAACAAATACGAAAGTTTAAAACAATATTCCGTGATACAGATTTTATCCATATTTACAGGCTTTCTGAGGATTTAATTAATATATTGGAAGATGACTTAACTCCATATATGCGTCCGCGACTTCGTTCCAGTGGTTTAACCAAGAGGCTAAAGGTTTGTTTACATCTAGGTTTCTTGAGATATGATGGGTATACCTCACCACACACCAACAAAAGCCTATTGAATTCCTGATGTTTCAGATATTATGCACACTATCATTTTTGGCTAATGGAAGTTACCAAAAAATCATTGGGAAGAATGTAGACACATACAATATATCTCAGTCTTCTGCCTCTAGGGCAATCCACGAAGTTATTATTTACAATACAATGATAACTTAAACACAAGTCAAGATTGCACTTAATTCTAGCTTCATTCATTGATTTCAGGTGACTCAGGATATCCTCAAAGGCCTTATTTAATGACTCCCTTTAGTAATTCAGAAACTGAGACTCCAGAGCCATTACAACAATTTGCACAGCAGTGCAAGAAACAGTGTAGAGGACTATTGGAATCCTGAAAGGACGGTTCAGATGTTTATTAGTACATAGGGTATTGTACTATGATCCTATAAAAGTGGGAGAAATTGTGATGGCTTCCTGTGTTTTAAACGACATATGTAATAGAGCCGGGCTACCAGCTCCTATGATGATGAGACCAATGTGACTTAGATGAAGAATCTAGGTTACTTGGAATCCTGACACATCAGGCTCCAACACATGATGACTTAGAGAGTAGGCTGATAAGTAGGCGAGATTTAGTTAATCAATTATGGCGAGCATGTTGTATCTACAATTTATGCGTTCCTTTACAGATGTGGTTAACGTGTTTAGATAGAATATACTCACCATTATTGATTAGATACAATAAATAGGTATTTAAATTATTAATAAAAATATTATTATAATCAACAATTGTCATAACATTTAAGGTGTGTATTTAAAGTGTGGTGTTTAAGGTGTATATGATTAGTATAATATCAATAGCCTATAATAATATGTGCCTATTTATACCTTAGTCCCTATTTGTACTATATTTTTAAATGGGTAAGAGTGTATACAGGGGTATGAGAAATTAAACAGATAACTGCATTATTTTCTTTTTTATTTACTGTTAAAAACAATCAATCAAATCAAAAATCATTTATTCAAAATGACTTTTGATATTCAGTTAGAAAAACTTGATTCTATACAATAGTAGGTATGCAAAGTAATTAACATTACAAGAAACAGGACATTTAATTAAATAATTTAGTATATACAATGAAAACTACCCAAGCAAAACAAAATTAAATAAGTACCTAAATAAAAGCCTGCAGGCATAAAGAGCATGCCCGCTAACAAACATTGACATTTACTACAAAAAAACAGTTCTTATACTTAAACTTCTTAACATCCATCTTAAATAAACTTAAAATTATCTAAACATAGTAGTAGATCCATGTTTCGGAGATTCAACTTCCTCGACTGATGGATGCTCATAAATCCTGCAGTGCCTGGGTCTGCCTTGACCATGACTCACTTATTTCCTTAAAAGTCGAACATCCTCTGCTGGTTGTCAATAAGAAGTCTCTCATTTTCCAAACACCTCTCTTTAATGGCGACAAAACATTCAGTCAGGCTCGCCATTTGGATTGCCTTTGAGAAGGTGGTGAGTGCTGGATCAGACGGCGGTGTGCCGTTCGATGCCTACGAGATGCTATGAACATAAAAATGCAACAAATTACTATACAGAGGTAAAACAAATATGTAAGTATCATCAACATCAAATCACTCTCCCTCTAAAGGAATAGATATTACAATGTAGTATACATATTAGATGTAGTCTATATCTTGATTCTATTAGATGTAGCCTATATCTTGATCTTGATTGAATAAGGGCTGCTGTTGAAAAAACCTACAGAAAATCCCAACAAATTGGCCCAACCCGGGAATCAAAAGTGAGACCACTACTATGTAGTGCTTTTTACACTAAACCAATTAATTAACCAAATTATAATTAAGTTAACCTTACATGAAGATGCAATTGGGGCATTACTCCTATGATGACGCATTGCAAGACTGCAAGTGGTGATCTAGCCTCAAACTGTAATACAAAAAAAAGTTATCTAAATATCCATTATAAAGTTAAAACATATTATTGTAAGACTTTTATTTAAAACTTCACCTTTTGTTCTGTATTAGGCTGGTTTTCCATTGGCACATTGTCCCTATACAAAGATGGGCCTGGTTGTAGGTCCGTTCGCCCTGCAAATATAACATTACATTATTATATTTTATTAGAATTAACTTACTGGTATTGAAGGTGTGGACTGTTCGGTCTGGAGCATGCCTCTAGTAGATTGTTCTACAGGCAGTAATTGGTCAGTAGGTCGTCTTAGGGGTTGCTTAGGACTCTACAAAATTAAATATGAAAATTATAATTTCCAAGTACCTATACAGTTTTCATATTATGTAATGAAAGTATAGCACTTCTTGGCATGCTAAAACACACAATGTTACGTTACAACAATAAAGTTATACGTACATATTATAGTAAAACAATAGCTAATCATGTAATTTACTTAAATTTTATTAATATCTCGTGTATCATACAATACTCGTGGATGAGACAATAGTAATAATAGCCATATACTATCAGTGAAAAAATCATAATACTCACATTTCATTAGGTAGTTGTATTTATCCTCTTAGTCACAGAACTACCTATGTTAAAAGCACTCGCTGATACAAATAATCAAGGCTTGAACAAGAATCAAGCACCCAAAAGTTTAAAAACTACAAATTCAAGTGATTTTGTTAGCGTCGCGTCATCGGTTGTTATTGTTATGTCATGTTGACTTTTAATTCATCGTCGCGTCGCGTTGCACGAATAGAGCAAAGGAATCGTCATTCAGCCTTAAAATGTAATAAGAAATATGAAATAAGCTCTTTTAAATATGATATTGGTTATAGTTTAACTGTATTCCTTATAATACTTAAAGATAGACCTTTAATATATATTTTAAACCTATAAAACTCTCAGTCGAGATTGATCGATTATAATTTATAGAATTTGTGTCAAGCCCTACGTTCGTCTGAGAAACAGCGACGGGAGGTTACAGCCTTGGGTTCGACGACGAGCACAACCACGTTAGTGAATACGGTTTGAATCAGCGCTGTACGCTCGGTCGATCTCAAGGCTGTCTCGTCGACGAGCTCGTCGCAGCTTACAGTCATGAAATTGTCTTTTAGAGAATAGCACTGCTGAAGTCTATCCTGTGTGCTTATTTGTAAATCTGAATAAATTCCTTTCACGAGAAGAATAAACCAGTCACTTTGTTCAAGTTTTCACTTCTGTCGGCACTACCGGAGTGCCAGTGTTTTTTTTTTTTTGTTTTATCATGTTTAGATATGATAGGTACCCATCTGCGGAGTTTAGCTAGTCAATTTAAAATAAACCTGTATTATAATAGGATGTTTTTTAAATAAGGTGAAGGTTGGTTGTTGGTTGGTTTTTATAGGGCACTTAAATTTGTCCAACCTTCACTTCTACATCGTTTTAAGCGCTTAATAAAAAACAAAAACATCCCCAATCGATATTTGTACTCAATAACAATTTGTGAAACTGTTACGCTCGTTGGTTCAGCAAAAGCTACCGACGATAGATGACAGGACTCGTAAATATTTTGACAGCACAGCTGCCGTTTGAATGCAAATGGCCGATAATGCGATTAGCATCGGTTACAAATCACATGACGGCTCCGTGCTCATCAAAACGTAAGGAAGCGAGAGTTAACTGAAATTATGCAGTGGTCTAGATATACTGCTCTTGTTTACTGGTTTGACTGTTATATCTTATGTATGTCGAATGTCTTATGTATGTCGATGCTCCATTTACACGTTCTTAGTTGAATTTGTGTAAAGTAGCTAAAGTTGCTACCACTCAAGTTTTTTCTTACAACGGTCTTTCATTGTAAAATTTAAAAATCATAGAATAGAATATTCTTTATTATGTAGTACACCATACATATTACAGATGAGTGTAGAAATTTTACAAGGGTGACACAATGCGCGGTCTTATCGCTACAAGCGGTCTTTTGAAAATAACCTTTGGATGGATTTAGAGAGAAAGGAGATGCAGTAGGTATAAGCCTTAGAGCCTTGTTTAAATGAGTACGTTGCAGCGAATTCTAAAATAAATGAATTCTTTCAAAGCGTAGGTATCAAAATAAATATCGTTTAGACTTTATAGTAGTGCGTTTTTCAGAGAGTTGATTTTAATAATTGCTAAACTTTTAAATTTATTCTAGAATATTTACTTTTACAGTAATATTGATGTCAAAACTAAAGTCAAGTCTGCAACTCAATAGCTCGTCTCTTTCGTCTTCACCCAACTTGGTATCTACAGCAATGAACTGAAACTTTGACGGCTGGTGCGTTACATTTAGCTTTCCTCGTTACACTTTAGGTTTGAATTGAAATAGTGCCTATAAACTAAGTATTCGATCAAATTGTAAGTGGTTAACTGTGTGATGAAGACTTGCATCATTATGAAACTTAAGTAATAATATGATACAGTTACCTTAAAATGGAAACAGAGGCTTGTGGTTACGTAATAACAGCCGGACGGCACAATCAATCAGGGTAAGCTACACTTGCCGCGGTTAGTTCATGGATGGGTGACCATCTTTACATACTAAAACCCCTCTGTGCCTAAAGCACGTTAGCTGTTGGTCCCGGCTATCATTCGTCGATCTTTGACAGACGTTACGGGTCGTCAGAAGCCCGAAAGTCTGAAAATCAGTCTTACCTTAGTCTTATTATATTACTCAGCAACGGGATTGATGAGGTCAGATAGGCAGTCACTCCATGTTAAATTAGTATTCAGCTGCTCCGGTTTGACTGGAAGCCAACCCCAATAAGGAAAAGGTTAGGCTGATTTACCCAGTATTTATTTGCCCTATAGCACCATAATCATCCATTTGGTTCAAGATCTTTGCTCTTCTATTAAGTAATCGCACTTGTGCCACAATGTTGCTTATCATAATCTTTCTTCTCTCACTTGTTATTGCAATTTGTGGCCGAAAATCACAAAAATAACAAAAATGAACGACTATTTCTCCCGAGTCTAGTTGGTACACACCCGGACGTGTGTACGATGTATATTACTCTTGCCTCGTGTCTGTTATATCTAATCTATCTCTATTATTTATGGTTGTATATAATCAAGTTCTTTTAACTGAACAGACAGCTGCTGTGTTGCTGGGATGTTTGTACACTGAAAGAAATAAGCGGTAAATAAAAATTAAAAAACATTACTCTGAACTGCTTTAAACAGTTCCATATGAGCTTAACATTCAAAGCAGTATTTTTTACTGATCCGAAAACAGTTAAAGCTTGAGGCAAAATGTTACCGTCATGACAGTAAACTTTAACGTTTTAAGTAGCTAAAAGGTCA
The DNA here is from genome assembly GCA_927399505.1 of Luperina testacea. Taxonomy (NCBI): domain Eukaryota; kingdom Metazoa; phylum Arthropoda; class Insecta; order Lepidoptera; family Noctuidae; genus Luperina; species Luperina testacea. The sequence continues at coordinate 11,240,017 of OV656768.1, read as the reverse complement.
CAAAATTAACTGTTTTATTCATTTTGTGACATCGTTCAAACCATTTAAATTTATTTACATTACAGTAATGGTGGTTTTCCTTTTTTAGGGTTCCGCAGTCAACTAGGAACCCTTATAGTTTCGCCATGTCTGTCTGTCCGTCTGTCCGTCCTCGCTTAATCTCTGTGACCGTTAGCACTAGAAAGCTGAAATTTGGTACCAATATGTATATCAATCACGCCAACAAAGTGGTAAAATAAAAATTGGAAAAAAATGTTTTATTAGGGTAGCCCCCCTATATGTAAAGTGGGAAGTGATTTTTTTTTTAATTTCAACCCTAACGTGTGATATATTGTTGGAAAGGTATTTAAAAATGAATAGGGGTTTGCTAAAATCATTTTTTGATAATGTCAATAATTACGGAAATAATCGCTCCAAAAGTAAAAAACAATGTGTCCCCCCCCCTCTAACTTTTGAACCATAAGTTTAGAAAATATGAAAAAAATCTGAAAAATTTTCCTAGAAAGTCCTTATAAAGTTCTACTTATAAGGACTTTCTAGGAAAATTATTTTGAACTTAATGGAAACAACAGTTTTTGTACAAAAAAGACAAAAACTTGTACAAAATAATTTCTGGACTGTTTGTAGTATAATCGTATACGATGGATGGATACCCACTTTTAAACTCATAAGTGGGAACACTTATTGTGACGGACGGGAAACTACGGAACCCTACACTGAGCGTGGCCCGACACGCTCTTGGCCAGTTTTTTTTTGTTGTTTTTTTCAGTAAATAGTATGTTCAATCATTAAAAATTACTGTTTTGTCTTTTACTGTTTTACAAACATTTCTTCTTACTGGAATCAACTTACTGACTTTTACAGAAAAGTCAGTAAGTTGATTTTGATTTAAAAGATTATTTCAACTGTCCTGTCTCACTCATGTAGAAATACTTTCTAGGTTAAATTTGCTAGAATGTATTCCGGCAGTATCTAAGATTTGCTTTGGAAAATTATTTTGCATTTGTTTGCATAATAATCGTGGAATTAATAGGTAGGTAGAGCGGTAAGTACAGACGCCAGCACATCAACCTACTACAATCTGTCAAACTTCTTTAATAGATTTTCAACTTTATCTCTAAAGCATAAGGTTCAAAGTTGATTGGGAAAATTTGACAGTTTTGGGTAGCTTGATGTGCTGGCGTCTGTACCTATAGGTACGAACATAAGTGTAAGGTAAATACATCAAATACGATATACGTACAAACACAGCAGAGATTTGGAAATTTATAATTAGTTAGACTACAAATAACTCGGGCAATTTCTTCTAAAATATTAAATTCATTCGATAGCTATTCACAGCCAGCTTTTTCTAATAAACTCTCGTTAAAGTTGTGCTGTGAAGTTACGCCAGAGATTTTTCCACTCCGTAGTTATTCCGGCTAAGTAAGCTTGTAACAAATATCTTCTGGGAAGGAACGTGTACCAGTGAATGCGGGGAATAGCCCGTTACGTCATCACCGAGCTACTGACGTCTTCCATACTTTCAGAGCACCCTTCCATGTTTAAATACAAGACAACATGACGTCAGTCAACTTCTTATAGAGTTACGACGCTTTATAATTACGATGTATAGAGCTTTCTCATCGTCCCAAGGCGTGACAGATTTCCATAAGCAGTGGAGCGGATGGTAGCACACATGTAGACGAACGAAAGCCTCGATTAAAACACATAAATAAGTAGGCTAATGGTGTAGAAATGTGTTCATTAGGTTTTAAACGTTTAGGGCAGCTATTTAAATTGAACGAGTCACTTCAATAAACATAGTTGATTCTTAGTTTGATAGATTTATTCGCCAAATAGAAGTATTTACCTAACATGTAAATATGAACGTGGTAAAGTTACACAACATCATCATCGAACGTTTTCATAGAATATTCGAACAGAATTTTCCGGAAACGCGCAACAGTTTATTTATTCAAGCTCAAATTGTATTACTTTAAGCTGATCCATTCATTTGCCTCACAGCAGTGTGACCTCACAGCATTATTTACAAACAAAGGAGCACATCAACACCCGTGCACGGATGTAGCCAATTTTCCTTATAACGATATACTCGTGAACTGTGTACCAGAAGCACAAAGATCATAGGAAGCACTGAAATAAGCGTAAACAATATTCATTAGCTATTAGTTGAGACGTGACGAGACAACCGTCAGCGAACATATTATGTCACTACCCCCACATATCAACCTTATTATCAGCACGATAAGGTTCATTTCTGTGCCTCCAATTGTCGCTAGGGTTGTACGATGTTATTGGCCACCAGAACAACAACGGTTAGCTTGTTCTCACGCCCTATTTGTGGCTTTCAAAGCCCTGATGCTGGGAAATATAGATTCAATAAATGTTTTGACTGCCTCTGATTGATCGGAATTTTGCGCTGTTCAGGAATGCTTTCGTTTTAAACAACTTTATTTCGCTTTAAAATGCATTTATGTTCGGAATTACCTACTGGGTGTTTCTTTGTGTTTTCTGTGCGTTGTCATTTTATGATGAGTTTTATTTTATTTATGAACTAGTTTATTACCACAATGTGGTTTATTACTTCATACGTTTTGTACATGCAATTCCAAGTAAGTACCTAACTGAGGTTTCAAATGGTTTCCTACTCATAGATAGCCGTAGGCTTTACTCTGCGTTTAAACACCAGGAGCAAACACGGTAGGAAAATACCTCTGTAGAGAAGATAATGTTCTAATCTAAATTCCCCTACAAACAGACAGGTGAGAAGATTTTCCGTGCGCAGTTGACACAATATACACCACTAATGTCTCCCTGTTAGAGCAGTTTACACAAATAGTGGCTTGTCAGCCGCTAGTTATATTACTATACGTTTCTGAGCTGCGAGTCTGTGAGCAACACTCTCCCCAGTTGATTCTAAACGACGTTTCCGGTGAAAACGCGGATAACTTACACTTGTGCTTTCCTTTTCAGTTTCAAGCTGAAGTTTAAGCTGGGTTGTCTATGCTGTATGCTGTGTTTAAGTGTTTGTGAGCTTGTAGTGTTAATAAACGTTGTAGTAGACTTGAAAGTTTAAAGATAAGTTAAGACATTTTAGACAAAAAGACAAAATAACTTAATCATAACGAATAAATTATGGTATAACTTACACCTCTACGAGCTCTTAAATTGTACTTAATGAGGCACTACGGATATTCATAAATTTTATTTGTGTTTGATAGGTAGATACTAACATAATTAATTATCACTAACTTGTTCAATGTAGACGAAGCAAAACAAGCGAGGGTTGTATATTATGGAAGTATGGAAAAAAGCGTTACTAAACTCTAAAGAAAGAAAGAAATTACGTTTATTTGCGGTAAACATGACGCAGATCAAGAGCACAAACACAAAAAAAGAACAATTTGTAGGAAAATATGTGCCACATTCACGCAAAACGGCCATCGCTCAGCGTATTGCTAATACCCTATGCGAGACAGAGCCCGCTGGTTATCAGCGACCCGCGTTGACGTGATGACGTCGGCCAGTGCGGTAAAACAAATTGATCTTCTTTCCCAGAAAAATAACAGACAGTACTTAAACAAATAATAAGAATGTGCGTATAAAAGAAGAAAATAATTTTCCCAGCAACATCTGGCAAGTCTCAACCCTGGAACGTCTGACTAGTATAATTGAGGCACAAAGATGACTGTTATCTGTAGTCTGAGGCACCGCCAGGCACCCCATTCAGCGTCCTAAAGTACTAAGTTGACGTACTATGTTGTACTTACTTGAATAAACTTATTTAGTTTGAAGTAACGCGGTACTTACTTAGTAAGTTAGTAGTTAGAGTTCTATTAGTTAGACGGTTTCATGTCAGGAAATGGAGTTCAATTTCAAGTTAGTTTCTTTTGATATGTTAAATTTGCTTTGAAATTAAGAACTAGTTTGATTTTATAATATAACTAGCTTCTACTCCATACTTCGTCCGCGTGAAAAATTCTTGTTCCCCCGACCCACCCCATCGCATTGTATCGGCTGCCCACGCTATTACTTAGTTTTCGTACTCTTACTTAGCGTACTCTTACTTTTTTTCTTTTTGCTCAGCTCCTAAAGGCTTCTTCAAACAGGCGCGACACGCGATAAAATCGCGCGCGACGCAAAGGCACGGCAAGTCGTGGAACGAGCGGTGCCTTTGTGTCGCGCGCGATTCGCGTCGCGCGTCACGCCTGTTTGTAGGAGCGTTATATCTCAACGTGATGCTAAAAAGCCTATTGCTTTGCTCATGAATTGGGCAATTCAAATCCGATTGGTAGTTCCAGACATTAGCGCGTTTAAGCAAACAAACAATTTTATCAGCTTTATAATATTGCAAAATATAAATAACTAAAATATGTACGGTATATAGTAAAGATAAGTATAAACACTTATGTAGCATACGTTAGTAATTTAGTTTCCAAATATGTAAGCAAATAGGTAGATACTTTGGAAAATAGTTTTAATTCCCACACATATTCAAAATCCTTTATGACTTTTTCAAGTTTACAAGTAATTCTATAATCAACTTAATTTTAAATATTAGTTGAAAGTTGATATTTGCTTAAGTAGAAACAACATCAATTTGAACATGGAATAGATAGATAGTGGAATCCGTAATGCAGTATTCTCGCAGCCAAGTGATGGAATTACGACAGGCTTATTAATTGTGGTCCCTATAACAGACCCTTGTCTTACGACGTCTGTCTCGTATATGGGGACTAGAGAGGGTAATGTTTGGCAGTGTGGACATTTAGGGGTTAATATGGCATGATGACAATGATCCGATGTATTATCGACGTTATTATTATCTATTATATACTACCTACTTACTGTTAGCCTGCATTATCCCACTTCTGGGCAAAGGCCTCTCCCTCTGATTTCCAGCTCTTTCGATCCAGGATTAAATTGGGCCACTGGTCGTTTGGTATCTCCAATTCGTCCCGCCCACTCCTATCGGGTCTGCCGCGACGCCGTCTGGCGGTGTCAGGGCTCCACGTAATGATTATTTTGGCCGACAGCTCATTGGCAGATGTGTCCAGCGCAGTCCCATTGATATTCGAAATATCAACTACTAAGAAATTTTGATGCATATTCATTTTTCGTTAAAACTTCTACGTAAGTAAGTTTTTCTTTGTAGACTGAAATGTGGTTTTAGCTGTGGTTTAATTTTAGATTATTTATAAAAACTTTACAGACGCGACTGAAGATCGACAGCGAGGGTTTGTTTTGCTTTACAACAAACACTGAAAGGACTGGGGTAGAATATAACCATTTCAGGCAAAAGTGCGTATCTTACGAGAGAGTGCAAGCTTCTCTGTCCTTTCAACCAAGACCTTATGATTTACGTAAGTAAATTATTTAGAAAAACATGGCTCAAGAAGGAAATTCGCAAATAAATTAGACGTTTTATTTACATACGCAATTGTACACGTACTAAATGTAATTCAGAAGCAACGACAATTTCCCTAAAACCCAAAACCACCCTCATTCAAACAATATGTAACGGCAAAAACAGGAAACAGAACGTTTACAGGATTGTCGGTGTATAAAAAGCGATTTTCTACATAGTCGGGTTGGCGGCGTAATGGGCCGCGCAAAGAGTGTCGTCCGTATTTCGCAGTATCGAGTTCACGCTTGCTCTCTCCAAATAAATTACCACCCAGATTGACCTAGAAAGCTTCTGGTTGTGCGGAACAATGATGTGCACTACGCTTGATAAAATCTGTTCATTTATTTACGATACCCTATGAAAAATACTGCGACGGACTCGTTGTGGGCGATAATCGTCGTGTTTCGTATACCGCTTTTATGTTTGGTTGACACTAATCTTCTGTCTGCTTTACAGTTCGTAGAATGTCTCGTAGATGGGGACAGAGATAATTCCAACGCGAATTATACTGTCGCTCGCAAATTAAATAAGTATAAATAGGAGCGAGGAATTAAGCCAATTTGCACGAATATAAGACAGCTAAAAGTTTATGATTAATTGCGATCTGCAACCTAATAAACTAATATTATTGTCATATAAAAGTTATCAAAAGCTGGCACACATTCAACTGCGTTTTAAAAACTTTTTCACAGTAGGTATAAACTACGAGGTCAATAAATTCGAATTAAAAATCGAATGTTACCGTTTAATTATTTTCATACCGATATTTAAGTAATTCTGTTATAATTTTAGTCATTTGCAGCGTTGAACTTAATTCCGAATGCGTTGCGTGACGCATTTTTCTCGTTTATTTATGGCGAACGCCAGCTTGAAATATTTAGAAGTTTTGTCGTCTATATGGAAATAACAGCTGAGATGTTTCTTAGCTTTCTGAGTCCTTGGAAGCCTTCACAAAAAAAAAACTTGGTGCGTTAATGTCATAAAACATGTCAAGTATGTTTTCATTATGATCTAGGAATAAGAGGAAATATGTTGGTTGTTTATTTTGCCGGCTAGTTGTGACTTACTAAGGCCGGCTCGGGAAAATGAACCAATCAGCGAAGAGTAATGGATTGCTAGCTAAGTTATTCGTCCGACGGTTAGTTGATCATCCTTCATGTTTATGCACTACACCGACTATTAATCCTTGATTATAAACCGTATAATCGTAGCTTTGAGTTCATTTGTTCGAGAATGTTGTGAGAGAAAGAGCGTTCTTGCAGCCAGTATTAAGTTCATAATCAGCCTATAACGTTCCCACTGCTGGGACACAGGCCTCCTCTCTGTAAGAGGGAGTGGACCGTAAACCACCACTCGGGCCCAGTGCGGGTTAGGGATTAGGGATGTCACATGTTTTCGAATTTTTGTTTCTAGGAAGGACATGCCGGTTTCTTAACGATGTTTTCCTTCCCAGTTTTGAGAGCAGCGGTGATGAAAATAAATTACACAAAGTAATGTGCCTGTCGGGTTCGAACCCACGACCACTGCTGCACTGGGCCACCACTGCTCTACTTGTAGCGCAACTTGAGAATTAACTAAGTAATGTCCAATAGGCCTGACGTAAAGTTTGATTAGATTTGACATGGTGATAAAAGCCAGACTATGTCAATGATTTAATCAATCGTTTGAATATCTAATTTGAATCAATATTGTATATCGATTACATGTTACTTATCTAAATAGTTATCATTATCGATCTACGAACTGCTTGTAACGATAACCGTAAATGGGCCCATGCGGTCGTCTTGAATAAAAAGTCAAATAGGACGAGGCAACATCGAAAGCTCGGACAGAGCGGTTGTTGATCGATAAACGATAAGAAAACCAGCATTTCTGTTCAGAAAATGTACGGTAATATCTCAATATTGTATTTACAATAAAGAAGTATGATCGCAAGAACAAATATTATTCGATAAAGGTGTATAATTCCGCACATAACTCCGGGGTTTGAGCGTATGAAATGTTTGAATTATGTATGGACGGTTCGGGAGTGCGGCGCGCGGCGGTACGCGCTACGGACAGCGATACCTACCGCTAATAATGTTACTACGATGCTATACGTACCGTTTACGTCATAAACTATAGTGATACCACGATGGAGAGTCTTTAGATAACTTTTTATTGTTTATTTGTAGTTAAGTCGGGTTTAAGAGTTTGGATGTAAGAGTTTTTTAGTTAGCTTGCCCGCAAGATATCCTCGTTACCAGCGCATGTTCGGGTTCTAGTTGTGTCCAAAAAAGTCTTTGTAAGTTAAACAGTAAAGCCTCGTTACTGTGAAATTGAATACCACATAATATTCAAACGCGAAGATCCTGTACCTAAAATAGTAAGTACTAGCTTCTGCCCGCGACTTCGTCCGCTCAAAATTTCGGCAACCTACCCACCGCGAGGCTGCGCATCGCCCGCCGCACTTTAACTTCATTTTCGCAAAGCGTTCTTTCTGAGTTACTTTTTGTTTTTCCTAAGTGTCGTAGTTAAATAGCCTTATTATATATAACTTTTCTCAAGAATTGGGCCATCAACACAAAAATATTTTTTTTAATCCGAATGGTAGTTTCAAAGATTAGCGCGTTCAGACAGACAGACGCGGCGGGGGACTTTGTTATATATATTATAGAAGGTGTAGTCAACATTAACAACATAATTAATATGAACAACTTTCACTATGGGACCAACTCTGAAATCACGAAAAGTAATCAGCTGTTTCATACACAAAAGTTACCTACTCGACCAAAATGTATGAAACAACAATTTTTTTTTGTGATTTCAGAGTTGGTCCCATAGTGAAAGTTGTTCATATTCATGGGTAGAACACCCTGTAAAAATTTGGAACCGGTAAAAAAAATCATGCTGTATAAGGGTATCTTTTTCGTTTTACGGTATTTACCTAGCCAATCCTTCAGATAGCCCTTTGAAGCATATTGAAAAGGAAGACTTTTCTTAGAAACCACACGCAAGGAAATATTTCGTATTATTCATACTTACTACAATATTATAAAGATGGTGATTTGTATTAGGAGTATATTCACGTAGCAAAGTTTCTTTACAATAATTCAAATGGAATGGGTGTGTATTATACATAGCTGTTTCCCTTATTTTTTGGCGCCATTCCACAACACTCAGATTATTATCCCTTTTTGAAGAATCTCTGTTTTCGGAGTACAGTATATTTAGTTAAAAATCTTCACTGTTAAAAATGTTAAAATTACGTGCAAGAACGCGAAATGATTAATCTCTAGATTTTGAAGAGTTTTTAACACATTTCACATCATAATTATGCCAGAGTTAAGGCTCCTTACAAACGCGCGACACGCGATAAAATCGCGCGTTACACATAGGTACCGCAAGTCGCGCAACGAGCGGTGGCTTTGTGTCGCGCGCGATTATATCGCGTGTCGCGCCTGTTTGTAGGATCCTTTAACCATTTCAATCAATTTGACAATGTTGTTATTCTTAGTGAATATCTTGACATATTGAGTTAGGTACTAAAGACACAATTGAGCAAAAACCTCGCCTATATACCTAGATAACTTTGTGTATTCCACTTACTGTTGAGAGTAGGTATATACATGAAGTCCTCAAAAACCGGGGATAAAAGTTAATGTAATATTAAAAAAAAATATAGGTGTTCCGAGTTACAGGATTAAAAAGTAAACTTCAGAAGGTAGGTAGGTACAGTGACGAAAATTTAATTCGTTTTCCATGAAACTGAATGATATGAAACCAATTTAACGTGTCCATCGGCAAAATGAGCGTGCCATGTGTAAACTGAGTGCGAAGCTGTTAATGTCGGTTTCGTATAGCGGCTACGGTGTGAAGGTATCCGTCCATTTATTCACTTATATAATACATACGTGATTAGATTGGTCACTGACTAAACTAAAATGAGAGTATTGCTGTCTTTTATTTATAGAGAGAGTGAGAAAGAGACGGTGCTGAAAAACAGTAATTTGACAGCTTGAAACTTTTGTCAAGCTGTCAAATTACTGTTCCTAGGCGGCAGTATCTGACGTGTCTTGTTAACCTGTGTTTAACGGTTTTATTTTTGTTCAGACAATAAGAATTGACAGTTGCCAAGGTGGTCTACAATAAAACACATAAATATTGTCACTATCGATGACGAACAAGCAATGCAATCGAATTTCGCATAATTTTATGTTAATTCGCTCAAGACTTGGCACGTGCCCATGCGCATAATGAATGACGCCATAATAATGCATGGCACTGCGTTCTGTCTTAACACTGCCGACTTCCGATGTATAGGTAGTCTGGAATAAGTGCACGCACTTCTATAGGAATTCAGACGGACTAACCCTTTGTCTGCTATGCGGGCTGAGCTATAAATAGACGCGAAACAACTTCCCGTAATTGTTCCAAGTCTTAATAAATGGACAAGTAGACGGTAATTGTAGATATTGGACTTGATTGCTTTGGTATTTTGACGGTCTCTATCAGATTTATTGGTTTCGGAACGTAGTTTAAATTAATCTCTTAACTGCCAGCAAGGCTTATTTTTAATCTTATATTTTGAAATGTTTCTTCATTTGTGTCTTTTTTTTACATTGTTCTCACATATAGAAGCAACAATAATAATGTACCCAGGATTTTGTAATATCTTGATTTAAAAGAGTGTTCATGGAGTTTCTTGCCCGTTCTTCTCCATAGAGATCTACGTTTTGGAATGGGCAACTAGCTTCAACTTTCTAACTGACAGACTATTTAAATTTCAATTTTGACAATTCAAAAGTGCCTGTACAAGGTTTAATTGAAATTAATGCTTTGAGTTTGAGTTTGAACGTGCAGTGATTTAGTAGGCGTTTTTAGCTAGCTGTTCAAAATTGGACACTATCTACAGTAACCGACTGTTTCTGACAGGCTGATTAAATCTCTGATCAAATAATCTACTGTCAATTCTAATGTGACAGCCTGCTCTAGTTATTGTTGAAACTGAATAAATATAGTTTTGACAAAAGTTTTCACAACGCTAGAAATTGAGAAAGTTTTCAGAATCCGATGCACCATTTGTGCATGTGACTACAATTAAAAAACATACTAATTACGTATTAAATTACTTCTATGTACGACCTATAAAAAAAATGTTTGTCAATGGAACTGCGGTTGTTAATATCTTTGACTTCCACCTGACATTAGGGACTGTCAAACTGTTGAAGTATTTAAAAGAAGAATGAATCTTTCCACTTTGACATAATTAACGTTTAACACGTTGTCTACGTCTCTTTTAATATACTCTTCTGTCGCAGGTATGCTAGAAGAGTTTTTTTTAGAAATAAGCATCATCCTTGTACCTTTGTATGTATTTTGCTGTTCCTTTCTTCTTGTCTGTTTATATGTGTGTACATAAATGGTTAAATAAATAAATACATTCTTATTTGCAATTTATTTCCCCTCCTTTTTATTTACTTGTACATATTATTACTATTATTTTAATACTGTAGCTTTTAAAATTATGGTTCCACGAATAAAATCTCTATTTGCAAACTCAATTCATCTGTTACGCTTAAGTTAACAAGAACCTTTACGTTGTCAGCGGTATTACCGTGTATTACGGAGTGGGCGGGCGGCGTCAGTGACGTCACGCCACCCACCGCAACCTGCGGCTAGATTACTTTTTATACTTTTCAACCTATTTGTTAATTTAGTCAGCAAGACGTTGCGGGGATTTGTCTTTTGATTCAAATGTTTATGTGGGTTAAGTCAAGTTCTTAAGTACTTCTGGAACGTGAAATTATTGTTTGTCAAGTTAACTTTTTATTTTATTTTATCGTGGAGTAACATGGTTATCCTGCTCGACATGGGGTCCTGGGTTTGAATCCCAGCTCGAGAGAGGTGTTATTGGTGTTATCAGTAATTTCTCAGTATCCGCCTGGAGTCTTGATTTGTGCACAGGTAATAACAATAGGTTCGCCTTCTATTACATGGGATATATTCATATAACAAGTGGAATATGGGTGTAATATATACCTAGTCTGCTTATACCACTTCGGGAGACACAAGCATGATTTTATGTAATACCACTGAAAACCAACTAAGGCGCTATTTCCATCATTTCTGAAACAATACCCAATGTCAACATAAGGTTCCAGTGGGTATTGCATTTCTATTATTACCAAGCCTTTCATCCCCTTACTAAAATAACTTCACAAACAACTTCAATGTAACCATATTTATATAATAACATTGCAGTTGATAGCGAGGCTGGCATTTTCAGCGCGTGGGCAGATGAGAAGCATTAATCGGATTCTGACGTAGGAACGAATATTCCTTAAATAATATTTACATGGAAGTAGAGTATAAAAATGTAGGTATGGTTATTTTCAGTGAATGTACATAGGTATTATTTAGGTATGAAGTAACTTTTGGAAAGCACAAATTAATAATAGCACAAATTAATAAAGAGTATTCTATTCTATTCTAATTAATAGACAAGTAGTAAGTACGTATCTCGATGTCCGTGGTAATATCTTATAGAATGCTACCAAATCTTATTTAAACAATTTTGACAACAACTGTTTTATTTGTAGGAATAGAAATATACATAGTTTAATGGAATAACGGTTTAATGGAATGGAGGGGACGTTGGAAGAACATATAGTGACCTTATTGGCGATATTCTTCAAAAAGGTCAGGTACGTAGTACTCGCACCTGGCGTGGGTATATGAGTAGATTGCAGATGTATATGAAGGAAAGGAGTATGTAAGGATTGTAACAGGTGGCGTTCTGTAGTTTCTGCCTAGCTCCATGGGAAGAAGGAGATATGGATGTATGTAGAATAATAAATCAGCTGTTATGTGATATGCTATGTGACATCTGTCAAACATTGGGCCCGCGTGGTGGATTATGGCCCACTCCCTCTCTCACAGAGAGGAGGCCTGTGTCCCAGCAGTGGGAAAATTATAGGCCGATGATGCTATGGTAAAGGTAATAATTTCGAAGTAATATCGATGATAGCTTTTAAGCTTTTATCTGTAAGCAAAGAACAGGAAACAGAGAATCAACAATAAACAACAACGTCTGTTCCGGGAAATTGTTATTGGATTTTCTCAGTATTACCACAGAATAATTAATAGTACTAACGTAGTATTACCTAAATACGTAACGTGTCGGATGATGTTACGTAAAGCCAGAATCGGCCTAATAGTCGATTGAACGAATTCACTCGCCCTGTGCGCAAGTTTCCTTTTTCAATACTTTATTGCATAAAAAGAGACTAAATTAAAAAAAAAAAGTGTCCATCATTAGAAGCGCAAAAAGATTTTTAGAGGTTCATTTATTAAAAAAAAATGTCCATAATTAGAAGGTCTATAAGTTTTAGAGTATCCGTTAAATATAGCGAATCTTGTAGCCATGTGGGCTGGTAAAGCTTACCACGTAGGTTGAATCTTACAGCATAAAATACAAAAAAACTATTCAATGGTCGCAAGCAAAGCATTTTGCGTTCGGTATCGCGATTGGCTAGCAAAGAGACAACTTAATTTAAAGGTGGATTGCAGAGCGGTTGCTTATAGCACCCCACACTAAGCGACACCTAAAGAAAAGTTCGTTGTTACATTTTCAACGCTCGGCTCAGCATTGAAAGATGAAAATACAACAGCGGGCTCTTATTTTGAAAACAGGCATTAGCCTTTTCTCGGCCGTCTTCAGGCAAGGTCGCGTTTGTGGGTGGGTATTTTCCATCATAATTATATTAACACAATAATGAGGGAACTGTCGTATCAAAAAGTTACTGTGTGTTATTGTTATTGTGTGTTTTAGGGTTTAGCCCCAGTTATATTTTCATATTCAGGTTTCGAAGCTTAGGTAGAACAAAAAGTGACATTTATTTGGAGTTCATTGGATTTAGTAATCCATTTTATTTTAAATGAAATAGACTAATACTCACGACAAAAAGGTCAGTCACAGTTAGCCCTGATCTAAGAAAAAGAGTTTTTATGTTCTGTTGTTTGAACACGTTAATCTCTGAAACTACCGATTTGAAAAATTGTTCTTGCATTTGATAGCCCAATTCTTGAGGAAGGTTATAGGCTATTTACATCACGCTAGGACTCTCAGGAGCCGAGCAAAACGAAAAATAGTAAGAAAGAACGCTAAGCGAGAATGACGTAATAGCGCAAGCTGGCGATGCGATGCAACGGGGCGGGTCGGGGGAATAAGAAATTTCACGCGGACGAAGACGCGGGCAGAAGATAGTTTATGAATATCATCTGCCTAGCCTTTTCCCAACTATGTTGGGGTCACCTTCCAGTCTAACCGGATGCAGCTGAATACCAGTATTTTACATGGAGCGACTGCCTATCTGACTTCCACAACCCATTTACTGGGTAATACGATACTACTTGGTAAGACTGGTTGTCAGGCTTTCGGCCTTTTGACTACCTGTAACGACTGTCAAAGATCCACGAATCAGAGCCGGGACCAACGGCTTAACGTGCTTTCCGAGGCACGGAGGGGTCTCGGTATGTAAAGATGGTCAGCCATCCACAGACCAACCGTGGCAAGCGTAGCTTAACCTGATCGATCGATCTGTGCGGCTGTTATTATATAGTAAACATCAAAATATAAGTGATATACATAATTACATAACAAGCAAACTAAAGCAATGTTTAAAATTCTTTAAAATTAATAGGAATTTCATACATTTTAATAATATGTTAATTGAAGGTTGTAAAACCGATATTATTCGTTGATCCGAAAATTCGATATAAGGAAGCAGTAAAATACCAATCAAGATACGAGAACCATAAGGTAACATTTTCATTAAACAGGTTATGTTTATAAATTATGGAATGAATTTTAATAAATGTCGTGAATCTCGAGTTACATGAGAAATCGTGTGAAAAGTCAGCTTTAGTCATAAAACTGTTAATAAAAAGAGATGTAAAATCACGGAATGTCATTAAGAATGAACTTAAGTGCGATTCTTTAAGAGCTGCTTGGAAAAAATAAGTATGGAGCGAAAATAGTGATTTTGATCAAAGTTCGTGCTGGTATAAGCTTTTTTCAATGAATCCAGTGCGGAACGTCGAGTTGAAGAGCTTTGATTGAAAACGTAAGTTTGCTCGGAATCTTGAATATTGAAAAGAACGTCTATTCCTAAAAACTTCTTTTATTACGATATATTTTTACGTAAATAAAATAGCTAACTGTGAAAATAAAAGCTATTTGCGTTACAGTTATTCAATTAAATCAACGTTACGTTCTTATTCAGTTAGCAGTCTAAAGAAATAAATACATTACAACAATACTATTATGCAAAGAGTAGCAATCAGTCACAGCTCTACGACAATAAAACAATAAATAAATCACAGTAACGACTAAACGCCTTTAATCTCATTTTTTGTCTACATCTTGTCATTTTTATGTTTTTTAAACAAACAAAAAGTTATCTTAAATGTTTGAATAATACATTTGTTCACAGATACATCTTAATCAAGGCTTTACGATTGAGAATCTGATTAGATTAAAATATTCATCAGTCTTTTGGTTTTTTTGATAACAATCTAATGAAGAATGTAAATTTTTAGTCCATTGCATTCAGCTAGCGAATAAGTAGGTAGGTGCTGTAGAGATTATGACATGCATTTTGTGGTATGCAAGCAACCTTTTCTAGACAATATAAGACAAGGGCTTAAAATTATGAGATAAACGGTATTACGAATTTAGAAGGAAGAAATGAATTAGAGCTGGCAAGCTATGTCATGAAAAGATAAAATGTATATGATTTTATTATTTAAATAATTACGAGTTTATTTCTATTATTACAATTCTTTTATTAATCCGAAACGGTAGCGTGGTTTAGGGACGAGGAGTCCTGTTAGTACCTACGCATTTATTTCTAAAGAATATTGATTATTGAGATAAAAACCCAGTAAGTTATATTTTTACTTGATTATTATTTGGATCCAAAATACTTCGTCCGTTTACCGTGTGTTCGTGTTTAAAATTTCGCATAATTACTAGGTTACTAAAGAACTGGTAATTTATACTCCATTCCGCAGCATGTCACAGGTCAATATACCCTTATCACCAAACGAGATATAAATAAAACCATAGTTTTACATGACCTTTGTGTGGGTGCTGCTCCACTCTTGATGACCTTTGACCTTTCTGTTAGGAATACGTGGGAGTTGGCGGGAAATGCGGAGTTCTGACAGTGGGTTGCCATACGGCTATATTATTGTTGTTACATAGAAACTTGCCCATACGGGTAATTTTGGGCATGGTATTGATAATAAGGTGGATTTGGTTCGTTTATATTTATGTTGGTTATGTATGTACTTACGGTGATACGGTTACAATAATAACATATAGGTACTAGATAATAAAATTGTGATGTATTTTTAACTAGCTTCTGCCCGCAACTTCGTCCGCGTGAAATTTCTTGTTCCCCTGCCGGACCCACCCCACCCTATCGCATCGTATCGCCTGCCCGCGCTATAACGTCAGTTTCGCTTAGCGTTCTTTCTTCCTTGTTTTCGTTTTGCTCGGATTCTTAGAGTTGTAGTGAGATGTTCAGTAGCCTCAAGAATTAGGCTATCAAATGCTTTTCAAATCCGATTGGTAGTTCCAGAGACTAGCGCGTTCAAACAAACATACAAACTAGAGATGCGCCGAATATTAGTTTTATATTCGGTATTCAGCGTATTTGGCAGAATTTTGAGGTATTCGTATTCGGCAGAATTTTGAGGTATTCGTATTCGGCCGAATCATTCGGTTGAATAGGCGAATGTATTCGGTTGAAATGGCGAATGTATTCGGTTTAATTGATCATTGTAAATCAGCCTTTAGGGCAAAATCAATTATAGGAATGCCATATTCTAACAATCATATTTATTAGAAATCATTTATTGTAAGGTACTCAAAAAAAGATATAATTAAACACAGGTAATCAAATACAACCTAGCATTTATAGTTACATAAAATCAAGTATCTTAAAAGAACAGTAATTTTTAATTGCATTAATCCCATTAGCATATTACAATTATATTGTAATAGGAAAGGTTTACTTAATGCATAATGAATGAATTATGTTGTTTTCTCAACTATGACACTAATAAATTTAAACATAGATAAATCAAGAATATTTGTAATTAAAGTTTAATATTTATAATCAAGCAGCGGTAGGTTATGATGCAAGAAGGCCAAGCTTTCAGCTCTATCTGGCAAAAGACTATTTCTTTTCTCCTCATACACATTTCCTGCCTCGGAAAACAAACGTTCGCTATAATACTGCTATCAGGTGCACTCAAGAATATTCTGGCTAGATTGGCTAGATGTGCATATTTAGTTTTATGTTTCGCCCACCAATCATAAGGGCTGTTGGTTCTAGGCAGCAGATTTTCCTGTATGTAACTGTCAAGTTCGACAGCAATTGGACGGCAAAACTATGGAACTGGGAACCGAATTAATTATTCGGCAGTATAATCGGTTCGGTAAGAACTTAACCGAATATTATTCGGTATTCGGTTATTCGGTGAAACCACTATTTGGCGCATCTCTAATACAAACTCGTCAGCTTATTATTAGTATAGATATAGGATAAAAATATAGGCATAAAATATGTACCATGTCTGCCTTTATATTTTGAGTTACCTACCAATAACCTTCTGCAATTTTGCATTTATTTGCAGATGATTTATTCATTTGACCATTTAAGTATATGTTTTGTACAACAACACGGTATTTTCAACACACTCGACATTTAAAACACATCAAATTGTTGGAGGTCCAATTAAAAAACAATAATAATGAGGGTTTTCTGAAATTACGTTCGCTAGGTAGCAGCACTGACACGTCAGGTCCAGGCATCTGTCAAAGAGCCTATATTTTCTTTAGTCATGACTGAATGATGAACGAATGAATGAATCGAATGATGAACGTCATCATATATTTTACATTCATTGTCGAAATGGAAGACCTCTTGTCAAAGTGGTGCTAACTGGTGTCGTAAATTTTCACGAAAACCCCCATTCCGAGTTGATAACACAATAAAAACAGATGAAACGTTTAAGCCGACACAAGATAGATAAACACGTGATAAGCCTCACGCGACAACATCTACAAGTAATAATATAATCGCTATCGATAACGTAGATATTATCTATAAATACGAAAGAACAAAAGGTGCGCGGGCGTCGACGCAGACGGTTACGATACTTCCGGTCTTTACATGTGTGACGCCATATTGAGATGATATGCGTCATGTCATTTAATTTAAATACGTTTAATTTGGTATTGCATGTTGCGTTTTTTGTCTGCTGTTAGGTAATATTTTTACGTAATTTATTTAATGAATTATAAGTTTATTATACAATGGGCAGATATGGTACCTACCTAATGTGTGAATAGGATTTCAGCGGGGTAATTGCGTAACACAGTATCAGTAGCAATGGGTTTCATTTTGACAGTTCAATAATATTCATTGTGGTGTTTACGTTGTTGAGCAGACAAATTTTTGAACATATGCAGCAATGGATTGGCAATATACTTTAAAATGATTCAGATTGAGATTGTGTGTTACGTAATTAGGGTACAGGTTAGGTGATACAGGAAAATCTATTGTTACTTATCTACTAATAAATATGATTGATAAGTAAATTAGCATACATATAGATAATAACTTAAGCTTCCAACCACAAATAGACAGCCTCACGACGAGAATTCGCAAGTTAATCTATCTTTTCAAAAACCTCCGTCACATAGCTGACGTGGAGGTTATTAGGTGGGTATACTATGCAATGTGTCAGTCTCTTCTGACATACTGCATAACATCATGGGGTGGTGCTCCGAAATCTAACATTTTAAAATTGGAAAGAGCCCAAAGGATGGTACTGAATGTAGCCTGTTTTCTGCCATACTTGTATCCTACTGTAGAGCTTTACCTACAAACACTTCAAAGTCTTGTCAGCAACTTTTTGTTTTATATACTGTTCTCAAGAAGCATTCCTCTTTAACATTTGATCCCTCCTTTACCTCAGGTAAACGCCGAAAATACTCTGCAATACGACTAAAGGTCTAAGAACAAGTTTCTCTCAAAGGTTTTATATTTTCTTAGGTTCCCACTTATATAATAAATGAAATCGTCTTACAACGATTTATTGGCTCCTTAATTTAGATTATAAAGCAACTGAGGATTTACTAACTCATCCAAAATAGTCCAACCCGTCCTTTCCCTACACATATTAGATCACCTTTTTTCGACGTACTTCTCTTTTTGTTTTATTGTTCTTAATCTGTGTGTTTTCTCATTGAGTTTATGTTATGCCCTGTATCCCTTCATATTTACTAAATAAGTAATTATGTTCTCATACCGTGTGGTGGGACCCTGGTGATCTGCTATACAGGTATACCTAGTGCAGACACCAGTCTCTCACAAACTAGTTTCTAAGCTTGTCTAAATTTTTATGATAGCATTGTTTGTGAAGAGAAAAAAAAAACTATTTTAATTTGAATACATGAGACTTAAATAGGCGAAATGTGGGTGTAAGCACCACAGGTGCATCTCTGGCTAACATATCGGAGATAATCGGCACGTTATGTTACATGTTAAATTAGAATAAATACTCAGCAAAGGTTTCGTTTGTACAATGTTACACAAAAGCGGTTAGCTGCACTGTAAAAAGACGATAACAACAAATAACAAAGAGCTAGACCGTGCAAAAAGGTCCAATAAAACTGAAATTAGTTCAGCGAAAAACCTGAGTAAAAACTAGCAACTTTAACAATTTTAACAGCCGAACAACCTACAATAAAGAGCTAGCCTTACCCACTTTAAAAATGTATTAGGTAAAGATGTAGGTACAAGCTATAAAATTTCCATTCGCGAGCTCGAGAAATTTGGCCGAAGCAAGCATATAGTGTGGCCGCGCAGTAAGGTATTTTACGACGTTCAGCAAATTGGGTCACTACAGACGGGCACATTTAATTTACCATATAAAAAGTTTAAACGTGTTTTTGTTTATAAAGTTCTAACGTGATTCGTGTTTATTAACTCATTGATATCTCATGTTTGTTATTTTATTGCGCTTGCGATGTGGTCATTTTAAGGAAGCCGTTTAATTTATTTTATAGGTGTTGAAATGATCGTGAAACTTGTTTACGGAGGTATTCTTTTAACATGTAAGTATCCCAATCATTAAAAACAATAAAATTATGTGTCCGTTCATTCTATTATTTAATAGCGGAAGGAGTTGTTTTTGGACCTGATACAGTAAAGAAATAAATAATCTTCTTTCAAGGGTATTTTAATAAGGGCCTGCAGTTCCATACATTACGAATAACACTAATGCATCCCACAAGTTCCATCAATGCTACTAAATTTAACGAGTCTTTTCTCTGAAATTCAATGTAGGAAGAGCAGAAGAAATTAATGGAAGCTGAATTATTAGAACTTGTGATTACATTTCAGACAGAGATGGAAACCATAAGGGTTCCACGAAAATTCTGAATTGACTGATTTATTGATTTAATTTTATCAACTGTATCAAACACATGTAAAATATTGGTATCCAGCTGCATCCGGTTAGACTGGAAGCCGACCCCAACACAGTTGGGTAAAGGCTAGGCGGATGATGATTGATTTAATTTTAGAAAGCTCTTTGGAGTTGTTTTCAGGTTTTGAAAGGAAAAATGAAAATGTCCACTAAATGATCTTTTCTAAGAAGCATTAAGTGGTTTTTGCGGTTTTTATACGATACCATTTTCTGAATGATGATGAAGTAGGTCCGGGAATAATTATAGTATACTAGCTGACTGCACAGACGTTGTTCTGTTTCCTAGAACTCGCAGCTCCACCTACCAGGACCAATTGTGAATCTAAACCATCCAGGGCCACTCACACACAAACGTTTAAAAACAATTAAAATCGGTCCAGCCGCTTACGAGGAGTTCAGTGACGTACACGACAGATTTACAGAAGAAACATAGTATAGGAATATAAATATAATAAAAAGACATTCTGTCTAAGAAGTACCTACGTAGTAAACTAGTAGGTAAGTAGTAACAAAAACAATAGAATATAAGAAAATATAACAGTCAACGGAGATAATAATTAGTTTAGGTACAACGATAAATAGGAAAGTCGAAATTTCAAGATCTTTCGCTAAAAAAGTGGAGCTCAGCATTATGTTAAAATTGGAGCTTAATTCAGGGAACACAAAGTTATGTAAGTCGAGCCTCGCAAGGTTACTTAGAAGTTATTTGCGGTCTAGATTCCCAGACGTCGGGAAAAACTTCGACATAGTCTTCTGAAGAATTATTAGGAAAAATAATATTTTGTCATCGATAGATAGGATTTAGGAATCTACTATTGAAATTATATTCTTACTTTAAGGCTCCTTCAAACAGGCGCGACACGCGATAAAATCGCGCGCGACACGAAGGCACCGCAAGCACAACAAGTAGCGCAACGAGCAGTGCCTTTATGTCGCGCGCGATTTTATCGCGTGTCGCACCTGTTCGTAGGAGCTTTTATTCATGAAATGTATACAAAAACTCACGCCTTTTTCTTAAACAGAAACCGCAGAACGAATGCTACTCATTTTGCTTCGTTGATGTTCAGATGGTATTTTCTGTTCTTCATTTCGGAAACTCAAATTAACCACAAAGATTTTGTTCAAGAGATGAAGTACAGACGCCAGCACATCAAGCTACTACAATCTGTCAAATTTATTTAATAGATTTTCAACTTTATCGCTAAAGCATAAGGTTTAAAGTTGATTGGGAAAATTTGACAGTTACGGATAGCTTGATGTGCTGGCGTCTGTACATAATCAGCCCATAATGTTCTCGCTGCTGGGACACAGACCTCTTCATTTCGAGAGGGATTGGCCTGTAATCCATCAGCTGTACCACGCGACCCAGTGCGGGTTGGTAGATTTCACGTCTTCGGATTTCGACATGCCGGTTTCCTAACGATGTTTTCCTTCACCGTTTTGAGAGCAAAGGTGATGAAATTATTTACACAAAGTAAAGCGTGTGCCTTGGTACGAACCCACGACCACTCGGTATGTCGGGGCGGTTACCGCTGGGCCACCACTGCTCTGGAAAATCTAGACTTGAATATCAATGAACTACAAAGATTTTATGCAAATGAGTTTAAATAATCCCATGTAGGTAGTTAAAATGAAAGTCAATCTAAACTTTCAGATAACGAAGGCACTTACATACACTACACGTTTTCAGCAGTTTCAGGTACTCCGCAGTTTTGTAGGAAAGCCTCGGTCTAGAGGTCGCGACCGTGTCCTGTCTGACCTCTCTGCCCTGGAGCGACTTAATATCGCTGTATCAAAAACATTATAAAAATATTTAGTTATTTCTAGTTAGTAGATTATTTTTCAGACTTGTTTTCGAACTCTTGTAATTGAATGTTGATTTATTTTCAGAGCCCAAAGGTAAAAATTTATGGATCTGTGTATTTAAAAGATAAGATAAGGTTATCAGAAAGAGTTTTTAGATTGCTTATGTATAAGTTTTACGGTTATGTGTCCCTTAGGTAAGGGACATATAAAGCTTTGGGAGAGGAGTAGAATCAGATCTTTATAAGAATAATGGGGTGGGATTGGAGTGAGAAAAACGACATCGCTAAAATAGAAGTTGTATATATTTCTACAAATAAATATAGAGGAGAAAAGTCCGACCCAAAAAAGACTAATATTGAAGGTTCTCAGTACGACGGATGGCAAGGCTAGAAAGAAGATTAATGGTAGAATGACTTACATATATACATACGTAGTTGAAACAAAAATACTTGCAGCCCCGACCCAAATAAATAGAATTCAAGATAGGAAAAATGATGACACTAAAGTGAGAAATTCGAATCACATTGCGGTCGTCAAAACACTAGACTGGACTGCAGAGAACCAAGGTGGACGCTTTGTAACGCTGATAATAATCGATGGCGATAAGGTCATGTCCTTCAACGCTACACGTATGAAGTTGCGTATTTTAGTCCGAGCAATGTAGGACATATTGAAGTAATATAGGACATTGATGATATAATGTGGGACATTAAAGCATTAAATAAAAAGGTAGCCTCTTTATCGATATCGAACATCTTTCCCGTGAAATTCATCCTGTACTTCAGACGTATTTAAGAGGCTTTTCGTTCGTTGCTCTTTGAGAAAGGTTCTCAATACTTCTCCTTTACTTTCTCTTCTTTTTAAATCCCGTATCTTGTCTCCCTTACTTGAGTGAGACCCCCAAAATTTAAGCGTTTTGACCTTCATCTTAGACAGGTTCGTCGGTCAAGGTTGTGAGGGTCGGCTTGGCTTATCTTTGTTGTTATTGTTTAGGTTTTTTGTTTAAATTAGTTTTATAAACTTAGAAGTTGTGGGTTCTATTTAAAAGTCGCTTGAAGTTGTCTTAAATTGACTTTGGACTTGACTTTTGCTGTAGTTAGTTACAGCTAGTAACTGACCCTTGATTAAACTGAGCGAAACGGCTTGATTTATAAAGATGTTTATGTATTATTTGATCATTATTTCCTACATTTAATATATCTACCAATACTACTTTACTTATATTAAATTCGCTCCATACATACAGCAATTGACCTTTGCTTTCTCCCACGCTTCTTAGTCTACTTCATCGAAGAGCAGTTATAGACGAATGAACTGACATCCGAATAATGATCGATGTCTTATCGTTTTCAACACTTTCCATTTCATATTTGAAATGTTCATACTATACATTCTATTTATTTATTAATATTACTGTACGAGAAGCGGTAAAGTCAATTATAAAATTATGATAGTAACTGTACCCCTCTATCCATGTCATTTGTCCCCGTAATGGGGCTATAGTGTTCACGAGTCCATGACCGAACGTCTGTAATTATTGCACGAAGTGTGGAGAAAATGGTAGGCGTACGACAGCACAAGCTTCATTCATTCGTTCACTCGTTCGATTAGCTGTCAGAGAACTATCATTAGTGGGCTCTTTAGACTCTCGTAGACCAATTGACTCCGCCTCGAAGAAAATGCATCGCGTTCAGTTATCGCTTATCTTGACTTTTTATCGAGAAACCTCAATCAAATTATAAGTAGATGTTGTTGTGTGTAGTTTTATAATCCACCTAATTCAATTGCAAATAGCTTTTGTGGTTTGAAATGTATTTTTGTACTGGAGATTTATTTATATTGATTGCCTCTTTTATTCGTGATGTAGATATAAATAAACTCTACATTCAACATTGAACAATCTGTTATTAGTTTACAAGTTTCGTGACTAACCATTAATAATAAAAGACGAAGAAGAAAACAGCAAACAAATCTACTTAAGCTTTAAGTTTCTTAAGCAACATAAAACTTCGCAATAACTTCTACAAAAGCGTCTGCTTATCTGCTTAACGTGTGGCGCAAAGAAAACAAAATGAGTGAAGACAACTCGGCTTCATATCAATTAGCGCGGAGCAAACAATTACTTTCCGTCACTCCACAAACTTTGTTTTGTGGTTTACGTAACAGACACATAATCCTGTTATTTGCGTAATCTGTTGCGACTCATTCATGCGTGTCTACTTGTTATTTCTCTCGTCGTCGACACCAAAATAGGTAAACCACATTGTAAACAACGGGCAGGGAAAGCAACAAGTCGTGGGGCCAGTGCGATCGCTCCCGCACGACCTCTTCCGGCCTTTTACGACATTTACGATACCATCTATCCTTAACCACCACCCACGAGTTATACGGATCAGACCCACTGATGCGTAATAACCCCAATTTTCATATCAAACATACGTAGGCAACTTTCAGGAAATTGGCGGTCGTTTGATATTGTCAAAGCACGTAATTGCTTATCCACCTTCTCCCACGAATGCACTTAGAGTAACCACACGTAGTATACTTATACTGAGAATGTATACCCCGTACGCTAACTACGCCGAAGTCGAAAGCTTTGCATACGAGTAAAACAAATAGTGCGGTACCGTTCGCATGTTGCACGGTCCGACACTGCGTAAGAGAGTCGTCGTTGCGTTTGCAGTGATGTTCCATTGCTTGCATCGGCGGCAAGTCAGCGATCATCGTGCCGAAGGAAGTGTTGTGGTGTCGAGCTCAAGCCGCGCGGCGACGCGGCGCAACGCGAAGTACAGACTGGCGCGCAATTCGCCAGAAAGGGATAGGATGCGACGCACGCATGCGCGAACACAAACGCGGGAAGCGATTTCTAGAACCGACTTCCGCCAACATGAGCGTCACAGGCAGGCGCGTGGCTATTTGATTTTTGCCGCTTTTGGAATTTTATAGGATCTTTTTGAAATCAAATAGTTGCACACCATTAAACCACAAGACACTGACATAGACTAGACAAAAAGCTTTCGTAGAAATTAACGTAGTCCTCGCATATAAAGCTAATTTGTCTGAAGGAGAAAATGTTATTGTAAGTGAGCGCACTTATTCATGAGGAGATCGAAATTGGAGAACTGTTACGTAAGACTGAGTTCACGTTTGCAAACACAAATATTAGTCGCTTTTCTTGCATTTTTCTCTCTGTCTTTAGGGTCGGAAAATATTAACTATCCTTCTATAGTTCTTGTAGTTGGGACTTGGGATACGGACGAGCTTTTGATAGACTCCTAAGCGGTAATTATTTGGAGTATAGCCTTACACTTACCAGACCAAAAAGGATAGCCTGCCCCCCCAAAGTTCAAAAATTGTTGGCGACTCCATATGAGTTATGCAGCTGTTTAAACTCAACTTTATGAATACTTCAAGAGTTCAAAATATCAAATGTTTAGGACATACTAGTTTAATAGTCTGCATTCCTTTCTGTTTGCGCAGTACCTGTATCGGAATCCAGTATCAAAATAGTATAATAGTTGTTTGAAGTTGTCAGTTTGAGTGTAAACTTCTTCGAACACCTAGCCGTTTCCAGTGATCGCTATAACAAAATAGATCTTTGTATTACTTGCGTTCGGTGCCCTTGAAGACTTAGTAAGGTCAAGATTTTTTAAATTGAATAATTTTGTGCGTCATGTTTTAGGAGATAGTGGGACTCGTGGCCAAGTAATAACAGCCGCACGGCTCGATCGATTAGGTTAAGCTTTTGCTTGCCGCGGTTAGTCCGTGGATGGGCGACCATCTTTACACACCGAAACCCCTCCGTGCCTCGGAAAGCACGCTAAGCCGTTGGTCCCGGCTATCATTGTGGATCTTTGACAGTCGTTACGGGTCGTCAGAAGCCCGAAAGTATGACAAGGACAACCAGACTTACTAAGGGGTATCGTATTATCCAGTAACTGGGTTATGGAGGTCAGATCGGCAGCTACTCCATGTAAGCTGCATCCGTTTAGACTGGAAGCTGACCCCAACATAGTTGGGAAAAGGCTAGGCCGATGAGATTTTAGGAGGTAAAAGTAGAGGAAGGATAGGTTGAGTGAAATATATTGTAAGTACATAGTTCTATACACTTGTTCGGCTCGGCATGATACGGAACAGCCGGGCGGCAAAATCGAAACAGATATAATATATAAATTATGAGTCATATTATAGGTGCAAAGTCAGCAACATCCTGTTTTTCAATGATAGCAACTTTGAATGCAGTCTGTCAATGTAAAATCGGCTTCATAGTTTGACATAATCAGTTTCTAGCAAAAACAGCAACATCTCATAAAATAACCGTTAAAATTTTTATAGTGAAAACACCAATATCACATAGTAACTTAACTGCACTGCTGGCGGTATGGCGGTAAACAATATTTTTGGTTTCTACCAAAAATGTTGTTTACCGCCATTTTAGTATAACTAGTTGTTTGCTAACTTTGCATCTAACGGGTGTAAAGAAACGGTACATCCCGTCATTGTGATCATTTTTTTGTTCAATATCTCCGTAACCAGAAGGTTCCCAGGTATTGGACCATACCTGGGAACCTTCTGGTTACGGAGATATTGAAGGTCAAAATTTCAACTTTTACTGAGGTTTTTTTACGAAAATCAGTTTATAATGTTAAACTTATAAAGTTATAACACAACTTTAAATACCCCCACGACCGCTTCAACGTAGCATGCACCCATAAGCACAATGTTTTACATGCGTTACATTGCGCTCTACCTACAATACGTAGTTGACGGCTATATAATGTGTCTTTTTACACCCTGTATATGATTCTTATGTTCAGTACAAGCCGCCTGGCTTAGCTTGACTTGTGCCGAACCGACCCGAACATGATTCATCAAAGGTAGATACAGGTTTGCTGATCGGCACGAACCGAACGAAGACGAATACGTGCACGAATTGCTGCGCCGACAGCAAATAAATTGGGATAGTTGCAGGAGGATGACGATATAAACTTAAGTTCTTTAAGCCATTACTTGGCGCTAATAAGCAGCTGATGGAAGAACCTATTGCTCGTTTAAGGCTGCCTTTCCACCAGAGACGAGCGAAGATGCGTAGCGAGGGTTGTGTGTAAAACTAACCAATACCAACGCTAACTTAGTTCAAGTTATAAAAATGAAGCGATGTTATTGGTTGGTTTCACACACATCCCTCGCTACGCATCACCGCTCATCTCTGGTGGAAAGGCAGCCTTAATTTCTTCATTCAGACAAATTATATAATAGGGACGTTTATTACAATTATAAGTTTATAAGTGCATTTACTTTGCACCTGGATCTAACCATTGGGTCTAACTAGTTTCTTTTATAGAGTACCCACAAGCCTTTATACAGTTTTAAATGATTTTTTTCTTTGTATTTATGGAAATGGAATGGAATTAAGTACTTACAGGTTTACGTCGTGTTATTGTCTCATATTATGTATATGTCGCAGGTTTTTCATAAAATTAGGTTTTTGATGAAAAACCTAGGTTTTTGATGAAAAACCGGAAGATGACAAAATTATTACTTTATGTTATCATAAGCCTGAGAAAATCCAGTTTTTTTATCAAAAACCTAGACTGTATTAGTTTTATGATAAAAAAGGTCAGGTCGACGGAGCCCCGCTGCGCGGGGCTCCTATTTCTGTCTGCAGGGTTTAAAGGAACCTAACCAAACCGAACCTCGGGGTGCCCCTGACGTCGACCGATTTCCTTCTACATTTTTAGCCAAGGGCCTGCAGTTACACTTAAGTTTAGTCGGAAAAAGATAGAAGAAACTAACATTAACACCTCGTCGAAGATAAACCTAGGTTTAACCGGCTAATCTTAAGTTTATGCTCACACCTACCTTTAGCCGTAACATATATAACATTTATACCCCTACCCTCTACCCATGTTGGCAAAAAATAAATGATTTGATTTGACCAGCGCTTATATTTTATCATAAACCCAAACTAGTTCAGGTTTTTGATCAAAAATCTGGATTGGTAGAGGTTTATGATGAAATTGAGTTTGAAATGTGTCATCTTCCGGTTTTTCATCAAAAACCTAATTTTATGAAAAACCTGCGACATATACACGGCCAAGGAACTATTTTATTGTCTACAACCAAATAATATTATTTGTGTTGTATTATCTGGATGTATAGATGTTTTAGGACAAAACTGTTTACTTTGTTTTGGTAAAGTAAATTGTATACTATGTTTTGTGTAAGATGGATGCAATGTTATGGAACAATGATTATAGACAATGAAATGGTTCCTTGTCCGAGTATACATCTTTTTTACGGGGCTGACTGTACTGTATAAATATGTTCGAGTAAAAAGCTGTTTGCTTTATAAGAGAAAGGAAATAGTCAAGATGGAAAATAAATTGATTTTGTTGCTCCAGTTTTCTCCATACGCGGTTTCCATTATAAATTCCTAGAGGAAACCTATAAGTTATTAAATTACTTCGGCACGGAGATTTCCATTTTCTAATGGAAGCCTGATTAAGTAGCACATTAGGTCAAGGTTGGTTCTTTTCCCCGGAGTCGATTCCTTGGCTAACTGAACTTCATTATTAACTAGTTCAAGTTAAAATGTTCTTTGTTTGCCACAATTTATTGCTTAACTTAGTAATTGGCATTAATAAACATAGCTTAAAGCAAAGTTGAGTCGTTGTCGGCCGCACGGGGATTTCGGACGGATAATAGCGATCATAAATTCGCCACTTGAAAAACCAGATTTCTTTCGTTTTTATTGCTGTTTAAGACATTGTTTTACGTGTTTTATTTATACTTAAGTCGTTAAAATATTGCTACCGAATTTTTAAATTGAAAGAGTGAAACGAAGCGAACTTACATTGTCTCAATATTGGAACCAGTTGGGTAATTGCGTGACAACAACAACAACAACAACAACAACAATGGCAATGCCTTCCATTTTGACACTTCAACAACATTCATTGTGTTATTAACTGAATTGGTTTATGATTTAAAGTGTGTTACGTAATTAGGATACTGAAGGGCATTTAATGGCACAAGTTACTATAAAACACCGCTCAATAGGTGCGCGAACGATGTGTAAGTTAGACGCGGGTATCGCAGCCGTGATAAACAGCAACCCAAGTGAAAATATAACATAAAGGTCTTTTAGACGCCGCCGCGCGCCGCACATATGCCGAGCGGATGCGATTTCAGCGATAACATCTGTATTAAGAAGGAGAAGCGGGGGCAGTTTTTCACAATCCCCTTCAGATGATGTCTTGAATCTTGAAGGTCGTTTAGCATGACCGAGATCTCTGATATTACCCTAATATAAGTGTAGTGGATGTTTTACGAGCCATTCAGCTCGACGGCCACGGAGATAATTTGCGTGGACGTGTGATAAAATCACCGGGTCCTTATTTAAGGCCGGGTTCGGACGAGCTGGCCCATTGTGCTGTTTAAGCGACGGTTAAGTGGTGATTAGGAGGAGTACACATCTGTGATACGAGCCGAGATAAATATCAATAAGTAAACACGGTTACGGTATATTTATGGTTGAAGACATGAGCAGAAAATGTTTCGGATGTACCTGCAGCGAAAATAAATGATGTTTATCTGATTATTACGCATGAAGTAAGTTGCGCACTTGGATATTGATTTTATTCTTGTTGACGGGCGTGTTTATGAGGGGCCCGTGGCTAAATATTAACAGCCGCACAGGTCGATCGATCAGGTTAAGCTACGCTTGCCGCGGTTGGTCTGTGGATGGGTGACCATCATTACATACCGAGACCCCTCCATGCCTCGGCAAGCACGTTAAGCTGTTGGTCCCGGCTGTCATTCGTGAATCTTTGACAGTCGTTACGGGCAGTTAGAAGACCGAAAGTCTGACAACCAGTCTTACCAAGCGGTATCGTATTACTCAGTTACTGGGTTGTAGAGGTCAGATAGGCAGTCGCTCCATGTAAAATACTGTTATTCAGCTGCATCTGGTTAGACTGGAAGCCGACCCCAACATAGTTGGGAAAAGACTATAGGTACAGATGATGACGGGCGGGTTTTTGCGCTTTATACATAGTTTAAAAAGACTTACCTTACTTTTACAACTCGATCAATTTCAATTTCAAAACCCAGCTTACCTGAAACAAAAATAAAATCTTTAACAAATCCGAGCTAACGAACTGTTAGTGAGAATTTCCATAAAATAAATGGTGGTATATTAAAGAGCATCGCTTTAACTATTGAATTGAGCCATGGACACCGCCGGTTACGGGAATATTTGGTTTTATTTTCGATTTCGGACGGCAGATCGAACCATGCCGTTTCGAGGCAAAACGCTTAATTGAAAAATGCCTGTAGTTCTATCTATTTTTGTTTCCGATGCTATCTATGAACATTGTGTAAATCTTTTTTATTGGAGACCGATAAACGATGTACGGAAACAAATATGTTTGCTGCGTATGAAATAGCGATGTTAGATTGTTTGCCCTACGCGGATTTTTTTTTTCACTTTTTTTAACTAACCTTGGCCAGAGGCTATGTAAACATTGTCATACAACATAGCAATGCCATCAGGCTCTTGGGTACATTATAAGTTGATAGCGATGCCGATGAAATTTTCGACACCATATTTTAGTTTGTGAATAGTTTTAGTTTAACTTAACTAAATCATTTTTTTATTTTTATTAATTAATTTGGTATTAGTTGTTATTTGCGCATATATTATTTTAATTCTAAATTAAATTATTTTCACGACATAACATGAATTTACTGTAATAAATAAATAATATGTTTAATCATAAATCTTTAATTTTCTCTCTATTTTATATTACATGCACCGGTTAATGAAATGCACAATCTTAAAGAGAAAGGTGTATGAGGTAGGACGGTCCTGGGTTACGGATCACTCGGTTTTCTTTGATACAACATGTTAATTTGTTTGTTTTGTTAATATGTTCATTTTTCTGAAAAATATTTTTTTTTTTATTATTATTATTAATTTACAATACGGTTAGAGTGTATTTGTAAAGAAAGAAAGAAAGAAAATACAATCTGATAGCCATT
Source organism: Luperina testacea (assembly GCA_927399505.1). Lineage (NCBI taxonomy): Eukaryota > Metazoa > Arthropoda > Insecta > Lepidoptera > Noctuidae > Luperina > Luperina testacea. Next base: position 11,209,206 of record OV656768.1, on the reverse strand, counting down.
TTATCAGATTGTTGTAAACAAATACAGTATACTCATAGTTTACTTGTCTCACTGAATAAAACAATATAAATACTGGTCAGTTTTTCTAGATTTCTGAAGCATCTTAATGTATTGACTAAAATATCAAGCTCGCAAACACTAGAGACGATTCATGTAAACAAAATACTCAATACTAAGTAAACACTTTTGCGCTATCAAGATGAGAACTAACTAGGTAGATTGTATTCGTAGCACAAAGGTCTTATCCCTGAAAGTCCATAAAACAGAAAGTATGACCCAAATATCGGCAATGTTTGTTTAGGGCGCTGTCTCATGGAACTTAAACCATTATTCAGGATTCTGTCGGTAAATGATATATTATGTCGAGTGTGAACAGCTTTTGATACCGATATAAATGATTAAAAATATTTGTTAAAATCGTAGATACATTAATACATTATTTTATTGGCGTCATTTAAAGATACTAATCAAATTGTTGTTGATAAATGTGTTCGTAATATCGTCGTACTATAGCCGTAAGTCTATATGAGGATATTAATTTTCGTTCCTTTTGGCACATTGCCCGGAACATTAACGCAATCCACTCTACATAGCTGTATTAATAAAATGTTTTAGTTCATTCTTTTTCATTATTCATTAGGATACAGATACAGACATAATTATTTATTTATTTTATTTTACCATTTATGTAGACACACATATAAACAGACACGAAATAAAACAGAACAGAAAAATAGAACGAAATTATGTTGGGATGGACAAGGCGCGGGCCAGTTATGTAATTAGCCTATTATACCATTAGCCGCCCTTTCTATTATGCTTCAATTAAAGGCGAGATCTTTGTCTGCTCCAATTAGCTACTAATTAATTTATATGAATTTTGTAGCAATATGAGTAATTTAAAACATTCTAAAATTCCTATCGCATTGTAGAGTACGTTATTTAAACTCGGTCATTATAGACTGAGAACGGCGAGCGGGCAGCGCAAACTGTATTAAATTAAAACACTAGGTCACACTGTATTCGACTGAATTTCACTCAAAGGTAGCACCAATGCCCTGTGGTTTTTTGACACGTATCACAATATGAAAACAATACGCCGCAGCGTAATCCATATTAAACAATCAAAATGGAGTGAAAGCCGACGTTCGCCACAATATGAAAATTTGCCATTGTGCGGCAATGTCGGTGTGTCAGTACACATTTTTGGCGATCCCATGTAATGGGCCACGTAAATACGGCTGCGAGCGACAGCCCACCAATTACAAAATCATTAATAAACAGCCCGAAATATGAAGTGGTGAAATAATAAAGTCGGAACGATTCGCCGCGCAAATTGTCGGCTACCAGCCGTTGCTTGCGATTTATTCATAAGTAAATTGTACCCAATGTTGGTTTATTGGATAGCCACGGTAAACGGTATTATTATTAAAATATTGATCCTTTTATAGGGGAACTGATCTTCAAACGAGCGGAGATATTAGATAATTTCGGAGATGTAGCAGACTATCGTGATATCATTTACTACGCTATGGTAATTTTGAATTACGGACATTGGTTCTTGGAAATTAGTGTTCTGAATTTCAGACATTGGTTCTTGAAAATTAGATTGTTCAGAATTTCAGACATTGTTCTTGAAAATTAGAGTGTTCAGAATTTCAGACGTTAGTTCTTGGGAATTAATAGAGCGCTATATAAGAGTAAATTCAAATACCTAACTGGCCGTCCGGCCAAATTGGTATGTCTGGTGATGTAACTCATTTTGTTTTGTAATCTACATACATATATGCTCTTTATTTGTATGTATGCAAACACCCATACAGTGCCCACTTAATAAAAACAGTTCCTTTTACTTAAGTAGATGTATACAATTCGTAACTTCTGGCTATGCCTGTCAGGTCTTTTGGAAAGACTAAAAAAATCAATTTGGCCCGCAAAAGGTTACAATGCGTGCCACGAAAGATGAGACTTGACCCCGCCTCCCCCGCTCTTTTCGCCGCCCCTATGACGTCCGGTCCCGTCCCGCACTCAGACCTCATACCGCAAAAAATACCTACAATCGTGTTCTGCGCAAGTCAAACCACGTGGTGTGTCAAGTCTCATCTTTAGTGGCACGCATTGTACAATGAATCAATTTAAAAGCGTTTCCTTAACAATTAAGATTATGTTTTTATATTTTTGTAGATACGAGAGAAAATACTTCAAAGAGATGAAAAAGTCTGCGGGATAATTGTGTAAAGGCTCCTTCAAACAGGCGCGACACGACCCGCGAAAGGCACCGGAAGTCGCGCAACGAGCGGTGCCTTTGTGTCGCGCGCGATTATATCGCGTGTCGCGCCTGTTTGTAGGAGCCTTAACACACTATCAGTAACAATGGCTTTCATTTTGACAGTTCAACAACATTCATTGCGTTATTTACGTTGTTGAGCAGACACATTTTTCAAACTTATGAAGCAATGGGTTAGCAATATCCTTCAAAATGATGCTCTCCAGAGAATTAATGGTTTATCTACTTAGCTGCGAACCACATGGCAACTAATTGAATAAGTTAAACATGAACAATATCAAACAGAATACATTTAATAACCTTGCTTACTGTAACGTTTATTAATTTAATTAAGTACCAGCTGTTAGGCGTCTCACGACAACATTCGTTGAACGGTTTACATTTAACGTAATACTATACCAATACTTTAATGCTATTATACTAGAATAGTGCTAAAACCTAACTTTACAAATAACACTGAAATATTGTTATTATGTTAACAGATGTTCAGCGCTCGTGACCGTGACCGTTATAAAATAAAGTTTAAGGGGGGGGGGGGGGGATGCGCTAGGGCTGTCCGAAATTCAATTTTCCTTACATTTTTAACAATCTTCAGGTCAGTGTCAGGTTGTATGTTGATTCAAAGTCAAAGTCAAAATCAAATCATTTATTTCAAATAGGCAAATTAAAGGCACTTTAGAACGTCAAAACTTCAGTAAAATTGGTAGTGTTCGTACGGAGAAGAATGGGCAAGAAACTCCACCGTTACTCTTTTAAAATGTGATTTAAATATAATTTGCGACCGTAACAAACATATTTGTTACGGTCGCAAATTATATTTAAATCATTAGAATGACATTTGAATTGACATTACAGAATTATAATCATTAGAATAATAATGCATAATCAGCCTATAATGTTCCCTGTGCTGGGACACAGCCCTCCTCTCTTCGAGAGGGATTGCACTATTATCTACCACGCGGACTCGGTGCGGGCTGGGAGGTCACATGTCTTCGAATTTTTGGTTCTAGGACATGCCGGTTTGCTCACGACGTTTTCCTTCACCATTTTGAGAGCAATGATGATGAAATTATTTACACAAAGTAAAGCGCCTGCCTGGGTTCGAACCTACGACCTACAACTCGTAAGTCAGGGCCGTTACCCAGTGGTAACGGCCCTGACTACAGAGAGACAGCCCTGAGACAGAGCAGTGGTGACCCAGTGGTCACCACTCTTTACCTACCTATAATCTCACACCCTCTATCTCTCTCTCTCCCTGTTCATTAAACTTCTTAAGTCAATAGTAAATCACTACTTCACAAGGTGTTGCACAGAAAATACAGCACCGCTAAGTGAGAGGGCATTAGTTGCTTATCGTCCATTCTATGAATCACTTGAATAAACCGATTTCCTCTTAATGGAACTCCTACGCACTCCGTATAAGAAATTTACACCTTACTCGTTATCGCCGTAACTGTTTTCTTTCTAGCTATCGTAAAGATCTTTGCCTGCCTCATATACAGGATAACGAAATAAATATTTGCACGGTGAGTATTTACATAGGCATTATGTCTTAAGATGTAAATAACGTATTGTGTAACGTTATTATTAAGATTATGTAAGTCAAAGTCAAATCATTTATGTATTTCAAATAGGCACTTATAAGGCAATGAATGTCAAAATATAAATAAAATGAAAAAATGTTATTAGATGAATCATTGCTTATGTCAGAAAAAATACGATTTAAAGGAATATTTGAGAAAACACATTACCCCACCTGTCAAGCCCCGCGCGTGCCCTATGTTTGTACAATACAATAGAGAACCATTTGTGTCTCATTAGCGGAACTTGAGAGGTCCAAACTGATATCCAAAGAACTTTACGCGACAGGACGCGAAAAGACACAAATTAAAAAATATTTACCGTGCCTCGCAAAAAATTCAAGATACGAGTACGCTACGTTATAACCGATTCATTATAAATGTTACTCATATTTCTGCAATAATATAATCCCTTCTTTGCATTCATCATTCTCGGAGGAAAGGGTAAGAGTAACTTATTATGATAATCTAAACGAGAGACTCCCGCGGCCCGAGGCCCTAGCACAAACGTGCACGTAGCACAAACGTGAGACGTAAACGTGACGTAAGTTAGGACGATTTAAAAAAATCGAAAATACATCTATCCCATTGAATTTTGTTTCAAATGTTTGCTACAAGCACATTAATTATCACCCGTAGACATGAATAAAGTCATAAAACGAAATAAATATTATGTGACAGACGGGTATTTTCAATTTTAAAATCGTTCGAATTTACTTTAGGTGTTTGTACACCGCCACGTCAACGAGCACGAGATGCGCCAAAGTAGGGATACAACATTTACTATGGCCGGGTGTCCACCGCTAGACCGTCAACGGGACGTCACGTTCGGTTTGAATAATCTCGTTTCTCGTTGACGCCCCGTTGACGTGGCGGCGGAAAAACGCTGTTACGTTTGATCCTCGCGTTCGTGCTGGGCCAACAGGATAACAAAACAAAATCGCATCTAAATCAGTTCTCGGAATCAACTTTATTCCGTAAAAGCTTAGCATCAAGAATAGTGGAAATACTGAGACAGGATAATGTAAACTAGAGCATAAATTATTCGGTATTTTCGAAGCGCAGTCTTGTCATTATATATTTTTAGTACTCCAGCCACGGAATCAATTCCCTTGCAGACATTTTTGCCAATTTATGGTAACAAGTTTCAGTTTTACGATACGCAAAAATAACGGTACTACATAGTAATGTTTTTTCTCTAGAGTCCATTCGTTCGGCCACGTGTCCAATAAATTCGAGGATACTTGCAAATATAATGCTGATTCCTTGGAAATAAGGTTTTATGGGCTGCTGGAAATGTCGCTGTTTTGACGTGAATTGGCTCAAATCCCGGCTCGGCTGTAAATATGAATAAACCTATTTCTTATATACATCATCATCTGCCTAGACTTTCCCAACTATGTTGGGGTCGACTTCCAGTATAACCTTATGCAGGTGAATCCCAGTATTTTACATGGAGTGACTGCTTATCTGAGAAGTTCTTATATACAGTATGTTAACTAACAGAGGGCGTTCCCGTTAAACCCGCAATAGTATAGCATCCATACATGCTAAAAAAATATTACCATTCGAAAATAAAATGTTTTTATTTTTTTTTATATTAAAATATTCACAAAAAATCGTAAATTGATACTCTATTTATTTAATTAATTCTAATTTATTTAATTAAATAAATTCCGACATTGCTGTCCTTCAAGTACGCGTGTACAGAGTGTTTCTTTAAAGTATCAATTTACGATTTTTAGTGAATATTTTAATATAAAAAAAAATAAAAACATTTTATTTTCGAATGGTAATATTTTTTTTAGCATGTATGGATGCTATACTATTGCGGGTTAACGGGAACGCCCTCTGTTAGTTAACATACTGTATACCATGGTACCTATAATTCTTTTAAAAAATAACATTTAACGTAGAAATATAGATACCAAAAATTGAATGTCTGTCAGAGCAAAATATTACTTTGATTCTACTAAAAATATTTTTACACTGACGGTTACTGATGTTAACAGTGACCAAAATGAATGCCTATCGAAACTGTCGATGTTTTTCATTGAATTTCAGGTTGAATCAAAACGTTTCCAAGTATTTCATTTATTTTTTGAACAACGCTTTCAATAAGTATTTATTTTACTTTTTCCGTTTTATTATTTTATCTGATCGTAAGTTTTTATTAAAAAAATATTTACTAGTTAATAAATTTAATCTACTACATTGCATAGGATTTTTTAAAATGGCGTAGAATAAAGTTTACAAATGTTATTTTAAACAAATTTTCAGTAGGCACTGTAGGTAGCTACTGTAGTTAAATGTCTTTTTGGAAATACCTTTCCTATTGATTATGCGTAGGTAGCTAAAATTGCCAAAAGGGCTTTAGCAAAAAAAAAAAAACTAAAACATAATTAGATAATTATGATACAATGATAATTAAAAAAAATAGATTAGTTACTCATTAATTATTTTCATAAGACGGACTAACCTAAGATAATAGGTTAAAAATGCAACTGACATCTCATCACCTGCCTAGCCTTTTCCTAACTATGTTGGGGTCGGCTTCCAGTCTAACCGGATGCAGCTGAATACCAGTATTTTACATGAAGCGACTACCTATCTGACCTCCAAAACCAAGTTATTGGGTAATTTCGGGCTTTTGACAACCCGTAACGACTGTCAAAGTTACAAGAATGACAGCCGGGACCAACGGCTTAACGTGCTTTGCGAGGTACGGAGGGTCTTAGTATGTAAAGATGGTCACCCATCCAAGGACCAACCAAGCCAAGCGTAGCTTAAACTGATCAATCGAACTGTGCGGCTGTAAATAATATATGTAGTATTCTTCGATCGCGAAGTCCTGCACTGAGTCTATATGAGTCTAATAGACTGATTAATATCCGATTGCGTTGGCTTTATTCCAATCCATATTCTGCTTTAATAAGTAATCATCGATGATAACGAGACACAGTAATCATAAGTACTAACCAATGAATACACAGTAATCATGAGTACTAACCAATGAATACACAGTAATCATGAGTACTAACCAATGAATACATTTGCAAAGTTCAGTACGAAGGTACTTTTAATTCCACAAAAACTTGGCTACTTGTTCCCTCAATTACTTACAAAAGAAATCTTTTGAAACATAATTTCAAAGATAGTTTTCATTTGGTCCATAAATGCGTTTTCAGGGATTTTATCCGAGCATGCCGTATTCATGGCTACTCACATTTCCGTCGCAAATTTTCCACGTTTGCTGAAAATAATTAATAAAGTCTACGTTGCCTCTCCTAGTTTCAGTTTATTTGTTGGTCGGCCAACCGGTTAATTACAGTTTTATGTTTAAAATTTTTATAACCAATAAAATGTTCTTAGTTTTATTTTTCTGAGAAATTCTCTGCGCGCATTTCGAGTTATTTCGATTTTATATTTTTAAACTTTTGTAAGTAGAACGGTTAAAGTTTGAGCTTTTGTTGAGTATAAGTATGTCTTTTAAGGGGCTTACATGACCTAAAGCGCGGTCACTGTCGGACTGCATAGAAAAGAAAGAGAAGCGCGATGACGCTGGTAATTTATTGTCAACAATTTAATTACAAAAAATCTATTGTTTGGACAAAAAAATTAAAACACTAGTATTTTAGTATGTTGCTTGTAGAATAATCTGATAAAAAATTAGAATGATTGTATATATATTAGTATGGTTTTTATTGTAAAAAGAAAGTTTTAGAGGTATCTTCATGATTTTTTTCTATCGTATCAATTAGTTGTATTAAGTTTTCAACACTATCTACCTAGCATATATCGTGACGAATATCATATATTTTTCTGATTTTGTTTACTGTAGTTAATCATATAGATACTTTTATTGTTTCTAAAACTTGCGTTTTTTGAGTTTAGGTCCTGTAAGGCCCCTTAAGAAGAAAGGAATCTATGGAATTTAGTCTAGTCTAGTTCAACAAAGCGTGCAGTTTCTAAATAATTTCAACTGTATAATAAAACTATCTGACCGGCTCATGGCTAAGTAATACAACCTCACCGGTCGATCGATCAGGTTAAGCTACGCTTGCCGCTGTCAGTCCACGGATGGGTAGTCATCTTTTCACACCGAGACCTCTCTGTGTCTTGGAAAGCATGTTAAGCCGTTGGTTTCGGCTTTCATTCTTGGATATTTGAAAGCCGTTACCGGTTTTCAGATGTGCGAAAGACTGGCAACCAGTCTTACCAAGGGATATTGGGTTACCCTGTAACTGGGTTATGAAGGTCAGATAGACAGTTGCTCTATGTAAAATACTGGTATTCAGCTGTATCCGGTTAGACTGGAAGCAGATCACAACATAGTTGGGAAAAGGTAAGGCGGATTGAGTAAAACTGCCTACTAAAAACATTTCCTTGATATCCAGACTAATTTTAAATACAATGATGAAGACAAAGTGCCTTGTTTTTTACTGAAACACATTTGAGGTGCAGTAACATAATACTCACTAACAATGAAATAAGAGACCCAAAAAAGCATTTCATTTTGTCGTTCACAGTGAAGAGACGACAAAACAAGCCACGAAAAATAAAGCCCAATTAACTAAGAAAAGAGCGACTACAATGGATTAGGGATTCTAGATGAGCTCTGCTGAATTATGCTGTATTTTTTCTTCTCAATGGCTGTCCAAATATTATGTTGCACTGATAGCAGTGCAACATAATATTTGGACAGCCATTGAGAAGAAAAAATACAGTATTATTACTAGAGTAAATTAACCCTCTAAGAGCATAGGTTCTTAGAGGGTTAATTTACTCTAATATTATAAAGTTAACTATTAATGAGCATTTTCAACCGCTTTGGAAAACTCATCAAATATATTATGAGTTTTCCAAAGCGGTGGAAAATTCGCGAAAAATATCGTTTTTGTTGAAGTAAGTCGCGACAATATTAAATATACAGAATGGCAGGATGACGCGCTGTCAAAAAGCCAGATCTCGTAATTTAAAACGTTCAAAATGTAGTCGCTGTCTGATCTCGGCGACAAACAAATTTAAAAAACTTGTCAAAATTTAGGGAAATTAGAGGTATTTTTGACAGATTGAGACAGATCTGACTGTGAACGTTCTTAAAATTATGAGGAGGCCTGTGTCCCAGCAGTGGGAACGTTAAAGGCTGATGTATGTAGGTATGTATGCCCCTCTGTTACTATGGATTCATTACATGATTCTGAAGAAAAAAAACAAGCTTTTCCATTCACTCTGACCGCGTAGGTAGCTGAAGTTTTCTATCAGCACATTTTTTTTAGATAGCCGACGAAAATTTTCTACGCTTACTGAAACCATGAATTCAGGACATGATTCTAGAAACTTTTTTTTTTCTGGTCGGGGAGAAGCCTTCAAAAGGCACCCGCCCTCCGGGGAGGGAGGTCGGGGAGTGTGGGATTTTACCTCACTAAAACCGCCCCGGTGCTCACCATTAGCACATAGGGGTGGTCCCGGTTCCTCATAAAAGACCAATTCCGGAACCCCCCCGTGCAACGCCTGTAAGGCACATCCCTGGGGGGACTGTAAAGGGGCCTCCCCTGAGCCTCGCTATGCACGGCAGCACGTGATCACTGTGCCACTGTCTTCCCTGGGGCCACTTGGTGGGCGGACAGAGTCCCCACTCTGTGCGCCCGCGACCCCAAATGATGACCCTAGAATCATGTGCTGAATTCATGGTTTCAGTTTGCGCGTCGATGTCCCTGTAACCCTGTATAAAGGATATTTATTATAATATAACCAACAGTTTTTAAATTTACTTATTAATAAAACAGGCAATAATAAATTGTTAATATGTTGTTGCATATTAATTAATAAGAGAAGCGATTTCAATTAATGTTTCATCAGTGTCATTGTGCAGTTAAAAGGACATTACAATATCATTATTGTAATGTCCTTTTAACTGCACAATGCAATGCAATGCCGTTGCAATTGATTAAAATTTGTCAGTAAATCTCATGATTTACAAGTTTTAATCAATTGCAACGGCGGTGCTCGATTTGTTTACTTCACATGTAGGTATTCGGTATGTCAACTATGTCAGAGTCAACATTGTCCCGCATAGCGAATTATACAGAAAAAATTACTGAACTGTTTTTATTTGGCGTTCTAAACTTAATTAAATGCCCAACTGATTGCCGACCGTTTATGTTCGTGAATTATTTTATTAGAGTTCCCATCTTTTTGTAAGCTCGTGTTTCTGTGACAAATAAATATATTCTTCGTTCTTATTTTTCTTTATTATTTTTCACTTCTAGTAAGAATTAGCGAGTATCCGTGTCGGTCTCCATGGCCTGTGTCCGAGATATTTTGTTGACGTAACTCGGATGCCTGTCTTTGTGCCTAATTTGTACTTGCACAGGATTGTGCTTTAAATAATAAAAATCAATTATGTTTTCTGCACCATTTTTTGAAGAGACTCTTTGCAATGAAGCTTTTTCTTTGTTTCTGGCGTTATGTAATTTCGGTGTTGTATTTTCTTTAAGGCGCGGTACGAAGCAAATTTTTAGGTAATTGACAATAGCGCATCGCGGCAACACATAAGGTTCAAAACAGCGATGCGTTCAATGTTAGTTGAATCGAATCACCACCAAAATAAAAGTAATTTTACAGTTTTAATTAAATTAAAAAATAAATGCACGACTCAGTGGCATATTTTTAGGTATTTCATTAGTTTGAATTCCCTTTAGTATCATTACATAATATATGACAGAATACGATCAAAATTTTGAGAATTATGCGTCGAAGAATATTTTTTGAGCTCTGCTTTACGTTTTTTAATCATGATACGAGGGATTTTAAATGGGAATACGAGGGAAATGTATTTGAATAAGTCTTTTCTTTGAACATTAGAACATACACATTTTTTTTTGGCTTGTAGTATTTACCAATACGCCCTGTGCGACAAAAAACTGAGCGTTTTATGGTGTCCTATACGTTTGGGCAGCGCCTTAAGGTGACGTATAAGCGTGTTTTAGATATAGGTACAACTTTACGATATAGAAAGGAGGGGTAGTGCCAAAAAGGTAGGAATAAAAAGAAATGGTGGGTAAAGTGAATACTTATTAACTTCAGAAAATTGGCAGAACTGAGAGTTCTGCACCTTTTCTAATCTTTAAGCCCAGATTCTATTTGAATCAGGATTCTATGGCCCAGTAATGTACTGATCTAGGTTTAATGTACCTCTGTCACCGCCTCATCGGTAACCCAATATCCAACAAGATGATGTAACACACTATTGATATATATCTGGTTTGAGAGGGACATCAATTCCTGTGAATGGCCTTTACATAGTTACCGAGAATCAGCCTCTAACATTATTACACTACCTACTACGTACCAGGCACACAGTGATTCACAGGAGATAGTAATTGAAATCTCTTTGAAGATCCAATAACACACAGCTGGGATTAATATCTCCTGTATAATAATATAACGTACAGTGTACCAGGAACTAATTATTGGATAGTGGTCTGTCCACAGAATTACTGGTCAATCGACTAATGACGTTTGTAATTGGATATGTATTGCATTCCGCATATTGATATCGGCTTGAGGGATTACTGTGTCTGCATAGCAAATGATGTGTGTCTAACGGTGGTCATTATAATGTTAATTTAAGTGGGGCAATGGTGGGGATTGACTTATGGCTTGAATGTAAATCACCGTAAAATGAAAAATGTTAACACTTCATATTTGCCTTATCATCTGCCCAGTCTTTTCCCAACTATGTTGGGGTCGGCTTCCAGTCTAACCGGATGCAGCTGAATACCAGTATTTTACATGGAGCGACGGCCTATCTGACCTCCACAACCCAGTTACTGGGTAATACGATACCACTTCTTGGTAAGACTTCTGACTACCCGTAAGGACTGTCAAAGATTGACAATGAACGGCTTAACGTGCTTTCCGAGACACGGAGGGGTCTCGGTATGTAAACATGGTCATCCATCCACATACCAACCACGGCAAGAGTAGCTTAACCTGATCGATCGACCTCTACGGCTGTTATTATTTAGCCACGGGCCCCTCTTTTTGCCTTAGTTACCTTTAAATTAAAGTGGATTATTAAATGCAAAGGCTGCAAAACAAACTAACGTATGGATCTACCTTATAAACTATAATTTTAAAGAGCTACGGTGTCTATGCTTAGTTATGGGCTAACTAACATTCAAGAGTTGTTTGTCCTGACAGGATCAGTTGTTTGAGCTAAGAACAAATTGTAGCAATCTACCTTGCGACAATTTGTGACTGAGTTGGCAGTTTATGCAGCTAAATCATAGGTGGAGAACTGGAACCATACCCTAGTCCTCACACGCAAAAACACCAAATTTCTCTTTAGAAAACTAAGTACATCTAAAGAAAAAAAAAACAAAGAAAAAAGCTTTTATAATAAACAAAAAGAAAGTCATACCTACGCATACCATATAGTTAGAGCCGTCCACTCCCTTCCGAGTACATCTGTACTTGTTAGTGCTGTCGGGTCTGTTGACCCGACAGCACTCGAAATAACGGTATTAGTGTTAAGAACAAAACAAAGCTTTTCTATTATATCCGAGGTAATCACGAGACGGCCGGCGGCCGCAGGATTCCCGAACCATAATTCCGTCCAATAATCCTTCACGATGAAGAGTTGAATAGGGCTGATGTGTTATGGCATATTCCAGAGCGCAGTTTCCTTAATAATTTGTCTCAAAGTTAAGGCACACGGGTTCTACGATTGGTTTACGAACTTATGTCACTTTGTGCCCAGGGGCTTTTATTTAGGTATTAAGTTCTGTTTACGTTTTTATTAGTTTAGTTTTGTTGGTATTGGCGTGTGCTAGCTGACATAATTATGGCAAATCATTTAATTTAATGTTTTGTGTTTCATAATATTAATTACTTACTTTGTATAGAATCAAGTTCTTCTAAGTTAACAGACAGCTTAGTTGCTGGGGAGTTTGTTGGGCTACTTCTTCTTCCCAGCTAAAGCACTAGGAAGTGGTGAAGGGCGGGCGTTCTGTGGGACTGTCTTATGTAATTTTGACGTTCAAAAAGTGCTGATTCTCAGCCTATTTTGAATAAAATAATGATGTTGATTTTGAATTTAGAACTCACTTCATTGGCCGGTTACATAACATGGCCACTTTGAGGTTCTACGTTCAAAAATCAGCTTAGGTATAGAAAAATAATCAATTGATTTCGTTGAATCGAAGCGATCAGAAGCTTGTATTGGATTTCAAAGAGCAAATGCGATTGGTTCTTCCCCACCCCATGGGACTTAATCCCATCATTGACAATCTGTGCCGTGGCTGTTCAACATAAAACCTTTGCTTTTATATTACATGTGTAACGTTTATGTCATCACTCATCATTGTTATCATTATTTAGCGTGTGATCTGATTTTGATTAGTATCTTATATGTATAAATCGCCCAATATATCCTGGTCCATGATGTATGTCAAGGCACAAAGCAATAATATGGAAATCTTAGAATGTTATTTAGTTTCGTTGCTTAAAAAACCGCTAAGCTGGGACTGGGCTGGCCACGTCCCACTCCACGCTGGGGTAGTATGCCCAGTGAGTTGTGGGCCAAAATAACTACCACGTGGAGCCCTGACACAGGCTAGAAGGCGACAAACCTCGTAGAAGATGGCGGGACGAGCTGGAATAAACAAACGACCAGTGGTCCACTTTAGCCATGGATGGAAAAAGTTGGAAGTCTTGGGGAGAAGTCTTTGCCGGCATTGGGATGATGCAGGCTAACAGTAACCAGTAACTAGTATTTAGTTTCCTAAATTGCCGCCTGTCTATATATACTGGACATGATGTGCGTTATAAATTGCGTGATGAAATTTCTGATTAGGGATTTTGTCCCAACAATAATGTAATTAGTTTTTGCCCTAGTCAGTTAGGGGTTTTTTTGCAACCATTTTTGTATGGGATTTTTTGGAAGAATTAATTAGTATATGGTCCTTGTTTGACAGTGGAAGACACTTTATAGTGTTCTGTGGAAACATTTAGGTCATGAATTAAGTATTAGTGATCCGGTACAATATTTTCAAATCCTCAAATAATAAATTTTTTGGGTTCCGTACATTGGAATGAAAAAACTGAGCCCTTAAAGGATCACTCGTGTGTCTGTCTATCCGTTTGTCACAGACATTTTGCTCCGAAACTAATGGACCGATCAAGTTGAAATTTGGTACACACATGAACTTCTGTGACCCAAACACGGACGTGTAACGTAATTTTTATTTTTACCTTTAAAAAAAAAGCAAGTTCTCAATAATTAATTACAATCTAGCCTTTTTTATAAGACTAATAAGCAATTTAAATCCAGCTTATTGTTTACGTGATAATTATAGTACAAAAAAATAAAATTTTTGAATAAGTAGGTAGGTATGGGGATTTTGTGAGGCAAATAAGAAATTTCAAACAAAGATTTGCAAATTGTAAGCCGTGTGTCATACCAAACGAAAGAGCTTACTGTGAGGGTCTCGAATATATATTTTTTAATAATTTTAAATTAAATAATTTTAAAGCTAGTTATGAAAAACAGGAACCCTTTCTTGTGCGTGGTCCGACTCAAACTTGGCCAGCTTTACATGTTTCAGAATATTTGGATGACTGATACACTAACATAATCTTACATTAGGATTTATCTACGAACATACTGCTCATACAACAGCTGCCTGCTCAGGACTAAGAGATTTGAAAATTCGACCACTTTGCCACAGGCCATAGTCTAAATTCGCTCGGTTTTCTGAGTAACGTGCAAATTAAGGTTTTTTTAGAACTCTCATCTGCTTTATCCTCCGACTAATAACGAATATTCGATCATATTGCAAGCACCCTCTGTAAACGGAATACCTCGGAATTTTGATTATGAAACTGTAGTTGGGGTATCGGGAGAGAAAAGTCCGGGGGAGGGGCTACCGTTCCGGACTAGGTCAAGGGTCACTGGATCCTCTGCTCGGCAGGGGAGGCCTCCGCCCCAGTCTATATAGGATAATGATAATAGCCCATTGCGGCCTCATTACAACACTATATTGGACCACTTATCACGTACGCGTACTTCATCATTTCGAATCGTACATTCACACATTAACTATCGCGCGTAATTCATGCGACGTAATAACGTTTGTAAACAAGTAATCGTCGGTTGGAATAGAGCAACAAACGCGCGGCATGTGATAAAGTAAAATTGTGGTTTGCGCCTGCTTGATATCAAATATTTATGCTCGAGCGTGGAAACCCGCGGGCAGCGAACGCCTCGCAATGGCGCGGAAACGGTATAAAGCGTGTTATCCGGCTACAAATAACGTTTTCAGTGAAAAATAACATTGGGAAACTGACAATGTTTGCAGTAAAGTGGTCTTGAAAATGAATTGACTTTTCACCATTTACGCCGACACCGCCGAACGAGCGGGAAACGCAAATGGGTCATGTATGAAAATATTAAATTGTCTCGATTTTTTTTCTGCACTTATGAATAAGCTAATACTATCTACAAAAAAAGTATCAGATTTATCTGATTAGTATTTCCAGAGAAATAAATTAAATTCTGTTAGAGGCGGCCATCGACAGTAACCCACGGATTTTTATTCAATTTCCTTAGCCTACTCAATTAAAAAGTAAAAACTGTAGATAATCATAACTTGTCAATTTGTCATAACATAACTTCACTTTTCACCTCTTGCTTTGTGTTTGTTTGCGATTTTATGGATAATATATCTTTACGACGACCCTCACGCTTTGAATACTGGATTAGATTTCGACTGCCTTCGCGACGACCCCCACGCTTTGGACACTGGATTAGATTTTGAGAGACCTTTGTTATGATGGATGAATGTCAGACGGTACAGATTATCTACAGTTTTTACTTTTTAATTGAGTAGGCTAAGGAAATTGAATAAAAATCCGTGGGTTACTGTCGATGGCCGCCTCTAACAGAATTTAATTTATTTCTCTGGAAATACTAATCAGATAAATCTGATACTTTTTTTGTAGATAGTATTAGCTTATTCATAAGTGCAGAAAAAAAATCGAGACAATTTAATATTTTCATACATGACCCATTCCACCACATTTCGAATTTCCTCGCTTCGCTCACCTTTACATTTTTAAATTGCTCCACAGATGTATCTCTACAAGATTACAGCACGGAGCAAAGAAAAATCTCCTAAAACCTCACGATTATGCGAAAAATAGATAAAAGTCCTTTAACCGACATAATACGCGCCTGAATCCGGCTTATCGTAAACCCACTGGTATTTGCTCGTTTCTGAGAATTATTGATACAATAAACTGTTTACATCAATAGACTGTAAGAGTTTCACAGAGAATTTTCGCTGAGTAATTAAGGCGTAACATTAACCGCTTTCAGCATTAATTAATACGTTGTTTATTTGTTGATATAATTAGTCGATAAAAGAACGTTACGTAGTTTACGACGGCTCTAATTTACGTGACACAGAATACGGGGAGCTGATGTTTAGCGGTTAAATATAAATTCTGGCGGCGTAACAGAATATTGCCTTCATAATAAGCCTCTCCTGGACGCCGAGACATTTTTATTCGAGTCTCGTTCTCACTTCATTTTATTTTTAGACAAAACAACGCCATGCATATTCGAGCTGTTCGGTTGTTTAACCGCTGAAATCATTGCTTAGACGACGGGTGAATTTTCAGCACTGTTTTTATAACTGTAGTTAAATATTTGGATTCATTTGTAACCTGCCCGGATAATGCAGGGAATATTTATTCCTTTTTCGTAAAAAAGTGTAGTTAATGGTAACGGATATAGATAATCGGTCATGATTTACGAATATGATGAGGAAAACCTCAAGTTAAATAATTGAGAACGTCTTTTACAAATATTTGCAATAGATTAAGGCTCCTTCAAACAGGCGCGACACGCGATAAAATCGCGTGTCGCGCCTTTTTATAGGAGCCTTTATCGTGAACCTTGAGAGAAGATAAATAAATGTAAAAGCAACAAAACATTCAAGTTCAGACAGTTAAAGCAAAATGCATAGCCTAATCAGACTATAATGTTACCACTGCTGTGGCACGCCTCCTCTCTGTGATAGGGGGAGTGGGCCATAATCCACCACGCCGCCGCCGGCTCAGTGTGGTTTGGTAGATGTCACATGTCTTCGAATTTTTGGTTCTAAATCACCGTTTTAAGATCAGTGGTGATGAAATAATTTACACAAAGTAAGGCGCCCGACCGGCATGTCCTAGAACCAAAATTTCGAAGACATGTGACATCCACCAACCCGCACTGGGCCCGCGTGGTGGATTACGGCCCACTCCCTCTCACAGAGAGGAGGCCTGTGTCCTAGCAGTGGGAACAGTATAGGCTGGTTGTGATTGTGTGAAAGCGCCTGACTGGGTTAGGAACCTACGACCTACAACTCGTTAGTCGCGGCCGTTACCACTGGGCCACAGTGCTTTCAAAGCAAAATGCATTCCCATGTAAATACCGAGCAGACAAAAAATCTCTTACATTTTCCTTCCAGTCTAATTTCAGCACTTGGTATACTTGTTCATGTAGTTTTAACTAGAAAAACCCATTTCTTAAAGATCTCGACCGTAGCTAATTCAGAG
Organism: Luperina testacea; assembly: GCA_927399505.1. NCBI lineage: Eukaryota > Metazoa > Arthropoda > Insecta > Lepidoptera > Noctuidae > Luperina > Luperina testacea. The sequence goes on along the minus strand of OV656768.1, from coordinate 11,191,728 downwards.
TTCACGAGAGACCAAAGAAATTCAAGCCGTTTACGAACTAAAGTCCCAGTTTTAACATTTCAAAGTGCAAACAAGTCTGTGAAACTTGTTCCTAGTTGTGGGACCACACGGGACGTGTTTATTGCAAATAGGAGCTCAGGATGCCAGTGGAACTAAACTAAGCGGGGATTTCGTGCAGTGTGCGCCGGGCCTCGCGCCTCACGTCTGTTATTATTTTATTTGCTTGATGGATATTGCTTGTATCTCTTAAAAGTGTATGAACGAATCTAAAAGACTCCGCGCCGGGCCTTTGAACTCTGTTTGTTTTCTTCTCTCACGGGTAATGGATAGATTTGATGATATGTGTCTGCAATACATACTGTTACAATATAGTGATGTATAATAATATACAGCTACGGTTTTATTTAGAGATTGATGGTAGAAGATTTTGAAGAGTATGAAACAGAGACAAAGGATTGATGGCGCTTCGGCTTTTGTATGGATGGATAGCCTAAAGAATTGAATACGCATTGGCGATGCTGAATAAGCACTTATGTCAAGATTTCTATTTAGTCTAACTTAGTTTTGTTAAATCAAAGTAAGTAATAAAGTAGTCTAAGTTTAAAGTTGTAAATACAATTAGTGTCTGTAATTCCTATTTCTTAGTAGCAGCCCGAAGTTTTGATTTGGTCACGGTTGAAGGCCCCTACAAACAGGCGCGACACGCGATATAATCGCGCGCGACACAAAGGCACCGCTCGTTGCGCGACTTGACGCGACACAACACGCGACACAAAGGCACCGGCCTTTGTGTCGCGTGTTGTGTCGCGTCTGTTTGAAGGAGCCTTGACGGTAATAGGCTCGTCCCCTATTACATAGGATGGGACTTAAACATAACTGGCGGCTGTGGGTGTACTAAGATACGCCTCTGCCGAACCCTTCGATGTTATGTTACTGCTATACTAAACAACATGAAACTTAACTTTCAAGTTAAGTAGTAGGGTCAACCATTATTAAATGGCAAAAGAAGACATCAAACAAAACAAATGAGCGATAATAACTCAATTTTGTACTTAAAACAAATAATTAACGTAATGTTGACTGATGAAGATCTTAAAAGCTTAACGATGTAAGAATTTCCGTGAAATGAGAGACGAGGAAAATATTTGTAATCGTTAGGTACCTACGTATCAAATTAATTAACAAAGGGATTGAGGTACAGTAAAGTTATTATTAAAAATAAATGTGTCTCCTTCAAATATTTTTAATGTGAAGGTTAAAATGTTTTGTGGATTTGTATTTTTGTTACAGAATCATCATTTATATAAACTAATTTGAGAATCGGCACTTTTTGAACCTCATAATGACATAAGACTGTCCCTAAAAATGCCCCCCACCCCACTTCCTAGCAAAGTAATCCTAGTAAAAAGTAATCTGGTAATCTAGAGTGTTATATTATAAAATATTTCTCTCTTATCGTAAAAAGTAATGGAAACAAAACAACTGGAACATGTAAATGTCCTTCCATTTTTTATGTTGTTTAAGAACACTTGTTTAAATTAACAGTAAGTTTTCCCGAATAGAATAAAATAAATAAATAAAAGGTGAAAATATTTTATATTTAATTACTGAATAAAATTACCCACCGACTGTTTAGTCTTTAGATCCAGAAGTTACGAGGTTCAAGGTTGCTGCAAAGATAACTAGATAAGCAGATAGTTATCCTTATACGGACCAAAACTTCCACATTTTCAAGCAAGAACATAGAATTTTACAACACCTTTAAATCGATGAAATATCAAATTATTCAGAGTTGAATAACGTTCAAAGTCGACTACTTATAACGTTGGAGTTACTACTTGATTTATTCAAACGGAACGGCAAAATAATTAATTACTTAACCGAGTGTCGGTACTGAAAGAACTTTGCGGCTTTTGAGTTACTGCAGGTTGGTGCTCAGTACCGACAAACAAAGAGATAAGTATACAGGCTGCTAACTTGCAACTGCTTTCAAAGTTATGAGAATGTTTCTTCTTCTTCGTTTCAGGTCGATGCTAAAACATATTATGTACTTTTCTAAATGACTTGGAACCAGTAGGCTGAGCAATGAAACCTTTTATCACTCTTTTATTTATTTATCCAAAAAGTACATTAGATTAAGTTTAACCAAAAAATTATTTCTATGTTTATTAGAAATCATTATCACAAAAAATGACAAAGAAATGAAATAACATACCAGCATAATCATTACGGTGGGTCTTTTAAAAAGTTAACTGATAAATGATATTTATTTCTGTAAATTGGTTCTACTTGGTTCTACTAATTTTCAAAATAAAATAAGTATTTGAAGACTAGGCGAGGTCGTTGTTTCCTATCCTAGTCGGAAAGGAAACACCGACCTCACCTACTCTTAAAATACTTATTATTTATCTCTGAGAAGAAACACCGAAATATACTAAGAGATTACAGTCTCTTTTAAAGGTCAGACATTATCTTGATCAGATCATTTGAGGACCTTGCAGATTAGTGCCTGGGATGATCTTTTGAAAAAAGAACCACACAGCTTTATATGTACCTGTCTAGTAGTGTCCAGCCAGTGAACTTATTTGTTATTATTGTGCATAGGTACAGCAAAAATAGGCAGTGTAGTGGAAAGATTAATAATTTTGCCCGTAAATCTATCTGTTTGGTTGACGATACCGTCGACTCTTCTACCTTATAGTGACGTCACTTGCGTGCATTTTAATGGTGGGTAGTCCATTTAATTAGGCGAACAGTTGCTACGATGCTTACTTGCGGGATTATTGCAGTTTGTTTGACTTACAGCGTGAACGCTTGCGCTGACGTCATTAGCCTGCTTTTGTTTTGAATTGCGAACGCGAATGTTTGTATAATCGTGTTTTGTTTTTGAATTTACAGTTTTTGTGGGCGAATGAATAAAAAACCAATGTTTACTTATACGAAGACAACTTATTTTAATGTACACGCGCGTATAATTATTGTAGGATATAATTTAATACGTACCTTTAACTTGTGGGGACTGTGTCTCACGTACGTGTTGTTAAGAATGTAATATTTTTAGAAGTACTTATTGTAATAATTTTTAGAAAGTTTCATTTTGTGTTTTTCCCACGAATCACATCTGCAAGCGATTTAAGTTATAGGTACTATTGTCTTTCATGATTCTTTACTTTTAAGGTTCATTGTTCTATTATGTTTAGTTATCTTGTATTGTACCCATTTGCATTTCTCGTGTTTTATTATACTTTTAAAGGGAAATCGTTTTGCCGCGTCCTTTGTTTAGTGAACGGCAGATTTGGGAGAGTTTTGGTTCGGAGCTTCAGTCTGTGCTGAACTACGATCGTGCGAGGTCCTCTCTGACCCCCGATCATATTTTGACTCGCCGAAGCTCGCCGTAATAGTTTACGGCGAGCTTCGTGTTTCTATTAGTTTTACTCTTCATGTAACATTATTTAATTTTACCTTTTCGTATCAAGTGTAACTACTAGCTTTAGTTACTTGATATAGTAATAAAGTAATCGTTACTTATTTACAACTCACTTCTGTGTATTACTCGCCCAACGCGGTCACGAATTCCCACAGTGGTGACCCCGACGTGATCAAAACTATCATATAGCGTGAGTTCGTGACAGTGCGTAAAGAGTTTCGCGAGTGCTAAATCAAAGTACGTGTTAAAATGCCGAGCGATCCAGCGGGAGTCACTAGCGGCGGATGACGCGCATTCCCAGCCAGCCAGCTTCCACGGCTTCAACGGGTATCCTGACCACCCTCCAGTGTATCACTCGCCCAACTCGGTCACGAATACCCCACAGTGGTGACCCCGACGTGATCAAAACTATCAATAGCGTGAGTTCGTGACAGTGCGTAAAGAGTTTCGCGAGTGCTAAATCAAAGTACGTGTTAAAATGGCGAGCGATCCAGCGGGAGTCACTAGCGGCGGATGACGCGCATTCCCAGCCAGCCAGCTCCCACGGCTTCAACGGGTATCCTGACCACCAGCATGCAGCGACCGCGCATACCTGGTCATCACCCTCAGCCTCATCAGCAACCTCGGCACAGCACACTGCACTTTCGGCCGGTCAACAAGAAGAGCTCAATTCCTCTCCTGGTCGACGCAGCAGCCAGCCTCAACCCGGCGCTGTACCACATCCGACGCACTGGAGCATAACGCAGCGCCCGCGCCACCCCGACTCACTGGGAACATCTTCGCAGACAGTTCCGACTCACCGTGAACTATGCGGCACCGACGCACTGGAGCATAACGCAGCGCCCGCGCCACCCCGACTCACTGGGGACATCTTCACCGATAGTTCCGACTCACCGTGAACTATGCGGCAACCGGTTCCGACTTACTGGAACCTAAGTTGGCCTGGCAAGCATATTCCTCGCCGTTCTGGTAGGCGAGTTAAATTTCCTGATTACTATCAGGCAGGTGTTTCGTGATCTTTATCACTGGTAGGGGGGTACTGTGGGGACTGTGTCTCACGTACCCATCCCTTGCATAGTTGTTAAGAATGTAATATTTTTAGAAGTACTTATTGTAATAATTTTTAGAAAGTTTCATTTTGTGTTTTTCCCACGAATCACATCTGCAAGCGATTTAAGTTATAGGTACTATTGTCTTTCATGATTCTTTACTTTTAAGGTTCATTGTTCTATTATGTTTAGTTATCTTGTATTGTACCCATTTGCATTTCTCGTGTTTTATTATACTTTTAAAGGGAAATCGTTTTGCCGCGTCCTTTGTTTAGTGAACGGCAGATTTGGGAGAGTTTTGGTTCGGAGCTTCAGTCTGTGCTGAACTACGATCGTGCGAGGTCCTCTCTGACCCCCGATCATATTTTGACTCGCCGAAGCTCGCCGTAATAGTTTACGGCGAGCTTCGTGTTTCTATTAGTTTTACTCTTCATGTAACATTATTTAATTTTACCTTTTCGTATCAAGTGTAACTACTAGCTTTAGTTACTTGATATAGTAATAAAGTAATCGTTACTTATTTACAACTCACTTCTGTGTATTACTCGCCCAACGCGGTCACGAATTCCCACAAACTATTTCTCTATTCATTCCACTACAGAAGCCAGTTTATTATTCATCAGTATTGTACGTAATTGGCTCGCAATAAATATCAGTTACGAGTTACGACTGCTTTCCTATTGCGCATCATTAAAAGTGCTGCGAAGTGCAGCACTTGGAAGTTCCGCTGATACTTTTATACAAATGGTGTCGTTAAACTTTATAGTTATGTTTGTTAAAACTGGAACTAGATTTTTTCTAGGTTTTCACAACTACACAAGTAGGTATCTATGTAGAAGGTAGGTATACATCTTAATAACGGTCAACAGGATCTTATCAAATACACAATCAATCAATGGCTTGAATGGAATGAAGTTATCCGGAAAAGAACCGGAGTAACCGACATAGCTTGCAGAGTAAGCAAACTGAAGTGGTAATGGACTCGCCATGTTTGTCGAAGGACATGGCCGGTGGAGCAGACGAGTCCTAGAGTCGAGACCGCGTATCGGCAAGCGTAGTGTGGGACGCCCCTCAGCTAGATGGCCCGACGACATTTAGAAGGTGGCTGGGACAGACTGGATGCGGAACGCAGAGGACAGGGTGTTGTGGCGCATTCTGGGAGAGTTCTAGGTCTAGCAATGGACTGCTATAGGCTGAGTAATGAATGGCTTGAATACCACGAGTAATACACCTGTTGGATCTTGCTTACCTAGTGCACACAATAGATTTAACGGTTGTTAGCCGCGGTGATTGTGCGAAGAAAGTGGAAATGGGCGGGCCACATAGAGCGTAGAACAGACGGCGGATGAGGTAGAACAGTGCTAAACTGGAGACCGAGACCTGGTAGTAGAAGTGTGGGCAGCTAGCCGATGAGGTGGACCGACGACCTGGTCAAGATTGCTGGACGACTCTGGCTTAGGAAGGCTAGAGACAGAGAAGAGTGACGTGCATTGCAGGATGCTTACACTCAGCATTGGGTGGCGAAAGGCTGAAGAAGACGAGAGACATTAATGTTGGGGCGGTGTAGAACAGCCGTGTCCCTGACCAATGTTTAACTGTGTAGACATGGACTCCCGAAGTCTAACTGAGTCAAGAACTCAATACTCTTTAAAGACAGACGACCGCTTCGGGTTATTAATTATCGTGCTCACACTTGCAACTTGCAACAAATCAGGTTTATAGTCAAAATTAATTGTACTGGAAATTAGTTTTGCTACAAGACAGTTTCTGATATTGGCATTATAGACAAAACTATTTTGCTTCTAGTAAGAGCACTGTCTATCTAAGGTAAGGTACAACATGGAAATTTTTGTGCTGAGACTACTCAAAATCTCAAGAGGTGTCAATCTATTGTTCACACAAATACTATTCTCGTGGCAGGAGGTCTACTCCCTAAGCACGATATCCGGAGTTTCAGCCTAAGTTATGGGCGATTCCTAGTCCTTTCACCTACGGATAAAAGATTAGTTTGAGGCTCGACCTAAGAAGGAATGACACAACGATTTGACAGTTGTCCCTTCTCCCGATGTGTTTTTGCCCGTCCAAAAAAGTTAATTAATCGGGTGTAGGGTTCACTTCGAATTTTCGAACTACTTTCAGACGGGCCCGTATCGTCGTTGACGGCTTTCGAAAGTAAGCCCCCAGAAACGAACTCGTTACACGTAGCTCAGAAGCCAATCTATCACCAACATCTTCAGACCTCTTTCTCCAATTGTTAAAATAATAGCTCCATTAGAACAGAAGATTAAGCAATTTTCCTCTTATTATAAATTAGCCCCGTAGACAAATATGAAATGGAGCCTTAGCCGTAGATCATTACAATTTGTCATACCGGTAATTTATCGATCGTTTACGACTCAACCATTTGACTTATGTCCATAATTTACATAAATGCAGTGTCGTAATTGTTTATAAAAATTATTTAGGCTCCGTGTCTATTATACCATTATATTAGACATTCTTTAAAATTTGTTGGCTTCATCCTAAAACATGTTTTAAAATGTTTATGAATAATCTTGGAAGATTTGGTACAAAATTAAACTACTACGTAGGTTTTATGGTAAGGATACAGTATAGTGTACAGCTCTGTACACGCGCCTCCATAATTTCATTTAGACCAACTCGGAGCAGTGTGCAACTGGGGTGCCACGTGTAACAAATTACGGCAACACATAGTCTAAGGCATCACACAAACACATATCGAGCTCTTTATTCATTTCCGAGTTAATTATTTTTTTGTTGTTCATGTGTAAGGTTGTTGTAGCAGTTAATCCCGACGTCATTCGTGGATCTTCAGTATTTGTTACGGGTCGTCAGAAGTCCTAAAGTCTGACAACTAGTCGTACCAAGGGCATCGTATTATAACCCAGTAACTAAGATGTAGAGTTCAAATAGGCAGTCGCTTCATATAAAATTCTGATATTTAGCTGCACCTGGTTAGACTGGAAGCCTAACCGGGTTTAGACTGGAACAAGTGGGTCAAAGGCTAGGTGCGGTTAGACTGGAGCAAGTTGGGAAAAGGCTAGGCAGATGATGATGTTGAAGGTTACTTTGAAAGTTGAAAATTTTTGACAAAAAGCCGGACATTTGTAAAAATCTCAATTAAAGTTTTCCATTTTTTTTAAATCCCCTTACGTCGAAAATTTCGGACAAATGACAAGGCCAGACAAATTCAGATAGATGGTAGCCGTATTTGGGTGAAGCACAAACAAATGAAAAATAAAAAATAAAGAAAGAAAATTTGTTATTTGTTTGTTGTGTTTTGTTGTTGTTGTTTGTTGTTGTTGTTTGTTTGTTGTTTAAAGTCTAGAAGTACAAGTACTTATTGGTTAGTAGGTACTAATAATATTAACTACTAACCTTGTTCATGATGGGAAGCGGTCGACGGCGCGGAGAATGCGCTGGAGCAGCCAGGGCGACGCGCCAGTCCTCCCAGTTCTGGCACTGCGCACAAAATACACAAATATTAATATTACTCATTACGATGACAAATAATGTAGTTATGGAATAATATCTTGTGTATAATATATTAACTAAAATGCTTTAGTAACATCGTATGGACAATAAGACTAGTAATACTATAATCAGCTTATATTTTTCCCACTGCTGGGACACAGGCAGCTTTGCAGCTTTCACAGGGAGGAGTTTCTGTGAAAGCTGCAACCACCACGCGGGCCCAGTGCGGGTGAAGATGTCACATGTCTTCGATTTTTTGGTTCTAGGCCACGCCGGTTTCGTCACGATGTTTTCCCTCACCGTTTTGAGAGCAGTGGTGACAAAATAATTTACACAAAGTAAAGCAGTGCCTGGGTTCGAACCCACGACCTACAACTCGTAAGTCGGGGTCGTTACCACTGGGCCACTACTGCTCACAATAATAGACTAGTAAAAGTGATCAATTAATTCACAACTCACTTGTTTAGTTTAATTAGAATGAAGTGAAAAGTCAAGTTACAGTGTACGAATTAAGAGCACGAATTCTTGTATTTACAGTGTGGTCACAAAAGTAATAATCTTTTATTTCAATTTACTCGGCTGACCCACTTTTAAGACTCCCAGATAGGAACTCATGAATTTCAGACATCCTGTTCTAGAATTATGCTCTTTGAATACAGGTAAAAAGTTTGAGATTCAAGAATTCAGTATAAATGTTCGTGTAATAAGTATAAATGTCCATTCCGATTCCTAGATGTCTTGACCCAAGTTTGAAGTTTATTTAGATACGGAACACATTTGCTTTGCTTCTATAGATTCTAAACTTCCTTGACATTTTTTTTTTAATTTTTTGCTTACACGAAACCAACACAATCAGCCCGTTAAACAAAGAAAAAGCAGATAAGTATATACTTCAAACATATCTCGGAGTTGTCATACATTTATCCCGACGGCAAACAACACAAAAAAGTGAACCCAGAGCGGCGAATGCGAAGCGATTAGCGTTCGGCTTTCGTGATTAAGAGGACTAGTAGAGCTAAGTGTCCTTGAGAAACGCATGCACACATATACACAATCGACGCGTACGCCATCTAACGACGACGCCCATCACAATTATGACATACATCATACGATTTACGATTACGCCCGAGTATTCCAATAGATGACGCGGAAACAAGTAGTTATGACAACAAAATTATTAACTGATTTCTAAAAAGGAGGAGGTTCTCAATTCGGATTTGTTTATTATTATTTTTTTTTATTTATGTTCGGGTCCTATATAGACGACCTCCATCATAAATAGACGGATTTGCAAAATTCTTTTTTTGTTCGAAAGAGGTTTGTTTCGAAAGGGTCACATTTAAATTTCGTAAAGATCTGATGATGAGTTTCGGAGACAGACAACGGAACTCTTCAATAAATGCCAGTAAATCAACCGCGATCGCTGCTATAGCATTTGTATGCATTATTTACGCAATCACACAACATAACATCACGCCTGTACCCTTAAAAGTGGTAGGCAGATGTGTTTAATAGCTTCCTGTCGCTGATATTCACATAGCAAGTAGTGTTATATGAATTTGTGTGGGGTAGGTAGGGACAACTGAAAAGTGAAAAATAAAAACTGTTTCTACAAAAAAAAAAAACAACCGACTTCCAAAAAAACCACTACAAAGTGAAAAATAACTTTAATTTAGGAAGTCGGTATCGTTGGTTGTAGCTTTGTAGTGTTTTTTTTTTGGAAGTCGGCTGTTTTTTTTTTATAAAAAATTATTTAATTGTGATAATTGTGACTTGAAAAAATTAAGGATGTGGATGATTTTGAAATAAAACTGATTCAATCAAATTTAAAACATTTTTATTTAAAAAATATGGAAGTGGTAGTTACTTACGAGTTTTTTTTTACATTTACATTATACCACATGTACTTTTAAGCTATTTTTCTGGTTAACATTATACCTACCACATTTAGTTTTAAATGCTTTTTTTTCAGGTTTACGATTACACGTTTATATTACACGTCCATGCATCATGATCATGTTATAAAATTATTTTTGTTCCTAAAATTTACTAAAATCTAAGAAACATGTAGACGTAACAACAAATGCCAAACATTTGTTTTGAATAATTTTCTTCATAATTTTTACGTTCTTCTTTGTCGTTATCTTCATTTTTGCCATCGCTTTTCTCTTTATTTTCGTTTTTATCTTCATTTTCGTTTAAAAAACTATTCCGGTCCGTCTACAGGAATGGAGAGTGAAAGAAAATTATAGTGGAAGGTTTTAAACAATATTTGCCTAATAAAATTTAGACAATTTTTCTTTCATATCCTTTTCCAAAATGTATCATCTCGTTGAATTATTTCCGTCTTGAGTTTTTCTTTTTCGTTCTCCCATACGGCGGATAGGCAATATTTTCTTTGGGTCACGTGTAGCTGTCCTTGTGCTTGATAATACCAAGCATGTTTTTTGTTGATGACTAGTTCGCCTGTTTTTGTTTTTTGCCAGAAATTTACCTTTTTCTTTTCAATTGCTGCTGCAAGGCCCATTTTATTGGCTGTCAAAGGACACTTCACTTCAACCACAGTATCTTCTATAGTTAATCTATCAGGCGATGCACCCAAGAAACATAGTTCTTGGTCTATAAATAAACCACAGGGTCTAATGATTATGTGTTCTTGTACAGCCAAATGTGCGAGGGCGGTTTTTTCATTTTGTTGGCCATGGCTGGATTGGACGTGATCAATTTTTTTTAGGTAAAGTACTTATATGATCTTTTACTAAATTAGCACATGGTGTATTAGTACGCCTTTTTATAACCCTACCGAAATTGGATGCAGTCAATAAAGATCTTCTCATCTCAAGCCATTCTTCATTAGCACTTTGTAAAATAGTTTTTCTTTCAATCGTTGCTCGCTCCTCATCCGTCTTTTTTAATTTTTTCATGATATCTTTTTTAATTTTATCCAGTACTTCTACCGGCATATCAGGCTTTTCACATGACTGGCCATAGTCCTTATCACTTTGTTTTTTTACTGAAAATTAGCCGTCTCTCTTTTTTGTGTACCTTTTACTGAGGATTTTTTGTTTATGTTTTCTTTCTTTCCACGTCTTCTGTTTACCTCTTGGGCTTTTATTGGCCATTTTCTTATATAGCTTTGACATTGCATTTTCTTCATTGAACGACACTGCTGAAGCAATGCATCGCATCTGATATGAATTTTTCAAGGAAAAGTTAACTCTCTTCCCTCCTACGTATTTCGCAATGATGCTGTGGTAGCGTTCCACCACGTTGCTGTCTACGTCATGAAGTAAACTTCGAGCATGGCCGGCAATACCTTGAATCATAATACAGATTCTCTGCCACAGAGAACTTAACATAAAATCATTTGGAATATCATTTTCCTCCAGATTTAATCGTAAGTAACGATATGTTTGAGGAAAAACTTACTTCTATATTATAATTTAACCCTTCTGTTTCTTGGTTTTCAGTCTGGATATCATATTGACTTACAGGAGCACTATCCACCTAAAATCCCATTAATCCATTATTCAATTTTAAAACCAATTCTTTTTTAAAATTCAACGTGTTTGTGGCAAGGTGATGTTGCCCTGCAACGGCTGCAACGTGCGGCTGATATTATGAATATTACCTGTATACTAAAGATTTCTTCTAGTACACGTTTAGATGAATATGTACTTTTATCAATAACTTCACAATCGTGATCTTCCTGTGGTACCACTGTTTCCAATCTATAAAAAAAATACCATCACATATCATCACTTATCATCTATCGCTTTCCATCAGGCGTGATCGAGGTCAAAAGCGGGCCGCCCATTCAGCAATAATAAAATGAAAAAAATAGAAGATTTGAAATTACGTTTTTAATTATTTTAAATTAAGTTAAAAGGAGGCTCAATAATTAAAAAAAGTGCATCATTAGAAGCGCAAAAAGTTTTTAGAGGATCATTAATTTCAAAAAGTGTCCATCATTAGCAGGTCAATAAGTTTTAAAAGGATAGGTTAAATATTCCTTTTAATAAATCAATTCAATTTCCTCACATAACTTTTTTCTCCAAGTGAATTCAGACATGCTGTCTTAGGATTAATTAAGCAAACTACTCCATGAGGGCAATAAAGATCAACATAGTTCATAATGCTGCAATTAACTTTGTGTCTGGGTACGGTCTACCTATTCTCCTTTGTCAAGTAAGTAAGGCCTTTTACACATTATGCCGTGTCTGCGGCAGCGCCGCCGCGCACCGCCCGCCACGGTATTTTTATCTATACAGTATTCTATCTTCATAAAAACGGTCGGAACGCGAATCATACCTACGCGCCTCGATTTCGGTTTACACGCGGTTAACAAACAGTCTCGAATGCTCCGCAGTGACGAGTGGACGCCGGACGGTGTGACGGTTTCGTAAGCAGTAAGCGTGCAATTTGTGACAAATATTCATTGAAATAAGTACAAGTACTTACTTAATATGGCAAAGAGACTATATTGTGCTGTTTTTGGTTGTTTGAATTCGTCAATAAGTTTTTTTTCTTAAATCTATTGATCAAAAAGACCATGTATTTTTATTGAACTCTTTCTATTCCATTCACAACGTGTTTCTATTTTATAAATAAAAAGTCTTTTTTACAAAAAAAAAAAACTACGGACTTCAAAAAAAAAAACAACACAAAGTAATTAACTTTAATTTTGGAAGTCGGTGTCGTTGGATCTGCATTTTCGTTTTTTGACACCGACTTCCGAAATTAAAGTTATTTTTCACTTTGTAGTGTTTTTTTTTGGAAGTCGGTTGTTTTTTTTTTGTAAAAAAGTTTTTATTTTTCACTTTTTTATAGTTGTACCTACCTACCCCGCCCAAATTCATATAACACTAATTGCTATGTTAATATCAGTGACAGGAAGCTATTGAACACATCTGCCTACCCCTTTAAAGGGTATAGGCGTGATGTTATGTTGTGTGATTGCGTAAACTGGCATTTATTGAAGAGTTCCGTTGTCTGTCTCCGAAACTCATCATCAGATCTTTACGAAATTTAAATGGGACCATTTCGGAATAAAACTCTTTTGAACAAAAAAGAATTTTGCAAATCCATCTACATATTTTTATGACGGAGTTATGTCCGAACATACATAAAAAAAAATAGAAACATCCGAATTGACAACCTCCTCATTTTTAGAAGTCGGTTAAAAAAAAATATTTACCTATAGGTACAGTCACAAAACTAGAAAGAAACTCAATTAGGTTGATGAAATTAAAATACTGTAGGCGGGAGGGGTTATCGCGTGTTTACGTACCGCGCGACTGTAGGTACATTATAAAAAAAAAATTATATAATACAGCGGCGCCGCCGCCGCCGCCGCGGTGCCGCTGTATTGGTTGCCCTTGGATTTGCATGAATCCTTGCACACGGCGGCGCCGCGGCCGCGGCGGTAGCATGATTCGGCGACGAGTATTGCTACGGTTTTATCAAAACTCGTCGCCGCGGCGCCGTGTGTTCATACAAATCCAAGGGTGACTGATCAACTGATGCAGCGGCGCCGCGGCAGTGGCGGTGCCGCTGCAGCTGCGGCATAATGTGTAAACAGCCTCAAAGATAGGTACCTAACATTCATACATAATATTATGAATCTATTTATTATAAACGAAATCAATAATAATAAAAACCAAAATCTCAATGCTTGTGATAATTTTCATCGCAATTTTTAGATGAATTTGTTATTTCGTTATGCCCAATATCAATAAGTCGCGGTCTGTTAATAAAAACATTAGGTGCTTTTAGTTTTTTTTAATTGTAGTTTCGCATTAGAAATAACTTCCGTGTTGATATTTACGACTGTCTTTCTCCTGTGAAAGATAATTACATTGTAGACGTTTTAATTATTATTTATAAAAAAATAATAAATACATAATATATATAAATTCAAAATACATTTAAAAAGAAAACTTCGGTTAGAGAATCCCTGGGAATCGAACCCGGGGACTCTTGAATACAAATCTACACATCGGCCTCATACGCTAACGTAACAGTTGCAAATGTAGTCGAAAAAATTGAGCTTATGCGTCATGACTGCACTATCTTAGACGTTTCTAAATTCATAGTTTTATTGTTAAAAAAATAAATATTCAATAATAATAAAATGCTCTTATTTTTTAATTTCGTATATATATATAATATGTTCAGCGTTTTATATGAACGTTTTGTAGTCCGAACGGAATTTTTCACTTCATATTTACAATAAATGATAATTGATAACAAATGGTTACGCTATTTTAACTTCAAAGTATTATTTACACGAAATAAAAATATTTACGCAATGAAGATTATGCAAATAATAATAAACAATGAATTTACAAATAAAACTTTACAAAAACATAACAATCTTGGCGGAAATATTGCGGCGAAAAGAGCGACACGTCCGTATAGCATCAGGCCTCGGCCGGCATTGTCGCTACACAGCGTTTACGCACACATACGCACGTATTTTGTTCGAAAATATGAATATGCGATTTACAAAGAATCTATTGTTTGGACAAAAAAATTAAAACACTAGTATTTTAGTATGTTGCTTGTAGAATAATCTGACAAAAAATCAGAATGATTGTATGTATTTTAGTATGGATTTTATTGTAAAAAGAAAATTTTTAGAGGTATTTTCATGATTTTTTTCTATCGTATCAAATTAGTTGTATTATGTTTTCACCACACTATCTATCTAGCATATATCCTGAAGAATATCATATATTTTTCTGATTTTTTTTACTGTAGTCTATCATATACTTTTATTGTTTCGAAAACTTGCGTTTAGGTCTTGTAAGCCCCTTAACTCACACAACTTCGCTCTCCCCTCGTCCTTCGCTATTTTGTTGTGCGCCTGTCCCGAGAAACGTTCAAATGGTTTTTCTCAGCAAGATAACAAATAGGCCACGGCCGCTTAGACACTAATCGGGTTTCAACGAAATGGGATTTCGCTAAGCTATGAAAATTAAATGCTCTGCTCTCAAATTCGAATTATCCCGAGATGAAAATTAAATAAATTCAACGTGGCCTGTAATTTAAACCTCAATCTGAGCGAACTTTTCTCTATCCGACTCCGACTGAACTCCGCGGTGTGACTTTCAATTGTTTTATATTGCCGGATTTACTGTATAGTTTGCACGTGGATCTTTTTATAACTACCGGTTTGTGAATCGGTGAAGTTTAATCGAGTCATCATTTTAACAAAAACAGGATGTTCATCTTTTGCGCTGCCGTCAATTTGTACCTTAATCAGTTAAAATGTACAAAGCTTTGTGTGTTAAAGTGCTGTAACATTTCACACACGAAAGCGTTATTCAATTTAGAATTATCTCGGAACGAAATTAAATTGAATACCAAATAGTTCAGATAGTGCTGATTTGGAGTCTGTGCGGTGAGCGGCCGCTTAGATAAGTGGCCGCTATTTAATATCTGCAAGATAGGGGGCTGGCGCCGTGCCACCGGACTACGACGAATTACAAATAGGCACAACTCATAACTCGAGTACGCAAGAACTTAACTCAATTACTCGCCAAATAACTCGTTATACTCAAAAGAAACTGTTTATGGCACTCGAGACGCTTTAATAGAGGCAATAAAGTAATGTATTGCTTATTGCCCGTCAGAAATCGCTTAACTGCCCTTGTTGTGAAGGGCAAAGTATCCATGGTGTATAAAATGAAGACTTTTTATCTTTTGTTTATCGTGTTGTCACAAATTAAGGCTCCTTCAAACAGGCGCGACACGCGATAAAATCGCGCGCGTCGCCCCTGTTTGCAGGACCCTTATTGCTTTTAAGGGTGGAGGAAGGACAGGCGTTTTCTGAATAAAAGTTGCTTATCTTAAGTACGCTGTAAGAATATTACAGGAACTGTGTCCGCAACTTCATCTGCGTGCATGTCGGACAACAAATTGGTTTTCATGGGTTTTAATTTTTTTTGTGCGGAACCCTAATCCTTCTGTAAAATAAAAGCAGCCTAATAACATCAGCTATCTGCCGGCGAAAGTTCTGTCTAAATCGGGCCAGCTGTTTCGGAGATTAGCCGGAACAAACAGACACAGAGAAAAAATTTTATAATTGTTTTTTTTTTGTTATAAGTCCGTAGGTATATTACATGGCATTTAGTTAAAAGCTGTTGTTATATTGACATTACAAACAGACGCTTCCATTTTATTTATGTATGATGAACACAACATATTCAATGTATTTTGCAAATCGTTTTGTGTGTACAAATGAAATAAGGCTCCTACAATCAGGCGCGACACGGGATATAATCGCGCGCGACACAAAGGCACCGGTCGTTGCGCGACTTGCGGTGCCATTGTGTCGCGCGCGATTTTATCGCGTGTCGCGCCTGTTTGTAGGAGCCTTTATTGTAAGCACCCCTTGGAACTGTTAACAGAAATAGCGTAAGAATAAACAAAAGTGTAGTTTGCTATTTGATAATACTTTTAAAGCATAAAGAATTAAAACAGTATGAATAAAAATTACCCAGAAAGTCGCTAAACTTAAGTGGGACTGGGCCGAACATGTTTGGCGCATGTCATATGACAATTGGGCTAAAAGAACCACCGGGGTCCCACTAAACGTACGACGCCATCGCGGCAGGCCAAGACAAAGATGGCGGGATGAGCTTGACTCGTACCGTGAGGACTGGCAAACTGACTTGCAAAAGACAGAATTGTGTGGAAAAGGGAGAAGGAGACCCAAAGGTCTCCCTCTCCCTTAATAGGTAATACGGGCTGGTGTCCGCAACTCCACGTCAATGCGCGTATTTTACGTCTCCCTCTCCCTTTTCCACACAATTCTGTCTGTCACAATTCTGTTACTGCAGGGAAAACTCTGCAGTGGGACAATACATTGCAGTCTAGTTAGATTAGATTAGATAGACATAATTAAATCCAAACCAGCCGTAATAATGGAAGCTTAAAGGTACAATGTTACCTGGAATGAGGTTAGACAGATTAGGCTCGGAGCCTGAGACATAATGTGCTGGAGAGCAATCGATTCTGTCATCTGTCCCGATTAGGGGAAATGTGGCACAAAGAAAAGACACGACCATAATTTCTTTTACTTTCTGATTTTTAGGGAAATTGATGAATACACAGAAAGTTTCTTAAAACTACGGGTTATTTACAGCCGTATATTTAATATTAGCTTCACCCGCGACTTCGTCCGCGTGAAATTTCTTGTTCCCCCGACCCACCCCGTCACATCTCATCGCGCTATTACTTAGTTTTTGCTTAGCGTTCTTTCTGCCTCTTTTTCTTTTTGCTCGGCTCCTAAGGGTCATGTTGTGATGTTAAATAGCCTATATATAGCCTTCCTCAACAATTGGGCTGTGAAATACAAAAAGATTTTTTTTTAATCCGACTGGTAGTTCCAGAGATTACCCCCTATATACAAACTTACAAACTTTACCTCTTTATATAATTATAATACTAGCTGACCCAGCAAACGTTGTTTTGCCTTATAGATTATTTCTAGGATTTTTTCTTTAGTTCGATAAAAAAATAGATAGTAGCCGATTCTCAGACCTACCCGATATGCACACAAAATTTCATAAGAATCGGTCAAGCCGTTTCGGAGGAGTATGGTAACTAACATTGTGACACGAGAATTTTATATACATATAAGATTAGTATAGAGGAGAGCTGCCTGCTGCTGTAGTGACCTTTCAGCTGGAAGAAAGGGGGCAAAATCCAAGCCGTATGACCTACATACATTTATTAATATTTTTCAGATCGACTGGGTATTTATCTCGGAGAAAATGGGTTAATAAAATAATTATACTAAATAGTTAAATACCTACATAAATAGACTACAGTTACAACGTAGAAATACAAATGTAGGTATTACCTGGAATGAGGTTAGATGTGCAGCCTGTGACGGTATGCGGTGGAGAAGATTTGTGTCTGCACTCAGCCCCCACTAGGGGAACGGGACACAAAAAAGGTTCATTATTTACCTTAGCTTAGTCTGATTTGAACCCGGCTCACCCTTTGTTAATTAAACATTACTTGACTGGCGATATGTGGGAGTACTAAGGCCGCTATCCCACTGGCGTTTTACGAGCGTTGACGTCAACTTCACGTCTGCGCAGCGTCGACGCCGCGCAGACGCGACGTTGACGTTGCGTCGTCGCGTGGCAAGCATTAACGTCCGCTGAACGCGACGTTAACGTCACGCACATGATACTATTTGAGGCGTACAATCAGAAACATAATGGATTCCGACGAGGAAGCACTACACTGTTGGCTTCACTACTTCGACGAGAATTACGTAAAAAAAAAAGAAAATCTCATCGTCAATTTTGGGAAAACCCTTTATGGTCTAATCGATCACAAGAAAGTGAATATTTCGCACTGTACTCTAATAATTTAGCCACTGTACTCTAATAACGTAGCCCCCGCCCGAACCCACATGGACAGAGCAGGACGGCGTGATTGTACCTGTTGCTAACAAATGCGACGTTAACGTTGCGCAGACGCTACGTTGACGTCGCGTTCAGCGGCTGTTAATGCTTGTCACGCGACGACGCGACGTCAACGTCGCGTCTGCGCAACGTTGACGCTGCGCAGACGTTCGAGAGACGCCGACGCTCGTAAAACGCCAGTGGGATAGCGGCTTTACATTTGTCCCAAGTCCCAACAATAGTGATTAACTGATTATGTAACTACAGTATGTTAGCAGTTCTGTTTAGGAAATGTTATAGTTAGGGACTTAATTCCCGATTTCTTACAAAGTAAGGTGATTATGTTTTTACGATTCATTTTTAGAGAAAAAAGTTTTTGAAGATGAATAATTTAAGTTATGATTTCTTACTGAAATAGTTTAAAGTAAAAGCGAGAAATTACAGTTCTCTATGTTGGTTTTATTGCATAGCAGTACGTCATTTTTATAAGCCCAGAAAACTAAATAGGTAAGAATCGGTAAGATGACAGTGATGATAACAAGAGTGAGTTTATAGTCTGATGCGAAAAGCAGTTAAGAGAAATTGTGCCTTAGCGCCGATATGCGAGAAATTGGGCAGAAATGAGAAAACATTTTGTATGCAAAAAAAACACTACAAAGTGAAAAATAACTTTAATTTCGAAAGTCGGTGTCAAAAAACGAAAATACAGAACCAACGACACCGACTTTCGAAATTAAAGTTATTTTTCACTTTGTAGTGTTTTTTTTGGAAGTCGGTTGTTATTTTTTATTTTTCACTTTTTAGTTGTACCTACCTACCCCAAACAAATTCATTTATCACTACTTGCTATGTGAATATCAGTGACAGGAAGCTATTGAACACTTCTGCCTATGCCTTTGAAGGGTGCAGGCGTGATGTTATGTAGTGTGATTGCGTAAACAATGCATACTTAAGCTATAGCAGCAAACGGGGTTGATTTGCTGGCATTTATTGAAGAGTTCCGTTGTCTGTCTCCGAAACTCCTCATCAGATCTTTACGAAATTTAAATGGGACCATTTCGGAATAAACCTCGTTCGAACAAAAAAAATAATTTTAATTTAAAAAAATTTGCAAATCCGTCTATATTTTATGAGGGAGTTATGCCCGAACCGAACATACATAAAAAAATATATAAACATTCGAATTGATAACCTCCTCCTTTTTTGAAGTCGGTTAAAAATTCAAATGAATAAAATTATGTTATAGATTGACTTACTTACCTAGGTAATAAAAATTAAAGTAAATAATATGGAAATTCCAATAAGGTTAGTTAGTATTAAACTTTAGGAAAATATTGCTTCATTGCAAAGAGGATAGATTATGATTAGTATTAGATAGAAACTGTAGTTAGACAAGACCTGTTAAAAATTGTGTTTGCTAGAGTAATATTATTATACATAAAGCCTTCCTTTTACAGCATAAGCGGCTAATAGGCCATCACCTTTATATGGGAAGCGTAGTTATATCGTCTTACCTGGCGTCGGATTAGGCGCGCAGCCTGCGACGGATTGCGGTGGAGAGGAATTGTGCCTGCCCTCAGCCCCCACTAGGGGAAACGGGACAGAAAGAATGTACATTTTATTATTTGGTTGATTTTTACTCCACATAGCAATCCTAAGGTAAGATAAGGTGGCTTTATTGCTACAAAATTAAATTAAATTGTTAACAGCGTATCGTGATGTTTGTGTTTATGTCAATGAGGGTTTTCGTTAAAATTTACGACACCAGTTGGCACCACTGTGACAAGAGGTCTTCCAATATAAAATATATGATGACGTTCATCATTCGATTCATTCATTCGTTCATCATTCAGTCATGACTAAAGAAAATATAGGCTCTTTGACAGATGCCTGGACCTGACGTGTCAGTGCTGCCACCTAGCGAACGTCATTTCAGAAAACCCTCATTATTAAGGCGAAAGCGCCAGGGTAGCCCGCGAAATTCAATTTTTTTTAGGTTTTTTGCAATTTGCTGGTCAGTATTAAGTTGTACGTTAATTTATATATGAATCGCGGCCGTAACTAACATGTATTTACAGAATTATAATCATTAAAGTCATCAACATATCTCTCTAAGACCACGTAAGTCCTAAGAATAACTGTTTCATGAAATTATCATTCTTCGGACTTACGTGGTCTTAGAGAGGTGTGTTGATGACTTTAATGATTATAATTCTGTAAATACATGTTAGTTACGACCGCGATTCATATATTAATCAACGAACAACTTAATACCGACCAGCAAATTGCAAAAAACGTAAGAAAATTTGAATTTCGCGGGCTACCTTAGCGCTTCCCCCTTAAACAGATCTTCTAAATTCAGTCTTCTAAAGTTATTTCTTAAAGATAAGCTGAGATGTGGACAAAATATGGACATTTGCCATACATAACATATAATCAGTCTATAATGTTCCCACTGCTGGGCCTACTCTCAGTGAGAGGGAGTGGGCCGTAATCCACGATGCGGGCCCAGTGCGGGTTGTTAGATGTAGCATGTCTTCTAATTTTTGGTTCTAGGCCCTGCCGGGTTTCTAACGATCTTTTCCTTCACTATTTTGAGAACAGTGGTGATGGAATAATTTACACAAAGTTAATGCACCTGTCTGGTTTAGAACCTATGACCTCTAATCCTGTGGCACACATGTCTAATCTTACTTTATTAATGCCTTTTTCGGTTTCGTTTAGAGATTAAAGAAGATTTAAATTATAAACAACTACATTATATCTTTGGTAGAGATAGGCGTGACAAATCGATTACTGGACAACATTTAAACAGTCGTTAAACAGCGCATTACAGACATAATTACAACCCAAGTTCTTAAAATGCCTTTTATAGCTATCTTAAACTTAA
Organism: Luperina testacea; assembly: GCA_927399505.1. NCBI lineage: Eukaryota > Metazoa > Arthropoda > Insecta > Lepidoptera > Noctuidae > Luperina > Luperina testacea. Next base: position 11,170,440 of record OV656768.1, on the reverse strand, counting down.
AATTAATACTTACGTACATTAAAGTACGTAATAATATAGGGTAATTCTACTAAAACGAAATAAGCATAAAAGATACATACAAACAATGTAGGTTTCTGTTTACGTGTTTACATGCCATTAAACATATTTTGGCTTGCTTATATAGCTTTGTAATTTCCTTTGTTTCTTCCTTGGATTTTCCTAGTGTAACCGTAGCGTAGTATACGTAGACAGTCTTTGCTATTGTTGAAAATATCTTGTTGTTCTGTGTAGTTATTTGGATCCACATTTGTGAATATACTGACAAATATACCAAAAAGATTAACACATAATATAATATCAAACTGTAGCCGCGACGGGTTAGGCAGGAGGATAATAATTAAAATACAAACACATTACAGTACCCGGCGATAAATATTGCACATCGACCTATTCTATCCTATCGATTTTATACAAAGAATAAAAATAATTATCAAAAGAAGCAAATCATAATTGTTTTAACAGCTCCTAATAGATACCGGACTGTTTGTATTTCGTGCGACAGAGATAACGCTCTACGAAGCCGAAATTAGCCGATTGTCTCTTTCCAAAGGTCGATGTGCAATATTTATCGTCGGGTACTGTAAGCCAGTTATGTTTAATGGGGCTGGCCTATTGCTATTAACCGGTCACCAAGTGCTGATACTGAGAAATTCCTGATCAGAAAACCCAATGACACTTTGCCCGATCTAGGAATCGAACCTAGGACCTCTGCAGTAGCACGTGCGGCCAGTACACCAACGAGGTAATCACAAAATAATAATGGTGGGGGTGTGGGTGGTGGTGGTGGTAATGGTGGTGGTGGTTGGGGTGGTATGGTGGTGGTGGTTGGGGTGGTATGGTGGTGGTGGTATGGTGGTGGTGGTATGGTAATATTTATCACATCTATTATCAAAATAGCCACTCTCACTAAATATCTCATTTAAATATTTCCAGTTAAATAACATCAGTGTCCAAATTAATTATCTTGTAGTTTCAGAATCATTATCCCGTCATTAAAGTATTTTTGTTTGTCTAACACAGAGTGTCAACTACGGCTGAGTTGTGCTCGCAGCGGTTTTAATGTTTGAGCACAGTTCCAACTAAAGGGATTAAAAGTTTATTTTGCACTGACAAACACGACCTCTGTCGGTCAATATTTGTAAATGTTGGACCTATCTCGAATGGACGGAAGATTTATTGGATTCAACAGAAGTGCATGTTTAGTTTATATTGTAAATGGATCTTTTGTTGGTTGATATCTAACAATTTTTTTTTTAAACTACGATAGAAAAATAAGTACCTAAGCTAAAGATAATGCAAAACGTTACTTTGAAGATGTTGGAAGTTAGCTTATCTTTATAAAAGGCAAGGATATATTGTTATCGAGCGACCTGTTTTCTTAGAAAACATGAATAAAACAAATAGGACCCTCAAACTCGGAGTTAAAGTCCATAACAATATAAAAACCTTTCCAGAATAATCTTTTTAAACGAAGTAAAACAGCGTTTTGTAGTCCAAAGTCAGTCATTTACTCCGTGTAATCCGTAATTGACTCATCAAAACAAGAAACCTAAAGCAGACTCAAACTACAAACAGAAACAGACATGTCTAGGGATCACAGAGGACATTCGTTGGAAAATGAGACTAAAACAAGAGATTATGTTAATAGGTGTTATAATATTCTCCGGGAAGAGCCCGGGGAGGCCAAGATTCTGCTTCGACATCTGCAGGCTTGGCAGCACGCCAAACTAGTCGTTATACCTACTCCAGCCGGTACTTAACTTACACTGTGTTTTGTTTATAAAATGTTTAGAATCCTTTAAACAGAACAAACGTTTTTGCGTCTTCGTTATTCCTAGGGTAATTACGGCCGACTGTTGTTGAAGCTATCTCTGAAGTATCTTATCTTTTTAATGGGGTAATTTAGGTTTGAATGTATCAATTACAGTAATTGCAATTTTTATTGAAAGTGATCGTGGCGAAAGGCTAAAGAACGTTTGCGCCTATACCTAAAGTTCAAAATTAATTGCTAATGTATTTTTATGAAATAGCAAGGACAAGAAATAGTGAACGTGACACTGAATGATTATTTATTTGAGAACGTATCATGCTCATTCGCTTTGAAAAGTTATACTGTTGAAGCAAAACAAGGTTATAATATTATAATCAATTCATTCAAATTATAAAAAATAAAAAACAATAAAGAACATAACAAGTAACAAGCCGACATGATATTAAAATTAATAACCAAAACGTGAACACGGTGGCCAACCAATGAACGAAGCGAAACGAACAAAAAACGTCCGGCGGCGTGTGTGAAACGCGACACATCGTCGGCTGCGCTTGCGACGCCGACGCACGGTGCGAGGTCGGCGCTCGTCGAAAAACATTGACCTATTAACGTACGATATGAGGCAACCGGTCACGATGATAGATACACTGGAATCTCCTGATCTTTTTGCTTATTCAGCACAATTACCAAGGCTATCAAAAAGAGGCTTATACTTTCTATGGTGTCATAGAAAGTTTATCTAATTGGATTATGTGAAATATAATATATGTACCTATAATATATATATCTTATATATATAATAAATATATATAATATATATATATATATTTTAATATGCTTGTGTCATGCCTAGGAGGAAATGAATTCTGAGATCACGGCTAAACGTATAGAAGAAATAGACGGGTATCACCAACCCCAAATATGTAGATTGGGATAAGGGCAGAACCTATGATGAATGAATGCATCATAAGGAATCTTAAACATGACGAGTTGTATAACCATATTATTATATCCGTGTGTATAACAATTCGTTTTACTATATCATAAAGTATGAAAGGAGTTAAGGCGTATAAAGTTCATAATAAACATGTTTGTAATGATCTACGGACTTTAATATATAATAATAAAAGTACAAAATAAATGTGTATACATCACGTTATATCTTCTGATATTTATGGTGAATGTTATGGATTAATAAATAACGTAAAAAGGGTCGTTAAAAGGTAGCTGTCACTTTGTTTTTGTGAGTCCGGGACAGTCTGTGGGTAGTCTGCGGCCTGGGTACAGACAACATTTCTACATTCTGGTTCACGTTTACAGTTAATTTGTTATAGGTCAGACGTAGTAATGGAAGTCGTTGTTCATCTAATTGGTCCAAATACGGATTGTTTGGCTTACCAATCGAAATATATTATTTACTTACCTAAAGACACTTGTGTCACTTTTAGACGACGACATTACGTCGTCAAAAAGTGACACAAGTGTCTTTTGAAAAAATAAAAGGCAATTTTGCTGCTGCTAAGCTAAGGAAGAAACTACATACGTTTCGATATTGAAAGTGACAAAAGGCAATTCTTTGAATATAACCAAAAGAAAGAATAGAAAATCCAGTAACTGTCATTTTGGAGGGTTAAATAAAACACCTTTTCGTACCACTTGCTCAATAAAGTGACATTCTATGCCACAAAAAGCGAACATAACAATAGTCATTTTTAATCTGTTAAAAACAGGGAAAGAAAATTGTACTGAATTTCATTCATCCTCTAGGGGGAGAATGTGATTTAAATTTGGAATACTTACCGAAATTTATACTGAACTACATCTGTGTTTACATCATTGAGTTTGTATATAAAGCATTAGGTAGGTATACATCTTTTTGAAAAAGGAATACGCATTTATTATGCAGATATGATTATTAAATAAAATTACGAAAACCGACGAGGCCGTATGAGTTTGATGCCTTTGCTTTTCCGACAAAAAAATATTAGTCTAGGAATTTGCCGCGTTTTTGTTTTCTTCAAATAAGTACATAAACGTTAGGTTTATTTTAATTTATTTTTATAAATAAGTTAATGTTCTAAAAATACGTTACGATGTTAAATCAAAGCGACAGTGACAGTGCATTGTCGGATTCCATCAGTGCAAATGCTGCCGCAATTATAAATAATTTGCTTCCAACAAAATCCAAGGAAAATTATTTAAAAACTTATGAAGAATTTTCAACGTGGAGAAGTGCGAAAGGCCTATCAATTTCAGAATCAGTACTTCTTGTCTTTTACTTTTAATTGTCATTATTTTTAATAAATGCTTATCTCATATTATTATTGTGTTAATTTTTTCGCAAATGGTACGAAAAGTAGAGTATTTTCCTCGGTGATAAAGCTGTCTTAGTCTTGGGTGAACTTAAATCCCTCGCTACACTCAGGACTCGTCTTAAATCCCTCGCTTCGCTCGTGATTTAAGTTTTTAACACCCTCGCTACGCTCGGGAGTAAACCTCGAGTCCTTCGTTACGCTCGCGATTTAAATCGTCACCCGCGACAGAAGACACTGCTTTATCCCCTTGTTTAATAATCTACTATTTCCAAGAGCCTCGCATCTCATCTGATAATTTTTTGCCCGTTCATTTTTATGTTAATGTTGATACATTACTCGACATCGCCCATAAAATACGAGGTATGAATATCACACCAGATTGTAAAAGGAATGAGTAAAAGCAAAAAGACCGACTAGGCAACTTTGTGAAAGCGACTGGAGCCGCGGGTAAGAGTTAGATTATAATCTGGACAATATGACGCATTACATACAAGCTTAAGAGCCTAGAAAATCGACTGAACAGTATGTTTTAAAGATCTGTGATAGTGTGTTCGTAACTGTCCTATTAGGTCGCATGTACAGACTCTAATTATTCGTCAAGGCAAATAAATTTATCGTCTGCCATTGGAGGGCGTGCCAACTGTAACGAGAGAGTCTAAGATTCGACAAAAAGTCCAAAGCAAGCTGTTTATCATAAACAGTAAAAGTGATGGATATATATGACTCGTTGTACAAGATAAGTGTTGTAATTACTATTCCAACGCCCCCTTACTTTAAAGTGTTAACATGAGCAATGAGGCGTTGTAGACTTGAATTTAAAACTGTATCCCCCACACATATACCAGACATCACCAATAACCAACCTTTCAAGAATTGCGTACAATGCTAGTTTTGTTGAATGTGCTTAATCAATCTGGCAACCAATGAGGCAATGGATGTGTTTGTTGGCGTTGGTGGCCATTATGTGGTTAGATTGAAAGTCATGGCTGCACGGCTCAATGCCCGTGTTAACACCGCTTAAAGCTTAGCTAATCCGTGCCGGAAAAAACGTACGTGAAAAGTTTAACCGAGTTTAAACATGATTTATGGTTTCAACAACAAATAAAATCTTAGCTCATGGATTTAGTTTGTAACAAACAGATTTAAGGAACGTAAATTGGCGAATTAATTATGCTGAACATTGCTACTCTTTGAGAATATCCATGTTGATAAAGTCACATAAATATTTTTTATGAGAAACGCGCGAATTCCATCATAATATTACAATTTCGCGGTAAAATGTTTTCCTCTGTATGAAAGTACATATTCTACTAATATTATAAATGTCAAAGTTTGTGAAGATGTTTAGATGTATGTTATTCAATCACGCGTAAACAGTTGAGCAGATTTGGATGAAAATTGGCACAGATAGACTATTTCCTGGATTAACATAATATAGGATACTTTTTATTCCCACGGAATCGAAACTAACGCGGGTGAAACCGCGGAGCGCTGCTAGTAGGAATATAATATATTTTGTTAGTAATTGTGTCTATTATGTGATTTGTTTACACCATTTACGTATGTATTATACGGTTTTCATACCGTTGTTATTTACGGTAGCTTACCCACGTTTTTTCGAATTTGATTCAAGCTCAAAGTAATGAAATATTATCAGTCACTTTCATAGCAAACTTGAATCCGAAACTCGACTAAAAAGTTATAACTTTCGCATCTTACTTAGGAAAATGAAGTTTCCAGAAAGAATATTTTAACTAATTGTATAACGGTCTCCATTTACAGTTGCACGAAAATGTTTTCTGAAAAATCGAACTGAAAGCCCTCAAAGCTACAAAAAAATATTCGTGAAGAACTTTTTTTAGCTTCGGTTACTGGAAAACAATCAAACGGAGTTTCGCAGTTTTCGCTTTTTAATAAACGAGGTGGAACGCGGAAGTCACGTGTAAAAGCCAGTAGTCACTACATAGTATAAAACAAAGTCGCTTTATCTGTCCCTATGTCCCTTTGTCCCTTTGTCCCTTTGTATGCTTAAATCTTTGAAACTACGCAACGGATTTTGATGCGGTTTTTTTTAATAGATAGAGTGATTCAAGAGGAAGGTTTATATGTATAATAATAATAATGTTTCCGTGCGAAGCCGGGGCGGGTCGCTAGTTATTAATAATGGAAAGGGAAGGGCTGTTCGTTTTTTGTTTTTATACAAACATGATGTATGGGAGTGATGTATGGAGCTTTCATCAAGGTTTGATGGATAGGTGAACGTTGGGAAAAATCTGGTATTAATACTTTTGGACATGGCAAAAAGTGACAGTACAGGCCGATTCAAACTTTATGTCGGCTCTGAAGCGCGCTACTCGCTACAGCCGGCCGATTCTGTAAAAATCTCACCGTGAAAACTTGGGTGAAGTGAGTTTGTTTTTGCTAGGAATTGACACTATTGACAGCTCACTCCACGCTCATTTCACCTAAGTTTTCACGGTGAGATTTTTACAGAATAGCACCGCAGTACCTCACCCCTCACCCCCGCTGACATGTGAGTTTGTTACTGCGCAGCGACTCGCCTCATGTTCCGAGCCGCCATAGAGTTTGAATCGGGCTGTATTGCAAAGGGTCTGCTAATTTGTCATAGTCATTGTCATTTACTTGGGTCAACCGTCGTTAGATCTTAAAAAATCTAGATTAGCCAGATATGCATAGTTTTATTGGAGGTTTGGAGAGATAGATTATTATCCCCAAATTTTAATTTGACATTTATGGAATTTACAGGATGGACTAATATTTGAAAATGAAACAGATGATTTTCTACAGACAAATATTTTACCGACAGATATAACTTTTGATAATCGTCTAACATAAAGTAGCAATTAAAATGGGGTGATCATGGTAAACGTCTTCCGGGCTTGTAAATTTAACGAGGGCGTTGATAGTAGGAAAACTTGTGCTCTTACTTTTAATATTGGAGTCTCGGAGTCTTATAGGAATATTACACTTTGCGGATCGTAAGAATTCGAATGAATATTCCTTTATTAGGGATTATGTGTACTGAGATATGGTGTGTGTGAGAGTACTTGATTTTACTTCTGATAGTACCAAATATGCAATCGAAAAAAAAAACATCGCGCCTGTTGATTCGTAGGCAGCAAAAGGTTCATTGCAATGAAATTGAATTATTAATACGAGATATATTTTATTGGCGTTAACCTCTAAATAAATTTCAATAAGTAGGCATAATTTCTCCAATATTTTTTTACAAGGTATATAATAAGTTTTCTCTTTCCAAATCTTCTCAGAACATATAAAGATTTGCATATCTTTGAACAGTCCAGCACAGTTCCAATTCGGGAAAAGGTAAAACCCACTAAAATATCACTTAGTTCTAAAAATTATTAACATAAGATAATAAAATTCTGATGAAAATTCACGCGAGCGTATCATTTATTCCTGAATAAATTGAAGAATAATTAATAAAATACACCGTGCGAGAAACGGGTTTCGTAGATATTATCGCCATTGATAGGCTACCGACTTGATATGTTATTATTTATATTACTTGTCTTCATGTTCATACACTTTGCAATCTACCGCCAGCGTTATCGTCGTGTAGATCGCAGAAAAAAGATCTAAATTAAAATATCGCTAGCGATGCGTATATCGCGAGCCTTCCAATTTATCTGGAGACTTCGGAATCATCGCGATACCGCAGCGGTATATAGAAAAAAAAAATAATCACGGGTACGGTTGAATGTGAACAATGTTTTCTTTCAAAAGATTTTATAAAAAAACTCGCATCAATTTGAATAGCTACCTAACGTTGGGGATAGTATTGTTTTGATAACATATTTTGTTAAGTGAATTGTAATCTGGAGTGTGACACACTAGCCACAGATGCCAATTTACTAAGCTGTTGAATCTGTATGAGATTTGGCACTATATTCTAAATGCATGTATTTACCTGGATGTGGGTGATTGTGTTCGGCGGGTGGCTGCATGGATGACAAGGCGGAAAGCGGAGTGTAGCGGGCTCCATCCTCACGAGAACATCCCTCCTGTAGATACAGCAACGTTATTAGTATTTAATACGTTAGCTTAAATAATTAGATTTATCTAGTTGTCTACTTTACCTACACAGTCATAATGTTGGCTTAAGTTAAGTAAGAATGAAGCACAACGAGCGAATGGGAGATAGCGTCGACGTCTGCTAAGAACGGATTACATTAGTCCTCGGCGCAAAAAAGGGCTAAAGTGAATATACCGTCGGGAGTAAGGTATCGTACGTAGATCAACAAGCTTGTATTATGTAGGTATAATCTATTTAGGATCCCTGGCGCTACTAAGAGTTTAACATAACATTAATAAGATTTAACGTGTCAGACAATATAATCTGCGTCAAGGGTAACACGACGGTTACTCCTTTCACGCGTAAATCGTTCACGCCTCGATTGATAATGAGAATGCAGACAAAAAACAGCGTTCAAGTTCAAAGCAAAAGGCTTATTTTTCTATGTAGAGCTTTGTAAGGCATAATCGATGAAGGATAATGTGTGGATGAGGTCCCGAGGCGTGTTTACATAGAACTTACTTCATTACCACGTATTAATGAGAACCGAAGCGCCAACGGGTGTATAATCTTTATTACGTATTGATTTACTAACTTCCCCGTTGGCAAGGGGTCGTCTATCCCCACGATTCATATTAACAAGTCTGAAAGATTAATTTTGAACTAGATTTTGGATTATAGATTTTATTGACAAATGATTAATGTTCTTACCTTTTCGCAGTTGGCTGTTGCTGTGGTCTGCGTATGACTTGTTGATGAAATGCGATACTGCATTCCGGACACCGTGCAAAACCCCTCATGATGGTGCGTAGCATAAACCCCAGTTATGGTTACATCAGTGTCTTGGTTTACTATAACTTCAACCTTTTGTTTTCTATCTGACACAGCGGATTCATCACTTTCGGATGGAGCCTCATATTCGTTTTTTGATTCCGACTTAACGCCGGAACTTACCCCGTTTTTTGACTTTTGTGAATAAGATTCATCGCTACATGAGTCTGATGTAGTATCATCTTTGTTAGATTTGGGCGAACGTTTTTCGTAACTAGCTGCTAGAATTGCCGTGGCGTTTAGACTTGCCATTCGTTTTTGTACGACCATGTCTTTTAGGTCCATTACTACTTCATTTCTGTTACGCTTTTTCTTCACGGGTACACCTGTAGTCTTTTTCATTTTAGCTGGTGGTTTGTCTGAATCCGTCTTACTCGTAGATGCTTTAGGTGAGGCTTTCTTTTTTTCTGTAGGTGTCACTTTCTTCTTAGTATCTTGTTCACTATCTTCACTGGAAGAGGTAGAGGATTTCGGATCCCAATACTTGCCCGCACTTCTGATACCAAGTCCTCGCAACGATCTCTGAGGAGGGTTATCGTCGGAACTCTCGGAACTGTCTTCTTTCTTTTCTTTTTTGACTTCGTATTCCGATTCTGAAGTACTTTCTTGTTTTTCAGTTTCCTTGGGCTTCGTTTCTTTCTTTTTAGGTGTCACAGTTTTAGATGTGCCTGGTAGAACTTGTCTATCTATAGTTTTCATTAGACCCAATTCCATATGTGTTTTACTTTCATTTTCATACAAGCAATGGACTTTTGCTATTGCGTTTAGAGACGCCATTCGATGTTTTTTAGGCCCAGACCACATCGACAAAAGTTTAAGCCGCCTCTTACTAGGTTTTTCATTACCTAGTAAAGCAGAACTTTCTTTGAGATCAATTAGGGAATCTTTCGATAACTCTTTTAACTCTTTAGACGGAGGTTTCTTCGCACCGTCCGTGATTCTATTTTTCTTGAACCTTTTATTCTTTGCTCTCTTATTTTTTGGGTTATCGGATTCGGAAGACTCTTTGGTGTCATTATCGTCATTGGAGTCGCTTTCTTCAGATGATGAATAATGGAAAGCCTTAGTATTCAAAGCAAACTTAGAATTATCGATATCTTCATCCGAAAGGCTGCTTTTCTTGGCTTGCTTTTTAGTTTTTGCCGGAGGTCTCTTTGCATTTGGATTTTGCTTGACGGATTTTTCTGGCTTTTCATTTTTACTTGCCGCAGTTTCTTGTTCAAGAAATTTGATGGGACTAAAAGGTTTTCCAGTTATACTTGATTTTCGTGCCACCATTTTGTAAGATTTGCTAACAATAGGTTTTGGTTTTTCTTCAGCTTCTGCTTCATTGTTACCCGGATTCGTTTCTACGCTAGTTGCAGTGCAAACACTTTGATTTTGATTAGCATTTAACTCTTCTGATCGTTTATTCTTCAATTGTTTTACAACTTCTTCGATAGGTCTATGAGGGGAATATTTTTTCTTTTCTGATTCAGTTTTCTTGTCAATAACTGTTCCTTTAACTCTAGCAATAGGTCGCACTCTGCCAACATTCTTGTTAACAGGACTACGAAAGTCGGACAGTATGCTTTTTGGAGAGTCCACTTTTTCCGTGAAGGTATAAACATCAATCTCTGGTCCTTGTGATACTAATGAAGAATTCGAAGAACTTCTGTCTTTAGCATAGTCTTCCATTTTGTTTTCCAACTTCATAGATACAAATCTTTCAGAAACACTAAGGTTGCCTTTTGAATTTTTGCAACATTTCACGTCTATATCTACTGTACGTGGAGATCTAGTAGATGTGAAAAATTTAGGAGGTCTTTCTGTTTCAGTTTTTGGAGTCTCTGGTTGATTAGCCGATAAAGTTTTAGGAGGCGTTTTACAAACTGCAGAATCAGAAATATTTTTAGAATCAACCTTGTCATCAATTTTGTCTTCCGTTTTACCGCTCTCATCATTACTTTCACTAGGCGTATTTGACTTGTTATTAACTGAATCATCGGTGGAATTTTTACTATCATCAATCTTTTTATCTTTTTCCGATGTTTCAGGTTTTGATTGGGTTGCCCCTTTCTTTTTGTCATTGTTAGCAACATTACCTTTCTTGATAATCGTCTTAGCTTTGGAGAATTTCGGTGTCGTTTTCTTTATAACATCTTTATTAATTTTGTACTTTACATCTTTTTTACCTTTTCCGCACTTTTTTACATTGGCCTTAGCAGGTTTGGGTTTCTTGACCGACTTGGCTGCTTTTCTCGGAAGCACTTTCTTTACATTGTCTGAAGCATTTTTAGGCGTGTCCTTCTTCTCCTTAGGATCTTTCTTGAGCTTTTTTGTTGGTGAATCACCCCGAGAGGTAGACGCTTTACATGGTGCAGGTTTATTGGATTCAGACGATATTTCAAGTTTATCAGAAGTTCCGGAACTATCACCATTTTTGGAACTGGAAGAGTCATCTTTGGAAGAACCTTTCTTAGGATGTTTGATCAATGATTTATTTACCAAATTCTTAACCTTTTTAGGTGACACTGATTTTTTTGCAGCTTGCTTACTTGAGTTTTTAAATGATGTTTTACTCAAGTCACCTTTCTTAGGTAAGGGTTTTGAAGCCTGTGACCGCATTGTCTGCTATAATCATATGAATTTTGTCGGCATCGATGAAGTGATTCCGGCGATCACATTCTGAAACAAATAAAAATAAACAATTACTTTTAACGAATTAATTAAGAAACACGACACGGGACACTGATAAAATTAATATACATATAATTGACGGCATGCCAGCTGCAACCCGTTTTAACTATCGAATCTTGCAGCCGTCTTTAATGGAGCAAAAAACCTTTTATTGTATGATTTGCCCCGCGACAGATGGCCGTTATTGTTACGCTTGGCTTTCTTCGAGTAACGGATTCGTAGGTAATAGTGAGGAATGAAAGAAGTAGTATCGCTAGCTTTTGTAATTTTATCCAAAAGCTTACTAGACAATTCAACGACAGAGCACTACTGATTTGTAGTAGATACCAAAACCAAGCAACCATAACTTTATTGGATTCAACTTAAAGGAATTTATTATATCAAATCACCTAACAATAAAAGTTTTAATTAGTCTAAATTAAGTAACAAGGTAAGTAAAAATTAAATGAATTTTATATAAATATGACATATACCTAATCGTTTATCGATAAACACGTGGTAAAGGAAAATAAAATATAAATTCGGGCTAAAGCAAACATCTGCTCTGATAACTTGCTGTGGCGCACATAAATAAACCCAAGTCTACACCATGTTAGGGGTTTTTTTTTGTTGAAAAGGGACCGAAACTAACCGAATTTTATACATGTGAGCACGTGCCGTCATTAGTGAATACAAAGAAGATAAGATAACCGCCCTATGCTAACAGAAAAATAAAAGATAGATTATGTTTTTGGTTGTATAGTAATGTAGATGGCTGCGTAAAATAAAAATGCAGCAAGGTGATACCGAGAGTGTTAATTAATAATCTAATTTTAACAATCGCAATCGCGATTTCGCATAACCCGCTGGCCACAGGACAGGGCGTCGCGACCGGGGCGTGCGGCAGTGCGTCTGGCGGCGCGGCAATCTACCCGGCGCAGTTTGCACGGCCGCGGGCACCTGCGTTTGCCGCCGCGACCAGTATTTACCAAGAGCGAGATGTCTTTATCAAAGTTGTCTCGAGATTGTTTGGAGAGTAGTAGTTTTTTTATTCAAGATATAATGTTTGGAAGAGATTGTGAAGTTCATGATTTGATTAAATTGATTCTTCGTAAATCTAAAATAAATTACTTTTAACTTTTAATCAGCCTTTTTTAACTTTTTAATCACTTCACTGATGCTTATCAAAATCAGTCAATTTTTCCAATAATTAAAGTCGTGGCGAGTACAATTAAACTGTTTTGGTTGTTACACAATTCGCCGCGTCTGCCGCTCGACACCGTGGCATGCGCTGTACTGTTTCATACATTTGTTTCTATCGCCCGCCGCGCCGCGCCGCCAGTCGCTCGTGCGATTCGCTCGGCAAACTTCGCCGGTCGCGCTGTCGCACGCTGGTCCGGTTTCGGAAAATCAGGGACATAGGGATAGAAGTCCGAATTAAGGTTTAATTTTTTTTATTTTGGTTCTTTGGATGATTCTAAAACTGTTTTATAGAATAGCTTTTTTCGATATCGGTGCCCGTTTCCAAGAAAAAAAATGTTGTTATATTTTTTGTATGGAGAAATTTAGTTTTTTGTAATTATTTTTTGGTTGGGCGAAGATGTTAAAACCAAACTTACTAAGGCTTATAGAGAGTATAGTCTTCCACATTATTTTCTCTAACACTTGCTTCATATCTCTGCCCGTTCAAAAACGGCAGGCGTTCGAAATCTCGATTTTGTTATTAGGGGTTCAAGAGCTACTAAATATTCATAAAATTATTACATTTACATAGAAACACTTAAAAAATTCTAATAAGACATTATGGAAATAATGGTCGCACATTTGGTGTCGTACTACCTAATTACCTGATAATAATATATTCAAAACAAGTTCAGACCCGTTTACCTGCTAATTAGACAATTGCGTTAATCACCACCTAGGCAGGTAGTTAGGGACCTTTCACTTGTTTTTCCAAACTTGGTCATTATCCCTTCCACACCAATACATGATACCTGATTAGTTTTTAGCTATTGTATTGTAATAAAATCCGCATTCAATTCTTACCTTTTGTGGTGTCAATACGTCTTGTTCTCAAGTCAATTTAAAATGTCTCAGTTTATTACAAATTTGGATATCTATATGTTGCTTAAGGCCAGTGGCAACATCAAGAATAGTGCTTTATTGTACGATACACTGTTAAATCGAATAAATGTGGAAGTGACTGTTGAGGATCTTGAAGTGTTAAAAAAATTCACAAAAACATACGTGTCAAATTTATATAAGAGATGGTCACAGGCAAACAGATGCCAGACTAATTTTTTCAGTAAGAACATGGAATGGTTACATTCGGATATCTCGTGGCCATCTTTAACTACTATAGACTTAGCGTCATTATTTACCCAAGAAAATATGGAAGTTCAAGAAGAGCTAGATACTTCTTTGGATACTTCTCTGGATACAGTGGCAGCAGCTTCATGTTCAGATGTAGCTACAAATACTTCAGTGCAAAGGAAACCATTTGAAGATTTATCAAATAAACAAAAAAGAAGGCGCATTTCATCACTTAGAGAACACTCGGAAGAAGAATTGCTGTTGGCTTTAGTTGATAAATTAAAAGAAAATAAAAAACCAAAGTTAGCTAAAATTATTGAAGATCTTTATAAAGAAAACGAGAAAACTGAAAATGTTTATGACTACATGTTCAAGAAACAATTGCAAAAAACTTTACCACAAGATGAAGCACTTGCACTTATTACTGGGCTAAATCTTTCAAAGTGGCAATATTTAATGTTAAGAAAAATATTAGGAGAACAAAATACAATTGCTTTACCATCATATAATAAAATAATTGAAGCTAAAAAATCGTGTTACCCTGAAGATATAGCGATTACGGAATCAGGTGCCCGGATTAAGCTTCAATCAATCCTTGACTTGACGGTGAAGAAACTGATTAAAGTAATTGGCCATCACAACTTGAAATCAAGAATCTTGAATTGTACATAACCGATTGTCGAAATTATAAGCTAGATTCAAGCGGAGTCATTTTCATTTAAATACCCAACAGTGATCTTGATTGGGCTAAATCTTTCAAAGTGGCAAACTTTGAAAGATTTAGCCCAGTAATAAGTGCAAGTGCTTCATCTTGTGGTAAAGTTTTTTGCAATTGTTTCTTGAACATGTAGTCATAAACATTTTCAGTTTTCTCGTTTTCTTTATAAAGATCTTCAATAATTTTAGCTAACTTTGGTTTTTTATTTTCTTTTAATTTATCAACTAAAGCCAACAGCAATTCTTCTTCCGAGTGTTCTCTAAGTGATGAAATGCGCCTTCTTTTTTGTTTATTTGATAAATCTTCAAATGGTTTCCTTTGCACTGAAGTATTTGTAGCTACATCTGAACATGAAGCTGCTGCCACTGTATCCAGAGAAGTATCCAAAGAAGTATCTAGCTCTTCTTGAACTTCCATATTTTCTTGGGTAAATAATGACGCTAAGTCTATAGTAGTTAAAGATGGCCACGAGATATCCGAATGTAACCATTCCATGTTCTTACTGAAAAAATTAGTCTGGCATCTGTTTGCCTGTGACCATCTCTTATATAAATTTGACACGTATGTTTTTGTGAATTTTTTTAACACTTCAAGATCCTCAACAGTCACTTCCACATTTATTCGATTTAACAGTGTATCGTACAATAAAGCACTATTCTTGATGTTGCCACTGGCCTTAAACAACATATAGATATCCAAAGTAATAAACTGAGACATTTTAAATTGACTTGAGAACAAGACGTATTGACACCACAAAAGGTAAGAATTGAATGAGGATTTTATTACAATACAACAGCTAAAAACTAATCAGGTATCATGTATTGGTGTGGAAGGGATAATGACCAAGTTTGGAAAAACAAGTGAAAGGTCCCTAACTACCTGCCTAGGTGGTGATTAACGCAATTGTCTAATTAGCAGGTAAACGGGTCTGAACTTGTTTTGAATATATTATTATCAGGTAATTAGGTAGTACGACACCAAATGTGCGACCATTATTTCCATAATGTCTTATTAGAATTTTTTAAGTGTTTCTATGTAAATGTAATAATTTTATGAATATTTAGTAGCTCTTGAACCCCTAATAACAAAATCGAGATTTCGAACGCCTGCCGTTTTTGAACGGGCAGAGATATGAAGCAAGTGTTAGAGAAAATAATGTGGAAGACTATACTCTCTATAAGCCTTAGTAAGTTTAGTTTTAACATCTTCGCCCAACCAAAAAATAATTACAAAAAACTAAATTTCTCCATACAAAAAATATAACAACATTTTTTTTCTTGGAAACGGGCACCGATATCGAAAAAAGCTATTCTATAAAACGGTTTTAGAATCATCCAAAGAACCAAAATAAAAAAAATTAAACCTTAATTCGGACTTCTATCCCTATGTCCCTGATTTTCCGAAACCGGACCAGTGTGCGCCGCCCGGTCGCTACGCGTGGCAAGGCTAGTACAGACGCCAGCACATCAAGCTACCCGAAACTGTCAAATTTTGCCAATCAGCTTTGAACCTTGTGCTTTAGCGATATAGTTGAAAATCTATTAAAGAAATTTGGCAGATTGTAGTAGCTTGATGTGCTGGCGTCTGTACATTTCTATACATTTGTTTTAGTCGCAAGACGTTTCGCCGTTCGCACCGCGCGAATTTTCGCTGCAGCGAATGTCCCGTGGCCAAACCGTTATGTGGAGGTTTGGAAGGGAAAGGGGAGACCTTTGCCCTACAATGGGACAGAATAATAAAAGCTAACAAAAAAAAATCGAGTGCAAATATTCATCAAAAAAATATTATTATCTTGGATACGACAACGTTATTTATTTAAGTTAACGAATGACTAAACTTTCAGTGAAGGCAATTAATATATTGCCGCTAGCGCTCACGTAGGTAAACTTAAGGCTCCTTCAAACAGGCGCGACACGACACGCGACACAAAGGTACCGCAAGTCGCGCAACGAGCGGTGCCTTTGTGTCGCGCGCGATTAAATCGCGTGTCGCGCCTGTTTGTAGGAGCCTTTAAACACACACTTTCATACATTCAATACAAAGATGAAATAAAGCCAGCATTTCAAAATGGAATTTTAAGACTTATCTACGCATTGCTTGAACTCAAACACAATCGTAATAAAAAGACTGTACATTGAGGTCAAACATTTTGAGCGAAAGCATGAGTGTGGCCGAACTATTTCAATAAAACTTTTGAGCGGCCTTCACTGGCCATTTCTGTGAATATTTTGTGGCGCTCTGTTGTGTAATGTTTTATTAAATATTTTTCTTGAATATGTGCTGGCACTTTATTAATACGAAGTTTGCTTGGTTTTATAAACTTTGATGAATAGCGTGAGATAGTAACTAGAATTTCTAAGTGGATAACGTTAAACTTAGATCTTTTCTGTTTGGAATTTTGATAAAAGTCTACCCAGGTTTGCTTATTCTACTAATCCTACTAATATTATAAATGTGAAAGTTTGTATGTTTGCTACTCCATCACGCAAAAACGGCTGAACAGATTTGGATGAAATTTGGCACACGGATAGACCACAACCTGGGATAAGCACATAGGCTGGTTTTCATCCTTGATTGCAGACGAAGTCGCGGGTAACAGCTAGTAAGTTATAAGGACGGATCAATTAAACCTATGGTCTAACCACTTGTATTAAATTGCTGTAGGTAAGTTTTGTCTGACCCAGCTAGATGGACGGACGGTCTAAAGAAGGTGGCTGGGGTAGATTGGATGCGGAAGGCGGAGGACAGGGTGCTGTGGTGCAGTCCGGGAGAGGGTGAGTTGATTGACTGATTGATTGAACTTTTGTCTATTTGCCAAAATTCACAACAACAACAACACACTCACAACAACAACAACAACAACACAACAACAAACAACACACACAACACAACACACACACACACACACAACACAACACACACACAACACAACACAACACAACACACACACACACACACACACACAACACACACACAATTCACTTTTATATTTTTTCTTTACCATTACAGTTACATAATCATCTTCAACATTACGATGTTTGCGGTTACAAAGACAACATCCTTTCAATTAGATACTACATGAAGTCGAAGAAGAAAATATATTTTTATAAAACATCTCTAATAAGCACAACCTAATAAAGTACAAAGAAACATAACATTTTTTGTGTAACGTAAAGCCGTCTTAATAAGAATTGTTGTTTGCAATAAAGCATAAAAGACTCCTTTCGCACAAGGACCGGCTCCATTAGCGTTCCTGCACACGATGCCGTCACCGCGCCGTCGCCGCGCCGACGCCGCACCATTACACTGTAGATACGAGTCGCGCGAAGCCCGCCACCGCGCCGTCGCCGCGCCGCCACCGCGCGCGTTTTTACTGTTTCATTCATTCCATTACCGGCCGCGTACGAACGTGCACGCCGCGTAATTTCCCGTGAATGAATCAAACAGATAGGGAGGGGAACGCGCGCGGTGGCGGGCTTCGCGCGACTCGTGTCGTATCTACAGTGTAATGGTGCGGCGTCGGCGCGGCGACGGCGCGGTGACGGCATCGTGTGCAGGAACGCTTAGGGTATCATTTTCCACTTTTCCAAAGGGATATTGTACATTACGGTTTTTCTTTAAAGCTGCTTTGACCGACACTGTAGATTATAAGTAGTTTTGATTTTATTTTTTATTGAAACACTAGAATGATCCCACAAACATCCTTTGTCCATATTAGTATTATTAGTGAAGATACTGGTATTTTTTTTTTTTTCAGGGTGGGAAATCATCGAATGACCCCTCCCGCTCTGGGTGATGCGGAAGGGAGTGTCAGACTCTTACTGACTAAAACCCACCCGTGTTCCTTCCTCAGACCTTTATGTTCCGGGCCAGCGGTAACCCTTTCGGACAATCCCGCTGAGAAGATACTGGTATGTCATCATCATCGTCCAGCAGTAGGTACGTCTTTTGGCACAGCATTATTAGCCGAATGTTTCTACTGCTAGCACACATACCTCCTTTCTTCAAGAGGGAGTGGGCTATAATTTACCACGCGGTCTAGTACTGGTTGGTGGATGTCACGTGTCTTCGAATTTTTGTTTCAAAGACATGCCAGTTTCCTCACGATGTTTTCCTTTACCGTTTTGAGAGCAGTGATGACACACAAAGTGCCTGCCAGGGTTCGAACTCACGACTCGTAAGTCGGGACCGAAACCACTGGCCACCACTGCTTCAAATATCAGTCTTTTTGCTGATACTGGCAAATTCTTCATATTATCTGGTATAGTTAGGGGCCCGTGGCTAAATAATAACAGCCGCACAGGTCGATCGATCAGGTTAAGCTACGCTTGCCGCGGTTGGTGTGTGGATGGGTGACCATCTTTACATACCGAGACCCCATGCCTCGGAAAGCACGTTAACCCGTTGGTACCGGCTGTATTGTCGTATTCGTGGATCTTTGACAGTCGTTACGGGTAGTCAGAAGCCCGAAAATCTGATACCCAGTCTAACCGAGGGGTATCGTATTACCCAGTAACTGGTTTGTAGAGGTCAGATAGGCAGTCGCTCCATGTAAAATACTGGTATTCAGCTGCATCCGGTTAGAATGGGAGCCAACCCCGAAATAGTTGGGAAAAGGCTAGGCAGGTGATGATGATGTCTGGTGTAGTTAGGTGGAACTACAATATTTGTTAGATTAGACAGAAACTGTATTTACCCAAAAGCCCTTAATCTAATATTAAAATACCATCATCATTACCATAAACGACTTCTTTTCCTAATAACACTCAACCAATTTGCCTGCCTACTATACGCTGTTATTTTAAAGGTCAAAGTTATCCTAGCAACTGTTCGCCTTTGTAACACAAGATCAATCTTATTATGCAACCAGCTTCTCTGGGGACTTGCGTGACCTTTGACATTGGAAAAATGAGAGCAAATACACCGCATGCCTGTTTCCAAGCGATTACAGGGGGATTCATTGAGCGTTTTTATCATGTGGTTACTTTTCTTTAAGGGTTAAGGGCCGATTTTTCCATCGCCAGATAACTTTTATTTGACAAATAAAATTGACGTTTGACAGTATTTGTATGAATTAACTGACAAAATTTCAAAATTATAAAAAATTCAGCACTAAGTAAAAACACAATGTCTTAACGATGTTTGCATTTGCTTTTGTATGGAAATGAAGACTACGATTTTCAGCTATTATAATTTGAAATAGGATTTTATGTGGGAAACCTTTTTTTCTTGGTTGGGATATTATCAAATAACTTCTTCCGCTCTGGGCGGAGCGGGAGGGCGTGTCAGACTTTTACTGACTAAAACCCGCCCGTGTTTCTTCAGTTGCCTGTGCCAGGGGCTACGGTAGGATTTTATCTACCTTAAATTTGATTTGTGTGTGTTTGTTTGTTAATAACACTCCTGATTCGATTACAAAAATCTGAAGCTATTGCCGAGAGGCGTAGGATTTGTTTTTATCTTAAAACAATTATAGAGGTTAAATTGTTTATTTTTATAAAACAGGGTTCTTTCTGGAAGTCCTGAGCAGATTAGAAAAATATTTCACTGATAGAAAGCTAAAGTATTGCCGAGTGCAATCGAATATGTATACTTCGTGCGGCCAAAGTCGCGCGTAGAGGCTAGATTTTAATAATTCTTGAAATACTCCTACTCTCTCTGCGAAAACTATTTACCTATGAATAATTTAAGACATTAAACTGAGTCAAAATAATAGTAAATATTATAATATCAACAATCCATGGGTTTACAAACTTAAAGCAGTAACAAGCAATGTTTACCCAGATGTTGAAAAACCAGTCAAGTGGAAAAGAAGAATAAGAATGACTGACCCTATTTAGGATTATAAGCCAACAAAAGAGAATAAAATTAAAGCAGAACTTCCTCGAAATATAATTGAAAGTGCAACTTGTCTCCTAATTAAGCGTCGAGTCTTTTGTCAAGTTAACCTAATAGGGAGCGCCGCAGGCGGGGACACCACTTGTTATTGTTCCAAGTGCTCTATTTTATTTTTATGTCCAAGAAACTAAGAGTACTCCCCGCCAAGTGTTTGTTTGTCAATGCACTTACAATACGTGAAAATGATACTGGTAAGTTGTTCGGAGAAGTTTATTCAGTTGTATATGTAAGTTTATTTTGTTCAAATTGCCATGGTCTAGTTTTCATTAAGATAGGATTGGATAAAAATGTGTTCATGTAAGTGAATGTATTCTAATGAGACAAATCTCGAGTATATACCTAGGGATGAGAACTACCTCAACTCACTACTGAGAGACTTATGTAAATAAAAAATACAATAAGACTAGATTCTGCCTGCGACTTCGTCCGCATAAAATTTCTTGTTCCCATCCGGACGCAGCGTAATTCGTATCGACTGCCCGCGTTCCTACTTCGTTTTCACTTAGTGTACTTTCGGACTTTTTGGTTTTTGCTCAATTCCTAAGATTCCTAGAGTGTTGTTAGCAGCCTATAGCCTTCCTCCTTTCTTCCTCAAGAATTGGGCTATCAAATGCAAAAATATTTTTCAAATCCGACTGGTGGTTCCAGAGATCAGCGCATTCAAACAAACAAATAAAGATTTACAGATTTAATATAGATGAAAACATCGCCCATTCCATCAAAACCATTTAAAAAGGAAGTGGTTTGTTTGTCACTATTCAAATACCTTGCCATGCGTGGCCTGCGAGCTATCATTAATTTATTACATTTGCTGAACTTCAACATAACTTGTTATTTGCTCGAAGAGCACTCCTTGGGTGGCCAAGTGGCAAATTTTAGGACGATTACGCAAAGGAGCCGCCATAGATCTTTCCTAAGGTCAAACGGAAGTCAGTCCCTATCAAAGCAGTAATTTGCCATAAATCAAGAACTATGAAATCATCGTACGCATACTAATAAGGCACCAATCTATTATTTTAGGCAAGGCCTGCTTTAAGGAGATATCAATGGCCCAATAAATTTTATCCTACATTTAGTGTCAGGTGGCGTTGATTTCAGAAGACAAATGGGAAGATTTAATACAAAAATCGTGACCTAGAACAAAAGGGTTGATGATATTTGTTTTCAAACATCATAAAGATACTTTTCCGCACAAGTCCAACATAGACCCGACTATGACAAATGAGTCTAACTCCAGACTGGAAACTTCATCTATGACTTATGGGACTTTAAAGACTTTAATGGAGAATAGTTGTCACAGGTGGCTAGCTTGTCGCTTGCAATGGCCATTAGGGCTCAAAACTGCAGCGTCCTCTTCGAAATAGGTCTTATTGGAAAATATTTTCTTGGCTTCCTAGAAATTTTGAAGTACGATTCATGTTATTTGTCTTTATTGATTGATTTAACACTCATTATCTCGGTTCGCTAAAATTTACGGGTGGCACGGCATCCTATTGCTTAGCGAAAAATATATTATCGTTATTTGTTTTTATATATTTTTTTTGTAACATTCCGATGGTCTTTTCAAACAAACCTATTGCGTTTAATCCAAATGATACGTTTGGTAATTGGCAACTAGCTGCATATTTTCTGACTGACCGACTTCATGACAATTCAAAAGTGCCTGTAAATGGCTTAATTGAAATAAATGCTTTGAGTTTGAGTTTGTAATTAAAACGATCCCCTTGTAGACGTAGACACAGCCACAGACTCAAAGTCCTCCATTCTTTTTTTATGAGCATAGAAAGACACAATATAGTATTTTTCTTTAAACCTTTTTCTTTCTTTCCCTGTGGCGAGAGTGTTAATTTCCTACTCCTCTAGTATATTGCTTGCGTCTCGGTTTCGAGTAAGCCAGTTTATTCAATCTGTATTCTAAAAGCGAGTATTAATGGCGGTAGGTATTCTACAGCAACCCGTTCGACAACTTTGACTTAGTATTTATTGCTACTCTTGGAAATGGTTTTGATTCCTAATTGGCTACTGGAATACGCCATAAAATTAAGCATTTATGCCACAAATATACTTCGGTTTAGTGTGAAACTTAAATTAGAAACTCAAACAGCCATTACCCACCAACATGTTCAGATCAAATTCAAATACACGATCAAATACCGATACGAGCTCTAGTGTTTCACAAAAGAACCGGCATCGTAGAAATAAACTATTTCAAACAGACTGTTGTGATCCCCTTTGCGAATAAGTTGAACATTTTTCAAAGCCCAGTGATTTCCTGAAAGCATGTTTCTAGGGAGGTAATACGCGCGCGAGGGGGGGGACTATCGATCTGGCTCGCGAGCCAGCGTCCTAACATCCGAGACGCCTCAGATTCACTTTTACGCCACTTGCCCGTCAATTATTACAGTTCCTAAAGGGTGTAAGGAGAGTGTTGACAGTTACCGGGAAATCAATAGCTTGTTCGTCAATAATGAAGTATGGACTTGTTTTGTGTGTCAAAGTAGGATGGTTTGAAATAGCCTTTGTGTTTTTCATAGCATTATTTATCTGAAGCTTGCAGGACAGATAGTTAGGGAAAGGCTTTAGATTCAATATCTTGGTTATTAAACTACCTTAGCCCTGTTAAAAATGAGTTATTATATAGGATGCTGTGATGAGAGCTGCCATAAATTGATGTGAATCTTCCATTTGCCATTTAAATAGTGGCAGCACTCTTCTGACACTTTCAGAAATTACTGCCCGAAAACCGATCACATCTACATACAAATCTGCCACGTAACATAAATGATAAATGATTTAATTTTTGTAAGTAGGTTTGCACAAACACTTTCACACGTCAATCATATTTTTTTTAAACTAGATGACGTCGGCGTTTCCTATCTGACTGCTCTGAGAAGAAAAGCCGAAACAAACTGAGAGGTCATGTTAACAAGCATGAAACATCCCAATAACTTTCATAGCCCGTATCAATTTAATTGCATTATCTAGTGCCTGTTGCCATATCCCGTCAATTACGGCCACCTCGATGCTCTCCCAGTGCTGACAGTGACCGGCTTACGTGTTTGCTCTGCAGTAATGGCCGCCACGCGACGTCTGTGACGTCGCCTGCCAAATAAGGTTAACTCAACTAACTTGCTAGTAACTAGGATGGATTAGATTTGCCTTTGGGTTGTATGGTTGTTACATTGACGTATTGGCTAATGAAGGGTTGATTAGGAAATTTAAACCTTCTTTGTCTTTTCCAGTTAGAATCTAGTTGGAGTGTTTAGGAAGTCACCGATGAAAATCTAACTCGCATTCTATTTAGTTAGATTTTCTATTGCCCACGGCGGTTAACATCAGCTTAACATCTGGCTTCTTCTAAAGATTTAGCTCAGGTGTAGGTACCTACCTACTATAGTAGCTAAGCCCGGCCCATGGCGCGGCAAATATTACTTTGAAAGAAAAAGAAACAAATGTAGCTAGTAAAGTAATAGCAAATTAAAATAATTAGCCACAGAGTAAGCCGCGCAAAAAAAATACCAAAAACCTACACATGTTCTCGAAAATTATTCTTAACAACTACAATGTTAAGGAAATGAGCCACTTCATGTAATATAGAGCGGAACGCTCAGTAAGTGGTTACAGAAACTGGCAGTTATTTAATTAGCGCTAATGACTAGCTATCCAAGAACGAACGTTAATAAAATCGTCCATTGCGCGTCCATAGCACCTTGTAGCTGCAATACATAAACATACATCCGTCCGCCGCCGCAGCGCGCGGGATTCTAGGGCTTTGCCCCGGCGACACGCTCGCCGCCCGCGCCGAACAGAGCACTCGACGCGGTCTCTACGATCGGCCAATAACACGACAGCGACCAGTGCGCCACCGCACGGATTTCTTTAGGAACTATAATTTATATTTGAAACCGTATTCCTATTGGATAATAAATGTTAGTAAGTAAGTCACTACTTGTGCTCCTAAGTTAAGTAATTTAAGACATGTACACATTTTGTAATAACACACACGCACTGTTCAATATTCCTCGTTTATTTTAATATACATTCTTCGTACATCTGGAGTATTATTGTCTCTACACCACCTAAGCGCTACAGTGGTGACCCCGACGTGATATTAAGAAGATACCTCCAGATCAAGTTGTCATCATGGCCAACAACAGTGAACAGGAACTTTCCGGTGTGTCGACGTCGCTGCGCATTCCACCCATTTGTCGCGACAAGATTCGTCTGTGGTTCGCGCAATTCGAAGCCATCATGTCCGTACAGAAGAAAGGCGATCAAGTTATGTTCGAACTCATAATCGGACAACTTGAGCGGCAAGATCTCGACGAAATCTCCGACATCATTCTTCATCCACCCGAAACCCACCGTTATGAAGCACTGAAAAATCGATTGTTCCAAGTCTACGAGGAATCCGAGCAAAGGCAAGTACAAAGATTGCTATCAGAAATGGAACTCGGTGACATGAAGCCTTCACAGCTGCTACGTCGCATGAAAAACCTCGCTGCCGATAATATCTCCGACTCAACGCTACGGATTATGTGGACAAACCATCTTCCACAATCCGTCCGAGCAGTACTCGCAGTCAGCGACAACATCGCGAAACACTCCGATATTCACGAGCTGGCGTTGATGGCAGATAAGATCCTCGAGCAAACACAACCACTCGGCGCAGTCGCTGCAGTTACCTCCGTTCCTGCAATCCCACATGCATCTACATCAATTGAGGAGAAAATCGACGCGCTCACGAGAGAAATTGCAGAACTGAAAACACATCAATCACATTATCATCAGCATCGACGCAGACCTTTCGACAGACAACGTTCAAGATCGCGTTCATCGAGCAAGAATAATCGCAGCCGCGCACATAACGACCAATCAGCGATCTGCTTTTATCATCGTAAGTTCGGCAAAGACGCGCGAAAATGTACGCGTCCGTGCAGTTTCGAAGACAGCAGCATCACTTCGGGAAACTAACGCCTGCGTTGGCTGAGGCGGCAACCGACGCAAGCAATATTTCTTACCGCCTATTTATAACAGACAAAAACTCGCGTCTATCGTTTTTAATTGATACTGGCGCCAACGTTTCCGTGATACCGAAAAGAAAAGGATCGCCAGCAAAACCAACGGATTTTTGCTTGTATGCAGCGAACAACACGGTAATTCCAACGTACGGAGAGAAAACATTACAACTGAATCTCAACCTACGAAGGCCATACACCTGGAAATTTATCATCGCTGCAGTCAACAAACCTATCATCGGTGCCGACTTCTTGAAACGTCATCAACTTCTTGTCGACATAGCCGGCCAATGTCTCGTCGACAAAGTTACCAACCTGACCGTCAAGGCACCAGTTACCTATTCCGCAGAACCTACAGTCCGAAGTATTGACGTTGATCAGCCATATCACCAACTAATCAGCAAGTTTCCTGACATTCTGCGACCGTCATGTATGAAGGATACTCCAAAACATCGGGTAGAACACCATATTGAAACCACTGGTCCACCAGTATACAGCAAGAGCAGACCACTTCCACCACATCGGTACCTGTCCGTGAAGAAGGAATTCGAGTCAATGGTGCAGCAAGGAATTTGCCGACCAAGCAAAAGTCCTTGGTCCAGTCCACTACATGTCGTTCCTAAGAAAAACGGCGACATTCGCATCTGTGGCGACTACCGTAGACTCAATGACGTCACCAAACCCGACCGCTATCCAGTTCCGCGACTCAAAGATTTTACGTACCTACTTCACGGCAAGAAAATCTTCACTACTCTCGACCTAAATCGTGCTTACCAACAACTACCTGTACACGAACCGGACATCGAGAAGACTGCTATAACAACACCCTTCGGCTTATTTGAGTTTCCACGTATGTGTCCAGGACTTAAAAATGCTGGACAGACATTCCAACGATTCATACATGAAGTACTCATCGGGTTAGACTACGCATTCCCATTCATCGATGATGTTATCGTCGCATCGGAAGATGAAGCAAGCCACATCGAAGATTTGCAGGAGGTGTTACGCCGATTAGACAAGTATGGCATCACCATTAATCCATCAAAGTGTGTCTTCGGCAGAGAAAATGTCAAGTTCCTGGGCTATGAAGTGTCGAGCAACGGAATCAAGCCACCACAAGACAAAATAACTGCTATCACTGCTTACCCCAAACCCGAAACAATTCACGACCTACGTCGATTTATTGGAATGGTAAACTTTTACCGTGATAGCATACCAAACGCAGCCCACTTACAAGCACCTCTCAACGCGTTCCTACACAACTCTAAGAAACGCGACAAAACAAAAGTCGAGTGGAACAAAGAAGCGTCACAAGCATTCGAGTTATGTAAAGTTAGCATACAGAACGCAGCTTTACTCGCTCACCCATCTCCATCAACAACCGACGCCATATCGCTCATGTGCGACGCATCGAATAACTGCGCAGGCGCCGTACTTCAACAATTCATAAACAAGAAATGGATACCACTTGGCTATTTCTCAAAGAAATTCTCCGAAACTCAACAACGATACAGTACATTCGACAGAGAATTACTTTCAATCTTCATGGCAATCAAACACTTCAGAAAAATATTCGAAGGTAGAGAGCTTATTGTTTACACCGACCACAAGCCGCTGACCTACGCAATTCGTAAGCCGCCGTCCGATAACGATACTCAACGGCGCACGCGTCAACTTTTGTTTATCAGTGAGTTTACGACTGACATCCGGCACATAAGTGGGGTAAACAACGTCGTCGCCGACGCTCTCTCACGTATCGAAACAATCGAATTGCCATCACCAATCAACTATGACGAATTATCGCAAGCTCAAGAAAACGACAGCTATATTCCATTAGCATCACGACAAACAAATATCCAACTGAAGAAAATCGTCATACCCGGTACCAACAAGCCAATATTCTGCGAAACTTCTACGTCACATGTTCGTCCATACCTACCAGCCGACTTTCGTCGCATCGCATTCAACGCCGTGCACAATCCAAGTCATCCTGGAATACGAACTACCCGAAAACTAATGCAAGAACGGTACTTTTGGCCAGCAATGAATACCGACATTGGCAAGTGGACGAAAACATGCACTTCGTGTCAACTGTCCAAAGTACAACGACATAATCACAGTGACATCACAACATTCCCATCGAGCGAACGATTTCAACACATTCACGTTGATATTGTTGGACCGCTACCTACATCTTCATGTGGACATCGATACCTACTCACTATGATTGATCGTTGTACACGGTGGCCCGAAGCCATGCCCCTTCAAGAGATAACCGCTGAAATCGTCGCAAGAAAACTGTACGAAGCCTGGATATCTCGTTTCGGTTGTCCCACAAGAATAACAACTGATCAAGGACGACAGTTCGAAAGTCGACTATTCCAAAACCTCGTACAATTACTTGGAGCAGAAAAAACCCGTACTACTGCCTACCACCCGCAGAGTAACGGTATAGTCGAACGCTGGCACCGAACACTCAAAGCCGCACTTATGGCTCGACTAAAAAACAGCAACAAGTGGATCTCCGAATTGCCTACTGTTTTAATGGGTCTTCGAGCCGCCACGCGCACCGACACCAACACAAGTGCCGCGCAACTTACCTACGGCCAAGTGATACGCTTACCCGGTGATTTTATATCACCTACACCAGCCGCAACGAAAATGGACTACGACTACGTCGATCACCTGCACGACGTTATCACGAAGCTCACACCTACATACAAACCACATTCAAACAAGCGATGTATGTTCGTACACAACGACCTCATGACATGCAGCCACGTGTTTGTACGCGATGACACAGTCCGCAAACCTCTGCAGCATCCATACAAAGGCCCATACAAAGTTATCGAACGTAACGAAAAATACTTCACAATTCAACTACCAGGAAGATCTAGCAATATATCAATCGATCGTCTCAAACCGGCGTACACTATCAACATCGCAGAAGATCAAGAACACACGGATAGTGAGACACGCCAATCACCTGAAGCTACCACTGAAGATCAATCCGACCTAGTTCCAGCATCGAAAACGACGGAACACCGCACAAGATCAGGCAGGATCGTCAAGACGCCTGTACGCTTCGCTAAGGGGGGAGTACTGTAGCTGCAATACATAAACATACATCCGTCCGCCGCCGCAGCGCGCGGGATTCTAGGGCTTTGCCCCGGCGACACGCTCGCCGCCCGCGCCGAACAGAGCACTCGACGCGGTCTCTACGATCGGCCAATAACACGACAGCGACCAGTGCGCCACCGCACGGATTTCTTTAGGAACTATAATTTATATTTGAAACCGTATTCCTATTGGATAATAAATGTTAGTAAGTAAGTCACTACTTGTGCTCCTAAGTTAAGTAATTTAAGACATGTACACATTTTGTAATAACACACACGCACTGTTCAATATTCCTCGTTTATTTTAATATACATTCGTCGTACATCTGGAGTATTATTGTCTCTACACCACCTAAGCGCTACAACCTCAAAGCTTTTGTTTGGAACCTAAAAGAGAAATGAACAAAAAGCGCTGCGATATTTTCAATCGTTCTTTATCAACCTGTTTATTATGAGTCCGTCTATCGGATTAGCCTTTTTTGTTTTGAGCAAGTGTTGATTGGACTAATAAAGGGTAAAGAGAAATGGAGGTTGTGATTTTATTGATTAACTTTCAATTAAACCTTTATAAATAGTTGTGCTGGATGGATTGTGAGAGGAATGATATTAAAAAAGAAGGTGAATGTGACGGTTGACAGTTGATGGTGACATTGTGATGTACTGTACCTGTAGCTCTATAAAACATAATTTTGCTTTTTGATATGACAGAACAGCTGGCGTAACGCTACAGCCTGATTTAAACTTTATGGCGACTCAGAACATGAGGCGCGTCGCTGCGCAGTAGCAAATTCACATGTCAGCGGGGGTGAGGGGTGAGGTACTGCGCAGCGTGTAACACACTTCAGAGTCGCCATAAAGTTTGAATCGGGTTGTACCAAACATTATTCGACTAGATTTGAAAGCCACGACTGCGAATAAAGGCTCGTACACACAGGCGCTACGCGACACGCGACACAAAGGCACCGCTCGTTGCGCGACTTGCGGTGCCTTTGTGTCGCGTGTCGCGTCGCGTCTGTGTGTACGAGCCTTAAGGGTTAAATTATTATTCTTTAAAGATACATTAATTATTCAGCACACGGCTAACAAGCAGGTGCGTGAGTTTTTCAATTTGTATGCTTCAATTTCTAATTGGAATTGAACTTAATAATCCATCTTCAAACTGATTATATTATTATAACTACAAATTATATGTTTCCGTATTCCTTTTTGATGATTTTTTAATTACAAAGAATATAAAAACAATTTCTAGAAACATCGTGAATATTTCTTTATCTGATCCTGTTGGAGTTTCATTTAAAAGTTACCATTGTAATTACCTACCTTCAATTAAATAACAATTGTTACTTTGTAACCTGTAGTCATTAAACAGACCCTGCTATTACCTAATATTACGACACATTACAGAGCTACCAACAAATATTCAATTACAAGAATTACAGGGCTATTGTAATTGCTGTAATTTACACATGTTTATCTTTTTAATTATGTTACAAATTGTAACTGAAATTATTTAATGGTGCGCAATGGTGTATAATGCAATATCGACATGACGCGACGCACAGATAATTTTGAAGCTCTAATGATATGTGAAAGGTATTAAAGTCGATTGTTGCGTGCACGTTTATTTATGAATTTTAATCAAAAAACCGTGGGGTGCCGTCGGAAGAAAGATTTATGGGCTCTGAATAAAGAAATCAAGTGTCAAAATTACACGTTGCCGCACCGTTCGTCGCAAGCGCATGCACGAAGTCTTTTATCATGGTTTATTACACGTCCGCCATTCATTTTCACTTTGAACTCGCAGCTCGTCTCTTGACAATTTTTCTCCCTTTTGTTAGGCTAAGGAGGCTTGGAGGGCCTACTAGATATGAATACTGGTCCTTAGGGACGTCTCACTCAATCCACGTTCACATTATGAACATGAATTGAATAGTAGGTGGTGCGTGGTTTTGCACCGTGAATGGTCTAAAATTACATCTTTTAATTAAGTGATTTAGTTAAGAATATTATTAAGTAAATAAGCTTAAAATTTAATTGGTCACTTTGCACATTAAATAGCTAAAAGGAGGTTTGGAATGTAATTAAGAACTGGTTTTGTAATTTGAAATTAAGATGGCATAAAGTAGGTATTTAAGGTGTCTTTGAATAATAAATGTTTTAGAATTAAATAAATTGAATGAATCAAGATTTTAAGACTATTATGCCTCACGAAGCTTTTGTTCGGTTTTGACTTAAAAAGGTACTTGAATTGTGGAACTAGGCTATTTTCTCAATTTCTCCCTAGAAGAAAAAGCTGAAAATAGAATACCTATGCATTTATTTGCGTTCTTCTTACGACTAGGTACCTACTCAATAGAAAGTAATTCAGCTTTTATAAAAGAGGATAAAAATACTTATTATATACACTTGATAAGCTTCTTACACTAAGGGCTGATTTTTCCAACGCCAGATAATTTTATCCCAGAAATAATTTTCAATTTTTGACGGTTCTTCCATACAAAATCTGTCAGCCGTCAATTTTATTTCACGAATAAAATTATCTGTCGATTGAAAAATCAGACCTAAATTAACTACCAAACCATTAAAATTAAAATATAAAAACCAAACCTAACTAAAACTATTAACGTGGTAAAATTCCTCCGCATCGCTGTCAATTGGTAATGTATCCAAGAGACTGGAGGCATATTGCCACGTTGTATGGCAATGCTTATCCTTTGGCCAAGATAAAAGCCAGCCCTTGGGTTACGCGAAGTGTCAACCTACTCAATGAATTTGATTCTAAGACTTCCAAACGTGGTTTCATCAATCACTTATACGAGTTTACTGAAAAGCCACAGAGATACTTATTCAAAAAATCGGTTGTCTGTAAAGTCGGTTTACTGACGATTGTTGAACGTGACAACGTCATAAGAAAATACTGATGGAATAGTTGCATTGCATTTGTTAATATTCGCTTGCACTTCAAGCCGCCATGGAACGCTACAGAGCGAGGCCGCGAGGTAACGCTACATGAGTCATGTTTTTTCGTGAGTGCAACCAGCTTCATCGATTTATTAGACGTTGTCACGTCAAAAACCCTTTAACAAATTCTTGATACTAGCGTAATATCTATAAATATTAGGTAACAATAGTGTACCTATGGTGTGGTAGATATCAATCAGGCTTTATACTGTTACTCGTTTGTTTCAGGGCTGATTGATGTTAATATAAAATCGATAGCTATTATTTTCAGGCTTTCAGCGAGCCGTCAAATAGCTTTAGTTAGCATTGGAAAAGCTCGGTGCCGACAGCCCTATATTGGTTTAGTCATCCATTTGCATTACCCTGAAACTGTAATACGTAACATGTTGTTTTGAAATTCAAAATGTTTGTTGTAAAAGTTCATTAAATCAAAACCTCTGAGTTACATATTCGAGCCGTTTGGGGAAGAAACACTACGGACATGGGGTCCGAGTGCCCACTTGGTTTTTCGAGATATCACCAAGCGGTTGCTCGACTCTTCACGTGACCAGAGGGCTGGCCTATTTCTTGGTCAAAAAATTAGCATCGCCATATAACGTGGCAAAGCTGCCAGCCTTTTAGGCACTGCCTGTTGACATGCGGACGGATTTTTTGATGCCCTATGATTCTTTTGCTTATTTTTTCATATACATGTACATAATTATTATTATTTTAAATGCTAGCTTATATTATGTAAATATTATCTTGATTTTGTGTAAGTTAATTAAATAGAGAAAATAAAAAAATATATAAATTAAGTATTTATAAACCTTTGAGTCATGTTGCTATCAGTGGCGGTACCTTCATAGAAGCCGAAAAGCCCGGCTTGCCCTAATAAAATCATAATTCACAACAACAAACTTACTTAAACCTATCAATTAATAAATAAATTAAAAAAATACCAGTCAATGAACTCGAACACAAACATTAATAACTGAAAATCAGCCAATCCCTCGGTTGGGCGTTTTTTTTATACGTTGAAAATCTGTGGGCTTGCCCTAATTTTGACCCCTAGGCACGCCACTGGTTGCTATGTAGAGGTAAGTACCAATATTTTTATGACCAATTCAATTTTCATTGGAATTTATTAAAAGACTAGCAATCGCGAAAAAAAAACCGACTGTTCCCTACATTTTGACGAATTATGCGAACATAAATGTAGGGAACAGCTGATTTTGTTTTCACGATTTTAGGTTTGGTCCCATAGTAAAAGTTGTTCATAATGAT
This sequence comes from Luperina testacea, assembly GCA_927399505.1. Lineage (NCBI taxonomy): Eukaryota > Metazoa > Arthropoda > Insecta > Lepidoptera > Noctuidae > Luperina > Luperina testacea. The sequence continues at coordinate 11,137,494 of OV656768.1, read as the reverse complement.
GAGTAGGTACAATCTCCCATTTCGATTTGTCGCATGTTTTCAATTTCCCCCTGTAGATTAAATGAACCTATGAGCACGACTGACAAATGAGAAATCTTATTTACCTACGCTACACTATGAAACCTACGCTTTGTTTTTGATGAGAATACATAGGTACGTACTCGTAAATGTTAGGTTCTATACATACAATAATGAAATTTGCTACGGATAACGGAATAGATAGTCTAGCGTGTACCAAATAAAATATTAAGATAAGTACACACTTAGACCACGGCGTAGGTGGTGTGACGATCTGATAAGGTTTGCAGGGTCAACATGGTTAGATATCGCACAAGACTGGGAGGTTTGGAAGGAAAAGGAGAGGCCCAGCAGAGGGACACAATTTAGGCTAACAAAAAAAAAGTAAAAAAAAACAGAAAAGTCATTAAGTACCAATTTTATTTATCATCCTTGAAAAAGAAACATAACGAATCCAATTTTCAATTCCGTATTCCTACTCCGAACAAAATCAAACTCCCGCCGATGAATTTTTATCGGCATATCCAAGTGCACAGAACGTACGTGATACAATTTGAGCGAGAATAACTACGGAACCCACGCCAGGCAATTATCCGGTAAAACGCCTGTTACCCGACATTATCCGATTAACTTAATAAACAATTAGTTGGTAGGAAATTTTAATTAAGGTGTATATTCTCGGCTTTTATGCGCCATCGAGTTAGGAGCGCGTGTGATGCTGTGTCGTTTGCCACAATTTTAATATGGTTTAATGTGGTGGGTTCGCCTTGGAATATAATTTTTATACTCCAGGGTATGCTAAGGTTTCTTACCTTGTTGTGGAGATAAAGGTAAGGTAATCGTATATGTTAAGTACTGTGTCAGAATTGTTGTTCTTGTTTGGGATAGTTCCTTGGAAGTCCCTTCATCACAAGTTGGAACTAATAAAACCGAAAATGAGTGGGAGAATTTTTCCCTCCTCCTGCCAACAACCAACTACGATTACCAATAGGTACACGTGAGCCAAGCACGATGATTATAACAATGTTATTGGGTTGAGTGATCCCGTGGGTCCATTTCGAGTGGGTCCAGTTGACTAAAGACTCACACCGCCCTGATAAATTATTGTTCTTTGTAGGACTTTATGAATCTGCCTAGCCTTTTCCCAACTATGTTGGGGTTGGCTTCCAGTCTAACCGGATGTAGCTGAACATGGATGTATAGGCAGTCGGTTCATGTATTTTACATGGAGCGACTGCCTATCTGACCACCACAACTCATTTCCTGAGCAACACTATAACCCTTAGGTAAGACTGGTTGTCAGACTTTTGGGCTTCTGACTACCCATAACTGTTGTTATGTAATCATCAAGGACATCTAGGAAATTGACGGCAGGGACTTGAAAATGAAATTAATTTCGTTCCGTTACCATTAATGTTATCGTATAACGTTCTAAAATTTGTAACGATGCACGATGTTAAAACCTAAAAATATCAATAACGTTACAAAAACAAAACGTTATAAAATCTCATTTTCGTAGAACAATATTATAAGCAACGTTATAGGTATCAGTAACATTAAGCTTATCCGCTTGTAATAATGTTACAGGTGAAACCTTACAGATTCATTTGTAACGTTATTCTTCATACTTTTTCGTGTTTTTCGTCATCTTATAAGTCATGAAGCTGGCAACGTTGGGTATCGAAATGAATAATGTTATTATATCGTTATACTAATAACGATATATTGGTAATATTGGCGTTTAAATCACTAACTTACTGTAACATCGCATGTCATTAAATCACGTGACGTTAACTTAGAATGTCAACTCCGTGATTATAGCGTAATTGATATGGCAAGCAATAGAAATTATTGCTGCACACCTTACTGGTATTATGATGATTAGTATTCATAAGTCATAGGCTAAGTTATTGTTAGTGTGCATACACACGCGTCGCCGACAGAGGCAACGCGCAACCGTCGACGCGTGTCGGCGACAGCCGTCAACGCACCGTCGCCGTCGCTCGTGTGTATGCACACTTACTCAACGTGGAAATAAAGGCTCCCCCAGACAGGCACGACGCAACAGCATAACGCGACTCTAGTGGAACAATTTCTATGAAAACTTCATGGAAACTATTCTACCAGAATTGCGTCGCAACGTCGCGTCGCACCGTCGTCGAGTCGCACCTGTCTGCCTTCGTGCGTTTTCTACTGCCTATGAGCGTGAGTTTAAAATCTGTTTTTTTTGTAAAGTTTTTTTTTTTTTACAGTGAACCTATGCATTACTTACATTCAAGTTGGAATGTTATGTGTATTTATAATCTACAATCTGTCTAACAAACATGGTTGGTGTATTATTAATGAGAGGTACAATAAAAAAACATTGAGCTTTTTGTAGTGTTTCAGTGCTTTCACACACACAACTTTCTAGTTAATAATAGAAAATCTTTTACGCATTTTCTATTATTAACTAGAAAGTTGTGTGTACTTTTTTTAATCTACAATCTGCCTATCAGACATGGTTGGTGTATTCATAAATCGAAGATATACTTTAACATCTGTTTTTTTTTAAAGTTTCTTTTGTTGTGGTTCAATGTTTTCCCTTCGCATTTCTTTCGTTCAAGATGCGATCCCCATCTATACAGGGTTATTTAAACTCCGTAGACGCGATCGGTATCGATATTTAAACACGATGAAACTAAAAATAAATCAATTTGATGTATTTTTGTAGGTATACATAGTCACTTAAAATATCAGTTTAAAACTCATACTTCAAGTAACAAAACTCGTCAGCGGGATTGTCCGAAAGGGTTACCGCCGCGCTGGCTCGCAACATAAAGGGCTAAGGAAGGAACACGGGTGGGTTTTAGTCAGTAAGAGTCTGACACTCCCTTCCGCGCCACCCAGAGCGGGAGGGGTCATTTGATGATTTCCCAACCTCAAAAAAAAAAAAAGTAACAAAACTCACAGCGGTCGTTTACCTCCCATTTATTTTAAATCAATTCTGTTTATTTTATTGTGTTTAGATATAACCCTGTATATCAAATATGGTTATTGCCTTGCTAATACGTTTTGGCGTGGTGTTTTCGCCTACGCAGTTTTTTCATTCACGTTTTTTTCATTAGTCATCCATTTTCAATTCCCTAAATCTGGAACACGTAACATGTTGTTTTGAAATTCAAAATGATTGCTGGAAAAGTTTATAAAATCTAAAGCTCTGCGTCGTTTTTTAAAAAAGGCTCGCATCGCATCGGACCGGAACGGATTTTGCAATCTTTAAATGATATTAAATCGTGTACACAGTATTTAAAGTCTAAATTACCAAGCCGCGCACAGCAGCTTAACCGCGAGCGTCTTCTGCGACACGCGATCGTAGCCGAAAATATGCTGCGACGCGCGATCGGCTCCGTTCGCCTGTCGTCGTATGCAATCGAATCCTTTCGGCTGTCGTCCAAATTTTTCTTTTTATGTTTTATGATTATTTTCTTCTTCTTCTAATGCATTAAGGCTCCTACAAACAGGCGCCACACGCGATATAATCGCGCGCGACACAAAGGCACCGCTCGTTGCGCGACTTGCGGTGCCTTTGTGTCGTGTCGCGCCAGTTGAAGGAGCCTTTAGCCAACAATACTACGCCATCTTTAACCATTTTCAAAAATTAGAACACGTCAACACGGTAGGAATGAAATTATTTGACTGGGCGCAAGAACGGATACGTTCGCATCAGACGGTACGGAGCCGATCGTATGCGTCGACATGCTGCCGGACGCGATCGGCTGTCGCTGCATCCGTTCGTATCCTTTCCGATCTGATGCGATGCGAGCCGTTTGGTGGAAATATCCTTTGACTGCCCCGTTGGTCTTTTGGTCACAAGCGCGACTGCTGAGCGTGGGATCCTAGGTTCGATTTCCGGGTCGGGAAAAGTGTTATTGAGTTTTTCCATTAGGAATTTCTTAGTAACAGCCCGGAGTTTGGAAGTTGGCGGTATGATACCCCCGTGGCTCGGGAAGCACGTTAAGCCGTTGGTCCTGCGCCTGATCTCTCTCCGGTCGTGTCGTATTACCGTCCTGTCGGACTATGAGAGTGAGGGAAGAGGGAGTGCACCTGTGTCTGCGCAGACGCTTGTGCAATATCTCCCACGCTGAAGGCTAGTCTCCATTGTGCTTATACAGTGTGGTTGTCGTTTGTGTATACAGTCCCTTCAAAGCTTTTTAGGCAACCCATCAGTAACCCTATTGCAACGAAAATAAAGTTCATTGTGATTTTGACAGACTTGTCATTAGCAGCAATCCAACGTTATTACAAGGAGTATAAAGATCAGTTTCATTTTGACTGGACTGTAACTTGCAATCTGAGTTGCTCTATCTGTCATGTCATATCAAACATGTTTATTGCATTTATAAAGAGTTTGCGGGAATCCGCTGCGGCAACGCTTGATGATAGATGATGGCGAGGTATTTTCTTATCAATAGCAATGTTTTGAAACTTCCATTCCTCCAATCAAAAGCTCCAGTAACAATCAGTAACAATCTCCAAAACAGCAATCCTTTGACTTCGGTCTAACACTTCTAAAATAAAATAAACATCAAACCTCGTAACATTTCTCTCCAGATCCCATTTCCCCCATTCTCTCCGCGTTTGTCATCAAACGTACGTCACTATACACAGTCGGCGCTCGCGTGACGTGCGTCCCCCGGCGGTGTATCGCTGATGACGTCAGTTCCACTGCCCGTCCGGTTCGCGATCGCCTTCAACGAGTCAATTATTAACCGCGATAATACTTTTATTATTACATACAGTTTTGCACGACTCATAATGCGAAGCATTATTAGAGTTTTTTACGACTGAAATAAAAAAAAGCGGTCAAAAAACTCAATTCATTGTAATTTTTTATTTCTTTTGGAAGATATGCGAATGTGATGATAGGAAACTATATTTATTTTCTAAATTACACTTTGGCTTGTTTGTTTTTAAAGCATTACTTACTACATTTTTTATCAAGTAAATCTTTCAGGTATCCCCTGGTATATCAGGTATTTTAGGTATACATACAGGATTATTAATTCTGTTTGAAAAAATATTACAACACTGCCTACTTAAACAAAAATTGGTCGACTAAAATCCTTCAATTTTTCTAAGGTAGAAAAGTTTAGTGAAAATACTCGTTCGAGGTATTATGTTCCAAAGGCGGTTCACACAGCTGTATCTGTTTACACGATGATAAAAGCTCGCATCAATCAAACGATACTCAAATACGTTTGTCAGAAGCGACAATCATCTACTTTACACTACAGGTCTGCAAAATTATGATGCTGCGCAAAAATCGGCTGCATCTGTTCGAGAGAGTAAAAAAGTTATTTAAAATATGTCGCACCTTTAGGACGAAAACGACGTAACTCAAAATAGCAACTTTTTGGGAAATAGCAAAACAAGTTTTAAAATTTTGACACATCTGCATTCTTTCGTCTATTATTTCGTGATTATGTATGTCAGTAGGTATATTTTTGCTGCAAGTTATAAAAAGGTTATTTAACTGTTATTGTGTCATAAAAAAATTTAATTATTAAATGAAATAATAAAGAAAAAAAGGTATTTTGTTTTATCAGTCATTTTTGGACCGAGAAAAAAGATTCAAGTTTGACGGTTTAGGAGATGCGTCTTTTACCGGCCGAAAATAATTTCTCAAATGTGAAAGTTTAAGAGTTACGCCTTTTTACTTTTTATAACATTATGTTAGTATTTTACGTTTTTCGACTTAGGTCTGTTATTTTCTAAATAAATAACTAATGATGGGATACCAAAACGGAAAATGCGTCATGGGAGCAGAAAAAAAAACAAAAATAATAGGAGTTTTTTAATTAATGGCAATGTTTGAATTGAAACATATTAAACGTTAATGGTCATAATAATTATTCTAACATAATCCTTTAGGAGTAACGATACAATAAATCAAAATCAACACTTAAAATAATTAACCGAGATCTTAGTTTATTAGGAACTCTTCTTCGTACCTAAATATAATAGACATCTCAAAAAAAAAAGAACATACACATAAAAAGAAATAAGCAGATATCTTTTTCCATTAGCATCCTTAAACATTTTGGCGTCCATAAAAATCTATAAAATAAGAATAATTCAAAAACTTTGTTCATATTAACTTTCTTTAAAAAAAATGTAGTCCGTAAGAAAACGTAAGTGTGAAACTCAAATCAAAGCAATTAACAAAAAAAGTAAGTTCTACAATAATGTAATAGAATATTTATAAACAACAAAATTAATAGTAACCATTCAAATAAAATTTCCTTTCACTAGAAACTTTCTATCCTACATCAGTCAATTATTATCTTAATCATCTAATAACGATTTACAATAATCTATATAAAAACCGGGTATTAAATTTTTCCGCAGCAATTCGCTTAACCCCCTTCTTTTTGTTTCGCATTTTTTTTTATATTCAAATATTCACTAAAAATCGTAAATTGATACTCTATTTATTTAATCAATTCTAATTTATTTAATTAAATAAATTCCGACATTGCTATCCTTCAAGTACGCGTGTACAGAGTGTTTCTTTAACGTATCAATTTACGATTTTTAGTGAATATTTGAATATAAAAAAAAAAATAAAAACATTTTATTTTCGAATGGTAATATTTTTTTTAGCATGTATGGATGCTATACTCAGTGACGGATTAAGACTACTTGATGCCCTAAGCAATCCATGCCTGTGGGCCCCCCTATCCGTATGTCAACTAGAATCGGTCTTTAAACCTTTACCGCCTAAAAACATTAGTTTTTTTGTAAAATAGGCCTCTGAATTTTGAAAAATTTAATCCACAATGTTCTTCAAGGTATTGAAGAGGCTGCTCTGCCAGTTCATCTCCTGTGTGATGCGTTTCCAACCCAATAAATGTAAGAAATCGCTTTACTGGCTGCCCATCTTTTATATAGCGAATAACTACGCTGAGCTGGTCCATGTGCATCAAATCCGGCGTAGAATCTAGATACTGAAAGACTATCATATCTAGAATCTTTTATCTGCGATATAATTTTACCATGCACTTCTTGGGCCATTATCATAATCAACTCTTCGTAAATCCCATGCCCACTCGCTGCACAAGAGGGCAGCGAGTGGGCAAGCGGGAGTGGGGTTATGACTCTAGGTCGGACTCTATGTCAACTTAAAACGCGCAAATTTTCAAATTAGTCCTAGAAACTTTTTTGATGTGGTTTTTGGTGACGTGAGAGTGAGACGTGATGCCCTAAGGACGGGTTTTTTGTGCTTCTTCTGGTGCCCCCTCAGAAGTGATGCCCTAGGCAATTGCTTAATTTGGTTAAGGGTTAATCCGTCACTGGCTATACTATTGCGGGTTAACGGGAACGCCCTCTGTTAGTTAACATACTGTATACATCCCCGTAGGCGCCCACAGTTTCTTCTTCAATTCTATCTTCTCCATGGTTTCCTTCAACTTCCTGTCTTATATTTGTTTTCTTGTCGGATGTCTGAGCCAGCTCAGCCATAGTAAAATTTAGGCAGTTGAGTTTTGATTGACTCATTGTCTGAAGTGTCATTCCGCTGCTGAAAGAAGAACCAAAGCGTCACGTCAGTAAAGTAGACTAAATATTACTTATAGATTATAATAAATATTAAAGGTAGGGTTTAGAGTCATTTCTCACTTACTGTTCTTTATATTGGCTGAAGTTAAAAATGTCGCTAGTCTTTGTACATTGTGGGGAGTTTTCAATGAACGATGAGGAATTTGAAGATAAGTTCTCTATAATATCATTGCACACTGAAGATTTCTGAAATCATAAAACCAACTATAGTTTTCTTTTGTATGTAAGTTTGTTTTGTTAGATTGAAAATTGATATAATATAATTACTTACTTACAAGTTCACTCTCATAATTGACAACAATATTGCCGCTGTTTGTCGTTTTAATTAGTGGTTCTTCAGTAACTGCGGAATTTGGATTTAAGTTCTCTTTTTGGTTTTTCACTATAGCAGCCGATTCCTGGCGGAAGATAAAATGTTAATAATAATATAAGTATATACTTGCTCTGCAGTACAACCTTGTGGAATCGGAGGTGCCGTACTACAGGTATGCGCCCGACCCAGTTCTCGAAAATGGCTATATCACACTGTACTGGGATCAATCTATCATCACTGACAGGACTATTATAGCTAATAAGCCTGATATAGTGGTGGTGGATCGATCAGAGCGGCGCGCAATGTATCTATGTTGACATAGCCGTCCCGCATGACGAGAACCTCGTGAAAGCCGAGAAAGATAAGCAAATCAAGTATCTTGACTTGGCTCGCGAGGTTGTCGACATGTGGGGTGTGGAATCAGCGATCATTGTGCCGATAGTCATTACTGCCAATGGCTTAGTTGCCAAGAGCCTCGACCAACACCTGAGGAGGCTCTCGTTAGGCAGCTGGGTCAGGGGCTTGATGCAGAGAGCGGTACTCCTGGACACGGCTTGTATCGTTAGGAGGTTCCTTTCTCTGGAGCCCTGACCGCCGGTAGCTTGGACCCTGTTCCCGATACGGGTGGGCTACAATTTTTTATATTTTAAAATGTTTTTTTATTTTTTTTGTAAAGAATATTTTAAAATATAATAAGTTTGTTAAAAAATAAATAAAGGATATAAGTAGTAGTACCTATAAACTTATGTTAAACTAAAGTAGGTACGGCCAACTGCAACACATCAGTGGTAACACTTGCACTTATTGTGACAGAATAAAGGCACTTTCAAGTTCAAACTGTTACCACAAACGTGCGGTCGTCTGTACCAAACTAAACTAAAATGATGATTGCTTAATACCAAGTCAATCTCATTGATGATATGAAAATTGTTAATGTTAGTCTTTTCTTTTGGAAAATTGTCAATCTCTATGGAATTCAGAGGCAAATTTTCTTTTATTTTATTATCTGCCTGTTCCTGACGAAAGATAAACACCGCAATGAAAAAAAAAAACAATATAAAGTTACATAGTACAAAAATATACGGACACACACATAGCACAGTATTACATGTTTTCAAGTGTAGTTCATACCTCGTTTCGTTCATTTTCTTTGTAATTTTTAACATTTTTTAATGCATTATCCATTATAATGTCCAACATTCTTTTCATTTTTAGCCTTTCTAAGTGAACTTTTTCTATAAAAACTTGCTGGCTCAATATTAATGTAGTGACACATTAACCAATGCAACTTCCTTTTTATCTAGAAATAAATAAATAAATGTCATAATAATCAATGAGTCACAAACAATAATACTTTGATCAATTAAAAAATGACTTGATTTCTAATAAGTCAAATGTAGTCCCAAAACATTCATTGTTATTTATTATTAACACGACACAAACTTAAATCCATCATTGGAATTATAAGTGTCTTTAATAATAAAATGCCACAAACCCGATTAAGTCACTAATATTACCATAGAAATCGGAAGAAAACAATCGCAAGGCTAAATTTGTCGTTTCCGTACTAAAAATCGAAAGAGAACTTACCAATCTTTTCGGAATGAAAACGACGTAATAAGCTTTGGGTCACTATCTGGCTGACTGCGCGACGTCCTGCACTTAGCGATGCAAACACAATACTAAAGTGGAGTCATTTTAATAGGTAACATTTGACAATTCATCAAATATTCAACAACGTAACCTTGTAACGGCGGGCATAAAATAACATATTTTTTCGTTTTGTTAGAACTGCACAATTGCTTACCTTTTTTCAATTACGATTACATATTTATTGTAATAATGACCGATACGAGTAATTTTACGATTTGCTTTCATTAATAAACCATTCTAAACATAATAAACAATTTCTGATCTAAAGAACTGAACGTCGTTACAAGGTTACGTCAGTTAACCATTTTTCTTTTTAAACACTAGGGATGTTACTCTGAAAATCGAAAGCTGATAAGTAGAATCGAATGCAATGATGACTTGTGAAGAAATATCACCATAAATTAATAATTAATAATATCTCTGAGTGCTGACAGCAGTGATGAAGATGACAATACTTTTAACAGTTCTGATAGTTCAACTGAATAAATGCAATTTTTTTGTTAAATTGTGTACTTGTCTTATTTTGCTCCTTAAATTTACGAAAAAAATAATAATAATGGGACAGGGATTCGCCTGATGATTTTTAAATTCGCATATGTTTCAAGTCCGTATCGATTCATTCACTTTAATCGATGTTTATAAGCAGGTCACCTCACTATGAGGATAAAACTGACAGACGTCAAATGTTACCTATTAAAATGACTCCACTGTAACTACGTCGTTTCCCCCCCGACTCAGGCCCGCATGTTGCCGCGTAAGAAAGAGACCGATTTAGCAGTTTTGTCCTGTTCCCGGTCGAATATGGCTATGTTTGAACTATTGTTACATTTAAAATTTCGTTTTGAGTCATTTTATGACGATAACTTAATTTTCGTTTTTTTTGAATAGTGTCGTTTTCGTCCTAAAGGTGCGATGTATTTAATCGACTTCAAAAATAAATTAACTCAAAATTATGAAATAACTTTAATTTCGGAAGTCGGTGTCTTGGGATCTGTATTTTTGTTTTAGTTTTTTGCTTTTAATAAACACGAGGCTTTATTTAAAAAGTAAACAACCCTTCAGTGCGTCAGCTGGTCGAGCTGATTATGATCTACTTAGGTGCCATCAGTCGAAGGGTCGCAAATAATGCGGTCATATCGCCAAATATCATGCTCTCGCCCTACTTATTTCTGTCAATTTAACTCTTCTACATGTTTTCATAGGATTTCACAGATTTTTTTTTCCTTTACAAAAGTATCTCTAAATACTTAATTATATCATGGGATCGCGCTACGTTTTTGGGGTGCAAACCCATTCATACATAGTATTTAGGGTGCTCGGCAAAGGGAGCCCCATCCACAGAAGCGTATGTAATTGCAAATTTCGGGCTTATAAAGCCGGTTGTTTGTAATATGGTACGCGTTTGTCACGTACGTACCAATTGGTGCATATTTAGGTCTATTGAAAGATAAGGAGCATGTGGAGACACATTTCTTGCCTCTTTTGCGTTTTACGAGAAAAACGATCTGTGTTGAACGAGGGACACAATATTCCTTAGTGCCCATACACAAGAGTGACACGTATCAACAGACAACGAACACTTAGGGGTTTCATTACATAGTATCGTAGAAGAGATGTTTCTTTCCAAGTTCATCTTGGTTATCACTGTCATCGGTGAAGGAAAACATCGTAAGGAAATCAGCCCGTCTATTCTGTAAAAATGTCACCGTGATATTTAGGTGAAGTGAGCTTGAAGTGAGTTGTCATTCCACCACAGATGCTTTAGGAATTGACACTATTGACAGCTCACTTCACCTAAGTTCTCACGGTGAGATCTTTACAAAATCGCTCGGCTGGGCTTAAATCGCCAATCCTTGAGCAAGCGTGGTGATCAATGCTAATGATCCTTCTTTGTTTGAGAAGAGGACTTTGCTATGCAGTGGGACGATAATAGTCTGGTATTAGTAAATACTAGTTTCTGCCCGCGACTTCGTCCGCGTGATATTTCGGCCCCCGCGACCCATCCATCACTCTCCCGCGTGCTAATACTCCGTTTTCGCTTAGCATTGTTTCTGACGTTTTTTTTTTTGCTCGGCTCTAAAGTGTCGTAGCGTGAAGTTAAATAGCCCATAACCTTCCTCAACAATCGGGCTATTAAATGCAAAAAGAATTTTTGAAATCCAACTGGTAATTCCAGAGATTACCCCCTACATACAAACTTTACCTCTTCTTTATAATATTAGTATAGAAGAGAAGAGAAGATCATAGAAGCAAAACATCCACTTTATTTTCTTAGTTAAATAAATAAGTCCTTTGTAAACAAGTCACTGCTTTACAATAAATTAAGTAGCTTTGTAGCTATTCTATTAACCTGTCCAAATTCGCAATTCATTTAGATTGGACAGTAGATAAATTATAAATAGTGTCTTGACAAAACAATTCATTTATGTTTTACTGAAATCTCAAGTTTTCGACGAATAGCGTACCTTGAGTTTTTAATTAATATGTCTTTGTAAAAGTTAATCTCTGCTTATTTTAAACAAACTTTCATGTTTTACAAATGGGTAATTATTATTATTTTAATGTCTCTTGACATTTCTCGGGACCCTGGGGTCCCAGGCCTTTGGAAGGCGTAAGAGGGGCCGAAGGCAACCAAGACCAAGCTTTAGACTTTCTACACTCATTTATTTTAAGCAATATGTGCCCAAGATAATGAGAAATAATAATAATAAGTTTATTTAGTTTTCTCTCACAATGTTTTTGTAGCTCTTTACAGTTTTGAACTATGTATATAATTCACATTGTGAGAGCTGGTGGCTGAAGTAGGTTTTAGAAAAAACCTGTATTACAGGTCACCAGATCGAAATCGAACTTAATCAACCCTATTTACTTTTACTTACTTTATTGCACTCGACACAATTAGCGTCCCCTTCGCTATCAACTCACGCGCGAGTTGCGAAGCTTTTGAAAAAGCTTATCGATCGGTTGGCATTTGACATGACATGGACTTTTAACAGTACCGTCTTAAATCTGTTAGTGTTATTTAATTTATAAGTACTAACATTTGTTTCGTCAAGTAGGCTTTCCATATAGAATCAAAATCTACCTTGTCTTTTCCCAACTACATATCTTGGGGTCGGTTTCCTGTCTAACCGGATACAGCTGAATGCCAGTATTTTATATGGAGCGACTTCCCATTTGACCTCCACAATCCAATTACTGGGTAATATGATACGCCTTGATAAGACTGGTTGTCAGATTTTTGGGCTTCTAACTACCCGTAACGACTGTCAAAGATCTACGAATGGCAGTCGGACCCAACAGCTTAACATGCTTTCAGAGGCGCGGCGGGGTCTCAATAACGAGACCGCGGCTAGCTTAGCATCATAACCTTTGATCGAGTCTTGCGACCCGTACGGCTGTAATCATTTACCCACGAGCCCAAAGAAATGAACTGGAATATTTACTTACAATAATTGCATTGGCACCGACATTACTCATTGTGTAGCGATAAGACGCATGAATGATACCTACACGTCGGCACTCGAGAAGGAAAACACGCATTTTCCTGTAGAAAACCTGCGGTTCGCAAACCAAATTAATGAATAATAAGGAAAAAACCTTCACGAAAAACAACCGCACGTTTCATGGGTCCCTATGATTTGTTAAAGCGATTCTAGATTAGGGCCTACAGCCGGTGTCGGGTAAATTTCGATTTCCGTCTATTGTAAAGGTCTGCGAAAATGAAATCACTTGTTAGGTTCGCCGAAACAGAATCACTTTTACGCCTATTTGGTCTGCTCAGCCAATATATCCGCAGTCAGTTCAAATGGCGATTTTGCCGCCATTCTCTCGCGATTTATTCATGACGGCACAGTATTATATGGACGTGTATTTTTTTCAGAGCCCCTTTATTTATTCGCCGGTAGTGCTGAAGTATAATGGCTTATTGCTAGACTTTTACTAGAAAATAACGTTTTTACGATGACAGAGGAAGGATATACTGCTGCGTGTCGTTTGCGAGTTAAGACTCGGAAGAATAAGTATCGATTGTTGTGAAAAACAGACTTTACTCAGGCATCCTAGTTTATTTGTCTTTACGCTATAAGGCTTAAATACAATGGCAGAGATTTCAATCTATATGTCACAGCTAACTGCTGAACGGCTAATTAAACCAGTTGGCTGCGACATATGTTTACATAAACTAAGGACCTCTTTGTCATGTGTTCCCAAACAATACGAAACATCAGCATCCTTACAATAAAGATTTCAGCATTGAGTAAGTAATATCATCATTCTTCTGTCCTTATACCAATTTATTTGGGGTCGGCGCACCATGTCTTTTCTTCCATACTTCTCTATTAACAGCTCCTTCAAACAGGTGCGACACGACACGCGACACAAAGGCACCGCAAGTCGCGCAACGAGCGGTGCCGTTGTGTCGCGCGCGATTATATCGCGTGTCGCGTCTGTTTGCAGGAGCCTTTCCTCGTCATCTCAGTAGTCACCCCCTTATATCATTAGTATCGAATAAATAAAAGCTTGTTTTAAATGTCCGCACTGGAATAAACTATTATTGATTAGAGTGTAAGCAAAAGAAAAGAAGGAATTAAAATAAGTTTATTTGCAGTAAACGACGCATAGAAAGAACAAACACAAAAAAAAACAATTGCGAGACGGACTCTCACACGAAGTAACCGTACCACAAGGCAAAAACGCCGAAAAAAACACGTTTGTTGTATGGGAGCCCCCTTAAATATTTATTTTATTCTGTTTTTAGTATTTGTTGTTATAGCGGCAACAGAAACATCATCTGTGAAAATTTCAACTGTCTAGCTATCACGGTTCATGAGATACAACCTGGTGACAGACAGACAGACGGACAGTGGAGTCTTAGTAATAGGGTCCCGTTTTACCCTTTGGGTACCGAACCCTAAAAAGAACAAGTTGCGGGAAAATATGAGAAAATAAAAAGCAGGAAAAAAAGAAAAGAAAAGGTACCTAACCGTAATTGGTTAGGTACCTTTTCTTTTCTTTTCACTTCAATCACGTATCTATGATAAATACTGTTTCCAATTATGTTCGCTATAGGTTAAGCTCCTATGAATACTCGAAACGTTTGCCTATGATAATTTTTACGTAGATAGCTAAACTCTTCTTAAACTATTTAAATTACAAGTCATACTTATGTTTTGCACATCACTTCGAAGAAAACTTTTTATTTCTCAAGAAAAGAAATAGCGAAAAGAAAGACAAGAAGTTTATTACAAAAGTTTATCTTATTCGCTTCGCTTGCCGAATTGGTTATCAAATAAAACTTCGGAGGAAAACAAATGTGTTTGGTTATAAAAGCGGGTTTTTCCTGCTCGGGTTTCGTACGTATTATTTATTTACAGAGTTTACCTCTGAAATTCGGATAAGTACCATTAATTTACGGCAAACAGGCAAAGCCGATTTGCTATAAAAATACTTTGATACGTATTATTACGTTGGTTTTTACTAATTTTGTGTGTGAAAGTGGATGCTCTCCGGTAATGTTTCGTAATTGTTTTAACATAACCAGCCTATAATGTTCCCACTGCTGGGTCACTGGCCTCCTCTCTGTGAGAGGGAGAGTAGGCCGTAATCCACCACGTGGGCCCAGCGCGGGTTATGGTTTTAGGACATGCCGGTTTCCTCACGATGTTTTTCTTCACCGTTTTGAGAGCAGTGGTGATGAAATAATTTACAGAAAGTACAGTACCCGGCGATAAATATTGCACATCGACCTTTACCTTTTTTGTATTTTATACAAAGAATAAAAATAATTATCAAAAGAAGCAAATTATAATTGTTTTAACAGCTCCTAATAGATACCGGACTGTTTGTATTTCGTGCGACAGAGATATCGCTCTACGAAGCCGAAATTAGCCGATTGTCTCTTTCCAAAGGTCGATGAGCAATATTTATCGCCGGGTACTGTAAAGCGCTTGTCTGGGTTCGGACTACGACCTGCAACTTGCGAGTCGCGGCCATTACAACTGGGTCACCACTGCTCCAATCATTTAACACACGAATAGCATAATATCACGCCTGTATTTTTTCGAAGGGTTAGGCAGACGTACACACACCCAGATTCGGTTTCGGTTTAAAGAAACTTTATTCCCAATAAAGACATAAGTCACTTACTTGAGAACAATACTAAAAATATAGATTACCCACAATATGTTCGTCATCAGTATCATAATTTAATAGTTACCCATCCAATGCATTCATTTCTCCAGAAGTGATCGATCCGCAATAATTATGTGCTGGCTAAGTTGAGTTTTGAATGCATTGTAAGAGTGTACATTTCTTATACAGGACGGTAATTTGTTATAAAGCTGTGCTCCTTCAAAAGTTAAATTTTTTTTGCCATAGTTAGTTCTTGTTTTTGGTAAAACTAACAAGCTTTTAAGTCCCATGTAACAGGGGGTGAGCGATTGCCATCAACAGGGAACAAATTCAGCCGCCGGGATTCTTTTATCTTGTAGGTATTAGCTTCTGCCCGCGACTTCGTCCGCGTGAAATTTCACCCTCTTAGGGGTGGAATTTCGAAAAACCCTTTCTTAGTGGATACCTACTCTTCACAAAGAACACACTCTCCAAATGTCATGTCTGTAGGACCAGCGGTTTAGCCTGTGCGTTGATATATCAGTCAGTCAGGTCTTTGAATTTTGTATATTTAGATGTCCTTTAAAGACGCGTTGAGTATCCTGACTCTCTTCGATCCAGATTTAAAAATAAACATTCCATAATTCAATATTTCTGCTGCCGCTACCGCCTTTGCTACGCCCCTTGCCCCGCCTACCGTCTGACGCAATGCTTACCACAAGATCGCGTATCACGTTTTGCTTATGCGCTACTGAAAGTCTCAGGACTAATGTGAAAGAAGAAATACTTTTCTTCTAATCGAGACAGTATAATTCCATTATTGGCCACTAGAATAACTAACATGTTCAAAAAACACTCCAACAACTGTTGAGACTGTGAACTGTTGGAAATCAAAATTGACTAGATGGTCGTCAAATAAATTAAATGTATATTTTGCGTAAATATTGGGCTATTTGGGACGGAATAAAAGACATCACAGACTTAAGTAGACTACAAAAATGAATTTTATTAAACTGATAAGTATCTACAGAGTTTATTTATCCTCAAATAAAACCTACTAAACAATTTTACATGATAAAGGCTCCTGCAAACAGGCGCGAATCGCGCGCGACACAAAGGCACCGCTCGTTGCGCGACTTGCGGTGACTTTGTGTCGCGCGCGATTTTATCGCGTGTCGCGCCTGTTTGAAGGAGCCTTAATGGTTTAAGAAAAGGCTATAATGTTCATCATCATCATCATCTGTCTAGCCTTTTCCCAACTATGTTGGGTTCGGCTTCTAGTCTAACCGGATGCAGCTGAATACCAGTATTTTAAATGGAGCGAAAGCCTATCTGACCTCTAAAACCCAGTTACTGGGTTATACGATACCCATTACCCCTTGGTAAGACTGGTTGTCAGACTTTCGGGCTTTTGACTACCAGTAACGACTGTCAAAGATCCACGAATGACAGCCGGGACCAACGGTATGTAAAGATGGGCACCCATCCACAGACCATCCGCGGGAAGCGTAGCTTAACCTGATCGATCGACCTGTGCGACTGTTATTATTTAGCCACGGGCCCCTCTAAAAAGCGATAATGTTCTCAAGATTAAAAAATATCGCTGGAAGTAATTATCGGCTGGTGCGCCGCGTCGCCTGTTGCCTAGAAAATGTGAAAATACTCTGATACTCCGGGGAAAAATATTCCATAACGTTTATTATTAAGTTATCTCTCTTCCTATTAACTTAATCTGCTCACATGAAATATTTACCTCTGTTTTTTAAACGTGCTTATTTTTTAATAACTTCATTATCAATAAAAGTAAAGTAAGTATAATGTAGCATACCTACATAGGTCCATTAAGTTTTGTTACTGAGATCTTTAGTTATTAGGCAGGTAGGTAAGTACTTAGAATAATTTATGAAGTAAACTAAGCCACATTAATTACCACGCAGACAGCCGCACCAACAAATTCTCATAACATCGAGGTAATAATTAAGGCATTTAAGCAAACTGTATAGTTTTATATTAACGTTGTACAAATTAGCCTATCTCTCACCTGAATCTTAATTTCTACTTCGCGCGGGACTTATCTTGATGGCGCACGAATCGCGAACGACTCGATGTTCTCTTGATTACACGGACGTCAAAAAACAATACGCAAAGTACTCGAAGTACTCAAACACGTCAAAACTTTCCCCTGTCTGCCAAAACCCAACACATGTTGACGCACTCATTTAAAATTCGCCGTTGTAAATCGTCTGTTAAGTTGGCACAATGTCAAAATGGCGGAACAATTACGTTGTCAAGTCCATAAGGATTACACGTCGTCACGCCACGTTTCATGTCGGCCAGACAACTTGGCTCGTCATTTCACGTCAGATTCGGGACCAGCAAGCTCTTTATCACTTTAATACCTCGTTTTATGGAAGATTGTCAAAGTTACGCGCGAAAACAATGGGAGAGCACGCCAGAGCACGCAGAGAATCGCTGAATAAAAAAGAATAGCTAATAAAATGATGATGCCGGATGTTGTTTGTGGGTGTGTACGTCAATTTTTTTGCTTATAAAAGCTCGCGCTTGTTTGTGAATGGCTGTTTATTTTATTATTAAATTCTCCTGTCTTACGAATGTTTAGTTAGCAAATTGTTCTACCATCTCCCACTTTTTATCGAGGTCGGGATTTCGAGGTAAAACATTATGACACTCAAGTTTTTGATTTACGATGAAAAGATGAAAAATATGTTTTTAGCGGTGTTTTTCGAGTTCCTAACTACTTTAACCTAAGACTCTCGTCTTTTACTTTGAAATGACCCAAGTTTTCTCTTTTAAGATCACTAAAGACTTGTAGAACTCGATTTAGCCAATTATAATTAATAGATCACGATAAGACCCTAACGGATAAATAATAGAGCGCTTTTTTTTTTAAGGATGGGAAATCATCAAATGACTCTTCCCGCTCTGGGTGGAGCGGTAGGGAGTGTCAGACTCTTACTGAGCGCTTAGAAACGGTTTAGGTATGAAAGGTATCGGGTATATGGCGATATTGTACATAATACAAATTAAATCATAAAGATAATGCAGTCTAGGTAAACTAACAAATAATCCAAATCAAAGCGAATTACCACTGGAGTGAAGATTGAGAGCGTTTAAACTTAGTGCTTGACTCTTAGAATTTGGATAAAATACAAACAACGGACGAAAGAGCATGAACGGAAAAAAGAGCACAGATAAGTGGGCCAATCTTTTGCTATAAAAATATTTATACCGCCTACAGCCCGCCCCCGCCCCGCCTACCGTGTGACGTGTGATTAGCACGACTATTTTATCACAAAGAAAAACTAAACATACGTAGCTATTCTACTGAAAATCTAAAAACACCCGTACTTTGTTAATCCTAACAAACTATGGCTCCCTTGTTTAAACTCATATATTAAAACCGCTTGTTCACATTTTTAGTGTTCTGTTAATTTCATATTTTTTGGCATGCTTTTTGCTGTAGTTCGTAAACTAAGTATTTAACTCCCGCGTGTTTTAATTAAACGTGTTTTAAAAAACAATGACACATACATACTGACACATGAATACTGACGTATTTTTACGTAGGATTGAGGGGTCATTAAACTGCATTGCGAAGTGGGTGCCTAATTAGGTATGTTTCGAGTTACCTCATGCCGAAGTTCCTCGCTGTCGCTACGTCGATATCGAATTAAAAGCCGGTTGTGCGGGTTTTTGCGAAAATTATCATTACAGTGCCAGAAATCCTTGTGCTGTGAACTTGATACTGAAAAAACATGCATAATTGCAAACGTAGTCTGATAAGGCCTTCTAGCTAACTGAGAATCATAGGACTTTGGCTGGACGTGGTGAGGGCAGGTGGGACGAAGCCCTAACGGAATGGTTTCCGAGAGATGGTAGAAGGACCGCTGGCAGACCTACACCCAGGTGTGTGACGACCTACAGAAAATCGCGGGGAAGACCTGGATAAGACTAGCACAGACCAGATCAGCGAGGCACAAAAGGGAGGAGGCCTATATTCAACAGCGAGTGAAACAAGCCTGCCAATGATGATGATGATGAAGACTTTGTAAATAAAAAAAAAGAAATGTAAATCCTACGCAATATGTCCAGTGTCTATCTCTCTTTCTCTGTCCGTCCAATAATCTGCTCACGTTTGTTGACATAGTTATGAAGCTGAAACATTAACTTAGATCAACCTTGTCTATGGCATCCGAGGGAATTCGATTATAGCGCGTCCTTAGAGCTTCAATATAAAACCTAGTGCCGCGTTTATGGTCACAGTTTCCGTGTTTGTAATTTATTTATTTATTAGAACATGGAAGACTTACAGCAAAAAAATAAAAAAAGACTTTAGTCAAATTAAAAAAATAAAGTTTATTTTTACGGTCGAGGTCGGTACTCCTGTCCCAATTTACTTAAACTTGTTACAGTTGAGAACCCGAGACTACTTTTTCCGTAATAAAACCTAAGCGATTCGTTATCGATCACTCTGTGCGATATCTCAATGAGTTCGACAACTGGTTCCTTTGTTTTTCTAATTAAGTAGATAACTCTACCACGATGACACGCGTTACTATTATGAATCGGTTTATAATTGACACGCGACTATGACTGGATTGCGCGTACGCCGATTGAAATACTTGCCAGTCTCGCAACTGACTCATACATTATACGATTTATTACATCGTATGTTATTGTTTTCTTTGATATTACGTTTCATAGTGTGTCTACCCATTGTTTTTCTTGAATTCAGTTTTTCTCAGTAGACGTTACAAGTCTTAGAATTTTTGGATCTAGGACATGCCCAGTTTCCTCATAATGTTTTCTTTCACCGTTTTGAGACCAGTGGTGATGAAATAATTTACACAATGTAAAGCACCTGTCTGGGTTTGAACCTACGACCTACAACTCTTAAGTCGCGGTTACCACTGGGCCTGTGCTCAACTTACTCTAGTTTAAATTTAAATATCAAGGTCTTTAGTATCTGCTTTCATTCATTGATAATAGAGTGTTAATCTTTAATATCTTGACTATCATTCATAACATAATATACTATTATTTAATTAGTAACGTCACAATAATTAATCGTATAATTTTCAAATACTTAGATACTATTACGATATGATACCACCTTTATTGTTTAACAACGTCATTAAAGATGTAAATAAAATAACCAGCTGCTACCGTAATGACGAATGTTTTGTTATTCCATTAATCTGTACAAGTAACAATTATGACGGCCGGTAATTGAGTAGATGACTATTTTATGACACTCGAGCTCCCCTCGATTGTTCGCGGCCATTCTTGAGGGAATTGTAGTTGTAGTGGACTCGTAAGCATGGCTAGATAATG
Organism: Luperina testacea; assembly: GCA_927399505.1. Classification (NCBI taxonomy): domain Eukaryota; kingdom Metazoa; phylum Arthropoda; class Insecta; order Lepidoptera; family Noctuidae; genus Luperina; species Luperina testacea. Next base: position 11,116,445 of record OV656768.1, on the reverse strand, counting down.
TAGAAAGCTTATGGGGGTTTTCGAAACGAGATTATTTTTTTGAAGTGAAAACTTCTTTAGCGGCGCTGTGTACTTTTTTTGGAATGGGTAAAAACTTCTAAACTCGCGTCAGGTCACGTGACCCTGATCGAAAATTCGTAAGACGTAAAACGTAAGACGCGCGTTGTTGAGGACAGCGCCATCTATGCACATCGGGAAGAACTACGAGGGCCTCGCGTACTAACTACGTAGTTCATCCAACAACGACGAGATGGCGCTGAACCACGGATATATAACTGACGACGAGCTCCATGCGAGCGGCTTGCTTCTCTTACCACTGCCGCGACCAACACCACGAACTGAAGTCTATCCTGTGTGCTTATTTGTAAATCTGAATAAATTCCTTTCACGAGAAGAATAAACCAGTCACTTTGGTCATCATACCTGATTTGCAAAAAACCCTATAAAATAAGGAACACACCTTAACACGCGTGTTTTGTTTATAAGACGATTCACAAAATACACTCGTAATTGTTCAAGTTTTCACTTCTGTCGGCACTACCGGAGTGCCAGTGTTTTTTAATTTTATCATATTTTCGCTTTTCTACACACACAAGCTTTTGCCCACGACTTCGTTCGCGTGAAATTTCTTGCTCCTCCGACCCACTCCGTCGCATCACCTGCCCGCGCTATTGCTTCGTTTGCGCTTAGCGCTCTTTGTAACATTTTTCTTTTTTCTCAATCTCTAAGGGCCCAAAAGTGATGTTAAACCCCACCTCAAAAATTGGGCTACCAAATGCAAAAAGATTTTTTGAAATCCGACTGGTAGTTTCACAGATAAACGCGTTCAAACAAACAAACTCTTTAGCTTTATTATTAGTATAGATTGATTGCTTGAGAGTGATTATCTCGATAGGTACAGTCAGCAACAAAAGTCGATTAACACTTCAGTTTTTTTAATCTCTGTTAAAACAAAATATTTGTTCAAAATTGAAGCAGAAGTACAATGCAATTTTGAACAAATATTTTGCTCAATAACTGTGATTAAAAAAACTGAAGTGTTAATCGACTTTTGTTGCTGACTGTACCTAGAGGCACACACTATTTTTATCACGTTTATAATGATTGCTTACAGATTTACAGAACCATGAGATCGATCGAAACTGCCGCTTGGAAAGCTTATAAAAGGACTCCGTCTGACTACGACATTATTCTGGCGGACCCTATGCGTTAGTAAGAACCAGAAACAATATTAAAATAAAATTGATAAAGGAAGACAAGACTATGAATTTTACATAGCTTTGTCAGTTCCTGAGAATCTCGTCTAATAATAGGTGTCTGGATACTGTAAAAGGTCACTAAATGATTTTATAAGAGCGGGTGGGACAGAAGGATCCACGTGTAAACTGATAAAGTTATCTACTTTTCTAAAGGTAGCGAAGTTTCTAGTTGCTCGGAATACATCGGAAACTAGATATTTTTTTAGGATACGGATTTTCTTTTATCTATTTAGTTTGAGTTACGCGAGTTCTGTCAGTTAGTGTTATAGAAGAAGAAAAATTACTTTGAATCATTGTTTTCCTTGAAAAAATAGATGCTCACGAAATACACGAGAAATACCACCACCACCGCTATCTGCATAATAAGCCGAAAGGCCTACTTGGGGCGCATTCCACTAAACTTTTATACATAGAATAAGTCTTATACCTACTGAGAATTTTCAGTTTTTCCATACTTAGAACTGTCAAACGTCAATTTTATTCCACGAATAAAAGATATCTGACTTTTGTAAAATCAGCCCTAATTAGCATAATATAATCAGTCTATATATAATATACCTAAATGTTACTATTGCTCGGACTCAAGCCTCCTCTCTGTGAGAGGGAGAGAGCTGTAGGTAAATGAGCTGTAACGCGGGCCCAGTGCGGGTTGGTAAATGTCGCATGTTTTCGAATTTTTGGTTCTAGGACCTGCCGGTTTTCTTACGATGTTTTCTTTGACCTTTGAGAGCAGTGGTGATGAAATTTTATACACAAAGTAAAGCGTCTTTCTGGGCTTGAACCTGCGACCTATAACTCGTAAGTCACTGCTCCTCCTTGTACTGCGGTTACGGCACAAGTCGGTTAAGTCTGCCAGGGTTCAAATCCACGACCTACAACTCATAAGTCGTTGCCGGTACAACTGCGCCACCACTGCTCCTAAATGCCTATTGCAGAATTATTTTTCGTACCCAAATGTACTCCGTTAAAATATCAGTCAATATAAATGCGATGATTAATTACTGCCAAAATACGCAATTAATAGATATCCACAAAATTATTGACGTAATTGCTGTTACTGGAATACCGTGTAATAACCAAAATAATCATTGGCTTTTCATGTTTTCAGTAGCACTTACTGAAATAATGTTTCCACAAATATGATAATGAAAAGCTAATTTCTCGTTTGTGCTTGTTTACTGTGTGGTTGTTTTACGAATACCGTGTATTTACTTATTAGGTGTCAAGAGGGTAACGGATTTTAAAGCGAATTTGCGTAGCGGAATTTAAATCTACAGTTTGAGCTAACAAAAAAGGTCGGTGGGATGTGGAAGCTTTCTTATACATTTATGTATGTTTAAGGATGTTTCGTGAAAGGGATGAAGGCATCGTTTTTGGGTCCGGAAACCGCTGGCTTTGTATCTAAAGCGATCAAAAGTTGGTACACATGCAAGATTGAAAATTTTTCGAAAAGGCAAAGCTTTTTATTATACAGTTTTCGGATTGACGGATTCTGACTGCTGAAGTTTTCAGAATAATGATTTGGTACCTACACTGCCACTTTTGATGAACGAATTGAGATATAGGTAGTTATACTATAAAATTATTCAATTTCTAATAAAGAGCTGTTAATTTTCCGTATAATCGTGCCTAAGAATTTTTCTTTCTGTTTACTGAAGAAGCATGTTTTGCTAGTTACCTATAGGTATGTACATATTTTATGAGTAATGGTTAATTTTTTTTTTATGCCCATACGGTCGGGTCTACGATCTTCAAGACCCGTCGTACGAATTTACAAAAGAAGCTCTCTGATCCTACTTTACGGCTCATGAAGGGGAGGCGCGAGATAATCCTGCAGTCTTCAGATGATGCGCTAAATTACCGACAACTCAATAGACGGATCTCTAAATCCTTGAAAAGCGATCTTCGCCGCTTTAATACAGACCTTATTAAGGGCGCGATAGAGCAAAATAAAGGTTCTAAAGTCTTTGCTAGAGATCTGTCTATTGGGCAGAGCCAGCTTACGAAACTGAAGACCGATGATGGCAGGATCGTATCCGCCAAACCTAAGCTGTTGAGAGAGATCGAGAGGCTCTATGGGCAGTTATACAATATACACGTCAACAAGTAACCCCGTTACGAATCTGGCAAATGACCCAAGAGCTAGATTGACCCGACACTATACTGTTATCGACTTCCGGTCCTGCATATACCAGCTCGACTTAGTTAATTTAAATAATAATCTTAACGTCAGTATTTTAGTATTTAATAGTTAATTGTTATGAATTTGTTTAGTTATGGTTGATTTATGCTTGGTGTTTAAAATAATCAGAATTCTTGAATGTCCATTATGGCGCCTTCAGGTTGTCAGCTTCCGGTGCGCCAAGTATTAAGTTTAAATTAATTATTGCTTACGATTATTGATTAAGATACTTACTTTATTTCTTTTATTTCTTTGTTAATAATTGTTCTTTAATTTTCCTTATTATAGTTAGTAATATGATCAAAATATTAAGCTATAAGAAATTCTATAAATACCGTTGTGTTAGGCAGTTCGAACCAATCGTTTTGTAACCGTCACCAAGTGCAAACGCCGTAAGTGAAAAATCTATCCTATTTTAAAAATAATAAACGTGTTATAGTGCAAATATATCATTTGTTGTGACCATCCTGATTCCTGACTGTGCCCACCGTTTCACAGTCAGAAGTGGGATATGTCAGGCCCATATATTGATGGAATTGGCGCCAAGAAAAGGAGACACTATCAAACAGAGTCGTCGGAAAGTGACGAAAACACAGATTTTTTTTCTTCCGATTACGAGTCTACCGATAGAAGATACAGTCGACGCAAAAGGCACCGCGTTACCCAAACCGATGCTGAAGTTATACCAAAATTCCGGCCAGATGAAAAATCAAGCAACGTCAAAGGGTGGTTGCACAAGATTGACCAATTTGGCGATTTATACGGTTGGGACGACAAGGATCGGCAGTTCATCATGCAGATTCGTCTTCGTGGATCCGCACGTGATTGAAAACTACAAGCAAGTGGAAGCAAGTAACTGCAAGCGGCCGACTTCAACATGGAGGCGAGGGGGCAACATTGCTCCAAATTCTAAAGAAAACGAACTGCTGCCGAAGAAATGCTACGCCTGCAGAAGACCTGGACACGAGGCAAAGGACTGCCGGACTCCACGCTGCGAGGTGTGTCAACGTCCGGGCCACACTGCCGCCAGCTGCTGGTTTGCGGCCAGCTCTTCACAGCAACAGCAACAAAAGGTTAGTAGCGTCATGTTTACAACCTACAATATTTTCATAGATCTGTACAAAAAGGCAGTGGTAGTTAATGGACGTAATCTTATTGCATATATCGATACGGGCAGTAAATTAAATATCCTCACAGTGTCACAAGCTAATAGTTTAAAGTTAAAAATCATGCCTTCTGCAGTTACAATGAAAGGCTTTGGTGGTGCATACTCAAACTCATTGGGAACAACTCATATTGATGTTAAAATAGATAATATAATTTTGAGTGGTTATGTTGAACTAACTAGTAATGAACTAGCTGATATAGATCTAATAATCGGTCAATCAATGATAAACCAGAGAAACATAAGCTTAGTTACGTCAGAGAACTCTGTTAAGTTTTTGTGTAAATTTGATTTCAATGACGAACTATGTCATATGCAGTTGAATGAAACCGATTTCATCTCAAAATTCCCTGTCTATTTAAAATATCATAGTGTAATACCACAACGAAGCACCGCTTTTGTACAAGTTTATGTCGATGCTAATCCTAACCATACTTTTCTTATGCTGTATAACTTCTGTTTATTTTGAGCTAGGAAGTATGTCTTATGTCATTATAGGAGGACTTATAAGGTCGAGGGATTGTTTTTTAAAATTAGTTAACATTGGGGATGATATTATAGAGTGGCAACCAAATAGACTCGTAGCGCGCGCGGAACTAGTTGATGATATACATAGTAGTACGCATACGAATGTAATGACAATTGATCAATCTACTGACAAAGAATTACAGTTATTTGATTTAGATGTAGGTGATTTAGAAACCAATGATAGCAATCGATTGCTACAACTATTAAATAAATTCAGACATTTGTTTGCGGAAAATACCAAAGATTTAGGATGTACCGACGTACTGGAGATGCATATTCAGACAACAACCGAGCAACCTGTTTACTGCAAACCTTATCGACTTTCTTATAAGGAAAATGAGATTGTTAACGAAAAAGTTCAGGACCTTATTGATGCAGGTGTTGTAAGGGAATCTATGTCTGACTATGCAAGTCCAGTAGTCCTTGTAAAGAAAAAAGGCGGTGATTATAGATTATGCATAGATTACAGAGCACTCAACGCACGCACTATCAAAGACCGTTATCCGTTGCCTCACATAGACGACCAGGTAACTCGTTTATCTGGAAAATCTTTATTTACTACTTTAGACCTTGCACAAGGCTATTACCAAGTTAGAATAGCTGAAGAGTCGGTTCATAAAACCGCGTTTGTAACACCTTCAGGGCAATACGAGTTTTTGAAAATGCCATTTGGTCTGGCCAATGCGCCGGCGGTGTTCTCACGTCTCATCAAAATAGTTTTAGGCAGACTGGGCAGTGACGTAGCTTCATATTTAGATGACGTAATGCTCCCGACAATCTCTGTAGATGACGGACTCAGATTATTGGGTGAAGTCCTGCAATTGTTGTCAGAAGCTAATTTAAAACTGAATTTAAGTAAATGTTCGTTTTTGAAGAAAAGCGTAAATTATTTGGGACATGAGATTACCGCAGGTACAATACAACCAGGACAGGCTAAAATTCGCTGCGTAGCTGAATACAAAAAACCCCGTAATGTGCATGAGATCCGCCAATTTATTGGTTTGACATCGTATTTTAGGAAATTTATTCGCGGATTTGCCAAAATAGCTAGACCCCTCACACAGTTAACAAAAAAGGATGTAGAATGGACTTGGGATACCGCCCAAGAAACTGCTTTTCAGACTCTAAAAGAACGTCTCATTGAAAGACCTGTTTTAGGCATTTACGACAGAAATGCACGTACTGAGCTCCATACCGACGCCAGTAAGCTAGGACTAGGCGGTATTCTCTTGCAATACCAAACTGATGGTGTCCTGAAACCGATTGCGTATTTTAGTAGGGTCACAAGTAAAGAAGAACAGTTTTATCATAGCTATGAGCTGGAGACATTAGCAGTCGTAGAATCTTTAAAACGATTTCGAATTTATCTCGTAGGTATTCCTGTCACTGTAGTGACAGATTGTGCCGCGTTGCGAACTACCTTAGTTAAAAAAGACCTAATTCCTCGCATAGCCCGCTGGTGGCTTTCAATCCAAGACTACGATCTACAAATCGAGTATCGACCTGGCGATCGTATGAGACACGTAGATGCCTTGAGTAGGAATCCAGAACAAAGTCCTGTTTTATTAATTGACGATTCCGACTGGCTGGTAACGTTACAGTTGCAGGACGAAAATATTCAGTCGATCTTGACCCAGTTGCGTAATGGCACAGGCAATAATGATATAACTAATAATTACGTAATAAAAAACGACCTTCTCTATAGACAAACAATCAACGGACATCGTCTTGTTATACCCAAATTAGCAAAATGGGGCTTATTACAAAAATTCCATGATCAAATAGGACATGTTGGCTTTGATAAGTGTGAAAAGACCATTAAATCACAATTTTGGTTTGAGGGCATGACTAGGTTTATTCGTAAATATATCAAATCATGTCTTCGATGTGCTTACGGAAAAGGGGACCATGGTAAATTGCAAGGAGAGCTACACCCAATTCAAAAGGCGGCTGTCCCCATGCACACACTACATGTTGACCATTTAGGTCCGTTCGTTAAGACCCGTAAAGGAAACTCTTATGTACTCGTTGTTATAGACTCGTTTACAAAATTTGTGTTTTCAAAACCTTGTAAAAGCTGTAATTCCATTGAAACTATAAAGCATTTGAAAGATATTATTTCTCAGTTTGGAAATCCTAGCAGGATCATTACGGATAGGGGAAAAGCTTTTACAAGTAGGTATTTTAAAGAATTTGCTGAGGAGATGCAATTCAAACATGTCTTAAACGCTATTGCAAGCCCTAGATCAAATGGCCAAGTAGAACGTGTAAACCGAACTTTGATTAATGGTTTAAATACTATGTCTGACAGCGAGTGCACCTGGGATGATTACTTGAGTGATATAGTTTGGGGCATAAATAATACTCCACATGCAACAACCGGTTTTCCCCCCTATAAGCTTTTATTCGGCCATTCCAATTCACGGTTACCGGCTTATCCGACAGGGGATGCTAACGATTTTGAAGGTCAAGCAAAGGCTCTTGAGGAACGGCGATGTGCGGCTAAATTGCGTATTGATAGAAATATGACCCTCATGAAGGACAGATTCGACCGATCTCATAAGCAATGCGTTAAGTACTCTATAGGGCAATTAGTGTTATGGAAAGGAGGAATTACTAGAGAAAGCGCAAACGTAACTAGGAAACTTAACGGTCTGTACACAGGGCCATATAAAATATGCAAAGCTGATCACTCGTTAGATCGTTACACGATAAGTAGTATAAAGGGTATGAAAGGGTACAGAAAATTTTCAGCAGTTGTACGTGGTGAAGTCCTCCGACCTTATAATTCGTCTATACCTGATGAAAGTAGTGGTAGTGACCATGAAGTCGATAGGGATGATCTGATAGACCTGTTAGAAAGCTAATTAAAGTTATACTTAACTATTCATATTTGCAATGAAAAAACACGTAGGGTAGGTTCATAACATACATTAGTAGAATGATTCTTAAAATACAGATTAAGCACTAATCTATAAGTAAAATAAAACACTTGTTTAAATTTGATTTACAGTCTATTTATTATAAACTCTTTCATAAATTACAGTTGCTTAAAAGCTTATCATACATTAAAACTGTGTGAGATAGAGGTAATTCAAGCTGTGTGAGTAAATAAAGCTGTGTGAGCAAATAAAGCTGTGTGAATAAATAAAGCTGTGTGAATAAATAAAGCTGTGTGAATAAATAAAGCTGTGTGAATAAATAAAGCTGTGTGAATAAATAAAGCTGTGTGAATAAATAAAGCTGTGTGAGATAGGAGTAATAAAAGCTGTGTGAGATACAACATACGTATATTATATACAATAAAAATTGAGCGACATGAAATAAGCTGTGTGAAATCTTATTAACAACACAATAATATAAAAGCTGTATGATTTAATATGAACTGCAATTTGCTACACCTTTACCACATGCTAATTAGAAGAATAAATGTACTGCCCATACTGTTTACTATTTCAGACGCCGAATACCAGCGACAGACCAGGCACAAGTGGCAATGCAGACCGCCGTGGGACACGTCAAGCACAGGATGGCCGAGTGTTATCGACTTCCGGTCCTGCATATACCAGCTCGACTTAGTTAATTTAAATAATAATCTTAACGTCAGTATTTTAGTATTTAATAGTTAATTGTTATGAATTTGTTTAGTTATGGTTGATTTATGCTTGGTGTTTAAAATAATCAGAATTCTTGAATGTCCATTATGGCGCCTTCAGGTTGTCAGCTTCCGGTGCGCCAAGTATTAAGTTTAAATTAATTATTGCTTACGATTATTGATTAAGATACTTACTTTATTTCTTTTATTTCTTTGTTAATAATTGTTCTTTAATTTTCCTTATTATAGTTAGTAATATGATCAAAATATTAAGCTATAAGAAATTCTATAAATACCGTTGTGTTAGGCAGTTCGAACCAATCGTTTTGTAACCGTCACCAAGTGCAAACGCCGTAAGTGAAAAATCTATCCTATTTTAAAAATAATAAACGTGTTATAGTGCAAATATATCATTTGTTGTGACCATCCTGATTCCTGACTGTGCCCACCGTTTCACAATACCGAAGACATCCCGGACGTCAGCCTGTACGAGATTAGGATGGCTCTGAAGCAGCTTAAAAACAACAAGTAGCCGAGTGATGACGGAATCACGGTCGAGATCCTGAAGGCCGGCGGAAAACACGTTCTTAAGGCCCCTCAGAAGCTGTTTGGTTCCGTCATACTCGAGGGTAAAACATCACAGGCATGGAACAGAGCTGTGGTGATACTTTTCTTTAATAAGGGCGACCATGCCCTTCTTAAGAATTATAGGCCCATCTCACTTCTGAGCCATCTCTACAAGCTGTTTTCGAGAGTCGTCACGAACCGTATCGCGCGCAGGTTTGACGACTTCCAGCCTCCCGAACAAGCCGGATTCCGTAAAGGCTTTAGCACCGTAGACCACATACATACGCTGCGACAGGTTAAGAAGACTGAAGAGTATAACCTGCCTCTCTGCTACTTAGCGTTTGTGGACTACGAGAAAGCCTTTGATTCGATCGAGATATGGGCTGTGCTGCAATCTCTTCAACGGTGCCAGATCGACTATCGGTACATCGAGGTGCTGTGTCTGTACGAAAACACCACTGTACTATGTCAGTCCGACTCCAGGATCAGACCTCCAAACCTATCCTTCTGCAGCGAGGTGTGAGACAGGGAGACGTTATCTTTCCGAAACTGTTCACCGCTGCACTGAAGGACGTCTTCAAGGTTCTGGACTGGAAAGGGACTGGCATAAACATCAGCAAGCTTAAAATCAAACTTCTAAGTTAACGTAAAGAAAAGATCTGGCCGCGCCGTTTATGCCGCAAAAAACGTATATTTCGACACTCTCAAGGGAATCAAAATTTATAGTTTCCCGTTGACCTAGAATCATGAAATTTGGCAAGAAGCAAGATCATGTAGCACAATTAAAGGGAAAAATCCGAAAACCGTATATTTGAAGGTACATTTAAAAAAAAACCCGTGATAAACTATTTACATACCTACAAAGTACGGAACCCTCGGTGCGCGAGTCCGACTCGCACTTGTTTTTTGTTAGGAACCTTCTCCGGCACGCACAGAACAAGTTATCAAAGTTTCATCACAATCGATCGAGACATTTTCGAATTTTTGCGAGACTAACGAACAGCAATTGATTTTTATGTATCAGATTAAAAAAAAAACAAATTAGTATGACCTGACTGTTGCAAACTAAATGACTTAGGTACCTACCTAAATTCCTGAAATGATGCCGTGCCCAAATTATTTTGTTACGTGCCACCAATGGCACGCGTGCCGTGCCATTGGTTCGCCATCTCTGGTAGTCTATATCAAGCCCATCCCACATAGCAATGGCATAAGACAAAAAGAAGCTCTGCAGTAAGCGGGTTACTAGGAGCGTGTCGATTCGCTCCGGTCTACAAACCTGTTAGGCTGTTACTACTTACGCAGAATAACGATCTTTAAGCTCAATAACTTGGAATACACGTAGGATATACTGGTTTCTTGCACCATGTGAAATCGATTCTGTACGGAAAGAAGATTATATTTATAGTTTTTTGTGTGTGTGGTCTTGCTTACTAATGATTAGACCTCACCTCAAGCCTAAGGATCGAGTAAAGAAAAAAAGGAGAGACAGAGAGATGAGAGGAGGTAATGGAAAAAAGAAGGTAGGAAGAAAAGAAAGGAATGGGGAAGGTAAGGGAAGAAGTGATGTCTACAAAGACTTGACAATGAAGCTTCAGTCTATAGAGCCAAATATCAACTGTACCTTCAATCACGGAATGTTAACAGGTGGGAAACAGATTTCTTATTTAGTTCCAGTTAGTTGAATTTATTAGGCGCTTCAAATGGATACAACTGTAGCTCATAGCTCGGAAACAATCCGAAACCCTGCATACCTACCTCGCATCCGCTACCCGAGCACGCTATCCAGTTTGTTACGACGTGTATTGATCAATAATTCCATTCATTCATTGTTTGTTTATGACCAACATGCCCATACGTTACTTATATAATATTCAATGAATGCGTAAAGAAATATTTCATTAACATTTACGTCTTTGCAGAGATACAATCGATTTTTCTGAAGGACTGCAGCCACAGTGCGTACTTGAGAAGGTCGGCAAAGCGATCGTCTACAGGCTTTTCGACTATTTATCTTGGCAAGATAGTAGCTTTGATATTTCTTTTATACGACGAATCCACATTCTGCAAGAATAAAAGGACAACTTGTTTCTGTTCAACCAACTTTAAAAGGGTAATGTATTCTAAAAGCGTTTATCTATATTAAATTCCGACATCGGAATCTTGTAATACTTACTAAAGTCTAGCCCTTATTCCTTTGATATTGCGAAGCATAAGCATTTAAGTCGGCAATGAAATAGAAGTCATAATTGTATGTAATTTACGGCTGCCTCCGTCAGTCGATACGTAATGACTTTATAATAGTTTGAATATCACTGATGTTTACGTAATTGAAGTAGATAATAACTATATCAATATTGTAGCTACTAGTTACTGAAAGATTGTTTCTGTAAGATACATTATTTCGTTTGCACAACATAAATCGTCAACGATTATGCTCGCATACAAACTTCTAGCTCTCGGAGTGCTCAGAGGTGGAGTTCCTTATAATCCTTCCTTTCTTAGTGCACCTACATCGTCAAAGGGACGTGACTTAAAAATTTTATGTTTTCATCTTCACTTCTTAGTAATCTATGCTATGCAATATGTAATGTGCATCTATCTGTCAGTCACTCAGGTTGGATAGAACTCTTATATACATATATACCCCCTTACTAATAAACGTATATATCAGATGAATAGTTACACACCAATTTCTCTCTTTCAGTCGTCAGTAATTTGACTTTCGAAAGAAGAAGACAAAGCGTTGTGTAACTAAACAGACGCTATACAACGTTTATTAGTAGGGGATAGCGAATAGAGATAAAAAGAGACGGCTGTCTTCTCTTTATTTTTCTTTACACGTATTTAATAGAGTACATTTTAAGTCGGAACAATAAGTTTCTAACCTGTCAATCTACCCTAGATCAACAGTTACATATTTATTCAAAAGTAACTAATGTACTTAAATGTATCTAACAGACCCGCTATCGGCATACATCTCACCAAGCGCAGTTCATTGCATCCATACATCGCCTGCTAACCGACGTGTATTTGCATTTCTCATAGTCCAGTAATCCGATCCTGCCTTAGATCACATACGCGTATTTGCACCTGTACAATAACGTCAACGGTTCCCTCGTTTACATGTGCTGAAACAAAGAGACGAGATTCACCTACTAACCTATTTCGCTGTAGTTATCTTTGTATAGCCACGAATTGGCTGCCCGAGCTATTACGTATCTACTTAGTCAGCCGCGTTGCAATTGGAGTTGCTATTGCCAAAATGATACAACGAGATATTCGTTGCTTTTATATGATAGGTACTTGTGAGAAATAATATAAGTTAAAAGTTTGATGTAAAAAAGTGGGCTATTTATTGTTTTTAGGGTTCCGTACCTCAAAAGGAAAAAACGGAACCCTTATAGGATCACTTTGTTGTCCGTCTGTCCGTCCGTCCGTCTGTCAAGACCCTTTTTCTCAGGAACGCGTGGAGGTATGAAGCTGAAATTTATATCAATTACTCAGGTCTACTGTCCCTTGAAGCTGTGAAAAAATCAAACTTCTAAGCCAACGCAATCAAAAGATACAGCCGTTTATGCCGCAAATTTTCGACACTTGCAAGGGAATCAAAACCTACAGGGTGCTTCCCGTGAACTCAGAATCTTGAAATTTGGTACGAAGCAACGTCTTATAGCATAGATAAAGGAAAAATTACGAAAACCATAAATTTTTAGTTACATCACATAATATATTTTTTTTAAATAATTTTAAAGTTACTACCCATTTCCTCATAAACGCGTAGAGGTATTAAATTGAAATTCATACCAAATACTCAGGTCTATAATACCTTTAAGCTGTAACAAAATCAAACTTCTATGTCAACGCAATCAAAAGAAACAGCAATTTAAGCTGCATATTTTGAAACTCGCAAGTACTCGCAAGGGAATCAAAACCTAAAGGGTACTTCCAGTCGACCTAGAATCTTGAAATTTGGCATGAAGCAACGTTTTATAGCACACATAAAGAAAAAATTCCGAAAACCTTTTTTTTTTTTTTTGCAATGTTCAATGTGGTACTATTCATAACTTTTTCAGTCACCATTTACAGGTCTGGTTCAAATTTAATACTTAATTAATATTTTTGAACCAGACTTCTAAATAGTGACTAAAAAATTTAGTAAATAAATAACTTTAATAAAAGAACTTTCGCAAGTCTGCTGCAAGGCTAGTATAAGTGTTTCAGTTATATTATAGATAAATGATATGTGTTAATATAAAATAAAGGATTACTTAAACGATAAAGAGATCTTTGTCTTAAATTTATGCTCCTCCATCTTTCCCCATTGTAATGTTATGAATTTCATTTTGCAATAAAAATACCATAGTTATGACTCGATTGTCGTAATGAACGAACTTTGTAAACTTTGCAGGTTTGTACGGAACCCTCGGTGCGCGAGTCCGACTCGCACTTGGCCGGTTTTTTGAAGTGAAAACTTCTTTAGCGGCGCTGTGTACTTTTTTTGGAATGGGTAAAAACTTCTAAATTCGCGTCAGGTCACGTGACCCTGATCGAAAATTCGTAAGACGTAAAACGTCAGACGTAAAACGTAAGACGCGCGTTGTTGAGGACAGCGCCATCTATGCACATCGGGAAGAACTACGAGGGCCTCGCGTACTAACGTCAGACGTAAAACTTAAGACGCGCGTTGTTGAGGACAGCGCCATTTATGCACATCGGGAAGAACTACGAGGGCCTCGCGTACTAACTACGTAGTTCATCCAACAACGACGAGATGGCGCTGAACCACGGATATATAACTGTGTGCTTATTTGTAAATCTGAATAAATTCCTTTCACGAGAAGAATAAACCAGTCACTTTGGTCATCATACCTGATTTGCAAAAAACCCTATAAAATAAGGAACACACCTTAACACGCGTGTTTTGTTTATAAGACGATTCACAAAATACACTCGTAATTATTCAAGTTTTCACTTCTGTCGGCACTACCGGAGTGCCAGTGTTTTTTTTAATTATAAGCGGAAAAGAGTTCCTGGAAGGATTTGGGGAAGGTCTTTCTCCAGCAGTGAGACAGGACAGGATTAAAAAAAAAGGGTGTACTTGTTCCAAATAAAAAGCGATCGCTTTTACATTGACGTTGTACATGATCATGAACAAATTGAACAAAAAAACCTTCACAAAACTGCACAAACAACACGTCACTTCAAATAAGGTTACCCCAATGAAGATAGTGATAAGCGTCCAATCGTTATGTTACGGCCCCGCCGCCAGATGGCGCACGACAGGACTTTCTACGACCATGCATGCGGAGCCATACCCCGAGCCAGGCCGAGCCAGGGGTGCCAGTCGTCGTCTCGCCATCGCTTTGTGAACGTCGCTCAAATTCATCTCAGATTATATTTTATATTCAGATTCACAGAAATTCAGAACCTTTATAAAACTCATACAATACAACAGATATAAATCAGTACGGTCCATTATTTCGAAGCATAACACAGCGGCAACAGCCGAAACAGTTATCTGTTTGACGTATCAAAGTCGCGGTCGCAAGTTACGTAGTGGCGCAGGCGTGTTCTCCACTGCTATACAGTTAATTACTCGTGTAGGACCGCCGTTCAACAATATTGGGCCGTGTTATATCGACAATACGTGTCATACGAATAGTTTTAGTTCACCTACTCGTTTGAGTTCGTGAATTATTAACGTGAAATTGCGTTGCGTTGCAGAATTTAGGATTTTCTTCATGGATGCTGTGTGGTTGTTTTGTATATTTTACTAGGTTTGTTATTTTAATCTTCAGTTATATTTGAAACAACTGGATTCTTAGGGGTTTATTTATAAACGCTAATTAAAGTTACATGACGATTAAACGTCAAAAATGCATGGTTAAACAGTCGCTAATCACTGCGACTGTCAACTTTAAGCAATGTTTATGATAAACGTAGGGTTGCCAACTTTTTTTAGAAGAAATAGAGTACATGTGATTTTGATGGAGGTAAATAAAGAGTACGGACGTACAAAAAAGAGTATCATTTATTTTGTACTTTTAAAAAGGTATTTTTTGTACTTTTTGCAGCACCTAACAATTTTTCATTGTTCTTATAGAAATTGCATGAGTCCAAACATTCCAACTCTAAATTTATAATATGTAATTACATATTACATACAAGAACTCATTTTTGATCAATTTCAATGAAGCTCTATTTCTCTCTTCTCGCCACTTGACATTCATGACCGAAAAGACTCTTTCAGTAAATCCTGAAGTGGCGGGAACAGAGAGTACAATTTTTTTAAACAATCAAATTCTTCAGGACATTTTTTTAAAATAAATTGCCATTTTTCTGCAGTGGATTTTTGCATAAAATCTGTGTTATTAAACAATTCGGCTTGGAGTTCTTTTAAAATTATTACTTCTGAATATAAACTGTCCATGTGTATGTTTAGTCTTTGTAAATTAAGTTTTCCTTCTATAATTTATTCTAAATGATTAAATTAAACAGTAAATAGTAGACTTTTTAGGGTTCCGTAGTCAACTAGGAACCCTTATAGTTTCGCCATGTCTGTCTGTCCGTCTGTCCGTCCTCGCTTAATCTCTGTGACCGTTAGCACTAGAAAGCTGAAATTTGGTACCAATATGTATATCAATCACGCCGACAAAGTGCTAAAATAAAAATTGGAAAAAAATGTTTTATTAGGGTAGCCCCCCTATATGTAAAGTGGAAAGTGATTTTTTTTTTAATTTCAAACCTAACGTGTGATATATTGTTGGAAAGGTATTTAAAAATGAATAGGGGTTTACTAAAATCATTTTTTGATAATGTCAATAATTTCGGAAATAATCGCTCCAAAAGTAAAAAACAATGTGTCCCCCCCCCCTCTAACTTTTGAACCATAAGTTTAAAAAATATGAAAAAAATCTGCAAAGTAGAACTTTATAAGAACTTTCTAGGAAAATTATTTTGAACTTGATGGAAACAACAGTTTTTGTACAAAAAAGACAAAAAGTTGTACAAAATAATTTCTGGACTAAGTTTGTAGTATAATCGTATATGCAAGCATTTTTTTAACTTCGTTTACATATTTTATTATCCTGAACGTATCCCTTTGTGTTCGCGCTAAAAACTGTCACGAGTCGGAGCGCCTGCCGCGGAGCGTGCAATGATGCACGCTCCGTGTTCGCGCACGTACCCACTACCGGGAGCAGTTGCAGGAGCGCGGAGCGCTGCTGGAGCGCGAACATAATGGACACCTACTTTTAAACTTATAAGTGGGAACACTTATTGTGACGGACGGGAAACTACGGAACCCTACACTGAGCGTGGCCCGACACGCTCTTGGCCGGTTTTTTATTCTGATTATGGGTCTTTGCATATTATTACAGACTGGCACTAGTTAAGTAAACATTGTGTAAAAAAGAGTATTTTAGCGTACTCTATTAGTGTTATAGATTATAGAGTACGCCTACATGATATAGAGGACAATACTCTATTTTAGAGTACGGTTGGCAACCCTAGATAAACGGGTTACTGATTGAAATTAGAAATGAGCTGTTTCAAGTGTTAATGGGGATTCCCGTTCGGAAAGTCCTTCTCTTTAGTATACTTTGGAAATAACCGTATAATAAACAGGGAAAAAATCGATATACGTTTGATCAAAACGTCAGTAGCAATAGTAGCATACCTACTTGGCAGTTTGTACACCTACGGACGAGATACGAACAAGACTGTTTGTAGGTAATTGATTGTTAACAAGTCTAGTTACAAAATTGAACCTGTTAAAAACCAATTAGATACAATGTAGATGCTAACTAGATGTAAGTACCTAAACTGAGAATTTCCATTTAGGAAGTTTACGATGGTTGGTGAAAAACCGTGAAGGTATAAAATAAGGAATCAGCCATTCTGTAAAGACTGTGTATCCCCCAAAATATGTCCAAATTACAGTTTCAATCAACTCATCGCAGTCCACTGCTGGACATAGGCCTCCCATAGACTGCGTCACAGCACCCTGTCCTCCGCCTTCCGCTTCCAGTCTACCCCAGCCACCTTCTCGAGGTCGTCCGTCCATTTACAGTACCCGGCGATAAATATTGCACATCGTCCTATTCGATCCTATCGATTTTATGAGATTATCAACTGCCTATCTGACCTCCACAACCCAGTTACTGAGTAATACGATCCCCGTTGGCTTACCAAGGGTATCGTATTACTCAGTAACTGGAGTCAGAAGCCCGAAAGTCTGACAACCAGTCTTAACTGGTTGTCAGACGTTTGAGCTTCTGACTACCCGTAACGACTGTCAAAGATCCACGTATGACAGCCGGGACCAATGGCTTAACGTGCTTTCCGAGGTACGGAGGGGTCACGGTATATAAAGATGGTCACCCATCCACAGACCAACCGCGGCAAGCGTAGCTTAACCTGATCGATCGACCTGTGCGGCTGTTATAAATTGCATTCCTTATGAAAAAAAGAACGAACCAACAAATTGAAATACATCAACCAATAATTACATCGCTATAGCAAACAAAACAATAAAAGGGCGATAGTCGGCTTATAACGATCGCATAACAGATGTTTAGCCCCGATATCCCCGGGGCATGGCATGGGGCATCCTCCTTCTCCTAATAAAACACTATTAGTTTCTGCTAATATCGGTCGCCATCCGGCAACTTGTGGTTCCAGAATTAATGTTTAACGGAACATTTGTTTAATTAAATGTTTTGGTAGTTAAATGGGTTATTGAACGAGGGCTAAGAAATTGATTAATGTGATAATATTGTCCTATCTATGAAACATAACATCACGCCTTGTTTTCCCAAAGAGTTGGGCAGAGGTATACCTATTTATAGTACACCCACACTCCGCCAGTTTTGTTTAAAGGCTCCTTCAAACAGGCGCGACACGACACGCGCACAAAGGCACCGCAAGTCGCTCAACGAGCGGTGCCTTTGTGTCGCGCGTGATTATATCGCGTGTCGCGCCTGTTTGTAGGAATCATTAAAGTCATCAACACAACTCTCTAAGACCACGTAAGTCCCAAGAATAACTGTTTCATGAAATCATCATTCTTTGGACTTACGTGGTCTTAGAGAGTTGTGTTGATGACTTTAATTATTATAATTCTGTAAACACATATTTCTTACGCCCGCGATTCATATATTAATCAACGACGTACAACTTAATGCTGACCAGCAAATTGCAAAAAACGTAAGAAAATTTGAATTTCGCGGGCTACCTTAGCGCTTCCCCCTTAAGAAATAAAAATCTGCGAATAAAAGGAAGTTGGTCTTCCTGTAAAGATTTAAAAAGTACCTTTCAAAGTTTCCAGGGTAACTAGATACTAAAACATCTAGCCACCTGCTTTTGAAATAGTTGTAAGTTATTCTGTTTGAGGATGTTCAACCAAGTGTAAATAATACAATAGTGTGAAAGAAAAGAAGAACAAATGTGAGTCGGACTCGCACACGAAGAGTTCCGTACCACAAGGCAACAACACCGAAAAAAAAAAGACGTTTGTTGTATTAAATATTAATTTTATTCTGTTTTTAGTATTTGTTGTTATAGCGGCAACAGAAATACATCATCTGTGAAAATTTCAACTGTCTAGCTATCACGGTTCATGAGATACAGCCTTGTGACAGACAGACAGACAGACGGACAGTGGAGTCTTAGTAATAGGGTCCCGTTTTTACCCTTTTGGTACGGAACCCTAAAAAGAAAGAAAATACGTTTATTTGCGGTAAACATGTCGCGGAAAAAGAACATAATTAAAAAAAATAACAAGTTGTGGGAAAACGTGCGTCACAGCCATGCAAAACGTTCATCGCTCAGCATAATGCTAAGACCCAATACGAGACAGAGCCCCAGCACTGGTTTTCACTTTAGGCGTGAGCTTTTTACTTTATCCATAAAGCAAATTCCGTTCAAAAATCCTCATCAGAATACCCATGTACCCTAAGTACACACATTAGAAACGCATCGTTACACCCATTCATTGTGTAGGTATTTTTCCTACTATGAAAACCTTATCGGAAAATTCTTCCATCGTAAAACAGAAATGTAACAATCTCACTTTCATACCGACACAGGATTTACGACAGGCCTATTCATAATTACACATTCCATTCATTAACACCGATACGATTTTATACGATGTTTCCAATACTTTTTATGCTACTAGAAACCTACTTGCAATGTTTTTAAAACTGGCCACTTTTGTTTGAGAAATGATATCATTTTACTGTAAAAATTGTTATTTGAATCGTGGTAAACTAACACGCTACATCCTTATTCATACAAATATCACACTAATATTATAAAGGCGAAAGTTTGCGAGTGTGTTTATATGTTTGTTACTTCTTCACGCGAAAACTCTAAACGGAATTGAATGAAATTTGGCACATAGATTGTTTATAATCAGGATTAACACATGGGATACTTTTATCCCGATATTCCCACGGGAACGAAACTTATGCGGGTGAAACCGCGGGGCGCTGCTAGTCATAAGTAAATGCGAAAGATACTCTGTCAGTCCGTCTTTTACCTTAGGATTTGGTGAAATTTGGCACGTGAATAAACCATGACCTGGGATAGGATATAGGATACTTTTTATCCCGGTAGTAGGTACGTTCACGTACGATTGTCGACCTCCACGCGGCTGAAACCGCTCGCGCTGGCAAAATCTATTAAGGGCGCATTCCACCAAACTTTTATACATGACATAGAATATGTCTTATACCTACTATGAATAAATTTTGAATTTTTGACAGTTTTTCCATACTAGAACTGTCAGACGTCAATTTTATTCCAGGGATAAAAGATATCTGACTTTGGTAAAATCAGACCTAAATTCATAACAATTTAACCTACAGCAGAATCGTAGGCCACATATTTTCATTCAGGGACTTTAATCTAAAAAATGTCATGATCATATCAGTCCCGACATTCCTTTTCAAGTTATTTCTGTAACACTTCGAAATTTGAAAGGCATTACTTTCTCTCTCTCTCATACGTACCTAAAACGTCTAAATTACTCAGAGAGAGAGAAGACAAATACTCCAAAACTAGCTTCATAACACAAGGTGATAATAGTAGCTTTCACTTCGTACCTAACTAAAATAAGCTATTAATTATGTATAATGGCTTAAACAACGAGGATACGGATGTCGTCACCTTATGTGGAGCCAATAGTTTCCTTGCCAGGAGTCACAGGTGTCATATTGCCGGATACATTAATCAGAATGGCGGGCACAAGTTTGAATTATGTCGACCCGACCACCTACGAACATTTGGCGATTTATTGCGCAAATAACAAAATATATTTGTCGTTGGTGACACTTAAGGAAAATGTGACAAAAAAGTCTTTATACATCCCATTCAGTTATTTTACCTCTGATTTTGAATCACTGCTAAAATCACAGTGGTCTTTATAATCCTTGTAATAAGGATGCTGTTGAATTGCTGCTACTGACTTAAGTCTGTGAAAGTCACAATGATCTGTATTCACGTTATAATAAGCTTACTGTTAAGTTGCTACTTTAATGACATCTAAATAACTAGCTGACACGGCCACGCGTTGATGTGGCTAACGTTTTTGTGCAATAAAATAATATTGCGATTATAAATGGAGATGTGAGCTATCCTATCTTTCAAGTTGGATCAAACTGCACACGGTGTACAAATTTGATTAAAATCGGTTAAGTAGTTTAAGAGTCTATCGCGGACAAACATCGTGACACGTAATTTATATATGTTAAGAAGATTATCACACTTAATATTATAAAGGTGAAAGTTTGTGAGTGTGTTTGTATGTTTGTTACTTCTTCACGCACAAACGGCTGGACCAATTTTGATAAAATTTGGTATGGAGGTAGCTGACACCCTGGATTAACACATAGGCTGCTTTTTATCGCGGGTAACACCGCGGGGCGCAGCTAGTTGTATAATAAATAATAATTATTATTGTAGATGCATGGAGCTATAGACTGGGACATTGTTTTTTTTTTGACATAAAGTAGATAATATTATGAAAATGAAGTTTGAGTTTTTTTGCGTTTTTCCTCACTATAGGTACCTAAGTATTTTAATGTGTAGGTAATCGAAACATGATTTAAAATGTATTTTATAAAATTATATTGGCATATACTGTTCAAAATAATTTTTGCTGCATAATGTACTTATGTTATTTAAAACAAAATATAACTTAATCCTACTTAAGTAGGTATATGAAGTTAATAAGCGCTAAAATATTATTTCCTTTGTGAAATTTCAGTTAATAAATCTGTGTTAAAATTACATTTTATCGTGACTATTAAAACCACTTTTAAGCACTAAGCACCATGTTTTAATTACTTGTATACTTTACAGTAAATTAAAAGCATAGACGACTCCGCCTTGGAGTGTAAATGTGGTGCTGTTCCACAAACGATGGGACACTTAAGGTGTATAGATGGCTCACTGACCTTGTGCATATGGGCGGAGCTAAGCGTCCTACGTAAAACGCGTGCGGTGGCGCGCTACACTAAAACGAAATTCAAAGAATATGCAGAAGCGCAGACATGCCGCACGTAGGTCGCCATTTTTGCCTACGATTCCAGAAGGGAATGGCGGATGCAAGACTGATATATTTTGTACTAGCTGTTACCCGCGACTTCGTCCGCGTGGAATTTAAGAAAAAGTTATTGTTGAGTTCGCAGAGTTTACGATAACTTATTAATTCTGTATTCCGCGTAAAGAAATACCTATGCATGTTTAATGAAATTCTTCTAATATTTCTCCATTTAGTTCTTTTTGATCGTTTTTGCATTTTTAGTTTAATTATTATTTATATTTAGTTTTTCGTATTAGCCTTTTTATATACAATATTTGGTGTACAATTTTCTTGGGCTAAAACAAAAACACTATATTAATATATTATTTATTCAATCAATTTCTATGGAGATTAAGGAATCTTCACGTATAGGATCCACTTATAAACATAACTATACTCCGTTTCTTTATTATGATTTGTTTACATTTGGAAGTACCTAATTAAACGGAGTATAATACAACCTCCCTATTTGAATCGGATATTATTCAATAGGTATTTCATTTCATTGGTTTTAATTTTTTTTCGTAAGAACCTATTTTCTTTTTTTTTCTAAAATAAAAGTAGCCTAAGTTACTCCTTATTCACCTATCTGCTAGTGAAAGTCCCGTCTTAATCGGTCCAGCCGTTTCAGAGATTAGCGGGAACAAACAGACAGACAGACGGACAGACAGACAAAAATTGTAAAAAAAAATATTTTGGTATATTACAAAAACAGTCAGAAGTCGACTAGCAATCTCACAAAACTATGGCATAGCAATATTAGTACTAATGTAATGACCTTCTTCTATAAGAACGTTTGACAACACTACAAATTGGCCACATGATTGTTATTACAAATTTCAATAAGGTTCGTAAGCGTTACGGTGGCCAAAATGGCTAACACTGTACCTCGCATGGCGAACGTTCGGGTTCGAGTCTCACATCAAACATGAAAAATATTTTTTAAGTATTACACGTTTAAACACGTGAAATAAGAATGCCGAGTTGCTAACCAATAATTATGTTAAATATTCCACAAATAAACGAAGATTCTTTTGTTTTACAATTATTATTTTCAATCTTAGTTGGAAGTAAAAATACTTGCATAGGAAATTGACCCGTTACCTTCTATGAATAAGGAGCATAATCGCGTTTACAATTAATATTTTCACAAACCATTAAAGTAAAAATACTTTCATACGAAATTGTTCCGTAGACTCTAATTGATAAGGAGAATGATCGCATTTGCGAAAACTGACGCGTTGGGTACCTATGTAGTTGAGCGAGTAGCCGTATAAAATACTTTGAAGTCTTGCAATTATTTCGAGTCGGTACCTAGTGTAGGTACGTACTTATGGTATCTGTTTGTTGATGAAAGCTGTTTATTATATTTTATTTTTTGATTAGTTTTTTCTAAGTTATGTTGTTGGTGTAAATGTTTGTACTATCAGTATATAAAAAATGGTCAACAAGAAAATAAACGGAAGGCAATAAAGAGATCTTATTCGACGAAACAAATTGTAAAGTAAGTACCTACTTTTTTATACACACCATATTTTGTTTGTACAGATTATGACGCGTAATTTCGACATACATTACAACAGCTCGATTGGTCTAGTGGTCTCGTGCGTCACGTCACTATAGTTTAGTCACTAACGCCCGGCTTCAAATCCAAACTTTTCCATATTTGGTTTTTTTTTTATTTTCTTATTTGATATGTTTTTTTAATTATTATTTTACTTTTTGCCGATTTTCTTGTTTGAAAATTTTCAGACTATATTATTATTGCTTACACTTTTTTGTAAAACACTGTAGGTATATATTTTTTTCCGAATCAAGCTTGGTGGACGTTTTTATTTTATTTTTATTATATTACTCTAGATTCTGAAGAAAAATAACTATAGTAATAAAAATGATTGTTTTTATTAAAATAACAATTACTTATTGAATTATTTTAAAAATAAGAAAATAAAAATATGCGCATTATAATTAAAAAATAACAAAACAAAAGATAAGTACATTATAATTAAAAAATAACAAAACTAAAGATTATGCCGTCCACTGAGATTCGAACCTGGTGATTACGCAGTGAGAATCCGGACAGTAGAGCGCGGAGGCAATCGTGCATCTTATTCGAGTCGCGAAATTACGCTTCTAAATATAATGGAAGTCGCTCATCGACGAAATCCGCGCGGTGCACCCCGCCGAAGGCGGGGACTATTCGTATCCCACTTCATCTGCTTCACCCCCTCAAATACATAAAAGTCGTCTATTCACCGCCACGTAAAGAAATACCTATGCTAATTTTATTGAAATTCTTCTAATATTTCTCCATTTAGTTCTTTTTGATCGTTTTTGCATTTTAGTTTAATTATTATTTATTTTTAGTTTTTCGTATTAGCATTTTTATTTTTATATACAATATTTGGTGAACGATTTCCTTGGGCTAAAACAAAAACACTATATTATTTTATTATTTATCCAATCAATTTCATTGGAAATTAAGGAATCTTCACGTATAGGATCCACTTATAAAAAATAAAAAAACTATACTCCGTTTCTTTATTATATGATTTATTTACATTTGGTTAAGTACCTAAATAAACGTAGTATAATACAACCTCCCTATTTGAATCGGATATTATTCAATATTTCATTTCATAGGTTTTAATTTTTTTTCGTGGGAACCTATTTTCTTTTTTTTTTATAAAATAAAAGTAGCCTAAGTTACTCCTTATTCACCTATCTGCTAGTGAAAGTCCCAGTCACAGAAATAAATCCGCACAAGAATATGAGAAGGTAGTAATCAATAAACTCAGTAATGCAAATACCTACTCGTAGATTGACAACTAAGAATGCTCATTTTTTATAAATTAAGGTATTTGAAAACATTTTTTTTTAATTGTGAGTAAGTATGTAGTTATTTTCTAAACAGTCAAAATAAAATGGCCTGAAGCGGTTGTTTTAATATTACAAACAGACACTCCAATTTTATTTATTAGATAAAGTTTTAAAGATTTTTATTTATAAGATTAAGTATAGATAGATAGATACTTATTAGTCCACTCAACGAATAAACCAAAAAGAGGTGTAGAGTGCGTGAGCTGGGCCCTGAGCGATTTCTTCAGAAAGTTGCTCAGAGTGCTTAGGGAGTAAACATACTAAAAGTCCCGCGTCTAGGTGAGCCGGAGTGGGGGGTATAAAAATTCCCACTTTTGAGTGTTTCGCTAATATCTATAAAACGGTGCGTCGTCGTAGAGAAAACGTATTTTTCTTGACTTGCTTTGCTTTGGCATTTTTATTTATTTACAAATTATCTTATACATATTTACAAAATAAACAATATTAAAAAAAAAACAGTATTTAGAAATGACACCACTAATAAAGCGTCCATGCGGACAATAGAAATGGGCCCTCTGCAGCGAGCTAATCTATAAACGCATACTGATACAATTCGTTCATAAATATTTGCACTAACACAGCCAAACGCGCGTAGTCGATCGATAGCCGGGCGGAGCAGCGAGCGACACAGCCACCCCGTCTCAGTGCTAACGCACGACTGCCGCCCGCGCCCGCGCAGAGCACCTCTGAACCTATATCTCAAAATGGGGCATTGTCTTTGCAACTGTTGATTGATTTAAAAACGCTATTTCAAATATGTAGTACCTCTAACCACCAATTTTTCAGTGTAAAAATATTTCCAAACATCAAAGCCGTTTAGAAGTTATAAGCAAATGTTAGCGAAAATAGCGTTTTGGTAAATATTTTTTTAAGGCAAAAGTATTAGCCTTATGAAAAAACCCTGTTTCAAAAATGCTGTACATGAATCTATAGCAAACATATATTTTTTACAGACCTTCTAACCAAACCGTTAATGAGTTATAAGCTTCATAAAGTGACCGAGTTACGGTACTAAACGAGAGTAAGGCCCTTAATATCGTGTCCTGCGTGTCCTGTTAGCTGCACAGAAACTGGTGGACACTGGTCATGGCGCCAAACAAGTAGCCGAATTCTTGGCCGATTCCATTTAGATTGCTATCGACACTCTCAGAAGAAGAATTAAAAGCAAATAAAATTGATAAAGTACTTTACCATTTTTTAAATACTGTAAACCTACCTAAAGGCTAAAAACGCTACTATAAATTGCCTTTACAGATAAAATAACTGACATGACCAACCCACCATAAATAAAATGAAAAAAAAAACTCCGAACAAGTAATAAATGGTCACAGATTACACTTTTTTAGATAACCCCAACTTTGTCCTACGACATCCACACTCAGGATAACTAAGTCTTTTATAATTTAAAACTTGATAAACAGCACTTCTCACTGAAGTCTCGGTATCATAGTAGCGGTTTTTCTTATCTCCTCAACCACAAAGGAACGGGAAACTTCCCCTTTGTATATCGCAATCCTGAAAACGATCAAAGTTGACTTAGTTGAAAACAAATTCCAAGTTTTAGGGGAAGTCGGGCGTGATGCGACTGGTCTTTTACAGCACTTTGTCAAACTATCATATTGCACAGCGCGCACGCACGATACTTCTTTTGGGACCCATTGATGTTGGATTGGGTTGCTGAAGTATTCTTCTCGTTTCCAGTTTGTTATTGAGGTTTTAAATAGGAACTGATTCTGCTTAGAATGGGATGAAAATGTTTGACTGTTTTAATTACATACTTTCAGTTTTCTTTTGTGAATATGCAATCATTTAATTCTGTCTGCCTTTAATGTGTGTGAGCTTTTTGTAGGACGTTTATGAGTAAAATCACATATTTTGAAACGTTACAACTTCTTGCAATTTATCAGGTCTATCGCCAAAATAAAATCAGCGATAAGTAAGGCCCGGATAAATTCACAGTAAACCGTATCGAGATTCACACCAACAAAAAATTGGGGTGCATTTAAATAACCCTCCATGAACGGCAACAATACGCGCACATTTTGTCTGGCTACCAAAATCATTGTTTTCATCATTCATCATCATCATCAGCCTATAATGTTCCCACTGCTGGGACACAGGCCTCCTCTCAGTGAGAGGGAGTGGGCCGTAATCCACCACGCGGGCCCAGTGCGGGTTGGTAGATGTCACACGTCTTCGAATTTTTGGTTCTAGGACATGCCGGTTTCCTCACGATGTTTTCCTTCACCGTTTTTGTGAGCAGTGGTGATGAAATAATTTACACAAAGTAAAGCGCCTGTCTGGGTTCGAACCTACGACCTACAACTCGTAAGTCGCGGCCGTTCATTGTCTATCATTGTTTATCAAGACATAAAGCTAGTCTACAATACCGCACAGATACGAGACAAGAAGACGTATCAAATTAAGACCACCGTTGCAACTATCGACAACAATCTACAAACATCTGCCATCGCTAACACCATAGTATATTATCTCAATCTTAAACACAGCATGCACTCCGTGACAAGCCACCATATAATTTAGCAGCTAGTGCGGCGCCGACCGCAACGATGATCTACGCACCGACTAAGCTACGAGTACATACAAGCCTGAGGAACTAACCCTACCTAATCTATGTTATGGGGACAACCCTAACTTGCCTCAAGTTTGCCGCGTATAAGCTTTGATGAAGCTGGGTTACGGTAGGGTGATTATTGAAACGAGAAACTTTAGTAAGTTGAAATGAAGTGATTTTGGTTGCGTCTCTATGCTTTAGTAAGGCAGTTTTTGCTTTACTTTAGGGTTTAACTATTTTTAGTGTTACGTTACAAGAATATTTTCTGCGTAGCCAGGAATGTGGTGTAGCAGTAGCAAATAGAAAAACTGCTTAGCGGTAATTCCTTGAAGCGGTTTTCTTGTAGTTTTATTACCTTTTTCCTGTGAAGTATTTAATAACGTGGAAATAAATAAAAAAGTGTCCACAATACGTGGTTAGTACGAATCAGTCATTTGTCGTGATCATAAGTAAGTGTAACCGCCCATTTAACCTTTTTAACACTCCGTTAATCCTTACCACGCGATCAATTTAACCGCGAAGCATTTTAATGGAAAATTCGTAGTTTATTTAACGCAATATTATGTTAAATGTAAACGCAATTTAATTCAATTCACGCTTCTATACATATTATAAATTGAAGTCGCATTTCGTGTCTGTCTGTGTGATCGCGTTTTTTTTCTAAACTTCGCAACGGATTTTGATACGGTTTTAATAATTATTTAGAGGCTTACTCCGGAAGGCTTATTATGTGTATAATAAATGAATAGGTATTAAACTTACTTAAATTTAAACTCACGACGGTACAACTTGTAAGTCGGGGTCGTTACAACTGGGTCATCATTGCTCTCAAAAAGAGAGGAGGTCTGTGTCCCAGTAGTGGGAACATTACCTATAGGCTGTTTATGTAAACTTATATCATCATCATCATCATCATCATCATTTCAGTCGAAAGACATCCACTGCTGGACATAGGCGTCCCCCAAGCACCTCCACTGCGACCGGTTCTGTACTTCTCGCATCGAACAAGTTCCTGCGGCCTTCACAAGTCGGTCCACCTTGTGTGGAAGCTACGTCTTCAGGTACGCGGTCGCCACTCCAGAACCTTTCGGCCCCATCGGCTATCTGTTTTGCGAGCAATGTGCCCTGCCCACTGCCACTTAAGTTTGGCAATTCTTCGGGCTATATCGGTTATCTTGGTTCTTCTGCGGATCTCTCCATTACTGATTCGATCACGCAGGGAAACTCCAAGCATAGCGCTCTCCATTACCCTTTACTTTTAGCCTTCCAATAAGGCCCATTGTGAGCAACCACGTTTCATTGCCATAGGTCATCACTGGCAACACCCACTGGTCAAAAACTCGTCTTGAGATACCACGGTAAACTTATTTATCATGAAGAAATTTCGATATTTCAACATAAAAACCGTGCGAAACAGGTAAAATGTCTAACTAATAAATGGCTAACTAATTCTGTTTGCTATGTTTAAACCACACATGTTTTGATGATATTAATAACATCAGGGTAATATTTACAGCAACAATTTGTTAGTTCAAATAATGTAAAAGTTTGGCTGTTATGATATTTGCATTAATATACTTTATTTATTTATTTTCAGTTTTAATTAATTTACATTATGCTAACATTTTGGAATTCAGATGGAAGTAACCACATATCTATTGATTTTTATGGTGTGAGTGGGCCCTTAGTATAATATTACTATACATACACCTCGTAAAACTAAGATAAAAAAAACAATTCCGACTGGGTTCCAGAGATTAGCGTGTTCAAACAACCCACGGGCGCAAGTTAAATTTACAAAGCAATATCCACATTAAATTACACAAAATTTCTCTTAATAAAACAAGTTTCTAAATAATAATAAATCTGCGGTCGGATTGTTTACTTGCAAAGAATAAAAATAAAGCAAAGTCTTTGATCACAAGTTGCGATTAAACTTGCCCGCTGTAAATCTTCTTTAGCAAGAAGTATAGCTTTATAAGTCCTCATTGAAGGACGGTAATGGCCGACAAATTGGGTGTGGACCAACGATCTGGAGGTCACCATTAGGAATCTGACCTCACTGAATCAATATGGAGACTATTCACTTAGAGATATCTATCAATTAGCTCGGTGATTGGTTTTATCGAAATATATAGCTACCTAAGGAGTTTATGAAGGTATATAGGTAGGTATGTAACTTTATGGATGACTAGCTGTGTTAGCGTGCATGTCTGAATATTTTTCTAAAATAAAAGTGGCTCTATAATATCAGCTATTTGCCAATGAAAGTCCCGTCAAAATCGGTCCAGCCGTTTTGTAGATTAACCCGAACAAACACACAGACAGACAAAAAATTTTAACATTGTTTTTAGCATTCCGTACTTCAAAAGGAAAAAACGGAACCCTTATAAGATCACTTTGTTGTCCGTTCATCCGTCTGTCTATCTGTCAAGACCCTTTATCTCGGGAACGCGTGGAGGTATCGAGTTGAAATTAAAACCATATGTATACCTACTCAGCTCTACAGTCCCTTGAAGCTATGAAAAAATCAAACACCTTAGTTAAAAAAAGATACGGCCATTTATGCCGCAAAAAACGTATAATTTCGACACTCGCAAGGGAATCAAAATTTATAGGGTACTTCTCGTTGAAATCATGAAATTTGGCAAGAAACAAGATCATGTAGCACAAATGAAGGAAAAATATCCAAAACAATATCAATTACCTACACTTATCTTTTTCTTTCTTTCTTTTATCTTTACATTAACGTCAAACAGAGGAGCTTAACAAGATCACGATTATTGAAATCGATCCATTTTTTTTTCAAATATTAAAAACTTCTTAGAAGCAAATCTCGGTAGCATCTTGAACTTTTGACTTTATCGAGGCGAATAACCCTCAAATACAAACACGGACTGTTGGACCAGTTATCAGAAAACCTAATAGCTAAACTACTACGCCCGCGTCAGTTTGTTTTAAAAAGCTTTTATCCAACTAACTTCATTAGTTAGTTGAAATTAATACGCGAGAATTTTACGATCGCAACATTCGCAACTGTTCAAAATGTTGTTGCTATGCAAGTTTTAGATACTTTGTCAGTTAACGAGTCGTAAAAATTATGGTTGTGTTGCAAGCAAGACTGACGTCAATGGATACTTGGAGTATTTCAGTACACACAGTACTTCATTACAATTTAATACAGCTGCTCCGTGTGACATGACTGCGTACTGCGTAGACGTTGAGCATCTCTGGCGAGACAAAGTAGCGCTGCGTTGCGCAATCTTTTGTTAGTGACGTCACAGAATCAATGATGCATAATATTTAGCTAAAGAACAAGCCTTTCAGAGTGATGCAAGTGTGAAACAGGCGGTGACCTTCTCAAATGTAAAGGAGGTATTGTTACGTACATACATTCAGGCACATGTTATGCATGTACTGTCGTATTTTATTGTGTTACTCTGCGGACCTGTCAGGTGTGGTCACGTATTTAGTTTTTTCTCTTGTTTTTGTTCATTCATGCCATTTGTTTCGTTTATCAGTTGTTTTTAAAGTGGTTGTAAGAAGGTCATAACTTTTAAGCTTTCATTTTTGTGAACATTTTAACCTAAGAAGCCTCTGCCTACATGCATAAACTAAAACAGGATTCCTAACGGGTTGAAAACTTGAAACCAAGTTGAAAGGATATTAATACTAGTTGACCCGGCAAACTTCATATTCGTACCGCCTCAGATTTTTTTCTTGTATTTTTCCCGTGTTTTAATAGTTATTCTGGTATTCGTGGCGAAGACAAATCCTACAAATCAAACATGATAAAAGTCGGTCTAGCCGTTCTTGAGTTATGAATGGTGTAGTTACACCATTCATAATTCAAGAACGTGTTTATTTTATAATATTAAGTTTGTAATTGACACACTAGACGTAGAATCATTGCAAAATAATATCAGCAACTTTAAATACATAACCCTCTATTCTTTGACTAAAGGTGAAATGTAAAAATAATTGTTAGTCAGCATTGCATAATGGATACTCCGGCCTCAGATTACAGATGGATGCGTGTGCTGAAAAGGCTCTGCTCTTTCATAAATCGCATTTAAAAGTCTCACAGAGATATGTAATGGGATAATAACACATTTAAATCATAATTACTGTGTATTAGAATTATCTTACAAAAGTTTGTCTTGTGGATTTATTGCGAAGTAGAGACCTCCCGTGGCTTTGTATGTATGGATTCGATGTTTACTTTGAACAATTATGATTATTATCGATATTATTTAGCCATTTCTTTTCAAAGGGTTCGGACATATTCTGTAAAATAATTAATTTGCTTCTTATTTCAGAAGTTATATTTATGCGAACTGTTTTCTTACAATATCTATGCACTGAGTGTATTTCTAGCAATGACGCCAAGTAAACGCTACGCTTCGCTGCACTAGCATCGTGTAGACGTGACTTTACAACGCCTACGCTGCATAGCCTTGTCATTGGCGCGCCTACGCTGCGTAGCTGTGACGTAGGTGCGCCTACGCCGCGTAGCCGTGTCGTTGATGCGCCTACGCTGCCTAGCCGTGTCACAGACGCGCCTACGCTGCGTAGCCGTGACGTAGGCACGCCTCCGCTGCATAGCCGTGTCGTAGCTGACACTACGCGGCAAAGCAGCAGCATAGCAGCGGCATAACATCGCCTACACCTACACTAGTCAAACGTATATGCACGTTTGACTAAGCCTTTACTCTGGACCACCGCTAAATACAAAGCCCCTTTGTAGTTTATAAATTAACATTAAATTCGGGCTTAAATAAAAAGGAGCTAAGTGATTTTTAAAACTCTTTTCGAGGAAGGATTTTCTAGTTTTATTCAAGTCTAAATGGACACATAAACTGCCTATTGACATGTTTATTATCTGTGTTAACACTGTAATCATTCAAATGTTATAAGCACAAGTAGTGTTCAGTGTAGAGACATACAGATTAAGATGACGGATTGCCGCCCGGTTGTAATCCACAGATTGTCTATTAATTTATAGCGATGAATGTTGCTATCTCTAGTTAATATCTAGGTGGATAGTGAGTAATATTGGATAATAAATATCAACTGACAGTTCTAGGGAGATAAAGGCTGAAGTTGTGGTAAGTGTCGACGGATTGACATGGCCTTCTTAGCGTATTGAAGGCAAAAAGTTTAAACATTTTTAGCCCAAAATTCAGCTGCGCGAACTCCGCTCACTGATGCAACCATAAGATTATCAAGTGCACAGGTAACAGCCTAACAGGGCATGTGTGGCAGCACTTGTAATCACAAGGACTTTAGACATTTCAGCTTCGTCTCCAGAATTTCAGAGATACATGTAATACGATGCCTGTACTATTGCAGATATCTCCAATGTGTAACTGAATGAATAAACATTATGAACGTCGTTTGTTTAGAATCGATTTCTGTCATTTTTAATATACCTTCTTAGGTAATTTTTTATCCTAAAAATAATTAATAAAACTACGTAAATTACAGTCACACTTCCGCGGTAGGTACTTGCAGTCAAAACAAACCGAAATAATCTCTATATTTTGTGCCAAAATGGACGAAGTACTTATTACGCTAGACCCTTATACGTGTGCGACCGTGTGCGTGCGTAGATTTGTAGTGTAACCACAATTTTCTCTCACAATCAGTATAACTTAATTAATAAATGAACAATGTTTTATACATAATAGTAAAATTCAGAGTATATAACAATATGATGATCACAACATAACTAGCTGTGCCCCGAGGTTTCACCCACGTTAATTTGAGGAAAAAACCTACTAAAAATATATTCCACCCCCTTCACGACCGGCGCTTTGCGGAGTTATTTTAAAACTATGATATCTCCTAAGATATTCATTGAAATCAAATGATGCCAAGGGCAATTTTGTTCAAGATTTAAATACTTGCGATGAATAACGTGTTTATTTGGATAAGGATTATTTAGAACAAATTTGATTACCACAATAAAGGTTATAGTGAGTCAAAGTTAAAAAATAGACATGCTGTCGCGGACTTTTTTTTAGAACTTTTAAAGGAGAACAATTTCGTCGTACATGATTTTTGCGTAACTTTAACCGTTTACGCAGCCTACGTAACGAAAGCTCTCAAAAGGAATATCATTGCCCGTTTTTGCAACATTTTTATCTGATGCTCCGCTCCTATTGGTCGTAGCGTGATGTTATATATCCTATAGCTATCCTCGATAAATGGACTATCCAAAAATAATTTTTCAAATCGAACAAGTAGTTCCTGCATTAGCGCGTTCAACCAAACAAACAAACTCTAAAGCTTTATAATATTAGTATGTATATAGATATTCAAGTTGGGGTGTTTGGTGGTGTGCGTTAATTCCGGTCATGTTGCATATGAGGCAGTTACCACAGGCAAATTAAAGCTTTTGTTGGTTAATAAAATACTGAAATTTAACCAATCTAGGTAAGCGATAAACCAGCGCTCGATGGATACTGTTGACTTTAAAAATAGCTCCGTTATGCGTGCTAACCCCGTTATATCCGACCTAAATTATTAGTAGCTTGACTTTATATAAATTATCTTAAGGGGACTACATGACCTAAAGCGCGGTAACTGTCGGACTGCATAGAAAAGAAAGAGAAGCGCGATGACTGATACTTGTAATTTATCGCAAAATATGAAGCAATTATCTATTTACAAAAAATGTATTGTTTGGACTAAAAAATTAAAAAAAATAGTGCTTTAAGTAGTATGTTGCTTGTAGAATAATCTGACAAAAAATTTAATGATTGTATTAGTATGGTTTTATTTATTTAAACTTTTCGCACAAAAAGGTACAAAGGCGTACTTAATGCCTTAGGCATTCTCTACCAGTCAACCAAGGGTGGTGAAGGGTGATGGGTGGTTTTATTGTGAAAAGAAAGTTTTTAGAGGTATCTTCATGATTTTTTTCTATCGTATCAAATTAGTTTTATTATGTTTTCAACACACTATATAACTAGCATATATCCTGAAGAATATCTTATATTTTCTGATTTTGTTTACTGTTGTCGATCATATACTTTTAGGCATTATAAAACTTGCGTTTTTTGCGTTGAAGTCCTAGTTGAAGTTGAAGTTTATGTAATACACGAATCCTTCGAAAATTCGGTTAGAACTAGCCCCGTAAATACGTGCTAAGCCTTTAGTTTCTTTGGAAAGCGGTACCGTCACATTATATCGGCCGTCATGAAAATCTGTCAGTTCCACTAGTATTTGACATTAAGGTATCAAACAAACGCTCTGTATTTGGAATTTGGATAGCCGTTATTGTGTGAACGTTCACCGCTTTCTTATGAAACCAAAACTTATGTAGACAATATAATTATTCAGTGTAATAACCAGAGATCGGAATTGGGTGTGTGAAAATACCTAAAGTTTGCAGCGGGACATAATATGGAGTTGTTACAACCACTTAAGTTAAACCGGTTTTGGATTTTACCGGTTTAGTTTCGGTTTTTTTGTTGTAAATGTTCCTTACCTTTGAAATACCGAACTATAAAAAATTACAAGCTGCTAATACAGTTCTAAATTAATTTTTGTTTTGTACTTTTCCGGTTAAAATTCGTTTTTTTTTTAAATAAACTAAAACTGTATTACAGCTTGCAGATGTGTAAAATTTGGTGTTTCAGACGTACAGAACAAGTAGAACTAAAATTCAAAACCGATTAACTTAAGTGGTTGTAACAGCTCTATGTTATGTCTCGCTGCAAACTTTAGGTATTTTCACACACCCAATTCCGATCTCTGGTAATAAAAAATTCTCGTCATTCTCCTGCCCTTATGCCAATTTATTTGGGTTCCGCGCAACATCTAGTCATCATTTCGGTAGTCACCCCTTCTAACAACACATTCTATCCGACCAAAATCATCAACACTAACTATGACAGTATCAAAACAAAAACTTTAAATGCCAGACGCCATTAACTAACGAGAACATAAGAACCTTCATTAGTGCCGACAGGAGATTATTTTGATCCACAAATAGGGCGGTGTCTACATATGTCACAAATAAGGCGATCAACACGTGTTGTGTTGTCTCGGGACTAGAGATGTGGTTAAAACGTTAAAGTTAAAAAAATAACACGTTACATTAACAAGCCTATGTAACAAGTTAAAAACATAACGGATAAGATTTTCACTTAAGTTCTCATGTTGTTAATTTTATTTGTGCGTTAAGTTAAATTATAAAATGTAGATTGTTTGCCAAGGGAGCAAACAACTATTTTGAAGGCGAGAGTGTTCCTTTGAATTCAGAGCGCAGCGAGGGATTCAAAGTAAGCACGTCACTCGAGCTTAAAATAGTGTTGCTCCCGAGGTGAACAAGATACTTTTTATCACCCTCTATGAAAAAATAAGTAAGTGCAACTTATGAATAAGAATAGTACGTTTATTTATTTACATACAATTTAGAGTAAACATTTACGAACAAAGGCAGAATGCTTTGCGCGCATTTTTATTTTTTCACAAACTTTTTTTTTTTAATTTGGGTCGCGCGCTTTTTTCTTTAACATACAGCCTGTTACTTGTTCATACAATGTTCGTGATTGATCTCTTTGGTGATTGGAACTTTTACTATATATAAAACTTTTATTATAACAATATCCACATTTAAAATTCAAATCACTTTTAGTCCCTAGAAAGTGTATTTTAGTCCCTGTTTATTACGAAGAATACACTAGCTCTTTTTGAATAGATGTGATAAAAAGGTATAGTTTCTTTAAAAGTTAAACAGTTCAATGAAACATCATTTCGTCAAACAAAATGTAATTTTAAAAGTTAAGTACACAATTCAAGTTGTTTCTACTACATTAAGACTCACAATTTATTATACGAGTATACATCATATTAGTTGTTATTACTAACAACAAATAACATCATCTGCCTAGCCTTTTCCCAACTATGTGGGGGTCGGCGTCCAGTCTAACCAGATGCAGCTGAATACCAGTATTTTACATGGAGCGACTGCCTATCTGACCTCCACAACCCAGTTACTGGGTAATAAGATACCACTTGGTAAGTCTGGTTGTCAGACTTTCGGGCTTCTGACTACCCGTAACGACTGTCAAAGATCCACGAATAAAAGCCGGGACCAACGGCCTAATGTGCTTGCCGAGGCACGGAGGGGCTCGGTATGTAAAGATGGTCACCCATCCACAGACCAACCGCGGCAAGCGTAGCTTAACCTGATTGATCGACCTATGCGGCTGTTATTATTTAGCCACGGGCCCCTCAAACAACCAACTGGCTTCTGCCCGCGACTTCGTTCGCGTGGTTTTATTTTCTGTTGGCTCAGCTCCTAAGTGTCGTAGCGTGATGTTAAATACCCTTTAACCTTCCTCAAAAATTGGTCAATCAAATGCAAAAAGAGTTTTCAAGTCTGACAGGTAGTTCCAGAGATTGGCGCGTTCAAACAAACAAACTCTTCAGCTTTATTATTATTATTATATATTATTATAAAGATGTCAAAAATTAAAAAAAAATATTGAGTTAAACTTTTGAACCGTGTTTATGTTCATCTCTAGTCGAGACTAGAGACGTCTTGGGAACACCGCGTGGCTCCACTAAAAATAACTCGAGTGAATGATAACCGACGGATCGGTCTTGGAAAGAGACATAATTATATCAACAATGGATTAATCTTTGGCTATAAATAGAATGCCGTATCTGTGATTACGACATGAGTATCTTTTGTTTTCGTTTTTTTTTTGTGTGTGTGATATAGTGTTTGATTGGTAGATGTTTTATTTATATTGTATAAATTATTAGCTTCTGCCCGCGACTTCGACTGCGTGTTTCTTGTTTCCCCGACCCACCGAGTCGCATCGCATCGCCTGCCCTCCATGTTTCTTCCTTTTTTCTTTTTGCTCTACTCCTAATGTTAATTTCCCTGTAGCCGTCCCACATAAACTACGCTATAATAAACAAAAAAAAAATTCTTATCCGACAGGCTGTTCCAGAGACTAGCTCGTTCAAACAAACAAACTCTTCAGTTTTAATATTAGTACCTATACGTTTATAATATTATAATGGAATTACCAATCATTGATATACACTCACGGACTCTTAAATCGAGGCACTCTGGATTTTTTGTAAAAAGCTCTGTAAGTATCTTTCTTTTTAAATAGTCTTGAATATCGAGCTATGATGATACCAACATGACGGCTAGTATTTCGGCTTCAAAACTGCAACAAAAGTTTTTCTATGTCTCATCACTATTTTGATTTTTAGGCCTATATACCTAACAGGCAAATGCACAGAGGTTCGATTTAGGAGACCAAGAGTGTATAATAATGAACCAACTTTCTCCATCTTTATAACATTTCTATCCATACAGTGTGTCCTATCTATGTTATAGACGGTTTGGTTTCCGCACTTAATTCTTCGGGGGGGGGGGGGGGGCATCGTTGCGTGGAACATGGCGGCCGTCGGTGGTTATTTCAACCGGCTCACGCAAGTTTTCTTACAAACTTCTTTTAAGTTAATGATAACATAAAAATAATCTATGGACTGTGAAGAGCTGATGAGCTGACTTCGGGTACTGGGAGGAATCGATTAAACCTCTGGTTGTCACGTAACTTCAATAATGATTCCCAGAAATCGTTCTACGTATTTTTCATCTTTTTCCTTTTTCTTGTCAGCCAAATCTGATGCCTAACCTCTCTCGCTCTAATTTTAAATTAAGTTATTAGTCGTCTCGTGTTTCATGCCAATAACTTTTAACTGACTCGCGGAGGTTGCATGTAAGCACCAAATAGGCTATAGTCTCTACAGTACAGACCACAAAGGCCTCCGAAGTAGGTGTGGGTTGCAAAAAGAGAAACTTTAAAACACACAACTCCATAACACTATTAATTAAATTGATCAATTGACGCTCAAATGTCAATTAGGTATAATTGACATTTGATGGTAATGGTTTCCTATTAAATATGATGTAAGCACATATTTGTAGATACGAATTGAAATATTACTTTACTTATCTGACATTTAATTATGTTATACACCGACAATTTGTAATATGTATAATATAAATAATTGTCTGTATGCGTGAAACGTGTTTTGCAGTTGCAACGTGGCGAACTTAGAATATGTAACAGATTTACTGTTAAAATAGTCTGATAAATTTTGCTGTTTTATAAGATATTACACGATTTAGAGCACTGGTGGCCCAGTGGTAATGGTCCCGATTTACGAGTAGTACGTAGGTCGTGGGTTCGAACCCATGCAAGCGCTTTACTTTGTGTAAATAATTTAATCACCACTGCTCTCAAAACGGTGAAGGAAAACATCGTGAGGAAACCGGCATGTTCTACAACCAAAAATTCGAAGACATCTGACAACTACCAACCCGCACTGCGTATGAATTGCGGCCGAAGAGAGGAGGCCTGTACCCCAGCAGTGGGAACATCATAGGCTTTTTATGTTTGTAAAAGAAAAGAAAGATAAAGTGCCTATTTATCACAAACTAAACTAAACACGTAAAAAATAAAAAATTAAATTATAATAAAAAAAGTAACAAAAGAAAAATGAAACAGAAAGAACACGATATTACGTACGTTATTTAGATTTGATCTAAATTGCCGCTACGAAAGGATTCAGTTAATACCTACCATTGTAGGTATTGTATCTCATTAGCATTACATAGATCTATCAAAAAGGGATGAGCGAATCCTCGGTGAGGTGATTAGTACAATATTACTTGAAACACAGAATAGTTACTAATATTACTCTTCAACCGAATATTACCTTGGTATGATTCACATGTTTATCTGGTTCCAAAAGGTTTGCTGGTTTTTTTTTACACGCATGTAGTATAAGATAGGCATACCTAGACAAAACATCTTAAATTCTGTAAAAACAATACAAAAACTGTGATAACGAGAACGCAGACTCATCCCAAACAGTCATCATATACTTATGTGTCTTTGTTTTTTGTTGGCATTTTACCTTTTCATGTCGTCATGCAGTACGAATGAACGTTTTGTGTGGCCGGTGAAGTAGCCATAAAACACAGCAATTATCAAAAGTGCAGGCGAGCTCAACGAAAAAACAAATGAAAAAACTTTTAGGACATTGAGGGACACACAGGCATAATAATGTACTATAAAGTATCCAACTGTGCTTAATGTTTATACATCAGCCAGTATATGCGAATGTGAGGGTCATTAAGGTTTTTATTTCTTGATTTATATCCCTGGTCCACAGACGCAGCGCGTGCCAAGTATTTATTACGATGATTGAAACGCGGTTAAGTATCTAAGTTTATCCCACAAGAAATACAAGCTCGATAATAAACTTTCGTTCTCTGTATACACTCCGAAAATATCTCCGTTCTCATGAAAAATTTCGATGTAGGTAAATATTATCCACTCAATTTGCGATGAATTGCTCGGCACATTTATTGTAAAAACACCGCTTTCGTCATGTGGTTGTGTTCCCACGTAGACAGTTTCCCTCGGCCGCGTCATGGTGACAGTTAATTAATAACAAGTTAGAATCTCCTCTCCGCAGACGCAATTCGCGGCGTAACACTCTCATTCGTAATGTAAAGTCCCTAAGTACTGTTGCAGACTTTTGATTGGGACTCCCGGGACACTCGCCGGAATTCGCCGACGCGACGAGGAAACTCGACTATTTGTCGACTGTTTAACGAACGAAATAATTTACTTATGCCTTAATGACAGCCCGAGCGATCTGTCAGCGAGTTGAGTTATTGAGACATTTATTACGCTCGGTTGACATTTCAACGTGGCGGGAGAGAATGATATTAACGATGTATGAGCCATTGGACGCTTGTACCGTTTTCTAAACAATAAAACGTGGCTGTCGTCAGCTAATCGATCTCAACAGAGCGCATGAATTGACTGGAACTGACTCACCGCTGTATAAAGTGGCGATAAATTTACTCGGAGTAACGAGTCTAGCCAGCGGTCCCGAAGTGACAAACGAGAGATTTGCCGGTGGTTTACTACACTAGCTTTAGAAGATTAGTTTCCACTAGTTCTCTCTGACCTTACTGGAACTTCACTGGGAAACTTAGTTACGCATCGATGTCAGATATAAATAATTAATTTATTAACTTTGCGCGCTTCTGTCAAACTTGAACTGTGTTTTGTTGAACAATATTCTTGCCTCCTCAATTACATACTCTGTAATTATCATAAAACTTTAACGGAGCTTGTTATAGTCGGTGCGTTTGTTACCTTACTGTTTCTTTTGTAACTTAACGTTTGCTTAAACATTCAAAGTCGTCGTGTTAATTGACAACCTTTTTGTATAAATCTTCCGAAAGCTTTCAAGCACCGTTTCACCGTTTAGTTGTTTGAAAATAAAACACAGTTTCGAAACAAGAGACAAGCTTTCTCGTGTACCGTCACCAAAAGTGATTAAGTAACCAGGGTCCGAAACCGACGGATGTTTTCGAATTAAATTAATTTAATTAATAGAAAACAAACAGTTCCTTTATCAAATTAAGGTTTAAGGACATCATTAAAGTGTCGAATATTTTGCACACAAAAATTAAAGTGCCAGAAAAAAAAGTAGGTACTATTTTCTTAAGGGAAATAATATCTTGAGCATTTTTACTATTACAGTGAAAGCCTAAAATTAACTCCCCGGCTGCTATTTGAGATTTAAATTGCCAAAATTCATATTTTTATAACAAGTGTTTTAAGCATAACATTAAAAAAATACCAACTCTTAATAGAATTTAACATCCTGAACATGTTTCAACTATAAACTTATTATTAAAATACGATTTTTGGCATTTTCAATCTCAAATAGCAGCCGAGGGGTTAATGGTAGACTTTCGTTTTGTAGCAGTACTTTTTTTTTCTGACCG
Organism: Luperina testacea; assembly: GCA_927399505.1. Classification (NCBI taxonomy): domain Eukaryota; kingdom Metazoa; phylum Arthropoda; class Insecta; order Lepidoptera; family Noctuidae; genus Luperina; species Luperina testacea. Next base: position 11,075,247 of record OV656768.1, on the reverse strand, counting down.
GTACTTAAGTTTTGGGTACGAAATGGATGATGTCCTTTCATTTGAAAACATCCTTCGGATTCTTACTAAATCAACTATACCCGACGACCCTGGTTAGGTACTTGTCTCTTTTGGGGACTGTACATAGCAAGGTACCGTTTATCATTATCCAAGTTGTGTAGGTAGTTACCTAGTTTGTTCGTCCAACAATACACTTTGTGTTTACTTACGCAAATTAAGCGGTTACTGATTAATATCTAGTGAGATAATCTTGAAACAAGGCAACTCAAGTTTGATCAACGACTTAACTTTCCCAATGACACCTCATAAATTTCAGAGCCGAGGGTACCTTGTGAATTAAACTTAAAAGGCTTTACCACAGTATAAAGACATACAGTACGAGGTCTTCATACAAACGGACGAAACGCGAGCTATACCTACGCGCCTCGACCACGGCATGAGCTCAGCATGCAGACAGTCGCGACTGTGCTGCAGTGACGAACGGACGGTGTGTTGTTTTTTTTAACAATAACCGCGCGATTTTTGCACTAAAAATAAGTTCAAGTACATATTTAATATGACGAGTAGGCTATATTGTGCTGTTTTTGGTTGCATGAATTCGTCAATAACGCATCCAGAGATAACTTTTTTTAGATTACCTGGAAACTCTGAAAGGTAAGACTATAAAATAATTTTACTTACTTGTAGGTAGGTACATAATGTGTGTATTTTTAATGGATAAGGTATTTCATTTTATCTCCCGAAAAAAAAGATGTCTGGATTAATAAATGAAGTGAATAGAGTAAAGGAAAGTGATAAACACGAGTGAGGTAGGTAGTTATAGGCGGTTCATGAATCATTAAACGGTAGGTACGCTTGTGTTAAAACCTCGGTGCTCGGTGTAGGTGCGCATGTGTGTTTTGTTAAGGCTAGCGTCCACTAGGCGGATCGGGTCGGGCCGCATCGCAACGCAAAAATACGCCTGGCTATGTTTTGTATGAAATATCGTTTATTAGCGACGGATCGGAGCGCGGCGGGCGGCAACGCATTGGCGGATCGCTTCGCAGGCGTATTTCTGTCGGCGGTGCGCTGCGACCCGCCCCGATCCGTCTAGTCGACGCAGGCAGGCGGATGTTGTTTCTGTAAATCTTCACGTAATATATTAAGCAATGTTTCAAATTTTCCAAAACACATTCGAAAATACTCGAAGAATTTGACTGGATCTTTCTTCAAATCGTTAAACAAATGATGGTATTCACCAAATACATTTCATTTCTGGCATATATCATGCACCCACACCTTGTGTACTCGTCGTCGTTTTTTATTTTTTTGCTCTTCCTCAAGAAGGATTTGAAACCATAACATCTCTTCGTCTGAGCTGTCCATGGTAGCGCGATGTCAGTCCAAGCACGAAAACACGTCTGTAAGATCAAATCCGCTTAGGCGGTCCGCCGCGCCCCGTACAGATAGACGCAAGAGCATCACAGAACCGCGGCCCGTTCCAATGCGACCCGCCCCGATCCGTCCCTAAAGGACGCCAGCCTTTAGTTTGTATAATTCAAAGTAAAGACGTGGTTTTTATTATTAATAATAGTTGTTTATTGTACTGTGTGTATGAATAATACTACAAAAAAATTGGTTGTCTGTAAAGTCGATTTACGGACGATAGTTTAACGTGACAACATCATAACAAAACATTAATAAAATGATTGCATACTTTTATGAATAAAATTAATTATTTTTATTGAATAACTGTTACTGTAATAAGAATAACTGTTTCATGAAATCATCATTCTTTGGACTTACATGGTCTTAGAGAGTTGTGTTGATGACTTTAATGATTATAATTCTGTAATAGTACATTACGATATTAGTGCGTTAAGATGTTATAACCAATACGCACGTATATCGTACGACGTTTTTTAACACGTTTGCGAGGAAACAGAAAAAAAAAACATTTCACAATACAAGTACAAAGAAAAGAAAATTTGAGAAAAATGGCGCGAAGATTATTTTCTGCCGTGGCTGCGTGAAAATGTTGGCAAAGACACTAGAGCATGCAGCCAAGTTTTTAAATTACCGAATAAACTGTTTTTTTAATTTTAAATAAAATCAATCTGTGAATGCACACTTGCTTTCCCGCCATTTTAACAGCGCGCTAGCGCTGCCTACTGACTGGCGCCGCGCGGCGATTAGTTCGAAATTTGAATAGCAACAGCGCGCTGCTGCTCACTAGCTGGAGTCGTGCGGCGGCGATCAAAACAACACGCATTTTTATTAAACACTTCCTATTCAATTCACAAAGTATTTTATTTGTTTATATAAAATTATTTATGTACACACAGTAAAATACAATAACAAAACTAAATGGAAACACAAAGTAGGCAAATGTAATTAAAATACTGGAGGCGGGCAGCCCTATCGCATGTTTACGTACCGCGCGGCTGTAGGCATTTACATCAAGGTTACGGCCGAGTAACAATACTGTATTTCTTTATTCTGTGGCTTTACGGTCATGAATAAAACGTGTCGAGGGTACTATTAAGTTTTCCAGTTAACTTCTCATTATGCATGGGTTCGCGTGAATTTTATATGCAGCGCTCTTCATATTTTAATCCCTCAATATTTTCTAGGAACCAACGGATAGTTTGAAGCCGACAAGTAAAAACTTTTTTGTCTAGTTTGTTGATGCCTACAGAGTAAGATGTTTAGACTGATTGCAAAACAGAGTCTGTAGAATGTACACACCTATAGCAGAAACTTAATTTGTTCAGTTAATTATTTTAGTAGCCGTGCTTAGTAAGTACTTATAGCTGCTTTAACTAAATTATCTCTACGAATCAAGTTAAGAGGTTTGGTACGAGTAGCTTAAACTATGGAGATTTAACGGATAAAGCTAATAATAGACTTATTAAATGCGCATACATCTTGACGCTTAACACACTCATCCTTAAATCAAAAGCCATGTCAGCAACCTAATCTAAACTGCTAAACCATCTCCTGCGATAGTTACTTGACATAACTACTTACAGCGCAGGATGAGTTAAAATGGGACGATCATTTTCATTTCTATGTTAATCGGGATTACGTAAACGGTTAATAACATACCCAAATCAAATCGGTTTAAGGCTCCTGCAATCAGGCGCGACGCGCGACCGAATCGCGCGCCACACAAAGATACCGCTCGTTGCGCGACTTGCGGTCCCGTTGTGTCGCACGCGATTGTATCGCGTGTCGCGCCTGTTTGAAGGAACCTTTATTGTAAACATTTTGTACAGAGGTTGGAACATGATTAAAAGTTTCAAACATACACCCTGTAAAGGCATTTCTTCTTTTTTTTCGTATCGATGGTACTCTTTCTCGTTGTTTTTTTTTTATATAGTTTGAGCAGTGATGACCAAGTTCAGGCCGAAAAAAGGTAAAGGCACTGCAAAAATTACATGTAACCTATACAGAGTTTATTGTCTGTTTATTGACCTCAACAAGTTAAAGAAAAGAAGAAGAACAACGCTTATCTGAAGATAAACTACTCAGACTATTTCAAAAAGAAACTCAAGATAAAACCATTAGGATTTGAACACTTCTTTAAATAGTGTTTCTTTATTTACGCACATAAGTATGCAATACACGTAGCGAGTGCACCAGCCAATATCAAATAGAAAGTTAAAGTATCAAAACAATAAAATAGCAGACTTGCTTTATTGTTTGGCGCGTGAATGTACTCAGTAAAGCGGTCTCAACCTCTCAACTTTTCTAATACTCCGTTCGGAACAGAATCCAAAATCGAAACTTGACAATAAAGTTTTAACTTCGCATAGATCATGTCTTCGACTCCGCAAATTTGCCAGCACGCTTCGGATTACACAACTAACAAATAGATCGACGGACATTCAGACTAACAGACGGATTTTGACGGGGCGAATCGATCAACTCGACCCTCGCAGATAATATTTATACTGAAACGGTCGGATTTCTGCCCGTCAGTTCAACTTGTAGCTGTGATAGGCGCGTAACGCCCGCTGACTTGCTAACCAAACTATAGTGCGGTGACGCCACTATCGGTATAACTACCAACGGAATAGGGAACGGAATATTAAAGGCACGAAGCTCAAGTTCATTAAACTGTCGTTTGAGACTGGTTTCATCTATCATTGTCAAAGAAATGCCTTCAATTGTCCTATAATCTGTGAACATTGAAAAGGATTACCGATTCACCTAACATGTTCTTGACATTTTAGACGGCCCGAGACATTTTTCAATCCACAACTGTACTTATTTTAAGCCAGATAATTCCGCTGATAACTTGTTTTAAGTATATGCAACTAGTCCAACTACACTGAAAACGCTCTGATTCCAGCATTTGAGCTTGTTACAATAGATGTCGTGGGTGCCATTACGGTTTTCCCAGACATCGTGGTGCTCTGTAGGGAGGTGTACAAGTACTGCGAGTGAAATGGCCATCGCGTGACTCGAAACGCCTGAACGATAACACTTCTTTAAACTACAAACGTGCCAGTACATTTACCAACACTTCAAGTATTTGGGGGAACGAAATAAAAGTGTTTCGTTCGTCGCTTATCTTCCAAAGTTCTTTGTCATTTGGAGGAGTGGATTGTTTTATTGCTTCGAGCGGGTCGCCAACCCGACACGGTTTGTGGTGTAAAACGTTGTGGGTCCCGTACAGAATGATCTATGTCGGCCGTATTTCATTTTCAACATGCATGGGATACTAAATTAATATTTGTTGGGTATTCTGCGTGCGAACTAGGAGATGAATGTACTCGTCGTGTTGCCAAACATGCCACGCTGTAAATGAATATCGTAAACAGGCTTTGTGCCAGTTGCAATAATTTCCTGGCATATTTGATATTGAACTGATCCTTAGCGCACGGGTCGATTGTAGGTTCAGCTACGCTTGCCGCGGTCGTTTCGTGGATGGGTGACCATCTCTCTCTCGGAAAGCACGTTAAGCCGTTGGACCCGGCTGTCATTCGTGGATCTTTGACAGTCGTTACGGGTAGTCAGAAGCCCGAACGTCTGACAACCAGTTTAGACTGGTTGTCAGACTTTCGGGCTTCTGACTCCAGTTACTGAGTAATACGATACCCCTTGGTAAGCCAAGGGGTTTCGTATTACTCAGTAACTGGGTTTGTGGAGGTCAGGTAGGCAGTCGATCCCTGTAAAATACTGGTATTCAGCTGCATCTGGTTACACTGGCAGGTTATAATGATACTTAGCGGTAAAGCTTAGGTGTTTATATTCAAATGATCCAAGACTGTGGGTGGCTTCAAACGGTAACTACCCATACCTACAACTCGTGATTGGAGAGATATTTTCTTGTTCTGTAACAAAGAATATCACGAGTGCACATATATCATTATATTCATTATGAATGAAAATGGAGAACCTTAAAGGCTCCTACAAACAGGCGCGACACGCGATATATGCGCGCGCGACACAAAGGCACCGCTCGTTGCGCGACTTGCAGTGCCTTTATGAGCCGAATACTAATAATAAAGCTGAAAAGTTTGTTTGTTTAAACACGCTAATCTCTGAAACTACCAGTCGGATTTAATTACTTTTGCATTTGATAGCAATTCTTGAGGAAAGCTGTAGGTTATTTAACATCACGCGGGGCCCCTCAGGACCTGAGCAAAAAGAAAAAAAAGGGTCAGAATGAACGGGGTAGGTCGAGCAAACACGTGAACGAAGTCGCGGGCAGAAGCTAGTATAAAATAAATATTATTTTCCAAGGATGTATTTTAACGTAATCATTTTACGAAGCCGACGTCTGAGAGCTTGAAAGTGTTGAAGTTTTGAAGATGATTTTAATGTAGGTTAACTTCAAAAAGATTTTATCTAAAACACGTTTAATTTAAGCAAAATGGAAGCAAATGAAGTGAGAAAATTCGGAAACTTTTGATTTAAGATAAGATTACAAGAAAATGTTTAACATTTTGACAATGTTTTAAATTCTCAGCTGGCGTTTTATATTTCTCACGAGCAAACAGAATCATTTTATGAATGAACAAAAGTATTTACATTATTTTTGCTGCTTTGTGTGGTTTGAGAAAATCGCTTGGATGTTAAACCTTTTGTGGGAATTCGTGACCGTGGTGGACAAGTAATACACTGAAGTATGTTGTAAATAGTAACGATTAATTTATTACGATATCAAGTAACTAAAGCTAGTAGTTACACTTGACACGAAAAGGTAAAATTAAATAATGTTATATGAAGAGTAAAACGAATAGAAACACTAGGTTACGGCGAGCTTCAGCGAGTAAAATATGATCGGGGTCAGAGAGGACCTCGCACTATCTTGGTTAAAAACAGACTGAAGCTCCGAACCAAAACTCTCCCAAATCTGCCGTTCACTAGACAAAGGAAACGGCACAACGATTTTACACAAAGGACGCAGCAAAACGATTACATTTTAAAAGTACAATAATAAAACACGAGAAATGCAAATGGGTACAATACAAGACAACTAAAAATAACAGAACAATGAACCTTAACTAACAATAGCAAATGGGTACAATACAAGATAACTAAACATAATAGAACAATGAAGAACCTTAACTAAAAGTAAAGAATCATGAAAGACAATAGTACCTACAACTTAAATCGCTTGCAGATGTTCAACGTGGGAAAAACACAAAAATGAAACTTTCTAAAAATTATTACAATAAGTTCTTCTATACAATACTACATTCTTAAAACTATGCAAGGGATGGGTACGTAAGACACAGTCCCCACAGTACCCCCCTACCAGTGATAAAGATCACGAAACACCTGCCTGATAGTAATCAGGAAATTTAACTCTCCTACTAGAACGGCGAGGAATATGCTGTTGCTGTGGTTGCATGTTGCTATCTGCATTAAGTGGTTGATCAGAAGCAGCGGTTTGGTGATCGTTTTGCTTTACAATATAAGTTGTGATATTCTCGCTAGGCGCAGATTGACCTTCTGACAGTATATGAGCCGGTTTTAACCTGTCAATTGTGACTGTAACGTCACGGTCCCTAATTCGAATGACAAATGTTTTGTCATTCCTTGTAATGACTTGGTAAGGCCCATCGTAAGGCTGTACTAAAGGGGCTTTAACAGTGTCATTGCGCAAGAAGACATGACTGGCTGTTGCCAAGTCTTTGAAAATGAAGCTCTTTATATCCCCATGTGCAGAGCCATTTACTGGTTTTAACGAATTGAATTGAGTTCGAAGTTCTTGAGCAAAGTCTGACGCCACTGTAATATTATTATTTACCGAGGGTGCTAAAAACTCACCCGGCAGTCTAATACCTTGACCGTATAACATTTCAGCTGGAGTAGCTTGAAGATCTTCCTTCCAGGCTGACCTAATACCTAACATTACTGTTGGTAAAATGCGTACCCAATTTTCAGTTGGTAAGTGACATTTTATTGCAGCTTTGAGTTGCCTGTGAAGACGTTCTACCATTCCATTGGCAGATGGGTGGTACGCAGTAGTACGAAGATGCTTGGTTCCTAATAGGGTATTGAGATTCCTAAATAGGTGCGATTCAAACTGTCTGCCTTGATCTGTAGTAACACGTAAGGGAACACCGAAGCGTGATATCCAGTGAGTGTAAAATGCACGAGCAACGGTTTCAGCTTCTTGGTTTTCTAGCGGTATGGCTTCAGGCCAACGTGAAAAACGGTCGACACAGGTTAGACAGTATCTGCATCCATCTGAATAGGGCATTACAATTAAGTCTAAGTCATCGAGATATAAGTACTACGTACTAGAGAAGACACCGTAAATTCCTACTTTGTCTCGTTCAACTGCGGCAATCGTGCCGCACCTCACTCAGTCGCTCTCTAGCTCTTTCGCGCCTAGTACTTCCAACAATAATAAATTAATTCATAGAAAAAATCGACGAAAAATGCCTTGGTGTGTGTTGAGATATTGTACTAATAATTCAAGGAACACGGCAAAGTGCAAAGGAATTACGTTTCATCGGTAAGTAAACTAATTTCCTTGTTTTACAAATTAAATAATTACCACGCGCCATATTGTATTGTTTGTCATAGACTAATCAAACAGAGTGCAATGTAGGTAGATTAGACTGACATTACGGTGAAAATATCGTATGTTGTGTTTTTAATGTTGATATTAATATTTAGTTTTTTAAACTATCGCACTTTAAACAGATAATTATTAGTCTTAACGGGACTTAGCACGAACCTTTCATTTATATATTTTTTTCTAGTCTTGCGCAACCACAGTGGATGTAACTACATCGAAACGTCAGCAGATATAAATAAATTAAATGTTCGTGCTAAGTCCTGTTAAAACTAATAATTATATATATTTAGGTAGAAAAAGATTTAATAAATTTTCCTATAGTATATATCATAATTAACCAGACAGTTTTTACATTAATGTTTAATTAGTTTTGGATGTAATTAATTATTTTAAATTCTTATCCAGATTTACATGTCCAAGTCATAAAAATAGAGAACAATGGATCCGATTTGTTCAAAACATTCGCTGTGAAGAGACCTGGCTACCATCCGATCATAGTTAATATATGTTCGTTGCATTTTCGTGAGGATGATAAGTATGTTACGAAAGGGGGAAGGCATTTTCTAAAGAAGTCTGCTGTTCCCTATGATGATGTGAGTATCAATATAATTTTTTTTAGCTATTCGTTTAAAACATGAAGCAAAAACAGATTATTCCACAAATTGATTATTCCACAAAAAGGCAAAAGATGACTAAACTCATATTATTTAAGGGTAACTAAATAAAACATATCAAAAAATAAATTGTCTATTATTTATGAAATAAACCCTGTAGGCAAAATACATACGTTGTCCATTCTGTAGTGCTCCTGTCATAGTCTCTAAGGAAGACATGTTGTTGCACTTTGTCGAAGAAAACGCGTAAGTGCCGTGATTTACATGGCGCTTAAGACCTTTTTGCCGAGAATAAATACACTTCTGCAGCAAATCTAGCGCTGTGGTAAATTAGTTACGGTTTAGACGAATTGTTATTATTTTAGCGCTGCAGCGAACTAAAGATTCAAATTACGAAGAATAGGACAATTCAGTTGTTTGACGTAGCTTCTCTAGTACGTTAGTACTTATATCTCGATGGTCTAAGTGGACGTGCTCAAACCTAGCTGAAGGAGGTGCAAAAGTTCCTGGTATTGAATGGACATGTCGTGAAACTTTAGCACGCTGACAATCGATACATGCCCTAGACCATTGTTTACAATCTTTATTCATAGAAGGCCACACAAATCGTTTCGACACTAGCTTCGTTGTAGCTCTAGCACCCGGATGTGATAGTTTATGTACGGAGTTAAAGGCTGCTCTACGAAAAGATTCGGTTATAAAAGGGCGAACGTTTGGTGTACTAACGTCGCAATAAATAGGTTCAGTTGTTCCAGGTAGACATACATGCTTCAGTTTTAAGGAAGAATTATTATTTTTTAGTAGTGATTGCAAAGATATGTCACTGCTTTGCGAAACTGCCAACTCTGACCAATTTATACATGAGTCGATTGTTTCGATCCGCGATAAGACGTCAGCTGGTACGTTGTCTGTACCTTTAACATGGCGAATATCGGTTGTGAATTGACTAATGAAGTCCAAATAACGAAACTGTCTAGGCGTATTTTGCTGATCTTTCTTTCTAAAAGCATATGTAATTGGTTTATGGTCAGTAAAAATAACAAAATTACGCGCTTCAACATGATGTCTGAAATGTTTTACTGCAGCATAAATAGCGAGGAGTTCGCGATCATACGCTGAGTACTTTTGTTCAGCAGGTGATAATTTTTTGGAAAAGAAGGCGATAGGTTGCCAATCATTACCTACTCTTTGTTGTAGCGCGGCGCCTATTGTGAAGTCAGACGCGTCAGTAAAAATGGCTAAATCTGAGTCTGAACGCGGATGAGCTAACAACGCGGCTTGAGCTAAACTGAGCTTACAGTTTTCAAAAGCATCTTTGGCTTCGTCGGTCCAAGCGATTGGTGTTTTGCCTTTGAGGTTGCCTCGTAAAAGTTCACATAACATAGCTTGACTACCGGCTGCATGAGGTATAAACCTTCTATAAAAGTTTAACATACCTAGGAACTGACGCAGCTGTTTTGCTGTGGCTGGAATCGGGTAAGTACGGATCGCTTCGACCTTTTCAGGTAGCGGGCGCGTACCATCGGCTGACACAAGATAGCCGAGAAACTTAATCGTTGATTGACCAAACACACATTTAGACGGGTTTACGACCACGCCATAAAGCCTTAACCTATTGAATACTGTCTCTAAGTGTTCCAAATGTTCTTTTTCACTACGCGAGGCGATTAAAATGTCGTCAATATAACAATAACAAAAGTCTAGATCGCGTAGCACTTCGTCCATAAACCGCTGGAAGGTTTGGGCTGCATTACGTAAACCAAACGTCATGTATGTAAATTCATATAGTCCAAACGGCGTAGTTATCGCGGTTTTGGAAATGTCTTCTTCCGCGATTGGAATTTGATTAAACGCACGCACTAAATCTAGAGTCGAAAACACTTTTTTATCACTAAGGCACTGTGCAAAGTCTTGGATATGACGCACTGGGTATTGGTCCGGTTCCGTCCTGGCGTTGAGTGCACGATAGTCGCCACACGGTCTCCATTCATCATCCTTCTTAGGCACCATGTGTAAAGGCGATGCCCAGGGGCTTTGCGAAGGCCGAGCGATGCCTAGCTTCAGCATCGCGTCGAACTCCTTCTTTGCAGCGCTGTATCGATCCGGAGCAAGACGTCTGGGTTTCTGCGCGACGGGCGGTCCAGGAGTAACAATTATATGATGTTTGGTATTATGTTTCACTTGAGCCTTGCCATCAGGGCGTGTGATATCTGGGTATTTTGAGAGCAGCTGGTGATACGGCGATGAGCCCGTTATTGTTTTTATGGATGGCTCTTGATGGCCAGCTACCTGTCCGTTAACAGACAATGTGGTTGTACCATCAATGAGTCGCTTGGCTTTTGTATCGACCATAAGGTTGTAGTGTTCTAGGAAGTCGATACCTAGTATTGGCTTGCTTACGTCGGCAACAATGAATACCCAAGTAAAATCTCTGCGTAGGCCCAAATTTAACGTGAGAGTTATGGTACCATAAGTTTTGATGGGTGTGCCGTTAGCCGCCACAAGTTCGTAGTCGGTATTCTTTCTAAAAGGTAGAACTAACTGGTGAGGAAAGACACATAGCTCTGCTCCAGTGTCTACTAAGAATTGTGCTTTCGATATACAGTCGTAAACGAAGATGCGACGTGAGGTGGGCTGGGAATGTGCGTCATCCGCCGCTAGTGACTCCCGCTGGCGTTTCCCGGCTGCGACTGGTTTCGTTTGTATGCGCACGGCTGTATACACTTATGAGCCTTCGCGCCGAACTTGAAATGATACCAACACAAGCCCTGACCATTGCGGCTCTGCTGCGATGGTGATGCTTCACGTGGTCGGTAGCTGGATCGTGATCGTGACCTCTGTCTAGGATATCTACGATCGGTCTGCATTATTTCTCCCAACATAGTCATGGTTTTTACCAGCATTTCTGTTAACAACGTATTATTGGGAGGAGGCTCAACGTTAACGGCTGCAATGGCTGAGCTGCTGCTACACTCTGGCATTTGTTGCGTCTCTAATATGGTATCCGCAAGCTCTGCGGCTTTCTCGAGCGGTACATCCTCTTGAGTGGCCATTATAACTCTCATGTTCTTGGGTAAACCTTTGACCCATACTACGCGCAGCGCGTCTTCCGTTATCGAATTACCACTCTGATGTTTAAGGTGACGCAAATATTGAGAAGGCGTTCGATCCCCCATCGCTTGATCTTGAAGAAGCTTTGTAATTCTCACGTTTTTCGAGTCGGTGAAGCGTTGGATCATTCTTTCTTTAAAATATTGATATTCGTCTCGCCCGACAGGTGTTTGTTCCAGCACAATGTCTCGTATATCTTTCAATACACGGTAGTCTATGCTGCGTAAACAGCATGTTAACATGTTTGCAGGGTTTGTCACCCCAGACTCCGCCATTGATCTTTCTGCTATTACAAACCATAAATCTGGATAGTCTGGTGTGAATGTCGACAGCTTACAACACGACACGTTGCCGTTCTCTGAACCGTTTGCCATTTTAACACGTACTTTGATTTAGCACTCGCGAAACTCTTCACGCACTGTCACGAACTCACGCTATATGATAGCTTTGATCACGTCGGGGTCACCACTGTGGGAATTCGTGACCGTGGTGGACAAGTAATACACTGAAGTATGTTGTAAATAGTAACGATTAATTTATTACGATATCAAGTAACTAAAGCTAGTAGTTACACTTGACACGAAAAGGTAAAATTAAATAATGTTATATGAAGAGTAAAACGAATAGAAACACTAGGTTACGGCGAGCTTCAGCGAGTAAAATATGATCGGGGTCAGAGAGGACCTCGCACTATCTTGGTTAAAAACAGACTGAAGCTCCGAACCAAAACTCTCCCAAATCTGCCGTTCACTAGACAAAGGAAGCGGCACAACGATTTTACACAAAGGACGCAGCAAAACGATTACATTTTAAAAGTACAATAATAAAACACGAGAAATGCAAATGGGTACAATACAAGACAACTAAAAATAACAGAACAATGAACCTTAACTAACAATAGCAAATGGGTACAATACAAGATAACTAAACATAATAGAACAATGAAGAACCTTAACTAAAAGTAAAGAATCATGAAAGACAATAGTACCTACAACTTAAATCGCTTGCAGATGTTCAACGTGGGAAAAACACAAAAATGAAACTTTCTAAAAATTATTACAATAAGTTCTTCTATACAATACTACATTCTTAAAACTATGCAAGGGATGGGTACGTAAGACACAGTCCCCACACTTTATTATTTTTTTGTTCCGGATATCCTCATGGATATCCTCCACACTAGGGTGGGCGGATGGGTCTGTCAGACTCTTAGGGTCAATTCATACGAGCGCAGAGTCGAAGCGAATCGAAGCGTTAATCTGAAACTTAACATAGCAAATTCACCCTTATCTCACAAAGTAAGTCACGCGCACCAATCAGCGTTGGTCACGCTCAGCCGCGCGAATTCCGTCGAAATCGTGCGTCTTCTTTTTATCTCAGAAGAAATAATGTGCATTACGTTGTGGATATAAGGGTGAATTTGCTATTTTAATTTTCAGATTAACACTTCGATGCGCATCGACTCTGCACTAGTATGAATTGACCCTTACTGACTAAAGTCCACCCCGGTGTTCCCTTCCCCCACTTGAACATGAACAGGGGATCATTATGGGTTAAGTAAATGTTGGATCCTAATTCGTCAATAAAAGTGCTACATTTTTAATGTTCAAAGTTCTTCAATGCTGAATAAGATTTTTAGTCCTAAAGAATTTATTTTTTAAATCTTTGCCTTTGCTGGTAGGGTTAATTATATCAAGATATGAATAACTTGCAAGACAATTAATCACAAGAGGCTCACATAAATGAACCCAATAAGGTTTTTGAGCCTTATTGGGTTAATTTATGTGAACCTCTTCCAAGGCGTAATAAATTGTAAGAATTTTCACTACATAGCGACAAGTTACCAGGCTCCCATAAAAAGGTAAGTGGTGTCTAGTCCATACCTGTGTTCAAGAAGCCTTGTACCTACATGTACCCTGCTTACGCGAAACAATAGGAAGCTCCACACATCGCGTGCGCTTATTTCTTTTACTGCTTTCTATGCCAAAGTACCACGTAAACAGAGATTACCTTCTCACTAATATTAAAGTTGTGGTTCCAAACAGTGTTCGGTTACATAAAAATAAATAATTACACTTGTACGTTGTAATGTCAGGGTATTAGCATAAAGTGACGGGAACAGCATTCAATAGTAGTCAATGAACATAAACAACAAGATTTGCGCCGCGAAATATAGGGTCGCCGCGTGCTATGTAAACGCTAGTTGTGTCAGTCGCGATCATATAGCGTGCGACAAGGACGGTGAATATTTATTACGGGTTTTTTGAAACCTTTATGCCGAGTCTCATCAAGTCTCATGTCTTCTCCCTCTCGCGTCTTAAGACCGCGGTCGTCGCAAACGTTAGTGCAGCCTGTGGTTTGTCATTTTGCATCCCCGGTATATTTAGTGTTATTTTACCAGTTCACATTAAAATAAATAATTTGTCACTACAAAACATTGTGTCTATTATAGAGCTATTTCAATAAAGAGACGGGAACAGCACTCAATAGTGGTCAGTGTACATAAATAACAAGATTCGCGCCGCGAAATACAGGGTTGTCGCGTGTTAGGTACTAAACGCCAAGTCTTGTGGTAGTCGCGGTCATATAACGTGCAAGAAGGACAGTGAAATTATTTGATATGGGATTTCTAAGAACTCTATTTCGAGTCTTGTGTCATCTCGCTCCCATGTTCTAAGACCGCGGCTGCCACGATCTTCTGCGCATATCATAGTTTGACACTTAGTATCCTCGGTGAAATTATTATTCTAAAACCTTTATGCAGTCTCATCTTGTCTTGCTCCCGGGTCTCAAGACCGCGGCTGCCACGATCGTCTGCGCATACCATAGTTTGACATTTTACATCTCCGGTAAAATTACTACTAAGAGCGCTTGCGCCGTACGGCATTTCATACAAACTTTCAAGCCCTTATTTTTCGAAATTAATGAACCGATTTTAATGAAACTTCATACGCATAAGCAGGATACAAAGGTCTAAAAAGTATGTCTTATTTAAAAAAAAGATAACTAGAAATCTCTGTTTCTATGGAAAATTTAAAATCGGTCTGATTTGGCTGTAACACTATTTTTCGAAAATGTTCTCTACAACTTTTTGTAGCTTTTTAGTTTGGTTTTTATTGTGAAAAGAAAGTTTTTAGATGTATCTTGATGATTTTTTTCTATCTTATCAAATTAGTTGTATTATGTTTTCAACACACTATCTTACCTAGCATATATCCTGAAGAATATCATATATTTTTCTGATGTTTTTTACTGTAGTCAATCATTTACTTTTATTGTTTCTAAAACCTGCGTTTTTTGGGTTTAGGTCCTGTAAGCCCCTTAAAATAAATAATTTCATTGTGTCTATGCAGTGCAAGCTATTTGCATAAAGAGACGGGAACAACACTCAATAGTGGTCAGTGAACATAAATAACAAGATTCGCGCCGCGAAATACGGAGTTAGTAAGTGGTTTACATTCTGTATCCCCGGCGAAGTATCATTATTTTAACTTGCATTAAAATAGATATTTACTTACATGTGTGTATTGTTATATTAGCTTTGAGCATAAAGAGAAGGGAAGAACACTTATTAATAGTCAGTTAACTCATTATGATGTCTTTCCCATCGCGAATGTGCAGGGCTGTCATTTTGCTTTGCCATTTGGAATCAATAACGTAAACATATTTAACGTCGCGCCCGTTTTGTACCAACCTACTTATAGTATACAAATATATACACGTACACACGTACATTTAGAACTAGGTATTGTATACATATATGTTTTTTTTTATTTCTTTTTTATATTTCATCGTATACTGCACCGGCTGACGTCATCACATCAACGCCGGCTGTCGCTGAAAACCAGCGCTGGGACTGTCACGCATAGGGTCGTAGCTCGTAGCATTATGCAGAGCGATGACCGTTTTGCGTGGACGTGACGCATATTTTCCCCCAACTTTTTCTTTTTTTGTGTTTTTTGTTCTTTCTTTGCGTGATGTTTACTGCAAATAAACGTATTTTCTTTCTTTTTCTTTTAGTTGACCCACATGATTTGGAATCCTCTGGTATTAATAATTTAAAGAATAATCTGTGGCAAAACGAATGCCAGAATAATTATTATTTGTTGGTATACATTTTTGTATCTCAGCATTGATGTGCCGGTTTTATTATTATTATTGTTATCCCTATGATGTGGTGTCACTTCCTTCGTCAAGCCTGTGTAAATATTTTATCCGTGATGGATAAAACGTAGTAAACATTTTGAAACTTTCCGAAACGTACACATTAATAGAGTACAGGGACTCGGGTCTATGTCGTGTTTCAATTTTAAGGCACTATACCTTTTATTCCCGACGTTTCGGGCAAATCGGAACAAAAGCGTGAACAGGACCGGAGTCTTTGTGTTCCATAAAACGTAGAAGCGGACTGTTATTTATTCTGCAGTATGTGTCAAGGAACGGAAATACTGCAAACAACATCATTATAATATTGTTAGATAGATAGTAAACCTTAACTTAAATATTAGAAACTAGCTTCCGCCCGCGGCTTCGCCCGCGAGGTATGTCGATAAAAACTATCATATGTCCTTCCCCAGGATGCAATCTATCTCTCTGCCAAATTTTATCGAAATCCGTTCAGTGGTTTAGGCGTGAAAAGGTAACATACAGACAGACAGACTTACTTTCGAATTTATAATATTACTTCGATTCACCTTGGTAAGACTGGCAATCAGACTTATGGATGGTAAAAATACAGGTATCGACTGTCAAAAATCTACGGATGACAGCCAGGACCAACGGCTTAAAACGTGCTTTCCGAGTCACGGAGAGATCCCGATATGTAATGGTTGGTCACCCATCCACTAACCGACCGCGGCAAGCGTAGCTTAACCTTCGATCAACCCCGAGCGGCTGATATGAGTTAGTTACGAGCCCCTTAACTAAATAAATAGAACAACTCGTAAACTCGAGTTTCCCGCCACCAGACAGATTCGAATATAATGAAGTATTATCAATAAGTAATTTAATAATGAAATGTTCGCCAACCCTATTCTTATTGCCTTTTGTTTCGAACACGTGCGCGCTTTGTCTATTTTCTAAACTTGGAATGTTGTACTTAGTAAGATATTGTAAGATATGTTTTTAGATAATATTCCAATTCTTACTGCACCATAAACGTTGTTAGCGACAGTGTTTCTCAGCTTTAATAAAATAATGTCGGATAATAAACAGTCCTACAACTTTTATCGGATAAATCTATGTAAAAAAAGAAATGGATATAGACACTTATATCTCTATAATTTAGAAATATGGTAAATGCCAATTATTTTAAAAGAGTCACCGTGGTGTTTCTCTCTCTATAGAAAACGTCCTATTTGAACCGTGCACCTAGCTTCTGACGTTTCATGTATCCCCATTTAGGTATTAGGGCTGATTTTTCAATCATCTAATAACTTTATTCGAGGAATACTAAATAATAAAACGTTAAAATTTTGAAATTTTGACAGTTATTTCATACAAAAACTGTCAAACGTCAATTTTATTCCTCGAATAAAAGGTATCTATCTGGTGATGGAAAAATCAGCCCCGAGAGCTGATTTTTCAATCATCTGATAACTTTATTCGAGGAATAATTTTGAAATTTTGGCAGTTCTTTCTTACAAAAACTGCCAAACGACAATTTTGTTCTACGAATAAAACTTATCTGGCGATGGAAAAATCAGCCCTAAGTGAAATAAATTCTTTATTTGTCGGTTAAAAAAATTGCTCTTCCATCTGGATACATTTTGATCGCGTAGGTTGCACTTTTCTATGAAACTGCATTTTTTTATTTGATTACCGACGAACTTTTTCTATGCTAGTCGCATGTCTAGAATTATATTATTCATGGTTCACTTTCATGGTGTCAGTTTGCGCGTCGTCGATGTCTACGATGTAAATCTTGATGTCTATTATGCAATCTCGCCGGAGTAGGTGCCGTCCGTCGGGGATCGCTCGCATATCTGCCATCGAAGCCTCTCCGTGTAGGCATGCTCCGTGTATATACTTTTTTAAATCTTACTTTTATGCCCGTGAAAAGTTTTAATACAATTACACCTTTTTCGATAGTGAAGAGTTAGACCAGGTCATAAACAAGAAATAGTTAATTATGTGTATTGCATGCAATTAACCAATATAAAGTTACTTACGTCTTAACAGTTTAATAAATCATTAAGCAGACAAACGCAGCATGCAAATTAATTTTAATTATATTATTGTGTAATATAATTACAATACTTATGAATACTTATTACATTAGCAAATACGAATACATTTCCAAGTTAATACAAGGAAATGATTAGTTAAATGCTTCCTTGTGCTTCGCGGGAATATTTGTAGTAAAATATTAAGTTGTAGGCCCACACAGATAGTTGGAAAGTCGGAAGACAGCTGGAAGTGGCTGGTTATTAAGTGCTAACAAACACGGCGAGCCGCGAAATAAACAACGTTGCACGGTTGGAAAGAGATGTGGAAAGTACTTCCACTAAGGTAGGTTAATAAAGATTGATAATGACACTTCTAGTTTCGGGAAAAGTATAGGCTTTGTAGAGCGTTGCCCCTGTCAGTCATATTCTGTGACAGTGTCGTTCTAAATCTGGGGGGTCTTCACTATAAGTCCATCAACAAAGATACGGGCCCGGCCGATAGTAGAGTTTTAGTCAAAATAAGTGTCAAATTAAATTTTCGGTCGGGAAAAAAATCGGGAGTAGGGGATAACTGTCAAATCGTATTGTCATTAATTCTCAGTTCGGGCTCCATACTAATCTTATGTTCGTAAATTATACGAAGAAGGAAACGCCCGTAACTTCAGCCGAAACTACGGCCATCGTGCTTAGGGACTAGACCCACTGGATCCAGACGGTGTACATAATAAAGAGTATTCTATTCTGCTAACGCCCGGGCGTACTGTAAAGGTTGTCCACCAAATTCAACCTTCTGTAGTGCAAGCCGGCTATAATTTAGCGCGGGTTCCATTCGAACATTCAAGCAAGTTTAGAATGGGATGTCAAATTTTTATTAGGTTTTTTTGTTTAGGAAAAGACAGTGCTAGTGTAGTCGGGAATATGTAAAGACGTTCAGTCAATACAAACGTAAAGATATCGTATCGTTGTTTGATTTCATTGAAGGGTTCACCAGTTCAGCGGGATTATCCGAAAGGGTTACCGCTGGCCCGGAACATAAAGGGCTAAGGAAGGAAGGTTTTAGTTAGTAAGAGTCTGACACTCCCTTGACAAATGACTCCTCCCGCTCCACCCAGAGCGGGAGGAGTCATTTGAAGACTACCCATGCTGAAAAAAAAAAGGCTCACCAGTCCTTCACATTTGGTGGAGGCACCTAACATCTTATTTTGGAATTTGGGCAAATGTGTAGAGCCAATAACTACACAAGTTTAAAGTCATAAAACTTACATAGGGTGTTTCAGCATACGTTGTACGAAAATACCCTACTAAACGTTTTTTTTACCCGTCTATTACTGTCCCATTGTAAGGCTAAAGGCGTCTTCTCATACAGAGAAGGCATAAGCATTGCTCAAGGCGGATCGGCGATTGCAGAATTTTGGTGGGGCTTCTTTTAGTAGTTAGGAAAGTAAAAGAAAGGACACACAACAATATATTTCTATTTTGAAGTTTAAGCTGCGAGTTTCTGTATACACAAGCTATGAGAAAATCTTATTTAATAAATCAATAAACAACACACAGAAAAACAAATACTAAGAAGAATTATTTAGCATGCAAATACACGATATTACTACTCGTAATGCATTGGAATCACACTAATATTACAAAGGCGAAAGTGTGTGAGTGTGTGTGTGTGTTTATATGTTTGTTACTTCTTCACGCTCAAACGGCTGGACCAATTTTGATAAAATTGTATGGAGGTAGCTGACACCCTAGATTAACATATAGGCTGCTTTTTATCCCGATATTCCCACGGGATCGAAAATTATGGGGTGAAACCGCGGGGCGCAGCTAGTTCTAAATAAAAGTCATATAAAGACAAAAATAACTTTTATGGTATATTTTAGTAAGTACCTAAATACTACGTTAGTTAGTTTTCTTTAATCATGGTTGACCCAGTTGCGAAAATAAAATATACCTAGAGATTTTTTTTCAGTTTCAAAATTGAAAGTAGGTACGTCAATCCATGTAGAAGTAAGTTCATCCAAGTTTTTAGTACCTAGTGTATAAAAATACAATTTAGTTAGCTTAAATCAACCTAAGTAATTAATTAAATCCAATATTAATAATAATATATATTTTAGGAGTACGAAATTCCTAGGTATAATATAATTATAATTAGTAGGCAATGATACCCATTACCAACAAATAACAACGTGCTTAGTTAAGGGCATAATAACACCAATTCATTATAACCTACAATAGTCATTATAATCATGTTTATATTTACCTAGTAAGTTTCTAATTAATAATCAAATCATTATACAGAAGATACCGAAATAATACGTTGGTACAATTTCAGTCCAAAAATAGGGGAAATTAAACGTTTAAAATAACACCATTTTCTCGGATCCTTTCGAAGCTCGTCACCCCTAAATATATAAAGTAAAGCTTAAAAGCACCCAACCTTCCTTAATAAACGACCGAAAATCTCATGGAAATCCGATTTCAGGTTTAAGATACTGACGGACCCTTCCGTTTATAATGAAAAACGTACCTCAGCACTTTAAAAAGACAGGATTTTATGGATTGCGTAACGTAAATAAAGTTTCGGGAAGTATTTATAGGAAGTTAAGTAACGTAAACGCAAACGTTAACGGTTCAATATTATTAAGTTGAGTAGAATAACAACATTACACGAAGTTATCTGCGCCGTCGAGTTGTTGTCGTGATAACCGCAACATTGTACAACGTTACGTACGCCCGGTAGTCGCCGCCTTAACAAGTATGCTAATTTAAATGTCTACTTGTCCACTTGATGCCTACATAACTGATTAAAAATTAACTTTAATCACAGTTAATATTAATCAACGCGAATCATCAGTGTTTTTTACTTTCAGTAAGTAATTAAACATGAGTAGGTACGTAAGAGATTTTAATTACTTTTTTAAACACAGAAGCGGATCGGGAGCGGATATCAAGGTAATGTGAAATTATTAACGCTTTTACGATCCATCAATGGTATAACAGAATTCTTTTAAAGTCAAAATTTAAATTATACTACGTGAATGGTAAAACCAGTCGGCAAACGAGATCCGTTTCATTAAAACATTTAAATGTTCTTCAAATTTATTAAAATACCATTCAACATTAAGTTAAGAGTTAATCCTTTTGATAAAAGAAACACGAGCCATGAATATTTGGTCACTTCATATACATGAAAGCCCGAGGGAGATGCGCGAGATCTCAAATAAGCGAATTTAAAAATAACACGTTTCAACTCGCATTACAGAGTTGAAATTGTGGGAAGTAACTTCTAGAAAGACTCCACTATGAATATTAATTACTTAAGCGATCACTTTAGTCTCATTTAATTAGAATTTCAAGCCAGAAATTGTTAAAATTAAAACGTTATTCTGAACCCTAATTGTGGTTGTCTCTCAAACGTTTCAACAATTTTCAGTTTGCAACGAAAAGATCTATTCAAATCCATTCAATTTGCTCTAATGTTTTTGAATAGGGACTCGAAAATAAATTTATGTAAGTATTACTGGGGTAGATTACATAAAACTTTCTTGAATTAAAAAATTGCGGGAATTGGAACTGCCAGATGGACTGATCCGAGCAAATGGGATGGTTCAGTTATTTTCTCAATGCACCAATTTTATGTTCGGCTTAAATCTTGTTTGTCGTTTATGTAAGAAGCCATGTCGGTCTAAATTCATTTGGTACATACCTAGTTACCAGGTTGACCTGTTTATGCAGCCGCATTGCAGTGGATCTCAGTGGATTTTGGACAACCTCTTATAATATCAGAGTTGTACATAAACCGGATCGTACATTTTTAATTCCAAGTTTATCGTTTCCCACAGTTTCATTTTGTTCTGTATTTAACGCGGGTACGGTTGAAACATTACTTTCAGTATTGTTCGTAATAAACAGACATTCTTCTTCTGGCTGAAATGAATTAAAATGATTATTTTAGGGCACTGGCACCGCTTTAGCGTCTACATGGGAGTAATTACGTACATTTTGGATAAACAATTTGGGTAATCTCATCACGTAGGTTATACTGTCAAGTCGATCTTCATACAAAATGGTTCTAAATAATTGTAGTAATCAGCATTGCGACAGACCCCTATACGTCAAAGGATAAAGGAGATTGCTCGGAGCAGATTAAAGGACCCATTGCATGGAAATCTTTATTACTTCTAATTCATTTGAATAGCAAATAATGACATTATCTGTAGACGGTCGTTTAGTTAGAGTTCACTAAGTCTGAATGGATATTAAGATTTTTGATCTACGCAGACTTTCTATCCTATTGGGTATTATCCATTATCCGACCTAGCGTTCTTAATCGAATTCGAATTTCTTAGTACTTCGATAATTCAACGAGTAGGTATTAGTTTAGACAGCTTCTTTTTTAGGGTTCCGTATCAAAGGGGTGCCGACGGAGGGCCCCATTACTAAACCGACTCGCACTTGGCCGGTTTATTTTTGTTTTTGAGTTCGTTACATAAACAGGCTCAAAATCTAACCTATACAACAATAGGACACTAGAATAACTTCTAAAAGCCAAAAGATTTAAACAACAATGAAATTGATGTTTCTGTAACAGCACCGACGCGAACAAAAAACTAAAAAGTTTGCTCGCTCGTACACTATGCCAAGCCGGAATGTTTCTCCATTAATATGTTCAGTGTGGATTTTAACATTACTATGTGGAATTCTACTACGTCTGGCTAAATTAATTACACTCTTTGCTAACTTCCGTCTTCAAGATAATTTTGTTTCTCCTTGCCAGTATTTTGCATCTACGAGAGACGGTTTATTCGCTTTCATAATATCATCTTTATTAACATTTGGTTCTGGTTTATTATCAATAACTTCGCACGAGATATAATACCTTTATAAGTAGTCAATGAATTTTAGTATTTATAAATAATCTTATATACATTATGTATGCTTAATTTATAAACTTAGTATTTCTTACAACTCTTCTGCTTATAGATTTATTCCGAACAAAATGACAGGTAAGATTTATATGCGGAAATAAGTATTTACATATTATATTAGCTCTGATCTCATCCGCGAATCGACATCTCGCATTTCCCGCGGGCGTTATAAAAGGCCACTCAAAAGATGGTAAGTAATAAGATTATCGGGGGCCCTATCAATAGGTACCATTCCTCTACTATAAACGATAACTGTAGAGTAGAGTTATAGCCACGTATGTCTAAATGTGATTTTTCATAGCGGTATGAAACCCTCAAATATTTAAACCTATAAAAATATTAGGGATTTGTGGAGAGCTCTACAATTCCGCGTATTGAGTAAACCACAAAAATATTCATGCGAGTTTGGCGTGGGTTGAATGCATGCAATGAAATGCAATAACAAAATAAATATTGACAAAAGTCCACGTTTCGACACAGTAACTACACAAATATAGATCCAGTTTTGCTAGCTTGGCCCATCCACGTTGAATGAATGAATTTACATAGTAATACATTAATTGACCGAAGCTATGTTTTAATTAATGACCGTCATTAATATTCATCATTTATTCCTTAATTTGGTAAATTACTTCAGCTTGGGATGAAATTGATTTGTTTGATAAGTGAATTTTGTAATAGCTTTGCCGTTTGGGTGTTGGTTCTAGCTGAAAATCGTACTTCCCTTGCCGTGGGTACGCTTTATAGCAAAAAGAATATCGCCGATTCCTGATCCATTGGTCAATAGTGTGAAGATGAAAGCAATTGGATATGTCGTTAGGACGCCGAACGCAGCGATGTAAGCATTTAAGCAGTATTTGAGAGGCTTTATTCTGTTGATCTACAGATTAAAAGACTTGGTACGAAAGCGGCTGCTGCTAAAAGGCGCGACGCGCGACGCGAATCGCGCGCGACTAATACACCGCTCGTTGCGCGACTTGCGGTACATTTGTGTCCCGCGCGATTTTATCGCGTGTCGCACCTGTTTGAAGGAGCCTTAAATCTATATAAATAAAAATGAAATGCTGTTGGTAAGCTATTTATTTTTGTTTTTAAATGTTCTTAATAGTCCGAATTAGGTCTCCAAGGGAAGAATATTTGAAAAAAATGGGGAAAAACTGAACTTGCTTTTTTCTATGGTATATTTTCTCCCAACTTGTTGTTCTCTCTCTGCGTCATTTTTACCGTAAATAAAAGTATTTTCTTTATTTTCTTTCTATGGGATTTTTGTATTGAACAGGACGACGACGTCTGTCGGGTCAGTTAGTCTTCAATAAAGAGCAACTTTACATCATAGCTTTACATTTATAATTTGCCGATGATTACGACAAGCTTAGTACAAAGCCTGTTAATCATTACAGTAAAGTATAGTTATCGACCAAAACACTCATCCCCATTTGTCTCGTAAAATATATTACGCGAGCAATATTATATTAGACCTGACTTAAAAAACCTCGAGTGTTCGAGCATCGTAAAAAAGGACAAAGGATACATTGAAATTTTATGGCTAAACCCATGTTTGAGCTATGACCCTCGGTTAAATGCCTATAAACGTGCAGGAACCGGCCATTTTTCAAACAAAATCTATTATTTACAAACATTGTAGGAGCACTTCATATTAAAAAGTTTGTTGCCGTGTCTACTCGTGTGGTCGGACTAATCTCTGAAACTATTAGGTGTTTTCTCGGAAAGTTTCACATACAGATTCCAAACAAAGTTTTCAGTGGGAACTTCATTTATTTTATCGCGAGAAAACACAACGCTATTTCAAAAGATAGTATTTTAAAGTGCAGTAGTGGTAATATTTTGTAAAATTCACTGCAGTGGAAACTAAGTTTTGCCAATCGACAATGAGATACAGAAATTAATTTTACATAATAGTCTGGGTACACTTTAAATTAGGGATGCCGCGATACGCCTTTTTGCCGATACGATACCGATACCGATACTCTTATAAAAATATCGGCGATACCGATACCGATACCGATACGCTTACTGAATTCAAAAAGAAAGGTTGATTAAATAAAACACAATTAATTACCTAATAGTTTTAGTAGGTAATCAAAATTAACATATAACATTTTTATGGAATTATCAATTGTCGAAATTTCAAAGTGATTCCATAATAGCACTTTTGTGTTTTGAAGTTGATATGATTTTATTTGACTCAAACGACTAGTTATAAATGACATACAATACACAAACAATTACGATATGTAATTCTTAATCTTATTTGCATGGAAAAATACTACGCGCTGTTGCGCGTAGTATTTTTCCATGCAGACGCATGCACTCGCACATCTATCCCATTTCGTTAGGTTGAAATTTGATATTATTATTAAAAAAAATGTTGTTACATTCAACCTAACGAAATGGGATAGATGTGCGAGTGCGAGGCCAAAGCGGGCGAGCGAAACAAAACACTGAATAAAGCGCGGGGTTTCCCCGAGCATAGTTAGTTCGTGCCTCGTTTGCAACGAAATAGACGGGACAACACGCGCGTTTACATTACATTTTTAAAGCGCGAAATTTGAAAAGTATCGTTGAATCGGCCATAAAAATATCGCCGATACCGATATATCGGCAAACCCGAAGTATCGCCGATATATCGGTATCGGTATCGGTATCGGATGCATCCCTACTTTAAATCATTTCATAAAACAATAATAATGTTTTATCTAATTAATATTTGAATGTACCTACAGTACTTAACTACAGCACCTACGCGAGCATTACCAAAATTTTAACATGATTTATATTTTAAACGATGTACCACCGACTTCATGTTAGTACAAAAACAACAACTTTTTGTTGAATTTAGAGGAAGTAATCTCCGTTAGCAAGGCTATGTCCTTGTTAACGATATCTAATTAATTCTCAACTCTTAATGAACTGCTCATTAAACACAATATAAATATTAACTAACATTAAAACTCAATTATTCACAAATGATATTTATTTTGTAAATGAAAAACAAAGGGTCTCTTTGTATGTCGGAACTGTAAGTAGGTACCTATTTAAAATATTACGAGAAGGTTCGGTCGAAGTGGAGGTGCTTGAGGAGGCCTATGTCCAGTAGTGGATGTCTTTCGGCTGAATGATGAGAAGGTTTGGTTTGTTAGGTAATGAGAATTACTTTGCTGGTTGTAGTTATAGCCTATAATTAGGTATCAAAATCGGCAGCTGCCGCGAACGCTATACGCCAGTTTTGGTCAGGCCGAATATTCGACAACATTTTGGGTGAAACCGAAACTGCGGCCGAAACCTGATTTTTGACCGAAACTGAACCTTCGGTTGGCACTCTAATTCATAATAATACTAGCGATTTACGACCTACAAAGAGCAGTGTGTCCACTGAGCCACACTGCTCTAATATGAAATATCACTTAATAACAAATATTGTAAAAAGTAGAAGACACACAAGCTAATGCTGGAATGTAATGAAAGCTCGGTATGTAAAAGCTTTTAAAGCTCGATTGATTGATGATTATTGCACTTTGCAATTACAAATGAATAAAGCAACTGCAAAAGTGCAAATACAATCAACGATCAATGTTCTTAGATTCTAATTTTAACTTGTTTTAATTACATAATTGTTTTAATCAAGGTCTCTTTTAAGTGGACACCTATTTATTTATCTATACTATTATTGTAAAGAGAGATGGCGAGATGATCTGGGGGAAATTCTCTGTCATACACACATACATAAACTCACACCTTCTTCCCAGAATGCCACCAGCTTCGACCCTTGCATACTTCTTTTGCTTCGTTTAGGTTTATACGTCTGCTGATACCTTGGAATCGCAATGCCCTCATTAAATCCATTGCACTAAAAAGAACGAATCCTAACAAAAAGCATGACGATGAAGCAAACGAATCAATAGCTACGATTGATACGATATAATACGAAGGTGATTAATAAAACGAACACAAAAGCGATTGAGTCAATCATCCGAAACAAAATATCAAATGGCCGTCAAAAATGGTGTTAAAATTATGACAAAAGAGTTTCGATACAGCTTTTAGTGGAATTTCGATGTTTATTGCAATATATTTTGCTCTAGAAACATTTCGGTTTTTGCTAAAACTTGGCATTGTAAACAATAACGATTTTAAGTACAAGTTTCGGCCTAGAGCTAGTTTCGCTGTCTTTACTAAGTGAAATTAGTCCATCCATTCCATTTACTTAAATATATTGAAAAAGGAAAGAAAATATTATATAATATAATATTTTATTTGGGACACGCACAGGAAATACAAACAGTACAAAAGGAGCATTTAAAATTAACAAAATTACATTAAAAACAACAAAAAAATAAACAAGAAAAAAATCCTGGGTGAGGCCAAAAAGGCTCTTATCTCAGCATAATGCTGAGATATTGAAAAAATCAATATCGCAGCGCTGGTAATCTGAAAGGGCCCGGATATTGAACCTCGCAATACAGTACTTACTACGAATTTCTCTTCAATAACTTAGGTAGGTGATCTTTCGCAGCATTATGCTAAGATCTGCTTCGCTAATAAGAAATACCTGGAAACGACTTACAATATTTATTTTATCTCAGCACAAATTGGCTGCTGATGTACGTTGCTTTTCGATCATAAAAGTGGAATATTCTGTATCAGCATTTTAATTGCCTTATCGAATTGAATTTTGATATTGTAATACATATTTGTAAGCGATTATTTCGAACACAAATTCAGGGATGATTTGATTCACTATAATTTCTAGAATAACAATTTGTAAAATATTTAGGGGATAACAGACACAACAAATAAGGTACTTTGTAATTATTTCTGGGGTTTTTTGTTTGAGAGCGAAGCATCTACTCACATTCGTACCCAAATATGTATCTTCCGTCTCTTTCTTGCCCCTAAAGGGAAAAAGAGCAAGAGTATAATATACAGGTGTTCTGCGTTTATATTGGCAGATTAACTGTCAAGAACTTTAAACAGCGTTGCCAGTGTTGCCACTTTCGAATAAGTTGGAGATGGTGGGAAAATTACTTTCTTCAGTAATTAGCGGAGCCGTTACCGAGACGTGACTTCCCTATACGATGGATTACCTATGCAAATCATTCATATATAAACATCATTACATTAACGATGTTAGATAAGGGACTAGATAAGCTACCGGTTAATAATTTATAAGTAGACAAGTTTAATAAAACCTTGTAGCTTTTATTAATGAAAAGTCGATAAAATATTGGAAATGATCGGAAAGTGTAGGTATAGTAACAGTTCAATAAAATGAAGCTTTTAAAAACAACCAAAATTCAGCCCAACTCACCATATCTGGGAAAGTTAAATGCGTAAAATATTTTTCCATTTAAGCATGAAATCGTTGAAATACCCCTGCACCAGAAATCAGTTCCCTGGTAAACTTTAATAAAAATTTCGGAGAAAATGTGATGTATTAATTGGTAAATTTAATTTTCCAGTTAAGTTTTTAGATTTAAGTTTCCGATACATGAAATATTCGTTTTAAATATTTATTCTGTCATTTCCTTTGTTTCTAGTTTTAATATGCGGACCGGAATAAAAATTCCATTTATTTTTTTCAAAGATCTTTCAGAATTATAACTAAAACAAAGTTATTCAAGTTTTACAAATACCGTGAACACTAGAAAATGTTCGCAACATTAAGAAGATTAGTAAGAGGAGAAATTTCTTGGAAAACAAGACAATTGAAACGTTGAAGAGTCTATAAAGTAATGTACTAAACTGGGGAGCGAAGTTGCTTCTATGAAATGTGTTGTTAATATTTTAAAATGTTGAGTAAGGCCTTTGAGAGTGGAGGGAAAAGAGATTTCAATGAAAGTAAGAGATTGGAAATTCATACGATGTGTTCGGGAGCATCTTGAACGTATACAGCGGGGATATAACTTGGATATCTGATATCTCGTATATGTTCAATTGATTTAAAGATTCTGTACTAGCCCACAGCTCGCTAGATAGATGTTTACAACCAGCAAATAGGCGAAGAAAAGTAGAAGATGAATGCCGATAGAGTAAATACCTTTGTCTTTCTTGAAAGGATACGTAAAGGTGTTTATATTTGAGATTTATAACTGACAGTATCTGTTCAAATATCCGAGAGTAAATAAATCCCTTCCTTTCAAAGTATTTGCGAAGGAATCTTGTTTGTTTAGCGCTCTCCGAAAGGTCAAATACGTTGAGCTCTATGAAAATTAAGAATACTTAACTTTGGATTCGGTTTACGGATTCAATTTTGTGGGTTTAATTTCTGAAGTTTGCATTATTTGAGAAAGTTTGGCAATTTTATTTGTTCGCGTTTTAAGTTCAGATTTCTTTTCACTCTCTAAAAAGAGACTTACTTAGAGACTTACTTTACTTCGTTGTTGGATTCTTCTCTTATTAAATCTATCCAATTTCTCTGAGCAAATTCATAAAGAGCTTGTCCTAACATATAGAAGGGACGTTACTTAAAGACGTAATAAAACTTAAGCGGGCATTATTGTTATTATTTGCATAATTCGGCATTTCGCTTTGCATAACGAGTCCAGACCCACGAATAACGTAGTCTACATTCGCACTGGCGCACTCACCCTCACTTCACTGAAAATATCATACCTACTTAATTATACGATACAGTACGAGTATAAAGATTTACATACGGTACAAATTACAGATTTATGCAAAAATAAATTGTTTTATTTTCACACTCCGTAAAGGCCCTGATTTTTAAATTCTCATTCATCGAGAGCAAATTAAAGGATCGCGGTGGCAAATATAGGTTACAAGCGAAATTCTCGGCAATTTGACTCAAACAGGGTTCAAAGGAAGTTGTTACCAGGTGGTCCATGAATGATAAAATCCCATTTTCCACGGCATTAAGCACTGAACAGGACAAAAGATTCGCGGCAAATTGTCCACACGAAACCACGTGCGGCGCGGCCGGGTTCCCAACGTCTAACTGCGCACTCTGGCTGCGCGGTTACCCTTAACGTAGGTACCCTCTTATTAATAACCTACCCGACCTCCTAAACAAAGGAACTCAAATCAATTAGGGTCAAACCGGCAGCCTTACAATTAGGGCCGAATCAAACCGAAACATACGAAATGCATTCGTTCATCGAATACACTTTTGAAACAATCCAAACTACGCTTATGCTTCGACACTGGCATATGACGCGGCAAAAGAAGAAAAACGCGCAATATGCGCCGAAAAGAGACGGTACTATACGTATTAGCTGTTCGTCAGAGTAAGACAGCATCAGACATTTTGTAAGCTGATAACCAGAGGCAGCGAACAGAGCGAGGGGAACCATATTCTCGCGCGAGTCTGCATGAATGTAATGAATTAAAATTCAATGGTAGACAAGCAAGACTTTGTGCGTGAGTGTGAATCGCTTTTAACATAAAGCTCATCGCATGTGTAATATGTGTATGATTTTACATTTTTTGTGAAATGGCGGGTTTTGTAAATTCAATTGGAAACCAATTAAAACTTATAAAATGTCAGTTTTTATTCAGGTTTTTTTTGTCTTTATTGAGTTATTATCAATTTAGTATCAGTCTATCAGGAACTTAAATCCAAACTGCACGTTACACAATGAACCATGGAGGAAAACATTTCGTCAGACCGACTATGTCTCAAGGTCCAGCCAACCTCATTCATTCAGATAAGGAAACGAAGAACCGGAAAGCTCTTAGTTTAATTCGCGCTGTAATCCATCGTTATCCCCATCGATTCCAGTATACGTCCTTACACCGAACTACAGAGCTAAGATGTAAAAAGGATTAAGATTTTAAACAAAGCAACTGACCAACAACGAATTGGTTCATAGCACACTGCAAAGTGGGACAGCGCGCAAGTATACGTGACCAAAAATTAGCGGGTGATTTTTACCTATAAATCCATGGAAATGCAATCCATCATTGGATCCTCGCGTATCCACGGCCGCAGCACACACACAGGCGCCAGCGCGCACACTCGCGCACCGCACCTCCTCACGCGAAGGGAAAATCTTCACACACGACACAGATAAACATGTCAACTGCTAGACATTGTTACCCTAAAGTCCTTTCACGTTTTTCACCACAAAACCACCATACAACACTTATGATAACACAAACAGCATAAATGAACACAGAAACACTGGATTATTTTGCAATATCACCCGCGTTCGAGTCACGAAGCCGACGGTTTCGACAAAAATACGCGTAGATATTGTAGTGTCGATTCGGCGACTGTTCTCCCCGCCCTGTTCCAGAGGCGAATGGCGCCGCCATATTGAATCTCACTACATCGGTGCACAGTGGAGCATCTAGCGGCAGGTAACGGAACAAAATGGTGCGCTCCCATGCCACACAGTGCTCTAAATTTATTCATTACTCCTTGTTTGGACAAAATAAAGTTTATTATGTGATAAAAGACTATATACAATACAAATTTGGTCCAGTTTTCTCAAATAAAACTCTCAGAAAAGCATTACTTTTAGCTGTAACAGCAAAATACTGAAAAGCCGGTGCATATCAGTTATAAGCCCGAGCTTGTGGTATCGCGCTGAACCGCTAGATAGCGCTGACAAGGTCAAAATAATATACAATCACGTTATATATCAATATTCATGTTTATGTATCAGGTCGGAACATTATGGCAGGCGCTTTGTTGTTCCGAAGGGTTTTATGTAATCCAAGCGGTGTAATGTGATCATTATTTCTATCGGAATTTTATTAATTTAGGGTAATCAGCAACATTCTGAAAAATGTGGTATTTAGAGATTTAGGGTAAATTGGGTAACAGTTTATTTTGAGAAGTTTGTATACTTTATAACAAAATTGAAGCCGACAATTCAATTGTTATGGCAATTTAATAGAAACTCCGTCCGGGTATTTGTGGTCGGTTGCCTTATTTTTACGAACATGGAATATTAAATCAATGGATGTAAGTTGTTATAGCATCGATTGCGGTCGACCTACATGCTCGGCGTTACGCTCACGACGTGTTTTATGCTCCTCCAGTGATAAAAGCCTCGTCGTTGGCTTCCTTAAACCACGATATTGACGTTAAATTAGATGTCAGCGGTAAAAAGAAATACGGCTCTGGTTTTGTTTAGCGCGCTGTGTGGTTGAGAGATGTGGCTGAATAATGTGCTGTTTGAGATTTGATGTGTTTGCAAGCATCATGGGGGTGTTGAGTGAGTATGAATTGAAATAAACTGTTCTCCTTTTTGTGTCCGAGGCTTTATTTTCAAATTGTAATTGCTCTATTTTTTTCCTAGATCTGTAAAACAAACTTCATCTGGCAAGTTACCATGGTCTTCGGATATAGTTGAAGTTTAGTAAGAAACCGATGCATGTTTTCGAATAAAATTTAATTTAATTAATAGAAAACAAACAGTTAATTTAAGTACCTATCAAATTAAATTTCATTCGAAAACATCCATGGGTTTCTTACTAAACGTCAACTACCTATATCCGACGACCCTGGTTACACTTACATAACTCGTTTGGTGACTGTAGTAGTGTAGCTTATTGACCATCATAATATTTCGTTTCGGAGCTCTCTTCTGTATTGTGGTGCATTTAGATTAAAGTAGCATTAAGCAATTAGATTTCCATGCGTTCCTTTACCGAACTTAAACGAATGCTCTCTGCAACCAAATGTAACTTGTAACTGTAACTTTTAATGGGAGAAGTCAAAACTTTCTCTGAATTGCCAAAATAGTTTTGCATGCCCACAAAAGTATCCATTGGCAATAAGCCAGTGCTAATAAAGAAGTGAGTTTAGTCATTAAGGACTATGAGGCCGATCCACTGTGCAGGCCTTTTGCGGGCTATGACTAAAACTTGCGGGTTTTGCACACTGGGCACGGGCATTTAAAGGGTCATTACGCCTAATAAAGTACGCATTGATTAAGATATTGTTGAGTTGTGTGTAGTTTTAGTATTTCAGTGTGGAATATTTGTGTTAAAATTAATTTTATGCTGGGTTGCTTTTGCTTCTATAAAATTAATGTATTTACCTACATGAGATTTTATTTCCTACATGAGAATGACTACATAGCACTCTCTGTAGTCATTCTCATGTATGTATCTTCCAAAATTCAAATCCAGTGCCTAATGTCATTTGGAAGGCCGCGTTCGGCAGTTTATGCATAGGTGCGATTGTTTAAAAGACAAAATATGAGTCTGAACCCCTCAAGCGTCCGCTGTACACCAAGTGTACATAAGAGAAAGTGCTTGAAACGTCAACGGTAGGTACACCAAGTGTACAGGACTATTGTCATTGTTCTATTGTCATTGCCATTGTAAAAACATTGACTTCACTGCGTCCATTCAACTACTCCGACACGTGAGGTGTGTCGACAGCTTTCCACTCTTCCTTGTGTGTTTTTCTCTCCGGCCAATTTCGCATAAACCTAGTTTACCCAGTAATGGGACAATGATCATCATTCTTCTGCACTTATCCCAATTTATTTGGGGTCGGCGCAATACGTCTTTTTTTTCCATACTTTTCTATTAGTCTTCATTTCGGCAATCACCTTCTTTCTAACAATATCATCATTTACACAATCCATCGATCGTTTCTTTAGTCTACCCCTTCTCATATAGCTATCGACATTCATACTCAAAAAGTGTCTCAGCGGTGGGACAAGGAAAAAAAACGTTAACGAGCGCTCTTACTTCTCACCATGTCGGGCATGAAACATCCTGCTAGTCATGCTTTCAAAATGTCTCGTTTTCACCGCAATGTGTACGCATAGTTCACTACTTAAATTGTCTCACTCCAGATACTTTTCACACAAACGGCACTTGATCCGAGCAGCCAAGTATGCAGTTCCTATATACGGTCGTATAGAAGATGTGCTTTACTTAGCACTTCCTTTGATATTGATATTTATGTATGACATTTAGTGGCATCTTCTAAAGAAATAAATCGAAGGCGTCTTTATATACCGAAGTCGATCTTATCTACAGGGTTTGGCGAACAATGTATGATCTATCTTCTCTGCGAAAGTTTTTGTTCTTTCCAAAAGTTTTGGGGTCGAAACTGTGTCATTTTCGTATTCGTATTCATCTCTTTTTTTTTTGCCCATTTTATCTCTTTTATGGTCATCACATAATTATATCGTTCCTTTGGTTTTCCCCTTCTCTTGTTGTACGTGGATCCACATTTTTGTTCAAAACTTTCCTCATGAACATAGATACAGAAATAAAAATATTGACATTTACAATCAAAGTTATACGTTTATTATCAACAACCTTATCACCAATTTCTATTTTAGGCACAGTAACGACCTATATTGCAAAAATATTCAATTCACTATAAGAGATAACCCATCTACATTTAATAAACTGTTAGGTATATTTAGTTTATCTCGTATCACTTACAGTCGAGTATATTAAACGAGCACTAAGTTAGTGCTTAAGTATACGATATCTTATCTGAGCTTCTAGTAGGCGTTAAATTTAAGAGCTCCTAGAGAATGGTTGGCCACCAACATTTGCTATAAACAGTTCCTTTTGGGCTGTTAGGCCAACACTTGTTCATATTATTTGTGATAGAATCTATATGAGCCACCTCATCATGCATGCATGCAGATTACGGAGGAATAAACATGGATTTGTACTCAGTGTTTGTAATAAATGGGATTTTATTTCATTGTAGAAGACCACCCCATTTCGTTATGAATATCGTAAAAGGTTTATTATTCCGGATCGAGTTGATATGGATATCCCTTATACAGGACAATATCCATTTTTTCAATATGTTAAAGTAAATCATGATTCGATTACCCCAAAAGTCGCAGATTATTCAACCCACAATGGCAGCTAGATTCTTTTTATATCGTGTAGATAATTATGTATATGCAGTATAGGTTGTATGCTTGCAGACTTAGCATACAGAAACACTCTTCAACACCGCACACAAAAAATACTTTAATAAACTACACACTTACTACATACTTTAACAACTTTAGTCAAAAATGTAGGTGCTACCAACTAAAAAAATATTCGTACTCTTACTGTGACACTGCGCACTGCAACGTTTGACTATTACCTGATTGGTTCCGGACGGGCGCACGATTCGCTACAGTTGCGCCTTCTCTAATATCATAATTAGGAACGAATTTTATGTTCATGACGTTTAGAAATCACAAATTTTATGCTGTGTGAAATTATTATGTCTTTTAGTAGATCGCGTCGTTAATATTTGTGTCAAATGAATCTGCTGTTTAAAGGAAGCTGAGCTGGTGCACAACATTCAGTGATCTGAAACATGAGGTCATTTTAATCACGTCTTTTAAAAGTATCGTCTTTGGGGATATACATGGTTGCAAAATTTTAAACTCACTAAAACCATAGAAACTATTTTCAGTATATGCAAATGATAAAACTGGCGAAGCTCTCCTGACTGAAATAGGTGCAGAATATCCAAATAAGTAATATGCTAGACTAAGCACCCTAGGTCCATTAGTCATTAGACAAACTGGGCGTTCATAGTAACTTTGTGAGTCAACAAACGCCTGCACATTCGCAAGATTCCTTTATCTAATAAGTAAAAGGAATCTCACAATTCAGGTACTCGAACACATCATTGATATCCACTTTTCGCATCCATTCTGACCCAACTGTAACCATCTTCCTAAAGTCGTATTTTCAATTAACCCGAGCCACCTCTAACTACTTTTCCCAACTTACAGTTTCCACTAAGACTTCATAGCTTCTAGATTCAACGGTCCTTCTTGAAACTTACGATGTTCAGGCCGTAAGTAACCGAATGGATATTTTAGTAGAACAGTGTTCTGAGGTAACTCGCCTTTGTAAATGTTCGCTTTGGTTATGCTCTATTTTATATATATGCTGTTATGTTATTCTAAGCTATTAGTAATGCACTATTGGGTATAGACATCTCGAAACCGTATGCTTCACTAATCCAATAAATCTATATTACGTTGTAATGTAACGTGCCGCCTGTTATTATAAGACTTATAATGGCTAAGATGTCTGCTTATGGGTTGATCAAACGGATTTACCTATATCATGACTATTAGGCCAGTTTAACCTGAATGGAATTACATCTAACAGGTAGACAGGTGTATGGTTATCACTATTATGTAAATAAAACATTGCTATTTTCCTAAACACCATTTCATCATAATTCTTCTCATCTTATTCCAATGTATTTGGGGTCGGCGCAACATGTTTTTTCTTCCATACTGCTCTATTAGTTGTCTTCTCGGTTTTAACCCCCTTTCTAACCATAATATCATCATTCACACAGGCCATCCATCGTTTCTTTGGTCTTGCCATCGACATTCTTGCTCAAAACATTCCTCACGGCATTTTCCTTATTTGTTGTCATAATATGGGCATGTGATATGGAGGACCATATCACATGCCCATATTATGACAACAGATTTCCAAAAAAACTTTTCAGTAATCGGTGCCACTTTCAAATTTCTTTGCTATTTTCTTAATATTTATGTTCTATGAAAGCAACAAAATGAAATGGCTTTCAATTTTTTGTAACACTTGAAGCAATTTGTTCGGTAGGTACATAATTAAAAACAGTAAAAGAATCACCTTTCGCTAGTGTTGAGGCGTCGTAAAAAGTGTGAGGAACAAACATTATAGGCCGACCTCTTAACTGAAACGTTGCCTGAGGTGGCAGCGCGGTGCGGGAAGGGGTGTGGTGACGTGATGCGAGAGCTCAGTGATTCGTCAACTTGTGACAACTATCACCCCTCCCGCACCGCGCAGCTACCTTAGGCAACGTCTCAGTTAAGCGGTCGGCCTAAGTATAGTTTGGAAAGCCGGTGCGCCCGCGCAAACCTACACTTTGTTATTGTTGATACTGTAGGAATGTATAAGGCATAAGCGGCAGCGGGGGCATGTATTGTTGAAACAGGTAAGTACCTAAACTTCAAAGTGAATAAAAAAAAATATCTCTATGTGTTTTTGTTTAAATATAAACACCAGCTAGTTTAAGTTCACGTTACTGAGCTAACTGCTGTCTAGTAACTTTAACGCAAAGAAAATGTTTTATGATACCCAGTGTTATTAAATAAAAATCTACCAATAAGTATTTGTTGAATACCCTATAGGTCCTATAATATTGTACTTAATAAGAAACTTTTGCAAGCGATTATAAAATTACGTAATTTTAAATAAATTTAATCTAGAAAAAACAGGTTTTTTTCAAAAAAGACCATTCTTCAACTTAAACCCATGAAAACGTTTTTGTACTGTCCTATTGTTCGAATAACGATTCCCTTTGAAATGTGCAGATTACTATTATGAACCGCATGACGCCACTTCTTATTAGGTTAGACGTAAAAATTATACTTTATTGCCCTTTTTTTTATATTATTGACTTTTAGGTTGTCTCACCATTAGGCCTTACAGTGCCTCAGATAACGCACCTACAAACCTAGCGACAGATTTCCAATCGATTTTAGCTTCAGTGATAAAATCAATAGTACTTTGAAAACTTTCGCTGATTCATTATATTGAATCACAAAGTCATTTTACATCTTCGATTTTACATACCAAAACACATTTACCCGTTCTCTACCCTCATAACTTGCCCCACACCTCATGATTCATGCTTCATTGGACACATTATCGTTGGGCAATTTGCATGCTTGCTCCAGCCACCGTATAACGGTAGCTACATCGGAATATTGCCCATCATATTTCATATCATTCACTGGATCCAGCTAATCTTCCTGCTATCGTGTGTTTGGATTGTGATTAATCGGTTTTTTTTTCTCGTGTATAAAATCGTTTGGCAAATTTTTTTGCGTGTTGATTTAGTTTGAGTCATTGGTTGTCGTGAGAGGTTTTTTGTTATTTTTTTTTATTTTTTGTAAACGTTTATTACTTGCTAAGTATGTAAATAGTTATATTACGCCATACCTACTTCATGAGTCATTCTGGGCACTGCTTTATATATTTTATAAGAAAAGTGAAATTTCACTTTTCCGAAGTGACGGATGGCCGCCGAAGTGAAATTATACCATATTTTTTAGTATAAAGTAGCTTTACAAAGTCACAACATATTAGGCACTTCCAGCTTTCTATACCAGCAGATCTATTCTGTAAAAATCTCAGAGTGAAAACTTAGGTGAAGTGAGCTTGAAGTGAACTGTCAATTCAATCCCTAACATCAGGCGGACGCGGAATAACAGTTCACTTCAGCCAAGTCTTCACGTTGAGGTTTTTACAGAATAGACCATACAACACGAGGCATATATGGTTAAATTTAATCCACAATAGCTACTTATAAATGCAGTGATGAAATCGTGCCATAATCGAGCTAATCGGCTGACACTTTATCGAAATCGTGCGGGTTAGCTCGACGTCGACACGTGACGTCATACGACAAACGATCCAGATTTTTTGTGAGCACTGCTTTTTATGTGTGGAGTTTTTATTGCGAACTGCTAACAGGAGCTTCATACGGGTCAGATTGTTGCCATCGTAAATAAAAGTAATTTCGTCATTTTATTACACAATGCAGTAAAGATATGGCACAGATGCGCAGCGTTTCCCCAAAATAAAATACATAGCTGTTCATGTTCTTCAGAATTCACAGATATTAACGTAATCAGCGCGTTGCATTCATCAAAAACCATTACATAAACCTCCCTTATAAAACGTTCGTGTGTAAGCAAATTATTACATGTTTCTAATTCCTCTGAATAAAGGTACATAAATCCTCCTAATACATGCGAACGTCAAGACATGTAATGAACGAGATTGTTTGATTATTATGATACAACATTTGTTTTATTAACTCTTTATGTGCAAATGTGATTGATAGGGGGACACGTTAGTTCATATGCAAAGGTAATTAATATCTATTGAGACAATATGATTAATTAACGACTTGTATCGAATGAGTCGGTATCAATTAAAGGATTAAGGCTTACTAATTGATATGATTCAGTAATTCGATCGGTTTTGTTGAGTACCAGGTGGTCGTCTGTAGACGTCATGAAAGCAGGCGAAAGATATACGAGTAGATCTACTTTAAAATATTTCGACACAATGTCAAAATTGCTAATGAATCTAATAATCAAATGAATAAATAACTGTGACTATTGTAATAAATTATTTGCAAAGCCTACCCAGTGCCCCAATTCTATGTATGTTATTATGTATGTAATTATTATTCGAAATATCAACCGTATGGACAACATGTATTTCGACAGTTCAAACCACGCCAACTTCCCGTTCCTTTCGCGCGGTTTCGTTCGTCGTGACTAGCTAAGGAATTGACAGTATCAAAGTAAGGTATAATTAAGTGGTCACAGTGAATTAGGGCCTTGTTTTGACCACCCTGGGATTTACTATTGAAAAGTCCCTGGAAAGTGGAGTTACTAAGAAATACATGATAAGCCTAAAAGGCAGCGTTGCATAAAACGTGATAATCAAATCAAATCTGTATAGGTATTTACTACGTGGGTCAAATACTTGGCAGTCTTGGCACACTGTTTCTGACACTCTATTGAATTTTTTCTGTTGTGAATTCTCGTGTAAAGTGATTTGATCACTCACAGCAAGTTACAGTTTAGGAGATCTGATATCTCATTAACTAATCATTCTTGATCACGCTGTTTAAAAACCGGGGATGATAACATATTAATGTTCACATTTTGCAAAAACCGTTTAAATAAAAATAAATAAACGAATCAAGCTTTGGTAATGTTATTTTGTCCTTGTATTCGCCTTTTTCAGTAAATTATTGCCCCACGCTTGATTAAAAGTGCAAGAAAAACCTGCTATGATTAAAAACGATGAAGGTTGAACTTGTGTATATTATAATTATGTATTGAGAAACTCAAGTCGCTACTGCCAAAATTGCAGTGGTGCTACAGTAACAAAAAATTAACAGCAGTTCCATTTACTACACTTTCCTATGTAGGTACTTATTTTTTGTACTTGTAGGTATATATTGTTTGTAATGACACATGTTTTATCATACATAGTGATAAAAAGTGTTAAGTAATTGGTCAAAATTGCAATATTGTTTTTTTTTTTTGTAATTGTTTAAGATATAAGAAGAATTTTGCCATAAGTAAATTCTGGAACTACTAGTTTACCTATATTTATGAATTATCACTTATTTCTGAGAAGGTTGGTTAACCTGTCAGGCTATTGTACAGACGCCAGCATATCAAGCTACCCGAAACTGTCAAATTTTCCCAATCAACTTTGAACCTTACGGTTTAGCAAGAAAGTTGAAAATATATTAAAGAAATTTGACAGTTTGTAGTAGCTTGATGTGCTGGCGTCTGTACTCCAGATGGTATACAGGAAAAAACAATAACCAGTGCGCAAACTGTAATGTAAAACGAGAGGAGCCCTCTAGCGGAGAAATTATTCGTCGGTAATCAACAAAAAAATCTGATGTTTCATAGAAAAGTGATATATAATTACGCGCGGTCAAATTTTTTCAAAACCGACCAAAATTTCTACGATAGGATAGCCTAGAATCATATGCTGAATTCATGATTACAGTTTACCCACTGGTTAAAATGTTCTGTATTGTGGTTATACAGGTGTTGGTAAAACTTTATAAATAAATAAATTATGGGTCCAAAACATACTAGTTGACAGTAAGAAAAATACATAATTAATATTGATTTGTAGAATGGTTGTGAGCTAAAAATATCATACCTAAATCAGTTTTTGTAATGCATTGTTTATTGCTACTATTAAGTTCTAATAATTTTTAATATTTTTTCATCTACTTGTAAATTATTATGATGGAGATGTTGATTGGCGCAACATAACCAAGTGTTGCATCGACCAACATTGTTGCGCTGCTAATTCCTGCGTAACATATTATCATATACACGCACGATATACTTTACAGCCTCTAAGATAACAGTCTGAAATAGTACCGCTGTAGGTAATTTATAGTTTTAACCATTCACAGGAAACCGCTCGCCATTAGTCTTAGGCATACGTTTTAAGTACTTAAATAAAGTTAATTAAGTTCGAAGCGTGTATTAAATTTATTACGCTTTAAACAGTTACTAACGCACTAACATTTTATGAGTAATATTATAATAATGTAAATCATATGGATATTTTCTGAAATATATAAATAATAATAAACATATACTTAACATAATAATGTCTGTCATGAATTTAGTTCAACGTTTTTAAAAGGTAATCCTGGACAGTTAAATTATTTTAAATTTTTTATAATTTCATAAGATATAGTTATAATTGTTATTCGATATTGTCTGACATGTATTGTACTCGTACAAAACCCTTCATCATTAAGTCTATACTTGGTTATGATGGCCAGGTCATCGTTAGAAATATTATGATCTCAACAGCACTTACGTCATTTTTCACAACTAAGAAAATTGTATAGGTAGGTCTTTAGCCTTGTTTTGTTTTATATACATGTATATATGTAGGTAAATTATGTTAGAAATAATACCAGCCTATTATTGTTCCACTGCAGGGTAAAGGTATTTTTTCATACAGAGCAGGCACAAGCATTGATCACCACGTTTGCCCAAGACGGGTTGGCGATTTCAGACATTTAAATTAGCTGTACAGTACCCGGCGATAAATATTGCACATCGACCTTTGGAAAGAGACAATCGGCTAATTTCGGCTTCGTAGAGCGTTATCTCTGTCGCACGAAATACAAACAGTCCGGTATCTATTAGGAGCTGTTAAAACAATTATGATTTGCTTCTTTTGATAATTATTTTTAATTCTTTGTATAAAATCGATAGGATCGAATAGGTCGATGTGCAATATTTATACTCTACTACAATATCTATACTTTTACGGGTACTGTAAGTCCACATTGTTTTCCTTCACTGATGTCAGTAATATCCGAGATAAACTCAGAAAATACATATGAATAGAAAAAGTCACATTGACTTACTTGCCCGTAATTGAACCTTGCAACCGCATGAGAGGCGAGGCCACTCCATCACGACATAGGAAGATACTAATTTTATTTCAGTGACAACTTAACACTAAACTTCTGTAACTTATCTACTTGTCGGTCATAATGATCATGAATGATAGTAGGTGTAGTAGTTTTAGTAAATTGAAGCGAAGCTCGTTACCTTTGATTAACATACGGTTTTTTGACCCACATAATTACATTTTTACACACGTAATCATTGTGTGACATTGAATGAAACAGGTTGTCGGTATTATTAACCGTGGCCGAGATTACATTCATATTATTATGTGCAATTCTCTTTTCTTATGA
The DNA here is from genome assembly GCA_927399505.1 of Luperina testacea. Classification (NCBI taxonomy): domain Eukaryota; kingdom Metazoa; phylum Arthropoda; class Insecta; order Lepidoptera; family Noctuidae; genus Luperina; species Luperina testacea. Next base: position 11,033,128 of record OV656768.1, on the reverse strand, counting down.
AATATTGCTTTATTACTTAGTTTTTTACAGTGTATGGTTATGTTCAGATTTTTTAGATTGTGTTTTGTTTAATTGAATTGGTCTCTATTGCTATGAAAGGTATTGGCAATACAAAGTAGTCAATCAACGCAATCAACTCAGCGTGTCGCAGTCCACTGCTGGACATAGGACTCTCCCAGGCTGCGCCACAACACCCTGTCCTCCGCATGCAGTCTGTCCCAGCCACCTTCTTAAGGTCATTGGTACCGGCCCGGCGCCCAGTCGCGGTAGTGCACGCACAGGCGGTAGGGCGCGGGGCCGCTCTCCAGGCGCGCCACCAGCTCGTCGCGCACGAAGCGCTCGTCGCCGTGCGAGAAGGACAGGAACACGTCGAAGCGGCGCTCGTCGTCGTCGCGCTCGGCGCCGCGCGCAGCTGGGGGGCATCCCACACTACGCTTTCCGAAACGTGGTCTAAACTCCTGCTCCTCCGGCTATCGGTCCTTCGACAAACATGGCCAGCCCACGGCCACTTCAGTTTGCTTATTCTGCAAGCTAAGCACTGCAAAGGGGTATTAAAAGATTATCGACGTGTTTTATACGAACCCTCATAACTTAAAGAGTTGATGCTTAAGTATGACGGTCGGCGTCGATCGTGCTACCAGCCTTGCTCACTGGCTAATCTTTATAAGGCGTTTAGAAAAAAAAAGCTCACTCTACAACTAGATTAAGTGTTCTGTCTATTTAAATCAGAAAAGCTGTAATGTGTGTTTTTACATGCTTTTTTTACTTACGTTTTTGTGACAATATTAACCTGTAAATTTTAAGCATTAGTCCTCCCTAGGTAGCTTCATGCTCATTTCCTGGAGGCTTATCATATCTTTTACCTGTAATTCATGTTATTTAAGTTTTTCTGTAGATTTTTATCTCTTGAATCTTTGTTTACCTTTGTAATTTCAGTTAGTGACAGGCCTAGTTTTATTTTTAATTTATTGCTGGAGCTAGTTGTAGGTCGTATAGGTAAATCACATTGACCTCATTATTTTTTACTTTTTATTATGTTCTAGAATTTCTTTTCAAATGTTTTATGTTCTAGAATCTCTTTTCAAATGTTAAAAAGTCGATGACGGGAGCCTGGTGGTGAATTTGGTCAGTCTACGTTGGGAGCTCAGCTCGGGCACAAGCTCGGGAAAAGTAGGAGTGTTCTTGGAGGGCAGTTTCCCTCCTACGGCCGGAGCGACTATGAAGACGCCGTAGCAAGGCGACTCCGCACCGGGCTCTTCGGGTTGCACGGCTTGAGGGTTGACGTCCCTCGGCCCTCCTCTACGGCTTGAGGGTAGACGTCCCTCGGCCCTCCTCTACGGCTTGAGGGTAGACGTCCCTCGGCCCTCCTCTACGGCTTGAGGGTAGACGTCCCTCGGCCCTTCTCTACGGCTTGAGGGTTGACGTCCCTCGGCCCTCTCTACGGCCTGAGGAGTGACGTCCCTCGGCCCTGCTCTACGACCTGAAGACCGAGGTCCTCCTTCGGCCTTCTACAGCCTGAAGCTGAAGTCCCTCGGCCACTAACAGACCAGAAGCCCGCTTTTCTCCAGTTCTATTTTGTTCTCATTTTTATTCACCCCCTAGGCTAGTTAATAATAAACTCTTATAACTCGTCCTCTTATTTCTTTTAACAGTGCTCCCCTCCAAACTGAAAGTTAGGTAGGTGAGTGCTCACAGTGTGACTACAGTTTCTTGGAATCTACCCTGTAACGTTGTTTTTACATGCTTTTTTTACTTACGTTTTTGTGACAATATTAACCTGTAAATTTTAAGCATTAGTCCTCCCTAGGTAGCTTCATGCTCATTTCCTGGAGGCTTATCATATCTTTTACCTGTAATTCATGTTATTTAAGTTTTTCTGTAGATTTTTATCTCTTGAATCTTTGTTTACCTTTGTAATTTCAGTTAGTGACAGGCCTAGTTTTATTTTTAATTTATTGCTGGAGCTAGTTGTAGGTCGTATAGGTAAATCACATTGACCTCATTATTTTTTACTTTTTATTATGTTCTAGAATTTCTTTTCAAATGTTTTATGTTCTAGAATCTCTTTTCAAATGTTAAAAAGTCGATGACGGGAGCCTGGTGGTGAATTTGGTCAGTCTACGTTGGGAGCTCAGCTCGGGCACAAGCTCGGGAAAAGTAGGAGTGTTCTTGGAGGGCAGTTTCCCTCCTACGGCCGGAGCGACTATGAAGACGCCGTAGCAAGGCGACTCCGCACCGGGCTCTTCGGGTTGCACGGCTTGAGGGTTGACGTCCCTCGGCCCTCCTCTACGGCTTGAGGGTAGACGTCCCTCGGCCCTCCTCTACGGCTTGAGGGTAGACGACCCTCGGCCCTTCTCTACGGCTTGAGGGTAGACGACCCTCGGCCCTCCTCTACGGCTTGAGGGTAGACGACCCTCGGCCCTCCTCTACGGCTTGAGGGTAGACGACCCTCGGCCCTCCTCTACGGCTTGAGGGTAGACGACCCTCGGCCCTCCTCTACGGCTTGAGGGTTGACGTCCCTCGGCCCTCCTCTACGGCTTGAGGGTTGACGTCCCTCGGCCCTCTCTACGGCCTGAGGAGTGACGTCCCTCGGCCCCGCTCTACGACCTGAAGACCGAGGTCCTCCTTCGGCCCTCTACAGCCTGAAGCTGATGTCCCTCGGCCACTAACAGACCAGAAGCCCGCTTTTTCTCCAGTTCTATTTTGTTCTCATTTTTATTCACCCCCTAGGCTATGTTAATAATAAACTCTTATAACTCGTCCTCTTATTTCTTTTAACAGTGCTCCCCTCCAAACTGAAAGTTAGGTAGGTGAGTGCTCACAGTGTGACTACAGTTACTTGGAATCTACCCAGGTAACTGTAACGTTACAGACTGGCGCCCAACTTCATACTAATCCACCCCTTTTATTTCTAGGCATTCTACCATCTCTCAAAATTCAAAATTACACTTCCTCAAGTGAGTATAATTATTTGGTAAGCATTTTATTATTTTCATCTTTCACCCGTCTCATCTCTTACTCAACTCTTCTACAACTAAACATCATCCTAGGTATTCTTCACCTCACACACATACCGTTATCGAAAGATAATTGGCACCCTTTCGGCCTCTTGGATGTGTTAACCCACTTGTGGGCACTACCAAGGTTGGAGATTGGTTACTCTACAACGGCTATTGGACAATATCCCGTGGTCGTTTCTCATATTATACTTTACTCTCTACCAAAACATCGCTATACTGCACCCCACAGACTTGCACACCACTACGTTTACCCTCTGGTATTCGTACCCAATGGCCGCTTGATGTGCTAATCCACACTCCCAAGTTGGTTGTTGGGACACTTCACGACAGAAACAGGACAATATCCTGTGGACGTTTTTACAAACCTATACATCTACGTTACTCCTATCACAAAAACACTTTACTTATATCTGGGAATCATACCAAAATTTCTTTACTCTCTTAAATTTTATATACACTTTTGGACCGTGTCCAACACTCACTCTAGACGTTTTACTCGGAGCTTACCGACTACTGTATTGCGGGTGCTGCCCTGACGTTCTACTCGGAGCTTACTTACTGCTGCCCTTGACGTTTTACTCGGAGCTTACCGTCTACTGTTTTACGGGAGCTGCCCTGGCGTTTTCTGACTGCGGTGTTGTGGTTCAGACCTAACCCCTATTTTCCTTTTTTCCCTCATCAACTTAACACTCTATTGAGTACTTCAAGTAGACTAGAATCCCTCTTCAGAACTGAGATCCAGTAGACTCCATGTTTATACTCTTTTACACTCGTTTGCTATCCCTATATTTGTACTTTTGCTATTTTCGTATTATACTATTCATGGCTCATACAAAAAACGCCTCTCGTTATAACACAAGGCACAGTTTTAAGGAATTATGTCGGTGATACTGTCTGGCGTAAAAATTACGTTCTTGGTAATGCTGGAAGTTATTTTAGTGCTAAATTAGCTCCTAAATATATAAAAAGCACTGTTGTGGAAAAACTGTCACCACTTGTTTTCATTTTGGAGGATCAGAGCGGTGTTAGAGGGAAATGGCACGTTAAAGATTTTAAAGTGTAGATACCTGCTCGGTGTTATTACAAGGACTTATTACTTAAAAATTCACCTTATTCCTTGTAAAAACCATTTAGATTTTAAGTTTTGTCAATACTCCACAAGGTTTACCTTCCCTAAAACTTTTGGCTTAGTTAAATCCCTTTATTTATTTTGTAGAGCGGTGCACAACTCTTTAAATAAGCCATTGTGTAGAGCGGTGCACAACTCTTTAAAATAAGCCGTTGTGTCGAGCGGTCTCACAACTCGTAAAATAAGCCTTAGTGTACTTTTCTTAACATAGATTTTTTTTTTTATCCTTGACCCTACTTGAACCTTGACTTGAAGCTTGAAGGTTACTCTTAAGCGCTTTATGCTCTTAAACCTTGGCTGCTTCGTGTAAGCAGAAATAACTTGAAAGCTTGAAGGCTTCTCTTAAGCGCTTTACGCTCTTAAACCTTGGCTGCTTCTTTTAAGCAGAAAAACTTGAAAACTTGTAAATAATTTCTTTTAATTTTAACGGGTTTTAGAACAGGTGCGGATTACGACACCTAAATTAAATAAATAAGCCTTCGTAAACCTTAAAAATAATTCCTTGTGGAGTATGCGTCATTGAATGTGAACCATATCCCCTAAGTATGCTGGTGATGTATGATTGAGGAAGGGTGTAGGTTAAGTTGATGAAAGATGTATGAAAGAGCAAGGTCTTATTTTAAACCTCGAAATTTTTCTAGTTAATAATTTTTCTGGGGTTATGGGGAATCTTAGTTTAAATTTTTATAATTTACCTGTATCACTGTAAATACTCATTTAGCTTAATTTTTTGCCGATTAATACTCTTATGCTAAATAAGAAAATTTTTTCATTGTATTCAAAAATTTTCCGGGGTTTTTGGGGTAATGTAATGTGTGTTTTTACATGCTTTTTTTACTTACGTTTTTGTGACAATATTAACCTGTAAATTTTAAGCATTAGTCCTCCCTAGGTAGCTTCATGCTCATTTCCTGGAGGCTTATCATATCTTTTACCTGTAATTCATGTTATTTAAGTTTTTCTGTAGATTTTTATCTCTTGAATCTTTGTTTACCTTTGTAATTTCAGTTAGTGACAGGCCTAGTTTTATTTTTAATTTATTGCTGGAGCTAGTTGTAGGTCGTATAGGTAAATCACATTGACCTCATTATTTTTTACTTTTTATTATGTTCTAGAATTTCTTTTCAAATGTTTTATGTTCTAGAATCTCTTTTCAAATGTTAAAAAGTCGATGACGGGAGCCTGGTGGTGAATTTGGTCAGTCTACGTTGGGAGCTCAGCTCGGGCACAAGCTCGGGAAAAGTAGGAGTGTTCTTGGAGGGCAGTTTCCCTCCTACGGCCGGAGCGACTATGAAGACGCCGTAGCAAGGCGACTCCGCACCGGGCTCTTCGGGTTGCACGGCTTGAGGGTTGACGTCCCTCGGCCCTCCTCTACGGCTTGAGGGTAGACGTCCCTCGGCCCTCCTCTACGGCTTGAGGGTAGACGACCCTCGGCCCTTCTCTACGGCTTGAGGGTAGACGACCCTCGGCCCTCCTCTACGGCTTGAGGGTAGACGACCCTCGGCCCTCCTCTACGGCTTGAGGGTAGACGACCCTCGGCCCTCCTCTACGGCTTGAGGGTAGACGACCCTCGGCCCTCCTCTACGGCTTGAGGGTTGACGTCCCTCGGCCCTCCTCTACGGCTTGAGGGTTGACGTCCCTCGGCCCTCTCTACGGCCTGAGGAGTGACGTCCCTCGGCCCTGCTCTACGACCTGAAGACCGAGGTCCTCCTTCGGCCCTCTACAGCCTGAAGCTGATGTCCCTCGGCCACTAACAGACCAGAAGCCCGCTTTTTCTCCAGTTCTATTTTGTTCTCATTTTTATTCACCCCCTAGGCTATGTTAATAATAAACTCTTATAACTCGTCCTCTTATTTCTTTTAACAGTGCTCCCCTCCAAACTGAAAGTTAGGTAGGTGAGTGCTCACAGTGTGACTACAGTTACTTGGAATCTACCCAGGTAACTGTAACGTTACAAAGCAAGAGATTCTTCATCACTTCACACACAAGAATAGAAATTAACTGAGTTAGATCATACCGCACTTGGTTGATATTCTGACCAATCGTACCTACTGTGCTTCTCCTCGTCCACGTTTATTTTGCGCACGGCCAAAGTATAGAATTCTTTGCCAGCGTCCCTTCCACTCCACATTAGTCCACATATAACACGTCTGCCTTCGAAGTAAGAGTGAACGAACACGCTCGTTTCACCATAAACATTATCCATCGCATTCCATCAGGCGTGGGCGAGGTCAAGAGCAGGCCCATTCAGCAACAAATAAATAAAACAAATATCTCGCAAACTTAGTAACACTGACTCTAACGGTACCTACCTACCTCAGTTGAAAGCCGGATGGTCTACACATAAAACAAGCCACATGAAATGAAAAACCAATATGTTTCAAAGCTATTCCCATAGTTATTCAAGCAAATAGCTAGTTTTACGTAACAGCATACAGGTTTACATGTGAAAGGTCGTAACTCCCGTGTGTGTGTTGCGGCGGGTTTTCATTTCACGATTTTGTACCTCTCAGTGTGCTCGGAATGACTTCCCGTGAATTTTTCAGTAGGTATTATTTCTTTCTGTTTTCACTGTACAGTGATGGATTTCGACGAATATTTTTTTAATTTGTTGCTGGAATTCATCAGTGGAGAGATTCATAAACGTTTTTTTTTGTTTTGTGATTTATTAACAAACTTCTACTATAGTTTTACATTTTTATTTTAAAATTACTAAAGGATATTTCAAATTAATTTTAGTAACCAATAATATTAAAAATATAAAAACAGTTATGTATGAATAGCTATACTAACTAAACACATCCACAAAATATATGTAGATAAATAAATTACAAAAAGTTGTTTATTCTTTCCTTCATGCAGCCGTTACCTCGCGTGCACTTCGCTTCAGGTATAAATCAAGTACATACATAATTCACTCAACTTCCGGTTTTATTATATCACAAGTTTTCGGTATGGAGTTAATTAGCAATTTATATAATTAATCTTTTGCAAAAATAAAAACAAAGGTGCGTTGAATTGAATACATATTAGGATTTTATTTTTAGTTGACTGTGAACACGTATATTTTATGTGGAAAGATTATTTTTCAACTACATATAACAGTTAGGTGTAGGTATGAATTTGACTACAAAAGGTTGGTAGGTTATTATTTCGATTCCAAGACACGGTTGGCGAAGTGGCTGCGTGTCGCGGGTTCGATTCCTGCACGGAACAAATATTTGTATTGCCTACAGGTACCTAGTTGTTCCGGGTCTGGCTGTTTGTGTATGTGAATTCAAATGTAAACGCATCCACGATACAGGAGTAATTCCTAGATCCGTTTAAAAAAAAAACTTTATAATCAGTCAATAAAGTTCCCACTGCTGGGACAACGGCCTCCTCTCTGTGAGAGAGAATGGGCCGTAATCCACCACGCGGGCCCAGTGCGGGTTGCGAGATGTCACATGTCTTCGACTTTTTGGTTCTAGGACATGCTGCTTTCTCACGATGTTTTCTTTCACCGTTTTATAGAGCAGTGGTGATGAAATAAATTAGGTTACACAAACTAAAGTGCCGGCCAAGGTTCGAAAAAAGAACATCATCAATCATTTAATTCATATAGAATTCGATCATAGTTCTAATTAAATTATTCTAGTAGATGTGAGGTCCTACCAGCTCTACTTTATTGCTTGTATGTTACACAACCGCGAACACAATTTTTAAAGGAAAGTTCTACTATAGTTCTTGTACAATATCAGAATCAGAAACACCAAAAACACGAAAACGTTCAGTAATGCCAAATAGTATAAAAGCTATATTCAGAACTGTTCGAGTTTCGAGTGGACCAGTTTTCAGCAAGCGACGTCGAATGTGCTAAACATTGATCCTAAAAGTGCCTGAAACATATGCCTAGCATAACATATCGAGTTTAGTGAGTGAATTGAATCATATTGTTTCAATAAATTCCGTCGCCCGCAGCCGTCCGGTTAATATTCATTCCTCTGATTGGTTTGTTTTGTATCTATTTTTTATCCGTTCGTTTTCAATGCTTTGTTCGGAAAAACGGCTCGTGTTTACGAAGTGTGTTTGTGCATTTCCCTCACGTAGTTACCTTTTGTTAAAATATATGGGTCAGTTTTAATGAACCCGCTTGGGGTAAAACAAGTGGCTTTCTTGAATAGGGTTTTAAAAACAGACTGTACTGTTTTTGTTTACAAAAATAACAACAGCAAAAATAATAAAGCTTGACTAAATAATGACAGCCGCACAGGTCGATCGATCAGGTTAAGCTACGCTTGCCGCGGTTGGTCTGTGGATGGGAGACCATCTTTACGTATCGAGACCCCTTTGTGTCTCGGAAAACACGTTAAGCCGTTGGTCCCTGATGTCATTCGTGGATCTTTGACAGTCGTTACGGGTAGTCAGAAGCCCGAAAGTCTGACAACCGGTCTTACCAAAGGGTATCGATTTACCCAGTAACTGGGTTGCGGAGGTCAGATAGGCAGTCGCTCCATGTAAAATACTGGTATTCAGCTGCATCCGGTTAGACTGGAAGCCGACCCCAACATAGTTGGGAAAAGGCTAGGCAGATGATGACTGTTTTTGTTTACAAAATTAAGCTATAATTTTTAAGCTTTTACAGCAATTTTTAGGGCTCCGTATCCAAAGGGTGACAACGGGACCCTACTACAAGCCTCCGTTGTCCGACCGTCCGTCCGTCCATACATACGTCCGTCCGTCTGTCCAATCATCCGTCCGTCCATCCGTCTAATTGTCAGCAAGCTGTACCTCATGAACTGTAATAGGTAGACGGTTGAAATTTTGACAGAATGCGTACTCGTATTTCTATTGCCGCTATAACAACAAATAATAAAAATTAAAGAAAGGTAAAAATTAAAGGACTCGCACTTGGCCGGTTAAAATTTAAATCCTATTATAAGGCAGAGGGTGAGCATATCGCCATTTATCGGTATAATTTCATACTCTGCAGAGCAATATAAAATTCTTTATAGCACAATATACTCGTATATCTTTTCTCGACCTCATAATCAAACTGCCCTGCTCTGCGGCGTTGGTCTAATGGTCGCAAACGCTGAGCAATGTCCTGGGTTCGATTCCTAAAGGCTCCTACAAACAGGCGCGACACGCGATAAAATCGCGCGCGACACAAAGGCACCGCTCGTTGCGCGACTTGCGGTGCCTTTGTGTCGTGCGCGATTTTATCGCGTGTCGCGCCTGTTTGAAGGAGCCTTAAGTCGGGCAAAGTGCTATTGGATTTTTCGTTCAATTTATCAGTATTTGCCCCGTTGCCCGGAGTCTGGATTTGTGCTCGGTTGATGACAATAGGTGACTATAACATAAAATAACTGGCAAAATGTCGGTGGAACGGTACAACTCTGCCTAACCCTTTGGGGAATACAGGCGTGATGTGTTATGAGAGAGCAGTAAGCAGTGGTGGCTCAGTGGTAACGGCCGCGACTTATGAGTTGGGGGTCGTTAGGCCCTTTACTTTGTGTAAAGTGCTGCACACCCTACCCTATTTCAAGTTAAACAAATATCAACTTTATTTCAATGAGAATTAAGTTGATTTCAGAGTGACTAGCACTATTGAAAAAGTTATAGAAATGTGTGAAGTTGAAGCGTAAACTGAACTTTATTGTGTAGGAATTAGAGTTATTTTTCCATTAAATCATATTTGTTTACATTTTTGGCAAATAAATCGCGAACAGAGATTAAATTATTTCACAACTGCCCTCAAAACGGTGAAGGAAAACATCGTGAGGAAACCGGCATGTCCTAGAACCAAACATTCGAAGTCATGAGACTGTCTACCAACCTGCACTGGACCCGCGTGGTGGATTATGGCCCACACCTTTTCACCGAGAGGAGGCCTGTGTCCTAGCATTGGGAACATTATAAACTAATTATGACTATATTGTGTTGTAATGTTTGATTACAACATAACATAGTCATGTCAACAGCTTCTCTTTTTCACGTGATACGTTTGCGACAATTACACTACTATGAAAATGTTTACTCACATGAAATGTTTATTAAACGATTAAAATCAGGTATACTTAATTAGTTATAGAATACCGGTAACACAACGCAATTAATATACGAAACTACCGCAATTAATAAAGTACCAACACCAAGTACCAAACCTTTAATTAAAATTACCTAACGTCTAATTATAATGTCGAATATCTTGATTGAATACTCGATTATGACTAACGTCTAACACCTTATGAATCGTTAAAATGCGATTACCGACTACTGCACTGAAACTGAAACGAAATCATGATTTTTCATTGATATCGTACTTAATCAATTTTCACGCATTAACCGGTTAACCCGGCAACCATAAAATAAATTAACCGATGCGTCAACAGTTATACTTTTATCTTTTATGGATGCTGCGTTTTTTATGCACTGTTTGCACTTCTACGAATAGCTAAAAAACCATAATGGAACTGACTAACCGGCGGATAAGAAAGTCGGCAGCTTCTTTTTCACTTTTTTCTGAGATTCTTATGACTCTCACTCAAAATTCATTTTAATATAATAGGCATCTTCTTGCTTGGCTTGCTCATTCCATCGCTCGTTCACCTCATCCATCGCATACCACCAGGCGAAATCGAGGTAAAGAGAAGGACAATTTTTCAAAAAAAAAATTAACATTAAATTCTGGTAGGTATTCAACCGATTTTGATGTGCTTTTCACTATCATTAAGAGATTTTTTTCCGAAAGGTTTATGTGTATAATATAGTGATACATATTTAAGAGCGTTTACGCCGTACGGTATTTCATACAAACTTTCAAGCCTTTGTTTTTCGAAATGAATGAACCAATTTTAATGAAACTTTATACGCATAAGCCGGATTCAAAGGTCTAAAAAGTTAGTAGAGAACATTTTAACTACCCCCAGTGACGGACAGACGGACAGCTTTAGTAACAGGGTCCCGTTGGCAACCTTTGGGTACAAAACATAAACACTATAGAAAGTATTACCAATCTCGTAATTTATTTAACACTGTTTACTTACAATATTTTGTATAGTCACAGTGCATAAACTTCTTATGCCCATCTAATCAGAGGTCTTTCACCTTGGAGAATGTTAGGTAGGTGTTTCACTTTGCACAAATTCATAATAGCTACATCACGTAACAAACCACACCACATTAGGCACTATTTGAAGTTTGGACCAATACAATTACATAAGCTTCGAAGAAAGAGGAACTTTTTTAGAAACACCAATTTGGTTAAGAGGGTTCAGTTTCGTTGGTCATCTACGAATTAAAATGACGTTATCTAGCTTTTGCAAGCTGAAATGGCAATGGGCCGGCCATATTAGCCGTAGAACCGATGACTATTGGGTAGATGTGTTCTTTTGTGGAGACCGCGAATCGGCAAACGTAAGATTAGGTCTTCTGTTAACTAATAAAAATACAGAAAATAAATGATGTGGTCAACTGGACCGACCTGGAAGACGTAGCGTTGGAAGGCCTCCCACAAGGTGGTCCGACGACCTTGTGAAAGCCGCAGGAACCCGTTAGATGCGAGAAGCACAGAGAGGTGCTCGAAGAGGAGGTGCTTGGGGGAGGCCTATGTTCAGCAGTGGACGTCTTTCGGCTGAAATGATGATGATGATAAATGTATTATCACGAAAAATAAAGAAAGTATTTGTATTTTTTTACTTAAAATATTGCCGGTCTTGGAAAGTGATACATATTTTGATATTTCTGATCGATACCTATGACAGAAAGAGAATGTCGTGTTTGATATTGCATGCATTGATAAAACTGCCGGCAGTTTGAATTTTTTTGCTCCAAAAAGTAAACTATAAGAATTAGAAATGTCAACGTTAGAGAAACGCTGTTTCATTAAGTACCAAACAAATTATGCAATTATTAAAATGTTAAATGCAAGGACTATTAAAAAGTCGTAGCACGGTCTACACAGCTACGCCGTAGAAAAAAGTCGTAGCACAAGGTCCTTTTCTCCTTTATAATATTTTTATTACAGTTCGTTTACCTTCACAAGGCCACTCGGGAACAATGAAATCTTGTAATGCAACATTCCACCACTCTGGTTAATAAAGCAAAAGACAAAAATGAGACTCCCATTACTCCCATAAAAACTCCTATAATGTTCATGGTACAAACTTACAAGATTCATATTCAGCTACACTTTGATTTTAAATCACGGGTAAGTTCAAAACTAATTTCTACATCAAAATCCTGTTGTTTACCTTTCGAGGTGTGAAAATTCAAGTCTGAACTCAGAAAACGGCACTTAATTACGGCGATCCTTGCGGCGAAGGAACAGCTAGGTGCACCTACATATCACAAGTGGCCGGACACCGGCACTACCGCATGCCGGAGCTCGCCAATCCTGTATAAGCAGGAAAAAATCCCGCTATCCCGCCCTTATTTAGAGATACACTACATGCGCGCCGCATTTTGCACCGCGTTACAATTTTATCATTTTATATCAAAGTCATGGTGAGCAGTGAACTTAAATTCTTGTGTTGATGGTGTGATTTATTTTTGTGAGGTTGCGAAAAATGAGACTATGTAGTTTAAAAACTGTTTATGTGTTTAATCATTTATGTTGTATAAGAGCTTTGCATGTATGATGGATTCAAATTGTAAACTATGTAATTGGCAAATAATTCATGATGCTGAAAATTATTGCATCCGAGCCTTCAAGAATTGATCAATATCAACTATCAATTTAATTTACCATATTATGTAGAAAGAACGCATTACCTACACTCAATGAGTCAATCTTTGTACCCATTGTAAATTGCCTTTAAGATTTTGCGTTATTAATGATTTCCAAATAACTGTAGTTCCAAAAGAATAGGTACGAAGGAGGTCTAAGTAATTAAGCAATAAGTAGTTACGTCTCTACAATTCATCCATCCATAAATTATACGCTCTTAAAACTGCCTCAAGTCATTAATAAAGTCGTCGTGTATATTGTAGGTAGATATAATGTTATGGCTGGAGGCAAATCAGTATTTTATTTTGGCGTCAGGTTTAATCTACCATATGAAGAAAAATAGCCGACTTGCAGTGCGGCATTCCTCGGCAGGCAACAGCCGTAGTCTCAAGCGAACGCAGTAGCGAACAGACTCAGTTCGAAAGTAGACTCACGGTTGTGTGGACGCCTCGCATTGAAGAAACGCGCACGCGCGTTCTCGGAATACGGTGGAATTCTAAATTCAAATCTGACATAACAAAGTTTTCAACTTTTTTAAATTTAAAAATAGTGACCAGTGCTGTGTTTTGAATTTGACTAATTGGATTTAAATCGGCCTGCACATCCAACACCCAAATTGGATACCGATTAGTGTATCGATACTCAATATTGGATTGTTTATTGTGTAAGTAGCAATACATCATTATGTGCGTTAATTGCGTTAAATTACAGCGCTAAGTTTAATTACCGGTGTTTTTGATTTCCAAACAGATTGTAATTTTGTTTGAGGATATGTAGTTCGCTTATCCGCAATTAACTCCCGTCCATCAATATAGAAACTGAAATTGATTAAAGCTTGAATAAATTCCAACATTCAGGTTTGTGATACTATTATAAATAGCCTTGCGTAACTTACTAAAAAAGTTAAACATACTTAACTGCAACGCCAAATACCATTTCTGCAACTGTTCAGTAAATTAAATGAGACCTGTAAAAAGCTGTTATTTAACCATTCTACTTTCAAATCAATCGGTTAAATAATGTAACAATTTATTACAGTATCAGAATAAAATTAAAACTTAAACTACTCTGCGATCTGTGAAATATAAAGTTTTGATGCATAGGTATTATTATTCAATAGCCACAGCAGCATTATGACTTTTAATTCTGTATCAAACATCCAGCAACAGAAGACCTTAGTTCCTTCTGTACTGAATATACTAATTATGTAAACGCTGTAGCTCAAAAAAATCCCATTTGGGATTTTTTTGAGCTATATCGTTTACCTCACTATTAGGAGGAATAAAGATAAAGAACTTGGTCGGTGGGAAGTGTTTTCAGGAGCCGAATGGTAATCTGTTCCTTTCGAAATCGGACTCTTAAATAATATTTACATTAAAACTCATTAAAAGAAGAAAAAATAGCAAACCGATAAAAATTTCCCCTCAACCAAAATATTTTTTCCCATTAAATGTACTATAACTCCATTCAATCAACACCTATTATCTCGTTTTATCGTCAAATATTTATAGCAGATGATTTCGCTCGTAAAGATTTATTCAAACGTGTCTAGACATTTTCACTCGCATACTATTGCTCGATTTGCATCGGAATCGAATATGTTTGCGGAGTCGATTTCACGCCGACACTCCGGATGCCAAACGGCCTAGATGCGGTTTCCATGCACAAGTGCGAAAACTCAAATGATATGTGAAACAATCTAATTTTACTATTACTGTTTCCATTCGGTTTTGTGGCTGACAGAATGGACAGTTCTGATATTGGATAGATGCTTTGTTTTGCAGGAGTGTCGACAGTTGTAAGGCTTTATGTATCCGGTGGAAGCAGCGCAGATAAATATGTCAATGTTATTCGTATCCTATTAAAGTGACAAAGCTCTTTGACCTATTAATGGAGTGGACACAAGCGTTAATGGTGACTTTGCAGAGCCAAGAAAAGTACCATTAGGCAAAGTAGGGTTATCAGTTCCGGGGTATAAATCTGAGTCTCTTTCAATTTGAGAAAACTGTTTCTGGTGCGATATAAAAACCTCAAAATTCTTCCGAATCTGATGAGATTGCGAGCAATTTTGAGGTCGTTGATCACTCACCAGAACTATTTTACGAAATTTTGAAGGTTGATGAACCGTCAAAATTTCTTCAAACTATGATGATCTAAAAAATCTTTTCTAATTCTGCGGTCACAACTACAACCACTATACAATGTACATGAATATAGTCGTGGTATCATCGCACCCACTTCATCCAAACATCCGTTTCTTGCATCTCGTGATCATCATACAATAGATTCTCGTACGTATGTATTTGTGTAATAATATGCTACGTGTATATATGTATAATTACATACTCGTAAGTATCATGCAGAAGCTACTGCAGGTCTCTGCCACGGATAAAGTATATCTAGGTTTCCTTTATGTGTATATTTGTTGTGTTTTATGTGTATATTTGTTGTGTGTGTGTTTGTTGTGTTATCTATGCTTTAGTCTTAAATAAGTCTTAGATTTTACTCAATCAACTATCTCTATTTTCTTTATAAAACGCTGCGTTTTAGTTATAACGAGTTAGTTAGTTATAACCACAGCAATAATAAAGCTTACATCCAATAATTAATATCATGCTTTGAAATTGGCAACACCAAACATTACGAATAGTGAGTCAAACTATTCATTGATAGAGAGCAGCGTTTATCAAATACAAATCCAATCGTGTGCCTTAATCAACAGTTTCTAATTGGAAACACCAATCACAATTTGACCCGATATTCAAAACAGAATGTTAAAGCGAAGTTTACTATCTCGTAGATACTTGAGACAATTTGCATGATGCTAAATTAAACGCCACTGTAATGAAACTGTCGACAGAGCTTCCTATTGTTTCGTTAGTAATGGACTTTACTCCACAATGTGTTAGGTAATAATTATTACAGTAAATGATACTACCAAAATGTTGGTTTGAACTAAAGAGAAGAAGAACACGTGTATTAAAAATTTTAGTAATGAAGACAATGGGATATTTCTTTCAAAACATTGAATAAAGGTGATAAAACTCTGTCCTAGAGAATATTTTCTTTATCTTTTATTAATATCTTAGACATCCATTGGAACATATAATTTTTCTAGTGAAGTCAATGTCTCTGCCAGTATTTTGGCCTCAAGACTTCCGGACGAACATGGAACTTCCGATGTTGATTGTTTTGTGTTATGTTCAGAAGTTTCTGAAGAAAGTGATGTTGCGGATTAAATAGCGCTTACATTTAAAGGAACGGAGATTTTTGAAACGCTAGATGGATATAAAAATAACTTTGACGCGAACCTTCAAGTGTTTGCGTACATAAAGCATCGGTGATTAAAGATCTTTATGAAGAAGCATGACGTGATACGTTATGCATCATCAACTAAAGATTTGTTCCAGATGCATGACAGTTTGAACATCCTGAATTAACTATTTCAAAATTATTCTAAGCATAATACCAAGATACACACGACTGAGAAAATTTTAATTTAATTCCTCACTATTAATTTTTAGATTAGTCTTGTAACTAACAGTTCTCATAATACTGAGGCTAGAATTATGTTTAACAAATAACGTTTGTTTAGTGCGTTTGTTATTTATTATTATTATGTAACGGCTTTAAAAACAAGCAACTATTTTTGCACGCCTCCAATTTCGATTCTTGATTTGGTTCTTTCTCAGACGGCTGAAACTCTCAGTGTTGAGACGATATGTAGTCTATTAATATAATTGGTTTTCTCTATATTCTCCATTAGCTTTCCTAAGTTTCCAACCTAATTAATTGCTGTAGATAAATTATTAATTAAAAGCACTTTATTGCATGAACAGTATTAATTACCTGCAGAATTACCTGCTGAAATTATTCATCAGGTAATTCTGTTACATCAATTTGCTTGTAATGGCGTTTTCAAGCATGATTTGGCGATTTTATGCAACATCGCTCCGGGCGCATTTTAGTTAGATTACATTATAATAGTAAAAGTTATATTTAGTAAGAAAGGTCCTACTGACGTTGAGCGAAAGCCTAATATGAATGATCACTATTAGCAGTACTTACATAGTCGATAAATACGTTACTACTAAACCAATAAAACATTGCATGCATATGTATTAATATCTGCATGTACTTTGCATTATTTATGTGAATATTCTAATTAATTTGTTATAAAATTAATTGACTTGGTAACGAGATGGACAAACTTTTAAATTATAATCACACACATATTAACTGTTTATTCTTCTGACAATCACTACAATTCACGTAGTCATTATGCAAATTATTCTGACCTGCATAATCCACAGGTTGCGATGTAGTTTGTATTTGCAAATGATAACCGCACCATAGACAACATGTTTTTTTTTAATAAATTGTGTCGCATGACAACCTTTTATAAGAGGTTGTCGCCTTGTCGGCTGCTTAACCGGGCTATCATGTGTATGCCTTAAAAATGAAGGCCTTGAGCTAGGACATGAAACTTAAAAACACAAAAATGTGAAAATACATTCTTGAAGCCACTAAGTTTTCTACAATTTCCAAGAGTATTCTAACCGACGCGGACATATTCAGCTCATCTACGTTACTTAAATAACTGTTCTTCAACCAACGCAGATGACTTCACAGAAACATAAACAAATCTTCTCAGAGCACCTGACGTAGGCATAATGAGTGCCAACTAATCTGCTGTCCTACATTTTAATAAACGAGTCGTTAAAGTTACCGTTTCCATATAATAGCTGTCCGTTGCTTTTGTTATTCGTGACTTTTTAGCTGACTGGCTCGAACACGAAGTCATTGTTTTATATTCTTATCTGAAGTAGGCTTGTGCTGATTTTTGATTACACGAAAGATAATAGGTACGGATGTTTTAATCGAATCTGATTATGATTGAATCAGATGCTTGATTTGCAATTAATATTATTTATGATTGCTTTACTATACATAGCATACTATTGCAACAAATAAAAACCAGTTATAATAAGA
This sequence comes from Luperina testacea, assembly GCA_927399505.1. Classification (NCBI taxonomy): domain Eukaryota; kingdom Metazoa; phylum Arthropoda; class Insecta; order Lepidoptera; family Noctuidae; genus Luperina; species Luperina testacea. The sequence continues at coordinate 11,015,277 of OV656768.1, read as the reverse complement.
TTTACGCATACAATTCCAAAATAAACATTGAAAGGAAAACCTTACGTTTTCAGGCTTTTCCAACTGAAAATACGTTCTCATGAAACCTCGCTACAATCCATCATACCAAAACATTTGATTTAATTAAAACTCGACGATAGTAAGGAATGTGAAAATGAATTGAATTAATACATTTTGTGGTAAGTGCATAAACATCCGACAGACTAATTAGTTTTTCAATTATCTGTGCGAAGTACTGCGAAGCCAAGTTCAGTGGTATGCCAGGAGGAGTTTCCAATGAAGTTATGCGGAACGCCGCCTCGTGAAAATAAGCGATATATCATGAAAACTGGAAGATTGTACATTCTACCGTTCATAGCACGAATATAGTTTTCTTTGACGTGTTAATAAATAAAGCTAGCTGCACGAATGTATGCGATTTTGTTTGGTGCAACCGAAATTGACTGTCAATTTCTGACAAGGAATTTGTTTTTTTTGGTTGCGGAAGTTAGATACACTGTTTGCCTTTAGAGGTGTGCAGTATTGAATTATTTGTAGTTAATTGGCCTGATACGTAATAACAGTATAATAATATGCCTTTATTTACTGACCTTCACAAACTAAAACTAATTGCAAAATAAATTAAATTAAGCAAAACATAACTATTACTTAATCATCATTATTATTTTAATCAGCGCGTTCTTTGACGCATAGCTGCTCCCCCAGGGTCTTCCATTTCTTACGGTCTCGGTCTCGTGTCTCTCTAGCCACTGGGCATCAGCTGTCTCAACTTTGCAACGATCCAGCGTTTATGTAGTCTGCCTCTCTATCTAAAGCTGTAACAAAACGGCAACTCAGATAAGGATCGAAGTAAACAACGAAAGAAAAAACATTTATTTGCGGTAAACATGACGCAAAGAAAAAACAAGTTATGGGAAAATAAAGTAAGAAAGTTCCTAAGTAGAGGAAGTTGTAATAATAAAAACCGGCCAAGAGCGTGTCGGGCCACGCTCAGTGCAGGGTTCCGTAGTTTCCCGTCCGTCACAATAAGTGTGTTAAAATGCTTGCATATACTACAAACTTAGTCCAGAAATTATTTTGTACAACTTTTTGTCTTTTTTGTACAAAAACTGTTGTTTCCATCAAGTTCAAAATAATTTTCCTAGAAAGTCCTTATAAAGTTCTACTTTTCAGATTTTTTTCATATTTTCTAAACTTATGGTTCAAAAGTTAGAGGGGGGGGGACACATTGTTTTTTACTTTTGGAGCGATTATTTCCGAAATTATTGACATTATCAAAAAATGATTTTAGTAAACCCCTATTCATTTTTAAATACCTTTCCAACAATATATCACACGTTAGGGTTGAAATTAAAAAAAAAATCACTTTTCACTTTACATATAGGGGGGCTACCCTAATAAAACATTTTTTTCCAATTTTTATTTTACCACTTTGTCGGCGTGATTGATATACATATTGGTACCATATTTCAGCTTTCTAGTGCTAACGGTCACAGAGATTAAGCGAGGACGGACAGACGGACAGACAGACATGGCGAAACTATAAGGGTTCCTAGTTGACTACGGAACCCTAAAAAGGAGGCCAATTCTCGTAATTTAAAACGTTTAAAATTTAGTCGCATCGCAACCTCATCTCAGCGACAAACAAATGTCAAAAACTTGTCAAAAATTTAGGAAAATTAGAGGTATTTTTGATAGATTGAGACTGAGATCAGACTGTGAACGTTCATAAAATTACGAGAAATGCTCCTCTGATACTATTGTCCATTCACTTATGTTAATCCCCCCCCCCCCTTGTAACACCCGAAGTAACTAGCTAGGTGACCCATTACAAATTTACAATCCAACAACTAGCCTTTGTTTCACTACAACACTATTGACATACAATTTACTTGCATGGGTAGATTACTGACAATGCCTTATCACCTTCTAGTAGCCAATTATCAACGCTGTTTCTTTATCTATAGAATTCATAGTAGCATGTTTTCTTACCTCATTGGAATCGTGTCACAGTTTCGACTGTTAGTATAATACAAAGCTTTTTTGTACTAACATTACAACTGTTGTGTTATGTTAAGAGCGTTACATTTAGCGTTCATTAACTTGCCATGTGGCTGAAACTATGATGTCATACAGTACATTCAGTTCGGTGTTCCTAATACAAGATAAGTGGGTTTCATCATCATTAGGCTTAGTCTGAATTTGCCAGCTTGTAAGTCTTTCATTATCATCATCATCATTTGAGCCGAAAGACGTCCACTGCTGGACATAGGCCTCCCCCAAGCACCTCCACTTCGACCGGTTCTGTGCTTCTCGCATCCAACGGGTTCCTGCGGCCTTCACAAGGTCGTCGGAACACCTTATGGGAGGCCTTCCAACGCTACGTCTTCCGGCACGCGGTCGCCACTCCAGAACCTATCGGCCCCATCGGCCATCTGTTCTGCGTGCAGTGTGCCCTGCCCACTGCCACTTAAGTTTGGCAATTCTTAGGGCTATGTCATGTCGGTTACCTTCTTAAGTCTTTAAGTGGCACTAACCTCTGCATTCAGCGCTGCTATACGTAGGTCGAATTAAACATTTCCCATTGGCGCAGTAGCTTCTGTCTGAAAACTATATTAATCATCTTTATCTGTCGCTACATCTACTTCTGTTTTGCTTCCATCACCTTATTACTGCTACGTATATCTAGTAATAAGTTTTATATTGATTTATACTTCATTGTTTTCTAAACAGTCATTGTTTATCAAATTAACAACTATCTTAAATTGTCCGTATGTTCAAATCACAACTTTTATTCTTTGACAGCTATATGAAACGGCTACAACACGGCTATATCACGGCAAATTGACGTAGTGTGTCAATTTGATAAACAAATAATTTCTCTAACCGTGTCTATCTGTATGTAGTTTTTTAATCTGTGTTAACCTATACGGCTAAAATATGTCGTTGACTAAAGTCCTCTGAGCATCCCAGCTTTGCTTTGATAGAATTAAGTAATGCTTAAAGTATAGACACATGACAGATAGACAGGAAATAACGGATTATTCTTATACTTTTATCGTCATGCGAGACTTGCGAGTATAAAAGGATGACACAGGAAGTTATAAAGACACACCATCTTATCCGAGATCGGATAAGATGGTCACAATGTGGAGTCAGATTGTTTTCCTAAGTCATTTGTACAAATTAAAGGAAAATACTTTAATCGTTAGATAATAAAAGTTGTTTTATTTGACACACCAGGATGGTTTTAATGATGATATTTTAATAAAAATATATTGATAGGTATCTAATAATCATAAATCACTGTTTTAATACGCGTCGTTCCATAGATTAATTGAGGATACTAACCTATAATCATATAATATAATAGAGGTATAGATACCTAGGTATGTACTGTATGTAGCCTCTATTATTTTCTGATACACTCGAGCTACGCTAAGATCAATATTCTCAAGAACAATGAGAGTGAGTCAGATATTTAAAAAACAAGTCACTGACCTCTTTAATGAACTTGAAAACGTGAGCACCAACTTCTGACCTCATGGTAATATTATGCAGCAAAATATTATGAAGAAATGTATATAGAGAAATTGGAACATTAAACAATATGAAAGATATGCTGGAAGAGATTTCTTCAGAAAGAAGCATCACCTTTGTACGTATTTTTATATTCCTTTCTTTTTGTATGTTTATAATTATGTGTGGACACAAATGGTTAAATAAAAAAATAAGATAAATTAAAATATCAATAGATAATTTTAATTGATCGCAGACTTCTTTAAAAACTACTGAACAGATGTTTGTATTTTTTTGCTGTTGTTTAGAATGAAAATAACTTAAATTCTAAAACTCCAATTGTATGTGAAAAGTGTCTGTCAGTTAAATAACAAACGCTTGCTTGTAAATCTGATAAATCCGATGAAGCAATGGGTATAAAAATATTTTCGATTTAACCAGACCTAGTTTATAGTTGAAAAATTAAAGTAGGTTAACATTTTGGGATACAATATAGGTACACAGTAGGTACCCACTACTTTTAATATTTGGATCGAATTGGAAATTTAAAATATTTTATGGAAGGACTTGAGAGGCCTTTGCCAAGCAATTTTAATTTTGGAACAGGTTTTTTTTTTATTACGGACGCTTTTAACTTGCACGTCATTCTACAACGTTCTCACATGTATAATTTCAATATGAATGATGTAACAAATATTTTGATCGTCCGTGAGAAGTCTGCCCGTGGAGTTTCTTGCCCGTTCTTCTCCATAGGAATCTACTACTCTTTGGAATGAGCAACTAGATTCATCTTTCTGACTGACCGATTCCTTGATAATTAAAAGTGCCTGTAATTGGTTCAATTGAAATAAACGGTATTAGTTTCAGTTTTTAGGACTAAAGACTGTTTGAGTTAGTTGCCTCATATAAGTCACCAGTCACCACTAAACACTTTGCTTTGAAAATACTATAAAAATCCACCAACACCAATCATCAAAATGCACGCCAATAAATTTGTAAATACATACTACTAAGCATTACTTTATGCAATTATTTTATATTTAATTTACTATTCTTCATACTAACGTTATCGTGTCGATAATTGTATATTTAACCCAAATTATGTGGCTATCTAGACGATTACGGCCAATCAGTTGCAGACAATTAATCCGGCTAACAGAAGCGCTTAATTTTTAGAGCTCGATGAACTAGGAAAAGTGGGTCGTGGTAGAAAAAGAACATTAGTGTTTTTTAACTGTTTGAAAGTGTGTATTCAACATTTTCTTTTACAATTTACTTCTCTTAGGTACCCAATATCAATAACAATAAACACATAGGTACATACTAAAAGCATAAATAAATTTATATATACCTATACAAAATAATGATGAAACAAGAGCAAAGAGCTATATAAATGATGATATTTAAGGAGAGAGGATATACTCGTATAATATAGTTATTGGGATAAATAGAAAGCTGCAGATGAAACACAACACTCAGCAATTTTGGGAAAATTGTTGAATGACGTTTCAGTGTGAGGATAAAGATTGTGTGCCTATCTAACATTCGTTAGCAACAACAATTTAGCAAATGTGTGGTTATACACCAACCACTTGCCAAAGGGTTGGTCCTTCCCGATTTTTTATGGCATTGCCAAGCACCAAGGATAAAGGCACAAATCGGCTACGAGTTTCCTAAGATGCTTAGTATGACTACCACGTAATATTTTTAGGCATTACATAACACCTAATCTGTAACCTCAACAAGTTACAATAGACGATCTGCATATATTGAATTAAATTAAAAAATAATAATATATTAAATAAATAAATTTACATTCTATGCAGATCTCAGTCACTTTGCAAGTGTAACTGACTCCGCAGTTGTAACGTGGCGTGGCTTTCAATGGACATTGGACAATGTTCTTTGGATCGTTTTCGCTTCATTATACGATGGAAACTAACTGGGCGTTCACTTGTCTTGTCACCACTTTGACACCGTTAAGGCATTAGTGCCAGGAAGTGTTAAAAGTAACAAGTTGTTGACGATAGCGGTGTCCATGTAATATAAAATTTGACATAGCTTTGAAGGAAATGGGATTGAAACTAATTGAAATTATGGAGAGTATTAAAAACTAGCTGCGCCCCGCGGTTTCGCCCGTATAAGTCTCAATCTCGTGGGAATCGGGATAGAAATATTCTATCCGGGTCATGGTCTACCTATGTGCTAAATTTCATTCAAATCCATTAAGCCGTTTTAGCGCGAAAGCGTAACAAACAAACATAAGAAAAATAAAATATTTTCTATTTAGTTTAGATACAAAATTATAGTCAACGAACAGATTCATCATCAACATCTATTTATCAAACTGAAAGCCCGGGTCTTTACAGACCACAAGTCTCTTCTTTTTGCTCATGTTCTGAATTTTTGTTTGAATTTTTAACACGTAACGTAATCTCACGATGTCATCTCCGTTGATACTTCGATGACCTTACTAAGAATCTACAGTAGAAAATCTTGTCCTAACCTGTCTTGCGAGGGGCCTCCAGAAAAATTTGTGTCCATGCATGTCAAACCTGTTATTGTTACTTCACATTAATAGTCGTTAAAACTAATGTCGTGTTTAAATAATATTAATGATGACTTACTTTGATAATATCCTCAGGCGCCTATTTGTCAAGCCTTCATGAGAAAATGTATGTTTCGACCGTTTCACCTTTAATCCTACCGACTACTGTTTTTTAGTTCTACGATATCCATTACATTGTTTTTACATCTTTAATCGGTTTATAATGAATATTTAATGCTATAGTATTTCGTGTCTGACAAAAAACTTACGAGGAACTCAAAACGAATCGTACTTCCTTTTATATGTAATTTGGACTCAATTTTGGCAAAATATGTTGGTTATTTTGTTTTCTCTTTTGTAGCTTCCGCATACGAGGATTTTAGCACTATATTATGATTTTACAAGGATTTTCTTTTAACTTATCGCTGTGAACCTCCATAATCTAAAAGCATTTGTCTAGTTCCCTATCTAAGCTTTCTACATTTTCATCTGTTACAAAATCCTAAGCTGTAAACGTAATATCCATCCAGAGCACGTATTCCAATCCAACCATAACAGTTCTATCAATATCACCAGTTGCAAAACCGTTCCGCTCCTAACTTGCGCCGATCCGGTAAACCGCGTGTCCAATGGTGCTGTCCGGCGATTTGTCGTGCATCGCTTAACAATAAGTACACGTAAGTCGCACTGTCGCAGTCGCTGTGTCGGTACTTAGTGAAGGAGGCACTTCGATTTCACGTCGTAAGCAGGTAATGGGTCTTATCCTTTAATAGTATTTAGTGGGGCTGCGGTATCGGTGGTTGAGTGCGCTGCTTCTGTGATATTAGTTGGAATATTGGGACTTGGTGTTTCAACGTGAAAGTTAGCAATAACTTCGTCTTTAAAGCCAGTATTATTGTATTCCAGTTTGCTACTAATATTGATTTCAAGTTCTACTTTTGAAAAGGTTCTCTTTAACAAGTTGACTATATTAAAACTCATTTGGTTGAGTTTGGATTTGTGCCCGGTAGGTGGCAATAGGCTTGCCCCCTAGGCCCTTTTGCATGGGACTTAAACAAGTACCTAGTGAAAAAGGTTGTACTATAGATACACCTCTACCTAACCATTTGGGGAACACAGGCGTGATGCAATGTCATGTGGTTGTTGCCAGTGGCGAAAATTAAAATTTTACAGTTGGTAATAATTATAAATAATTAATTATTATAAATTTGAAACTTCGCCACCTTCCGAGGTTTTATTACCTCATTAAAACATTCTAATTTGAAAGATAAAATTTATATTATGGTAATAAGAGGCGGTTGTTCATTATAATACTCTAACAATATTTCATCAAATAATTTACTAACACTGAGTCTTATTTAATGATAGCGTGTTTATTGCAGCTTATTCCTAAAAATGGCTTTGTTGCCACAATTATACAACACAATTTATTCATCGAAATTATTTAACAGCTCTGAACAGCTCTGGGTAAAAGTGAACAATAGATACAAAACTAAATAGTTGAATATTTAGATGTCGTAGGTCAAAAGTTCATGCAAAGCGTTCATGAAAATGTGAATGAACTAAGAAGGCGAGACGCAGCGTGCGAAAGAGATCATTCGCGCGATAACGACCAAGGCCAGATTATCTTTTTATAAGCAACCACGCCTGGATGGATTACGTGTTCTGATGTGTTTACACGAGAATTATGTGTTTTTTACACTGTCTTTTGTTTTTGTGTCAGCTTAAGATTTTTTGATGATAGACTAAATAGGTCCGTCCTCGTTAATGAAGAATGTTTTGCTCTTCAGCATAGGTATTCATAACCGTTCTATACGCTTCCGTGCTGAATCGAACATCAATCAATGTTATCTAAGGAGTCTTTTAAGCGCTGTTGCTAAATCCAAAACCCGAAAATTTTGTCGACGACGGCCATTTTTCAGACAGCTATTTTCTGTCGGGAGAAAGGCAAATAAATAATAGAAAATTTTCAGACAGCTATTTTCTGTCGGGAGAAAGGCAAATAAATAATAGAAAATTTGTCATTTTCGATACTACAACTTGTTGAATGGTTGTGAATAGCTATAGTTGGTTTGATTGAATAAACGTATCTTAACTCCCAAGTCAACACGTGTACAAGTTGATGACTTGATTTCTTCTTGAGCTCAATATTAGGCTAAGCTCGCACTACGAAATATTATCGATGCGGAAAAGATCGCCAATCTGCGGAGAATACCGATATATTAGAATCCGCGCTCTGTTGTCCGTGCACTAAATAATCGCTTGAAAAAATACATTAGCATTCGCGATTTTTTATTATGATTTAAAAAAGCCGCATCGCAGTGCGCGCTTTGCTTTGCCTTAGGGAGTTCAAAAATAATTCATAGAATAGGTATACTTAGCCTAGGTTTGCGAACACAGAAGACCATTATTTGCAACAATGGGTCATGCAAAAAGTCACAATGAGGTTAACCAGTAGGATTATAAAGCCTACTTGTTATAACGGAACACAGAGGAAAAAGATGCAGTTTTTGTCTCATCAAAAATTCTTTGTAACTTTCTTTTTCTCTTTCCAAAAACTGAAACCTATCTTAATGACACTACATATTTTAAAGCTGAATTAAAGAAAGAGCGTTAAGGCTCCTACAAACAGGCGCGACACGCGATATAATCGCGCGCGACACAAAGGCACCGCTCGTTGCGCGACTTGCGGTGCCTTTGTGTCGCGTGTCGTGTCGCGCCTGTTTGAAGGAGCCTTTATAAAACGTTATGCCTGGGCGCACACGGGCACGCTTTTTCAGCGGCGATTTTTTTTGTGCACTGACTGTAGTGCGTAGAAACGCACTGCTTAGGGCCGAGAGTTGAAAATTCAACAGTGTATTTTTTTTAACGCGCTGGGATACGCTCTGCTGAATTCTCAATGCTCGGCTCAAGACCAAGAGTTGATAATCCAGGGCGCGATAAAATTCCGCCGCGATATTTTTACGTCAAAGACTATATTGTTTTACGTACGTGCTAATTTGGGCTAACCGGCTATTATACGTATTATGCCTACAGAAGTTTTGTAAATACGTTTGGCCCACTTATTATAGAAGTTAAATAAAGACATCGACACTAAACGGAAATATGAGGAAGGAGTATTGACCTCCATCTCTAAAGGAGTGAGAGGAATTGTAGAGCACATTCACTTCTTTCCCGTCCTGCCTAGTTTACAGCCAGTAACTGCAACATCGCCTTATATATTAAGATGATTAAATAGGATATTTCTAGTCTAAACATGTCACACATACAGAGTTACTTATACTGTTATATATTCTCTGATTGAACACTATAACTGTAAGAATCGATAGGTGACATTGTGTCATCCATCTCAATATCGTCAGTTATGGTAATGACCCAATATCACACGATCCAAACCAAATGTCTCACTGATTCCATTCAGACCATATGAACATGACCTACGCATTCTACAATAACCTCTAATATCTTCCAACACTCCCTTAAAATAATTTCTCAAAAGAATTCAGGCTGGTGTTAAGGCAACCCTTAGGAGCCGTGGGTACTGGCTGGCTGTGTGACTCGCCGCTCGAATGCGATAATGACGTCACGCTGAAGTAGTTGCTGGCGTTTTTACTCGGGGTCGTTCATACAGGGTGTAAATTTCACTGATCCTCCACAGAAAAGGGAAGATCCTCCGTCCTGATGGGTGTTGTGTAGTGTATGCTACTGCCCGATTAATGTCGGGACGTGGTATTTATTAAACTAGCTGCGCGGTAAACTCTGCTTGCGCGATGTAGGATTTTGGATGACGGTAACATGCGCGATGTAGATGCCGCCTCAGAATTATCTAGCTCTTATTGCGACTTCTTCCTTTAAGTCTATATTCAAAATCTGAGAAGCTCATGGTAGCAAAATCTCAGTAGCCCATGAAGCTCTATAAAAACGACTAAAGCATGGCGACTTCCCTATAACTTAACAGTTCATTTAAAAAGCGACGAGTGTGCTTAAGAAAGCGGAAAGGTCTGCTATTTGCGAGTGGGTGTTGAACGTGAGGTTATTGCGATCCTCGTACGTGACAGTATGCGCTCGCGCAACGAACTGTTTGTTACTTACTACTTACTCCCAGGAGAGTAATGCTATTTAGGTAAACAGGCCACTGTTTTGTTTACAATGTATATTATGTATTTTATGTTTATGAACAAGGTTGTTAAAATGGCACATTGAGTTTTAAGTACTTATAAAAAATTCAGCTTCGTAGAGCATTATCGTCACTGTCATTCATACCCGCACCCCAATTGCGTAAAACACTATCAATCAGAATGTCAGTAATTTTGAAGGATACTGCTAACCCATTGCTTCATACGTTCGAAAATTTGTCTACTTTTCAACATAAATAACGCAATGAATGTTGTTGAACTGTCAAATGAGAGCCATTGTTACTGATAGTGTGTTACGCGACTACCCCGCTGTATGATAGTATCTATCTAAATGTGGATGTGCTATACCAACTTTAACATAAGAACTGTGGTTACCTACATTGTACAATGCGTGCCACGAAAGATGAGACTTGACACACAACTTGGTTTGACTTGCGCAGAACACGATTTTAGGTATCTTTAGCGATATGAGGTCTGAGTGCGGGACGGGACAGGACGTCATAGGGGCAGCGGAAAGAGCGGGAGAGGCGGGGTCAAGTCTCATCTTTCGTGGCACGCATTGTAATATTATTACTTCATGTGTCCTCAACTGCCTCGTTGGTCTCGTGGTCGCAAGTGCTATTGCTGAGAATGAGGTCCAGGGTTCGATTTCCAGGTCGGGTTAATTAATCTGTTTCTCAGTAGCAGCTCGGAGTCTGGATTTGTGCCCGATTGGTGGCAAAAGGTTCGCCCCATAAAAATAATACACCTAGATAACGCAAAAGCAACTACATAGCGTGCCCAGCTTACGTACAAAAATCGTAATCCCGCTCAGTCCTGAGTACTGCTGGCTGGGTGAGCGTGAGCTGAGTTGGTGCTAGGCCCCGGGGGTGGGGCGAGACGGGTGCCGCACGCTGCGGCGTCTTTGAATCGATTTGATTTTGTCATCACTAAATAGTGCTTGTGATGTCATAGTAGGTAGTAAAAAAATAGCACGCTTGGTTTTCATACATATAGTATACATCTAGGTCTATCTGCATCTGTAGTTTTTTTTTTCTGGATGGGAAATCATCAAATGACCTCTCCACCCAGAGCGGAAGGGAGTGTCAGACTCTTACTGACTAAAACCCACCCGTGTTCCTTCCTTCGCCTTTTATGTTCCGGGCCAGCGGCCCTTTCGGACCCGCTGACCCGGCAGGATCTATATCTGTGGTTCGCCGCCTATTAAAACATAAAACATAATGCAACTGGCATATTTAACATCACTGGCAAATGATGGGTCTACTATAAGTACTATAGGTGCACCTCTGTCCAACCATTCAGGGTAACAAGGCGTGATGTTATATGCCCCAAACCGTTTCTATTCAAGTTTGAAGATTTTACTTTCTATCTTCATATGACATTTTCACACACGTACACTACGTGTGGCGTTTAAGCTGTTACAAAATCTACACGTTTCGTACATACACGGTTTCTCTTAACATTAGGGTAATGAACCGACTCAGAGCCGTTTGTAAGGAAACCTGTACGTTTGTGTGGAAACTATGGAAAGGCACTTAGTTTAAAGTGTATAAACAGCTACGCACAGAGAATATGGATTTGTTTCTTAGAATGTTGACTTACGCTATTCTGTAGTTAAATCTTGTAAGCGTTAAGTTACGAAATTGCGAAGTTTCGCATACCATACACGAATTTAAAGGTGCAAAATTCTTATATCCATACTAATACCTATTATAAATTCGAAATTATGGAATGGATTTAGATTACATTTGCCAAGGAGATAGATGGCATTCTGAAGAAGGACATAGGCTACTTTTTGACCCGGCAGCACGCTCCCGTGGGACAATTTCCGACATCCACGAGGGCGAAGCCGCGTGTATAAGCTAGTTATGATTGAATTTTAATATTGGAATTTTAATTATATTATGTAAACAATATGTAATTATATTATGTATTTTATTATTATTATTTTAATTAATTATATTATTTTAATTATTTTATTATATTATTATTATTTTATTATAAAATAATTAAAATTCCAGTAAAAAGTTCCACTAACTCTACAGTAAGTTAGGTTCGATGACCAGATCGAACGTGACTTCGTTTAGATCACCGTCTCATAGGTACCAATTACCCGCAATCATGAGTTATCTTAATAACACGGTACCATACAATCAAGAGAGTTCTGGAGCAAAACTTTATTTGAAAATCGCGGCACGCAATGGTATCATTAACTGTATCTTCGTCGAGGAATAACTTGGAGATGGGAAACTAAGAGAAAAATTACCATCACATATCTTCCTGCCAGACCGTTAAAGGCCGAGATCTATAAACGTTACTTAGCACGTACTTTGGCTAAGCGTCATGTGTGTTGCTGTCGCACAAATGTCAGATTACTGGTGCAAGATGACGAAGGGAACATGTCTAAGGCGGATCACACACTACAACGCTCCACACGAACCCGCGCGTGATTTTTGCTTCCGCGCAGGGAATGTGGCTGCGTTTGTCGCGCCCCATCGCGTGGCGTGTTGTAGTGTGATCCGCCTAAATCAAAGCACGTGCTAAGTAACGTTTATAGATCCCGGTCTGAGTTAAGAGCACGTTGATAGAGCGATGTGAAGGCGAGGGTGACATTAAAATATTTAAGACGCAAAAGGTTACAGGTGTGAGTTCCTTTGCTAGCTTGTATGTACTACAAACTAGCACTCACGCTAGATGCTCTGCATGGTAGATTGAAAAGGTTAGATCATAAGTCATTGTTCGCGAATCGTGTGCTTTTGCTGATATTCAATTGTTTCTACTTAGTTTTATTACGAAACTGCAAATGTTGCCAAAAGAGCACTTTATTTAACGTTTGCGTTCTTACCGCCATCGCCTAAGCAGTGCAGTCTCGCCCTTAGATGTTGGTCTTGCGAAATGGAATAAGTACAATGTCACGAACATTGTACTTATTCCATCTTTAAGAATACTGTTGATTATTCAAAACTTCAACATATAGATAGCTTAATTAATTTAGGATAATAATATATTGTGTTCAATATTATAATTTTTGAGCATATAACCTACAAGGATTTAAATATACCTCAGTAGGTATCTTTAACTTAGGTAGATAATGTTAACATGAGTAAACTGTTACTCACTACGTTAACGTTAACATAGGTACCTATCCTGGAGGTCTACTAGCTACGTACGAAATCCGTAGTTTGGGACCAAGTTACGGGGGTTATCTCTCTATCACCTACGGACATCAGAAGGCCAATTCCTGTAATTAAAAACGTTCAAAATCTAAGTCAGTAATCTCATCTCAGCCAGAATCAATGTCAAAAATGTTTGGGAAATTAGAGGTAGTTTTAACAGATCTAGACTGAAATCAGACTGTGAACGTTTTTAAATTTATTCAGGATGGGAAATCATCAAATGACCCCTCCCGCTCTGTGTGGAGCGGGTGTCAGACTCTTACTGACTAAAACCCACCCGTGTTCCTTCCTTAGCCCTTTATGTTCCGGGCCAGCGGTAACCCTTTCAGACAATCCCGCTGACCAGAAGTGACCCTAAGATTAGTTTGGAGCTCGAACTAAGAATTAAAATGACAACACGATTTGACAGTTGTTCTTACTTCCTGTGTGTTTTAGCCAATCTGAAAAAAATAATTAGTAGGGAGTACAGTTCCCTCCAAAGTATCAACCTACTTTCGGAAGGATCCGTATCTTCGTTGACAGACTTAGAGAGTACTTAGCCCCTGGAGTCACTGCACACTATACATATTTTCGAACATATCGTGTCTGTACTTCTTTGTTACAAAGGAACATTATAGTATTATCTTGTAATCTATCAGTATCACTATTAGACAAATGTATTATGTAATAGCGTGCATAACGATCTATTGATGCTTATCAGTCGGTTAAAATGAAAGCCAGCGTTGCTTAGCAGTAAAAGCGTAGATCCTTATCGTTCATTATCGTCTTCCGTTAGCGTTTACGGTTTCAATAAACGTAGTCTTTATAACAATTAAAATATTGCAGGCACTGAGGTGTTATTAATATGTACAGCGATATCTATCATAATATTATAAAGAGAGTATTTGTGAGTTTGTATGTTGGGGTTATCTTCTATTCTAGGGGGTAATCTGAGGAACTACTTGGGGCTTAAAACGCCACTTTGGCAGAATCATAAAAGGACAATATTATGAATCATAATGGACACTTAACTGTTAAGTTAATCGTATCAAATCCCATTGCTGACGGATTTTTCAGTAATTTTTTTTTTGTCTGTGCTAAAATACCAATCAATCCAATCCAATCCTAATCTCTTTGATTATACCTAGGTACGTAGTGCAGTGAAAAAAGAAAAACTGACTGTCTTCGCCATATTATGATTCACAATGCTATCCTTTTATGATTCTGCCAAAGTGGCCTTATTAGGCCCCCTGATCTGATTCCGATTTTTTTTTCAGTAACGGGAAACTGCAGTATCGCCGAGTGTCATGATATATTATTTTATGTTAAAACGAGAAATTTCACGCGGATGAAGAAGCTAGTTAACAATAAACAGCATTATCTATTGTCCAGTTCAGTACTGAAAAAAAAACAGTGGCACTCCGGGAGTGCCGACGGACGTGAAAACAAAACACAAACAGAATACTTTGCCATCACTCACTGACATATCGGATATACATTAAAACCGAGTACATCCCGAGGACAGCCGAACACATCCGAAACGGGTATTTTTTTCGTCTTATAAACAAAACACGCGCGGCGCTTACGGTGGCGCGAGTTCAATGGTTTTTCCATCTCAAAAAATGCCCAACGCGCTTGAAATAAAGAAAGAAAGAAAGAAAATTGTGTTTAAATTGTGTTTGTGTTTGTTTTGTGTTTTATTTCATTGTGTTTTGTGTTTTGCCTGAAGAAGTTTTCACTTCAAAAACTGGTTATAGCTAGGATATTCTCATTATCGCTTGGCTGATAGCCAAGTCAAGTGACTGGTCATACACAGTCACAGCTTTAGATAATTAATTCTATAAGGTATGCACTATACTAATTCCATTCAATGACATAATTCATGCAAATCGCAAATAGTTATGCCTCGATCTATTATGGATGAAAGAAAATGGCGTGTGCTTTGCTAATACATTCATGACCGGTTCCTGTGATTTTAAAGCGGCTCTTTGTCAGCAAGTTATTTTATCCGAGACATTACAGTAGGAACCTACTGTCTCAGTGAAGATAAAATGAGAGGGGCGCGTAGATTATTTTAATGATCTATATTGATTTGAGTTGATTCCGAGGTTTTGCGTGACACCAAAGTGTTATTTCATTATTCGATTGTGGTTTTACGTCTTTGAAAGTTGGTTTTACGTCATTCCAATTTGACCGTGAATGGTGTACCTAATTCACTCTATAATTCATCTATCGCAGTACAATCAAAAGTATATATTTTGCTTGAGCCAAAAACACACAGCTTTTTGCCCTATCACTTCATATCATTCCAGTCTACCGACTTCCCTACCCTGACGAGTATGTAAGGATTAAAGGCAATGGAACATAATATCAAACACAACACTATACTTTTCAAATACCAGTACCGTTAAATAAAACTGTTAAACCTCGCGTTCACTTATTCTTAACAAAAAAGGCCGTCAAATCTATTAACGTTTTAATGTAAAACTTTGCCACCTAAGTATTAAACACATTACAAATTGCAATTTTGCGGAAATTTGCAAGGAAATATGTATATGAGAACCCCGCGAAGCATTCTCTACTCACTCATCCTAAAATGTATACACACAGAATACAAAATCAAACAAAACATAATCATCTGCCTAGCCTTTTCCCAACAATATTGGGGTCGGCTTCCAGTCTAACCGGATGCAGCTGAATACCATTATTTTACATGGAGCTACTGCCTATCTGACCTCCACAACCCAGTTACTGGGTAGGTAATACGATACCCCTCGGTAAGACTGGTTGTCAGACTTTCGGGCTTCTGACTACCCGTAACGACTGTCAAAGATCCACGAATGACAGCCGGGACCAACAGCGGTTAATTGGTATGTAATAATGGTCACCCATCTGCGGACCAACCGCGACAAGCGTAGCTTAACCTGATCGATTGACCTGTGCGGCTGCTAATATGCTGATTTTGTAGGGGCTTGTGGCTATCCACAAGCCCCTACAAAATCAAACAAAACAGAATATAAAATCAAACACAACACTTTTCAATACCAGAACCGTTAAATAAATTGAGTGCTAAGCCTCGCGTTCACTTCTCTAACAAAAAAAGGCCATCAAATCTATCAACAGTTCAATGTAAACCATTGCCACCTGTTAAACACACTACAAATTGCAATGTTGCGGAAATTAGCAAGGAAATGTATGAGAATAATGTTATTTTATATCGAATCGGACACGAACGTGCTCGCTCGCGTGTCACGTCAATTTCCTTACGAATTCGATAGCATTCGCATTTTTACTGTCAAGGTTTTGTAACCTTGTAACTATATTAATTGTTGTTGTTTAATTACAGTTTTAGTTTAGTATACATTGAATGCTGAATGGGAATTGTTCAATGTTAGTTTGCAACTTTAAATTAAATGATTTTAACCATGCGTCTAGAAAATGTGTTTGAAAGTCAGTGTCAAACTTAAAAAATACAGTACGCTGTACGGTCACCAAAAGAGATAACTTGTAACCAGGGTCGTCAGATATAGTTGAAGTTTAGTAAGAATCCGAAGGATACTTTCTAATGAAAATTAATTTGATAAATGAACTGTTTGTTTTCTATTAGTTAAATTAAATTTATTCGAAAACATCCATCGGTTTCTTATTAACTTCAACCAATATATCATTGACTTCAACTATATCCGACGACCCTGATTACTTATCTCCTTTTGTGACTGTACATGCCTTAGGAGAAGAACGGGGCAATCGACACGTTCCTCCCTCTGACACAAAAAGCTTTTCAAAAAAGTTTTTGTCACCAAAGAGTAAAAGATGATGTTCCATTGTTGGCTTCCGACTTCCCGCGGAATCACGGGCGCAGTTAACACCTAAGTCACTGTGCCAACAACAATACGAATAATAATTACAAATCTATAGCTTTTATACTATATTATCTATCATTGATATAAAAGCTTATTCCCGATACAGTGTTTGAATGGTTTCCGTTGGCCATATTATAAGCTGTTGCTCGCTAAATAAGGATCGCATTGCGCATGCCAACCAAACAAAGACGTTGGCTATTATTTCCGATACCATTCCGAAAGATAGCCACGATTGTCTGACTGTACTGTAGGTACTTAATTATGGGACAAAAATTGCAAAATAAAAAGGCATTTATTAGAAAATTTAAATAATTTTGGTTATCATATTACTTAGTAACTGGATTTTGGAGGTCAGATAAATAGTAGGGTAGGTATACTGTATACCTACTCTACTCTATCTACCTATTCTACGTTCTTTATACAAAGTAATTCTAAACACCTGAATGCCTCCCTCACTCCCTGAAACCAGGGGGCCTAAAAAGGCCACTTTGACAGAATCACAAAAGGATAAAATTATGAATCATAATATGGCGAAGACAGTCCGTGTTTTTCTTTGTTTCGTTGCACTACGTAGGTATAATCAAAGAGATTGGGATTGGATTTGGATTTACCTCTACCATGAGTTGCTATCGAAAACACTCATTATTGTACTACAGTCGATAGCGAATAAACGCGCTGCGAGTAGTTTTCGACTAAACTCGTACCATGAGTCACATAGACGTTTACTGTACTCGCTAGCGTTTACTCGATAGTATGTGTAGTTTTCGTTACGTTACGGAGTGACTTGCCTAACTTCACACCAAACGGGGCTGTCTCTTTCTACCTATGCCAAAAAGACTGAGTAAGAAGGATATTGGGCAAAATACAGCAGTAACCCTCCTAATTTAAAACGTCGTCGTAAAACAAGAGTCATTATGTAAAATGAGATTCTTGAATTTGTGTAGGTTATTTTGCTCGTGTCAATGTCAACACTTCATAGTTCGTGTTTGTTTACTTTACTTGTTTGGTGCGTCGGTTTGTTTGGAGGCTGAGCTTTAGTTGCAACTTCTTATTGGTTTTAATTTTTATTAGTGAAAAATGCGAACCAGTGCTACGCAATTTCAGTTACTCGTCGAGTATATGGAAAGGTATGTAATAGCGATTTTAATAACATTCATTTGGCAGGTATACCTTTTATGATGAAATATTTTGTTTCAAGTGGTTAGATGAAGTTAAGGAATGTGGTTTAAGTGCCTTTTTTGTGTGTTAACAGAAATGGTGACCTTAGTAAGCCCACTGAAGGACCTCAAGGAAAGGCCACTAATTTAAAATTATTTTCACTTATGTTTCTAAGTGGATTATTTAATATACTCCTCATATCGGCTTGAAATTTTCCTTGTTCTCTTTTTTCATCTTCATATGCAGTCTTCGCTAACATATCCCACGAAAATAATACCTTGACGACATTTTTTTAGCTAAGAATCGAAATAATTTATTACACAATAAAAGGGTTTCACGCTGAACTTTGGTAGTGAAAAAGTTAACTACAGTCGATACAGTATTATTCGATGACATCTGTCAAATTTGTAACTCATGGTACCGATTTTCTACGGCAACAGCTACAAAACGTTAGTCGCTAGCGTATAGATTTCGATAGGTGATTTACCGTTCGACTCATACTAGCGTTCTACAGTTTTATAAGTGACCGCCAGAGGCGCTGTACAATTCTCCATAGAAACTTGTTTACGCCCTCGCTAGCGAGTACGGTTACGTAAAGTTATGCCAACTCATGGTAAGGGTACTGGTCTATGCACAGACAAAAAAAAAACTGAAAAATCCTTCACCAATGGGATTTGATATGATTAACTTAACAGTTAACTAAGCTAAACTAATACTGCAGTTTATCATGATACATAATGTTATCCTCTTATGATTCTGCCAAAGTGGCCTTTTAGGCCCCCAGGTGTACGCCAAAACACGCCAAACTGCAGGATTACATCAACCAGAAACAAGAAGAAATAAGTAAAAAATTGACAGTTAGATTCAATTACTGGCCAGTTTGCACAATAAAATTGTCTATTACTTTTTGCTGAGATAACACCGCTGAGGATGACATAATAATAATTTGGAAGCGGAGTGATTGTTTGAATTTCAAAGACTATGCAGATGGGTTGTAGGTGATAGATGTTGGGCGCGTCTGAACGACGGAGTTAGACGTCTAGATTCTTCAGTGATTAAGTACATCCCATCTTTGTTACTTAAGTTTTGCTAAATCTTGATGACTTCATATCGACAACCAACGTTGTAAGCAAGGTTTTACAGTGTTGGAAGCTAACTCAACGTTGCTATTAAGACCAAGTTAAGATTCAAATATTTCACAACATTTATCTGTTAGTGTCAAAATAGTACAGTTAGCTTTAAGGCTCCTGGAAACAGGCGCGATGCGCGACGCGAATCGCGCGCGACACAAAGGCTCGTTGCGCGACTTACGGTGCCTTTGTGTCGCGCGCGATTTTACCGCGTGTCGCGCCTTTTTGAAGGAGCTTTTAGTCATGCACCAACAGCTCAAAAAATGTTACCCTTTATATCGTATAATCATGTCCACAACCAACATTTTTTTCATACAAAAAAAAGACCTTGAAATAATAAACAAAATCTAGTGGCTACTTATAATACGTGACTACAATGAATAGACCATGTGCAACCACAGTGTAGTAAACGAATGGAGTAACTACGCGCCCGGACGCGCAACACAAGAAAAACGGCTTCTGCGCTGGAACACTGCGCCGCACCGTAACAATAGATAAATACTATAATTAGATTTATACAATCAATTAAGAGATAATTACGAGCTACGCTAATCCGAATCCAAACCATGACGAATACGAGGCATGGGCAAACCACGTACAAACAACTTGTATAATAATCACGATTATTAAACTTGAAACAGTTTCATTTTATTTCTTTGCATTCCATTTATTTACTTTTCCGTGTACTCCGGTGAACTCAACGTAATTAATTTGTGATAATAGACATCTAGTGAATATGCTTCAAAAAAACAGTATCTAAAGAGGAGCGAAGTAACTGAAGCAAACCATCTTTGCCTGAAATAACAAGTTTTTTTAACTAGCCGTTGCCCGTGACTTCATCTGTGATCCAGGATATAAAGTAGTCTATATCCTTCTCCGGGTCATGGTCTACCCATGTGCCAAATTCCATCCGAATCTGTTCAGCTGTTTTAGCGTGAAAGCGTAATTAAAGGTAGAAACTTACTTTCGCAATTATAATATTAGTAAGGATTAGGATAGCACTCCATCTATTTACGTCTCCGTGTACTTTGGTGAAGCGAAGCGTTGAATAAATAAATACTTATGAAGTTATTTATATTCGTTAAGTCCGAGGCTTCCTCTTTGCCTTTCCGATGTTGCCGGTGGATATTGCTTACTTAATCGGTTATGAATGTAATCATAAATTATGTCAGATTTATTGGCAACGAGCGGGGTCTAATGAAAGGAATAATTGAATGGAAATGTTCTTCGGAAAATGTGATTGATTGTAACGTAAATATAATAACACAAAAAAGTTTTTTTTTGTTTGATTGCGCTAATCTCTATAACAATAGTCGGCTTTGAAAAAACTTACGCTACCACCGCCGAACAAAACGAAATTAAGTGAGAAAGAATACTAAGCGAAAAATCTATACTACTATATTATATAACGCTGAGGAGTTTGTATGTTTTTTGTTTGAATGCGCAAATCTCTGAACTACCAGTCAGATTTGATAAAATCACGCTACGACTCTTAGCAGCCGAACAAAATGAAGAAAAAAAGTCAAAAAGAACGCTTAGCGAAAACGAAGTAATAGCGTGGTCGTGACGTCAATATTTTAGGCAATTCATAATAATTAAAGATACTTTTATGGTCTTTACGTCCGCATTCTGTTGTCTAATTATTCCTATGACAAGAATAAAGACCAAATTCTAAATCGAAATTCCGTAACCGTAGAGATAATTCATCACTCTAAATGCCGCTCAGTCGAGCTTCGAAGCATTAATTTCTTTAGGATACCATAAATCACATATAACTAAGTATTTATACGGGTCTCCAATCATAGTTCAGTTATAAAATCTGTGACAGGCGGAGACAGGTCATTCAAGTTTATGAAACCACACCAATCAATAATATTGCACTCTATATCATAAACGGGAAATTTTCCGTAGATTGACATGACGAAAGCTGATCTATATTCTTGGTACAAGTAATAAGGATAATGTCTATAAGTGCACCATTTACCTGGCCATAACTGTATAACTGCTTTGGGTGGGTTTAGTAACTTCTGGTACCTATACATATAATAACAGTCGTGTGCAATTTATGCTCTCCTTTAATAGATTATACAATTCAACTCTAGATACATAGATATTATAAAGGGACCTAGGTAACTACAGAATCTACTGTAAAAATATTCATGTCTATTAAATATTTATTATGACTTCATCATTACATGTATTTTAATGTTTCATAGGTATGTTTCTTCGTCTTTTTTATTTGTAAGTCCACCGTCAATAGATCTCAATCTGCCAACCTTTCTCCCAACAATGTTGGTGTCGGCTTCCAGTCTAACCGGATGCAGTTGAATACCAGTATTTTACTTGGAGCGATTGCCTATCTGACCTGCACAACCCAGCTACTGGGTAGCTCGATAGGGGGGGCTTGGTAAGACAGGTTGTCAGACTTTCGGGCTTCTGACAACCCGTAACGACTGTCAAAGATTCAAGAATGACAGCCGGGACCAACGGCTTAACGTGCTTTCCGAGGCACGGAGGGGTTTCGATATATAAAGATGATCACCCATCCACGGACCGACTGCGACAAGCGTAGCTTAACCTGATCGATCGACCCATGCAGTTGTTATTACTTCGCCACGAGCTCCTCTACCGTCAATAGATCTATCAATAAAAATCTCTTTTAATAACATTGAATCGTTTTTAACTATGTGATACATCCATCCAAAATCAATCGATGCAGCATAAGGTTTTTGTTCGCTGACAATCATTAGATCGATTGTCCGCAGTTCTTTTAACGACCCGTTCAAAAATATCAATAAACAAAATCGAATAGATTTGCAGACACTAAGACACTGTAATCGATTAACGAGATACCTAACCGAAGTCTGCGTGATCTCATCAGGTATGAACCATGGCCTTGACTGAGTAGTTACGTTGGAAGGTCATGTGCACGATTTGTCGACAAACTTATACATTATACTGTTAACGCCAACTACTCAGTTCTCATCTAGTCTAATTTTCTAGTAATTGATCAGCACCTTCCTTATTTGAAGTAGATAGTTTTTACTCTTTAAGTATTCTTTTGTATTGTTAGCCGTGAATTCGTACTTTTTGCACATCATCTTCCTTCGTCATTATAGTTTCTTATTTACTACTTACCTGACCCGATAGACATCGTCCAATATTTCATACTAAATTCCCGAAAGAAAAAAGGACTTTCGGTTTTTCTTATGTCATATTTTTCCACTTTCCGAGAAGTTTTAAATTTTTTTTTTCCTCTAACCCGATTCGGACTATTACGAATATTTAAAAAAAAAAAATAGCCAAATCGATCCAGCTGTTCTCAAGTGTTGCAGTTACTAACGAACACCATTTCATTTTTATATAAATGTATAAATAGATATAAATGATGCTAAGCTAATTCAATATAACAATATCAAGTTGCACGACACACATTATGACTTCCAAATGTAGATTCAATTTGTAAACATTTACTGCAAAATATTCACATAACCACACTAGTTATCCAAAACAAAACTGACAATGAAACAGTCGTTTGCACGCACAACTATCTCATAGTTTCGCGTGTTTTATTTAGTTCTCGAGTTGCGAAACCGAACGAAACCAAAGCTGTATTATTGGCTTCAATTATCTTTCCGCCAAGATTTGGTAATATATGAGTAGATAAGCCTATATGGCAAATAATGGTGCCAAGCCTTCTGGCACTTCACGCACGATATAATGAACGAACTGGTTGCCTCAATTGTATTAGTTCTGTTGTATTTGCTTATTTGACCACTTTAGCTTCTGGCTAGTTATTTATTTTATTTAACAGTAAAGGTTCAACAACTAAAAAGTTAAATCTGAGGAAAAATAACAGCTTATGCGCATATTATCATAACATTGGAAAGACAGTGAAATGATTTTATTTTATTTGATCACCGAGGGACTGCTTGCGCTTGTACTTTAGTTTCTCATAATGAACTTATCACTACCATTCGAACTAATATCCATTACATATATTGGACATAGACGCAATTATTTTCATCTACCATCTCCATTTTTAATCATATTAACTAGATAAATATCTACTTGCCTTATACTATACTTCCTTCAATAATTCTCACCTCAACTTTCGTATTTATATTACCTCCATAAGTTTAACTTCTAAAGTAAACAATAACTTCAAGTAGACTCATAAACCTTCAACGTCATTAATTTAGCTGAGTTTTCTAAACCACCGTTTCCTATTTAATCATTCCTGCTATTTCCTTCGTTATAAGGTCCGCAATTATATGCGTACCTGTGGAATAGATATTACTATTAGTATTTTAATGAAGTGCTTAACGGATGCGATTCGAATCTAATTGTTGGTGCGATGAGCTACTTACGTAACACAACGCATTTACAGAACATAATATGAAATACAGCGTAACACTGTTTCGTAATAGACCGAATATCAACATGTTTTAGTGATAAATTACTAGTTCGAGTACATACTGAGCGAATTAACATGTTACAGAATCAGAGTTGTTCTTATTATTGCAGTGCAATGGGTCCTACTATATTTAAAACTGCATGGTTAACTTAGTTGTTCTTGGTTCACTAAATCGCCAATGCAGGTGGTTGATTCGTCACAGTTGTAGTCAGCTGGTTTAAACATTCGCGGTTTCATATTGTAAAAAATACTTCTTGTAGACTCTACTTGCAGTTTGAAGAGAGTAAATAGAAATAATATTGTGTCACTTTGTTTCTTAACCGAATGAAATTTTTCTAACCCCATATTCGCATCTAGCTTCCTTATTTGTACAAGATTCTACCAACGTCAACTGAATTTTAAGAAGTGGTATAATCTACTTTGAAACTAGTTGATTATGTTTGACAATACAGTACACAAAAGGAGCTTTGCAATGCCCTCAAAAACTTATCTTAACTATTCTATGAATTCAAAACAAACCAATACATGATATTGCATGATATGATGATACTGTTACAAATAAAGGTGTGTTCAATTTATGGCGCGTCCATCAAATCACAGTTTCCCCTTGCACTTATGAATTGATAAGTAACGACCTTCTTGATACGATGGCATGCAGTCGGCCTCGGAGCACATTGAATAGTAATGTGTTTCTACGAGTTTCCATTGCTGTAAACGACACGTCAATATAAACTGCTTTCTAGATTTTACATTGGTAATTTTATCTTGAGAATTTGCATATATTCAACGCAATGAGTGTTTATTTAGATTTCAGATGCTGCGTTAGTGTTGAGTGTAACTTAGCATTTAATGTTGGTTCTTGTTTTATTTACTTTAACTTTATATGCTAATGGAACGTTTCATAATATTGTCTTAAGCATGCATAACAGCATTTTTATCACAAAATGTTGCTTCTCTCGCAGTTTTATTAGCACAGTGGTTCAGTTGTCCAGTTTCCGTAACTTTGCGGAAGTATCGTTTACATAAAAGTTTGTTGTTAGATACTGAAGAAATATGCGGTTTCGAGTGCGATGGAGTTGCGTAAATGATTTGTTTGTAAACACTGAGCGTCCGTCAAAGACAATTGACCCACTTCAATCGAACCTACGTCTTTGCCGATATCAATCGTATACACAAAGTACAAACAAAACACAAACAAAGAGTTTAGAACCTTATGTCAACTAAATAAGAAAGTGTTAACGAATACATTCGTTTCGACGTTGACGAAAACCTTGTGGTAAAGAAAATTTGGTTGGAGAAAGTAACACAAATTGGAATGACGATTAGCAGATACGAGTGCATTTTAGGTTGACAGGTGTGAAGATGGATTATCCGACTATAGTAATGAGGAAGAAATGACAATTCAGACCGTCTGTTATGTAGACGTTAACGAATTCTGACATTATTTCTGATAAAACCGTAGAAACTCCGTGTAGATGGCGAATTTGCCACAGCTCAAAGGAATGATGTGTTACTAAAGCTTTGTGTACAAAGATTACAATAACCCACTTTCTAAAGCCGACATTTGCAAGTTCCAAAAAAACAAGGCTTAGGTACTTTGTAGCATACGGTCATGTTCTTTTTTGCGGTAACCAATATTTTTAACCGACTTCAAAAAAGGTGGAGGTTCTCAATTCTGATGTTTTTTTTTTTCTACGAAGACGAGAGTTTACAAAAAGATGAGTAGTCAGGAATCACTGTAATCAGATGATTTTTGAAGGCGCAATTTTAAAGTCTATTCAAACGTATGTGTCAAATTAATATTATATCAAGTTAAACTATTTTAATGGTAATTAAGTAAATTTCAAAGTGAATAGCACTATTTAAAAAGTTATAAAAATGTTTAAAGTTGTAGAGTAAACTGAACTTTATTGTGTAGGATTTAAAGTAATTTTTCCATAAACTCATATTTGTTTACATTTTTGGCAAATAAATCGCGAATGGAGTATAATTTGTATCATCTCAGCTTTCGCCTGCAGCTTCACCCGCTTGGATATCGGGAAATATCCCACGGGAACGTACTACCGGGATGAAACGTATCATAATAAATAATATTATGTGTTAATCCAGCAGGGCAATTGCGTTTCAACATTTCAAACAACATTCATTGCGTTATTTACGTGTTGATCAGACAAAATTTTTCGAAATTATGAAGCATTGGGCTATCAAATGCAAAATGAATTTTTCGAATCCGACTAGTAGTTCTACAGATTTGCGCATTCAAACATGGAAACTCTTTAGCTATATCATTAGACTATACTAATATTATAAAGAGGCAACGTTTGTAAGTTTGTATGTAGGGAGTAATCTCTGGTAGGTACTACCTACCAGTCGGATTTGAAAAAAAAATGTATGTACATATTTCATAACCCAATTCTTGAGGAAGGCTATAGGTTATTTAACATCACGCTATGACCCTTAGGAGCCGAGCAAAAAGAAAAAAAAAAGAAAGAACGCTAAGCAAAAACGAAGTAATGGCGCGGGCAGGCGATGAGATGCGTCGGAGTGGGTTGGGGGAACAAGACATTTCACGCGGACAAAGGTGTCCTCTCTGTTCGTTTACTCTCATAGTCCGATGGGACGGTAATCCGACACCACGGGGACCAACGGCTTTACGTGCTTTCCGAGGCACGGGGGTATTAAACCGAAAACTTCTAACGCCTACGGGGCGGGTTTAGGATTACTAAAGACAAACTCTTACCAAAACTTTTCTTAGCTCTATAGATTTTTTCTTATCGTTACAAAACCTAAGACTTATTCAGTTGAAGTAATTATTAGCAAGTTTAATGCATTCGTCAAAAAAAATACCAATTATTCCGTCAACATAATCACTAAGCTACATGTTCCATTCGTAACATAACTGTCAGTTGTCCGTGAGTTGTTACTACTCGTAGTCATTACCCGAAGGTTCGGCGACGTGTCGTAACACTGGTTAGTGGTTACTGGAATGTGATCATGATTTACGAGTGTGTGTCTTTACGTTTGTTTTATAGCTGTTGAAACACTGGTTTGAGTTCCAAGTAACTTTTACGTTTTGGTTTTCATTTCTTCGTTAGTTTGAACTGATTTCCTTGTTTTTCGTGGTGGTCTTGTTATTTATAGAGACGGTTTTCCGGGTGGGAAGTTGATTAGAGTAGTAGTATTATTTTATTTCTTATTTTGTTATTAGCAGCGTCCTGCGGTTTCACCTGCATAAATGTCGATTCTGTGGGAATATCAGGATAAAACTATCCTATGTCCTTCCCCGGGATGCAATCTGTCTCTCTGCCAAATTTTTTAAATCTTGCTGTGACAGTATCTTCCTTACCTTACCTTACCTTACCTTATCTCTTCTGACGTTCAAAAGTACCTTTTATGTGCCTATTTGAAATAAATGCTTTGACTTTGACTTACAACTTCCCATGTAGGTATTCATGATTGCAGATGTAGTATATCTAAGTTATTAAGTAAACGATAAATGTTTTAAATGGGCCATCGTGTAAACCAACAGCGCCATTAACAGCCACCAACAATTTACAATACCATACATCTCCATAAGACGGAACACTTAATAAGTTGGCAACAGAAATTTTCTTCACAATAAGTGGTATGCCGTAACAGGAAGCCATGGTTGGCAATAAGGCACGATATTACAAGGAGAAGGTTCAGAAACCCAACTTGGAACAAGGCTATTCTTTCTACCAACCTTGGATCAGACGGAGGGACTGCCTCATTGGTCTAGTGGTCGCAACCGCTTCAGCTGAGCATGACGTCCGGGGTCGGATTCCAGGTCGGACAAAGTGTTATATTTTATTGCTGAATAGGCCCGCTTTTGACCTCGATCACGCCAGATGGAAAGCGATGGATGAGGTCTATGATAGAACGAGCATGCCCAGAAAATCCCTAAGGCACTGGAACTTCCACGCATCGCCGAAACACAGCAGGTTGCTTGACGCCGAACTCCGGTGGGAGGGTGGTCGCAAACCAGGTGGGCGTTAGCCCTACCACCGCAAGGGAAGAATTGGCCTGTTAAATAAGGTGTTGGGTGTGACTGTCCAGGGTGCGCCGCGAGCGCTCGGTTCAGTTTAGTAACTGGCGGAGCAAACTGCACTACACGAGGAGGCTTCTTCATACATCCCTATTACATGCGACTTAAACATAAGTGGCGAAATGTGGGAGTTGAGTTAGTACCTACTATAGATCACCTCTGCCTAACCCTTCGGGACAAACAGGCGTGATGTTATGTTATGTGCATCAAAATCAATTATAACGCTAACCGCTTACGAACTCTTCTAGATATCGAGTCCCAAATTGTGTCACATCTACATAAGGTCTGTTCATGTTTCCAATTGACGTTATTTCAAATTAAACAAATATCAACTTTATTTTAGTAGTAATTAAGTTGATTTCAGAGTGACTAGCACTATTGAAAAAGTTATAAAAATGTTTGAGGATGTAGCGTTAATTGAACTTTATTGTGCAGGACTTAAAGTTATTTTTCCATAAACTCATTTGTGTTTACATGTTTAGCAAGTAAATCGCAAACTCAGATTAGTGTTACCAAGAAAGAAAGTGACCTCAAACTAAAGCCTTGTCTTCTTCCTTTATGACAAATACAAGTAGGTTCTGCTTCATCTTCTTCTCTTGATATAAAAATAGCTCTTGCCTTCACAAAAATAAAACTCAAATTGAAAGAAATGTTGAAAAGGTGATAGATGGCTTGTGCTTCAGTGAACAGTGAACCTTCTTTTTGTCTTTATTTCATGATGTCAGTAACAATTTCCTAGCAAATTGAATGGTGACGTGAAACAGGCGTCGCGTGACGACTCCGTAACGATGTTGACAATAAAATAATGTTCAGCAACACTCATTGAGTAAAGAAATTTATGGAGAGATTGTTTTCCTGTTTTGTATTACTATTTTATTTTTGTTTGGGTTTTTATACATCTGCCCGTAACACATTACTGGATACTTAGATAGTTCTGATTTCGGGCAAAAAATGGGTTGAAATTAAATTTAGAATTCGTCAATGTGTCTGACACATGGGATATCGGGCGTCGAGCAGTAGTAAAAACCTCCATTGGTAGATTTACAACATCGTAACATTGTAGAATTTAGTTAATACATTTTTTTCAAGTAGGCAATATAAAGTAAAATATCTATATATACCTACAAGCTAACTCCAAGGTACATAGATGACGACAAATTTCGTTCACATGCAGAGTGGACACAAGACCAAGCGGAACCGGAACAGGACATGCGTTGCATTTGTAATCACTTGATGCGGAGCTTTAGAACACCTAACTAATAATTTTAATAGATTATCTCTTACAGTGCAGTCACTGTAAAAAAAAAATCTGTGAAATAATGTAGTAAAATCTAAACGTTTTAGCGCTGAAAACCTTTTGAAATCTAATTTGTTTCAAATATTACGTAGCCTGATGCAATATTTATGTTCTCTCGAGTCGTAACATAACTGGTCTTCAAAATTATGAAACACACGAAAAATATCATAAAAACCTGCATCTGACTGACAGTCCAATCAAATGTTCTCACATGTACAAATGCCAATAAATTGTCAAACTTTACAACACCTAATTACATGCAGAAAAAGTCAAAGCAACGAAACAATGCAGCGGCCAAAAAAAGAAGGCATTGTACTCGATTATAGTGAAGCCCTATGCGCAAGAGTCAAACGTAGAGGTGGTTATGAATATAAAGCTGATTCTATTCCTGATAGAGAACGATATAAGGGTAACAACCATAGAGAATATATACAACCAATCATAGAGAGAAGAGAGGAGGTGCGGACAACCGTAGGTGAGAATAAGAGATAAAAAGTAAACCATGGAAGAGCTGTTTCCTGCTTGGCATTTACCTATATGAAAATATTTAAGATTTTTTTATTGCTGTATGGGCCTGCTCTTGATCTTGGTCATGCCTGATGGAAAACGATGGATGTGGTCCATGATGGAACGAGCGTCCCCAGAAGATGCCTGTTCACTTTTGCTTTGAAAGCAGACGGGCGGTTATTTGTCAGCAGCTAACGTTCTTTTGCAGAAAGATGGTAATGATGATCTCGATGATATAAATATCACAAACTGAACAGGAGTGATTATTATTCCATTGATCAAAGATGCTTTGAAACCTATTTAAGGGGATGCCTTCAACGGACAACTCGATGCTCCTATGCACGTACACTCAAGTGTTTATGGCTATGTGAAGCAAGGCGATGACATCGCAAGCGCAGACGACCTTGGCTCCATATTTATAATTGCACGTAACATTGTCCCACGAGGTATTTCATTGCTATGCCGATAGAATCGCTGATCAATGATTACACTTACACCAACTTGCACCCATAATAGGCCATATTATGACTCCATGGTCGTATTATAATTTACGCAGCTTTTTAAGTCTGTTGCTAATTATTTTGTGAATCCCAGAAAACGAGTTCTAAATTCTATTGTTTTATTTTTCCACTAGCTTCCGTCCTCAGCTTCGCCCGCATGTTATGTCGATAAAAAACCTATCTCTTTCCGCAGGGTTCAAAGTATCCCCATAGGTACCAGATTTCATTAAAATCGGTCTAGTCGTTTCGGATATTAGCCGGAACAAACAGACAGACAAACATTTAAAAAAATATTTTTTTGTTATAGATAAGTACTGTTATCATATCACGCATTTAGTAAAAAGCTGTTATTTTGACATTACAAATAGACACTTCAATTTTATTTATTTGTATGGATTAAAAACTATAAACTATACGTACGTGTACGTACGTAAAAACTATACGTTTCATAAAATCCATGTCCAATACAATCTCCTCAAATCTTGTGATATAACAGACTTTACAATCTTCGGATATAACGAGGTCATCCATGTTATACCATCGCCTTTAGAGTCAAAAGGTCATACGAACCCAACGGTATATTCCACAAAACGGCCCGTTATTATTTTCTTCGCAATACCAGCTTATTATATGTTATGGAATCTCTCAATGACTTTGTCGTTTTAAATCCCATCTCCGGTTGTCGCTACTTTTTGTTTAAATTCAATAAAGTATTCCGCTGGTAATGTAGTAACAGAACATGTTCATCGTGGGAAGAATGAAGACCGCTATGTCATAGTAACAATATAATAATTATTTAAACATCACTATTAAAAATACCTGAGATTATTTAAAAACATATTTAAGTAAGTATACCTAAGGTTATCTATACAAATAAATAAAATTGAAGTATCTGTTTGTAATGTCAAAATAACAGCGTTTTACTAAATGCATATGAATGTTTAACATTTTTGTCTGTCTATCTGTTTATTCTGGCTAATCTTCGAAACGCCTCGACCGATTTTGACGAGACTTTCACTGGAAGATAGCTGTGGCTTTTGTTTAAAAAAAAACCATGAAATTCATTATGCACACGAACGAAGTCGTGAGCACAGCTAATATATTACAAATACTTAGTATTTATTTATTTCAGAGAAAATCTCCATATACATAATATTACATTATCACATTACAATAACATAAAATCACTATAAGTTAGTGTGTTAGCAACAAATTGTACCTGTTAAAACATAAGTTATGTTTGTATTGTTAGTATACCTACCTAATTACCTATACCTAACCAATGCCGAATTACCTATACCTTAACAAATGTCAGAATGTTTGAATATTTGTAAATACATAGTTTAATTGACTTCGGCCACAAAATACAGAGAGTACAGAACTCAATCTACATACAAAGTGCGCTCGAGTAACGCATACATAGACACCGCTCATGGACACGATATCTCGGACCAGTTGGGACCAGTGCGAGGGCGAGTGCCATCCGTTTGAGACACGCGTCTGTAAAGTGCAAAAATGGAGCAACAAAAAAGTAGTTATAACTGTTCAGTGGACGGTTGTTTAAATTCAACATTAAACGGTGAATTGACGTTTTTTAAGCTACCAGTTATTTCAGAGATGTAAGTAGGTATTTGTTTGTATTTCGTTGGTTCGTTTTAACATAACACAGAATAGTTAGGTAAGCGCCCCGGCCCCCCGCCCCGCGCCGTAAAAGCGAACATGACTTTGTGATTCCTATAAGCTAAAAAATACGCTCATCTTCCTCATTTGAAGATACGAGTGCCACTATCACGATAGTTTTTGTGTATAAGTCAAAGTTGAAAACCCTAGCGCGACCGCCGAGCGTAGGTATGAAAAGTGAAGTACAGACGCCAGCACATCAAGATACTACAATTGTCAAATTTCTGAAATAGATTTTCAACTTTATCGCTAAACCATAAGGTTCAAAGTTGATTGGGAAAATTTGACAGATTGGGGTAGCTTGACGTGCTGGCGACTGTAAATACATGTGATTGACTTCTGTACCTTTTTGATTTGTGCTTAGGCCGTTCTATTTAAAAAAAAAATGCCAATGACTGCCCTTATCCACTAGCTTTGCAAAGGTATAATCCTAGTTCGTTGACGTTGCTAAATGACGTAAGCAGCTCATAAGTCTTGTCGAGTCCAAATCCAATTTTCAACCTGAAATATGCGATTGAATACAGCCGAATACATTCATAAACATTAGCGTCAATCTTAGAAGATAATCCTCCCGGAATGTTTAAGTTTCGGTTTCAGTTTCCCTCTAGTAAGTTTCAGTGACCCGACTTACGAGTTGCAGGTCGTGGGTTCAGACCCAGGCAGGCGCTTTACTTTGTGTTAATTTATTTCATCACCATTGCTCTCAAAAACGGTGAGGGAAAACATCTTGAGGAAACCGGCTTGTCCTAGAACCAAAAATTCGAAGATATGTGACATCTACCAACCCGCACGTATGGGCCGTAATCCACCACGCGGGCCCACCCGCGTGGTGGATTACGGCCCATTACCTCTCACAGAGAGGAGGCCTGTGTCCCAGCAGTGGGAATAGTACAGGCTGATTATGTATGTATGTATGTAACTTTCAGTGAGAAATAGAAATCGTGAGGTAGCGTCAATATACCCTGCAATTTACAGCAATTTGTTAATTTGTCCCATCTATTATTCAATTAAACACTCTACAGGCTTCAACGAATTAGGTCACCAGTATATGTATGCAACTGTACTATTGAGATATGCATTTGTACTTATACATTTGCCATTTTGCGCTAAATAATTGAAGGTATAACTTCAATTATTTAGCGCAAAATGGCAAATGTCTATAGGTACCAGCTAAACACGAAAATGGAAAATACCAGCAAGAAAATTTAAAACAGAAATGAAAAAAAATGTAATTTAAGTATGCCTAACCTCTCTGCCTGTGGGATTACAGGCGTGGTGTTAAAAAAAAATATTACCTTCAGTTAATATGTCGCACCTCCGATAAAATAGGGTTACAACTCGAAAAACCTGGATTTTTTAGAAACGCGAAAATAAACTCACGGATTTGGTAATCAGTCTTTATTCTTACGCTATTATTATTTGATCAAAATTATACATACTTGAAATGCTTACAAAAAATATGTTTTAATGGCACACGCTGGTTTTCAATTTTCCGGCAAAACAACCTGAAAATTCCTGTAAATGACTTTTTCGAATTGTAACCCTATTTTATCAGAGGTGCGACGTGTGGTTCTGTTGTTATGTTAGTGTAAAAGTTAAACGGAACGTATGCGCAATAACGTAGCGTTATTTGGACCGCTACCGCCTTATTACAAAACGAGTTCTAACTTTAGACCTAGCCTAAACCTGCGAGACAGTACAGTTACTGTATTTAAACTTTATTTCGCCGAACGTAGAGTTCGTAGTTCGTTTCGTTCGTTCGTTCGAGTTCGTTCGTTTAAATCTGGCTCTAAAGATAAACCTTGTTTTTTAATACGGTTGGTAATGTTTAGTAAGGGGTGACAATGACGTCATAATTCCACACAGTTCTATCTTTGTTAACCGTATCCTGTCACATGTCATTAGATATAGCCCGCACACGTAAATGATGGGGTCATATTAATAGACAATACAGCAAGCTTGTATTTATCTTGTCAGCAATAATATTGATAATAGTGACACATAATTATTATTATGATTAAGTAGGAATGTAATTTTAACGGCAATATCCCTCCGTGCCTCGGAATGTACGTCCCGGCTAACATCTTTGACAGTCGTTACAGGTCGTCAGAAGCCTGTAAGTCTGACAACCGGTCTTAACAAGATGTGATATATTTCCTAATAACTGGGTTGTGGATATTAGATAGGCAGTCACTCCATGTAAAATACTGGCTTATTAGTCGATTCGTACGAATTTACTCACCTGGAATGGTCGAATTTTCATAACATGTAGGTATTATTTTTTCTATAGGCGATTCGCACGAAGTCAATTTATTTGTAGGCGAGTCGACAAATCTAGAGATATGTACTAGGCAATTGACCCCTTTTTGAATGTTATGCGATGAAGTTAAGAAAAAAGTACGTTTTATAATATTTAACTTTTATCATTTCCGTGCGCTAGTATCCTTTTTTCTATACTTTATTGCATAATATTCAAAATGTGCCAAAAATTGCCTAATATATATTTCTGGAGTTGTCGACTAATAAGTCAAAATACTGTTATTCAGCTGCATCCGGTTAGACTGGAATCTGACCCCAACATATTTAAAGACTAGGCACATGATGACGTCCTATGTTTTCCTTCCCAGCGAAAGCACTAGGAAGTGGTGAAGGGCGGGCGTTTTGGGGGATTGTCTTTTGTAATTTTGACGTTCGAAAAGTGCTGATTCTCAGCCTAGTTTGAATAAATGACTTTTGATTTTCATTTTGACCTTATTAATTTCCAAAATCAAAGTCTAATGATTATTCCTGACAAGGTGAGGTGACTGGTATAAAATTGCCGTTTTTGTCTTAGCTTTTTATATTTTATATCAAAATAGTCTTTACCATGTTTGGTATTGGTTTCTTTTGAAATGTCAATGAGATCGGCAGGTCATAGATAAACAGGTATATTATGTTCTATAAGGAAATGAAAAAGGATTCCATTCTAAAGATAGTGATTTCGTAATGAATGATTTAGTTAACGGACAACATAGATATTTATTACGTAAAACTTGATCATACAACTTACCTCTAAATCATAATTATCTCGTTAGTTCACATTTTATGGGAGCTATGCGTTACCAAATAATTACTTTATAACGACTTTTGAAAGAACATTCTAGAATCCACTTTTGACCTACCTAGATACTATTTAAATTTTAACCAGTTTTTTTTATCGCTAGTAAACATGAACCTACCAAATCCAATGAAGCACAGTAACCATGTCAAAAATGAGAGATTAATTAACCCAGTCGATTACGAAATTTCAGTATATACCTAATCCACCTCTTTTACATAAAATATCGCTCGATAGCCAAACCGCAAATTAACTAACCCCTTTTATAGCGGAATAACTTAGTATTTTTCCATATAAAGTTCAAGTACATAATAAATCAGCTAGTGAGACTCCGCACCTACTCGTACATATTTAACCTACATACGAGACGTTTACTTCTAAGGGCATGCCCTTAAGGGCCTCATGCATTCGAAGGCAACATTTCATACCAATTATCACTTAATCGCTTCACTGGTTTGTCGGCAACATGTAACTATCTACCTACTGCTTTTATACCTCTAATCTAATGAGATTTTGATTTAAAAAATAGCTTAACCATAATTCTTAATGGAATAATTGCAAAAACTAATCATGGAATGTGAGTGTTTGAAGTAGACTGATACCCATTTAGCTGGATCCTTCACCGGACGATTCAGTGCGCTCCGATCGGGTGCGGCAAGAACAATGCGCGGTCGATGTACACTGTACAGTGTACATTGTACTGCCGCGCGCGATCGGAGCGCACTGGATCGTCTGGTGTGGATTCAGCTATTGTTATAATATACAACCTGATTGACAAGACAAAATATACAACCTGATTGTGATGCTTCTCCCTAAAAATTGGGACTCCAAAATCAAGTTTTTTTTTGTTGCCAAAAAAACAAACAGCCTACGCCCCCCAGACTGTTTTTCGCACCCCGGCGCCCAATATGTTTAAGACGGCCCTGCAACGATCCCATCAAAAAAACATTATTCCATTGATTGCAACCCATAATTCACAATAGGACATTCTTGATTCTCGTCTGGTATATTACAATCGCGTTTAGTATGTGTGTCGTCCGTCGGAATGTGTGGGAGTGGTACGAGTACGTTTGTCTCGAAGCGACCGCTAACAACCGCGCTAAGTGTTGTACCACGATTTATACTTCAGTCGTGCTCGGCCCGCGAAATTTAATTTTTTTTAGATTTTTTGCAATTGGCTGGTCAGTATTAAGTTGTACGTTGATTAATATATGATTCGCGGCCGTAACAAATATGTATTTACAGAATTATAATCATTAAAGTCTTCAACACAACTTTCTAAGACCACGTAAGTCCAAAGAATAACTATTTCATGAAATCATCATTCTTTGGAGTTACGTGGTCTTAGAGAGTGAGAATATAACGATTGTATGAGATAATATTGATGAAGAAGTCCGCGAAAAATGAAATAAACCAGTAAAGGCGGGCCCTGTCAAATTAATAAAACCGGACAGATGGAATCTTTCTTGCTCTTTTATTGGAACGTGTTAGTTTTAAAAGAATATTTTGTGTTAAAAACATTTCGACGGTAATTATGGAAATAGAAATAGTCTTATAGAAAGGGTCTGCTTCTAATTTAAATGTTATTTAATTATGTAGGTTACTGTCGCGTCACCGAATAAAAAAATAAATAAACATGATGAGAAAGTTACGGAGACAAGACACAAAGTTACGGAGTTTCTTGCCCGTTCTTCTTTAGTACTTACCTATTAGGCGTTGGAATGGACAACCGGCTTCAGCTTTCTGACTGACTGACCCCTTGACAATTCAAAATTACCTGCAATTTGTACAACTATACAAACAATGAAATAAAATTAAAGTGTCTATTTGTAATGTTAAAATAACAGCTTTTTACTGAATGCATATGAAAGTTTACTTATAACAAAAAAAAATATTGTTTTTGTCTGTTTGTCTGTCTGTTTGTTCCGGATAATCTCCAAAACGGTTGGACCGATTTTGTCGGGACTTTCACTGAAAGATTGCTGATGTTATAATGAGTAACAAAGGCAACTTTTATTAAAAAAAAAAATTAACTTCAAGAGATCAATATTGGTTTTCGACATCCACCATCGATTTTGGTTTTCCACGCGAACGAAGTCACGGGTACCGCTAGTTTGAAATCACACTAATATTATAAAGGTGAAAGTTTGCGAGTGTGTGTTTGTGTGTGTTTATATGTTTATTACTTCTTCACGCTCAAACGGCTGGACCAATTTTGTTAAAATTTTGTATGGAGTTAACAGATACCCTGCCTTGATTAACATATATTATAGGCTACTATTTATCCCGATATTCAAACGGGATTGACACTAATGCGGGTGAAACCGCGGGGCACAGCTAGTTTGAAATGAATGCTTTGAGTTTGAGTTTGACAACATAACATAAGTTCTTGAAAAGTTTTACGAACGTTTTAAATCTCTCTTAAAGCTTTTAATCAAAGTTGTCCAATCATTCTTACGTTGTAATGCATACAACCTAAGAATGATTGGACAACTTTGATTAGGTATGCCCTATACACTAAAGGATCCTTCAAACTGCACTGCAAGTCGCGCAACGAAGGGTGCCTTTGTGTCGCGCGCGATTATGTCGCGTGTCGCGCCTGTTTGTAGGAGCCTTAAGTTATGCTGCCAGGCAAATACCGATATTTTAAAGGTCAATTTGATTGCAAACATCGAAGATTCCACAGACCTTGCAGTAAAACCTTATGTATTGCGAAACCTGTCGTTTGATAAATAAACAATAATATATCTCGCCCCGTGTCTATACTTAGTTACTGTACCTATAATTGACTGGTAATTATAATAATATTCGTAATTATAATTATAATAATACTCGAAGGACCTAACACAAATAAAGACTATGACGGCATGAAGTCTCCTAGGACAGCATGCAAGCCGGATAACATCTATCACATGATTTCCACATAATTTTTACTCTGCCTTTAAGAATAATCTTATCTACCTTAGTTCTGGACTAACACAATTTAGACACTAAAAATAATTCTTCTTCTTAGCGTGTCGATGGCAATCTAAATGGACTCGCACCAGAATTCGAATACCACTGATGTCAACCGCAAAACTCATCTCATTGGGACATTCTTTGCGTCCAAGAAACCCATCGAGATGAAACCCACAGCCGGTCACATATTCCTGGACTTACACTTATCGCCAACATCTGTCGCCCGACGCACGGTAACGCAATGTTTGCTAAGCATACTATCCATAGTATGCTTACGCCGAGATATTCCAGGATAGGCCATAATTCTTTTTAATTTGAGCACTTGGTGGATGAAGTGCTCAAATTAAAAAGAATTATGGATTGATAAGCATCTGTATCCATACTCGGTGCATTGTCATATTTGTGACTCGCAAACTCAGGCAGGACAATAGGGAATATGCATGAATTTTTTTCATGGCATTTATTAACAAAATATGAAAATACCGTAGTAGAGATGACAAAAAGTGAAATTAAAATTAAAATCGGCCAAGAAACACGGCCGATATGAGCATTTAAAACTATTGATTACACACCAATTAGACAGAGAGATCCGACATAGACTGTGACGTCACATGTCACTACGGCCATATAAACTCCGTGTTAAATTTCGTTTTGCGAGAAAGAGATAGAAACAAATCTTCGATGGCTCATATCTTTTTTAATTTCATAGTTATCCGAAAAACAGTTTTACTAAACTGTTTATTACATGAATGAGGATTAATTTTTTAAATAAAAAAAAATCATGCATATTGACCTAACCACTTTCCCTCCTATCCAGAAAACCAGCCCCTACATTTTCATTACTCATACACATGTGAATTGCCATGGCCGTTTTGCGTAGATGTTATGATATTTTCCCCCAACTCGTTCTTTTTGTGTTTTGTGTTTTTTCTCTGCGTCATGTTTGCCGTTCTTTCTTTCTATTAATAAAACTGTGGAAAGTAGGTGCAAAAACAGTCGATTGTTAATTAAAATGTCTATAAAACATAACTCAAGTTGCTCGGTACATATTTTATTATATCTTCATATCGTTCACGCTTTCGAGCCATCAGCAGATCAGTAAGTGGTACAAGAATGTCCCGTGTCTGATGACTGTTAGTTTAAAATGTAGGTATACTAACTTCTAAGTAACTAGCAGTTAGCACGCTAGACTAAACTACAAGCTAGCGGAAAATTAATAACATGGTGTTGAAGTTAAGAAATCTTCATGATTTGTTGCTTGTACATTTTTTTTTCAAATTGGTATTGTGTCCACCTAAGTTTGTTTCGGCCTTTCTTCTCAGAGTAGACAGATAGGAAATGCCAACCCCATCTACTTTTTAAAATATGGTTGATGTGTAAAAATGTTTGTTCAAGCCTACTTACATATTTATGTAAGTAGGCTTGTACAAACATTGTAAGTTAATTTAACAAAAAACATCTACAGAGTGGAATTTTGTTAGTGATGTGATGACACTGGTATCTAATTCACTCACATACTTTGTGAGATCTTTTTTAAACCCACTTAAGGCACAATGGGATGCAAGCTATTGCCATACTTTTGTTTAAAGTCATGTATAGGTAACATATGGAATTACTAGTTTCAGTCCTTCGTTATCCTTGCTCATCATCATCATTCTTCGGCTCTTATCGCATTTTATTTTCATTCGGCGCAACATGTATTTTTTTCCTTACTTTTCTCTATTAGTCGTCATCTGTACACAATCCATCCACTGTTTCCTTGATCTTCCCCTACTTTTACAGACATTCATACTCCTTTCGCTTCTATCCTTGCTATGCCTTCAACTATGATGTGGTCATTTGTCCTTTGATTGAATTTTACGAATCTTTGCCTCAAATTGAACAATTTTCTGCCCGCTGAAAGAATTCAATGAACCTCATACATAACTCCCGACTTCAATACCTGCATTATGTGCTAAACAATTACCATTATGCTACATTGTGGTCTCCTCCTCGTATGATGAGAGATGATAGTGTAGTCCCGTCCGTTTAGTCGGTTATGCGCCACATATTCAAAGCGAAGAGCGAACATCACTAGTACACCTGCCCCTCACTAGTCTGTAACTCTATAGTTCATTCGTTCTTTATGTCAACTACGCGTCACATAAAAAATTCTTTTCTTTTACTTTTTATTTTTTTTTAAGTGTGATTTACTTCAAAAATGGGGAAAAGAAAGCACGCAGATAAATCTCGTGAACGCTTATT
Source organism: Luperina testacea (assembly GCA_927399505.1). NCBI lineage: Eukaryota > Metazoa > Arthropoda > Insecta > Lepidoptera > Noctuidae > Luperina > Luperina testacea. Next base: position 10,975,002 of record OV656768.1, on the reverse strand, counting down.
GAAGAAAATTAAGAAGTTGGAGGACAAGATTATGCAAATAAGCACGGATTCGAGTGACGAAGGTACCGGGTTTTGTAATAAACTTATACCTTTTACCTTACATATAGACGTGGATATTTTGCAGTAATAAGATCAAAAGCCATCTTTTCTATGTTACATTTAACTGCACATAACATCTATCTAAATATTGCGAGTAATGTTCGCATGTAAAATTTACGAGAGCAACAAAATGGCGGACCTACAGGGCGCCCTGCGGGGGCGCATTTTGGTCTACGACCGCCTTATTATGAACAAATAAACGACCTCTGGGATGCCTCGCGGGGGCATACACGGTTGTGTTTAGTTATAACCTTCAGGGAAGTCCTGCGGGGACTTACGTGGTTATAATAATGTTCAATGCTTGCTTACTAGCACGTAACCTTCAAGGGAGGTTCCGAGGGCTCCTTCATGGCTATTAATGTGCTAGGACAGGGCTACGGGGTGGACAGTGTGTACCTACATTCCTTCAGCATGCTTATGCTTTCACCTGTTTTTTCAGACATTGTGGTAAGCCCAATTATTCAATCACCTGAAAATAAGGAATATGATTCCCCGGCTCCAGAGGACATCGAACCCGAAATATTCAATGAAATCATTGACTGTGAAGAAGAGCCTATTCCCAAGGAGGAAGAGCAGTTAGAGGACAATGTCTTAGAGATACTCGGCATGGCTCCTCAAACAGAAATAAAAGGAGAGAACCTACATAAACAAATTGCAGAACGATGGGCAGTTATAATTAAAAAAGGCCTAGTTAAGGAGGAGAAGGAAAAGATACAAACTGACAATCCACCATTCGCAAACTTTGAGGTAATGAAACCACCGAAATTGAATCCAGAGGTTAATGCAGCAGTAAATGATGTTGCAAGGAAGAGAGACCATATCATTTATAAAAGACAGCAACAGATTGCAACTGCCCTGTCGTGTCTGGGCTCTGCGCTTCAATTGAACATGAAAGACCAAAAGCTTGAGTCTATTAAGAAGTTGAATGATGCATCACGGCTGTTATGTGACTCGCTTTTCATGGATACCAAGGGACGGAGATCTCTCTTGCTATCGGTCACAAATAAAAATATGAAAGAATTCCTTATTCAATCAGAACCAGGAAGCCTTCTTTTTGGTGATAACCTTACAGACCAAATTAAGACTGCCAAGTCAGTGCAGAAGTCAGGAGAAGAACTGAAAATACCTCAAGTCAAGAAATTCACTCCTCAACCAACTACACCAGGACCGAAATCCAGCAGTGCACAAAATAGATTTTTAAACTGGCGGGGCCCTCCTCGAGGCGAGGCGAAAAAGAGAGGGGGGCATCACCAAGGACAGCCGACACCACGACAGGCAGACAGGAGGCCACCAGAGAAAAAGTATCAGCGCAGGAAGTGAACCATCAGGTGGGCAGGCTTCAGCTACATTTGAGTAGGTGGAAGCAGATAACCAGTGACCCAACTATTCTAGACTGGGTCTTAGGTTACAAGATTCCCCTTGAAACAAAACCACACCAAAGCAACATTCCATTAAATGACAAATTTTCTGCACAAGAGGTTATTCAAATATCATCAGAAATCAATAAGCTTATAAATCTAAAAGCTATAGAAGTTTGTCAATTTCATAGGGATCAGTTTTGTTCACCAATATTTATCATTAAAAAATCAATTGGATCCTTCAGATTTATCTTGAATTTAAAAGAATTAAATACTTTCATATCTACAGAACACTTTAAGCTAGAAGACTATAGAACAGTGTGTAAAATCTTGCAGAAAAATGATTTTTTAATCTCCATTGATCTAAAAGATGCTTATTACATGGTCAGCATACATAAAGAAAGCAAAAAGTACCTAAGATTCATCTTTCAAGGAAAGCTTTATCAATTTAATGTCTTACCATTTGGTCTATGCACAGCCCCATTTACTTTTACCAAAATTACAAAACCAATTGTTGCATATTTAAGAGAAAAAGGATTTATTTCAGTGGTTTATTTAGACGACTATCTCTGTATAGGTAAAGATTACCAGCAATGCTTAGAAAATATGACTGCAACAATGGATATATTAGAAAGTTTGGGATTTATTATTAATAGAGAAAAATGTAACCTTATACCTAATCAGTACTGCAAGTTCTTGGGTTTTATTTTTGATACAGTGAATATGACATTAGATATTACAACAGAAAAAAGAAACAAATGCTTAAAAATAATAAGGGAACTATTAAATAAAAAACAAATTAAAATAAGAATGTTGGCTCAAGGTACTGGAACATTAGTATCAGTTTGCCCAGCTATTAAATATGGTATGCTTTACACCAAAGAACTAGAACGACTTAAATATCTTACATTAAAAGATAATAATGATAACTATGAATTCTCAACCACATTAAATTCAAACTGTAAACACGATCTTGAATGGTGGTCTCATAACATTTTATCATCTACTAATCCTATAAGAAAAAATTCTTACAAATTAGAAATATTTACCGATGCCTCCAACACAGGTTGGGGTGCATCTTGCGGTTCTGAAACTGCCAGTGGTCACTGGAGTCAAGAAGAAACTCAATTTCACATAAATTCCCTAGAATTAATTGCTGCATTCTTTGGATTAAAATGTTTTGCAAAAGACTTAAGAAATAGTGAAATATTATTGAGAATTGACAATAATACTGCAATATCATACATCAATAGACAGGGGGGCGTTAGGTATACTCACTTACATCATATTGCTAAGCAAATTTGGCAATGGTGCGAAACTAGAAACCTATGGATTTATGCTACATACATAAATACCAAGGACAACATAATAGCAGATTTTGAATCTAGAAAAGAAGTAAGTAATACAGAATGGGAGCTAAATGACACACATTTTCAAAAAATTGTCTCTATATTTGGTGAACCGTCAATTGACTTATTTGCTTCACGAACTAACTCCAAGTGCCAAGACTATGTGTCATGGCACCCAGATCCTGGGGCAATAGCAGTGGATGCCTTCACTATTTGTTGGTCAAATTACTATTTATTCTATGCTTTTCCCCCATTTTCTATGGTACTCAGGACTCTAGAAAAAATTATTTCAGACAGAGCAACAGGCATTGTAGTAGTACCATACTGGACTACTCAGCCATGGTTCCCAATTTACAATAAACTTCTATTACAGGAACCTATCATTTTTCAGCCTTCTGAATATCTACTCTCCTTGAACCATTGCAGAACGAGTCATCCCCTACACCAGAAAATGAAACTGATGGCAGGACTATTATCAGGGAAACATTCTTAAGATTCGGGATCAACAATGAAGCAGTAGAAATTATGATAAATTCAATATCCAAGAGTACACTAGATCAATACTGTCCTGCTATAACGACATGGGCAAGGTACTGTAAATTACATACCATTAATATTAATAATCCTACCATAACAGACGTCATCAAACATTTAACTCTGAGGTTCCACGAAGGTTTGTCTTATGGAAGTCTAAATTCAATTAGATCTGCACTGGCCTTGATAATAGGTCCACATTTAGGTACAGACGAAAAAATAAAAAGACTTTTCAGGGGTTTTTTCAGGCTCAGGCCTCCTAAACCAAAGTACAATATTACATGGGATGTGTCTACTGTCTTAAATTATATTGAACACAATTATAGCCAGAAAGATGATTTACAAGCTATTACCAAAAAGACTGTGACCTTATTAATGCTAGCTACGGGCCAAAGGGCCCAGACTATATCATTGATTAGTATTAACAATATTGTGATTAATGAAGACTGTGTCATAATTAAGATTGATAAGTTGATTAAGACATCAGGGCCAAATAGGATGCAACCCTTTTTGACTCTTCCCTTCTTTAATAAGGATAATATTTGCCCAGCCAAAGCTGTTATTAGCTATTTAGAATTAACTAAATCAATAAGAAATTCTAATCTATTGTTTATTTCAACAAGGAAACCTTATAAACCTGTGACACCTAGTACAATTAGCCGCTGGGTTAAGAAAGTCATGGAAGAGAGTGGTATAGACATAAGTATATTCTCAGCACATAGCACTCGCCACGCTTCGACGTCTGCTGCCTATAGTAAGGGGGTAAACATAGACGATATTAGAAGAGCGGCTGGTTGGACGGGTGAGTCAACAACCTTTGGCAGATTCTATAATAGACCTATTATAAATAATAGAAATTTTCCAGAGGCAATATTTAATAATTAAACTACATGAGTAGGTAAAAAGACTGATTAATTTTACCTAAGGTTAATTAATTAAACTAATTCATTAATGAGAGGATTTATTTTTTGTTATAATTATTTTTATCTGAAAGATTTATGTTCAAAAATAAATGTTTATTGATTTTACAACTTGACTTTAAACATCTACACTATCATCTCTCATCATACGAGGAGGAGACCACAATGTAGCATAATTAGGAAGTCAAACGAGCTTACCTGTAAGTAAGGTTCGACTTCAATTATGTGAAATTGTGGTCTCCTCCGAAGATGATGAGTCCCCCCCTACCCCAAGGACATACCAAGTTAACACTTCGTATAAACCCCAGGTTGTAAAACCAATATATGGAGATACTGTGAACTTAATGAACTATAGAGTTACAGACTAGTGAGGGGCAGGTGTACTAGTGATGTTCGCTCTTCGCTTTGAATATGTGGCGCATAACCGACTAAACGGACGGGACTACACTATCATCTCTCATCATCTTCGGAGGAGACCACAATTTCACATAATTGAAGTCGAACCTTACTTACAGGTAAGCTCGTTTGACTTCCTAATAAAGGGACAAGTAATTTTCACGCCACTTATTGTCTATAGACCGGTCGAGAAATTAACTCACAATACAAAAACCACATTAATTCAGTGTGTGAAAAGCATAGACCCGAAGTACATACTATTAGTAGTAAGTGGTAACTGTGTGGTCAGTGAAGTTGCCATTACCGTGTGTGGGGAGTTGGGCACACAACCGTCCATTACACGCTGTTTGAAGATGATAAGCGGCGCAAGCGCTGCTTTTCTTTTTCAAGTTGAATGTGTAGAGTGTACGCACTGGCTTGTTAAATGGTAGTCAATTAATTAGGAGAATTGATTAGAAAGGTTGATTAATTTTCTTTTAATGTTATGAGATTCCATATTGTAGGATTTTCCCATGTGGAATTTGCAGAAAACACTTTTATGACTAAATCATGTGATTATGATACGTCATAGGTATACTGGTCAGCTCAATGTAAAGCCAATTCCATGTTTCGACAATAAGGTCTTGCGCATAATGTAGTGTTCTTTTCACGGATATAGTTATTTTCTTGTCGTCGAAAATAGACTATGACATTATACTTCTCTATTGAAGAAAAACGTAACATCCAGATGTTATGTCATTTGTTTGATGTGTTCATCAGTGACACGTGGCTCTAATTCTATTCAATTTCCGCTCCAGTGCTGATGGGTATCACGGCTACTATCCATTAAGCGTACCTTCATTCATTGTATGGAGTTGTTGGTATTTTATAGTACCAAGAATCGGATTTTGGTCATTTTGGAAATTGATTTGATACTGTGAAAAAAGGAGAGTCTTAGTAGCCTAAAGGGCCATAATTGCCCGACGAAGTGTCCCTAGGAAACTGTAGGACAGATTTTGCGTCATCAAACTCTAGGTGTACCATGTATCAGGTCAAGGATGGTGGATGGGCAGCCTTCGCTTTTTTCAAATTTAAATATGATAAAATCTATTTCAGTTTCGAAAACAAACATCTTCTACTTAATTTATTATTTATTTAATTTCATCATGTTTATAATATCTACTTACCGTTCCATTGATCTCTAAATAAATAGCCATAAAAATTCAGAAAGCGTTGGTACTTCAAAGTAAACGTTTTTATTACCATTGCACGTCAAATCTTTGATGTTTTTGAACGGTAGTGAACAAGCTACGTGTTAAGGAACCATTAAGTCTATAAGTGTATTAACAACATGTTTCAAAACACCTGTGTTTATATTATGTAATTTTGTGTACATAGTTACAAAACTGATACAGCTGAGTATTACGGCTGTCATTCGTGGATCTTTGACAGTCGTTACGGGTAGTCAGAAGCCCGAAAGTCTGACAACCAGTCTTACCAAGGGGTATCGTATTACCCAGTTACTGGGTTGTGGAGGTCAGATAGGCAGTCGCTCCATGTAAAATACTGGTATTCAGCTGCATCCGGTTAGAGTGGAAGCCAACCCCAAGATACTTGGGAAAAGGCCAGGCAGATATTATAATAGTTAAAAAACATTGAAAACGTTTTCTGAAAAATTCATTCTACAGTACTTTCATAATTATTTTACCTCTGATTTTGCATCTCCGTCAAAACTATAGTGATCTTTATTGTCGTTGCAATACGGTTGCTGTTAGCTTACTGCCATTGTCAAGTGACAAGTCTGTCAGAATCACAGTGACCTTTATTTTTCTTGCAATAAGTTTGGTATTGGGTTGCTGCTGTCAGAGGTTAAATAACTCTGAAAGGACTGTGTTTACGTGTACGTAAGTTCAGAATATTGACACTAGTATTCAAATCTTAGGTAGAATTTTATTGATGCAATGAAAAGTATTTATGTATTTGGCTTTAAAATAATATGTGAAGTAGAAGCCTAAATGGCAAACGGGGGTCAAACGTAGTGAAAAAATATTTGCATTGTAATTAAGGGTATGTAAACAGCACCTGGCTGTTTAAGATTTCGAAATAAATACCAAAGCAAGCATAGGAATTAGAATGCTATTTATCTACCTAATATTGTATGGAATATCCGTTACCTACAATATGCTTGTATATTTCATTTAATTGATTATACTAACATATAATTATGTACAACAATAACATCTCAAAGACCTATACATACAATAACCAGAAAAATAACTCAATATTGGTATTGTGTTCGACCTCGTTGTTATTTGTACCAAACCCAGAATCCGTTCATTGTACTTTAATATAAAAACGTATATTATTATATACGAAGTACATGGTCCATTTCCTCCGATTCTTCCTAGCCCCGCCTACTCTTGGGAGGACGATTACCTCTATGAGGTCATCGAACTTCACTCTCTTTGAGAAAGGACGGATACAGGCATTTAGTTACAAGCCGCTCACATCAGCTGTCTGATTTTTCAGTGTCGTTGATAGTTGAAATCCGTTTTTATTTTGACTAATCCGGCAAAGATGTGAAGTTTTGCTTATAGGAATAGAACTGGTTGACTCTTGCTTTGAAAGAACTTTCTTCTATCAATTTTATCTTTTTTTTTTCATTTATTTTTGATCAATCAATCACCCAACTGATAGTTTGCGGGATATTTTTAGTCCAGCAGTAGAAAAACTTAGTAAGATTTCAAAACATTTTCTTTTTTAAACAGGTGATTTGACAAGTTTTTATTTGGCGAAAAAAATACGGTTTATAAAACCGTTCGGCAGTGTAAAGTAAAGATTCTCCACGGTTCGTCTCGCGTTAATGTCTACTTATTCGATTTTTTACAGACTCGAATGGATTTAATTTTGATGGCAAAGAAAAATATGTTTGGCAATATTAATATGCGAACTCATTGTGATTGTAATTCAAATATAACGGGCTATATTATTGTAGATGAAATAACTTATTTATCAATCATGATACAAAATTGAGTGTGGTGCACGTGTTTGTTTAGATTTTTTGCGTAACTTAATTAAGTTTCAATTCATTTTTATGTCGTTGTTAAAGTTATTCGAGTTCTCAATTTCTAGGGTCGGAACCCTAGAAATTGAGAACTCGAATAACTTTCGAATAACTTTGGGTACGGATACCCAAAGGATAAAAACGGGACCCTATTACTAAGACTCCACTGTCCGTCTGTCTGTCTGTCACCAGGCTGTATCTCATAAACCGTGATGGCTAGAGAGTTGACATTTTCACAGATCATGTATTTCTATTGCCGCTATAACAATAAATACTAAAAACAGAATAAAATAATTATTTAAGGGGGCTCCCATACAACAAACGTGCTTTTTTCGGCGTCTTTGCCTTGTGGTACGGAACCCTACGTGTGGGAGTCTGACTCGCACTTGGCCAGTTTTTATAAGTTGTCGTGCACTATATGCATTTTGGTACTTATAGGCAGCTTTCTAATGAATCGTGTGTCATCAATTCCATTTGAAGAGTGCGGTGAAAGCAAACCGTTGCGTCATACAGTAAATAATATATCGAATGACTCGATCAAGTTTTGTTGACTTTATTGTTTCATACGATATTTGGTATGTTTACCTATAGCAGGTTTTATAATGCGATTTCTACGTTTCATACATTTTTTTTTACATAACCACGTTACTTACGAGTATACCTATATACTAAATTCATTGCTATGACAATAGTCATATCAATTTGAGCCTCTACTCCATTATTAAAGTATTTCCTGAAAAATCCGTAAGTGCCTCTTATCTGCTGAAATCAGTAGTTGAAGGCCTGAATAATATGCAACTTACCTATGCTATACCAAGAGACAGTTTCGATGAAATATCAAACAACTAGATACTTAATTGGGTAGGTAATCATAAATCCATTCAACAGTGAACAAACGGAAATGATGTGACAACATCTTTGCGGGATGTTGCACACCTAATACATTATAATTTCCTTTTATTCACTATTTTCCAATTTCCCATCAATAATTCTGAACACGCTAGAACCTAACACTATCTAAAAGAAAACGCGGCCCATCCGCACAATGACCAGTAAGAAGTCGCGGGTCCTTTACTTTCGACTTTCACTGATGTGTCGCTACTCACGGACACTCCTATTTGACCTTACTGAATGGACACAACAACAATGGACCGAGGTACTATGAACCCACTATAATACAGTTAAACCAGAGAAGGTATGCGCTTCGATAATCTTCGTGTGTCCGAATACGCGAGTAACCGGACAGAGGCGAAGCTTTTAATTTTTGTATAGCCTCGCTTTGTAGTAGTGCAACTATAATTGCGCCTTTATATGAAATTTTGCTGTCAGATTAACTAGTACCCGGTCACAACTCGTCATTTGTCCCTATGAAGTGTTAAAAGTTCTTAAGAATTGCATAGAGTTGTTAATCTATAAAATTTCTAACCATAATAAAACAAAATAGGCAAGTACTTCTATGGTTTTATCAGCTCTATATTAGATCTCATCATCGCATGCGTATTTCCGAAGATAGACGATGATTGCCGAAGCGCATACTATTTCTGGTCTGTAATATACTCTATGGAACTACTATAATGTATCTTATTAAATCACGTGCATTGTTACGTGAGGAATCCGTGGACTGCCGTACGACAGCGAAAAGAAATTTCATATCTGTCCGCGTAGAGACTATTGAGAAACCTGTTCTGTTTCGCTGGATAGGCCCGCTTTTACTAAAGTAGGCACAGGTAGAATGAATTGCGATGATTTCATGCTGATTACCTTACGTAATATTGAGGTAACCGATTTGTTTTACAGGATTACGTACTAGGCTTAATTAACATACATTATCATAGGAATCTTTGAGATAGCTAATGATGAACTGAATAAAACAAAAGTAAGATTGGTGCAACCTTTTTGCAGTATCAGTCAAACATTGATTAAAAAATCAACCAGCATCCTAATTGCGTAAAACACTCAATCTGAATCATTTTGAAGTACCTACATAATTATATTGCTAATCCATTGCTTCATATGTTTGAAAAATTTGTTTGCTCAACAACATAAATAACGCAATGAATGTTGTTGAACTGTCAAAATAAAAGCCATTGCTACTGATAGTGTGTTACGCAATTACCCCTTTGAACATAAATCATTAAGAAAATGAATAAATCAATAATATTTTTGAGTCCATTTTTCTTCGCCACTATCTTATAAATATCCTAACTTAATGTACATCAAGCTACCCGAAACTGTCAAATTTTCCCAATCAACTTTGAACCTTATGCTTTAGCGATAAAGTTGAAAATCTATTAAAGAAATCTGAGAGATTATGGTAGGTTGATGTGCTGGCGTCCGTACCTGTATAATTAAAAAGTAATTTATACAATAGCGCTGAATAGTATTGAGATGATATCTCAGCATATGATTACGAAAACAATGGATTTTTGAAATTGTTTGTAATTGTAATAAATTGTGCGATATGCATCAACATATTTTCTATTTACTATGCAATTTATTGCAGTAACTGAGGATGTGCTAACATTCGGACCAAGGTCTGAAATAAAAATGTTAAATTATAAGAAACCGGCGTTTTCTAAACTTGTTTATAGTTATTTTAGCAATGATCTTGAAACTTTCAATGCATATTAATATCATCTTTAAAGTTTACAGGATCGTGTATTTAATATTTGCTTATATACTTTCTTAAAACTTATATATTTGACCGCTTAAAAATCAATTAACTTCACCATAAGTAACTCAAAGCTCTTACTTTAGCTATATATTATTATCCTTACCATAAGTAATTCAAGTTATAATTAAGTAACACCTACTTATACAAATAAGATTTTCATACTTTCGCGTTAATTTCACTTTTACTAAGCGTGTTTACATTTAATTCAGGTACTTAATTGGCGAGGGTATAGTGGTAATTATTTTGAAGTTTACACACAGTCACGGTTAATAAGCGTATGTGTTGGTTCACACATTAAGTAATTGAATAATTGCACACGCGGATAATCTTGCGGTTGGCTAAAATGGCGCTTGATTTTGCATAAAACAAAATGGCTGAACACTTTCATTTACTGCTAAATTGTATTGACATTTCCAATAAATATTAGCCTGAAAGAAAAAAATGCGTGCGCTTATTCTCGTGACCACAGCACATAAGTTACAAATATTATTACCAACACTGTATCATTGCCTGTCAATTACGCGTTCTTATTATACGTTGAAGCGAATCCGTTGAATCAATTTCACCGAACTAAAGTGGCATTTATTGATAATATGATAGAACTTCTAAGAATCAATTATGGTAGATTATTACAGCATAGATGTGAAAGATGACAAAGACAAAGGGAAAATACGACTATTTATAGGTTACAAGATACTAAATTAACAAAACTGTTGTATGAAAGAACCAGTAGGAGAGAAACACGAGACGACTCAACGGTTCGAGGGTGACAAAATACAGGACCGATACATTAAACATACACACAAATAAATAAAATGTATAAATAAACAAACTACAGCATTTTAGGCCCTCGTTAGTTACACCACGACTGTATTTGGATGCGCTCGGTCTCTTTTAACTTTTTGTGTGTTTTGTGGCCAAAAGTGAAACTAAACAATCGCACAGTCGTCAGTTACGCATGCGTGTAAAGAAACGCATTAAGTTTGACGTGTTAGGTAAGTGATGACCTGTTAAGTTATCACTTAAGACGTGAGGCATTGCGTGTATGTTTACTTATTATGTGACTAATGACTTAAAGTTATCATGATGTACGCTGCAGATAAGTGCAACGAGTTGTAAGTTTTTCCGTATTATAATACAAACTTATTAGAGATATAAAGCGTTAATCTCTTGACTTTTATCATCATCTTCCTCCACTTGTACCCATGGCTTTGGCTTTCAATTCTGAAGTTCATAGTAAACTTTGATATTTAACGTGCATAAATTTATAAGGGAACTTGGTAAAGGCTTTATGCATCTTCCTAATTATACCCAAAAAACTGGAATACTGCATACAGAATTCTTAACCGTTGGTATCGTTTACTTCCTGAGTATCCTATTTGTTTTATTTAGCACTAGCTGCGCCCCACGGTTTCACCTGCATAAATTCTGATCCCGTGGGAAGATCAGGATACAAATTATCCTATGTGTTAATCCTGGTTATAAACTATCTGTGCGCCATATTTCATCCAAATCCGTACAGTCGTTTGTGCGTGAAGAAGCAACAAACATACACACACACTTAAAAAGTTTCGCCTTTATAATATTAGTGTTATGTATTATAATCAGCCCATAATGTTCTCACTACAGGGATACAGGCCTTCTCTCAGTGAGAGAGAGTGGGTTGTCATCCATCACGAGGGCTCGTGCGGTTTGGTAGACATCACATGTCTTCGAATCACGTTGATTTACGTTGTTTTCCTTCACCGGTTTGTGAGCAGGTGGTGATAACATAATTTACACAAAGTAAAGCGCTTGCCTGGGTTGGAATCCACGACCTACAACTCGTAAGTTGGGGCCGTATCCACTGGGCCACCACTACTCTCCTTGCCTTTTATTTTCGGAACATTAAAAAAAGTAACCTAGATAAAGTGGATAAGACAGAGATTAAAACAGAAGAAGAACTAGCAGGGGATCCAAGGGGGGTTCATGGGATCAGACCGGAATAAATCAATTTATACAATCTCTTACCTATCTAATTTATAAATAGATGCAATAAACGAACATGTCGTCGCCTTAGAGTGAAAACCTCGGGAATGCAATACTTCGTAAGTAGCGTTTTATGCATTTCGGACAATCGTATATTATCGAACAGTTCTGGATATAAAAGCGGGTTAATTTCCATATTAATTAATAAGAATACAGACCTCCTTTTTTCAAGTTGGTTTAAAAAACATGAAAGACGCCGTACAAAAATGTTACAGCACGCAGTTCTCTCTTCCTCCTGAAAAGTTACTTCTTTTACACTTACGAGGTTTTCACTCTAGGCGTCGATGTGTAGTATCTACATAGTCGGGACAATTGGCAGTATACTTCATGGGAATTCATGTTCTAATATCTACACCATACGAACTCGTAAAATAAATTCAAAACCTAACGGACGCTTACAAGAAATTAAGTATGTACAGTTGATAAATAAACATATAGATATACATACTAAATCGTTCAAAGAATGCAAATCGCTTGCTGATTAAGTGGATAAATAAGTTAAGCTACGATGACGTAGAGAATCTTCTACAAAATATAAGGTAATTCCGCTCCCTGTACAAAACAACCACACACACGCACACTCACACCCACACCACACACACACACCACACACACACACACACACCACACACACACACACCACACACACCCCCCAACACACACACACCAGTCAGACTATTGATAATCTTTTCTTTCTTCTTTCTTTATTAACATGTTGCACTAATTGTATAAGATATAAAAGAGCGGCGCCTCCTGGCACAGGCATCTATATGCTTAAAAGGAGACGCCACCAACTGTATAACTTATAAACATGTAAGTAAATGAAATAAAACCTTTTTGATTTTTTTTTTTTTTTTTTTGATTTGATAACACAAGTTCTTAGTCATTTAGATTTACATTTGACATTAGCTAAAATATTAGTTATACTATTAATGGAACACGTTTTCCGGAAAGACAAATTTTATCTACGACCACCTTTGAATATTATGCAAACATGTATGTGTTAAAAAGCGTAAGTAGAACATATATCTTTGTACATATTCGCATACAGTTATGCAAATATTGAAATGTCTACCTAACATACGTGCCCAATCTTGTCATACATTACAGTAAGCAAGCATTTCTACACTATTTGGTTACTAATATAATCTGTTCGGAAATGGATGGATTGTACGACACATAGCCAAATGCTTGTCTAAGGAGTACAAACCGTCAAACAGAACAACTATCTCCATGGGACCAACATATTGGGACTATGTTCAGCCGTCCCATAATACATATATACATATTTGGGTCGATTTGGTATGGGACAGTTGGTAATTTTTTCACGATTAGGTACCATGTTGGTCCCATGGAGAAAAGTTCAGTTTGATGGTCTGAATCACACCCTTAATATGGCCACACATTTCTATAGTACACGATGTAAACAAATGTTTGTTTTTCAAAATTTTATACGATTGTTTACCACAACTTATCACCGTGCAAACTAGATAAGCTGTCAAACGTTATTTTTGTACGTGTCAAAAACCTTCACGAAACGTATATAATATCGCAATATTACCAGGCACTCGAAAAAGAAACGTCTGGGGGTAGCATAACAATCGAATCGGTTGTGAAATCGAGACAGTATCGAGTCACTACGATAATAGGGTATCATACTTTAACGTGTGGGCGATGGAATCACGCCGGCTGAATATTAATAACTGTCAAGGGTGCTTATACGGGTGACGAAGTATGGTACAAGTTAGGAGACGTGGCGAGTGATTTATTTGTGTAATTAAATGGTAGCCTTTAGTGATGAGAGCAATAAATTAAGCAGGTTTATAAGTTTGTTACTCACAGTTGTGATGAATGTTTTGCTACTTTTAAATTGTACGTTATTAGCACAGTAACAAGATCTTTATACTAATCTTTGGGTGGTCTAGTGGTCGCAAGCGCTACTGCTCAGCTTGAGGTTCTAGGTTGGATCCCCAGGGCACGCATTTTTTAGTAATTTAGTAGCAACTCGTAATCTGAATTTATGCCCGGTTGATGGACATAGGCATGCCCCCTATTACATGGGACTTAAAAATTACTATGAAATGTGGATATAAATGTAAGTACTAAAGGCACAACTCTGAACAACTCTTCGCGAATACAAAGTACGTTAAGTGCGGACAAGTCAAGATCGATGTAAGTCCGTAGGTACTTAAGCTCACATTCGGTCCATTGTTCGTGATAGGTCCTAGCTAGCCAGTCTAGCTCCGCCCAAAAGCACAGAAGCTTCTAGGGAGCTCCACAAACTTCAGAAAACTTACAAACTAGCACTTCTCTATAGTCTCTAGCAACCGCTCCACCCCACGACTTGTACCACAGTGAGTGTGAGGCAACGGTAACGTGTCTATAACGAAACGGTCCGCAACGCTTCGCCGGCGCGCATTACATATCGCACGGGCGTGTAACTAATAACTAATTGACTGTACAATATTTAGCTATCATTTGCATCGTCTACCAACGTTTATTGATTGGGCGAGGAGACGAAATTTTGCTAAATTGGCATCGTCACATTCAGCGAATTCATGGTGACGTCTAGATGAAAATCGTTAGGCATCAGGGGGCCTAAAAAGGCCACTTTGGCAGAATCATAAAAGGATAACATTATGAATCATAATGGCCAGTTAACTGTTAAGTTAATCGTATCAAATCCCATTGGTGAAGGATTTTCCCGTTATTTTTTTTTTTTTGTCTGTGCTAAAATACCAATCAATCCAATCCAAATCTAATCCCGATCTCTTTGATTATACTTACGTAGTGCAGCGAAAAAAGAAAAACACGCACTGTCTTCGCCATACTATGATTCATGATGTTATCCTTTTATGATTCTGCCAAAGTTGCCTTTTTAGGCCCCCAGGGTACAGGGCGCACGTAACTTGGCAAGAATCGTTAGATGTGTTTTTCCTTTCTTTATTTAACTTTCTTCTAAACAGACATGTTTAAAAACAAATTATGGCAATAACCATAGAACACAAGCAAGCAATAAAAGTGAAAAGAAATTGTTGCACTATACATATATGTATAGTGTATATGCACGAACTTACTTCCACTACGCCAAAACTTTGACAAGTTACGTGCTTAAGATGACGACTGTAAGATAACCAACCTGATTTAAAAAAAAAAAAACTATATATTTATTCAATATCTCATTTTTTAGTTCAAATTAGAACGAAAAAATAAGGTAGGTACAGTACAGTTAAGGAACGGTAAGATTTTTTCAAAATAAACTCTTAAATCATTCAGCTAGTATATCTTCTTCTCTCATACTTAAATAGGTCCTGTGTGAAAATAATTATAACTACATACAGCCGTATCACACCTACTCTAATTGATTATATTATTAAAGCTATCCTCCTAAACAACCCTATTGACAGTCATTCGATCACAGATCACAATACTTCATTCAAATCACACAAAGAATCATTGTTTCGTTCAATCTACGTATTGGTCCTTGGGAATCTGTTTGCTTGTAAATATTATGAATGATAGCATTGTAATAAAGTTTGTTAAATAAGTGTCTATATTCAATTGATGAATTATAAATAAATACAAAAGTGGGATGTAAGTAATTTATATTTTTATTTGAATTGAATTATATTTTTATTATTATTTTATGACATAATTTTTTTTATATTTTATGTTATTTTTATTATTATTTTCACTTGAATGTAATTTGGATAATTTTAATGATTTAAATGTGGATTGCATGCATGATGTTCTTATATATTTAGTTATAGAAAGTCAGACACAATGTAAAAATTGTTATTGAATAAATGAATTTAATTAAATTGAATAGCAATATAAACAGAGAAGTAGGGAACTAACCTTGTGAGTTGGTAAATTATGAAAAGTAAACAATATATTCCGTTAATCATACATATATCCAGAATGATTTCATCATCTGCTAGCATTTTACCAACTATGTTGGGATTGGGTTCCAGTCTAACTGGATGCAGCTTAATACCAGTATTTTACATGGAGCGACTGCCTATCTGACCTTTACAACCCAGTTACTGGGTAATACGATACCCCTACTTGTCAGACTTTTGGACTTCTGACTTCTCGTAACGCCTTGTCAAAGATCCATGAATGAGCGCTGGGACAACGGCTTAATGTGCTTTCCCAAGCACGAAGGGATCTTGGTATGTAAATATGGTCACCCGTCCACGGAGCAACCGCGGCAAGAGTAGCTTAACCTGGTAGATCGTCCCGTGCGGCTGTTATTACTTAGCCACAAAGCCCCCTATTGGTTACTTTTCTTTGTCTGCCAGTCGGCGCTTTCTCAGTTTCAACCGTCACTTCATCATATAGGTACTCCGTTTCCATTAATTTCATCCTTCACAAAATTCGTATTTCGTTTGTTTTCCCTATCCAAAGGACATTGTAAAAAATGGCCTATAATCAACACGCATGAAACATTTACTGTAATTACTAGTTCTTTTAATAATATACATTACAAATATTTCAATAGAACGGACACTTCTTAATTTCGAAAACATTTTAAAAAGTATTCACTTCCGTTATAATCATCGGTGTTGTTATTTTTTGGTTCAAATTGAGGTTTTTGTCTTGCATTTTATATACCCGATTCTACAAGTGGTGATGACATTTTTTGGTCTTTACTCTCATATAGATAGAACTATTTAGGCTTAATTCATAAAAGAATAGCACATACCGTGGTCAAAATATTAGCCAGTCAGCAAGGTAAGCAAGACACACATTGATTTATAGCCACACGTGTAAGCCTCCTCTATTTTAGTCACTTAGAAGACACGACTTCACAAGTGATTTCATCACAACTCATCCATGGCAAATAATGAATCACTTACACACACAGGAAATACAGAGCGGAAATCGTAGATACAGTAGAAATTGTAAGACATACGAGATGGAATATTCCTATTAAATTACATTTGATTTTACACTTGAAGCTTGAGCTTGAATTTCTGTCACAAAATAATAAAGAATACCTAAAGTAAACTAAAATAATTGAACTCTTCATAATGATTAGAGATCATTATGAAGAATTCAATTAATTTAGCTTAACTGAATATATACACATTACTTTCAAAAACTGTATCATTATAACTTATTCCAAGCCATTAAGTAAGTTTTGGCTCTAAAACTGTAATATAATTAATCAGCTGTAATAATTCGTCAAGCATCATACATAAGATTTTACGAGAGAACACACGTAAACATTACAGCAATTCCAATAACAGTCTAAATCCAGTCGTCCTCCCAGTTCTGAAAACACATACATATATAAATGATACTGGTACTCGTATTTTATTGCAAAACGAACAACATAGACGGGATGAATATCTCGCGACAGACTCACAGGATATGCTAATTTTAGCAGCATCCATTTCGAGATCTTGCTTGAAGCGCTTTATAGTCAGGGAGCCGGCTATGTAAGCTTGTAAAATATTATTCATCGATGTCTTAGCTGCTGTTTTGTATAATAACTCTGTGTCTTTGAACGAACCGCGAAAGCATGTTTGTCTTATCTTAGATTTGGTAGGCGGGCGTAGCGTGCGATAAAGCGCATCTGTGCCTGATACTGTAATGTGGTTCTTTGCAATTCAGCATGTCTTTAATAGATAATTTTATAAATCTAGAGATAGGTCACAGTTTTCTATTAGCAACAACGCAGTGTGTGTCGAATGTGAGCATAACGTTAAAAAGTTTGAATAAACCATTTTTCATACATGGACCAATTATACCTCCCTAGAAACACCTAAATTTATCTTTGGAGATCACTTCCCTTAAGTTGGCCATTCTCTCGGATGATAGCCCCGCCATCGATATAACGTTTAATGCCATCGATAAGATCGTCATGTACCTTGGTACATCCTTAACTACCACTTGATCTTCTCCAATATCGACTACTAGAGCGAATGCAACTCAGTGCCGCGTAATTTACGCAACTGTATCAAAGGGACAAATAAAGATCGAGGTTTATTACGTTTTCAAACTGAAACGGTTTTCAACGGTTTAGTGCACTCGATTTAATTTTATTACACTTGACAGATTTAGATCAGATTAAATAAACCTTTGTTTCAGCTACTTTACTCATCGCACTTTCATAGACCCAATCGTAATTTATTTTTAATCTCTTCTCTGCATACGTAAATAAATTTGGTAGTGGCCTTCTATACCATCCATCATTCTCATGCCCTTATTTCAATTTATTTGGAACACGCGCAGTGTATACCTCTTCACGAACCTTTCTTTCCATATATCTCTTATTACCCGTCATCACAGTGTTTACTTACTCACCAATCATAATAATAACATCTTACACAATCGATATTTTCATTTGCATTTTTTTTCTGGTAGCTAAATCTCAATCACTCCCCCAAAAGCAATCCCAATGATGATGATCCAAAAACAATTACCTACACACTTAGGGCGAATTCCACCAAACTATTATAAGTACATTGAATAAGTTTTATCCTAAAAATTAATTTTGAAGTTTTGACGTTTTTTCTATACTTACAATTGTCAGATTTCAATTTTATTCCACGAATAAAAGATATCTGCAGTCCTATGAGAGAAAAAGACATACCTTCCAAAAAGTTGTGAATTGACCAACTTATTCGTTCAGCAAATCGTGACAACATCTCAATGACAGCCTCGCATCAAAACAGTGCTAAACGACATAAAGATATCAATCACTTACGACATTTGACCTTGATCTTGTGTTTATGATACAAAACAAGAAGAAGACACAATGCTTCTCCCACGTTTTTGTGCGTCTGCGCTGTTGGATCATGTCGCGTAATGATAAACATCGTACCATTAACTTATTAGTCTCATGCCAACGGATTCACAGCGTTTTCTTAGTAAAGTCGTAAATATCTAAGCAGTAATAAGTAAATGTTAGGTTACTATAGCCTGTTTATTTTGCAGATATATTTTTAAAATGCCTATTGTCTTCTGGAAGGAAAGAAGTAACGGGTCAAATCTAAGGCTTTACATAATCAGCCTATAAATTTCCCACCGCTGGGACACAGGCCTCCTCTCGGTGAGATGAAGGAATCTAAGGCGTTATGTTGCTAATATTAATATCTCATGAAAGGCCATTAAAGAAACGTTACCATCTAAATCTAAGCAACTAAAACTTAATTGTAGGTACCGGTCCCAAAAAGAAGATCATTTACTGACTAACAACAGCCGAACCATAACAACAGGCTATTAAAAGGCGGAAGCCAGAAATCTGTCAATTCACAGACCACAAAGCACACCAATCAATCTATATAGACGAATAACGACACATAAATGACACCACTTAGTAACAACACTAGCATCCCGGTAACAAACTTGTAATGTTTTTATTCGCCAGCTTTCATGCGGAACAGACGTCGAGTAGAAAAGGACTTTCTTCTAATAATAGGGGCCTATTACAAGAGAAACCGCACAGCTGTTCGATAGTAATAGCCGGCACATTGATATCGATTATTTTATTCGATTGAGCATCGATAAAAAATATTGTGGTTTCGATCTCTCCAATGATTACTTAGTTAATATTAAATTGCTAAGAATAAACAAGTTTATGAGGTAATTAAATGGTTTTATGTCTAATCAAAAATATTTAAAAGAGATAATGAAAACTTAAGTCAACGTTATTGTTAAATCTAGATTTAGGGCTAATTTTTCAATCGACAGAATTTTTTTATTTGTGGAATAAAATTGACGTCTGACAGTTTTTGTATGGAAGAACTGTCAAACATTCAAAATTATTCCACCGATAAAATTATCTGGGGTTGGAAAAATTTGCTCTTAAAAATGGAGCCTTCTTGGAAGAACTGACTAAAATACTCCATGGTTCACTGCCGGTCAAAAGCAAGCAAGACCAATAGGAATAATCAACTTAATTGAACAAAAACATAACAATTAAATTGCTTAATTTTTTTTTTTTCTTTTTTTTAAAAAAACGTTGCCCCACACTAGGAATTTCTCCTGTATTGTGGGTGCGTTTACAAACATTTAAACTCACATACACAATCAGCCAGACCCGGAACAACTACTTGTAGGTCATACAAATATTTGTTCCGTGCGGGAATCGAACCCGCGACACGCAGCGCAGCAGTCAATCGCTTAACCACTGCGCCAACCGTGCCGTCATCAATTACAACCACATAACTACTAACCGAGACACAAACCTTTATCACGTTCCCTGTCCAATGACTCCAAAAGAGTCACGTTTGTGCCAAACTCGTACGTCCATGACTCCATAAGGAGTCACACAATTTTTAGTTCACACGTCCTTGACTCCTTGTGGAGTCATAAATTTATTTTGTACTACACTTGCTTAGTAAGTGTACCAATACTACCCCACTAAAAGGCTTGAAAGCTGTTCATTAAACCTTCTCAAAAATCTAGGCAGTTATATTGTATGGAATTTCATTACTGCCCTGAAAATCAGGCTAATAAGTAATAATGCGTTCATTACTAACGCGTTTTGTTTTTTTTTGAAGTGAAAACTTCTTTGGCATTGTTGCGGCTTGAAATTTTATGAAACGAAAAAGCGACAGTAAAAAGAGACATTTATAAGATTTAACGTGGGAGAAAATGAGACAGAAAGCATTATACAGTGTTTTTGAGTGTATTGAGTGTTATTGAGTGTTTTTGAGTGTTATTGAGTGTCTTTGAGTGTTATTGAGTGTTATTGCGTGTTTTTGCGTGTTTTTGAGTGTTTTTGCGTGTTTTAAGTGTTCTTGAGTGTTTTTGTGTTTTATTGAGTGTTTTTGAGTGTTTTGAGTTTTTTTGAGTGTTGTTGAGTGTTATTGAGTGTTTTTGCGTGTTTTTGAGTGTTCTTGAGTGTTTTGAGTGTTTTTGAGTGTTATTGAGTGTTATTGAGTGTTTTTGAGTTTTATTGAGTGTTTTGAGTGTTTTTGAGTGTTTTTGAGTGTTATTGAGTGTTTTGAGTGTTCTTGAGTGTTTTTGTGTTTTATTGAGTGTTTTGAGTATTTTGAGTGTTTTTTAGTGTTGTTGAGTGTTATTGAGTGTTTTTGCGTGTTATTGAGTGTTTTTGAGTGTTATTGAGTGTTTTGAGTGTTTTTGAGTGTTGTTGAGTGTTATTGAGTGTTATTGAGTGTTATTGAGTGTTTTTGAGTGTTTTGAGTGTTCTTGAGTGTTTTTGTGTTTTATTGAGTTTTTTTGAGTGTTTTGAGTGTTTTTGAGTGTTGTTGAGTGTTATTGAGTGTCATTGAGTGTTTTTGCGTGTTTTTGAGTGTTCTTGAGTGTTTTTGAGTGTTTTTGAGTGTTTTGAGTGTTCTTGAGTGTTTTGTGTTTTATTGAGTGTTTTTGAGTGCTTTGAATGTTTTTGAGTGTTGTTGAGTGTTATTGAGTGTTATTGAGTGTTTTTGCGTGTTATTGAGTGTTTTTGAGTGTTATTGAGTGTTTTGAGTGTTTTTTAGTGTTTTGAGTGTTTTTGAGTGTTATTGAGTGTTTTTGAGTGTTTTGAGTGTTTTGAGTGTTTTTGAGTGTTTTGAGTGTTTTTGAGTGTTGACGTATGTTGTAGAAACAATTTTCTTGGTAAAGTTTAAAGTGTGGCGGTGTAAATCACAAGTTAAAATGAGTGATTCCAGTGACAATGATAGCAATTTATTAATGTAGTTACAACAAGTGTAGTATAAAGCAGTATATATCACTCGAGGGTAAGTACAGATTACTAAACTCGTGTGGTTTACGGCCCTCCGCTTCGCGTCGGGCCTCAAATGCACACTCGATTAGTAATCTGTGCCTTACTCCCCTTGGTGAATAAATAGCTATTTCAGTTTTGGTCTGAAAAATAAACGTATAATACAAATGAAATAATGATATGTGAATATATGTAGATATTTGGCATTGTTCCAAGTTGGAAGCTAAGTGTGCTATTATAGACGTAGAAACAATGATGGAAACTGTTCATATGTGATGGGTTTAGTTGAAAAACCTCTATTTCCTTTGTAAGATGCGAGTCAAGTCGAGCCTTTCGACATGAAGTAACATCCACATTCGGCAAATGTTCAATACATACATATATAGTTTGCTGCTCATAAATCAACTTAAAGTGCAGAACACCATACAGTATCTTAATAAAATTGTAAGAATATCCAAGATAATCTAAACCAGTCATTGATCATATTTTTTTAAACATTTTCTAATTTCTACACATCAGCAACCCTATTGGAGACATTGGGGTCCCTGGTAACAATAAAAGGGCGGTTACCTCACGAATTCTATTAAAAAGGTGGTTCGTCTCATTCCCGTAAACTTTACTATCTCAAAGGTACTCATTAAATAAAAGCCACCAAATTGTATCACAGCTGATATACAAAATCTTATAGCTGTATATTGATAATAATTGGCAAAAACCTTCATGGATATAGGTGCATTCTCCATTGATAAAATCGAAAGGAATGCTA
The DNA here is from genome assembly GCA_927399505.1 of Luperina testacea. NCBI lineage: Eukaryota > Metazoa > Arthropoda > Insecta > Lepidoptera > Noctuidae > Luperina > Luperina testacea. The sequence continues at coordinate 10,952,153 of OV656768.1, read as the reverse complement.
TTGACGCGGCACCAAACCATGGGAAATACATTGTCTCTCCGTCATACAATAACAAATAAGGTAGCCCCATTGTGACCTGTGTTTATGAATCGTATGTCAGCCACATTTCTCGCTAGCTGTAAACAAACTAATACTCACTCAATTTATATTGTTGGTGGGCAGAGGAAGTTTGAAGTATTTATTTCAGTCGCTAATCACAACCTAACTTTAAGCAAAGTTTATAAATAAACCTCGTAGTGTAGTCAACGTAGTTGAAAGCATATTTTAAAGGATGAATACTGAAAAAAGGTATACACGACCCTTGAACATCTCAGTCAACAGAACAGTCAGGATTTCCTGGATATCTTAAAAAGATACACTAATTCAGAATCAATTCCCTTCAAAACAGTTTGCTTATATAGAACACATTTAATAAAACGTGAAGACAGCGGATGAAATCATAAAGAATGATAACTGAGAATCAATAGAAACTGCCCAACTACTTGTATGAATAGAATGACCAACTAGAAATTCGCTCATACTGATAGAAACCATAACATTATAAGACTGTACTGTCTTTATTTATACTGTGACTGTACTGTAGTAGCAACCATTGAAACGTGATAGACGTGAAACAGGCAATCCAAATTTTCTGAACTTGCAATAAAGATTCTGTCGAGAAAAAAATCCTCACTTCGCCATTGTAATCTTTACATAATCCACTAACTTAAGTAATTCAATCTCGTGGTCTTGACACTGACATTGTGAACAGTTATAGAGAATTCTCCACAATCATAAAATAACGCATACTCCCACGCATTCTCTGAACGGTTAAATATTTCCGATTCTTCGAAGAGTAGTTCTAGTGCAAAGGTACTTATTATGATGGACTTTAATTCTTCGCTTTAATCAATATTATTCATAACCCAGATTCCTTAATTCAATAACTTACTGTACTACGGTCGATCAATTTCGAGGTTTTTCGTAATGATCCATGACCAGTGTTGGTCAAGTTTTGTCAGGAATTTTATCTTGCTTATATGATGAACCATCAATCTCTTTTTTATACCTACACGTAAAGGTTTAAAGTGTGGGTATGTAAAATAACAAACATTAAAAATATAATTGATGGACTGGTAATTACGCCTACCTCTGATGTAATTAAATAGGTGTAATTATAAGAACAATGGGATGACGCAATGAAAAATAAGAGGCTGAAGATGATTTAAATAGATACTCTTAGATTACTCAGCAAAAGATACCAACAAATAGATAATTTTAAGTAAAGAGGTACCTACTACAAATCTCCGAAAAAGGAGCGACACTTTGTTAGACAAATGTATGTAAAAGATTGATGAAAAATGAGAGACGAGCAATAGAAGGATTAGGAGAGTCATCATCATTCTCCTGATCTTATCCTAATTTATCTGTGGTCGGCGCAACATGTCTTTTTATTCCATACATTTCCACCAAGCGGCTTGTATCGCATCGGATCGGAAAGGATACGAACTGATGCGGCGACAGCCGATCTCGTCCAGCAGGATATCGACGCATACGATCGGCTCCGTACGTCGCTTGCGAACGTATTCGTTTCTGCGCCTAGACAAATAGTTTCATTCCTGCCGTGTTGACGTGTTCTAATTTTTGAAAATGGTTGAAGTTGACGTAGTATTGTTAGCTATTGCATTAGAAGAAGAAGAAAATAATCACAAAAATCAGAAAATTTGGACGACAGCCGAAAGGATACGACGACAGGCGTATGGAGTGAATGGCGCGTCACAGTATACTTTCTGCTACGATCGCGTGTCGCAGAAGGCGCCCGCGGTCAAGCTGCAGTGCCCGGCTTCGTAATATAGACTTTGTACACACACAATTTAATATACACGATTTAATATCGTTTAAAGATTGCAAAATCCGTTCCGATCCGATGCGGTACGAGCCGTTTGATGGAAATCATCCTTTAGTCATCATCTCTTTAGTCGCCCCGTTTCCAACCATATCATCATTCACATAGTCCATCCATCTTTTCTTTGGTCTTCCCCTGCTCTTTTAACCATCAACATTCATAATCAAAACTTTCCTCATGACATATGGATTAGGCAAGAATTGGGAGAGATAATTATGATTATGATGATAATTATCCTACCTAACACGGTATACTGTTTGTTAGTGTGTATGCTGACGGGAGTTCCGAAAAAGATGACAATCACGTCACGATAAACGATAACATAACGTTACTTATATAACTTAACTAATATTTGTGATAATCTCACCAGTTTTGGATTGAAATAACGGTTCAATAGAGTCATGAAAATCCATCTCTTGTTACAGATCAAGTAAGGAATAATGGTCGCGCACTGAGCCAGCAATGGACGCGCTCACGTGGTTGTCGCTCGGGCTCCAATTCGCGGCACTATGCTCCATCGTCGGGGCTCTGCTGCTGTACCTCTTGAGGAAGGTCAGGGTAGCTGAGGTGCTTCCTGCCGATAGCGCCAAGACCGTGCTTGTCACATCCGTTGATACAGCACTTGGATTACAAGTAAGTTGCAACGATTCAATATTCTAAAATTCTTTGTTTTCTTGGGATTAAATTCGTTTTGTTTCTTCCGTCTATGGAGAACGGAGGGTAATATCAGACTCCTGCTACAGTGAGACGGGAGCGCAGGGTGTGCTCTGCGCCTGTGTCAATTTTCTGAGCCTAAAAAAATTAACTACAATACTAATTATCAGGGTACCGCAAAAAATACGCACAAGGATTATAGCTTCCAACCTGACGATGATAAAATTGATAAACGGGAGGCAAAATACTTCAAACAAAAACCTTCTTCGCTGAATCATCTCCCTCCGGTCATAACAAGTGGGAGGATACCGTCAAAATAAGCATTTCTAGTTGGCACGAAGATTTGTGACTAACATAAAATGTTATTGCTTGCAGTTAGCACCCACCTAGCCAGATGCCACAGCACGCTGTTCTGATTTAATGCCATGTCTTGCAACACCAGGACGTAACGCGTTAGTTCCTTTTATCGGACAACCGTTACTTGCGACTTAGTTAACAGCCAGCACCCTAAATGCATAGGTAACACCTAACACACACTGTCAATCTCAATCTGAATTCTTTCCGATTCTTCTCCATACGAAAACTACCTTTTGGAATGGGCGACTAGAATCAATTCTATTTTGTTGTAATTTCTGACGTTCAAAAGTGCCTTTTATGTGCCTATTTGAAATAAATGCTTTGACTTTGACTTTGAATCATTTTGAAGCATATTGCTAATCCATTGCTTCTTATTTTCGAAAAATTTGTCTACTCAATAGCGTAAATAACGCAATGAATCCTTCATTGCGTTATTTTGCGTTGAACAGTCAAAATGAAATGCATTGCTACTGCTGGAGTGTTACGCAATTACCCCGCTGGTTGTATCTAAAACTAGTCAAAACTCCAAACACGTGATCCAGATCCCGACGAATGAGAGCTATAAACTTATTCAGTCTCCATGTTAGATTTATTAAGGTAGCCTTAATCCTTGCGTTGAGCAGCAACCCTATACATACCTATCTATGGCTGACGTTGCGTTGATAGCCCTAAAATCATTCCTGTGAGGAACTGACCCGCATAATCATCACTCTACACCTACTCCTATTCTTTGTCCCTATACCCTAAGCACAATCGTCTTCCATTAGGAAATGTCCTAAGTATGATCTTATCCACAGATCGCAACATACCTAAGCAGTAAAGGATGGCGGGTCATTGCCGGCTGTAGGTCGGGAGGTCTTGGCGCCCGTTTGGCCGACTCCTGGCTTCAGGCCCACATCGCCTCCACGCCCGAAGACCAGCCACAACCGAGGCTCGTCACCCTCGAGCTGGACGTGGCTAGAGAAGATCTGCTGGAGGAAGCTGCGAGGGCTACTGCCCAGCATTTGCCAGCCGGAGAGCATGGTATGTATTATTTTGGATAGGATTATTTCGACGTCTATTGGTAACTCTACAAGTAGATCAGTAAATGACTGAATTCGTAAGCAGACTTTACTACCTAATTTATTTTATTATGAAGTTGGCTAAGCCAAAGTGAATTAAATTACCAAATTGTCTATTCTATTTCTTTGCAAAATACCTTTCAGTACTTATTGCACTTAAGATTTACAGTATACGTCCATTTATTATGCAAAAGGTCGTTTTATTAAGACAAGCATGTTTTCATTTGCATATTTTTTATATAAATACGTATAAAATGCATTACGATATTTTCTGAGACCTACCTATTTAACATTTATGTACATTATTGTACATACATACACGCCTCATTTTTATTTCATTGTTAAAAATTTAAAAAAAACGATAGATATAATGACTAAAAAATCAGATTGTGCACTGCCCGGGAATCGAACCCGGGTCGCAAGAATGGGAATCTTGCATGATACCACTACACCAGCAGTGCTCGCACATTACGTGCGAAATATCGGTTCCATATCGTTCAGCGTTCTTGCAGATTAAATTACATTAAAATGAAACGGAATCGTTTTAAAAAAACCACTTAATCATTCGTTTCAAGAAAAAAAACTGAAGAAACAAAATTACGGTAAAAGGATAATTTAGCGCCATCTGTTGAGGTTTATAATAGCTACTCACATTCCCTGCTGTCAAACGTTGAAACGCGATACGAAACACGATGACGGATGACGTAATTACGCATCTCAACATAGGTGGCGCTTTTAGTTGTTTTAGCACGGCGTGAAAATAAAACGTAGTATCCCTAGATACTAGCTGCGCCCCGCGGTTTCATCCGCATAAGTTTCGATCCCGTGGGAATATCGGGATAAAAGTAACCTATATGTTAATCCAGGGTGTCAACTACCTCAATACAAAATTTCATCAAAATTGGTCCAGCCATTTGAGCATGAAGAAGTAACAAACATATAAACACACACACTCACAAACTTTCGCCTTTATAATATTAGTGTGATTACATTAGGTAGGTATATAAATAGATGCAATAGTAACGAATAAATAGGTAAATAAGGACTATTAAATATTTATTGCTATGCCCCTTTACGAGCGACTATTAATCTGGTCTAAAATAGGTCAGCAGGTTGGTACATACCTGAGGCCCACTTGCGCGTTCTTGGGTAATCCTATAAAACTAACTCAGGGTTATCCTATAAAACTAACTCAGGGCTTATCAAATATGTAAATCATTTTGCGCCACCAAAAGATAGAGGTACCTAAACCTAGAGTTAAACTTTTAAATATTAAACCCACCGATGAGGGAGATATATAAGTCGCTAAACTCTGGGTTAGTCTTAGAAATGTCAAAATAATTTGACGTTAGGAGGTACCGGGTACCGCTGATAACTTATTGTGTATTTTATATTGTTCGACATTGTAGTAAGTGAAAATTCAGTAAGTAGGTACTATATCAGCAGACAATATATTCATGAACTCATATAGATAAATAAGTACCTAAGTACAAATTATAAAAAAACTTAAAAAAGTTGCCTTCGTCAACACTGAACGACAGGAGTAGGTATTACTGATCGGGATCGGGAATAATTGAAAAAAGCAAAAAGTCGCGATCGTCAACAGTGTTGACGACAAGGTGTTAGGTACCTACTTACATTTTTTAGCATCCTATATTTCAAAAACTGAAATAAAGTCCACTAACGTCTTGTGATCCCCCTTGCTTCCAGGTATTTGGGCGGTGATCAACACAGCTGGCAGCAGCGGCCGCGGCGGAGCGTCATGTTGGGAGGCGGCTCTAAGAGGCAACGTGCTCGGAGCCCTACGAGTAGCAAGGACCTTCTCGCCTCTGCTGGCAGCCGCAGCCGCCGACCATCCACATGCTGGCAGGCTGTTTTATATTGGTAAGTACCACCTTAAGCGGTTCGTCCACAGACAAGATCATTCGCATTCCAGCTGTAAGTAGAAGCAGAACAAGCCGGAACGAAATACGTCTATGACGAGATAAAATAGACCGCCAGAAAGGCTAGTAATCAATTACTCTCATTCCAGGATTAACATCAGACACAGCTTGCGAGAGTCTTTCCCGCGTTGAAGTAGGTGAAACTGGCGAGAACAGCGCGGGCGCAGCGGCCGCTCGTTGGGGAGTGTGGGGCGCTGCGTGTGCATTGCGCGCCGGTCTGCGTGCCCGTCGGTTGCACGTCGTGTTACTGCACGCGCCTGACCTAGCGGCGCAAGAGATTTATTCGCCACCGGCGCTGTTGCAGCCGCCTAGCCAGCCAGCTAGGTAAATTGTCACTCACACATACCTTTTTTCTTGACAAGTCAAGCCTTGGCATTTTGTTAATATCCAAACACAAGCTCCTCTTCCTTAGCTTTTTCAAGGATGGTATTGTAAGAAATTCTAAAGTCACAAGTTCTCAACCACTACAGCAGATATTGACATGAGCTTGTCACGTTTTGAGAGGAACGATTAGAAAAGCAACGTGATATTATTGTTCTCAAAGTAACTTAGATACACGGCATTCATTCCTTTCTCACCTTTTAATCTATCTCTTCTCTCAGTCGTCCTGAAACTCCAAGCTCGGAAGTAAGCGCCGGTACCGCCAGCTGTGCGGTCACAATGCCAGGAGAAGCAGCTGAGTACAGCGCCAAAATTCTGCCTACCAGCGCATTGAAGATTCTAGAAGATGCCCTCACAACTCCTTCACCAAGAGACGCTTACTATTTGAAGGTCAAACAAGACTCCTGGTTCACCAGGATGCCCTCGTTGAGAGTCGCGCACTGAAGGAAAAGCGCCCTCTTCAGTTTGTACACTGCCAATACAGATCGCATGTCACAATCAAGTTATATTCTGATAATGTCCGCACAGAATGTATGAACGTTTGCTTAACTAGTATGAGAGTTAGATGAATCAGATATTTTTGTACTTAAGTTTTATATGTGTCACTTTATTAAAGTCGTAGTTAAGCTAACGTTGTTTTGTTAAGGATATAATCAATTTGTTATTGATGTTGAATGAATATTTCTTGTCTGATTTTTACACACGATCACCAATATTAAGGTAAAGGGTCCAAAACTTTGTCACATCGAAATACTAACTTCTAATCATTTTATTGTTATTTCCTATGCTTTAATCGAGTCAGTTTTTAATTTTATATTTTATTATGTTTGCCATTCGGGCTGATTTTGCAATGTATACTTACTCATGTATCTGTACTTAAGTATAATATATAATTGTATGTTATAAGTTTTTAGCGACCCGTTATCCCAGATATATCGAAGTTTCGGGAGGACGGAGGTAAAGCGCTTTCAAAGGTGCTTAAATATAAACGATGTTTCTAAGAGTAATATTCCATGTTTTACTTGAAGTAGTGCCTTGTCTTACACGGTGACTAAAAAACTTTTCTTAGAGGCGCATTCTTATTTCATAAAGATTTTTTAATTTGTGGAAATTGTACATAAATATTTTCAAGCTCACATGGTGCCAATTAAGAAACTCTTTGTTTCAAGAGTGTGGAAACTGTATATCACTATAATATCATAGATCCAGTGAAGCCAGTTCATAATAATAACGGTTTCATATATTTTCTGTAGTGTTTGTACGAATTTCTGAGTTGTTTGTTTTTATGTCGTCACTCGCGTGTTTTAACGATAAGAATCATAATCATGTAAATAATGTTTGTGTTGTATAATAAACATTTTGTCTATAAATATAACGTGTTTATTTGAGTTTTAAAATAGATTAAATTTCACACCCAAAGTTAACATTATATAAAGGTCAAAAAACATTAATTTACCATCTTTAGTGACCTTAGTAAAGCGTTTGACATTGCCTCCAAGGCCTTGTTACGGGCAAATCAGGATACTAATTTGAAAAATAGGAACTAAACTTAATATTTCCTCCAGGTGTAATAAGTACCTGCAGGAAATATGAAGTGCAAAATACGCACATTTACTATATCAAGACTATATTAACTAAAATTAAATAACAATCCCTAATTTTAAAAGGGTCCCTCAGGGAACCATTCTCAAGCTAATGGCTAGCGTGAAAATGTTCCAGAACCTTTATAGCTGCCAACAAAAACTTAAAAGAAACACGTCAACAGGAGGTATACCAAATAAATCAAGGGCGAGAATTGAATTACAAACCATTTTAAATATCTTCAATTATATTACATTCTGGTTCCTTTACTTTCAAATTATCAAAAGCTAGCCAAACGTGAAAATTAGTAACGCAAGCAATCATTCCTCCCATCGAGTTGCGTATTTGGTTTTCTATGTTCCCAGTGCACGTCCAATATTGGTACTTGCTGAGGCCATTTCTCTGCCAAAATCCCGCTGTGCTAATGGCGAAGCCCATATTATCGGTTGAATTCTTTATATAATAAATTTTTTCCCGAAACTTTAGGGATATTGAGTTGATATTACGTATGCTGAAACGTTAAATTAAGTTCAATAACATAAATAATCGGGCTGGTTCACAAATTTAGTTCCTTTGAAGGGTAAAAAAAAGAAATTATCCGAAAAAAGAACCGGATTTACTGACATGGTTTGCGTAAGCGTAAGCAAGCTGAAGTGGCAGTGGGCTGGCCATGTTTGTGGCCGATGACCGGTGGAGCAGACAAGTCCTGGAGTGAAGACCGCGTATCGGCAAGCGTAGTTTGGGACGCTCCCCAGCTACATGGACAGACGACCTCAAAAAGGTGACTGGGACAGACTGCATGCGGGAGACGGAGGACAGGGTGAAGTTATAATACCGTCCTCGCTAATTTTAAGCAAATGATATTTTATTTTGTCGTCGACATACCTAGCTGATTTCTCTTTAGAGCATATAGCATAGTAGCCAAGACTTGCTCCGCTATAGTCAAGTGTACACCTACGGTTCTAAATTACAGAAAAAAATATAAAATAGTAAAATGTATTGTATGTACAATAAACCTGTATTGTTTGCCACAATAAACATTCTGATGTTCTTTATGGCCGTACACATCCATAACGATTTGTTTGGTTTTCGCAAAGCTCTTGTATAGACAACGTGAGTCCCCGGGACTTCGGGCGAACATTATTCCACGCAAACTCTTGTTCCTTGTTACAAAATGTACGATTTTTGTTTTCCTTCTGAAAATACATCTCAGTTTTATAAATTGTTAATCAAGACGAGATAAAACGACTGAATGATTCAGTCAAAAAGTGGCCAAACTAGGTAATGGCTAATAGGTTAAAGGTAAAGTTTATTATGAAGTTTTATTTGCTGCAAAAAACAATGTTCTTTCTATACAACGTCTTACTTCGCCGCCGAACTTCTGCGCCGCCACACTTGCAAGTGTCAACCATCTAGAGCCACAACAAATCAAATTTTTACTACAGACTCGCAAGCGCGTACCTACGCACACATACGCAACGTCCGAAGTCAACGTCATCTGAAGTCTTCTTTTGACTTTGTTTCTTTTTATTAACACTCTAGTATACTTGAAGAGCAGAACGTTTATCAACGTATGTCCATTTTGTATAAGAAAATTTGTAATAATGGCGCACCCCACGAGAGCGGCGCTGGTTTCCTAGTGAACTTCAGTGAGTGAATTGTCTTGTTCATGTGGCAATGTGGAGTCAATAAGAGTTAAGAACTAAAGAAATAGTAAGTATATCAGCAAATTAAATACCAACACAGAGGTTCTCGATATCTTCGGAAGTGGGGACAATAATATCTTCCAGTCTGTGAGGACTTCAATCTTATCTGGTGTGAAAATCCTTTTTATATACGGCTCCGTCTGTCTGATAGAAGTAGCTAATACGTTCAGGGTGGGCAGATCCAATGTCAAGCACATAATCATATGGCCGTTCTTTAGCTCTTTCGGTGGAAACATCGGGGCACCTTCTGAAGGATGAAATCGCATGCAATAGTTATATAATATCAGGAGATACTATAAAGCCAGTGCGGATATTACCATTGTCAAAACAAATCATTCTGAGAAAATAATGTAATACTTACCTACAGAAGGAGAAAAAATAAATTTAACTGAAGTCAAACACCTAAAGTCAGTCGTTGAAAGTTTTGAACCCCAATCATGGGCTGCCTAAATATCATTATGAGTAAGAAAAAATATTCAACGATAATAAAATCTTAAAAACATTCCATTTACAGCTTCAAATGAAACTCTAGCAGTCTTATTCCAAAACGAGTTCTAACACTTTAGACCTAGCCTAAACCTACTAGCTACTGTATTTTGAACTTTGTTCCGATAAATGTAAAGTGCTTAATGCAAAATTGTCAACTTACACTCGGGTTTAAAATAAGTTTTTGTAATAAGAACTTTAACTTTGTCGGATTATAGTTCGAAATTTTAAAATGGCTCGATGGTTTAAATCTGGATCTAAAGATAAACCTTCTTTTGTAAAGGCCATAGGTACTTACACGAGATCCTATAAACTACCTATAAATGGGTTAGATCTGAAATGTAGAACACGTACTGGTAATATCCGGAAATCCAGGGATAGTATGTCCAATCCAGATGCCGCCTAACGAATTGCCCATCATCAGTCCACGGGAGGTCGATCCCATAAAGTCCCCCATGGGCTCTTTTCCTTCGTAATCCACTATAGCTATATAATCTGCGTATTGTTCCTGTAACATTCAATATTTAGGTACAATACCCGGACGTCCGCAACATAGTTGGGAAAAGGCTAGGCAGATGATGAAGACCCGGACGTAATGCGTGCACACACTTATTCGGGTCAGAATAAATCGGCACGCCGGGTGATAAAATCGAATAACTGACTGAATGAACTGAACATCTGAACTCAACAAAGTTCAAATTCCATTGCAACCGAAAACTTGTTAGGACCTTTTTGTTACAAATGGTCACTCAAAAATCAACTTAGAATACATTTAATTAAAGTTAATCATTCATATTCTGAGATTATGAACAATTGAACACTGCTATAGATAGCTAAGTACCTATATTACCGCCCGACTGTGCCGGATGCCAAAAAGAACAAGTGTGTATATGTAGCACCCCTTAAATACATTACCTATAGCACATCGAGTATTAGAAAAAGACTTCCACAACTTAAAGGCCAGCGCACACCAGCGGACGACATCGAGGAGGATTTGACAGCCGCCAGTACACACTGAAGATTTGCGATACCGTCAGCGGCTGCCGGCACACTACAGGATCCCACGGCATCCCGCGGCGGTGGTACCTCGAGCTTTCTTAGCCACTACGCAACGCCGTCGAAAAGTTACTTTTGGACGAGTTGGATGTGTTGAAGTTTATGAAATGCTGGTTTGACTTTGGTGTTACTCGTGGTCGGTCTCTGAGCTTTGGAACCTATATCTTGTTACCATTAGATACATTTACGATGATACATTTTAAAATACCTTGCCAGTCATCAGATATTATGGCCGTCAGCTTAGAATTCACTTCTTTCTAATTCTAAGCCATACATAAAATATATAATTTATCATACAATCTGTCCATATTCTTTAGGCCTGCCTTATTTCTTACAGCCATCCACATATTATGTATCTACACTTAACTTTTTTTGTAGCATTCCACCCCGTTGCTTCGCAGTAGTAGTTGCGTTGCAGTTTCGATTGTAAGCCATGTTATACACCATCGTAACAAAAACTTTTACTATGGATTACATACATGTGGCGGCATCTACATCGCCACATCCGAACTCAGCATCATACTGACGTCACGCTAAAGCATCCTCAATTCCTCATACCTCTATTACACAAAAGTGCAATCTACTCGATTCAAATGTATTATAGAGCATTTTGTTTTTTTACGAAACATTTTAACGCTCCGTGTCTAGAATCATGTAGGCAATGAATAAAAGCTAAAAAAACCGCCGAGTAAAAGCTTTATAGTTACGATGTCGCTTCGACCGCGTAAGAGATAAAATATCCGGTCAAGTGCGATTCAGACTCGCACAAGGCTTCGGTACCACAAGGCAAAAAACCCCGAAAAACACGTTTCTTTTAAAATAAAGTTAAAAAATAAGGGTAGGTACAATGCGTGCCACGAAAGATGAGACTTGACCCCGCCTCCCCCGCTCTTTCCGCCGCCCCTATGACGTCCGGTCCCGTCTCGCACTCAGACCTCATACCGCTAAAGAAACCTAAAAACGTGTACCTACTGCGCATGTCAAACCACGTGGTGTGTCAAGTCTCATCTTTTGTGGCACGCATTGTAATCCCTTTGTTTTTAAACTTTATTTTATTTTAATAGTTTGTTGTTAGAGCCGCATATAGGAAAACACACTCTGTAAAAATTCAACTGTTTACTTATTACGGTTCATGAGGTACAGCCCGCTAACAGACAGACGGACGGACAGCGGAGGCTTAGTAATAGGGGCCCGTTGTTGGCACCCTTTCGGTACAAAACCCAAAAAAGGAATACTTACTTACGTTAAATATCGGAGCCATCGTGTAACTGAGCATGGAGTCACCGAAGATATTTACTGGTGAAGGCCTGAATCGTTTAACAGTGTCCGGTGTGATGTAGGAGAAGTTCATACCGGACTCCATGTCCGGGCCCGCGTTGCTGGCAGGCTTGTATATGTACCACCTTTGTAGTCACAGTTAAAAAAGTTACTAAAACACACCCACAGTACTTTCATATTTAATTAATCTCTAATTTTGCATCAATGTCAAAGTCAAAGTGATCTTTATTATCGTTGTAATAAGATTGCTGGTGGGTTACTGCTTGGGATGCTATCAGAGGTAATTTGACAAGTCTGGCTTACGAATCAAACAAGTAATTATTATACTTATGTTAAACATACCTATATATTTTAACCTATGTATGTTGAAATGATGCAGCTGAATACCAGTATTTTACATGGAGCGACGGCCTATCTGACCTCCACAACCCAATTAGGTACTAGGCAATACGATACCCCTTGGTAAGACTGGTTTTCAGACATTCGGGCTTTTGACGACCCGTAACGACTGTCAAGTCCTCACCTCGCAATGGTTTGGTACGATTGCTCTTTACACAGCTAAGGGCAACCAAGGGCGGATCCAGGATTCATTCTGGGAGGGTCGCATGGGCTAATATTACACTATGCTGTTTTAATATAACTTATACACAATTATTTTGAATCATAGTAGATATTAGTAATTTTATTTTCATGAGTTGACGAGAGCAGATCGCGCAATCTTTTCAGCATTAACTCCTACAAACAGGCGCGACGCGTGACGCGAATCGCGCGCGACACAAAGGCACCGCTCGTTGCGCGACTTGCGGTGCCTTTGTGTCGCGCGCGATTTTATCGCGTATCGCGCCTGTTTGAAGGAACATTTATATGTTATTCTGCAATCCTCTCGCCGACTCTAGACCGGTGCATTGTTGAAATAGCAGACCTCTGGCCCGAGTACGAACTGCCCTTTGTAGTTACCTACGCCACTGCTGCTGAAGACGTAGTAGGTACTTCTTCAGCTTTTCTCATTGAAGCAATGTCTTGATGGATACGCATTTGCATTCAGGCCAGTCTATTCAGACGAATCGAATTCATTTTACTGAAACCATTTGGGGGGAGCCGTGCCCCTGTGATGGATCCGCCCTCGGGAGCAACCATTTTATTGCAAAGCTATTTATCTTACCTTTATTTATAGATTAAATTAACATCTCCCCAAAGTCGATTTTTTAATCTAATAGTAGGTACACAAACACAACACAAATAGACTGGAGTTTTTTTTTTTGTTGGATGCTTTGGATTAGGTCACAAATTGATGCTATAGTATTAGATTCACTGCCGCCATGCCATAGATGTCAATATTGCACAATCAATCACATTAAAGGACTTTAAAAACAATCGGAAATGGTACGACCGACGTGGATGATAGGACACCATGGGTACATTCTAGCTCCATATCTCGGTATACGTGAATAATATGATTCTGTTTCACAATTATTACATTTGTTACCAAATAAAATATTTATTTTACCAGTCTATGGGCTCATTGTCGTTATCTCTGCATTGTAGATTTAAGTAGTCCCATCCTTCGGCAAATTGCAAACAAAAATAACACTCCAGTAGAAAAATACACAACCAATATATTAAGTAGGACATTATTTCATTTTAAAAACAACCAACTACCTAAACCTAGCGGTCACTTCGTTTTTTATCGGTTTATTTTCAATCGAATTCTTTATCGAGTCGTAAAAATAAATTCACATACAAAATGTTGTTACCAAACCAATGAATAAAATAAAAATGCAACGATATTATAAGTATTCCGTTTATTACAAAATTAACCTAAATACTTAATTACTTATAGTTATAAAAGCTAAGAAATCATGGTACGCGATACTTACGGAAACATATTGACGTACAGACGTATAAAAAACTGAAAAACGGTTCGTTAACCGGTAGAGGTTAAAAAAAACGTCGTCTTTTATTAAACGTAGAATTAATTAAATTAACCATAAACTATAATTTTATCCTACAAAAGATATAGTCGACCTCGTAAATGTGTTACCATACCACTTATGACAATTCCCATTCAATGAGGGTATTCTGAAATGAAGTTTGCTAGGTGGCAGCACTGACACGTCAGGTCCAGGCATCTGTCAAAGAGCCTATATTTTCTTTATGTCATGACTGAATGATGAACGAATGAATGAGTCGAATGATGAACGACATCATATAATTATTTTATATTCATTGTCGAAATGGAAGACCTCTTGTCAAAGTGGTGCCAACTGGTGTCGTAAATTTTCACGAAAACCCCCATTTAAACATGACTAACGTTGAAACTATTTATCTGTCAGTTACACCTTGTTGATTTATGACGTGCAAGTATCATTCAACAAAGCATAATCAGCCTATAATGTTCCCACTGCTGGGACATAGGCCTCCTCTCTGTGAGAGGGAGTGGGCCATAATCCACTACGCGGACCCAGTGCAGGTTGGTGGACGTCACAAGTCTTCGAATTTTTAGTTCTAGGACATGCCGATTTCCTCGCGATGTTTTCCTTCACCGTTTTGAGAGCAGTGGTGATGAAATTACGGTTCGAACTTACAACTCGTAAGTCGGGCTCGATATTTATTTATTTAATACTTTGCACACAAATATACAGAGGCGGACTTAATGCCATAGGCATTTTCTACCAGTCAACCTTTGGGTGATGCAGAGACAAACAGTAATACCACTGAGACACCACTGCTCTCTCTTCAACCTTAAGGTGATAAAAGAATTACGAGGTAGACTATACACAAGGCACATTTCAAAAGACATTATCTTACGACTAATAACACAACACAATCGTATCCCATGATCACAGATCATAACACACACCTTTTGTACTAAAACTATATTTTATTGGCATTTTCTCTTATTTCAATTGAAATATTATAAATATAAGGGAACATTACAATGTTAACAGTCATAAATATTGAACAAAGGCATACCGTGCTTGGACATAATAGTCCATCAGACCGGATTTCGGCCAATCTCAGCGAAGAATAGCTTTCGGCGCAGAAGATACTAATAAAGGTGTCCTAATAGATTACGCGACCATCGTAAGTTTGTGCAAATTTTGTGAGGACGCGATAAAAATATTCCCGGTCTCGAAAAAGGTGTCTTAATTATTTATAGTTCAAATTCGCGCGGTAGTCGCATAATCGCGTGGCGGCGAAGCGCCTCTAAAAAACCTTTAAACTTTATAACTTAATAAAATCACGATACATCCTAAATATTCATTGACATGAATGAGTAAATGAAAAATTACAAATATAAAAACGAATGTCATTTTTGTGATTACTCGATAATTATTTGAATTTTACCATAAGTTTTGCCTGGTTAACATTAGATTAGTATAGAGGAGACTAACTCGACTCGCAGGGCGCAGACAGAGCAGAAAAATGTTCGAACATATTCTTTTCTGTCAAATTTTGAGTAAACATAATTATTATGCGCGACTACACGCCATTTTGAACTCTATTTTAGTAGTGATTTAGTTCAACATCAATGCTGCCCTGTCTCAATTGACCCTACGAGATCAGCACCCCAGTTGTGTAACAAACTTTCAATCACAATCTGAAATATTTTGTTCGGCAACGTAAATGAAGCTATGGATATTGTTGAATTGTCAAAATAAAAGGGGTTGCCATTGTAAGTGTGTTACGCAAATGCCCAAGCAGTAAATCAATCAAATATTGATATAATGAAATGACGTTCGCTAGGTGGCAGCACTGACACGTCAGGTCCAGGCATCTGTCAAAGAGCCTATATTTTCTTTAGTCATGACTGAATGATGAACGAATGAATGAATCGAATGATGAACGTCATCATATATTTTATATTGGAAGACCTCTTGTCACAGTGGTGCCAACTGGTGTCGTAAATTTTCACGAAAACCCTCATTTACAAACTAATTAAAGAATGAAGGAAGAAAATTCATCGTTCATCAAGTTATAAACAAATATACAACTATTTCACAACATTGTTACTATTTACAAATAAGACATTAAGATTCCTTATTATGGGTAAACACGATACTTTTAGCTTCGACGATCGGCGATTTTATAACTACATCAATACTGCGTGCTCAGTAACCAGAAAGTTTGGCAACCAGTCTTACCAATTATTACCCAGTAACTGGGTTGTGGAGTTCTCAGAGATAGGCTCGCTGTAGAATATTTGGTATTCAGATGCATCCGGTTAGACTGGAAGCCGACCTCAACATAGGCGTGAAAAGGCTAGATGCAGATGATGATCAATGCCGCGTCGCGTTATGGCGAATTAGGGTTGCGTCACAGAAAAAAATTGAGCATCGAACCGAGTTTCGCGTTTAGTCGCTGTATTGAGCTTTTCTACAACCGCTAATCGTCAATGCAAAACTGTCGTATGGCCCTAACTGGATTTCTGCTAATTAATTATACATTAGCTACATGATTGATCTGTTACCAATCGTGCTGAGTCTTTTCTCCACGACATGAACTATTTTCTTATAGCCCTTGCCGATTCTCAAGAAGTATAGAAGGCAAGACTCATTCGGGGACTTACCAAAAACCGGATAAAATATCAAAGGGCCAATTCTCTTGTTTTTAGAACATTTGTATCCTAATTTAAATCTCAATCTGTCAAGAAAACCTCTAATTTACGTATATTTTGACAAGTTTTTAACAGCGATTGTCACCCAGGTGAGACTTGAATTGACCTTCTGGTCACACTTGAAATGTCCGGATTTTTCAAATATAGTTAACTAGAGACCAACGCCCATTAAATAAATGCTATGCTTCTAAACTTGTATGGCAATTTTAACAACTATAATGACAAATTGAGCTAAAAAAATGCTATGGTGTTACCTGAATTTCTGACATTATTGGTAACAGCTATATTATGAAATGGGGACCCCAACAGGAACTTAAAAATATGGGCTAGTTACACGTCTGTACAGATTCTATGAGATGAGCGAAGTTTCCCCATAGGATGGGGCCTGAAGTGCACACCGTCCCGCCGCCGCGCGACTCTTGCGGTAACTGAAACAAGTCAAAAACAAAATGAATAAGGAAATATTTAAGGGGGATGCGCTAAGGTAGCCCGCGAATTTCAAAATTTCTTATGTTTTTTATAATTTGCTGGTCAGTATTAAGTTGTACGTCGATCAAAATATGATTCGCGGTCGTAACAAATATGTATTTACAGAATTATAATCATTAAAGTCATCGACACAACTCTCTAAGACCACGTAACTCCAAAGAATGATAATTTCATGAAACAGTTATAGGCCTATGCCCACTCCTGGGCATAGGCCTCCCCCAAATTCTTTCAGGAACGCTTTTCCCGCGTCACCTCGAACCAACCCTCACGGTACTCGTCCAAGTCTCCACACAATGAGTGCCTGAAGATTGACGGCGCAGCCGAGGCGGGTCAGGAAGAGATGGCGAGATGGTGTACATAATAAAGAGTATTTTATCTATATATCTATTACAAAATGCTATATATACGAGAAGTTATGGCTCATTTTCATGGCAACATCCCTTTGGTTTTCCTTTTTTACCTATGGCTCTTTCGAAAAAGCTCATAAGTTTAAGGGACCAAAAGAAATATTCCGACTCACCGCTCTATTGATATCTCCAACGCAGACCCAGTAGTCTGCGACCTTCGTGTCCTGACTGTTGTGCATCTTGTGCGCCACCGCCACGGCCCACTTCGAATGGTCGTTGTGTGACGTAAAAGACATCTTGGCGATTGGAAACTTGAGCCGGTCTATGTTTCGTACTCTGAAACAAAAGTTAGTATGAATCAGAGAGATAAAGATACTATAGAGACTTAGAGAGGCTATCAAGACGAAATATCATAAAAAACCTGTACAATCCCACGTCTTAGTGATGCTATCTAGCGACCGCTAAATTACGTTTTATAACTACGAGATTTGTAACACCACGATCCTAAACGGCATATTTTCTTATATTTTTCATGCGACCTGTCATGTAGGGGCGTGTGACGCGAGACATAGAAATAGACTCAAACTCAAAGCTTTTATTTCATTTAAACCTTGTACAGGCACTTTTGAATTGTCAAAATTAAATAGTCTGTCAGTTAGTCAGAAAGTTGAAACTAGTTTCCCATTCCAAAACGTAGATCTCTATGGAGAAGAACGGGCAAGAAACTCCATAAGAGCGAGAGAGTTAGGCACGATTGACCAGTTGGTTACTGCAAGTAGATTAAGACGGCGCCTATGCAGCCCAACGCGAGCGATTTCGTACCTCTCGCCCGCGCCACCCCGCGCCCCCTCTACTATAATACGCAAAAGCGCGCGGCGCGGGCGGCGAGCGGCGACGCAGCAAGCGCGATCGACTGCGTGAGTCGAGTTCGAGTTTGAACGGCGCCCAGCTGATCAACAGCGATCTGTGCCGGAGACGGACCGTGAATTTGAACTTGATTCGTATGGCAATAAAAATGTATTCGTAAAAAATTATGTCATTCAAATAAAGTTCAAATTCACGGAAGTATTTCCACGGTACGACGCGGCGACGGATCGATGTGTAAAAGATAACACGGCTAAACAAACGAGCTCATTGTCGGTATACAATACATACATAATTATTATTTGAAGCTCTGTTCATAGACCTACAAACTGACATACCTACCACCAACATAGTAGGTAAATAGGTACTAGGGCTTCCATCCCGAGGCGCGAGTTTCGAAATTTAGAGGCTCGTGTTTTTTTTTTTGTGGACTCGATACTATATTTATATATATGTCGCAGGTTTTTCATAAAATTAGGTTTTTGATCAAAAATCTAGGTTTTTGATGAAAAACCGGAAGATGACACATTTCAAACTCAATTTCATCATAAACCTGTAACAATCCAGATTTTTGATCAAAAACCTGAACTAGTTTGGGTTTATGATCAATCTGAAAGACATTTCCGTTGACAGGGACTTAGGGACTTCTCCTGCTTTTGTTTCGCCTGCGCTCGCGCGCGCCCCGCCCTTTCCACGCTTCTTCAGTCACAAAACACAACTCAGACGGGCAACCCGCGTTCATTTTTGCGACAAATAATTACGTAAACTATGATAGTAAGCACTAGCACAATATTAATGAGATTTATTCACATAATTATATTTAGCGTAATTATTTTTCGCAAAAATGAACGCGGGTTGCCCGTCTGAGTTGTGTTTTGTGACTGAAGAACAGTGTTGCCACACGCCAGATCGAGAAATCTGGATAGAACGGTCGAAAAATCTGTACAAAATCTGTATGAACACAAAACGCTAAAATCTGTATAAAATCTGTAAAACTGTAATAAAATCTGTACAAAATCTGTTCAAGAAAACAATAGTCACAACACAAAATCGACAAGAAAGTCAAGAAATCTTAGCGCAAATACGACTCGCGATGCTCGACTAGAACTAGAAGTTGAAACTCCAACCAAACAAATCGTTTCATACTGCTCATTCCGTTCATTCATTTGTCCCTGGCAACATTTATAGCGCACTGAAGGGATTCCCCGAAACTTATGTTTCATTTCAAACATAGTTTACACAGAACACAGGGAAAAAATGTTGAAGGCAATAAATTAAACACTAAATACACTAAAAAGAGATACATTTTCAATCATTTCATCATAGATTATGTGAGGAAGCGAAAATGACGAAAATCTGTATAAAAGTTATGCTAAATCTGTAATCTGTATTGGTGATGAAAAATCTGTATAGATACAGATAAATCTGTATATATGGCAACACTGCTGAAGAAGCGGAGAAAGGGCGGGGCGCGCGCGAGCGCAGGCGAAACAAAAGCAGGAGAAGTCCCTAAGTCCCTGTCAACGGAAATGTATATCAGATTGATCATAAACCCAAACTAGTTCAGGTTTTTGATCAAAAATCTGGATTGATACAGGTTTATGATGAAACTGAGTTTAAAATGTGTCATCTTCCGGTTTTTCATCAAAAACCTAGGTTTTTCATCAAAAACCTAGGTTTTTCATCAAAAACCTAATTTTATGAAAAACCTGCGACATATAGACTGATCCGTTATTCTATCCTCGCGTAGGTACTCAATCTATATATTTACCTAAAAGGTTAGTATGAAATAAAATGTTATGTAAATATTCATCAATGTTTATTTATTAAACAATTTAATATGTATATTCAGAATATATAATACCATTACAATAACAATAAAAATCCCATAAAAAATAAAAGACAAAGAGGTTTCAAAAAATTTCGCGACGTGCAACGTTCGAAAGTATGTACTTATTACAAATATCGTATTACCGTAATAACAAAAAGTAATGTTCCCTAAACAAAAATAAACTCTCTCATAACATAACCATGCATGTACCTAGAACAAAATAATGTTTCCTTATAAATAAAAATATCGACCAAGCAAGTCGGGCCATGCATAATATAGGGTTCCGTAGCTGTAATTACAAACGACTGTAACATACTTTTTATGATGTAAAGATAAATAGAAGGCTATTAAAAGAGTATTGTTTGCTAAAGGCAAAGGCAAACCTTTGAACTAGGACGTCTATTGTCTATTTTGCAGTTTTATCTTTATTATTCGAAAAGTTATAATCACATTGTTCGCGAAATTATTTTAAAACAGTTTTTACTAAGTTATAGCAACGTGGAAGTTTCTAGGTTAGAAATGGCAGGGAGGGTGGGCACTGCAGTGCCTTGCAACGCCCCCTGGCATTGCAAGGCAGGCAATTTGGCGGGCCATATTTCGCAAACGGTATAACTGAAAAAAAGTGATGTATTAATTTATATTACCCTCGTTTAAATAGACCTATTCAATTATACCCATCAAGAGGGGGTGCATTGAAAAAAATAATTCTTCCCCATTTGTATCTTTAGGGTTGTAAAAAAAACCGCCCAAGTGCGTGTCGAACCACGCACAATGAAGGGTTCCGTAGTTGGGAATGAGTTTATCCCAAGAAGCCTAACCTTTTCTCCCCTATCAACTCCAAATTATTTATACCGCAACCAAAGGCTGTTGAGGGAATAGAAAAGGTTTTTAATTCTTTAAAAAAATTTAAGTCTATCATTCTTCTTTCGTCTGATTCTTCATTGATTTCTATCTGACCTGTCCTCTTCGTCTGGAAACCTACAAGATTAATGCATTTTATTACATAAATATAAAGCAGACAATAATAGCAATGCATGAATGTTCTGAAATAGTAGTACATTTTTGAATAGCTCCGATACTTTCCCATGGCCAAAGCCCTTTCATATAATATGCCATTTGACAGAACTTGTACGGAACCCTAAAAACCGTCAAATAAAGAATATTCTCCTTTTTGAAGTCAGTAAAAATGCGAGAACTGCAATATTGCCTGTCGATGCATCGATCCATCGATCCGTCGATCCGTCGATCCATCGATCTGTCGATCCATCGATCCATCCATCCATCCATCGATCCATCGATCCGTCGATCCATCCATCCATCCGTCGATCCATGGATCCATCGATCCATCGACCTGTCGATCCATCGATCCGTCGAACCATCGATTCGTCGATCCACCGATCCGTCGATCCATCGATCCGTCGATCCATCGACCCATCCATCCATCCATCGATCCGTCGATCCATCCATCCGTCGATCCATGGATCCATCGATCGATCCATCGGTCCATCGATCCATCGACCTGTCGATCCATCGATCCATCGATCCGTCGATCCATCGATCTGTCGATCCGTCGATCCATCGATCCATCGATCCGTCAATCCATCGATACGTCGATCCATCAATCCATCGATCCGTCGATCCATCGATCCATCCATCCATCGATCCATCCATCCATCGATCCATCGATCCATCGGTCCATCGATCCGTCGATCAGTCGATACATCGATGCTTCGATCCGTCGATACATCGATGCTTCGATCTTTCGATCCATCGATGCTTCGATCCTTCGATCCATCGATCCATCAATCCATCGATCCATCAATCCATCGATCCATCGATCCATCGCGATCCGGCGATCCATCGATCCATCGATCCATCCATCCATCGATCCACAAAAACACATAAAATTTCAAATCACAACGATGCTAAAGAAGTTTTCACTTCAAAAACATCCCCACTTTACGAGTACCTACCTAAAAAAACCGATAGCGTAAAAAATTTTTTTTTCAAGATTTTATTTTACCACTTTGTCGGCGTGATTAATAATGTACGGACGCCAGCACATCAACCTACCCGAAACTGTCAAATTTTCGCAATCAACTTTGAACCTTATGCTTTAGTGATAAAGTTGAAAATCTATTAAAGAAATCTGACAGATTGTAGTAACTTGATGTGCTGGCGTCTGTACATATTATATCCATGCCAAATTATAAGTTTTCTAATAGTACTAAGAGCCTCTGAGCTAAACTGCGGACGGACATGGCGAAACTATAAGGGTTCCTTTTTGACTACGGAACCCTAAAAAAGAGAAAGCCATCATGGCAATTTTTTTTTTCTTTAAATAAAATTCATCAGTTTGTATAAGTAATATTGATTAGTAAAAATATCAGTGATTGAACTAGGATGATATTATTTTGATACTTATTGTATTTTTACCCGCATTATATAGGTAGATAGGTAGGTACACACGGCTACGTATGAAGCTATACATTTCCAGTATATAAGCTGACCTCTCATTGTACGGGAAAGATTCAATTATGTTACATTATGCGATTTAAAATTTACATACATAAATACAAAGCATCACGCCTGTATTGCCCGATGAGGTGGGCAGAGGTGCGGGAATCGAACCCAGGACCTCACAGCTCAGCAGTAGCGCTTGCGACCGCTAGACCAACGAGCCAGGTAAAAAAAATATTAACGGGGATTAAAAATTTACTTACTTTTTTTCCCCAGGCAATAGACATTCGAAATACCTAAGTAGCTAAGGAAATAAAAGAATTGATACCGTTATATAAATCGGTAGTTAGGTACAGATGCCAGCACACCAAGCTACCCGAAACTGTCAAATTTTCCCATTCAACTTTGAACCTTATGCTTCAGTGATAAAGTTGAAAATCTATTAAAGAAATTTGACAGATTGTAGTAGCTTGACATGCTGGCGTCTGTACTTACTTTTTTCTTTCTTTCGTTCAGAATACGGAGTTGTTCCCTCAAACGTTTTGTTTTTGTTTTTTTTAAAAAACGTTGTCCCACACTAGGAATTACTCCTGTATCGTGGGTGCGTTTACAAACATTTAAATTCACATACACAAACATCCAGACCCGGAACAACTACCTGTAGGCAATACAAATATTTGTCCGGTCGGGAATCGAACCCGCGACACGCAGCGCAGCAGTCGATCGCTCAGCCACTGCGCCAACCATGGAACAAACTGTTTTTTCTGTTCCGTGGCGCCAACCATGTGTCGTGTTTTCCGAGAGTTTTCTTTTTGCCCATCTTTATTTACACTAAATAATGATAATAATTTATTATGTTTACACCAAACAGGTTTAACTCCTTTTTACAGTAGGTAATACTTACCACTAAACAAAATAAAAATGTCGAAAATAGTCCTCTCTCTGTAATGTCGCCAAACATAGGTTCGTCCTCCAACAGGTGCCGTAGCAGACTGATTGAATAAATTGAAAAGGATAGCGCTATTACTACCGCGTGCAAAACAAGAGACAGAAAGAGAGTATGCTCGCTTAGAATAAAATGACGCAAGCGCCAAATCACTGGATTGCTAATTACGAGGAGAACGAGTAGAAAAATAAAAAAATAATTCTGCACGATTTGAGATAATATTATTACCTATCTATTAGTTTAAAAATCATCATTAAATTCCATAGGGTTTCAGAGATCTAACTCAAAATAAGTGCAAAACGAGGCTTTTTCGTTATTTTTTTTTATCGAGATTTTTTTATCCAATCGTGTTTTCGCTTCTGCAAATTTAAAGATTATAAGTCCAAGTTTAATGTGTCCAAATAGCAAACTCTCAAGTCTTACAGATACCGATATCCAGCAATATCACCAAAACATCATAATATAGACTCTTAAGATGTTCTTCGCTTTGTCCTCTCTATCGTAAGTATATTCCAATGTTTTTGTTATGAAACTATACATGAATTTTAAAACAAAAAAAAAAGGATGTCAAAGTTTTGTCAAGGTCAAGGTAGTATTTATAGTTTCTGCGTTTGTATATTTTTAGTTAGCAACACCAACTAGCGTTTACGGAGAATTTGATATTTTTAGAGTACAACACAGTTTGTGGAGCCACACGTCCAAACAGTATAAATTCTGGTATTTCTACCCCTATTTTAAACTCTACAGAAAATTGTTTTTTTAATATTTATCGATTACAATCGAGCATAAACACTATCGATGTTTCCAATAATATTGTTGACAACTTGTATAGATTATTTTTGTTTTTCATTCAAAAACAAACGTTCAACGGAACCGAGAATGTGGTTTTGTTGTTTATCAAATGATGTGATTCGATCCGTATTGTACGGGATTATTATGACTTTAGAAAATGTTGCTTACATTTTCAATCCACCTAGATAGAATTACTATGAATAAAACTAGGTGGTGCCTAGAGTAATAAGAATCAGCCAATTATGAAAGACACTTTTAGTACCGAAACTACAAATTTGGCAAGAAACAAAGTAACGACATAAAAACGCTTATCTCATACAATGCATGCCACGAAAGATGAGACTTGACCCCGCCTCCCCCGCTCTTTCCGCCGCCCCTATGACGGCCGGTCCCGTCCCGCACTCAGACCTCATACCGCTAAAGATACCTAAAATCGTGTTCTGCGCATGTCAAACCACGTGGTGTGTCAAGTCTCATCTTTGGTGGCACGCATTGTACTCCGATTTAATTAAGAAGTAGGAGGTACTCACTGGAAGTTCCGAGTACACTCCGAGTCCAGTGTTCCAGGTCCATTGGTCCAGGACTCGACAAGGAGGTCCGACTGTAAAACTTCAGCTACCAGGCCGCTGTACAGGTCATCGTTGAACATCGCACTCTTCGCAAACGAAAGGAACTTTCGTCCTACCAGCGTCTCGAAACTCTCTATGTGGTACCTGAAATAATGAATATAAACGTGAAAAATGGTGAAGGTAAACATCGGACTCCGGACTAAAAAGCATTGCATGTTGTACAGACGCCAGCACATCAAGCTACTACAATCTGTCAAATTTCTTTAATAGATTTTCAACTTTATTGCTAGAGCATAAGGCTCAAAGTTGATTGATTGATTGATTGTGAAAATTGGACAGTTTCGGGTAGCTTGATGTGCTGGCGTCTGTACGAGCAATTCCTCGGAAACTAAAGGAAGTGTACTTGTAGTACACTCACATTTTCATTTCCAGTTATGTTTAAGTACAGACGCCAGCACATCAAGCTACTACAATCTGTCAAATTTCTTTAATATATTTGCAACTTTATCGCTAAAGCATAAGGTTCAAAGTTGATTGGGAAAATTTGACAGTTTCGGGTAGCTTGATGTGCTGGCGTCTGTACAACACGTGTTGCACGTCGTGAGTCCCAGTGGTTCCCACCAATAGATATATGCATGCATACCTTAAATTGACAATGGTTTAAAAGTTAAGTCAGTCGCATAGTGCCGTAATTAGGATTGAATGCGAAGAAGACTGAAGCAAATAGCTGAATTTGTGAGAGCCAAACACAGACTTATATGTAGGTATTAAAACAGAATGATAAAATGAAACATCCTGCCTGTTACACCTAATTCCAGAAATTGTAAAAATTACCGGGCCTACGTTACAATATTGACAAAAACCTAACAATTTTCCCGCAAATGTTATGATTTATTGTTACCAAGTATTTATAAACGACTTTGGCCGTAATAAGAACGGCTACAATGCAGTGTTTAAACACAGTCAACAACACGTCATAATACGGTTTCTCGTGATCTTTGTTGTGTTATATTGACTCATGGATTGATGATCCCTTTGTTCAAACATGATAGCATTATTGCGCAGTAATTTAATATATTGCAATAAACATTATTTAACGGCATCCGTTTCATTGCTTACAATTGTACCAAATGTTTTGCCAAAAAATTTAACGTCTGTTGTAATAAAATCTTAAATATTTTCACGTTAAACTTGTGTCATTTTGCAAAATCACTGTGGGCTATTCAATACCTATTACTACTAGATGTTATGAAAGAATTACTCCAGCGGATTAAGTAACAGGGCAAGTATGACATGCATTATGTTCGGCTATTTTAAACGCAAAAAATTCAATGGCTATGCGCAAATGACAAATATTTGTTTGTCTGTGTTTGTTTGTCCTGCAGATATTAAGTACTGTTCCTAGGGCACACAATAATGCTTTTACTATTTCAATTCGGAACCTCGAACACCTTTTAATTTTTTAGTCGGTATGCAATGCAATAACGAGGGAGAGGGAGACACGCAAGGAATTTCTAACGACAAAAATAAGGCCATATCTATCACATCACACAAGATTCCTACTGTTGATTAGCTATTGAATTAGATATTGCTTCCAGCTGTTGTGATTGAGCAATCAAAATAACAAACACAAGCCACTTGCATTCCTGCTGATTGATTTATTACTCCAATAAAATCTACATAATTTCGTTTTTCCGAAGTCTTTCGTGTTGTGTCTTGTCAAGAAGATTTGAAACAAGTGGCCTTAGTTAATTTATGTGAGCGTTTTGTATATAGTAAAACATAGACCAGTTGATTGAAAGAAATAAAAAAATAATGAACGGCAAAGCGTTTGTCTCATGAAAAAATGCATAAACTAGCTTGCTGAGGGCGATAAAAATCGTATTACTTGAACGCTTGAGCTTACTGTGCGACGATGAAGACGGGTTTATTTTCAAGCTCAGATTTATCTTAGTTGTTGTGTGTGTGTGTGTGTGTTGTTGTGCAGTTGTTGTGTGTTGTTGTGTCATGGTAACCAGCCTTATTATTTCTGTTTCGTGAAAACCTCAAAGACAGTGGGATTTTTTATTGTTTTAGCCATACAATAAGGTCAAGGTCATTTCATATTTCCTTAGCACAAGTGAGTGATATAGTTGCCAAAACACCTTTTGTTGTGAGAGAGAGATGGAACCAGATGATATGACATGATATATGAAAGGGCGTGAGATAACGAGGTAGTCCTCTTCACCGTATCCGGCGACAGCAACCCAGACTAATTTTCATTCTTTTCGTGTGGTCCCTGATGACATGCATAACCAAATTTGGTCTTAAAAACCCGTTCACACCGTGTACAGAAGAGCTGACCAGCATCATTGTATATGTAAGTAAACGATTTGTTTCAAAGCAAGATAGCTAAGACTAAAAGAAAAACATGTTGTGTTGACCCTAAATAAATAGGCATAAGGGCAAGAGAATTATGACAGAGATGGAGCACCACCTCTTTTTCGCAACAGAACAATGATGATTTGAACACTTCCTCGTATGGCCCCAGGAAGTAATATTGTTGTGCATTTGTCAATCAATCTACATTGATTCATGGGAACACAACAACCAAATCGATTGAATGAATGAAACTACTACTAACTTTAAACATAAACATCCGAATCTAAACTTACCACGGCGAGGCGTCGATTGTCTTGTTTCGGACAACATCGACTAAGTTCGGCAGCTCGTTTTCAAACTCCTGCGGTATATGCGTCCAGACTAGCAGAGGTTCGTTGTACTTCAGCTGGGTAGCGATCTGGTTGAGGGTGGATGTTTGAACGGATACGCAGAGAAAAGACTGGCCGTATTTCATGCCGCTTGACGGATAGTCGTAGGAGCTGACGTTGAGGCCATTTGCTACTGAAAAAAGAGAAAATCTTTAATTAAGATTCAATTTTAATGAAAGTTGTTCCCTTACTTAATATGCCATCTTCTAAAAACTTATTAATCGGTGTATAGATTCGTATTCGTATAGAAATGATGAATCGTTGTGGGTATAAGGAGTAGACAAAGAAAAAATACCATATTATGGGAATCAAAACCTCGGCGCGTCAATTAGACGTCAATATTATGAGTCATGAAAAAAACTCGCTTTCCCTCCATTTTCTAGGAAGAGGACAAGTAAGGATTGTTAGAAGGAGACTTACGGCCAAAGTAACGTCACAAAAGTCAAAGTAACGGTTAAATATGTTTCTTCACTATTTTAGCTGTTACTTGAATGAAGAAACACATTTGCCGTATTATCAGTAAAGGTCAAGTAAAATTCAATACTTTGACTGATTACTTTAGTTGTTGATGAAGAAACTGGCCGTAAGTGATGAGCCTTGCAACTAAAAGTTACGTGAAATTCCACAGCCAATAAAAATACTTACAATCAGGAAGAGGCGGGAACCGCGGCACAGAATGCACCAACCACAGCGAAGTAAATTTGTCCCCTAATATGACGCCTTTGGTGTGACCGCTCTCAACCCTGGTCTTCATAAACTTGGAGTGCATCTTGCACATTTCAGCCAAATCGTAGTCGTCATAGTACTTGTCACCCAGCTTGAACTTCTTGTACTTCTTTATTCCTTGTTGCTTTATTTGACCTGAAAGAGGTAATAAGGGAGTTTAAACTGGTGTTTCGAGTAGTGGAGGGTTACTTTCGAAAGGGTGAATGGGTTTTGTCACATTTTTATCAACTAAAAGACCAAGTCCAGTCCAGCAGTGCGATTCTGTAACCATCTCACCGTGAAAACTTAGGTGATGTGAGCGTGGAGTGAGCTGTCAATAGTGTCAATTCCTAGCAAAACAAACTCACTTCACCTAAGTTTTCACGGTGAGATTTTTACAGAATCGACCGGCAGTTCTTTGTTGGATGTTTTCACACATGACGAGAGGCCCAGATCTCTAACATGAACAAAAAATACAGTTTTGAAAAAGCAATTAATAATACCTCTTTTGCTTTTGGAGTACATATCAGCGACCGATTGCAGGATGTCTGGCTGATGTTCTGAAGCCGGTGGCTGATCATTGTAGATCAAAGAAATTATATTTCTATCCTGGAAGGAAAAATGTGGCATATTAACTACAAGTCATTCGAATTTAAATATTATCAACAATGTATTTAAGTCTGGGTAAAATTTTATTTTCTTTCTTACTTTTTTTTTTATAATTTGCACTTCAGTGCTATGTAAACTTTGGCGATAAATTGACGACAGACCAACTTTTTTGTATCGATTTTGGCTGATGTTCACATTTCTGATACAATATAAATTAAGTAACAATAACTATAACCAGGTCACAGACAAAGAGGGGCTCGTGGCTAAGAGAAGCAGCCGCACGGGTTGAGCGATGGTTAAGCTTCGCTTGCCGCGACCAGTCCGTGGATGGGTGACCATCATCCATTCATCCATCTTCCGTGCCTCGGAAAGCACGTTAAGCCATTGGTCCTGCCTGGCATTCTTAGACAGTTGACTTGACAGTCATTACAGGTCGTCAGAAGCAAAAAACTCTGACAATCACTCCTACTACCACGGAGTATCGTGTTACCCGGGAACTGGGTTGTGGAGGTCAGATTGGCAGTTGCTCCATGTAAGATACTGCATCGCGTTAGACTGGAAGCCGACCCTAACATAGTTGGAAAAAGGCTAGGCAGATTGATTGATTGATTGAGGTCACAAAATACGTCTGACATTAAAATAAAAATATGACTTCTACTATTCATTGTTGTTGTTTGTTGTTGTTCATTGTTGTTGTTCTGTTCATTGTTGTTGTATGTTGTTGTTGTTGTTGTATGTTACCTGATAAAGCGGTGATAACGTTTTCCCCACCATTGACCGAGGGTCGCTGATGGCCAGGTCTGACATGATCCATCCTCCTCTCAATTTTGACGGAGTCAAATGCATGTACGCAACCCCTCGACGAACCAATGGATTCAAATGGTTCTTCTCCCTTGGCAACTTGTAGACGTAGAACCTGCAATAAAGTAATAGGTAACAATGTTGGATAAACTTGTCACCTGGGGGGAAAATTCACCCCTAGGTACACAGACACATATAGGAATCAAGTAGGATCAGGATTGGTAAAAATGGTGCATTGAGTTTGTGTAAAATTGTTTACTCATGACTCTGAACTGTGCGAGGTTTTAGAGTTTTGACGCATGTTAAACCTTACACTTACATAAGGTTCAAAAACCGGGCAAAAGCGAGTCGGACTCGCGCACCGAGGGTTCCGTACCATCATGTTTTAAAAATTTCATCGGCGAGGCCTATATTCGTTAGAGAATTTTAATACTGCGCACTGCGTTGTAGAATATTACAGTTTTGTAATCTTTACATAAACTTCTATCAAATAGAATTATTTCAGATTTTTCTCTTTGCAAACTTCGGAGATAATGGGGGGGGGGGGCGGTAATTTCTTTTTTTTTTTTCATTAAAAGTCGAAAACTATTCGGCCTAAAAAAAAAGAAAAGTGTTTGAGAACGTGTATATATATCTAACAATCGATATATTTTCTCAAAGGTGCAATCGTTATTTCACAAGAAAATAATTGGTTATTTATTTCAGGGAAAAATCCATGAAGGTTACTTAATCATATCGCAAAATCACCACCCTACCCCGACCGGTGTTCCCGACCACCAATTTGGCTTCAGACAAGAGCATTCTACTACTGAACAAGTTCATCGAGTCTACGACAAGATTAGGATAAGCCTAGAAGAAAAGCTATACTGCTCCTCTGTGTTTCTGGACATCCAACAGGCCTTCGATAAGGTTTGGCATAAGGGTCTGTTATATAAGCTGAAAATCAACCTTCCCCACCAGTACTACTCACTAATGAAATCCTACTTGTCGGAAAGAATATTTCAAGTGAAAGAAGCAGATGTGACGTCACGATTCTGCAATATAACTGCTGGAGTACCGCAAGGGTCGGTTCTGGGACCCGTGCTGTACACTGTATACACTGCAGATCTCCCGCAGGCTGATGAAGTTACTACAGCAACATTTGCTGATGACACTGCAATACTGGCAAGCCACACAGATCCAACTATAGCCTCACACATGCTGCAAGGGAGTCTCGACAAAATAACCACATGGTTACAAAAGTGGCGGATAAAGACGAGCGCTAGCAAATCAGTCCACATCACATTTACACTGCGAAAAGGTAACTGTCCACCAGTACACCTCGAGAATGTCACACTATCTCATCACGAAAGCGTAAGATACCTAGGGTTACATCTTGACCGACGTCTAACGTGGAAGAAACATCTTAAGACCAAGAGACATGAAGTTAATATCCGTTACAAGAACCTACACTGGATCATGGGACGAAACAGTAAACTGAGTACCGACAACAAACTTTTAATATACAAAGTGATCTTGAAGCCAGTGTTACTTTATGGAATCCAACTTTGGGGCAGCGCCTGTAACTCAAGCATTAGCATCATACAGAGAATACAGAACTGTATTTTGAGGTCAATTAGTGGCGTTCCTTGGTTTGTAACGAACGCTGAAATACACAAGGAGTTATCTATGAATTATATCATGGACGAGATCAAGAACAGCAGAAAAAAGTATCAGGAAAAACTGCAAAGGCACCCCAATGATCTGGCTGCCGCACTGAAAACAAGAAGTTACAGGAAAAGACTTAAAAGGAAAGACATCGTGTAGTCCACCCACACCTGTGTGGACCTAAGCACGAATACGTACGATTAGATGGCTCGCTGGAGTCACGCTCTTCCCGTCAATGTTTACCCTCAAGTCATCCGCTAAAAGTAAAACAGCTGATCGCGGATTATATATAAAAAAAAAAAAAAAATGTTCTGAAATTATGCATAAATCTAAGGTATAATTATTATGCTCGTGACTACACCAACAGACCAACACTGAGCCCGACAGGCCCTGACCGAATCTGTGTAAATAAATAAAGAAAGAAATAAAAACGTTTATTTGCGGTAAACACGACGCAAAAAAGAACATAAACTCAAAAAAAAAAAAAGGTTGGGATGTTTCCCCCAACCTTTTTTATTTTTTTTGAGTTTATGTTCTTTTTTGCGTCACATCCACGCAAAACAATAATAACGAGGCCTTTATTTTTCACCCGCAGGTGAACGAAGTTTACATGAGGAAGATACGCGGCAGCATACTCTTGTTGCAACAACAACAAGCAAAGAGTTTTCAAAAATCTAATGACACTGTTTTAGTTTTCATCAGGCTCCAAAACTCTTTCGAGTATTTTTCGCTATATCTCCCAAGTTTCGTTCCTATGGCCATTCACGAACACTTGGAAAATTCACCCTGTATACCGGATAAAGGGGATAAAAAGACCCGTCACATATAGCCGTCAATTACGCATTCTGTACATCAAACTAAGTAACATTGCACAAAAATAATTGCTGGGAAACGACTTTTATTTTTGGTGTGAAAATTTGCCGTTTGCGGGTAGCGCGCTATGTAACGCACGCAAAACATTGTGCTTATGGGTGCATGCAACGGTGCAGGCAGGGCCGTGCGTCTTAAAAATATTGGGCGCCGGGGTGCGATAATCAGTTTGCGCCCCCTTTGCCAACAAAAAGAAATACTTAATTTATGTGTTTCATTTTTAAAATGATTTCCACCAATTTTTTCCAAGGAATTTTTTCGAGGCGGTGACGTGCGATTACAGCGCGCTGGAGCGTTGCGGTTGTCACTCATTATAATGAGTGATTAGCAATGACGTATTATATTATACATCATTGGTGATTAGTAATGACCTGATCGGCTTGCGCCCCCTAAGACCTTGCGCCTGGGTGCCGCGCACCCCTTGCACCCCCGGGTAAAGACGACCCTGGGTGCAGGGGTAGCGTTTTTATGTTACGACATTAAAAGCTTGTTTTCGTAAAAAAAACGCCAGTAAATGTTTGAATTTTGACCTTCTAATATCTCCGTAACAAGAAGGTTCCATGTATGGTCCAGTACAAAAAAAATACAATGACGGGGACTACAAGTGACTCTCGGTCTTTTTACACCAGTTATTTGTCATTTTAGAAAAATATTTACTTACGTATTCTATTGTTCTGGTGAGACAAAAGTATCTATATCACTACTGTGCAACAATATAGTCATACTACATACAGTTATTCATACTTCCATTCATAGCATATTGAACCTAGTACAGTCCCGTGCAAAAAGCAAAACACTTAGCAAAATTCAAAAACGATATTCGATTTCTACATGTTCAATTACGATACAATTCATAATAAGTAGTATGTGTCTGAAAAACTACATATATGCACCGCATCAAGTAATTCCGAAGAGATTATTGTTACCTAAATAATGACATCTTTTTGCACGTGGCTGTACTAACCCGTAGCCAGTTGAATTCAAAATCTACTGCCAAATGATATTTTGGTGATCCAATCACAATATCTAACATGAAATCCTACAATTGATTCAATTTCCAAAGTTTGAAGAGACCCCATCTAACTAGATAATAATACACTATGTAATTGAAGAACTATAACTTTTTAATATTATTTTCAAGTAGCGCATGAGAACTATGTACTTATCAATTCAAACAGGAAATACAAAACCACAATGTCAATGTAAACAAAGAACAGCAATAGAATAACACTAAAATATATTTTTGTGATAAAAATAAAAAAATACTAACCAATCCACTGGTTCTCCCTTTTCATTCCTACATTGCGGAGTCAAGCCCGTACAAACAGTCACAAAAATGGAAAACACAAATAATACAATATAACACATCGCAATGCGTGTACGAAGCACGACTAACGACATCGAAGTAACAAGAGACGCAGGAAGTTCGTGATGCTCGTATGTTTATGATGTCATGCGACACGATCGCATCACTACCGGCAAGGTATCAAACAATCGATATATTTACACAACATTAACAATTATTTCCCTTCGATTGTTACGCACGCACAACTGCCTAAAACCAAATGATTTCATAGTGTTACATTTTAACGTCAAACCGTTGTATTGACAAAGGAATGCTGGTACAAAGTTAGGATGCAGGTAACAAGATGTGCTATAGTCTTTATTAATAAATACTTAAAGACTGTTATTGAGATAATAAGCAGCAAGTGGTATCGGCCAATGAGATGATCTCACTGGCGATTGGTCCATATTACATCAGATGCGTAAGCATTACGCGGTTTATTTAAAGTTTGTACATATTGAAGAATACAATGAAAATTACAAATACATATTAACTATCTAAAATACGCTGAAAGAGATTTCTTCAGAAATAAGCATTACCTTTTTTATTTACTTTTCTGTTCTTGCTTCGTATCTTATTTTGTTGTGTTTAAATGCTTAGATGATTAAATAAATACAAGTATTTTTAACAATTAATATTTAATATGATTTTTATAAAAATATAAATGAACAAAATCCTTAAGTGTAACATGGAAGACTTAAATTACATGGCATGATATAAAAAAAGTATTTACGTAGTAAAAAAATAAATGCTTAAAAATTCATGAACACGTATAAAAATAAATATACTATGCTATTTACTGTTGTGTAGGCATAGATACTGCAGCCTTAGCGTGCGATACGTCACTCTGTCTCCAGAAAGACACAACAGTTTTCAGTTCAGTGAAGAAATCAATTCCCTGCTTGCCGCAGAAGTGATTGGTACCAAGGAAACTGCCTCGGGAGCCAGTGAAAGAGAACATAGAAAGAGGGACAGGGATGGGAACATTAACACCGACTTGTCCGACATCGATTTCGTTGGCGAACTTTCTTGCTGTGGCACCGTTGGTTGTGAAGATAGCTGTTCCGTTTCCATAGGGGTTGGCGTTGACCATTTGGATGGCTTGGTCCAAAGTGTCGACGAAGAGGCATACTAGCACGGGCCCGAAGATTTCTTCCTTGTAGCATTCCATGTTGGTCTTAACGCCTGTTAAAATGGTCGGGCCGACGAAGTTGCCCTTTTCGAAGCCTTGGACTTTGACGCCGCGGCCATCGAGAACTAACTTGGCTCCCTCCTTTACGCCTGTAGGAAGAATGGTGTGGTTACTTTTTGTTCTAATAGTGTGCGAAAAGTTACAAATTATCTACATTTAAATACAGTACAAAGTAATCTCTAGATTCTACAAGATCTACAAAACTGTTTGTAGAAACGTGTTATGAATATATTATATAACTAACGAATTTTAATAAAGTTCAAATAAGTTCAAGTACTAACGTTAAAAAGTGACAAGGAACTCGGAAATTCATTATTTTAGAGAATTCTTCTTCAGTGAGTATAAGAATAACTTTAACGTGGTAAATAATGTGCGAAGGACGTATTCGGGTACTTAGGTATTTTCGATTGTCTGAAATTTTTACGGGGTGCAATAAAAATGTTTTTTTTTTTTGGAAACTACATAATTTTTTTCTGCTTTTATTATTTTGTTATTTAACTGTCTCGTCTGGGTCGACAAAACACATGTCCTTTCTTTCCTTCTACCTAATAAATAGATACTATACCTGATTCGACAAGTCTCTCGATCCTCTCCTTGGCCTTGACAGAGATGACGGGTCCAACATCAGTGGCGGGCACGTGGCCGGCGTTCACCTTCAAAGCCTGCGCGCGCGCAACCAGGTCGGGAATCCAGTCCTTGGCCTCACCTGTGTGGAAAAATGAATCATTTAGTAAGTGCTTATAGAAAAAAATGCTATAATTAGACAAAGGGAAAACTTTGATTCTGTATAGTGGGATGTCCCCCCCCTCCCACTATACAGAATATGGGATATGTATCCCCATGCCCCATAGTCTCCAAAACAAAACTTTACCGAAATTATACACATTACCATTGACTTTCAATGCTTAAACAACAGTAATTACGACACAAAAAGAAGAAGGAAGAATTCTGGAATAATGTCTATTCTGAAAGTGTAAATAAAACCTGTTCAATTATAGGCCGACCGCTTAACTGAGACGTTGCCTGAGGTAGCAGCGCGGTGCGGGAGGGGTGATCACGTGATGCGAAAGCTCAGCGATTCGTCAACTTGTGACAACTATCATCACCCCTGCCGCACCGCGCAGCTACCTCAGGCAACGTCTCAGTTAAGCGGTCGGCCTATAGTAAAACATCCATCTGTATTTAGAAGATTTTAACTTGATATCTTACCACTTTTATTCCAACAATTATTGTTTTAATAACATTATTGAATTGTAATTGAAAAATCATCGACGAAAGTTGAGGATATAGAATTAAACTCAGTTTTAAAATAAAAATATATTTAAGACGAGACTAGAATTTGGGTTTAAGTACATATCTTCAAATCAAAGCACTCAATTTATATGTGGCACTACAAATAGGCATCCACAGGTACGTTTTGTGATCCATTTGTTTGAATTGTCATCACATACTTTTGGAACAGACTGGAATTTGATGAAGGGTACACGTGTGGCTTCATCAAAAGTTAAATTTATTTCGAGACCGGTCGTTACTGGGCAAAAATGTATTAACTGGCATAAATTTTTGCCCGACCTGGTAGCAACCAGTTGATAGAGCTGTTACTTCTTGGCGTCGTATTACCATTCTATGGTCCTCATTCAAGTTACGGAACAACAATGTTCTACTGACCCACAAACACCGCAGTACTGAGCGCCATGCACCTCTGCCCGGCAGCTCCGAAGGCGGCGCCAGCTAACTGGTTGAGCGTGTGTTCCTTGTTAGCGTCAGGCATAATGATACCGTGGTTCTTAGCGCCCATGTTGCTTTGGACGCGCTTGCCTGGAACAATGTAATGAAATATTAGAACATAAAATATAATAGTGAATTACCTATTGCTTTTACGAGGATCCCAAAATGACACTATGAGAAAAAAAAAGCGCATCTACGTCTTGATAAACAATGTAGACCTTTACGACCTATGCGAGCAAGGTATTTTATGTTCTATCGTGGTCACAACTGATGTCTAAGAATTCAGTCACGATATAGCATAATAGGCGCTGGCGTCGAAAACAATCTTCAAGTAAGTTTCATCCAATAAATATGATTGCCTCTCTTTTAACACAAAAACCAATTGGTATTACTCTCAGTGCTTTCAAAAGGAGGACGAAGGTATAAAATAATACAGGGTTGCAAGGACATCAATAAATAAATTATTTATTTTGGAACAAACACTTGTACACATTTCATAAACCTGCCAAACTGCGTGACAGTTTATCGGCAGGATTAGCGCTCGTCTTAAAACATTTGGTACCAACAATCTGATTAAACATCTAAGTAGGTAGATCCAGATACTTTAAATTAACGGTAAGAAGATTATAATAACAGCAGCGCAACTAATTATTGTCGCATTTTGGGACAATTTCATTAAGCAGTTCACTTTTTAATTTAATATTTAGTGTTCGCTTACTAATTCCACTAAGTATAATATTTTCTTAGCCAGTCCATATTATTGAAAACATGGCGAAGGGCGGGAGCTTTGCGGGAGCTCTGGACTTTCTTATGTAATTTTGACGTTGGAAAAGTGCTGATTCTCAGCGTAATTTGAATAAATGACTTTTGATTTTGATAGACGGGCAACCTGTTACCATGGATTCACTACATGATACTGATTTTAAAATAAAATTGCTGTTTCATATACTTTGACCGCGTAGGTATTTCACTTTTCTATAAAACAGCTTAAGTTTTTTTTTGATAATGACAAAAAAAATTCTACGCTAGGGGATCTAGAATTTTGTGCTGAATTCGTGGTTTGTATTTGCGCGTTGATTTCCCTGCCACCTTGTATAAAATAGTAAGCGAACATACCTGCAGCAGAAGCCCGTGTGTAGATATGTTTGCCGGCCGCGTCACCGCCGACGAACGAGACCGCCTTGATGTCAGGGTGGTCGCAGAGGAAGTTTACCGGGTCGTGGGTACCGTGGATAACCTGAAACGAAATAATGTTGGTTAGTAATAATATGTTCATGTGTATTTGGATGAAGATATCATGTGTGTTAAGCTACGCTTTCAGAGGTCGGTCCGAGGATGGGTGACCATCCATTACATATTAGGACTCGTCCGTGCCTTAGAAAGCACGTTAAACCGTTGGTCCCGGCTGTCATTTCTAGCATTTCGCAACGGGTAGTCAGAAGCCCGAAAGTCTGAAAACCAGTCTTGCCAAGAGGTATCATTTTACTCAGTGACTGGGTTGTGGAGGTCGGATAGATAGTTGCTCCATGTAAAATACTGTACCGCTTCACATAAAATACTGTAGGTATAGGGTATTCAGCTGCATCCGGTTAGACTGGAAGCCGACCCCAACATAGTTGGAAAAAAGCTATTAGGATTCAAAAGTGAACAATGTCTGTTTTACATTTCTGCCCAGTCTAGCATGCCAGGAAATTTAACATTTATGTTGTCTTCTATTAGCCATTGGTCCCACAACACAATTTGACCATGCTAGGGCGAATCGTGCAGTTAAGGTATTTTTTTAAGGAACCTGCATAGCGACGCCTTAGGGTGAAAACCTCGTAAGTGTAAAAGAAGTAGCTTTTCAGGAGGAAGAAAGAACTGCGTGCTGTAAAATTTTTGTACGGTGTCTTTTATGTTTTTTTAACCGACTTCAAAAAATGAGGTTCTGTATTCTTATTAATTAATATGGAAATTTAACCTTACATTGTTATATCGAGAACTGTTCGATACTATAAGATTGTCCGAAATCCATAAAATGCTAATTACGAGGTAAGCTAAAGGTAGGTAGGTTTGCGAGGTGGTTAGCGCGGTATGCTTATTCCCGAGGTTTTCACTCTAAGGCGACGATAGCATAAACGATACACGAAAACCGTATACAGAGCGCGTCTGTACATCAAATAATTTACGCCATCTAGCTTCAAAAAGAAGCATTTTAAATTTAAATCGCATCTTACTAGAGAGTGAGGAGGTTTCGAAACAGAGGGGAGGTTATGCATTCGGCGAGTTTTTTTATTTTTCTTGTGTAGTTTTTGAGTTAGCTTCAATGAATACATATTTAATGTGCGTCTTGTTTGTGCAGAATAAACAAATTTCCTTTCTTTCTTCAGAATCTTGTTCGGAAGGCTTGATGATGTACGTGTCTCCGGTCGCCAGTGCATACATACAGAGGAATCATCATGGTGAAGTTAAAGACAGATGAAAAAGTAAGTAATACTAACGTTAACCACACCGGGTGGTGCTCCAGCCTCGTTCAGGAGCTCCATCATCATGAGGGTCGCGCCGGGGTCCTGTTCTGAAGGCTTGATGATGCACGTGTTGCCGGTCGCCAGTGCAGGCGGGAACATCCAAAGGGGAATCATCACAGGGAAGTTGAAGGCAGCCACACCTGGAAAATTCGAGTTTATTTAATACTTGAATCCACAATCTTAGATAATTTACATATTTTATTGATTCTTGATCAACTATCTAATTTAGCAAAATCTAAGTTGATTTTTGGTAGACCTTTTGTCTTATCCGTTAATCTTTAATAAATTTCGGTTGCAATGTTTGAAACTTTGCTATGTAGGTATATCATTCTGTATGTGTTTCCAAAACTTGATAATTATCCATGGAGGACCTCAGTGTAATTATCTCAGATTCTGAATTCAACAATAGTTTTATCATTTAGCAACTATCGACGTTAGAACAGCATTGCGGTACCCACACGGGTGTAGGCACAGTGTGTGTCATTTTCAATGCATGAGAAAAAATAATCGCACTTTTGTTGCATATTTCTACAAAGTATATATATATAGACTAGACTAAGATAAAAAAATAAACTCCTCCAGACCGTATTTCGGTCACGGCGCGGCGGCCAATCTCAACGGAGACTAGCCTTCGGCACGGGAGATATTATAGTACACAAGTGTGCGCGCAGACACAGGCGCACTCCCTCTTCCAGACTACGTAGTAACTAGACAGACTAGACTACATAGTAAGTAAAAGTGCAACCTTGCAATGTTAACTTACAGGATTAGGTACTCTTAAGTGCATAAATTTACCTTAAGAGATAATAATGCGTAGGAAATATAGCTCATTGTTAGCGTCTAAATTATATCTGACGTAATGAGTAAATGCGTGTGTTTTATTAACAGCTTTATTCATAGCCACAGCAACAAATAATTACAGTTGCTTTGATCTGCATTATATTTCTATTATCTTTAAACAAATAAGATAAATACTGATGACGTATGATCGTTGTCTAATAAATATTATAATAGTAATTATACTTATTTATGAATAGCATGTTTTGTTATCTTGTTTGTGATATTTATTATTTTGTTTTTCATAGCACTTAGCAGTAATATCAGTAACTATTACGATATCTAAATTAATCACATTATGATTATTATGTAAATCTAATATCACTTTTATCTTTATAACGATTAAAATAGTTATAAGAAATTATTCGCGATCTTTATTTTCTTTCAAAATCAATATCTGACTACCTATAGTAGAATAATTTCGTAAAAAAAACATGCAAAACAGTCAAAAGCAGTAAAAAAACATGCAAAAGTCAAAAGCAGCAAAAAAAACATGTTTTTTTTGCTTGTTTTTATTTTTCATCTTATTTATCGGTTGTCAGTTGTTCAATCAATCTACCTAGCGTTTTCTCAACTATGTTGAGTTCGGCTTCCAGTCTGAGCGGATGCTGAGTACCAGTATTTTACATGGAACGACTGCCTATCTGACCTCCACAAACTAGGTAACACGATACGCCTTGATAAGACTGGTTGTCAGACCAGTGTATGAAACATTTTTAATACTTTTCTAGATTGTTTATTATTACTCACCTCCAACAACGCCCAAGGGTACTTTATAGCTGTGTGTGTCCATGTCCTTAGCGATGTTTTGGATGCAATCGCCCAACTGAAGAGTTGTGATGCTGCAACTGTGCTCTACTGACTCTGAAGATAAACCAGATAAAAATACTCTTTGTATTTTAGGAATCGATTGACCTAATTTTATATGCTCAAATATTATGAAACATCTGGTCATACACACACGCACGCCGGTTCCGAGTACTTATACGCACCTGAGGCCTTATTCTCTATGACACAATGAACGAAGCCGCGCGAAATTAACGCGAGATTGGCGGGATTAGCTAAGGAATTGAAGTGTCTTCGAGTAAGGAATGAATTAGGGCCCAGACCTTTCTGGAGAACATCTCCAATAAGGACAAGGTAATCTGCATTCGCAATTTATTTGCCAAAATTGTAAACAAATATGGGTTTACGGAAAAATAACTTTAATTCCTACACAATAAAGTTCAGTTTATGCTATAACTTCAAACATTTTTATAACTTTTCAATAGTGCTAGTCACTCTGAAATCCACTTAATTACCGTTAAAATAAGGTTGATATTTGTTTAACTTGAAATAACATCAATTTCAAACAAATTTGAATATAGACTTTATGTGTGAACGTAAACGAGGCAAAGGTCCTCCTTTGCCTCGTTTTGTATGTAAGGATCGTAGCAGGTGGCGTCCAGGGGTTCTGTAGTTTCTGCCTACCCCCATAAGAAGAAGGCGTGAGTTTATGTTGCGTTATTATGTAACAGTCAAAATTATAAGCTCGTTTTCTACAAAATCGCGCTATTACTTGCAGATTCGGAGTGTGATAAACCCAGTTTTGCTTTCGAACTAAGAATTATTTCTTACTAGCTGACCCGGCCACGCGTTGCTGTGGTAGACAAATAATTTGCAATAAAATAATATTGCGATTATAAATGGAGATGTGAGCTATCCTATCTTTCAAGTTGGATCAAACTGCACACGGTGTACAAATTTGATTAAAATCGGTTAAGTAGTTTAGGAGTCCATCGCGGACAAACATCGTGACACGTAATTTAAGATTTTATGGCAATGGGCTGCGGGTTCACTTTGTCCTATCTTCTTTGAGTCGTTGGCACGACAGTTATTCAAATTTTGTTGGCCCAAAACTTCGCAACCTCCACGGCGTTATCGGTAACGCACTCCGTCATATACAAACATAAAATGAAAACCATGAAGAGTTCATTAAACTTACGAATGCCTCTGAGAACATCGCCCTCAGCATCGGCAAGGGTTTTGCCTTGCTCTTCGGTGATCTTGGCGGCCAGCTTGCTCTGGTTCTCTCTCAACAAACGGGCGAATCTGTGGATTTAAAATGATTAATATTAAAACTATTTACTTTATGTTTTTTGTCATTAAGAGGGACCCATTGGGTCGTTAGTTTGGCCCATTGTTCGTCTGACATGCGGTAGATATGTCCAGCCCAGTTCCATTTTAGCGTGGCAGCTTTCCAAGTGACATCAGTTATCTTTGTGTTGGAACGGATGGTCGTATTCCTAACCCGGTCTGTTAGTTTGATACGTAGAATACTTCGTTCCATAGCCCTCTGGCAAACCTCGAGCGTGGACCTCTGCTGATTTATCAAAGACCATGTTTATGGCAAACGTGCGTACAGTACCCGGCGATAAATATTGCACATCAACCTTTACCTTTTTTTGTATTTTATACAAAGAATAAAAATAATTATCAAAAGAAGCAAATCATAATTGTTTTAACAGCTCCTAATAGATACCGGACTGTTTGTATTTCGTGCGACAGAGATAACGCTCTACGAAGCCGAAATTAGCCGATTGTCTCTTTCCAAAGGTCGATGTGCAATATTTATCGCCGGGTACTGTATGTGTATGTCCCTCTTAATGGCAAACGACATCGTGGCAGGCCCAGACGGAGATGGCGGGATGAACTGGACCCCTTCAACATGAACTGGTCCTTAGCAGCTTTGAACAGAGAGAAGTGGAAAGAGAGTAGGGAGGCCTTGGCCCTGCACTTGGACATCACAGGCTAATAATAATACTTTATGTTTTTTACTTATTAAAGCAGGTTAGCAAAAATGTAACTTATAACACAGATATATTTGTACAGACGCCAGCACATCAAGCTACCCGAAATTTTCAAATTTTCTCAATCAACCTTGAACCTTATGCTGTAGCGATAAAGTTGAAAATTTATTAAAGAAATTTGACAGATTGTAGTAACTTGATGTGCTGGCGTCTGTACAATATTGCGCTATTTTCAAACGCTTTGGCTGCTCGAACCGCAGCGGTTGGTGAAGTTATACCTTTAGACATGTATGAAAGCATTCACACGTACTGTCACCGGGTAAGTTGATTAAACGCATTAGCGTTTGCCACCGGCTGCGAAATGCAAGTTCAAAATGAGCTGTTAGGTATTAATAACCTGTATGAGAAGAAGCATTTCCCTGTATTGGAAAAGTATAAGGCTGGTATTAAAAGGTAATAACCTGAACATGAGCTGTTGTCTCGTCATAATGGTGCTCTGACTCCATGACTTGTATGCGTTTCTGGCTGATTCCAACGCGGAGTTCAGTTCGTCTTGAGTGGCTTCTGGTACCCTGTAAGTAAATAATAATACTTAGACATTGAACATCATCATCACTCACCTTTCATTGATATGCCATAGGTATGCATTTTGTTTCATGTGGCCTTTAATCTTAAAATTATCACGAAGATAATGAGTAGTTAAAAATGAGTCAATTAAAAGTATAAATGCGTAACAATACATTCATTTAACTAAAAATGTATAAGTATTTACACTGGTGAAGGCAAGTTGTTTTCTCAGGGGCTTCAAGATCATTACAGTAAAAGTTTGTGTGCCAACCACTATCCACAACAATCTGAACATATTATTCTGCTAAGAAACATCATGACGATGTTTTGACCGATT
Source organism: Luperina testacea (assembly GCA_927399505.1). NCBI lineage: Eukaryota > Metazoa > Arthropoda > Insecta > Lepidoptera > Noctuidae > Luperina > Luperina testacea. The sequence goes on along the minus strand of OV656768.1, from coordinate 10,908,165 downwards.
TTTTTATTTGTGATAACGACTGCAAATAAAAAAAAAACGTTTAGTTTGGACTAATATCAGTTACAAGACGTAAGTCTGATCAGTATTATATTGACCAAAAAAAAAGTCTTATTATTAATGTTTAACATTACCTACATAGCTACTTAAGATAAAGCAATAAAATACGTAATTGCCTTTGGAGGCATATAAACCGAGATAGCAACAAAAGAAACTGTGTTATCAGTAATCAAGTCACACATGAGGCCAGATTTAGCATTCCTGATAACAAATTATCATAGGCAAACTTTGATTAAGGTGTGTCGCGATGCCACAATTAACGAAAATACGCAAACAATGCTATGATGTAACGTAATTACATATTCTAAATGTTAGTTCATTCAAACTTTCCTCCACGAATTAATTATATGTGGATAGTGACTAATGAATATGCAAATTAGAATGTTTTTCCTTTTAACCTTAACTAAAGTTGGGGATTTAATTTACCTTTATCAGATAAATAAAAATGGCATTTGAATTCATTAATTTCCCGGACCATTTATTCAAGTTAACCCAAACTTGTTTGTAAAATAAGCCATTAATCATTTAATTTACCTGCCAATAACTTCATTGGTGGCTGGGTTTGTGAGGTCAATCCAGTTGGTAGTCTTGGACTCAACATATTGTCCATCAATGAAGAGCTTTGTGGTGGGAGCGGCACTGCTGTAGCTTCTACGCAGAACCAGCTGAGACTGAAAGGAAAATACTGTGTCAGAATGGAATGTACGGACGCCAGCACATCAACCTATCCGAAACTGTCAAATGTTCGCAATCAACTTTGAACCTTATGCTTTAGTGATAAAGTTGAAAATCTATTAAAGAAATCTGACAGATTGTAGTAACTTGATGTGCTGGCGTCTGTACATTGATTTGTGAATGTAATTGTTATTGATTTTGCTAGTATAATATTGCTATGATACTGTGATGTGATTTGCTATTATACTTTTTAAGCATATATATACCTACTGCAGAAACATTGAACTTTGTGCTAGTTTACATCTACAATTTATATTGTAATGCATGCCTGCATTGTTATGCATTGTTGAACATTCTAGGCTGATTATTATGTGATTATTGATTGCTTTTTATCTACCTATGCATCTTCAGCTGAACCAAAGGACTTGAGGTTAAAAACACATAAGAAAAAATAAATTCAAGACTTTGTAACATGATTGCTTATGCAGTAGATATCACTTCATATTATAAAACAAAGTCTCCCCACTGCATCTGAATGTGATAAACTAAAAAAAACGATGGAATGGAATTTCATACGGTTTTTACCAATGGTGATTTGTGAGGAAGGTTAAGGTAAGTGAGGTATTCATTAAAGTTTTATGTAAAATGGCTGAAATATGACGATGATTGTTGAAGATGTCCGATAAAATGAGGACTGGGAGCTTTTGGTATATGCCGTGTAAAGCAATTGAGTTATATGAAAACAATGGTAGTACAGTTTATGCAAAGGTGGGTCAGCTAATTGCTGTAACTGACTGTAAGTACATTCTTGTGGACTATTTTCCGACATCCATGTGGGCTATGCCGCGGGCAAAAGTGTTGTTTACTCGGAAAAATGTATACTTCTGCTCATCCTCTTGACATACTTACACATCAATATTGTGTTAACTCAATGAAATTTTCAAAAGTGAATAATTGAAAGACATGTTGAAACTAGAACATCAAGATTCAACTGCGCAACAACCTATTGGTATCAGTTATAAATAATGTAGCCAGTTTAAATACCAAATTATGTGAATGTATAAAACCTCTTTGTTTGTCTATAAAACAGCTACTTACTGTCAGTAAAAGGGTAAAGAAAAATCTAGTATGACATACTGAAACTATTCTTGTACATATTAATATTTCAAGTAAAAGAGAATACAAAATATTTACCAGAAAATATTCAAAGAAAACTTTTAAATTAAATAGAGATGTAAAAAAAGCTTTAAAATGGATACATTAATAGCTGATACTCAAGTTAAATTGCAATGCAAACATTATGATTATGTTCATACTGCATAAGGGCTCCACTGTGCCGAACACTTTTATTTTTTAGATATGAATACTGGTACTGTAATTCCTTTCTCATAATTTATTATACCGGTCAGAGCGTTCTTGTTTAAATATTTATAAGTCGATAACGTGACTGCGCACAACGTGCGGCGTATAATACACATGATGAATTAATAATAGCAATCTGAGAATAAAAACAAAAATTAAACTTACTTCAGTTTTCAATAACTTCAGCATAGCAGAGGCCATGGTGTTTTTTTTTATTCTATCGTGCTAAAGATAAGCAGCGTGATCTGTGAGCGGCCCTTAGACGTGAAGGGGGCAAAGCCGACTGATTAAAATACATTTATCTGGCCTTGAATTGATAAACTTGAATTTCATTTGTCGTCATTTAACGCAGTTGGTTTGTTTTGATTTTCGGTAAAATAATTTGACAGTAACGCTCCGTTTTACGCAGATTTGATGTACAACCAAACTTCTTAATGATTATTCGTAAAAAAACATTTTGTATACTAATAACTTTTGTTTATCATCAAGAAACGTGTTCACATTAACATTTTCAACCACTTTTAGGCTTTATGAAGTAAATAAGAAACGCAAAAGAAAACTCTTTCTCGAATTTGCAATGGAACGCAATATTTCGACTGTTGTTGTTTGACTTTGACAGTGACATGCGAGGGTGTTACCCGTAATGACCTCTAATAAAAATAATAAATTCGCAAGCAAATTATTTTTATCAATAAATAATTAAAATTGGGGATATAGGCAAAATAAGATAATGTATGATTAAAAAAAAACAGTTAAGTATGACTTACATGTATTACTAGCAACTCTGCCGATAATACGTATTAAATCGGTCACTTAATTATATCGATAATTAACAGATGGCGCTGCTAGTAACGAATTCATGCAAACTTATATTTTTTATTTAACTTGGTCTACCCACCATAAAGCCCTCATTATTCAAATCGAGTATAAATATATGAAAAACCAAAGCGATTGCGTAAGCTTTGCGTATTAATTGCCACTGTCCTTGATTAACTACCAGGTGGCATGAAATTTCATTGCCGCCTTCAATATCGGGAGGATGTAGGCAGATAAGCGGTAAAATCACAAAATACATATATATATGTAATACTAAACAAGGACATAAAGACATGTTGCGACATGAACAATATTGTTGTTATTTTAGAAGCACGTTTTGCATCCGGTGGGGTCCGTGGGGTTGTCTTGTCAGGGTGGTCACAAAGACCCCGTTGATTGCTGCCTGGAGCACAGCGGTCCACTGTGTTGATAAGCCAACACTTGATCAAACAGAGACATAGTAACTCTTCTGTACGAGGTATTTATGTATTAAACATATTTTCTACATAAATTCATGAGACCAGTAGGTACCTATCATAACATTATGTAGGTAGGTATTACCTACTTAGCAATATTCTGGGGGCACGGTAGTGCCCGGGGGCCAAGTTGAGAAAAAAGCGGCACGGCCGTACCATCCTTTTCTCGAAACAGTTCAGGCCATTTTCGATCGCCTATAACATGGTTGTGGATAAAACTAGAAGCCTGAATTTTCAGTAACCAAGCAGGCATTGTATAAACACGGTATGTTTCAAATTTCTTTCAATTTTAACCAATAGTTTAAGAATTATAACTAGTCAAAGTTTCTTAATTTTGTCACTCACTCACTGACTGACTGACCGATCATCAAAACCCTAAGGCACTTCTGTCAGACATAGAAGCTTCAAATTTAGAATACAGTTAATGTTTAGTGTATAAATCAAGGAAAAACCAAAATATTTTGCAATTTCGGTCCACTTTTCTAGATACACCACCAACTGCATAAAGAACTTTGTAATCCCATATAAATATATAGGATTACAAAGTTACATTTACAGTAAATGAATCAGTGTACCTGTATATGTATCATATGTATATCAGGTGTAGATAGGTACCTAGATATAATTATGCTCAAAGGTAACTTGTAAAATGGTCAATCAACGTAATGAAAAAGCAAGAATGGGACATGTGTTATGTATGAAGTTGTACCAAAATGCCCGAAATTGCCATGAAAGAAAGAACACTAATAAAATCAGAACGCGGCCGGTGGAGGTGGCTTGCCCACGCCGCGGCATCCACGCTTCCCGGACGGGAAATATAAAACATAAAAGATTTTTAATATTGATATGGTCACTATAAGATATTGTTAGATTAGGGACTGAATAATTTAACTGACTTGGTATTACATGGATCTCACAACTTTTTACGGTAAAAGAACTGAGTTGCGAGAGTTGTTTTTTTTTACAAGTTATGTTTTTGATGGCTTAAGAGCGTTTATACAGAAAGTGGGCAACGTCGCAAATAGCTGTCAAATATTTCGCTGTTTAGATTAATTTGTCAATATTACTGTATGAAAATAAGAAATATGGCTAACTAATGAACTAGAATATTGATTATGAAATGCAATAATTAATATCGTAACACCGTAGTTTCGTAACATCGTAGTTTTAGATGTAAAAAAAGTATTTGGAAACTTTACAAATGCCTTTTTTACACCTAAAACGGTTACAACATCAAATTCAGTGTTTTAATTGCAATTCATTATTAATATTCTAGTTCATTAGTTAGCCATATTTCTTATTTTCATACAGTAATATTGACAAATTAATCAAAACAGGGAAATATTTGACAGCTGTTTGCGACGTTGCCCATTTCTGTATACGCGCTCTTAAGCATCTTACCTGCAAGTAAGTAAGTACATACATACAACTGAAGAATTGAAATAAATCGCTATGAATGCATCTGCTTCAGAAATTTTGGTAGGTACCTAAGTAGGAATTTTATAAACTAGGCCCTCTACAAAGTTATCTCCGCAAAAAAAAACAAAAAAAGTCCGAACGTTACGTACGGGGCTTGTCCACTTGTGAATCTAAGTATTTCACTCAAACTTTGTTAGGCGCATTAGCTATTTAAAATAATATGTAGATTGGTCCACATGGTTAACCAGAATTCTATCAGGCTGACTGGATATTTTTATTGAAAGCAATCCTTTCCTCTCCCAAGGTGAGAAAATGATAGAAATTAGAAAAATGTAGCGATTCTTCCACCTGGCAAGTAAATAATCCAACCACAGATTTACCTACAGCAAATCAATTCTCTATAAACCCGACATTGTCTGATATCACGTATCAATGTGTATTCATTCATCCAACGACTACGTTTACTGAAGCACGTAATAGGTTTCATAAGCTGATCTAGGCACATAAGGAAAATAATTAGGTGGGTAGCTCAGACCAAATAAAAGTCAAGACATGGCGCTGCGAACAATACAGTAAAGCATGCAAAAACTACACCTCCGCTCTGTGCTTACACGCTCACACGAACCCATTTACAACTATTTACAATCAAACTACACCTCACTATGTGCACAGATGTTTACGAAACCGGCTTCACTTTACTGTTGACAGCCCTCTGTCTTGGTTTTTTATTTTGTCTGAGGTTGGTAGTATGTAAATCTCTAGGTGTAGGTGTGTTCCAGTGGAAAAGATCATTCAATGAAACGAGGAGGCGCACCCCAAGTAACATTTAAGCGAAAAAATATTATATTTACCAGCGCATTACCAGCTATAAGCTTAATAAATGATGTACAAGAGTGTAAAAATATGTATAGGACTGTACTTTAGTATAACTGTACAACTGTATACAGTATAGCTGATTAACGGCTGTATAGAGCCTAAATTTTTACCTTTAGCTTTTAAATAGCATTGGAAAATGCTAAAATACAGACCGCGGCGTAAAAAACTGCGTTCAGCAACTTTATAAGACAATAACTGTATACTGCTCTCAAATTATACTTTTATATAACCTACTTCTGCACGAGAGCATTAAATATTGTTATAGCCTGAATATTGGTGTAAAATTACTCTATTGTTCAGCTTTCAAGTTAAGCTTGATAATAGCTGTACAACGGAAATCTAGGATACTCTTAGCAAGCAGTTCCCTTTATAATAGTTTAATTCAATTCTGTCTCATGTAGAAGAGTTTAGATTTACTCCTTTTTAAAGCCTTATGCGATTGGCGTACATTTTTCCCTTTTTACAGTTTTTCGTGTTTTAGAAGATTAAAGTTATTATTATAGTGTTGGCATACACAATTATCCAGCTTATCGATTATTTTGAAACTAATATAACCTAAAATCAGTCTATTTATTATCCGATTCCTTGCTCACCGCCTTACGGGCCTTGGATCATAATGAGGTTTTCTATATTTTCAACTGAACCCTAATTAACTGTATTAATGAATATGAATAAGAATTTAAGGCAGCTTCTACAGTACTTAAATACTAATGTACAGACAATGTTACTCTTTAGGCTGAGATACGTTCTTAAATAACGACTCTGTTATGCAAAAAGCTGTATTAAGGGGTACTAGAAGAGCAAGAGCTGTATAAACTAAGGACGCCATTTTATAATAATTTATAAATTGCATTGCAATTTTACGAGATATTCTTTTGTTTGTTTTTGAAATTTCAGTACAAAATTACAAAAGATTTTAACTGTATAGTACACACAATTACGTTTACTATCAATAGAACAGCCCGGGTTACTCTTAAAACTGTTTTCAGATTTGATCACATATTTGTTGTTACAGAAAAAATGTATGTATATTCCTTATTTCGAAGGGGCGTGAGTTTTGAGCTTAAAACTAGTATACATAATCACATAAAAATATCAGTCGCAAGCATAACAACAACGATAAACAGGAAAGAGTACTTATTACCACTTGGTTATTAAATATTTTTTCACTTATCTTCAGATATGGCACATAGTAAATAAAATGGAGAATGAATTCAACCACGAACACAATTATAATATATTTATTCTTTTATTAAGATTTTCACAAGCCTGAGTCTGTATAAAAGAATAAAAAGAAAATTAGAGAATGGAAGCTGTATAAAAGTATCTAAATAGTATCTTAGCCAGCCAAATAGTACAGCTATTATGCAGCTGTTATACAGCTAAATCTACACTTAAAGCTGTATAATTTTGGGGCCCATTTCAGAGTTACAAGGGCTGTATAGCTTGCTATACAGTCTTTATACAGCACGTTTAACAGCCTGCAGTAAAGAAATAGTCCATAATACAGCTTTTATACAGTTTAAAATGTTACTTGGGACGTAGGTAGCCTGATAAGAGGGTCAACGACCCGCCTATCGGTCATGCACACAACGACTCACGGGCCGAATGAGTCTACACACACATGTGCTGTAAGTGAAATGACTGATTGAAAATGTGGATGAAAATTTAATATCGTAAAACAGTTTCCATTCGTCGCTTAAATTATGGCCGTGATAAACGTTACACAGATTCGAAATAAAACCTCATTAGAAACTTATGGAACTGCGCAACGTATTTAGTAGGTAGCTATGATTCATTTTGAATTTGTTACGAGACAAAGAAATTTTTATTTTAAAACTATAACAAAGAGCAAGGTCCGTGTAAAGGCTCCTTCAAACAGGTGCGACACGACACGCGACACAAAGGCACTGCAGGTCGCGCAACGAGCGGTGCCTTTATGTCGCGTGCGATTATATCGCGTGTCGCGCCTGTTTTAAGAGCCTTAAATCATGAAAAAAATGGTACGCTTCAAACGATTACTATTGCCATTTGAGTAGGAAGAAACCCAACTTTCCCTATGTAAACAAGAACATGTCCTATTTTTAAATCAATAAAACAATACCTCATTTAGACAAAATCAAAGCTCGGTTAAAAAACGAATCAAATAAACCCCGCGGTTAGCCTTCTTTTGAACTAGCTACGGTTGGCGTGGCGTTAACTGACAAATGGATTAATCTGTAGATACTTCAAACAAAGAAACAAAACCGTTCTTAAAACATGCCACTGTTTAGGGAATATATCGCATTTGATTGGCTGTTTATTACGTACATGGCGCGTGTGTAAATCTAACAATCAGCAATGCTGTTGCGCTGCATTGGTTTCGCTACTTCAGCTGAACATAAACTATTTTATCTCACTTTATTATTTCACGGGTGTAAATCAATTTAGACGCGAGGCATATTAAAATGTTTACGAGCTAGGTACAATGGTTTACCTGCAGGTCTATCTTCTGGGTAGGGCGTTGGGAAGCCTAACTGTAGACGAGTTTCTGATGGGACAGTACCATTTATATTTGGGTTACCTACTTTTTCTCTTGAAAGACAGGATATAATTAAGGCTCGAAATCTATCGATTGCAAAAGTCAAATAGCAATAGCCTGCAAAATCGGTATTGGGTAAAGGTATAACCTCCTCGCAATGTCCTGAAATGGCCTGAAACACAGGTTTTCCATAAACCTAGATCAGGCAGGTCTACATTACAGTTAGAATTTAATTTTTCTTCGATTGTAAATTTACTTTACTTTTTTGAATAAAAATTTTATTTATTTATTAATTTAATATGTTCATATGGAAATGGACACCACAAAAATATATCTTACCTACTAGCTGCACACCGCGGTTTTACACGCATAAGTTTCGATCCCGTGGGAATATTGAGTTAAAAAGTATCTATGTGTTAATCCTGGTTACAAACTATCTGTGTGCCTTTCATTTAAATCCGTTCAGTAGTTTTTTCGTGAAAGAGTAATAAACATCCATCCACCCTTACAAAGTTTTATAAGTAGGATTAGTAGGATAAGTCTTATGGGCCGTTTTCATTAACATTACGCGATACCTAAATATATCTACGTAACGCCTAATAGAAGCGCACAATTTTCAATGATCAAATTCCGCTGCACTGCAGAATTTTTAGAACCTCGACGCTTTACCGTCATACAACAGGCTCTGCGCCAGTTACAGAAAAGTTGAAAGGGAATCGTTCGTCTGAGTATTGTTAACTGATCATGGGTGACCAAGTGTAATAATGGCATTACCGGGTAGGTATACACTAGCAGTAGACTACGAAATGTTGAGATAACAACTTGTGATCAAAACTCGGAAAATATTGTGTAATATTTTCCGTTTTTTACATAATATTTTTCCGTTTTATACATAATTTTTTTTTTTTTATATAAGGTTGCAGAGGTCAGAAACAGCAGTATCATACGTGTTAAATGCGCAATTACTAAATTGTTTACCAAAGTAAACTAGGATGTTTGACTGAAGGAAACTGGACCCAGGCTAAACTCAAAAATATTCGTCAAACAAACAAGGAAGGAAAGTATAATTAATTTTGATATTAAACTTCTTTCCACTAATAGTTTAGGGAAGGTCAGCCATACAACAATGTTGAAAGCATAAATAGAATAAAGGCTCTTGCAAACAGGCGCGACACGACACGCGACACAAAGGCACCGCAACTCGCGCAACGAGCGGTGCCTTTGTGTCGCGCGCGATTCGCGTCGCGTGTCGCGCCTGTTTGCAGGAGCCTTAATGGGAAAAAGTGTAAATGTGGTCAGGAAATCCATATTAAATTTCAATCGCCTGTTTTTAGTTAAAACATGTTTCATTAAGCTTTAGTACTTACATAGGTATACATGAACGCATTGTAAATACGAGTAGATGACTGTTATATGCATATCTCTCGATAAGGGAATCAATGCTTTAATAACATTATATGAGCGTAGGTATATTGCACACAAGTACCTATTGCTATAATAAACAATACAATACACAATAAATATGACAGTGCTTGTGAAATATCACGTAAACAGAACTTCGGCGTAGTTGTCATACTTCTGTAATTGATAATCGGCTATAAATACAAATAATGTCATTGGCAAATGATTTTTATGTTCGTTTATATATGACGTATTATTCCGCGCTGTATTTCGTCATTGTGTCGTTTTAATTTATATACATTTTTTTCTTTTTCATAATCGTTAATTTTAACAAGTATTATTTATGCAAGCATAAGTTTCGATCCCGTGGGAATTTCGAGATAAAAAGTAGCCTATATGTTAATCCAGGGTGTCAGCTACCTCCATACCAAATTTTATCAAAATTGGTCCAGCCGTTTGAGCGTGAAGAAGTAACAAACATATAAACACACACACACAGACACTCACAAACTTTCGCCATTATAACATTAGTATGATGAAAAATGCAGGTAAGTATCAATCACTAAAAACTTAATTACTTAGCATAATTAGCCTATAATGATCCCACTGCTGGACACAGGACGCCTCCTCTATGTGAAAGGGAGTGGGCCATAATCCGCCACCCGGGCCCAGTGCGGGTTGGTAGCATGCCGCTTTCACGATGTTTTCCTTCACCGTTTTGAGAGCAGTGGTGATGAAATTAAATACCTACACAAAGTAAAGTGCCTGCCTGGGGTCGAACTCATGACCTACAATTCGTGAGTTGGGGCCGATACCACTTTATATAAAATATCTTAAGGCTCCTTCAAACAGGCGCGACACGCGATATAATCGCGCGCGACACAAAGGCACCGCAAGTCGCGCAACGAACGGTGCCTTTGTGTCGCGCTCGATTATATCGCGTGTCGCGCCTGTTTGTAGGAGCCTTAAATCTTTAGCAGACAGACCGCAGCCAATAACTACTTTGTTTGAAGCTTGTAATTTCCACGTCGACGGTCTACCACACAAGTTATTACCTCATTATTACAATAATGAATTTCTCGACAACATTGTTATGAACTCCCGGGATAAAGTTAGGTCAAGGAGATAACCTTTCCCGTCTGGTCTGAAGGTATTTTCAATTCATACCAACTTTGTATGCAGACTAGATGGATCACGATTATCATGCAAATATTTCACAATACATACGTACCTATATACTTGGTTGTTTAAAAGATAACACATCGAATGTTTGAATCAACAGCTTGTTTTGTTGTTGTGCTTTATTTTTAAGTATAGTGTCATGCTTACGTTCTTGTTTACTGCGTACTGCGAGGCTACGTTTTTCGGAGAAATAGGTAGTGAGATGATGACTACGGTCACGTTCAGTTTTAAGGCTCCTGCAAACAGGCGCGACGCGTGACGCGAATCGCGCGCGACACAAAGGCACCGCTCGGCTCGTTGCGCGACTTGCGGTGCCTTTATGTCGCGTGTCGCGTCGCGCCTGTGTGTACAAGCCTTTACTCATCGTGGGTACCGTGAACTTCTCTATGTCCCAGTCATACAAAGGAAGGAACATAAGCTGAAGTTAACAAATCAGTACAGTCATATCAGTTTTTTTTTATTTTTACAGCAGGTAAGAACTTATTTCAAAATGTAAATGTTGACCTTCTCGCATTGTGTTCATAGGGAAATGGATGCCACAAAAATATATCTTATGTGAGTCTTACGGCCATTGCGCTCCTAATAAGAGCGGACTGTTGGATTTTCAACGATTACTCAATCGTCGAGTGTTTAAAAATTCAATAGTGTAATCGTGAGTGTAATCCAACAGGCTCTGTTGTGTTGCCAGTTACACAAAAGTTGAAAAGGAACCGTTTATCTTGATAAGGACATATGATGGAGGTATGAAACACATGTAACTAAAAGGGTGATGAATAAAATGTTGATGGATGGAGAGGAAGACCAAATAAAAGATAGATTGATTGATTGGTGGTGAAAGAAAAGCGAGTGAATGAAAGCGTGACGGTTGACGGGGAAGAATGAAAGAAGAACATGTGCTGCATCTACCCCAAGCCACAGGGGATGAGCAGTCCTCAAGAACACCGTGCGTGTTTTAGGACACTTTTATTAGCACAGGGTACCTACTTATCGTATACCAAAACTTATGTTTCAAATTAATTTTATTAAAAGTGAAACAAATATAAACTATATTTTAATGGTAAATATATAAGTTTATTATTTTAATTGCAGCACTATTGAAAAAGTTGTAAAAATGTTTGAAGTTGTAGCGTAAACCGAACTTTATTGTGTAGGTTTTAAAGTTATTTTTCCATAAACTCATATTTGTTTACATTTTTGGCAAATAAATCGCGGATGCAGATTACATCATCTGGCTAGCCGTGGGGGACGTCTTCCAGCTGTCATTTCTACATTTTTGACAGTCGTTACTAAAAAACCAGTCTTACCAGGGGCATCATGCACAAGGTTGCAGGCTATTAATAATGGTTTGAAATCACCAACACATACCAAAAAACAGGCCAAAATGACAGCGAGCAGTCGTGCTTATCAATGCTCGTTGTTTTCCACCTGAGTTCAAGCAAGGTAGTCTTGTAGTCGTAGGACCATCAATGCCCCATGCTAGTGTTTCCCAAACAACGCCTCTGACACCGCTATAAATAGAAAGAAATAAGAAAGAAAATAAGTTTATTTGCGGTAAACAAGACGCAGTGAAAGAACACAAAATGAACAAGTTGGGGGGGGGGAATATGCGTCACATCCTCGCAAAACGGCCATCGCTCGGCATAATGCTACCACCCTGTGCAAGATCGAGCCCCAGCGCTGCGCTGGTTGAAAAAATGTACAGGCTCAAACAGTATAAAAAACATAGATGTACCATAGAAACGAAAAAGAAGAAAGAATAATCATTATAACCAGCTGTTATTACCATATTATTCACTTTTATCGTACTATCAGCTTAGTTAGGTAATCTATTTCTTCAACTTTGTACGATTAGAATAGAAAGAAATTAATACCTATTCGTTAAATAGGTAGGTACCTACGAGGTGTCTAGACATGAATGTCCTTTGACATTTATTTTTTAAACGTCCCAGCATCATGCTGACAGTGACGTAGGAGCCTTTTGGCCTAGTATAGGACTTTCTGTTTAATTTTTCTTTTTGTTACTTTTTGTATAACTTGTTTTTTATTTTTTTTACTGTTTAGTTAAAGGCCGCTGCATACGTGACGGGTTTTTTCACGGACGGGACGGTACGGGAAATTTTGGAAATATCTTTTCATACAAAATGTATATGGAAGCGCATATGTCACGGACTCGGACGGGACGGGAACGTATACATTTTGTGTGAAACGACATTTCCAAAATTTCCCGTTCCGTCCCGTCCGTGATAAAACCCGTCACGTATGCAGCGGCCTTAAAGTTTGTGATCTTCCTGTACGAGTCGCAATAAATACTTTTTCTTTCTTTCTTTGACCTTTAGTGTTGCCAAGGCAACTTGATTATGTATAATAGAGTGTTATAGCATCAGATAATTTATTTGCATAAATTAGCAAGACCATTCATTATTTTATTGCAGACGAGAAAAGGACAAAATCTATAGGTAATACAAAAACTTGCAATGTAATTGTTTGTGACCAAATATTAGCATATCTCCAACGATAGTAGTAAGTATAAAAATTAAAGTCTTTGTCTACAAAAATAGATAAGAGGTAGGTACATAAGTACAAAAACAATGTCATTAAACGTTATTCAACCAAGATCTTAGTGATAGATTGCACTACCTAAGTAACTACCTATAATCTTTAGGAAACATTTTGGTTTGTCTTACAAAATGTACGAGTTTTATTAGTAGATAACGTGGTATCATCTCATTAGGCACTAGGTATGTACTTGAGACATTTTACTGATACCGTGCGTGAGGCAACCATTGATAACATTGTTTTAAACACACCAATAAACATACGTATCCGCTTTTTAACTATTTTTGTTACATTTTCATTGTAATAATGCTCGCGAAATTTCTGTGAACCTTGCTTCGTTCAGAGTTTACACAACTGTCCATTTCTCATGTTGATTTATCCAACAAGTTTAAGGAATTTGAAAATAAAATGAACTCCGTATGATTTTTTTTTTAAAAAGGAAAATTCCGAAAACCGTATAAGTATTCGTAGTTAGTTACCCTTCGTGTGTGAGTCGGATTCGCACGTGACCGGTTTTTATTTAGTCCACTCCGCAATCAAAAAACTAGCGAGTTGTCGATATACCTACTTAGGTAAAGTTAGATATTACTAGACGGACACTACACATGATTCCTAGACAAAAATAGATTCGCCGCATAAGCAGTAGCAGTTGATACTCTGCACCTTTTGGAAAATCCAGGACTTCCAATGTGTTTCTATAAAACTCGTAATACAAAGGAATACTAAATATAATTACAACAAAATGTTTTATTATTTAAACACGATCTAGTCAGTCGTTGAATTTTCCGAGAACTGAATGACTCATACTGCATACAGTGCACTGTGTTCCATGCAAATCATGAGTCTTCCTGCTATAGACTGCCTATGTACAGACGCCAGCACATCAAGCAATTACAATCTGTCAAATTTATTTTAGATTTTCAACTTTATCGCTAAAGCATATAAGATTCAAAGTTGGTTGGGAAAATTTGACAGTTTCGGGTAGCTTGATGTGCTGGCGTCTGTATCTACTTTAGTCAGCGGAAATGACTAAAGCAAATGAACTTTTCACTGCAGAAGTTGACAACACTCTCTGTTAAAAAAAAACTGGCCAAGTGTGAGTCGGACTCGCACACGAAGGTTTCCGTACCACAAGGCAAAAACGCCGAAAAAACACGTTTGTTGTATGGGAGCCCCCCTTAAAAAATTATTTTATTCTGTTTTTAGTATTTATTGTTATAGGGGCAACAGAAATACATCATCTGTGAAAATTTCAACTGTCTAGCTATCACGGTTCATGAGATAGACAGACAGACAGACGGACAGTGGAATCTTAGTACCTAATAGGGTCCCGTTTTTACCCTTTGGGTACGGAACCCTAAAAAGTAAGTTTAGAGGGTTTGATGATGATTTTAATGATTATACTTCTGTAAGTACATATTTTTAAGATCATGAATCATAGATTTTCAACAAAATATGATTGACCTGCAAATTGCGAAAAACGAAAGAAAATTTGAACTTCGTGGGCTGAGGGAAATACTTATACTAGACTTCTTTATCAAAGAATCAATGATTAGTCCTTGACCGCTCTGGACAGACAGAGGTGGAAGGAGAGTAGGGACAATGCGAGCTAATAAAAAACGTAGGTAATTAGGCCGTTAGGGACCGTATTAGGAAATGGTTACAATACACTATACATAAAATACCTAATATAACTCTCAGCTATTAGTTATTCTGTGCTCTCAGCAAACGCGGATCTCTCATTCAGCAATCGGATATAACTCCTAGTTCCGTGTTCCGTAATGTTTAATTAACATAAAATGTATAATTTTAAACGTCACAGCATTCAGTCTTAGTAATCCCGCAGAGCGATCTCGTAATTGGTGCGCAAACGCATATCAACACACAATCTAAACGTAGTAGGTTGAACGCATTATCAACGCACAATCTAAACGCAGTAGGTACGTTCTCTATTTGAGAGCTAGGTCAACGCACGCTGTATCGCTCATTTAGCTATAAACAAAGTTTATCGAACGCACACGCACAACACAATGGCACTGGGCGACATTAAAATCACCAACAGTGTACATAACCGCGCCGCGCCACACATGGTATTTTTCAGAGCGTAGGAGTTACCTACCTACTTAGATTGAGCGCACACAATCCCATGGTTTTAAATGGGCATTTAATTTAAATTACAGTATGATTATTAGTATGTTTTAAGAGTTTAAGATTTTTTTTACAATTTGATGCCTCATTATCTAAGATCGATTACTCTATGACAATGATTAGGTGTTGCATAATTACATATAAAATGTTCCCACTGCTGGGACACAGGCCTCCTCTCTATGAGAGGGAGTGAGTGGGCCATTATCTCCCAAGCGGGCCCAGTGCGGGTTGGTCAATGTCGCATGTCTTCGAATTTTTAGTTCTAAGACATCCCCGTTTCCTCACGATGTTTTCCTTCACCGTTTTGAGAGCAATGGTGATCAAATTAAATACACAAAGTGAAGTGCCTGCCTGGGTTCGAACTCACGACCGACAACTCGTAAGTTGGCGCCGATACCACTGGGCCACTACTGCTTTCCTGGATCGGCTCTACTGGATAGACAGCTGTGTGTGAAGACTGAATACAGTAAATCCTAGGGGTACAGGGCCCCAATTCTGTTCTATGGTAAGGCGAAGGAATCGAAATGTCAACCGTACGGGTACCTACAACATGTATTTAGACAATTCAAACCACGCCAACTTCGCGTTCATTTCGCGCGGTTTCGTTGTTCATTGTGTAATAGAGATGTCGTGATTAACTAAGGAACTGACGTGGTTGCAAAGTAAATCATTAAGTGGTCATAATGAATTCGAGCCCAGTTCCAAGATTGCTTTAAGCTGATTTTCAGACCTGTAAACAGTGGCATATTTACCCTAGGGCCAAAAGGGGCATGGCCCGGGACGGCAGCCTGCGAGGGGCGGAGCCTGCAAGCTGCACCTCGCGCTCAGTTTTGCGCCTTTCTTTTTGACTTACTAGGCATGAAGCAATTTAAAAAAATCCGTACTTATTAAGATTAAAAAATGATCTACGTTCTTTAAACTGTTTAGCTATTCTGAATATAGAAGCTGACTTGACAGACTCCGTTAATTATAATAGTGTCATTGATGAGTTTGCTAACCAATCTGTTCATCGGAAAAAAATGTAAATATGTATGTGGGAAATGGAACGCAAGTGGAAGTAAGAGAAATGGAACGTAAGTGAAAGAAAGGGAGAAAGTACGAGGTATGAGAGAGAGAGCGATAGACGAAGGAAGGGGGACGACGCCATATTAGAAAGGACGGAAGGATCTGGGAAAGACGTTGTAAAGTATAAGTGATTAAAATAAAAGTAATTAATATTGAAGACTGCAGTATTTTATTGCCTGGAAGAACCCTGTATCCCACAATTTTGGGGGCTCGTCCGGGATACAGGAAAGAAGACGCGAAGACGACTACGACGACGAGTAAAAAATTTTTCACGCTGCACGTGGTTGGGTGCGCGGGAACGAAGACGCCGGCTACGAAAAAACTTATATTTTACGAGCTACGACGAAGACTGAAGACGTAAAAATGCCTAAAACTACTGAAGACGTGTCACCGAGGGGTGTACAGTACGCCGAAGACTTTATAAGTAATTTTTCGGGTCAAGACCATACCTACCCAGTGAGCCGTTGGGTTCAAGATATCGAAGATAATACGGAAATATTCGAATGGACGCCGATCCAACAGCTTGTGATCGCGCGCAGATCGTTGACGGGAACGGCAGGGCTATGGCTAAGAAGCGAAAGGCCATTCAAATCGTGGGCCGAGTTGAAACAAGCCATCAGCAAAGAGTTTCCCGACGCGATTGACCAGAAGACAATTCACGAAATGATGGGTTCACGTAAGAAAAAACCTGATGAAAGCTGCATGGATTATGTGCTAATTATGAAAGAACTCGGAAAAAGGGGTAAGATCCCCGATTACGTTGCGATCAAGTACATAGTAGATGGCATACAAGACCTAGAAACCAATAAAATATTGTTGTACGGTGTTACGAGCTACAGTGAACTGAAGGAGAAACTGAAAATTTATGAAGCCGTGAAAGAAAAAATGAAGGCGAGACGTGACACACAACGTCATCAAGGTGGTAATCGGAGTCCAAAGAAAAGTTCAAGTAGTGAGTTACGGTGTTATAGCTGTGGAGAATTCAAACATTCATCTGCAAGCTGTCCTCATAAGGAAAAAGGTCTCAAGTGCTTCAAATGCAATGAGTTCGGCCATATTTCGACGAAGTGCACCGCGACGACGAAACGCGAAGACGATCGGAAGCCTTCGGAGAACTTCGACAGCCGATCGAGTCGGCCTATCAGCGGCGGAGGCGACCGACAGCGCTGCCAACATGACGGACGTCGTTCGGGCAGAAATCCGACGAATCCCAGCACTTCAAAGTCGGCCATGTTCACTATGGATGACGTTGGTACCACTGACAGCTGTCACTGCCATCATGAAACCAAATGCAAAGAGGTTATGCAAATAGTCAACAAACCTGACGAGAAGCCGGGCAAGCCGATGTTGAGTATTTTTGTTGGAAATACCGAAGGGAAGGCACTCATTGACTCAGGAAGCGAGGTCAACTTAATGTCAGAAGACTTCTACGACGTGATCGGCCAGCCAAAGACGACTGAAGATAGTGTTGTGTTGTCGGGTCTAGGACTCAAACAAGTGCGTTCTTTCGGGAAGTTTATAACCAGTGCTACGATTGACGGACGATGTTATGACGGAGTTACTTTCCATGTTGTGCCTAAAGACTGTATGCCTTATTGTATAATATTAGGTCATGAGTTTCTTGCTAGTGTGACAATGATTATGAATGAAGGAAGTGTGTTGTTGTTACCTTCTGGAGAAGAATGGATGAGACGAATTTGTTTTACCGTAGGTTTAAATGTTGTTGTAGGTTCCACGGCCAGCCCTACCATCAAAGACGAGGTTTTACAGTGTGTAGATGACTACAAACCAACCCAAGTAAAAGAAGCACCTATACAACTAAAAATCATTTTGAAGGACGACATTCCAGTGGCTCAAAAACCAAGAAGATTGTCACTAAAGGAACAGCAAATTGTTGAAGATCAGGTAAAGGAATGGTTGGAAAACAACATAGTCCGGGTAAGTTTTTCTGAGTATGCCAGTCCTCTAGTGTTGGTTAGGAAGAAAGATGGTTCTACACGAGTCTGTGTAGACTACAGACAACTTAACAAAAAGATGATAAAGGACGAGTATCCACTACCTGTAATTGAAGATTTAATTGATAAATTAAGAGACTCCAAAGTATTTAGTGTTCTCGATTTAAAAAATGGTTTTTTCCATTTGAAAGTCAGTAAAGAATCAATACATTACACCTCATTTGTGACCCATCATGGGCAATTTGAATTTTTGCGAGCACCCTTTGGTCTGTCAAACTGCCCTAAGTATTTTATGCGATTTGTGTCAACAATTTTCAGGAATTTAATTGATAAGGGCACAATGTTAGTTTTTATTGATGACATAATCATTCCAGCTAAGGACGAGGTACAAGGTATGCAAAGATTGAAAGAAGTTTTATCAGTTGCATCAGAATATGGACTGCAGATAAATTGGAAGAAAGCAAAGTTGTTATGCAGTGAAATTGAATATCTTGGTCATTGTATACAAAATGGTGAAATTAGCCCGAGCTCAGAAAAGACAGATGCTGTGGTGAGATACCCAGTACCAAGAACAACTAAGCAGGTACACAGTTTTATAGGACTTACTTCTTATTTCAGAAAATATGTGGAATATTATGCTACAATAGCAAAACCCTTAACCGATTTATTAAAACAAGATGCAGTCTTTATTTTTGAAGAAGATCAACTCAATGCTTTTAACCTTTTGAAGCAGAAACTGGCGTGTAGTCCAGTGTTGAAGATATACAATACTAACCTGCTCACGGAAGTACATACAGACGCATCGAGCATTGCATATTCAGCAATATTGTTACAGCAGCATCCGGATAGTGGTCTACATCCAGTCCAATATATGAGTAGGAAGACGAATGATGCGGAACAAAGGTACTCTAGCTATGAACTGGAAGCTTTAGCAATAATAGAAGCTGTCAAGAAATTTCGTCATTACTTGTATGGCATACACTTTAAGATTGTTACAGATTGTCAAGCATTTGCACTGACTCTGAAGAAAAAAGACTTATCAGCTAAGATTGCAAGATGGGTGTTGTTTCTAGATCAATATGACTTTGAAGTTGAGCATAGAAAAGGTTCAAAGATGAGGCATGTAGATGCATTGAGCAGACACCCTTATATTTCAGCCGTGGTAGTAAGCCTTCATGAGCAAGTCAAGGAAGCACAGATCCAGGATGAAGGACTAAAAGCAATAATTGAAATTGTAAAAGAAAAATCTTATTTAGACTATTGGTTAGAAAACAATATTCTATACAAGAGTGAACAGAAGCAGCTAGTAATTCCTAGCAGCATGGAAAGAGATGTCATAAGAAGAGTGCATGCCAATGGCCATTTTGGTAAGAGAAAAATGAAGGAACTTCTTGCTAAAGATTTCTACATCAAAGATATAGACAAGAAAATTGATGACTTTATTGTAAGCTGTATACCATGCTTATTAGCAACAAAGAAGCAGGGAAAACAGGAAGGTTTTCTTAACCCTATTCAGAAGGAGGGAAGCCCTCTGCACTGATCGGGGTACTGCTTTTACAAGTCATGACTTCAAGGAATATTGTGAGAGTGAGAATATACAACACATCAAAATAACAACAGGAGTGCCGAGAGGAAACGGACAGGTGGAAAGGATACATGGAATAATTAAACCAACTCTAACAAAATTATGTGCAGAAGATCCATCAGTGTGGTACAAACATGTAAGCCGATTGCAACGGGCAATAAATAGCACATTCCAAAGAAGTATTAACACAAGTCCATTTGAGCTATTAACAGGTGTCAAGATGAAATCCAAAGAAGATATACCTTTAATTAGTTTATTACAGCATGAAAGTCTGGAACAATTCAATGAAGAAAGAGAAGAATTAAGAAAAAGAGCTAAAGAACAAATATTAAAAATTCAGGAAGAAAACACAAGTACTTACAATAAAAATAGAAAGGAAAGCACTAAGTATGAAGTAGGGGAACGAGTAGCAATACGAAGAACACAATTTGGCCCAGGACTAAAACTTAAGCCGAAGTATCTAGGCCCATATAGGATTACTAAGGTAAAACGAAAGGACCGCTATGATGCAGAGAAAGATGATGTCACAGCTGAAGGTCCCATAAAGACTACCTGCTCAGCCGATGGAATGAAGAGGTGGCCCAACAACGGTGAACAATATGAGTAAGCATGTTGAGTTTTGTTTGTGGTGATGTATGGAGGTAAGACTGAATGAAAGATGTTTTTATTATTTTTTTTTTGTTGTTTGGTTTATGTGTTCAAGAGAAACTCATTTCATTTGTTTTGCAAGTGTAAATTGTAGTTCAATCTCAAAAGCTGGTTAAAATTGTAAGCTGACTTACTACTGTTTTATTTTAAAATAGTGCTTAAGTTTATAACATGTTTTGTGTTATGTTAACCATTGTGTTCACCTTAAAACCTTTAGAATACTAAGAATTACTGATGTGAGACTAAATTTTCTATTTCTTTAACCTTTAGATAAGAATTAGTGATGTAAGACTATTTTGTTTATTTCTTTTGTTGTTAATGTTAGTGTTTTGTGTATTTAAGTTGTTGTGATGAATGATGATGATTGTCAATGAAGGATGATGTTTATGTAAGGATGTAACGAGGAATGAAAGTCTGTCTAGCATGTCTGAGGACAGACATGAATGTCGGATGGCCGAATGTGGGAAATGGAACGCAAGTGGAAGTAAGAGAAATGGAACGTAAGTGAAAGAAAGGGAGAAAGTACGAGGTATGAGAGAGAGAGCGATAGACGAAGGAAGGGGGACGACGCCATATTAGAAAGGACGGAAGGATCTGGGAAAGACGTTGTAAAGTATAAGTGATTAAAATAAAAGTAATTAATATTGAAGACTGCAGTATTTTATTGCCTGGAAGAACCCTGTATCCCACATGTATTGAAATAAATGGTGTTTATTTCTTTGTATGGACTTTTTAGTTTTTTTAATTTATTAGAATCATTCTCAGCCCTCATCGACACACTGTAGGATTTTATTTTATATCTCATTAAAAGTTTTGGTTTTATTCCGCTAATTTATGGGGCGGCAAACCTTACAGGCCCAGGGCGCTGAATCTTAAAATACGCCACTACCTGTAAACAGAGAAAGTAAAATTATAGAATATCAATATGTATCGGATAATTTTCAAAGTTATCAATGAAACAAACCATGAAACGAAATGTCTGTTTGATTGCTATCTCATGATGTCATTAGATAGGTACTAAATGCTGCTCTACAAAGCCTTTCTGTTAAATTTTCTTCGACAGGCCGCTAATATTGATTATTGTATTTAGTATTATAACAAGAGTATTTGCCAAATAAATTCCCTTCTCCCAGAATGACGCGTGTAAGATAAGCAATGAAAAAAACATCCGTTAACCAATTAGGAATAACATTAAAAACCTACTAATTAGGCTAGGCTTATCAAAGAAAAACTAGCCCCACTCGACCCCTTTATCAGTATGTTCAAAAGAAATTTCGAATTTAAAATACAATATTTAAAAGTAGATAATATGTATGATATGCAATAATTTTAATAACAAAGATTATAAAGGCGATGACGCGACGGAAGCACAAAAAAGGTTGACCGATAACAAACTATTTTGCTGTAGACTTTTTTAAAAACAACGCTTGAGCTGGCTTGAGCTATATACTAACGTTATTGTGGCACATAATTCATTACTAGTGGTAGAACAAATTGCGAACACTTGAGCAAATATCCGTATTGTCCTCAATTCGATACCTGCTTGCCACTTGTACCTATAGCTACTCCATTTATTATGCGAATCATAGAAATGTAATTAATATATCTATGAAGTGAACAAAACATGGTGTCAGAACGGAATTTGATACTTTTATATGGTAAATAAAACATGGTATCAGACCGGAATTTGATACATTTGCCTATACAATGCATTCCTAAAGATGGCACGCTTAGTTGATTTTCGAAATATACCTAAACCACATGCTTTTTTTTAGCGCCTTCTGATATCAAAAACCGGTAAATTGGCACCGAATAGTTTTTTTTTAGATTTGATGGGACCCGTCGAACGAGAACTACGGGCAGTACAAATCGAGTTGTAAGCTTAGAACATGTAGTCTGGCACTTATAGTCCAGTTGTTGTGGACTGTATATTATTTTTCTTCAATGTTGAGTTGACTTGTTGAGAGTAAAAACACTTCTTGACTTGTTCACTTGTTCACTTTATTCTTGAGATGTTTCTTCGATCGGAGCTGGAAGTCGACTGTGACTAGAAGAAGATCGCTGCGTCTTTTATAGAGGGCCCCAGCCAATCAGAGCGCGTACTTTTCCCGCGCAGCACCAACCTTATTCGTTCGCCCAATCGGCGCGTTTGACCAATCAGAGCGCTCGACCAATCACAGCGCTCGGCCAATCAGAGCGTGTTAGGTGCGCGCGCGTTGGCTGGGTCCCGAGAGGAAGCGATCTTCCAAAACCAAGCTCTTACAATATTCCTACTATTTTCCTAACTTAGGTACTATCTTATTCTATACATTTACAAAAATTGGTGTCAAAAAACCCTTATCCTAAGCCCTAAATCGACAAAGTTTGGTGGCGGTCCTCCTTACGGTAACGTTTGGTCGTACTTAGGTTAACCGTACAAGTGGCGCCACCAAGCGTAAGGAACACTAATCACTATTCTATGTTCAACTTACATGCTAGAGGTCCTAATCTAACGTGAAAATACTATTTATTTAATTTAATCTAAATTATACACATATTCATATTCATATTCATGACACGCTCGGTGTCCGTTACATCTGTCTTAATCTAAATTGTACACATATTCCTATTCATTCCATAACACGCTCGGCGTCCGTTACAGCTCTCCCCCCGGCGCAGCTCGCGTAGCCTCCTTCTCCGTTGCCACGACGACGAGCTTGTTCACGGGGCGCCGGAAGATGCCGGTTCTGGTTCGCACCTCGACGACCCTGATGCCGCCGTCCGGTCCCTGATGCGTGCGTTCGACGATCCCCATCGGCCAGGTGTTCCGGGGCAGTGTGCTGTCGACCACGAGGACCACGTCGCCAATCTCTATCGGTCGCTTGTTGTTCCGTGGCTCCCCGCGAGGTACCAAGGTGGGAAGGTACTCGTGGAGCCAGCGTCGCCAGAAATGGTCAGCGAGTGCTTGGCTAGCTCGCCATGTCCTCCTGTCGGCCTCGTCGCAGGGCCCCGTCGATGGTAGTCCGCCCGATGATCCCAGCAAGAAGTGGTTTGGGGTCAGGGCCTCGGGGTCACTGGGGTTCACGCTGACGTGCGTCAGTGGCCTCGCGTTGATCGAGAACTCCGCCTCGGTTAGCAGCGTCCTCAAAACCTCCTCCGCAGGCGCCTTTTCTCGTAGAGTGACGCTAAGTGCCGTCTTCACAGAGCGCACCATTCGCTCCCACGCCCCGCCTTGATTGGGTGCGCCAGGAGGGATGAAGCGCCACTCCATGCGATGCTGCAGCCCTTCGTCGTTCAGAGCGGGCAGCCACTCGGTGTAGGCGTTGCGTAGCTCTTGATCAGCCCCGCGGAAGTTCGTCCCGTTGTCAGAATACATTAGCCGCGGCCATCCTCTGCGTGCAGCCATTCTTCGCACCGCCATGATCGCAGAGTCTGTTGAGAGGGACGCCACGAGTTCGATGTGCACGGCGCGGGAGGTCAGGCATGTAAACAGTGCCCCCCATCTCTTCTCTCGGCGGCGGCCCACCTTGACCATCATTGGCCCGAAGTAGTCCACCCCGCAGTTTGTAAACGGGCGGTGGAAAGGGTCTAGGCGGGCGTGCGGTAGGTCTCCTGTTGCTGGCGGCTGCGGCGTTGCTCGCCGCCTCTTGCAGAAGGCGCAATTCCTTTCTACAGCGCGTACGGTCGGTCGCAGGTGAATAATCCAATAGCGCTGTCGCAGGTCGTTCGTTACACGCTCCCTGTTGGCGTGCCCCGCAGCGCAGTGCTCTCGTAGCACGATGAGCTTGGTCAGTGGATGACGGCCATCCATAATGATGGGCCGCTTCGTCTCGATGGGTGCTGAGGAAGCCTCGATCCGTCCTCGCACCTTTAGTAGTCCATCTTCTATCATAGGATCTAGTCGGTACAGCCTGCTCGACTTTGTTAAGGGGTGAGCAGACTTGATCCTTTTGAGTTCTTCGTTGAAGCTGTCTTCTTGCGCGTGCCGGATTAGTTCCTTCTCGGCGCGCTGGATGTGTCGATGCTCCATGCTGGTCGCCTTACGTCGGCAGATGTCAGTGAAAGCGAGCGCTCGTGCAGTGGCCCGCACCAGGACTTCATACTTCGAGAAGCGGGCTGGGTTCGGTAGCCAGCTGTCTCGTTCTATCTTCTCACTGACGTGTAGGACCTCTTCGTCCTCTGGCTCGTTCGTCGTAGTCGTGGGCCACTGTTCCTCTGGCAGAAACAGGAAGTCCGGCCCCCGGAACCATCGGTCCTCCGTACTGATGGGCGTGTCGACGAGTCGCGTGGCGTCGTCCGCTACGTTCGAAGCGGTGGGTAGCCAGCGCCATTCCTCCTTCTCGGTCAGCTCCGCGATCTCTCCCAGCCGGTGCGCGACGAACGGTGTGTACCGTCGCATATCGTGACGTATCCAATGCACTACGGTAGACGAATCGGTCCAGTAGGTCGTTCGACCGATATCGACTCGATGTTCCTTTCGTATCGTGTCCGCCAGTCTTGCTCCGATGACCGCAGCTTGTAGCTCCAACCGTGGTATCGTCTGGGCGCGTCGGGGCGCTACCTTGGCCTTGGCGGCTACCAACACAACGTTCAGGCTCCCGTCGACGCACTTCACTCTCCAGTAGGCCACGGTCGCGTAGGCCTGTTCACTGGCGTCGCACAGGATGTGTAGGTCGAGCCGCTCGTATTTCTTATTCAGGTAGCACCGCGGCAGTCGGAGCTGAGTGAGCTCGTTAAGTCGCGCGAGCCAGGATGCGAAGAGCTCGTTCTCCTCTTCGGGGATTGGTTCGTCCCATGTTATCTGGAGGCGCCACAGGCTTTGTAGTACGATCTTTGCTCGGATGGTGTAGTGGCTCAGTAGTCCCAGAGGGTCGTAGATCGACATCACGGCGCTGAGGGCTTCACGCTTGGTCGGTGCGCGGGTTCTCGTTCGTACTTCGGCCGGGACTCGGTTCATTGATGTGTTGAACCCCAGCTCGTCTCGTTCCGCGTTCCAGTACAGCCCTAGGATCTTGTTCTCGGGCTGTTCTCCCCCCAGTTGTGTGGGAGAGGTGGCGTGTAGCTCCGGGGGCACGTCGCGTAGCACCGTCGCGTCGCCAGAGCTCCATCCTCTTAGTGTGAAGCCCGCGTGCGCGTGTACCACTCTGGTTTCTTCGATCGCCTTCCGAGCCTCATCCGCGTCTTCGTAACTGGCCACGAGATCGTCCATGTAGTGGCTCTCCTTGATGGCCTCCAGCGCACGCGGATATTCCGGCCCGTGTACATCCGCGTTGTGGTTGCGTATGTAGTGGGCCATGTACGGGGAACTCGCTGCGCCGAATATCATGCTGGCCATCTTGTACTTTTTCGGAGGCTCCTTCCGTTCGTCGCCTCTCCACAGAAACTGCTGCGCCGGTTGATCTTCCGGCCTTATTTTGATTCTCAGGAACATCTCTTGCACGTCCGCCGTGATCGCCACCGCTTTCTCTCGGAATCGAAAGAGGATTCCGGGCAGTGGCAGCAGTAGGTCGGGTCCCTCCAGCAGTTCGTCGTTCAGGCATACGCCGTTGCTCTTTGCAGCTGCGTCGAACACCAGTCTGCATTTACCGGGCTTATTCGGGTTCTGTACGGCGAAGTGTGGCAGTTACCAGCAGATGGCGCTTCTTTCTTCCGATCCGTCGCACGGCGTCGCGTACCCCTTGTCTAACAGATTGTCGATCTGTTTTGAGTACTGAGCCGCGAACTCCGGTTCGGCGTCCATCTTTTGTTCTATCTTCTTCAGCCGACGGAGTGCTTGACTATAGCTTGCAGGCATAGTCACGTCATCTCGCCTCCACGGCAGCCCCACCTCGTACCCGGTGTCGATTTTCTTGGTAGTTTTCTTGACTATGTCGATGGCCCGTTGATCCGCTTCTTTGACTCTCGGCTTTCCTTGTATGCCAAGCGCGTCGATCTTGAAGTGACGGTCGACTAAGTCGTGAAGTTCTTGGCTGCTGGTTCCCGTCGTTCGGTCGGGTTCGTATACGTGCAGCACGTTTCCTTCTTGGTAGATGGCGTTGCGTGGCGCGGTTCCGTGCACCACCCATCCCAGTTGGGTTTTAGACGCCGCTGGTTGGTTAGGGGCGCCGACTCGGAGCTCGCGGGACACTATACATTCCCAGTGGTCTGTCCCCACTAGGAGTCCCGGGCGCGCCCTCCCGTAGCACACCTCTTCCGGCGTCAGATCCTTCAGGTGCTCATATTCTAGCACATTGTCCGGTATAGACTGCTGATGGAGTTGTAGATTCTTGATGGTCCTCGCTCTGACCCTGTAGCTGTTGCCCTCTTTCAGCCCTCTGATGCGGAGATTTACTAGCTGGCTCTCTGTTTCTCGCTGCGACATGTTGACCCCGTTCAGGTGAAGTGGTTGCGACGGCCCTTCTGCCCCGATGCTTTCCGCTAGCTCCTTGTCAACGAGGGTAATTGTAGCTCCCTCATCCAGGAGGGCGTATGTGTTCGCTTCCCCCCGTGGACCGGAAACGACGATCGGGCACATCTTCAGCAGCACTGTTCGTGGTCCGCTGGCCGGTCGCGTTGCTACCGACAAAACCGCTTCCTCTTTCGGTGGTTCAGCTGCCTTTGACTCTTCCTCGTTCGCTCTTCGTTCTTGATGAAGGGTCGCATGATGCGGACGGTTGCACTGATTCACGCCACACGGTTTCGCCTTGCAGTTCATGCGCCTATGTGTTTTCTGAGCGCATTTGAAACATAGCTTCTTCTCCTTCACGAACTCCCAGCGGTCATCAACAGTGAGTGCCTTATATTCGGGGCACCGTATCAGAGTGTGAGCTTGTTCGCATTTGGGGCACTTATCCGTTCCCTCTTCAGTTCCCCCCGTAGTGTTGAACACGCTCGCCTTTTTCTTCATTGTCACGGCGGGACGGGTCTCCTTCTTCTGCGTCACGGTACTCGTAGTCGGGGTGTACGTGTAACGCAGCGCCCTGTCTGCTTCTTGCATCAGGAAGCGAGACATGACGACGATCTCCGGGTCCGTTGTCCCTTCGTGTTCGTAGGCGTAGTCGCACCATCTCGATCGTAGGTGCGGGCTCAGCTTGTCCAACACTTCCCTAGTCATCAAGGGGTTGAATAGGTAGCCTCTTCGGTCGATTGTTTTCAACACGTGGGTAATGTTTTGCAGCTTGATTGCGAAGCTATTTAATTCGACCGCTGATGCACCTGGTCTCGGCAGCTTCTTGAGTTCTTCTAACGCTCTATCGATGATCACTTCCGGCCTCCCGAAGCACTGTTCAAGTGTCTTCATGACGACGTCTGGATCGGTCGCCGTATGCAGGAGGGCGGCCACGGCGTCTCTTGCTTCCCCTTTGAGACAGCTTCGTAGTCGTTGCACGTTCTCTGCTGCCGAGATCTGGTACATGCGAGTTGAATCTTGTACCGCTGCTTTGAACGGCAACCATTCATTTGCCGCTCCGGTGAAGGTCGGTAGCTCGGTGTATCGGGGCCTGGGTCCGGCCATTTTTTCTAACGTGGCTGCCAGGTACTCGATACCGCTCCTTGTTCTCGTCGGTGTCGGCGATCTTCCACGTGGGATTTCAAACCGCGTCTGTTTCGGCTCTTCGCGTGCCCTTTCCTCCCCCCGTGTGCCGAGTGGGTTCGTCCTCAGCCATTCATCCACCTTTTCATGTGGTTCACGGGGGAGGTTAGGTTCTTCTTCCTGCACGCTCTCCTCATCGTGGATGACCGACACTTCGACGGCCAACCGTTTTTTGACAAGGTCGGCTTCTAGCTCCAATTCTTTTCTTCTGATGGTAGCTAGCTTCTCTGCTGCTTCCAGTTCAGCTACCCGTAGTCTTGTGTTGACGCTTGTCGTTGACCTCACTGATTGGGGCGGTGATCCTCTTCTTCGTTGAACCATCGCCGCTGTCGGTTGAAGTCTAGAAGGCCCCGCTGTACTAGTGTCCGTCGGCCTCGAGAGTGGTGAGGCCGGCGGGTCCAGCAGGGCTCTTCTGACACGTTCTTGTTCGATCAACTGGGCTTCTCGGAGTTGCGCCTCCTGTTGATGTTGAACGCGTTGTTGTTCTTCGATTTCAGCTGCGTCACACTGGCTTCTTGTGACCACCATTTCGATGATTTTGTTTCTTGAAATGCGGCTTCTGATTTCTTTTTAAATCCGGATGCGAAGGACCAGACTATTGTGGACTGTATATTATTTTTCTTCAATGTTGAGTTGACTTGTTGAGAGTAAAAACACTTCTTGACTTGTTCACTTGTTCACTTTATTCTTGAGATGTTTCTTCGATCGGAGCTGGAAGTCGACTGTGACTAGAAGAAGATCGCTGCGTCTTTTATAGAGGGCCCCAGCCAATCAGAGCGCGTACTTTTCCCGCGCAGCACCAACCTTATTCGTTCGCCCAATCGGCGCGTTTGACCAATCAGAGCGCTCGACCAATCACAGCGCTCGGCCAATCAGAGCGTGTTGGGTGCGCGCGCGTTGGCTGGGTCCCGAGAGGAAGCGATCTTCCAAAACCAAGCTCTTACAATATTCCTACTATTTTCCTAACTTAGGTACTATCTTATTCTATACATTTACAAAAATTGGTGTCAAAAAACCCTTATCCTAAGCCCTAAATCGACAAAGTTTGGTGGCGGTCCTCCTTACGGTAACGTTTGGTCGTACTTAGGTTAACCGTACAAGTGGCGCCACCAAGCGTAAGGAACACTAATCACTATTCTATGTTCAACTTACATGCTAGAGGTCCTAATCTAACGTGAAAATACTATTTATTTAATTTAATCTAAATTATACACATATTCATATTCATATTCATGACACGCTCGGTGTCCGTTACATCTGTCTTAATCTAAATTGTACACATATTCCTATTCATTCCATAACACGCTCGGCGTCCGTTACACCAGTCAAATAAGACTTTGAAGGTTACATTAATTCCCATAGAGCTAAAAATTGGTATGAATGTTCAGAATACTATTATAAATAAATTGTGAAAAGTCCCCATCAATCCCCCTTGTGCAAAATTTTTTATTGATGGTGAAAGTTTCCAAAAATAGGTTTTTCGCGTTTTTCAGGTAAACGGTGAGTTTTACAGCAAAAATAGTTCAGACAAAAATTGTAGATCATCCGATTCTCTACAAAAAATGTATACACACTTTTTTTCATAATTATTGCCATTTCCGTGATATCGCGGTTGAAAGAATTGAAAAAAATATTTTATTGGTAATATGCACGTTACTCGTGCTCTAGTACGAGGAGGACTTATTTTTGATGAACCAGCTTCTTCTTCTTGGCGTCACCTTTTCACGGTATCAATGCTACTTTTTCGAGTATATTTTTTTCGACACTGCACATGAATTTTTACAGATTTCTGGTCTTTCAGGTACTCCGAAAACTCATCACCTCTTTCAATACTTGCATCAATTAATGCTTTCATGCCGCGATCAACAGTAACAACTCCACTTTCAGTCAAAGGTTGACTACAAATAAAGCAGAATTGCGACATTTTTTTTAAACAGTAAAATGCACAAACTTTGTTACAAAATTTAATATAAGCGATAGCCACGAGTTGTCACTACGAAGGAATGCTTACGACTAACAGTATTTTGTTGAGTATGAGACCTTTGAAACGGAGCAGGTATACGAGCATCG
Source organism: Luperina testacea (assembly GCA_927399505.1). NCBI lineage: Eukaryota > Metazoa > Arthropoda > Insecta > Lepidoptera > Noctuidae > Luperina > Luperina testacea. Next base: position 10,877,804 of record OV656768.1, on the reverse strand, counting down.
CCACGCTGACAATATTCAATGGAAGATAGATGTTACTCAAGGCCATGCGACTGCCCAGCTGCCGCGGGAGACTCTCCGGGCGTCGGGAGCCGCGCGACGGCTCCCGGCCACCGTAGGCGCGGGCCTGCGGGCGGAGAGTAATGGGTAACTCACCGTCCGATCAGGACCAGGCCCGTGCCGGACGGCGTGTACGTGTTCCACGCGCGCCTCAAAGAGATGTCAGCATCAAGGGAAGGGGCCCGTCAGGGCTGAAGCCTGCCGGGTCAGCGGGATTGTCCGAAAGGGATTACCGCTGGCCCGGAACATAAAGGGCTAAGGAAGGAACACGGGTCGGGTGGGTTTTAGTCAGTAAGAGTCTGACACTCCCTTCCGCTCCACCCAGAGCGGGAGGGGTCATTTGATGATTTCCCATCCTGAAAAAAAAAAAAGTCCATGCGACTAAATGAAAATAGGGGCGGAGTATTTGACGGTCATTTATATTCTAAGAATTTTATAATTTGTAGGTATGTATAAGATATAGGGACTATGTTTACTCGTATAACGGTTCAAAAATTTATACAAAAGTACATTAACGTGCATATTACGAATAAAATTTTTTTTTCAATTCTTTCAACCGCTATATCACGGAAATGGCAATACTTATGAAAAAAAGTGTGGATACATTTTTTGTAGAGAATTGGATGATCTACAATTTTTGTCTGAACTATTTTTGCTGTAAAACTCACTGTTTAGCTGAAAAACGCGAAAAACCTATTTTTGTAAACTTTCACCATCAATAAAATTTTTTGCACAAGGGGGATTGATGGGGACTTTTCACAATTCATTTATAATAGTATTCTGAACATTCGTACCAATTTTTAGCTCTATGGGAATTATTGTAACCTTACTTCTATTTTAAGGACTAATTTGACTGGACTATTAAGGGGACTATATGACCTAAAACGCGGTCACTCTCGGACTGCATAGAAAAGGAATAAAAGCGCGATGACACAACGCTGGCAATTTGTTGCAAAATATGAAGCAATTATCTATTTACAAAAAATCTATTGTTTGGACTAAAAAATTTAAACACTACTGCTTTAGTATGTTGCTTGTAGAATAATCTGACAAAATATTATAATTAATGATTGTATGTATATTGGTATGGTTTTTATTGTAAAAAGAAAGTTTTTAGAGGTATCTTCATGATTTTTATATATCCTATCAAAATTGTTGTATTATGTTTTCAACACACTATATAAACGCAAAAAACGCAAGTTCATATATATGATGAAGAAATCTGAAGAATATCATATATTTTTCTGATTTTTATCACTGTATTCGATCATATTCTTTTAGGCATTATAAAACTTGCGTTTTTTGCGTTTAGGTCCTGTAGTCCCCTTAAATGATATTATTATATATCTCTACGAACAGTGCCATAAATAATGTCTTAGTAACGTTTACTTATTTAAATTTATCTTTGTTAGATATTAAATACTTCAGTAACAAACAGTAGACGTCTACCACACCCCACCACGATACCACAATTGACCATTATTGTATTCAATCAAAGGGTCTGTGTGTTGACTTAAAGAAATGAAGTGACACAGGTGCTCCCTCTATTTAGACACTGCATACCATTTCCTAATGTTGCGTTTGCCTCAAACAAACACATTCACATTTTATTATGTCATCTTGACGTTTCGTTTCGTTTGTTCTACAAGAATCCACGTATGTATGTATATTCATTTTTTTCACTGCATAAATCTTTCCTCATTCTTCATCCGTATGTCGTGAATCATAATGACTTACTGGTGAAATTAACATAACACAACGGATTGCTCATGTTAGTAGACGGTTAGCCTTGAAATTCAAAATTGAAGTTTCCGGAAACTAAATTGCTATAAAAAAGTTGAAACTCATCGTTGTTGACCCCTTGTTATTTTAGTTTACTGAACGATATTGTCACCATTATCATGACTGGCTGAACAATATTTTTGAAGTGAAAACTTCTTTAGCGGCGCTGTGTACTTTTTTTGGAATGGGTAAAAACTTCTAAATTCGCGTCAGGTCACGTGACCCTGATCGAAAATTCGTAAGACGTAAAACGTAAAACGCGCGTTGTTGAGGACAGCGCCATCTATGCACATCGGGAAGAACTACGAGGGCCTCGCGTACTAACGTCAGACGTAAAACTTAAGACGCGCGTTGTTGAGGACAGCGCTATCTATGCACATCGGGAAGAACTACGAGGGCCTCGCGTACTAACTACGTAGTTCATCCAACAACGACGAGATGGCGCTGAACCACGGATATATAACTGTGTGCTTATTTGTAAATCTGAATAAATTCCTTTCACGAGAAGAATAAACCAGTCACTTTGGTCATCATACCTGATTTGCAAAAAACCCTATAAAATAAGGAACACACCTTAACACGCGTGTTTTGTTTATAAGACGATTCACAAAATACACTCGTAATTGTTCAAGTTTTCACTTCTGTCAGCACTACCGGAGTGCCAGTGTTTTTTTTTTATTGGCTAAGCCATCCGAAAAAGTTGTTAGATACATGCTATCTTATCGAACCTAAACAAATAAAAGTATAATTCTTTGTTAAAAAGGAGTTCGTTACTTTGACTAAACTTCGTAGTCGCAACTCGCAAGATGTCGTCACATCGCGTTCTGTTTAATCTAACAATTAATGACCTAAGACTTTATTAACGTAACGGATAAACTAACACTGAAATTGCAGATAAATTGTTTTAATTTCATAATATTGTGTAAATAAATAGTCATCAATGTTGCAATTACAACTATCACGATACAATCGTAATTAACGATGATTGCGTGTTTGTTGATATCTTAGTTGCGTGTGCGCAAGGAACCACGCGGAACCGCAAAACACATTTTATGACGATTAATTTAATATTTAATACAATAAATAGAGTCACGGGAAATAATACAACATTGAGTCACTTTTCATAAACAAAGTGGACGTAAGACCTACATTCCGTCGTATCTTCAGACTAATAATTCCCCAATAACCATGTTAATCGAAATAAGTGGGTAGGTATTGAGACGATTCGAGTACACTTAAATCGAGATTACCGTTATCGGCTATAAATATTATCATTATCAATAGAAGCATACAACAAATTTTCCTTCACGCATCTGACGATGGTTGATTCATTTATATGATAATAATTCAGAAAATAATGTTCTTTTTCATTGTTCAGTAATTTCAAAATTTTTTAGTAGGTTGATGAACACTGAAACGCTTAAATTACTATGATTTGTTATCTAATGTTTTTCCACAAGAATGTTTGTTTAAGTTTCTCAACATTATTTTTTGTGGATATTTTTTTCCTTGTTAATACCATTTCCACGAAAAAAATTGTCTATATAAAATTCTCTCTTTATTATGTACACCGTATACATTACAGATAGGTATAAATGTAGAATTTTTTAAAAGGGTGATACAATGGGCGGTTTTATCGTTAAGTAAAGCCAACCGACGAATGAATAGCATATTATAAAAATTGCTTATTGTTAATTTGTGTCCTAAATTTATTTTTATTTTAAGAATTATTTTATACTTTTTGCTGTGTCCATAATAATTGTACCTTAGCTTTAAGCCATTGTTGACCTCTACAACATTATGGAATGCAAATAAATATATGAATATGAATAAATATTATGAAACTAAGTAGGTATTTATGTGTATTTTCCGGCACTCCTAGGTAAGTAGGTGTTGATACTACTATCTTATTGAAAATTCACGAAATCTGGTGGCGTAAAATCCGAACGCAGTAGACCTTTTGCTGATCTACCGAGTTCGGATTTTACGCCTGCAGTGCTCTTTAAAACAATTTATGACACATCAAGTCGAAATGACGTCGCCCATTTTCATAGAAAACAAGCACGCGGAATCTTCGTCACGTAGTTTTCGGCAGATGTTTCGCAGATTTTCCGCTGATTTTCCATCGTACCATTGTTTTGTGTCTCAGACCTTCCTATCTTGAAGTGGGCCTCTGAAATTATGTCACATAATACTTAGATAATACCAATCGCAAGTGATACTTGTTCATTATTTTTAGAGAAATTTATCAGATAACTTGCTATGCGGTCGAAGATAGCTGGCGGGGCGACGAAATGTGGATTTTACTAAAGTACATATTAGGTACATAGCTGGCGAAATAAGGGTGTACTAATAGGTACATCCAAACTGCTCAACCCTTCAGAGAAACAAAGCGTTATGTTATGTTATTAGGTACTCTGGTTTAGTTATACATACTTTCAGTTCCTTGTGTAATTTTGTGTACTTATTTTCTGCTGATGTTTGCAGAAAAGTACCGACAATAGATATATTTCTATGGTAGGTACCTACCTAATTACAAAATACTGCGTTGCTTTAAATATAGTGTCTAATTACTTGAATCCTAGTTCCTAAAAACCATAATAAGGCTATTTCAGCTCTTACTTCATAATCGTACCTAAATATTTCTATACTTATTACAAAAAGAGATGTTGAGAAGTAGTATTTAAAAAAATTAAAATAGGTATATGCGGAATTTAAGTGTGTGTGTATGTGTATGTGTATGTGTGTGTATGTAATGTTTGTCATAATCATCGTCAATTTACAATTATGTTAACAGGAATTTATGTCCGATTACTATCCAGTTGACAGTAGGTTCATTAGAAATCGGACATACATTTCTGTTACCATAACCAATATAATAAACCCTAACCACAGTTAATGTACCGACACCAAAATAATTATGAATAATATTACCCTTTATTACCCTTGTTATAATCAGTTAGTCATTTTCAGCAGTCCTTTACAGGGGCTATCAACAGAATCGCATTGGAATTTCTCAACTATTTAGCTAACAGAATGATTCAGCTTTAAAATTGAGCAGCTTCTTAACATCATCTACATTCTACAGTTTTATGAACGAACGGACTCCATTTTTGAACTGGAAATTCAACTTGGAGAAATTCCCAATATCTGTATATCTCTGACCTATAGTTAAAGACAGTTTGTGCGGGATAAGATTAATCAGACATAGAGTTGTAGGAATTCCCAATATCATGCTCTATGGTCAAGAACAGCTTCTGCGGGATGAGATCAATAGCGACTGGTCATCATCCTCCTAGCCCTTATGCCTATTTTATTCGGGGTTGGATCACCAACCAGATTCCAGAGAAGACGATGTGGTGAACCAAACTAATTACCTATGGTTCCCACTGTTAGATATAAAGTGACAACACTACTTTGGTCTAGACTCTAGACCAAAGTAGTGTTGTAGCTCTAGACTCTAGAGCGATATGTCTATAGTTCACGGGAAGAAACTAATAGGACTTATGATTTTGAATCTGAATGTAAACATTATTACAATACTCTGTGTAAATAACTACCAAGAGTCTCATCCTGTGTTTTTGTATCTAAATGTATGTAGATTCTTCCGCTGTCGCTTGGATACTGTGCTATGATACAAATACACATCTATTACAAGTTTAATTTAAGTAAACAGGGGCGCCTTAACGCCCCTAAATTGGTGAGGCATGCATCAGCATGTCTTCTTTCATTCTTGATATTCGTATCATCTCTGTTAGCCGTCATCGCAGTAGCCATCTCGTTTCTAGCTATATCAACTTTGGCGGCCGGTAACAAGATATTTGTGTCGGATTTTATCAAGCCTTACAAAAAAACTTGGCAAAGGTCGTGATTCATGTCTTACCGGTAGGTATGTAATGTGTGCTTAGCACACTGATAAGTGATAACTGCATAGAGCTATGTATATTGTAGGTACATTTTATTCTTCCGTAATTCCACGATCGAGAAGATAAAAGCGAGTAAGATTTTCCCGCTCCCTACAAACTAAATGTAATGACTGGGCTATTTACTTTTATGATTCTTTTTTTCTACGAACATGATGTATCCTCGTATTGATGTGACGTCAAACTGAATCACGATCGAACAAATTTTTTATATAACTAAAGCAATTATCTCAAAGCGTGTGAATGATGCAAAAAATTGCAATATAAATAACATTAATATCAGCGATGAGTCAGACAAGTTTTGTAACATATTGACCTTTCCTTATATACCCACGCTTAAAACCTTATTTAGAGTGATTCAAATATTTTTTTTTGCAGAAACTAATAATGTTATACATATGTGACGAATAGGTCATGAATAAATTCAAGAATTCAAATTATTATCCACTAGCAACATTTTTTAGAACTTCTCCATATAATAATTGAATAACAAAACTGTATTAGATATCTATGAATAATAAATTAACTACCTGAGGCAGACTTCAGTTTTCAGTTGCATTTTATAAAATAACTAGCGACAGCTGCCCCTACTTAGCACCGTTTTTGCGGATTGACAATACATCGTGATTTCTTTTTTTCTAAATTCGAAGCAACGAATACGAAACGAAATCTTGGAGTAAACTTGAAAAAGGTAAGGTTCTTACCATCAAGTATCAATGGCTTTCAATTTGACAGTTCAACAACATACATTGCGTTATTTAGGTGTTGAGCAGACAAATTCTAACGTAATATATGAAGCAATGGATTAGCAATATCCTTCAAAATTATTCAGATTGAGTTTGATAGTATGTTACGCATTTAGGGTGCAGGATCACTATCATTCAACTTCGAGTTGAATACTCAGTTACACTCAGGACCATAACTAAACTAATAGCAGTATTAGAAGGCGGTGTCAAAAATAACACGTAACTTTTTCTACAAAGGAAAAAATATTGACTTTGATTAATGTTGATCGACGCAACCAGAGAAATAAATTATATTTAGTTAATAATAACATAGAATAGAATGACAATGGATTAGTAACTTAATACTATAAGCATTGTTATGACAGTTAAAGTAACACTCACAATACTCACACCGTCAGCACTTAGAATTCTTCTGTACCCCTATGGAAAAATACTTAAAATGCGATACGACTAACATAAATTATCGGCCAACAATAAAACATACATTCAGTGGTTCCAAGTATCGAATAACGTTGTTCTGCGAGTGTCACAATGTTTTTGAAATAAAAATATGATGTATTATGAATATTAATAGTTTCGCACAAGAAACCCGTTCTTAGCCAATGGCTAAGGTCTACGTGATCGGGTAACGTATTCTCTATGACACAATGAACGAAGCCGCGCGAAATGAACGCAAAGTGGGCGTGATTACCTAAGAAATTGACGTGGTTTCGAAGTAAGGATTCATTAAGTGGTAACACTGAATTAGGGCCCAGATATCATCGTATTTTCCCGTACAAGAATGGCCAGGGGGCTTTATTTAATATAACTGACGGTGCGATATTTGTTAAAATATTACAAAATTCACATAAAATTTTCTCGACAAGCAGGTACTGTTTAATAAACCTGAATTACATGCTTTGTGCTGAAATGTATGAAAGAAACTTGTAAAATTGTCGGATCGTCGCCTGTCAACTGTCGCCTGTCGATTTTATTAAATTAACCCGAAGAATACAAAACTTAACAAATATTCGCGAATAAACAAAATCAAAAGACAAATTAGTACTTAAGTAATTTACTTATTGATTAGCTTAGCATAGCAAAATCAGCCTATAACGTTCCCACCGCTGGGACACAGGACACAGGCCTCCTCTATGTGAGATGCAGTGGGCCGTAATCCACCACGCGGGCCCAGAGCGGGTTGGTAGATATCACATGTCTTCGAATTTTTGGTTCTAGGACATGCCGGTTGCTTCACGATGTTGTACAGACGCCAGCACATCAAGCTACCCGTAACTGTAAAATTTTCCAAATCAACTTTGAACCTAATTCTTTAGCGATAAAGTTGAAAATCTATTAAAGAAATTTGACAGATTGTAGTAGCTTGATGTGCTGGCGTCTGTACTTCACCGATTTGAGAGCAGTAGTCAGAGAAATAATTTTTGCACAAAGTAAAGCGCCTGTCTGGGTTTTAACCCATGACACAGTACTACTTATTTATTAATCGCGCAAAACTCATTATTATAATAAAGGCTCCTTCAAACAGGCGCGACACGCGATAAAATTGAGCGCGACACAAAGGCACCGCAAGTCGCGCAACGAGCGGTGCCTTTGTGTCGCGCGCGATTATATCGCGTGTCGCGCCTGTTTGAAGGAGCCTTACTACTAGCAGCCCGCTCCAGCTTCGTACGGGTGCAATTTTTGTTTTCGAATTTCCGTAATTTTCTTTCACACAAACCTTGTCCTGGCAATACCGAACACAACAAAAAAAAAAAAAAGAATTATCCAATTTGGTGCAGTCATTCGGAAGTTATGCGCGTACAGTCATTTCGGCGATTTTGTTTTATACTATGTAAGGATAAACAGACAAATATTATGATTAATTACCAAAGACAGGACAGGAGAGGGCTATCAAAAAAAAAATCGATAGCCATTATTTCTTTGAACTCCGTGCGCAAAATTTTAATGTGTTTGTATGTACTTACTACTTTAACAATTTCAATTTCTCACCACGTCGAAACTGTCAAAAGAAACTCTATGAGGAAATAAAATAAAAATAAATTATTAATGTTTCACTTCAAGGCCAATGGAGTCATGTTTTGCAAAGGATATGAACTGGCATCACAGTTCAACACTAGTGGTAACGAACACGCATGTACTACGACAATTAATGAACATACCCTGTAATTGATAATAAAGGACCTTTTATGACTAATTAGCTGTGCCCCACGGCTTCGTTTGCGTGCCTATTGGATTTCATGGGTTTTAATTTGATTGCGCGGATCCCTAATTCTTTTTCTAAAACCCTTCTAAAGCCTAGGTTACTCTTTATAACAGCAGCTATCTGCCAGTTAAAGTCCCGTCAAAATCGGTCCAGTCATTTCGGCGATTAGCAGGAACTAACAGACCTGACGGACAGACAAAAATTTTAAACATTGTTTTTTGGTTATAACTTTTAATTTGCATTTCGTAAAAAAAAAAAAACTAGTATGTTGTCATTACAAACAGACATGAATTATTTATTTGTATGTGTATAGATAGATACTGTATAGATACGAATGTACTTATACATTATATAACTTGAGAAGTAGACGTCGAGAATAAAAAACCGGCCAAGTGCGAATCGGACTCGCACACGAAGGGTTCCGTACCTCAAGGCATAAACGCACCTACAAACAGGCGCGACACGCGATATAATCGTTCGCGACACAAAGGCACCGCTCGTAGCGCGACTTGTGGTGCCTTTGTGTCGCGTGTCGTGTCGCGCCTGTTTGAAGGAGCCTTAAAACGCCGAAAAAAACGTTTCTTTTATACATACCCCTTTTAATTTTAACTTTATTTTATTTTTATTATTTATTGTTATAGCGGCGACAGAAAACATTATCATCAGCCTGGTGACAGACAAACAGACAGACGGACAGTGGAGGGTCCCGTTTTTTGCCCTTTGGGTACGGAACCCTAAAAAAGTAAGTCATTAAGTACACAAAGGTCATTGTCGGTCTACTACAGAGTGTAGTCACAAGAGTAAGAGGTTGATAAGTAAGCTGAGTCAGGCAGAGCGATGAGTAATGCAGCCACACAGGCTGGTCGCTCCGTCGGCTGCGGGCTGCGGTCGGAGCAACAGAACTGGTTCAATCCATTAAATTTTTATTTTTAGTAATGAACCTACCTCTTGCTCGCTCAGTAAGAAGGAAAAAAACACACCATTTAATACGCAGTAGGTAATAAATGTATTGTTTATTGGTTCGACTTTTCTTTGAGCTTGTCGAAAGACAGATATAGCCGTAGCTAAGGGATTTAATTGCCTTTAATGATGCTTAATGACTTTTAATTCTCCACAAATTATAGGTAATATTTGGTATTTCATTAAATAGTTATTGCAAATTGATTACCGTACCATCTTTATCTATACTAATAAAATGATAAAGCTGAAGGGTTTGTTTGTTTGAACAAGCTAATCTCCGCAACTTCCAGTCGGATTTAAAAAAAATTGCATTTGTTAGCGCAATTCTTGAGGAAAGGCTTATTGGCTATTTTAACATCACGCTAGGCCCTTTAGGAACCGAGCAAAAAGAAAGAAAGTACAGAAAACGAAGTACTGTACCCGGCGATAAATATTGCACATCGACCTTTGGAAAGAGACAATCGGCTAATTTCGGCTTCGTAGAGCGTTATCTCTGTCGCATGAAATACAAACAGTCCGTATCTATTAGGAGCTGTTAAAACAATTATGATTTGCTTCTTTTGATAATTATTTTTATTCTTTGTATAAAATCGATAGGATCGAATAGGTCGATGTGCAATATTTATCGCCGGGTACTGTAAGTTATAGCGCGGGCAGGCGATGCGATGCGAGGGGGTAAGGTTGATAGAACAAGAAATTTCACGCGGACGAAGTCGCGGTAGAAGCTAGTTGCTTATATTTGTTGCAATAAAGGAGAGCGAGTCGACTATGGACCGGTTGTGTGTGCCATGTCGTGATTAATAATAATAATAACATTTTCAGATAGCAAATAAATTAAAACATGAATTTAATTTCGTTACACTATGCCTCGTAAAGATATATAATTACCGTGATAACACGTAGGTACAGATGAACAAATGGACATTAAACGGCTAACGTTGTACATATTCAAAAGTTACAACAAATACCCAGTAGCATGATGCATTAAAAGGTACGCAAATCGTGATAACCTGTCAATTAGTCTGTTATTCATACGTTTATTACAGCAATCGCGGTAAACAGGAAAATAATAAAGTGTACGTTTAACGTTAATTTTCATTCCATGCAACAGCAGCTGTGATCAATTTGCCATACATAACTCCAGGGACAATTTGTGCTCAAGGCTTTAATAACTCTGTGTACTGATAGCAGCAAAATGATTCAAATTATTACAAAAAAAAAATACAAGCAAAATGATTCATAATATTACAAAACTAGCAGCGCCCCGCTGTTTCATCCGCATAAGTGTCAATCCCATGGGAATATCGGGATAAAAACTATCCTATGTCCTTCCCCGGGATGCAATCTATCTCTTTGCCAAATTTTATCGAAATCCATTCAGTGGCTTAGGCGTGAAAAGGTAACATGCAGACAGACAGAGTTATTTTCGAATTTATAATAATATGTGTTGTGAATGTGTGTTTATACGTTTGTTACTTCTTCACGCTCAAACGGCTGAACAGATTTGGATGAAATTTGGCACACAGATAGTTTGTAACCAGGATTAACACATAAGATACTTTTTATCCCGATATTCTCACGGGACCGACACTTATGCGGGTGAAACCACGTAGCGCAGTTAGTGTCTGAATATAATTTACATTTTCGCTATCTAGTATCTGCTGTCTATCATGTCTATGTCCTGTTATAGTTTTTACAGAGTTACTTTATTATTTTAAAATTATCTATTTTTTTATTCGTTTTTGTTTCTCGATAACAACGCCGCCGTAAGTAGGTCAATATTACAAATTCATCATTCAAAGCAACAAACAGGCGATAAAGCATTAGAAACATTTTATTCACATTGATAATGTAATTGAAACAATTGGGCACATAATTCAAAATAACATATAAGTAGGTATTTAAAGATAAACTACATATGTTATCTGACACCGCATAGGATTATTATTAAACATGACCCAATTTGAGGCCGAAATTGGAGATTTTATTTATTGGCGTTGATAAAACATTTCCTTGGAAAACTTTAAAAGGGCATACGTTTAATATTCTAATATTACCATCATATTAAAATCACACTAATATTATAAGGGCGAAAGTTTATGAGTGGGTACAAACTACAAACACACAAATTTTAACATACAAATGTTTGTTACTTCTTCACGAAATTTAGCACACATATAGTTTATAACGGTGAAGGAAAACACCGTGAGGAGACTGGCATGTCAGAACCAAAAATTCGAAGACATGTAACATCTACCAACCCGCATTATGCCCGCGTGGTAGATTTAGCCCACTCCCTTTCGAAGAGGGGAGGCCTGTGTCCCAGCAGTGGGAACATTATAGTCTGATTATGTATAGTTTATAAACACATAGTGTTCGAGTTTTAATCGAACACTAAGCGAAAATGCATAATTGCATCGAACGCAAATATGCACATTCGCTCATCCGCCAAAATGTGGGCCAGTTCGCGTTCAGATCTCACTAGACACCACGAGCTCAAAACCGTTACTGCTACCATTCGTCTTGTAACTAAGTGTTATAGTGATTCATATGTATTTTACAGCTAATTCCTTAACCATTACCATGTTTTTTTTTTAATCGTTTCCCCACACTAGGAATTACTCCTGTATTGTCTTGTCTTGTAACTAAGTGTTGTAGTGATTAAATATGCTTACAGCTATTTCACTTACGATTCAAGACTTTAACTTCTACCATATAAACCATATCCGAGAAAGAAGTGTTAGGTCACCATAGCGTCTAGCACTACTTTTTTTACACATAGGATAATTTGTACCCCATATTCCTACGGGATCGATACTTATGCGGTCGAAACCGCGGGGCGCTGCTAGTTGGTTCATAATGATCACTACCTACTGAAAAGTAACAACCGCATTATTAATAAGTATAGAAAATCGTGCTTTGTATTCTCCAAAGGCTAGACAGAAGTATAAATTATAATCAGCCTAAAATGTTCCTAATGCTGGGACACAAGCCTTCTCTCTGTGAGAGGTAGTGGGCCATAATCCACCACGTAGGCCCGGTGCGGGTTGGTATATATATGTCAGGCCTCTCACTGGGCCTTACAAACCTAATACAAACGGCCAACCACGGCAAATCTAGCTAATTACAAACGGATTCATGATCTTTGTATTAAACGCACATGAGAACGTTGGTGAGTAATTGCCTAGTGTCCGTGCCATATAGGAATGAATAATCTCTTCGTTTTCCTCTTATAACAACGGCAAGAATGGGATTACAAACTTACTTTTCCAAGAACCACGGAGGCGCAACAATTTAGGAAAATACGTTGCGTTGAAAATTAGTTGCGAAAATGCTATTCGTTTTTTTGCTGACCGTTCGGTCTTTTGAAATATAAAGTGCGAAATAATAGCATTTGACGAACATTCGATACTCGTTGAAATACCTGTTAGTTTTTGTATAATCATGTGGTTTTGGTTAAGGCAAAAACGAAAGTCTGTATCCTTGCAAAAAACGATCGTACCAATATTTTGGATGTTATAGTCGACGAAACTTGGTCTAAATAAATATCTATAACTATCTTCTGCCTGCGACTTCGTTCGCGTAAAATTTTTGTTCCCCCGACCTACCCCGTCGCATCGCATCGCCTACCCGCACTATAACTTTGTTTTCGCTTAGCGTTATTTCTTACTTTTTTCTTTTTGCTCGACTTCTAAGAGTCATAGCCTGATGTGTAGCCTTCCTTAAGAATTGGGCTATCAAATGCAAAAATTATTTTTCAAATTTGACTGGAAGTTCCAGAGATTAGCGCGTTCAAACATATAAACAAACTCTTCAGCTATGTTATTAGTACCTATAGATAGATATTTTATAATAACTGCTAGAATCAGCAGAACAACTGTTCCATAATCACAATCATAACTCATTAGTTCATCATCAAGCATCGAAAAAGTCAAGTCTTAAAAAAAGTAAAGTAAAAAAAAAGAAAAGTAAAGTCAAGTTCATCGTGCTCATTAGTTCACGTTAGTTCGTTGTGTTCATGGTCTTATGGTCATTACCATAAGACTATAATTATAATGTTTAGTACATATTTATGACAATAAGGAGAATGTAAGAATGGTAGCAGGTGGCGTTCTGAAGTCTCTGCCTACCTTCACGGGAAGAAGACAGTTTATGTACCTATGTATACTGCATTTGCGATTTATTTGCCAAAAATGTAAAGAGTTTATGGAAAGATAACTATAATTTCTACAAATTAAAGTTCAGTTTACACCACGACTTCAAAATTTTTTATAACTTTTTCAATACTGAAAAGAAAGAGAAGCGCGATGACACAACAAAAATATGAAGTAATTATTTAATTACAAAAAATCTATTGTTTGGACTAAAAAAAATAAAACAGTAGTCTTTTAGTATGTTGCTTGTAGAATAATCTGACAAAAAATCAGAATGATTGTATGTATATTAGTATGGTTTTTATTGTAAAAAGAAAGTTTTAGAGGTATCTTAATGATTTTTTTCTATTTATATTTTTTTAGTATCAAATTAATTGTATTATGTTTTCAACACACTATCAACGTAGCATATATCCTGAAGAATATCATACATTTTTCTGATTTTGTTTACTGTAGTCGATCATATAATTTTATTGTTTCTAAAACTTGCGTTTTTTGCGTTTAGGTCCTGTAGTAAGCCCCTTAATAAAAATTGTCGTAGCAGCCGTAGCAAATTGCTACGTCTACGTAGACCCTACGTAGGCTCGCGTATTAGGTACTTACGATATCTAATGTTGCCTCTGGGATCCCTTAGTTTTTTACTCATTTGTTCTATTAAATCAGTAGAAATAATTTAGATACGGAATTAAAACAATTTTTTCTTTACAAAAACCTGCGCCATAATGAAATTACAACACGTAAACGAAACGTCACGCCTGTGTATCCCGAAGCGTTTTAGAGGTAGTTTTTATAGTATTGAAATGAGTGCTTACTTAAAGCCTATTGACAGCTTAGCAATTGCTACAGCTACAAGAAATAATCTTTAATGGTTTTTACTACTTGGGTGTCATAAACTTTTTACCACGCCTTCTGACCACATCGTTGCCTAAATAGTTACAAATGAAATACTATTCGATGATTTCGACAAAATCGCTGTTTGACATCTTACCTTTGTTGTATTTGTTCTTCACGGTTTTTGCTTGAAGATGTCGTAACTCGAAGTCACTTAGCGGTTACCAAGTTCTTCTCGCGTAAGTGAGCCTGACCTTACCAGATGTGTTACTTAGTTGGTAACATAAATATATATGGTATAAGTTATTTAATAGTTGCATAATTTTCCGACCGTAAATACTATTATAGCCCAAGGGGCTAGGATTATGCTGCTAAGTAGTCTCTTCATGATCTTAATCAGCTCATAATTTTCCTGGGACACAGGCCTCCTCGTTGTAAGAGGGAGTGCGCCGAAATCCAATACGCGAACCGATTATAGGCTGGTAGATGTCATATGCCTTCTAAATTTCGGACATGCCGATTTCCTCATATTTTCCTTCACAGTTTTGAAAGCAGTGGTGATGAAATTAAATACACAAAGTAAAGTGCCTGCCTGGGTTCGAACTCACGACCTACATACAACTCGTAAGTCGGGACCGATACTGCGGTGCGATTCTGTAAAAATCTCACCGTGAAAACTTAGGTGAAGTGAGCGTGGAGTGAGCTGTCAATAGTATCAATTCCTAGAAAAAACAAACTCACTTCACCTTTGTTTTCACGGTGAGATTTTTACAGAATCGACCGGCTGTTGCTATGTAGTCACTTCATATCTTTAATTCCATCTTAAGTAATTTTTTTGTTTACTTTTTTATTTACATTCATACGCTACCATTCCAGTCTCCCAATTAGGTAGTATAGTTAATTAACAATTCATGAAATAATTTCCAAGTTAAAACATTGTCCAAGGATATCACAAATCGCTGATACCGGCAGGGGCGGCAGGTACAGTCATCAGCCATGTGACGGTAGGTATGCTATCATATAAATCACTGGCAATTCTAGGTTATCTGAGTCTTCTAGCAGAAAAATCTAAATAACTGGTTTCCTGTCCAGAAACACAGCATCCTGGTTTTTAAACCTGCATACCTGTAGAAAATTCCGATTCACCATTCTCATTACCACTTTACTAAAGCAGGCAGTCAGAACCAGCGGTTATCAAGTCTCCTTGTTTTTTCGCGCCAACACATTCAATCAAGCATTCACTCGTAATAGTCGTTATGTTAACATCGGGCCGAGCACACGTATAATGCGCTCCCACTTATCGCGAGCCACGTAAATGATCATGCAACCACAGAGTGCCGGCTAAGTGTTGCTTAACTGCAGTGATCTAACTTGGTGACGATTACGAACACTAAGCTATTATCTAGCCGATAACTACACTTTGAATGCACCTGTTAGGAGTTTAAACCTCCCGGATATGCTATTGTGTATTTTCTGTCGTTTTGTTTCAGTTCAGTTTCAGTTTTAAGCTAGGATTTTGATGGAATAAAATGTCTGCTTATGTAGTTCTTCGTAACTTATTTATAGTTATTGTACCTACTACAATAAGGCCTGATTTTTCAATAGTTAGATAATTTTTATACGAGGAATAAATATGGCGGTTTGCCTGCTTTTGTATAGAAAATATCTTAAACTATGAACGAAGCATAAATATGACAATATTTATGCTTCAGATATAAGTTAACTGACTATTGAAAAATCAGCCCTTATAGTACTCGCGTACGAATAACATTTATTTATAACTAAGGTAAACATATTAATATAGCTACAAGAAGAATTTTCTTGTACCTAATATAATTTGGTGTAACGACAGACGACATTGTTATCATCGCGGATAGAACCCGGATGAGCACAGGAGCGTGGGGATTGGCACATGAAAAGAGAGGCGTATGCTCAGAAGTGGTGAAGTCGGGCTGTGATGATGATGAATATAATTCCAGCTATGTTTCAATAATGTATCAAATATTGCTAACAGCAACCAATATGGACCATAACCTGTATGAAGGACCAGCTACGCCCCGCAGTTTCATAAGTGTCGATCCCGTGGGAATATCGGGATAAAAAGTCTATGTGTTAATTCTAGTTATAAGCTATCTGTGTGCCAAATTTCATCCAAATCCGTTCAGCCGTTTGTGCGTGAAGAAGTAACAAACATACAAACACAGTCACAAACTTTCGCCTTTATAATACATATTATTAGTGCGATTGGTCCGTATCAAAGGCTCAGGATCGAGTTGAGTGGAAAAAGGAAAGAGAGGCCTTTGTCCTGCTCTTGGACAATACAGGCTGATTATTATTATTATTGACGCACCATTGTGTACAATAAAGACTCTATGGAACCAAGTCACTACATATTACTAGAGATTTATAAGAATTCTGTTGAATTCCGGTTAGCCGACCTCTTTATCAGTGAATACAGAATATCTTTATCGGTTACATACTATCTTACTTTAAACGCTTTTTTATCATATTTATCGTTTGCTAGCAATATATTACAGCTGCATTAATTGATCAGGAGAGCGATTATTTGAGTGTAAACAAACTGTTTGTAGGCATTTAATAGTAATGTCTCTAAAGCCTCAGCAGAACTAGGGCTGAGAACTGCGCTGCGACATTGTGCTGCAGGCAGTGCGGACGATGCTTATGACAAAGACGTATTTCGTACAGCAAAATGTTTCTAATATTGAAAATAATTCATTTAATAAACCTGAAAACAGTTTGAAACACCGCTTCCAGTACGATTCTGAAATTCTGCGTTTATAATGTCGACGATTTGTTTCATGCAGTGTAGTAGGGAAATCCCTTCAGCTAATACAGGGGTTTTATTTAGTAATTAAATTAACTAATTTAGGCTTTCCGATACCATTACACCTCACACTTTATCACCGAATGTTAAATATGACGATACGAGGGAACTATTGGCTGGTGACATCATCAATAGTGTTGTAAAATCGCGGGTTATCGCTAACAACGCCCGGCCCACACACTACGCTTGATTTATACTCAAGTTAGCAATGGTTTAATATTCTTCTCTTACGATCAATGCGTATTTGACCTTTTATTAATTATTGCACTCGTTTACTGCCTCGCCCAATGATTACATCAACATACTGTAAAGCAATTTTAGAATGTTAAACCTGCCTCGTTGTCGTTGAAATTATGTGTTAATTATCTAATGAGTACCTTAACATTGTTTGTTATTATCCGTCCTACAGAAACCTGTAATTTCGATTATTATAATTTAGCACTTGCGTATCATGATTCCTGCCTTACAAATTTTTAATGGACAACGAGCACAAAGTCTCGTTGGCACATTTAGAATTAATTTACGGTATATCAGAATTTGATTTGTACCTTTTGCATGAACATATGGAATTACATTTTGTATTTATACAGGGTCCCATTAAAATAGATGGACAAATTTTAACACAGCGCTCAGTTCGTCTAACCAAAGATATCCAAGCAAAAAAAAAACACTGATTAATGTGATTTTATTTTGACCTAAAGTAATAAATTGCCGACACATTAGTGTATTTTCGTTAGCTGATTATTTTTTTTGTAAGTATCTATGCGTTTTTCTTATATATTTTTTTACCATCGGTCCATATTTTTGTGGTCTGAATATTTTGTAAAAGTTTGTCCATCGATTTTAATAGGACCTTATATTATGAGACACAGTTCTGAGCTGATTTGAGATTTAAAATAAAGTGAGAGTGTTATCTTTTACCACGTGTTAAATATTGATGTGTGCTGTCCTGTTACCTCTAGCACACTGGAAGTCAACCTTAGCTTTTGCTAAGCAATGTTTGGCTAAGATAAGCAGTATTTTGACTTGACCTAAATTAATTGGTAGGTATCATTACATGCATAAATAGACTCACGCCTTTTTCCTATGGGGATAGGCAGAAACTCCAGAACGCCACCTGCTACGATCCTTACGTACCTGGGTCTACTCCTTTAGGCTCGTTTACGTTAGTCATTATTTGAGAAGCCGAAATGTGTAGTTTCAGTAAATGTTCTGTTGAGTTATTTATACGTTTCTGCGTTCTTTATCAAACAATCTGTTATTTCAGAGAGAATGCCCTGAGAATTAAGTATGTATTTCGAAATCTGGGTTACTTCTGATTGTTAAGGTTTGAACTCAACATCAACACCAAAAACAATGCTTCATAACGGGCAATTAAGACCAAACAGAAAAGTGCATGAACCTTGTGCAGGCTTAGTGCATGCTTGGTGCGTGTGAGTGCATATGAGTGCGTATGAGGGCGTCTGAGGTGAGTGCCTGAATTACGTAAAGCGAGCGATACGTCGCGTGTCTTTACGAGCCTTTGTCTCGATTCCTGCCAACCGTATTGCTCGAGTATACTTGCCCACAAAATATTCAATTAACTAAATATTTTAACGTTTGTTTGGGATTTTCTTTTTAACTTTTTTCTTTATGTGTGATTATGTGTTGGGATTTACAGTTTGCCACCTCAAAAGGGTTCCGTTTCAGTATTTACTGAAACCTGAAGATTGTTTTTTGCCATAGGTATTCAAAACCTAGGAAAAATACTTTTCATGGAATTGATTCTACGGTTGATAATTATTACCTACATACGAGTATATGGGAATGGCCAGATCATTAAGTAATCTGCGCTCACACTTGACCCTTTCTATCCGATTCCCAGGCTTTAGTCTAACTGAGCATGGAAATTAATTTGTACATATTTCAGATTACTGCCAATTTAAATAACAATTACTTGATGAAATAATTACCGTACAAATTGTTTTGATTTTTGCCGAATGGCGCCATAATATGGACTTGAAGCAACTGTTGTTTCTCAATCCAATTTTGCGATATTTTTCCTTAATCCAATTAATTTCCATTCTAATGATGATCAACCCACATCCGAATAGGAGTGATATAACTGAAAAGTTTGTAGATTTTTTTAAATATAAAGCTTGTGTACAAGGTAGTACAAGCATCGAGCAGTAAAATTTATACTGCGTTCACCCGGTAGCGGGTCACTTGTCGCCGTGCCTAACCGCTGATACAGCACACAGCATTCTAAGCTAGGCTTATTGTAATAGAATATGCGCCGCCACGCTCCTAGGGCTACCAAGCACCACAATTTGTCCAACGTCACTTTAATGAAAAAACTCTACGCTAATTCAACTGTAAAATCTAAGATTATTTCGCTTAATGAAATCGCTTAAAAATTTCACTTCATCGTCGAGGCAGGCAGATCTTTAATTCGATTTCAAGAGAAAACAGTGGCGTTGTGTAATTATGAGACAAACTCGTAAACTTTTAATTTAGTGAGCATTTATGATTATCGATATTGTGTATTTTAACGATGGTCTCGTAATACCTGTGAGCAGAAAGTAGTGTATACCTACTTTCCGATCAATTTTGTACAGTAATCGCATTGACAGATACTTATCAAGGTATTTATAAACCTCTCGAGTGTCCCGTTCAATTTACTTAGTTTATCAGTTACCTTCACACCGCCCGAAGCTTGTATAAAAATATCTTATCACGTCCGTTTGCCCTTCTGTTAATCCCATAAATAAACACGGAACGGCCAGGCTTGCCGCTTGACGGTACGGAATGCAAATCTTGTGATTTCCTTTTTTACAACTACCCTTGAAAACGTGACTTTCCAAATATTTCGCGGCATTAACAGGGCAGGAAGCGGACGTGAGGCGTCCGTCATTCAGTTTCACCTCACCTCTATCTTTTTATGTCAATATAAATAACTTTCAGTTTAATCCGTCCTCATGCATTAAAGTGGATGCGGTTACGTCGCTGCAGCTCTTGCAGTTTTTTGCTTCATTTTTCTTTAGCCTTAATAATTATGCATATTATTTATTACTTTGCAAGAGGTTCACTCAATCATTCATAATATGACTTCCAGTTAATTCTGTATTTAAATAATGCGGAAGATGAAGCTTGATGAAGCGATCGACTCATTAAAAGTAATAAGTCATTACAACAGCATAATTTATTAAAATCGTCTCGTTCATAAGATGCAAATCAGAAGGAACCTCTTAAATGTTCTTCCATTTATTCAGTAATGGCTGAAAGTTATTTAGTTTACTATTTACATAATTTCCAACGAAGTACATAATTCCTTCTCAAGTTGCCATCAATTTAATCGGTTTAGTGACTATTATTACTACTATTTATACATCTCCTATTACGATATACGACTATAATTATATACCAACGACTATGTATACATCTCCTTCGTTATCTGATCAGTGTTCTGTCCAAATATTAGATAATGGTCGCCCTCACACATCCAGCAGTAATTATTATTATCACTGAACCAACATCGAGTTTTATAAGTAAGTATGTATTTACTTTCTTAGACGTGATACTGTCAGTGTCGGTTGATAGGTATACCAACGCAATGGTTGAATTTAACTAGGTTTTGGAACGACGGGCAATGCACCCCACACATTCCAAAAGGTCTTCCATGGTGGTTTTGTTATTGACCATGCGGAACTGCAAACGTCATTGAGTGTTGACAATAGGTGTCAAATGATATCGTATGATGCCAAAGCCACGTGTAGCAATTACCTACTGCAGGTTTTAGATTGCAGTTGTGGAACAAAACAAAGGTTGCAGATTATACGTTGCTATTCTGCTTCTAAAGCATATAGTACGACCTACGTTCTAACTGATCCAGAATACCCAGCATCCTCTCGGCAGATTAACTGATGAGAGATTTGATTCAGCTTAGGACGTAGAGAAATCGCTTGGAAGATTTATAAGGCTGTTATAAAATGAGATTAGATGAGTAGGTAGCGAAGTTTTCGATAAAAAAATTTAATTTATCAGTCACACATAAAAAATATATAGATGCATATTTTGTAAGTTAGGTTCTGGGTAAATCAACATTTCAGCGATATAAATAAATAATTCTCAACCAAAAAAATTAATGAATTAATTTTTCACCTATATACCTCTGTTCCTTTCATCTTGTCTGTTTACATGTGTATACGAGTACTTACATAAATGGTTAAATAAATAAATTGAAGTATGTATTAATTTAACACCACGTGGTATTTTTATTTCTTTTGCACTATAAATAAAATTGGTTCCGGCAACAATGCGTCACTGTTCCTCCGTAATTTTAGCATTGGATTTATTATTGAGCTAGCTCCCTAATTAAGTGACTGATCTTATGACCCCTGCACAAGCTCGTTCATTATTTTGTTCGTCGAGTACCAGATTATAACATCCGTTAACGTTATACATTACTAAAAACTTCATCGCTGTGTTTGTGGAAATTATTTTGTGGGATTACCAACCTTATGCTGTTGGATTAAAAGTAGTTTTTGATAAATCGTGAAATTACTATTGGCTGTCGTTACTATAGGTATACTGTTTTGTCAAGGCCAGTCCTTATCTTCGTGTTGGGTTACAAGAGTCGCCGACTCAGCCGGAGAACTCAACGCCTGGCTTCGCTTTAAACAAGGATCAATTTACTTATAGTTACAACGAAACGAACGTCTGTCTGTCCGTGCCTCTGAGCTTGAAAGTTGCGCATGATTCGTGTTAGATTTATTAAAATAAAATAATAAAAGTATTGAAAATGTTCATTAGGATAATTCATGTAACTAAAGAGCTTCAGTTGCAGTTGGATATCGAAAAAACGGTTTTAGTATTCTCTACTATTGTCAGATACGGTCACGTCAAGTAGGTACGCGTCACTCGAGCGCGTTCTACTGCTACTTGCATGCAGTTCAAAGTTTAGGATAAGGAAGAACGATAGTCGATGACTAACTGCAACTGCTTCGCAACTTAAACGGCGCGTCTTGAAATTACGAGTATTAGCCTACTGAACACTTACCACACGATTACCAAATGGCTTGTCAATGGTCATGTAAACCACAGTTACGGCTTTTGTACATCAATCAACTCGGCCTTTTGCAATACAAAGCTGGACTTTTCTCTTCTATTCCATTTTGCGCCACAACCACGATACAACCTGTGATTGAAGAAACCTAGATTTCAGTTGCTGGCTTACCTACCTGATTATTAAATAAGTAGTACTCAAGGCACTACCAATGAATGTCCAGTGCGCTTTTTAACTTGATGCTCGAGTACCTACTCCCAGTCAGCTGGTACCAGCAACTCCAGGATGATCATTGCTCCATCTAGCCTGATCTTTCAGATTCACAAATTACGTTTCCCGCTCTAGAACACGTCTCGTGGCTAAATAATAACATCAGCACAAGTCGATCAAAGGTTTATCGAAGCCGGTCCGTGAATTGGTGGCCATCCATTACATACCGGACCCCTCTTTACCTCGGAAAGTACGTTAAGCCGTTGGTCCCGGCTGTCATTTTTAAATCTTTGACAGTCGATATGAGTAGTCAGAAACCCAGTCTGACTACCAGTCTTACCAAGGGGTATCCTGTTACAGTCTTTGCCTGGTACCCACTAACTGAATTCGTGTAAAATACTGGTATGCAGCTGCATCCGGTTAGACTGGAAGCCGACCCCAACTTAGTTGGGAAAAGGCAGGCAGATTGACTGATCGACTCTAGAACACATCTAGGTTCCCGAACGGTCATCGCGTCAGTTCTACGGCTAACCTAACCTATAGCCGGCCCATTGCCAATGGAAATGTTAATGTTTCTATTTCTCCGCACTCCACTCTACCACTAACTGAACACTCTGTAATTTTGTTAGTTTTAAATGCTTTTTTTTTACTTTTGTATTTCGTGTGCCCCAATTTTTTTTCTTCTGCTACCTAGCATAATGATTATTAAAACTAATTATTCATAACATATACCTACCTACTATTTATTCTACCATCTGTCACCGCCAGAGGTGGCCTGAGAGTTCGCAGATCATTGCGGAGACGAAGACAAAATTTATAATTTATAGGAAGTAATGTAAATGCTCATCCAAGTGACTTGGTCTTGTGCTAAAGTTCTTTGTTTGCCGATATTATGTATGACATCGAACATTCTTGGAATTAATGTTTATTATCTGGGTAATTTTAGTAGATAGGTATTACAAATGTCCTTATATATTATATAATCAGGATTTTGTAATTATAGAATATTCAAAATATTTTTCATGCTGCTGACTTAAGGGCAAGCACTTAGATTTCTGCAGTTGAGTTAGTAATTATACATACATTTGATAAGCATTGTACGCACGCACGGCTCCACATCAAGCTATACATAACCAGTAGGTATAAGCTGACTTCTGATTGCGCGAAAAAGTTATACAATGCAATCAGCTACAAACTGGAAATATATAGCTTGATGGGTTGCCGTGTGTACAACTCACCTACTATTTTAATTATTATTTATCCTCCATTACAGCGCACTTCAACTAATCCAATCATCCATTGCAAACCTTAACAATAATAGGTATTGCGACTTTACACTTTTGTTCCTTTATTTTATCGCAACTGTTATCTGTATAAAATGCAGGTACCTACTACCTACTTACCGTGTACCTACTGGCAGACTCGGTACAAATATTCTCTTTCGTTATTTACTAAATAAATAGGTGAGTAACACAAAGAGATGGCATTTTGTCATTTCGCTGCATAGAGTAGGTTCTGACTTGTTCCTGACCGATTGGCCAAGGAAGGAACAACATAGTTTTGAAAAGTGTGGGGGGAGATCTTTGCCCAGTGGTGGGACAATATAGGTTTACCGAAAAAAGTGTAGATACTATAATTTACTTCATAGGTTGGTAGCCAGATTGATACTCAAAAAAATACTAGCTGAACTAGCTCTTAAGAGCGCTATCACAAGTTTTTCTTGTTTAGAGCGTTTGACTCGAGTTTTGATTTGTGATTATGGTTTAACTAAAGTCACAATAGTAAAAAAAATACCCGAGAAAGTTTAATTCCTTCTTTTGGGAGCGCATTCAATAAATATTTCAGTTTGTTTACATAAATCAGTAAAAAACTTGTTCCTGCAAAGGCTGTTTCATAAAAATTTAATTTCGGGCATCTCGCGATGCTCTGTTACATCGAAGATATAATAGTTTAATAATTTATAAAAATGTCCACGGTACAACTGTATCTTCTACTTTGGTATGCATACATCAATTTATTATGTTTAATACAGTAATAAACCAAAAATAATTCCGTAAAACAGAGAGTTAATGATATTTTTTCAGCCGAAATGATATTTTTTATCTCTGAATATTTAATAGAAATTCAAACAAAAAGTGTTTAATAACTAAGGTTACTTTGTCACCTTGCTTGAAAAAAAAAAATACTCTATTTTGAAGTAAAATAATATTTTTAAGCAATTGTTTTATGCAATGCTTTTTTATCAATATAAATCTCGGGATGCACGGTCTTAGCTTTAGTCCGCGCCGAGCGCTTTCAGAGGGAGGACGTAGCGCTCACTCGCTGCTGCCGTCACGTGATCTCGTTCGACAATTCGCCACGAATAAAAAGCGACCAACACTTCTTGATACAAGTGAGTTTTTTTTTTAAATTAGTTATGTTCTGATTGTAATGTATATAATATAATTATTTTCCTATGATGTTCCAACGTGAATATAATTATAGAAAAAAAACATACGTAAATATAGTTGTAGTTTTTAATTTTTCTGACTTTTTTATTTATCTCCAACTTTAATTTAATTAATTATTTTCAGACAATAGTTCACAATAATGGGCAAAATAGAAAAAAATAAAACTTTTGGTGCTGTCAAAATAAAAAAAAAAGGTTTTGGCTGATAATTTGAAACGCGCAAGAGAAGCTCAGCGGTAAGAATTTTATGAGGAGTGCGTGCTTCCTGAAATCATAGATTCGAGGAAAGCACGGTCTATGCCGCTTCGGAGAATATTATTTTAATTATTTTACAATTATTATACTGGTTTTTTATGGTTCCGTACCTTAAGGGTGCCAACGGGACCCTATTACTAAGGCTCCGATGTCCGACCGTCCGTCTGTCTGCTAGTGTCTCATGAACCGTTACAAGTTCACAGTTGTAATTTTTAATTTTAATAAAACGACTTTTGATTTGTCTTTTTTATTTTCTTTTGACTTTTTTGACGTGACAACGTCTAATAAATCGATGAAGCTGGCTGCACACACGAAAAAAACATGACTCATGTAGCGTTACCTCGCGGCCTTGCTCTGCTGTAGCGTTGTACGCCATGGCGGCTTGAAGTGCAAGCGAGAGCGCGGAACGAGCGATGAGAGACAGATGATGTCGAACGCTGCCGAATCGGCCTCCGCGTTCGGCAATTTCATTAATGTTTTGTTATGACGTTGTCACGTTAAACTATCGTCCGTAAACCGACTTTACAGACCACCGATTTTTATCCAAACTGTAGAAACAACATCACATTGCATTTATTTCTATAAATAAGTACTAAAATGTCTTCCTACCTGCTAAATAAATTACATAATATATTAAACTTCGTAAAAAAAGTAGGTACAAAAAGTATTTATAAAAGTAGCACAAAAGTATTTGTAAGTAATGTTAGAGGCTGGCAACGCGCAAGTAATGCAGCTTCTGGCAATGCAAGCGTCTTTAGGCCAGCGTTGCCAGTATGTTACTTTTGTAACATTTGACGTTACTTTTGACCCTCTCATGTTACCTCCATGTTACACGCCTCAAAATGTTACTAAAAATAAACATGAAACGGAACGCATACAAGAAAGGTTTCGTTCGTCATGTTGGCGCACTTGATTGTCTTGATTTTGTGACCAAATTCTGACGCGACGACAGCGCGAAAATTTTTCACTTCGTTTGTCGTATCGCATATTCACTCACTCGCGTGAATTTCTAAATGACCCATCCCGCTTACTTAGGCGAGTGAGCGACAGCCTAGTAGTGGCATCCGTGTTGGTTCAGTTCAGTTTGTTATTACGATTCTTTCGAAGCCTACTAAGGGGACAGCTTTTTTTTATGTAATAAAGTGCCATGTTATTATTAGTCGTTTTCCACAAAAAATAAGGTAATGTTACTTTTCTCGTGAAAATGTTACTTTTTGAGCTCTCTCATGTTACATTTCACTATCTGTCACTGGCAACACTGCTTTAGGCTGCGGTAACTACACACCATCAAGCGGGCCGTATGCTAGTTTGTCACTTTAGTGGTATAAAATAAAAATTAAAAGTGAAGTAAATTTGTATGACCCTATTGTAACTCAAACCGTTGTAGGTAACACTCATCGGTACAAATAATATTTCATGAACTATAATAACAGTAATTTAATTTACTTTGAAAACGAAGGCTCTTGTTGGTTTGATCCTGGCGTCCGACGCATAGCGGTTTGTATGTGTGCATAGCGTTCTTCCCTAGACGCACACGTGCGCATCTGCTGCCGCGCGCCGTCGAATTTACCTAAAACTGAGCACTTCGGTTTTGTAATAACGCTCTTAAAAGCTTTATTAGTCTGGTAACTTATTGACAGGCAAAGCGTTTACACGCTGCATAATCAGCCTATAATGTTCCCACAGCTGGGACACAGGCCTACTGAGAGGTAGACCCACTGAAATCATTTAAATAAACCTTTTCGGAGACTTTTCACTGATGCCAGGTGAGACAGCGTGCTTTTTGGCCATGCCCACTAGTGTGTTCGAACTCGCGACTAGTTCCATTCCGCTTTAATACGGCTTTCCGAAATGAGCCCTGACTTAAGAGCGCTATGACGATTTTTTCTTGTTTAGAGCGTTTGACTCGAGTTTTGATTTGTGATTATGGTTTAACTAAAGTCACAATAGTAAAAAAAATACATGCCCGAGAAAGTTTAATTCCTTCTTTTGGGAGCGCATTCAATAAATATTTCAGTTTATTTACATAAATCAGTAAAAAACTTGTTCCTGCAAAGGCTGTTTCATAAAAATTTACTTTCGGGCATCTCGCGATGCTCTGTTACATCGAAGATATAATAGTTTAATAATTTATAAAAATGTCCACGGTACAACTGTATCTTCTACTTTGGTATGCATACATCAATTTATTATGTTTAATACAGTAATACACCAAAAATAATTCCGTAAAACAGAGAGTTAATGATATTTTTTCAGCCGAAATGATATTTTTTATCTCTGAATATTTAATAGAAATTCAAACAAAAAGTGTTTAATAACTAAGGTTACTTTGTCACCTTGCTTGAAAAAAAAAAATACTCTATTTTGAAGTAAAATAATATTTTTAAGCAATTGTTTTATGCAATGCTTTTTTATCAATATAAATCTCGGGATGCACCGGTCTTAGCTTTAGTCCGCGCCGAGCGCTTTCAGAGGGAGGACGTGCCGCTCACTCGCTGCTGCCGTCACGTGATCTGGCTCGACAATTCGCCACGAATAAAAAGCGTCCAACACTTCTTGATACAAGTGAGTTTTTTTTTTTAATTAGTTATGTTCTGATTGTAATGTATATAATATAATTATTTTCCTATGATGTTCCAACGCGAATATAATTGTAGAAAAAAAACATACGTAAATATAGTTGTTGTTTTTAATTTTTCTGACTTTTTTATTTATTGTCATCTCAAACTTTAATTTAATTAATTATTTTCAGACAATAGTTCACAATAATGGGCAAAATAGAAAAAAATAGAACTTTTGGTGCTGTCAAAATAAAAAAAAAAGTTTTGACCGATAATTTGAAACGCGCAAGAGAAGCTCAGCGGTAAGAATTTTATGAGGAGTGCGTGCTTCCTGAAATCATAGATTCGAGGAAAGCACGGTCTATGCCGCTTCGGAGAATATTATTTTAATTATTTTACAATTATTATACTGGTTTTTTATGGTTCCGTACCTTAAGGGTGCCAACGGGACCCTATTACTAAGGCTCCGATGTCCGACCGTCCGTCTGTCTGCTAGTGTCTCATGAACCGTTACAAGTTCACAGTTGTAATTTTTAATTTTAATAAAACGACTTTTGATTTGTCTTTTTTATTTTCTTTTGACTTTTTTGACGTGACAACGTCTAATAAATCGATGAAGCTGGCTGCACACACGAAAAAAACATGACTCATGTAGCGTTACCTCGCGGCCTTGCTCTGCTGTAGCGTTGTACGCCATGGCGGCTTGAAGTGCAAGCGAGAGCGCGGAACGAGCGATGAGAGACAGATGATGTCGAACGCTGCCGAATCGGCCTCCGCGTTCGGCAATTTCATTAATGTTTTGTTATGACGTTGTCACGTTAAACTATCGTCCGTAAACCGACTTTACAGACAACCGATTTTTATCCAAACTGTAGAAACAACATCACATTGCATTTATTTCTATAAATAAGTACTAAAATGTCTTCCTACCTGCTAAATAAATTACATAATATTTATTAAACTTCTTAAAAAAAGTAGGTACAAAAAGTATTTATAAAAGTAGCACAAAAGTATTTGTAAGTAATGTTAGAGGCTGGCAACGCGCAAGTAATGCAGCTTCTGGCAATGCAAGCGTCTTTAGGCCAGCGTTGCCAGTATGTTACTTTTGTAACATTTGACGTTACTTTTGACCCTCTCATGTTACCTCCATGTTACACGCCTCAAAATGTTACTAAAAATAAACATGAAACGGAACGCATACAAGAAAGGTTTCGTTCGTCATGTTGGCGCACTTGATTGTCTTGATTTTGTGACCAAATTCTGACGCGACGACAGCGCGAAAATTTTTCACTTCGTTTGTCGTATCGCATATTCACTCACTCGCGTGAATTTCTAAATGACCCATCCCGCTTACTTAGGCGAGTGAGCGACAGCCTAGTAGTGGCATCCGTGTTGGTTCAGTTCAGTTTGTTATTACGATTCTTTCGAAGCCTACTAAGGGGACAGCTTTTTTTTATGTAATAAAGTGCCATGTTATTATTAGTCGTTTTCCACAAAAAATAAGGTAATGTTACTTTTCTCGTGAAAATGTTACTTTTTGAGCTCTCTCATGTTACATTTCACTATCTGTCACTGGCAACACTGCTTTAGGCTGCGGTAACTACACACCATCAAGCGGGCCGTATGCTAGTTTGTCACTTTAGTGGTATAAAATAAAAATTAAAAGTGAAGTAAATTTGTATGACCCTATTGTAACTCAAACCGTTGTAGGTAACACTCATCGGTACAAATAATATTTCATGAACTATAATAACAGTAATTTAATTTATTTTGAAAACGAAGGCTCTTGTTGGTTTGATCCTGGCGTCCGACGCATAGCGGTTTGTATGTGTGCATAGCGTTCTTCCCTAGACGCACACGTGCGCATCTGCTGCCGCGCGCCGTCGAATTTACCTAAAACTGAGCACTTCGGTTTTGTAATAACGCTCTTAAAAGCTTTATTAGTCTGGTAACTTATTTACAGGCAAAGCGTTTACACGCTGCATAATCAGCCTATAATGTTCCCACAGCTGGGACACAGGCCTACTGAGAGGTAGACCCACTGAAATCATTTAAATAAACCTTTTCGGAGACTTTTCACTGATGCCAGGTGAGACAGCGTGCTTTTTGGCCATGCCCACTAGTGTGTTCGAACTCGCGACTAGTTCCATTCCGCTTTAATACGGCTTTCCGAAATGAGCCCTGACTTAAGAGCGCTATGACGATTTTTTCTTGTTTAGAGCGTTTGACTCGAGTTTTGATTTGTGATTATGGTTTAACTAAAGTCACAATAGTAAAAAAAATACATGCCCGAGAAAGTTTAATTCCTTCTTTTGGGAGCGCATTCAATAAATATTTCAGTTTATGCCGCTTCGGAGAATATTATTTTAATTATTTTACAATTATTATACTGGTTTTTTATGGTTCCGTACCTTAAGGGTGCCAACGGGACCCTATTACTAAGGCTCCGATGTCCGACCGTCCGTCTGTCTGCTAGTGTCTCATGAACCGTTACAAGTTCACAGTTGTAATTTTTAATTTTAATAAAACGACTTTTGATTTGTCTTTTTTATTTTCTTTTGACTTTTTTGACGTGACAACGTCTAATAAATCGATGAAGCTGGCTGCACACACGAAAAAAACATGACTCATGTAGCGTTACCTCGCGGCCTTGCTCTGCTGTAGCGTTGTACGCCATGGCGGCTTGAAGTGCAAGCGAGAGCGCGGAACGAGCGATGAGAGACAGATGATGTCAAACGCTGCCAAATCGGCCTCCGCGTTCGGCAATTTCATTAATGTTTTGTGATGACGTTGTCACGTTAAACTATCGTCCGTAAACCGACTTTACAGACAACCGATTTTTATCCAAACTGTAGAAACAACATCACATTGCATTTATTTCTATAAATAAGTACTAAAATGTCTTCCTACCTGCTAAATAAATTACATAATATATTAAACTTCGTAAAAAAAGTAGGTACAAAAAGTATTTTATAAAAGTAGCAAAAAAGTATTTGTAAGTAATGTTAGAGGCTGGCAACGCGCAAGTAATGCAGCTTCTGGCAATGCAAGCGTCTTTAGGCCAGCGTTACCAGAATGTTACTTTTGTAACATTTTACGTTACTTTTGACCCTCTCATGTTACCTCCATGTTACACGCCTCAAAATGTTACTCTTAAGACTTAATAAAAAATATTTCTCAGAAAACAAAAAATAAATTTGAAACGGAACGCATACAAGAAAGGTTTCGTTCGTCATGTTGGCGCACTTGATTGTCTTGATTTTGTGACCAAATTCTGACGCGACGACAGCGCGAAAATCTTTCACTTCGTTTGTCGTATCGCATATTCACTCACTCGCGTGAATTTCTAAATGACCCATCCCGCTTACTTAGGCGAGTGAGCGACGGCCTAGTAGTGGCATCCGTGTTGGTTCAGTTCAGTTTGTTATTACGATTCTTTCGAAGCCTACTAAGGGGACCGCTTTTTTATGTAATAAAGTGCCATGTTATTATTAGTCGTTTTCCACAAAAAATAAGGTAATGTTACTTTTCTCGTGAAAATGTTACTTTTTGAGCTCTCTCATGTTATATTTGACTATCTGTCACTGGCAACACTGCTTTAGGCTGCGGTAACTACACACCATCAAGCGGGCCGTATGCTAGTTTGTCACTTTAGTGGTATAAAATAAAAATTAAAAGTGAAGTAAATTTGTATGACCCTATTCTATTATAGTGTACTCTGTGACCCTATTGTAACTCAAACCGTTGTAGGTAACACTCATCGGTACAAATAATATTTCATGAACTATAATAACAGTAATTTAATTTATTTCGAAAACAAAGGCTCTTGTTGGTTTGATCCTGGCGTCCGACGCATAGCGGTTTGTATGTGTGCATAGCGTTCTGCCCTAGACGCACACGTGCGCATCTGCTGCCGCGCGCCGTCGAATTTACCTAAAACTGAGCACTTCGGTTTTGTAATAACGCTCTTAAGAGCCTATACTACCTCAAATGGCTTAGCATGATCCTCCTTTGTCGAAAATACAGCAGCATTAATTTTGAAATAAATATGCGGTAAAGTTGAGGTGCTATGTTAGACGAAAACACGATTCCATAAAATTTTCTCGATATAGAAAAACGTTCCAAAGTTACCTCCAAACCAAACAATATACCGCTGGTATTCAAAATATACTTCAAATTAGATCATGAAACTTTGCATACTAACTATAAAGCAGGTCTTATGTATTTGATTTTTTTTTAATTACCTTTATTTTAACCGTAAAAAGCAAATACCTGAACTATTGGCGCTGCCTTCCACCCAGCACCGCACTCTGTCTCGCACTCACACAGTCCGCGAGCAGTATCGTGCGAGCGAGATAGAGTGAATTTTTTTTTATTTTACTTATGTAGGCACGGCAAAACGTATCTACTCGCTTCTATTATGTACCTATAATAAATACCTACCTAGACTGTACCTATCTGCTAAAGTCTACTCACTACCTACAGGTGGTTTTTTTTTAATTGTTTAACGACTTCTTATAAAAATTACGCCATTCATTGTGCTAATATGTTTACTCATGAGCAAGTTCCGTGTCTGTTAAATTTGTAAATGTGGGTTTTCCCTTAAATAAGAAGCCGTTCATTAATTAAATCAGTTGGTGATGCAACCTACAAAAAGTTCCAATGGATCTTTGCAGATACTTGAATCAGTCTAGATAGTTACAATACACTTTATCAATAGTCTTGTGCCGTGTTATGTCTTGTATTTATTGTATGTGACTGTGTTCAACAAATGATATTGTAAATAATTGTGTGTGGGTATGGCAATGCTGAATGAAATAACACAGAATTTCAGGATAGGGATAAACCAAAGGAAAACAAAAAAAAAAAAAACAAAATTAAACATTATTTTGACTATAATTCAATAAAAATGCAGATGGAAATAAGGAAACTTACAAGAAAAATGTCATAATTAAGCTTTATACTTAATTTTTTTGTCCATAAGAAAATAGAATACGTAGTAGTCATTTTTGGAAGATTAACTTACATTGGAATTAAATTAAAAAAATTAAATACTTAATTACAAGTGTCGTAGGTACTAAACTAACCAGTTATATTATATGACTCATGATATATTACTAACATTAAGTTACAAGAATTCGTACAACTTAAATGTCAGTTTAAATACAAAAGAAATTAAATAAATCAGTTTTTAATGGTTTATAATTTGTAATGAACTGATAATAAATAATAATCGTGATCTTTATGAACGCTTAAAACTAAAAGTTCCTTAACATTAGGTACAAAATTATTATCTTGTGGTCACCATGCAACGACTCGCTTAGAAAGGGAGAAAAACTGAAACTAATAATAGTAAAACAAAATAAAAAATACCATCTCGGTTCTATAAAGCTGAATAATAATTAAACACAAAACCAGTATTGGTCAAATGTCGTTTTATTGTAATATGTATAATATAAGAACTCGTAGATCTGACATGTAACAAAAATATCATCAATATGTGGCGCGAGGATACAGTCTCTTGGTAAGATTCGATAGCATACGATGGTTCTATCAGAATTTCTCCTAATCACTTACATTGGTCCCTTAATTAAAAGTTTAAACTTTGTTTTATATAAATATTATAAAATATCACACTTTAAATTCAAAAGAAAACTATGCTACTTGGAAACCAATCACTTAGCTCTGTCAAAGTAGGACTAAAGATAAACTGTGCCAATTTGAATATTATATTCAAAAGGAGACAATAAATAAACAATAATCTATCTCGATCAACTAAAAATTAAATAAATCGATTTATGTCGTTTATAAAGTAAAAGGCACACTTTAGGCGGAGCGCGGGCGAGCGCTGGCTCCGCCCGCGCCCCGCGCGGCGACCGCTCGCCGACAACAATTGTATAAACATGTTTCATATATTATTGTGTCATATCTTTATACAGGTTTATCGGTGCGAGAGCTCGGGAGTTCGGCGGGCCTGCGCTCGGGAGGCTCGCTCCCGGCGGTTTTTGCGAGGCGGACGCGAGCGCAGAGAGAGGGACTCGGCGCGACCACTACAAATATAATCACCAAAACTTGGAACCGGTTTCGGGCCGTCTCGTCCTCCTCGCATGAGGTAAAATGAAAAAAAAAAAGTCCTTGGCAGACTAGTCGAGCGCGGAGGAGCGTCGTGCCGATAGTTCTCAAATGGTCCGCGGAGGAGATCGCTAGCGATGTCGGCTAGCCGGGGATTATCGTACGACACGCAGCCACAAATGAGCACTTTCGGTTTTGTCTGCCGAGGTCGACTATAATATTCGAGATTAATGAAACTTAATCCACATCAAATACTTTATCCACAAGCCCATCAGACTCCCGAATTGTAGACCGACTGATTCTGTCCGTAGCGTGTAATCAACGACTTGGTGACTTGTATTAAAATAGTATCATTTGTGTTCAGGTTCAGAATCAGTCGGATTTGTGTATGGTAACGAGCCACGTCCCGTCGACGCGGGCCTCGTCTGTATGCGGTGCGGCATCGCAGCTGCTAGCTACAAAATAAAATAATTATTACAGTTATAGAGACTCAAAATAAATAATAAATTATTATCTTAAACCCTTAAAAATAGATCACGAGCGCCTTCTCGCGGTACAGTACCGAGCGCGGATAGGCAGTACGAAATAAATAAAATGTTCTATAAGCTAACTTTACAGAGACCACCGCTCGGCGGAGGATCATCGGGAAGACTTCCGCGAGCTACACAATAAATATCTAATATTATAAGGTGCCATTTACAAGTGCGTGCCGATAACTAAAAACATGTAGGTACAAAACCATTATACTTCACACCGCAAACTTTCGAGACGCCAGAAAACACTTCATTTCGTTAACTTTATAAATTACAAGGCGAAGTAGCAAAATAGCATCGACAAACTGGAGATCATTCGTTGAGCGGGTGTGCGTGTGCGCGTGGCGCGACGAGCGGACGCCGCTCGGGCGCTGGCTGGAAGACGTCAAGTAGGCACTAAGGTGACGGACAATCCTTAAGCTATGTTCGGTATAAGTTAACTTAGGACTAGGCGGTCGCAGGGCCCTAGGCGATGACGAGGTCCCCGAACGCCGACGACAGACGGTTGAACACAGGGAGTCGCTCTTCTTCAGGGTCGGGAGATTGCGCGCGGCGGAACGCGAACGCGGTGGCGTGAGCGGGAGGAGACATAGCGGGCGGCGAGTGCGGCGCCAGCGGAGACTGCGGCGCCAGCGGAGAGTGCGGCGAGCGCGGCGAGCGCGACCCGTCGCTCATGTAAGATGCCATTGAGCCGCCCGACGACAACGATGCCAGCGACCCGCCGGGAGACGTCGACTCGCGACGCCGCGCCTCCTCCGCGTTGTGCACGAAGTGGCAGCGCGGTCCGTACGGGCAGAATCCCACCGAGTGGAACGTGCGGCACAGCTCCGTCTTGTACTTGGGGTGGCGTTGCAAGTTGCGTAGCTCGCGCATGCCGTGCGCAAATTGACACTTGTCGCCGTATTTACAGACGCCGGCTTCCTCGAAGGGTCTGCAGAGTTCGGTCTTGTATCTGCTGGTGGCGGGCGGGGGCGGCGCGGGTTCACTGGTAGTGCGCTCGAGCCGGCGGTGGCCCAGGCGGTCCAGCAGGCCGGCGAGTGCGCGGTGTGCGGGCACGGACGCGGCACGGGCCAGCACAGGGTGTTGCTCCCAGTTTACGGTGCCTGTGACCGCTCCGGCTCCTACCGGCCCGAGGGTCGCGCTCAGTGTGGCGTTCATTGTCTGCACTGGCCGAGATTGGTTCTGAAAAATGACAAAATAATTTGTTACTAAAAGCTTTTCAGGCGCCATTTTGTCAGAGGCCAGAAACTAAGAAATGCCTCTGAGGCTGACATAGGGTTTAACACGGATACAAAATATAAATGAGAGGCCATTGTTATAATTATGTTTTGGCACACACATAGTATTTTCCACAAAAAAGACTGCCAAAAGGTACATGAGAAAACGTTATTTTACAACATCGTAGATTTATTTTTTTAGTAGAAAAAATGTATACAACCATCTAGAAGGGTCGGCCGGTACCTGCTTAAGTTAACAAAAAAAAAAACTACCCCGAGAGCTGGTTTGGTCGTCTACCTGCTCGGATTCATCTCGTTTTCACTAATGGTCTACATGTTGGGTTGGAATGGTTAATGCTACCAATTAACTGAACTTCAAAATGGTGTTTTTGATGCCCGAGGGTGAGTCGAATTTTAATGTTAAGTTTTTAACGAGCGGTGGTCGTCCAGAACCATATCATGAATTATTTATTTCGGTAAATTTCCCAATTCCCATCAATATTCCCCTTCTAGAAGAGTAACGTTTAGAGATGCAAATGTGTGGCGCATCTTTTGTTTTCACAGAGCGTCGAACCTGAAGCTACAGAGCATCACCATAACAATGCTGGTGTTCACGCGAGAGGCAGTTGACACGGGCGCGGCGGCCAGAATCGCGGTGTTTGTGCACTATTGTTCAGGCATCGCTTGTCACCTCGCCACTATGACGAATAATTGTCGCCGAGCTGTTTGACGACAATTCTCCGCGCGAGGGGCAATGGTCGACGCGTGTCGTGTTAGATAACAGTACTCCCATACATATCTATCGCCTTGTATTTGATCGGCTGCCATGTTACTAAAGTGATGACTTTAGGGATGACTGTGCAAACAACGACGCCTGTGGCTAGTTTGTAGAGGGGTTGCAGGTGTTGTAAGTGGACAGCGCCTAATAGGAATATGGTTTAGTAAATCTTCGGCGAGACCAGAGAGGCACGAAGGTCGGATCGGATCGGAGTTGGACGCGGAACACGAGCTCTATACATAATGTATGATACGCCGCATCTTGTATGCGACCTCAATCGATGTGAATGACACGTCATTGTATATTCTATTCGCCTCCGCCTCGTCCGGGGATCGTAAACACGCAAACACTTGTGTTTTGGAATACAACGGACAAATTATTGTATGATACTGCGCTCTTTGTTTGCATGATGTGTAATAGATTTTTCCCGACTTACCCTATCTATCATAATCAGCCTATAATGTTCCCACTGCTGAGACACAGGCCTCCTCTCTGTGATAGGGAGTGGGCCGTAATCCACCGCGCAGGCCCAGTGCGGGTTGGTGGATGTCACGTCTTCGAATTTTTGGTTCTAGGACATGCCGGTTTCCTCACGATGTTTTCCTTCACCGTTTTTGCGAGCAGTGGTGATGAAATAATTTACACAAACAAAGAACCTACGACCTACAAATCCTAAGTCGTGTCCGTTACCACTGGGCCACCACTGCTCTCCACCCTATCTATATCTCCCATAATCTCAACATTAACTACTTCGTAAATAGTAATACCTACTACCACGGGGTATAGTCGATAAAGCCTCGTATTAATGGCTCATGCCGACAAAGTCTATACTAGACGTTAAGTCTTGAATGCGGTTAGCAGCAAACGGTAGGTAAACAATTACACACGAATGCTTTTAGTGGTGTATGAGCACCTATTGTTCGCTATGTGGGCAATAACCGACTACTCTTAAGGCTGCGTCTGCACAGTAGCTATTTGTCCTTCGTGAGAGATTGTGCCTGCCCTGTTCACATTACAAAAAGGTAAACTTTTTAAAACTAACAGACAATAAATAAATAACAAAGGAAAGTTATCTTCGTACCTTCAAAAATGTCGTGAAGCAAACTGTTCTGTAAGGAATTTATTGTCTACTATATATTTCTGCTTACCGAAACAATATAATCGTACAGTAACGTCAAAGGCGAAAGTGAAGCAAATAAATGAGCGTATCAGTACAATCGCGGGTGAAATGTTGCAGTGAAAAGCCAGGGGTTAAGTTGGTGGCGGCCAAGTGTCGACGGAAAACGGTCGAAGCGTAATTAGAGAGTTATCAGAGCGGAACATTGGTTAAACGCTGCTTTCCATCGGACGTTGCGCTCGCGCAATTGAGCTCCAGGGAAAATTGTAATCACTGTCGATTTCAAATGGCCGCGGTCGTTGCGTTCGAAGCTGAGGGTAATCAGCCGGCAGCGCGTACTCCATGACTGCGCCTCACGTATTATAATAACACATGTTTAGACATTGGCTCTACGTCAACAGTTTACACGTTCGGGCCAACAAACTAATCCATAACACGGTATCGGCTGTTTGTTTGGTAAATGTAATTTTAGGTAAAGGATGGTGTAATGAACGTTTCCAAAGATCCGGCGGGCACAGGTCGCGCCTCATGCTGCGATGTGTACTGTTTTGGTTAACGCGCGATGTTGTCAACGTGACAAACATGCCGACCGCTCGAGCCAATGTGTTTGTGCTTTTCGTTATTATGGTGGCAGGAGATTGCATAATGTTCTATGGCTAGACTGTTTTATGTTTAGCTTCAAGTACCGATTACATACCCATCTAGGCGGAAAATTAAAATACAAGAAAGTCCAAACGCTGATAGTGCCAGACGAAAGCAATATTTAATTTAAAAACCATTTTGTAGCTAAGAAATGACATAAGCATTCCAAATGATCAATTTACAGTCGTTTTTATTGAAAGAGTAAATATTAGTGGCGAATACGTACAGAGGGCAACGACTTTCTGACTAATAAAAACACAACTTGTAACTTTGTGGCAATTTTTCCAACACAAAGTTGTTACCAGCGAATTTAAGTAGGTATATTCACTTAAAAATATTCCAAACTATACAAAATAATAGTGAACATTGCATAGAGCATCTACTTAGAACAATTTTCTTCAAGATGATTAAAGAAAATTGAAAAAATTGTGTAGTCAGTAAGGTTGTCGAACTCGGAGCATCGCTACGCGAGTATTTACGTTGGTAATCACTGAAAATTTACACCTCTACTTTACTGTCGATGCTTTCCGAACTCGAGGTCTCGCTAAATATATTCTCTTTCCAGATAACCTCTGAGGGCAACGGCATCGAACAACAACGAACGTGAATTTAGGTTACTTATTTCCAGCAGATTTCAAGACTTTAAACTTTACAATTCAAATAACTGTTGCTATTGTGAAAAAATGCTATACCTGGCGCAGGGTATTTCTTTACAGATACCATTTCGGTTAGCCGTTTATTATAGGGATTTCGGATGGGTGTTTGCAACTTTGTTTTTAAAAGAAACCCTTACCTTCAATCCGATCACACCTTGTGTTAGTAAAACCCTTACCCTTATACAATAACTGTTTGGTTTAAAGAAACCAAACAGTTATTGTATAAGGGTAACCCTTATCTAATAAACAGGTTAAGGCTCCTACAAACAGGCGCGACATGCGATAAAATCGCGCGCGACATGAAGGTACTGCAAGTCGCGCAACGAGCGGTCCTTTGTGTGGCGCGCGATTATATCGCGTGTCGCGCCTATAAAGCTACATTATTACGCTACATTATTGGGTTATTTGGGTAGCCAAATAACGGGTAACCGGGGCAACCCTTTCAACGACTTCATTCTTAAGTGGGTTTGTACGATCCCTGGTTTCTAAACGGCTCAAAACCTTAACCTATGGCTGCACATTCACAATGACCTAACCTGACCTTTATTGCAATCATTATAATTATCTATTGAGTCAAGAATTTCTTTGTGGTCATTTTGCTAGGCCGTCGTAAGTAACGTAACGAGCATGAATTCGAATCATTAAGAAAGAGTGCCTCGCGACAATTGATACAACTGTATAATTTAAACAAGAGAACTGCTTAATTGAACGTTAATTGGTCCTAATCAAATGCGTTCTATATTTAAATGAACTTTTAACGATTTAAAACTCGGACACTCACAATGCTCTCGTCAGACAGTCTCAATAGCAACCAAGACATAAGTAAAAGTAAGTAAAGAATGACAAAACTATACAACAAGGTAAAAATTAATTCAAAACAATGAGTTCAAACTACAAACGACCGTTGTGCATTGTGGTATCAACTATTAGAAGTGGTTCATTTCTTTGAGTCAAGCGAGGGTCTTGGCGATTGATCCCATCACGTTTATTGAATGATTGCGCGAAAACGATCACAGTCGAGATGTTGCGGTCCCCTCTGACAGAGACCTAACAACAATCTCCCAATAATGACCAGAGTAGTCATTAACCTTTCAGTGTCTGACGTCGTCGGCCCCTGGTTGCACATACAAGTCGTTTATTTCAGTTTGTATACAAGTCTCTGAGAATATGAGCCCCCCCTCATTCATTTTCCTGTTGCTAAAATAATGGACGTGAGATTTCCCTCAAATCATTGAAATATAGAAATTACGCGCTCATGCGAAATAGTGCACAATGGATGAGTATTATATTATGATATGATTCACGCGGAGTCACTGCGTAGTGACTACTTACTGGTGTATCTAACACTTATGGCGCATTTTCACACAATTAGACTGGCTTGTCTACAAGGCACGCTTTACGCCGACACAACTATGAAACACATTAATATAGCTACGAAAGCACCACAAATAACAACGCGATCCAATGTTCTCTCCCACATAGTCCATCCGTTCAAACGGCTACCATATGATTCGAAACAGTCTGATATTATAATTGTGTCGCTTGATTATTTATTAACCTAGCAAACGTTATTATTACTCATTTATTATAAGAGTAGGTACGTAAATACTTATGCTCATTGCTCTTGAAGAAGTTTTTTTGTACTCGCTGAGAGATAACGAAGCACGATTACGTACCTGATGCTAATTAGCCAAAATTAAATGATGAAATAATAATCGAAATGATGTTATGCTTACAATAATATCCTTATTTATCGTTGCTTAGCTTGTATGTACAGCATATGAATATGGTAAACGTATCCACGCAGTTCACATAGTTAGCGACTGTTAGATGAGTAAGACCGGACGCCAGGCGTACCGCACGCATGCAGATGGGCACCACGTCGTGATTGCAATGCGAGAACACACCGGCTAAGGTATAAATGCCATCACATGTCAACCGCTCCTCTTTATTTATATTACGAACACCTACCAAACGATTGTCTGCTGGTTTATTATATTAGACGAAACAATGGAAATGTATTTGAAGAAGTAAGTAGATAATCATTAACATAGCGAAAAGGAAATCACGTAGTACCAGACACAAGTTTCGAGAATTTGTAAAATCGCCTGTTTGTTTTTTTTTCTGGTAAGTATAATGTTAAATTACATTGCGTGGATATTAAAACGATTCTTGTAAGGAAAGTACCTACTCGCAACCCCGCTTAGGCGGTAATCTTTCAATAGGTTATCGCTTTTTTCGGTTACCCTTATGGAGTAAGAAACAACTTGTACCTTTGGATGGGTTACCAATATTACTCTGCTAACCGATTGAGTTGCTTGAAAACTTATAAAACCCTTTCAAGGGGAAGGGTTTTTTCAGAAGGTTAAGGTTTATTAACCTATTTATGGTATAAGGGTGTTTAAGAGGTTACTAACCCGTTAAAAATGTATGATTGGGTTTAAGAAGTAACCAGTTCGTATAAGTTAAGCAGTCAACAGTGCAGCACATAAATATTATGTAGTAGTTGATTGAAAACCCTTTGCATAAACCCTATAGAAAACCCTCTAGGTAACCGAAATGGTCCCTGAGATTAAGCTTTGAAGATTTTATGATTTTGGTGTAATGCGTAGTGAGTGAGACGTGATGTGCGTTGTTATGGCGATGGCGGGTGGGCCTGCGTGCGCGCATACAGACGTTCACCTCGTCGCTCGTCGCAGGCACTGGCGTCGCTACGGGTGCTGTGTTTATTGCGCTCGCGCCATAAAGCTCGCGACTCAAGGTGAAGCGGCCGTAAAGCAAATGTCAACAAAGGGCTTCGTTCAACTCGAGTATGTTTACCCCCCGGCCGCTCAAAGCGAAGGAAGCACGTCCCCCGGTCGGGCCGCTTTTAGCACCTCCTTATTTATAGATGCAACAAGACAACGCCGTCTTGGGGTTGATTTGCAAAACCGGACAGGTAAACAATTGGTTCGTGATGATCGTTGCAGTTGTTGAAGACGTTATGAACACGAAATCTATAGAATAAAGCGTCTGCATTATGTTTACTATTTATGGCGTGTAACGTGGCTAGCTGAAGCGTCATGACAACGGATCATTGTGTAGCGGTCATTAGTGACAAGCTGTTGGCCCTTACGTCAGCCGCGGGTCTAGTTGCAACAATTCCTTTGTCCGTGTAATTTTTATTGTTTGGTCTCTACCGGGTTAAACTTTCCCCGCAAATCGTTCGACATATTGTATGACTCACGCGAGGTAATAACATAGATAAACATTTTCTGTGACTAATGCATCTTTGGCCCTTTTTGAGTCACTGTTAAGTCGACAAGTATGGCTGTGGGCAAGACCAGTCTATTATTTGGAATGGACCTCGAAAGTTATGAGGCTTTGGTATCTAATTGTCCTTATATACACATTGTAGAGTGCCCGAATAGAAGAACTCGATTGTGAGGCATGTTTTCTTGGCAGCAGCTTTATACAAAGTAAAGAATTAAAATGTTAGATCAGTGTCATACCAATGCCTTACTAACTAACGGGTTAGGCAATAATTCCGAACATAAATTCTGAACTACATTGTCAAGATTAATAATTATAGCTCTACAAACGTTGTCAGCGGGTTTTATTAGTGTTGTTCTGTTGTGCTCTGTTTTTGGTTATGAAAATTATCCTACTTCTTGATGGGTGGTTCCTGTGGATTACTTGGCCACTGTTTAAAGCTTTTTTAGGATAATACTGTGGTAAGTAAGTACCTACTTTATCCAAATGGACGGATGATGGAAATATCATAAAGGCTCCTTCAAACAGGCGCGACACGCGATATAATCGTGCGCGACACAAGGGCACCGCTTGTTGCGCGACTTGCGGTGCCTTTGTGACGCGTGTCGTGTCGCGCCTGTTTGAAGGAGCCTTTAGTCTCGCGCGCGATTTGCGTCGCGCCTGTTTGTAGGAGCCTTAAAACGGAATAAACAACAGGGGTAATTCTAATTTTGCGTTCGGTAGAAGATCAACTAAACTTACGATGACTGCCATTTCATCCAACTCGTAATCAGGACTCACCTGTGAACAAAGAAAACAGAAATTAGACAATTAAGAAAATTGGTTTCACTAAAACAAAACAACAAATCTTATCGACTTCACAATATGGATGTTGGACTCATTATTGCTTAAAGTCTCATTTAGTTGCAATGCTTAAAGTTTCTTAATTACTAAAGCGCAATCAGCAATGATTGCTTTACTATCAGATTGCTTAGGTATTTGAGTTTATGTAAATGTCAATATTACTTTGCATTTTTAATTGTAAAACTACAAGCTTAGCTTCAGAAAGACCAAATCTACAAAAGCGATCACGTATCAGTTGCAAATTATAACAATCGATCGGTAATTCCAACAATATTTGTTCACAAGCTAATCGTATCCAAGCCCAATATATCCAGCAAGTAGATACTCTCAACCGGTCTGCGTTGAAAGCGATAGCACTTCCTATAAGAAAGTAAAACGTACTCCGCTAGTCGTCCGGAAAACTTACACAGACGGCCCGATATAACTGAACTGATTATATTAGACAGAATACACATCTCGACGTTTGCCAAAGCGACGATGGTCTGCTTATAATTGAAAATAATTGCGAGAGTAATACAGCAATTACTGCTTTACTGGCGTTTTATGATGTTTTTATTGCAACTGACTACACTTCATGGTTATTAGCTATTCGAAG
Source organism: Luperina testacea (assembly GCA_927399505.1). Classification (NCBI taxonomy): domain Eukaryota; kingdom Metazoa; phylum Arthropoda; class Insecta; order Lepidoptera; family Noctuidae; genus Luperina; species Luperina testacea. The sequence goes on along the minus strand of OV656768.1, from coordinate 10,834,079 downwards.
TGTTATGCAAGCATCTAATAAATCAGTTATGAAACTATTACGTTCAGTATCGATATTAGGCCGTTTATGTAGCAGGTTCCTGACTTTATTGGTGTGGTTTACGATCTAAATATGGTGGTACTAGTTCACATTGGTTGAAAAACAAACTATGTAGAAGTGATATAATTCTAAATAAATATGTTTGTATAGTTTTAACAACACACTGCAAAAGTAAAATGTACAAAGTACATTGTGAATTTATTTCTTGTCTCGATCCAATGTGCATTGAACAATGAAATTTCGATAGTATACATAGCATTAATTTGCAAGCGTCCTTCACACGTAGCGATACAATGTGATAATGCCCACATTTTCCGCTCCTAGTTACGTACAAATAAGTATCTATGTACTTGTGTTCATTCCACACAATTAATTAACTTCTAAGTTAGTTGCACGTGAAAATTACTGCCAACAATACTGATATTACGCCACCGCGTTTAGACGTGCGTGCGGTGTCACGACCCTAGTCGGTAATGGGAGACTTCGTTTCTAACGCAACTGGGTGATGTCTAATTGAACCCGGCAGCAGCGCGCGAAGGTCTTGTGCGGATCACAACCTTAGCAACACAATCTTATTGACCGAATGAGCTCTGTCGTTAGCGTGATTTTTGTACATTGAATAGATTTTACTTCAATGTTACGTAAAAGGAAATAATTCTAAGAGCGTAGAGCCATTTGTAAAAGCTGAAAAATTGTCATGTAATGACTTTTCCGGATTCTTTATATTCGTTCTTTTGATTTGCTTTTTCTTCAGTTTCAAGTAACGGATACATTCTATTGTAGCCGCTGCTTTGGAGACCCTTTATATAGATGAATTATTATCTCTTGTCATAATTCGCTTTAGGCTTACTAAATCCGACTTCCTTATTACAAGCATTCACACATGAATTTATCATCACGTGTCTGTTAGCAAGTATTCATGGCGCCTGAGTTTTGCGACGATCGTCGGGCACCGGGGCTCGATCAACGAAGCAATCGGGGCCACTTGTGCTAATGAAACACTTCAATTGAATTGGGGACATTAATTCAGCAGGCGTATCGCGCTACTGTTTACATTGGTACTAAATAAAAATAGTTCTGCATTGCACATGGAAAAGTACTGAACAGACAGACCCGGTTATAATTAATTATTATAAATATAACCGCAATTAAGTGTCTTACTTTACTCACTTGGTGTATTCTTAATCTTGTTTAAATATAAGAAATGTTGAACAATATTTATTCAACAAGTATATAAATGGTTGATGAACTATATAAATGGGTAACCTTTGTGAGAGCTTTTATGATATCGTCGTTTTGTATTAGCTTCGTTTTAATGAGGCGATTCTACTCGAGTCCTAGCTTTTTGTTTGAATGAACACATTGCATTTACCTAGTTTAATAAGTTGTTGCTTCACACATTCAGTGTTAATAAGACGTGAGATTAGGTGAAGTAAGACAATGAACTCGCGAAGAAGGCCGCTGTGACAGAAATCCTTATGTATTTATCTTTAACGTATTTTTTGCAAATGGAGGCCGAATTTCAATTATATTTTCGAGGCAACATTAAATTTGGTGAAAATTTCAAAAAAGTTGGTATGTGGTTTTGGATGATATAGTATATACTTATATAGATGTACGCAGTACTTATTTTAAATAACAAATGCAATATGAACAGTGAAATATTCTTAAGTATTTATTTGAAGTACCTACTTATGACTAACTTATCGATCCATATTCCGATATGAACTTGCTAAACTATTATCTACTTTAAGTGATCAATTCACGAGCGATAAATAATAGACTAATAATAAGTCAGTTGCATAAAGCTATGTTCACAATGAGGGTTTTCTGAAATGACGTTCGCTAGGTGGCAGCACTGGCACGCCAGGTCCAGGCATCTGTCAAAGAGCCTATATTTTCTTTAGTCTTGACGGAATGATGAACGAATGAATGAATCGAATGATGAACGTCATCATATATTTTGTATTGGGAGACCTCTTGTCACAGTGGTGCCAACTGGTGTCGTAAATTTTCACGAAAACCCTCATTATTAAACATTATCTATCTATTTATTACGAGATTATCGCTGACAGGTTTGCCTTGTAGCAACCGAAGTTCGATTAACAAGTTTACATATTCATAACGAATTATTACTAGATCAACAGCATAATAAATTTGTTGGATGCTGGCACTAACATTGTTGGCATTTGTTGGCTTTTATTATAATAATATCGAATTTATATTAAACTAGCTGCGCCCCGCGGTTTCACCCGCACCAGTGTCGATCCCTAGGAATATCGAGATAAAAAGTAGCCTATATGATAATCCAGGGTGTCAGCTACCTCCATATAAAATTTTATCAAAATTGGTCCAGCCGTTTGAGCGTGAAGAAGTAAGAAACATATAAACACACACACAAACTTCCGGCTTTATAATATTAGTGTGATGATAGAGCTTGATTAATAATAGATTCGATAATTATGTAAGTCAGAAAGAAATAAAGACTCTTTTCTTTCTTTACCTATAGGTATGAAAATATAAAACCACAAAATAGAAAAAAAAAACAGAATTAAACACATTGAACTGCGTATCATTTAAGTACTGAAATTAAAAAGCTTAAGTAAATAAAAATGAAACTAATGAACTGCTAGATCTAGAATTCCTTAACACTATAATTATAACAAAATGAGATCCTAAAGAAGATTTGCTTAATTATAACAAAAAGATTCAAGTTCAAACTCCAAGCATTTGACACAAATTGGTATTGAAATAAGAATGAATGTACAAAAATTTGAAAGCCAATTGACTAAGTAATATTGAAGATCAGCCGCCACGACCTTGAAGCTACAAAGAGTTCGCCGGCCAAATATTAATTAATTATTTATAACATAACTCGTTTGGCCAGTCCGTGGCTTGCGTGTTGATTCTCCACTCCACATTGAGATCCGGAAACTGACCAATAATACAGAATCGACACAACACTACGCTTTTAAACTATGTGCCTATACTCATCATTCATCATCATCATCAATGCTTGTGAATAACTGACGTTTGAAAAGTTAATTACTTTTAACAGAGGTCACAGTTCACGAAAACGATATATATAAAACTAGGAGGAATCCAGTCAGTTCTCACTGTGGGAAGTCTGGAGTTTAGGATGGTGCTAATGTAATTTCTTTGGTGATGCGACAAACAAAAATAGACGTAGAAGATAAAGAAGAACTGGGTGTTGCGGCTTACGGCGCAACTTGGGAATGGGTCTAGCAGTGGACTGCTAAAAGCTAAGGGAGATAATAAGGGGACAGAGATGAGGTTTCAAATGCGTAAAAAAACGATGTTACTGAGACATTAGGTTATGCGGATCTACGGTACGGTTACTACATCGTGATGCACGCGAGTGCTGATGTTGCAATCACATGTAGAGACTGTCACGCGACCTCTGTTTAGCAACCGATTTAATCATCGTTATGAATGCTGGATTCCCTCGACCTGTTTTTACACATTAGAACACCCTTAGCAACCAAGTATAGGCACTCGAGTGAGATACATTCATAGAAATATTATATCTATGGAATTATGGATACATTAGTGCAATTTCTTGTTTAAAATACAAGTTGTATGGAAATCGACTCTTTGTTTTAGATATAAAGCAAAATTGAGATAACCTGGTCATTCTGTAAGGGTTTCTGGATATAGAGGTCGGAGCGTTATGAGTTATGACGTTTAGATGTTAATGAGTGCACGACCAGTGTCTTCAACCAAAGCGGACCTTGACAGTATGTAGCTGGGGAAGACGTAGAGGTTACACACAAAGCCGTAGGTGGATTGGATGGAGAAAATTACGCGCAACAGCTATCATAATATTATTATTTCATTACAGTTGCAATTTCTAGTTCGTTAGCTTATTGTTTAAAGGTTTCATATTTGCAGTTTAAATAAAACATTTATTAGGAAAGTATCGGCTAATTGCTATATGCAGAGGTCGAAAGCGGTTAGAAAGACGAGTATAATTATTATTACGTGATATTTAATCGTCCAGTTCTCGGTTATTCGATTTCATTTGTAATTAAAGACTTCTGAAACGATGCCGTTTACGCAAAGCTATTAAGCGGTTAAATAAGGGCTTGTCGTAGGAAGACCTTCGAATTGCCTATGAATTTTCCACTAACGTAATAGTTATGAACGAAAGGTACAAGTCGAATTGTTTAGTGATCAATCTTAATGTCCAGGCCCCGGAAATGCATCTTGGAAGGTCGGGTCCGTCCGAGACGAGACGGCCTTGCCGCCGGCTGTGCCACTTTCTCCGCTGCAGATCAAGAGCCCACGTGCGTTACGTATACTCCACAAAACAATACATGTACCACAAGCTCTGTTACGCCGACGCATTCTTTGGAACAGCTGACATAATCACCCAAAATTACTGCGTTTCTATACACGGACAATGCGAGGACAATTCAGATTACATTAGCGTCGGTATCTTCAGCAGCTTGGTTAATAAACGAAGCCTTGGTCTCCTACTGTGACGAGACATTCTCTTTCCATAATAATTATGACCCACACTGTTTCGTAACATTATGCGTATCATGTAAACATCCATCTAACCCAAGATTTGGAAGATTTACCAGCTTATATAACAGTTTTCCATTCGTAATTTGTCCATGCCTAAAAATATATACATCTCTGAAAAAAAATTATACAAGTTTGGTTTCGATAGCCACTTATTTTATTTGGATATCAACACTTAACCTATTTCACCATAATTGAGCTTGATTGAATCTAATTAATTATCTTATTGTGAGTTTGCAAACTTGCAAACAGGTTTTCAAAATAACTCATTGTGAAAAGGTTGTTTATAAATAACTTACTGCACAACTTGACGTAAAATTCTTGCCGTTCACTTTAATTGCAAAAACGTTATTATTTAATTATTCATTGCAATGAACTGACTCTTCATATTTGACACTGACTGGAGGCATCGTCGATATCAATGTTAGTCTTTGGCACAAATATAATGATTTTATCAAAGTTATTTTAGTACAGCATCATTCCTCAGCGGCGATCTCAAGAATCAATCAAATCTGTGGCACAAGAGCGTGTGTCCGAGATTCGAGAGGAATAACAGAGCGCTGATTTGAATGCATTTGATAGCGACGCGACGCGACGATGGCGACCCAGGCTACAGCAATTTAAATACCAATACTTAATAATATTAAATGCGGTCACCAAAATATAGGCTTCTTATGTAACTGACCACAGTCGGCCACATCTAGGCAAGTGTGAAATTGCCAGAGCGTAATATAGTGTAAACCATGATTTATGTAAAATCTGTAAGACGTGGTCATCGAAGTTGGTTTTGACAAACAAACGCTATGTTGTGTTAAAATGGGAGAAATCGAAGGTTGTCTTACGACGCAATGGTGGCGTTGCAAGCTAGTTTCGGCAAATGTTAGCGGTAGGCAGGTAACTACGTGCCGCGCCACCAACCGCCGTCGTTAAGCAATATTTTCACAATTCACTGAAATAGTGGATTAGCCACATTTGCCACGCAGCGGATACGCCCACTTCGTCGCGGACTTATTGGCATAACATTTAAATCGTAATGTGCTGCCGAATAGGATAATGTCGCCAATTTAGAAAACACTTAAAATTATGGTCGCGTACTTTTTTGGTATCATTAAATGTTACAAGATAAATATATAAAAAACAGCATCTCTGGCATACAATAATCAGTTCTGCAATAAATGTTCAGTACATAGAGCCACGTATGAGTCAAGTCATAAAGTCATAATAGTTAATAAGCAAACACACTGTAGGCAGAAAAGTTAATTTAACAACAAACTATATAAAAACAAGAGCATGTTTATGAAGTCTAAAGTTTTTTTTTATTTTAAACGCCAAAGACTGGTATTCTAATCTGACATTTTGTGAGGTTAGACATTTATGTATTTAAAAATTAAAACGCTAATTTATTACAATATCACAATCGGCAACAGAAATAATATAAGTTGAACACAATCAACGGTCGGCCGCGTCGTGGTAAGGTAAGTAGGTGTGTGAGCGGGTGACCTTCGCAGGAGGAGCAGGCGAATGGGCTCATCAACGCCGCTCTACCAATCTACACGTTTAAAATGGCTTTAATTAATACCACTTTTATGTTAACGTACATATAAATGTAAGGCGATACCTTCTGTTTTTATTGATGGGTGAGAATATCTTGAACATCAAATTTTAAATTATTTGGGTGCGTCGTTTTTAAATGTTAATTAATTCATAATTTATTTTGGTTACTTACAATTAGTTTTTTTAAATTCCGGCCTGAGTTAATAGACTCTCGACTCGGGTAGTGTTCATCAATTGATGAATGAGCGCACAATAATAATTCAGTTCGTTTAGGGGTCTTGGTGTTGGTGTCTGAGGGGTAAGATGTCGCGGGGGGCGACGGAAGCGGTCCAACGTGCGGGACACATTGTGCGAACATGGCCGCCTTCACTGGACGACGTCTTCCTTTGCTAATTACTTGTTATTATGTCTCCAACAACAGATGCGCAACATCCGTTCATAACGCGCTTTAGTCTTTTTTCAGCGCAAATTCGTCATGATGTCTTCATAATCATAATTCGCTATGGGAACGATTCTGAGTCACCAGGACTTCCGTTACTCAAGGAAAACAAAAGCAAAGTATACTATAAATGGCTCGATGCTTATAGGTGTTAAATCATACGGTTTGCAATGTACTTAATTCATTCCAAAGCGCGTTTAAATTAAATTATTTATGGCGTTTAATTCAAGATGGCGGCAGTTGCAGTCGTCTATGAAATATGGAAAGCAGTTTATCAAAGGTTTAGTCGCATGTTGTTCATGGTAAGCTTGGATAACTACAAAAAGTAATGTTGCGACTGCAAGTTGTCTGTAAAGTGAACCGTGGAGAGTAATTACAATACATAGTTGATCGGAACATAGGCAGTGGTTCAAAGCGCGTAGATGATGAACAGATAGCTGTTGGCTGGGCAGGCAAGTAGTAATAACGAGCAGTTCTATTACAAACAAAAATAGAGAACAAGCGGGCGATTACATCTAGTTTCACTTTCGTTGGAGGCGCATGCGGGTCAGCGCGGTGCATCGATGCGCCTGCGCCGCCTCCGCCCGCGCACACCGGTGGCCTCGAGTAGTCGACTTGCGTTCACATTGCGTGCACTCACTATTTAACGTGAATATTACTAATTTACTATTGACACGGCAATAATTTACACCAATGTATTGTTATGACGATAAATAATGTATACCTTGGTGTGGTGATGATAGACGTTTGCCAAGCAGCAATTCGTTAACTGCATTTTTGTTGGTATAATTACTGCACTACTTATATAGCAAAACAAGTTAACGCACTTCTTTAAGAAGTTTCTAGGTAAAGCTAATTCGACTGGTTATAGTTTAGCCACAACAAACAGTAAACAAAAAACATTGTGATGAAACGTTCACAAGTTGAACAAACTGTCGTAAAGTAAGCTCTCGGAGTAGTGATATGGGGCCGTCGCCGGGCCAACACAGATAACTTCTGAACTGCCTGTACTAGTTTTGGATAAGTTATCAATGTGCGTCACAATACTATTATTTTCAACAGCTAGCCTACATTTGTGCATGCTTTGTACCACAGGAAAATGGTCTTCTTAAATATTTCGTGGTCATAGAAAGTCAGTCACAATTACGTGAAACGTGTACGTATTCGTTATCGCAGACGTTTTCCATGGGTGCCGCTCATCGAAGCATGGCTTTCCACGTCATGGCATAGACCACCCCATTTGTCACGGTGATGCCTCTGCCTATCCACTTGGCGGGGTCTGCAGCTTCGTATGAGTTACACAATCATTTAACAATTCTTACTATCAGCAGTTGTTGTTTGATGCGACTTTTTGCATTAATCTACGAGTTTTTGAAATTACACATGTTATTTGCATATTAATGTGTGTCCGCCACTCTATACATGGATGGACTTTGCATCATGTTGGTAATTATATGGATGAAATCGCGCATTTGTTGCAATAAGCTTAATTACTTTGCTATCCTAGTAATAAAATAAAATAGCAGGTATAAGATTAATTTATTATTTGGGGGCGGGGTAATGTTGTGAGGTAGGTAGGTAGTGGTGGTGCATTTCACGGGCCCTTGAACACGCAGGTACGTTCCACTGGTAGGGAGCAAGGAGCAACGATGCGCGGACGCACCGATTTGATAAAGCACAGTATTGTTGCACAGAATGCAGTTAGGGCAAGTTCCACCTGTTCGGAACCTGTTAAGTATTTTAAAATATCACGATTCATGCTCACTGCACTAATTAACTTATATTCAATGAATAAAACATTTCTTACTAAAATAACACAACAACATTGTCTGCGGTTGAATGTCTAGTTTTCTAGAGTTAATTTGATGATTAGCAAACATTCGTGATTATTCAAAAACTATGTTTATTAATGCAAAGTTAAGCAACTAGTTCTTTACTTTAGAACAGCAGAAATGTGTGCCAAGGAAAACAAAAGAAAAGTCATGAATGAGACCTAAACAATGACAGTACTAATTCGGGAAATTTAACCTTTGCATAGCCCTAGTCTAATTAATAATAGGTTCAAAGCTAAATGAATACATGCAAACGTTGAAAAACAATCAATTAGTGGCCGGTATATTATATGATTGATAGTCATGCATGACTTTGAATAATCTTAGCTTAGAAGTGTTACGGCACGCTGGCTCAGCTCGTATCAGTCGAAGCATCTCTAAGCTCGCATAGTAACCACATTACGTAATTAGGTTTTGTGGAGCTTTTTATATCATCTATCGAAACGCGGATTAAGTCATGCGTACCTATTGTAACTTGAAGTATTGTTAAGCTGTATGCATACAGGTAGGTTCTGCGATGTTTATTTTCTATTGCAGTACATGATTTTGGAGTAAAGTTTTTATATTGGGCGTACTTATATCTTTGTTTTTGTCAGAGCAACATCGTTACCGAGAAAGCACCCTGGATAATTATGTAATGTTATCAAAGCAGGAAGTTTTCAATAAATTAAATAAACCTTTAAATGTAACTGTAAACAACAGCTGTCAGTAAAGTATTTTTAACAGACTTCTAAAAATGAGGAGGGTCCTCAATTCGGATGAATGTCATAGACCGATTTGCAAAATTATTTTTTTGTTCGAAAGAAGTTTATTCCGAAATGGTCTTATTTAAATTTCGTAAAGATCTGATGAAGAGTTTCGGAGACGGACAACGGAACTCTTCAATAAATGCCAGCAAATCAACCCCGATTGCTGCTATCGCATATGTATGCATTGTTTAAGCAATCACACAACATAACATCACGCCTGTACCCTCTAAAGGGGTACGCAGATGTGTTCAGCATACCACGGTTCACCCTCATTTCTGTCAAAGTTGTTATTGGAGTACCTACCTCTAATCTAAAAATCCTCTCATTTTTTAATGGATAAAGTATGCTTCATATGAATTTTATGAACTTTGCTTGGGTAGTTTTTGAATTAGCTTCTTACGAATTTCGTCCACTTAGATTTGATTTGATTGATGATGTTTTAACAGGCTACCTGTCACTGACATTCACATAGTGTTATATGAATTTGTGTGGGGTAGGTACAACAACTTTTTTTTTCAAAAAAAAAAAACCATCAGACTTAAAAAAAAAACCACTAAAAAGTAAAAAAAATTGTAAAAAAGTTTTTATTTATAAATTTAACAAGTAAATCATATTTTCAATTAAAGTAATTCATGTTTCATTAACGTCAAGAAAACACGAACAACAAAAGAACTAACCTCAAATGATTTCATTAAGTGTAATTTGAAGGTGTCAAGAACTCAAGATTATAGTGTAGACTCCGCCTATAGACGTTTCGGTTCGTGCTCGAACTCTCGAAGCAGGAAGTGTTGTGGCAGCGAGACCTTGTGAGGTTCAACGCCTGGTGATGACAAGACCCACGCACCCACTGCGCCAACACATTTTATATTCCCTTCCGCTACAAGAGAAAACTGACCTATGAACCTTGCTGCATGTTGCAATCAAACGTTTGAGATTCGCAAAATCACTTCAGTGATTGCTAGTGCAGGGAACTAGCAAGCACTGAAGCGATTTTGCGAAATCCTAACTTGCACAATATTATGAAAATTTTGTAGGTCCGAGTATGGATTTACACGATTTTCTTAGTTAAGTATTGTTTTGATGCATCCATCTTGAACGCATGAATTAAATAAATAGAACTATTAAGATGTTCAATACAATATACAGGATATTGAAATACTGAAAATTACACAGAAATAGGCATTGGAGAATGTAAAATGAATAAATTACCTACAGCAAACTGAGGTAACTTTTTAATTAACAAATATCATAGTCGACTATAGTTAAGTAGCAACACCAGTAAAGTCATTTGAATATTAAATACTGGTAAGCTTGAAATTGCTGCAATCGGTTGGCCGATAATATTTATGCAACCGATAACACCACCTACTTTGATACGTTGCTGTATTCCGGTAGTAGGCACTGTAAAGTTAGCAATAAACTAAGACTAATCATTAAGTCAGAAATTGGAACGATGGATGTGCATTATGACATGGGTTACGTAAAGGCGAGTGGACCGACACTGACCCACCGACGATGCCTGCCGCGCCACTTTCCTTTCATTATTGACACACTATGTATAAACGGACAACCAATATCGCTAAGCTCAACTACGTGATTGCCGATATAAACACGACCAACGCCATGGTGTACAAAAAATAAACAATGGATGTGGTCCAAAATCGTTGTTGAATTGCCCTCTATTCACTCCAAAGTTAACTTAAAATCGCATTTGCTCGCCATGTTAGACAATATTTACAAGTTTACAAGTTACACCGGATGTGTGATTTTGGCCCGCGAAGTTTACACTTAGGAATTTGTGAAAAATAAACAATACCACATCCAATGTTTGTATCATGTGTTTTATCGATCGTTGTTTTCACAAGGCAAACAATCTTAGTCTGCGGGTGGCGGGTCCTCAAGTGTTGCGAAACGTTACACAGCAATTATAAGTGACGTGATGTCCAAAGTAATGAGGATTGCAGCTGTTTGATACAACGCAACGTGTGTACACGTATCTATACGCTTCGGAGGATATTCAAGCTCTAGCTGCTCATCCTTTACGAGAAAATACTATTGCTACAATACCGTATCATTCAAGACATACGGCAAACAATCATACACTTATCTGAACACGATAGCGGATACAAATACTATTTATTGCGTCCGCAAATTTTACGACCGCTACAACAATCACTTTGTAGTTCCATATCGAATTGAATAATAAATATGTAAGGCCAGGTGCCCTAGAGCTTGCGGAAGGATCGTACGTTCCCGCGACGCGTTTTTAGTCAGTAAGGCTGAGGCTACAGTAGGCAGCGATTTGCGATGCGACTGGAAGAGCGAAACGAGAAAAACATGGTATGGCTACATTACAAGCGAAAAAAACAGCAATTTTCTAATAAATTCGCTTCAATTTCGCTCATGTTGATGTAGCCGATGCCGTGATTTCAGTAATGTTGTTCCTATCGCATAAAGAAATCAAAGATCGCTAGTAATATTTGATGTATTGTGTAGCCATATACGTGAGCATTCAGTTACTTGTTTTAATCGCTCATGTGTCGCAGGTCGCGTCGCGGCCTAATGTAGCCTCAGCCTTAGAGTCAGGGCGGAGTACATCCATGAGGATTCTCCACCCCGGAAACAAAAAAAAAAGGTGCCCTAGAGCTACTCGAGTTGAACAAACCAATGTTGAGCTGATTATACTGGAGCTGTTGAAATTCTAATGAGTCTGTGCAATGACTAAACACTTAGTAAGTAAGGTTAGTGGAACCCGGACACATTTATAGTTAGCTTACAATACAATAATATATCGGGTCGGGTGACGCATCCAGTGCGTACCTCCTAAGGTCGTCGGATAGCACAACCCAGTTGCGCAGCGAATGTTTTACAATGTATGTTAATACGAATTACGAATACATACAATACACAGGGCAATGAGTTGTTTCACACATTTGTTCTACATGGACACGCCTAATTATTTAATAAACAAAGGTACATTCTGATTTGGGATACGTGTTAAAGTGGTTTTCCAAGAAGGCTGGCTGTGAATAAGATTTCGAATCAACTTTTTCTTCGACAAGATTGCAAACCTACAATTTTTAGAACGGCAGCAATCTATTTTCCACTTACAATGTAAGCATTCTGCTAATTAAGTACCGTACTTAAAATTGAATATTTATTAACGATATAAAGGTATACGCAGCGTGAAGCAACGTTGGCGTAGGTCGGGGATTACGATACCATAAAAAGCGAAAGAGTTCGAAAGTTCACTTCCTGCAACAAGGCGAGTGCATAAGATACAGCGGCACGCGCGGATAATAATCACATCACGGTACCTAACTCCACGTTTGTGCAACACGCGCATTACAAACTGCAATAGCGCAAAACATGCGCAGTGTATGACAATTAGGGGCTAGGGCTACTGATTCACTGTTCACGACTCCAAAGAAAGATAAGAGAGATTTTATAGGACAATGTCGGTGAAGGTGCTGCCTGACATCTATGGGATGGGCGACCATGAAATGATACGGTGACCGATTAACTTAGTTCCGCTTGAAAGGCACGATCTGGTCCCTAATTTTGAAAGGAGATGCTTTCTTACCGTGAAATAACCAAATACTTGATAGTGACCATCGAAATGAAAAAGTTAATGCACAGCAAGCGACTTGGGGAAGCAGTGGATTGTGGTGGCACAGGCGGCGGCGCCAATGCTGATGTTTCCAGCGACAGACTGGCGCGGCGCTGGGCCGAGACAGCTCCTCTCCGCTCGGCCGTGTTATTACGAAACAAGAAAAGAAAGTTAAGATCGTTTCGGCCGAGAGAATGTAGCTCCAGTGGGCTCACAGCCAGCACTGGAGTGTTGTGCCATATTACATCCTCGCTGTCCCCGCTCCGCTCGTGACGCAATGGCTTGACGGCAACTTGCATTTTTTGTTTGTTTACCAAGTAACGAGAACACCTCGACTCGTTCTCCATTCGAATTGAGCACAGCATCTCATTAGATTGCTTGATTCGATTACTGTGAAATTAATTATTAAAATATCTTCCTAGGCGTTCCAAGTTTTGATGTGGGTCTCAAGAATGCTTCATAATCATAACACTGATTAGTCAATAAATGAAATCGATAGAGAGAGACTAAAATATAATAAGTTCATAGTCAAGAAGTAGTAGTTTTGGTGTGAATTTAAGTACCTACTATAAATTAGGACAGATGAATTAATTATCCCTCGATACGGATACGCTTATAATATTAACAAATACAACCAAACTAAACCAATGTTATAACTGAATTTCAGTAGCATAAAGCAATTGCATAAAATCTGTTACTTAAATAATTGTGCAAAACTTAGTTCTTCGACCTAGAAAACTGACCCTCTTAAACTTAACCAGAATATCAAAATGTTTTGCTATTGCATAACTTGATGTGTTCTTTACGAGCAATTATGTAAAGCGGTGGATCGCGTCGAGCACAAGTAGGTAGGCGAGAGGTTGCCGCGGCGGTAATGGTAAAAGTGTTACGCGGTGTGCTCGATTCTGCGCGCGCGCAGTGACGCAACGCGGAGCGAATGTATGCCAAAAGTGCAGTCAAACCTTCGATATTAGCTAGCGAGATGAAACACATGTCTTGTTAGCTTCGGACTACAATATTTCGCACGGTAATATTGTACCGAATCGATTAAACAACGTGTTTCTATGAAATAATATCCCCATTTCAGAAATATCTATTTTGGAAAATTTCGTAGAATTCCTGAACAAGCTTAGCAGGTGCGATAAGGAACTAGGATTACGACTTGTTCACAATATGCATCTCTATTAAGATTGCCAGTTCCAACAAAATAATAGCAACAATAATGTAGGTACCTTAAATGTTGGTTAGGAGCTACCCAACGAAGTAGACCGGTTTTGATAAAATGCGGAAAGTCACCTTTAATTCGACATTTAAGTAACGTCGCAAAGTAAAAGGAAAACTAATTACGTGTTGTTTGTTTTGAATGCTTTAAATAACCACGTTGTTTTCTTACACAACACTAATAATGTTTCCAGCCGTTTATCAGCGCCGTGATAAGATACAGTACAGTACCCCTTTGTTTATGCATTGCACTCCAGCATAAGACCTTAGATAATGCATTATCTACACAAGCACAGTAACTAGTTATTTGCTTACTCACCCGATGCTTACATCTATTCTTTGTCTGTCTGGGAATATTTGAAATACAGATGCAATCTAAGGATTTGTAAACTTGTTTAAATATATTAAAAATATTCTTCCATCATTCAAATGTGGCCGTATCGTTTTACTTGACATCAATTACATATAAATTAATTTTTAAGAAACTGTATTTGATCATCAAAGGTCGCGAGAAGAATCAAGGGAAGGTCAACTAAATAACTTTAACCTATGTTAATATGCCATCAAAAGGCAACACCTACAAGTATCGGGTGTCATTTGAAGAATCTGACAAGGACTTTGTTAAATAATATGGGCAGAAACGTTTGTTTAAACATTATGGGCGCATTATTCAAAGTGTTTACTTATCAGTTATCATTAAATAATCAGCAGACATCATGCCATGTTGCAGCACCTATCTATTTCGAAGAAAAGTAAAGCTAGTAACTAATAACTGTGTTACCATTATGACTCTTATAGTCTTATCAAAAGATATAATAATGTTATTCCGCACGCAGATATGCAACATTTTCTTGTGATGAATTAATAAGTTAAATTAAGTAACAGTGAGGTAACTAAAATTACAGATCTGTAATAGTTACACAATTACATCGCAACCGGTTTGTCCGTTTCAGTTTGCTATAGTAAAAGTGAAGAATCACTTTCTACTTTGGTTACCTCTCTACCTTGACCTACAAAACCACCGCAGTCCGTATGTCGGTCAAGGTTCAGGAATCAGAAGCAGTTTTAGGAGTTGCAGTTGCACGTATGTAATGTTAATGGGTTTCTTAAGTTTGGAAGTCCAAAATCCTACCCTACGTGTTTTTCACAATGCCCTATTTCACGCGCGTGGTCGGTCAACAACTCAAGTATCACCTGAGCATTATCCGAAATATAAGAGGATTTTGACCGTTTTCGAGATTTCGGAAAGGGGTTCTAGTATTTTTGCTCTTTTGTTTTATATCAACAATTTCCTGTGTTCACAAGTATAATAAAAGACACACTCCGAGCATTTAGTTAGTTTTATTTTATAATATTTTGTTAAATAAAGACACATTAAATAAATCGCTTCAAAGAGTTGTTAGGAAATACACAAAACGGCCGTGGGCAGAGGCATACGACAATGTCGTTTGGCCGGCAATGAACTCTCGCATTTGCTCTGCCGAAACAATTAGCGACGCGTCGCGAATCTAACGAGACTATTTACACAGCAAACCTCCTGACGACATTGTAAAGGCTCACTTCGGCAAATTCCAACACTGTAGGACAAATGGAAAACAATAACTTCGCGGACATATCGATAAAACGTCTTATTTCTATTTTAAATGCAGTCAGATCTTGACTTACATAATGTTACGGAGTCTAGACTCTAGACAAACGTCAAATCAATCAATCAATCAACTCAGCCTATCGCGGTCCACTGCTGGACATAGGCCTCCCACAGAATGCGCCACAACACCCTGTCCTCCACCTTCAGCATCCAGTCTACCCCAGCCACCTTCTTTTAGGTCGTCCGTCCGTCTAGCTGGGGGGCGTCCCACACACAGGTCCCACACTACGCTTTCCGATACGCGGTCTCCACTCCAGGACTCGTCTGCTCCACCGGCCATCACATCACATAGACAAACGTGCTGGCAACAATTCATCAGTATTGTGCACGTAACTGGTCCCAAGTGGTCAAAAGTTAATCGTTTGGAACTTTGGATGTTAATTGTGTTTGCGGCCTCTTTATTTATTTATATGTTTACCTTGCTATGCAGTGACTTTGTTACAAAATGCCTATTTCAAAATGCGGCCTACTTGGAAATTTTAATGATATGCCCAAGTTTATGGATAATTTGTTTAGTTTCATAAATTTTGCGTTTTAAATGAGTATGGGCAGACAACTAACATTATTTATTACATAATTTGAAATTGATAGACTGTTTCCGTGTTTATTATTCTTTAAAAATATAGATATCTTGCCTGTATTGTCAGAAGTGTCTAACAAATTGAATAGATGTCGTGTGAAGTATACAGCATTCACTTTTCCTTGTCTAAACAATTGGTTACGAAGGGGACTTAATAATGCTATTCTCAAGATTATGGTTACATGAAGTTGCGCACAGAAACGGATTTTAGTTACTGATTTCAAGTTACAGTGAAGTTACATTCAGCTGACGCCTGAAGTTACTGAACCTAAAAAGCCTTGCCAATATAAAAAAAAAGCGTGATTTATCAAACTGTGACAGAAGCTTATAGCATAGAGACAAGATTTAATAATCAAGAGGTGCAAAGTCTCATAAATATTCTATTTAAATTCAAACCTATGTGGGCAGCGAGGCGATTGTCGCAGCTTCAATGACAGGCTATAGTGTGAAACCTCTAATCTTTACGTTAAATTGGAGTCTAGTGTTTTTAAGAGCATCGCAATATAATGGCATCTTCACATTGAGCAACGAGACGTCAAGGCGAGCTACATATTAAATATCTAAACAATATTGAGGCATGTTTGGCAACACCTTGGCGTCTGTTGACCACATCAGAGGAACGTGTGGTGAAATAAACGGGCAAGGCGTCCTCGCTTGAGGCCGTTGCGCTTCGGGGGAACAAAGGGTTGACTCACGTCCGGGCCCCAGTCCGCGGAGAAAGGAGCCGGGCTAAAAATAGTACACTGGCAGTTACGAGTGCGGCCGTTGGACCTGGCCTACGCAGATCGCGTCTTATACTCTTGCCCTGACACAGGCTACCCAATTATCACACCACGGCTTAACACAAGCAACAATCATTAATCTAAAGAAGGCAGACTTTAATTGAATTCATTTATTTTAACCAGAATGGCTAGCCATCTAAATGGACATTATCCTGGAGCCCTGAAAACATTAGATTTGGACTAGGTACTTATTACCAAGAATGCGGTTATGACAATAATCGCATTCTTGTTAATCTACTGTATGTAAGTATATTTTTATTTTCATTATTAGACGTCCATAAAAAACATTCCATGAATGAATACTGAATGTAATCTAAAGGTAAAATAACAAGCTATGCGGTCACATGTCCCACGCGGCGCGGCGTCGCATTTCGCCAATAGAGCATGCGATGATGCGAGGAAATGCTCTAAAGTTACTTATTGTGTACAAACGAATGCTGCGCTAGCACTGCTGAACTCCCACGATCGACACGTATTGTTTGCGTTGCACTCCAAGATTTCTGCAACGTCTAGGTGTTGGGAAACGATGGTGGAGGTGTCGACTTTGAGGTTAAAACCGGCTGTTTGAGAAACCTTTCGAGTTTAGATTGCGAAAAGCGTGGAAAGCTTGTATTTACTTGCATAGAATTATACAGAAATTGTCTAGTAAGGCATGACCAAACATTTGACTGAAATCTTAAGATTTTGCGTAAGAAAATGTTTAGGAGAGAGAGAGAGAGAGAGTCGGATTCTTGTAGACTTTTAAGCGTCCCTAGCATTACAGTTTGGTGGAAGTTGGCGTATGACGTCAGATAAAATTTTGGTTATAGGTACACACCAGGTTGCCATACAATCAACCCTTTATCAGCACACGTTTAGAGCTAATCGCGTCGCGTGACGACCTCCACTCCGCAATTATCAACTCAGTTTTGGTTTATTTTGGATGCAATTAAAAATATTCTATTTTGCTGTTTTGGCTTGGATTTAGATCGCAACTCTAGATACCGTCTCAGGTCTTCTTGAATCTTGAATTAGAACTATGGCATTAAGTGCTTATCGTTTATAAAACGTAGCCTGCACACTGGACGTAATTAGTGTAATTACCGTAAAGTACGTATGTACCAAATATGTAATAATGAACATGATAATGTACTATTAATTCACTAGTTCATGCATGTTCAAGCGCATGTAGCCCGCTCTACGGTGTACTGCCAACCGCAATCAGACGTTCGGAAAAAGATGCACAAAAGTAAATAAGGTAATAAATAGGTGATGTGTTGCGATTTTACGAATAATATCGGCAAGTTGCGTGCAAGCGTGGCACGAACACGGTCCGCCGCCCCACGTGATTACACGCCTTACTGACCAACTAACTACTAGCGAAATATGTATGTAGTTAACACTACCACTCGCTTGGATTTTTGCCACAGCAATCAGCATGTAGGTAATTTTTTTTTTTTACAAAGTCCAAAACCATTATGTATAAAATGTCAAAGACCTGCCAACAACACATGGTCGTACGTCATTATGATGGAAGGCCAAAGTAGTTGTGCCAGGATGCTGTGATAGGAAACTCTGCGTCAGCTTTACGATATTGATCATCGGTTGAACAGTTTGTTGTAATACTGGTTTTAGCGTCCTGACGTCAGGATTAGGATGTTTCGAGAATTCACAGAATGGAGTTCTAAGTCTTAGAAGATGAGAATAGCCCAGGAGATTAGACGGGTTGGTGTGCTACCATTACAAGAACGAAGTATTGAAGAATATAGAAATAATCCTGTATATTCGGACATTACCATACTGCAGTTATACAATTTTCCTAATAACATTTTGTATTTTGTAAAACTACAGTATAATAAAGCGAATCACGATTGTGATCTCGTGAAAGAGATGTGAAAAAATTGTTACCTTCATTTAAAAATTGGATACTCAATAGGACATAACGAGTCCTGTAACAAGATAAATCAATGTAGTCAACAACGAACGAACTAAAATTAAATATGAACTAAGGAAAACAACTGAACACAGAAATCTATTACGTTAAAGCATTTCAAAATACCTAACATAATTCACGTTTGCCCGTTGCAGAAAAATCTCTGAATACAAAAATATTAACAGGGCCTTCCCACCAACAGTTTTGGGACAAAGAGGAGATATGGAACAAAAAGCTCTTTATCTGGATCTCAGAGTGGGACAAAAAATAAAAGCAGCGGTTGTATTTGTAAATAGATGGCAGTTCTACCTGCCATCTTTGGTTGTAGGTGTATTCAACGGTTTAAAAAGATTTTTTTTGGAATCGAACTTATAAGCACGTAAAAAAAATGCTACGCGATGCACCTTTCGAATTTCCCACTGCAATTCTATACATTAGATTTTATTATTGCATTGCAAGCAAATGATTGTATTGCAAAAAGGAATTTAACGTGGTTTTGCCCTCCAAATTGGCGTTAAGAATATTTTTAGGTTTTGCAAGGTTTTAACACTTAACAGCCTTATTTGCAACTTCAACTACCAAAGTGTGTTGTGTATATACCTACTTTGCAGTTGAAAAGCCATTTGCAAAAAATATATGCACGAAGACCCAACAACAAATACAGGCAATAGCGTTCATATTGGTACCCTCATCAATTTGCTAAAAAGAATCAGAACAGATTTAGAAATCACTTGTTCAAAGCATATTATGTACAACTAACCCTCTTCCTTTTCACGTGGCCTATATACTACGGCCATACAACCCAACACAAAACGGAATATCCCCGAGCAACAAGTGTCTTTTACGCAAAGTAAAAGACCACAAAAACTTCGAGCAGGTAGCTTATGCGAGGGCCAAACCATTTATAACCATACCGGGTAACCAATAGGACCGGTTTTTCTTCATCATTACGAATAGCTTCCAAAACTGGCTTCGTTAGTCGATTTTGATCCTTATCAAGAAAGCTTTAGTTACGTTTCATGGAATGGACGACCATGCCATACCACTTAGCTTCGTCTGTAACTCACCCCTGCCGAGATTTGAAAAGGAATAAGCACTTTTATTTATACACACCAGATAGGCATGACTACTATAATGAAATCCTTCTTATTGAAATATGACTAAGATGAAAATAAGTTTATTTGAATGCTGACTAAGTAATGACAAGTAGGCTTTCAGGGGTTTCCGCGAATATTGCTTTTATTAATATTTGTAGCCACAATACGAACTTCGTTAATTTTTATTTTTTTGACTGATGATTACGTGAGATTTGAATACGAAATGGGCATCTACATTAAACCCTCACGATCGAATTATATATTGCGGTAGGTACCGACTTTATGATAATATGGAAATATCTACATGAATCACAAACTTAACACATTTTGTTTTATTTTATAGAGGCTAGATTGTAGAGATAAAAGGTAACTTAGACAAGTAAAAAATACATAGCTTGACTGCAAATTTAGTACCGTAAAATTGTCGATTTTCATAATTTGCGTATTATCTACACTAATATTATAAAGAGGAAAACTTTGTTTGTATGTTTGTTTGATTGTAATGAATAGGCTCAAAAACTACTGGACCGTTTTTAAAAATTCTTTCACCATTCGAAAGCTACATTATCCACGAGTAACATAGGCTAAAGACCGCTAGTTATTGATAAAGTCGCAATACGGGGCGTACCCAAAATATTTTGTAGGTACCTACAGTAAGTTAAACTAATGACTACCAATGCCTGTGCGGTAATCAACCGTAACCTTATATTAGTTACTTTTACTTTCCTACGGAAACTGCCTGTTATGAGCCGAGTCGTGTTAGATTCCTAGGTAGACTATCGCACGGCTTGAAGACTTGTTTTACGCCTAGGATTTTTTAAATAAATATTTGTTTTTAAATTATATATTAGACAAAATAATAAGTACAAGTTGATAATGCTTGTTGAACAGGGCAAACTAATCTATTTTCTCGTTTGGTACCTACCTAGATAAGTTTAAATTATTTCAAACAAAGTACAGAATACTAAATGACTTGATTACATTGAATTCGAATCGTAAATAACTTGTATACGGTTGGTCATGTACATTTTATCGGTTTCGAGAATAAGCCCCCGCCTTGCAACTTTAGTAGCTACATCATGCGGGTGCGCACGCAAGTCACAGCAACTGGTTTTACTTATTTTCCGTATCTTGTAATTATGGTGGCAAGAACATTGACTTAGGCGGGAAATTAACCGCTCTTGCAATCACTACGCAGCTACGCTACGCCAGAAACGAATTGAAAAAAATTGTTAAATGAAAAATTATTGCAATAAACAATCAAGCTTAAACGTAGTAATTGTTGAGTTCTCAGAATAAACGTTGTGACAATTATCTCCATTAATCCCGCTCACAAATTATAATTTATGAGTTTTGTGACCCGATGGCCGATTCCAGTTCGTCTGGCCTGGCCTTTGTCTTCCCACAAGTTGGAAGTTCCCAAAAAAGTAACTGAAAGTTACCTGCTTTATAAAGTAGTTGCGTCTTTTCCTACTAGACAGGTATTAAAAGGCGGATTAGTATTTCGTATAATACCTAATCACACTAATATCATAAAGGCGAAAGTTTGTGAGTGTATGTTTATGTTTGTTACTTCTTCACGCTCAAACAGCTGGACCAATTTTGAAAAAAACATGTTTGGAGGTAGCTGACACCCTGGATTAACATATAGGCTACTTTTTATCCCGATATTCCTACGGGATCGACACTTATGCGGGTGAATCCGCGGGGCGCAGCGAGCAGCTAGTTATTATATATAACGCAAACTAGAATAATTTAAAATGTAGTTTGATAGTCGAAATATTTTTAAATACCAAACAGTCATAGGTACCTGCTATGCAGACAGGCAGACAGCCAAACACGATAGATTCTATTTGACTATATAAATAATGTTATTGTTGTTGTGATGAATGTTTTTATAAGCAAGTTCGTTACTAGGTATTTTATGTTTATACCTAGTAGATAATATGACTGATTTATTGCTCTGTCGATACCTACTTCTATGTAAAATTAAGAATTTAGTATTTTTACGTAGGTAGGTGTATTCTAACAAATTAAATAAAAGGTACATTGAACCATGTTTTAATAATAATAATAATAGGGTAGGTATTTGTGGTTACTTACAGAATTATGTAGGTACAACTTGGGTATTCTTGAACTATTTTTGTAGGTAGGAACTATAGTATTTTTTGTCTGTCTATCTACCTACGTAAAAGATTCATAAGACACTAAAGGTAGTATTGTTTACTTACTTAGTATTAGATACAAAATTGCCGATTAGTAGCTGTCACAATCAAGTTAGTTATTATTAACGTTGGCAGATAAGCAACTATGTTTTGAATAGGCATAGGTATTTAAAAATTTTGACGCACAACTTACATACATACGAACAGTGCAAGCTAAATAAAAGCTTGTAATAAAAGAGAATTATCTACTAGATTAGCTGTACCTAGGTATCCTTTTGAATTTTAAACGGTCGGGTCTCTTGTTTTATCGTTATACATAATAATTATACCGAACCGAATACCTTTAAAGGATAGGTACCTAAAATAGGAGGAGTTAGGCCAGTAGTGTAACTTTTCTAACTTAGTTTTTGAATAAAGCGCAACTATAACAACTGGCGTGACTTTTGTTGTGGTAGATAAGCACATAAAATAAGTAAAGATGTACCAACGAAGTATAGGCAAGCATTAAATTGCAAAATATTGATAGAATTACACAAATACTGTAATCAGAAGCACTCAAATACGTATCATATTCTAAGATAGTCTTGCAAATAAATAATTCAAACATACCTTCAAGAACAGATCACCAAAGTCGTGGTACAGCGCAGACTGATGCATTATGGCTGTAGACATCATGCAAAACCAACTCGACACTTAATCCAGGATTTAATGCTATTTCTCGTATCAAAAATCTGCAAACTGACTGATCCACTGAAGCACGAATTTGTAAGGTCGACGAACTCACTGTAATTTTTAGGTTAGCCGATGAAAAGTTCACGATACTTTTAACGAGAATTTTATGAAAACCTTTGTAAATATAGTCCTTGTAATAATCTAGTAAAATCGTTGCGTTTTTGTTTTGTCGTTCGGTGACCACAGATTGTGTCCGAACTAGTTGGCCAGGGGCAGTTTTTTTTTTATTATGCCCTCCACGATTGAGCCAGATCAGTATTTTTTTAAACGGTTTTATTTAGTTTGAACACAATTTCGCAATCGTTGCGAAAATGTACAAAACAGTCCTTTGTTTCGAAATGTCTCCTTCACTTTTTTCGCGTCTATACGGAAATTCACAGATATTGGTCAAAATTCTGCGCGAACTGTCACGAAGTCAACTTTTATGATAAAAACTCTTTTTTGTTTATCGACTGTATACTCCAAATTTTCTTAATTCTGGCCGTATAAATCGTAAGATAAAAAATAAATCGGAGTTAACGTCCGCGCAAGACGCACCACACGTACATTCCGTATCACGCTTGCTCGCGCACTGAACTGAGCTCGTGTTGTTTTCGCCTTCGCCCGTGAAACGCCGGCAGCGGGCGGGTGGATTTTGTTTTCAAATCAAACAGCACGATCACGTTTTGAAGCGAGATTCGTTTTTCGCTCGGGTATGTTCGGTAATATTCGGCAATATTCGGCTGTATGTTTTGTTGTTGCTCTGCTAGCCAGCCAGTCCGCGTTCGCGAAGTCGAGTCGGCCCGCTATGTCATTCCCTATTCCCGCCCGTCATTCAGACAAAAATTTTGTCAGTCATACATACTTCTAGTAAAAATAATATGATTGATTTTAGGAAACCTTTCCTTAAAAAACCTAAGTAGGTACCTATTTGGGGTAATATAAATTGTAGGTTGGCGCTAGAATGTTGGATGGAGGTTTAGAGACTTTTATAAGAAGGTAGGTAGGTACTTACTTATTTCTAGTTCTTGAGTAAGTACCTAGTTAAGTATATATCTCGTACAAGAAAGAGCCTTCGATTATTTTGATTTATTCTTCGTTCGTCCCGAAGTTTTGTCCCACATTCCACAAAATTGTTACCTAGTTTTTTTTCCCATATCACTATTAAAGTTGTGTTTCGTCCCAAATTACAATTGCCTATATTTTCAATTACAATTATTACTTATTGTTATTATAAGTACTATATAATTTTATTGCGCCGGCGATGCGCGTTTGTCCTGGCTGGAGGCCTGAATTTATTGAGGCTTCCACAAGTTCCACAGGCAAACCCGGTTAATAGGACAATGACAACCTCATAGGTTGAACTGTGAGATGCCAATTATAAAATAAAAAAAAAAATTAAGAGGGGTCTTAATAATACGTAACCCTTTTGTTGCTGAATGTACAAAAAAATAAGTTTGGCATAAACAAAAAAAAATATGGGCCGTAAAAGGAATATAAAATAGGACGAAGCGCGAATAAATAATAAAGTTTGAGACCAACCAGGATTTTATGGAATGTGGGACAAAACTTCGAGACGAACGAAGAATAAATCGATTGTTTATGTCCAACTATTATAAACCTTTGATTATTTAAAGCAGAGCGGCAGCGCAGCGTTAAGTATTTACTTATATGTATTTACAGACTGATAGGCATCTAGTGCATCTTGAAGATTATTCAACTCCTGACCTTGTTTGGATTATCCATGTGACGAGGCAAATTAAAGGACCCCTAATCCTTCATATGCTCTGTAATTCAATCGTGGGTTGTGTATTTGTGGGAATTAAGGTAATTCCCACAAATAAAAGTTAGACGCAAAGACAACGTAATCATATTGATGATCTGTATGTTCCTAGGTACTGTATTGCTGTAGGTACTGCAGTGTCTGAAGCCACAGCTGTGATAAAAGCTTGTTATGAAATGGTTTTGAAGAAAAAAAAAGTTTTTTAAGTAATTTTAACTAGTGCAGTTTCCTTTAGGCTATTTAAAGACATATGTATTTTTAAAGTAATTTTGGTACCTACTTTGCCTACTTCTATAAATTTCAAGACTTTAATTTTTTAGCGAGGAAGTCAGAGCGGATACCTAGTAAATATGAGTGGTTGAAGCCCTGCACAAAAACTTGCGATTTTAGAGCTGGTTTCACCAATCGAGATGTCTGCCAGTCACCCGGGCAAGTAGCGACCATAGACAGAAGCGGAGAATTGCTTCGAGTTTCTACATATGGGTTTCTACATTCCACGTGGGTGTTGTGAGTTTGTGACGAAATTTGGGAGATGTCTATGGCCAGCAGTGGACTAGGATAGGCAGATGGCTGACGCGATACAATGATTGAAGAGAACGTATCATAAAGTAAATTCTTAAAAAAAACTTCCGCTTTTGAGGGGCGGGTTACAAAAAACCAAATACTTACTTATAAGAATTTATAACATCCGCTTTTGGACTCTTCTTCTGTAAATGTGATGGACACTTCATGTAGTGCTCATTAAACTTACGTAAGTACGTAGTCTCCTTCACCAAGGGTCTTTTATCCGATTATTCTAGGCTTGATTGAGCCCTACGATTTCTTACCGTGTAAAATCTCAAGAACTTTTCCAGTTCGCTTATTCTCAACAACGTAGCCAACCCCTTACCGGCCCGCGTCCGTGTCTCTGGAACAACTTTTTATTATAGCATTCGTTGGTTACAAACCCGTTTGACGGTTTTAGTGTTATTCGCTATGTTGCACACACCAAGCTTAAGGAATCGGAATCAAGACCCGAGTGCCTGAGCCCTTACATTGTTGTGAGAATGAAATTATACTAGCACGTAATTGTGCGGGCGATACGCTTTGTACGAGGTGTGAAAATTGATAAACTTGTTTGTGTTTACTTAGAAGTTTGTAGAAAAATGTTGTTCTAAGAGATCATTGGCCTATGCTAGTGTATGTTTTCTGTTTACATCTTCCTGCTTCAATCCTTCAGTTGCTAACTGGTGAGCATTATCTTCATTTGTGACGTATATGACGATTCTGGGCCCGTTGTAGAGGCTCGGAGATTTTTGGGCTTAATTGTTGCAGTACTACGTTGGTCAGACCATCGTATAGGTTGCCTATAGGAGTATATCCCACCCAGGCCTCTTTCGTACAGGAGTACGACCCACCCAGGCCTCATTCCTTCTACCTTTCCCGTGATCATACATAATTTTGTCCAGGTTCTCTGTTTTTGGGTTCCGTATATTACTTACTTCAACTAGATGGGTAACAAATTGCAAAACCTAGCATCCTAAAGCAGTTTCCAAACAACAAGGTTCTCAAGACACTGCTAAAATGTAGGTACCAGGTTTTCGCAGTATGATGCTATCGGTAAAAAGGTGGGTGCTACTGCCCATTGTCCTGCTGATATAATCAGCTATTATGACACCCACTACAATGGATGAGGATGTCTGTTCTTAACATCCAGGGGACCACGTGGTGAATCCTCCTTGCTGTTCAAATTCAAACGATTCCTCCATAAACAAATAATAAAGTGGCGAGAAAGGAAACCGTTACACTTATTATAATTAAGTTAATAAAGTAACTGGAGCTTATCACAGGAAATATATGCCGACAAAATAACAACGCACCTAACTAACTAGCTTTATTTTTAATCTGCTTACATTATTAACGTGACCCGCAATCTAACTTCCTGTGAGAATTTTAATTAATGCATATATTCCTCTCGAGTTTTTAAAGTTTTGTTTAAAAAGAAATTTATGACTTATAAAAGTAGATCGGGTTATAAGTTGAGACGTAAAGAAAAGAAAGAAATCTAATATTCCTTCAAATATAATATTGCTGGCTGAAGGCTGGCAGTCTCTCATGGGAAATATTTTGAAACGCGAGCTGAAATATAAACTGGAGCGATGTATTTAGGGGTCTCTTGATCATAACTAATCCCGCTAATACGGGCTTATTTTGTTCCTTTACTGGAAACTCCTCAAATTATTTTTTTATTGCGATTGCGTAATTACAAACTTAACTTTTGTAACCTTACGTCATCCTGACCGAACTATTGTGATTACGTTGCGCAAATTGGCTTCCTCTATAAAGTTATGTTTGATACTAACTGATTTCACAATGTTTTGCAAAAACGAATCATCTTTTTAGCCTTTGGTGACGTCTACTTATTGGACATGGGCCACCGTCAAATAATGAAGAGAACTGAATTCTGCAATAAACAGATTAATGGGAGTAACAAATTGAAATATATTAGTCACGCAGTCAAGCTTGGCTGGTTCATAAACCAATCGTCCTCTCGTAATTTCATAAAATTACGAGAGCGATAATCACAATATTAAGTTAATTGTTGACGTAATCCCCGAATCTCGTATACTGCATTTGCAGGTTGGTAACTTGGTAGTGTTGTACCCACGGACGTAAAAGAGGCAAGTATTGTTTTGCTGAAAGCGCACACACACTCAAAATATTCAAGCAAATTTATTCACGGAACCCAACGTCAACAAATGTTTGTTGTGCGACCGTCTTTATATTTTATGGGTCAGTGTCATGTGTCGGTCACGTAGTGCTTACTCCTAAACTTATGGCGCTTGGTAATACAATACATTGTGTGCAAACACTAGAGGCTAGGTGATAGCTCTGTTGACAAAGCTATACCCAACATAATTGAATCAGCACTCCGCTATTATTTCATATGGAACCTTGGAATTAATCAATGACACAATCTCCTCATTTGTTTTTAGAATTAAGATATGAACGAACAGCATATAATTTAAAGACCCATTAATAAACATACGTAATGCTTTGATAGGTAGAGATGTTTTTGTATTCGTTTCATAGATACGTAAGCGTAACGTTCCGCAATTAAAATGATAATCTGAATCCACTCACACACTGAGCTAATTTTATTTTCAAATCTAGTTTAAGTATCTTTAGAGAAGTAAAAGTAAACGTCTTGAATTTAGTGCCTACAATAATTATACTCTTTAGATGTTTCTAGTATCAATGAGGTTAACTCTAACAGGTAGTAAGAGTGTAAGGTTCTAATTTGTATTTATTAGTATTATGTTTGCGATAAATAATGATGAACAGAGGTGGCCCGTATACGAAGACTATTTCTCTTTGCCCGATATAACAGTCGCAACATACGAATTGTAGGTCGTGGGTTCGAACCCAGGCAGGCGCTTTACTTTGTGTAAATTATTTCATCACCGCTGCTCTCAAAACGGTGAAGGAAAACATCGGGAGGAAACCGGCATGTCCTAGAACCGAATTTCGAAGACGTGTGACATCTATCAACCCGCATTGGGCCCCGCGTGAGAGTCTCTCATACTAAAAGAAGGCATGTGGGAACATTATAGGAAATTAATATTCTTTATTTTATTTTTTAACATATAACTAGGATTAGATACCCTATTATTAAAATTAAAATAGTAAATAATTAATTACTGAAAATAAAAGAAGATGGGCAGCTGGATTCAGAAAGCGGTACTTCTGGACACAGCCCGCATTGTTAGGAGGTTCCTATCTCTGGAGCCCTCACCGCCGCGCCGCCGCGCCGCGCCCGGTGGCTTGGACCCTGTTCCCGATACCGGTGGGCAACTATTTTTTTATATTTTTAAATGTTTTTATAGTTTTTATATTCTAATATTTAAAAATATAATTTATATGCAAGTATATAATGAAATAAAGGAAATAAAATAAAAGGAAATATAGAAAAATAATATTTTTTTAATAAAAATTTAAATTATAAAAATAATAGTTTACTTTTTATAGAAAGGTTTTAGGGCAGGTTTAAAATTATTCGCCCCTACAGTCGTGTACCGTAAAACATTTATTTCAGTTCAATAAAACAAAGCAACATATCAGGTACTAAAAGCTTAGGGACGACCCTGAATATTCAAACAATCACTTCCTTTTATGTTAAAAAAGGAAATACTTACAAATGTTACCTACTCGTAAAACGGACCCGTATTCAAAAATACAATTTCCTTTGAACCAAAAGTAACTTACGTAATAATTTTACATAAATAAAGGAACTAATTTTTAAACAATAGGTTTGTAATACTTTTTTTCTAAAAAGAAAGACCCTTTATTATCTTTTTTGTTTCTTTCTAAGACCTGAAGGCCAAGGCTATCGATGAGGGCACAAATAAATACCTACGCAGTGTTTATTTATTGTGGTGGTAATAAAGTTTTGCTGCAGTACAAAAAGAAAGAAAAAGTTTATCTAAATCATAGTAGCTCTTGCTTGTGGCTTCAGTTGCATAGCCCGCGCACAGTGTTATTATTGCCCCGAAAAACGGACATCCCCTTTTTATTAACTAATCCGATAGAAGAGATTATTTAGAAAGTAAGAGTAAAATACCCGTGTGCCAATTTTACACCAAACACGAGTAAAAAAATTTTGTTTTTTTTTTTTACTTTTTCTAAATTATTTAATTAAAAAAAAAATACGCATTATTTTACCCCTTTCTTTATTATATGTAATAATACTATATTAGAGATATGTGAAAAAAAATACAAACGGGTACTAACTAGTACAGATGTAAAGGAATATGGTTTTTTTATGTTTTTAGATTTTGATTTATCATGGTTGTATCTTTGCTTAGTTGGATTCAATATTTATTGTAAATCATGTTTAGACCCCAACCAATCCCTTAAAAAAAAACCGCATCCAAATCTCGCGGTGTTTAAGAGTTATTCACTTCTAAATTTTATTCTGATAATTTTGATTTTAGGGTCATCACTTCACAAAAAACATTATTTTTGTTTATAGATTTTAATTTATATCAATTTTATTTATATCATAGAATAATACACATATACATATTTACGCCCACTCCCACAAAATTTTACAAATAATATTCTCAAATCTTTTTATTATTTTTACATCGGACAAAAATACAAATAATAGTACATTTTGATAAAAGTGGAGAAAGTTTGTTATTGTATTCGAGGCGGAATTATAATGAATGTTTTTGAGCCGAGAACTGCAATAACAAATGTCCACGTGTATCAAACGACGTTTTTCAATACACTTTTGAAGAAATAAAATAAAATAACGAAAAATATTTTTGTCATGAATTAAGAAACTATGATTTTAATTTTCTTTTTTTTTTTTCGAGTTTTGCATTCGCCAGGTTGAAGGAGAGGCAAAGGTATGAAGCCGTTAAACAGCCTAATATAAAAAATAGATTAATTTTATGTTTTTGAATTCAGTACCTACACAAATAAATATTAATTTGTTAAACATAA
Organism: Luperina testacea; assembly: GCA_927399505.1. NCBI lineage: Eukaryota > Metazoa > Arthropoda > Insecta > Lepidoptera > Noctuidae > Luperina > Luperina testacea. Next base: position 10,803,919 of record OV656768.1, on the reverse strand, counting down.
CTAAAGTAACTAATAGTTTCTAATAATCATGTTTATCTATGATATTCTATTTATAAACACAATTTGAATTTTCACAAAATATTTATGCTGGAAAGACGCGTAGTGCTTTGCCGAAATTAGAAAAAAAAAAAACCGGCCAAGAGCGTGTCGGGCCACGCTCATTGTAGGGTTCCGTAGTTTCCCGTCCGTCACAATAAGTGTTCCCACTTATGAGTTTAAAAGTTGGTATCCATTATGTTCATTGTTCGCGCTCCTGCAATTATTTTATACAACTTTTTGTCTTTTTTGTACAAAAACTGTTGTTTCCATCAAGTTCAAAATAATTTTCCTAGAAAGTCCTTATAAAGTTCTACTTTTCAGATTTTTTTCATATTTTCTAAACTTATGGTTCAAAAGTTAGAGGGGGGGGGACACATTGTTTTTTACTTTTGGAGCGATTATTTCAGAAATTATTGACATTATCAAAAAATGATTTTAGTAAACCCCTATTCATTTTTAAATACCTTTCCAACAATATATCACACGTTAGGGTTGAAATAAAAAAAAAATCACTTCCCACTTTACATATAGGGGGGCTACCCTAATAAAACATTTTTTTCTAATTTTTATTTTACCACTTTGTCGGCGTGATTAATATACATATTGGTACCAAATTTCAGCTTTCTAGTGCTAACGGTCACAGAGATTAAGCGAGGACGGACAGACGGACAGACAGACATGGCGAAACTATAAGGGTTCCTAGTTGACTACGGAACCCTAAAAACAATCACCTGAGATTAAGCATTGAACCAATTTGAACTAAGTATAGGTATAGTTATCTATGGCAATTTTCATTCCCGCACACGTGCGGGAAAATGGAAAAAAACGCACACGTGTGAAATACATTGCATGTTATACCTAATCGTAGTGCGTTATGGACCAGTTTTCGAAGAAGTGTATTGAAAAGTTAATTACTTATACTATAATTTGTTCATGCTTTATTGCATGTCAAGCCAAGTACAGAGATAAACAGGGTGAAGTACACCTTACACGAACCATTTCGAGCTACTTTAGACCACCTAAAACTATTAAACCTACCTTCGTTAAAGCAAAACTCTCAACAAACAAATACTTTGAATACTTGCCAAATTGCATAATCAGTAGCAAGGAACTTAATAAACTCTCTTTTATCTCCTTAGAACTAATTGGTACTCATTTAGGTTTCTATTTTATTATCGTGTAGGTACTTTGTACCGAACTCGGCCCTTATTTTATATATATGTTTTTGGTGGGACAAAGTTCATTTTTTACTTATTATCGCACAGCCTGAAACACTTGGTCGAAAAACTTGAAATTTTTAAAGTAAAATACTAAATATTTACAGAGTTCAATTGCTTAAGTAAGTACCTTCTTTAATTTTATCATTTTCCGTAGGTAAAACTTCAGTGCTATCGTCATTCCACCCTTCTATAAGATTTTGCATAACGTCTTCTTCGTCACTTAAGCTGTCGCTATCTTGGGCCGAAACATCTTCCTTTGGTATTTCGTACGGTTTTAATAACTGGAGAACGGCAGGTGGTAATGGCATCTTTCTCAATATTTTTTTTTTCAATGATAGTGTAACTTCTTTCAGATAACCGTGGCCACGTTATTATGTCCTTTGTTTATTTTAAACACATTTTACGTTTTTAAATATTACTAAACATAAAAATTCAATAAAAAAAAACATCTTAAAAAATACGACTTCTGCCAACCCTAGCGCCTAAATTTCAAAATCCTGTAAGTTCTAAACACCATAAGATTTGGATATGATATTTTGAATCGGTGCTTCTTAGTGCCAAAGCAACATCTTGTCTCGATGTTGAATCCAAATAACATGAAATAAGCCCATAAAAAAATAAAATCGAAAATATATAAAATTCAATGTTACTCACAACATGGTAACGATAAAATTTGAGCGTTTGCTTAGTAATTTACTTAATATAAAGCATCAATTAATTGCGATCAAAGACATAACAAAAACGCATTGGATCTAAAGTAATTGCGATTTCTATGGTTTTTATGGAAACCATAGAAAAAAGAAAAAAAAAATTATATCTCCATATTGGGACAAAATTGCCACACGGGTATTTTACTCTTACTTTAAAAATAACCTGTTCTATCGAATAAGTTAATAAAAAGGGGATGTCCGTTTTTCGGGGTAATAATAACACTGTGCCGCGGAATCGGTATATTTATTGCTCAGTTATTGCTCATTGCAGATGCATCTGGTTGGCAACATTGTAACTTCATTTGAAGATCTGAACTTTGAGGTGTACGTATATTGACGTGACAACGTCTAATAAATCGATGAAGCTGGCTGCACACACGAAAAAACATGACTCATGTAGCGTTACCTCGCGGCCTTGCTCTGTAGCGTTGTAGCGTTCCATGGCGGCTTGAAGTGCAAGCGAGAGCGCGGAACGAGCGATGAGAGACAGAATGATGTCGAACGCTGCCGAATCGGCCTCCGCGTTCGGCAATTTTGTTATGACGTTCAAATTCAAATTATTTATTGTGGTACACAGGTAAAAATATGGTGTTACAGTTTATGAAGTGAAGTACATCTATGAACCGCCTTTAGGCATACAATAGTTAAAGACTAGCAACATTATGGTAGTAGTCAATAGTCAATAGTTTAGTATTAATTTATTAGTAATAATAATTGTCACGTTAAACTATCGTCCGTAAACCGACTTTACATACAACCGATTTTTTTATTGCAAAATGACTGCCCCGTTCGCGTTGATCTCGTGGTCGCAAGCGCGACTGCTGAGGGTGGCCTCCTGGGTTCGATCACCGGGTCGGGCAAAGTGTTATTGGGTTTTTCCATTGGGAACTTCTTAGTAACAGCTCGGAGTTTGGAGGTCGGCGGTGTGCTCCCCCGTGCTTCGGAAAGCACGTTAAGCCGTTGGTCCAGCGCCTGATCTCTCTCCGGTCGTGTCGGATTGCCGTCCCATTGGACCATAAAGGTGAGGGAAGAGTGCACTCGTGTCTGTGCACATATTTGTGACTATAAATTCTATAATATCTCCCGCGCCGAAGACTAGTCTCCGTTGAGATTGGCCGCCATGGCCGAAAACGGTCTGGAGGAAATAATACTTCATTAATGTCTTTGAATTTTATTAATAGTATGGTGTTAATTTTTTACTTATTTTAAAATAAGGTTGGCTTCATATTTTCAAAGTCATTTCTTCCTTCTTCTTTTCCATCTTGAAGTCATAATATAGCAGACATAATTATAATACATACCTGTGTATAAATTACCTGTAATTAATCCTCAATAAATTCGTTTTGCCTGTCCAGTGTATTTTAAATTCTTTTTTAATAAGTTTAACACTGAAATTAAGAATCGAAATTGTTATTGCCTTGAGTAAGGCCTCACTCTTTATTAAACAACTCCTTACTATTTGAGTAATTATATCGACTACCTACCTATATAAAACGTACTTAAAATTATCAATGACTTGAAAATATTCATTTGCTAGTCCACACTTACTTACCGATAATTACGACATTAATGTATGTTAGAGCGATGATAAAGAACAAAGGTGACATTGTCATTCAGGTTTTCCTGATATCCTACATACGCCACCAGTATTATCTACGACTCAACTTAATGCTGTTTTATTGCTTTATTTATTGTAATGATGGTCCATCTGCATACATAGCTGCAATTTTCACTTCTTTTTGTAATAATCAAACGTGAAAGCACGTGAAAGACCGTTGTTTGCAACGGTCTATAGAATTCGTTTCGAGTCACCTAAATATTATAGGAACACTTTTTGCCATTCAGCCGGTTACGAAATGCCTACGAACTAATGCTTAGGTGGAAACATAAAATGGCTACGGAAATTGGTAGATCCAGAGATTTTCGTTAGTCTATGGTCCAGCATCTACTGTAGCGTCTGTAGCGTTCTCGCTACGAAAGCAATGCACAATTCACGGCAGGCTTCGCCAATAAACACCACGCTTGGCATGCAGATAGCAATCACATAATGGTGTTAGTAACGAAAGTGGAAGCTGCTGCCCTTCCTCCGGATTTCATTATTTCCTCTTACGAAACCAACGGGAAGTCTGAGGTGCTTTACTCTCACAACAGGCTACACAATGAAGATGATATTATGGTCGTAAAGTTACTTTGAATCTAATTGTTCAATGTTATAAATACAAATAAATCTTACAACGTGTTTATTTCGATGACGACTTGCAATTAAAATTATATCCATATCTAGATTGCTCATGCATTCGAGTACCTAGGTACACATTGCTTATTTGATAAGTGATGCACATAGGTACGCTATACTATATGTGTAATTTTTCCAATTACGTATTGGACAATTTAATCTCGTCACTATATTTTGCAAAATTTTCTTAGCGTAGGTTCATCCGAATGAAGTGAGTTTGAGCAGAAGTAAGCTTAGAGTATCTCTGAGCTCTATGGTTGTATAAAGGTTTACGTAAAACTCAGTACGAACTACAGAAAATGCTGTCTTATCGTCACATTTGAAGTAAGCACCTATTGTCTAATTCGTGTGCAATTGAGTTCACCCTAACATTACATGTTCGTAGTAACTGTGTAATGTTTTCAACATTGTGTGAAACAATATGCGGGCGCGACGTCCTTATCATCGAAAGCATTGCAGTGTGCAATGCAGAGCGATACCCGATAGTAATTATTGTTTTAAATACTTATGTAATGAACCTAACATAACAAATAGCGCAATCAACTTTAACACATTTGTAAACAATCATTTGCATTCTGCGTGTGTGCAATGATAAATTTATGTTTTAGAATTCATCGCGTTTATTGACCAATCGTCGTATTTTGTTGTTCTCATTCAAGGACTGGTAACATTCCTTGGGTATTTTAATCATTCTTGTAAGATTAACAAAATGTAATGCAGCGATATCATACGATATTTATTTCTTTGTCTTCCATACATCGATTTCAATCTACAATGACAGGTCCTTGTCTTGAGCTTAAGTTTACGTAGGTACTACTTACATCCACGATATTTTTGCCACATATTATAACAATGTATGATAAGGACGAATATTGCCCATTTGATGAATATCTAAGTAGTGAAGCTGTTTGCCAGATTTGGGCAGAGTCCTGACTATACATTGCCCGAACTCATCGGCATGATTATGTGCTGAATGGCTGATGTTTTCCGGCAACGGTTCATGAATACTCGTTTACTAGATCTAATCAGGGCCTGGCGGACAATGAGCGTTCTGAGAAGAAATCAGGAATTTGTGTTTTTTATATTTCTACGAAGTTGGAGTATACACGAACGCGCAAAAAGATATGAGAACCTACACAGACTTGCGCAGAAAAGATTCAGCTCATGAAAGTAACAACAAAACATTTGGAGAAGAAATAATTACATGTTTTTGTTTTTCTTTATTCAGGTTTACTTCTTAACTGGCATATTCTGCTTGTTGTAGGTACTTCTACAACGAATTATACGAAATTTTACTAGCTATTAGCTAGTGAAAATCTCTAACTGTACATGCCAGATCATCGTAGCCCTTGCTGTCCTTGTCGAACCTTGGACGGGACTTCCATCCCGAAGAAACAAAAAACCATCTGACAACGTGCTTCAAGAGCAACAGGTGAGTGTGCAACATTTAATGATAGATCATTACAAAGAATACATTAATTCACCTATGATGTTGGTGCAATGATAAGCTTATTATTCCACGACACGTGTGGTGGTGCGTGTTGTTGTGAACGGACTTCCTTGCACTATTAACGTGTATGATATCACTGCAATCATTCATTAACACTGAGCAAACAAAGGTTACTTAGTAGTGCATTTCGCAGATTATTGCGTTACTACCGTTCGTTTCCAGGTTTCAACTTTTCTTTTGCAACTTTCTTTGGATTCAAGTCTGTTGGCTGAAATCTATAAGGTTTATTTAAAAAAGCTTGCAGCTTATATCTGTATGTATTTACAAAAAGTTATAAATAAATTGTAGAATTGCAAAAGACAGTTAAACATGAATCACAAAATATATGGTCTATCCAGACAACGCGACGTGCGATTTGTTGGACATTTCATGACATATGTATAAATTCCAAATTGGGTACCTAACATTTGCAAATGAAGACATTGATGTAGAAGGCTCTAAAAGTCATAGGGTCTTCAACCTGGACTTCCTTATTTGACTAAAGTAGCCAGCCCTACGCCACTCCCTTTATGGTGGATCGGCAGCTTGTAAAGGGCAGCTAAATGATTGCCTCGAGACGACGCTGGTGACCTCCTGATTACTGCCGGGTTCTCGCTGCTTGTACACATTCATAATGGATTAATAATAAAAAAGATGAAAGGCCAACTGAGGCCGGCGATACTTTCAATAGGTGCTTGCGTACGTATTTGGTAGATCAGGAAGCGTGTTTCTCTGTTTCCTGTTGTACTGCATAGCCGAATAAACAGTGTTCCTTTCTAGAGGTTTGCTAAAATTATGTCTCAAGTAATAAATACGGTGTACGTAAGTAACGTACTATGTAACGTTCTATGCTCCATATTAGTACTGTCTTATAACATTGGTGAGATATGGTATAACCGTGTAACCGTGTTATTTGTAACACTTTACTGCGTAGGTATATCTTCAGCAGTGGCACATTGAACTACATACTTTTGTTATTACGAAGGAGGTGAACATAATAATATACATGTTATTATTACGTAGATAATTCAAAACTAAGTAGGTTACTTAAATTAAATCCACTTGACGTTCCAAAAAAAAACCGGTCAAGAGCGAGTCGGGCTCGCGCACCGGGCCGCGAGGGTTCCGTATTGTGAAACGTGAAATGCTTTTAAATTTGCATCGGCGAGGCCTATATTCGATTTTAACATTGCGGTGTAGAATATTACAGTTTTAGGTCAACACCATCTCTTGACTGATAGTGGAACTAATGTAATTTTGTTGATGATTTCTGAAAATGTGTGCTATTTAGAGACTTTTTTTTATTTTTCCTGTAATCTTTACATAAACTTCTATCACATAGAATAATTTCAGATTTTTCTCTATGCAAACTTAGGAGATAAGGAACGGTTTTTTTTTAAATTTTTCATCAAAAGTAAAAGTTCCGAAAACTATGCGACCTAAAAAAAAAGATAACATTTTTGAGAATGTGCAAACAGCCCCACTTCAAATTTATAAGATCCCCTTTCAGTCCCTGTTATTACAAAAATATTTTTATTTTTATTTCTTTCTAATTTGCAAAATAGTTGGGCAAACGTCATCTAAAACTATTCCAAATTTCACGTTGATAGCATTAGTAGTTCTTGAGATATCCAGCTGTGACAGACGGACAGACTAAGGGTTCCTTTTTACCATTTTGGTACGGAACCCTAAAAAGAAGCCAAATAATAAGTGCTTCTGTATTATGAGAAAAAGAGGCTATTACGTAATAACGTAAATGCAACAGCATTGTCAAGTTTTTTCATCTAAATCTAAGAATCCTTTATCTACCATTCGGAAAATTAAATTGTAAACGAAATGACTGGCTAATTAACTGCAATACCGCTCACATCATTAATGCTATTGTGTAATAATTACTGAATTACAACATGGCCTCAAGTTTGTACTATATTTGTGTATGAAATCGTGCATCGGCTGCACGCACAACACGGCGAGTGTGTGCGAAAAAACAGAGTTTACGTGATCCATGCAATTAGTCTCATGCGAGCAATCGTAATCGTTTCAACACAGACCAGCTTAGTCAACATTTGCTGTTAGATAAGGTTAGACTCAACAACCTTATTATAATATGTGTTCATAGATTAAAGACAGTCAAAACATTTTTTGATAATATTAAAACTTACACTCCCTTCCGCTCCACCCAAAGCGGGAGGGGTCATTTGATGATATCACATCCTGAAAAAAAAGGTATGTGTTATTTAGTAAGGGCACGTAAGGGCAAGACGCCCTCAGGAAATTATAAACAAAACCAGTGCATCGCAGTCCACGGCTAAACATTAGTCTCTCCAAAGAAGGACCCCTGCATTCCATACGTGCAAGTTTAGAATACAAATAAAAATATAATATGTTTTCAAATCACACCGCAAATGTGGTTTTCCTGACCAGACGATGTCTCACTTGTTTGTGTCCTCACACCTTTAGAAATGCACTCATAAAATTGAGGATTAAAGTTGATATCTGTCTGTGTATTGAGTGGTCTGTCCAACAGCTCCCAGACACAAAATAACTATCATCAACGAAACCATGATACGTATGAATTTCCAATCAGCTTTCTTCATTGGTTTCTTAACTAACAACATCAATAAAAACGAATTGCTAGTTATCCAACGATATTTCATAATGTATTCACGGATCATTTAATCCAATGATTCACTGGATTGTCGGAACTGGAACAGCTATAAAATACAAACAGACCAAAGTATTACAAGAAAAATCTTCGTAGAATATCTCAGGTCTTAACATGAATAAACTGTACACGTGTCAGACTGGTTACTTTAATTTTATTGTGTTACAAGTCAATCCTATATCGAATCTTCCAAGAAAATACATAATAGGTTTATCATGCTTGCCTGAGGCAAAAGTTATTCTTTGTGTATTATGTCAAGTAAAATACCAAAAGGTCCAGCATCATTATCGTGTTTACGTTGTTTTAAATCGTAATCTTCTAGAGACTGCTTGTGTATGTTATTTATATTATCACGATACTTTGTATAGGTATGGAGCAGACTATAAGAAACTTTATTAATTTAAGTATTTTCTTACAGAATTACCGATATAATTAATCTAGTCGGTGCGGTTTGCCCGATTGGTTGGCCTCGCCGAGAAGCGCCGCAGCACACCTGGCAAATTATAATGAAGTTTCCAATAAGACAATAGTGAGCCATTGCCGATTACCCGTTCTGAACATACACGCTTAACGAACACATATTATACGACAATACTCATAAAAAACATATATATTTCTGGTTCGCTGGGCACGCACGTTATCTTGTTTTTCCTTTTGCGAGAACAAAACAAGTTACCGTGATAGGAAACGAATCGTTTGTAATGCTAATATAATAAGCTAAATGTATGTAAAATGGCAGTTTGGGATTGTTAAGATTACCTTGCTTTATTTAAATTCTCGACAGGAGATTCGAGCTTAACTACTGATTGGAAAAACCAAGTAGCAGGTTTGGAGTCCAAACAAATAAACGTGACGATTCACTTTTACTATCTTCCTTTATTAGGTAAGTACATGTACGATCAAATTAAATTAGTGGGTGTGACGTTCTCTGCTACCATGTTCTTTGTAGACTACTCGTCTCTTTTTCATGCATAAGCATAATCAGACTAAAATGATCCCACTGCTGGGAGACAGGCCTCCTCTCTGAGAGAGGGAGTGGACCGAAATCCACCACGCAGGCCCAGTGCGGGTTGGTAGATGTCACATAATATCTTCGAATTTTTGGTTCAAGGACATGCCGGTTTCCTCACGATGTTTTCCTTCGCCGTTTTGTGAGTAGTGGTGATGAATACTTTACGTGAAATAAAGCGCTTGTCTGGATTCGAACCTACAAAATACAACTCGCAAGTCGCGGTCATTACCACTGGGCCACCAATGCCCATGACATGAACTTAATGCTAGCCAACATAGAAAAAGAAGAAGAATATCCCTTTTATATCCATAATACTTTCCCAGCCTCTATTTGTAGATCCGTTATCTAGCAGTAGACTAGCTTCATAAAATATAACTTCAAACTTGAGTCTTTCATCCAATTATTGCAACCTAAAAGAAATAATTTGCTATGTGGTCAGGAACAAAGTTTTCTGGCAAACATTATTCACAGAGCCGCGGTTTTCCTCCACAAACGTAAACAATTGATTAAGGACTCGTTAACCTATTTTTAATGAAACATTATCAGCAAGGATATAATTAGTTTACGTTCGATGGTTTTATACAGTTTCAAATGTATACCTACTAATTGGATTCTAGAATAAATGACTATCGCATGCCGTTATCAGCTCACGTCTACGTAATTGTTACCAGAACAGGGCTAGTGGAATTGACTAACAAATGAATTGCTTCTCAATATTATCACCATATGTTACTACATTATCTTTATTAATTTTTTTCCCGCTCAAGTTTAATTCCACCTACCTAATAATGTTTCTTGTATTCCTGTCGCCTGTGCTGTCGTGATGCACATTTACATAACAGCTTTGTTGATCTCCTAGGTATTTCTCGTATATACTTACCTACGATAAGATTATAAAGTCTAAGTATTTTCCGTATCTGTTGCAATATCTACCTTTAATTTTCTTTGCTACGAGACTTTGATACAAACTAAGGAAAATTCTACATTATCTCCAGCAATAGCTTATTATCATTTTAATAGCTCTCTACAGTTTAATGAATGATCATTCTAGTAACGAGAGATTAATGATTGTTAATTATGACGCGGTTCATAATCACTTTATGAATTAAATATACCTTTAATAACTTACAGATTTTTGCCATTTACATTCCATATACTATGATCATAGAAATGTAAAAAACAGTATATCTATGACTATGATCATCCTGTACTTGTTCTTTGTGAACATTAAACAAACCTGAAATGAACAGGACCTGACTAATACCATTTTCGCTTTTTTAATGGTTCTATAAGTGCGGTATATAGGTGACATAGTATTGTTTCGCATTCAAACAACCGGTAAACCAGCGGAAATACATATTAGTTGCATAACACTTGGTTGGTAGACGTAGACACTGAGGGAAACTGTAAAAGGGTATATAGAAAATTACGCTTTTCATTCAGAATAACGAGCATGTACTCACGTTCAGTTCTCTTTGAGTCACTTAATAACAGGTAAATGTATAAAAATTATAAGGAAGCTAGCATAAGTACTAGACTTAAACCCATACTGTATTTTTCCATCATAATGGACACAATTATAGGCGCTTCTGTATAACAAACTAGACTTACGCAATATATCTCACACTATATGGTAAGGTTTAGTTAACTATTCACCTCTGGTTTGCCTTAGAAGTGCATTTAACTCGTAACCAGAAAAATCCACTTCTTGTGATTGATATGCAAAGATCACACAACATAATTATATCCTTTAAAATTACCTTTAAAGATAAACGATAGAACAAATAAGTGTACGGAAAATACAATAGAACATATTATGCGGAGTTCCTCGGGGCGGCATTGCGGGCCCAGCAATGTTCTTGCACAATAACTCTAAGTTATTTCCTCTCTTGCTTCCGTTTTCTCGTCAGACAGCTTGGGAGGGGAAATTTAACCTTAATGAGATCCAGACGTTACTCTTACTTTTTCTGCTATAATATCTACAAGCTTATTGCGAAAAGTATCAAAAATTTTCTTTGAATAAAAACTTTACAACAGCTAGTTTGTCATCTAACAGGTTTTTATAACATTAAAGAAAATTCGGGAAGTTATTAATTACTGACTATGAAAAACCGTCCCCGTTCTTCTTTCTATCTTAGGGCCTGGCACACCACGTTTTTTAAATACGCCGTCGACGCCCGTTTGTAGCGATACAGACGCGATACGCACGCGAGTCAGACGCAGCCTGTAGACCTTCTGTAGGATAAAAGCGCGCCGTCGACGGCGCGTTTAAAAAACGTGGTGTGCACAGGCCCTTACTGTTTCCTTTCCACTATTCGTTTTTATCCAATTTTCGCTGATTATAAAAATGAACAATGAAATGCTGAAGAACATCTTGATTCTGTAAATACTCAACCTGTCATGTAGATTGTGTATAAGTCGGTATTATGCAAGCATATTATTATCCAACAGCAACAAAAGTACCTACAACGGAAGGATTGCGAAATGAAACCATATTGTGCATTACCTACATGCAAAAAGTACCTATAGCGAAAATTTACGACGGAGAATTCAAAAACCCTTTTGAATTACAAAACGAGTAAGTAAACTGAAAACTTTTTGCGGTCGTTTTTATCGCAGAGCATCATGATAGTCTGCTGCACGACGCATTAAAATTTAACCAAGAGGTAACGGTGTTCAATTTTAACTCGTTATGTTGTAGGAGATTCTGAGAAATGTAATAACTATTATCTCGAATCAATTGCATCGAAAGTAAAGATCCTTTAGCAATAAGCAGACATAAACGCGTCGGCTGGTCGACTCGCTAATAGTTCCAATAACGCTGATCGCTCACGAGGAAGTTTAGGACCGGTTCCACCACACAAGCGACGCGGTGTCGCCGACGATATACACATGCCATTTATTATAATACCCCCCCTTCTACTGACAGTTTACAACTAGGAAGTATTGGTACTCGTATGACGCGATTATTGCAACGTTTATCGTAAGTTATCGCTCGTTACGGAAAGTTCTTGGTCTCTTTGTTTTATTTTCGTGGCTATGACGGTCGACAAACAAGTTTCGTAGGAGCTATGATAATGTGAACGCGTGAATAAATAAACTAATTAATTTTTCGATTTAATCTTGAGCAAAAATGGTGATCGGTACCGTAGGTACGAATAAAATGCAAATTTGTGCAAAATGTACGTTCATTCGATACCAGTATTGGTATTATAAAAAGTTTGAAGACAGTGTTTCAAATTGCAGATCCAGCCTGCCCCGAGCACCTAATCGCGGTTGGAACGGCTCGCCTCGAATTATAACAGCACGCACTAATTTGAATAATGAACAATGTTACCCCCGTAACCGGTTTGATCACGCGACCGCGCGGCGGCGTGCCTGCGCGAGCGCTGCTTTACGATCAAGGGATGCTGGCCTATAAACGTGAGCAGTAAAACCTTTTGCCATTCTCTCGAATTCAACGTTAAAAGAAATGAAAATGTAAAGTTATTGCGAACCGTTTTACGAATCCCAAAATCCCAAGTAATGGTAGAGTTCATCAGAAACGTTGGTTATCCACAAACACGTCCGAGGAAGCATCATTAAAGTTACATCGCCAGCAATTCATCATTGGAAGTTTTTTGTTTGTTCGTTAGAGATTCGAACTAACATTTAAGAACAAAAGGGTCTAGGAAAAAAACTGACGCCCGCAGAGTTGGGACGAGAACAAAGCGTGCATTCGCCAAGTTATGTTTTTAGGTACAATCTGAAGTAGGCCTGGCCATTTAAACTGCCACATAAATCGCACCCGTGTGGACGGAAACAATGAGAGCAGCCATTTATGTTTTGTTTTTTTTTTGCCAACGAAATAGTCGACTAGCGGGATATTACATAAGATCGCTCGGCATTTCGATACTACTTACAAACGTCCGACTGACTCCAATCGACCGGCTTTGTGCGTGTTTGAAATAAATCCAAACTGGTATTGCTTATTCGCATTGAGTCTGTATTCAATCCAGACTCCATTTATGTAATTAGCATAATGTGATATTAAGATTATTACTTTGTATAATAAAAGGAAGTCATAGAATCGATATGATATTATTCTTGTCTCAATATCGTTTAATGAATACTATAAATATTAATTATATAAGTTTTTTTTTCGCTAATTACATAACCCAAGTACACAATTGACAATTGAGTTTATTTCTGGAACAGTAATATGAGATCACTAACATGTTTCCAGGAAATAGACCGCAGCATCTTATTATAAACAAGTTTATCTGGTGTCCAAATTATACGGATTGTTTTCGCTTTTAGCTTTAAACATTATCGTCGGCACCATTAATTAATATTGCGCTTATCAACTTAAACTGGGTTGTGGTTTGGCCTGTGATAGTTAGATATTATTAGTACTTATTCTTATTTCCGTTCATAATGTTGAGTTTGTTATTTCATATTCTTGATTGATCCATTTTGAGTCTGTCGAAACATCAGCAACCGCACAATTACGCAGTCAAATTGTGAGATCACGATCATCGCGTGAAGAGATTTTCAATGACGTTACAATTACCAATTTGAATTGGACGGTTAACCAAATAAATTAAAAACAATATTAATGGTTATCATTTGAATTTCATAAACTAATAGAATAATAGGTTAGCGGGTTGAATCATTGTTCGTTTCTGTATCGTGGCGGAAGTTTCAACCGCTCACATGTGCTATAATGTGGCCACTGTTGCAAGAATGTGGAATTTTCATATTTAAAACACACCACAGTCCACAATTAAACAAAGTTGGGCATAGGAATATGTTTTGGATACAAAGGCGTCAAGACATAGTAAATTCATCGTTTTTGAAAACGTAAAATGATAATTAAAAACCTTCTGTTGCAAGAATGTTGTTTACACATTTATCAAGTCGGTTAAGCAATTGTCGGCCTAGCTGACATTTAGATGGGTGAGTCTAAATTGATTTGTGTTTGGTCGTTTCATCAATGACGCGTCTCATCAGCATCACTAGGTACCTAAAACATCTGGAGTCTGGAATGCTCTTTTAAGTTTTGAACGATATGTTCTACCATATCGTTCAATGTTGTATGTTCGTTCTTGTGATTCTTTAGTTGTAGTGGTGGTGATGCAAAAATAATGTCTGAATGATTTTTAAAGTGAATGTTACTTACAAATTGTTCCAATGGTTTTAAACTTCTACCATGTGGTTTTTGTATGGCCTTTAATAAATTATTAAAAACTCTATATTTGTAATTTGTATGCCCAATATGTATTTAAGTAATCACAATATTTCCCCGTAGGTAAACACGTGCCTAGTTATTACGTTTAGGTTAAATGTCATACATACATAACCCAAAGGCATGTTCGGCAAGGCATTGTTGATTGTTTAATAGAAAAGTAAGTAATACTTACCTAATTGTGAAAAATATAAAACGTATTGGTCAGTTTCATAAAAATCATAATGGTATGGTGTCTTGATTCATATACCTACACGTAAGTACGTTACACTCAATGACTGGAGGCAGTGGAGCCTAATAAAAAAAGCACAAATCTCGAGCGCAATGTAAGTTTAAATGAGTACATTCGATTTAACATCTTACTTTATCATTGAAGTTAATAATTGAAATATATGGTGTGAGTTGAGACGTGGAGAGTCGAGGCCGATATGCGCTTATCACAAGCCGACGACCCCAGCCCGCGTGGCCGATAGCGCGCCGCCCGCGCTGCCTGTGCGGCCTGCGCCGATTGCACCGCGGCTGTAACCTACCGATATTATTCCAATATTTTATACCGATAATTGTAATCCACGGTTTCGATATCGATCTTTGTTTAGACCAATGTACCGACGGCATAAAGCACACATAATTGGCACAATCACCTATTAGTCTTTATCGGTGTAACAATCATAGATATTTGTCTATGAATTTGATATTCTAGGACAGTCAGTCTGCGGCAAATGGTTATGAGGTATTTAAGTACTAGAAGAGTTATAAGTTCAGCACAAAGGAAACTCAAGGACTTGCTAAACAAAAAGCGACATAAAAAACAGAAATAGAAAGCACTGCGCTGCAAATGAGAATGTTATTTATAGAAAAATATCAACAGGACACAATTGTATCGTTGGGCATCGACTCGCTGCGGCCAGCTCAGTCGTCGACTCCACAATTAGCCATCAATTGACCCCAGCCGGCTGGACCAAAGGCGCCACTTCACCAATCACGCGGTTCGTAGTGGCCTTGGTACTCATAGAGCATCGCATGGAGTCGTGACGATCATGAGACGTGCATCAGCAGATCCACAGCTGATACTATAAGTGCATCTCTTCAATTCAATTGCCAATCAAACAGTTTCAGGGTAATTGTCGGTCATCGCGATAGTTTTTGTGTTTGGTCTCGTGACACAGCTGTAGGTAGTCTTGATTGTCTGAAACTAAACTACTACACGTTTTTTCTTGCGCGAGTGTCCGTGTGTATCATTAGCTGGATGTGCATTTCAGTTACCTCATTTAGGTTAATAAGAAGAAACGACGACTTTGATCATCAATTTTAAGCCAATCAATATTATCCCCACGCTTTCTTTAGTTGGTTTAAATTCCAGCCTCTTGAATTTAAACTTCGTTTAGCAAAACAAATTCTGCAACTTGGTGCAAATTCCACTGAGGTGCAACTGCAAAGTAATGTAGAGTTTTGATTCAAAGAGGACTTAGTTATTACTAAGTCCTCTTTGAATCAAAACTCGTTTGAATCGAAACGATTTCTCGTAATCAACATTTACAACTGTGTAGGATGCTGTGAATGCAGATGACAATTAGCTTACGGACTATTTTCCTCGATTATGTGTAGGACGAGTCAATCAACCAAATGATTTTCCTCAATTTCTTAACGAATATGTATGTGTACCTATGTGTATGTGTGAATATGTGTGGCATTAAGTCCGCCTTTGTACAATATTTCTTTTACTTGTGCATAAAGTTTTAATAAATAATAATAAATATGTCAATAAAAATGAACTTAATAGGATTCTTCTATTGTACGAATACTTTCTACACAATAGCCAACATTTTACGTAGTTCGTATGGTAAATTAAGTATCTGTAGGTATAAAACGAGCTCGTTGAGCCAATTGCTGGGTTTGCTCAGTAGCTAGCTGGCCGGCCGACGCTCGCGTCATTGCGCTCAAGTTGACCAATACAAGTAATGACATGACACTAGTTGTCTGTTTATATTGACTGATGATGACACTACACGATATTTGCATAGACGGTTGAAGGTCTGAGGGTTTTTGAACTGTTCGTGACATTGAACATTTTATTAACAGTCATAAATTATACTTTTAATTAACTATGAAAACAATTTAATCTTCCTCTTGTTATCATAACAGCCTTGCTCGCCTTTATTATCTTTGTCATGGCTTTGGATGATGACAGAATCGAATTCAATTTACCTTTATTAATTTAAACAAAAAAAAAACACACCAACATAATAGGTACTTAAAAAATAATAAAAGCTTGCTCGATAAAATGATCTCCATGACCCATCTAAGCTGACTTTAAGACTCGCACTTAATAGCAGATATACCTGTTATTTGTTTATCAAATAAAAATGTATTTACTCGGACAAAAAAGACCCATACTTAATGTTAGTAATAATATCTCATAGCTAGTGTTAGCAAATAAAATTATTGTTAGGAATTTAATTTTGAAGCGTTTTGCACGGAAAATGGCCAAGTAAGGTACACGTTTCTTACTTGACCATCCTCTCCACAAAATGGGAGAATAACAACTCTCCGTCACTGTTTTCAGAATGCTGTTGCTACTGACCCGTGTTCTAGTTAGGTACTAGTGATGCGACTTTTTTCGAGTGATCGCATGAAATCCGAATTTATAAACACCCGGATCGAAGTTAAAACCAGTAAATCTATCTATATTAATCTATGATGATGATACTAATAATAAAGCTGAAGAGTTTATTTGTTTGAACGCGCTAATCTCCGGAAATAACGGCGGATTTGAAAAAATCGTTTAGCAATTGACAGCCCAATTCCTGAAGAAGCTAACATTAGCATCACGCTAGGACCTTTAGGAGCTGAGCGAAAAAACTACAGAAAGAATGCTTACCGAAAACGTATTAAGGCTCCTACAAACAGGCGCGACACGCGATATAATCGCGCGCGACACATTTAGGTACCACTCGTTGCGCGACTTGCGGTGCCTTTGTGTCGCGTGTCGTGTCGCGCCTGTTTGAAGGAGCCTTTAAGTCGCGGGTAGAAGGTAGTACTAATAAAAAAGCTGAAGAGTTTGATTGTCTCTTTGTTTGAACGCGCTAATCTCTGGAATCACCAGTCGGATTTGAAAAATTCTTTTTGCATTTGATAGCCCAATTCCTGAGGAAGGCTATTTAACAATGATTTCACGCTAAGACTCTTAGAAGCCGAGCAAATAGATAAAAAGTCAGAAAGAACGCTATGCGAAAACGAAGTGATAATGCGGGCGGGCGATGCGATGCGACGGGGTAGGTCGGGGGAGTAAGAAATTACATGTGGTCGAAGTTGCGGACAGAAGCTAGTTTTATATAAACGAGTACTAAAAAGAGTGTCTGCTATAACTGATCAAATCAAGTTGAAATGACTTTGACATGTTCTAAAGCTCGGTTATACGTTTCAACGTTGATTGAACGGTTCTCCGAAGAAATTCTATCCCGCGCCAGACATATTGGAGCTGATTACTCGACTCTTGTTTCATTGTTTCCAATCTAGCTCCATTAAATCATCAATAATGTTTGTGATACATTTGTGTTCAGTTATTTTCGTAGTCCTACTTATAGAGGGCTTCAGTACATGTACTGAAGCCCTCACAAAGTCATGACTTTGTATGCGGTATTTACGTAATATCTAGGTCACCTAGATCCTGTGTGCTATTTAAGTTTTCTACTGACCTTTCTCAACTTTGGTCGCGTAGAATTTCAAGTATTTCTTCTTATATAAGTTTCCGTATTGGATGTGGAAGGTTTTCCTGAATTGTTGCTTGAAATAATTTCCAACTTTGTTAAGAAAACATTATGTATATTTATTTCCAGGTTCTTTAGTCACTTGAAAATATGAAAAGGTTCATTCAGCTTGAAGCTAAATTACTGCAAAGGATTTTTCCATCGTTATTTGGCAATCTTTTAGAGACACGTTTTCCTTACCAGATGAAAGAGTACCATTTTTTACTGGACACCCCACACCTATTTACTTTAATTAATACTGTTCGCAACAATATATTCATAAAAAACAATACCACTAAACTGGATTTAAGTATATATACATTTTATATACTACTGGAAATAATTGCTGAACAAAATACATTTTATGATTTTATTATACTTTGCACTACAATAAATAAATCAGAACAATAGTAAGTAACGTTTGTTATGATTAATATGCTTAATTAGTTGTAATGAGTAATAGAAGAGACAGGAAAACAAACAAAATGAATCAAAGCTAAAGTAATTAAACAGCATTGCAGGGAACGATGCGATGTATTTGTAGTGCTACGAGTATTTCAGTCTATTGCGTCAATGGATGGGTTCGTGGCGAATTACATAATAACAGCTGCACGTGTCGATTGATCAGGTTAAGCTACGCTTACCGCGGTCGGTCCGTGGATGGGTGACCTTTTTTTTACCGAGATGCCTCCGTGTCTCGGAAAACACGTAAAGCCATTAGTCCCAGCTGTTGTTCTTGGATCTTTGACGGTGTTTACGGTCGTCAAAAACCCGAACGTCTGACAACCAGTCTTACCAATCATCAGGTTAAGCTACGTTTGCCGCGGTTGGTCTGTGGATGGCTGACCATCTTTACATACCCCGTTGGTCCCGGCTTTCATTCGTGGATCTTTGACAGTCGTTACGGGTAGTCAGAAGCCCGAAAGTCTGACAACCAGTCTTACCAAGGGGTATCGTGTTACCCAGTAACTGGGTTGTGGAGGTCAGATAGGCAGTCGCTCCATTTAAAGTACTGGTATTCAGCTGCATCCGGTTAGACTGGAAGCCGACCCCAACATAGTTGGTAAAAGGCTAGGTAGTTTGATTTCACTCAATGGCGTAAACTACTGCAATGCCGTTTAAGGGCAATACGGGCAAAACTAATCCTTATTGACGATCGATGTTTGCGAACAGCTGGCTTGCGCTAATGAGTTATCTAGACGAAGGTGCATGCTGCAGAATGGGGAAGCAATAGATGTGAAAAATGAATAGGACTGTGGACAATATCTAGATGTGCTGCTGGAAAGTTTGTCCCAGTGTAAGTCCCAGTCACAGTCCCAGTTAAAGCACTAGGAAGTGGTGAAGGGCTACAGTCTTGGGGGACTGCATGTGATTGTGATGACGTACAAAAAGTGCTGATTCTCAGCCTAATTTGATTAAATGACTTTTGATTTTGAAGAACTATTTTCGTGTCGGTTGGAGCCATGTTGGGGCTCTACAACAATAGCGAGCCTATAATGACGTGATAAAAAGATTAGCGAGTCCGCAAGAGTGGCAGTGAGGCTGATGGCCCCTAAGGCGCCGGACGTACTTACGTATGACCAACGTAGACTCTTCTCAGAAGCATCCGACCCATGGGTGTGTGCGGCGAATAATAATAACAATGATGGTGGTATCGTTGAGCACATCAGCTTGTACGTGTTTGTCCGCATTACTCTCGAGTCCATCCAGTCTTACCAAGGGGTATCGTTGAGTTTTGGAGGTCAGATAGGCAGTCTCTCCATGTAAAATACTGATATTCAGCTGCTACGGTTAGACTGGAAACCGACCCCAAAACAGTTGGGGAAAAGCTATGCAGATGATGATGACTCTCGAGTCCATCCCTTTTTGTCATTGCTTGTTCCCATCGTCATCATTACGAAAGGAGTTAATTTGATATACATAGGTTGCCTACATAGATTATCACAATGGTCAGTCTTGTGCTATCCGCGTTCCAGGTCTTCGGTCCACTTTATTGGCTATGCTTGTCACTTTTAGTATGAATTTTAATACCGTGGAAATGTATAAGTTTTCTTTTTTTTCCAGTATCTTATAAACTGCGGCGTAGATATGCAGACAGCCCGTGGTTCAGGTGACTTTATGAGCTAGCTGACATTTGGCAAACAATCTAATTTCATGACCTGTGTCTCGTAATGTTAATTACTTTGCTTACCTTCTATTCATTGAATCAAGTTTTTCTGATTGAACAGACAGCATGGCAGCTAAAGCATTAGGAAGTGGTGAAGGGCGGGGGTTTTGGGTAACTGTCTTATGTAATTTTGACGTTCGAAAAGTGCTGATTCTCAGCCTTATTTGAATAAATGACTTTTATTTTGATTTCTAGCTCAAAAAGAGGATACAAAGAGTTATAGAACCCTGGATCGTTTAGAGCGGCCTTTGTGGATACGCGTTGAAATAATGATGATGAAAAGTACAGAGACGTTGGTAACTTATGGAGTGAATGTAACAACAAGTTAGTTATGATATTATTATGAGTGCGGAAGTACTAGATCGTGCTTCTGAGTAGAAACTCGCGCTACAATTATATCACTTACTCATTAGCTGTAAACTGTGAACTTGTTTGCTAACATCATTAGTAATGCCTTCGCACATATTTTCATAACTTATCGCGTATATAAATGGTAAATCTTGCTTCTTCTTAATGTAAGATCCTTGTTTGGAAAAGCAGTTGCTTGTATTGTCTGTATCCTGTATGAGCTTTAATTCTTCATCAATAGCACCCTAAAAAAACAGCTATTTCATAGAAAAGTGTTATAATCGTACCTACTCTACGCGGTCAAAATGTACTAATAATATAATATACTTTTATTTGAATAGTTTCAAAGAAACATGATCTCATAAAGAGTTCCTGTTTCTCAAATCACTACGTATCCACAACACTAGGCTCACACAACATGATATAGGGTTTCTTTCACTTAGCCTTCCTTACATACGAATCAACTGAAATAAATGTCAATACTACACTCCGAGCAATGGTGGTCACGAGCAGTGGTGGACAAGTAGTAACGTCCGCGGCTTACGAGTTGTAAGTTCGTACTTTGTGTAAATTATTCCATCACCACTGCTCTCAAAATGAAGGAAAACATATTGAGGAAACCGGCATGTCTTAGAACCGAAAAGTTCAAAAACATGTGACTTCTACCAATCCGTACCGCGCCCGCGTGGTGAATTACGGGCACGGCCCACTCCCTCTCACCAAGAGGTGACCTCAGGCCTGAGTCCCAGCAGTGGAAACATTATAGGCTGGTAACGCTTACTACTGCACTACAAAGTAACCTCAACAAAATAAATTATTTATCTTCGTCGGGTCTTCTTAAAGTTAAGGTTTCCAAACCTCCCCGTGCCGGACGGCGCGTACGTGTTCCACGCGCGCCTCAAAGAGATGTCAGCATCAACCGAAGGGGCCCGCCAGGGCCGAAGCCTGCCGGGGCAGCGGGATTTTCCGAAAGGGTTACCGCTGACCCGGAACATAAAGGGCTAAGGAAGGAACACGGGTGGGTTTTAGTCAGTAAGAGTCTGACACTCCCTTCTGCTCCACCCAGAGCGGGAGGGGTCATTTGATGATTTCCTATCTTGAAAAAAAAAAGTTCCCAAACCTTAAACAACGTGATTAAACAAAAAAAAAATATAACCACGTTCGTAAATATTGCCTTTCTAAATATTGAAACGCAAACGCATGTTTTAAGTACATTTATTTTGTTTGAAACTTTAAAACCACCAATCTAACTTAACTTCACGGAAGTTATTTCCTTATCAAATTATAGGCTTTCTTTTCGATGAAGTTCGCTTAACAATTTCTTTATATGCGGAAAATTGCCTTCGGTACACCCAAAGCAATTTACTTGAGAGGTATTTGAAAATAATCTTTGGTATGAAGCTTAACAAGTCAACATAACTTAGTTACAGACTGGACTTCAAGGTAACTAGAACGCCCGTATAGTTACAATTACAACCAACAGTTTTGCTAGAATAAACGCGTTTAGTACTTAATTACGATTTCGAATGTCAATATTAGGGCTGTTACAAATTACAAGCCGCCAGTTTGCTCTGATAAGTGTCTATGCCAGCAGCGACTAGTCTGCAACCACTCACAGTAACAGTTGCGCTTGCAACACAAGCATTACACCGCGGAAACATGTGTTCATTATTTATCCGATATAACCATACGGATACTCTTATAGTCAGTTTATTGGCTCGCCATGTATTTTATTATGCCTTATCAATCATCGTAACTACGTATGTTATAAATAATTGTAGGCGTTACTTCACCGGCATCCTTAAAACGCAACCTTTTAAAAGCTCCTTAAACTTTTTGTTGAGGACTCGTTAAACTTCCGCGACGAGTGCTTGAGTGTTGACTATTGACTATTATACTTAGTACGGAAACCTCAATGGTGGGCCGGACTTGCGCAGGAGCTCGTCTTAGCTCGGTAGTTTATGTGAGTTAAAACGTACCTTTCACTGAGCGAACGAACGGTGGCGGAAGCTCAGTTATGTCACGGCGAGGCTCAGTGGGCCACCGGCTGACCGTAATGGTCGCGGCACACTTAGCACGACCCACGAAAACAAGCGTTGCGTCAACAACACATGACAACATATTGCATAATTTTTGATATTTCTGTTCAGCTTATTATTTCTTCAACGGATTTTCCCGCTGCGGGTCTTCCGGCACACTTAATATGATTGACGAAAGTGTAACAAATGAGGCTTAGTGTCGTAATCTTTTAACCTGACCTTAGCTTTTTCATAATGTTTTGTTGTACTTAGTGACGGTTATAGGGACAGTGTGAATAAGGTTTGTTTATCTACTTTTGCACATAGGTTCAATACGTGTGATATTTTACGAGCACTCGGCGCTATTTACTTTACATACCGATGATAAGTGTATGTGGCTACCCAGCGATATTATATTAATACACAGAGAATGAAACAGCATTTTATTTAAGGTTTCATTAGATAGCTGATGAAAACTGATGGAAGACTAGAAGTGACAAAGCATCAATTTATTTATTTAACCATTTATGTACACAATATAAACATACAAGAAGAAAAGAATAGAATAATAGGTACAAAGGTGTTGTTTATTTCTAAAGAAATGTCTTCCAGATACTTGCCAGCAAACATATCTTTGATAGAGCTTTTACAGTCATGTTTGTCTTGAAACTTGTTCAAAAGTAGATATATAAAACAAACAAAACGTGCACATACGTATAAGTAGATAAGCGCCTTCTAAATGTCAAGATGTAACATCAGAGTGAGGTCATCGCGTTCTTCTGTGACATTTCGAAGGCGGGTAAACGAGAGGTAACACAAAATAGGCTAAAACAACTGATTGTAACTATGTATTTACAAAACTTGTTCAGATTTGTATGTTATCCGCCTAACCTCATTTTACCGACGACGTCGAAGAATGTTGGTATAGACCGTGTAAAATGGCGGGTGACGTCATCGAACGTTTGACTTGTTGCTCGCCCGAGCACTCGATGTTATGCATTACGAGTTACGACGCCGACTAAGATGGATGTTTACGTTATAGAGATGAATTGACGACATTATTACGCCCGTATCTGTACGCAAATTGAAATAGAGGTCGTAAAGCATAATATAATAACTTACCACTGCTGCACTCTGGTGCAAATTCTATTGCTTACAAACTGAACTAAATTTAAGTTCAGTGCATCTTTTTCTTTTTAATTCATTAAGAAAAGAGCAGAAGATAAATTTTAGTTTAGTCCTGTCAAATTAATCAGCGCCTGACGTAAATCGACGTAATTTTAGTAGGCAAGTTTTTAATCACGTCTTAACTTGTATGGAGTAGTGTCAGGCGCTGATTAATTTAACAGGACTAAACTAAAATTTATCTTCTGTCCTTTTCTTAATGAAATAGAAAGAAAAAGACGCACTGAACTTAAATTTAGTTTAGTTTGTGAACAAGGAAATCGGCACCATTATTAGATAAGTAAGTTGCTTCTACGTAGTTATAAAAATAGTCTCAATGGCAACATTAAGGAAAAATAATTATAATGAATAGTACCTACAGCACAGTCCACCAATTTTGCTGAATATCATTAAGTAAATGAACTTGTATCGAATATTTATTTAAATATCATGCTGTGATTTAATCCTGCTCTATAAAATTAGAGTGGGTCGGGTTTGAGCAAAAAGTTTAAGACTGAAAATAGTTGAGCGGCGAAGCGTGGCGACTCAAATTGGGCAGTGCGTGGCGTGCTCCACTCCACTGCGCAGGAGTTGACCAGTCATCGTCTACCCTAAATATGGACCTTGGATCCCATAGTACCAAGATACATAACGGAAGGCACACAATCCAAGCCAACACAAAAAAATCTTTGCTCTTAAATAGAGATACAAAAAGCTTATGTATATTATAAATTACAGTCATTATTGCTAAGCCATTATACATTTATTATATTTATACCTATACGGGATCTCATTTAAATTGCAAAACTACCTAATGTTGTTAATGAATGAAGTAATGCACAACAATCATGCATAGAAGAAAATGTAATGTAATAACCCATTACCATAACCATAAAGCGGTATTAGTCAAAAATGATAATATGTATCCGAAACAGGAGTCGAGCGCAGGCATTATGTAAATAATGCACAAAGATGTTACGTAAGCGCGCGAGCATAGCGTGTCAGTCAAAAGACTTCAACGCGCTTACTTATCTAAACATCATCGAATGTAAGTAAATGTAGTTATTTCACGCACTTCCTTATAAAGCTGGCTTTAATCTTAATAAGGAATTAATAAATATCCAGTTCACCTGGAACTTCCTAGTTGTTTACTTGAAAATCAGCATCAATCGTCGGCAGTGAGAGTGGAGCGAGCTGCGGGCGCCCGCGCGCGGCGCACCGGCGCGTTACGTCAGCGCTCGCACACACTCACACTTTCACTGTTAGATAATAGCTCAACACTACGCCACTGCCTTACTTACACACTTAAACACACAATAGGAAGTTGTTCTATTACACGTTTATACGCTGTACAATTTTAGTGCAGAAAAGTCAAACGGACAAATTCGTTATGTAGCGATGACGCAACGCGACATTTAATAATTGCCGATAATAATAATTATTATATTTAACTTGTTGTCGTATTCAGCAGCAGACAGATGCAGGTCGATAATTATTATGATGTAAGTCTGTGTTTAATACGTACTAATAATGTTATTATCTAATTTATCAAGCTTCTTATTTGGTAAGGAGATTTTTACATAAATGGTTAATTAAGATCGAGTACTTTCGGTCGATTCTGTAAAAATATCACCGTGAAAACTTAGGTGAAGTGAGTTTGATTTTGCTAGGAATTGACACTATTAACAGCTCACTACACGCTCACTTCACCTAAGTTTTCACGGTGACATTTTTACAGAATAGCACCACTACTTATTATACAACGGACCTTCTCTCTGCGCTTTATGTATGAACAGATATCCATCATAAGTTATGTGATTGAGGCACGGATTTGGTCCATGGCTTGAGCATCAATTTATCTCGTTAGACTTGACCGAGTGGCTGCAACCATCAAATCAGTGGACGCACAAAAAGGCAATTAGGTGTTCGTATTTGTGTAAGGAGCGTGATGTTGGAGCTATTTACTTCGCTAATTGATCAAGCGGAACTTTGTTCGTTAACTCATAAGTTCATAATGTAACATCGTGTGAATTCGTGCGCCTTTATGCGTGTACGCACCCACCCGTACGCAAAATACGCGCATTGACGTGGAGTTGCGGACACCAGCCCGTATTACCTATTACCTATTACCTATGCGTGTACGCAACACGCTGTATAGTCTCGGTGTACGTAATCGTTTTTACGGAAAAGCTCTCGATTGCTATCATAAAATGTAACTGCTGTTAGCTACTAGCTGCCATAACTACTTAGCGCCACATGGCACACTTACACTCGTAAGAGATTCGCCTTTCGCTCTGTTAACTAACACTTCATTAAAAACCTCTAAGTAATTAGGTAGCATGCTACCTAATAACTTGTAATGATAATGTGTTTTGTGATTCTTCTTTTAATTAGACTAATACAACCAATACCTACCAGTTTTATATTACGTAAAAATTGGTGTTTAATGCATATTAGCGCCGCTTGTTTCTAGCACCAATGCCGGTGGCATAATTTATGGCCACATAACACAGAAATGTGAAGCAAGGATAGTTATTCTTGGCAGACAGCTTTTGTGCCCGGTGTTACATGGACCAATACACATTCACACAAAATATGGAAATCCTCTATGATCTAGAATTTAGTATACGAAACATTTCAACATTTTCTCTTGCAAAACCTGTATTTAGGCAAAACTTTTGTATACCTATCGAAGTAGGTAAGTTTACAAAAGTTTAGCCCAAATACAGGGTAAAGTTACTTAATACATAACCAAAGTCTAAAACTAAAACAAACAACACAGATTTGATTACATGATTACGTTAACATTACGCGTATACAGATCGTAATTTCTTAGATAATAACAAGCTAATTTTACATTCGGAATAATAATCTGAAAAATTAAAAACAATAAATACAAATTATGATGAACGATCATAGGTCTCGGCACATCGTCCTTGGTATGCAGTGTATGAAGATCTGATGATTTGAAGCACCTACTTTACTTACTTATGAGTACAGACAGCGAAATAGATAAGTATGCAGGTTGCTGAAAAACGCCTTTTTGACCCATTACTTGCTCCTGCTGTGTAGTCAAATTGAAATCGTTCGTCTTTTGTTTAAAAAGAATACAGCCAGTATAGTGCAAGCCTGGAGGATATTCATTGCTTGTCCGTATACCAAACTCCTTTGTCGACTGTACACATTCGTGGGCTGGTAACACCGCACGCCGCCATATCCGCATGTGGTTTGACCTTGACTTGACTCGTTCAGTAATTTTATTCCGTACTTAGTGTTCCGTATCATGATGAACACTGTATAGGCGTGTTTAGGTGCCTAATGTAGTTGTGAAGCTCATTTGAGTGTATGGCGCTGTTATTTAGATATATAGACGAGCCATTATAGTCTTTAAACGCGTATATTGCCTTGTTTTTATAGTAAACTTGGTTTGACTAAGTAATGTAGTTTGTTTTTTGGGTAGCGTTTGCAGTTCATTATTTAATATCACAAAAGGAAGCTAGAATCTACTTCCTGGAGGCTCTATTGTCTTTTTAAAGGTGACTCGTTAAGAATATTAATTCACTAGTTCTTTGTTTGACTAAACTATTTCCTCTAGTTCACTAGTAATCCAGCTTTCAATTTCAATTGAAAGTTATTTACATCAACATGTACTTTCCATTCGAGGGGCCCGTGGCTAAATAATAACAGCCGCACAGGTTTATCGATCAGGTTAAGCTACGCTTGCCGCGGTTGGTCTGTGGATGGGTGACCATCTTTACACACCGAGACCCCTCCGTGCCTCGGAGAGCACGTTAAGCCGTTGGACCCGGCTGTCATTAGTGGATCTTTGACAGTCGTTACGGGTCGTCAGAAGCCCGAAAGTCTGACAACCAGTCTTACCAAGTGGTATCGTATTACCAGTAACTGGGTTGTGGAGATGAGATAGGCAGTCGCTCCATGTAAAATACTGGTATTCAGCTGCATCTGGTTAGACTGGAAGCCGACCCCAACATAGTTGGGAAAAGTCTAGGCAGATCAGATGATGATGTACTCGTACTTTTCATTCTGTTTCTATACCCTGTTCTACTGGTACGTTTGTACATTCTGCTTATTTCGTTCACTTACCCTTTCGTGTACCTCCGTCGTTACCGCCATTGATGTCGCTATGCCAGTTTGCGTTATTCTGGAGCCTATTTGCAATTACACGGTGATTTTTTACCATTATTTTTTCGTTCGGTCACGAATATCAACAAAAAGTTTTATCTTCAGAACATAGCCTTGATCTTTTGTTAGCCATTTAATTACGAGTCAAATGTGTTCAGTGCTCACTGTCGGGAAATAAAATGGCACACGTGGAAAAAATTTCAATTATTTCTGACAACATCCTTGATTCAGCGGTTATCAGTGGATTGTCGACTCGGAACTGGTTCGTTTTCAATTAAACTTTCCTCCTTGGAAACGAGGAAGTAAAATTATGTAGGTACCTAGTGTTTGCCCTGTTACATGCTATGCGAAGTTGAATAATGGTCTGATTATACCTAACTAAGGAAGTATGTGAGTCACCGGTTAAATACATCTTGACTTGCTTTGTATTTAGATTTACTAAAATCTTGCTACCCAGATTTTTATAGTATTACAAGTCATCATTTTTATATTATTACAAGTATGACAAATATATGCAAATGTTTTTTTTTTTTTGTCTTGAAATAACGCAGTTTCTTTTATGCTAATACCCAAAA
Organism: Luperina testacea; assembly: GCA_927399505.1. Classification (NCBI taxonomy): domain Eukaryota; kingdom Metazoa; phylum Arthropoda; class Insecta; order Lepidoptera; family Noctuidae; genus Luperina; species Luperina testacea. The sequence continues at coordinate 10,775,160 of OV656768.1, read as the reverse complement.
AATGTGAGCGTTAAACGTTACGTTACGTTACTTATCTACTGTTTTATTACATGGGGTATAGATAACACAGAATATTTTTTTATTTTGCTATGAAATGCTTTAGGTTAGAAAAACCAGATCGATTTTGAAAGTAACATTTCTGTGCCACATAATATCGCCATACTGTAATAAGATGATTGTCATTTTAGCACCCTCCTTTCAGTTAAGAAATAGGTACGCCAGATACCATCAATTAGCCCTCATTTTAATGCTTCGGTCACGTTTTAGCAGTATCAAAACCAGTTCAGGAGGCTTACTCTCCAAACTAATTTTAATTCCAATGAGGTGCCAATATGATTCCAATGTTAATTTTATAGTCACGTGATTCTTTTGATTCTTGAAAACAATATTGTAAACAATTACCCCACGCCAAGCCCGAACCCAATTCCACTTAGTTCTCCAAAATGGACACCCAATCTAAAAATCATTTGGCGCTCGCATCGAACTCAAGAGTACGAAATGTCACAATTCCAATGTCGATCTATCGGAATTAAATTGAAGAGTAAGCACCCAGCTCGATAACGAAGAAGTATGTAATTGATTATAAAAGAAATATAACTTCACAGTATAATATAATATATATGTATATATATAATATAATATACTTCTTCAGGCTTAATTTGGAACAAGTCAGCCTGATGTATAAATAAAATAAAAATATCTAGAAAGTAATAAAATAATGACCTTCGACCTCTCATCTCGGTCAACTTTAACGACTTGTGCCGGATGATACGTTTATCATCCAGCTGATAGGAACTGTTTGTAATTCTTTCTCCTAGATAACAAGCTGGATATTTCGAATAACGAAAACAACAAATAATTCCAATCTTTAATTTTACGTCAACAAATCATTCCGTGCTTATCATTTTAAGCCTCTGAACAAGCAGCGATATGAAACAGGGTCTTATTTTTCTAATTGGCATAATTTCACATAAGAACAAGGTAAACAAATTCATCTCAGCGGAAAGTGTTACTTCAAAGTAAAGCCGAAGAAAATTAAATGAGGCTCCGCTCGCCCGGGAATCAAGTCTTGAGTCGTGACGTGACCCTAATCGCCAACTAGATACTTAATTACGGCGGCGGAAGAAGCGTAAAAATTATTAGTTAAATTGCACTTCCCAAACGAGATCACGCTATGAATCTTTATCTTAAGTGAACGACGACTCATCAGCATCACCAGGCGTCCTCAACCGTTGCGCAACAAGTTTCGATACTATTTTATAACTACAAATTTTGGCATATCCAAAATTTGCATGCTAAATTTAGTAGGTGGAATATGAAATTGTATTATGACATCTGTAAGCACCATATTTCATGCAAATAAACGATTATTATTATTATTACATTAGTTTCTGCCCGCCACTTCGTCCGCGTGACATTCGTACTTTCCTCTAAAAATTTAGAAAATGTATGTAATTACATATTATGATATTTGGGTTTTTCGAGTTAATGGAAGCAAGCAGTAAAATCCACCCCTTAAACTTTATTGCCCTTTTCCACCTTGGTAGGAGTCGATTTTTGAAAAACCCTACAACACATACTTTTTTATTTTTAACCGACTTCAAAAAAGAAGGAGGTTCCCAGTTCGTTCGTCGGAATCTTTTTTTTTTGTTCCCCGATTACTCGAAGACGGCTAGATCGATTTGAAAAATTTTTTTTTTTGTTTGAAAGGGTTTACTTTCCAGGTGGTTCCATTGTCATCAGGTCAGGATCTGATGATGGGATCCTGGAGAAATCGAAGGAACTCTTTAAATATTATAGGCACGCGTATAACGACTTGGGTATTTTTTTATAGTAACTCGTGCATTTGCTCTCGGAAAGCACCATTCGGTGAAGTCGAACTGAAGATTAAGAACACAGATGGCCACCGGAACTACTTATATGTATTTCACGGGTTGCGATTCGATTACTTTAATATGGTTGCTAAGCAATTTATGCTCGTCACAACGCGAATGGTGAAATGGAGCTGATGGTGAAATACCAGGACAACATGCATCTGAAAAGCAATATTTATGTAAAGGCGATGAGCAGGTTGACATTAGGCTATTGAAACTTAGATAAATTATAAACAGACCCATTCACAGTCATTGGATTTTATACCGATGCCACAAATCAATCCTAATTATACCAGAGTTGATTACAAATTAACGTTCAATGATAATCATACAAACAAACCCAATAATTAGCACTGAGTGTATGCGAATCCGAGGTTAGAGAAAGTACTGGTTTATTTAGCACGTCCTCATTTCGTTGGGAAAAATTGCGAAATTCCAATTCTGGATGCGATTTCACTCGAGAACAGATAAGGGGCAAGCGCTAAGGTAGCCCGCGAAATTAAAATTTCCTATGATTTTTACAATTCCAGGTGTGTACGTTTATTAAAATATGATTCGGGACTGTAACAAATAAGTATTTACAGAATTATAATCATTAGAATCAGTAATACAACTTGTTAAGTTAGTATAATCCTAAATATCAAGATTTCATGAAATTGTCATTCAATAGGATTACTTGGTCTTAGAGAGAGAGGTCTTATGTTGATGACATAAATGATTATAATTATGTAAATACTTTTTTGTTACAGTCGCGAATCATATTTTAATCAACGTACAATTTAATACTGACCAGCTGATTATAAGAAACGTAAGAAAATTTGAATTTCGCGAGCTACGCTGGCGCTTTCGCCTGAAGTAAGAATATTAAACCTGAGGAAGACTGATGTTCCGATTTCGAAACAACTCGATACAATTTTGAAATTCAAAATTTTTCCACAGTTCTGCGCAAAACCATCCTCCCGCGGGATTGGCTGCGGGATCCGTGTTTACGAGGACGGGATTAATATTTATCAGTTCACTGGTACAACAATAACAGCGAGTCAAGGTATCGATGTATTATAGAGCTTATGAATATAAAGTGAAATTTAAATGCGGGCTTCATCTCACGCATTCATGTATTCGTCCATTATGTTATCGATAGTGTGGGATTGATTGGCCGCCAGTGGTTGGACGGGGTCATTGCACGATAAAAACCAATGAGTATTTATCGAATTCATATCTGTTAACAAGTTAAGACAATGTAATCACTCGCTACGTAATTACAACACAAACAGAGACGATACGTTTTATCTGGCCGTTGACTTGTGATTCATGACAAGTGCCCCTTTATTATGTACAGTACTCAGTCTAATTTTAGACCAATGTGTGCGTGTGAAGGAGTCCATCACATTATTCATATCGTTTAAAACGTCAAGGTTCCAATAAACTACCATTTCAAGGCAAAAGACAACCTTAAAAGTGATACTTATAGCACGTTACAGTTTATGACTTGGGCGGAGGAGTTGATGGATAAAATAAAGTATTCCCATAACGAAACCGCGAAGGCACATAAATTTATCGTCATCCGTCATTCGTTTTACGGCGAAACAAAAGTGTTCGTAGCCGACAGTATTCATTTGCGAATAATGATTGTTACAAAAAGCACCCTCGGCTCGGCTCTCCCATGCGGGTCGCGTGTTGTGCGCGTGTCCCACATAACACGCAAATTTGAACATAATAAAAAGTTCAAATGGAGACACTTGAAACACGCATAAACTTAGTGATGAGCTGTTTGTGTAAGCGGTGGCGCTTTATGTTGATTTGAAGGGGTGCGCTCGAGGGAAGGTGCCAAAGATCAAGGCTCGCTCATGAACACAAATAGCGCTATTAGCATACTAAAGTTGGTATGTTTTGCAAAGAGTACACTGGTTGATATTTACAAACCGGATAAGTGACTTATATGATTTCTTATGATTTCAATAAAAATATAAGTGTTCGATATATAAATTATTACGTGTTTTAATTATACATTTATTTAACGCTGAACTTTATTATATATTTACCACATATACATTCATTCTCCTAACAAGACAGCACTACATCCTTTGTCAGTTTCTTTCCCCATTAAAATAACAGACTTTTCCTTTGATATTACACTAACGTCATGTATGGTCTCTCCATACAGTTAATTTAAGTTGACATTCATACTCCAGGGAGTTAAAACATGTTTGCCAACCATGAGTGGTAAGTTGGTGAGCGTTCCGAGCGATCAACCCTGTTCGTTATCTGCGAAAGCGCGTAGATAAGTGAATACGTTAACCTTTGTCCCCCAGCTAGGGGTGAGCCGCGACCGTTGCATATGATAACCCCAGCGATTAGTAACGTGTCGCACCCCTAATAGATATATCATAAGCTGTGAGGAAACCATTGTCTAATCGCAGTATTTCAATATTTACTCAACTGCCTGCAACTATCCAATAACGCCAGCTAGAATCGTCACATTTCATTAATAATACGAATCACGCTCAACGCTGTACGAATAACAGTATTCGGCGTAATATAATAAATATGACGAACGGTAATGACGTGAATTACGATTGTTACAGCCTTCGTCAGATTACACGAGAACTTACGTACGTGTCGAGTCGATACTCGTATCGACGTAATAAGTTTCATTTCGTAGTAGATTGCTTCCGTAATGTGTAATTGCTTTAATGCACGTCCACATTGTGCTGATAATATATTCGTATAAAAACCGTTTTAAAGTCTGCACTCACTACTGAACAAGGGAGTAGATCTTTTAATTGTAAGAGCTGCATTATTTTGTAATCACATCTTCAATGCCTTCGCCAATAAGACACACAATGTGTCTTATTGAGGAGAGTCGGGAACGTGATAAAAATACATAATGGATCGTGGGCCGACCGGCTAGATGTTTTTGCAGATAAAAACGATTTAATTTCAAGTAAAAAATCAATCAGCATTTCATGATTACTTTACTGCGTTCGATAACCTCTGGACTTTGAACGCAGTATCACAAGTATAAGTACCTACATACTGACTTTCTTTTCATGTTATTTCTATAAATGAGTTACAAAGTCCGAATCAAGAGTTGCCGGCTTTTTTGTAATTTAATTTTAAAAGTAATTAAGTAAGTAATAACAAAAACTATCAGAATCCCACGTTAAGTTCCCATGACATCAATCTTCCCTGTTTTGATTTCTCCATTAATAGCAGATTGCTAAAATTTATACAATGTGATACTGAATTTATACTCTAAACTTGATGAATTAGGGTTTGAAATCGATTGTGAATAACATGGTATAGTTAATAAAAAGATCATTGTTGGTCCACTCGCGCCTCGTAGTGAACCCGCATAATTCTACCCGTCAGATTAAATACAGTACCACAGTTTAGGGTGGCATACCCTAACTAATCACGGGGAAAGCACCAGTGAAATGTTCGTTAAGGACCATTTATGTGGACCAAATGTCATGGGAAAAAATGGGCTGCAAACAGTCAAAACTAATTTGGAAAAGTAGAGCTCCTAAAATAGGAAATACTGGACGTGAAAATGTGGTTTTTCAATTGATAATTTAAAATATCCTACAACAACGATTAAATGTTGCAAAGCGCAACAAATCTGTTACCCTAATACAATCTTATTAACTTGTGAAAAGATTATGGAAAGATTTGTGACGGGTCGTTAGGTTAGGCTTGAAGAACCATTAACTTCTCAAAGTAACAAGTAGACGGAAAAAACTTTGCGGTGACTACATAGTGGAGCAATTAAAAGTAATTTTGTTTTTTGTTATAATTTATAACGCGAGCGTCGCTAATCTTAGCGAAATCAATATGGTAATTGTTGAATGAGCGACCGCCAACGGTCACTATAAAAACGGCTTCCATGTGGGGAGCCAGGGCAACTAGTACCCGCATAAGTGTTATTAGCGGTGCGCCAATCTAGCTACGATTCCCCTTCACGAGGGCTATTTAAAACGAGAGGGTGTCGCTCTACTAAAATGCATCAACAGTTTAATTTCAAACAAACGTTTAGCATTCATTTTAATTTAAAATAACTTAACTTCAACAATCGTCCTGTTTCATTGTTTCATATTTATACAAATACAAAAAACAATACCTAATTTAAAAAACAATAAACATATACAACTGTCACGCAAGTAACAAATTATCATGTATTAACCTTTACCTTTGTTAACATCACACAACACATGCTAAATTTATTTCCAGCAGTATGTAAACCTTGACATTGCAGGGCGTGCTTTCGGGTAAATAAGATAATTTATGTTTGTTTTTTAACGCAAAGTCTGTTTAAAAAGATCGTGAGCGTTGTTTTCGCGAGTTGTGAGCTTATAATACTTATACAGTTAAGTGTGAGAGTGCAAATAGTCTATTTTTAGTTAATTTGCGTGCATCTAAAACGCAAGTCACGTACAAAAACAAAGGGCCGGAGTGCCGACCACCGCAGTTTCTGAGAACAGAGAGAACACACTCGTAGCATATTTAGCTCGCAACTTTGAGCGAAAATAATCTCGCTTCAAGCTTTTATATAGTTTCCTGTCGACAACATGAAACACACACAAATTGTTATGCTTGTGTCAAAACTACGGGAGACTTCACAAAATATTAATGTCTAACTTAGTCATAAATGTTTCTAATTCTTATAATTAACACCGTCTACCTAAGCTTTTCAATAACAAAACCTATTAAACTGTGAAACAGATATTCAGAATATTTGTATACCTATCCTTTTTACAATTTTTCTACGAAAAAATAATCCAAACACAATCCAGTAGTAATACTATTACAACGTCGTCAGTTTCAGAATCTGAAATTCAGATAAACAATAAAATCTAAGAATTATTAAACATGGAAATTAATTGCCTATATATTCAGTTCAGAACTCTGCTCCGTTGATAAATTGAACATTTTACAATGTTGACATTGTAAAATTAGGTATATTTATTTCACTTAGCAAGAACATAAACCAAATAATAATAAATAATTTGGCCCGGATTGATAATTTTACGCGTACGTTAAGTAGGTACAGATTTTTCTCTTTCAGTTTTAAAAAAGAGTTGTGATAATATTTACATTCAATCTGGCAAAGAATCTCGAAGCGTCATCAGACGATTCAATTCCATATTTTTTCTTCTCTCTTTATGTGACTAAGAATTTATTGACCTCGGCTTCAGGGATTTATGAAACTTGTTTCTGCATATTATCAATCAATTTAAACCCTTTATAAAATAACAACTTTTTTAAATAAATTATTTCTAAATAGGTATAATAAAACAGAATAGATTAAATAAAAATAACAAGGTCGATAAATAAGTAAGTACCTAAGCATTGCATTAGCAAACCCCTGCGTAAGCGCAACCATTTCTTTACGCTAATCAAGGAGCTTAAACAGTTTATTACTTCTATTATAATCTTTATCTTTTATTTTATCATCTCGTAAAAATATCACAAGCTTGTCTGACAAATTATCATGGTAGTTCTTAGTAAGCATTTTTTATCCTTTGGATAATCGGCTGTAACGAAAATTATAGGGTCTCATTCAAACAAGAGACGAGCGACGTTTTTCATGTATAATCTCAAAAGATTTAATCAATCCAAAAGTAGGTGACTAACTTACAAGTATAAAAAGTAAGAAAATAATAACTAATACACACCTAATAATTACTTAATAATAATAACTAAATTAAATCCTAACTTAACGAAAACTATAAACAAACTAAAATATAGCGTGGAAAAATTCATCCGAAATAGTACATATCAATATTTAGAGTTTTTTATATAATATTAAATTTAGTTTATTTCCCAAATCAGACCTTGACGGGCTCATGATATTTATTATTTACTAAATATTTTAAGCCGGCTGTCTGTTTGTGTAGGCAGGCTAGTGATATGATACGTTCCTCGTGTAACATGGAATATGAATAATATGGACACTATATTTAGAAATAGAGGTGGCAAAAATATACCTAACTGACATTTAACTTTTACTATTAATGATATAGGCCCTATATCATCCCACAGTTAGTCTGCGGGGTAATTGCGTAACATACTAACAGTAGGAATGGCTTTCTTTTTGACAATTCAACCACAATTAATTGCGTTATGTTACGAGTATTGAACAAACGAATTTTTCGTACATATGAGGTAATAAATTAGCAATAGCCATCAAAATGATTCAGATTGAGATAGATTGTGTTACGCAATAAGGTTGCTGGTTTTGAAATCATTTATTTACGGTTGGGGTTTTCTAAGTTTATGTAAATCCTAATTCCTTCAAGCTTAGTCACTCAGATTTTTAGTCTGCGAAAAGATTTAAAAGTAAAATAGCACAGACAATAGAGTTGAATTCAAATAAAAAGGATCATTGTACATTTGTACAAGTATGAGAATTTTGTGCTTTCCATTGTTTATCTAAATTAATTCACCATTCGAAGACGTTTGCTTAGATATTCTGGGAATTATAGATGTTTGCATGATTCATTATAGGCACGTTCAAGGTCTTGTAGCAAAACAGTTTTATTGAAAAAGTTTTAATAACCTCTTGTTCAGCTGTGGCATTGCATAGCATACTAATGAAAATCGATAAAGAAATTATTTTAAGCCATCTTTGTTGCCAATATATTATAGGTAAGTAAGTAAACCTACTTTGAACGATTGTGAAGCAAAAAAATATGTATAAAAACTATTTCGCTAGAAATATTTCTTGTTGTTTAGAACAAGAAAGGGTCTCACGTTGGCTAAAGCGTACAATAATTGCCGACAAATCAAAGAGTTTACGACGAAAAAGCTAACGCTACACTCAACATCTGTAATTTCAACCAACGAGCACTTTTTTTTGCAACTGAGTGGGAAACGAAATTAGAAACTTGTGAGTTTTGTGTTTCAGTGAGCTTTGAGCTGATGTTTACGGCCTGTTTTTTTTTTTGCTAACGTTACTTATAGATAATTAGGTATTTCACGAAAACCTATGCAAGTTATGGGAAAAATTACCTTCCCTTTCCTTAACTTAGTACCTACACATTGCTGAAACATAGTATTTTTGAATGTCGTGAGCTGAATCCGAATCCAGAAGACAATTCTCGTTTCTGTTCTTTCCGTCATTGGCATAATCACAGGCAGTCTCCTGCCGTAATGAAGTTTCTTCAAACTCCCTTTTGTAGTTCACCAGACACTCAATGTAAGTTCGTCTAACTCATATTGGTCCTGATTGGCAGATCAATCTAAATCGAACAAATTAATAGAATAGAATACTCTTTAATGATTGGGTTCCTAACTACCAACTACAGAGTTAGTCAACTCAGTAAACTATAAGAGGGGATTGAGGTTGATAGCACAACCGTCACGCTAATGTATACACCTAATTTAATTAATTTCACTGCGTTTTAGTTTATTATCATAATGAACAAACGAATTGAATATTCCTTTTGTTGACTTGCCAACAATCTAATGAAGGAAATGTGGCCTAATTTGTGAGTACTCTTAGCGGTAGACGTGACTGACGTATCTTTAACTTCATCAAGTACCTACTCGTATATGAGTATGTATGCATTATTATAATTATTATATCTAACTGCTAGCCCTGACTTATCTGACCCGGCACTGCACTGGTGGTCTCAGCGGTTTAGTCATACCAATAAATCATGTCCATGAGTTATTTTATCATTCCTTGGCACTGCATATGTACTACCGATATCGCTATATACCTACACAGGATAGGGGTACAACATTCCCAAACTTTATTTGCTATTAATAAAACCTTTATGATCATAGAAATACGGACTGTTTTACTATGTTTTGATTGCATTTTGTTGCGATATCGGCAGTGAGAAGCAGGGGAAGAGGTCGAGGCTATCTCCTGATAAGAGTGAACTGAACGGCGCGCGGCGGTGGGTTGACTGAGCCCAAATGACAAACATACGACTGCTGATATGCAAGATTTGGATGAATGTTTACGGTATTTATATTTTAAAGCCTATTTGATTTGGAGCACGTATAAAAATGTGTGATTCACGAACTGTATTTAACTGCATCACCATTCTCGATGACGAATTTATACAAAATTGTTTCGATACAGTTAAGCTCACAGAGACTGAATATATCTATCTACCTAATAAGTAACAAGTAGAAAGTAAAAGTTGGAAAAGGAACATAAAACAGTATTGGCACCTATTTCCTTTTATTGGCTGCCAGGGATACATAACTCTGAGTTAACAGGAGTTACAAAAGTGGGAATGACTTGTGCGCTCCTGTCTGGTTATATCATGGCCGCTCGTTATACAACCTGGAACCGGTTACCGACTGACTGACGTCATCCTCCAATCCCTCCATTTATTTTTTGTGAAGTTACGATCCTAAACATCGCTGCAATTCCCGATGATATTTTATAGCTTCGCAGAGGAACTAAGGCTATGAAATTAGCAAATAGATCGATCCAATTTACGTTATAACTCAGAAAGAATCAAAGAACCCATATCGTTGATAGAGGTCAGTTAGTCTGAGGAACTTCGAGAAACGTAATGCTGTATGTGTGTACGAGTATGAGAAGTTTTAATGTATTCCTAAACCGAACGCTTAACAGGAACTGGTTCTCGGATAATGGACACAAGTTATACAGCATGATGCACAAGATGCTACATTACAGGCTGTTTACTTTACATAATCGTGTATTACCTAATGAGATGTTACGCAAAACAGTATTTTTCCACTTATCCATGCGGGGAACAGGATTTTCTAGCGGAATAGAGAAATTACTGACCATGGACACTTATTTCAAATCTCTATGAGTTGGATCATTAAAAGAACCTGGGATAGTGATAACTTCTACTGGATAATAAAGTTGGATATTCCTCATTTTATTGAAACTGTGCCTGCATTTCCTTTATTTCTGTTAAAGAGCGACATTTTATACTCGAAGTATTATCACGTCTATGTTCCTGCCGGCTAAATAGAGGAAGTATTAGAAATGTCTAAATTAATGTTACTTTGCACTCATTTGATATTCTTTATTCGTCTTCAATTTATTACTTATTATTTGTTAAAATTGACTGCTGGCTAGCTTCATTTTCGGTCACGTCACTGAGTTTTTCTTCTTTATTCGAACGTTTTTTTCAACGTGGTTCGCTTTAGTTGGAACTTTCCGTCGTGCATTCATTATCTGCTGCACGATCAGTTTTTTCATCCATGACGTGGCAAGTTACCGGTTTTACATGGTCCATCTACCGGCTGAGCAACCCAATCTTTAGGGAAAGACCGCAAGAGACGATTTTTGTAGTACGATATTACAGTGCACATGTAGGTATACTGCATTTAAGTATCAGTTAATGTAATTAGTGCCTGTATTTTAATTCTTATGGATAAAGACGATAAACTGTTCTGTCTCCAGCAAGCATGTTTTTTGCCAAACTGAATGTTAATGCGGACTTATGCGGAAGATCATTGTAGGTGTGGTAATTCTATTCAATATACAAAACCACATTACCACAAAATACTTTTTTACAATTATTGCAAAAACTGATTACAAAAGCCTCTGTACGTTGCTTGATTTGTTCTATAAACTTGCACAATCGTGCAATATGATATCAACATTATCACATGAAATAAGATTTATTGGAAACCTTTACAAATACAAGTGAAGACGTAGTTAGTTTCATAATATTAAATCCTAAGACAGAAAAGCGTTCACTTTTACTTTCGTTGCAACCGCACCGTCCTCACTTCCCTCTTAAAAAGAGGAGGGATGAGGTATGTGTTTGTCTCTTTTGTTCTCGCCTTCTTGGGTATGTATGGGGTCTCTTTCGGACTTCCCTTTGGCATCATCCTCGGTGATACCAGTTTTGTTCGCGCTTAGTCATCGCGGGTCAGAGATAGTGGTTTCAAATGTCATTACGTTACTATCGGACTCAATAGCGCTCCACGACATTTGATTTTTATTCATACGTAACTTATCCATGTAACAAGACTACGAAATAAACTGATAGAATATTCTGATGCAACATGAGTCTTGCCTTGACTGAAATGATTATTACATAATTCCATCTACGGTACGTGTTTTCCGAAGACCCTACAAAATTGAGGCTACGTTTATTTATTACGTTAGCCCCTTTTTTATTCCAAAATCTATACTTATAATAAATCTGTAGAAGTGAAAATTCTGTACATTGAAAATATCAAAAAAATAAATGGCAGGGGGTGTTACTATACCGACACCGAACCCAAAAATGTGATTAAAAAAATTTTTGTCTGTCTGTCTGTCTGTTTGTTCAGGCATCACGCAAAAACTACCGGTTAGATTACGATGAAACTTGGTATAATTATTCTTTAATATCCTGGGCACCACACTGGGTACTTTTTATCCCGGAAAAGTATATACAAAAAAAAAAAAATATAATTTTGCGGTCTGGAACTACTGGTTCGAATTGAAAAATTCTTAAAAAAATTGTGTTGGATAGTCCATTTAACGGGCTTTTTAGAAGGCTATAGGCTATACAACATCACGCTACGACCAAAAGGAGCGGAGCGTCAATGAAAAATCTTGCAAAAACGGGAAAAAATATTCCTTTTGAGAGCTTCCGTTGCGTACGCTGCGTAAACGGTTAAAGTTACATAAAAATCATGTAGGACGCAATTGTTCCTCTATAAAAGTCCTATAAAAAAGTCCGCAACAGTATATATCTATCTGTTAAGGTTGATTAACCATTACCTTTTTTAGGGTAATCAAATTTGTTCTAAAATAATGCATTACTTGCGAAGGTGTTTTTATAAACATGATATTGATCTTTATCCAAATAAATACGTTATTCATCACAAGTATTTAATTTTGAACAAAATTACCCTTGACAGCATTTGATTTCAATGAATATCTTAGGAGATATCATAGTTTTAAAATAACTCCGCAAGGCGGCCGGCAGCTCTGCGAGGTACCATACCGCACCGCGCGGCTCAGCCGGGCCGGGCGGTCGGCTTACTGGCTACATACGAAACCGTTGTGCTCAGCGAACTGCTTTTTTGAATTAAATGTTTTAGTAATATCTCATCCATCATCTATACTAATATTATAAAGAGGTAAAGTTTGTATGTAGGGGTTTTCGAAATACCACCCCTAAGACGGTGAAATGGAGGGACTTTGTTTGTATAAAAAATCTTATTCCTCGAGTTAATAAACTTGAAACTTGGCACGAATATTTATCTAAGTAAATTATAAAGTATGGCATTTTTTTAAACTACCCATTAGAGGGGGATTGGGGGGTGTCAAAATTTGTATGGAAGAATTTTAACGAGCTGTCCGATTAATTCGAAACTTAGTATTTATACTTAAGACATAAGCAAAGCATAACGTGTATCATGGTTTTTGGAAAATGTATCCCTAACGGGGTATGGAAAAGGGGTAGTTAATTTTACAAGGAGGATTTTACTGCGTAGCATGATTAACTCGAAAATTGTTATAAATAATCTATCAGTTAAATAATGACCACCCCCAAACGATTTTTTCGTATTCCATCTCTCTGGGGGTGAAAAGCAGGGATCCAGTTTATTATGAAAAATCAATATTTATTTGTTATTTTTTCTTTTTCGTTATTATTGTTCCACTGCTGGGCAAAGGCCTCCCCATATTCTTTCTTCATTTGTTTTGTAAACCTAAAAATTGGCCCGAATACTTATTTATCTAGAAATAAATGAAAAAGATCATAATTATACATAATTTTCGAAATTTTTTGGGGAAATTACGAATTTCACGCGGACGAAGTCGCGGGCAGAAGCTAGTATATAAATAAAGATCACGTTATCGCACAAAAAATGACCTACAAATGCCCATAAAAATGTTACCACGAAATAAAAAACATTATACCTGGGTACTAATTACAATCTTTCAAATTTGTGTGGGCAAGTTCGATGGGAGTCAAATTAAGCACATTTGATTTACATTTAGGAGGAATCTTTATGTTTCCGAATACCCATTAATTAGCGTTATATATTTAAGTGTTTTATTAAATGTCAATGTCGGCCATATTAGCCGTAGAACCGACGACCGTTGGGGTAGACGTGTTCTTGAGTGGAGACGCGAATCGGCAAACGTACGTAGTACGCCCTCAGGCTAAGTGGAGCGAGGATCTTGGCAGGGTGGCTGGTAGCAGCTGGATGAGAGTTACCGAGAATCAAGTTGAATAGCGTGCAATTGGTGACACCTATGTCCTACAGTGGACTGCTGTAGGCTGATGATAATGATTAAATGTCAATTCACATCAGGCTCTACTCATAAAAATTGCGGTAGAAGTTAACAAAGATTTACCACATCATAAGTAATTTTAATATGTTAGCCATGAGGTTTCCTTGACTCAATGAGCATTTATTATAAAATAATTATATGCTTATATTGATTTCATCTCATTCCAACCAGATGTTACCGAGAGAATCAGTCACTCTTGTTATGTAGGTACTTATGTAATAATCAGTATAGAGATATGAGTAAAAATGTAGGTATGTACCTATTCAGTTATCTCGCAACACACTTAATTAATCGTTATTCATAATTAAGTATTTATATGCACGTGGATAATGTGAACAAAGATATAAACTCTCTCTTACTCTTACTCTTATTTGTAAACAATGTTATGAGCAGTACCTAGTGGCAAGTTAGTATAGTATAGTAGTAGTTAGTACCTATAGTATTTTTAATTTATATTAATATGGTATTGTATGTGTTTAATATGGGCCTTGACGCCTGAAATAAATGGATAAATAAATAATAAATAATATTCATATAACATGGATTTTCATCAACCTGAGACCTGTGTCTCAGCATTGGGAACATTATAGACTGATTATACTACTATAGTATAATAACTTGCGTCAACTTCTCTTGCAAAACTGCTATTAAAGTTTAATTATAATTGTGTAAAGTAAAGACCTAAGGGAGTGCAAACGAGTTTGTGAACAATATTGAACTGAATATAAGATTGATTTTCATGTTATTATGGGCAGTGAGATTTATCAGGTTCCAGCTGTGTTCTCACAACATCACACTGTGATCCTGAATCAACCAGGTAACGGACACGGATCACGATCTACAAATAGGAGGAATAATAACATAAACACCAGCTTATGCGCCGTATGGTATAATTTAGATCACGGTTAGTTCCTGCGGGATACTTACCCATATAGAGCAGTGGACACTTATGGGGATATAATAGAATCATATATGACATATATATATATGACCTATGTTCGTAACCGTATTTGGGGCTCTGTTTTCTGTATGATGATTGAGATTAAGGGACGAGATTAGGTACTAAACTCAAACTCAAAGCATTTATTTCAGTGAAACATTTACAGGCACTTTTGAATTGTCAAAGAGTCGGTCTCTTAACCAGAGAGTTAAAGCTAGTTGCCCATTCCAAAACGTAGATATTTATGGAGAAGAACGGTCAAGAAACTCCAAGGACACTCTTTTAAATAAAGATATTACAAATACCTAGGTTCAAGAAAAAGACGAAATAATAGATGTTACATTTCATCTAGCAATAGTCAAAAATAGTCTACCTCTACAGGGACGGAAAAGCTCAATTTCCGTATTTTCTGTCACATTCATAAGTGTTGATAAAAATACGTCATATTGTTCCAAAAATATATATGTATAAGCCAGAATCCTTCCGTGAAGCGTTAAAAATATATTTCTCAAGAGTGCGTAGTTAACGCCCTTGATGAAAAAAAAAACGAGATAAATAAAAGAAACAGCCTGAAATGTTAGCAAACACCATCTGAATATGAAAATCAACGACGACGTGAACAAATGACAGTTGAAAAATATTCAACGCAACGCAACGCAATAGTGTTTCTGCTCTAAATTTTAAATTACTAACGGCCGTGTTACATTAATTTCATAGTAATGGCTTTGGTTGCAAAACTTGGATTTTTGAGTTGTTACGTTGTGCTCACAGATCATATCTGACCACTATTGTTTTCTATATTCATATGTCTACTAACTTGATTATGCTGTATCATTATTTCTGTCAAGATGCCATTAAGTTTAAGGCAAAGTGTTGTGAAAACATCTGACGATAATACATAGGACATATCTTGGAGTCCTCCAAGATTGTTTTGTGTTAATGTTTTATGCTTTCGATATAATTTCATCACCACTGCTCTCAAAACGGTGAAGGAAAACATCGTTAGGAAACCGGCTTGTCCTAGAACCTAAAAATCGAAGACATCTGTGACATCTACCAAGCCGCACTAGGCTCGAGAGGTAGATTACAGCCCACTGCCTCTCGAAGAGAAGAGGCCTGTGTCCCGGCCTGAGTTCTAACAGTAGGAGCTTTATAGGCTGATTATGTATGCTTTCAATATAGGTATTATAAGTACACATTATTCGAAGCTTGAACAATAATGTTATTGCTACTGGCCAATACAGAGTGAAAATGAGAGTCTATTCATCACAATATAGCGCTGAAATAAAGGGCTTCTTCAATGTTAAGCTAAATATTACCTGTTAGTAAATAAGTGATTGATTTCGATTGTGATTCGATATTATTGGTCACAACAACTTCGTCAAATCGAAAACTTTCAACACCCCCAATGTAATTTGGCAATTCTATATAGGTAAGTGTGTGCTATTGCAAGATCAGTATTTGATAAGTTTCCTTGCAATAGTGCTATTCATAGTGCTGTCTCCTAGCATTCTTTGTCCGCTAAAGAAATATCTAACAATATAACACCAGCCAGAGCCCAGATTAAATATCAGATCCTCCGACACAAATGGTTGATGTTTATTTTTGGTTAAACTTCTCAAGCTCTGATAAGTTATTTCATCTATGTCTGTTTTTTTAGCTAGGATATACGAGCTGGCAACGTGGCTTTTCGAATGTTCTGTAAGTTCACGTTCATCTAAAACTTATGGAGATCTGACATTTTTATCAGAGGACCCCAATATTTTGTGGTAAAAAATGGTGGTTAGTTTTATATATCCTCGATTCGAACTAATAGAAATCTTTCACCTGATATGGTCCTTTAAAGTTTAAATGTCTTTTACGACACCCTAGAGAAAAGGTTGGTTGACTAATTGTCACCCGAGGACCAAAAAGTTAGCTTTTTGTTCTTTTTGATGAAACCGCGTTAGTTAGGTACCTAGTACTCGTATATTATATGCCTTAATTTCGTTGGACACTCGGCCTGGTTAGTCCCCCAGACCGACTGGTCATGGCCGGAAGAAGACTGAATATTAAACTATACCAAGGTTTTTAGATCCGGACACAGGAGCAAGTAGAACACGTAAAGCAGTGACTTATTTTTCGCAAACCTCGGATCATTAGAGCCGTGTGGTCGTATTTCAAATTCAAGGAATTCCTTCTTTGAAATTGGAAGTTTTTTTTTTCAAATACTGATGAATTCTTATCGATCCAATCTATATTCCGCAAGTAATTCGATCCACAGCATTAATCAGGAGCCAAGTTAAATTTAAGTGACACCGAACTGGTAGTCAAACATTAGTAAGCAAGCAGCGAGCACACGTCCAAGGTCAATTGCTCCACGCAACGCACCATCACTTCCTCGTTGGCAAGCAACTCGCCGCTTGAGCAACCACCTCTCACTAGAATTAGGCTCCCGGTTACAACACGACACATTCACGCACATCAAGTCACTGCTTAAACTCAAATCACTATGTACCTATATGCGCACCTACCGGCGATTTTTTCAATACTGCCGGCGATTTAAAATCGCCTCGTGTTCGGATTTATGAATTAACTTCTAGTCACTTTGATGGCTGTTGCCTTATCGAGGAATTCGAATATTTGAATTGTTCTTCAGTAAAATAAATTTATTGTTTGGCTGAATGACGTTGTCTTATTTTCACCAAGTGAACGGCGCTAATGCTAAGTTCGTTTCCTAATCTCTGAATGGAACAGATTTTTTGTTAGTGCTTACCGTTTAATTGTAATAGCTTTTTACAGTGTTACTTACGTATTTATAAAATAGTTTTGTCATGGCAGGTGTTAAGTTTAATGCAAGTTTACTCCGGTATAATATGGTATAAGCGAATTTTATGTGCCAATATGTATCTGCCGATCATCTGTGACTGGCAGACTCGAACATATTAGTAAACGTACTGTCATTTTAAATTAATTGTATCTTAATCTAATACATATTCCAATAGCATTAATATTTCCCATTTGTATAATATGTATAATAAAAAGGCAAAATCTAGTCAATAAATCATAAGTATAATGGTACATTATGATTGGTTAATAAACTGCATTTATAATGTCATGTGACATAGATAAATGCATATATGTGCTATTATGTACATTCTGGAAGTGTAACACACTGGGCCTTGTCGAGCTGTGATGGCGTCTAGCCTCATAATTAAACACTACCTATTTGATAAAAACCGCACCCAACTTTTTCTTTCAGGAGGCCAGTATATTTGCGTTAGATTTGGGCTCTAGCGAATGTGCAACTCAACTCAATTAAGGTTATGTTTTCGTCTAAAGGAGAAACTATACCCTACCTACATGTACTTCCCGTTCTAACAGGATTAGCAAATTAAATTAATCATGATTGACTTTGGCATCCCATTCGCGGCGACTATTTCTAGGCAAAAATATATAAATTGTGTTCAGTTCCAAGAAATGTTAAATAGGTCAACGGTTGAAGTTTTCGAGGAATTAGAGTTATCGATCACTGAGCTTTGTTTAAGCTCCAAGAAACAGAGGACTACTAATCGAAAGTTAGGGCAATCTTAGTATTTTAAAAGGAGTTTTTAAACCAAATAACATCATTTTGTTAAAAAAATGACAATTGAATTCCACAAAGAAATTAAAATCAATTCAGAAAGAGTAATGGTGGGACTTTAAACTATCATTAGCGTTATTAACTAAGGGATTCACCCGGAACAATGAATGCTGCAAATTGATATAAGAACTTCACATTATTTACTGTAGTTTTAGCACCTAAGCAATACCTAAGCTAAAACGTACAAATATTGTAAGATTTACATTATTTAGCGATTGCATTTAACGCTAAACAAAATAAACTGGCGAATATGTTGATCTTGTAATAAAATAAATTAACATAAACATTGCTGTGTTTATGGCCGTTTATCAGCTCCGCAATGTAATTCAAGGCTGACATCGGGTGTCATGTTGTCCAATACTTGATAAACTAGGAACAAAGCACGCTAACTGCGCCCGCGCAGGTTCATTCGTAAGCAGTTGTCGGCTATTTCAAATGTACCATAAGCGAATATACATATGTAGGTATAGGTAATTATGTTACGAATATTATGTTACGTTGTAACATGACTGATGACAACGAGTAGAATTTTCATTCAGTTTAAAGTGTGCTGCGCTGGGGCGGCTGCTGCAGGTGCTGAAAACCTCAAACGGCGCAAATACAATAATTTAATTGGCAATTATGTATTTGAACCGTTTGGGGTTGAAACTCTGGGACCATGGGGCCCGAGTGCCCACCTAGTATTTCGGGAAATCGCCAAACGGTTGGTCGACTCTTCACGTGACCAGAGGGCGGGCCTATTTTTTGGCCAAAGAATCAGCATTGCTATCCAACGTGGCAATGCTGCCAGCCTTCTGGGCACTTTTCCTGTTGACAGCGATGTGGACGAATTTTTCGACGCCCTGTAACTCTTTTTGATACTTGTATTGTAAATATTTTTATTTCTATTATAGAGTTAGTGTGTAAATTCTTTTAGCTTTAATATATATTGTAGATAATTAAATAATTAAACATACTGTTTAAAGTTTATCTTGGAATTTAATGTTATGAGCCACTGAATCAGAATTATAAACTGGCGTGACATTTAATAAATCTTCTACATGCACGTCAGCACGAATCAAGTAAGATGAATCCGTAGAGTTAATAACTTGTCGCCCCATTGGCCTAATAATAACAAATCTTCGGACTCGGACTGTCTTGAGAAGTCTTGCGTTTAATTTCGAGTTTGAACTAAAGTTTAATTGGCTAGCTCTCAGAATAGATAATTATGAGATAGACTGAGTCGCAGTGGCGCTCCGGTGGAATACTAATCCCGTACATCTTGGCGACCCATTTGTGTATCTCCAGCACAAACTACAGGTTTGATAGGTATTACAGCTTGCTATTATGATGCACTATTGCGAAATACAAACACAGCAACTGTTTCATTTGGGGAGTACTAATATTTCACGTTCCACTTGGAATTCTATTTGTATGCTACTGCAACGTTTTAACCCATTAGGTTATTGCAATACGAGGTTCATATCATGCTAATATATGGGCCTCACGTTGGAAATACTCGAAGTTCCATTGCTTGCTCCGTATATAAGAATTATTTCCATAGTCATACACGTATTCAAGTTTTTTATAGAATTGTTCCAGAAAATACATTCACGTCATTATTCGTATTTATACAATTGTTTTCTAAGTCATCACCAGTATCATTCACAGCCGGACTTCACCCACTTCTGAGCTTAGACGCCTCTCTTTTCATGTGCCAATCCCCCCGCCCCTGTGCCAGCCTTACCCAGTTTCTACACGCGATGGTAACTTAACAATGTTGTCCGCCAATCTCGCCGCCGGACGACCGACATTTCGTCTTCCAGTCCTTGGACGCCACTCAGTCACTGCCTTACTCCACCTGTCATCACTGCGCCTTACAAGGTGTCCTAATTAATTTACTCATGAGATTAGTTTAACTGAATTTTAGATTCGAGGTAACTCATTCTCACTGGGTCCACTTCAACCTTCAACTCAGTCAATTAAAGAGGCGCGTGGTAACCAAGAAGTTGTTTGGAATGGAAGACCCATTCCAAACAACTTCTCGTGTGTGTGCTAAAGGGTCTAGAATCATGTGCTGATTTCATGTTACAGTTTGCGCGTCGATATCCCTGCCACCCTGTATAGAAATAAAAAAAACAAGGGGCTTCAAAAAAATTTGGCAAATGGTCAGGATTATGGTCTCAATCATCATCTTTAAATATATGTAGTTCAATCTTCTTTGTTGGATCAGCGAAATTCGGAATGGTTTGTTTGCTCTTATTTACTGCTTATTCAAACGTGCCACAGTTTATTAGCAAGGAGACACTAAAGCATTTTAAATATCTTGGCATGCTCGTAACCCCTCATTAAGAACCGCGCAGCTCTCTGTATGAATGTTTTAAACAAAAGGTTTCAACACATTAATACATTGTGCACTTAATAAAACAAGGTGTAGGGTGCCGGATGTTTGCCCAAAACAAACGCACGCCAAAATAGCTTTGGATGTGGTCCCAATATGTGGTCTTTGTTTCAGAATGCGAGCGTTATTCAGCAATTAAATTATAAATAAATGCTTTTTACGTGCCTCGTATTATCCAATTCTTTTATTTGTTTAATGTGCAAATATTTTGAACGAGTTGATAAGTTGGAATACATTGCATGTTTGAACCGCTGCCACTGACTGGCGAGTCGCGAGAGAGTACATAAATGCGGCACAAACAGAGGTCTGAGATACTTGCTTCATTATTGTCTCTTGGACCGCATATAATTGCATTCCAAGCATGAATGTGTAGGTCCGCGCTCCGTGAAATTGCCGGCTACAGGCAAACTCAAACATTGCTGTAAGTACTGATTCTCACACATTATAAATTGGTAAATTTCGAGTGCACGTGTATATGTATAGAAAGCAAAATGGAATTCAAATGACTATAAAACTACTGCCCTTTGTTGACTGCTACATTCAATTGAACGCTCCTCGATGGAGAAGCATTCCATTCAACTCATTATCTTATAATATGTGACAGGTGACATACAACCGGTAAGCCGTTTATGCCTTCAATGGTAAACGATTTATATGTAGGAAAAAAAATGTTATATCGCATTCAGAATGTGTTAGTAAACAAAGTGGCTACGCAATACGCGCACTGCGTAGATGATCAAGAAAATTTTAACATTTAAATTGGTTATTGAGAACAAAGAGCCATATTTATACCTAACCAAGCTCAAGGTTAGATTTTGATTGTAACGTGTCTGTAGGCACCACAGCCAGGTAGGTAGTGCCTTCGGATTCCACCACGTGGCAATTTGGCGTTACAATGAGATTTATATCGGCAATAATTTTTTCTGTGGTCTTTATGTTCCGATGAATAATACCCGTGAGATACAATAATACCAACACTTTTGTTTAATCTTTGTTTAACCTTCAAAATTGTGCGCAAATCTGAGGATTAAAAGTGTGTTTCATTATGGCATGGGCCTCTCAACCTCTTAATCTCAATTTTAAAGGACTTAAATGTTTAATAACTTCCTATTCTTCTTGGGATTTATTAATCTAGAATAATTTCTTTTTCTTCAAAAGATGACACTTTTAAGATTACTCAGATTTGTAAATGCTATTTGAGAGACTCGTCCACGCAAATCGTAAATATATTTATATAAGATATTATCTTCAACTCTATAACAGACTCCTTTTCATCCACGCTTCACGTACACATTTCTATAAAAGACCGACTTGCCAATTAAAAATAAACAATAGTACAATTACAATTACTTGACAACATGATCACCTCATAATGATATATGGACTAATTATTTTATTGTGTAACAATAGCAACTTCTTATCACATAATCGATTCTATCCCATCTGATACATTGTTAATTCTTTATCAATAATTCAATTATTAACTCGTAAAACTAACTTCCGTGATGAAACTTAACTAAATAGGAGAAAGGCAAGTAATGTTTTAGATCCTTATATTATTAAAATCTAGAAAGGAAGCAGACAGACGGTAGCTAAAGAACCTTTCATAGAACATACTGTTCAGTGAAATTACGTAACAATTTGCCGTCACATAATCACTTGGCTAATACATAGACTGGCTATCTTATAAAATTATCAGAGCAAAAGCGGAAGCTTCTTGGCTCACCCCTCGACTGAAAACCCTTGATAACTTTTTTCACCTTTCGTTTTATTGCGTAATACACTATCAGTAGCAATGGCTTTCTTTACTGTCAAAAAGAAAGCCATTGCTACTGATAGTGTATTACGCAATTACCCCGGTCCTGCAGTGCGATTCTGTAACCATCTCACCGTGAAAACTTAGGTGAAGTGAGCGTGGAGTGAGCTGTCAATAATGTCAATTCCTAGCAAAAACAAACTCACTTCACCTAAGTTTTCACGGTGAGATTTTTACAGAATCGACCGGCTGACCCGAACTATACGATACCAATTTTGGGCAGTGCAGTGGTGAGACATTTTCCCATCAGCATGAATTGTGGTGGACCTGCCACTCCCTAGGCTGCACTAGATAAAATTACTTCTTCACTTGTGGTGCCTCTTTGTTTAAAGTTACAATTAACATACCTACTACATAGATTGGTCAGAGATTCTATCTCTACAATGCTTTTTATGTAGTTTATTTTACATCCTTGTAGGCAATGAGTAGCAAAAAGTCTTCTAGGTGGAATGCAAATGTCAAAGAGCTATTTTCAGAATAATTTATGTCTAATGCTGTGATGCTGTCATGCATAACAACTAAATAGATCTGGCAGAATAGTCGACATCGGTACAATTGCCAAAAAAAATATATATATTTAAGTCGTTAATAAGTCGTTGTGTATCTAATACGTATTACGTATATATGAGTCTTAATATGTATTTTCAAAATTTGATTCAGGGCTGCAGGTGGAGGCCCCGTGGTAACGGCTCGACTTACGAATTGTAGGTTCGAGGCAGGCGCTGTAATTTGTGTAAATTATTTCATCACCACTGTTTTCAAAACGCTGAAGGTAAATATCGTGAGGAAACCGGCATGTCGTAGAACTTAAAATTCGAAGACATGTGACAATACACAACCCGCACTGGGCCCCCGTGGTAGATTACGGCCCATTCCCGCTCACCGAGAGGACGCCTGTATCGCAACGGTGGGAAATGGGAACATTATAGGCTGATTATGATATTCAGGAGTAAATCATGATAAACTCATTTATATCATTTAAAAAAACTTATCCATTAACATTTTTAGTTTTTTGGGTAACTATCAATCAAATGGAATCAAAATCCCACTATCGCTTGAGTACCTATTAATTGATTATTATAATATTAGATCTTAAGGTAGTTGTATGACAAAACCAAAATCAATTTACTTTTTATGCTGAAATTCATCCATTGCGAAACTGACAAGTTAACAATAGGAGCAATTACGACTTACGATTTGCAAATTTTGGTGGCTTAATAACAATGCGGACGGTGAACGGCGAATTATAGTTCACAATCATTGTAGACAGTTGTTATACTGAATTATTATACATCAACTAATTGGCAAAGTGGATTATTATCTCAGTAAGCTGGAGGTAATTAACTAAGGGTAACTACCTAGTTTTTAGGATTTGCCACCTACTGACGTCTTACCCAATACTCATTGTTATACTGAAAAATATAAATAAGAACATATATAACATAATTACGTTCCTAATTAGGAAATCCGGAGTTCTGAGATTTTCCATCCTTGAGATCGAGTCATCGCAGATTTTTTATACGCCGTTTATAACAGCTGTCAAAACCAGTTAACGTAATATAAAACCGACTAATTTTGCGAGTTTAATTAATGATTCAGTAGGCAGGCCTCGCACTCGTATAATAACTTGAATTATTATACATATTATAAGTTTAGAACAAAAAACTTGAGGTTGACGCGCTGTGAATCCTTGAATCTCTTTAAAAAAAATATTTTTGCTACTTCCTGGTTGTTTTTTAGCATAACTAGATGCTCTTTGAAGTCAGTAGTCTGATCGAATATCCGGGTCATGTTATATAATGTATCGTTATTGTCTCAGAAAAACTATATCCACTTATATTTTAGATTTTCCTCTCGTGGAACAATGTGAGGAAATACTGGTAGGTACAATAATCTGTTGGGTGCGTACTATACCCAAGCAAGGTTGAATAAGGTTAAGTGTATCCCGGCGTTAAAATAAATACCTATATTTAATGAACCATAACATATAATTTCAAAATGGTTGATTGTTGATTGTCAGTGTTATAACAATCGTATAACATTTAAAATGCTCAATCACTTTCGTAATCGTGAGTAAGGCTGAGTTCACACGACAGCCATACAGATCGATTGTCTTTGTATCATGTATTGTTTTCTCGCTATTTATTAGTGTGTGAATAGTAACTATTATCTACATTATTAAATTGTCTAATAAGTAATAATCAAGTTTCCACCTCCTATCTTCAAGAAAATTGCGGAAAACTGTTCATGGATGACAATTTTTCAACTTCTTTCTTTGTGTTGGGTTATTTGCACGAGCATAGCGAAGTAGTCTGACTCACATTCCTATTATGTATTTGGACAGTTGTAAAAAGACTAGAGCCTTTCTGAATAAGTTTTTATTGTGAAGAGGTAAACTGCACAGTTCAGTTACCTCGCCTACGTGAAGATTTTCCTTCCTCATTAACGACACTTTTCTCGTGACTGTTTGCATTTTATTTCATTGGACGACTCTTGTTTGTATATCGTGTTTAGCACCTAGGCGGATGTACCCAATGAATAAATAAATATTGGCACTCAAAAGAACAATATATTTTGAGCATTAGCTATTTATTAATAACTGGGAAAAGAGTATTCCCACAGTCCAAAAGATGGTACAATAAAATTATGCGCGATGAGTTGAGATAAAATATTGACTGAAATAAGATAATGTTAGGATTTTTTATTAGCTTAGTATTGGGTTGGGTTTTCCTACTATGCCGTCAACAATGTTTAAATAACAAACAAGAATTCTCTCAATACGCGATATAATGTTGGTCTGACGCAAAGAGATTAAATATACTGACGTCATCAAAACGATAGTGACAGTTATTAGAATCGTTTCATAAACAGACAATACGCTTACGTCTAAACTGGACAACTATTTCCTTATGCAATCCGATAACGAGATAAAGCATAAAATTATCTAACATTGTATGGCGGATCAATCACCTATGAACCGAGCTGCAGCTATAAATCGGTCATGGCATGCGACCGCAACAGTTCATACAGCGTAGGATTTAACGACTATCGGTACAGACGAGTTGCATAATGCACCGTGCATATATATAGCTACTCCGCGCCTGCAAAGATCTGCAAACAAACTCCACTATAATCATGAGCAAATAAATACCTCTATCATTGAAATGGAAATGATAACTCAGTTTCACTTTTCAATAGCAATCCTTTTGGTAATATAATTATATAGATACAGCTGTACCGCAATGAATACCCACTCGAAGCCGGAATAGAATCTAGGATAGCGTTTCACGGGTCGTTGAACTTTATTTATTTATCAACTACTTAAGGGAACTTCAGGACCTAAATGCAAGTTTTAGAAGCAATAAAAGTGTATCATCAACTAGATTAAACAAAATTAGAAAAATATATGATATTCTTCAGGATATATGCTAGGTAGATAGCGTGTTGAAAACATAATACAACTAATTTGATACAATAGAAAAAAATCATGAAGATACCTCTACAAAAAATTTCTTTTTACAATAAAAACCATACTAATATACATACAAATACAATCATTCGGATTGTTTTGTCAGATTATTCTACAAGCAACATACTAGTGTTTTAATTTTTAGTACAAACAATAGATTTTTTGTAATTACATAATTTCTTCATAATTTGCAATAAATTACCAGCGTTGTGTCATTGCGCTTCTCTTTCTTTACTATGTAGTCCGACAATGACCACGCTTTAGGTCATGCAAGCCCCTTAAATCGAAAGCGATTAGGAAAAGGTTGGGTAATGTAAAAGGACTCATAATCATGCTCCAGCCCTTATACCAATTTATTTGAGGTCGGCGCGACATGTCTTTATCTTAAATATTTCTCTATTATGGTTCCTTCAAACAGGCGCGACACGACACGCGACACAAAGGCACCGCAAGTCGCGCAACGAGCGGTGCCTTTGAGTCGCGCGCGATTCGCGTCGCGCGTCGTGCCTGTTTGCAGGAGCCTTTAGTCGTCGTCTTCACTATTATGACTGTGCTGAAGTAAAGATAAGAATACTGGCATGTCTTCGGAACAGCATATTGGTTGCTGTGTCGCGTACCCATACTTTAGATAGAATGTTGGATTTGGGCGTCAACATCATCTGCCTAGCCTTTTCCCACCTATGTTGGGGTTGGCTTCCAGTCTAACCGGATGCAGCTGAATACCAGTATTTTACATGGAGCAACTGCCTATCTGACCTCCACAACCCAGTTACTGGGTAATACGATATCCCTTGGTAAGACTGGTTGTCAGACTTTCAGGCTTCTGACTACCCGTAACGACTGTCAAAGATCCACGAATGACAGCCGGGACCAACGGGGTATGTAAAGATGGTCAGCCATCCACAGACCAACCGGGGCAAGCGTAGCTTAACCTGATCGATCGACCTGTGCGGCTGTTATTATTTAGCCACGGCGATATTATTTATATTTTTATGTTTTGCATAAGTTTACATGAGTTTAGATAAAATAGCGTATGAAACTACACATAACTAGGTATTTCCCGGTTATTCAACAGTTTCAAAAACTTCTAATTAAAATCAAATTGGTTTTATTACCTCCCAGACTCCCAGTAGGTGCAAAATGTAGAGTGTTCTCCTCGAGGATAAAGGTGTCTTGGGCCCCTCGCTACACTCAGGATTCCAGTCTTCAGTACTTAACTCAGAGATTCCTCGCTACGCTCGGGAGCCCTAGAATCCTTCGCTTGGTTCGGTGTTTAATATAGCACCCGTGACATAAGACACTGCTTTATCCCCTCTGTGAAAAATCTACTATTACAACTTACTCGTTTGATGAGGTAGCTTGATGATTTGGACCTTTCCAAAGCGTTCGACCTGGTGTCATATAATGTATTATGGGAGAAGCTTCGGGAGGCGGGAGTTCCTACGTCATTAGTTTCATTACTTTCTCTCTGGTATGATAAGCAGAGGAACTTTGTAAAATGGTCCAATGCATTGTCGGACCCGTATAAACTCAAATGTGGTGTGAGGCAAGGAGGTCTTACTTCCCCGAGACTGTTTAATATATATGTTAACAACTTGCTTGTTGAGCTTAGCAGCACACATGTCGGTTGCCATATAGACGGAGTTAGTTTAAATAACTTAAGCTACGCAGACGATATGGTGCTGCTGAGCCCCACAATCGGTGGAATTAGGAAATTACTGACCATTTGTGAGAGATACGCCGAGCAGCATGGCCTAAAGTATAATCCGACAAAGAGTGAGCTGTTGGTGTTTAGAGGAAGAAATAAAAGTCCCTCAAATGTCCCTCCCGTAGAACTAAACGGTTCACCCTTGCAGAGGGTATCCCAATTTAAATATTTGGGCCATATTGTTACGGAGGATCTTAAGGATGATTTAGATATGGAGAGAGAGCGCAGGGCGTTGGCTGTGAGGGGAAACATGTTGGCACGCAGGTTTGCAGGTTGCTCAGCACCCGTTAAAATAACACTTTTTAAGGCGTTTTGTCAAGTATTTTACACCAGCAATCTGTGGGCTAATCATACCCAAAAAGCAGACAGCGCACTGCGCATCCAATATAACAATGCCTTCAGGGCGCTGCTGAGGCTTCCGCCTCACTGTAGTGCGTCAGGGATGTTCGCTGATGCGCACACGGACGATTATTTCGCGATCATGCGCAAAAAGGTGGCATCAGTGATGCGCAGGGTGAGGGGAGGCAGCAACAGCATTCTGAAGGTTTTTTCAGATAGGTTGGAAGGGCCAACAATGGATAGGTTTATCAAGCTACATGTCAGACATGGGACGTGATAGATCTTCCTCGAAATGGTGGCGGTGTTTTTCTTTTTGTTGTTGTACTCTAGTTGTAGTCTACTAACATAGTTTTTTAAGTTTTGGTAAAACTAACACGCTATGGGCCGATGACGCCTGACAATAAACGATTTTTATTTTTATTTTATTATTTTTTATTTCTAGAGCAAACTATAAATAACTGAGACGGTCAGAGTATTTATATCATCTCATATCACATTATTGGCCTTTATACTTATCTCGTGCAGGTCAGTGTCAAGCCAAAAACGATATAAAAAAATTAAACAATACAAAGTTAAACTTAGATTTACAACACCATGAACCATCAGTTTCGTTTTTTTTTTCAGTGTAATATATTCAGAAGCGATGAATATTGCAACGGATTGACTTGTAAAATTGGATCCAGTCTCACAATTAGAGCACAATGTGAAAATTAAAAGAAAATTCACTTAATTTACTATGTAGGTAATCAATTCAAATGAAATAAATCAACTTTTCAAGATTCGTAGTACTGTTGTATTGTTTGGTTTATGGAATTAAGGGGGATGCGCGAGGTACCCTCTAAATTCACATAATCCTATTGATTCATATTTCATTGAAATAGTCATTCAATGGAATTATATGAACTTAGAAGGTTGTATTGATGATTTTAATGATTATAATTCTGTAATGTCATATTTGTTACGCTCGCGAATCATATTTTATTCAACATTCAACATGACACTGGCCAGCAAATTGCAAAAAACTTAAGAAAATTTGAATTTCGCGGGCTATTCTGGTATTTTCCCTTAAATCGACTACTGAACATTTGGTATGCTTCGTTGGAAAATTCACCCTGCATCACTACTAATTGCTAATTACTACCCGTATCATACCAGGCTATCTTCCTTCGAGGCTTGTAAGAGTGGAGGCTTGTAAGGGAACAGGTTACTTAATGGTGCTAGTATGCAATGAGCTGTAAGCCGTCACTTGTGCAGTATTGCGTGAAGTGATTGCTATTCATGTCTCAAGCGGTATTAACACACCTTACGAGACAGACGGTAGTACACACCTCTGCTTTCTCCGTATACTAAAAAGCGTGATTGTGATTGATATATAACTCAACCCACACGTATCGCTAATGAAATTTGTGGGGACTGTCTTACGTACCCATCCCTTGCATAGTTTTAAGAATGTAATATTTTTATAGAGGAACTTATTGTAATAATTTTTAGAAAGTTTCATTTTGTGTTTTTCCCACGAATCACATCTGCAAGCGATATAAGTTATAGGTACTATTGTCTTTCATGATTCTTTACTTTTAGTTAAGGTTCTTCATTGTTCTATTATGTTTAGTTATCTTGTATTGTACCCATTTGCTATTTATAGTTAAGGTTCATTGTTCTGTTATTTTTAGTTGTCTTGTATTGTACCCATTTGCATTTCTCGTGTTTTATTATACTTTTAAAAGGCAAACATTTTGCCGCTTCCTTTGTCTAGTGAACGGCAGATGTGGTAGAGTTTTGGTTCGGAGCTTCAGTCTGTGCTGAACTACGATCGTGCGAGGTCCTCTCTGACCCCCGATCATATTTTACTCGCCGAAGCTCGCCGTAATAGTTTACGGCGAGCTTCGTGTTTCTATTAGTTTTACTCTTCATGTAACATTATTTAATTTTACCTTTTCGTGTCAAGTGTAACTGCTAGCTTTAGTTACTTGATATCGTAATAAATTAATCGCTACCTATTTACAACTCACTTCGTTCTATTACTTATCCACCACGGTCACGAATTCCCACAGTGGTGACCCCGACGTGATCAAAACTATCAATAGCGTGAGTTCGTGACAGCGCGGAAAGAGTTTCGCGAGTGCTAAATCAAAGTACGTGTTAAAATGGCGAGCGATCCAGCGGGAGTCACTAGCGGCGGATGACGCGCATTCCCAGCCAGCCAGCTCCTACGGCTTCAACGGGTGTCCTGACCACCAGCATGCCGCGACCGCGCATACCTGGTCATCACCCTCAGTCTCATCAGCAACCTCGGCACAGCACACTGCACTTTCGGCCGGTCAGCAAGAAGGGCTCAATTCCTCTCCTGGTCGACGCAGCAGCCAGCCTCAACCCGGCGCTGTACCACATCCGACGCACTGGAGCATAATGCAGCGCCCGCGCCACCCCGACTCACTGGGGACATCTTCGCAGATAGTTCCGACTCACCGTGAACTATGCGGCAACCGGTTCCGACCCGACTCACTGGAACCTATGTTGGCCTGACAAGCATATTCCTCGCCGTTCTGGTCGCTGTACCACATCCGACGCACTGGAGCATAACGCAGCGCCCGCGCCACCCCGACTCACTGGGGACATCTTCACAGACAGTTCCGACTCACCGTGAACTATGCGGCAACCGGTTCCGACTCACTGGAACCTAAGTTGGCCTGGCAAGCATATTCCTCGCCGTTCTGGTAGGCGAGTTAAATTTCCTGATTACTATCAGGCAGGTGTTTCGTGATCTTTATCACTGGTAGGGGGGTACTGTGGGGACTGTGTCTTACGTACCCATCCCTTGCATAGTTTTAAGAATGTAATATTTTTATAGAGGAACTTATTGTAATAATTTTTAGAAAGTTTCATTTTGTGTTTTTCCCACGAATCACATCTGCAAGCGATATAAGTTATAGGTACTATTGTCTTTCATGATTCTTTACTTTTAGTTAAGGTTCTTCATTGTTCTATTATGTTTAGTTATCTTGTATTGTACCCATTTGCTATTTATAGTTAAGGTTCATTGTTCTGTTATTTTTAGTTGTCTTGTATTGTACCCATTTGCATTTCTCGTGTTTTATTATACTTTTAAAAGGCAAACATTTTGCCGCTTCCTTTGTCTAGTGAACGGCTGATGTGGTAGAGTTTTGGTTCGGAGCTTCAGTCTGTGCTGAACTACGATCGTGCGAGGTCCTCTCTGACCCCCGATCATATTTTACTCGCCGAAGCTCGCCGTAATAGTTTACGGCGAGCTTCGTGTTTCTATTAGTTTTACTCTTCATGTAACATTATTTAATTTTACCTTTTCGTGTCAAGTGTAACTGCTAGCTTTAGTTACTTGATATCGTAATAAATTAATCGCTACTTCTGTGTACAACTTACTTCAGTGTATCACTCGCTCCACGCGGTCGCGAATACTCCCACAAATTTAAAATTGACACTTGTCTGAAACATAATTCATCATTCAATTGTTTCAACACTATCCCGTTGTGTTCCTAAAGATATTTTATGTTCGTGTTTCTTAGCAATTTATATTAAAACATTTACACAGTACACAAACGTATTTATGTGACAAGTACACCATGTTAACAGCTCGTAGCTTTTGTCGAGTTAAATATTGGTTATATATATGGATATATAACCAATATTTAACTCGACAATTGGTTTCCATTGGTCACATGGGTGACCCATGGAAACCAATTTCAATAACTTTAATGCAATAAAGTACATCGATTTATATCTAACTGTAGTTGTATTATGTTGTGCGAAAAGCAGCAAACTAAGAGATGTTTCAAGGAGTTTGGTGCGAACCATACGTACAGGTTTTGCCGTCTGATTCCCAACCAAACTGGTTCCTTGTCCGTAACGCCCGCCAGTCTGCCTCGCCCAAACAATGATGGCGTGCAAAAAATACAAAACTCACGTATAATAAACATATCAATGGCTGAACTTAACGAGAGCCAAATGTTAAAAGTGAACAACTAAAGAAATAACATTTAAAACAAGTTGTCAGTAACACATGTGTTAACCTAAAGACTAATGATAAAAAATTCGACACGTAATTACAAGATTTCAAGGTTTTTTGAGTACATGTATTATTAATTAGTTTGAAATTTAACGAACCATGGTGACTTAAATATAATCGACACCGTGATAGTTTTAGTTTTATTACCTTAACTTTAGAACATAGTACTAAACTGTAATATCTGTATCGTTGTACTCACAAAGGGAAAAGTAGTAAAACAAGAACACTTAGTCTTTCCAGTACACAACTACTATCGCTGGTAGCAGATGCCAAAACGATATTAATATTTGAGGCTCCGAGTCTGCTTGTAGCAAGTGCAACTAAGTATTAAGTAGAGCAGAGCACTCAGTTTCCCACGGCGAGGTAATATTCGACGGCCTCTATTGATTTACTAAGGACTCTCCTTTCGGTTCGGAATATTGGTGTAGGTACGTCTTACCTCATTTAAATACATAGTTATAACCATACTAGCAGCGCCCCGCGGTTTCACCCGCATACGTGTCGATCCCGTGGTAATATCGGGATAAAAACTATTCTATGTCCTATGTCTCGGGACTCAAACTACATATCTCTATACCAAATTTCATCTAAATCGTTTCAGCGGTTTAAGCGTGAAGAGGTAACAGACAGACAGACAGACACACTTTCGCATTTAACTATAATATTAGTATGGATAATATGGATATATACTATATCGGTCTTATTCATAAAAAAAGCTTATAGAAGGTTTAAAACATACTTTAGTTAAAATGCTCATTAAGCCTTTAAAACGTTCGATAAAATTTTGTATTCATAAACGCTTCATAAACGTTCTATAACTAAAATGTCCTTTAACTTCAATATGTTGCCATTTTAATGAAATCGTCCAACAAATTGGTCAATATATTGAATCATCAAACGAGAATATCTGTCTACGCACTGAATAATTGTGACCATAGACAATAAGACGTATGGAAAACTAATTTATTGTCTACAGTTTCGTCAGTTTTGACGCGTTAATGTCGTAACATGGTTTTTTATGTCAATGAATTTGATACAACAGGCGCGAACAAAAACTTTTGAATATTTTTTTTGTATCTATAAGAAATGGAATTAAGACCGGAGACTAGTTCCAATAAAAGGCAAAGAAGTGAATATTGGTTGAAGGACGATGAGGTGTGTACTGTTACAGCTAAAAAGTGTTCAAAGTAAGTTTTGTTTTGTAAACATTCATAATTTCTTAAACATTGCTTTTCCTTAGATCTTTTTGGAAGAATTGGTCAGGGAGAGGGTCTCCATAATGGAAAATGAAGGTGGACGCTGATGATGGCGCCAAACAAGTAGCCAAATTCTGGGCGCACTAAGAAGAAGATAGAAAATAAAAACACTGATACTGACCGAAACCAACGCGAAAAAGCGGCGGCCTGGCATGATTTACGAATTAGGTGCCTATCCAATTTACTAAAACTTACAAACTTTCTGAGTAAGCATGTCAAGAACTTCGTTTACCTGTACAAAACTCTTTATTTTGTAAGAAAAAAAAAACCGCCGCCATAACAATAACTAATAATTACTAGTATTAGTAATATTAGTTATTTTTATGCCACCACTTCTTTAATTATTTTAGTATTTAGAAGATAATGAAGAGAAAGAATTATAACATTAATTTTGTGTTTCAGGACAGTAGAACTAGTAAGGATGGTGCTTCACTACAAGTAGCAGAAACTGAAACGGCCTACAGAAGAGATGGCATAGATGGCAAATGAAAAGAAACATTTAAAAAATGTTGTTCTGCTAGCACAAGTTCTAGAAGCCGAATTAAAGTTTAGAGTATTATAAAAATAAATAAATTAAACAGATATTTGTACATAAGCTTTTTATTAATGAACTACTCGCTAAAATGTCTCCTCTTTATATTCTTCGTGTCGCGGGGACGACTGTATTTTAGATCTTGGCCCAAAACTTTGCCACTTCCACAACGTCGTCAGTGGTAGCGCAGAGGTTACTTTGACTGCATGTTTTGGGACACAGGGTAGGATAGGGGGTGGAGTATGGTTTGCGACACAGCTTCACAACCACACCCTACTGCTGCATCCTACTGGAGCATCTTCCTGCAGGGTGTAAACTTCGTGATCCTCACGGAAATCCCTGAACCGTCTCCGGACACAAGTGGGAAGGTGTACCTCCAACCTGGTAAAGTGGGGCTACCTCGGCGGAATGTTTGCTTGATAGTTTGTAAAATAGCATTTGCATTTCCCCTTGCAACTTCTTTGGGTGACTTTGTATGATATTCATGATATTGCTACCTTCTAACTGCATGTCTCCACGGTCAACTGCAATAGTGTAAAGTACTGCTCTAGCCACTATGGTTGTTTTCACATTTCCTAGTTTGCATGTACCTATGCCATGTAAAAAACATTGAAAGCCATCGAGATATAAGTACTAACGTACTTATATCTCGATGTTGAAAGCGTAATTTCCACAGTCTAAAGCAGCAGCGTCCCACAGTATTTCTTGTTGCGTTATATTTTTCCTCGCTGCTATTTTGCATTGTAGGTATATAATAATAAATAAACTAAATTGGTTAAACAGAAGTGCAAAATAAATGAAATACAACTGCAGCTAGTAAGATTGTTTACGAAACTGACTTTTTGCACATGTTACACTGTACGTCAAATGTCATCAGCTGATGTAAAGTCGGCCATTTTTTCCTTAAAATACTGTTAAAGTAGGGTTCTGGGTTTCATAACTTTATAGTAGGTTTAAAGAACGTTTTAGTGCTAAAATGCGTTTATGAATACCAATTTTTGACAACGAGACTTTAGCAAGCCTTTAGATGTTCCATAACTTATTATGAATAAGACCGTATATGTTTACCTACATCAAAATTCTGTAGTTGACAATCATGAGAGTATCTAGTCTCTAAAACAAAGGTAAAGAAGGATTTTGTTTAATAATTTGTAACAATTAGTTTTGTAATAATTTCGAATTCCACTAGTCTTAAGGGAATTTAGGAAGCTTTGGGTACGTTTTTTGTTTTTGCTTCGGTCCAACTTTGACACGTTCTTCCAGATTTATAATAACTGAATAATACATAGTTTCTTTTTGTTTTGATGAATGGGCCCGCTCTTGACCTCGATCACGCCTAATGGAAAGCGATGGATGAGGTCTATGATGGAACGAGCGTGCCGCTGACAAAACCAAACTCAATATCTATTTCTCTTATTTTTTGTGCTAACCAAGTTGTGTTTAAGTAAAGGTTATTGTTTTCCTACCAAATTCTGTGATTAGGTTTGTCTATGTTAAAGTACTCACAGACGATCGAACTTGGTTCGGACCGGACCACGAACATGGTGCGCTTCGAACCATATTCAATCGTGTGGCGCACGGTCCGCTGGACATTATTATTATTAATATCGGTACGGCTGGTTCGAAGCGCTCGCACATCGAACGCGGTGCGTTCCGAACCGAACCGATCGTGTGGACGGCGCACCGAACCAAATGTCGGTCCAGTCGCTATTGTGCCACCGTACGCGCAACACGTCGCAGCGTGTTCACAGACATGGATTCGGAGCGGAACTCATTCGAAGATATATACGAAAATCTTTATCATCGAGATCTTTAATGAGATTCATATGACTGTATTGTTGTCTGTTTCTAAGATAAAATTTTGCCCATTCTTTTCTTCTTTTTCGTTCGTTATGTAATGGCGATGTAGCAACGATAGTTGCCGCAACTAATGCCATTTTGGCCTGTTTTGATAGAATAGGCGGCATGTCGAGGAGACGTGTTCACGCAATGCTAGCACAATAACCGACTGGACGGTTCGGAGTCTGGTGCGCTTGTCTGTTGTGTAGACCGCACCGTACGGTTCGTGGTCCGGTCCGCACCAAGTTCGATCGTCTGTGAATACTTTCATTGCATTGCATGCACAAGGTCAAATTAAATTAGCGAGCGAAACTCTGCAGACGTAATGATCTATTTGCAATGATCTATTTCTGATATATTGCAATTAAATGAAAGAAAATTTAAAACTCACATTAAACGTACACTTTGTAAACAAGCATACTATAAATTAGAAGATTATATCCAAGATAAGAACGCTTGGAAACATGCTGGTCCTGCTCCATAGGACAATCTAGAGTCTAGACAAAATCAAACTGGTTGCTAATTTAATTGTAAATTTATAATATTTTTTTTTATTTAAATTGATTTACACTCTGTAACTACTTAACTCACACCCTGACTTATTACTTGTATTTTTTATTTTATTTTATTTAAATGAAAATCGTTTACTTTTACCATGTTTGTAAATATGTGAGCACCATGCATCTATCAGATAATTAATTTATATGTCATGGTTTCATTTTTAATTCTTTTACCTATTGTGGTATAGTGATTTTATTTTAAGTGCATCGTCTTCACATATTATTATGATATAATTAATGTATACAAAATATTGTAAAACATTTTAAAAGAGTAACGGTGGAGTTTCTTGCCCATTCTTCTCCATACGAAAACTACTTTTTGGAATGGGCGACTAGAATCAATTCTATTTGTTGTAATTTTTGACGTTCAAAAGTGCCTTTAATGTGCCTATTTGAAATAAATGCTTTGACTTTGACTTTGACTTTAATGGATACCGCTATCTAAACATGATAAAACAAAAAAAAAAAATCACGTCTGCAGAGTTTCGCTAGCTAATTTAATTTGACCCCGTATATAGTGGCCAAATCGTAAAAATGCTATAAAGCATTTCCAATGTTACATATATATTTAATAGCATTGCCACCTGAGTAGAGTCTGAACTGGTCTCTAGGTACTTAATAGATCATATAATTGAGCTTATTGTACAAGACAATATCTGATCAGCGTTGCGGTAAATGCATTTGACGATAATAATGTGGCAGAAACATATTGCACATATAAATTACCGTAATTAATATTGATTGTCGATATTATTAGTACTAAGTACTTGCTAGTTTGCTACGTAATTCCGTTCTCGCCACGAATCTTACTATAGGTACAACAATTGGAGGTATGCCTTCTAAATCTGGTGTATTTCAAGGTACTTGCATACTTGAAGTATTTATTATCCCCTCCTATATATTTCTCCTTTTCAAATATTTTATCAAACATAATTATGTAGTTTTCGAGTTTGGCTTGCTTGATCCAGAATAGCTCCCTCTTTAGTTCCAGTGTCAATCATATACATATAGTACATTCTTATGTCACAAGTAGTCTATCGGAAACTTTTCCCCAGCATTATGTCAGGTATTACTGTCATTCAAAACGTTGTCCTTGCTTGCTTCTATTATCTCTACCATACAATTGGCCTGTCAATGTTTTTTGTCAGATCCACGTACTTCACAAATTATATTTTGTATTACATATTTTATTTCCTAATTATAACAAATAAGTGGTCTATTGGTATATTAAGTGTAGAGCCCTTGACGTTTGATTAAATAATATAATCGAATTATTTCTATAGCAGCTCGTTCACTGGTACCCTGGCCTTGTTAAAACTTTATATTTGCAGGGGTGCAGGCGTTTTGTATTGACAACGTGGTATTAAAAGCTCATTGGATGTTTTATACAATTTATAAATGTTTTTCTTATTTTATAAAAATATTTAAAAAATTATCGAATAAGTAAGTAAATAAATAAACGAAAAGCTTATAGTATTATGTTTTAACATTTAACATCGTCGTTCACAAGTTATTGCGTATTGTCTAGATTTAAACAAATATAATTATGTTGAGTAGACGTGTTTTTTGTTGTAATAGTATATATATTTTAGTGTTAAGTAGATTGTATAATGTATTTAAGATTATGTTTTATAAGTAATAAAAATATAATTATATTATACGATATGTATACCTAATGCTCATAATGCTCTATTGGTACGTGCGAATTTATGGATATTTTTTGTCTGACTAAAATAAATGAATTGAATTGAATTGAAATGTACAATTTGAGGAAAAGTTAAGATGTTTACTTACGGAAAAAATCATACGTCAATGTTAAAAATAGCACAACGCTAAATTTATATTAGTCGCACTAATGGCTTTGTAGCAAATGTCTTATTTCAAGTTTTTTTGCGAACTTAGATACTTGGTAGTTGTTAGGTAGGTAGTCACTTGTTTGTTATCAATGTCGTTGACAAGTGAAATTTATAGGACCTTGACATTGTCCCTATTACAGTAGGTAGAGATTACATCACCGTGGTAACTCCGTGTAGAACATGTCGTATCGCCTTACAAAACTATGGCTATACCTCTTGCTGATATATCGTGGTTAAGAACGTGCTCAGAAAACTAAAACTCCCGAACCAAACCGCGGAACAACGTCGCAATATCCACGTATATATTGGTGATTTATTTCAGTTGCAGTTGCTTTTGCGTATAACAAACACGCATTGGACGTGCAACATATTGAAAACGACTGTGAGAATGCGATAATAAGCAGAACGTATACCAAGTACGCTGTGCATACTAACACTTACCTCTGTATTTTACAAATTTTAACGTTTGATCACACGTAATAAACCAGCCGTATCATTTGATGAATACTTAATTAATCGTATTCACAATTTGGGTGTGTGATAAAAACTAATATCATGTTTTTATTTTATAACCAGTTAGAACGCCCACGCGTTGAATATTCAAACCGCAAGCATGCGATCCTAAAAAAAAACTTTAGGAGAACATAATAGATAAACTGCTTAAGAATGCGATAAGCCACGTTCACCACCTCTGATGTTTCGACAGAGAGTATCCTGGTCAACTTTTACTATATGTAGTTCTCAAGCTTTTATTTACACATCAAATTCTTTAAAAACCAAAGAATAGCGCGAGGGTAGCCCGAAATTCAAATTTTCTTAGGTTTTTTTTGGAATTTTCAGGTCAGTGTCAGGTTGCATGTTGAACAAAATATGCTTCGCGAGCGTAACAAGTATGTATTTACAATATTATAATCATTTAAATCATCAATACAACCCTCTAAGTTCATATAATACCATTGATTGATATTTCATGAAATAGTCGTTCAATAGGATTATATGAAAATTCTGTTATGTCATATTTGTTACGGTCGCGAATCATATTTTTGGTTTGCGCTTGGTTTGCATCTCAAAACATAATAATGTGAAATGTCGATTACTTACCTAAAGTGCTATCAATAACGGAACAGATTAAGCCACTGTGCGGTGTGGACAGTAGATAGCAGTTACACCATTTAGATAACAAATTAGGGCCATCAATAATACACACCCATAGTCAGCAAGTAACACGATAAATTGAAGTTAGTTGGCAGAAACCTTTCCTGTAAAGATAGTGCAAAATAGGAGGTGGAGTGACGAAAACTGAATCACAAGAAATACTAAAGCCCAATTGAGCTTCATGAATCCATATTAATAATATTATAAATTTGAAAGTAACTCTGTCTGTTACCTTTTCACGTCTAGACCACTGAACGGGTTGCGATAGGCAAGGAGTTATGTGGCATCTTGAGGAACGACATAGGTTTCTTTTTGACCCGGTAGCACGTTACCGTGGAATAATTTCCAAAATTCATGCGGACGAAGTCGCTGGCTGAAGATAGATACAGGGTTACTTGTAATTCGTCGTATATCCGTCAGAAGCTGATAGCTGGGCCAAAATGAAACAAATTGAAACCTCACAATATGGGGCGTTCAATTTGTAGGCTAGACATCGTAGAGCTAGGTAATGAGAATCGATGTAGTAACACTGAAGAAGTAGAATGATAAGAAACAATTGACACACCTTATTCTCCATGAATTTAAATGAATTACAAAATTTCCAGCACAACAAACCATTACACTGGACCTTGTGTTCACTACACTACCCACGTTTGTGGTAAATTAAACATCAAAATATACCGTCTCTAGTTGACAATGTAATTGTATACTTATATGTACAGTCAGCCCACTATCTGTTGATTCACGATGAATAATTAGAAGGTATCTACCAATGCCTTGTGCATAATTCGTGTATATAATACTTTTATGTACTCACACCTAAAGACCAAAATATACAAGAAGTTTATTTTTGGGTCCCAATATGTGTATTTTTGGGTACGTGGTTATGTTTTGCATGTTTTAATCATTATGTTTCCTTAAATAGTTTGTAGTGACTGTTTTAGTTTCTGGGCAAGTGGAAACCTATAAATGAATGTAGTCGCAATCCAGCTTAAAAATCAAAGAATCTTGTTGATGGTAAAGCAGCCTAACGAATTAATATTCAACTGGCTGAAGCAGCATCAAGAAAAGACTACCTCTAGGGTCCCACTGGATTGTCCAACGAGATGGAGCTAAGAATAATAAGTATAACTAAGTACAGCATACCTATCAGTTAGACGAAACCTTCGGTCTCATAGTCCACCAGTAAACCTAAGACCTCCTCTTATGTGTACCAATTGGTTTGCGCTTGGTTTGCTTGATGATACCTAATGATATTTTAACAGTGCGTAGAATTTCAAGAGCATTGTGCTGAAGAAGATTCTGTGTTGTTTATAATAGATGCAAAGCCATATAGGTACCTAATATTGACGATGATGACGACATACACAAATAGCAATGACCACACATTGCAGTCAGGGTCGTGGGTTCAATTCCCTCACTAGGACGAAAATGTTTATCGCTTACAGATGTTTCATCCAATTTATCTATATACATATATAAAATGCACTGACTGATATATCACAGCACATGCTATCGCACAGCCTAAACCGCTGGTCCTGGACACATGAAATTTGGAGGGTG
This sequence comes from Luperina testacea, assembly GCA_927399505.1. NCBI lineage: Eukaryota > Metazoa > Arthropoda > Insecta > Lepidoptera > Noctuidae > Luperina > Luperina testacea. The sequence continues at coordinate 10,733,965 of OV656768.1, read as the reverse complement.
TGTTCTTTCTGAAGAGTGGGTATCCACTAAGAAAGGGTTTTTCGAAATTCCACCCCTATGAGGGTGGGCGGAGGATGAAATTTCACGCGGACGAAGTCGCGGGCAGAAGCTAGTTTGTGTATATAATCTAAGAACGTCATAGCACCTACGTCAAGAGGAACTAACCTAACAACATATACGAGTATATATTTAACAGCTTTTTGCAAAAAGAACATGTGAAACCTATTTCGTGAACGAGGAGGAAAATCTTCGTGAAAATGTTCAGGTGTGAGTTGTGACGTAAGCTTGTTTCAGAGAAAAAAACTCGTGAGACAAAGTTTCAAGGAAGATGACATTACCTGAAGAAATAGACGTGACAAGGACAACGATTGGAAATAACGTCGTGACAGGTAAACTATATGAAAACTAATGATAACAGAGATGGGGCAGCCGCGGTACTACCTAGCTAACTGGCTCGTCTCGTATAGCTTGTCAGGCGCTGTACCAGCGTCAGGCACTAGTTAGTTATCTGGCATTCATGTTGAACTGGGCCTATCTGGCGTAGCCGTCAGGCACACAATACTATACATTTTAGCGAATGTCGCAACCCAGCGCAGGGCACGCCACGATAGCGGCGATAAGACCCCTCTTTGAGGAGGCTAGAGAGGCATCACGGCGCCCTCACCTACCGCCTGATGCAGGTCCTCACCGGACACGGATGTTTCGAGAGGTACCTGCACATCATCAGGCGGGAGAAAACGCCCGGGTGGTCACCATTGCCAGTATCGCCCAGAGGACACGGTGGAGCATACGGTGGAGGTCTGCCCCACTTGGGCGGAGCACCGCCGTGTCCTCGTAGAGGCGATCGGCAGCGTGCAGCGGCAGCAGCGTAAGAGTCTGACACTCCCTTCCGCTCCACCCAGAGCGGGAGAGGTCATTTGATGATTTCCCAAACTCAAAAAAAAAATACTATCCATTTTTCTGTTTTTATTTGTTTGATTATTGTGTGACTGGGTCAAATAAATTTATTTGATTTCTTTCTTTCTCGTGCTAACACTAGAGAAGAAGAATTTCATACAAAGAAATCATTTGTCTTTGCTACGTGTTTCATAATCCTAACGTGTTTTACAATCATACATAATAGATGACCCGAATGCCAATATTGCGGAGCGTCCGCTTCCATACGTTTAGGGTTGCGGGTTGAATTCCCAGAATTCACACTTTGAAGTCTTGCCTTTTATTTTATTCAGAAGTGAGATGTTTGTGTGTGTAAAGGTAGGGTTCGACACGTCAAAATGTACGAAAATATCTTTATTTAAAACAAGGAACTGCGTTAAAAGACAATAATTTATACAGACAGGGTGATAGACAGTCATTACAAAAGCCACTAATGATGCCTAATTGTCCAACATTTAACCATCGTTTGTGAAAACGATCGGTTATAAGAATACTTCACAGATTCACACAAAAACCATATTAGGTACTTCTTATGTATACAAAAGAGTTAAGAATTTGCAAAAAAGAAAATATGTAGGTACTAAGGTGTTGACTAACACCTAGATTACCAGTGCAAAGTTTCTTATAACTTGCATTCTTAAGACATAATACGAACAAGGTATGCAAATCGCGATATATGACGACAAGCAGCAAGCATCTCAATTACTTGCCTTACAATGTCAGTGCTACAAGCATGAAGATGTTGTTGTGTTGCACCAAGTTAGAGTTAAGTACTAACTTACTAAGTAACCCAGCTGATGCAGTGAATGTTTACGCAAACAACCGTATTGGCTTCTCAACTTAGTGAGTCCCTAGATTGTTAGTCGCAGAGGAGAGGACTCGGGGTACAATAAAAACAAAAATGCACAAGTGGCGGTCGTCTAATCTAGGTGTTAACAATAAAGGGCCACCAGTCCCAACACTTAGTGATTTTTTTTATCACCAAAGGCGCAGCTTTTACACTATACGTCACGTTGTCGGTGTTACAATTATTTGTTATTGTTGTATTTAATCGTAATACCTGCATGACAGTAATGTCGTACTAACTTTCATTGGATGCAAGATTAATTAATCAATTTTTTTATTAAAACATGCTTTTAGCTGTCATATCCCCAGATATTTACAGTGCTATAAAACAAATTGTATCTCTAATATTAATCTTCTTTTTTATAATTATAACAATATTGGCATTGAATTTAATAAGACAATCATGGTTAGTTGATGTAGCTGCTAAGTTTTATGTGCACTGGCAGGATGTTCAAACTCAATATTATTGGCACCGCATGACATGGCTATCAGTGGCACCACATGACACGGAGACAGTCCATGACCCGGCAGTCCATGACATGGAGACAGAATAGATCTAAAAAGTTTAGGTATGTTTTCACTATGCATTTTTTTACACGTGTCTAACCTCAGAGGCAATGGCATTATCCAGGAAACTACATGTTTGCATTTTAATATCAACTGTTTTTTATAATTTTACCTGAATCATATTCCTGCTGCCTTTCTACTTTTACTTTTTTACTTTGCCTGCCTTTTTACCTTTTTTTTCTTACTTTCCAAAAATAAAAAATACGAGCTTATTTAGACATTATAATTAAGACCATTTGCTGTTAAGTTCAACAATTTTCATGAGCTTTTAAGAACCCCCGGCTCTATTTTGTTCTTCAAACATTACAACAAAAGTCTGATACCTACATTTTCTTATTTAAACAAGCCTCTTTATTACTAAGTGCGGCCCTGTACCTCGGAGCTGACACCTGGGGACCGGTCGCACTCGTTCTGTGGGCCCACGCAACGCCCGCCGTCTCTGCCGCGTCACTTAACACCACTACCACTTCACCACCAACATAGAGAAGAAACCCATAAAGACAAGATCCATTGAATCATTGATAAGTGCTGCGGAAACTCAACATTGAATAAAAGCGGCAGTGAATGGTGAGTTAATCGAAAAGGTCGGTTGGTGTGTAAGCCAATGCAGATTATAAAAGCGCAAGTTCTCGAGTAGACACCTAATAACACCAAGTTAGTTACCAAAGTATTTGCATCCGAAGGTATTTTTCCTTGAAACGCCTAGGCTGCCTTATTTCGCTTGCCACACCAGAAAAGTTGACGGTGTAAGACCGGGCTATGAATTGTGTTGTAATCGCAAACTTACTTATTATCCAAGTTATTATAAATTCACAAATATTGTGTGGTTACGATTACCAGTTTTGTGAACTCACATAGATACGATAATTCATAATAATCATATGTAGCACTAGAAATCTAGATCCATATCTTAAGATAAATCTTTAGGTAGCTTTTCCAAAGTAGCATAAACATAATCAGCATAATTATAATGTTCCCACTGCTGGGACACAGGCCTCCTCTCTGTGACAAAATCATCTACTTTTACAATATTTGTAAATAATATATCTATTGTTGTATCTATTATTGTATTGTTATTTTATTGTAATTTTGAACGTTCAAAAGTGTCTTTGAAATAAATTATTTGACTACTTTGACTTTGAGAGGGAGTGAGCCATAAATAATCCACATGAGTGTATGTCACATGTCATCGAATTTTTGGTTCTAGGACATGCCACAATATATTGCGATTCCAGCGGTCCTACACATAAGGCGCCACACTGAGGCCGATCGGAAGTGGTGCAAGTCTTCCGTCTGCACCTACTTCCGGTCGGAAGTGGCAGGCTTCCTGAGACGGCATCACGGCACTCCTGTCGAGGCCGGTCGATGTTCCGCATTATATATCTACAATTAATCTTTTATTCCGCTCATTATCTTATGTTATTTACGACGTAGGCCTGTATGTCACTGTGTTGAGGAAGAATGTTGGAGATGTGTGTGACTCTTGTATTGGAGAATTTGGAGAAGAAATGTGTGACATTTCTGATCTACATAATTTAAGGTCTATTACAATAATTAATTTTAACCTTTTGCAATTTAAAAATTATCTCATACAATCACTTTGCATAGCGTCATACCATTTAATTAACACGTCATATTAAAACGTCATTAAAAACTGCATTTGCGTGGGATGACGTAATTTTTATCGAATTCAATCAAACGCATGATGTGTTGAAGGTAAAAATCCCCACATGTCGAAAACAAGTTAAAATCCAATCCCCTTTATACGCAAAACAGGTTCTTTGCATATTTATTTACTGACTTTATGTGGAAATACGTAGATATTAAAATTTGTATCAATTTACAACGCCATAAAGCGTAAAACACATCGAATTTCCATACCTTTTATGGGTAACTAAGATAAATTGAGAAAGATCTTGGCTTTGATACATTTCGAAACGATTTCAATCTTGTGCAATATGCCCCCTGACCGGAATTTGCAAGGCCTATTACCGATAGATATTATACAACATTAGGTTATGTTCGTTTTATTGTCATGACTATGATGTCGTCCTAGGCCTCATGGGATTAATTGATCGTAAATGTACAAGTTGATTGAAATCCATAAAACGTGTCACAACTGCCGGTCGTCTGAGACGCACCTTGTTACAACCAGGTTTCTTGGCTTGTGGTCTTAAAAAGAATGTAACTATGAATATTTTCTATAGAGGACTCAAGTTCCTATCTGCTCTTGGTTTCTCAACTGTGCGCACCCGCATGTTTGGGAGACTTACGATCCTACTGTGTGAAATAAATCCAAATTCAGGAAAACATCTACACGTGTCCTGCATTTGCATGGATTTATCTCTCCAATGCTGTCATCAATTTAAGTTTCTGTACCTATTTGTTTGAAATTGTTCGTTAAAAGGGGATATATTGTACTATTATGTATTCCGTGGATAAATTTAAGTTTATCTAAGAAGAGGGGGCTACTTCACTGTAATTGGTGTCATGGCATTATCATTGACTTAAGTTATCTGAACATGCTTTATGCGACCAAATTATGTTAAAAAGCTTCACAAAAAACAAATGTGAGCGTAAGTAGCGATACTTTTATTTTATTATCCCTGTCTTATTAAATACAATCTTGTTCGTTAAACATATCAACAAAACGTTAACCAAACATTATGGGCAGACGGGCGCGAGGCGCGAGGCAGCGCAGAGCCCACTCTTGTCGTTTTATTTTGAACAAAATGTCAACACAACAGCGACGCTAGAATGTATTAGCGCCCGAGCGACGTAAAAACTAGCAATACTGACATGTGCCTTATTAGTGGAGTTGCCAGAACACGTCATATTTTTGTTCGCAGAAGAGAGCATCTGTGACGGCCACAAATATTTATCTGATATTTCTGGTAAATTGCTGGCCGAGGCGCAATTATGGCGCAAAACTTGATCAGAGCGTTGAACTCTCAGATACCATTTTTTTATAAATCGATCTTGCATATATGTATTTGTATTAATCCTCTAAATGAGAGGTTCGAATGTTTCATAATATATTGTATATAAGGCTCTCAATGTAATCTTTTAGCTCCACTTAAGATCCTTGTAAATTCACTGCGTGACTGGAATTTTATGCCATCATAAACTGAAATCAACGCTTTAAGTTTAGTGTTCATTAACTACTAATATAAACTAACGTTTATTAACCGCAGGAAACGTCAGCGAACGACGTAATGTGTCGCGAACTCGTGTATTCTCGCAGTGTCGGGGAAACAAAAGCTCAATTAAACCGTAAATCCGTGAATGCACTGTAACATTCTCTTCAATAGAAATGTTATGTTTAAAATAGACAATGACTAATAACCAACCTGCCTTCTTCCTACATTTTTGCCAAATTCGCGTCTCCGAGATGTGAATATCTAAATACAAACGTACGCACACTCATATTTATCAACACAAGCTGCATTCCAGAATCTCACAAGGGGAAACCTTAGCCGTTGTTTAATACTTCGCTAATATTACCCACGTCAGCCATCACAGCCGCTAGCACTTCATAGTAAATTGCCGATTTTATTGCCGGAGTATTTAACAGGAAATCGTAATATTAATGATTTGCACGCAAACGTGTTTATCTACGCTGAACTGTGAATCAATGGGTACCTGTTTGCAACAAAGTTACAATTTGCGTGCTCTACAACTCAAACAGAATTAAAATTCATTCACAGCTGGGTATTAGACTTAGGATTTTAAAAGTTCTCGGTACTCTGTAAGGGACGCATAGAAATGAGCGTATAAACAACTCTGAAGTTCACTCGTCTCACGTCCTCCATCTAATCAATAATCACGAACTGAATCATCTAACGCGTGCTTATATAACAATGATCAGGAACAGGTTCCGTATTATGACGGTTAAATGCCATCATGATTCCATTGTTAAGAGAGAGACGGAGTTATACATGACCGATAGCACCATCCTTTTTCGCAATGGAATCATGATGGCTTTAATCCTTCATAATATAGCCCCAGGGCCGGGTGACACTAACTACATGCAGAATAAGACATTATTATTACTCTGAAGCTGCCGACGAAATGTATTTATATTTAAAGCCTACTGACAGTCCAAAGTTCTAAACGGTCAGATAACACACCCATTTGCCACATCCTTATTCCAAGGACAGCCAGCTCGGCCGCCGCCCGCGCTGGCGAATCGCGAACGAAATGCTAATTCGTTCGCTACGGTGAATACCTTATGCGATCTTAAAAAAGTGTCATACCTACATACTAAGAGACTGCCATAGGAAAATGCCAAAGATAAATATGGTATAGGATACTTATACTAGTGTGTACACAAACGACGACGACCAATTACTCACGTTAATTATTTGAACACGAATGGGACTTCAATGAAAACTGGTTTCGATGCTAGACTTTGTCAAATACAAGCGTATGAATAAAGAGATCATTAGATCATTACTTATCTGTGCTATGAGGCCTGTGACCTACATAATCTAGATTCTGGCGTAGAACAGCTCAGATATAGTAATAGATAAAGATGTTTACTAAGTTTCATTGATGACGCTCTTTTAGATACGATGTTTACTATGTAGTATAAATCCATTAATCCCATCACAGCTACATCGCTCGGAGAAAGATAAACAACTGAAAGCTTTAAAAGCAGGTCGTTGGCAACAAGAGCGCGCCGCATCCGCCAAAAATAAAGTCCTTGACCTTCGTGGTCCGAGTTTATCTCATTTAAAAATAAAAGTAGCCATGAACTTCTCAAAATGTAAGTGCGAGTACACTGCTAGTGTATGTAGGAAACTCGTTGTCGCAGAGCTGGCGGCCTTCGGTGGTTCACGAACAAGGCCCGTTTGTGTCGCATGCATGAGTTCAAGTCGCCTCGCTGCCTCGCCGCTTCGCCCGCGCCGCCTCGCTCCTCGACTGCAGGCTTATAAGGCACCCAGTATCTTGTAGAACGAAGAAGGAAGAATGTAATGCTAATAGATTACTTTTACAATCACTGAAATGCTATATTAGTTACTAGTTCTTAGGCGGAAAGAACCGATGAATATAAATTGAATTCTTAGAAATGATATCGTGCGATAGTTTTTGTTTTCTTGACAGAGGTGAGATCTATGTACTTAGGCAATTATTATTGACAATTTCTTGAACCATGCTTTATTTAAATGGATATATTTAGTGATGTTAGCATCACTAAATACATATATCCATTTTCAAATCATAATAACGTAGCACTCAAAGTTTTAGGCAATTTCACGCTTATTGTAGAGTCGGTTTATCTGTAGGAGCTTTGTGTATAATTATACAAACTTCTCGGTATTTCTCAGCCGCGGTATCAATTAACTTCAGCGTAGGGAACTCGAAACAGCAGACTCTTTGTTTCTTGCAAAAATTTGGCACGTCTCAGCTATTCCGGCTGATCTGATAACGACTCCGACAAAATACCTCTAATAGAATATAATTTTGTTATGTTATACCAACTAATGTCTTATACGAACACGAAATGCGACTCATTCTCTATGAGGAGAACTGGTTGAGTCAGCTGATCTAGATGCTTGTCATGTTTATCACCATTTAGGGATGTTGACTTTAATATTTATACGCGCAAACATATGTAAAGTGTTAGGTCGCTATAAAACCACTGCAAAACTGATTAAGTAAATGGAGCTGGCGCTTTTCGAACGAGCACGCATTCTCTGCAGTTATCAAAGAGAGCCGCAAGTCGTGGGACCAGTTTTTAGGCCCTCCCTGGTTTGAATACCACCTAAGGCTTGTGGAAAAAATAGATATACTTATATGCTTAACTAGAATCTCTCAAACGAGTTTTGTGCATTTGAACATTAGCAACAAATAATTATTATAATATCTATGGAGAGGAGAGCTTAATCGCTCGTTAATTTGCATGATACAATACATTTTATGAGTTCTATTAAGTATTGTTTAAGTACGACAACTATTTGTGTGCATGCAGAGTTTGCCTATAAGTGATTGTTACACTTTACTCCGATTTGTTGCTTTTGTTTATATTGCTTAAAATAGTGTATACAATTGTTGGTGAACCAAATAAATAAATAAATAAATTGTGGTTTAGGAGGTATTTATGTACACAAAGGCCGTGTGATTTTGGTAGAACAGACGTTTATAATTTGCAAATATTCCATGTTTGACATTGGACACATGAGTACATGCCTATAATCTCAGTGACCGGATCGACATAGCAATTTAGTCAATGACATGACGAAAATAGAACTTAGCATTTATATGCAAGAACAATATCGCACATGCTAAATTTAAATTTTCTTGCGTTTTTTTGCAATTTGTTGGTCAGTATTAAGTTGTACGTTGATTAAAATATGATTCGCGACCGTAACAAATATGTATTTACAGAATTATAATCGTTAAAGTCATCAACACAACTCTCTAAGACCAAGTAATTTATTGAATGACTAGTTATTTCGTAAAATCTTGACATTTAGGATTATACTAACTTAACAAGTTGTATTACTGATTCTAATGATTATAATTCTGTAAATACATATTTGTTACAGTCACGAATCATATTTTAATCAACGTACACCCAGACACTGAGCTGCAAATTGCAAAAACCGTAAGAAAATTTGAATTTCGCGGCTACTTTAGCGCTTCCCCTTAAAAGCCTGACTGCACATTTTTGGCTCTTTGTATACGTATAAAGATGTTAAGTACTGTTTTCATGAAATTTTTAAAAACGTTGTCGTCATCTTAATTTCGTGCATAATGCGCACGAAATTAAGATGACGACAAACGGTTTTACGTTTTTTTACGCACATGACAAAGAACAATAAAATGTAGGAACTAAATAGGTAGTTCTTCCTATACGGATACATGCGAGGTCGCGTCGCCTTCCTCACTGTCACTGTTGGTAGCATCGCGTTACCATTTCCTATTAATGTCGTCTAATTTCTTAATATTTATGTTTTTGCAATTTTAGTCCTCGATCACTTAGAAAACACATATTTGGTGCAACCTTGAGACGCACACCGCACTTTGTATATTCCTTATTTTGATTTAAATTATGTCATATTGTCACTTAATTTATTTAAGTATGTTTTAATTTTTTTATTTTTTTATGTTGGCACTTTATTTTATATATTCACTAGCTGCGCCCCGCGGTTTCACCCGCGTAAATGTCGATCCCGCAGGAATATCGGGATAAAAAGTAGCCTAAATGTTAATCCAGGGTGTCAGCTACCTCCATACAAAATTTATCAATATTGGTCCAGCCGTTTGAGCGTGAAGAAGTAACAAACATATAAACATACACACACACATATTTATTTGTTATTTGGTTAGCTTGATTATCATGATTCCTTTAAAGGCTATTTCTTACAAAATATATCTTCATCAAAAACATAGAAAATGAACAGGTAGGCAGTAAAATTTACACTCCTTAGTTAATTACGAAACTGTCAATCACTAGCTATCCCTGGCTCGACACTCGTTTAATTGCTCAAGTTTTTCCCAGGTTAGAATCAATTAATTACACACCATTAAGGGAAATAATTGTTATTAAACGTAAGTTGTGCAAGAAAGCATTTTATACTGTTAAAGATAATATTGAGGACAAACAGGCTTGGGATTGAGCCGCTTCCAATTTCAGCTTTTTGAGTGTTTTTGATGTTTTTTTTATACACATTGACATTAATATATTTTTTTTAAACAATGACATTTGCTTACTTTGTAAAGTATTACATTATTTTAATTATTGTGAATGTGAAGACGATGTGGGTCATTTATTTTATTCATTTTATATTTTTTTATTATTCTCTCCATGGTCTGACAGTTTGAGTAATTTATGTGGCCTACCTAAATGTCCTTTCTTTGGTATTGTTCGTCGAATCGTTGAGCTCCTTAAGTCTTGAGTTGAGCTGCAAGATTTCTGACAAATGCGTGCACTGACTGGACAGGTCCTCTCAATCTGTGTGGTTCTTTCCTCAAAAGACCATCTCAGACATCGACCTACATGGTCTTCATATAACCTGACCAAGATTATGTCTGGACTTTAAAAGAGACTATGACCTCTGAGTTTGTTTCGGCCTTTCTTCTCAGAGTAGTCAGATAGGAAACGCCGACCTCATCTAGTTTAAAAAAATATGATTGACGTGTAAAAGTGTTTTGTGTAAACCTACTTACAAAAATAAAATCATTTATCATTATCATTTATGGTAGAAGTTTTGTCCACAGTAATAAAATCGTTATGCAGAATTTTACGAGAAAACCCAATTAATGATTACCAAGGACATGATACATTAAATTCTAGAATTATAATAAACATTTATTATATTACTCCTAGTTCTGTGTTTTATTTATAAGTAACACCAGTATCTTATATTATGTATTTAAAAGCATTATTTACCAGTAATAGAACGCTTTATCGTGCGAAGAACTTACAAAAAGTACTTAACTAGAAATAAATATCATTATTTGGCATGATTATATGAGTGACTACCTTTTTTAACCGACTTCAAATAAAGTGGAGGTTGTACATTCGGCGAGTCTTTTGTTTTATTTATACACCCTTACATTTTGATAGAGCGGGTCATTGTAGTCATCATTATGATTAACTTTAAATATGGGACCAACCCTGAAATCGTGAAAAAAAATCAGCTGTTCCCTACATTTATGTTCGTATAACTCGTCAAAATGTAGGGAACAACTAATTTTTTTTTCGCGATTTCAGGTTTGGTCCTATAGTAAAAGTTGTTCATAATGATGAGTATAATGACCCCTTTTAAGGATTAAAACGATCAAAATGTAAGGGTGTAAAAAATTTCACGCAGACGAAGTCGCGGAGAGCAAGTGCTCTCCGGGACTTCGTCTGCGTGAAATTTTTTGTTTAAACATAAAATATAGCATTGCATTGCCTGCCCGCGATATTACCTACCTACCTATTCCGTTTTCGCTTAGCGTTCTTTCCGCCTATTATTTTCTTAGCGTGATGTAAAGTTAGCCTTCTTTAAGAATTGGGCTATGATATGCAAAAGTAATTTTTCAAATGCGACTGGTAGTTCCAGAGATTAGCACGTTCAAACAAACAAAGTCTTCAGATGTATCATTAGTAATATAGATTAGGATATTAACCATTTATGCACTGACATATAAACAGAGAAGATTAAAGGAACAGAAGAATACGTACGTTTTTCATGTATGTAAACCGATTTCTTCGTGATTGCTGGGCCGATTATAGTGATTCTTTTTAATTTGGTAGAGGAAGCTCGCGGGTTGGTCCCATATAAATTTGATTAACTTTGCTTGGGTAGTTTTTGAGTAAGCTTTAATAATTTATATTTGATACACTTTGTGTATGTTGATGATGTTATTATTAGTTCTTGTTGTATTGTTGTTTACAAAGCAAGTGGTGGAATACGATTTTGTGTGGAGTAGGGACCATAACTGAAAATGTTTATCTTGAAATTCAGTGGCAAAAAAAACGAAAATTGAATGTATATTTTTCACTTTGAAATGTGTTTTTTGGAAGTCGGTTATTTTTCTTGTGGTTTTATTTTTGCATTTGGACCTTGATCTGTCATTGGATGAAGAACCTAAGTACATTAGGTAATTACACATTGGATGTCTTTTTTTATAACTCTATGTATCCGTAATCCAAATTCACTGAACAGAAACCCTATGACTGAACACCATCGATTTTAATAATTAAACTACAAACTCAATGAATAAATTATTATTATCATGACATTAATTTTACATTATGTAATTACTTTACACACTGACTTATCATTTATTAATTTTTGAATTGTTATTTTTTTTAATTCTTCTACTTTTTCATTAGGTACATATATTTGTAAATATGTCATTGCTTAATTTTGAATTCTTTCTACCTACTGTGGTATAGTCATTTTGTTCTAGGTACATCGTCTTCACATATAATTAAATAATTAATGTACACAAAATATTGTTAAACATTTTAAAAGAGTAAGTGTGGAGTTTCTTACCCATTCTTCTCTATACGAAACTACCTTTTGGAAGGGGCAACTAGGATCAATTTTACCTTCTTGTACATTTTTGAAGTTCATAAGTGACTTGTATGTGCCCATTTGAAATAAATTATTTGACTTTAAGTGCTTCTGAATATCAAATACTTTTTTTCTAATTTATCTTTTTTTATGTTAAAACCTTGAAAAATAATTACCCCGCGAAGTAGGTACGCAAAAAAGGGGTTGGTTTTTATATTTATTTAAATACAAGTTCTGAATTACATTTTAATGAATAGATTTTGCAGCACTTAACATGTTCATTCATTATGACACGATTTTATCACTTATGCTATCATGTTATGCAGATTTATTGCAAAAAATACGCACAAAAGAGTCAATTATTTTGAACTATAAATAAAATTTATTCGAGAAATACATAGTGTTGATCCCACCCAAGTGGCTGACGTCCCGGATATGGCTACTTAATGCTTTTAGCGATGGACAAGCAAACCAACCTGTTATTGCTTCGAATGCAAACTTTATTAATGCATATGAATCAGCTCAATATTCTCATAACACATGTTATTACTAACACTAATAAACTAGTTGACTACATTAAACATTAATAAATAAATTGTTTTGTTTCATGTAACAATACCTATTGACAGCTGAAAGTCGAAACCCAGTCGCATCTAGTCCTAGCCGGCTCAAACTAGATGCAACCGCATTTCAGCTTTCGTCCATAACATACATGTACAAATAACAAAAACACAGCCCTTCCCTATTCAAAAAAACATACGTATAAAAGGTAACAGGTACGCCCTTGGTTGGGAGTTAAATTATTATGGTTGTTTATGAATAGCTTTTTAAAAACACAAGGTATACATAATATAATATATGCTGTAACGTCTGGAGGACAATGCGACGGGACGCGTTTAGGGAAGTGCGTGACCAGCCTTATAACTTGCGGTTGACGATAGGGACGTGCCACTGAAGTGTTTGTTACAAATTATCGATGTTATGGAGATTTTGAATAAAAGTAACTAATGTAGATACTAAGTTACTACTTACATATTCATAAAATTTTGCTTTGTTCTCCATTTACACCTACAATGCAAATTAAATGAACTATGACTACATTTTTTTAAACAAAGTCCCCCGGCGCGTCTGTCTGTCTGTTTGTCTAAATGCGCTAATCACTGGAAGTATTCTGTCGAATTTGGAATATTGATTTTGTATTTGATAGCCCAATTTTTGTCCCCTGTTATTTTTTCCCTTAGGAGCCTAGCAAAAAGAAAAAAGTCAGAAGAGCGCTAAGCAAAAAAAAAAAGGGCGGGCGAGTCGGTTGCCGAAAAGTTCACGCGAGCGAAGTCGGGGCAGAAGCTAGTTTTAAATAATAATGAGGTCATATTATACACAGGTCTTGTATAAGCATAATGGAAATAGCCGTCAGAGAAGCTCCCCATGTAAAATTCAATTATCTAAATCATAATCAATATAACTATTTTAAACTAAAGTGGTTGAATCCAATTTTTAATTTTCCTGAAGTGCATTTTGCAAAATAATATTATATTCCTCCATAATTAGGTAATTACTTTGTTTTCTTCATAGAAATATGCCAACCAATGCATTTAAATTTTTCCTCAAACATATAAAGTTGTCGCAACGTATTACATGTATCGATAGTTCGGTATCGAGCAGAGGTCAACACTTGTGGTGTGCTTCACGCGTCTGGCATACTATAAAAGTGCATTGTACACCTCTTGGAAATCATAGTACGTCATCTGAACATATTTACATACAAACTATAAGGCTATAACTGCATCGTTATAAGGAGATCCTATCATAAAATATGAACTTCGACGCCGATGCTACATAATTCTACTAGCTGTTGCTCGCGTCTTTTTCTGCGAATCTAGAAGAAAAGTAGCCTGTCTTTCTCCAGGCCCCTGGCTATATCTGTCAAATTTCATAATGATCGGTTCACTGGCGTAAGCGTGAAGAGGTAACAGACAGAGAAACAGAGTTACATTCGCATTTATAAAATAATGATATTTTATTTTGTTTTTTACACTTAGATGACAATATTAACATTATTGAAAGATCCGATAGTTAACGTTTCATGTCAAACGGGTAAGCTGTTTTATATAAAGCTTTATAAAACAAACAAACAAAGCTTCTACTTGTGTGGCGACTGTAAACACTGAAGCTACGCTCTGAAATGAAAATGATTTATAATATTTAGATTTATTATACTGAGCTGCGTTCGAACTGCTGCTAATGGGAGCAAAAACATTCACAATTTAATTAAGTAAGTGTTACAGAAATACATTTAAATAGACTGAATCAGGATACATATGTCATAATATGGAGTCGCATAAAGTTCTGAAACCAAACACTAACTATAAAAAATTGCAGCATCGTCTACATGTTATATATTCTAATAAAAAGCTGAGTTTGTATCTCTAGATCTACCAGTCCGATTTGAAAAATTATTTTTGTATTTGATAGCCCAATTCTTCACGAAGGCTGTAGGCTATAATATAACGTCATGCTAGAACTTGGACTAGGAACCGAGCAAAACTAAGAAAGAACGCAATAACGAAGTAATAGCGCGGGCAGGCGATGCGACGCGATGCGCGACTGTGTGGGTCGGGAGAACAAGAAAAATTACGCGGAAGAAGTCTGGCAGAAGCTAGTTTATTATAAATCCTCAGTAAAAACAAGATTGTAGACCATTTTTGTGTTATAAATATTATAATAATAAAAAAGCTTTGCCAATTCTTGAAATCGTGCTTATCTTGCAAAAAACTTAAAAAAAGAAGCGAAAAAAATTGAAGGCCTCTTACGGCCATGACTGTATCTAAGGACGAAAATAAATTCTATACTTACACATCTTAATATTTCTTGCATTTGAACAAAAACTTAAGCACAACCATACGGACGTGTGCTCAGAGCTCATAAATGAGAAGTTTTTGTGAGAAACCTCTTTTTGGATGCAAGGCTCAACCAATCGACTTTACTTCTCCGAATCGTGACAAAGGTGAGACATAACTTCTACTAAAAACAAGACAATACTTGAGACATACTCGGCGATGACCCCAGACCTAGTTAAGACAGAACATTACAAGCATTACAACATCCATTAGATAAAATCAAACTGCGAAGTGGACAAAGCGTACTGTTGGCGACATAACTTGGAACTTTAAGCAACCTTAGCGTTTCTTAAACATTGCAGCACAATATTTACATACAATTTTGTAAAACACAAATGTTACACTAAATATATGCTAAGCAAATAAAACGAAATCGACTCTTGCGTCACTAACGCGACAGGGGATTGCGAAGGTACGAATGAAGGTAAAAAAAGCGTGTTAAAAAGACGAAAGAAAAAGATGATACACGTCATAACACGCAAAAAGAAACAAACAGGAATGTTAGTCGTTCTAGAATTCTGAATGTTGGCTTGATAAAACAAAAACCTCAATGGCAAAAGGCACTAAACAGACACAACAGATTCGTACAACTCCTCATCGCGGCTATACAAAAATCACGCGTGAGGCATACCTACTCATTAGTGCTCTGGTAACAAAAGCAAACAAAGGCTAGGGATCCCAGATTATTTCATTGTATTAAGCAAGCCCTTAGTGACAGACAATTCGGTCTAACTAGTGGAGAATGAAGCACCTATGAATAAAATGATACAGTTTAGTGGGAAATAGGTACCTACAGCATCGGTGTAACCCAGGAATTTCGAAGATACAGGCTATGTTAATGTTATATAGGTATAATCAGCCTATAATTTCCCACTGCTGGAACAAAGGCCTCCTCTCTGTGAAAGGAAGTAAGCCGTAAATCACCAAGCAGGCCCAGTGCGGGTTGGATGTGGTTATTTAGGTAAATTTTATAAAATCTCACTTGAGAGCTTCAACAATGTTAGCGCTAATTAATTACTTTATTAGAAACGGCAGACACATTTAGGAAGCTATCATGTGAAGATATACTCGTATTACTGGCAGAAATGTGACGAGACAGCCAATTTAACATATTATGTCCATCCTCTGGACTGACTTAGTCGCCTTTTATGACACTAACGGAAAGTCAAGGTGTGATCCATTCTGTACCGTAAATAATACGACAAACAGTCTTTAATCAAAGATTCATTAATTGCTTCATTATAAATGTAATAGATAATCTAAGCAATATAATTTAACCGTGTTTATGATTACTATTTCAATTACCGTTAATTTGATTCATTTATTAACATTAATGTTATTAATTTATTCATATCATAAGGAAATAAATGGGGTGGGGATCCTGTGATAGCGCCATGCGGGTGTCATCGTGTATCATCAACAGGATATGGATGTAATTGATAATGCCTTCGACAATTAAATCGTGCGAGAACTGCTGTGGGTTTTTTGTAAGTTCAATAACAAACAACAATTACATTTCTTTTCCCAAGTCGTAAAAAGATTCACTTTGTTAGGTGTTACCGTCTTTTCAGATTGATTCTGACTTATGATTAGTATCACTGAGCTTAGCTTCTTCTAAACCACATGCAATCCATACATAGGAATCTATAGATAAAATCTTTGTGGAGAAAATCTTCATAGTGAAAATCTTTATAGAGAAATCTTCATAGTGAGCCAATTTTGGCGGAACGTTGTGTGAAAATCTGGCAAGCTTCTTCAACGTTTTTCCCCACTTCCTTCTCAAGCTTTTCTTATCGACTTAATAAGTTAACTTAGTTGACACATGATATTGCGAAAACCGGGCTTTTACATATATACATACCCGTTAATCCTCGTTTAAGCTCAAACCAGTCCACATTACGTGTATGTGAAATTGTCGGCCGGTCGGCACAATTTCCTCGTGATGAAATATTCTTGCCAAATACTTTTCCGTCAGTTTACATGGCTCATTTCGATTCGACAGAGAACCAAGCCACGTACGAATGTAATCAAAGAGATCCGCTTGTGTTTACGTGAGCGAATTCGATAAAGAAACTTTATTTAGGTAGTCGCTTTTCAAAATATTTCAATTGTTCCTGTTATCTGATATGTTTTGGAATATGGATGAAGTATACTTTAATTCTTGTATAAGTTGCGATATACATACTGCGTATACAAGGTGTAACATTAAATACGCAAAACCTCTTAAGGGGTCATTGTACTCATCATATTGAACAACTTTTACTATAGGACCCAAACTAAAATCGCGAAAAAAAAAATCAGTTGTCCCCTACACTCGCATGACTCGTCAAAATGTAGGTACTAAACAGCATTTTTTTTTTTGCTATTTCAAATTTTGTCCCATAGTAAAAGTTGTTCGTAATGATGAGTACAATGACCTCTAAAGAGGTTTGGCGCATTTAACGTTACACGTTGTATACTGTAGCCTATTTATGCTTGGTTCCCTTTGAAATACTTATAGTACTTCCAAATATATCTAAAGATTTCCAGTAAAAACATTGCGTTTATTTTGGGGAGCAAGGCAGCTTAATGTATCACTCAAGCACATAATTTGCTGTTGCCGATCAGGAAAATCAAGAATAAATGCGTAGCTAGTAAATATGTCCAATATCGCATTCTCCACATGTGAGAGAGCCTGGCAATCAAGCCGGGACAACGGAGCCAATAACAAAACACAGCCAATAGAATAAAAAGTCAAGTTACTTATTATTACGTAGTCTCTGCACGCATAACTTTTATGTAATACTTACTTTCTTATTCAATATTTTTACATCGTTACCAACGAAAAGTTATATGAAGATATGAAAATACCTTTTAACAGGTAGATACTTTTGGCGAGAACCCAGCATGTCGGGTGTTAAAATATTCACTAAGACACCTGACGCGTCTCACAATGTTCTTATGAAACAATACCACGCGTTACCTAACGTCTCATCTAGTTTCTATCAGGTCAAACTTCTATTACAGGCAAAAAATAATGTTATCTTTATTTTCAGAGAGCGGGTAATTAAAATGTGCACAATATAATTACCAAATCAGAACTACCTGAAGTGACGGGACAGGATGTAGCTACGCTATTCCAAAATATATCACAAAAACATTATGGCAAAAGCAATTTACGTTGTCAAGTGTAAATTTATTACAAACCACGCGGCTATATTTACGACCTACGATTTAGCAGTCCTCCAACCGAGTGCTTAAGGGTGAGAAATTAAATAACGAAATTCTTCAAAACTCGTCCTTATAATATGAAGGGTCGTCGTAGAAAATTTTCCGTTGTCACCATAGCGAAGCTTGTGTTTTTTGTAGCACCCGTCAACCCCACTCACTTTGAACACAAAACAATTTAGTGATGGGCTCGACCTCGTTCACAAATCATGATATCGACATTTCTGTTATGTTTGTATGTGTCATGCGAGTATTGCATTACCCATAAACAAGTACAAATTATCATTGCAGATTCCAGCACATGTGATGTGTTTTATTACTAGTTGATTAAAATAACTTCCATATAATTTGATATCCACTTATATTCCGTTATTCGGATTTTAATAGGTCAGGTACGTAGGTACAAGGTGTTTTTACACGTAAGGTGCTTTCGTAATGTTGTAAACAAACATGGCGCCTAATTTACATAACAATGATAATTGAATATAGCATAATTACCGGCAAAATGCAATGGCGACATCAGTCAGTCACAGATTTGAAATATAAAGACACATTGAATCGATAAATCTGTGTCGTAGTTCGTAGATGACATCACTAGCAAGTCGGCGGGAGTCAAACTTACAAGTGCAGGGTTGGGTTAGGTCAGGTGACACACTCCAATGCACATGCAGACGACACACACACCACACAGTAATATACAAATCATGCTTTGTTTAGCTTTGATTTTTTGCTCGTTACGAAACGCTTTCAAGTGGAGTGGCCCTATACGATGGTTTCATCAAACACCCACTTAAATATAACACGTGGTTACTGTATGTTTTCAATTTAATGTTAGTAATCATTTTTAATTAGGCTGAATGGGACTTGAATTGAATATAATCTATGGGTAATTATTTTCTTTGTATAGCATGATTAATTGAATAGAACAGATTTATAGTAGAGGCCCGTTTAGACATCATGCCAAAACAGTTTCCGACCTTCTTGGAAAAGTTATTCAAGCAAAAGTTATCGCGTGGCCATGGGGTATAATAATCCCAATTAAACTTTAAAGTTACTATACGATCGTAAAAAGCAGTCAAAGTTAACGAGTTTCACGAACTATACTAAATAAAAAACAGCCAGGAGCGTGTCGGGAATCCACACGATAGAGTTGTGTGGTGTTGTTCAGGATTTAGTAGTATTTACTGAAACAATGTTGGACTTAATCACATTTCTATTCGACCCGTGTGGTCTCGAGTCTCGACTACAAAAATATACGATGCGAGTGAATCGCTAGCTCACTAGCCTTAAAACATTTGAAAAAGTAAAGAATTTTGCGACTTGGATGTAAAAGCTTTCTGAGATTCTAACATCATGTTATTCCTATTCAGCGCCCTAATTGCGAAACACACTTTCAATCACAATCTGAATCAATTTGAAGGATCATTGCTTCATATGTGCGAAAAATGTATGTGCTCAACAACGTAAATAACGCAATGAATGTTGTTGAACTGTCAAAATGGAAGCCTTTGCTACTGATAGTGTTTTACGCAATTCCCTGCAGGGTTGCTGTTATGAAGAAATAACAATAATTTCCAAGCATACGAAGAAACATCCTTTAACACAAGATAAAGGTTAATAATTATGACAGGCAACACAGAGCTAACTAGATAGTAGGACAATTTTCTAGTAAGTGCATGCTCGTGATAAGATCCGCCATGTATCATATTACAGCAGGTGTGGTGATACGAATCTGTGTGAAGCCATATAAATAAGTTGAGATTTTTAAGACGCCCCGACATCTGCGACATTGTAAATCTAGATTCTAGATGGAAAGAGGACGCATGCTTCAATTGTCTTTGTTCAAGAATTTGAGTATTTTTGAATATTCACATCACAGACCAAATAAAAAGTCAAAACATAGCGCTGCGCACAATACAGTGAAGCATGCAAAAACTACACCTTCGCTCTGTGCATACATGCTCACACGCAAACATTTACAACCATTTACAATCAAACTACACCTCACTATGTGCACACATGTTTACGAAACAGGCTTCACTTTACTGTTGACAGCCCTCTGTCTGGTTTTTTATTTGGTCTGAGATTCACATGCTTACATTAATCTTTTGGTCTGTAGTCAGCCCGAATGTGTTTTACTTATCCTAGTTACACAGGGAAACCTATTTTTACCCATACAATACTGTAATACACGACTACACTTATGTACTCTGTATATGTATCGCTGTTGGTTGCCTTAGTAAAGAAAATAAAAATAAAACATTAGCGATGACTTACCGAAGTAAACTACATAGCTTCTGCCCGCGAAATCGTCCGCGTGAAATTTCACCCTCCCCGATTCACCGTCTTAGGGGTGGAATTTTGAAAAACCCTTTCTTAGTGGATACCTACTCTTCACAAAGAACACACCCTCCAATTTCTTGTGTCTTGGACCAGCGGTTTGGGCTGTGCGTTGATATATCAGTCAGTCAGGACTTTGCATTTTATATATTGTATAGATGAAAATAATTTTCCAGGATGCCAATAGAAGTTGAATTTTGAATGCCAAAGGCAATGAAGTAGAATTTCAAACGCCAAAAGCCCTCTTTAGCATTCAAAATTCAACTTTTTCACTTCTCAAGAAAACTTATTTCTCTCATTGAGTTATAATGTACTATACGTACGTAGTAGTATAACTCAATGATTTCTCTGTATTAACTTAGATAGGTACTTAGATACTTCTATTAACATAGTTACAACATAAACCAATATGTTTCAACAAAGACATTAACTAGACAACAATACGCCAAACTCACAGCAAACTAAATAAATTATGTTAATTATAAGCATTCTGTGTTTCTCCACGATTCAGAAACGTTATTTCTGCGAAGCTCTCGACACACACAAAGAAACGCTGATAATCTTAGCTAGTAAACCGTTGTTATAAGAATGCTTAAAGTCGCATCTGGCTACAACATAAGCCTCTTTATGAGCCACGTCTCGTTATAATCTATACAAATAAAATTGAAGTGTCTGTTTGTAATGTCAAAATAACAGCTTTTTACTTATATGTATACGGTAGAAAATTTTTTTTTTTTAAATCAATTCTGTTTCTCGGTCTGCTTGTTCCGGCTAATCTCCAAAACGGCTGAACAGATTTGGACGGGACTTTCACTGGCACATAGCTGGTATTATAAGGAATAACTTACCTACTTTTATTTTAGAAAAATAATTAGGTTTTCACGCAAAAATAAAACCCATGCTGACGAACGAAGTCGCTGGCACAGCTAGTTAACAATATGTGACTAAGTGTGCTCAATTGTTCGTGTGATATGTCTATAACACTAACCATTATCATCTTATGATTTATTCCGGTCTGATCCCCTGAAACCCCCCTCCACCCCCCACTCCCGCCTCGATCCCCTGCTAGTTCGTCTTCTGTTTTAATCTCTGTCTTATCCACTTTATCTAGGTACCGACTCCGTATATTAAACTAATCTATCAACTGCAAGTCACTTGTTTTCTTAACATTTGTTTTATGCATAACTTTTAAAAGTAAGTTAGGGTTATAAAAGAGAGTAGAGACTAGCTACGGTTTACTGAGTGCATGTGTTGTGATGGAATTGCTTATTGCTGTTTTCTTGTAGCGAATTTTTAACAGTTCTGCGGTTTTTTTTTTAGCAATCTTAAATCAGCGTGTGAAAATATACTAGCTTTCATGTACATACTCACTCATGGACCATCCGCCTTTTTTTTGCAATTTTGAACCATAATGTCGGCATTTAAAATCAGCGATGTCTGAAGTACTAAGCAGGATGCATTACGCAGACACTTTCATATTTCATTAATCAATTGCCAGTCGATCTATTAGCGAGAAACGTCAGTCCTGAAACCTTAGGCGTGAACATGTTACGAGCCCGGGAGGTAAACAATCACCAGCATAAGGTGACCTCCATCATCACAAACTATAACACGACGCTCAAATTTAAATTATAAGGGGATGGTTCACATTACAATGGTCGACAACACATGGTGTGCGAGGTAGGGGGCGCGGGGAAGCGAGGCGTGGGAACGTCGCAGGCGCACATATGGACCGCAGCTTTATCTTACACCATGCATATTACGTGACGTTTATAATAATAAAAACGTTTAGTTAACACGATCTACGCCGACCTCGTAATGGCCGAACACTTGCAAATTTAGGTAATGAACTACGCACTATAACTAGGTACTTATTTAACGCTCGGCTTACTTATATACCGGCTGTGAACCTGATTGTGCCATATTAATCCCTAATGTATATGAATTTATAATTAAATTGTAGTTTGATTGCATAAACAAGATTGTTATGATTTATGGTGTTTTAGCAAGTTGCTACGTTTGCATAATATATTAGGTAAAAACATTCCAGAATAAATTATGTATCAGAGGATAATTTTAATTGACTGGTATTAATCAAACGTGAGCCTTCAACGTAATCATTTAATTAAGCTTCGTCAAAGTGAACGTTTACGCAATAATTACTCCAATGGGACAAGACGCGACATAACACATATTTCTTACTGTCAATTACCTCACATTTGGACATCAGACAGAAATGACAGGATGAGTGTGTTCCACGTGTGGCACAGGCACCTGACAGGTCGCCAATGACGTCATAATGCTGTCCCATGCCGTCCCGTCAAGTTCAAGGCAGAGTATTTCGGATGATCAGTCGTACTGGCCGATTTCCAAAAGCTTTGTGGAAATTTTTAAACGGTCATAGACTTTCCCTTGTGATAGAGGCCCTTGGAGCTTTCGTAATACAGTGGTATGTATGTAATGTAGGTATCTACTATCTTTATTCTATTAAACGATTTGGAATGCATTTAAAAACCTAAGGTTTTCTTTTTAATTACTACACGGTAAGTAGGTATATCATGCAAATACATGGTCTACGTAAAAATCAACATGATTACTTATTTATTTGTGTAAGCATAAGTTATTATTAAAACAAAATATGTATACTGAAAAATATTATTTACATCAATACCTATTAATGTTGATGCAGATCGTAAGATTCTTTTCGATTTCTTCATTAATTTTATAACTCACTGTCTTCGATGTTCGTATCATCTGTATGCTGATGATCTTCAATTGTATACATCTGGGCGGGTAGAAGGTTTGTCGGACGCTATAGCAGATGTAAACCGAGACTTAGATGCTGTCAAAAAGTGGTCTGATAGTTTTGGGGTGTCAGTAAACCCCTCAAAGTGTCAGGCCATTGTAATTGGAAGCTCACGCATGATGGGTAGGGTGACGCTTAGTTCTCTTCCTCCTCTTATTTTCAATGGTACAGTCATACCCATTACCTCCACTGTGAAAGATCTCGGTTTGCATCTTGACTCTACGCTTAGCTGGCAACGCCAGGTCTCTAGTGTTAGCCAAAGGGTCAACTGTACTCTGCGATCCCTGTACCGTCTGAGAAACTTTTTGCCCGCTAAGACGAAAACCATGCTTGTGCAGACTTTAATTTTCCCTATAATCGACTATGGTGACGTGTGCTACTTTGACTTGAACGCGGTTTTGCTGGATAAGCTCGACAGATTGCTCAACAATGGTATCCGGTTCATATTCAACCTCAGGAAATATGACCATGTGTCGAGCTATAGGTCTGAGCTCAAATGGATGTCCATACGCCAAAGAAGAAGTTTGCGCGCTTTGACCACGCTTTTCTCCCTTCTCAACTCTCCCACTCCTCCTTCTTATCTCGTGTCTCACTTCCAATATCTATGTTCTTCTCGCGCTAAGAATCTGCGTTCTTCTAACAATCTTCTCCTACTCTGTCCTTCTCATACCTCTGACTTTGTTCATTCTTCCTTTCATATTCAGTCCATTCTTCTTTGGAATGCACTTCCTCTCGATATCAGGACGGCCACCAGTCGGTATGCATTTAAGCGGAAATTGCAGAGTTATTTTCGAAACAAATAGCGTAGAGTCATCTCATAACCTCTCTCCTTTGAATTTGTGTATTTTATATATATATATATATTATAAGTATATATTATAGTAAATAGTATGTAAATGTATATAACCTATTTATGTATTTGTGTACCTAGTTTTAATAGATTTTTTTTTTATCATTGTTCCTCTCACACAAAGCACCTGCCATCCAATCTCTTCACCACCCTTGGTTGACTGGTAGAGAATGCCTAAGGCATTAAGTCCGCCTTTGTACCTTTTTGTGCGAAAAGTTTAAATAAATAAATAAGATTGTTGGAGTTGCCAAAAAATATGACATACAACTAACGTCTTATAAATAAGCTTATAATAACTGTATCTACCAAAGGCTAGACACAGCAAAGATCGGACAATGCACTTGCACTTTCAGTCTCACGTGTAGATACGCCCATACATCACATACGTCGGGTTCAACGTCCTGAACCTATGCCAATGCCAACAGTCCTGGCTGCCAATACCGTCGTGTTGATCCACTGTTAGAATAACTACTAACTACCCACCAAATGCCGACTTGCTGACAGTTATAGTGAAAACCCTCGTGGATTTATTCTCTATCTTTGTCTAAATACCCACGCCTCGCCTCGATCGACCTAAATTATAATTATATTTTATGGTTTCCATATTGCAGAGTATGTTCTAAATGGACTTCATTATCTGGAGCAACTTTTTCATCACATCTTTAACCACACTACGATTTGGGGACTTTAAGCCCTTTGTACACGGCACGGTTTCATCGCCGTACGGCAACCGCGCCGTAGAAAAAAGTGTCCGTGTACAACCTTCCATAGTGATCCATTCAACACTATCGAACCGTGCCTACACACGGCGTATAAACCTAGGCGTAGAAAAAATGTGTCCGTACCTATATAAGCTTCCATAGTGAAAGTGATCCATACAACACTAATGAATAAACCGTAGTTATTCACGGCAAGAAAAACGTGTCTACAAAGGGCCTTCAGCTAAATTCGACAAGCTGTGACAAAGGTGAACAAAATATAAAGGAAGAAATAAAGGAGTATGAATAAGCATTTTCTGGAATCACTAAACGATTCCTGAAAATAGCCGTCTCAACAGTTTGCGCAGAATGATGATTTGCTAACGATGCGGAAGGGTCCGGGTGTTGGCGAGGTGCCACCGGGCCGGTGTTCAGCGAATATATCGTGGCATTGGGCCAGCCAGGGTCAGGAGCGGCCGATGCACCCACAGCCGTCACGCTGACAAACATTATTGACACCTAAACACGTGAGCCTAAACAAAAGATCAACACAACCCCAAAAGTTATTTAAGACACAAAAATACTCAGAAACCCTTTCGTAATTAAAACTTTAAGGCACTGTCGAGACAATTATCATTTCAACCGCCTTATTCCAAATGAAAATCGTTTTTATGCAAGATTGAGTCTAAAATATTATCTTAGTCAGCCTCTTGGGGATAAGATAAGCGAAAGAGGACTTATCGCAGGGACGGGATCGAAAGACGAAACAATATTTAGAAAGCCCTGGAAAAAAAAGTGTAATAAAAACCTTTGGTGCCGTTTACAACGCAGCAGGTAGTAAGTAACTTATAGTTTCTCCCTTTGAAATTGTTTTGTAAGTGGATGAAGGAACAATATTGGTGTGGCAATAAATAGAGTTTTTACGATAAAGGAGGTTGGTTCGCTGCGCTGGTCGCCCTCGCCGGTCTGCCGCCAGCATTAGCGACCAAACACGTGTTCGTGAAAATGTTTATTTAGGCAAACCTCGTAAAATACGCTGACAGGATGTGGTTTGAACCCTGAAGGTTGTGGAGGTTACTTAAAATAACTACATTTTTACCTCAAAATGTAGCATTATCTTTAAACATATTCTAATTAATGCAAAGATTTATTACTTGTAATAACATATTGCGAATGAAACCAGTTATTATTCACTAATACCTATTATAATATTTGTGCATTTAATATAACGAATTCTGCAAAACTAGACTGTTACGGGTATACCTATTTTGTTATAAGTACAGTTGACACGGAAGTTTATACGAGATGAATGTAAGTGTTCGCTCGGCTATCCTCACTCAGCGTGCTGCTCTCAGTCGAGCTATATTTTGTGTCGATAGCTTCCTACAGGACATTACTAAATTTGTCGAAATCGTCCCGAAGAGAGCGCAGCATGCGTTTGTCATGTACGTTTATTTACGCGATGCCCCGCTGCGCTGGCCGGGTTCCAGCGGCTTACGAAAATAGCTGCTTTGTCGATGTCATTGTACTAGAGCAAACGACGCCCTAATGCAAGCCACGGTAGAGTCCAGCGTTGTACTGCACGCGACGTAGATTTCATTGATACATCTGCAGTATTACGTGAAACAATATTCGATCGATACAAGAGAAGCTTGTAATATACCTATAAGCAGAATAAAAACGACGAAGAATTTGCTACACTTATCTTTATGAATCGAGTGTGCGTAAAAGACTTCTTTATGTAGAGTGTGCCAGCACTGCCTGCTACAATTTAAATGAAGTCTCATTTAAATTGTAGCAGGCAGTGCTGTGTGTAGTCACACACGAATTATATGGGACATCATCACACGTGGTAAATGGTGCCAACAAATATGGTTACACAACTTTTAGCTTCTTGTAACTTTATCGTAAGTTAGCTAAGTAAACACATCATGAAGTTAACTTACTACTATCTAATTATGTAAACAGATAGGTCTATCGCCTTAGTGTCGTCAAGGCTTTTGTAACACCTGAGTATTGCCGAAATTAGGTTTGTAAAGCAGCAGCTGATAATAGTGATATTGGGCAAAGTCGAATTTAAATGGCTACGAATATAACCTTATTATTGTCAAACGCCAATCTACAGCAAATACTGTCGCTAGCGGGAAAAGATACGTTATGTAAATGACCAAAGTCAATATTGTTACTGATAGGAAAAGCTTTACGAAAGATAACGCTGATGTAAGTATTCCGATTTCCGATATCAAAATTAAAGAATCTGCGTGTTGGCTTTGAACAAACAGTTCGGCACTGCTGTCTGTTAACTGCGCACAATTTTGGCATAAACCGATTTCTACTAGTAGCTGAATGTTATGTGAAAAGCTTTAATGAGTAAGCACAAATTATCGTTAGCTCCTAGTCCACACTTTGTTAAATAGTGATACGAACTTTTCCTCGTCCTAAGTACGCGGAATTTCTGACTATAAACCGCGATTAATAGAATCATTATAAACAAGGATATAAATAACTCGAAAAAGTATAGCTAAAACACGTTATACCTACCTACCTAATGAATGGCGATAGGAATAGAATTAATAATTAAGCAATTTAAATCGATCGATTTTTCGATTTTCGATTCGATTTCGATTCGAATCGAGCTAATGGCCTCCGCCAGTCGCCAATGTTATACATCACAGCCATTTTGAAAACCGTCAAAATATACGTATAATAATATAGTAAACTATCGTTCTAAACACACAGAATAAACCTATATCTAACTCAACGCTTACGAAGTTCTAAGCAGAAAAAGATGGTGGAGCAACAAAAAAGCCGGGACGATTCGTCCGAGCAACCCTTTTATTCTGTTTGGCCGTTCTCTTTTTACTTTTATTCTAAAAAAAAAAACGGCCAAGTGCGAGTCGGACTCGCGCACCGAGGGTTCCGTACAAACCTGCAAGGTTTACAAAGTTCGTTCATTACGACAATCGAGTCATAACTATGTGAAAATTTCAAGTACAGACGCCAGCACATCAACATACTACAATATGCCAAATTTCTTTAATAGATTTTCAACTTTATCGCCAACGCATAAGGTTCAAAGTTGATTGGGAATTTAAGGTTTTCGGAATTTTTCCTTTATGTGTGCTATAAAACGTTGCTTCATGCCAAATTTCAAGATTCTAGGTCGACTGGAAGTACCCTTTAGGTTTTGATTCCCTTGCGAGTACTTGCGAGTTTCAAAATATGCAGCTTAAATTGCTGTTTCTTTTGATTGCGTTGACATAGAAGTTTGATTTTGTTACAGCTTAAAGGTATTATAGACCTGAGTATTTGGTATGAATTTCAATTTATTACCTCTACGCGTTTATGAGGAAATGGGTAGTAAGTTTAAAATTATTAAAAAAAAATATATTATGTGATGTAACTAAAAAATTATGGTTTTCGTAATTTTTCCTTTATCTATGCTATAAGACGTTGCTTCGTACCAAATTTCAAGATTCTGTGTTCACGGGAAGCACCCTGTAGGTTTTGATTCCCTTGCAAGTGTCGAAAATTTGCGGCATAAACGGCTGTATCTTTTGATTGCGTTGGCTTAGAAGTTTGATTTTTTCACAGCTTCAAGGGACAGTAGACCTGAGTAATTGATATAAATTTCAGCTTCATACCTCCACGCGTTCCTGAGAAAAAGGGTCTTGACAGACGGACGGACGGACGGACAGACGGACAACAAAGTGATCCTATAAGGGTTCCGTTTTTTCCTTTTGAGGTTCGGAACCCTAAAAATAGCATTCACGAACCAATTTCGAAAGGAAACGTGATTCTGTTGAAGGTCAAATGAATTGGTATTCATATGGTGTGTTCGCTGTTTGACCGGCAAAAAAATGTTAATACACTCGTTGTACACTTTTTTCTAAGCTTTAATTAGAGACGGTTGGTAGCCGGTTGCTATAATCTTTTAGACGCGAAATGATAGTTTGGTCTGTGGGAAGGTGAAGCGGATTACTGCCGTCATTTCTACCTTGTGAAGGTTAAACACTTTTGGATGCAGCTTAACTTGGACTACGAGCGCACTCGGCGGCTAGGTCGCGGTGGCCAGGTCTAGGCGGCCAGTGAGATCTGGCTATTTGTACATAACTTTAAATACTGCGCGCATTTAGCGACAAGCGGCCAGCGGCCAGCCGTGGCCGTCAAGATCGAGCGCGACACACACGCGACCAGTGGCCAGCCGTGGCCGTCGAGATCGAGCGCGACACACACGCGACCAGCAGCGACCAGCCGTGGCCGTCGAGATCGAGCGCGACACACACGCGACCAGCAGCGGCCAGCCGTGGCCGTCGAGATCGAGCGCGACACACACGCGACCAGCGGCCAGCCGTGGCCGTCGAGATCGGGCGCGACACACACGCGACCAGCGCAGCGGCCAGTCGTGGCCGTCGAGATCACTCAGTTTATTTGAAACTAGTTCAATGCGAGCGCATTAGTCGCGGCGGTCGGTACGTTATCATGAAATGTGCTCCTTGACATTCTCATATTATATAATTGAAGAACTTGTGTTCATAATTTTTGATATCTAAGTAGTAATACAGTCCTTTTGATTGCCTTTCACGTAATAATGGGTGCACCCAATATTCTTTTCGAGTATTTTTCTTTTCCTTCTTCCGCGTAACTAAATACACAATCACAGCATATCTCCTCGACGTCCATTTAAATCAAGCTGTAAAATCAACTGAGAACTCTTGGCCGCCCATTGGCCGTCGGTTCCCTCCTGGCCGCTGCGACCTGTCCGCCGAATGCGCTCGTAGCCTTAAAATGATCACTTGTCGTGCTAGGATCTGTGAAAGAAGATACGTTTTTTTCTCTACCATGGCTCTACCTCTTTTTTTGTATGGAAATTATTTTTGATTCGGAAATTCTGAAATTGTATATAACATTACAAACTCTTTAATTAGGTATCTACCTCGCCTCATGAGAGAGGATCAGCTTCAGATACTTTTTAACACTTGCGTCTGAATAAGCTAGCTTCTTTTGTGTGGGCCGAATTACTGCTGTTGAATGAAACGGAAAATTTATTTCGGGTCCACTTCGCTAATGTAATCGAAAGCCAAAACCTACAGCCATTTTGAGCCATACATGTCTTAGACGAAATATGTTTTTTTTTTCCCAGTTAAAGTTGGTACCTATGTTATTTTTGACTAAAAGTTTGCAGTTAAAAATAAAAAACATACTTCGTCTAAATCATGTATGGCTCAAAATGCTGTAAATGGTGTCAACTATCAGTAACTATCACTCCCCTTTGCACTCAGCTTCCAAACACCCTCTATAGGTAGTTTAACTCTTGATACCGACTTTACATCAACTTGACAGTAGCAACAAAGTATGTGCTTTATCAACAAAATGATTGAGCATATACAACGCCTGCAGTATTGAGTAGTGAGCCGATGCCAAACCTGTTGTATTCACGTGATAAATTATCCGTCATTGCATTTGATCAATGCATGCAAAAAACTAAATGGATGGAAGTTGCCCGAAACCAAAACTGAATCATGCACTTGTAATTGGAAAAAAGTTACATCGTCGTGATCGTGACTCAAAATTTTCATCAGAGGTCTGCAATTTGGATATAATGTTCCACAAAAACCCTACGAGAAAAACACATGCTAACATTCAATCTGGACCAGCAGCGTAAATGTACAAATCAAGTTTATCTTAGCCACGCTAGATTTACTCGGCAGGCTACATAGGTATTGGCTTTCGATTACATTAGCGAAGTGGACCCGAAATAAATTTTCCGTTTCATTCAACAGCAGCAATTCGGCCTACACAAAAGAAGCTAGCTTATTCGACGCAAGTGTTAAAAAGTATCTTAAGCTCATCCTCTCTAATGAGGCGAGGTAGATACCTACTTAAAGAGTTTGTAATGTTATTGTTATTGTCGTGCGGCGTGATGTAAAATAGAAGCCGGCTTCTAAGTCATATAACCTCAAAAGCTCGGGGCCGTCGAGCCGCCGCGGATAGGGGACGCGCAGCCGCTCAATGTTGTGGCGCGTGCGCGCTGCGCCCGCCAGCGCCGAGCCGACGACGCTGCACAAAGCGCGAGAGGCCGCGATGTCTCGCACCGACTCTTCACGTTGATGACTCGCAAAACTGAGACACGCGAGCACCGCGGATCCATCTCAGCACTGTGAAAATACGAGCATGTGATAAGATTTAGTGTGAATAGAAAACGTTAACGTAGTGTTTCCTTTTGTGATAACTAAGTAGGAACAACAGCAAAATGTACAAGACAGTGCGACACGGCGAGAACAGTCTCCAGTACACTATCCTTCCGCAAACCGAGGAAGTGTTGAGCAACAGCGGCCTGAAGGGCAAGGGACGAGACTACAGCCCCTCAATCCATGTGCGACGGACTCGAAGGAAATCAGATTTGAAATATGTTTTATGGATAATCTCCAGTATGGTAGCAACGCTCTTCCTAACTCTCGTTCCACTATATATTATTGATGCGAGGAATCAGCAAACCCAGCAAGAAATCATCATGACCCCTGCACCGATGGCATCCGCTGCACGTGAAATGGTAAAGTCTAGGAAAAAAGAACTGAAGATGTTCCCAGAAGTCGTGTTAACCCTAGGTCAGAAATTCGAAACAAGTACTCCAACGACATCGCCCTCAGCCACCTCATCTACTGTTCCATCAACTGTGACTGGCGACAGAGCGACTACGCCTCCTTGGACAATGCCGGCGTTACGATCGTGGAAGAGCTCAACGTCCTCCACAGTTATTCCGCCAATTCCAACAGACAATAACGTTATTCCTCTTATTGGGACTGTATCCAGCAACAATAACGATGCATCAGTTAAATGGGAGAAAGACATTATAATCCGAGCGACAGTCACTCCGGAACCAATCACGCTACGCAGCGTTATAAGATACTACTCACGAACACAAGTTCCCTCAGAGAAATCAGTATTCGCCACAAAAGGGTTCGACGACGTTTTGATTACAACTAAAGCTACTACTACCAGAACTCCAGTAACGACTGAATTTACCACAACTAGTGAAAACTCGAAATTAAGAGATTTGAAAGATACAATGCTATCGGTGGATGACGATGATGAATTCAAAGAGTCTCTTGAAGTAGATGAAGTGTTTTCTTTGCCACCGTTGAAGCCTGACTACGCGGCCCCTGGCACTGATTCCGATGAAGTGACGGTGTCAAAAGCCGGCGACGCCGGGTGGTATGGTGCGCGCTGGCCATTCGTGGACACGTCATCTTACTTCCAATGGACGGTATGTACTCAGTACTGTATTATTAACTAACATAAGTAATGTGTACCTAGCTATTTACTTAATCATAACGCCAATCCGTGTTTTACATGACTAATCACAGCAATTCTTCGGTAACAGCTGGTGTAATTTAATGAAAGCGGACATGGAAAACGTAGTTAATTTACGAAATCCATTGTGAATTGTGTACTTATGTAATGCGATTCTGATAATTTGCAATAAGTAGGTAGGTATACTTTGTAGCTGAACGCAATGAGGATATTGATTGTCTGTAATCGATAATTCGAGAAAGTGACTCGTAATTAAGTTCCTACGTTTGGCCAAGAATGTCTTTCGCCGAAGGGATGTTATAAAGTATTCTAAAATTTTTTTCCTAGCCTACGTTAGGATATGATTTATTACTTCTTTCCATAACTTGTAACATTATACAACTGAGCTTGGTACGAAGATGAACATAATAATTTAGAAGCAGCAAACGCAGGGTTTCAAATCCATGTGCGTGGAATTTAGCCTTCATAACGTTGAGAAACCTACAATGATTCGATCAGACAGACATATCTACAAACGAGGGCTTCAACTTATTGATCCTGGTTCAGTACACTCTAAATGGATGGTAAAACCCATTAGGTGCATCAAAACTCTACTCCATGTTTGTAAAGACCTTCGTTTCTACTGATTTAACTATTAGCACATAGGCTCATAGTCATACATATATAAATATGTAGACATACATAGCTACGCAAATATACGCCAATATATTGTAAACTCTAGGTCCATTCAGTCTACTTTTAAAGCCTCAATAAAGTGGTTGTTATCAAAACTGTTACTTGGGTTTTCATCAAAAGTACCTATACAAAACTAAGCGCAGAAGTTACTCATAAATGTGACTGCCAATGTGCAAGTGTTGTTAAGTCTATTAAACGGATTGGGGCCTTGGATGATTGCCCGAAAAATGGCAAAAGCTCGCTCTTCATAACATGAATATGGAACACTCTTAGCGGCGAACTGAGAGTCCGCCGTTACACTTGGAAAGACGCCTGTTTTGACGCCGTTTTTATTATCTTTTTCATGTCTAACACTTAACAATAGAAAGGTGTATGTAATGAGGTAGTGACGAATTCATTCCAACGTTTAGCAAATCATATTTTGTGAAATCAAGTCAAGAATGTGGAAATACCAGGTTTTATAGGTACATAACTCCGTATTCATAATTTTTCGATTTATGAGGTTCCAAATCTCTGGACTAATTTAACTTTCAGCATTATTGTACGGGGTTAATAGATGTGAGTGATAATTGAAGAACACCAAGTGCTCGATCGAACACATGTGTACATGCTACAGTATAAAATATAATCCGCATGGCCTAATAAGCACGACATTAATGACAAATAAATTAATACAACAAGTTAGAAACATATGGATGTCATTATACCTACTCATAAGGCTGGGAAAATTGGCAAATAGCGAAGGCCGGGGATTTACATAACCGTTGAGGTTTTTTTACTTAAAGTTTCCTCGAAGCTGATTTATGTTTCTAAATAGTGATCTAGAACCGAACATAAACAACCGGTCCAAACATGACAGGCAAACTCTCAAACTCAAAGCATTTATTTCAATAAAATTGAACTTTTGAATTGTCAAAATTAAATAGTCGGTCAGTTGATCAGAAAGCCACAGGCTGATTAGTGAATTAGCCTGTCATTTTCCCACCGCTGGCATACAGGCCTACGTGAGAGGGAGTGAGCCATCATCCATCACGCGGACCCAGTGGGTTGGTGGATGTCACATGTTTTCGAACTTTTGGCTCTAGGACATGCCGGTTTTCTCACAATGTTTCCTTCGCCGTTTTGAGAGCAGTGGTGATGAAATAAATTGCACAAAGTAAAGGGCCTGCTTGGGCTCGAATCTACAAAATATAACACGTAACTCGGGACCGATACTTCTGGGCCATCACTGTCCACTGTTATTCCTAGATACCTACTTAGAATTCATGTAATCTATACTTTAATGTAGTCAGCCAAAGGGCTGCAATAATGATGATGATGATGAAGGTACTTACATGCATTATTACATTTTACAATGCCAGAAGTAATTTTAATAGGTACCTATTGCTCCGTGGTTCTCCACGGTAACTTACCTACGTTTGAGATTACCTAACAGTTATGTTAGTCTTACTACGTAAGAGATGGTATAATGTTCCATCCTATAATGATTAATTATACGCTTTATACATTACGTGCTCAATAAAGAAATCTTAGTAACTGACGATGGGCATATCCGGTCGCCAACGGATGTAATCTTAACCCGGCTGCTCTTACCGGAGTTGCGGAACTGTGGAACGACGCTGACGGTTTAAATTACAGTTTAACTACCTACATTTTGCAATGTCTGGTGCATATTACGTTTTTCCATCATGTTAAACACAATATTATGCGCTATTATAATTTGATATAAAAGAGCTCTGGAGGCACTAAAGTTTAGGTCTATTTCTTGTCGTCTGGCATGCGCTTCTAATCTTTTAAACCTAAGTACTTTCTCTTGCTTTCTCTACGCTCGCATTCAGAAGAGTAAGCGACTCCCCATGTTGCTTTAAAGACTTCTAAAACTGCCGAAACTTAGGTAGTTTTGAGGGAATTTCTGGGATGCTGGTAATCTGGCATTATAGGTACAAGATTACCTAATTACAGCATAATCAGCCTATAATATTCCCATTGCTGGGACACAGACCTCCTCTTTTCTAGAGGGAGTGGGGTGATCTACCACTAGGCCCAGTGCGGGTTGGTAGATGTCACATGTCTGCGAATTTTTTATTCTAGGGCATGCCGGTTTCCTCACGATGTTTTCCTTCACCGTTTTGAGAGCAGTGGTGATGAAATGATTTACACAAAGTAAAGCGCGTGCCCGGGTTTGAACTCGCCACCAGTCGAAAGTCGGGGCCGTTACCACTGCTCACTGCTCCCCAATCTGCAAGATTACCTAATTGAAATATCAATACTGTGGGTATTTGCACTGCTATGGCGCCTGGCGCCAGGGCCCTGCTTCACGTGTTTCTAAAACTTATTGTACTTTCAGGGTTACTCTCCGGGTGACAACCTGCTCCTGCCGCTGTTGGTGGCAGCGCTGTCGTCCATCGCCCTGGTGCTACTGCTCGCACTAGCAGTGCGCCGGCGCAAGCGCTCGCAGATCGCCTCCTCGAAGCTTGGGGTACATCTACGGGCACACACACATTTTTTTTTTTACTTTGCGGAAAAGTTGCCACAAATCACTATTATATACTTCTCACTTAACTAAATCTCAGCGACAAACCGTCATGCCTTTGCATGCCTAAAATATTGTGAATAAACTGAATGAATAAATTAAATATGTGTACTTTCGGGTCCTCTACGCCTTGGCCTTCGGCTCGTGCTATAATCCCGCTATTAGAACCCAAGAACAATGACAAACTTTGCCTACTTGTATCAAAATTTACTAGGATATATGGCAAGTAAACCGAAACGGCCGGCGGCCCTCCTGCTGTTAATAGGTCACCGCCTTCAGTTGATATCCCATTGAATACCTACATTGATATATTATAGACATTGTTAGCTAAATTATAAGTTTTTGTATGGATCATTCTTTCAAATAAATCGTAGTACCTAAAAGTGAGTTAGCTATTCTAGCTGGATAGTGGCTAGACAGAATAAACACCGCATCGAATTACCGT
The DNA here is from genome assembly GCA_927399505.1 of Luperina testacea. Lineage (NCBI taxonomy): Eukaryota > Metazoa > Arthropoda > Insecta > Lepidoptera > Noctuidae > Luperina > Luperina testacea. The sequence continues at coordinate 10,697,835 of OV656768.1, read as the reverse complement.
AAAGTATTTTCTTTACATGATCTAGGTACTAGACTGTTACATCTTTTGAATGACTAAATAGATCAGAATAGAACACCAGCCAGCCAGGCTATCTATTATCATTTCGTAAACTTAGTGGTCTAGTGCAACGTAATGCAAGGTACCTACCTGGCTTGCATAAAAGATTGCACTGGTAAAAAAGGAAAAAAGTGAATTAATACGAAAAGATAAAAAAATAACTGAAGATAAAGTGTTTTGTTTGTGGTTTCACACAAATATCTGTGTGCAAATAATATGTAGCTTTGATGTATACATAATCGTAGCACTTGTTTCAGAAGTTAACCGCCGATCTTCAGGCTGAGGACAACACCAACCTGTTGACGGCTGAGAACGCCGAGGACGGCGAGGGCGACGAGTGAGCACTTCGCTCCGACATGCTTCAAGCTTGTTCAGCAGCCGCCTGACGGCAGGATGCCTCGTGTACAACTCTGGTACATATCGTACATAATTTAACTACACACTCGTCTAATAATACCTATATCTTTCATTTAAATTATAATAAAATATATATTTATACGTATAAAGGATTACTAGTAAACGCTATTCGCTAAATGCTAGAGCGTCATGTGTGGAGCAACAGGCCATCAGCGCGGGCATACGGCAACTCAATCATTCATAAACACAAACCAACCATTAGGTCAACGTGTGGCACCCGTCACAAGCACTGAAAATGTTGTAGGTAAGCAGCGAGGCTACTTGACGTGCATGACTAATGACCTATTGTGTTTAGATTTTAACTGATTTTTAACTAAATTATAATGATTATAAATTGTATAACTTAAATGTTGCACCTAAGAATACTCAATTTTGCTTGTGTGTATGACTAATAGACATTATAATGAATATGAACAGTGATTATATCGGCAGCGCTGTACCTAATAACGTCCACGCGTCCTTGTCACCTCAATTGTACATCAGGCATTCCACGCACTTTGTAATGATTTAGCCGCCATAGTGTAGATTCTCGAAGTCGCATTAGAAGACCTGTCTGTGTTCGTCTTCTTACACGCCGATCATATTTCAAACTTTCAGTGCCTATTGTTTATATATAATATACGATTCGGTTGGTCTCGTACCAGCGAAGGCCGGGAGGTGGTTCCATGTTCAGAGATACGATATAATATGTAAGTATAATTTAATTGTAATCGCACTAGATATTCGATTGTAAATTAGGGACGTTCGTGTCAAATGCCAAAATTGCTAAAAATATTTTTGTTACTAATAAATTACTACGTAGAGACGTTGGTCGCAGAGGTATGGCAAACTCAGGTCATTCTATTATTCATCTGTTTGTTCTAAAATAGCAAGAAGGTCTCCTTCGAGCTTCAAGTGACAAGTAATTAATATCTAGAGGTGGTCGACGTGATCCAATAACTGATTTTGCCATTTCCCTGTGACTCACAAATGCCATTCGGCATCGTAATAAAACATGACAATTAGATATTGATAGTGTACTTATGAGCTTGCTAGAACCTAACTATAAACTGGTGGCATTCGGAGCTTCTGTTCATTCATTATTAATAAATGTAGATACGTTGTAACGGTCGCGCTCGGCCACTGTCGACTCAATGTTATTCACGCTATCAGAATCTTTATCAAGCGGCACTGTCTGCGACACACTGCGCACTTGTCGCTGCACATAACAGCATATTGTTGGGCTCGTCGCTCAGCTCGCGATTCATCGGCAACCTTCGTGCTATGTATATCATATCTCTGAAAGTTTCGATTGTATGACTCGTCAGTATTAACTAAACCTGTGGTACTTATAAATCTACATAATAAGCATACTCATTTATTTTTTGTGTAGCCTGTTAGGATAAGATGAAATAATATCAATCTCGGTGTAATATTATATCTGTGTTTTAACGTCGCTCTTTTTATTACTATACATTTCAATTATCTAACTTACATTTCAATTAAGTATTTATACATATAATTTTAAACATAGTTATAAGACTGATATATGATTGAGTTTTTTAGGATTCGTAAGTTTTATTTATGTTTAAAAAACGTGTAATCTGTTACAAAATTATTTTATAACGGCACTATTGTTTTCAATTTATGTGTAACTTTGTGTGCTAAGAAAATATAAGCACTTACGCGTATTATGTAATTCAATGTTAGGTATGTAATATGACTGTACAATCATATGTGAGAGGAGAGAGGGGAGAAGTGTTAGTTAGAAATTAAAATGTGATACCTCCGTAGTATCTTTGATTATTGTCGTTTCCCCTGTAGAAGGAATTGTTAGTCTCTTGCACACGGTGCGGTTTGTATTTATGAAACCGTGTCGAGAGCAAGGAGTCGTGTTAAGGCGAAGTTTGGATATAATTAATTACCTCTATATTAACATGTGGATCATTATAATTCATGCTAACATTTTGTATCATGCAAAGTAACATCGCACAGTAACGTATCAATAGTATTTATTTTATTAGCTTTGTGTTAGAATTAGTTGGACGAATGCCTCGAGCAGTGTGATTATTTTGTATTTGCTGAGAACACACACCATGTACATAAGTAATGAAATAAATTATGTTTTCCCACCCGAATATGGCATTTTTGTTGCTCCCAGTCTTAAACCTGTATTTCGAGTTACGTGAGACGTGACCAATAAGAACACTTTATCTTGTTTAATATACCCAATTAACGTGCCGTTGAAGTGTTGAACAAACAAAAACATTTTTTATTATAATAGTTCAATATGTGCAATGATATTATTATAAAAGCTCAAGTGTTATTTATTCACAAAGTAACTACTGCGTGTATTGTGCATCCGTTCAAAATATGTGATTGACGTAATGCAATGGTCGCCTGCCATTTCGTTACTGACTGCTACTCGTTGGTACAATAAAGCGGAAATACGAACTAAAAGTTAGTTTAATAAGGCTTTAGATTTTTCCAAAAATATTTGGTTTTCAATAAAACATAAAAAAGTATTTATACATATTTTTATTTTATTTATCTAACAGTGAAAAACTGTGCAATACGAACCTAATATTTATATTAAAAACTATAGCATACATTTTAAATTGCCTTTAAAATACTATAAACAAGTTTTACTCGTTAGAGCAATTGACTTATATGTCACTTTAATTAAAGGGGATTAGCCCCACTATGTACAAGAAGAGAACAATAAAATAATTATAAACAACATATGAAATATGAAAATATTTTGCAATTAAGATCTTTTAGCATAATATACTTTACGAATGATCTTTGTTGTGTCAACAAATGGGTAGAAAACCCAATACCTATCATAGAAGTATAAAATAACAAAGATTTTCTTTTTACCTCGATATAATATTTCGTATATATTGTGTAAATAAATTAACATAATAATAACAATAATATAATCAAATCATTAGTGTTCCTCTGTAACATCTAATTAATAATTGGTATTTATTTACATCATAATATTAAAACCTACCTTCGTTTCATCAGTTTGAAACCCCACAAACGAGGATAACCTCAACCAATACTAATTTTTCAGTTCAAAAATAAATAAACGAATTGTAAATAGTCAAATTACCTTTATACAAAAATATTCTGAGCTTAAAAACTTTACAACCGAGTCCACCAAAAATACTAGATTTGTACAATAATATTACCTTCATAAGGAAACTAAATGTTACCCAAATTTTGTCTCTAATGGTACAAAACAAAATTAAATTTTGTAAGAGGCGTATTTATGTTAGTATTCTCAATGTTAGCTATAGCTATACAATCGTCGAGAAATATGTTGAAAGACATTGTTAGAAAAACCCAAGATACAAAATTCCTTCAAATTGTCATTAAAAAGTGCCTTCGACGGTAAATACAAGTCAATTAAATAAACTTTTATTTGATAAACACGAACCCAAACTTTAAACCAACGGTCTTAAAGCGGTTTTTACCAAAATCAACGCATCTTATGTTACGTTTTTAATTTGCCATACTTACAGAAAAACGGGCTCAGTTTTTATTGGAGCACCATTTTCACCGACGTTTTTGAGTTGTTGAATGTGTATCTCGGGTTTTTATACTTATACCAATCTTGAGAGAAGAAATTCAAATATCTTTATTTATAAAGATATGGCAGTGTGTAGTTATTATGGCGGGTGTGCCGGCCGCAGTATCCTGGCGAGCACGTGGCGCCCTCCCACTAGTTTCAGTTGCTGGCCGTCCATTAGTACGCTGCGGACGCCGCTAGAGGTCGGCACTGAAGCACTTGTCACAGCCTGGAAATATTACACAAGATATTTTACTACAAAAATAATGCTATTTTTTTTTCATATATTTAATATTTAAGTTTCGTTTAATCAACAAAAATATATAATCTTAGTTTTAGTTACATAGCAGTTAGCGATAGTCAAGTATTCAAAACCCTTTATTCTTAAAATGCTTAATGTTATTGTTGTGTTGGGCACTATTGCCCTTTTCCTTCGTTGACAATGGCGGAACGTATAATTGTTTAAGGGGGAAGCGCTAAGGTAGCCCGCGAAATTCAAATTTTCTTACGTTTTTTTGCAATTTGCTGGTCAATATTAAGTTGTACGTTGATTAATATACGAATCGCGGCCGTAACAAATATGTATTTACAGAATTATAATCATTAAAGTCATCAACACAACTCTCTAAGACCACGTAAGTCCAAAGAATTATGATTTCATGAAACAGTTATTCTTTGGACTTACGTGGTCTTAGAGAGTTGTGTTGATGACTTTAATGATTATAATTCTGTAAATACATATTTGTTACAGCCGCGATTCATATATTAATTAACGTACAACTTAATACTGACCAGCAAATTGCAAAAAACCTAAAAAAACTTGAATTTCGCGGGCTACCCTGGCGCTTTCGCCTTAAGAGGGAATCATTTTAAATAAAGAGCAAATTAAAGAATTTATTAAATATAGTTTTGAATCTTTTTGTGGTTGACAAGCATAGTCGTTCATATTAATAACATCACAAACCCTTCCAAAGCAGAACCCTTCACACTATAAGACCAGACTCAAAATGGACCTGATTTACAGAGGAAGCACTCAGTCTCTTACAATAATAATATAGTTACTTACTGCCACCTCACAATCTAGAGTATTATTATGTTTTAAAATAAAGTTTTATGTAGGAAGTGCTTGTTAAAAAAGTAAAGCAAATGTCTTAAATATCAGTGAAGAAAATAAATGGTTAATGTGTTTTAAATAGACCCCGTCCGTCGCATCCAATCACACATGCAATCAACTCTTTTTAGTGTTTACAGACGAACCAACATATTGCAAACTAACTGCAGAATGTATTTTGGATGTAGTTTGCAGTCAAACCAACTGCATTACAGCTGCAAGTCGCGTTCGCATGTTTAGGGCTAAATATGCGGGCTAATTCAGCTTTAAATATGCTAGGCTGATCTGGATCAGAGTGATGGCACGTAGGAGCTAAAATGTACGCACAATCCATCTAATCCATGCACGCTAGACCGAGCCAAGCTGGCACTGTCTAGCTTGCACAAATCAGCCTTTCAGTTGTAGCAGTCACCATGCAGTTGTAATGCAGTTACAGCACCTAAACTACATTTTGCATCGGTAGTAAGAAATATATGTGTCTGTACCCCTGTTTAGATTCATGCAAATCTTGAACTACAAAACTCAGTTCTGAATCTGAAGCATTTTTCAAACCATGCAAACTGTCAAAATTCACCTGATGAATTTTTATTCCTTGCGCGAGTTTAACTTGTTGTATTGGATTCACCTAAAATAATGATAAACAATATATGATAATAACTTATTCTTGATGGAATCGATGAAAACAACTTAAAAGTGTGAGCTATAGTATTCAAAATGTCAGAAATAGTTTTTACCTGTTGTAGTTTTAAAACGGGCGCTGACGTCGTTGATGTCGTCACTGTTTGAGCACCTATGATAATAATAAGAGAAAATATTAATACATAAAGTTTAGCTAAAAATGCATATCATACTGGGTTATAAAGAATACTTGCCAATATTACTTAAAACTAAAGTTTGTGATGACGGAGCGGCACCACTCGTAGTTGACCCCACCCTGATAGTATTGCCATCGCTTTGCTGAAAAATTAATAAACAAATATTTAACATAACATTTCCAATCGAAATAATCGACGCTATTAGACAGTCATTATTAAACATGTCTTAGGGCTTTATGGAGACTGGCAGAGTGAGTTTATGTTCAAGTTTTATAAGAGTACGAATTCCCATTTTCTGGACATTATTGTCAAAATATGCCAGTTACGTCATAAGTCTTTTAATTTTTGGCTAAGAGATCTTAGATAGTACATATTTATGTTAAATTTGAGTGAGATACCAGAGATACAACTTTATTCCCAATTCGGGTAGAATCCAATTTATAGATTATCTCTAATTTCAGGCCCTGACATTGTAAATAAATATTTATTTTATGTAAATGAAGTATGTATTTCAATTTCGGTAAGTCAGCACAGCGTCCCGGCCAGGTGGGATGACGATCTGCGAAAGACTGCAGAGTGCAGGCAGATGCTGGATGCGTCAAGCTGAAGACAGGGCGCTATGGCGCTCATTAGGGGAGGCCTATGTCCAGCAGTGGACTGCTATAGGCTGATGATGAAGTCAGCACTTGCCTGTAATATGATGTTGTGTAGCGGCTTGGCGGAGGTGAGGAGCAGCGGGCGCGAGAGCCGCGCGGCCGGCGCCAGCACGCGCGCGCCGGGCGCCAGCACGCGCACGCCGCCGCGCGGCCGCACGCCCGCCACCTGCAGCGTGCGCGTGCCGCCCACCATGCCTTCTAGGGACAGCATCTGTCCCTGGTGACGTACCAATATTTAATTAGGTAAAGGTGAATTCTCTCTTGCAATATGCAGCATCAAGAAGCTATAGAAAAGCACTGATGTGGGCTCTTTGAAACCCATAATTGCAGCTTCAAAATACTCTGTAAAATCGACGCAGACGCCAGATATCGCTGGTATTGTATAATAGGAAAATCCAGCCCAAGGAAAGAGCATTAATCTTGCTGACTATGTATTTTTATTTATCTGCATTGAAAATTTCCTCGTGATATTTATTTTCCTTCACCATTGAAGTGCAGTGAAATCTAAATAAAGTTCAGAAAAATATATCGCACATTTGGAGTAACATCTACGTAACTACTATTTTAAATTTTTTGACGTCTTTATTTTCCCTAACATAAATACGTAAGTGCTTTGTCAGATTTAACTCATTAAAAATACATTTACGTCGATGGTTCTCCAAATGAGTAGTCCACTTGCAAACACCGCTAAGTTAAAAAAAAAAAGAAAATCAGATAGTGCGGCCATTTTATTTGTTGTTTAAAATGCTTTCATAAGCAACTATCAATCTCGATCAAAACTTCGCATGTTAGGCATAAATTTCGATTAAATATTCAGTACTCCTGCAAAACTTGCTATATTGATTGATAGTTAACTTTCAAACAGCTCTAAGTTACAGTTAACTTTCAAAACTCGCCATATTACGCAGTGACTCGTGCAAACGCCGCCATCTTATTGGTTAAAAACCAAGGCTCCAAGTAATATAAAAAGAATTACAATAATATTTCCAGTTGTAGGGCATTCATTTTTGCCTCCTGATCGTATTTTTGGAAATATTGAAAGGGCTACACGGCCTCTAGAAGTCATAGCAGAACCAGAGACCTATTTTGATATTTTTCAAAAATACGGTACGGTGCTGAGACTTGGCAAAGATTTCAATTTTTATGATTGGAAATCAAACACCAAAGACGTACTGAAATTGCCTGGATCTTGGCATTTCCAATTTAATGCATCCAAGAGGTTTTTTTTGAGAAAAGACAGGAATGGCAAAATCGCCGTTAAAGGGGAACCGCATTATGTATCGGAGGTGGTGAATTACGGCAATGTTTGTAAAAGAGGTAAATCGTTTGAACAGATTGAACCTACTTTGATCAATTTAGGCGTTCCTGTAAAACCAGAAAAAATAAATGATGTGAGAAACTTGCTGATTAAACATTTTGGACAAGATTGGGATAAGGTGGATAGTCTAAAATATTATAGATTTCTTGAAGAAAACCAAACTGAAGCTGCTTTAGACGAAGATACCGATACTGAGGAAACTTTGATGGATGAAGACACAGAAATAAGAGTATAATTTTATTGTAAGATGATTATTTGGGTTTAGGATTTAATTTTGATACTGTTTCAAAACTCTTCATGTTAATTTCATACTATTTCAAAACTGTTTATGTTAAAAATACTTTTGCAAAAGTGGTTATGTTTAATTTTTAAATACTAATAAAATGATAACTATGGTATTGGGATTTTATTTACTACAAGAAATTAATTCTCTGTGACCATAATTTTCAGTAATGTGTTGTAATATGAATTTTCATAACTCCATTTTAACACTAGAGGTTTTAATCGATTTTCCAAAATTATTATTCTTTCAACATAGCGGACTTTGCAAGTGGACTACTCAAATGAGCGATATATGCATTTGTATTTTGAGCCACCTTTTTTAAATCATTATTGATTATATTATTGTTATCTAAATTAAAAGGTAAGTAATTAATAATGTAAATAACTTAATGAATACCTCAGTTACACCTAATTCACAATTCTCTAGCCTTATCTACATCCAACAAAATATTATCAAATCTTAATTTAAATATTTCAATTTCCAATAACTAATTACGCTTATATACTTTCGCCGAGAATCTAATTGATAAGATTATTATCAGCTCTCTCACGTGGCCAAATTCGTGAGCGTGACCAAATTTGTAATTTCAAGACACTGCAATATAAAGTGTTGTAATCAACTAATCAGCAATCACTTACCTGTGCATTGGTCAAAAGTTTCGCCACTATCGGTTGCGCAGTAGTCAACTTGTCACCCGCCTGACTTCGCACAACTTGCGATAGTGACTTCGGCGTCTGATTAGCTAGTTGCACTGTCTGCCCACTTGCCAACTGCAACGTCTGGCCACTCGATAACTGCACAGTTTGCCCACTAGACAACTGCAGTGTCTGCCCACTTGGCAACTGAACTGCCTGACCTGCTAGCTGCACCGTTTGACCACCTAATTGCACCGTTTGGCCACCTAACTGCACAGTCTGACCGCTTGGCATTTGAACACTTTGACCAGATAATTGAACATTAGATCCACTTAATTGCACTGTTTGCATATTACCACTGGCTAACTGGACGGTTTGACCGCTAGGTAGTTGAACACTTTGCGATGGTAATACACTTTGGCTAGCTACTTGAACACTTTGTCCACTGGGTAATTTTACTGTGTGCCCAGTTAACTGCACACTTTGTCCTGCTAACTGAACCGTTTGACCGGCAATTTGAACTGTTTGTCCTGCTAGTTGTACTGTTGAAACGGGTATTTGGACGGGTTGGCTCGTTTTGATAGTGGATGTGGATTGCTGTGCGCGTGAACTGGGGGATTTGACTGTGGCGTTGGAGACGCGGACGGTTTGTACGGATTGCGGGTTCGCTAGCTGCACTGTTTGTCCGCTAGGCAGGCGTACGCTGTGGGTGGGCAGCTGGAGGGAGGACAGCTGTAGCGTGTGGCCGGACGTGAGCTGCACGGCCTGACCGGACGCGAGCTGCACGGCCTGGCCGGATGCGAGCTGCACGGCCTGGCCGGCCGGCAGCTGCACGCTGCTGGCGAGCTGCACGGTGCGGCCGCCCGCCAGCTGCACGGTGCGCGTCGACACCGATGACGTCACCACTGTCGGCACGCTGCTTACTACTGCCGTCGCGCCAGCCGTGCTCTGTAATGTAATCGTGTTGATTAGTATCAGTCTTAGCCGATTACGATAGTCCGAAGACAAACAATAACTACATATACGTTGACGTTCGAAGCAGTGGCAGTCGCGGTCGTATAACGTGGGAGCGAGATGACACGAATCTCTTACTATATATTCTCCGTCCTACTCACACGATTTATGACCGCGACTACCACGACTCTTGATTTACATACTTTCAAAATTACCTGTGCAATAGTTGTGACCGATGCAGTAGTTGGTACTGCGGGTCGCTTTTTAGTAGCAGGTGTAACTGTGAAAAAAAATGCAAATTTAAAATGATGTGTACTAACAACATTGTTTGTCGGCTATTCTATTTTACTTTATTTAACAAGAAAGTAATTACATTTTACTTTAAAATATTAAGTTATATTACCTTGCTGCATCAACGCCCGCGGAGATATTAGTGACTTTCCTGATGCTGGAGTGGCTGGACTTAACACTCGGACTACGCCGCGTCTCGTCGTTGGTGTTGCCTAATAAACAAAACCGTTTCAATTTTCTTTATTTTCATTATACTTCTACTGCCTAGTTTGATCTCATCTGAATGTTTTACTGGTGTACGACAAAGAGTGTAAAAATATAGTATTATTTTCAAGAAAAACTATATTTTTTTACATTAGTATTACTAATTATATACTCACAAGAAGGCTTACTAATAACATGATAGTAACAGTAAATCACAACTATACCCCATTCGCAATAAGATTAGACATTGAAATAAATCTTTTTTACAGTCCGTTCAACCGATTTTGACTTCTATTGCGTTGGTGGCATGACAAATGGCAGCTGCAATAAACAGTTGGTATTATAATCACGTTTTTGCTGTTAATGCCGTCCTTATGCCTACGGAATAGAAGTAAAAATCGGTTGAACGAACTGTAAAAAGTTTTGTTTAAATGTCTAATCTTATTGTAAATGGAGTATAGTTAGCTAATTTCAAGCCTCCACAAATAAATACAAAAATATCGATTAATCTATACTTACTTACACAGTTTAATTAAGTTATAGCTTTATTATAATGTACCTGTGTCGATGGTGTAGATACAACAGCCGTCACAGTAGTCTGCACTGGACTCGGTCGTATCAATAATGATCGCGTACCTTGAGTCCCCTATAAAATGGAAATATGTTAGGTGTATTCCATCCTCATATGAAAACTGTAGATTATGGCATTCATTCAAAGTGAGCGCGTGATATAACTCTATTGGGAGAACGGTATAATACTGGCACTACCAGATATTTGAGTTATTTAGTTAATAGAAAATTTACTTTGTGAACATTGGTTTAGTGGTCGCAAGTGGAGGTCAGATAGGCAGGGGATTTGGAAGCTCGTAAGTACCTTATTCTGCAATACTTGAACAGTAGTTGTACTGGATGGTTGAATCACAGTCGTCGATTGCAAATTGGGCGGGTTCGCAACTGTGCTTGTTATTATCTAGAAAACGAAATAGTTTATGTAATATCAAATTTTGATTTGTAGAAACTTACATTCCAGATCTTCGATAGAATAGACCCATATTTACCTGGGATTGTGACCCTTCAACTTTCTGTAACGGCCTTTGTTTGATAAGAGGAGATTTATGCGGTGTTGCCACTACTGAAGGCAATGACTTTGACAATTGTGTCGCAAGATTTCCACTCTGATTGACAATAATCTGCTTCGTCTGTTGCACTTGACTCTGCTTCGGCGACTGCGACGCCGGTATCGTCTGACTGATTTGCTTCGCTTGACTAGTGGCTTGCTTCACTATAGTTGGTGTTTTAATAACTTGAGATATCACAGTTCCTTGTTTATTTGTAGTTACATTAGGTTTCGGCGCTTGAGGCGTCATGTTCGTTTGTTTCGGGGACTGAGGGACTGAAGGTTTGACTGGCTGTATGACTGTCGTTTGTTTCACTTGAACATTACTTTGTCTTACTGCTTGTGCGAGTAAGTTGGCCTGTTTCGCTGATTGAGCCATAAGCGCGGATTGTTTACTGGCTGGTTTTGTAGTTTGAGCAGTTTTCGGTGCCGCGTTGGCTTTTGTTTTCGGCGGTGGTGTGGCAACAAGTTTTCCTTTCGGTTTAGGTGGTAGGGCAACTTGCTTGCCTTGCGACGCTTGCGTGGCTTGCATGAGGAGTTGAGCGGAGGAGAGGTGTGGGACGGAGGGAGGGGGGCCACTGTCGTCAACGTCCACGTCGCTGTCCGATGCGTTTTCTACTATCTCTTCTACGCTACCGACCTCTAGATCCAACTGTGGGAAATAAAGCATGATATTATGATTATGCTTGAAGAAATAGGAAGCTAATTCTCGTATAAAATGTAGTAACACGTTATGTTCAGTTCAGGGTACACGCAACGCCCCGCTAGGTTTTTTTTTCACAAGAGGAAGATGTGGAAACCAATCGATGTTTCGATCGATCGATGTTTGATTGAAATCGACGGCGAGATTTGGGCAGTAAGAAGAATATAACAATTTATTGCAATAAAAATGTATTGCTGCTCTGCTGGCTTCTGGAAAATATTACAATATCAGTTAGCACACTTTGTAAGCTTAGTTTTTAACTTTATTGTGCATGCTCTGGTCTCCTATAAGTGAAGGAGTTCACCTACTTAATACCAGAGGGGCATTTCTCGTAATTTTACGAACATTCAGTCTGATCTGTCTCAATTTGTCAAAAATACCTTTAATTTCCCTAAATTTTTAACATTGCTTGTCGCTGAGATGAAATTGCGATTAGATTTTGAGCGTTTTTAACCAAATTCAAAAAAGGAGGTTCTGTATTCTACCCGTATGTATGTTTGTATGTCCATGATTTTCTCAAAAACGAATGAACCAATCGAAGTTATATGCATAAATGCACCTCTGGCATTTCTATGCACATTTTGACGATTCTTGTAGTCGGTGTATTCAATTGTTCAATGTACTAGTGTTAATTGAATTTGTGAGAAGTAGGTACAACTAAAAAGTGAAAAAAAAACAACCGACTTCAAAGAAAAAACATTACAAAGTCATAAATAACTTTAATTTCGGAAGTCGTTGTCAAAAAACGAAAATGCAGAACAAACGTAAATGCAGAAACAACGACACCGACTTCCAAAATTAAAGATATTTATCACTTTGTAGTGCTTTATTTTAAGTCAGTTATTTTTTTGTAAAAAAAGGTTTCTTAGTTACGGGATTTGGCCTTCTGATGTTTTCTGTGTCATGTATTGTGTATATCTTTTGTTGGAGATCCTAAATAAATAAACACATGACTCACGGAATGCGGGGAGGTCTGCGGCTCCTTGAGCGCGACGCCAGGCTTGCTGCCCGGCGCGGGCGGCGCGTGCGACGCGGGCGACGCGGGCGACGCGGGCGGCGCGGGCGGCGACAGCAACATGTTGCCCACCTTACTGCTGCGACTGCGCCCCGAAGTGATCTTCAGCCACTCTTCTTCACTCCTGGATGACAATTAAAAAAATTCTGGATAATATATAATACATAATTTAATGACATAGCTGATGAACTTAATAAGTCTTCATTTATAAAAACTACTAAGTTTTTCCCGCGGCCTCGCTCGCGTTATGTTGGAAATTATCCCAAGGGAATGTACTACCGAGATAAAAATTATACTATGTCCTAACCTAGGTCATAGTCCATCCGTGTGCCAAAAAACAATAGGCAAATGTGGTCCAATTGTCTACTAACGAGACCTATGTAACTGAACAGTTTATTGAATAAGGAGTAATTTTTATTTATGCCGTCGGCTGCCACGAACGCCCGTTGACGGCTGTCGCCGACACGCATCTACGGTTACAGGTGCCTCTATCGTCGACGCGTTTCGCTCGAGTGAACTCGAGTCTATCCCACTAAGTCACAATAAAGGTATTTCTTGAAAAAAAAAAAAATAACATGGCGGATTTTAACCACCAATAAGTGTAGTCATAAATGATGACTTTCTGTGGCATCAAAATAAAGGTCTTGAAGAGACAATTCCAAGAATTGTTGGGCTTCAGTGGTTTTTTAGTGCACAGAATGATGCAAATCGGGAAATTATCGATCGACGACGAAAAATGTGCCAGATACTCAATCTGACTATATTCAATGAGGGTTTTCGTGAAAATTTACGACTCCAGTTGGCACCACTGTGACAAGAGGTCTTCCAATATAAAATAATATGATGACGTTCATCATTCGATTCATTCATTAGTTCATCATTCCGTCATGACTAAAGAAAATATAGGCTCTTTGACAGATGCCTGGACCTGACGTGCCAGTGCTGCCACCTAGCGAACGTCATTTCAGAAAACCCTCATTGCAGGATTGCAGGCTTAAAGAATTCCATATCATAAACAACATACCTATGCCTATGTAGATACGTCCATATGGCTGTTCTCTGGTCATACTTAACGACAGGATCTCGTTTTGCTGACAGTAGTCTGTCTAATACTGACGAAACTGCATTCAAAAGTGTTTGTTCATTGCACGGCGCAACCCACTGTGACATCCTGTGGAACAAATAATGAGATTTTAGAAATTTGAAAATTATATACATTGTTGTAAATCTTTCTTACACTCTAAACAAAAGTAATATGTAGTATCAACAATAAATTGTTTGAAATTCCAAGCAATTATAAAATCGCACGTACTTCTAAAAGTGATTGATTCTCCTCCAGAAGAAGGAGGCAATTTTCCTTGCTTGAATAGTATATTTTTCACCAAGGGGATAAAGCAGCAGTGTCTTAAGTCACGGACATTATGTTGAATCCTAATTTTAACGAATTCTAGTGTTTTCGAGCGCAGCGGGTTCTAGACTCTTTTAAGTTTAGAAATCTGAGAGCACCAAGAGATTCAAGCTCGCCCAAGACGGAAATCCTTTATCACGGATACTCTACGTTTTTTCAATTTTTGCGAGTTAACAAAAAGCAATTCGATTCCCGTTGTTTTTTGTTTTGGAAAAGTTTTCAAATGAATTTTAGTTAAGGTTTCAAATTCAAATCACAACAACGGGTTTTAATGACATTCAGTTAAATAGTATTGCCCGGCTATAATGACTAAGTATAGGTTAGGTTTTCATTTATATGTACATAAAATAAATAAGTCAGTATGTAGTCGTAGTAGTTACCTGAGCAGCGTGAGCACATGATGTCTCGTGCCCTCCCCGTTGGGCAGGCGCGCCAGCGCGTCGCGCACGAGCGCGGGCAGCGCGGCGTGGCGCGGCCGCGTCGCCAGCAGCACGGCGCCGCCGCCGCCCGAGCCGCGCGCGCACGGGCCCACCACCGCGCGGTACCTGCACACGACACAGCGAACTATACACTTGCTGTTGGCGCGCAAGAGTCGGGAAATGAGGGTTTTCTGAAATGACGTTCGCTAGGTGGCAGCACTGACACGTCAGGTCCAGGCATCTGTCAAAGAGCCTATATTTTCTTTAGTCATGAGTGAATGATGAACGAATGAATGAATCGAATGATGAACGTCATCATATATTTTATATTGGAAGACCTCTTGTCTCAGTGGTGCCGACTGGTGTCGTAAATTTTCACGAAAATCCTCATTGTTGTGCGCTGCAATAAATATGCGGCGTGCGGACGAAACCTTGCACGCCGCGACAAAGACAGACGCTTCTGTCAAAGCAGATGTCATAATCAGAAGTTGTAGATATGGAACGACTGCTAACTTTTATTTTATTGCTGTTTTCTTTATTAAAAGTTAAGTTTTAAAGAAAAAAGCCCTAAAGATACATTGTGTCATTCATTATTTCCATGAAAAATTCAACACCAAAGCTGAGCTCTATAAGCGTAGTTCCGCACTTAGTCCTTCAAGTGGACCATAAGCGTAGTTTTTTTTTATTGCCGAATGGGCCCGCTCTTGACCTCGATCACGCCTGATGGAAAGCGATGGATGAGGTCTATGATGGAACGAGCGTGCCTAGAAAATGCCTATGGCACTGAAACTCCCACGCATCGACGAAACACAGCAGGCTGCTTGACTTGAGAGGGTGGTCGCAAACCAGGCGGGCGTTAGCCCTACCACCGCAAGGGAAGAATTGGCCAGTCAAATAAGGTATTGGGTGTGACTGTCCAGGATGCGCCGAGCAATCGGTTCAGTTGAGTAACTGGCGGAACAAATTGCGCTACACGAGGAGACTTCTTCATGCATCCCAAATATACGAATATGAATCTTATATAATATATAATCTCAAATATACAAGCGACTGTGATCAACTGTTTCATACGAATTTGAACAATAATAAATTCAAAGTCAAAATACTCAAAGTAAAATCATTTATTAAATTACACAGCCCCATTTACATGGTGCAAGTTTCTGAAACGTTCAAGAGCAATCATTATTGCCAAAACACGTTCAATTATCGCCATTCAAGAATTGCATGCAAGTGTTTACGCGTGCTATTTCAACATCAGTGAAAGGCCCGTCAAAATCGGTCCAGCTGTTTCGGAGATTAATGGGAACAAACAGACAGACAGACAAAAATATTTTTTTTGTTACACCGTACATACTTTCATATGCATTTAGTAAAAAAGCTGTTATTTTTACATTACAGACATTACTTAAATTTGATTTATTCGTATTAGAGCATAGATGTATAGAATACTAGCGACCCGCCCCGGCTTCGCACGGAAACATTATTATTATTATACATATAAACCTTCCTCTTGAATCACTCTATCTATTAAAAAAAACCGCATCAAAATCCGTTGCGTAGTTTCAAAGATTTAAGCATACAAAGGGACATAGGGACATAGGGACAGAGAAAGCGACTTTGTTTTATACTATGTAGTGATATAGATATTTTCTAAGAAAACCTATATCTAAAATAAGCCCTTCGCGAGGGCTACCGGCATTCCAAATGCGACTAGAGTGCCCTCCAAGAGGCAGGCTTTCCCGCCCAACAATTTTTCTAGATCTTTATTGATTACTGGTACTGGTCCTTATTTAGTACAGGTTTAAAGTGCATATTTAGGTGCAAGGTTTCGTCGGCACAAAGCACCGACTACGTAACTTGTTCCACTGATAGATTTTAATTACTGATTTTACTCCTATGGAATAAGCATGAAACATTAATCGACAAAAATCATAAAAGTATCGATAAGATATAAAATTACTTATACATTTATTATTCTTGATACAACCAAGTACGCAATGAATGGCCTGTTTGCGTACACTATAAAATATTTCGATGACGAATAAGTACAGACGCCAGCACATCAAGCTACTACAATTTGTCAAGTTTCTTTAATAGATTTTCAACTTTATAGCTAAAGCATAAGGTTTAAAATTGATTGGGAAAATTTAAGAGTTTCGGGTGGCTTGATGTGCTGGCGTCTGTACTTTAAAACCACAAAATAAATATTGATCAACACTTTTTACATTATTCATTAATTATTAACTAAAACATACCCATGCAGCACATAAGTGAATGGTTTGGCGGCCATTGAAAATCTTCGTAGCTCCTGCGAACGGAAATCATCCAATTCTGCTTCGGTTGGGGGACGGACTGACCAAGTTGTCGGATACCTGACGTAGATAACAACAATCACATGAATATGTTCAATTAATTAACACGAAAATAACCACTCATTATGCAATATGGTATACAGTTTTCCCTTTTCCTTAACTTTTTGTTATAATTGCTTGAGAATACGAGACTGTATATTTTTGTTGGTTATTATTGCATACTTAACCAATTGCAACAATGGATCCTGGCCAAGTTGTATTTTGTGCAATTTACTTACACGTTCATTTCAACTGTCGCTATAGATTTTTGTGTCATCGATATTAGAGCCATTTTAACCAGTTTTTTTTTTCACAGACTCGTTCACAACGTACAGTCTAGCTTTAAGGAAAAAAACCGGTCAAGTGCGAGTCGGACTCCCGCACCGAGGGTTCCAAATTTGTAGGTATGTAAATAGTTTATCACGGATTTTTTTTTTGTAATGTACCTACAAATCGGTTTTCTGATTTTTTCCTTTATTTGTGCTACATGACCTTGCTTCATGCCAAATTTCATGATTCTAGATCGACGGGAAGTACCCTATAAATGTTGATTTCCTTGAGTGTCGAAATATACGTTTTTGCGGCATAAACGGCCGTATCTTTTTTTCACATTAACTTAGAAATTTGATTTTTACACAGCTTCAAGGGACTGTTATGTAGACCTGAGTACATGGTTTTAATTTCAACTCGATACCGATATATTATAAGTATATATTTTAGTAAATAGTATGTAAATGTATATAACCTATTTATGTATTTGTGTACCTAGTTTTAATAGATTTTTTTTTATCATTGTTCCTCTCACACAAAGCACCTGCCATCCAATCTCTTCACCACCCTTGGTTGACTGGTAGAGAATGCCTAAGGCATTAAGTCCGCCTTTGTACCTTTTTGTGCGAAAAGTTTAAATAAATAAATAAATAATACCGCCACACGTTCCCGAGATAAAGGGTCATGACAGACAGACAGACAGAGGGACTACAATTGAGTACAAAGTGATCCTTTAAGGGTTCCGTTTATTCCTTTAGAAGACTACGGAACCCTAAAAATGAGTGTGTTGGGGTAAGTTCGGCGTTGGGATGAAACCTTAGTTTGACAATATTTTTGAATGCGGGCAGCATGGTGTCTGGCGCCATTTTATTCTGCGCCGACGACGATTAGGGCCAATTTATTGTTTTGTAATAAAATGGCGCGGAATTTGATTCGTACGGCCTTATCCCAGCGACGAACTTACCCCAAAGCCCAATTTATCTTACTTAATTTGTTTATGAAGATATTTCATTGAGTTACCTAGGGGGCGGCGGTTCGCTTTGCGGCGGGGGCGGTGAGGCAGCTCGGAGCCATCGCTCGCACAGACGACCCAGTATCGCGTCGCAGTCACGGCCGGCGCCGATCCATTGATACATCTACGTTAAATATTAATCTGGTTTCATTGTAATGTATTTTTTAGATTTCCTATAGTTTCCAAACTACCAGACATAGGCCCGCTTACACATCAAACGCGTTTAGCGATAAACGTATTCAAAACATCGTTCTGTTTCTGTGAATCTTTTGAAGATGACAAAGACTGAATGATGTTTTAAATAGGTATATTTAGCGTTAAACAAATTTAGTGATTTGTGGTGCAAGTGTGCCTTAATCTGACAATACGAAACCAGGTAGGCAGATCCAAATTAAAGCTAAAACAGACTCATGATTGTTAATTACAAAAGAGCAAACATAAATAAATGTTTTGTTTACACTTGGATGTAAATAATTGTGTATGGTGCTTAGTCTTATATTATACTAGCGACCCGCCCCGGCTTCGCACGGAAACATTATTATTATTATACATATAAACCTTCCTCTTGAATCACTCTATCTATTAAAAAAAACCGCATCAAAATCCGTTGCGTAGTTTCAAAGATTTAAGCATACAAAGGGACATAGGGACATAGGGACAGAGAAAGCGACTTTGTTTTATACTATGTTGTAGTGAAGGCGCACTTGCACCACAAATCCTTAAATGCATTTAGAGTTAAACGAATTTAAAACATTGTTCCATTTCTGTCAGTCGTTTGTAAGAACATAGAAACAGAATGATGTTTTAAATACATTTATTGTTAAATGCATTTAGTGATATATGGTGTAAGTGGGCCTTAAACTATGCCTAAACTTTTTACCTGTGATTCCGGTAAAAACTGTAGGTAAGGAACATAGTCATCAGGGTGTTGTCCTCTTTCTCCTGCGAGGAAGTCCAAGGCAGAATCTAACTCACCAACCCAATCACCTGACACTGAAAGAAATATGATATTTGTTGATAAAAACAAGAAATATTAGGACAATGAATGAAAGTCAAAAACAGATTGCTGTAGTGTAGATACATATACAACAGTCTGTCATCTGTTTTTGGCTTTCATTCATTGTCCTAATGTTTCTTATTTCTACAGTACAATAAATTAACTATTTTTCGCTTTCTAACTTTGCCAATTTGTAAAAGACTATAGTAAATGGTACGCCAACGTTCGTGGCAGTCGCGGTCATAAATCGCGATAACAAGATGACATGAGAATCAGTCTAGGTCTAGGGGAATAAGGTTCCAGAACTAAATACTAAACGTCGCACGTTCTTGAAGAAGAAGCGTCGTCGGAGGCAGCGGAGAGCTTTGACTGCTGAAGTTTTGGGACACAAAGGCAGGACAGGTGGAGCATAGTTTGCGACATAGCTCTACATCCACACCCTGCTATCGTTCCGTCGCGGTAGCCCCGCTTTACCAGGTTAGTAAAGGTGGGCAAAGTGTATCATTTTTGCTATTGGAACATTTGCATCCCGATCACTAAAATGATCCGAAACACTGATATGTTTCATTTGGATCATCGGTTCAAAGAATATAAAATACAGAATCAAAATCTGTGAGAGAATGAGTGATACACATCTCGTTTGGTATCTCTTTCTGACTTGTATAGATTGTAATTATGTCGCCCGCTCACTCGCGACTCGCGAGTCTAGAGTTCAGTAACTCAGTGTGTCTGTCTCCCTCTCTCGCTCGCACACTGGTCAGTCGCCTCGCTAGTGACGCGTCGCGCGGAATGAGCCCAGAGCAAAGTAATGTTTCAGATCCAAATGATGCATTTGAAACATTGTTACTGAACCAATCTTTTGAATCACTTCAATGATCCGGATCAGTGAGTTGGTTCCGTATAGAGTTACACACGCCTACAGGTTACAGTTACATGTTCCCACTTGTGTCCAGAGACGGTTCAGGGACTTTGGAATGTCCCACGTTTTATGACCGCGACACCCACGAGTATTAGCGTTCAGAATAGAATAACTAGAATAAGTGACTAAATTATGTTTACTTACAATTATACCAAGTATTGAGCGGCGCTATAGGAGATCTCATTACAGCCGTACATCTCGCATGCAACTGTTGTTTAGAGGCTCTATGTGCCGCCCGCGCAGGGAACAATGCTCGTACCAAAGACAAGAAGTTTGCATGCGTTGTCTCTGTAAGAGATTCGTCAGGGTCCACTAGGGGAGTGTCCTCCACCGTTTCAGTTGATGTCTCCACTTGGATCACTTCCCCTGAGTCGTCTGCTAGTTCCACTGGAAGAGCCATCATATCTGAAGCGAAAGGATTTCTTACTGTGAATGGGTTAACAAGGGTCATATTTCTTCCAAGGTTAATCATATTAAAAGGTTATTTTTGTACCAGTTATCCAGAGAATTAGTCACATGCATTATTAAGAATTTGTGTGTTAGAGAGAAAAGTAATTTGATCATTTTAGTGGAAATGAAGAGATGCTAATCAAAATGCATGAAAAAACAGGTTTTAAACATGCAGGTTAAAAAAGAGGAATGATTAATCATTATTTAACAAAATAACTTTATAACCAACACTGTGTAAGGCTAATTAAAATGGAGAAAAGATAGAAAAAAGTTGACCAACCAAAAAGGGGCAAAATAGACAAAAGTATTTGAGTTTTCGGAAGGAAAGGAGATTGCAACAATAAAAATTCTAAGCAAATAAAACATGAATGGATGGATGATGATATAATTAGTAATGAGATATACTTACCATCCAGTGTAATGTATGGCAACTTACCAATTCCATCCAAATCCTCTAGTTTGATGGGCACTGCTTGATGTATGCCTGACCTTGCAGAGTTTGGAATGGGCAGCATTGTATCTGGAGGTTCTTGTTTCACTATGCTATCTAATTTTACTTCACTGTAGTTTAGACTGTAAACACATTATAATAATTCTTTTATTACCAAGTCCATGATTATTGGAATAATTAGAAGTTGAAGTAAACCAACTTCTTCAATGACAAAGATGAAAAGAACTCACTTTGATATATTACTAGGAGGATATTTTTCAATGACCTCTTGTTTAATCTCAACCTGTTCAACCCTCTTTATTGATTTTGGACTAGTCATGGGGTCCACAAATGATGAACTTTCTGAATCAGACTCTTCTCTTTCACATTTGATCTTTATATTTGGTAACAAAGGTTTATTTTCAACACTTTCAAATGATTCTTCCTTCCCCTTTTTAACTGTTGCCTTGTCTTGAACTTTACTTTTAGTAACACTATCTTTCTTTGGCCCCCTCCTTAATTTCTGTAATGGTGATCCACTTTTTTGACCACCAAACATCAGTTTTTTAGCACCATTCACTAGAGCAACTCTCTGTTTTATGTCATCAATTGATATTCCTGTTGTATTTAGTTCTGGATGACTCTGAAAACAAACAGTTAAAACATTTGAGTTACACAGCCATGTATCAACCAAGTCTCTTCCAAAAAGCAGAGTAATACTAAAGTCAAAGTCAAATAATTTATTTCAAATAGGCACATTAAAGACACTTTTGAACATCAAAAATTACAGTAAAATTGAATTGATTCTAGTCGCCCCTTCCAAAAGGTAGTGTTCGTATGGAGAAAAATGGGCAAGAAACGCCACCTACTCTTTTAAAATGTTTATAATGTTTTGTATACATAATATAATTATATGTGAAGACAATGCACCTAGAATAAAATTATTTTACCGCAAAAGGTAAAAAGAATTAAAAATTAAGCAATGACAGGTAAAGTAAGCAATAGATACATGGTGCTCACATATTTACGAATATTGTAAAAATAGATCATTTTCCTAGAATTTTAACAAATGTGTGAGTTACTGTAGTCACAGATTGTAAAAATCAATCCATATTTTTTTTTTAAATAAAAATTAAATTAGGAACCAGTTTGATTTTGTCTAGACTCTAGATTGTCCTATGGAGCAGGACCAGCATGTTTCCAAGCATTCTTATCTTGGATATAATCCTCTAATTTATAATATTCTTGTTTACAAGTGTACTTTTAATATAAGTTTTAAATTTTCTTTCATTTAATTGCAATATGTCAAAGTATTTTGTTGTAGCATTTAACACAGTATCCCATAAAAGATGTATGTACTTTAGATAATCTGAAAAAAGGTTACTTATTTTAAAGATGTTGATTTTTTTCTTACATACATAATATTTTCATAAATGAATAGGCAAGGAACCATCATGGTATCTCTTTAAAAAAATCCCTAAGAGATTCGCGGCGACGTAGATTGTAAATGGCTCTGACAGCTCTTTTATAAAATAAAAATGGATTCATAGTCAGCAGCCTGACCCCATAGTAAAATGCCATATGACATAATACTGTGAAAGTAACTAAAATAGACCAAACGCGCAGTTTCTTCATCTGCTAACTGTCTTATCTTTCTAACAGCATTAGCAGCTGAGCTTAGCCGCCCCGCAATAGATGTTATATGAGGTTACCAATGTAATACCTCGTCTAACATGATTCCTAGTAAAACTGTCTGATTAATAAATTAACTAGACTTATAAGAATGCAACTAAGCATACATAACATCATGCCTTCATTCCCCAAAGGGGTGTGCAGAGGTCACACATATAGTACACCCACATTTTACCATGCTAAAGTCCCATGTGAATGTGATAGAGAGCCCAAGCAAGTACATAGGATTAAATTCATTTTAATTGGAACAAATATAACATGAAACATAATTTAAAGTGAAACATAATGTAAACGTAATTTCCAATAACAAAATGTCTACCTCTCTATACTGCCTTCTTGTCCTATGAGCTGCTAAAACATTCTTTAAACACTCTAATGATGTCAAATTTGACTGATCTGAACCTCCTAATGTCCCGGATACATTCCCATCAGCAGTCTGAAATTAAATGTTATGTTTTATATTAAATATTTCAATTACTGGGTACATAATATAGTCAGCTTCATGTCCATGGTAAACACTTGACATTGATAGCACTCTTTAAGTTGTACCATTATGGGTGGTTTTGACTATACTATTCAAAACAGTTATTACCTGTCCAGGATTGAGTTGTTTCCGTTTTCTGATAGACTGTTCCGGAGGGCCTTCAGGATAATTTTCATCTTCAGATTCATCCCCTCCAACCTCACTGCGTATGGCAGCCAGCTCTTCAAAATATCTCTGTTTAGCCCTCAAATACAATGGCTTAAAGTTATTCTTAGATGAGGGTTTTGGCGGCAATAATGGAAGACGTGGTATGGGACCTGGTGGAGCCGCTTTGGCAGCTGCTAGTAGGCGCTCACGGGATATTAAGACTTCTGGTAGTAATTTAGCATAGTATGATTTTATCTGAAATAATTATATTTGGTAGTCAAATTTAGTACTAAGCACAACTCTATAAGTACTTCACAATTCTATAAGTATTGGAAAGAACAAAACTTTAACAGTTATCTGTTTATATTCACCTTATGCTTCTGCTGTTTAGCCCTTGCTTTCATTAAAAACTTTCTCATTTTAGCTATATCTGGCCTATAGTTACCCTGCCTTAAATTGTTGTAAAAATCACCAAGAGGTGATGTAAAATGAAAAGGTTCATGGTTAAAAAGCATTTTTATGGTTTTTTCCTTCTCCTCTTCTTCGTTCTCCGTGAATTTCGGTAAGAACTTGCTAAGTTCCTCTTTGTGTTTATCTTCTAAAGCATCCCAAGTTTTCATAGAGAAAAACTCTTTGAATACAGAGTAATCCTCACAGAGCTCTTGAGGAAGCTCCAGGGACAGTCCCAAGATGCGCACCGGCTCCAACACCTCGTCATCTCCTTCCGAACTGCCGCTCGATGTTTCGGAAGAGCTACTGCTCTCCCCACTGTAACTATGTTCACTCTCCATCTTTTCTTCCATTGAGCACAGAGATTATGTTCAACGATTAGGCGGTCTTGATGAAATGCCTAGGTTTTCCACTATACACAATAACGATTTTCCGCCCACTTCATTGGATTTTCACGTTGTTTTGTTCGAGTTGTTTACGAAAAACCTAAGCAATGGTATAACAAAATCGAACACAGAGCCATGAAGTTTTTTTAAACAGCCGTCAAGTCTTGTCTAAAATAAAATAGAACGCACACGCCAAACCACGGCGTTTCATACATACTATGCGCCAGAACGGAACATTACGATGAGAAAATAGCTTGACAATCAAGAACAGCGACATTTTGCCCGCAAAATAGAATTTAAAAATAAAAAACGGATTATCTATGATTTGTGTCTTTGGAATCGTTATGTGACACTCTTGAAAAAGGTCTGTCCACCAAACCATAGAGTATTTTTATTTTTTCATCCTGTCCTGTGTCCTGTGAACACTGACCTGTATTATACAAATACGATTATTATTCCTATTCCATCTTATAAAATAATATCCATAAAGAATATGTTAGACTGATAGTCGAAGTTCGAGAAATAGAAGCACACGTACATGCAAATGCACTACCAGTATTATAGTGTGTTTGGGTAAAAAATATACAGGGGGGTAGGGACACATCCCTACCCTCCTGTATATTTTTTACCCAAGGCTTGGGTATTTACTCGAGTAAATTCCCGTAATTTACCCACCCTATTGGGAATCTACCTGGATTTATATTTCCACTTTGGGTATTTTCCCGTCACCCATCTCCTTAGAGCATTAATCTATCCATAAGAGAATAGTCGTAATTTATTACCCCCTAAGAACCATCGAGTTAAAAAAAAATATGACCAGAGTACTGTAATATTTACAAAATAAGGGTAGAAACCGTCCTCAATAGCACGTTCAATGTATCTTGAAAAATTTAATATAACAGATTTTTTCGATATTTGCTTGAAATGAAACGCAAAACCTCAAAACCAAAAACAAGCAGTTGGCGGTGGTGGTGTCGAAAGATTTGACTTTTTGACGTAAATTATTCGTGTAGTAAATATGGCTGACGAACTCAATGTTGACAGTCTAATTCACAGACTTTTAGAAGGTAAAGATACATTTATTTCATTTTCTAATGTCTACGTTGATTCTCTGACTCTGAAAGTTATGTTCTAACATAATGGATCCTAGCTCAGTGTGCTCTTGTTGCGTAATTATCATCGAGTATGTAGGTATAGAAACGTCAAACTCATAAATAAATCGATTATCCCCAATTCTTATCTGATTCTGCATTTGATGTTAGATCTTTAGATGACTCGCAGGCGACTATTTCCGTCTTAGAAATAGAGCAGACACTGTAAATAGTTAAATTATATAGCTACAATATAGATAATCACACTACTAACAATGATGTCAGATTCCATAGCATGGAACACTTCCATGGGCCTATTGTTAAGCTTTTATTCGCTTTCTGTATCACTTTATATGATTTAAACATGTTTATTTCACTTTATTATGCTGCTTTTTGGTGGGTTACCGCAGTATACAGACTGCAGCAGGAAACAGCAAGGCGAAAAGGGAAATTGAAAGACATCTTTTCAGGAGAATGTATGGTTATATCCAGAATTCTTGCCAAAGTATTAAGCTAGATTATTTATTTTCTTCCTTTAGTGACCAATCCCACAAATTATCCCATTAAAATTTAAAATTTTATTTTCTCTTTTTTACTTATTTTATTATTCCTTGTAGGTCCTAAAAATAGCCCACTTTAAACAAAGGAAAGCTATTGGTATTAGAAGGCCACATTATGTACCTTGTCATAAAGTTACACTATTATTTGACCTATAATATACCCACTCTATGAACATTTGTATACAAGAATTTGTGCGGACTGTACAACAATAATTGGTGACATCATTAGTTATTTCTTATATATTTTATATATCTAGTAATTGTAGATGTTTGTTTTTGTCAAGTTTCTGTTATTCTATTTTTTTTATTTTTATTAAGGAAATCAGGCATGTTATTTATACAGGGTTGAAGTTTTCGGAAGGTTCTTGTTATATTCTATTTCATTTTATATTTTACAATTAATCATTTTTTTTTTTTTTTACTTAATCTGCTATTCCAATCCCCTAAAATGTTGTCCAAGAATTAATAATTTTTTGCGGCTATTCAGTTTATGTTAAGATGCATGTTTAGATTGAAATTTGATTTATTTGAGTTTCGTTCTTGTATGATAAATGTAAATATTTCTATGTGTAATTTGTATTGTACAGTGTTTCTAGCCACAATTGTCAGATTTATTTTTCATCAATTCAAGTATTACTTCATCCATGCATATTTGTGAGTGCTTGAGATGTAACTGTATTATTTATTTGAAATATAATTTAGTATTTTTTTGTCTTAGTTGTTACTCTTCACTCTCATTATATAAAGTATTTTGGTCATACATTGGGTTGCCATCTGGTTTTGTCTGGATTTATTTTTAGGGAGTCCAAAGAAGGTCTAGGTGAGTTACCCAGGTGTTGGACTTTTTAAAAAGCATGAGAAAATTCAGGGTATTTTGAAAACAAAAATCAGGTATAATTTTGCTACAGATGGCAGCCTGACTCATGAATTAATTATCATGTTGGAGCTTCGTATTAAATTTATTCAGCAACATTACATAACTGTTGTTCAGCCTTCACATCAGGAGTATTGGGTACAACAAATTAAGTAGTAGTTCAATGTTGTCTCAGTTCGAGGATGCAGGCCTGGGAAGACGGTGCAGATGTCGGAGTCAGAGGTGCGGGGCCTTTGCACCAAGTCCAGAGAGATATTCCTGCAACAGCCGATACTACTGGAATTGGAAGCACCACTCAAAATTTGTGGTATGTAATTTGAAACTTTTTGTTTTAATTAAACTCTCCTACAAGTTCTCTAATACAACTCATTTTAAAGTTTCCATAAGATCTCATTTTTCTCACTTTAAGATGTATTGCAGCAAAAAAAAAGATGACCCACTGACCAAAGTATCCTTCTTTAAATTAAGGGTAGTTGAGTATTTGGAGCACACAATTCAAAGAAATACTAAATTGCTCCATATGATTTAATATAAATATGTTACCTATTCTATCTCTATTGTTGATGTTAGTGAAATATTTTTTTACTTATTAATAAAATTCATTTTTATTGAAATTATTTTTTGTTTGTTATAAGATGTGTTTATCACAGAGATTATGTCTGTTGAGGCTGGCAGACATTATTATGATTAGAGTTCAAAATAAAACAATATTGACAGACAATTTAAACCATAACAAGATAACTCCTATCAGTCAGTAGTCTCCATACAACATGATCATAAGCTACTCCACAGATAAATTAAATATAGAACAGGTCTTCTAATTCGTCTTGAAGAAGAAGGATTCAATTAAACAACCTAATACCGTGACATCGATTATTAAATTAGTCTCACAGTTAACACTTTTAGATTTTTTTTCCAGAGGCTCACATTAAAAAGTCGTAAAAAAAACACGATTTATTATTACAATGTTTCCACAATTGTTATTAATTTCAGGTGATATACATGGTCAGTACACGGATTTACTACGTCTGTTTGAATATGGCGGCTTCCCCCCCGAAGCTAACTATCTATTCCTGGGAGATTATGTGGATCGCGGCAAGCAGTCCCTTGAGACCATTTGCCTTCTGCTCGCTTATAAAATCAAGTATCCTGAGAACTTCTTCCTTCTCAGAGGCAATCACGAGTGTGCAAGCATAAATCGCATTTATGGTAAGTGTTTCACATCAGCATTTAACGATAATTTGAAGCAGTGAGCTTCACCCATACTAATATTATAAATTAGAAAGTAACTCTGTCTCTCTGTCTGTATGTTACCTTTTTACGCCTAAACCACGGAACGGATTTCGATAAAATTTGGCAGAGAGAGATTGCATCCCGGGGAAGGACAAAGGATAGTTTTTATCGACATACCTCGCGGGCGAAGCCGCGGGCGGAAGCTTGTGTTAAATATTTGATTGATGTCTAAGATTAAAATTTTATCCAATGAGATCAGATTATCTTCCGATATAACAATGATTTGTAAATATATTCCCTTGATACTATTTTCTGTTTCAAGAACCTTAGTGAGTAGGTAAATACTGAGTAATGTTCATTTATACTCCTAATTGAAGTTATACTTGACCTGACTTGTTACGACTTTGTCAAGGCTCACATGCCATAGATTGGAATCTTTATTAGATAGATGATTTACGACTGCAATTCGACACGCTATGTGCATCCATCAGGTTTCTACGACGAGTGCAAACGCCGATACAATATCAAGCTGTGGAAGACATTCACGGACTGCTTCAATTGCTTGCCAATAGCAGCTATCATTGACGAGAAGATTTTCTGCTGTCATGGCGGCCTCTCTCCAGATCTACAAGGCATGGAGCAAATCAGGCGAATAATGCGACCCACTGATGTCCCTGACACAGGTAAAGTGTCCTTCTAAATGACGAAAATAAAATAGATATAAGACATTACTAATTGATGAATCATGTTGATTCATCCATGTGACTAAGCCAACGATTCGTTTCCGTCATTGATATTATAGTCCATATCATTGTGTCTAACAACAGTTCAGTATCAGTTACAAATTGCATGAACGAAATTTATGAATTATTTGAAAATAGTAGCAGCTACTGTTTTAAAACTCTGAATTAACTATCAAAGTAAAAACCACTTACCTAGACAAGTCTAGAGCTGCTCGTGAAGACTAAATTATTATGATCCACTTAGTAACATCAACATACAAATGTTTCAGGACTGCTTTGCGACCTACTATGGTCAGATCCAGACAAA
This sequence comes from Luperina testacea, assembly GCA_927399505.1. Lineage (NCBI taxonomy): Eukaryota > Metazoa > Arthropoda > Insecta > Lepidoptera > Noctuidae > Luperina > Luperina testacea. Next base: position 10,668,480 of record OV656768.1, on the reverse strand, counting down.
GACGTACAGGGTTGGGGCGAGAATGATCGCGGTGTATCGTTTACATTCGGTCCAGATGTCGTCAGTAAATTCCTCAACAGACATGACTTGGATTTGATTTGTCGGGCTCACCAGGTATGCACTTTTCGTTAGATTGTTCTATAAACTACTTCTGTAAGTTAATGCCTCAGAAATGCTGTGGATTTGCCAGTCAACAAGGTAGGTTCTGGAGAAGATTGTCCAGTTTCATTTAGGCGCATACATTGCACCTCAAGTATTGTATAATTGTACCCAGATACAGTGCTCTGCTCTGGAAGATCTTCCCCCTGATGCACTAATTATAACGCAAATTCTCTATGTGTACGCCAAAGGCAATATAATTTTTCAATTAGCATGCTTAAAATATGAATAATCGGCGGTGCCGGTGGTCATATCGCAAACAGCCTGTGATAGGATGGAAGCCTAGTAACATACAGAGGATGTACAGACGCCAGCACATCAAGCTACCCGAAACTCAAATTTTCCTAATCAACTTTGAACCTTATGCTTTAGCGATAAAGTTGAAAAAGAAATTTGACAGGTTGTAGTAGCTTGATGTGCTGGCGTCTGTACATTTACATACCAGAAAAACGAATAGATTACAATTCACAAATTTTGAACAGCAGAGATGATATCTATATGTTCCTTTTGTTGTTTTTAGGTAGTGGAAGATGGGTACGAATTCTTTGCAAAACGACAACTGGTGACACTGTTTTCTGCGCCCAACTACTGTGGAGAGTTTGACAATGCTGGTGGCATGATGTCTGTTGACGAAACACTTATGTGTTCTTTCCAGGTATTTATTATATTTTTTTAACTTTTTTATCACATTCCCAACTTTTGATAGCCTGATCAGTACTTGGAAAAACGAAAATAGTCATAACATACGAAGGCAGATTTACTGATTAGAAATAGTATTTTTTTCAGAAACTGGGGCTTAACCATTTTTTATATTATGCTGAACCTACTAAGGGTGGTGGATAAACATTTTACATTATTATATTTAAATTTTAGTGCACTAGCTCCCATCAAATTTGTTCTAAAACTTAGGTATGATTCAGTGAATTAGTCAAGCATAATGTAAAGAGTGGTTTATTACTAAATTGCCGTTCTATCATCGCAAAATATTTTCTAAATCACCTATTTATGAAGTAACTGCAATCACAGAGCCTACGTAGAGTGAAATACCTTTAGTATGACGTAACAACTTACGGGCCGATTACTCTGGGACCAAGTGAGGTCGATGCCGGTCCTGGTTTGCTTTTCTATAAATAATGATGCTTATTTATAGAAAAACAATTTGTTAGAAATACGTTGCGTCCTGTGAGCTTCGGGTACCGCGTCGCTGAACTTATCAATCGTGTGTTGTAGTATGAGCATGTAGCTTGCCATGAGAATTTCATTGTTTTCTTTATGAATTTCTTGGCGTCAACGCGACAACACAATGAAAGATACCATAGACTAATGCGACATTTATTCCTTCAGATACTAAAGCCATCTGAGAAGAAGGCAAAATACCAGTATAATGCTGCCCTGTCATGACAATACAATGTAAATCGGAAACAACTTTTTTTTGGGAAAACGCAAATATAACTTTTTGAGGTTTTTCGTCAGTATCTCTATTATTTTGAACTTTATGTATTAACTAATTTTGTAGGAATATCGGTAATTACATATTCAAAATGACCGTATATATTTTTTTTACCATACTTTGTAAAAAAGGATTTTAAAGCGGGTATGCTATTTTTTTGTGAAAGAGTACAAAGTAATTAGTACTAGAATGTTTTACTTTATTAATACTGTAATAATTGATGTGATTTGTTAAAGTAATCACGTGTTTGAATAGCGCAAAGCGAACACTAATTTTATTTTGATTGTTTTGTAAAATATTTACTGGAATTTTAGTAAAGCGACTAGGTATACCATACGCTTCAGGATGGCGAGTGTATTTATCCAATGGAGGATATAATTATGTTGAATTAATGTACTTTTAATGTGTTTTTCATTATTTGTTATGATTTAAATGTACCTAGTTACGAAACAAGAGATCACAAAACGAAAGTGAGCCGCCATCCCGAGGTAAGGATGGCGGGTGCATCGTTTAAGACATAAGTATATGTTACTACATTTATCAAACAATTTCCCTCAATTGTATCTTAATGTGTCGCAAAATGAACCAATTCGTTAATAAAATTGACGTGATTTGCTATTTTCATTTTTCATGTAGAAATAACAATTGAACACCCATATTAGATCTTCGGCATGGAATTGGCTTTTTTGCATTTGCATTGCATCTGTCAAAGCATATAGTTAGTAACAGTAACAGACAGATATTTCCATTTCGTTACACACACATACTGACAAAAGCATGACCTATTTTCAGGTCCACTATAATTTTAAAAGTAACCCTGGTTACTTATAAAATGCCTCATGTATACCGCGCGCGTACCGGTTCCGGAGGTCTATTCTGGGGTAAAGGGAGAACTATTAAGGCATGCATTATTCCCTGTTGCCATCAAATCACACTATTATGGCTGTATGAGTCGTCACTGGGCTAAACACAACTGCTGGACAGCCAGAACTCTATAATACTATCAACTTCATCCTACAGGATATCTTACTATAGTAACTATCGCTGCGTGTAAGACTGCATTCAATTAAGCATCTGTATGGTCGATAATTCTAAAGAACAAACCATAATAATTAGGGAAAACCAAAGAAACTGACAAAACAACTCAGCATGCGTTTATTATGTTCTTTACTGCAGGTATTCTTGAAAGTGCCTTTATACATAGTCATAAAGGCACTGCAATTGTTGAATTGCTCACAAAGCAGCGCTCAATTTAAACTACGGCAGGAATGGAGCAATTATTTTGCTCGTTAGACGAACTCGTACAATTTTTAATGGTCTCACATAACAATGACTATAGAGAGGAGAAAGGAGAGAAATTGAGTGCCCTTGGCGCTCTAATGACAAACTCAAATTATGGGTAAGAAACAAAAAGCAAATTATTACGTTGTGTGCCTAAATGAGCTTATAACACTGTGGAACAAATACAGACTAACAAGACCAATATAGTCTTGGCTTGCATTAGGCTGGGGTCTATGTGACCACACGCCGACCACGACCGATGACGGGTAGCCGTCCGTCACCGAACACGGGTAGCCGTCCGTCCCCGACGACGGGTAGCCGTCCGTCACCGACGACGGTCGAATGCTTTGTTCGTAAATACACGGGCGCGGTCTCGCTCGCACGCCGCCCGCGACCGCCAGGTGCGACGGCGGCAACGGACGTTTTGGCAACCGGCGGCGTGCGTTACCGCATGCTGTCGGTAGCGTGTGACCGTAGCCTTAAAAATGTAAAAAGGAAAGCTTATATTCATTCGGCAGTGGAACTCACTACTTGTTAGTAGGTACAGCAGATAAAAGTCAAATGACTTGCGCTCTTTTGAACTAAATTAGTATACTTACGTCCAAATAGTGACGTCAATAATAAAATTTAGATTCCTCATACCTAGGGGTATCCGAAAATACCCCATGTACCTATGTTCCTCGATTTTTGATAGTTTGATTTTGTTTTATCGAAAGTGACAAATTTATATTCTCAAATGTAAGTAATAAATAAAGTAATGTAAGTAACATTCTTAAATGTAAATTTCTCACTTTCGATAAAAAAAAATTTGTAAGTTGCACTAATGTTAGGAAGATATTTGTTTTATTCATGACAGTCCCATCGCAATAAAAAAATTACAAAAAGAGCTTGTCGAAAAAGCTATAAATTTTTAAAGATTTTCCCGAAGAAATTACCCGAAAATTTAAAAAAATATTCATATCTTCTAAACTACCAAAAATCGCGGAACTTACATGGAATATTTTCGGATACCCTAGGTATGAGGAATCCAATTTTGTTTTATTGACGTCACTATTTGGACCACCTGTATAGGCGAAGTTTTCACCATCGGGATAAAGCAGTGTCTTTTTCACTGGCGGTCTATATCGAATCCAAAGTGTAACTACGGAATCTAGGGTTAACTCACGTGTGCAGCGATCTCTGTTGTTCAGAGTTACATCTAGACGGCTCAGAGAGACTAGAATTCTGAGTGCAGCGAAGTATCAAGCTCGCCCAAGACAAAGAGAACTTTATCCCCGAGGAGAATACTATTTTCTCACACCTGCGAGATAATAAAAAGCTATTCTATTTTCGAACAAACTTTTACTGGTACAAGTGTGTTTTCAAATCATATTATTGACCAGCGAAATACTGTGGGTTAAGAATTTAGTACATAATTACTGCCCGGCTTCGCAATAGATGAAAAATCGGGGAGTGCATCTTCCTATATAAAGAAGGTGAGAATCGCCGGGACGCCAAATCGCACCGACCCACCACTCTCCTAAACCTCATGGGTAAACTACACAAACGCCTGCTCTTGTCGCGCCTGCCACAGATGGCCGACTGACTCCAACCGCCGTTCCAACATGGCTTTACCAAGAACAGAGGAACACACATATCCTTCGCACCGGCAAGTTCATCACGGATGTGCTGGAAGCGAGGGAAAGTGTGGCCATGGTCCTGAATCTTTCGACTCAATAAACCACGAAGGTCTGACGTAGAAGCTTCAAACATCTGACTTCCTGCACAATCATTAAACTAATAGAGATTTACCTGAGCGGTCGCAAAACCTACACAACCACCAACGGCCATGAAAAACCGGTCCCCCGGGGCACTATCCTGGGTCCGGTCATTTTCAATCTGTACGTACACGACGTTTGGGACCAACGGGAGCGGGACCGTATCCGCGGACTCAAGCTCTCTCAATACGCCGATGACCTCATCCTTAACAGGTCTCCCGACCCGAGCTTCGCGACACACCGCGCGCGCTGGGACGCCGACACCGTCATCGACTACTATCGTCGCTGGGGGCTAAAATGCAACGTAGACAAAACGGAGTGTGCCATGTTCACTCACAAGAGAAATTTCCGCAGAACCATTCGCATCAAAGACGAGGTAACCGAATATAAAATTAGCATAAAATATCTGGGCGTACACTTAGACAAGACCATGACCATGGGCAAAAAGATGGATTATGTCGTGCGGAAGGCGTGACGAGCACGCGGCTCGCTATCATAGGGTGACACGCCAATACGTGCTGTGATATGACTGAAACTTGCTGTCGTTCAGGCCTGCCTACTTCCTATTTTGGACTATGGCGTGGTACAACTACTCTCACGTTACAGTAAGAGTAACTTACTAAAAATTAACGCCAATATCGAATGGCTCTCAAAACCAGTGGACAATTCCCAAGACGCCTAGAAACCTCACTACTCTGGGATATGCTCGATTGCGATCCATGGCACCCCCGTGCACAAGACTTAAACGAGGATATGCTGCGCCGACTCCGCAAAATGCACATCGAGGATCTAGAGAACCCTGGTGACGCCTACCTCGGATACGGACAGCACAACCCCCTTCTGACTAATACTAGACTAGGTGAAATCGACTATGTATCAAAAAAAATACAGGGGTCGGCTGCTCATCAAGCGAACGACCGCTCCACGTAACATAAACTGTGATTAGTTGTAAATAGGACAGAGCAAAATAGAAGAACATATTTCACAGCACACACTACACGACACTTATTTAGATCTTTTCAGGCTGAGTTTCAAGCAAACATAGGTAGACTGTAAGTAGCTGACACACCCACAGGCCGAATACCTACACCATCGACCTGGGGGCATAATGTAACATATTATGAACCAGGGAAATATACGTTTCTATTCTATTTGCCCGGTTAGATCCATTAGGGCTTTAATCGATCAAGGCCGGCTAATGAGGCAATTGCTTTTTGTAACATGCCACCAGTGGTACGCGCCGGGCCGGAGCGATTAAAAGCTTACTATAAGGTTACGTTTGAATGACATATAATTTGACATTATCGAACAGGTGGTGTGAAAAAATCTAAGGCCGTGTCGAACTACGCACAGTGAAGGGTTCCGTAGTTGGGATGATTATTTACGCATACACAGTATTGATTTTATCAATCGTGAAAATAAGTTTGTATTTCATATTTCTCGAAAAAACTATGAAAAACAAAATTAAGGCTCCTGTCATCCTGCTGCGTGTCGAAATTTGTATGAAGCCTATGGCACGTTTCACTGTGGTGTGTGCGGCCGGTCGCGTTTTTCGACACGTCCTACGGCGCAAATGCTTGACCGGTGCCCGCATGCGCCGTAAGGCGCGCGGACCAGTGCCGCAGTGTGAGCTTTCACTTATTGCGATTGTAACCGAAAATATCCCATATCACAATAATAAGATTGTTATGTTTCCAAGTGACCATACAGATTATATATATAAGCTGTAGGTACTTAATTAAAAAAAACATTGTTTAAGACCACGCTACCGATTTGGGGTAACCTGTAATGGTAGTTGTTTTGGGAATAATAAATAAATAAATTAAGTAATCCAGCGATACCCCTCATGTTTACATAATGGCTGTGTAACATCCAGACGGACATGCCGTAAATATAAGGGTTCCGTTTTTTACATTAGGCAATGGAACCGTAAAAAGCGAGAGCTCTAAGGACTCACCTCCTATTAAGTTATGGACGTGGGCTATGTCATCGCTAGGGTACGCGATGGCGAAAAAAAATTTCTGTAGTGTTAGAAGTAGAAGATATAGGTAAACGAACGAGTATATTATTAACCACTTATGTATTTCTACAGAGGAAAAAACTAATTATATAGCCCTATGATTGATTAATACCCACGAATCGCAAAAAAAAATCTTTACTAGTAGGGTTAATGAAATACATTACTTCACTATTGCAAAATAATGCCTCATCAAAATACCACAACATTTAATTTTAACTTTTATTTAAATATATTTTACTTTGTTTGATTTTGTCAACCATATGTCCAGTTTAATGCATGTATCATTCGCGTAAGGAAGCTATAAGTGCAAAAGAAACCTGCCCGTGGAGTAAAATAAGTCAAGTAATTAACAATTTATGACTTGAATTTAGCAATTCAGGTGTTGGAATGTTTGGTTGTTACTAAATGTCTCCCCAAACATTAAAGTAAAAGAGTTGGTAGATAGTAGTATTCTAGACGTATTTCGAGATAATGCTGTAACTGTACTTACTACTAGTATTGAACCAGTGAGCGATCAAATTAAAAGATTTTTAATAATGTTTGTTAATTTTCCTCCAGATACTAAAGCCATCTGAGAAGAAGGCAAAATATCAGTACAATGGCATAAACAGTGGGAGGCCAGCCACACCTCAGCGATCACCACCTAAGAAGAAATAACTGGCGTTTGGGATCCAGTGTGCTGCACAGTGAGAGGAATGCTACAAATAATTAATTATATCATGTATTATAATTATTATGTTTAGTATGGTCATTAGACATAGCCGAATAATATGTCGCGTATTGTTAAAATTTATTTATCGATTTGCTTGTGCCTTCTTATTTTTAATTTTTATTATTAATGTGAGTGATATTAATTTATGAATTTAGTTCTACAGATTGTATTGAGCTGACATTATCTATTCGGCGATGCCTTGGTGACTATTGCTTTTTCGATCCCTGATTATAAGGCAGCCTTTAAAGTGGTAATGTACCCTGTTGTGTTATTGTAACATGTTGATGTTGTAGTAAATTGTTTCGTTAATTTTAAAATGTTTGAGAGGTGGCAAGCGATCTTAAAGATGCGGGCATTGGAGACGAAAGCGTCGTTACATTTCATATTACCTATTTATTAAGTTGTAGTGGATCGAAAGCACATTCGCTTGGTTTATTCTGTAACTAATGTGCCTATAAATGTAAATTATATATAGGTCTTGAGTAAGCGACGATATTGGTTAATTTGAAAATTCTAGTTTTATTGGATTAGGCAAAATTAAAATGAATGATTGTCCATGGAACTTCATCATCCTTTGATTATTTTAGTTAATTATATTTTGTTTTCTATAATCCTATTGTGGAGCTGGCCTAAGACATGATATTAACCTTCACCTCGTCATAGCAATAAGTGTTTTTTCTGTTCTAGGACTCCATTGCAATCACGTATGTGTTAAGGAGGGAGTGAAGTACCCAGTGAAATTAATGTTATTTTGCACTCAGTATTATTCTTACCGATTAAGTATCTGTTCAAAATTTGACGAATGTTCAACATGATCTCCCCTGCTGAGGCTTTCCCTTCAAAGTTTACCTACTGTTAAGTCTCAAAATGAATTGATATAATTTATAAAATGTGGTAGAAGCAGTGTAGTCCTCGCAACAATAGTGCAATTGCTGTATTATTACTGTTATATTATAAAATTATATGCAGGTTTTGCATTGTACAATTTTATTTAGCTATGTATGTTTTTTCATTAATAAATATCACTATTTTAAACTAGAGGTATATTTTTATTTTTATTTCAGTTTTGTTTGCATTTACAAAATGTATTTCTGTTTAAAACTAACATTTTTATGTATCTACTAAGAGAGTAAATGTGACTTAATCTATTTCATACTTTTACATCACTTGATGCTTATTAAATTTGTTGTTAGAAGATAATTGTGTTGCTATCAAATTATATCTGTTCTTATACTGTAAAATAATTAGCTGGTACAGATAGCAGCAACATTAGAACTTATGTAATTTACTGTCACTTAATATTTAAAATTTTATTCTATTTTCGTCTACACTTAGAGAAAGATAAGTTTCCAAAACAATTTAGTTTCAAATTATATAACTTATTATAACATTTTGTTGTACTTTTTCTCAGGTGTGTACAATTTTCTGAAATATAAATTTTATTCAAATAATATCTTATCAATTTATTTCATTAATTTCCATATCATTCTCTTTCCAGTTATCTGCTAAAGTGGTTTTTTTAATCAGATTGTGATGATTGTCCACCTTTTCATTAATTTTTAAAATAAGGTCTTCGTTTCTTCTCTGATGTTTTTGGATATCGAGCTGAAGAGCTTTCAGATAACCTCGCTTGGCGGATAGAATCTTCTTGACCCTATTAACTCTTGCTTCATATTCTTTTGCCAAAGATTCTAGTAGATTTTTTTGTTTTTTCAAATTGGCTACATCACTGGCTTTTAACTGTGCTTTTACATCTGCCAGTTGTGGTCTCCTATAGAAGAAAAAAAAAGTTTGTTAGCTGTAGATAGAGACCAGATAGCAATGCCGATTCTGTTGTTCACAAACTAAACTAAATTTAAGTTCAATGCATCTTTTTCTTTCTATTTCATTAAGAAAAGGACTGAAGATAAATTTTAGTTTAGTCCTGTCAAATTAATCAGCACCTAACGTAAATTGACGTAATTTTAGTAGGCAAGTTTTTATTCACGTCTAAACTTGTATGGAGTAGTGTCAGGCGCTGAGGCAATCGGCACTATTGCTTAGTAAAAATTAATTACCTGCAAACTGGGTGAATACGGATGCAGGGGTAAATCGGGACAAAACTTACGGAAACGGGATTTTATGAAATAATATAGGTTGTTGCCAACAAGTACACTCAATCGTTGACTATAATACAGTGAACACATTATCCTTTTCGGCAACAAACTATATTATTTCAATATTAAAATCCCTATCAAAGTCATGTCCTGATTCACCTCTGCATCTCTATTCACCAAGTTTGACAGTATAAAAAAAAAACAGAAATATGCTGAAAGGAAAAGCTATATCAAGATTTCTCAATTTTATAAGAAAATTTTATACTATTTTATGTAATACAATCCCAACTAGATGCGTCCATCTGATAGACCAGTTAATGTAACCTCAAGGTTATGCTGATTCACGCCTTAACCTGAAGCTTACACAATAACTATGAAAATGAAACAAATTATACATATAAGACTTGGTGTAATAAAACATTAACTGTCAGCTAAAATAGGACACAATGGTCAAACAAGTGCTATGCTTTATAATATGTATTGCACTGTACATTCTTTAAATTTGTCTAAAAAATATGTCTGCTGTAGTTATTTCTTTATTTAAGTATACAATAAATGAATAAAACATGTGTTATTATGAGTCAAATGAGAGTCGGTGTGATTTTAAACAAGAGGTCTAAAGTGAACTTCATACCTAGTTCTTTTAGAAATGATTATATTTTGAAAAAGACCCTGTGTTCAAAAACATTTTCACAGAACTTACCATAATACTTTGTCAGTTTCCATGTCCATGAATTTTTCTTTCTGCTTTTCAAGGATTTCAAGTTTTTGGAGCATGTTCTCATATTCCCACATTGAACTTAACTCTTGAACCATCTCGTCGAGAATGCCTTGTTTCAAACAGTTGAACATGGGCATCCATTTGACGCGCCTAAGTTTTGCTTTGGGGACAGTCTCAAGAAAATCTTCATTCCTTGAAATAAAAAGTGGTTTCAAAATATTTCCATTTTTTGGAGTTTCTATGTAAAGAAGACATTACATAGAAACTTACTTTTTGTTACGTCGTTAAATATAACAATAAACTGTTTCAAGCAAAAAAAGAACGCGTCCACTACTTACCGGACAAGATTTACAATATTTCCGAATTCCTTTAAAATAGTAAAATTGTCAAAAGTTATTTCGGAGTTATTCATCTCTACATCATTTACGAAATCTTCTGCTTTTTCCCCCATCACTCTAAAATAATCTGTACAAAATGTACAAAGAACAACACAAATTATCGTAATTGAAAGTTTTAAACAGTAACGTTCCTGTTCTGTCAAAATTTGACTTTGTTGAAGTTTGTTGACAACAGAAACAGAATGACGCTTCTTTCAGGGTGACCCGTTTCGTGTCGTGTAAATATTCTATTTAAGTTTTATGTGGCTCCTGGCTGCTTGTTGTTGTAGACTTGTAGTCACGACCGGCGACCTCTCAAGGTCAACTACGAGATGCCCTAGTCAAAAAAAAAACTGACTGCTTGTTGTTGTCGTTGCTGCGGTAAGACCCTGCTGCCTAATTTTGTTTGTTGTTGTTGCGGTAAGATCCCGCTTTATAGTACAGACGCCACGCCAGCACATCAAGCTACCCGAAACTGTCAAATTTTCCCAATCAACTTTTAAACTATATGTTTTAGCGATAAAGTTGAAAATCTATTAAACAGATTATAGTGTCTAGATGTGCTGGCGTCTGTACATTCAGTCAGAAAAAAGTATCGGGATTGAATGATTTGTTTATGGTTCCAAATTCAATTTTTTTTTTTGTTGTTGTTAGGTTGGCATATTTTTTCATTTTGGCGCGGAGTTTGAGTTGCATCTGTCATTTAGATTAAATACAGTGCTGTCATGCTGCGGCTTTGTGCTGTACGATCATAAATCTAGTGTGTATTGCGAATTTCATAATGACAAAAACATCGAACAAAGAGTTTAAATTTTGCATCGCCAATGGAATTTCGTGTTCGAAGTCACAAAAAATGTTAGTTGGAGGCTCACAGTCAATCGACTTTATCAAAAACACGTGCTTATAAATGATAAAAAGCGTTCAAAAGCGGTCGAGATATGTTGGAAGATTTGCCTAACCCTGGTAGGGCATCAACGTCTTCAACTGAAGTCAACATCACAAAAGTGAAGAAAATAGTGACTAAAAATCCTCATTCAAGTTTGAGAAAGATAGCCGCTGTACTTTCTGTGTCTAACGAGTCGATCCGTATCATTTTAAATAATCACTTGGGTATGAAACATGTTGCCGCTCGGCTAGTCCCAAAAGACCTGAATTTTATCTAAAAACTCAATCGCATAAGTCGCTGAAGACATGCTAGAATGAGTCAATTCCGACCCAGCATTCATGAAACGCATTGTTACTGGAGACGAGACGTGGGTTTACGAGTTTGACATGCAAACTAGTCAACAAGCTTCGGAGTGGCGCCTTCCAATTGAACGAAACCGAAAAATCTACGCCAGTCGATCAAAAGTCAAAGGCATGTTGACTGTTTTCTTTCACTATCGCGGAGTTGTGCACTGGGAATTCTTACCCGAAGGTCAAACGGCAAATAAAGTATATTATTTGAGCTTTATGCGGTGTTTAAGAGAGTAAATTCAAAGAAAAAGGCCAGATTTTGTGTAAGTATTATTGATCTTTTCCCGGTACTTTCTTGACAGAGTAGTATATTATACTGCAGCAAGTATAGGTAATTGATTGGGTAAATTGGCGGTCAGTGGGTCGTCTTAGGGGCGTGGCTTTAATTTGGACTAACGAAATTACATCGAAAAATAAGATCTGTAATTTTTAGTCACCACCACCACCATTGAATTCAAAGGCTTGTGGCACTAGGTAGGTAGTATAAATCGATCAGCGCATACATTTTCCTCTCATTACATGAGGTAATTCTGATTTTATTGAGGATTCTTTTTTGTATTTGTTTTAGTTTGGTAGCCCTGTGAAAGCCATAGCCAACGTTTTTACTTTTTGCATTTCAGTAGCTTAGTACTAAGGTTTTTAAGGAGGATGCTAGACTAGGTGGTCCATTGTTAGCACCTCAGTATTGGACGTTGCACAATATATGATTCACGTAAGTAACGAGTATGTGTTCATAATAATAATATCATCTAATACAACTCTCTAAGTTGTAACTCGACAAAAGTAAGTTTATTTATATTTCTTTACATTTCAAGAAAATGCGTAGTGGTAGACCCGAAATTCAAATTTTCTTACGTTTTTGCAACTTTCAGGTCAGTGTCAGGTGGTATCTTGATCAAAATATGATTCGCGACTATAACAGATACGTATTTACAGAATTATTATTATTAGAATCATTCATACATCTGTCTAAGTTAGATTTGTTCCGGAAAAGTGCTTATGGAACAAATCTAAGTTAAAGAGATATATTAATGATTCTAATGATTATAATTCTGTAAATACCTACATATCTATTATAATCGCCAATCATAATTTTAATCAAGATACAACCTGACACTGAACTGCAAATTGCAAACAACGTAAGAAAATTTGAATTTCGCGGTCTAGCACTGCGCAATCACCTTAAGCAGTTGTACTTATTTGGTGATTTTAATACTTTATTCTCTTGTATTGTTTTCTGCGTATTCTGAAAATATGACCCTAAACCACTGACCTCTATCATACAAGCTAGACACAATATAGTCCATTGTCTATGGAATCTTAAAAGTGACAGCTAAAATGAGCGGGAATTTTAAACTACTGAGGTTTCAGAGTAGTCTATATTTGAGGTGCGGGACACTGAACGCCCCTCGACGTAATAACAATAAAACTTCTATTTTGTCTCGTTCAGTGTCCTTCAATGTGTAAATGCATTTTTTTTTTCAAAATGATTGTCAGGTGAAATCAGAATATTATGTGAATCGGTGAGTGGGTATTTTGTTAATATCAATAAAAGCTTTTACTACTGTAGAAGCTGAAAATGTTTGATACCAATACCACAGAGAGAAAGAAAAAGCAATACCTCCATGTAGAATTACCAAATTGGGTAAAAAGGGACCCAACTTTTTTTTTGATACGTGGTCTCACGCCAAGCGTCCATGCCATTAATTAAACACAACACAACAAAACACAATGTCAGCAGGATCCATACATACCATAAATATTCTCTTTTATAGGGCTGTATTAGAAAACCTATCTTACAATAATTAATTGATATTACGACCGCACTATAATTTAGATTTAAATGTCCTAAAGTTAAGAGTTGTAAAACAGTCTGGTAGTTTATTATAAACTTTGTTCGCCATACAAAATATAGGTACGTACCTACATTATTAGAAAATAGTTTATTATTTCGTCTAGGTAAACGAAGCATGTGGACTTTGCGGCTAGGTCTAGATACAAGATCATTATGCAGATTAAATTCATACTTATTTTGGTACCTACACAACAATACAAATTTCAAAAATATATAGTACTGGGAGTGGTAATATTTTAAATTATTTGAATAATGGAACACAGCTGTCCAGTGGGTGCGCTCCACATATTGAGCGAATGCATTTCTTTTGAGCTCGAAACACTTTGTTAAGTTCTACAGAATTACCCCATATTATAATGCCATAACGCAAAATTGATAAGACATAGCCATGATATGCACATAGTGCCGCATCAACACTAGCCACACGTGTTAATCTGTATATAACGAATACAAATCTATCTACCTCTGTGCAGAGTTCATCAATATGAACTTTCCAGTTACAGTGTTTGTCTATTGTTATTCCTAGGAATTTGTTACTTTCAACTTCTTCAATTGCGTCATTATGGTGTTGTATTTTTAACTGTGGACGCTTACTGTTATGTGTTTATAACTGTATCATTTTGGTTTTGCTAATATTTTTATATGGAGATTGTTTTGATTGAGCCAAGTGATAATTTTATTTAGTGTCTCGTTTAATTCAATCTGGTATTCACCTTCGTCATAATTGTCGTTTTGAATGCTGAGGGTCATATCGTCAGCATATAAGTGCAGTTGTTGGAGGTTACACTAGCTAAGTCATTAGCGTACAGCAAGAACAGAAGTAGTCCCAGTATGGTTCCTTGAGGAACACCACAGTTATTTTCCCGATAGGCAGATCTACAGACGATTTTTGATGCCCTAGTTGTCCCGAGATCTCCACACATTGTTGTCGATGGATGAGGTAACTTTCGAGACATTTAAATGCGTTTTCTCTAATGCCGTATCGATCTAATTTGAGAAGAAGCAATTTATAGTTGACGAAATCGAAGCCTTGGACATATCTAAGAAAATAGAGGTAATTGGTATTTTATCATTAAGACTTTTGGTTATCAATTTATTAAAGCAAAACAAGCCAATGTGGTAGATTTATTTTTCCTAAAACCAAATTGATCTTCATTTAGGATATCATTCTTTGATATGAAGCTGTAAAGTTTTTCATACATAACCTTTACAAAAACTTTTGAAATTATCGGTATGAGCATTATGGGACGATAGTTGTTCATATCATTGTTGTCACCATTCTTGTGGATTGGTTTAACAATGGAAAGCTTTAAACATTTATACAGAGTCAAATTAAATTAGTTAGCGAAACTCCGCAGACGACGTGATATCGTGTATCGTTATACAACGTGTTTTTTTTATATCCCATAACTCTAGGGGGTCATTGTACTCATTATTATGAACAACTTTTACTATGGGACCAAACCCGAAATCGCGAAAAATCTGGTGTTACCTATAATTTGACGAGTTATGCAAACATAAATGTAGGGAACAGCTGATTTTTTTTCACGATTTCAGGTTTGGTCCCATAGTAAAAGTTGTTCATAATGATGAGTGCAATGACCCTCTAGGGTTATGGGACACGTTGTATATACTTATATGATTTTATGATTTTTTTTTGGGAGACCACGACCCTTTGTTCACACATCTCTGGCAGAAAGCAGCCTCAGTGGATATAAATAACGTTATAGGAAAAAAATAAAATACTAGGTACGTATGGATTTTGCGGTAAGTATCTATATCTGGTAGATCACTATACCTACCCTGATCTTCTTTCAATCACTGACAGACAATGTTCAGCCCAAACCGCTGGTTTAGAAGCATGAAATTTTGCACAAGAGTTTCCTATGAAAAGTGTAGGTAGGTACTAAGAAAGGATTTTGTAAAAATCATCCCCTTAAGAATTTAAATAGGGAATGAAAGTCTGTATGGATTTTTAATTTTTTTGGGCGGAAGGGATATCCCATCATGGCCTAAGGCAAGTGGGACTTGCGTACTAACGGTTCCGTATAACAAGGTATTATGTTTTCCTCATTTTAATGAACCATGATAGAATTCTCGTACATACGACACGTATTTTGTGAAAAATTCTACTGGCTTCCTAAGTATTGGGGCTACTAAGATGTACAGACCTGTGACAGATAGACTGATGGACACAAAAACAGCGTAGGCTTAGTAATACGGTTCCGTTTTCAGACCGCACATTAGTGGTAAGTGCTCATACACACTAGCGGCATGCGTCAACGGCAGAGGCAGGTGCAGCCGGCACGTCTACGGCTGCCGTCGACAACGTGCAGCTCGTGTATGTGAGCACTAAAAATAAAAAATAAAATAATGCTTGCACAAACGAAAATCGCACCACCGAAAAACTGTTACCACTGCGGTTAACTGTAGGCCCTCTGTGTGACCTCTAGATCCCTAAAAAGTAAAATTTTAATGAATTTACTTACTTTTATATTCATAAACAGGACCTACTGTCATAGCTTTAGGAATAATGTCCATAAAAACCTATCCTAACTAAAAACCTTTTTAAAATATTCTAGGTACCTAATATAGTATATATAGAAGAGACAAAAGAAAACAACGTCGCGTTTTTTAGATTTTATTGATTTTTTTCAATTTATGGAATAAATAAAAATATTTAGGTAGTAAAAACAAAACTTTTGTAACAAGTTCATATTCGTGGCAGTGACTATGTTATTGCAGTCTTTGAGATCTTGCGTGATCACTGATCAAAAATATTATTCGTAATTTAATTTGTAGCTTAGTTTAAAATTTATTGTTAAATAATTGTTCTAACATAGTCAATGTATAACAGAAAAAGTTTATAAAATATAAATTAAGTTCTTATAATATTGTGGGTTCGGTGTCGCGTCCCTTAGTAAGCAGCAGCTGGAAAAGAAAACAGAAGTAAACCTAGCTTCATTGTTCGATACTGATAATACCTAAGTATATCGTCAAGATAGTAAAGACGATATACTTATTATTATCTGAAAGTGCTTTGGAGTAATTAAGGTAGGTATGGTAAGGTAGGTAGATTTATTTTAAACAATTCTTTAAAAAAGTTAGCGTTTTTCATAAGTTACATTGTGCTAAGTAGGATGCACGATAAGTTGAGACTCCTTTTTATCTTTCTCCCCGATTTCATCTCAAAGCAGCAAGCGGAGACGTAAGAAAATGTAGGTACCTACGCCAAATCTTGGTACTTACACCAATTTCCACAAGACGTCTCAATTTAAACGTTCTGTTCTCAATTTAATTGTTTACTTATCTACGGGAAACATAGGTATACCACCATGTAAATATGTTGATAAGTATGTGCTTCAAGAAAATTTACTTAATTAATAAGGTAGGTGGATTATCTTACTTAATTACTTAATAATAATGGTCATATTTACAGTTTGATTAGGTTTATGTGTTTTAAGAGATGATACTTTGTGCATCCAGGCATCCTTTTGCGTGCTTAGATAATTATGACAATGATATGTGGTCTTAAGCTGTTAATGCTATTGAATATTTGAGATGATTCGATGAGTGACTACAATAACGATCCAATAGAATTGCAAACCCGTATCTAAATAATGAAAACAAATAATGTGGATAGAAATAAGATAAAAAGTAGGTAGGTATTTCCTTGAATAAGTATGTATCTAAAGTGCTATGAAAAGAAGGTAAAATGTTGCTAAAATCATCTCATGAAATATTTTTGTTAAGTTTCAGTTGCAAATAATGATAAACGGAAATGTCAGTGATCTACGTCTATTAACCGTGTAGCTACCACAAATGAGTCGGAAAAACACGTGAACAAGACAATAGGATTCAAAATACATTCACTTAAACGACTTTACGAACAGATACCTGCTTATAAGTTTGCATGTTTTATAGACTACGAATGAACGGTAAAGTCTTGCTTAGATCGTCGACGGTGAACCGGTCTTCCATCATTAAATCTGCCGTAATTAGAGATATATATTAAAGCACTTGTAAATATTTGAGATATCGGTTAAATATGAGGTAGGTAAACTAATCAAAAGTTATATGCGCATCGCAGTTACTGCAAACGCTGTGCGTCCTAATGAAAAGTAACCAACTGCAGCGTCTCATCGTCTTATTATAATGACATCGATAGATTCAAAGTTAATAAATGGCGGTGGTAATCCATGTCGATGATGAAGTAGTTGAGAGGCCAGTTTATACAGCTCCGAAGACATCAATAAAGCTGCAGGGTGACGTATTGCGAATTTACAGCAACCCACTAACCTAACGGCCTGATCGGGTGTTTATCCCAAAGGAAGGTGCGTTTGACTGGCGACAGGTACGAGTCTCGGATGAAGTAGGGGCTGCGGTCCCACCGAGCCAAGGGTTTCAGCTCCGGCCAGTCGTACCAGAAGGGGTCCCGAGTGATGGCCGAGATCGGTAGAGAAGGGCTCGGGTTGAAAATGTCAGCCCATGGCCTTCTTCGGAGTCCGCCGGCGTTGTACAGCGGTGCACCTATACGCCATAACTATAACGTTTAATGCCGGGACAACAGACATACTATAGCTGCACTTCGTCATCGCCCGCCCAAACAGTGTTAACTAAGCAAGCGTTTAACACAGCTGCGTGACACTGCGTCCATACTACAATGTTAATTATTTACGAGTCCCACAGACATGGAAATGAATAAAGTATAAGTAAATAAAAAACATAACCTACTTCCGAAACACTACCTACTTCCTACTTATTATTTAAATCCTGAAAAAGTTTACTTTGTAAAACAGTATTTACAAAATACTGCTGGCAGATTAAACTAATTGAACTGAGTCCCAAATGGTCACATGAACATAATAATCATGAGTTGACACATGCTAGAAATGCGTCATCTAACGTAGGTCATGTTAACAAATCAGCAAGCACTCTAGCGATAGCGCTATGAAATGTTTTTAACACAACATATTGTGTTTAAACTTAAAGTAGGTAGTGTAATAAGTAATAACGAAGGACTCTTAAATAATCTGTATTAATGAGCAAACTGTTAATATCTTCAAACTAATGAACGATAGTGGTTAAATGTGATTATGTTTTTATTTCTGCTTTCACGTCATGCGATTTTTCAGCAAAAATGAAATTTTATGAAAAAGAACACATACACTCATTGAACAGGACTTTACCTTAGGACAATGTTAATTAATATTAGGTATCTACCTATTGTGAATAAGAATGTCCTGTTGTATTATTCACTAGGAAATTCAAATCGACAGAAATTAGAAGTAGATCGTTTAGGTTATATGTATTAACTACAGATACTAAGTCTCACACAGCTCTGAAAAATTAGGCGCTTCTACACTGAACTGGGGCTTCGGACGTAAAAAGTTTGGTTCTGACTTAGAAGAGTTCAATAACCCAGATAGAAGAGTGGGTCATGACGAAGATACAGGGTATACAGGTTGTGGTCTGTTGCCCTTACCGTCGGCATCGTATGCGACCTCGCAGTCGCGCGGTGGGCTAATCCTCGGCTTCACGGGTGTCGGAGACTTCCCTCGGAGTGAGCGATCAAAGCCTGCCCATTTTTCGGCTTCAGCGAAAAATGGGTCACTTTTGAACACGTCCGATATCCTCGCCGGCCACGCTCCTTCATGGCAAGTCTTATAATCAATACCATTCTCAAATATACACTTCGGGGATTGATAACAGAGTCCATTGACCACGTTGATAGATACATAAGACCGAATAGAAAGATCACCTGTCTTCTAATAATAAGTACTTGTAGAGTGTAGTGTTCTTGTATGCCGAGCATGAATACCGAATACGTAAGTGAACATTTCGGAGCGAATGTTGCTTTGCTCATATTTACAATGCAGCTCATGCAAACATGTTCATTTCAAAATATTGATGCATGAAAATTTCATCTCTATTTCAGACTGTCGCACATTTCTGTGGAACAGGCTAGAAGTAGGTATAGGTAGGTATTATTAAATATTTGTTCGTGAAAGAAAAATTGAAATTATGTAATATTAAACAGATATAGCTGGCAGGAATGTGTGGCAGTCTTCAAGTACCTAGTAGTTACGTTTAAGTTTAAAAATGTTAATAAATTTTGAGCCAAATTATAGAAAATATTTTATAGCTTATTTAAATTACAGTGGAGAGGTACTAAACTACTAAATCAAAACACGGGTTGGTCGTTTATGTTTTAATATAAAATATATCGTAGTGTTAGTTAAATGTTCTTAAATTTGTACTATTCAACAAGTTATGGGAAGTATAAAATTATTTCTACATATCGTAACAAATACAGTTTAAAATTTCACTCAATCAGAAAATATAGTTTTGATGTAGTTTTTACAATAGGATATCAGAATCTGTATATATCGCAGATGTAATGCATCAATTTTATGTACTGAAGCTCTACTTATTTACAATTTTGTATTTTGGATGGTTTATTTATAACAATGTACTAGGTAAAGTATGTACGGATTTCGATTTTGTTTGGTACCTGTTGTTTTTATTTGGGTGTACCAATCAGATGAAATTTAATTCAATAAGTTGTAGTTATAGCTTCTTGTATTCCTCCGGACATAGTCATAGCACGCGTATGAGATTCAACTGTGATTGAATCTTACAGGTGAGTGTAGTCCCTACAAGTTCTTATAATTATCTGAATCCACGTGAAGTGCTACGCCCGGGATATTCCAACTAGAACTGTTATCTTTATTAGAAAATTTATGTTTAACATAGTTGGTATTCCGTACTTAGCTTCCGACATGGATCAGCAAACAGCCGGGATTCGCCTGTACTTTATTTACAATAACAATCAGTCTATCTCAGACACGAAAGACGACTACAAATAAGTTGCAGAAGTAAAACTTGTACAGATAAACCGCGGCAGCGCTTATTCTAGCTTATCCTATGTGTTCGTGCATAAAGTTGTTAGTATTTACCTGTTCCCCAGTGGGGCTTGCTGTCGGGCTCATATTCGATGCCTTTAAGGTTCCTGTGCGCCAAGGGTGAGGAAATGGGAACGCTAAGGTCGGTGATGGGGTATGCCCGGTCCTTCAGGTAAAGACCGTAGCGAGAGGGGTACAGCCTGTCGATGGCTGCCAGTCTGTCGAGATGGTCCTGCCACGCCTTGTGGGCATCGAAGGGGTCGACGCCTCGTCGGATGCGCCTTGGTACGTGATATACTGTCATTGGAAACAATTATAAGTTAATTAAGTTTGATAATGTTAAATATAGACATATCTACTCTTACAAATATTACACCCTAGAATGCCAATGAATTGGTTTGGAATCATATTTTGTTAGTGTCCAATTCCATACTATAACATAGGTTACCCTCATTTCGAAATTTTATTATTAATTTGTGCTAATATACGGATGATCCACAACCAGCGTTCACTGCCATTTCTATTTTTAATATTTTAACAAGACTGCTCAAACATTAGTTTCGATGATAGAATCATTTTAAAAAAACGGAAGGATAACACAAAACAGTTTTTGTAGCCTTTTGAAAACGAATTTCTTGTAGAAACAAACTGTTGAATAACTGACACACTGATACTGATACACACTGATACTGTTGACTGTGCTGTAGAAGATATGGAAAATGTTATAAAAAAACCATTTCCATATGGTATTTTTGAAGTATAAAGTAAAATATGTGTATTAAAATAATGGGAGGAAATGATATAAATACTTGTTAATTCCAAATAAGTTAGTATTTGATTAGTTTGCCGAGCTAAGCTTTAGGTTTTTATAGTGAAAATGTCGGGGAACCACATTCAATCATGAAAGTTATTCATAGAACTCACCTCTACATCAACTTGAGGGCGCGATAAAATAAAATCATTGTGTTCTAAGTCACAATTAATAATTGAAGGGGTAAATAATAATATATGTATCACCTGACAAATGCTAGAAGATCAATGCAGCACTAGTGACGACGATGTAACATTCATGGACTTTACAAGTGTGTGAAGTAATGTTATGTATAAAGAGGTGATTTCTATCAAATGACACATGCGATATATTAGTAAAATAAGTTGTAACTTGCACAAGCAACAACATGAAATGCCAGATAGTACAAACGTACTTATTTGAACAGATGAAGCTAATATTAATCATGAAACACCTTTACATTTTATGAAAACGACTTCCTCGTTCGATTAGATACCTACGTCAAAGATCACTAATCACAAATATCCCTATTTACTAGTGCCTAACGTGGTAAGGTTAACAATTGTTAGACATTATTAAGTAAAATATCAATATAATTAGAAACTAATCTGTGATTGTATGTAGCTCCATGTAATGTTAAATCGATTCATCCAATATCAATCTTCGAGCTGATGACAGGTTGCACATCATCTTAATTTCATGATAAAAATTCTTTATTTATATAAAACTTTAATACATAGTAAAATATAGCCAGCAGAATAGCCCGCAACGACTTGTTATAAAATTATTAAAAATTGCTTCATTCGCTTTTGTAAAAAAAATGACGATCATTTTTTTGATAGTGATACGTCTCACAGTGTGACTATACATTAATTATACAGTCTTCGCAATGTAAGAAGTCCTGAATTTTAATCTACACTCTCCCGGAGCCCTTTTCTGCTGAAACAAAATGTTGAAACGGTTCTAGAACTGATGTGGAAACTGCAGAACTAGATTAAAGTCGACTGCGTTTGATAACAACTGCACAATAGTGACCCTGCGTGAAGCACTTTGTGTTAAACTTTTGTGTAAGTTATAAATATGTTTTGACTATACCTATGTACAGTATTATTCATAACTGAACAAGATGTGTGATATTTACAGTGAACATTAATTTTAGCATTGATTTCTGAGAACTAATTGTTATTACAAAACTTTTAACTTTTATTTCTAGGCAGACTAACAGAGTCGGGCAAAGGTGTCAACGTTGATTGCCAAATTGACGTGTCATTGTGAGTGATGCACTTGCCAATCGATTACCTATTGAACTGCTACCAACAGGTGATCTATCAACATTGTCTATTTTGGTTTAATGAAGCTTAGCAATCATAATAATTGTTCAAGTTCGGTGGTCAATTGGCAAGTCGGTTAGTGTAGCGTTTGTGTGTATCTTGTTTACACTTGGTACTAACCTGGCCTGTAATAATCAAGGGAGCGAGGGTAGTTGTGGGTGTAGATGGGGCGTGGGGAGTATCCGTAGGTCTCACGGTGGACGGGCAGGTAGCGGTATCCGGGGACAGTGATCCTCGCAGCGGCGCCGATGGGGTCGTCGTAGATGGACTTGCTGTATGGGTAGCTGGTGCTCAAGAGCTCGGGGAACACGCTACGGCGGCTGGGCCTGTACCTCTCTTCGGCTCTGATGTCTTCCGATCCTAGGGTAAAAGATGATAGGCTTCTATACTTTTCATAATCCTTCAAGAATTCCTTTAGGTTCATGGCACGTATTGAAACATGAACCATTTTATATCTTAATAAATTGCTGTTTCTTCTGCTTACCTTTTAGAGATCGCACGAAGGATTGCCAAAATCTGGCTTTCTTCGACGGCGTCTCATTTCTGCCAATCATTTCTAAATGATTTTTAAACATTTTGGCAGTTTATGTCGTGCTCGTGGTCTGTAACAAAATCGATCTCTGTAATTTGTTGTTATATATCAGAAGTTCACAAAAAGTTTTGCCGAATGTATGTCTCACATGTATTGTAATATGTCAAAAGTTAACCTTGAGTTCGGCAACATAATTATATATTTTAAAAATATGTCCAGGTGACATAATTGAGTACAATAGTGTGCTCGTGCCTCGTAAATAGAGCAGTGACGTACGCAAGAGTTAGCAGCAGGGCTGCAAATAGCCGTCTCGGTGGCTGGCTCGTGTCGAATGGCCCGTGGACTTGGACACTCGCCAAACTAACTGGTGTCGAGGAGAAACTTGAAAACAGCCGTTTTTACGAATGTCTACTCTTTGCTCTGCTATTTTCGAGTTTGTGACGACCTTGTTGCGAGTAACGATGTGGATAAGTCAGCGGCCTGCCGCAATTTTCAATTATGTAAGCTTCGAGTTTTTAGTATGCGAAGACGAATTGTTGACGGTTTCGCGGCGCGACCTCGGGGTAGGTATTTCAAGAGCTTCTCTAATCTCTTTGTGCTTTTGTAATATGCTTGAAGTTGGTATAGAAACCCTGTATTGCTTTAGTATTAGGTATAGATATCTGGATTGATTTATGTATTAGCCCTGAGATTAAGTTTGCCTACATCGTTGTTATTTGATTGCTATTCTCACTAAACAACCCTCAAAGTAACGTGTGTTGTTGTAGGCCGATTGTTACAAGCATTATCTATTTAAAGCAATGTAATCGTTAACGAAATTTTTTACGATCGAGTCTACAAATACTTTTTCACATCACAACCTCTGGATTTTGTTCAGTTTATTCATTGACGTGCGTCATTGGTTTAAATTTAGAAGAACAGAAACACCATTCATCAGCTTTTCAGTTCAGATCGACATTTGTGTAGATAAGAACAAGCACTTCAAGGATCTATGGAATGCACGTCATATTTTATCTTCTCTCTTGAAAACTATACGCTCTGGAATTTGCTCAGGTTACGGAATGGGTCCTCATTAGCATTACGTATGTATATTTTACCAAAGACTAGATACAAATTATTGAGTGCATGTAGTTTAAGTTGATAGCTTTCTAGATAAAGCTTTTGTTTATTTTCACGATATTAATGAGGTATTGTTACAACAATACATGTATTTACCCAATATCGGTATTTTCGTGAGCAGAAACTACAGTTGCAAAGTTTTAACTTTTTGTAAGTTACACACTTACTATTCATAAATGAGAAATGTTTATAAAAATATAGACTTTTCTCTTTCAGTAAGAGAAAAACTCTTCATGATTTTTAATTCATCGTAAAATTTCTTAATTTTTAATGGAAAGTGATAGAGGTTAGTCCCAGCTGTCATTAGAACTCATGCCAACGTAACGCGGTAACATTATCACAGTTAGAAAAGGGAAAGGAGTCTTATTGGCACCAATTTAATTAAGGTTTCAATTAGATTCAAAGCAGGTAATTAATAATTAAATGTCAATTATTTGGGTCAAGTGAACTACTTAGTTCTAATGTTTAAAACATTTAGTCAATTTGACGATATTGATAAGGGAAATATAAAGCTCCCTAAATATTCTGTTAGGTAGGTACTTATGTTTTAATTATATCTACTGTTTCTATTTTCCATCTACAGTAATGAACTTCTTCGACCCTGGTCTTTTATTATCGACTGAAAAGTCAATAAATATTCGGCAATTATTATTATTGATTTTACATTTGGTTTTCAATTAATTACCAACGGCACACCTATTAAAAACTAAATACCTAAGTATAGCTGATTTAAAATGGAGCAAATTATTGACAATGAATAATTTAATTAATTAGCGAATATTTATCATTCGATAAGATTAAATATTTAAAACTAAATTTTAAATTATTTTATCGTCTTTTTTGTATCTTTAATCCATTCATGTTGATTGGATCCGAATTGATCTTAACTATGTACCTATTATTACAAATTAGGTCAAGACTTAAGGCCAATGTCAAATATGTTTTGCTACACCGATTTCCATGCTCCATTCCGTAGTACTACGATTGCAGCAGCTGTCATTGGTATAAAAAACCATGGTATCTAGTCCAGACAGAAATTGAAGGTTAAGTATGTATGTAGGTATCAGCGCGATGTGGATTGGCCGTTAAAAAAAAGCTAGTCGATTGTGAAACGGTTACAAAAATACATGGAGGCGCGTCGATTTGGCGGGATTGCAAATTTGGCGCGCGATGAGTGTAGCTGAAAATAGGCGCGCGCGCGGTCGGATCGGATTCACCGCATTCCCGGATCCGGCGCATTGTCGCAGGCGCAGGTGCGCTGATATTCGCGGTACCTATGACTTGACACACTATGCACCTGTAACACAGGATACGTTTAATGGAGATAGGTCAAAACGGATTTATTGTATTTTTAGGGGACAGCACACTGCTTCACTGAAAAAACTTTTTGTAGACATACATAATTATATTGCAGGATCAAATTTGTATAGAAATATTATTTTAAATAAGATACCTATTAGTTAATTTATGCATGCACACTAGTATAGTATTACGGGCTGGTGTGCACAACTCCACGTCTAAGCGAGTAGTTTGCGTACAGAATGCACACTTGTTAATGTACCTACTATTGTCGTTGAAAGTAACGTCTCTATATTTTAGTCAAATATTTAAAGCACACAAAAAATTTTATTGAAGGGTGATGTTCATTAAATATACACAATTAACGTCACTTTTGCTTCAAACGAAAAATATAAAATATTGTTAACTCATTTTCTAGATGTAGCTCCTTTTCAAAAGGAGCTTCAGGAGTGAAGCAATTGAATAACTGCTTATGATTACAATCATTGAACACAGGGTTTACTATAATTCCGTAAATGCTACTACAATATTGTTGTGTAACTATTTTCATCTTATTATGGTCGTTCACTGCCGAATAACGTGTGAGTAACTTACGTGCTGCTGAACAAATGTTACCGTATCTCCGCTTATCTCGACTAATCACCCGCGAGAATACAAACTAGACAACTAACTCGAAGTCGCGGAATCGAGCGAGGTGAAGTTTCAATTGCGCAACTTTAGAGCGAGACGGCGCGAACTTCGGGGTGACATCGTGGGACGGCGACCACCCCACGTGGGGTACACTTGGCACAACCCTTGCGGACTTAGCAATGGAACACTGGGCAGTTTCTTACCGATTAAATAATGGTCGTTAAAAAATAGAGTTGTGTGGTTTCGTTGACGAGCCGACGTCGAGTGTCGGACCTGGACGGGCGCGCACTGGTCGCGGCGGGCGCGAGCTTCACTCGCCGGCCGCCCGCCCTGCCCCGCCGCCCGCCCGCCCAAAGCATTCAATAAACATTTTATTTTGCCCGTATTTTACTACTTATGTGCCGACATTAGTTCCCGGATGCAACATTTTTCTGGTAACATGTTTCATTGAATTATAAAAGATGTTCATTACTTCCATTGTAGTAATTATTGTTTAAAACATAAATATAAACAAAATGTTCAAATGTTATCTTTTGAGTTTCCTTCAAACACTTGTTTGTACTTTTCTTTAATTTACACAAAAGTCAAATTTAACAAAACGCACCTATTACTTTCTTAGCATTTGGTAGAGATTGCAGCCGTCTAGATTCCGGTATTTTCATAACAACTTTGAATGTTAATCTTTAAGCGTTGTTTTATCACATCGTTTGAAGTAGAATATTCTGGGAAAGCGATTAAAACCTCCCACATAGTACATACATCGTTGGTATAGTACAGGTACCCACGTATAGCTTCGCCCGTGAAAGTACTGAAATAGCGGCGTTACGGGCGTCCACCTGAGATTATCCAACTTTACATTCCACGTTAACGAATCGCCTTTGTTTATAGACTCAAGTATGTGATAATGCCTTTTTGTTATGATCTTTTCAAACGTAACATTTTCTCAGGTACCGTGTTATCAAATGACAATAGATCCAAATGTGCAAATGATTGAACTTTCTAAATAACATTCACGTATTAGTTTTATTTATTCGACGTTGTATAAAATAAAAATACCTAATATTCAGTAGTCAAAATTGCAAAATTGTTACCGTATAGACATACCGTCTTTGGGTACCTACTTGATATTGTTTATAAGTATTTTTTTATACATAAAACTACTGATCTGAAAGTTTCTATTAAATTGTCCTATATTCTCTATCAATATTTTATTGCCTGCTAGTGAGATAACGTACATTCATGGGAAAAAGAATTTTCAGTGATTTCAGATCAGATAGATCCACGGGCAGGTATTCGGTAGTATAATTCTTAAATAGTTATTTTTAAATCACTGAACCTACTGCAAACTTTTTCTAGAAATCAGTGATAGTTCAATATCAGCGAATTCAAGCTCTCGATTTTTTTGGTATAAAATAACGTCACTAACAGATTAATAACAGGATGTTTATAATGTAGACGATATAATTTATTACCAGTACAAAAAATTTGTGATGCGATTTTATTTTTGTGAAAGAGATCACCAAGGTCGGCGCCATCGGCGACAGGTGACCTCGTATTGATACTTTTAATATTCGATTTTTCTTCTAGAGTATATTTTCAAGAACGGTGATGCTTCTTTTAAACTAAAGGGAAAAAATAGAGGAAATCTTTACGTCGCAGTTCTGTTTATAGCAGGAACATCAGCAACCTACTACTGATTGACATAGTTCTCCCCATCATTTAGTGTTAATCTTTACTTAAAAAAACAGTGCTGGAATGGAGACCGAGACCTGGTAGTAGAATTGTGGACAGACAGCCGATGAGGAGGACCGACGACCTGGTCAAGATTGCAGGACGACTCTGGCTTAGGAAGGCTAGAGACAGGGAAGAGTGGCGTGCATTGCAGAATGCCTACACTCAGCATTGGGTCGGAAGGAAATCCTGCCTATCAATACATAATAAAATTATAAATTATACAAGCATAGGTATACTTATCCAATTTGGACGTATGGCGTCCAACTTTGGGGCTGTATAAAACGAAGTAACGTTAAAAAATCGGTTGTCTGTAAAGTCGGTTTACGGACGATAGTTTAACGTGACAACGTCATAACAAAACATTAATGAAATTGCCGAACGCGGAGGCCGATTCGGCAGCGTTCGACATCATCTGTCTCTCATTCGCTCGTTCCGCGCTCTCGCTTGCACTTCAAGCCGCCATGGAACGCTACAACGCTACAGAGCAAGGCCGCGAGGTAACGCTACATGAGTCATGTTTTTTCGTGTGTGCAGCCAGCTTCATCGATTTAATAGACGTTGTCACGTCAATAATTCCAAAATAAAGTACATACTCAGGGATGCTGTAAATGCTCCATGGTACATTAGAAATAATGACTTCCACCGTGACCTTAAAATGGAACTCATCATCATTCAAAAATTTTCTGAAGCCCACGAACACAGACTTCACCGACATGTGAATGTCGAGGCAATTCAGCTGCTAGGCAACACGGACATAATGCGTACGCTAAAGAGAACTAAACCATTTGAGTTAGTGTAGATAGTATTTAAATAGTGAATGCATAATAGTGCGGTGCTAATGTAACACATGAAAAAGTGTTTTATCAATTATCAGACCCTAAGAAAGTGCTAAGAAACTGTCTAAAAGTGCAAATTGACACTATTCTTAGTTAAGTTAGAGTTAAATTGCTTATTAGTCTATTGCGCTAGATTGTAGTCAATTACTAAGAACTTTAATGTTAACTTTTTTAACTTTTACGTTTTTATTAATAAAGAAGAAAAAAAACAGCATTGGTTGGTGAAAGGCTGAAGAAGAAGAAGTATAACTCAATGGCATTAGAGTGACCAAGTTCGTTTCCTTTCACGATACATTCTGTACAAAAGCTTTCGCTGATATAATTTTGTTATAAGCGTTTAACATACATCATTATGCTCGTGGTTTGTGGTACTTTCAAAAATCTAGAAGTCGCTCTTGATCTGTAGGGGCCTGATTCTGGAATCTGATTCTATTGGAAAGATCATGTACGGTCTCATCAACCGTACATGATCTTTCCAATAGAATCAGATTCATTAAAATGAAGTCTGAACTTCTGAATGTAAACGGATTTCCCCAGAATTTATATTTTTGTTTGACACCTTTTTGTTATCACGTTTTGCACATTGCACGTGATGGCTTTGTTTAAGGCTGGGATTTGTGTCACTTTGAACACTGAAAGAGATTTTTGTTAATAAAATTTTGTAATATCTCAAAGATAAATCGGTCACTTTGTTTTTGTAAGAGATTGGTCTATGACGTACACGGTAAGCACTTGCACGTCATCAGCTGGAAATACTCCATGTAGTGAAACGTTTTCAATTTCCTTTTTATTACGTTTGTTATGAATGTCTCGTTTGTTTACATTGGATAACCCTACTTATTTAGGTAAGTGTGTTGTCTGGCTGTATGGCGTCATACGACCCACGTGCATCACCCTGAAACATCACGTTTTGTCGAATTTTGGCCCGCATTCAACTTGGTTTATAAATAGATCTGCTATACCTAAACTACTGAAGATCAGACTTTAAAACAACTTCCGATGGTAGGCATATTCTATTTCCTCTGTTGTCACGAGACGTACTCTGTGTTCATATTTCTCAGTAGTAACGCGCCTGCTTGGCTAGACTTGTGGTGTAATGAATAGCTTTTTTTTTAAATGTTTTGAAAGTTTGTTAGTCTTATCAAGGAAAGTAGAAGTGCTGTGACGTGTTTGCCCTTTAAGAAGCACGAACACGAGCAAATAATATTATGACATCGTATTTTCCAGGTCGACCTTGTTAGCCACATACTTATAGGACAATCCTGTCACTTTTGTGGGCGTCGTAGAAGATGACAGAGGGATTATACTGTGAGGTTGAATTGTGGCCACGTCCTCTTGTTTACCAACACTATCATTCTACGGTGTCGTGATTGTAACTATGCCATCGTAAGAATCAGGCAGGATCTGTCGATCCAGTGAACAAACTTCGATGTCGTAAGTTTTTCATTTCATTGAAGTGATTTAGAGAATGGGCAACAGTTTTCGTTAGTTTTTATTTAGGAACTATAGCTTCTGCCCGCGACTTTGTCCGCGTGAAATTTTCGCTTAGCGTTCTTTCTTACTTGTTTTTTGTTTTTGCTCGGCTCCTAAGAGTCGTAGTCTGATGTTAAATAGCCTATAGCCTTCCTCAAGAATTGGGCTACCAAATACAAAAAAAAATATCCGACTGCTAGTTCCCCTCTAAATATAAAGTTACATACAATCAAACAAATACCTCTGTCTAATATTAGTGTAGATTAGTATAGATAAAAAATATATTTTCCTGTCTACTAGCAACAAAGGTTTGTTTAGCACCACCAGAGGCAGTATAGTGTAATGATTTGCAGTAGCCATATTTCTATTATTTTCTAATTTTATTTTAATAGTTTAATTTAAGTCGGGTTTATTCCTGTTAGCCATCACTTTCAGAGACAGCTAACACTCTGATTTTAGTTCATCTTTATTTGAAAATTTATACATGTCGTTCCACAATTCCTTACAAGAAATTTCTGAACAAAAATTCTTGTCAGTCCTACTCACTTCAGAAATGCATTGTAATATTTTTTTGATTATTTATATTCATTTGTTGATTTAGATTACCAACGTTATTAGTATATTGCTGTATGTTGTTACTATGAGTACATACCTACTTAATGTATTAAATATTTGCATTATTACATGGCGGAATGTGTCTTTGCACTATAATTTCATATATCATCTTTTGTACCTACCACATTTTATACAAATAAACGATTTTGATATTGAAAGAAAAAAGATAACCAAAAAAGCCAAGCTAAAATATGCAGAGTAAAACATCTTTCTAAAATATAGAGCTTTATAGTCTAAACATGATTTCTACATGTACTCTGATGATTGCATCGATCGGAGGAATAGCACCTCATTATCGTAAATTCCCTTACTGATCCCTTTGTTATTGCCAAGCACGATTAAAGGCCGGTCTGAAATTACTACGAGATGTTCAAACATACACGAAATAATTCTCAGAATAATTTAGATAGATATAATTAGAGCATCGAGAACTTTAGAAAATCGCGGGATTTAGGCGTCTGGGTTGTCGTTATTTATCAGTAGCACACCGCACCGTCTTTACAGGTGAAGAAAACTAAGCTGATAAGAAGACTCAATCGCAAAAAAATTGAGGTAGGTACTCGTGATTTCCTGTGTCGTAAAAATCAAATGACCATTCAAATCGATGTATGTAGTTCTTTCCTCAAAATACCATTTCAGACACTATCTACATGGTACTTACATGATCTGACCAAGATTATGTTTTCTGGACTTTAATAGAGACTGAGACACACTGAGATCTCTGAGTTCTCTTTTTTTTCTTCTCAGAATAGTCAGATAGGATCCTACATCGAACTGTCTTAAACATAATTGATTTTGATAAGTAAAAGTGTTTGTTGTTAGTCCAAACCTACTTACAGAAATAAAATCATTTACATAAGAAGAACTTATCTACGCATGGGTATACCCAGACTGCTAGATGGAGCAGTAATAGTAACGGGGTATAGCATAGTATAGAGTACGTTCTTGAGACTAGCACACAAAACACAATAGAAAAGGGAGTAAAGGCTCCTTCAAACAGGCGCGACACGCGATAAAATCGCATGTCGCGACTGTTTGTAGGAGCCTTAACTGTCGCTATAAAATAGTGATAGCTGTTCTTAAATAGGTATATCGTTCCCATACGAATGATGGACGCTAAAATAAAGTCTCTAAGTTGAATTCATGGATCATCGTATCTTTCTCAAAGCAATTTATTATTCATGTTTACCCAAAATAAAATCGAAAAACAACTACATTTGTCACTGCAAAATATTGTTTTGCCAAATGTAAATTAACCTATTTTCGCCCTTACATGACGTGTCTAACTCATTTGCGATATTTTGAAGTTCATACGGGGGTGTGAAAGGTGAGCAAGTTTGTCAGGCACGGATACGGACATTTAGCGACGCGATGCGGTGACGACACATTTGTTTTATTTATACACTCACTCGTACGAGAACATTGTTTGTATCACCTTAGATTCTTAGCTCCAAGTGATGTAGCCAAAACATTTTAGATATTAATGATGCAGGTCGTTTGGAGATAAAATAGTAATTATAGACCATCACAAGAGACAATTTATTTGTCTGTGACTATTTGTACATGACATCCACTTAATGACAATGATTGGATCACTAAACGGCTCAATATTTTACTGTTCATTATTTGTATGTAATTGTCTGTGGGATTTTGATTAATTTCACGTTTGGTTCGGTCCAAAGGGAGCACGGAGGGGGAAGCTATCTACATAGCTTCGATAGTAAATGAGGTAAGAAAAAGGGCCAAGCTGACTAATGACTTTAATTAAAATTTGTTTTTTTTTATTTTTGTTGATAAACACAATCAAAAAATCTAAATCTCAGTTGTGGTGCCAGAGTTGCATATAAGCGACAACGCTTCATTTAACATTGTTAAGCCCAACGGCACCAACGCTGCAACGGCTTTATAAGTAAGTCTATGTAGGTAATTTCCTATCAAATAGATTCAGTGAGGTCTATATTGTGTAACTGATAGTAAATACATATACAGTATCTATTGACGACAAAGATGCAACAAGAGCCAAATTAGATGAGATCCTTTCCCTTTTGGGCGGGCGGGCGTTTCGTCCGCCCGCCCGCCCATAGTGAGATAATGTTAGAATGACAAGTTTACTTTACCGATCATAAAGAAATGCATTTACATCTTTGGAATAGACGTCTTATCATAATGCATGAATAAATTTTATTTTAGTAGATTATAATCCCTATGTTTTTGCATGTATAATGAAAGCTGTACATATTCATCATGTTTATGATGCGTTTATATAGCTTCAGTCGTTATGACACAATGTTTTGGCAAGTCGGTAATGTATCGGTAGTGACAAATAATTTTCTCAATTTTCCGAGCTCAGATCTTAGTGGCTTGTAGGTGATGAACGAAAGCTCTAAGCTTAACATTAAAGCTATCATAAAAATATCTTCATAAAATGAATACTGTTCTACTTACACACGGGTGAAGACACGTGTTGAATTGGAGTTTATAATGGACTCGATAGCAAATAAATGAGAGCTAGTTTTGTAATACAAATAATGATGCTAAACAGAAACGCGAAGATAGCCACACGCCTCCAAAGATATAGTATCTGTTGACACGTGAACAGACAACTTTATAGCAAACTCCATCGCTACCTTGTCTTATTTATAGAATTAGAAAGAGATAGAAGAAGAGAATTTGTTGATTTTCTTAGGAACTATCCAATCATGGCATATTCATTGTTTTGGGTCCTGCATCGCATTGGCAATATGTGGATACATTTGTTACCTTTTATGGTTAGTATCTACTTAAAATATAATTATAAGGTCTATCTATTCATACACGAAATCTCTTAATGGGTCATTGTATTCATCATTACGAACAACTTTTACTATATGGGACCATGACCAAACCTGAAATCGCGAAAAAAAAAACAAATTTTCATCGGCGAGGCCTATATTCGTCTGATTTGCGGTGTAGAATATTGCAGTTTTATGTTAGCGCCATCTCTTGATCGATAGTGGAACTAATGTAACTTTTGTTGATGATTTCTGAAAAAACGTGCTATTTAAAGACTTCGTCTTATTTTTCCTGTAATCTTTACATAAACTTCTATCACATAGAATAATTTCAGATTTTCGTCTTTGTAAACTTCGGAGATACCTAAGGGGAGGGGAGAAGCGTATTTTTTATTTTCATCAAAAGTCGAAAACTAAACTGCCTTAACGGCTGAACGGATTTGTATGAAACTTTGCACACAGATCAGATCACAGGTTTATAGCTTGGATTACCACATAAGGTTCTTTTAATCCCGGTAGTACCTACGTTCCCGTAGGATATTTTCCGACTTTTACGGGCGCAGCCGCGGGCCAAAGCTAGTTGGTAATAAAATCACGGTCGATTCCTTAAGCAAAGCGTGTCCTGGAAAAAACCAGAAAGACCAAATGCTAAAAGGAAAAGGTCTATTTTGATATTTTCATCGAAGCCGTACCTGTACCTAAATATCTAAAGACATTATATTGCTTGCTAGCTAACTAATTGCATAAGTTCTCGATTCCCGTTTGAAGTGGCCATGTTCGGCTATAAACAAATCAATTTCTAGAAGAACCATAAAGTATTTTGGTGTATTATTAAATGTTGAGTGAAAGGAGCAGCGGTCAAGTTGATGCACCAACAATATCAATCACAACGTTTTATGGAAGCAATAAAATCAATAGGATATAGAAAGTACCTATGTGGACTACTCGATGAATTTAATTCTGAAACGATTATTATCGTTTTCAACCAGCTAAGTTTTCATAGTTTTCCACATAATCATAACATAACATAAGCCGATTTTCCCATAAATAAATATTTCTCTTAGGTACCAACATATACTGCTTCATATTTCCAGAACTTATTAGCATTTTTAACAGCCTCTATGACATTGTCAAGCAAAAACACAGCCCCGCCAGTTACAAACGGAGTTCAACCGTGAATTTTACTATCAATAAACGTCTCGCAAAAACTGTTCAGGACAATTAATCATCTTAGTTATGCGGAACGTGTACACAACAAGAAATGTTTCAGGAACCTAATCTATGCTAACGATATGGACGTGCGGTACACCACAACACGCACACATGGTTGTCTAGAACAGCTACAACTCCTAATAATTCTCAGGCGCACTTAGCAAAGGGCGATTAAATTCGTATACATCAGAGTTATGGCCAAAGACTTCTCTTGTGCAACGAGCATATTACTAGCTATAAAAGCAACTAGACTGCTAAAATGGCGATGGAATTAGTCACTACACGATCGACTAATTCCGCGTTGCCTAAAGCTAGTGCTGTCTAAACTGAAATGTGCATGAATTATTGTAATCATTTGAAGTGTTGAAGAATAAGTAGGGCTGATGAATCCCGCGCGTCAGTTGCAGTCGTAAACTTGGCACATTCACGTTGATGACATGCATCC
The DNA here is from genome assembly GCA_927399505.1 of Luperina testacea. Classification (NCBI taxonomy): domain Eukaryota; kingdom Metazoa; phylum Arthropoda; class Insecta; order Lepidoptera; family Noctuidae; genus Luperina; species Luperina testacea. The sequence continues at coordinate 10,633,124 of OV656768.1, read as the reverse complement.
AGTGTTACAAACCGTTACTTGTCGCCATTTGGAGCATACACGTGTTTCACACAATTATTTAATGGCTTACGTGTGTTTACTTATAAATTATATTAAAGTGTGTTTACTTAATAAATTATATTAATTGTCTATTTAATATCTTAATATTAGTAGCACGCAGCAGACTGCTACGAGAATTAAATTGACGATTTAATATTTACTAGGAACTAATAGGTTTTTATAAACAACTAGCACTTTGCCCGCGACTTCGTCCGCGTGTATTTCGTACTTTCCTCTAAAAATTTCGAAAATGTATGTTTATGATCTTTATCAATCATTTAGATAAATAAGTATTCAGGTCAATTTTTAAGTTTATAGATCAAAGGGATCAGATTTTTCAAATAAACTGTATCCCTGCTGTTCACCCCCACAGGGGTGAAATTTTGATTGTGTTGTGTTCATAACTTGATTCACACGCACGTTTTTTCCCACCCCTGTGGGGGTGAAAAGCGGGGATACAGTTTATATGAAAAATCTTATTCATTTGGTTATTAACTTGAAACTTGGCACGAATACTTATCTAAGTAAATTATGAAGTTTGCCATTTTTGTTATTATCTTGACCTATACCCATTTTGGAAGCAAGCAGTAAAATCCACCCCTTAAACTTTATTACCCTTTTCACTTCAGTAGCTCAAACAAGTAGGTTTTGCTGCGTGAAATCAGTGAGCAAAATGCGATTTTGCTCACTGAGTGAGACAAAGTAACTTTTTATTTTTTTTTTCAGAAAGCCGCGAATATATTATTCAGCTTTGGGTTAATCATACAATTCGAAACATTCACACTCTATCTCTTTCCCGCCATTAGAAAGAGAGAGAGACAAAGACCAGCCCTTTCGAAGTTCGGATTTTGAATTCGACCTCAAAGACAAACACGTTCGGAATTTCGTACAAACTAAAGAAATTTTGCAAAAAGAAAATTATGTCTTTTAATGTAATTTATTGAATTTTTAACTTATTGTTGTATTTAAACGAAAATAAGTATTTACTGCAAATAAAACTGATATTTAACTTGTAAATATTTATTTCTAGTTACAATAAATGTTAGGTACTTACGTAATATGTATATTTTGAATAATAAAATATCATGGGTGCTATTTCCGAACACGCCTTAATTTAAATAAAAGAGCGGGAATAAAATTTCGTGACTGGCGTACAGAGTTGAATAAGTTAAAAAATATTAAAATAATCGTAAAATATGAGTGAAACTAGCGACGAGAACAGTATTTTAACACCGGAAGAGTTAAAACAACAAGTTATTAATGGAGAATTAAGTCTCCTACCTAGAAGTCTCGCGAGAAATATCTGAAAGCCTATGCTTTCGCTTCCTAAGCCTTCCCTTTGTAAGTCTATAGGTCTATACTTACAAAGGGCGCAAGCAGTTTTTCGGAGACGGTGTTGCTATCTTATTTTATAGATTTTATAGAATTGGTATCTACCTACAATGTTAATTATTTTGATTCACATTAAATAGTTATTTCAATCTATTCCTGTTTATTATTTTATCTCCTAAAGTGTTCTTGCTGCTGAAGTGAAAAGTTATGTGTGTTACACGAGAGCAAAGTAGTTTTTTGCTTGCTCGGGATTCAAAATCAGCACTCGCAAGTGCTGATTTTGAATCCCGAGCAAGCGAAGGATTCAACGATTGAATCACGAGCGTAGCGAGTGATTCTAAAGTTGAATCCTGAGTGTGGCGAAGGCTTGTTGCACAAATAACTATTTCCACCTTGGTAGGAGTCGATTTTTGAAAAACCCTAAAACACATATCTACTTTTTTATTTTTTTGTTTTATAATAATAATAAAGTATTTATTTCACACTTTGCACTGTACCTATACATTGTTTGAAAAGAATTTTACCTACCGAACTCACCTATATTCTATCAGTACTTCTTAATTCCATTGAATACATAACTTTCGTAGACTGCTACGCAAACCGAGTGAAAAAAAAAATTTCATTGCATGATTTTCAGGGCAATTTTTATTTAATTCTTACAGAGATTCACATCAACCGTAAATAGAAAGCGCGGAAGCTATAAATCAAACTAGATAAACAATAAATTACGTCATGGAACCAGGAAAAACGTTAATGTAAAGATTCATTTTTTAGTTTGACTGTTTTGACCTTGCGAACAACTCGGTGCAAAACACAATGTTTGTAAAGAATGCGAGGCCAGCTGATTGACATAATAGTTTTAAAACCACAGTCATACTACTCTTATGAAAAATCGTTAAAATCGTGAAAAACCGTTATTTTCCGAGCATGGTTTAAGAGCAGGGGTCTACTCCGAAGTGGTAAATTTATCGTATCGGCTGAATGTTCGGTCATTTCCTACTACGAAGTTCATTCTATTTGGTTCGGTCGGTTCCGATCCGACTGAACTTCATTCTGACACTTGTTGTATCGTAAACCCTACTCAGGTAAGAAGCTTCGCTCGTACAGAATGTTCAAGAACCTAAGGGTTATACAGGGTTGTACAGAACCTACCACAATCTGTCAGATTTTCCCAATCAACTTTGAACCTTATGAAAGCATAAGGTTCAAAGTTGATTGGGAAAATCTAAACCTGAATCTCTCTCTGAATCTGATCTTTATCGCTAAAGAGCGATAAAGTTGAAAATCTATTAAAGAAATCTGACAGATTGTGGTAGGTTGATGTGCTGGCGTCCGTACATATACATACTAGACTCACATTTCGCCAGTTATGTTCAATCCCATGTAATAGGGGACGAGCCTTCATCTGAGCACAAATCCAGACTTCAGGCTGCTGCGGAACAACTTGCCTATACTTATGTTTTTTGACTACATGAATTCATTAAGTAAACTACGACTAACAGCTGAAAAGGTTATATAATATACATAGATCTAAGTTGACACCATAAACATACTGCAGTCATAGAGGTGGTAAATGGTACGGAAATAAATTAATGTAACAGCCGGTCGATTCTGTAAAAATCTCACCGTGAAAACTTAGGTGAAGTGAGTTTGTTTTTGCTAGGAATTGACACTTTTGACAGCTCACTCCACGCTCACTTCACCTAAGTTTTCACGGTGAGATGGTTACAGAATCGCACTGCAGTAGTCATAAAATAATGTATCTTAAAAAGCAGAAAGCGATGCACTAAGAAATAAATGATCTTATCGTAGCCCGTTGCGTACCCAACCTCGGATAAAATAAAAAGTTTTCATATAAAACGAACTGCGCAGTACAGCTTGGATGATTTATTTCCCTAATACCACTCAAATAGTTTGGCTCTCCGTTCGAATGTTTTTAATCCTCGGCCTTGACGCATGGAATATCCACTTATCTAATTAGCTTGACATTTTTTCCTTCATACCATGGTAATATTTCACGCCCAATCGGTAATCAGGGATTTGTTTTAGTTAGAGCTACTACCAGTGACTGCGAATCTGGGTGTCTTGCTTTTAGCTGTTGATCCATCGTAACGGAGTTGACATACTCGTACCTATACCTATTGTGAAAAATCGGTGACTCATTTAAGTGCACTCCTGTAATCAATTGATTATCTTGCCGCTACTGAAAAAAAGGGAAAGCGCGTACCGTAAGATGAAATTTTCGAGATTACCTATTCCCACTCAAACAAATGCAAATCTCATATCTTGACTTTTTTAAAAGTAGGTAGGTGCTTCAATTTAGTTTTAATCATGTTGTAGTGATAAAAATCAAGAGGTTTTCTTCACTTCAGTATCACTAAAATGGTGATAAAACATGAAAAAACATTGGCAAGCTTTTAACAAAAACATAAATGAAAACCATGTAGGTATATGAAAAATAAATAATTTGTGGCAACCACTGACTTGTATTAGACAAGTTGCTTAATAGAGGTCAGCGGTGGCAACTTATATTTTTTTGACAAAAACTGCCTGTAATATCTTCTGTATCTACCACTGACCTCTATCATACAAGTTGTATAATACAGGTCAGTGGTATCTACTTATGTTTGTACTAGATAGGTTTTGTTTATTTTAAAATACATATTTGCCCGCAAATGCTCAGTGTGACTAAAAAGGTGGAATACCTATTTTAAAAGTTAAAAATATTGGCAAGCTGCTAACAAAAAATTAAAATAAAAACCATTAACTTCAGGAAAAATAAATAAAACGAAGAAAACTTTTATGGCATTTCATCTTTTTTTGACAAGAAACTGCCTGTAATATCTTATGCATTTTCCATGGAATTAGTATGTACTATTGGCATTTTCAACTACCTACATAAAAACAAAAGGATATTTTGTGAAGTTCTTACGGTTCTGCTGCTAATCCACTTTATATGATGTGTGCATATAAAATCGCACTTTAAGTTACCATATGTACGTGGGACACTCAGAAAGTTTTGCGAAAATAAAATAAAATGTTCTATAGGTAAATATTTTTTATTAAATTTTTTCAAAGTACTCTTCACTAGCCTTTACACAAAGTTTCATGCGTCTGAACCAGTTTTCGAAACATTTTTTCCAGTCCGCCGCAGACAACTCGTTTACAGCCTGCTCGAACACTGACAGCGCATCTTCCGGTGACGAAAATTGTATACCTTTGAGCTGATTTTTTATTTTTGGGAATAAAAAGAAGTCACACTGTGCTAGGTCAGGGCTGTAAGGAGGGTGACCCAGGAGTTTGACCGGCGTACTGTCCAGGAAGTCCCTCGTTTTGAGCGCGGTGTGCGAAGGCGCGTTGTCGTGGTGGAGCAGTAGCCCGCGGATCCCTGTGTTTGGTCGCTTGTAGCTCACAACAGATAAAACTTTTTTTTTTTCAGGATGGGAAATCATCAAATGACCCCTCCCGCTCTGGGTGGAGCGGAAGGGAGTGTCAGACTCTTACTGACTAAAACCACCCGTGTTCCTTCCTTAGCCCTTTATGTTCCGGGCCAGCGGTAACCATTTCGGACAATCCCGCTGACAACAGATAAAACTTCTGCCAAGCATTTCGTAGTATCTAGTATACCATTCAACGTTGATGCTTCTTTGGTTCCGTAAAGGAATTGACACCAAGTAGCCAGTAAAATTGAAAAAGCTCGCGATCAAAATCTTTCCCCCGCTTCTAGATCGCTTCACTTTGGTAGGCGTTGATTCGTTTTGAAACACCCAAACCGTCGATTGGCGCTTTGTTTCTGGATCGTATTGATAAATCCAAGACTCATCATCTGTAATGATGTCGTAAACACGCCGAGACGAACCTGCTTCAAATTTGTTTATCATATCACGGCACCATTCCACCCGGGCCTGCTTCTAAGCATCGGTGAGGTTGTGCGGCACCCAGCGTGAAACTATCCTCCTCACGCGAAGATGCACGTGTAGAATTTCGTGAAAGCTTCCCGGTCCCACCTGTAGTATGTGCTGAATCTCTTGATACGTAACTCGCCTATCGTCTTGGATTAAATTTGTTCTTCCATAACAGCCGTCAAAGGGCGACCACTTCTTTCTTCATCCCCCAAAGTTAGTCAACTGCGCTTGAATTCGTTATACTAACGATACACGGTCGCCTTAGAAAGGCCTTCATCCATGAATGCCATTTGAAGTCTATCGTATGATTCGTCCGGTTTCAGGCGACACTTGAAATCGTAAAAAATCATAGCGCGAAAATATTCCCGGCGCAAATCCATTTTTTAATGAGACACGATAATTTAGCTCGCAAACAATGTTGAGGGAAATTTTGTATTTGGAACGTACCTATTTTTACTTACAAATACCTAATCATATTTTAAAATAGATTATAACTGGCCAGTCTCTCATAAATAAAAACTTTTTTTCGCAATACTTTCTGATTGACCTGGTAGGTACAACCTAATGATACTTGCTCTCGTAACCTATCTAGTTTTTGGTCAAAATTCGACATGTCATAGAAGGTATGTTTTACCCAAGAAGCTTATAGATAAAAATGGAGGCAACACTAAATACCTAAGTGAAGACGACTGTCGTCGGACACTCTCTTTCTAAATACACACATAAGAACGAGACAGTGATACGTGTTTTCTTTGTCATATGTATGTATTTAGAAAGAGAGTGTCCGACCACAGTCGTCTTCAGTTAGGTATTTAGAGTGTTGCCTCCACTTTTATCTATAAGCTTCTTGGTTTTACCACGTTTATATTGCATAGTAACCAACACTGACACTTGTTATATGTTAGCTGTCAATGTAACCGGAAGCTGTCGCTGTTGTTCACCATCAATGAAAGCCACTATGTGTAGTATTAATATCGTTTTGTTTTTGGCAACCCAGCAGTCACGTTTTGTTCAGAATAGCTATGACGGGACCCGTGTCCACCAGATACACAGTACTAACACCATGATTTACGTCCACATGAACAAAGCAGCCAACATCTTGTATAATTACATTATATGTTTAACGACGTCGCAGCTGGAGTTAGGTACAATTGTTTTATGCAGCTTATGACATTCATGTCTGTCCTATAAAATCTAGCCCTACAATGCAAGGATACATCAATGGGTCATGTATGAAAATATTAAATTGTCTCGATTTTTTTTCTGCGCTTATGAATAAGCTAATACTATCTACAAAAAAAGTATCAGATTTATCTGATTAGTATTTCCAGAGAAATAAATTAATTTCTGTTAGAGGCGGCCATCGACAGTAACCCACGGATTTTTATTCAATTTCCTTAGCCTACTCAATTAAAAAGTAAAAACTTGTCAATTTGTCATAACATAACCTCACTTTTCACCTCTTGCTTTGTGTTTGTTTGCGATTTTATGGATATATCTTTACGATTACGATACGATTTATCTTTATTTTATTCAAAGCGTGAGGGTCGTCGTAAAGATATATCCATAAAATCGCAAACAAACACAAAGCAAGAGGTGAAAAGTGAGGTTATGTTATGACAAATTGACAAGTTTTTACTTTTTAATTGAGTAGGCTAAGGAAATTGAATAAAAATCCGTGGGTTACTGTCGATGGCCGCCTCTAACAGAATTTAATTTATTTCTCTGGAAATACTAATCAGATAAATCTGATACTTTTTTTGTAGATAGTATTAGCTTATTCATAAGCGCAGAAAAAAAATCGAGACAATTTAATATTTTCATACATGACCCATTAAATCGCCCTGGCAAAGCTTCTTAGCTTAAAATAAGCTTGAACTTACCTATTTAAAATAATGTACTATCATACTTTGCTTGTTTTTCTTAAGATTACATTTATTTATATAATATGTATAATCAGCCTATAACATTCCCACTGCTGGGACACAGGCCTCTTCTCAGTGAGAGGGAGTGGGCCGTAATCCACCACGCGAGCCCAGTACAGGTTGGTAGATGTCACATGTCTTCGAATTTTGGCTCTAGGACATTTTTTAATTTATTTATTTAGGTTAGCCAACAATTGTTTACACAATACATTTAACAAATATACATGCCGGTTTCCTCACGATGTTTTTCCTTCACCGTTTTCAGAGCAGTAGTGATGAAATAATTTACACAAAGTATAGCGCCTCGCACTCGTAAGTCGCGGACGTTACTACTGGGCCACCAGATTAAGTACATTTATTTTCTCGTAATTAGATTTTCAATCAACGTTTACATTGATAGCAACGAAACGAAAATTTACTTAATAAATCAACCAGATTTTCCAGCACCTACACAGAAACGACGATGACGATATTATCTGACGTCGTAAACACATTGGATAACTTTCAGTTTTGATTGACCCACGTCCCATCACCTACTTAGCACTCGGACAAAGACGCACTAGCAGGCGTCTGTTTATTAGGCGGGAGTGACGCGGGCGTCGATATACGTGGGCACATACACAGCGATGGCGATCACTATATACAACCAGTCGCGATAGACCTCCCCTGTCTCCCGAACCTACTTGTTAAATAGATAACGAAGAGGTACACAGAGAAAATAAGAGAGATCCACGTAAACTGGTCCTGCTACGCTGAAATATAATATCGCCTGACCTTGCTTCGAATAGTGTCCGCCTACGCATAGACTGATGATGCGTTTGCATGGTTCTGCGCTTCACTGATCACCATTTCATAAAACACTATTTTTGTTAAAACACTATTTTATAAAACAGCAGATGTGTCAATTTATTATTTCCGGTTATTTTTCTCCTACGTCTTTAAAAAACTATAACGTCATAATTGAAAGTGGCGTCCATTAATTAGAATGTTGCATCTCGTGCCAAAATTAAAGTTTTCTTATCAAGTCTGACATAGGCATTTACAAACGCGCTACTACGGCTAAAAATACTACGAAAACAATAGCTTTGATACGAGGAAAACTAATATGTTGCATATTGTGATTCGATGAATGTTCGCCTCAACTAAGAACTGTTTCTTATGTTAAGGCGAACATCCATCGAATCGCTATATGTAGCTGTATGTACCTGTGTACATACAGCTACATATAGCGAGACCTTTGATACATAGGTAGAAGATACAATAATACCAATAATAGCTATGAAGGGACCGGAAATATGAAGCATAGGATAATTTAAAATCATCATTGAAATATTAGTTGCGTTGCGTCAGCCGTGGGAGCTCACGATTTGGCGCTGGTCATGACTTGTCGATCATACCTTATCCAGTAGCGTGTGTAGGGTTTCACTTTCAGTGATTAATTCAGACATATTTACAGTGAATGTATGTGGAATAATATTTGAATCATACAAGTGGGTAAATTGGGTCATATCGTGTATACGCGCCGCCGGCCATGGCCTAAACATTTTCAAGTGTTTAGCGCTACCACATAATTACTATCTGGCTGTTACTCATGTTATGATATCCTACCTACGCATTTCATTAGTATTTACTAGATTTGAGTCTATATTAATCTTTCTAGAAAGATAATACCTATTTGTTGTGAGACAAGATGTTATTGTAAACGTTACCGCACCAAACAGTCTCTCCGCAAATAGAACTGCGCCATACAATTTTCCTCAATCGACGATGGAATAAAAAAGCTGCGTAACAGCGACTTGATTTCCAAATAGAATAATAAATCTTTCATCGAGAACTGAATTAATAAAAAGACTCTCAAAGAAACTAAGATATCCCCTCATGAGTTGACAGCTCAAGACTTTTTGAAGAGAAGCCGGAAACGCGTCAGTAGTACGGACAGTAGTAGATGACGCCACAATAGCGAAGTTGTCCGAGCCCCGCGAGAGACGCGCGCGCTCCGCTACTTCCGGTCGGGAGATTTGCGCATAGAAATGGCAACATTACACATTGTTACTCAAAACTTTTCTAGCGTAATGCCCTCTACGTTGGCGTACTTCACCTCGTAATTCTTCAGACGCTTCCTCTTGCACAAGTTGTTCGATAAACAGAAAACTTGGCGCACTATTTTCTAAACTCTATTTTATTATAAGTATCTGAACATTGAATAGAACTGTCCGGAGTTCAGAATCCAAGCAGTGTATGTATTGGCTTGAAACTACAGTTTTGGTAGAAAGGAATTTTCGCGAGAAGATGGATATTGTTTTTACCCCTTTGTAATTGGGTGTTGGTTGATTTAACTTTTTCTATTACGTTTGATCATCGTAATTTAATGTTCTAAACTAGGTAGGTATAAAACCATGAATAAAAAGAAAAGCACTGTATAAAAATATCAGCTATCCGTAAAATAAAATACCGACAAATCTGGTTCAAGATCGCATTGACTATTCTATTCCGGTTGGCAAATTGACAAAAACTATAAAATTAGTCAAATAGCGTGCATACAGATAGTGCAATTTCACTCGAGCTTGTTTGATCGTTCTGGATTTAGTGCTGCACCGACACGTGAACATAAAATACAAGTGTCTGTTTGGACTTTAAGAAATATGCATATATTTTGTAATAAATAGCTTTTCCGTCCATATATCATAGTTTTTGTGGGTATGGGCGATACTTGGTTGTGAGTTTGGCATCTTCTACTACTTCTTGTCACTACAAAATATTAATAAATTACGACCCGCCCATTAATCTGCCATGTTACACATCGTTATTTTTGTGCTATATTCTGTTTAAATATTAACGGACATAATCTTTCCTGAAAAAATCTCTACTTAATCAATAAAAAATAGTGTAAATCGCATCAAACCCCATAGGTAATAGGTAATACGGGCTGGTGTCCGCAACTCCACGTCAATGCGCGTATTTTGCGTACGGTGACTTCTTTTATACTATGTAGGTTTACATAATTATATATTGTGTCATGGATATAACTGAAAACGGGTGACTGTACTTCATTAGAAACAAGTATTGGTACTATGGGACCCACCATAATAGTAAAAAAAAATGTTGGGTTTTTTTTTTAGTACACAATGGCTGCTCCATACCTACTTACATTTATGTTGATTCGTTATACTAGACATGTTGTAGGGAACAGCTGATTTGGACGACTAAGAAGTCACTCTGTTCTTCAAAGCTGTGTTAATATTACCTCGTATTTAATATTTTATAGGTCAGCTGTGCAGACTATATATATACTTTTTGATCAGAAATTAGGTTCTTAAGTGTCATAAAGTGTTGAAAATCTATCAGCCAACGGCTGAATGATACCGACATACTAACAACACGAAGCGGTATAAGGAAAGCAGCTGGCACCAGCTAGTTAACCTACGTCTTTGGAAACAAACGTGGATATAGTGAACAAACAGTGATCAAGAGCACACACGGGGAGTGGCCGCGCAAATGTTTGCCATGCCGCCGTGCCGTCGTGACGCGCCGCCTCTGTCCGCCTCGTTTGACGTTCTCACATCGTGCTTGCTCTATTTGTGACAGTAATGGACAATTTAATTGCTTTCCATAAGGTCAGATGTTGTTAGACTTCGACACGTGTGAAATGTACCATTATTTTTGTGTATGTAGATATAATTTAAGGTTTCTGCAAGTATTGCGTGTAATGTACCTAAATGATTATTTTATCAGTTAAGTTTCTTTTTTAGTGTCTGTTATGAAACTGGATGTATAGTTATGGTTTGTGTGTTGATTATTTATTTTACAGTCTCTATAGAACTTTTATTTTTGAGAAGTTTAACTATCGGATACATGTCAACAGCTAATAACAGTGATCAGCTGTTAAGGGGTTCAGTCCGAAAACTTAATCGAAGCTACACTGAAACGGAAAAATCCTTGAGATAGCAAAGTAATAATGTATTTTTATTGTAATTATTTACAAATAATAATAAAATTTTCTTGGGGCTTGTTTCACCGTACGTACCCGGAGTTACTCAGAGATGGTGAGATAAGTTATTTTTACGTATAATATAATATATTTTTCTCTATGCGCATGTTTATAATTATATTATTTATATTTATGAAATGTTCTATGTACAATAAACGTAAGCATACACACACTCATACCATCAATCGATTGTACCACATTGACAACCTTTACTTTTGTGATATAATGGGAGCCTGGAGTTCTTAAATTAATGCCTAGGCTTACTTAGACTCCAGATCTCCCACAAATTACAAAATTTTGATAAAAAACCTGTCAACTTAATACCATGTGAATGTAAGTTTTTGATATAAAATGAACATTATTTATTTTTTTAGTAAAATTGTGCAAATTTAGCGTGTTTTAAGTAATACTCCAAAGTTGTAAACTCCCTCGCCTCCCTTCTTCTTTTTGTTATGGCAGCGTGTTTTTTATTTTAATTTTATGTTTATTGTTTATGCCTTTGAGATTTCCTGTTGAAATAATAAAGTCGATTCCAAAAGTACTGGTAATAAAAAGCGAAAATGACTAACTCTGCGTAATTATAGCCATCCACCTGACCCCTCCATCACTTTGACTGTTCGTAAGCTGTCGACGTGACTTTTAATTCAAATTATAGTCATCCTGAAAGCGACGGTCGTTCAATAATACACTCGCCGCACGAAACATGTTCCAGATAATTATTAAACAGCATTAGCACAGCAGACAAAACAATCAAAGATTTTAGTGAAAACCCAAAACGATAAAAGTAACTCTTAACCATATAATGAAAATCACACCCAATTTTTAAAGTGGTAAAGTTCTAAATAGCGTAAACGCTCCCTCAATTTGTGATGTGTTTTTCTTCCTGGCAACAATCGTCAATTGTTGTAGGGTGCAATTCAAAGATGGCGCGCCACGCGTCGCGCTCGTGTCGGAAGCGAAGCCCGGAAGCGCGGGAACGCCGCCCTCGCTCACCAAAACAATACCATCGTGTAAATTGAAATAAATTGATGCACTCACATTATTTTGTTGTACAATAACTTTCGCAGATCATCCACTAAGATGCTTTAAAGTGTTAACGCTGTTAATGAGTTAAGTTTTAAATTGACTACCTGTTTTCATTGTTATAGACTTGAAGGGTAGTTTGATATAAATGTTCACATATTTTCATCTATAGGATAATTGCAACTCTATCGAAAAGCATAGTGCAATAAAAATGGCCGTACAAAGTAAAAGTCTGAAAATCCCAATTTTCCTTCACCCCAAAATCGAGGTGAGAGGCATTAAATACCAATTACTTTTCTAAAACAAACAGCGGTAATATGATCATCATCAGGCGCACAGTGCAAACAGAAACAATTAAAAAGTCTCACGGGTGTAAAACACAGAGGGTGACTCTCTCCCGCGCCCTCTGTGGCTTGTCACGCTAATTACACAATCAGTTCTCACAATTACCTGTGACACTGTGACACCAACCCACGCCCTGGCATTATCTACACATAAGGTACCTAATGTTTCCGGATAATTTAGAATGGAAATATTTTTTTACGAGATGTGTATTTTCCTCAAAACAATATTTGTTACAGTTAGGTAGGTCGAGTGACTGAATTCTGGTCGAAGCTTATATTTAAGATATCATCATCATCATAATCAGCCTATAATGTTCCCACTGCTGGGACACAGGCCTCCTCTCTGTGAGAGGGGGTGGTCCATAATCCACCACGCGGGCCCAGTGGGGGTTGGTAGATGTCACATGTCTTCGAATTTTTGGTTCTAGGACATGCCGGTTTCCTCACGATGTTTTCCTTCACCGTTTTGAGAGCAGTGGTGATGAAATAATTTACACAAAGTAAAGCGCCTGTCTAGGTTCGAACCTACGACCTACAACTCGTAAGTCGCGGCCGTTACCACTGGGCCACCACTGCCATATTTAACCATATTTAACCATATTTAAGATATACATATAATGAAATACGACGAAGATGAAGATGATAGATAGATACATAGGTACATAAAACGTGTCAAGAGAAGCCTGAATAAAAACTTAATCTAAGAAATAATTATTTTGCTAATTACGGGATTGCGTAATCCCGCATTTATATCTACCTATGTATATAAATAAAACAAAGTCGGGTTATTTACACCATTTATAATTCAAGAACGGCTGGACCGATTTTTATGATCTTTGATTTGTTGGATTTGACTCCGCCCCGAATAGCAGAATAACTATTAAAAGAACAGAAAAAAAAATTAAGGTAATTCATTTTCTCATATTTTGAATGGATCGTCTTTTTTGATGATATCTCGAGAACAGATAGACAAATTTCGTTTTTTTTTTTAATTCAGCTATTAAGTTAACAATGATTCTGCGACGATACGAAGTTCAATTCATCACCAAATTAAGGGATTGTATGAAGAAGATTGGCAATAGCTTCCTTTTGTATAGAAATACTGCCAAAGCGATAATTCTGGCATTATTCCCTTAAAGCTGTCTACAGGAAGATTTTATCAGTAGCAGCACTGGATGCCTACTTGATGACAAATAATGAAAGTATTTTCATGCAAATTTTCATTGTTTAATGAGCACACCGAGCGCTGCAAATGGTAGTGTATATCAGCACTTGATTCCACGTGTATCGGGAACGTGCATAGTTTAATGATAACAACATGCACTGATGCAGACCTAGTACAGACTAGTTAACACCTACATTCCTATGAGCTCTATTATTTTGCCAATCTATTTTTTTTTGACAGAAAATTTGATATAAATAAATCCGTACCCTATAATTTCGAAAGTACGAATACCACTTTTATTATGATCATTATCAAGATCAGTAAATAACTACATAAAAATCGTAATATCGAAAAATAAAATTTCGTAGCACTAGCTACGAGATTCGTAGACCTATCTCAATTACTTTTTAACATAATTAAACTTAAAGCAACTTTGACCAACTAGTCGAATTCCGTAACTAGTCGAGTTAGTAGTCAAAAAGAAAGTAAAATGTTGACATTTATTTATCTTAATCATAAATAAATGTCAACTTTTTTTTTCCAAGCAAAAATGAACAATATTTTTGATCTTTACTAAAAACAGTACAAATGAAGATTCATCCAATTATTGCTACGAATTCATCATACATTTGGCTCATTAAGTGTTGACCTGAAAGCACTCTCAGTTTTCGCAAGCGGTGACAAGGGTCCGGATCTCAAGTGAATAATAACTCGAGGGGAAAAGTCGACCATTAACTATATTTGTAACAAACAAACGGATTATTAGATTACAAATAGAGACGTGAAAACTGTAGACGAGCTTAAGAATTATGTTTTTTCAGTTTTAACGTAAAAATACTAAACATTGGATTTATTACCAACAACATTGTATTAGTAGGTATTTTATTTAAGAATCAAATTAATTAAAAAAAAAAACGGTCAAATGCGAGTCGGACTCGCGCACCGAGGGTTCCGTACATATTTGTAGGTAGATACGTAGGTAACTACAAATTTACAGTATCGGATTTTTTCCTTGTGCTACATGACATTGCTTCTTGCCAAATGTCATGATTCTAGGTCAACGGGAAGTGCCCTTAAGGTTTTGATTCCCTTGCGAGTGTCAAAATATGCGGCATAAACGGAACATAAACGCCCGTATTTTTTGATTGCGTTGACTTAGGAGTTTGGTTTTTTTACTGCTTCAAGGTATTGCAGCTGTTAAGGACCTAATTAAAGGTTCGTCAAATGAAACTAAAAGTGGACTGTAAACACTTACACTGAGTAGGTATTTGATATTAATTTCAACTTGATAACTCAACGAGGGAATACGGGCTGGTGTCGGAAACTCCACGTCAAAAAAAGAAACCCTAAAAATGACAAGCTTTGATGTTGCTCTCGTTTAGTCAAAGTCATAATTCAAGATCAGCTCGATCACGACTTACAAGATTAATAAAGTCAAGAGAAAAATATTGGTCAAAATGATCTAGTAGACTATATTTACAAAAAGCGTAAAAGAAAAGAGGTACAGTGTATCAATAACGGCTCTTTTTACTCTATGTGATTTGGAAATGACAAATACCCGCCGGAAGCGATCCATTTTGTCGGGAAACGGTACGCAGGAAGTCGATTCGCCGACCGCGAATGTTGTCGGCGCCACTGTCACACTCCCAACAGCGGGTTATTGTGTTTTTAATTTTTCTTCCCCATTTTCATTCACATAACCGTAAAGGAAAATACAAAATAATAAATTGTACAATACGAAATTTAAAAAACATACATGGCCAACGCCAAAATTAACTACATCAATCCTGCATATTTGCCTTGAAGATAAAATTGATTGAAGAATGCATGCAAACAGTAAAGTAGGTAAATTACCTTGCTGCATTATTATCAGTAACTATGTATGACTAAGCTGTGGAAATCACAACGACGATAATGCAATCGATAAATAGCGGTCTCCAATGTCATCCCATTATAGGCAAGAGATACATAGACCGCAGGGGAACCGACCAGCTGCCGCACGACCCGCCTACCGGAACATCTGCATGTTTAAAGAACTACTTAAATAACATTTGAAGATCACATAATATAAATTAAACAATCATTCACAAAGTAGGTGCGTTGCGAATTGTGCTATAGGCGTACCTCAGTGGGTATAAGTTAGGGTCGCGTGGTAGCCAGGTGCTCACACAACTCAGTCTTGGATGACAAATTATCATTGTGTTATATAAAAAGCCCAAGTTTTATGACAATAGCTATAAAAACGATGACACTTTTTTACTATCCCTATTTGACTTTTGTGTTGAAGAATCGTAAAAACTCTTAATTGCCTACCCATGCGTAGGGTGAAAAGCTCCTGAAACCATTTTGATAATGACGCACATAAAAACTAACTTCGAAAACTCAATGGCTCCATATTCATATATGTAGTTCATAAGTGGCACATACTCGTAATGTGTTCCTGATAGCTTTGAATAGACATTCATCAAGGCGGGCCCTTTTAGGTTAAATAAATAGTATAATTATATAAATTTAAAGACCTTAAAAACTGTCAATGTTTAGAATACTACTTGGAAATACCTTGCTAACTTATTCGTAGTAAGTTTGTAAGGTCACTAGCGCATCCACCAGTATCATCAATTCATCACTCGTGGCATCACAAACAGCATGTTGGAAATAAAAGTGCTGTTGAACATGTTAAAATAACTAATTTATTGAATTAGTAACTGGATCTCAACGTGGTCATTCAAAAGTGGAAAGTAAAAGTAGGTTACACCACAGACAAACATAGTGGCCAGCAAGATTAAAATGATTTATATGTTCAAGGAGGTTGTGCTGAACATCTCTATTCTATTTACTCTTACCTAACGACAAAGAAACGTGAACGTACCTACGTACAAAAATAGCACATCATAAATCCTCTAACACTTGCGGCAGAGTTCTATTTCAATTAAGTTCCAATTAGCTTCAGGCGTGCATTAGTTGGCGAGGCTTCACTAGTCCAACTCAAGTCTGACGGCAGTAGTTAGCGTGTTACTTACGAACTATTAACGCCTCACAGCGGCCGATTCAACTGGAAACCAGACCTTTGATACGTTAATTTGATCTATTGTGTATGTAAAAATACATAGTTCAACTCCACCTTAATCGTGAGATCAACTGTGTTCTTCTTGTATGCATAATTTAATCGTTTAAAAAGGGTTTGGGTCGTAACTACCGTCTTGGTAAAAAAAAAAATACATATTCACAAAATGTTTTAATCTACTATAAAAAGGTACTGATAGACAATACTTAAGCGTACATTTCTACGACGTAGGCCCTCTACGCCGTAGAGGGTCTAGTCCAAGTGCTAATTGATTCCCGTCCAACTTCCAGAACTGTAACATTTTGTGTTTGTAGAATGACACAGAATTGCTCCGTGCGCAATATGGCCTTGCAATGCCCAACATTGATGTTATGACTAAGGAAAGAAATATTTAAACTCATCGTACTAAAATAACTGAAGACCTTACTCTCAAGGATATCAAAACCAATTAAACCGTTTCTTGATTATTCACTACTTACTTATAATTAGACGCATTAGCTGCAGTGTTTCCGACATGATGTTGTAATTAATTTTCCATTTCACGGGCAGTTTTCTATTGCACTTGGCAGCTTGTGGTCTGGTGTGCCTATTTTAAAGCCTGCATTTATGCTACACTGCATTTATTTTTCATACTCCTTTACGGTTACCCGAGATTTTTATTTCCGACCCTTTCGCCCCATTTGACAGCAATTTATGTACTAGTTTCTTGCCAATTACGGGTTTGATTATGATTGCTGGCTTGTTATTTATTTGCAACTTACGCTGAAAATTACTAGAATTCAATCATTCTACTAGTTTAAATGACAGACTGATTTTTTTTATTAGAAATAGTCTGAAACCTTCATGTATTGTTAAAAATTTAAACAGTAAACTTTAAATGCTTTTGTGTGCAAAATAAGCTTCATCATTTTTGTGAACATTTGTAAGTAGGTACACTAAGTTATACCAAAGCATACAAGATCGTGTCTCCTCTATTAAATACCTTATTGATTGATTGCCGAGTCATCACTCTTCAAATTTAACTTGTACGCAACAGTAGCAGTTCTTTGTGTTAGATCTCTTTGTGCAAGCCGAGTTCGGATGCTAATCGAATAAAAATGATTCACTTCCTTCCTATGAGGAGAGAATAGCAGAGAATGTGTATTGTCTGTCGGCGAGGCAGCCAGAAAGGGCGTAGCTCTTGTGCAACACCGACAAACGTATTGTGCTGTGTGCAATGACTTCTCTAATGGACAGTATTTTGCTGATAATTGTATTATTCCGATCTGTATGTTCTTCTTGGGTGTTTTAAGCGTTCCGTTTTCCATATACCTTGTTAAAATGATAATGAAGAAAATATAATTTTTGAATTTAAAATAGTTACAGCACGTTAGAGTATAAAATCATAAGTATAGGTGCTATCCACCGTAGAATAGATTGTAAAGCTTTTTACCGACTTCATTACACTCTAATGTCGTGGTACGGTAGTGGATCGCTGTTGTACTTTTCCTATTCTTTCTTTTTATTCCCAGATCTTTTTACATTAGAAAAAGTCACAGTGGAGTACAAATTCTACTTTTTATACTGTCAAAGTGTAACAGCATAAAACGGAAACGAATTCCCCTCACTCATAACATTGACTTAAATAGCGAGCAGAAAATCAATTGTATCTCGACATACCCATCGTATTGTTGCGATGACCAAACTGATGCTTTTGTGTGCTACCCCTGACACGCAACCCGAGGCCGGGGGTAGAAAAGAGTGTAAATGACGCTATCGATTTTGACAAAACCCATTGCTGCTTTTGTATAGAGAGTACTCAGACTTGGACGTGCAAACTCAGTAATGGTAGTATAAAGAAAATTATAGTTGTTGAAATAGGGTGGATTGATGATCGTAGTAATGAGATGGTCTGGAATTGTCGACTAATTACATGGTGCGAAGCGGGCGTTACGATTTGCGATAACAGTAAAAGTCCTATAATGGCCAGTTACACGGCTCGAGTCAACTATGTGGCACTTTCTTAATGGTCCACGCCGCGGGATTAATAGTGAACACTATAAATTTCGACCCTATTTTATAGTGTGCAGTTTTAGGTGTGTACTGAAAGGGTTTGTTTATTGAACTTTATGCTCACAACAAAAGCCAAACAATTTCCTCAGATCTTTCCAATTACTAACGATTGGTATCAGACATGAAGTTTATTTAACTTCTCACATGAATACGGCCATCATTTATAACTAATCTACAATAGAGTCAAACTGTTAAAAAGAATCACACACCTGTGTATACACGGCAAACGTTACCACCAATGACCACTTTTTACTAGCGACACTACAAGTGCCTCAAAAGTTGTGAACTACGTGAAGTCATTTCCGATTGTCCGTAATGAGCGATGAGCATGTACCGCTGACTTGTGGGTGGAAACATCCCCTTCGACAAACGACAAATCTTTGTGTCGATTGCGTAAAAAATCAGCGCGCAACGTTTGTCGGACAAGACCGACAAGACGACGCGAATCGCATCCGCTCTTCCGACTTTTGTCGGTCTCCTATTGTCATGTCCGATATTTTTGATAAAATTACGTCACACAATGAGACTGCCGCTGTATAGCTTGTTGTTCAATTGTTGTAAGCTCATTGAACGAATGATATATGGTCGGGGGTCTATTCGATGCGAGCGCTTCTTCCGATCTCATTTGGCTTGGTAATGTTATTGCACAATAGTCCTATGTTTACTGAACATTACTATCAATCAGAGATAGGGATAGAAGTTTAATTGTGATGCGCGATGTAAAGCACGCTATTAGAGTTTAGGATTAACACGCGTTTGAAACGAGCACCTACTTTATCAACAGCTGTTGTCTGTCTACAAGTAGTGAATATCATTACATTATTTTCATACATTACAACACAATGTCACAACATTTTTGTGAACCGTTCTCAGAGCAACCCTTTCGACGACTCCACAGTACTTTGTCAGAATTAATAGCCCGTGAATGCGGCCCGGGGTTTACAGCTCACTGCCACAACTTTTCTGATTTTCGGATTGTTTTACGCATTATTAACTTGGCAATCCAATTACGTAAATAATATTGAAGAGGATTTGTTTACTTTGCATTTTTACGGAGAGAAAATATGTAAATCATGAATCAACCACGACAGGGTAATTGGGGCTAGAATGCATTATTCATAAGAAAGTTAAAAATATTCTGAAGTCGAGTTTACCTTTTAAAAGAGAGTAACCGATATTAAAAAAGTAAACGGGCTGTAACAATGGGGAATCAATCTCCATGTGGCGGGTACCGGGGAGCGATATAAAGCGATGAATGCTAAAACAACTGGCAGTTAGTAGGGTGTGAAGGCGGGAATGATTAGGCAATATCCTGCGGAACCCTCGCCTCGCCCTTCGACCCCTGCTGCTACATCTTACTTAATGCGCCTCAGCTATTTTGACCGGACATCTGATTTCGGAAGGCTACGATATTGGCTTTCGATATCGAAGCTAATTTTATGGTTTAAGTTGATTATGCTTGTAGCGATGTAGGTATTATCAGATCATGGATATGTTTTGTAAAGTTGTACAGTGTAGACGGTTTTATTACTAATGTAACACACGTTGAAACAAATTCACCTCGTTGTTGCGT
Organism: Luperina testacea; assembly: GCA_927399505.1. Taxonomy (NCBI): domain Eukaryota; kingdom Metazoa; phylum Arthropoda; class Insecta; order Lepidoptera; family Noctuidae; genus Luperina; species Luperina testacea. Next base: position 10,612,714 of record OV656768.1, on the reverse strand, counting down.
TACATTTCATATTACATTGCATAATTAAGACGACTAATTTATGTTACATTCCATGTTACGTTTCACTAATCTGTACCCCGTATAAGTATGGCTTTATTGGCTCATGATGCTCAGCTGTTTTATTCAAATTTAATATAGTTTTTATACTTAACATGGTGTTCATTGACTCTACACATGGAAACGTTAAAAAATGAAAATATCATGGATAAGTAGGTATCTAATATTTCAGGAAACTTAGCAAGATGGTGCCTACAAGTTTATGGCGACTGCCAAGTGAGCATCTACCGTCCCAGTTCTACTTTAATAATATTTAAATGAAGTGAGCTCGAGGTGTGGCTAAGCTCGTAAACCGGAGCGTTTATTAAACGGATCCATCACACCAGCTTTGCGGTGTCACCCTTTATTCGCTTAATTAGACAGTCATTGTTGACAGCCGCCATACATACAGACACCTAGTGTTTGATTTTATAATCAGATTGTTTCAAGCTACATTCAAACATCTGTTATATAACAGTAGTAGTAAAGCTGTGGATAGATCTGTTGAGTAACACGATAGTTTGAATGGATCAATTACACGTTTGAGTGAAGTAATTGTATTTGTTACAAAGCTGAAAAACTTGCACCCTACATTTAAATCTCTTTAATTTCGACAGCCAAATAATATCAAAAACATAGTATTTTTGAAAAATTTGTCTTTTCGACAACTATGTAAATACTCGTAGATCAACGTAGTGTGTTACGCAATTAGGTCGCTGGATCATGTTTATGCAAATTCTTATTCTACTAACAAGTTTTTTAGATTAGATGTTATTATCACATCACTACATTACGGAGGAAGAAACGAAAATAACATCAAGATTCTCCGCAGTTCTAATGCATGCAATAACTCAGCACTTCAAAACATTATATATTTTTGCATCCACTTTCACGTTTGCTTTATTGCCAGTTACCGCAGCTAATCCCATCCAATACAAAAATTTCAGCTTTATTTTTATCTAGAAATTGTTTCTAGACTTTCAACTCCAAACTAGTCTAAAATTAACTTTGTGCCACGGTCAGCGCAGTAGCTAAACAATAGTCTTGTTTCCTATAGGTCGTACTTTAAATTCCGTCGCGAAACAAATATTTGTAATTTTGTGTGGCTTACAGACAGCCTTTCTTGTCTTATTCGCTTGTGCTTGTGGTATTTTATCTATAGTCTAAAAGCACAGTACTCAGTCTACGAAATTAAATAAATTTGTTAAAAACAAAAGATACAAAGAAAAGACAGAAAGAAAGTCTAACTTACATCAAACGCTTAACGATTGTGTTCAGAAAGTGTCATTAACATCGAAGGCGACATCCCACACCTCATAATGTCAGTTTGATTACGGACCGACTTGATTAAATCTTCGCCCTGTCTTCACTTCGCCAGCTTGGCTTTGATGGAAATTAAGCTTTTATAGGTTGTGCTAAGGTTCTTAATAGAACGGAAAGCGGAGGTCTATGATAATTGCTAACAACCTGGCTGTGTGCTTTATGGCTTGTAGGTTCCTGAACAGACAGTCTTAAAAATACATAATCTTAAACTATACCTAAAAATATTTTTTTAAATACATATTTACATAACACAATTTGGTAAATTAATATTTCAGACAATATTAAGACTCTGTGGAAGGGGAAACCCCGTACTTTGTACGTCAAATCAATACAACATATTTTAAGCCTAAGTTTTATCATTATCTTTCGAGTAGGTATCGGAAATCATCATGCTATTCTCGCTCATATTTATCACCATAGACGGGAAATCAAGTTGAACTATTCAAATAATAACTCCTCGTGACTAAATCCTCATGGGGCGTAAACAGACGGCTAGCTTTTAATAAAGTTAACACATAGTTCAGTGCAAAGCATAGGAGAGCGATAGACATGGGCCATGGCTCGGATTAGTTGTAAATCCGCGCATGGGCTCGCATACAACGAGGGTGCTAAAGCTCACTCAGAGAAGTGTGCAAGTAATGAGCAGAGGCGGTCATAAAACAATAGTATATATTATATATAAGCTGATAGAGTATTGATAATAATAAATAGCCAAACAAGTAACGAACGAGCTGTAGGTCGTAGGTTCGAACCCAGACAAGCGCTTTACTCTGTGTAAATTATTACATCACCACTGTGCACTGCTCTCAAAACGGTGAAGGAAAATATCGTGAGGAAATCGACATCTACTAATCCGCACTGGGCCCGCGTGGTGGATTACAGCCCACTTCCTCTCATGGAGAGGAGGCCTGTGTCCCAGCAGTGGGAACATTATAGGCTAATTATGCTAAACAAATAGATACGAGCAGTACATTCTGTCTAAATCACCCTAAAATTTGAAATAAAATAAGTTTCTCACTTGAGTGAGGTCCTCAGTGAACTTTACAGGATAGCACAAGGTGCAGGTTGATTAAGTGGGTGGGTTTTCATTTATTGTTATGAATTGTATTGATACTAGCTACGTTCTAGCCTAGCTGTGTGAACTGCTTTTACGTATCTTCTTTTTAAAGAAATAGTATGTATTTAAAAAAATAATGAAAGAACACTATTTTTTCACTTTGTTATAATTGATTACGTAGGTATTCATTATAATTATATTATTTTAGTTATATTTATTTTCGAACTATGTATGTATAAACAAACCATATAAGAATATACTATAATATACTTACGTATATTATAGTATATTCTCATATGGTTTGTTTATATTTGAATTGGAGAATTGTTTTTTGATTTTGTGTATTTTGTTTTCTTTTCTACTCTTATGCGTTGTCTACATCTCTTTTTATCTACTCTCTTCTCGCAGGTATGTTGGAAGTGATTTCTTTAGAAATAAGCATCACCTATGCCTATGTACGTATTTTTCTGTCCTTTTCTTCTTGTCTGTTTAAATGTATACTCGTATGTGTTCATAAATAAATGGTTAAATAAAACAAAATCCTGAACAAAACAGTTCTGATTACGTGCGTGTGAACTGTACTTGCTACCTATAATTGTGGAATATACTATTTTTGTTTTCTTTCACTATGGTTCATCCTTCACTGCATTTTGCCTGTCGAACCTTTCTACCCAGCGAATCTGTTCATCGCACAAATTGGTCCTGCGAGCCGGATTTGCCGCGACCCTCTGTAACTTGAACCAAACATAAAAAGTAAGGGGTGGTAGTAACACGGCAATCAAATGTACTGGCGGTTTTAATATTGTTGCCGATTTATAAGGATAAGTCACACGAGTAAATATTAAATTTGTTAGCGATTCTCCGAGATTAAGTGGGAGGACCCTGCTCTTGGAAAGGGAGTCACGGTCATTTATTATTGCTTAATGCTTATTAATAATGTTAAACTAATATTTACCGTAATGTTTATAAAAACATGCGATATATCCGCGCGACAAAAAGTAGTTTTTGAACTATCATACGTTCTCTACACTTACCTTTTCTAGGCTATATTTTTGCGTAGGTACCGTACCTTTATATATTTCAGGACATTGATCATCTTTGTTTTGGCTTCTCTGAAAATTCTACAATTTCTCAAATTTTAGCCCCGCCTACTAAAGTGAACAGGATGTGAAAAAAAGCAAAAACACAACACGTCAAATATAAAACAGCAGTGCGATTCTGTAACCATCTCACCGTGAAAACTTAGGTGAAGTGAGCGTGAAGTGAGCTGTCAATAGTGTCAATTCCTAGCAAAACCTAACTCACATCACCTAAGTTTTCACGATGAGATTTTTACAGAAACGACCGGCTGCATAGAGATTAGAGGTACGAATTCGAATACAAATTACATAATTATCTAAATATACAGCTCAAGTTCTAAAAATAACCAACATTCATATTTCAGGAGTTTCGTTCCAAACGTCGGAATCACCTGTTATTTATATTTAACGCGTTTCGAAACTCTGTCATGGTCTTATTGCGTTCATACTGTGTCCAAGACGATAATCGCATTCTAGCCGGCCAGGGCTCCTACTATCAGTTTCGACTGCATGTCATTTGGATACACATCAACAACTGGAGTATACTTTGCATTGATACATTAATTCCGATTTTCAATGTAATTCCTGTTACCTCAAAACACGTATGTAATAATGGTATCTTCAGTGGATTGGCAACCCATTTTATTTTTAATACAAAACTGCTGGTTAGCAACAGACAAACGTTGCGTAAATCATGTCTCTACCAGCGCAGCGGTTTTTTAATTCTGTGTAAGTTTCAGGTTGGTGTAGACTAGATATTTATATCGGCCTAATAACTTATGGTGCCTTTCTCATTTTGTGAAGCATCGTCATTATTTTCATCTTACCATTAATAAAAACAATGATGAGAATCACATTCCAATTTCATCCCACTAACACATATTTTATGAGTATCCCAGCAGGTAAGATTAAAAAAAAATTTAAGCCTTGCATCTTTTTCCAGGACCTCATGCTAAGCTGTAAATCTGGATTTTTTAGAATCAGCCTGGACTTTGGATAAATAGAATAGAATACGCTTTATTATGTACACATTATAAAAAAAAAAAATTAATGCCCGGTTGATGGCAACAGCTTCGCCCGGGGTATCACATGGACTAAAAAATAACTAGCGAAATGTGAGTGTACTAAAAAGTACATCTCTGCTGAACTCTTCAGGGAATACAAGCGTGATATTATGTATGTATGTACAGACGCCACCACATCAAGTTACCCGAATCTGTTAAATTTTCCCAATCAACTTTGAACCTTATACTGTAGCGATAAAGTTGGAAATTTATCCTCTTAAAAAGTTTTAATAAGATAAATTTGCCCGATAAAAAATGTGTACTGTTAAAATTTAACTTTATAGGTACTTGTAGCGATAAAGTTGAAAAATCTATTAAAGAAATTTGAAAGATTGTAGTAGCTTGATGTGCTGGCGTCTGTACAAAGTTAAACAATGAACGAAGCCACGGTATTACAGTTTACGCCCTGTTCAAACAAGAATGAAATCAGGCCATGTCGTGTTGCAATCGACAATGAGCAATGGTAGAAACATTAGATAATTTATTGCAGTGCAATATCCAACACCATCTATAATGATTAGAGTTAGCGCCCTTCTGTCTCGCTGTGACGCTTCAAAGTTCAAATAACATTAGGTCAAACAACTGTTACTGGTACATTTTATTGGACTGATTTATGTGTTCACACCTATAAGGCTATCACCCCCCTGTACCTCGGAAAGCACGTTAAGAGTTAAGACGTTGGTCCCGGCTGGCATTCTTGGAACTTTGACTGTCGTCACGCGTCGTCAGAAGTTCGAAAGCTGACAACCAGTCGTACCAAGGGGTATCGTACTACCCAGTAACTAGGTTTTGGAGGTCGGATAGGCAGTCGCTCCATGTAAATTTACTGGTATTCAGCTGCATCCGGTTAAACTGTATGCCGATCCTAAAATAGTCGGGAAAAGGCTTGGCAGATGACTATCAAAGAATTAGATACCTAAGCTGTACGGTGAAGGTCTCTGTTTACCATTTCATGTAATAGTTTAGGATAATGAGAGCTAATAGCAGTAGGAAAACAGCTCACCATCTATCACTATCATCACACATTCACAGAAACGTAGGTAAATATTTTGATGTTATCATAACTAGAAAAGTTTTATGTAATTTTGAAAATGATGAATTTCTGGGGGAAAAACTTTCCCTTAAACTAAGTAGTTTCCATGTAAAAAGTCGTATAAGATGAAAATCAGCTGTCAGTGTTCCACAAGACTTTTTTAATATACCGACCCAATAACTAGGTGCGAGCATAATGTAGAAACAATGGAAATAAGTTGCGTCATGAGACTTCCTCCTAAGCATTCTCGGTACATGGGGAGGTACTACATAAATCTCCACATATTGCTTGGCTCCGAGTATCAGACTGTAAGAGAAACAGCCAACCCTTGGCCCGCTCGTTATTGAGCTCTCACTCCCAATATCCCTGTCTCTTTCATACCTAGTGTGAAATCCTATACCGTTGATATCTGCCGTCTCCCTCCAATTTCAATTTACTCGAGACGGATTTTCAGAGCTTCATAAGATCGCCTGACGTAGTATATGCGATAAAAGGAGATAAATTTCTTTTCTTTTCTTTGTTATTGAAGTCAAAGAATAATAATTAACTCAATAATATTTTAAAGCCAGAAATAATTTATTACAGGGATATGAACATATTAAACTAGACACGATAATATGAAACTCTATCTACCAAACGCCATCAACCCACCAAAAAAGATCAAACACTCACCAAACCGTCATGTTCTCAAAAAGTTTCCTAGTTTGTTTACACCAAAAATACATATTTAACAAACTAACAGAATCTATAAATCTTCAAGAGACTTAAATACTTTCAGAAAAACACTCCACAGATACCTAATACATAAAGCATTTTACACTGAATATTTAGAAGAAAAATAAAAGCCCGTATTTTATTTTTGTCACAAATAAATAATTTTGAATTTGAAACGATTAATTATATAGTCACCAAAACATATAATAATATCTCTCTGCTTCTGATTTGCCATTCCCTATCAAGATTGCCAGGCGTTTATCATGTTTCTTTTTTAGTAAAAGTATATGTCTTGTGTCCTGTCTTGCTAAATTGGTCGATGAATGATAAAATATTATGATTTTACTTGCGTACCTACTCGATGTGATCTAAATACTCAGGTTTCATTAAAAATCCTGTGCGACAATCGGATTGTGCTAAAGCATGAGAAATTAGGTACCTAATCTAAAATAATTAATTCATCCAACACAAAAAGCTTACCCTCATTTTGCCCATATTGCCTGTTGTTCATGCCAATCACATCAAGTGACACGAACATCCCGTCCTAAATTATTTAAATAACTCGCCAACAAAACCCAGTTTAAGATCAAAAGAAAACTGATTTATTTCACTTTTTCCAAGACATACCTAACTTACATCATCTATTCGATATTTTTCACTGCTTGCTGTTCAATTATACCAAATTTATTGACGATTTTCATTATTTATTCATAAAATTAAATATGATAATTTTCTACACCCAATATTATTTTAAAAACATTTCTTTTTCTGTTTTTTTTATTGCTAAATAGACCTGCTCTTGACCTCGATCACGCCTGATGGAAAAGATGGATGAGGTCTATGATGGAACGAGCATGCCCAGAAGATGCCTGTTCACTCTTGCTTTGAAGGAGGGAAATCTGAGACACAGAGATTTCCACATTTGAATACTCTGTATTTTTGCTTGTACTATGCGTCGCTACGCGATTCGTTAGGTAGCTAATAGAGACGACAATCTTTTGTTCTTGTTATAGAGTAAGTGCCTATATAGATGTTTCCGTCTCGCTCCCACACAATGGCGGCACATAAATCTACTGAATTCGGAAGCACCATAACGAAGGAAAATCCTCAAATGCTTTTAGTATAGTGCTTTTCTTATAGCGCATAAAATTAGGATGTAAGTAAAAGCAATCTTGGAATTAACTATATTGTAGGGGTTTTATTTCTGCTATACCTACATAATTGATATAATATATAGGTACGTAGTCTGCACACATTTCATTTATAAAAAAATAGCATAGTTGATTTCAAAGTCAATGTAAACTTTTTTTAATTTTCTTAGTTTCATTTTATTAGTATGTATGTACTTACTAACATTTTCACAAAAACTTTTGCAGAGGCAATGAGAGCAGCTATAAATTTATAGTGTTTTTTTATAAGTATAGGCAGTCTGAGGTTTTATATCTCTACGCACGTGTCGCAGAAACCTTTGGCAGTTGGCACACGAGTGCTATTTTTTCATCGCCTATATAAAACCACAGGATATCAAAAGGGACGTATAAATTGCGTACTATTGACAATAACAACAAAAGCCAGCGGTCCTTCATTCAATCGAAGGTGACCGAGCCTTCTAAGGGCGGAGAAGTCATTGCGCAGGAGTGGGTGTGATCTTCTGTGACTGTTGCCGCGAGGGTACAAGGATTGATGGAAAATATTATTTGATGTTTTCAAAGGAATTTAAATAAATTCTCAAGTTTTTGAAAAGACCGTTAAGTACCGTTCAGACCGCGTACTTTAAAGAAAGCATTTTACTCTATAATAACTCGAGATTATAATTCTGTTCCTATATTACTATTTTTTTAATTCCAGCACTTGTCACTGAAGCATTAGTTTAGTTCTTGGTTTTTGGATATGAAAATAATGAGGCTCACATACATTTTTTTAAATGTAGATATGTAGGTAAATGTAGATTCTGAAAACTGTTCCAAGTAATGGTTTAATTAAATGTGAAAACTTTATAAGATAGATACTTAAGGACCTACTTGTATAAAATGGTACATTTTAAGAAAACAACATTCCTTTTTGTAGTTCAATATCCATGAGAGGTTCATGCTTGGTAAAATTTTGCCATCGATATAACCTGACAAATTAACGTAAGTACCTACTGTCATATTTTATTTGCTCTAAGTCCCAAGAGCTTTCAAATTTCTGAAAGCCCGCGTCATTGCTATAATTTATACACTAAGTGTTACTACGTTGTATCGTAGGTAAGGATGCGCGTACGCACAGAGTGTGCGGTCGCCATTCAAGATCATCCCTCATTGTCCCTTTGTCCGACTGTCAGTGGCGGCCCAAACATGTATTCTCTCAGGCCTTAAAAAAAATCAATGTTTACCTTTATAGTGGAGCACATATTTTTATACAAAGTGTGATTCATAATGAGGAGTTTACAGAATAACGCCTGTCCACAATAGACAACTGTGGGCAGGAATTAAAGGTGCCCATGCCGTGATCAATGGATACGACTTTACGCAGGTATGGGAGTAAGAAAGTCCTGTAGGTAGGTAATTTTACGTAATGCAAGTTTGCAAGTACGAAACTTTAGGGTTTATTTGTAAACGATGATTAAAGTTACGTTTTAATGTGTAAACAGTCGTTAGTCACAGCTTAACTTTAAGCAACATTTATGAATAAAGGGGCTTGTCTTTGCCCATTCTGTTATAACTGGACGTTCAGATATGTAATGCTTACATAATCAGCCTATAACGTTCCCACTGCTGGGACACAGGCCTCCTCTCGGTGAGAGGGAGTGGGCCGTAATCAACCACGCGGGCCCAGTGCGGGTTGTAATGTATGTAATGCTTATTTATTGCTAATAATGAATATTTAAAATCAATATTTAAGCTTTATCGCGCACGCCTCTGCAAACTTTGTAATCGCCCAACATTTATCAGTGAAGCGTACACATCAAATGAGCACATAAAATATAATTTGACCGTGAAATATCTGGAACAATGTTACAAAATAAGGTGAAGAAATGTTGGCACGGATCCGTCGTCATTGAGAACATGAATACGTAACAACACAAATTGTTCCTGTCATTGAACGGTCAACTATAAGCAAATTATGTTTTACGAACTAAATATTTTGTGCCAAAATTTCATAAAAATAAACAAGCAACTTGCGTGGGAAATGTTCCGTTGTATGACAAAACAAATTGAATTGTGAGAAAACTATTTAACTGAGTTTCAATTTTGTTCGTATTTTTCTTTATCCTTGTTTATGGGGCTTCTTCAGTAGGTAGCAATCTAACCTTAACGTAAAGGTCCCCTTAATTTAAAACACGTAACAAAAATCTAGTCACAATCTCATCTCAGCGACAATCCATGTCAAAACTTGTTAAAAATGTAGGGAAATTAGAGGTATTTTTGACAGATTGAGACTGAGATCAGGGCTCTCTGCTTATATTACTTTAAGTTTTGTTATTGACATAAAGAAATAATGTTAAAGTATTTTTATGATTTTCATGAAGGCAAGGTACATTACAGACACATTGTCAAATTCGTTCCCCAGCTGAGGAATTTAATTTTAAGAACGCTGTCAGTCTGGGGGTGTAAAAAAGGCCACTTTGGCAGAATCATAAAAGGATAACATTATGAATCGTAATGGACAGTTAACTGTTACGTTAATCGTATCAAATCCCATTGGTGAAGGATTTTTCAGTTATTTTCTTTTGTCTGTGCTAAAAAACCAATGAATTAAATCCTAAATCCAATCCTAATCTCTTTGATTATACCGACGTAGTGTAGCGAAAAAAAGAAAACACGGACTGTCTTCGCCATGTTATACCTAATTCAAAATGTTATCCTTTTATGATTCTGCCAAAATGGCCTTTTTTACACCCCCAGACTGACAGCGTTCTTAAAATTAAATTCCTCAGCTGGGGAACGAATTTGACAATGTGTCTGTAATGTACCTTGCCTTCATGAAAATCATAAAAATACTTTAACATTATTTCTTTATGTCAATAACAAAACTTAAAGTAATATAAGCAGTACTTTCTTGCAGCCATACAGGGCCATACAGCGGTGAAATTAGCTACTCGACCGCCACAATATGGGTGGTCGAGGAACTCATTCATTGATCAGCTTTGAAAGCAGGATCAGTGTAAGTAAACAGACCACCGCGGACACCGCCGGATGGCCGGACACTTCCGGACGGATGTTCCACGAAACTAATTGTATCAACCGCTTCAACTGTATGAAGAAAGTTTATAATTGCAAATTAAATAAATAAACGAAAAATGATCCCCAAAAATGTTTCAATGATGGTCAGAAATAATTGAACAGGGGGCCTAAAAAGGCCACTTTGGTGAATCATAAAAGGATAATTAAAAAAATATTAATCATAATGGACAGTTAACTGTTAAGTTAATCGTATCAAATCCCATTGGTGAAGGATTTTTCAGTTATTTTTTTATCTGTGCTAAAATACCAATCAATCCAATCCAAATCCAATCCCAATCTCGTCGATTATACCTACGAAGTGCAGCGAAAAAAACAAAAACATGGACTGTCTTCGCCATATTACGATTCATAATCCTTTTATGACTCGCCAAAGTGACCTTTTTAGGCTCCTGCAATAACACTTGCGTCCGAGTTTCTTGTCGAGTTCATGTCCAGAATTGTAAAAAATACATGCTTGCTTAGCATAATCATCTATAACGTTCCCATTGCTGGAACACAGGCCTCCTCTCTGTGAAAGGATGTGGGCCATAATCCACCACGGGGGCCTTTCGAATTTTTTTGGTTCTAGCACATGCCGGTTTCCTCACAATGTTTTCCTTCACTGTTTTTAAGAGCCGTGGTGATGAAATAAATTACACAAAATAAAGCGCCTGCATGGGATCGAACCCACGACCTACAACTACTAAGTCGGGGTCGCTACCGCTGGGCCACCACTGATCCTTAGGTAGGTACTTACAAAAGTGATTTTTTCTAACTAGGACTATAAGTAGGTAATTACCAAAGTCACGGCAGTGGTTATGCCTACTAGAAAAGCTGCTTCTCAACAATCACAAGCAAGGAAATTAAAACTTCATTTTGTCCGTTTTCGTGCTCACCCGCACTCACTTATCCCCATAACTATTCACCTTAGATGAATGATTGGTCTCGCTGCACTCGGCAGCGAGACATTGGTCTCGCTGCCATTCATCATTCATCTAAGCTGTTTACAATAACTGTTGTTTTATAGAAGCAATCGCCACACATTCAATTTTGAAATTAAGTCATTCTAAATTTGCTTCAGTAATCGAATGCAACCAGACAACCTTTACAGTAACTACTTTCAGTACCTACTTAGTTTACGTATTACGGAAGATTTGTGTTCTGGTTTCTACATTGCACGGCGTTCACCTTTTAATTTATAATAATTTTCAGAACTCGACTGATTTCTTAAGGATTAGCCACAAACAGTATTAGATACGGAACAGTGGAAGGCGGGGAGGCCTTTGCCCAGTAGTGGGACATTTTAAGTTACAACATAACTTAACACCACGCCTGTAAGCCCTGAAGGGTTAGGCAGAGATGAGTACAGTCAAATTTCGCCAGGTATGATTAATCATACCTGGTGAAATTTGGCTGTACTCATGGGACTTAAGTCCCATGTAATACAAGACAAGCCTATTGCCATCAACCGGGCACAAATTCAGATTCCAGGCTGCTATATCTTACTGTAAGTAAATATGACTTAAATCGGTCGCCGTTTACTCTTGTACTGTGAGCACCCTTTGTAAACCGTTGAAAACTATTTTCTCCGAAGACGTTGTGTCATCAGCAAACAATTACATGATAATGACTAACTCTAAAAAAAAAACACGCAGACCCACATCTGTTGCCCAAACTTCAATTGGTTTCTTCTCGCCTCCATCCCAAACACATGGCGCTTTGTTCTTAACAAGACCAACGAAACAATCACGAAAGGGAAACAAACAAGTGCTGGACTTGTCACTTCATAAACTATTGTAATAAAGTAACTGTCCACTCGTGGGAACTCTGCCTTACCAGCGTTCGCATCCGGATCTGTACCTGACTTAAGTTTTTGCAGGATCGTCGTAAAACACTCGTCGGTAAATGGGTGTCCATTGATCCATTGAATGCTCTTGTCTTATGTCTTGAGTGTCGGTCTCTCTGAGTGATTGAATGAAGATGAGGAGTTACTCATTCTAAACGATTGTCAGTTGTTGAGGATACTTGTATGTTCTTAAAACAAATGGCCCAAGTTTTATTGGAGTCATTAGTCGAGCTTGAATACAGCTAAGTTTATGATGCCTTTACGTAGTATTTGTCATAATAACTCATATTCCTTCTTATTTGTCTGTAACTCGTATGGTGTTTATAATAAAGAGTATTCCATTCTACATATTCTAGAACGACATAAAACTTTCTTGATTATATATTGGAGCTAAATATATCTAGAAATCATTCATGCATTTTGTTATCTTTTGTGAGACAACACTTAAATAAAAGAGAATATTAAGTTAAATGCAACGAAAAAGTTAGCAATCTGGACAAACAAAAATCAACCGAAAGGATTTTAAAATTCATTCATAAAGATTGTCTACCTGCGAATCCGTTGCTCGTAGTACGTGCAGTTGTAAATTATTATGAATGAACACCATCCATGAATGAAGGTGATCAAATAGGTAGAGGCTTCCGCCTTCTCCATATAGCGGATTGAAATCAATTTCATGGTCCCGCACCGTTGCATAAAACTAAGTTCTAACACAAACAGACACCGTGACAAAACCGTATTTTTGCGTGCGATTTACTCGAAATAACAAATTGTATGAATGAACGCCTCCAGAGAATAGGTATGCTCAATCGAAACATGGTCGCGATCAGGGACTCCATTTAACCGAATAAAATATCATTCGAGATTATGAACGACTATTATTTTATTGTTGTTGTTGTACCCTTCGTGGAATGTGGCCATTTAATTTCAATTGTAGAGTGACACTTGGGGTAAAATGTTGAATATTTGAAGCTTATTCAGTTAAACTGTTACGAACGGTACGAACGAACGACTGTAGGTAGGTAGGTATACACAACACAAAGTAATACAATACAATAGGTAGCATTATATACCTACCTGTAATCAAAGCATACATTTAATCAATTATCAATAATTGCGATAAATGTTATCAAACAATACAAATAGATTGATATTAAATTATTGTTTATTTTATCTTTATATATGTTAGTATTGTAAAAATGAGTGCTTCATATTAAAGATAAAATCAGTGTTTCTTATCGACAACTCCTTGAATAACTACTTTAATAGATATATCTACTAGTATATTATAACTATCTAACGTCCTGATTAAAACAATAGGTATCTATCTCTTAAGCATTTAAATTATAGAGCATTACACTAACCTTATTTTATTTATTAAAATATACTACATAACTTATTTATAACTTTATTTTTGTCTAGATAATGTTTACTAAGTACTCAACCACGTAAGACCTCCAACGTTCTAAAATAATAACAAACCTGCTGTGTCTTAATTTTTGGTGTCCCGACGGCGACGCTCTGTCTGGAGTACAGAATCCTGTCCCATTATAGTAGCACATTTAAAATTTCACTTCATTTTTGCCATTACAAATCCTTTTAAAGGCGCGATACATTGACGTGGGTCTCCTTTCCGGTTAACAAATAAAGGAACCAATTATTAGAAATACCAACGCGTAGCCATCATCTTCTCAAAAGGCCCTCCACACGGCTTCCGAATTTCAAAGAAACGCGCGTAAAAGGATAAGGGATTAGCGTAATTTAGATTATTCAATCGAATAAAAGCCGAATGCGAGGAAATCAAATATGTCCAAGTGTGACGTATCCTTTATTCCACGTTTGCTAAAAAACTGCGTCGAAAACATAGAAGCATAATCGGAAATATAAATTAGCTCGTGTTTTTCTGCGCGAACAGATAATTTATAGAAGAGAGAAACTTTTTTGTCGTTCAGTTGTTACGAAGTCCAACGTTGCCTTTGTCAGAGAATATCGGAGTCTCGGAGACCCCCCGCGGCAATCTAATTCCCCCTTTCAGATGGTCAATCTAAAAGTTTAAACGTTTTATTTCTTTCTTAACATGGGGATCTGCCAGATGTAACAAATTATAATAACTACAACAAGCATTTAACTACTTCTACTTAATTTATTTTTATAGATGATCATTAGCGTGAGATGGGTGTTGAAATTTATTCGTATTCAAATGCTTTTCCTTACTTCACTACTTTCAAACTCTGTACGAATTGTTAAGAATAAACAATGCAACAGAATTGTTTAGTTTTTTAAACTATCAAAATGTCCTTTGTAAAAAAATATTTTCATAGGAATATGTACGTTATACACTTATAATATAATCAATAACTGACACATTTAACTTGCCCTTAACTGAGTAACGCAGTTTGCAATTACAGGCTGCAAATCAGATAAGATTAGCGAATAGCGATATGGATAGACTATAGGAAAAATGCAACGTGCCATCCAATTCAATAGGTAGGTACCTATATAATAGTCTGTTCCAAAAGTATCTGATTAAAATGTCAACAAAAACTGATCAAGTTAAATTATTATGTAGTCTCTCATTATGTATATGGAATTAGTAACACATTCGTCTGTATTTACGTTTCAACTTTATATCTCACCATATTTTTTCAACAATTATTGTTTAAATAGAATTATTAAATTATTGTAATTAAAAAAAAAATAAGGTTACCTATACATATAAAATTAACCTCAATTATTGTCGAATGAAAACCATCTTTAAGTGATTTAAAATAAGAATTTCGGGTTTAATTTTCAAATAATCAAATCAAGGCACTTCCAATCGACATTCATAGGTAGGTACGTTTTGTGATCCATTTGCTTACATTTTCATCGTATACTTTTGGACCAGAGCATACAGATTCTATCTATCTATCACAAGTTTTCTAGGTGCCCATAGTACATGTTATTGTAGCACTTCGATAATGCATATTTCCAATGCCGACCAGATAGGTGCAGTGATATGCAATGACTATTTTATCGGCATTCAAGGAAGTAGGTATAACGAATGAGCCTATTATCTAGTAATATCTAGATATCAGGGATGTTTGTCACATAATTTTCCAGAAATTCAAGTAAACATATAATAAATTAATAAAATACCTAAAATAATGTTGATAATTCTACAAATTTTTGTCAAAAAAACTAAAAAATTTAAGTTATATTAAGAAAGGGAAAATAACAAAAGTCCCGTCACTATTTTAAATGGGTGACTACTTTAAATAACGATGAAAGCTCTATTATGCACTAATCTACACCACAGATCTTAAAGGATACCCTACAAGTTACCTACAGGCCTCTTTTAAACGGTTTTATAAAGCAGCGGGGTAATTGTGTAACACACTAACAGTAGCAATGGCTGTCATTTTGACAATTCAACAACATTCATTGCGTTATATACGTTGTTGAGCAGACAAATTTTTCGAACATAAGAAGCAATGGATTAAAAATATCCTTCTAAATCATGCAGATTGTGATTGAAAGCGTGTTACGCAACTAAAGTACCTACTGGAATTGCTAGATAGACTGTAATTTTATTTAGCTATAAGTACCTATATAACAGCAATCCGTGAAGCTATAAGTAGACTAACATAGACAGTCCGAATTCAATGAAAGCTAAAGTCCCCTTGACTATGAATTTACTTTCCCCACATCTCAACTACCGCATCCTCTATTCATAAAATAACGCTCCTAACCTAACCAGCTCTCATCATTGAGCCATCAGCTGTGCTCGGGTGCCTCTGATAACGATAATTAATCATGAGCGCACAGACCGATGACCATTAGCAAGGTGCTGACTCATCGCGACCCGGTGGTCGAAGGACGGTGGACCAGATAAACCTAACAAGTTATGTTTCTATGACGGACTTGTTAAATACTCTTTAGCAAGGAAGAGTTCCCAGCGATTCAATATTGATACAAATGTCTTTGAATTTGTTAATGTCTTAAATGGAATACTTGTCGGATGAAAGTTTTAGTCGCATTAATATTAATATTAGATCAGAGTTCTAAACCATAAAATGCCTGCCCGGCTGAATAATTTTAATCCTCAGTAATCAGTCCCTTTCTTCTTTATTTCTTTCTACAATAGTTTATACTGCTGAGTGTTTATGGTAGCAAACGTTTGACCAAATTGAGTTATTCCAGCTGCCAGTTTTTGCATCGACGCGTGTGTCCAACACTTAGGTGGTCATTCTTAAAGCCGTAAATTGTTGAAAGCTGTAGTGTGTGTGTTGGTATTGGTAACAAGTAACAAATCTGTTAGTAATTAATTGGCGATGTTTGACAGCTCATTCACAACAAACAGCAGGGAGCGTATTGTGGCCGCGTCCGGATACGTTCATATTGACAGCTCAATTCCGCACTTCCGTACGCGTGCGACGTCCTAAAACTCTTTGGGAGTTTTAGGACGTCGCACGCGTATTGTACTAAGAAATATTAGTCATTTAATTAAAGTACCAGTAGTGGTCTAAGTCAGACGGGCTGTATAATTTATGGCAAGTACCTACGTTATAAACGGTTACGTTATAAACAGGTCATCGATCGTCACAGGAAATGAAAATCCATGGAATAATTTGAATCATCAGTTCTTGTAAAATAGTTGCATGCTGTGTTGACTTTGTAGTAAATAAAACATCTGCTGATGTTGCTGAATTTATTCTTAACCAACAATATATACAACCTACAACTTTCCAAGAAAACCAATAGCAGATTTAGTTGTCCAATGTCGCCAAAGACTAACGTGGACTTTTAAATTGGACGGACGCGGCGCGGCGACGGCGACATGTAATAAACGCAGTGTTCGCTACGTTTATCGATTTTCTGATTTAGCCTCCCCCAGTAGATAACGACGACAGGTAACAGGCCACCACTATTTACACGATAGACTCACTTTAACTTGTGCATCGTTTAAAATACATTTTATAAATTAGTTTAGTTTTGAAGCTGTTTGTTTTTCGCTATTAAGACAAATTGTATCTGTTGAGGACATTTAATGAGCGGTGACGATTTTATAAGCAATCAGGGTCCCATTTCATCATAACATTGTAGTCTGTAAAAAATATATCACAAACTAGATCTTGCCTGCGGCTTCGCCCGCGCGGAATTTATCCCAGGAGAACGTACTACCGGGATATAAAGTATCCTATATGATAATCCAGATCCAGGAGGTCCTGTCTGTGTGTCAAATTTCATCCAAATCCATTTTGCCGTATTTGCGTGATTGAGTACCTAACAAACATCCACCACACATACAATTTTTCACATTTATAATAGAATATTAAATAGGATTCGTAGGATAAATCACACAATTCAACATAATAGTCAAATCTATCTCAAGATTAAAAAAAAGCAAAGAAGCAAAAAACTGCCACACAGTGGATAGTTATCAATTAAGCCAAATGTACAACAACAATACAACCGATAAAAAGCCCAATAAAATAAAGTGTACATTAACAAAGATATACGGCGGACGCGCAGCAGACTTTCCTTTGATTGGACGCCGATTTATTGTGCGGAAATGCCGTTACTACGTAATATTTCCGCCCCGCACTATTCATTTTCCCTTTTTTACAGAAAAAAGGGCGCGATACATCTTAATCGAAGCATCTACTTTGTCGAGGGCGAGCGCCGCCGTATCACCCCGCGCCACAGACGAAATGTGTTTTATTCGAAATCGCTACAAATATCCGCAGTTATCAAAGCCGTTGCTACGGAACTTTTTTAGCATGTGGTGCTTTGTGAACGAATGAAGATAACCGTTTTCGCAGCGGGAGATTGTCAGGGATGTATTGCTAACTTTGGCATTAGTGTTTTATCAGAGGAAGAATTTAATAAAACGTTCCGTGGTTTGAAATAAAAACTTGTTATCTAAGACATAAAAAAAACACAAAAAAAATGCTAGGTGCTACGCAAGTGCTACGCGTGAACCACGTTAATGAGCTACCGAATAGAGTGGGAGGAAAACAAAAAGTATCTACACAAATGAATTAATTTATTGGCAGCAAATAAGAAAATTGGCCTTTAGTCCAATCAATAAGACAAATGATTCCGAACCTCGCCCTGCGGAATCGAGACGTAACCCCAAAACGCTCGCATCCGCAGGAATGATATACGCGAGGGTATTTCCTGACACCGGCCAGTAGCTACTTGATTTAGCGGAAAGTCAGATAAAACCTAATGCGCACAACAAAAAATATATCACAATACCCACGCCATAAATATGACGGCCTGTCGTAAACCTTTATGTCTGTGCGTTGTAGTTGGCACGTGAAAAATGGCTGTTGCGATACATATAGGAAAACTAAAACATTTTTGCGGATGGTGGATACTAGGAGAGTTATTACGTTACAAAACATAACTCGGTTCGTAAAACAGGCGTGGGTATGAAAAAACTACGGATTGTTCCATAAAACTCACAATGGTTTTTCCAGAGGAAAGCGCAGTCATTCCAAGCAGTCATGATTATATTTATTAATAGCTTTACTGAGTTTGTTTCAAGCTTTAAAGTATTCATATTCGAATAAGCAGCTAATCCGTGTAAAAGCTTTAACGACGTGACGACAGGCAATAACAAAAATGAAAATCATCGGGCGCTCCAGGAAGTCAGTTATTAATTTTCGTTAGGTATACAACATAACGTGTTTATTAGAGAACGGCAATAAATCGAGCGGGTCGTGGGGGTGCGTGGCTCAGGGTTAGCCGCAAAATGGCTCGAGCGCGTGGCGGCTAAGCTCTAACGATGTTCTTCAGATCCTTCTAACATATTTGATGACTGTGATTTACTATCAGATCAGATTAGGAAGTATATTTTGTTGAAATAACTTGTGGACACGTGTCAGGGGGTAAGTTTGGATTTGGTGGCGGATATAAATTCTTTGTGTTATTAAAACAATAATAGAGCAGAGCTATATCTATTTCAATTTATTAGTATCTTTTAATTTATATTCTGATATATGTATATACCTACTAATTTATTGTAAGTTATTCGATTTCGTAAGTACCTATGTACGAGTGCTACGCCGTAGCACAAGACCAAACAAAACGTAATAACTTTATTTGACATTCATACCCAGTAATGGATTCAGTAAAAGCATCAGCATGACCATTGAGTATACCTAATGGCTATGGTTTTTACTGTATATATTTCGACGCCATATTTTAGTTTGTTGTAGCTAGTTTTGGATATTATATTTTTATTTTAATAGTTTGTGAGTTAGTTTAGTATAACAAAAATATCCAGTGTTTATATTTTTATTCTCTTTAATAAATATGGTTATTTTAATTTTCCATTACTTTTTAAACTTTTTGTATCTTTTATTTCTACTAAAAGCAATGCTCCTCTCTCACAAACCAGGTGCATAGCTGATGTGGCCACGTTATCTGTTTGCAGTCGACTGCGTGCTGACCGACCCACTGCTCGTCCATCATAACGATATTACGCTTACACCGACAATATTGTATTTCATATTGCTGTTTCGGAGACACCCCAACAATCAAAAATAAACTCTAAGTCCTACGTCCAAGGACAGAATTCGTTTGAACTTTTATTACAAAATCAATACACCCCGCAGTCATTCGGAACAAACCATGCACTATCACTATGAATTATTGTCATGGGAAATTGAATCTTATATCAACTTAACAGAAGCAAATATCGCTATTTGTTGACGATG
The DNA here is from genome assembly GCA_927399505.1 of Luperina testacea. NCBI lineage: Eukaryota > Metazoa > Arthropoda > Insecta > Lepidoptera > Noctuidae > Luperina > Luperina testacea. Next base: position 10,592,648 of record OV656768.1, on the reverse strand, counting down.
TTCGATAATGTTTTGTCCAAGCGGCTATAATACGCCAAGTCATAAATATGAAGCACTTATTAGGTCATATCATGCTTACAGAAGTGTCAATGAATGGGATAAAGATAAGTTGATGCACCCCTGTCCCTGCAACCCTGTAAAGTACGTAAAATCACTTGTTTTTCCTTTTCCATTAAGTTCTTTACTGGCTTTAGGGTTGTTTTACTAATATGTATTTCTTTTCTTGAGATTACACAAAGCAGCGTTGCATCATGTAAGTACCTACAGTTTTTCTTCTAACTTACTTCTCCAAGTTACTATTAATTAAGTGATATAAGTACAGACTTTTTAATGGGGCCAAAATCAGATTCTTTTTACTTACTTACTGAACAGTTAATACATTGCCTTATAAACAAACGTCCCATTTTTTTCAATTCAAAAAAGAAGAATTTTGCAATTTCAATCCATTACCAATTTCAACGATTGGCCCACACGAACCGTTTATAATAACAAACTGACAATATGTCAGCTTCATACCGAAAGCTTGTATTTCGTCATTTTGTTGTATTAAACTAATCGGCTTAACCTCCGCTTCGACAATCAACTGCTTCCATTGGGCCCTTTCACTGCGACAGATTCGAAGGCGTTTCGAGAATTTATTGAAAATAATTCTCAGTTTGTTTGCCATTGTTGAGCTACCGACGACTTCAGTCCTTTGTGCTCTGTTATTATTTATTTAATAAACGGCTACACCTCTTTGTTGAAATGTTTTCGATCAATGCCACAGATAGAGGTTCGTTTCATTCTCAGTTTTGTAAGTCGGAGATATTCACACATCTTTAATCTGGTCTTTATATTACCCCTACAACAGTTTCCGATTGGCTGTTTACATTTCATTGTGTAATTCATGGTAAAAAGTCCTAAATATTTGTATTTTCTTTGTAATTGAGGTTGAATCCCGAGTTCAAAGTCAAAGTCAAATCATTTATTTCAAACAGGCACATTAAAGGCACTTTTAAACGTCAAAAATTACAGTAAAATTGATATAATCCTCTAATTTGTAATATCCTTGTTTACAAAGTGTACTTTTAATATGAGTTTTAAATTTTCTTTAATTTAATTGCAATATGTCACAAGGTATTTTGTTGCAGCATTTAACACAGTACCTACCCCATAAAAAATTAATTATAAGAGATCTCTGGCCTAACTGCCCTGCTTGTGATGCAGCCTCCTTCATCACTTGTTTCGTATCTCAGGCCGGGCTGTCGTGAAAATAGCCCTTTGGACACAGCACTGTTTGTTTACGATACGCCGTATATACCGCGCCGAAGAAAAATCTATCTATCAACAAGCATCCATACAACAGTGACGACCGTGCCTACACACGGCGAATAAATCGTAGTTTTTCACGGCAAGAAAAACGTACAACGGGCCTAAGGCCCGATCAATAGTTGTCTTATCCAAAACATTTTAGGCTGGTTACAGGCATAGTTTGTAAATATATATGATTTTATTTCTGTAAAGTAGGTTTATACAAACAAATTTACACGTCAATAATATTTTAAAAACTATATGAGGTCGATGTTTCCTAACCTAAAGAGTAGTAATCATGGTTATTAAGTACCTTAGGGAGATTTCGATCACCCGCAGTGATTTATGACTACACTAACGTATGGACGACGCCGTACAGAAGTAGGCACATCACGTAGGTAAGTACCTATGGCGTAGCGATCTATTACCTTTCATGTGATCTTAACAGATTTGACTCTCTTTAATCGTTAACTTTTTCTTCTTTTTCATGTAGCTGGCACGACTGTATTTTAGATCTTGTTGGCTCAAAATTTCGCCACTTCTAAATTTCCAATGCGTCGTCGGTGACAGCATAGAGGTCACTTTAACTGCATGTCCCCGAAACTTAACGGCCCTCTGTGTGTTAACTATCCTAACTATAGATATCATAATAACATGAGATTTATTGGTATTTTGCAATTTGACAAAACTTTATGAAACCTCTATTTTCGAGAGTGGTAGTTCACAGTGTGGAATACCTATCACAGTCCCACACAAGCAGTATTTAATATACCTACAATACGAATTTCTCGTAGACAACCTCGTAGTATCGTAGAGCCTTCGTAGAGGGCTACTTTTAAAAACATCTACACCAGATTGAACTACAAGGAGAAATAAATAGAACAGGTGAATAGAAAACACTACAGCCACAGGTATTCCAGTAATCGGGTCGCAAGCTATCGCGGTTGGCAGCCGACGATTAGATAAAGGGCCGGGACTGGTAAATATTGTAACGGTAAACAATGATCGGTCACACAGCGACACGACTTGTGTCGTCCATAATATTTGCTCGTCACGTGGACTGTTTGATCGGAACATCCTCCGTTTGTTGATGTGCAACGAGGCTGTTCTTTGACAGTAATAAGCTGGTTTTATAAACTTGAAAATATCTGAAGCTTATTTAAATTATCAAAAATATCGAGAAATATGTGAGAGTGTTCCAAATTAACTTACCTTATTGAGCAGAAAACAAAAACGTCTTCTGTCAACACAACACATCGCATTGCTTTAGCTACATAGTTAGGAGAATTTCCAAATATTAGTTAATCAATCTAAAATTCATAAAACATCTTTGTTTTATGAATTTTGTTTGATGATGAATACTCCGGAGTAGTTACGTACATTCTAATGTCCGTAACTAGTCCGGAGTATTCATCATCACTTTTATCTAAAAGTTTATCTCAACTGTTACCTACCCAAAACTAAAGCCTACCCAGTTACTCTACCCAAAAGCCTACTCAGATGTTCAGGATTCTTCTCCGTATCGCTTCACATGAAGCGTTCACAGTTGTGTTGTGTAGGTATTTTGTTGCATTTCGTTCCGTTCTCTGCATCTGTAAGGACTACCGTTATCGTATCAACTTCAATTTTCAAAAAAACAGAGATGTTTCTTATTTGTTTATATGTAAATATTTTACTTACTGGTTGTAAGTTTGGAATACTACTGAATGAAACTTTGCACAGGGTGTGATAGGAAAAACAATGAGATAATTTCAATCATTTTAATATGTATTCTGATAATAATTTATATATAACACATTTTTACAATCTCGTTTATCTTCTATGATGGGAGGGAAAAACTTAAACACTGCGTGGAAATTGATTATGGATATAAGAATGGGTACAATGTACGTAATGAATACGTATTATTATTTATTTATTATTATTTTCTACTAACATCATATATCTATTACGAATGTTCATAAACTAGACAATATATTTTCTATACCGTATGGGAATACTTTATATTCTCGGTAACTAATCACACAAGTATGTACATAATATACATTTACCGTTAATATTAATCTAAATTCATACGCTTGTACGTATATTAATATAAAACTTTGAATATACATAAATAACTATCAACTAGACATATTCGACTATGATAATACTGAATCTTACATCTAGATATTGCATTCTGATAAAATCTGGTCATTTCTCATAATATTACTTAGCTAAAGTGACACAGGTTTTTACACAAATATACAAACTCTCCCCAACATGGAATGCATCATCATCACTTGACGAGCGCCTGCAACAAGGACACTCTCAAAAATCAGCTGAAAATTTCACTTGACTCATTAATATTAGACATAATTATATTACAAATAAGTAGGAACTCCAGATACCTTAAATTTTCCAATCCAAGTACGAATAAATGTACTTGTAAGTCGTATTCGAGTTACTTTTTGAATTGAACAATACTTTTAACAAATTCATAACGAAAACTACGAAACATTTGCTCATAATTTTAAATGTCGCTCGTTTGGAGAAATCGGTTTATTTTGTTGATAGACTGCAGTATAGTTGTAAAGTATTTAATTCTATTGACTATTTGTACTAAGAATTGATTAAATACCACCATAGATTTAATGGAAAAGAATGTCTCATCTCTATGTAGTGCAAGATAAAAAAAAATAAAAAAAAAAATATAGGTGACTCAACTGTCTTCAGTGCTTTTCTATTGTGACTATAGCAATGTATTCGTAGGCACCGTGGCGATAACAGTTTGCACTGCGACAAATAAACCGAATTTTACAAACTACGACACATGGACTAGGTAATCACTTCAACTCTTTGTATGTAGGTAGGTAAGTTTCACCACCAGCATCCACCTCCTTGTGGCGCATGACCAGCCACGGGCGGCTGATGATGCATGGACTGATGATAGGGCGGCAGGGACATGCCCAGCGGTGGTAGACCGTCAGGCTTGCCCACACACGGCCTGCCATCCTTCACCAACACCGGCACCGCCACCCTCCGCGGAGAGTTCAGCCCCCCTACGTTCAAGTCATGAGCTCCCTTCTCCTGCACTGCCCTCTTAGTCTTGTATCTGTGGTTCTGGAACCATATCTTGACCTGCGTCGGCGTCAGTCGTATCAAGCTGGCGAGGTGTTCCCTCTCGGGGGCTGACAGGTACCTTTGTTGACGGAAACGTCTTTCAAGCTCGTAGGTTTGCGCCTTTGAAAAGAGTACTCGTCGTTTGCGTTTCTTGTGTGTGAGGCTGTCGGAGCCGGGGTTGACGGTGGGTTCGTGGTCGTGTTCGTCGTCATGCTCGATATCGTGCTCGTCGTCGTGATCATGTTCGTGCCGTGCGTCGTTCACCGGCGGCGACGATGCCGACGGACCCACGTACGAGAGCTCCGAAGCACGGGATGTGCTGTCTGGACTTGCTTGCTGGCCAACAACGCCTATGACGAAAGAAAAATGCATATTAGTCAAGTCAATGATTAATTTAGTAAATATGCAAATTAGGAATTAGTTGGATTATATAATGTCACCATTTATAACGTGAGAAAATTTTCAACAACTAATAAAATCATACATAACTAGTAGCAATATAACCACTAAACAAAACGACGCTCGTATCAAACACTCACACTAAATCTCCAGTTAATCTCGCGAGGGTTACGCTCTATTTAACTCTTAGCTAGATGCCATGTTCATGTTCCAACAAATAATGGGACGTGAAAAAATCACAGCAAATATTACATTGTTCCGTATTCACCCCTCGAAGGTTCAGTTGTTTCACACGGATATGATAATACGGGCGGGCGGGGCACGCCTGGGCGTGGTGGACCAGAGAGGGGGTGGGTCGCGAGCCGGGAGGGGGGAGGGGGGCAGCCACACCCACCCCCCGGCAGCTGGCAGCTTTTGTTCAACGATCGTCCTGCTTACCTTCATAAGCGCAACCAGGAAATTTAATAAAAGTATCGAGTCACGGATTCTCTTTATCTCCTAACTTAGTGGGTTATTTTGTGACATTGCAGTAAGCTTACTGCTACATTTTATAACGTTGTCGCCGACAGATATTACAAAATCATAATCTAAAATGCAAAATTATTAATTATTTATTTGTTGGTCGAAATAAAATATTTAACATTATATTATATTTATTTCCTTTATTTAACTAAATACATATAAATTATATTTTTAAATATTAGTATAAAAAAATATAAAAAATAGCAGCCCACCGGTATCGGGAACAGGGTCCAAGCTACCGGCGGCGGCGGTCAGGGCTCCATAAAAAGGAACCTCCTAACAATACGGGCCGTGTCCAGAAGTACCGCTTTCTGGATCAAGCCCTTGATCCAGCTGCCCAACGAGAGCCTCCTCAGGTGTTAGTCGAGGCTCTTGGCTATTATTCCATTGGCTGTCACGACTATCGGCACAGTGATCGCTGAGTCCACATCCCACATGTCGACAACCTCTATATTATATTATTATTAATGACATAATTTCTCAATGATGTCATTAATAATAATATGTTTGATTTGTGACACAGAATTTTTATTCACATAAAAAGTCTGAATCCCAGATCTTGCATAACCAATTATTTAAATCATTAATCACACAAACTTAGCACGGTAAAATACAAAATCCATGCCCACACTACATCCTCATACTCTCCTAGATAAAAGCTCAACACAATAAAATCTATAACTGTCATCGAATAATGAACAAATAGCATCCCTAACAGCCGCAAACATGTTGTAATTGATAGCCGACAGCTGGCTCCGAGCCCCATGAGCCCCATCACCATCTATTGGTGACAAATTCGTTCCGTCTCACCCCTCGCGCTAAACAATCACTGGTAGCTACTGTAGCTACGCTACCCTCAAATTACCCTGCAGGGCGTGAACTGTACACAACCCTATTTAAGACTCATGAGATTTTATTTATTTTGAATTTCATTGCAATATCCAGTGACATATCTATATTCTGGGATTTGGAAAAATGTATCGTGAAGAGTTTGACCTGTTTGAACTTTTTATTAAAAATGTCTCTATGTCAGAATGTATTCATTCACAGAACTAGTAGGAATAGCATTTTAGCTCAAAATAAAACTCCAAGCTAGTATGTAATCCAATTGTCTTTGCCTAGTTAACAGTATACTAGCATTCAAACTACATTATAGCACTATTTATGGAAACCAACAGTAGTATAACGTTAACAGATTAAGTGAAGTAACCCATTCATATTTACGAAACTTTCACATCACCGCCGCACACTTCAACAGATATTTGAACACAACTATCTCAATGGTAATGAGGCACTAAAACTCTCAAAAAGCCAATCAATCAACGCCAGATAGAATCGGCTACAAGCAATCCAATGCACAAGTACCAGCAGAATGAGCCGAAAGTGTTCGATAAGCGATAAAAATAATTAATGACAACACTAGATTAGCGGGTGAAGGCACTTGAATGAAGGAGCATTTCAAAAAATAATCTCGGCCTCTCCAACTACTACCGAATACACATTACTTTCGAGTGGGTCAACGTATTTGTGTATGATAATCAGTGATCGGACTAGGTGGATTGATTTTTGGTACTTGTATCACAAATGCCCACAGAAAGAATAACATGGATAAGCCGTTTTCCCGGAAAGTAATTCCGGTATTTCCGGAAATTAAATTTATGTTTTATTTATTATATTTATATTATTATTATTTCATGCTGTATTTTTGTTTCTGCTGCATGTATTGTATAGTTATTAAATTGTAAATCCGTAATTGGCTGTAAGACTAGCTTATATATCTTAAGATAAAATTTCAGAGCTGTGCATTTTGTGATTAATAAATAAATAATTTCCGGATCTAATTAAATATTGTTATTGTTGGTAGTGATATTATTACTACTCAATTCTAAAATAAATAAAAAAATTAAAGGAAGATATTAAAACTAAATTAATTTATTATTTATCTGTTTTCACGTAACGTTTTCACAACACAGTAAACAAAGAAGCGCACTTTACGAACCGAAGTCGTCATGTCGTCAGTGGGCGTACGCATTGCTTCGATAACCGGTTAGTGCACCACCCATGATCCTTTGTTCTGGTTGGTCGTTGGGTTGTGTCAAATCGTGAATGTGTGCCGTAAAAAAATGAAGAATAAGATATAGCTCATTTTAATACAGCTCCAACCTAAGTTCCGGTTTTTTTTAAATAATAATCAACCAATTACGAATTTCCGGAGGAATGTCCATATTAATATATACGTTTCGGATCAATGACCCCAATTCAATCTACCTACTCCGATCACTGATGATAATTCAGAGATGACAATTTTGGAGATAAATGCAGCTGATATAGGCCTATGTTTAGTATCTAAAGTGGATCACGACGGCTGCGTTCAGGTTTAGGGTTTCTGTTGTACTTGATCTTATAGTTTTGGTTGTAACTTGAACTACAAGCCGTCATTTGTATGGCCTAGGCCCAAGATGGTTTTACACAGGTCCAGAGACCTGTGTAAAACTTGAATCTTTATCAAAACATGGCAACAAAATCTATGGAAAATACCACCGTATTTCATATGTTATTTACTTATTGACTTAGATAACAAATTGATAACTCATCAGTCATCACGCTATATTGTGCTGAAGGTGCAAACGATACTTTTTATCATTTATCTTCGGATAAAAGTATATAATCTTATGAGATGACGACTTTATAAACTGGGCGCTAAGGCTGTCCGTATGGTCTTGATAACAGTTTCCAACTGATAAATAGGTACATCATATTTTAGGTGATTATTGAAGAAATTCAAATATATTTTAAGGTATTTTCTACATATACAAAAGTTGACAAACCGCAATATTTATTATTCCATAAACTAGCTAAAAGCAGAGCTTTGTGAGGGCTCGCGTCGTTTTTCTGCGTGGTAATAATCTTGAAGGCAGTTTTTTTTATATTTTTTTTCGTAATTTAAATTATTATTTTTTTTACTGATAACACATCTACATATAAATAGAAATTATTATGATAAAGCACAAATCAATATGCGTAATAGTTTTTCCGTAAAGTGTACCACAAAATGCTCAGGTTGTGGGATATAGCAGGGCTCGCTTCGCTCGCCCTGATAAACGTAATCTAACATTTAAAAAACGGCCCAGCAAAGAACCAGATGAAAACAGGCTCCGAAAAATAGCTCAAAACAACCCACAAAGCCACAAAAAAGAAAAAAAAAACATAAAACAAGGTGGTAACATCAGAAAAACGCTAACCCTAATATTATATATTCGCAAAGGACCTCTATGTGAACCACACGGGAATACACTGGCCGCTAATTTCACACACATGATACCTACGAGTACTAGGTAATCATTTCTACTATTTTTGTTACCTACTCAGGAAGTTCAGGAACAACGGTACTATTACCTTTTCTTGGTAGCCATTGGGCTTTGTGTTTGGGTTTGTATCACATTACTTTTATGGAGTATTTTTTGTTATGCTTAGTATGAACCTTGAACTAATAGGGAACACATAAATTAAACTAAATGTGACACAAATGTAGCTACAACGACAGTTAGTTGATTTTATGTTTCAAGTGGCCACTTAGGCAGGTTTTTTGTTACATAGGTACTTCAAAGTGATGTAGATTTGTGTCCAAAAAAATTCTAATTTTGACACCAATGTTTGTATGGATGTATTCTTTGCTTAGCACATTAATCTTCACAAATAAATCATTTTAAAGTACGAGACTGTTTTGTTTCCAGCACTAATTAGTATTTGAATTGCGTCATAAGCGCCAGCTTTCGAGATGATAATTATGCTTGTACATAGGTACTACGAAAATAAACCTCTTGAAACAAAAAAGTGAGCCGTCACGGGACGCCTGGCAGATGTGAAACATCGACATCGCAGTCGATTGCGCATGGCGACGCGTCGCCACACAGTACACAAGACTGTGACTGTATATATACACCATCATATAGCGTGGCGACGCGTCGCCACGGCATGCGTCGCCACGCCAGAAATTTGTTTTACGTGCGGCTATAGATGTTTCACATCAAAAATGGAACGTTTCAGGACATCATCATCATCATCCTCCATGGCGCAACATGTCTTTTTGTTTCATACTTTCCATATTAGTCATCATCCTGGTAGTCACACCCTTTCTAGTCATATTATCTTTTCACCGAAGTCCATCCATCGGATCATTGAAACGTGTCAGGACATACTAAACAAAGTAGGTACACAGCAAACCAATCAATCCCGTTTCAGTATTCACAGTCAGAACTTCAGAAGCGCCACTTAGACCACACACTAGTGTTTATTAGGGCACTCGCCGTCGAAAGCTAATAACTTCATTGAAGCATTGTTACTCGTTAGAAAACTCTCCAATGGAGAAGCTAGATCAACACTAGATGGATTGCTATTTGTTTTAAACTTTAGCCACTAATTTAAGTACCTACTTGCTGTACTTGTTAACTGCCGAGTTAGTCTGAAACATAATCGTTGACTCAAAATTTTAGTAATTAAAATTCCTTCCTACTCTCGCAAATGAAAGTATCCTTCGCTCTTGTTTCAAATAAAAAATACCTGAAATTGACTACTACTAATTACTAAACTACTATAAAATAAATGGTTGAAGTCCTATAACACTACTAAAATCTTACGTTATCCTCAAAACACAAACTCACTATAATAATGAACATATTCTGGCAAGCATCGACCCTACAAACAACACAATCACAGGAACAAATAAACGCTCATAATCAGCACTGGAGAGATTAGATTCATGCTAAAACAATTATGAAGAAGACCGCATTCAATCAGGAGATGCATTGGTTCCTAAAGTGCCAAGGACTTGGATGGACAGTTGGTGGTGGTTTTTGTCATAACCTTGCACCGACGGGTGGAAAGTATCCAAAACAACATCAGCCGGTCTATTTGTAAAAATATAACCGTGACAACTTAGTTGAAGTCTGGGTGAAGTAAGTTGTAATTCAAAAGGGATAGACAGTAGACTCTATTGAAAGCACTACTCCAAAGTTTTCATTGTGAGTTTTTTACAAATTAGACCGGCTAGATTTCCACACGATGAAAAAAGATAATTAAAAATACTCACAGTTGTTATGCGCATCATGATGCTCCAGCGATAGCCAGGGTTGATGGTGCCTCAACAGTTCATGGGAGTAGGGATGATGAGGAGGCGCGTAGGGCGGCAGCTCCAAAGAACATCCACCGAGTGAGCCCTGCGCTGGCGCTGACTCCAAGCCCTTGCCCTCGTTCAGACCCAGGATGTCCGAGATCTGGAAACCAGGCCGCTGCCCAGGCATCTTCATGCTGTCCAGCAATCTACGACAAAGGAAACTGTGGATCAGATTTTATGAAAATCGAGAAATAATGACAACACTTTTTTGTAATTATAATGAAGGCTTTGATATAATAATAATAAAATGTAACGTATTTAATAAGTATGCATCACAGTATGCACCTAACTATAACATAACTCGTCTAAACTCGCTAATTATGCACCGCAGCGCTTAAGTTTCAAATGTGTGAAGGAAAGATTTAAACGCGCACAAACACAAAATTTTTGGAAAACCTGTATTTTTTTAAAATCTACCTAGTAATCAATACGTAGTATTTTTATCATTGGTTAATGTTAAACTAAAGCTAACATATTTTCACTGTATTGCAAGTTGAAATAAGCTGAAAAACATAGAGAAAACCTCTTCAACACTGACCTGTATTATAAAAGTTGTATGATAGAGGTCAGTGCTCTTTAATAATAATGTTTTTGCAGAAACTCACACAAAACAAAATGTTCTGAAAGCAAAATCTAAACTAAAGAGAGCAATACTTTAAATAAAGGAAATAGAAACCTATCTACCTACATAAAAATATTAAAATTAATCTCACGCCTACAACTCTACAAATAGTAAAAGAGATCACAAAAAAAATCTCCTATTGAAGCACGTAACAACGTAGTTCCAAGCCCCCACTCCTTCACAAATAAACTTCAAACCTCACGTCATCTTAAAAAGCGACAAGTCTCGATGGTGTGTAATTGAAAGAAAACATTCCAAATTCCATCAATTCAGCCATTATTGTTAAAGAGCACCTCTCGAGAATACGTGACCCAAAGAATGGAAGGTTTCTTTACATTGAACGAGTGTTCCATCGGCTGTGTCAATCAGTGTTAGGTATACATGTAGCTGTGAGGTTCCCGCGGGTCCAGTACGTGACCTGGTGAATGGCGGCTCACAAAACAGCCTGCAGGTTGTAAACAACGCTATTAACAACCTCTCACTAAGAGAGGTGCAAAAACTATCACGTGGAATGTCACGTCACGATCATCAGGGTCGAGGATAAGACGTGTTCGAAATAAGTGTGACGGAAACGTGGAACTTGAGCATTGGATTGCAAAACTTAAGTAAACCTAACTTTCTCAAGACCTACAAAACCAGTAGAGTGAAAAAACATCCCTATTTTTTGCACTTTACGAGTCAGAACCCTGAATTGCCGTAAGATAAAAAAATACAGAATTCAAAAATTCGTAATATCAAAAGACCAAAACGCGAACAAAATAATCACTTGATCACTTTTGATTCACCAATGATCACATATCCGTATCTCACCCGGGAAATGCGGATCGGAAGGCAGCCGGGTAGAGCGCCGGCAGGAAGGCCGGGCCCCACGGTGGCAGCAGGATAGGGCTCCATGCCAGCAGGGACGCCGGCGGCAGCAGCGGCGGCGGAGACCGCGCGCTCTCGCCCTCCTCGCACTTCATCTCCCGACCGGGAGAACTCGCCTTCGGGATAATCTTGATGGCTGTAGCTACACTCGCGTCAACACGTGCTGCGCCTCGCGACGCCGCGTCCGCACTAAACAACCCTCGAGTGGTGCTCGGGGTGAAGAACACCCCGCGCCGCCCTCGTACCTCGACAGCCTACTCAGCTCCGGACTTGCCTCGAGGGTGCTCCACTGACCTGCGCCAATGGCGACGCGCCGCCGACTGGGCGGGATTCACTGCGACCAATCGCGCCGCAGCCGAAGCCTTCCCAACAAAAAAAAACTGGAGTATACACTTTGAATAGAGGAGCTTTCGACGTAGCGCGTTATGTTATGTCGCTTTTTGTAATGAGTGCGAGCATTAAGCCCATTGTTGAGGCCGGGTTCGTTATGGACGCCGCCGCTCCAAATGCCCGGATAACGATTTTCATTTAGAGTGTTTTAATAAGCCCGTGTAAGCTTATGTTAGCAAAATATTTGAAACGGATTTTTTGTTGCCTATGCGTAGTTCATAGTGTATTTAGGGACTTTGTGTACTTATTTTAAAATACCTCTCTATTCGATTGTACCTTTTTATAATAGTAACTTAATATTTTTTCAACTTTATGCTATTCTAAACATCCTTTCATTTTATTTTTTTCTTAAAACAACCCACTTCTTTTGACATGGCATGGCTGAGTATTTCAATAATGTTATCAATGAGCTCATTGATAACATTATTGAAATACTCATCATCAGACTGGGTCTTATTCCTAAAAAAATGCCACCAAACACGGCCACCACTCTTCCTCAATTATAATATTTCCATTTGCAAAAAATTTGTCAAATCTCTTGCACATGTTGAAGTACTTGGCGCATTGAAGGCGTGATGACAATACGCTCTTCTGCGAACTGGTACTAGGCTCCACAGCAGTAATCAGTTTATGCCTTGCACGTGTGCGCAGGCGATTGTTTTCGGTGCTCCTTTTTGTTATAATAGTTTATTGTTTCACTAGTCGTTAAAATTTACCTTAACGGACACATGCTGCAACTTGAATAGAGCTCTGCCTTCGTTTTGGAACTTTAGAAATTGAAGTTTATAAAGCTTTTGTCATTATAAAATTAAACATTGGGTAGATAGGAATGGGCTATCAATTCAGTATACTTTTGTATGCTTATAATGATTGGTATGTAACTATAAAACGCAGAGTATATACTGGGCTTATAACATTATGTGCCATCGACAGTACTTATAGGGGATAAAGTCCTTTTTCCCGCACAGCTATTAGTAGAAACCCAATTTTCGATTTTTAATTGTAGCACTTTTGTTGATAGAAAACTAGACAGCTAAGTCTAGTCTATCATCACTCTCCTGTCCTTATCCCAATTTATTTTGAGTCTTCGCAACATTTCTTTTTTTTTCATACTTCTCTATTAGTCGTCATCTCGGTAGTCACCCCCTTACTAACCATATCATCATTCACACATTCCATCCATCGTTTCTTTGGTCTTCCCCTACTCTTACAGCCATTGACATCCATACTCAAAACTCTCCTCACGACATTTTCCTCATTTCTCCGTAACACATGCCCATACCATGACAACCGATTTCCACACAACTTTTCAGTTACCGGTGCCACTTTCAAACTTCCTCGTCTATCCATTCGTGTAACACCACACATCCCTCTTAGTTGACTTCATTCATTCCTTTTGTGGCCCAACATTCTGATCCATACAAGATAAGTATAGTCTATCATTTGATAGAAATTATTTCATGTATTACATTTACCACTACATACTTGCTAAAGTATCGCTGAAGTACCGGTACCACAAAATCCAGCCATTATAATGAAAACAAAGTTTGTTTTACGACTTGCAGGTGTGCAATTGAAGATTAGAAGTTACTTAGAACAATACGCGGCCTTATTGTTTTAAATCTCTTTATTCGGATTTAACTTCGTTGAAATCCGCTAGGGGGCTACGGCGTAGCTGTGAAGGTTTTAGTACTACTATTCCCATTCTTGTTCTCTTATAACCAAAGATCATAATGGAGCTCCCATTTTTATATAATGTCTAATTATTCATACACGAAGTATTTTAAGAGAAACATCTATAAGTGGTAAAGAAGCCATAGCAACGAAATAGTAGATTATTAACCAAGGGGATAAAGCAGTGTCTTCTGTCGCGGGTGACGATTTAAATCGCGAGCGTAACGAAGGACTCGAGGTTTACTCCCGAGCGTAGCGAGGGTGTTAAAAACTTAAATCACGAGCGAAGCGAGGGATTTAAGACGAGTCCTGAGTGTAGCGAGGGATTTAAGTTCACCCAAGACTAAGGCAGCTTTATCACCGAGGAAAATACTCTACTTTTCGTACCATTTGCGAAAAAATTAACACAATAATAATATGAGATAAGCATTTTATTAAAAATAATGACAATTAAAAATAATTTAAAATAAACTTAACGTTTATGTATATGAAGAAAACAAAAACGCGGCAAATTCCTAGACTAATATTTTTTTGTCGGAAAAGCAAAGGCATCAAGCTCATACGGCCCCGTCGGTTTTCGTAATTTTATTTAATAATCATAACTGCATAATAAATGCGTATTCCTTTTTCAAAAAGATGTATAATGGTTTATATACAAACTCAATGGTGCAAACACAGATGTAGTACAGTATAAATTTCGGTAAGTATTCCAAATTTAAATCACATTCTCCCCCTAGAGGATGAATGAAATTCAGTACAATTTTCTTTCCCTGTTTTTAACAGATTAAAAATGACTATTGTTATGTTCGCTTTTTGAGGCATAGAATGTCACTTTTTTGAGCAAGTGGTACGAAAAATATTTTTTTATAATTTTTGTTTCCGTAATTATGTATTATAATTTTAAAATAGCTTCAGGCATTTTGCATAAAACATTTACCTACTCCGCTTCAATAACAGTAAAAATACTACGTAGAAACAGCGTAATGGATGTGAAAAAATAATAAGGAGCCAGTATTTATTAGGTGTATCAAGTAATATTCTATATTTTAAATACTTAAATAATTTTTTTTCGTTTGTATGGTTTATTTACAACTTAATGAATAGACCGTATATTTGAAAACTAAACTACGTAGATGGTTTATAGAAAATTATATGTAGTTCACAAAAATTTCTGCAGCATAAAAATATAAAAATGTTTTAGGTTACCATAGTTTTGTGACGTGTGTTTATTTAGTTTAACTTTTAAATAAATTATGTTTCTAAAGACAAAATGTTATTTTAAGGTTTCAAGTTTTGTTACGGGTGTAATGTGTATACAATATTTATTGTAACTTAAAATTACCGGAATACAGGTATACAGTACCGGTATACAGTATACCGGGCGGGGTATCTATCCGGTAGGTACAGTTCGGGCTATAAAAATTACAGCTGTCATTCTTTTAAAGTTGTATGAAATGACTATAACACGGCAAATTGACGTAGTGTGTCAATTTGATAAACAATTAATTTCCCTGGATGTATTAAGAAAGAAATAGTTGTGTTGTGTTTTAGTTGTGTAGTAAGAAAGGGATTATTTTAACAAGAGTCAGATTTTAATAAGGTTTTCGGAGTTCCCGTAGTGACAGCCGGGTAGTTAAAAATAACTTGCCATAATTACTTACCGTTAACTGATTAATAATCCGACTGGTAAGCAGTTCTAATGCCTATGGACTGTTTACATTATAGGTACCTTTAGATAGTATTCTGAAAATACGTAAAAATCTATATCTATACCTACTACAAAATAAAGCTAAAGAGTTTGTTTGAACACGCTAATCTCTGGAACTAAAAGTCCGATTTATAAAAATATTTTTGGATTTGATAGCCCAATTCTCAAGGAAGGCTATATTTAACATAACGCTAGGACCCTTAGGAGCCAAGCAAAAAAAAAGTCATAAATAACGCAAAGTGAAAATGAAGTAATAGCGCAGGCAGGTAATGCGATGCGATGGGATGGCCGTGGGTCTGGGGTACAAGAAATTACACGTGGACGAAGTCACGGGCAGAAGCTAGAAAAAATAAAACCAAATAGTATTTTAATCACATGATGATAAATTCTGCAATCCTGATGAAGTTACTTAGAAACAGCAGTTAGTTTTACGACTTGCAGGTGTGCAACAGCGGATTACTGGAAAACAATTGAGCTACAGGATTAACTTCGTGACAATAAGGCTATTTGTTTAATCTATGGCTACTCTCAACAACTTCTATACAAGGTGTAACATCGAGGCACAAACCGTTACCATGGGATTCATGGTTCAAGAGTTCCGTACCTACTACAAGGCAAAAAACGCCGAAAAAAACACTATGTAGGTACCTATACAGTATACTTCCTGTGTGGAAATCATACTTACTAGAAACTGTGTGTTATTTTCGGCTTTTTAATTTTAACTTTTTTTTTGTATTATTTGTTGTTATAGCGGCAATATAAAAATACACACTGTGAAATACAGCTCGCTGACAGACAGACGGACGGACGGACGGACAACGGAGGCTTAGTAATAGGGTCCCGTTGGCACCCTTTTGATACGGAACCCTAAAAGCTGTATATGTAATTCTAGTAGACTGTACTGTGGATCTAAGGTTCTCCTTTATTCAAAGAATTTGTGTGGTCGCATTGAAAAGTCATTTATTTATCAAAAATCATCATCATCATCAGCTGCCTACCCTTTTCCCAACTATGTTGGGGTCGGCTTCCAGTCTAATCGGATGCAGCTAAATACCAGTATTTTACATGGAGCCGTGGAGCGATTGCCTATCTTTATCTTTCTATAGTTAGGTACTGGGTAATACGATACCCCTTAGTAAGACTGGTTGTCAGATCAGTTGTGGTTGGTTGAGTAGGTGGTTGGTTGATGTATCAAAAATATATTACGTAATTATGCTTCGATATCTAAAACTGATATTCAAAGATAACAAACCGACAAATTGCTCAAAGAAATAGGAAATAGGAGAGTTGTAATGTCAAAATGATCCAACGCGGCTCGTCGTAGCCCGTAGTCCGATAATTGATTTGGTAAGTAATATAATTTTTCATTCATCCTATCTTTCATTCGTGTTCTGCTAAATGTTAAAATGCTGTGAAATTGTTAATATTTTCATAAAAATAATACTAACATAACCTACGCCTGTAGTCCCCGAAGGGTACGGCCGAGGTGTACGCCCACATTTCACCAGTAATGTTAAAAACGGGTTCAAATCCAGACTCCGTTCTGCTACTGAGAAATTCCTGATGGAAATATCCGGAACCTCTTGCTCAGCAGTAGCGCTTACGACCACTAGACCACCGAAGCAATGTCTAAAGAACTAACTCTTGATAAATTAATACTTATTTGACTGACGACCTTGTAAGTAGGTACTTACATTCGTTACAATAAATAAATTACTCACTATAGAACAAATTCCAATAAGACTTCGTGCTTGTAAGAATCTTGGACGGAAATATTTTCCTATAGTCCTTGTATATCTTGGAAATCTTATCCCACTTACTAATAGGGGAATAATTCTAATAAACGTTGTAAAGCGTCTGTATAGTTACACAACGCTTTGTCTTCTTCTTTCGATCGTCAAAATACTGACGACTGAAAGAGAGAAATCGGTGTGTAATTCTTCATCTGATATAGTTAATACGTTTATTAGTAAAGGGGTTAAAGTTTCCAGCAAACGTAAACATTAATTTCTAAGTTGAGCTATACAAGTACTGACACAAGCGTGCACTGACTGGACAGGTCCAATCAAATCTGTGTACTTAGTTCTTTCCTTTCAGACACTCATCTACATCCTCACATGACCTGAGGGGTAATTCTCGTCATTTTAAGAACGGTCTCAGTCAGATCTCAGTCTCAATCTGTCAAAAATACCTCTATTTTCCCTACATTTTTGACAAGTTTTTGACATTTGAATTGAACGTTGAAATTACGAGAATTGGCCTTTTGATCAAGATAATGTCTGGAGATTAAAAGAAATTGTGACCTTTAAAAGTATTTCGGCGTTTCTTCTCAGAGTATTCGGATAGGAAACGCCGACCTCTATCTAGTTTTCAAATGTTTGTAATAAACCTTTACATAAATAAACTTATCAGTGTGGTAGCCCAGTGGTAACAACCCCGATTTTAGTTGTAGGTCGCTAGGTCATGGGTTTGAACCCAGGCAGGAACTTTATTTTGTGTAAATAAATTCATCCCCACTGCTCTTAAAACGGCGAAGGCAAACATCGCGACGAAACCGACATGTCCTAGAACCAAAACTTCGAAGACATGTGATATCTATCAACCCGCACTGGGCCCGCGTAGTAGATTACAGCAATCCTCTCGAAGGGAGGAGGCCTTTGTCCCAGCAGTGGGAACATTACAGGCAGATTATACTATCAGTTATCATCAAGCAAAGATAAACTTTTTTCGAAATTTAAACACAACACTAGTGAAGCCGTAAGCCGCAACGCGCATGCATCACTTTCCCTGTGAAAGCGCAGCAACAACAAAGGGCAATTATTTATATTGGAACGAACCCCCTAAGTGGCGTGCAGCTCACGAAATGTTTAATTGACTTATTGAGAATGAGTTTTTAAATCTATCGCTACAATCGCTTGCGCGCTCATCGTTTTGTGTGGGGAGGCAGTATATGACAAGTTATCAGAAGGCCAATTCCCGTAATTAAAAATAAAATAATGTCTTAATTAAAAACGTCCAAAACCTTGTCGCAATCTCATCTCAGCGACAATCAATGTCAAAAACTTTTCAAAAATGTTGAGAAAATAGAGGATATTTTTGACAGATTGAGACTCTGATCAGGCTGCGAACGTTCTTAAAATTACGAGGATTGCCCCTTAGAGGTTTTATGATTTAATTACAGTTTTTTTTTTTGTTTTTCTTATAATATTTTTTATAGTAAATGATGACGTTCTTTTAAATTTTAACACTTGGCGGGACACTCAAAGCGCCCAAACGTATCTAATAATAATAAAACTTCTATTGTGTCTCTATCCGTCAACCGATTAATCTAACCTAGATATAATATTTTTCGTTCCAATGCCGACGGCATACATAATTATTTTCTTCACAGTCTAAATAGAATTAAACTAAACTAACCAATGCATTTTAATTTTATTTCTTTGTTTTTACGCAGAAAGAGCAGAACAAAAAAAACACCAAAGGTATGAGATACAGATTACTGGCAAACTACTTTATTAAGTAACAATACAGCTAAAATTATTTCTGACTAGTTGCCAGTCCGCATTACGACAAGAACTGTCACCACGCAACGCCTACAAGAAATGCCAAATTACCTACAACCTACCTGCAACAAGAAAAAATACCTACTACATAAAATACTACTACAACAAGGTAAAAGTACCTACAACAAGATAGTGACCATCGATGATCAAAAACAGGTCGTAATATTAGTAATTCATAATTCTTATTACAAGAGAAAACATATTCTTATTGGAGCTAATTTATGTAGGTACTTATTACATTATAACGTACCTACCTATTTTTTAAGAAAAACAATATTGACATTTTAGATCACATTATCTAACTTTACCAATATTCTCCACAAATTCAATCTTCTA
This sequence comes from Luperina testacea, assembly GCA_927399505.1. Lineage (NCBI taxonomy): Eukaryota > Metazoa > Arthropoda > Insecta > Lepidoptera > Noctuidae > Luperina > Luperina testacea. Next base: position 10,573,002 of record OV656768.1, on the reverse strand, counting down.
AGTTATTCAAAGTTCTAAGCAGTAAGTTTCAGATTTTATGTATATTATTACGTATACTATAATCGAGAGGTAAGCTGCGAGGGCCAGATTTGTGAGGGGAGGGAGGCAGGTGCAATAGCCCTCTGTTACACGGGTCACTAGTCACTACGCTTTACTACAACACATTGCATCTCCCACCCAATAAATTTACAACTATAAATTAATCACAATTATTAAAATTTTGAACATAATCGAGTAGGTATGTAACTCATCAAATAAAAGGTTAACTTATGTTAATGTTTTGATTCGTAGAATTTAACCATGAAAATATTAATAAAAAATGAAAAACAATCGTAGAGATTTTGCTGACCACCAGCAAGCAGCGGACACGGATTCCTGGTCATCACCCTCAACCTCATCAGCACCGCAGACAATTCCGACTCACCTTAAACAATGCGGTACCCGATTCCAACTCACTGGAAAATCCTGCATGCCGCAAGCAGAGTTTACCGCACGACTAGCATTATACCTACAGGGTGAAATTGAAAATATGCGACAAATCGAAATGGGAGATTCTACTCATCGTTATGAACAACGTTTACTAAGGGACCAAACCTGAAATCGCGAAAACAAAATCCACTGTTCCCTACATTTATGTTCGCATAACTCGTCAAAATGTAGGGTTCAGCAGATTTTTTTTTCGCGATTGCATCTTTGATCCCTTACAAAAGTTGTTCATAATGATGAGTACAATCTCCCATTTCGGTTTGTCGCATGTTTTAAATTTCAACCCGTATACAAAGTCCCGGCATCAATCGTCGGGCATCAGACATAACACCCGTCCACGTCTGGTCGGAAGATCCTTTCTTTTCTATGGAGGATGAGTGAACTTTACACCCTGCGGTGCTATTCTGTAAAAATCTCACCGTGAAGACTTAGGTGAAGTGAGCGTGGAGTGAGCTGTCAATGTGTCAATTCCTAGTAAAATCAAACTCACTTCACCTAACTTTTCACGGTGAGATTTTTACAGAATCGACCGGCTGTTGATTAAACCTCTATAATTTTATCTTTTGCAAATACTCTAAAATATTGATACAAAAAATAAAATAAATATTGCTTTTGTCAGGGAGGGTTTAATACAAACTACAAACGAAACTGATGTGGCGGCCAGGTGTAAATGCTAACTCGTAATCAGTAAAGGCGGGGGTGTTTAATGAATCATAATTGTTCAAGTTCAAACATCAATTGAGCATGTTACTTTATATCACAATGTGCTGCAATAACTATAGAATCTTAATCATTTTAGATTCCGTATATTAAGGAGTTTATTTATACGTTGCTTAAAGTTAAGTAATGATTCTTTTTTAATAGTAATAATGTATTTAATAAAAAATTAAAAAAAACGTTTACAAAGGTGTACATTTAGCCAAGAGTAGAAAATTTTCCATACAATTATAGTGCCTAAAAATAAACTAAAACATTTTTTTATTACAGGTGCAAGTAGTGATGGTTCGGAATTAGAGTGTTAGGTAGCGATTAGGCCGATTAGCGACTGTTTCACCATACATTTTTGACGTTTAAACGTGTCTCTTAACTTTATGCAATGTTTAGAAATAAACCCCTTATGGGGACTAAGTACAGCGGTGCTATTCTGTAAAAAGATCACCGTGATAACTTAGGTGAAGTGAGCTTCAAGTGAGCTGTCATTCCACCTGATGCTAGGGATTAAAAGTATATGATCGACTACAGTAAACACAATCAGAAAAATATATTTATTCTTCTTAATTCTTCTTCGAATATTAATTCTTCGGAATCTAATGCTAGTTAGATGGTGTGTTGAAAACATAATAGAACTAATTTGACACGATAAAAAAAATCATGAAGATACCTCTAAAAACTTTCGTTTCACAATAAAAACCATACTAATATACATACAATCATTCTGATTTATTGTCAGACTAGCTGCGCCCCGCGGTTTCACCAGCGTAATTCCTGAATTTTCTTTGCTATAAACCTCACGGAGCCCGAGACCTTTACAACGAATGCAAAACCGTGGAAATCGGTTCGTGCGTTCTGGAGTTATAGCGTCAGGAAGGAAAACCCGACTTATTTTTATATAGTAGATTATTCTACAAGCAACATACTAAAGCACTAGTGTTTTAATTTTTTTAGTCCAAACAATAGATTTTTTTGTAAATAGATAATTGCTTCATATTTTGCAATAAACTACTAGCTACTGCATAGAAAAGAAAGAGAAGTGCGATGACACAATGTCATCACACTTCTCTTTCTTTTCTATGCAATCCGACAATGACCGCGCTTTAGGTCATGTAGTCCCCTTATAGATCATTGTCTATAGAGGAGACTATAGCGCCGTACTTAGCCTTAATATTTAATTTGTATGTGGACCAAGGACTCTTCCCGGATCTAATGAAATACAGTGGTATACCACTTTTCAAATCGGGGGATAGTAAAGATACCAATAATTATAGACCCGTATCCGTGTTACCGGTTCTCAGCAAGGTATTTGAAATGGTGATGCTGAACCAAATGCTCAATCATTTTAACACCAATAAAACATTACATGACCAACAGTATGGTTTCACCAAGGGAAATGTACGACTGATGCCGGTGTCACCTTACCAAAACAAATATTTAGGGCGTGGGAAGAGTCCCAAGACGCCATAGGACATACAATAAAATAGGATAGACAACAGCAAGTTCAAACAAATGGTGTCAATTCACTCGGTTTAAAAGTAAAAATGGGTGTACCACAAGGCTCGATATCAGGTCTTTTCCTCTTTTTAGTACCTATATATTAATGATCTACCCCATTTGTTAAAAACCCAACCACAAATGGTGTGGTGGAGGCTAAGGATACTTCCTTGATTTTTTAAATTAATAGACGTGCATCAAATCTTGACGACGCCCTACTGCAGATCCAAAATTGATTCACTGCTAATAATTTAGTATTAAATAGGAAAAAACGAAGTGCATAAGATTTTCTTTACCAAATGTCCAAAGTAGGTAGTAATTGTGAGATAGTATTGAATCAAGAGAAACTAGAATTCGTCGATAAAACTGTTTTGCTGGGGATCACAATCGACTCAAGGCTTCAATGGGGTCCTCATTTAACATCCCTTGCAGGGCGGCTAAGTTCAGCAGCACATATGTGAGTACTATGTACATACTATAAAGCTTCCATTTACTGGGTACGCCTTTCATTGACTTGAATGCGCCTTGGCGGCTGAGAGTATGTCATGCTCACTCAAATGTCTCGCTGATGGTGGCGTGTGTGTTGGATCATTTGGCTCTCTTCAAAATGGTTGAGCTGAATGGTGTTAATACATGCGTCATGATCGTGAACGGGCGCCGTCAGTAGGGACTGGTCAATCTGGTCATCTCTTTGCTGCCATGGCTTATTTTAATTTAATTTAATATTTGAATTGATTTTTTTTTCGTCTTTTCATTACTGACGCCTTTAACGTTCTGTGTCATTCTCACATGCATAATTTTTAACATGAATGATGTAAACAAGAACTTGTAACCATATTATTCTGATTTAAAAGAGTGTCCATGGAGTTTCTTGCCCGTTCCTCTCCATAGGTACCTACGCTTTGGAGTGGGCAACTAGCTTCATTTTTCTGACTGACCGGCCCCTTGACAATTCAAAAGTGCCTGTAATTGGTTTCATAGAAATAAATGCTTTGAGTTTGAGTTTATATACCTACACTGAATTTGCTGAAATATATTAAAACGATATGTAGAACAAAAGCAAATTACATGGTGAATTAGTCACTAAAAAAAGGACGATCATTTTGTATTTGCATTGGTTAATGATAAAATAATTGGGGTTGATAGTAAGCACGATAGAAATATAATTTGTATAAAAGTAGAATATCGTATTGAGGAGTCGCGCCGTTCGTACCAAGCGCCGCCGCCGCCGCGAGAAAAAATTACCTTATGACCAAACTAACCGGCTGCCATTACCCGAGCTAAACAGCACAATGTCAACAAATTACACGACAACTTTTGCATAATATCAGATTTTATGAACTGCGAAATGTGGCTAGAGAAATGTAAGTTCAAGGGTATTAAGTTCGCATATTAGAGTAATAAACATAAATCACGCGGAGCCAGCACACCGCATTCGTGACCCAGATAGTTTGGCGGAGAAAGAAACAAACGACACCCGGCAACCTTAGAGCATTTAACCTAACCTAGGTTAAATGCTCTAAGCCGGCAACACGTCAGTCAGCACCTATGATACTTAAAGCGGATTTATAGCTGGTGGAACTCCTTTATCCAAGTTCGTACGCCCTCGCGAGTCAATAGAGTAGGTCGATGGGGTTTCACGAATATTTCGTTATGGCAATCTGGTTAGGCGCACTGAGCCTAAATGGGTGAAAGCACGCTAACCTGCGAAGAGGGTTTCCAAACCAATTAAGGGCTCCACGAAGGCATGGGAGAGGTTGCAGCTGGTGGATTACGAGCTCGATGGTACTCAGTGCGCCGATTCATCGCCGACGGGACTATATAAGTGTGCGACACGCGAACCCAAACCGATCGACCGGAACGTTGCTGCCACCGGTATATCTACTAGTAACATTATGCATAGTATTTCGGATATTTCTGACCGTTATCAGCAGTAGCGAAATGATTTAGAAAGGGTATGGACCTTAATAACCTAAAAGAGTCTTTACTCAAAGAAATCTCGTTCTTATTGATTTTCATTAAAAAAATTGTAACTTTTTGTTTTGGCTGATTTTCGACTCATGAATGCATGCTACAAGAAGTAATAAGTATGTCTTCTTTTATGTACTTTCGATTAAGTGTGAAATCATTAAATATATGATGTACACACCCATATTTTATATAACTGTGATCAAAATAAAATGATTCACCTGTTATTGCGAAACATAGGTACGTACATAATGATATCTATCTGTATTCAAGACGGTAGCAGTTCATAGCTTGTCTCTTCTGGGAATCAATCCACATGAGGTGATTATTTTTAATAAATTTATACCATTTAACTATTTCTCCTGAATGCTACATTCATAAAATCAACTAGAGAAAAACAATACCTATTGCTTCAGGCTAAAAACAAAACCGTTATTATAGTGGAAACTGTACAAACAAAACTAGCAATCTCATGAAAAATGCGAAAGCTACGTTTCACTCTAATATGATTTCGTATAGAAAATTCGTTTCAATAAAGAAAATAACATGAATATCATGCTGAAAGACATAAAGTTGTTTCACGGCGCTCGTTGTCAATTTCAGTGCACTCAGTTAAATTCGTCCGCAAGACATTTTTCAACGACATTGTCGGAATCGCGTGCTGCCATACAATGCACTTCGTTTTCGTAAATGCATGCACGTCTAGAGACTATAGTTTGAGTAGTATCCATAGCATTTTACCTGATAAGAAGTTCCTTATACCTACGATCATTATGTCAATGTGTTTTATTTTACCGGGAATCCCACAGCTACGACATTAAATATCTTATATAGTAGTAACGTTTCATTAAATCAATGTAGTTTGGCTTTATTCAACACTTATTACATTCGTATGTACCAAAATAAATACTCACGCATAGGAGTTGTATTTATAGTCTTCCTCTATCTGTGGCTGTCGTACTTGGTAGCCCAGGTCAGCGCCATAGTCCGGCGGTATTATCGACCAGCTGTTCTCGTAGTTGTAGTAGTCCCCATAGACCATCTCGCCCTCACCCATCATTCTCATCATACACTGTCAATGTCCACGATATTCCTGTTTCTTCTACACTGAACACGCAAAAACTACCGTTGACTAAAGAAAATGTTGTATATAAATAAATAAAAAATGTTGATTGCCTTAAATCACCGCTGATAAGGCAAATTCATAACAAGGCTTAATTATTTGATAGATAATGATTAGTGTGAGCGCGAGGAGCCATGTAGGGACCACGACCGGTGAGCTATCAACTGATCGATGCTTCACCGGTCCTTATCAATAAAATTGTATCGTTATCATATCTAACAGCTTTCCCTTCGCGATACGGGACTTTTATAATAGGTACACAGATACACACTACGACAACTCAACGCCAATGTTGTAGGTAGGTAGATAGTTTTATCTGTGTCAGATGTAATGTGCCAGCAAAACATGCCAGTGTCAGCGCTGGTGTTATGAAATCCTGGAATGACAGGTGATGGACTAAGACTTGATAAATAGGCAACGAAAATGGTTTGCTTATTTTCCTCGTACTGTTACCTGTAGGCAGTAACATAATTGTGTGGTTTATACATATATGGAAAAGATTAATGTGTCTCTATCTCTATATAGGTTCTAGAAAAATTAACAAACTTAAAAGTTAGGTAAGATACGAGTAGATACATTGCATTCTTTCTTGAGGTTCGCCATAGAGTAATTTCAGAGCACTGTGCAACAATGTTTTGCTGAATGCTTTAAATAAAAACAATTAATATAAACAATAAAAGTCGAATTTGTACTGAAACATTTAATTTTAACTTTTAATAAAATTGACAACCAACAAATTTGTACCGTATTTAGTTATCCAAAAGCTACGAAATGACTAACGCTTTCGCTGTAACAAGTATATTTACAAACGGACACTTACAAAAAGGCGGTTGTGTACCTCTGGTGGGACTCGAACCCACAATCCTCGGCTTAGGAGGCCGATGCCTTATCCATTGGGCCACAGAGGCGAGCGGCAGTGAGACGCGAGTAGACGCACCCGTTCGGCGGCGCTGACGACGTCGTTGCGTCACCGCGCGTCATCGGGCGCGTGCGATCACACACATACCCACACTGATTATGTATTACATTACTCATACATACAAAATTAATGTCAATACATAAGTTCAATGTCACATGGTCAAAAGCAGAGCGAGGCGGCCGTAAGTTTGCCTCTAGAAGTGCCAATAGTTCCGGATTGTTTCTATTCAACTAACTACCCACCTATTTGTTTTTCTACTAGATATGTTACTATGTTGCGTTAAAATTAACTATATGTGACGTCACGGTGGACTTCCAATTTTTTTTACTGCGTGATAAGTACCAGCGAGCAACTATTACATAGGTAAATGTAAACCTACATGTTTCTAACTACTGCCTATACGGTTAGAGATGTGTCTAACGTAGGTACTACATACATCTTATTAGTTTGAGATTACTGGAACTGCGAGGTATCAACTAGAAGTAGCATAACACCTATTTATTATTACCTATCGTAACTTTTGTTACTGATAATTTGATTCTTATCGGTCGTCAAAAACTCTTTAGGTAGGTACAAGCCAGTAACCTGTTTCTGAAGTTTATTTATTTTAATCTGTCTATCTTGTGATGTTTTCAGGTTTAAGAAATAATTACCTTAAATAATTTTTAAAAAGTATTTAATTGAGAAAAGATATTTTTGTTTACGATGAAAAACATCGTGCGCTTTGCGGATACGTCATTTTTGAACTGGTACCCTCGTAAGTCTAATTTTAGCATCACAGCTATTGATACGATACGACATCGCTTAAACAGGCTATTTCGACATTTACTGCATTAGTTACCTTGATGTCACATCTAAATATCTAATCATAAGTTGCTAGACTTTAATAAAATCTTTTTCTGACCAAAAGTAGTTCAAGGTGAAAGCTTCGCTCTAAAAGCAAAATGAAATCAATCTTTGCCAAAACACACATTTTTTATTACTTAACACATTTTCGATATTCTATTTTTCTTCGGTGTTTATTCTTTTCTATTGAAGGAGAGGTAGCAATCAAACAAATGTTTTTGCATAAAATTCTTATTTTATAATTACTTAACTAATTATATTTTTATTTATACATCTACATGGACTAATAACTAATGAATACGACCTTCTACTCAGTGGCGGACTAAGCCCGTCAGAGGCCCGGGGCGGCAAAGCTGAATGAGGCCCCCCAGCTTTAAAAAAATGTAGTTTTACAAGCTTTTTATTCAGTTCACATTTGTATGTATAAATAAGTGTTTATGTTTTTCGTTAATTTCGTCGGCAACGCTACTTTTCTTCTCTTCAGAATTCGAAAAGTAATTGGATAAAGATCCAGCAAGCGATTTTGCCTCTTCAGTCTTCGTTTTTTTAGCTTCCTTTTCGGACAGCCAGATGGTAGAATCCTTTTCAATAAAAATAATGAGATAAATAAGAAACTTTAAATAAAAGATAGCTAAACTAAGCCTCATTATTGATTTGACGATATAGATATACAAAATGTACAGAGACTTTGCCATGTTGTCTCACGATGAGGACAAGTAGGTATGTACATACCTATCCCTAATAAACGTGCACTACAAATAAAATAAGGACCAATGTACTCGTAGGTGCATATTGACTAGAAACTACGAATTATAATTGCTAGGCTAAATTATACAAAGAATTACTTACTTTTTTCAAATACTCGAAAATGCACCAACTCAACTCTGAACTCATTTACTTTTATACCGCAACAAAAATCAAAAACACTATTAAACTTTTTAATGAAATTACTTTGAACGGATCAGATCGCGTTTATTATTTTAGAATTTGAAAAAGGCTTATATTCTGTTCGCGAAAATATCAGTACACAAAACTTTTAAATATCAACGTAATGAAATTCAATATTTGTTAAATGAGGCCTATGTTTATTTTTCGACGTAAATAGAATGTAGTGAAATTAAATGTAGGCGTACAAGAGTGAATTATTTGCACTTCATTCATTCAGGGATTCCTGGGGAAGTACCCGCTACAAAGACGGGAATTCTCCCAGCATATTGCGTTCAGCAAAGTTAAAAGAATATTAGTACCACGTAAAAAGTCTAGATGGCTGTAGTGTTTTGATCTTGATGAAATTATGTAGGTTCTAAGCACATTTTTAAAGTCTTGTTTAGGATTTTATCAGGGGAACCCGGAGGCATTTGGGGGCCCCCCAAGACCGGAGGCCCTGGGCGGGCCGCCCCTTCCGCCCCCCTGTTAGTCCGCCACTGCTTCTACTACAGACCTACGGCTCGTTCGGCACTCTGAGCATAGATTCTTACAACACCTTTGAAATATTGTACAGACACCAGCACATCAAGTTGATGTGCTGGTGTCTGTACAATATTGGTAGGTTATCTAATAACAAAACATTTTATTTTAGAGTAGGTGTAGTATAAAGGAACAATTAAAAATTATAGTAATGATTTTCAACAAACAAAACATAAAAAAGGTTGACTGGTAGAAAATGCCTATGGCATTAAGTCCGCGTCTGTACCTACATAATTATGTGCTTGAAGTATTAAATAAATAAAAAAAATATCTGATAGTTTTATTTTAATATTTATAGGTCAATATTATGGTATCTAGTGGTATTTAAGATTTTTTCTACCGTAAACTCAACCCTAAATAATAAATAAAATGACAATCATCATAGGTACGTTATAGTTATATGACATTATTTTAAAAGATAGTTCAGAAATATCTATGTTATTTGAAAATGGATAAATGCAAAACCTTTTTCTTAACGAATGATTTAATTTAAGAGCGTTTACGACGTATCCCAAGTAACATTTTAGGTTTTAGAAAGGTTTTGAAAAGGTTCTAGAACTTTTGTATGGAAATCTGTTCGTAAGTCTTAATAGACTTAATAACCTTATATTAAGCTTATATTAACCTCCTGAGTGCAAAAAGGGCCCAAGTTTTAGAACCTTTCTGAGAGCTACAGCAAAACGTATAGCTCAAATTCAAAACCTTTCAAACTACTTACACAGAACCCAAATATAACCTTCACAACCTTAATTTAACGTTAATATGACCTAACAAGGCAGCTTTTAAGTTCTAAATTAGTCATGGATGTAACTCAATGACAACTTAAAACCTTTTTGATGGACATGAATTAATGCCTTTCCAGGACTCTCAGGTTTTAAAATGTTTCTGTGTAAGATTTATTTTACACAGAAACACCAATCGTGGATATAAATACTTATTTATAATGGCGCCATTCCCTGTCATTATACCAAGTTTCAAAATGGCTAGATGTAAGTGTTATTATATTCATAAAAAATAATAAGTTGCTTGCTGAAGTCAGGAAAAATCAAAAAAATAGTGCGACTGGCACTTTATCGTGAAACTTTAGGATAATAGTGCTGTATACGAGACGGGCCTTTCGTAAGTAAAAAATTTAGAAGATATTTTAATGAAATAAAAATTATAAAATTAGGTGGTTTGTAGTAAGTTGCATTAGAAATAAAACTTCTATTCATATAAAAATCATATATTTTAAAATAATCACATAGCACACGTTACTTAATTTTGCCATGATGACTTAAAATATTGCTTTTTGTTTAGATTTTTTTTCATTTCAGTAAAAAAATATGGCTGGCGTTAGGAAATTACTAGAAAGCATTAAAATTAACCTTTTCAGAACTGTAACAGCTAAAAGCTCTTAATGTTTGCCAAAATAAGAGCTACAGATCATCTCGCGGAGCTACTTAAAACTACAAGGCTCTTTTCGCAGCTTTAAGGTTATCGCCAGGAGTAGTTCAAGACTTGCGAGTCGTGAAAACAACCTCTGCGCATAATTAGTTGCTTTTAAGTTTTGGTTGTAGGAGGACGTGCGTTCGACGGTTTGACAAGAGTGCTCAACAAACAGCTACAGGCTGATCTTAAAGGTTTTTTTTTTTATTTGTACCCGTACTTACTGTTTTGCTATAGCTTTTAATTTTGTTTTATGTTTTTAATTTTCGTGTATTGTATGGTGATTTATGTCAAACTTGTTGTACCCACCTAGATGTTAAGTGAATGATGTGGTCGCCTGTGATTGGAAGCGCACACTTGTATTTGTCCCTATTCATGTTAACATGTAAGTAACTGTGTAGCCTCTGTTGGCGATCCAATAAATAAATAAAAAAAAGTAAGTTTCTATTTTTTTTCAATTATGTTTTAGGTAGGTACTTACTTACCTAATTTATTTATTAGGGGAGGCCGGGGCTGAAAGTTCCGATTTTCAAATAACATGAAAATTTATGATGAAAATGACAAGATTTCAATATTGATATTAGATTTTATTAAAAAGTCTTAATCGGTCTTTGTAATAGTACAGTCATTTCTGCTAGTTTCTCTATATTTTTTAAAGTACAGGCATATTTTTGCAAAATTTTGGAAGGGAACATTCAACCCCACTTTGGGGCGAGTTGTTCCATGTATGGGGCAAATTGTACCACTTAGATAATATTAATAAAGTATAAGGATAATGTATGGTTTCTCTGGTTAAATAAAACAATAAATAATTTCTATAGTTAGGTTCATTTATTTAGTTGTTATGCAATCCTATAAACTTAAAAAAACAACGAAAAAACATTACTAGCTACAACTAGATTCAAATTTTGTATTGATTTACAAAAATTGAGATCTATTAGCTTACAAATCTTACTACCTACATACTTAAGGATACAAAAAATCGTACTGGAAAGGATACTCAAGATAAACACTTTTTTATAACTAAAAAATATTGGCAATTCCATAACAACTTAAAAAAAGACAACAAAATATAACTGGAAATCTTTAGATAAATGTTTCTTTTTTTAATTCAACTATAATAGAGATTTATCAAGTTGAAAACCTTATCACAAACATAACTGCACTTATTTTAACTACATAACACAACAGGTTGCCTTCATGCACACGTTTCATTAATAAATTTAATGATAAGTGAGATCAAAACATACAATTAAATACCAAAATGAAACTGCTAACGTTAATACCTATTATTTATCATAAAAACTTACCGATGTATTAATTATTCGTAAGAAATTTTTACGCACTTTACGTTTAAAACTTCCACTCCATTTTTTTGATAACACCCTGTGTCGGTTCATCTTGCAATACAACGGAATGCTTTGAAGTCGCGGACACAACTAACATTATTTGAGGATGCCTCTAAAGCTTTAAAATATTCTTGTAGGACTTTAAGCATGCCTTCAGCTCATAAAAATAGCTTATTGGTTTAGGTTTTCACCACGCAGTCCTAATTTGTTTACTTAGACAACTATAACACTGCCTATAAGTTTTAAGTAGGTTTTAGAAATTACTTATAAGCAATTTCAACATTCCATAACTTTATGGTTATATCAAAGTTAAAAATTAAACCTTTAGATCTCACTTTAGCATAATGCTAGCCTTTCCAGAACTTAATCAAGAGTCTACGACAACTATAAGTTCCTAGGACTATATGCTCTTGAAACACAAGTCAAAATAACGTTAATTTAAACTCTTGTCAGCGGCTCCAAGGTTGTAATAATAAACAATTAGTTTTAGGACTTATTAATCATTCTCAAGTACTTAATATGACTAGATAGCAAAGCATTAACCTTTTTACGACCCTTAGAAAACCTAAAGGCATTTTCTACAACCTAGGCCCGAATGAAATGTTACTTGGGATGGCATTTCATACAAACTTGCAAGCCCTTGTTTTTCGAAATTAATGAACCGATTTTAATGAAACTTCACACGCATAAGCAGGACACAAAGGTCTAAAAAGTTACTTAAGAACTTTTTCAAAAAATAGTGTTACAGCTAAATTAGACTGATTTTAAATTTTCCATAGAAACAGAGATTTCCTGTTATATTTTTTTAAATAAGATATTTCGAAATGTTTGGTAGATAGGCAGATTTCGTTAAAGAAAAGGCAAATGCTTAATGCTGTTTGTGTAGGTGAGTTTATATGTTTGTAAACGCACCCACAATACAGGAGAAATTCCTAGTGTAGTGTAGGGCAATGTTTTTAAAAAAAGAGAAAATGTAGAAATCTACCCACAATTCTATTTAATTTTGACGAATTATCCGCATATTATGATTTGATTATTTTGACGGCCAATATGCGTCGCCGGTCATTAGTTTAGACCATAGTTATAGACAGTTGATCGTGATTGTTTTCTGAGTTTGGCAGCATCCAACAGACCATTTTCCGGGTTCCTGAATTGGTCACTACAATTGCGCGCGCAGTTGTAAATGTATCTGCGTTCGCGATTTATTTGACAAATATGTAAAGAAATACGAATTAATGGCAAAATAACTTTAATTCCTATAAAATAAAGTTCAATTTACGCCACAACTTCAAACATTTGTATAAATAACTTATTCAATAGAGCTAGTGACTCAGAAATCATCTTAATTGTCATTGAAATAAAGTTTATATTTGTTTAACTTGAAATAGGGTGGGGTGTGCAGCACTACGCACTTTTTCACTCGAAAGTTTTTCATTTGTCAAGTCTACAACTGAAATGGACGATTTTACCATTGGGGTATCTGACGAAGGCACTCTGGTTACCGAAACGTTTCTTGCACACGGGACACACGTCACCGTCATTTATAACTATGCTCTTCGATTCGTGGAACTTTTCTAGTTCTTGTATCTGTAACAAAACAAGCATAAGACATTAAAACTATTAACACCACACGGTCACCTATTACGGTTAAAAAATAAAGCCCTTTGTCGGACAGATAGACAGACAATCAGACGCGGTAAGCTTATTATAATATATATGGTAGGTATATGGACCTGGGGGCCTCAAAAGGCCACTTTGGCAGAATCATAAAAGGATAACATCATGGATCGTAATGGACAGTTAACTGTTAAGTTAATCGAATCAAATCCCATTGATGAAGGATTATTCAGTTATTTTTTTTTTGTCTGTGCTAAAATACTAATCAATCCAATCCATATCCCTTTGATTTATACCTACGAAGTGCAGCGAAAAAAATAAAAACACGGACTGTCTGCGCCATATTTTGATTCATAAAGTTATCCTTTTACGATTTTGCCAAAGTGGCCTTTTTAGGCCTCCTATTCGCCATAGGCTGGCTTTCAATACTGCCAATACCTGCATTTACCCACATCTCCCGGATAAGTGGGCTGGCAATCTTTCTCAAGCTTAACATTATAGGTATGTAGGGAGAACCTATATATGTACCGACACTATATAAAGCAAATAAAAGGCCACTCCCAAGACATCTGCACCACATTCACACGATCCTTTCAAAATGAATCCATACAGCATCCCTAGTGCGTAATGCCGGCGCTACACATTGGCCTTGTCCATTGGTTCAGACTTGGCACCACATTCAATTTTGAGCAAAATAGTATCATCCTGTCCAATATCTGTCCAGGCCCGATACACATATTGGAGCCAATGCTCCAAGACTACATCTTGGGTCAAATTATGTCCAATGTGTGGCCCCAGCATTATATACTATTAGTAGCAATGGGTTTCATTTTGACAGTTCAACAACATTCATTGCGTTATCTACGTTGTTGAGCTGACACATTCTTCAAACATATGAAGCAAATAGCAATGGATTAACAATATCCTGCAAAATGATTTAAATTGTGATTGATAATGTGTTACCCAATTAGGTTGCAGATCTGATGCGCAAATAGCAATTCGTGAGGAAGTCAAGGATCTGCTACCAAACAGCACTTCAAAAGATATTATGACTAATTACAGATAAATGTAATCTCACAAACCTGCATTTGTTCAGCGTACCACAATCCTTTGATGACCTGCATGCGTCGCTTCAACGTGAGCTGTCCATCCATAGCGCACCCTAGAAAATATTTCAGGCGATCCAGGGGCACTGAGTCTGGCAACACTGACAGGGCCTGCAATCATGCAAAAACTCGATAATTTCGATATTTTTATTACTGATTACAGAATTTTACCGTAGAGCACTTCAATGATTTAGTATTTAGAGGATATTTAATGCTGTGCGTAATAATGCATTTTACTTTCTAAACTCCTCACTAAAGTTACCCAAACTGGATTGATGAGTATGGCAACACAAATCTGTGGGATAGGTAGTGACTACTTCTTTTAATCATCATCCACCCCATCGTGTGTAGACGTGTATGCTTGTCTCTTCCCTAGTTTGAAAGACTTGTATTTCATACCAAATCAAAATCGCGACAAAATACGATCTGTTTTAACCAAACTTACTTTCAAGGGCGATATGTGGTTGGCATATGTATCCAAGATATTGAGTGCCATCTCCAAGTTCGGTTCAGCTGTCTCCGGATGCCTTGGTACATTAGCTAGTGCTTTGCCGATGAAAACACTGCTTTTTTCAGGGTTTATGAGAATCTTCATCAGTATCACGTATACGTCTGTGCCCTTGAAGTTTGGTCTTGTGCCTACATCTTCGCAGTACTTTATTGCTCTATCCACATCACCTGCAAAAAAATAACGTTTATGATTGCAAGTTTACAAGAGTAAGGAACCTAGGTAGGGGAGACCAGGGATGAACGTAACAATTTTCAGTTTTGAGTACATATCTTTGGTGTGTTTTTAGTTAGGTAAAATAATACAATTCTTGAAGGCGGACATATCCTTACTTCATAATTTGACGTAAAAAGTTTTGTTAAATAGATTGTGGTTTTCGATTAAAACCAAATTATTTAAGAGTCGGAGGTTTGTTACATTCATCCCTACCGCAGGGATAGATGTAACAAGCAAGAGGGATGGTTGTAACATAGGAAATAAACGTGATTTATGAAACATTTATTTATTAGCAGGCCTTATTTAAATTTAAGAACAATTTTTTGTTAAACTTAGTAAACAAATCAAACCTCTTTTTCACTTTAAATAATAAAAATCTCTGCATAGTAGATATAAACATAAAACTTGTCTTTCTCTTGGACAAAACAAAACACTTAAGTGCTTAAACTACTTAATCCAATAAACAATAAACATGATAAAATAATTAATAAGACAACGGCTTAAACAAACATAACTTTCCTACTGGTACACGCTACAAAATACAGGAACATTTGACAGTTTTTGTTTTAATTCGACAAAAGAAACATATGAAATTATCTTTTTTCAACCAATTTAAACAAACATAACTTTTCTACTAGTAGGTAGTAGGTGCTACAAGGTACGAGAATATTTATTTGTCAGTCTTTATTTTAATTAAACAAAAGAAACAAATAAAATTTATCTTTTTACAATCAACTTACACACACTTAACTTTTCTACTAGTAGGTAGTAGTAAGTAGAACTTCTTCAGCCGCTAGTTCTAACATCTCTGGGGTGGCTAAGCCTCTATCGGTGGTTCTCTTGTGTACGTTAGGCATTCTGAAATAAATATAGCAAATATTATTCACAAATTAAACACTTACATTACACAAAATTGATACGAAATGTATCAGATGTTATAATTATAAGGGATGAAAGTAACAACATGTTACTTTTACCCCTTATTCCAAAATTCCCACAATCTGACAAATATAATTTTTTACTGAGAATACCGATCAAGAACTTCAACTTTTGATAATGAAATATTGTAGATAGATAATCAACCAACAATATTAGCGATCAAGGCTAAAACATATACATTTAATAAAAGAAATACACAAGAATAATAAAAACATCAAAAACTTACTTTTGACGTAAATTTCTGGCACCTACGAATTACACACACAACCGGTCGTCGCAGCCGTCCAGACGCCACTGAGGCGGGAGGGGAGGTGAAATAGCTACACTAACATGGCGGACAGGATTATACAAGTCGATTCGTTCACTCGTAAGGTCATTTGTTACTTTCAACCCGCGTTACTTTCATCCCTGGTCTCCCCTACTTGATAGACATTGACAGCAACTTTATCCCAAACCAGGAAACATCTGACTTTTCGAAACCAAGAAATTGAAATTACAACTTTTCAAAAAAAATTTGCACTTACCCAATATCCGTACATAAATGGCGAGAGCCTGCTCGTGTCGTCCTAACTTGCCATAAATGATAGCTCGCTCCTCAAACAAGCTGTCAGTAGGGAAGTGCACAGCAACTCTCTCAGGAATGTAATGTGCTGATTTTTCAAGAAACGCAAGTAATATTGACCTAATGTGCTGTATCTCTGCATCTGTTAGGTTCACTTTCTCATCAGTTATTTTTTCTATGTACCTTTTAATTAAAGAGTTGTGAAATGAAGAAGTCGTATCATTCCAGTTATGGACGACATGTTCTAAGTAAGGTATCACCAGAGATTCGTGTTCCCTTTTAAGAAAATCTAATATCTCTTGACGGGGTAAGATTTCTGCTTCTACGTTCTCCTCGGTAAATATCTTCAACCCTTTTTCTGGATGTTCTTTCAATATTTCATCAGAGAACTGGAATATTAAGTCTATATGTTCAGCTCCTAGAAAATAAAATGCGTTAATTCAACCAGTACTTACCACGGATCAGCAATGATATCAAAATCGAAACTAACCAAGGTTTTTCAAATATGTCAACGTTTCTTGATAGATATTCACGCTAATATCCTGCCCCGTGGTCTGCTCTCTTAGAAGCGACATTAGCTGAAGCGCTTTCATATGCAGGCCTTTATGTTTGTATAATATCATCAATTCGCGATGCTTCCGGTGCTGTAGCAACACCGTCTCGGCTTCTTCTACACGACAATGATTGCTGTTCCGTAGTAGAGGTGAGACCTCAGCATTAATCTGAAAAGTTTATCACAAAATAGGGTAAAATCATACTTAATTATCTTCCATCTTGTTTAATCTGCGTCAATTTTCATGTTAAAAAATTACTTTACCAATAAGTAGCACTTTAACAAAGTAGTATCGATCAACTCTAGTTGCTGCGTCTGTGTTGCCGTCGTCTCTTCTTGACCGGTGCTATTCCCTATGTTAGCTTTAAACTCCTTCAAATACCCTATCAATGCATTCAAAGCGGTCTGTAAATCTTTGCCCGTTAATTTCTTCGTTTTTTCTTTGTCATCATTGTCTAGTTCAGGGAACAGTCTTATGACTTCAGCGGGATCTTTTTTTAATTTTTTAAACTCCCTAATAGACTGGGAATATTGTTTATTGTCGAAAAGTTCCAATGCGTACAGGGTTTGTATGGACTGTATTTTCTGCTCTTTCTGTTCAGGTGTGCAGTCTGTGAGGCTCTGTAAAAATTATGGGTATGTCATGCTATAAAACAAGTAAGCAGAATACTTTTAGTAGGTACCTACCTACAAATATTTTGTGAAAAAAGTCCCTTTTCGGTTTTGTACTCATTCACTCCTATTCACGATAGGTGCTGATGTTCCTATTTACCTATAGTCTACCTACACTTTTAGTTGCCAATGTATACTCGGCTATTCATGGAGTATTTAAATCACGTAACCATTTTTGTTAAAAGCTCACGGCTACGTAGGATGACAGACCACTTCATGTTATTTCCAGTAAATTGCTTAACGACTGTCGCCGTCACCACAAACTACTCGGCTATATATGTAGGTGCGTATGTGTACTTTTAGTGGAAGTCGCATTGTTTAAATACACGATCGTCTGTAAGAGCACTTCCACTGCACGTGAACCTAACAATGCGTAAGTAATAAAGAAATTAACTTACATTCATGATTTTAATAATTTCTGCATCTCGCTTTTTAATTTTGGTGCGAAACATTTTGATTTTGTTGTTTTAAATTATAACAACACGTCCTTTAGTTGCACTGAACTGCTAGTACTAAATAATTATTATTTTAAATAAATTACGCCTTTCCTCTTTCCCTATTAATTAGTGTTAATCGCATTCATTTGATTAGTATGTACATAGTATATGGCTATAGGTACATATTATTATATTATACAGTAAATAGATAAGGAAAATTTTCACCCAAAAATATTATCAGATTCAAACATCTATGGACTATGTACAAACGTAATAATGTGCAGATTTCTTTTAAACAAGGTTTAAAAGAAGGGAAGGAAGGGAGGAGAGGGGGGAGGGGGGGAAGGTAGGTTTTTTTAGATAAGGTTAAACAAATAACTTTAATAGCATGTGCGACTAAATCCCGCACTACCTATCATGGTAGGTAGCAGGAAGGAACACCGTGAGGTTAGTCGGTATTCGGATATCCCCACGAAAAAAAAGGTTTTGTTGTGTTGTATATGGGTGAGATGGTGCTAGCAACAGGCTTTGATATCGTCAATGCGTTTAACTCCCTACCCTTGATGCGATAAGGCGAGCAATAATTACATAATTATGGACTATTACAGAGGCTTTTTGGGCATAGGTTCTTCCGTAACAGGCAAATCAAGTATGTAGGCAAGAAAGGCGATGTCCATTTGGTGAAAAATTGTGAGGTTTCGCAGGGTTGGGTTCTTGGTCCACTCTTGTGGAACCTTGCATAATTATGAAGTTGCGCGGTTCAATCTTTCCACTGGCGTAAATATTGTTTCTTATGCGGTGATATTAGTGTTGTTACACCTTGGAAAGTACCATCCTGCTGTCGTAGCTCGGGGTTGCACGTAGCTGGAGTCTATGGGTTAGGTCTGCGAATAGCGCCTCCTAACTCTCTCAACCAAACTGCCAAGGCCACAAACTGTACTGGCATGTAGCCTTAAGGGGGTCCAGATATAAATGTGTATTTAACTAACATTGACGACACATCGAAAATGCGTAGGTATCAATCATAAGTCAAAAACTAACTAACACTAAGGTTACTTTCTAAGGAAAGAGAAATAAGACAAATATTGCTGCATCAAATTTCATATAATTATTATAATTTCGATATTTTTATACATGGGCTAATAATACATATGTAAAATATAGTTACAATACATTGCTACATTTATATTACACTCTGTACATTGATTCTTATTAAAAACCTTTGAAACCGCTGTATAAATTTAGCTAAATATTTCATATGTATGAGAGGTATTAAAATATGTGAAAGTAACGGAAATAAAACCTATGTCCATCTGGGGACGTCTTTTGACTGGTTATCAAACATTATGATTATAAACATTGATAAGTTTATTCTAGAAATGTGAAAGGAGATAAACATTAAGCATTTTCTATAGAAAAAGTAATTGAGTCTCATTAGTCACAGTTGAGCTCTTCATCGATGTCTTTTGGATCAATTAACTTGAATTGCATTTCTCTAAACATAACGTTATTAGGGTGCCAAAGTTAAAGTAGCACAAGGAACCCCTTTTCATTTACGTCTCTTTCCAGAGGACATGATAATTTGTTTCTACTGAAAATTCATCATCAGATCACAGCCAAGATATATTATCGAGCTCATTTTTGTTATAAGAAACTATCAAAGGTGTTTGGAAAACGGTAAATCCATAATACTATTAACTTAACATCTCGCCCATATTCCCTGAAGGGGTAAGCAGGGGTTATAATACACCAAAATTTTAAATAATATTTTACATGAAGTATTAAATAATGGAAACATTTTACTTGTCGAGTCTACAACTGAAATGAACAATGTCACCGTTGGGGTATCTGACGAAGGCGCTCTGGTTGCCGAAACGTTTCTTACATACGGGACAGACGTTATAAGCGGTTATTAAGACACTCTTCGATTCGTGGAACTGCTTCAGTTCTTGTACCTGTAATAAACACATAAGAATTTAAAAAAAGAATTCATAATGTCATCTATCACACTATAGTATATGGCATCGTTCATTGCAGCCGCGGTCATAAAACGTGAGAGCGAGATGAAATGAGACTCAGACATTTTCAGAAACCCGGTGGTTATGTTCTCCGTCCTACTCATAATTAGGTTATGTTCTCCGTCCTACTCATAATTAGGTTATGTTCTCCGTCCCACTCATAATTATGTTTTCGTATTTAGTTACTCGTTTCGAGACTTGCTTAAAATTATGTTTAGCCGCATTGAGCTGTGTAGACTGAAACCTCATCTTACCTTTATGCTACTATAATGCAAACAAGAAGTGCGTAATCAAAAGAAATAGAAAGCGTATCTCACCTGCATATGTTCAGCATACAACAATCCCTTGAGTACCTGCGTGCGTCGCTTTAACGTGAGCTGCCCGTCCAGAGCGCTCTCGAGGAAATGTTTCAGTCGACTCAGGGGTACCGAGTCTGGCAACACCGACAGAGCCTGCAAATAAATCATTCAATAACGTTTTAGAAAGTAAATCTATTAAAGTTCACAACTCAATACAAGGTCAAATTGAATTAGCGAAACTCGGGAGACATGATGGTTATCGATATCTAAACTCGATAAAATTTTTTAAAACAATTGCTTGGTGTGGCGTTTTCAGGCTGTTCACTAGTTTCGCTAGGAAATTTTGCTTTACCCTGTATAAAGCTGCGTACAAAATATAGCTAGGCAAGCGCAGAGAATGGCTTGCCACGCATGCCTTAGCCTCAGGCTGTGTGGATAGGATGCTTATGCTTACTGTAAGCATACTTATTACTTATGCTTTAATTTTAATTCTTAAGTCAGTTGATTGTCTTCGAAGCGACTTCGCTTCGAAGACCAATCAACTGACTTAAAAATTTTAAATAAAAAGTTATTTAAAGGAGACCAGTCCCGTTTCATAGAAAGTTGGGCCCAAAGCCCAGAGTGCCAGCCAGCGAAAAAAAATGTATTACCCTGGTTGAGAAAGTCCTCCTTATATTTTTTTAGTATTGTGCCGTATCTCCACGACAAATCCTTCAGCTGTTTTTTAAAGTTTAGGTTTTGGGCCCAATATGGCTGATCTCCTTTACGGCGGAAGGGATCAAGCGAGTTTCGTTTCAGTTAACATTTTGCGCGACATAAACGCCCCCAGACATAATAACAATACAACTTCTATTGTATGTCGTTCAGTGTCCTTCAACCGATCAATATGACATCTGTCTGCACATAACTGCAACCAAACTACTATTTTGTAGCTAACTTGCAATCCAAAAGCAAATCGTATAGAATATAATTATATATTATTTTGGCAAAATTGTCCAAGTCATTAAAACATCGGTTTCAAGCAACACTTACTTTCAAAGGTGATATTTTGTCGGCATGTTTCTCCAATATTTTGAGTGCCGTCTCCAGGTCCGGCACAGCAGTCTTCGGATGCCGTGGCACCTTGGCCAAAGGGTTGCCGATGAGTGCACTATCTTGTTCAGGGTTCATGAGAATCCTCATCAGTATCACATACACATCTTGGTTCTTGTCGTTTGGACTAGCGGTTACATTTTCGCAGTATCGTATTGCTCGGTCGACGTCACCTGTGGACAATAGAAAGGTTTAAGACAGCATACTTACAAAGCCGTGTATTCACTAGGCATATGAATCGTTGAGCTCGACAGGTCCACTCAATAGGTGTGGTTCTTTCCTCAAAAGACCATTTGACACCAACCTACATGGTCTCCACATGATCTGACTAAGATTATGTCTGGGCCTTAAAAGAGACTGTGACCTCTCAGTTTGTTCCGGCCTTTTTTCTTACAGTAGGTACTCTGATAGAAAACGCCGACATTATCTATATAGTTTAAAAAAAATATGATTGACGTGTAAAAGTGTTTGATTAAATCTACTTACAGAAAATAAATCCACCCTAAGAAGCTGCACTTACCCAATATCAGCACATAAATGGCGAGAGCCTGCTCGTGCCGTCCTAACTTGCCATAAATGATAGCTCGCTCCTCAAACAAGCTGTCAGTAGGGAAGTGCACAGCAACTCTCTCAGGAGTGTAATGTGCTGATTTTTCAAGAAACGCAACTAATTTCGCCTTTATGTGCTGCACCTCTGCATCTGTTAGATTCGCTTTCTTATCAGTTATTTTATCTCTGTACATGTTTATTAAGGCGTCATGAAATAACGAATTTGTGTCGTTCCACGTATGGATGACATGTTCCAAGTATGGTATCACTAAAGATTCATGTTCTCTTAGAAGAAAATCTAATATCTTTGGACGGGGCAATTCTTCTACTTCAGTAAATATTTTCAAGCCTTTTTCTGGATGTTCTTTCAATATCCAGTCGGAGAACTTGAATATTAAGTTTATGTGTTCGGCACCTGGAAAATAGAATTGCTGCTTTAGTCCTACGTTGAATTTTGAAATACGGAAATAATTACATCTCTGTAATAAACAATAAAAAATGGTTTTTAACAGAAAAATTATAACCAAACTTCATAGATCGATATTTAATTAGGTATTTACCTAGTTGTTGCAAATAATTTTTCGTTCCTTGATAACCTTCTAAACTAGAGTCCGGCTCTTTGGCCTGCTCTCTCAGCAGCTGCAGTGCTTTCATATGCTGCCCTTTAGTTTGGTACAATATTATCAATTCGCTGTGCTTCCCGTGTTGCAGCAACATTTTCTCGGCTTCTTCTAGGCGACAATTGTTATTGCGTAGTAGAGGTGCGACTAGAGCATCGTTTATCTGAAAAGATTTCAACTATACATCATTTCATTATAGTAGGGGGGAGGTACTGCTACATTTTTGCGACCGATTTTATACCTTTTGAAGTCCATTTCTAGTGATTGTTTGTATTAAACAATCACTAGAAAGTCATAAATATAAAGTCTAACGTGGTTTTATTTAGAAATATACAGGGCTGTTGGTGTTTTACCAATAACCCAGTATATTACATGTTCATTAACTTGACAGTCATATATTTCCTTTGCTTCCATGCAGCTGAATATTCTTTTTAAATTGAAAATGATCCAAAAATCATCCCAGAAATGTTGGCGCGGCATGAAATTGCTTTTCTTTTAAAGTTTATTTTACTATTTTGACATGCTGTATCTTTGGATTCCCCCACTTCTGGAGCAGTAGACTCTCAGATCTGATATGTGCTATGGGAAAACTATTATTGTTATGATTTTCAGCCGGTATAAAATGACTTCTACAAACTAACGCCACTGCTCGTACTATTACGTTACATTATAATACAAATAAATATATAAAATTACAAAGTGTAAGAGACATCGTAACGAAAGCTTCGTGAAAAGTTTAAAACAGAATTACAAACATCATTTCAATCGAACATATATATACATTTTATTTTTGAGCATGCGTTTTAAATATATCCTCTAGATTTACCTGTAAGTAGCACTTCAACAAAGTGGTATCTATCAACTCTAGCTGCTGCGTCACATTCCTCTGCTTAGTCGCCTCGTCTTGACCGGTGCTGTTTCCTATATTAGCTTTCAACTCTTTCAAATACATTATCAATGCATTCAAAGCGCTCTCTAGATCTTTTCCCGCCAATTTTTTTGTTTGTTCCTTATCGTCATTTGTTTTACAGTCTAGTTCAGGAAACAGTTTGATGACGTCAGCAGGATCAGTTCTGAGTTTAATGAACTCTTTCATTGACTGGGAATATTGCTTGTTGTCGAAAAGTTCCAATGCGTACAGGACTTGTATGGAATGTATTTTCTGCTCTTTTTCTTCTGGTGTACAGTCTGAGAGGCTCTGTGTAAACAAAAGGTACGTCAGGAGCTAGTCAAAATCTTTAAATTACCTTATTTCAATTATTGCAGCCTATACCACAATTTCCCAATAGCCAGGTACACCAGGAGGTAGGTACCGACCGACCGAATAGTTGCCTCGCGAGGCTACCCGCAGTAAACTGATAACAACTATTAGAAAACTGAACTTCCAGGATACTTACTCCTACTAGAAGCCCTATTGTTGATATACGATCCTTTACTGTAAATGGCATTTTCACTGCACTTGCATCTAGTTCTAGTTAAGCTACAAAAATCAAATATGTGATTTTGATAAGATATTATCATTTGTGTGCCCATAAGTTTTTTATTTAATTCTCGCGGAGGAATATTTAAAAACGTATTTACCGCGAAAGTAGACTGACCTTGTAATAAATAGATATTGTGCAAATAAAAACACTAATAATTACATAATTTAATTTTTTTTCTCAAAGTCCGACTTCAATTTATTTAGGGCTGATTTTTCAATCATCTGTTAACAATATTCGAGGAATAATTTTGAAATTTTGACAGTTATTTCATAAAAAGACTGTCAAACGTAAATTTTATTCCCCGAATAAAAGTTATCTGGCGATGGAAAAATCAGGCCTTAGTCAACTGCGTAATTAGTCAATTCAATCCGGGAACAATAACATCAAAAATTAAACAAAAAAACTATATTTGACTTTTTTAGACACAACCCACAATATCACATAGCATTTCAATACGCCTCAACTAAACAAAATTATGATGACGACTAAAGCTTTAATATTACTGATTAAAACACCACCGTGTTTAGAGGATAATAAATGGTTACTTATTTTCCTTGCCTCATTGTTTGGTTATACGCATGTAACTGATATGTACTATTTATATGACATTCCGTAATACATATTATTACTAACTTTCATAATATGTAATTGCCTCGAATAGGCAGTTAGAGGCGACAGACGTCATTCGAGTATTAATAATAGTATTTAGTTCTTTGATAAGTTCGCTGGCAGCATGTCTTGTTCAGGCACAACATGTGACGAAACTAAGATTTTACCATTAAAAAACGCCGGTCGCAATCGCCCTGAATATCCGACCACCTGCAGCCATTACTACGACTGACTGGTTCTGGTCTGTCTGTCTGGTTATGACTTTGTTTTTCTTTTTACGTATTTAATTTAGCAACAGTTGTACAGTCAGCGTCATAAATAACGGGGGACGAATACTGTTCAAAAAGATCGGAGCAGCTAATAAAACTAAACGTTCTTTTCAGAATGACAGCTGTTGCGTATTACTGTGTTTATTATGGTGTAATTAGAATCAAGTTAAGAGGGCCCGTGGCTAAATAATAACAGCCGCACAGGTTGATCGATCAGGTTAAGCTACGCTTGCTGCGATTAGTCTGTGGATGGGGTGACCATCTTTACATACCGAGATCCCTCCGTGCCTCGGAAAGCACGTTAAGTCGTTGGTCCCGGCTGTTATTCGTGGATATTATACACTCGTTACGGCTAGTCAGAAGCCCGAAAGTCTGACAACTAGTCTTACCAAAGGGTATCGTATTACCCAGTAGCTGGGTTGTGGAGGTTAGATAGGCAGTCGCTCCATGTAAAATACTGGTTTTCAGCTGCTTCAGGTTAGACTGGAAGCCGACCCCCACATAGTTGGGAAAAGGCTAGGCAGATGATGATAGAATCAAGTTTAATTTTCCTAATTGTTTAGATCATTTTGATCTGCATCAGGCTGATCCCATCCCGCTACCCTGACTTTGCACTTAGAAGTAGAATGCCCAATGTTTTATTTTTATTTTTATTTTATTTTATTTATTCGGAAGAACAAACAATTACACATTATATATTATAAGTAAATAGAACATAAGGAGTTATATAAATGTGCAACCAACAACGTTCTCCACAGATACACAAAAAGACAAAGACAATGTTGATAGAGTTAAAGTCGGACAGAATAGATAAGATACACAAAATAAGATACATATAAATTAGAGCTACCAAGGAATATAAACATTCAAAATTATTCACCTAAATTTTTCAATGTTCTGAAATTATTGAAAATAGGACCGGACATACGTTTAAGTACGGCCAATCATGGACGTTATTTTAATTTTTTCTACGGCCGCGCGCGTCCTAACAGAAAGAGATCATCGCGCGAGTACACGATAGTGGCTTTTGTATATAAAAAGTAACATACTCGCGCGATCAGTCAAGTCCCGTTTGCACGTCATAATTAATACAAACTGCATGCTTTCTGTTAGGACGCGGGGTATGACTTACCGTTAATTCTATTGCTATTTGAAAATGTTTGTCCTTCAGCAATTGTTGCCTTTGCTTCGTGATGTCTACGGAGCTGAGACACCAGACCTGGCCTACTGAGGACACGAATATCAGGCCTCGCTTACATCTGGAAACAAATGTCAGTGTTGAAAATAAATGTACCATACACTAGAGCAGGTAAGGATGAAGTCTCCTATAAACGCGACCGTCGCGCCAAGATGCTTGATATGGAAATGTACTGATGTGGTCTTTTTGAAGTCGGCGATCGGCAGAACACGTTTTCTATCAATCACTCCCTTCTCTTTCATATCATTCCTCACATAATCCATGCATCGTTCCTTTTAGCCTTTCTCTCCCTTTCAGAAATGCTTACAGGAGCATAATAATACTCACGAACATACTCGTCGAACCTAACGCCAGGTGTGACCGATGACTTTGATAGGAGACTCTATAGAAAGTTACATTTACGCCTTGGGCGTAAAAATGCCAACATCGAGCATTAGAAAGAGAGACACACAGGTATGCCGTATGAGTGACAAAGAAGTCGCTCTACAAAGCCAAACATATTCTAAAAAAAATACGGCTGGGTACTTTGGTAGTCATAGTACCCAGCCGTATTTTTTAATTGTACTTCTATAATTGGATTTTGGTGATAGGGTGTAACCTCATTGTGACTTAGATAGGTACTTAATTATGCACTCCCGGACTACTAAATCGAACCAATGTGCAATTTCATGTAAAACATCAAAATAATGATGAGTCAAAGAAAAAGTTTTTTTTTATCACATCTATTCAATAACAGCTTGTGTATTCTTCGTAAACAGGGACTAAAATAGCTCTTTAATCCCTATGGACTACAAGTGATTTGAACTTGGAAATTTGATATTGTTAGTAAAAGTTCTAATCACCAAAGAGATCAATCACGGATATTATATGAACAAGTAATAGGCTGTATGATATTGATAAAGTAAACGGCGCGCAAGCCAAATTAAAAAAATGGTGAAAAGCATTCTGCCTTCGTTAGTAATTGTTTACTTAAAATTGTATTTAAATAAATAAACGTACTATTCTTATTCATAAGTTGCACTTACTAATTTTTTCATAGAGGGTGATAAAAAGTAGAGTGTCCATCTCGGGAGTAACCCAATTTTTAGCTCGAGAAACGTACTTAATCCTGAGCGCAGCGAGGGATTTAAAGAAACACCCTCGCCTTCAAAATAATTGTTTGCTCCCTTGGCAAACAATCTACTAATATGCACTTTTGAAGCCGACAAACTGGCCATCATTTTGGCACAGTAAAGATATGAACAGTACAGAAACTGCGTACAAACGTTTGAAACGGCACACTCACACAGACGCATCCGAATTTGAATTCACGACCATTTAAAAAGTCACTTCTATACAAAAAAGTGCAGGGTGGCTAAATTTAGGAGTGTTATTATTTAGATTTGTAACATACGGGATACAGGATATTCTTACCTATACATCAGTCTTGCTTTGTTCAGTTCAGGTAAGGTTTGTATGAAGAGGGAAGGCTCCACTGTCTGTACAATGACTTGGTCTGATAACAGTCCTAACACAAAAGGCTCATCCCATACTGGAAATAAACATTATTTTATCATTTAGACAGGTCTGTAGGTCTAATGAAATACAACTGCCTAACTTTTATCACGAGTGTCATGACAAAACCGTTTTCAAGAAGCATTAAAGTCTTCATATATCATCTTAATGTACATATCTCAGACTCAGATCAGAAAAAAAAATAGTGAGGAAACCAGCATGTCCTAGAACTAAAAATTCGAAGACATGTTACATTCACAAACCCGCACTGGGCCCGTGTGGCGGATTATGGCCCACTTCTTCCCACGGAGAGGAGGCCTGTGTTGGAATGTTATAGGCTTTTATCCTTAATTATGCTATATTATATTGTTTTACTGATTACTGTCAACCTGTATCATCCCACTGCGGAACAAAGGTATCTCTATGACTTCCAGCTGTTTGAATCCTGGGCAGTGTACCATTGTTATTACATAATCTACATCTTTATCTATATTCTATACATATTAAAAATTGAAGTCGCTTTTCGTGTCTGTGTGACCGCATTATTAGTCCAAACTACGCAATGTCTTTTGATGAGGTTTCCACCATCATTTAGAGAATGTATTCAAGAAGCTTTATGCGTATAATACGTTAACATCATGTAATAAAGAAATATCGATGTTTTGTCAAGTCGTAAAAACCATGTGAAGCAGGGGCGGCTCGCTAGTGCTTACAAAAAACAAATATCATCAATAGTCTCTTACCGACACCTATAGGCGCTTCGGACCATTTGATAGTTTTCTTTATATCTATATTTTTGGCCTCTTCCACGAGTACAGATGTTTGATCGCGACCAAGTAGAAATGATGTCTCAGAGTATTTCGCTATCGTTGGCTCAAGAGATTTAGAACTGCTTGTTGGGAATAACTCCTGTGGCTTTCCTGATGAGAGCTACAAAAAAGTATAATACTTATTTTTTGGTAAAAGCTGATACAATCTGAAAGTCAATTCCCGTAATTAAAAACATTGAAAATTCTATCGCAATCTCATTTCAGCGACAATCATTGTCAAAAACTTTAGGTACATAATTTAGAGGTATTTTTTACCGATTACATTGACTGAGATCAGACTGTGAACGTTCTTTAATCGTAATTATAAAATTACGAGAATTAGCCCTCAAATTTATAAAATTTTTGTAAATCAAACCGAGGCTAATCAAACTTGTGCTCATAACAAATAGAACTTGGACTTTATGGCATTTCTTCAGGGTCTATTATTCTCTGTTATTATGTCATATACTTTTTAATAAAGTAACTAACAAAGTTATTTTTCAAAATTAAATTGGTCTATTATTTAATAGATTATGAAAATTCGAGTTTCTTAAAGTAAATTTAACTTTATCACCTACATCATACAGCACATAGTCATTTTTGAACCCCAGACACACATATTGTTGGCCCCATGACATGACCTTGGGAACATCAGGGATTGTAAAGTCAAACAAGTGTTGTTTGAATTCTCCATTCTTTCCATAATACAATTGAAGTTTTCTCCTCACAGCAACACACAGACGGACAACAGAATTGGATTCTCCAGTCATTGATGTTGCGGGCTGTGAAAATATAACATCTTTATTAGATATAATAAAAAGATTGCCTGAGAGAAAAATTAATTGCAAAATCTAGAATGTAGCCATTAATGTTCATGAAGGGTTCATTATAGTAACTTTATTTTTAATCTTAATATTTTAATAAACACTGCTAATTTTTCAATTGCCGCCAGGAGTTTGGATTTGTGCCTCGTTGATGGCAATAGGCTCGCCCCCTATTACATGGGACTTAAACATAACTGGCGAAACGTGGTTACAGACACCAGCACATCAAGCTACTACAATCTATCAAATTTCTTTAATGGATTTTCAACTTTATTGCTAAAGCATAAGGTTCAAAGTTGAATGGGAAAATTTGTCATTTTCGGGTAGCTGTATGTGCTGTCTGTACTATGGGTATAACTCTGTTCAATCAAAATAGAGAAATAAGATGTGATGATAACATCACACCTTGTTAAAAATTAGATAACATAAGTTATGTAATTTTTCAATTGGAGTGAATATAGGCTGCAATTTTCAACTAAACCTAAATAATAACTACAAAAATTTAATTTATTATAAAAGGATTCTGTATAAGACCAATAAGACCTAAATATAACACTTACCGTGTTATCCAATGCAAACAGGGAGGCACCTTTTGTTTGTTCAAAGGTCTTCACCATAGGAAAATTAACACCATTTGTATTGTATGTAGACAGAACACTATCAGTTAGGCACAGCAACAAGTTATTTTCTGTAATAATAAGGGATTTAATTAACTTTTTAATATTGATATCATTCAAATCACAAAGCTATCTTCCCACTGTGGTTTTAATAGCCCGAATTGGAGAATCTTTATGTCCTAGAACCAAAAATTCGAAGACATGTAACAACTACCAACCCGCACAGCCCGCATGGTGGATTAAGGCCCACTCCCTCTCACTGCGAGGAAGCCTGTCTCCCAGCAGTGCAAACATTATAGGCTGAATATGCTGTTATACTAATCGGAGAATCATTGACTCCTTAGTCACAGGAACTTACATCTAGTTTAGGGAGTCAGAGTATATAATTATTGACTTTTGTATTAAGCCTTTTATGTTTTAAGTCATAAGAAGCTTTGGTAAAATAAAGAAATTATTTATTTAAAAACAAAAAATCCTCTATGAATAGAATAGAATACTCTTTATTAATGACCTCCTCCCTCCTCCTCCTTCCTCTATGAATGTTATAGATAATCACCATAATTGGGAAGATAATGTTGAAGTAGATCCTTTATATTAATACCAAGACACCAGAGAACTTGCAGGACCATATTAAAGCTTATTTATGAAACAAAAAATACCTGGTATAACTTCAATTTGTTGTATAGGTTTCTTACTAAAATTTTTACAATATCTGAGAAGCTGCAACTCATATTTCTGATTTCCATTTGTTTGAGACACTGAGTACATCAACAGATGACCTTGCCTTGTTCCCAGTAATAAGTTGTTTTCTAAAATGAAATAAACACTGAATAGCAAGAGAATAATATTATTTCAGTCTATGATTTCTGTAAATAGGTTTATCAAACTAGAACAGTAAAAGAAATAAAGAACATTTTCCATCTAAGGTCAGAACCCCAAAAATGGAATAGCTGGCAGCTAATCTTCACCAACGAAGCCATAATTACTGGCAAGCAATAATTAATTACACACGGAAATTAATAAATAATGAACACTTAATGGTACCGTGTGGCTTTTTAACAAAATAGACCTTGGATCTGTCTGCATCAAAAAGATGAGGTGTTTCTTTACATAACAAAGAATTAAAATAAAAAAGAAATAGAATAGAATACTCTTTATTATGTACACCATATAAATTACAGACATAAATATAGAATAGAATTATAATCATGTCATATCCCTATGTATTTTACTGTGTACATAAATTATAAAATAAATAAACAATGAATGTTTGAGAATATTGTTTACTGGTATTTTAAGAGATCTGTTTGAGTGTGACTCATTTTGTCTTGATTTTATATATCTTAGGGTTTGTTCCCAAAAAACTATGTTTTACTTACCATAAGCAGCTATAGCCTCTATTTGTACGGTTGCATTGAGCAAGTGAGATATCTCGTACGCTTCGTGCATTGTGAATAAAATATAAGATAAATACTCCTCCTCAAAATAAATTACAATGATAAACTATACACCCATATCACTTTAATTTGGAAAGGAAGTCGTGTTTTACGCCCTTCTCTAAGGTATGCAACAACTTTAAAGCAGGCAAAATAATGTATTATTTAACTAATATCAATAATAATATGCATTGTTTTAATAAAATTAGATACTATTTTAGTTTTACTGAATTTTGCAATTCCACCGTCAAGTCAACACAGAGTGACACACACAGCACACGCACAGACAGAGACGGGTACATAAATTAAATTTCAGTAATTTGACATTTGTAGTGAAGTGATCGTGGTCTGTGGTCGCGATAACGACAATATTTATATTAATCGATATTTTCCATAGTCAATTATACTATTTGCGCTGTAGCATGGTGCGGGTGACAGTTGCCCGTATGACGTTGACATTTGTCAGTACCACGTAGGGATGTGAGGTTATGCAATTCATTTTTATCGCTAACGATACTCGCAGCGTGAATCTAGTTCTCTTTAATATTGTTATGAAAATTAGTGTATTATTCAGTTGTGCAGTGTAACTACGTGTGTGCTACGTGTATAAACTTGTCAATATAAATGTTTTATGGCTACATAATTATCTTTGTACTTATATAAAATAATCAAAATCGGGTTTATGTTTTTTTTTTCGTGACAACATTTTTGCTCTATGGTGCATCGGCGCGGCGGCCATGTTGTTTACCCGTGCGATGCTGTGAGTGCGAGTACGAGTGCAAGCGCGTTATATTGTGACTTAATGTGACACGTATTACGATTTCATTGTTTGTTTTCATTTTTGTTAAATTGTTATTTGTTATAAGTTTGTTGAGTTTGTTGTTATTACCATGCCTAAGCATACAAAAAAAACTGTTTTGGGTAGTCAGGCCAGGGAGCTTGTTGTTCGCCTCCGAGACTACTTTGAAAGAGAACAACAAAATAATGGACCGTTGTTACCATTGAATCATATTGTAGAACGAGTAGCCGAAGCTCTTGATATTGGCCGCAATACTGTTTCGCGTATAACACGTGAGAAAATTGGCCAAGATGGGATGTTTGAAAATAAATTATCGACACCCAACAAAAAGCGGACCAAGGTGAAGCCAATCACAGATTTGGATGATTTTGCTAAGGTTGCTATTAGAAATCATATTTATGATTATTATAGAAGAATGGAGCTACCCACATTGCTCAAGCTTCTAAAATCATTAAAAGAAGCTGACTTGTTCAAAGGAGGTATTACTTCGCTACGGCAAGTTATAAAAGATATTGGCTTTGTTTACAAAAAAGTTAACAAAAGAAAGATTATTATGGATAGGACTGACATTGCCCTAGCAAGATGTAGATTTTTAAGGAAGGCCAAAAACATAAGTGATTGGAGCAAAGTTGTCTTTTTGGATGAAACGTGGCTAAACGCCAACCACACAGTGGGTAAAAGTTGGACCGACGATACGGCACAATCGTGTACCAAAGTGCCGGAAGGCAAAGGCGAACGCCTTATTATTTGTCACGCAGGTACAGCAAGTGGATTCGTCCCTGATTGTTTGCTGGCTTTTAAGTCAAAAAAAACTACGGAGTATCATGAGGAGATGAATTACGAAAAATTTAAAGATTGGTTCATAGGTCTATTAAACAATTTAAAAGAGCCTATGACCATAATAATGGACAACGCACCCTACCATTCGGTGCAAGTTAATAAACCCCCAAACCAATCCAACCGCAAAAGCGAGTTGGTGAAGTGGCTGAGTGAAAACGGAGTTACAGCAGATATAAAAATGTTAAAGACGGAGCTTATTGCCTTAGTCCGACGCCATAAGCCACCAACTCCTACCTATGCTCTGGACGAGATGGCAAAAGAAAAAGGCCACCAGGTCCTTCGACTACCACCCTACCATTGCCAGTATAACGCTATTGAGCTGATTTGGGCCCAAATAAAAGGTATGCTTTTAATTTCAATTCCCATTTTGAAGCTTTATAAAAAAATCAGCTTTCCGATCGTAGCATGTACCTAGTTTAAAAACATTACCAGATACTAGATTAGGCTGATTGATGATTATTTGAATACTTTTTTTTATAAGTTCGTTTATTTTTAGGTTACGCCGCAAGAAATAATACTTCGCCGCCATTTACGGCAAATAAGATGTTGGCCCTATTACAAGAGGCCATCAACAATGTTCAACCTGAAGACTGGTCGAAGGTCGTGAATAAAACAAAAAGGGACATTATGTCTGATTGGGATCGTGACATACATATTGACAACATAATTGAGTCATCGTTAATAATATCCATCACAGATTCAGATGATGAATTGAGTGACAATTCAGATGTTCCTGACTCTGATATGAGTTTAGACGAATAACATGTATTTTTTTTTAGCAACCTTTTAAGCAACCTTACCCTATAAATGTTCTGTTGTATAATTAGACCTTTTAAAAATAAAAATTGACCTACGCACAATATACGTTTTTTATTATAAAAAATATCGACTATCCATCGTAGCAGTACATCCCATCACTAAATACGTCTATGGCGTTACGTTATACGCATAACACTTTGCTTAATTTTTCATTCAATTTGATTTTATTTCTTGATTAGAACATTCTGGTTGGGTTTAATTTAATTTACTACAGTTATTAATTATTTAATATATTACGAATGTGGTACAACTGAAATATTAAGTCATAAATTGTAAATCGCGGCAACTTTCAAGAGTGAAACGAAATGTTACTGAAACTGTCACCCGCACCATGCTACAGCGCAAATAGTTTTAAAAAAAGGATATTTCGCCACGTTCCTAAAAAATCGGCGAAACATCCACGAATGTCCATACTCGTATTATTGATGTGGACGTCCACTATAATATCGTCACGTTAGAAATTATAAAAGCGCACAATACCTTTTAAAAAAAATCTAATCTCAGATTAATTTCACCTACATTTTTGTCAAGGTTTTGAAATTGATTATCGCTGCAGATGAGATTGCAACTTGAATTTGTAGGTTTTTAAGTACGAGAATATTGGCCTTCATTATAGTTATAGTTGACTGGGCTTACTAAATAGGTTGAATACAGCCTTTGTATTTGAGGGACTGGAAACCCTTGTCGAGGGGAATCTTTTTTCCAACCGCAATACAGAATACCCGCCCGTCTGCGGTCTGCCCACTGACCTGTATTATACTTGTAAGATAGAGGTCAGTGGTCTGCCGCACAGACTACTTAGGGTGAATGGATAGTGGTAGACCGCGAAATTCAAATTTTCTTACATTTTTTGCAATTTGCAGGTCACACTCAAATTTTCTTACGTTTTTTGCAATTTGCAAACCACACTGACCTGCAAATTGCAAAAAACGTAAGAAAATTTGAATTTCGCGGTCTCAACTACCCGATCTGCCGCAAGATGCCTGCCATCTTGCTTTCCTGGCACGTTCGGATATTACGGATGACGTTCCGGATACCAACGACCATGGTCGTTGCCACAGAGAACATTTTATTATAGGGTAGTCATTGCCGGATTGACACTATCAATCGTGTCGAACAGAATTCGTAATAGGCAATGTAATAGGTATGAAATTTTATAAGTAACATGTTAGTTATCTGGAACTCATCTAAAGGTTAAATAAGGAATAGGCCACTAGCTATTACTTCACATTGTGTTGAAGTAATGGCAAAATCTGGGAGGTGATGGTTATCTATCATAGTCCGCATACACCAGTCAGCTGCACCCAGTTAAAATCATTTATGCGCTATAATGTTTGTAGGTGTTGATGTATATGTATATAAGGTCCTATTAAATAAAATAGATGGCCAAACTTTTAGAAATCATTCAGACCATCAAAATAAGGACGATGATATGACTGTAGCTGAACCCTGACAATGACATAGTTTGAAAAAGCCTATGGAGAAGAAAGTCGGTGCGAATCCTGCTTGCAGGTTTTACAAGCGGTCTTCAAGTCTTGTTAGCAGTCACTGTGACGCTACCAATTTGCTTTACTTATTTAGATCGGTGTCCTGGTGAAGATCATATAACCAGTAGTCAGTCCGCCAAATAAAGTTGACCGACTTTCTGTCGGTGCGAATCCTGCTTGCAGGTTTTACAAGCGGTCTTCAAGTCTTGTTAGCAGTCACTGTGACGCTACCAATCTGCTTTACTTATTTAGATCGGTGTCCTGGTGAAGATCATATAACCAGTAGTCAGTCCGCCAAATAAAGTTACCTAGTTTTGACCTGAAGACTAAAAATTTACAGCTTAGAAAGTAAGGCGATTCGCACACTGCACCACATTACGCAGCGAGACGCAGATAACGCGCTTGATTTTTTACATAAAAATTCAATAAATAAACGTGTGTTCGTGCGGGGAATTTGGCTCCGTTTCACGCTCCCCGCTGCGTAATGCGGTGCAGTGTGCCAATCGCCTTAGATACCTATTATTATTATCTTAGGATGCGTTTGGGAGGGTCATATTATGATGAAGCTCCGTTTGGGCGACTCCATCGACGCCTTATATACAAGACACCCACATGGTCTCATTCCAAATTAAAGAAACTATACTGAAATAAATCTGCAACTGTTTGTTTGTTTATGCAGAATAGGGTTTATTACTAATGAAAAAAATAAAAAGCCATGCTTACTATTCATTTAATTATTTACTTTTAATAATTATGTTATTTTCATTCATAACTAACAACGATATGAGGGTTATGAAGTATTTAAATTCAGTAAAACAAATATGAAAACAAAATACAAATTTCACTCACTATTAAATTTAATATTATTACAGTAATAAGAAAAATTTACTTTAAATAATTTATATAGTCATAACTCCATTTCGAACTATGTATTTTACGGAAAATTCTCATCTTGTAAATGTGCACGCAAATCGTGAAAGTGAGAATTCAGTGGGATAAAGATTTTAATAACATCGCTTCAAATATTCAGGTCACTAGTATGTCTTATAACTTTTTACACAGAAGGTCTTAAGAAGCAACGTCGATTACAAAATTCATATTAGATAGATAGACTTAATAAAATACATGTAATATCTAAACTACTGCCTCTTACTGAGCCCGGTGCGGCTGGCGACATGCGCGACCTCGGCACGCGCCGCAGCGAGCGAGTCCTCCACTGCCACCCACACGCGTCACTCAACGAGTCGTACCATAAAGATAATTATAATATATTTACACGAATTATATGGGTGTTCCAGCAAATTAATAGCCTTAACGACAAATACTAAGATCCACTATTATGTGATTTCAAAGCGAAGCGCGAGCGCTTTTCTTAAAATACAATAATTTATAAGTAAAATTACAGGCATACGTAACACTGAACTCGATCTTTCACCAAGCAGAGACACGGCGCAACAAGAAAAAGGCCCACTATAACACCGCGAGCTATCGAGGAGAAAAACCGAGTTCGGCACCGTCCTGTTGTAACATGGTACACGATAAAATGATACGTTATAATTAATTATTTTAATGGTCGTGGCCCTGGTTTATGTCTAGAAAAATATGGATAATAAACGTTACATTGACTCAGCCAAGCATTTAAAATTATGGATAATGAGAATGTAACAGTATTCAACTGAAATATTGATTAGTTAATAGGGTTTCTGACTGAATCAATATTATCATGCAAAGCTGATGTGTTACTATGAGTTGGTCCAAATAAGACTAAAATATTATGTTATAATATATGCAAAATCGTGCTTTTCAGCTGCCTGAATTTTAAAATACCAGGTTTTTCTAAATAGTGGTGCAAGAGGGAATCGACCTTACACCAATAAGTTTTGCGTTTAGGCTACTTCTACACCATGAAGAAAAGATTTTGTTAGTCTATACTTAGAGGTTTAAACCTTTCCTAATTTGTAACTGTATTCAAAATCGAAGTGCAAAATGAAATTACTCGAATACTTAAAACTATGACAATGAAATTTTTACCATTATTTAAACATCGTTTCATAAATGACTACTAATAACCATAGTGTTTCAATGACAAATTTCATATAATAGAAATATCATTTATTGAATATAGAATACAATATTATCCAAAAACTATGTCGTTATAATTAGGACACCGACAGTGCTATTAAATAGGTACATTACATTTATCCAACATTGGATAATTCAAAAATACACAGCAAAAAATGTTTAACATAGAAGTTGCCGAAAACAAATATATATGTGTAGTATATCTAAATTTTATATCCTCTGAATTGTTTATACAAATATTCTGAGATATCATATCATTATTATAAATTATCTTGAGAGATCAGTTTACGCTAGTTATAAAAATTTACAATGCGTACTATTGTTGCAACAAAATATTCCGTTTGCTAAGTTTCATCGTTGAAATAACACTAGGCATACGCTTCGTAAAAGTTTGTCGAGTTAGTGATACTTTTCAACAATAAATACTCTAATACACTACTGAATATGTCTTCCCTACTGATTACACGGCCCAAGCAAGGTAAGTATCATGTGTCTACCTCTCGATAGGTGATTCAAGTGAAACAAACAGGTGACTAACCTCTCTCTATGATCAAATGTCTCACACCGAGTACATTAAGGCTACAGTTATAAGCGAAATCATTTTAAAAGAGACAGAATCTGACGAGATATTAAAATGAAAATAAAACAAAACAATTTATCCAGACGGTAATTATCTGTCGTTTACTAAATAAACATTCAAACTCAGCATATAAGGTATGTACATAAGGGGACAATTTGAGCTTACAAAAGTACAAAGTAATCACATCGCGACGGTTTAGAATCTACAACGGATTTACCCTTCTTACCGACTACGACAGCTCAAGCTTTATCGACAATTACACTACAGTATCACACG
Organism: Luperina testacea; assembly: GCA_927399505.1. Taxonomy (NCBI): domain Eukaryota; kingdom Metazoa; phylum Arthropoda; class Insecta; order Lepidoptera; family Noctuidae; genus Luperina; species Luperina testacea. The sequence goes on along the minus strand of OV656768.1, from coordinate 10,534,397 downwards.
ATTACTCGCCGAAAACACCTATTATGCATGTAATTTTCCCGATGGCCAACACGAAAGTAACTATCACTAGGTCGCGTGCGGCTGTGTGTGCCTGCGCGCACGCGGCGGAGCGCACGCGCCTACGCGCGCGGCTCGGCCGTGCCCGGCTCGTCGGCCGGCGCCGCGCCCGCCGCCGCGTCGCCCGGCCCGGCGCCGGCGCGCGGCTTCAGGAAGTCGTTGAGCGACGGCTGGATGCTGAGCTCGTACTCGGTGAAGTTGAACAGCGGCGGCAGCGGGCGGCCGTTGGGCAGGCGCGCGGCCGGCTCGCGCAGCTCGTCGAAGAAGCTGTGCGCGCACGCCTGCAGCGGCGACAGGCGCGCGCCCGGCGTGTACTCCAGCAGGCGCGACACCAGCGAGATGGCGTCGGGCGGCGTGCACGCGCGGAACACCTGCGACACACACACGTATACATGCTGGCTGCCACCCGAGACCGATCCGAGCGATCCTTCTCTGACTGAGCGATCTAACGGACAGACCGTAAGATCGCTAACGAAAATTATTGCAAAGAGCTGTAGTATAGAACTCACGGCATCATTCTAATTTAAACTTTATTACAATGAGGTAAGAGTGACATTGCAAAGACTTACTAATGGTTTTACGTAAAAACGAAATATCGTGAATGTGCTCCTTAAGTTTTATACTTGGATCACAGTTCTAGATGATTCAGGAAAACTTGACGTTAAAATGTTAGCGACTGAAATAAATCCTTTCAGTTATACACACGAAGAACGGTATATACAATGTTACTGGTTAAAGAACAATCATTGGATATCGATGAAATGATTAAGGGACGATTTTTCAATCGACAGATAATTTTTATTCGTGGAATAAAATTGACGTCAGAAGAATTATCAAAAATTCAAAATTATTCCTCCAATAAAATGATCTAGCGTTGGAAAAATCAGGCCTTAGTTGAACCTAATTTAAATAATGATCAAGTGTCAAGCTGCAAGTTTGTTCCTGAAATTTTTTCTAATAAAAAAAAACCAGACTGAAATAGTGAGAAAACGTGAACAAATGTCAGAAACAAACTCGCACAGAGTCGCACGGTACGAATGCACACTGAACACCAACAAACAAGAGACAGCTTCAACTGATCATGCCAAGGCTATTTTCAAGTTCAAAATTATCTACTCTAAATGTCTTCATTTTTGTAACCTGGTACGAGGTATTGAAGATATCATTTGACTGAACTGAAAAGACGTAAGTATTGTTGTAGTATGTCAAGTATAATGAAGGCATCTAGATACTCCACAGTGCGATATCTTACTCGGATGCTCTGGTGGTCAGTGGCAGACTTGGGCGTGGACAAACGCTGCAACATGAACTGCAATGACGCGCGCTTTTTAATTATGTATGTCACACTAATTACTGCATAGTAATAATAATTGTCAAATGCATACCGAGTAACATGAACAGTTGTTTCCGCTACATAAATAATGTTTATGTATTTTGCATGATACATTAATAAATCTTTATTAATATATTATTGCTAAGACAGACTGTTTAATTCATTCACATCGGGTGATTATTTTCGGTTCTACGAGGTTTAAATAACTGGTTACTAGAAAAGTATTAATACATGATACAATGAAGATATAACACATTCTTTTGTACCCTTTAAAGAATCAAGTTTAATTAAGCGAAACCCTGGCATGCCCAAATCTAGTTGGTTATCATCATCATTTCGGTCGAAAAACGTCCACTGCTGGACATAAGCCTACCCCAAGCATCGCCAATTCGACCGGTCTTGTGCTTCTCGGATGCAGCGGATTACTGCGGCCTTCACCAGGTTATTGGTACATCTTGTGGGAGGCCTTCCAACGTTACGTTTTCCGGTACGCGGAAGACGTAGGATATAAAGGTAAATAAAAAGACTATAAACATAATCCCATGTTCGATGATCACAAGTTCAAATCCTTGTCTCCAATTGATGTTATTTCTACTTAAATAAATATCAACTTTATACTAGTCAAAATTTCATTGATTTCAGGCAGAATATTACTATAAAAAAGTCATAAAAAATTGTAGCGTAGCCGTATGCTGAACTTTATCAGATTTTTTTCAAAAAACACATATTTGTTTAATGCATGATGCACATGACCTAAAGCGCGGTCTCTGTCGGACTGCATAGAAAAGAAAGAGAAGCGCGATAGCACAACGCTGGTAATTTATTGCAAAATTGAAGCAATTATCTATTTACAAAAATCTATTGTTTGGACTAAAAAATTAAAACACTAGTATTTTAGTAAAAATTAAAACACTAGTATTTTAGTTGGTATGTTGCTTGTAGAATAATCTGACAAAAAATCAGAATGATTGTATGTATATTAGTATGGTTTTTATTGTAAAAAGAAAGTTTTTAGAGGTATCTTCACGATTTTTTTTTTCTATCGTATCAAATTAGTTATATTATGTTTTCAACACACTATCTATTATTAACCTAGCATATATCCTGAAGAATATCATATATTTTTCTGATTTTGTTTACTGTAGTCGATCATATACTTTCATTGTTTCAAAAAGTTGTGTTTTTGAGTTTAGGTCCTGTAAGCCTCTTAAGTTTATCCATCATATTGTTCCGACAACTAGTAAATTGTTTCGCGGTTATTACAATGTAGACAGTTTGAACGTAGATTATTAGTACCCTGAATGATACGATCTGACATCTAGAAATATTACATAACGACGAATAGTATACTGTGATGTGATTTTAGCAAACAAATGTGGGATTTTTTGTCTTTTAACCTATGTTTTTCTTAAGCTTTACCATGTTGTGAAAAGAATAAAATGAATATGTCTTTTTCTACACAGGAGACTAAACTCATCTGTACTTAGTGGTCTTTGGCTCGTAAAGTCATAATCGTAACTTATAAGACTGAACCAATATTGCACAATAGTCTGGGCATGTAGGTGTTACAAAGCTATCATGACCTCAGACTAATGACTTAAGTTTAATTTCTTCGTTTAGTTCTCGTTTTGTGGGTCAGTCATCCAGTACAAATAAGTTTAATCCCAGGTAAAAAAAAACTAGACGAATAATGTTGCCGCTAAATTGACGCTATCTATTTTCTGGGCTTACTCACCCAAAGGACAGAGGTATTCTTGTAACTTCAATATTAGATAGATAAAAATTAAGGGTTTTGTCGTTTCAATTTAATTGGATTCCAAATGTACGACATTCGGCCGAGCTCTAATTAAATTATTGAGAAAAGAAAACAAATTGATGCTATTTGAATAACTAATCATGTAAATATGTATCATGTATTGAACTAGTCAGGTAGGTGTGTCGCGAGGTTTTCATAAAATCCAGGTTTTGGTTCCCATACATTAATATAAGAATATAAAAACATAGTCAAAATTAATATTCTACACTGAAATTCATTTTAACTCATTAGGGAACTCGAAAGTTTTAACAAAATCCCTAGATTCATAATTTATGATAGTGCAACTAAAAGGCCAGACTATAACTAATCATGTAAATATCATGTATTGAACTAGTCAGGTAGGTGTGTCGCGAGGTTTTCATAAAATCCAGGTTTTGGTTCCCATACATTAATATAATAATATAAAAACATAGGTAGTCAAAATTAATATTCTACACTGAAATTCATTTTAACTCATTAGGGAACTCGGAAAGTTTTAACAAAATCCCTAGATTCATAATTTATGATACTGCAACTAAAAGGCCAGACTACACGCAGCGACTTGCATGCGCAAACAACACGAGGAACCAACAGACACACCATAGCCAAAAAAATTTGCACGGTATACCGCTTTGACGTCTTACCGTTTCATGCTTGCAATTTGCGCAAGTAAGGTGGAGCGTGTAGCCGGACCAATACAGAATGTATAATAATGTGAAAATTTACCTTAGCCCATGGGTGGCTCTTGATTTGTGGGAATTTGAATTCTGTATAATTAGGATTCATCTCTCGAATTTGTTCTCGTGTCGGTGTACCTAGTACCTGCAAAACACAAACTTTATTAGAAAAAATCTTAAGCAAGTTATACATCAGTAAAGTGACACAACAAAATCACATAATTACCTTGATGATCTCAACCAATTGATCAACACCAGAATCTCCTGGGAATATTGGCTGACCCAATAATAATTCTGCTACTACGCAGCCAGCGCTCCACACATCTGTGTCAAGTAAAAGGAATTAAAATACAGATTGTTACAGAATTGCTTAAAGTTTCCCCCTCTTCTTTTCTACCCAATAGATCTGTCTATAATCCAAGAGGTATTTTATAATGTTATGTTTGATTTTTGTCTTGATTCGAATATTTTAGAATCATAAACCGAAGATAGGAGTTCCATGTTATTCCTTTTGTTACACTAAACGATAAAGAGTCATGATGACTACCAATGTCAACTGTACAAAGTATTCACATTGTATTGATAGCATCATAATGTATCGGACAACAGAGTGAGATAACAATGTATCCATCTTTGCAACCGCCTGGCAGTCTAATCGCGTGGCCTGATTGATCCCTATCAGATATTGACGTTTGAACATTACTTTTGAGGCTTCTCCGACTTCGTCCGACTGTATCTAATCATCTTTGCATAACTGTCGAGCACCAGTAGGTGCTAATTTAATCTTTGCGTACACTACGCATGCGTTTAATACTGAAGTTACACTACTTGGGAAAAAAATGTCTGTAAGTCCAATTTACATGAGAGAAGGCTATGGTGGTTATTATCTGGTTATTGGTAATAAACAGAGGTATCTCATGCATGTCATAAAGTAAATTAATTACCGATTTTCGTGGTGTAATCTATGGCGCCAAAAATGAGTTCTGGAGCGCGATAGTATCGGGAACAAATGTAGGACACATTAGGCTCGCCACGAACGAGATGTTTCGCCGAGCCAAAGTCGCAAAGTTTGAGTACGCCTGTCTTAGGATCGAGGAGTAGGTTCTGTGGCTTGATGTCTCGGTGGCAGATGCCCAACGAGTGTATGTACGCGAGGCTTCTGAACAACTGGTACATATATAGCTGTTGAAAAGGCAAACAGATTAGTATCACATATCACCTATCTACGTCGTCAAGCGTTACGCAAATAGATCTACCTTTATAAAACTAATGGGTATGGTTTGTTCATCTTTGGAGTAGTGACGTGCCACTTTATACACAGTCTCGGGTATGTACTCCAGCACCAAATTCAGGTACACTTCGTCTTTCTGTAATAAAGAATTACAACACGAGTTATATAAAAATATATTCAGCAGCCAAAACATTAAATAGTACCTAGCGATGCTCTTGTAAATAACAATGAGATATTGTGTTAATATTGCAAGTTGTATAATTCTGCATAATGCTTCATACGTATAGGAATGATAGAGAAAGAAAAATCTTAAGGGATAAAAATAAAAATGAGGCAAACATCGTTTACTACGAAAAAGTAAGAAAAGACAAATATTGGAAAATACATTAAGGTATAAAAAACACAACTACCGCAGTTGAAATACTTTTCCATTATGAACATACACGTTGGAAAAATATGCATTAAAAGAAAACTGGTGCATGGAAGAAATCTTCAAAATAATTGGAGCTTTCCCGAACTTTAGTTGGGTTGAAAAATAACATTTAACAAAGCGAGTAGATTTCAAAGTTGGCTTTTGCCCAAAGGTCCTTGGCTCTAGTGATACACAACTCTGACTTCTACTGCTGAAAGTCAAACCTTGAACTACACACGCGAAAAACATAGGTGTTCTTAAACTTTATACATACATATTTAAAACATTTGTGTATGTTTTTGGAAGTCATCAGTACAAATCTATTTAGTACCTGACCTTCTCGTGCGTCTTGGTCAAGTGAATACATATCGCACCTATATGTATTTGCCTTGACTGATCGTAATTTTGTTAAATGTCCTTTCTATGTATCTATATGGTGAGTCTAGGTATTTTTAAATATTTAGCACGCTACACATTTTTCATTAGTGCGTAACCCAATCGCAATCAATTTGTTTTTGATTGAATTTACTTCTTCTCGTTTAGATATTAAGGACAACTTTAGAACAGACGTTATCCTAAATATAAACACTCGATCTAATTGATTGTTTTTACCAGATGGTATTGAAAACATTCTTAACATTTTTAGTGTGCGTGTATAATGCGTTACGAAGATTTTTTTCTGTTTTCACAGGCGAGTGCAAATAAACCACGTACATGGCAACGAAACACTAAAGCTGTCTGTAAGAAAACAAAATGTATCAAGCAAGCATCAGTTAGAATCATATAACACAACTTAGATGACGCAATACAGAACAAGTTAAATTTTATGAGATGATGATGGAAGAACATAGTGGGCATCGACCTGATCAGATGTAAAAGCTCATGGCTGAAAGATTACGGCTCATGACGTGAATAAGACTTGCTCTCAACAAATCATGTATGCACATAACTGTTTGACGGGCTATCACGGTTACCGACCGATACTTTTTCTTCGATTACTTTAATAAATCATGTAAAGTGAATGTTCAAATCCAGAGAAAAAATATTGTTCGTTAACCGTTGCCTGAATTGGAAGGCCTAATTTGTGCGTTAGCACACTAGCGCAACAATCTAATTGATTCATAAACGTACTGCGACATCAAGAGACTGCATTGCGTTTAACATTGAGCTCACTGCTGCGGGCACTGCCGCCTTCCCCCAAATAAAACACACAAATAATACACCCTTAATAAAGCGAACTAAAAAAGGTATAACTTGATCACATCAAAATACACAGTAAGTAAATCAGTTACTTATATTGAAGAAATAGGGCTCAAAGGAGATGTCTCATATACAAAGGAAGTTTGTTAAAAAAAAATATATATAAATTGAATATTTCCAACTACAAGATCCAACATAATTATTACACCTACACATGTCGCTCATAAGCATGGACTACCAGCACAGACCTAACAAACAAACAGAGGAACCAAATCATTTGCACAACTATTAATAGCAATCGTCGGGAAACAATATTAACCAAAAAAAAAAAACTAAATGAGATATCTCCTTTCTAGTTTGCAGACCCTTATAAACAAAGTTTTATTGGAATTCATAGTAAAAGTGGGTCCAAACCAGAAGTTAGATCCAATAACTACTAAAAATTAAAATAGTCTAAGAAAATGATTAGACACATAAATAGGTATAGGTGTATAATTATTAAAATGTAAAACACTCACCTTTTCTCCACTGGAGTAAAAGAAATATTTCAATTTGACAATATTACAATGCTCCAGTCGTCGCATGATTTGAAGCTCTCGGTTCTGCAATGTGTAAAGTGTAGAACGTAATTAGTCAATTAATATGTACCACTGAAGATATTAATAACATAGACATAGCCCTAACACTTGAATTTGGCAATCTGGTTATATAAACAATACGCAAAATGCAAATGAAAAATAAACAAGACGCTCAAGCAGTAGAAGTTAAAAGTATTGATGATCAAAGAGATGAATGAAATAAATTGATGGTGATAGATTAGGAAATTTTCAGTGCCTTACAAACCTCAAATTTCGAGTAATGTCGTTAAAATCAAAGTGACCTAGTTTAGGTTTACTTCGATCTGATTTATTACTTAATATGTTCGTATATCTCGTCAAAATATAGGGATCAGCTGATTCGCGATTTCAGGTTTGGTCCCATAGTAAAACTTGTTCATAATGATGAGTACAATGACCTCTTAAGAGGTTGTTAATGTTTTACCAATAACCCTGTATAATTTATTTCATAAGAAAATTCTGGTTAGATTGAAAATAGGGATAATAATATACAAATTTAAAGCTAGAAAGTGGTGAAGGATGGGATTTTGGGGGCTCTTTTTTAATGTATTTGACATTCAAACAAAGGGTGCTGAAATGATTGATGATTTAGATTAATTTTAAACTATTTATTTATTTATTAGGGACAAAAAAAAAACAGTTACATAATACAAAATACAGAAAAAAAACTATGTTTCGGATAACAAACTTTTCTACACCCCACCACACTTTTCTATCAATTCAACGAATCACACGATACTTTCGTAAAATTTGATAGAAGTATCTGAACTAAACTTACCTTAAACCTCTTATCCTGGAGCACCTTCTTGATGGCAATGAGCTCGCCGGTGTCGCATAGTTTGGCTTGGTAGACGACGCCGAAGCTGCCGTTTCCGATGAGTTTCATGTCAGCATAGCTCACCTCCTGTGGCCGGTCGGGGCCTTGCCCCGGCGTCGCCACCACAGTCGTCACCTTTGAGCCGTCCTTGCCTGAAACACGAACAATAAACATTTAAGAAAATATGCTTTCACTTTTTTTTTTAATGTTAGTGCCAATCTAATTGATTTTCAAATTGGAGTTTAAGGAATAACATTGTGGAATAACTCCTCTTCTTGTGATATCGGTTAAAAGAAATTCAAACACTTTGAATGGCCTCTCGTGCAATTGAGTGGTGAGGTGACGTAAACGAATCCATTTCACAGACAGTAATAAATAGGTGGCGTGAGCAGAGTTGGACGTACCATTGTAGTTTACGTCGAGGCAGAGTAACCAAATACCAGTTAATTTCTATGTACGAGTTAAAACACTTTCAAAAGAAGCTATTCTAGACTATTTACAAACGACTCGATCGACTGAGTCCGGGAACTAACCTGCCGTGTCTGAATTATTATTTAGTGGGTATGAACAGCGTCGATCATTATCCATCACATTTAAACGTTTTTACGAGATTGAACTGAATAACAATTTATCTAAAAATAAAATCATTTTTATAAAATCTTGGCCATCTAGAAATTTTTTGTGACAAGGTCGCAGACACTTAAAACCGGCCAAGTGCAAGTCGTACTTGCGTAATTTGTGTTTCTATTTGTCTCTAGTGCCAAGAGCTAAACTTAAGTTAACTGTAGTCAGAGCAAAGTTAATACACACATTTATTGAAATATCTAATACAGGGTGACAGGGACATCGATGCGCAAACTGTAATAATGGATTCAGCACATGAATCCATTATTACACCTTAGACTCATTATACACATATAACCAACGAAAAATATCAATTTTTGGGGGGGTTCGGAATCCATGGTAATACGTCGCTGTCCCCGCCACCCTGTATTTCGTCGTTGCGCGTGCAAGTTGCTATGTGTTTTTAGTAGAGATGGGCCGAGTACTCGGTTGATACTCGGTACTCGGCGTACTCGGCGGGTTTTTTGATACTCGTACTCGGCCGAATAACTCGGTTTGAATGCCGAGTATACTTTGATTAAGAAAAGCAATATATTTAGGTAGATATAATTAAAACAACAGTGTTAATCAAAAAGAAAGAAAAAAAGAAATTGTTATAAAGTTGGAAATATACTATCAAAAAGTATTTAGGAAATCTTTGACAATCTCAATTAATAAAATCAAAATTATGCTAATGAATGAGTAGTAATGAGACAAAATTAAGAGAACGGTAATAAATAATAATCAATATTTAAAATTGCGCGAACCTGTTTTACTTGTTTACGCGCGCGAAATGGGAATTTGATTGAACCGAGTTACTCGGCCGAGTACTCGGTTGAAAAAAAATTGAGCCGAGTAAAACTCTGTACTCGTTACTCGGCGCATCTCTAGTTTTTAGTGAACTTATTTGAGCTATATGAATTATAACATTTAGCGTGTTTTTACGGAACTTTCGATGTATGAATATCACATAGCTACATTCCTTAACTCTTTAAATATTGCACTTATCACATAGCTGTTTATACAGTAGGTATGTGTGTATTGATATAACGATTAAAACTGCATAAAGAACCGAAAATAACTAAATAACACATAGCGACTTTTGCACGCGCAACGACGATTTCTGAACTCCAGCTGAAATGTCTTTGTTTCTATTAACCCTTAGAATAAAAAAAACTCATCTATTACGTTGAATGCTTTTACAAACAGCCAGCACATTACCGGAAATTATAACACGAAAGTCTAAAAATACCATCAATGCTCTCGTTTATGTTAAATAAGGTTTTTTTTGCAGGATAAAAAAGTATCGTTTACCAGAAAAGAACAAGCGACATGGGGTTTAACGCATGGCACATTTGTTTACGCTCGGCCGCTTCACTTCAGAGCACCGCGAATACAACCAAAGAGCGAAAATACAGATTTTAGACGCAACGGGATTGTCCGAAAGGGTTACCGCTGCCCGGGAACATAAAGGGCTAAGGAAGGAACACGGGTAGGTTTTAGTCAGTAAGAGTCTGACACTCCCTTCCGTTCCACCCAGAGCGGGAGGAGTCATTTGATGATATCCCACCAGCAAAAAAAAAAAGGAGCGGCACGAACTGAAAGCGCACAATGACGGAAATCTATTTGCCGGACGCTGCTATTTAGTATGGTATTATAATTAGTTAATAATATTATTAATTAGTCATTTGGTTACATAAGTACGGTTAATTTTACGTCTTCTACAGCAACTGGGGCATTCGGGTAAAGCTCAAGGGAACACTTATTTGAAAGGATTCTAAGGATTTCAAATTTATCATCGGAATAAAATCTTATGTAACCTAAAATACCTATGTAACTTAATGGGTTTACGTCACTGTCGAACTGCTTAGAAAAGAAAGAGAAGCGCGATGACACAACTTTGGTACAGATGTTCTATGTCACGAAGTCAGTTTGGCTATGAATGTTGTCAAGCGTGCACATGCACATTGTGATCAACAGAGACTCAACAATGGGTGAAGTAAAACGGTACACATTCGCGGAAATAGCCTCATGCGACGCGACGACAGCAAGGGGCAGCCGCTGTGGGAGCGCGCTTGTCGGGATACAAATCTATTGTATGGACTAAAAAATTAAAACACTAGTATTTTAGTATGTTGCTTGTAGAATAATCTGACAAAAAATCAGAATGATTGTATGAATATTAGTATAGTTTATTGTAAAAGGAAAGTTTTTAGAGGTGACATGATTTTTTCTATCGTATCAAATTACATAGTTGTATTATATTTTCAACACACTATCTACCTAGCATATATCCTGAAGAATATCATATATTTTTCTGATTTTGTTTACTGTAGTCGATCATAATTATACTTTTATTGTTTCTAAAACTTGCGTTTATTGTGTTTAGGTTCTTTAAGCCCCTTAAGTTCAGACAGAAATAGATTCACTCCGTTTCCCTGCCCTTGCCTCAAGTTTGTTCCTTGGGATCGGCGCAATGTCTTTCTCTTCTATTCTTAACTGTCAACAGTCACCTTATCAATATCATTCACTTCTTTTTCATTCAATATCATACCACACAATCCATCCATCTTTTCTTTGGCCTCCCCCTCTCGCTCTTAAGTCTTCATCCATCAACACTTATTTCATCTCTAGTTTAGTCACATGCATATGAAATGCATCCCTCTTCATCACTTATTTACTTAGCTAAAGGCTCCCTTCCATCTTTTCTGACACCGGCGGGCGCCACGAACTTTCTCTGATATGTATACTCTTTTCTTACTCTAAACATTATCATCGTTGTACAGTCCACCTCAACATCTCCAATGCATGCAATCTTCTTTCATTTGTCTTCTTCAAGAGCCTTCATTTCGGTTCATGCTGCAGCTTGAGGGGCATAAGTTGTTCCTGTGATTTGACCCCATTACACCCAACCGGAGTTATTCTGATGTATAACTAAATATACCGAATATTCCCGATCAGTAACACATTGTCGTCCACACTGTTGACTAACGGAACTTTTTTATTTCCGATCGTTCATACCTGTGACACAAAAAAAAATATAAAGTAAGTACTACATACTTACTTATTTTGCATTTTCTTAAATAATTGTAACTATACAAATATTATTATCGTATTAACTTATTGTAAAACATACCGATTGTAAAGTAAAAAGTTTTTATTTTATTTTGATATTAATTTTTCCGTTTCCGTGTTTTTTTTTTGTCAACAGTGTGGACGACAAAGTGTTACTGATCGGGAATACATATTCGAAATATACTAACCACTGCTCTATTTAGGGCTTTTCTTCGGTTTGTTAAATGCGTGGATCTTTAATTAATCGCCAAAAAAAGAATAGGCAAACTTGTGAATACAGACGTCCACACCAAAAACAAAACCAAACTAAACCAACCTAAGCAGTGCCCTTGGAACTAATGATCGAAATACATTGAGTGAAGAATTATTGAGGAACTAGCTGGGTCATCTAGTTGTCAATAATTCTGACGTTGTTCTGAATAATTCATACAAAAATCACATAATTATGGACGTTCAGTTTTTTCCCAAATTTCAAAATTTTCCGGGAAACTTTTCTAATTTTTCTTCCGTAAAAAGCTTATTCGGACTATCACGAACACGCGCTTACCAACGACCGGCATTTCATTCATATTTAAGCCTTCAGCCCATCCTAAGGATCTTAGCTTCAGCAAATAGTGCGGTAAATAGTGCGCGCAAACATCCATTATGATTAATTCCTACTTCCTACTAATCACTACATAGTATAAAACAAAGTCGCTTTATCTGTCCCTATGTCCCTTTGTCCCTTTGTATGCTTAAATCTTTGAAACTACGCAACGGATTTTGATGCGGTTTTTTTTAATAGATAGAGTGATTCAAGAGGAAGGTTTATATGTATAATAATAATAATGTTTCCGTGCGAAGCCGGGGCGGGTCGCTAGTAATATTATAAATGCGAAAGTTTGTGAGGATAAATGGATGTTTGCGCAAAAAGTACTGAACGGATTTGAATGAAATTTGGCACACAGATAGTTTATTACCAGGATTAACACATAGGATACTTTTTATCCCGATATTTCCACGGGATCGAAACTAACGCAGGTGAAACCGCGGGGCGCTGCTAGTTAGCTATAAAGATGGCTAATAAAAATATAAAATTACTAAATTATCCATGACAAGAATAAAATTGTATCATTTCTTTTTATGGTTTGTTAATTATTTTTCTGGAAATTGTAAGTTCCAGCCTGACTGTTGTTGATCCGAGTCGTATGAATACAGTAACTTTGGCTTTGACAATGCCTCACCTGTCCCTGCGCGGTGTGCGCTTACACCTGCACTTTAAGACTTGTGCAAGGTCAGTGTTATTGACATGGCCATTTAAAATTATGGGTGTCATCGACAAAAAATAATTTATAACAACATACACGCTTTTACCATTCAATCTCCTAGAATGCTATCAAGACATCAAGTTAACGCTCGTTACTGTTAGATTATCACGGCATCAATTGAGGTCAAACACAATGACGTAACGCTTAGGTACATTATATAAACAAGGCACTAGTTAATAAATCACACATTTTGCGCCATTACCATAATGCTCATCATTTTGCTGGGATCACCAGTTGCACTTGTTTACAAGTAGGTACATGTATCAATAACATCCGAATGTCTACATGTGAAGTCTATAACTATGGAGTTAACATCTATTTCACAAAATAAACTAAAGTACTTTGTTTTCAAAACGTTAGCGCCTTCGTCATGTAATTAGTACCAGCACTACCAGCTTTAATTAAAATAACATTGCCGAGTAGGTACTAGGTTTAGTTTTGTTAAATTGAATCGTATGGTTAACATTTCTGTAAAATTATTTTTACAATCCTGCAAATGTACGTTGCTAAGCATGGCTCCCGCGGCGTTTGTCTATCTCATTTTAATCCGCCATGGTATTTTGAACAATCATGGTGGATAAGATAACGCTAACAAAATCGAAACTCAGCAGATGGACTTGCGATCAGTTTGTTGCTAGTAAATAGGTGGCTTATACAAAACCAATATAAAGTACCCAAATCGATTAACTGCAAAAATTCAATGTATTTTTATATAGCCTCTGACCCCGATAGCCACTGCAGACTACGACATATTTGGCAACTATTTGACGTGATCTATCCCGCTTTTGTTGATACGTGTTACCTTAATGAGGTAGACGTGGTCAAAGTTTACACAATTACAATACCAGCTCTACCTACAGCTAAATACAGCCTCACTTTTCTTTTGTGGAATTTAAGAGATACGTGGCATGCTATGTTACTCCTGACAGCCCACGATAAGTTATCAATAAAAAAAAGTAATTTAAAAAATTAAAACGACTACAAAAATAAATTCACTCAAAATTATGAAATAACTTTAATTTCGGAAGTCGGTGGCGAAAAACTAATACTAAAATACAGATCCCAAGACATCGAACTTCCCAAATTAAAGTTATTTCATAATTTTGAGTAAATTTATTTTTGTAGTTGATTTAATTTTTTAAATTACTTTTTTTTTCGTAATTTTTAGTTTTAAGTAAAAACTGGAACATTTGATGGTATTAAAGTAGGTAATAGTTTTCTTGTAATATTGCACTAGAATTTGACCAAGGTTTTGAGATGTTTTCCCTTTGACACCGCCGGGTGGTGGTAGCTCGTATCAATAAGCCAGACCGTCACACTTACACGTATTAGTCCATATCTTAAAAATTACTCGATTTTGATGAAACTTTCACTGTTCCCAGTTTAAGTTTGTAAGCCAATAAAAAACAAGAGCAAGTAGAACTCGCGCACCGAGGGTTCCGTACCGTCATGTTTTTAATTTTACATCGGCGAGGCCTATATTCGTCAGAGAACTTTAACACTGTGCACTGCGGTGTAGAATATTGCAGTTTTATGTCTGGCACCTCTTGACCGATAGTGGAACTAATGTAACTTTTGTTGATGATTTCTGAAAAAGTGTGCTATACGACTTAATTTTATTTTTCCTGTAATCTTTAAATAAACTTCTATAACATATAATTAATTCATATTTTTCTCTTTGCAAACTTCGGAGATAAGAGGGGAACGGTATTTTTTTACATTTTTCATCAAAAGTCGAAAATTATGTGGCCTAAAGAAAAAAGAAAAAATATTGAGAATGTGCAAACTGCGCTCTTTCATATGATACCCACATGCCCCAGTAGCCCCACTTCGAATTTTTCAGACCCCCTTTCAGTCCAAAAAATATGCATAGGTATACATACTTTTATTTCTTTCTTATTTGCAAAATATTTGAGCAAACGTCATCTAAAACTATTCCAAATTTCAAATTGATAGCAAAAGTAGTTTTTGAGATATCCAGCTGTGACAGACAGACAGACAGACTGAGTCTCACCATAAGGGTTCCGTTTTATCATTTTGGTACGGAACCCTAAAAATGGTCACGATCAGATTAATAGCTGCGGAGAAATACGTGGACAAACATACATACATACATGTAAGTATATTTGTTTGGAAGTCTAGATTGTCATAAGTGAATATAATGCAGTTCCAATAATATTATTATATGTGTGTTATACATTTTCTTATTATTATACGTGTCGAATTGATTATCTCCTTTTTTTGAAGCCGGTAAAAAGCCTGTTCAATAAACAGGCAAACACTAGGCTTAAATACACACATTACTCGTGTCTACCAATTAGATATAAACTGATCAATACTATATACGTTGCCAACTCTTCGACGAACTGACTGCAGTAATTAAAAATTTCTAAGCCAACCATTAAATTCTCAAATGACGGGCTTTTAACGTAAATGAGGGTAGGCCACGTACGTACGTCATCGTATGATTGCATCGAGTATGTTATGTGTAGCAGTACTAATACTAAAGTAGCAAATGGACTATATCAATCATGTCCACCTTGAAAGAACTCCGAGCATGTGGTGCCTCGCCACACCCATAGCAACCCTTATTGACATAAACCTAAGCGCACTCCACCCTTGTTTATCAGCTTTTTATCTAACTACTTCTTTCAGTATTGTATGTAGAGTTGTATAAACCGAGGTATTTTTATAATTTTTGTACCTTTTGAGCAATACATTAATTCGACGCATATGTTAGATTACTCTATGAGATGAATGTGTTAACTGGCAACAATAAAAAAAATATTATTTATTATTTTTATGATTTTACCTATAATGGGGTCCCGGTCCTTTGGAAGGCGTACGAAGGGCCGAAGCAAACTCGCAGAGGCCTCTTAGGAAATTTTAATGAAATGCGGCACTACCGACGATTATCCCTGTATGCACTATGCAAGTGCATACAAGGATAACTCCCGGTGGTATACGACTATTGCAGGATTTATGGCAAAATAAAAAGTTGGACTATGGGTTGGGGTAGCTAAAGTGGACTGGTTACCAAGAACAATGGAAGAACTATGACCCCTGCCTGATCAATGTTTTATAATACACGGATAAAATGGCAAGGGATGACTTGCACACTTAATAATAGGTCCCAGGAAACTGTCGCTAGCACATAGTGTCGTAGCGACAAGGGGCAACATGTTCTGAGGTGCTTATGAGTGGAGAGGTATTCCACGACTATCAGGACAATCCCGGAATTACGGTCAAGATCCCTACCAGCATCTTACTGGGATACTTCCTTCTTCCGAGCAAGCCAGAGATGAGGAACAAGACTTCTCCCGGGAGATGGGGTCCGTGGGGTCGCTACTGCCCAACAGCTCGCCACATGCTGCCCTGCGAGTTTCTGTATCTCTCTTGGTCTGGCTCCTCACCCTAGACCTGTTCCGGCAAGGTAAACTCTACCGGCACAGGCCTAGAGTTCGGAGTATTAATTCTACAAATTAATTGGTCGTCGTACGTTACTACAAAATATCACAAACTGGATAACCAGTTTGTGATTTATATTTATCATTGTTAACAATGCAACGTCACACGTTGTGCAATCTTTCATTTTTTACGTTCATATTTAAATAATAGAGTGGCAACGGTAACACGAAGCGTGATAGTGTGAATTATTTAGAACATGAGCATAAATATTAGAAAGTAACGACGAAGGTTCATTACGCCGAAGTTTGCTAGTGCAGACGTTCACGTGTCCACTAGCAGGAAGCAAAGCAATACGGAAAATACTCGACTTTCCGCAACTAGCCAAGTAAGAAGCCAGTCCTACAAAAGATTTTTTTAGAAGATATTATGCTCTATTTTTTGCTCTATTGTTACAACGTAAAAACGATTTCCATTGAAATTACGTTAAACCTTGGATTTTTTTGATATAATTCCTTGGCGATTACGATGATTTACAAGGGCCAAAATTTTGGATAAGTATGACACCACCACCTCTTTGCGTTTTATTTAGCAATGCGTTTAAAGAAAAAAAATAATTACTTAAAACAATTTAAATACAAAAACACCACAAAGAAGTAAAAATATATTTGACCGTAGCAACTCTCCTTAGGAGCAATTTTGTATTGAAAAGAAGCGGAGCGTACCAGAGTGCGCTCCATGGACTGACCATAAATTATCAACGGTCAGTATATTGAAAATGCCTTAGCTTATGCGCTCCCAGGTTTGACTATTGAACACTGAAGTCCTATCGTAAGGAATACACGATTCAATAAATTTTTCGCGATACAAAAAAAATTGCAAAGTTATTACCTATATCTATTTTTTTACTTTTTTCGATATCACGGTGTAACGCTTAAAAAGTTATAATGGACTTTACTTTAAAACATAGAGAATTGTCATGTTATACTCAAATTATAGTTTACTCAAAGTAGTTTTAAATTCAATTAATTTATTTTGTTAAAAAACGAGTAAATTCGTTTTGGTACATACGTCGTTTTATTCCGAGCGCACGCACGTTATAGCCATCTCTCTTCTTTTGCGTTTTAAAAGTAATTGCATCACTTTCGTTCGCTTAGAGGATTAGTCGCTACGATATATTTTCGAGGTAGCGCCTTAACCTTCTGATAGGAACATTTAGAAAGATGGCACTAGGCGCGGTATAATAATGATATTTATTCCTCAATGGACACGATTGCACCTACCACTGTTTGTCTCTGCATCACCCAAAGGTTTACTGGTAGAAAATGCCTATGGCATTAAGTCCGCCTCTGTACATTTATGTGCTTGAAGTATTAAATAAATAAATAAATAATAATTATAAGAGCGGTCGCAGAAGCAAGAGTCAGCTACTGCTGCTTCTGCTTCTGTTTGTTACTTCTGTAGTGCTTCATCTGGGCTGCGCACTACGGCTATCAACCTGGCTTGAGGTCCCGTGCAGGATCTTTTAAATAGTTTTAGCACTGATATCCGTTTTATACATTTTTACAAGTGAATGGGCCGGGCCTGCTCTTATATAATCCAGAGATCGCATTTTAGCATATTTATAGTCCATGTCTTAGCTACCTAGTCTAGCATATAGTACCACCCGCATATTACGTCCGGATCCCGTCAATTATGATCCTAATGTCAAACCGAAATGGTACTTCTATATAAACTATGTATAGCAATTCTAACGGCGCGGCGCGGCGGGTGAAGTTCGCGATGGGTTCAGAAAAAGCACCTATATAGACGCGTTTTGCCATTTAAAGCCGGGTTAGGTGAAAAGAAGCCCGTTTTTTTCAAGTACCTACAACCCAGCTTCGAGATACCTACTTAATAATTAAATTGGGCGCACTGGACCATCGTAAGCAGTCATGAACTTGATTGATTAAATGCGTATCTTTACAAGTTCATTGATGCAACAATTAAATTATCATTCTAACTAACATGAAGTACGGCGGACTACTAGAAAAAAAAAACATTTTCCACATGTCGTCATTTCATGTGTTTCAGATTTCGTTTTTCAGACAAGCACTTTTAAACAACTGTAAAAAAAAACTTTGATAACGATGTTTTTTATTGTAAATTTATTGTAGAAACCAGAACTTATTATATAAAAACATGATACGTTTTCGTTCTTTTTACTATTAATATTGTTAGTCCTAAAGGGTACGGTCAGCAAATAATTACATCTTCTTATTATATGAAATGTCACAAGGCAGTTTATCGAATCATATTATGTCAATTTTGATGATGTGTAAACGAGGCAGTGGTAATGGACTTTCGCTGCTAACCATAGTTAACTGTGTTTTGTTTTATTATTGTATTTTTCAATTACATCCATATTTATCCGTGACTTACTATTTACTAATAACTATGAAAAAAGATAAAATAAATCAAAATTTACCTACTGTGCAAAAAATTTACAAATATTCAACTTAAAAAACAACTAGCAACGTATACAACATACATAATTATATGCTTTTCTCATTGTTGGTATTTTATTTGACATTAAATGACAATTTTAAAAATGCTTGCAATTTTGAACACTCATAAAACTCACAAACTAAACAGCAATTTGTCTCAGCAAAACTGCAAGAATATAATTCGTTAGCATACTTTACTCGTGCAGAGTCGATGTGCAAATTAGTGTGGTATGGATATATGAATTAACATGGCAATGACTGATGCATGTGACAGATGTACTCAACAAGCCCTTACCACAAGAATGAGTACATTATAGTTTTATATATTAATATGCACATGTTAACTGTTACCCAGTGACTGAAACGTGAAGTAAGAATTAATATTCAAACGTATAGCAAGCCCACACATAATTTTGTAAGTAAATACCACAACACAACCTTACTAATGAATAGAAAAACCTAAGTAAGTAGATATATTTAGAAAAAAGACGTGAACCCACATTATGATCTACAAACATCACAACATCAACAATCAGGACAATTACAAAAGGAACACAGACAAAAAATTATAATAAAGTGAGCTTATTTTAGTCACAATGCGATTATCCTCCGATCTTTAATCTGGACGTCTCCAATATTATACTGGACACTTGATAGCAAATGGAGGACTCTCGCTTTACCAATAATAAAAATGGTGGTGAATAACTAAACAGAATCATGTGGCACTACAGCCGAGCTAATGTGCGCGAAATCTAACACTTACGATGCGAGGACGCCTTCTTTTCCGAAGCCAGCTCGTTCTTTTTAGGAGTATCCACGTCGCCTGCGCGTCGCAGCAAAACACAAAAGCAGCATTAGAATATTGGTGGTGAACATAAAATACATGATGCAACGATACATTGGCGCGAATTTAAAATAGTGCGAAACTGGTGTGATGATTGCTAACGAGAACCGAGTAACACCGATCGGGGGTCTATACACAAGTTTTAAACGACAGAGGAGGATATTTTGTGCTTATTTTGAACACTCACTGATGGTGCGACGAAGTTTTTTACAGAAAGAGGAGAGACGATCACGGGCACGGCTTAATTGACCACTTTTTTCCGTATCAAGTAATCGCAGTAGCGAAGGTTCGGACCGAGCGGCCACCTCTCCTACGGGGCGCTGAGCCACCGTGGGGGGACCTTCGGAAACTCCTAAGTTGTCGAAGCATACCGGCCCTGCGGAACACTCCAGTTTGGCAGAGGATCGCACGCGAGCGCGCGTTGTAGAAGACTGCCGGTCGAAGGCGCGGGGACTAAAACTTGCCGCCCCGCCCCGTAGAGGTCGAACCTCGATACTACAGCATGTGGTGCTAATTCAAACTTCGCGACTAAATACTCTCCAGCCACTTCTAACTGTCATGAATATTATAATGGATGGAAACATTAATACCTTTATCAAAGACAACAGAAAATCACCATGTTAAAAATGTCAAAAAACAGATAACTTTACCTAGCTGGTCTTATTAGCACAGATTACTAAATAGTTACTACGTAACAGATACTTCACTCAGTAGAAAATTTCCAATACCTATTGCTATAATAGCCTACTCCGTCGCGTCAGCAACCGCTGCATGCTAAAATGTGCCTAAATGCTCAAGCGTACAGTTGTGATTGCTTCGCACCGCGCGATCCCACAGCAATCGCAGGGCTGCCTCTTCGATAAAATTAAATTAACATAACTATTTATGTCTATTTTATTGAGAACTGTGAATATGTTCGGTAGTTTAAAATTGTATCGTATAAAGGTAAAATATGTTTTTAATAAATTGGTGCTGACTGTAATAATTTTGAAACGACAAAAAATGGTAATAATTTATCACTTAACTTTCTTCATTGACAGGTAAATGGAAAAATATTAGGTGTTTATCCCTTCTTTTACTTGATTTGCACCCATCTACTGCACATAAGGCACCAGACGGCATTGTAGGTACCCGTACAAACGAATGCAATGATTAAAATTGAATAACGTGCGTGCGCTTCGCTTGCGAAAACCGCACTGAATATGGTCCGCAAACGGCCCGAGACCGCTCGGCCGGGCGGTAGGTAATTATAGCACGCAAGTACATGGAGTGACGGAGGCCTGGTCTTAGTCAGGGCAATGCTACTATACTAATGTTTTCATGGTCACATATAAATACCAAAATAAAAGTTCCTTTTAAAAAAATGTTTATGTATTGAAAATATTATTTAATTATGTGAATCATTAAGTAATACTTAATGGGAATCTTTTACCAAATAAGACTATAAAAATTGATAAATGATTTTATTTTTTAAGTAGGTTTGCACAAAGACTTATACACTTCATATTAAAAAAAAAACGTTTATAAACTAAAACCCGACTACTGAAAAGGATGAAACGAGAAAGTACCTTCCCGAGGTCGCATGCCGCTGTACCAAAATACATACATACTTATAAGTTGTGGTAGCATGCGACCACGGGAAGGTACCTACTTTCTTGTTTGAACCTTTTCAGTTATAGCCGGGTTCGGTTTTTAAACTTATATTTTATTTAATTAATTATTTTGGGGCTTATTTCAGTAATACATATTTTATATTTTTGAAATGTGCTAATTAAGCCCTTTAAAATATTTATTTTTAAATTAATTACCTTATGTCCTCTAGAGGGCGCCATATTGAATTTAGTGTGACGTCACATAGCCTATAACCAGCGGCCGGTCAAGGTGTTTGTAACGATACCTCATTTGTCAAATTATATATTATAAGAATTTTTGGAGTTATGAGGGAACAGATGAACATAATTATATACATACATAGCGGTCAAAATTGTCGGGTCGGCGGACTAAAGCACATAAGTCATATTCGCTTGTTCGGGCTTGAATCTAAGTGGCGTCCTTTTTCAACCTCTTGAATCGCATTAATCTTGCGGCGTTATAAAAAACATAAGTTGAGTTATGTTAAAAGAAACACTTGAAGCTCTCGGACACTTCATGGACACAGAAAGTGACTTATGTTATTAGGAACGTCACTGTGACTTATGTTATTTAGTCCGCCGACCCGACAATTATAACCCTCCTTTTTGCTTCGCCGTAGTCGGGTAAAAACTAGATGACGTCGGCGTTTCCTATCAGACTAGTCTGAGATGGCCGAAACAAACTCAGAAGTCACAGTCTCTTTTAAAGTCCAGACATAATCTTGGTCAGATTACATGAAGACGATGTAGATCGATGTCTGAGATGGTCTTTTGAGGAAAGTACCACACAGATTGAGAGGACCTGTCCAGTCAGGTTACCTATGCATAATATTAATTTTAACGTTAAAGCAATCAATTAATTATTAACATTCATTTAATTGCATACCTTTGACCTTTGTATTCATGAAAATATCATTAATTCTTAGTTATTATTATTATATTTCATAAACCTTACTACTGAACCTCATCTTCATCATTCAGCCGAAGAATGCCAGTGCTGGACATAGGCCTCCCTCAAGCACCACCACTTCGATCGATTCTGTGCTTCTCGCATCTACATAACCTGACTTCTCTTTTTCTTCTTTTCTTTTAATTATTATTGATGTCTAGAATAATGCTTTTAATGTGACTTGATCTACTATGAGTAATTTTAAGTAGAAAACATGAAAATTATTTAAATAACACAAACGCGCAGTTATTTTAGTCGCATTTGAACTCGATCAGTATCACATCGCATGCGCGCGTGTCTACCTTTTTATAGAGCCGGTGATAATTTAGACGTGACGTCACTCACTGCGAACTCTAAATAATACTCAACTTTAAATGACTATGTACGCAAAATAACTACGACAAACTAGTGCACTCTATGGCCAAGTTCCCTACACAAATACAATAAAAACCCAGAGCCACTCGTTCCTACAACTTTAGGGTAACCATCATGAACCTACAGTACCCCCCTACCAAAAAATTGATATCACGATACAATTCATAAAAATATATAAGCGAATATCGAAATAAGATAGTAAAAAAATCAGCACTATGTCCACAGTGTAGTTAGTCTGGAAGTCATTCGGACTTTTCTTATTTAGTTCGGTTGCAAATCGACGTAAGTTCAAATTATGGTCTCATACGGTTCTTACTACCTGCACTGTATCCTTCCAATTTCTCGAACTCTCACTAAAAATAATAATTAATAGGACAGTGAAAAAAATTGTTGGTAGTGTAGTGTACAATGGTGGTACTGGATTCCCTATAATACAGTCTACAATGAAGAGTAAGTTAAACCAGTGCTTCCTTGAGGAAACACTGGTTTTGGGTTTTTGGTCAACCTTTCTTCAAATGCTGTTGGTGAATAATGAAAACAAAACAAAGTTGGGCCAGTAAGCATATTTCAGGTCATGTAACCTGTGAAGTAGGCTCTGGAGGAAGTTGAGAGTAACTTTATAAAATACTAGCAGCGCTCGCCGCATCGTTTCACCCGCATAAGTTTCGATCCCGTGGGAATATCAGGATAAAAAGTATCTATGTGTTGATCCTAGGTGTCGGCTACATCCATACAAAATTTTATCAAAATTTGTCCAGCCGTTTGTGCGTGAAGAAGTAACAAACATACCAACACACTCACAAAATTTTGCCTTTATAATATTATTAGTGTGAAGTGTGATAAGATGACGCAAAACTAGATAATGCAAAACGCTGCGTTCACATAATTTGGCTGATGTGCTGAGCTAAAAGGGGCTGGGGTTTTTTCTGGAATATGGCCCTCAGAAACATACTGGTAATTCTGGAGACTATAAAGAGAGAGGGTTTAAGCGCGGGAGTTCAATGAGAAGATGATCAGAAGATGGTTTAAGGAGTTGATGTAACATGAAAACTTGAGTATATAAGGTACATCACTGGAATTTGCCTTGCTACTAAATAAGCTACCAATAACCAATTAGTGTAACCCCATCTATGTTTTTTTTTTTATTTCAGTTGGCGTGAAAGCAGCGTAAACAAATAATTACTAACCTAATTTGGGCTAAAATAATATTCATCATGAATTTGATTAATTGAAGTGTATGGTCCAAATCGACAATGTAAAGGGAGTAAATGTTGTTTATTTATTATATAGAAAGTAATTACTATTACAGCCAATAGGTAAGTACATAGACACGCTAATAGAATTATGGTTGTCATGGACTCGCGGCAATTGGATTAGAACTTTTGGCGGAGTTTGTTGGGTTCTCAGCACGTGAAAGGATTCGGGACCACGCACCTATCATTAGATACGCTAACACTTCAGTGCTACAAATTGATTTTGTGCCATCGGACACAGCGTGAAAAAAAATTTAAAACACGCCTCTGCCAGCCTTGTCCAAAAGTGAATTAAAAGATTTAACTTAAAAATGAATAACCCTCCTTTTGGGCTTCGCCTCAGTTGGCTAAAAACAAGCTAAATGAATTTAGTGTTGAATGGGCACAAGATAAGTTCTAAATAGATTATAATATTTACTGTGCAATTAAATCGCCATTGGCCCATAAGTGGAAAACTGAAAACGAATATTTTCATAGTCGAGAGACGGTCCCTTGGAACAGTTCCTTGCAGGTCCCCCGAGTGCTGAAAAGATTGTTTTTCAGTTTTCCACTTTATACATGGTGGAAACTTTCAACGGGGCAGTAAGGTGAAGTACCTTATCCGTTGCAGCTACGCGAAAATGGTCTTAGGAGACTATCCATAATTTTTTATGGAATTTTGATCCCCATTAACAGATTTTCAAAAAAAATTACAGTTAGCAAGAAAATAGCCATTTTACACAAAAACATTTTTTGATGCCAATCGATCCTGTTTCTAATACTGATCAAATACTTCTATGGGACCAACCATCGTTGGAGTACTCAAAAAGTCATAAATTGCAAAAAACTTTTCCCGAAAATTATCCCAAGGCAACATACTCTCGGGATAAAAAGTGTATCCTATGTGTTATTCCAGACTACAATCTACCTCTGTGCCAAATTTCATCAAGATCCGTTCAGCCGTTCTGACGTGATTGAGTAAAAAAAATCCATCCATCCATCTATTCATTCAAACATCCAAAGTTTTGCATTTATAATAATAAATAATAAATAAAATTTTTATTCAAAAAAGTAAAGTAAAAAATAGGATTTACATTAATTCCAATTGAGGAAAAATTAAATTCTAACTCTAATGTAGACCTAAATACATATTAGTATATTATAAATGATATAATATAGAGTTTGTCTTCAAGAAGCAAGCGTGGAAACGAATAAGCCTTTTTTCTAATATGTTTTTCTATGGGATATTGAATAGTACCTGTTATTATATTTATTTAATTTCTTTTGTTATGTTATTAGTGAATGCATATATTGAATACTACTGTTATATATTTTTATTATGTACTAAGCAGGCTCTCTAGAAGCTAGACGAGATGATATCAACTAGACAAATTTGTATGAAAAAAAAAAAAAAAAATTCAGTTTTTTTTATGAACCATGGATCACCCGTTATATTTTTTAATATTATTCAGACTATGTTACCCGGGATAAAGCAACGCTTCCAACGATACTACATACATTAATATCGGTTAAGCCGTTTAGAAGTTATGGTGGAATAAACTCACAAACATACATGTACCCTGAAAACAGAACACTCCTTTTTTTGGGCAGTCGTGTAAAAATCGAACACCACATAGGTACATTAGGTACTAACACCACTACCTACGATAGAAAATAACGAGTATCGATACATCGTATAGAACAGAAAGCAAGCGGCACCTGTATTTTTGACACCTCTAAAGAAGTAGTCAAAATAAGGACTCTTTATGAGATTGTGTCTGAAATCAAAAGAAGATTTGTGGCATAAAAACAGTTATCATTACATTTCACTTGGTGCAACGTCCGACAAAGGTCCGATGCGACTTAAAAAAATCGAAATCTAATTCTCCACTTAGAAAAAATTATGTATCGTTCGGATTTACCCCCTGTACGAGGGTGTAAAGAGGTACTTTGAGCGGAACAATAAGCAATGTTGCATATTTATTATTTAACGAATAGCATTTTCGAATATTAAGTAACGTATCAGTATACTAATCGAATCAGTATGTATATTCGACTTGCTTCCATCGCATATTGTTTTTTTATTACTATGGGTGCAATGTACAGTTTGGAAATTGGGCTTATTAGTCGATTTGCACGAATTTACTCGCCCGAAAAGTGTGAATCGTCAAAAATTTGTGAAAGTTTTTAAGTGAAAATTCAATCAAGATGTGCCAATTCCTGCGAGTGTCTATAGAAAAATATAATTATTTAAAGTGACGATTCACCCGTTTCGGGCAAGTAAATTCGTGCGAATCGACTAATAAGCCGGAAATTGATGGGCCACCTGACCTGCATATATACGAAATACACGTGGTTAAAAAAAGTCTAACTACTGATTCAGTGTACTTTACATTATTGATTCGTGTCATATATTTTGACTATCGCTGTTTATTAAACATTAGCTAGTTGCATCCAATCGACGATTAATTAAGGTGTATAGATGGCTCACTGACCTTGTGCATGTGGGCGGAGCTAAGCGTCCTACGTAAAACGCGTGCGGTGGCGCGCTACACTAAAACGAAATTCAAAGAATATGCAGAGGCGCAGACATGCCGCACGTAGGTCGCCATTTTTGCCTACGATTCCAGAAGGGAATGGCGGATGCAAGACTGATATATTTTAGTACAAAATATATCAGTCTTGCATCCGCCATTCCCTTCTGTTACCCGCGACTTCGTCCGTATTGTTGAGTTCGCAGAGTTTACGATAACTTATTAATTCTGTATTCCGCGTAAAGAAATACCTATGCATGTTTAATGAAATTCTTCTAATATTTCTCCATTTAGTTCTTTTTTATCGTTTTTGCATTTTTAGTTTAATTATTATTTATACATATTTAGTTTTTCGTATTAGCCTTTTTAGGGTTCCGTAGTAAACTAGGAACCCTTATAGTTTCGCCAAGTCTGTCTGTCCGTCTGTCCGTCCTCGCTTAATCTCTGTGACCGTTAGCACTAGAAAGCTGAAATTTGGTACCAATATGTATATCAATCACGCCGACAAAGTGGTAAAATAAAAATTGGAAAAAAATGTTTTATTAGGGTAGCCCCCCTATATGTAAAGTGGGAAGTGATTTTTTTTTTTATTTCAACCCTAACGTGTGATATAGTATTGTTGGAAAGGTATTTAAAAATGAATAGGGGTTTACTAAAATCATTTTTTGATAATGTCAATAATTTCGGAAATAATCGCTCCAAAAGTAAAAAACAATGTGTCCCCCCCCCTCTAACTTTTGAACCATAAGTTTAGAAAATATGAAAAAAATCTGAAAAGTAGAACTTTATAAGGACTTTCTAGGAAAATTATTTTGAACTTGATGGAAACAACAGTTTTTGTACAAAAAAGACAAAAAGTTGTACAAAATAATTTCTGGACTAAGTTTGTAGTATAATCGTATATGCAAGCATTTTTTTAACTTCGTTTACATATATTTTATTATCCTGAACGTATCCCTTAAGTGTTCGCGCTAAAAACAGTCGCGAGTCGGAGCGCCTGCCGCGGAGCGTGCAATGTTGCACGCTCCGTGTTCGCGCACGTACCCACTACCGGGAGCAGTTGCAGGAGCGCGGAGCGCTGCTGGAGCGCGAACATAATGGATACCCACTTTTAAACTCATAAGTGGGAACACTTATTGTGACGGACGGGAAACTACGGAACCCTACACTGAGCGTGGCCCGACACGCTCTTGGCCGGTTTTATATACAATATTTGGTGTACAATTTTCTTGGGCTAAAACAAAAACACTATATTATTATATTATTTATTCAATCAATTTCTATGGAGATTAAGGAATCTTCACGTATAGGATCCACTTATAAACATAACTATACTCCGTTTCTTTATTATGATTTGTTTACATTTGGAAGTACCTAATTAAACGGAGTATAATACAACCTCCCTATTTGAATCGGATATTATTCAATATTTCATTTCATTGGTTTTCATTTTTTTTCGTAGGAACCTATTTTCTTTTTTTTTCTAAAATAAAAGTAGCCTAAGAAAGAAAGAAAGAAAAAGTATTTATTGCGACTCGTACAGGAAGATCACAAACTAAATACAGCAAAATAAAAAACCAAGTTATATATAAAAAAAAGTAACAAAACAAACAGTTACTCCTTATTCACCTATCTGCTAGTGAAAGTCCCGTCTTCGAAAATCGGTCCAGCCGTTTCAGAGATTAGCGGGAACAAACAGACAGACAGACGGACGGACAGACAGACAAAAATTGTAAAAAAAAATATTTTGGTATATTACAAAAACAGTCCGAAGTCGACTAGCAATCTCACAAAACTATGGCATAGCAATATTAGTACTAATGACCTTCTTCTATAAGAACGTTTGACAACACTACAAATTGGCCACATGATTGTTATTAGAAATTTCAATAAGGTTCGTAAGCGTTACGGTGGCCAAAGTGGCTAACACTGTACCTCGCATGGCGAACGTTCGGGTTCGAGTCTCACATCAAACATGAAAAATATTTTTTAAGTATTACACGTGAAATAAGAATGCCGAGTTGCTAACCAATAATTATGTTAAATATTCCACAAATAAACGAAGATTCTTTTGTTTTACAATTATTATTTTCAATCTTAGTTGGAAGTAAAAATACTTGCATAGGAAATTGACCCGTTACCTTCTATGAATAAGGAGCATAATCGCGTTTACAATTAATATTTTCACAAACCATTAAAGTAAAAATACTTTCATACGAAATTGTTCCGTAGACTCTAATTGATAAGGAGAATGATCGCATTTGCGAAAACTGACGCGTTGGGTACCTATGTAGTTGAGCGAGTAGCCGTATAAAATACTTTGAAGTCTTGCAATTATTTCGAGTCGGTACCTAGTGTAGGTACGTACTTTGGTATCTGTTTGTTGATGAAAGCTGTTTATTATATTATTTTATTTTTTGATTCGTTTTTTCTAAGTTATGTTGTTGGTGTAAATATTTGTACTATCAGTATATAAAAAATGGTCAACAAGAAAATAAACGGAAGGCAATAAAGAGATCTTATTCGACGAAACAAATTGTAAAGTAAGTACCTTATTTTTTTGTACACACCATATTTTGTTTGTACAGATTATGACGCGTAATTTCGACATACATTACAACAGCTCGATTGGTCTAGTGGTCTCGTGCGTCACGTCACTATAGTTTAGACACTAACGCCCGGCTTCAAATCCAAACTTTTCCATATTTGGTTTTTTTTTATTTTCTTATTTGATATGTTTTTTTAATTATTATTTTACTTTTTGCCGATTTTCTTGTTTGAAAATTTTCAGACTATATTATTATTGCTTACACTCTTTTGTAAAACACTGTAGGTATATATTTTTTTCCGAATCAAGCTTGGTGGACGTTTTTATTTTATTTTTATTATATTACTCTAGATTCTGAAGAAAAATAACTATAGGAATAAAAATGATTGTTTTTATTAAAATAACAATTACTTATTGAATTATTTTAAAAATAAGAAAATAAAAATATGCGCATTATAATTAAAAAATAACAAAACAGAAGATAAGTACATTATAATTAAAAAATAACAAAACTAAAGATTATGCCGTCCACTGAGATTCGAACCTGGTGATTACGCAGTGAGAATCCGGACAGTAGAGCGCGGAGGCAATCGTGCATCTTATTCGAGTCGCGAAATTACGCTTCTAAATATAATGGAAGTCGCTCATCGACGAAATCCGCGCGGTGCACCCCGCCTTCAGGCGGGGACTATTCGTATCCCACTTCATCTGCTTCACCCCCTCAAATACATAAAAGTCGTCTATTCACCGCCACGTAAAGAAATACCTATGCTAATTTTATTGAAATTCTTCTAATATTTCTCCATTTAGTTCTTTTTGATCGTTTTTGCATTTTAGTTTAATTATTATTTATTTTCAGTTTTTCGTATTAGCATTTTTATATACAATATTTGGTGAACGATTTCCTTGGGCTAAAACAAAAACACTATATTATTTTATTATTTATCCAATCAATTTCATTGGAAATTAAGGAATCTTCACGTATAGGATCCACTTATAAAAAATAAAAAAAAACTATACTCCGTTTCTTTATTATATGATTTATTTACATTTGGTTAAGTACCTAAATAAACGTAGTATACAACCTCCCTATTTGAATCGGATATTATTCAATATTTCATTTCATAGGTTTTAATTTTTTTTCGTGGGAACCTATTTTCTTTTTTTTTTTTCTAAAATAAAAGTAGCCTAAGAAGCTACTCCTTATTCACCTATCTGCTAGTGAAAGTCCCAGTCACAGAAATAAATCCGCACAAGAATATGAGAAGGTAGTAATCAATAAACTCAGTAATGCAAATACCTACTCGTAGATTGACAACTAAGAATGCTCAATTTTTATAAATTAAGGTATTTGAAAACATTTTTTTTTTATTGTGAGTAAGTATGTAGTTATTTTCTAAACAGTCAAAATAAAATGGCCTGAAGCGGTTGTTTTAATATTACAAACAGACACTCCAATTTTATTTAATTTTATTAGATAAAGTTTTAAAGTTTTTTATTTATAAGATTAAGTATAGATAGATAGATACTTATTAGTCCACTCAACGAATAAACCAAAAAGAGGTGTAGAGTGCGTGAGCTGGGCCCTGAGCGATTTCTTCAGAAAGTTGCTCAGAGTGCTTAGGGAGTAAACATACTAAAAGTTCCCGCGTCTAGGAGGTGAGCCGGAGTGGGGGGTATAAAAATTCCCACTTTTGAGTTTTTCGCTAATATCTATAAAACGGTGCGTCGTCGTAGAGAAAACGTATTTTTCTTGACTTGCTTTGCTTTAGCATTTTTATTTATTTACAAATTATCTTATACATATTTACAAAATAAACAATATAAAAAAAAAACAGTATTTAGAAATGGCACCACTAATAAAGCGTCCATGCGGACAATAGAAATGGGCCCTCTGCAGCGAGCTAATCTATAAACGCATACTGATACAATTCGTTCATAAATATTTGCACTAACACAGCCAAACGCGCGTAGTCGATCGATAGCCGGGCGGAGCAGCGAGCGACACAGCCACCCCGTCTCAGTGCTAACGCACGACTGCCGCCCGCGCCCGCGCAGAGCACCTCTGAACCTATATCTCAAAATGGGGCATTGTCTTTGCAACTGTTGATTGATTTAAAAACGCTATTTCAAATATGTAGTACCTCTAACCACCAATTTTTCAGTGTAAAAATATTTCCAAACATCAAAGCCGTTTAGAAGTTATAACTTATAAGCAAATGTTAGCGAAAATAGCGTTTTGGTAAATATTTTTTTAAGGCAAAAGCCTTATGAAAAAACCCTGTTTCAAAAATGCTGTACATGAATCTATAGCAAACATATATTTTTTACAGACCTTCTAACCAAACCGTTAATGAGTTATAAGCTTCATAAAGTGACCGAGTTACGGTACTAAACGAGAGTAAGGCCCTTAACGACGAACATGCACAAACTCTCACTGCGCATAACGAGCGTACACGTATGTGGAGTGCACAGCGCCATTGTTCAATGTTCATGTAAAGCGACACCGTGTTTGCGGTTCTTTACGCTTAACGCGCACGCTCTCCGTCTCTGAATTCGACCAAGGCCCTATTGTCGCAAGAGACTAACCGCGGATAATGGGGGAACCGGTCGTGCCAGCTTTATGACGCATCGCTCACCTTATAATAAAATGCGCCTTCATGTTGCTAAGCTGCGTAGTCTCCTGATGTTTGAATTGGAACAACCCCATGTCAAGTGCGATGTAGATGGCATTGATATTTTTATGTAAATGCTTATGAAATTAAAAACGATGGCCGACTGTAATCGGTTTATTACGCAGCGGTTTTATAATAACGTATTATTTTTGATTCAATAAGGTCAGCCACATTAGTTACGGGGTTACTTTAGTGTCTCTCCCGTATACTATTCAGTACTTTAACCTGTTTACATTTGAGTATCCTACTTCCTAGACTTCCTACTTATCCTACTTATAAGTTATAAATGTGAAAGTTTGTGAAGATGTTTGTTACTCAATCACGCGTAAACCGTTAAACAGATTTGGATGAAAATTGGCACATAGATAGACCATTTCCTGGATTAACACATAGGATACTTTTCATACCGATATTCCCACGGGATCGAAACTTACGCGGGTGAAATCGCGGGGCGCTGCTAGTCTTACTATAAAATAATATGTAATATGCTTGGAGTTCGGAAAGTTATTGATTGAAATACGTGACACGAAGAACAGTATCTAAATTGATGTTGAGTCCACGATGGTCTCCTATTTTTACAGACTTAAAAAAAGGAGGTTATCAATTCGACACGTATGTATGTAATATTATTGGAATTGCATTATATTCACATATAACCATCTATTAGGGCTTACAAAAAATATACAAATTTTTTTAGACGTAGATATGTATGTTTGTCCAAGCATTTCTCCGCAACTATTATTAATCGGATCGTGACCGTTTTTTTTTTGTTGGCTTGCATTTACTTCAACTTGGGGAACAGTGCAAGTTTCATCAAAATCGATTCAGTCATTTTCAAGATATGGACTAATACGTGTAAATGTGACGGCCTGGCTTATTGATACGAGCTACGGGTGTAGAATCAAAGGGAAAACATCTCAAAATCTTGGTCAAATTCTAGTGCAATATTTACAACAAAACTATTACCTACTTATTACAAACAAATATTCCAATTTTTACTTAAAACTAAAAATTACTAAATAAAAAAGTACTTAATTTAAAAAAAATTAACCGACTTCAAAAAGAAATGAACTCAAAATTAAGTCAGTGGCAAAAAACTAACTAAAATACTGATCCCAAGACACCGACTTCCGAAATTAAAGTTACATATTTCATAATTTTGAGTTCATTTCTTTTTGAAGTCGGTTTAAGTTTTTTAAATTACGTTTTGAACACCTAAGTAAAACATGGTCGGATGAGTATAGACGTGAATTTCCTACCGCCAAAATCTTCTTGTTTTAAAGGCCGCTATTCACGGACATTTTGTAGTCCAGAGATGGGCCGGCTTCATGACAATCCGTAAAAGTTTCTATCTACCCTTCACCAACGAATTTGTAAATAATTTTGAGTTTTGATTTCAACTTTCTACATTAAATATTTTCGCTGACTCAGGTTTTTTTGTAAACAACTTAATTTTATACTGGCGTCTTAACTGACAGACCGTAACATTTTAAAATTACCGTAAACAAAAACATCCTAAATTTAGAATTACAGGAAAGTAGCACCACCAGACTCTCTCAGAGCTCTGAATCAAATTTCTTTGCGTATAACTGTCGGAAGAAAAGAACACCCACTTTGTGCTTTAATAAAAGCTTAGTTATGAAGGCTTTCTTTCTTTAAAATATGATGCCGCTTTTCTAATTATATCGCTGTGATTTATCTCTAGCGGGATAAATCTGGGCGCATTTCCAAGAAAGGCCTTGGTTATGTATGACGCTAGTATTGTCGCAGATTTTGTAAAAAAAAAACGTAAACACACGTAGATTGCGTAGGTTAAGCCAATTGCGCTTCATACACCTACAGTATTTATTGTCGCGTAACGAACGGTCTTTGTATCGTGCGCGATTATATCGCGTGTCGCGCCTGTTTGTAGGAGCCCTAATGCTTTTGTAAACCAAATTGCATTTAATTACGCATGTTGTACATAGAGATTGAGAAACAATTGTCTTGATTGGGTACATACATAAACACTTTCCTACTGCGTGTGCCAGTAACAATAAGCGATGCTATGCACACTACCTATGCACAAAGGACATGCGTGACTCTCCTATTTGTTAAAATACTTTTGTTTGAATGACTGACTATAATTACGATTTTAGTTTAGGTATAAGACTGTTTACTCCACTTCGACAATTCGATGTAGAACACATAATATTTATATCTTATCAGAATATTATGTGAAATAATTTGTGATGACATATTTTATTGTTTTTATACCTATACAATTACGTTTTATTAATAACTTTGATCGTCACCTTATGACGATCACCTGGTTTTCGACGAATACGGAACCTAAAAGCTATTACTTAGTTTCAGTTGTGTAATTGTTAATTAAATTATGAATTCTAAGCTAATATGGTATAAAACGGGTGTCAACAAAATGTATTAAACTTAAACACCTTCCATAATACGTTCCATGAATATGAACGAAGTTGGGTTACAACAAGCGTACCACATCATCTCCTCGTCTCAAGTAGTTTAACTTGGGAAATGACCTTTATCCCTGATAGGACGTAAGTTAATTACGGAATGATTAGATATTTGATATCTCGGCTCAAGAGGTTAGCGGTTATAGTAGTTACGAGTTGTCGTTTAACTGTAAAATAAAATAGCGTTCCTTCGCACTTTAACACGACGATGGCGGATCATACTCAAAACAATTGCATTGTTCTATTATAATAAAACAGAAGGATTAACAGAAGTTGACATTACAAACATACCTAGCTTGAGTAATATACACAGCAGAAGATGATGCTTGGTAGATAAATAGATATACATAATTATTTATATATCTACCTATCTTAACTGTGTAAGTATCAAGATATCAATAAGATTTCTTACCTAACGTCATTTATTACTTTATTAGTTACTTACGATAATATTTTGGCAGTTGTAAAGTTCCACGTCAAATAGGAATCACAATGTTTTTACTTACGATAATGTTATGTAAAAGTATTGATGATAAATTGTTACCTACCTATTTTTTTGGAAACCAACGAGGGTTCGGCTACTTTTACTCTGCTATGCCGATTATCAGGATCTGCATTGACAGTGTAAGTCCCTCGGCGTCGTAACATTATTTTTATAGAGTTTTCTGCACAACAAAAGGTCTTCCACAAAGGGCACAGCACAGATTACTATCATTCTCATTGACCTTTTCACTGAGTTATCTTGATATGGTAAAAAATATGTATCACATCACGTTCCACAAATCGCAACCTAGTGTAAATGATATACCTAACTGTACTATACAAGATGCACTGTTTAGTGTTACTCACTGTATAATATTTGACACGCGTACGTAAAGTATCGAACAAAACGACAGATTGTTTTCAAATTACTCGCGTACCGGATAGCTGCCGCAACGGCGCACCACTGAGGAAGTGGGCTAACGAGCCAATTGGTAATTTTGCAACATGCACCGGCTCTGGCGACCACGTCGGTCGACTGTGACCGACCGTCGCGTCGTCGAGCGAAAGGCAACTCGAAAACCGAGAGTGCGTTGGCACGGTTCTTCCGCGAATGACAGGATGGTGCGGTCATGCCAACCGCGAGATAGCAAGATCGACGACAGTCACTGATAACGCGTCCGATAACCGTGAACAATCGACTAATACCTAATAAGCTAAACATGATACGCAGATGCAAATAAAACGTATAGATACCCTATTTATTGCAGGTAACCTATAATACGAATCACTACCTGCTGCATCATTTATTAATAAAATAATGCAGCAAAGCCATCCTTTTGTGAAAGTGATAAGTTTCCTCAATCATTAAACCTTTTGATATTGCTTGTGACCAAAGAGAAACGAACTTTAAGGCTATCGAATGTTATTTACGCAAAAATATAACAAATCAACAATCTCGTTAATAATAGCCCCGACTCGTGTAGTCAAGGTTGATCGTTATGTTACTAAAAAAAAAATGCACAAGTGGCGGTCGTCTAATCTAAGTGTTAAACACTTAGTGTTAAACACTTAGTGTTTTTTTTTATAACCAAAGGCGCAGCTTTCACACTATACGTCGCGTTGTCGGTGTTACAATAATTATTTGTTATTTATGTATTTAATCATAATACCTACGTGACAGTAAATATGTCGTACTAACTTTCATTGGCTGCAAGATTAATTAATCAATATTTTTTTATTAAAAAATGCTTTTAGCTGTCATATCCCCAGATATTTACAGTGCTATAAAACAAATTGTATATTAATCTTCTGTTTTTATCATTATAACAATATTGGCATTGAATTTAATAAGACAATCATGGATAGTTGATGTAGCTACTAAGTTTTATGTGCACTGGTAGGATGCTCAACAAACTCAATCTTATTAGCCATCGGTGGCACCACATATCTACCTAGCAGTCCATGACATGGAGACAGAATAGATCTGCAAAATTTAAGGTGTTTCCTACTTAGCTCATACTTAAAAAGTGAATAAGTTCTTAAACAACTTATATAATGTGATAATGGTATTAAATATATTTTATGTAGGTTAATCATTGTTATTTTGATCCAAAAATATAATTATTATCATAACATAACAGTAAAAAACAAATAAAGTTGAAATATAAATCATAACAAAAACTGCTGATCATTCAAGTACTAAGTGCAATAGAACTAGACTTAGGACAATTATTTTTGTCAATCAATTCCAATTCCTTTATTTCAATCAAAAGTTAGATCATAGGTACATTACAATAAAAATAAAATATAAGAAAAATAAACAAAAATAAGACAAAACACAACACACAATTTCATTATTGCTTACTTACAAATTAAATTGGCAAAGTCAACAGATTTTAAGAAAAAATTAGAAATCATTATTTATGTCAGATAATGAACAATAATGTGCTATGATTATCTCACTTTATTTTTATTGTCACTACATTAAGCATACAACAATGGTTAATGTAGTGACAGTTGAACCTCTCAGCCATCATCCTAAAGATGGTGTTGGACTTGGAGCGGACCCTGCGCACCAAGGATGTGCACCGTTTCCGCATAGTCGCAAAGAAGCAGTCAATGCGCGACTCAGTGAACATCCCCA
This sequence comes from Luperina testacea, assembly GCA_927399505.1. Lineage (NCBI taxonomy): Eukaryota > Metazoa > Arthropoda > Insecta > Lepidoptera > Noctuidae > Luperina > Luperina testacea. Next base: position 10,497,500 of record OV656768.1, on the reverse strand, counting down.
ACACACTGCAGTACCGAGGCAGCCCCAACAACATCCTGTAGGCACTGTTGAATTGGACTTGTAGGGCGCTGAATGGTTTTTGAGTAGTTAGCCCACAGGGCGCTCGAATAAAATCAGGTGCAATATGCTCTGAAAAGAGTGTTTTTTACTTCCTTCGAGCATCGTGCAAACCCGCGAGCTATCATGTTCGCTCTAACAGACAACGCCCTAAGTTCCCACTCTATATCCGAATAGTCTTTCAGGTCAGAGGTCACCAGATGCCCAAGGTATTTGATGAAGGTGTCATTTTCTTTTGTTTAACTTGAACAAATTTATTATTCTTAAGTGTCTGTATTGTCCCCATATAGGGCAAAGGCCTCTCAGCACTCTTTCCAATTCTCTTGATGTAGGGTGACTAAGAACCAGTCTTTGTTGAAAAAAGACTCAACAAAGACTGGACTGTAATGTGGCTTACCCCAACCCCAAGCACTAGGACCCAGCACACTGAACAATAATCCCAATACATAGCTATTATAGAACGAAGTCGCAAATGGGAGTCAACTAAAATTCTCAAGAATGTGTAATTAGTAATGTGGCAAGATTAATATCTTGCCACATTACTACTCTTTGGAGAATTTTAGTTGACTCCCATTTGCAAATTTGTTTTATAATAACAATGTAGTGATGAAAACACTGGTTTTTCAAGAAAACAAAAGTTAGGAAAACTAAATAAAAACATGTTCCAACTTTATTTTGTTTTGCCAGACTAGAGGTTAAAATTAAAATGAATTTTCATTATAATCATTTAGGTAATATGTAATACGGTTTGGTGTGGCCCAGTCCTAAATGTTCAACTCCACATCAATGCGCGTATTTTGTGTAAGGATTATAATAATTTATAAGAACAGTAAAATATATGAAACCTGTTTTACATTGAATACAATATTGGATATCCCATAATTATGTTAGTTATACAAAGAAAAAGCTCATTTTATCCTTGTACACTTAATATATATCTATTAAGTGTACAAGGATAAAATGAGCTTTTTACTTAACTAAGTCAGTGCTATTGTGATCACAACGTTGTACTACACACTTTCAGCTTAATCATAATTTATTAAGAACCATTTACACTGACTAGTAACATTAAATTATTTATGTAGTCATGGTGTAGCAATACTAAGAAAAAGTCACAAAGTGTGTCACATGTCAGTCATGTCAATAAGCATACTCTTATTCCCAATTATTGCTTATCAAAATGTATGTCATAAAAAATTATGATCAAATTATATCATTTATTTTATTATATCTTCATACCTAATTAAAATTCCTTCCATAATTTTCCCTCCCCAGTTCTTTAATATGCACAGTTTATATATTAATAACTAGCAGCACCCGTGGTTTCACCCACATAAGTGTTGATCCCGTGGGAATATCGGGAGAAAAACTATCCTATGTCTTTTCCTGGGACTCAAACTATCTCTATACCAAATTTCATCTTAATCGGTTCAGCAGTTTAAGCGTGAAGAAGTGACAGACCGACACACTTTCACATTTATAATATTAGTATGGATTTAGGAATAGCTTTTATATTTAGTCCTGAACATTAATCTAATTATTGTGTTAATTTTGTTGAAAATATAAAATATATTATACAAAATATGGTATGGTTATGTTTAATATTAAAAAATAGGAACTGTTTTTGTAAATTTTACAATGTTGATGATAATTTTTGTGAGCCTAAGTAATGTAAACTGAATCTTCTTACATACAATATATCATTCCTTGACATCAAGTTAACTGATCAATAATCTGAAGCTAAACAATCTGAAGATTCTATCCTCTCTTTCAACATAGATACAATGGAATCTAACAGATTAACAATATGCAAATGAATTGGATCAGAACCGAATAAGTTTTTGATACTAAGACAGCAGCAAGGACTGAGGAACTGATGTGGAACAACACCATGATAGACAAGCCTTCACTCATGACAGCTCTCCGCCTCTCCAATAAAACTAAGGCCATATCCTTGTACAGGAGGGCCCAGGAGGGGAAGAATTACGTTCAAAATTCCATCAATTAAATAATAGCTACTGGTTTTATACAAAAACCCTAATTTATTACGTCATGATAGATAGCAAGTAACCTCAAAGACTCATTAGTAATTTCTATAACACATGAATTCCCGTAACTAGATGAATTATGTGAAATGGATTCGAGATGATAGAAAACAAAAATCAGAACTAACAATTTCACGAAATATCCGAGAGATAATCTAGAATACGACGCATTTCTCCTCCAATAGATATTTTGACACGGTTTATCTGTCACACGCCAGGCATATGTGGCAGAGGCTAAGCACCGCCTGTGGCCATTTTTGAAATACTGCGGACATAAATGCTGTCGATATTGATTAACTCACAAAATTTTGGTAAATTACGTGCTTAGAAGTTGAGTTTGTGGCAGTTTGCAGCCATTTTTAAAATTGTCAGTATAGAAATACGTCACAGGCGTAAGAAATCACGATGGCCGACAAAAGAATGGTTAGGTGGTAGGTACTTACTACTGATTTTTACGCCTCCAAGAGGTGGTTTCGGTGGCTGATTTTCGAAAGTCTTTCGAACGGATTTGCTGCCCTCGGCGAATGACGTGGTCCTAGGGCGTCCGCTCATTATTAAAGGTATAAAATAAACGGCCTTAGAATCCTGAACTTCATAGATGCTTCACATTTCTCGTTACCACCCTTGCACTCGCACTGAACTCACTTTGCCGACGAAATACAAGTTAAGGATGGTATAGTCAAAACAATATCACTAAGATACAATTGAAATCAAAATAAGACTGTCTTATTACGGTTTTACAATATCATTTTGTTAATTTTTCAAAATTTACATCACTAAAGTGTACGACAGATTTTAGTTTCTTCAGACTTGTACTCGCTCGTTCGGCTAGTTTCGGCATTCACTCGGACCTTCGATTACTGAACGTACGAAGGTGACGTCACGTAAACGCTTTACACCGCCACCTATTGGTACTACAGATTCCTTCCATGAGCTCATTCGGTAAAACAGTTATGCCACAGATTATCCATGAAAAATTATAAATAATGATATTCTCGATAGTGTTACCAAAAACAATTTAGTAATGTTTTTAGGATTTCGCAAAAATAACAACGTCACGGTGTCACACTTACGTTCACGGTTGCAGATTGTGATGAAGTAAACGGCTTTACTCCCAGGAAGTTCCATAACATCAAGATCGAGTGACTAAAGGTTGATTCGATATTGATTGAACCTCAAATCAGTCACGCAGTCCTGTGTTGAACAATGCGGTGCAAAGAAGCGAGTAAATATACCTAAAGAACGTTATAGCACTACATGAGACCGAATTTTCGATTTAATGGTGGTCTGAATCTTTGAAGCTCCCTGGCAAATGTTTGCAATGGCAAATTTTGTTCTTACCAACACTTTATTGGACTGCCCGCGATTGGAGTCCCAATAATAATGATAATGATTGTGTCCATTGTTTTATATTTTAGTAGGGCAAGATTTTTGGGGTCAGGTCCTTCAATAACAACCTATTGCGTTACATTATGTAACACAGCACAGCAGGCTCCAATATATTCGAAACAATGGGTCTGTCGATTCTTATTCAATAGGATTAATACATTGCGCGCGAACGGGCGATATTCATGCTGTATCGTGTCTGTGTGCCGCGCAATGTATGTCAAGCGTTTATTTATTTCACTTGAGATTGTGGGAAGTTTTAATCAAGTTGAATACTTAGGTATGTACGCAGACGCTATCGCTCTCATTACATTTTAGTAGTTGCGCGTGCGCCGCGTAGGAAGCGAGCGGTCCGTTAGCGGCTGTCATACCAGTACGATGTGATTTTAATCCACTGCACCACATCAAATGATACCAAGACCGACGTATCGCGACGCAGTTAGAAAAAATGGAATGTTATACATCGGATAGCTGTGACAGTGACACCAGGGAGCAGAAAACCCTCGATCTGTCGAGCCAACTGTTGGAAACGCTCAGCTTATCATCGGAACTGAAAGGCATTGTTGACGAGAAGGATTGCGCAGAAAATTACGAGATAATACTCCTTTATAACAACAGGATAAAGGCACTGCCTGAGACGATAAACAGGTTTAGCAACTTGAAGATATTGGATGTGAGCAACAACAGGCTGACGATACTCCCTGATATCTTCAAACATTGTCAGCTAACATCACTGATAGCAAAACATAATCAACTCACGAATGAATCGCTTCCCAAATCGTTTTTTAGTAATAAGTGTTCGCTGCGAGAGCTTAATTTCAGCGGAAATCAGCTGAACTTCTTTCCAGAGCAAGTTTTAGATATAATATCTCTTAGGTATCTTTACTTAGGTGGTAACAACATAGTCAACATACCAAAGGACATATGGAAACTTAACAGGTAAATATTACTCATTTGTTATTAAGTAAAAAATATCAAATCTTTATTTAAAGATACTTTCGACGAAACTACCTGTTACTCTTGCACCCGTTCCCATGTTTTGTTTAGGTAACTGTATTATAGGATTACTTATATTATACCTCTACGCTTCTCAATAAGTCCTCTTAATAACAATCGCGAATTTATAAACATTGAACATCGAAGCTCTTTGTCTAATCGCTACCTACGGGTCATTGTGGACATACCTACCTATGTACATATTTTACAATCAACGTCAGCAATTAAACAAAACAACGTTTAACTCCCACTTAATTACTATTCAAAAAGACGCCCAGTAAACTTATTTTTAATACAAATACCTATTCAATAAAAATATCTTGCAATACCAAGACGTGTTTGTACAGCTTATGATTTATTAAAAAAAACAAGACAATAAGGTACCCTACCTATGTCTATATAATGTCTTCATTATCCGGTCCACGTCGCTGCCAGCAATTTTCGCATATCATGTCGAAACTGATATACTTAATTTTTGTTATCAGTCGGTTCAAACTTCAAACAGACAAACACTACAGTTTCTCTGGGTATCAAAATGCTGTATCATGCCATTATGTGCAAAATGATAGCGCTACATCTCCGCCGACTGACGACATACTTAGGTATAGATAAAATATAAATACATATACTAAGTTTGTTATCGTTTATTCCGTGGCTAGACGTCGCAAAATGGCTAAAATATAGTACATACATATCTACTTATCTATGTTATGTATTAAAATAGATAGGAGCCGGAGCAGAAACAGGGCCGTCTTTAATCAATTGGAGGCCCTGGGCACCTATGGATCACGGGGCCCCTGTGTAGATAAGAGATAATAAGAGAAACATACTAATATTTCATAACTGGGGGGCTGGAAATTATTGTAAATCGCATTGCAAATCACTTAATTTGTCATTGAATCGGTTACCTACTATATAATAATGCGTAGAATGGAACGGCGGCTGCAAAGAATGGTTTTTTTTTTTGAGAGCAAGCCAGGGCCCCCGAAGATCGCGGGGCCCTGGGCACTTGCCCAGAGTGCCCAGTGGAAAAGAAGGGCCTGAGCAGAAACCAAATACTGAAGATGTTTTTGACGCTGGGGCAAAATGGGGAATAATCGGGTTGACTGGTGCAAAATCCCAAAACTATGTAGGATACAATATGTAATACATTCAATTCAGGAATTTCTCCTGTAGGTGTAGCGGGTGAGTTTCCCCACACAAACAAATATCTCACGCACAAGCACCCAGCCCCGGACAACTATATCTGTAGGCCGACTGCGGCGAAGCCCAAAAGGAGGGTTATGTGTTTGACCTGTATGTAAGTGTAGCGGTATCTACAACGTCACATGCAAACAACGTGTCGTACTGACGTCACGCAAAATCCTGCATCTCACAAGCAGAGTTTACCGTGCAACTAGCATAGATACAATACAATGGCCCGACATGAATCATCGGGCAGTTGCCCGCCAGACACAACACCCGTCTGGTCGGATGATCCTCCCTTTTCTATAGAGTATGAGTGAACTTTACACCCTGTTCCTCATACCTCTAAAAAGGTCAAACTTTTAGAAATCATTCAGACCACCAAAATAAGGACGATGGTAAAAAAATAATAAAAATATATAAGAAAAACGCATAGATACTTACAAGAAAAATAATCAGCTAACGAAAATACACTAATGTGCTGGCAATTTATTATTTTAGGTCAAAATAAAATCACTAATCAGTTTTTTTTGCTTGGATATCTTTAGTTAGACGTACTGAGCGCTGTGTTATTTGTCCATTTATTTTAATGGGACTCTGTATAAATATGTATGTCCGTTTTTTTGTTCTCTCGTAACTCCTAAACGAATGAACGGATTTGGATAAATTATACGTCTTTAGATTTGTCTTGGTAGCGCGAGTGTCACTGGCTACATTAAAATAAAAAAAACAAAGTGAAATGGCGGATTTAAGGTGCCATATTGTAGAATTTGATTTTTTTTTTGGTATCAAAATGAAGGGTTTTAAAAGTAACTATCTCACCGTGAAAACTTAGGTGAAGTGAGCGTGGAAAGAGCTGTCAATAGTGTCAATTCCTAGCAAAAAGAAACTCACTTCACTTAAGTTTTCACGGTGAGATTTTTACAGAATCGACCGGCAGTTTCGTATTTCTCGGCCATTACCACAAATATTTTAAAGTAAAATAATAATAATCTAAAAATTAAAAGTAATTTTTTGACCAATACTCCCACAGCCCACTTATGCGCGATGCCAAAATATATAACACTATAAGCTGACCCGGCCACGCGTTGCTGTGGCTAACGTTTTTGTGCAATAAAATAATATTGCGATTATAAATGGAGATGTGAGCTATCCTATCTTTCAAGTTAGATCAAACTGCACACGATGTACAAATTTGATTAAAATCGGTTAATTAGTTTAGGAGTCCATTGCGGACAAACATCGTGACACGTAATTTATATTAAGATTTGGAACCGATGCTGCTAAATAATCAATATTTTGAATTTGACAGAAATTGAACCATTCTTTATAGTAACAATCGTATTGCGTTGCTTACGGGTATTAGGCGCTAATGAATTAATCATAATATCTACAGAAGACGGGGGAACGCTTCGTTTCAGGAGTGCTTCCCTGACAATACTGCTGCAGCCAGGGTAAGACTTTTGTGCAGACTGTGTTGCATCCTGGAATCACCAAAAATTAACAGTTCACAGCTAGGCTTAAAAATATAACATCGGAGCTGACCAATTCCTTAAAAACAGGATACCATGTTTGGGTAGGCCAATTAGGTACAACAACTATGCCTAGAGCTTTGTCTGCAATTATTTTCTTTAAAGTTTTATGAATAATTGCGAATGGGGAAAAGCATAGAAAAAATACTCATTCCATTTTATCGTAAAGGCGTCAATACAAAACGCATATGGATCAGCTCTCCATGAGACATATTTTTTGCATTTCGCGTTGGATCTACTAGCGAATAAGTCGATTTCAGGAATACCAAAAGTCTTAGTAATGTGTAAGAAAGCATAATAAGGTGCTAGCTCCCATTCAGTTTCAGTCTGCGTTCTTTGGGACTCAAAATCAGCGATAGTATTTTGAGATTATTTAATATATATGAGACATAAATAAAAATTCCTTTGTTCACAAAATTCCCAAATTTGTGTAAATGAACCCATACGATTGATACGCGAAATTGCAGTAGTATTATTTACTCGTAGTAGAACTTGTGTATCAGAGAGGTCTTTGGCAAATATCTTTACGGCAAATAGAGCTGCTAACAGTTCTAATATATCAATATGATAATTTTTTTCTTCATGTGTCCAAAAACCATTTGCTTTTTTATTTAAGCAAGATGCGCCCCAACCTGTCAAAGACGCATCTGAAAATATTTCGAGGTCATAATTTGGATATCGAATAGGGGATGACGATTCAGCAATATTTTTGTACCACCAATTAAATTGTCCTTAATTAAATTGTGATTAATTTTCATTACTTTTTCATAGTTTTGATTTTTATCCAAGTTTAAGAATTTAATTCTCTCAAATATTTTTGTGTGTAACCAACCATATTTGATTCCTGGGCAAATGGATATTAATAAACCTATAAACTTTGCAAAATCTCTAGTTTTACATGTGTCAATGGTTTTAATTTTTTCTATACACCCGTAAGTGCTCATGGTAATAACTGGTTTCATGATTTTTGTGAATACCAGAGGACAAGTTTTCAAACCAAATGGTAACCAATTAAATTCATAGCAAGTATTTTGAAACTGGAAACGAAGGTACTTTCTATGCTCTAAATGTACAGGTATCAAAAAATACGCATCTTTTAAATCAACAGACGCCAAATAGCAGACCGGTGTTACTAGCTTTATTGCGGTTCTTTAAATCTTCCATTTTAAAATTATTTCCATCATATTCATATTATTCATATATCATATATATCTATATTTCATTATATTTATTACTCTTCCATTTTATTATTATATTTTTATATTATATCCTATATTTATTTATTTATTTTTTAATTTAAAATAAATCTTTTGTCGCCATTTGGTTTTTCCACAAGAAATATACTAGACAAAAAATCTCCATCAACTCGACAGCATGCAGATATAGCACCTTTATCAAGTAGTTTATATATATTTCATTTTGAAAATTTAATAAATCGCTTTTATTATTAACTTTATTTTTAGGATAGTTATCCTGCTTAGGAACTGAAGAAAAAGGTATTTTATAACCTTGAACCCAGGATAGTATTGTCTCATCTTTTGTAAACTTATGCCAGGTACATAAAAATATTGTAATCTGCCTGCTGGTTTAGTTACCTGCAGGTTTATTGCCTCCTCGGGTTCTTGTAGTGGGCACTGCTGCGATGTGCACGCGATGATGCTGCTCTGCATGTCGTCATCTCGTTCCCATGAGCAGTCGATGAAGACCCCGCAGCCCTGTGGGTTGTCGATGTCGACTTCCGATTCGAATTCTGCGAAACTGCGGGTTCTTCCAGTTTAAATGATTAGGTGGGTTATTAAATCTGTTATTTTTTATAGCAGGTTTAGGCTTTGCTACATAAGATTTTAAATCTTGGCCAGACTTGCTTATAGCCTTACTAGCTCTTAGGTTTTCAGGCAGCGATTCTCCGAACAAATGTTTGTCTCGTTTAGACTCTTTTAACGTATCTTTCAATTTATTATTTAGAGTCGAAATTAAAAAGTTTCTCCTAAGCTTTGTATGTATGTGATGTGAGTAGCATAGTAAACGGCTGGCATTGCTTATAGTTTTAAAACAGATGGTTGGTATCTGATTTTTCCGAGACCAGGATATCTATAGCACCAGTCAAAGCTGATAGGACCACGCCGAGTTGTCCTTGTCGCGCAGCTAAAGATGCATCTTTTTTCTGTAAGATATCCGATACTGCTGCTTTGACTTCGGGGTTTAGGATCGGTGCCTTAAATAGTTGGCAATTGCCAGGGATTGGATATTGTTGTATAATTTTATCTTTTTCATCTTTTTTCAACCCATTTTGTAAGACATGTAGTAGCCGTGCAGATATGTCTGGATGTAAATTTTTACCTACAGCTGTTTCCTCTCTTGGAGCGTCCCCCAGAATAGTCAGTATGTCATCATCTAAATGCTCTGGAGATACGGATAATTCACTTTGATGGCAATCTACTTCAACTGTAATGTTAGTTGATGGTTGTGGTATTGTCTCATCTCCCGCTGCGGGTGTGAGTGGTAATATCTCATGATCCACTTTAGGGACTGTCTCCTTATCTTCTGAGCAGTGGTAATTGACAACATAATCGTCCACTTCAGGGTCTGGAAGGCAATAAATGTGATGTCACAACCGTGAAGGCAGTGATCCCGAAAATCACTCGCAACACTGGACTACTTATGTTTGTAAGAAAACATTTTTAAAGTATTTGTGAAGGTAACGGTCCCCATATGTACCGTGCGCATTACTACATTAATTAAACGTATGTTCATTAGTACACACAGTTAATTACGTACAAAATATCGTACAGTGTCGAATATTGTACACTGCCTATGATACTATAGTTATGTGAAGGTTGTTACCTTCACATAACTATAGTATCATAGTGTACGGTTTCCCACTGTATCCCAGTGTGTACTGTTCGCATCACCATAAAGTCCAAAACAATGTATTTTGCTTAATCTCAAATGTATAACATAATAAAGAAAAACAAAAATGTATACAATGTGAAGATAACAGTCCCAATAATGATAGGTACTGTTCGCTTCCGTTAATCATTAAATCGCTTATTTGCACAATTTTATTAAAAAATGAGGGTACCTACGACGATCGTGCTATATTATCTCTTATCTCACGCAAAACAGTATAACAATAGACTTAGTAAATAGTGTTTACAGCCGCATATCAATTTTAAGTAGGTATAGTGTTAGACACAAGACTTACCAGAATTTTCTGTACTTGAGCTGGATGAATATCGCCGTCGCCGTCGTTTACGTAATTCACGCTCCAAGTTTCTCAATATACTTCCCCTATCCCTGTGTTTCCGTTTTCTTTCCATGTTTACAACTAGATTTTTAACCGTTTAACGCACTTATTTTAAACTAAACACTACCAAGAACTGAAAAGAAAAGCACTAGGTGTAATCACAGAGAATTTGACGGGTAACGGCCGGTACTGCACGAAAACAGATAATGAGAATAAAATGGTACGAGTCGAGCGAGGTGGCATCGTGCATCGGGCATAAGTGAGAGGGTATTAGTCAAAAAGTTACTTTTAATTTTTTGATTATTATTATTTTATTTATTTATTTATTTTACTATTTATGTACACACATATATAAACAGATACGAAATAATCAGAACAGAAAAATAGGTACAAAGGTGATGCTTATTTCATAAGAAATCTCTTCCAGCATACCTGCGATAGGACAATAAATAGAGAGATGTAGACAGCGTGTGAAAGAGTAAAGGAGACAAAAAATAATACATACAATCTAATAATACATAAATAATAATAATAATACATACATTTTCTTTAAAATAATCGTGGTAATGGCCGAGAAATACGAAACAGTACTACAAGTAAAAATTAATCGCGAGAATTGAGCAGCATAAGCATAAACTAAAAAGCTGGAAAAAAAAGTAATCAATAAATAAACTAAAAACCCGGTCAGTTTTTTTTTTAACTTAAGGCGATAGCGCCAGGGTAGCCCGCGAAATTGATTTTTTTTTTAACGTTTTTTTGCAATTTGCTGGTCAGTATTAAGTTGTACGTTGATTAATATATGATTCGCGGCCGTAACAAATATGTATTTACAGAATTATAATCATTAATTAAAGTCATCAACATAATTCAGAATATTCTCTAAGACTAAGTAATCCCACAGAATGACTATTTCATGAAATCTTGATATTTTGGGATTATAGATACTTATTTATGTTAGGTTATAACAAGTTGTATTACTGATCCTAATGATTGTGATTCTGTAAATACATATTTGTTACGGTTGCGAATCATATTTTGATCGACTTACAGTGCGTGCCACGTAAGAAGAGACTTGACACACCACGTGGTTTGACATGCGCAGTACACGATTTTAGGTATCTTTAGCGGTATGAGGTCTGAGTGCGGGACGGGACCGGACGTCATAGGGGCGGCGGAAAGAGGCGGGGGAGGCGGGGTCAAGTCTCTTCTTACGTGGCACGCACTGTACAAGTTAATACTGACCAGCAAATTGCAAAAAACGTAAGACTATTTGAATTTCGCGGGCTACCTTAGCGCTTCCCCTAAAGTTTTTTACCGTAGTCGGGTTTTTTTAATTACTTTTTTATTATTTGTAAGTGTCGCTATTTGCATAATAAAATAAACTTTAATTTCAATACCGTCAATAATAATTAGCCAATAACTAGATGAGTCTTATAAATTTCTACTGTCGAAAATAGTTGGGTGTTCAGGCAATTAGATTTATGTAGGTACCTACCTTCCGTACCTTTCGTCATACTCAAATTCTGGAAATCAAGCCTGGGAATCAAGCAATGCAAGCGATCCAAATTAGACTGATACGAATACCTATTACTAGATTTGTCCTTTCCTAATCCTAATTTCTGTATCTTCTTCAACAGTTTGCAGATTTTATCATTAGGAGGTAACCAAATCATCGAAGTCCCGGAGTCCGTTGGACACTTGACTGGGCTTCAGGCATTAGTTCTGAGCGACAATCTAATAGAACAACTACCGGCGAGCATTGCTAGATTGAATCAACTACGCTCATTGTTGATCCACAAGAACAGATTGAAGACTTTGCCTACGCAAATAATCAAATTAAGATGTTTGACAGAGGTGAGTAGGAAACTACTTATACTAACATCTATGGGATTTATTTCCTTTACCTATTGACATGTCCGTAGAGCCCATTTACGACTAAATGTAGACGGATCTCTCTCTCGAGACCTATGTATGTGTGATTTCTACTATTGTTATTTAAGTAAGCACTCGCCTGCAGGCTGCATGTCTATCTAGTGTTTAAACAAAACAAAGTGTAGGTAGAGATATCTGTTTTTTGTTTTAAAGATTGTGATAGGTATGTAGATGAGCGTTGGCCGTTTTGCGTAGATGTGACGCATACTCTCTCCCAAATTGTTACTTTGTTTTTCTGTTGTTTGTGTTTTTTATTTTTATGCGTCATGTTTGCCGCAAATAAACGTATTTTCTTTCTTTCTTTCTTTCTAGATATGATGATAAGCGGCCTAAAAAAAAATGTTTGAAAATGTGCAAACTGCGCTCTTTCAATGATGGGTATCATTGAAAGAGCGCAGTTTGCACATGCCCTAGTAGCCCCACTTCAATTTTTCAGACCCCCTTTCAGTCCCTGTTGCAAAAAAATTATTTTTATTAAACGGTTTTATTTAGCTCACCCCGTTTGTTTTATTTATTACTAGCGACCCGCCCCGGCTTCGCACGGAAACATTATTATTATTATACATATAAACCTTCCTCTTGAATCACTCTATCTATTAAAAAAAACCGCATCAAAATCCGTTGCGTAGTTTCAAAGATTTAAGCATACAAAGGGACAAAGGGACAAAGGGACATAGGGACAGATAAAGCGACTTTGTTTTATACTATGTAGTGATTCTTGGGTCAAATTTAGTAATTCAAATTTCACCCTCTTCCTGTCAACCGATTAATCTGAAATTTTGTATACACTTTGGATTTTGGTGACAATACAATTATGTTTATTCATTATCATTATAAATTCAAGATGGCCGCCGCTACAAAATGGCGGATAATTTATGTTTTATTAATCCCATCAATATGGGTATCAAATGAAAGGGCTCAACAAGCAGAATACAATATACTATAAAAAATTGAAATCCAAGATGGCAGCCGCTACAAAATGGCGGATAACGTAGGTTTTATCAATCCCATCAATATGGGTATCAAATGAAAGGGCTCAACAAGCAGAATACAATATACTATAAAAAATTGAAATACAAGATGGCGGCCGCTACAAAATGGCGGATAACGTAGGTTTAATCGATCCCATCAATATGGGTATCAAATGAAAGTGCTCAACCAGTATAATACAATGTACTATATAAAATTAAAATCCAAGATGGCGGCCTCTACAAAATGGCGGATAACTTAGGTTTTATCAATCACATCAACATGGGTATCAAATGAAAGGTCTCAACAAGTAGAATACAATTTACTATGCAAAATTGAAATCTAAGATGGCCGCCGCTACCAAATGGCTGATAACAATTTTTTATCAATCCCACCAATATGGGTATCAAATAAAAGGGCTTGACAAGAAGAATACAGTAATAGATAAAAATATATATAGATCTTAGATATATCTTAAATATCTTAGATATATTAAAATATATATATATATTGACGCAGTCGTATACTTAGGTGCGAAACTGTTTGAAGAAGGTCAAGCCTACGTGGCTCTTAGTAGAGTAAGATCTTTGCAGGGACTACGTATAGAGGAGTTGGACTGCAATAAACTAACGGGCAAGAAACCTTGCAATAATGAAGCACTAAATGAATTAAACAGAATGCGAAATAAAAACTAAAAACTGGAAAATAAAAAAATAGGTAAAAAAACTTTTTCAGTTAAACGGTTTTATGTTAAACATACATAGCAATGTTTAAGATAAATGTACTAAAAACCAAAAAATAATAAAATAGATACAGTCGTGGGAATTATAAACATATGCATAGACTAGACTAAAATAAAACCGTGGGGCACGTCAATATATATATTTTAATAGATCTCGTGCCCCACGGTTTTATTTTAGTCTAGTCTATGCATATGTTTATAATTCCCACGACTGTATCTATTTTATTATTTTTTGGTTTTTAGTACATTTATCTTAAACATTGCTATGTATGTTTAACATAAAACCGTTTAACTGAAAAAGTTTTTTTACCTATTTTTTTATTTCTTTCTTATTTGCAAAAAAATTGGGCAAACGTCATCTAAAACTTCCAAATTTCAAGTTGATAGGATTAGTAGTTCTTGAGATATCCAGCTGTGACAGACAGACTGAGTCTCACCATAAGGGTTCCGTATTACCATTTTGGATGGAACCCTAATAATCTTTGAAATCGATTTACAGTTGCCGGAGATATCACGTAACATACATACAAAAACAATTTCGTTTATTTGAAATTTTACCAGTATTTTGGTTTAATAAAAAAAACCAAACTACTGAACTGATTTTGATTAAATTTCTATGGGACCAATCTGAAAATATAAACTATCAAATAAAACAGAATTTTGCAAATCGGCTTAAAAATAACGGAGTTCTGAGGAAACAAACATAAAAAAAAAGTTCAACCGAATTCAGAACCTCCTCCTTTTTTTGAAGCCAGTTAAAAAGGTGCCTATTTAAAAAATGCGTAAGTAATAAATTAGGTACCCGCCAATCATTTAAATAACTGTCAAAGTAATTACGGGTAAGTACCTACAGCTAACACCCAATCAACTTAAATGATGAACATCTTACCAGTCAATTCCTATAACCCAATTCGGTCGGAGGCATGCCTACGGCTTCCCCTGCCTAATGGTCTTGCCAAACTGGTCTTGCAAAAATGGTCTTGGACAAACATTAGATACCTGCATAAATGCAAATTCCTATAGTTACATAGACACTAACATTAAAATATACTTTGGGAAATCAACAAATGACCCCTCCCGCTCTGGGTGGAGCGAAAGGGAATGTCAGACTCTTACTGACTAAAACTCACCCGTGTTCCTTCCTTACCCCTTTATGTTCCGGGGTAGTGATAACCCTTTCGGACAATCCCGCTGCACATTAAAATATACTTACCTCATTATTTTACAGTTGAGTCTTCGCGACAACCCGCTGGTGGTGAGGTTTGTCAGAGACATGACTTTGCAGCCGCCATCTTTGTTGGAACTAGCTGGCCGCACTATCAAACTCCATGAGATCCCGATTAGGGCTGGCGAAGTGCCGTTCACCTTGATGAGATACCTCGGAGCTGCTCAATGCTGTGTTAATCCCAAATGCAAAGGTAACAATTACGTCTAGATCGAAGATATTTTAACACCTTTCCAGGAAATAGTTGCAGCAGGCAAGGGGGCGTTCAAGTATTACGTAACGCAATTTTTGAAGATTTTTTACCCTCCCTCCCCCCCATGTAACGCGCCGTAACGTTTTTCTGTACCCCCCCTCCCCCTGCCTAAAGATTACGTAACACCCAAGTGATCATTTTTACCTAAAAGTCACGATTTAATAATTGCGCAAAGTATCTACCGGAAAGTCGCTAAAATAACTTTATTATTGTTTTAATCGCGTTTACGGTAATAATAAATGAAATAAGAGATTTCTAAATCAGAATGCATGCGTATATTGTTTATTTTAAGTACTTGAATTTAATTCCCTAGTTTTTTATTTAAATAAATAAAACAATGTTACATAACGCGTTGTTCGGACCCCCCTCCCGCCCTTGTAACGCATCGTAACGTTTTACAAGACCCCCCCTCCCCCCAAATTGCGTTACGTAATACTTGAACGCCCCCCAACTTGCAGAATGTACCTATCGGTGTAAAAAAGAATTGAATTTTTAAAACTCTCCAAGTGCTAATCGCAACACACTCTCCTAACAATTATGAAACGTCGTAAAGTTATAGGTATCCACTTACATAATTAATTTATGACCTTTTGCCATTAAGTAGCTAATACGCCGAAATCTTTAAATTCTCAGAACTCAACCTTATTATACCTAGGTAGGTCACGGTTATCAAAGAGAGTAGGTAAAAATTTAAGGCCTTGAGGTTGCGGGTGCATTCATGGAGATTGCAATTGGACAAATTAACTAGCTCTTATTTCCTATCAAATGTTTAACATTAAGTACGTGATAAATATTAATCCATGATGTTCCTGGTTCTGACGTGGATCCTCAATCCAAACATTTAGATTGAGGTGCCACCGTTATGTTTATATAACTTTTGAAGAATTATACTACAAAATGGAGTATCGATTCCTCTGATCTCCTCAATTCTTACGGACATGATATGTTAGGTGCCTAGCTAATCAATGGGCTTGAGCTTGTGCTCCGTAACCTTAGAGCATTAAATTTAATGCTCTAAGTCCGTAACAGCCACTGAAGAAAATGAATGAGAGTCGGACACGAGGCCGATGCTTTTATTATTATTGCACACATTTCGATAATATATTATTTGAAGTAGGTGAATGTGCTCGCAATTGAATACGGTCGTGGAGAAAGCACGTTTCATATCTTCGCGCTCCCATTACCGGGCGGGAATGGCAGAGATATCTGCAGTATGATAACGAGAGTGACAAGACCTTTTTATTTTGTTCCTAGTAGTTTTGTTTCAAGTTAAAAAGTCGTAAAAGAAGGTAGATAAATTATTTAGGAAGAAATCTAGTTTTTAAATTCTCAAAACAATAAAATGATCGGATGCTACTGACGGCAGGATGTCAGTTCTCAGACATCATTGGATCGAGACAAAATGGCCTTGCGTGGCCTCCGTTAAATCGGTCACAATCAAGTCTATCTAGTGCAGTGTGGCTGAGGACTTCAGCGTTTATATAAAACTACATGTTTTTAGGCTTTGTTATGTGAATCTTATCGTCTTATAAGATTCAGCCATAGTTTATTGTGAAGCTGCTCGTTTTCACACGAAAAAGATTCTAACAAGTCAAAGGCTCAGACCAAACAAAATCTAATTGCAGGTGTCTTCTTCGACAACCGCGTGGAGCACATAAAGTTCGTTGACTTCTGTGGAAAATACCGCATTCCGCTTCTGCAATACCTGTGCAGTTCTAAGTGCATCACTGGCAGCTGGGAGAGTCGCGAGGTGGACTACAATTCACATCCTCATATGATGAGGAAAGTTCTTCTGGGTTGACTGTGAACAGACTTATGTCTATTTCGCCTCTGGCCTTAAGATACTAATACTTTGCATAGAGAAATCAATCTGACCGGATATGTGCACAAGTACCCAAAATAACCCAACTGTTTACTTTTAACAATTTACTTCTAAGATTAATTATTTGGGCTGTCGTCGATGAAATCAATCTTGAGGCCGTAACACAGAAAGAATTTTGTTCAGATCAGACGGATCTGTGTATAGACCTAATCAAGTAATCATGTATGGTGGGCTTTAAATATCTTATTTCATAGTAAGTACAACTATGTTCTACAAGAATAAAAGCTGAACAACTTAGACATGTAAGACATGTAATTACAAATTATGGCATGCTTAAAACATATTTTTTGTTATTTTTATATCACTCAAAATTTAATTCTGTTAATTATCGCAAATTGAATGTCATTTTTTAAATTTTATGTTTGCACATACATAGTCAGAATTTATTTGAATATTGTCTTGCATTTAAGATTATATCAGTAATAAATACCTAAGAAAATATGTTTGTTATTGATTGTTATTGTTAATTCTGCTATTAATGATTTTTAATGTTGTTTTAAATTTCCAAAATCCTAATGCCCATATTCGTAAGCTTGAGAAATCAATATAAATAATATTTCGAGTGTACTACTTCATAACAATAATGGCATTCACTTTGTTTTAGAAATGTATTGGTGAATACGATATTGGGACCATTATCATATGATTATTTTATCCTTAGGCACTTGTATGTGCCGCTATGTGATACGTATTTTAGTAACCAGTTATATTGAAATAAAATATTATATTTTTATTGACTATTTTAATTACACTTTCTCCTAGTTTAACCCTTTTAGTTGTTTTCTTGTAAAAATTTCATTCTCTCTTCTTTGCCTCTACCTATGGCAGCTTTAAATAATTTACAATATAGTTCTATGGAAGCTGGAGTGTCATCATTGCCTGGGACTGGGTAGGTAATCAGGTTGGGGTTACAGTTTGTGTCAACCACACCAATAGTTGGTATCAACATTTTAGCACTGTCTCTAACAGCTGTATGTTGGTTCAGAATATTATTCTGTGTGTTTAAAAATATACATAAATCAGGCAACCTTGTGACTGCACCAAATTGGTGGTTTGCGTTTGTGAAGATACCTCCTCTCCAGAATCTTGTGTGTGCATATTCTCCACACTCTTGTGCAGTCCTCTCAACCAAGTGGGAGTTCAGGGCATTTCTGTTAAAGAAACAAATGATCCCTCCTCTGTATGCAATATGCGCTGTAAAGTTGAGTGCTTTCCGTAAGTGTTCTGCAGTAATGTCTAAATCAAATATTAAATGACCAAGTCTGGATCCATAAATGTATGGTCTCATGTAATCGTTTAGTGAACCCTCCTTGTGCCCATAATGAACTCTTGCATCAAATAAATCTTTGACTGTAAATAAGTTATGGACACTAAAATAATCTGGATGCTCCAGAATCTGTTTCTTGGCCACTTGATCTGAAAATAGAATGAAATCAAGCATGAGTTACCTAACTCAGTGAAAATACTGCATATTGTGTGCAGGGGCGGTACCTTCATAGAAGCCGAAAAGCCCGGCTTGCCCTAATAAAATCGTAATTCACAACAACAAACTTATTTAAACCTATCAATAAATAAATATATTAAAAAAATACCAGTCAATGAACTCTAACACAAACATTAATAACTGAAAATCAGCCAATCCCTCAGTTGGGCGTTTTTTATATACGTTGGAAATCTGTGGGCTTGCCCTAATTTTGACCTCTAGGCATGCCACTGATTGTGTGCAGGCCCTTCTTTTCCACTGGGCACTCTGGGCAAGTGCCCAGGGCCCCGCGATCTTCGGGGGCCCTGGCTTGCTCTCAAAAAAAAAAAACCATTCTTTGCAGCCGCCGTTCCATTCTACGCATTATTATATAGTAGGTAACCGATTCAATGACAAATTAAGTGATTTGCAATGCGATTTACAATAATTTCCAGCCCCCCAGTTATGAAATATTAGTATGTTTCTCTTATTATCTCTTATCTACACAGGGGCCCCGTGATCCATAGGTGCCCAGGGCCTCCAATTGATTAAAGACGGCCCTGATTGTGTGTGTTTTACTTTAGCACTTTTATAGAGACTTCAAATAACCAGCCAGTTTACTCATTAAAGTAAATTTAACCATCACTCGATTTAAAAGAATTTTGAATCTTTAGGCATACCTACGAAAACATTAGCGATTTGTATAGTCAACTAATGGGCATCCATCCTTAATCTTCACAACTCTGATACAGGGATAGACTAATATTATGTGAAATGTATATGTTTACTATTCTGTTCCTAAACATTTATGATACAGCTGGCAACAATATATTCATTAAATAAGGACTGAGTATGTGATTCAAATAAAACCCCTGTGCATAGGTTAGTAACTTATTTACCTTCAGATACAGCCGGCGCAGGCGATGCAACAGGTTCTGTGGCTGTAGAATTATATCGTACCAATGGCACAGTACGAATAAGCGCACGGTGTTCTAAAAAACATTGATTTGTATAAATTTTAACGAGTTAATTATATTAGACAGGCGAAGTTTATGTACTTCTGAAGAAAAAAATATTCGATTAATAGCTTTTCAAACAAATACTTACTTATACAATTTGAAAACATATTAAAAGTTCTCTCTTAGGTACGTTTATGTAAGTTTTGTTAGGGTTCTTTTATAATTAAACTGTGAATTAAAATAACAACAGTCAGCTGAAATGAACTAAGAGAGGTTATAAAATAGATAATAAAAGAATTTTTAGAAAAATATAACATCTGTGGTTTTCAATTTAAAATCGACTAATAGTTCAAAGTTTTTAAAACAGGAAGTTCATCTCTACCAAAAATAAAAGTCAAAAGACTAGTGTCCAAAATTCAGCGTGCTAAAATTTCAATGAATTGTTTATGATAAACCATATACTAACTATTGCCCGCGGTTTCGCCTGTGTGGATGTTGTAAATTATGAACATTTCCGATCTCTGTGACAAAAAGTATTCTATGTCCTAACGCTAGGTCATGGCCTATCCTTTATATATATGCCTTTCATCCAAATCCGTTCGGTCCTTAAGATACACGTGAAAAGGTAACAGACAGACAGAAAGATAATAAATTCAAACTTAAACTCTAATTAATTTTAAAACTATCAACAATAATTTGAAAAAAAAAGTGGTACTCCGGGAGTGCCGACAGAAGTAAAAACTTGAACAATTACGTGTGAATTTTTTAATTCTCTGAAAAACAAAACATGCGCGGTGTTTCGGTAACAGTTTCGAAAGTTTAATGGTTTTTTCTTATCTCAAAAAATGCCCGACGTGGCTAGAGAAGTTTTCACTTCAAAAAAACTGTACATACCTCAAGACACGGACTATGGCAATATTTCCAATTCCTTAAATCTATTATAAAGGGGTACACAAAACGTTCAATATTATATTATGTGAATTTAATTCACAATCACTATTTTACCTCCTTGATATGTGTTTGACAAAAAAAAAAACGCTGAAACACATTTATTTTAATTTGCTTATCCCTAACCCTCTTTAACACCCCTTTTAGGGTTATTTAAGAGACCAAGGTAGCCTATGTCCAATCAAGTTGCTTCCATTACGTCTTCGCCTGAATAATTTTCATATCCTGTTTCTGCTCTACAGTATTCTGGTCAATTGAATCCTACAAATCCCTCTTATCTTAAAAGAGTTTCAACTTCCTTCATAATAAATAATAGCTATCCGAGGTAATCGGAAAACTTGGGACCATGATTTGTTTGAAATATTTATTAGTTTGTAGAGGGTTTGATCGTTATGACTATGTCAACATGCATCATCGTCACCCTCCTAAGGGCATTCCTATAATCATATCTACGCTTAATGCCTAGTTTTACAATTTTGTATAATTTTTTGGCAGTCTGGACAAGGGAGATTGTTGTCTAGATATGACGGAGAAGGTATGGTCATATTTTAACTACTGTGCAGTTTGCAGTTCAAATCAAATTATAATTTCACGAACAATTTAATCACACTAGCAAATTACACACTGTAGGTGTACACGATACAACCAGATACGGAACGTGGCACAGATTCTGAGCACATATTGTCCGTACGATGTCCAATGTCCAAGCTCCACATCGTTCTTGTCGCGTTGCGTTGCGCCGCTGTCGTCAACCCCCCACGAACTCAGGCTAGACTCTGTCAAGCGCCACCAGATGGCGCTAGCGTTCCGAATAGTCAAACGAATGACCAGATGCGACATATATTTAATTATTTATATAGATAAGTAGGTATATGTTTTATGTATGTATTGTAAATGAAAATGGTACACCACAGACAATCTGTAATTTAAAGTAATATTGTCTCTCCTCCCAAGATAGCTTCTAGCGATAAGTCCACCTATCGTGTCACCATATTATGTATTTACATCTGTAATTTTTATGGTGTACATAATAAAGAGTATCTATTCTATGTCCTTGCCCAGGATACCATCTATCTGCTTGCCTTTTCTCGAAACCCATTCAGTGGTTTAGGCGTGAAAAGGTAACAGACAGACACACTGACACCGTTACTCTCAAATGTTTAGTAATAGGGTATCAGTGTAAGATTGTCAATTTGTTGTCAGTGTCACTTTTCGACAAATGTCACACTGTCTGTTGTAAAATGCGAAACCCAACAGGGAAACCTTGTGTTTTATTGTTTTTTTACTTCAATACTCATAAACAATAAAGAAATTATAATTGATAAGTGTGCATTAAACTGAAATATAGAAAGTTTTTCCGACATGGTACCCAAAAAAGTCG
Organism: Luperina testacea; assembly: GCA_927399505.1. Classification (NCBI taxonomy): domain Eukaryota; kingdom Metazoa; phylum Arthropoda; class Insecta; order Lepidoptera; family Noctuidae; genus Luperina; species Luperina testacea. The sequence continues at coordinate 10,475,299 of OV656768.1, read as the reverse complement.
AAGATGTTGACTTATACGCCGTGCTCGACGTTCCAATAACTGCTACAGAATCAGAGGTATTTATATTCCGAACATACAGATTATCTTTTCCGAAATAACAATTACTTTTATATCCATACCTTCTCTCGTCTCCCTTTTGAGTTTTAACGCTGATTATTATGTTTTCAGATCAAAAAAGCTTACCGAAAGAAAGCATTGAAATGCCATCCTGATAAAAATCCTGACGATCCCAAAGCTGCTGAGACTTTCCACGAATTATCGCAAGCATTAGAAATATTAACAGATGTGTCTGCTAGGGCAGCATATGACAAAGTACTTAAAGCTAAGGCTGCAGCAAAACTTCGGCATCAAGAGTTAGATAGTAAGAGGCAAAAACTGAAGGAGGATTTGGAAAGGCGGGAAAGAGAAGCGGAGTCCGGCGCATCTAACCTCACAGATGAACAAAAACTAGCTGCAGAAATCGAGAGACTACAGAGAGAAGGCAACAGGCTATTAATAGAAGAACAGAAAAGAATGAAAGAGGAAATACAAAAAACTATGGGTCTCATGACTCAACCTGTGTGGGATTCCAGTCTCAATAGAATCAAGATAAAATGGAAAGCAGATAAGAATGATGCAAACAATGGTGGTTATGATGAAACTACTCTTAGAAGATTCTTGAAGAAGTATGGTGATATTGTAGCACTAATTTTATCTCCCAAGAAAAAAGGGAGTGCATTGGTGGAATTTACAACTAAAGAAGCATCAGAACTGGCTCTTGAACTTGAGAAAGGTAAATAGTTATCTCTATAATTTTTTTGTGAACTGTCAAGTGGAATTAATGTTTTTTAAATATTCACCTTTTTTTATCATACGTAAACTTACACCTTCTTTCCATGGGGTAGGTAAATGATAAATGATTTTATTTCTGTAAGTAGGTTTGCACAAACACTTTTACATGTCAATCATAAATTTTTTAAACTAGATGAGGTCGGCGTTTCCTATCTGACTACTCTGAGAAGAAAGGCCGAAACAAACTCAGAGGTCATAGTCTCTTTTAAAGTCCAGACATAATCTTGGTCAAGTTATATGAAGACCATGTAGGTCGATGTCTGAGATGGTCTTTTGAGGAAAGAACCACACAGATTGAGAGGACCTGTCCAGTCAGTGCACGCATTTGTCAGAAATCATGCAGCTCAACTCAAGACTTAAGGAGCTCAATGATTCGACGAACAATACCAAAGAAAGGACATTTGGGTAGGCCACATAAATTACTCAAACTGCCAGACCATAGAGAGAATAATAAAAAAATATAAAATGACTAAAATAAAAGGTAGAAATAGAACGCTACCTGGCAATTATCCTTACATATTATGCAAAATATGCACATTGATGTGGAATTGCAGACATAGCCCATATTACCTATTACATACTCTTTTTGCTTTGCTTACCTTTTTGTATCAGTACAGCACAATTTAAAGTCTGTGCTTTTAATAATTTTATCCTTTTTTTAAACTTCCAGGTTTGCCAGAAAACCCTTTAGAATTAAAATGGGTAAATGAGAGACCAGTATTAACAACTAAAAAGGAGGTTACTGGTCCATCAGTGATCTCAGATAGAGATTACGAATCTCTAGTTCTTACGAAAATGAGGCAAGCAGCAGAAAGACAAAAGATAATAGAGGACATGTTGAAAGAAGAGGACAAAGCATAAAAAAATTATCATAATTGATAAAGATTATAATTTTTTACCATGTTACTTTGGTTGTTTTAATTACCATTTGTCTTGAAATCTCCTTGATTTAAAGTTGTTAATTGTATTGTTACTCAGTAACTGGTTAATGGAGGTCAGATATGCAGTCGCTCTATGTAAAATATATCTGTATCTGGTTAGATTGGAAGCCAACCACAATATAGTTAGAAAAAGGCTAGACAATTAAAATTACATGAGTAATCTCATACAAATAAGTTACCGATTAGTAAAGTACCACTATCAGACTAGTTAGTGGGATTTCAACAAAATTAAAAAGAAAATTGAGTTCTTTTATCATAATGTATTCAAAGTAATCAGAAAAAGAAATAATGTTGGTACCATGTAACAGGGTGAATAGGGACAAAACTTTTATAATGGACTTTAATGTGACATAATATAGTTTTGTCATGGACACTTAATCGTTAATTATTATAATACAGTAAACACACAAGTCCTTTTTAGCAACAAACAAAATTATTTCAATGTTATAATCCCTTTTTAAGTTTTGTCCAGAGTCACCGCTGCATTTCTATTCCTATTCACCTTGTTTTACAGTTCTCAGGGACATCACAAAAAAATAATCAATCATTAACTTAAATTGACAAGTATAAAATGAAAGATTGAGAACACATGAATTGTGTTAACATGTGTTAAGATATATTTGTCAATTACAGTAAATTACTGATTATTTTTAATTGATGTTGTTGAGAGCAGCAGTTAATCCTTGTTTTTAACAGGATCAAAAAGTTTCCATTCTTTAAGAAACTCCAATACTTTCTTTCTCTGTACATCTCCATACTCTTTCTGTGGTTTCCTCCATAAGGTGTGGTCTAAATCCAAAATCCCAGCAATAACTTCCTGAAAAACCAATGATTTTTTCAACATTAAGTATGAAAGGTTTATTTTAATTTAGTAAGCATAAAATGTAGCTCCATAGGTTTTTGTTATTAGAAAAAATATTTACCTCAGCAAAGGTTGTTGGAAACAGTTGTTGATCCTCAATAACATGAGCGTAGCCAGGATCCATGCCAAAATCAACCCAGAAATATGGTAATCCTTTTGGTATCCCTCTTCTTATATTTTTTCCTTTCAAATCCACAACTTTCTTATTCATAGACCATTCTGCTTCACACTCTAGTAGGGCCTTTTTGAAATAGATAGCAGCCATGTCACCTACATCTCTAGGTAGAGGCACACAGTTTATTGTTATATGTGGGTGTTTATGTAATTTTGTTGCTGTTTCATAAAACACTACATCCATGCCTTGAGAATTGTAAAACTGTGTTAGAGCTTTTCTATAATTCTGAAAAAGAAAACCATTTTGTTATGAATCTAGTAGTAAATAGGCGTACTACAATAAATTGAGACTACCTTTGGCTAGGCTATATTTAGGTAAGTAATAAGTTTCGTTTACATTATTAATTTTTATTTTTTTGCTTGAGTAGTTTTCATTGTATGTGTATTTGGTATATTGGTGCGGCTAGCTGACATAATGGCAAATTATTTAATTCAATGTTCCTTGTCTCATAATGTTAAATGCTTTGCATACCTACTGTTGTATAGAATCAAGTTTTTCTGCTGGTTGGGAGTTTGTTGGGCCGCTTCTTCTCTGCTAAATAAAGCATTAGGAAGTAGTGTAGGGCGTGCGTTTTGGGGAACTGTCCTATGTAATGTTGTTGTTCGAAAAGTGCTGATTCTCAGCCTAATTTGAATAAATGTCTTTGATTTTGTCTTTTCTGAATGAAACACTTACCATTATTTCTTCCCAAACATCTTCATCTATGGCTGTTACACAAGTAGCATGCTGAATGGTAGTTATTATACACTGATCTTTAACAATAGACTTCCTTGCAGGCAGTGCTACATATACTTTGTTTCCACAGCTAACCATGAGATGCTTCAACATGTTCTTAGAATCCACACAATGTTCACATCCTTCTAAAGTCCTTTCCATTTTAACATGCTGGCTGATTGCCTGCTGTTTCTCATTTTCACTTTCCTTTGCAGCATCTTTGTTTCTTGATATTTTATCCATGAAAATGTCTTCAATATCATCATTAGGATTTTTATGTTTAGCGGCCAGTTTGGCAAACTCTGCCTCATCGTTGTAATTATTTCCATATTTTTCTTGTTGAAACTGAAATAGAATAAGAATTGAACTTGTTTTAATGAAACTAAAACTAGCGAAAACCATTGCATAACATTAACCCATTTATACATAAATGTTGCTTAAAGTTAAGTAGTGATTAGCTACTGTTTAACCATACTTTAACCTTTAAATGTCATTTAACTTTAATCATCATTTCTAAATAAACCCCTAGATGTTTAAATGTGCAAATAAACTAACCATTTGTGCCAAATTATACTTGTCGTCATCACCAAAGTATTTTGTCCTCTCACCAGAAGTATGAGTTTCTGCCTTTCTCTTACCACTCTTACTCCTTGGGTCTCCCTTTTCACTGCTAGCAAGTGGTCTGCTGTTGCCAGACACGCTTGTAGATATCAACATTACTCTGTCATCCTCATCTTCTTTACCTGCTTCAGGGTTCTGCTTCCTGTATTCCCTTGCAGCTTCTAACTTAGATTTAAGTTCAGCAACAAGTTTCCCATCTCCAAGTATTTCAGCCTTTAAAATCTTGGCAGCCAATTTATTTAGTTTGTCATCGCTCAGATATTTAGTATCTTTAGGTTTTTCTTCAGGGGCAGATAATTTTTCAGTGTGTTTCTCTTTTGGTACTGGTACAGGGAGTTCTTCTCTTACGTCTCTCTCTGTATCATGTCTTCTTTCACTATTTTCACTTGATCTTCTCCAGTTATTGGATTTTCTGTATGAATCTCTGTCAGAATCTCTTCTACTACTATAATGTTCTCTAGGCTTGTCATTTGAACTTCTGCTTGAGTTTCTGTCAGAGGTGCTTGGCCTGGAACTTCTAGACCTTGAATAATAGTCATCATCATCATCACAAGGTTTAACAAATGGTCTAGATTTCCGGAAGGCATCTGGTGTCTGTGGTATACCTGTCCCGCCATTTTTCCAGTATGGATTTAGTTCTCTACTACTAGTTCCTGGATTGTATGAATCAATGTTCTTTTTTTCTTTTTCATCTCTCTTCGGCCTGATGTCTTCTTTCGTGTATGTCTTCAGCATACCAGTCATTGACATCCAGTCTTCTCTCTGTGCTTCATTGGTCTTCCTTGTTTCTTGTTCTACCCATTCGTCAGATTCTGAACCACTGGAGCTTGATGGCTGTAAATTAAAGTTTAGTAGGGAGTTATTAAAATTATCAAATTTAAAGCAAATAATCGCAGTATACCGGGAAAAGTGGAAAGAGTGAAGGGAGGGCTTTGCCCTATAGCGGGACAACACAATCTTATAATATTATCTTAGCAACCAGGCCATAAAACTAATATAAAAAAAAACATCTTATAATAATAAAGCAAATTACAAATCTGTGATATCCTGATAAGACTATAGTTATTGAAAATATTGAAACGTATGTAAAATGAACTTACACTCTGCGAACGCCGTTTGCTTTTTCTTTCGCGATCTTTGGATTTATTATGCTTGCTTTTCTTCCGTTTTTCTTTCATGATGGATATAAAGATGCTTTTGGTATATATGTACGGTACTCAATCAATGATACTGTTCGGTTTTACAATATTAATCAGAGAATAAACAAACAAAACCAAATGCTTGATTTGTAAATGGATCCTCTGGATCCCAATCTGTCTGTCAGACTGTCAGTGTCACTGTCACAGTACTTGTCAGATAAATGTTGTCATTTGCCAGTGTTGGGAAAAATAAAAGTGATGCCATTAAATCCTTACTAAAACGTGGAGCTGAACGTAATGCTAAGTCCATACATTGGCCACAAACTACAAACAGCTATAAACACAATTAAAGGCGCGTCCCCAGTACAGCCACGTGGCCTTTTGGGGTCTCAAAGCTCAGCCTAGCGAGGCTTTTGCTGTTTTTTTGCAACACATCCCCGTTGTAAGAGCCTCGCGCGCAGCTACTATCGGGCCCCCGACTTATAGTCTACTACTATGTCCCGGGGTAATGTGTTTGGTGAACATAGACTGGGTTTTGTCCAAGTTCATCCGGAGACCAATGCGTACAAACTAGGGCGTCCAGCATCTGCTGCAGATCCTGCACCGATTCAGCCAATGTAACGATGTCATCTGCAAATCTCAAGTGTGAGATGTATGCTCGCCGTTGGCCATCATTCCTTTTCAGACGATCCGATCGATTGTCGGTTCAGAAAATAGAGGCATTTTGCCTATTCTAATTTCTCATTTTATCGATAGCTTTGGCGTATCAAATATTTACTTTGGTGCATCACTATGCTTTACTTCATGGTTTGATGGTTGCTGCGGTTTTGTCTGTGGTTGTTTTTCGTTCGTTGTTGGTTGTTGGTGGCTGTCGTTTATCGTATATAAAAACTATTTTGTCGAATTTCATAATCGTATCGTGCAAACTTCAGTTTTTCTTTGTAATATAGTAATTCCTAATTAAGGTACAGTCTTTTTGTCTTTGCGGAAGATGGGAAGTGTTTAATATCATTACGTTAATTTAATTTGTTGTGATATGTACCTGTGTACTGTGTAGAGCATGGATGCCTGCTGAGGAATGTCCGAATACGCTGTTGATTTAGTATTCTGTGTGTGTTCTTAACTACTTTAAGCTCAGAGTACGCACCTCGAAAGTAACTGTGAGTTGTTTTTGTTGTAGAACTTAAAAGCGTAGCAAAGTAGCCGTGTCGAATTGAGTGTCATTGGTGTTATCATAAAAGAAAGTATCGGTAATCGGTAAGCTTTCTTTTTCACTATTATCGTTACATAGGATGATATAGTAGTGTTAATTTCAGCAATTAGAATATCAGGTAAGCATTGAGTTGGGTCAGTGGGTCGTCTTTTGCCGTAGTGATGCATGTTTTGTTTGCAGTGTACAGCACACTATGTTTTCTAAGAAAAAGAAAAAGCCTCTGATTTCGCCGCCAAGTAATTTTGAACACAGAGTACACACGGGCTTCGATAAACGAGAGGGAAAGTTTGTTGGACTTCCTTTGCAATGGGCCTCACTTGTAGGTAATAACCAGGTATGTACTTGTGATTTCCACTATTTGTGAACTACTTAGAGTGAACACTGTACTATATTTTTAATATCCCTCAAATGGATTTACACATTTAATGTTATCTTGTTGTTTTTACATATTAATTTATTAATACTATTTATGGACTTATTGTGTAGAAAGTTGACCAATTGAATCATGTTATAATCTTAGGAGTTATAGTTTATTGTGCTAAATGACACTATTTGCATCTATTACAGATATTAAAATCAACAAACAGACCGCTACCTCTGGTAGACCCATCAGAAATCACGCCCACCGAAATTCTAGATCTAAAAACTATAGTAAGAGGTGACCATAGAACTACCTCAGTGTCATCAATAGCACGGCCATTACCTTCAAACATACAACCACAACTGCCTGTGCAGAATGGAGTTGTGTTGCCAAAGACATCAAATGTTGCCAGGTCTAACTCTTTAAGGAGTTCAAGTCCACCAAGAATCAGGAGAGACTTGAGGAGTCAACCCAATGTTCCTCCTTCTGTACCTGAAGAGTCACCACCAGTGCCACCTGCGCCACAGCAATACCTGAGTTTGAGACGAGAACACAGCAACTACACATTAAACAAAGCTATTGCTGAGTCTCCTGTAGAATGGAGCCAGCATGCACATGAGGCTACCATAAGACAAGTATCAGAAATTAATGATAACCATCATGCGCCCATGACTTATCAGAACATACAAAACGCAAACGTGCCTTATCAACATAATCATCCACCGCAACCAATGACTCATGGACCTCATGGACTTAATGGAAACAATATTAACATGGGTATGATATTTTCAAGTAATTAATATTAGAGTAGGTTTTTGTAGGACTAACAATCAGTGGCGTGCCTAGGGGTCGAAATTAGGGAAAGCCCACAGATTTTCAACGTATAAATAAAAACCAAAAAATAATAAAATAGATACAGTCGTGGGAATTATAAACATATGCATAGACTAGACTAAAATAAAACCGTGGGGCACGTCACATTAAGTCGATAATTTGTAGACAATTGACGTGCCCCACGGTTTTATTTTAGTCTAGTCTATGCATATGTTTATAATTCCCACGACTGTATCTATTTTATTATTTTTTGGTTTTTAGTACATTTATCTTAAACATTGCAATGTATATTTAACATAAAACCGTTTAACTTAAAAAGTTTTTTTACCTATTTTTTTATTTTCTAGTTTTTAGTTTTTATTTCGCATTCTGTTTAATTCATTTAGTGCTTGAAAAAAAAATTGTTATCAGCCATTTGGTAGCGGCGGCCATCTTAGATTTCAATTTTGCATAGTATTTTGTATTCTACTTGTTGAGACCTTTCATTTGATACCCATGTTGATGGGATTGATAAAACCTAAGTTATCCGCCATTTTGTAGAGGCCGCCATCTTGGATTTTAATTTTATATAGTACATTGTATTATACTGGTTGAGCACTTTCATTTGATACCCATATTGATGGGATCGATAAAACTTACGTTATCCGCCATTTTGTAGCGGCCGCCATCTTGTATTTCAATTTTTTATAATATATTGTATTCTGCTTGTTGAGCCCTTTCATTTGATACCCATATTGATGGGATTGATAAAACCTACGTTATCCGCCATTTTGTAGCGGCTGCCATCTTGGATTTCAATTTTTTATAGTATATTGTATTCTGCTTGTTGAGCCCTTTCATTTGATACCCATATTGATGGGATTAATAAAACATAAATTATCCGCCATTTTGTAGCGGCGGCCATCTTGAATTTATAATGATAATGAATAAACATAATTGTATTGTCACCAAAATCCAAAGTGTATACAAAATTTCAGATTAATCGGTTGACAGGAAGAGGGTGAAATTTGAATTACTAAATATGAAACAAGAATAAATAATAAAACAAACGGGGTGAGCTAAATAAAACCGTTTAATAAAAAATGGCCAACTGAGGGATTGGCTGATTTTCTTATTGTGTATGTGTGTGTTGTGAATGTTTGACTGGTATTTTTTTATAGCTATTTATTCACCAAGGGGAGTAAGGCACAGATTACTAATCGAGTGTGCATTTGAGGCCCGACGCGAAGCGGAGGGCCGTAAACCACACGAGTTTAGTAATCTGTACTTACCCTCGAGTGATATATACTGCTTTATACTACACTTGTTGTACTACATTAATAAATTGCATCATTGTCACTGGAATCACTCATTTTAACTTGTGATTTACACCGCCAAACTTTAAACTTTACCAAGAAAATTGTTTCTACAAAATACGTCAACACTCAAAAACACTCAAAACACTCAAAAACACTCAAAACACTCAAGAACACTCAAAAACACGCAAAAACACTCAATAACACGCAAAAACACTCAATGACACGCAAAAACACTCAATGACACTCAATAACACTCAACAACACTCAAAAACACTCAAAACACTCAAAAAAACTCAATAAAACACAAAAACACTCAAAAACACTCAAAACACTCAAAAACACTCAATAACACTCAATAATACTCAAAAACACTCAATAACACTCAACAACACTCAAAAACACTCAAAGCACTCAATAACACTCAATAACACGCAAAAACACTCAATGACACGCAAAAACACTCAATGACACTCAATAACACTCAACAACACTCAAAAACACTCAAAACACTCAAAAAAACTCAATAAAACACAAAAACACTCAAGAACACTCAAAACACTCAAAAACACTCAAAAACACTCAATAATACTCAAAAACACTCAATAACACTCAACAACACTCAAAAACACTCAAAGCACTCAATAACACTCAAAAACACTCAATAACACGCAAAAACACTCAATAACACTCAACAACACTCAAAAACACTCAAAACACTCAAAAACACCCAATAAAACACAAAAACACTCAAAACACTCAAAAACACTCAAATACACTCAATAACACTCAAAAACACTCAAAACACTCAATAACACTCAAAAACACTCAATAACACTCAAAAACACTCAATAACACTCAAAACACTCAAGAACACTCAAAAACACGCAAAAACACTCAATAACACTCAACAACACTCAAAAACCCGCAAAAACACTCAATAACACTCAACAACACTCAAAACACTCAAAACACTCAAAAACACTCAATAAAACACAAAAACACTCAAGAACACTTAAAACACGCAAAACACCCAAAAACATGCAAAACACGCAATAACACTCAATAACACTCAAAGACACTCAATAACACTCAAAAACACTCAATAACACTCAATACACTCAAAAACACTGTATAATGCTTTCTGTCTCATTTTCTCCCACGTTAAATCTTATAAATGTCTCTTTTTACTGTCGCTTTTTCGTTTCATAAAATTTCAAGCCGCAACAATGCCAAAGAAGTTTTCACTTCAAAAACAAAACGCGTTAGTAATGAACGCATTATTAGCCTGATTTTCAGGGCAGTAATGAAATTCCATACAATATAACTGCCTAGATTTTTGAGAAGGTTTAATGAACAGCTTTCAAGCCTTTTAGTGGGGTAGTATTGGTACACTTACTAAGCAAGTGTAGTATAAAATATATTTTTTATTGATAGGTTTAAGTAATATGTTTGTTGTTGTGAATTATGATTTTATTAGGGCAAGCCGGGCTTTTCGGCTTCTATGAAGGTACCGCCCCTGCTAACAATCCCTACGAAAAATATTGCAATAATAAAGACTTCAGCTTATGCACTCACTAAGGCCAGTAAGGCCTATTTTTCAGTCTTTATTAATAGTATTTATAAGGCTGAATTGATGAATGATAATAGATGTAAACAAACATGCAATTATATTTTAAAGCATGGATTCATTTGCATTTGTATAATCCAGATGCTTAGAATTATTGCAAGCCATTGTTACACACATCATATTTATCCCCAGGGTAGATGTAAATAGTCTTGCAGTCTAATTAATTTTTTCATAGCAGTTGTAATCTGTGGTAATCTGCTAAATAAAATGGTGAAGGAAAACATTCTGAGGAAACCGGCATGCCCTAGAACAAAAACTAAAAAAAAAAAACAAAATTTTGAGACATGTGACATCTACCAACCTGGCACTGGGCCTGCATGGTGGATTACAACCCACTCTCTCTCAAAGAGAGGAGGCCTGTTTCCCAGCTGTTGGAACATTATAGGCTGATTATGCTGTAAAGTCATAATCTGTTTTTTCTAATAATCTTTTAATATTTAATCAATCACCCATGTTATGGTAAATAATGTTGGGTAGTATAGTAATAAAAGCTCCGAAAACAATTTTTAATATGAGCATACTCAAAATATGAAATTCAGTGTTATAAATTATAAAAATTATCTGACAACTTATATGCGCATACAAATAAAGAAACGACCGGATAAAATACTTAAAATTCCGAAAAATCAATACAGCATTCGCTGACGTAATATTTTTCTACCAGCTTAAATTGCGTTTTACCGAAAACTACCGGCATTCTATAACCAATAGTAGAAATTTAGCAGGTTTCTATAGTGCTTAAGAAAACGATTATTTTAGCAGAACATAAATTTTCGGAAACAGTATTTTTTTCGGAAGTTTGCGTTTTTTTTTTTAAATTTAGTATTATATGAAATTACATATTATTTTTCGTAGAATTGTAGTTTGAATAAGCTCATGTTTTGTTTATTAAATACCACTCTTTTTTTTTTCGTTTATTTTTGTTTAAAATTTTCTGTAATTAATTTTAACACAGCTTGGTTAGTTTTACATTCAACAACAGATCGTTGGATGTTAATTTCTTTCGGAAGCTTTATTATGTCCCAATAATGTTTACAACAACAAACAAACCTGCCTCTGCACAAAACGAAATTAGTCATGATAATCCATCATCTCATATTTCATGCCACACAAAGATTTACTTTATGCATTCGTCACCCTTCGCACGCATACAAACGCAGAGCGCCTCTACATAGAATTTAAGGTAGATGTTGGGAATGAGTCACCTGACTTCCTTCATAAATTCTCCTCGATTATTGCGTATGTGTGCGCGCGTTTTAGTTAGATGAAAGATGTGTTGGTATAGAATTGTATCAGGTTTACTTTTAGCTACATTTCAAAATGACCTATAAATTAAAGGATGTACTCGATACGCCGAGCCTTTTAATGGAAGACCAGACAACAATAGATTCGATCGTTTCCATTGCTCGGTTTTAAACGGCATAGCAGATAATTTTGAAATATTTTGTTTCCAATTCTTTTATCAAAACTCTGGAAAAGAGAAGGTATGGATCTTTTGATGCTGGAAATACTAGTACTAGACCCAATTAGTGTCAATACAGATTTTTTTATTTATTGAAAATGTTTTATCCATGTCCAGGTGACGCGTACGGAGTGTCGCGTGCGCAAGGTGCTCCGGCCGCGGCGACTCACCTGCCGCTCGCTGCCTCCAAACACGAATTGCGATTGACGCATGAACAGGTATCCAACGTGTTATGTTACGTAATACGCCCATTAACGGCTAATTATCTCGTGATAACCATAAGACTGTCTGTAAAATAAGAAGTCAAATTATTTATCATTGAATAAAACATTATATGCGAAATTCTTGTAAATGTAGAAAACTTAACTTAAAAAACAAATAGTAAAAATAATAACTGTCCATTATCATTATGGCCCCTTTTTCGATGTTTAAAAAGAGGGCAAAGATAACTAGTGGCTAGAGTTCGGGCAGTATCGCGCTTGATATCCGACACCTATCTATTTAGCTCACATACATTGACTTAAATACAGGTTTCCTTCATGACGACACCCGCTTTGTTCCCGAGCTTGTTATAACATACACCTACATAAACTAAATATATCTTTTTAGCATTGTATTATGGACTTCTATGGAGTTTGATATCATATCAAGTTGCAATATTTGCTCGATTCAATCTTTGGTTTCTCATTGTATCTTTTTGGGCGGTAATAAGACGATGATACGAGATTTTATTACATGAATCGGCCATATTATCTTAATACTCCATTGTGATTACGACTATTCATTGCAGCTGTCTTTTTTGTTTTCGTTTTTTGTTTGTTAATAATTTATAGGCCAATAAACCTCACTGAGAGGAGGCCTGTTTCCCAGCAGTGGAAACGCCTCCTTCGCTGATTATATAAGTTATGTAATACGCCAATAATATAAAAATATTCACGTCTCTTACGCACACCGCGCGCATCTCTATGGTTGTTTGAAAGATATTGCCTTTATCGCCTTTTTAGGGTTCGGTACCCAAAGGGTATAAACGGGATCCTATTACTAAGACTCCATTGTCCGCCTTGTCTGTCTGTCACCAGGCTGTATCTCATCAACCGTGATAGCTAGACAGTTGAAATTTTCACAGATGATGTATTTCTGTTGCCGTTATAACCAGGGACTTGAAACGTTACTCAAAATAACGTTACGCGTTGTTCCAGTACCGATAATTTGTACCGTTTCATCACGATCGTAACTAAATTAATTCCTTGGCTATAACGATACTGACAAACGGAACGAAATTTTAAACTGTTCACTAACAATATTATCAATATATCGTTATTAGTATAACAATATAATAACGATAATCATTTCGATACCCAACTTTGCCAGCTTCATGACATAAAAGATGACGAAAAAGACGAAAAATTATGAAGAATAACGTTACAAATGAATCTGTAACGTGTAACGTTATTACAATCAGATAAGCTTGAAGTTACTGATAGATACATATAACGTTACTTATAATATTGTTCTAAGAAAATGATATTGTACATAGGTATAACGTTTTTCTTTGTAACATTATTGATATTTTAAGATTTTAGTATTGTTACAAATTTTAGAACGTTAACATTAGTGGTAACGGAACGAAATTCATTTCGTTTTCAAGTCCCTGGCTATAATAACAAATACTAAAAACAGAATAAAATAAATATTTAAGGGGAACCCCCAAACAACAAACGTGTATTTTTCGGCGTTTTTGCCTTGTGGTACGGAACCCTTCGTGTGCGAGTCCGACTCGCACTTGGCCAAAAAAAAAAACAATGTTAGATCGCTGAAATTTTTCTGTTTTGCCAAGTCGTAGACTCGAAGCAGGGGCGGGTTGCTAGTATCTAATAAAATGATCTCATTTGCAGTTCCGCGCGGCCCTGCGCTTGGTCGTGAGCGAGGGCGACCCTCGCGCCACGCTGAGCGGGTTCAGTAAGATCGGCGAGGGCAGCACGGGCGTCGTGTGCGCGGCCACGGACACGCGCACTCGCCGTCGAGTCGCCGTCAAGATGATGAACTTGAGGAAACAGCAGAGGAGAGAATTGTTGTTCAATGAAGTTGTAAGTTCTTGTATATTTTATTTGTAATGGGATACTCTTTTACCGCCAAGAAGATATGGGTTAAAAAACAACACTGCGTGGCTTACAGCAGCAAACTGTAACGCGTCAGGCCCAGGAGGACATACCGGGGCAAACTTGACTCTTTTCTTTCTTAAATATACGCCACAGCACTGTGCGCCACAGATAGCAATAGACAATAACCGCTGTTCTCCCCAGGTGGAGGGGAGGTATCCATGAGTCATTCTTCACGGATGAAAAAATATTTTACAAGGCTGTTTACCTTTATTAAGAAAAGCTTACTAGACCATATTTGTAAATTTTTTTATAAAAAAAGTACCTAAGTATTATTAATGTAAAATTAATTTGTGTAAACAGGCAAAATATGGAGTATCCATAAACCGCCAACTTTTGTAACTGTATTCTTAGCAAATAAAATTATTCTTATTCTTATAAAATTCGTTCACCAGGTTATAATGCGCGACTATCCGCACCCGAACATCGTAGAGATGCACGCATCGTACTTAGTGGGCGACGAGCTGTGGGTGGTCATGGAGTACATGGCGGGCGGCGCGCTCACCGACATCGTGACGAGGGCGCGGATGGACCCGGAACAAATCGCTACTGTCTGCAAGCAGTGCTTGAAGGTAGGACACTAAAGATGGTCGCAGATAGGCTAATCAGCGCGTATGATGTCGAAAAATGACCGTATACGCGCAAAAAATCGCCAATCTAAAACCACTCTAATTCCGAAGGAGAATAATTTAATATTAAACAACATCTGGCAACTCATGGAGAAAATCTACGAAACAGTTGGTTTAATCGTTTGCACCTGTATTAATACGCTCCATACTAATTAAAGGTTAAACAAACTTACCTAAGTGAAGTCTGGCCATAATTAAACTTTGTCGCTGCATCCTGGAGATTTACATAATTCACCGGCATAGCTATTCACAATCATCCGACAGCGTATCGAAAATGACGCATTTGGATAACCTGATTTGCCTTGCCCCCGACAGAAAACAGCTGTGGGACAAGTAGCGGTTGTCTATTTGATTTAAACTGACAACATTTTCGGGTTTAGGACTTGTGAACACGGTTTAGGTCCACTAAACACTGTTCACAAGTCCTAAACCCTACTAAAAAAACTACGATAACATTGGTTGATGTTCGATACGGTATGGAAGCGTATCGAGTGGTTGTGAATAGCTATGCAGGTAGTACACTCCTAAATGTACAGACGCCAGCACATCCAGCTACCCGAAGCTGTCAAATTTTCTCAATCAACTTTGAACCTTGTGCTTTAGCGATAAAGTTGAAAATCCATTAAGAGCGTTATTACAAAACCGAAGTGCTCAGTTTTAGGTAAATTCGACGGCGCGCGGCAGCAGATGCGCACGTGTGCGTCTAGGGAAGAACGCTATGCACACATACAAACCGCTATGCGTCGGACGCCAGGATCAAACCAACAAGAGCCTTCGTTTTCAAAATGAATTAAATTACTGTTATTATAGTTCATGAAATATTATTTGTACCGATGAGTGTTACCTACAACGGTTTGAGTTACAATAGGGTCATACAAATTTACTTCACTTTTAATTTTTATTTTATACCACTAAAGTGACAAACTAGCATACGGCCCGCTTGATGGTGTGTAGTTACCGCAGCCTAAAGCAGTGTTGCCAGTGACAGATAGTGAAATGTAACATGAGAGAGCTCAAAAAGTAACATTTTCACGAGAAAAGTAACATTACCTTATTTTTTGTGGAAAACGACTAATAATAACATGGCACTTTATTACATAAAAAAAAGCTGTCCCCTTAGTAGGCTTCGAAAGAATCGTAATAACAAACTGAACTGAACCAACACGGATGCCACTACTAGGCTGTCGCTCACTCGCCTAAGTAAGTGGGATGGGTCATTTAGAAATTCACGCGAGTGAGTGAATATGCGATACGACAAACGAAGTGAAAAATTTTCGCGCTGTCGTCGCGTCAGAATTTGGTCACAAAATCAAGACAATCAAGTGCGCCAACATGACGAACGAAACCTTTCTTGTATGCGTTCCGTTTCATGTTTATTTTTAGTAACATTTTGAGGCGTGTAACATGGAGGTAACATGAGAGGGTCAAAAGTAACGTAAAATGTTACAAAAGTAACATACTGGCAACGCTGGCCTAAAGACGCTTGCATTGCCAGAAGCTGCATTACTTGCGCGTTGCCAGCCTCTAACATTACTTACAAATACTTTTGTGCTACTTTTATAAATACTTTTTGTACCTACTTTTTTTACGAAGTTTAATATATTATGTAATTTATTTAGCAGGTAGGAAGACATTTTAGTACTTATTTATAGAAATAAATGCAATGTGATGTTGTTTCTACAGTTTGGATAAAAATCGGTGGTCTGTAAAGTCGGTTTACGGACGATAGTTTAACGTGACAACGTCATAACAAAACATTAATGAAATTGCCGAACGCGGAGGCCGATTCGGCAGCGTTCGACATCATCTGTCTCTCATCGCTCGTTCCGCGCTCTCGCTTGCACTTCAAGCCGCCATGGCGTACAACGCTACAGCAGAGCAAGGCCGCGAGGTAACGCTACATGAGTCATGTTTTTTTCGTGTGTGCAGCCAGCTTCATCGATTTATTAGACGTTGTCACGTCAAAAAAGTCAAAAGAAAATAAAAAAGACAAATCAAAAGTCGTTTTATTAAAATTAAAAATTACAACTGTGAACTTGTAACGGTTCATGAGACACTAGCAGACAGACGGACGGTCGGACATCGGAGCCTTAGTAATAGGGTCCCGTTGGCACCCTTAAGGTACGGAACCATAAAAAACCAGTATAATAATTGTAAAATAATTAAAATAATATTCTCCGAAGCGGCATAGACCGTGCTTTCCTCGAATCTATGATTTCAGGAAGCACGCACTCCTCATAAAATTCTTACCGCTGAGCTTCTCTTGCGCGTTTCAAATTATCGGCCAAAACCTTTTTTTTTTATTTTGACAGCACCAAAAGTTCTATTTTTTTCTATTTTGCCCATTATTGTGAACTATTGTCTGAAAATAATTAATTAAATTAAAGTTGGAGATAAATAAAAAAGTCAGAAAAATTAAAAACAACAACTATATTTACGTATGTTTTTTTTCTATAATTATATTCGCGTTGGAACATCATAGGAAAATAATTATATTATATACATTACAATCAGAACATAACTAATTAAAAAAAAAAACTCACTTGTATCAAGAAGTGTTGGTCGCTTTTTATTCGTGGCGAATTGTCGAACGAGATCACGTGACGGCAGCAGCGAGTGAGCGCTACGTCCTCCCTCTGAAAGCGCTCGGCGCGGACTAAAGCTAAGACCGTGCATCCCGAGATTTATATTGATAAAAAAGCATTGCATAAAACAATTGCTTAAAAATATTATTTTACTTCAAAATAGAGTATTTTTTTTTTTCAAGCAAGGTGACAAAGTAACCTTAGTTATTAAACACTTTTTGTTTGAATTTCTATTAAATATTCAGAGATAAAAAATATCATTTCGGCTGAAAAAATATCATTAACTCTCTGTTTTACGGAATTATTTTTGGTTTATTACTGTATTAAACATAATAAATTGATGTATGCATACAAAAGTAGAAGATACAGTTGTACCGTGGACATTTTTATAAAAAACTATTATATCTTCGATGTAACAGAGCATCGCGAGATGCCCGAAATTAAATTTTTATGAAACAGCCTTTGCAGGAACAAGTTTTTTACTGATTTATGTAAACAAACTGAAATATTTATTGAATGCGCTCCCAAAAGAAGGAATTAAACTTTCTCGGGCATGTATTTTTTTTACTATTGTGACTTTAGTTAAACCATAATCACAAATCAAAACTCGAGTCAAACGCTCTAAACAAGAAAAACTTGTGATAGCGCTCTTAAAGAAATTTGACAGATAGTAAGTAGCTTCATGTGCTGGCGTCTGTACTAGGTGTTGAACACAAGTTTGTTTAAGGGCCTATACTACCTCAAATAGCTTAACATGATACGTCGTTATGTCGAAAGTATTGCAGCATTCATTTTGAAATAAATATATGGTAAAGTTGAGGATTAATGGTAGTAGGTACAGTCGGCCAAGAAAGTGGTGTACCACCCTAAGGTTGAATATCGCTTGCAGATTCATAGGTGATAAAGATTAGTTTCGCTTGCAGATCGATCTGACAACTTCTATTGCTGTCTTTATCTGATTATTGATAACGACTATTACTGTTTGTAACGTGACAGCTGTTCTTAGTTTGAACTTGATGGAACCAATGACGTCGTAAAATCAACGGCGGGGGTCTGTAGATTTTGATGACAAAATTGTATCTACAAATTCAGAATTGTAATCAACAAGTTACATAAAATTGTAAAGGCACAAGGCGAATCCACAAACCTACAATTTCTGTAAACTTGTAATTACAATATCAATAAAAAACAAGCTAAAAATAGATTTATCCTTTTATTAAATTTCTACAATCAATTTTAAAATACTTATAACAAACAAAAACATAGCATATATAGTAATATTTAGAAGATATTGAAAATTTTTAAAAATTAGAAACGGGTGTAACCGCCGTTGGCCTCTATAACCTCTAAAAGACGAGACCTCATTGAACCAACAAGCCGTGAGCAAATATCCGTTCCCCGCATTTCCTCCCAAATATAATTACAGTGACTAATAAGAGCTTGTTTGGTTCTTTCATTTTGATGCGACCATCGTTGGACCATAAGGCCCCAAAGATTTTCTATCGGGTTGAGGTCCGGCGATCTTGAAGGCCACTGAATTACCCTTACGTCAGTGTGTGAACGAAACCAGGCTCTTACGATCCTCGCATTATGAATTGAACAATTATCTTGAACAAAATCAAATTGTGGCACTTCGTTCTCCGGGTAAACATTACGGACTGTCGGTAGCATTGCATTCTGAAGCACGTCGATATAATTTACAGCCGTCGCTCGAGGAGGTAGAGAACACAATTCTCCTACACCATCCGCACTCATCCAGCCCCAAATATTTACGGAAATTCGACCTGATTCTCTATTTGGGATTACATGATCATCTTTATACCGTGTTGAATTATATCGCCAAAGGTGAAGACGTCCATGCTGACTGGATTTAAACGTTTTTTCATCACAAAACACTGTATTAGACCAATCAAAGTCTAAGTGCTCTCTGGCGAAGTTCAGACGAGCAAGTCTGTGAGCATCCGTCAAATATATTTTCTTGGCGTAATGCCTGTGGTGCAACCCCATGTAATGTAGATGATTCCTTATTGTTTGGGCACTCACATCGAACATCTCCGCAAATTTGTTTTGTGGGCTTAAAACCATTGATTTCATATTCCCGTCTCATGAATTCTCTATCGTTATTGGAGAGTGCAGGCCGGCGACCACTTCTTCTGTGATCCAACAAACTTCCCTCCTCTCCTTCACGACGAATCCAAAAGCGGACAGAACGCCTCGATATATTCAAATTCCGGGATATCGCACTGATACTGCTTCCCTCATTAAATTGGGCAATTATTTGTGCTCTTTCGGCAATGGTCAAGTTGGCAGGCATTGAGATGATTTTATATGCAGTTGATTGAAAAATAACACGGAAAATATATTGATTTTTTGCATATATTTGACAAAATGTCAATTGTCAGTTTTCTTTTTCAAATGGAATTCGGTTGTCTATTTAAATAGTTTTTATTACTTTTGTTTGGAAACATTTCAATGGGGAAGGCAACTCAAAGCTAATCGTAGATGGCGCTGCGATATTATGTCCCATATGTCAGATTACTGTATAACTTGTACAAAACAAACACGTATTTTGTTTTATTTTGTTTTGTTATGTGACATATGACGTATGAATACTAAATACATAGGTTTACGTCATGATAATGTTGTCTCTTTCAGTAATATCTTTTTATAACGAACCTTGTTGTAATTTTCGATGACCGGGAAACTAAATCAAAACTGGTACACCACTTTCTTGGCTGACCGTACTATGTTTGGCAAAATTTTCTCGACAGAAAAGAATTACAAAGTTATCTTCAAACCGAACAATAAACCGCTAGTATTAAAAAAATACTCCAAATTAGATCATGAAACTTTGTATAACAACTGAACTAAATATAAAGCAGATACTATGTTATTTTTTTCAAATTACCATTATTTTCACTGTAAAAAGCAAATTCCTAAACTATTGGCGCTGCCTGCCGCCCAGCACCGTACTCTCAGCAATATCGTGCGAGCGAGATAAACAGTGAATTTTAGCCGAGGTGGTAAGGCTTTTAACCTTAGTGATTATTTGGACCTAGTTATGCAAACAGGAACCAATCCACACACATGCCAAAATCGAGATAAGGACACAGAAGCTTTCAAAAATGAACCTTCTATCGACCCTGTAAATATCAAAATGATCTGACAATTTTGACAGAACAAAACATTTCTATGACAAGGTTATCAACCAACATATCACCAGTTGTTCAATAAACTAACAAGACCCATGCCCCATAGTCACCCAATAAACCTAAAAAATCATTGAAATTGTTTTTTTTAACAAGACTCATGCCACATAGTTCCTTGCATTTTTTATTTTGTAATCAAATAAGTAGAACCATGCGGGTTGGTTCTTGTTTGCATATTAAAAAAGACTCACATTTCTTGGTTCCTTGATGATATAACTTTATTTAAAATATCTAAGAAGTCATGTTCTTTGAATTTGTGTCGTATAATAAACTCCTTAACGACCTTGATAAAATTATTCATCCAAATCAGTGATACATTATGGTTATTCCTTTTTTTTTTTAAGTAGCGCGCCTTGAATCAGCATAGCTTCCTCCAAAATGATACAGATTTTGGAAAGATAGAATGTGCCTTAAAACGTCAACAGATGATCTATACACCAGATGATTATATTCAGGTTAAGAAAACTTGTAAAAAATCGAAACCAATGCATGTACACAGGATGAAAAATTAAGATTTCTTGTCATCATTGAAATTAGAAAAGAATATAATAAATAGAAAGAAAAAGATAGATGGAAAGTTTCATGGCTTCATACTAAAGAAATTATGATTAAAAACACCGGGCAAGAGCGAGTCGGACTCGCACACCGATGGTTCCGTAACATCATATGTTTTTAAATTTTCATCGGCGAAGCTTAGAATTTTCTTTTATATTTGAGTTGATTGAATGTAAGGTAAATTGCGGTTTACTATTTATGGCGTATTAAAAAAACTACTTAAGTAATAGATCTCGTTCAAACCAATTTTCGTTGGAAGTTTGCATGATAATGTATATCATCATATATGTATTTTTTTTTAGTTTTATCATTCTCTTATTTTAGAATAGGGAGACACTTCCAAAGTTGTAAAATGTGTGTACCCCCTGGTACACACATTTTACAACTTTGGAAGTGTCTCTCGCGCAAACTATTCAGTTTAGAAAAAAATTATATTAGAAACCTCAATATCAATTTTGAAAACCTACCCCACAATTTTTATTAACGAAAGCTTTAATGGAGCCACTTTGGCCAACAGGGAAACCTGTCCCTGACGCTAAGTTAAGGGATTTAAAAAGTATGTTGCATCTGATTCCACAAGACTCGCATAATTTCTATGTGAAACTTGTCGGAAACGATACTATCGAAGACGATCTTGAAGGATTTTCAGGTCAACCGGATTTTGACTTAGAATTAGATTTAGTATTTTTTTACACTAACATTAGTATTTCAAAGCGGGATATTTATCAAACGGTTATTTACTTAAACATGGTAAATAACCGTTTAAATATGTACATGTACATGTCAGTTTAAAAACTATTTTTTGATATTCAATTAAATATTGTTGTAGTTTTTAGTATTTTCACTATCATATAATTCTAAGAATTTAAGATTTGTGTTTTTTCTATATTAAATAGATATGATTTTAAAGAAATATCGCATTTTTCATTTGTTTTTCATATAACTTTATGGCATGATGAAAAATTAACAAAGAACCAACACACACACAGATAGTTTTGCAATAAGGAACCAACGAGTTTTTCATTTATTGTTATTAAAAATGTTAATGATTTTCATCAATATTATATAAGTATACATAGAACAAACTATTTAGTAAAATATAGTATGTAAACTTTAATCAAAATATCAATCAATTTAAATGTATACAACATTTTCACAAAAATCGCTTTTTCTCAAAACTGTCATTGTGTGGATTGGTTCCTATTTGCATAACTAGGTCCATTTATAATCGGCATTTTAACTTAGCCATTGAATTAAATAATAATTATTTTCCAGGCTTTAGCATTCCTACACAGCCAAGGAGTTATTCATCGAGACATAAAGTCGGACTCCATACTTATGACTGCGGACGGCCGGGTGAAATTATCTGACTTCGGATTTTGTGCTCAAGTCTCAGAGGTAAACAAAAACTTAAATTGTCTCTTGTTTCAATATGGCACCACTGTGACAAGAGGTCTTCCAATATAAAATATATGATGACGTTCATCATTCGATTCATTCATTCGTTCATCATTCAGTCATGACTAAAGAAAATATAAGCTCTTTGACAGATGCCTGGACCTGACGTGTCAGTGCTGCCACCTAGCGAACGTCATTTCAGAAAACCCTCATTGTACTTTATGTGGATGTTTTTAATTACAGGAACTGCCTAAAAGAAAATCTTTAGTGGGGACGCCGTACTGGATGTCGCCAGAAGTGATATCAAGATTGCCGTACGGTCCTGAAGTGGATGTGTGGTCGCTCGGTATCATGCTCGTGGAAATGGTTGACGGGGAACCGCCCTTCTTCAATGAACCACCTTTACAGGTAAATTATTTAATCGTACTGTTTATGGAAACGCGTCCTTAAAAGGAGGACCGGACAAAATGGTCCTCTCGACCAACAATAACAACCAAACAAATGTCACTAGAAGTGATTAATGCAAGGGTGCCATTATCTAGCCCCAGGTCTCTCCTATGAAACGTTGCAATAACTTTTTTCATGCAATAATTTGAAATAAGCCACCATAGTGGTTATTGTATTTTATTATATAAACTACCTATCTAATGACATATATCATGGTTGTTTTTGGTGCTTCCATACATTTTGGCCGATTCTCCTTTGATATTCTTTTTTCCATTCGTAGAAAGTCGTAAACTATTGAAATGAAAATGAAGGCCACAAAAGCTTAGTATGTATTTACCATCGTAAAAGGTACTGCTATGCCACTGTTTTAAAATTCTATGAGCCTTTCCTAATTCGACGATCAACTTAACTCAAGCATTTAATTCAATTATGCCATATAACACAACCACAGGCACTTTTGAATTGTTAAGGAGTCTGTCAGTTAGTCAGAAAGTTGAAGCTAGTAGCATTGCGGTCGAAACCTTGATCTCGGAAATCTGAAATCTCGACACCAGACTTAGCACGCTTTGCCTTTTGGGAGATTTTCAGCCTTTTAATGAGGCTGCACACACATGTACTACGTATGTACATACGTAACCGAGTGCTTGGAACCCCAGCCTTTTCACTATTCATAGGCCCAGATTTTGTATTTATGCACGATAACGTAAGGCCTCACACTACGCATGTGGTGCCTGATTTCTTAAGTGACGTCGGAATAACCCAAATGGATTGACCAGCACGATCGCCAGACATGAATCCAAAAGAACATGTCTGGGACATGATTGGACACAGGGTACGAGAAAGGAATCCAGCTCAAACCGCAATATTTATTCCCCAGATAAAAGTTATTCGACTATTGAGAAATCAGTCCTAAGAAAACAATAAAAATAACTATCTCAAAAATTCACTCTTTTGTGTTCCCCTGATTTTGCTGGGATGTGTAAGTACACTGATTACCTGTTGTAATCAGTGTACTTACACATCCCTCCAGTGGTAAAAACATAACTCCAGTCGTAAAAAGCATCATGTATCACAACTCCCAAGATACAGGGGCCGACTAGTTTGGGGACCATCGTACCTATAGATCAAAATTAATATCGCTAACAGTCACAGACCGACATACGGTTAATTATAAGGAAATCATAGTAACGTAGGTTCAATAAATTGAATATTATTAATTTGTGGTATTGCAGGCGATGCGTCGCATCCGCGACATGCCGCCGCCCCGGCCGCGCGGCGCGTCGCGCTGCCCGCCCGACCTGCTGAGCTTCGTGGAGAGCGCGCTGGTGCGCGACCCGGCGGCGCGCCAGGCGGCCTCGCGCCTGCTCACGCACCCGTTCCTGCGCCGCGCCGGCCCGCCCGCGCTGCTGGTGCCGCTCATGCCTCCCCACCACGCCGCCGCCACTGACCCAGCCGCCAGTTAGTATACACTCAACTTGTAGAGGCTCCTCACGCACCCCTTCCTGATTTTAATTATAATTATTATAATCAAAAGCGCACGTTTTTCTTCTGGTGAAATTGCACCGGGGTTAAAAAACGTTTCAAAAAAATATCTACGTGACTAGCGGTATTCCAATAACAACGGTAAATTTTCTATTTCAGATTCGATGCCGCCTGGTCCGCCTCGGTCAGATCGATAAAAACTGGTCAAATTATGAATATGAAAAGCAGCTATTTATACAGATTTACTTCTAATAGTAGATGCATAGATGAATATCGAACATGACATACCAAAGTTGTTATAAAGCAACTTGTATAAGTTTATTTTGTGTGCAGCACTAAAGTAAGACAGATACTTAGCCACTGCAGCCCCAGTGATCATTCCATTATTTATGTATGTATTTGTATTTCCTTTGAAACAATATGGTATTTATCACATTCCTTCGTTTTTTTATTCTTTTGTATTTACAAATAAAGGTATTTATGCTGTTGAAAGAGCCTTTTCGGTATAGTGAAATCTTTTTCATGATACATAATAATAATATTTAAAATATTCCAATTTCAGCCCCGTCCAGGTTAGCATATTGTTGAATACCTTATATCGTAGTATATTTCTATGAGAGTAAAATTAGCGTGTTGTGAAAAATACATATTTTCTTCTACTATATTATTATCTAATTCTAAATGGTTAGTGTTCGTTTGTAAAATCAAATGTTTTGTAAAAAGTGTTTTCTTTAACTGTAATTAAAATTAGAAAACCATAAAGTGCCAGAAAATTTTGAAAATCGATTATAAATCAGTATTATGGATAGCCTTGTACTTATTATTAAAAACTTATACACTTTTCTTTAGGTTAAGAATTAGCGAATCAGTAATTTATTACTTTTTAAATTAGCTAACATTCCGAAAAAGAATCTTCCTGTGTTCTTATACTTTCAAGATGATGGTCAGTCACAAACATTTCGGGAGTCTTTTATATACATTATTATGTTAATAATTATTATACGAGAATAATGTTACTTATTTTTCTAAATTAGTTTTAATTTTTGGTCTGTAATGTACTGTGATTTCAAGCGCCTATAATATAGATAGAGCCTGTCTTGTCGCGCGTTACGTTAACATTTCTATTGAAGTTTTACTCATTATAACAGAAATGTACCTAATATATTAAATTTTCATATTAGTGTAGTTATTACTGTATATGTTACGGCTAATGGCCGAAGTGCGGCTACACCTAGTTTTAGCCGGGTACAACTAGATGCATCCTACGTCGACGGAGCCCCACTTCTGGGGGCTCCTATTTCTGTGTAGGGGGTTTAAAGTAACCTAACCAAACCTAACCTCGGGGTACCCTTCGCTCGCTCTAGCATGCTACGTTGCCTAGCTACCAATCGCAACCATGCAGCCAATGTCACCCGAAGTCATAAGACATCCATACTAATATTATAAATTCGAAAGTAAATCTGTCTGTCTGTTACATTTTCACGCCTAAACCACTGAACGGATTTCGATAAAATTAGGCAGAGAGATAGATTGCATCCCGGGGAAGGACATAGGATAGTTTTTATCAACATATTTCGCGGGCGGAAGCTAGTAAGTCATAAGTTATTTATTTCATAACAAAATACATTGTGTTGAAAATATTACAGTGATGATAAATAAAATAGGTAATAATAACCAACAAAAAGAAGAAAAAAAAACATTAAGTACGTTCATATTTAAAATTCAGTACGCAACTACGCATTCAAAATGGAACAATATAAATAATAAATAGTTGTATGTCAATAATTCAGTAACACCAATAAAATTAAATAATCACCAAAATTACACATATAAGTTTAAAATTCATTATCTATTATAAAAATTAAAAATCATAGGAACACAAATAATAATTCACAAATCATTTAATTGTGGCTGTCGTTTGTCGTCTATGAACTCGTCGATACTGTAATAGCTATGTTTTTAGGGTTCCGTAGTCAACTAGGAACCCTTATAGTTTCGCCATGTCTGTCTGTCCGTCTGTCCGTCCTCGCTTAATCTCTGTGACCGTTAGCACTAGAAAGCTGAAATTTGGTACCAATATGTATATCAATCACGCCGACAAAGTGGTAAAATAAAAATTTGAAAAAAATGTTTTATTAGGGTAGCCCCCCTATATGTAAAGTGGGAAGTGATTTTTTTTTTTTATTTCAACCCTAACGTGTGATATATTGTTGGAAAGGTATTTAAAAATGAATAGGGGTTTACTAAAATCATTTTTTGATAATGTCAATAATTTCGGAAATAATCGCTCCAAAAGTAAAAAACAATGTGTCCCCCCCCCTCTAACTTTTGAACCATAAGTTTAGAAAATATGAAAAAAATCTGAAAAGTAGAACTTTATAAGGACTTTCTAGGAAAATTATTTTGAACTTGATGGAAACAACAGTTTTTGTACAAAAAAGACAAAAAGTTGCACAAAATAATTGCAGGAGCGCGGAGCGCTGCTGGAGCACGAACATAATGGATACCCACTCTTAAACTCATAAGTGGGAACACTTATTGTGACGGACGGGAAACTACGGAACCCTACACTGAGCGTGGCCCGACACGCTCTTGGCCGGTTTTAAACAAGTTAATGCTGTTTATACTTTTAAATTCTATTGGCAACTTGTTGTATAAAAAGACCGATTGAACTCTTAGACTGTGATGAACGACGCTCAATTTTGGTTGGATTGTGGAAAGTAAATCTTTCTTACGATTACTATGTCTAGCTTGTCTTTCCTCATTAGTCTCGTACAAATTCTTAACCAAGTTGGTTAACAACACTAGAATATACAGACATGGCAAATATTAAGTCAAGTGAAGAACCGCATGTGGCCGGCTGCACCTAGTTGTACCCGGCTAAAACTAGGTGTAGCCGCACTTCGGCTATTAGCCGTGACATAATATACAAAAAAGCAGCTAGATAAGAAAAAAAAATCATAAATTGATTTATAATTTTAGATATTGACAAAGCCTTATTAGGAAGTGTAGTGCCTTAATAAAGCCTTTATTGTTTATAGTAAATTAGTAGCACTTGATATTATTTGTTACAATAAATGTAAGATGAGAATGACATTGTTAATATTATAATAATATTAAGCACATCACAATGATATTCATCTGAAGTCTCAGTCGATGAAGATCTATTATCTTATCTATTTTAATTTATTGTTTTACATTCACATCATTTTTTATAAGGTATTATGCCAAATATATTGTATTATTTCATATTTGTAAAATCACATTGTTAAGAACTGTTACAGAATATAGACTTTGAAACTATGTGTGGTATTATTGTGTTCTGGCCATTTTGGATGTTAGATTTTCGCGTCGTGGATCAAACGCAACTAGGGGTTAGATGGGGTCATCAGCTGCAAAAAGTTGTTCTACGGGAGGTCCTTAAGGTCAACCCCTGCAGAGTTATAAATTTATTTTGTGTTTTTATGAGAAAATTGACTTTTTTTAACTAATTCTTATTACGAAAATACTACTATCTACTACTGTACACTGATATCTGCTGAAAATGTATACAAATGCGATCGGAAAAAACGTACCTGTGGATGCCAATATGTAGTGCCAATTACAAAATTGAGTGCTTTAGGATGTTTTTCAATTGATAATTGAGGTTAATTTTATCCCCAATTTTCGACGATGATTTTTCAATTAAATTTTAATAATGTATTTTTTTTATTATATGTATTAACTTATACTGTCTCACTGCTGGGCAAAGGTTTCTCCCCCATACTTCGCCATTCATTTTTGCCAGCTGCCTTTCCCGACCAATCAGTCAAGAATTAAGAGTTTAGGTCGTTGCGCTTGCGATTCTTAGGCCTGCTTCGGTAACGACGCCCCTCTTCAGGCACGCACTGCGTGATGACCTTGGTCCACCTGTCCTGATGCATCCTGTACGTGTGGCCTGCCCAGTCCTATTTTAGCCTCGCGGTCTTATCGCCAACATCGCCGATGCCTGCCTTTAAGCGTATTACTTGCGAATTCGATCCGTTTTTTAATCAAAATGCTACGCTCCATCGCTGTTTGGCAAACCTTAAGTTTGGACTTCTGAGGTCAAAGACCAAGTCTGAGCGCCATAGATGAGCATAGGCATAATACACATGTCGACAAGCTTACGCTTCAGAGACATTGGAAGGTCAGCCTTCATTAGCGCCTTCATGCATGGACCAGTTAATAATGTTATCAAACAATAATTTTTTGGACTCCTAAATACAGATGAATGTGTTACTAACCCTTTTAATTCTCAATTTAACCTGAACATGGTTTGTTTACACTTCCATCAGATACTTTTGGAACAGACATTAGAGCTGCCTCACCCGATGTCGGCACTCGCTCCTCCAACGTATACTGCACAACCCTTTTATGCCAATGCTCTGTACTATCTAGCACAGAGTACTTTGTCCGTAGTCAACTCGTAGGAAGGTATATTAAAAAGAAGTATTTTACGTGTATTTAAGTTTATTAATTACAATCAATTCAAACATTAGAAATATAGACGAAGACGAAACTTATTTGTAGAATTCATATTCACTCTCATCCTTCTTGATGTTGTTCTTGTAACCCTTCTCGAAGTCCTTGGGCAGAACAATATACCTGAAACGAAGTATATCAGTATTTTATATTGGTAAAAAGGTAAAAAAAAATATGCGTCTTGAGAAACTCATCCGTTATTTCGTCGGTTAAAAAGTACTGTGAATAGGATTTGGTATACCTACATACGTCTAGTATTAAATAACCTAGTTCATCAATTACCCTTGAATTACATTTATTATCATGTAGTGATGGCAGGTAACATTAATATTCATTCAAAAAGTTACTCTTCCTGGGGAGTGCCGCACTATATGTATACGTGTCGGTTAAAGTGCGGTCGACGAGAGAATGCGTTCTTGATACCTGTGAGTATCATACAAACGAATGCGTGATTTGCGAATTTGATCTTTATTATTTACTAGAATAGTTGCACTGACAGGTGTTAGGAACGCATGCCTTCGACGGCAGGACTGTAATTCATTTTATTTCCAGCGCGCAATTTTTCCCAGTTGTTTGGAATAAGTCATAAAAGTGAATATAAATTATCGTATATATATCTCATCTCACCTATTCTCACGGACAGCGTGCATGCCAGCTTCTTGACAGATGGCGTTGATGTCGGCACCAGACACGCGATCCGGTCGTGCCACGAACTCTTCCAAATCTACTTCTTCGGACAGGTTCATCTTAGTCGTGATCGTCGAGAAGATCAAACGCTTTTGACGCCTGCGGAAGTTTCATTAAAACTTAGTTTTATTTAGGTACGCCAACAGCATATACATTGTATATTAATTAATAAAAGTTAACAGGCATAATTTCAGTGTCACAAGATAAATTTAACATTAATTACAGTCATATTGTTTTCTATATCCCCCAGAGGGGCACACGCAGGGGTAGAAAGGGGATGATAGGACTCCCTTTTCCGCACTTAGACTCTCATTCGGTCCGTTGTGCGTGGGTAGAAAGGGGAACAAAGGTGTTTAGATACAAGTGTATAGTGTACACACACCCACACAGGTGTAACTACACCTGTGTGTAAATGTGGGTGTAATAAGACCACAAAGTATTGTGTATTTAAAAGTACACAAGGCTAAACTAGTTGTAATTTGACAGACTGAAATTAATCTACGTATCGTAGATATTTGTGTCGATTATATTATAAGATTTCTATGAACCTGAGGTATATGGTAATTGCATAATGGTACTTGCCTATCAGGTAGAGGGAACTCAATCTTCCTGTCAAGACGACCAGGTCTAAGAAGGGCGGGGTCCAGAGTATCAGCACGATTTGTTGCCATAATTACCTTAAATAACAGTAAAATATATCATCATCATCTGCCAAGCCTTTCCCCAACTATGTTCAGGTTGGCTTCCAGTCTAACCTGATGCAGCTGAATACCAGTATTTTACATGGAGCGACTGCCTATCTGACCTCCACAACCCAGTTACTGAGTAATACGATACCACTTGGTAAGACTGGTTGTCAGACTTTCGGGCTTCTGACTACCCGTAACGACTGTCAAAGATCCACGAATGACAGCCGGGATCTACGGTTTAACGTGCTTTCTGAGGCACAGAAGGGTCACGGTTTGTAAAGGTCACCCATCCACAGACCGCGGCAAGCGTAGCTTAACCTGATCGATCGACCTGTGCGGCTGTTATTATTTAGCCGGGCCCCTAAAATATATAGAGAACCGAAAATAGGTAACGAATGTTCGCACGGTTTTTAAGTCTTGACAAAACATCTTTCTTTTAACATTCACATAAACTTTCCATGATAAATTCTGTTTAATTATGGTGAAAACCGCATCAAAATCCTCTTGCGGAGTTTCGAGGAGCAACGTACAACGCGGTCACCACCAACAGATACGAAAAACGACTTTAATACCTGATATGTATAGATTTAGATGACACTCATAATATTTACCTTGACATTTGTGGTTTGATCAAAACCATCCATCTGGTTCAGCAGCTCAAGCAAAATTCTCTGTACTTCTCTGTCGGCACCAGTCTGTGCGTCAAATCTAGAAGCAAAACAAATGATTTGGCAATTTTTGGGTCAGGGCGCATAAGTTTAGTATAGCAGAGGTCTTTTGGCTGATGTGATGATCATTCATTACAGACCAGAATAGCGAGTGATAATCAGTTTCTTTACCCCAGTTTTGAGAAATGTAGTCTCCTATTAAAAAAAACTGGTGAATAATGGAATAAAACTAAATTAACATTGAAATTCATTCACTGACAGTCAATGCATACTCTAAAGTTAAGAAAAAAAAATCATGAAGAAATTTTGCACTATGAGTTCATTTTTCAGCATGCACTAAGGAAAGATTTTTGAAAATTCATTCTAAACCGGTTAAACAGGGGAAGAGTGGATGTACGTCATTTTTGTCGATAGAAAATCCCGTTGGGTACACGGCTTGTTACTTATGAATACTGTCTATCTGATCTACTTAAGTTGTAATTGTAACTGAAAGAAAATAAATACCTTTTAGTGGCGATAGCATCAATCTCGTCAATAAAGATGATGGCAGGGCTGTTCTCTTTAGCTAGACGGAACACATCTCGCACCATACGCGGCCCCTCGCCGAGGTACTTCTGTACGAACTCGGAACCCACCACGCGGATAAACGCCGCTGAAAGTACGAACATGAATTTTTATTAATGTTGAGCCCCATTGCAAGTTTCTTGCCTGTGGCATACCATAACTTGAAGCAACATTAAATGTTGCTTTACCTAAGCAACATGTCTAAACGACACAAGTCATTTTTATAGCTTAAATTTTATTGTCAGTATGGCTTTAGAACTTAACTATCAACCAAACCTATTAGCCAAAGGACATTCATTTTGGTGGTCTTTGAAATTTAATTGGCTGCATTATGAATACCCATCTTGTGTGTAAATATTGAGTTTGAATTTGGGACAATCAAAGGTATTTTCTTTCAATGAGATGGGAAATCATTGGGACAAGCAAGAGTAAGAGTGTTTCCAAGTTATGGGTTCAAATTCAGGTAAAGTACCTATGTGACATTTTCAATTCATATGTACTTCCAGAGTTTATCTTGGATACTACATTGGTGAAGGAAAAACATCGTGAGTAAACCTGGACTTATAGTTAATACAAGTCTGAAATCGCCAACCAGTCTTGAGCAAGCATGGTGATAAATGCTTGGCTTTCTCTGAAAAGAGGCTTTTGCGTTGCAGAGGGACAATAATAAACTTGTTATTGGTATTATAATGAATTTGCATTTGTGTTACGTAACTAACCTGTAGTATGATGAGCCACAGCTTTAGCCAACATAGTCTTGCCACAGCCAGGAGGTCCGTACATGAGCACACCTCGAGGGGGCTCGATACCAATCTGTCGGTACAGCTCCACATGTGTGAGTGGCAGCTCCACAGCTTCTCTGATCTCCTGTTTCTGTGTATCCATGCCACCAATGTCAGAGTACTGTACATCGGGCTTCTCATCTGTTGAACAAATGTTATTTCAGAAATTCAGTTAGTATCTAATCACAGCATCAATGTATTTGTTAAAAAAGTGCCTTTAAAATGAGGATTATACATACCAGCTTGCAACATAGAAATAGAGCTGTCGGCTTCTGGAGGCAACACATCCACAAGTGCGTTGGAGTGTTTATGTAGAGCCACCGATGCTGATGGTTTCAACAGCTCACGGTCAATTGTTGATAGGATGCGGACATAGTAGTTGGAGCCTGTAGTACTGCCAACTGTGGAACAAAGAGATGATGACTTTAAAATATTCATACAATATATTAGTGGATCTAAATATACACAGAACTAGTTTACTAAAGAAATATGGAGCAGTGCACATATTTTAGCTAAACTGAAGATGATAGTGCAATTAGACTATATTACTTTTATCTGACGCTGGTCAACTATAAACACCAACTATATGGCCAGCCTCTTAGCACCAAAGATATAATAGCACTGCATAACCAAATACCAAAAAAACTAACCAATACCATACTATACTACCACCCACTCACATCTATTTTAGTAATATGTTGACCAATATAATATCCTTCTCTGTCTCAGATCCACAAGTTTCTTTCTTTCATACATAATTTCAGGAAACTATTTAATACTCTTGCACTCTTCAGGCAAAGGCTGTCTAAATAATGTCTGTCCTATGAATGAATTTTTTTTCAGATGTTGAAAACAAACTAAGTTAACCAACATAATATCACTTAATATCACATAAAATCACACGGTCACACCTGTAATGGGTTAGGCAGGGGGTACCCGCAGTTCACCCACATTTCGCCATTTATGTGTAAGTCTGTATATGTAAGAGGGGGTGAGCCTATTGTCATCAACATGACACAAATCCAGACTCCAGGGGGGCAATTCTCGTAATATTAAGAACGTTCACAGTCTGATCTCAGTCTCAGTCTGTCAAAAATGCCTCTAATTTCCCTACATTTTGACAAGTTTTTGACATTTGTTTGTCGCCAAGATGAGACTGCGACTAGATTTTGAATGTTTTAAATTACGAGAATTGGCCTTCAGGTTGCTACTGAGAAATACCAGATGGAAGAATCCAATAACACTACACTATTTTAATATTTTAACATAATGAACAAGTCAAGACCAACCTATGCCAGTATTTTGGTCCACAGCTTCCAGAAACTGTCCAATCACAAGTGGTACAGATTGTATGCGCTTCACTTCCTCTTGAGCATGGAGGTATTCTTTCTTCAGGTTCCTTTGTTCATCTTTTATGTACTCCTCTTGAACTTCCAAAAATTCTAGCATGCGTTGGAGTTTCTAGAAATATGAACATAAAAGAATGAGATTTAATGACTGTTAAATAATGGTGAGCCTTAGACTAGGACTTCTTGCTGTGTTGGGTCAGCAAATAGTTACTACACAATCAACAAATTAAAAATATGAGGATTTCTTTTTAAATGGTCAAGAAGCGAGTTCAAATTCAATTTCGCTGTCTAGTGTCTGGTGTACCGTGGGTCTGTTAATAGAGGAGTGTGTTTCAATATATAGACATCTGCTTAGTAAATATGAGGACTGTTTGGCATACCTACCTTGTATTTCGTGTATAAATCTTCAGATTCCAATTCTTCAAAAGATTGGGGTCCCGCGAAAGGTAATCCCTTGGCATCAGTGACTTGATCATCCTGAAGACAATGAATGATGTTAGTAAAATAAAAAGTTAGCATAAAACTATTAGTTTCACCACTGTTGAATAACATTACCTTTTCCGGCAATATAATTCCAATTTCTTCCATTCTGATACTAAAAATTGGTTTCTATTTTAATCTATATCAGTCCAACAAAATTAAAAATATTACGAATGCTTGCTTCTCGCTGTGGTAGAATAGAAATATATGTCAGCCGATTTCATGAACAAGCAACATGACATTACAATTTATTTAGACTGAGAAAGAGGATACAGAATTGTTAGAAAGAGTGAAAGAAATAGAAACAATAAAATGTACAAAATATCACATATAGTGGAATATGAACATTTACTCTTCAATTCAAGTTGTCAAGCTGTCAAATCATCGAAACGCATCGTCACTTTACGTTCTTATTTACGCATAGTAGTTAACACGGGTCTAAGGAGCAAGGAACTTAAATCTTCTATGGATCTAAAATTAATGTGGCGAAATGGAGAACTAGCAATGACTAGCATGAACATATGTACTGGATTTGGCAGATTTTTACATCTTCCTTGACAAGCAGCGCCGTCTCCGGTCGCCGCACATCACATTCATCATCATGTACGGTCAGAAACAAATGTCGGAATCGATTAAACGCTTTGATTTTTTTTAAAGCAATTTATGGGACTCTTAACGCCCATTAGACGTAATAACAATAAAATTTCTATTCGAGTCATTTCAGAATAGTCTAATAGTAATTTCATATTCATAAAGATATCTTATTCAAATAATACACTATCTGGCACATTTTTTTTTATCAATCTCGGTCATAGATATTACATGAAATATTGAAAAGTAGTACAAAGAATCGAATAATTTTGGGTTGATCTCGGTCTAGATCACAATCATACAAAAGTAAGAGTGTTAAATCTACTTCTGTTGCTGACCGTACAAAAGAGAAAAGAAAATAACTGATATATTTTAAAATTATTGTTGCGTGTTTTTATACCATTACAATTTATTTATAATTATTGAATTTATTCTTTGTAATTAATTAAAAAAAAATATTTTTTATTTTGATTATATTGATATACATACATAAATTAAATAATTGGTAACATAAAACTCGTATTCGAATCCCTAAAATGAATTTGTATTTTGTGATCTCACAACACTTTTGACTCAAAATTTAACCTCAAATTTGAATTGGAATAACCATTCATTATTGCCTTTTCATTCGTTAATTGTTTATAATCAATATCTTCGTGTTTTATACTGATAAATTATTGCTATTGATTAAGGTCGTTTGTTTTACCAAATTGTGGAAATGGCGTCTTCACCCGAGATGAGTGAGGCTGATCAAATCAAAACAGTAAGTCGATTTCATCGTTTAAAAATTTCATTATCGCGTTATTTATGAGGTCAAAGTCGGTAAATATGTTACATATGACCCGTGTAACCGTGTATCGCACTGGGTAAAGTGCACTTTGTTTAGTAAAGTAAGGAGGTACAAGTTTTCTTAAGATATTTAAGTCTGATCTCCTTTCAGTTCAAAGATTTCCTGGTCCAGTATAATAAGCTGTCCGAGTTATGCTTCAATGACTGCATACATGACTTCACCTCCAGAACGCTCAAGCCATCCGAGGTATGTATTATTTTAATAAATACACATTTTAAGTAACTTTCTCATACATAGTTTCATCATCATCTACAAATTAAAAACTTACAAGCTTTCAACAGAATTAAATGAAACCATTAAAAAATATTGCTCTACCATACATTTTGAAACACACTGGTGTATGAAACAGCTGTTTATTTTTTTGTAACCAAAGAAAAGTTTCAGAATCAAGTAATTAATCCATGGTAACAGGTTGTGCGTCAATGTCCCTGTCACATGTTATATAGTACAAGCTTATACTTTCGAGGTAAAAGGAGTATGTATGGATCATAGCAGGTGGCATTCTGTAGTTTCTGCCTAACCCTATGGGAAGAAGGCTTGTGTTTATGTATTTTAATTTCGAGCAGGCTCAAAATCTCATTCTGGGATGTGGTCTCATCACTATCTATTGCACCTTTATAATTTCAATACAAAGGCAGGCACAGGCACCTACACCTAATTTATGGGTATTAAAATTATTGTAACCTAGTTATAAGCCTTATAATTATGCTCTTAGTCTTTGGATATTGTAATGTGATGGCTTTTGGTGAAATAAAGAATTAATTTATTTAAAGATGAAAAAAACTGAGTCAGATAAAACAAAATAAAAAATACATGTCTTAACAAAATTCACTTTCATTATTTCAGGATAAATGCACACTGAACTGCATGGAGAAATATTTAAGAACAAATCAGCGAGTTTCACAAAGATTTCACGAGTTTCAAATGCTGGCTAATGAGAATATGTTGGCTTTAGCACAGAAGACAGGTCAAAGTTAAGTTTAGTCATTAAAAATACATGATGTATTTATTTTATTTTGTTATAGAGTTTTTGTCCTGGGTGTTAGAAAAATAAACTGTTGAATGAAGCCCAGTGAATTTTATTGTAACCTTTTCATAAAGGTGTCTACCAAAATTCTCAATTTTCAATTTCAAATTCTCAATTTAAAAATTCACAATCAACATGTGTGATCAAACAAAATCGAGTAAATGTATAAGCAACAAACTATCAATATTGTATTTTTCAATCAAGTTTGCAAGAAGTGGGCAGATCTTATTGATCAACAATAACAATCATAAAAAATCAAGCAAATTGGTAGGCACCGTTTGCAAGCAGTGTTGAATTAAACTTATAATCAGAATCTCAAAGTTTTGAAACAAAAAACTCAATTGTGATCAATGACATACATCACAAAGTTCAAATTCCACTGCAATTAAATTTTATTTAGGCCCTACAAATGGTCAGCGTCACACAAAAATTAACTCGCGACTATGTAATGCTAAAGTTGATTTTGAGTAGGTAAGTGGCAATGTATAAAATTATAAATTATTTGAGATTTTTCTATCTCCGAGAAAATCCACCCTAAGGTTCACCTTAGGGTGGATTTTCTCTTAGGGTGGAATTTATAGGGTTTATAGGTTCACCTATAAACCCTATAAATTCCGTTTATCCAACTGGATCTAGGGTGGATTCTCGGACATGCGTTTCCGCGTATCCACCTTAGTGTACAAACAAACACAGTGGGAGCCAAGTGAGAGCGGCGCGGGCGGCGGGAGCGGATACCGGAAGCCCGCGGTAAACGCATATTCCTACTCGTGAACATAGTACTTCGCGGGGCGTTTCAGCGTAAACGCGTGGTAGCATAATCATGTCTGAATTCTGTCTTCTGTCGAGAAAGACATGACCGGACGCCACGAGCGGGAAAAGCAAACTGGTTTGCTTCCTCCCGCGCCGCCGGCGCCGCCCGCTTGTCCCGCTGCGGATACCGCGCACCCGCCGCGCCGCTGTAACTATGTTCACACGCAGAAGAAGCTGCGTTTTAACGACACCCGCTTGCGGATTCCGACGCCCGCGCCGCTCCCACTGTGTTTGTACACTTAGGGTGGATAAACGGAATAATCCGCTCGAGCAACCGCGCGAATGACTGTCTCGTGAACTCGGGAGACGCAGCGGCTGCTCGAGGATCCGCGCACGTGCTCGTAGTCTCGCGGATGCTCGCGTGCGCGATTGTCACCAGAATAATAACAATACTGAATAGGTACTCACAGCGGCGGCCTTACAATTTCTTTTAGGTGGTGCAAAATCTCAAAGTGTGTAGTGTGCGTAGTGCACAGCATAAAGGGGCGCCCCCTTTATGGTGTGCACTACGCACACTATCCACTATCTGTACTGTCTACTGTAGATAGTGTGCGTAGTGCACACGGAATGGACTCTGTTGCGTTGGAAAATTCCACTGTGCTTGCGCTGCTGAGGTAACAAGTAGGTACCTACCTAATAAAGATGATAAAAAATAACAATGTAGCTTATGCAGCGACGGTCAGCTGTCCGCCGTGGCGTCTATCCTGTCCTCTCAGCCCGCGGTGGTGAGCGCCTGCAACTCGGCCTTAACCTTCTCTGCGAGACGGTTGAGCTCTCTCTTCAGAGCCGGGTATCTTGATTGCTGCCACTGCTTGCGAATGCGCCTCTTCACGGCGATCATCGTTTTAATGTGCGCCGGCAGGGGCGGCAATAACCCTCTCCCCTGCGGCTGCGTGCTTGTCGACGTTTCTAAGGCGCTTTGTATGCAAGCAGTGACATCTTCCGCGGTCCTGTCGACGTCCGCGGAGGTAGCGATAGGCCGAGTCGGCGTGGAGGTCTCTACTATTCCCACGAACTTGTTCCAATCCGTGGTGCGACGTGGCGCAATTGGCTTCAGTCGGGTCGGCATCCCCGATAAGACGACGAGTGCAGGTTGGTGGTCCGACTGTAACTCGTCGTTTATCACTTGCTGGGTCATCTGGCAGCTAAGCCCCCGGGGGACTACGATGTCCAGCACGTCCGGCATGTAGCGCGCCGTGTCCGGATAGTGCGTTGGCGTCTCCGGGCCGGACACCGTATAGCAGAGGGCTTCCGCGTCCGCGAGGAGCCGTCTCCCCTCGGTGTTCGCTGAGCAGGAGTTCCACGCCGGGTGCTTGCAGTTTAGGTCGCCGGCGAGGATGGTGGCGCGTGTGTTAAGGTTCAGGTGAGCCGCGGGCGGCTTGTAGCAGGCGTAGATGTTGATGTCCTCGCCGGCAACATGCAGCTGCACACCCAGGGCGTAGAAACTGCTGAGCGACGGTAAGGGGAGTTCCTGGTGGACGACTCTTCGCCTCACTAGTACTGCCAGACCACGGTACCGCGTGTGAGCCGACCTTTCATCCTTCCTGTATAAGTGATACCCTGGGACCCTGACCCTATCTTCGGGCCCTAAGAGGGTCTCACTTATTAGCGCCACGTCGATGTCCTGTTCCCTCAGGAGTTGGCGGAGGGGGGCGACCTTGCCTCTAAGGCCGCGGGCGTTCCAGTGGATCACCCTTAATGGCCTAGCCATGGTACAGGGTAAGCAACGTGGCCAGGCCATCAAGGATGACCGTCTCTATGTCTTGACCCTGCCTGATGGCCTTTATTAGGTCCGGCGGTCCGGAAAAAGGCGGGCGGGCGGCGGGTCCGGTCGGTGGCATAGGTCGTGAATTCCTTTTGGGTCTCGGTCTTGGCTACTGTTATTGTTTTGTTAGCGCCGGTGGCGCCGCGGCTCGTCTTCTGTGCGAACTGTTTTTCTTTTCGTTCCGCGCTTTGCCGCGGCGCTGTGCCGGCGCTAGTTGTAGCGTCGACCTGTGCCCCACTTGTGGCAGGGTCAGCCTTAGGGATTTCTCCCTGGGTCGCCGGAGGGGGGGGTTGGATCTCCTTCTTCCCCTTCCCTTTACCCCCGCGCCTCTTCTTCCTCCGCCTCGAGGAGGTGGCTTGGCCTTTCTCTGTGGGCCCGTTGGCTGCCGCCATAAGTGTGGCGCTCTGGGCCTCTTGTTCGACCATTTGTGGCTTTTCGGTGGCCGCTGGTGGCCGGCACGCATGCGTGGTTTTGGCGGCAGTCCCCGCTCGCTTGTTCGCTCACCCTAGGCTTGCGCGACCAGGCCTTAACTGTTCTGGAAGCTCTCGGTAAGGAAGTGACTTACGAGCAGCTCCTTGAGGCATTGGAGGCTCGGTATGGCGAAGCTCACCTGGAACACGTGTTTCGAGCGCAGCTCAAGGATCGCGTGCAACGCAGTAACGAAAACGTGCAGCAGTGGGCCCTGGAAGTGGAGAAACTGGTTCATAAAGCTTACCAGTCCGTACCTGCGCTTATTGATGGGAACCTGGTGCAGGCATTCATCGACGGCATCCGCGACCTTGAAGTAAGTGAGGCTTGGTCACCACGGGACGCTTAAGGACGCCTTGGCCCATGCACTGGAAGTCGAAGCTGTGCGGCAGGATCATCGTTCCCATCGCGTCAGGAAGGTTGTAGCGGCTACAGTTCGCGACCGCAATAAAGGATACAGCCCTAGGTGCTACAGCTGTGGGGAAAGGGGCTACCTTCGATCCAGTTGCCCTAAGCGAACTGCAGAAAAGGAAGAATTGCCTATCAGTCAGCGGCCATGGAGGTTGCCGGTAGCACGTGAAAAGGAAGTGGTACCTGTGAGGGAGGATGCTCAAAACAGACCTCAACAGAGTTGAAGGAAAGCCTACAACGTCCACAGCAGGATGATTCGGACATCAAGCCGGTTCTGGAGTGGATGAACGCTAGAGCTCCTAATCCCAGGTGGAGCGACGTCTCAGCGATGAGTTCGATCACAAAAAGCTATTGGGCCCAATGGGACAGCTTGGTGATTAGGATGGAGTCCTGTGCCGTAAATGGGAAAATGCTCGGGGAGACAGCTGTCATTTGCAAATGGTTGTCCCTAAAGTTCAAGTACCGGATGTTCTACAGCTGTACCATAATGATTGTTCAGGAGGTCATCTGGGAGTAAAACGGACTGTACTGAAGGTACGAGAACGGTTTTACTGGATCCACTGTCGGGGCGATGTGGAGGATTGGTGTTGCAAATGTACAAGTTGTGCAGCTGTAAAGGGACCTCACTCGTAGTAGAGGTGCATTAAAATTGTACAATGTTGGTGCACCATGGGAGAGGATAGCCCTTGACGTTGCGGGGCCGATCTTCTGCGCAGGTACATCGGTAAGCCATATCAGTTGGGTAGTGGGTACTACTGTACCTGCGCAGAAGATGAATTTTCAAAGCGCGGGAAATGCTATTGACCAATCGGCACGCTCCACGCACCGCACTTCTTTTTCCTGTACCGCTATTGATCGGCAACTGCCGCCATAATAGCGCGCGCCACGTGGCATGTTAGTCAGCCGCCATACTTTTGGTCGTGTGCACGCGCAGCAGGCAAAAGTACACTTAGTGGCAACAAAAGTGTTTTCTTTTTTATGGTTTAAAATGAGTTCTTTAAAAAGGGGGCTACCACTTAAAAGTCAAGCTCAGGAAATAATTTTCAATGTGCACGATTTTATGAAGAAAGAAGCTCAGGAGTCTAAGAATAAAACATTTATAAAAGATCGATTTTAGAAAATTATTGACCGAACGGCCGAAGCTACAAAAATTTCAAAACGGACAATAAGGAGAATTCTTAAAGAGAAGGATCAACATACTAGTGGAAACACTGCGGGGCCTTCCTTTAGAACGCGGAAAAAGGGTAAATTGAAAAAAACTTATCGTAAGGAATTGGACGATTTTTCATACCAAGCCATACGCAGGAAAATGTATGACTTTCACCGCGAAGAAAAACAGTCACAATGAGAGCGCTATTGGAGAAATTAAAAAGAGATATCGACTTCGAAGGGGGCAGAGAAACTGCGCCGAATCGTAAAAGAGATAGGATTTAAGTTTAAGAAAACGCAAACGAACCGTAAGTTGCTGGCGGAAAAGGACGAAGTAAGGCTATTAAGAATACGATTTTTAAGAAAAATAAAAAAGAATCGCCATGAAGGGAGACCTATTGTGTATGGCGACGAGACTTATGTTCATTCGATCACGCGAAGGAACAAGCCTGATCTGACGGTCTAGGCAAAGGCATAAAAATTCCAATTTCGAAGGGACCGAGGTTGATTATAGTTATAGTGCATGCTGGTGGTGCTAATGGATTCATACCAAATGCTTTGCTCATGTACAAATCGGCTCAGAACACAGGAGACTATCACAGTGAGATGAACAAAGAAAATTACGAGAAATGGTTGCAAGAGAAATTAATTCCCAACCTCCAACCGAATTCTGTGTTTGTCATTGACAATGTGTCATACCATAGCACATTAGAGGACAGAGCACCGAACAGTAACTCTGCAAAAAAGATTATGCAGGAGTGGTTAAAAGATAAAAACATACCTTTCAATATCAAAGCGTATAAACCGGAATTGTAAGATATAATTAAACGCCATAAGCATTTCTATGTAAAGTACTCGCTTGACACCATAATGGAAGCTAACGGCCACACAGTGTTAAGGCTCCCTCCATATCATCCGGATTTCAATCCGATAGAAAACATTTGGTCGCAGGTGAAA
The DNA here is from genome assembly GCA_927399505.1 of Luperina testacea. Classification (NCBI taxonomy): domain Eukaryota; kingdom Metazoa; phylum Arthropoda; class Insecta; order Lepidoptera; family Noctuidae; genus Luperina; species Luperina testacea. Next base: position 10,433,007 of record OV656768.1, on the reverse strand, counting down.
GGTCACGTAAGCAAATTCAATGTTTCCATGAATTTGACCGAAGTGCAGTGCCTTTTGTCTGAAAAATTCGCATCCATCGGGTCAGACGAGTGGTAGTGAAATAGTTGTAGATCATGCTATCAAATGCGAAGACTAATTTTATGACATTGGAAGAGGCCATCGACGATAGATTAGATCAATTTTTAATAAACACCAACGAAGATAACTTTATCCTCATCGGATAGTTCGATTCGTGATAGTGATGGTAATAGTAGTGACGCTCAGAGTGATATTATTGGAATAACAGGAGTGGGGCCTTTAGATTAAGTTTTTTATATTGTTTACTTAATAAATACCGATTTGTTTATTAAATAAATCGTACATTTTAAATAGCCTGTATTTTTAATTAAATATATATTTGATGAAAACTGGTCGCCCGATAAAATTGGCATGAAGTTTAATTGTGCGGAGGGGCGTGACTTGCGAGTGAGACGGAACTAACAGCTGCAGTGTATTATGAACCTTATAGTAGTGATCTAAGGTTGATTGTAAGTTTTAAGCATTCCTACCTTAATTTTAGGGGCCATACTTTCGTGTCAGTGCGAACGAAGATTCATGACGCGCCTTATCAGTTGGGTACCACTGTAGTGTTGTGCAGTTTAAGTTTATAAAAAAATGCAAAAATTCATTTTATTTTTATTATTTGTCGTTAGTTGTGCAGGTTACAAAATACTGGCTATATTTCCGCATAATGGACGGAGTCATAACATATATATTACGGCACTAGTTGAAGAATTAGCTACGAGGCAGCATAATGTGACAGTGATTAATAATCACCCTGTGGCGGCACTACCTACCCTGCGTCAAATTTCCCTACAGGATAAAGAAAACGCCAGTGATCATGATATTAAAATAGAACAACGTCTGAATTTTATTTTAACACCAGACTTTTTAAAAGCATGCACGGGAGCTCGGGCATGTCAATTACAAGCAAACATAAGTTGTAAGAAACTGATGAACAATCGAGAAGTACAAGAGCTAATAACATCGGCGGCACATTTCGATGTGGTAATAGTTGAGCAGTTTGTGACGGACTGTGGCTTGGCTGTTGCCTACAAGTTGCATGCACCTGCAATAGGAATCACCACTCATATTCTGATGCCATGGACCTACTCCAGGTTAGGTGCACCTAACAATCCAGCGTATGTACCGAACCGGGTCGTTGGTTACGGAACGAAGCCAAACTTATGGAATAAAATAAAGAGTGGTTTAATAAACTTTGGAATGAATGTGTACTATACACATGTGACACAGAGGAATGATCAGGAGATTGTGAATGAGGTGTATCCCGATATACCACTCTTAGAAGAGCTTGGGAAAAATATGTCTATGATAATGATAAATCAGTATTTTACAATAAATGGTCCACGTTTATATAGTTCTAATGTTGTGGAAGTTGGTGGCATGCATATCAAAGAAAATGATCAAATAGAGGATGAGGTTTGTAGTAAAATCTGATTACTTTGCTTCATTCAATATTATTTATTGATGTATAATTAAAAGACCTTTAAGATCGACTACATTGAGTTAGTGCTCTAAACAAATATATTTCAATGTCACAGGGTTTACAACAGTTTTTGGATAATGCAAATAACGGCGTAATTTATATAAGTTTTGGAACTGTGGCATCGAATTTCCCTCGCAAAATAACAGATGAAATAAAAAAAGTTATTGATAAGAAAAACAGCACTATGCTATTTGTTTGGAAAACAGATCTCACTGACTGGGTACCTCCTCGCAACGTGTTTATAGGGAAATGGATGCCACAAAAAGCTATCTTATGTGAGTATTATTTTATGTATTTTGAGTGATTTTATACCGACTTACTTGCATTACTGTTTAATTGTTGTATAAATTCGAAGATATTAATTAATATTGCAAAGGTGAAACATTATACATAGTTTCTGATTGTTATACATATGTCGTTGTCGGTGTCTAATTCCATAAGCTGGGGCATATGAGCCGAGTTTAAATATGTCTCTTTTCTTAGGTCATCCAAAAGTGGTTGCATTTATAACACATTATGGAATGTTGAGTACCTCGGAGGCTTTGCATTGTGGGGTGCCTACTGTAGGTGTTCCGCTGTTTGGCGACCAGTACGCGAATGCACAGTCGGCGGTTGAAATTGGTTTGGGAGTTACTGTTGACATTTTTACTCTTAATCAACGTGCGCTGGAAGATGCTTTAAATGTTATCCTTCAAGAGAAGTAAGTTGGTTTAATATTATATTATATGTCATAGTAAATCTCTTTTTGCCTTGCTCACCAGCTTCATAACGTTTAAGTAAATAGATTACTATAATACGAGGTATTTAGGTAAGATAGTAGTAGCTTGTAAATAATAATAATAACCCCACTGACGTATCTCTACGTTGACGTGGTGGTGGGGCTTGCGCGTTCCTCAGCTCTGTGTCAGTGTCGGTAGAGTTTACTTTGTCGAAACAGGTGAGGAGCTAGACCAACAGAGATACAGAATCCCGCAGGGCAGCATGTGGCGAGCTGGTCGGCAGTAGCGACCCCAGGGACCCATCATCCGGGAGAAGTCTTGTTCCTCACCTTTGGTTTGTCTTTATTGGCCAGCTGGAGTGAACACTGACGAGGAACATGGGTTCCACATCTTTCTTGTAGAAATGCTGGTAGAAATCTTGACCGTACTTCCGGGATTGTCCTGATAGCCGTGGAATACCTTTCCACTCCTCACAAGCTCTTCATGACATGACGGCTCCTTGTTGCTACGACACTATGTGCTAGCGACCGTTTTCGGGGGGCCATTATTGAGAGTGCAAGTCACCCCCTGCCATTTTATGTCTGTGTATTTTATACAAAATATTGGTCAGGCAGGGGCTATAGTCTTTCCAAAGTCTTCGATCACTAGTTCACTTTAGCCACCCAAACCCGTAATCCAATATCTTTGTTTCTATAATTATCCTGCAATAGGCCTGCACCAAATGGCGGTTGTCCTTGGGTGCACTTGCATAGTGCATACAGGAATAATCGTCGCCTCGTCGGTTGGTGCCTCCTCATCATTTAAAATTGTCTCAGGGGCCTCTGCATGCGAGTTGGCTTCGGCCACTGGTATGCCTTCCGAAGGTACGGGACCCCAAGGTACCGAGGTATGTCAAAGACAAAAAATTATAATTAAAAAAGAATGCACCAACTTTAAACAAAAGAACAGCACTCTAATTGCGTATACCTCTATCAATCACAATCTGAAACATTTCAAAGAATATTGCTAATACGTACATTGCTTCATTTATGTTCGAATTTGTCTGGTCAACAAAATAAATAACGCAATGAATGTTGTTGAACTGTCAATATGAGAGCCATTGCTTCTGTTAGTGTTACACAATTACCCCGCTAGATTGACGGATTCAATTCCTTTTCGTAGAAAACTTATTACTTACGACAAAGTCCATTATGATTAAATCTAATGCGAAAGTTTGTGAGGATAGATGGATGGATGGATGTTTGTTACTCTTTCATGAAAAAAGTACTGAACGGATTTGAATGAAATTTGGCACACAGATAGTTTATAACCAGGATTAACACATAGGATACTTTTGATCCCGATATTCTCAAGGGATCGACACTTACGCGGGTGAAACCGCGGGCGCTGCTAGTATGTAAATAAGTGTTGTACATATTATTGGTAGTGTGATACTAAATATACTTTTTTTTGTTTTCTCAGATATCAAAAGAGAGCAAAGGAATTATCTCGAGTCTGGAAGGACAGGCCTCTCTCCCCGATGGATACAGCGATTTTCTGGATTGAATATGTGGCCAGAAATAAAGGAGCAGTTAACTTGAAGCCGCCGACTGTTGACATGCCACTCTATCAATTCTTGATGCTTGATGCTATTTTTGTCGTAGGATCAGTTATTTTGTTATTATTATTTATAATAGTTAAAGTAGTTTTGCTGGTTATTAAAAAAACACCGACACACAAGAGTGCCAAGAAAGAAAATTCGACAGGAAAATTGATAGGTAAGCAATAGAATATTAAATAATGTATAAAATACCGAGGGCGTATTCCCAAGTAGTCTCAAAAGTGTGATTATTAAGCCATTACATAAAAGAGATGATAAAACAAATGTTAAAAACTATAGGCCAATTGCAAAAATCCCAATAATGTCAAAAATAATAGAGAAAATAATCTACCAGTCTCTTTACATGTGTCTTGAAAAGTATGAATTATTCTGTAAAGAACAAAAGGGATTTCGGAAAAATACAACTTAATAATTATGGCACTGTTTGAGTGAATATCTAGAATTATATCGTCAGTAGATAAAATAAATCCCGTTTGCGCCATCTATACAGACATGACTAAGGCAGTCGACTATGTAGACCATAAGATCTTACTACAAAAACTTCATAGCTACGGTATCAGAGGGAATGTCCTGAAACTATTGGAATCGTATCTAAGTGACAGGTATCAGTGCACAGAGGTTACTAGAATTTGTCCTAAGACTAAACGGGTTACGAACTATAAATCTGAACCAAGACGTATAAATTATGGCGTGCTTCAAGGAAGCGTCTTAGGGTCATTGCTGTTTTTAATCTACATCAATGATCTTCCAAAAGCCACTCGTCAAAAAATGGTCCTTTTCGCAGACGACAGTACTGCCATAATTGAATGCGATAATCCACACAATTAACAAAATGATATTAAAAATTCTCTTTCTGAAATCATTGATTGGCTTAATAATAACAATCTTATTATAAACCTAAACAAGACAAAAGTAATGCATTTTTATCAGCAACGAGAAAAAAATATTTCATACAGGTGTAATGAAATAGAAGAAGTTAGTCATGTCAAGTTCTTGGATATTACGATTGACAACAAACTCACTTGGAAGCCTCATACAGAAGAATTATGCAAGCGACTCAGCCAATCTGCATATACACTCTACCAGTTGTCAAAAAAAGTAAATGTCGAAACCTTATTAACAGCATATTATGGACTAGTAGGTTCAGTTTTACGATATGGGCTTGTTTTTTGGGGGCAGTCCACTAATAGAGAGAGAGAAAAAAAGCAAAAGCGATGCATAAGGGCAATCTGTAATATGAAAGTAACCGATAGTTGTGTATCTTTTTTCAAATCTTTAAAACTACTTACACTGCCATCATTGTACATTTTGGAAACAGCACTATTTGTGAAGGCTAATTTGCACTTACAGATGTTAGAAAAACTCCTATGCGTGCAAAATACTTAAATCAATTATGTCACACAAAATGTAAAACAGCTCTAATGTACAAAAGTTTCTTTGGCATCGCTCCAAGAATTTATAATAAAATATCTGATCAGATAAAAAAATTACCTGTTCACAAGTTCAAGAAAACTGCAAAAAAATTTATTTGATAAATGTTATTACACGGTTGACGAGTTCTTGAACAAATAAATTTGGTAACTTCAACATTTTCTCTTCTTCTTCTTCTCTTCGTATTTCTGTGCCAATATTTTGACTTTTTTTTTTTTTACTTTTGTGACATTTTTAAATTTTTTTGACTGTAAACTTTAATACTACACACATTTGTATGTCTTACCATAGACAAAACATAGCGCACTGTATTTACCTATAAGATCTGTATTTTTTTTTGTTACTTATGTTTTACAAATAATAAATGACTTGATTTGAAAAGGTCCTATTTTAATATAAACGGCGCGCGGCGAACTTTACAGACGCAATTTAGACTTTCAAGATCAATCAAAAATCAAAATATTTTATTTCACATAAACCTACATGTGGTGCACGGTTCCAATTGGTCGTTTCGTATGGAGAAGAGCCTGCAAGTCCACGGTTACTCTTTTAAAAATAATTAGCTTTAGGTAACCATCGAGATATAAGTACTAACGTACAGTACTTATATCTCGATGGCTTTAACAATGTTTTCAAATTACAGTGTTAATAACTTAATAGGTATGGATGGGAGGACTGTGTGTGCAGGCCTGTCGACAAGTTCCCGGTACCTACTTACGGCTGAACCCAATTACCTACCTATTACCAGTTTTGGCATACTGGAGGTAGAATAACCTATGTATGGTTTTAACGTCCCAATTATCTATATCAGTAGCTATCTGTATGATTATAATTATACTGGCAGTTATAATTTGAACTGGCTACTATCAGTAGCGTAAAATTAAGGGCTAATTTTTAAATCATCTGATAACTTTAAGGAATCATTTTGAAATTTTGACAGTTATTTCATACAAAAACTGTCAAACGTCAATTTTATTCCTCGAATAAAAGTTATCTGGAGATGCAAAAATCAGCCCTAAGTTAAAAACAAAACAGTACGTAGATTTAAAAATAATAGGTACACTATAAATGTTTTTTTTTTGCTTAAATAGTTTGGTACGTATCCAGCCTGTAATGTCTTGTAGATAACATTTTAGAGAGCAAATCGTAAGTGAAGAGGATGTGAATTTCATGTTTTACTGTTCAGGGAGTGCAGTGTTGCCCGTGTCGGTAAGGCGTGTTACGCAACGGTGTGACATAAGGATCGCTTATCAGCGATCCTTATGTCACACCGTTGCGTAATATCTTACGATTCGGTATTACACATGGACTGTGGACTACGTGAACTCGATACTGCGCATCGCAACGACTCATACGTGTTGCTTACACAGCATTTTCGCAACCGCGGGACCGGACATCGGCGACGCGTCCCACGATTCCAGGTTTTAGCGCATTCTTGGTATCCATCGACCAATTATCACCTACATAATTTTAAGCTATAAATTGTAATTTCTTTATATAGTCAAAAGTCATACAAACTAATATCTGTAACTGAGTACATACCCAGTGACGGATTAAGACTACTTGATGCCCTAAGCAATCCATGCCTGTGGGCCCCCCTATCCGTATGTCAACTAGAATCGGTCTTTAAACCATTACCGCCTAAAAACATTAGTTTTTTTGTAAAATAGGCCTCTGCATTTTGAAAAATTTAATTCACAATGTTCTTCAAGGTATTGAAGAGTCTGCTTTGCCAGTTCATATCCTGTGTGATGCGTTTCCAACCCAATAAATGTAAGAAATCGTTTTACTGCCTGCCCATATTTTGTAATAGCGAATAACTACGCTGAGCTGCTCCATATGCATTAAATCCGGCGTAGAATCTACTGAAAGACTATCATATATCTAGAATCTTTTATCTGCGATAATATTTTACCATGCACTTCTAGGGCCATTATCATAATCAACTCTTCGTAAATCCCATGCCCACTCGCTGCACAAGAGGGCAGCGAGTGGGCAAGCGGGAGTGGGGTTATGACTCTAGGTCGGACTCTATGTCAACTTAAAACGCGCAAATTTTCAAATTAGTCCTAGAAACTTTTTTGGTGTGGTTTTTGACGTGAGAGTAAGACGTGATGCCCTAAGGACGGGTTTTTTTGTGCTTCTTCTGGTGCCCCCTCAGACGTGATGCCCTAGGCAATTGCTTAATTTGATTAAGGGTTAATCCGTCACTGTACATACCTAGTGGAGATGGACATTACCGCACTGCAAACTGAACGACATCTATACTTATAATAAATCTGTAGAAGTGAAAATTCTGTACATTGAAAATATCAAAAAAATAAATGGCAGGGGGTGTTACTATACCGACACCGAACTCAAAAATGTGATTAAAAAAATTTTTGTCTGTCTGTCTGTTTGTTCAGGCATCACGCAAAAACTACCAGTTAGATTACGATGAAACTTGGTATAATTATTCTTTAATATCCTGGGCACCACACTGGGTACTTTTTATCCCGGAAAAGTATATACAACAAAAAACAAACTTAATTTTGCGGTTCGATCCCTAGACCCGATTACTGTACCAACCGCAAATAATAAGTTTGTCGTAGGTTACGTCACCCGCAGTGGAGTTCACTAAGGGGCGCTGCACACGGCTAAGATACTATAATATTTTATCTTAAGATACACACGACGAAGATAATAAATAATATTTCATATTTTCGTATCTTAAGATGAATTTGTAAATACTAATAATAGCAGAAGAGTTTGTTTGTCTGAACGCGCTAATCGGTCGGATTTTTCTCGGAGTCGAATTTAAAAAATATTTTTTCAGGAAGGCTATGTAACATCACGCTATAACCCTTAGGAGCCGAGCAAAAAGAATAAAAGTCAGAAAGATCGCTAAGCGAAAACGAAGTGACAGCGCGGGCAGGCGATGCGATGCGATGCGACGGCGTGGGTCGGAAGCAAGAAATTTCACGCGGACGAAGTCGCGGGCAGAAGCTAGTGTGGGAATAAACTTAACTAACTCGAATGTTTTATTAGCAAATTAATATACCTACGAGTATAGATATATCCCAAATGTTATAAAAAAATGAACATACACTTTCCGTAAATTTTTCTTGGCCCATAACAAAGTCTAAAAGTGGAATACTACTTAGTGAAATATTTAGCGCCCGCTAGAAAGAATACTTCCTGGCGGTGACACGTTGATTATTGTGTTTTCTAAGAAGTTTTTATAGTATATTTTTTAAAATCGTTCTCCCTAGACCAGACGGAGGGTGTGATGAGGATTTCCCACAATAATAAAAATGCTAAATATTAATTTATTTCAGACTTAATAGGTACAAGGAAATCACCCGTTCTATAGGTACCTACTACCTACCTACTTACTGGAAAATGAGTTGAAATTTTAGATATGATTATGGACAGTAGGTCCTGTACAATTCCGTGTGCACATTTTTATAACGTGTTCCTTCTGGCCGATGTCTGTCACGATTTTGCAAACTTCTTCGATCTGTAGTACCTACTCGTCGGTTCCAGTAGCTCTCCGAAAATAGAAAAAATAATAAAAATTGCAATTGTAATGGGAGTTCTTTATTAAGAAAGTTAAATCTGTAAAAGTAATATTTGAAGTTCTATTTGATTACCTATCTATGAAATTAAATTCAACGTGTTAGCCAATAATTCTTTACTCAGACTGCAATATAGTGTGTATTACCTATATCAATTATGTGTAAGACCAGTTGCTTCATCCACTATTCTTTTAATTCTTAGACTTCAGCTAAATAAGAAATATATGGTATCCGGTGTGGGTGGCGTAATAAGTGAAATAACTCTCTGTGAAATAACTCTCTGTGAAAGTACTCTTAAAAAATGATGTAACTTAGCAAGGCTTCTTACATATATTCTCTGACTTGCACAGCATGCACATTATGCTTCTCTTCGGACATGGCCTCGGACACCTTTGGTCAGGTGGCGCAAAATCAAGTACAAAAGATGACTGAGAACTAGTATAATCGAAATGATAGTCGTTATATTTCGCTTCCACGCTGTACTTAGCTGCTGGTTTTGCCGCTCCTTTTTCAGTTGGTCCAATAACCTCGGGCTCATCATAGTCAGTGTTAAGAACATATTTCAGTGGGTAGGGTCCCGAAGGTGCATTGCTAATGTTAGAAGGTTTGGTGCAGATGTTGTAGTTTCCGCCGTGCCTGATGATCCTTATGAGAACTTGCCCACACGGGGGTTGTTTGCAGCAGGATGGGTTCGATGGGCAGACAGTAAGGCACTTGGGAGGCAGGCAGCATGGTTTGTAGCATGGGCGGAAACACGCTGAAGTGCAAACGGTGCATTCGCCAGTCTTCCCACAGTTGTGGGCTTCGATCTTTCTGAGAACTGGGCAGGAGATGTGACCCGGGCGCCAGCCACACCTCAACTGAAAATTGGGTACTTACTTTACACCTGTTTGGCGACTGTCAAATGTAACAAATAATGCTAACTATTATAAGTTGCTTGCAATTGAAGTAGGAAACATTCTAAACAATACCTACGCAATCTATAATTAACTTACTTGATGTTCAGGGGCGTCTCTAGCAGTGTACAGCCATCCCATATGCTTCGGCACCGGTCCCGGTTTTACTTCCTCTTTGTCCAAGCATCTGTGTTTAGGTAGATCGCATCGGCCCAAGCAACTCGCCGAAGATTTATTTGCTAAATAAAATAAAATGTTTTTATGAAGGGGCTATTATTTAAGAGAATACTTAGGTACATACGCCAACTTTTTCGTTGGTTACACTCCCATGGCCCTAGCGGGTGAAAGGGTACACGGCTAAACACAATCCACCCGTAATGGGGGGGGGGGGGGTACAGGTCTGTTTATAAAATAAAACCTCTAAAGTTCTTCCCGATGTCCGAAAAAGTTGAAATTTGGTTTGCAGCCTATTTTATTTATTTATTTGCACACACACCAAAAACTTTTTTAAATCCGTTACTTTCAGCCGCCTCCAACCTCTTTAAAGGTGCACTTCAGTATTTCTTACGGATACTAGGTACCTACCTACAAAAAGAACTGATATCCCACCAAAGTAGGTTGCTAAGACTCACATAACGCTTTCACTGTGAAAAGTTATGAGCTCTAATGTAGAGCCAACCCCCTAACTCTACCATTTTTTTTTAACGTGGAGAAATGCTCATGCATTCTGCACTACCACGGGGAGATAGTGCAGTTATGTGGGACTCTAACCCACTAAAACTCCACGGTGTCCTCCTCTGCCGCTTACGGCGGGAACACGGGCACGCGTTAGCACTCATCCGTGAACCCGCCGCGGCTGTCCGTTGACGGACCCTCCTCTGAGGAGTACTCCCCATCACCGGCGCACCAGAACACATAGCACGTCGTGACCACCCCAGGGACCAAACTAGCACATGGGCGCCAGTCGACTCCGTGTCTGGGCACCCTTGGTCCCCCTGCGACACTGCACACGGTGGTGACCCCGTCGGCCGCGGAAGGTAGGGAGAGTGGCGCACAACAATACCGGCACTCCTCTCCCGCCGCGGTCTCCAACCTTCAGCCGCGATGCCCCCGATACGACATCACGGCTCGCCTCAGTTGCGATGTCGCCCAAGCGGCACCGCAACCTACTTTTGGCCGCTACGTCGTTGGCTTGTCAGCAAAAGCCCTGACGAGCGGCCCCTCCTCGGGTTCCTCTTCGCTTCACCGTAGGTGTCCAAGCCACGGCTACTGAGCCCCCCGCCTCGACAATGCGGGAACCCACCGGGGGGGCCCCTAACTCTACCAGGCCGAACTTTACAAACATTGCATCTTGGTCGAAACTTATGACCCCCGGTCGAAACTTATGACCCCCGTAGTTAGTCCCCTGTCGCCCGCGTGAACCATGGGACTGTCTGACCAAAGAAAAAGTCGGCCTATAGATCGCTGTTGTACCTACCTATAACAAAATGCCATGGTATTCAGACAAGAACTTCTGGGACTGCGGAGTTTAGAAAAGAAATGAGACATACCTAAATTATTTATTCTTCGTTGCTCTCTGACATAACATTTATTATACCGAAAGCTCAGTATTAAGCTTAGGCCCTCATAATATTAGGTATGTAGGAACCTACGAGAGATGATGCTTACCTTTACCAGCTGCATCTTTACAACAACAAGCCATATTTATAACTTATGGATCTGCAACAAAGACAAGACATGTTCACTAACATATCAAACACAAAAATGTATTAAGACCTATGTTACCTCATTTCGCTAGAATCTTCAATAGGTAGGTATATTATCAGCAAAACCATCAGAAATAATTTGGTAAACATAACAAAAGGATCACGATACCTGAACACACTGGAGGCTCTTTCCCTCCAAACTCTAAACCGAGTTCTGAAAAGTATATTGTCCTGGCAATGGGTTAGGCACAATCGGGCGGGTATGTAGGTAGTTACAGTGGTTTAATATGAGCTACTTACGGATTAACTTACTTTTAGGGTTTTTGGAGACGGGAAGAGCAGGACATTGTTTCAGTTTCTTTGTGTGATCCATTAGATGGATAGGTATTTAAATGAAATTACTTTCACGAGGTTTAAAATATTTCTTAGTTGTGCTACATGACTTTGCTTTACAAAATGCAGGTGACAGAACGGCATGTCGAAAATTCCAAAGATTTTCGTTCTTCGAACATGTTAATTTTTTTACCGGACCTTAAAACAACGGAAACTTTTTCTTGCAAAGAATTAAAAAAAATATTGATAAGAAGTATTTCACTTACTGACCTCTATCATACGTCTTGTATAACTGGTGAGTGATTTCACTACAGCGTGCACGTAGCGTAGGCACAGTAAAGTTTATACTGTGGCGTAGCTATCTATTTTAGGATACATCTATTAGCGAGAGCGATAGTAGCGTGCGTGAGGCGATTCACACATTCAGTATTATTTAAACATCTTAGTAAACTGGTCGTGTTGTAGATAATTATCTAAGTGTATGTAGGTAATTGGGACGCATAAGTTTTAAAAGCTTAACTGACTTAAATTTTTTACTTACGGATTAAAATGAAGATATTATTTACAATTCTGAGTTCTTACTTCTTTGTTGTTAAATGTGACAGTTACAAAATATTGGCAATATTTCCTCACGATGGACGGAGTCATAACATATATTTTACGGCACTAGTTGAAGAATTAGCTAAGAAGCAGCATGATGTGACAGTGATCAACTACCACCCTGTGCCAGCATTACCTACCCTGCGTCAAATTTCCCTACAGGATAAAGAAAGTGCTATTGATCAAGTTAATATCGAAGAACAGTTGAAGTTCATCTCTATTTCAGACTTCTCAGTAGCATACGATGAAGCTCATTCATTTAAGTATTTGGCAAACAAAAACTGTAGAAAACTGATGAACAACCGAGAAGTACAAAAGCTAATAACATCTGCGGTACATTTCGATGTGGTAATAGTTGAGCAATTTGTAACGGACTGTGGCTTGGCTGTTGCCTACAAGTTAAATGTGCCCGCAATTGGAATGACCGCTCACATTCTGATGCCATGGACCTACTCAAGGTTAGGGGCGCCAAATAATCCAGCATATGTACCGAACCACTTTTTTGCTTCTGGAAAGAAACCAAACATATGGAATAAAATAAAGAGTGCCATGATTAACTTTGGAATGAATGTTTACTATACACATATGATACAGAGAAGTGATCAGGAGATTGTGAATGAAGTATATCCCGATATTCCACTCTTAGAAGAGCTTGGGAAAAATATTTCTATGATAATGATAAATCAGTATTTTCCATTAACTGGTCCACGTTTATATAGCTCTAATGTTGTAGAAGTTGGTGGTATGCATATAAAAGAAAATGTTCAAATAGAAGATAAGGTATGACGTAATGTTTTGGGCAGAAATTATTAAATTGTTTTTCAAGTACATACTTATTTATTGAAGTGAAAGTATATCTAGACCTTATGTTCTACTACTTAGGTAGAGTATTCGGTTGTAGATTATGATGGCACACGGAGTTTTAACAACAGATCGGCATTGGGGCGGGTCTTCTCTGCTAAAAACTTCATGTGCCTTATCAACGGCCGCTTTCTGTAGGTACTTACCGATTTAAATATTCCAGGGTCTGCAAAACTTTCTGGATAATGCAAACAAAGGAGTGATTTATATAAGTTTTGGAACTGTGGCATCGAATTTCCCTCGCAAAATAATAGATGAAATAAAAAAAGTTATTGATAAGAAAAACAGCACTATGCTATTTGTTTGGAAAACAGATCTCACTGACTGGGTACCTCCTCGCAACGTGTTTATAGGGAAATGGATGCCACAAAAAGCTATCTTATGTGAGTATTATTTTGAGTGATTTTGTGAATTTGCGCTGCTAGTAATCGTATAAACCTAGACCTCGATGTCTCTTGATAGCTACATCGAACTTTAGGCAAGGGGCGAAAGATGTGGCATGTATTTAATTAAGTTTATTTTCTAGGCCATCCAAAAGTGGTTGCTTTTATAACACATTCTGGAATGTTGAGTACCTCGGAGGCTTTGCATTGCGGGGTGCCTATTGTGGGTGTTCCACTTTTTGGAGACCAGTTCGCGAATGCACAGTCGGCTGTTGAAATTGGCTTAGGAGTCACTGTTGACATTCTCACGCTTAATCACCGTGTGCTGGATGATGCCTTAAACGTAATTCTTGAAGAGAAGTAAGTTGGTATACTTAATATTGTATTATCTCAAAGTTGAGTAATCTCTTACCTATGTGGCAGCTAAGTAAAGTCATAAAGTGTAACCATCAGAATTTGCGTATAAATTGATAAATGACCTATTAAATACTAGTAACAAAATGTTGTGTGAATGGTCCTCTAAGATTAGGTATACCCAATAAATTGTCACAATCGCTGATGTACAGTAAACCTTTTTTTTGTGTTCTTAGATACAAAAAGAAGGCGAAGGAATTGTCACAAGTCTGGAAGGACAGGCCACTATCCCCGATGGATACAGCGACATTCTGGATTGAATATGTAGCCAGAAATAAAGGAGCAGTCAACTTGAAACCACCGACTGTTGACATGCCACTGTATCAATACTTGATGCTTGATGCTATTTTTGTTGTAGGATCAGTTTTCATGTTAATACTATTTATAGGAGTCAAATTAGTGTCATTGGTTATGAAAAAGACACCAATAAAGAAGAGTGTTAAGAAAGACAAAAGAAAGAAGAACGAATAGACAGGAAAAATATTAATATGTATAATAATTACTGTTGAACAAAGGTCAAGAAGACAATAATTTAATTTTAAAACTCCTTTGCAAATCTATAGCAAATGTCGTTTACATTAAAGAAAAGATCAGCCAAATAAATGTGGACTCTGTTGTTATTTTCATTTCCCCCGTATTTTATCGGAAGTAGCTGTTGAGCAACTTGACTTTGATTTTGTCATGCTTCAATACATTATTGTAGGTACTTGTTTTTGTTGGTTGTTAAACAATGGCGAATGATTTTTTGTTGCACTAAAAAGCAAAGGTATTAGGCTTAATGTCGTATGGCTTAAGTGAAAATTGGATTAAATTGCAAACATCTTGGTTAAGCGATTAGACTGGTAAATTCAGCTGCATCCGGTTAGACTGGAAGGCGACCCCAACATAGTTGGGAAAAGGCTTGGCGGATGATGATGATGATCTTGAATATGCGATTTTATTGCACTCAAGTGTAGGTAATGTCAGGTTCGGCAAGCCATTAGCGTTAAACAAATAAGTAATTCCATATAGATGTAAAGCAGGACTTATTTCATAAAACGTCTCCGAGGTTTCAAAATAATACAACTTTTTTTCAAAATACTTCAATCGAATCAAACACGTTTTGTATGTCCCCTGAAGTGCAGGTTTGGGACGCCTTAGACACTAAAGCTAGGACATAGTGTGGTAGGGATAAGTACCTAAGGACTTAAATTAAGCCATTATCCCTACCAGACTGGTCAGTAGGACGTTTGGAACTCTGACCACCATACTAATCTTAAGTTAATCCAAGATTGCAATTCTTTTGATTGAAGCAGTGCTGGCCCAGTGTTATCGGCCCCGACTTACGAGTTGTAGGTCGTGAGTTCGATCCCAGACAGTCACTTCACTTTGTGTATTTAATTTCATCACCACTGCTCTCGAAACGGTGAAGGAAAACATCGTGAGGAAACCGGCATGTCCTAGAACCAAAAAATCGAAGACATGTGACATCCACCAACCCGCACTGGGCCCTCGTGGTGGATTATGGCCCACTTCCTCTCACAGAGGGGAAACCTGTGTCCCAGTAGTGGGTACAATATAGGCTGCGGTAATAGTCGGTCCGTGTTAAACACAGATATTCATCCAAAACCGTTACAGCGTAAGCTGACCCACACGAAAATGTGATCGTTGAAAAACAATAGATATAATTATTGTGCTTAGGTAAAACTGCAGAAAATCAGACTAACGTACCCAAATTTCTAGACGCACCATCGCTCTTGACTTAAATTCGCTACCAACGGAAATGATAAGGAAATCATCACCATTTCGCGGTCAATAGATCATAGACAGAACAGATATCCGTCAGATACTTTGTGGTGGTGTTGTGCAGTTTAAGTTTATAAAAACAATGCAAAAATTCATTTTAATTTTATTCTTTGCCGTTAGTTGTGCTGGTTACAAAATACTGGCTATATTTCCGCATAATGGACGGAGTCATAACATATATTTTACGGCACTAGTTGAAGAATTAGCTACGAGGCAGCATAACGTGACAGTGATTAATAATCACCCTGTGGCGGCACTACTTACCCTGCGTCAAATTTCCCTACAGGATAAAGAAAACGCCAATGATCATGATATTAATATAGAAGAACGTCTGAAATTCCTTTCTACATCAGACTTTTTAAAAGCATACAAAGGAGCTCGGGCATGTCAATTACAAGCAAACACAAGTTGTAAGAAACTGATGAACAATCGAGAAGTACAAGAGCTAATAACATCTTCGGCACATTTCGATGTGGTAATAGTTGAGCAATTTGTGACGGACTGTGGCTTGGCTGTTGCCTACAAGTTGCATGCACCTGCAATAGGAATCACCACTCATATTCTGATGCCATGGACCTACTCCAGGTTAGGGGCGCCAAATAATCCAGCGTATGTACCGAACCGGGTCATTGGTTACGGAACGAAGCCAAACTTGTGGAATAAAATAAAGAGTGGTTTAATAAACTTTGGAATGAATGTGTACTATACACATGTGACACAGAGAAATGATCAGGAGATTGTGAATGAAGTGTATCCCGATATACCACTCTTAGAAGAGCTTGGGAAAAATATGTCTATGATAATGATAAATCAGTATTTTCCATTAACTGGTCCACGTTTATATAGTTCTAATGTTGTAGAAGTTGGTGGCATGCATATCAAAGAAAATGATCAAATAGAGGATGAGGTTTGTAAGATCTGATTATTTTGCTTCATTCAAAATTATTTATTGATGTATAATTAAAAGTCCTTTAAGATCGACTATATTGACTACTACTCTATACAAATATATTCCAATGTTACAGGGTTTACAACAGTTTTTGGATAATGCAAATGACGGCGTGATTTATATAAGTTTTGGAACTGTGGCATCGAATTTCCCTCGCAAAATAACAGATGAAATAAAAAAAGGTATTGATAAGAAAAATAGCACTATGCTATTTGTTTGGAAAACAGATCTCACTGACTGGGTACCTCCTCGCAACGTGTTTATAGGGAAATGGATGCCACAAAAAGCTATCTTATGTGAGTATTATTTTATGTATTTTATTATTATTATTATTTATTTATTAAACTTACACACACTATCTGAGAGCACACACATCACTATCTATCTCTATATTTTTGAATGATTTTGTACCGACTTACTTGCGATACTGTTTAATTGTTGTATAAATTCGAAGATATTAATATTGCAAAGGTTGTAAGTTCCTGATTGTTATACATAATTATGTCGGTGTCTAGTTCCATAAGCTGGGGCATATGAGCCGAATTTAATTATGTCTCTTTTCTTAGGTCATCCAAAAGTGGTTGCATTTATAACACATTATGGAATGTTGAGTACTTCAGAGGCTTTGCATTGTGGGGTGCCTATTGTAGGTGTTCCGCTGTTTGGCGACCAGTACGCGAATGCACAGTCGGCGGTTGAAATTGGTTTGGGAGTTACTGTTGACATTTTTACTCTTAATCAACGTGCGCTGGAAGATGCTTTAAATGTTATCCTTCAAGAGAAGTAAGTTGGTTTAATATTATATGTCATAGTAAATCTCTTTTTGCCTTCCTCACCAACTTCGTAACGTTTAAGTAAATAGATTACTATAATACTAGGTATTTAAGTGAGATAGTAGTAGCCTGTAAATAATAATAATAACCCCACCGCCGTATCTCTACGTTGACGTCATGGTGGGGCTTGCGCGCTCCTAAGCTCTGTGTCAGTGTCGGCAGAGTTTACTTTGCCGAAACAGGTCTAGGGTGAGGAGCTAGACCAACAGAGATACAGAATCCTGCAGGGCAGCAAGTGGCGAGTGACCCCAGGGACCCATCTCCCGGGAGGTCTTGTTCCTCACCTTTGGCTTGTTTTTATTGGCCAGCTGGAGTGAACACTGACGAGGAAAACTGGTTCCACCTCTTTCTTGCCTTTATTGGTCGGCTTGCCAGTAGAACCGCGGGGCGCTGCTAGTATATAAATAAGTGTCGTACATATTATTGGTAGTGCGATACTAAATATATTTTTTTTTGTTTTCTCAGATACCAAAAGAAAGCAAAGGAATTATCTCGAGTCTGGAAGGACAGGCCTCTCTCCCCGATGGAGACAGCGATTTTCTGGATTGAATATGTGGCCAGAAATAAAGGAGCAGTCAACTTGAAGCCGTCGACTGTTGACATGCCACTCTATCAATACTTGATGCTTGATGCCATTTTTGTCGTAGGATCAGTTATTTTGTTATTATTATTTGTTATAGTTAAAGTAGTATTGATGGTTATTAAAAAAACACCGACACACAAGAGTGCCAAGAAAGAAAATTAGTCAGGAAAATTGATCTTAGGTAAGCAGTAGAATATTAAATAATGTATAAAAGGTCCTATTTTAATATAAACGACGCGCGGCGAACTTTGCAGACGTAGTTTAAACTTTCAAGATCAATCAAAAGTCAAAATATTTTATTTCACATAAACCTACATGTGGTGCACGATTCCAATTGCTCGTTTCGTATTGAGAAGAGCCGGCAAGTCCACGGTTACTCTTTTAAAAATAATTGACTTTAACTATGTTTTCAAATTATAGTGTTAATAGGGAGGACTGTGTGGGCCTATCGACAACTTCCCGGTACCTACTTACGGCCGAACCCAATTACCTATCTATTACCAGTTTTGGCATACTGGAGGTAGAATAACCTATCTATCTCTGGTTTTAACGTCCACATAATCTATGTCAGTAGCGATCTGTATGATTATAATTATACTGGCAGTTATAATTTGAACTGGCTACTATCAGTAGCCATCTGACAATAGGTTATTAAATTAAGGGCAAATTTTTCAATCATCTGATTATTCGAGGAATAATTTTGAAATTTTACAGATTTTTCATACAAAAACTGTCAAACGTCAATTTTATTCCTCGAATAAAAGTTATCTGGCGATGGAAAAATCAGCCCTAAGTTAAAAACAAAACAGTACCTAGATTTAAAAATAATACACTATGAATGTTTTTTTTTTGCTTAAATAGCTTGGTACGTACCTATCCAGCCTGTAATGTCTCGTAGATAACATTTCAGAGCGCAAATCGTAAGTGAAGGGGATGTGAATGTTTTACTGTTCAGGGAGAGTACAGTTATGGAATGACTTGCCCTTGTTGGTAAGGCGTGCGCAATCCTTTTCTACTTTTAAAATTATCATTCAAAAACACTTCCTCTTTCCTTAAACATCATGATTACTCATTTATTGCTCCTGTTTCATGATTTTTATTATATTTATATAGATAAGTATATGCTAAAATGTATTTATTGTACTTGTACACCACAGACTACCTACAATATTCTCTCTCCTTCCCCTTTTTAATCTATCTAAAGGTTGTCTTTAAAGATCACATTTAAAACTATGCAAAATTTCTATATATTTACAATATCTGTAATTTATATGGTGTCTGTATAATCTGTGTAAGAGTATTTTATTCTATTTTATTTTTGTAGCATTTTTCAATAAGATAGCAATGAAACAAAAACGTGCTTTTGAAATAAAATATTATCTATTCTCAAAGCAAAATTATAAGCTTTCACTAATAATTGCCTCAATTTATTACACCCCTACGTATCCGAATTTACTCTACTACAAATATGATACAACTTTACTACAAATATATGTACTTACCTGACCTTTTTCTTGAAAATGACAATCACAAATAGTGCTGAAGTCGATCTGTCATCAGTTCATCACTGTCTATAATTGTCAATAAACGTGATGCAGTAGTGATAGATCGATTTGAGCGTTGCATACCGATTGCCGATGTTACAATGCCTTTTGACGAGAATCTCGTGAAACCTAAGGAAATATCATACCCACCACCATAATTATATAATCACCACGCCGTACGTTGCAGTGTCTTTTTTTGTTAGGAACCTTCTCCGGCGCGCAACAACAACTTACCAAAGTTTCATTACAATCGGTCGAGACATTTTCGAGTGTTTGTAAGAATAATGAACGGCAATTGATTTTTTAACCGACTTCCAAAAAGGAGGAGGTTATATGTTCGACTTTATGTATTTTTTTGAAGAAGAAAATATTATCTTGACTGCACGCGAGGTGTTCGACATGTGGAATATAGACTCGGCCTGGCTCGGACAGTGTCAATTGTCATAACGGCAAATGTTCAAAGGGCCATACTGCCGTGGCATAACTAAAATGCCGTTATCCGACATCTGGCCGATTTTAAACTTTTAATGATATTATAAAGAGAAAAAAAATTCTATGGATCTGTTTCCGAATTTTCAATAGCTTGAATAGCAAGGTATTGAAAATTCGGAAACAGATCCATAGATTTTTTTTTCTCTTTATAATAGCATTAAAAGTTAAAAATCGACCAGATGTCGGATAACGGCATTTTAATTATGCCACGGCAGCATAGAGCTTTATCTCATGAGGCTCCGCTAGCCTGATTCAGAACGCAGCTCTTCTCGATATGCATTATGAATTGTGAGATCCTTCTCACAATTTACACACAAAATATTAAAAAATGTGATTGAAATAATCATGTAAAGAAAATAAGACTAAAATATGTATTAAAACGATTTATTCTTCGTTCGTCCCGAAGTTTTGTCCCACATTCCAAAAAATTCTTAGTTCGTCCCATATCACTATTGAAACATGCACGTAGACTTCTTAGCATCTTGAACTCTAAATTATGACAAATAAAGAATAACGTGCACCTGTTTATTTCTTATACTTAGGTACATTGTCAGCATGCATGCACCTATTAACGAGAACAATAGTCGTTTTCAAGCTAATGGATTTTACCTATATGTGGTTCACAGTCAGTCAGTATTTTTTTTGTAAACTAGCCGCACTGAAGATTGGCATAGTTTTAATTATTAAAGTAAACAATAAGTTAAAAAAATCAGGTCCCTCTGGTTTTAAAATGAAGATATTAACAATATTGAGTTTGTTCTTTCATGTAGTTAAATGTGACAGTTACAAAATACTAACAATATTCCCTCACCGCGGACGAAGTCATCACATATATTTTTCGGCGCTAGTTGAGGAGTTAGCTATGAGGCAGCATGATGTGACAGTGGTGAGTCACTACTCTATGCCGGCACTACCTACCCTGCGACACATTTCCCTAGAGGATGAAGAAAATGCTAGTGATCGTGTTAATATCGAAGAACATTTGAAATTACTGTCTAGATCAGACTTTTTCGTAGCCTACGGAGGAGCTCATGCTTGTCGATATTTAGCTAACACAAATTGTAAAAAATTGATGAGCAATCGAGAAGTACAAGAGCTAATAATATCGGCGGAACATTTCGATGTGGTAATAGTTGAGCAATTTGTGACGGATTGTGGCTTGGCTGGCTGTTGCCTACAAGTTGAATGCGCCTACAATGGGGATCACCACTCATATTCTGATGCCATGGACCTACTCTAGGATAGGTGTATCTAACAATCCAGCGTATGTACCCAACCGCTTTTTTGGCTACGGAACGAGGCCAAACATATGGAATAAAATAAAAGGTGCTATAATTAACTTTGGAATGAATATTTACTATGCACATGTGATACAGCCTAGTGACCAGGAGATGGTGAATGAAGTGTATTCAGATATACCACTTTTGGAAGACCTTGGGAAAAATATATCTTTAATAATGATAAATCAGTATTTTCCATTAACTGGTCCACGTTTATATAGCTCTAATGTTGTGGAAATTGGTGGCATGCATATAAAAGAAAATGATGTAATAGAAGATAAGGTGTGTAATCTAACTTACATAATGACATAAGATAGCTACCGGCAGAATTTGATGTCAGATTCCTTTTGAAATGATCAAAGGGTTCATTGAAGGATGAAATTGATGTAAAATCAAGAATGTATTTTAGAATCCACTACGTTGTGGTACTCAAATCAATATTTCTAATCTGTTCCTATGTTGGGGTCGGCTTCCAATCTAACCGGATGCAGCTGAGTAGCATTATATTACATAGAGTGATGCCTATCTGACCTCCACAACCCAGCTACTGGATAACACTTCTTGGCACGACAGCGTCAGACTTTTGGGTTTCTTACTACCCGTAACGACTGTCAAAGATCTAGAATGACAGCCGAGAGCAACAGCCGAGAGCAACAGCTTAACGTGCTTTCGGAAGCACGGATAGGTCTTGATATGTAATGGATGGTCACCCATCCTCGAACCGACTGTGGCAAGCGGAGCTTACCCTTAAACCAACCAACCAACCCGTGCGGCTGTCGTTATTTAGCCACGAGCCCCTCGACTACGTTGTGGTACTCCATACATTTATTTGTACTAATGTTACAGGGTTTACAAAACTATTTGGATAATGCAAACAATGGCGTGATTTATATTAGTTTTGGAACTGTAGCATCGAATTTATCTCGCAAAATAACAAATGAAATAAAAAAGGTTGTTGAAAGTGAAAACAGCGATATGCTATTTGTTTGGAAAACAGATCTCACTGACTGGGTACCTCCTCGCAACGTGTTCATAGGGAAATGGATGCCACAAAAAGCTATCTTATGTGAGTCTTATGGCCATTTTCATTAATATTACGCGGCATCTAAAAGTAATGCCTAATAAAAGCGCACCGTTGGATTTTTAGCACTCGGCGTTTAGCCGATCGTTGATTGCTGTGTAATACAACGCGCGGGGTCTGCGCTAGTAACAAAAAAATTTAAAGGGAATCATTTGTATGGGCATGTGATGAGAAGAGATGAAACGCATATAACTAAAAGAGTGATGGATATAAATGTTGATGGATGGATAGAGAGAGAAAGGAAGACAAAAAAAAGGACGAATGTATTGTGTGAGAGATGATATGAAATAAGTAGGAGTGAATAATAGAGTGACAGCTGACAGTGAAGAATGCAATAAAACAAAGACAATAAAAACCGTGTTGCACCGAACTCAAGTAACATGGGACAAGGGCAAGACGATTAAGAGCACTTACCTATGTACTTAGCTTACTTATTTTTGTATCATAAGATGTTAATTGCTATGTGCAAACATATAATAAGTCAATTGTGTGCATCTCGATGTTTGAATTAACAAACGTAGGTGCCATCTTTAATTGTTGCTATTTTCTAGGTCATCCAAAAGTGGTTGCATTTATAACACATTCTGGAATGTTGAGTACCTCCGAGGCTTTACATTGTGGGGTGCCTATTGTGGGTGTTCCTCTGTTTGGAGACCAGTATGCGAATGCACAGTCAGCTGTTGAAAGTGGTTTAGGAGTCGTTGTTGACATTCTTACTCTTAATCAGCATGTGCTGGAAGATGCCTTAAACATGATTCTCGAAGAGAAGTAAGTTGGTGAAATATTGTATTATCTAAAAGTAGTCTTATGTGGCAACTAAAGAATATAACTGATCAAATTCATTAAAAGATCATAAAATACGTTTGAAGATGTACCTAGATACACTACCTACATTGAACAAAATAATAACCCATTTCTAGGAAAAATTTAATTCCATTGTTGTAGAAAACGTTTCAAACTATTACGACGTGGTCCTCTAAGATTTTAATTATGTTTTATTTACACAAATCGCTGTTAAACGGTGAAACATTTTTTCTTTTGTTTTTTCAGATATCAAGAGAGAGCAAAGAAATTGTCACGAGTCTGGAAGGACAGGCCACTATCCCCGATGGATACAGCGATATTCTGGATTGAATATGTCGCTAGGAATAAAGGAGCAGTCAACTTGAAGCCGCCGACTGTTGACATGCCACTGTATCAATACTTGATGCAATTTTTGTTGTGGGATCAGTATTTATGTCAATACTATTTATAGGAATTAAAGTTGTATCGTTTGTTTTAAACAAATCTGCAACACAGAAGAGTGTGTCTAAAATAAAGAAAAATAATTAGAATAAAATTGACAACTTTTAGAAAAGCTTGTTTATTTTCCCCAATCTGTTTAAATCACTTCAAGAAGAAATTTTAAGAAGATAAGCCCCCAGCATGAATTTCATTGCGATACTGTATCTTGGTATCATCTATGGGGCTTAAATTCTTAGTATGGATGTTTTTGTTTTGGAACTGCTTCGATATGAAAATCTTGGCACGAACTAGGATGCTCTACATAATATCATGTTCCTTCCTTCAACTGCGTCCATCTGCAATTGCTGCATCTATGTAGGTATGTATGCATTGCAGAAGACGTACTGTGAAGCTCGTTGAAATAGTTTTATAAATTCATCAATCTATTTTTCTACTATCTGCATAGGTACTTAGGTATTATGATTCTGATTAAAACTATTGTTACAAATAATAAATAGCTACTAGTTTTATTTTATCAACTGATAAAACCAAATGTACTGTGAACCCTGTTGCAAAGAATAGTAAGTCAATATCATAAACACAGATTTTTTTTTCTTACAAAATATTGTACATTCTACTTTGGTGCGGTAGAGATACAGTACCCGGGCGTTATTAAGACATACGAGTAAGTATGGAGTTATAGAAAAAGCGGGTGTGAAAACGTAAAAAAAGTTGGAACTTTTTCTTTCAATATCTACATAAATTAATGACATAGCTAGACTGTTTTCCAGTTCTCAATGGCATACCATTGAGAACTGGAAAACTGTCTAGCTACTATTAGTTTTTTTTTACCGGTCCATAGACCGGTAAAAAAATGAATAGTGGTGTTGAGACCAGTCCTCTCAACATCGCCGCATGCTGCCGCGCTGGCGACAGTGAACGAGAGGTGCGGGGTCCGCGGGGAGTCATTCGGCCGAACGAACGGCTGAGCGCGGGCCCCCGAACCTCACCAGTCCAGTCGCACTCCTCCGCGCCTCCTGTGCTAAGCGCTTGCGCGTTTGAATAACGTTTATATTTTCTTGTTAACCTTTTACCGTTGTCATTGTGACACCGTTGTAATATCTACATTACACATGTTATACAGTCCACTCACCTTTCATTCTGCTCCACTATGACATATCGTCGCGATCTGTAGTGGCGGAAAGAAAATATCTAAGTGCAGTATAAACTCCTGGCTTGGTCTGTCTTGTACCTAGTATCTATTATTTTTAAGAAATAGGTCATTGAACAAGTAATATAATTATAAATATTTTTTGTAAACACGTGTTATGTCAGACAACCCAAATAAATTTATCTTTATCTTATCTTATTTTAAAGTCTGTTGCTCTAGCGTGCACCGTTTTATTTCGTATTAGTTTAGCATCAGTATAGGTGTGAATGAGAATGATAGATAGTCGCAAGTGAATGTGTTAAATGCTTCATAGACAGTTTTATTACAACTTATCTTAGTGAAATTGCTTTGTTGTAAATCACTCAAGTGCGTGTGCGTTAATAAACCACTTTCGTCATTTTAACTTTCAAGTTGTCAGTAGGTACGCCTATTCTAAATAGGTAGCGACCTATGTTTTAAAATGAAGATATTAATAATACTAGTGTTTTACTTCATTGTTAAATGTGATAGTTTCAAAATACTGGCTATATTTCCGCATAATGGACGGAGTCACCACATATTTTTTACGGCACTAGTTGAAGAATTAGCTAAGGAGCAGCATGATGTGACAGTGATCAACTACCACCCTGTGCCGGCACTACCTACCCTACGTCACATTTCCCTACAGGATAATGAAAATGAAAGTGATCAAGTAAATATCGAAGAACATCTGAAAATCCTCTCCAGATCAGACTTTTCAGTAGCATACGAGGAAGCTATCGGATGTGGAGGTTTAGCGAACTTAAATTGTAAAAAATTGATGAGCAATCGAAAAGTACAAGAGCTAATAACATCGGCGGCACATTTCGATGTGGTGATAGTTGAGCAATTTGTGACTGACTGTGGTTTGGCTGTTGCCTACAAGTTGAATGCGCCTGCAATAGGAATGACCAGTCATATTTTGTTCCCATGGACCTACTCAAGATTAGGTGCTCCAAACAGTCCAGCATATGTACCGAATCACTTTTTTGCTTCCGGAACAAATCCAAACATCTGGAATAAAATAAAGAGTGCTATCATAAACTTTGGTATGAATACCTACTATACACATGTGACACAGAGAATTGATCAGGAAATTATAAATGAAGTGTATCCCGATGTCCCACACTTAGAGGAGCTTGGGAAAAATATGTCTTTGATAATGATAAATCAGTATTTTCCTTTAACTGGACCACGTTTATATAGCTCTAATGTAATAGAAGTTGGTGGCATGCATATAAAAGAAAATGTTCAAATCGAAGATAAGGTTTGTAGTCACCGAATAGCTGATGTTGCTTCTAATTCATTTGTGGATGATCAAAGGTAGTCCTTTGTGCAAAGTATTTATTAATTTAAGTAATGTACCTACTCTGCTTACCTACCTAAAAATTATGTTACAGGGTTTACAAAAGTTTTTGGATAATGCAAACAAAGGTGTGGTATATATTAGTTTTGGAAGTGTAGCATCGAATGTCTCTCGCAAAATAACAAATGAAATTAAGAAAGTTGTTGAAAAGCAGAATAGCAATCTGCTATTTATTTGGAAAACAGATCTCGCAGATTGGGTGCCACCTAGCAATGTGTTCGTTGGGAAATGGATGCCACAGAAAGCTATCATATGTGAGTCTAATCTGATGAGATTTTTGATACCAATTCATATCTTTTTAATGAGATAATTTTAAAGATATGAATTGCTATCGAGTTAACCTACAGCCACAGTTTTGGCAGCAGTGGCCCAGTGGTATCGGCCCCGACTTACGAGTTATTAGTCGTAGGTTCGAACCCAGACAGGCGCTTTACTTTGTGTAAATTATTTCATCAGCACTGCTCTCAAAACGGTGAAGGAGAACATCGTAAGGAAACCGGCATGTCATAAAATAAAAAAAAAAAGTGAACCGTCACGGGACGCCTGGCAGATGTGAAACATTGCGCATGGCGACGCGTCGCCACACAGTACACAAGACTGTGATTGTATATATACACCATCATATAGCGTGGCGACGCGTCGCCACGCCAGAAATTTGTTTT
The DNA here is from genome assembly GCA_927399505.1 of Luperina testacea. Lineage (NCBI taxonomy): Eukaryota > Metazoa > Arthropoda > Insecta > Lepidoptera > Noctuidae > Luperina > Luperina testacea. Next base: position 10,405,973 of record OV656768.1, on the reverse strand, counting down.
ACGTGCGGCTATAGATGTTTCACATCAAAAAAAATCTAAGACATGTGACATCTACCAACCCGCACCGGGCCCGCGTGGTGGATAACGGCCTGCTCCCTCTAACAGAGAAGAGGCCTGTGTCCCAGCAGTGGGAAAGTTATGGACGGATTATGATAAACCTCCAGCTCATTATCTTTATTATATCGTCGTCTAAATCAATAAGCATAGGCAAACATAGAATTTATTATTTATATCCTGTTTCTAGGTCACCCGAAAGTGGTTGCATTTATAACACATTCTGGAATGTTGAGTACCTCGGAGGCTATACATTGTGGGGTGCCTATTGTAGCTATTCCACTATTTGGAGAGCAGTACTCAAATGCACAGTCGGCTGTCGAAAGTGGACTAGGAGTTGCTGTTGACGTTTTAACTCTTAATAAACGTGTGCTTGAAGATTCTTTAAATATAGTTCTTCAAGAGAAGTAAGTACGGTATTGCTTCATTGCAATAGTAATATATAAGTAAATGCTTCATTGTTTTATTATAAAGTAGTCTTGGTGTGGAAAATGTAAACAATGGAATTCACGTAGTACATTCATTGATATATGACAAAAATGTTCCTAGATTTAGCTACTGTTAGCAAAATAAAAGGACTGTCTGTCTGTGTGTGTGAATTCAATCTTAATTGCATATAGAAAACGTACCAAATACTTTCTACGTTGACTGCTCAGATCCAGGAGCAAATAAATAAAATACGTGGACTAAATAACATAGTGTTCAGTCAGAACTTACAAGCCTTGTATAATAAAAGGTATTCCACTCAGATTTTTGTTTGATCAACGTAATTTACATGAACTTGTAACAACTTCCTACTAAAGTGTTACTTATGTACTCGTAGACTTGTAAGTTTTGATAAACAGGGCACTGCTGTAATATACATGAATACAAGTTTAAACAAACGCAGTGTCTTTTACGTGGTAAAATTTTAAGTGACGCGCATTATTTATATATTTATTGCGCGCGCCCCGTCACCCACCGCGCGCCTCCAACGAGTCGTAGGCATGCCATGCATAGACACCAACATTACATACATAACATCACGCCTGTTTTACCCGAAGGGTCAGGCAGAAGTGTACCTAGTACGGTCGGCAACAAAACTCCATCAACACTGTCATTTTTACATAAAATTAAATTGACTAAATTTTTTTTCAATAAACTGCTTTTTAGCTTTTCACACAATAGCAAAGAGTTTATATTCTAAAAATTGTACTTCTGCTGCAATTTTGAACAAATATTTTGCTCAATAACTAAGATTAAAAAAACTAAAGTGTGACTTTTGTTGCTGACTCTACCATTTTATTCCCACCTTTCGCCAGTTATGTTCATGTCCATGTAATAGGGGGCGACCCTATGGCGACACACCGAGCACAAATGCAGAGTCCGCGCTGCTACTGAGAAATTCCTGATGAAAATAACACTGCCCGATCTGGGCATTGAACCAAGGACCTCATGCTCAGCAGTGGCCCTTGCGATTACTAGACCAACAAGGCAGTCATCACCCAATATTATCCTACTAATAATATAAACGCAAAAAAAATTGTGAGAATAGATGGAAGGATGTTTGTTACTCTAACATGCATAAACTACTGAACGGATTTTGATGACATTTTACAGTAGGTAATAATAATATAGCATTTCAAACTTTTCCTTCTCAGAGTTTGAAAATGACTAGCTGGTGCTCTTTGTGTTTCTTTTATACATCAGAATAACACATAGAATACTTTTTATTGTGATATTTTTACAGGATAGACATTTATGCGGGTAAAACCGCATGGCTAGTATTGTCATAAAACCACTGCTAAAGTGAAACAATATTCATCTTTATTTTTTAGATACCAAAAGAAAGCAAAGGAACTGTCTCGAGTCTGGAAGGACAGGCCACTTTCCCCGATGGATACAGCGATATTCTGGATTAAATATGTAGCCAGAAATAAAGGAGCAGTCAACATGAAGCCGCCGACTGTTGACATGCCACTCTATGAATACCTGATGCTTGATGCTATTTTCGTCACAGTATCAGTTTTGACGTTAATACTTTTTATAGGACTTAAATTAGTGTCATTAGCTTTGTCATTGTTTATAAAAAAATCACCAAGACAGAAGAGTTCAAAGAAAGGAAATAATAAAAAGAATAAATAATCAGGAAAAATGTTTATAAAAGAATGAGGAATAATTTAGCTTTTGACATTTATTATAAATTAGAATAGTAAATAATTATAAATTAAAACAGTTAAAAATGCGTATTATTTTTCCCGCTCTAACCACCACCTATCAGAAGAAAATTAATGAAGAATAATAAATAATCCCGAGTATTCCTAAATAAACATTCCATTGTGGTACCGTACTCGGTACGCGTCAATCTTATGATAATGAGACATGGATCTTTTTAACCGACTTCAAAAAAAGGAGGTTCTGTATTCGACTCGTATGTATGTTTGTTTATTTTGTGTTTGAGCTTGGTTTGTGCTGAACCGAAAATATTTTGTGTGTACCGTGACCACCAATATGTTTTCCAAGAGGTATGGATATGGCAGTCTCAGTCTTTTGAATTGCACATTTTGACAATGTTGCGAAACCAAGATACTTGATTTCCTCTCCTCATCTTGTTTGGCTTGGATAAGTTATGCGGGACTGTTATATCTACCCACAATCATGGCGACACATGTCAATCGATCTATCACGGCTATATCAGACGTACTGGCTACAATAGTCCAGTCAGTGAAGTTAGATCGATCCCAGGACAATTAATTGTCTCTTTTGGAGTCTTACATAAAAAACACTTCCGATTCCTAAAAAATGTATTTTAAAACAAGTTACTGTTGGATAATCGTGGCTACAAGGTTGTGCCTATGCAAGTTATCTTCGGTAATTTGACGATAAAATACAGTGATAGTATGTTGGATTATTGATTCCCCTAGACGCGGTAGTATGCCCGACAAATATCAATAGTCTTCTTCAGTCCTTCGCAATATAGCTTTGGTAGTTATCCATCATCATAACTTTTCCATAATCACACCGAAAAACTTCTATCAGATTAAAGCCGACAGTTGATTAGTTTCATCAAAGAGGTCGTCGAAATGCAGCCAGAACACGATGTCAAAGAAGTCTACATCGGACGCAGAAGAAGCATAAGCCTACGTGCGTCCTGTGACAGCATACCTCCCTGCGACTGCAGGGCAGTTTTCATACATTTTTCCAAATCAGCGCAAACCGGCGCCAACTAATCAGATAGGAACTTGTCGGCATTTTTATATCGTACTCGTCACCAGCGTTCTACATGAACTGTACCGAGAATTGAACCAACACTAATGCGAAAAAAATACAGCTGATTTTTTTATGGTACCAATCGATAATCCTATAATGTAAAAAAAAAACAAACATGAGCTGCAGGAAACCCAACTCACCAAAATTCAAGGAGGACACATTTGACTACTACTACTACTACTACTTACATACTGTTTTAATTTGCGAAGCCATGTATGATTCCAGAGAGAAACGACATAATAGATAATTAATGGTGGGTCATTCAGGGTGAAGGAATCGATGTAGCGCGAGCCACCATCACTCTTGGTTTTGACTTGTATTGATAACCTAACTGAAATCATTGGGCAATCATCATTATTGCGCGGTCATTGGGTTAATATTCATAGATAGATAACCGTCAGATTCCTCACAGTCAGCGGTTGTTGTAGAAGAATTTGAATATATAATTCAGTTACTAACAAACCGTGCACATTAGCGTTAATTGTTTAAAAAAAATTAAAATATTCGTATTCTATTTTTACTTACTTACTCGTTAATTGTGATAGTTACAGAATCCTGGCTATATTTCCTCATAGTGCACGAAGTCACCATATTTATTTCACGCCTGTTGTGGAAGAATTAGCAGTACCTACGACAACATAATGTGACTGTGATAAACTACCATCCCGTGCAAAAATTACCCACTTTACGTCAAATATCACTCTAGGATAGAGAAGATGCTACTAGTGCTTGTGTTGACATAGAGAAACGTATGGAAGTCCTATCTATTTCCGACGTGTCCTTGACGTACGCTACTGCTCAGGTGTTTAAAAATATAGCAAATAAAAATTGTAAGAAACTAATGAACAGTCGAGAAGTACAAGAGTTAATAACATTGGCGGCAGATTTCAATGTGGTAGAGCAATTTGTGACGGACTGTGGCTTGGCTGTTGCCTACAAGTTGAATGCGCCTGCAATAGGAATAGCAGCCAATATTTTAAGCCCATGGACCTACTCCAGGTTAGGTGCGCCTAACAACCCAGCATATGTACCAAACCACTTTTTCGGTTCTGCAGTGCGATTCTGTAACCATCTCACCGTGAAAACTTAGGTGAAGTGAGCGTGGAGTGAACTGTCAGTGTCATCTTACCAGATACTAGGGATTGACCAAGCATACATTTACAATCATAATCGAGATTTTAATAATATTTTTTAATGCAAATCCTATTGATATTTTTATATAATTCAAAGCTAGTATTTTAGTGGTCAAAACAGTAATATTTTGTGGGGTTTTACTTACAATAAAATAGCAAAACAGAAGCGCAGTCAGAATCTCAACCTTGTTTTTTTTTTTCTTTTTTCCCTAGACTAGTAAGTCCTTATATAGCCAGACAGCGCCAGCGCCTAACGCGCTTGCGCGGCGTGAAATATGGCTCATTCCGAATTAAGTCATCATCGCTCACATGAATGCTGCTTTCCGATTTAGATAAATCACCACTATGGCAGCTGAGAGTCAGTAATTTAATATACCTATTCACTTGAACAGTTACTCATGGTCGGATTATAGTATTTATTTGTGTATACACCACGAATTTCTTCTTCTTTGGTAAGGTGGCGACTGTAGCCAGAAGCACAATTTCGAAAATGCCACGTTAGTTTAAAGATCGGTGATAATTATTAATTTAGGCCCTAAATGAAAAACCGACCATGCCCTAAATTTTAGGGCATGGTCGGTAGTCGGCGTTATCGCAAGATGGCACATGCCATGACTTCATATATGTCGATTCACGGGACATCGTTATCGCGTTCACGTTAATTCAGAAAAGGGCCCTAATTCACTATGACCACTTAATGATTCGTTACTTCGAAACCACGTCAATTCCTTAATAACCTAATCACTACATCTGCTATTAACGTATTCTCTATGACACAATGACCGAAACCGGTTTGAACTGTCAAAATACCACGCTTGACAAACGTACGGCGTGGTAAGATTATGCGGGGAATAATAGATAAATACCATACAGCAGAATTGGGGTCAAGGTGTAAGCACGCTGTAGTCGATTACAGTGCAATTCGGAATGTACCATATATCACTCCACTCGAATCTCGTAACCATGGCAACACCACCTCGGCGTCAACAACACCTCCACCAGCCGCGTTTTGACGAATACCTCGTCTTTTTCTACTTTAGAGTTAACTAATTTTAATTGAATATTGTGACTAATTCTAATTTATGATTATTTATTTATGCATTGACTGTAGAAATGATTCCATATTGTTGATTGTATTTAGCATGCAACCATATTTGTACGCCTCTTGGCATAACATAGCGACCTATGAATTTTAATTTAAGAACTGTATTTACTACCTATGTTAGACAAATAAAAAATGATTATGATTATTATAATTACACATTTTGAAAATCGCTCAACGAAAACTTTGCTTAATCTGCCCCTTGGCAGACTCTAAGGCAGGGTCGCCATGGTGTATTATATTAATTATTAATATTATTACCATAATTTCCTAATGTTCTTATACATGACGCCTTACAAGTTAAATATGTAAAAACAAATCTCTAATGTGATGAGTGACTAACGCGCAAGCGCGGCGTGATCTTATCACTTCACCTTCACTCCACCCGATTCACGACATTAAATGTCGTGAATCGGGTGAAGGGAAGGTGAAGTGATCACGCAATCTGCAATGTGATAATGACAGTGATTAACGCGCAAGCGCGGCGTGATCTTATCACTTCACTTTCACTTCACCCGATTTACGACATTTAGTGTCGTGAATCGGGTGAAGTGATCACGCCACACAAACTACGTGGGAATCAAAAAATCTCTTTTATGATTGTAAATGTTTGCTTGGTCAATCCCTAGCATCAGTAGGATAACACTGACAGCTCACTCCACGCAAGTATTCACGGTGAGATTTTTACAGAATCGACATGCTGGAACAAAGCCAAACCTATTGAATAGAATAAAGAGTGTAGTAATAAATTTTGGGATGAATATGTACTATACATATGTTATACAGAGAAGTAATCAGGACATTGTGAATGAAGTGTATCGCGACACGCCACTCTTAGAAGACCTTGGGAAAAATATGTCTGATAATGATAAATCAGTATTTCCCATTACCTAGTCCGTGTTTATAAAGCTATAATGCTTCGATCAATAATAGCTATAATGTTATAGTTGGTGGCATGCACATCAATCAGTATGATCGAATATCAGATAAGGTTTGTAATTTTAAACTACATATTTATTTATACTAGTGATGTAGATGCGAAATAAATTCGAATAATCATTGTAGTATTTGATTGTGATGAGGAATTCTTGCTAACTGGAAATTGCAATGCCTATTACTTTAGGACTTTCATAGTCATATTCATCATGGTTTTTACCCGACTGCGCCAGAAGGAGGGTTATGTTTTTCGAGTGTATGTATGTATATTTCTTTGGCACGCTCTGTAGCCTAAACGGCTTGATCGACATCAGCTTGAAAGGTGCTGTTAGATTCGTCTTAATTGTGAGAGTGACACTGAGTATATCAAAATTGAAAAAAAAAAATATTAAAATGGACGATTTTTTTTGCCCAGCACCTATCGAGTGGCCAGTGGGGTATCAAAATAAAGGGTTTTAAAAGGTGATTACAAAAATATATACAACTTATATGGTTAAAAGTAATTCGAAATGACAAATCGTAAAAAACACGTATCGAGAACTAAATCGTCTGCGAAGTCTTTTACATTGTTAGGTAACTAAAAAGCTGTAAATAAAAAAGGAATTAAAAAAAAAAACTCGACTGCGGTAAAAACTTAAGTTAAAAAAACTGAAAAGCTAAAAACAAGCCTATTTTAAATTAAATAAAAGTTGGAAGCAGCCCAGGACCCATACATTTTTATTATATTTTCAAATTCAAATAGGTCCCGCGCCTGCTTCCAATTTTTATTTAATTTAAAATGGGCTTGTTTTTAGCTTTTCAGTTTTTTTAAGCTTAAGTTTTTATCGCAGTCGGGTTTTTAATTTTTTTTAATTATTTTTTTATTGTTAAAAATATGCATTCATTGTTGTGAATTAGATTTTTTTTTATTTTCAGGTCATCCAAATGTACTTAGTTTTATTTCGCATTCTGGGGGCCTAAAAAGGCCACTTTGGCAGAATCATAAAAGTATAACATTATGAATCATAATGGACAGTTAACTGTTAAGTTAATCGTACCAGTCAGTGGTTGTAATAGCTTACACTCTATGTAAAGTATTATCGTTGGTTTTGATAGCACTCTTTGGAAAACAGAAAGTAAAGAGAAGGAAGATAGATTATAATTAAAATACAGATGAACTTAGGATTTATTTAATACTTACTTACAAAAATACAAATAATGATTGCACTATCCAGACAATCGCAAACAAAGCAGAAATATCTTCTTTTTGCTTTGGAAACAACATTTCACTTGCATTTATGTTGTGGCGTTACGTCATCAATGGTCCAAATCCAATGAATTATTATTTTTGAATAAGAATTCTTTTCTCTGTTGAAGATTGTTTGCCATTAATACAATTTCATTTGGGTTCATGCTCTTTTTACATGATGAGTGTCGTTATCACATCCCGCTAGACATTTTTATTACGTATAAGTGGTGGTTCCACTTACTTGTTCTATTAAAATACGACCCTAACAGATAAAAAAAAAATAATATAAAAACTAACTAACCCTATCAAATCTATGCTCGCTTTTTCTTTTCAGTCTTTGTTGTCTTTATAATTTTCTTCGAACTGCAGCATTTTTTTAGGAGTGTTATAACTAGAATAAGATATATACTAAACATTGTGATTAATACCAACGCCACATCTAGGTTGATGTACTGGTATAATGGTACATCAGCTGCGGCCGTTCTGAAGTTGAAGTTTGGATGCTTAGCGGCAAATTCTGTCCAATATACAGCGGTGTCCATGGGAGACATTGGACGATCATGCCACGCTCTTGATATTTGCTCCACTCTCTGCCGAAATCTGAAAAACAATGTAATTGTTTTGAAAACTTTCGAAATATTTGATAGGAGGACACAATCTCAGCTAAACTAACATGTTATATTTTACGTTTTTGACCTTTTTTTAAGGCACGTGTAATTATCTAAATTTGATATAAAGAACAACTCAAATTCATGCAAGAATTAACATTTTAGTATAGGTAGGTACCTGCAATATTGTAATATTTATTTTTACTAAGTGGATGTTTGTGTTTTGGAATAAAAACGCAAAAGTATAGTATTCTGTCAAATTCACTGTTTTCACAAGCAAGGTGCCAATTACTGAGATACTGTTATTTCGTGAAAATTCAACAAACTGTGAGTACTGTGACATCTTATTTAGATGTCTTGGAGCACGATATGAGCACGATAAATATGCGTTTCACGGTAATTAAACATCTTGTTACCTTGTTAGGTAACAAGATGTTTAATTAATTATTTATTTAGATGTTTAATTTGTGATGTTTATTAGATGCCTAATAGGATGTTTAATTACATTGTCTTATTGATTTTTGTCGTCAAAACCAGAAACTACTAGATATGCCTTAGGAGTCAAAGTTCCCGTAAGCGCGTGCTGCTTAAATTTATTTATATCTCCATTATCTGCATAGACATTTCCCAACTTTGTTGGGGTTGGCTTCCAGTCTAACCGGATGCAGCTGAATACCAGTATTTTACGTGGAGGGACTGCCTATCTGACCTCCACAACGTAATACGATATCCTTTGGTAAGACTGGTTGTCAGATTTTCGGGCTTCTGACGATCCGTAACGACTGCCAAAGATCCACGAATGACAGCCGGGACCAACAGGTAGGTATGTAAAGATGGTCACCCATCCACAGACCAACCGCGGCAAGCGTAGCTTAACCTCATCAATCGACCCGCTCGGCTGTTATAACTTAGACAAAAGATACTTCCACTCTATTTATTTATATCTATGTACGAGTACATAATTAGCCTACTTACGGATTTCAATCTTTTTTAAAGATAATTATAATCAACATAATTTTTTTAATTTAGTAGTAGGTATCTTTTGCTGAAAATTATTATTTTCCTTTTGAGATTCCTACGGTACTTATTATTATGATTAGATTTGAAAGAGGTTTACGTTACTGTTAAACCTACAAGAAAGAATGTCTCTAAATAGCACAGTTTTTGAGAAACCAGCAATCCTTATCGAACATGCTTAGGTATTTAGTTACACGACCCGTAAAAATCTAAACTTTGAAAATGGAAATACATATTCCACCGAAAACATTTTCATGTAAAATGTTGCCAAGACGAGCCAACATATGGCTCGCACTGTCAAAAGTTATCAGATCTCATGTAGAGATAAGCTTCTAACTCTACACGCCCTAACTCTACAAGCCCTAACTTCACAAACTCTACACCTTAGTCAAAAAAATAAGAAGCTTGGCCGTTTCTTTACTACAAGAACTATTGTATAACAGAAAAGTAATGAACGGTGAATACATTTTTCACCTTACGCCTAATGTGATGGTAGCGAAACGGCCAAGCCACATGTAGAGACGCCAAACTACTACAATCAATTCTGTCAAATTTCTTTAATAGATTTTCAACTTTATCGCTGAAGCAAAAAATTCAAAGTTGATTGGGAAAAGTTTACAGTTTCGGGTAGCTTGATGTGCTGGCGTCTGTACCACTAAGTTTGTCGGTATAGCCAGCAGCCGACCGGACGTAGATACAAGATTTACTGTACAAAGCATGAATTAACTCTTCATACTTCCCGGACAAACACTTATCTTTCAAAGCCCACCATAACACATACCGAGGTACCTATCATACATTTTCTCCAAATCAATAAACACAATGTGCAGGTTCTTGTGTGCGCGTATTTTCTTCTCGCGTAATTGGCGGAGTGCATAAGTGGTGTCCATGGTTCCTCGACTTGGCATAAACCTCAACTGGTTCGGAGTAATCTCACTCTCCTCTCGCAATCTTTTCTCTATTACTTTCTCCCATACCATTTATTCTCTTCATTCATTCGTTCTTTTATTCAGAAAATATCATCGTCAGTATGCCACAGATAACTATTACTAGTCAGAGATGTACGCTCGTTCTTTTTATCTCAGCAAAGTGCCTTTATGATGACAAAAAAGCCACTTTGCTGAGATAAGGTAGGATAATTATCAAGTGAAGGGGCCCGTCAGGGCCGAAGCCTGCCGGGTCAGCGGGATTGTCCGAAAGGGTTACCGTTGGCCCGGAACATAAAGGGCTAAGAAAGGAATACGGGTGGGTTTTAGTCAGTAAGAGTCTGACACTCCCTTCCGCTCCACCCAGAGCGGGAGGGGTCAATTGATGATTTCCCATCCTCAAAAAAAAAAAGGATTGTACTTAGTAAGTACGTCACGTTATTTTTATTTGACTTTAAAATATACTAACTTGGGATCCAATACTTTTTTGAAAGCATTCAGTAGGTTTTCCGCCGTTAAGTCTCTAACTTGTACTTGCACTCCAAGGCCGCTTTCTTCGATGGCTGCGGCGTTAGCAGGCTGGTCCCCTACCAGCGGCATGGCTACCATTGGGACTCCATAGTGTATGGCTTCTGTCGTACCACCGTTTCCAGCGTGGGACAAAAATGCTAGGGTTTTCGGATGTGCTGAAATTTTACAAGGTGACTTAAATTACTCGACCTCATGTGACTTTTAGGTAGGTGCTAATTTTACTAGTAATTTGTAATTGTGGAAATTATTCTCATCCTTCAAAAGATGGTGGTTTTAAGTACGTGCGTTTTAGTTCTCACAATTTTATTGTTTAAGCTAAATATAGACAACGAGCTCAGATAAACATAAAAGCAGAAGATACGGTACGCTCTTACATTACAATCACTAAACCAGGGCTCGGCGAACAACTAAATGCAACTAAACGAAACTACCGATCACAGTAGCATACTTAGGTACTGTTATTGATAAACAAGAATAGAGATAGGGTCCTGCAGAGTCGTGCGAGCCCAACCTCGTTAGCTACCGAATTTTTACGATTATGAATAACATAACATTGATAAATGATAAATGATTTTATTTCTGTAAGTAGGTTTGCACAAACACTTTTACACGTCAATCATAAATTTTTTAAACTAGATGAGGTCGGCGTTTCCTATCTGACTACTCTGAGAAGAAAGGCCGAAACAAACTCAGAGGTCATAGTCTCTTTTAAAGTCCAGACATAATCTTGGTCAAGTTATATGAAGACCATGTAGGTCGATGTCTGAGATGGTCTTTTGAGGAAAGAACCACACAGATTGAGAGGACCTGTCCAGTCAGTGCACGCATTTGTCAGAAATCATGCAGCTCAACTCAAGACTTAAGGAGCTCAACGATTCGACGAACAATACCAAAGAAAGGACATTTGGGTAGGCCACATAAGTTACTCAAACTGCCAGACCATAGGGAGAATAATAATAAATATAAAATGCCTAAATTAAATGACCCACATCGTCTTCACATTCTTAATAATTAAAATAATATAATACTTTAAAAAGTAAGCAAATGTCAGTAAAAAAAAAAATCATTAATGTCAATGTGTATATAAAAAAAAAACATCAAAAACACTCAAAATGCAGAAATTGGAAGCAACTCAATCCCAAGCCTTTGTATCCTCAATATAATCTTTAACGGTATAAAAGGCTTTCTGGCACAACTTACGTTTAATGAACGATTTAAATTTATTAAGGCTTAGATCTTGAACGTGGCTTGGTAGTTTATTATAAAAGTGTATACATTGGCATCTGAACGAGCCACCTATTTTCTTGAGCCTTGTTGTAGGTACAACATATTTGTGTTTGTTTCTAGTATTTATATTATGGATATCACTGTATTTTTTGAACAATTTTATGTTTTTATGGGCATATAAAAGATTTTCATAAATATACTGAGAAGGCACAGTCATTACATTAATCTCTTTAAATTTGTCTCTGAGAGAGTGTCTCGGACTTAATTTATAAATTGATCGAACAGCACGCTTCTGCAAAACAAAGATAGTCTGAATATCGGCGGCATTTCCCCACAATAGAATACCGTACGACATTACACTATGAAAATAACTAAAGTACACTAAACGGGCAGTATCTATATCAGTTAAATTACGAATTTTTCTAACGGCGTATGCTGCGGAACTTAGCTTTTTTGACAGTTTATCTATATGCGGACCCCACTGAAGCTTAGCATCCAAAGTTATGCCCAAGAATACCGTGCTGTCTTCAGGATTCAATTCCTCGCCTTTTATCAACACATTAGTTTTCACCTGCCTAACGTGGGGTAGCGTAAACTTAATACATTTGGTTTTTTTCTCGTTTAGAAGCAAATTATTAACATTGAACCAGTGGACTACTTTCGAAATCGCGCTATTTACATCGTCAGTAACCAACTGCTGACGTTTAAGTTTAAACAAAAGTGAAGTGTCATCTGCAAACAACACTATATCATGATTATCTTTTATGAGGTACGGCAAGTCATTGATATAAATAAGAAACAAGAAAGGACCAAGAATCGAGCCCTGTGGGACTCCCATCGTTACTAAAGATCCGGGTGATCTTTCTCCATTAACGTCAACGCTCTGAATCCTTTTACTCAAGTATGAAGTAAGAAGATCCAGAGCAGTATTCCGGATCCTGTAGTGGTGGAGTTTCCTGATTAACGTTTCGTGAAGAACGCAATCGAATGCCTTGGACAAATCACAAAAGATGCCCAAGGCATCGCATTTATCTTCCCATGCATTATAAATATGTCCTAAAAGTTCAACACCGGCATCAGTATGGGATTGAGGTAGCGTTGGCGAGAGTCGCGCGAATAATCACATCGTATCTCTCACGCCTGTTTTGTATTATCTCGCTCTTGTTGAAAATTATAATTGTTGGCTGTACTGACGTAGCATGAAAAGTAATCACGTGTGTCTTATTTTTCTTTCTTAAATGATCAGAGCTCTTACTAAATACACAAGAAAGCATTTTGATGCGTATGTATATAAATACATACGCATCAAAATGCTTTCTTGTGTGTTTAGATTGTGTGTATAAACACACAATCTAAAATTATTGTGCATGTGCTGTTGTTTAGATGATGGTCCGCATGTGACTGAGTGCAACTGTTTCCATTGGACTTGGTTCAATAGGACCGCGTGCTGTGATCAAGTAACGTATCTTCCGCTTTAAGTTTATCTAATACAAGGATATTTTTTATTTCTGTTCGCTGTCATTTTTATTTATTTGTTATGATTATGATAATTTATTGTACTTTAGATTTATTTAAAACCTACCTAAAATATCCACTTGAGGTAGCCAACTGTTGGTGTAAAGTTTATTTTTGTCAACCACTAAAGTTTTGTCATCCCATTTCCAGATGAATCTTTGTGGCAATCGCTTCATGACATTTAAAACTTCCTGTACTTTGTCAGCCGGCATCGTGGAAGCTTTCACGACGGAGCCGAAACTAATGTAAATTACACCATGTTCCGCTTCATCGAAGAACTTTTTAAGATCCTGGAATTCATAACAATGAAATATAAATACTAAATTCTTCACAATATTTTCAATTATACTATTATTGTTACCACAAAGGTGCTTCGAAAAATACCAGCCCAGTTTGCCAGACAGCTGCCTGGTCCTTTTAATCTGCGCCTCAGAGAACGCTTCATCGTCATCTTGTTCGTTCGTTGAGAGTCTTTACTCTCAACGAACGAACAAGATGACGATGAAGCGTCACACAACGCGCGCGCGCGCGTAATTGCTACACTAAGTATTGGCTTCTGCATCAAACAAAAGTATCCCACACTTTTGTTTGATGCAGAAGCCAATACTTAGTGTAGCAATTACCTTTACTCTTTACCTTGTCAATAGGCCAGTAAGCAAAGGGATTGGTGATCGCAAAATAATTTTTGCTGAACCACGCTGATGTGGCGCCAGTGCTTCAAGTCAACCAGCAGTTCTCTTGCCTCAACAAAATAATAATAAAATCATCAGTGTTAATACTTACGCCAATCAGTGGTTTCGCATCAATAACATGAAAACCTCCAATTTCGATGACATTAGAAGGAAACAGTCTCGATCCAGTTAGTGTAAAGTGATGATACAAGAGAAGAAACTTCATTTCTCGAGCTAAATCTTCTAGAGGCGGGATATCGTCGAAATATTTTGCAAGAGCATTTTGGTTGCTTCTTTGGGTGTAGTAGTGGTTAAGTTGCCTAAAATAAAAGTCCAATATTGTCCTTTCTACTCTTTGAAATAGTGTGGGTTTGGTTCCCCCCTCTAAGAAATGGAAAGAAACATAAGCAGGATTGTAAGGCACTCCTAATCTTTGATATTGATAGGGCATCATTATATGGGACGTTATACCGACTACCGGCGCTTGGAGCTTGTGGGCGATACCAAGTGCACAATCACTGTTGAACTGCTCCACAACTATTACATCGAACTTCGGTTTTTCTTTAACTAAACTTTGTACTCGGTCATTGGCCAACATTACATGGCAATTTTCTATTCCGGCATTTGCAAGGTAGAGACTGATAAAGAACAGCACCAGATATGAGCTCTCAAAAGGTGCCTCGCCTTCAATGGCTTTAATGCTTCCAGCTAAACTGATGTCATGATAATTCGCCGGTGGATCTTGTTCGGGAAAGTGCGAAATAACGGTCACGTTGTGACCTCTTTTGGCGAGTTCACGTAAATAAACACGGAAAACGATAAAATGACTTTTGCCGTGGTACGGAAATATTCCAAGGATATTAAGACTACAAGCGTAGTCCGTTAACACTAGTAAAGATAATGTTGCAATTAAAACACTCGGTTTCATGTTTAAGAACTTGAAGGCCGCGGCCGTTGCCTTGGTGTGAGTTCGATCAAACGTGGCTCAAACGGCGCCGGTGTGTACTCGGCGGCCTCCGGCAACAGACTGGTCTTGGTCTGTGAGAGTTGAGACTGGTATCATATAAAATTTATTATTATATTAAGTAATCTAAATAACTGGTATATTCTGGCTAGTATTCTCTTCCCACGATGACCTAAGACGACGTCACGATAAGTGTTGCCATTGATTGTCCTTTTCAGTAAATTTAGGGACTTTCTCATTTAGTTAATAAAAATAAAATAAAATACTAACTAGCTTAACTAATTAGTAACTCGTGTGATTAATCTATTTAGTTTTAAATTAATTAACATATTTAATTATTAGTTTCTAATTGCTTTGTTAAGTTAAAAAATGCATTTTGCTCAGGTAATTCAATCACACACAGTGGCCACACATTGAATTAACAATTAGTGTCATACTGATAGCTCGCCATTTCATCGCTATCGTGGTGTCGCTCATATCTATAGCGTTGTTTTCCTTCATTAGGATATCGACGAAGTGAGCGAAGATGCTGTAGACTTTAATCACGATCTTAGTTCATATATTCCGAGTAATGAAGAAAACCTATTAAGTACTTGACAATATATCGAAACGCAAATAGCTGCTGAAGAAATCAGAGATCAAGGTCTAAAATATATAAGCGGTAATGTTGCTTTCTGGTTTCTACGAAAATATCCACATCTTGGAGACGAGACACGAAATATTGATCCAGGTAGCGTACCTAGCCTGTGGTTAGATTTTTTTTTGTGTCGAGGAGAAAACTAATTTAACTAAAACTAACCTACTCTTACAAAGAATTGATCAGGGTTGCTGATATAATGGAGAGAGAATTTAATAAATACCACGGTGAATCGTTGCACGATGTAAAATTCATTTTCACTAAATTGACTTGGATTGTTCATGATGCCAAAGGACTTGTATCCTCAAATTCATTATGACGTAGAACTCTGTTTAGTTCGAACGAGGACCTATCTACGAGCAAGGGAACTAAATAAAACCATAATATGCAATCAATTAAAAAAGAAGCAAATTAAAAAAATATGTCTATTTATTAAAAATAATACAATAGGTAGGCTATTGTATTATTTTTATCTTTTTCCCCACTTAAAACATTTGAGAACCGCATCGCAACTGATGACGTAATCTTAGGCTAATCACGTGACCCAGCTGTCATGGGAAGAGAATACCAGGCGAAGTGTATTATTATACTACGACACTGTCTAGCGAACGGCTAAACGAGTGTCATACCCACAGAACATATAATAATAATATTATGTATTCTATCAACGAGTTTAGATACCTATTAGCGTTCCTGCACACGATGCCGTCACCGCGCCGTCGCCGCGCCGACGCCGCACCATTACACTGTAGATACGAGTCGCGCGAAGCCCGCCACCGCGCCGTCGCCGCGCCGCCACCGCGCGCGTTTTTACCGTTTCATTCATTCCATTACCGGCCGCGTACGAACGTGCACGCCGCGTAATTTCCCGTGAATGAATCAAAAAGATAGGGAGGGGAACGCGCGCGGTGGCGGCGCGGCGGCGGCGCGGTGGCGGGCTTCGCGCGACTCGTATCTACAGTGTAATGGTGCGGCGTCGGCGCGGCGACGGCGCGGTGACGGCATCGTGTGCAGGAACGCTTATGAGTAAAACTTGAGCAAAGCACGATGACTAGACGGAATTCAAACCTGCTTCTAATGTTTGCTAAAATGCCTGGGATGATAAAATTATAGGTACTCAACTCAGTTATCAATGCCAACTCATAAAGGCTCCTTCAAACAGGCGCGACACGCGATAAAATCGCGTGCGACACAAAGGCACCGCAAGTCGCGCAATGAGCGGTGCCTTTGTGTCGCGCGCGATTATATCGCGTGTCGCGCCTGTTTGTAGGAGCCTTAATACTGAATCATGCAGTCTACTTGATAACGATATGGCCTTGCATTTATAAATTGTTATTATTATTAGCTAAATGAGCTTCTGCCCGCGATCTTGTCTTCGCGAAATTTTTTGTTAGACCGACCAACACCTTTGTTCGTCTCCTAAAGGTCATAGCATGATGTTAAATAGACTATAGCCTCTCTCAAGAATTGGGCTATCAAATGCAAAAAGTAATTAGCGCGTTTAAACAGACGAGCAAACTTTTCAGCTTTATTATTAGTTGGTAGGTAAACACTTGATATCACCAATACCTATGTTAAACATACCCTACGCATATGTAATAATAAAATGTCATAAAGACGACGCATTTTTAAAAAAAAGGCCTTCAAGATTCAGGAAAATGGCCGAAAAAATAAGGCAACATGGCCTTAATAACATCAACAACAACATAATTTTATCATCTTGCTTAGATTTTAAGTTTTATTTTATAAGAAACTAGTGACCGACTTTTTTTTTTTTAACGTCGTGGAAGCTCATGCATACTGCACTACCACGGGGAGATAGTACAGTTATGTGGGACTCTAACCCACTAAAACTGCCCCTGTTTCTAACCCTGATTATAACCTCTGGGGTTCCGCAGGGTTCCCGCCTAGGTCCTGTAATCTTTACTATTTTTGTTAAAGATCTTCCTCATTCTTATCGCCGATATTTGTAAATTGTTTCTAAAAGATTCTCAAGCCAATTCAGCATTATTTCAAGAAAACGCGAATAGACTTTTGAAATGGTGTAAAAACACATAATCAATCAATTTATTTACTAATACATTAGATGGTAATATTATTTCATTATTCCGTAAACGAAGCAAAAAGAGTATGTTAGGATCGTAGCAGGTGCGTTCTGTAGTTTCTGCTCAACCCCATGGGAAGGAGTGAGTTTTTATATGTATGTAGGTATTATTCCATTTGGTAAACAATTCTGACATTTTAACTAAGTAATTTAGTATTGTCATTTCCGTGGAGACCCTGTATGGCAGCTCGCAGGCTATCCTGAAATGAAGGCCTCCAGTCAGGCCGTCTAAACATAAAACATGGACTTATAGACTGTACGCTAAATTGTTGAGAGCGCCCTCTACACTCGCTTTTATACTTCCATTCCAATTGTAGTCTCCATGGCTGAAAAGTAGTTCTTACCATACACCATAGATGGCACTTTAACTCACCAGGCAGTGTACAGACGCCAGCACATCAAGCTACTACAATCCGTCAAATCTCCGGGTCAGCGGGATTGTCCGGGTCAGCGGGATTGTCCGGGTCAGCGGGATTGTCCGAAAGGGTTACCGCTGGCCCGGAACATAAAGGGCTAAGGAAGGAACACGGGTGGGTTTTAGTCAGTAAGAGTCTGACACTCCCTTCCGCTCCACCCAGAGCGGGAGGAGTCATTTGATGATTTCCCATCCTCAAAAAAAAAAAAAAATCCGTCAAATCTCTTTAATAGATTTTCAACTTTATTGCTCATACATAAGGTTCAAAGTTGATTGGGAAAATTTGACAGTTTCGGGTAGCTTGATGTGCTGGCGTCTGTACGATATTTTTATTTTATTCAGAAAATGATTTCCCGTTATAAGTATCATGCGTACGAATATGTATACCTATGTGTAGTTGCATATTATAATCTGGTGGTGGTGTTATTTTTATTAAAATATACTTAGTTGGTAAGATTAATCTAACCGTCACGATGAGAAGTATGTTATTTCGTTTCATTTCGCTATTACCTATAATTTTATTGAACTTCATAATCCGTTGTGTGAAAATAGTCTATTTATATAATACCTACTAACCAAAAATAAACTGAACTAAACTATGCCTGACTTTGTCGAAATTGCCATGTCACACTGAGTACGTATGGTGACATGCCTAGGAGTGTGACAATCACAGGGCTGCAAAACCAAGTCAAAAACATTAAAACTCCTTGTTTAGGTAAAGTCAGCCCCAAAAAGATGGGTATATATAGATATTTTGGGACAAAACTTTTACATTGTTTTGGCAAAATAAATTGTATAGGTACCTACTATGTTTTGTACTTGTACGGTGGATACAATTGAAGACAATAAATAAAATGGTTCATTGTCCGTGTATACATCTTTTTGGGCTGATTTTAACTACTGTTATATGTACTTATAAAACACAAATTTAACATTATTATTATAGGAGTAGGTGGGTCATACATGAAATTGTTTTTACTAAGATATAAGGCACATTAAAACATTACCTACGTTAAAACACACAACACATTTTTTTCAAAGGACTAACAGAAAATTATGAGCATTGGGGATAACTACATATTTCTAGATCACAGAACAACACTAATAAACTCACACCTATTGTCATAACCATATACCTACTGAATATTGTTATTTAGAAAATGAATAACAATTTTGTTAAAAATAATTTATTAATAACTTTATTAATAAATTATTTTTAACAAGAGAGCAAACTCTCTTGTTAAAAATAATTTATTAATGAACAAAACTTTAATGAGAAACTTATTTAATTAATTTTCATTTTACCAAGAGGTTTGCTCTTCGTAAGCAAAGAGATGATCATTTTCAAAGAGTAGAGGATTGCAAATATGATGCTTCCAAACACAACTATGATATCCCATGACCTGTACTGGTACAGGGGCACTGCGCTCGCCGGAGTCCGGAAGGTGTGGTTACTAGTACGAGCTGTAAACTCCGTCCAGTAAATTGCACTGTCCATGGCTGATTGTGGACGGTCGTGCCAAACTCTGGACAGATCCTTTACCTTCCTCCTGAATCTGAAATAAAATTGACACTTGTTGAGTAAATGATCATTGAATAAAACATGTTTGTCGCCAAAATGCTCTTTTCGCTGTAAGTACGAGTATGGTAGAGCTGTAGCAAGTTTAATGCAGTCATTACAGGGAAATACAATACTAACTTGTAAAGTGTTAAGTAGGTACCTACTATAATTTTATCTATGTTTGCTATTATACCACTTATACCTTAAGATAACCTACATTTAAGTGTACATAGGTATACGATACGTATAATATAATAGTAACGAAGTCAAAATTGTACCTACATTGAATATAAAAAAAAAAAAAGTAATTGATGCGAGGTTCGGGAACGACTCTGATGCCGAAAAGATAGTTTTTAAATTTATTGTCCGTTTGTCTATTCATGTGGATCACGTGGATGTATATTCCGGATTGGCGTAAAAATGGCTAACCGGATTAGGATGTAATTTGGCACACAGACAGTTTATAGCCTGGGATAACACATTTATAGGTTACTTTTAATCCCGGCAGTACGTTCCCTCTGGATATTTTTTGACATCCACGCGGGCGAAGCCGCAGGCTTTGGTAGTTAGTAACACAATAAAGATGTTTCTGATTCAATACTCACTCAGGATTAAGGACAGTTTTGATTTTCTCCAATAAAAGCTCCGTAGTCAATTCTCTGAAGTGGATCTGAACGCCTAACCCACTTTCTTCAACGGCTGCAGCATTTCCTGGCTGGTCTCCGAAGATAGGCATGCCAATCATAGGTACTCCATGATGAATTGCTTCCGTGGATCCCAACATGCCGCAATGAGAATAGAACGCCAGAACATTCGGATGCGCTGAAATAAAAAGTATACCAAGGATTAAACATGTGCCCATGGGTTTAAGTAAAAGTAAGTTTTGTATTTTTATTATTCAGAATAGGGTAGTCGACATCCACTGCTGAACGATTACCATCAAATTGCATGCAAATCAGTTTTGTAAGATAAAATGTCATTTTTTAATGAGAAAGTTTCTCGTCTCTGGTTTCTTTTTCATTATCTTTCGTGACTGTTAGTTACATTTCTGTATTAAATCCACGAAATTGTTATACCTTATCAAAGCTGGGGCACGCTGGGGTCCAAGGTTCAAAACGAAAGAGTTACTAGGATTATGATATAATTTATGAACGTGTCTTGCTGCATTAGCCCATAGCAATGTTCATGGATTAACACCCAATTATGATTACATAATTATACCGTCGTTGGTTTTATCGTGTAGATATATGTATTATATCATTAATGTCTGCAAATAGAATCTTCCATCCAGATACTTTCATAAAAAATATTGACACAGCAAGATTCTTGATGTGTCAATGCATCAGGGAAGCCAGCGTAAACTAGGTGTAAGGCTCTTAAATCTTCTTCTAAAATATATCACCTCGAGATACAAGATGGTAGGTTAAGCGAAGGACATACAAAAACAATTAACAACTTTAATATGGAACCAACTCTGAAATATAAAAAAAATCTGCTGTTCTCTACCGAGTGCAATACCTTTGCGATCTAAATGTAGAGGAAATGTGGGCGATCTATTCTCCTTAGAAAAGCTCTCGCCTGTTTTCTTTCTGGTTAATGACCATAAAGCAATGACTTTTTACAGAATAAAAAATATTAACCAGTTCTATTTCCCTATGCTTTCTTTTTTATGATACTGTTACGAGCTTGGGGTTCGTGACAATAAAAACTACCGATTTAATAACCAAAAAACTGACACTTTACTCACCAACACTAATTACAGCTCAAACACACAAATAAAGAAACACAATGTCACTTACTGATCACTTCTAGTCGCACTCGAATATCGCTTTCGATGTTATCGCATGTATAGCTTACTCAAAACTATGTGTCTCGCGGCTCGCGCCCGCCTTATATAGTCCCACAGAGCTACTTTAGAAACATCTAGTATGTTCGAGTACATAGCGGTCCCGACCGACTCGACGTCGATAGTTCTCGGAACTACTAGTACCTACAGGAAGGGTCAATGTCCTAGTACCAAGGCCAAGGTACTAGTTCTGCTACCCGATACAAGATGGCGCTAGTGGTAACTAATGGCGATAAATGGCGATGTATCAAGCATTATTTTTGGCGCGCAACACTGCCCCCTCCTAAGACATGCTCGTCCCGAGCATTATCGGCCCCGTAATAACGCGCCAGTCGATCCACATGGACGATCTTAGGAGTACCTCTTGCACCTTTCCGTATCCGATAGGTTACGTCATTGATCTTAGTTACAATCCGGTACGGTCCGTCCCATTTAGCTTGGAGCTTAGGAGATTTCCCTTTGCTGCGGACTGGATTGTGCAACCACACGAGTGAACCTTCGTCGAACTCTTTGTTGTTCATTTTGCGGTCATAACGGGTTTTCATCTTTTCAGACATTTGCTGGCCCGATTGTCTGACGTGCTCATAAATGTCGTTCATTTTGTTCCGCAAATCATTCGCATAATCAGTTACACTGCGTGGGGCATTAGGTGGTATTCCGGTGATCAGGTCTGCAGGTAGCCGTAGTTCTCTTCCGAAGTTTGCAAAAGCTGGCGTCACCGATGTACTCTCGTGAACCGCGCTTCGATATGACAACAAAAACGGCTGTATGTGCTTGTCCCAATCTCGTTGCCGATTTTCCACAACTTTTGCTAGATACCTCTCCAGTGTCTGGTTAAATCGTTCCACCATTCCGTCCGATTGTGGGTGGTAAGAAGTCGTTCTTGTTTTATGAGTACCCATAACTCGACAAGTTTCCTGGAATATTTGTGACTCAAAATTCCTTCCTTGATCACTGTGAATCTCCAAAGGTACTCCAAAACGACAGAAGACTTCATGAACTAATTTATCCGGAACTGTCGAAGCTTCTTGATTTGGAATGGCGAAGACTTCCGGCCACTTAGTGAAATAATCCATCACAACCATGAAATACTTGTTACCACTTTCACTTTCCGGAAACGGCCCCGCAACGTCAAGGGCTATCCTCTCCCATGGTGCACCAACATTGTACAATTTCAATGCACCCCTACTACGAGTCTGAGGTCCCTTTACAGCTGCACAACTTGTACATTTGCGACACCAATCTTCGACATCGTCCCGACAGTGGACCCAGTAAAACCGTTCTCGTATCTTCAGTAGAGTCCGTTTTACTCCCAGATGACCTCCTGAACAACCATTATGGTACAGCTGTAGAACATCCGGTACTCGAGCTTTAGGGACAACCATTTGCAAATGACAGCTGTCTCCCCGAGCATTTTCCCATTTACGGCACAGGACTCCATCCTGAACCACCAAGCTGTCCCATTGGGCCCAATAGCTTTTTGTGACCGAACTCATCGCTGAGACGTCACTCCACCTGGGCTTAGGAGCTCTGGCCTTCATCCACTCCAGAATCGGCTTGATGTCCGAATCTTCCTGCTGTGCACGTTGTAGGCTTTCCTTCCACTCGTTGTTGAGGTCTGTCTTGAGCATCCTCACAGGTACCACTTCCTTACTCTCTTGTCTAGTACAATGCTTGCAGTCTTCAGGACAAGGTCTTCCTGACAATGCATCTGTGTTGCCAAGAGTCTTCCCGCTGCGGTGTTTAACCACAAAGCCGTCCCGCTGCTGCTGGGCGGTGCTGTTAGCCGCACTACCCTCTGGAGACCAGCCACCTTCCCTTTCTGCAGTTCGCTTAGGGCAACTGGATCGAAGGTGGCCCCTTTCCCCACAGCCGTAGCACCTAGGGCTGTATCTTTTACTGCGCTCGCGAACTGTAGCCACTGCAACCTCTCTGACGCGATGGGAACGATGATCCTGCCGCGCAGCTTCCACCTCCAGTGCATGGGCCAAGGCGTCCTTCAGCGTCCCGTGGTGACCGAGCCTTACAGCAGCTCTAACTTCAAGGTCGCGGATGCCGTCGATGAATGCCTGCACCAGGTTCACATCAATAAGCGCAGGTACGGACTGGTAAGCTTTACGAACCAGCTTCTCCACTTCAAGGGCCCACTGCTGCAGGTTTTCGTTACTGTGTTGCACGCGATCCTTAAGCTGCGCACGATACACGTGTTCCAGGTGAGCGTCGCCATACCGAGCCTCCAATGCCTCAAGGAGCTGCTCGTAAGTCACTTCCTTACCGAGAGCTTCCAGGACAGTTAAGGCCTGGTCACGCAGGCCCAGGGTGAGGGCAGTCATGGCCTGACTTTTATTCCACCCGTTCGCCTTCATGACAGCCTCAAACTGGATTTTGTAGGCCGACCAGGAAGAAGTTCCGTCGAACGGTGGCACTTTGAATCCACGTAGCGAAGGTGTTGTAGCTACGGGAGCTGCGATTCCATCACACAGTTTAAGGTTGTCCAGCGTTTTCTTCATATCAGCCATCACGTTGTCAACCCGATTATTCACGTGGTCGATTCGGGTTTCAGCTTCCGACAGACGGTTGTCGTGTTGAGCAACCTTGTCCTTCACCTCCTTCATGTCTTTCCCGAAGGTAGCGTGAAGGTCCTTTATAAGGAACATCTGCTCTTCCTGGCGGCGCGCCTGCTCCTCCTTATCCCGCTGGAGCTGTTCCTCCAACCGACGAGCCTGTTCCTCCTGTCGGCAGGCCTGTTCCTCCTGTCGGCGGGCCTGTTCCTCCTTGTCCCGCTGGAGCTGTTCTTCCAGTCGACGGGCCTGTTCCTCCTGTCGGCGGGCCTGTTCCTCCTGTCGGCGGGCCTGTTCCTCCTGTCGGCGAGCCTGCTCATCAGAGCAGCAAAATCTGGTGCTGATGATGCTGGAGCAGCTGTGGACGGGCCGGCCTCCGTGGTCGGTTGCTGGCCTTCCGACCTCTGTGGCGTTGTTCCACCGAATCGCCTCTGGTCCGTCTCTTGCTGGCGTTGACTCCGGGTACGGATACCCTCCATGTCGTCTTTGGGTAAAATCGGCATGGTTTTTAAACCTCGCTTCTGACACCAATTGTTACGAGCTTGGGGTTCGTGACAATAAAAACTACCGATTTAATAACCAAAAAACTGACACTTTACTCACCAACACTAATTACAGCTCAAACACACAAATAAAGAAACACAATGTCACTTACTGATCACTTCTAGTCGCACTCGAATATCGCTTTCGATGTTATCGCATGTATAGCTTACTCAAAACTATGTGTCTCGCGGCTCGCGCCCGCCTTATATAGTCCCACAGAGCTACTTTAGAAACATCTAGTATGTTCGAGTACATAGCGGTCCCGACCGACTCGACGTCGATAGTTCTCGGAACTACTAGTACCTACAGGAAGGGTCAATGTCCTAGTACCAAGGCCAAGGTACTAGTTCTGCTACCCGATACAAGATGGCGCTAGTGGTAACTAATGGCGATAAATGGCGATGTATCAAGCATTATTTTTGGCGCGCAACAATACATTATTTTTATAAACACTAGAACCCTCAAAAAATGCCGATTTAAGAGCGTATATACAGAAAGTGGGCAACGTCGCAAATAGCTGTCAAATATTTCGCTGTTTAGATTAATTTGTCAATATTACTGTATGAAAATAAGAAATATGGCTAACTAATGAACTAGAATATTGATTATGAAATGCAATAATTAATATCGTAACACCGAATATTTAGTTTTAGATGTAAAAAAAGTATTTGGAAACTTTACAAATGCCTTTTTTACACCTAAAACGGTTACAACATCAAATTCAGTGTTTTAATTGCAATTCATTATTAATATTCTAGTTCATTAGTTAGCCATATTTCTTATTTTCATAGAGCAATATTGACAAATTAATCAAAACAGGGAAATATTTGACAGCTGTTTGCGACGTTGCCCACTTTCTGTATACGCGCTCTTAAACCGCTGTCAACAGAGGCCTAGTGTACAAATTTGACAACTATTAATAAAAAAGGAAAAAATAGGGACACAGTAGGTACATATCCTTCTTATTCAGTTTATGAAATATCTTGACAATTGGCCCAATATTAGAGGAGGAAATAGGCGAGAGCCAAACCTCGAATTATGACTTTTTACTTAGACTTTTTCAAAAGTCTCTCCATACGCATTTCCTCTTAACGAATGTTCCTTGTTTAACCTAACACACTGTATATCATTATTATATCGATATATAAACCTATCTTTTTAGATCGAAATCGTAAACCTACAAGATTTGAGCTTATATTTTTCCTTCGTAGTTACGATAGTGTTTTGGTGAAAGGGTTTTCCCTTCGGCGCCGAGTAACGAGATATCTTATTACAATCTATCCTGAGGGGAAATCGCAATGGAATAGTAATTTAAAATAACCGTGAATTAGCGGACCTCAATATAACTGGGAAAAGGCCAGATGTGATCGTAGCTTCTGTAGTCTTAGTTATTTACGAGTAGGTACTGTACGGACATTCCAGGACACGTTGATAATTTACGGTCACAGGTGACGAATTATTCGCCAAGGATATTTATGTCTATGAAAGTCTTGTGTTAAGATCCGAAAGTGCACATGCAGGCGACTGCATTGGGATAAGGAATGATCCAAACTGGGGTTAGGACGGGCAAAACTTCAACGTATTATATAATTATACTATATTAGCCTATTGTATAATTAGGTCAAATATTAAGGTCCTACTATTTTGTAAACACAAGAGCCAAATCTGAGTTCCCACCTTGGATATGTTGGTCAACAAATCAGTCAGCCTGCATACCAAGATATACTCCATATACAGTTAAGTTATGACAAAGAATCATGATCGTATCATAGGGTTTTTTTTCCTTAGATGTACTTGTGCAGCTGATTCCGGTTACATTTATATAGATAAAGGCACGTAAATAAGAATACTATACCTAGTATATCATTTTGAGGCAGCCAGTTTGATATGTATATACTCGCATTTTTCGGGTTCCCTGGCAAAGTCTTCTCCTCCCACTTCCAAATGATTCTCTGTGGTAACTGTGATACAGCCCCGATGATGGCTTCCAATTTATCTTTGGGCGTTGATGTAGCTAGTAACATCGATCCAAAACTTATGTAAATTACGCCATGTTCTGATTCTTCTATGAATTTTTTTAAGTCCTAGAAAAAATATAGTCTGTCTTTTATAAAAATCATACGCAGTGATAAATTAGGTAGGTATATACTATGGATTAAGGGCAACACTTTTGTAATCAATTTTAAGTAGGACCGTCAGACCTGAAAATGTTTGGTCTGGTTGGTAGATAATGCTAATCAATAATAATCCTACCAATCAATAATAATAGTAATCCTACTTGAGTAATTAATTTCCTAAGTAATGTCATTGCAATTTGCTTACAACCGCAAACGCCAAAGATTGTATCAGTATTGTTGTTATACCATTTAGTCATTTGTTGTAATGACAAGCAAAAACTGTTAAAGAGTGTGTTTACAGTGCTCCGGTCACACACTTTACGTAGGTAATAATTATATAAGCATGATTAGTAGGTTTGTTACATAGTGTAGGTACTGCTTGCTACCATACACTTAATAATTTGATTATATAAGCGATGTCTGCAACATCTATTATTAATCCATTATGTACAGACGCCAGCACATCAAGCTACCCGAAACTGTTAAATTTTCCCAATCAACCTTGAACCTTATATTGTAGCGATAAAGTTGGAAATTATTGAAAAAACTCGACAGATTGTAGTAGCTTGATGTGCTGGCATCTGTACCTTATGTAACCTGCATTGTATCTTTTCCATACAAATGAGAGGTTGGACTGCACCAGATAGATACCAACCATCGGAAATGGGAAGATTGGAAGGAAGACTAAACAGGTATGTTTAAGTAAGTATTATGCTAACAAATATAATTTAACTGAAATTGTGGTTTGAGAATTTGGGATCTAATGACGCCGTAAGCGTCATTAGATCCCAAATTCTCAAACCACAATTAAAAAAAAAAAGCAAAAAAAAAAAAATTGCTCCAAAATTCAATTAAAATCAAATCACGGCCATTGTCGTAAACAAAGGCCGTGATTTGATTTTAATTGAATTTTATAGCTAAATGGGTATTAAAGTGTCAAAGCACTTAGTCACTTACCTGAGGCAGTTCTTTTGGTTTGGCAACGTGGTATCCACCCACTTCATGGATATTTGGTGGGTATAAACCAGGGCCGGACAGCACGTAATTTGTGTACAGCAACAAACATTTAACACTTTGAGCCAGTTCTTCCAATGGCGGTATATTGTCAAAATATTGTGCTAGAGTGTTTTGGTGGTATTTCCGGCCAGTGAATTTATATAAATAACTGAAGTAATTATGGAAAATACTCCTTTCGATTCGTTGATATAAAGTGGGCGTTGTACCACCTTCAAAGAATAGGAGAGGCACGTATGCTGGGTTGTATTGAACCCCGTAGTCCTCGTAGTGCCAGGGCATCAGCACGTGTGACGTCAGGCCAACTACTGGTGCTCCCAGAACGTGGGCAAGCCCCAACGCACAATCATTGTTAAACTGTTCCACAAGCACTAAATCGAATTTTGCTTTAGATTTCCACAGATTTTGCACGTCCTCATTTTCCAGTAAAGTTATACAGTTTTCTCTTCCCGAACCGGTTAAGAAAAAACCAATTTGTATGATCGTCAAATACGACCTGTCTATTGGGAAAACATCTTCTAATATTTTTACTTTCCCAGCCAAACTTATATCATGATAGTTTTCTATTGGTTTTTTCTGGGGGAAGTACGATATCACTGTCAAATTGTGACCTCTGTTCGCTAACTCTCGAAGGTATGGTGCGAATACGTAAAAATGGCTTTTGCCTTGGTATGGAAACACTCCTAATATGTTAAGCGTTAGTACTTGATTGAAGAGAACACTGATGAACAGAACTAATATATTATTTAACTTCATTTTATTATTGTCAAGACTAGACGCTAATTAATCGCGAGATTCTAACGACAGTGCGTTCATTGTGTGAACACACTACTGATACGTTCAGCCTACTGAAGTATTAACAAGCCGCAGTCGGTTTTTAAATACAGATTAGGCTCCCGCTCTACTTGGATTGGATGATGTGTTATAAACAGTAAATAAACACAGTGATTAACAATTCTACTCAGATGACATTTGATTAGTTTTTGATTTGGTAATCAAATCGACTAATATCATGGAATAGATAAGTGTTAAAACTAGTTACCTACATCAGTTTAACAAAAAATTAAATTACAAGGATACTTCTCCTAATGCTTTCTAGAATCATCGTGTAGAATTACATGAAGGTAACTGAATATCCGGTACTTACTATTGACAAGTCAGAACGAAAACATAACGGTATAGAAACTATTCGATGGTGGACGGAAAAAAAACAAACTAAAAATTATTTTAGGTTATTATAATTAACAAATAATAAATAACGAAAAGAAAAATCCTAAATTATACCAGTCAAGTGTTAAAATTAGATACATATTTTCCTGTTGCATTTCACCGTGACTTTATTCACAATCTTTTTTTACAAACAAAATTATGCAAACTTCTCATTCAAACTTCACTCTTTTGGATGATCTACTTTCTTCTTCTATAAACTCGGATTGTGCGTCATTATGGCAACAGCAGCAGCAGAGTACTGACAGAATCTTGTACACCACATAGCTCAGGATGAACAGGACCAGTCCAATAAATGCTAGGACATCAAGCTGAAGCTGTTGGTACAAGGGTACTTTAGGCGCTGCTGGTTGGAGATTTGGTGCTCCCTGATAACGAGCTACGTATTCTGTCCAGTAGATAGCAGATTCTGAAGGTGACATTGGTCGGTCGTGCCATAATCTTGATACTATTTTCGCACGTTGCTGCCGTCTGTAATGATAATAAGATAAGGCAAAAATTAACGTAGAATATATCGACGGGCGCAAAGTAAAAAGAGACATCTACAAAACAGCTACTTTTCAGGAGAGCGCATAATAGGAAAAAATGCTCCCATTTTGTCAATTTTAAACCAAATTTATTGAAATTTTCATCATTGCTTCATTATTTAATAATATATCCACATGTATATTTCATTTCTTCTAATTATGTTTAAATTACGAGATATTGTAGTTGTCTGCATCTACATTGCGCTTAAAAATATGACAACTGTGTTAACTACCACTTGGTCGTTTCTACGTGGGAATTCAAATAGATCTTCTCGGTTCATAATATCGCATTGTCGTCTCGTTTTGCCCAAATTCACCAATAATTTACGTCTTTCCATGTCTATTGTGTTGAACCCAAACTGTTTACTAATATG
Organism: Luperina testacea; assembly: GCA_927399505.1. NCBI lineage: Eukaryota > Metazoa > Arthropoda > Insecta > Lepidoptera > Noctuidae > Luperina > Luperina testacea. The sequence goes on along the minus strand of OV656768.1, from coordinate 10,375,886 downwards.
ATAACACTTTTACACACACTTATCACTTAACAAACCAAAAAAAACAAAATTCGTGCCGGCCGACGTAGAACATGTCATCTGACTGATGACACAATATGACTGACCGCTGGTCCCCCGCGCGTCCCGCGTATAAACGGCCAGGCGGTAGTTATCCGCATCTACATCGTGCAATTTCACAAAACAGGCGTAGTTGTCTTCTTTTACGTGACAAAAGTACCAAAAATAAGGTGATATTTGTATTTTTGTTTTTGCTATGTTGTAGAACATGATATTTTAAGTTAGTTTTTACAAAAAACCAAAAATCTCAAAATTGCAGTTGTCTTTTTTTACTTTGCTCCCGTCGATATATGTCAGTGATTTTTTTTATTCATAGCTTTGTGGCAGACTTCTTGATAAGCACCCATTATGCTATTTATTGCCTAAATGATTACCTAACTGCTGGCTAATCAATGGCTGGTCACGGGTCATGTTACCGTTACAAAAGGGCAGTTATGCTCTGATTCCTATCCGTATCTCCACGTCAATGCGCGGATTTTACTTGCGATCGATTGACTTACCAATCATAGTTTTTGTTGCTGAATGCTGATAGATAAAAATGTTCCCTCAAATATGCTGTGATGTAAAAAATTACATTGATAGGTTCTTTTATATAGGCGGAGATATATACTACGCTTTGATTTAGGCAACACGAGTGTTTTAGTTTTAGCCCTCAATGGCTTAGTGATTGGTAGTAGGTACAAAGGAATCTGTATTCTGTGTTTAGCGATCATGGCTCCTTTTGTGAGAAACCTAAGATAGCACTAGACTACATTATGCTGTTTAGTTTGAATCCGAGGCCAGGGTAAAACTATATATATTTTTCATGAATTATCCATTATAAATAAGAATTTGGAACTGTGCCCGATCAATGATGAAACGAAACAAGTCGGTGACAGTAAATCTAGAATTGTAGACTAATTCACGAACTATTTTTCTGTAACTGGTGTATCAGCAGGGCAGTTACAGGATATTAATTGTCAAAGTCTAAAGACCTCAGTAGGGCTGACGAATAGCCATGGGCCTGAAAAATATATTGCATCGACTCAGACCGCTTCGAGCAGAGATAGGGAGGCTAAATGTGTATATATAGTGGGCTTTGTTTTATTCTATTAACTGTTGATTTTTGCATTAATCACTCTATGCAGATAGATTAGTGACAAATGAAGCAACGTACGTACTATACAAAATGTGTGTCCATCATCCACCGAGTATCTTAGATTTGTCTTTGACATAAGCTTAGCAATGCATTTCGAACTTGACCCAGTTTGATCTACTTTCAATTATGTAATGTTATCTTAACAATGTTGGCCAGTTCATACCACAGTATGTGTCTAGTTTCAGATTTCTCCTTTGCATTAGAAGTTTCAAATAAATACTAGTAAAATGTTTTCTACACGCATGGTTGGGTTTAATTTTTAATACCTTTATTATTGCGATGGATTGCGACACAGTCAAAAGGTTAATAGACAAAAATTCGCTAATTCCTGTTTTTGTACATGGAAGTGGAATTCAAAACTGCGTTTGAAAACAATCCTGTCTACGTTTTTAGCCATAAAAACGTAGACAGGATTGTTGTTGTTGGACAGGACAGTCCCAAATAAGCCATTATTTGGGACTGTAGACGTTATTTGAGATACTAAATATTATGCTTTTGTCTGTGAATTTTGAAATTAAAGTTATTGTAAAACTAAATGGGTCCACTTACACAGGGTTCAGAACATCATTGATGGCATCTAACAAATACTCCTTCTTCAGATCTTGGTAGTGGACGATGGTGGCCATGCCAGCGTCTTGCAGGACCGCTGCGTTGCCGTACTGATCTCCAAAGAGAGGGATGGCCACGACTGGAACACCAGCGTCCACTGCTTCGATGGTGCTGAGGATGCCTGCGTGAGACACGAAGGCCTTTACGTTCTCATGTTCTGAAACGTAGACAAAATATATTGTAAGTTAAGTGTTAATGTGAGTGTATACTTTATAGGTACACTACTGGCTAATCCTTCGGGAATAATAAGCGTGATGTTATACGAGGTTTTTGTGATATTTTGGAGGATTGTTTCATGACAATCAAGACTACAGAGTTGTTTTCTTCTAAATCGCATTTCTACAGGCAAATATGAGATGGGTAGTTTTCGGCCGCCTCGTAGCTCCTGTTTTAATTAGCTTTTTATATACGATCGGATCAGATAACAAATAATGTTATTTGATATTTTAATTGTCATTGAGATATCCATATGAGTGAGTAAGTGGTGCCGGACTTAATGAATAGCACCACCCCATACTTCCCGTGGGTGTCGTAAAAGGCGACTAAGGGTCGTACCGGAGCATGGGCAGCAGCGTTCTCTATGTATTCCACCACCATACCATACTGCGATCGCCAACTCGCCTGTCAAGCGTGGCTATTATGGCAAACTTCCCCCCCCCCCCCAAGAATGACAAGCACAAAGAACACTTGGCTCCTAGTATCCGGCGGCCCGCCTACCCTTGGCTACGGTAGCGGCCAAGGCCATGGTGAGGCAAGGGGTGAGTCCCCGGAAGAGATCCGGCTACCACAATCACCGAAAATTGGACCTGGCAACATACAACACGCGTACACTCCGGACCGACGAGAAGATCACCGAACTCAAGGAAGAATTAAGTAGGTTACGATGGAGTATAGTGGGATTATCTGAAATCTGAAGAAAGGGGGAGGACTCGATAATCCTCAAATCCGGAAACTTGCTCTATTTCCGGGAGGGCAACCAGCAGTCCCAAGGTGGTGTCGGGTTTATCGTCCATAAGTCCCTTGTGAGCAACGTGGTGAAGATCGAGAGTGTGTCGACCAGGGTATACTCAGAATATCCGAAAGGTATTTGATGAAGGTCGTACAGGTTTACGCCCCGACCTTGTCACGCCCCGACGATGAGGTAGAGACCATGTATGAGGATATTTCCAGAGCCATGCATGGTTCTAAAACTCACTTTACCGTTGTCATAGGGGACTTTAACGCGAAACTGGGTAAACGAAACGATGATGAGCTGCGAGTGGGGCAATTTGGAGTTGGACGCCGGAACCACCGAGGCCACCTACTGGCCAGTTTTATGGAGAAGGACGGCTTCTTTATGATGAATTCCTTCTTCAGAAAACGTGAGCACAGAAAGTGGACCTGGCAGAGCCCGGATGGTGCAACTAAAAATGAGATTGACCCCGCCTCCCCCGCTCTTTCCGCTGTCCCTATGACGTCCGGTCCCGTCCCGCACTCAGACCTCATACCGCTAAAGATACCTAAAATCGTGTTCTGCGCAAGTCAAACCACGTGGTGTGTCAAGTCTCATCTTTCGTGGCACGTATTGTAAGTTAGGTCAATAATCGGGTTTAGATATCGATACCCATTAAGTCAGCATAGTCTCGCTAACTAATTTAATTTGACAGTATAGTGTCAAATTGTCAACCCAGAAACCCAGAAAAGTGTTTTCTGACTATACAGTCAGAAAACACATTTCTGGGTTAAGCTTCCCTTCGTGCTTTTCATTTAATATTGTAAGAATTTCTTCAAATATTGTAAAACTTGTCAAGTTATCATTCATGCAAAATACTAAGTTGCTCAACCCACAACTGTCACTCTTATCACTAAACAAACACAAGTGTGTATACTTACTCAAAATATCGTATTGTGGGAACCATCTCATAGTCATAACATTTCTCGGCAGTTGCAGATTGCCTCCGTCCCATTTCCAGAGGACCCTCAGAGGCAATTTACCGAACGTTGATAACAGTTCGTTTAATTTATCACCGGCAAGCGTGGAGTCCTTTACCGTAGAACCGAGGTTCACGTATATAACACCGTGTTCGGCCTCGTTTATAAATCTCTCTATTTCCTGTAAAGTGATAACAATGAAAGATGAGTTGATTGTGCAACCATTTTGTACATTTGGTGCTTGTGGATACGGGCGAATTATGTTTCTTTTTTTACCGACTTCAAAACAAAGGAGGTTATCAATTCGACACGTATGTCTGTAATATTATTGGAATTGCATTATATACGCATATGACATTCTATTATAGCTTCCAAACAAATATACAAAATTTTATATACGTATTTATGTACATACATACATACGTATATAAAATTGTACATACATCTATACTAATATAATAAAGCTGAAGAGTTTGTTTGTTTGTTTGGTTGAACGCGCTAATCTCAGGAACTACTGGTTCGAATTAAAAAAATATTTTTGTGTTGGATAGTCCATTTATCGAGGAAGGCTATAGGCTATATAACATCACGCTACGACCAATAGGAGCGGAGCATCAATGAAAAATGATGCAAAAACGGGGAAAAAATATTCCTTTTGAGAGCTTTCGTTGCGTACGCTGCGTAAACGGTTAAAGTTACGCAAAAATCATGTATGACGGAATTGTTTCCCTTTAAAAGTTCTAAAAAAAAGTCCGCGACAGCATATGTCTATCTTTTAAGGTTTACTCACTATAACCTTTTTTATGGTAATCAAATTTCTTCTAAACTAATGCATTATTTGCGAAGGTTTTTTTTTTATAAACATGTAATTAATCCTTATCAAAATAAATACGTTATTCATCACAAGTATTTAATTTTGAATAAAATTGCCCTTGACATCATTTGATTTTAACCGACTTCGAAAAAGGAGGAGGTTCTCAATTCGGATGTTTCTATTTTTTATTTATATTCGGGCATAACTCCCTCATATAAATATATTTGCAATTTTTTTTTGTTCGAAATGGGTTTATTCCGGAATGGTCCCATTTAAATTTCATAAAGATCTGATGATGAGTTTCGGAGACAGACAACGGAACTCTTCAATAAATGCCAGCAAATCAACCGCGATTGCTGCTATAGCATATGTATGCATTGTTTACGCAATCACACAACGTAACATTACGCCTGTACCTTTTAAAAGGGTAGGCAGATGTGTTCAATAACTTCCTGTCACTGATATTCACATACCAAGTAGTGTTATATGAATTTGTTTGGAGTAGGCAGGTACAACTAAAAAGTGAAAAATAAAAACTTAAAACAAAAAGAACTGACTTCCAAAAGAATACTACAAAGTGAAAAATACATATTATAAAGCTGAAGAGTTTGTTTGGTTGAACGCGCTAATCTCTGGAACTACCAGTCGGATTTGAAAAATTCTTTTTGCATTTGATAGCCCACTTCTTGAGGAAGGCTATAGGCTATTTAACATCACGCTATGACCTTTAGGAGCCGAGCAAAAAGAAAAAAAGTCAGAAAGAACGCTAAGCAAAAACGAAGTAATAGCGCGGGCAGGCGATGCGATGCGACGGGGTGGGTCGGAGTAACAAGAAATTTCACGCGGACGAAGTCGCGGGCAGAAGCTAGTACGTATATAAAATTTTGTATATTTGTTTGGAAGCTATAATAGAATGTCCACGCATTTCTCCGCAACTATTAATCGAATCGTGACCATTATTTTTATTGGCTTACATTTACTTCAACTTCTGGAACAGTGCAAGTTTCATCAAAATCGATTCAGTAATTTTCAAGATATGGACTAATACGTGTAAGTGTAACGGACGGGTTTATTGATAGGGTGTAGTGTCAAAGGGAAAACATATCAAAACCTTGGTCAAATTGTAGTGCAATATTTACAACAAAACTATTACCAAATTATTTATTAACCACTATTACAAACAAATATTCCAGTTTTTACTTAAAACTAAAAATTACGAAATAAAAAAGTATCTAAAAAAATTAAATCGACTTCAAAAAGAAATTAAATAACTTTTTTTTGCGTTACTTCTAAATCTGTACATACGGAAGTTAAACCGTAACGTTCTGAACGAGGAGACTTCTTAATTATTGAAATATTTTTATGGACACAAGTATGGTGCACACTTGCAATGGGAAAGCGTTAGCACGGCGTTAGCGTTCTGCCTTTTGAGTTGGTTGGCAAGAGGCTCACGTCACGCAACGCTGCGATCGCGGCTCAACCGAACTGTGTTTGACGTCACTAAAGAAAAATATCGATTACGTCAGCGGCAATACTTCTCAAGCTGCGTAATTCAATCATACATTCAAATAATTTGTAATTATGCCACACGTGATTGCTAGTAGAGCCTTGCATTAAATGATGATTAACGTAATGTTGTTGTTATCTGTATGTACAATCATGATACCGTTTTGCAATATGTTCAGTGGTGTACAATAATGCTAACGTGATACTCATTAAGTCATCACTTATTTAGAATGCTAAACAAACATGTGTAGCGTCTATTGACATTGACAAAATTACTCACCGTCGGAATAATTTTCGGCGGTCTCACGTGAATACCACCAATATCAATTACATTATCAGGTCTGGCAACACCGCCATACACTGACTGATGCGTGTTTACAAACACTAGGCTCGCGTTCGATGCAATACTTTCTAGAGATGGCAGCGCATCGCCCAGATACTTGTACAGGTACACATGGTCGGTTACTTGTGAACCCACGTAATATACCCAGCTCGTAAGATGATACAGCACGTAACTCTTTAGCCGCTCAAAATACCAAGGTTCCTTTCCGTAGGGCAGGCCAGATTGACTTACATACGCAGAATTGTAATTAATACCCAATCTGTTATACTGCCATGCTTGTAGAGGCTGCGGGTTGAAGGCAATGTAAGGTGCACTCAGGTTTGCGGCCAGTGCCAGCCCGCAGTCACTGTTGTATGACTCGACTAGTATTACGTCGTAGCGAGGCCGCGTGCTAATCATATGCAGCACTTGGTGGTTGTTTATCAGAGTCTTGCAGTCGTCGTTGCCGGCTTTAGTCGCAACTAACGTTTCGAACGGCACCCGCGACACTTCGTTCACTATCACAGATTCATAAGATAACCCTTTGTACACTTGGTGTAAACTGTCACTCAATAATATATCTTTGTACGTAGCCGGTGCATCTTGCATTTGGAAATGGCTGATGAGAGTCACCTCATGGTCGCGATCCGCCAATTCCCGAAACAGTCCGCGGTAAGTGAGGTAGTTGTTGCGATCCAGCGACGGGAAGATACCGAGGATTTTGTAACTGTCCGTAGCGAATATGCTCGCGATGAAAAAGAAAACGAAAATTGTGTGTTTTGTCATTTTCAATGCGGACGCGTTCGAGTTGCCGCACAGTTTGTTGGTTACTAGGGCGTAAATGGAGCCGGCTTACGTAGCTATCTAATAATAGGTAGATGTTATGAGGTAACCATAGCGCTGACGACACGATCGTTTCGTAAGAAACAGAAATATTCTGTGACTACACACAAGTCATTGATCAATGATCATGACCTCGATTTACATGTTTTTGTGCGAACGTGTGCCTGCAGCGGTGTCGGGTTATGAACTGCTGTACTGTACGATACACACACTATTCGATGCAGGTTTATATAACATATACATATCATAAACTAATCAGAATGATTTATTATTGGGCTCTATCAATAATAATATTGTACTGACTTAATAGTTGTATATCTAAGTACGTTCAATGACATAATAATGAGCATCACCTTTCTCACAACACAGCTTTACCTAACTCGATCTTTGTTTGTACAGTAACTATCAAATAATTTGTCTATTACATTAATGTGTGTGTTCATTATCGTGCTTATTAATATGTTCGGGGCTCGGTAGACTGGAAACTATTGTGGGGCGGCCAAGCGCGACCTTACGATGTTGTATCACAAACAATGGTATTGTTCCTAGCTGCCTAATAAATGGACACACATTAGAAAATGGCAACGTATGTATGTTGCTCTCTTACTCTAATGTCTGACGAAATTATGTCTGTTTGATTGGTTCTGCTATTGGGATAGGTAGATTCTAGAGTTAAATTTCAAAGATCCTACAATACATGCATATCTATATTAGTTAAGCTCACTGTATAAATCTAGATTGTTCATGCTTTCGAAAATAATTAATCCGAACATTATTCCAAGATGATGCTCAATGTTTGTTTGATGAGCAAGCGGTTATGTGGCGTCTCAAGTTTGAAAGTGTGCCTACGGCTTTAGAGAAAGTTGACTTTGACAACAGGTACCTTGCGGTCACTGACCCTACTGACCAGTGTGGGGACTGTTAGGATTGTGTCCTTATTTACATTACAACGAGGGGGGGCCTTTAACACGAATATTTGTGACGGCAAAAACACGTAAAAAAGGAATTAGATGCGAATTTATAACTGTAACTGTAAACACATAAGAACGAAGCAAGTTAATTAAAATGCTTGTAGTAAGGTGTTGCTGCAACGTTTTTATGACTATATAATTGCAAGATTTAAACATTCCAAACCCAATTAAGAAAATTCTAAGCAAGTCTTAAACGAAGAGTCACAAATTATAATATAATTGAATAAAACAAACTTTTACAATGTTGAAAGAGGGGAAAAATGTTTTTTACTTCTAAAAATTACTATATGGATTGATGAGATGAGATTCAATTCAGTGACGTGACGTTACCAGGAATATTAGGAATATTTGGAATTTTACTTTCAAATGTTTCCAGAGTTCCTATTTCCCAATGGAACATTGGGACTTCCCAGCAGCGACAAAACGACACATCAATTATCAAATTCCATAATATCTATTGAACTCACCGAACAAAAAAGTTTAAAAATTAAAACGCGACTACTGAAAAAATTTAAACAAGAAAGTACCTCCCCGTAGTCGCATGCTACCATAGCCTAAAAGTATGTTAGTACAGCGGCATACGACCACAGGAAGATACTTTCTTGTTTCATCCTTTTCAGTAGTTGGGTTTTAGTTTTTAAACTTGTTTTTTACTTAATTATTTTAGGACTTATTTCAGTAATATTTATATTTTTGAAATGTGCTAATTAAGCCCTTTCATTTGATACCCAACAAGGCACCATCGTAAAATATAAATTTTTAAATTCTTTACTTTATGTCCTCTAGAGGGCGCCATATTAAATTTTGTGTGACGTCATATAGCCTATAACCAGCGGATAGTCAAGACGCTTTTAACGATACTTCATTTGTCAAATTATTCTAAGTATTTTTGAAGTTATGAGGGAACAGATGAACATACATACATACCGGTCAAAATCATAACCCTCCTTTTTGGTTCGACGTAGTCGGGTAAAAAAGAAAACCTACTGCAAAAACTAGCTCCGCGCGTATCCTATGTAATAAGATACAATAGAAAATCAATTGTGTCTCATTAGCGGAGCTTGAGAGGTTGTACTAACAACACGCGTGTATTACCCTTGAAGGGGTAGGCCACAGATATAAATATACCTAGATAACGCAAGTATCACTATCTTTATGAAAACCAAGCATGCCATTTTTTGACTACCGACTATGACGTGCCAAGCACTATTTAATGATGGGAAAATCAAATCGATTCAAAGACCGGCCGCCGCGTGCGGCACCCGTCATGCCCCACCCCCGGGGCCCAGCGCCAGCGCTCACGCTAACCCAGCCAGCAGCGGTGCGATTCTGTAAAAATCTCACCGTGAAAACTTAGGTGAAGTGAGCGTGGAGTGAGCTGTCAATAGTGTCAATTCCTAGCAAAAACAAACTCACTTCACCTAAGTTTTCACGGTGAGATTTTTACAGAATCGACCGGCTGTGCACAGCACTGAGCGCGAAAGTGGCAGCTTACGATTTTTGTAGGTACGTAAGTAAGCTGGTGCGATTTTTGACACGCGAAGTAATTGCTCTTGCGTTATCTATCGTTGGTGTATCTATATCTGTGGGGTAGGACCTTTGTTCACACACGTTTTTCTTGCCGTGAAGAACTGCGGTTTATTCGCCGTGTGTAGGCACGGTCGTCAGTGTTATATGGATCACTATGGAAGCTTCTACAAGGGCACGTTTTTTCTATGGCGGTTCTTAAGGAGCATTTCCTACAATTAAAAAAAAAATCAATGAGAAAGTGTTTATTCACATAAATTATTTCTTACAAAATATATTTCCCTCCGCCAAACTGCAAAGCAGTATCAGCAGTAGCAGTATTTGTAGTCTGTCCTATTTGCATATATACCGAAGGCGATTGTTCTAGTATTTGCATTCAATAGTTTATATTCAAATGAGTGAGTGATAAATACCTAAGTGATACTGACTTTAGCAGAGACAGCTATAATTTTTGATTTCCTCGTTGGTCTTGTGGTCGCAAGAGGTACTGCTGTGCATTAGGTCGTAGGTTCGATTCCTATTTTGGAGAAAGTGTATTGGGTGTTGCCATCAGGAATTTCTGAGTAGCAGTCAGTCATGAAAGACATGTGACATTTACCAACCCGCACTAGGCCCGCGTGGTGGATTACGGCCCACTCCCTCTCACTGAGAGGAGGCCTGTGTCCCAGCAGTGGGAACATTGTAGGCTGATGATGATGATGAGTCAGTCAACAGGTCCAGTTGAAAATCAGTGTCAGGCACTACTGAGTTGTTTGGTACTTTTTCTGAATTGGGCCTTTTTGGCGCAGCCCTGAGGCACACATCCTGCTAATTTCTTACATCGGACTTTATACTTTTACTAGCTGCGCCTCGCGGTTTCACCTGCATAAGTATCGATCCCGTGGGAATATCGGGATAAAAAGTATACTATGTCCTTTCTCGGAACTCCAACTATCTCTGTATCAAATTTAATTGAAATCGGAGAGATAACAGACAGACAGACACACTTTTGCATTTATAATATTAGTATGGATTTCATTTTTTATTTGTTTATCTTGTGTATCTGGTGTATTGAGTCTTTTAGTCTGTGCTAAATAAATGCATTTTCTTTCTTTTTAGCCTGGAGTCTGGATTTGTGCCCGGTTGGGCTCACACAGTGGTAGGACTGACAAGATTTTTTGTTCAGAAATCTGGCGACATTTTTTTATTCATTGCACGTCATAATGATTGATTGACCGACTGTCGAAGCCGAGGGAAACAATGATATTAACCAATCAAATTGCAGTTACATTAATTAAATTCAAATAAAAAGAAATGCATGTTAGTTGTTTTGTGTGTACGAAACAATGCTATGTCGCCACCAGCCAGACACTGTCGTACGGTTTCATTCAGGGTTACCACATACTATAATTTCACTTATATTGGATTAAATGATAAATGATTTTATTTTTGTGGTTTGCTCAAACACCTTTACACGTCAATCATATTTTTTAAACTAGATGAGGTCGGCGTTTCCTATCTGACTACTCTGAGAAGAAAGGCCGAAACAAACTCAGAGGTCATGTCTCTTTTAAAGTCCAGACATAATCTTGGTCAGGTTATATGAAGACCATGTAGGTCGATGTCTGAGATGGTCTTTTGAGGAAAGAACCACACAGATTGAGAGGACCTGTCCAGTCAGTGCACGCATTTGTCAGACGATTCGATGAACAATACCAAAGAAAGGGCATTTGGGTAGGCCACATAAATTACTCAAACTGCCAGACCATGGAGGGAATAATAAAAAAAAAAAAAAATAATAATAAAATAAATGACCCACATCGTCTTCACATTCACAATAATTTAAAAAAATGTAATACTTTACAATGTATTAGCAACAGTTTATTTATATTCATACCTTTAATTGCGTTCCATAATGTTAAGAAGTTGTTACAATCGCTTAAAGGTAATTAAAATAAAAAAAAACATAAAAAAAGGTAAAGTACAATACTTACGGATCCTGTAGGGCACAGAAAAGGAAAAAAAAATAAGAAAAAATGTACAGTTTACAGATTTTTTATTTTTATTTATGCAGATTATTACCTGAACACTTGAACATAGCTTCTTCAAAGAAGGTCTCAACCATAGGGTTGAGACCTTCTTTTTCCACTCAAACTCATACGAGTATATGCAACAAGGTTCTTTTGGCGCGTGGCCAAAATTTAAACTAACGCCGCCATTTTGTTTTTGTCTTTACAGTTTCTTTGAAAATTTTACAAATATTTACCAACAGCCCCCCTGTCAATATCATTCAGGAGTCAAAAGGTCCTTGTACTTACTATATACTTACTTAGGCTCCTTGTCAACCCTAGAGATTGTTAGAAAAAAACTCCAGACTGTCGGATTAAGAGGAATTATGGTCTATTACTTAGGTAGTGTTTACTTGTAACCTGCTTACCCTGGCTTTAGTAGGCTTTAATGCAAGCTTTTACTTAGTTTAGCGTGTACAGCTCATTGTGTTCGTGTAATAAGTTGACAAGCTATAATATAATATAATATATATAATACACACTCATGTAACTTAGTTTTACTGGGGTGTTATGGAAAGGTCTGCGGAATATAAGTGGCTGGGTTTTCTTAGCGCCTACTGAAAACTATATGCAATTACTTGTCAAAAATACATATATGTCGCAGTAAAATGGTTGAGTCTACTATGATAGTTAAATTACTAGATCGTGCTGGTATCATAGTTAAATTCCTAGTAGGTAGTTATGAACCGATTTAATATAATTATATTTCGGGATATCCCTAGGGAAATAGCTATATACCGTATAGCGGTTATATTACGGATTCAATCATCTTACTGCTACACATACCTACAAAACTCTATCGATTTAGGTACAGGTTAAGTTTTTGACTCACTCTTTCTCAATTTGACTTAGCAAAAACACTCTGTACAAAATTAATTCGCTATCCTGTTATCTGATATTTCTGTAAAACGTATAGATACACCGAAAAGGCTCGTACCCTGAAAGAGATCTCGCGTCCAAACCGCAGCAACTCTATTATATTCGCATTTGTAAGAGGCATTAGCGAAGCGCGGGTCTTCGACAACATAAAAATGTAATTACAAGTGGGAAGTTCGCCCACTTAAATATAGATTTACCCTTTGAAGAGCGATTTGAAGGGCCCGTGAGGTGTTAGATCAATCATATCTCGATTGTGCCCACTCTCAATTATTCCCTCCTCAGGATTGATAACTTCATTCATTTTTCAAACGGACCGCTCGCCTGTTTTTCGGATATTGATGTATTTGTTGTGAGGGAGAGTGATTTGCTAAACGACATCCTATCTTGTTTAGGTTTTGTTATTTATCACGGTTTTTATACGCCGGTCTTTTGTTGTCTTTTGGTCTTGTGTGTGTCTTTTGAATGTTCGATCATTAAAGCTCCTTCAAACAGGCGCGACACGCGATAAAATCGCGCGCAAAACAAAGGCATCGCAAGTCGCGCAACGAGCGGTGCCTTTGAGTCGCGCGCGATTCGCGTCGCACGTCGCGCCTGTTTGCAGGAGCCTTAACGAATTAGGTTTCTTAGCCTGAGTTTCAATGAACGCTACATGAGTTGAAATGGATCAATGTAAATTTGATTAATAAATTTGATTAATAAAAGGAACTTCAGAGTTTTGTGTTGTAGAATATTGGTAAAATAAAACCATTACTATTTTAATCGAAATTTTATTTAGCTGTCACAGCGATGCGATCAGTTTCATTATTGGGAATGAATCCAAGAAACGAAGGAAGTAACTCTGGTGAATCCTGACGGCAGTCCGGCTTGGCATCCAGAATTAGCCGTAAAGGAGCCTACACCGATCTGTAAAGAAAATAAACGATTAAAAAGTTGAATCATTATTGTGTTGTATTATTATTTTAAACTGTTAAAGATTCGGGATTCATCAGCACAGGCACCCACTGCTTGATTACTTTAGGCCCACTAAAGTAATCAAGCAGTGGGTGCCTGAAGAAGGGCGTCGTCACCGAGGCAGGCCTAAGATATGCTGGCGCGCTACTCTTTCTTAACTGATTGGCTGGAGATGGTAGCAGGCAAAGATGAATGGCGAAGTGAGGGGGGGACATTTGCCCAGTAGTGGGGCAGTATAGGTCATAAGCCAGGCCAACGGTTAAGCCGTAGGGCTGACAAAAGTAAGAGGTCAAAACCTACTTGTAGCACAATTGAAACGAACTTTTCGGTTTTCGGTTTTAAGAACTTTTGAACCCACCTACTTATATATATGTCGCATCCGGTCATTCATTTGACTATTCGGAACGCTAGCGCCATCTGGTGGCGCTTGACAGAGTCTAACTTGAGTTCGTGGGGGTTAGAAAACAGCTCGACAGAACGATGTGGAGGTCTCTTGGACACTTGCTCTTGGACATTGGACATCGTACGGACAACATGTGCTCAGAAACTGTCCCGCGTTCCGTCTCAGGTTGTGTTGTGTACCTACCTACAGTGTGTAATTGGCTAGTGTGATTAATTTGTTCGTGAAATTATAATCTGTTTGAACTGCAAACAGTTTTCCTATTGCGCAATAACCAACACTACCTACATAGTACGCCCACAATAGTTAAAATATGGTTGATAATAACGATACACACTATATCCTTCTCCATTATATGTATACATATTACATGCACGCTGAGCTGAGTCGACGTCATCTACAACTAAGCATAATGAATGATCTTGCAAAGTATAGCGATTATACGAATACCACATAAACTTGTCAGTCGCACTCATCTCTTGGCATCAATTACAGGACCATAGATATCACATAGAGTTGCAATACATACCAAGATCCTCCTACTATTGACAGTGGCGACGAGTGGCCCACCGGTGTCTCCACCGCAGATGCCAATACTTCCAGCGCCATTGGTGCACAGGTGGTGGCTTTGGATGACATTGTAGGTATTCGCGCACACTCCGTTGCTGATCACTTGCAAGTTCACCGACTTTATCGTTTGCGTCAAGCTGACGCTGTCACCTGAAATTGGTGCATACAGAACAAATTAAATACAAAATAATGCAATCAACATCATCTGCCTAGCCTTTTCCCAACTATTTTTAAAACTGAATTTTGAATATATATTTTACGTGGAACGACTGCCTATCTGACCTCCACAACCCAGTTACTGGGTGATACGATACCCCTTAGTAAGACTGATTGTCAGACTTTCCGGCTTCTGTCGACCCGTTACGACTGTCAAAGATCCACGAATGACAGCCGGGACCAGCTTAACGTGCTTTCCGAGGCACGGAGGGGTCTCGGTATGTAAAGATAGTCACCCCGTACGCAATTTCGCGCATTGACATGGAGTTGCGGACACCAGCCCGTATTACCTATTACCTAAGATAGTTACCACGGCAAGCGTAGCTTAACCTGATCGATCGACCCATGTGGCTGTTATTACTTAGCCACGAGCCCCTAATACAGTACCCGGCGATAAATATTGCACATCGACCTTTGGAAAGAGACAATCGGCTAATTTCGGCTTCGTAGAGCGTTATCTCTGTCGCACGAAATACAAACAGTCCGGTATCTATTAGGAGCTGTTAAAACAATTATGATTTACTTCTTTTGATAATTATTTTTATTCTTTGTATGAAATACAAAAAAAGGTAAAGGTCGATGTGAAATATTTATCGCCGGGTACTGTAAAGGTAATGTCATATTCATGTAAATAGAATTTATAACTATTGGAGATTTATACGTTCCAAAACGAATAACAAAATAGAAGGTAACCTAAAATACAGTATGAGACGAGTACAGAACCAATTGTAAATAGATAGACCAAATTAAAAGAAACAAAGTCCCCATTAGAAGTAGATTTATTAAGGGCACTGAATGCATGTCAACACTGATTGGCGGGTTCAAAATAAAATATAGTACTATGAGATTGAT
Source organism: Luperina testacea (assembly GCA_927399505.1). Lineage (NCBI taxonomy): Eukaryota > Metazoa > Arthropoda > Insecta > Lepidoptera > Noctuidae > Luperina > Luperina testacea. The sequence goes on along the minus strand of OV656768.1, from coordinate 10,360,272 downwards.
AAAACACAAACCGTCTCTAGTTATTCCATAGCCGGAGGCGAGAGCGTTGGTTCCAACGTAATTCAAGTTGAGTTCGCTTCCCGATGGCAAGTTAATTGGTTGAATTGCCGCTGAAAATAAATACAAATAATATTTACTTATCGGACGGGAATGGGATCCTCTTTGATGAATTAAACAGAATAACAATCCAGATATAGTATAGCTGCAAGATTTTTTAGTGTATATGCATAATTCAAACTCGTCTTGTGCAAGCGTGCTGATCAATGCTCTTGCCTTCTCTGTGTGAGAAGACGCCTTTGACCTGCGGTGGGATAATAGTAGGCTGGTAATAAATAAACGAAGCGTCAATTTTTTACTTGATTATAAAAGTCAAATATTTTCTGCCCAAAATTCGCTTGGAACGACCAAGAGGTTAGATCTTTCAAGGAAAGGATATGAAATGGAAATTTTTATTCAGAAACCAAAATCACTTTGACACTTTATTTGTTTAAAAACTAGCTGGTTAAATGTATCTCACTACCTCTGAGAAGAAATGCCAAATAAACCTCAGGGGTCCAGGTTTTGTTTTTAAATACACATTAAAGAGACAGGCACAAACAAAGTAAAACCACTACTTACCCGAAAAGATAACCCTGGGAATGCGGATGACTGCGAGATCGTTAGCAGCGATCCAGGGGTTGTACCCTGGGAACAGCACGACGTCGTTTGTGTCAATCCTAGTACCTCCAGAGAAGAGTAAGTTAGATCCAAGGATGACTTGTACGGATTGAGCTATGTTGTTGCCATCATTGATGCAGTGAGCTGCTGTAAGTATCCTGGAGTCAGAGATTAAGGTACCCCCACATACTGATGTGAATATCAATATTCTTAGAATCAGTCCTGCCTGGAATAAAAACAAGAATTAGTTTTACTATGGTTTTATCACATTATGTTTTAAAATTAATGTAAAGTACCTACAGCCCCTAAACTATGCGTAGTTTAGAACCATCAAAAAGTAAATGTCAGGTACATAGTAGGTATTCTTATTTACCAGCTTTTTATAGGAGCTTAAGATGAAGTATTGTGCGCATCGCATACGCACGAGTATGCGAAAACTAGCCAGTTTAAGGCCAGGACTCTCGGAAATCTCGGAATCGACCTATTTTTGATTCAACATTAAACAATCAAATATTCTTTGTTTTAATCTGAAAAAAATATATGGCATAGTTTAACTAACATTCTTGATTATTCTACGGTTCAAAACACGATATCTACAACTTCACTCGATCATAATAAATCGCAAACAAATCGAAAACAGCGAAGTTTTTAATCGTTTTTCAAGTCGTATTTGAAGTAGACTTAACTTTTACTCGCAAAAAATATATCAAAAAATAGGCAATGATGTATAGTAGAAAATTCTACGGTTAATTTTTCTAAAACTGATTTTTATTGTCTTAACAAGATATAATCTAAAAAAGCGGCCTGCGCGCTTCACTTCAGTAGCCCGCCGGGCGTTACCGAGGTAGGACCTGTGTCGCTTTTGCTGGCTCGCCGCGTTCCGGCTAATCGATCGAAATATACGTTATATTATTGTTAATTTTCGTGTTTGTGTATTAGTTTCAAAAATCAGTCTGTAAATATTGTTTAGGTATTAATAATTAAACTAAATATTAGTTTGTTATAATATAGTTGTAATATTAGTGATAATTATGATTAAATTATGGGGAATAAAAACAGAAGAAAGAAAAAAAAATGTTCAGCATTGAACTGCAAAGCTTAAAAAAAAATAAGGAAAGTTAAGTAAGACGACGCGACAGAATAATATTGTAGTTGTATAGGTTCTCTTGCTTTCGTCACAGTACTAGCAGTAGCAGGTCGGTACCATAAATTTACAATTATCGTAATATCTGTAATAGATTTTCAACTTTACTACAACGGAATAAGGTTTATATTCAATTGCGAAATTTGAGTTTTTTGAGTTTGAGTTTCTAGTTTTGTGATTGTATAGGTAAAATATTATATTTTTTTGAAGTGAAAACTTCTTTAGCATCATTGTGTTTTGAAAATTTTATGAAACGAAAAAGCTACAGTAGAAAAAGCTACAGTAAAAAGAGACATAAGATTTAACGTGGGAGAAAATGAGATAGGAAACATTATACAGTGTTTTTGTTTTTTATTATTACAAATGACATCACATTTAATCCTATGCTACTAATTTGTGATGATGATGGTGATGGTGTTGGCGATGGCGATGGTGATGGTGATGGCGATGGTGATGGTGATGGCGATGGAGATGGCGATGGCGATGATGATGATGGCGATGGTGATGGCGATGGCAATGGTGATGGTGATGGTGGTGGCGATGGTGATGGTGATAGCGATGGTGATGGTGATGGCGATGTGGCGATGGTGATGGTGATGGCGATGGAGATGGCGATGGCGATGATGATGATGGCGATGGTGATGGCGATGGTGATGGCGATGGCGATGGCAATGGTGATGGTGATGGCGATGGTGGTGGCGATGGTGATGGTGATAGCGATGGTGATGGTGATGGTGATGGCGATGTGGCGATGGTGATGGCGATGGCGATGATGGTGATGGCGATGGTTATGGCGATTGTGATGGCGATGGCGATGATGATGATGATGATGGTGATGGCGATGGAGATGGTGATGGTGATGGCGATGGTGATGGCGAATTTCATATTTTTAAATAAAAAAAACAGCATGTGTGCAATTCACACGTGGTAGAAGTGAAACCTTCAAAAACACTGTATAATGCTTCCTATCTCATTTTCTCCCACGTTAAATCTTATGAATTTACATGTCTCTTTTTACTGTCGCTTTTTCGTTTCATAAACTTTCAAATCACAACGATGCTAAAGAACATCCAACCATCCATCCATCCATCCATCCATCCATCCATCCATCCATCACCATCACCATCACCATCACCATCACCATCGCCATCGCCTTCACCATCGCTATCGCCCTCGCCATCACCATCGCCATCGCCATCACCATCGCCATCACCATCGCCATCGCCATCACCATCATCAACATCGCCATCACCATAGCCATCACCATCGCCATCACCATCTTCATCGCCATCACCATCATCAACATCGCCATCACCATCGCCATCGCCATCGCCATCACCATCACCATCACCATCATCATCGGTATCACAATCGCCATCACCATCACCATCGCCACCACCATCGCCATCACCATCGCCATCGCCATCACCATCGCCATCACCATCGCCATCATCGCCATCACCATCGCCATCACCATCACCATCGCCATCACCATCGCCATCGCCATCACCATCATTTTCATCATCATCATCACCACAAATTAGTAGCATAGGATTAAATGTGATGTCATTTGTAATAATAAAAAACAAAAACACTGTATAATGCTTCCTATCTCATTTTCTCCCACGTTAAATCTTATGTCTCTTTTTACTGTAGCTTTTTCTACTGTAGCTTTTTCGTTTCATAAAATTTTTTTATTATTATTATTATTTCCTTTATTTATTTTTAAACAAACTTATTATATTTTTAAATATTCTTTACAAAAAAAAAATAAAAAAAAAACATTTAAAAATATAAAAAATTGTAGCCCACCGGTATCGGGAACAGGGTCCAAGCTACCGGCGGTCAGGGCTCCAGAGAAAGGAACCTCCTAACGATACGAGCCGTGTCCAGGAGTACCGCTCTCTGCATCAAGCCCTTGACCCAGTTGCCTAACGAGAGCCTCCTCAGGTGTTGGTCGAGGCTCTTGGCAATTAAGCCATTGGCAGTAATGACTATCGGCACAATGATCGCTGAGTCCACACCCCACATGTCGACAACCTCGCGAGCCAAGTCAAGATACTTGATTTGCTTATCTGTCTCAGCTTTCACGAGGTTCTCGTCATGCGGGACGGTTATGTCAACAATCATTGCGCGCCGCTCTGATCGATCCACCACCACTATATCAGGCTTATTAGCTATAATAGTCCTGTCAGTGATGATGGATTGATCCCAGTACAGTGTGATATGGCCATTTTCGAGAACTGGGTCGGGCGCATACCTGTAGTACGGCACCTCCGATTCCACAAGGTTGTACTGCAGAGCAAGTTGCTGATGGATAATCCTGGCTACAAGGTTGTGTCTATGCAAATATTCTCCGTTAGCAAGACGAGAACACCCGGAGATAATGTGACGGATTGATTCGCCCGGACGGTGGCATGTTATTATTATTATTATTATTATTATTATCTCATTTTCTCCCACGTTAAATCTCATGTCTCTTTTTACTGTTGCTTTTTCGTTTCATAAAATTTTCAAATCACAACAATGCTAAAGAAGTTATGATGCCCAACATACATAAAAAAAAATTGAAATATCCGAATTGAGAACCTCCGCCTTTTTTGAAGTCGGTTAAAAATATAATATAATACAATCACAAAACTAGAAAGAAACTAAAGTAGGATGATGAAATTAAAATACTGTAGACGAGCAGCCCTATATTTCAAGAATAGGGCCGATTCACAATACTATTACTTATAAAAATAACCGTGACAGGGGTCAGCGAGTTCATTCGAACTGCGCTTTCGCGGCATTTGCCACGCGAGGACGGAGGTAACGCTAAATGCCTACTACGCTCGAAGATCCTGGCCTTAAGAGCACATAATTAGTTACATTATACATTTCATCATCATCATTTCAGCCGAAAGACGTCCACTGCTGGACATAGGCCTCCCCCAAGCACCTCCACTTCGACCGGTTCTGTGCTTCTTGCATCCAACGGGTTCCTGCGGCCTTCACAAGGTCGTCCGACGATCTTGTGGGAGGCCTTCCAAAGCTCGCGCTTTATACATTTCACTTTATGAAAAATCAAATCCATTTACCTGGTATGGCACTGACCAAATAGTCGTAGTGGATCCACCAATAATTCTGGGCTGGGCTTCAGAAGATTCACTTTCTAGTTTTCTAATCCTGGATGCTTCAGGTATTCCAAATCTACGGTGGTAGTCATATACACCATTTTCTAGGGGATTGGGCTCACCAGCAGCCCTTGCAACTGACACACAAAATAAAATCACTCCAAACACAATCTTCATATTGACGCACTGGTTTTTCCTGAAATGGATTTACCACAGCAATACCTTGTTTTTAAATCGAGACCTCCTATTATGATAAAGAGTAATTAATTATCAGTGATTGATGGGTTTTATCTACATAGTTAATACTCTGCATAACGTTGGAATGTCAATGTTGATATTACAGGTGAATTTTACGTTTTTGGTGGAATGTTTGATACAACACCTACTTGTGTAGGCTATTGCGTCGAAATCAGTCATTCTGAGTCATTTAAATATGATTTATCAGAATGCTACGGGTCCCCGAAACCATCAAATGTAATTTTATCAATTGTAATTGATAAACTGCATTTTGTAGACGATCATTCTGCGCATCAATCACGTAAACATTGACAATTGCAATTGATCTTTTCAGAGACCCTTCACATTTACGAATCTAGTTCTGAAAAACTTGACTAGAATAGCTAATATTTTCAAAACCTTCAAATTGTGTAGTGCTCCGCAATGTTTACGTATTTTATCATCTGTGTAAGATGAAAAATGTGATATAATTTATTCTCTTATCTGTGGTCAGTGAAGTCAACCATCTAAGATTTCACTTCTCTTGTTTTTTTTTCAGTAATGCGGAGTCAGCACCCTAATTGCGTGACACACTATCCTGTATTATATATCAATCACAATCTGAATAATTTTGAAGAATATTGCTTATCAATTTCCTTTATATGTTCGAAAAATTTGTCTGCTCAACAACGTAAATAATGTTATAAATGTTGTTGAACTGTCAAAATGAAAGAGGTACTGGTAGTGTGTTACGCAATTACCCCGCTGGACTGGAAAGCAGCCATCAACATGGATAAAAAGTGTAGGAACCTATAAGAAGTGAGCCGCCTAATAAATGACGAGAATAATTTAATCATTTAAAATTACAGGTAATTTTTCAGACATCCGAAATAAAATCATCTTTTAGATATTTAATTAGATAGCGTAGGTATTATTGAATAAAATAATGTAATGTTTCTGAAACTGATTTCGTAGTAGACGAGCTAGGAGCAATAAGCACTAGCTTCAAAGCTGGTTGTGTCTTACAACCAACAGGTCCTAGTGTATCTCAGACAGAATTTAAAGAACCACGTTTACTAGCCAGCGCTACATCGTCTAAAAGTTAAGAAGCAGGTAGAAGTCGTATCAGATCTTGAAGATTAAATGGATGTGGACGACCGCCGTATTATTCCTAATGCTTCATATAAACTATTAGAGGAATATTGGCTAATTGGGGCACGTACGGTACTACCTCGTTTCACTAAGTGCAGGAGCTGCGGCGACCGCTTTTAGAGCCATTTATAATGTACGCCGACAGACTTGGAGTTGCTCTCAGTAGAACGTGTAAATACAAACGGTAACACTGTTATGTGTAAGTGTATGCTTCATTACAGATTTGCGCCAGTAGGTTAATAGGCTTCTGCTTGTGTGTTGAATTTCTTATGATCGCCTGAATGTATACTGCTCAGGTTTGATTCAAGCTACCGGTTTTTGCTCCACCATGTCCTCTGGGCGATCCTGGCAATGGTGACACCCGGGCGTTGCCTTCCGCCTGATGATGTGCAGGAACCTCCCGAAACTTCCGTGTCCGGTGAGGACCTGCGTCAGGCGGTAGGTGAGGGCACCGTGACGCCTCTTTAGGCACTCCTCAAAGAGGGCTCGTGCCCTGCGCTGGGTTGCGACAGTCGCTCTTTCCATGCCGCCATGAGATCACGCCGGAAGTCCGTCCGCTCCGCCGCGATTTGCCACGGAAGCGGAGTTTCCCCCCGGAGTAGTGCATCTGCGCACCACTCATACAGGCGCGTAAGGACTATCGCCTCCAGATCCCATGGCGGCATTCCGGCAAGGAGGCTTGCCGCCTTGCCCGAGATCGTGCGGTAGCCCCGGATCAGCCTTCCCGCTACCACCTTCTGAGGCGCGTTCAAATAATGGGCGGCTCGCCGCCGCAATGAACGCGCCCACACCGGGGCCCCGTATAGGGCCATGGACCGCACGACCCCCGTGTAAAGCCTCCGGTAGGAGGCGTTTGGCCCCCTCAGGTTGGGCAGGAGCCGCTTGAAGGCGGTCCCGGCCAGTTCCAGTTTGGGAGCCAAACATTTGGTTCAGGTTGATTGTTTAAGTATTGTGTCTACTTTGTGGACAGTGAAAGTGTTAAATAAGAAACTCGCAAATTAACGTACCTATTGTCCGACTACCGCACAAATCGCGTGTAGAGAGTAAGGTTGTTGATATGTACAGTAACAATCTTGCCATCATAATGAAATACCACAGGGCAGCATTATTGTTCTCATGTAATTTTTTGGTATATGAACCTCTCAAGTTGCGGGGTTGCGGGATTCACCTTTGCAGGCAACACAGGTTATGTCCTGTACCTATAAACAAAAAACTTTAGAACCCTTTTGGTTAGGGAGTTATTGAAAGTCAAAGTATCAACTTTTATTACTTTTTTTTACAAAAACAAGTTTTTAAATGTTATGTATGACTTAACTTTAAATAACCAACCTTCATAACCCCTGTACCATGCCATGCACCCGTAAACAGGATGTTCGTTTTTATTTGTGTAGTTAGTTTGATGTGCAGAATGCGTAGATAACGGATATGTAGTAACATATCCGTTAATTACGCATTCTGCGGTTCATTTATGCAGTCTTAGGAACATCATTCTTAAACCCGTATCAAATAAGTATGGAAAAGTGATTTTTCGAACCCGTGTAACTGACGGAGAATGGCTCTACAGGTTTGGTTACCTGGTAAAAAAAGAAAAATGTATTCTTTTGGAATATAGCTTTGTGTTTCGGCACTTTCATTTAGCCCAGAAATGAATGGGTGGTGAAAGTTGTCCTTCATCTCTAAATCATAATAAAAATGTATTTTTCGGGGAAACTGTTTGAGTTGCAAACTGGAAAAAAATAAATAACGTATGTCAATAGAAAAAAAATATTTATTTTCAGCATTTTCTGTTTAAGATTGTAGAAGGAGATTATTGGGATTGGATCCAGCTGACGTATGAACTGACTCTGGCAAAAGCAGCGGGTAAGCCAATGGCACAACCGTCTGCGGCACCGAATGAAGTTACACCGACCTGTAAGCAAAATACGGAAATTTTATAATACATACATATAAACTGTAACCTTATTGTGATGGGAGAGTGGGTCTTAAAATGAACATGGATAAAACGAAGGTCATGTCAAATGCCCATGTAACACCCACTCTCATAAAGATCGGAGACGCTACACTCGAAGTCGTAGACGAGTATGTTTATCTAGGACAAACTGTCCGGTTAGATAGGTCTAACTTCGAGAAAAAGGTCAATCGTCGAATCCGTCTCGGCTGGGCAGCGTTCGGTGATGACTTATGGCACTGAAACATGGTCGCTCACAATGTGCCTTATAAGGAGGCTAAAAGTCACCCAAAGGGCAATGGAGAGCGCTATGCTTGGAGTTTCCCTGCGTGATCGAATCAGGAATGAGGAGATCCGCAGGAGAACCAAGGTAAGCGACATAGCCCGAAGAATTATCAAACTTAAGTGGCAGTGGGCAGGGCACATTGCTTGCAGAACAGATGGCCGATGGGGCTGAAAGGTTCTGGAGTGGCGACCGCATACCGGAAGACGTAGCGTTGAAAGGCCTCCCACAAGGTGGTGCGACGACCTTGTGAAGGCCGCAGGAACCCGTTGGATGTGAGAAGCACAGAACCGGTCGAAGTGGAGGCGCTTGGGGGAGGCTTATGTGATGATGATTGTGATGGAACTGGCACTTTGGTAACAACATTAACAAATAATGTAATGCAAAATTTGGGTTTGAGAGCTAATCCTTACCAAGATCTGATTGCCATTGCTGTTTACGACGAGAGGACCGCCAGAGTCACCGCTGCAGGTGCCCCTGCCGCCAGTGCCGCTGGTACAAATGTTGGTGTTGTGCACCCACGGGCCATATACGGCAGCGCATTCAGCATTCGTGATGACGAACAAATTGACGGAGCTCAGCTGTTGGCTGCTACCAATGCTACCACCTGAGAAATTAGGGTATAACAAACCGTGTGAACTTGTTACAAACAAGAACACTACGCTTAAAGCTTACTTTTCATAGGATTACGTAGAAAGACGACCCTTCTTAGGAATGTTTACAGGGTTTGCTTTCGGAGTATTTTCAAAGGTAAATAATAATAAAATAATAAATGAATTTGAAAAAAAAAAGGGTTAGGTCAATTACAACCATGTCACATATCACTTACCGTCAACAGTGAGACCGAATCCGGAAGCGAGAGCGCTCATGCCGTAGAAGTCAATGGAGAGGTCGCTGCTGCTGGGAAGAGCGATTGGCTGGATCACGTCTAGAAACAAACAAGAAATATAAAAAAAAGAAAAAGCATAGCTTAAACGCCGAGTCTTTAAAATCGAGTAAAATAATCATTAAAGCCTTTATTCATATCATCATCATCATCATCATCAGCCTATAGCAGTCCACTGCTGGACATAGGCCTCCCCTAATGAGCGCCATAGCGCCCTGTCTTCAGCTTGACGCATCCAGCATCTGCCTGCAGTCTTTCGCAGATCGTCATCCCACCTGGCTGGAGGGCGTCCTACACTACGTTTGCCGAGTCGCGGTCTCCACTCAAGAACTCGTTTACCCCAGCGGTTGTCGTTGTTATTCATATACCTACTTATAATACTTATAATTATATCACTTAGTCAAAAGGTCCTCTATGTGTAAAAAAATTTCCCAAACCGAAAAAGTAATTTAAAAATACTTACTGCTGTACGTAACAGGGTTGATAATAAGGACAGCGATGTCATTAGCAGCGGTGGCAGGAGTCCAGTCGGGATGCATGATGATGTTGGTGGTGGAGATTCGGGTGCCACCGGAGAATAAAGTGTTGGAGCCGAGGACAACAGTGAAGGAGTTAGCCGTGAGAATACCGTCACCTTTACAGTGAGCAGCGGTCACTAAGCGGGTGGGGGAGATGAGGGACGCACCGCACACGGATTGGAAGATGACCAAAATTGACATGACGAGACCAGCCTGGATAAAATAGAATAAAATTATGTAAAACTAGCTGACCCGATAGACGTTGTCCTGTTTTTGATTCGAAAGACACGTGGCGCCATCTATTATTTTCGGGATGAAAGGTACCCTATGTCCGTTTCTGTACACCTGACAACGTATAGGTCTACCAGAATTTCATGGCATAAAAAAAATAAAACATTGTGATTTTCATACTATATGGCAATATATACCATATGAAAATCACTATTTTTATTTTTTTATGCCATGCGATTCTGGTAGATCTATCTATGCAAAATTTCAGGATGATCAGTTCAGTGGTTTAGGCGTGAAAAGGTAACAAAGAAACTTAATTTCGCATTTATAATATTAGTTAGGATATGTTGTTATAACTGGTGTTTTCTAAATAGCAGATATAATTATTGAAGCAGTTCAGCTCTATTTTTACCCAACTACGACGAAGCAAAAAGGAGGGTTATGATTTTGACCGGTATATGTATGTTCATCTGTTCTCTCATAATTTCAAAAGTACTTATTACTAATTTGATAATTGAGGTATCGTTACAAGCGTCTGGACCGTCCGCTGTTATAAGCTGTGACGTCACATTAAATTCAATATGGCGACCTAGGGAGGACATAAAGTAATGAATTTAAAAATAAATATTTTGGGATGGTGCCTTGTGGGGGTATCCAATGAAATGGCTTAATTACCACATTTAAAAAATATGAATATTACTGAAATAAACCGTATATAATTAATAAAAAAAAGTTTAAAACTAAAACCCGACTACTGAAAAGGATGAAACAAGAAAGTACCTTCCCGTGGTCGCATGCTACTATAGCTTTTAAGTATGTTAGTATAGCGGCATGTGATCACGGGAAGGTACTTTCTTGTTTCATCCTTTTCAGTAATCGGGTTTTAGTTTTTAAACTTTTTTTTTTGTGAATAAGACCGGCCATGTACCTGTGACTCTCTAGGCTAAATGTTATTGATAAGTATGTTAAACATGTTGCTCGATGTAACTATGGTCAAGATTATTCCGGTGTAGTAACTGTCTGTAACCGGCATGTATCTAATGCATGCAAACTCCGAATCTAAATATAACCCCTGCGAGTATTATTACTTTAAAGTTGGCACTGAACCATAAAAAAAAAGGAATTAAGTTAAACAAATTATTACCTGGTATGGAGTCACGGAGATGTCGGTTAAGACTCCGCCGACGATTCTTTGACCGCTGATTCCTGCATCTTCTTCTAACTTCTTGATCCTTGCAGCCTCAGGAATACCAAATCGAGTGTGGTAGCCAAAGACAGGGCTGTTGGGTTCAGGAGTACCGATCTCCACTGCAGATATAGCTACGGCCAAAGCCAAGCTCACTCCGAGAAGCAGTTTCATTTTTAACACAAATCAGACTAGCTAGTGATTATTTTCATAAAGGGAAGCACTATTTATAGTATAATGATTATCACCTTATCACCTAGTTCATTTTGTTCTATCTAAATCTGTGCTGATAATCAACGACACGTGAAACGAAACGATCTGGAACATGATCGCTCACAATGTGCCTTATTTGAAGGCTAAAAGTCACCCAAAGGGCAATGGACAGGGCTATGCTTGGAGTTTCCCTGCGTGATCGATTAGGAAATGAGAAGATCCGCAGGAGAACCAAGGTAACTGACATAGCCCGAAGAAGAGGCCTGAATTGGCCACTGCCACTTTAGTTTGGCCATTCATTTGTACCTGCCACACATTGCTTGCAGAACAGATGGCCAATGGGGCCGAAAGGTTCTAGAGTAGCGACCGCGTACCGGAAGACGTAGCGTTGGAAGGCCTCCCACAAGGTGGTCCGACAACCTTGTAAAGGCCGCAGGAACCCGTTGGATGCGAGAAGCACAGAACCGGTCGAAGGGTGCTTGGGGGAGGCCTATGTCCAGCAGTGGACGTCTTTCGGCTAAAATGATGAATCAACGACACATCGGTCTATGAATTAGAATGATAATTCATGTTTGTTTTAGTACAGCCAGATGTATATTTTGCTTTTAATTATAATTAAAAGCAAAATATACATCTTTCCACTACACTCATACTCATTTTAATAACTTAATAAAAAAATATTATGGTGCATAATAATATAAACATAATATTATAAAGTAGTAGCGAAGTCAAAACAATACTTTATAAACACACTTTTATTAGCTTCATTTATAACTAACAAACAATACAATAAAGTCTTAGAAGTCTATTTTAACCTACTTCTAATTGTTGTATCAATTATAATAATAACTAATTATATTGTATCGATTATTAAAAAAAAAAATTCGTCCATAAATTTAGATCACGTAGCTATTTACACTCTTCTATAAAACAATAGTTTTTTTTTGATAATCGACCATAAATTTCTACGCTATGTCTGGAATCATAATTATGCTGAATTCGTGGTTACAGTTTGCGCACTGGTTAATTTTATTTCCTGTAGTAAATTTTGTGATGATTTATTTTCAATTCTTTTGGTTTAACTGTTACAACCTTTACAACTAAAGTGTGGTTGTGATATCTTTCAAACTACTGCCTTTCTTTCACGACCATGTCTCATTTGTGTCCTTGCTACTTCTTGCACACAAGGATATAAAGGAACTACTGGTCAAAGGCAGATAATTTAAGCTTATAGATTATTCAAATCTCAATGTGATACAAGTAATTATACTCAAAATAATATTGTTACTAGAACTGGTAGGTGCCTAATCAGTTTTGTGTTTTACCTATTAACTATAGAACTACAGATATGACAGAATGAATCGTTTTTTGATTAGGTTAGATATCAATAAATACTAAACATTTGAACGTATTTTTCATATGATGTACCTAGTCTGAAAAAAACATATTACTTACCTGATACTATCATGTTTTTACTGCTGAATAATCATTAATTAGGACAAACACAAGTGGGTTGATAATTTCAATTAGTGGAAATCAAGAAGTTGTTCAATGTAAGCCTGACTGCGGATTGTGAATATGCTCACAAAGAGATAGAAATCAAAGAGAGTTCATTAGAGTGTTGCGGTGTAGTCGGAGTTCTCGGCCTGTGAATACAGATGGGATTAAAGTTTTAACTCGTAGGGCAGAGGCGGCCTCTGCTGCAGCTAATTATATTCCATAATTGTATTACTGTAATAATGGCGCTGCAGTGAGCCTGTATAAGTCATAGTTGGTGAACTAAGAAAGCAGTTTAGAACTGGAAAAAATTTGACAAGATTGTGTTAATTATCTTATACTAGCTGACTCGACTGAGAGCAGTGGTGGTCCAGTGGTAACGGCCGCGACTTACGAGTTGTAGGTCGTAGGTTTGAAGTCGTTCCAGACAGGCGCTTTGGTGTAAATTATTTCATCACCACTGCTTTCAAAACGGGGTACGAAAACATCATAAGGAAACCGGCTTGTCCTAGATAGAATCATAAATTCGAAGACATGTGACATCTACCAACCCGCACTGAGCTCGTGTGGTGGATTACGTCCCACTCCCTCTCACAGAGAGGAGGCCTGTGCTTCAGCAGTGAGAACATTATTAGGCTCATTATGCTTATACATATATGCTAGCTGACCCGACAGACGTTGTCCTGTCCAGATTTCAATAGTTCATACAAAATCCCATCCCAGAATTTGAAAACATTCCGAGATACTTCAAATATTTCTTTCCATAAAAACCTTATTCCTTATTCTTAGCTAAATAGTTAGTTAGCCAAATAGGATAGTTTTTATCTCAAGTACCTAATGCGCTTACCAACGAGCAGCATTTCATTTTTATTCATACAGAAGATTTAATTATATCCCAGATGATAAACCGATGATCTTATAGTATATATAAGAAAAACGATGCCACACTTGCGGTAAACACGAAAAAGAACATATCTTTTCTAAACGGATGAAATGTGTCACAACCCAATTTCAAGCTACCAATGTATCTCTAAAAGCTGCAGTTTTTCGCGCGAATAATCATTTGAATAGAAATGTGAAGTGTAAGTGTGAACTTGGAAGTAGGTCAGGAAGGCATCTAAGGCACCGCTGAAGGGAGGGATGACTTGCGACGCGGGAAGTCTTCTCAGTGGCTCATGCTAACTGCAACACCTATACTGAACTAGTAACTGAGTTTTTACTTTACATTCCTTTGAAAGTGAATAGGTGGAAAGTTCCTTTGTCTGTTTGGAACTTTGAGTTCACTGAAGTTTACTTCGCAACGTGTAATTTATAGATTTTTGTAATAACTTTGTTGAAGTTGTGTTGTTGTTGAATGGTTTTTAAATTGCAGTTGTAGTTGCATTGCATTTTTCATCGTTAGCTTTTTGCTTTTTTATTGTTTTGAGCATATAGTAAATGTATGTCATGTATGTAAGTTATGTATTATGGAGCGCAAGAAGTAATACAATAAGAGAGATAATTTTGATCCATGAAAAATAAAGAATGTACAAATGTAAACTTATGCTATTAAGAATAAGTTTACATTTTTACAGTCTTAAGATAGCATAAGTTTTACATTTAAATAAGACTTGGGATTTGCGCTCAAGACCCTTAAATAGTTGCCCAGAATAGAAACAGTAGTGTAGCGTTCAAAGCAATCTTTAAAGTTAGGAGCAATACTTTGTTCTTTTTCCTCTAGCTAATGTTATCACGTAAAATTAACGGATGCACGGAAGTGCAGGAATTTAAAAAAAGCAAAGTTATACCGGTTGTACAAAGGAAAAATCTTGTAGGAGATAATACAAAGCGGCGCGAGGGCGGGCGCGGGCTGCGGCGGGCGGGTGGCGTGTAATCCGCCCTAGCGGAGGACGTAGTATCCGACACTTCCTCTCGAGAGCTGTGGAGACGTTTTTTATTGATATATTTTTTTGTATTGATGAGTTGGTTTGATGATTTCTGGGGTTCGCTAGTTTTTAATTCTGTTTATATTGGAAATACAAATAGTACAGAAGAAAAGCAATAAATATATCAAAATAGTTTTAAACGTAACAACTTCAAACGGAAAGACGTTTTAAATCCACAATTTACGGGTAACTTCGCGTTATTTTTTAAATAATTCTTTTTCTCTGTATTCAGGACAAAAGGAAACCATATGGTAGTAACAATCCAATTTTCACTAAAAAAACATTGTCAAATTAATGTTTGTGTAAACTTAAATAAAATTTAACTTTAGTGCTGCTATACCTTATTACGTAACATTTACCGGGTAATATGTCTTTCATTGTCTTGAATGTGTCCTGGTGGCTGACAGTATGTCATGCTCACACATATGACTTGCTGACGGTGGCGTGTGGGTTGGATCATTTAGCTCCCTTCAAAATGGTTGAGCTGAATGGTGCTGATCTATGCGTCATGTTCGTGAACGGGGGCCGTCAGTTGGGGCTGGTCATCTCTTAGCTGCCTCGGCTTATTTTTAAATATTTTATTTTTGGATTGTTGTTTTCTTACTATTTGCTGTACTCTGGACGCTTTTAACTCGTACATCTTTTTTACATCGTTCTCACATATAATTAAATTCAACATTAATGATGTAACTAATATTTTTGTAAAAATATAATTTAGAAGAGTGTGTCTATGGAGTTTCTTGCTCGTTCTTCTCCATAGGTACATGCTTTGCAATGGGCAACTAGCTTCATATATATTTTCTGACTGACCGACATCTTGACAATTTAAAAGTGCCTGTAAATGGTTTAATTGAAATAAATGCTTTGAGTTTGATAAGAAACTTAAGAATTATAAAATTATTCGATTGACTAAAAAAGTTAAATAATTTTCAAAAATATTTTTTGCTATAAGCTACTCTATCGATGTCATTATTCCCGGTAACAGGTCAAGTTTAAAAGAGGTTGCACTAAATTTTCGACTCCAACGACAAATCTACGGCGAAATACTGGACCACTATTGTTGGTATTGTTACAAAACTGGGACTTTTTACTTTGGTACAAAATACCGGAACAAAAGAAGGGAACTTTTTAACTATTACCATGAAGATTCACGATCTTTTATGTGCTTTTGAAGTTATTTTAAGTTTCAACGATTAATTAAATGTTTGGACCGTTTCTTTGCTCGTTAATAAATTAATTAAGTAGGTGCTAGTGAAAATAATACAATAGGAAAAACAGACCAAACTTCGTTAAAAACAAAATGGTAGGAATCGTCGGTCAATCGCAATTTCGTTTGGCATTTGCTTTGTATAGAGAAAACCACAATTTTTAATCAGTCAGTCAGATATATTTTATCCGTGAACTAAAATTCGTCTGACAGTTCTAGTATGGAATAACTATCAAAAATTAAAAATGTATGCTCAGGATAAGATTTATTGGTAGGTATAAAAGTTTGGTGAAGTTCGCCCTAAGTATATCTAAGGATAACATAACAGGGCTTATTAAAGCTGTAGCCGCAGGCTAGGTATATAATAGTATCACACAGTGTTTTAGTACCTAGATGTGCAGAACACTTATCGTCGTCATCCATTAGTAATTTTATCAAAAATACAATAAAGTTGTTAATATGGCAAGGTACGCTCCTGCTGTCTCCGCCACAGATACTGCTTAATTCCTTCTAAAATGATTAAAAACTGCACTTTATAGAGAAAAGTTATTTTAGGTAGGTAAAGCATTATTTTCACAGGGAACTTAAGTGTGTTCTAATGAAACTTTTTATTTTCACGTGGTTCAAATATGTAAGTAACAAGAAAAAGTATTTATAGCGCATTGCACTGGTTTTTTAAATAAATAAAAAACCGGTAAAGTGCGAGTCGGACTCGCGCACTGAGGGTTCCGTACAAAGTAGGTATGTAAATAGTTTATCACGGGAATCGTGTCTCGAATATTTTTCCCGTGTTTTCGATTTTTTTCCTTTACTTGTGCTACATGACATTGCTTCTTGCCAAATTTCACGATTGTAAGTTTTTTATTTATTTTTTTATTGCTGTATGCCACCGCTCTTGACCTCGATCACGCCCTATGGAAAACGATGGATGAGGTCTATGATGGATCGAGCGTGCCCAGAAGATGCCAAAGGCACTGGAACTCCTACGCATCGGCGAAACATAGGTCAACAGGATCCCTATAGGTTTTGATTCCCATGCGAATGTATTTGCGGCATAAACGGAACATAAGCGCCCGGATCTTTTGATTGCGTTTACTTAGAAGTTTCAATTTTTACTGCTTCAAGGGTTTGCAGCCGTGAGTATTTGATATTAATTTCAACGTGATAACTCCACGCGTTCCTGAGAAAAAGAGTCTTGACGAAGTGATCTTATAAGGGTTCTGTTTTTCCTTTTGAGGTACGGAACCCTAAAAACAATAGTAAGTATTACGAGTCGAGGTCAAAAGGTCGGGTTGAGGACAAAAGGTCTCTCAGTATGATGCTGCCTCATGTAAAAATTAATGTCGCAAGTGTCGCAGCACCGGTATTCTGTTAAGACTCAGGCACCACCCTGTGGAACAAAAAAAAACTATACGGATATCACGCCATTTTAGAAATTAAGAAAAACTGTGCTCATGTGCAACACAATAAAGGAAATATTGCTGATTTGAGACAACAATCAGTCGACTTAAGACTTCATCTGTGAAAATGTTGCGTTTTAATGCGAAGGCTACATTGTCGCGATAACGTGAACTACACTTCGCCCGATTCCTTTCGCACACCGCTCGAGGTCTCTCTGTACAACAGAGAGCGCGCGAAGTGTACTTCACATTATGGCGACAACGTAGCCGGACTATAAGAACATGAAGCTACCCATCGAAAACAAAAAAACAAGATAAGCCACTGTGTGAAGACCAATGGTAGGTTCAGAGTGTGATATCATTTGGAAGCTGTAGTAATTGCTTTCGTATTATTCATTGCATAATTACTGAGTATTTCTTCTAAAGGACCTACCTAGACGGATACGAGTGAATAACATGAGGATAATTACTTCAGGGAGTATTATTTGGGGATATTTATCTATTAGCAGTACACATTGTAAGTGCCTAATCACACCTTAGTATTTAACATACGCTCATTTTAAGTGAAAATAAAAGCTAGCACATTGTTTCTGATTCCAAAAGCATCAGAATATAAAATCCGACAAGCTTTTGGCCTGGTGACACTCATTTTCTAGTCGACCGACATCAAGTCTTTCTCAGACTCCATTTCCACGTGGAAATGTGTCTATAAAATCGAAAGAATACTACATTCCCAGTAGCGTATATGGCTGTGTTTATATATTCTATCTGGACATGTTTGCGCTGCATTTTCATGGAGTGCAGGGTAGTTTACACCCCTCGTCGGTAAATTCGTCCACTGGGATGTGTTCCACTCGATGTCTTTGGGTCGCGAGTGTTTTATAGACGTTGACTAAATTTACTGCTCAGCGTATACATATGTTATTATATATTTTGTTACTATGGGGACTGGGGGCAGCGGCCATTTTGTATGGCGGCAATAGTAGTGTCCAACAGAAATGAAAAGAAGTATAAGAAGGTTTTTGGTGATTAAATTTTTTGTATTTTTGCAGCTATATTTAAATAATGATGTCTTCTCTATACCCTTCTGTTAATGGATTTTCAATCTTTGACTTTTGAATAAAAATTACCCAATAGACTCGATAGGTAGCTTCAACAAATTCTCGTTTCTATCTTCATTAGCAGGAGTGTGCCAGAAAGTCGATAACACAAATACTTAAAGTTGTTGTTTCCTGTTCCTTAAAGTGACAGGTGGTACTTTCAACAGTTGTTCTCAAAGCATTAGATATGCTTAGAATATTGAACATGTTTTCTCACGACATTCTCATACATCGTTTGTCAGAGGCGGGAAATTCAAATTACACGTCTTAGAATTGTTCGAAATCTGTGTGTTGAAATTGTTCTTAATGTGACGCGAACGTAATATGAAATAATCATAGTTTGAGTTGTTTTGTGTTGATTCGAGGTTTCTCGCTATAAAATGTGGTTTACTCATTAAGTTCACTGCTGATGGAGAATTAAGGGATTATTCGTCTTTTTTTTGTTAAGGCCTGAAATTTCTGAAGCCGATTCATTCGGCTCCACCCTACTCAGACTCCTGCAAAAAAAAAAAAAGAACTTTGCCAGAGGAGCAGCCGATCCGAGCTGATCAGAGCCAAGCCGAGCTGATCCAGATTTGTCGGCCGTAAACCATTTAACGCCGTGGATGAAGACGAAGATCCTGTCGCGAACAGATATTCATTTTTCCTATACTCTTAATAGATTATTGTAGATATTTTTTTTTTAAAAAAAACCTCGTTTATATCAACCTCGAATACGGCGGGTCTGATGTGATACCTTCTTTTTTATGCGGTCCATTTTATCCACGTGCACGAAAGTTCTTGTTTGCAATCTTGACTAAAAATCGCGTCGTGTGACTATTTACTATTTACCAAAAAAATTTAAGCTGAATTTTCAGCTTAAATTTTTTTGGTACAAACCTAAAGTATCCTCTGATTCATAAAATTCTTATAAATAACTTTTATAGTCACAAGTTTTCATCACGTGTTTCTCATCGTTTTTCTTGTTAAATTAAAAAAAAAAATTTTTATTCAATTTCATCATTCGGAATTTTTAGAAAATTATACGTATTTTATCAGCGAAGTGTTTCGTTTCATTCATTTCGCTACAATTAGTATAGCTATTCCGCCAGCTAGTAGCTTAGGGTTGCCAACCGTCCTGTTTTCCCAGGACATGTCCTAGTTTTTGTAGTGTCCTGGGACGTCCTGAATAGTTTTTAAGCAGCGTCCTGGGTTTTTAAATTTTAAAATTCGCGCGCCTCTTCTCAAATTTTTACGTTACGAGCGGCCTCACGGTCGCAAGTAATAATTGCGTTGCCGCGCTGCCGTGCTGTTTCAAAACAAAGGCGCAACGTGCCACTTGATGATATCTCTTTCGCTCTACTATAGTCGCGCGTCCCTTTCTTGCATTAGACATACAGAGCTAGCTATCCAGTCAGATTATTATTTAGTTTTCAACTTTTATAATTTTATTCAAATATTTTTATTAAAAAATGTGATTATTTTAATTACTTGAATTTCATTTCACCTGTTTTCACTAGATATTTATTTAACTATTGCACTCTATTAATGCGTCCTGTTTTTAAACTGAATTGTCCTGGTTTTTCCAACTTCAAATCCTGGTTTTTTAAATTTGAGGTTGGCAACCCTATAGTAGCTGGACTCAAGTTTCCAAAATCCGGATTGACAGCAAGAGCAATTTCGAATTAATAATAATAATAATATATTTAAGTTAAGTTAGTTAAGTTTTTTTAAGTTTGTTGTTCCAAGCTGCGGATATTTTGAAACATAAATATCGAAATCAATTTTCCCGACGTTCGTCTCACTGCTTGCCGACGTCTCACGGGTTCCACTAATTACTAAAAGTCTATCAATTTCCCTTTGAGTGAGGTCATGTGCTTAATCGTAGTAGATTAAACGGGTGCCCGTGTCATCGTGTGTCCTGTCCCACGGATCTTAAGTCTTAATCCTGTTCGTAATCAAAATGAATCTCGGCCAAACCCTCGGCCCTTATTTCTATCCCGTAAACGCTTACAGAAGTGGATTTAATCCTTCATGTGAGACGAAATTTTCAAGTAATTCCTCTACAAAACTTTAATAATTCAGGTTATCGAAAAACTTGTATCTATAAATTGTAATTAAAACTTTTTATAAGTAGCGTGTGTATCCCGTTGCCATAGACAAAGTTCACGGGAGCTTACGTCAACAAAACGAAACTCCTTTTAAACAAAATATTTTAATGTGTACTGTGTTCTTTGAATACAGAAATGCTTTTTGCGGTTTTTCAGTGAAGTAGTGTGTAAAAATAATGACGTCTAAAACCGCCGAGTATTTCAGTAATTCTCTTTATTTTATCTGAGGAAAAGCGCCTATAAAGATAGATACTGGGTTACATTAACATGTACCTAGAGCTGCAAAAACTAGCATACGTAAATATTCCAGGTAGGAACTAGCTACGATATCTATTCAAGCGTTAACTTGAATTATAGCTAAGTACATATTTGTTTAGAGCGGCTGCCATTTTTGTTCGCTTGTTTTAGCCAGGAAGCTAAATAATTGCCTAATAAATTCCCCGCGCTAATCTTTCTCGCTTTATTTACTTGTACAACTTCAATGGACACTATGCTACGAGTTATGTCTTCACTAGCTTTTTATTCTCGGTTTTGGTTTTTCTACCTTGGGATAAATCATGATTTATTTATATGCATCGTTATGTGCGATGATTTGTGTACTATTCTATACATTTTATTATTTATGCACACACAGTAAATAGAAACATGACATATAAGTATTGCGTACAAAGGTACCTAAGTAGGTTTCTTAAGTTTTTTGAAGTGAAAATTTCTTTAGGCGCGTTGGGCATTTTTTGAACTGGGGAAAAAACTATTGAACTCGCGCCACTGTTACCGTAACCGACACCGCTTCGGATGTACTCGGTTTTAATGTATACTCGATATGTCAGTGAGTGATGGCAAAGTATTCTGTTTGTGTTTTGTTTTCACTTCTGTCGGCACTCCTGGAGTGCCACTTTTTTTTTCTATATTATTCTTTTTCTTCTGAGATTATTACCCGGTTTCTGGAACGAAAATCAACTTAAAAATTAGCTAACAAATTGTCAAGCGCCTACTGTAATTGGTTGAATGAATTATCAACAGCCAATCGCAGCACTTGACTTGCATTTAATTTTGACGCGCCGACATATTTCGTTCTAGAAATCGGGTGTATACTTGTATTTCGGATAAATAATTTCTTCGGAATGAGTTAGAAAAGCTATGAATGCAAAAAATTGTTATTTTATTTCGCGTTTTTTTTTGTTTTGGGTTTACATTTCGATAGGACAAAACATATTATGATGGCACGTGCAGTGATTAAGTAGTTATCCGCTTGATTAAATGTGTATTATTTGTTAAGGGAAAGATTATTTATACATACACAAACAGCCAGACCCGGAACAACTACCTGTAGGCAATACAAATATTTGTTCCGTGCGGGAATCGAACCCGCGACACGCAGCGCAGCAGTCGATCGCTCAGCCACTGCGCCAACCGTGTCGTCTTTATGTTTTGATAATTATGTTTTGATAATTGAATTAAAATTACAGTAGCCAATCTAATCTGTATGTACTTCAATTAAAGATTTAGTTAAGCATAAAATACTTGTCATGTTTGTTCGTACCATACGTAATTTGGCTATTGTTGATATTTATAATTATATAATCATCCTTACTTTTCCTCAACTTTGTTAAGAGCGATTTAAATTCCTTATCTGAAGATCAATATTTATCTTGAGGCGACTGCAACCTGATCCAATTATTGGATTTTGCTGGTATCTTTAATCGGTTGTGGAAAACTGAAAGGAGAATGCCGTCAAATATATGGCTCCCTGTACCAAGCGAAAAGTCCGCTGTCACAACCAAACCTAGTTAGTGTATTTGGAGGAGAATTTAATGTCCTATCTATATTGTTAACTATTTTTTACATGGATTCCCGCAATTCGTATTTATTTTCCATTTATAATATTTTGAGGTTACGTTCGAGAAAATGAATGTACGATGACGATGAATGATGGAGGCATCGCTAAGGATTATCACACAAAGACTGCGTTATGGAAAAGCACCTGACCGTTTTCGTTAATAAGGATTTTAATTATATTTAAATACTAGATATTTAATATAGATAAAACCAATATTGAAAGTAACGTCATCCCTGACGGCGCAACAGAAGAAATGCAATACACCACAATAAAAACGATTTCTTTTCTTTTATCTGTCCTCTTTTCATTAAATGCTTAAAATTTACTCCATAATAATAATTTAAATTAATACAACGCAACGCGTGACCTAAAGTTTTTTTGACACACATAAAATATACCTATATTTTTCTATTTTTTATTATTACTAATAATAATACAAATATACCTAATATTACAGTAAATAGTAAATCGGTGTCGATACTTATAAATTATCTTCTTCATTTAAACGATTGTTGGCAGGTACACACGGCTACACATCAAGCTATACTTTTCGAGTTTTAACTGACCTCGCATTCTTTAGGTTTCTCGTACAATCAGAAGTCAGCTTATACTGGTTATGTATAGCTTAATGTGTATCCGTGCGTACCTATATATTTTTTACGTAGTAGCAACATTCGGAAACGAAGTGCAGCAGTGACGTAAGAGAAAATACGTACAAAAGTAAATAAAAATACTTTTATTTTTGATGTCCGAAATCCGGAAATCTTTTTCATAAGTAACAAAAACGTAAATCTAATATAAAAAATAGGAGTAATTTTATGAACTACATGTGGTTGTGACACGCTCCTTCGCAAGTTGGTACGGCCCCATGGCATTCTCTTTTGGGACTTTTCGCAACTGATAAAGACTGAAATATATAAGGTCCCATTAAAATAGATGGACAAACTTTTAGAAATCATGCAGACCACCAAAATAAGGACGATGATTAAAAATATATAAGAAAAACGCATAGATACTTGCAAGAAAAATATCAGCTAACGAAAATACACTTTGCTTGGATATCTTTGGTTAGACGAACTGAGCGCTGTGTTAAAATTTGTCCATATATTTTAATGGGACCCTGTATATGACATTACGTGTTTTGAACCTCTGTGGTACCTACTTATGGCAGTGATGTCTGAAAGTCAATTGTTAATTAGTAGGTACGATTCGCTGATCTGGATTATACAGTACTTGTATGATAGAGGTCAATGGTACGATTATTCATATGTTTATCGTCTTCTTATCATAGTTTAGTAGGTTTTGGGTTTCCCGGTTTTTACATTATCTGAAAACATGCGATATTACATTGCTATCATTTTTAACGCGGATACCTATTCTATTCCTAAATACATGAACATCTTTTGTTAATTTATAACTATGTCCTACGTTTGTTGGAATGAAAATAATAAAAAAAAATTGCGGGCTACCTTAGCGCCTCCCCTTCATTTTAAATTTTAAATAGTACCTAAATACTTAAAACCTTTATGTAGTGTTAAGTGGGCTTACTATTAAACATGTCACAACATAAAAACATTCAACTGACATTTCTTAAACATTTCCTTACCATTATGTATGTTCATTCGCTTTGTTTACAAATTAATACTTTTCCAGCCGCCGTTTACAGACGCATTACGCTCAATGCGAGCGATAGGCACACCTGCTGGTAACTACTTTAATTACGTTACCCATTAATCCTAGTCAGAGAGCAGGGGCTGTGGACACAGACGGATTGGGCCCAGTCCTTCAATATTTTAACTATGCGTAGAGCGAACGTGTCGGGGAATAATTGGACATGCCAGTAATACTGTTGTTTTGCATTGTGACGATTTGTTTGGAAGCTAGCTGACCTATTTGGTGCGTAGGAATCGTCGGGTGAATATTTGTTTGAGTTTTGTCATGTCATGTGGGACGTGGACGGTTTTAGAGGTTTTTTATGGGGTGGTTGTAATGTGATGAATTTTTTTTTGTAACTCTTTGGGCCTGCTGTTGACAACGATCTAGCTTATTGGAAAGCGATCGATTAGAGATATCTAGAGAAAATGTCTGTTTAGGTTTTGTTTTTTATTAAGTTAAAATGTTTTAAAGCAATTTTAGCTAAGTATTAGTAAGTAGTCATGTTCAGAAAATAAAGTTGCGCGTAGGTAAGTAATTTGTTGTTACTCTGCAAAATTCTATGACGCATCTTGTATAAAGAAGAAAATAACTTTCATAAAGCAAATTCAAACCCCATGTTAAAATAGGTGCATGATCTCGTGTACGGTTAGCATCAAAAGTCGATTAACACTTCAGTTTTTTTAATCTCAGATATTGAGCAAAATATTTGTTCGAAATTGCAGCAGAAGTATAATGCGATTTTGAACAAATATTTTGCTCAATAACTGAGATTTAAAAAACTGAAGGGTTAATATTTTGCTCAAAAACCGAGATTAAAAAAACTTAAGTGTTAATCAACTTTTGATGCTGACTGTACAAACATTATGTAATTAAACGTACCTGCTATCTAAGGAAATTAACTATCTCAAGAAGCGCGGTGTGGCTCAGCCCAGGGGCTGAGTGGCTCTCACACCCCTAAAGGTACCTACTAAACACGTGCCTACGTTTCATACGAATATTTTGAGGTTGTTTTTGCACGTGTGCTGTGAACTCAACAGCCGTGTAATGACCCTTCCGTGTATTATAAAGTCTTTTTAACCCCTTTTACAGCTGAAATTACGTTCTTTTACGTTCTCGTCAAGCAGAAAAGTGCCTTTGAGCTTATAAGGCTTTTATTTTTTAATTATCCAAAATAATGTTGCCTACGTAATAACGTTTTTCCTCGTAAATGTTATAAAGCATTATGTCAATTTTATTTATAAGAGAAAAGAAAATATACCCATGGGTAGGGTAGGCTGGCCGGTCTCCAGACTGGATTAAATGTTGATGTCGTCTGGGCCGTAAGTCTCAAGAGCAAGGGGTCGGTAAATACGTCATTAAATGTCTTCAAAAAGCCAGCTTATTTTGTATGCACGAACACAGAATATACAAGACATCGTAAACAACACGAGAACTTGCTTAATTTTTCAAGTAGTACTGTAATGTGAGCACAAGTTGGGGGATATAAAAACAGTGAAGGATAAAAGTTTTCGTTTGAGGCAGGAGCGCGTAATCCGACAGTTTCCCGATGTAGGTGCGCCCCTCTCTATGCCGAATAGTGCGCACCGGAAACTATGGAGTCATTCATTTGCATTTTAGTATCAAACACACGCAATTTATAAACATTTAGGTAATTGTAGGCATAATTATTCAATAAGGAAGTGTTATGTAATTGATTGATGTACATCGGTTGTTGTTTGTAATACATTAGCCATTAGATGCCTAACTAGTAGAATCAAAATACTTCGCGAATGCTGAAAAGTAGGTATATTTGTAATATTAAACTGTCCTTAATAGGGTAGAATAGTATCTAAGCTCACTTACGATTACGTGCTTCCTCTATTCTGAACGTAAGTAAATGAAGATAAGGAAACTCCGTGCCTCTATGTTCCTAAAAGGCAAGCCTTAAGGCGGGTGAACACTGAATTTTCTACTCGTGTAACAAATCCACGTCAGGCCACTGGCGATAATCCAAGAGTGTCCTATCAGGAATGTTCTCTGAATACCTATATCCGCAAATTGCATCCCAGTTTATTGAGTAACTTGCTACTACTCATTCTACTCCTATTAACTTCGGAAAATAAAATCCGAACACTTTCTTGAGTTAGGTACCTATGGAAAATTCTTACACGTTAAAGCATTTTATCAATAGGGCTTTAGGTATAAAATATGTAAGTGCGAAAAAAGAAAATTACGATAAAAAAATAAATCTTGTCAAAATGTCGGCGCTATCACGAATGTCCCGCGTGGGACGACTTTTATTTCGTCTATAATACCAGTGAAATCACAGCGTTGTGGGCCTAACCGGAGCAACAAAAGGATAACACGAAATGTGATTACTCAGCAACGAGTAGTACTGGGGTTTGCATGTCATGACGGCAGTGAATTACTGGCTGCGGACGCTGGTCGTTTTTTTGTCGTTTTTCAGGTGTGTTCCAACAAAAGTGAACAAAAAGTTATGTTGTCACACGTTCTACGGGCAAGCGACGCCGTTAAATGTTCGCACTCGAGCGTTGTAAACATACCGCCGTGTTTGGAATAGAACACGCTCAAGAAATCCGCGCACGCGTTGTTTTTCATGAATACACATATATTTATTAGTTGTTTTTTTTTTGTCAATTATGTGAATTTGGTTACAAGATTATCAACCATAAACTTGAGAAACAATGGTTAGTTATAGTAAATACCCAAACAAAAGTGTACTCTATTTACTGAGCCCTGAATTAAAAGAGCTAAAATCATAGTAAGACTACAAAAGATATTGTCCATCCACCTTTCAATTACATCCAAGATTAGGCACACTTAACTCCTCCGAATAAATCCAGTGTTTTGGCGAGGGTTGCGGGCGATGCGCAGTCGTTGCTGGGTTGCGCCCGACAGGGGGCAGCACTAAATTCTTCGCTCGCCAACAAACCCGTGGCGACGTCTCCGTAGATAGTGCGCTGTTTTATTTGGGTCAGGTTCGGCTAGAGTGGCAAGTGTGGCTCATCAGATAAGTGCCGCTCGAAGGTGTTTCGTTTACAGATTTAGTTTACTTTTCTAAGAGTGTGGAATTTTTTTATAGGTGCTGAATAATTTTGCGTCGTATACAGATATAAGTATGTATTTGGATATGCCTCTCCGCTCAACTGTTGAAAAATCAAAAATTGATTTATAACAATACACATTCAATTGTGTCTCATTAGCCACAGTTGAGCTAATCTGTCAGATTTTGTATATACAATATATAAATCTGACGCATCTACCAAATTTTCGTATAGTTTCACAACCATTTTTTCTTTAAATATCGTATATGTTTGAGTAAACATTGATGTACAGACGCCAGGACATCAAGCTACCCGAAACTGTCAAATTTTCCCAATAAACTTTGAACTTTATTCTTTAGCGATAAAGTTGAAAATCTATTAAAGAAATTTGACAGATTGTAGTAGCTTGATGTGCTGGCGTCTGTACAACGTATAACCAATTAAGTAATAGGAATTACTTTTTGCTTACGAGCCTCTTAAATTCATATAATTAAATCAGTGGCCCACAATCCTACTAATATTATAAAGGCGAAAGTTTGTGTGTGTCTGTGTTTATATGTTTGTTACTTCTTCACGCTCAAACGGCTGGACCAATTTCGATAAAATTTTGTATGGAGGTAGCTGACACCCTAGATGTTAATCCAGGGTGACAGCTAACTCCATACAAAATTTATTCATGTAAAATGTAGCCTATATGTTAATATAGCCTACTTTTTATGCCGATATTCCCACGGGATCCACATTTACGCGGGTGAAACCGCGGGGCGCGGGTCTAATACCCTACAGCTACGCCAAACGACAAAACCACTTATTAACAAACAGAAGCAGCAATAAAACAGAATAATGACACAAAAACTCCTTACAAAACAAATATAAAAGCTTGTTGGTACAGAAGAGAGGACACGATATAAGCTACTTCAATTACCCCATAATCTAAATCTGGGGCCGCGGAAGATATAGCAAAGTTTAACTTAAAGTTAAAGCTTTAAATTGGACTGCGGCGTACTCGTTCTCCGAGGGATAAAACTTATTTTAAGGGGTTATAAATTAAAGTAATACGTAGCTAGTCAATTATCTCGGATTCCAGATATATTTATGAGTGAAATGTTTACTTTGGTATTACGGAGAGTTTGTTTTATAAATGCTTTTGTTCAAATAAATGCATGTATTTTTTGAAGAGCACATTGGGCTTTGGATGTATTTTATATTTTATTTCCGGTTCAGGTGTGACGCCTGAGTATTTATAAATAATTTAAACATCTTGAGATATCTCTTCACGAGAGAGTCGTAAAAGATGGCTAGGAACTACTCGAGGATATGAGATGAGCATGCTATATCACACATCAGTATTTATGGTACCTATCCTAGAAAATGGGTTCTTGGTTAAAGCAACTGAGCTCTCTAGGTGTCTTGATCCTTCCCCATGTAGGATAAAAGAAATGAAAAAGGAATAACTTGTTGTAAATATATTAGGAGATTATTTTATAAGAAAGCACACACGAAAAGTATCAAAGAAAAATTATAGTTGACACACGTATCTTAGAACGTACTACTTTTTAAATTCAAATTTACACCATAAACACATATACAGAAAGTTTGTATATCCAATACACCCTCATAAATTTTAATTTTAAATCATTAAAATATATCCAAATCAATAATCTTTAACACCTAAACCCGTAATACACTTAAAGTGCTTGACACTACACAATGGTTTAGTGAGAACGTCAGCTATCATGGATTCAGTGGGTACATGTCTCAGTTCAATGTCGTTGTTATCTCGGAGCACTTCCCTAATATAATGATGCCTTATATCAATATGTTTACTGCGTGCGTGAAACATTGGGTCTTGAGCCAAACATATTGCTCCCTGATTGTCGGCATGAACAACTACTCGAGTGTACCTCACAATTCCTAACTCCCTCATAAGACTATTCAAATAAACTGCTTCTTTCATACATTCAGATAGACTTACATATTCAGCCTCACAAGTCGATGTAGCCACGCTACGTTGTTTTCTTGATTGCCATGATACACTTGCACCACCTAAAATAAAAGCATATCCAGAATATGATCGCCTATCTAACAAGCAATTAGCCCAATCAGCATCCGAAAAACCTTGAACACAATCACCAGTTCTCTTGTATACGAGACTGTGTCGCATTGTCCCTTTAAGGTAACGTAATATACGTTTCGCTGATTTCCAGTCGCATGTTTCCGGTTTCGTTAACTTTTGGCTTAGTTTACTCACCGCATTTGCAATATCAGGCCTAGTTGCGTTGCTCAGATAATTTAGGCAACCTATTAGTTCCCGATAAGGCCATGTTCCATCCTTTTCTGTATCACAGTTTTCTTCGGATTTCACTTTTGAATTAATTTCCATAGGAGTTGCACATTTATTACATTTTTCCATATTAAATTGTTTTAATAATCTTTTAATGTAATTTTCTTGTGACAATATAATGACATTGGCATTTCTTATAATGTCTATTCCTAAAATATATTTCGCCTGACCATAATCTTTCAAGTCAAACTCCTTTGACAACTCATTTTTGAAATCGATGATCAAACCTCTTTCTTGGCTTCCAACTAAAATATCGTCGACATATATTAATACAAATAAGAAAGTATTTCCATTTTGCTTAAAATAAAGGCATGGTTCGTTCAGACTCTGCTTCAAGTTCATTTCAGTGAGTTTTTTGTTGAGCCTGAGATTCCATTGACGTCCAGCTTGCTTCAAACCATACAATGATTTCCGCAATAAGCATGAATCGCAACCATTATCCAATTTACTAAGCATGTCTTGCGCGTGCTTTCTAACGATAGGATCTTCTCCCTCACGATTCATAAGCTTCATTAAACTCTCTCTTAATAATTCAGGAACTTCCATGTAAATCTCTTCATCCAATAAACCATTCAAGTAAGCGGTATTAATATCTAATTGGTGAATTTCTAAGTTCAATTCAACAGCGAGAGCCATTAATAATCTGACGGTGTCCAGTCTAGCTACAGGCGCAAAGGTTTTCTTGTAATCAACCCCATATCGCTGGCTAAAACCCTGAGCCACAAGCCTAGCTTTCTTCTTAAAAGTCTTGTCGACATTCTGTTTAATCGTTAAAACGTAACGGCAACCAATTAAGATTCTGTTTTTCGGTCTTCTAACAATATCCCATGTCCCTTTTTGAACTAGACTCCTAATTTCAGATAGTATAGCCTCCTCCCACTCTGTTTTATCTTCACATTTGAGAGCATTTTTCAAACTCATTTCAGCTGAACCAACAAAATCTGCAGCATCATTTGAATCAGTAAAATTTATTGGTTGTTCAATTTCGGTCATTCGATAGATTTTCCTTGGACGGCCTGCACTACCTGTGCGTAATAGTTTGGGTCTACCAGGAGCTCTTTTCATGATCCTTTGTTGATCAATATGTCCACGCGTTCCAAGCGTTCTTGAATCTTCTAGATGATGATCAATATTTGAAGAGTTTGTCTCTGCATTCTGTTCACATCCTCTCGATTCTACAGAGTATTCTTGACAATCGCTCCAAATCTCATCGTCTACTTGTTCTATTTGATTATCATGTTCTTCCGGTGGAGTATACTTTGAAAATTCGATTTCAATGAACTCTTTATCCGTATTCTCTTTAACATTCGATAGTCCTAGCTCTTGCGTCGAGATCTCGTGACATAAATTATCATTTTCGTGAAATCTCACGTCTCTTGCAACCATGAACTGTCTTCGCTCTGGAATCCATACTCTATATCCTCTCGCATTTTTTGGATATCCAACAAAAATACCAGAAATTCCTCTTGCTGTGAATTTGTCTTTATTTGGATCTTTATTTAAAATATGTACCTTAGTTCCAAATTTTCGAAGGTAATCAATCTTCACTGGTTTCTCTAGCCATTTTTCATAAGGAATATCACCATGTAGACTGCTTGTAGGACATCGATTCCTGATATAACACGCGGTATCCACTGCATCTGCCCAAAAACCTGCCGAAAGATCTGAACTTAGCAACATACACCTAGCCATTTCTACTAGAGTCCGGTTCATTCGTTCAGATATTCCATTTTGTTGTGGTGTCCGAGCAACTGTCAGTCTTGGCATTATTCCAGCTTGTTTTAAAAAATCGTCGAACTCAGCGTTACAATATTCACCTCCATTGTCGCTTTGAAGATACTTGATCTTTAATCCGGTTAGATTCTCGACTTGACTTTTGTATACCTTAAAAGCTTCTAAGGCTTTACATTTCGTACTTAGAAAATATACCTCACACCAACGTGTACAATCATCAATAAAAGTAATAAAATATTTCGCACCTCTTATAGACTCACATCTCATAGGACCTACAATGTCAGAATGAATTATTTTAAGTTTTTCAGCACAAGGACTCCCGGAATTAGAAAAAGGTAACGCAGTCATTTTTCCTTTAGCACATATATCACAATCGAGTAAGCTCTGTACTTTGATTTTGTCAATTTTGAAACCCAATTTAGTTAAAAGTTTATCGACATCCTTACCATTTAAATGTCCTAAGCGTTCATGCCAACTACGTATGTCGACATTTGCATTACTTAAACTAAATGAATATTCAGAACTATTTAGACAATACAAGTTACCTTTGCGATGAGCACTCAATTTAATATTACCCTCTTTGTCAATCACATTTGCTACATTGTGTTTAAATGTGACATCACAACCATCGTTGGTTAACTTGGCTACTGATATTAAATTTGTTCTTAGGTTCGGAACATAAAGTGTATCACGTAATTCAATAGCGTTCTTTGAGTGTTTGTTACATGCCGATAACCATACAGTACCCTTACCTTTTATTTCAGTACTTACATGCGTAGCTAAATTTAGTTCTCCGGTAATAATAGTTAAAGTGTCCCTGAACATACTCGCATCATTACAAAGATGAGACGTGCACCCACTGTCAAAAATCCAGTCATTTTTTTGTGCATTTACAGCATTACATACTTCTAAATCTGAAACATTAAAAGTAATTAGTGCTTCGTCCACGTCCTCATGATGTGTTTTTACAACATTTTTTAGTACCTTCTTTTTGTTCGGACACTCTGATGCCTTATGTCCTTGTTCGTGACATTTAAAACATTTATATTTAAATCCTTCTCCTCTGGCGCAAATTAACCCAACTAGGGTTAATTTTGTTTCCAACTTTTGCGCTTTTATTCCATTTCTTAAAACCTTTTTTCGCATATGTATGCATTACGCCTTCATTCTGAGATCTATTTATCTCTCTGGATTCGTGCTCTTCTAATATTTTTATCTTCAATGCCTCTGGCTTCGGCAAGTCGTCCCTTGACTCAATGGCACATCTAAAGCTTTCAAATTTTCCAGGTAAACTATATAACAACATTATAGACAGCAAGTCGTCGTTGATATGTATACTCATTTCTGCCAGTTTATCAACAGCGTCGAAAAAACTATTTAAATGATCTCGTACATCACCTGTTTCCCACATTTTGTGTAACATTAGCCGCTTTAGAAGTGTAACCTTCTTAGCAGGTCCTTTCGAAGCATAAATCGACTCTAATTTCAGCCAAACTTCTCTGGAAGTGTTACAGCCCCTAATATGTCGAAGTTCAGAACCACACATCGACAAAATTAGATCCGCTTTGGCCTTTTCATCCTCTGCTTCCCAATTCTTAGCTTCTCCTATTTCTGACGGTTTCGGTACTTTACCACTAGTAAATTTCCATCCATCATTTTTAATTAGGATCGCCTGGACCTGGATTCTCCAGCTGTCATAATTTTCTTTGTTCAGGGGCTCGATCCTAAATAGACTACTCATCGTCGCTCCTTTTTACACAAATAATTACTTTACTAGATGAAAAATAAAATTTACTCTCCTTACGTAACTCTTAAGACTTTTCACAGGATCTTCGTTATTCTTATCCCTTTTTCGATCTCGTAGCTTTGGGTGACTGAATGTCTGGGCCCATAACCAATGTAGGATAAAAGAAATGAAAAAGGAATAACTTGTTGTAAATATATTAGGAGATTATTTTATAAGAAAGCACACACGAAAAGTGTCAAAGAAAAATTATAGTTGACACACGTATCTTAGAACGTACTACTTTTTAAATTCAAATTTACACCATAAACACATATACAGAAAGTTTGTATATCCAATACCCCATACATAATATTACGTAGCCAAACTCAAAGCATTCATTTCAATTAAACCATTCACAGGCACTTTTGAACTGTCAAGGAGTTGGTCAGTCAGAAAATATGAAGCTAGTTGCCCATTCCAAAGCGTAGTAGGTAGGTAGAAGAACGGACAAGAAAACCATGGACACTCTTTTAAAATATATTGTTACAAAAACATTAGTCATTAATGTCGTTAATGTAATTAGTCATTAATGCCACAAGACCAATCTAAATAGGATGCCAATGTTTAAGAACACGTTTTATCACCAAGACATGAGCTATTCTCGTAGGTACAACGTGAGATATCTGGGCAAATTGTTAGTATGTGACAACTAAAATGCAAAACATTTTATAACTTGCCACACTGTAAAACCGATAAAAAAGCGCTTTCATCACTCTTCAACGTTTTCCAATAGTATTCAGCGACATTTTTAACAAAATGTATCGAACGTGTCCTCGTTACTAAAGCTTTGGCGTAAAGCAACACTTGAGCTGTAAATCCCGAAATAAACGTTTGCGATGTCCCTTTGGTTGGTAAGCAAATCCGGATTAAATGGTTCCGGGAGCTAATCGTACCTTTATGCGGAGTGTCCGTATACATTTCAAAAACATGAACATTGATGCGGATACTCGGAGGACGATTTATGCACACAAGTCGAATATGTATCGATTTCAGCATTAAGCATCCATTTTGTAAGAATTACATTTAATAACTAGAAAGAAAAAAGAAAGGGAAATTGTTTATTCTGCAAAAACAAAAGCCACATCCTAAAAAAAAAAACTTTAAAACACATACATACAAATTAGCCAAAAGCCTCGTACTCAAGTAGTTAAAAGTTGAACTACTTCTCGTTGAAGTCTTTGGGTATGTGTGACGATAGTATATAGTTTTACAGTTGTGCGAAAGTGACAGGCATAATGTTTAGCCTAAGTACGTGCCAAGTAATGTCTATAGATCTCGGCCTTAGTAGCAGGCATTAACTATCCTGTTGGTGGCCATTTAAGATTATGATTTAGACAAACAACCTACTCTGAAAGCAATACCTATTTAGTAACGCAGTAAGTAGGTACCATCCTTTCAAAAATAAAACGAGAAACAAGAAACCCCAATTTGCACTTAACCAAGGCATGAAAACTGAAACAGACAACTTGACAAGGACGATACTAAAAAAATTACTATCCTGACGAACATTTTAATAAAATAAGCAAATAATAAAATGCAGTGTTGACCTAGAAAATTGTCGGCTCATCCTTAGGGAGCGCTTTTGTCGCTTTGTTAGCCGATTCTGTTCTGTAATTTAATAAGAAACGTGATGTAATTTTAACAACGCATTTACGTAATCCTCACAAGAGCTTTATATTTGTAAAATTTTGTTGTTTTGTTTAACGTTTGACGCCATTATCTTTGAAGGACGTTGCGATTTCCTGACGCTTTTCTTTACCTTTTTAAAAATCGGAGAGATTATTATTTATGTATTTATACATATTATATTATAAAAAAATGTCTGCATTCTATCGAAGTATGGATCAGAAAGCCAATTCTCGTACTTAAAAAACGTTCAAATTCAACTCGCAATCGTATCTCAGCGACCATCATTGTAACTTGTCAAAAATATAGGTAAATTGATTATATTTTAGCGAGATTGATCGATTGATTGATTGTTTATATGGAAAGAAAAATGGAAACGTTGTCCGAAAAAATTGAAAATTTTCTGAAAAACTGAAAGTGCCTTTTTCTATGGGTTTTGGTATGAACTCATGAGAGAAATGTTTTGAGTATGAATGTCGATGGCTATAAAAGTAGGGGAAGAGCAAAGCAACGATGAATGGACTGTGTGACTGAGAATGAGGGAGTTAGTCGTAACTAATAGAAAAAGAAGTATGGAAGAAACTATACATGTTGCGCCGACCCAATTAAATTGGGATAAACTGATGGTTTTGGTATAAACTCGAGACCATATTGAAATTTTGACAGGACAACGTCTGTCAGCTCAGTTTGTATTATATAAAATCAGAATTAATTTGGTAGGTACAACACTAACTGGTGGCGCAAAGTTTATAAATGTCACGGATGACGTCTCTCTCAGAGTTAAAGCCCGGTAACGTTACAATAATATTTCACGTATCGTTATTCATATTTGCTACCTCACTGAACCGTTTATACCGTACATAATGTGTATTTCAGGCCTCAGCTTCACCCTGGATCACGCTCGTAAAAACAAAATTTTTACAAATATTCTTTTTCGTACCGTAAGTCTATTTTTTTGCTTGGTAATGAAATATGCGATAAACTGGGCCATGAAATGGGAAATTTCGCGCTTTTTGTCACGCTCGTTATTAGGGGATCTACATAGGTTCAGCCTCAATATCAGCCCGTTGGATCTTTAAAGATTTCTTTGCCGAAATGTAGTTTTGTTGGGAAAATCGGATAACAATGGTTTATAACAAGGTCAGCGTTATCTTTCCCGTTATGTACGAGTATTGTGTGCATATTTTTTGCTCATTTTCATCACTCCTCCTTTATCTCGGTTTTAGATCGTTGGCACAATTTTGCTCCGTCCGTACATAGTTTACATATTTATTTATCTTTTTATTGATTAGCGATAGGCTCGTTCCCTGTTCCATGGGACTTAAACATTTCTGGTGAATTGTGGGTGAACTATGGTACACTTTTGCTTCACCCTTTGGGGAAAATAGGCGCGACTTTTTTATGTACCTTTGTATATTGATATATTTAATAATAAAAACTCACAGCCATCGGTCTGTGGGCTTTCTAACAGATCGCATAATGAAATGTGTCACTCTTGGGAAACGTTTAAATTATCTATATTTTTAAATTATCGATCGCAGCAATCAAGATGCTAGCTGGCCATCCCTTTCACAAAATACAGACATAAGTACATCAGTAGGTAAAATATAGAAGCACAGATCGTAGTTCATAGGGCACCGGCCGCAAGAGACCCGCCGTGAAGGTAGACGATAACAAATTGCTAATGAAACGCCATCGTACGTACGAATAAATGGCTTCCATGCTCCCATTGAACATTTCGCCGACGCATCGTCTGTGCCGTTGTTCATTTGTTTTGTACACCATTGTTTGCAAAAATTCTAAACCGAATCACTGATAGCTATAACGTAGACAATACATAAATCGAGCTCTGTTTTTGTTTCGCGACTATCGCACCTGCCGCGCGGTTTAATTTTTCATTGTGTATTTTGAATTTACGCGTCCATTGTTTACCCTAAATATTTGTTTGAATAATTCTTAGATGTCAACCACCAAACCCATAGGGGTTTATAGAAATGATGTTATATGAATTTGTTAGTCATTAAAATGTCAAAAGAAGTCGTTTAAACCACAGAGCTTAAGCCGAAAACACTGGTTTTATATTGCCGGGAGTTCCGTTTTACATTCATAAATAATTGTTTGCACAGACAGACAAAACTACAGGCGGCTCCAAGTTAAATGATGGCTAACTAAGGACTTATAAAATGTAAAGGCAGAGCGGCGAGATTGCCCCAGTTTGAACCGGGCTCGGGCGGCGCAAGCGGGCGGCACCAGCACTCATCTTGCAATCGCTGTTGCATTTTATTACTTTTCCATTTCCACTGGGGTTTCAATTTCCTTTCTCATAATTAATAGCCTTTCTGCGAGTTGCCTGACGTTTTCTATTGCCGCACCGCAGAAACTTTAACGTTCAATTTGCGTGCCATCTAGGACCTTATTACCTCATCGTTGCCACAACTTTTGCTATACAAGTTTTTGTTACGTAATTACGCAGAGTAGCAAGTGCTCCTTAGTCGAATAATGCAGATTAAATTACGTATCTGGGACGACGTTTCTTTCCTATATTTTATTCTGCCTAGTGTCAAAAAGAGACAAATAAAACAATGACATTTTATGGTTTATTAGAAAATTTATGGGCCGTAAACACATTGTCGTTATATCGTGAGATATGACGTGGAATGTGGAAAGTTTATACATTTTTTTACGTGTTATTTTCGCGTTTTCTTCCGGAATATGTTGTATGATTTACTTGAATGAGGTTAATAGCGCATAAATTACATTTCTCCTTCCTGAGGTACGATACATTTTATATAAATTTTATTGTAGGTGTTATAGAATTTGTTTTCGAGAGTTTTTTATTTAGTAATGTATTTAGAATCACTTATTTAAAAAAACTGGCCAAGTGCGAGTCGGACTCGCACACGAAGGGTTCCGTACCACAAGGCAAAAACGCCGATAAAAACACGTTTGTTGTATGGGAGCCCCCTTAAATATTTATTTTATTCTGTTTTTAGTATTTGTTGTTATAGCGGCAACAGACATACATCCAGTGGCGGTACCTTCATAGAAGCCGAAAAGCCCGGCTTGCCCTAATAAAATCATAATTCACAACAACAAACTTACTTAAACCTATCAATAAATAAATATATTAAAAAAATACCATTCAATGAACTCGAACACAAACATTAATAACTGAAAATCAGCCAATCCCTCAGTTGGGCGTTTTTTTCATACGTTGAAAATCTGTGGGCTTGCCCTAATTTTGACCCCTAGGCACGCCACTGCATACATCAACTGTGAAAATTTCAATTGTCTAGCTATCACGGTTCATGAGATACACCCTGGTGACAGACGGACAGTAGAGTCTTAGTAATAGGGTCCCGTTTTTACCCTT
Organism: Luperina testacea; assembly: GCA_927399505.1. Lineage (NCBI taxonomy): Eukaryota > Metazoa > Arthropoda > Insecta > Lepidoptera > Noctuidae > Luperina > Luperina testacea. The sequence goes on along the minus strand of OV656768.1, from coordinate 10,322,100 downwards.
TGGGTACGGAACCCTAAAAAATACCAACGGAAAATTTTGCCAGCCAGTATTTAAATTTGTACCACCCCAAGGAATAAAATCCGAATGCGATTGTGCACCAGTAAATAGTATTATCAAAATATTATCAATTACGTGTAATTCGAGTTGCGCTTCAATAAAGCTTAATGAATTGATAAATTGCTGCCGGAGGATATATTTCACGGGAAATCACATTATTTGTACGCATCGTAAATAGTCGCTTGATACCGTAATTTACGTTACGTTGTTAAACAAAAGTTAATTAAAATTAAATAAATATTATTTCTGATTTTAATTACGTTAAATAACTGCACTTATTTTGTTCAGGAGACATAATATAGGTACGGTTTAACTGTAACAAAATTTCACATTGTTCTCTAAGGGTGAAAAACATTAGGAGTTTACCTGTCAGAATTTATTTCAGGGTTACAACATGTAATCCTACTACTAAAGGCAAACAGGCACGACGCGCGACACGAATCGCGCGCGACATAAAAGCACCGCTTGTAAGTTGCGCGACTTGCGGTGCCTTTATGTCGCGCGCGATTTTATCGCGTGCCGCGCCTGTTTGAAGGAGCCTTAACTAAAGCGTGTCCTTGCCTTTACATTAACTAAATTAGAAATTCATTGTAAGACATTTAATTTACTCCTAAGTTTAAAATATACCTAAGAAAAAGAGAAAACATACCAGAGTTCTAAGATATTATAAGCGTATATGTTGATGTAAAATCTGCTTTCTAAGCTGCAAAACACATAGTTATTCGCTCCTATTAGCTGTTCTCCACTGGTCGTGAATCCGTCGAGATGGGGGGCTATTCTGCTGGCTTTTATAGAGTTCTCAGGCGAAGATCGCACGCCTAATGGAATTTGATCGCGCGATATTGACACGAGGTGCCGCAGGATATTTTCACACGTTATTGCCCCTTTTACACGAGTGTGGGTAGCGATAGAACTGTAATCTAAGATGATACAGTGAGATGAGATGGTCTTATCTTTGATCTGCTGGTTTTACAGGATATTTTTTTAAGATTGACATTTTAACAACTTACGAAAATAAGACATTGGAAAGTTGGAAAATTGGATCGTGATTGTGTAGGTGTGATAAAAAGCAGATGGGTCGAACAAAAGGCCGAGAAAGATCAAGGACAATACGATTTTAAATTGTAGGTAAATATCCATACTTGTTTCAATTGATGAATTTTTGACCAATAAGGTTTTATACGTATAAATAGCGTTCTAATTTAGTTAAGACTAGCTTTTACTCGCTGCTTCACCTAACTATAACTATATTGATGTACGTGACGCACGCTAGTAAAGCTTCCAGTCAGCATGACTTTTTACGAAATCTTCAACAATCATCGTCATATTTCAGCCGATTTACACATAACCCAATGAATTATACCTACACTCAAACTTACCTCATGAATCACTCCGTCCATTGGTGAATGGTGGTTTGAGTTTATCGAGTTGAGACAGACAGACGCGGGACGACTTTGTTTTATAATATGTCGTGATAGTGCTCCATACCTTTTTATAGCATTATCAGCTTATGATGATCCCACTGCTGGGACACAGGCCTCCCCTGTGGGAGGGAGTGGGCCATCCACCTCGGGGGCCCAGTGAGGGTTGGTGGATTTAGTCAAAATTATCCTTTTTCTAATAAAAGTACAAAAATAATCTCCATCGCATATTTAAAGCCCATTTTCACATTGCAGAGCATGCGAAAGCATCAGATCTGTCAAAGAGATCTAAGTCCGTTTTTGTTTTAGATGTTGATATGATTCCATTTCCCCATGTTATTAGATACACAGCAAAAAGGAGGAAATCCTCAAACATACACAAATATTATTATCTACTAATGGGATGTGGAACAGTGTACCTAATTTTTAACGAACAGAACGCTACATATCGTTATCAATAATGGCAACAACTTCGCTTAAAATTGAACAGCAACTTCTTAATGAGGCCAAGAAAATTCGTGCGCGCCGAGTGGTAGAACTTAAGGAGCGTGTAAACTTTCATTCGTCGTCATTAAAAGTTTCGAGTTTGAAGATTTGTGCCAACACTAATTAGCTAGACACTTATGAAAAATTCTTTCGTCTCGAGTCTTAAATGCTGGCCAAATAAACGGGACCGATGACGGGATGTCCCCTCCCTAGTTCAATTTAAGTTTCTCCAATAAAAACCTCTCTCTTTGCCTAGATTCGTCCGCTTTTTGTTCGCCGGTACTTAAAGGTTCGTGAAATAAAGCGCTTTTTATTATATTTGACATCCTCCTCTTTTCCTTCATATTATTTACTCAGCCGAATTTATAGCATTTTATTGCTTCTTCGCCAAGTCTCGTTCAAGTGTAATAATTAGATAAGGTTATCGCTCATTTTATTTTTGAAAATGTTCCTTCAGATATTCAAACTCGATTGGAATCGTTGGATTAAATAATTACACTAAAATGTGTACGTGTAGTTGTATATCTATTATTTGTGTAAACCCGCTATACCTAATACCGATAATTTAAATTGTTATTATACGGAAGTAGGCAGATAAAGACAGATTTAATAAAAATTTTGGGGCTGTAAAACGCAATGAATAGGAACCTACTCAGTCGGTGTCAGATTAATAAGATACGAAAATCTATAGAGAATATTGATTGGCTTTTTTTACAGTTGCCCAGTAAAAACTCGAAATATGAAATGAGTTTCAGGAAGCAAGCAGTAAAGAGCGTGTTTCGAGACGGTGGTGGTGTATGGTCCAGCGATGGTACAGTAAACCAAAGAGTTTAGTAGGTTCACAAGCAAAAACATTTATCTTTCAAAAATAATAAAAAAATTATACTGTCAAAGTAATGACTTTGACAGTATTATTTTTAATAAACTTAACCTTCTAATTTGCTGTGATTTAGATGTCGAAGGCAGATTGTATAACTTGTCATTATACATACAGCGCCAATCGTTTGTATACTGTCGCCGTTATAACTAGGAATTATATAAGTACTACACTGCTTCTAAGTTACATTTCTTAGCGACTCCTTCCGATTTGTTAACTGTCCACATATAACTGCCCGTAATATTATTTAATTACACATTTTAATATTTGTTAAGACTCATTTTTATTTAGTTTACTGCTCAGTTTTTACTGCCGAACTTGTTAATAACCCTAACATATGACTCTGACACTTGAAATGGATGAGATCGGTAGCGTCATCAATTTGACTTAGGCATTATACATAACGGCGACAGTATGCAAACGGACGGCGTCATATGTATAATAAATCACGATTCATGCAATCTGCCAGCGGAATAATGAGAAATATAAGAATTGTGTCTCTCATCCAATCGCTGTGCACTATATTGCACCGGTCAGTGAAAGTGTGAAGACACACTTGACTTTCAAAGAGTGACGTCACAGAGTTGGCTACTCAGAACACTTACAACATTATTTAACGGTAGTTGCAATTTAGAATTCTAAAATTTGGCACCAGTATGATATTGACAGCGGAGGGTTGTTGGTAAACATTTATTTATACAATTAAACTGTTAAAGAAATTGATATTGAAACAAGATGGCGGCGTTAGTTACGAATGTTCCGATTTTGGCTACGCACCGAAAGATGATGATTGATGTTGTAAATATCGTTTTAGTTGCCTGTATACCAATCTCTTTGTTTTGCTGTACAATGTGGTTCGGAGTCACGAGCGCCTCATAACTCCAGAACGTGCCACGGATGCACTTCCCCGTGGAGCGCAAAAACTTTAATTGCACCGCGTGGTGGTGCTACGAAAATATTTCTATGGATCTCGTAATCGCCTCTATATTCTGAATTTGTGTTCTAATTATAAATACTGTATTTTATTAAGCCTCCTACAAACAGGCGCGACACGTGATATAATCGCGCGCGATACAAAGGCACCGTTCGTTGCGCGACTTGCGGTGCCTTTCTGTGCCTGTCGCGTGTCGTGTCGCGCCTGTTTGAAGGAGCCTTTATCCTTTTTCAGTGTGATTAGGTTATATTGTCGGTTGTTGCAATGGCAATCCGTAAATGCGTTTTCAAAAGATACCGAGTTACCTTATGAAAATTAGAGCCAGTAAGGGTTATTGGCTTATCGCTATTGCCATAGTTTCTTATGTTGGTATTTCCTTGAAATAATAGAAACAAAACAGACACTCGTAACAAATGGACTGGTAGTCGGAGAATATTGTTATTATTCCAGTAGAAGATATTGTATCCCATTCATAATCCTTTCTTACTTATTCGATTCCACTTATTACTTTGGATTTTTTAAATCCTCTAACTGCACCATACAGAGATGTTGTAAGAAAGTGAAAAATCTTAATTCAATAGCACTGAACCACCAATTTCACGTTAACATTCCCGTTTGTAACACAGCCGCATTCAGGCGTTCCAATAGTCGTTAGCACAAATGGCGCAATACCGAAATGCCGCAAGAAAACAATTTAGCGACGCGAGGGGCAAGGCCGGGCAACCAGGGGCAGCGCGAGGGCAAGCAGGGGTAGCGAAGAAGCAACCAGGGGTATGTCCGAAGGTGCAAAAACACTCTGTGAATGCGACAGCTGACCATATCGACAGGGACGGACTAAGGGAATGCTGTTTATGCGTGATTGCAGAACAAGGTACCTACGCTATACACAGCATGATTAAGTATAATATAAGATACGTGACAACTCAATTCTTCTCAATTCCTTTATCCGTCATATTACCACTGTAATTTCATAAAACTCGTTGTAACCATGGAGTAAAGACGGCCTCGTCAGGTCGGGATATGCTTGGAACAGAGAAACGGAAAATTACGTAAAAGGGAGACAATAATGGTCTACGATGTAGCAATATAAAAAATATTATTTCTTTTCGCTCATTTAATGTTGACATTTGGAGTAATAACGTGTAGCATTTAAGACGTAAAATTATTGAAGGAAAATAATATTCGTAATACTAAACTGGGTTGTTACGTTGTTGCTTCGACTGCCGTCTAGAGGCAGTTATCTATCTGCAATACTTTCTGCTCTGTCGAGTGCTATGATAAGTAGTTGTTGCACTTCATAACTTCCATAATCTAAGTCCAAATCTAGGTCAGTATGATTCTTTGTGCCATCGCTGACTGGATGCGAGTGATTAATCCAGAAAGTTTTAGAGAGTAATAAATCTAAATCATGAAACTTTTATTTTTTCTTGACTGTACTTACCTGTCAAAAAGAGTAAACCTAGATAAAGTGGATAAGACAGAGATTAAAACAGAAGACGAACTAGCAGGGGATCGAGGAGGGAGGGGGTGGAGGGGGTTTCAGGGGATCAGACCGGAATAAATCGTAATATTATAGGTCTGCGATTTTTCCTTCAACAATTTTCAATATTTAACTTAAAATATGAAACAGGCAGACGCGTTAATGATCGTTATTTTACACCGAACATATAATGACTTGTTAGTTTAACCCAACACGGTAAGTTTCCCCTGTAAAATTACGAAAACCCGCCGTACCTACGCTTAACGAAGCGCTTATGACCGGGCCAATGATTTATTGTCGTTATATTTTCCATGTTATCGCGTATACCTACCCACATTCCGTGCCTGAACGTGGCCCAAACGACGGGGATTAATGGCTAGAGCAATTAAAGTAGTAAACAGAAGGTGCAGTGAGACGTCGGTGCAAACAAAATAGTGTGGGAATCCGACCAGCGCGCTTGTGGGGCAACTCAATGATATCACATATGGCACCCCCGTTGTGCTAGCCATGCAGCCACGCTCCGATGTTCTTACGGAGGCTGGCTTACTGCCAGTTAGACGTCGACCGTTCCTGAGCGATATCTATTTCTAAGATACTTATTGGTGTTCGTAGGTAAATGGATTATGGAGAGCTTTGATAAAATCGAGCTTGGAAAGGAGAGCAGTCTTAAAAGATTAAGGATATAGAGTGCCTTACCTTTTTATGAATTTATGGAAATGTTGTTATACTTATCTATACTAATAATAAAGCGGAAGAGTTTGTTTGTTTGAACGCGCTAATATCTGGAACTACCGGTCAGATTTGAAGAAAATATTTTTCCGTTCGATAGCCCAACTCTTGAGGAAGGTTATTTAACATCATGCTAGAAGTCAGCTCCTTTGCTCAGGCAAATAGATAAAAAGGCAGAAATAACGCTAAGCGAAATCACAGTAATAGTGCAGGCAGGCGATGCGATGCGACGGACTGGGTCGGGGGAACAAGAAAATGTCACGCGTTGTAGTTGCGGGCAGAAGCTAATGTTAGACGAATAAACCACATTATTTATATGGGTAATGTGAACATCTTCGGTTCTGAATCGTTCCTCTAAGAATTGAATTTTGTTTAATAGACCAATGATCTAGATATGAAGAAATTACAGAATACCAACACCTGACAACACTTCTCTGCTAGCTAGATGCTCCCCGGCCTACTAAAGTCTGCAAACTCTGCGAAATTAAAAATACTACTTACTTCATTCGGCTGCAAAAAAATTGTAAAGGAAATTTTGCATAACACTGGTTATGATGACTCGGAACAATTAATATAAAGACCCTCACCTGACACCAAATTAAACGAAGCACAATGGAACAAACACGCACACTTACACACACACTCATACACCAGACGCACACACACCACTCACACATCACACATATACACACACACCACACAATATCACATATACACACATACCACCTCTCTAGACTCCACTCTGGAACTCGTACTCCGAGCCCCAAGATACAGACTAACTGCAGTCTAATTTGGGGCTCACTAGTTAATACTATATTGTAACCTAGCTGTAGGTAATATTTTAAGCTACTCATATCGTCTTAAGTTACTGTTAACACATGCTTACTGTATTACCTGGACAATAAATATTTTTCTATTTTTATTTTTCTATCTGGTCTCCGCGCCAAGTGCAGTTTCAGTTGACCATCCACTAGTGCACTGCGTCACACCAGAAAGTAAAATGAAAGCGGAAAAAGTAGGTAATTCCATTAGGGTTCAAACTACGTGTGTCGTGGTAAGACGATAGTGTGTGCGCAAGGAAATAATCTTCCCGAGTAAACAATTGGTGCACTTTATTTGAACCGACGGCGACGTGTACGTGCTCTGACTTGTAGTACTGCGTAATGTTAAATATAAAGTGAACTTAGTTATGTAGTAGCTACTCAAGATTTGGGTAATGGGGTGTTGTATTTACTTTTTGCGATTACAACGGCCACTGGTTCTGAAGCCGTTTTGGCAAGGAAAATCTCCGAAATAAATCCCCTATTAAAGCGCGGCAAGAAGCAAATTTTTAGGTAGTTGTTTTGTGGTGCATCGCGGCAACAAATAAGGTTCAAAACAGTGATGGGTTTGATGTTAGTTGAATCGAATGACCACCAAAATAAAAGTAATTTTGCAGTTGCAATAAAATAAAATAAATAAATCAGTGGAATCATTTTAGGTATTTATTTAGTTCATTGAATTCCCTTTAAATGATAAATGATTTATTTTCTGTAAGTAGGTTTTTACATACCCCAGCACATCAAGTTACTACAATCTGTCAAATTTCTTTAATAGTTTTTCAACTTTTTCGCTAAAGCATGAGGTTCAAAGTTGATTGGGAAAATTTGACAGTTTCGGGTAGCTTGATGTGCTGGCGTCTGAACACTTTTTCACGTCAATCATATTTTTGAAGTGAAAACTTCTTTAGCGGCGCTGTGTACTTTTTTTGGAATGGGTAAAAACTTCTAAATTCGCGTCAGGTCACGTGACCCTGATCGAAAATTCGTAAGACGTAAAACGTAAGACAGCGCCATCTATGCACATCGGGAAGAACTACGAGGGCCTCGCGTACTAACTACGTAGTTCATCCAACAACGACGAGCGCGTTGTTGAGGACAGCGCCATCTATGCACATCGGGAAGAACTACGAGGGCCTCGCGTACTAACTACGTAGGCCTCGCGTACTAACTACGTAGTTCATCCAACAACGACGAGATGGCGCTGAACCACGGATATATAACTGACGACGAGCAAATCTGAATAAATTCCTTTCACGAGAAGAATAAACCAGTCACTTTGGTCATCATACCTGATTTGCAAAAAACCCTATAAAATAAGGAACACACCTTAACACGCGTGTTTTGTTTATAAGACGATTCACAAAATACACTCGTAATTGTTCAAGTTTTCACTTCTGTCGGCACTACCGGAGTGCCAGTGTTTTTTTTTTTAAACAGTGAAGGTGAATTCTATTGACGATAATTCCAAGGATTGGCGCGAACTTGACTATACATAACGTATTGTAAATTAAATTAGTGGAATTAATAAATATTAAATAGACTACTTGTTGCTAACCAGCTGGGTTGAAGCTGGTAATGAAAGGTAATTATAGTCTTTGTACTGCGTATTTATTTTAAAAGTTGTGTCTTAGCTTGATATTTAATCATTTATGTTCTGTTCTATGTTAGAGGCTTAGAGGGTTTGGTTTCCACACCTAGACTTTCAGGTGAACTATTGTGCGTGGTTATTTAATTATTTGATGTTGTTGATTTACTAAACGTCACCATTTAATAAGTAAGTTCAAAATCGTGTAGTGTTAGTAAGTTGTCTGGATCTTTGCACCAATCATAACGCCCCTGTCGCGCTATTGATACTTCAGAATTTCTGATTTCTACAAATCTATAGCCGCAAGTTAAATTTAATAATTAAATGTTTCGTTGACTTAAAGCAGGGTGTTCCATTTTCAATTAAAGCTGACCTAGGTGATGCCTGAGATAAAGGAGTCACTGATTTCACCCATTTGTTAAACATTAACAATTTATGCAATAAAATTAAAAGAAAGTCGAATATAGATAACAAGTTTCATCCGCATAAGTGTCGAACCCGTGGTAATATCGGGATAAAAACTATCCTATGTCCTTTCCCGGAACTCAAACTATCTCTATACCAAATTTCATCTAAACCAGTTCAGCGGTTTAAGCGTGAAGAGGTAACAGACAGACAGATAAACACATTTTCGCATTTATGGTTACTAAATCCATACTAATATTTGGATTCAGTGCATGCTCTTGTGTTGTGCGTGCGTGTGTGTTGGGTTTTGTATGTATGTGTGAGTGTGTTGCATTTTGTGTGTGTGTTTGTGTGAGTGACTGTGCTTGGTGGTCGGGCTCTGGGTTATTCTCACCTTTTGAATGTCCAGAATGATTATATTACTCAATCAACCACCACAAAGGGGAAGGGGGTTAGATATGAAAATAAAATTAGACATTTGTAGTGTTCAAAACGATCTTAAGTCATTCACAAGTCACAGCCCATAAAACAAACAGTTGAACAACACATTAACGTACCTAACCATAAACATTCTCACTGCTAAAAAGGAAACATAACAAAAAATCGAATCCGGTTCGCGAGGCGTCAGTATGTCCGGACGGCTCGCTAATTTCCCTGTTACCCGGTTTGTGCCGGCACCGGATGTGTTAGGGATCACAGCAGTATCCCCGTTTACCTGCCGGCTATACTGACTGTGGTACAACGAGTGGGTTGTGAGCTGCTCTTATGTCATTATGAGCAATGGGTAGTTGTTATTTGTTTGTTCTTTGAGTAGGTGTCGGTCTTGTCTGTTGTATTATACGAGACTTATCGTATGCAATTGATTCCATAAAACCGGCCTTTGTATATTTCACTATTCTTAGTATGAGCTTGTAATAGTTCACCCTTTGTATCGAAATGAAACTTTGTATTTATATGTAGTTCGGATGACAAAACTATAATTTGGTACTTATCTTGGATCTGGGGGCCTAAAAAGGCCACTTTGGCAGAATCATAAAAGGATAAAATTATATATTATAATATGGCGAAGACAATCCGTGTTTTTCTTTTTTTCGCTGCACTACGTAGATATAATTAAAGATATTGGGATTGGATTGGATTTTTTTATCTATCAAATAATTAAAGACAGATACGAGTTAAATCAAAATTCCTAAGTTGACAATAGAAACAATACAATACAATTACAATAAGAAACAAAATGGAATATCATTGACATGAATTAATGCTCTTAATCCCACAGTGTGACCAATAGTAATAATTGTTTGGAATGTCTAGTTATTTCAAAAGGAAATACTTGATTTTAATAGTGAGGCTCGTCGGTTTTCGAAACCAGGTTGCGGATTTAAAACCAGACACTTGCTTGGTACAAATGATTTTTTGAAATATTTCAATTATTTTATTTACCTACTACGTTTACTTACGCTCCGGCGTCGCGTCGTAAGATTGCGTTTCTGACACCTGTCAGTGCGACAATTCTTTTGGCTAATAAAGATCAAATTCGCGAAACACATATTCGTTTGTATGAAACTGACAGGTGTCAAAAACGTATTCTCTCGTCGGCCGCACTATAATCTAAAACATATCTGACTTTCGGTGAAGGAAAACATTGTGGTTGCAAATACTCGTTCCTTCTCTCATGAAATGCGGTCTTGAGATATACTGGCTGTTTTTCATTATTAAAAGAATAAAATAATTACATAAATAGGCCTCCATTAGTTTAATGAAGCGGACGAAGCATGCGGCATCGGCATAGGAAACGAAGCAGCCGCGGCGCGGCGCTCGCCATTCTTCGGTACTAATTAAAGATGTCATAAGCCATATTGTGGAATACCGGAGATGTCATAGTCTTGCGGTTTTTTATCAAAGTATATTTACATGGGTGCTCCTCGGAGCACCCGATCAAAAATGCTCAAAATTCTGTTCAGTCCCAAACCCGAGGGTTTGGGACTGAACAGAATTTTGAGCATTTTGAAAATAGTCATGTCAGTTGATAGAACTGTAACAGTAGTTCTTTATCTCAGTGTGTCAGTAGTTTGTAGACATATTTTGTCCATTTTCGCTTTTGATGTCAGGATGATGATTTGTTTATTTAACTATTTATGTACAAACATAAAACAGACGAAAAAAAAGAACAGAAACTAAGGCACAGACGCCAACATATCAAGCTACCCGAAACTGTCAATATTTCCCAATATACTTCGAACCTTATGCTTTAGCTTTAAAATTGAAAATCTATTAAAAATTGGGCAGATTGTAGTAGCTTGATGTGCTGGCGTCTGTACAATGAAGATGCTTATTTCTAAAGAAATCTCTTTGAAATATGAATCCATTTCGTTTTTTTAATTTTTTTAAATTTGATTGTATTTAGTTTATGCTTTGAGCAAAATATCTGAAGAAAGAGACGAGATATCATTGCTTCATTATCATTAGTCACCGAGTTATGATGAACACAATGAAATTTAAGAACAGGAATTTCAATTGGTCGAAGGAGATTTAAAAACTATTGTATCCAATTTAAAAACCACTGAGGCATACAATGGCGCACAATTATTATTATTATTTATAATTATTTCTATTATTCATTTGTTCTCGGAAATGTGTAGAAAACCAAGTCTGGCAGCGAGGTTAGATATATGCAAGGATTCCAATTGTTAGCATTTGCCTAACACACATACAAACATTATCTCACGGTCTGAGCTCAGTAAACAGAACTGAAATTGCCTCTAGGATCACCTTAGGCCGTGGGAATAACGTATACATATGATTCCTACTGATTTGGAAACCGTATAATTCCTTGTTGAATTCACAATAAACTTATTTTTTCTTCTAGTGTCCATCTAGTTGAAACAATTGACTTTAAGCACTTAATTAATCACACGTTTCCGCACTTTCATGCAATCAGTTCACTGTACTGTGTTAACAGAGGTGTTCATAGAAAAAAACTATTCTATATCAACGCACTGCTGAACAAAAAAAAAAAAACACTGTAAAAGCTTTCTATAAAACCGCTCTATAGAAAAGTCGTAAGAGAATAACAGTCATAAAACAGCATAGAAAAAAAAACCCAAAGAGTCATGAGCTCCATCGAAGTTAGTTGGAATACTACAAGTGTTCGCACGTTCAAAGAGGAATGAACACTAAACTGCATTATTGGCCCGCTATAAAAACAGGACATTGGTCGGAGTTAATTTTTCGTGTGGTGAGGCACGTCCCGTTCGGATTTATATCCGGGCCGTGAGTCGCACACAAACGCCCCTCGATAAAAACGTCCTACTGACCGCCTGTAGCCTGTAATAGCGGAGTTTGCTTAGCGATGACTATCTGGGCATCTGCATGATGGAAATGCCAGATAGACGGTGGCTAACGGTACCTAATTATAATTATGGGGCACTATAAAATTTCGTTTAAATAAACTTACGAGGAAAAACTTTAAGCTGAAAAGCATTTACAGATTTATATACAGCTCCACTTTTTCACAAAATTTAAAAAAAAAAAAAATAAAAATTTCATGTTTTTATTTATAAAATACAAAATATATTAAACCTTACTTTTAAAACAACAGCCAGAGCTCTCCGATTCAATTTCCTTTAAAATTATTCGGGTCATGAATTAAACACCATAAGCTTTGATGTTTTCCAAACAATTTAAAAGGGCAAAAACGTCTTCCCGTCGAGTAGTGCGTCAGTAATGAAGTTAGACAGTTATGTTCTGACGGAAAGGCTCCCTTTTACAGCCCAAGCGTTTACGGCCACTAAACCTGACTTCCACTTAACGACTGCTAAACGATTCCCAACTGTGCTCGCTCCAGTAATGTGCACCCAACAGTCTTTACTGTGTTCGATTCTAGAATAAAAATATGTTGAGGTTCGACTTTTAAAATGGTTCAAGCAGTCTCAACTCTGTATAGCAATTGGACGAGAGCTGTTTCTTGGTATTTGATTTGTATTCAAGTAAAGCAAATATAGAATCAGAAATTTCTTTGAAATTCCTTCTACGTTAGTTATTTGATTTACCTGAGTATCGTGTTTTCTTTAAATGTTATGAGGAATGTTAAGTTTATTTGCTTGATTCTCGTATCTCAGATTTTTAATAAAAACATTATTTCGTAATACTTCAGAGCGATCCATTAAAATAGTTTTCATAAATTGCAGTCGCGAAGATGAAGCGTTGGAGCGAACGAAGTTGAAGGAGCAAATAAGGAAAGCAGACCCCACCAGGGGAATAATAATTCTCTGGAGACATAAACGGGAATACAGAGAGATTACGTATGGTTTAACTTACAATATAATTTTCTCAATAAAATAATACTCGGGGCCAGATAATATCGTAAATTTCTTCTATCTCTGAGCATTTTAGATTCAGTTTTCGATTGGACCAGACCCGTTTATGTTCCTAGCAAAATTACTTTGGGTTAGACGTTTGGGGGAGGCTTATGTCCAGCAGTGGACGACTTTCAGCTGAAATGATGGTGAAGTTTAGACGTAGGTACTGTTGATTCGTAGTTGGATACCATCGTACTGAAGTTCTGGGCACTATCGTACTAACTGCTAAATTATGGCGGATCGGTTGTTAACGTGATAGTGATCTATCATTCCGAATGAATGACGGCGGTGTAATCAGTAGGCTTCGGGGATAGAGTCGTTCAGTTACTGAAGTGAGGGCTGGATGAACAATTGATACCTGTCTGCATGCTCATTTACGTTTTGTATGTTAGTACTTATATTTTTTAGTTACTGGCAGGAACTGTCTTTAGAGAAAGTATTTTTTAGGTAATCTAAACTTAATATTATAAAGAGAAAATATTTGATTTTTTTGTTTGTTACGCTTTTGCGCTAAAACGGCTGAACGGATTTTGATGAAATCGGCACATGGATAACCCATAACCTGGAGCAGAACATAGTCTATATGTTGCAGTCAAAACTCTTAACCAGTCAAAAGTACTATTGACTAGCAAAATCAGTCAAAAGTACTTTTGACTGAATAGGTTGGTCAAAAGTGGTTTTGACTGAAAATTATTGGTTATTAGTACTTTTGACCGCAAATTTGCGGTTAAAAGTACTTTTGACTGACGCTCTTCGTCAAAAGTAGTTTTAACTGCAATAAAGCATCAGTCAAAAGCACTATTAACTCGTTAGATGTGAATAAAAAAGAGGTTCACCCTTGTTTGGTATAACAACTTTTGATGTAATGTTACTAATTCGAACAACGTTTGGGAAAATAATCAATTTGTATAATATCGATTAACATAATTTTCATTTCATCGAATATTTATTTGCGATAACAACATTTGCGCTGTTGATCAAAAGGTATAATGTTCATTTGATATAATGTTCCCACCCCGAGGTTCGGTTTTGTTAGGTTACTTTAAACCCTTTTCACAGAAATAGGAGCCCCGCGAAGCGGGGCTCCGTCGACATTGGATGCAAGAGCGAGTGAATGAGAATACAAATACCTTTAGGTACCTCATATCATATTAAACAGGCAAATTAGGGCATTTGAAAATTCGGTCAAATGACATTATTTCAAAGAAATAAATATGCTAAATAATATGCTAAATAATTTTTAAGAGTTTTGACTGATACAACCAGTCAAAACCACTTTTGACGGAATCACGTAGTCAAAAGTACTTTTAACCAGCTCCATTGGGCAAAAGTACTTTTAACTGTTATTTTAGTCAAAAGTATTATTGACTAAAGCATACGGTCAAAAGTAGTTTTGACTGATTTTGCTAGTCAATAGTACTTTTGACTGGTTAAGAGTTTTGACTGCAACATATATAACTATTCAGCTTTTCATTCTGGATCGCAGACGAAGTCGCAAGCAACAGCTAGTGCTAGTTTATATGGTGTACATAATAAAGAGTATTCTATGCTATTCTATTCTAGTGATAGATATAGGTAGACATATCTCTTTGAAGATGCGGTTTATTTTACTTGTACATACCTCTTTGGTACCTACTGAATAATTATGAGTTCGTGTTATGGCCATAAGGTTTTTGATATTTTTGTGATCGGAATGAAGTCATTATGCCACGACAAGTTACGACCACCACCATCATCACCCATAGAAATGATTTCTGACAACTTCTTCTATAGATTCTTTTTCTTTAGATTTATTTGTCTTTCTACGTATATAGATTTAACTTACACCAAGAGCTAAGCGCAATCGCCTCTCATCCATCCAACAAAACAGTTAATACAATGTTACATAAAAGGAATAACATTTTATCGATCTTGTCTAGCAGAAGCTTCTGCATTATTATTCCCGTGGAAAACCGCTCCTTACCCGGGGCAAGGTCCCGAGGGAACCGGTGTCCGGCTCTGGGTACTTGCATGGACCTGGATACACGATACCGTCGTCTTATTACCATTGTATAAAGAGACAGAGAAGGTCCTCTGGTAATAAAAGGGAATTTAGAATTTGGCGCATCACTAGTTGTTGCGACGACGTGACGTAGGAAACGTCCTTGAATTATGTTTGCGGTACTTAGTTTGCGCAATTTGTAGATTGTGTTTTGTTTTTTAGGTACAAGCTTTTATTTCGTCTAGTAAGTATTATTCTTGCAAGCTATGTAGTTTTGTTACATAAGTTTCTCTTGGCCAATCAGATTGAAACTTTTAATTTTTGTTGCTTTATCTGTGTATGGAATAAGTCTTCTGTATATTTTGTTTCGCGGTCTTACGTTTTACGATAGTAGCTATCTTTATTGCAATGTAGCTAGCTATAATTTGATTTTTGCGATATTGCTCTAGGAGGTATCGTGACTGTACTTGGGGAGTGGGCAATGAAATGTCAGTAAGCGGGGCGAATTCTTACCCACTAAGGCGTATTTTTTGGCCATAGAATGTGTCATGTCTCTTCTGTCTTTTTTCCTTAAAATGTGTCACGTTCCGTCGGATTTATTAAGTGTAACCAGAACTACGGTTGATGCAACAGATTGGGGATAAATTAAAACAATTCTGCCTCTATAGCGCAAATTTTTATTTTAACCAACTTAACCTACACCCTACAAGCAACCTGTATAACCTGCAGTGACATTTTAATAGAATTTTATTAAATGCTAATTGAAACCAACTGCTTAGGCGTAACAAAACAGAAAAATTGAGATCACGAATTCTCTACAAATCCAATAAGAACTGAAGACGACAAGTCCTTAACAGTTCAATACTCCGCAGAAATGAGCAAACTGGAGTAGTAGTCGTAATTTTTTTTCTCAATTTCGTTCCTAAATTCAATACGAACGGGGTAAAACAAAATCACGAGGCGAGAGTTGCCAATTGGGGAGTGTTTGTCGTATTGGTGCGGAGTGTGTGCGCCGGGCCGTCGTGATCTGCACTCGAATGCATCGAAAGGGATGCACAATGCATACAAAGTGAACTGCGGATTCAGTCAGTCGTGATTTTTCCTTCACTCGGTATATCCTGCCTCAGATTGTTACGGAGGCTGCGACAAAGACTGATTCATTCGAAGATTTGTATAGACGAGAATGTGTCGGTATGTTTGCAGTCCACTTCGGATTAATGTTTTTTGGCAAAAGGACAGTGCGGAAATGGTTTTCTTTGTTTTATAATATTATGGCTTTGTCTCAATAAGATTTACTTGGTATTTCATCAAATACTACATACACTTCAATATGTAGTCTTTTTATTTATATGCTTTAAAATAATTGCTCAAGAAAATCTTAATTGGAAGTGTTGTGAAACTTGACCGGCGCGGCGCTTTACTGCTCATAGATTAAACTTTTCTTCGACAGCTCACTTAGCACGGTTGAAACTGCTTTCAGTTAAAATGTTATCGCTAAGTTGTAACTTATGTTAAGCAAAAAATCGCACACTTCATTTTAGTTTCATATAAAAGTTGCTCCGGTTAACAAGTTCGATAAAAATATTTAATAATTTTATAATATTTTTAAAACGCCGTTCTAGTCAAGTTTTGTAGAAAAGTAAAAATCAGTAATAATTTAAAGAAAGTTAGACTGAATTTTTTACGCAATGCAACGTCGTTTTAATAAAATATGGATTTTAATTTAAATAGTTTTAAATTATTTGCTAAGTATTTGTAATTTAAAATAATCTCATAAAAATATATACAAGTTTCGACTTTTTAAATTAGGTAATCAAATCACGAGAGGAACGTCGCAAAATAAAATTGAAAAATATTTGCTCATTTCCTAATTAGCAATATATGTTAACCAGGGCACTCCATTTTATTTACAAAATAGAACTGAGTTAAAAAGCGACTGCATTTGATGTCCCATTTATGCCAGTTACCGTTGAAATAAATGAGTTTATAGATTGGCCCACTTTCCGCTTTTTACGACGAGTCTAGATTGACTTTTGCATTTTATTTCTTACCAGGTGCATTTAGATTTCCATTTCCCATTGTAATTAAATTGTACAAGTTTGCTTAAGTGAAGCTAAAGCTAAGAGTTCTTCGTTATCTTGTAGACGAGTCGTGATATTTTTCTCGGACTGCAGAAATCAAGTCAAGGATTATAAAGATGGTCTTAGTTTTAAACTGTGTAGATTTTGATAATATTCTGTTGCAGTTATTTTAAATGTTGGATTGTTCCGAACTTATCTTACATAATTGTGTAAATATGTACCGAAAATAAATGTTGTACGTATAATTAAAGAAGATAGTAATGAAATTAAATAATTTCGATACAACGTGAGAAGATGCCTTTGTCCTACTCCTGCAGTAAGAAATAATGATATTCTCGATAAGATTTAGCAATACTGAGTTCAGTAATAGAGTGCTCCAGTTTTATAACGTTAGTGAGTGCAGAGGATGAGGCAATAAAAAAGTACAGGAAATACCTGACAACACTTTGCACGTTTGGTTTGTCAATTGACAAATTACTACCTTACCTTATAGGTATCGTTTGGGTCAACGTGTTAAAAGCATGCAATTTGATGCAATATAATTCCTCGAAGATATATATCATTCCTCCAAAATGGGGTTCCTAGTTGGGAAGCGGTCGAAGTGGAGGTGCTTGGGGGAGGCCTATGTCCTGCAGTGGACGTCTTTCGGCTGAAATGGTGATGATGATGATGGGGTTCCTAGACGTAGGCAAAAATCGGTTGTCTGTAAAGTCGGTTTACTGACGATAGTTGAACGTGACAACGTCATAAGAAAATACTGATGGAATAGTTGCATTGCATTTGTTAATATTCGCTTGCATTTCAAGCCGCCATGGAACGCTACAGAGCAAGGCCGCGAGGTAACGCTACATGAGTCATGTTTTTTCGTGAGTGCTGCCAGCTTCATCGATTTATTAGACGTTGTCACGTCAAAAAGGCTTCAGCTGAAATGGGATTGGGCGGGTCACGTCAGCCGCATGCACAGTGACCGTTGGGCAACAGTCTCCACACGGTGGGTCCCTTCCTGGACAGGAAGAGGCGACGAGGCGACTTAGACGAACACCGAAAGGGTTAGATCGAGTTGGCTCTAGACAAGGATGCCTGGAAGAATTTGGGGGAGGCCTTTGCTCAGCAGTGGGACAGTGTAGGCAAATAAAAAAATCCTCAAAGCACTTATCATAGCGAAAATCTTAAATTCGTAATTGCATGCAGTTTTAGGAGTAACATTGAATATTGAGCAACGATGGAACGTGTTCATGATACGTAGCAATTACTTTATCTAGCGATTCTAAATTATTATTTTTTCTCTTTTCTGTTATAAATAATGGCATATAAAAGCGCACTGATGGAGTTTCAACTTTCGGCGCTGAGATATGCGTTGAAGATCCAACACTGCGCTTTTATTAGGTAATACATAGGTTTTGACAATTCAAAAGTGCCTGTACAAGGTTTAATTGAAATCAATGATTTGAGTTTGAGTTTGAACATCTCGTAGTGCTAGTGAAAACGGGCATACCTAATTACTTTATAATATATCTATGTTCTCTCGAAAAAACAATATGCAGTCAAAATTTCATAAGGTATAAGTATATGAAAAAAAAAATCTAGGTAGATTAAGATATTTTGAGGGTTACATAGATACTTTTGTGACAAAAGCACAGACAGACAGGAGCGTCGTAATTATAAAGGCATTCATGTCCTTCGGGGTTTCATAAATATAGAAATACTGGGAGGTTCATGCACTTTGATAGTACAAAAAATTAAATGTAACACATTTTTATTACATACATAATTTATTACAACAAAAACAGTAAATTCTATGATGTTGCTTCATTTAACACTGTATGACTCTTAACTTCACGCCACTTAACTTAATTCATTATTGTAAAATGTTCGCACATTTTAAATACAGTTTGTTGCGTACTCTTGTTTTGCAATTTCTCTTTTAAAATAAAAGCATTGCTATTAACTTAATTTGATTGACCTTACCTACTTTATTTGATTATTAAGATTATGCGTCACTATGTGCGTTTTTGAATTGATTTCTTAGGGCTGATATTATATTACCAAAGTCAGATATCTTTTATCCGTCGAATAAAATTGACGTCTGACAGTTCTAGTATAGAAAAACTGTCAAAAAATTCAAAATTTATTCTTCGGATAACACTTGAAATTCTGGTATAAAAATTTGGTGGAATTCGCCTTTACGTACCTACTTAGATAGTATTGTAGAGATTATAGCCTACATATTTGGTGCTTAAATGCAATCTTTATGAATACATACTTCGAAAAGTAGATGACAGAAATACGAAAACAAACATTGATTTATAAAAATATTAAGAACATAAAAAAGTAAGCGTCAGATTGGGCTGACAAGTCAAGGGACAAGGATAAACATGTAAAATATTGAATAATTATCGAAGTAACGTGACAAACTGCGGTTTCATTTACTCGTCCCAGAGTTTGAGCTATGTAAATACATGATGGCGCAGCACGAGGCGCCACTTCGTTTTGTTACGAAGTTACCAGAAGAAAGTTCCTAGAGACATTACCGAAAAAGTCGTTTAAGAGTGACACTGGCTGATTACTGTCACTCGAGCAGAGCGTCGCAACGATGGTTGCGTGGCAGCTGTCTTCTGATGACAACGATGATGTCAAGGAAGCCACTGTTTTACCACGTCCACGACGAACTGCTACGAGTATATTCTGGCACAATCCTAAGGATATTGAAGCTGCTAAACTACTAATACGATGACCACTTCTGGTAAAGGGATAGCCTTACGCTGTTACAAATAAGTAGTTTACCAATTTATTGTCATTAGTGCGATTACGAATTTCGCAAGCTATTCAAAGTTAATAAATCAAGTCAAAAAAGACATTATTTATGTTTTAACAATACTGAATTCAATGATAAATGTTATTTTAACAATCTCGTGATTTAAGACAATGTGGCCGCCGCGGTCAATTTTACAAATTGATCGTCAATTGTGTTTTCGACAACGAAATGGCGTCGAAATTGTTATCGAATAACATGCGATTGCATCTTTGTTCTATTGTGGTTGGATTGGGTAGAAAACAATGAAATTATTCCTTCAATATTACATCAATGTAGATTTAATAACTGATACCTCACAGTTTAGAAATTTTGATTTTATTTCATAAGAAGTAGGTAATATTAAGGGGCTTACATGACCTAAAGCGCGGTCACTGTCGGACTGCATAGAAAAGAAAGAGAGGCGCAATTAATTACAAAAAATCTATTTAGTAGTTTGGACTAAGAAAATAAAACACTAGTATAGTAGTAGTATGTTGCTTGTAGAATAATCTGACAAAAAATCAGAATTATTGTATGGTTTTTAGTGTAAAAAGAAAGTTTTGAGAGGTATCTTCATGATTTTTTTCTATCGTATCAAATTAGTTGTATTATGTTTTCAACACACTATCTACGTAGCATATTATCCTGAAGAATATCATATATTTTTCTGACATTGTTTACTGTAGATCATATACTTTTATTGTTTCTAAAACTTGCATTTTTTGTGTTTAGGTCCTGTAAGCCCCTTAACTTTAACTATTTAACTGTTGCTATTGTGCAAGTTTGCCGTGCAGTGGTGGCCAAGTGGTAACGGCCGCGACTTACGAGTTGTAGGTCGTAGGTTCGAACCCAGACAGGCGCTTTACTTTGTGTAAATTATTTCATCACCACTGCTCACAAAACGGTGAAGGAAAACATCGTGAGGAAACCGGCATGTCCTAGAACCAAAAATTCGAAGACATGTGACATCTACCAACCCGCACTGGGCCCGCGTGGTGGATTACGGCCCACTCCCTCTCACTGAGAGGAGGCCTGTGTCCCAGCAGTGGGAACATTATAGGCTGATGATGATGATGATGATGATGATGATGATTGTGCAAGTTTAAAAGGTATAAGAGTATAATTACTTATGCGAAGTGGTCTTTGTATCTGTTATAAACGTTAAGGCCAGTCCGTGAACAACAACCAAGTAAATTAATAAATAAAGTATCGATTTTCATTTCATAAACCATTAATACGTTTAATTTGGTTGATCAAGTGTAAAGTTTCTCATTGATCTTGAATCGGCTTTAGAGTAAATGTTCCGTTTACAAGTACCTACAGGCCTTTGTATATTATTGAACTGTTGGTATTTGAACTAATAATGAAGTTGGTAAATGGAAAGGAAGGCGTGGCAGGGCCAGACCGGTTTGGTAGCGAAATATCCTTGTGTTAGCAGTAAGGTGATCTAGTTGGTCGAGGCTTGAGGTGGTTTGTGCAAGTACAGTAGAATGCGGACGCTGCCCACACCCTGCCTTATACCCGCGTACTAGGAAGTCTCCGGGCTCTCGTTTTTTATCTTACTTGGATTTATTTTTATTGCATCGAGTGAGATTAAAGCAATAAAAGTAAAGGCATTAACATAACTGCTTAATCATTATGATTCTGCTATAACAACAAGGGATTAGGTTGATACTTTCATAAATAAGCAATTATGTAAATGGGGTACGGTCAACAAAATGTTTGTGACCATCATTTGTAAATGAAAAACAGTTTTTCTTGTGTAAGTCTAAGTTTATTTACAAAGTTCAGTTTTCGTCAACTGACGCGCGTTCGGCCCGCAAACCTTCCTTAGCAACAAAAACGAACCACACACATGTATCCTGTCCATTAACTCACAATATCACAGCAAACAACAATTAAGAAATGTTTTTGAGCGGAGTACGCACACAGCCGCCCCTCGATGACTCGGCGAGTTGCTAATTGATGCGTGCTTTTTACGTGTTTCGGCCTTTACAAATCGCCGGAGCCCTCTTTATAAATTAGGTTTATACTTTGTGGAAGGAGTAGGTGTAGCCGTCGGGCGCTCTGTTCAGACTGAATTTGCCGGGAGGGAAGAAGTTTCTGGGCTGCTGCGTCGTGGGCTCGTCGTAGTACTGCTGCCGAGCATGCTGGGGCTGCGAATACTGAGCGGGCTGGGAGTACTGCTGCTGCGACGATGGCAGGCCGCTGTACTGCGCCTGGTGCGTGCCTGGGTAGATGTTGTTGGACTGGTACTGGGGCTCTGCCTGGTACTGAGGCTGAGGTGCGGGCTCGTACCGTGCCTGAGTCTGGTACTGCTGTTGAGGTTGGTACTGCTGCTGGGGGGCCTGATAGTTCTGTTCGTACAACTCCGGGTGGTACTGACCGTCATCCTCATTGGGTTTGCCGCCATAGTTTCGGGCTGGCTCAGGCTGCACGTATTGTTGGGGCGCACTGTATTGTTGAGATTTGTAATCCGGTGAGTTGTAACGGGGGTCCGGGGTGTACCCGGGAGTGGGTGCGGCGGCTTGAGGCGCGGTCGGGATGTGGTCACCGCTGGCCTGGAAGCCGTTCTTGCCCGCGACGTAGTTCACTGTTTTCCTCTGACCGCTGGGGTCGATGTAAGAGTAGCTGCCTCTCCTGTTGCCGTCGGCGTCAGTTTCCTCTTTGAAGTTAATTCCATCTTCCTGTTGGTAGGCGGCACCGAATGCTCCATTTCCGCTGAGGTACCGCGCTTCCTGCACGATGGCTGCTGTCTTCGGGTCACCCGCGTATTTGGGGACTCGTCTGCCTCCCTCCTGCTGTTGGCACGTCGCGGCTGCGATCACAAAGGCGGATATAATGAGCCTGTACATTTTGCCGGTTCAAAACGTGCACTGCTCGCGTGAAAGTAACAAAGTGTGTCGTTGCGGGCGGGTGAACTTATTATATACGGCGAGTAGAGGCCTTGACGTGTATTGGAAGGGCTCACGGGTTCGACCGCGAAAATCTTATTCATACAAGCTCGAGCCAGGCTCGGATGTATGGTATACATCAGGGAAGTGACATTAAGGTGAAGAGAGCAGGTGGCGTCCATCGGAATGGGATCGGCCCTGTGTAAATGTCAACGAGTACGCCGGTGATTTTAAACCAAGCTTTTTGAATATTTGAATACTTACATCGTTGCATGTTTTAGTGTTTAGGAAATAACTTTTGGCCAGCACCGTCAAAATGAATATTACATTTCTGAATGTAGTTTGAAACGTCGAAATATATTTCGAATTTCAAGTTGCAGATGAAATTGTTGATCCGTGACAATTAGCGTATCCGGTGGTCGCATTGCTGTCATGTAATACACACCTGTGGTCGACCCAATTGTACTTTAATACTAATTAAGTTGGTAATAAATAAATTTGGTTAAATTGGAAGCATTTAATGCATTTCAAAAAGTGTTCAATAAATTCTTAATTTTTGTGAATAATGTGATGATCAAAGAGGGAATATAATCCTGAATTGCCAAACCACGACGCTGATAGAATAAAAAAACATTTTGAGTGGTATATCAGTAGTACCGATTACAGTACTAAAAATTGCAAGCATAATAGGATAACTATGAGGTAAAATGAAAGAAGAAAAAAGCCAAAGAACATAAGATGCATATTAAGTAGATTAGCACATACATACATATTACAACGTGTACCTAAATGCAGCCTCTGCAGTCATCGATGTACCCGTCAGCTTCACACCAGCGATACAAGACAACGATAACAACACATGTGCAAGTGGAACATTACTTTCGCAATTTCCTTCAAGCCTTCTTATGATAACTTAGTACTTCATTCTTTTGTTCTGCTTAGCATTAGTCCACACTAATCTATTGCAGTTCTCACAGCCAGTTTACGTAAGTCTGTCGCGTTGGTTAATATGAATAATATTCTTTTTTTTATGGTGCTTTGTTATGTTTAATTCGTTAGAATTAAGCACATAATTTGAATTGTAACGCTTATTACATTCAACCGGAATAACTATGAGGTTTACGTAAACTGACCTGTCAAGGACGTTTTGTTTTTTAGATCATGAATAGGCGTCGCTAATTCTTTAGTTGGTGACTCAGCTTTTAAGATCTGTATAAAAACTATATTTACGGCATTAGCGGACTATTATTATCTTTATGTAGATATACAAGCTTCTGCCCGCGACACCGTCCGCGTGAAGTTTCTTGTTCTTCTGATCCACCCCGGTCGCATCGCCTGAACGCGCTATTACTTCGATTTCGGTGAGCGTTCTTTGATATTGTTTTTGCTCGTCTCTTAAGGGTTCCTATATAGCGAGATGATAGATAAAAGGTTCAATAGCTTCGGCTTTTCGAAAAATAGTAGTTGGTTTAGTTCTTTCATGGGAAATTCAACGTACGTACGCTAGATAATAGTTTGTGGTATGTTAACATTAATTGCATTCTGCTCATACCGTTGATGAAAGCGAGCGTGAAGCTATCAATTTAATAGACCCAATTGAACTGTTTGTGTTATATAAGATGTTATAGAACATGGAGTGAGCAAGCCATTCATAACTCGCAATGATCATTGATTGTAGATGAAATAATGCAATAACACTATCTTTATAATTGATCGTATAGATTGACATTGTAAGGCTACTAAAATCATAACTATGTAGAAAAGACGCTACGCTCCGATCTATGTATTTAATATTGCGGAACGCTAAAGTCAGGGTCGATTTTTGTTTTATTGTAGCAACCGACCCGACATTGTTTCTAAGTAGGGGTACTTAGAAACAAAGTTGGGTTAGTTACATAATTTTTAACTCAGGAACGGCTGGACCGATGTTTATGATCTTTGATTTCTTTATTTTTGGATTTGCCCCGAATAGCAGAATAACTATTGAAACATGGCAAAAATTCACGAAAAATATAATAATGAAGTAAGTTACATTTTCTCATACATTGATTCTGAGGCGATATGAAGTTCGCTGGCAGCTAGCTAGTATGTCTCCTCAGAGTAGTCGGATAGGAAACCCCGACCTCATCTAGTTTTTAAAATATTATTGACGTGTACATTGTTTGTACACCTACATACAGAAATAAAATCACTTTTATCATAATACTAGCTGCGTCCCGCGGTTTCACCCGCATAAGTTTCGATCCCGTGGGAATATCGGGATAAAAAGTAGCCTATATGTTAATCCAGGGTGTCAGCTACCTCCATACCAAGTTTTTATCAATATTGGTCCAGCCGTTTGAGCGTGAAGAAGTAACAAACATATAAACACACACACACACTCTCATAAACTTTCGCCTTTATAATACTAGTGTGATCTTCTTGGTTAGAGGAATATAACGTAAAATCCATAAAGGGGTGCTGATCACGCTAGTCAGATAAGTTGTCTACTCCAAAGCCGCCTCTCTCAGTTCTTTAAATCACTGATGTTGCATCCCAACACCTATGCCTGGGTGGCAATTTAGATTCATTCATGAGATCATGCCGTGGGACGCCAAGCCTGCTGTGGTTAGTCACCCCGGCCGCGCTATGAACCTTGCTGCCTAGTTCATAATGACCAAATTAACACGGCATGAGCTACTGCCGATCCATTTAGTAAAAATCTCTCCGTGGAATCTTAGGTGAAGTGAGTTTGTAGTGAGCTGTTATTCCGCCAGACACTCGTTATCCGTGGCCCCGATGGGTCGACCCATTACCGGGTCCATGGGTAATTTTATTTAATTACCCGTGGTTTTATGGCAACAGGGATTGTTCCCTGGACTTCTGCCAATATCGATAAACAATTAATTACAACCATGGGACATTCTTATTATATGATTAAATACAAATCCATAATAACAGTATATTAGGTACCTACGTCAAAAGAGATCACATATTACAAAGAGAGTAATCTTTTTCCTGTATTAGTCATGTTGTCATAATTAGTAGGATCTTTATTAATTTATTCTCTTTTGCCATTTTAACATAATTAAGCAAGTACGCACTGAAATTTTTTGCGGAAAGTTTAGTCTATTAATTTGCTAACATGGAAAAAAAGTAAAAAAAAAAATATTAAAAGAAAGAAAGGTAGTGTTTTGCTTGGTTTTGCTGTTAAAAAGTCATCAGTACTACATAAGCAAGTATGCCGTTCCAAAAAGACAATTCATTTCTATAAGCAGTAGCTTATAGAAATGAATCGTCTTTTTGGAACTGTTCTTTGAAACGAAAAAATCAGTCCAAAGGATCTATAACTATAAATCAAGTGAGTATTGGTTTTTTTCTGAAATTTTAATGCTTGTTGTCGTAAAAGTAGTGTAATTTAACATTTATCATTTGCTTTAACGTTTGTATTCCCATTCTTACAGGAACAGATTGTAATATAAAATATATCTCATACATGTCCGGATATTATATCAAATGAACTAACCGAATCTCTAGACAGTTTAAAATAGGAGGCGTGAACAACTGATCGACCCAATTATATAAAGACACAATTATATAAAGAGGCGAAAGAGAGCTGGAAGGTAATAATATATCAACTCCCTTTCCGGAATTCAACAGTGTCAAGCATCGTCTTTATACCGCGCGGAATGAATATGCTGGAGTTACTAAAATTAATTTTAAAATATTTCATGAAATACAGGTTCCATTGCAACACCGAAGTTTAGTTTTGGCAGAATGTTATTATCAAGAAACAACCCGTACGCAAAATACGCGCATTGACGTGGAGTTGCAGACATCAGCCCGTATTACCTATCAAGAAACAACAATTTTGGTGTTATGTATGGAAGAAGATAGAGCTAAAATTGAGCAAACAAAGGAAATATTTGGTGACGCAACATTCAATTGCAGACCCCATCCCTTTGTAGAATTTTTTACTATACATGCTGAATTAGGCACTACTGCTAGTACAGACGGCAGCACATTAAGCTGCCCGAAACTGTCAAATGTTCCCAATTAACTTTGAACCGTATGCTTTAGCGATAAAGTTGAAAATCTATTCAAGAAATTTGACAGATTATAGTACATTGATGTGCTGGCGTCTGTACAACTAAAACAAAACCAATCATTTAAGCTTTACTGACTTACTAAGTGATAAGAATATCAAAATGTATACAGCCCTTTTCAAATATTAAAATTCCAGTTTCCAAACTGGGAAACATTAATAAATAAAAAAAAAATTACAACTCGGCGTTTTGGTCAAATAAGTTATCGAAAAATAAAAATAATAATCCAGTTAGAACCAGAAACAAAAATAGCAATTGAAAATTATGTTTTCCTATTAGACATACTAATGGAATTAATTACCGGCGAAATATCAGTTGGATAAGCATAACATAGTCATTAGTGTATCGGTTATGAATTCATCATTTTCAATATAGTTGTGGGTACCTATGAGTATGTTTTTGTTCCCAAGGATGAAAATATTTACTTATGAATGAGTCAATTTTATTGTATGAACTGATGGTTTTCATTTTCTATCGATATGTAAGAAGTCCGGGAACAATCCCTAATGCCGTGGCAGTACGGGTAATTAAAATTACCCATGGACCCGTAAATGGGTCGACCCACCGGGACCACGGGTAATGAGTGCCACCAGATGGTAGGGATTAACACTATTGAAAGCTCACCTAAGTTTTCAAGGTGAGAGTTTTATGGAATAGCTCGACTATTGTATATCTTGTACACATGATGATGATGATAATGTCAGTCGTACATTTGTTAATCGTAATGTAGATAGCACGGTTGATGTTGAGAACCGAGAATAGTGATCGATGTTTATAGACTGTTGGAATGAAATGTTATTATACGTAATAATAATGATATATAATAATAAGAGCTGAGAAGAGAAAACACTCAAAAAATACATTTATTTTTTGAGTGTTTTCTCTTCTCAGCTCTAAAAATAAGTTTATTAATACATAAAAATAACAACACAGTACATAGCATAGGTAAGCTAATTATTTTGTTACTACAGTAATTAATATGAACTTGCTATACACTCGTGATTACAATTAAAACTAAATATCATTGTTACTCGTATGTTCTCCATTCGGGCGACCGGATAATAAATTGATTTGGACTGAGATTTTAGGTTACCTGAAAACTGAAGGCCAATTCTCACAATTTAAAACTTTCAAAATCAAGTCGTAGTCTCATCTCGGCGACAAACAAATGTCAAAAATGTTACTAATGATACAACTCAGAGGTATTTTTGACAGATTGAGACTGAGTTAAGACTGTAAATGTTCCTAAAATTTCCGAGAATTGCTCCTTTGATTGCTATTAGAAATGTGTTGATGATTTCCCATCCTGAAAAAAAAGAGCTGAAAGATCGTAAAAAATTTCTTTATCCACATCGTACTTACGGTAGCTGACATATGTACGTAAGGGAGACGTCGTTGGTGATTACTGACGTACTAATCTATTCGCGACGTAGGTGTAAGTAAAGGAAGTCATGTAGAAAAGATTCTGCTAAGTGATATATTGTTTCCCGAAACCGACGGTGGCTTCTAGATTAATAATCCCAAAACATCTCGGCCACAACGTTCATTATTAGACCAAATAATTAATCTCCACCAAAAACTATTATTACAGAAAATTATATGTTTTATGTATTTATTGTATACACGTAAAGGGTACACCGCAGACTACTTGCAGTACTGTCTCTCCTTTCTCTCTAAATCCATCCAAAGGTTGTCTTTAAAAGATCGGTTTTAGCGATAACACCGCCCATTGTGTCACTCCTTGTAAAATTTCTACATTTAGGTACCTATGTAATATTACGCCATACATGCAAATTAATACCAATTGCAATGGGAATCCTGTTGCAGCGGTCACATATTTTTTAAAACCTATCTTTCTTTTGCAAGTGAAGTAACACTTCCTGTACTAGCACGTGAATAGCGACCTTGTGTGCCTTAAGTTACGACTTGGAACTTACTACTTATGTAACTGGACCAGTATGAGGCAGTGTTTATGTATTCCAGTCTAGCTCTAGATGGTGACGATGTGGATTTAAATTGTAAGACTGCGTAATTTACGCCAGTCTTCGAGTTTGCTTTTAATGTTCTACTTTCTTACTTAATATTGGTCCTTGTACCCAAAAACCTAATACTTTGTTTATCAATTGTAGTTTTGTGTCATGCAACATTATTCCCAAAATATCAGCGTCAGTCATAGCATTGAGATATCATTGTGTGGAACGGGTATTTGGGTGTGCTAAGTTTCAACTCATATTTTACACTTTGTCATCTCGTTCTGCAGTCTCCAAACTTACCTACTAGCAAGTATAGAGTCTCTGTTTATCGATGCATTTGAAGACTCGTTCGATAAGTTCTGAAGTGGGTAAGTGTTTATTAAACAAGTATTAACCCCAGTGGATTAAGACTTAATCTACTGTGAACGCTGTGATATAACTTGCACTGACTACTCGACTAGTTTGCCTTCGGATGACATAAGTACGAGATGCAATGTTGATGATTTAATGTCTATCGACGATCGCCCGCGACCAGGGTTTTGTTGGGAGTTCTTTACTTAGTTTATGACGGAGACCACGAAATTATAGTTTTTTGTTGTTAATATACCTGCTTGGCTTTTTCTTTTTATTGTCTTTTCGCTTCTTCTAGAGTCTTCGTTTTCTGCGACTCAATAATTTGTTTCTCTTCCATGCGTTCCAGTCACCTAGAATCAGCTTATTTATTTAACCATTTATGTAGATACACACATATAAATAGACAAGAAGAAAGTAACAGAATACAAAAGAAAACAAAATACGTAAATTAAAACACAATTCTCTAATTGATGTATCTCACATAATGCATCAATATTTTGTATGGTCGTATTGATATTGATTGTATTGATATTGACTACAATATTTATTTTCAGCAATCCATCTAAAAAACGCGACGTACTGCTTCAAAACTTATATTGACATAATTTTACAAAACACCGTTTTCTAAACGTTACGGTCGGCCATGACGAGATATAATCACGGATCAATCACAATAAGTAATTCAATACCTCTGCATACACTTGCTCTAATTAATATGAATCTGCGACAAGTATCACACGTCCGAGTCGAGTGTTCACCAAAAGGTCAGTGGTTGCCCGCGATCAAGGTCTGGTCGAACCGAGAAGGCATGCGGCTCAGAATTCCACCTATTTAACTCTGACGCATTGGTTTCTTTCGGAATTTAGACTGTATATAGCTGGTACTGTTTCGTGCAAAAAACTATAGACCACGAATTTTAAAATAGTACTTAATTATAATAATATTACAGCACACGGCGATTTCAGCTACGGTGACTGTTTCTGTTTCGTTTTTGAGGACATAGGTTACGAGCGCGTGGTCTAATGTGGCTACTGTAACCTATCTTGGCTGTGAAGGTACGTGTACAGTGTGGAAAATCTCGGTGTTGCAAGCGCAACTGCTGAGTAAGTGTTAGTGGGTTTTTACACTAGGGATTTCTTAGTAACAGCCCAGAGTATGGAAGTCGGCGGTGAGATACCCCTGTGCCTCGGGAAACACGTTAAGCCGTTGGTCCTGCGCCTGAACTCTCTCTGGTCGTGTCGGATTGTCGCCCTATCAGATTTATCGGACTATGAGAATGAGGGAAGAGAAAGTGCACCTGTATCTGCCCACACACTAATGTGCACTATAAGATCTTATGCGCCGAAGGCTAGTCTCCATTAAGATTGGCCGTCACGGCCGAAATACGGTCTGGAGGAGTATATGATATGAACATTGTGGTAATGGTATCTAATACTTAATATAAGACGTGCGACGATACATCTAAAATTGTTAGAGGCCAGTTATGCTGCAACGAACATTCGTGGCAGCATAAGGTCATTTTGAGCGTGAGATATGATCGCAAATTGAGTAACACTTCAAAATTCGGTAATAAACATTCAAATGCATTTTGCTCGAAATGAAGTTGTATAGGTCGGGATAGATAGTTGAGTGTTAGGTTCATTGTCTATCTGAAAACTTGGAGCTTGATCAAGAATGCACGCTAAAGATGACTTTACTTTTCGAAAAAAAATCTGAGCTAGCGGTAGGATGAAACTAGTAGAAATCGTCATGTAAGGAAAAGGCGTCCATGCGGCTTTTTATTACATGTAATAGAAAGAGAGACAAATAGTTTTCATGGGTTTCGAGGGTGCTAAAGCCGATAGTGACGTCACAATGAAAATCCAAGATGGCCGGCTGCAAAAATTATAAATTTTTTCGTCATGGGTGTCGTTTTCATGGTTTTCGAAGGTGCTGAAGCCGATAGTGAGGTCAAAATAAAAAAATCGAGATGGTGGCTACGAAAACTGCGAGAACTTCGTTCCTTCCGGGGTTCCCTCGAACCCACGCGTATTTTTTCAGTAATTTTGTACACGTCTTAAATAAATCATGTTTTAAAAGTATATGATATCGTTTATGAAAATTCTCATATATTTCAATTATTAGGGACTTAGCCAGGATGTTTCGGACTTGTTATTCTAATGTTTTATCATTCAAAGGAATTATTGAATATTTGTATTTCACAACATATTATGAATAATTTTTGTCGTTGATTGTACGGTGACAGACAACGTCCTAATTATTATCACTACTTGGAAAGTTGTACATTAAAATGTAGGTATGCCTATTGCGGATATAAATAATTGAATACGTCACTTTTTTAGCTAGGTATTGACTGCATAGTTATTTTGTACAGTAGGTACAGACGCCAACACATCAAGCTACTACAATCTGTAAAATTTCTTTAATAGATTTTCAACTTTATCTCTACAGCATAAGGTTCAAAGTTGATTGGGAAAACTTTACAGTTTCGGGTAGCTTGATGTGCTGGCGTCTGTACCTACTTTACGAACACAGACACCAAACATTAGTTAGGCTGACTTCCGGTAGTTTTAATTAGTCTGTTTAAGTTTCTTATGTTGTTACAAACATTACTTAATTATGACCCACCCTAATTAAGTAAGGTAATTAATATTACTTTACACTGACTGATAGTTTAATTTCTACATTAGGTATAGTATTATTATTTTTTCAGAATCTTTGCTTGAATTTTGTGTGTTGGCAATAGTCACAGCACGGTAGGCTTTAAGAATTACCATGGTTTTCAATGGGAGAGGAGGGTTTCCCCCCCGTCCAGCCCTGGTTCAAGCCAGAGGGAGGCCGGAGCCAGAGGGAGTAGGAGGCAGTCACCTCCTTCTGCGTAGCAGTCATGCTAGCGAAGGAGGTGACGACTCCCGGCCACCGTAGGCGCGGGCCTGCGGACGGAGAGTAATGGGTAGCTCACGGTCCGATCAGGACCAGACCTGTGCCAGACGGCACGTACGTGTTCCATGCGCGCCTCAAAGAGATGTCAGCATCAACGAAGGGGCCCGTCAGGGCCGAAACCTGCCGGGTCAGCGGGATTGTCCGAAAGGGTTACCGCTGGCCCGGAACATAAAGGGCTAAGGAAGGAACACGGGTAGGTTTTAGTCAGTAAGAGTCTGACACTCCCTTCCGCTCCACCCAGAGCGGGAGGGGTCATTTGATGATTTCCAATCCTCAAAAAAAAAAGACGGTTCGCAATTGAATTTTAGGGGCCAGAACAGGTCACGCACCGACTTACCAAGTATCGACTGCTGGATAATATCAAACGTGTTTTTTTATTTAGAAAATCTCCTACTGAAAGGATTGGTCAGCATCAGCGCAGCGAATTGACATGTATGGAAAAGTTCCCTACATTTATGTTCGTATAACTCGTCAAAAAGTAGGGAACAGCTGATTTTTTTTTAGCGATTTCAGGTTTGGTCCCGTAGTAAAAGTTGTTCATAATAATAAGTACAATGACCTCTTAAGAGGTTGTTAACGTTTTACCAATAACCCTGTATAATGTTGCCACAAATAATCAATTAAATCACAATATGTTATCAATTTTTGTTTGTGTGTTGCTAGATATGGCAAAGGCTCCGTTTTCCACACAGTTGCTGCGCATGCAGGCCAATCCCTTCGCTAGAAAATTAATCGAAATAAAATAAAACACAACCCATTCCATGTTCGAATATACGTATATAACATACGTTCGTATTACTCAACAGTGGACAGTTATCATAAATACTTGGTAAGTCAGTGCGTGGCCCAGTATTTGTTATGTAGTCGTTTCACAACGCTACAATTGAGGCCTAGCACAAAAACAGTTTAAGTATAGGATGTAGATACGCCTTTCGAAAGGCACTTGGTAGAGATATATTAGTTTTCCGCTTTGTTATTACTGTTATAGTTCACTTGTAACAAGACAAACGAAGGTAAACTTTATGGTAAAGTTCAATTATGGTGATCAATGACTTGCTTGCCATGTCATTGAAACTTTCTGTCATTGTGTGATAAAGACAGTTTGCTGGTATCATCACGCCTGTTAGCCGCGAAGGGTTGGGTCTACCTAGTACGCCCATATTTACCCAGTTATGTTTAATGTGTCCCATGTAATATGGGGTTATTGCCATCAACCGAGCACAAATCCAGATTTCAGTCTGCTACTGAGGAATTCAAGGAATTGGTGGTATTATATTATATTATTTTATTCCTGGAATTAAATGTTAAGTATAATCAGCGTTTTACACCGACATTTTCCTGGTTTTTAACAACCTAACGACTGGAAAAGTGGTTTAGTCCCATTTCGGCACCTTCCCGTCTCGGCACCCATGAATTTATTTATCATGCCCACGAAACATTCCCGTTTCGGCACCCTGTCATTAATCACAGTTAGGGACATAGTCATCAAAAAAGTGATACACAGTATCAATTTAGTGAGTAAATCAATTTGATTATTTTAACACTCGTATTTACGAAAATATCGAAGCTATTTAAATGTGTTATCGGATAGAATGGCTCTAAAATGTTTCCACAACACCAGTTAGCTATGCCAAATTGGTAAAGTAAATGGTAGATAAGATAAAGTTATAGACAGAATACTATTAATAACCGATTAACCGTGTATTCCCGTTCGCCCTTCTGGCCGTCGTACAACTGGTGGGACGACTGGGAATTTAATAAATAATATTAAATTTACTCCAGTTCCAGGGAATAATTTAGTAATTTTATTTTGAATTCCCATTGGTCCCACTAAATAATTTGAGTCTGGTTGTTCAATGGTGAAATAACAGTTATTTATCCTAGGCACATGGGTAGACCATGACCGGGTTAGGGACAAAGGATACTTAGTAGTACGTTGCATGCATACAAGACGGTATTCTGTTCACGAATCGTTGTGCACAATTTCTGAGCAGTATTCTAAAAAAGTATTAGGCTTGCATGAATCCACATCCAAATCCTATAAGTAGGATAATACTAATATATGACTGAAATACTATCGTGAATAAGTAAATTGACAACCAAATTAAATTATCCGTATTATTACAATGACAACTGTAATTTTTGACTGTGGTATGAAATGGCTATAACACGGCAAATTGACGTAGTAGTCCTTTTGATTAACAACAAATTTTCCTGACTGTACCTAATATAATACTCACAAATATCAACCCTAAATATTGGCACTCGGAGATATGAAAAGAAGCTTTAGTGCTAAGAAATTATCCTCCACAATTTTCCAGTAGGTAGTTTCAAAGAGGTACAGAGCATTCTTTTTGTGGAAATAAAAAGCCGGCTGTTTTCCTTCGTCCAAAAACGAGCTTTGCGATATAACCAAGTGTTAGTTTTACTTCCCCCCGAAATAAGTTTTTGCGTGTCCGCGAGTAGTTTTGTTTGCAGTACATTTTCTTTGATTAATTACATCCGCACAGGCTGGTGTCCAATTTAGGTGCCCGTGCTTCCTTATTTTTTTTTATGTTATGATTTATATGTGCCTATGTTTTATAAGCAGTTGTGGCCCAGTGGTAACAGACTTACGAGTTTTAGGTCGTGGATACGAACATAAACAGGTGCTTTACTGTATTATTTATTATTATTTTTTTATTATTTCATTACCACTGTTCTCGAAATGGTGAAGGAAACCTTCGTGTCACATCATGTCCTAGAACCAAAAATTCGAAGGTATGTGACGTCTACCAACCAACCCGCACTGGGCTCGCATGGTGGATTATAGCCCACTCCCTCTTTTTTTTAACATTGAGAAATGCTCATGCATAATAGTCAAAATCCTTGAAGCATTGAAAAAATCGAATTTCTAAGTCAACGCAATCAAAAGCTACGGGCGTTTATGTTCCGGAATCAAAACCTACAGGGTACTTCCCGTTGACCTAGAATCATGAAATTTGGCAAGAAGCAATGTCATGTACTCATGTAGCACAAGTAAAGTAAAATCCGAAAACCGTAAAGTTGTAGATACATTGCAAAAAAAAAATCCCGTAAAAACCATTTACATACCTACAAATTTGTACGGAATGGACAATACAACAGTGGATGGGAAATCATCAAATGATCCCTCCCGCTCTGGGTGGAGCGGAAGGGAGTGTCAGACTCTTACTGACTAAAACCCACCCGTGTTCCTTCCTTAGCCCTTTATGTTCCGGGCCAGCGGTAACCCTTTCGGACAATCCCGCTGACCCGGCAGGCTTTGTACGGAACCCTTGGTGCGCGAGTTCGACCGCACTTGATCGGATTTTTTTTTAAAATAGCCCCCTCGCATGGAACCTATACAAATCGATAGATAGCAAATGGAAAATATAATAGGACCAAACCCGTAAAGCGTCACGATTCCGAGCTATTGACGTTCTAAGTTGATAACGTGACATCCTAGCTAATGCTACCTACTAACACTGCAACGAATGCTGCTGCCTACCATATTTTTTAACCCTTTGACCGCCACACGTCAAAAAATCAAAAACGTGCCCTCGGCGTCTAAGTATGTCATGTTATAGTCGAATCGTGGCGTGCTGGGCACATTTAGGTTTGTCATCTATGATACATGACTGTGGTGGTCAAAAGGTTAACCTTGCGTACAGTCACGAGCATAAGTATGTATACACTTGGCTTTATTCAAAGACGATTTTCTCCTTTAGTTTTGATTGAAATATTATGTTATTACGAACAAAGTATTTTCGAACGCATAGGTTTGTTTAAAGTGTCGTATTTCAACGTTGCATTCGTTATTTCACGAAAAAATCGCAATTGAATGTTGCCAAGTGTTGACGTATTAGTGCTCGTGACTGTACATCTTGTTGCAAAGATGTTTGATTACTTTAAACTTTCAGAGTGATTATTTCAATTTCAAACATCTAAGCAACAAGGTCCTACGCAAGATCAAAAAATATGGATGTCACGTGATCAAATTTGAACGAGCAGCATTTCGTTTTTATTTATATCTAATAATTGAGTGTGGGTATAAGTACAAATAAATGAGAAATGACAATAAATGAGAAACGTGTCAAGTTTAAAGTTAAAATTATGTATTATTTAACCACATAATAAAGGCTCCTTCAAACAGGCGCGACATGACACGCGACACAAAAGCACTTCAAGTCGCGCAATGAGCGGTGCCTTTGTGTCGCGCGCGATTATATCGAGTGTCGCGCCTGTTTGTAGGAGCCTTAAATAAATCATTGACTTCGTTCTGAGTAATAAATATTTTGTTAAATTATTTTACAGTAAAATAAACGAAAACTTCCTAAGGTTATTGTAACACCAAATGGTTGACTTTTCACCTCTTGCTTTGTGTTTGTTTGCGATTTTATGGATATATCTTTACGATTACGATACGATTTATCTTTATTTTATTCAAAGCGTGAGGGTCGTCGTAAAGATATATCCATAAAATCGCAAACAAACACAAAGCAAGAGGTGAAAAGTGAGGTTATGTTATGACAAATTGACAAGTTTTTACTTTTTAATTGAGTAGGCTAAGGAAATTGAATAAAAATCCGTGGGTTACTGTCGATGGCCGCCTCTAACAGAATTTAATTTATTTCTCTGGAAATACTAATCAGATAAATCTGATACTTTTTTTGTAGATAGTATTAGCTTATTCATAAGCGCAGAAAAAAAATCGAGACAATTTAATATTTTCATACATGACCCATTGCGGGGTGACTGTGGGTTCGATTCCCGCACGAAACAAAATATTTAGTAAAAATATAGTTTTTCCGTATCTGAACGTTTCTGCATGTGACATTTTATTATGTCTATAAATGCTCCCACAAACCTGAAGAAATGTCTATGGAAACATCTCTATGATCTGTTCCAAAAGTATCTGATGAAAGTGTAAACAAACCCTGTACATGTTAAATTTTTACGCGATCACTCACTAAATGTATTTAAACAGTATTAGTAACACATTAAAATTTATATTTTACCACAGTTTTAAACAATTATTGTTTAAATAACATAATCAAAGTTTAATTGAAAAATCATAGACGAGAATTGAGGTTATGAAATTAACCTCAAAATGTAGGTTATGAAAACCCATATTGTCAAAAGAAAAACACATTTAAGGTGATTTAAATTAAGATGCCTGGTTTAAGTTTTCAAATAATCAAATTAAAGCACTCAATTTGTAAGTGGCACTACAAATTGGCATCCACAAGTACGTTTTCGGATCCACTTGTTAACATTTTGATCAGACATCTTTGAAACAGAGTTTATGCAATAACAAGTCATCCTCACCATGATAAATAGACAAGCGGCCTAGTACTTATGCAACTTTTATAAGGAAAAACGTTAGCGTGCGCAATGACAAGGTAGGTAGGTACCAATGCTTGGGCAAGAAACTTACATAGAAGGGAAAAAAAACTTTGCCTACATACATACGTATTGTGAGAGTAACTAATCCGAAGTAAAAGAAAGGTTAAGTACTTCCCGGTTATTCCACTTTGTTTTGTGAGGAAATAAACTCCTTAATGCGGATAGGTGAGTGGATCTACGACCGTACAATGTACATACGACGACATATCAAGCTATATTTTCCAGTGTTAGCTGACCTCGCATTGCATATAGGCTTTTCGTATGATGAGAAGTCAGTTTATGCTGGAAATGTACAGTTTGATATGTCGTCGTGCGTACCTGGGTTAGATGTAATGGCATAGCTCTTGCATGTAATTGTTTAAGACACTCATGTTGAGGTACTTATTATGAGTAGAACTAAGTGCAAGCATAAAACCTTTACAAGATGAAACATTTGCCATTAGAAAGTCTTAGTAAGAAGTACATAAAACTACCGGTTCTAAAAAAACTGGCCGGTGTATCCAGTCCACATGAAAATAGCCCTAACCTAACAGGTGTCTCAAAAAATATCGCGTAGAATTGAAAAAAAGAAAAGAAAGAACGGAAACACATATTTAGCACAGACTAAAAAGCACACACACACAAAAAAGTGAAAAGTGCGATGTAAGAAATGAATGAATAGGTAGTAATTTTTATAGGGCAGTTATGTACTCGTAGATACAGCACATTCCTTTCTATGCACAGGTCGTTCGATCGATTCTACTACGAAAATAACGGAGTATTTTAACTCATAAATCCATACTATCCAATCAAATAAAGCAATATTAATAATCCCAACTATTCCATAAAATGCCGTTATTATCCTTTGTGCAGCTCCACCATATTGTGTTGGCGCACGCACGGAGCTCGAAGTGTGACCACTAGCTGGGAAGTTACTACCCAGCCCATTGTTTTGTTTGTTGCCTTCCTTAGAGGAAAACTGCGAATGGAGATTAATTTATTACGTCGCTGAGAAAACATGGAAAGCGGTGGAAAGCTCTCTATTAAGACGAGCGGGCGGAGAATAGAACGATTAATTATGATTTCTTTTAACGCCGTCGGACGTGGCTGGTCGTCTCGCATCCTTATTACGTGTTCCGATGGGAATTTTAATGTATATTCAGTGCAGCGCTGCAGGCTTTGCACTCATTAATTTCTGCAGTAACAGGTTTTGATAAAAGAACTCAAGTTTGCTGAGTAAAGCGAGTGTTGTGTGTAAGTGATGTAGGTTAACGCTGTTCATTTACATAAAAAGTTGGATCTGATATTTTTTATGGTGATGTTAAGTTATGATAGTTACATTCCAACTTTAAAAACTTTCGTCTCTTGTGTGTATTTGGCCAAAACACCAGTTTAGCAAATAAACGATTATGCTTTTAATTAACGATGCAAAATCTTGAGATAGATACGGCAGAGTGACTTTGACCTTTATGTCAATGCTTATTAAGATTTTCTGTGATAACATTCAATTACAAAATCCTCGAGATTGCACAAAAACAAACATTATCTATGTACATATAAGTAGGTATATGAAGCTAAAGCAGTGTTGACATTTGGTTAGTTCCTGTCATGTCAGGTAGTACACTATACAACAGCCCTAAATTTAAATTATTTTATTGATTTTCTGTTAATATTTTCGTGAATTTCCTGGAGAGCTCTCCACCGACCTCTAAATATAAGGCCAATTACTTGAGTGTATTCGTAATTCGTAATGTACTATAATTTTGTTACCTTTACTGTGATTTAGCTGAAAAATCGCTTACTATTCCGACAGATTCCTATCCCAACACCGAATTCGAGCCCGTATTTCTAGAGTTGTCCGCAAGACGTCATCGTCATTTCTTATAATTACTTTTTCCTTTCCGTGAGCAGGCTCAAGATGAATACCACCTAATTGCCGATCTATTCAGTGTGCTCGTTGCTTTAAGAGCTCAATTAATATCTATTAGGATTTTTTGCGACATCTCACCCATATTTAAATTCATTATCTTTCGGTCGAGAGCCCTGATTAGATGAGATTCATTTTAATGTAGTATTTTTACGCCGACTTCGTTCTCTTTTTCTATGAAGGCATTTCCTTGATCGTAAATAAATATCTTTTCACATCTCACAATGTATTCGACAAACCAGTGTATAGGTACTGTAGAGGCTACAGCCTATTTGGTGTTTACATACAATCTCCGCGAGCCTGTTAAAAGTTATTGCCATCAAATACGAGACAAACATTAACTTAGTTTAAGAGGGTGCCGACCAAACGCCGGCTGCGCAGTGGCGCCCTCATCGTTTGTTTGGTTAATTCTTTTATTTTAGAATGAAAATGCAGAAAATAAGCACGTTAAACTGTGGTCCACAAGATTATACGTTAATATTACTATAAACGATAGTTTTACATTGTTTAGTTTTATTATAATTACTAAAACGGAAAATAGTGGCCACTATTATCCGTTTTAACCAAACAAACGATGAGGGCGCCACTAGGCGGTCGCCCCGTAGTCTTAAGATTAGAATACTTTTAGGTGTCAGATTTGGCTGACCATCCAAAGGAAAAAGATGTATAATACGTAGAATGATTTCTAGGAATAATTATTGAACATACGTGATAAACCGTGGTTTAATTGATTCGTCCCGGTTCTCTGACAGCTCGTAGAGAGCTTCACAGTACACCAGTACAGTATAGGTGACTAAGTTATCAAACTAGTTGTCCTAGACCTGTATTCGTCATGTCACGCGTCTTTGTGTGACGACATTACACAAGACTGTCATACTGAAATAAAATACTAAATATAATAATAATACGACATTATACATTATATGTCATTATATAATATACAGATCGCTAGTAATAAGTCAATGCATACCAACCCTACCCTAAAATAAAAAATGAGATATGTGGTTATTTATTAAAGGTTCATTTATTATTTATCTATTGATTGCCTCGCTGATCTAGTGTTCGCAAGCGGTACAGCCGGTCAATTCTGTAAAAATCTCACCGTGAAAACTTAGGTGATGTGAGTTTGTTTTTGCTAGGAATTGACACTATTGACAGCTCACTCCACGCTCACTTCACCTAAGTGTTCACGGTGAGATGGTTACAGAATCGCACTGCTGATACGGACAAAGTGTTATTAGGTTTTTCCATTTGCAATTTTTCAGTAGCAGCCCGGACTCTGGATTTGTGCTCGGTTGATGGTAATATATGCTCGCCCCGTATTACACGGGACTTACTGATAACTGACGAAATCTGGGTGTCCTATAGGCACACCACTGCCTAACCCTTTAGGGAAACACATGTATTATGTTTATTTGTTAAAGGAAAATCACTGGTAATGAGTGCAACATAAGGGCATGTGTAGACATCACAGCAGGCTGACAATAAAATTGCGGCTCGGAGCGACGTTGCTATGCGTAATTGTGCATAAAAGCCGCAGCCGCGACCGCAGACTTACACCTTTACCTGGCGCCTAGAACCATTTATTTGCTATTTGAACGTACTTTAGGTAACGCATAATAGAAATAAGGTACATTGTATTTCGCAACAATTCCACACTATAAATTAAGTTTTATGGTCTTAACTATTAATTGCAAGAAGCTTATAGGGACGGTTACATGCATTAAATTAAAAACTGCTTCAAATCTTTTGCTGAATTAACCCTATTTGACACAGTAGTGTCATCAAACTCAAAATCTACACAACATGATACTAAAAAAACAAGTGTGGAAGCAAATAAAAACATTTAAATATTTGAGAGTTTTGTTTTATTTCGTTATTAGTATTTTCCATTGTTTCAACTGTCATTCCAGTTGCCGCTATATATCTAAATTATTTTCTATTCGTCCGTAGGCTGTCATGTGCACTCGACATGCAACGGTCTGGCGTGATTGCGGTGTGGATGCAGTGTGGTTGCGGCAGGGTCACAGCGTTTGTCTGTACTAACCTTTATAACAGATTTCCGTTCTTTGCAAAGTATATTAACATAAATAGAGTATCTATGTCAAATTGAAGATTCCTGGGCAGTACAATCAGTAATTATGTGTCTTTTTCTTTCTGATGCAGAAAACAGCATTTCTATTTTGCAAGTACAGTTGAAATTGCAGGCACATAGGTCATTTTAACTTTATTTGTTTACCAAGGTATCGGCAAGCCAGTTGGGATGTTGCAGGCGTCCAATTTGCAGCAACTTGGCCCCAAATGTTCATATACCTATCTTGCTGCTAGCTAATAAGAAATGTTGAAATGTTTTTATAATATAGGTCCCTGTGCACAAACATACATAACGTACAGACACTCTCTTACAACAACATCACAACTAACACAAATGACATTTTTTTACATATTTTAAGTTTAAAAAACCTATCCTTTTTACAAGCGTTTATTTATTAACACGCTTCACACCTCCGCTCGTTCGCTTCGCTTCACTTGTAACTAAGAAACAATGTAAGCAATAAAATCTTAGAAATAAATTTTAACCTAATTCTAATTGTCGTACCGAAATTAAACTTTCTATGAAGTTCGGATAGCAAATCATAGATTTGGTATCTTGGAGCTGATCTGATGATGGAGCCAGGAGGTGGATAGTGGAACTCTTCAGTGACTACTAGTAAACCCCTCGAGTTTGGATTCATATGATTCGTTTTGATGAGTCCAATATATTATTATATATCATTTAATTATTATTTAGTGCACTAAAACTTAAAAATAATTACGTTGACATAAATTGAATTCAGAATGCGAGGAGCGCTTTTTGAATTAATTATAAGTGCACTCCACGCTCTCATGCAGCCCAACGCGAGCGATTTCGTACCTCTCGCCCGCGCCACCCCGCGCCCCCTCTACTATAATACGCGGAAGCGCGCGGCGCGGGCGGCGAGCGGCGACGCAGCAAGTGCGATCGACTGCGTGAGTCGAGTTCGAGTTTGAACGGCGAGGTGCCCCGGCCCAGCTGATCAACAGCGTGCAGCGATCTGTGCCGGAGACGGACCGTGAATTTGAACTTGATTCGTATGGCAATAAAAATGTATTCGTAAAAAATTATGTCATTCAAATAAAGTTCAAATTCACGGAAGTATTTCCACGGTACGACGGATCGATGTATAAAAGATAACACAGCTAAACAAACGAGCTCATTGTCGGTATACAATACATACATAATTATTATTTGAAGCTCTGTTCATAGACCTACAAACTGACATACCTACCACCAACATAGTAGGTAAATAGGTACTAGGGCTTCCATCCCGAGGCGCGAGTTTCGAAATTTAGAGGCTCGTGTTTTTTTTTTGTGGACTCGATACTATATAGACTGATCCGTTATTCTATCCTCGCGTAGGTACTCAATCTATATACTTACCTAAAAG
Source organism: Luperina testacea (assembly GCA_927399505.1). Classification (NCBI taxonomy): domain Eukaryota; kingdom Metazoa; phylum Arthropoda; class Insecta; order Lepidoptera; family Noctuidae; genus Luperina; species Luperina testacea. Next base: position 10,279,060 of record OV656768.1, on the reverse strand, counting down.
GTTAGTATGAAATAAAATGTTATGTAAATATTCATCAATGTTTATTTATTAAACAATTTAATATGTATATTCAGAATATATAATACCATTACAATAACAATAAAAATCCCATAAAAAATAAAAGACAAAGAGGTTTCAAAAAATTTCGCGACGTGCAACGTTCGAAGGTATGTACTTATTACAAATATCGTATTACCGTAATAACAAAAAGTAATGTTCCCTAAACAAAAATAAACTCTCTCATAACCATTGATATATAAAAACCCTAGATGCACAGTCTCGAAGAAAAGTAACGCTCGAAACTGTCGTCGAACACTAATACCTACGTAGTATGTACTTATAGTTATGCTATAAGCATAAGTTTTTGTAAATTCAACCTTACGCGAATTGTTTAAAGTTGTTTTTACAATGCAGTGTGCGAAAAGCAATAAAATTTTACGACCGACGTTGGTCAGTAGGACAAGGCATTGAGTGGAGACGAATATTTAATATTTTAATAATTTTTTTTTTCTTAAGACATTGTGTTAGTATTATAAAAGTTTGTTAAATTGTGTTCTAAACACATAATTATACTCTTATCTGAGCGTAAATATGTTTTTGGTTAGAACATTTGTGTATATCAATGAAACAAAAATTAACTGTTAAAATCGTTTATTGAAATTTTTGGTTCAAAAGGTATTTTTGAATACCTTTTGAACCAAAAATTTAAATAAACGATTTCGATTCGACGAAAAACTATAATCTATAAACTATAATATCTTTTTTAATAATTTGTTATTAAAAAAGATATTATAGTTTATAATAGATTATAGTTTTTTTTTTTATTCGGCTTTAAATAATCTTCACACCTTTGTTGACTGACAATTGATCTCCATTCTCTGCATCGTATTGGGTCACGAGGAAAACTAAAATATAAACATTAAAAGTTTTTAATGAGACATATTGCGCCAAAGCATTACTCACAGACGCGACACTTCTGTCACTAGCAGGCCGCATGTCGCGAACCCATAAATTATCCCATATTGAATCGATATAGATATAATATTTACGAACATAAAAAAAAATCGTATAATTGACTACCTCTTCTCCTGTATTACATTATTATAACGTATACATATTTGTAAAAAAACTAAACACAAAAAGGTCGAAACTACATAAAATTTATTAATAAAAAAAATAAACATAATAAAAAAAAATCGACTCCATTAAATAAGAACAGGGTCATTTTTATTATGCGACTAAAATAAAAAGGTAGCTATAATATATTGTTCCGACACTAAAAAAGCGGCCATTGAAATTTGCCGTATTATACTTTCACCGTTGAATGAAGTTTTAAGACAAATTAAATCAAAATCAGTTAATTCTTCCTATATTCAGTCATAAGAACAACAAAAACTAATCAATAAACTCTTTTACTTATCGAAAATACGATATCCCATCCTTTTTTAGCCTTCTTGACGTAATATTTTTACAATTTTTCAAAGAACACTTCGGCATTTTTGACGTGCTTACCTAGACGCGAGCGACGCGACACTATTTGAAATGAGCGCACAATTTAGAATTGTGCACTCTTTTTATGCGGACGGTTTTGAGACGTTGAGTGTGCATCTTGGGTTTTTTATATATCAATGCTCATAACATAACCATGCATGTACCTAGAACAAAATAATGTTTCCTTATAAATAAAAATATCGACCAAGCAAGTCGGGCCATGCATAATATAGGGTTCCGTAGCTGTAATTACAAACGACTGTAACATACTTTTTATGATGTAAAGATAAATAGAAGGCTATTAAAAGAGTATTGTTTGCTAAAGGCAAAGGCAAACCTTTGAACTAGGACGTCTATTGTCTATTTTGCAGTTTTATCTTTATTATTCGAAAAGTTATAATCACATTGTTCGCGAAATTATTTTAAAACAGTTTTTACTAAGTTATAGCAACGTGGAAGTTTCTAGGTTAGAAATGGCAGGGAGGGTGGGGGGCACTGCAGTGCCTTGCAACGCCCCCTGGCATTGCAAGGCAGGCAATTTGGCGGGCCATATTTCGCAAACGGTATAACTGAAAAAAAGTGATGTATTAATTTATATTACCTTCGTTTAAATAGACCTATTCAATTATACCCATCAAGAGGGTGCATTGAAAAAAATAATTCTTCCCCATTTGTATCTGTAGGCTTGTAAAAAAAACCGCCCAAGTGCGTGTCGAACCACGCACAATGAAGGGTTCCGTAGTTGGGAATGAGTTTATCCCAAGAAGCCTAACCTTTTCTCCCCTATCAACTCCAAATTATTTATACCGCAACCAAAGGCTGTTGAGGGAATAGAAAAGGTTTTTAATTCTTTAAAAAAAATTTAAGTCTATCATTCTTCTTTCGTCTGATTCTTCATTGATTTCTATCTGACCTGTCCTCTTCGTCTGGAAACCTACAAGATTAATGCATTTTATTACATAAATATAAAGCAGATAATAATAGCAATGCATGAATGTTCTGAAATAGTAGTATATTTTTGAATAGCTCCGATACTTTCCCATGGCCAAAGCCCTTTCATATAATATGCCACTTGACAGAACTTGTACGGAACCCTAAAAACCGTCAAATAAAGAATATTCTCCTTTTTGAAGTCGGTAAAAATGCGAGAACTGCAATATTATCGATGCATTCATTTCTATTACCTACCTTTGATTCTCATAAACCAAGTCTTCGAGCTCATCATCGTCGTTCACTTCGTCCACGTCGTCGTTTTGGATTTGTTGAAACAATAAGATTTTAAACTTTTTGGACTTTTTGAATAGTAGCATTTGGGCCCGGCTTTGCTCACGTGGTACCTGAATAAAAACTAACCTTAGTATTGCGCTTCCAGTCCCAAGCTCTGAGACTAGATTTTCAAGACTCACACACTGTCTCGGAAATTCCCGGGAATATCGAGACTTATACAGAATGAAATGGAATAGATACGCACAATGAATGATTCCGTAGTTGGAATGAATTTATGCCAAGAACAAACTTAACATTGTAGTTGAAAATCATGTTCTCACTCGTAAACTTGTAAAGCCTACGTAGCTGTGATAGTTTTCCTTTTAACATCGTTATACTACTAGCGTGAATTTTTTCACATATCGAAAAACAATCATTTAGCCTTAGAAGGACTTGATTTTAACAAAAATCAGCACTTTAAAGCTTATTACACTGGCCTGCAAAACTAAGTATCACACTTTTGAAATTGGAATAACTTTTTAAGTGCAGAAGATTTTCGAAAGAAGAACTTTCGAAATAAAAAGGACTCGAAAAAGAGTTAAGTCTTTTAAGAAATGGCTGAAAAGAGCTTTAAAAAGAAAAATAATCCTTTTCGAATTACAATTTTACCAATAATTTTTTGTTTCTGTTTTTGGTTTCAACCTTTTTCTTGATCGATGAGTCTTGTTACAAAAGCTAAGTTAGACAACAGCACATACATTTTATTCATCGTGCTTCTTTCACCTGAAGAATGTGCTAGGATCATGACTTTTCTGGAACTAGGCATCAGTATGCGTTGTACTGCAAGAATGGTGGGTGTGACGTTACGAACGGTCCAGAAGGTGAAACGAAGGTACGAAGAGATTGGAAACCATCTGAGGAGACCTTGTAATGACCGACCCAGGTGTACTAGTGCCCAAGAAGACCGTTATATTGTTTCCACTGTGTTGAAAAATCGCCACCTTAATGCAGTTGAAGTCCAGCAACAGCTTCTTCAGACCCGAAGGGACTACATTAGTGACAGTACAGTGAGAAGACGACTTGCTGAAGCAAATCTGAAACCCCGAAGACCAGCGAGTGGCCCCAAACTCGAGAGAGAGCATCGAGTAGCGAGACTGCGATACGCCCGTGAACACATACAGTGGGATGAAGAAGAGTGGTCAAGAATTTTGTTCACAGATGTGTCTCGATTGTCACTTTACACTTTCGATGGAAGGCGAAGTGTCTACAGGCGGCCTGGTGAGCGATACCTTCAAGACTGCTTCTCAGGAAGAGTCCAGTACGGTGAAGGCAGTGTACATGTATGGGTTGGCATATCTTCAGAAGGTCGCACAGAGTTAGTGGACATAGAAAATGGCACTCTGACTGGGGAAAGTTATGCCCAAGAGATTCTCAACGCGTATGCAGGGCCGTATTTAGTAAATATGGGTGACGGATCGATGCTGATGCATGATAATGCCCGGCTTCACACGACTCAGGTTGTGCAAGAGTATATTCAGGAGGTAGGTATCAGCGTGATGGCTTCGCCATCAAGAAGTCCTGATTTAAACCCGATTGAGCATGCCTGGGATGAGCTAGGGAGGCTAGTCAGAAGCTGTAGACCACCACCTACCACCCTCAGGGCACTAAAACAGGCCCTGATTGAAGAATGGGAGAATATTCCCCAAAATCAGCTCTGATACCTCGTGTTCAGTATGCCAAACCGGCTCGAAGCTGTAGTCAGAGCCCGAGGAGGCAATACCAGTTATTAAAAATTTAATTAAATGTAACTGCACTGTACTGTATTTTTGACACTAAGCTAAAAATGGCTATTTTTATTGTTTTATATATTTTTTAAGTTAAAAATATTACTAATGTATAGTTACTAGTTTCAAAGAAAGCCGATAAAATTTGCTACAAAACGTTTTTTATTTTAAATCTCTAAATTCTATAGTTTAGAAAAAATATAAATTTGGAGGCTTAGTTTTGCAGGCCAGTATATTTCACAAACTGATCCTTAAATCGAAAAATGGTTTTCACAAACCCGCAAGATTTTTTAAAGGACCATCCAACGGTAACATGGGTAGACGAGAAAAAAAAAACAGCATGTGTGCAATTTACACGTGGTAGAAGGTGAAACCTTCAAAAACACTGTATAATGCTTCCTGTCTCATTTTCTCCCACGTTAAATCTTATGAATTTACATGTCTCTTTTTACTGTCGCTTTTTCGTTTCATAAACTTTCAAATTACAACGATGCTAAAGAACATCCATCGACCCATCCATCCATCCATCCATCGATCCATCGATCCGTCGATCCATCGATCCGTCGATCCATCGATCCTTCGATCCACCGGTCCGTCGATCCGTCGATCCTTCGATCCACCGATCCGTCGATCCATCGATCCGTCGATCCGTCGATCCATCGATCCATCCATCGATCCATCGATCCGTCGATCCATCCATCCATCCGTCGATCCATGGATCCATCGATCCATCGACCTGTCGATCCATCGATCCGTCGAACCGTCGATTCGTCGATCCACCGATCCGTCGATCCATCGATCCGTCGATCCATCGATCCATCCATCCATCCATCGATCCGTCGATCCATACATCCGTCGATCCATGGATCCATCGATCCATCGACCTGTCGATCCATCGATCCGTCAATCCATCGATCTGTCGATCCATCGATCCGTCGATCCATCGATCCGTCAATCCATCGATCCGTCGATCCATCAATCCATCGATCCGTCGATCCATCGATCCATCGATCCATCCATCCATCGATACATCCATCCATCGATCCATCCATCCATCGATCCATCGGTCCATCGATCCGTCGATCAGTCGATACATCGATAGATAGATAGATAAAACGTTTATTTAGTGCAACAAAAGACACAATACAGGTATTAAAAACATTAAAAAAGGTGAGAAAAAAAAATTAAAAATAACAAAGATTAAAAAGATAAAATGAACCATAGACACCTAGCTCATAAACATCAATAACGTCGATCACTACTGGGCGGTGTGTGTCTTATGACTGCACCAAATGGGAGTCCAGCTCAGCATATGCCAGGTACAATACCTGACGCTGGTATTCTGCTGCATCCCGTTAATGACACACGGATGTCGAGAAGACACACATCGATGCTTCGATCCGTCGATACATCGATGCTTCGATCTTTCGATCCATCGATGCTTCGATCCTTCGATCCATCGATCCATCCATCCATCAATCCATCGATCCATCAATCCATCGATCCATCGATCCATCGCGATCTGGCGATCCATCGATCCATCGATCCATCCATCCATCGATCCACACATCCAAAAATTCAAATCACAACGATGCTAAAGAAGTTTTCACTTCAAAAAATCCCCACTTTACGAGTAGGTACCTAAAAAAACCGATAGCGTATAAAAATTTTTTTTCAAGATTTTATTTCACCACTTTGTCGGCGTGATTAATAATGTACGGACGCGACGCCAGCACATCAACCTACCCGAAACTGTCAAATTTTCGCAATCAACTTTGAACCTTATGCTTTAGTGATAAAGTTGAAAATCTATTAAAGAAATCTGACAGATTGTAGTAACTTGATGTGCTGGCGTCTGTACATATTATATCCATGCCAAATTATAGTTTTCTAATAGTACTACCTAGTGACCTATTGACATGTACCTTAATTAATTTTTTTTTTTTTTTTTTGTAAAATTCTTAATAGTTTGTAGAAAAAAAAAATAGGTATATATACTAATTTCATTTCCATAATTATAATATGTACTGACTATTGTATGCCCTACGGGCGGGACATAGCTGTTCACAATTTATTATGTATCTGCCACCTGTATTATGTACCTACCTATGATCCACAATAAAGAGAATGAACTATGAACTACTAAAAGCCTCTGAGCTAAACTGCGGACGGACATGGCGAAACTATAAGGGTTCCTTTTTGACTACGGAACCCTAAAAAAGAGAAAGCCATCATGGCAATTTTTTTTTTCTTTAAATAAAATTCATCAGTTTGAATAAGTAATATTGATTAGTAAAAATATCAGTGATTGAACTAGGATGATATTATTTTGATACTTATTGTATTTTTACCCGAATTATATAGGTAGATAGGTAGGTACACACGGCTATGTATCAAGCTATACATTTCCAGTATATAAGCTGACCTCTCATTGTACGGGAAAGATTCAATTATGTTACATTATGCGATTTAAAATTTACATATACATAAATACAAAGCATCACGCCTGTATTGCCCGATGAGGTGGGCAGAGGTGCGGGAATCGAACCCAGGACCTCACAGCTCAGCAGTAGCGCTTGCGACCGCTAGACCAACGAGCCAGGTAAAAAAAATATTAACGGGGATTCAAAATTTACTTTTTTTTTTTCCCCAGGCAATAGACATTCGAAATACCTAAGTAGCTAAGGAAATAAAAGAATTGATACCGTTATATAAATCGGTAGTTAGGTACAGATGCCAGCACACCAAGCTACCCGAAACTGTCAAATTTTCCCATTCAACTTTGAACCTTATGCTTCAGTGATAAAGTTGAAAATCTATTAAAGAAATTTGACAGATTGTAGTAGCTTGACATGCTGGCGTCTGTACTTATTTTTTTCTTTCTTTCGTTCAGAATACGGAGTTGTTCCCTCAAACGTTTTGTTTTGATTTTTGTTTTTTTTAAAAAACGTTGTCCCACACTAGGAATTACTCCCTGTATCGTGGGTGCGTTTACAAACATTTAAATTCACATACACAAACATCCAGACCCGGAACAACTACCTGTAGGCAATACAAATATTTGTCCGGTCGGGAATCGAACCCGCGACACGCGACACGCAGCGCAGCAGTCGATCGCTCAGCCACTGCGCCAACCACGGAACAAACTGTTTTTTCTGTTCCGTGGCGCCAACCATGTGTCGTGTTTTCCGAGAGTTTTCTTTTTGCCCATCTTTATTTACACTAAATAATGATAATAATTTATTATGTTTACACCAAACGGGTTTAACTCCTTTTTACAGTAGGTAATACTTACCACTAAACAAAATAAAAATGTCGAAAATAGTCTTCTCTCTGTAATGTCGCCAAACATAGGTTCGTCCTCCAACAGGTGCCGTAGCAGACTGATTGAATAAATTGAAAAGGATAGCGCTATTACTACCGCGTGCAAAACAAGAGACAGAAAGAGAGTATGCTCGCTTAGAATAAAATGACGCAAGCGCCAAATCACTGGATTGCTAATTACGAGGAGAACGAGTAGAAAAATAAAAAAATAATTCTGCACGATTTGAGATAATATTATTACCTATCTATTAGTTTAAAAATCATCATTAAATTCCATAGGGTTTCAGAGATCTAACTCAAAATAAGTGCAAAACGAGGTTTTTTCGTTATTTTTTTTTATCGAGATTTTTTTATCCAATCGTGTTTTCGCTTCTGCAAATTTAAAGATTATAAGTCCAAGTTTAATGTGTCCAAATAGCAAACTCTCAAGTCTTACAGATACCGATATCCAGATCGCCCAATATCACCAAAACATCATAATATAGACTCTTAAGTACATAATAATTATTTAATCCTTTGATATAAGCGCAATAAAAGCGTGTTGTTTTGTTTTTCTAATTAAACTTTTTTTTTTAAATTGTTAATGGTACGAAGGAGTCTGGATCTTACAAAACAGGGAATCCTAGTGTGAGGTCTTAATTCGATCCATTTGAAAGTAATCTTAGTGAAATTTTATTCTTATTCTTAGGCGGGCCCTAGACGATCAATTTATATTGCACAATATCACGAATGAGCTCTTTTCAAATTGACATAAGAAAAAAAAAATAATAAGTTTTCTATATCCCCGATAGATGGCATAGCTTAAAACTAAAATGTCAAAGTTGTTTTCAAATCTGAGTTTCAATTCAATCAGCCGTGAAAAAAGTTCAAGCAACATTAAATATATTTTTTTAACTGCCTACATCTACTACGTTGATCTGACATGGCTAGATCAAATTTATGCAGCCAATTTTGACAGATCATTTTTTACTAAAGCCATCTATGGGAGCTTTTGAAAACTTTTTTTTTTTTAATCATGCTATTGAAAAGACCTCATTGCGCAATGTTATTGATCGTCTAAGGTTAGTATTGCAGATTGCGCAGTGATTGAACAAAAGTTTGAGCGAGTTTAATTTTTTAACATTGCACCGTTTAGGATTAGTATTGCGTAACATTTTTAAGCCTTGCTAGAAGCCTTAATTTATGAAGGCATCCAGAAGATAGTTAAGCAGACGGTTAAGCAGTCGACAACTATCTAGGTTAATCGTTTGAGTGCAAGTGGTGATTCCGTGATTCAATATTATTGCACAATAAAAGTATTGCACAATGTTATTTTTAACACCCTTGCTCGTAAAGCTGATGTAATTCCACCGGTTTTAAATATGTAAAGAGGGTCATAAAAAACGCGTGTGTTATACCAAAGCAAATAGTTAAGTTATAGTCCATACAAATTCCATAACAGCATTATTTGCCATTTCAAATTTGGAACTGATCGCCGCCGCACGACTCCAGCTGCTAGTGAGCAGCGCGCTGTTGCTATTCAAATTTCGAACTAATCGCCGCGCGGCGCCAGTCAGTAGGCAGCGCTAGCGCGCTGTTAAAATGGCGGGAAAGCAACAGTGTGCATTCACAGATTGAGTTTATTTAAAATAAAAAAAAAACTGTTTATTCGGTAATTTAAAGATTCCATCCAAAACAAATATAAGTGCCAAAATAACTCAGACAATAAATTTGGAGCCACAAACGAAGAAGTTTTGCCCTGAGCCGCGCCCCTCTTCTACTGATGATACTTTTTTATTTACAAACTAATGACGAATTACAATGCTCTTCTGCCGCCTTTCAAGAAGTTTCGTCGTCTCCAACATTTACCCTAACACAAAACAATGACATTATGAATAGTAATAATAATAATAAAAACATAATTAAAAAACCAACTACAACTACGTATCATTTTAACAATTGTAATTTCACTGTTTCAATAATTAAAAATGAACAAAATATAAAATGTTTTTTTTCTGTTTCCTCGCAAATGTGTTAAAAAACGTCGTACGATATACGTGCGTATGGTTATAACATGCTCGGCTCAATTACGCCCTCGCCTTCGGCTCGGGCTGAAATTCCGCCTCGCATGTTATAACCATCTTTACGCACTAATATCGTAATGTACTATTTAGGTGCAGGGCGGGCCTTGTACCTATGTTTTAACATATTGCAAGTGGTGATTCCGTGATTCAATATTATTGCACAATAAAAGTATTGCACAATGTTATTTTTTAACACCCTTGCTCGTAAAGCTGATGTAATTCCACCGGTTTTAAATATGTAAAGAGGGTCATAAAAAACGCGTGTGTTATCAAAGCAAATAGTTAAGTTATAGTCCATACAAATTCCATAACAGCATTATTTGCCATTTCAAATTTGGAACTGATCGCCGCCGCACGACTCCAGCTGCTAGTGAGCAGCGCGCTGTTGCTATTCAAATTTCGAACTAATCGCCGCGCGGCGCCAGTCAGTAGGCAGCGCTAGCGCGCTGTTAAAATGGCGGGAAAGCAACAGTGTGCATTCACAGATTGAGTTTATTTAAAATAAAAAAAAAACTGTTTATTCGGTAATTTAAAGATTCCATCCAAAACAAATATAAGTGCCAAAATAACTCAGACAATAAATTTGGAGCCACAAACGAAGAAGTTTTGCCCTGAGCCGCGCCCCTCTTCTACTGATGATACTTTTTTATTTACAAACTAATGACGAATTACAATGCTCTTCTGCCGCCTTTCAAGAAGTTTCGTCGTCTCCAACATTTACCCTAACACAAAACAATGACATTATGAATAGTAATAATAATAATAAAAACATAATTAAAAAACCAACTACAACTACGTATCATTTTAACAATTGTAATTTCACTGTTTCAATAATTAAAAATGAACAAAATATAAAATGTTTTTTTTCTGTTTCCTCGCAAATGTGTTAAAAAACGTCGTACGATATACGTGCGTATGGTTATAACATGCTCGGCTCAATTACGCCCTCGCCTTCGGCTCGGGCTGAAATTCCGCCTCGCATGTTATAACCATCTTTACGCACTAATATCGTAATGTACTATTTAGGTGCAGGGCGGGCCTTGTACCTATGTTTTAACATATTGCAAGTGGTGATTCCGTGATTCAATATTATTGCACAATAAAAGTATTGCACAATGTTATTTTTTAACACCCTTGCTCGTAAAGCTGATGTAATTCCACCGGTTTTAAATATGTAAAGAGGGTCATAAAAAACGCGTGTGTTATCAAAGCAAATAGTTAAGTTATAGTCCATACAAATTCCATAACAGTATTATTTGCCATTTCAAATTTGGAACTGATCGCCGCCGCACGACTCCTGCTAGTGAGCAGCGCGCTGTTGCTATTCAAATTTCGAACTAATCGCCGCGCGGCGCCAGTCAGTAGGCAGCGCTAGCGCGCTGTTAAAATGGCGGGAAAGCAACAGTGTGCATTCACAGATTGAGTTTATTTAAAATAAAAAAAAACATTTTATTCGGTAATTTAAAAACTTGGCTGCATGTTCTAGTGTCTTTGCCAACATTTTCACGCAGCCACGGCAGAAAATAATCCTCGCGCCATTTTTCTCAAATTTTCTTTTCTTTGTACTTGTATTGTGAATATCTAAAAATGACAACTTTCAATAATGAAGATGAGCAATATATTACTTCAACTCCACCGGATATACTAACAGAAGCGCGAACCGCATGCGACAGCTTGCTGCCGTCAATATCCAAGGACAGATACTTAACCACGTATGAAAATTTCTTGAAGTGGAAAAACATGAAAAATGCCAAGTCATTTTCCGAAAATGTAGTTTTGGCGTATTTTAATGAACTAGCTAGTAAATATAAGCCTAGCTCGTTGTGGACAACATATTCTATGCTGAAAAGTACCCTCAAGATGAAAAATGGTGTCGATATTAATTTATATTCAAATCTCATTGCATTTTTAAAGAGACACTCTGATGGTTTTATAAAGAAAAAATCTAAGGTACTGTCATCAAATGACGTCGAAAAGTTTCTAAAAGATGCTCCAGATAGCCAGTACCTGGCAACAAAGGTCAGTTTGCCTCCTTATTTTATGTATTGATCTACCTACTGTACATACTCTTTTACATATTTTTTAACGACCGTCTGTAAGCTAAGTACCTATACCTTATCTAACACATTTTTATTTATTTTCAGGTTGCGTTAATATTTGGTATTCATGGTGCATGTAGACGGCAAGAGCTTCACAATATTACCACAAAAGACATTGAAAATCAAGGCAAAGTGCTTTTAGTTAAAATCCCAAACACTAAAAACAAAATACCCCGATCTTTTATTATCGACGGCCCATTTTATGACGTGGTCAAAAAATATGAAGCTCTGCGTACGACTAAGACAAAAAATAATCATTTCTTTCAGAATTACCAAAAAGGTAAATGTACTGCGCAACCTATTGGCATAAATAAATTCGGTGCCATGCCAAAGGAAGTCGCCAAGTTTTTAGGATTGCCGGATGCTGATTGTTATACAGGGCACAGTTTCAGAAGAACGTCAGCTACATTACTTGCTGATTCGGGAGCTGATATATTGACTTTAAAGCGGCATGGCGGGTGGCGTTCTAACGCAGTAGCAGAATCTTATGTAGAAGATTCCATCCAAAACAAAGCAAATATAAGTGCCAAAATAACTCAGGCAATAAATTTGGAGCCACAAACGAAGAAGTTTTGCCCTGAGCCGCGCCCCTCTACTTCTACTGATGATACTTTTTTATTTACAACTAATGACGAATTACAATGCTCTTCTGCCGCCTTTCAAGAAGTTTCGTCGTCTCCAACATTTACCCTAACACAAAACAATGACATTATGAATAGTAATAATAATAATAAAAACATAATTAAAAAACCAACTACAACTACGTATCATTTTAACAATTGTAATTTCACTAACTGTTTCAATAATTAAAAATGAACAAAATATAAAATGTTTTTTTCTGTTTCCTCGCAAATGTGTTAAAAAACGTCGTACGATATACGTGCGTATGGTTATAACATGCTCGGCTCAATTACGCCCTCGCCTTCGGCTCGGGCTGAAATTCCGCCTCGCATGTTATAACCATCTTTACGCACTAATATCGTAATGTACTATTAGGTGCAGGGCGGGCCTTGTACCTATGTTTTAACATACAAATGTCCATTAATTTTATTTAATAAATAAGAAAAACACCAAGGCTGCTATATTATCTTAACATTCGTCTCACATTTATTCATCTCCGTTTCGGTTCGGCCCTGAATTGACATTTCCGGAGTTCCGATCATATCATAAAAGGACTTCCTAAACGAATAGATACTCGTAGATATATCCAGCTGTATATTGAATAGTCCGTTTATGTTTTTGTATTGTCCTTTATGATTAGAGTTTGGATTGGTGAATATCAGATAAGTAAATACAACATAACACACGCCTGTAATCCGGGAAGGGTCAGGCAGGGGTGTATCTTTGGTACAGCCAAATTTGGCCAATTATGTTTAAGTCCCATGTAATAGTGTGTGAGCCTTTTGCTATCAACTGGGCATTAATCAATACTCCGGACTGCTACTGTGAAATTCCAGATGGAAAAACAAAAAACATCTTGACCGATCCGGGAATCGAGCCCAGCGGTGCTATTCTGAAAAAATCTCACCGTGAAAACTTAGGTGAAGTGAGCGTGGAGTGAGCTGTCAATAGTGTCAATTCCTAGCAAAAACAAACTAACTTCACCTAAGTTTTCATGGTGAGATTTTTACAGAATCGACCGGCTGGACCTTATGCTCAACAGTAGCGCTTGTGACCACTATACCAAGGAATCAGTTAATATTGTGAATACCATGCCCTGGTAATGCCAAATATGAGTGACTCTGAGCAGAGACATTCTTTATGTAGGTACGAAGTTCTTGTAGTCTCCGGTTGCCGTACAAATTGGATCGAAATCATATTTTTCGGCTCCGGTTCAAATTTGTATGTAATTGGAATTTTTAAGGTCAAATTTTTAAGGCCTTATTGTACTCAATAAGGCCTTAAAAATTATACTCCAAAACATTTCAAAAAGAGATATTGCGATTTATTTTCCCACGAGATGGTCTAATTGTTAACAGGTTTTTAGGCCAAAATAAATATGGCTCGTATCAGCGCAACTAAGCGAATAATGCGTAAACACAGCCAAAAGAACGCATTTAAAAACTTTTATACAGCTCAGAAAGTTCGCACTTTTCCGGATTCCTCTGAAGAAATAAAAGCTAAATAATTAGCTATAGGTACAATTTGCCCAAATATTTTTCCTTGAAGCTTTATCAAACTTTTATCAATACCACAGTGTAATCGTAGTGGATAATCTGGAAAAGTAATGACTCATTCTATCGTGTTTTATTGCGAAGCCATTTTTCTCTGGTAAATGGGCGCCCGTTGGGAGTTCCCTCAATTTATAGAGGAACGTAGATAGTGGAGTTATTAACGAGGCCCGTATTTTATTTCATTTAATTATTGTAATTATACGTACGCGAAGGGTTATATTAAATATCGTTCTGTTCGTTAATTTTATGCATACCTACTATTTTTAGTTAAGTCATCATTGCCTCGCCTTTTCTCAACTATGTTGGGGTCGGCTTTCAGTCTAACCGGATGCAGCTGAGTACCAGTATTTTACAAGTAGCGACTGCCTACCTGACCTCCACAAGCCAGTTACTGGGTAGTACGAAACCCGTTGGTACGACTGGTTATCAGACTTTCGGACTTCTGACGACTCGTAACGACTTACAAAGATCCACGAATGACAGCCGGCACCAACGGCTTAACGTGCTTTCCGAGGCACGGAGGGATTTTGGTATGTAATAAAGATCCATCCACGGACCAACCGCGGCAAGAGTAGCTTAACCTGATCGATCGATTCTTGCGGCTGTTATTACTTAGCCAGAAGCCTATATTATACTATTTTTAGTGAAGTAATAGCGCTTTATGCAATATTATGTAGCTCTGCGTTTGTTGGGGCCGTGGTAGCCGATGGGGCCGAAAGGTTCTGGAGTGGCGACCGCATACCGGAAGACGTAGCGTTAGAAGGCCTCTCACAAGGTGGACCGACGACCTTGTCAAGGCCGCAGGAACCCGTTGGATGCGAAAAGCACAGAACCGGTCGAAGTGGAGGTGCTTGGGGGAGGCCTATGTCCAGCAGTGGACGTCTTCCGGCTGAAATGATGATGATAATGATAACCATTCCTTGTCCTATGAATAAAATTTCGTTCAGGTTGATTCTTTAAGTATTGTGTCTACTTTGTAAATAGTGAAACTGTTAATTAAAAATCGACGTTATTATTAGTAATAGGTATGACCAAGATGACGACTAAGGGGCTGTAGGGTGTCCCGTTCAAGTATGGGGGAAAAAAAAAATTGAGCTACGGCTACGCAAGAGGTATCAAAAGTTGCGTTTTGACACATATATTACGATTATTATAAAATTTAATTAGATATCCGGCATCTTGAAGCCTCTACCAGTCCTTGAAGTTTTTCAAATTTGCTATTTTTAGGGGTTCCTAATATAAACTATAAATCATACAAAAATAACATTTAAATGGTTTTTATTAAATTTAAGGGTACAACAATGAGTTAAAGCAAGGTTTAAAATAGTTGAAAGACAAAATAATCAATGGCAACTTTAAAAACGGAATTGGTTTTTGTGACCAAAATTAGGCATTTCTGAGCGAGATTTTAATCTGTTCCTAATAAAACCATCCCGAGCTGTAGCGTCCGTGACGCTTTGAGAAGCCTCCGTCACTAGTTTTACACATCTTTCCACTGACTGTGTCAGTCCGCGTTTTTCTTTTTTTCATTGCACTACGTAGGTAAAATCAAAGAGATTGGCATTGGATTTGGATTGGATTGATTGGTATTTTACACAGACAAAAAAAAAACAGCATGTGTGCAATTCACACGTGGTAGAAGTGAAACCTTCAAAAACACTGTATAATGCTTCCTATCTCATTTTCTCCCATGTTAAATCTTATGAATTTACATGTCTCTAAAAAAAACAACAAAACAACATGTAAAAACTGTCGCTTTTTCGTGTCTTAAACTTTCAAATCACAACGATGCTAAAGAACATCCTGATGATTCTGATCCAGATTCTGATCCAGATTCTGATTCTGATCCAGATTCTGATCCAGATCCAGATTCAGATCCAGATCCAGATTCAGGTTCAGATTCTGATTCAGATTCAGATTCAGATCCTGGTTCAGATCCTGATTCCGATCCTGATTCTGATCCTGATTCTGATCCTGATTCAGATCCTGATTCAGATCCTGATTCAGCAGTGCGATTCTGTAACCATCTCACAGTGAAAACTTGGGTGAAGTGAGCGTGGAGTGAGCTGTCAATAGTGTCAATTCCTAGCAAAAACAAACTCACATCACCTAAGTTTTCACGGTGAGATTTTTACAGAATCGACCGGTCCTGATTCTGATCCTGATTCAGATCCAGATTCTGATCCTGTTTCTGATCCTGATTCAGATCCTGATTCAGAACCTGATTCAGATCCTGATTCAGGTCCTGATTCAGATCAAACTCAAACTCAAACTCAAAGCATTTATTTCAATTAAACCATTTACAGGCACTTTTGAATTGTCAAGAAGTCTGTCAGTCAGAAAATTTGAAGCTAGTTGCCCATTCCAAAGCGTAGGTACCTATGGAGAAGAACGGGCAAGAAACTCCATGGACACTCTTTTTAAATGATATTTTACAAAAATATTAGTTACATCATTACTTTTGATTTTAAAATTATATAATGTGAGAACGATGTAAAAAAATTAATAAAAACGTAAGTGTTAAAAGCGTCCAGAGTACAACAAATAGTACTTAACAAACTACAATCCAAAAATAAATTAATTAAAAATAAGCCGAGGCAGCTAAGTGATGACCAGCCCCAACTGACGGCGCCCGTTCACGAACATGACGCATAAATTAGCACCATTTAGCTCAACCATTTTGAAGGGAGCTAAATGATCTAACACACACGCCACCGTCAGCGAGACATTTGAGTGAGCATGACATACTATCAGCTGCCAGGGCACATTCGAGTCAATGAAAGAAATATTATTACCCGGTAAATGGTAGCTAAAGGGATCTTGATTCAGATCCTGATTCTGATCCTGATACTGATCCTGATTCAGATCCTGATTCTGATCCTGATTCTGATCCAGATTCAGATCCTGATTAAGATCCTGATTCAGATCCTGATTCAGATCCTGATTCAGATCCTGATTCAGATCTTGATTCAGATCCTGATTCAGATCCAGATTCAGATCCAGATTCAGATCCAGATTCAGATCCCGATTCAGATTCAGATTCAGATCCAGATTCAGATCCAGATTGAGATCCAGATTCAGATCCAGATTGAGATCCAGATTGAGATCCAGATTCTGATCCAGATTCTGATCCTGATTCTGATCCTGATTCAGATCCTGATTCAGATCCTAATTCAGATCTTGATTCAGATCCTGATTCAGATCCAGATTCAGATCCAGATTCAGATCCTGATTCTAATCCTGATTCTGATCCTGATTCAGATCCAGATTCTGATCCTGTTTCAGATCCAGATTCAGATCCCGATTCAGATCCAGATTCAGATCCAGATTCAGATCCAGATTCGGATCCAGATTCAGATCCCGATTCAGATCCAGATTCAGATCCAGATTCAGATCCAGATTGAGATCCAGATTCAGATCCAGATTGAGATCCAGATTGAGATCCAGATTCTGATCCAGATTCTGATCCTGATTCTGATCCTGATTCTGATCCTGATTCAGATTCAGATTCTGAACCTGATTCAGATCCAGATCCACATTCAGATCCTGATTCTGATCCAGATACTGATCCTGTTTCTGATCCTGATTCAGATTCAAGACTCAGATTCAGATCCTGATTCAGATCCTGATTCCGATCCTGATTCTGAACCTGATTCAGATCCTGATTCAGTTCCTGATTCAGATCCTGATTCAGATCCTGATTCAGATCCTGATTCAGATCTTGATTCAGATCCTGATTCAGATCCTGATTCAGATCCTGATTCAGATCCAGATTCAGATCCTGTTTCAGATCCAGATTCAGATCCCGATTCAGATCCAGATTCAGATCCAGATTCAGATCCAGATTCGGATCCAGATTCAGATCCCGATTCAGATCCAGATTCAGATCCAGATTCAGATCCAGATTGAGATCCAGATTCAGATCCAGATTGAGATCCAGATTGAGATCCAGATTCTGATCCAGATTCTGATCCTGATTCTGATCCTGATTCTGATCCTGATTCAGATTCTGATTCTGAACCTGATTCAGATCCAGATCCACATTCAGATCCTGATTCTGATCCAGATACTGATCCTGTTTCTGATCCTGATTCAGATTCAAGACTCAGATTCAGATCCTGATTCAGATCCTGATTCCGATCCTGATTCAGTTCCTGATTCAGATCCTGATTCAGTTCCTGATTCAGATCCTGATTCAGATCCTGATTCAGATCCTGATTCAGATCTTGATTCAGATCCTGATTCAGATCCTGATTCAGATCCTGATTCAGATCCAGATTCAGATCCAGATTCAGATCCAGATTCAGATCCCGATTCAGATCCAGATTCAGATCCAGATTCAGATCCAGATTGAGATCCAGATTCATCCAGATTGAGATCCAGATTGAGATCCAGATTCTGATCCAGATTCTGATCCTGATTCTGATCCTGATTGAGATCCTGATTCAGATCCTGATTCAGATCTTGATTCGGATCCTGATTCAGATCCTGATTCAGATCCAGATTCAGATCCTGATTCAGATCTTGATTCAGATCCAGATTCAGATCCAGATTCTGATCCTGTTTCTGATCCTGATTCTGATCCAGATTCAGATCCTGATTCTGATCCAGATTCAGATCCTGATTCAGATCCTGATTCAGATCCTGATTCAGATCTTGATTCAGATCCTGATTCAGATCCTGATTCAGATCCAGATTGAGATCCAGATTCTGATCCAGATTCTGATCCTGATTCTGATCCTGATTCTGATCCTGATTCTGATCCTGATTTAGATTCTGATTCTGAACCTGATTCAGATCCAGATCCACATTCAGATCCTGATTCTGATCCAGATTCTGATCCTGTTTCTGATCCTGATTCAGATTCAAGACTCAGATTCAGATCCTGATTCAGATCCTGATTCTGATCCTGATTCCGATCCTGATTCAGATCCTGATTCGGATTCTGATCCTGATTCAGATTCTGATTCTGATTCTGAACCTGCTTCAGATCCAGATCCACATTCAGATCCTGATTCTGATCTAGATTCTGATCCTGTTTCTGATCCTGATTCAGATTCAAGACTCAGATTCAGATCCTGATTCAGATCCTGATTCCGATCCTGATTCTGATCCTGATTCAGATCCTGATTCAGATCCTAATTCAGATCCTGATTCAGTTCCCGATTCAGATCCTGATTCAGATCCTGATTCAGATCCTGATTCAGATCCTGATTCAGATCCTGATTCAGATCCAGATTCTGATCCTGATTCAGATCCTGATTCAGATCCTGATTCAGTTCCTGATACAGATCTTGATTCAGATCCAGATCCAGATTTAGATTCAGATCCAGATTCAGATCCAGATTGAGATCCAGATTCAGATCCAGATTGAGATCCAGATTCAGATCCAGATTGAGATCCAGATTCTGATCCAGATTCTGATCCTGATTCTGATCCTGATCCTGATTCTGATCCTGATTCTGATCCTGATTCCGATCCTGATTCAGATCCTGATTCGGATTCTGATCCTGATCCTGATTCAGATTTTGATTCTGAACCTGATTCTGATTCAGATTCAGATCCACATTCAGATCCTTATTCCGATCCTGATTCTGATCCTGATTCAGATCCTGATTCAGATCCTGATTCAGATCTTGATTCAGATCCTGATTCAGATCCTGATTCTGATCCTGATTCAGATCCTGATTCAGATCCTGATTCAGATCTTGATTCAGATCCTGATTCAGATCCTGATTCAGATCCAGATTCAGATCCAGATTCAGATCCTGATTCAGATCTTGATTCAGATCCAGATTCAGATCCAGATTCTGATCCTGTTTCTGATCCTGATTCAGATCCTGATTCAGATCCAAATTCAGATCCTGATTCAGATCCTGATTCAGATCCTGATTCTGATCCTGATTCAGATCCTGATTCAGATCCTGATTCAGATCCAGGATCCTGATTCTGATCCAGATTCTGATCCTGATTCCGATCCTGATTCTGATCCTGATTCTGATCCAGATTCTGATCCTGTTTCTGATCCTGATTCAGATTCAGATTCAGATCCTGATTCAGATCCTGATTCAGATCCTGATTCAGATCCTTGAATCCAAAAAAAATTAAAAAAATGCCGGTAGAACCCTCAAGATATTTTTTTATGTTTTTTTATTATTTTTACGGTAATCTAAAACTAATAATGCAACTTTTGAGGGGGCTTGAGTAGCGAAAAGCGAAAAAAAAATTTTTCGGGACACCTACCACCTACTGTGCACATAACGTTTTTTAAACGCGCCGTCGACGCGCGTTTATAGCGATACAGACGCGAGTCAGACGCAGCCTGTAGACCTTCTGTAGGATAAAAGCGCGCCTTCGACACACGTTTCTAAAACGCGCGTCAACGGCGCGTTTAAAAAACGTGGTGTGCACAGGCCCTAATAGAAAAGTATGGAAGAAAAATATATGTTGCGCCGATCCCAAATAAATTGGAATAAGAACAGGAGAATGATGTCGATTTGTACCAAAACAATTTAAGTATAAAAATGCCATAATTATGGCCAGTAATAATGGCATTTTACAATGTGATTTTCGTTCGAAGGCCATTCTATAATTTATGACTTTGCAATTAAGAAATATACCAACCTCAATACTATTCATGGGTTTTATACACTGACCTGTATTATGTATGATAGAGTTCTATGGTTTTATATAAAACAGTTTAAAATAAGGCTATTGAACCTTTTTATTTGAATATAATTATTGTTATTTTTTATAGTAACATAATCATAGTCTGGTCGTTCTTGCTACGTAGGTACTCGCTTATAAAGCAAATATGTATAATAATTTAAATAGCAAAAATATTAAATTGTAACTACCTAATCTCCGATATGGAATTTGAGACCAAAAATGTATAAAAAGGTGTTGCCAACTTTAAATAATAAACTCAATTGTGTAGTTTGTCGAAAAGTACTATTATGGTAAATTATAGTGCTAAAATTGTAAGCGTATGTTAAACAGGTAAAATATAATAAAGCACATAGCTTTAAAGTTACGTAAATTACGATCCAAGAATAAAATATAACTGTTTGAAATAAATCGTGCAAATAGTTTTTATGATACTAGCAATAACGCAGAAGCTCCAAACATTTGGTCTTTCATTTATATTTATAAAATGGTTTTCCTTCTAAACAAGAGAATCGTAAAAAAAATCGTAAATAATATTGCGTTATCCTAATAATCGATTCAAATGGGCGTACGTACTGGCCCATTTTATTTGGTCATTCGGTTTCTGAAGTTAGTCGTGATTGAATGTGTCCCTCGTGAGTTTTTATTTGTTGAATTTTACGTTTCTGTTTATTTTGTTGTTGCGTAAAATCGTGTTTAGGAGTAATAAACTAGACGTACCTACCTACTATGGATGCTCAGTCAGGGTCGTCGACCAAAAAGGATATTCTATCACTACCTAAAAAGTGACAACGCACTGCTATGTCTGTGTCTGAAGATCAATATTGGTCTTTAGGTGATTGATTTTTTATTTTCATTAGTTTACGACGACGAGACCTTAGGCTATAAAATGTTTAATTTTGAGACGCCGCGCCGCTTCAGCGTGAATACAAAAGCACGAAAATGACTAGGGAAACGTTGACTACCCCTGAAACGTCACTTTGGCAATGGCATATCTTTGTTTACATTTTTGATCAGGAATTCCATGTCCGAGTATACTTAATAATTTGTGTAGTTAAAAACCTAAATAAGAATGATTGATCATTTTCTGTCAATAATGAGGAATTTTTGCAATAGTACAAGGCCAGAATTGTATACAAGGACTGATCATAATATCCTCAACGAATACAATCATATCAAATCTAGAGTTAACCTATTTCTAAAGGAAATTCTTCAAGAGTTAAACATAATTATTATTAGTTTACTAATCAGTTACATGATTACGCAATCAGGCTTTGTTTTGATAGGTAGGTATTTACGTTCAAACCCATCACGGTTAATATTCAATTGCAGCACTGCAAACTAACTAAGAAGTAACTTACCAAGAAATTCCAATCTCTCGGGTACCTCAATCACTTCTGCGAAGCAATAGATAACCGAAGTAACAAGTACCTCCTACTCAGCTTTTACATTAAGGCGACAAACATACAAAAGTAGACCGTCAATTCACCCACATCTATTGTTGAGCCTTCTCAACCTTACACCTAAAGCATGTGTACCGCCCTTATTTACCATCGGCTTTCTTCAGAACAAATAAATACAAAGGTAGTGTAAAAACCCAATAAAAGGCCCAGTTACACAACAATACGGCCTATGTAGGGCGCAGGAGAGAATGATGAGGGGTATCGTCTCAGACCATTTATTTAATTAACTATCTCCCTCAAGAATGTCGGCGGAAAGGTCGCCAGTGACTTCTTTTATCTTGTGCTGGAGTGTCGCAGTAAAGAACCTCATTGAATATTAAAATGAGGTAGTATTGTACATGTTTTCAGGTGGAATAAATGTCGCATCTTCTATTTCCGTAATCTTATAAAAGAATTAATTCAAGAAACTGTGGCATTCACATAAATATATATTATGACATTAAGAAATGGGTACTGGTGTCTATTTGGTTGAAATTATTTTAGCCAGATGGACAGTGTGTTGGAATGAATAAAACAATCATCGATTTTTTTTTAGGGTTTTGTTTGTTTGCCTCAAAGCCAAGAAATAATTTCATTTTATATGGATAATCATTGATTCATTCTACCATCCTGGTATTCTACAAATGTTGATACGATCGTCCCCTTCCACTTTGAAACTTAATACGGTCATTTGGGAACAGAGAAAGTACACTTCACCCTACCCCTTCTGAATTACAGTGTGTAACGACACCGTTTCTGAAACCACAAGCTACGCCAGGCAATATTAAATACTGAACATTTTTGTTGGTCTCTGTATTGAAAGATACTTTACCAGCCTTGTGCCATATAGGATTCTCATCGGCAAAAATAACGAACTTCTATACCCAAATTAATAGTAGATTATTCACTAAGGGCATAAAGTAGGGTCTTAATGTCGTGGGCGCTATTTTGAATCCTGAACGCAACTAACGAATCTAGGGCTCCCGAGCGTAGCGAGGCAGCTCTGAGTTAACTCCTGAGCGAAGTGAGGGAGTTAAGACTAGAATCTTGAGTGCAGTGAGGGATTTAAGCTCGCCCAAGACGAAAACACCTTTATTCTTACCTTACTACCTTTTTCGCGCCTACTGCAAGGTAATCAATACCAATTCGATTATCGAATTCGTAGTTTATGAAATTGTTAAATAACCGGGGAATACCTAGTTATGTTGTGTCTGGCACTATTTACTCGACTATACATATGACAGGACTGGGTTATGTTTTTTTGCGTACTTAACTAAGTATCTTTGTAGGTATATGGCAATCCTGTGGGCAGCAGCTGAAAATCAGCGTCAGGTGGTGCACTTTGTGTTGCCATCTGGCATTATGCTGAGCTGAGGCCCTTTTGGCATTATTATTTTTAATCATTTTGAATTTGTTTTGTTTATTTTTAAGGGTTTTTTGTTTTGCCAAATAAACGCAATTTTCTTTCTTCTTTCTTTCTTTCCTTATAGATACCGTCGAAGCATCCTAACGGTCGGATGGATTTTAATACATGACGTGTCTATCGACTCGTTTGGGTCACGCGAAGGTTACAGGTTAGGTTTTAATTTTTTAAAATCAAAATGGTGGATTTTAGACGAAAAAAAGTAAGGTCTTGAAAAAAATATTATACTATTATATGTGGGGTATCAAAATAAAGGGCTTGAGGAAACGATTTCAAAACATAAAAATGACAAATCAAAACATGACTGCAACTAAGATTCAAAACTATCTCAGTTTTCAAGGTGTCTGATGCAGTTGGTGGCATCAAATCTGAGATTGAACTAAAATAACATAGGTACCTACTGCCTGTCGCGTTTTTTTTTTTATTTTTTCAATCTAATCTCATACATTTTCATCAAAAACACAATAAATAATATCGTCAGTCCAAATCCAACTTCTAACGTGGGGGTATACGCGCCACAGCAACCGGTCATTTTGATCGTCGACGGCGACTAAAACCTATGAAGTGAGAACTCTTTGGTCGACTTGTACATTAATAGAAAAAACATTTTTTTTGGTTAATGTTTACATACAATTTTCTCAGTTGACGTTCCAAATTCCAAAATCACATTAATGACCAGCGGGTCATAATGAAATTCAGTACAATATTAATGCTCGGCTAGAGCCTATGGCTAACATGACTTGCTTTAGGTTAGGTTTGCATGACATATAATTTGACTTTAGCGAGGAAGTGGTGTGAAAAGACAATTTCATCTCTAGCACAGCATAGACAGCCTATAATATTCCTACCGCTGGCACATAGGCCTCCTCTCAGTGAGAGGGAGTGGGCTGTAAACCACTACGCGGGCCCAGTGCGGGTTGGTAAATGTCACAAGTCTTCGAATTTTTGGCTCTAGGACATACCGGTTTTCTCACGATGTTTTCTTTCATCGTTTTGAGAGCAGTGGTGTTGAAATAATTTACAAGTCCAATACCTACGCGGTCAATATGTATGGAAGAACTAATATTTTTTTTTATAAGACAAAGACGAAAAATTTCTACGCTAGGGGTTTCTAGAACCATATGCTGAATTCATGGCTACAGTTAGCGCACTGGTTAAAAATAAAGTGTATAATCGTACTTTTTCGTAATGGGAATACATGCGTGACGAGTTTCAATTTTTATGAGGCCAACGTTTTTTATTCCAACTACACATATTTTATCAAGTCAAACACACAAACTCATGTATTTTGATACAAAAATTAAAATAGCATACATATTTTTGATAAGGTTAGGTTTAAATCGAGGATAGCACGCAATCCTACATTTTCATACAATTTGTTATTTGTACGTGAGTGCTGTATAATAAATAAGCGTTAAGTTATGAGTGCTGACATGCTTAAAATTTAATAATACACCCTTCATAACTTTGCTATTGTCTGTTTAGTTGTACTTACTTTTTTAGTTAGTAATTTTACTGATGTGTGTAAAGAAACGGCGGTAAAACGTCC
The DNA here is from genome assembly GCA_927399505.1 of Luperina testacea. Lineage (NCBI taxonomy): Eukaryota > Metazoa > Arthropoda > Insecta > Lepidoptera > Noctuidae > Luperina > Luperina testacea. The sequence goes on along the minus strand of OV656768.1, from coordinate 10,253,839 downwards.
CACATTTTGTGTTTTTTTTGTAAATGAAAATAGTTATGTTGCTATTACTAAGACTCCGCTGTCCGTCAGTCTGTCTGTCTGTCACCAGGCTGTATCTCACGAACCGTGATAGCTAGATAGTTGAACTTTTCACAGATGATGTATTTCTGTTGCCGCTATAAAAACAAATAATAAAAATAAAATAAAGTAAACATTTAAAGGGGTATAAAAGAAACGTTTTTTTTCGGCGTTTTATGCCTTGTGATACTTGGCCGGTTTTTTTATATGTCACGCGATTTCCCCGGCAGTTGTGATCGATTTTGATATTTTTTAAATTAATGTATGCGGTCCCATATAAATTTTATTAACTTTGCTTGGGTAGTTTTTGTGTTTGCTTCGATAATACGTATTTAATACACTTTGTGTATCGTGAAATATTAGAGTTTAGAACCTTTTTCAGTACTTCCGTGTAACACAGTGCACTGGTGTTGCTTAATAACAGGTGCAAACGGTGGTAGAATTATACATAAGAGACTAAGAAACTATGTAGGTGCCTGAATATACATAATTATATATCCTAAACAATAATATGAGTAAAGTATACCACTGTGAGATTAGCGCTGATATGAAATGGATTTCCAAGTTTATTTTATTATTTTTAAAAACGTACTCGTAATAACGGAGTTTTCTGTTGCCTAGTCATCGGTTCGGCAAGATTTTTTAAGTACTAGGCAAAAGTATTTGATAAAGTTTTTCCTATAATAATTTTTTTATGGTCCTTCTTATGTACCTTCAGGTATAAAACTTATGAATTTCTGAATAAATTGAATGTGACATATTAACATTGAATTTTTTTTTGAATATTATGAATTCGGATCCATCACAGGTAGCCAAATCAAACATATTAACCGTTTAGCAGTAATTCGGTGAAGCAAATGAATCGTCACACAATTAATCTAATTACTGGGGCGTAGCATTCCAATTATCTCGGCGCCTATCTGCTGGGGTGCTTAAGACGTGGCGCCGGCTCAGAGGAACGCGATTGCCACCAAATATTGATTTACACTCCTCGATACAGAAATGGAATAAATTGGAATATTAATTTCGCATAACAATGGTACAAAACAAATTAAAGTGTGCCAGATGTCTTGCACAGATCCACCCTTGTTCCTTTATTTATGTAGTTGATTTATTTTAATTATTTTCATTATGTTTGTGGGTTTCAGTGAGGTTTCTGAGCCACCATTAATAATTAGTGACAAGTAATTAAATGTGTATGTAAAATTTATGAAAAAAAAAGTAGTATTATTTTGCAATTCATGAAGTATCAAATTGGTGGCACAACAACTCGGAAAAGCGACTGCGGGGTCAGTTGTATTGATCCCATATTATAATATCGACTGGGTCTCGTTAAGCTGCTTTTGGAAAGCAAGGGTAAAGGCCTTTCCCCGGCAGGGTGATGATATAAGCTAACAGTAATCACGTTTGTACAAATAGTGTGTTTAGTATCTGGGATAGTTAGTTAAACAAATAGAACCTTAATGGGTGAAGGTTATAAAATAAATCTACGTAGAGTTCGGTATCAACAAACGGCAATTTACCAGCAATACACATCAGCATCGGATTGCGGTATCAAATTGTATGTTAAACATGGCTGTAATCTAAATCTGTTTGACCAAATTAATTCCGCGTCAAAACACGTGGAACGAAGTTTCCGCGATAAGCTTTACTAAACTGAACCGCAAATGTTAATTAGTACGGTAAAAATGCGGGATAATCGGTGAGTGGGGGCCATACACGACAAATAATTAGGTACATTATCTCACAGTGGACGTGTTATAAGTAGGAATGTGTTTGCTCATGCGAAGTGAAGTTGCGAGCATGGAATAGATAGGTACAGAATGCGGGCTACATACATCGAGAGAAAACTCACGCACACATTGGCATGCATGTACGTACAGCGAGTGCAGGCGCACTCGCGACCGGCAATTGTTTAAGACAAAAATGTCAGGGTACCCCGCGAAATTAAATTTTTGTTACGTTTTTTGCAATTGGCAGGTCGGTATAACGTTATATATTGATTAAAATGTGATTCGCGACCGTAACACTAACCAACTGTCCTGCTATTTGCTAATTACAAAAAACGTAAGAAAATTTGAATTTCGCGGGTTACTTTAGCGCATCCCCGTTAAGATCGCCGTACTACGCATCAATATGTACGTGCGTCTGTTTCGGCCTGCTGCATGGAGCCAGGATTCTGAACCTATCTACTCTGTGGCGAGGCTGCGAGGCTCGCGTGCCAAGCGGCCGCCAACGCCTACGCCTCTCGCACTATTGTTATGAATATCTTGCCTTCATACTACCAAAGTGTTGGTTCACCCATTTACATTTTTATGGAGGGTATTGAAAAATGTTCTCGTTTAATAACATTGCTCGTGTAGCTTCATAATGTTTATGTTCTATTAAGGAGCCAGGCTTACCAATTTACTTTGTGTCTGTGTGTATTTTGTTTGTAAAATCAGAAGTCTAAGTAATTGCAAATGCTTTTTGTCTTGTCAAAAACAACATCGTGAAGCGTGTGTAAAAAAAAATAATCAGTCGTCCATTTGGGTCGAGTGTGGTGTGATGTGTTGAAGTTTTGTATGCGGCGGCTGATCATTTTTCCGCCATTACAATGTCAGTGAAAATTGTCCATGGAGAAAATTGTCCAGAGTGATGGTTTGTACCACACCCTTAAATTGGACCATACCTTTCTGATACACGCTGTATCCAACTACTAATAAGTAGAACTGTAACGAACAAGCAGTATTCAACAAAATATTTTTTCAGAAGTTTAAGTGGCAGTGTTGCCATGTGCACCGTAATTACGGTAACTTCACCGTTCTCAGCAAAAATTTACCGCCTACCGTTGAAGCATGACAACGGTGATGATATCTACCGTTATCTTCAAGGATCTAATTTTTTATGATGAAAATTATTTAGGAGCTAGCAATTTTACTTATATGGACTTTTCTTACATTTTAAAAACACAGTCTCTAAATTGGCAATACGTTTTGCTCTATAGAATAAAAAAACCCGGAAGTTTATGAACGTTCCCTTACATAGGTACAATACGCGCCCGAGGATTCCCCGACTCGCGGGAAATCCCCGTACATCGCGTCGATATAATGCCAACAATTTGAGTTTGCGTATAAAGACATGTTAACTATTGTAAGTTGTGGGAAATAATATTTACTTGGTTAATAGATTTACGTTGTTTACTTGATTAAATTGATTGATTCCTTCACGAAGTCACGAAGTTTTTGCAGTCGAACTTATGTTACGAAGTTTAATTTCTTCAATATAAACAGTTTTGTAGTATTTATTGGTTGTTTTATTAAAATTATTACACCGTTTTTGACACCGTTTTTTTCCAGCCCCTATCACCGTAATATCTTAGAATCTACCGTAATTTATGAGCGTTATCACCGTAGACCGGATTTTGAACATGGCAACATTGATGTGATAAAATAACGCGATAAGGAAAATTTAAAGGAAAAACTTTTTGAAAACTTTTGTCTAGTATATTTTTTTTTTCAGACCGATGACTAGGCAACAGAAAACTCCGAAACTCCGTTATTACTCGTACATTTTTAGGCTACAATAATAATGTATCTAGCGAGAATAACTAATAGCTAAAAGTCTAAACATTAGTCGAACAAAAAAGTTTCAGTAGCCTGTACCTAACTTAGGATATAAATCTCAGTGGTAGCAAATCCGACATACTAATGGATTGTTCGCCAGCTAAGTGTGGTCTGTGCCAGTTGGACTGGTGCCTATACAGACTGCTGCACGCGGCCAGCCTCCAGCCAAGATAATCTACTAAACTGAACACCACCCATTCTTAGAGCGATCGTAACTAACGTCGCTCACATTGAATTATCTCTGCTGTACACCTGCCAACACAGTTTGTTATACAATTTGCCAAATTGTAAACTCCCTACTCGAATCAATTTACATTTATGAGCACATAAACTGAACCACGCGCTTTTTGAAACAAAATAATGTGTTTTCTAAACGTTCTTACAGCAATAAACACGTCTTCTCAAACTATTTACGCTTTTTCAATATTTCTTTCATACTGTTTGGGTTCTTGAAGGAAACCACCTTATGCTCTTGATTTAGAACACTGTTTTACACTTCTAAACTATTTAATTTCACTAAAGTATGTAAGAGAACTAAGAGACGTGTGCACTCTGTTCATCGTTAAGTTTAGTTAAGAAGGGCCGAGCCAAACATCTGTCAAGTTCATAATTTAGTTTGACAGCAATGACATGACGTTGACATTACTAAACACATACCTACAATAGCTGTTACTTAAAAGCGTACAAAATTCATGTATGAAATTCCATAAAAAAAATAAAAAAAAATGATGTCGACGTCGCCGCCGCCCGTGCATCCGACATTCGCATTTTACTTGCAAATTGCTTATATCCATCGATATCGGGATGCCAGCGGTCCACCTCACGCTACAACATAAAATATAACCGCATACAGATATTTAGTCCCCCGTGTTACTAGATATAGAGCGCGTAACTCACTGTCAAATTCGTTTGGGCAGATTGTGTTTTCAGCGTCTAGGCGTGTGATTTTAGGGATAAATCAACAAGTACATTGTCACATAAATCTTAACGTTAAATCTGTTATCGTGGGAAAGTGTTCGGAATTTTATTTATTCTATCAGAGGAGGTTTAAGTTTGAATTTCCTTTTTGTCAGGAGGGGCGGGGCGCCGCCGCACCGCGTCGCGCCGCGTCGTGCGTACAATCGACAATTTCTTATTCAGTTATTTCTTGAAAAGTGTTTGGGATTTCCTTTTTGGAGGAAGTTTTAAGCCGGCAGTAAATTATTCCATCGACAGGTGAGGCCGTAAAGGCAAGATTTACGCCTACGGGTACAGCGGGCGAGCCTCCCCTTTGATCAGATGTATATTACCTAGCGAATAACATTTCCAGTAAGTATTCATCGGGGATTGACCTACCACTGGAAACTTGAGATCAGAGATAAATTGGAAAACTTAATACTTAGCCTATCAGTGACGTGGGTTCGGGGTACCTACTCTCGAATGGTAGTCGTAGAGCATTACAAACTTCGACCATTGTTTTCGAAGCTAATGGATTACTTTCGGACACTCGGCAGCCGTCATAAATTTTTGCGCGAACATCCCCAACAGAAAAATGTTTCAGGAATAATAAAATACGGGTGGCATTATCGAGTGTCGTGACGTCAGAAATAAAGCATAACCACTCGCTCAGACGGCCGTATGCTTTTATTTCGCGCAATGAAATTCGTTTAAAACTTGGAGAAGGTTCAAACTGTTCAGCGGAGGAGGTGCTGCCAGCGCAGTCTTAATCATTGTTAGCATTATTGCAGGCTCAAGAATTGTTTTATTTTAATACACATCTCTCTGAATTTCTGCCTTAACTCTTACATTTCATTTTGTATTAACATTTCTTTATTTCAGTAACGTAAGCTTGGCTAGACTGAACGTTTAAAGCCGAAAATATTTAGGACCAAAAAGCTAAAGAAAAGCGTTGACTCTATATTAACGAGATCAAGTGATCCGATAACTACGACGGTGCAGCTTAGAGGTGCAGGCAATTTTCCTGGAGGTAGAAAATTGGGACGTAGTGTGTACTAAGGTTGCTTTGAAAGGCAAAACTGAAGTTCGTTAAAACTAAGGAACCGTCGAATTTTGTGAAAGGTCGCATCGTTAATGTGGTAAAGTAAACTGTGGCGTGTCGGGCACGGGTCAGCTTCGGAATCAAAGCTTCGCAACTTGCCCACTCGATTACCATAAACAAACGAGAAAGACGCTCCTATGTTTTAATGACACCGTTTTAAAGCTTACGGCTTTGGCTTCGTTGTCAAAAGCGACGCAGTAAATTAGCGGAGCCGGAAATTACTAACAAGCGAATGTTTTGTGAATTGTTACGGCCCTCATGTTTCGTGCTGTGCTGATATTAAAATTTGTTTGACGGTCCAGCTGACGTAGATAATGAACTCTGTTTTTTGGTGTATATTAACGGTGCTGTCTTTTGTAGGTATTAGGTCCGCAGGCTGTCGAAAATAAGGAAAATCAAAAAAATTTTTCCAAAAAAAAAAAAACTTCTAAAAAAAACTACAAAGTGAAAAATAACTTTAGTTTCGAAAGTCGAAGTCTTTAATTTCGAAAAAGTATTTATTTTTCACTTTTTAGTTGTACCTACCTACTCCAAACAAATTCATATAACACTACCTGCTATGTGAATATCAGTGACAGGAAGCTATTGAATACGCCTACCCCTTTAAAGGGTACAGGTGTGATGTTATGTTGTGTGATTGCGTAAACAATGCATGCATATGCTATAGCAGCAATCGCGGTTGATTTGTTGGCATTTATTGAAGAGTTACGCTGTCTGTCTCTGAAACTCATCATCAGATCTTTACGAAATTTAAATGGGACCATTTCAGAATAAACCTCTTACGAACCAAAAATAATTTTGCGAATCTGTCTATATATGAGGGAGTTATGCCTAACGTGACCATTTTTTTTTTGACTCACAACGGGACATTGGTTTATTTAGGTTTATTAACAGGTAGTCAATGAAAAAAACTCTTTGTAAAGTTATTTAAATTAAAAAAATATACATACTCGAAACGTATATTTATTTATATTTATCAGAGGAACTTTGCTTTAATTATAGCTGGTGACGATTTTAAGTAAGAATAAAACTCTTGGCATGTTTTTTTATATTCACCTTAATTATCAACATCGCCTTTAGAACTGAAATTTGTAACTGGGTTTTCTCAGATGGCCACAATTTGTTCATCATAGAAAATACTCTTTCTACTGGAGCATTTGTAGCAGGCAAACGAAAAATCTGTCAAACGATTAGTAAACAAAGCGCGAGCGATGACGTCTTCGCCTCTCGGCTATCGTCGCGTCGACCGACGACGCGTTCTCGAACACCGCTCGCGTCCAGCCGGCTCGACTACTCAAATTTTCGCGCCGTTTCAGATAACGGGACAATTTGGCGTCCCAGAGTTCATTTCGGGGACACCGGGACACGTAACTATAAAAAGGGACAGTCCCGTTCAAAACGGGACGTCTGGTCACGTTAGTTATGCCCGAACATACAGAAAAAATATATATAAACATCAGAATTGAGAACCTCCTCCTTTTTTGAAGTCGGTTAAAAACAGTAATGTAATAGACAATAGTCGGTTAAAAACAGTAATGTAGTAAACAGTAATAGACGAAATCAAATGTTTTTGACAGACAATTGATTGATTTGGCGTGTTACAAGCAGGAAAAGGCTTTTCCTCAATAATGTGAAATCGAACCGTAATATTACATCTCATTGGTGTTGAACCTGATTATTTCATTTTTCAAGAATAGGTAATTATAGACGACAACAAAATATGTTGTCCAATAAATCTATAGATCACTTTTTTTCAATAAAATACTAGACGATGACAATACATAAATCGTTAACGTCACTTTGTTTTACCATTGCCTTTTTTACAGCTGTTGCGTGCGAGCTATTACTAGTTGCGGATGTAACATATCATATCGTACGAACATACATATCGTATGAACATAGGTATCGTACGGTGATACGAGGTGATATACTGCTCACTCATACGGACGTGTGTGACCGTTTACACGCGTACATGGTAATACGTGTCACAACAGGCGCTAATACTGCTTACATGGCATGTTAGGGAAATTAGAATTTTTTAATGAAGTCGTAAACAATAGTCTAATGATACCTATGGAGTATTAGTGGTTATTGAAACCTAGACACACGTTACAGTTAGGAAATACATGAAAGAGGCTGATTTGATTGATTTGTTTTCGTCACAGTTCTAATTGATATACAACAACATCCACTTTATCCAAAAATATTCAAATATATGTATATACCTATTTAAGTGGGTGGAACTGTGTCTTCAAAATCAACAAAGAAAGGGTCACCCCTATATCTAGTTATGCATCGAACGAAGGGAAAACCACAAGCTGGCACAATGTCAATATACACTACCGCTCAAAAGTATTTGGCCACCTAGTAAAATACACTTTGTAAAAGTCTAATTGAGTGAAACTTTTACTAGCCATGATTACTGTTTATTAGTCATTTTTAGACATAGCAAGAGCTATGTCTAAAAATGGCTAATAAACATGTTAAAATAGTTATGAAGTAGTTTCACTCAATTAGACTTTTACAAAATGTATTTTACTAGGTGGCCAAATACTTTTGAGCGGTAGTGTATTTATCCTAAGCATAATTATTCTAAATCAAACAAACATCGATAAACAGCCAGTAACATTTCAGCATCTCGGAGAATCAGCTGTAGCAAAGCGATCCGGCCGCAGCCCTGATTTACATAAGCAGATAAGGGAGTTGGCGCTAATCCACTATTGTTTCAATTGCAAGACCATTCATTAGGAGCGGGCCGGGACCGCCTCGTTATGCTAATGTCCTGCCAATTGTACTCGTGACGCCATCCCGCCAGCCCGCCATCCCGCCGTGCCGACACCTCAGCGTGAACGCGTCATATCGCACACGAGTACGCTTCAACTCTCTCATCTTAAATTCTATATGAGAAAGGAATGCTTGGCAATTTCAGGACCTCACTCAAACGTCAGTTTGACTAAAACGTCTAAAAGAGAAGGAGGTAAGATAGGTACAATATCATGGAACGTAGAACACCTAACATTTAGACGTAGACGTAAAACGATTTGGAACATGCTCTCAAGCATAAACTATCCAGTTTTACATTTAAAACAATATAGGGCGGCCTCCAGAAAATTCTACTCATTTAATTTATTTACTAGATGACATGGGAAGACAATAGATTTACTCCATTAACCCACTCAATGGGTTAAATTTATAGGTACAAATTATCAGGTTGGTCGGTTGAAACGTGCATTTGTTTCAATTGTATCTGCTTTGCCAACAAAGCATCGTCTCTTCATGTAAACGGTATGAGTCCGGATGATACGTGGGTCGTCTGATAAATGGGTGAAATGTTTTGGATTTAAAAAGCGAGATAGGTATGTACGATGCGCGTTCAAGGCTTGTGGGTTTTTTATGATGTTGCGTGAGGAAATGTTGAAAATTTAATCGTGTAGGAAGCCGGCACGACCGCATTATTGCTGCCGTCATATTGAGCTGACGCGGACCGATTGGGTCAGCCTTCCGCTCGCTCGCACACCGAAAGGACCGCACTATTACATACTATTGTTTACGTTTTCTATTACACAATGCGAATAAGCGAAACTCGCCTGTATTCCAATATTTTTAGGCAGGTTCAGCGGAAATATTGCCAGGTAAAACTGTTTAGATTTCTTGTTTGGGAGGATACGCATGTTATCCAAATGTTTTATTGAACCTGTTTGTATCATTATTTTAATAATGTTCAAATAACCTTTCTTATATGTAATAGTTATCACATGGATGTGGCCTAGACATATGCACCAAACTATAGAATGACACGATGTAGATTCAGGCTTACGAGAAACCTAGCCTGTATAGGTGAACTTCACTGACACAGTCACCCCTTTCGTTCTATTATTGCCCTAACCCAATAAAGACAATTGTACTGTCCGATGAGGTCCACAGTTAAAAATCCAATTGTATACGGGGTAAGGCCGGCAGCTGTGACCACATTATATCGCCGCGCGGCTTCGCTCGGGCGAACCGGGTCAACTGGCCTGTTTGATGAAATACCCGGCTCCGTACACCTCATTTTCAATACCGACAGATGTACTGACATTACTTTAGATGGAATTTATTATATTGGGTTTCGGTGTTGGCTTGTTTGGGAGTAGGATTACGAAAGTAAGTATGTAGGTACCTTAATGTTGAAGATAGGGATGTTGTTTCTAAAGAGAAGCACCGATATGATTACAAACCCTACTAATAAGTGGTGAATAAATAAGAGTTATAATAGCTGATAATATGTTGTTAATTATTTACTTATCAACGCTGTCCGTCATAATAATCCTTATTATTATTTCCGTCCTATGGTATTAATAATAAACATTATTATGATGAACTATATTTTCATCACAAGCGTTGTTTATTAATATTTATTAAACCGACATAAACCTGTTACTGGTTTGTAAGCTTCAGCAAAACTCATCGATATATTAAATAGTATAAATATATACTATATTAATGAGATATTTTTTTATCGCACCTTTGAAAAATGGATTTAAAATGTGTAGAAAAAAAATCTCTTCCGCAACACCTTCGTAGCCGTAGCCCCTACGAACCGCTACGAAATTTGCTTACACTTGTGTTCGAACAGTCAATTTGCCATGCCTTTTCTCAACTATTTTGGAGTCGGCTTCCAGTCAAACCGGATACAGATGAGTACTAGTTTAGTTAGTTTACTATTAGTTTACATGTGGTGACTGCCAGTCTGACCTTCACAACCCAGTTACTTGGCGTTACGTTATAGCAGATTTGGTAAGACTGGTTATCGGACTCCGCTTCTGACTACCCTTAAAGTTTTTCAAAGATCTACGAATGACAGCCAGGACCAACGGCTTAACGTGCTGTGTGAGACTCGGAGGGATCTCAATATGTATGTAATGGATGGTCACCCATCCACGAATGGACCGCGGCAAGCGTAGCTTAACTTTCGGTCAAACACTGTTATTATTTAACCAAGAACCCCACGTCCATACATTAAAATAAATCCGATAAACGAAAGAACACCGTTTATTTGATTAAACAAACTGTCTGTAAAACAAAAACAAAAGAAATCCAAGACAAGAGGACTCGTCCTCGTTCAATAGAGTAATCTATTCAGCGAAAGTTTCTTAGGTCGGTAAGTCCCACAATTATGCTAGTCTAAATCTTAGTTTTTCTTTTAAAGAAAATTGTAAAGTAGAAATACGTTGAATTGAAAAGTAGTACTTTCTTTGAGCTTTGACTAGTTAGAGAAGAGAACTAATGCTTATCTCGTAGAACACATAATTTATTATTCATGTAGTGCCAAAAGCAGTAACTATAATTTATTCCTGTTACAAGAAATTGGTTCTTTAGTTATTTTAAACTATAAATTTTATGTACGTTTTACGTCAATCGCTAAGTATGGGAGAGCACTGGTTGCCCAGTGGTAACGGCCGCGACTTACGAGTTGTGGTCGCAGGTTCGAACCCGGAGAGGCGCTTTAATTTGTGTAAATTATTTGATTACCACTGCTCTCAAAACGGTGAAGGAAAACATCGTGAGGAAGCCGACATGTCCTAGAACTTCGAAGACATGTGACATCTACCAACCCGCGTGTTGTGGATTACGGCCCACTCCCTCCCACAGAGAGTAGGTCTGTGTCCCAGCAGTGGGAACATTATAGGCTGACTTCGCTAAGTATGTATTTAGCGTAAATTGTTGTTATGTATATCACCAATGATCATAAAACTAACAGATTATCTATAATTTTGGTGCCTTAAAATGGACTAAAGTAGTTAATAGTTTAAATCGATTGTTCTTATTAAACTTCGAAATTGGCCCAGTAACTGGTGTAGTTTCCGAGAAAATTGTCTGGTTGTGTTGCTCCGTTAGAGCCCTTTATTTATTCTATTAATAGTATTAAACAAAGTCAGTTTTCATATCTGTAGCAGTGAGATGCTATTTTGTAAATTTGTCAATAAAAAAATAGCGTTTAATGAAATTAAAATATATACATAAAACGAAAACGCGAAACCGTATAAGTGTGTTAAACTAATGTCGCCATTAAAGCGCAACGCTGTATAAAAAAACTTACCTTAAGCATATTTCGTGGTCCAAGCAATTCGCCTTGCAATCGCATGATTTCTAATGATTTGAGATGCAATTTTTTTCCCTTGATTCGTATAACTAACTTTAAGAAGTTTCGATATTGTGAGTTGCGCACAATTACTTATTAAGCATTGTCAGTTATTGGGTTAAAACCATTAAAGAGCTAAAACGTGTACCTTACATCAACCATGTATAACATCTAAATGTAATTGAAAACATAGAAAAACACGTTTTTGCTCCTCTATAACAATATAGAATTGAAGGAACATTTACACCATTCAGATAAAAAGAGGCATCGGAACAGCGCCGCGAGCGTCGTGTTGCCATCGTCTTATTCGCTTCAATTGATCCTCGTGAAATTTGAGTAGCAACTCTTTTATGTTTTTAGAGGAAAATAGGATCATCTTTTGTCCCCGCATTTTTCTACCTATATAATTGTTGGTTTTTTTTCCAGAGTAATCAGATGCGACGGTCGGTATTTTACATACAAAAGCTAAGTGTGTAAAGTCAAATAAATTCATAAATTGCACTTGGAGGGAAGTACTCGCATTGTGTGTGTTCTTATTGTTCAACCAGTCGAATTTCGTAGGCATAACCAGATCACTGTGCATAGACCAACCGACGAGGTAGCCGCAAGCCTTTCAAAGCACACACAGCACAACATGTACTACTGCCGAGCCTAATTTAAATAGCTTTCACGTAAACATAACTCGGACATGTAACAAAATTGAACGAGCTCGTGCTTCAAAACTACCGTGAACCAAGTTACAGACAAAATAACGGCGTCACGATACACGGTCCACTCGGTGCTGGAACGAATCCCTTTCAGTTTTGTTTGCACTATACTGTCCGCCTTCAAAACTTCCTCGTGTGTGTTAGGCTTTTGTCACAATATTTGTCTTCTCTGAACTCAGTGCGCGGGACTCCGTCGTCACACATTCGACCGTTCCCTTACCTATAATCCTCTTTTCAGCTTAGAAATGTTTAAATTTCAAATATTTTCCGAAGCTAAGGTTGGAACTCAAGATTTCTGACAATACATTTTCATAAATAATAAGTGAATATATTTGAGTTTTCCGTAATGACTTGAAAGGAAAATATCCGCGTGTAGGCTACAAAGAAGCTTTACATTCAGCTTTATGCGGTAACGTACTTAAGAGTCGAAAACCTTTTCAATAGTAATGGAATCTTATTAATACATGTTATTCAGGTATTTCCATTGAACTTAAAGTTGGTTGAGAACTCTTTCATATTCAAAAACACATCGAAAGTTGTTAACCGGAAGTCAAGTTCGCGAGTTGTTTTAACGACTCTATTAAAGTAACGAGCATTGATGTGAAAACCTGGTGTTGATTAGCGAACCCTTTATCGTTAACAAGATCCTTTTAACTTTCTCAATTCGGGGGTGGACAAATCGAAATCGCTTTTAGGAAAACAAGTATTAATTTTGTATCGGCGTCTCGGCCTGGGCGGGCGGCGCGCAGTCTGACGACGGGTCGCGTGCTCCCCCGCCCCGGTTCAGTCGCACCCGCGCCGCCGCAGCCGCGCCACGTCGCCGGCACCCTCGCGTCCTCACACCTGCCGCACACTCCGCGACACAACACGAACGTCTCAACAACACTGTCCACTGACACACGCGTATACCGTGGGTCGCACACCCTGCACACACTGCACACGCGAGTGCTACCACCCCCCAATATTTACGTCAAGAATGTAAATACATTCAAGAAATACCGTAAACATACCGTGAGATTTTTGATGTAGTATGTGAAATGTCTCAGTGTAGTTAAAGTATTTGATTCCCGTGGATTCTTTACTGTGGATACTGCCGACAGCCGGCCGCGAGACGATGTACGTGTTTATTTATAAGGGTAAGTGTGAATTAACATTTCAAATGTTTTGCATTTACATTTCTGTTATGATTTCTTTTTTTTTTTGTTGTACCTACTACTTTCTTCTCTATTCTAGGTTCCTGAGAAAAATGGCATTATTAGACTACTTCGTGAAAACATCTGTTATTCTGTTTATGCTGCATCTTATGAAAGAATCTACGTGAAAAATTAGCATGCGAAATAGTTATATTATTGTTGTTTGTATATCATCAGCCAGGTCCAGCTAATAGAGGCCATTCTGGGTACATGATATTGGCCGTTATTGGGTCAAATGTCGACTAGACTGGATATCCGATATAACAGAAAGGAGGAAATGCCTGGATGATCTGTGAAGATGAACTATCGTGGGATGTTGTGTAAGCAGCTTAAAATTATGTAACTCACTAACCTACCTTATTTTAAACACGTATAATATGAGGACCTGATAATGCCTACAATAAAGCCATTAAAATAAAAGCGAAAAAAGAAAACATCAACGAAGAGAAAAATTACATCTATATGTAAGGCATGTTATAAGAAAAATTCAGAATTGTGTCATTATATAACCGTTTTACTCATTCATGTGAAAAAAGTAGGTACCTAACGTTGCTCGAAATACCCAATACGCAAATGTAATCATGATATAAGATTTTTATTCAAGATACTGTCAGAAGGCGCCAGTAAAGATTTACAACGAAGCCTACATTATAGGAATACATCTTTTAGGCTCACGCTGAAAGAACGAGTACCAAAAATAAGGGAATACGAAAACTTAATCGGAAAATTCTACAAAAACTTTGCTACCTCCTCCTCAATTTTCAAGTCTAACATTTTTAGTGTTGGGTTAATTAGGCAGCATTATTTCAATACTGATAATAAAGCTAAAGAGTTTGTTCGTTTGTTTGCACGCGCTAATATCTTTGGAGTTACCAGTCAGTTTTGTTTTTTTTTTTGCATTTGATAGCCTAGTTCTTGAGAAAGGTTAGTTTAGGGTATTAAACATCGTGCTATAACCCTTTGGAGTCGAGCAAAAGAAAAAAAAATCAGAGAACGAAGCAATAGCGCGGGCGGATAATGCGATGCGATGCGATGGGTCGGGGTCCGAAATTTCACGCCGACGACCTCGCGGACAGAAGCTAGTTCTGTCATAAAATAACAATACGTGTTAATACAGTACCCGGCGATAAATATTGCACATCGACCTTTTTACACAAAACCATTTTATTCAAAGAATAAAAATAATTATCAAAAGAAGCGAATCATAATTGTTTTAACAGCTCCTAATAGATACCGGACTGTTTGTATTTCGTGCGACAGAGATAACGCTCTACGAAGCCGAAATTAGCCGATTGTCTCTTTCCAAAGGTTCGCCATCTCTTTCTGGGACAGCCTCATCTCTTTCTATATTTATAGTGTGTAACTGTTTTTGTCCGGAAATAAAATTCTTAAACTATGGTAGGTAATGAACACGTAACCCACACCATTGTCCACGTATTAATTAAATAATCAAAGAAGTGACGGACTGTGATTATATAATTATCAATCGAAAGCCTGGAATACACTTGCTATATAGCAGTACAAATGTATGCTAATTAATATTGATTATGATCATTTTTCACACATGGAGAGCGTGCAGTAATGAGCATAGTACTTACTAGCAAACAAGCATGATTTTTAATAGTATTTATATTTAATCCTTATATTAGGTACAGTAACCGGGCTATTTTGTAAAAATCTCACCCGAGATACTTAGTGGTGAAGTAAGCATGAAATGAGCTGTTATTCCACCTGATGCTAAAGGATTAAAACTATTGACAGCTCACTTCAAGCTAAGTTTCCACCGTGAGATTTTTACAAAATACATCGGTAGATGTTTTTGCTTGAACCCGGGCCTATCTTATTTCCTTATTAAGGAGCTCTAATAGCACGACTCACACAACAACTACAAACCAGGAGTTTTGTAACTTAAAATGAATCTTCTTAGTAAGATTAAGTTAGTTTGAGAGATCAATTTTTCAGTATGCGAAATCATCAAATGATCCCTCCCGCTCTGGGCGAAGCGGAAGGGAGTGTCAGACTCTTACTGACTAAAACCCACCCGTGTTCCTTCCTTAGCCTTTTATGTTCCGGGCCAGCGGTAACCCTTTCGGACAATCCCGCTGACCCGGCAGGCTTCGGCCCTAACGGTCCCCTTCAAATGATGCTGACACTCTCTGAGGTGCGCGTGGAACACGTACGCGCCGTCCGGCATGGGCCTGGTCCTGATCGGACGGTGAGCTACCCATTACTGTCCGTCCGTAGGCCCGCGCCTACGGTGGCCGGGAGTCGTCACGCGGCTCCCGACGCCCGGAGCGTTTCCCGCGGCGGCTGGGATGGGATGCTCTCTCCCTTAGCCATCCCGCCACGTCCTTCGCTAGCATGACTGCTTCGCAGAAGGAGGTGTCTGCTTCCCACTCCCTCTCGCTCCAGACCATGACTTGAACCAGGGCCGGACGCGAGAAGTCGCCGCCGCTGCCAATCGCCTCTACACGGACACGGCGCGGCGGTGCTCCGCCGAAGCGGGGCAGACTTCCACGGTATGTTCCACCGTGTCCTCTGGGCAATAGGTCAAGGGTTCTTTATATAACAGCCTCGCTACGATGGTTTGTTCAATATGGGATTTGTATTAGCATTTTCTTACAAAGATGAGTAAGACAGTCCGCAGGTTGACCTTGTCATCTCTGTTGCTAGTTTCTTCTAGAAACTGCTATATTATGAAGCTTTAAGAAGCTTCGTGATTTCATGTTAAACTAATGTTTAATTTCCTTATAGTTAACAAGCTATTACTAAATGAGGTGGTCGAAAGAACATTTTGTGAAGCACAACCAGCTTACAATGTTCTCACTGATAGGACATAGGCCTTGTTAGCGACGCGCTCATATTTTACATTCGTATATCTAGTCATAACATAATTGTAATTAGGTATAACTAAGTAAGTAAACATAGATGTATGGGACGCTGGACCCAGCCCAACACGCCGGCAGTTCAGTCCGCGCGAGCACTGTAAGCGGGTGCGCTTGTCCGTCTTACTTACCTAGCTTTGTAATTTTATCCGTGTCTTTTGAAAATATAACTTTCTAAGATACCGTCTCGTTTCACTTCGCCAATTACCACCTACTACAATCTACAAAGTGGTCATTCGAACCGGATCAAATAAAATTAATGTTTGTCACGCCACCAGTGAAAAATAAAATGGTGGGTACGCGAAGTACGGTGCGACGCGAGCGCGAGCAACGTAAACTTTTCGAAGAACAAAAGGGAGCTCAAGAAACAGATACTGAAGAGTGTCAGTTTTCAACCAGTGCAGCAACCAAAAATATGGTATTCAAAACACCTGCGGCATCGCCGAGCGTCAGATCAGAAAAAACGTTGTCAAAGTCGAAAGGTCATTCCGACACATCATCGGTAAAAGCTCGAAAAGCGCAGTTACTTTTGGATGCTGCAAAGCAAAAGGCACAGATACGAATGGAGCTCATAGACAGACAGCTAGAAGCGGACTTAGCTGAACTAGAGGAAGAAGAGAAATACAGTCCACACGAAGGACGCGCTCACGACGTGGAGCAATGGCTGGAACGGAGTCAACACGAACTAATGCAATCGGCCCCCGATGATGGCAACCCCTTGGGCAAGTTGCATCCACCTGAGACAGAACCAGCCGCGCCTGCTAATGCCGTCCTCTTTACGGCACCAGCAGCAGCACCAGGGCTAGCTACGTCACCTCAAAAGCCGCCACCTTCAGTGCCACATCTGCCGATGGAGTCGCACTCACACACTGTACCCGCACCGCCACCAACGGCGGATGCCACCAGTATGCAAGCGACTATTCAGATGCTAGCTGGCGCATTGAAAGATATGGCTTCTACGAGTGCACCGAATACCAACCTTATAACTCGATTAAGCACGCCGAAGGATCTTCCAGACTTTTCGGGAGACCCACTGGAATTTCTGCAGTTCAAACAAGCCTATAAAGAGTCTACCGAGCTTTGTAAATTTTCTCCTGAAGAAAACCTGTGGAGGTTAAGAAAGTGTCTCCGAGGAGCTGCCAAAGATGCTGTCGCAGCTTTACTTATTTCTGCGAGTCCACCGTGCAAAATCATGTCAACTTTAGAGTTACGTTTTGGCAATGCTGATTTAATAATATCCAAAATAGTGCAGGATATCAAGAAATTACCATCAATGTCACAAAACTATCATAATGAAATCGTGCCATTTTCAGTGAAAGTGCAAAACCTTATACAAGCAGTGCGAGCAGTTGGACGCGAAGAGTACTTACAAGGTATGAGCATTGTTTCAATTATATTATCCAAGCTGCCTACAACACTGTTATCTAAATGGTCTGATTATAGTTTCCCGCTCATCACTGAAGGACAGAAATCCCGTATGGTCATCTTATCTGATTTCTTGCACGATGAGGCTGTAAAGATATCAATTACATCAAATATCTATTTTACGAGTCCTCGCACCGACCAAAATAAAAACAATCAACATAAAAACAAAGATAGTTCCGGGAATCGATCACAAACTATATTATTGCAAACAGATGATGATACAGATAATTGCAAATTCTGCCGTACCTCAAAACATAAATTAACGGAATGTAAACAATTCAAGAAGGCGTTACGTAAAACCAGATGGGAATTCGTAAAACGTAACGGGATTTGTTATAAATGCCTGCTATCGCGCCATGCACGAGATACATGCTCAGCACCGGCTTGCAATAAGAATAGCTGTGGCGAGGGGCATCACAATCTACTTCACTACGTCGGAAACAAGCCGAAGAATGACGCTGGAAGTAGCCAGGTTCCGGAGCCGAAGTCAACGCCTGTGCAAACGCCGACGACGGAGACGTCGCAGGCGATGTCCGCCAGTAGTACACAAACAGTGACGCATATAAACGCAAGTGTAAACAAAGTGTTACTTAAAGTCGTACCTATACGTATACATAGTGCTAACGGTGTGTTCAGTGCAAGCGCCCTCCTTGATGACGGATCGACCGTCTCGCTTATCAGTGCGGGGCTAGCGAAGCGTGCGGGGCTTCGTGGCCGCTCAGAGACGATGCGAATTCGCGGAGCCTGGTCTGACGATGAACTGGTATGTGAAACGACCATCGCGAATGTTACATTATCGGGTATGGACAATAAGATGCATAATATTAAACTTCGGTGTGTAGATAAATTAAACTTACCTTTGCAACAACTTTCTGTTGTTGATTGTAATAATTACAAAAACCTGTATGGAATAAATGATAAGTTATGTAAACATGATGTAAAACCTGAGATTCTAATAGGTCAAGGTAACTGTCACTTATTGTTGCCTCTCAAAGTTATAGTAGGTAAATTATATGAGCCGTCCGCTACATTGACTCCCCTAGGTTGGTGCATGCACGGCATGTTGCGAAGATCGCACGCTCGGCACGCGCAGGTCGCCGCCGGCGCTGTCGAGGCGCACGCCACTCTGCTGCTGAGCTCGGCAGCTACCACCACCGCGGACAGGGACGAGTGTATACTACGGGAGCTTCACGAGGAGGTGAGGCACTCATTTGCTGTGGACGCCTTGGGAGTGTCAGGTAAGCCGAGACAAAATATTAATGATACTCGTGCCGTCGCGCAGCTGGAGAAGTCTGTCGAACTCATCAACGGTCGCTGGCATGCAGGTCTGCCTTGGAAGGATGAGGCCTGCACCATGCCCGACACCTATCCTAACGCGCTGAAAAGGTTAAAGGGAATAGAAAGGAAGATGGCACGTGACGATGGTTTCGCCAAAAGATACCGCGAGCGAATAAATCATTTATTACAAAATGATTACGCTCACAAGATGGAAAAGCGACTGCCGGCACCCAGGACGTGGTATCTACCCCACTTTGGGGTAGATAACCCCAACAAAAAGTCACTTAGGCTAGTGTTCGATTCTGCCGCTCCAGTTGGTGATAAATGTCTCAATGACCATTTACTTACAGGGCCAGACTTGTTGTCATCTCTGTTTGGAATAATGCTGCGCTTTAGGGAATATTCAATTGCAGTAACCGGTGACATTAAAGACATGTTTCTTAGAGTCAAAATTCGCCCTGAAGATCAACACGCGTTTAGGTTCCTTTGGCGGAACAGCCCTGACGAGCCAGTTGATACTTACATTATGACGTCACTTATTTTCGGCGCTAACTGTTCTCCTTTTGTAGCTCAGTTTGTTAAAAATGTAAATGCGCGTCGTTACGAGTCGTCATTACCAGCCGCTGTTAATGCGATATACAAATCGCACTATATGGACGACTACATTGATAGTCTGCCGGATGACACGACGGCGATAGAAATTGTTAAAAATATAACTAAGATTCATAGCAGTGGTGGTTTCGAAATCCGTAACTGGACAAGCAATAGCATTGCAGTTTTAGATAGTATTCCAAAGGATACCTTAGGTACCGCCAGCTTTAGGTTCAAATTTGAACAGGAGTACCATGGCGAGCGCACCTTGGGACTCATCTGGTATCCTGGAGAAGATGAATTAGGTTTCGACGTTTCTCTGAAAAGAATACCTGAAAATATTATTTCAAACAAGGATAGACCGACTAAAAGAATCATGCTGCGAATAGTTATGTCCATTTTTGATGTTTTAGGATTCTTAGCACCATTCACTATTCAGGGCAAAATTATGTTGCAAGATACTTGGCGCTTAAACATAGGCTGGGATGACGTAGTACCCGATAGTATCTACAATAAATGGTGCAAATGGATCGAGTTATTAAAGGATATAAAGCAAATACGTATACCTAGGTGTTATAATAAAACTATTGTGTCACAAGGTGGGAGCAAGACGGGACGAAAACCGGTCGCCGAGCCTGTGATGATAAGGCCACCTCCTCCCGCCGCCGCACCCGCGACCCCCGCGCTGGAGTTATCTGCTACGAGAAGCTGCTACGAGACGTGCAGACCGCCTACGACAACCGCTACGTGTGCTACGCCGGCAAGTAATAATTATACATGCTTACAGCTGCATTTATTATGCGACGCATCTGTTCAAGCCATGTGTTGTGTGGCGTACTGGCGATGGATAGTCAGTGGGAATGTTAACGTTGCATTTATTGCAAGTAAATGTCGTGTTGTACCTGTTAAACCCATGACTGTGCCCCGAGCCGAGCTACAGGCGGCACTGTTAGCTGCACGATTGGCTGATACCATTATGAAGGAACATAGATTGGCGCCTGAGCGACGATATTTTTGGTGTGACTCCACCACCGTTTTACAGTGGATTAGAAATAACACACGTAGGTATAAAACGTTCGAAGCGAACCGATTAGGAGAAATTGATGAACTCACGCGTATTTCCGAATGGAGATATGTACCTACCAAATTAAATGTAGCAGATCTTGGTACTCGTGATGAATTTAACCACACAATGTTTCACAGTGAGTGGTTCCCAGGGCCTGATTTTTTATACAAAGAGGAGTCCTTATGGCCTGCTGACGTCGTGAACTCCGACATCGACAGAGACGAAGGGAGTTTAGAGTGTGTAGCTGTGGTGCATGAACCTACATGTAACTTACCTGTTCCTGAGCCGCAGCGGTTTTCCTCCTGGCTTCACTTGCTGCGAGCCACGGCCGTCATTCTGAAATTTATTGACAGATGCAAGAGACTTACCGGTGAAGTTGACTGCGATGCGATGGCTCGAGCTGAGATCCTGTTGCTAAAGAAGGCGCAGGTGGAATCGTTCTCCGCTGAAATAGCTGCAATCAAAAGTGGACAACACATATCTCGATATAGTAAGTTACTTACCTTGACACCGTATCTAGACGAAACTGGCTTACTCCGACTCGGTGGCCGCATCGATGCTGCATCAGACGTGGACCTAGAAATGAAGAGACCAATTATATTAGATGGAAAACATGATATAACGCGTCTTCTTGTCCGGTATTTTCACATTAAGGCAGCACACGCGAACCAGGAAATGGTCGTCAATAACCTGAAACAGAAATATTGGATTGTTAGAATGAGGCCAACAGTTAAAAGGGTGGTTTCGACTTGCATGCTTTGCCGCATAAGGAAATGTAAGCCTCAAGTACCCAGAATGGGTGACTTACCTCATGCTCGAGTAGCACATCACCAACGACCATTCACATTTTGTGGTCTGGACTTGTTTGGTCCAATGGAAGTGACTGTGGGCAGAGGAAGGCAGAAGAGGTATGGTGTTTTGTTCACCTGCCTCACTATACGAGCGATTCATATCGAGCTTGTTCCGTCACTCACCTCAGACTCTTTGATTATGGCGCTGCGACGCATGGCAGCACGGCGAGGATGGCCTTGTCATCTATACTCTGACAATGGCACCAACCTAAGAGCAAGCGATAAGGAGCTGAAGCTATCAGAGCAGGCGCTTAATGTAGATGCTCTCAGGGCCGTCGGCGTGAACAATGCCATGCAGTGGCATTTTATACCTCCCTCCAGTCCTCACTGGGGTGGGGCCTGGGAGAGGCTGATTCGAAGCGTTAAAACATCACTTCGTGTTGTAATGAACGAACGCGCTCCCCGCGAAGAAGTGCTGCTTACCCTCATGGCGGAAGTGGAGAATATTGTAAACAGTCGTCCGTTGACACACGTCTCCGTGGACCCTGAAAGCTTAGAATCTTTAACTCCTAACCATTTTCTTTTAGGTAGTTCATCCAGCACACCTATCATTGGGACTTTCGATGACTCCGACATGTTTCTACGCAAACAATGGAGAAAGTCACAAGCGTTAGCGGATATGTTTTGGCGTAGATGGGTGAAAGAGGTTCTCCCTGGATTGCTGCCTCGAAGAAAATGGAACGAGGAGGTGAAACCTTTGCAGGTAGGTGACGTAGTGCTAGTGGCTGATCCTAACAGTCCCCGTAGTACCTGGCCAAAAGGTGTTATTCAGAAGACATGCCCTGGAAAGGATGGACGAATCAGACTGGTCGAGGTGAAGACTAAGACTGGTGTCTGGAAGCGACCTGCAGCTCGCGTCGCGCGTATTTCACTTGTTGAGGAGTGCTGAGCCAGCACTGGGTGGGGGAATGTTAGCGACGCGCTCATATTTTACATTCGTATATCTAGTCATAACATAATTGTAATTAGGTATAACTAAGTAAGTAAACATAGATGTATGGGACGCTGGACCCAACCCAACACGCCGGCAGTTTAGTCCGCGCGAGCACCGCAAGCGGGTGCGCTTGTCCGTCTTACTTACCTAGATTTGTAGTATTATCCGTGTCTTTTGAAAATATAACTTTCTAAGGTACCGTCTCGTTTCACTTCGCCAATTACCACCTACTATAATCTACAGGCCTCCTCTCTGCGAGAGGGAGTGGGCCATAATCCACCACACGGGTCCAGTGCGGGTTGGTCTAGTAGTAGTTCTTAAAGCTATAATTATAAAGAAAATTCAAATACGTACATATCTACTCCTAAGAAGGCTGGTATTACAATAACTTTACCTCGTGAAGAATAGATCTTAAATGTTACTTTTATTCATATTTAAAATGCGACGACATACATAACTCCACATTTCTATAGTATGTTCACATGTATACGTCTTCGCGTTCATATCAGCACGCCCACCTGCGTTGCACTGCTCGAAGCCCTGTAAATATGCGCAGCATGTATCGAGAATACAATAAATATCGCTCATAGGCGATGTGCCGCACCTCCAAGTAACGCTAAGCGGTTTTGCCTGCGAAAATCTTTTTAAATCACAAAAGCCAGTCGTCAAGATCGCATGTCGGAGAAGGAAAAGAAAATATCCTGTAGGAATAACGCAGCTGCTCGGATTTGGCGCCAACTTCGAGTAAATCCGAAATGAAAACACGCCCCGACGCGGGATGTAGGCCATCGAGTTTCGTCGCAAGATAAATTCAAAAAGGATTCTCTGCACACATATTACCAACTCAATAAGGCTTAAAACTTCATTCGCAGACGAAGGCTTTAAAACTTTCCCGTAAACAAGGTTTATCCCTTTTAATTATAATTATAATATTTACATGACAAAGCTCGTGCTGTCACTTTCAGTCTTAGCCTTTGAAAAAGAGACGGCACACATACGACTCAGAAGTATTTCAAAGACTGCTTTTTATGTTTAAGCATTATAAATATTTCCATGTAAACCTCATCCGGGTCGACCCACTTACAGCATTTAGGTGTAGGGTAACTTAGTAACCGGGCAGATTAAACTTTACTTTAAAAAATCACTTTAAGCCTTCGTATAAATTATGACTTCGTTATACATAGGTACACTTCTTACAATTTATAACGGGAGTCGTGAATAAAAAGAAATGGTTATTTTTAGGGCTTCATGTTACATTCATATTCCTTACATAACGTTGCCAATAGAAATAATCAAAAGAAACCTTTCTTATTTCGATTTCAGATTGTTGGCGAACAATTATGTCTCCAATCACACGCCATCAAAATATGTAGTGCAGATTATTGATCACTAATTTAACCCAAATCAAACAATAGGACGGACTATTAAATAATTGGGTCAGGAGTCAGGACTGTTCCGAATGTACGTGTAATAACAAAAAGGGCCGATCGTGGACCGATACATTTTGAATGGCGGGCGTAGCTGGTCGCGGCCCGACAATTAGTCGCCTGTGAAAATACGCACTGACAATCATGTTACAAAGGATATTGTTAATTATTTCATAAATAGGTACGTGTTATGCGCGTAAATAGTTAGCCTGTTTATGTTATGCATTGAGTATTAGCTTTTGTTACTTCAATGTTTGTTTTAGAGCAAACATAATGTTAGATAGATAGAATATTCCATTATGTACATCATAAGTTCTACAGATATAAATGTAGACATTTTACAAGCGGAGACACTACAATGGGCGGTTGGGTTCCCGGTCCTGGGATGCACCACGCGGGTCAAGTGCGGGTTGGTGGATGTCACATGTCTTTGATTTTTTGGTTCTAGGACATGCCGGTGTCCTCACGATGTTTTCCTTCACCGTTTCGAGAGCAGTGGTGATGAAATAATTTACATAAAGTAAAGCGCCTGTCTGGAATCAAACCTATGACCTACAACTCGTAAGTTGCGGTCGTTACCACTGGGCCACCACTGCTCTCTAATGCGTAAATAAACTATTCCGGCAATTATGAGGGATACTTACCTCATTTGGTTGGTTAAAGAGGGTATCAACAAAAAAAAAAAACCGAGTAATGGAAGTAAAGCGATATTGCATTATACTTTACTTAGACTGATTACATATTACAATTAACAAACTAGTCATTATTGCATTTCATAAGCAACATATTTCAGTAGGTATCTATTCAAATTGTAACAAAAATATGCGTTGCAATAAATACGAGATAGAGGGCGGTACGTTGACGACACGTCACATGTAGCTTGCCAGTACATTTCAAAGCAAAAGCTACGGTAAGTACTAAACCTTAATTGAAAAAAATCGGTTGTCTGTAAAGTCGGTTTACTGACGATAGTTGAACGTGACAACGTCATAAGAAAATACTGATGGAATAGTTGCATTGCATTTGTATTAATTCGCTTGCACTTCAAGCCGCCATGGAACGCTACAGAGCGAGGCCGCTAGGTAACGCTACATGAGTCATGTTTTTTCGTGAGTGCAGCCAGCTTCATCGATTTATTAGACGTTGTCACGTCAAAAAAAACACAACAACACATACATTTTCCTGGAATTAGTAGTAGAATTTATACAAATGCAATGCATCGAAACTAGAAACAATGTAGGTCAGCAATATAATCGGAGAAATCTTCAAACAAAATGCAGAGCTATAAAATTGAAGAGCTTGCGATGCGAGTCCGTCCGATGTTGGTGGCAGTTACGTTTCAATTTGTACCGGTTCCCTTCGCAAGCGTGCTCCACTGTCCCGTTAATGTAATTGGTCAAACGTTAAACATCATGGCTGAAATAATATGTCGATGTTTCCTTAAATTGGTGGATGACCTTATATTTTTACCTGTATCCTTTGCTATGTTATTTGGGAGAGGTCACTGAAATTAACTTGAAAAGTTATTGAGTTAATTGAGGATCGACAATGATCGAGGTCGACTATTTCTATCTTATGCTTGTAATTATAGATATTATCTTTTTTATATGCACGTGTTTCTGTGGTAAAAAAAAATTCTTTATTTTTTTCTTAGCTACTCCTTTTTTTCCTGCGGCCCCTGTCCTATGTTGTTTAGGGTTAGCGCAAAATGTTTTATTAGCTTTCAGTCACTTCCATCAGGCGCAGAGAAATCAGTATTTAAACGGGGCAACTGCCTACACTGATCTTAGAGATATGATTGAGTTTAGAGCTACCTATGAACAACGTCATATTGAAAGCAAGGTAACCCGCGTTCTAAGCAAAAGGATCCAAAATACGCGATCGTCGCGTTCATATATCGATTTTTGTTCGGAATATATCGGAAGTCAGTAAGAGTGTGACACTCCCTTCCGCTCCACCCAGAGCAGGAGGGGTGATTTGATGATTTCCCATCCTGAAAAAAAAGGCCTCTGTCGACGTGACCACGCGTTCGGTTTCGCCAAACAAAATGAACGCGACTGTCGTGTTCGCGCGACGAACGCTTTGGTTAGGACGCGGCTGTTCAATGAAGCGCTTCATCGCTTCAATCTGCGCGTGATGCTGCTAGATTCCATCAATGTAACATTTAAACATTTACATAGCTAGTTAAGTCTCCGCGATTCTAAGCGAGTTACGAGCCTTCTACTAGGCTGTGGCTGAATTACTTATTGTTTTGCTACCTGAAACCTGATCAAGTGCTGAATAGCCAATCTGCTGTCAACGTCATGGGAGCTGTTATGGTTTGTTACATACGTCATATCCACAATCATCAACGTTGCGTGAGATTTGGCAGGCATGCAGCTTCTAGAAACAAAAGGGCGCTACACACATGTTCTGGTCGGCACATTCGATTCTGCAGTGCCTATGTTTTGATCAACAACCTAGCCGACCCGAAGCTAGTACTTCAAATATTCGGTTTTCGTTCGGCTCGTGCTGATTGGTATACTCCGTTCGGCATCTACCTTTGCTGAATCATGTTAGGGTAGGCTCGGCACAATTCGAGCTAACAAAATCAGCCTATAATGTTCCTACTGCTGGAACACAGGCCTCCTCTTGCTGAAAGGGTGTGGGCCGTAATCCACTTCGCGGGCTCAGTGCGGATTGGTGTCACATGTTTCAAATGTTTTGTTCTAGACATGCCGGTTTCCTCACGATATTTTTCTGCACCGTTTGGAGAACAGCGGTGATGAAATAATTTACACAAAGCCAAGCGCCTGTCTGGGTTCGAACCTACGCCTACGCACTAAACTCGTAAATTGCGGCCGTTACCACTGCGCCAACACTGCTTCACACAAATGTTAATGTTTAACGAGAACGAAATAAATAGCGTACCTTTTTGATGATCTATACCTACTTGCAATTCCAGTTACCAACTCCAAGTCGGCTCGTGTCTAGGCTTCTAGGAAGGTAGACGAAGTACAGACGCCAGCACATCAAGCTACCCGAAACTGTCAAATTCTCCCAATCAATCTTGAACCTTATGCTTTAGCGATAAAGTTGAAAATTTATTAAAGAAATTTGACAGATTGTAGTAACTTGATGTGCTGGCGTCTGTACTTTCAAAGAAAAGTGTAGGTACCTGATATTTTCCTGAATTCAAACTTAGGTATTCAGTTGAATAAAATTATTTGAAAGGTCATAGGTTAAGCCGACCATTTAAATAAGATTTACACGTGTTAGGTATCCATCAAGAAGCCTCCTATTTCAGAGCACATACATACATATTGTGAAAGTACGTGATTAAGTCACACGCTTACTTAGTTAAATTCTCCCAAACAAGTCAAATCTACTGTGCTAATAAATATGCAAGACATTTGAAAAAAAAAACCTTCCACGTCCCTAATTGAAGGGCTTTCAATTTAAAAATCACTGGCCGTATCAATTTCTAAAAAAAAAAAACGGAAATGATGGCATTCGCGAGTGGTACTTGAAACAAACGGCGTTATCAAATCAGTGCACCCGAGTTAAAGTGCCGGTGAAATAGAAGGGGGCACTTATTGCCCCGCTGAACCGCCGCACACCCCCGCACACCCCCGGGCTACACACCCCAACACCCAATGTTCTTTAAATGGCAGCCCAAAACTCGCGAGAATGACAAACTTAGGAAATTAGAAGAAACAATTTTAATGAAAACTGTTCGGTTTGTACGATTCTGTTGTTTATAATAAAGGGTTGTTATTAGTTATTTCTCTGTCAAGTGCCACTTGTTACAATCTGTAGTTGTTGAGCGTTATGTTGATGAAAATTTTAAGTTGCAAACTTCGCAAGCCATCAAGTTTTGTTCTAGAAGTAATGTAATAAAACATGTTATAACAATGTTATTAAAACTTTCATGTATTCAAGTTTTCGGTCGTTTTGTTTATTACCCATCTTTACCAAAAAGTATGTGGGTTTAATTTGTGGCCTACAGAAACATTTGCGAGACTTATTTAGATACCTGGGTAATTAACTAGCAAATAGGTTCTCTGAAGAATCTGAAACGTCATACGTCAAACAATATTTTTGATGATCAAAAAGCTGTCAACAAAACTAAAAAAACCCGTTGGCAGTAAAAAAGCATTTAAACCATCGAGATATAAGTACTAACGATTTAAACTAGTTTTATGCGAACGATCAAAAGAGGTGCTTGGTGGAGGCCTATGTCCAGCAGTGGAAGTCTTTCATGATGATGATCAACACTTGGACGGCTGTAACTCATCCCATATTGAAAGAAATATAAGTGTTCAGATTACGATTATTGATTTACAGGCCCACAAAAAAAAGTACCCTGCGCGAAAGACCAGACCACCTGAACTTTATGTTTTCGGGGTTGCTGAGTCTCAGAAACATACATTTTGAATGGTTTTATCCACAACAACTGGTACTTTTGCATTTTCAACGATCGTATACTGTGTAATGACAAATATCAGATATATTCAGCATTTTTCCTCTATGCTGAGAAAATATGAAATCAATTGGTAATTCTAACTTTAAGTAGAGACTCTATTGATTCAGCGAGACATTTTTTGTATAATTTATTTCATTGCACATTGGAATTTCGCGTTCTTTTAACAACATAAGCCATATTATTTGAAAAACCTAAATGTTCAGCATTATTGCTGATTTCTGAAAAAACGCGAACCAACTTCGCTATTCTGGCACCATAATCGGACTCAGCGACACCGAAAACATAAAGTTCAGTGTTGTGGGTCTGTGTTATTTTTTCGCAGTTACTATGTTGGTCTCATGGAGAAAGTTGTTCAGTTAGCATTATGCTGAGATTTAAGCCTTTATGGCCACGCACTGGTTTTTTTTTTTTGGTTTATTTACTTTTTTTTGGTTGTTTGTAATGTAACTTTGTTAGTTTTAAATGCTTATTTTTTACTATTTGTGTTTCCTGTGTCCCGAATAAAATATTTTTCTTTCTTCCTTTCTTTTAGTTTGATGGTCGGTACATGACCATACCTTTCTGATACATGCTGTGTAGTTCGTTTTTAGCGAAAAAAAAACTAGCTACGATTATTTTTTGAAAGCCCTTTATACAAATTAACAGTTTTTGTAAATTTGTTTGCGCGAGTTTTATTAATCAATTGTGTAGTTGGATTATCGAATACTGAATGGTATTCGCAGATATGATATTGAATGTTTTTGTTGAAAAAATAACACTGTGTTCAACAATTTGGCAGTTAACGGCCTATGAGATTATGATGACCGTTTTTAGTTTGTAAGATATCCTCTTGCGTAGTAATTGCGCAATACGCTTACAATGGCAATGCCATTTTGACAGTTCAACATCATTCGTTGCGTAATTTACGTTGTTTAACAGACGAATTTTTCAAATACATGCAGCAATGGATTAGGAATTTCATTCAAAATCATTTGGATTGTGATAGAAAGTGCGTTACGCCACTGGGGTGCTGAACGGTGTCCTATATGTATTCAATTTCAGTTCAGTTAAAAAGATTACCTACCTAATACCTACTCAAACTTATGTTTCAAATTAATGTTATTAAAACTTAAACAAATGTCAACTTTATTTTTATGGTAATTTAGTTGATTTCAGAGTAACTAGCACTATTGAAAAAGTTATAAAAATGTTGAAGTTGTAGTGAAAACTGAACTTTATTGTGTAGGATTTAAGTTATTTTTCCATAAACTTATGAGCTTATGGCAAATAAATCGCGAAAGCAGATTAGGTACTTATGAAATTTATTTTCTGTCTTTTCCTTGAGACATACAAGCGAGAGATGTCATATAATATAAAATTATAATACCATTTAAGTTTACGTTAGCTTCGTTACTGTTAGAATTATATCTATCTATTTAACATATAAAAATCAATTGCCGTGCGATAGTAAAAACTCGAAAATGGCTCGGTCGATTGTGATGAAACTTTGGTAATTTGTTGTGAACAGGCCGGAGAAACTTTCTTACAAAAAAAAGCTATTGCTAAAAGCTATAGTAGTAGCTAGTTAATTACTAAATGAATAACATTCGCTACTTTAGATTATGTTAAACACGTCACCCATGTCTGTGCTATGTATTTTCTCAAACGGAGTCAATGTTCATCAGCTTTTAAGTACGAGTATTGCAGGACTTTGCATTTTTTATTGTAAATGAATACCTACGATTTAATCCTCAAGATCAATGAATAAATTTTGTTCGTTTTTATTTTAATAATTCACGTCCTCTCACCAAACCTAGCTAGCCAATAGTCTTTGTGATGCTTTGAATTATAAGTGCCTTGTCTAGGTATTTATTCCACGAAATTCATGAAAACCCGTAACAAAGCAATGAGTCCCATGATCTTCCGACTATATACCTGGGAACCTCCTTGTTATGGAGATATTGAAGGTCAAAGTCACAACTTTTTCCCGTTTTTTTACGACAGGTTTTAAGTGTTGACTTTCTTAACTTTAAATAGTCCCACAATACCTTTGCACCCATAAGCATAATGTTTTTCGTGCGTTACATTGAGCGCTACCGTAAACAGCGAATTTTCACACCGAAAATAAAATTCCTGTAGAGAATAGAATACAGAATTAGGTTATGTCTATCTTTCCTATAGAAGAAAGTTATCACTAAGGGCTGATTTTTCCAACGCCAGATAATTTTATCCGAGGAATAATTTTGAATTTTGACAGTTCTTCTATACAAAATCTGTCAGACGTCAGTTTTATTCCACGAATAAAAATTTATCTGTCGATTGAAAAATCAGCTCTACGTCGAATTTGTACCAAAAAATCGGACTTCACTTTCAAAAATCAAACTAACTCCAAGACAAGATCCCTTCATACTATATAAATCTACGCATACCTACACGCAGAATATTCCTTCCAAATTATCAATTGACGAAAACTCACGAACAAAGCCGAAAGGGAATGCTAGTACACAATATATTTAAGAAATCTCTTGGAGCGCCGCTTATGTTAACGCTTGAATCTTCGCACGGCATTGTTATTGAAATTGAAAATTAGAATTCAATTTATTCGCTGTACGGAACGGGAGCGATCGACTCAACAACCCCAACCTGCTATTAGTGAGGGAACTCTGCGGGAATTATTACTGAATCTCTTTTACATTTTACTTCAGATTCTTATGAACTAAGTATAGGTATGCGGTTTTAAGTGGAAACCTGTCGGTAGGTACTGCTAGAGTTTGTGAGGCTCCTGTCTAAATGAAAGCTGCCGCACGGGACGCTCGAAGGTTAAGCTATGCTTGCCTCGGTCGGTTTGCGGATGGGTGACCATTCATTAAATATAAATACCCCTCTGTACTTCGGAAAACACGCTAAGCCGTTAGTCCTGGCTGTCAGTCGTAGATACTTGACAGTCGTTACGGGAAATCAGAAGCCCGAAAGTCTGACAACCAGTCTTACCAAGGGGTATCGTGTTACTCAGTTACTGGGTTGTGAAGGTCAGATAGGTAGTCGCTCCATTGTCAAGTCTAGGCAGATTGAATTAAGTAATGTAAGACATGAGTTGGCGCTTTGGTAGTTTAAATATTTAGTAGCTAAGAGTTGCTAATAGTTAAACTACAGTCCGTTCATAGTTTGTTTACCTCTGACAGCAGCAACCTAAAAGCAACCTTATAGTTACGACAATAAGGATCATTGTGATTTTGACAGGCTAGTGAGAGTTGGCAAGCTAACCGCAACCTTATCTCTACAAAAATAAAGACCACTTTGCTTTTGAGTCATTTTATTAGAATGGTCATTTTATTAAATATAAATTAAAAAAAAATTGTCGGTATCACACTTTAAATTCTGTGACATTTTAAATTCGGTCTGACATGTAAAGAAGATAGCTGAATGTCATTATACAGTATTAATAATACGACGCAATATAGGTACATTGGAAAACATATTTAACATCCTGTACACATGTACGAAGAATAACAGGATAGTGGACTTTAGAACACAATGGACGATATTGTATTGTATAATGTGGTTCCTTACCTTAATAGCCATACCAGTGGACTCATCCTTGTGTATTTTGGAATGTATGCTGACTCGATAAAGCAAATTTTATCTTGCAATGAGCAGACAAAAATAGCCCTTCAGTCCGAACATATTTTGGCTGTAACTGTACATTGTTGGTTCAAGATGTAGTAGCAAATATGAGTGTTCTTAGATCCTTAAAACGTATTATTCGATTTCATAGCACAGTCTGTTTTCATTTTGTTAAAATGAAATATTTACTTAATATTTCACATTCTGAATTTGATATCTGAATATGATTCAAAGTAGTATTTCCACACCCAGTCCACAAATTCTGCAGCATGATTAGTCCTATAGATAAATTGGCTGATAGTATTCCAGAATTTCTGATAGTTTGAATTAGATGTAGTTAGGCTGGCATCTATTCAGTAACTATTGAAAATTCCGAGTATTAATGTTAAAGGCGATTGCATGTAAGGCTAGTTAGAAGCTTGCATCAGATAGTTTTGCGGCCCCAAGCTATATTTACCTGAAGTTGGTCAGAGCAGCAGTTTTTTGGATATTGTATTTTTGACCTTCGACAGCCTAGATTCGTAGTTATTATTATTAGAGTACCGGTAATGCGTTTTACTTGGTTTTACTAAATATATTATAAGGTCTATCTATTTATCATTTATTTAAGTGGCAAAGAAGCCATAGAAACGAAATCTTTTTATATCTCTTCGACGGAGAAAGTACATGGCTCTCGTTATTATCAGTCATATTTTAATTACTGTGGGCGTTCTGTGGGCATTGGTTATGGCGCAATAGAAAAACCGTTTGTAGCTCAAATCAGATTATAATTTACGAAGAAGTTAGTCACACTATCAAATCACACACAGGTACATGACACGACGATACGGAACGCGAGACAGATTCTGAGCACATGATGTCCTTTCGATGTCCAATGTCCAAGAGAGCTCCACACCGTTCTGTAGCGCTGTCGTCGACTCCCATGAACTCAGGCTAGACTCTGTCGAGCGCCGCCTGGCGCTGGCGTCCCGAATATTCAAACGAATGACTCCAACATATATATATTATTTAAAAAAAGTAATAAAAAAAGATTAAACCGACTTCAAAAAGAAATTAACTCAAAATTATGAAATAACTATAATTTCGGAAGTCGGTGTCTTGGGTTATGTATTTTAGTTTTAGTTTTTTGCCACCGACTTCCGAAATTAAAGTTAATTCTGACTTCAAAAAAAAGGAGGTTATCAATTCGACACTTATTTAATTATTACTTTTTTATTTCGTAATTTTTAGATTTAAGTAAACATTGGAATATTTGTTTGTATTAGATAATAGTTTTGTTGTAAATATTGCACAGAATTTGACCAAGGTTTTAAGATGTTTTCTCTTTGACACTACACCCGTAGCTCGTATCAATAAGCTAAGCCGTCACACTTACACGTATTAGTCCATATCTTGATAATTACTGAATCGATTTTGATGAAACTTGCACTGTTCCTTAAGTTGATGTAAATGTACGCCAATAAAAAAATGGTCATGATGCGATCAATAGTTGCGGAGAAATGCGTGGACAAACATACATACATACATCTATAAAATTTCGTTTATGTACTTGTTTAAATTACTGTACCTAAACTAAAATAAACCAAATTATGTTCTGTATTATATGCCCACATTTCGCACTAATAAAATTAAGCGTACCGTAGCATCTGAAACCGCAGTAGGGTTTCAGCGCAGCCCTATTCGCGTATAGTTTCGATGGCGGTCCTCCAGCCTTGTTAATTCTCAGTTATTCGATGATCGCCCCACTGAACTCACTGAACTTTAATTAACTATTACATCAGCATTTCAAATTTTGACGTCACCTCGTATCTTTAAAAATATCATTTTTAAAGCCAATAAGTTTCTGTTTTCACACTTCTGAATTAGTGTTATTTTGATAGGGATTGTTTCCTAACAATGTGTTTGAGTGGTTTTTGTAAAGGTACAGTACCCGGCGATAAATAATGCACATCGACCTTTGGAAAGAGACAATCGGCTAATTTCGGCTTCGTAAAGCGATATCTCTGTCGCACGAAATACAAACAGTCCGGTATCTATTAGGAGCTGTTAAAACAATTATGATTTGCTTCTTTTGATAATATTTTTTATTCTTTGTATAAAATACAAAAAAAGGTAAAGGTCGATGTGCAATATTTATCGCCGGGTACTGTAATTATAGTATTTTTTTACATTCAGCGCCATTTATGATGTAATGGGACAGTCGTTAAAAAATATGGCTTAGAAACACTGAATATATAACATAATCAGCCTAATATGTTCCCACTGCTGGGACACAGGCCTCCTTTCGGTAAGAGGGAGTGGGCCGTAATCCACCACGGGGGCCCAGTGTTAGTTGGTAGATGTCACATGTCTTCGAATTTTTGGTTCCAGGACATTTTTGGTCCGTCACGATGTTTTCCTTCACCGTTTTGAGAGCAGTGGTGATGAAATTATTATATAATATATAAGTAAAGTTCGAACCCACGGAGGACAGAGTACTGTGGCGCAGTCTGGGAGAGGCCTCTGTCCAGGAGTGGACTGCGATAGGCTGTGTTGATGGTTTATTTCGATGTGTTTACTTTTTGTTTCTATATCGGCACCTTGTTTTATAATCATGTGGGTAATTTGGTTATCATGTAATATTGTACAGACGCCAGCACATCAAGCTACCCGAAACTGTCAAATTTTCCCAATCAACTTTGAACCTTATGCTTTAGCGATAAAGTTGAAAATCTATTAAAGAAATTTGACAGATTGTAGTAGCTTGATTGAGGTACAGTGATGCATGAAGTATTATATATATAATATATATATAATACTTCATGCATATACGTGGTTTTACCACGTTGGTCATAATATTTTGACTGTCCGTGACCCTGTATTTTGTTTTAATATTTTTGTTTAAAGGCCGATCGAGAGCATTTGGTACTCGTTTCATACCTTATTTCTATCGCCAGCCAGTTATGCTGTTTCCTTTGTTTGTTTTTGTTGGTGATATTACAGACACATAATATATTCCAAAGACAAAAACAAAACAACAAAACACAAATTAATAAAAAATAACAAAAAAAAACACAAAAACATAATCGACATAATTGCTTGACAAAGGCCCCAAAACCACTAAATGGAAAATATACTGCAACACAAGGCTTCTACGAAAATAAAAGATACCAATACGTAGGTAATACAAAAGTACCTATAATAACAATGCTACTACAACATATTATCATTATCAGCAATTTAAACAGGCAAGGATTCCGTTCCGTAATCCCATACTTTCCATAAGGCTTAAAATATAAATTTGCATTAAGTTCTACCATAGTTACAGGTTTTATTTCATCCCTACGGACCGCGGTAAGGCCAACATTTCCCATTGTTCTTCACACCCTGCCGTATGTTCAGGCGTTTTGAATATTTCATGCCCGGTAATTTATTGCATGATTTACTGCGCAAGGGCCTTCTATGATTGCTCTCCAGATCCGGCTATCGTTCCATCCAACTCCCAAGTTTTTACGTTCGTCGAATCCCTTTTTATAGAATTTACATATAAAAATAGTGTACTTTACTTTGATATAGTGCGTGCGCAATTCCGCGTCACTTCGCCGGTTCACTTGCTCTGTATACGGGATCGGGATTTACGTAATTTAGTGCCGCTCCCTGACTATCTGCGAAACGTTGGCGGAGGATAATAGCACGCGTTTTAAAGGTTTGAACACTATTGAACTGGGAAGTCACGTTTGGCGCGAGATATTTTTTCACACATTACGATAAGTGTAGAAGTAAATCTTCTCTCATGGCGGAATGAAAACATATACGAAAATAGCTTATGTCGAGGTTAAACTATTAGCTAGCGAGCAAGGTCTCTATACTAAATTGTAACTTACCTACTATAACTACAACGTGCCTGCGGCGTGGGTAGGTTTAGGTGCAGATAAATGTCACCAAGCGTGTAAGCTATTTTAATGCATACGAAAATAAATCGAGTGTCATAAATAGAAGCATATAATAATGTAGTCTATTTTGAAATGTATGCGGTAAAGTGATTATGTAAGCCTACATTTAGAAACTGGTCGACTTTTAACTTTATACCTAACAATTAAACCGCGTTCGCGATCCTAAAGTTAGCACTGTTAACAGTTTCTGTGTACGGACACTGCAAAAGTTTATGTTTTCAATTTTCGGTTTGTAACTAATTAAATCCACTACTCAGAGGATTGATAATAAAGGGCGTCGTACTAGAGCATATTTCGTAATCACTTTATCGATACGTACCTACTTTTCTTTTTCGTTTCGACACTTTTCACATGTTGGTTAGAAAGACGTATTAAAAAATTGTCTTTTTGGGTAACTTGCTTATTCCCATATAAAATTCTTAATTACTGTTTTTATGACATAATGGCAGGATTAATTCGGTCTCAGTAGGGTGGCGTGCGATAAGTGGACGGGCCTATTTCCGCGCCTTATCTCCCCTCCCCGCGCTGATAACACAATTTGTGTAGAATACCTCTTTAATAGACGCTCTTACTGGGATGGGCTAACGAATAAAGTCAATCTCTTCGACGTAAATCCTCCAAGCACTCATAACTCAAGTTTATAGAGTTTCGGGACTTTTTCGCCGATAGAATTTAGGGGAGTAGTTAAAGTTAATGTACTTTGTTGACGATGGGAATGGCAAACCTTTTTTTAACGATCTATGTTGTTTGGTTTTCCGTTGCAGTTGAGTTTGATAGATATATACAGCTGGTCGATTTTGTAAAAATTTCACCGCGAAAACTTAGGTGAAGTGAGTTTGTTTTTGCTAGGAATTGACACTATTGACAGCTCACTCCATCCTCACTTCACCTAAGTTTTCACGGTGAGATTTTTCCAGAATCGACCGGCAGGTGTCTAAAAATATAACGCGTGAATTCCATTCCGAGGTTTTTTATGAGAAAATAGGTTTACGCATTTCAATGAAAATTGGCGACCTCCTTAGGAAAATGTGACCTATAAATTCAAAAGAGCCTTACCACGTTTTACATATAGTCCTTTCACAGTTATTTTGCCTTTGGTTTTGCAGCACTGTCAACGTTACAGTGATCTTTATTCTCATTTTGATAAAGTTGCTGCAAAGTCAAAGTCAAAGCATTTATTTCAAATAGGCACAAAAAAGGCAATTTTGAATGTCAAAAATTACAACAACATAGAATTGATTCTAGTCGCCCATTCCAACATGTAGTTTTCGTCTGGAGAAGAATGGGCAAGAAACTCCACCGTTACTCTTTTAAAATGTTTTACAATATTTTGCATACATTAATTATGTAATAATAATATGTGAAGACGATGCACCTAAAATAAAATTACTGTACCACAACCGGTAAAAGAATTAAAAATGAAACCATGACGTATAAATTAATTATCTGATAGATATATGGTGCTCACATATTTACAAACATGGTAAAGGTAAACGATTTTCATTTAAATAAAAAAAAAATACAAGTAATAAGTCAGGGTGTGAGTTAAAGTAGTTACAGAATGTAACTAAATTAATGTAAAAAAACTGCCACTGACAGGTCTGTCAAAATCACTGTGATGTTAGGTTGTTGCTGTCACAGGTAAAATAACTGCGAACGGACTGTAACGTAGGTACCTATTTCATTTTATAAATTGTCAATGCCCTTGGTGAAGGTTTGGAGCGTGGCATAGATACGTGTAAACGTGATTTATGAATGACAAAATAGGTGATATTATAGACAACGAACGGAATGAGCTGAAATTAAAAACAAATTACGGTATTTAGAATAAATACTTATTACGTATAATTAAAGTGTACCTGTGTGGTTTGTTTGTTGATAAATTAATGTATTTTTATGGTATAAGTTTTAATACGACGCAAACAAATCAGCTTATCAATAATCTATAGCATAATTAGCCTATAATGTTCCCACTGCTGGGAGGCAGGGTTCCTCTTTTTGAGAGGGAATGGGCCATAATCCACCACTCTGGCCCAGTGCGGGTTGTATAGATATCACATGTCTTCAAATTTTTTATTCATGCCTCACGATGTTTTCCTTCACCGTTTTGAGAGCATGGTGATGATGAAATAATTTAAACAAACTAAAGCGCCTGACTTGGTTCGAACCTACGACCTACAACTCTTAAGTTGCGGCCGTTACCACTGGGCCACCACTGCCTAAATATGATATTATCGACAACGAATTAAGGCTCCTACAAACAGGCGCGACACGCGATATAATCGCGCGCGAACAAAGGCCCGTTTCGCTACTTGCGATGCCTTTGTGTCGCGCGCGATTTTATCGCGTGTCGCGCCTGTTTGAAGGAGCCTTTAAACGAAAAGGTATGAAGGTTGAAATTTAAAATTTTACATGATTTTTGGAATAATTATGTATTGTTCATAATTAAAGTGTATCTATGCGGTTAGTTTGTTGTTGAAAGAACGTATAATGTTATAGATTAGGTATCTTTTAAAGTTTGTTTATCTACGACTCTTTACGACTATACGTATGCAAGTCGGCGTATCAATAACTTATGTTACGTTGAAAAGAAAAGAAAAGTAAATATCTACCAATTTATTCTACTTCAAATACAAAGTTTACATTAGTTAAAAACACCTCTGTACATTGAAACAGTGGGAGAATTACTTACACCTACGACATCAATCTTCTAGTACGAACGTAGTGATTACCAACGTTTGTTATCAAAAGCGAATTGGGTCATGATGTCAAGTAAGCCTAAATATACTTTCTTCCATTAGCGGTGACATGTCAAATATAAGCTATATACTTACTTATTACGTAGCGAGGTACCGAACAAAGCTTTGTAAACTTTGTCAACGAAACCGCTAGAGCTATTGTGATGGCGCTTGAGCTGCGTTTGAATTGGGCGAGTGACTGGAATGTGTCTTTTTTATGGGAATACGTAAATAAATTGCCATTTGAGAATCTGGAAACATGAAAGGTGATTAATTTTGGTTACATAAAAAAAAGAAGATAACTTACTTATATTTAACTGTTAAGTAGATATATAAATTTACAAAATGTAGTTACCTAGTAATTAATATCTTAAATGTAAAAAAATTATACTATCGCCTGCTAAATATTGGCCAAATGTGTGATACTAAATATTTTATTATAAGAACTTCATGTACCTACTACCATACTTGATCCAATAAATGAATTGAATTTCAAGTTGATCTGCTTGCGAAAGTGGAAAATTACAGCGATATACAGACGCCAGCACATCAAGCTACTACAATCTGTCAAATTTCTTTAATAGATTTTCAACTTTATCACTAAAGCATAAGGTTCAAAGTTGATTGGGAAAATTGACAGTATCGGGTAGCTTGATATAACATGTCATTTGTTTGTTTGTCATTGGTAATGTCATGAAATGCCATGTCATGTTTATTGGTACAGACGCCAATCTGTACCAATAAATGAAATGTTACCTTTTTAAATGGAAACAGTCTTCACTAAAAAGCAAACCAACAGGGTAATTGCGTAACACACTAACAGTAGCAATGGATTTAATTTTGACAGTTCAACAACATTCATTGCGTTATTTACGTTGTTGAGCAGACACAGTTTTCGAACATAATCATGAAGCAATGGATTAGCATTCCTTCAAAATCATTCAACTTGTGAATGATCTCGTGTTACGCAATTAAGGTGCAGGATTTATTTGGTTAGGTTTTTTTGAAAGATTTTTGAATTGTATTCATTTGTCTATTTTTATAATTCTAAACATACGCCAAAGTTTGTACTAACCGATAAATTCATATCTCTAAGCTTTTCCATACTCACGCGGAAGGCCATTTAGTCCCACCCCTGCAGTGACTTTTCAGTGAAGTGCCTATGCTCACAAACCGTCCATTCAGCATCAGCATGATAAAAATAAAATAAAACTGCGTACTAAAACGTGGCGCTGATACAATATTCAAGTTAAACGCGCCTTACGAAGGGATCGCTCATTTCCTAGCAAGTGCGGGGTCGCCATTAGCAGTACAAACATAACACGAGCTCCGGTGACACCTGCGCCTTTACATATTGCGTGAGCTTTTAATATTTGATGCTATATCGCATTGCAATAATAAAGCCCTTTATCGATTCGTGTCCATGTTCAGGTAATGTTATTTAGGTAGATAAACTGGTGTTGCAACTCATACAAATTTTTCAACGAAATAAAATGAATTGTCAACCATACAAAAGGAATACAGGGTGAATTTTCCAAGTGGCGTGGATGCCCAAATCCGAAACTATGAGGAATAGCGAAAAGTACTCAAAGTAGTCGCGGGCTCGATTTTGATGAACCAGCGACCACTAGACCATCGAGGCAGACAGGAAAAAATATTAGATCACAATAAAAGCAGTCAAAGATCACCATGAAACTAAATCGGAAAATCAGAATGGTTACCGTACTATCCCAAAGTAAAATCCGTCAATTTCCATAACTAGGCCAAACGAGGCACGATTGTTCGGCCTATTTGAAATGCTCTAGGCTCAAAGACTGCAACGGTACATAGTGACGGCCTGTCAGGTCATCGTCCACAAACACTGCAGTAATACATTTTCTTCCACTGCCTCTAGCAACTTGCACGCGAAGATAGGCAGCTGATTCGCTGTATTTTTTTTCCCTTTTTGTTCCTAGATTACTTTACATGGCAGGGAAAACTTTTAGAACTGCTAACCTACTTTGGAAGTAGAATCTTGATTGCTTTTATGTGCTTGTAAACGGTTAACATAAATAAAGAATTTCTTTTTTTTTTCTTGAAATATTCCGTTTTGAAACTAAATTTTCTATACCGGGCGAGTTTTTGGCGTTGGGTTGCAGAATGAAAACTAAAACTAAAAGTAATGGAGGAATTTGTCACAGGAGTCATAAGCTTCTTATCGTTTAGCTTTAAATTCACAAGCAGTAAAATAAAACAATACAATTTCGATTTTACTTTCGACGTAGAATCCTCATGCCCAAAGACTTCATCATGTTTTTTTTTCAATTATCTACATTGATTTTTTATTGGTTCACTTACATAACTTCTACAATATTTAACACTACTAACTACATACTTACACTAAGTACTAAATTAAATTTGTTCGATGCTACAATTTATGGATTCTCTTTGCGACCGTTGACTGACACAGGATCTAATGTTTCTTTACAAATTGGTCAATAATAAATTAGCCTGTGACTGATTAGTTCAGCGTATTGGACTAAAAGTTCCTTGCAAAATGCCCAGAGACCCTGTAAATGATGTATTCCATACTCGAGCATCCAAGACAAATATTGGAGTAAACTCACCACTAAACAGACTCAGCAGAGAGATCAATTCTTTGATAAAATTTGTACCAGATGTTGATCTATACCATGATTCTATAAAAGTCTTTAAAGCCAAAATACTGAAATCCCGAAAAACACAATATGTTAATTTGTTATGTTAGTAAACTTTGCAAATCCTTCACCTTTTTATAATTTGTTTTTAGAAGCTATACTTTCCAATATGATCTCATTTCTATTTATGTATATTATTTACGTAGTCTTAGTTTTAAGTAAGTGGGAAAAATTGCAATGTTGTTCGTCTTTTTATTTTACTTTTGTTATTATTATGTGTTATCACTTATTTCTGAGATTGCTGGTAAACCTGTAATTGGCGGTTGTGTAAGACCGAGACTTTTGTGATCTTATAGTACTTAAGATAAATTATACATAGAAGCTGTTGGTGTACAGAACAAAAAATATTTAATACATTTTTAACTTTATCGCTCAAGCTTAAGGTTCAAAGTTGATTGGGAAAATATTATGACAGTTTCGGGTAGCTTGATGTGCTTGCGTCTGTACCTTAATAAATAAATA
This sequence comes from Luperina testacea, assembly GCA_927399505.1. Taxonomy (NCBI): domain Eukaryota; kingdom Metazoa; phylum Arthropoda; class Insecta; order Lepidoptera; family Noctuidae; genus Luperina; species Luperina testacea. The sequence continues at coordinate 10,211,765 of OV656768.1, read as the reverse complement.
AACTATAAAAATAAATGAATTCTTTGAATTTTCCTAATTCTCCTAACTATATAAAGATGAATTCTCCAAAGAATCATAATAAAATGTAACCAACAATATTGGCAAGGCAAATTCCATTAAAGGTAACATGTCATGTTGAAGTATTTTGCACCCTTAAAAGGTGTAGGTATATTCTACTCAAACAGTCTGACTTATGCAGGACTTGCTCGGAGGATCGGAACCCTCTCCCCTCTCTCTCTGTCACGTAGGCAAGCAATTTGCCCATTGTTATTCAAATCGTAAATTAATTATTCATTCACGTCATTTTCAGACGTGGATTTTATTTCCTGGTTATGATGCTAGGAAATTCAGGAAGTAAGACACGGTGACTCTTTAATCTATTTAAATTGAGTATTGATTTTTAAATAAACAATAATAGTTTTTGAATTGCAAATTGCTACATTAAACTTCCTGATTTTAAGGGGCTTACATGACCTAAAGCGCGGTTACTGTCGGACTGCATAGAAATGAAAGAGAAGCGCGATGACACAACGCTGGTAATTTATTGCAAAATATGAAGCAATTATTTAATTACAAAAAATCTATTGTTTGGAAATTTTAAAACACTAGTATTTTAGTATGTTGCATGCAGAATAATCTGACAAAAATTCAGAATTATTGTATGTATTAGTATGATATTTATTGTAAAAAGAAAGTTTTTAGAGGTATCTTCACGATTTTTTTCTATCGTATCAAATTAGTTGTATTATGTTTTCAACAGAATGTCTAACTAGCATATCCTGAAGAATATCATATATTTATTCTGATTTTGTTTACTGTAGTCGATCATATACTTTTATTGTTTCTAAAACTTGCGTTTAGGTCATGTAAGCCCCTTAAGGGTTCTTATACATAACTCACAACTATCCTATTGTCTTTTAAGATACAGGATTTCCTTAGTTTGAAGGGTAGGGGTCTTACTCATATGTAATAGCCATACCAATCCCTGAAGCCATACTGATGTTACCTAGGCTAAGTCTTTTAGTAAATTAATGATTACTTACTTACTATTATGATTTTTTCGGGATTATACTTCGTTGAAATTTGTCCCGAATGGAGCCCTAATTCAAAAGTATATCACGCGGAGGTGAAATCAACACGTCAACAGCATAGCAACCTGTATTTCTCCACTGATGACTAATTCAGGTAAGTAATGTTCAGTACTATTATTTTTGCATCATTAGAAGACAGCCTAATGATTTAACCTGAGATTAATTTTGTCTATACAGTGATCTAATATAAACACGGCTAAGCCACATACAGGCATTACAGACAGCGCGAGTTCCGCCCGAAGCCACGAGTATAATTCAGGTTCATTATAGCGTTCCCAACATAATAGACTTTACCTAAGCTTTGTTTACCATATAGGATTACAGACAATATTGTGTGACATAGCATTTGACATATACATACAAAGCGTAAGTATAAGCATGATCAGCCTAAAATTTTTCCACTGTTGGGACACAGGCCTCCTATAGGTGAGGCGGAATAATCCACCACATGGGTCCAGTGCGGGTTGGCGAAAGTCACACGCCTTCGAAAGATAAATCTTATTCTATATTTGTGTATCGCAAAATGAAAAAGTAGAAGCATAAGTTACCCATGTTTCAGGGTTGATAGTTAAGTATTGACGATGTTGATCTTTGACGCCTTTCGCGTCACTTAAGCCGATCGGAGAGGGTCAAAACGCAATCAACCGAGGCTATCGCTGAAGCACTTCGGCGTGTGGCTCTAAGTAGGTTTATGCCCCAGTGACCTGACTTAATGCTTCAGCATTTTATTCAGCGACACGTACGCCTGCCGACCCTAGCCGCCATCAGAATTTCCTTACCGAATTTCCTTAGAGACTGTAACCGAGACGTTGTTTTTGAACCCACTTCCTGTTTTATTGCAACTTGAGAATTTGAAAATGGATGGGGCGATATCTATGTCAACTCGGATTGGGAAGTTCCATTTGGTAACGCGGGAAATGGGACTCGATGGGCCCTTTTCGTTTTTTGCTTCCATTTCCGTTATGAAGTTTGGGTTATTAGTGGTTCCTGTGTGTTCAGTGAAGTTTGATTGGGAAATTATCTATCAAAAGCACTATCATCATTAATGTAATAAACAACAATTTGTACACGACACGCCAGAAAATGTATAATTTAATGCTATTAAACAAAAAAAAATGTAAAAGCAGCTTAATTGTGTCACACCAAATTTTTTTTCCAAATCAGTCAAATCTTAATAATAATAAGTCAGAAATAGTTGATAACCGAAAATTTTATTCATATTCTACAAATAATTTCAAGAGAGACACTTCATGTGACCAGAGGATTGGGTCGTTCTTTGGCCAAAGAAAGCCTGCCAGTCTTCTGGGCACGTTTCCGGATGGCAGCGATGCGAACGAGTATTTTGACGCCTAAGACGTGTCCTTTATTTTTGTATTTATTTGTATATTAACTTAGTTAATCATTTAATTTCAAGAGTATTCTTTGGCAAAACAATAATATCTTTATTAAAGGAGCCCAGCTCATCTCATCATTTGGCAGCTCTGGACAGAGAGAGGTGGAAAGAGAGTAGGCTTTTGCCCAACAGTGGGACATTAATGGCTAATAAAAAATAAACAATAATAAGGTCGACAAAAGTTAATACAGTACCCGGCGATAAATATTGCACATCGACCTTTGGAAAGAGACAATCGGCTAATTTCGGCTTCGTAGAGCGTTATCTCTGGCGCACGAAATACAAACAGTCCGGTATCTATTAGGAGCTGTTAAAACAATTATGATTTGCTTTTATTGATAATTATTTTTATTCTTTGTATAAAATGGTTTTGTGTAAAAAGGTCGATGTGCAATATTTATCGCCGGGTACTGTAGGTAGATATTCAATTAAACTGACACACATTTGTATAGGTGGAGCACATTTCACATCTGTGCATAACAAGATAAAACATTGTTTCAGGGTCCGCTAGAAAAACGGTCAGTTGTTGTGAAATATTAGCGTGGGCCGAAACATTTTTCATCCGTTTTCCTCTCGGTACACCTTCAGTTGGAACTTCATGAATATTTCAAGCGGGATCAATTATTAAAATGATTTACTACTGCCCCGCCTTGCCGTATAAACGTGGGGCTCTCTATGTCTGCCTACATTTTTCCTGAATATAAGAACAGTGGTGATTTTTTGCCCATTTTCTTGAAGGAACCAAATAATTAAAATTCTAGTCACGTTTTTTGAGAAGGGTTTTCTCCTTTTATTAGTTTATTTTAATGTCTTGTTTTGGCGTTGGCTCGTCTAGCCTAGGTCTATTTTAGGTTATTCTATAGGTTTATTGCTAGTTCTAATTTTGAATAATAAATATTTAAAGCATCTTAGAATATTCAAGACAGCCTTTGCTATTCACAGCTGGGTCATAAATTAAGGGCTCGAACACACGGTGGAGGTCTGCCCCGCTTGGGCGGAGCACCGCCGTGTCCTCGTTGAGGCGATCGGCAGCGGCAGCGACCTATCGCGTCCGGGCCTGGTTCAAGCCATGGTCCGGGGCGAGAGGGAGTGGGGGGCAGTCGCCTCCTTCTGCGAAGCAGTCATGCTAGCGAAGGAGGCGGCGGGACGGCTGAGGGAGAGACCCTCCCGTCCCAGCCGCCGCGGGAGACGCTCCGGGCGTCGGGAGCCGCGCGACGACTCCCGGCCACCGTAGGCGCGGGCCTGCGGGCGGTGAGTAATGGGTAGCTCACCGTCCGATCAGGACCAGGCCCGTGCCGGACGGCGCGTACGTGTTCCACGCGCGCCTCAAAGAGATGTCAGCATCATTCAGAGGGGCCCACCAGGGCCGAAGCCTGCCGGGTCAGCGGGATTGTCCGAAAGGGTTACCGCTGGCTCGGAACATAAAGGGCTAAGGAAGAAACACGGGTGGGTTTTAGTCAGTAAGAGTCTGACACTCCCTTCCGCTCCACCCAGAGCGGGAGGAGTCATTTGATGATTTCCCATCCAGAAAAAAAAAAAAAAAAAAACACTGGCACTCCGGTAGTGCCGACAGAAGTGAAAACTTGAACAATTACGAGTGTATTTTGTGAATCGTCTTATAAACAAAACACGCGTGTTAAGGTGTGTTCCTTATTTTATAGGGTTTTTTGCAAATCAGGTATGATGACCAAAGTGACTGGTTTATTCTTCTCGTGAAAGGAATTTTATCAGATTTGCTCGTCGTCAGTTATATATCCGTGGTTCAGCGCCATCTCGTCGTTGTTGGATGAACTACGTAGTTAGTACGCGAGGCCTACGTAGTTAGTACGCTAGGCCCTCGTAGTTCTTCCCGATGTGCATAGATGGCGCTGTCTTACGTTTTACGTCTTACGAATTTTCGATCAGGGTCACGTGACCTGACGCGAATTTAGAAGTTTTTACCCATTCCAAAAAAAGTACACAGCGCCGTTAAAGAAGTTTTCACTTCAAAAAAAGGGCTCGAAACTCAAAATATCCAAGGTTTATATTTGCTCTGAGTCATTCTCAGCTTTCAAGGCGCTTTAGATAAGTGTATCTCCGTGGAGTCTTGGTGAACAAGATATTAAATAACACTAACACTCGACTTATACCGGCAGGCTCATAACACTAATATTCGAAAGCAAACATCAGCTTACTAAAGAGTAGATAAAACTCTATAGACTGCGCTCCTCGGCATTTCGCTTGCAAATTGCTCGTCGCAGGTAGAACGAATATCATGTTACGTCATGCCGCAACGGAGGCATTAGCATATCGATGCGGCCAGGCCACCTGCTAAAAATGTACTCAAGAGCTGTTAGCGGCCGTTGGTCACTTACCTACAACGTATGAATTTTTATTCGGCATTTTATACTGAAGATTTTAGAGCTGAGAGTTGTAGGGTTAAAATTTTATTGCTGTGCCTTTTTTTGCCTTCGTAAAAGCAGGATGAAGACTTATTTTGATATCCATCATTTAGTTAAACCAACCCGAACTGGGCCCGCGTGGTGGATTACGGCCCACTCCCTCTCACAGAGAGGAGGCCTGTGTCCCAGCTATGAGAACATTATAGGCTGATTTTATCATAATGATGATGATTTAATTAAAAACAAATCATTAAAACGGTTTAATTTTGTGCAATTTTACTTTGCTAATGTTTAGTAGGTAGGTATCTAAAGGGACGGTCTACATGCGGCACAATTAGAATGAAAATTTCCGTAGCGGTTAACCGGAATTACGTCACTCGACCTAGGGTAAAACCTAGAAGCAGACAAAAACATTGTTGTTTTAATTATTTACTTACTTAATAGCTTTACTTGGGAACTAAAATGAAAAGTTCAAAATATTGTATTTATACGAATAATACAGCTGAAGAGTTTGTTTGTTTAAACGCTATCTAATCTCATACGCAAGTTAATCTTTGGAACTACCAGTCGGATTTGTCGTAAAAAATATTTTTGAATTTGATAGGCCATTTCTTGACGAAGGCTATAGGCTATTTAATATCACGCTAGGTCCCTTAGGAGCGGTGCAAAAAGATAAAGTCAGAAAGAATGCTAAGCGAAAATGAAGTACAGTACCCGGCGATAAATATTGCACATCGACCTTTTTACAAAAAACCATTTTATAAAAAGAATAAAAATAATTATCAATAGAAGCAAATCATAATTGTTTTAACAGCTCCTAATAGATACCGGACTGTTTCTATTTCGTGCGACAGAGATAGCGCTCTATGAAGCCGGAATTAGCCGATTGTCTCTTTCCAAAGGTCAATGTGCAATATTTATCGCCGGGTACTGTACAAAACTTCAGAATTTTAAAAGTGAACTAGGTAAGCACTCCAATTTGTCGATATGCATTCCTTAAAATATTGCGGAATAAAGATAAAGCCCTCTCTATCTTGAAATCGTATCGCGCTATAAGCTCCAGTAACATAACATTTTGATTGATATTGCATATTTTTTCTTGCAACTAACTTTATTATACAATATTTCGCCCTTAAAATAAATGGTTGTTATTTACAGATATTGTTTAACCAGCCATCAGCTCCCACGGCCCACATTACATTAGCCCTTTTACGGACCTCGATACAGACCCTTTATCTTTAACGATAATCTTTGCTCTAAGAGAATACTGAAAGGGTCCAATTTAATATTAGGTCCTATTTAAGCTATAATAACGAAACATAAGCCTACGGGCGCGCTCAGATAGATAGTTGTTAAGATAAAGAATTTAGCTCAGGAGCGGGCGCGTATTTACAAAAGCTCGATTTACCTGGCGAGGTATTCAGGCCCCGCCGATTGTGCTCGCTCCCTCAACCATGCTATACGATAAACGATGAAAAGACCTACCGCCGGACACTCCATTCATGTATATCATTGAGTGCCGCAGACGGGAGGTAACTATGTAGAAAACCGAGGAAACGTCGCTCTCACATTATAAAAGTATGTTCATGTTACGTTTTTCAGAAGGTACGCGAATTAAATAATAACCAAAATATTCTTTGTAAATGTTTCCGGACGGAATTTTCCCGTTTCCTTTGAAGCCATGATGACATGTGTTGCAAACTCGTGAGGAAAACGGTTTCATTAAAGGTTGTTGTTTCTAACATTGAAGTTTTAATGTTTGTTTTTGACATGTTGACAAAGGTTGTACGCGTCTTAAATAATGTTCTTAGTAGTTGTTATTAGATGAAACGTCTCCCATAAGTATTAACTTTACCCACTTACTACAGTAAAGGAGGGCAAAAGAGAATTTGCGTGAGGAAACATTGTCGAATTCACGCTTTAAATAGTGGTACATCATTATGCAGTTGTTAGGTTATTTTAAAACCTTTCACAAAATACACACAAGGATTTCTCTTAAACCTACGTTCTAAAAAACACACACCACACACACATCACACACACCACACAAACATTGCACATACACACGTACCATACCATACCCGAAATCACCTCTCTAGTCTCCATTCTGGAATTTGCTGCCGTAGGTAGTATGTTAAGCTTCTCATGTCGTCTCAAGTTGCTGTTAACTAGTGAACCTGCTTACTGTACTACCTGGACAAAAAATACTTTCTATTTCTATTCTAAATACTTTTTCTAAACATCTGCCACACTAAAACCGACTCACGCAACATCACATTCGCAATTCTTTTTTTTGCAAAATAAAATATATTTCCCCGGCATCTTATCAACTACATCACCCTCGGCACCCTTATAAACACTTTTATTTGTATATGTACAAGAGTTACTCAATTGTCCGCGCTTTCTCGCGCGTGGAGTGCGATAAACGCTGAAAAGATGAAATATAGTCGTCGGGACAGTCCAGTGGTCAATGTGTAGGGCGCTGCGGATGTATTAACGTTGTTTACTTTTTATTTTTACTGGGATTTCGATCTAAAGGAGACTTTGTACTTACGCGTTGAAAGAGGTTAAATACGATCTGAAATATCGAGATTTTGGCAAAAAAAAAACCAGTATGTTAAGACGAAAGCGTCATGGTAGCCCGCGAAATTCAAATTGTCTTACGTTTTTCGCAATTAACAGGTCAGTAAATATCAGGGGACCTAAAAAGGCCACTGTGGCAGAATCATAAAAGGATAACATTATGTATCATAATGGACAGTTAACTGTTTGGTGAAGGATTTTTTAGTTATTTTTTTGTCTGTGCTAAAATACCAATCAATCCAATCCCAAACTCTTTGATTATACCTCAGCGAAAAAAAGAAAAACACGGACTGTCTTCGCCATATTATGATTTTTACGGTTTTTTTACGGTTAATTTAAGATAAGCTGTTTTTTTTTACAAAAATCCTGATATTATCTTGTATTATTACGACAATCTTTCAAGTTTCCAATAATCCAGTCTAAATAAATCCTAGGATTTTCGTAAATATTGGATTTTTCCAATTATCCTGCGACATATATGTACATGGTCACCATAGGACAGGTCATACACAAAACATGATTTATAGGTGCTTTCCTTTAAGTGTCCGACCGAAGGTTCGGTTTTGGTTTCTGTCAGTTTCGGCCAAAAATTCAGGTTACGGCCACAGTTCCGGTTTCGGCCAAAAAGCGGCCGAATCTTTGGCCCGACTGAAACTGGCGTGAGGCGTTTGTGAACATGTCTGAAGAAAATACTTATTTTTGAGGTTTTGTACAAAATGGATGAAAACGGGACCCCTTTATTAAGTCTATACTGTCTGTCAGTCGTTCACATTCTATCAAAACCAACAGCTCACGAACGCCTTACGTCAGTTTTGGTCGGGAAGATTCGACCATTTTTTGAACGAAACCGAAATCGAGACTGAAACCTTCGGTCGGACAATATTTTTAACAGAATATATGATATGGCGATCTATACTGTACATAAACATGTAAATTTTCAACCAGAGATAAAGCCATTTAGTAACATTAGCTATTAAAGTTCACAAATTGCAATACGTTTGTATTTATTGGACCAGTACCATTGTTTGCAGTGTAAAGTAATACATTATCTGCACACAAAGCCGCATAACGTTATGTAGGTAGGATGTTTAGACTAAAAGCACGTATCTATGTGAATTATTAATGAGTACATATCGGAAAATTTGCTCATTTATGATAATTATTAATAACTTTGGTATTATCTAGAATCCTAGTTCTAGTGCACCGCAGTGTTACCTTTGTAACTCGACTTTGAAAATTCTATTACTAATATGTATAATAAAGCTAAAGAGTATTTTTTTTTTGTTTTTGTTGTTTGAACGCGCTAATATCTGGAACTACCAATCGGATTTGATCATTTTTTGCATTTAATAGCCGAATTCTTGAGGAAGGCTAAAGGCTATTTGATATCACGCTACGAATCTTAGGACTCGAGTAAAACGAAAAAAAAAAGTCAGAAAGAACGATAAGCGAAAGTGAAGTAATATCGCGGGCGGGCGATGCGATGCGACGCGGTGAATCGGGATCCGAAATTTCACGCGGACGAAATCGTGAGCAGACGCTAGTATCATAATACAGATAGTTTCAACTAACAATATTGTAAAAAAAAAATTGCTACGCGATATAGACTACGAGCATGAACGAATATTTCTATTTACATAGAGGCCACAATTCTCAAAAGCAATTTTGGTTAAAAACTATTTATACTGATAGCGCAGCCCGTTTCGCAAAGAAACAGTTTAACGGGGTATTATATTTCATACTGGCCCGTTAACCTCCAGTACTGGACAATGGGTTTCCCGTATACCGATATAACCACCACCAGGGTAGATACATTTCCATAATTACCATTTTGCACGTAGATTGTGAAGCGAACGTACCATAATAATCAGCCTATACGTAATATTCCCACTGCTGGGACACAGGCCTCCTCTCGATGAGAGGGAGTGGGATATCATCTACCACGCGGGCCCAGTGCGGGTGGGTAGATGTCACGTGTCTTCAGATTTCTGGTTCTAAGACATGCCGATTTCCTAACGATGTTTTCCTTCGCCGTTTTGAGAGCAGTGGTGCTATAATAATTTGCACAAAGTAAAGCACCTGTCTGGGTTCGAACCTACGACCTACAAATAGTAAGTCACGGGCATTACCACTGAGCCACCACTGCTCCCTATTAATTATTATTATCTAGCAGCGCCCCGCGGTTACACCCGCATTAGTTTCGATCTCGTGAGAATATCGGGATAAAAGGTATCCTATGAGTTAATCCAGGAAATGGTCTATCTATGTACCAATTTTCATCCAAATCTGTTCAACGGTTTATACGTGATTGAGTAACAAACATCCAAACATCTTCACAAACTTTCACATTTATCATATTAACTAGGATAAGTAGGATTAAACTTGCGTCCAGTTGAAAATAGGTTATTACTTTTAATTATTTCAGTACTCTCCCTGTAGGACCAATGTCTTATAGCAATGCTTACGTAAAATTATCTTAAAATCATTGAAACGGGAGACTGCCAACACTAATCATAGAGATTTTTTTCAAAACCAACAAGTACTCTCATAATAAGTTTTTATTAACTCTAGCGATAAAGTGTAGAATAAACTTCTTTAAATTCAACTCTGTTAATAAAATTTCCGCCCACAACAAAACACATTCAATTAGAATGAAAATCGCACATCCCTAAACGCAGAGGTAATTACAGCATTTATTGACTCACGAGGGGAGGTCAAATAATGAAAATATTTGTCCATTGATCGTCATTCCGCGCGTGACATAGCCGACCTATTGGCCTAATGACGTTCGATTGTCCCACTCACTCACATTTCAGCGTGACTCGTCGCATTTCTATATTATGATTTACGCCGTTTCAGCTTGTATGGCGTTAATGAGTTTTTTTTGGTATGTGTGGGTGTTAATTATGCGGATAAATTGTTGGGATCCGAATCCCATTCGATGATAATTGCTACAGGTTTGGAGTATGTTCGGCTTTGGTGTTTTAGGTAAGTGCTTGTTAGTTAGGGGGTGTGTAATGTTAAGGCGAAAGCGTGAAGGTCGTAGTTCGCAATTTGCAGGTCAGTAGTAGGTTGTACAGACGCCAGTACATCATGCTACTACAATCTGTTAAATTTCTTTAATAGATTTTCAACTTTATCGCTAAAGCATAATGTTCAAAGTTGATTGGGAAAATTTGACAGTTTCGGGTAGCTTGATGTGGTGGCGTCTGTACGTTGATCTAAATATGATTCGTGGTCGCGGCAGAATTATTATCATATACTCGTAAATCATCAATACGAATAAACAAATTCAAATTACCCTATGTAATGACTATTTCATGAAATCATGATATTTGAGGCCAATTCTAACTGAACTTGTGTTGCTGATTCTAAGTATAAAAAAAATTGTAAAGTCATATTTGTTACGGTCGCGAATCATATTTTAATCAACATAAAATCTGAAACTGACCTGCAAATTGCAAAAAAACGTAAGACAATTTTAATTTTCCCGGGCTACCTAGCGCATCCCCTTTAAGATGTCACAGCAAATAATTATGCTTCCACTGTGTAGGACCGGTAAAAATCGAATATATGAAGTTTCACCACTCATGTCCAATTTCCGACCAACCAATTAGCATACCGAAAGTCTCTGCTATCTTTTTGGTAGAATTCCTTTTTCACTTTTTACAAAACCCGCGGGTGGAGTAGGTCTTCTCTATTTTGCTGGATAATATACGTAAGCTCAAATAGGGATGGAATTTCGACTCGATAATCTAAACCATATTTAGCATGCACATGTATGTTATTTGTGTTAATTACTGTGAGATCTGATCCAGAATCAAGCAAACATTAGCTTGGCAATTTCTGTAGGCAATAATCTGGCGCAAATCCCCATGCGATTCGATGATAAGACTATTAGCTGTACATTACATTGAAGTAACTGTTAATTTGTCAGCAAATTTTCCCTGATGTTATAATTATGATATTCTCCTTTTAAACTAAACACACACAAACACCCTCACATCTCATGAGGCCTTAATTTATTGAGGAACCCACAGGCAAGTCCGGCTAAGTAGACGTCAGTCTCCTACAAGATCCATTCCCAAAAAAAAAGGAAAAATCTGAAATAACCTAACGAACTTCATACCATTATTATTGTCATAATAATTCATCAAGGAGCATATAAGAAGAACAAAAGGGACCAAACTAATCTCGAGTACTAAGTACTTTTGTTTCGAGGATGATAGATAAAACTGCCTAACTAATACTTGCTAAAATTGTATACGTGTGAGGGGAATTTTCACCAAGTTACCAAATGCTTGTGAAAAATATGGATAAGGCCCGTTGGTCCATTGTCGGTGTGTACAACATCGTATTTAGAACTTTGGGAATGAAGAATGTTTTATTGTAATTAAAGTTGTTTCATTTATAGGCAGTATTATGACTTATTTTACAGGGTTAATGATAGATTGAATGAGCCATCGAATTAAGCTTTTATTATTTATTTTATTTTAGCATTTATGTACATACATAATTATATAAACAGACATGAAAAAAAACAGAACAGAAAAATAAGTCTCTTACATGTAAGAGAAGAATATCTACTTATTGTTACATTATGGTATTATTAACAAATAGGTACAAACGCCAGCATATCAAGCTACGAGTACTACAATCTGTAAAATTTATTTAATAGATTTTCAACTTTATTTCTAAAGCATAAGGTTCAAAGTTGGTTGGGAAAATCTGACTGTTTCGGGTAGCTTAATGTGCTGGCGTCTGTACATACACATAAACTCACGCCGCGAAACTACAGAACGCCACCTGCTACGATCCTTACATACTCCTTTGGCCTCATTTATGTTTATACATCTGGGGGCCTAAAAAGGCCACTTTGGCAGAATCATAAAAGGATAACATTATGAATCATAATGGACAGTTAACTGTTAAGTTAATCGTATCAAATCCCTTTGGTGAAAAATTTTTCAGATATTTTTTTTTGTCTGTGCTAAAATACCAATCAATCCAATCCAAATCCAATCCCAATCTCTTTGATATAGGTGCCAACGTAGTGCAGCGAAAAAAAGAAAAACACGAACTGTCTTTGCCATATTATGATTCATAATGTTATCCTTTTATGATTCTGCCAAAGTGGCCTTTGCAGGCCCCCTGAACATACACGCACGCCGGTTGCGAGTTCTACGCACCTGACCTTTCTGAAGAACATCACCAATAAAGCTATAATTATGTCCTCCTAGTGTGTACCACCCACATAATAATATGCCTTGGAAATACCAAATATTAACAAATAAACCATTAATATTAGTCGATGTGCCTCGTAGAGCAGTGGTGGCCAAGTGGTAACGGCCGCGACTTACGAGTTGTAGGTCGTAGGTTCGAACCCAGACAGGCGCTTTACTTTGTGTAAATTATTTCATCACCACTGCTCACAAAACGGTGAAGGAAAACATCGTGAGGAAACCGGCATGTCGCTAGAACCAAAAATTCGAAGACATGTGACATCTACCAACCCGCACTGGGCCCGCGTGGTGGATTACGGCCCACTCCCTCTCACTGAGAGGAGGCCTGTGTCCCAGCAGTGGGAACATTATAGGATGATGATGATGATGATGTGCGTCGTTGGTGGCTGGCAAGCACTACTGCTGAGCACAAGGCCCTGGGATCGATTCCCGGGTGTGTGTGTATTCTAAAGTGTTATTGGGTTTTTCATCTGGAATTTCTCAGTATCAGCCAGAGTCAGGATTTGTTCCCGGTTGATGACAGGCTTCTCATTACATGAAAATTAAAAATAACTGGGGAAATGTGAGTGTAGTATTGGTGGTCAATTGGTCATACACACGTTAAGGCTCCTGCAAAAAGGCACGACGCACGACGCGAATCGGTGCCTTTGTGTCGCGCGCTTTTATCGCGTATCGCGCCTGTTTGAAGGAGCCTTAATGCTGTTGACACGTGCCGCTCGTGTATATGAGCCCTTAGGTGCACCTTTGTGTAACTCATTAGAGAATACTGGCGTTATGTCATGTTATTAGTCGATCTTTAGTCCTGAACGAACATAAAACCGTTGATTTCACCGCATGAAAATAATTGTCTCATAAAACAAAACGGAGGCGCTTCGTTACGTTCTATCATGATATAGGTCATATATGATGGGCCATAAATACGATTATTACGTTTCCCTCGAACAAAGCTTTATCTGCTTCTCTTATAGCTGCGGTGACGTAATATAGATGTCAGCAAATGTAAGGGAATCTCCGTAAGTTCAAACGTCATTACCTACCGTTTGTTTGATTGCTTACAGATAGCGGGGCGGGAATGAGCCCGAGGCGCTTTGGATTCGAATTACTCAAGGGAACTTACATAAATGTTAACGGGTCCGTTGTCGCCCGTTCTCTAGATATCTGGTTTTATACATAAATGTCATATTCCTTCATGACAAAGAAAGAAAAATTGTCACAGAAACAAGTGCACATTAAAAGCTGGACAAGTGAGAGTCGGACTCTTACACGAAAGGTACGTACGTACCACAAGGCAAAAAAACACGTTTCTTGTTTGCCTTTAATTTTTATTAACTTTATTTTATTATTTGTTGTTTTATCGGCAATAGAAAAATACATACAACTAGCTTCATATTTTCTGACTGACCGACTTCTTGATAATTCAAAAGTGCCTGTAAATGGTTTAATTGAAATAAATGCTTTGAGTTTGAGTTTGAGTACACACTCTGTGAAAATTTCAACTGTCTAGCCATTACGGTTTATGAAATAGAGCCCGCTGACACTCATATGGACGGCTGGATAGCGTAGGCTTAATAAAGGATTCTCTTAGCACCTTTAAAAGATACAGAAAAAGATAACTCGAATAAATTACACTTAGTACCAAAAAAGAAAAAATATTAAAGGATTTTGCAACTTAAATCACGTATGTACGATTTAATACAATTTACGAGTATGTTCCTGGCACGTAAATCCGCACAGCAATAATGTGCTAGGGCGAAAATTGTTACAGCGCTTATTTAGTGTTAAGTCCGTTTTTATTACGTCTCAACCCTAACGTGGTCCATTTCGATAACATGATTTTTACAACACAAGGGTAACGTTGAGCCATCAATACAATTCAGAGCATCATTCAATAGAAATATATCTTGCTATAGCGAACTTAAGGGGTTCCTACATAATTTATACGTGACTCTTGATAAAACTTAGAGGGAAAATGTACAAAGACGGTAAATTATGGGGTAATACATTCTAGCGTACATTATTCAAATGCAGTCTCACTTAGTGCAGTTGCCATCGTAGATCGAAGTGCTCAATGGATTTATCCTGCCCGTTGTTAATTTATTGCCGATCCAGCAGAGGGCGCTGAATAACAGCTTCCTGTACAAAGCAGTATCTGCGGAATTTACATGTGATATTACTTTTGTGCTGGAGTGTACTTTTTAATTCTAAGACGCTTGTGTTTGAAGTTAAAAGCAAGTTATGCTTGGCTACTTGTAAATGAAAAAGCATTTTGAATGTTTTTTATTTTTGTTATTGTATTTGCTTACTGCTGACGTTTTCATACTGACGTATACACACGTAGACATTAAATGAATGTAAGATAGACTCGCGTACATTTACGCAAGGTTTCCAACTAATTTACGCCCACCATTTGTGGTTACAAGCTACTCGTTTAAGATTAAGCTGCCATATAACCGAATCCAATCTAGAAAATTACACCCAGTAGACATATTTTACAAGAACTCATGCAAGGTCCATAAAAGTCGTAATCCAACACATAAACAGTGTCCTAAATAATCCCAACCGTCCATTACGAGGATATTTTACGGTCATTTAGCTCATAAAACCTAGACCTGTTTCCAAGGCGCTGCGGCTCACACGGCCTGTCACAACCGTGTTCCCCAATTCCTAAGACCGCGCTTTCTTCTAATGCGCTCGCAGTGTTCGCGTGCCCGGACCAATTTGTGTTGGCGCCTTATCGCCCAAGCTAATGTTCAGTGTAATGCCACTTCCGACATGAAAACTGTTCCGAACTTATTGTTCTCCCCATCGGCTCGACTCTTTAAAATACTGTGTATGGATAAACACGGGCGATAGGAAGCAACCCGTTTCCGTAAATTTGGATTAAGACCTGCTAGTGTTGTTGAGATTTAGATTGTTTCCTTTGTTTACGGAGCTGTCAGAGACGACAACATTTTCATACAATAGTATTGTACAAAAGACGGGTTAACGTGACGTGTCTTATTGCCGCATACCAATATTCACTGCTTTTATATTCGCTTCAAAAAGGCGACATTTTTATGAAATAGTACAAGGATAAATCCGCAATATATATTTATCGTGAATACACATATTTCGTGTGTCAGCACAAGCAGGTGCTCGCTCAGAGTTGGTCCCGTCAGCAAACATAACAGCGGCCATTATTACAGTTGCGTAGTTTCCCTCACCTCCCGACTCGGGACCCGGTCGGCGCATCAAGATATATCGCCGATGTGAGCCACGGAAGAAAACACTTTTTCATTGATTCAGTGCCACATCTGGCGACATAACGCCTTTGGCTTTCCATTCTGATGACCTGACTTGACATTTTTATTGCTCTCCATATTTTTGCGCGCCTCCAAGGCATTTATGGCACCAGGGTAAAATATTGTGAAACTTGAAGGAGGACAGAACAGATATTATGATATTACTGACACGATATATTGAAGAACTTTTGACGGCGATGGGATGCTCGTAGCACTGGCCTTTCGCCTTTTTTATCGCACTTCTTTTATCGCAACAGTTTGTTCGGGTGAAGTAATGCGTCAAAATAATACCGTTCCATATTGTGCCTAAATGTCTGGGAATTAAATAGGGTCACAGTTTTTTCGGTAACTTTCTTTTAATATCAGAAGGCAGAAGATAATGTTATTATTTTCAATACTGCTAATGTATTTATTTCTGTCAGCAATTAGAATTTATTCTAATTGCTGACAGAAATACATGTTTTCTTCTACTACATATTCCATTTACGATGCTAAACATCCAACTAAGAAGATGTTAATGTTTTCATTTAGAACGCGGCATTGATTATTCTCATACAGCTAGAGTCGATAAGGAAGAAGAGAACTGTTAATTGCAGAGTTTCCCAATACTTTGCTCGATCAATAAATTAATCGTGCGGATGAGGTCTTAAATTAAGAAACTTTTCGGTACACCTCTAATCTCTCCTGAAAGCGACAAGAGAAAAACTTCCGTAATTCAAATCGAAGTGGGGACATAGACGCACTTCACATACGAATATATTACATTGACATTAAAGTTTTTACCAACATTGATTGATTTATCATCAAGAACTAATTCGTACCCGTTTTTTTCCACGAAACGAAACTTCTCGCCGAGAACTGTCAAACTTCGTGACGGGCGGCTCTTATAACAAAATACAATTTGTCATGATTGATCAAAGAACTTGGCCAAAACAAAGACAGATCCCGTAACAAAGCCGTCTTTTGTCAAAGTATTTTTTGGCTAGCCTATTGAAGGCTTTTAAGAAGTCAGACTTCTTCGTTCCAAAAGTTAGGCAAAACTTTTTAATCAATTATTTTTACGTATTTTTTGTGGACTTTCCATTATGTAATGACTTGAGGCTGTGCTTGTTTTTAAGCAGCCAGACTTTCTAAAGTTCTAGACATTGTTTCTGGGAAAAAAGTGACAACTTTTATTTAATATCGAATCTGTTCTTCTATATTCAGCCGTCAGACATGTCAAACTTATGTCTGTATCAACATTCTTTTTGTTTTCGAAAGAACGCCTGTCGTTCGACGACAGACAAAACAAGTTATTCGTGCGACACCAAATTTAGCTCAAAAAATTTACATGCGTGGGGTCTACGAACACGGAACATAAATAGCACAAATTAGACCGTTTAACCTTTGATAATTTAGCTAAAAATTATTTTAGACTACGTACACGCATTTACATCTTCAAAGCGTTTCTAAGTACAGGTTGAATTTCCAAGTGAATTGGCGGTAAACATAATGTTTTTTTTTTCAAGCCACTTGGTTTGGGGAATAAACAGGGTGATAAATATTCATGAGGAAAGTAAGCCTTCTTGTCATAGGCCCTGAGGGCCTGATGGATGGCGAGCGTGCCTTCCCGTTATTATATAACCACGTATGTATAGGACCACTTTTCTACCTTTATGTAGGTAAAATATATTTATTTCAGTATTATTTTAATTAAATTGTGTGTTATATGTTTCACGGCATAGATTATACCACGTCTTCATTTAAAAGGCAGTTAAGAGATATTAGTTCTAGAATCTAACGTTGTTTTATTAAAAAACACTAGCTTATGCTCGCAGCTTCGCCGGCGTGGATGTTCAGGTTATAAACTATCTGTGCGCCAAAAGAGATGGCCAAAGATTGTTAAGACCTGTACCCCAGAATGTACAGAGGTGACATATATGTCGTTCAATAGGACAGATCTTCAATAATTAAGAATTATAAGTTACCTAAAGCTATTTTAGAATGTTCTTTATTAAAGTGACCAAGACTCAAACTCAAACAAGATTGTTAATAAAACTTACGACTATATTAGTAAGCACAGACACTAAACAAAAACACAAGAAATAATGGTTGGTCACCGTTGCGACATTCCATGAGAGACGGCACAATAGTGACCCACGTAAACACAGTCAAGGTGACTCGCAACCATATTTAAAACACTGTTGGAGCCGCCCCACATCCTGCGCACCAGGAAAGCGCACCTTTTACGCATGGTTGCGTAAAAGCAATCTACATGCGCATCTGCGAACATCCCTGATGCACTACAGAAACGGGGCAGCCCCACAAGTGTCCTAAACGCTATGCAGTCGTGGAATAAAGTTATGAATATACCAGTATTTTACATGGAGCGACTGCCTATCTGAGCTCCACAACCCAGTTACTGGCTAATACGATACGGTTTGGTAAGACTGGTTGACAGATTTTTGGGCTTCTGACTATCCGCACCGACTGTCAAAGATCCACGAATGACAGCCGGGACCAACGGCTTAACGTGCTTTCCGAGCCACGAAGGGGTTTTGGTATGTAAAGATGGTCAGCCATCCACAGACCAACCGCGGCAAGCATAGCTTAACCTGATCGATCGACTTGTGCGGCTGTTATTATTTAGCCACGGTCCCCTCCAGTTATATTATTTAAAAAACTGTGATACAGTGATCAAAGTGATAAAATAAGAGCAAGATAGGTAGGTATACCATTTAATAAATGTTGAAAGTAGTGCAGTGAAATATAAAGGCTAATGTGAATTTCAACGGAACAGCTTTTTATAATATTTTTGGACTAAAAGCTGAAGTGCTTTTAATGTCCGAAAAGCGTAAAAATTTTAAAGACTTTAAAAAGCTTTACGTGGAATTTACAAAATAGTGTATCCACAGTGTAGTGTATGTATTATTTTTTGTCTCCTTTACTCTTTCACACGCTGTCTACATCTCTCTATTTATTGTCCTATCGCAGGTATGCTGGAAGAGATTTCTTATGAAATAAGCATCACCTTTGTACCTATTTTTGTTCTGATTTATTTCGTGTCTGTTTATATATGTGTGTACATATATAGTAAAATAAATAAATAAATTGTTCGAGTATACGAAACCTTGTTTCGTTACGTTGTTTTTGTAGATTCATACCGGTTATCAATTTGTATGTCCACTTCACAGCTGCACTATGGTTTTCCGCTTTGCACATATTTCTTAACAATATATTCTGGATGTTTGGAATTTAGCCCGGTTGATCGCCCTATTAGCAGGGCCGTCTTAAAAATATTGGGCGCCGGGGTGCGATAATCAGTTTGCGCCCCCTTTGCCAATAAAAAGAAATCAAACTTAATTATTGTGTTTCATTTTTAAAATGATTTCCACCAATTTTTTCCAAGGGATTTTTTCGTGGCGGTGCGGTTACAGCGCTGGAGCGTTGCGGTTATAATGAGTGATTAGTAATGACCTGATCGGCTTGCGCCCCCTAAGACCATGCGCCTGGGTGCCGCGCACTCCTTGCACCGCCGGGTAAAGACGGCCCTGCTTATTAGATAGGACATAAACATAACTGGCGAAATGTGGATGTACTGTACCTCTGCCTCACCTTTCGGGGATTACAGGCGTGATGTTATGTTAAAATATTTATGTGTCTTACTGTGAACTGCACCCTAATTG
Organism: Luperina testacea; assembly: GCA_927399505.1. Lineage (NCBI taxonomy): Eukaryota > Metazoa > Arthropoda > Insecta > Lepidoptera > Noctuidae > Luperina > Luperina testacea. The sequence goes on along the minus strand of OV656768.1, from coordinate 10,192,128 downwards.
CGTAACACATTATAAATCTCCATCTGAATCATTTTGACAGATATTGCTAATCCATTGCTTCATATGTTCGAAAAATGTGTCTGCTAAACAACGTTAATAACGCAATGAATGTTGTTGAACTGTCAAAACGAAACTCATTGCTACAGCAGTGCGATTCTGTAACCATCTCACCGTGAAAACTTAAGTGATGTGAGCGTGGAGTGAGCTATCAATAGTGTCAATTCCTAGCAAAAACAAAGTCACATCAACTAAGTTTTCACGGTGAGATTTTTACAGAATCGACCGGCTGATAGTGTGTTACGCAATTACCCCGCCGGTGACCTTTTAAAAAATACAAGGTGTTTTTTGATATTTTACATATAGTCTAGGGTATGAATGATACCATATCAAAGAATCAACTGGCATAATAATATGAATTATTTTTCAATTATCTTTTTTATTTGTTTTAATTTTTCTTAAAAATAAATCAACGAAGTCACGATTATTAATAAATAACAAATATTATAACGTCGCATTTTCATAGTTTTAAATATTTATTGGGGAATGAAAATTAATACTACTACTACTACTACTACTCGTATTGATCAATGAAACTTAGGTACATGATATTATCTTCGAAACTATGCATTTTTAGAACACATATTCTAGGACGTTTTGTATTATTTTTACTTATAGAATGTAACCCTAGTTATGGGATATAAAAAAAAACACGTTGTATGTATCGCCAAGTACAATTTGAATACTCGTACGTACCAAAACAGTTGGTCAAATAAGATAAAATCAAACTAGGATATTACCTATTTACTCAGAGCCTTTGCATCGCGAGCCCGATAAAAGCGCACTTTGATGTCCAAACATTGTGATATTTGTTAACCCCACATACTATGCCTGACCCATTTCCAGCTTTCAACGTTTTCGAGACCTCGGGCCATTCATAATCGTCTTGTCAAATTTTTTCAAGTGCGTATTCAATAAAACATTTCTACTGACTACAGTCACGATCATAAATACGTTACACGAGACTCTTCGCTACCTTATCCATAGGCCCTTCTTACACACACGTTTTTCTTGCCGTTAAAAACCTACGGTTTATTCATCGTGTGTTGGCCTTGGCACGTTCGTCAGTGTTGTATGAATCACTATGGAAGCTGGTACACAGACACGATTTTTCTACGGTGCGGTTTATAGGGCGTATTGTAATGAAACCGTGCAAGATTCAAAAGCAATTCTCTTGTGAAGTTTAAATAGAAATTTTAAAGTGTTACGAACATCATATCCTGGAAACCATATTATGTGTTATGAAATAAGTCTTTTCTCAAAGTTACAATCATTATTTCACGAGAAATCTCTTTTGAAATTTGCGTAAGTATATACGAGTATGCTCGAGACTGTACGTGGATCTATGAAAATAAGTGAAAATCTTCTGAATGCCCTAAATACGATGAAATTTTCTTGAAAATGTTCCGCATTTCACGTTTATAGCGTATGAGGAAATACAACGTCTGCCAGTGATGTGGCTGAGGATTTTATTCAAATAGTATTATGAGCAAGCGTATATTTTTATTTTCGATTTGACACTAATAAATTACATTTTGTACACGGGTTAGGCTTTTAGGTGAACGTGTTATTTAAAAATGAAACAATTTATTCACTAACACAATTCATCATCTGCCTAGCCTTTTCCCACTTATGCTGGTGTCGGCTTCCAGTCTGACGGTGGCGACCCCGTCATGGCCGCGGAAGGTAGGGAGAGCGGCGCACCGCAATACTCCTCTCCCACCGCGGCCTCCAACCCTCAGCCGCGATGCCTCCCATACGACATCGCAGTCCGCCTCAGTTGTGATGTTGCCCAAGCAGCACCGCAACCTACTTGTTGGCCGCTACGTCGTCGGCTTACCGGCAAAAGCCCTGACGAGCGGCCCCTCCTCGGGTTCCTCTTCGCTTCACCGTGGGTGACCAAGCCACGGCTACTGAGCCCCCTCGCCTCGACAATGCGGGAACCCACCGGGCGGGATGCAAGTGTACCCAAGGACAACCTTGGTCTGTGTAGGACTTTTGCAGAATATGGAAACAAATATATTGGGCTATGGGTTTGGGTGGGGACTACGTTCCCTGCTTGACCAATGATAATATAATTTTTACGGAAAAATAGCAGGGGGTGTCTTGCACACTCAATAATGGGCCTCCAGAAACTGTCGCTAGCACATAGTAACGTTATTACTACTTATTAGACCAGACGTCAATTCGCTCATGTTCGCAAAAACATCTCTGAAAAATTTTCCACCGAAAATTCCATTCATAACATTAATCCCCGGGAACGCAACGCAAGCTTAAACCTTGTATTGGAGTATTTTTGGCACATCGATCTTGTTGTTCCGCAGCCAAATAATGAGTTAAGCGCTTATCATCAACCGCATCCGCTTCGAGCCGTGGCCAATGATTCGCTGATTGATTTCCTTGAACCGAGTATCTCCGTCTGCGATTTCCGCGTAAAAAAGCGCTAAACGATGCGGTGCAGCGCTAGTGGCTTCAGAATCGTATTGGCTTAAGTCGATACGTTGGTTCTTCGATATTATGATAGATTTTGCTTATGCTTGTGAAGTTAATACCTACAGTATCTGTTTACGATTATCTGCCTCGTTGGTCTTGCGGTCGCAAGCGTTGCATGAGCTAAGCGAGCTGAGCTGATGAGGTCTTTTTTTTCAGGATGGGAAATCATCAAATGACCCCGCCCGCTCTGAGTGGAGCGTAAGGGAGTGTCAGACTCTTACTGACTAAAACCCACCCGTGTTCCTTCCTTAGCCCTTTATGTTCCGGGCCAGCAGTAACCCTTTCGGACAATCCCGCTGACCCGGCAGGCTTCGGCCCCGACGGGCCCCTTCAATTGATGCTGACATCTCTTTGAGGCGCGCGTGGAACACGTACGCGCCGTCCGGCACGGGCTTGGTCCTGATCGGACGGTGAGCTACCCATTACTCTCCGCCCGCAGGCGCGCACCTACGGTGGCCGGGAGTCGTCACACGGCTCCCGACGCCCGGAGCGTCTCCCGCGGCGGCTAGGACGGGAGGCTCTCTCCCTCAACCGTCTCGCCGCCTCCTTCGCTAGCATGACTGCTTCGCAGAAGGAGGTGACTGCCCCCCACTCCTTCTCGCCCCGGACCATGGCTTGAACCAGGGCCGGACGCGAGAGGTCTCCGCCGCTGAGCTGATGAGGTCTTGGGTTTGATTCTCAGGTCAGGCAGTGTTATTGGGTTTTCACATCAGGAATTTCTCATTAGTAACCCCGATCCTGGATTTGTGCCCAGTTGATAGCCATAGGCTTGACCCCTATTACATGAGACTTAAACAAACCTGACGAAATGTGGGTTTACTATAGATATGCCTTCGCCAATCCCTTCAGGGATTACGGGCGTGATATTTTATTATTTAGATTACATGACAGATAATATACCCCGATAGTCTGACAACCAGTCTTACCAAGGGGTATCGTATTACCCAGTAAATGGGTTGTGTAGGTCAGATAGGCAGTCGCTCCATGTAAAATACTGGTAAAAAAGCTATCTGATGCATGATGCAAGTTAGCAGATGATGACATGACTGAGATAACGATATCTCAGTTATGTCATCATCTGCCTAGCTTTTTCTCCAGTCTGAACAGGCGGTAAAGCTACGAAGCTTTACCGCCTATTTGCTTATTAGGTAGTTCAAACAATTTCTAGTATGCTGCGTTGTACTGTTTTCAGATTCTGTCTACAAAACTGCTGTCTAACTTTAATAACAAAGCCAACAATAGACTAACCCACTCCATGGATGTAGGTTATTCCTAGCACACTACGAACATAGTTCTGAAATTAACCACATTATAGTGTTATATATAGTTTAACATCCAAAAAGCCTTCAACAAAATACGAGGTTTCCAGTTTCATTTTACAGTACATTGCAGTCTGCTGTCAGTTAAATAGCACCGAAGAAAATAATATTGTAACGCGCAATGGAACGAGAACTCTAACTTCATGCCGTGGCCTGTTCGCTGGTAAATTTAGGTTGGACAGCTTTAGTTATTGACGTTTAATTAATTCATAAATTCATCGGGTACTGCGCTGGTGTGAAACTTTGGTTTCCTGTCGCTCGTCAGTTTGATATTTTCCGTAAAATGACAATTTAATTTACTGTACACGATTAGTTGTCGTGTGACAATATACGTTAGTTGATGACAACCCAATTTTGTCGAATATTTTGTTACTGGTTGTGAATTTAAATTGACATACTAATCTTTATCAAATTGGTATGGTATGATACCTGCGAATGGTAGATAGGTATCACGTTTTTATTGAATTCCAGATGGCAATTTATTTTTTCAAGTTCGAATGATTGGATTTCACGAACGTGCCTTTTTCTTGCTCAACAGTTTTTTCGGCTCAAATCGATGGATACAATTGCGAATTTTTCAAGGCGATCATATGCGAATGTTTCAAAGGGTTTCAGCTACGGTAAGCCTCCAATAATAAAGTGTAAATGATGAGGGGCGAGTTGGGGGTGGTTAGAGTGATCCATTGCAGGCCCACGAAGATTTATGATAAGAGCCCAACTTACGGATGTCGCCACCCACTGCGCAACGTCTTGGCTCCCAGCTCCCGTGGAGTAAGGGTTACCTACTTCGAACATCATTTCTCTATCTTGTCTAACCCGTAAAATGTTGTCGGAGGTTATAGTTAAGAGAAGTCATTATCCTGTATCAAATAACTCAGTGAGCACCTATGTAAAATAGCAGTCTTTATTTATTTATTTTATTAAGTATGTACACACAGTAAAATATATAGGGATACGACATAATTATAATGTAAAAAGAAAAGTAGACAATAGTGTATGAGAACAAGAAGATAAAAATATCAATATGTGAGGTCTAAAACTAAAATACTCAAATAATTTATGTGATATTAACTTTAAATAAGATAATTTGACTGCCGTGTAAGTGCCCAAAAACCAACAAAATATGCACACACAAAACACCTGAAAACCTAATCACTAAAAACCCACAAAACAACCGTGGAAACTACTCTCACAACAATCGCACAAAAGTTAATATTCAGCCCGTTATTCTCCCACATTTTTCCTTTGAGCAACACATTCGAGCGTAATTTTTGCAAAGTTAACATTACCGGGCTATGTTAACATTCTGCGGCAGATTAACAAGTAATCAGTACAAATTAGTGAGGCGGCTGACCTCCTGTAATGCCGCATTACATTTTGCATTAATTACAGGTTAGAAACTCACTTAGCGATTCATGAAAGCTTTACAAATCGTTTGTAAAATTGTGCAGATTTATGTTTTTGTATGGTCGATTTGTGATGTGAAAGTGAATTAATAGCATACACAGGGTCAAAATAAGTTAGCTAGCCAAACTCCGCAGACGTGATGACTATCGATAACAAAACACAAAAAAAAACTGTTTTTCTCAACTAAACTTCATGTAGCAATACTATCAGCGCTCGTAGAGAGGTAGTTGCTGAAAATCAGCGCTGTTTACGATAGGTTCGTCCGAAGTCACAGCATTTTGCTGAGCAACGACCTGTTCTGGCACAGATGCGACGCACGGCTTAATTATTGTTCTTATTAATGTTGTTTGTTACAAAAGTAGTTATTTTTCCACTCTGCAATTGGCATTTTTGTTTTTGTTTGATTGTTTTTGTTTACATTCACGTTTTGTTGTCATATGTAAGCAGGGTCGCGGGCGCATCACGTATTGTCAATGTCAAATAATAGTGTGTGTTGTCGTGTTGTCCTTGGTGCCTGGCCCTGATCTCAAGCAATGAACAAAATTGTCAACTTTTTCTAAGCTTGAATACGAGGCTTTTGACTACGTTGTGTCTGTATTTTGTCTTTTTTTAAATAATTTTTAATTTTTATTTGCACTGTGCGTTTTTGTTTGTGCAGAATAAACAAATTTTCTTTCTTCTTTCTTTATCGTTGACCCCAAAACAAATTAGCTTAATTTTTATTTTGATTTATCATGTTTAGATATTGATTCCCATCACGTCTGCAGAGTTTCCCTAGCTAATTTAATTTAACCCTGTTTATTATATTATTATTAATTAGCTTTGTTTAGTTTCTGTCTTTCTTTTGTTTTTCTCTGTGATACGTTACATATCATTTTAGGTAGTTACTATAGTCGGATGTAAGAAACAGCTTGCTGCCAAAATTCTTGATAAAGTATATAAACTTATCTTACTCGTTTTCTTCGAGTTTCACTTTATGGTGAAAAATTGTATTTTCATCAGAAACTAACATGAAAGTATAAGCAAGTAAAAGTTAAAATTATGTCCAAATAATGGAACATGACATATGTCCTTCAGAAAAATCCTAGGTCTTCATGTCATGTAATAACAATATCCCGATTTCGTTTTGTACCTATAAACTAAATTATTTTTATTCAAATACCTAGAATAGATTCTGGAAAAAATGAAACATTTATCCTATGAGCCGATACATCGTCGGTACCAACCTAAACCCAAACTACAAAAAGGGAATTTCGCCTCAAAACATAATAATATTTGAAGAAATTCGATTTGTGTTTACCGTGTGTCTACTAACTGGGGAAGCGTCGTGTTAACATTGGCTAACGGGTCCGGACAATGCTTTCCACGCGGCTTGCACAGATAAACTTCGGAATGGTCTCAGAAATCTGTCACACAAAAACCACCTCACATCCGCTAAGATCAGGGGCCAGAATCGTACGCGACCATCTATTGGCCCGAATAATCATTCATGTAAATGGCATGCCTCGGAACCAACATTACGTAGTTTGCCCTCGATACGAGAGTCAGGATGAATGGATTTAGCGAATCCTGCGTTGTTAATGCCGGCTTAAATCCCATATTTTGATGCCTCTATTTGTGAGGCTACTCGATATGTTAATGAGATGGATTTATATATTAATAAATTATAATTTTGATTAAGTAAAATATAAATATTTTATACTAAAACATCCGAGACATTTTTGTATGAAAAGGGCGTTGTGAATAATTCCACATTTTCCCGGGAGTCCACTGATATAATGAAATGACAGGCTAACGTAGGTACAGAAATATTCGTGGTACGCGCGACGGCTTGTGTGATGCACACGCCTCCCCGTGGCGGCCGCGGCCCGCTCTGTCATTGCGGAAATATTTCGTTAAAAAACATTCACTTTATCATCAGAATATGACGCGTCCATATAACCGCAAAATTTTATTACGTGCTGCTCACGGCCCGTAGTCCCATTCTCACTTTGCTAAGTCAAGTGTACTACAGGTTCATGCTTAGCTTAACGTTATAACCACTGGCTAATGTTCTGATTACGAGTTATAGCAGGTATTATGATTTTGCATGCACTTGTAAATTTTATAACGGTGGTTAAAATTAGCGTAGCATTTAGAGTCTTTAAGGGTAGGCAATTAGAAAGTAATAAGTTTCTAACGGAAACTGTAGTACTTGGAACCTACCTAGTATACGTAAGGTACAAAAGTTTCATCGATTTGGGTCTCGGCTCTAGTTAATTAAAAGTCATTTAGCTGTGGAATGTCGAAGGTCATGTTGTTTATCTAAGTTGCCGCTTAAAACTGACAGGAAAAATGTTAACCTGTTAGTTACAATCGCGGCGCGGGCGACGATGGACTTCGACAACAAAGTTATCGTGATCACCGGCGCGAGTTCCGGCATCGGAGCAGCTGCCGCGCTATTGTACGCCAAGCAGTCTGCCAAAGTTGTGTTAGTTGGAAGAAATGAAGAATCTTTGAACAGAGTTGCGAAACAATGTGAAGATACAAAAAGTATTAAACCTCTGGTGATCAAGGCAGAGTTGTCGCTTGACGACGATGTGAAGAAAATTGTTGTACAGACAATAGACACATTTGGCCGCATTGATGTCCTCGTGAACAATGCTGGAGTAGGAGTCCGAGGAAGCATTTTGGAAGGTGTAGAATTACTTGACCGTGCTATGGCAACTAATTTGCGTGCAGTGTACCACCTGACAAGTTTAGCGGCGCCGCATCTCATCAAGACAAAGGGGAGCATTGTGAACGTATCGAGCGTGGCGGCCTTACGACCAATCAAGGACGTAGATTACCTGCCGTACTGCGTTTCGAAAGCGGCTCTGGACCAATTTACGAAGTGTGTCGCAGTGGAGTTGGGTCGTCATGGTGTGCGCGTCAACTCAGTCAACCCGGGCGGTACAAACACATCATTCGCAGAAACAGCTGGTTTTACCAAAGAACAAGTTTCGGAATTATACAAAAGCCGCAGCTCATTGTACCCGCTCGGTAAAATGGCGGAAAGCGAGGAGGTCGCCGACCTGATTCTTTATCTATCCAGCGATCGCGCGCGCAGTATCACGGGCGGTATTTACATTATAGATAACGGCGAAATATTGGTGTGATGTTATTTTATAATGTAAAGCTCAACACGAATGTTTGTTTAGGTTTGCACTTTTTGCTTTCCTTCAGTGATTGATTGGAATGAAATATTTCATACAAGTGTGATTATGTTATAGTAAGTTTAAAGTAGGTAGGATTTTAGTTAGTACTGAAAAAATTCCCTTCATACAAACGTTCATATGTATTTAAACAGTGCGAACAGTGCACGTCTTTGTAACTAAAATTGGTTAGTTTTGTAGCTTTCTAGATTTAGGTCTACTAGACACACTATACTTTTTCTCCTTTGTCTCTTATTTTCATATTTCAATGTCATGCATAGCTACCTGTTATTAGCATGTTTACTCAAATGCGATTTTTTTTTAATTAATTTGAATTATAAGTGACAGTGTTGTTGGTGTGCTTACTCGAAATTAATAAGTAAAGAATTGTACAACATTCACAAGGAATTTTCATTTGGAACGTCGTCCCTTTAGTCCGGGAATGCATTACCAACAGACTTTGGGTAGGATAGTACGAGACATCACATAAAGTAAATTACGGGCTTCTAAAGGCTCATACGACAAACTATTTCCTGATTTTCTTTTACTTAGAACAAAAATAAAGTAGCCTCTGTAAGCAAGCCATATACTACGAAGAACAAGAACTTAGTACGTGTAAGAAAGGATATAGGGGCTAACATAAACAGGTCAGTAAGTAAGTCTGTTAGCTCAGCAAATATAGTTCCTGTTGACTTAGTTATTAGTCTTAATATTGCATGCAGTGAACTAGAATATGTGCGAAGCAAAGCAAAACTTATGGTGGACGCAAATGAGGACTTCGGAATTGATACACAGAGGATGTGGGAACATTAAACTGATGTACGGCCTAAGTTGAAGGTAGTCGCAATGGTATTATACCAACTGTGCACCATGATAAAATAATATGTCGTCGCAAGCGGTTAATTTAATATAAGGGTAATACTGTTTGGTTATCTGTGCCTAGTATTGTTGCTAGTGTTAACACTGCCATTATTTTGAAGACATTGTACGCGGCTGTTCATGAACATATAATATGTTCGTGAACATAATTATAATATGTTCATGAACATATTATATGTTCATGAGCAGCAACATATAGGTATCGGGCAGTTTCTGAGAATAGGCTTCGTATACAGCGCGCCAACAATACTTATGGCAAACGACTTACCGGTTAAATATTATACCGAGACTTATTAATAGTCTACCATCAGAAATAAACAAATGTATTACACAGAAAAATATCAAATGTAAACTTAAGTAATATTACTTAAGTATTGTAACTATTTGTAGACCTAAAGATGTTATTAATTGTATCAACTAACGCGAGCTATTGAGATAGAGTCATGATAGCACAAGTGGTGGTTTGTTAGTGGTTTTTGGTTGTTATTTAATATGAATAATCCTGTATTCTTTTTTATAAATGACATAAGTAAATAAAAATTAAAAATATATATAAATTATCATTCCATAAATAATTATGGAACGATAATTTTGGCACGTTGCTATTCTATTACTTTTAGATCAGTACTTATAAGAAGCCACGTTATCTGTACATGAGTATTAATTTTATTATATCAGTAATGATGTTTTTATGTTTATTTGGTTTTTAGTATCGGTCATTGCTCCAGTTTTTTGCCAAAACAACCAAACAAAATAATGTGAACATTGAAACACGAACTAGAACAACATTTAGGTAGGTACTTATGTTACCAGTAACCAGTGCCTGTGGCTAAGTAATAACTGTCGCACGGTTCGATCGATCAGGTTAAGCTACGCTTGCCACGGTTGGATTGTGGATGGGTGAGCATCTTTACATACCAAAACCCCTCCGTGCCTCGGAAAGCACGTTAAGCCATTGTCTGTCATTCGTGGATCTTTGCAAGTCTTTACGGGTCGTCAGAAGCCCGAAAGTCTGACAACCAGTCTTACCAAGGGGTATCGTATTACCCAATAACTGGGTTGTGGAGGTTAGATAGGCAGTCGCTCCATGTAAAATACTGGTATTCAGCTGCATCCGATCAGACTGGAAGCCGATTCCAAAAAAAGTATATAGTAAGTAATAGTAGTTGGAAAAAGGCTAGGCAGATGATGACATGTGTTACCAGTAAATTGCGGGTAGGTATCAATATTAGTTGACACATCTTTAGCTCATTATCATTATGCTAATGCTGCATATTGTCCATCTCATTATGATAATATTTATACCATAAAGGTTCCAGCAAACAGGCGCGACGCCCGACGCGAATCGCGCGCGACACAAAGGCACTGCTCGTTGCGCGACTTCCGGTGCCTTTGTGTCGCGTGTCGTGTCGCGCCTGTTTAAAGGAGCCTTAACAATTAGATCATGACGTAAGTTACTAGACTCTAGTAATGTCAATGACTAGACTAATAAATGGCAGTTGAATTATTGTAAAGCAAGATGCATTGAATCCGTCTGAAGCCTATTTAATGAAGGTCCCAAGCACTGTTGCACTGGTAAGAATATAGGCTCCTACAAACAGGCGCGACAAGCGATATAATCACGCGCGACACAAAAGCACCGCTCGTTGCGCGACTTGCGGTGCCTTTGTGACGCGTGTCGTGTCGCGCCTGTTTGAAGGAGCCTTATAGCACAAGAAAATTAAATGTTAACCGCTTTATTTATAAACATTGCTTAAAGATATGTTATGATTGACATCTCTTAAAACGAGTTATTCCGGTATGATCCCCTGAACCCACCCCTAGTCCACCCCTTCTCCTCGATCCCCTGCTTGTTCGTCTTCTGTTTTAATCTCTGTTTTATCCACTATAAACTTTCTCATTCCGGTTTGATCCGCTTTTTCTTTTGTTTTTATTCCTGAAGGATCGTCAGCAACAAAAATAAGTACAGGGTTTATTGAAATACATAAGTAAGTAAGTTTTATAAGTTCGTAATTCTTACAGGAACAACGACTCCACATTTTCGTCTTTGTCAAGTCACCGCACCCGGTTTGAATCCTTTTTAATAATTTATAAAATATGGGTTTGAATCTCAGATTAAGTAGTCGGGTTGGGCTGCTAGTGCGCACACTGAGCCATCTAAACAGTTTGGTCGGTGATGAGTGCGCAAACTAGCCAACAGTCGATCGACGATTCTCGAACGATTTGCAAGTTTGTAACCGATTTTTGAAGATTACGGTCGCACAATGAAAATTAAAAAACTATTGTCCAGAAAGGTTATTATTGCTCTCATACATAGTACGTAGACCGGTTCCGGCAAAGTAAACTCTTTCGGCATAGGCCTAGAGTTCGGAGCGCGCAAGCGCCACTACGACGTCAACGTAGAGATATGTACGGCGCGGCGGTGGGGTTATTATTATTATTATTTTTTATTTTACATAACTCGGGACCATGCGGTCCCGGTCCTTTGGAAGGCGTACGAGGGGCCGAAGTCAACTCGCAGAGGCCCCTTACGAAATTTTAATGAAATGCGGCACCAATCGACGATTCAGGGATAATCGTCGGTTATGCACTATGCAAGTGCACCCAAGGATAACCCCCGGTTGGTGTAAGACTATTGCAGGATATAGGAAAACAAAAAGTTGGACTATGGGTTTGAGTGGCTAAAGTGGACTGGTTACCAAGAACTATGACCCCTGCCAATGTTTTATAATACACGGATAAAATGGCAAGGGGGTGACTTGCACACTCAATAATGTGCCCCCGGAAACGGCTGCTAGCACATAGTAACGTAGTGACATGTTGCCCAACATGTCCTGAGGCACTTATGAGGAGTGGAGAGGTATTCCACGGCTATCAGGATAATCCCGGAAGTACGGTCAAGATCCCTACCAGCATCTTATTGGAATGCTTCCTTCCTCCGAGCATGTTTGCTCTTGCGAATCTCCACTCAAGCCGGCCAATAAAGGCAAGAATGAGGTGGAAGCTCTGTTCCTCGTCATTGTTTACTCCAGCCGGCCAATAAAGGCAAGCCAGAGGTGAGGAACAAGACTGCTCCCAGGAGATAGGGTCCCCACAGACCTTATCTCCTGGGAGCAGTCTTGTCGCTACTGCCCAACAGCTCGCCACATGCTGCCCCGCGGGTTTCTGTATTCCTCTTGGTCTGGTTCCTCACCTTAGACCTGTTCCAGCAAAGTAAACTCTTCCGGCATAGGCCTAGAGTTCGGAGCGCGCAAGCCCCATCACGACGTCAACGTGGAGATACGGCAGTAGGGTTATTATTATTATGGTTTTTAAATTTAATTTTCTCAGGTTAGTACCTGGTATTTTCAGAATCTCACGGGTGTGAACCAAGGTGAGATTCTAGTTATTATTTTAGGAAGGTAAATTGCTCTGTACTGCAGTGAAATTATTGTCCAAGTCTAGTTTATTATTATAAATCCTGAAACGCAATTCACTGTTGCGCAGTGAAGTGGGCAAAGATGTCAACAGTCATTTGTTAATGATAGGTATCTTATATTTTATTTACGAGTACTATCTACATAATACATTTACTGAATAATTTAATGAATGTTTACATACACTTTTCGTTCTTAATAGGCATATTTTGGATAAAGTTATAGCGAGTCATTCTCAAGGCGGCAGTAAACAAAATTAAAAGTGATTTGTTATGCTATTAGGAAATTGTGAGGGTCGTTGCTATGGTGACGGAAACAGTTTAAACTTCGAACCCTTTGATAAGATTTGTGGATGTGCAGATAAAGTAAATAACGTAACTTTCGAATGTTTGAAGACATTGTCGGCTTTTATAATATCTGACGTGACGATATTATCGTGGACGTACACGACAATATCGTCACGTATCGTCTCTTCCCATAAAATGTATGGTAATACGTATACGTAATGCTGTTAGGCCCCTTGTTTTACAAAAAACAAAGAACCTAAAACCCTTCGCGGTTTATACGCCGTACGGCGTTGTAGATAAAAGTGTCTGTCAACAAGCTTTCATAGTGACAACACAGTTTATAATACAGGTAATATAGTTTATTCGCCGTACGCAGTAAGAGCCTACACGCGGAGAATAAACTCTAATTTTTCACAGCAAGAAAAACCTGTGTGTACAAAGGGCCAAAATTTAATAACGACTTTATATATTTCATACTTTTTTTGTTTCCTTGTGTTATCATGATGCCGTGCCGTGGACCTCACGGTAATATCGACACGTTAGAAATTACAAAAACGCACATTGGGACGATAAATAAAATTATGATAAAACCTTTGAACCTAATTTTCTGTTCTTTTTTCACCGACTTCAAAAAAGGAGGAGGTTTTCAATTCGACTGTAGGTACGTTTTTTTGAAGTGAAAACTTCTTTAGCGGCGTTGTACACTTTTTTTGTAAGGAGTAAAAAATGTTAAACTCGCGTCAGGACACGTGACCTGATCGAAAATTCGTAAGACGGATGGCCGTAGCCGGTACCGCGCGTGTTTTGTTTATAAGACGATTCACAAAATACACACGTAATTGTTCAAGTTTTCACTTCTGTCGACACTCCCGGAGTGCCAATTATATTTTTGTTTTTTGTATGTTTGTTATGCGATATCTCCGGCAATTGTAAACCGATTTCAAAAATTTTTTTTAATGGATATAGGTATGCCTCAGGGGTGGTCCCATAATTAATACCATAATTTTTTTTTGATATCATGTATCTCGGGACCGTGGGGTCCCTCCCGGTCCTTTGCAAGGCATACGAGGGGCGAAGTCAACTCGGAGAGGCCCCTTAGGGAATTTTAATGAAATGCGGCACCAACCGACGATTAACCCTGTATGCACTATGCAAGTGCACCCGAGGATAACCCCCGGTTGGTGTAGGACTACTGCAGGATATGGAAAAATAAAAAGTTCGACTAGGGGTTTGGGTGGCTAAAGTGGACTGGTTACCAAGAACTATGGAAGAACTATGACTTCTGCCTGATCAATGTTTTATATATATACGGATAAATTGGTAGGGGGTGACTTGCACACTCAATAATGGCCCCCGGAAATGGTCGCTAGCACATAGTGACGTAGGGACAAGGGGGCAACATGTCCTGAGGTGCTTATGAGGAGTGGAGAGGTATTCCACTGCTATCAAGACAATCCCAGAAGTACTGTCAAAATCCCTACCAGCATCTTACTGGAATGCTTCCTTCCTCCGAGCACGTTTGCACTTGCGAATCTCCACTCAAGCCGGCCAATAAAGGCAAGAATGAGGTGAGAGCTCTGTTCCTCGTCATTGTTCACTCCAGCCAGCCAATAAAGGCAAGCCAGTGGGAGGAACAAGACTTTTCCCGGGTTATCTCCCGGGAGAAGTCTTGTTTTGGGTCCGTGGGGTCGCTACTGCCCAACAGCTCGCCACATGCTGTCCTGCGGGTTTGTGTATCCCTCTTGCACAGGGATACACAAACCCGAACCCGAGAAGGTAAACCTTAGACCTGTTCCGGCAAAGTAAACTCTTCCGGCATAGGCCTGGAGTTCGGAGCGCGCAAGCCCCACCACGACGTCAACGTAGAAATACCGCGGTGGGGTTATTATTATTATCGTTTATTTCAGGTATTAACCCATAGCAATTATTAATAATACATTAAATTAAAATTACAACTAAATTAAATTACATTACATTATTAAAATTAAATTACATAGGATTTCACCACCAAACTAGCTAACTATTAACTTTGCTTGGGTAGTTTTTGAGTTATCTTCAACTAGCGACCCGCCCCGGCTTCGCACGGAAACATTATTATTATTATACATATAAACCTTCCTCTTGAATCACTCTATCTATTAAAAAAAACCGCATCAAAATCCGTTGCGTAGTTTCAAAGATTTAAGCATACAAAGGGACAAAGGGACATAGGGACAGATAAAGCGACTTTGTTTTATACTATGTAGTGATAATACGTATTTTGCCACTTAGTTTATATTGATGATGTTATAATAACTTCCAGTCACTGATATTTACAAAGCATGCAGTTTTGAAAAATAACTTTAATTTCGGAAGTCGGAGGCAAACAACGAAAATGCGAACCCAACGAAACTGACTTCCGAAATTAAAGTTATTTTTCACTTTGTAGTGTCTTATTCGGAAGTCGGTGTTTTTTTGTTTTTTAAGTTTTTTTTTTCTTGTCTGTTTATATGTGTGTACATAAATGGTTAAATAAAAATGTACCTACAGTGAATACCTCGAACAAATTAGTGTCAATGACTAGTTGTTTGTCGTTTGTAAGGCTAATTAGATGAGTAATCGGACAATCATTAATCATCCAGCTGTTTTTCTAAATACGAACTTAGATGAAACAAACAAAATTAATGTACCTTTGCACCTAATATTCAAAATAAATTATGCTTACCTGTAAATTTATATCAAAAGATTTCGTTCCTAATTTAAAGAAGAAGAGCTTAGACAGGTATCTAATCATAATTATTACTTGGAACGAACAAACTCCTAATTACCTGAATATTGTACAAAGCGAAATTCTAGTCGCAAAGTTGAGTTGAAAATGTTTACATTATGTTCTTTTATAGATTTTCAGAAGTAATTTAAGTACATCGCCTATACATACCTACACAAGTAATTAATGTTCCTTTGAAACACAGACTCCATTGATATTATTTTCTGGTGTCCCAATCGTAATTTTGGTATAATACATTCAAAGCAGAAAATAAGTATAACAGCGTGCAAAACATACTTATCTACCCACGACCTGAATATTATGACATCATAGATTATGTACAACACATTCGTAATCGTAACGTAGCGGAATATTTCGAAAGTTGGTCGGAGCTTTTATAAATAAATAATTAAATAAATAATGTCGCTGTTCAAGCTCTTTGTGGGAGGAGGGATCGTTGCGTGAGGAACGTGAGAGTTCCGACCCTCCGGGGATTTGTGAGCGTGGATTTTTCAATTTTTATTTGCGCCTGTAAGTGCTGCCTCTGTATTGGAGACTGAGAATAGTTGTATTCACGTTCACACTAGTTTTCGGTAAATATCAGCGACCAAAGCCAATGTCAGCTGCCTGTTTGCACACGTTGTTCTATTCCACGGATTCGTTTTGAAAAATCCAGCCGCAACGCACGTTCGGTGTTGCGTAGCCGCACGTCCTGCGGCCATCCGTTTAACCAAACACAATCGCTTCGTATTCTCTAATATTACGTCTGTGTTTCTATATGTGCTGCGGAACTTCTCTTTGTGTTTCAACTGCACAGCGTTGGTTTGTAAACAAAATGCAATTTGAGGGTTCGTTTTCAGTGGTTAGTTTTTTTCATATTCGGTCAGGAACTTTTACAATTAGTTCCTCTCATAGGAGTCACACAAATATGTTCTGAGTGGAAAATATTAGGTTCTGGTACTAAATTAACTTTTTTCTCATACTTTCGGAAAAATAACAAATTGAACGATATTTCTTCATTGACCCGGTCGTATTGCATAACATACTTCCATGGCGGCTTATTATTTCTTATACATCGGGCATAGGTACGCTTGTGAACTTAGCCGTCATAATGAAAATTTATGATCGGGGACAAAAATAAAGGAAACCATTATTATGTACGTGCGTATCGTCAGAGGCATACATAATTTTGTTTTTGCAACTTTTACGAATAAAAGGCAATGTTACGTTTGCCGATCCAAGGTTTTTTTTTTGTAAATAAACGTAAATATAACTACGAGAAAGAAAGAAGTGCAAACTTTAACACTTTATAACAAATAGTAGATTGTTTGCCAAGGGAGCAAACAACTATTTTGAAGGCGTGAGTATTTCTTTGAATCCAGAGCGGAGCGAAAGATTCAAAGTACGTCACTCCCAAGGTGGACACTCTACTTTTTATCACCCTATATGAAAAAATAAGAGCAACTTATGAATAAGAATAGTGCGTTTATTTATTTACATACAGTAACTTGAGGAAGACATACTCATTTTTTTATAAAACCAAGTAAAATTCTAATTTGAGTGAATAACCACGTACGAAGGCAGAATGCTTTTCGCGCGTTTTTTTATTTTTTCACAAACTTTTTTTAATTTAACTCGCGCGGTTTACTTTGTCATACAGCCTTTTATTTGTTCATACAATGTTTGTGATTGATATCTTTGGTGATTGAAACTTTTACTAAGAATATCCACATTCCAAATTCAAATCACTTTTAGTCCCTAGGGATTAAAGAGCTATTTTAGTCCCTGTTCACGAAGAAACACTAGCTCTTTTTGAATAGATGTGATAAAAATATTATTTTAGTATAATTACTTAAGTAATGGAAATCTTCGACAAGGGAAATATTTTCCCAGAAATTCGTTTGTAGGTATCCTGACCGTTTCCTTAGGTAAAACGTTTTCCTCATATTTTTAGCTTTAACTCATTCAAGTATAATAAAATTTATGTATTTTGCCAGACCATCCGGTGACATTAAAGAGCTATTTCAATAATTTTGGGTCCACATTCAAGACGCCCAAATTGAGAGGAACATGCAAGAAAAAAATGTCTGTGAACGTGATTCAACGCGACAACGGAACATATGTGTATACCAAAGAAAACATTATTTGAAAGGAAGTAAAAGATCAATCGCGACACGAGAACGGATTTTATGCAACATTTTGTACAGTTGGCTGCTTTAACGGGCGTATGATGTAAATGTAATAAACCAAATGGCCCTTCTTCCCTACTCGCGTGTGGATGCCACTCCATGAGTCGCTGTAAAATATTTTTATGCTTTATTAACTTAATGTTCCTATGTTACTTCTTGTACGTAAATAAATCTACCTGGATATTTTTCTTTTGCGGTGAAAAAGACGTTCGTTTAGTCAAACAACACGTGAAAATTACTTTGTTCTTATCAGATGTTGTCTTTGTGAAATATTATGGCATTAGCGTTATGTAGAGTGCCAGAGTAGCTGTCATAGAGGAAACAAAAACAAATGAACGTGTATTGTTGTGTTGTTTATGATGTACGTAACGCATGGTGCGTATTGTTTCATTATTAACACACGGGAGCGGTCGTTTCACTCATTTCCCAGTACTGAGAGAAATCTCCCCGACTGCCGTTACCATCCGCCTCCGAGTTGTCCGTCTTGCCAGTAATGGATGGTTTCATTTCCCTCCCCTTTCCTTCAAGTGATCTATACTCCAGCATTCGTCTATTAAGAACCATCACCGCTTGACTGATTGCTAGTGTTTACATTTTCACCCTCCAAAATTGCTTAATTATTCGTTTGAGAGAACATTAATTTATCTTAAATCGTACGTCAAATATCAATTCGGTGTTGAAAAAATGCTGAAATCCGCAAGCAAACTGTCGTGACACGATCGACAATAATTAGTTGGAGTGTTGAGTGCGGAGGAAGCTCAAGATTGATGGCAGAGGCACAAAGGTCTGTCGGTGATAAATTGCCCGATATTAGGTCATGATTTGGGGTGGGTATTTGCCTATCGGCTTCACTATCGGCCTTGCATTTTTTGTAAGTAGGGTTGCCGTTAATGTAAAGTGAATATGAAATGAGCTTAGTTAGTTTTTGACAAACGATGTGCTAAGTTGTTGTTATAAGGGCTTGTGCTCACTTGCAAATATTGTCGAGTGATTTCTTTTATGGTTGATTTAAGTCTCCCTCTTTTTCCTAACAAGTTCCCTCGCTGGCGAGGATTGTGATCCCTATTGAGCCTTTATCCGGATTGTATGTATATGAATTTATTTTCAGTTATAAGTCGATATTTTATTGATTCCAAAAAGGAAAGACAATGTAGAGAGCCTACATGTTCACTTCAATGCAACATATCGATCACAAAATATCTGCAACTCTATCACACACAACAAGATATTCCTAACTAAAACACCTCAATTCATGTTATTCTGATGCCTCACGTTATTAATCCTGTTCATTATCAGCACCGGCCAGCCACGTCCAAATACAGCCCCTTACGCTAAACTCCACACAGCTTGTTAAACTATTCAACGAAACACTCTAAACGCAAATCAAAATCTATACCAATCCCTATATTGCAGTTCTAGAGCAACTATTACCTATTAACATTCCCCTAATATGTTCAAATGTCTTTGAATCTGTGTGTGAGAATTGATCGGACTTACAGCAATTCGGTACACTCGGCTTATGTAAAACAGCCCTTATTATACCGAATTTATGGTTTAGATTGGACCTTAACTACGATATGGTACACTTAGTTCGGTTATTATGCAAATCATGTGCCTCGGAAGTGCCCCACGTTACCTAGTTCCCTCACTAGAGGTGAATTTATGATAAATGAAATTGCGCCAGATATGACAGCTCTTCTCAAACTCTTGATGGAATATGTTGTGATTTGCTCTTTAAACTTGTCGAGTAGTTGTTTGGCTAATTGAGCGTTGAAGGCTGTTGTTTTCTATGATATCATTTTGTGTTAATACACATGTATGAATTTTCCATCGACCAATAAGTACATGGTTGTGTGCCATCCAGATATTAAAAAAAAAAATCTTTCTTTCAGTAACAATGGCTTTAATTTTGACAGTTCGACAATATTCATTGTGTTGTAATTTCGTTGCTGAGCAGACAAATTTTTCGAACATATAAAGCAATGGATTCGCAATATCCTTCAAAATGATTTAGTTTGTGATTGATAACACTATCATCTGTCACTATCACTACATCTGACGTGTGTCACGCAATTAAAGTGCTGGTCCATTTTATCCAAAAAAGCATTACAGCAAAAATATTATTCTATAAAATGGCCTCTACTTTCAACAGATGAAACTCATACATAGAATGGTCTTTTAATGTAACTATATTTAGTATTAAACCTAAAAGCTTTTATTCGATACAGTACCCATACAAAAGAGGTATTACGTACTAAGGCTTTCAACTTGGAATTGGTTATCTTTAATCTGCCGGGGGTAGGCGTACTCTGGGTAGATACAAACTCACTTAGACATGTTCAGAAACCCCATTACCGGCACACAAGGCAGTTCGTTTGCGACTACAAACACCATCCGAAATTTCGGCAGTACCTAGTGACACAGTTTGTGTTTCATCAACCGCTGAAAGGGCTCCACGGACCGGCCTATTCAAGAGAGAGGATGTGCAAACAACGCTCCAGATCACGTGTGTTTACGATCCTCTAATTTCATCTAATCACTGTCAAGATACGGAACGCTACAACGACCTTATTTACCTATGCCTAACATACGTACGTAAGCTAAGTTTTACTTGTGGTTTCCAAGTGTACAAACAATGTGTGTGTAAGCGCAGGAGGCACCGTCCGAAACAATGGCGAAGTTGGAAGTGTGTGTGTTATGTGCTAACGCTATTCGTCTTCGCTCACACGTTCACAGCGTGTTTCTACACTTAGTTACCACAAGTAAAGCGCGCGTCGCTTTGTGAGATAAAAATACTGTACAAAATGCGATCTCACTTTTGTCGTTATGTGTCAGCGTATTTTATATTTAAAACTACAAATGCAATAAGCCCTAACTATACGATTATGCTTGTTCTAAAATAGCTATAATACATTTATAGTCTGTATTTTAAGACGACGAAAATGTCGGTTATTGCCCTTTTACGTATGATACTAGGCTAACTTGACAAAGTTCATTTCGCTGGGCCGTTCATTATCTTCCGGTGACAGATTTGTGAGGGCTGCTCCATCAATCCAATTAGGTGGAATCGAGAAAAATCACGTAAATTTCCGAACACCCTAGGGACTGCTGGGATGATAAGAGTACATAATATTGGAAAATAAGCCATTGTTTAAATTACTTTTTATTATTAATATATATTTTTTAATCCAACAAGGGACCACCATAACATAATTATTTCTAAAAGCTTATTCGACCGTTTCATAGAGCACGTTAGGTGAGGAAAGACTTCCCTCTTTCATTTCAATGAACTACTTCAATATATTATCGCAGCTGGAACATCAAAGCTTACCTAACGGAAAGATGTGTGTGAAAGACATACTTACTTAATTTACTTAGCGTCGGAAATAAGCTCGTTCCGCCATACCATCTGCATTTTTGCGTATAACATTTTAGCGACCAACTTACATAATAAATGAGGGTTCAGCGCCAAAAACGGAACTAATGGTGTGTACTCAAACCGACATGAAAAAATACTCACGGCTGCCATTAATTTTCATTTCGTTCTATGACCAAGGATTGGTGTCTTAAGGAAAGTAAGTGCGAGATACGGGAGCGAAAGTCATTTCATTGGTGTACAGAATAGTGTTTCCCTGAATAAGATTTACTGAAATCTTTGCGGGACATTTACTTGATTAAATTGCTGCATTTTTTTAGATTAGCGATGAGTGATTAAATTAAGATCTTATAGTAAAGTTTCACTGCAGAGTAAATGCACTTGTTCATAGTATTCTAAAGAGCATTCAACATCAGTCATCACAGTTGCTTACGGTGTATTGGAGATAGTAGTCTACGAGTAAAACTGACTAGCGCCACTAGCGCGGTAACTGCGTAATGCACTAATAGCAGAGGAATGGCTTTCATTTCGACAGTACAATAACATTCATTGCGTTATTTATGTTATTGAGCAGACAAATTTTTCGAACATATGATGCGATGGATTAGCAATGTCCTTGAAAATTATTCAGATTATGATTTATAACGTGTTATACAATTAGGGTGCAGGCTATTGAGGTCTTTTTTTTAACGTGGAGAAATGCTCATGCATACTGCACTACCAAGGGGAGATAGTGCAGTTATGTGGGACTCTAACCCACTAAAACTCCACGGTGTCCTCCTCTGCCGCTTACGGCGGGAACACGGGCACGCGTTAGCACTCATCCGTGAGCCCGCCGCGAGGCTACTGAAGTCTTACGGGATGAAAATATATTCAAACTCAAACCATTTATTTTAGTTAAACCTTGTACAGGCACTTTTGAATTGTCAAAATTAAATAGTCAGTCAGTTAGTCAGATAGTTGCCCATTCCAAAACGTAGATCCCTATGGAGAAGAACAGGCAAGAAACTCCATGGACACTCTTTTAAATCAAGATATTACAAAATACTGGGTACATTATTCTGAAGAAAGATTGTGTTTTTTTATTGTTTTCTATACGGATAAAAGAGGAGGAATTGTATGTAAAGTTTTCTATTTATAATTAACGAAGTAAATTGACAACAATTTTAAACAGACACGCACTTCCACCGCACATGACAAAATAGTTTCAATACAAACATACATAAATTATCTGGCTGTAATATACTATAGGATGTATCCATTACCTGTACAATTGAATAATTACGTGATGTTTAGAATGCAAACTTCGGATTGTATTTACACATCCCTGAAGCGGACTGCCCGCATATTATTATATTATTATGTATGTAAAGTTATGTGGGTAGGCATGTTGAATCGTGACGACTTCATAATCACCCGTAAGCTAGTGGCATAGGTACAATCTATTTCGTAATAGCTTTACCACTTTGGACAACAATTCCCAGTTATTTGAAACTCTATGATGAATCTATCTGACTGATTTATTTATTTCAGGTGACGCAGGCCCATACATAAATACCTTAACCTTAACATACATATTCTTATTGGCTTTGATTGTCGCTGATATGAGAGTGCGACAAGTTTTTAGAACATTTTTAATTACGGGAATCTTGACCTACTTGTCATTTTATGACACAATCTTAGGGTGATAAATCAATTACGAGATCGACTGTACCTTCCTATAGTGTGATATCTATGAAATAAACTAATTTACATTCAAACATAATTGGTTTATATTCGATAGTTTTGGACTCGTAATAGAAATTAATGCTCTGACATAGGACATTATCGGTAATTAGTTCCTTATAAATATTCATGAAATCATTGCTGGTCGATGATTAATTATTATCGACCTGTATTGATTCAATGAATATTTAATATTCACGAAGGAAACCTTAACCTGTTTCTCTTTAATAAGTGACAGGTAATATCTGTATTGTTTTCACGGTTCACTATAAGGCCTTTCAACGCTACAGGTGGAGCGGAAGCGATTTTGAGATATTATAGCTAAAACTGTTTGCATGCCTTAGTTAAGGTAATTATAGGATCATTTTAAACTTAACATCTGTAACTTGTATCTACTTTATGTGTAAATAAAAAACTATTATATTCTAATCTAATATCTTTTGTTGAATATACGTAAAAATGGTCCCTTAGCAATATCAACTCCACCCAGATCACTGACAATATTCAACACCCCCATCCCACTGCTGCCTCACCCTTTGACTAAGACTGCTTTCTCTGTGGCCCGCTTCAATCTTTTGGCAATCGTCGCGGCCAGTATAGGCCATAAAAGCAAATAGCCGCTGTTATGGCTTAGCCCATAAAAACTCGCAGACTTGCGAAATAAAACTGAACTATTAATTTAATATTGACATCTTTCCTATATTTTTCACGACTCATGAAAATGCTCTATTTATTCAGGAAACATACTAAAATGTATTCATTTTACTTGTTCATGATCCTAGATTTATTTCGAAAATAATCGACATATAAAATGAAATGTTGTGTCTGATTGAGAAGTATATTTTTACATGTTGTTATTTATTCTGTTGTACTTATAAATTAGTTTCGTAGAAATAGGTATGGTTTCGTTTGTACAAGAAAAAGTTAACCAATTTTTATTTCAAAGCTAAAATACTTCACACCTACATCATTAAGTATGAAGTATTGTCAATATTCTATGGATCACTTTGGAAACTTGTTGACGGACACGTTTTTACTACAGCGCGGCTTATACCGTAAATAAACTGTACCGTGTACAAAGGGTCTTATAGTTTGTTTGCTTCACAAAGGTAACTAGTAAAATCTAATTTTGTTTTAGGTATGCTAGTATCAACAGAAGTAGCATAAGCAAAATCAGCCTATATTTGCCTCTGTGGGAGGTAGTGGGCTGTTATCTGCCACGCGGGCATAGTGCGGGTTGTTAGATGAACAATGAACATGTTAGTTCCAATTGTTGGCCCAAAATTTCGCCATTTTCAAGGCCTCGGTGGCAGCGCAGAGGTCACATTGCATGTCTGCATGTTTTGGGACACAGATGGCAGGATTGGAGGTGGAGCGTGGTTTGCGACATAGCTCCACAACCACACCCTACTGCCGTTCCGTCGAGGCAGCCCCACTTTACCAGGTTGGAGTTACATCTTGCCACTTATGTCCAGAGCCGGTTCAGGGACTCCCAAGTAGACCCTGGAAGGAATTATGAAAATATTGATATTTCCTCTTGATTAAATATACCACATAACATACCGGTCTCTTGTTATTCATGAGCTAAAATTACATTGTCAGCGAACATTACCTCAAATTATAATAAGGAAAAAAAAAAACAAAACTAACGCTTCGTATATTTCTTTATCACCTCCACAAACAAAGAATTATTAACACCGGCCGAAGCAAAGGTATGTAATTTATCAGCCAGTGTCCTTCTAAGAAAGAAAATCCTGGCAATCACTCTTTGCAATTATCCTCGATTTTTTCGGAGGAGACTAATTAGTTGAATGGACTGAGCCGTTCAACGTAATTAACTTTAATGATAAATGATGGAGACGCGAGGACGTGGACTTAGTTGATTTAAGCCGAAAAGTAAGAGTTTGGCACTTAAGGCTGGTATTAATAAACTCTTTATTTATTTTAGTTTGGGTTTGAGTTCTCCTTTTGGATTAAATCTTAGTTGTTTTAAGCCGAAAAGTAAGAGTTTGGCACTTAAGGCTGGTATTAATAAACTCTTTATTTATTTTAGTTTGGGTTTGAGTTCTCCTTTTGGATTAAATTCATAACTAAATAAAAAAGACACCATTTCCTAAGTCACAGGATCTTCTAGTTTGGGAGTCAGGGTTTACTCTATGTGTATGACCTTTATTCACTGAAATCATGCGTCCTAGTTTTTAAGCATAGTTGAAGATTTTTTTTTTCGTACTATTCTATTTTTAAAGGTGTGTGCGGATTTTTATCATGATGTGTAAAAAGAGTCACCTGAGGGTAATTGCGAAATACACTAACAGTAACAATGGTTTTCCTTTTGACAGTACAACAACATTCATTGAGTTATTTACGTTGTTGAGCAGACAAATTTTTCGAACATATAACGCAATGGATTCGCAATATCCTTCTAAATGATTCATATTGTGCTTGAAAGTATGTAACGCAATTAAATTGCTGTTTCTATGTAAGAGTAAGTACCTACATTCATTGTTATCAAATATACCTAATGATAAGATGACCGTTTATTTGGAGCGGTGAGAATGGGCCACGCCACACTAAACGGGGAGCGGTCGCATCCGCCTACAGTGAGGCGGAGATTGAGACCAATTTCTTGATATGGTGACTATATCTCTATTATTTATCACTAGTTCCATGCTTGTTCTTATACAACGTAGGTGTAACTTTTACAGAAATTACTCATTTAAGCCGATAACAAAGTATTTCTTCCTGGCATTATTTCATATTAATGGCGAACTATAGGATTATCAGAAACTGATGTTGACAGATCATTATCTTATTTGATTATAATTAATTACACGTAGCTGATCACATTCAGCTAATTAATGGATTGCTGTCTCACCACAATCAAGTACCTAGTTAGGAATCGATTCTGAAGTCGGCTTCGAAAATGCTTTGAAAAAAAAAATTATGATAAAAATGATTTTATTTTTGTATGTAGGTTTTGTACAATCATTTTTACACGTTTATCATATTTTTTTTTAAACTAGATGAGTCGGCGTTTCGTATCTGACTACTCTGACAAGAAAAGCCGAAACAAACTCGGAGGTCACAGTCTCTTTTAAGGCTTAAAATCACATGCCTGCTGTAACTTGCACAAAAGTATGCAAGTAGCTGGCATGCCTTTATGGTATTCACCAATCAGAACTTGTTATGGCACACGGCATGCAAGCTACTTGCATAGTTTTGTGCAAGCTACAGGCATGTGTATTCCGGGCTTTAAGTCCAGATATATTTTTTTTTTCCGGATGGGAAATAATCAAATGACCCCTCCCGCTCTGGGTGGAGCGGAAGGGAGTGTCAGACTCTTGCTGACTAAAACCCACCCATGTTCCTTCCTTAGCCCTTTATGTTCCGGGTCAGCGGTAACCTTTTCGGACAATCCCGCTGACCCGGCAGGCTTCGGCCCTCACGGGCCCCTTCGGCTTCGAAACAAACTCAGAGGTCTCTTTTAAAGTCCAGACATAATCTTGGTCAGGTTATATGAAGACCATGTAGATCGATGTCTGAGATGGTCTTTTGAGGAAAGAACCACATAGATTGAGAGGACCTGCCGGTCGATTCTGCAAAAATCTACATTTTCCGAGCTTGAAACTTATATTTTTCTTGAGAGATAATAATATTAGAATAGACAAGCCTACTTTCTGAACTTCGGAGAACAAGCTTGACTCCTTTAATAGAATATTCCTAGTTTAACTTCAACAAACTTAAGCCAAGAAAGGCTTTCCTTGAAACTTGATCATAATAATATAAGTAAGATTTTATACCCAGACTTACTATAAGAAAAATTTTGAGAAAATTTTTCATCAAATAAAAAAAGGTAAACATAATAAAAATTTGGGAGTACTTGATACATAATTGAAGAGTCTTTAAATACTCATTAGGCACGTAAGAAAAAAGTTTATTTTGGGACATTTTAACGACTTCATTTTTTGTGGAATTAGACGTGGACTTTGAAACCTTTCGGTAAATACTACCAGAGATAACTGTTGTTAGGTACTATCTAGGTCTTTTTATTTGTTAGCCTATACTGTCCCAGATCTGGGCAAAGGCCCCCAAATCCTTCTTGGAACTCTATTCCTGCGCGACGTCGAATCAGTCCTCGTGGTACGCGTCCTGAGGGGCAATTCTCCTAATTTTAAGAACGATCACTGTCTGATCTTAATCTGTCGTTTTTATAAAAAACGAAAAACGAAACGAAACGAAAACTTAACTATTCTTGACATTGATTGTCGCTAAAATAAGATTGCGAATAGATTTTGAGTGTTTTTAACCTTTTGAGCGCCAAGCGGTACCGAACGCGATGTGTCCCCCAGCGCCAAGCTATAAAGTATAAATGTATAACGAATGTATAGTAAACAGTAGTGATGGGTTTTAATATAAAAAAGACCCCCCTATTGAAATAAACATTTAAGTTTAGGGTTTTAGGCAATAGTAAGAATACGCACAAAAGCATTTGTTCATGTATTTTAATGTAATAAACGTTATTAGATATTGTCTTATAATAAAGACGTGGCGTGGGGGGCACGGAAACGATTGTCTTCTATAGAAGACAGTGGCGCTCAAAAGGTTAATTACGGGAATTGGCCTTCAGGTCATCGTGCATCTCTCTCTGGGCCGGCCTTGGCGGCGCCGTCCATCTTCGTTATGTATTTTTATTAATAGTTAACTTTAACTGCAGAATAAAGCCATGTTCTCATATTGGGAGTACCTACTTAATGTACCGGTATTGATAAAATGGGCTTGATTCCAGGAAGTTTAATTAATCTCCACACAAAACGTTGATATTCCTCCGAGTACTTTATTATATAATAATACTAGCTTCCGCCCGAGCTTCGCCCGCGAGGTATGTCGATAAAAATTATCCTATGTCCTTTTCCGGGATGCAATCTATCTCTTTGCCAAATTTTATCGAAGGCGTGTCGTATCAGTGGTTTTGGCGTGAAAAGGTAACCATACAGACAGACAGACAGACCGACAGACATACAGTTACTTTCGAATTTATAGTATTAGTATGGATGTCATATTGGTAACAAAGTTTAATTATATTATTTTTCGGTGGATTTTTTATTACCCGTTTTTGAAAACATAACATCAAGCCATAGGCAAATTTGTATAGTTTCTCTAACATTTCGCCAGAATATGTTTAAGAGCGCTTGCGCACTGCATGTGATCCGAATTTGAAAAATATTGCTCCAATATAATCGTAGTACTTCTTACATGAGGAGTTTTTGACTGAATTTAGAACATTTCCAATTTCGATCATACTCGAAATAAGAATACCGGATTCGTTTCTTGCACAATGTCATAAAGGATTTTCAGACCAATTGTTCTTTGATTGGCTGTTGTTATTTTTCTTTCAACCAATGACGATAACAGAAATTAATACACTTACCAGTAAGTTAAGCCTGTTATTAAAGGCGAAAATTCCACCATTTTTGTACAGATCTTTCAGAAGGTCAATAACACTTCTTCGACAGTGACAAAACACCACCTAACTCCACCAAAACGTAGACAAATCTGTTTCTATCCAAATTAAAAGATACATAGCAGTAACATAGTACATTATGGGAGGAGTATGTTGGTTCATCAACGGTAATGACTACAGTAACAAAGTATCTGTAACACATGTTCCATTTGTTTATGTCACACCGCTCTCGTTAATTCGTTTTCTACTAAACAAAGGTCGGTTTCATTGATTTTGTAAAGGTAGGTTTAGGTATTTGTTTTCAGTAGATTACACAGGTATTTTGTAATCTGATGAGGAAAGTGTTTACTTACAATCGGAGCTCTTGTTTTACATAAGAATCAATTTCTAGACTTATTGGATTTATTGTTTTTTGTTGTTAATTTCCATTGTAGATTTTAGGTGGAAAATGGTTAAAGGTTTTGCGCGTCTGGTTTAAAAAGAGTCGGTAATAAAGGCGATCTTATACACCGTGGTGATCGTGTGAAAGACGCAGATCAAAGAATCCAGGTGCTTGTAAAAAACTGAATGAACCACATTTTAGTTGTCATTTTGCAGTCACAATGTGCAGCGTTAATCATGATAAGAGTGTCAGTAATAAGGACGATATGTTAGTGATACGCCACGCAGCACTGATGTGGTCATCTGACCAAGTAGAAACACTATACATTATTTCAAGCATTCTTGGTATAAAAAACAAAGTAAGTAAAGGCTGCTATAAACAGGCGCGACACGCGATATAATCGCGCGCAACACAAAGGCATCGCTCGTTGCGCGACTTGCGGTGCCTTTGTGTCGCGCCTGTTTGAAGGAGCCTTAAATCACTTTATCACCAATTTGCCATATCGCCGATACAGTCTTCGGTGAGTGTGCCCAAGAACTCCACGACCTCATTCCACCGGCCCCGTTCTACCTTCGGACATCCAGACGCACTGCAAGTTACCATCCCTGCCTAGTTGCTATTCCACCAATCCGCACTAAGCGTTTTCAAATGTCCTTTATAATGCGCACAGCAAAAGAGTGGAACTCTCTACCTGCGTTTGTGTTTCCGAGTGCATACAACCCGAATCACTTCAAAGTAAGAGTGAACAGGCTTCTTCTGGGTAAGCTCACTCCATCGTAGACTTTGTCTCTGTCATCTCTGACCTAGACTGGAGTCAAGAGCAAACCCATTTCAAATAAAAAAAAAGGCTTAATGTGCGTCATGACGCTTATCATTGTCGGATTTACGGGCGATCTGTTAGTGACAAATACTGCAGCACTGATGTAGTTATCCGACTGAAACAGATACACTAAATACTATGCTAAGAGTTCTAGGTACTTATAGAAAACAATGTAAGTCACTTTATCATCTCTTCATAACGACGCAATCTTAATGTGCATTGTGAGCTTGTGACGGATATCATAGTGTCGGTAATACGGGCGATCTGTTAGTCATACGCCGCGCGGCACTACAGCGGCTATATGACCAAAAACCATAAAGAGAATATCCTGTTAGTAGATGTATTATAATAAACAATAATATAAAAAAAATGTAGAATTGCTAATTCTCCATAACGACACGATCTCAATGTGCGTCGTGACGCATATCAGAGTGTCGGTAATACGGGCGATGTGTTAGTGACACGCCGCGCGGCACTAATGTGGTTATCTGATCGTGATGCCAGTTGTTTACGCATGTGACCGTCCTGCGGTCCCGGCCGATGCGAATGATTAACGCGAGTGATATATTATGTGCCGAGGAAAATATTCGTGGTACAAGATGTGCGGGTAGATTGATGCTGGTTCAATCTAAACTTGATATTACCTACTCGAAAAACTAAATGAAATCCACGAAACGCTTTACAGTGTAGTTCCGTTTACTGTTTAGAGTTTCGTGGATTTCGTTTGAGAATGTTGTTAGGTAGCTGGAAAACTCAAGTTGCTTTAAAGCAGTAAATATTAATTCAGGAACTGAAGCTCCATTTCGCCGTTTCGCGTAACAAACTTGATCAGAAATTAACACGACAGGGACTTTTTTAGTTCTTTTCTTTAAATTATTCGGTACTAGCTTATTCCTACGGTTTCGCCCGCGTGTATGTCAGAAAGTTTCCTACGGGAATGTACTATCGGAATATCCTATGTATTCATTCAGTTTATAAACTATCTGTGTGCCAAAACTTCATTCAAATCTGTTCAGCCATTTTTGCGCGATTGAGTAACAAACACATAAAATCCAAAGGGCACACGACACGCTCAAAATATAAACTATATGATAAAGCAAAGCTACAAAAAAACCTCGTAAAAGTTTCAATAAACAGCTCTTTTTCACATCGAACACACGGAAAATGAAAGCTTCGACAGTGAAATAGACTGGCCGATACATTTACTTCGTCATGTATACGCTTTATGCAGTTTCGCAGCAATCAATAATAATGAGGGTTAATAAAAACCCTGATTGGATAGGAGCGGTGCAGCCAGACAATCGGATTAAACACTTGAACAAAATGGATATACGTGGTACAATCTGTACTTATATCACCGCTGTTGTTCCGATGTTTAACTAACGAGAGTGGTTTCATTATTTACTGTTGGCGTTTCGTGTTTCATTTCGTCAGATTTAGTTTTTTAAAGTCCTATTGTAAATCAAAGAATATTTATTCACAGGACGTCTTGCCTTCTATATATTTTTATGATTTTATTTCATGTACTATAAACTGTATTAATTATATATTCTCATTTATTAATAAGTAAAGTAGTCGTACGTCACAGAAAAAAAATTCACAAATATAGAAGAAAGAGCTGTCCCTGTTTGCAAAGCAATAATAATGAGATTTATAAATGAAAAATTGTTATGTGCATAATTTTAAAATAATTTCCGATAATGAGTTCCACATATTCTCATTAAGTTAAAACTCCCTCATCACTGTTAAAAACGTATTGGAACTGCACATTCACGTAGCAGAAAACATAACATTAATTAAAAACTGTATCATAATATATTGGTTTCGTTCCGAACATTCGAATTTTTCTTATAAAAGCGCTCACGTCGGGTTTGCAATGAGAGGAAAAAGACTATTGCTATTAGAACCGCACTGCTCGTTCATCAGAGCAATTCCTGCGGTACAGTGGAGGAAGTATTGCTGATGTTCTTTTTATTCTAGCACTAAGAACACAATACATTCGTTACAAGTGGTACGTATTCGCTCTTAACCACCCTACGGTTCAATCCGCTTGATTGAGTGGCTCAGCGAACCGCCCGG
This sequence comes from Luperina testacea, assembly GCA_927399505.1. Taxonomy (NCBI): domain Eukaryota; kingdom Metazoa; phylum Arthropoda; class Insecta; order Lepidoptera; family Noctuidae; genus Luperina; species Luperina testacea. The sequence goes on along the minus strand of OV656768.1, from coordinate 10,160,319 downwards.
GCCAGATTGAGTTATTCGTTATTAGAAACGTTTTCAAATAGTCCTTTTGTATTTATTTACTTTCGAAGGGAATCGGCACGCTTTTAAAACTGCCCAGACAAATAAGGAACAACTCGAAATGAATGTAAAGCTTGATAAACTTTCCACAACAACTGCTAATGGAATTGGTCGAGATTCGAACCAATTTTTTTTTTCGAAACAAAGAAAAATTGTTGCTCATAACGAGCTCTCGGTTTCGTGTTGATATTTAACTGAAATGATTTCCAGCATAATCTGTACAAACAAACACAACTGGACCGTTTTTTAAACGGAACACAAATAGTTTCACACTGAAAAGCGATTAGGAAAAAAATTTTACGAATTACATTTCAATTGAATTCCAGCGGTGAAACTTTTGTAAAAGTGATTGAATCGTTTGAATGGCAACTTTTTATACGGCCACGAATCGAATTGCGAAGGATTCGACATTACCCGGACTGAAGGCGACACGTAAGCGCTTTCCACAAACGATAAAGGTTTAACAAAACTCGTTCGCGTTTCGTTTTTAAAATAGGAAGCCGATACACTGTTGCAGAAGATTGATGGAGCTATCTGAAACGAGATCGGGGACTCTATGGTGCCGTCCGGCTATTCCGATGCAATGTTGCAGCAAACTCAAGCACAGATGCTATTTAAAATCAAATACGTGTTTGACGCTTTTGTACGTGTTGGTGCCTGTCTGTAGGATTAAATTATGTATTTTCAGCTTCGATGTTGACACTAGAATCTTTAGAAATAACCTACTTTTAAATCAGCTTGTAACGACTGCCATCTAAATGATGCTTTAAAGCAGCTGAATAAAATCTAAATTGCCCATAATATCCGAAAAAAAAACATAAGGTATGTCAAATTTAAAATCACGTCGTTTAATATTAAACAAAATATGTAATCTCAAAAAGCATGCTAACAGTTTATCACTCTTCATTCCAAGCTCTGATGCTTAAAAATGATAAATGATATCTTGCAGCGACTTTACCGATGGGAAGTTACCAGGCGTTCAGAGCTGACAAGAGGAAATAAATGAAGTCGTTAGTGCTTGGCTTACGTGTAACGTATTGCAGCGTAGCTCATCCAGCGTCCTAGGTAGGCGACGGATGCTATTCGAATTAAGGTGAAGCTATATTTTAATGCAGCTTAAATACATGTTTACAAAAAAAAATGGTTACAATAAGATCGTGGGTCGTGAAAAGATTTACCTTTTGACATCCACATCGTCTACGCAAATTCATGATAAGCTTTGTTTCACACAGATGTTGGGCTATCGGACCGTTGTTGCTCAAATGCTAATCCTATTCTTAGCTCGCCTTTTGTTTCAGTCGTTTTCATTGGCTTTGAGACGATGAAGTTGAGAGAAATTTTATCGAAACTAATATCTCAATTCGAAGAACCAATGATAACGTTAGACCAGTGTCATCAGACAAGGCTTTGAAGGAATAGCTACCATTATTTATATATCTCCGCATCGCATCGCATTCATACCTCGCACAGGACAATAGTACAGAGCATCTTTAGCGACGAAGCAAGAATAACATCTCACTAAACTCAACAGGTTCGTTGGCGTGTTCTCTAAAGCTTACCATAGAGAATTATTTATGGTTTATGCTCTGACATGTCAATGGTATGCTAAGATATATTACGGTGTTTGATGAACGATAAGGAACGATTTGTGTGACGCTTTTATTAGATTCGAATCAAATAAATTGTTCCTTTAGTGAAAAGCCTTTATCAATGCGTTTTTATCAATCAAGTTTATTATTTATTATACTTCATTGATTGGCAGTTCGTTAATATTATGTAATAGAGTACTACTGAGCCGCCTCTGCTTCTTTGCAACTTGAAAAAACAACAAGATATTTCCATTTATTTAAGTTTAATATAAATGTAATAAACACGTCACAAACCGTCCGGATTAATTTCCTAAATTATTGTAAAACCGCATCATAATCCGTTGCGTAATTCAAAAGAACAGGCAGACACGAAAAGAGACTTTAATTCTACTATCCTACTGTAATACTAATCTATACATAAAACGAAGTCGGGTTAGTACCTCAAGAACGGCTGGACCTATTTTTATGATCTTCAATTATTTGGCTTTGTTTTTTTTTTAATTCTGTATTTATTTAGGGGTTTTTATCTTACAGACATGCCAACCCCATTATATTTGGCTTTGTCTCCGTCCCGAATAGCAGGATAACTATTAAAAACAAAGTAAACATTCGCGAAAAAAAAATATGAAGATAATTCATTTTCTCATACATTTTGTATTTATTGATTCAAAAGAGTTACGAAGTTCACCAAATTAGCTCGTAATATTATAAACGCGAAATTTTGTGAGGATGGATGGTTGTTTGTTACTCTTTCACGCAAAAACTACTGAACGGATTTGGATGGGCACACAGGATAGTTTATAACAAGGATTAACACATAGTATACTTTTTATACTATGTGAGCAGTGGTGGCCAAGTGGTAACGGCTGCGACTTACGAGTTGTAGGTCGTAGGTTCGAACCCAGACAGGCGCTTTACTTTGTGTGAATTATTTCATCACCACTGCTCTCAAAACGGTGAAGGAAAACATCATGAGGAAACCGGCATGTCCTAGAACCAAAAATTCGAAGACATGTGACATCTGCCAACCCGCACCGGGCCCGCGTGGTGGATTACGGCCCACTCCCTCTCACCGAGAGGAGGCCTGTGTCCCAGCAGTGGGAACATTATAGGCTGATTATGATGATGATGATACTTTTTATCCCGATATTCCCACGGGGTCGAAACATATGCGGGTGAAACCGCTGGGCGCTGCTAGTTAATAATATGTTTATGGATATTGATAATAATTATATATGCCATCAAAAACTTAACTTGTAAAAAAAACCAAGTCTCGCAACTCAGTTCTTCTACCGTAAAAAGTTGTGAGATCCATGTAATACCAAGTCGGTTAATTTATTCAGTCCCTACTTAAGGGACCTTCTGTCTTAAGTTATTACGTAATTAGCTAACCCAACAACATCGTATAGTGACCATATCAATATTTAAAATCTTTTTTGTCTTGGCCATCGCATGAAAACACAATGTATCTCACAAGTAATACATATTATATTAGATTGCTTAGTGCGATTGTCAAGTCAATTTATTTATTTAAAACATAAAAGATTTTTAATATTGATATGAATAATCAACTTCGACAAGTTATAATTCTTAAACTACCAGTCCAAATTGAATGAAATTTGAAATATACCGTCTTTATACAATGCCTGCTTAGTTACTGAAAATTCAGGCTTCTAGTTTTATCCACAACGAAGTTATAGGGGGTCGAAAATGGTCTGAACTGCTCCGAAAAAATGATGGTACGGTCGTGCCGCTTTTTGCTCGTCTTGATGGTACAGTCAGCATCAAAAGTCGATTAACACTTAAGTTTTTTTAACCTCGGTTATTGAGCAAAATATTAACCCTTCAGTTTTTTAAATCTCAGTTATTGAGCAAAATATTTGTTCAAAATCGCATTATACTTCTGCTGCAATTTCGAACAAATATTTTGCTCAATAACTGAGATTAAAAAAACTGAAGTGTTAATCGACTTTTGATGCTGACCGTACCATTTTTCGTAAAACCATCCAAAACATTAGCCCATACAGTAGATTTCGGAACAGATTGAAAACTAATCTACTTGTTGATTCAAAACTAATTGATTGATTTTGATTAAAACAATAATCGCCTAGGATAATAGAATGCTCGTGTCGCGTGCCAATTGGGGCGTGCAGGAAAATTCCCAAATTACGCAAGTACGTCTGTATAGAAAATGCAAGTTGATGCGTGTACCGTACCTTTTAAAATTATGAATGCCGGTAATTGGGTGGGCCAATCGAAGCATGGCTGTTTTAAATGTCCCACTGCTCAGCTGTCACACTCCTAATTAGGAACGGAAACCTTGAATTTTCACGGTTCAGGCGATGTTGTCGAGGATCTACTCTTTCATCTGGTGTGGAACCGAATTGAGGTGACTAACTAACCCGTGAATTATTTGAGTACCTAATTGTCGTAGCGAACATAATGTAACTAACTACCTACACGTGTATAGAAACTATATTAGATAGATACATATAATACTCTTTGTAAGCCACAAAAATTATTTATAGATATACTTAAATGTGAGTGTGTGTGTGTTATTGTGAGTGTGTGATGATGATGATACTTAAATGTAAGGTGACATAATAGGCGATCTTATCGCTAAAAGTGATATTTTAAAGACAACCCTTGGGTGGATTACGGGAGAAGGAGAGACAATACTGCAGATAGTCTGTGGTATACCGTACCAGCTTCTGCCCGCGACTTCGTCTGCGTGAAATTTCACCCTCCCCATTCACCCTCTTAGGGGTGGAATTTCGAAAAATTCTTTCTTAGTGAATACATACAAGAGTATGTAAGTATTCACTAAACCTCTGAAAAACCTCTGAAATTCGAAGAGTGTTCTTTGTGAAGACACAAAGAACACTCTTCGAATTTCATGGCTCTAGGACCAGAGGTTTAGGCTGTGCGTTAAAGGCTCCTTCAACCAGGCGCGACACGCGATAAAATCGCGCGCGACACAAAGGCACCGCAAGTCGCGCAACGAGCGGTGCCTTTGTGTCGCGCGCAATTCGCGTCGCGCGTCGCGCCTGTTTGTAGGAGCCTTAATATATCAGTCAGTCAGCACTTTGAATTTTATTTCCATGGATTTACTGTGTAAGTACTTTGTCTGTGTGTTTCTTTCTTTGTTTTCTTTTTGTACTCAATTCGATAGCTACTTAGGTACCTACCCAATGTAACTCCGTACTAGTTTTGTATAAATTGAGAAATGTATTAACAGAGAGTCCTGGCACCCATAACACAAGTTTAATCTTAGCTTGGGTGCCAGTGGAGTAATCAGTGATTTATGCAATTTTAAAAGAATATTGTCATAGAATTAACTTATTGCCATAGGCAAATAAATTGTAAAATTGGAAATAAAGTTATTAAAGTTAAAGTTATTAAAGTTAATGTCTTAACAGTGCGATAAGAGTGCGAATAGATTCATTGTGTTCTTTGGATTGTCAAATCACTTAGTCAAGCCAGGATTACAAAAAAATTGCGTTGGTTAAATCTTAAAATCAATTTTATTTTATAGGAAGGATTTGCTACCACCGCCTCAGGCTACGTAGCCATATTATTGTAGGTACTAAAGAAAGATTTAAGCAAGGGCTTCGTTTAAATCAAAACTTGAAGGCCAAACTATAAGATTTATCAAAAACTTAATGAAAATTTTTAAGAAAAGTACTTATTTGGCCTCCCGGTGAACATTCGACAAATGTCAACATTTTTGTCAATCATGCATTAATTTGCAACAAATCAAATATGTCGAATCAATGGTCAGCATACATTCTACTCAATACGTTACATTAATAATCAATAGGTACGTCAAACATACCACCTAGCTATATCTTACAATTGTGTTAGTATCACCTGAATCTCATTGATTCAGGTTGACTGGCAGCTCGTCCAATTGTACCCCGATCTCGTACAATCCTAAATCAAATTAAAAATGATGCCCAATATTTTAAAAGGGATCGTTTAAGATCCAATTTTTTAAAACTGTTTATGAATCATGTCATTAGGTGTGTGTAATAAACTTATTTGATGTGTTTAATAATGATTAAAAAGATAGGTATAGTAGATTTTTAACCACTTCAAAAAAGGAGAAGGTTCAATTCGGATGTTTGTACATATAGATACAATTTTTTTTTTAAATGTATGTTCGGGCATAACTCCGTCATTTATAGACGGATTTGCAAAATTCTTTTTTTTTTTGTTTTTTTAATGGATAAAGTATACCTCAGGGGTGGTCCCATATAAATTTGATTATTTTTGCTTTGGGTAGTTTATGAGTTAGCTGCAATAATGCGATTTTTTTCCACTTAGTTTATATTGATGATGTTTTAATAACTTTCTGTCATTGATATTTACTTAACAAGTAGTGTTTTCAATGAATTTGTGTGGGGTAGGTACAACTAAAAAGTGAAAAATAAAAACTTTTTACAAAAAAGGAACAACCGACTCCCAAAAAAGACACTACAAAGTGAAAATAACTTTAATTTCGGAAGTCAGCGGCAAAAAACGAAAATATGAACCAACGACACCGTCTTCCGAAATTAAGGTTATTTTTCACTTTGTAGTTGTGTTTTTTGTAAGTTGGTTGTTTTTTTTCTATTACCAAATTAAGCCCCTCTTACACGATCCAAGTCCCTTGCCACAGCATAAAATAAAGTTGTATAAAATAACATCGCCTAAACAAATAGTACTTTATGAAACTGTTAGGTACTTATCAAGGGTTAATAAAACACGAATGACCAATCCGAGAGTTTATATAGCTAGTTATAACCTGGTTCATTAAAGAAAGGAATCTTAAATGGCGGCGCTTATCATGTTCTCTCGCTCGCACACTAGTGCCGTCTATACTCACTCTCGCGCGTACCGTAAGCAGAAAAAAATTAGTCTTGATTTGCTCCTTGATCCTCGACTGCTCCTGCTTGATATCCTTATTACGAATAATTCCTTGTTATAAGTTTTCTGTTATTTTTCCGTTGTTACCTGTGTGTTATTGTTGTTGATTTTTGTTTTATTTTTAAGTTTTGTTGTTTGGACGTGTGAGTTATTGTTGTTGAGTTTTGTTTTATTGATAAGTTTCGTTGTTTGGACGTGTGGACTGTGCGGAGACAGTAATCATGTCTCCTCGAAAGCGAGGAAAGATGATACACGCCAAATAGTGTATAATGTCTTGTATATATCATCTTTAACGCGGGCGAAGCCGCTGGCATAAGCTAGTTTGATATTAATACGACCCGGTCTTGTTTTTATTATTTATAATTTGAAAAAAAAAAACTGACTTGAAATTTTTTATGCTAACTATACTATCTGTCAACGCAAGTACAAGCCGCCATTTAAGATTCCTTTCTTTAATGCATCGGCTTATACATAATATGTGCAGTTTCATACTCACCTTTATTCTTTATCTTAACTCACGAAATTTCATCAAAAACATAAGTAGGTATCTAAATATGGCGCCATAATCCAACATTCTACCATGAGGGTGGGTATGCTTCACAGCAGCTTTTACCACAGATAATAATAAAATAATTGAAAACTGTACATGTAATTAGTATGTATAATATTATATGTCTTAAATTAAGAGGGGGTTGTGGCTAAGTACTCGATCGATCGAGGTTAAGCTGCGCTTGCCGCAGTTGGTCCGTGGATGGGTGATCATCTTCACATACCAAGACCAATTTGTGCTTCGGAAAGCACGTTTAGCCGTTGGTCCCGGCTGTCAATAGTTGATTTTTGACAGTCGTTACGGGTCGTCAGTAGCCAGAAATCTGACAACCAGTCTTACCAAGGGGTATCGTATTACCCAGTAAATGGGTTGTGGAGGTCAGATAGGCAGTCGCTTCATGTAAAATACTGGTATTCAGGTGCACCCGGTTAGACTGGAAGCCGACCCCAACCTAGTTGGGACAAGGCTAGGCAGATGAGATGGTGATATATCATAAATTATAGTCGCTTTTTCTTTTTTTTTAATTATAGTCGCTCTTTCGTGTCTGTCTGTGTGACCGCGTTGTTCTACTAAACTGCGCAACAAGACCACAGGCAATTAAATCGCACTGTGTAATTAGGCTTAAGTTATTAAAATGCAAAATAGTTAAGGACATCTTTTCTGGGCCTAAATCAATATTAAATAAATAGTATGAGAGAGGTTATATCAGGGAAACCACCTTTTCAGAAATAGAGTATATTTGAATTATAAACACAAACGTTAACAGCTTAAACTTTCATAAAACATTAGGAACGAAGACCCTTAATAATTATTATTTCGCGTAACAATGGCGCCACAAGGGAGGCATGTGGCTACCTGCGCGGTAGGTACGATAAAGTACGAATCTACGCAGTCTCCACAGCCCAGTTACTGGGTAATACGATACCCCTTGGTAAAGACTGGTTGTCAAACTTTCGGGCTTCAGACGACCCGTAACGACTGTCAAAGTCATCTACAAATGACAGCCGGGACCAACGGCTCAACTTATTTTCTGAGACACGGAGGGTTCTTGGTATGTAAAGATGGTCACCCATCCACGGGCCAACAGCGACAAGCGCAGCTTAACCTGATCGATCGGCCCGTGCTGCTGTAATTATTTATCTAAAAGCCCCTCAAAGAGTATTCTACTATATTTTAAAAGCCCCCTAGGAGGAGGGGCTTTTAAAATATAATAGAATCCTTACAAAATTTATAGGAGGGCTCTTATAAGGTATTTTGTATGTATACATTTTCGTCATTTTGCAAAGGTATGTTTATTTTTAAAGATAACATCGTGAGTATTGCTCGGCATGTCCTAGAACCAAAAATTCGAGGACATGTGACATCTACCAACCCGCACCGGGCCCGCGTGGTAGGTGATATCCCACGCCCTCTCGAAGAAAGGAGGCTTTTGTCCCAGCATTGGGAACTATATAGGCTGATTATGATGTCTATTTTTAGGTGAGAGCTACCACATAATAGGTGGAAACACAGACACTTAATTTAGGTAGTAACCAAGATGTGAGTTTATCCCCAAGTGGTGCTTGGTAGTGGTCCCATCGCCTGCGGAACACTTAGATCGAGTTAGGAGACCAACCGAAAATAATTAAATTCATCCCGGAGTGAGGTTGCCGAGGTATAATACTGACCGGAATCTGAGTGCACGTAAGGTGTGTTTGGAAACTTGTTTATAATGTACGTGTTTTTAATTGTTTTAGTACAAAGTAAGCGTTTTAAACTTAAGTGTTTGTTTTTGTGGGAAGTTGTTGTAGGTCTAACACGACAAAAGTAAAATTCAATATTTTTTAAGTGTTACGATTTTTTCTGTAGCAAAACTGAGTTTCGAAGCTTCAGATAATTGTTTAGATACAGTTGTAATGTTATTTACAGGAAACTAATTCAAGAAACACCATAGTGGATATTGAGAATGTTAAGAATCAATTATAAGATTGAAAAGATAATATTTCTCCATTACTAATAGTTATACTTCAATGTTGCATCCTCGAGATTATTTAGTTAAAATAGTCTGCTCAGTTACTTCACAATTATCATGTATGTCAAATGTCATGTAGGTCAGAAAGATATCTACCTATAAACTACACTCACATTTCCCCAGTTTTTAAGTTTCATATAGGTATCATGACATATCAATATCTACTTATTTATTCCTTTGTCTAGAATTTCTTTGTGTTGAACGACAATGCCGATAGAGCAAGTACAGAGTCTGTGTCAGCTCAAATGCGGATATGAACTGGAATTGAGAAAGAAATTGTACTTCCTCCGTATCTCAGATGCTGCGGAAGGACCGACACGTGCGGTTCGATTTACAGTATAGCTTACCTGAATATTATGTAGAAGTAGGTAGATACCCGTATTTAATAACAATTAACCTGTATAGTAATCGCTTTACAGGTTAATTGAATAGTTAGGGTATAGAACTTTCTTATTGTGAAATGTGTGAAAGGCTAGACTAATCAGTCTTTAGCCTTTTATTAACCTATTTCCATAAATTAACAAACAAACTATCTACCGCATCAAACGATGACGAAGCTACTCTATTAAAGTTGTAACCTCTTAATAATGGGGGTTAAAACGACTAATGAAACAGGGTGGTCGGTTGTCACAACTGCCAGAGAGCCGGTGATTAAATTTGCGTTCGCTCCAAACTCTTGGCCGCCTTGTACGGGAAGCTAAGCTGAATTTCAATCTGCTGTGGAACATGTGTTACATAGGATTTGAGTTGTGGAGCGAGAATGCTTATGGTTTGTTTGATTTTTGGCATTGTATGGCGCTTGTGTTCATCTAAGGGGTAAGCAGAAGTATATAGGTACCCTAATAGTAGCATAATATACAGACGCCAGCACATCAACCTACCCGAAACTGTCAAATATTCCCAATCAACTTTGGACCTTATGCTTTAGCGATAAGTTGAAAATCTATCAAAGAAATTTGACAGATTGTAGTAGCTTGATGTGCTGGCGTCTGTACATAATCACTTCTTTAGTCTCCGAAGGCTTAGGCACACGTATAGAACACCCACATTACGCCAGTTATTAAGGCCCATGTAATAGGGAGCGAGCCTATTTAATTTATATTTTTTTAATTTTTTATGACATTGATTTTTACAATCTGTGACTACAGTAACTCATACACTTGTTAAAATTCTAGAAAAATCATCTTTTTTTCCAATATGTATTTGTAAATATGTGAGCACCATGTATCTATCACATAATTGATTTACCTGTAATTGCTTCATTTTTAATTCTTTTATTTTTTTGGGGTAGACTTCTTTTAGTCTAGGTGCATCGTCTTCACATATAATTATATTATGTATACAAACCTAGTAATACATTTTAAAAGAGTAACGGTGGAGTTTCTTGCCCATTCTTCTCCATACGAAAACTACCTTTTGGAAGGCGCGACTAGAATCAATTCAATTTTACTGTAAGTTTTGACGTTCAAAAGTGCCTTTATTGTGCCTATTTGAAATAAATGATTTGACTTTGACTTTATTGCAATCAACCAGACACATATCGTCGCTCGCATGACTAAAAGTCCCATTTAATATTTCTCATTTTTTTAGCTGATCCGAGTTAGGACCACTACATTCCTCTATTCGTGATTCTTTACATTTTTCACTAACCGTCGTACCTCTATGTTATTTGGATCTCAAAATATAACCATTATGATAGGCAACAAAATGTTAAGAATCACGGATATAACAATGTAGCTGTCCCAAACCAAATTAGCAAAAAAATGAGATAAGACCTTTAGTCATGCGAGCGACGATATTCAGACTCCAAACTGCTGCTGAGAAAATACTGATCTTTTTTCTTTTAAAGAAAAAAAGATATATTATCTATGAGAAAATACTGATGGAAAAATCCAAAGAAACTTGCCCGACCTGGAAATTTAACCCAACACACTGATTGCGTAACACAGTTTCAATCACAATCAGAGAGTTTTGAAGGTTATTTGTAATCCATTGATTAATAGGTTTAATAAATTCGTCTGACAACATCGTAAATAACGCAATGAACGTGGCTGAGCTGTCAAAATGAGAAAATGCGATCAATTGTCATTTTATGTGTGTTACTCAATGAGGGCTACCGTTTTTGTGCTTACCGGTTGGCGCCACTGTCGAGTAAGGTTCTGAAGTATAAATCTCAAAGTTTGTTACTACGTGCGTGAAAACAAAGTTTACATTTCAATCTTATTGAAACAAAACAAAAATACAAAAAATATGTTTGTACAGTAAAAAAAACTAACCTCTGAATTAGCTAATCTTTCAGTTTGCACCTCTTTTTCTTAGCTCCGCTTTTAAAGCACTGACCATTCATTCACCCGTAACTCATAATTATTTGCCATAATTAATATCAGGTATAGCAAGATATTCACAACATTATTTCTTACCCGGCCGCTGTAAAGTAGGTAGGTAGTCAGGTACTACCACCTGCCAAACCTTCGTTTTTATCCCCTGTAATTAGTCTCGGACAGACCCCTTCGTCCCCCTTGTGGTTGACGCTTTTCTTTTTCGTTCGTTTACTTTATGACATTGAAAATATTTACCGATTGTTTAATTATTTAAATAGTTTTGCATGTTCGTTTTCAATAAATGTTATTTAATCCTTTTACTTTAATTGTTTCAGGTAATTCCATTCAGCTATAAAACCGCAACGCAACACACAGTAAGCTCAATAAAATTTATTTGAATTCACTCACGAAAATAAACCATAAAACGATTCGCCATTTTAAAAAAATCCAGAAAAGAATGAAATCACAGTACACAATCCTACTCATACAACACTAGTGGGTTGTGTTTCTAATAAAATTAGACCTTGTAGTTTTAAGAATAAGATTCATAATTGATCGTGTAGTTGTTAAGAGTTGTTATCAAAAGAGTATTCTAAGCATAGCGCTATGCAACGTCCGAGGCTCGTAATTAAAAGAGAATTCGCTCCGTTGTTTTACAGCAACCCATCGTCTGGAGGCGTACCTATAGGTTGATGAACAATGAATATGTATACCCATAGACCGGAGAGGAAATGTGAAGGACAGTGTGTACCTGCCTTTTTTTAGTCGCACTTTTTACGCCATTTGTTCCGTAGTCCGTACAGCGTTATAATGGAAAAGGGTAGTCTCAAATGGTTATTTTGTTAATCACTTTAGAGCGGCTTAATAAAATGTTGAAGGATTAATTTAGATTTGATGCCGTTTTTGTGATCGAAAGAGTCGAAATGTTTAGTGTTACTCGTTTTTCGTAGCGGAAAATAGTTTGGTAGTTTATATGAGATGTTAGATTAGCTGTTGAATGAAGGCTCCCAAGGTGCGCTGGACGTACCTACAGTACCCGGCGATAAATATTGCACATCGACCTATTCGATCTTATCGATTTTATACAAAGAATAAAAATAATTATCAAAAGAAGCAAATCATAATTGTTTTAACAGTTCCTAATAGATACCGGACTGTTTGTATTTCGTGCGACAGAGATAACGCTCTACGAAGCCGAAATTAGCCGATTGTTTCTTTCCAAAGGTCGATGTGCAATATTTATCGCCGGGTACTAACGTTACTGATTGAAGCAACTCAGCCTATCGCAGACCACTGCTGGACATGGCCTCTCCCAGGATGCGCCACAACACCCTGCCATCCGCCTCCTGGTTCAGGCTGTTTTATACAAATGTAGAAAATATTAAAATCAAAATTAAAAGTCTAAATAAAATATTAAAAATAAATAATAATATTTTTAATAAATATTAAAAATATTAAATTAAATATTAAATTCAAATTAGGCTGAGAATCAGCACCTTTCGAACGTCAAAATTACATAAGACAGTTGACAAACGCTTCACTACTTCCTAGTGCTTTCGCTGGGAAGAAGAACTACCGCAGCAAACTCGAAGGATTATTATCCAAGTTCAATAATTTTCTTTAATAATAATGCTACAAATTAAACGAAACCTGCCTTTTCAAAAACTGTTAATTACCTGTTGCGACTATACACCTGAATATCAAGTTATCGCCTTGAAAATTAACTACTTAAATGTAAATCTGCCTCAGTAAATTACCTGAAAAGCTACATAGAAACGCTAAGAAGCCTTTTGTGCTCACGTTCAGGTAATAAACAGAACTCCATTTAACTAACCGATGCTTACATGAAAGCTAATTGGAATAGGCAAAACGAAGATGAAATTATCTGCTCTACCAACAAAGGCCGTATCAAGCGCCTATTCCCCGAAGCCAGCGATCTAAAAGTTCCCATTCACGAATACCACTGTTACGTTGAAAGGCAAGCGGGTTATTCTGTAAAACTTGTCTTTGTATGACGAGTGTGGCTTGTTAGCCGCGGTTCGGTTGCGCCGGCGTCTTCGCGACGTCGCTCGAGCGTTTATGCGACGCGAATTCTGCAAAACCCCATGCCACTTGGCGTATGAATACGTCACGACGACGCAAAAAGATGCAGAATACGTACGCAGGATGCTTCGTGAGACTTGAATTCCGAAAAGAATTTTAAGGCGGCGCGGTAGCTCCTGGTTTCATGGAATCAGTTATGTCTAATTTTAATTAGGTATGCTGACATTGGAATGGGAGAACACGAAAAGTTAAGCTTTTATCGTCTGCATTTGTGTTTTCCTGTTTTTGCTACATTACATTCACAACATTATGAAGCAACGTTTGTAAAAAAACATCGATTGTCTGTTTCTTCATAACTGACTGCGGTTCTCATTAAGATTTTCTTAGAGAAGGTAGCATTTGCTGACTACGTGCTGCCGTATACCGCGAGGGTGTTGGTGAAAACCAAACCAAAGGACTTCCTGTGATTTTCCAGAGATCTTTGTGCTCTGAAAATGGTAACCAGTGGAAGTTTTGTGCCTTAGAAGTCCGACATCCTTTTGCCTTACCTAAGAGAGTTTAAAAAAATATTTTTCAGACATGACTTATAATTTTATTTAGTTTAAAATTATAAAAAAAAAAATATAATTAATGCAATTATTTTTATCACTATATTCACACCTCATAAGTCTCCCACCTTTCAGTAATTAACAAATAAAACCCAAATATAATTATAACTGAACAACCCGCAGTATAAATACGTCTTACAGTCGTTTTCTTATTCCCTACTCCAATTAACCGTTGGTTTTATCCAACCTACTAATAGTAGTTAGTAACAACCTTATTACGTAGACGTCGCTTTTGATCGCATAAAATAGCTCTCATTTTCTCCCTGTATACCGTTAAAGGAACGTTTGCATGTTTTTAACGAATAAGTCAGGGTATGAAAGGGTTTTAACATTCATCTGTGAATGGCAAAAGGACCTTGTTAGGACCGCTCCAAATGTCTTAAATACCCGAGTCTGAATACGAATGCAGCACTCTTTGATTTACGCAATCGTGTATTTAATTAATTTCACAGCTGACCCAGTGACTTATAATAAATTGGTTTGGTGCGTGTGAGTAATTCGTGTTTGTGTGAGGATCGTTAATTCGTTAGGTACTGAGATTATTGTAGTTTGTGCGTAGTCTGGTACCTATTACGTTTTGTAAAATGTAATACTACGAAAAGCTGTCTTTCACAAGAATTAAGTACCTACCTATCTATTATGTTGTAATAGAACTGGCAAGCAGGCTCGATTTATAAAAGAACTAGCCTACTTGAATATTTTAATTTTAGTGAAATAAATTACTTTACCTTTTGAAAATACCAACATCACTTCCTTTAATATTATAAAACATACAAAAACTGTTACAATTTCAAACCATCAACTGTTTTATAAAGCTCTAAAAATATCGTTCCGAGATTGCACGATAGAAGCGTACCGTCGGACAGTGTGCTCAGTCTGTCGGCCCTTGTCTCATGTAATGGTCAGCCGCTCTAAAAGGCTTTCCCTAGGTTGCCTCATTAAATTTGCATCAAAAAGGCGGCCATTCATTCGGTTCTTGCCTAGGCAAACATTACAACTCTTTACTGGAAATATAGGATATGAGCCGATTTGCTTGCTATTAAGCGGCGTGTTTTATTCAGATGGTCTTCTTAGTACAGTAAAGGGGATTTAAGGAGTACGTGGTTTGCTACCTGGGTTTTGTGACAGAGATGATTGTATTGAATGTTTTATAATAATCTTGGCGTCTTTCTATTTAATCAGGCTGGCTTTGAAAGCAGAATGGTCTGTTTTTTTTTTGGAAATTTTATAAATTTGGGCTTAACCCTCCACTGGTAGAAGTTGAGATTTAAACATTTTGCAAGTCTTAGTTAATGTATTACTTTTACGTACCATGTGTACGGCGGTTTGGGTGGCATCGTCTTTGTTAACATCAAGATAGTCGTCATTGATCATTCATAGCAGAATCGTAACAGGTGGTGTTCTCAAATTTTAGCCCTACCCATATGGGAAGGTGTGAGTTTATATATCTATGTAAGATCATTCATAGTATATTACCTATGTATAGACTTATTATATTTTTTGTGACTTCAATGACCACAATTGATATCATGTGCCTTATTACAAAATGTAATAGCGATGTACGCCCGACTAAGCCAAATAAAATTCATTTCCTCCCGTTTGTACGTTCCACATACTTTTGAATAGAACCGAAAATTCTTCAGTGAGAAAATATCAGCAATATTTTTCAGTTTCCAATCGAAGGATGCTTCAAAGTCAGGCGTGAGTGAAATAAGCTTTTCGTTTATTGGGAAACGTGCGAATCGCTCGCGTTGTGGGTTGTGTGAAATAAATTAAATTTCTATATTGACAAGCGCTGAACACTAAATATTCAGTTTTGTAGTAACGCACCCGAACACGATTTTTTCCGTAATGAAATTCTGTAGTTTTATTTTTGTTATCTGTTTGTTTTGTTTCACTGTTGGTTGGGTTTTGTTTGGGACGAGTTTTTTTGCATTTTTGACGTGCAGCTGTTCTGTTCGTCAATTGTTCATTGCAAAACTAAGTTTTTCAGAGAAGTTTACCTATTAATTTGCAGTACCTACCAACTTGCTTAAATTCACCTAATTACATGAACAAGGGACTCCTGCCAGAAACGAAGTTCCTTACGTGATACTACACGCACACACACTCATATACAATAAAAAGAGACGGAGAGAGACATAGAGGAAGTGTGATTTTAATACGCGTTTTTAATACAGAGCCATCTAGTATAAGTTTCGTTTTCTCACTATTGGCTTAAGCACCCTTGAAAACCATGAAAACGACACCTATGATAAAACTTTTGCAAATTTTCTCAGCCGCCATATTGGATTTTTATTTTGTCCTCACTATTGGCTTCGGCACCCTCTAAAACAATGAAAACTAAACTAAACACTATTTCTGTAAAAGAGAGAAAGTCGCATGGAAAATAAAGCTTTTTCGTGATTTCTACTAGCTTACTCCTACTCCAAGCCGCGTTAAAGAACTTTGTTCCAAAAAGAAAACAAACTAATAGAGTCAGATTTGAATAACTCAAAAAGCGTCCCTTTGGAAAGCATTCCTATCAGTAGCCTAATTAGTATTATAATATTCCTAGTGGTTAAAGTCAAAGTCAAATAATTTATTTCAAATAGGCACATTAAAGGCAATTTTGAACGTCTAAAATTACAGTAAAATTGAATTAATTCTAGTCGCCCCTTCCAAAAGGTAGTGTTCGTATGGAGAAGATGGGTAAGAAACTCCACCGTTACTCTTTTAAAATATTTTACAAGGTTTTGTTTACATAATATAATTAAACGTGAAGACGATGCATCTAGAATAAAATTGATGATTTTCTTAGAATTTAAACAAGTGTGTGAGTTACTGTAGTCACAGATTGTAAAAATCAATGGAGCAGGACCAGCATGTTTCCAAGCATTCTTATCTTGGATATAATCCTCTAATTTGTAATATCCTTGTTTACAAAGTGTACTTTTAATATGAGTTTTAAATTTTCTTTCATTTAATTGCAATATGTCACAAGGTATGTAGGGAGAATAAAATCAGCCACAAAAAAAAAGTAGACTGACACATCGAATCCCGCACTTCGGGGGGAGGGAGATACCTTCATATAAACATCCCTTCTTAACAATACGACACAAGTGACTTAATTTCCTTAAAAAATATCGAATCTTATTTCATTAGTTTTCTCGTGATTCTTGCCTTATTTTCTACACTTAGGTACAAGTTGTGTTTCCTTTGGGAAAGTTTTCATTTCCTGCAATCACTGTTATTCCACAATTACCAGGAAAACTACCCGCTGGCACGCCAAACTGACAAAGACGCTTTATCCTTTCTCATGGTAAGTAACGTACCATTACTGGTTATTTGTGCTCAGTAAAAGCAGCAGAAATATTTACAGTGGGCTTTGTTAAACAATAATAGTGCAAAAAGTTGGGACGTTACGAATGTAGGCCCTAATTCCTTTGTTTCGGCTTATTTGCTTGATAAAATACTCGGAAAGTTCTTTCGCTTTATGGTATTTAACAAAAGTGTCTTTTTGATCTGAAAACGAATCGACTTTTGGCATTTAAACCTGTTCTAAGTAGTCATGTTTTATTTATTCTTAATATCGGCCGTTTATGCCCAATGCAGGGCAAAGAGCCACGTTTTATGGCACTCGTGGGTTGCAGCTGAAAATCAGCGTCAGGTGGTACACCTTGTGTTGTCATCTGACATTATGCTGAACTGAGGCCCTTTTGGCATTATAATCTTTGTTTTCTGTTTTTATAGTTTTAAGGTGTATTCATTTTGCTGTAATGCCAATAAGCGCATTTTTCTTTCTTTCTTTTATTTGAAAAAACAAAACCATTACCAAAGTAAACAATCGAATCTGCACGCCTTACTAATAACGTTTTTGCCGCTCAATAAACTACGCTCTTACTTAGTAAGAAAATTCAAACTATCCAAAATCCATTCTTAGAACGTACCTTTATTACCTTGAGCCCCAAATCCAAGTGCCTTCTGGTTCTCTAACAAAGAAAATCAACAATTAAATGAGCCATTTAAATTCCTTTGATTCGGCCTATTTGCTTGATAAAATACTCGGGAAGGTCTTTCGTTATATGGTAGGGATCAAAAAGGCACACTCATCCGTTATGCCTGTTTGAACTTAGTAAACTTGACGAGGATTTGTTTATCATAATTAGGTAATGGATCGCTTTAGCTTTGGAGTTTTTTTTTTTAATACAGAGGGCTACGAAGTTTTTGATCTGCACATTTTCTTTTGTCTTATTTAAGGTTTTTAATGCAATGAATATATTGTTATTATTTGTTATATACTATTCAATTTATAATCTGAGGATTAAAATTGAATTATTTTAAATTTCGAATTGGGCTCCAAAAACTTTAAAATCTTGACCGAGTGGTAGCTAGCGAGTCAGAGTAGCTATACAATTTTGGTTGATTCTTATCGATAACCTATGATTGGATTTTCAAACTCAAAATCGAAAAGTATTTATTTAATAAACAAATTACAGGCACCTTTGAATTCTTAAGGGGTCGGTCAGTCAAAAAGATGAAGCTAGGAACTTAATACGCTTTGGGATTTGGCACATTTCAAAGCGTACTAGGTTCCTATGGAGAAGAACGGGCAAGAAACTCCACGGACATTCTTCAAAATCTAAATATCGAAAATATTGTTACGAAGTATAATTTACGTTGAAAGTATACATGTGAGAACGATGTAGAAAGACGTGCACGTGAAAGGCGTTTGTCAAATTTTCCCAATCAACTTTGAACCTTATCCTTTAGCGATAAAGTTGAAAATCTATTAAAAAAAATTGACAGATTTTAGTAACTTGATGTGCTGGCGTCTGTACTATGAAAGGAGGTAACTAAAATAGACTAGCCTTCACAATCCACCTGTCAAATTCTATTTTCGGACGGGCAAATACATATCGGAAGCAGGGATAACTGTCAAATCGAGTTGCTTTTCATTCTTAGTTTGGGCCCCAAACAAATCCGTAAGTGATATGGAGTAGGAATCGCCCGTAGCTTCGGCCGAATTTACGAACGTCATGCGTTGGGAGTAGACCTCCTGGTTTGATAGTATCCGACGGAATACTACCCGAAATACGAAAGTACCATAAGTACCTATCACTCCCCCAGGATATTGAAAAGGGTTCCGTCACTTCAACACCAAAAGTAAAGTTACTTATTCCAAGAACATTACTTAGGTACTCTTAGATAAGCCCTGTTCGGTCCATATCGGTGCTCAAACACGAGTGTTCGCTCCAGTGATTTTTTTCCCATTAGTCTCTATAGCATATTAGCACACTAGACCTAATGGAAAGCTTTGATGACGTCAAACGTCAGCTATCGTATCAAAGGGAACATTAAAGCGATAACTCTAACTGTATACGCCGTCCCTAAAGCTGAGTTTATATTACGGATTTACTGAGGTTTTAGCTGCTACATGAAACTGTGTCTTGTGTGTATTATTATAAGGTTTCGCTTGCGTAATCAAGTTATTGTCCTTAATGACTATGAGGAACAGATCAAAAACACACAACTAAGCTAAACATATTATAAACTAGCGGTGCCCGTGACTTCGTTCGCTCTAGGTTACTCCTTATAAAATCAGCTATCTGCCAATGAAAGCAGTTTTGGATATCATCCGGAACAAACAGACAGACAGACAGACATTTTTTTAATTATTACCGTATATAATTTCACATGCGACTAGAATCAATTCTATTTGTTGTAATTTCTGACGTTCAAAAGTGCCTTTAATGTGCCTATTTGAAATAAATACTTTGACTTTGACTTTGATTACGTAAAAAGCTGTTATTTTGACATTACAGACACTTCAATTGAGTTATTCCGGTCTGATCCCCTGAATCCTCCCCTCCACCCCCCCTCCTCGATCCCCTGCTTGTTCGTCTTCTGTTTTAATCTCTGTCTTATCTTTATTTATTTGTATAGAGTGAAGGTGCTTTGCGTGTCTGTCTGTGTGACCTCTTTGGTCTTCTAAACATTGCAACGGATTTTGTTATGGTTTAATATTATTTACAGAATATATTTCAAGGCTTATTTATAAACACATTAATATTTCACTTCTTGTTTTGAGCAGGGTCGCGTCTCCATTATTTCAATAAACAGTTTGTGTGTTTCTGTTCATCTTTCGTGATAGTTTCGTTTCTAGCTAGTTTTCGAGTACAGCTCGTAAATGGCCTTGCTTCGCAGGAGAGGCATCTCACTTTCATTGTATGCTATAAGTTGAAGAGTGCAACTACTAAGTTGCTACGTTCGCGCAATGAATGACGAGCGCTGGAACTGCAAGTCTCATCTGTACAGAATAATTCTGCTTTCATATTACGAGTAAGTGTTCCAAATATGTAAGCGGTATTATCCTGGGAGAGTTCAGACGTACTTGTACTATTGAAGTAATGTAACTGATACTTCTCTAAAACATGAAAGCTAGAAATTTGAAAGCTGCTTCGGTTGCTCTTGTTCGGTGTTTAATTAGACACCTCTTATTAGTATAGACCAGTAAATCAGAACGACATGCTTCTGGCTTCGTTGGAATGAAAGATACATTGAACATTTTAAAGCCGGTATTACCTACTGACTCTTGCGCAACTGGACTCATGCATTCTTAACAAGTTTCATTCATCATCATCTGCCTTTTCCCAACTATGTCGGGGTCGGCTTCCAGTCTAAACGGATGCAGCTGAATACCAGTATTTTACATGGAGCGACTGCCTGTCTGACCTCCACAACCCAGTTACTGGGTAATACGATACCCCTTGGTAAGACTGGTTGTCAGACTTTCGGGCTTCTGACTACCCGTAACGACTGTCAAAGATCCACGAATGACAGCCGGGACCAACGGCTTAACGTGCTTTCCGAGGCACGGAGGGGTCTCGGTATGTAAAGATGGTCACCCATTCACAGAACAACCGCGGCAAGCGTGGCTTAACCTGATCGATCGACCTGTGCGGCTGTTATTATTTAGCCACGGGCCCCTACCGACTCCAACAAGTTTCATTCAGCCAATCAAATAAATTTACACTACTAACACCCGGTTTTTGGAAGGAAAATTATGACGTGTCAAAATTAAATGCCAGTCAATTGATCCTATTGGCTGTTGATAATTCAGTCAATCACAACAGTTCATGGAATTTTTGTAAAGATTTACGTTACAGCAGTTGAGTTTCGTTAGTCATACTACTATTTTTAAATTGTCGCAATATAACGTGCCGCTACAGTAGCGACATTCATTTAACACGCGGGTAGGGTGACCAGTGACCAGTAATCATAAAAATTATAGCAACATAAAATAATTCGTAATTAAAACCTATCGCCTGCGCCGCTTCGCCGACATAGGGTTTTCTTTCCTTCAATTCGCCTACGCTTTGCACATTATTCGTTTTAATTTCATTGACGCGATGTTATCATTCGTGACCCCGCCAAATAACCCCTGCGCTACAGTTCTTTAAGTACAGGTTGCTACAATATGCTAATAAAAAAAACACTGGCACTCCGGTAGTGCCGACAGAAGTGAAAACTTGAACAATTACGAGTGTATTTTGTGAATCGTCTTATAAACAAAACACGCGTGTTAAGGTGTGTTCCTTATTTTATAGGGTTTTTTGCAAATCAGGTATGATGACCAAAGTGACTGGTTTATTCTTCTCGTGAAAGGAATTTATTCAGATTTGCTCGTCGTCAGTTATATATCCGTGGTTCAGCGCCATCTCGTCGTTGTTGGATGAACTACGTAGTTAGTACGCGAGGCCTACGTAGTTAGTACGCGAGGCCCTCGTAGTTCTTCCCGATGTGCATAGATGGCGCTGTCCTCAACAACGCGCTCGTCGTTGTTGGATGAACTACGTAGTTAGTACGCGAGGCCCTCGTAGTTCTTCCCGATGTGCATAGATGGCGCTGTCTTACGTTTTACGTCTTACGAATTTTCGATCAGGGTGACGTGACCTGACGCGAATTTAGAAGTTTTTACCCATTCCAAAAAAAGTACACAGCGCCGCTAAAGAAGTTTTCACTTCAAAAAAAAAAAACAAAATAAATGATGACGTTTAATGAAATTAAAATATTTTCATAAAACGAAAACGCGAAACCGTATACGTGTGTTAAATAAATGTCGCCATTAAAGCGCCAGTGTAAACCAGCCTTTACCAAAGTCTGTACGTAGTGGCACATAGATTCTGCGGCACATGAAATAAGCACTTAGTAAAACTTTAGTAGTAAATCCAATGTTGGTGCACGAGTTAGTCGGTCGGTACAGAACCGTTCCTCTAGCGGTTTTCATGCTCTCAAGTTAAATTGTATTAGGTAACTCTATATGTGCGTGACTATTGCTACTTATTGTACGTTCTAATGTTTCACTATCTGAACCGGTGTTGACTTAATTTATATTGTGTTGTGATTACGATTCTATTACGTTGGTTTGTTTTGCTCGGTAAGCTTTAGATTGTGAGAGTTTCAGTTGATTTATTTTTTATTGAACTGTTCATAGTTTGGTGTAATGTTACTTAAATATCATTCTTGTTTATTTCTTTTCATCCATGTTAAATATTTTGTAAAATATTTTTACAAAAAATATTAATCCATACTAATATTATAAGTTCGTATATTATAAAGTAGCTCTGTCTGTCTGTCTGTATGTTACCGTTTCACTCCTAAACCACTGAACGGATTTCAATCAAATTTGGCAAGGAGATAGATTGCATCCCGGGGAAGGACATAGGATAGCTCTCGCGGGCGAAGCCGCGGGCGGAAGCTAGTAACAATATAAAAAAATTGTGGCTCATTGGCATCAAGAACAGGGTCCAAGCTGCCGGTGGTCAGGACTCTAGAGAGAGGAACCTTCTCACTAGGTGTGCCGTGTCCAGGAGTACAGCTTACTGAATCAAGCCGTTGACACAGCCTCGCAATGAGAGCCTCGTGAGGTGTTCTTAACTTACCTATTATTATTATTAGGGTTTGAAACTTTTAACAATACACGAGAAGATATTACAATAAAAACAGTGGCACTCCGGGAGTGCCGACAGAAGTGAAAACTTGAACAATTACGTGTGTATTTTGTGAATCGTCTTATAAACAAAACACGCGCGGTACCGGCTACGGCCATCCGTCTTACGAATTTTCGATCAGGTCACGTGTCCTGACGCGAGTTTAACATTTTTTACCCATTAAAAAAAAGTGTACAATGCCGCTAAAGAAGTTTTCACTTCAAAAACTACATAAAAAAAACCAATAACACTATGCCTGACCTGGACCTCATGCTTAGCAGTAGTACTTGTGACCACCACAACAACGAGGAGGTAACTTTAATGTTAAGTAATTCCGCTACAGTTTTATAAAAGTGTAAAAGAAGTTTACTTATTTTCCTTCTAAAATATTATACCACACGTGTTTAACAAAGTATCAGCGCGGTGTATGTCATACAAAATCTTCTCTTCTAATCTAACTTCAGAGCTTAAAATTGAGGCAAGGTGAAGCAAGTAGCGAGTTTCACTAGCAAATTTGCAAATATATTATCTGGGAACTGTTATTACTCAACTCCCGTGCATGCGAACTTTGCCCGAGACCATATTGCTAAACTTTTCATTTTTCTCTAACCCAGTTATGATGTCAGGAGTTCGGAGCGGTGTCAACTTTCCAACGCTATGGAATTTTATTAGCACCTTTAAAAGTTTCCGAATTTGGATTTATTTAATGGAAGAAGTGCCCTCAAAATTAGATTATCTCCAACCACAGAATGTAGCCCCGGCTCTTTGTTATCTTTTAAGGCATCTACCACAGTATCTTCTTACTTTGTGTGTTATTTACACATATAGGTCATAAAGTTTTTACTGTGCGCTAATGCACCTCTCATTTTGCACGTCGTAAGTAACATCAGAGCAGTGTGGAAGTCGTAAAGCCGAGCTCATATCTGTTGCATACAAAATTATGGCATTTTTATGCGTCGGCATCCTGTTGGGTACGAGCGCCACCTCATAAACCGCCCTCACTGGCAAATTCAATTCAATATACTAGATACGGTTTATTACATTACTCTGCATAAATGGACCTTGTTACCGAGGTGTGCCTTACCTATTTATAACAGTATCTGCAGATATCGGCTTCCACTATGCTCGTCTATTTTATTATATTATCAAGGCTACCGCCCCCTTTGACTCGTAAGAATCAGCTTTTATTCGGTGTAATGAAAAACACAATCAGACCCTCGATAAACATGTGCCGTGTTGTTGTGGTATAATTTATCGTTTTGTGATATTAGTTTTTTTAGAGTTCCGTACCCAAAGAGTGCTAACGGGACCGTATAACTAAAACTCCGCTGTCCATTTGTCTGTCTGTCCGTCCGTCCATCCGTTTATCTGTCCGCGTCCGTTCGTCCCTCTATCTATAAGCGGTCTGTATCTCATAAACCGTAATAAGTAAAGAGTTGAAATTTCACACTGGCGCCGATTCCCTTGTTCACAAACTAAACTAAATTTGAGTTCAGTGCATCTTTTTCTTTCTATTTCAATAAGAAAAGGACGTAGAAAAATATTAGTTTATCCTTTTTTAATTAGCCAGCGCCTGGCGTAAATTGACGTATTTTTAGTAACCGATTTTTTAATAACGTCTAAACTTGTATATGGAGTATCTTAATTTGGCAGGACTAAACTAATATTTTTGGTCGCTCAGCCGCTTTTTTTACAAACATGCTACTAGTGTACTCAATATTGAAGTCGTCGTCATTTATCAGAAGCATGAGCATAAAATTCATGCTTTATATAAATTGGATTCGTTTATGGCATGTTAATAAGTAATAAACGAGGTTAATGGTGCTTCCATTAGCAAATACGAATAAAAAACTTTACACTACAGTTAGTTACTATAACTAAAAATATGCGCATATAAGCTACTTGACATTAAAAAATGAGAAAAAGAAAGAAATGTTGAAACTTTCGTTTTACGCCAGTAGATAATTACAAAGTTCTTGCCAAAGAATTTTATTTCAGTTGGACGAACTTGGAAAAAATTAGGGTAAATTTATAATTACTACTTCTTTTTACATGTTAATCGCTACAGCATAAAAAAATATCCGTTGCGTATATCAAGTTTCGAGAGCAAAGTTTTAGGTCTTTTTTCATGGTGACATTTTGCAATATGGCTCACGTTCACAAACTTCAGGGGTGACCCGGTCAAAGGAACAGGACCGAGAAGAATGTGGAAGTTTCTTTAACCCTCATCGCTTTCATAATATGAATTACTGTTACGAGGACAACCAGATATTAAATAGTTATTTCTGCACCAAAAACAAAAATTATAGTTTTCGCATTTGAAATTAAAATAAACAGAGGTCGACTGGACTCGTCGTGAATTTTTTACATCGAAATAATATTCGTAAAATTTGGTTTTTTTTTTTTGATAAATGGCCGATATTTACTTATCAAATATGTACATGGAAAACAGTAACGATTTGTATTTAAAACATGCGTGACTTTTTATAATATTTGAGGTTGTGAGTAGCAGTATTTATTTTTTATTGATTTCAATTTACACCTTAAGGTAAACGAGTAGTCTCACACATTTCGAAGTTTCGTTTGATTTTTAAATTCGTCTGAAATGAGCGTATTTTTTTCTTTCAATAATAAAGGTGTCGTAGGGAGGACAAATCTTTATTCCATATACATAGTTGCAAACTTTTATTTTAACTTGTTAAGTACTGATCAAACAGCATAAAACACGAGAAAGTCTTTAAGTAAATAGCCTACCAAGCTAATTTAATTCTTATAAAAAGTGTCATAAGAATTACCTCTCAGAAATACAGGCACAATTTTACCGTTCACTTTTACCGAAAGTATTGCGTGGCAGCCATAACGATGTATTTCATGCAGTTCAGTGCCAAACTGCCAATACATCATGCCCGGGCCAGGTGGCACTGCCTGTCATTAGGCGGACAGAGAACGCAACATGCATACATTCAGACTTTTATTACGATTGATATTCTTCTATGCTTTGGTTTGATGGATGATTTAATCTCGATAAGTTATCTTCTTGGAATAACTAAGGCAGTACTTATTTGTGATTTGCAATTGTGCGACAAAACAAATAATGTTATTTGGGAATTAAAAACAGCATGTTTCTGATGGGTTTGGTCATTTTTATGGGTGTGGTATAGACCATAAACTGAACAACTTTCTCCATGGAAACAACATCGTAATCGCGAAAATATAATCAGCCGTCCCATACATTTCGGTCGAGTCAGTACTCGACCCAAATGTATGGGGCCCATACATTTCGGTCGAGGTACGAACTCGACCCAAATGTATGAGATGGCTAATTATTTGAAGTTTTGTATGGGGCAGTTGGCATCACGATGTTGGTCCACACCTCTGAATATGACCACATCTTTCTGATACATGGTGTATAGGTACGATGATGGCTTTTTTTTGTCGTGGGTAAACTTACTCTCAGATAGGCGTGTTCATCATTTCAGCCGAAAAACGTCCACTGTTGGACATAGGCCTACCCTAAGCACCTTCACTTCGACCATTTCTGTGCTTCTAGCATCAAACGGGTTCCTGCGGCCTTGACAAGGTCGTCGGTCCACCTTGTGGGAGGCCTTCCAACGCTACGTCTTCCAGTACGCGGTTGCCACTCCTGAGCCTTTCGGCTCCATTGGTTCTTCGGGCTATGTCGGTTACCTTGGTTCTCCTGCGGATCTCCTCATTTCTGATTTGATCACGCAGGGAAACTCCAAGCATAGCCCTCTCCATTGCCCTTTGGGTGACTTTAAGCTTTCTAATAAGGCCCATTGTGAGCGACCACGTTTCAGTGCCATATATCATCACTGGCAACACGCACAGATAGGCGTGTTATGACCAAACATTTTCCAAAGTCACACCTTGCCAACTTCTATAGAACATTATCTATACATTATAAATTGGAGTCGCTTTTCGTGACTATGTGTGAGATCGCGTTGTTCTTCTTAACTTCACATCGGATTTTGGTGCCGTATTCATCATCATAGAGACATAATTTATTCCGGAAAGTTTATGTGTGTAAAACTAACTATTATTAAGAAAATCCCGATGATTTATCAAGACGTGAAAATCGTGCGAAGCTAACGGTTACGGTAGCTAAGTATAAGCAAGTTTGTGATGACCAGTCCTCCACACAAATTCATAAACGGCTTATGTACCAGCAAACAATGTCGGCTGGTCCTTTAGGACCGCATTATGTGGTAGTTAACTAAGCTTCCGTAACGGCATTAACCACAACATAACCAGCACTGATTTAATACCATCTGCTTCGGTAACCTTCGCGTTTCCTTTAATCCGATTAACATGGTATTAGCATAGATTACCATTACTTATGGGTATGATATGTGATGCCTATGGTTGTAGCTCCTTATTTAGTAAGTACAGGCCTTGATGGTAAATTCATCAATGATATATTTACTTTTCTAAACTCATACTTCAATTAACTAAACTACCCGCGATCGTTGATCCCAAAAAAGTACATTATACATTTTTCTTACCATACCATAAAGTATGCTCATGCCGCCTGTGATACAGTTTATCCTAGTACAGGCATCTAACATTAATACATATGTAAATAATTTCTAATAGAAACAAACAATAATAAAACATAACACATAAAACAAAACAACAACAACACAACAAAACACATAAAACAACAATAAACAAAACAAGAAGAATAAAGAAGAAGAGAATGAAGAGAAGGGTTTAGAATAAAACATTTATTTATTTTATTCTTGTTTAATTTATCGATATCCTGCACATCTACGGAGTTTCGCTAGCTAATCTAACTTGATCCAGTATGTTTGTTTGTTACGCTTTTACGCTAAAACGGCTGAACGGATTTGGATAAAATTGGCACATAGACCATGACCTGGAGAAGGACATAGGCTACTTTTTACCCTGAATCGTAGACGAAGTCGCGGCGAAACAGCTAGTATTAATATAAACTAGATTAGGTACAGCCTCTTTCTCAAACTCAATCTGCCATATTAATAGATACCTAGTTTAGTTATGATTTCACCGCAGTGCAATGTGAAACCCTATGGAGGCTACTTTTTATCCTGAATCGTAGACGAAGTCGCGGGGAAACAGCTAGTATTAATATAAACTGGATTAGGTACAGCCTATTTCTCAAACTCAATCTGTCATATTAATAGATACCTAGTTTAGTTATGATTTCACCGCAGTGCAATGTGAAACCCTATGGAGGCTACTTTTTATCCTGAATCGTAGACGAAGTCGCGGGGAAACAGCTAGTATTAATATAAACTGGATTAGGTACAGCCTCTTTCTCAAACTCAATCTGTCATATTAATAGATACCTAGTTTAGTTATGATTTCACCGCAGTGCAATGTGAAACCCTATGGAGGCTACTTTTTATCCTGAATCGTAGACGAAGTCGCGGGGAAACAGCTAGTATTAATATAAACTGGATTATAGCCTTTTTCTCAAACTCAATCTGCCATATTAATAGACACCTAGTTTAGTTATGATTTCACCGCAGTGCAAAGTGAAACCCTATGGAAATTGGATTATTCAGTACACGTGTAGGTACTACAACCACATCAAGTCTACATTTAATGCCATCCCTTTTCGCTGAATTTGCATTTACACTCGGATTTGTTTGCGTGGAATTTTATATTAGCGTAAATAGTTGATGTTAGTGTGAAATAGAAATGGTTAAACGGATAGTGAATTGAATTTGATGATTCATTATTTATGTGTTTAATGTAAATGAATTGAATGGTGTTGACTGTTATGAATGTTCGGAAGCGTAATGTGATGTGGATCTTTTTTATCCGACTTCTGAAAAGGTGGTTCTATATTCGACCCGTATGTATGCATGTATGTATGATGTATGTCCGTGATTTTCTCAAAAACTAATAACCCAATTTTGATGTTTCTTTCATTAACGTGATCTACATAGTTTCAGGAAGGTTTTAGTATATTAATACCTACATTAGGTAGTTATTCTATGATAAGTTTAAATGATGGTTTGAAATCTTATTCAGAGGTAATACACCTTTGGTCAAAATAGGCTTTAAAAATCAGCATTAAGGGTGACTTTCACCAAACTTTTATACCTAGAATAAGTGTTGTCCGGAGAATAAATTCTGAATTTTTGACAGTTTTTCCTGTCAGACGTCAATTTTATTCCACGGATAAAAAATATCTGACTTTGATAAAATCAGCCCTAAGTGTGCTAATAATTTTAAAATAATTTACTCTTCCACATCATCATAGTCGCATTAAGAGGCATACCAGCGTAGCTAACTTTTTTCTGACAGTTAACTACTGTTTAAAAAACAAATAAACACGAAACTAAATATCGTCCCGTCCGTCCGTCGTGTCGTCGTTCCGTCGTCGTATCTCCCGCCTTATGCTTTTAAAACTCTAATTACAAAGCTTTTGCGATAAATCTCACGCAACGAGCATCCGTCTAAAACTTGGTTCATTTGTACTTTGTACGAAAACTAACGTATGTGCAGTTAGCGTAATATGATCACGTAGTTATAAGGCTAATTCAGACTATCTTACTTGCTAGATAGTAGAGTGGCGGGCTAACTCTGCTCGCATTGTCTTAAGGATATTACTGAAAATTACTTGAAACACTGCATTGCACCATCTCTGAGCAGTGCTACTGTAATTAGCAAAACGTTTTAGTACTCTACATATATTACAATTTGTGAATGCGTTTAGTTGCATGCGTTTCGGTTTATTAACTTATTTTTTTTTTTTTTTTTTTTGAAAAAGTATCTTTCTTTGTGTCGTGCGGTTTCTGTACAGCAATCCCACCATTACCAACCTAAATGGCGGCATTCACTTGTTTTCTATGTATTATTTATCTTTATATATGTAGTGGTCTTGTGTGTCTGTGTGCCCCCGTTGTTCTTCTAAACTACGCAACGGGTTTCGATGCGGTTCACCACTATTAAAATATTAAATAGATTATGATGAAACACATAACATCACGCAATGTTTCTCCGAAGGGCTGGGCAGAGGTGTGCCTACAATACCTACACCCCCATTTCACGTGTTATATTTAAGTCCCACATGTACAGTACCCGGCGATAAATATTGCACATCGACCTTTGGAAAGAGACAATCGGCTAATTTCGTCTTCGTAGAGCGTTATCTCTGTCGCACGAAATACAAACAGTCCGGTATCTATTAGGAGCTGTTAAAACAATTATGATTTGCTTCTTTTGATAATTATTTTTATTCTTTGTATAAAATACAAAAAAGGTAAAGGTCGATGTGCAATATTTATCGCCGGGTACTGTAATAGAAGGCGAGCCTAATGCCATCAAGCGGGCACAAATCCAGACTACGGGCTATTACTGAGAAATTTCAGATAGAAAAACCCAGTAACACTTTCCCTGAACTGGAAATCGAACCCAGGACCTCATGCTCTGAAGTCCAACGAGGCAGTCAAATGTCAGCGGTGCTATTCTGTAAAAATCTCACCGTGAAAACTTAGGTGAAGTGAGCGTGGAGTGAGCTGTCAATAGTGTCAATTCCTAGCAAAAACAAACTCACATCACCTAAGTTTTCACGGTGAGATTTTAACAGAATCGACTGGCTGTAATATGAAAAACTGGATTATAAATACTGATATTTCGTAGGAAAATATCTGTAAAGAGAAAAGCCCTGTTTGTACGTCACACGGTAACCCTATAGTGGCTTATCCGATTGAAGTGAAACCTTTACCATTGGGTAGTCCGTAATACTGTTACTTGAGGTCGGATTAGGTCATCCGTTGTTTGTATAAAAAGTAACTAGTACGATCTGCTTTTATAACTAGTCTGCGATAGTTAACCTTGTTTAGAGTAATTTTATAAAGTAAAAGTAGGTACGGTCAGGGGAAACCCTACGTTAATTTGCCGTGTTACAGCCGTTTCAAACGATTGTCAAAGAATGATAGTTGTGATTTGAATATACGGACAATTTAAGTTGGTAGGTATTCAATTTGCTTAACAATTAATTT
Source organism: Luperina testacea (assembly GCA_927399505.1). Lineage (NCBI taxonomy): Eukaryota > Metazoa > Arthropoda > Insecta > Lepidoptera > Noctuidae > Luperina > Luperina testacea. Next base: position 10,129,245 of record OV656768.1, on the reverse strand, counting down.
CCCTGACTTTACATAATACTGTTTCAACAAAGTTAATTTAGTTTTGGTTAGATCCCATTAAATGCAGAAGTTTTGATACGTTCATTTTGGTGCCGTGAATTTACCCGGCATTTGATATACCTACTTAGAGTTTGAATGTTTGACTAAACATTCACCCGTGAAAATTGCACCCGTGCGAAGCTAGGGTGGGCCGCTAGTCCATGTATAAATCTTTTTGAGGCTTCTGTACCCTAAATTATCTCAGTTACGGGTAACTTTTATGCCGGAAACCATAAACCAACTTACAATTTTTTTTTACCATATGCTGTCCTACTTCTGGGCAAAGGCATTCCCTCCACTCCTTCCACCTTTCGCGAGCCAGTGCGTCCTCCTTCCAGTTTTTGTGGAACCTATACACCTCGTCCTGCCATCTCCTACGTGATCTGCCGCGACCCCGTCTCACTGTATGAGGGCACCAGTTCTGTGCTATTTGGGCCCACAGTTCGTCCGGCATGCGGCAGACATGTCCTGCAGCCTTTTGAGCCATATGTTTGATTAAAAAATTGAAGAAAAAGACGTCCAACAACAATAATTAACGATGTAGAAAAATCTCTCACTAGAATCGCGTTCAACCACAAAAAAAGCCCTTTCCACCTCACGACACTCAATGAATTGTAATTTACTTCAATTCGCTTTGTATGTGAAAATAATAAATTACAAAGAGTCTGTAATTTGTTGTAATCAGCGTTCGAATCGGGAATTTAATCAAAGGGAATCAGTGATTGTACGGACCAATTGAATATACCTACTACGTATAGTCCTATATATATCTAACCACATAGGACTATGTGCTCGAATGCTTCACAGTAAATCGCTCTCTGTAGCCTATCGAAATTTTCGGAAACCCTTTCAAAGGAATTTCAAGTATCTTGAGTTGTTGATTGGGGTTGAGAAAATGTTTGAAACAACATTTTCTTGTTTGCCGAATGGGTAGGTTTGTCCTTTTATATGAAATTGGGCAGTCAGACGTTCGATTAAAGCAAAGATTTTGAAGGTTGACTATGTCGATTCATTGTATGATTAAGTCCAATTACACGATGCAATTTTCTTGCCTGCGGCAAACAATAAAATTGAAGCAACAAATAATTAGCGTATAATGATGTTCGGACACCGGCCTCCTTTTTTTTTTCAGGATGGGAAATCATCAAATAACCCCTCCCGCTCTGGGTGGAGCGGAAGGGAGTGTCAGACTCTTACTGACTAAAACCCACCCGTGTTCCTTCCTTAGCCCTTTATGTTCCGGGCCAGCGGTAACCCTTTCGGACAATTCCGCTGACCACCGGCCTCGTCTCTTCGAGAGATTACAGCCCACTCCTAAAAATCTATCACGCGGATCAGTGCGGGTTGGTAGATTTCACATGTCTTCGAATTTTCAATACTGGGACATGCCAGTTTCCTCAAGATGTTTTCTTTCACCATTTTGAGGGCAGTGGTGATGAAAATGTTTACACGAAGTAACGCGCCTGCCTGTGTTCGAACCCACGACCTATAACTCGTAAGTCGGGGCCGTTACCACTGGGCCACCACTGCTCTATCTTCATTCTAGGAATAAGCCCAATTATACGATGCTATTTTCTTGCCTCCGACATACAATAAAATTGATGCAAAAAATGACTTGCAAACACTGTTAGATGACGACGTAGACGGCGCAACTTTCATTGTTGCTTCAATTTATGGTATGTCACGGGCAATTTAATCGCACCGTCTAATAACCTTATATTACACTACGCGATATTCAGGGGTCCCTGAATTTCTCTAAAAAAACACACATAAATATCGGGCCCTAAATATCGTGTAGGTTTAAATTAGATTTTAGAATGAGCACAAAGTTGTATAAGGTCAAATTATCTGTGAAGTTTCACGTGTCAATTAAATTTTAACTCGTATAATATGATTGTAGTGCATCTAATCAAGCTTAGCCTTTAATTTACGTATTTATAGTGTCAATTTGGTTACCGTTTGTTCTATCAAATTCACAGCTACTAATTCCGAGCTGTGTCGTGTAAAATATTATAAAATATTATTATCGGTAAGCTACGTAAATTAAAACCAAATTGTGTTTTAAATAATATCTTTATTAAGGAGTGTCAAACGTGCGTAGTTTAATGTTACCAATTTAATTATATCAGCTTTTCGATGGCAGTCATAATTGCGGGCAAAAATTAAAGCCAGAGCCAATATGAATATTGTTTCATATGGATATTGATACCGTACGTGATAGTCGTTAGCCATTTAAAAAGGTAACATTAATTTTTTTACGTTACAAAATGAAAATTTATGTAACTTGTTCATGGGCAGTACTTGGTGATGTTCAAGATGCTATTCGTGTCTGTTTGGTTGAGCGCGTTGTTTTTCTAAACTCCGCAACAGATTTTGATGCGCTCTTCATTATTATTTAGAGAATTTATTCCAAAAGGTTTATGCGTATAATACAATAATATTACACTTATATAATAATATAATAAAAATCCCTATGTTTTGTCAAATAGTAAAAACAGTGCAAAGCGGGGTCTACTATAATTATAGACGCTAGTTAGATAAATTTACTGGGTGGCTATGGTTTAAAACTCGACTTTTAGACATCAGTAAATCAAAAAATTTAAGGCTTTTTCGATTAGAAGATTGATAGGCAGTCAGTCAGATAATAATAATATCAGCCTATTATTGTCTTACCGATGGGCCCGTGGCTAAATAAAAACAGCCACACAGGACGATCGATCAGGTTAAGCTACGCTTGCCGTGGTTGGTCTGTGGATGGGTGATTTTCATACCGAGACCCCTTCCTGCCTCGGAAAGCACGTTAAACCGTTGGTGCCGGCTGTCATTCGTGGATCTTTGACAGCCGTTACGGGTAGTCAGAAGCCCGAAAGTCTGATAACCAGTCTTACCGAGGGGTATCGTATTACCCAGGAACTGGGTTGTGGAGGTCAGATAGGCAGTCGCTTCATGTAAAATACTGGTATTCAGCTGCATCCAGTTAGACTGGAAGGCGACCCCAACATGGTTGGGAAAAGGCTAGGCGGATGATGATATTGTGATACCGCAGGGCAAATGCCTCTAATATAGAGAAGGCCTGAGCAATGAGCATTGATCACCACGCTTGCTCAAAACGAGTTGACGATTTCTTTAAAAGATATTGAAGCAACTTTTCTTTTTTTAAAGGGGTGATAGATATTGTGCTCTCGAAACGGTGAAGGAAAACATCGTGAGGAATGGCTGTTATGTCCTAGAACCAAAAATTGTAGACATGTGACAATTGACGTCTACTAACGCACACTGGGACCGCGTGGTAGATTATTGCCCACTCCCTCTCGAAGGGAGGAGGCCTGTGTCCCAGCAGTGGGAGCATTATAGGCCGATTATGTATGTATGATAGATAGATATTGGTTTCAATAAGTATGTATTTCACCTTTTTAAAAAGAAAAGTTTATTCAATAGATATTGATAGCAACTGTAATATCAACAATCGAGTATTGATTGTCATCGATATCGGAACATTTTAATTTGTTTTTAATGTTGGCTATAAACCGTGTAACTACGGCCACTAAACGTGTCGGTAAGTAAGGCACTAATAGTGTTTTAATAGCCTCTATAGGGTAATGATAAATGTGGCCTGTGTTGCCGTGCACAGAACAGGTCTTTACAAAAGTATTTTTGTATATTTTTAAGTTGTAGGTAAGAGTTTCATGTGTTCTGTTTATAATTTTTAGTTTTTAATGTTTTTGAAGATTAATCATGTAGATAAATTGCGAACTTTTATGTTTCTTATTTATTTTGAGTCTAAAACTGTTACTGATACTTTTTATTATCTCGATATACTCACAGTAACGAGACTTATGCGGGTGAAACCGCGGGGCACTGCTAGTAATATTAAAAAAACACTGGCACTCCGGTAGTGCCGACAGAAGTGAAAACTTGAACAATTACGAGTGTATTTTGTGAATCGTCTTATAAACAAAACACGCGTGTTAAGGTGTGTTCCTTATTTTATAGGGTTTTTTGCAAATCAGGTATGATGACCGCTCGCATGGAGCTCGTCGTCAGTTATATATCCGTGGTTCAGCGCCATCTCGTCGTTGTTGGATGAACTACGTAGTTAGTACGCGAGACCCTCGTAGTTCTTCCCGATGTGCATAGATGGCGCTGTCCTCAACAACGCGCGTCTTACGTTTTACGTCTTACGTCTTACGAATTTTCGATCAGGGTCACGTGACCTGACGCGAGTTTAGAAGTTTTTACCCATTCCAAAAAAAGTACACAGCGCCGCTAAAGAAGTTTTCACTTCAATAATTCTTCCAGAATTCATACTTATGTGTGTCGTCATTGTTAGATGTGACTAGGTTTTTATTTTTTATTCAACTAATAGAAAATGCATTGCATGAATTTTTCCGCTTAAAGATAAACCGTTTCCTCGAAATATCGAAAACCAAATTGTAGTAACATAACAGCTCCCCCTATTCTGTTCATGTATAATCCTCATGCGCGGTCCCTTATGGGTTCCCCTTGTAATTAACTATAGTTCATACCCAAATGTAATCTGAATGTTTAGGTATACGATTGGTACATACCTATCGTTTCCCTCATAGTATACCACACAAATTACTAAACGACCATTTAGTACAATCACCTACATAGGTGGCTGTACTAAATGGTCGTTTAGTAATTTGAGATTCTTGCGATAGGGAAGTAGGTAACGTCAAGGCAAATTAATTGTTTACTTACCAAATTGACTACCAACTGAAAATGACCGTATATGTATAGAAATCACGATGTTGTAACAATTTTATGTTTTAAAACAGTTTCCGTGGAGTTTCTTGCCCGTTCTTCTCCATAGGCACCTACTATGCTTTGGAAAGGGCAACTAGCTTTATGATTCTGACTGACCGACCTCTTGATAATTCAAAAGTACCTGTAATTGGTTATTTGAAATAAATGCTTTGAATTTGAGTTTGAATGACTGCCACCATTCTTTGGATGTTATATGAAATGACTATATTACGGTATTATATAAAATGGCAGAGAATTAAATGGAGATGGAGAGCAATGGCGGCCCAGGTAACGGCCGCGACTTATGAGTTGTAAGGTCGCAGGTTCGAACTCAGACAGACGCTTTAATTTGTGTAAATTATTTCTTCACCACTGCTCTCAAACGGTGAAGGAAAACATCGTGACGAAACCATGTTCTAGAACTAGAAATTCGAAGACATGTGACATCTACCAACCCGCACTGAGGGTGCATGGTGGCAGAGATTGGCAGAACCCATAGTCAGACCATCACTAGTAGGTATTTAGCTTGTTTGAAAAAGTCACTTTTTTATTTCTATGCTAGGACTTATTTGCTAGTTCGTAAATACTCTTATGCATTAGTATTGTCAGTATTTTCATTTGGTTTCATGTCGTTGTCTCCACATTCTATACTCGTTATGAGATTAAAATTGTCTCTATATATCGCACATTGAATTTTTTACATTATGTCATGTAAGCACTCTTGTATCAACGAGAATTCATCGCAGTACGCCAAAAACTTCGTCACTGAATTTTCATACCACTTGACCTGCCTGATTGCTATCTCCAGTTAAATGTTAAAAAATGTTTAAAAATTCACCGGCGTCATTATTTCCTCGGTCGAGAAGCTTCACCGCGGGTATATTATTAATTATTAAAGTATCTCCCTTCCTCGAGCCTTGATTTTAAAAGAGACGTTAACGACTTAAAAACAAAAACCGGCTCTTTTTATTTTGAAAGGTACACAAAATAAAACAACAAGTTGTAAAGACGAGGCTTCTTTTGCAATTTTCAGGTGGAATGGTTTTCGTACGAAATGGGTTCAGCAGGGCAGATTTACCAACTTTGATGGATATACCCGCTGAATTGGGACCTGTCTGTAATTCTGGAAATTATTTGTGTAATAAATATTCCGCTTTACTATCCCAAAGGAGACTGGAACTCTAAAACGTACTGCTAAACTGAAGATTTCTGAAAAAAAAAATATATATGTCACCCAGGATACACCACATACTATAGCACTGTAGTTTGAAAGATAAGAGTGTAATATTTTTTTTGCCAGGTAGATGTGCCCTTAAACTCCGCTTGTATTATTATTTACTACTCCAGTTTATAGGAATTTCAGAAAACAAATAGTCTTCCACCAAAATATAGCGTAGAATAAACTCATTTACAAAATTAATTTAGTCTCCGTCGGGTAACTCAATTCAGGGAACACACATAGGTATGAAAATTACCACTAAATTTCGGGTGAAAATAAATAAACAGGCGTACACACCTTGCCAATTTGATTGTTGAATTATTCATGATGTCTCACACGGCCTGGGTGCCGGTACCGAGGGTTGAGGGGGAGAGGAGAGTACTCTCTAAACAACTCGTATCGTCGCTCGGGGGAAACATAACGAAATGGGCAACCGAGACACCGCCTCATTTAAGGGCCCAAATAAAAAAAAATATCTGAACTTATTACGGTGGCTTGAAAGGCACCAAAAGTGTCATTATGATTAAGTGAGCACGGAAATAAGGGGAACCAGGTAGCAAGCTACGACCGAATAACGTAGGAGGTGCATATTATTAAAATTATATAAGACTTGCTAATTTTGCTGTTCTATTATTTGTCAGGTGGTTGGTTTTTTATCTAGTCGAGTTTTTTAACCATTTTCATATAATACCTTTCTTTTTATTACCAAACGAACAAACTCAATGAAAATGAAGATTCTTTATTTTTTTACTGAAGTCTAGTCAGTATTTAAGTCCATATAAGTAAACTTAGATGAAGTAGTATTATAATTAGAAATTCAGATATACTTGCAGCAAATAAAATCTCTTTGATTCATCCGATGATACTGGCTCTATTAAAACGAACCACAATAAAATATGTGATGGCCTCAGTCACATTGACAGGCATTCCGTTTTATGTCGAAATAGTGGTCGAAATCACGTCGAAATGCAATATTTTATTAGAAGAGATTGTAATAATTAATTAATCAAAATGGCGTCAGTGAACCGGTTATTGCCGTCCGCAACTGAATTTTACGGGGAGTTGCAAAAAGTAACGGACATAGCAGAAAATCGTCGCCATGAGAGATTTGAGGCTATAATGATGATGATCCGCATTACTCGAGGCGGGCTGATCCGGAAATATGTAGAGTGGTTGTCGAAGAACGCAACGACCATACAGTGCGCGTTCAAGGTCCATATGGCAAGGAAAGTTCTTAGAGCCGCGCTGAGAAAAGGTGTGCGTGCTAAACATGCTAAACATTACGCAAAGGCTGCAACGACCATAGAGGTATACCACATTATGTTGTTGTTTAGAATTATCAAGGTTAATTATGGTTTTATTTGGATTTTTCAAACCTTAATCTTTGATTTCGTTATAGGCATTTTGGCGTGGACATTATTCAAGGCGCACGAAATTCTGCTATCGCACATATCGCAGCTGGTTGGCTACTGTGAAAGAACGAGGAGAAAGACGGGCGGCCGAAGCTGCAGAATTCGGCATCAGAAGCCGAGCAGACGACCTCAGGATCTTAGAGGAGGAAGCCCGTCAATGGTTAGCATTCGTCGTCTTCAAACTACATCATTTACTCAGAACCTACGTATGTGCCGGTGTGTATTCAGAACCCGCAACAACAGAATTATCCGAATTCGAAAAACTCCTAAAATCTATCCACTACACCGAATACATGAAAAGATTGAAGCGGAAATATGATGAGTTTGTAAGAAAACACCGACCGGCTTTCTCGAATAAGAGGTTGTTTCCGATAATAGGGGACGGGGCCGACTATTGGTACCTATCATTGGCAGAGATGTATGAACTTACAAGCCCGGCGCCGCCGAAAAAACAGGAATACAGGCATCTGGCCACACATCACGGGAAGATACATAAGGAGCCATTTTTATGGAAAAATATTCGACCACCGGGGCGACACGAACGTCGAGGTCCGTTTACACCTCCAATGTCACCGTCTGCGTCTCGCCAGCTGCCACCGCCACCAGCGCCGACTCCGATCCGGTCCGGTGGTGACACACTTAACCAGTCTCCTCCGAAGGACCCTCGGTTCCATCTCTACGTCAGACATTACACCCCAGACCCTGCTATCATCGACTATATTAACTACCACGTAAACGTACTCATAAGACGAAAGTGTTCCGTCGTGAACATTGATATCGAGTAACAAAATTGGTTCAAGTTTTCTTTAATATTTTTATATCAACGACACAAGAGGGTTTGTTTGAAAACACTTGTACTTTTACATGGTTGCGTATTATTCTCTCTTTATTTTATTTTTTGCTCGGAAATCCGTAATCAGGCTGCTAAGTTTGGAAGGGTCGTCCGGATGTTGCGAGCCGCGAGCCTTTTGTTGTTACACTTTTGTTGTTGTGAATTTTACACTTGTAATTTATTTCAGGAAACGCCTTGGTGAGAAAGAAATTACGTTAAACTCTCCAAGGAAAATGTGTTTTGTAAATTAACATTATGGTAGGCATTTTTTACTTGCTGTCCTAAATCATGTTTCAGAGTGTTTCGGTGTTTGTCTCAAATGTTATTGATTGTTTAGACAACGTTTGCTGTAGCTAAGTGATTCACTGTTTGGTTCAGGTGTGAATAAGTATCTAACAAACATACGGGATTATATTCCTAATATTATTGTTAAAGATTATTCTCATGTGTTGATCGCAGTCAGATCCATTGGCGAAAATGGCACTAAGGGTAATTTCGAAACAGGATGGCTGCCTGCTGCCTCCTTTGTGCTAATAACAATATACCTCTGTATTTATTTCGTAGTCAAACCCTAATGATGACAAAAATCGTTGTAAAAATGCTCTATGTCTGATTAATCAATAAAACGAGGTGAGTGGCTCGTGGCTCGTGGCTAAATGTTAACAGCCGCACGGGTCTATCAAAGGTTAAGCTACGCATGCCGCGGTCGGTTCATCAATGGGCGACCATCCATCACATATCGTGCGTAATATGGGACCAACGGCTTAACGTGCTTTCCGAGGTACGCAGAGGTCGAAACCGCTTCGTACCTCGGAAAGCACGTTTAGCAGTTGGTCCCGGCTGTCATCGTCGTAGATCTTTGACAGTCGTTACGGATAGTCAGAAGCTCAAAATTCTGACAACCTGTCTTACCAAGGTATCGTGTTATCCAGTAACTAAGTAGGTTGTGGAGGTCAGGTAGGCAGTTGCTCCATGTAAAATACTGGTATTCAGCTACATTCGGTTAGAATGGAAGCCAACATAGATGGAAATCACAGCCGGGACCAACGGCGGTACGGAGGGGTCTCGATAAGTAATGGATGATCACCCATCCACAACCGACCGCGGTAATCGTAGCTTAACCACACATATGCTCACATTCGTTCACATAATAGTAGCGTTTTTCTTTTTCTAGTTTTATTATTATTATTATTTTCTATTAATTTCTCGTTTTGATTGTTATGTTTTCTTTAATTTTGATTCTTAGATTTTATTTTTTTTAATTTGAAGCAATATTTTTCTTTTTCTAGTTTTATTATTATTAGATTCTATTCATTTCTCGATTTGATTATGTTTTCTTTAATTTTGATTCTTAGATTTTATTTAGTTTTTGTAATTTGAAGCAATAAAGTTTTTATTATTATATTATTATTATTTTAATTTGATTAATTCAACAATACTCATCTGTACGTATTATAAATTAACCCGTCAAGCACCGCGCGTATCCTATGTAAAGGCTCCTTCAAACAGGCGCGACAAGACACGCGACACAAAGGCACCGCAAGTCGCGCAACGAGCGGTGCCTTTGTGTGGCGCGCGAATTTATCGCGTGTCGCGCCTGTTTGCAGGAGCCTTAATACGATACAAAAGATAGTCAATTGTCTCATTAGCGGAGCTTGAGAGGTCACAGTCGCTATTCGTGTTTGACTGTGTGAGCGCGTTGTTTTTTTAAACTCCGCAACGGATTTTGATGCGCTTTTCACCATTATGTACAGAATTTATTCCAGGAGGTATATGCGTATAATACAATAATATTACTCGTACATATAATAAAAATCCCGACGTTTTGTCAAGTAGTAAAAACCGTAGACGCAAGTTAGATATTTACTGGGTGGTTTAAAACTCGACTTTTAGACATCAGTAAATCACAAAATTTAAGGCTTTTACGATTTGAAGAATGATAGGCAGTCAATCAGATCGTTTGTTCTCAACTAGTTCGATTCATTCGTTCGATCGTCGAACTAGTGAGAATTTGTTTTCTCAATTGTTCGACCGTCGAAAATATTTTAATTAAAAAAAATGCCTTTATGTGTACCTAATAAATGATCATTAGTCAAAGATCAAATTGGAAACATCAAAATTACAATTATACATACCTAATTAGAATTAAAAAAAAAACATTCTTGTAAGTAACTTTGATGAAATATACATGATCAAATAAAACCAGCCTATTACTGTCCTACTGCACGGCAAAGGCCTCTAATACAGAGAAGGCTTGAGCATTGATCACCACGCTTGCTCAAAACGGGTTGACGATTTCTTTAAAAAGTATTGAAGCAACTTTTCTTTTTTATAAGAAGTAATTGATGTTGTGCTCTCGAAACGGTGAAGGAAAACATCGTGAGGATACTGGCATGGCCAAGAACCAAAAAATCGAAGACATTTTGACATCTTACAACCCGCACTGGGCCCGCGTGGTAAATTATTTATTTATTTATTTATATATACTTTATTGTACACCAGAAAATACATAGGTAACAAAAAAAAAATACGATTATGAATATAAAACATACAATGGGCGGCCAAATTACTGCCTGTGAAAAGTGTAAAGGCCCGTGTCCCAGCAGTATGAACATTATAGGCTGATTATATACATATGTTATGTATATAAAATGGCTATAACACATCAAAACATTGATGTAGTGTGTCAATTTGATAAACAATGAATTTCCCTGACTGTACTTCCACCGTTGGTACCTACCTGTTTTCGCCGCTAAACAACATTGTTTGTTTTCAGTTTGAAGGGTTAATGTCCAGCGGTGCTATTCTGTAAAAATCTCACCGTGAAAACTTAGGTGAAGTGAGCTCAAAGTGAGCTGTCATTGGTATTATAATACAGATGTTCCAATTTATAGGAATTGCATAAAACAAATAGACTTCCACCAAAATATAGCGTAGAATAAATTCATTTACAAAATTAATTTAGTCTCTGTCGGGTAACTCAATTCAGGGAACACACATAGGTACTAAAATTTTGAAGTGAAAACTTCTTTAGCGGCGCTGTGTACTTTTTTTGGAATGGGTAAAAAGTTCTAAATTCGCGTCAGGTCACGTGACCCTGATCGAAAATTCGTAAGACGTAAAACGTAAGACAGCGCCATCTATGCACATCGGGAAGAACTACGAGGGCCTCGCGTATCGCGTACTAACTACGTAGTTCATCCAACAACGACGAGCGCGTTGTTGAGGACAGCGCCATCTATGCACATCGGGAAGAACTACGAGGGCCTCGCGTACTAACTACGTAGGCCTCGCGTACTAACTACGTAGTTCATCCAACAACGACGAGATGGCGCTGAACCACGGATATATAACTGACGACGAGCAAATCTGAATAAATTCCTTTCACGAGAAGAATAAACCAGTCACTTTGGTCATCATACCTGATTTGCAAAAAACCCTATAAAATAAGGAACACACCTTAACACGCGTGTTTTGTTTATAAGACGATTCACAAAATACACTCGTAATTGTTCAAGTTTTCACTTCTGTCGGCACTACCGGAGTGCCAGTGTTTTTTTTTTGTTAATTTGTTTTACTGAAGTCTGGTCAGTATTTAAGTACATTAAACTCAGATGAAGTAGGTAATTGGAAATTCAGTCATATTTGAAACAAATAAAATCTCTTTGATTCATCCCAGTGGCTCTTTAAGAGCGCTATCACAAGTTTTTCTTGTTTAGAGCGTTTGACTCGAGTTTTGATTTGTGATTATGGTTTAACTAAAGTCACAATAGTAAAAAAAATACATGCCCGAGAAAGTTTAATTCCTTCTTTTGGGAGCGCATTCAATAAATATTTCAGTTTGTTTACATAAATCAGTAAAAAACTTGTTCCTGCAAAGGCTGTTTCATAAAAATTTAATTTCGGGCATCTCGCGATGCTCTGTTACATCGAAGATATAATAGTTTAATAATTTATAAAAATGTCCACGGTACAACTGTATCTTCTACTTTGGTATGCATACATAAATTTATTATGTTTAATACAGTAATAAACCAAAAATAATTCCGTAAAACAGAGAGTTAATGATATTTTTTCAGCCGAAATGATATTTTTTATCTCTGAATATTTAATAGAAATTCAAACAAAAAGTGTTTAATAACTAAGGTTACTTTGTCACCTTGCTTGAAAAAAAAAATACTCTATTTTGAAGTAAAATAATATTTTTAAGCAATTGTTTTATGCAATGCTTTTTTATCAATATAAATCTCGGGATGCACGGTCTTAGCTTTAGTCCGCGCCGAGCGCTTTCAGAGGGAGGACGTAGCGCTCACTCGCTGCTGCCGTCACGTGATCTCGTTCGACAATTCGCCACGAATAAAAAGCGACCAACACTTGTTGATACAAGTGAGTTTTTTTTTTTTATTAGTTATGTTCTGATTGTAATGTATATAATATAATTATTTTCCTATGATGTTCCAACGCGAATATAATTATAGAAAAAAAACATACGTAAATATAGTTGTTGTTTTTAATTTTTCTGACTTTTTTATTTATTGTCATCTCCAACTTTAATTTAATTACCTATGTAGCGGGTATGATGAAAACGTAGGCTCAATATAAACAATGAGTTTATTCCACCAACAAGGTTGTTTACAAAGTAACTTAACTAGATACGACGATTATAAAAAAACTACACGATACGTTCCCGGCCAGTTCGTGACGCGAGGTGCGTCACGAAACAAGAAGGATACGTCACCGTGGTACGTGAGGGGAGAGGGGCGTCTACGCTAGGCGAGCTCTTCCAATGCGTGGAAACAGCGGCGCGCTAACGCTGACTGACTACTCGTGTTTTTTTTTTTTTTTTTTTTTTTTTTTTTTTTTTTTTTTTTTTTTTTTTTTTTGGATATGGCATCTCGTAGTTGACCTTGAGAGGTCGTGACTACTTAACCGGACATGACTACTCGTGGCCGGGGCGTCCGTTTATATAGGCGAGGCGGCCTAACGTTGTGTGCGTAAATCACGTCCCGACACAGTAGTGTTGTGTGGCGCGTAGCTATAGGCGTTCCGAATTCGGTGGTGCTACAGGCTCCCCCTCTGGATGCGAAGGCGCCCCGACGAGTGGCCAGTTCAAGATGTATGGTCCACCACCACCACCACCAACGTAGCTGGGCGAGACCCGCGTCGCCGTGGTCGTCCTCGTCCACGAGAGGGCGGAGTGGCGCCCTCAGGATTAGTCCTAGGTTTAGGCGGACGCCCGCGTTTCCGCAGTGGGCGCACCGGCGGTGGAAGTGGGCTTGCCGCATGGCCTCGGAACGGTGTCAAGGCAGATGTATGATACACTCCAAGAGGTTTATCTGGAGCAGTGGGATCTGAAATCAGATAAGATGAAGCACCATGGCGTGCTAGGATTAGATAGGGACCATCCCTGCGAGGACAGAATTTAGCACTTATTCCTCGAGCAGCATTACTAATTGGATGGGTAGTTGCTAATACTAGGTCACCGGGAGTGTAACCAGGATCTTCTCTACGTCCTTGGTCTGCCGTCTTCTTCCTGTGTTCTTCTAGATTCTCTCTAACATCTCTAGCTTTGTCCAGCGTATTGGCGACTAGTAGTAACTTCGGCGTAATTTCAGGTACAAAGTTCTCAGACAGTAAAATCTGACGAAAGTCGTGAACATTGTCATCCGGAGTACGCAGTTCTCGTGCAAATGTCAAATACGCTGGTGTTTGTCCTGTAGTGAGGCAGGTTGCGGTATTCATCGCAAACCGTATGCTGGGTAACATATCACTCCAACTTCCATGTTCATCTCCTACTAAAATGGCCAGTTGCGTCTTCAAATCTCTGTTTTTCCTTTCCACCGGGTTTGCTGCCGGGTGATACACTGGTGTGAATGTGTGCTTTATTCGCAGACAAAAGGTTAATTGTTGCATTACAGCACTCACAAATTGGGGTCCATTGTCGCTTATCAGGCGTCTGGGCACACCGTACCGAAGGAAAACCTCGTTCATCAAAACGGTCGCACAATTTTCAGCGCTGGCAGTTTCCAAAGCAAATAATTCTATCCATCCAGTAGCAATATCTTCAGCTACCAGTATCCATGTCTTGCCGCTAGTCGTTGACGGCAAAGGTCCAAACAAGTCAAAGGCGAGAGTTTCGAAACGTTGGTTCACGGGCGTGGTTTGGAGCAAACCAGCTGGTTTCAGGTTGGACGGCTTAAATCTCTGGCATGCAACACAGTTCTTAACATATGCTTCGATATATTTTCTCATACCCTTCCAATGATATCGCTTCGAGATGCGTTGATATGTCTTATCAGCGCCATAATGCCCCGCCAAAGGGTCATCGTGGTATACTGAAAGAACGTTTGCCCATTCATGTTGAGGAACTACGAGTTGAGCCTCATCTGAGTCATCCGACGGGTGATATCGGTACAACAACCCGTTGTTCATGACATAGCCTTTATTGCTCCAGTACACGGCATTATCTTTACGATCTGCATCCTCTAAGGCAGTTACGATGCTAGTGATGTGATCATCCTTTAGCTGTTCTGCCCTAATTTCAGATGTTGGTCTCTGCGGCATATCCACGGCCATGCTACACACTCCACAGGTGTTTTCGGTGCTTTCATCGCAAATAGGCCTGGACAGCGTGTCTGCAACCACATTCGTCCTACCGGGTGTATACTTGATAGTAATATCATACGCCTGTATCTGCAAAGCCCATCTAGCTAATCGACCAGTTGGAGACCGTAACGACATCAACCACCTCAAAGCTTGATGGTCCGTAACCACTGTTACTGGGAGACCTTCAATGTATCCACGGAATTTTTTGATTGCCCAAACTACTGCGAGAGCCTCCCTCTCGGTTGTCGAATAATTGCGTTCTGCAGGGATCATCAGCCTACTCGCGTATTCGACGGGATGCTCGTCCTGTCCCTCCCCCTGCACTAGAACTGCTCCAAGTGCATAGTTACTTGCATCACTTTTGATGATGTAGCCTCTCGTCTCGTCGGCTTGACGTAACACAGGGGTGGATGTAAGACGTATTTTGAGCTCTTGATAAGACTGCTCCTGTTCCGCTGACCAAGTCCATACCGCGTTTTTCTTAGTTAAACGGGAAAGTGGTTCACTGATTCCAGCAAAGTTTGGTATGA
This sequence comes from Luperina testacea, assembly GCA_927399505.1. Lineage (NCBI taxonomy): Eukaryota > Metazoa > Arthropoda > Insecta > Lepidoptera > Noctuidae > Luperina > Luperina testacea. The sequence goes on along the minus strand of OV656768.1, from coordinate 10,113,840 downwards.
ATCGCCTGTACCAGGAACAGGTCTGCAGGAACGTCATCAGATGCTTCAAATTCTTGGGTGCTGGGTTGGCTAGTATTGCTGCTACCTTCTCAGGATCAGCCTTCAGACCCTCTGGAGTAATAATGTGCCCCAAATACTTAATTGTTGAGCAACAAAATCGGCACTTACTGAAATTTACATGAAGGTTGCTTTCTTTCAGCTTGCTTAGCACCTTACCCAAATCCGTTAGGTGTGCTTGATAGGTAGACGAAAAAATGATCAGATCGTCTAGGTACGCCAGCATCTTTACATTCTCCAAGCTCACTCGAATCCTGTCTATCAGACGCTGGAATGTAGAGGGTGCGTTGCGAAGTCCAAAAGGCATCCTCTTGAAACGGTACATACCAAATGGAGTTATAAATGACGTCTTGTCCTGATCCTCGAGCTTTACTTTCACTTGCCAGTAGCCAGCGCGTAAATCCAGGGTCGACATGAAAGGCGTTGGCTTAGCAGCATGAAGCAGATCATCAATGCGAGGGATAGGATACTTGTCGGGAACCGTTATGGCATTAAGTCTACGGTAATCAACGCAAACTCGTACTGAACCGTCCTTCTTTGGTACCATGACAACGGGTGCAGACCAGGGTGATGAGCATGCTTCAATTACTCCACTGGCCAACATCTTCTTTACCTCATTCTTTAGCACAACCATGCGTGGAGGTGAGAGGCGGTATGGAGGTACAGAGACGGGGTTATGCTCACCTGTGTCGATGCAGTGTTCAGCGAGGGTAGTCGGTTCTCCACCTTCACTGAAAACTTCTTGATAATCCCATAGCACTTCCATCAGCTGTGACTTTTGAGTTGCGTCCAGCGTATCCGATGAGACCTCTTCAACTTCCAAAGATCCAATTTCAACATCATTGCTGCTATTACTTTGGTCACTAGGGAAGAGTGCCTTGGAGTGTGGAGATAGTTCACACGGAGCATCGTGAAGCTGCATTTGGGCATCACGGACCATAAAGTCGACGAACCTTGGAGAATACCCATCGAATAATGGTCTGGATCGTTTCCTTGGAATAGGGGACAGGTCAATTGGCACTACGCGATATGACATCGTGTTTGTAGTGCAGGCACTCGTTGTCGGGAGTGCTGGTTCTCCGCTGGATAACGAACTACCAGTTGCTGGGATGCATGCACTGAATTGTGGCAGCGCCGGTTCCAGTACGCCTTCATCTCGTGGAGTTATCGACAGAGGAGAAATAAACTCAGGCAGCTCGACATCTTTTAACATCGTCCGTAACTGAGGATCAAAATAAACGGGCGTAGCCTCTACTTTAGCCATAGATATCTCCTCATCATCTTCATCTTGGAGGTCGAAGATGTCATCAGGGTAATCCTCGAAATACCAAGTCTTCTGCGGAACGTTAAGTACCATCTTGGCATCTTCTATAAAGCCGACACCCAACAGTGTGCGAGACTCGCGAGCTTCCGGGAACACGATAAAATTCGTTTGCACAACACGGTAACAGACACTGACGGGTGCATTTACAGTCAAAACGTCTCTCGTAGTCTTCGTGCCGTCAGCCAGTTTCACCACAAACTGTTGTGTGTGGAATGCAAAGCCGAGTCTTCGTAGGCATTTGTACAGCGTGTATGATGCAACGCTGGCCTTCGCGCAAGTATCCACGTAGGCGCTGCCAGTTATTTTACCTATGGCAATACCAATAACTGGCCTAGGACGTACATCTGCTTGAGGATTAAATGAACAAAAACTTACTTCAGTCTTTCCCTCCTTTGGCACAGCCTTGGCGCAGGTTGTGCACTTTGACCGGACCACTCCCGGTGTACCACATCCGTAACACGAAAACTTTGGTGTAGACGGTGATGGGGCTTGGGTGCCTGTAGCGGCATTTGCAGGCGCAGGTTTCGCGGCGGAAGTGCCACTACCAGAAGCGAGATCCTTTTTCTCCTTCTTCCGACATGACTCAATTGAGTGCCCAGGCAATCGACAGTACGTGCAACGCTTCTTTTTAAATGACACCTTTTCTGTCTCTTTTTCTGGCATCTCCTTTTCAACCAGGAGCTCTTCGACTCCTCTGGCTGCCTTCACTAGGGCATCAAGGGTGTTGACAGTCTCGCGTGGCAATTTTATCCTTATTTTGTACCTCAATTGCCCGTAAATCATGTCAATTTGTTGAGTCTCTGTGTGTGGCTCTGGCATTTGAGCAATAAGAGCCCTCTTCTTAGCCACAAACACTTCCGTAAGCTCATCCTCACCTTGTTTGATATTGACAATGTTCTGATACAGCTGGTAGGCAGGTCTTTTAGGAGCAAACGCGTGGCGAACTCTTGATACGAACTCGTCCCATGTTTTCACCTGTTCCTTGATCCCATTCCACCAGGTGGCTGCCTCTTCCCTCAAGATTAAGGGGATGCTCATGATCGCATCGTCGTCGGAGATCTGTTCTACGGACTTGAACACTGAAGCCGCAGCAAGAAAAGATTCCACTGATTCAGTGTCTCTGGCACCATTAAAACTAACCTTGCAAGTGGTGAAAGAGCCTCGTCGCTGTTGGTTACCAATTACTGACAGTAACTTCTCGAATTGTTCAGTTGACAAATTCATGGTCGTTTGCGGTTCCTCCTTCATTCTTCTTCGTAATCTTGCTTTAGGGCTAGCCTGCTTCCGGGCCTTTACGTTGAGCGCCAGATTGTAGCGGGTATGATGAAAACGTAGGCTCAATATAAACAATGAGTTTATTCCACCAACAAGGTTGTTTACAAAGTAACTTAACTAGATACGACGATTATAAAAAAACTACACGATACGTTCCCGGCCAGTTCGTGACGCGAGGTGCGTCACGAAACAAGAAGGATACGTCACCGTGGTACGTGAGGGGAGAGGGGCGTCTACGCTAGGCGAGCTCTTCCAATGCGTGGAAACAGCGGCGCGCTAACGCTGACTGACTACTCGTGTTTTTTTTTTTTTTTTTTTTTTTTTTTTTTTTTTTTTTTTTTTGAATATGGCATCTCGTAGTTGACCTTGAGAGGTCGTGACTACTTAACCGGACAATCCTGCGGCTGCCTTGAGAGATCTCAAAGCCTCCAGCCAGGGGCTTAAAACTAACTAAATAAACTAAGCGACTACACGCTAAGGGCACCCCCTGTGGGGTACGAGCCTCGGCTTAGGGCGTCGCTGGGGGAGGGCAGCAAGTCGGGACAGGCTGGATCGAATTTTGATTATTTAACGAACGATGGGGCCGGCATTTCCTAAATGACTACTCTGAGAAGAAATGCCGAAACAAACTCAGAGGTCAGAGTCGGGAATTTAAATCTACAGGCTCAGCTGCGGCGCGGGCTGGCACTACATCGAGCAAGGGTCGGTGGGGGTGACTACTCGTGGCCGGGGCGTCCGTTTATATAGGCGAGGCGGCCTAACGTTGTGTGCGTAAATCACGTCCCGACACAGTAGTGTTGTGTGGCGCGTAGCTATAGGCGTTCCGAATTCGGTGGTGCTACACCTAATTATTTTCAGACAATAGTTCACAATAATGGGCAAAATAGAAAAAAATAGAACTTTTGGTGCTGTCAAAATAAAAAAAAAAGGTTTTGGCCGATAATTTGAAACGCGCAAGAGAAGCTCAGCGGTAAGAATTTTATGAGGAGTGCGTGCTTCCTGAAATCATAGATTCGAGGAAAGCACGGTCTATGCCGCTTCGGAGAATATTATTTTAATTATTTTACAATTATTATACTGGTTTTTTATGGTTCCGTACCTTAAGGGTGCCAACGGGACCCTATTACTAAGGCTCCGATGTCCGACCGTCCGTCTGTCTGCTGGTGTCTCATGAACCGTTACAAGTTCACAGTTGTAATTTTTAATTTTAATAAAACGACTTTTGATTTGTCTTTTTTATTTTCTTTTGACTTTTTTGACGTGACAACGTCTAATAAATCGATGAAGCTGGCTGCACACACGAAAAAAACATGACTCATGTAGCGTTACCTCGCGGCCTTGCTCTGCTGTAGCGTTGTACGCCATGGCGGCTTGAAGTGCAAGCGAGAGCGCGGAACGAGCGATGAGAGACAGATGATGTCGAACGCTGCCGAATCGGCCTCCGCGTTCGGCAATTTCATTAATGTTTTGTTATGACGTTGTCACGTTAAACTATCGTCCGTAAACCGACTTTACAGACAACCGATTTTTATCCAAACTGTAGAAACAACATCACATTGCATTTATTTCTATAAATAAGTACTAAAATGTCTTCCTACCTGCTAAATAAATTACATAATATATTAAACTTCGTAAAAAAGTAGGTACAAAAAGTATTTATAAAAGTAGCACAAAAGTATTTGTAAGTAATGTTAGAGGCTGGCAACGCGCAAATAATGCAGCTTCTGGCAATGCAAGCGTCTTTAGGCCAGCGTTGCCAGTATGTTACTTTTGTAACATTTTACGTTACTTTTGACCCTCTCATGTTACCTCCATGTTACACGCCTCAAAATGTTACTTTTAAGACTTAATAAAAAATATTTCTCAGAAAACAAAAAATAAACATGAAACGGAACGCAAAGGTTTCGTTTGTCATGTTGGCGCACTTGATTGTCTTGATTTTGTGACCAAATTCTGACGCGACGACAGCGCGAAAATTTTTCACTTCGTTTGTCGTATCGCATATTCACTCACTCGCGTGAATTTCTAAATGACCCATCCCGCTTACTTAGGCGAGTGAGCGACAGCCTAGTAGTGGCATCCGTGTTGGTTCAGTTCAGTTTGTTATTACGATTCTTTCGAAGCCTACTAAGGGGACAGCTTTTTTTTATGTAATAAAGTGCCATCCCAACTAGCAAAAGATATCGTAAAAATGCCAGCAGCACGTTACTATTTCAGCTATTGGTGGCGAGAAAATGTCGAGTAAATGATCTGTGCACGTTCTCTCAATGCGATTTGGGCGCACTTCTCTCTGCTTTAAGTGATGTAAATATCGCAAGATTATCGTCTGAATGGCCAAATAGTCGAAAGAATGTAGAGTAATCGCAACTCGAAAGTTACTAGTATTATATTAATCATCAGTATGCCATTTTTCAACACATTAGCTTTTCCCAAGTCGGTAGAAGCTCTTTCATTCGACAAATTTATTGTAATATAGCAGTGCGGTTACAATCACTCGACTCTTTGATCGTGTGAATGCAACCAAGCAGCATTCATAGACCATTTTGTTCTTCAATTACCGGAGTTGTTTGTTAAAAGAAATAAAATTATTAAATTTTATGCCATATTATTTGTGCCATACAATTTTACAGTCATATTGACAATTCGTGACCTAAAGTTAGCTCAAAGGTGTTTACTTTCCTATGCGGGGTTAAATTTTTCGTCTATATTCCTTACATTTTAGTTAATATTTTCATGGGCCGTAAGATTTCTTAGTAAATAATGAATTACAAATAATATTAATTTAATAGTTTATCTAATTCGCCATTAATAGCAATTCACTTATCATCACAAAGCATTCACTCGGTTTTTAGCTGAGAAATAGAAATGAGGTTTCATCTTTACGACTTCTAGGACCGCCATTGCAGTTAGTTTGGGGTTCCTTAGCGCAAAATGTTAAATCCTTAACATTAGATCAAAATCTGATTATAATCGTATTAATTATACTCGTATTCAAAATAAATCGTATGAATTATAATCGTATTCAAAATAGAATATTTCGAGGATCTTTTGGCAGTAAATTAGGAATTATTTTATTAAAAATTGTTGTCAATTTTCCTAAGGCATCATCAGAAATATTGAATTGGACCGCCCACTCTTTAAAATTAAAACGAAACTCATCATTTAAATTTTCACTGTCCCCGGACTCTGAACTATAATAAAATTGTCATTATCACTATTATCAGAATCAGAGTTTTGATCAGCGGAGATATTTTCGAAATTAGAACAGACGTCACTAGCTGACGGTTCACAAATTTCATAATCAGTAGAAGTGTAAATATTTCCTACAGAACCCGCAATAAAAGCAATACAGTTGTTGTTGTAAAAAAATGGCGTTTACAGTGCTGTAAAAGATTTTATTCAACTTTCATACCACAATTATGCTGTAAGACGGCTTTCAAATGATGTTTAGAGCACCTTTGGGGCTGTAATAGATAATTTCAAAGCGTTTTCTCAACTTCAAAAATTAAGCTGAATGAAAGCCTTATAAAAAGCTATTATGACATTAAGTGCCGGTATAGTAACTGAGATGCTATTTTGTTGAATAAACAGCGTTTACTCTATAATTATGCTGTAATAAATACATGTCGAAAGATAGTGCTATAAAAGCTAGTTTTACGACAAGTTAGCAATTCAGTTGCTTTCAAAGAGCTGTCATAGGACTTACGGTTGCATGAAGGTGATCGAGAGATATCTTTATATAATTATCGAGTAAGTGCAATATGAATTCGTCGAGTACACGTTTACTAGACATGTTTATAGAGTCAAAAAGCGTTGAAGGCTAAAATATCTAGACAGCTGCTTTTAAACGGCTTTTTGAAATAATAGGATCTTTCATACGAGTGTTTTTCGATTCATAGTCGTGAGAGTAATTGCTTATACGATCTCTTTGCTAGTTGGGATGTTATTATTAGTCGTTTTCCACAAAAAATAAGGTAATGTTACTTTTCTCGTGAAAATGTTACTTTTTGAGCTCTCTCATGTTACATTTGACTATCTGTCACTGGCAACACTGCTTTAGGCTGCGGTAACTACACACCATCAAGCGGGCCGTATGCTAGTTTGTCACTTTAGTGGTGGTGGTGGTGGTGTGGTGTTTATTTGCAATGTGCGTTTTTGTTTGTGCAGAATAAACAAATTTTCTTTCTTTTTTCTTTATAAAATAAAAATTAAAAGTGAAGTAAATTTGTATGACCCTATTGTAACTCAAACCGTTGTAGGTAACACTCATCGGTACAAATAATATTTCATGAACTATAATAACAGTAATTTAATTCATTTTGAAAACGAAGGCTCTTGTTGGTTTGATCCTGGCGTCCGACGCATAGCGGTTTGTATGTGTGCATAGCGTTCTTCCCTAGACGCACACGTGCGCATCTGCTGCCGCGCGCCGTCGAATTTACCTAAAACTGAGCACTTCGGTTTTGTAATAACGCTCTTAAAACGAACAACAATAAAATCTGATGGCAGCAGTCACATTGACAGGCATTTCGTTTTATGTCGAAATAGTGGTCGAAATCACGTCGTAATGCAATAATTTATTACAACAGATAGTATTAATTAATTAATCAAAATGGCCTCAGTGAACCGGTTATTGCCGTCTGCAATTGAATTTTACGGGGAGTTGCAAGAAGTAACGGATATAGCAGAAAATCGTCGCCATGAGAGATTCGACGCTGTAATGATGATGATCCGCGTCATTCGAGGCTGGCTGATTCGGAAACATGTGGCGTGGTTGTCGAAGAACGCAACGACCATACAGTGCGCGTTCAGGGTCCACATGGCAAGGAAAGCTCTTAGAGCCGCGCTGAGAAGAGGCGTGCGCGCTAAACATGCTAAGCATTACGCAAAGGCTGCAACGAGCATAGAGGTATACTACATTATCATGTGGTTTAGAATTCCCATGTTTAATGATGGTTTGATTTAGAATTTTTAACTCTCAATCTTTGATTTCATTATAGGCACTTTGGCGTGGACATTATTCAAGGCGCACGAAGTTCTGCTATCGCACATATCGCCGCTGGTTGGCTACTGTGAAAGAACGAGGAGAAAGACGGGCGGCCGAAGCTGCAGAATTCGGCATCAGAAGCCGAGCAGACGACCTCAGGATCTTAGAGGAGGAAGCCCGTCAATGGTTAGCATTCGTCGTCTTCAAACTACATCATTTACTCAGAACCTACGTATGTGCCGGTGTGTATTCAGAACCCGCAACAACAGAACTATCCGAATTCGAAAAACTCCTAAAATCTATCCACTACACCGAATATATGAAAAGATTGAAGCGGAAATATGATGAGTTTGTAAGAAAACACCGACCGGCTTTCTCGAATAAGAGGTTGTTTCCGATAATAGGGGACGGGGCCGACTATTGGTACTTATCATTGGCGGAGATGTATGAACTTACAAGCCCGGCGCCGCCGAAAAAAAAAGAAGAATACAGGCATCTGGCCACACATCACGGGAAGATACATAAGGAGCCATTTTTGTGGAAAAATATTCGACCACCGGGGCGACATGAACGTCGAGGTCCGTTTACACCTCCAATGTCACCGTCTGCGTCTCGCCAGGTGCCACCGCCACCGCCACCAGCGCCGACTCCGATCCGGTCCGGTGGTGATACACTTAACCAGTCTCCTCCGAAGGACCCTCGGTTCCATCTCTACGTCAGACATTACACCCCAGACCCTGCTATCATCGACTACGTTAACTTCCACGTAAACGTACTCATAAGACGAAAATGTTCCGTCGTGAACATTGATATCGAGTAACAAAATTGGTTCAAGTTTTCGTTAATATTTTTATATCAACGATACAAGAGGGTTTGTTTGAAAACACTTGTACTTTTACATGGTTGCGTATTATTCTCTCTTTATTTTATTTTTTGCTCGGAAATCCGTAATCAGGCTGCTAAGTTTGGAAGGGTCGTCCGGATGTTGCGAGCCGCGAGCCTTTTGTTGTTACACTTTTGTTGTTGTGAATTTTACACTTGTAATTTATTTCAGGAAACGCCTTGGTGAGAAAGAAATTACGTTAAACTCTCCAAGGAAAATGTGTTTTGTAAATTAACATTATAGTAGGCATTTTTTACTTGCTGTCCTAAATCATGTTTCAGAGTGTTTCGGTGTTTGTCTCAAATGTTATTGGTTATTTAGACAACGTTTGCTGTAGCTAAGTGATTCACTATTTGGTTGAGGTGTGAATAAGTATCTAACAAACATACGGGATTATATACCTTATACTATTGTTATAGATTACTCTCATGACTACTAGTGTTTATTGCTCAATATAATTATCCTATTTTATCAAAGTTGTTTATTGTATTGAAATGGTATAAATTTTTTATCGATTTCTAGATGTGCTCGCATTCATATCGCTTTAAGTTCTGCTTACACAGTACGGGATGAAACGAAAGCGACGACATTCTCATGTATTTCGCCGTGGAAAAGCTTATTTTATTCTCGCATTCAAATACCTCTACGTGCTCATACTGAGAAGAGATGAAGGTAATATAGTTGTGTTATATTCGCGTTTGTTTGCGTTTCAGTCTATTATGTCTGAAGTATCTTTACCGTGCGTCTTCAAACTCATTTGTCTGACAATGCCCGTTTGACTCGGCAAATTTATTAGGGTCAGAATAATGCAGGTTGTGGGTTTCTGAACCGACTCCTTATTGCACAGCCCGACTTAAGGCGGGTACCCATTTGTTAGACGTATAATGGTTGACCCACTTTACTTATGTGCCACGAAGCTGCTAGAATAGGGTGTGATTTGCGTCGCGGAACCACAGACAATTATTCGTACCCTATCATTTATTTAACAATAGACTATTGAGAGGGCCCTAAATTCAATATGCTGGAGCATTCACTTGAAATTCAAGGTCACGTAAGCGTGACACGGTATGGTTTATTTTGCCTCCAGTTTTGTGTAGTTTGCGTCAACTGTAACTGTCAGAGTCGCTCACTGTAAGGGTGTTTGGGATATGAATAATGTATGGGTTAAAATTGCAAGTGTTTCAATTTACACCCGCCGCCACTTGAGGCCGTTGATACGCACGCGAGAAGTTGAAGAGCAAAAAAGAAAACAACGACTTGCGGCACGCGTGTTGGGGATGAGACGCTGAGTCGCGCGCAGCCTCACAGCCACTGAACTGAAGCTATATTCAAATAGGAGTGAAGTGCGCCATTGATTTGCTGTTGCTTCACACCTTCGTTGCATGAATTGTGCATAAACTATGCTGGCAGATTTTTTTTGTCTCGCTGTCTGATCCTTATTGAAAATAAAGACTGTTCTTTTATTAGCGTTTGTAACCCGTTAGCTATGTAGCTCGCTAATGTGTCGTGTAATTACCTAATTTATTATGATTACTGCTTTGGTCAGGGAATTGATTTGATTTACAGAAATTGAAAATATAACTGACTTTGATATTGCGCACAATCAAGGAAACCATCACCCATTATTGTGTTGGTGATGGGTTCGTTAACACAGTTAAACAATTTGATCCGTTTTGTTGACGGAAGTCCCAGCTGTATTTCGTATTTCATTGCGAAATAAATTACGTATTTACTAAACTTATTCGGTTCTAATTTTCTTTATCGGTTTTGTTTGAACCACAAACGAGTATATCGGCGTTTCAATTTTCTAAGCAACTTTTCAACAATGTTCAGCTTTGTAATCGTTAAATTGGTACATTTAAATAAATTGGCTTTTTGTATGAAAGGGCCCAAAGGAGTATTCAATTTATTTTTTATTGAGTTAACATGGAAACTTGTAATTTACTGAAGAGAATTGAGAAGTAGATAATTGAATTTAGTCAAGATTGAGTTGTCTATTCCAATGTAGGAGTTCCATTAAAAAATAGTATCTAAGTCGTTTACCCACACAGGTATAGCTCGTATACAGAAACTCATGGCAATATATATTTTTTTTAAATATATTTTTACATCAACCAAGAAAACTGGAATTATAATTCGCCTAAAGCTTTGGTCACTTAGGAAAGCGGATTCGTCATTATAACGGCCCGTCATAAAAAAAAACTGTCATTGTCACCAGTATTTGACATTACTCAACGTACATAGTCAGAAGAAAAAGCGTTTATTCTGAGAACAGTGAGTTCACACATTATAATAAAATTGCGTTTTCATGTCAATCAAGTGAAGTTACTACGTCATTGTGTGTCAGAGGTGTCAATACAACTACATAATATGGTTTGACGTAGTAGAGCGAATCTAAAGGCATGACCTTTGAATGAATGAATTGACTTTAAAAGCATCACAACATGCACCTACTTCAACTGCGGTTGCCTAAAGAGCAGTGACCGCCACTAACGGCCGCAACGACGGCTGTCATTAAAATTATGCAAGTAGTAAAGATTTAAGCCGTTAAGGTGAGTACTGACTGGCGTTACGGGGCGTAATGTAACGTGTTACACAGCCAGCGTTCGTGTAGTCAGTAGGGGAAACAAGGCGTTTGCTCGTTGCTCGCTGCAAGTGCTCCACCAAGCTTTCGGTTTTTTGGCGAATCCTTTTGAGTGTTATGCGCTTCAGTCAGTACGTTGCAGCGAGTCGTCACGAAAGCACGTGGCACAAGCGTCGGTTCTAGGTACTACGGGCCTTTAGTATTAGTTGTGATTATTTGTTGTTAAAAAGATGGAATGGGACAAAGAGAAAACTCTGTATTTCATAGACAAATATAGAGAAGAACCTGTTTTATGGAACCCAGGTCATTCAGAACATTATAACAACGAATCTGGAGCACGGGCGAGCAAAGAGTTCGAAACGAGCATGTTACACGGATTTTAGAACACGGCGTAAAGTAACATGCTCGCTGCGAATGTTACGACCCGTAACACCGGTCAGTACTCACCTTAACGGCTTAAATCTTTACTACTTGCATCATTTTAATGACAGCCGTCGTTGCGGCCGTTAGTGGCGGTCACTGCTCTTTAGGCAACCGCAGTTGAAGTATGGTCGGAGAGCCGGCTGTATAAAAGTCCTATGGATCAGATACATGAATCATTTTTGGGGTATGAACAATAAAACCATAGGTCTAGAGGTCGATACCCCTGAAGTTGCTTGATTTTGCCCGCATGCAAAATTATGACGTCACTTCCGGTTTTTGTTTTAGGTGTAATTGTAATTTATGAAATACATCAAGAAAATTTATGTCAAACGAAAGTTTTTGATGAGTAGAATAGAAATATCAAGGGTCGACAAGCTATATTTATTCGCTACCCTGAGTCGACCTCCGTTAAAAATTCTTTTTTTTTATTTATCTTAAGCCATCGAATACATGGATTTGCTTACGATTTTCTGAAACTAGAACCTCTTAAATGACTGAAAAAAATTGGTCGACACCTTTTATTTGCCCGGATCTGACTGTCGACTTAGTTTGAAGAATTAAAGAGCCTATGCTTATACATTTCATCTCTATGTTTAATTATACATTTCATCTCTTTGTTTACCTCTCGATCTTTAATTATTTAATTATCTGCATATATTTTCCAATTACATTGATATTTTTTTTTATTAATTCTGTAACTCTAACATTACAAAAAAAAATTGGTCGACACCTTTTATTTACTCACATCCAACTGTCGACTTAGTTTAAAAAATCAATGAGTTCTAACTCATACGTTCCATGTCTATACATGTTCAATTATCTACATAATTATCTTTTCCAAATACATTAATAACTTTTTTTTTCATTAATAACATATGTAACATAACTACAATTTTCTTGAAATACTTACTGTACATTTCTCCATTCTTTACCACATATATTGTTATTCATTAATTCCTGTGAGATAGAACGAAAGAAATTAAAGTCTTAGATAGTGGAGTTAACACATGAACGAGTTTTATTACATACAAAAATGATATACAATGATTAAACTATTAATTTTACATATAACTATCGTCATTAAAATCTACATCATTATTTACATCATCGCTATAATTCGGAATATTAACATTATCGTCATTGTTGTCTGCAATGCTATTTCCATCATTATTGAAGTCGTCAGTATTATCGTTATTACAGAATTCATTGCTACTATCAGTTAAAATGATTTCTTCTATTTGAAGTGGTGTAGGGCTACCATTAAACATATTCGGCGGTATGGTAATATTATCATGATCATATATCCAACCACAATCTTCGTAATTCATTACAATACATTGTTTATACAAAGAATTTTGCCACATCGCATTAACATATAAATTGTTCTAAGAATTTTTTGTTTTAACGATTCCCAGCAAGGTGGCATTAGGCTGGAATCATAATTCCTTACTTCATGCAAAAACGCCTCTTGAGTAGAAACTCCGAACCTCCGAAACTCCGGAGTAACTCCGAACCTAGCTTACGTTACAGGTACAAAAGAAAAAACGTTAACGGCTACCTGGACTTAAGGTAGAAATACAAAATAATTCTTAAGGACTTAAATGTTAATAAGAAATAGAAAATGTACAGTAAGTATTTCAAGAAAATTGTATTTATGTTACAATTAATGAAAAATAAAGTTATTAATGTATTTGGAAAAGATATATAGATAATTAAATAATTAAACATACATAGAGATGAAATGTATAAGCGTAGGCTCTTTAATTCTTCAAACTAAGTCGACAGTCAGATCCGGGCAAATAAAAGGTGTCGACCAATTTTTTTCAGTCATTTAAGAGGTTCTAGTTTCAGAAAATCGTAAGCAAATCCATGTATTCGATGGCTTAAGATAAATTAAAAAAAAAAAATTTAACGGAGGTCGACTCAGGGTAGCGAATAAATATAGCTTGTCGACCCTTGACATTTCTATTCTACTCATCAAAAACTTTCGTTTGACATAAATTTTCTTGATGTATTTCATAAATTACAATTACACCTAAAATAAAAACCGGAAGTGACGTCATAATTTTGCATGCGGGCAAAATCAAGCAACTTCAGGGGTGTCGACCTCTAGACCTATGGTTTTATTGTTCATACCCCAAAAATGATTCATGTATCTGATCCATAGGACTTTTATACAGCCGGCTCTCGGACTAGTAGGTACATGTTGTGATGTTTTTAATGTCAATTCATTCATTCAAAAGTCATTCAATGTAAGTGCCACTTCACATTAGGACGTTAGCAGCGCGACAGTAGCGCGGCAGAAGCGCATTCCTTCACATTATAAGAACAGCCGCGCGTTAGCAGCGCCGCTACCGCGCCGCAGATAAGTTCAGTGTGGCGCACTTCATTTCTAAAATGAATTCCGACGCTGAAACAACCTTGACCACCCGAAGGAGAAGTACCGTGGTAGAATAACATGATATAATTAGCTACCTAAATAAAATAATAAAACCTACCTGCTGCACTTTTTTCGGACCCACTTTTATTTTCGAAATCAGGAATGCACATAATTCTTGCCAGTTATTCTTTTTTAGGGTCCTGTTGTTGTAATTGTTGCTTCTTGAGTCCCACAAAACAGGACGCATTTGAATTTCAGTAATAAATCGTTCGGTATCAAACTCGCTCATTGTGTAGTCTATAATAATTACGTACGTTTGCAAGTTTGCAACACTGGCTCATCGCCGACTGAGAGCACGCGGCGGCCGCGGCGGCAGCGCGCGACCGCCGCGCTTCTGTTTAAACTATGAAATTCTGACAGCGCGACAGTCGCGCGTCAGCCGCGCGACTGTCGCGCTGCTAAAGTCGCCTAAATGTGAAAGCGCTCTAATACTTGCGTTAGTAGATTAAGCCCAGGTACGCACGGGCGCGTATTTCCCGCGACGATATTTTTCGCTCACTGGATTTTCACCGCTCTGCATAACGCCGAGAGTTGAAAATTCAGTGCGCAATAAAATTTCGCCGCGATATTTTTACGTCCGTGCGAACGTGGGCTAAAGGTCGCAGAACAAAATACCCGCACAATTGTTTTAGTTTACTTATATATTCTGACTAGCTTCTGCCCGCGACTTAGACCGCGTGAAATTTCACCCTCCCCCATTCACCCTCTTAGGAGTAGAATTTCGAAAAACCCTTTCTTAGTGGATACCTACTCTTCACAAAGAACACACCCTCCAAATTTCATGTACCTATCTATAGTTCGTTTTTTTATCCCAGAGACTAATCTGACATTTACCTAAGTCTTTTGTGTTTGCGTTTTTTTTGTATAGAAGTTTGACATTACACCTGTCAGATTAGTCTGGGATTGAAAAACGAACTTTAAGACCAGCGGTTTAGGCTGTGCGTTGATATATCAGTCAGTCAAGACTTTGAATTTTATAAAATTACTAGCTGTGCCCCGCGGTTTCACCTGCATAAGTTTCGATCCTGTGGGAATATCGGCCTATTAGATATGTTAATCCAGGGTGTCAGCTAACTCGCACAATGCACACTACTCACTGACAGTCAGCCGCATGCACTTGCTTGGGAAGGACGTTGCGTTGAAGACAAAGTGACGGACATGTACCTACGTTGAGTCGGTCACAAAATCGGTCATAAGAATCGGAGGAAAAATCGGCCCGATTATCGGTGCTATAAAAAGTCTGACGTGGGCGGGTAGCCTAAGGCTTTTAATTTTATTCCATTTTGACCGTAACTGCCAAGAAGTGATTCTCAGAGATATAACACTAATTAACGTGGGCGGGCAACCTAAGGCTTTTAGTTTCATTCTACTTTGACCATAACTAATTAATTATTACAAGACCTTAACTTTTCTATTTTAAATTTTTATGATTGAGAGTTTTAGTTGGAAGATGACTTATTAAGATTTTGAACACAAGAATCTCTTTGAAAGGTCCTTTTAATTATCTTTTCTTTGAATTTTATTTACCTATTAAGTAGCTAATTTGCTATTACTAATTACGCCCCCCCCCCTACCTTATACTTCGAACAGAGCAGAGCAGTGGTGGCTGTGGGTTCAAAACCAGGCAGGCGCAAAATCGTAAATTGATACTCTATTTATTTAATTAATTCTAATTTATTTAATTAAATAAATTCCGACATTGCTGTCCTTCAAGTACGCGTGTACAGAGTGTTTCTTTAACGTATCAATTTACGATTTTTAGTGAATATTTTAATATAAAAAAAAAATAAAAACATTTTATTTTCGAATGGTAATATTTTTTTTAGCATGTATGGATGCTATACTATTGCGGGTTAACGGGAACGCCCTCTGTTAGTTAACATACTGTATATAATTTTAAAATTTAATACTTTGGTATATACTTTGAGACAACACGACAGCCTCTTTGGTTTAATGGTTTACTATCTGGTGTATTGTGTGTCTCTTAGTCTGTGCTAAATAAATGTATTTTCTTTCTTTCTTTAATGCCGCAAGTGCTACTACATGAGGTCCTGGGTGCGATTCCCAGGTCGGACAAAGTATTACTGGGTTTTTCTATCTGGAATTTCTCAGTAGCAACCCATAGTCTAGATTTTTGCCCGGTTGATAGCAATAGGCTTGCCCCCTATTATATGGGTCTCAGGCTGCGTTTCCACCAGAGATGTGCGAAGATGCGTAGCGAGGAATGTGTGTGAAACAAACCAATAACATCGCTTCATTTTTATAGCTTAAACTAAGTTAACGTTGTTATTGGTTAGTTTTACACACATTCCTCGCTACGCATCCTCGCTCATCTCTGGTGGAAACGTAGCCTTTAACTGACAAAATGTGGGTGGTGTGGATGTGTGTGTGATGTGGGTGGTGTGTGTAGGTGATGTGGGTGATAAGTACAACTCTGCACAGCCCTTCGTGGAAACGGCGTGATATTATGTTAATACGACCATCGATCTACTCCTGCCATCTTACGGCTTCTGCTATGTCACAGGCTACAGGCAAAACAGAGATCGATTTATTAACAGACGCGTTTCATTCTATTCACTTGAATATAAATAATATCTTGACGATTAAATAAAAATTAGATTTCTCGTCTCGTTGGAAATATGTCTGTTGTTATAATATTATATTTGACTAGCTTTTGCCCGTGGTTTCGCCCGCGTGGATGTGGAATTCATGTTTTTTTTTTGCGCGGTACCCTTATTTTTTTTTCTAAAATATACTCGTACATCAGCTATCTGCCTGTAAAACTCCCGTCAAAATCGGTCCAGTCTTTTCGGAGATTAGTCGGAGCAAACAGACAGACAGAGAGATTATGTTACTTTCATATGCATTTACACAAAAGCTGTTATATTGACATTACAAACAGACACTTGAATTTTAATTATTTGTATATATATATAGCATTATTCACCTTTACCGTTTTATGTAATTAAAAACCCAGCCTAAACAAATAAGCTTTAATAAAAGATAAATATATTCGCATCACTCCTGTTTAGTTAATACGTATATAATTGCGAACATTTTCGTGGAGGACAAAGGGGCATTCTTAGGACTGCATTCCGCCGATTCTTAGACGGAACCTCAAGTAATTCCAGGGGTGAACTTGCGAATCGATATCGGCGAGTTGAGTAGGTCCGTGATCTGTATGAAAAATGCGAAAGGAACCGCCTTGGTACGCAGTAATTAGTGGCTCACGGAACGCTTGGGCGCGCTAGGGCGGCGCGCCACGGTAGGGACACCACGTACTCCTTTATCTTGGGAATGCGTTGGTAGGTATTTTTTTTTTCTTATTTGAAATGGGTTTGCTCTTGACTCTAGTCTAGGTCAGAGATGACAGAGACAAAGTCTACGATGGAGTGAGAGACTCATGACATTGATTTGTGTTTGTAAAAAAATAGATGCAATAGACATTCCTAGTAGGTATAGGACAACGATTTTTATTCTTATCTCAATTGAATTTTTTTACACATTATGTAAGGAGCCATTTTTTGATGCCTATTCTTCTCTAGAAAGAAGAATAGGTAGGTACTTACCACAAATGCGAGCTGTGTTTTTTTTTTTGGAATATGTTCAACTAGCAGCGCTCCGCGCTTTCATTCGCATAAATCTCGACCCATCGGAATATCGGGATAAAAAGTAGCCTATGTGTTAATCTAAGGCGTCAGCTACGTCCATACCAAATTTTATCAAAATTGATCCAGCCCTTTGTGCGTGAAGAAGTAACAAACATACAAACAAACTTTAGCTTATACAGGATCCCATTAAAAAAGATGGACAAATTTTAACACAGTGCTCAGTACGTCTAACTAAAGATATCAAAAAAAAAACACTGATTAAAGTGATTTATTTTGACCTAAAATAATAAATTACCGGCACATTAGTGTATTTTCGTTAGCTGATTATTTTTCTTGTAAGTATATATGCGTTTTTAATTTTTTTTTTTTACAATCTTCCTTATTTTCGTGGTCTGAATGATTTCTAAAAGTTTGTCCATCTATTTTAATGGGACCTTATATATTATTAGTGTGATGTGATAACGGTCTGGACGAAAATGGGCTTACAACGCATTTTAAGCCGTACTACCTATTTTCATAATAAAGCATCCCATGAAAAACTGCCAAAAAAGCAATACACCGGCTAAATAGTCTAAACTATTAACAAAGTTGAAGAATTTGAACCCGCTAATCTCTGGAAGTACCAGACGGATTCGAAAAATTATTTTTGCGTTTGATACCGCAATTCTTGAGGAAGGCCTATTAAACACCAAGCCCTTGGGAGTTGAGCAAAAAGAAAAAAGTAAGAAAGAACGTCAAGTGAAAACGAAGTATAGCCCGGGCAGACGATGCGATGCGACGGAGTGAGGAACACGAAATGTCACGCGGATGAAGTTGCGGGCAGAAGCTATATCTCTACATTTAGCCACATTTCGCCCTCCTCCTTTATGTCCTATAAGTCTCAATTTGTTTCGAAATAATAAAAAATATGGGCCGTCAGTCCAGATGCACATCTTTTAATCCTCTGACATATCTTAAGGGGCTTACATGACCTAAAGCGCGGTCACTGTCGGACTGCATAGAAAAGAAAGAGAAGCGCGATGACACAACGCTGGTAATTTAAAGCAAAATATGAAGCAATTATCTATTTACAAAAAATCTATTGTTTGGACTAAAAAATTAAAACACTAGTGCTTTAGTATGTTGCTTGTAGAATAATCTGACAAAAAAACGGAATGATTGTACGTATATTAGTATGTTTTCTATTGTAAAATGAAAGTTTTTAGAGGTATCTTCATGATTTTTTTCTATCGTATGAGATTAGTTGTACTTCGATCAATAATAGTATCGAAGTAGTTGTATTATGTTTTCAACACACTATCTACCTAGCATATATCCTGAAGAATATCATATATTTTTCTGATTTTGTGTACTGTAGTCGATCATATACTTTTATTGTTTCTAAAAGAAAGAAAACACGTTTATTTGCGGCAAATATGACGCATAAAAAAAAAAACAAAATAACAATTTGGCAGAAAGTAAAACTTGCGTTTTTTGTCTTTAGGTCCTGTAAGCCCCTTAAACACACCACATGGTTACTCTAACAGTAGACGTGAATCGTACACGCCTTTCATGTCCGTAGGTGTTGCAATAATGTTGAATGAAAGAAAATTGCTAACCTCGTTACCGTGCGCCGGGGCGGAGGCACTTGTCAGACGTACGATTACCGACAGACTGTTTTTACCGACGTTTTTTCACTATTACACAGGTTTTGTGATAACTGCTATTATATTCTAGCTTTTTATGGCGTAAGGACTTTCTTAATAGATATATTTTAAACATACAAAAAAAAAGCAATTGCATGCAGACGAGATGAGAATGCTAAGAGGGATGTGTGGTGTTACACGAATGGATAGAATAAGAAATGAATAGGTACATAAGAGAAAGTCTGAACGTGGCACCGGTAACTGAAAAGTTGTGTGGAAATCGGTTGTCATGGTATGGGCAATATGGGCATGTGATACGGAGGAATCTGGAAAATTTCAGGAGAAAAGTTTTGTGTATGAATGTCTATGGCTATAAGAGTAGGGGAAGACCAAAGAAACGATGGTTGGACTGTGTGAATGATGATATGGTTAGAAAGGGCGTGACTACCGAGATAAAGACTAATAGAGAAGTATGGAAGAAAAAGATATGGTGCGCCGACCCCGAATAAATTGGGATAAGGACAGGAGGATGATGATTTAATGATAATGATTTTTTGATAATTTTGATGATTTATTGATTTTTTTTAATTTTTTTTTTTTTCACATTTTTGATGTTTTCAATGCCTGTATTGTGTCTTTTGTTGCACTGAATAAACGTTTTATCTATCTATCTATCTATGATGAGATTATATACATACGTAACATCGAGCTTGTAGTCCCTAAAGGGGTCGACAGCAGTGTGTAGTCTACACTGACATTTCGAAGTTTATTTTTAAAAATAACCTACCATAATACCATATATATACCTGGCCACATATACACAGGTGTTTGGTAGAAAGACCGACACAATTTTTTGAGGGATTAGGGATGTCACAGAATTGTTTTGTTTTTTCATTTTTCTTATGATTTTTTAAACTGAAATTTTTCGTTCCTTTACACAATTTCAAGACTTTGGAAGCACCAAGTCATTTTCTAGAACCAATTGTACATAAATGTACATTGCAGCTAACACCAAAAACTATTTCGCTCTAAAACAATCACAAACAAAAAAGTTGTGACAAAATTTCGGGTGATTAAAAAAACATATTATCTCAATTATCTAACGTGATACTTAAGACGGGTGTCATAACACCCGTCGTATTATCCTAGTGTTCATACATAGATGAAAACTACCTAGTTTTCATCTAATGTGACACTTTCTACCCCTAAGAAAATTGTGTCGGTCCTTCTACCAAACAGCCTGTATATGTGCCTGGCATAATCTGCCCATAATGCTCCCACTGCTGGGACATAGGCCTCCTCTCCTCGAGAGAGGGCTATAATATACCATGCACCCACAGTGCGGGTTCGTAGATGTCACATGTTTTCGAATTTTTGGTTCTGGGACATGCCGGTTTCCTCGCGATGCTTTTCTTCACCGTTTTGAGAGTAGCGGTTATGTTTAAGTCGCATGAAATGAGTGCGAACCTATTGCCGCTAATGGGGCACTGATCCAGACTCCGGGCAAATATGTATAGATTTTGTTTGGGCAAAAAGGCTTTATTTGAGCAGGTTTTATCATACGCATCGCCCGCCCGCGCTATTATTTCGTTTTCCCTTAGCTTTCTTTCTGAGTTTTTTTTCTTTTGCTCGGCTTCTAAGGGACGTAGCGTGATGTTAAATACCCTTTCTATATTTACGGGTATTGTCTTTAATCTTTTGATCGCCACAGTCATGTATAGCAGTATAGATGACAAACCAAAATGTGCCCAGCACGCCACGGTTCGACTACATGACAGACTTTGACGCCGAGGCCGAGGGCACGTTTTTGTTTTTTAGACGTGTGGCGGTCAAAAGGTTAATATTTCTCAAGAATTTGGCTATCACAATTCAAAAATACTTAATTTTTCAATTAATTTTGTCTTTGGTCGTTCCAGAGATACAAACAAAAAAACACTCTCCAGCTGTATTATATCGGTACGTATAGGTAATATTATCAGCTTTTCTACGTATTAGGGAGTTCTCAGAATCAGTTCGGAGTTTGAAACTGTGTTCGTTTAATAACAAACGCCTTACCACCTTGCGCTCCTAGTACCTACCTACCTATATTATTATCTTCGTTGCAACTGTTTCGGCCAACTGTGCGTGCATTTGATGATGAATTTCAGGTATTTCGCGTGAAACGTTAAGCCATCATGGTTTCTAAAGTAGTTGCAGTAGTTAGTTCCCCTGGCTATTGTGGAAAGTTTGGCGCTGAGAAGTAGATACGTTTAGTTCATTGCCTTTTGTGCTTCGCAACTATTAAATGATTTTAAATCAAATCAAAATACATATCTGACATATTTTTAGTAAAAAATAAATTCCCTTGACAATTATATCAGACACATATAAAATATTATCCAGACAAATCAAATAAGAACGATCGCATACCGCCACTTCGCCCACTTCAAATAACCATGAAGCGCTTAATTGAAAAATACCTGTAACAAAATACGAAATAACAATTTCGATGAATGCACTACATACTGAAAGCTCGATGCTAAACGCGAGGGTTTTCAATTTAGCGAAATTTTAGTTCAGTGCCAGTGTTTTATCGGGTACTTTGAGAGTGTGCAAGTGGAGTGTAATTTCACTGGCTGCAGGCACCCTCTCCGCGCATTAAACCGCTCGCGCTCGTGCGGCGGACCGACGCGTTCGATATGCCTAAAGTACTATAAAAATTTTCGGTCACTCTGCTCAATATTCCCTCCCTTTTACAATTATTTTAGCACTTAAAACCAAATCATCTTTGAAACGTCTCCTCTTCTCTCTTTCTTATATTCAGAAGACCTTACAAATGTTTTATAATTATGATGACAATGATAATACATAGAGTGTGCTGCAGTGAGGCTAGGTATTACCTTACGAAACTGACGCTCGTTTTCTCGTACAACTTCAGCAATAGGAAAGTTGTTAATTGGTTGAGGTGAATATTGCCAGCTAGCAAGGTACTAAAACTGGGGTGCATAACAAATTACAATTGAATCAACAGAACAGTATTATATTAATTTGTATAA
Source organism: Luperina testacea (assembly GCA_927399505.1). Classification (NCBI taxonomy): domain Eukaryota; kingdom Metazoa; phylum Arthropoda; class Insecta; order Lepidoptera; family Noctuidae; genus Luperina; species Luperina testacea. The sequence continues at coordinate 10,091,596 of OV656768.1, read as the reverse complement.
CAAATGACGGCACCGTTTACTCAAACTCTGTAAAAGTTTGAAACATTATTTTGTAAAAGATGATACCTACATTTAGGACTCAAGGGTTCCTAGCAACGTCATCTTTAAAAAAATATCTGCCTCTTGTCCGGCCATCCGGATTCTTACTTACAACTCTTTTCATTATTTTCTTACTAAACAAACATACAATATAACACATCGATACAGTAATCTTGTTTGTTCCCGTCACTCTGCACCCAGTGCATTCGCGTCAAACAGTCGAACGCAGTAAAAAGCGATCCTTTAGTACTTGAAAGCGCGAACAGTACTTATCCCGACACGTTGCTTCGTGTGAAACGTACAAACAAACATGTTACTAGTGCTATGTTGAGGTGCGAGTGGCTGGCTCTCCTGAAAGGAGGTTTTGTAAAGGTGCGTTAAGGCATGCTCACATTGGATCTGGTTATTTTTACGGTGCTATAATTTTCTTCCCCTATTACTAATAAACGTTGCATAGCGTCTATATAATAGTTACACAACGCTTTGTCTTCTTCTTCCGAAAGTCAAATTACTGACGACTGAAAGAGAGAAATCGGTGTGTAACTATACTAACTATTCATCTCGTTTATCAGTAAGGGCGTTAGTGCTTAGGAGTAGTTGTGGACCAGTGGTAATAGCCGTGACTTACAAGTTGTAGGTCGTAGGTTCGAATCCTGACAGGCGCTTGGCTTTGTGTAAATTATTTCATCACCACTGCTTTCAAATCGCTGAAGGAAAACGTAGTGAGTTAACGTTCATGTTCTAGAATCAAAAATTCAATAAATGAACAGTACCTAATGGTCTTTAATTGTACATGAATCGTGTTTCAACCAATTTAAATCGTAAAACTAGAAATTTTTTAACATTTTTCAATGCCTGGTTACAAGTTTGTAGGTCAGGTGCATAGAGCTCCAACCAGCGCGCGTTTGGCCAGATATATGAACGTAAATGGAAGCAAAAGGAGTGTATAAGATACCTAACTCGACATGGCATCTTGTAGGCAGTTTCTGCCTGAAAAAATAGCGTTAGATTATCTATATACTCGTTTATAAAATTCAAAGTCCTAACTGACTGATTTTTATCAACGCACAGCCTAAACCGCTGGACCTGTAGACATGAAATTTGGAGGGTGTGTTCTTTGTAAAGAGTGGGTATCCACTAAGAAAGGGTTTTTCGAAATTCCACCCCTAAGAGGGTGAATGGGGGGAGGGTGAAATTTCACGCGGACGAAGTCGCGGGCAGAAGCTAGTGTGTGTATATAACGCTTATTTTTTAGCAAGCCTCATGTTATGATTGCCATAATAAATGCACACAGATCAAAAGCGCAAATATGCAAAATCGGAACAAACTGTAGGCCATACAAATATTTGTCCCGGCGTTAGAATGTAAAAATCAGGGCATATGGAACCCATTGTATTGCAACATTTATTTTACATCAATATTCAATTAAATATTCGAATTGAGTAGCCGTTGCTAAAGTAAACAAAAATATAAACTGCTATTTGCTCGGCGGGAATGCTGATATAACTACATAAGCTTTTGGTATTTAGCCTTTTCCGTATGACATGTATTTTATTCGACCGTTCTCGTGTCTATTGCTAAGGTTAAATAATTTGTTATTTATACAGCTGAGAGTTATTATTACACTTTTTTTTTCACTCCATTGCCGAGCGGCTTTAACACAAACTTTATAAGTTTCTGATCTGCCCAAATCTATGACTTTAGCATGATTGTATTAGTCATACTATGACGATAAGTGATGCCGCCCGTTGAATCGACAGTGACCTGTTATAAGTATCATGGTGAGAATTGGAACAGGTCTCAAGAATATACGTAAAACACGTGGACCATTGTGCGTGTGAAAACACACACACAATGGTCCATTGTAGGTTTAAGTGCGGAAACCAAACCCATAACATAGAACATTACCACCCACTCCCTCTCGCCCCGGACCATGGCTTGAACCAGGGCCGGACGCGAGAGGTCGCCGCAGCTGCCGATCGCCTTTACGAGCACACGGCGGTGCTCCACCCAAGCGGGCACACCTCCACCGTGTCCTCTGGGCGATCCTGGCAATGGTGACACCCGTGAGTTTTCTCCCGTCTGATGATGTGCAGGAACCTCCCTAAGAAACGCTGGCGTGACGATTTGCTCTCGTTCCTAATCGATTGAACGTGAAGGCACAGCATAAAGAAAAGTGGAGAATTATGGGGGAGACCTTTGCCCAGCAGTGAGATAACATAGCTTAATTGAATAAAAAGCTACATTTGTCCTTTACCGCGTATTTAAATATAATAAATGAAACATAAGAAACATTCTTCTGCCAAGAAAACAGAATCCTAATTCAAGATGGCACAGATCTGACGCCACCCTTACGCCAGCGAACATTATGCCCGGGCGCGAAATAAATGCATTGCGATTATGAGCTCTCGTCAACTGGATGCTAGTTTTATAGATTACCGGTACTCTAGTGAGATTAATTATGTAATTTGTTCACTACCTACATGTTTGTATACAGTTAAGTGATATATGGAAGATTTTTTTGAATCTGATTAATTATTAGATCTGATCTATCGTGTGTTTACAATCAGGCAATAGGCCCCCCTGCGTACTTGAGCTTGTTGATTAAGCTTTCATATCAAAGGGCTGAGCAGAAGGGTTCTTTCGAGCAATGTTAACAATACTTGGAATCACTGCCGTGTTGGTTGTGACCGATAAATAATATGATCACCTACCGGTCTGCCAAAAGGGAGTTTACGTAAATTTCTCCTTTCTCAACGGATAAGGCTTATTTACAGGCCTGTTTGACATAATAATTATCGCAAAAATGTAAGTAACTGCTACGAGATGTGGGAATGATTCTGGTGCCGAAAATCTAGTTTTTTATTTTTATTTTGTTCGTTTGTCTGTCTGTTTGTCTGGATGTATGTTCCTGATTGGCGCAAAATCTGCTGGACGGATTTGGATTAAATTTGGCACATAGATAGTTTATAACCTAGATCAACAGATACTTTGAATCCAGGAGTACGTTCCTGTGGAATATTTTCCAACATCCACACAGGCAAAACCGTGGGTAAAAGCTAGTCCAAGAATAACGTAACAAAACAATGTCCACAGCGACTATCCCACGCTGATTTGCGATACGATACGTCCGCGGTATCCCATAGTTTCTATAGCACGAGTTGTACGTTTCAAGTGAAAACCACAATGCCATTATACGAAGGTGTACCCGCTTGTGCCTGACGCTTGTGTCTGACGCTGTCAGGCAGGCCTGGGACTGACCTCAATCCGACATACCTATTCAACAGCTGTGTACCACGGGAACTGTCCTCTTATTCCGTTACATTATGTGCAGTATACATGTATTGTAATCTATAAACGGTTCAAAAGTATACTTCTTAGCTTATTTTGTCGATGATGAATTTATTGAAATCTTATTATTTTTATTCTTAAGTTTTCCTCACTAGTGTCAGTCAGATTTTTTGCCCATTTTATTAATTTACCGAAAGAATTAACAATCTTTAAAACTTGTTACCTTCATGGAGCTCAATTCTGAATATATTTTATTGTATACTAGACATCTTTGTATAAACATATTAACATAATAGGTAAACAATATTTTATTTAACGTTTACAATATTTAACACAACTGAACATTATATTTACAATAGGTACAAACTAAATAAATAACAAATATCTATATTCCAGATATCAGCGCTCTTCCCAGAAAACATGAAACATTGCTTTAAATCAACAATACTATCAATTTTATCATTTGCTATTTATCAATATATATTGCTGCTATAAATAGCTGTTACAGGTCTTCCCAGAAAATGTCCAAGTTTGGCTTAACCTAAACAAAACTAACATTCAAGTTGTGGTCAAGTGAGTATATTTATAGCCCGAAGAATTGGCAAACTTAAGTGGCAGTGCTAATTAGAAAACCAGGATGAGAGACGCATGGAACCGAAAAGTAATGCAAAAAAAAGGGGAACCCTGTACCCTGCATTGGAGGATTCCAGGCTGAAATGATGGTGATTTACCACCAGATCTATTGAACCTCTGATGTGTGTGTCTGTAAAAAATCTCCGTGAAAACTTATCCCGCACCCCCAGCCATAGGCAGAGGTGGAACACCGCGGTGGTTTTAGCCGGTAAGAGTCCGGCATGCCCCTCTGTCACCCCCACGATGGAGGAAGTCTATGAGGATTTCCACCACGCAACAAAAAATAAAAAGGTAAAGTGATTTGACAGCAGATAGAATCTAAGGATTGTCTAGTGTCAGGTAGGTTGACAGTTCAAATCAAGCTCACTTCAACAAAATTTTCAAAGTTAGATTTGTACAGTATATACCGGCTGTTCCTGGAACTGCTGGAATATCGTTCACTACCAATCAATGCGGCTACAGTTGAGATAACATTGATATTTCTAGGTATGACTGACAGGACTGCCTCGTTGGCTTAGTGAAAATAAAATCAATTTAATTCAAGTATCACTGACTCATAATATAAATACATAATACATTCACACAGTCACATTACATACACAACATTGAATGCGATCCAATGAGGGTTTTCGTGAAAATTTACGACACCAGTTGGCACCACTGTGACAAGAGGTCTTCCAATATAAAATATATGATAACGTTCATCATTCGATTCAATCATTCGTTCATCATTCCGTCACGACTAAAGAAAATAATTATAGGCTCTTTGACAGATGCCTGGACCTGACGTGCCAGTGCTGCCACCTAGCGAACGTCATTTCAGAAAACCCTTATTAATAACAATTTCATTTACTTAAAAGAAAAGAAAAAGTATTTATTGCGACTCGTACAGGAAGATCACAAACTAAACTAAGCACAGCAAAATAAAAATCCAAGTTATACAAAAAAAAAGTAACAAAAGGAAGAGAGAGGAGAAGAGAGAGGGAGGGGAGTGGTTTCAAGCACTACTGCTGAGTATTGGGGTTTGATTCTCAGGTCAGGCAAATGTTACTGGGTTTTTTCATCAGGAATTTTCAGTAACAGCCCGTAGTCTAGATTTATGTTCGCTTGATGGAAATTAGGCTCAACCCCTATTAAATGGGACTCAAATATTATTGATGAAATGTGGGTGTACTATAAGGAACCTCTGCTTAACCCTTTGGGATTTACAAGCATACCATGTTATGTTATTTCTAGATGTCATAAAATAACTTTTGATAACGAAAATCACATAAAAATCATAACCAATGATATCATATACAGCTGGTGCATAAAGTTCCTCATAAGTTCCTCAGATCCCATCTATCATTGTGTTATCTCATTAAATCGGCCGCCACACCAAACTTCACAAAATGTTGTCGACGACATACTTTTACATACGATCGTGTACGCTCTCATTTTGTTTGTGTATAGAAAGAAGATGTACGTATTATTTTTTTATTTATATAATCAGTAGTACACATACCTTGTATACATTCAAGTTGATGCTAACATAAACTCATTAGAGTTTTACCGTGCACCAAAATCATCGACGACATAATTCAGAGAATTATAGCCACTTACGTAGGTACAGTAGCGGTCAGAACTGCACTGGCAGGATTACAAAACTATCACATCGTAACTCGTCGCACTTGAGACCTTCTTCTATTTAGACATTTCACACACACATACACAACTGTATATTGCACTCTTTCATCACGTACGAAACAGAAAAAGCGCGGTATATGAGCATCATCATAGGCCTATCGCGGCACGCAGTCTTTTTCTAATTATGGTAATGAGAAAAAGACAGCGAGTATTTTAAACTAATCACATAAAAGTTGAGGGTAGATTTGAAACAAAATTAATATACTGACTGTAGTTATATTGGTATGACGTTGTTGGTTAGTGAACTTAGTTATGAGCGTTTGTGTTATTGATATTAGAGGTGTTGAGTTTGAAGATTTTTATTGAAAATGCAAACAAATATAAATATGGAAACCAGAGCGAACATTGTAGCCTTGTATAACAATGGGTTTAATATATCTGAAATATCCAATGAAACCGGATTTTGTGTAAGTTATTTTGTTATTATTGATTTTACTTGTTCTCATAAGTGACGCTTCAAAATGTGTAATAAGGATTTCTTTTTTTTAGAGAGATACTGTGAGACGTTGGGTGCGGAGATTTGAGGAAGAGGGAATTCTTAAGAGCCGTGTAAGAAGTGGTAGGCCGCCACTTATTGACCAGTCTCAGCGACGCCGACGCTTTATGGTTGGTGAATATGAAACGCATGGTTTCATACCTACAAGACGATTTAGCGAAGAATTTGATACGTCATTGCGCACTGTTCGCCATGCACTCCATGCCGAAGGTCTTCATCATAGAACACCAGTGAAAAAACCGTTTTTAACGCAAAGGCATAAGGAGGAACGGTTGCGTTTTGCTCGTGAATATTTAGACTTTGATTGGGAGACCACTGTATTTACTGACGAGAAGACTTTCAAATCGTGCCAAAAAGGAAGACTTCATTTGTGGCGCAGAGACAATACACGTTGGTCTGACAGTAATATTATAAATAATACGGAGTCAGGAAGAATTAGTGTGAATATGTGGGGGTGGATTAGTGCTCAAGGGCCGGGTGAGTTGGCATTTATACCGACGCGGGCCAACAGCTCTAATTACGTCGAGGTTTTGAGCGATATAATGCTACCTATTGTTCGAAATGTTTATCCAGTGGATGAAATTGGTGAATTTTATTTGGTTCAAGATAAATGTCCGATACATCATACTAGTATTGTTCGTGAGTGGTTTACTGAGCATTCGGATGTTAAAGTTATTCCGTGGCCAGCGCGATTCCCTGATTTAAACCCTATAGAAAATGTATGGGGTTTAATGGTGCAAAGTTGGGAAGTGCGAGTTGAAAGATGTCTCGAACAGCTCAAATCTCATTGCATGGAGTTGTGGGATAGTTTACGTGCACAGATATTTGCAGTAATATTGTGGCCTCCATGCGTCGACGCCTTTTTGACTGCATTGATAATATCACTTTCATTATCGGAGGTCACACTAAATATTAATAAAACAATAAATGCTATCAGTGGAATTCAGGGGATACACTGGCCATAATATAATAGTAACAAGTGAATGATTGTAAGATTGAGGTTTAGTTTCAATCTTCTTTTCCTTGAGAAAATGAACAAATTAAGCTGTAACCTCAATAAACCAAAAACATCCCATTTTAGTATCAACCAAAAATGGTTTATGAACAAATTCGGTATTTTATGTTTCAAAGTTTGGAATAAGTATGTTTATGTTTTGAAGATTGTTATTAAAATCAATAAATGTTCCTATGAAAAATTGTGCTTTATTTTAATTAAATTACATAGGTATTATAACTTTATTTTTACCCTCTATACCCTATTGTCATTATGTTAACGAAACAATAAATAATTGAACTCTGACACAAAAACGAAAAGAACAAAAAGAGTTGAAAGCGCGCACTGAGGTTCGAACCCTCTCCATTTCACGCACACACAATTACATCCACCCACTGGTGCGAACCTGCCATCGCTGCTTATAATTATCTCTTCGAATTTTAGCATTACTTTTAAATAGGCCCTGTGGTCGATAATATATGGTAGGTATCTTTATTTAGTGTTGACCACACATGCATCTGACCAACCAACATCGCGCTTTCGTAGTTATACCGTGTGCGCGTTACTGTCTACATTAAAACATCACACACACAGAGATAGACGCAGATCTAGCGTGCAGGCTAAAATGAGCATTCTGGTGGCAGTCCACTTATGGACCGTTACTGTACTTAGGTAAAAAGTAACAACAAAAAAAATACTACTAAGAAATACCTATATAATTATCTAATACTAACAAGTGCACATCAATGACCAATCCAGCCGTCCATCCTTAAAACAAAAGTGGTGGAGAGTTTTTGAATTGTTACAGGTTGTATGATTTACACTGTTTACCTTGGAACGTAAATAGAGCCTTAGAAGATGGTTTATTTCGCATACGTACTTATGGTGAATATAGACAATCTTTTTAAGCAAAACCAAAGAATAAAGGGTATGCCATGGAAGTTTCTTTTAGTTATATATTTGTACTACTGTTGTGCCTACTGGACAAATAACTTCGAGTCTTATTTTATTTTATTACTTTTATCGACGAGAGTAGTGATTTATTAAAAACAACTGCTAAAAGTAATGAATTTCAATTTTATAATCTAATTTACCAAATCATGAGGTAATTATTAATAATTTTTAATAAATCACACTTACCGTAACATATTATGTATAATATGCTACACGTTATGCTACGTACCTCATCACGTAGCCGTGCTACGCACAGTTGGCTACGGAGCCGCGTAGGCGCGTAGCAAAAAGTTTGTTTACGTCAAACGCAATATCTGACTTCCTTTAATCTCATACTTACTAAAGCTATTTCACAATTTAAATGGCTCAGGTTATGTACGCATGGATTGTTATTAACTAAATCTACCAGTGACTCAACTAAGCTAATGACGATCGTTTTAATTTCCTCCAGGGTACTGTCCTAATTTCATAGTGAATGAATTTGAAAGGCGTTTTTATTAACAGTGGGCTTATACCTGTACTAATTAGTTCGGAAATTTAACGCCCAAGTTAATTAGGTTGGGTACGGTCTGAGAATGGAAGCATAATTTGGGGTATATGGCTTATCTTAATCAACTTGGATATTTTGCCAGGATTATATCTATAGCATTTAATTTAAATTAAAAATTAAATGCTATAGATATTGAGGGTAGTACGCATATACGCCTATAATGTTCCCACCGCTGGGACACATGCCTCCTTTCTGTGAGAGGGAGTGGGCCATAATCTACCACACGGGTCCAGTGTGGGTTGGCGGACGTCATATGTCTTGGATTTTTTGGTTCTAGGACGTGCCGGTTTCCTTATGATGTTTTCGATGGGTACTACGCAGTTAAATAATTTTAAATAGGTTTTAACAGAAGTTATTAAAACGCATTTTGTTTTATTATTGTAGGTAAATAAGTAAAAAAAACGTGACCTAATTACTAAACCCTGGCGATTATTTTTATTACCTGTGTCATAGCAATTACTTGTGAAATAAGCTTGCATGAGCTCATAGGCTTCATATCATTGTATTTTTATTGTATTTTGTTTGAGTATTTTTATGAGTACCAATATTCAGAAAAAAAAACGCCTCTCCGCGCGAAGTAACCAATTGGACTCATAATATTATTTACCTTACTGATATTATGATAACACATCATTTTAAAGATTTTTGCACAAAAGCACAAGTTGGAAGTTGTGTTTTTCTTTTTTTATAGTCAGCAAATAATAAATCGAAAACGAGTAAATTTCATAACAAGTTTTTTTTTTCCCTTAAATTGCATTTAGCTCAAGTAATTTTTAATGCAATTTGAATCTAAAAAGATGTGCAATAAAAATTCACTGCCCCACGAAAAAGAAATCTCTGATCTGGCTGTCAAACGGAAGGTCAATTCCCGTAACTAAAAATGTTTAAAATCTACATAGTCGCAATCTCAGCGACAATCAATGCTAAAGACTTGTCAAAATTGTAGGAAAATTAGAGGTATTTTTGACAGATTGAGATTAAGAGCGTTTACTCAGTACTACGGCATTTCATATAAACTTTCAAGCTCTTATTTTTCGAAATGAATGAACCGATTTTAATAAAACTTCATACACATAAGCAGGACACAAAGGTCTAAAAAGTTAGTTAAGAACATTTTCGAAATGTCTTATTTAAAAAAAGATAACTGGAAATCTCTGTTTCTATGGAAAATTTAAAATCGGTCTAATTTGGCTGTAACACTATTTTTCGAAAATGTTCTTTTAACTTTTTAGACCTATGTATCCTGCTTATGCGTGTGAAGTTTCATTAAAATCGGTTCATTCATTTCGAAAAATAAGGCTTGAAAGTTTGTATGAAATGCCGTACGGCGTAAACGCTCTTAAGATCAGACTGTAAACGTTTTTTAAATTACAAGAATTGCACCCCTGATCTTCCTGTCACACCTATCTCCCAAAACAATGACACCCAATTTTTAACCCTACACACGCCGCGTAATTACAATCCTTAATACATCGAGTTATGACATTAATGTCACGCCTGACGTCTTATTAATACCACTTCTCATCCTTCGCCTGTTCGTAATTAATGACGGTCGTAATTATCCGCCTAAGACAAGACTTCTCATTTCACGAGAGAAATACGATTCTGAATACGTGTTTAAACATGATTTATCATCATTAAAAGTTCGACGTGTTAATGTAAGTTGATGAGTCTCGCGCGGCCATGTGTTGTCTTTGTGTTAGAGTGATTTAATTGGTTCAGATGATTGAAATAGTGTCTTTGTGCATTTGTCTTGGAGGATTTGTGAAAATTTTCTTGTTATGTCTTAGGTTTCCTCTTATGGCTTGCGGGGTAGTTGCGTAACACACTACCTGTAGGTAGGTTTCCTCTTATGGCTTGCGGGGTAATTGCGTAACACACTACCTGTAGGTTTCCTCTTATGGCTTGCGGGGTAATTTCGTAACACACTACCTGTAGGTTTCCTCTTATGGATTGCGGGGTAATTGCGTAACACACTACCTGTAGGTTTCCTCTTATGGCTTGCGGGGTAATTGCGTAACACACTACCTGTAGCAATGGGTTTCATTTTGACAGTTCAACAACATTCATTGCGTTATTTAATCTGTTGAGCAGATACATTTGTCGAACATTTACGAAGCAATGGATTAGCAATATCCTTCAAAATTATTCAGATTGAGATTGATAGTGTTTTATATTTGAATGGTACTTACTGTTTTATTTTACATTTTCTACACAATGTATATTGTTCCGAAATAAATGACTTATGGCTTACGTAATTAGGGTGCAGTTTGTGTGCATGCACACGAGCGGGACGCGTCAACAGCAGAGGGAACTGCAGCCGTGTCGACGGCTACCGTCAACGCGTGTCGGTGGCAACTGCAGCCGTCGTCAACTTGCCGCTCGTGTATTTGAGTACGGTGCTCGCTTACTAACACGAGCGGTTGTCGTTGACTGCGGTCGCCGCTGCCGTTGATGCGTGTCTCTCGTGTGTATGAGCACTTTGATCGCCTTCGAATCGGTAAATAAGATACAAAATTGAAGCTTCAGGTTTTTATACGCTAGATAAAAAAGGTGCCCTTATGTCATTCTTCTTTAGTGTTAAAAACCGACTTAAACGAGAGAAATCCGAAATGAGAGGGGTAATTTTATTGATGATTCCAGTAAAGATAGATTTTAAACGATAATGTGAATTTTAAGACTGATAGCAGTATCATAATGATGTTTTTCGTTGTAATTTCTGTACTTTAAAATGATGCCAGTTTTAATGGGCGGCGGGTTAATTAACTTTAAAAAGCAATATTTGGTAACTTAAATATTTATGGGGATTTTTATATATTTTTTTTTTATTGGATGATTTATTTTGGTGGTCGTTCATTGATATTTCAGGGCAGAATACAAAATAAATAATATAAAAAATATCGGAATAGGGTAGCTGCCATTATGGGCTAACTGTAGATAAGTACCTACCTATATAACAATTTCCCCGAATCTAAAAATCCTGAAAAACAGACGATTTTGGCTGCAAAGGCATAACTTGAAACTCAAAATTGGTATGTTTTTCATCATCTATGGTTTTTTGGGTACTTAAAAGTTTTTGGGTAAATGGGAAAATGGTCATGCCTAAATAGATAGATAGAAATTCTGTATATGAACTGACTCTAACATTTTTAAATTGGCCTCTGATGTTGAGATAAAAAGTATTTCTCTAATAAAAAAATGTTTGAATTTCCCCAGCGTTTTAATCACTATAATTCAAAACTTATGACAATCATTATTAAAGTCAAACTCGTAATTTGCAACGACTATACTCAAATTGTATTTTCAGTATCTACAATATAGTTAGAACCATAAACTAAGAGATAGACTCATTTACATAAATACTCTATCGTCCTTTGGGGCATTGAATATACCACGATATACGTACCTATAAACTTGGATACTTATCTATATTATATTGGGCCAGGTATTCAAGTCACGGTAACAAGCACGTTTGTATATTGATACAATAGATATACAATGTATATCTATTGTACCGTTTCTATTCATATTGCATAGCACGTACCTATGCATGGCAGTGCTTTAATCATTGTTTATTATGTAAACGGATTCCCGATTTGAATCTGTGTGTTTGGGCCTTACTATATAAATACCCAAACTGTTTTGGGAGAGATACAAGGCTTGCATGATTTTTGAATTAATTAGGCCCGTTGTACACACATATTTTTATTGCCGTGAAAATTTACGGTTCATTCATTCACGCCGTGTGTAGGCACGGTCAATCGGTCATCAGTGTAGTATGGAAGTGATCCATACAACATGGAAGCTTGTTGATGGACATGTTTTTTCTACAGCGCGGCTTATACGCCGCACCGTAAAGAAACCGGGCCGTGTACAAAGGGCTTTATTTCGCAAAAGTTACAGAGAGCCGGTTTATAGACTTAATGCTAAGTATCTGGAATTCAAAAAATCTTTTGCTACCACTGACAATATGCAGGGACACTACAAAGAAAAAGACAATCACAATCACAGGAAGGCTTATCAAGCTTTGTTGCTAACATGTAGCTTGGTAAACCTCCCCATTGTCGGCCCATCCAGCCTCTCTGCAAACACCTTCGGAATGCTGTTGCTGCTTCCTCTCACTCAGGATATTACTGAGGCAACTTTCTTCCACATTATCGCAAAGTGTGCGCATCAGCGAACATACCTGACGTCCGGTAAGGTGGAAGCCTCAAAAGCGCCTTGAAGGCATTGATGTAGTGAATGCGCAGGGCATTGTCTCCTTTTAGGGTATAGTTATCTCAAAAGCTGCTGGTATAAAATGTTTGGAAGTAGGCCTTAAAAAGAGTTATTTCACCGGTTCTGAACAACCATGAAACCTTCTGCATATCATATTTCCTCTCACAGCCAGTGCTCTGCGCTCTCTTTACATATGTCCACCTACATGCCTCACCACTCCATCTCAAAAGTATGTAAGTGTATCCACGACCCGTCCGTTGCGATTTGGAACCTTCCGAATTTGATCACACATCATAACATGTGTGTAAAGTACTCATAACCCGGCACGGTCGCGCCCAAATCGTCCCAAAAACTCTTATCACTCGCCAACCGCCACTCAAACATAAAATATTCCGCGCCCCGCATTCTTCTTGCTCATAAATTCATCTTCCATGATGTCACGAGTGAGACAAACACGCCATAACTCAAACACACTGGCCGGCTATAAACAAGCCAGGGAAGATACGGTGTGACGTCACGGACGCCTCTGAATGCAGCCAAGTGACGCAAAGCACACGGCCCGTGACCAGCGTGTGACGTCATTTGTCAACGTCACTCACAAGTAACGGTTGTTGTAAATCAGACACGGTGTAACCAAAAATAACACGGTGCACGGAATTGGTATTTCAAAAAGTTCCAACTACCTACCAATGTTTGGTAAAGGGTAAAGGTCGCCCTGACAGTGACAAACAACTAGGAACTAAATTACGGGTTGATTATATCTAAAATAGTTCTGTTTACATGTGAAGAGTAATGGTTTAATTTGAATGGTTTTCTCAAACAATGATTCTGCTAATTTTGGGGATTTTGTCCTCATTTCGCCATAATTGTCTTCAAGGCTTATATTTTCATAGACATAAAGGCTGTGGTATATTATAGAATTGTCCAAAATCGTTTTTTATTTAACTATAGGTATCAAGGAAATGTGATAGTAATTTAATGTAAAAATTGAATATTGGCTATCGGTTACCAACTACCAAGAACCTGAAAAGCGATCCGACTTTCTAAACACTCCCATTTGTCACGTCTGCAATATCTAGGCTAAGTAATTACAACCCTAAGGGCATGATATACACCAGGTAGCTATTTAATAAAGTGTCTGGACACGGTTTTATTAAAAGGCATATTTTCATCTAATGGCGACCTTCACAGGCACCTCGTTGTCCCAGCGCTATGACTAAAAATTTTTACTGAAATAATTTCCACGGAGACTTCTCAGTTCATAAAGATAGCGGAACGTTAATCACTGTCAAAATATAGGTACAACTAAAATATATAACTTGAGTGATTTACATTGTTCATCAGCTCATGTCAGACCTACCATCTCTTATTACCTTTCAACCTTAAAGAGCTTGTTGTTTAATGTGAAACTTTTAATATAACTGAAGAGTTGGCATCTCTTTTAATTTCCTCACTCGCGTTATATTTTTTCGGCACATCAATCTTGGTAGCACGACTAGGCTTCAGTGGTAGCTCTTTATTAAATTTACCGAAGCGCAAGCCGTCATTGGGCTTGGCATCACGTCTCGAGATTAATTTTAAGTCATGTCAAATTTACGTTGGCTTTAATATCGTGAGGATATGTTGCGATAATTACCCTCGGAGCCGCACGTCATGTCTACTCATATGGTGACATGCCGTAACTCTGCTTCCAGGTTAGTCTTTATGACGCGGGCCCCAAACCGTTTTGTTGATATACCTAAGATTATGTTCGTTTTCGTTAGGGTTAATGGAAGGTGGGATTCATGCTTGATTGGGCATTGATGATTTAATTAAGCGAACTAATGTGAAAGCTGTTTGTTAAAAGTAGTGTGTGATGTACCTAAATGTCGCTACATCAAACATTAATCAAAATCGGTGTCAATGAAAATCTTTTGTTTAAAATAAGTACAATGCGGAGTGAAATGATTAATGAGCAGTCTTCAATCGAATCAACAAGCAAAACCGATTACCTAGCCTTTATAGTAACTATGTGATAACAAAAAAAAACACTGGCACTCCGGTAGTGCCGACTGAAGTGAAAACTTGAACAATTACGAGTGTATTTTGTGAATCGTCTTATAAACAAAACACGCGTTAAGGTGTGTTCCTTATTTTATAGGGTTTTTTGCAAATCAGGTATGATGACCAAAGTGACTGGTTTATTCTTCTCGTGAAAGGAATTTATTCAGATTTACAAATAAGCACACAGGATAGACTTCAGTTCGTGGTGTTGGTCGCGGCAGTGGTAAGAGAAGCAAGCCGCTCGCATAGAGCTCGTCGTCAGTTATATATCCGTGGTTCAGCGCCATCTCGTCGTTGTTGGATGAACTACGTAGTTAGTACGCGAGGCCCTCGTAGTTCTTCCCGATGTGCATAGATGGCGCTGTCCTCAACAACGCGCGTCTTACGTTTTACGTCTTACGTTTTACGTCTTACGAATTTTCGATCAGGGTCACGTGACCTGACGCGAATTTAGAAGTTTTTACCCATTCCAAAAAAAGTACACAGCGCCGCTAAAGAAGTTTTCACTTCAAAAAAACCTTTCAACCAAAAAAAGAAAAGCTTACGATTTGAGCGTGCAAAGCTGAGTCGGACGGTGTGGGACAGTAAAAAATGTGTTTTTTTATGTCCCCCTGACAATGTCATGGCATGCAGATTGCAAGTACGTGATCTGAAAGTCAATGTCCTCAACCTGCGGGTGACAAGCCGATTAGTGGCTTATAGTGACTGGAGGGCCTGTCACTTTGACGACTGCCACCGGCAGTCCTGATTTTTTAATATACTTTTTATTGGAAGAAGAGACGCAGGGTTTGCTCGGCTGTTTTCCTAGGAAGGGATAAACAAAGTAAAGGTTGGCTTGTGAAAGGGCTGTGAGTGTAGGAATTAGATACTTTAGCTTTCTTTAAAAATATATGAACAGGTTCCTTTAAGCCACGTGCTTTAATGGAAGATTAGCTTGTTGCTTTTCCTACAAAATTCATAGAAAATTCGTTGTACTGTACACACAATATATTGTGTGTGTGTTATTTTGTTTAATCGTTGTGTTATCTGTAATCCAGGTAGGTTTGTTACCTCATTTTGCATAAAGAAATATATAATGCGCATCGGTATTAATATAGGAATTAAATTAATTTAATTCCTATTTATTAGAATTATTGATATTATTAACAGGAACTCATAAATAAATTAAATAATTTAATTACTTAATAATAGCGTAATATAATTATAGATATTTTGCTAAAAGTCTATTTCATTGAAGAATAACAGTAATGCCTATTTTCAGTAATTAGTAAATAATATTATTGATTATGTTATTTCACTTGTTTAACCATGCATCGAATTAATTAATCGTAGTGGGTGTATCGCTACCGAACAAAATTTTATTGTTTACCAATAAATTCAATATGGTGCAAAAACAATTTATCAATGTAACTTTGATTAATAATTAAATAGTCGTCAACCAAATTTGTTTGGTGACAAGAATTAATTGAAATGTATGACGTGGACGGCGCAGCGCCATCTGTTCACAGCTTTAATTAAGGAGCTAATGTACTGCCACAGTGGATCCTACCGCCTGAAGGATGTGATTGATGACACGCGAACATACCTACACACAAACCTCGATATTCCCGCACGTCGAATCCAACGACAAATTATTATTTTATTTTGTTTCTGTCAACTCTTTAATGGATTGAAACTTTGCTGACGACATTTAAACCCGACAGTACCGTGTTCTTTGTACAACTAATTATGAACGAGAGTACCTACCTGTACAGCTTGTTAGAAGAAATTGAACGATTTCAAATGACGACGGTCTATTGTTAAAGGTTTTTATATATATCGTTATTTATTGTTACCCGTCATGTCAAACGTGTACTTGATTTACGTGAGCGTGTACCTTGT
This sequence comes from Luperina testacea, assembly GCA_927399505.1. Taxonomy (NCBI): domain Eukaryota; kingdom Metazoa; phylum Arthropoda; class Insecta; order Lepidoptera; family Noctuidae; genus Luperina; species Luperina testacea. Next base: position 10,074,811 of record OV656768.1, on the reverse strand, counting down.
AAAATGTTAACGTTATATAAAATATATCGGCTTTGATGCTCAAAGGATCAAACGAATTGTTATGAAAGAGTTATTGTGTTTAATATTTGCGAATAGTTGACGTAATACTCAATATCTCCCATGTTGTTAGGCTTGGCATTTACTTAGATAAAAAAAATCAGAGAAAAGCCTTTATGTTTTATTTGGATAAAATTCCCGGACAAAAAATACGATATCTATAAAATTCGAATATACCCTACATTCGTTTATAGTTAACTATAGAGATAGGCCTCTAGGTTCTAAAGTGCTAGGTAGGCTCATAAAATAAGCGCTCGTCAATTGGATGATCATACAATAGATTTTTAATCTTGCGAAATGATATGACTAATCATTTTTTTCTGAATAGTGAACGTTGTTCATAACTAGGCTACATCAACATCAACACCATTACCGAAGACCTCATACAGTTCTAATTTAAATGAACCAACCGCTCAATCGTAACATTCGTTCCAAAAAGTCATAAAAATAAGACATAAATTCACAGTTTTCAAAGTCCGTAACTTCCTAACAGCATTTTTGAAACAACAAACAATCTAGAATTCGTCGGTTCGCGCTGTGAGCACTGCATTTTTGTTTGAGTTTGAGGCTAACGGGCTAAAAATTGGTCAAGGGCGTGAAACGGCTATATGGTTTCCATAACCGTTGTAGCGGCAACAGTTTTTTTTTTCAGAGAGTTTCTAGAGGCAGACCTTTGTACGCACAATGTTTACAATTGGATGGAAAATATAAACGTGTGATTTTAATGTTTGAACTTTTGTTTTTTGTCAGCTTTTTACTTCATCATGTGAAAAGTCCTTACTGTTTTTTGTTCTGATGTTGTGATACTTCCCACCCAATCCCTTTATGATTTCGTTCTTGTAGGTAAATAATTTCTTAGGCATTTTCCATCTAGTACCTACATTTGTATATACTTCTATATACTAATAATAAAAGCTGAAGAGTTTGTTTGAACGCGCAAATCTCTGGAACTACCCGTCAGATTTGTTTTTTTTTTGCATTTGATAGCCCAATTCTTGAGGAAGGCTATATGCCATTTAACATCACGCTGGGAGCGTTAGGACGCGAATAAAAAAAAAAGTCCGAAAGAACGCTAAGCGTAAACGAAGTAATAGTGCGGGCAGCCGATGCGATGCGACAGGGTAGGTAGAGGAAATAAGAAATTTCACATGGACGAAGTCGCGGGCAGAAGCTAGTTTTGAATACTTAGCGAAATAACGCGGAAAACTTCATTATTAGCTAGCAATGATAACAATACTAATAGAATATAAGTACCTACTTAGGTTTACAGATCTTTCTCCTACAAACAGGCGCGACACGCGATATAATCGCACGCGACACAAAGGCACCGCCCGTTGCGCGACTTGCGTGCCTTTGTGTCGCGCGCGATTTTACCGCTTGTCGCGCGCGATTTTATCGCGTGTCGCGCCTGTTTGAAGGAGCCTTAAAGCAGGAAGAGAACACACTATTGTAAGTATTCGCTAGTTCACCTTGCGTACTAAGGGGCCACTCAATATTCCCATGGATTTCGTTTTCATCCCAAAAACTTTTCTCACGAATTTGTTTCACATCTCCTCCGGGACCCACCAGAAGCATCTTTTTGTGAAAATTTACGAAAATTGGTCCGAAATGGTGTAAAGTTATAACACGAATTGGGAGGCGGAATGGACGGGCAGGTGTGTGTGGGAAACAAATGAGAGCTTTCAAAGTTCTTACAAGATTCTTTACTTTACATCTGATGAAGTGTTTATTAGGCAATATAGTTATTGTATCTTTGTAACCTTTTAAGTAATATTAAAATTAATATTTCAAAACATGAAAACAATTTTGAAATAAATGTTGGCATCAACTTCCCGTTGAACCAGGTGCGGCTGAATATAAATATTTTACACGAATCGCCTGCCGTTTTTCCCCTCTTTAGTTTTAGGTAGGTACAGGCTACACTATAGATAGATAGGTGTATAGGTAAATGTAGGTATATCAGTGTAACAACGGTAATAACAAATCATAATATAATGAAAGTACTTAAAGTAATAGTTTTCAAGGACAAGCTTACAAACAAAGCAATTCTTTGTTTTAGGGTTCCGTACTCAAAGGGTAAAAACGGGACCTTATTACTAAGTCTTCACTGTCTGTCTGTCTGTCTGTCACCAGGCTGTATCTCATGAACCATGTTAGCTAGTATTTCTGTTGCCGCTATAACAACAAATAATAAAAATAAAATAAACTTAAAATGTAAAGGGGTATGTATAAAAGAAACGTTATTTTCAGCGTTTTATGCCTTGTGGTACGGAACGCTTCGTGTGCGAGTCCGACTCGCAGTTGGCTGGTTTTTTTTTAGTTTTCCGTACTTCAAAAGGAAAAAAACGGAACCCTTATAGGATCACTTTGTTATCCGTCTGTCTGTCTGTCAAGAGCCTTTTTATTGGGAACGCGTGAAGGTATCAGTTTGGAATTAAAACCATATACTCATACAATCATATACTACAGCCCCTTAACGCTCTGAAAAAATCAAACTTCTAACTTAACGTAAAACAAAGATACGCCCCTTTATGCCGCAAATAACGTATATTTCGACATTCTCAAGAGAATCAAAATTTATAGGGTACTTCCCGTTGACCTAGAATCATGTTTGGCAAGAACCAATGTCATGTAGCACAAGTAAAGGAAAAAATTGGAAAACCGTAATTTTTTTCTAATATATTTACAAATTTGTACGGAACCCTCGGTGCGCCGATCCAACTCGCACTTGACCGGTCTTTTTTTTTATTAACATCAGTAATTATTAATAAATGCTTTATTAATCTTAATAACTTATTTTTTAAATTAGTAGCAGTTTTGTTTTTTGTTGTTTTAATTTTATCCTTGTGCTGTGCCTTTGCAGGGTCCACATTTTTGGATATATTTACCTAGCTTTCAGCCTTTTGTAACATCTTCTTTACAATATGGAATGTAACAAATAAATGAATATGAATACCCTTTGCTTCCAAATTAGCTATCGAAAAGCATGCGTGAAGATTAGAAGAAGCTTGGATGCAATTGAATATTTTACAGATGTCTAGTCTAGTGTAACCTCAAAAAGAAAGAAAAGGTTGCCTGAAAGAGATCGCAGAAAGCGAAAAGGCCGCCCATTGTACCTATATTTTGTAGCGTTTGATGTTTTTTTATGTTATGTATTTTTGTGGTGTTAATATCACACTTTAATCACACTAATAATATTAGTATAAAGGCGAAAGTTTGTGAGTGTGTGTGTATTTATATGTTTGTCACTTCTTCCCGCTCAAACGGCTGGACCAATTTTGATAAAATTTTGTATGGACGTAGCCGACACCCTAGATTAACATATAGGTTACTTTTTATCCCGATATTCCCACGGGATCGACACTTATGCGAGTAAAACCGCGAGGCGCCGCTAGTATATCTATGTAAATAAAACAAAATCGGGTTAGTTACACAATTTATAACTCAAAAACGGCTTGATTTTTATGACCTTTAATTTGTTGGATTTGTCTCCGCTCTGAATAGCAGAATTAAGAAATTAATATAATTGTTTTTAATTACTATTAAGACATGGAAAAAATACACAAAAAAAATGAAGTTAATTCATTTTCTCATACATTTTGCATTTAGGCTTCTGCAAACAGGCGCGACGCGCGACGCGAATCGTGTGCGACACAAAGGCACCGCTCGTTGCGTGGCTTGCGGTGCCTTTGTGTCGCGCGGGATTTTATCGCGTGTCGCGCCTGTTTGAAGGAGCCTTTTATTGATTCTGAGGCGGTACGAAGATCGCCGGGTCAGCTAGTAAATAAATAAATAAAAGTTATTAAACTTTTATTTATTTATTTACTAGCTAATTTACCCAATTATCTACCAACATGCATTGGGCCCCCGTGGTGAATTGCGGCCCACTCACTTTCACAGAGAGAAGGCTTGAGACCCAGCAGTGCAAACATTATAGGCTGATTTTAAGCCATGTCTGCCTTATTAACAATACAACCACATGACTTACTATACCTAATTATAATCTGACTACTATAGTAGATACAGATTACACAAAGCTAATTTCTCATCAGTCTTTAATCCTGGTCTACTTGTAGGCTCACCGAGACAGGTGGGATTAATCTGTCTTCGTTAGGGCACACGAAAATGTCCCCCACTCCATATGGATTACGAGATTCATTGAGCTCATGATAGCTCAGGCTAGACCAAGATTAACTTTTTACTGCCGCTATTATGACTCTGTCACTCTTTTTTATTATGATGAAGCTTGAGTTTGGTTTCGTCGGCAAAATGGAAGGAGTAAACGCCTGTTTAGATTGGTGATTGTTTGTGGTTATGTTTTCTCTTGTTGGTTGGTTTTATAGATAAAGGCTCCTTCAAACAGGCGCGACACGACACGCGACACAAAGGCACCGCAAGTCGCGCAACGAGCGGTGCCTTTGTGGCGCGCGCGATTCGAGTCGCGTGTCGCGCCTGTTTGTAGGTGCCTTAATGTGATTTGTGTGTTTATATTTGTTTTTCTTGTTTATTCATTAAGGAACAAAACAAAATATAAACAGAAACTTCACAAATACCTGGTCTGTCTGGATGTAGAAACACTTTTAAGCAATCTTAATACTAACGTAATAATCATTATTAGTTTTTGGTTAACAATGTGGTAACATTGTGCCAAAATGGCAGGAGAGTAAATTTGCGCCAAATTAAATTAAATTATTTTCTGAACTCAAAGCTTTGATAGATGCCTTCGGGGTTGGTAATTTTCCCGAATGTTGTAGTTTTGGTAGCAATAGGTATCTATAGATTCTATTTCATTAGTTAATTTACTAGGTATTATAACAGCTTATAACTTCAAAATACACTGACGTACTTCACCATAACAAATGACAACTTTAGATTTATTGGGCCATCGGAAACAAGGGCTCCCAATACCGATGCAATGACGTGTCGCAGGTCGCATCCTGCGCGGTCGGCTGCTGACGTCATAATTCACGCCGACGTCCACCCGCATAGCCGGCCGCATGAAATATGACCGATCCGTTCGATTTACAAACGGCTGTGCTGATTTTGGAAAATTGAGGCGTTCTCCGAGTTGATTGTCGTTGCTTGTTGGTTAGTGAAGAGCTGATGACAATAAGATTGTATAAACTGATACATAAGTGCTATTCTGTAACCATCTCACCGCGAAAACTTATAGGTGAAGTGAGCGTGGAGTGAGCTGTCAACAGTGTCAATTCCTAGCAAAAACAAACTCACATCACCTAAGTTTTCACGGTGAGATTTTTACAGAATCGACCGGCTGGTTTTGGCATGTTTTAAATCTTATGAAACTTGGGGAACTATAGTTGTATTTCAAACTTTAGACATTGTTTGAAAAAAATGTGATACGCCTACGAAACTCCAGAGAAGTCCCCTTCCAACCCCGCTCTTTCTACCTTATTCAATTATGATAGCTCCGCAACTACAAAATAGACTACCAAATGAATAAAGGCTCCTACAAACAGGCGCGACACGCGATATTATCGCGCGCGACACAAAGACACCGCTCGTTGCGCGACTTGCGGTGCCTTTGCGTTGCGTGTCGCACCTGTTTGAAGGAGCCTTTAAATGTTTCCAAAAATATTCTATCTAAATGATAGTAGGCTGCGAGAAAAACCGGTTTTATACAAAATTAAAGAACGTCTGGAACGTCTCTGGAATTTAGCATCTTTTTACATGATCCTTATAACCCTGGGGGTGGAATATTGAGCATAGGACCTGACTTCGACCTTGACCGATTTCTTATACATTCAACTACAAATCGCTCCCCCCACCGAATAATATGGTAATCGATAAATCAAAATTTTACAGGAAAAATAAAAAACTGTTTTATGCGTATATCTCGGCACGGGTAGATCGTAAGGTAGACATTTAAACGTCAAAACAAAGCTAATTTTTTTACAATCTAATTTATATTATGATTTTTTTGTAATACTTTAATAAAATTAAGTTATTCACAAAAATAATGTTACTGAAATTAAATGGCAAAAGTATAGTATGCAACGCATCATTACCATATTATTCGCGTGTAAACGCAACAATATCGTAGTCAATATTAATGCATTATAGTATTATTCGTTGTAATACAGTGTCAAAAAACCTAACGGCAATATGATATTACGATATTATTCGTGTGAAATCCAAGCGATAGTGTATAATGTAATATTACATTACAGTAATATTCGTCGATGTGTGGTGTCAAAAGATTAACAGTAATATAATGTTGCAAATACATGTTTTATTAAATAATCCAGTACTTATTATTTGTTTTGGCAGAAAAATAACAATAATAGAGGAAGTTGATATTAATACTGGATAATTTATAATAGCGTTTTATTAAAATTTATGAAATAAAACAAAGGTTTTATTATTTATCATAATCAGTCCTTTTATTTATTAACTAGCTGTGCCCGCGACTTCGTCGTGGAATAGTGACTTTTCGGGCAGCATATTTTGAATTACATATAGGTACATACCGTCGTTTGGGTAGCTAAAAATTTACTTTACAGTAATGCTTCTCTGTATACGATATTTGACGTATGGCCATCGGGGATGAAAGCATACAGGCTCCTAGGATTGCTAACCCGTGAAAGAGCCACATACAACTGAGCGTGCGAGAAACAGCTGATACTTAGATCTACACCTACAACTTTCAGCGTCTGACCTTGGGCTTTATTAATTGTCATCGCAAAACATAGGCTGACTGGAAACTGGACTCGTTTAAAACTAAATGGAAAATTGTTTGGAATGAGAGGAATCCGAGGAATGAAAACACTTTTACCTTTTCCACACCTTGTTAAAATCTCTGCTTCTATCAGATTTCTTTGTAAATTGGTCACTTTTAACCTGGTGCCATTGCTAAGTTTTGGGGGGCTTAAATTTCTAAGAAGCATTATCGGTACGCCTACTTTTAATTTAATTTTATATGCTGGTAGTCCAGGAGCATTGAGGGATTCTAAAAATTCTACTGGGTAGCTTGTAGATTTTCCTTCTTCAATGACTCTGTTAATGGAGATATACTCAACATAATCCCCCGGAACATAGCTCAAAATTTCAGCGTTTATTGTTGCTGCTTGGTCGTTTCGTGGCGTCAAAATAGCTCTTTCGCAAAGCCAGAAATTTTCGCAAGTTGGTATTTGCGTTGCGTTTCCATACACAGATGATATGAGGTCTCGCATTGATGAAACTATGTTGCATAGGTTTTCATTAAGAACAAATTTTCCTTGTTCCTGCGGTAACACACCAATCTCAAGTAGCAAATCTGAAAATTCTTGAGCATTTTCGTTGCCTCTAATTTGCGCACGCATATTTAATGTCAAATGCAAAGGTATAATGTAATGCCACAGTCGAGAACTCTTTAGGCAGGCTCTAACTTCAACAGCCCTTGTTCCACGTGGTATTACAGGGAGAGTCTGACGAAAATCGCCACAAAAAAGCATAGTAATGCCATCCATGGGTTGATCATTTTGCTTGACATCACGCAACGTTCTGTCTACTGCTTCTACTGCTTTTCGATTGGCCATTGTGGACTCATCCCATATAATAAGGCTACAATCACGAAGAACCTTAGCTTTATCGCTGTTTCTTGAAATATTACAAACAGGGCTTTCTGTGCGGTCTAAATCGATCGGAATTTTGAACATTGTATGGGCAGTTTTCCCACCTGGCAACAATGTGGCTGCTATGCCTGATGAAGCGACAGCAAGCGCGATTTTACCTTGGCTTCGTACCTTCGCCAAAATAACTTTCGTAAGAAATGTTTTACCCGTTCCACCGGGTGCATCTACAAATAGCATTTCTTCCAAAGTACTATCAACGCTCACCAGATCAAATATCAAACGCTGTTCATCAGTTAGCCTCGAGAGTGCGCGTCCATGTACGTACTCTGATAGTATACCTTATAAATGTCCGCCGTGATTCTTTAAATTGACATAACTTTTTTATTTATGAACCGATTGACATGAAATAAACACTAAATGTTAAGTGAAGCTTACTACAATATATTAGTGAAAACCGCATCTAAATCGAATAAGCCGTTTCTATTATATTGTAAACAAAAATAATACACAAATATAATTGTTATATACTTTACGTGGAAAAAGGCATGCATTTCTTACGCGAATATAATGGTAATCGTCGCTTACCGAAAAAGTTAACGATTGCATGATCTGTAATAACATGTTATGGTATTATTCGTGCAAAAAGTGTGTTTAGATTTTAAGGGAATAATGTTGTTATGTTCATTACGGTACCATTGAAATTATTGTACTTTTATAAATATACATAGAAAAAATACAAAAAAAAATTACAAGATAATATTAATGCTTTAGACACCGAATATGCAATAAAACGAAAACTGTCGTAGTACCACATTACCATGTTATTCGGTGGGGGGAGCGAAATATTGGATAAGTTTGCCAAACCGGGTCAGCTGGCTCCTTTGTTGCATTATTCGAATTTAGATACATAAAAATGGACATCTGTATTGACCTGTACCACTGGAAAATTAAATTGAATATATGATATTGACTTATGGTAACAAGTATGTATGTTTATATATGACCGGTCTCATTTGTGTTGCCAAGTGACTGTCTGCTATAATTCGTTATGATCAGCGGGGTAATTACACACTAACTGTAGCAATGTCTTTCATTGCGTTATTTACGTTTTTGAGCACACTAATTTTTCGAACATATGAAGCAATGGATTAGCAATATCCTTCAAAATGATTCAGATCGAGATTTAAGACTCCTGCTAACAGGCGCGACACGCGATAAAATCGCGCGCGACACAAAGGCACCGCTCGTTACGCGACTTGCGGTGCCTTTGTGTCGCGCGCGATTTTATCGCGTGTCGCGCCTATTTGAAGGAGCCTTTATAGTGCGTACACGCAATTAGGGTGCTGATTCTGAATGATTATTATGAGAATTTGAAGTCCAACAGAGAAATTGTTTAAATTCAATCAACCAATCAACCAGACCAGTGATAGGTACCAGTAGGTTTGATAATAATGATCATCAACGTTTTGACGTGACAACGTCTAATAAATCGATGAAGCTGGCTGCACTCACGAAAAAACATGACTCATGTAGCGTTACCTCGCGGCCTCGCTCTGTAGCGTGGAGGCGTTCCATGGCGGCTTGAAGTGCAAGCGAATATTAACAAATGCAATGCAACTATTCCATCAGTATTTTCTTATGACGTTGTCACGTTCAACTATCGTCAGTAAACCGACTTTACAGACAACCGATTTTTTTGCAATAGATATTAATTACTAGTAGCGCCCCGCGGTTTCACCCGTATAAGTGTCGATCCCGTGGGAATATCGAGATATAATCAAATTCGTAAAAAAATCATAACGTAGGTCTTTGGTTTTTATTAAGATTTTATTTTATTTTTATTTATGTCCAACAGCGTCTGTATATAATATACTAGCTTCCGTCCGCAGCTTCGCCCGTGAGGTATGTCGATAAAAACTATCCTATGTCCTTCCCCGGGATGTAATCTATCTCTCTGCCAAATTTTATCGAAATCCGTTTAGTGGTTTAGGCGTGAAAAGGTAACATACAGACACATAGAGTTACTTTAGAATTTATAATATTAGTATGGATTTTTTTGCCAGGATGTAACTCCGTCTAAACTATTCTTGAACCTGCTGTATTTTCCAAGTTTCCTTGTTAGATGTCTATGAAGTATGTCACAGGAAATTCAGAATCCTCTGGTTGTATAGTTTCTATAGCTCTCAATACCTACGTAGTGGTCTTCCGTTCGACACACTTCAATACCTACCGCTCTGCTTGAATAGAATCCATCTGTCCAAGTGTCTGTACTCAATCAATGGATGTGGGGCTGTAATGTTGGAAATTGTACACGGAGCCCACGAAACCTTGCTTGTAATAAATAATTGGGTTTGCTATGTGGTTCTGTAATTGTCGAACTGCAGAAGACTGATTCTCTTACTTGAAACCGATCAAAACAAAGTCGCAATCAATGTCAAAAACTTGCCTATATTTTTTGTAAATTAGAGGTTTTTTGACACAATGAGACAGATTAGAATGCGAACCTTCTTAAAAATACGGATATTGTCCCTCTGGTTAGAGGCATGAAGAGAAGTAACAATAATAGGTCAGTCAAACGTTTCCATCTCACAAAAATTGCCTTTAACCGGTTAATAAGATAATGAAATAACCACGCCTGTATTCCCCGCAGAGTTAGGCTGCACCCACATTTTACTAGTTATCAAAAAATCTAATAACTCCGATATTAAATTAATGATACTCTCGAAACAAACTAGGTTCAGACTTTGCGTTATTTAAAGTGTACAAAACATCTATAGGTCGACCGCTTAACTGAGACGTTCCATACAAAAACTGTCAGACGTCAATTTTATTCCACGAATAAAAAAAATCGGTCGATTGATAATCTGTCAAATGTATTTTGCATGTAAATAGGTAATAAAAAAAATGTAAAATCTTCATAAGTGTCGATCCCGTAGGAATATCGGGATAAAAAGTCTATATATTAATCCAGGGTGTCAGCTACCTCCATACAAATTTTTATCAAAATTGGTCTAGCCGTTTGAGCGTGAAGAAGTAACAAACCTATAAACATACACACTCACAAACTTTCGCCTTTATAATATTAGTGTGATTATTGTGACTGAAGGCTCCTACAAACAGGCGCGACACGCGATATAATCGCGCGCGACACAAAGGCACCGTTCGTTGCGCGACTTGCGGTGCGTTTGTGTCGCGTATCGTGTCGCGCCTGTTTGAAGGAGCCTTGAAGGTAATTCCGCGAAATTTTCCGTATATTTCGGGTATCGGAAGTTTGTTTGGGTATTTTACTTTGAAGCTGACACCTACATATACATACAGACCATCAAACTGAACAACTTTCTCCATGGGACCAACATCGTAATCGCGAAAAAATTATCAGACGTACATTTGCGCCGAGTAGGGGAGGGCTGATAATTTTTTTTACAATTACGAAGTTGGTCCTATTGAGAAAGTTGTTCAGCTTGTTGGTCTTTAGCATAAGTATAATCTATATATATAAAAATGAATCCCTATTTCCCTTGGTCACGGCATCACGCCTGAACGGCTGGACCGATTTCGCTAATTCTTTTTTTGTTCTGTTCGTTATTATCAGGAGAAGGTTCTTATGAAAGAAAAAATTAAGGAAATTGCGCGGAAAATTAGAAAATTTAAAATTACTTAACCACCATATAAAATTATTTAATGTAACCTTTTTAATGTAACCTTAAGACATTTGAAAAAAACATTTGAAAAAAAAAATGACGTTTAAAACGGATTCTTCTGTCAATCTTATTTTATTGATAAACAATACATTTAAAATAATTAAATTAAAGGATCTAAGAAACCTGATTTTCTTAGTTCACATGACGGTTACTTTAGAGCCATCAGGCCTAATATTAAAAGTTCAATTTAATATGGAATTTTGGTAAGTTTGGATAGACCAACATACACGTTACTAACATAACAAGTGGTATATACCTACTTGGTTATAAAGAAGAATACAATAGTTTTATTTTAATTTACAGATGAATTTTCGTTTATAAAAATGCCAACAGCTAGACGTACAAACTTAAGTCGCAGAACTCGCAATGCTGCGAGTCAAAGATATACAAGAGCAAGTCAAAATGACGAGCAACGCGAAGCGCGGAATGAAGTAGAAAGGAATCGATGGAATCGAATTCAACTACATAGAAATGTTGCGTTTAACCCCTATCGAGCTGCATTCAATTATAACGTGGAAATAGATTACAGTTCACAGCAAATCGTTACTTTGGAACAATGAACGTTGTGTGTCAATATTGCAAGGCATTTAAATAAAAAAATGAAGCTCCTGGTTTGTGTTGCGCGAGCGGTCAAGTCATATTGACGCCATTGGAACCGCCACCAGAGCCACTACATTCACTGGTTTCCGGTAATGGGCCAGATTCTAAACATTTTTTGACTCATATCCAGCAATATAACAATTGTTTTCAAATGACGTCATTTGGTGCAACAAAAGTTATTCAAGAAAACTTTATGCCAACTTTTAAGATTCAGGGTCAAATATATCACCTAACAGGTTCCTTATTGCCAACGCCGAATAATGACTACTTTTTGCTGATTTATTTTATGGGCGATTCAGCAAGCCAAGTCAATCAGCGTTGTGCACACAACAATTCGGTGAAAAGATCAATTGTGGAACAACTCCAAACGTTTTTTCATCGACATAACGAATTGTTTGCATTATTTACGACCGCTTTGGACCGCATGCCGTCTGATAATCACAAAATTGTCATCAAAGCTGATAAGACGCCTGCAGGACAACACGCGAGACGTTTTAATGCGCCAACAATTGACGAAGTCGCTATTGTTGTCGTGGGTGAAAATTTAGAAAACCGAGATATTGTTTTACATCGGCGTAGCAATCAACTGCAGCGTGTGTCCGAAACACATCGATCATATGATGCGTTACAATATCCTATCTTATTTTGGCAAGGTGAAGATGGATATCACTTTTCAATGAAGATGATAAATCCAGTTACAGGTTCCGAAACTAACAATAAAGTTAGTTCAATGAATTATTATTCATACAGACTGATGGTTCGGGAAAATGAGGACAATCATATATTAAAATGTCGGCGTCTCTTCCACCAATATGCTGTGGATATGTACGTGAAAGTTGAAACTGAGCGATTGACATTTATCAGGTTGAACCTAACTTAATAAAATCAAAAATCTGCTCATTTATGGCGTCTAAGGCGGAACAAAGTTCGCCGGGTCAGCTAGTCTGCTTATAATTTTCCCACTGCTGGGACACAGGCCTCCTCTCGATGAGTAGAGTGGACCGTAAACCACCACGCGGGCCTAGTGCGGCTTGGTAGATGTCACATGTCTTCGAATATTTGGTTCTAGGACGTGCCGGTTTCCTGACGATGTTTTCCTTCACCATTTTGAGATCAGTGGTGATAATCATTCACACAAAGTAAAGCGCCTCGGTTCGAACCTACAACTCGTAAGTCGTGGCCGTTACCACTACAATACTACTGCTCTCACTCTTAGACTGTGGTTTAAGAGTGAGAGCAGTGGTAGCGTAGTATATCAGAAAGGTGTGCCTTTCTTATATATACTGTAGAACGGTTTCGTTTGCATTTTCCTCATCGACAATACCTGCCATACCATTGGGGCTAGAATATGTAAATGCCCTTTATAATGTAAATAACAACTAACTACAATATATTCCGGGATTGTATAAAACAAAGTTGCGACCACGGATACCTATGGTTGCGACATAGTTGCATGCTATCTGTATAGAAATCCACACGACGCATAGTGTTGTAACTCGGAGGCGACAAAAAGTGCAAATGTTGTGTACGTCCGTTTTTCTTCACGAAACTGGGTCATCTTATTGTGCCTTTCCGCTTGCTGTTAAGTAACGGCATGTTTGCTTGAATTCCTGGTGACGGCATTGTCTTGTATATATGTATTATGTAGGGAATATATGAGCATCGTGCAACTACGTTTTAGTTAACGTAGTGTTATCGGAGCTTTTTTATTGTTGCTAGGGGCGCTAGGGCTGGTTTTAAAGGGATTGATCAGTCTTTTTGATCAGCAGTGCGATTTTGTAACCATCTCCCCGTGAAAACTTAGGTGAAGTGAGCGTGGAGTGAGCTGTCAATAGTGTCAATTCCTAGTAAAAACAAAATCGCATCACCTAAGTTTTCACGGTGAGATTTTTACAGAATCGACCGACAGATGTACCTAGGCACCTTAGACACTTCTTTTAAATTGATTATACTTACCCTTTTATTCATAAACTTTGCTTAAAGTTAAGTAGTGATTAGCGACTGTTTAACCATACATTTTGACGTTTAACGTCACTTAACTTTAATCATCGTTTATAAATAAACCCCTATACCTCGTTCAAATTATATTTGAGTATCGAGACGGTTTTCATCTTAAAATTGGAAGAGCCCTGTTTTGTTCGAGGACTTTGAGGTTGATATGTGACGAGTGTGTAATTGAACTAATACCTAATTATTTATTTTCACATTATGTCCTTGACTCCTTGCTTGTGTAAATATTATGATGATGGATTGTGAGTAACTCCTTTACAGAATGAATAATTCAATATAGAAGAATCGGAATACTACTGTTTCGAAGAGGATTAATAAAATTGAGAACCAACAACAGCTGTTGGTATCTCCACGCAGGTTTTAAAGAAAAAGGTCACTACATTTAACCGACTGAATAGGTACCTATTGATAACGATAATCAAATATTACAGGTAGGTAATAGGTACCTACTGTTGTAGATACGCCAGGCTAGCTTGTGTTAATTAGTAAGTATTTGTACTTGCGTACTTAATTACGTAGGTAGATCTTTGGGACATACTTAGTTTCAACTATTGATTTCGATAAATTGTAGGTATACCTACTTATCAAGTAATAAATTAGAAGTTCACATCATTTGATTGGACCTTTCAGGTTTTTGTCTTAATTAAATTCATACTTAACAAATGTCGAAAAAAATAACAAAACAGAAACATTTATCAAATCTTTATTTGTTAGTACTTACCTAAAAATATTGTTTCTTACTAAAAATGATATTTATCCCTCGTATTATTAGATATTATATCAAGAAATACTCGGCAAATAATATTGTTTGCTACAAAGAAAATGTCATTTGCTCTCATTTTGCCGTCAGTTCCATTAGGAAATAAGCTTTTACTCTTATCATTTGTATTAAACTTGGAAACAAGCATCAAAGGGACAATCAATAACAACGTGAAAATGCTTTTTCACTTTGCTGAACAGCGCCATCTATGTTTTGTAGCGTTGCAGTCTTTGTAGAAGTTCACACTTTTCCCGCGTCATGCGCTGCTGTGCTAAAGCTATATTGTGTCGTTGGGCTTCGTGGCTTGTACATAGTAACATTACCCTGCCATAGATGGCGCTGAATACAAAACTACTGACAGAGCTTGTGCAAGTGAAAAGTTCACACAGAAAGCAATTGTCGCTGTTTATCGTCTGTTATTGCCTATAAAAATTATAAATAAAAATAGTTTACTTAGAAACGTAATAAAACAAAAGTAAATGGTATAACTGCATATTTTTAGGTGTTTAGGAAATTACAAAATACTTGATAATACTTATTAATTAAACATTGTTGCTGCGATTTGAAACTGTTTAGTTACTTCATACAAACGCGGACCGGACGACCCTTTCTATGGTATTTTTATTTTTATCTTTGTACTCATCCACTGAATCAAGTTTATTAAGACTACCTTTTGCCTTACTGTGTTCATAAAATTTATTTCCTTTTTACGAATTCAACACCAACTACGACTACTTCTCAAGCTTAGAAAAAACGGTACTACCTCAATCCATCAATAGTGAAGGAGCTGTCGTCACTTCATACACATGTTTAGAAACTCTAACACTAAATAACTGCTCACCTCGTGTATTTCCTGTTAGGGTAGGCAGATTTGTTCATATATAATATATTTTATATAATATTATATAGGTAATATTTGCCAAAGTAACTCTGTTTATGTGTAGGTATGGCCGTCTGTTTGTTACCTTTTCACGCTTTCACACTAAAACGGCTGAACGGATTTGGATGAAATTTGTCATACGGATAGATCATGACCTGGATTAGGACATAGGATGCTTTTTATCCCGGTAGTAGCGTTCCCGTGGGATAATTGCCGACCGTCACGTACGTTAAGCCGCGCACAAAAGCCAGTTATGATACGGGATAAGGGACAAACGTTTTATTCGACCAAAAATAATCCTCAGGCTACTACTAAGAATTTTATAATATAAAATCCAATAGCACTATGATTGAACCCAGGACTCCTAATTAATTAATTGTCAAGCTTGCGACTACTGGACCAATCAAATGATTTAGTAGTAGACTAAATGCTTTTTACTATTAATTTTTTATTTTTATTTTAAAAATTTATCCAAATTAAAATTAAGCATACTACTAAGTACTTATGTTTAATTTAAAACTAATTTGTATAAATTTGTTTTTATTTGAACAAATCTTCACAGGCTTGATTTTATTGGAATTTATTGAAACGGGACTAAAAACCTTCAGTTACCTTAGCACCTGTGACGCTAATTTCTATGACCAAACTATGATGATTCCTGTAATTCAAGATGAATAGAGTTAGACATCTGTCCAGCAATTAGGTACCTACTTATTTTTGTCTAATCATGAATCAGGACCGGTCAATGTAGCAACGCTTAGGGGAGGAGTATGTCCAGCTGCGGATGTTTTTCGACAATTTTATTTGGTTAGTTTGAAGGAAAACATCGTGAGGAAACCAGCATGTCCTAGAATAAAAAAGTCGAAGACATGTGACATCCGCCAACCCGCACAGGGCCTGCGTGGTGGATTACGGCCCACTTCCTCTCACACAGTTCTCTCTGTGGCCTGTGTCCCAGAAGTGGGAACATTATTCTATGTGTGGGAAGGCTGATTATTCTAAGCGATGATGAGCTCGCTTGCCAAGAAGTAATTTATTCAATTTCGAGTTATCAGGAAACTGATGAAATGATGATGATCATCAACCAATGTTTGAAAATATATTATATTTGCCTACTTCGAATAACGGGAAAAACCTGAACGTTATCGAATATGAACTACAATAACTAGGTACAACAAAACTTTACCTACCAACACAATGCTACTGTGTTATCAAAACCACTTGATTATACACCCAATACGCTTATTTCCCTACATTGTAGGTAGAATGAGTATTTCCCAGAGCTTTCATCAGCCATATAGCCCCTAAAGTAATACTTCAATGTGCGATAATAATCAGAAAAATACCACAGCGTTATTAGCTCCCCCTGGCGTAACAATTAGAAAATTAAATACCTACGTAGGTAACAAGGTTGGCAGGTTTTTTTACAAAAATTGTAACAGAGTGGATAAGGTTGGCTGTTAACAGAGCCGTTCTTCGTAGAAGTAGGTTCGCGTGTCCTTTGTAGTCTAGGAACAAGGACTGGTTGAAGTAAAGTGCTACAAGAATCTTTTGGCACCTGAATGACATTGACAGGGGTTCCAGGTAAACATGTGGGAAATTTTCACAGAAATTGTGTTGACAAAACAAGATGGCGGCGTTATTTCAGATTTTAGCCACGCGCCAAAAGAACTTGTAGCGTTGTAGAATAGAATTATGACTTTTAAAAAAATGGAAAAAATGAACAGATACTAAATAAAATATATTTTTGTACTTCATACTTCATTAATCATTTTGCAATTTAGGCACATAATCGATGTATGCAAAATCAAAAAGTATTAAAATCGCATAATACTTCAGTGAATGCTTCGGCACGCTTCGGGATTTCTGAACTCCTGCTTTTCCCACCAGTTAAAATAAGTAATTCCTTTCTCGTGGATTCATTTTAAAGTGAGAATTTCAAGTAACTTCTGGCGATTCCAAACTCTTAATTGAATAAAAATATTTTGAGTCTTAGTTTGAAAACTTATGGGATCGTGTCCGTCTACAGCTGTTGCTTCATAATCTTTGAAGAAATTGAAGATAATTTTGATTTAAAACCCTATCTTCACAGGGATAATAAGTAACTTCGTTAATTACAGGAGAGTAAGACTGATAAAATATTTGGTTCTTTCACATGTACGTTTACAGATTGTTTTGAAATTACAATGTTAAAGTTACAAACTGTCTTTCGATTCATGTCTAAATAATATTATCTACATTAAACCCTTTTAACTTCGTTGCGGCTTATCAAAAAGTTCTAGAATTGTATTTGGACCCAAAATGTAACATCGAACTTGCTTATTATTTTAGTTTAGAAATTGTTTGAATTACTTAAATTCCTGAAACATAAAGTTCTTTAAATTCTTGAGCATTAATTTTGTTTTGGTTTACTTCACCAATTTAGTATCAAACCTAGACCTTGGCAGTAAAGTTAACAATGTTGCTGAAAACATAATTTATTATGGTTAGAGAATTTCGAGTATATAATTAGCGCAAAGAATTTAAAGTACGAAACATACATAATTTAATTTTGGTGTTCAGATCAAAAATTATTATTGTATCTTACTATTGTGTCACTTTACTCCCTGTGTAACAAATGGCAGTATTATGTACAGACGCCAGCACATCAAGGTACTACAATCTGTCAAATTTCTTTAATAGATTTTCAACTTTATCGCTAAAGCTCAAAGTTGATTGGGAATATTTGACAGTTTCGGGTAGCTTGATGTGCTGGCGTCTGTACATATAATCACTTTATATTTTATTTGTAAAATGGAGAGTGCCATCAAAATATCAAATGATTAATTTATTACTCTGCATAACAACATCTGTATAATGATTACCCATAATCCGCATCAACAAAAACAATAATTCCAGTGGAAGGGTTATGTGCCTATTATCACTTTATATTTTATTTATAAAATAGAGAGTGCCATCAAAATATCACAATATTTATCAATTAGGTACACTGCAAAACGACATCTGTGTAACGATTACCCATAATCCATGTCCACAAAACAATAATTCAAAACATTATACCCTGCATTACAAAGTACCAATAATTGCCAGCCAACACTTAGCCTGGCTCCCGGCCTATAAATATTGTATAGGTTGTTGGTACCGCGGAGGAACTTTATCGTACCGCACTGGAATTAAGCAATTACATGCAAGTTCTGAAACTTGGAAAATGAGTAATACAGAAAACGCCAAACATCGTTTTATTTCTTCACATTTGCAATTCAATGGGTCTAGCTAGTTTAAATAACTTGACGGCTTTGTTTTCTGCGATATCATTACGGTAATATCATTATTGTTTGTTGAGAAACGTTTTGTTCTTTTAGATAATATCATTTGTTTATTATTATGATACAAACTAGCATAATAATTATTTATATATTTAAATTACTTTAATGCTTTGGTACGGTAATGAACATTTTCAAACGATTAGTAATTTTAAAAATTGTACGAAGATGTCGCGGTGTTGTGCCTTGATTTAAATTAACCGTCGGGTTGATACCCGACGGCACACTTGCTGATGCAAGTGTGACAGTTCAGTAGTTAAACGCATTTCCTTTTTTTAAAACTACGTCCATATGTTGTTCATTCAATTTTATCAACAGGCAACGGGCAACTGGTCGACATAGTATTTACAATTCAAAATTCCCTGAAAATGGTTTATTTGAAATAAATGCTTTCAGTTTGAGTTTCCCGGCCTGATACATTTTTCAGGTGGCTACCGGTATTTAAGCCAAATTACAGCCCAAAAGGACGTTCAACACAACCAACCGTTTAGTTACCAGCCCATCCTAATTTGCATTAAAAAATATTAAAGCGGGACATTCGCTGTCGGTAAAATTTCATTATTTATATTTTACGTCAGTCCAGCGAGCGGTTCTTTTATGTAAATATGATTGTGCATGACGCAGGCACCAACTTTACTGAAATGAGTTTGTAACGAGTGGCGCCGCATACCGCGTGCCGAGTACGTACGTGGTCGACGTTCACAATAGTTTTGGTCGCATGAAAATTTGTAGTGTTTTATTTGTTGCCGTGTTCTGAACTGGTAATGTAGGACCTAGATTTTAATAGCTTATCATGATAACTTCACAGGTCAGCGGGATTGTCCGAAAGGGTTACCGCTAGCTCGGAACATAAAGGGCTAAGGAAGGAACACGGGTGGGTTTTAGTCAGTAAGAGTCTGACACTCCCTTCCGCTCCACCCAGAGCGGGGGGGTCATTTGATGATTTCCCATCCTCAAAAAAAAAAATGATAACTTCACAAGACTCGCCTTATGATACGACAGTATGACATCACCTACCCTAGGTTCTTGCTTTCCTGATTTAGGTTTGTAATCCTGCCGCATACCACATGCAGAGAAAAGGACCAAATTATTAATAGTTTCGATTGTGCGATAGTAAGTGGCTGGTGCAAAAGCATCGGTGGTGGTTACCACTGGTTACGGCGACTTACGAGTGGTAGGCAATGGATTCGAACCCATGCTGGTGCTTAACCTTGCGTAAATAAATTCATCACCACTGCTCCCAAAAAGTAACGGAAAACATCGTGAGCAAAACGATATGTCTGAGAACCAAAAAAATCGAAGACATGTGACATCTACCAACCCGCACTGGGACCGCGTGGTGGATTATAGCCCACTTCCTTTCGGAGAGAGGCCTGTGTCCCAGCAGTGGGACCATTATAGGCTGATTACTGATTATGCTTATTATGCTAAGTGGCTGGTATTCAGTGTTATTCTTGTGAGTTGCGGACACCAGTCCGTGTTACCTATTACCTAACAGTTTTTTTAACTGTTTTTAGTGGCTGAAGTCAAACAAAATACACAAATTTCTTCTTATTTTGCCCCATGACGGCGATGTACAAAAAAAAAAATTATTACAAAAAAAAAAAAACAGCCGGCTTCAAAAAAAAACACTAGGTACCTACCGGGACCACCCCTATGTGCTGAAGGTGATCACCGGGGCGGTTTTAGAGAGGTAAAAGTCCCACACTCCCCGACCTCCCTCCCCGGAGGTCGGGTGCCTTTTGAAGGTTTCCCCCCGACAAAAAGAAAAAAAAAGGTACCTACAAAGTGAAAAATAACTTTAATTTCGGAAGTCGGTGTCTTTGGATCTGTATTTTAGTTTTTTGCCACCGACTTCCGAAATAAAAGTTATTTTTCAGTTTGTAGTGTTTTTTTGGAAGACTTGTTTTTTTTTGTAAAAATGTTTTTTATTTTTCACTTTTTAGTGGGTCAGTTTGTAATTTATTTAAGTTTCAATAGCCTAATATCAACTGATCATCACCTTTTACAAAATATTGCTTTTCCCGATGCTGGGACGTTCATTGTTGAGGAGTTCTCCTGGTAAGAACCAGAAAAATTCCTCAACAACCACTCACCATACGGATTGTGACTAGCATAAATTGCTTAGCAACCATATTAAAGTAATCGAATCGCAACCCGTGAAATATTTATCATTGAGTAGTTCCGATGGCCATCTGTGGTCTTCATCATCAGCTTCACTTTACCAAATAATGATTTCCGTGAGAAAATCATCAAGATACTTTAAAAAATACCCAAATCGCTATAGGTTTGACTATAAAATTTGAGGGTTTCCCTTGATTTCCATGGGATCCTCTCATCAGACCCCAAGTTGATATTGATGCCACCTCGAGAGTAAACCCATTCAAACAAAAAAAAACTAAAATTTAATAGGTCCACAAATTGACTGAGAAATCGGTGAACATATGCATAAAAAACATAAAGTCGCACATAAAACCTCCTCCTTTTTGGATGTCGGTTAAAAAGAAAATATAAATTATTCCCTTCAGTATTATCGTTTTCCTCAAGCCTACTCAGTAGTACAGTTTTCCGCACACGCCGAGTAGCTGCAGTGAATTTATAGCAACTTTCCTGACTTATCTGTTGTCATAATTTATTCACTTGAACTTCGTCAGACGGTCTGCGTATACAGCAATAATAACAGACGCTAGTTGGATTAGCGTAGATAAGATTTTTTTTAATGAAATATTTAAATTCAAATGAATTTGCTTCGTAATAAAATAATTTCGTAAGAACCTTTACATTAATTTGCACACTGTTTAACTAAACAAAGAACTTCGACACTTTTTAATAACAAAGCCTAAAATATGATTTAATATTTAATCAAGAGTTATCGAACAATTGATTATAAATGTAAAGTCCCGTTCAAATTCAAGTCACAATGAAAACAAGGCGTGAATGAGTTATTAAGTACGAAACTTTGCACGTTGTAACAATTAAATACCTCCAATTCAATAGATCAGCATTTCCCAAGAATCGAAAGTCGAGTTAATATCTCCTATTATTCCGCAGACGTAACCATAGCATGGCCGACGCCAAAGGGAATGCCGCAGTCTTCGAATTGAAACTGGAATTGCTAACAGAAAGTGCTTCGAGAAACAATGGGCGGGATCTAATTGCGTGGTCCCGGGCGGCGGGAACGTAAACGGAACTCAACGCACCGCAATCCACGTAGCCCTGACTACGGCGTAGCACCGTAGCTTCGTAGCACTAACAGATGCCGAAACGTGCAGAATGCGATTGCTACGCAGATTTCGTATATGTATATGGTATCCAAACATGACCGGACCAGGTTCTAAGAAACTTTTAGTTTTGTTTGAATTTCGGACCGATTTCAAATACAATATATCGTCGTATTAATGGGAAAACCGACTAAATGCTCAAAATATCAAAACGAGATATTGCATTTTGAAAGTTAGATAAAGAAAATCGCCGATGAAATAAATTATATTGTACGTTGTGTCCAAACCATATTTAGAACAATTATTTATCATTTCAGATCACTAAATGTTATGTTCTGCAAGTCTATAATAATATCAGAAAACGGAAAAAATATCGTAAAATCCCCCAATTAGTTGGTTTTACCTGTATAACCTTAAAACATGAATATTTAATTAAATATGGCTTCTTTCAAAGTGTTATCTATTGTTTAGATTGGCCTAGAATAATTATTTAATAGTTAATATTGAGTTACATCTCTAAAACCGGCCTATATCTAATTATTTGTAAAAAACGGAAATTTTAGTTGGTTTTACCCGTCTAGTAATAAGAATATATATTAATTTATAGTTTAACTAATAATAACCTATAACTAATTATTGAACAAAAACGTCGATTATAATTTTCTTGACTCTTTACTAATTAATGTATGACTATTAGTCCGTTTTCTGTCAGTGCAATGTATGTGTGTGTGTTTTATTAATTTAGTTATTAAACTACCTACTCAGAAATGAAACCAAAAAGTAGTTTATTATTTAAAAAAGTTTTGTTCCGTAAATTGTAAGTACAGACAGAATCGCGAAAACGTACCTACAAAGAACATAGACTTAAAACTTAAAAAATAGAAAGAGAACTAAAAAAACTTAATCAACGGTCTTAGATGCCTGAAATTTATAATAATTATCCTTCTCCTTGAACAACCTTCCTCCGTCCATCCTTACTCTTCATCCGAGGTAACTTCATCAGACACAGTAGCATCTGGTAATCGATCGACGGTATCTTCAGTCTCCATTTTCTCATACCAGTCATGGTACTCCTCTGGGATTACTCCTTTGGTACACAGTTTTAGCAAATCCGCTTTTTTTGCTTTAGTAATTGCCAGACGCTTGCGGTATAGTTGTTTCAACTCGGCAGGAAGGTAGGTTTTTGTAGGTTCAATTGTTCTAACGTTTTGAATAAATGCATCGTCAGCACGCATCTTCCTTTTTCGGGTCAAGTAGTGATGTACTGGTGGATCTAAATCAAAGCTGACTTGATTGGAATTTGTAAGTGCTAGGTCTATAAAGAAAAAGTTTTCTGACATGTCATAGTTATAATAAAATTTCATTTCGCCTTTCACATATTTCATTCTTTTTATTTTTAGCCAAAGTACACGGTTTCCTTCTGCATTCTTAGATATTTTCTTTCCCATCACACTCGCTGCTAATTCTTTTAAGTCTTTGAACTCGCTAAATTTCAATTCTCGCACACTGTATGGCTTCTGGATCTTGTTCTTTGTTTTCTTTGAAGATCTTGCCCGACGAAAAATATTAAGCCATTCTGTCATAGAATATACTGCTGTATGTTTCTTGGCGGACTCAATGCTGCTGTGCATTGAGTCCACTTCCATATATGAGTGCCCACTCTCTAGGAACTTGTGCTCGATGACTTTGATGTGATCAATCTTCTGGACTGCCCAAAATAGCAATGAAGCGACATACTGATTTCGGTTCTGCCCTCCGCAGGTGTCCGAAAAAAAAGCCACCTCTTCAACATAGGCAGGTACATACTCAGACAAGTACATAAACAAAATCGAGCCGATTTCCGAACTACCCTTCTTTCCGTTTAGCTCAGTCCATGGAAAGCAATAGGCTTCATTTGGCAAAGCATTTTCGTAGATACATAAATTATAAACTGTTAGTTTTCGGGAATAATATAAAAGACCCACTTCGCCACTAGGTATTTGTAAAATGGACTGTAGATCAAATGTAGCTGAAATGAATTTATTCTCCTTGTTTGCTCTTTCCTTGTTGAGCTACTCAATTTGCAAATCATACTTCGATATTATCGAAGTATGATTTGCAAATTGAGTAGCTCAGTTGCAATAAAATAAACACTTAGAGTAATGTAATTAAATTATGTTCTTTTGATTCTTTTTTACGATCGACAAAAGTAATAGAAAAATACATTATGTTTTAACTCGATATTTTTCTAAAATTATGTTTTTTCACGAACTTGTTACATACATAATTATATAGTAATTATTATCAAGTAACTGACATTTATGTAGGTAGTTGTTTTAACCAATAACTCAAAATGTTTACTCAGCATTCAAATTCCATAAACAATTTTTCACAGCCCGTCGCAGTTAGACAAACATGAAAATGAACAAATCAAATTTTTAGAATTTGTCGTTATTTGCCAATCAAATAGAAAACATAACATTTTCACGGTTCGTTCGTAGGTAATTTGTTTAAAAAAAAAAACCTGTGAGCTTTCGTTCGTACTCCATATGCCCGAGTTTGCGTTTCACTTATTCAATTATGCAAAGCTACCATTTGTTAACAGATTTCAGGGTAATTCGGTGAATGTCGACTCGGGTATGCTAATCAGCTTAGTGTCCGTTATTTATGTGGTACATGCTTACAAACATTTAGCGGTATAATGTGCCCGTCCACCGATAAAGTTATTTCACGCAATTAATTGCAGAAACACTCACTACCATATGATTTAAAGCCGTATTAATATTCGCCGGATTGTTTTTGTTAAACGGTTATTTTGTGTTAATTCAATGCAAATGCCGATAACGGTTGAAAACATTACCGGTGGCTGGCCATGTTTTTGCCTTGATAAATTTTGTGGAAGCCGCTCAATGGGGCTGAGTTGGATCCCAAACTAAATTATAAATAATTATTGTTTGTTTTGTGGCTGTTTTTAGAAGGTTCCAGAAATTCAATCGTGCACTACAAAACTTACCTACGCCAAAGGACATCATTCAAGTGTCGAACATTTTATACCCAAAAATTAAAGTGCCGGGGATGTTATATTGAATTAAAAGTTGGTATTTTTAAAGGATAAGCTTAAAACACTTGTTATAAAACTATAATTTTTGGCATTTTCAATCTCAAATAGCAGCCAGGGGGTTAAGTGTAGACTTTTGTTGTAATTGTATAAAATGCCCAAGATGTTACTTCCCATAAGAAAACAGTAGTATTTTTTAACGGCCCGCACTTTAATTTTTGGGTTCGAATTGAATGATCTCCTTTATACAACAACAACATACAGTACCCGGCGATAAATATTGCACATCGACCTAAAAGAAAAAAATAATTATACAAAGAATAAAAATAATTACCAAAAAAGCAAATCATAATTGTTTTAACAGCTCCTAATAGATACCGGACTGTTTGTATTTCGTGCGACATAGATAACGCTTTACGAAGCCGAAATTAGCCGATTGTCTCTTTCCAAAGGTCGATATGCAATATTTATCGCCGGGTACTGTAACCAGTCTATAATGTTCCTACTGCTGGGACACAGGCCTCCTCTCAGTTAGAGGGCCTTAATCCACCACGCGGGCTCAGTGCGGGTTGGTAGATGTCACCTGTCTTCGAATTTTTGGTTCAGGACATGCCGGTTTCTTCACAATGTTTTTCTCCACCGTTTTGAGAGCAGTGGTGATGAAAAAAATACACAAAGTAAAGTGCCTGACTGGGTTCGAACTATGACCTACAACTTGTAAGTCGCAGCCGTTACCACTGGGCCGCCACCGTCAGATTAATTAACTGACCTAATAGACAAAAGAATCATTAAAAGAGATGAGAAGAGAAATAAATGAAGACTCTTTGTTTGAAGAGTAAATTCTTTGAGACAATATTTTAAATTCAAAATCTGCGTATGTAACATCTAAAATACTCATAAATCACTTATCAGCAACTTCTTACACGTCGTTACGTTTGTATGTCGTTTATTATCTTCGCTGACTCCAGATAAGGGGAAAACGCTTAATTTATCATTTTGCAGAACCAACCATTTCATTTTCCAGCGATGTAAAGCAAAATAAATTTTAATTGATATCACGGAGAATCTCTCGTAAATACTTCGGGAATGTAAATTGTGACAAACTTATCGTGAAGTTGAATATCACTTCACAAATTGAATGTCAGGTATCGGATTACGAGCATATTGATTGTGGTCGTAAGCTCTTATTGTGTGCACTGTGGTTTCATTACAGTCACGACAGAGGGCGCTTCCGCGTCGCCTCACCGCCACAAAAAGTGAGCAATTTTCTGATAGTCATCTGACACGAAAATGGTTACGTTTGACATGCCATTTATATTACCATTTGTCAAACAACGCAACGTATAGGGTGCGACGATTTATCGAACAGGTACGCACAAAGTCTGTCTAATATTAATCATTATTTATATATTAATTAATTAACGAAATAATGATGTTTTGGATGTTATGTGAGCTTTTATTATTTTACTGTGATTAAGTTTATGACTTACTTTGGCATTATTACTAGTCTACTGCGTAATGTTGACGCGTACCTATGAGAAAAAGTTTAATAAATATATAGGCTTTATTAGATCTAGGACAATAACATTTTTCTTAGAATAGACGAATACCATATTACTTCTTATTGTACCTAGGTATCTTACTTGGTATAATTAACGTCAATATTTATATTGTATTTCTTTTTACATTGATGTTATCTTTTCAGTAAAGTTAAATTACAGGTATTAGAGACTATTTTACTAGAAGTTTCTTTTAAAATATTTGCCTCATGTGCCACCGTTATATTCCCGTGGGTGTCAAATAAAGCGGCTTTGTCTTTAAAGGAAAATCAATCGGATTAGCAGGGAGTTACACTAAAAGTAGGAATGGTTTTCAATTTGACACTTCAACAACATTCATTGCGTAATTTACGTTGTTGAGCAGACACATTTTTCGAACATATCAAGCAATGGATTAGCCTCATTCAAAAGTATTCAGATTATGGTTGATAGTGTTATGCAATCAGGGTGCAGGATAAAATACTCATTATAATGTACACCATATAAATGATAATCGGCTGTATCTTTGAGTGTGCTTAGAACAACATACCTACAACTGTGATATTGAATCAGCATTGTAATTACAGTAAATGTCTTTTATATCAACTGTAACTTTGCCCAGTAATTTTTTTTCGTCAATGCTGAGAATCGCGACCACATACGATTCGGCTTCAAGTTATGCGGTCTTCAACCTAAACCTCATTTTTCAGCCATAAAAAAATATAAACAGAATTTTAAATAACCTAACTTCTTAAAATAACCCACCTAATTCTTACAATTTTCATTGTTTCAGATGTCAAGTGAGCCAGTAATCGATACAGGTAATTAAAACTAATAACGGAACAACTGTAAAGTGTAACAACTGTTTTCCAGTTTGTGCCAGTGGCTATAATTAATGCAGTTCAAGTAATTAGCGAGCACAGCTTTACGACTGCGGCGGACGCCTTAGCAATTTGAAATGTACATACATATTGGACTAATAGTTTAGTACCCCACTCACTGTGTGAACGTTAATGTACAGACGCCAGCACATCAACCTACTACAATCTGTCAAATTTGTTTAATAGATTTTCAACTTTATCGCCAAAGCATAAGGTTGAAAGTTGATTGGGAAAATTTGACAGTTTCGGGTAGCTTGATGTGCTAGCGTCTGTACTTACTGCTGTTTCAATAAGTACGACGGACAAACGGTCTTGATGTTTCTAAGACGGGGGTTTGTTTTATTTATTTATTTATAAAAATGATGTTTGTTTTTTTAGACTTGGCCCGTTTTAAAAGATAGTGACAGCAGATGATGAAAAATATATCATCAGTCTATTATCATTCCAGTATTGGACAAATGTATTTTTATTCACACAGTTGCAGTAAGATTTTTACAGATTTTTCTTTTGTTCTGTTTTAAAAAATGAAAATGACGTAAGGAAAGTTTTGCCGATATTGATATTATGTTATGCCGATGGCTGTAAGAGTAGGCGAAGACCAAAGAAACGATGGATGGAATGTGTGAATGATGATATGGTTAGAAAGGGTGTGACTACTGAAATGGCGATTAATAGAGAAAAATGGAAGAAAAAGACACGTTGCACCGACCCCAAATAAATTGGGTTGTGGACAGGAAAATGTTGATGAGTAAATGGTTTAAAAAAAAAACAAAAGAAAGTGTTCCACAATTTTTTTAATCTGCGTTTACGTTGTAATGTAGATATTATAAGAAGTTAAGAGACACTGAGTCGGCGAAAAGCTAACTTTAGTACTTCATGAAATATAACAACCGCTCTAGAAATGATATTAAAATTCCTTCCTCAACATTTTGTCTCCACCATAATTTATTGCACTCGCAACTTGTATTTCCAAAACTCGAACGGTCACACTTCGCATTTTATTAAGCGTTTATAATTTTATTACGGGCGTAGATTAATTTCCTTATACGAGGGAACTTGAAGAGGGTTTATCGTTCCACGCGTGAAACACTCGCTTGCAACAAAAGGGTTACATAGGGTTACAAAGGGTTACCAACTATACAACTTTTAGGTGACAGTCATGGGACAACTTGATACTTGAAGTCGTCATAAACTTGATTATAATTTCAATATTTAAACAAACTTGACAGTGATTTGGAGACTTTGATTGATGTACGCGGTTTGTGGGATCAGTGTGAGTTTATTTACCTATAGGCTATCTATGAAGAAAGAAACAGAAAACTCATGGGTATTGCGAATTGTGGAACGTTCATTAATGAACAATAAATTTTATTGAAGTTAAATAGGTACAGTGATCGAAAACATGCGTCATATCCTTGTAAAACGGCTCTATGATAACTTATTCGATCAAGTGTACTTAGCTTAGCAAACTAGCATTGAAACTGGTATAAATTACTTTAAGCTATAATTGATTAGCGATTAGTCTAAGTTCTAGCACATAAGCCAGTTAGATATTACCTACATACCATTCAACAATTTCTATCGACAATTTTAACTGAGAGTAATAAAATATAAAATATTTAGCGTAAGACTTTCCCACGAACTACCGAAAAAATCCTAGATAATTGTAGCTTACACCAGGTTCACTTTAGGAAGGATAAGATAGTGCTCAAAAACGAGTATGATAATGTTGACAAAGCGTCTACCTCGAGGAGATGCGTAAATAGATAATTTTGGCCGCTTTACGATACACAGGAACCTCTTTTCTCCGTTCCTCAAGGCGGTTTCTTCTCTGAAGTGCGGTACACACATCGCCATAACATTTATTTCTCGTAAAAATGTTGTTTGCCTTCCCTAATAACAGTTATTCCGCTTATGTTGGTTTCTTTTTACACGTTTGTGTTCACCGTGAAAAGAAAATTCTCGCTTTATGCCAGTGTATTAACATACAAGATAATAAAGGAGAGAAAAACTTAAGGAAACCCCTGTTGAAATTTTTTGTATAAAATTGGGCTTTATGCATAATCTAATTGTGTTGGTTTATGCCTAATGCTTTATGTAAAATCACACTGAGTTAATAAGACTCCTGATTCTGTTTAATCAACCCACACTCGAGCTATACTGAGTACTTTATGCTTTATAATATACACATTTATTTTATTGATCAGAACTTTTCTTATGCATTAAATGTCAAGTAGTCAATTTCGTTGTTTTTCTTGATAAATTGTAGGTATTGTTTAATCGCTTTTATTTATCCATTTTAGCCACGGCTTACGGTGAATCACGATTAGTATGATACCGAAGAAAAACTTTACCTTTTTTCTGTTTCTGAATGACATAAATGTGGGCAATTTTCTCGACGTATTAAACGTTATTAGAAACGTTTTAGCTAGTCCTCAGTACCTTAGTCATTATTTGATCATGCAAACCTGCTCATTAATTAAATAATCAATATTATGTTTTATGACTAAGTATATTCGCTATTTATTAAAAAGTACGTCAGTTTATTATCCACTCAATGCAGAAAACTTTTTGATCCAGTAATTCTTTATTTGCAAACCATTATCGGCGTGTATTAACAGAAAAGTATAGGAAACTTTAAAGAAATAGTTGTCACTATTGATACATAATTATCGACTTACAAACCTACTAATTTCCATGCACTATTGTCCTGTACTTACAAGCTGCGAAGACAAGATATATGATTAGCAACAGTACTCCAGCCCCCTTTACTTAGAACACTAATCACAATTAAGTTACAGCTCAAACTAATTTTCTATCAATTCCTTTTGAGGGCTCCTTTGTGACGGTACCAGTTATTAAGACACAAAGCCTGTCGACGGGGGTTCCAGCATATAGTCTTGTACGTGCGAATCGATGGTGTGGAAAAGGCTTTATCGATTTTAAACTACCCTTATGTTGCAGTTTGTTAAACTCATATTGTTATTGGCTTTTTAAAGAACGCTCCGTTTCTCCGCTTTATGTTCGTGAAGTTTTATTTTGTGTAGTCGATGTCTGTTTGGATCGGGGAATCTTTGAGTGGGAGTTTTTGGTTTAGAGTTTGAAACGTTTTTTCTATTAAGGACAAAAATTAATATACATTGAAGTTCTATAGAAATTAGGTGCTGCAATAAGCGGCGGTGTAATTTTATGGTCAATTATTCGCCTGCCAAGCTTTGCAATTACAGCAATTGAGAAGGCAGTATTCTCGTTCGTCGTGATCATTAGTTTTAGTAGTTAATACGATAGGCCCATTTGTAGTGGTTTACGGATAATATTATCATAAAATAAAACTAAGATAACATTATCCCATCTTTATTTAACAGTCAGTAAAAAACTGAAGAGCTTAAACAGTCATCGAAAAGTTTAGTAAACAGAAATTTAAAAAAACATTGAACGAAAAAAAAACTCGTGAAAAGTCCATGGAAGTCGTTTAAGCAAGCCTCCCTTGGTCCTGAGAGTCGAGTCAATGTTTTTTATTTTTTAATAATTTTTCGTAGTTTTGAGCAAAGAGCTTCGAAGGCATGGTAAGAGGCATTGAGAGCTCTAGCTGTACTAAGAGTTCGTAATTGTAGAGTAGGTATTAAAAAAATGCTGTTGTGTGTGCTGTAGCATTGATTATGTTGAAGTTTTTAACCGAAGATGTTTATTGAACTTTGATTAAAGGAGGGGTGTCTTGGTTAACGAGGTGTAAGAGAATTCATTAATGTTTATGACTCTTAATGTTTATGCCTCTCTCTGGCTTTGCTTTCAATATTTTAGTCAATAAGGTGTCAATTTCGGGTAATCAACGATTAGATGATGCTGGACTCAAAGTAGGTAAGAATGTCGAAGAAGCTGTTTATGTTGTATTTAATTTGTATCTAATTTAATTAAAAACTAACATGAAACAGTCCTTTGCGTACTTTCTCTACATATCATATCATAATATGTGAAAGAAATTTAGTTTTTAATTAAATTATATCCATCTACATTATGTAGACTTAACTATCTTATTTTTATGTTAATTAGTTGTTTCTAAGTTAGTGCTACCATTGTGATGGCTCGGTGGTTATGACCTTACCTCTCATGCACGAGGTTGCGGCTTCGAATCTGGGCAAGTTTCGATATAACAGTAAAGGTCTGTCAACCAGTACTAGGCACTTAACAAAATAGAAAATGGTGAACGAATCAAAACATTTATGAGTTTCAAGGCAAAATAATTATGTATTAAGTACATAAGTATAATTATATAATTATGATAAAACACATTATTATAAAAATTATTAATATTTATATGTCTCTACTGCAAACCAATAACACAATAACTATAGCGCATACATCAAATTCAACATTAGCAGTCATAAAAAAAAACTTTAAGAAATGACACAAAACGAATCCTTACAGCAGCATCATCCATTATCCAAGTGCTACTACAAAAGAACAGTCTGCACCGAACGATAACACCAGTGAAGGCATATCGCAACTTTTGCGCTATTTATTAACTATTAACTTCGCTTTGCTATGAGACGTTGAAATTAAACAAGTTTTGCACGCCCGCTATTTCTAGACAATTAAACCGTATTATATTATTGTTGTTATGGGAGCAAAAGGGGTAAATTCTGGCTTTCGAGTGCTGGTATGGATAGCATAAAGACTGAAATATATCTGAAGGCCAATTCTCGTATTTAAAACGTTCGAAATCTATTCGTAGTCTCTTCTCGATGACAATCAAATGTCAAAAACCTTTTTTTTTTCTTTTATGGCAAGTGAGATCAAAAAACTTATAGGGAAATTAGAAGTATTTTTGACAGATCGAGACTGAGATCAGACTGTTAAGAATAGAACGTTCTTAAAATTACGGTAATTGCTCCTCATGCTAAGATTATGTCTGGACTTTAGAAGATACACAGACCTCTGAGTTTGTTTTCGGCCTTTCGCCTCAGAGTAGTTAGATAGGAAACGCTGTAAGCTTAAGACGTCACAAACCAAATTCTTTTCTACTTGTTCTCACACACTATTGTCTACATTTCTCCTTTTACATGTCTGCTGGAAGAAACTTAAGAAATAAGCAGTACCTTTGTATTTACTCAATTCTAAATTTTGTCGTATCTGTATCCATTTTACTGTGTGTGCATAAATAATTGAAGAAAATTATACCAACACACTTTGCCCAATGTTTTGCTCAGAAACATAAGCCAAATTCACAACCGCTAATCAGCAGTGCGATTCTGTAACCATCTCATCGTGAAAACTTGGGTGAAGTGAGCGTGTAGTGAGCTGTCAATAGTGTCAATTCCTAGCAAAAACAAACTCAGTTCACCTAAGTTTTCACGGTGAGATTTTTACAGAATCGATCGGCTGCACCCAAATTGAGTAACACACTATAAATTATTTTAAAGGATATTGCTAATCCATTGCGTCAAATGTTCAAAAAATTTGTCTGCTCAACGTCATAAATAACGCAATGAATGTTGTTGAACTGTCAAAATAAAGCCACTGTTAGTATGTTACGCAATTACCCCGCTGGTAATTTACTTTTATTCATCTCTCTCATAATTCCCACGGTAACTGACGGGACGATGTATTCTACATATCTCATGGCGAACGCAACAAATCGCGGGCAATCGCAACGTCAAAATCCACAATGGCGCCGCGTAACTGCCATCGCAACGAGCCTCATATTTAATTACGTCCCTATAACTGACGTGATTGCATTTCCTGCAACTGACGCACCGGTTTATTATTTTGCCAATTTGAAACTATATTAAATTCTTGGAGGTGAAACTGGGGCGTGTTCTTAAAGTGTTATTAACTTATGTTTGTTTGAGGATTCGTTAATTGTTTTTGGATTGCGATTATGTAGGGTGTTGTTGCAGTTTTAATTAGTTTTTGGGTGTCGCAAAAAGGGGTTCTTGGATAGTTGTGTTTTGTAGAATTGTGTAGTTTTCGAAGCTAGATCAAATTGATTTAGGTATATGGTTGTAATGCCTGCTAACAAGCTTGAAAGTACTCGTAGATCTCACGCAAATCTGCAAGTCAGGCTGACTAACTGCAAAATAAAAAAAAATAGACTACATTCTACTACTTTTACATACATAATTTACATACATAATTACATACATAATTTACATACATAATTTACATACATAATTTACATACATAATTTACATACATAATTTTACATACATAATTTACATACATAATTTACATACATAATTTACATACATAATTTACATACATAATTTACATACATAATTTTACATACATAATTTTACATACATAATTTACATACATAATTTACATACATAATTTACATACATAATTTACATACATAATTTACATACATAATTTACATACATAATTTACATACATAATTTACATACATAATTTTACATACATAATTTACATACATAATTTACATACATAATTTACATACATAATTTACATACATAATTTTACATACATAATTTGATGATATTAGCAGCACCCTGCGGTTTCACCCCCATAAGTGTAGATCCCGTGGGAATATCGGGACAAAAAGTATTCTATATGGTATTCTGATGTAAAACCTATATTACTATAAAGTTTCATCAAAATACGTTCATTAGTTTTTGCGTGAAAGAGTAACAAATATCCATCCATCCATACTCAAAAACTTTCGCGTTTATAATATTACGAGGATATAGTAAGGTTATATAATGGCCACGCCTCTAAGCAGTAGTTGCCCCTTTGGCGTATCCCTAGTTCCAGTCATTCATCCTCGTCCCTTTTCTCCCAAAATATGTCTTCCCACCTTTTCCTTGGCCGACCTCTACTTCTTCAGTTACTTTTTTGGTCCATCGGCTGTTTTCTGAACTATACCTAACGTACGTACGTATAATTGCACGTTCGAATATTTTCGACTCCAGAATCTTTCATCGTCTTATTAGTCGATTCGCACGAAACTCACTTTTATATAATATAATTTTTTCTATAGGCAACTCGCACGAGTTGACACATTTTGAATTTTAT
Source organism: Luperina testacea (assembly GCA_927399505.1). NCBI lineage: Eukaryota > Metazoa > Arthropoda > Insecta > Lepidoptera > Noctuidae > Luperina > Luperina testacea. The sequence goes on along the minus strand of OV656768.1, from coordinate 10,040,197 downwards.
GCAATTAAGTATAGAAAAAGGATACTAGCGCATAGAAGTGATACGAGTTAAATATTATAAAACGTGTGCTTATTCCTAACCACCCGATTCAGGCGAGTAAATTCATGTGAATCGACCAATAAGAAAGAATCTTTGAAGGTTCACTTCAAAAAACAAAACCCATAACTGTAATGATTTATGGTCCTTAATATGCGTATAATTTTATCGTCACGTAGATAATAATAATAATTTATTACGGACGCAATATTAATTTCACCCACACTAATATAGTAAATACGAAAGTAATTCTGTCTGTCGGTCTCTGTCATCTTTTCGCGCCTTAACAGATGAATTATATGAAATTGATGAATGAATTAGGTATATGAATTATATGAAATTATATGAAATTGGCACACCAATAGGCTAACCTAGGTTAGGAATAGGACATAGGATCCTTTTTTGTCCTACTAGTACATTCCCATATTATAATTTCCGACTTCCACGCGAGCGGAACCACGTGGAAAAGCCAGTAACTAATAACGAACGCAATATGAATTTCATAACAAATAATTATCTCGATTGCCATCATTAGTCTGCTCTCGTCTATTCAAATACATATTCCGCATAACGTTACACGTTCTTCAGAAATAGATCTAATGAAAATTCCGCTTGACAAACGCGTACGAACTGTCGTTCAGTTATTAAACCCTTCAACCACGTAGGAGTTTTATCTTTATTCGCTTCGTTCCATACTTTATGTGCTAGTTATCTACAATAATGGCGGCAGTGTCGACTGGAACAGACGTCAAACTTTGTTTAACTCAACGCACGGTTCAGTGCTTTGAGCATGAATAAGCTGTAGAGCGTGTGTCGTAATAGGAATTAAGATATCAAACAAATATGCCATAGGTACCGTAGGTTATATCATACTCAAATACTAAAAGTTATAAATGATTGATTGATTTGTTATTTTTATTTACTGGTACATGGAACCGTGATTAATTGAGGTTGTTTGAGTAACCACTGATTACCTACTGAGTTTCTAAGCAACAATAAACTCTTTTTAATAAAAAAAAAGAAAAGACCACAAACGCAGTACTTTAGGTAGGTACATTTAACAATACCTGTAATTGTGTAACACACTAACAGTAAAAATGGATTTCACTTTGACAGTACAACAACATTCATTGTGTCATACATATTTATTTATTTATTTTATGAAGCAATAGAATATCAATATCCTTCAAAATTATTCAGATTGTGATTAGTATATATATTGATAGTATAGTATAAATATTGATAGTATTTACGCAATTAGGGTGCTGCGGTGCTATTCTGTTAAAATCTTACCGTGAAAACTTAGGTGAAGTGAGCGTGGAGTGAGCTATCAATAGTGTCAATTCCTAGCAAAAACAAACTCACTTCACCTACGTTTTCACGGTGAGATTTTTACAGAATCGACCGGCTGTTCGTATATAAAACATCGCTTCAACCGAAATAGTACACATCACTCGGCACAATCAAACTAGAAATGCAGCGTGTAAACCCTATCTTATCCATACTCTTTAGGTGAAGTGGTACGAAATTATGACGAAATTCGTTGGAGAACTCTCGAGTTCTTCAGGTGCATCGATCGAGTGCTCAAGCTTCTCGCGGAACTTTCCCGATGACCGGATTCGAATATTTTCACTAAGTGCAGAATCCTTCTTGAAGCGGCCTTTGAAGCAGAGCCATCTTGGTACGCCACGTTTTCACAGTTTTTTGTTATGGTTAAATAGTCAGCTATGATCCAATGCCAAGTCGAATTTTTGGCGGTTTTCTTAATTTTTTCGCTCATTAAATTGAATAGTAAGATGAATGTAGGTTTATTCCGAAAAAAAAGAGCTTTTGACATCATTGAAACAAGCACTCAGCCTGTCGCTAATTTGTTTTCAATAACTGAAAGACATTGCGCATGAATACACAAAGTGTCAAGATCAAAACTATTTACAATTTCTACGAATTAATTCCGTCTAAAGGTTACTAAAATAAGATTATTTTAACTCAAAAGTCTTATTCTTGACTTTTTTATTCTTCAATGTATGTAAATAATAATTAATGGTATTATTACATTTACTTGTGTGTTTTGTGTTAAATTACTGACTCAACAATTTTAATCGTAAAACATTTATATAATTTTTAAGCTCAAAAAAGAAGCAAAATCAGTCTTAGAATAATACCCCTCGTACGCGCTTTCCAAAGAATCGGGTCCCCATCGTCCCGGGACATGTAAAAACATAATTATATGTAATATAGTATATAAAAAGGAAATAATCACAGGGCATCAAAAATTCGTCCGCATCATTGTCAACAGGAAAAGTGCCCAAAAGGCAGGCAGCATTGCCACTTGTAAATAATTAAGGAGTCTTTTGTTTATTAGGGCAGGGATATAATTAAGATAAATATAACCAACATGTTATTGCCAATGACGTATTATATATAGACACGTTATCAACCAACATCTCGGCGCTTAAAAACGGCGAAAATACTAGATAACTACTTATACGCGTAAAGAAAGGGAAAGAAAATATATCACCGTACGGCGGGATGTCTGTTGCTAGAGGGAGATAAATAAACATCTTCAGTTACGTCACAGGATAAGTAATAGTCAAATTACATGCTCATTGGTCGAGCGCATGAGTGACGTAGCTATCAGAGTCACTTCATGCGCCGGCCGCCATTAGACGCAGCGTCGTACAAAATAAAATAAAATAATCTAGTTTTGTAAACTTACGCGTGAAATGACACATTTTTGTCTTTAACTTTTGGGGTATAATTTTTACATCCTCTGAAAACACACGACGGCATATTTTCTTTATGTTTTGCACAGGTTTTCACATACGATATAAATTAAAAACAAACATACGTCGCGTCGCGTCGCGCGACAGGTTGGTGCGTGACTGAGCGCAAATGTGGCAATTGGCTTCATTTCATGTTGCCATTTTAGAGTGCGGACAACGTATCTATAGTTTTATACATCATTGGTTATTGCTGTCTAAATATTACAAAAAAAAAACCTAGAACAGGTTTGGCTACTTTCTATTTTCTGTGTCACAAATCACGTATCCTCTTCAAAAATGCATACAATAATCACAAATAACTATACAACAAATTAAAAACAAAGTATTCAAAGCTGTAATTTGATGAAAGACGGCACTGAACACGCTATAAGTGTTTCACATAATTACAGGGAACAATTATCAAAGTGGCGCCGTTTGTGACTCCGGCGCCGTCAGCTGGTGCCTTTGCCAAGCGACTGTCATTTCTTTTATTTAAACGCCGTTTAGATGGCGCGGCTGGTTGTTGTGTCACTTCTATCTGCCAAGTTTCGACATTCCGACTTTTAAGGACCATCTGTTGGGGCAATAACAGTATTCAATTGTCGCTGTGCGGCCCCTTTGTCTTTGCACCTTGCTGATGATAGATGTGATGCTGGTGTTAGAATTAAGAGACGTGTTAAGTGGTATGATTTTGTGATTATGATGTCCGAATTGTAGAAGATTTTATTTAAATTAATATTATAAAGAGAAAACATTCGAATTTTTGTATGTTTGTTTGTTATGCTTTCACACTAAAACGGCTGAACGGATTTGGATGAAATTTGACAAATATGTAGGACCATGACTTGAATTAGAGTATAGTATACTTTTTATCTCGATATTACCACGGGATAGAGAATTCTGCGGCTGAAACCGCAGGTTGCAGCTAATGGTAAATCAAATCGCTTGGTTTCCACAAGGGGTTTAAGTCTGTTATTTAGCTACACAAAGTTCGGGCTTTATAATTTTGTAAACTCTCATGTCATAATATCACCAAATTAGTAAACTATCTAATTGCTTTATTCATTAAAGCATCGAAACAAAACAGTACACGTACTCCAAAACATTAACCTCACTGTTAACGGAATAGATACTCCACTAAGTTGAAATTTGACGAGACGCCCGTATTAATTAATATACCGTCCATTAGCATCGCTTGCTCCGTCTCTCAGAGCTCTATCGCTCTAAATGCAATTAGTTTACACCGAGGCCCCGACACCGCCGACACCGCGCGACACCGCCCGCTCTCAACCTAAATATAATTCGCGCCCTAATAAGATTACACCATAGGGTGTTCAAAAGAAAATATTGTAGTTCCTAATGAAATACGCGATGAAGTTTTAGCTTCAGCTTTTTCGTAAAATCTCAGTAAGAACAGTGCCTTATATCTAATTCTGTCTACGGATTTAAAGATGGAAATGCTAATGCAAATAAAGGGTTACTTAGGTATATTTTTTTATATTCTCCGCTTCAACGCTCGTAATTATACAAAGAAATTTAGGTGCGGTCGTAATTGAGATGATTATCAAACAGGCTTCATTGTAAAATGTAAATGTGTCATTTCGGAGTGAGCCGTTCATGTTACGGGCCTTGAAAATTAGCTTTTTGTATAATAATTTATTCTAAACAGAAAAATAATTGTATCATAAGCAACATAGCTTAATAGATTTATGCGTATCTTTACATTTAATAGCTTAGTTTCTTCTAGTCTTTACATTTAATAGCAATATAGATTAGTAGGTTTATGCGTATCTTTATATTTAAAATATTTATTCCTCAATGTTCATGATTGCAACTACCACTGTTTGTCTCTGCATCACCCAAAGGTTGACTGGAAGAAAATGCCTATGGCATTAAGTCCGCCTCTGTACATTTATGTACATACATTATGATACAAGTGTATAATGATCAATGCACACACGTTTCATACGACGTTTTTCAACACACTTTCGAGAAAAAAAAACAGACTTGTATTGTTAAATATTAACTTGTATGGAAAATGGCGCGCTGGTTTTGTTTTTCCGCGCGCCGCGCTAGCCAACACTAGCGATGCGCGCGCAGGTGTAAATAAAAGCATTGACAAAACCGCTAAGCAGCCTATAGAAAAAATATAATAAACACAAAATAATGTTTAGACTGATCGTAGTGTTGTCGTATATCAAATTGAAGTTTAATTAGTATGGAATTGGAAAGTAATATTGGCATAAAGAAATATACATTAGTTCAGTGAGAATCCGAAATAATAGAACGCCAGTCAGGGTTTTTTCCGTTTGGTTTCGGACAAACGTAAGAAAGTTTGAATTTCGCGGTCTACCACTGCACATTCACCTTAAATTGTCCGTGGTGCTTGCGCATTCACCTTAAGGTAAATAAATTTTAGTTCATTTTGGAACCAAGGACAATACATACTATTAAAAAAAAGTGAAATATGGCCCGCGGATTTCTTTTGGAATGAAGTCTCTTTGATGAGATTAAAAAAGCGCGCATCTCCGACTAGTAAATAGTTATCTGTGGCGTTATCGCACTAGTGCAATAACATAAAGTAAAAAGCATGCGTTTTTAATACACTGCATTATGGACCTAAAAGCAGTTCATTAAGAGTCACTTTACGAGCAAGTGTGTTGAAAAATAAATGAGATAGCAATGTTTGATAAACAGGCTAAAATTAGGCAGCCCTGTATCTTCCCGTGGGTCTCGTAAGAGGTGATTTAGGGATGAAATCAGGATGAGGACGTCCACTTCTAACATAACACTTCCTAAACATGATTTTCCTTGAAGCTGTTAAGGGTACTCGTAAAATCTGAAATAAAATAAAAGGTCATCATGATCATCGTTATAATAAGAACTTGTAGAATGAGCCGTCTGGTCATGCATTAATGTGAATTATCAATGATGGGAATTCTACATGTAATTAAGCTAAGCTAAAATGATTGTAATTAATAGAAAAGTTACTCGGATGCAGTTCATGAACATTAATATTGAGTCAAATTCTCTTGAAAACATCATAACTTCAATAGGTCATACTTGTTTTTTTTTGTATCATATGAGAAATAAAATCTCTTTATACCATTGTTTAAAGTAATTTTATTTCTCATAAGTACCCACTTAAAATGAGCTATACAAAGTGCTTAGATCTAAATAATAAAACAATAATTGGCGACGTTACAGGGTACATACATGTTCCTAAGTTTTGCTTCAAATATGGTTATACTATCACACTTCTTTAAATCATCCAGTAAATCATTAAACAGATGTGCTCCCTCAACCTAATATTGTTTTTTTTTTATAATAAAACTTTCTTCCTTGTAATAAATTCACACTTGTCTTTGCGGAGGCTTATGCGAACAAATTTTTTTTGTACCGTCTTGAGATTGTGTGATTTAAAGGTTTTAAATGTTTTTCTTTTTAATATCTTTTTTTTATTACCAAATATATTTTGTCTATATTCAAAAAGCACCCGCCCCAAAACTTTTCAGCGCAGTTAACAAAAACAATTGCACACTATTTATAACTATGTGCAAGTTGAAGCAAGAGCAAATGGCATTAGGCTTCTCTACGGCTCAATGACTCGAGTCTCGACAGTTTAGCGCAGTGTCGCAACACTGTCGTTGAGATTCTAAGGCTTAATTCACACTTACCACTTTCCAGAGACGCGAAAAAAATGTCGTTGTCTGTAGCGTAATCAGCCTATAATGTTCCCATTGCTGGAACACAGGCTTCCTCTCTGTGAGACGGAGTGGGCCGTAATCCACCACGCGGGCCCAGTGTGGGTTGTTAGATGTCACATGTCTTCGAATTTTTGGTTCTAGGACATGCCGGTTTCCTCATGATGTTTTCCTTCATCGTTTTGAGAGCAGTGGTGATGAAATAATTTACACAAAATAAAGCGCCTGTCAGTGTTCGAACCTACGACCGCTGTCTTCAGAGTCGTAAATTATTATGGAATCGCGACATTACACATACGAAGTACGACTCATAGTCGTCGATCCGACGACAGTGATTATGCGAAGTAGATTTCACCCACAAAATTGTCGTAGTTGTTATTTTGAACCCATCTCATTCCTGGGACAAACCGACGACAACCCGCTACATCACATGTCTTGCGCACCTCAACTTAGTTGGTTTGATCTTTAGTGCAGTCCTACGTGACTTTTGTAAAGTCGTTGATTGCTGCGACAGTGACCATATAACGTCGCTGTCGTGTCGCGTAGAAAGTGGTACGTGTGTACTAAGCCTAACACAAATTATTAGCGCAACTTCAACCCCCGCTCCGTTCTTTCGTCCGGTTCGGTCGACAAGCCCTCAATAGATTCATTAAGAGTCTAACGAGATCTTCCAGGGTGAATCACAAATGCTTTGTTTCACTAAATACGATTTATTTTGTTTGTTAATATTTTGTCGGAGCTGCAGTTGTGTTTGTTTTGTAAGAATTTTGGGAGCTTTTGAAAGCAGATTTGAATGTTGCTTATTTTATTGAATTTCTTTAATTGGATAGGCTTTGATAAAAATTTTGTTTTGTGGAAGTTTGATTGATCCGTTTTGAAGCTTTTACTTATTTGGGGTAGCTTATTTTGTTTTTAATACTTTTTGCTATTTTGCTTTATTTATGTTTTTTTTGCTTATATTTATTTTAATTTAAGATATCAACGCTCTTACCTTCGGTAGTCACAACAGCATTTTGTAAAACAAAACGCAAGACGTAGATATAGTTTGCAGGCAGCTTAAAAAAAGTTCAGCTTAACGACCCAGATTGTTTGTCGATTTGGATAAATGCCCGTTTACAAAAAAACCTAGCCATTGCATAAATTGGCTCTTAAAAACTTAGCTGGTCTTTCTTAATCCAGTGCTATTGAAAATTACCTATGTACATTCTTATTTTCTTCTAAGGGCTGATTTTTCCACCGTCATATACCTTTTAGCCCTGGAATAAAATAGACGTTTAACAGTTTTTGTATGGAAAAAGGCGTTGGAACAAAGTAATATAGTACTAATTTAGTATCCACAGCCGTAGTTGTCTTTTCATTTTGCCTACGACATCATAGCCACATCTACAGTCTTCCTTTTAATCCATCAACGGCACTTCCTAAATCAAAAATCGATCATTATCATACCCCAGCCTGCCTAATCAACGAGCCGCTATATCGCTTCACAAACACAAATACCTATACGTATATACTTTATATGCGAAAGCGCTTAAAGCCGCCTAATTATCAAAGCTGTCGGTAAAGTAAGTTATGGAGGGTGAATTTTTAATCGGCCTCTCATTTCAGTTGCACGTAGGTTCCTATCAAAACGAATTTACATGCAAATGTTATATTGATTCAACTGCTAATTGAGATGTGTTTGACATATCTGTGTATGAATCGCGGAGATTTATAGGTAATTGAATTCGCGTTACCACATAATGCCTTTGCGATTGTGTTGTTATGAATCATGTTTAACTGGCTGGAAAATCTTTCTATGAAATATTATAAAACTCACACCTCATCATCACCTACCACTCTGTTATCTCTCTTTCTTGATTTATGTCTGACGGTTTAAGGCTCCTGCAAACAGGCACGACGCGCGACGCGCATCGCGCGCGACACAAAGGCACCGCTCGTTGCGCGACTTGCGGTGCCTTTGTGTCGCGCGCGATTTTATCGCGTGTCGCACCTGTTTTAAGGAGCCTTTATTCAGTAAAAATCTCACCTTGAAAACTAAAGCAAAGTGGGCTTGAAGTGAGCTGTCATTCCAACTGATGCTAGGGATTGACGCTATTGACAGCTAAATCGCTAAAGTCACTTCACCTAAATTTTCACTGTCACATTTTTATAGAATAAACCGTCTGTAATTTGTATGGTGTGCGTAATAAAATGTATTATATTCTAAAATGAAATGCCGTACGTCGTAAACGCTCTTAAGCTAGAATTAAGAGCGTTTACGACGTGCGGCATTTCATACAAAATTTCAAGCCCTTGTTTTTCGAAATGAACCGATTTTAATGAAACTTCATACGCATAAGCAGGAGCTTATGCGTATGAAGTTTAAAGGTACAAAGAGAGAGATAAGAGTACAAAGGTCTAAAAAATTACTTAAGAACATTTTCGAAAAATAGTGTTACAGCCAAATTAGACCAATTTTTAATTTTTCATAGAAACAGAGATTTCCAGTTATCTTTTTTAAAATAAGACATTTCCAAAATGTTCTTTACTAACTTTTAGATCTTTGTATCCTGCTTAAGTGTATGAAATTTCATTAAAATTGGTCCATTGATTTCGAAAAACAAGGGCTTGAAAGTTTGTATGAAATGCCGTACGGCGTAAACGCTTTTAAATAAATACAAGATAACACAGCAACTTTCCCTATGGAAGTTGTAACACCATGGGTGAGTTTTGAACCAAAATGTTATTTGTGTTTATAGACATTTTTATTTGAGTCAAAAAGCATAAAAAGCATTACGTTTAGGTTAACAGAGATGCAGACATATGCAAAGCACAATATTCTAAGAAGCCTGTACAATGGAAATGTAGCGAACTTACATATGCTTCCAAGTACTCCATGAAAGATATTTACCAGTAGGTTTGCATGCCGTCTTATCTTGGAAGTCTTATTCATCTATTGTTCCGAGGGTACATTAACGGTATCACCGACGCCCTCCAACCCTTCAGGCAATTCCCGCACCCTTCACTCTCTTTGAGATATCCGCAAATATGATAGAGATTTCTAATTGATAAAGAGATCTTACAAGTGATAATATTAGAGGGACAGTATCTTTGTGTTACTGTCTAAAATGTTTTTGACTAATACATAAGGATTGACATGCATGTACGATAATCAAAGCGACAGCTTAACGCATAATTATGGAATCAGATTGACGATATAAAGGTCAACACAAGTACAATATAGATAATAAATACAACTAAAAATGAAAATATGCGGGTGAGGTAGCTTTGAGGATTATATTGATTACTAAATTAATTAATAACTATCAACTATTCTCTGTATAAGAAGAAATATTAAAAATAATTTAGAGGTTAGAGAATTGCTACTTTAATTAGTATTAAATATAAAGTACCTAATTACCTACGTATGTACTAAGGCAAAGTAGTTGGGGGGCTCGTGGCTAAGAAATAACAGCCACAGGGTTCGATCGATCAGGTTAAGCTACGCTTGCCGCGGTTGGTCCGTGGATGGGTGACCATCTTTACATAGTACCAAGACCCCTCCGTGCCTCGGAAAGCACGTTAAGCCGTTGGTCCCGGCTGTCATTCGTGGATCTTTGACAGTCGTTACGGGTCGTCAGAAGCCCGATAATCTGAGAACCAGTCTTACCAAGGCGTATCGTATTACCCAGTAACTGGGTTGTGGAGGTCAGATAGGCAGTCGCTCCATGTAAAATATTGGTATATGTAAAATATTGGTATTCAGTTGCATCTGGTTAGACTGGAAGCCAATCCCAACATAGTTGGGAAAAGACTGGGCAGATGGTACTAAAGCAAAGTAGTTAGGAAAAAAGTTGAAACAACTCATTTTTAATTTACATAAATTTTTAATGTAATCTAAAAGATTTTTTCAGAGATTAAATTAAAGACTTCATAAACCCTAATCGTAAACACTTAAACAAAGGTATTTAAAGCACTATATCAAAACAGATCGTAATAAAATTGTTGCTTTATTTAATCTTAGTAGGGCATAGTCTGTGTTCATTTTAATTTAAGATAAGTTCTATTCTGTAAAATTTTACCGTGAAAACTTAGTTGAAGTGAGCTGTCATTAGTTTCAACCCCAAGCATCAGGTGAAATGACAGCTCACTTCAAGTTCACTTAACTTAAGTTGTCACGGATTTTTACAGAATATACCTACTGACAGTAACGAAAGTACATTTTACAATGGTTCTATGTGAAAAAACACTATAACTGAATCATTAAAGATCAATAAGTCCTATCCTAGATCAGAGAGATCTTAATGAAATTGTTGCTTTATTTAATCTTAGTAGGTACCTATCTAGCCTCCGTTCATTTTAATTTAAGATAACTGTAATGAAGATACATTGAAATTATAATAGCACTATATGAAAATGCCCTATAACTGAATTATTAGAGACCATTAAATTCTACGACAATTTTGGTCTTTTACATTATTTTTAGGTTTATCTAAGTAAACAATTATCAAGTGGTAAGGAAACTTTTACTACTTACGTCGTCAGAAACCCTAAAGTCCGACAACCAGTCTTACCAAGGGGTATCGTATTATACTACCCAGTAACTGGGTTGTGGAGATCAGATAGTGTCTCCATGTAAAATACTGGTATTCACTCAGCTGCATCTGGTTAGACTGTAATCCCACCCCAACATAATTGGGATAAGGCTAGACTGATGATGATTATGTCAGAGGCCCTTTTTTTATCGCGGGAAACCTTCAAAAGGTACCTGACCTCCGGGGAGGGAGGTCGGGGAGTGTGGGATTTTTACCTCACTAAAACCACCGCGGTGATCACCATCAGCACATAGGTGTGGTCCCGGTTCCTCTTAAAAGACCAATTCTGAAACCCCCCGTGCAACGCTTGGGGATGACAGAGTACCTACAGAGCTAAATAAGAGCTCTAACTTTTTCGAGAACTCCCAAAATCCGCGTCCTCAATGTTGAGAAAATGTCGCGTTTCCCAAATTTGTTATGCAAATGTCGATATTAAACACGTTCATTGTAGCACTAAACGCAAATCGATCGGAATCGTTGACTCGACGTCTCTCAAATCACGAATTTAGGGGCGAGGTATTTTTCAAGTCGACTGCAACCACGCGATAAGCGCTCGTTCGGAATGTGACCGAATTTCAATCAAATTTATGAGTTATAATAATGATTATAGGTACTTTATCTGCGCTCCGCATAAAATTTGCAATTTCACTGAAAAGGTGAACTGTAGTGTAACAAATGCGTCGGCAATCGTAAGGCGCTGATAACGATTCGGAAAATTAATCTCGCTGAAAAAACGGACTGGGGGAGTTGGGAATGAGAGCGAAACACGGATGGATCGCTTGCGTTTGTCGCAGTTAATATTTATTAGTCACCTTTTACAAGCGATTTGGAACTCCAGCATTATAAATTGGCAAGAGGTTGCTTATATATTTTATTTCTTTTTGCTGTGTAAATAATGAAAAATTTGACATGTGTAAAATATGTTGTAAAATACATATTTTATTAAAATACCTTGTTTGTTCATATGGTACATACATTAGCAGAAAAGCCCGAGGCACAAATAATCTGGTAAAATGGGTTACTAAATAAGGTAGAGAAGGAGTGCCTATTTTCAGAATCGCTTTTGTATGTTAACGTTAATTAGAAATCCAGATAAATAGGTTCATAATTAAACGAAACTAACTTAAAAAAAATCAAACCAAATCGATAACCTCCTCCTTTTTTGAAGTCGGTTAATAATGAGGTTATGCATAGGGTAGTGAAAACATGACAATTTTATTTCATTCCTGGCAGGAAAATTCCACTTCCTATTAATATTATAAACGAGAAAGTTTGTGAGGATGGATGGATGCATGTTGGATTGTTACTCTTTCACGCAAAAACTACTGAACGGATTTGGATGAAATTTGGCACACAGATAGTTTTAGATAACCAGGATTAACACATAGGACACAAACTTCTTATCCCAATATTCCCACGGGATGTAAATTTATGCCGGTGAAACCGCGGGGCGTAGCTAGTCATTAATAACAGTATATAATTCTCCTAGCAGCCCAATTTCATTAGTATCATTTTAAATTCAAATAATTGGACGTAGTTAAGCAGAAAGGACTCAATCCACACTTTGGTCAAAATTGAGTTAAGTATGCCATCGTACTCCTGAGGGTCGAATCTATCATGTAGTGAAAACCCTATTTTGAAAATAAACACGAAAACTAGTTTTCTCACTACCCTGACTCAACCCACAGTATGAAGAGCATACAAAATGTATTTGCTGAACGAACTCAGTCCGCTTGAATTGTTTCTGAGTAATGACATTTCTATGAGTATGTTCTTAAGGTCGATAAACCAGAATAAACTCAAACAGTTTGGATCTTTTCTAAGAATTACTTTTGATTGAAAATATCATTTTATCAAATAACTGAATCGACTCAAACAGGTTGGGTCGTTTCTGTGATATAGGTTTACTGACATAAAATATTTCGTTTTGTTTATCAGAAAGGACTCAATCCACAATACTTATGTCACTTTTGGTTTATGGGCGTTTGAAGTTTTAGCTGTAATTTCTCTGACCAAAAGTTACATTTTTTTTAATGTTTGCCCTATATTATTAAGAAGATAGTTTATATTTTATTTTTCCATCAAAATAACTATAAATTTTGCAATAGATTTTGAGATATTAAGTGAAATGTGGGTTGAGTCCTTACAATTAAACTTAAGTTTGTAAAGACAGGTATTTTTTATTACTTTCTCAGAATGGACTCAAAACTACCCATCGACTAAAAAATACGTTATTAAAAAAAACAAGTATTATTATAAAAAACGTTATATAATAAATTGACCTAAATCATAAAGTTACCAAAATCACGTAAAAACGTCATAATTCAAACTTAAAGAATAGAAAAAACAGCGCAAAGATAAGTGCTCATATCAATTTCCCTCATCTTCCAAATCAAAGTCGAAGAGTTGGCCCGTATCCATCAACATCAAAGTAAACATAGATCTTAGATCTTCGAGCTTTGCTTGAGAAATGGCTTTTCCCTGGGGCCAAAGAACTTCAAAATCTTCTTCTGAAAATTGGATTATAACCCCTTTGTTTTTTTTTTTGACAAACCTACCTTTTGAATATCTCCACTATCTGACGTCATAGTAATTAAGTAAGGATCTTCTTTTTTCAACAAAATTTGATTAGTTTTTAGCCAGTTTACTTTTTCTTTCTTTGTACATATTTTGCGGTTAGGTAACTATATGTACTTAATAAATCTTATAACTTGAAAAAAAACGGCCATTCCTTTTTGCCTAACGACACTGATTTCAGCAAGATTGAATGTGAGCTTAAGCATCACGAGCGTATTTACACCGTAGAAGAATATATATTCTTCTACGGTGTAAATACGCTCGTCGAATATCATAAAAATCAAAGAAATCTGTAAAAAGAAAAAACCCCTTAAAGTTACTAGAATGAAGAAGATTTTTTAAGTGCAAAAAAAATTGAAAAAAAAAATAGTTAAACGCAAAATATGTACAAATAAAGAAAAAGTAAACTGGCTAACAACTAAACAAATTTTGTTGAAAAAAGAAGATCCATACTTAATTACTATGAGGTCAGAGAGTGGAGATATTCAAAAGAAGATTTGTCAAAAAGAAACAAAGGGGTTACAATCTAATTTTCAGAAGAAGATTTTGAAGTTCTTTGGCCCCAGGGAAAAGCCATTCCTCAAGCAAAGCTCGAAGATCATAGATCTATGTTTACTTTAATACCCGAAGATTGTCACGCATTTTATAATAACCTTAAAGGAAACAGCTGTATCAACGAGGAAGTTGATGCATACGGGCCAAATCTCGACTTTGATTTGGAAGATGAGGGAAATTGATATGAGCACTTATCTTTGCGCTGTTTTTTCTATTCTTTAAATTTGAATTATGGCGTTTTTACGTGATTTTGTTAACTTTATGATTAAGGTCAATAATTATATAACGTTTTTTATAATAATACTTGTTTTTTTTTTTTAATAGCATATTTTCTAGTCGATGGGTAGTTTTGAGTCCATTCTGAGAAAGTAATAAAAAATACCTGTCTTTACAAACTTGAGTTTAATTGTAAGGACTCAACCCACATTTCACTTAATATCTCGAAATCTATTGCAAAATACATCATTATTTTGATGGAAAAATAAAATATAAACTATCTTCTTAATAATATAAGGGAAACATTTAAAAAAATTTAACTTTTTGTTAGAGAAATTACAGCTAAAACTTCAAACGCCCATAACTCAAAAGTGACATATTGTGGATTGAGTCCTTTCTGCTTAACTACGTCCAATTATACTAACAAGATTCGCTCCTAAATAAAGATCACAAGTAAATAACGATTTGTAAAAGAACACACTGAACACATTTCGTGGAAAAAGACATTTCTATTACAACGCTGATATTTCAAACGATTTCCCGATATAATAAGTTATTATAACACTTAGCAGAAGTCACCGGGTGAAATCTTTGTTCTACGCCGCCCGGGGAGCAACCGGACCGCTCGCAGCGATTGAAATTTAAAATATTGTACCCTTTGCCATTATGTGAGCTTATTCACCCTTGAAATATCCCTAGGGGGCACCAGGTACAACGATTGGGGAAAATATTTTACACTTGTTACTAAGGATGTCGCTTTCAAGTCTGCCATTACAAAATTTGGACCAAAGAAATTTCAAATTTCATTCCAAGAAGATAGAGTTCATAACTGTTTGAAATTCATCGTGATTTTACCAGAATATTTATGAAAAGCACTTAATTAGTGTGTCGAGAATGAAAAATTGTTATTGAAACCGAGTTGATTGAATTGGCGATTCATAACTATGTCATTTTGGATGCGACACTAATAAAAACGCAATTAATCACTGCTCTCTGAGAGTGAAATGGTACGCGACGCGTGATTCTGCAATTTGTACTGCACTTTGTTATTACTACCCTCATTTCGCGATTCATTTTTTTCTTAATCTGGTTTTTCAAAAAATTAAATGGAATGGATGTTGCGGTGGAAGGGTTGAGGGTGCCGTTGAAAGGAATCGATTATTTTGCGATCAATTTTGAAAGCTCGGTTTTCTGCTGACTATGTATTAATTTTGTTTACTGTTTTTGAGAGAGATTTTTCAATAAAAAGAACTTGGACGATGTGTGACGTCTCTTTTCAATTTCTATTATCCCGTAGGTATGGTACTTCTTTGAAACATAAGCAGCAGAGGTTTCTTTACCAGACAGCAAGCTTACTTAATGAGTGTAGTAGTTGAAGTGCAACATCATCAAAGTTTGTTGTTTATCTCTTCCGCTGCTCTTTGTACAAGTATGCAACTAAAGCTGATTACGTTCGCAAAAACAAGCCCCTCCAATATAAATTCTTGTATCTGTAAATAAATTAAGCGTTTCCGCAGACGAAAGCACACATTTAAAGGTTAACAAACCGTTAAAATCTGCACAAAAATAATTAAGCGAATAACTTCACTCATTAGTCGGCATCAAACTCGGCAGTGGTAGGTGCAGAGGGTACTACTTGCCGCATTACTGCATATTAGGTCCGGCCCACTGAGTGGAATACCAACGTTTACTTGATAAAATAAATTTGAACAAAACAAACGCATCCGTTGCGGCGATATGAATCCTCTCTGAAGTTGTGCTAAGCGGCATGGAAGTGGAAAAATTGTAGCCGGCCATCGGCTAATATGTGAATACTTGGATTACCACTATATGAGGTTTTGTCGCCTATGTGCAGGTATGGCTATATTGCTTTATGAAAGCAATCATTTTTTTCAATTATAAACCGCCTCCCTCTAGTTTTGTTGCTGTTTGGATAAACATTTAATCAATATCTTAACAAGGGTCCGTATGAGTTTGGTGCCCTTTGATATTTTTATATAAGTAAGGTCAAAGTTGTAGGTAAAATCTGACTTCTGTTCTATTTCTTATTATGACTAGCAAAGCCGAAGCCGAAGTTTATTTTTTTTCAAGACGATACCGACAGTTGTCGACTCTGTGCCATTGTCTAGAAGAAAAATAAACTTCGATGATACAGTTGAACATAGTGTAGATGTTGTTGGTTTAATACAGAATTGAAATATACAAAAAAATAATAATTGGTCTATATAATTATTGTTGTTTTTTTTTGTTGTTGTTTGTATGTGGGTATGCTGTAGGTACATTTCTGCTTAACCCGTCAGGCAAAAAAAAAATGCAAAATTGTTAGAACATTAAATAGAGGTCCACATCACTGACCTGTATTATACAGTACTTGTTTATTAGAGGTCAGTGGTCAACATAGACACAGGCAGAATATTTAGGAAAGTAAATCTTAATTTTATTGTGACGAATGAAAATTATCAACGCCACAAGCTGTTCTAGAGAGGAATAATATGTTAAAAGGGATGGGAAATTATTAGAACAGGCAAAAACTTAGTTGATTAAGCGTTAAATCTTCTGTAACAAGATATCATTCAACAAAGTAATTATAACACCAAGTAACAGCTTTTAGTAATATAATAATACTACTTAACGCTTGAGTGAGTTACAACCCTTTATACTTGAGAGTCTACCCCCGTCCGTATATAAGTCACAGGTAAATAATCAGTCTCCATTCGTATCTGGTCCAACAATCTGCCGCACAAACACTATCGCCGATTTAAATTCCTGACTGAATTTAATCCGAATTGAAGTGTCAAGCGTAACGAGAGACTTACTCATGTCATGTAGGGCGACCATTCGTTAGTCTAACTCTTTTGGTAAAACGACCCCGGGATAAGCCGGGTGCACTGTTAACATTCTTTTCAATAATGATCCTAGGGGAGATGTGAGTACCCTGTGTCTTGTTTATTGGATTTTTTGTTGCAATCTACATATGAATGGAACGCCAATCTGTCGGACGTTGGAGGGCATTGAGTCGAACTGCATTGTTTGCTACTCCGTTCTATTTGGAGCAAAAATAATGTTTGCACGCACTGTGTGGTAGCGTAATGTAATTATCGCATGTGTGCAAATATTTTTTACAGGACTGTTTGCGTTTACTATGTTAGAGTTTGCTTTGGTATTTAGTAAATTTGTTTTTAGTTGATAGCGCTGTTTTTCTAATAGGGTTTCGCTATCCATAATAAATACAATACCTAATTAATGTTTTATTAATATTATTTATAATAATTTGTTTATAAAAACCCAAAAATTTTGGAAGCATTTTAAAAATTGGCGACTCCTACTCTTTTATATCTACTTTAAACTTTTACTGTTGAACAACAACGCGCGTGTTTGGTCGCTTTAATAAGTCCCGTGCATGATAAATAGGATCAAGTGCGGGGATATACGATAGCTCTATCCCTATCACTTGATCACAAGCTATCTTCCGCACTCTTCACACACGGCTTTAGGGCAAGGGGTTTAATACGACGTTTGTGGACTAGAAAACTTAATGAAAGTGTGGCAGCTCTAGTTGTGGCCATCATTATCGACGGCTTTGCACTGAGATAAAAAGCTTTCATGCCGTTATGGAAACGTATGCGCCGCTTTGGGGTTAAACCAAGCGAAGTGGAACAATTTGAATATGGCCTCTGTGCGTAGTTCTATTCTTTTTTTTTATTTATGGTTAGATCGATGTTTTTTTATTGTTGTTTTATGTTGACCGTTTTGCGAGTTTTATTTTTTATCTGTGGTTAATTAGAATTCTGTTTTTTTTTTCATATAGATTGTTTATTTTTAAAATATGAATTTAACACTAGTTCAACAACAGCAACTCTTGAATACTTTAGTATTCAAGAGTTGCTGTTGTTGATCTATTAAATCACATTTAAATATTTGATAATACTATTTAACTTCAGGTTTTCAGGATTTCATCTACTAAACAAATAGAGCTCTTTCAAATATTCTTTATACCTACTAAGGTAATTTAAAACCAGTCCATTTTAAATAAACAGAAGCCGTAATCAAGTCGCATTCGTTTCCAAGCGAATAAATTGCAAACTCTACACCCTAAAGTTTCTGATACGGATGTTTTTTCTACCACTACAACAACATTATGAGCCAGACACACGTGGCATTCAGCCTGATACGCTGACTGTACCAAATTAGTCACGCACACATGCACCTCTTTAATGGGGACTGGGTTGGTATAGTTACCATCAGCTCATAGAGAAGGAAGAAATGGAGGGATCAGTGGCGTGCCTAGGGGTCAAAATTAGGGCAAGCCCACTGATTTTCAACGTATAAAAAAAACGCCAAACTGAGGGATTGGCTGATTTTCAGTTATTAATGTTTGTGTTCGAGTTCATTGCTTGGTATTTTTTTAATATATTTATTTATTGATAGGTTTAAGTAAGTTTTTTTTGTGAATTATGATTTTATTAGGGCAAGCCGGGCTTTTCGGCTTCTATGAAGGTACCGCCCCTGGGAGGGATCAACCCTTTATTGTTGCATACGTCTGGCCATCTTGCGTAAGGCCGCATAATAGGACTGCGGTTTAAGATTTAACGGGAGATCTGAATACGCTATCGTCCTGAAAACATAGTTTTCATATAGGTAAAATAACGGGTGTAAAAAGTTGTTTTCTGTCATTGTGACAATTTTTTATTACTTGGCCATTCCTGGGAACCTCTTGCGGATATAGAGATAGGTATAGGATGGATGTGGTCAAAGTTCCAACTTTTTCTGACGCTTTTTAACAAAAACAAGTTTTAGATGTTATAACTTAACTTCAAATACCCCTACGACCCTTGTACCGTTGCATTCATTCAAAATTACAGTTTTTTGCATGCGTTATAGTAAACAGCGATTTTCCGCATCAAAATTAAAGTGTTTTCCCAGCAATTATTTTTGTGCAACATTGCACAAAAATACGTAGTTGACGGCTATCTGATGGGTCTTGTTACACCCTGTATAATAGATTTTTAACTTTAATGGGATAGGTGTGTTAGGCCACCACAAACCTTAACGTTTTCATCAAACCGCTCTGCAATGATATTTATTGCCGTAAATTTACAAACGTCAAAAATAAATTATGTTTACTATGAGAAGAAACGCCGAAACAAACTCAGAGGTCACAGTAAAATATATTAGTATGGGCACTCCATTTATTCATACTCCATGTTCTCCACGTTCCCCATTAAAGAGGTGCATGAATCGGATAGTGTATCAAGGTCTTAATTTGAATTTCGTACTCCAAACTTGATAAACAGTTTTCGAGTGCTCCGTCAATAGTGATCGAGCTTTTCGGAAAATCGGGACAGTTGACTGAAATACCATCGTTACGTAGGAACCTTGGTAAATTCATTATCGAAATTGGCCCAGTATGTCTGTAGGACAAGTTTTGCATTGTATCAGAATTGTTACTGTTTTCCATAAAGGATATATTTTCAGAGAAATACCTGCCTAAGTATGAGAGAGGTTCGTAATTAAGTATTTAAAAGTTTATTAACTCACAGACGCTTGCTTCTTAAGGAACTTTTCAGACGGATTGTCGTAGAAAAAATGTCAACTTGCACTGGTTTTCTTCGACAGATTTTATCAGGGTCTGCTATGTTTTAATTATGCACATAATATACCTAAGCTGAGATAAACATCATTTGCGGTTTTGAGTAAAGTATTCAGGATGTGCGCACACACATGCAGAGGGCCTTCCCTCTGCATGTATATGCGCACATCCTGAATACTTAAAACCCTTATTTTAAATACTTCACCCAAAACTATTCGCAAGATCGAAGGAAGTCCCAAACAAACCACTCAGCCTATATAAATTAAACCATGTGAATTATCCCACTCCAAATTACATTCGAATTTCCGTAGAATTAAACGACCGAAGTCCTAACCATTTGAAAAGGTCGCATCCATTCGCAACAACACGTTAAACTTACACAGACGGAATGGCCAGTCGACGGAGACAAAGTGACGTCATCAATATAACTGAGTTTAGTTCGGTCGCCGGTTGCTGCCAGGGGGCAAGGAACACCACATTAGTAGTAGATTAATATACTCGTATCGTATTGGATGGCATCACCGTCCCTTATTGGAAGTCCTTCGATACACGCAATGCCCATTTGAGCCGGTCCGCTCCGTTGGATCCAGTATCGTGATTTGGGCAGATTCATTTTTGGATCAAAGAGTCATATTATTTAATCAAGTAGAAAGGACTTTTGGGGTTCAGTAATTTATAAATACGCTGGGATGTGATAATATTTCCTCTGGGAATAGAGACGTCTGGTGAAGCTTGTTGTTATACTCAAATAAACTTCCTCTGTTTTGTTCAAGTCTAAAGCTTACTTAGATTGATTGAGCTGTAACATTCCGAAACCAGACAAAAATACAGGATCAAATTAAATATGCTAGTGAAACTTTGCAGTTGTGTTGGGTGTCGTGTATATGCGATAAAACAAAAAAAAAAAAAATATATGATTTTCTGACCGCAAGTAATATACAGTATGTAATTTTAATCACCGTTATCCTTTTTTTTAAACGGTTTTATTTAGCTCACCCCGTTTGTTTTATTATTTATTCTTGGGTCATATTTAGTAATTCAAATTTCACCCTCTTCCTGTCAACCGATTAATCTGAAATTTTGTATACACTTTGGATTTTGGTGACAATACAATTATGTTTATTCATTATCATTATAAATTCAAGATGGCCGCCGCTACAAAATGGCGGATAATTTATGTTTTATTAATCCCATCAATATGGGTATCAAATGAAAGGGCTCAACAAGCAGAATACAATATACTATAAAAAAATTGAAATCCAAGATGGCAGCCGCTACAAAATGGCGGATAACGTAGGTTTTATCAATCCCATCAATATGGGTATCAAATGAAAGGGCTCAACAAGCAGAATACAATATACTATAAAAAATTGAAATACAAGATGGCGGCCGCTACAAAATGGCGGATAACGTAGGTTTTATCGATCCCATCAATATGGGTATCAAATGAAAGTGCTCAACCAGTATAATACAATGTACTATATAAAATTAAAATCCAAGATGGCGGCCTCTACAAAATGGCGGATAACTTAGGCTTTATCAATCCCATCAACATGGGTATCAAATGAAAGGTCTCAACAATAGAATACAAAATACTATGCAAAATTGAAATCTAAGATGGCCGCCGCTACCAAATGGCTGATAACAATTTTTTTTTCAAGCACTAAATGAATTAAACAGAATGCGAAATAAAAACTAAAAACTAGAAAATAAAAAAATAGGTAAAAAAACTTTTTAAGTTAAACGGTTTTATGTTAAACATACATTGCAATGTTTAAGATAAATGTACTAAAAACTAAAAAATAATAAAATAGATACAGTCGTGGGAATTATAAACATAATGCATAGACTAGACTAAAATAAAACCGTGGGGCACGTCAATTGTCTACAAATTATCGACTTAATGTGACGTGCCCCACGGTTTTATTTTAGTCTAGTCTATGCATATGTTTATAATTCCCACGACTGTATCTATTTTATTATTTTTTGGTTTTTAGTACATTTATTTTTCACGATTTTAGGTTTTGTCCCATAGTAAAAGTTGTTCATAATGATGAGTACAATGACCCCTTAAGAGGGTAACGGTGATTAAAATTACACCCAGTAGTCAAATATAGTTAAAAATCATTTTTTTTTGTTTAAAACCAAAACCACCTAAAGGTTGACTGGTAGAAAATGACTTAAATTGAATTTTTATTTTATCTTATTTAGATGTCAATATCCATCACAACTGTAGAGTTTTGCTAGCTAATTTAATTCGACCCTGCATACAGGTTTATTAGTAAAACACCAACAACCTCTAAAGAGGTCATTGTACTCATAATTATGAACAACTTTTACTATGGAACCAAACTTGATCGCGAAAAAAAATCTGCTATTCCCTACATTTTATTCGTATAACTCGTCAAAATGTAGGGACCAGCTGATTATAATAATATATACAGTACAGGATGACTATTATTGTTAATTACGCATGTTTATTCATATTTTGTTTGCGAGGATATGAGTTTATTATTATACCTTTTTAATTGTGTGATACCAAATAAACAAATAATTTTAACGTGTAAATAAAATAAAACCCACGTATTAATTTTCACCGCAACATTTTGACATTATAAATACAGTACGATAAATAAAGTAAAACTAACTGTATGAACAGTAGGTAATTATTCATTGGGATTGGGTCAAAGCAAACTTATTTAATAAACGCAGTCCAAACCGCGGCTCATTTGGTCACATCCGACGCCTGATTAAACCCATTCAAATACAATATTCCAATTGTTTTATTCGTTATTAATTTCGTCTCGATGCAATCTGTGTTAATTTTCGATAAGCAGGTTGATTATGTCGCAGTTTATTTTCAGATAACGTTACTAACAAAGTAACCCACGAAATTCAAAATTTTATAAGTTTTTTTGAAAATTGCAGCGCCATTTTTATTGTATGTTGATCAAAATGCAGGTCGCGGCAATTATGATAAAATTATTAATAAGTTGAGCTAGCCATATTAGCCGTAGATTCGATGACCGTTTGGGTAGACGTGTTCTTGAGTGAAGATCGCGAATTGGCAAACGTAAGGTAGGACGCCCACAGGCTGGGTGGAGCGCCGACTTTCGCAGGGTAAGGGCAGGTAACAGCTGGATGAGAGTTGCCGAGAATCGAGCCAAATGTTGTGCAATTGGACATACCTATGTCGAGAATAGACTGCTGTAGGCTGATGATGATTACTAATCATCTAAAACATCAATAGCTTTCAAAATTATATTTGGTAAAAATTACATATTTTCGTAATAAACGTATTTTTTTTCTTTCTTTCTATATTTCACGAAATAGTTTTGTTTTTATACTATAAATTAAAATTTCGATAGCTTAATAAAGCTATCGATAATAGTACATTACGATATTAGTGCGTAAAGATGGTTATAACATGCGAGGCGGAATTTCAGCCCGAGCCGAAGGCGAGGGCGTAATTGAGCCGAGCATGTTATAACCATACGCACGTATATCGTACGACGTTTTTTAACACATTTGCGAGGAAACAAAAAAAAAACATTTTATATTTTGTTCATTTTTAATTATTGAAACAGTGAAATTACAATTGTTAAAATGATACGTAGTTGTAGTTGGTTTTTTAATTATGTTTTTATTATTATTACTATTCATAATGTCATTGTTTTGTGTTAGGGTAAATGTTGGAGACGAGGAAACTTCTTGAAAGGCGGCAGAAGAGCATTGTAATTCGTCATTAGTTGTAAATAAAAAAGTATCATCAGTAGAAGAGGGGCGCGGCTCAGGGCAAAACTTCTTCGTTTGTGGCTCCAAATTTATTGTCTGAGTTATTTTGGCACTTATATTTGCTTTGTTTTGGATGGAATCTTATTACCGAATAAACTGTTTTTTTTTATTTTAAATAAACTCAATCTGTGAATGCACACTGTTGCTTTCCCGCCATTTTAACAGCGCGTTAGCGCTACCTACTGACTGGCGCCGCGCGGCGATTAGTTCGAAATTTGAATAGCAACAGCGCGCTGCTCACTAGCTGGAGTCGTGCGGCGGCGATCAGTTCCAAATTTGAAATGGCAAATAATGCTGTTATGGAATTTGTATGGACTATAACTTAACTATTTGCTTTGGTAACACACGCGTTTTTTATGACCCTCTTTACATATTTAAAACCGGTGGAATTACATCAGCTTTACGAGCAAGGGTGTTAAAAATATTATTACTAAGTTATAATAATATTTATTAACAATAGTTAATAAATATTATTATAACTTAGTAATAATATTTTATTACATTTAACAAAAAATTACAAACTATTGCGGGACGAAGAATCAAAAATCCAAAACCTGAGTGGAGTGACAAAGGAACAGTATCTACGGCAATTTTGCCGCCATGTTTCTCTGTTTCCCTTTAACACGAATTGCAGTCATCTACAGGGAGTGATTTGTCTAACTAATGTGCCGGGCGTTCACGAATTAGTAGTAATTCGTGAACGCCCGGCCTAGAGTTTTGTTGTCAAGCGAGGGAAACATGTAGATGTCTCCCTCGCTTGACAACAAAACTCTAGGTTAGTAGAATTAATTCTGTTTCTTCTTAAGTAGATCAACACCCCAATTGCGTAACATACTTTCAATCGCAATCTGAATGATTGTGAAGGATATACAGGGTGTCCCTGGAAGTGTGGATAAAATCGAATAGGGGCGTGGGCAAGGTAATTTTCAAAGTTTTTAACCCTGAGCATGTCGATGAATTTTTTACGGTTCAAAAGTTATGACCAATTTTTGTTATTTTCAATCACTTCGTATAGTGCTCAAAATAAAAAATCATAAAAAAAACCATCAGACCCATCATTTTTTTATTTCTGCTCGACGTATAATGCTATGAATGCTTTTGAACTGCCAAAATGAAAGCCATTGGTACTGTGTTTCGCAATTACCCCACTGTTTTTGATAGGTAATAACGAAAAAACAAGTTAATCATGCAGTCCATTAAAATGAAAGAAAATTCATAAATACCTAAACTACATGACTATATCAGAATTTATTTTCTTTTATTTTCAGACTGGATGACTGCATAATAAACCCGAACGAAATTTAATGTTACATGGATCATTACCAAAATGAATAAGACATGTTTTTATTATTAGTCTAGGTATCCATTTATGACCAAGTAAATTGATGAATTGAAGTAACTTATACATAATTATAAGTCAACAGTTTTTTTTTTGTCAATCTGACAGAGACAAATTAATAAAATTTCGTAGAAAGAAATAAATGAGCGTTCTTTTGTTTGCACAAATAATACTTACAATATAATAACTCCAAATCTTATAATTAATTAATACAAGAAAATGTGACATTAATCACGCGTATAAAGTAAGTAGTTTAATTGCGTCATGGGATTTAAACAATAAACTGTGATGAGAAATATAATATTATTAGTTTTTGCTTGTGGTTTTGCCCGTGTGGATATCGGAAAATGGTCCCAAGGGAACATAATACCGGCATAAAAAGTATCCTATATTCATAATTTATATGAGTATCCTATAAGTTATTAATTATAATTTTGGTTTATATATAAGTCTGTCCGTGTACGAAATCCATTCAGCGTTAATTAAAAAGGCAACAGGCAGATAGACGGACAGACACTAGTTAAGGTACAGACGCCAGCACATCAAGGTATCCGAAACTGTAAAATTTTCCCAATCAACCTTGAACCTTATGCTTTAGCAATAAAGTTGACAATCTATTAAAGAAATAAGACAGATTGTAGTAGCTTGATGAGCTGGCGTCTGTATAAGTTCGTAGCCGACTGCAGACGACAGCAGCAAGCGACATACGTGGCAGACGACGTGTCGCTAGCTACGGAAGGTATTTCATACAAATACATAGAAACCAGTAGTGTCGCGGCGACATGTCGCCTACTGCTGTCGTCTGCAGTCGGCTACGAACTTGTACCTTTAATTTTGCAAGTATAATTTTAGTATGGACTTATGGAGGTATAGATACCTAATATGGATAAGAATGGATAAAATGGTGAAAATTGTTTATTTTTCACCCAGATAATTATTTTGTGATGTAGGTATAATGTATAGCCTTACATTGGGGTATGCAGGGTCTCTTAGACCCAAACACATTAGGGCCGACCGCAACACAAAAGTTACCTCGTTAATTGATATAAATTGCATTAGTGTGGCGCTACAATTTAAACGGTCCTGTGCCTAACAACAATGTTTCCTTCTTTTTCTATCGACCGGGAAAGTTATTTATTATTAATACCAAAAAAATCTTTCGAAGGAATAAATAGTAGATACACATACATAAACTCACGGCTTTAAGACATATATACTAGGTTGCGGCTCGCGGTTTCATTCGAATAAGACTCGATCCCGTAGGAATATCGGGACAAAAAGTAGCCTGGGTGTCAGTGACCTCCATACCAAATTTTATCAAAATTGCTCAAGCCGTATCGTATGTGCGTGAAGAAGTAACAAACATACAAACACACTCACAAACTTTCGCCTTTATAATATTAGTGTGATAAATATAATTAACGCAAGACCTCATATACCCCAATCAGAGTATAGAGTTAAAAGCATAATAAATTATAATGACCAAGACTTATTTTACTAAAGCTATTAAGAAAACCGTGTTGCCCCTAGCATTACTTTGAATTGAGTAAGAATAAATAAGATTAGATTTTCTTTGGCTCAATCGGTGGTCAATATGGCAAAATACATAATTTTTGAAAAAAAAAAACCTATTTTAAGAGTTACTGAAATCGATTCTGCCGCTAAATTCTGTAAAAATCTCGTCTTGATAACTTAGGCGAAGTGAGCTTAAAGTAAGCTATCAATAGTGCCATTCTCTAGCATCAGGTTGAATGACAGCTCACGTTAAGCTCACTTCAGGGGCTTACATGACCTAAAGCGCGGTCACTGTCGGACTGCATAGAAAAGAAAGAGAAGCGCGATAACACAACGCTGGTTGCAAAATATGAAGCAATTATTTAATTACAAAAAATCTATTGTGTGGACGAAAAAATTAAAACACTAGTATTTTAGTATGTTGCTTGTAGAATAATCTGACAAAAAATTAGAATGATTGTATGTCTATTAGTATGCTTTTTATTGTAAAAAGAAAGTTTTTAGAGGATAGATTTTTGAAGTGAAAACTTCTTTAGCGGCGCTGTGTACTTTTTTTGGAATGGGTAAAAACTTCTAAATTCGCGTCAGGTCACGTGACCCTGATCGAAAATTCGTAAGACGTAAAACGTCAGACGTAAAACGTAAGACGCGCGTTGTTGAGGACAGCGCCATCTATGCACATCGGGAAGAACTACGAGGGCCTCGCGTACTAACGTCAGACGTAAAACTTAAGACGCGCGTTGTTGAGGACAGCGCCATCTATGCACATCGGGAAGAACTACGAGGGCCTCGCGTACTAACTACGTAGTTCATCCAACAACGACGAGATGGCGCTGAACCACGGATATATAACTGTGTGCTTATTTGTAAATCTGAATAAATTCCTTTCACGAGAAGAATAAACCAGTCACTTTGGTCATCATACCTGATTTGCAAAAAACCCTATAAAATAAGGAACACACCTTAACACGCGTGTTTTGTTTATAAGACGATTCACAAAATACACTCGTAATTGTTCAAGTTTTCACTTCTGTCGGCACTACCGGAGTGCCAGTGTTTTTTTTTTTCTATCGTATCAAATTAGTTGTATTATGTTTTCAACACACTACCTACCTAGCATATGCTAGGTAGATAGAACATATATTACCAAGAAGATATTTCCTGAAGAATATAACATATTTTTCTGATTTTGTTTACTGTAGTCGATCATATACTTTTAATGTTTCTAAAACTTGCGTTTTTGTGTTTAGGTCCTGTAAGATTCTTCACCACTTAGGTGAAGAATCTTACAGGACCTAACGGTGAGATGTTTATAGAATAGCACAGCCGTAGTCAATTATGAAAAAAACTACTTTCAGGACTTGCGTTTATTCTGGTACACCTTGTGACCTTATTGTTGATGTTTTTCATGTGCGTGTATGTATGACCAGATGTATGATAAACCTAAACCTTGTTAGTTTTTTTTTCTTTTTATTCATGATCTGGCAGTTTGAGTAATTTATGTGGCCTACACAAATGTCCTTTCTTTGGTATTGTTCGTCGAATCGTTGAGCTCCTTAAGTCTTGAGTTGAGCTGCACGATTTCTGACAAATGCGTGCACTGACTGGACAGGTCCTCTCAATCTGTGCGGTTCTTTCCTCAAAAGACCATCTCAGACATCGATCTACATGGTCTTCATATAACCTCCTGACCAAGATTATGTCTGGCCTTTAAAAGAGACTATGACCTCTGAGTTTGTTTTGACCTTTCTTCTCAGAGTAGTCAGATAGGAAACGCCGACCTCATCTAGTTTAAAAAAATACATGATTGACGTGTAAAAGTGTTTGTGCAAACCTACTTACAAAAATAAAATCATTTATCATTTAAATGTAGCAGATGAGTATGTAAGGATCCTAGCAGATGGTGTTCTATAGTTTCTGACTACTAACGAACGGCCATAGTAGACACTTAATCAAAATAATTGAAAAACATCATAACTCATTCATATAAATTCTAAAGAAAACTCTGTAAGAAATTCTTCAAATTAAATCTCACCTAAACTCATTAGAAAATTAATAGAACCCCTTTGAAATTCAACAAGCACAGTGCGAGTTAGTTCAAGTGTAAAGTAAAATGATTATGTTCTGAGTCCCGGAGTTTTTGCATTTCTTCTTCCCCCTTAGTACCTACGAGACTACGAGCTACCGTATCTATAATCACTAACTTAATTAGAGTGAACTTGAAGCAAAAAATAACTGAAGAAATTAACCGTTTAATTCAAGCTGTGATACCGGGGGCTATAATATAATTACTAACTTCTGTCAGTAAAATCGTCCGACTAAGAAATTTGTGAAGTCCCCGTGGGTGTTTTTTTTATGATTTATTTATTTGAATCTTTTGTCTAAGTTATTTATGTATACGATTACATTAAAATTTAATGAATGTTTCAATGTTGTAGTTTTGGAAGATCTACATTTACATCTACTTATACAAATAAATAAATAATAATAATAAAGAGTATTTATTCTATTCTATAAATAAAATTAAATTGTCTATTTGTAATGTCAAAATAACAGCTTTTACTAAATGCAGATGAAAGTATATACGGTACTTATAAAAAAACGAAAAAAAAATTTTTGTCTGTCTATTTGTTCCGGCTAATCACAGAAACGACTAGACCGATTTTGACGGGGCTTTCACTGGCAGATAGCTGATGTTAAAAGGTGTAGGTAACTTTTATTGGGCTAAAAAAATGTCACGCCAACGTCGCGGGTAACAGCTAGTTAATAATCCATACTAATATTATAAATTCGAAAGTAACTCTGTCTGTCTGTCTGTATGTTACCTTTCACGCCTAAACCACTGAACGGATTTCGATAAAATTTGGCAGAGAGATAGATTGCATCCCGGGGCCTTTCCCGGAACTAAACTATCTTATGTCCTTACATAGGATAGTTTTTATCGACATTCCTCGCGGGCGAAGCCGCGGGCGGAAGATAGTATATATATCAACAATTTGAATGTTATTCTAATTTATTTAATTCAATGTTATATCTAATAAAATATCCAAAACCCTGAAAATGTATTTGTACGCCGGAAACGGCAGATTATTATGAACTTTTAAAAATATGTAACAACTCTGTAACAATATTCTGACAAATAAATGGACTATGACTATGACTATCTATTGATGATAGTGAGTAAATTGACTAAACATCTACTTTTAACCCAAAAACAATTTGATACATAACACATAATGTCACGCCTGTATTTTTAAGGGTTGGTCAAAGATGCATAATAACGCTCACATTTCGCCAGTTCAGTTTAAGTAACAATTTGATGAGTGATTCAGAAATGGTTATATTTTTTCTGAATTTTTCCGTGTCATGACATGAAAAAAGAGAATTTTTTTTATATTTTTATATTTTCTTTTTTTTTTTATTACTGTAAGGAAGGCAGCTCCTTAATGAGGGTTTTCGTGAAAATTTACGACACCAGTTGGCACCACTGTCACAAGAGGTCTTCTAATATAAAATATAATATGATGACGTTCATCATTCGATTCATTCATTCGTTCATCATTCAGTCATGAATAAAGAAAATATAGGCTCCTTGACAGATGCCTGGACCTGACGTGTCAGTGCTGCCACCTAGCGAACGTCATTTCAGAAAACCCTCATTGCGTAACACACTATTAATCACAATCTGAATCATTTTGAAGGATATAGCTAATCCATTGCTTCCTATGTTCGAAAAAATAAAAAACGCAATGAATGTTGTTGAACTGTCAAAATGAAAGCCATTGCTACTGTAAGTGGGTTACGCAATTACCCCGCAGGTACCCGTAAGAATGAAACGCCAGTAAACAAGGAGGTAATCACCTATACAAAATACGAGTAATCCTGCAAAATTAGCCGAAGCTACTAAAAACCTAAACTCAAAATTAAGGCCGCTATCCCACTGGCGTTTTACGAGCGTTGACGTCAACGTCGCGTCTGCGCGGCGTCGACGCTGCGCAGACGCGACGTTGACGTCGCGTCATCGCGTAACAAGCATAAAACGTCAGCTGAACGCGACGTCAACGTCGCGTCTGCTTAACGTTAACGTCGAGTTTGTTGGCAAAAGTATCATCTGCGCGACGTTAACGTCGCGTTCAGCGGACGTTTTATGCTTGTTACGCGGTGACGCGACGTCAACGTCGCGTCTGCGCAGCGTCGACGCCGCGCAGACGTGACGTTGACTTCAACGCTCGTAAAACGCCAGTGGGATAGCGGCCTAAGCAGTTTATAACTAGATCCCTAAATAGAGGTTCCATAACTTACAATGGAAGTAGATGGAAATATTTTAACGGGAACAGTTGTTTCGCAAAAGTTTCAGTCTGCAATGAATTAGTAATTAAGTTAGATGGGACCGTGGACCAATTTATTTCACCTGGAGTGAAGGACTGTCCCTCAACTTCTATTTAATTTTCTACTTTTATATAGACATTTTGTCTG
This sequence comes from Luperina testacea, assembly GCA_927399505.1. Lineage (NCBI taxonomy): Eukaryota > Metazoa > Arthropoda > Insecta > Lepidoptera > Noctuidae > Luperina > Luperina testacea. Next base: position 10,009,058 of record OV656768.1, on the reverse strand, counting down.
AATAATGAGGGGAGCTTTACTGCGTTTGTGCTTGTTTAAATATGGATTATGATTCTGAGTTTTCTTCTTTGCGAGTATGTAAAGTAGTATAAATTACGGACGAACCGTGATATCAATGTGAGGAACCCGGCGCGTACCCAAGAACCAAAAATTCCAAAATTTGTATATTCACTCACCTACTCTTGACCCGCGTAACGGATGATGTCTTATTCTCTGCCGTCATCACGAATCAAAATAATAATTCCCAACTATGTTGGGGTCGGCTTCCAGTCTAACCGGATGCAGTTGAATACCAGTATTTTACATGGAGCGAACTCCTTATCTGACCTTTACATCCCAGTTACTGGGTAATACGATCCCCGTTGGTTAGACTGGTTGTTAGACTTTCGGGCTTCTGACGACCCGTAACGACTGCCAAATATCCACGAATGACAACCGGGATCAATGACTGGCACTTGGTATGTAGGGTCTTGGTATGTAAAGTTGGTCACCTGTCTACGAACCAAACGCAAGCGTAACTTAACATAACAACTTAACATGTGTTAGGGTTCGCTAATTTACATTATAATTTCATTAAAGTTAAACGCAAAAAGACTAGTGTCCAGGCCAGTAACTGTTTGATTCGAATATTTTGTACTGGCAACATTTTGGCTTGTCAGTTGGTCGTTGTATGCTTCTGATTGGCCAAACCAATCAGAGGTCAGGACATGGTCATCTGTGATTGGTCATTGTCATCCGACATTAAATAACCAATCACAGAACTCAATTTTACCGCGGAAATGAGAGAAACCCTGGGAAGTGGAAAAGGGTCGGTTGGACATTCTGACTTGTGGGATTGTGGGAGAGACGTCGAGTGAAAAATAAAGTTGTGTTCCTGTTACCTGGATTTTATTCTGTACTTCATCTGAAAGTTTAATTACAATCTTTAGATCTAGTCATTTTTCATACATGATTGATCTACCCGTGCGGCTGTTATAACTTAGCCACAAACAAGCCCCTAACCGATAAAATAATAATTATTTAAAGGATTGGCCCACAATCGCAGTAGACCGGGAAAAGTGGAAAGAGGGAAAGGAGGCCTTTGCTCTGCAGTGAGAGAACACAGTTTCATAATAAATAACAATAGTCGAAATAATTATTATTTTATCGAATTATAATATAAATATCCAAATACAATAGTGCGTACATAATTATTATTACAATCCAATGAAATGCAAGTAGTATAATATTGTAATCATAAAAGAGCAAAGATATTTTATTATAAAAGGCAAGAAAAGTTCTCCAATTACCTGAATCCTTTTTAAAATAAAAATGAAATCATCAATAGCTTGAAGTTTCAATTACACAAAGCTACAGAAAAACCATTTTATATTTAAACAATGGAGTAAGCTTTTACCGATATTTTTATTCAATTTACACTATTTTGTCCTGTATTCAGTTTTTTTTGCCATTATACGTGGACATTTTCAGCTCACTGTATAAAATATTTATAACACTTTTTCCAGTTCTTATTGGCTACAATTATCTACCAGATATTTGTGAAAAAGTAAAAAGCCGTAAAGTGCTTAAATTTTCCCTATTATCGGTAAAGTGTGTTTATTATTGGTCCATTAATATTTTAAACCGAATTCCCACTCGATGTCCTCTATTTCTTTTGAATTGAACATAAAATGGACATTAACATTCTAACTCCAAAGTAGAAACAGTAGAACATCAAACCCGCTAAAACTACGCCTTCTAACGTCGTTAACATTTTATTTATTAATATAATTAACTTTGAACGTATCGGACTTTGTACTTAAGGCTTGTTTAAAAATTTAGCGCCAGTTTTCTCGGCAAGAGTTTGTTGGCCCCCACGAGCCTTCACTCTTAATTATTACTTTGGCAAAATTAAGACTGTCGTTTAGGCCGAGTGCCCACCCGGCTGAAGGTTGTGCCTCTCTTCCATTTATCTAAATGTACTTTATCTTGCCAGGGGCGCTCCCATTTCGATGCGTGGAGACGATATTGACGTTGCGAATTTTGGGTTACAGATTTTTAGTAGAAATTTTCTCTTGCAGTTTATTTATTTGTTGTTCTAGGAAATAGACGAGATCTGTGGGCCAAAACTAATGATGTCGTATCACTTCACTGTCTTTTTTTACACACTGTGTCCTCATCTCTCATCCAACTCTCTTGTCGCAGTCTGCTGTAAGAAATTTATAATGAACCTTTGTGCTCTTCTAACTTAATGTATTTTTCTGTTTCGTGTTTAACAGAAGAAAACCATTAAAAAAATCTCCAGCACCTTTTCAAACTGACCCAACCAAACCAAAAATGTTGCCAAAAATAAGTCAAAGATGCTCTTTCACCACCTAAAATTTCCGAACCGAAAACATTATTAGCGACTCCACACCACCCTTATTCTCTATGACGGCTCAAAGTAATGACGATACTAGGCACTACCGCGTTAAGTACATTACCTATTGTAAGTGTTCTTTGAGGTGCCTGCCCCACACCGGCACTGCGTCGCGACGCTTTTACTCTAATTATGAGCTTCAACATTTACACACACCTATAATGAAGGGAATGTACGAAATGTATGTTATGTCGCTTATATTAATACAAAGGATGCCTAAATGTTATTAAGACCTCGTGTTCATTAAGGTGTTATGTAGGTGCCTATTTTAGATTTAGATTATTATAATTAGTAATGGGATTTTGTTGGTGAATTCATATTCGGAGGTCGCTGTTACTGTGGACGTGTTCTTATATGAGCTCAACTGTTACTATTGAGACACAATTACTTTTTCCATTGTAATCGAACTTAATCAAGTTTGCCTAACAGACGGATAAATGATAAATGATAAATGATTTTATTTCTGTAAGTAGGTTTGCACAAACACTTTTACACGTCAATCATAAATTTTTTAAACTAGATGAGGTCGGCGTTTCCTATCTGACTACTCTGAGAAGAAAGGCCGAAACAAACTCAGAGGTCATAGTCTCTTTTAAAGTCCAGACATAATCTTGGTCAAGTTATATGAAGACCATGTAGGTCGATGTCTGAGATGGTCTTTTGAGGAAAGAACCACACAGATTGAGAGGACCTGTCCAGTCAGTGCACGCATTTTTCAGAAATCATGCAGCTCAACTCAAGACTTAAGGAGCTCAACGATTCGACGAACAATACCAAAGAAAGGACATTTGGGTAGGCCACATAAATTACTCAAACTGCCAGACCATAGAGAGAATAATAATAAATATAAAATGCCTAAATTAAATGACCCACATCGTCTTTACATTCACAATAATTAAAATAATATAATACTTTAAAAAGTAAGCAAATGTCAGTTAAAAAAAATATACATTAATGTCAATGTGTATATAAAAAAAAAAAAAAACATCAAAAACACTCAAAATGCAGAAATTGGAAGCAACTCAATCCCAAGCCTTTGTATCCTCAATATAATCTTTAACGGTATAAAAGGCTTTCTGGCACAACTTACGTTTAATGAACGATTTAAAATATAGGATAGTTTGTTGAGGATAGTTTGTTTCAATGGTAATTAAGACGTTGAATTTATGATTCCAGTACACAAAATTACTTTTAAAATATGTGATCATAAATCACAGACGTGGGAAGTGATATTAAAGAAATTGAGCATTCGATATTTTTTTAAACAGCCAAGTAATTTTAATGGGCTAACTCCCTAGTTTTTTTTTATAAAATATTTTTATAGACGAACTTTACTAGTTAATTTTTTCCGATTTTCCAGACCATTCGACATTCGGTAGCTACCTAAGGTTAAACTTTATTGGTTTTTGTCAAAATTGCGAACATAAACTTGCAGTTAAATGCCGAATTTAACGACTAGTTTCAAGTGAAAACGGAGATCATAAATTTTAGTAAGCATTAAAGTCGGACATTTTTTTTTGTTCAAAAGCAAGTTTATCACTCACTTTACTCTGCTTTGTCTATTTGTTAAATAATTTTCTTACAGGTTAAACAATTTATGACTATTTAATGTTGTTATTTCATAGTTCATATTACTTCAGTGTAAAAAATATTAAACTAATACGAAATTCGGATTTCAAATACCGTGTCGTTCTAGAATAATGTTTTCCAAATTAATGGTTAACCAATTTGGCGAAGATTTTCATTTGCACCGCGCAAATTGTGGTCAGCTCTCATTTTCGCTGTTGTTGTGAATAACAAAATTTAATCCAGCGGTTAATAGGATAATGCTAAACGATAGCTAATTGAATCGCACCTAACTACATATTATGATTTGGTAATTAACAGTTTCAAGGGAACTGTGTGTTTAGATAAAAGATAATTTTCCAATAATGTTTTCATTAATATGTGGGAAAATAGCTCTCTTTAGAAAAGTTGGTAACTACGTCAGTGGAAATAAGGTCAAAACAAGCGTATTATAAAAGCTGGTAATAAAAGTAATTGATAAGCATGAAAACCATGTACATAAACTGTAAGAAAATTCATTAACTCAACAGATTACATCAGATTACAAAGAGAAAAAAACGAAACTCTTTCTATAGCTGTTTTTACGACTTTATATACCGAGTTTTCTCATTAACATTTTGAAAGAAGCCGCTAATATACCTCTTAAATATGTAGCATTTACGTCGGTATGTTTACTGAAGTATCTAATTTCATCCCAGTTCTCCATCAACAGTAAAATTTTATTATCTGCGACATGAATTAACATTTTTTGTTGCCATAAAATTTTCCGTCTCCTGGCCGGGTCGACGGGAATGGAGATTAGCGTTGCATCTCTAATTAAATCTGCTTTATGGCTTGCTCACTTTACTGCCACTCCCCTTCAATATTTCGCTGTAATAAAGTTTTAGAATTTAACATGACAAATAGTACGATAACTCTTTTAAACGTTCTTCGATATAGTACTCCTTTGTAGTCAACAAGAGCCTGAAATAATCTAAGAGAGAAAAGTAAATACACTTAAAATATATCTGCCTGTAAACAGCGAGTACAAAGCTGAAGTACGAAATGGGAAAATATTACATCAGGATAAACCGCTGCTTACAGTTCGTTGTAAGGTTTTATTTTAAGTGCTCCGTGTGTGTACGTATATTTTTTTTCCGGAGCTCCGTATGTTTCGGAGTAGCTGTCACACGACGCCCGGAGCGGGAAGCTATTGTAGATTCTTAAACATATTTTCAGTCCGTACAAGCATATAAATATTTATGAAAACACTGTCCGAATTAAATCCAGTCTCAACGTTTACGTCGTTTCGTATTGTTCTCCTTTTTTTTTACAGACGTCTGAGCAATAAAAACGTTATGTAGTCGTCGACGTTGAATGATTAACTGCTTGTTGGTTTAGGAGGTCGCATGCGTTTGCAAGAGTATAAAACCGACTATCGTTAACTACTCGTAAAAGTGGATGGAATTGCGTTTTGAAAATATCCGTTTTTATCTATTTATTTATTTTATAATTTATGTACACACAGTAAAATACATAGGGATATGACATGATTATAATTTGAGTACAAAGGTACTGCTTATTTCTTAAGAAATTTCTTCCAGCAGACCTGCGAAAGGAGAAGTAAAAAAGAAATGTAGACAATAGTGTGTGAGAACAAGAAGAGAAAAATATGAATGTGTGAAGTCTAAAACTAGAATATTAAATAAACCTACACATATAATGCAAAAAAAAAAAAATTAAGTAACATAAATGAGATGATGATGATGATGTTTTTATTAAATGAGGGGTTTAAATTGTTGGTTTTACAAGTTTAAAGATTTTAGTAAAACAACAGAAAGGCAATTGTAGTAATTTTATGAACGTTCACAGTCTGATCTCAGTTTCAATCTGTCCAATACTTCTAATTTCCGTACATTTTGTGATAAGTTTTTGATTGTTGTTGTTGTTGTTGATTGTTGTTGTTGTTGATTGTTGTTTTTTGAGTTTTTGTTTTAGTTTTTGTTTTTGAGTTTTTGTTTTTGAACGTTTTTAATTACGGGAATTGGCCAAGATCTGTCTCAATCTGTCAAAAATACCTCTGATTTCCCTACATTATTTAAATGTTTTTTTACATCGATTGACGCTGTGATGAGATTGCGACTAGATTTTGAACGTTTTTAATTATAGAAATTAGCCTTCAGACTTATATTTAGCTCGTTAGTCTACCTAAAAAACCAAAGGAGGTTAAATGGAAAATTTTGAGATAAAACTTTATTAACAACCGTTTATCTGCTTTCAAACTTAAATGAAGTCAACAATACTTAATAGCTAAAGTTTTCTGAACGTTTCATCTTGGTACACATATAACTTTAGTTATCAGTAAAATATGCCCTTGCTGCAGGGTGAACTTATCCAGATACAAGATATATTAGGTTATCTCCTGAGACCGCCGGGAAAATGTACCAACGTACTTCAGACGTAGACGGTGTCTAGGGGGAATCAATAATCCCATAACACACTATCCTTCAAAATCCATTTATGAAATATCACATAAACCAGTCCGCAGGCGATTTTATTTATTTGTATTCGAGCGGAGACAGAAAAGATCAAATAGCCTTTGTCCTTAGTTCCTTACCCCTCTTTACTTATTCAAACAAAATTACATATGCCTGTTTCTGGATAGCCATTGCCCGAAATTTTACGCGTTGGAGATAGTGTCATGAATATAAATCTATCGTTAAGGACACCGCGGAGAGGTTAGCTCAGTTTACGGCGAAGCTCACTTTGCATTCTTTGTACGCGGACCCTTTATGGTCGCTTTATAGACTTAGGTGTTTTTGCATAAAGCCTCGATGGTCGGAGTTGTACGCCACCGTTGACCGCATCGAGTCATGAATGTTGAATTGCGCATCACTATTATTGCGACCACAATACGTTTGCTGCTTTAAAACTGCCTGGCTGGCAAAGGGTGACAATTTCATGCAGCTGACATCGTATTTATTTAAAATGAATGTAATTATTCCCATGATTTCATTACTGCCACCTGCATTACTGATCGTAATTATGTGAATACTAGGGTTGTCAAATAAACTGAATGATGATAAACAATCTTAATTTAAAGTGAATTAAAACTTTTATAATTGATTGCCATATAAACATAGATTACACAAAAAAAGAAGGTACCTGTAGTAAGAAGATATAGGTACAATTAAACGTTCAAGTGGATGCTTAACGCCTTCGGGGCTCTATGTTAACTATTAATCCCATTTTCTTTCTCTAAAGATAACGAAACTCATTTAAGATATCTCGCGAACGCCTTTCAGACGTTTTAGGGTGCAGCCCTGGATTGCACAGTGAAGGGAGTGGAATGGACTTTGCTCAAAGAGCTTTTACACAAATGTACAAATATAGATAGCAAGTAAAATCGTCCTAATGCAACGGATGTACTAAACATTTAGCATAGATAGGTATTATGCATGATTTTTTTATTAGCTTGATTCTGCCCCGGAAATGGTATTAATGGCTTTTTGCAAGAAGAAGAAAAACGCAATGTTTTTTTCTTATGATATTCTTCGTAGATTATTCGAAACTTGACTGTATTCTTAGGGCAGTATCGTCTTCATTTTGATGGTTCTGAATCTCTATGCAAACTTTGTTCTATAATACGTATTTCGTTTTAAGAGACCAAAGGTTTCACTTTATGTCTAATAAAATTTTCTTCAAAGTATCCTTAATTGAAAATTCAAATTTATGCATAAGCTCTGATTGTCGGAGCGGGCTGTCTGTAGGAAGAGCTACGGTCCAAGACACAATCGTTTAAGAGATCCAAGCCTTTCCGGGCAAGCTCGGGCTTGTCGGCAAATTGCGTTGATGAAAATTACGCCATAGATTAAAAGGAACGAATTTAATTAATTCTTAGTTAATCCGTAAGAATGATTTTAAGTGATACTGATGTCAACGGGTTCGCTTTTCCAAGTATTTTCTTTTATGTAAAAAAATGGGCTTTTGACTTTGAAACAAACTTAATTTTCTATCCTTTTATTAAATATACGTGCCCCAAAACTTTTTTTTGCAATGCCAAAGATTTTTCTGTAAAAAAAGTTCAATCAGTTTGCTGTTGTACTTTTTACATCTGTGTTGCTAGAAAATGTTTTAAAAATAGTGATTGATTGAAACTACCTTTTGGAAGGGGCGACTAGAATCAATTCAATTTTACTGTAAGTTTTGACGGTCAAAAGTGCCTATTTGAAATAAATTATTTGACTTTGACTTTGAAAGTAAGTGGTATTTGAAGCTGTAAGTTTAGCTCAGTTTCAATGGTTAGTAGGTCAATGTCAAAGTTTAATGTCGTTAATAGATAAGTTCTGTTATTATAAACTTCCCTCAGGTTTATAATAACTTATAACAACAACAGAAAGGCAATTTTCTTAATTTTATTAACGTTCACAGTCTGAGGGGCAATCCTTGTAATTTTAAGAATGTTCACATCTAATCTCAAATTCAATCTGTCAAAAATACCTCTAATTTCCCTATATTTTTGACATTTTTTTGTCGCCGAGATGAGCTGCAACTGCATTTTGAACGTTTTAAATTACAAGAATTGCCCTTTAGGACCGGTTTCAATTTCATCACCACTGCCCCTCAAAATGGTGAAGGAAAACATCGTGAGGAAACCGGCATGTCTCAGTATTGAAAATTCGAAGACATGTGAAATCTACCAACCCGCACTGACCCTCGTGGTAGATTTTTCGGAGTGGGCTGTAATCTCTCGAAGAGAGGAGGTCGGTGGTCAGCGGGATTGCCCGAAAGGTTTACCGCTCTGGCCCGGAACATAAAGGGCTAAGGAAGGAACACTGGTGGGTTTTAGTCAGTAAGTGTCTGACACCCCCTTCCGCTCCACCCAGAGCGGGAGGGCCATTTGATGATTTCCCATTCTGAAAAAAAAAAAGGTCCGGTTGGAAACTATAAGTAATATTAATGGCACAACAACTATCAAAAATCGTGCTTTAATCTAACAATTAAGAAGATAATGAACAAGTTACAGAGATTAAGTTATTTGCCGACTTGCTAACTGCAAAGCCTTTTCGTCTTAAAGCAAAACTTGAAGTTCTTTCGCTTACTTAAGTTATCCATCTTTTGTAAGTCCAGAAAATTCTTTAGTACTGTCTAGTCCTTTCAACGTTAACGGATCGTAAAGTGAGTAATAAAGGTAATCGTACTGTTGTTACTCTATTATTTGTTGTTTTTATTTTCTTAGAAGGTGTTGTTGTTCAAGAATGACCGTTTCAAATTCGTGTTGAATTAAAGTTTGAAAGTGTGTCGTGTTTTTACTTTTTGTTCTTTGCTCGTTTTTGTACGCCATGTTGAGTTTATTCAATTGTAGACTGTTAAAACTATGGCATGCAGACATGTCTCAGAACATTGTAATTTTATGTGTTTGCCATGGTAATTATCGCGTCGACAGAAAGCTTACTAAATAAAAACGGAATTTGGAATTCAATCTACTAAAATTTATAAACGTTTATATAACTGCTAAAAATAATATATATAACAGGTTTATTCATGTAGATATCATTGGTTTTGAGTTGATACTACATTATTGTTTATAAATAAAAATGGCGACAGGATTACGCATCGATTGTAATCGATACACTGAAAAACAACTAAACCAGGCTCAATTTTATTTTTATTGGGAGCAAAGTTCAAACGAGTGTTAATTCCCATTGTTTGACGTTAACCACACTGTGTTACATTACAAAAAATGTTGCTCAAAGTTGTGGAACTCTCACAGCGATGTACAAAGGGTCTTAATTGAATCAAAGCGAGCGAACGAGGTGCGCGCAATGGGGCATGAGCAAAACAAATCGCGGCCAAATGATAATTTAGCGCAGTTTGCGCAGTTTTGCGCCAAATATCTGTTACATTGGGGTGTCACAATCGGATGCGGAATCTCGCACCCCGCCCTCTTCCGGACATAAATAAAATCGGACGTTTATTTCATAACGTCGGAAGTTTGATAAGGAGTTCGTGTGTTTCCGTGGTGTACCGATCTAGGAAGATTTGATGCTAAGCCCACACACCTGCTGTCCCCGTATTGTGCTGTTATGAAAGGACTCTAAAGAATGGAGAGAAATGAGGGAAAATTTTTAAGTGGATATTTTATGGCCATGTGTTTGGTTGCAGCTAAGTGTCCAAGTTGAATTTTTGTTCTGCTTTCCCCGTTTTAGCTGGCCGTAAGGTATGTTTCTGTAGGGGTTCTGGGTCTTGAGACCCTAGTTTAAGAGACTGGCAAAGAAGTAGATGCAATTTCATATTACTTTTCAGGAAATCCACCAGGTTTGAGAGCTAGAATTTGTACTTCAATTAAAAAAAACGCATCGCACACAAATAACACAAAAGCTGAAAGTCGTACTTGAAAAAAGGGTTTCAATTAAAGCAAAAAAAGGTTCAATTGAGACGTAAAAAACCCAACGCCGGAAATAAATTTAATTCATGGCCACAAAAGGCCTTAAAACACGTTATCATAAGAGAGTATGTGATAGCGATATTACGCGGAATTATCTTCATTAAATACCCGACGTGCCTTTAAACAAATTAATTTACACTGTGAACTCAACATAAAGTGCTTTTAAAATCTCGGACCACAGCAGGTGTTGCCAACATTAGGTAAATTGTTAGCCGGCGCCATAATCTCTTTAGCCTTTTGAGTCGTTATTTTTTCTAAACGTCCGTAACAGTTACTTATAAAAGCAGAAATAATTTAATAAAACCGTTATATCTTTCTCGGGTCACGTAAGAGGGCGCTTCGGGGGAAAATTACATTTTGTTTGGCCACGTCCGCGACACGCCGCCGACACGGGACAACTCACTTAACGAATGTTCAGGATTCTTGCTATATTCTCATATCTGCCATCTCTTCAGATAAAACCAGTTTGTGAAATCACATAACAGAGCTGTAAATAGGTTTTATTATATTATTCTGTTATATGCTTGAGAGAGAAATGTTCGTAATTTTGTTTGTGTTGTTTGTACCTAGTACGTAGTTTATCAGTTTGGTCGAATAGTTATTTCCGTATGAGTTATTCAACATAAAACTGTTCATATTTTTTACATTATGATGTATCTATCCTGAAATGAATACACCTTTTCCAGTATAAATATTTCTGTATTTACATTCTTGCACACATACATACTTGGTATATATAGTATTATGGCATTATTAAATTAACTATTTAATTAGGTACTCAATATAATATCAATATAGACTTCTTGAAGGTAACCTTTTGGTTTAGACGAGAAATAAATTAGAAACTAGGCTCCAAACATCATGTTTCGATTCCGTTCTGGGTAAAAACCAGAGCTTTTGCGGTAACTGTCAAATGAGATACTTTTAAACTTCATGACTGCACTGTTAAAAAAATAATTGAAGGCAAAACACATATTTTTAATGTTATACTCAGTATTTAAAATCACTACCTACAAATCTTATTTGTATTTGGAAATCATGACATTCCTTTGTCCAAAACAATACTGCACCTGAAAACTAGTAGGGATATTAAATGTCTGAAAGGGTCAATACATTTCCAAACGAAATCCGTGCACATTAATTCCTTCAACGTTGATGACTCCTGAGGGAACCTTAATAGAGCTGCAACTATACCTTGTACGGTACCATATAAACCAAAGTACCTACAATACAATATAAATAAAAACTTTGCCGTTCCATTACCAAGGGCCGACTGTACCCACCAACATTATTCCGACATTAGCAAAAGTTCCGGACGTCCGAACGCTCCAACTTTCTACACGAGAATAAAATGCCACAACAAAATGTTAATTTCAACCCTACCCGGCGACGAATTAGGTAATTCTGCAACGAAATTCGACGAGCGAAGGTTTGTACGTGCTGGCGTTTTTTTGACGTATTATGGCTGGTATGTGACAGGCAGGAGGAAGACTTTTAGCTTTAAATTCCCCTGTAGAATGGCAGAAAAATAGGATTATATTCAATGAAGCTCTTGGAAAATGATGAAACGCTCTAATTTTTGGTTTTTCGAGATTTAGGGGTTTATTTATAAACGTTGCTTCAAGTATATTCATGATTAGCGACTGTTTAACCCTACATTTTTGACGTTTAAACTTATCTTAAGCAACGTTAGTCAATAAACCCCTAGGGTATTAATGTGTCTATAATTAGGCTTTGTTCGTTGTTGTTGTGAAAAAAAGTGTAGTAAAAATCTGAGTAATCTTGTGAACATTTTTTTCGAATTCTGGAAATCTAGAGTGTCATTTTATAATAAACCATAATAAAACAACTAATTCTAATACTTTACCCCTTTGTTTAGTGTTAGTCTCTCAAAGTGAGAGCATTAGGAACAAAATTAAATAACCTATAGAAGTTCACCTGTTTTCCCCTGACTCGTCATTTCCCCTATCAATACGTACCTACCTACCTGTCGATGCGGACATGGATGCAAGGCATCAGGGGAACACAGGCAACGATGCTCTTCGGCGATGGGACTTTACCCCATTCACTGTCAGTTATGATAAGTTTGGGCATTTTGTACACTAACATTGTTAAACTGAATACGTTATTATTATTAGTTGTTAAACGCCACTTTACTCCACTTCAGTCCTGTTTGAAATTCCTTTGCTTTACTCCATACGTGTTCGCGGGACATTACGTTTTAGAATTTTCATAACTAGATGATTATAGCAAAAAGTTTACTTCATTCCTATACTTAAGCCTGGTTTGTTAGGTTTATTTTGCCATAAATATTAAAAGAAACAGTTTGCAGTTACGGTCAAGCTCCGGTAATAGTTTCTGAGGTTCCGCGTTATACCTGCCTTGTATTGATCGTTTCTTGTTTATTGTGTGATTATTTTTCACGAGTACTCGGGAATGAAGAGTGAAGTTGCTCTTTTATATCTGTTTATATTGATATGGGCTCGATAATGTTAACCGGTGAGTTTTACCATAAACCGTGCTACGTTGCGGTCGCAAACCAAAGGTAGGTCTGGACGTAGTGATAGCGGTTAGAAATTATCTTTTGATGTGGTTCTTTGAGCAGAAAACACCTGCTCTTTGAAAATAATGATCATCGGTTTTGAATTTTCAGCATGAACTTTGAGTTTTACGTTTCTAAGTCTTTGTTTAGAAATTGTGGTTGCGCAAGCAAAACATTTGAATATTTTATGAACAACATTTTGATGGAATATGAACTCAATACACATGCGCCAAGGGTGAAAATCGGACACGTTAGAAAACAAAGAAATTCCGGTAATTGGGGGGTTCCCAAATATAGAAAGACAACGTGTTAGTCACGTTCGTTCAGTACAAACGCGAGTTGTTCTAAAGAGGGGGAAAGTAATCTTCTATAATGCCTCGTTTTAATTTCCAACCGTAAATAATAATTTGGTCAATTTTCCACAATTTCGGTTGCGTGCACAAAGTTTTTATTACAATTTTATTGTTATTTAGGCGTGTTTGTTCCTTGTTTCAGATTACATCGGAGGTTTTAAAGGAGCCAGGCGCTAATGTGAGTTTCCGAATTTCAGTTTTTGTTTATTGTAATACGATGTAATTGAATTTCCCGAATTTTCTTTTTTCGTACAAAATGTTAGTACTTACCTACTAAAGTAGCGAGTGCGCACTTACTCTACGTAAATAACAAAGTTTCGTGTCCAGCGCGTCTAAACTCGGGCACAATAATAAAATCCCAAAGCAGATAGGCTCACGTAATGCCAAACGAAACTAGCGGCCGGCGAACTTTTTAGAGAGGGAAATTTTAGTCAACAGGAAGGTAGCCCAAAACTATGAGCGTTAAGAAACTTTTATGAGCGGGTGAGCCATTTAACCGCGAGTCAAGAGCTAATCCCACTAGCCGGCCGCCGAGAACAACGCACCTGAGACCCGGCTTTTTATTTCTGTTTCACATTTCCACCTAATTTCAGGCCGGTGAGGCTGCCGAGGTGGGCTGAACTTTGTCGGGCGTCATAAATTTATTTAACGGCCCGAAGGCAATAAGAGGCGGAGTGTAAAAAGAAAAATACGATACCAACGTGCCTAGCCGTTATTGCAATTAAACAGAGGAAGTAAATCTTTCAATACGAGCGGCGAGCGTTCGCCTCCCGTTTCCTGCCTTAATTTATCGCTTTGTTTTAGTCAGTGGCGCGTCCCATTGACGGATAGCGATGTGTTTGATTAAAAAACGCAAGTTGATCTCGCCACCCCTTCTAGTCGGAACGTAGAATACTAATCCGACTAGACTCCGCCGCGACTCCAATAAGTGCCTTCCACTTGGTGCCGTTTTATCACTATTGCTTACCAAGCACGTAGTTCAAGTAGCATCATAATATAATATTCATCCTAACCTACTTGGGAATTTTACAAATGGCTACCTCCTAGATCCAAATTAATCATACGTGAATAGAATATTTATTATACAAAGCTCTAAACAGATGAATACAACAGTATTTGCTAAAAGTTTCAAACTATTTTTTTTTACAATTGAAATAAAACTACTTACAAACTTTTCGATTGACAGTGATCCATCCAGATTGATTGGATTGCAGATATTTATTCGATTTTTAAACGTTAAAGAGTGAATGGATAAATTAAATTAAACCCTCGCACCCGCACGATTCGAAAATAAAATCAAAGAGTGAAATATAACATCTGCGTTGAGCGTATTCAAGCGGGAACGGTTCCGCGTATTATATCGTTGATTTCTTTTACGCTTTTTTTCATTTCCTCTAAGAAGTTCCGATAAAAAGCGTCGTATTGGCTCACATCCACAGCTCTATTGCTCTCCACACGTATTTAATTTGTTCACTGTTGATTTATTCCACATCGATCACTTCATTTCTCTTTGACGCGAACGATTTGCTAAACGGTTTTGGAAGTAGAAATGATTCCAGAAAATCAGGATAAATGTATACGTCTCAATGTGTTTGCTTTTCTTAAACACGTAGAAAAAAATTAGTAGACTTCAAAATTCCGTATCTGTGAAAAGAAAATACTTACTAAATGTTAATTTAAATAACACGTGAGTGGAAACATATTTTTTCAGCACAAAAAACTACGCTGTAAAAAAATAGCGGAAGTAATATTTCTGCAAGTAATACTTGCAACAGTCTTAATAGGTTTCGCGTTCAGTTGTTACACCACTTCTAAGGGCTTGTGCGAGTAAATCGCGCAATTTCTGCGGTAATAGGAAAATGAAGGGACGAGTGTTAAATTCAAATTGCTTAATGGTTCGGAAGCAGGCATTTCATTTTCCATTCGAATTGTTACGTAATTTACCGCCGCGTGCGTAAACGACGCGAGTCTCTTCTTTTGTTTGTGAACCCTGGAAATATGAGTTAAAAATATTAAAAGTAGGCTAAAATATTACTCTAACGTCGTTTGCAGATGGCGATAATAATTGGTTTCTGTTGCAACTGAATTATGAGTATATAACTGCACTTTATAAACGTTTTACGTCTTTAGGCCAGGCCTCATTTACCGGGATCATATTTTCTACATTGCTCCCATTTTAAGCGCTTTCAAAAAGGTAGTCTATAAGTCTTTTTGTCACCTGTCAAAATGAAGCTTTAACGGGAGGTAAGATTTTTTAAAATTGACAATTCCCTCAACGGATGTCCACTTTAAAAGTGTTTTGAAAGGCTCTTGATTTTTCCACCATTTTTTTTTTTACCAACCCATTTTTTCCTTGTTTATACTTGTTTATATAAGTATGATTTATGTCCAAAGGGGTTGTAAAATATACAATGCATAGAGTTCAATTAGAACATAAAGAATGTAAAAATAATTGCCCATAAATTCAAGTCACGACAGAAGTATTCTAAAATACTTCAATCACGATCATTACAAGGGGTCGTAGATAAACAAAACTATTTCAATTAGCCGATGGTCCTGCGCGACAAAAGTATGGACAGCACATAATGCGTTCAAATATTCATGTCCGTATCGATTCCCCCTCGGCGAGCCATCGACATAATACACCCCTAAAGATGGTATCAGACTTCGCCCTTTCAGACAAACGTGTATCTATGGCCTTAGAATAAACAATAATTACCACTAAAATGTAAAGGCAAATATCGCTACCTTTATTTGGTAGGGAAATTACCTATTTGAAGTTGTATTTGGGTTAATGCTTCAACTCACGATTCATGTCTGTGTGTTTTCATACATAAATCAGGATCAATGATGTATCAACAGGAGTACTTTTGTTTAACAATGAGAACCGAAAGAGCTCTTAGAACCGAAAAGATTTAACTGCTCCAGCATAAGCATGACCTGACATCATAATTATGTTTGATTGACGTAGATGCGTACACTGGGGCCCATAAATCAGAGAGACCACTGCCTTCCACCAAGCTACGGATCCCAAAAACGATATAAGCATGTGTAACCCTCCCAATCTGACTTAAAGGTATTTCTTGTAAAAACAATAAATATATAATTGTTTGTTGTGTATTAAATGTTTCATTTTTGCGAAGCGCAGATTTTTTGTAAACTTTGACTCACAGTAGCTTGGAAACTATAACTCATATCAAAATTAATGTTAGTATTTATTAATTTTTTTTTTAATCTGTGATCTTTTTGTCCTAGCTTATGTATCGTTTTCCTGAAAATTTCAGTTATAAAAATGTAAAACGGAACACTTTTCAAGGGGGAGGGGTTAAACTGGTCTAAAATTAAATATATATAGATTTTACCGCTAAATAATCTAGAATTAATATATTATTAGCTATCAATGTTCTTGCAAATCTGTAAACGATAAGTAAAGGCGTTGCTATTGTCTTAAAATTGTTCACTCACAGTTCGCCAATTTTCGTGCTTATTATATACCATATCAATTGCAATGTGCCTATCTCCGTTTTCGTGCTCCATTCCAGTCCGTGGCTGCAAATGAGATTTTTCTCGGAATAACGTAATTACACTTTTATCCTATCTCAAAATCCAATCCAGGACCTTTGTGCTATCTGTGGTCCGCCAACACTGCTTATTACGAAACAAGTACCTACTTCGGAACTCGAAACTTTTTGTTAAGTCATTTCTTGCTTAAGATAATGTTTGGGAATGTTTTGATGGAGGGGAATAATGATAAATATTCAAGGCGAACACAATCCTGAAATGTTAGCTCTTTTCGAGCATCGATATTTAGGTTTTTCTATGATTTGAGTGGCAGACTGATGATTGTATAGCATATAGATAGCCTATAAGGTTCCCACTTCTGGGACATAGCCTCCTCTCGGTAAAAGTGAGTGGGCCGTAATCCACCCGGGCCCAGTGCGGGTAGATGTCCCATATCTTCGAATTTTCGGTTCTAGGATATGCCGGCTACCTTACGATGTTTTCCTTCACCGTTTTGAGAGCAGTGGTGATGAAATTTTACTAGCCCGAAGGAAAGTAGGTGTGTGTTGTGTTGCCATCCTAGAGACAAATGTGCTAAGCCACATGTACAGAGCCCGGCGATAAATATTGCACATCGGCCTTTGGAAAGAGACAATCGGCTAATTTCGGCTTTGTAGAGCGTTATCTCTGTCGCACGAAATACAAACAGTCCGGTATCTATTAGGAGCTGTTAAAACAATTATGATTTGCTTCTTTTGATAATTATTTTTATTCTTTGTGTAAAATACAAAAAAGGTAAAGGTCGATGTGCAATATTTATCGCCAGGTACTGTAACTTACTTTTTATCGATACCTTTAAAAGCGAAACACAGTATGGTTCTTGGCGGCAGACAGATAATATGGTGGTTGTATTGTACTTCCCTGGATGAGACCGTTTACAAAGAGTTCTACTGCTACAGAATTTATGTTCCTTTTACAAACACCATACACTACTACGACTTACGAAGTGATGACTCGTTCATTCTATTTAAAAAAAGAGTATCTTTATTACACTTTCCACTCATTCATTCAAGTACTAGCCACTAAGTATCAACAACTTGATGGTATGACAACTCCCTAAGGTTTACTGCTCATACCTCTATTGAATTTTGTCATAAGCCATATTAGTACGGGTACTGAATTTTTAATTAAGTCGCATACGGGTAGCTAAAGCAAAGGGTTAAAATGAAACCGAGTTGTCAGACTCCCAAAGGGGCAGTTTATGAATGAATTTATTTTAAAATTCCAATTGAATGTCGTAATTAAACTTCTAAATGTGTAGTTAGCTAGTTTTTTTTTTTAAGAATATTACTGTCTAGTCATTGTTAGAAATGAGTTTTTATATAATTGGTTTTGGCATACTAAGAAAATACTTTAATTTAACATACATAGTTTTGTTTGTATGTTATGTTGTGTACACATTATTGTAACAATATTGCGGGCCAATTTGGTGATTTTGGCCGGTGTATGTATCTTATGATCTGCCAATCTGTATTCAGAAGTCCAATATAGTTATCATTAATACAGCCGAAAGACATGCACGCACCGCCAATTCGACCGGTTCTGTGCTTCTCGCATCCATTGGAATCCTGCAGACTCCACAAGGTTATTTATAGTAATCACTCATGATTTTTTTTTGCTGCTTGCTTTCATAGTGATTTTAATTGAATACAAACTTTCATCAATAAAATTAAGAAAGTGTATGCAGGCATTAAATTGAGTACCACTGAGAATAATAAATTTGGATTAATACTAAAACATAATGAAAAGTTAACTGAATAACTATTCTAATTCATCTACAATCTACATGAATTAATTAAACTTTCTACTCTAACTTAATTATGTTCTAGTGATTGTTCTAAATGCATGTAAAATAGTTCAATATTATTAACAGTATAATAAAACACATACGAAAAAAAAAAAATTACAAAATGCAATTGGTTTTTAACATAATGTCAAATCAAGTTATGACGTATTGATAAAATGTAGTGTAGGGAAATCGAGAAAAGTAAAAAGTAATGCAATGTTTTGGAGATGACAGATTTTTTTTGGCGGCATTATCAACACTTTCCATACAAAGCAAGCGGGCATCGTTTGCTAGCACTTCAAGTACGACACAAATGACAATTGAAGCCGACGGCTTTGAATGGCGGTCGTGAATCGTGATAAGGTACGCGCTAAACGCACTTCCGGCGCCACGAATTTTGCTAATACTGCCGTCTCAAGATGATGCCGGCGCGGCAATCCGGTGCTCTGTGAACAAAATCTGTATCTGTACCTACTAATAATAAAGCTAAAGAGTTTGTTTGTTTGAACGCGCTAATCTCTGGAAATACCAGTCGGATTTTAAAATTTTTTTTTGCATTTGATAGCCAAATTCTTGGAGGGCTCTATAGGCTATTTAACATCACGCTAGGGCCCCTAGGGTGCATACAAAAAGTAAAAAAGTCAAATAAATCGACGTAGTACTGAAACCAGGCGATGCGATGCGACGCGATGGGTCGGGGGAACAAGAAACTTCAAGCAGGCGAAGTCGCGCACAGAAGCTAGTCATCTTATAATTGAAATGCACACAGGTGCAGCATATATAGTTAAATGTATCTATAGACACGTTTCCCAACCAAATTATTAGTATCGTAACCACGTTGTCCCAGTAATACTGGAACTAATCAACGCCCAACACTAGCCGATAGTATTATAAACGTGTAAATCACTATAATGTAATGGCGATATCAGATTGGTTAGACTCAATTACGACGTCTCCAGCTATTACCGACTAATATACGGGCGTATTATTGTTGTCTATGTAGTACAGATTGTCTTTGAAGATATTAATGTGATTGTCAGGACAAGTGGGCTTAGATTTTTGATCGTTTGTGTGGTGCAATTGCTTTTTGAAAAGTAGGCGAGGTTCGAAAGGGTTATCGCTGGCCCGGAACATAAAGGGCTAAGGAAGGAATACGGATGGGTTTTAGTCAGTAAGAGTCTGACACTCCGTTCCGCTCCACCCAGAGCGGGAGGGGTCATTCGATGATTTCCTATCCAGAAAAAAAAAAGGGTGGTGTACGTATGGCAAGTGACGCGCCCGGACTGGATTTGCTTGGGTGATTTAAATACAGGTGGCAGAACGCACAAACTGTAAACATGATGTCACCACATGAACCTAGAGAAAGGTCATTTGAAATTTTTCGTCGGTTATCATAAAAACAATCAGCTGTTTTATACAAATGTACAATTCCTACGAATCAAAAATGATCAACAATTTTTTTAGGGTTCCGTAACTCGAAAGGAAAAACGGAACCCTTATAAGATCACTTCGTTGTCTATCTCGGTCAAGACCATTTTTCTCAGGAACGCGTGGATTTATCAATATCAAACACTCAGAGCTGCAATTCCTTGAAGCAGTGAAAAGATCAAACTTCTAAGTCAACGCAACGTGTATGTTCCGGAATCAAAACCTATAACTTCCCGTTGCCCTAGAATCATGAAATTTGGCAAAAAGCAATGTCATGTAGCACAAGTAAAGGAAAAAATCCGAAAACCGTAAATTTGTAGTAACATTACAAAAATAATATTTTATTCCCGTAATAAACTATTTACATACCTACAAATATGTACAGAACCCTCGGTGCGCATGACCGACTCGCACTTGACCGGTGTTGTTTTTAATAACCGAACTATGGAGGTCTAGAATCATGTACTAAATCTATGGTAAATGATTGCTCGTCGATAATATGTCCCTGCCACCCTGTAATTTTTTTGAGAAATTCTCATATCTCATGTAGATATGAGAATTTCTAAAAAAATGAAATGGTGAAAATCCCTTTAAAGTCGACTAAGTTAAGAGTAGCACACTAATTGAATAGACAAACAAAATAACTTGTTTGTTTACTATTAAGGGCAGATTCCACCAAACTTTTAAACCTAAAATAAGTCTTATCTTGAGAATAAATTTCAAATTTTTGACAGTTATTCCATGGATAAAATAAAATGAAACAAAACTTTGGTGAAATCAGCCTTAGAGATAAGACCACCATTAAATCAAGGTTTATTATTCAGTCTATCAAGTAAGTCATACAATAATCAAAACTGGAATCACAATTAATTAACTGTCTTTATTATTAGGATTGCAATACAGTCATTACTATTTTACAAACTTTGCTTACTTACTACAACTTTTGTTGATCTTGAAAACTTTGCAAAAGTTAACCTAAAAAGTTGGGTTAAGCTCTACTTTTCTAACTTAGTGGCACTACTTAGCCTTATCCTTTTGGGTCTTCACTCTGTTACAATTTACCCAACAACCGCTTGTAACTCTGGGAGGTAAGATTGATAGATTTAACTTCGGGTTTTGAAAGATGTTGTCATCCCCCGTAGTGTTTCGCTCCAGCAGTGCGATTCTGTAACCTTCTCACCGTGAAAACTTAAGTGAAGTGAGCGTGGAGTGAGCTGTCAATAGTGTCAATTCCTAGCAGAAACAAATTCACTTCACCTTAGTTTTCACGGTGAGATTTTCACAGAATCGACCGGCTGGTGCTACTAGTCAAAGATTTATAGGGTGGATTTTTGAGATGAGGCAGTAAGGGCAGATTTAACTGGCCAGTTTTATTTGTAGCGGTCACTATCCATCATTAAAAAGTAAGTTGTAATTTCATTTCGTACGAATGTCTGAAATGCGATTTCTGACTTTTCTAGTACTTACTCAAACCTCGATTGGTCCTATAGACTTTTTGATCCATATATAAAAGAGGATCGATTGGCATAAAAACAAGTTACTTATTGTGAAAAATTTCCTGCTGTATTAGTTTTTCGAAATCTGTGAAAGCAGATCAAAATTTTTCATAAAGTTAAGGAAAGTGTCCTAAGACCGATATCCTGTAGCTACAAATCGTTAAGAGGGCGCCGACCAAACGCCGACCGCGCAGTGGCGCCCTCATCGTTTGTGTGGATATTTCATTTATTTTAGAATGAAAATGCAGAAAATAAGCACGTTAAGTTGTTCTCTACAAGATACGTCAATGTTATTATAAACGGTAGTTTTACATTGATTAGTTTTATTATAATCACTAAAACGGAAAATAGTGGCCACTATTATCCGGTAGCTTTACATTGACTAGTTTTATTATAATCACTAAAACGGAAAATAGTGGCCACTATTATCCGGTAGCTTTACATTGACTAGTTTTATTATAATCACTAAAACGGAAAATAGTGGCCACTATTATCCGTTTTAGTGATTATAATAAAACTAAACAATGTAAAACTACCGTTTATAACAATATTAACGTATAATCTTGTGGAGCACAACTTAACGTGCTTATTTTCTTCATTTTCATTCTAAAATAAAATAAATAACCAAACAAACGATGCCCTCATCGTTTGTGGCGCCGCCTAGTAGCGCCCTCGCCACAAGGCGGTCAGTGTAGCCTTAAGGGAGCTGTCAATTCAGTCCTATCTCAAAAATCCACTCTGTATACTATTCCGGCCAGACGCAATTCTCGTAATTTAAGAACATTCACAGTCTGATTACCACAGTCTCAATCTGTCTAAAATACCTCTAATTTACAAAAAAATATTGTTTGGGCTAAAAATACTAGTGCTTTAGTATTTATGTTATGCTTGTAGAATAATCTGATAAAAAATCAGAATTATTGTATGTATATTAGTATGGTTTTTATTGTAAAAAGAAAGTTTTTAGAGGTATCTTCATGGTTTTATTCTATCGTATCAAATTAGTTGTATTATGTTTTCAACACACTATCTACCTAGCATATATCCTGAAGAATATCATATATTTTTCTGATTTTGTTTACTGTAGTCGATCATATACTTTTATTGCTTCTAAAATTTGCGTTTAGGTCCTGTAATCCACTTAAATTACGAGGATTGGCCTTCTGCTGTTTGGTCGATGCAATAAACAGTAGATAATACCTAAGTAGGTACCTACCATTATTTATATGTGGTAGCACGATTGTAATATCCCATGGAACCACTGCTTTTCTGACCTAAAAATGACATAAACATAAAATAAAGTTAATAAAAAAATTAAGGGGGTTCTCCATACAAGAAACGCGTTTTTTTTTCGGAGTTTGTTACCTTGTGTTACGGAACTCTTCGTGCGCGAATGCGACTAGCACTTGGCCGTGTTTTAGTAAATGAACGAAAACTCTTGGCAAAATCATAACAAGAGTCAAAGCTTTACTTACCTTTTCATCATTCGTAACTATCCCAGACATACACACACACATACAAACCAGCTCTATATGTATATCACTTAGGTATATATAAGCCGGATCCAGTCGCACTCAATCCTTAGGCTTGATTCCCTTTGTGAATACCTCACGTAGTCAATTATGAATAATCATTGCAAACTCATTTTCATCATCACATTGTCGTTATTCTGGCCTTCGCCAGTTATTCATCTACGTAATATTCTTGGTTTTTAAATGAAAAAAGTTTGGTACCTAAGTACTTTTTTCTAAGAGCAGGTGTGAATTATGATTCGAATAAATTGTTCATTAAAAGTATTTCAATAAAATTTTACAGTACCTACTTATGTATACTCATATTCATAATCAGCCTATGATATTCCCACCGCTGGGACACAGGCCTCCTCTCGGTATGAGGGAGTGGGCCACACAGGGCCCGCGTGAATTACGGCCGACGGTATACGGACGGTACGGCCTTTGGTAGATGTCACATGTCTTCGATTTTTTTTGTTCCAGGATATGCCGGTTTCCTCACGGTGTTTTCCTTCATCACTTTGAGAGCAGTGGTAATGAAATAATTTACACAAAGTAAAGCGCCTGTCTATAGTAGCTCCTATAAAATGCGTGATTCATAAATCGTACAATAAAATTAATTCCAATTACAATTATCAGAAACAAAGAACATAAATAGTAGAAAAGGAATTTATAATACCACAAATTAAGGTACTAAGTAATTGGCGGTTCCACCCCACGCGTTCCGTCAGAAAATTAATAGGCAAATGGAAAAACATCGGAATACGTTCTCATATTGCTACAGTAATCATTGTTGATGCATTTTTGTGACAAATCACGAATACGTTTTCATGTCCCATTGTAATTATGCAAATGACCTGATGACGTTAATGTGTGTGTGTGTGTGTGTGTATGCAAATCCATCTAGGAACACAGGTGTCTGTTTATCCATCTGATTTAATAACTGGCTCATCGCGAATCGAATGAACGGCATTGTATGCGGAATATCAATGCCCTGTTACAATGCATTAGTGGAATAGACAGATAGCAAATAGTACAGGGGGGTACTTGGGGTTCTAGAGCCTCGCAGACGTTGCCTCAGGGATTGATCCCCCCAAAATTAATAATCTTCCCAACAAGTTCTAATAAAATTTATATAGTTTGATGTCTACGCGATATAAAATATGGATGGAGTTGCCGATTTTGGTAAATGTTAGTAATTGGTGTTTAGATTAATTTTAAGATCTTCGAGAATTATTAACGCATGCAGTATGTATACGCGTTATGGTTTGAACAGAATTCATGTTGATTTAATTTATGTAATTTAATTTTCTGCCTTGAATTTGATGAATTATATTAAAAGTCATAAAAATGAAATAAACACTCCATAAAAGTCATGACAATGATCAGATTACAAAAAAACGTACACCCTCAGGAAATACAGGGGCAACAGCAACAAAAATCTGAAAAAATCAACGTCATTTCCTTTCGTATCTAGTAGAGTCCCGTCCTGTCATCTACATCAAAACTGATAAGAGAAGGGTGAATGCACGAGTGCGTCCAGGTACTTGGGGTACTGCGGGGGTGTTGCAAGTGGGGGGAGGGTGATGAAGCACGGTTCAGGAATACCAACGTGATTAATGGATTCCGCGCGCCACGATAATGATAATGACCCTGTCTGCGATCGCGGACATCATCGGAATCAATGCCGGGAGCAGCTTTTTGCATAGCTGGCTCGCGATGCGTGGGGTGACGTACTGCGTTGATTTAAAGCAGGCTTACTTGATTTCTGAAGTGGATTTGCATCAATGGAATTATTTTGCGGTGCGCCAGTGGCTGTTACAATAACGAGTTTATTTTCATTTTGTACACCTGAATATTGTGAAGCCATTATACGAATTCGGGTCATGCTTTCCCCTGAAATTTTACGCTTTTATTTGCTGGGATTGGGAGTGTAAATAAATGAATATTGATTTTTAATTATGAATCCATGTGCGAAAAGCTACATTTAAAAACTTTTTTCACGAAAAAAGGTTACAGTAGAACGGTCACACGTTTCCACAAAGACAATAAGAGCTCTAATCGCTTGATGTCCATACGGCACTTGGCGCTTTTCAGCACACCAACAATGGGTAGGTTCCATTATCGACGCCGCGGCTGAGCGCACCCCTGTCTCTGAAAATAAAACAAATCCTATGCGCAAAATCATTTCGTATTCGCATGGTTCGGTGCACATTCGTGGCTTCACATTGTAGGTATATAGATTAAATTTTGACAGTCGACTTATCAAAGATAATGCTGCAGTCCGGCCGAGCGATTTAGTCAGTCGGGGGTGATGGGAGATCTCGACGTGGGGCGTCAAGGCCAATGGCGGTGGCTGTAGGTGACTGTCAGCTGTTTTGGGTTCAGGGTTGTTTTGTTCGCAAGTTCTGGAGTTAATAATAATGTTCACGTTGAGTTGACACAAGTTGTATGTTTCTTTCTTGTTTACCTAAGTGTGAATTCTGAAGACAGGAATACCTCCTACCAAAGCTTCGTATTGTTGAAGCTTTAGGTAGTTGTTACTAAAAGACTAATCTATATGTCTGAATACTAATAATAAAGTTGAAGAGATTGTTTGTTTAAACGTGCTAATCTCTGGAACTACCAGTCGGGTTTGAAAAAATATTTTTGCCTTTTGATAGCCTAATTCTTGAGGGAAGCTATAGGCTATTTAACATCACGCTAGGACGCTAAGAAGTCGAGTAAAAAGAAAAAAAAGTCAAAAAGAACTCTAAGCGAAAACGAGGTAAAAGTGTGGGTAGGCGATGCGATGCGATGGGGTGGATTGGGGAACAAGAAATTTTACGCGAATAAAGTCGCAGGCAGATACTAGTATCTAATAAGTCCTGTAGTCCTGTATCTACTGATGACTAACTGACTAATAAGTGTGTTTTATCTTCAGGAAGCATAATTACGGTTTTTTTTAATTCTAAACAAAGCTTGTTATCACAAAACAATTTAGCTAAAGATTTAAAACCTTTAGATTCTAAATAAAAATTTAATAAAATTATAATCCAACTATCGCACTATTTAACAAAAAGTTGTAAACACACCGAGCTCATCGAACGCTCACACTCCATAAGTCAGTTACTGAGGTAGGATAAGCCGTGAGTAAATCATCCAGCGATGAATACGAGGTCTGCGCGTTCGCTTGATAACGATTAAATATGGCTCGGCCGCTCATATTGTGTGTACTTAACGCGACCCGGAGTTGTGTGGTGAAAACCTCCAGATTTATGTGTGTCACTTGCCTTAGCGGGAAAATGTTCGATCGTAATTGATTGTGATAGATAGTTTGCTGTTCGTGTATGCTAAGAGATTGTTTCGAGTTTTCGGTGGATTTGACTAACATGACAGTAACAATATTTTTTTTTAATATTATACATTGATATATTATTATATGAATCATATGAATCGGATAAACAATTTGTTTCGACACCACCGACTCTACACATAAATTGATAGCATATCAACTTTTGTTATTTGTCTCATTTTGTGACATACAGTATCACGACCTTACATAATGCGGGTACACAGATTGAAATAGAGAAAGAAAGAAAAGTAAGTTTATTTGTCAGAGAAACACGAGCTTAGAAAAAAATAATTAACTCGATGATTCGAGTTAATGAGAGAGTGGTGGTGGTGGTGGTGGTTAATGAGTGTGGTTTGAGTTCGAGTTGGTTTATGATTAGAGAAAAAAAATATATACATATATCTATAATCACGAGCACAAAACAGAAATAGCCAACAACTGCACGTCATGACTGTGACAAGAAGGCTTCCTCTGACACAGCGTGATGCTGTGTCATGGGGGACCTACAGCCACAGCATAGCGCTGATTTTCATTGATTACCTGAAAACGACGTAGGGAAACCAAGTCAGGTTTAATTTGAAAGTGGTTAAATTTCACGACTGGTGAAACGTAACATGAAATATAACACTAATAAGCGTCAACTTCTAAGTGAATTTGTTTTCAATGAATATAAATGATTAAATAATCAATCTATTAGCAACTGAACCAAATACTTAGCTACTAGACTTAAAACAAATCGAAATTGTCAATTTTAAAATTTTAAATAAAAAAACTAAAACTTTCCGCCTCATAATTATCATTACTACGAGTAGTCTTTTACCCCAAACAGTAAAAAGTTTCCGATAAATTATTGCAACACTAGCTATCAACGCCACGCCATCCATCCGTTTATCCACAATAGTTCCGCTTGAACCAATGTTGCCAGATATTTATGGGCAAGTTCGAAAATAAACTACGTCATTCAATGATTATTTGCGTCGACATCAATTACAGCATAAAAATTGGCATATAAATTAGACACATACCTAATTATTTTGTTTCTTATAAAAAACGGAAGTAGATACTCCAGACAATAATTTTCCTTGATCTTTGAACAAAAGAAAATCTTATCCTTCATCGCACTTTGAAATTCTAATGTACAGGTAGGTACATAGGTATGGACCTAAGTCATTATAATTCTTTGATGTTTTTAAATATCTTACAATTATTTAGCAAACACGATAGACACAGTATAGATATCGCATGGATAAAACTGCGAGGCATTGTGACAGCCTCTCTGCATAGTTCGAACTTGCGATTATTTTGAAAGATCCATGCTCGGCTGGCAACACCGTCTAACTCTACTGCGGGGTTTGGTATCCAAACACAATTAGTACAATGTATATGTCGCATTGATGAAACTGCGAGAAATCGCGCCATATCCCCGTTCTCCATAGTTCGAACTTGCTGTTATTTTGAATTATCCATGTTCTGTAGGCAACACCCTCTACGTCTGCCGCAGGGTTCGATATCCAAACACGATTAACATAACATAAATGTTGCATTGATAAAATTGCGAAAAATTGTGACTGCCCCTTATTGTGCATAGTTCGAAATTGCTACCTATTATTTTGGACGATCCACGTTTTGCTAGCAACACAGCTACCCCTACCGCGGGGTTCAAAATTCAAACACGATTAACACAACATAAATGTCGCATTGATAAAACTGAGAAATCGCGTCAGCCCACCGTTTTAAACAGTTTAAACTTAATACCACTTTGGAGGATCTACGTTCTGCTGGCAACACTGTCTACCCCTACTGCGGGGTTCGATATCCAAACACGATTAACACAATATAAATGTCGCATTGATAAAACTGCGTGAGCTAGCGTTAACTGCTAAATAGCGTGTGACTAATGACTGCGCTCCACGTGCTACTGTATCAACCGTTACCGTTTTATTGCATTGTTCAGCCATTGCTGCGATAGGTCTGGGATGTTATTGGATGAATTTTGATGGGTTTTCGTCTATGTTTTTCGGAGACGTTGGTCGGGATTTGTAATTGGAATTGTGGGTACCTATATCGAACCGTATTCTTTCAAAATGCATCGCAGTGCTTTTTAGTATCTGCTTCAGTAATCTATCTCTCCTGAGATACAAGTATATATTTTACTTAGTTCAGGAGCCAGCTGTACAAGCTGCTTTTGACCAACACTTGTACAATTATCTGACTAACTTTAAGTGTGTTTCGCTTTGTACAATAAACTTATTATTTACTTATTTATTTATAGTCTCCATCATCATCATCTGCCAAGCCTTTTCCCAACTATGTTAGGGTCGGCTTCCAGTCTGACCGGATGCAGCTGAATAGCAGTATTTTACATGGAGCGACTACCTATCTGATCTCCACAACCCAGTTACTGGGTAATACGATACCTCTTGGTAAGACTGGTTGTCAAATTTTCGGGCTTCTGACGACCCGTAACGACTGTCGAAGATCCAACAACGCAACAAAACAAAAAAAAAAGATGCAACGGCTTAACGTGCTTTCCAAAGCACGGAGCGGTATGTGAAGATGGTCACCCATCCATGGACCAACTGCGGCAAGCGTGGCTTAACCGGATAGATCGACCCGTGCGGCTGTTATTATTTAGTCTCTTATTTATACCTACTCTCCAATTGTCTTTATTTCGGTTTTTTGATGCGGTCGATGAGCCAGTATTTATGCTGAAAATATTTATTGCTTCACTTTTAAAATTCATGAAGAACAGTTTACCTTTATTCAAGAAATTGAATAAACTAAATATGTATAAGCTATCATTTTTTATCTCCTCTTTTCTCTCTATTATCAAGTAACTTTTGAAAGCTATCAAGAACACGCACATCAACCCTAATAAACCAAACTTCGTTTGAATATAAAAATAACGACGTCAACGTCTAACCTACATTATCATAAATACTCATATTGGACTCAATTTTACCGGAAAATAAGAAAACGAACTCAAGCAAAAATAATAAAGTACACAGATAAGAATCTTCTAGTTATTTAAGGAGGTAATTTTTCGTCGGTCCATTCAATTTACATATCATACATTATCGTCTTTGGTTCCCCTCATATAATTTATTTGTTTTAATAAAATCCCCGGAATAGGCTAGTTTTCCTAGTGGCGGTGCGTTGTCTGTGGTTATAGACTGTTTACATGCGAGCCATAGACATAAATAGTGCAGTGTTTTGGGCACACAGTGTGCATAGACACACATTCAAGATGGCTGGTGTGGACGGAATACATATAGGGCACTTAAACTTTATGTAGGCAGTGTAAATATACTTGTTTTATGAATTATATTCATGATTGTGATGGTAAATGAACCAGTCTAGAGTAAATTAACTGTCAAACGGGTATCGAAGGGTCGTAAAGAAACCAGAATTCGAAGTTGTTAGCGTAAATAATACACTAGCTCAAGCTAAACCCAAGCTAAATATGCATCAAGTCAAGAAATAACAGTTTTGCTGTATCTTATCACAGTGTCGGTTACCTTAATCCACCTAAACATTAATGAATAAAGTGTCCGGGTCAGTTGTTTCAATCATATGTTATCCCTTGAATGCTTTGTGCTGTGTGTGCTATGTGTTACTACTTACACTGCTCCCTACATTTTGACGAGTTATGCGAACATATTAAATGTAGGGAACAGTGATTTTTTTCGCGATTTCAAGGTTTGTTTCCATTGTGAATGTTGTTCATAATGATGAGTACAATGATCCTTTAAGAGGTTTTGCGTTAATTGAATAACACCCTGTGTAAAGGGTGTAAGAATACTAATACCCATTAAAAAGCCGTTCACTACGCATTCTATACATCAAACTAAGTAACAATGAGTAAAAACGATTGCTGTGGACATTATCATTGTCATACAATAAATACTTTTACCAAGCCTACACAAACAAAACTTAGTTTACTGCGTGCAGGTAGTTCTGTACATAAGATACATATGTATCGATGATTATCAAGGGGTAACTCCGAATAAGTTTTCCGTGCTTAGTAACTATTACCCCATGGGTCGTTCACTTTCATTATTATGATGCATTTCCAATACAATTCGTTGTCTCTAACGTGTATGTATACTAACAATATAGAATGAATATTCGTTTTTTTTTAGAAGTTTTATCGATATTCCATTATTAATTATTACGTTAACAATACTTTTGTTTCTGTTTTTAATACTATTTTGATAAATTACACGTAGAATTAATAAATTATTGAAGTTAATTTCCTTAGGTTCTAAGTACAATTTTACGAATCTTTCAGACAATCTAACTTACTATATCGCAGTGCACGATAATGCCGAAGAAAAAAACTTAAGCAAAACTGTCTTTAACAATTTTTGCTCAAACTGAATCTTATTTTCTCAAAGAAATTGGTACTAAACCTTCCTCTTTCTCAACTACATGAACACGGAACATAATTTCAGCAGTTTTAACCTCTGCCTTTAAGCGGCGCAGTTCAGCTCTACTTGGTGTCACTAATCTCATTAGCGAGTGTAGACACAGATGCTCCTGTGTAATCCTGTTGCTCCGAGCAAGGATTTGCATAAACAGTTCATGATTTGTGTTCGGTTTTACCCTTTTAATTTTATTTTTTTCCTTAAAGACTCCCCCAACATTCAATTTTCAACCTTAACTTGAGAAATAGTAGATGTATTTTTGCATAAACGGTTTTAATTATTAAATACTTGAACACGTGTAAATGAAAATGGATTAGCTACCTCTAAGGAAAATAAAATTATTAACTAGGGATGATGTAAGCGGCTTCATTATGAACCACCCCTTGCAGCTTCGTGCTGTTAACCGCATGCTGAGCCTGCAAACCAGTGTAAAGTATTATAGAACTTCGAACTAGTTTGCATAGAAAAACACAGGGTAGGTAGTTATTCGTCTGTTTCAAATAAGAGGAAGTGAAGCAAAATGGATTTTAGATTCCGGCGCAGTAAGCGATGGGTTAGCAATCAGTCTGAGCTCACTTTCAAATTCCATAGAGCTTTTTCAAATTCCACGTTCGTATTTACACGTCTCGTTCTGAGCACTTTCGAAATGCTTCGAGTTTTCAAATATGATCGAATAAGATCCCACACATGACTCATTTTAATGTGTGAGGCTTCTAACTAACCGCACAATTCAATCCCAAAACACAGACTACAAAATCCAAAACCCGTTATTGACACCAATATTCAATTAATTAAATCATCAGCACTATCTCATATCCAAAGGGGAACACAAATACCAGGAGAAACTCAGCAGAAACGGCTAGTGTAGCCCACAGTTGCAAAGCACACAATACCCGCTTGCATCGATAAATTAAATTGCACCAACATCGACCACACAACTACGTTAATAGGTAAATAATCGAATATATGTATCATAATGCGTTTAGCTAGACAGCCAAATCCCCCTAATAGATCTAATTTTGGGATAGACACGTTATACCAGACAACACGGCGCATTGTTTGTAAATTGATTTGATATGCACACAGTTGCATGTTGGCTGGATTATTATTGTTATGATTGCAGTGTATGAATACAGGACTGATGTAATTTATGTTTGGTTGGGCAATATTATATAGCCTAGACCTGCAGTGTCATGAAGTCTGCTAGTGATGTTTTTAAACATGCATTGTGATCACCGACAATACCAAGTGAAGGAGTTTGGTAAAAAGTTGTTTTACGTATCACCTGAGTGTATTTATTTCTTTAACTAAGCCGGTTTTAATACAATTACAAAAATATGAGAGAAAATACAGGGTTATTGGTAAAACATAACAACCCCTTAAGAGGTCATTGTACTCACCATTATGAACAACTTTTACTATGGGACCGAAGCTGTTCCCTACATTTAGACGAGGTATACGAACATAAATTAATGTAGGGAACAGCTGATTTTTTTTCGCGATTTCAAGTTTGGTGCCATAGTAAAAGTTGTTCATAATGATGAGTACAATGACCTCTTAAGAGGCTGTTAATGTTTTACCAATAACCCTGTATAAAATCGTCAAGTTCAGGTAAAAAGTTAATAACGCTTTCATAAATCCCTTTCACAGTACTTCCGAAATACAAATAAAGTTGGTAAAGCAGAATTAGGTCGTACAAATAAAGGCTCCTACAAACAGGCGCGACACGCGATATAATCGCGCGCGACACAAAGGCACCGCCCGTTGTGCGACTTACGGTGCCTTTGTGTCGCGTGCGATTATATCGCGTGTCGCGCCTGTTTGTAGGAGCCTTAATTAAGACTTCGTAATATAGCTTTCCTATGTCTTTAACTTTGTTGTCATTTATAATAATGCAATTTTCGAACAGGTTATACGAAGCAAACAAATAAAACGAGGGGAATGCCAAGATGAAAAAATATTCAAGTTACCCATAATTATTTATGGAGTGTAATAAGATTTAGACTAATATTTACTTAATATACTGGTACCAACTGATGCAGAACGTATATATAAACGAGAAGCAGTACTCAGACAATACAAGTAGCCCTTAGTTTACCCACTCATTGGTAAATCCGAACTAAACAAGCAATGGTTCAATAATATACCGAACAAAAGCTTAAGAGTAGTTGTTAGATCAAATAAAGAAAAGAGCAAACCCCTGAAGTAAATCAACGTACAGGGCAAACAGTAGTCGCGAATCGATTGCAGGCTGGTCGGTACAACCCCTTATCTCAGCCACGCGCACGTGTGAACCCCGTTCAATTTTAATTTCATGCTCAAACAATGACGCTATCGAGCCGGCTATTATTTTGTATAGTCGCCAAGGGTTCTGTTCATCTAAACCCGCCAGATAAGCCCTCAGCTCTTTGTCGTCGCCTGGCCTGATAGCTAATTCGGGAGCGAAGCCGTACATTCGAGACCTCCCGTCTGTCGCAACGACACTTTAGATTCGTCATTAGAATATCGAAATGCTCATTAAAACCGCCTAATATTATGTAAACTGCTTCCTGTAATCAGCGTTCACACATTTAATTAAATTACCTGCCGCTCCGGTGTTTGCGAAACAACTTCAATATAATTTTCAGTTCAAATGAGATTCCTTGAATTTGCATTCAAATCACGAATACAATCGAGGAGTCATGAATATTGCGATTGAATATTTTTTGTTGACCTGTCTGAAGTATTTTTAGGGGTGAAAAGGTAGTGTACCATTTTCCTTTGCCACAATTTTGACACTTCTATGTAATTTGTGTTTAGAATTATTCTTAAAGTTCTACGATAATCAACTGTATTCCAAATATTTATGTTTTCATGCTTATTTACAAATTAGCTTCTGCCCGTGAATTCGTCCGCGTGAAATTTCTTGTTCCCCCGACCCACCCCGTCACACCACATCGCATCGCCTGCCCGTGCTATACTATGTTCTTTCTGCCTTTCTTGTTTTTGCTTGTCTCCTAAGTGTCTCAGCGTGATGTTAAGTAGCCTATAGCCTTCCTCAAAAATTGGGCTATCAAATGCATAAATAATTTTTCAAATCCGACTGGTAGTTCCAGAGATTAGCGCATTCAAAAAAACAAACTCTTCAGCTTTATAATATTAAGTATAGATTAGTATAGATTCCATACAATCTATGCGATAGAAATCGAAACTATAACATACCTCCATAAATCGAACTTTGATCTCAGTTTACAAACACAAACTCATTTTACGAGCCATAAAAACAGGAAACTATTTAACAAAACCTAACTATAATCCAGTTCCATACCTAGATAAGGGTACCTCACAATTCAAATCAGAGCACGTGCTTCCCCATCGAGGATGATTTACCAAATTCCCAACTGCGAATCGCATCATCGCTACCCCCGTGTCTGTGTTTATCAAAACACTTAACGATTTAATATGTTCGCTGAACCCTACCCTCCAACATTAATGATACATGTGCCTGTATCCACGTAGATTATGAGTGTTAGTCCTTGATGAACATCGCGAATAAGATTCTTATCTGTAGTAATAGGATTACCTATGATCTTTATGTTGATGTTCTTAGAGACTAGTTAATCTCTGCGTCCATCTTTTTAATATTGAGCACAGCTGCTTCAATCTCCTCTATCTATCTTTAATTATTTTTATTTTTCGAATGGCAAGTTCAAAAGGTATTTTTTTAAAGAGTCAATTCATCACCTAAAGTGGTACATAAATTAAGACATTCCTAGATTTTGAGTTACAATTATACGTTTTATCAGAATAAATCCCGGCACTAGCCATAGAGAAGTGGTGGCTCAGTAGTTTCGGCCCCAACTTAGGTACGAATCGGCAGTTAGGTTGGTCGTGAGTTCGAACCCAGGCACCGGCCTTACTGTATGTAAATAATTTCATCACCAATGCTCTCGAAACGGTGAAGGAAAACATCGTGAGGAAACCAGCATATCTTTGAACCAAAAATTCGAAGATATGTGACATGTACCAACCCGCACTGGGCCCACGTGGTAGACTACATCCCATTCCCTCACACAAGGAGGAGGCTTGTGTTTCAGCAGTGGAAACATTATAGGCTGATTCTGTATTCTAAAGGCTGTTAGTAAGCTTTAAACAAGAAACAGCATTACAAAATTACTTGTTTACACTATCAAAGAAACCGTACATACTTACATGACTACGTGTACTTCGATTTTATTCGTTGAAACCATCTGCAGCTTTATCCGTAGGGACCTTGACAGAATAGCTTCCACTTTACATTTACCTGACCCACTTTAGTTTGGATAGAAAGAATTTCGCACAGAGTAAAGAAATACGCGTAAAGGGGCTTTTATCTTTTCTCATATAACCAACTAAGATTAAAACAAAAGAAGAATCCCCTGCTAGAGGGGATCGAGGGGTTCAGGATGATTCAGAGGTTCAGGGGAGCAGACCGGAATAACTCGGTTTTTTACACGTACAGTACCCGGCGATAAATATTGCACATCGACCTTTGGAAAGAGACAATCGGCTAATTTCGGCTTCGTAGAGCGTTATCTCTGTCGCACGAAATACAAACAGTCCGGTATCTATTAGGAGCTGTTAAAACAATTATGATTTGCTTCTTTTGATAATTATTTTTATTCTTTGTATAAAATGCTTTTGTGTAAAAAGGTCGATGTGCAATATTTATCGCCGGGTACTGTATGCAGTTGTCTTGTGAATTTTCATTTTATTTAGTCATGCATAATCAGCCTATAATAATGTTCCCACTGCTGGGACACAGGCCTCCTCTCGGTAAGAGGGAGAGGGCCGTAATCCACCACGCGCAGCTCCAGTGCGGGTTTGTAGATGTAACATTTCTTCGAATTCTTTGGTTCTATGACATGCCGGTTTCCTCACGATGTTTTCCTTCATCGTTTTGAGAGCAGTGGTGATGAAATAATTTACACAAACTAAAGCATCTATCTGGGTTCGAACCTACAACCCTCGTAAGTCGCGGCCGTTACCACTTGGCTACCACTGCTCCTCATAATAAGGTTATTTACAAATATGCGGGTTGCTTGTACATTTTTATTATCAGTCGTGACGTTTGCATAAATTACATGCAAACGTAAGATGAACCGACGAAAATAATAAAGATCACTATTTATCAATTTGCTGGTGGAGAGCTGTGGGACTGATGACTGATGAATTTGCTGGTGGGACTACATGACCTGAAGCGCGGTCACTGTCGGACTGCATAGAAAAGAAAGAGAAGCGCGATGACACAACACTGGTAATTTATTGCAAAATATGAAGCAATTATCTATTTACAAAAAATCTATTGTTTGGGCTACTGAATTAAAACACTAGTGCTTTAGTATCATGCTTTAAAAGTCAGTGCTTTAAAATCAGAATGATTGTACGTATATTAATATGGTTTATAATGTATCTTCATGAATTTTTCCTATCGTATCAAATTAGTTGTATCCTAAAGAATATCATATATTTTTCTGCTTTTGTTTACTGTAGTCGATCATATACTTTTATTGCTTCAAAAACTTCGTTTTTTGCGTTTAGATCCAGTAATCCCCTATTGACTGAAGTCTAACCGACTACCAACATAATAATATTCGTTGTTTGATTTTAATTAGCGGTCTAGACTGCGAAACGTTGGCATGGCAGGAAAGACCGATGCATTATTAATGCCTGAATATCGCAAAAATAGGCACATTTTGTCATTAACGGGCGATCATTTCAGCGCCTTCTATTTCACGGATCACAAATTTTTAGTGATCGTTAAAACAAAATGCATAAACGTCGTCTACTGTGAAATTTAAACAAAATTTTGTTTAAAGTTTATTATCGGGAGACTTTTAAACTCAAGTAGGTATATATAAAGTACTGTGAGTGCTATAAAGCTATACAATGTACCCTCAAAGTCGTTGCTGTGAAGGTTCGTTTACTTCAGTCGTGGTGTAACTAATCTGAGAATATAGCATCTAGACTTGACTTTATTAGACTGGAATATACATAGCCCTGTGTACACGGAACGGTTTCTTTACGGTACGGCGTATAAACCGCAACGTAGAAAAAACGTGTTTGACAACTAGCTTCCATAGTGATCCATACAATACTGACGAACCGTGCCTGCACACGGGGCGGGAAAACACTGACGAACCGTGCCTGCACACGGCGGGAATACACTGACGAACCGTGCCTGCACACGGCGGGACAACACTGACGAACCGTGCCTGCACACGACGGGACAACACTGACGACCGTGCCTACACACGGCGGCGTATATAATAGAATGGAATACACTTTACTATGTACATACACCATAAATATTACAGATGTTTAATAAATGTAGAAATATTATAAACCGCGCCATAGAAAAAACGTGCCTGTCAACAAGCTTCCATAGTGATTCATACAACACTGACGACCATGCTCACACACGGCGAATAAACCATAGTTTTGCGCGGCGGGAAAAACGTATGTGTACAAAAGGGCCTTAGACTACCTATGTCACATTCGTCAACTAAGTGTGACTAAGTGAAATCAATTTGATTTACAACATAAGCCATGTGTGATAAACCGATTTAGAATTAATTACTTTACATTCTATGTTATCATTATTTCGTGGAAGATGTTAATAGGTAGGTATTCCAGTTAATTTGAATTGATTTAATATTCAATTGAATTCAGAGTAATATTAGATTTAAGCTTTGTAAGTAAAATTAATAAATCATTATATTTCCACTTAATGTTCAGACCAGTTTAAGAGCGTTTACGCCGTACGGCATTTCATACAAACTTTCAATCCCTTGTTTTTCGAAATGAATGAACCGTTTTTAATGAAACTTAATACGCATAAGCAGGATACAAAGGTCTAAAATGTTCCTCAAGAACATTTTTGAAAAATAGTGTTACAGCCAAATTAGTCCGATTTTAAATTTTCCATAGAAACAGATTTCCAGTTATCTTTTTTAAATAAGACATTTCGAAAATGTTCTTAAAACGGGCTTGAAAGTTTGTATGAAATGCTGTACGGCGTAAACGCTCTTAATATTGTTTCACAGTGCAAAAGAAACTATTTTGTTTTTCTTGTAACTAGGAGCCCTGATTTACGTAAGTCTTAGATAAAATATCTATAGGTACTATATTATTAATATTATAAATGCGAAAGTATGTGTGTCTGTTACCTCTTCACGCCTAAACCGCTGAACCGATTTAGATGAAATTTGGTACAGAGATAATTTGAGTCCCGGGAAAGGACATAGGATAGTTTTTATCCCGATATTTCTACGGGATCGACACTTATGCGGGTGAAACCACGGGGCGCTGCTAGTTTTTTCATAAAAACTCTAAAAATGTCCTGTATAAGACATGACTCAACACAAGCTCAACATGTTTCCAAATTCACCACATATCGCGCCAACGTGTGCCATAAAAACTTCACACTTACCTGCCGAAGAACTCGAATTTTCTCTTTGATTTTATCGATCTGGATTTCTACATCTATACAAGTCGTAATAGGGTAACTTCTAATAAGAAAACTTCTAATAGACCGTTTGAAAGTCCGATCCTGGGCGATATCGGGCTAATGAGCTAAAACAGACTGGTGTGCGATGATTGCGTGCCGTCTGGCTACAGGGTATAATTTAGTATTTTTAGTGCCGTAGTTACACGTGTGTGAGCCTGCGCTGGGAATGGTGCGGATTTTTCGTCTGAGAATTACTAGAGGTAATATTTTGGGGTAAATAATGCGGGTTTGTTTAAACTTGAGTCTTTATTTACCTATATGATAAAACCACCTACAAATTCGTAAAAAAAAACATAACGTAGGTCTTTGGTTTTTATTAAGATTTTATTTTATTTTTTATTTATGTTCAACAGCGTCTGTATATAATATACTAGCTTCCGCCCGCAGCTTCGCCCGCCAGGTATGTCGATAAAAACTATCCTATGACCTTTCCCGGGATGCAATCTATCTCTCTGCCGCTTTTTTCGAAAATGATGATGATGAACATGTAGGTAGGGATGCACGCCTTATTTATTGATTTAACATAAAACGGCCAAGGCCAATTACATACATTACATTTGTAATACCAAAACTACTATAATACAAAGAATACAACTACACGACGTTCATATGCTCATCTCACTTCGTCCTTATTACTTTACAGTTATGAACAGACAATGGTATAATTTTGCACTAGATTAAAATGAATGGCCCTTTTCACTTACACCATACATAAAATAAAATAAAAAGTTCCGTACATTTTCATGAGATCACGAGTTACAAAGGCGAAAAACTTGACAACTCCATTCAGCGAACACCATTTTAATCAATAAACGATTCCTTTACTGTATGGTTGCTCGTACTCATTCCGGAAATCACTTAACAAAATAAAAAGGAATCCATTTATATACAAAGTACGGCTGCATGTTGCTCTTGCGTCGATTCTTTATTTGAATTATCTCAATTAAGTCTACGTTTTGTTTTACCTCACCCTGTACAAAGGATTCCAATTATTGTTTGCATATTACTCGAGTGTATGAATAAACTTTATCTCTTGAATTTATTTATTGAAATCATTTATTTCTGACCAAAGGTATAAGAATAAGGTAAGATATTTTTATTATTCTGATACTCGTTTATGCGACTTCAAGCTAAAAAAAAGCTTGTAGATGTCAACTAAAGTCTTATGATTAGATAATTTATATTTACCTGTCTACTAACAATAAGATTCTTTATTGGATCACGTAGGTGACCAAAATGGACTCTCTAATCTGTACGCTAGTAATAAATTAATAAACTACATAATATCCATGCAACCACCAATTACTTGACAGTGGACCTTAACGGGTTGAAATAATGATGTACCTACATTTTAATACTTATGATAAAATACAGAATATGTTTTCCATCCAAAAAAATATCATCTACATTAATTTTAATACTGGCACCTCTTTCAGACTAACAAAAAGGGGAAAAAAAAACCCCTGTGGACACTGCACCGAGTGGAGATGGAGAGCGTTAATTGAAATTAAACAAAGATTAGCTACCGATTGCCGACGGATCATTGCTGCGCCGTTGGCAAGAACCTATCTCGTTTTAAATACCAATTCATGGAACGGGATCCAGTGCAGACTGGAATGTTTATTGAAAAGTAATGCTGGCATTATGGGGTTAAAAGTTCGGAGTTGTTTCTGATAAATTTTTTACAATATTATAGAAAGGTTAACATTTTTATTTTAGACTCATGTGCATATCTCGTAGGTATGCGTGGCTAGTTAAGGACTCGGTTGGAGCTCAGTAATAAATTCCCATAAGCCTATACGTAAATTAAGAGGTTATCATTATGTTAATTTGTCTTGGGCCTCTTAATCTGTTCTGTTTCCGTGGTGAACATGAAACCAATTAATATTTATGAGCCAATAGATAATAGGTATAGACGCTAACACATCAAGCTACTACAATCTGTCAAATTTCTTTAATACATTCTCAACTTTATCGCTAAAGTATAAGGTTCAAAGTTGATTGGGTAAAATTGACAGTTCCGGGTAGCTTGATGTGCTGGCGTCTGTACTCCTAGTAGATACCAACATATTTTAATATAGTGGCCAATTATACATTGTGTTGAGAACGCTGTTCCATAAGTGACATGGTTCAGAATTAACGTTTATTCAAATGTGAAGTCTGGGTCAAAAAAACTATGCTTTTATAAAAATGAATGGCGCCCCAAATTAGGATTGTTAATAGGACTATAGGATTAAAAGGGATAAATTATGTATTTCAGACATAGATCGATCTAGACTATTAATTTTAGACTAGAATTAAACACAGTTTGTACCTACATCTACAGTTGTAAAACCTTTTTACGTTTAAGTATGTATCTCGATTAAATGGAATTCTTCTTTGTTTTTATGATCTCAAAGAGCGATACAATTTGTTTTTATTGATGCACTTAAATTTAAAACTTCTAAAAGTAATTTGC
Organism: Luperina testacea; assembly: GCA_927399505.1. Lineage (NCBI taxonomy): Eukaryota > Metazoa > Arthropoda > Insecta > Lepidoptera > Noctuidae > Luperina > Luperina testacea. The sequence goes on along the minus strand of OV656768.1, from coordinate 9,968,243 downwards.
AGGTCGTTCAACAAAATTGTACGTTCAAAATTTCACGAGAAATCTTCACTGCGATTTTATATAAGTGAGTAGTCACCCACTTGGTATACAAGTCACTTAATCAACAAACGGAAGGCTTCGTTCATTGTTATCTTCTTTTATTAGCTCCCCACCCTGAATTTATTACGTAGCAGTAACTCAAATAAGTGAATTCGCTTTAATGTAGAAGAGAAAAAAAACTTGTAAAATTCTGGTCTACTGGTTGAAACCGAACAATGGACCCTCACAGATGCTAGTCACGTTTTGTCGCCTTAAAAATGTGACGCTTAAATCCATAAAGTACTCGAAAGTATTACTATTCCTCGTCGGTATTTCCTTTGAACTGCATATTATTATATTAGATTTTTCCTCCACTAACTCCCTTAAAAACATCCATGGAGGAAAGGATTTAGATTTTATTACAGTCTCTATAAAAATTATGAAAATAGGAATGATTATGTTCATCTTCATAAAGATCAGAGATGTCAACTCGAAGGACGTGACGTCGTGGACGAGTATGTTTAACTGGGACAAACTATCCAGTTAGGTAGGTCCAACTTCGAGAAAGAGGTCAATCGTCGAATTCGACGTCTACTGGGCAGCGTTCGGGAAGCTACGCAATATCTTCTCGTCCCACATACCGCAGTGTCTCAACACGAAAATCTTTGACCAGTGTGTATTGCCAGTGATCACATATGGCATTGAAATGTGGTCGCTCAGAATGAGCCTTACTAGAAGGCTAAAAGTCACCCAAAGGGCAATGGAGAGGGCTATGCTTGGAGTTTCCCTGCGTGATCGAATCAGAAATGAGGCGATCCGCGGTAGAACCAAGGTAACCGACATAGCCCGAAGAATGGGGATTGTCCAAAATTTCTAACCATTATATTTTATTTTATTTTTTGTAAATTTAGAGCATTTTGAGAAACTAATTTGAATATTTTGATGATTGGCTCAATAGTTATTTTAATAAAAATTATTTAATTATTTTAAGTTTTTAAGGTAGGTGACGTCATCCAGTAGCATAAAGATTAAGTGCCGTTGCCTTACTAGTACATTATTAAAAATTTTAATCTGTCAACACAACGTCAACAATGTCACATCTGTCGAAGTGTCAATAGGCCGAATAGACGTCTTAAATAATCAAATCCTAGCTTAGCGTATTTATTTACAAATGGTTTTTTTATGTGTAAGTGTCCTCCAAGGAATATATTACTACTCTCTATCGTCACTAGAACAATCGACGCGGCGACTTAGAAATAGAATAATAACGCACGCGGCGACATTATTACTATTATTGCTGCAAGTTGGAACAAAGCACTTCCTGTATTCCATAACTCTTCCAGTATATTAAATATTGTCGAGTGTTGAAATAATGTATGCATGTAATGTAATAATGAGATTTATAAACAAGAATGTTTATATTGTTGACATATTTACAATAATTTGACATTTGACAGATTGTAGACAATACTTGCCTCTTACTTTTTATTTTCTGAGGCAACGATACAAAACTGTACAGCCAGTCGTACGTAATTTGAAGGGCAAAGAAGGTCAATCGTATTTTATCAAAAATATCAATAACATATGAATATTTTTCAAAATTAATTAGTCCGTAATGATGGGTTATTGTACATTCGTCACAAAGTAAATTCGCCACGAAAAAAAGTATGTGTAAACTCGTCACAACTCTATGTTTATGAAAGAAAATCCGCCATATTGTTTATTTCCGTACAGACAGCAGAAAAATCAAACAATAAAGAATAAAACGTTATTTCTTTATTTTTCATAATCATAGAAATTTACATAAAAATCACAGTTCTACTTATAGCTAAAATATACAGTAATATTGACAGCGTGACATCATCATAATCATCTTTTTTTTTTTTGTAAATTGCATCTAAATAAAAAGGCGCACTTTTACTTATAATATATTTATTGTAATAGGCTGATTTTCCTGATATTTTTGTGGTATAATAACATCTTCCGGTATAACATGGCCGATACGGCTAGAAAGAGATAGATACAGCGAGCGAGCGAGCGCGTGATAGCATGTGCAGGAGCGCAGGAGAAAACAAAAATTTGGAAATCATTTTCATTTTGAGCACTAAAAATCAATAACTTTGTTTTCTACCAGTACTTTATGCAAAAAATATGTACCTATGCAGACTTGTGACGAGTTTACACATATTTTTTATGCATGTGACGAATACACTTTCAATGTATGGAGTTTAAAAAATGTGACGAATTTACTTTGTGACGAATGTACAATAACCCGTAATGATCAGTAACGCTATTCCTCGAAATGGTTTTTCAATTACAACATTTAAAAAAATATGAACAATGCCCATTGTCACACTTAAGTGGCAGTAGGAAGGTCACATTGCTCGCAGAACAAATGGCCGATGGGACCGAAAGGTTCTAGAGTGGCGACCGCGTACCGGAAGATGTAGCGTTGGAAGGCCTCCCACAAGGTGGACCGACGACCTTGTGAAGGCCGCAGGAACCTGTTGGATGCGAGAAGCACAGAACCGGTCGAAGTAGCAGTGCTTGGGAGAGGCCTATGTTCAGCAGTGGACATCTTTCAGCTGAAATGATGATGATGATGATGTTCGTCTTAAGTGGAATTCTCAAATAGTTTTACAAAACTGTATGATTTTCCAAGTATTTGTAAATAATATACCTTGGTACCTAATCTACATTCTAATTTTATCATTTCTACGTAATCAATGTTTAGTACAGACGATCAAGTATCAGTGATAAACAAGTTTAATTGAAATAATGTTTACATCACATACAGACTAAGTAAATTCATTTACTAGAATAGTTGAAATAATAAACATCAGCGAAACATTAATGTTAGGCGTCTAACTTAAATTCAGTCGAGTTCACTGCAAGGTTACTTACATAAAGTTCGATAAATTATAATTTATCATTTGCCTATCAGGGGTCCGTGGCTAAATAATAACAGCCGCACAGGTCGATTGATCAGGTTAAGCTACGCTTGCCGCGGTTGGTGTGTGGATGGGTGACCATCTTTACATACCGAGATCCCTCCGTGTCTCGGAAAGCACGTTAAGCCGTTGGTCCCGGCTGTCATTCGTGGATCTTTGACAGTCGTTACGTGTAGTCAGAAGCCCGAAAGTCTGACAACCAGTCTTATCAGGGGGTACCGTATTACCCAGTAACTGGGTTGTGGAGGTCAGATAGGCAGTCGCTCCCTGTAAAATACTGGTATTCAGCTGCATCCGGTTATCGTGGATCTTTGACAGTCGTTACGTGTAGTCAGAAACCCGAAAGTCTGACAACCAGTCTTACCAAGGGCTATCGTATTACCCAGTAACAGGGTTGTGGAGGTCAGCTAGGCAGTCGCTCCCCAAATTAAATATTTTTCATTTTTCTGAGAAACTCCTAAAATAACCCATTGTAAAATAAAATAATTAAAGCTGTGTCCGAATGGTGGTCAATGTCAGAAGAAACCAGGGTCGTCCAAAAGCGCGTTTGGTTGATAATATTGTGAAAGTCGAAAGACACCTGGATTTGGGCCTCTACCACCGGAACTGGGAAGTATGGATGAACAACGGGGAGGCCTATAACCAGCAGTGGATGATTCCGGGCTAAAAATATGATGATTATGATGACCTGGTTTGTCCGGGTCAGCAGGATTGTCCTGGTCAGCGGGATTGTCTGAAAGGGTTACCGCTGGCCCGGTACATAAAGGGCTAAGGAAGAACACGGGTGGGTTTTAGTCAGTAAGAGTCTGATACTCCCTTCCGCTCAACCCTAGAGCGGGGGGGTCATTTGATGACTTCCCATCCTGAAAAAAAAACAAAAAATCCCTATCGCCTGCGCTCGGATAATGCCGTAGTTACCATCACGCACTATACGTGATTAAAGCATTCTAAGGTCCTTTTAACTGACAGGAAGACGTATGTATCTCCGCATCCTCTTTACCTCAAACAGAACCTGGTAGAGGCCCAAGAATAATTACCCTGCTCTTTTTTTAATTATCTAGTAACTTCTCCCGCTCTGGGCGGAGCAGGAGCAGGTGTCAGACTTTTACTGACTAAAACCTACCCATTTTCCTTCAGTTGCTTGTGCCAGGGGCCACGGTAAGTCTTTCGAATAACCCGCGATCCTGGACAACTGGATAGTTGTCCAGGATCGAGCTGGATAATTATCCAGTGGATCTGGATAGATCCACTGGATAATTATCCAGCTTAGATGGTTATTTATTTATTATGGCACTCCGACGACTAATTAAAAAACATTAACAGAGCACTTAGTCTTATTATATAACTAGCTAACATCTAATACGTTGTAATGCCTTTATTTTGGAGGATCCTTCTACGGCGCGCACACAAAAACTTGCCAAAGTTTCATCACAATCGGTCGAGCCATTTTCGAGTTTTAGAGAGACTAACGAACGGCAATTGATTTTTTTTATAAGAAGAATATTACTACAGCGAACTTGTCAATTAAAGGTGTGCACAGCACTTACATAGTTTGCCTATTTGATTTAACTAAGTATTTACAGATATAAAGATAATATAAACATAAAATCAAATGCGTTCACAAGTAATATAAATATTGTGACACAAATTGTTAGTAGGTAAGTAATCTTTAAAGAAAAATCAACACTCCCAAAAAGAGAGAGTGTGAATTAGGTAGATAGTATGCTTAACAATGAGGCTTTCTGACAGTTTCTCAGTAGATAATACTATCCTGAAATGTGTTACAATAGTGTTGATTATGAATAATTCAAGCATCAGGCTACACAAACACCGTATCTTGAACGCTAACAAACTGCGGTGTGTACAAACCAATAGCGTCGGAGACGGCATACCGATTGCCGATCTGCATATTCGAATAGCTAAGTGATATTCCAACTATCCCGCCTCCCATGCCTGTCTATAGAAACTGAAACATAAAATCCATGGAATGCCGATAACGGCCGACCCCACTCTCGGCGCTCGGTAACGTGTCAATGTATTGAATTTCAAAGATGATTAATAGTAGGATTACTTGAATTCTTGGACCTATTCTGTTTCGTTGTTGTTTTGTTTTGAAGCACGCACGTTGGGGTTATTGGTTAGTTTATGCTAGTTTATGGGAAATTTTCACGTCGCAAATAGGTACGTACCTATCTACCATTATATTTGGAGTAACTTATATGGCAAATAATTTAATCTGATGTTCTGTGTGTCGTAATGTTAGTTACTTTGCATACCTACTATTGTACATTGGATCCAGTTTTTCTAACTGAACAGACAGATGTGCTACTGAGGAGTTTGTTGCGCCACTTTCTCTTCCCAGCAAAAGCAATAGGAAGTGGTGAAGGGCGGGCGTTTTGGGGGCTGTATCATGTGTTTGTGACGTTTGAAAAGTACTGGTTCTAGCCTACTTTGAATAAATGACTTTTGAATAATTATTAAATTAATTTTCCTATAAACGAATCAAAAGGAGTATATGTTACGGTCGTAGCGGATGGCGTTCTGTAGGTTTTGCTTACCCCATTGGAATAAAGCATGAGTTTATGTATGTATGTATGTAAATAATATCCAATCAGACATAATTGTCTACATTGCCATCAGCTTGGGTAGGTACATCTCTATTGTGACTGGTTGGTGCCAGACATCATTAAACATTCAGTGACGCTACCTAGAAAATTAATGCTTGTGGTGGTTTTTGAGAATGCTTTGGATGCTTTAATTTCATGCTTCAAAGTCACTGTATTATCAATCAATCAAATATTTTCGTTTGCATACCTAATTATACCTACCTATATCTACTTGAAAAACTCCCCGGACTATGCTAGGTCATCATCATCTTAGCCTTTTTCAACTATGTTGGGGTCGGCTTGCAGTCTAACCCGGATGCAGCTGAATATCAGTATTTTACATGGAGCGACTGCCTCATATGACTATTCTAGGTAAAGGGGTAAATACATTCCATAAAAATACAATTAACTACCTAATTTGACAAATGACACTAATTGCCTTGGTTCAACTATTACAAAATAGAGTTGTTCAATTTAGGCTACGTATATAATAGTTCGAACATATGTATAACGCTAATTAATTACACAGAATTTGTTAGCAATCATCTAAATTTATGGTACCACAAGGAATGACTAGCTAGGTTAATATTTTAATAACAAAGAAATTCAATTTGATTAATTAATCAGCTCTGTATACAGTGTGGTTTGTATTGTTACAATGTCTACCTTGTAAATTGTTTGCCGGATTAATCCTTACATTATTGAAGTTGAAACAATTTTCTTTAGATTATTCAGATTTTGGTATTTTTTTCGAATGTTGTGTTAGGTACTTACCTATATTAGATACCTACCTACCTGATACCTTACCTAGATTTTGTTAGAAAATTAAATAACAAGTCTAAATCTACCATGATGGTTCAGTTAATGTTTCTATTTCTTCAGATTTTTCGCCAATTTGTGTTTTTCTTTAAAGTACTTACCTGATCTGATAGTGTACTAAAACAATATAAATTCAAGTGAAATGCTGTTCGTTGCTAAGCGCATAACTTGAGAACGGCTGGACCGAATTGACTCTTCTTTTTAAAATGTTTGTATTAATCCGAATAAGGAAAAACAATAACTTGAAAAAGGTACGTACTAAATTGAAAAACTGGGAATATTAAAAAGTCGTTTTTTCTATAGGATTTTTGTATGACCTATTGAAAGAAAGAAAGAAAAAGTATTTATTGCGGTTTGTACAGAAAGTTCTATACGAGGCCAAAAGGCTCCTATCTCAGCATGATGCTGCGACATTTAAAAATAAATGTACAGTAATCGGGTCGGGTCAGCACGTATAGAAAAAAAAATTGAAATTAATTAACAGTCTCATGTCAAGAGGAAACTTTCTACCTTAAACGAAACACGTTTTCAAAATCTACTCCTCATACAATAATAGAGAGAGGAAATATTATAAAGTCAAAAATGAAATGGTTAACTTCACACAACATTACCATGAAATAAATAGTAATATTCACAGTGCAATATCAACACATTTTTTCTGAACAAAACCTTATTTCACAGTGTGTGCACATGACGGTATATCTTGTCTGATTTCTCAAGAGCGTAGCAAAAAATGTTTGGCTCACATCAACCTTATTGTTGTAACAATTTTACATAAAGGAAGATTAATATTTCTTTATTTTCATACACAATACTATCTAGTTTCTTTTGTTTTCGGAACCACGAAGTTTTCATGCGTTCCCATGACAACAGGTATTTTAAGATTGTAGGTATATCAAAAAGTTATTTTATGGTAAAATTTTCACAATGAACTATTTTACGGTTGATTTAATTTGACCAAAATTGTGAGAATATACAGGGTAACATCGTTATTATATACCATTCAAAAACAAGTTCTCTAGTAAAATCCGTGTTGAATAATAAAGGGTCGTCATTGTTGTCTAGATATAACAATAATACAACACCAACGTCTCCAAATGAAATATTTTCTCAGTACAGCAAACATTTGTTGAATTCATAAACTTCTCTCATAGGCCGACTTTTTCCCCTGTCGTTTCGGATGCCCAAAAGTGTGAAAGCATGTTGAACAAGTCGAGAAACCCGGGAAAGGGGAATGTCTCCCACATGACAGGCATCACCTCGGGCGATACTGCTTTTTACCAACCACCCCTGTCGTAAAATGGGGACGAAATTGGGCCATCATTCCATATTATAATTTTGAATTAGCCTCCTGCGTAATCCTCTTAAAATCTAGTGGTCTCGTTCAGAATGAGTTGTGTGATTTAATGTCCTAAAATAGATATATATTTTGGACGTTGAAATTAATTAAGCGTGCCGAAAATTGTCCCTAGTTTTAAACGCGAATTTTCGAACATTTAACGCTGTTATTGCAGCTAGCGTGAAACAATTTTCAGTGTTAAATAAAATAGTTGCAGAAGCTCGTGTATCAAGTTCTTCCACTACATTATGACGGCTAGTTTTAGAATTTCCTCATAATAGCGGCTAGGTAGTCACATAAGCCGGTGTCTCTCCGACTCCATATTTCATACTCGGACGGGGAATGCCTGGCACGCAACGGTCCCGCGTCGAATATTGGTCAGTGTTAGGTATTCCTGACTAGCTTCATTATTATTTTATAGGAATATGTTGGGGAAATTGAAGTTGCCGATAGACTTCATAAACTACTAGAGAAAGTTTGAAAATATTTTAGTAGTAGGTGTAACATCGGAGTACTGTCTGACAACTTTCGAACAAGCATATTTATAACTTTGTAACTTATTCATAAAAAATATTAATTAACAACGTATTCGCTTCCACACTGTAGCGCTGTGCCAACACGTGTAATGCGTAACTTAACACCGCGGGCACACATGCTGACTCTATAGAGACGTATTTTCATAAAGTGTGAAAAAAGGTAAGGCTCTGTTGTTCAGAGGTGCGAACCGAGTCTCATATTACCGATAGACAAAACGATCCGACAGCGAAAACTATCAAACTAAACCAACCACAACAATCTCACGTTGCCAAGCTGTTTCCTACTGTAATGCGAAAACAACACAGTTCCATTTTGATAATAGCAGGGTAGACTTGCGCTGTATTACTTCCGGCACAAATTATACTTTATCCTTGAAGACCCAGAATAGACAAAAGTCACCCTGCTCGACGATCGCCTCCATTCGAATTTAGACTTTATTTGAAAAGAACAAAACTGTCATTTTCGCTCTCGTTTTATTTTAGCTTCCATTGGAAAATGTCATCGCGACAGGACTAGGCGTAAGTGAACGCGTCAAAGTGTAAAATGAGGGGTTTTGCGCCGTGTCAGTGAAAGTCATTAGGAATGGAATGGATGAAAATTGCGTGCATATTTAGGTAGCTCTCTAAGTTAATATGAACGACGTGATGAAATGAAAATGTCCCGACGTTTTTGTCGTTTAATCTCGAGTGATTTTTTGGACCATTTGGAATTTGTTTTTTTATTAATTTTGTTCGACTGGATGATTATGAACGGACGAAGGGATCTCTTTATTTTGAGGCAGCTTCGTAATGTAGGTAGTATGAGGTAGTGTGTATCTATGTGATTGTTATTTTGCATGTGCGGTACGTAGCGGGTTAGATGCAGTGCGGTGGCTAAATCAAAGACAACAATGGGTGGGTCGGATTGTCTGCGCGGCGCACTTTGCGCCACTTTCGCTACTTTGTGGATTGTGGAGAGGCAACGGAGGTGGCGGCTCGCAAAATTAGATCGTACTGTCGGAAAAAATGTTTACCTCGCTGATTGGATTTTATATTGATGGCTCGTAGTTATACGAACACTCGTTTTCAGCGTTATTTGCGAGAAACTGAGAAGTGTACTGTTAATCTACTTAAGAAACCTTAGAAAAAATTACTTTGAATGTTTCTATCGTGAACTTGAAACGTGTTTCTTCAGTAGTAAACATTGTTACTTTTTAATTTAAGTATGTTTTTTTATTTTCTCTCCGTGGAATTTTTCTGCTATCTGTATTGCTAACCAGACCATTAAAAGCGAGGGTGTGAAAATTCGCAGCTTATTTTCACCGTGCGTTACTACGGATCTACATCAAGTACCTATGCATGTATACGTCAGTTTGTCTGCCATTGAAATACAACTGTTGCGTATAATGAAGTAGTTTTTTAGTACCTATCTATTATTTCTATAGGTAGATAGATACAAAAGATTTATTCAAGGTCGGATCCATCGATCAAACTGTTATTAAGTACTACGTACCTAATTATACCATAGTTTAGACTATTTCATAATCAAAGGGTAGATCATTAAATACAATTATTTTTACTGACGTCAATGTCGAACCTACTTCAAATTAACATTATAATTACACAATAATTACTACTCAAACAGCCCTAAATACATTCATATTCAATTAATTTCTAAATTAAATAACGTCAATACCATAACCTCATAAGCTACGTGAAAATAATAAGGGATTTAAAGTTTTCGAAAAGAATATTTTTAATTGAAAATGGAATACAAAAAGCGAACGAACGTGGGGCGACAGTGGTGTAGCAAATTAAAGAGCAGAAATATTAGAAGTGCAGTTTTCTGGGATGTTTAATGTCGTTTCATTTTTATCTGGCCAGTTTCTTTTGTGCTTGTCATGCTGTTATCTACGAGTCTGACAGTTTGCGAGTTGACGGTATCGTTGCAGTGGCACTGTTTTGCCAAAGATGCAAACTGGGGCTGTCAAGCAGCCGACGGTGTTACTTATGCTTATTTTGCCTTGGATACACTGACTTTTGAAATTTTTATTGAATTTAAATTTTCGAATCAAAAACAGCAAGCTGTTGTGTTCGAATTTTGGATTTAGGACATGCCAGTTTCCTCAAGATGTTTTCCTTCACCGTTTTGAGAGCAGTGCTGTGGTGATGAAATTATTTACACAAAGTAAAGCGTTTGACTGGGTTCAAACCCACGACCTATAATAAGATGGAGATATAAGAAGAGGTAACGACCCCGACTTGCGAATTATTCGCAAGTCGGGGTCGTTACCTCTGGGCCATCATATCTCTTAACATCTTCCAATCCGCACTCGGCTCGCGTGGTATATTATAGCCCACTCCCGCTCGAAGAGAGGGGGCTTGTGTTCCAGCAGTGGGGACATCATAGGCTGTTATACTAAGCTGCTGATAGGGTATAATGTAGCTTTAAAAGTGTGGAAAACTCTTATCAAGAGTCAAGACAAGACAAGACTCAAGACAAGACTCAAAACAAGACAAAACTCAAAACTCAAGACTCAAGACTCTTCTCTTGAATGCCTTTTTACTCGACCAAATATCTTCTCCAGATAGACGTTGGAGTTAGTCCCGCTTTGCAGCCACTGTGGAGCAAAATTTCCATAATCATCACACTTAGCAGGCGGCTTAGTGATCACAATTTCATGTTATTATACTAGGTAAATACCGCTACCCATTTCCGTGGGATAACTCCTTAGCTTCTTACGACACCCAAGGGAGGAGACGGGGTGGCCATGTTTGGAACCGGGAACCGCAGGATACGTCTCTTAAGTAGGTATAGATGCATTTGTAATATGGAGATATTTATGGGTTAATTGAATGGATATTGGTATTTTATTAGCATATTGCCAGCTATACGTAATATATCTCCAGATATCTTTTAACCGACTAGTAAATTAGGTACTTGCGTTCTACTCTTCTGTTAACGTTTATTGATGTTTATACACAAACACATGCCGTACCCGTAACGATTTTCTCAGAAAGCTAAATATAGAAAGTACTCTGCATCCTTTGACATTCTCTATTAAAGAAATAGTAGGTATATATTAACCATTCCTTTGATCATTTAATATGCCTATCAAATAATTTCACTCTATGTTTTTCATCTCAAATTGTGGGTACTCTTGACATTGTCTGTCATATCGAATATCAAGTAATTTTTAAAATTAGAACACCGTCGTTCATTCAATACATAAACCGTGATGAATATCTCAGTTCCTTTCAAGACGCAGCACAAAGCGCACGCGTCAGCCTTGTGTTATATGACGCGCTCTTAAGACATCTAAAATGGGTTACTGGGGTACCAGCCGATGAGGGTTGGCTTTCATTACTTATGCACTATTGTGTGTCTTAAAGACAAGACGACACAGATTCAATCGTTTATAGGAATTGTGTAAATAAAGGAGATCGTATTTAGGTAGGAGAAGAACTAAATAAGATAGATGATCCTTACTTGTGTCTTAAAATTGTAATAAATGTTATGACAAAATTCAACATTTTTGTGATAAGATAGTCTGACTACTTGGAATCAAACCCTTTGAATAGAATGCTTTCGTAGTGTGATTCCAGTTGTAGGGAGCAATTAAGTTGATAGAACCTAGTGTGTTGAATACGATGAAGATCTGACGACTGATACCGCACCATAACTTGGTAACACGCTATCAATCTCTATCTGAATCGTTTTGGAGGTTTTTGTTAATCCATTGCTTCATATGTTCAAAAAATGTGTCTGCTCAACAACGTAAGTAACGCAATGAATGTTGTTGAACTGTCGAAATAAAAGCCATTGCTGACAGTGTGTTACGCAATTACCCTGCTGGTTGTAAGAAAATAAAATTTTGCATGACTGTTACAATACATCATACATCATGTATCAGAAATGTGTGTGTCATATTTAAGGTAGGTAGGTAGTGGAACTTCCCGACCCAAATGTATAGACAGCTGATTATTTTTCGCGATTACGATTTTGTTCTCATGTCCCAGTGTTCACTGTGATGGTCTGTAATACACCCTTAATATGAACACACATTTCTGATACACGCTGTATAACAACTAGATCAACTGATTATTTTAAAGTGAATTTAAACTTCACTTTTTCGCTCAAGTTCTAATAATAAAAGAAAATGTAAAAAAAACTAAAAATACATCAACAAGAAATAAGTATCTACCAAACTTTCATCTCTACAATCTCCGCTCTTGATTTTAATTTACAAGTTGTTGAATATCGAAAACTAACTTCGTACACGAAATTATTAATAAGCTTGTTAAAAGTGCCGATGTTTACAGGATATCTGGAGCATAAATTCAAAATATTAGGTGAAACCTAACAACCCAAAATCGCCTACGCGCTCTAAAATGTTTGTGTTTTAAGTACTTAGATGTTCCTCTTTCGGTGTTTCTGATTTATTATTCAAAGGATTTAATTAATGTTTACCTGTATTGGTCACTTTTATGTAGGTACACATAACTACACATAAATCCTATGATCTATATAGATATACGAGTGATATACTCGTATAATGTTTTATGTACAGACGCCAGCACATCAAGCTGCTAGAATCTGTCAATTTAAAAAAAATAGATTTTCAACTTTATTTCTAAAGCATAAGATTCAAAGTTGATTGGGACAATTTGACAGTTTCGGATAGCTTGATGTGATGGCTGGCGTCTGTACCTATGCCTTGACTACAATCCATCACTGACCTTTCGCTTATCTAGAGAGACACGCAAGGTTTGTCTGTCCGAAAGAACTTAGGTAGGTACCTATCCAAATCAATGGACTATATCTATTGAATTTCCAAGCACTCTACTAAAATGAAAAAAGGAAATTACAAACGAACGGACACCAACAACGGCATAAATATTCAGATTAGGCATCTTCATTTGTAGGCAAAAACTGTCAAAATTGTATTATTATTTTTTGCTCTGATAATTAGTTGCTTGGACAGTTCCCCAGCTTATGTAGACCAGTCAGATATAACAGGAAATAGTAAAGTAGTCTAGCTGAGGACTGCAAGTTACAGTAGGCCCAGACAGTGATAACAGAGCCAATATTAAGCTGGCCTCACAGGTCAGTGTTACCAGCGGCCAGTGTTATGTTTGAGTGTTGTCACATTCGACTGTTGTGCCAATTAATGAAAACATTCATACTGCGCAGATCACCTGGTATTAAAAACGATGACTTTTGGATATTTAAGGAATCAGTCGGGCAACATACGCCGTAATCTATGAGAGATGATTCATGTTTTAAGAAGAAAAGTTACATCTTTACGTGCTTCTGCAATCCATAGAGAGCATCTTATTGGTATTTGTTAAGAGTTATTCCAGTCTCATTCCCTGAAACCCCCTCCACCCCCCCTCGATCCCCTGCTAGTTCTTCTTCTGTTTTAATCTTTGTCTTATCCACTATAAAGTTTCTCATTCCGGTCTGATACAGTTTTTCTTTTGTTTTTATTCCTGAAGGATCGTCAGCAACAAAATATGCGTACAGGGTTTCTTGAAATACATACGTTCGTAATTCTTATTGTAACGGACACGTGTATGTTAATATTGAGGAACAACGACTTTACATTATCATAAAAATCACATGAATAAAAGGCACATTGGATACAATATTTAGTCGCTGTTGCATAACGGCTGCTCGGATTTCCACGAAAGAAGCTCACGGCCAATATTTCCTCTCACTTATGTTGGTTTTCGGCAATATTTCATATTAATCCGTTGATACGTTTATCAGCTTTTCCTGTATTGGTATAAACGACAAAAATATGTTTGTGAGAGGAATACTGCTTTATTGGCATAAAGCGATAATATATATTTCTATTATTGTTATTTAAATGTTATCTGGTGTTTATTATGTTATGTGATATTTAGGTAAATCAGAAGACAAAGTTTATGTATATACAAAGGCATTAAAATAACATTCGTAGCTCTATTTTTGTCACCATTTCGGAGCATTCGAAACATCTTGCACGCATTCGCAGTGTAGCTGTAATTCAATTTTCTCTGTTGCTTGGTGCGCGGACGTCCATATGTATGAAACCACTTTGTTGCCGGCGTCAGGCCCACTGGATTTCTTTGTACAAAAGGCCACGTCGGCGCCACGTGCATGCACCCACATCGCCGCGCCACCTTTGTAGATACACCTACATAATGCAGCTAGCACTAGCCAACTCAATAGTTTACACTTAATTAGTAAACATTTTATGCTTGTCGTATCTAAAGGAGCTTAGGACACTAACACGATGCCTTCAGCTGGTGTTATTCCGTTCATAAAACGCAATACAGCTCTTGGGACGACGCAATTAAAATAAGACGAAGGCGAGTAGGAGCCAGCATTGTCTTCCTTCTTCTCGCCCGCCTATAATTTAGATAATAGGCTAGAAAATATTCTTTTGTCTTCCAACAGACTATCTGGTTGTTAGCCGTCGTTCGATTATTTGCCAAGAATAAGGCGCTCTGTCGGCTATCACTAGAGCTTCACTTTTATGGCGTCAATAATTCGACAAAGGGACTTGGGAGTTGGCGTCCTTGCATTTAATAGCAAATCATGAGCCTGATTATCTTGAATTGTTGCCAGCTTTGTTTATGTTACAATTACTCAAATCTTGATTGTATCGTAAATCAGCAAATTACGTACAATAGCTTGGTCTTAAACTTCATGTTGCTTATCTTGCCAATGATTAAAATACTAAAATGTATTTCTCAGTCTGGTTTATTTTACATCCGATTTAAGGAAAATCCTAAAACGAAAAATACCTTTTTAAATCCGGGTTATAATAAACCTCCCTTATTCTTAGCAAAGAATTCCGCATCGTCATAATAATTATTGTCGCGAAACAGATTTCGAAAAAGGTTTTAAAATTTTGTATAAAGTGCAATTCACATTGCTACAATAACTCGCCTCGCTCGCTGCGAGTACCATGAGCGTTCTAACTATTGTTAATGACCCACCGAGGGCATAATTACATTTTTTCACACCCCCTAATAGCAATTTCACTAATTTCGTTAATTCCAAGCGCGAAAACTTACACCCGTTGTGAGAAATTAAATTCAAACTGAGGTTTCAAATGGTAAAAAGTTTGAATTTTTATTTATAAAGCCAACACACGCTGTTGCTAAAGTAGAATTGCAAAAGTATTTCTATGCTAATCTCGTGAAAAGAAAATATGGGAGTATTATGCGGGTATTATTTCGTGTAAGTTGGGGAAATCGACTAAAAGATAATTGCGGTAGCCGGAACCTTTCTTCTCTTTCTTCCTGCAAAAGAAGAGAATGAGACCGTGCATTTAAATTTACTAATAATCTTATCTAATACTAGCAGCGCCCCGCGGTTTCACCCACATAAGTGTCGATCCCGTTCGAAAGACAAGTGGCGCCATCTATTATTATCGTTATTGTTGTTTTCCTCGGGAACAGCACTTTTTTTCGGGATGAAAGGTAGGTACCATATGTCCGTTTCTGTACACCTGACAACGTATATGCAAAATTTCAGGATGACGGGTTCAGTGGTTTAGGCGTGAAAATGTAACAAACCAACAAACAAACTTACTTTCGCATTTATAATATTATAGTTACTTAGGATATAAAAATTTCGTGTCACAGTGATTGTTTTTTATTTTTATGAAATTTTTTGTAAGTCTGAGAATAGGACCCCTAGTTGATAAGGGTGGCTCTCTCCAGATTTTTTTTGGTATCGAAACTTACATGGGTGAAACCGCGGAGCGCAGCTAGTGATCTATGATATATACTTACTAATAAAAAAGCTGAAGAGCTTGTTTGCTTGGTTGAACGCACTAATCTCTAGAACTAGCGGTCGGATTAAAAAAATGTTTTTGCATTTGATAGGCCAATTCTTGAGGAAGGCTATAGGCTACTTATCAACACGCTAAGATACTTAGGAACCGAGCACAAACAAAAGAAAATCAGAAAGAACGCTGAATGCAGGCGATGCGATGCGACGGGGTGGGTCTTGGGAACACGAAATATAATGCGGATAAAGTCGCGGGCAGAAGCTAGTGTAATAGTAATAAAAACAATAAACACAATTGAAACCGTTTTACATTTGTTTATAAACGTTATAATCGTCTTCGTAAGAAAACTGAAGGCCAATTCTAGTAATTTAAAACGTTAAAAATCTAGTCGCAGTCTCATCTCAGCGTCAAACAAAATGTCAAAAACTTGTCAACATGTAGGAAAATTAGAGGTATTTTTGACAGATTGAGACTGAGATCAGACTGTGAACGTTCTCAAAATTACGAGAATTGCCCCCCTGAAGGTCTAAATAATAACAAAAACAATATTTCAATGTTCAAATAACTTGAATAGGTATCTGGTTATGAAGCCTTTGTATTGACGAAAGTATAATCCAACTTTTTGCTTCAAGCAAAGTATTGGTTTCTCTCTGATTATGAAATTAATGTTTAAAGTTGCTAACTTTTCGCAATGATTGTAAAACAAAACCCGCAAATCATTTGAAAAGCGGCTCTCTGCCAGGCTCAATTACTTTTTAAAAGATAGACGAGGCTTTTATAACTTTTCTAGGGTGTTTCATTAAAAATTTCCTCAAAGGGACCGGAGCTTGTCTCATTATTATATAGGATTTGAAGAGGACAAGGTGCTACGAACGACGAAACTCCGGTACAGTTTACCTAAGGCGAACGTTCAACCTAAAACGAGCTGCTATTAATATTTAATGTTCCATCTTTGTGCCTTTTTTCCGCTGTGTATTAAAATATTTGGTTCGTGCCACTGGGGAGTTTTTATAAAAAAAAGCTGCTGCAATAGGTAATCTATCGATAATAATACTTATGAAGTTTTGACAGTGCATAATTAAGAAAACTTTTAATTTACTGACAGCAAACTGAAACTAATTTTAATTAATGTATTGACAGTTTAAAATTTCTCGATCAAATCTCAGAAGTTTCTAATTTAGTATAAAATTGATTGTTACCGGGAGAGTGGAGTTCTTTTTAATGGCTTGGTTTATTGAGTGTTGCGCTGAATAACCCTTCGAAGCATAAAGGCGACGCGGTAAGGCCAAATAATTACGAACTGGCTCACGGTGGAATCTTTGATGCCTTAATCAGATGAGGACGGGCAGCCACGCCCGCTGCCGTAATTAGAATGTCTCCTTGTATAGCCAGCACCTTTAACATGCGAATGAATAACGAACGACACTTAATTTGGTGCCGATGAGGTGTCGTCATCACTAGATGGCGTTGGGATAGACTCGTGTATTTCAACAGTAATTAGAAACTAGGCTTTATAAAAGTGGAAGGATTTCTTAATATTGTGGGTTTTAGCTTGCAGGCTTTTCGCTGAAGCCAAAAGAACGTCATTAATCTTCGATAGGCTTTAATTGTCTATCGGAATAAAACTAGGAGGCTTATAGCAACTAGGCTTAGTCCACGCAATTTTATTTTCCAAACGATATAAAGCCATACCTTAGTTAATTTGTTCGAACAGGACAGAAGATCGGAGGTTCCTTTCTCTCGCACTAATGATGCACATTGCAATTACAGCAGCTTACAGCGCGCACAATTACAAACACCCATCTATTATTACGCGCTCTATTGTGCGCATTTGCTTAATTTTACTTTCTGTTTCGTGTGCACAAAGGGTGCGCACTAATACCGATTTTAGAGACACACATTGTTTAGACTGTGTAGATATTAACGCTGCAATTAAACATGAACTAACTGCACTAAATTCTGTAGTTTGGAACAGTATGATTAAATGATAGGTTAGGTGCTACTTGAAGAAGCCTTTACTTAGAGTTAATGAGTCTAAAATCAACAACCCAGCTTAAGGGGGAAGCGCTAAAACCTAAAAACGTAAGAAAATTTGAATTTCACGGGCTACCCGTGAAATTCAAATTTTCTTACGTTTTTTGCAATTTGCTTTTACAGACCATTAAGTAGTACGTTGATTAAAATATGATTCGCGACCGTAACAAATACGTATTTACAGAATTATTATTACCATTAGAATCAGTAATACAACTTGTTAAGTTAGTATAATCCTAAAATGTCAAGATTTCATGAAATTGTCATTCAGTAGGATTACTTGGC
The DNA here is from genome assembly GCA_927399505.1 of Luperina testacea. Lineage (NCBI taxonomy): Eukaryota > Metazoa > Arthropoda > Insecta > Lepidoptera > Noctuidae > Luperina > Luperina testacea. Next base: position 9,949,886 of record OV656768.1, on the reverse strand, counting down.
CTTAAAGAGTTGTGTTGATGACTTTAATTCTGTAAATATACATATTTGTTACGGTCGCGAATCATATTTTAATCAAAGTACAACTTAATACTGACCAGCAAATTGCAAAAAACGTAAAAAAAAAATGTATTTCGCGGGCTACCCCGGCGCTTTCGCCTTTAGCAAGCGTGGTGATCAATGTTCGTGCCTTGTGTATGAAAAGAGGCCTTTGCTTTGCAGTGGGACAATAATAGACTGGAATTTTTATTACTGTTAAAAACAAAAGTTCGACCGAGGGGACGACCTTATAAAGGTGGCTGGGACAGATTGCGGAAGGCAGAGGACAGGGTGTTGTAGTCCAACAGTGTACTGCGATAGGCTGAGTTGATGAGAATGGTGTGAAATCAAAGATTCAGTCCGACAAAATTTGACGAACAGTCTTTCCCAGAAACCAGACTATACTTTTCCGAAGGATTTTGATGCGCTGAATTCGAATCTGGCGTGAAAAAAATGAGATAAAACGGTATTTTTTGCACTTTTAGGTTAGGATATTCCGAAACCCAGACGTGATAGAGTAATTTTGAGGCCAGATTTGAATTCAGCGCGAAAATCCTTCGGAAAGTATAGTCTGGTTTCTGGGTAAAAATTTTGTTGACCTGTGATATGTACCTACCTACGTTACTGTATCATTATATAAATCATTTGTTTGACGTACACAGAATGACATTCCTAAAATAAATATTTCCTTAAAAAAGTTGACAAATTCTAGAATGTCACTGAGCTTGTACATATATTTATACATGAGTTACCTTTTATAAAAATATTTACTCTAGTAAAAAAAGGAAGATAAATTCTCACCATTCGTAAAGTAGCTCATTAGTGACGATTTGTTTATTTAGGTCCGTGTGCTAAAAACACAAAGTTAAAAATTTTACATCAAATAAAAAAGTCGTGCTAAAAATAAAGTGTGCCAACATTGAGTTATAATGTAGTTTAACTCAATGTGTGCCAATATGTTTGTACTTGATTGGACTGTCTAAGGACTGTCTTTTAGTACTTAAGAGATGTCACATCGTCCATTTATTTGATTCAATTCTTTTTTTTATTGTCTTCAATACGTCGCTACAATAATGCTGGCAGAGTAGTCTAAATTGGCTCAGTAGCCAAAAAATAATTTAAAAGACCTACTCTTGTCTTGTACCTACTGTAATTGTTGGCATAACAGTTACCTACTTGATGATAAACAATAAAGCGCATAATAAATGTTCGTTTCATATCAGATTAGAATCTTGAGGAGGTTAAATAAGTTTAATAGCTAAATAATAACAGCCGCACTGGTCGATCGACCGAGTAAAGGTACGCTTGCCGCGGTTGGTCTGTGGATGGGTGACCATCTGTGACGTCCCGGCTGTCATTCGTGGATCTTTGACAGTCGTTACGGGTAGTTACTGGTAGAAGCCCGTAAGTCTGACAACCCGTCCAAGGGGTATCGTATTACCCATTAACTGGGTTGTGGAGGTCAGATAGACAGTCGCTCCATGTAAAATACTGGTATTCAGCTGCATCCGGTTAGACTGGAAGCCGACCCCAACATAGTTGTGAAAAGGCTAGGCAGATGATGATCAGATTAGAATATTATTTATTGCTAAACAAAATAATGTAGGTACACCTAACTGTCAGAATAAAATTTTGAAAATGGAAAATAATTTGTACGTTTTTGCTTATTTCTATGAATTATTTAATATATTTTCTTATGTAAACCAATTCAATAAATAAAACCTACTTCAATGTTTAAGCGAAAAACCTTAAACCTAAATCGAATTTCGAACAAGATCCATTTTCAAAATGTCACTCCATACCAAGGGATGCATTAGTGCTTAAGTACCTAAGTTCTCACATATCAAATGGAAAAATTTACATACATCAACGAAAAAGCGATCGGCGTGACAGTTAATCGAATTTCTGAACAGACGTGAAGCGTCCACTACATTCGGCTTACGGCGCTCAAATAAAAAACCGGCACTGAATTGCTTTACCCCGAAAACGATAGTGTGAATGAGTGAGACTCTTTTCAAAGGGTGCAAACAACGCAATCCTTTTCACGGTGTGTGTAACTATGAAGTGATTTGTCCGCGGGCCAATTTTATGGCGTTACGTGTAATATGATGCGGTCAGTATTAAAAACACGTTTTATTGTCTATGGGAGAAATTCCAATTGTGAATTTATAATGTTGTTTTTGTCAGTCCACACTGTTCTCTACCTATTAAATTCATATTTGGTTCGTATGGTATTTATAAAAAAAAAACTGGGATAGAGGGTAGGAAAATGATACAATTTTATATTTGGAAGGTTCAGGTACCTACTTATTTTGAAGATAAAACTTATTTCTAGTAATTAGTCTTCGCTCGTTACGAAATATTCCTTGAAGTGCTCTTCGTAACATAATTACTTAATTGTTTTATTTTTCTTTTGTCTGCATTATGCTACAATAAGCTAATAATCTTTTTACGTCATGACACTGATTCAGATCTCATAACAAATGAAGGTGAATTGTAAAATTCTGTAATAAATCCGCAAAGATATAAAACTCCATCTAGGTTTATAACAATTTTAATCCACCTTACAAACTTTGTCGTTGGAGAATAAACACCGAGCAGCATTTTTATAAAAAAAAATAGAATCCTCTTTCCTTTGGCGCGTTATCTTTCGAATCGTACAATATTCAGATGGAGCAGGATTTGTGAGTTTAACTTTTTCCAGTTATTATTCATAAATGCAAAGGCGCTAAATATTAGGAGAACTCACTTCAGAAGTTGAAGGATTGGATTTGCGAGTTGTATTGGATGTTGTCAATATAACATTGAACTGCGCCTGATACTGCCTTTGATGGGATAATATTTTATTTCGATGGTTATTCTCGCTCGGAAGTCGACCCCTAACATAGTTGGGAAAAAGCTAGGCAGATGATGAGATGATGATTCGCGCTCGTGGCTTGTTAGATTAGTTATCAAAATAGATTGCGAGATGTAGTGATTGTGCGTCTATAAACTACAGAATATGGATGTACACTCAGACGCCAGCAAATCAAGCTACTACAATCTGTCAAAATATAAGGTTCAATGATGATTGGGAAAATTTTACAGTTTCGGGTAGCTTGATGTGCTGGCGTCTGTACATTGCACATGCCTGAGTTCGCATTATCTCATTAGATCCTAGTACTTAAATACCTATACCTACATTGTACCTACTTTAGGTTTAAAAATGTTTGTTCTTTTTGTTTTATGTGATTGAGAACACTTTTATTAATCAAAATCTGTCTAGCCCAACTATGTTGGGATCGGCTTCCAGTCTTACTGGATGCAGCTGAACACCAGTATTTTATATACATAGAGAGACTGCCTATCTGACCTTCATAACCCAGTTACCGGGTAACACAACAGTCCTTGGTAAGACTGATTTTCAGACTTTTTGGGCTCCTAACTAAGCGTAACGACTTTCAAAAATCTAGACTTTAATTAATCATAGATTAAAAAATGTATTCTCTCTTTACAGGACTCACCTGCGATGTGGAACACGTAGACTGAAGTAGAACGAAGATGGACGCTTTAATGCGTTCGGTTCGAAGCGCTATGGCTTTCCTGTGGATCCTCGTGGGGTTGGGAGCTGTCCACGCCGTCAAAGTTGTCATAGAACCACTGCCCAAAGGTAAGTCATACCATAGACCATCGAATAAAATAATGTTCATCTGTGCCAAAACATTTGCTGCAATGTTAAAAAATAATGTTCCAGACAAAAATACATTCTCTTTAGATAAATACGTTTCATAAAAACTTATTACGGTTTTCAAAGGAAAATTTTCCAAGAGAATTCACTTTAAACACGTATCTAATTTCGAAGACTGCAACAGTAGAAATGCACGTAAAAATAAAGGAGATTCTAACCTGTCGCTCACAGAGGGTAAACAGAATCGAGCGCCCGGTCTTAATTTAGCTTTTTTAACTTAAAGCCGTGAACCGTCTCCCCTAAAGTTTTCCCCCAGATGTTGGTACGACTGACTTCACTTTAGTTTCGTTTAATTTCCTATCTCTCTTGTCGTGACGTTTATTACGGGTTTGCTCACCCACACCAGCAACATCCAACCTACTTTTGTTCGCGGGCACTAATAACCATTTGGAATAAATTTTTATTCGAAGCTCTTCGCTGTCTATTTTCGGACAGTGCGGCGACGCTTTATTGTTTTCGCATTAATTTACAGTCAACAGCTGCGGGTAATGCGGATTTCTAAGGAGTTTTTATCTGTGCCTTCAGTATTCTTTCTTTTGAAAGTGAGAGCTTCTATTAATATTAATTAAAAGTTTGAATAATTGAATGGATTCGGAATTGTCCCTCGTTGTTTGGTTTCCACTGACAGTAAATCAAGACATTAATTAAAACTCAAGAGTCAGTTCATTATTCAGTGTTTGTAAGTGACAGATATTTCTCACCCTTAATCATGAACATTAAAATTCTAAACATTTATATTTCGCACGCTATTAATGACTGTCGCCTATGAAAACTCTATGGGAGAATATAACAACATTGTACCTAGAGTATAATTGTAGTAAATAAATAAGTAAGAGTAATCAACTAAATTAATAATTAAAGCAATCCATAAACAACTCTGAAAGCAAGTCACGAAACGAAGGTATAATTAAGAGCTCGCAGTCGGCATATAAAACACAAAGACGCATTCTTTTTGCAGTGTTTCAGGTAATTACTGAAGCGAAAAAACGTTGGCACATAAAATTCTTCATTGATTTACACAAACAAACATTAGGTCAATGTGTACACGTTTTACTGTATGTCTGCGTGTCTGTGTGTGTCCATGTTGCAGTACCACTGCGAATCCATAAGGAATTCGGCGTCATTTGTTTTTCTTAACGTCCTGTGAATGAGTTTTACTACCGTCAAACGGACAAATTAAAAAGGTGAATGTCCGTTTGGATACGTGATACTGGCTCTTGTGTGTTTTTGTCATGACCACGACTCTCGACAAGTTATTTATTAATCTCTCCGTTTTTTCGAAAACTCTCTTCGAAAATTCACAGGCGAATTGCATTAATTTTGATAATTCAACATTCATTACGTTATTTACGTTGCTGAGCAGAAATATTGAACATAATTATGAGGCAATGGATAGGACGTTAGGAATTTCCGTCAAAATCCTTCGAATTGTGATAGAAAGTGTATTAAGGAATTGTGGTACTGGTTGATATTATCTTATTTTATTTAATAAATCATGGGGCTTTGGCCTGTCATTACGTAACCTCTTTCTTCTCACGTTAATTCCAATTCCTACACAATGGAATTTTTCATTTCCATTTATTGCCACTGTAAACGCGATTTCCAGGCATTTTACGATGATTACTACTTCAGACTTCAGCAAAACGTTTGCAAAATAGAATGTGATAATATAATATGATAATAGGTATATGATATATGATAATATATGATATAAAATTATAATATGCCAAATTATTTCGACAAGCATTTTCAACGCAGAGAAGTTACATGTTTGATTACCGTTTTATGAATTTTCCTACGAATTTAAAAGCATAGTTCTATTTATTAAAGATCTACGAATTTAATATTATATTTGTCGCATCATGGGTGGCCGAGATGCGAGGCATCGGGTCTTCTTCACGATCCGACATGGCTTAGGATGTGAGCACTGTTGTGGGTACTCGAACGAAAGATTATTTAAATCAAAATAACTTTATTTATTACACTAACGGTTGTACCAGAAACAAACACGTGCGTTGGTACTGAGCGTCTGCCAAGACTGCCGGAGGTTGACTGTCGCAACACTCCGCCCCTTCACCAGTCTTCGCTGCATCCCCTCTACCGACGATCGTGTCCAAGCGGTAGGGCGCGCTTGCGTTTCCGGTAACGATATTATTATGAACTACAAAAATAATCGTTAGATGGCGCTGCCTGTTGCACCATGGCGCCATCAATCCACGACACGGCCATCCCTGACTAGCACCCGTCCTCGGGTGTAGTACCTGTGGACCAAAAGTGCTCAGAGAGTAATCTAGATCGGCTATCCTGCCAATAGAAACAAAGAATCTAAGTACAGTAATCAATTGTCATGATTGACAGTGCCCTGTTATCAAGGCTTCGTACACAGTGCTCCCTGCACAACATCATTCATTGGAAAAAGGTCCGATCAACAAGTTACCACACAGTAATTCTAACAATTCTGTTACTCTTTACCGTAATTCATAAGCAATGCATACTCAACTCACGAAACTTTTCTTTTTAATTTGTGCACCAACACAAACCAGAATCGCACCAACGATTCTTTACTTATCTGCCGCCACATATGCTACAACACATGAGGGGCTCTGTGCACCAACACAGACAAGAATCGCACCAACGATTCTTTACTTATCTGCCGCCACATATGCTACAACACATGAGGGGCTCTGTGCACCAACACAGACAAGAATCGCACCAACGATTCTCAAAAATCTAGCGCAATATGTGCTACAACACATGAAGCGCTCTGTGCACCAACACAGACAGAAATCGCACCACCGATTCCTTGTAGACCCATCGCCACATGTTACTCATGAGGTGCGGTCTTAAGTTTTGAGTTTGAGTATACAAGCCATCCTTAATCAGATTTGGTCTCACTACCACTGTCATCAACTATGACGTCCAATTCTCGAGGAACTTGGTGATCGGGATCTTCCTCACACGATCATGGGGGTATTTGTAAGTTCGCTTAGAGTCAAGCGCTTTAATTAGGTATCTGTGCCCGTCTAACACATCAATAATCTTAAATGGCCCTTTGAATTTAGGATCTAATTTCGTTTGATTCCTTTCCTCATTTTCAATTAAAACATAATCATTAACAGCCAACTTAGAAACCTGAGCCTTATTTTGGTCAAATCGATTTTTATCACAATTGGCATTCTTTTCAATATTCTGTGTCGCGTGCTCTCTAATCTCATCTAAATTAACGCCAGTCACATCATCATCAGCGGGCACTAAACTAAGTGGCCGTGCTACTCTTCCTATCATCAACTCGAGAGGGCTTGATTTAGTGACCCTATTAATAGTAGAGTTCATAGCCAGCTGAACCTCTCCTAATGCGTCCTGCCAAGAGCGGTCGCGACTAGTCTCTACAGCAGTCAACATACTCTTGAGGGTACTCATTACCCTTTCGACCTGACCATTTGCGCGACTGCCTCCAGTAGCAATCAAGTGCAACTCTATGTTGTTAGACGTACAGAAACTAGAAAAATCTTTGCTAGCAAAACAGCGACCTTGATCTGCTATTATGCGTTTCGGAGCACCAAACAACGCTATACAGAACTTAATAGCACAAATACTACTGTTAGTGTCGATGTTTAGCGAATGACGAAGTAGCACAAATTTGGTAAACGCATCTATGATGACAAACACGTACTCCTTGATGTCGTTCTTACCAGACAGTTTACCCGAAGCGTCAATATGAATTGTGTGCCATGGGATATTGAACTTGGGAATTGGGTGAAGTTCTGCCTGAACTTTACCCGAGTGGGGCTTTGCTACTTTACAAGTGATACAATTGTCTACAAATTTTCTCACATATTTTGACATGCCTTCGAACCAATAGTGTTCGTAAATCTTTTCGAGAGTTTTCTCCCATCCCAAATGCATGACGGACTCATGGACGTTATTGATTACAGACCACCTAAGCGATCTAGGTACGATAGGCAAACATCGAGTGCGACCGTTGCGCTGAATCTTGCGATACAAAATATTTTTGCGAATTTCGTAGGTTTTGAGAGTTTCCTCAGGAAAAACTTCATTACGGAGATCAGACACAATCTTACTGATCGCTTCGTCTTTTTCCTGTTCAGCTTGCAACCAGTTACTAGTGAGCTCAGCTAAATCAACACGCTTTTGTTCTACACGAGTGAAAGCTACTTTAGGTGTAGGGAGAGGATTTCTAGAAAGAAAGTCTACATGGCTCATTCTACAATGTCAAACTCGAATGACTGCATGTAGGCCCACCAACGATGAACTCGTGGAGATAAGTCAGTTTTGCTTTTAGAAGCTTTAACAGAACTGCAGTCTGTCACAACGGTTAACTTACGACCTAGTTATGGAACCCCACCACTTATAATTATATTGAGTGTATAAGCACTTGTCCCACGACCTGTGAGGTCGCTGAGCTTGACACTTTAAAAATAATGTTTTTTTAGTTTAAGTCTTAGCTAGTAGTTTAGTTCGTGATTTGCATCCAAATATGTAACACGTCTCAATTAAATAGAATTAGTTAAGTAAGTCTTAGCTAGTAGTTCAGTTCGTGATTTGCATCCAAATATGTAACACGTCTCAATTAAATAGAATTAGTTTAAGTCTTAGCTAGTAGTTCAGTTCGTGATTTGCATCCAAATATGTAACACGTCTCAATTAAATATAATTAATTAAGTAAGTCTTAGGTAGTAGTGCAGTTCGTGATTTGCATCCAACTATGTAACACGTCTCAATTAAATAGAATTAGTTAAGTAAGTCTTAGCTAGTAGTTCAGTTCGTGATTTGCATCCAAATATGTAACACGTCTCAATTAAATAGAATTAACTAAGTAATTATTTTTATTTTTAAAAAAAAGCCCTTTAAGGCGCTCCCAATCCTGACTGGCGCAGCCGGTAGGATCACTGAGGAAGCTATCACGCGTTACATTATTCATCGCGATAAGACTTTTCTCGATTTTCAAACGGTACGCGTGGTGTACGGCAAGGTGATCCAACGAACCAAATAAATATCGTCGGCGACGAGGAGTCCTGAGAGCTGATGATGGGCGTGGCAGGCTGGTGAGTACGACTTTTCACCTCCTTAATATCCGTGTCCACATCCTTTCGTTAAACTTGGAATTGGAAGTTTTCCATTTTGACTGTTTGATGGTTTTCTTAAATAATTAAGTTATGTGTGTGTGTTGTAAGAATACGTAACATACGATTGTTTTGTATAACTAATTTAAAACACTAATTAGATATATGTAGCTATAATTCATATTGAGTTCAGAAACACTTAATATACTAGTAGTAATTATTGTAATAAGTAAAATTGGTAGAATTCATAGAGTTAATTATTACATAGAATTTTTGATTAAGTACCAGAATGTCAGAAATAAATCTTATTCCAAATGAATTGTACAAAATTCTACCCAGTTTTGATGGTAATAAACGACATTTGAATTTATTCTTACGCAAATGTGAGTATATTATCGATAAGTTTAAATTATCAGAATTACAACAGGAATACTTAATGCATGTTGTGTCCAGCCACTTAACGGGTGACGCAGCCGCGCTTATCAGTGAGCGCGGAGACATTCAATCGTGGGCGGAATTCAAGGAATTGCTTGAGTTACACTTTGTCTGACTTTGTCTATCGAGTTAGAAACTTTAAAGGTTAAAAGTAATGAGAGTTACAGTGATTTTTGTGCAAGAATTCAAACAGTAAAATCAGTTTTGTTATCAAAGGTTAACCAAATAAGTGATTAAAAATTGCGAGTAAGTAAGACTACTATTTATAACAACTCAGCCCTTCAAGTATTTTCATATAACTTACCAGAAAACATGGTACGTATTGTGCGTCTGAAAAATCCACGCACATTAGAAGAGGCCTTATCTGTTGTTTTAGAAGAAGTTAATTTCTATGATCAGTATCAGATGCGTAGCAAAATGTTAAATCCACACCATAATACTAAACCGCAGGCGTTCGGCACAATTCCACGGCAATCAACATTTAAATTTGGTTTACCCCCACTACCACCAGGTTTCAGACCGATGTCAATGATGCAACAATAAAAAAATAACCCAGGCATATTACCTATTAATTAAGGACACGCTGTGATAGAGAAAGAATAATAAAAAATACACGTAGGTACTAAAGAAGATAACTCTATTTACTCTACATATGTTTTAAGTATGTTTGATATGTTTATAAGTAATTTTAAGTCAATTTATACTATTTTAAATGGAATCGAAACTGCATTATCCTTTACAAAAGTGTCTGTTGTACATTCGACCATTGTTGAGCCATCTGAACTCTTAGCACTGTTAAGCAATATTTCTGAAACTGAAAGTCTAATTTACCCTGTGACTGAAAAATCGTTATTAATGCTAGAAAGAACAATATCTGTTAAAGCTTATGTAAAAGAAAACCACATAACATTCATTATGGAAATCATTTTAATAAAAAAAAAACATTTAATTATTTAAAAATCTATTCATTACCAATTTTCAAGGAAAACAAAACTACCACCATTATCCCTAAACATCCATACCTTATGGTGAAAGGTCCTACATACTCGTACATACCGCTAGCCAGCCCATGTGAAGAGATGGGAGCCAACCAGTTCCTGTGCAAGGAAAACAATGTGATATTGTATCCTGAAAATACGTGTATAGAACAATTAATGCATTTTGCCTCAAACGTTAGTTTGTGCAAACCTCTTGCAGACAACCTGGAAAGTCTAAAAGTACAGCCTATTGACTTCCTCAACTGGAAAATTTACACAAGACATAAAATAATGCTTACCGAAACATGTGCCGATGATGTTATCAGGAAACCGATTAAGGGCACATATTTATTGGAAATTGATGGAAACTGCAGTGTCTATCTGAAAGACATTAAATTACACAAAAGGCAACATCATTCAGGAAAAATACAATATCGAGTAACTCCAGTCGCGGTTCTACCCAAATTAGAGGAAACATCTATTGATTGGAACAAAACAGTGAATCTAAACAAATTGACTTTGACGATTTAAAAAACAGCTATCATACACATTAAAAAGTGAAATAGTGGAAAGTGGTAGTGCAGTGACAACAAATAGTGTTAGTTTAGCAACTATATTACTCTATGTTATTTTAGCGATAGTATGTCTTAGTATAGTACTTTGGAGAAAATTGTCTTGTATGCGGAATCATCGGAATCCAAATATTACCGATAATTTCGCACTTGATGAGGGAGGAGTTATGGAACCCCACCACTTATAATTATATTGAGTGTATAAGCACTTGTCCCACGACCTGTGAGGTCGCTGAGCTTGACACTTTAAAAATAATGTTTTTTTAGTTTAAGTCTTAGCTAGTAGTTTAGTTCGTGATTTGCATCCAAATATGTAACACGTCTCAATTAAATAGAATTAGTTAAGTAAGTCTTAGCTAGTAGTTCAGTTCGTGATTTGCATCCAAATATGTAACACGTCTCAATTAAATAGAATTAGTTAAGTAAGTCTTAGCTAGTAGTTCAGTTCGTGATTTGCATCCAAATATGTAACACGTCTCAATTAAATATAATTAATTAAGTAAGTCTTAGGTAGTAGTGCAGTTCGTGATTTGCATCCAACTATGTAACACGTCTCAATTAAATAGAATTAGTTAAGTAAGTCTTAGCTAGTAGTTCAGTTCGTGATTTGCATCCAAATATGTAACACGTCTCAATTAAATAGAATTAACTAAGTAATTATTTTTATTTTTAAAAAAAAGCCCTTTAAGGCGCTCCCAATCCTGACTACCTAGTAAAATAATGTCGAAAATGCTTTATGGCGTTAAAGACAGCTAACGTTTCTAATTCAAATGAATGAAACTTCGATTCGGCTGGGGACGTGCGAAGACTATAATAAGCAACAACATGTTGTTTCCCATTAATCTTTTGAATAAAAATGGCACCATATCCTTCAGCACTGGCATCGGTATGTAACTAGATTGAATGCGCGGGGTCAAATATTGTTAGAACTGGCTCACTGGTTAAGTAACAAATTAGTTTCTGACGAATAGCCTCATGGCTCGGTTCCCAACCAATGGACCTATTCTTGCCACTCGTTAAACGAAACAGAGGAGCCATCGTTTTTGAAAACTGTGGCACAAATTTGTCTGAAATAAGTGGCCAGCCCTATGAACTGTCTCAGCTGAGTGATGGTTTTAGGTGGGGGAAGTTTAGACAGAGCAACATCACCTAATGCTTTCATCACTGCACGCTGATAAACTGAGCTTGCATTCTTCAAACCGAACGGCATGGTCAAATATTCCCACTGACCGTCAGGGGTGACGAATGCAGTACGCTCTATTGATTCAGGATGCACTGGAATCTGATGATACCCTGATAACATGTCAAGACACGTGAACCATGTAGCACCACCTAACCTGGATACAAGGTCCTCCATCAAAGGCAGCGGAAACCTATCTGACACGGTGTTGTCGTTCAGTTCTCTGTAGTCCACACACATACGATCTGAACCATCCTTCTTCTTGACCAGCAACACTGGACTAGAAAAAGGCGAACAACTGGGCCTAATAATACCTGCTTCCTCTAACTCACGAACTTTAGCAGTAATAACTTCGTGTTCACTAGCACTAAGCCTATAAGGGCGACGATTAACCGTTCGACTAGGATCTACAAGCCTGATTTGCAAATGTCCTGTCGTAACTCGGGATCTAGATACACCACTAGAAAACGAGGATGAATATTCTGACAAAAGATCAACCAATCGGGAACGAAATTCTGGTGGAACGTCTGTGTAGACTTTATTGAAATCCATTTGATAATTAGAATCATTCTTGAGCTTATTGGGAACTTCACATAACCCAACAACATTATCACGACACAAAACAACACTATCAGACGTCATACTGACGTTAAATCCCTGATCTTAAATCTCACGGCCAATTAAAATATCATTTTTAAGACAACTATCCGGTACAACATGAAACAATATCTTTAATCGTAAATCGTTAATCATAATCTCGGATAAAATTTGTAAGGCACTTTGCACACTACCGTGACCGATCCCGGTTAAATTTACAATGTTATTTTAAATTTACACGTTTGTCACTAAACTTTGAAGCAACGCAATCTTTGATCAGAGAGCATTCGGCACCAGAATCGTAATAAAATGGGTACGACTCACCAGTATTCATCAGCACACCGCTGGGATTGCTAACATAGCAAACGTCAACGCGTCGCTCACTGCTCGCCGCTGCTGCAGCCCGCTGCCCCGGAACTGCTTGATCCACCTGCAGCGCCGGTGCCTCCACCATTGCTTCGTGGACATTTTGTTGCAAAGTGTCCGGAGTTGCCGCATCGGAAACAGATGTCCGGATGCTGCTTCGGTCCTGCAGAACTTGACGTCGAAGCTGTGGCGTTGAGTGTCTTGCCTTTCACCTCACTTCTTGATCGACAGTCAGCAGCGTTCGAAGTAAGCTCTCATCGCACCGTGACGTCATCGCTCCATTCTCCGTATTTTCTTCAGCTCGAGTGAATCCCAGTTCTGATGTCGCATCATGGGTGGCCGAGATGCGAGGCATCGGGTCTTCTTCACGATCCGACATGGCTTAGGATGTGAGCACTGTTGTGGGTACTCGAACGAAAGATTATTTAAATCAAAATAACTTTATTTATTACACTAACGGTTGTACCAGAAACAAACACGTGCGTTGGTACTGAGCGTCTGCCAAGACTGCCGGAGGTTGACTGTCGCAACACTCCGCCCCTTCACCAGTCTTCGCTGCATCCCCTCTACCGACGATCGTGTCCAAGCGGTAGGGCGCGCTTGCGTTTCCGGTAACGATATTATTATGAACTACAAAAATAATCGTTAGATGGCGCTGCCTGTTGCACCATGGCGCCATCAATCCACGACATATTCATAATGCTTACACGTGTCTTTTATAAATCAAATACAGAAATAACAGTAAAACATATTAATTTTGCGAACTTCGGCTATGTATTATACAGAAAACGCAATACCTACTCGATTAATATCAATTCCTATACCGGGAATATTGAAAATACTTAGACATGTATTGCTTCAAAAAACCGGAGAAAATTATTTCGCTTTTGACAATTTATGTATTACTTTCTGCTTTGTTCAGAAATCATTACAGAATAACATTTTTTAGATGTGTATCGGATGACACCTTCATCCGATAGACATCTAGAAAATGATAAGTGATAAGGCTATATGAGAAGTTGCTGTTTTAAATTTTAACTTCTATTGATCAAAACAATCCCTGCCTGCATATATAGAGACTTACCGCCTTATTTATAAACGTTACTGAGAGTTAAGAGACGTTTGAATGTTAAAAAAATATTTTTAAAAGCAGGCAATATTCATAACTTAACTTTAATCAACGTTTGTAAATATGGGGGTAATAATGTAATAACTAACCACAATATCATGCATAACCCAAATTTCGATATTCTACAGAATTCTCAGTTATGGCTCACAACTGTGTACACTGTACTAACCAGACACATCCGTCCACGCACAACATGACCCAAATCAGTATAACAAAGCAAATTCATCAACATGATGCATAGCCGTCTATCTAGTATGAACTTGTCCCACACTGCCACATAACGTCTGGTGGTGCCTGCAGGCATAGATCTACTGGTGCCAATTAAAACTATAGATGGTAACATGCCGCCGCCGACGAATGGCCGACTCATACTGACACGCTCCGTTTTATATGCTGTCCGCATCCGAATTAGGTTCAGGGAGTTTTACGTGATATTTATTGCTTTAAAACTATTGCATTTTTTTCCGAAGTTTTCAAAATTATATCGGTGTTTTGTATTTTTAGAGACCTTAATTGGGTTTCGTTAAATAAAAAAGTATGTTTGCAGTCTATAAATAGATTGAAATATCGTTACAATTTTATTTTTCTCTTTGATTAATGTTTGATGATACATTAGGTAAGATAATTGAAATTTCATACTTTTTTTACTCGACTTTTAACTGAAGATCCAAACAATGGAAAAGCATTTCAGTGAGTGTTAATCAATGGTCGTTAATCTCTATTAATTTTCGAAAAAAAAAAACTTTTTAAGAGAAAACTTTTAATAAGACGCCAATTTTATCATTATTAAATTACTCTCGCCTCCTTTCTTTTCAAAATCATAAAACGTAAATCTAACAAAGATTCTGGGGCTTTTACTTAACTTTAACGACAATGCCTGAGTTTAACGGTTGGCTTTAATTACATTTGTACTGTTCTGGGTAATTTCATGCTTCGCTTTCACATTTTGCTTACATTGTTTTAAGTTGATATTGAGTGTTCGCGTAAAAGATAGGGCCACTTCACTTCTGTTCGCCTTAATTTGGACACTCGGTATGAATACAATGTTACGTTTTAGGATAGTGCAAGAGAACGATGTTGATTTGATGTAGCGTAATCCAAAATTTCAGCTATTACTTTATTTTGCAACAAATTCGTGTAGCAAAGATTTTAGTTTGAAATGTGAATTAGTGTTTTTTTTAATACATGATTCGAATGCAAATAAACGAACCGTATGCTAATAAATCAAAAAAATGCGTGACGGTTTCTACCAAAAAAATTTTAATTATTTATTTATTATTTATTTATTTATTAAACATACACATACATATATTATAAATTGAAGCATATGCTTCAATTTTTTTGGTAGAAATTTAGTAGTGTACCTGCCGAATTGAATGAAGTATTTATTAGCTAATAAATACTTCATTCAATTCGGCAGGTACACTACTAAATTTTATGAAAAAATTAAGATTATTGTTGTTTTATTATTATGCAAACACACTGTCCAACTTACTTTACACATGTACTCGTAAGAAGAGCACCAACTCATGCTAATTTTTATCCTGTTGATAAATTAATTGTGTAAACCTTACGCATTTCCTTTTATTTATTAGCATCCGTAAGAAACAAGTTCAACTTGCAACTTCCCTTGGAAAAATACACAAGTTTTGTTTAGAAACACTCTGTTTTTGTTTACCGAGGGTTCCGACCGATGGGGGGACGATTTGTGACACTAAAACAAATGACGCGCGCGCCATGCTCGATTGACGACGTGACATGACCAAAACTGCAGTAGCCAATGGCAGTAACTAACTGGCCAATAAATGCTCTGGTTCTGCATTTTATTTTGATGTTTAAGTACTTACCTATTATGTAAGTACATATTTTTGATTTTTCATAGATTGACTTTTCTGAATTCCTGTGTTATAATGCTTATGATCGATTTAAGAAGGAGAAAAAAAACATTTGTTTGAATGTTCCGTTAGAGATGCCTTACAAACCGCATAAATGTTTTACATTATTACTAAGCACAAGCACTTATTAACCAAGTCAACGATCTCTCAAAGGGACAAAACTCTACAAAACATGTACTATAGTGCTTCTGCTTTCACTTAACACAAATGAAAGAACTTACCAAAAACTTAAACGAAAAAAAGTAATATCTTTCCGTTAATTATAAATATGTAGTCTTAAATATTCGAAGTACATACTACCGAGATAGCGTGGCGTGAAACAGCTGTTGTACATCCCACGCTAGTGCTAAGAAACAACTAAGACGTAATGGGTTTACCCCTTTAGGCTACGCGCCAAAAACCCACCCTTATTATGCACTACTGTGATATTACTACCTAACAAAGCAAAATATATAAGTGACCTCTTTCGAGGTTCAAAACTGTTGCAGCCCAGCTTACCCTTAAGTGAAAATGAGCGAAAAGATAAGAACAATAATTCTCCTTTCAAATTAAAAAGCACAAATAAAAAAAAAGAAATTTATTTCTCGGTTGATATACTTAGTGACGAGAAACGTTTTATCATTTTGGCCAGAAACATCATTGTCTGATAACATGCTTTGGTACGGAAGGAGTAATATTCTTGAGGAAATGAAGGACGAAATCTTTGCGGACAGCTCCCTGGGGTAGGCAGCCCGGTAGACCCGATGATTAACGTCCTTTACACGAGTTATACTGTTGTCTGTCGCACAATAACAACTAAATAGACTTACTTATTTGTTGTAAAAGTCTATGCAAGTTAATTAGTAGCGATTAGGAGAAATGTGTTTTTACGTGATTACTGTCGGCTGGAATGAAGGTGACAGACGAATAGAATGAGCTGCGAAGTTATTATGTTTCATTTGATGACGTAGAGAATGTTTTGTGTCTTTGTATTTGATGACGACTCTTCTACATTAAAATAAAATCAGTTTTCAGTTTCAGCCCAGAAAACTAATTTGGTTACTTCAGAAAGAATTCATGGTTACCTACAGTTTGCGCGTCGATGTTTCTGCCGCCTTATAAAGCCTTTTCCAGTTGTTTCTGCCCATCTCCATGAATACAGGCTACCATACATCATCGTAGTTTCTGGAAACGAACTTTTCTGTTAAAGTTTGTGAACTTTTAATGTTCTAAGGTATTAACAAAAAATATGTAGATAAAATGAACTGACATTTTATATTGTTTTTCCTTTTATACTTTGATACATCCAACAACAGCAAAGGCCGAACATAAACCAATTTGAATACATTTAGTAGGGAAATAGACAATTCGCAAACTAACACCAATTTTGCCGTTGCACACCACAACAAGGAAACTATATTCAAAAAACTGCTATAATGGTTCAAAGAGAAACAAAAATAAATCATTGTCGAACTTCAAAACGAAGAGATAAAGAGGCATCTAAAAACAATAGGAAAAGATCTCATTTCAACCCCAAATACGTTCCCGATATTCAATAAAATGCCTCAAACGGGATCACATAAAAGTCCTATGGATATAACGTCGCATATAAAGCGGTTAAATATCAATATGCAAACAGGTTTTCTTCTAAGCGAGAAGGCAATACATCGCTTTATTTGAACTATCTCTGGTTGTTTATGAAAATGATTTTACCTACGTCTATTCTATGGCAATGGTATTGATTACAAGATTTTTATTAGTTTTGGTTCGTTATGGATATTCTTGCTGATAATATCTGTGATTTCTACTAATCTCCGGAATTTTCTCACGCACTGCTTCCTATATCAAACTACCTACAATTTAATTGTTTTAATAGCTATCTTTTGTTTTAGTTTTTATATTCATGTTAAATCTCGTAATCTCGTGTGCGTATGTTTATATCAGAAATGTGTTTTATATGCTGTCCACAGTGTATAAAAACAGATTATAATAACAAATGAGTTCTGAACTGACGCAAATACTCATGTTGACTTCCCTTCTTATCCGTATTTAGAATCAAAATCCTACCATATTTGAATAATCATATTCATATCTGTATCCATGATTCGATTTTCGTAAAATCTTCGCCCGATCGCATCCAGGACTGGCCGTCAACAAAAGGAAAAAGTCGTTGTTAATCTCAAATCCTCGATGTGAAAACATCTGTTTACTCCAAAGCGAAGCTGTAAAATAGAAAATATGAGGTGAATTTTTCATCACCTAAGCTCCTCGGCATGTAAGTTGTTTTACATATTTTCGAAGGTAAAAATATTTTCGTAAAGTAACAATTTGAATAAAAAGTAATTTTCTTTTACATTGTAACAAGTTGAATTGTATTTAAATGAATAATTCAAATTCAAATAAAAAAAAAAATATCCTAGTATCAAAATATTTACTCAAGTTATATTTCTAGAGCTCGAGATTTTGACAATTCAGAAAGAATATTATTGTTATAACAAATGTATTATGAATATTACAATCGAGTCGAATCTCTTTGTATATTGTATGTGCTTCTTTGACACATAAACCTATTATTCTTTCTTTATTAATAATACTTGCGTATAAGAGATGAAAAATATGTACCTAATAGATAATATGACCTTGATATTTTTCACCAAACAATGTATTGTTTAGTATAACCTTTTATAATAAATGTTTTTATAGGTCACTCAGCCTACGGCAGTCACATTAGTGTCCATTAGTTTCATATTGATAGGTCAAAATATATAAGAAAATCGTATTTGTAGCCAATAAGCCAAACCTCCATATATGAGGTATGTCAGAGGAATGCCTAGAGGTACATACAATTCGGTTATTTTATTTGTTATTGGCTAGTATTTCTTGTCACGATTTTTTAAATACTTCTTACTAGCTGCGCCCCGCAGTTTGACCCGTGTAAATGTCGATCCCGTGTGAATATCGGGATAAAAAGTAGCCTACATGTTAATCCAGAATGTCAGCTACCTCCATACACAATTTCATCAAAATTGGTCCAGCCGTTTGAGCGTGAAGAAGTAACAAACATATTAACACACACACACACACACACTCACAAACTTTCGCCTTTATAATATTAGTGTGATGTGATATTATTATACATACTCAGCCTATAATTTTCCCACTGCCACTGCTGGGACGTATTCCCCCTCTATGTGAGAGGGAGTGGGCAGTAATCCACCACGCGGACCCAGTGCGGGCGGATGTCATTTATATTATTATAATCTTCTTTAACACATTTAGCACATTTATATGTGATAAAAATTTACTAGGTTTAATTTATAGAAAAAAAAGTAAGTTCTCTCTAAACCTGGGCTAACATTTGAAGCTGTTGTAACGGACACTTCACTAGGCTCTATAGAAATCAATATAAAATATGTATAAACTTCAATATTATGTTATTTTCAGCTCCTAAGTTCTCCCTAGTCGGCGTTTGTAACTATGATGTACGTACGTGGGGCCTCCACGTATGATACAATTATGGCGCAGACCAGGCCAGCATAGCCAATAAAGTTAATACACGAAAAGGTATAATAATACCGTTCTATATTATATTATAGGACCTCCGTACGATTCCTGATACACGATATTTTCCCTGTTTCATGTAATATTATCACGTTGTTAGTGAAGACTTATGAAATGTATTTTGGATGAATTTATTTTTTCTGTCTCATATTCCTGAAATGGGATATAATAGTATTATCATGAACGTTGAGCACATTGAAGTAGGTATCACGTACTTCTAAAAAGATTTAGAAGGTTTTTTTTTCCTTTTTCTTATTTATTTTTCTTTATTGCTTTTACTAAGATAATAGGATAAGTTCTTTAGTCTAGATCCCGCAGCTACATTAACCTCTCGAATGTCTTATGTTACACAGTCCGACATAAGAACAATTAACTTCTATTGTGTCTGCTCATTAGTCAATCAAAGGGTTAACTTATCAAAAAACATGGTCTGACTAATCTTATTCTAAATAAGTAAGTAAGTACCTGTCTTTGTTCGTACAGACGCTAGAACATCAAGCTATCCGAAACTGTCAAATTTTCCCAATCAACTTTGAACCTAATGCTTTAGCGATAAAGTTAAAAATCTATTAAAGAAATTTGACAGATTGTAGTAGCTTGATGTGCTGGCGTCTGTACATATCCATAGTTTTACAAAGAGCATCTAAATAAGAATTCCAATATCTGGTAGGTAAGCACACTGAAACCACAATGTGCACAAAATTTCAATTTGAAATATCTGTGCATTTCCTGATCAAGTGTTTAAAACGTTGATCAATCAGTCTGACCAGACGTTGTTTACTCTAAAACTGTTCTCTCTGCAAAGCTGACCACTATAATAGGGGCGAATTCTGTTAATATTTACGATCACGTAAATCAATAGCGGTCTCTGTCCACATTAGGCGATTTATTCGATTTGTGGTCTACCCTCGCAGGGACACAAGGGGCTACTCTGGCAACTCTTAACGTATTCTAGACGACGCCACCTGCCCGTTCAATATCATTCGCAGTGTAGCCGTCTGTGTGGAAAAAGGAGCCGGTTATCCATGTTTACGCACAAAATAACGTTTTCTTCTCATTGGCTCAAAGATAAAGCAACGCAGAGATTAAATTCGGGTCGTGTTTGCCGTGAGACCCGCGCGCCCCATGTAAACGACCCTAGGTAAGGAGACAAAATATCATTTGGCATAGCGTAATGGCCTCTGAAGAAAGGTTACTTTACGACTTCTTATTTGACGTCTTGTAATGAGTTTCGTAACGAGAGGGGCGCTGCAAATGCTGGCCGCTTTGATTTTTAAATGATTTTAAATGTAAGCAACGATTTTAATGTTTATTTTTAAGCTTTGCACTCAGTTGTAAGCCTCCCCTCCTGCTGCGAAAAGTTGAATACTAATAGGTCCCCATAAATAGAACAAATAATTCTTTCGTTAATTACATTTTCTCCCATTTTTTCATACCTACATCAAGATAAAAACATTTACGGACAAATAGAAAAGGATCGATTGAATTTTGTGAAAACGTGACAAGTAAATCGACTAAAAAGTTGTGCACTACATAATTCTAGAGTAGTGTATAAGCTAAACATTTTGTTGCTCAGTTTATGCCAGCCAAGTAGGCATGTGACAGTGGAAAGGAGTGCAAAGCTCTTTACTCTGTAGAACCAGTTCGAAATGCTCCAGTAATCCTGTCACTTTGAATTTGGTTTCAAGTCGGGACCCACGTTACCTACTTTTACGTTCGAAATACTTTGTCGTGTTTATGGAAAAGTCAGCGACAAAGGACTCTTTTGTTCGCTTCAAAATTTTATGTATTCATTAGTTTGCCTAAAGATAAATATGTAGGTAGAAAGAGGCTTTTCAAAGAAAATACAATACAAAATGTATTTTAGTACCTATGTTGTTTTTGTTACATTATAACGTTAAATAAAGTTTAACTACTGTTATCGAGTATTTTAAACACTGAAATACATATATGTAGTTTAAATATTAAAATACAGAGAAACAAAAAAAAAACAAAAATCCCAGGCATCTGGCAAAAGCGACAACAGCACATCACATGTTATTCCATTTAAAAAATTAAATAACGGAGAAACAACAACGAAAAATCTAAAAGCTTACATCAAAACACAACACGTATAGGACCGCTCTCACGATATGATCCCACGTCTCTCTAGGGACCTCGACCCTAATTGGACGTGGTCAGCCTCCGGAATCAGACGTCGATTATTTAATCTATGATGCCACATCTTATTCAACTTTTATATCGGCTTGCACAAATTGGTGGAGCGATTTGCTGAATTGTTTCGCGTTTTTTGTTTGATTGCTTTTTAAATTATATTTCTTTGTGCGAAATTCTCACTTGTGGAACGGTGGGTTTTAGGATTTTGTACCTTATTTGTTACTCGTAAGGTGGGATTTGATGTGTTCTTTTTATTGAACAATTGTTTGGAGCAGCTATGTAGCTCCAACTGCGAGACTGAGACAGAATATGGTGTACGCACATTAGTATGTTGGCTGAATCTGTTCGTAAGAAAGTATAGTTGATCATAAACGAAACATGAATAATATTTAAAGATTTTTTGAAAAAAGGAAAATTGAGTGAACTTTATTTTCAAATAGATCAAGTTTTTCGTAGACTAGCTTCTGCCCGCAACTTCGTCCAGACCCACCTCGTCGCATTACATCGCCTGCCCGCGCTATTATACTTCATTTTTCGCTCAGCGTTCTTGGAGACTCTTTTAGTTTTTGCTCGGCTCCTAAGGCTCCTAGCGTGATGTTAGGTTTTTACCTTCCTCAAAAATTGGGCTATCAAATGCAAAAATATTTTTTCATCACTGACTGGAGCTTTTAGAGATTAGCGCGTTCAAACAAACAAGAAACAAACTCTTTAGCTTTATTACTATTAGTGAAAAGATACAAAACTTTAATATTTTATTACCAAAAATATAACCTTGCACTTCAAATAAGAAGCGTATGATTATTAAAATCCTATATTGACCAAAAAATGTCCACCCACTTGGGCTGTACCATCGATTTCTCGAACTGCAAACACTCTAAACTGTAGCACCGGTAGCTTACTCTGGCAGTAGAGACGAGCGACGTGAGTGGCTTCAAGATACCTTATCTTCGATCCAGGCTATTAGGAGCCGACAGCCATTGGCCTGCCAATATTGGCGACCAATATCTGTTGCATTGTATTGTGATGTATCACAAATATTGGTGGTAAATATTTTGCTGAGGATCGGTGTAAGAAAGTTATTGAAAAGTATTCTAGATGTGCGGTTACAAATCTGAGCACCCATCTGAATCAATTTACAAAAACAACAATTTCTCATACTTTACTGTCAGTGAAGTAGACATAACAGTTAAACAATCGCCATGTCTCATAATATGACTCATCGGAGAGTTAGGTTGTTAATAATGCATGCACGGTTTCCATCTTCAAATAGAACCGTTGCAATTGGCTCCGAAAACGCCAGACGAATCCGATCATTAAACTGTAAGTTTTTCTAACAAAGTTGAAGATAACGTACCTCCAGGAGAACAGCAACTTATAGTTCCTGATTCACAGAGTAGTTTAGAAGACAGACTGTGTACGGGAATAACAAAAGTAGTGAAGCGTTCGATTAACAATGAATAAGCAATGCAAGTAACAGGCAATTGTTCGTGAATAACTTGAACTGAATTGTGGCATTGGATTAACTACTCAGCGCGACCCGACGAAACTTCGTCTGCCTGAGATCATTCCCTATAATATTCAATTTAACTTTGACACTTCGCCCGTCTAACAAAACCACTGTCAGCTTTTTGTTTTAGGATATCATTTCTCACTTCTCGGATTAATTATAATTTGCGACAGAATAATAATTTCACTTATAAAGTCGGCGCTTGGGAGCTCATTTTGAATGAAGGCTTGTCGTTGCCGACTAACTTTTGGGAGTGAAGGCTGTAGTTTGAACACCACTTAGACACACGCTATCGCTATAATAGCGAATCATTGGTCCAGAAATTCATTTGAGTAGTTAGTCTAGCGTATAAGCTGAAGGGGCTCAGTGCCTACATAAGGCCATGCTTAGGCATGGTCTTATGTTACACACTCAAAGACTCAAACAGTTATCGCATTAGTTCGTAGTAGGTAATTAAGAATGTAAAGTGTACATCTAGTTTTAGTTTCACTCTCTTCTGTCACAAAATTACTGCAGCTAGAGCCAGGAATTAGAGAAATTTTCAAGTTATGGAACAACAAACTGAACGCAAAGTTCAAATTTGGACCTTTTTGTTACAAATGGTCATCCAAAAATCAATCCATTAGAGTAGATAACTGATTAAGTGGCGATGGAATATAAATTATCTTAGATTAAGAACACTACTTTATACACTCACACTTTAATCTTCAAGAATCCTTTTGTTTTTGTATTTATTTATATAGTAGGTAAGTTAGTCATTTAAATTAGTACTTAGTGTAAATATTTTAGTTGTGTTAAATATTGTAAAAAAAAAGAAATAAACATAATTACTTAATATAAAAATACTACAAAAATGTAAGAACATTACTTTACTTCTTTTTCATAAGTCTAAGTGCTCTTGAAATCAATTAAGTACACTTTTAAAAGCTAATAGTTATTTACTTTATGACTTAGGTGCAGAAATAGTCCTTATTAAAAAACAAAACAAATGTATAATTTAACTTTAGCACCTAAATCAAAGCTTATCACTATTACTTTTACGTAACTTAGTAGGCGGGCTTTCAAAATGATATCTTAGTATTTCAGTAACAGCTGTTGCTTTAGGATATCTACACCAACGCAATTGCCTCGAACGCTTTACACAGTACATTACTACATCTATACTAATATTATAAAGAGGTAAAGTTTGTAAGTTGGTGAGTTTGTATGTTGGAGGTAATCTCTGGAACTACCAGTCGGATTTGAAAAAATCTTTTAGTATTTGATAGTCCAATTCTTGAAGGAGTCTATAGGCTATTTAATATCACGCTATGCCTCTCAGAAGCCGAGCAAACAGAAAAAAAGTCAGAAAGAACACTAAGCAAAAACGAAGTAATGGCGCGGGAAGGCAATGAGATGCGAAGGGGTGGGTCGGGGGAGCAAGAATTTCACGCGGACGAAGTCGCGGGCAGAAGCTAGTAATACTTATTTTCATACAAAGCTAATCATATACTTATTCGCAGACTTATGTTAGGCAACAATTTCCTAAAGTGGTGCCTAAGTTCTCTTTGAATGGAAAGGCAAGTGTAATAGATTTATCGAATCCCTCCGTGCGATTAACTCTGTCGACAATTTGTGTTCTGTATGTTGAATTGTTAGTGAATTTTTAGTGTCTAATGCTGTGTGAGGAATTCGAGGATACTCTTTTCATTTTATTTGCCGTTTGATGTACTGTTCGAAATCTTAACATCAGTCATATTATTACAGATGGAAGTGGGAAATCTATCTATCTACTAATGATAAAAACTGAAGAGTTTGTTTGTTTGAACGCGCTCATCTCTGGAACTACCAGTCGGATTTTAAAAATTCTTATTTTCATTTGATAACCCAATTCTTCAGAAAGGCTATAAGCTATTTAACATCACGCTAGGACACTTAGGACGCGAGAAAAAAGAAATAAAGTCAGAAAGAACGCTTAGCGGAAACGAAGAAATAGCGCGGTCAGGCGATGCGTTTCGACGGTGTGGGTCGGGAGAACAAGAAACACGCGGACGAAGTCGGGGGCATATGCTACTGTAGAAATAAAATAGACTAATGTTTCTTTTTGCTTTCAATGTTATCTTTCACCAAAGTTAATATGGGTACTGGATTCAGAAACCTTCCTTTTGGTTTTCATACAGAATTTCCATAGGTAATACAGTCGTCTGTTAATACTTAATAGGAACTAATTAATTTAAGTAAAAATACACTCTATTTCAAAAATTATAATTTTCTCGTTTCTTTTTAATACTAATCTCGGCAAAAGTATCGTATAATATTCACAAAGTCCAGAAATTAATTAAAGCGCAATAAGAAAATTTTGTATTTTTCTAAAGCTATAAACCTCTTTCTTTATCCTTTGACCAGCGTGTTGTGTGTCTGACAGGCAATTTTCTTCATTATTATAATGTATTTATTCTTCTTTAGATTGTTAGGATTTGTATTGTAGTATTTCAATTCTTCAGAAATGTTCCTAAAGGGTTCTACATGAATCGAGACATCATTTTTGTTGACTTTTCATACATTTGGTAGGTAAGTTTTTCCAAGATTATATTTACTTGCTTCATTCATATAAGTATTTTGGCTTACGTAACACAATCAACGTCGAATGTTCTCACTGCTGGGACACAGGCCACCTCTCGGTGAGAGGGAATGGGCCGTAATCCACCACGCGGGTCCAGTGCGGGTTGGTAGATGTCACATGTCTTCGAATTTTCGTATTTTTTAAACGGTTTTATTTAGCTCACCCCGTTTGTTTTATTTTTTATTATTTATTCTTGGGTCATATTTAGTAATTCAAATTTTTGGTATTTTGGCTTAGCTGTGTATAGTTTATTTTCTTTTGAAAACAGTATTTGCTTTTTGTATGGACGTGTTTCTGTGACAAATAAACCTATTTTTCTTTCTCTAATGTTCATTACAGAAAAAGGCCGTAAAGATTTGACTTTGTTCGGCGTATTAGTCTTGACATTAAACGTCATAAAAGTACTTTCTCTGATTACTTTCATTGGACAACCAATAACTTGACTGGCACCGACTTTCTTTGTTACATTCTATAACTGAAAGCAGCCAAAAAAGTTTTATATTTTCTCATTTTCTGATAAATCAAAAGTAGTCAAGTAAAGTGGTAGCATGGATTGGTACACACCAAGCAAGCTCTCTCAGCAATTTCTCAATCTTTAAAACAAATTAAAACAATGTTTAAAAAAAAAATTGGTCGAGTAAATATATTTTTTTTTTATTTTAACTCTTGGGTATCGTGAACTAAGCATTTATGCCAACGGATTGGATAGTAAAACCACCAATTCAGGCTTTCAGGCTTATTCATGTAAATCCTAAAAAAACTTAAATTACACGTAGTAGTATATTACAAGAGTTTTGCAACTCTTCTCTTCTCGTAAACGACCTGTTTTCGTGAAGAATCCATGTTTGTTTACCTTTTAATGTCACAAAGTATTTTGCAAAGCAAATAAACACAAGCAACTTGGTCAAACAACTCTTTGAATGCATGAAGTACAACTATCGCTTATAATTTTCAATCACTTTAACATACTTCAATGGTATTGAACTTTCGAGTCCTGGTTTCAATATACCTTTATAAAATCGATAAGCATAGACAATTTATATCGAAGCGTGATAGGGTCACATTGGTCACGGTAAATTATAAAGAAACACGCTGTTGTGTAAATGGCTTAATCACGCTGGTGTGAACTATCTAGTTAAATATTTATTAGTAATTATTAGTTAAATACCCCATTTCCAGAACCTTATTGGATATGGTGAAAGTAAAAGGGGTTTATGAAATACTGGATGGGTTTGTAATGCTTATACAGCTATTTATTTAACCATAATTTGATAGCAATAAACGGTACTTAAGGCGAAAGCGCCAGAGTAGCCCACGAAATTCAATTTTTTTACGTTTTTTGCAATTTGCTGGTCAGTATTAAGTTGTACGTTGATTAATATATGATTCGCGGCCGTAAAAAAATATGTATTTACAGAATTATAATCATTAAAGTCATCAACACTACTCTCTAAGACCAAGTAATCCCACAGAATGACTATCTCATGGAATCTTGACATTTTGAGATTATACTAACCTAACAAGTTGTATTACGGATTTTAATGTTTATGATTCTGTAAATACATATTATTTGTTACGGCCGCGAATCATATTATGATCGACGTACAACTTAATACTGACCAGTAAATTGCAAAAAACGTAAGAAAATTTGAATCTCGGGCTACTTTAGCGCTTCCCCCTTAAAGAAAATTACAGTTAAAATGACATCTGTGTAAATCGGTCGTGTTTTTTCCTTAAAGTGGATATTATGTTCTAAGGCCTTTAGGCATCGCTTTGTGACAGCTAAGCGCCAAAATGAGTCCTGAGTTAATGAAACCAATTTTTAGCTTTAAACGCTTCTCAACGATCATGATCTTTGTGCTAAGCTTTGAATACTACGCTAAGATATTGGGGAAGAGAAAAGAGTGACAGTGTAAGCCAATTAAAGGAATAGGGCATAGCATAATCAGCCTATACTGCCACCGTAAGTAAAAGGGGCGCATCTGAGGAAAGGGAATAGAGAAAAATGAGCCTCAATGGGTGCGCCTTTTTTGTTTAGTAGGGTTTATTTTTCTTTAAATTTTGACCGATATTCGTCCTTTTCGCAGTAGGTATAGTGTTCCCACTGTTGGGAGACAGGCCTCCTCTCTATGAGAGAGAGAGTGGGCTGTAATCCACCATGCAGGCCCAGTGCGACTTGGTGGATGACACATTTCGTCGAATTTTTGGTTCTAGGACATGTCGGTTTCCTCACAATGTTTTCCTTCACCGTTTTGAGAGCAGTGGTAATGAAATAAATTACACAAAGTAAAGTGCCTGGCTGGGTTCGAGCCCACGAGCTACAAGTCGTAAGTCTGGGCCGAAACCACTGGAACACCACTGCTGGAATTGGGCATAAATAACATAATCCGGCTAAGATAGAACACTTTATCCTACATTCATCCTACATTAACTTCTTGATAGCTTTCTTTTATAAAACTTACAAGCTTTTAGGTAGCAACAAACGCGAAAATGAATGTACCAAAAGATAACGTATTACCGACATTACCTCTGAATTGGACTAGAACATATTTTCTATAGCCGAAGATTCGGCCTTCGGTTTCCATAGCTCAAAGGGTGAGCGATGTTGGGCTCGAATCTGGATGTTTTCTACGTGGCTACCTTCGTCCACTCAATCGTTACTGATATCTCAGACCTTATAAAAATGTAGGAGAAATGTTACAAAGATGCGGGATTTCTTAGGGAAAGTTATCTTGTATGAAACGTTTTTAGGTCATGTCTAGGTTAGGAATGGTCCACTTTATCACTTTGTATGATTATAGATGGCTTAGAGGTTATTTGGGAAGATGGGCAGATCATAGACTTGGATTATAGATATCCACATTCTAAGAATACCAATGCCTAAATGGTAAAGTTTTCTCTATATAATGGAGCGTTTTTGTGCCTAGTTCCACGTAGATTTACAAAATGTATTGCATCAAATGATTTGGTTAAGAATCCTGGCAAAAAGTTCAGATAAAACTATGTTTACCTTTAGACCAACCTACATGTGAAAACATCTATGTTCATTTAAGACATCAGCAGGGTGATTTATATATACGTAGGATGTACCTTTTAGAAGTTAATTCAAAAATTGAAAAAAATCCGAAAATTTCGAGGTTTTTCAAGCACAGATCTTTCGAAGCTGCAAATTTGATTTTAAAATATTGGTATCTATCGCACCAACATCCCTTAAAATCAGTACAGCGCAATTATTTGCGACCTAACGTGATGTTTGTGTCTGCAGTGACAGGCCTGCTAGGTATGTACTTTGTACTGTATGTACCTATAACTGTTCTACAACTCCCGTTTTAAAAAACTAGTATTAATTAAATATAAAATAACTTTTTACAAAAACAAAAAAAACTAAAAAAAAACTAAAGCGGAAACTAGAAAACTAAAGCGGATTTAACTAAAAATAACATAACGCAGTTTACTAGAGAAAAGTTCGTTATTGCACATGTTGTTTAAAGTTATAGAAAGTAAATTTTATTACGCTTGTTTGAAATAAAATAAATTGCGAGTTCTGTTCAGCACAAACGAGCTTATAAAATGCGGTAACATATGTGGTTGGGTACCTACTTGTGTTACCACTACTTGCGAGTAGCGATCAAAGATTGTATGGACTAGTTTTTCCGTTAGGTACTTAAAGTATGTTTTCAATTTATAATGTTAGTAGCAGCTATTTCTTGCTTATTGCTTTCTTAACCGTAGTTAAGCTAGTCGGTATGGAGGTGCCCGTGGCTAAATAATAACAGCTGTACAGACTTGCCGCGGTTGGTCTGTGGATGGGTGACTACCTTTACATACCGAGATCGGGCTGTCATTTGGATGCCGTATTACCCAGTAACTGGGTTGTGGAGGTCAGATAGGCAGTCGCTCCATGTAAAATACTGGTATTCAGCTGTATCCGGTTAGACTGGAAGCCGACCCCAACATAGTTGGGAAAAGGCTAGATGATGATGAGTTAATCTATTCGGTAGTGCTCATGATATCAGTGACTCGTTGTGTTGTAACATAGATCATATCTATACAGTTGCTATTGAAAGTTTTTCCGGGAACCTCTGAAACCGGGCATGTCTATGGGGACAAGTTTGGTTACTTTATTTGTTTACTGAAGCAAATGTGAACAGGGGGTTGATGTTTAGTTGAATAAGGACAAGACACGTTTGTCGTAGCGTATGGAGATTTAAAAAGTCCCGTAAGCATTTTTGGGCGTTTACGGCATACCTACTTCAACAGTTTAGAAAGTTTTCTGAATGGAAACATCGCACCTACGGCTACGGTGCAAAAACGTCACTTATGCAATTTGTTGTCAAAATTGATCTGAGTATGAGAAAAAGTACCTAATGTTCACCTTTACCTGGTGAGTAATTGTCATTTGTGTAGTGTGTATAGTTTCCGCGAGAGGGCAGTTGTGACGTTATGGTTTATTCAAGAAGAACTATACATTATTGCGTCAAAAACCAAGATAAACGGAGAATTCTAATCAATGAGTTTAATTTAAATATATCACAAGTAGGTTTAATTCAGTCAATTTTATCACAACCGAAGTCAGATTTAGCGAAAAGATTTAGTGAGCTGGTGTATTGTGTTAATTAGGATTCTCCTTTTAATATATTTAAGTAAATTTAGATTTAAACCATTGCTATGTAGTAGTAAGTGTACGGCATGATGGGGTTGACGTATCCAATGGGATAAAAACCCCAAATTAATTTAATAAAAGATTAAAAAAAACTATACATTATATTAGGATGTCGAATTTTCAATCGAATTTTCAAACGCTTTTCCTGAAAAATTACATCATTTGCATAAGTGACGTTTTTGCACCGTAGGGTTGTTTTTGAGCTTTGGAACATAAATAACAATTGAGCCTGGTTTACCTACAAACCCACTACAAGCCGGGGAGTCTTCAAAAATGATGTCCAACACGTCGTTTATGGAAGACTAGCTTCTGCCCGCGATTTCGTCCGCGTGAAATTTTACTCTCCCCCCGTTCACCCTCTTAGGGATGGAATTTCGAAAAACCCCTTCTTAGTGGATACCTACTCTTCACAAAGAACACACCCTCCAAATTTTTCATCTCTCTAGGTCCAGCGGTTTAGGCTTTAGGCTGTGCGTTGATACATCAGTCAGTTAGAACTTTGAATTTTATATATATATCGTTTATTTTTTATCGATTATGGTAAAAGGACTGATTATACAACACATAATTATGCAAAGTGCACTAGATGAAAAACCCATTAAAAAAACAGTTCATACTACCTATATAAATCTATGAAGCTCCCAAAAAACAAACAACATTTTAAATACGAACAAAATAGTTACACGACCTCTATCATCGCTGGCCATTCGAGACAATTGAAGGGTAGTCTATAAAATTCTTAAGTCGCAGATCGAACTGTATCCGACATGGGAGACAGTTTTGGTTTCGTGATTTCATTGCTATTAGGGCGGGCTGGCCGTTCCACGTTTATTGTCCAAGATACGAGTGGATTTGTGGAAGCAATTTCCTTTATACATTTTGTTTTGTCATTTTTCCTGCAGTTTGATGGTCCACTTCGTGAGTTGTAGCCTTAGTTCGATTTAGCAAAACTCCCTGAATCGATACGATACGCATCTCGGCCGCAACCTGCCGGTGGGCACTGTGTGGGGAGGGAAAGAATGTAATTATACATTTCGCTCACGTATAGTGCTGAACGAAAACTAATTTAGCACCGAAGTTCTTTTGGCAAAAATTAAACAGTGGCCGCATATTTATTTAATTTTGTGATTTAGAAAAGTACAGTACCCGGCGAATATTGCACATCGACCTTTGGAAAGAGACAATCGGCTAATTTCGGCTTCGTAGAGCGTTATCTCTGTCGCACGAAATACAAACAGTCCGGTATCTATTAGGAGCTGTTAAAACAATTATGATTTGCTTCTTTTGATAATTATTTTTATTATTTGTTTAAAATACAAAAAAGCTAAAGGTCGATGTGCAATATTTATCGCCGGGTACTGTAAATGGTTTAGCTGCGATTAAGGATTGAATTGGTCTAGTTGGTATTACTCGTAGTTACACATAATAATATGTAATTAATTATTCGTGGAAGTTAAATATGGACTGCCAACGGCTTCTGCCCGTGACTTCGTCCACGTGAAATGTCTTGTTCCCCCGACCCAGCCCGTCGTATCGCATCGCCTGCCCGCGCTTTTACTTCGTTTTCGCTTCGCGTTCTTTCTGAGTATTTTTTTCTTGCTAGCGTGATATTAAATAGCCTATAACCTTCCTCAAGAATTGAGCTATCAAATGCGAAAAGATTTTTTCAAATCCAACTGGTAGTTCCAGAGATTAGCGCAATAAAAAAAAACTTTTTATTGTTTCTCATACAATTGTAATACAGCACAAAATTGAGGCAGCCCCAGTAAGTTATAAGGATACTTGTGATGGGGTTACCTCGCAACTTTCCATGGGTTTACTATCTACAATGTTCAAATAAACCAACTCTTCAGCTTATTAGTATAGATGCCAAAAACTAAAAAAAGTGTTATAGGTATATTCGTTATCAGCTTTACGGACTCATTTAACTATTATCAACAGTTACCGAACAAAAACTTACTAAATTAAAACGGTGAAAATAAAAACAACACGTAGCCTGCAAAATCTCAAGAAGATAATTTTTACGTTAACTGTTTTGAAAATTCTCTTTTTGATGTTACGTAAAGACTTAGACTAGATTATTAAGTCAGTGTTGTTAAACAAGACATAAATTAAACTTCTAGGAATTTGCTTCTGAATTTACTTTGAAGTTGAAACTGAAATGTTAGCAGCAGAAATAGACATCGTTACTTATCTTGGAAACCGGTCGATCGAGGAGAAAATATTAGCTAGCTGATTTACTTTTGTTGAATAATATATTTATAGCATACTTACCTGGTCGGAAAGTATCTTATTACTGTTTAAAAATGAGGTAGACTGTACGTCATTACTGTTGTACAAATTTGCGGGTCAAAAAAGTGTATGAAAATCCGTTGTTAACAGGCTGTTTTTTTTTTCAATCAAGGGCAATTAAGTAGCTATCCTAATTAAATATAGTTTAAACTAAAAGGCAACAAGTTTATAGCACCGAGTGCAAAATGATACTGGCCACATACTTTTGTTAACCATTCAAAACAATATTAATCTCCCTGTGGTATTACATTGAGTTTTATTAACTATAACAAAATTTTAAAACAAACTTCACTTTAAAAAAAAAATATTTTATTTTCCTCGTAGGTATAGTATGTATCACTCGGAAGAAAGTGCGATTCCAACGAAGTCCCAACTCGTGTGTATTAAGGCCCTTGGCCTCAAATTACACCCTCGTTAATAAATGGTCACTTTCTCCCCTCGGTGAACAATGTACTATTTTGTATTTCTATTTTAAGAAATTGATAGTGAATAATTTTACAGTGGGCTACCTACATCAACATTTGTGTAACATTAATTCCAATTTCCCAACCAATTAACTGAAGCAGCAACGCAAAGAAAACTCTAACAAAGCTTAGTACACACGGCATAAAATATAAAACTGTTTACCCAAACCCAAGTTAAAGATTCATGTTACTCCTCTTCAAAGTCATGCTTTCTCCGTCACAGGTAAGAAAGTGCGCCTCCCTTCAACGCAAATAAACATGACTTCGTCATTCAGATGCGGGTCTTATACAACCTTTAGACCTCGCCTTTATTCGTCGGGTTTTTGTCAATTCTTCCCGTCTTCACCCCTGTGTATTTTGACCAGCAACGCTTGATTGACATTGAATTTCCTACGGTAAACTGTTTGTTTTATTTTGAACGTTTTTTAAATTTTACTTGCTCTAAGAGGCTCTAAGATAGTGATTTAAACAGGCTTAATTTAGGGATATTTAAGTCTTTTAGTGGTATATACAATTATATTGATTGATCTAGTGGACGCAATTGCTGAACATGAGGTCTTCGCTTTGATTCCCAGGTCAGACAAAGTATAGAGGTATGAGGAACAGGGTGTAAAGTTCACTCATACTCTATAGAAAAGGGAGGATCCTCGGACCAGACGGGTGTTGTGTTTGGCGGGCAACTGCCCGTCTGGTCGGAAGATCCTCCCTTTTCTATAGAGTATGAGTGAACTTTACACCCTGTTCCTCATACCTCTATACTGGTGACCCCGACGTGATCGTCAGCGCAGCCTTCGTGCAAATACTTCAGCGTGACGTCATCATCATCACTCCCGCAAGCGTCCGGTTAGTCACAGAAAGGTTTGTTTGGCCAGGTATCAGAAAAGACTGCAGACAAATGGCAAAAGAATGTGAAGCGTGTCAAAAGAGCAAGGTGACACGCCATACCTCTATAAAAGTATTATTGGGTTTTTCTATCTATGATTTCTCAGTTTTTATATGTGCCCGGTTGATGACAATAGACTCACTCCCTATTACATGAGACTTAATAATAACTGGCGAAATGTGGGTATACTATAGTTAGTCTCTACTATATATTATATTATTTACTATAGTTAGTAGGTGTCTTTCGAACCCATTGAGGAAACAAGGTGTGGTGTTTATGTTATCCATACTAATATTATAAATTCGTAAGTAACTCTATCTGTATGTTACCTTTTCACGCCTAAACGGATTTCGATATTTGGCAGAAAGATAGATTGCATCCCGGGGAAGGACATAGGATAGTTTTTTATCCCGATATTCCTACAGGATCGACACGTAGACGGGTGAAACCGCGGGGCGCTGCTAGTGTGTTATATTTTTGTGAAAAGTGATCAAAGTGGATAACTAAACATGGAATCATAATTCGAAACAACGCCCTAAATTCCATGTAGGTGAACTAGTTTAAAATTAAATTGCCTCTAGATATAAAAGCTGTACTGAAGAACCCTTTCATCATAGATATACTCGTTAAATATTAAAAGACTTATGCTCAGAAATGTTAAGTGCCTCTGCCTAGTATTTATAATGTAGTACCAAATTTAATTATAGCGTCCAATTTTCAAAGTAGTTATAAAAAAACTACCTTCTGCCCGCGATTTCGTCCGTGTGTTTTAACATAAAACATCATATTATGGCACTCGGCAAAAGATTTTTTGCAATCGGATGAGGAGTTTCGGATATTACCTTCTACATCCACACAAACTTTAGCTCTTTATAATATTATATGGTGTAGACTTAATTCTTTTGCACACGTTAACTTACATAAATCTTAAAGAATACAATCGTATCGGGACCAGTAATAATGTATCGTCCAAGAATAAAGCGTAGTCTCGAAACGGTGCCATTTGAAGGAATCAATCAAACCCAAACGTTCGCACAATCCGCGTGCGTGGAACGGACGAGCTAATCAAACTAATGGCAACCGGAGGGCCGGCCGATTGGTCCCGACTCGATGCCGCAACAAATCACAACAATAACACTGACGCCTGATTGATTACCCTTAGCGACGGACTCAATTCGATCCCTGTTACACCTGATTGATTCTTCATTAACATGTTCTTGCCTTAAGTTCGTCTGTCTTGTTGTAAATGAGCTATTAGAGTTTATTGGTTCAATTTGGGGTGACATTTAGGATGGGTCAGCTGAATATAACATACAAATTGTAGTAATTTAGTAGTATTGTGGTAGTTTGGGTAGAATTTGGACACACAGTATAGAGGTGGTCAGATCGATAGTTGTAACTGCTGTGATACTAAAACTAAATGGCGAGAGACTTTTCATACGTCCCGATGACGGAAACGGCCCTCTACCGTTTGCGAAACGATTTTACAAATTAAGTTACAAATGGACAATTATTAGCCCCCGAGTATAACGTCGCTATATGTAAATGGCATTGTTTCCTAACTTACAAAAAATCTTCACTAAAATTAAAGAATATTTGGATCAGAAGACGAAGACGTTAATAAAGGTAACATCGTGACCACTTCCTTAAAAGGCACTTCGCCGTATCAATTTAAAAGAAGCGATGTATGTTTCCCACAATTTACTACACAGACGCTTTCAGGTGCTTCATTTTTAGCCACGACTGGTGCGGCGTCAGGCTGGTGTCAAGTTAGCGTCAGTGTGGCCTGGTTCGCTCTTCTACCAGACATTTATTAAGTAGGAAATACGGATGAACTGGCCGGAGCGTTGATAAATTGGTTAACAATTGTTGTAACAGCGTTTAGCTGATGTTTGTTCTAAATTAAGTGGTGACCTCGTTCTAACTTTCACACTCTGGTATTATCGGCTTTTATAAGGTGCAATTTTAAGCTAGGAGCTTAGCGAAATTAATGTGTTTTATCGTAATCCACAATGCACCGGACTTTGTACAGTACACGTAAATTTAGCATCGTAATCAACAGATTCAGAACACTAAATTGAGAGAACTTGAGAGCCATGGGCAATGAATTTATTTTATCTAAAACACACAAATTGTATATCGACTATAAATCCTAACAATTCGCTTGGAAGTCGTGTGAACCACCAAAGCTGATAAGTACTCAAACACAAGAATAAAACGTCACTTAGTATTCACCTGTCGCCCTGTATTAATACCAACGGGCTTACCATACAGTCCAACATGCATTTTAGAGTGACAGCCACTGGTCAGACTTTTGCGGATGCAGCACAAAGGCACTTATTTTTTGTCGGACTAACGTGAAATCCAAATCAATGGTTAGCTCGACTCACTTTTGTTATTGCTGCTATTATATTCTGGCCGTCGCGTCGCTTCGCCGACTATTTCTGGCTTTTTGGCCACTCGAAGCCGGCTGTCCGTTGGAACTCGTGGTTTCCGCGTAAAAATTCATGGACATGTGAGCGATGTGATCGTACTAACTTTATATAGTTGAAATTCTTTTAAGGCGAAATTTTATCCACCTGCAGTTTTTAAGTGATTTCCTAGGAGATATCGACTTACGACTTTACAGTCTCCATTCATCAATGTTACTAAAGCATCCTGCAAAATATTGTATGAATAACGCCGTATATGCAGGCGACTTGCCTCCGGGTACAATATTGGCCGACACAAAAGATAAGTACGAACGACTACAAGTTGAGAGATGACGTCGACGTCATATTTCTTTTGTGGTTTCTTAAAGGCAGGTAACATTACGTCATCTGCCGTACTCTGCAGCTCGTACAAAATAAACCGAGAACAGCTGCTTATTGTATCACTGACAGCAAAGCCGTGGTACGCCATTGTGAAGCTCCTCCGAAGAAATAAATAATAGCGACTTACTTGATCCTGCGAAGCTACAATGCATCGTCATTATTTCGCGCTTATGGTGCCACAGGGCCTCTTATCACTCCATGTTCACCGCCTGTGCGAAGCCTTATGTCAAAACAATTGAACGTTATACTGTCGAGTACATTGTCTTGAAACTTCTCAGTTTAACATTTGTTCCATTGAGCTCGACATGCTGTTACGCATTTGTTTCATATAGTTATTACTTAGTACGGAATTCATATTAGTTACCTACTAGTATTATAGTGAGTGTGTAGGAAAAAGTTTATATTTCATTTTTAAATGTTATAAAACAAACCTGCTCGTCTAAAACGTTTTTAAACAGCTGCAGTGAAAAGTCCTTTCAGTGCAGTAGTAGATTCTCTTTGTGTGTTTATTTGTGACGAAGGTTTTCAAAAATAGAAACGTACAATTTTGCTTAGCACGAGGATTACCGGTAGCTGATAAAACGGAATTCTCGTCTATGTCCGTTGAAGTACTCGTTCCGTCAGGATTTCGTATTCGAAAAGTTAATGAAGTGTACCGCAAACGTTACCCGTGTCAAACCGTCAGAAACACGTCATATTTCACGTGTTATTTTTTGTTTTTTTAAGCGATCGCCACGTCAATTTTGGTTAGGATTACGGAACAAGGCGCGAGAGGAATGTGCCTGTGTAGTGTAGAACGTAGCCAGAACGCCTTATTCGTATTCGAGTAACGTGTTAGAAATGGTATACTTTCCGGAGTGAGTGTATTGTGCTGTCATTTCGCGTAAAGTTTGATAAAGGTATAAAAATAAAGGGCGTGAACATTATACTACACTAATTTGTGTGTTACCAACATGGGAAGGGATTGTGTTGTTGTGATACGGTGTCGCGGCGGGTTAGCGTCAGGCCTCGCCGCATGGCTCCGGTTTCGCAGAAGTGTTTCGCTTGACGCTCTCCGATAGCACGGACACGCTTTTTTGGATATTTGATACCGACGCGACGTGCGATAAAAAATTCTAATTCCACAATGTAAGAATTATAATGGCCCATTTAGGATATTTTTATTTATAATAATGTTGTCATGGATTGTGAGAACGAATACTAGAATAAGTTTTTAAGAATGCCATTTCCAATATTATTATAAATTATACTAAATTTATGATTGATTATTAAAGCAGTGGTGGCTCAGTGGCAACGTGGCTCCGACTAACGAGTTGTATATCGTGGGTTTGAACGCAGGCAGGCGCGTTATTTTGTGTAATTGATTTCATCACCACTACACTCAAAAAACGGCGAAGGAGAACATCATGAGCAAGCCGACATGTCCTAGAACCAAACATGAGACATCTACCAATCTGCGCTGGGCTCGGTTGGTGTATTACGACCCATTCATACACCCATACGCCTGTGTCCCAGGAGTGGGGACGTTATAGGCTGATTATGGTATACTAAATATTTTATAATAATACATATTGGAAATGGCAAATATACCTACGCTACGGGTATCTTTTTTAATCAACTTAATCACTAG
Organism: Luperina testacea; assembly: GCA_927399505.1. Taxonomy (NCBI): domain Eukaryota; kingdom Metazoa; phylum Arthropoda; class Insecta; order Lepidoptera; family Noctuidae; genus Luperina; species Luperina testacea. The sequence goes on along the minus strand of OV656768.1, from coordinate 9,911,337 downwards.
GTTGATCTAAGCTAACTTTTCACTTAATATTAAAATAATAATCAAAATATCTTCCAAACGGTTTATAAATATATACGTAAACTAGAAAGGACGTGCCCACCTAAATCTTACTTTAGTATTTTTCAGTAACTTGGAATAAAATTTTGAAACATCTAGTTCTAGTTACAAACCAGCCACTATAAAATTAAATAATGTTAAAATAAATAATGCAGTAACAACTCATTAAAATAACTCACTGGTCGGTAATTAAATAAAGCTAAATAAACAGAATAACAAAACCCAATGTGTGTTTAATTTCGCTATATAGATAACAGAAAAATAACAGGTGTCAACTCTTCATGAAGGGGGTAAAACGTATCTAATCATTTAATATAAGGGTCAAAATAACGATCTCTATTAGGTACGTATAATACGATCCTCAATTAAAATAAATGTTATAATAATATGGTACTACAAAAACCTCGTTTTAAAGCAGATGTCTTCATTGTAAACACAGAAAGTAATGGACGCGCTCTATGCAAAAAACATTCACAAAATTTCGCAGCATACGTTACTACACTACCTGCTACTTTGTGACATCTTGACGCAAGGATGCTACCTGCGCCTCTGAATCATTTATAAGTTTGCAAAATGTGTAGCAACTCTTTCTCCTCACCTTATCTTTAGAGGTTCCATTGTTCTTAAGTTTATTTCAATTTTTGTCTATTTTATTTCGATTATTATGCGTTGATTTTTGGTTGTTATAAAGTCACACTAATATTATAAAGGTAAAAGTTTGTGAGTGTGAGTGTGTGTGTGTGTGTTTGTATGTTTGTTACTTCTTCACGCTCATACGGCTGGACCAATTTTGATAAAATTTTGTATGGAGGTAGCTGACACCCTGGATTAACATATTAGTTATTTTTTATCCCGATATTCCCACGGGATCGACATTTATGCGGGTGAAACCGCGGGGCGCAGCTAGTATGTTATAAAATAGTTTTATTTTATTTAAAATAACTGAAACTAATCGTAAGGCAAGGTAAATAATTTGAGACGTTTAATAAGAACCGCCAAAAATTCTTACTCGAAAACTGTCAGCATTCTTGTAACTAATTAAAGTTTCTCGTTTTTTTATCGCTTCGCGAACTGATCAGGTCACAGCCCTAAAAGCTTCATCTGCCACTTGAACGATCGAAAGGTACGACGGCGCGCCGGTATCAGGAAGGAATGTACAGTGGGTGACTTGAACAGTTCCTGTCCCATTCGCTCCCAACCGGCTTTGCCTAAGCTAAATTTGTGCGCCGTCTCATTCATACACACCAACATTTTCAATACTTACCTGCGTAAAATGATATACATCTGTTGCGGTAACAGCCTCTCGCTCGCGCTTACGTTCCCAAATGCATTGTTGATATACGCGTCCCGCTCGGACGTCTCATGAACAGGGGGTAGACGGTGTTGGTGCACGTTTGTGTTGGTGTTCGTTTATTTAGTGAACTTGGAAGCTCGCTTTCGTGTTTGTGCATAGGGTGTCGGGCATGATTGTGTGCGTGAGTTGTAGAGGCGCGACATAGCTTTGCCGTCTCCATGACTTAAAAGTTTTGTACGGAATGAGACCAGCGAGCTAGTTCTGCGCCGGCCGGCACGCTCGATGCACGCGTGTGGGACGCTCGCGTCCAACTTCTTCGTGAATCTACGAGTACAAAAACTTGTTTTTTAAAACATTATAACTTAAAGTTACCGAGTTGTATTTTAGTTAGTGACGCTGAACATTTTGCTGATAAATAAAGTGCTTATACTCTCATCGCATACAGTGTGTTGTTTATTTTTTTTCTGTGAAACTGCAACGTGTTTGGTTCAACGGACTACGGAGGAGGTTGGTCGTTGTATTCTCGTGTATAGGCTATTGTGCATCAACCAAATAACTCTGGCATATTTTATCTGTTATTCAAAAAGTTTATTTTGATAATCACTATCGCAGAACCATTGATTAAGTAATTGAATAACAGTGTTATGAACATATTAACAAAATAGTGTTATTAAAGGCAATACTCATATTATGGACTTAGACTTTATGTTGTAAACTTTAAATTTCATTTGACTGTTTCTAATACCAATCATATCATCAAATATACAAGCAAATAATTCAATCCATGTTGTCGTCCACTCAACAATGGACAGTTTCAAAATAAACATTGATTCTACTTTAATCCATAAGGAAAATTATATCTTTGATATTATTGTGTAATCACCATCACCAATTTTGTTAGAAGCGGCCTGTCGAGTTGAACAACCTTAGGACACAAATAGATACAGACGTTACACAAACGCGCGGTACCACAAACTGTTTTCCCCTTTACAAATCATTGTCAGGCCTTTATCTTGCTCAAATCATAAGCTAGGTTTCACAGTTTCACTCTTAGTAATTTAAACAAACGTCAGCTATCTACACGAAGATCTAGATAGTACTTATGTTACATTTCCTGTTGTATCTAGTATTTTCGCTAGAATGAAAAGAAAGAACACCTGTGAAACTTTATAATATGAGTTTTTTGTGATTTCAACCTCAAAATCTTGAAATTTTTCTCCTTAAATTATCACAGGCTAATTTAAAAACGAAAAATTTTTCTAAACGAATAACTTAGAGCAAATTTTAAAGAAACTGTACACCCAAATGCAAATTTTAAAGAACCGATAAACTTAACCGCAAATTTTGAAGAAAATGTAAAGTAATGAAGCGAATTATAAACAGCTGCTTATAGAATCTGATATAAAGTCATCCTTTTGCAACCTAAATTCTTGGTAACTCTTTAGTCAAAAGATTTCATTCCGACGAAGTATTATGTTTTATTGAAAAGGATTTTACCAACCCACTACAGCTTTTAAAGTAGCATTTGAAAACTGTTACATTACCAAGAAACTAAAATAAGTTAAGAGGAGTCAAAGCTCCTCTTAACTTATTTAGTCTGACGCGCAGAGTTTTAAAGCTAGATTTGTCTAAATCAATTTCTATAATAGCTTCAAACTATGAATCAAACTTTGTTTTAGTTACACTCAGCAGCGTAGAAAATTAAAAATGATGGTTTCCAAAGTTATAGAAGAATCAAAACTAATATTTTTTTATTTCACATAAACATTTTCTATGGAGTTCCAATTGGTCGTTTTCTATGGAGAAGAGCCGACAAGAAACTCTACGATTACTCTTTTAAAAATATTAATTTGGCTTTTACAGTGTTTTCAAATGACAAACAGGTATGGCAGGATAGTGTAGGCCTGTCAACAAGGACCAAAATATAAATTAAAGTAATAATTTTCTATCCTCTGTAGGTACTTAATTGTGTATTTATCTAATCCAATTGAAGTTCTACTATTATGTTTACTAACAAAATTATCTAAATCTTTAAAGTATTGAATATAGTTAATCGGGTAGGCATACTTTCCGACATAGTTGAAACGTAAAATTTAAGGAAAAAAATGTTATCTAAAATACCAAAAGGAAACTTCCAGACATTCTTTCTCCAAAAGGATAATGAAATTAGAATTGTTCCCTCTCTTTTATATGTTTGACCTTTATATGTACGAGGCGTTAAAATTAAATGTCTAAAATGTTATCTTTACTGAAATACCAGGAATATAATATCAAAGAGAGATGAGATCATTAAAATAATATTTAGAATAATGATTCTGGGCAACACAAATGAGAATAAAAGGGACCTAAGTAATAATTGTGAAAGTTAAATATCTACCTACAAGAAACTCTACGATTACTCTTTTAAAAATATTAATTTGGCTTTTACAGTGTTTTCAAATGACAAACAGGTATGGCAGGAAAAAAAGCTTGAAAAACAAAATTAGTGTAGCCTTATTTACCTGAATAGCATAAAACCTAATCATTTTACTGGAAAGAAAAATAGCAATAATAGATTTGTAATGACGTTAACATTCTCTATCCCATATTTATAAACAGAAGTTATCTTTCTTAAATTACTAACATTAGTAGGTACTGCTTAAAAAACGTGATTGCTCTAAAATTTTAATTGCAAATGCTTCCTGGCTTTTACAAAAAATGTTGATTAATATAAACAAAACATTTCAAATCATAATTATAAAGTGAACTGTATTTCCAACCCCTATGTGCTAAACAATAATTAAAACCTTCGCTAATAGGCACTTCAAGAGCGCTGATGAAAAGGAAAACAAGCATCAACATAAAATTTTATTATTAACAAATGCATTATCACGACATGGTAGAACACTGACTCGATTATGATTATCTAAGCCGAGCTCATTTCAATCGGCTCCTAAATACGGTTCAGAGCCGGGTCGACACCATCAAAGAGGTCAATAGCATTACGTCGGTCCCGGAGTCCGTAAAAATCTCATTCCATAACACACTAAACTTTACCCCGCAGATATCAAAGTGGTCATAAAGGCCCCTCACATCCCGTCAGAAGAATTACTATCATGGCCACGTTGTTGTTTCTTCTTGTCCTAAACAATTGATATCTCTATTTGTATCAATAAGATGGGAAGCAGACGTTTACGTGAATTTCGTACGTGTTTCGAATACAGTGGAGGCACCGAGTAGGTACCGGACAGACGCAGCATTTATTGAAACTATTGACATTTATACAAGTTTTATGGATCGCTTTTAGGGAATAGACAGGAATCATATTTGCGATAACCATTTTTATTCCCGCTGTGAGTAATTTTATTGTAGAATCTACTTGCAGTCAAACTCAGGGTTAGTTAATATTATTTTGTTAAAATGAAATTAAATACGTTGCTCCACCTTTTAGTACCTCTCACTGTTTTTAGTAACGGTTCGTTATTATTCGCTGACAGAATATGAAATTTAATTTCAAGGAATTACCACATGATAAAATAAAGTCGTCACTAAATCCGCTTTGTCTGTGTCTCTTTTTATTCATAACTAGCTTCTGCCCGCGACTTCGTTCGCGTGAATGTCTTAAAATAACAGCCACATTTCCCTAAGGGCCCTAGCGTAATGTTAGCCTATAATCTTCCTCAAGAATTGGGCTATTAAAAGTGAAAAGATTTTTTCAAATCCGACTGGGAGTTCTAGAGATTCACGCGTTCAAACAAACAAACTCTTTAGCTTTATTATAAGTATAGTATTGATAGAAAATAAATCGATCATCAAATAATCATAATCTTTAGACGTAAATCTGCTTGACCAGTCAAAGATTAACTGTAGAAACGAAAAAAGAGAAAACATTATCCTTGACCAAAATAAAAAACTAACAACTTCAAAGGGTTTAAGTTCCAGACTCCCTTTAGACGATAAACGATAAAAACAGCATTTAGACGATAAACACAGCATTTCCATAACACAAACTTAACCAACTTATGGCGGAATTTAATATTAATTTGTGTTCGTATATGTCTGTATAGAGATGTTTGTCCATCCCTTTGAGTCTACGAACATTTCTTGAGGTTGCGAGCTGATCCAATAGCTCTGCTAGTACCATTTCATTGATTTTGTACAACAGAAACTAATTAGAATTGAGGTTTATGTAACCGAACAGTATTAATAAGTTATCGTGTTGACCCTAACATAATCTCGTCTTATTAATCCGTTTTGGATAATTGAATAAGTTATTGTTTGCCATAGAAGCTTTCACGATTGGTGATTGATAAGATTTTAAATTGTAATTTACCTATGTCTGCATGAATTGCAGCCCTAGCTAAATAACAACTTAAAATCATCTAAATAGAAGAATTTTTTTAAGACTCAGTCAGTTAATCTGAATAATACATAACTAATATTCAAAATGATATAATCTATAAATAAAATATGACCTATACGACCTATGTTTGGGAAAAACAATAGCGGTAATTAACGAATTATGAAAATGACAAAGATAAAAACAATACACAACATGATTCGTGAAACACTGTTATAACTGAATTACAAGATGATGAATCGACAGGATCTAATTTAATTAAAGACAAGGCAAAGTAACACGAAATACGAATTCACGGCATGTCCTAGTACTAAAAATTCGAAGACATGTGACATCTACCAACACGCACTGGGCTCGCGTGGTGGATTACGGCCCACTCCATTTCATAGAGAGAAGGCCTGTCCCCCAGTGGGATTGTTAAAGGCTGATAATGCAAAATAACACGTTACTCAAACCTATAAATGCTAGTTTATGAAAAACTGATGTAAAATGTTGTTTAAGAAAAATATGAAAACCTCATTGAATATAAACAATATTCTAAATTGCATCATATAACACAAAGAAAGTTATCAGAACGGCCTACAACTTTTTTAAACAAAATTTTTGAGACCGAAACACATTTTATCAGTGATTATTACCCAAAACCAACCAACCGTAAAATTAACTGGCAACAATCCCCGAAATTTTTGTTTTTATTACATTTGTAAATTCTTGAGTGTTATCTGTAATTAAAATCAACGATTTATCAACCGTAATAATATCTCCATTGAAATCTACAATTACTAATTAACCAACCACAATAATTACCTAATTAGTATTATCTACTGAACATAATCCTGTCCCTATTGTTGCTGCTGGTAGTTCTGTACGTTTATCTTTAACATTAAGTAAAACATTACCAAGTGAGTCCGTTATTTGTGTTTAACTTACTATCGGCTCACCAATACTTATACAGTTCCTTCTAAGAAGCTTACAATTCGCTGTAACAGTACTGTATTAATAATTCACAGCGAATTTCCTGGGCCAGAACCCTATCTCTTCTGGACGACCAATTCGTTTGTCTGGATTACTTGCTTCTCATTTTCTAAAGATCGTAGATTAGGTGAATTATTATAAATGATAAATTGATAACAGCTAATTGGTATATTATTATCTTTGTCACAACACGATAAAGCATTAATAATTATATTTTTTTCTCCAAGCAATACGATCACTCGATCATCATCTCTTAAACATCAATGTCATTAAGATGTTATCAATAATATCCTTAATTTTTCTGCAAAAAAATTTCGGAAGAAAATATTCAACGCCTCGTCAACAATGTTTTTGCTGGTCTGGTAGTGTCTGTTGATGTTCTTACAAAGCTTTAGTAACTAGGTTCTCTAATAATATTTAAACCAGTTTTACCGGGCTTGTACAGGGTAAATATATAGAAAACTATTAGTTTCTAACTATTCCTTCTATGCTGGTGTCTTTCTTCCAAGAAGCTCACCGTCCGATCAGGACCAGGCCCGTGCCGGACGGCGCGTACGTGTTCCACGCGCGCCTCAAAGAGATGTCAGCATTAAAAGAAGGGGCCCGTAGGGGCCGAAGCCTGCCGGGTCAGCGGGATTGTCCGAAAGGGTTACCGCTGGCCCGGAACATAAAGGGCGAAGAAAGGAACACGGGTGGGTTTTAGTCAGTAAGAGTCTGAAACTCCCTTCCGCTCCACCCAGAGCGGGAGGAGTCATTTGATGATTTCCCATCCTGAAAAAAAAAAAAAAAAACCTGAGCTTCAATAAAATAATTCTCAAAGCAACTCTTAATCAGCTCAATTTAAATACAAATCAAATTGGTAATCTCACCAGTTTAATCGTGTTGCTCAATTAGGAAAACTATTATTTTTATCAAGCATTATATGTATATCAAAAAGTCTAATGTCGATTAAAATGAACGATAAACTTGTAATTAAGTTCTCCAAAAATATCGAAATCAGCTTTGTCGGACTGGTATAGACTAAATATAAAGAACTGGCCAAGTGCGAGTCTGACTCGCACACGAAGGGTTCCGTACCACAAGACAAAAACGACGAAAAAAGACACGTTTGTTGTATAGGAGCCCTCCTTAAATATTTATTTTATTCGGTTTTTAGTATTTGTTGTTATAGCGGCAACAGAAATACATCATCTGTGAACATTTCAACTGCCTAGCTATCACGGTTCATGAGATACAGCCTGGTGACAGGCAGACGGACAGTGGAGTCTTAGTAATAGGGTCTCGTTTTTTTACCCTTTGGGTATGGAACCCTAAAAACTAATACTTTCAAATTTTTTCTTCTATTCTGGTGTCGCGTTTCTTCCAATATGAACCTAATCTTCAATAAAATAATGCTCATAGCAAGTCATAATCCGCTCAATTTAAATACGAAACAAATTGGTAGTCCCGCCAAATTAATTATGTTGCTTATTTCTTTTATCAAGTTATATATCAAAAAGTCTAGTATCGATTAAAACTAAAGATCAACTTATCAAGCCTTAGTAATTAAGTTCTCCAAAAATATCGAAATCAGCTTTTTCGGACCGATACGGTCTAAATATAGAAAACTATTAGTTTCTAACTTTTCTGGTGTCGCGTTTCTTCCATGATGAACCTGAGCTTCAATAAAATAATGCGCATAGCAAGTCATAACCAGCTCAATGTAAATGCGAAACAAATTTGTTGTACTCCCACCAATCTATGTTGCTCTCACTATTAGTAAAACTATTAACGGATACATCTTCACCTTGATGTTTTTTTTAGCAAGCATTATAATTATTCAATCATGGTCGTCCAGAGGTAACGGCCCCGAATTACTAGATATAGCTCGTAGCTTTGAACCCAGGCGCTTTACTTTGTGTAAATAATTTCATCACCACTGCTTTCAAAACGTTGACGGAAAACATCGTGTGACATCTACCAACCCGCACTGGGCGCGCGTGGTTGATTACTGCACACTCCCTCTGGAAGAGAGTAGGCTTGTTTCCCAGCAGTGGGAACATTATCGGCGGATTATGCTTATAAATTACAATGTTCTATTGTCGATTTTAATTAAAGTTACCTAGACATGTTATGTTATAATTTGTGCAAGAAACAATACGATGCAACGGTCACGGTCAGAGAGAATATTTTCGAAAATGTAATTTATTAGGTTTCGGCAAATCTTCCAAGTTCCAACTTTGTTCTAGAAGTTTAAATACAGCTTTATCTTTGTTAACATTTTTGCGATGCGGTGAGTAATATGGAGATTCATTCAATCCACATGAGGCTCGATTTTTAATCGTTTACAAAGAAATTTAGAGATTTATATCAGGCTTTAGTATAGATATTCATATTAGTTGTAATACATTGAAGCTGTAAAGAAATAATTTATTAAACCTGTTTACAGTAAAATTTTTTCTTTAATATCTGCTAATTAGCATGTTAGGTGATAAATTAAATAAGACTTGTAATTACTAGGTTCATTCTAAATTGGTTTTAATGTGATCTCACAATAGAATCCAATTTGCTTTTAAATTCTATGATGTAAATGCATATCTAAATTAAACCGTCCAATTATAGAGTTAATTGCGATGTTTTACAATAACATTTATTTTTAGCTCGAATGAATTCCAAATAGACTTGCTCAGTCAAAGATCTAAGATTTATATAAAATGTGAACAGTGTTGAACATTTTATTTATTATAAAAACCGGGCAAGTGTTTGTAGCCACGCACAGTGAAGGGTTCCGTAGTTAAGATGAATTTACCCCAAGAACAAACTTAAAATTGTAGTTGAAAACTATGTTCTCCCATTCATTTCAATTGCAAATGTAAGTTGGTCGATTATTACTCGTTAACTTGTAAAGTCTAATTAGCTGTGATAATTTTTCTTTTAATTTCGTTATTTTATATATGTACTTCTGCCGTGAATTCTTTCACATACCTATTCAATTTTCAAGATTTTATTTTACCCGGCGTGATTAATATGTACCACCCATGCCAAATTACAGCTTTCTAGTACTAAGAGTCTCTGAGATAAGCCGTGGACAGACAAACGGATATGGCGAAATTATAGGAGTTCCTTGTTGACTACGGAATCCTAAAAACGTCCTAAGTTTTTATTATTCCGTAGTCAATTTCGCCATGTACTTTTCCGTGTCCTATCTCATAACAGTCATAACATTATACTCAAACTCTAAACTAATCATATTTATTCATATACTTCATAATTTTGTTACTATATTATCACGTTATTTCATCAAAAGTAGTTAGGTACAAACTAAAATCAACACAATCCCAAAAGCAATGAACACCATTTTAATTGCTGTGCAAGCAAATGTTAATTTACTTAACTAAGATGTGTCGGCAGATATTTTTACTGAGCTTAATGACGTGACATGGATACGGGTTACGGAGGAAACATCAAGTATTGTGTTTCGGGGCTCACTGGTCTTTATCGAGGCGAAATTTCATTATAATCGTACCCCATTCCACCTACCCACTATTCAATTGGAACACCTTCATACAATTGGGAGGGTTCGCTCAATGGGTTGTCGGATGAAATTTCTTAACATTCTTCGCTCATAATGAGCAGACTCTGTCGTGCAATGGCCAGTAACGGTGTAATTGTACTGCGAAACGAGATCGACAGATATTAAAGCAGATTAAATCCGCCTAATGAAGCCAAGTAATATAATTACAACATTTAATATTTCTACGAATTTCTTGGTAGAACAGACGGTGTTTAATTTTAATTAAATTAAAATTTTGGGTGAGTTTTCAAAAGGTCAAGATTTGAATTGGTTTGAGTGGGATTTTTATGGAATCAAGCTCTCAAAACTTCTACCAATGATAGATTAAAATAACCAAAGTGGCTCAATTATAATTCATTTAACCACTTTGGTTATTTTCATTTTAACTCCTTTCTAATGAAAGGAGTTCAAGAATAAAATTTATAAATCAAAACCCATAATCGCAAACAAACACTTAACACAATCATAATTCAAAAAAATCCAGAGATACAGGATTTAGATAAAGAAAGAAAGAAAGAATAATAATTTACAAGATAAAAAGTCGCCTATCAACGTGCATGAGCGAAGTCGCAGTGAATCACCTGGTAATGAAGACATCATTATAGAACCGGTTCCGATGGCCGAGGGGCTACGAATTACGACAGAAGCTTCGAATTTTTTTGTAGAAATGTTCAACGCACGACTTGATCGTTAACTTAAATATTTGTATTTAAATCTTATCTCCGGAGACATGTTTGTATGGATAGTCATCGAAATTCTCTCCATTTCTTATTTCTCTACGTTAATAAATGTAATAATCTTTATTTTATAGCTATGACAAATTACATCTTTTTTCTCCACGTGTTTTTAATATTGTTCTGGATGATAATATTACAGAATGTTTTTGCGATCAAACAGTCGCAAAAGATTTAGAATTCATCCGTCATTTCAAATGAATCTTACACATTCTGATCCCCAAGGATACAAACAAAATAAGAAATGAGTTTTAATGTTGATACCCTTTAAGTGTTATTTAAAAATGGGGGAGATTTGAAATATTTACTCCAAAGGATCTACTGTCAATTGAACAAAAATCGCTCAGGCGTTTAACCCGTAGAGATGTGATAAGTATAACCGACATCATTAATCATTCGAAATAAAATTTTTGAAACCCTCCTGTATGACAACCTCTAGCCGAGGGTATATTATCACGCACATTTAGGACGAAGGATAATATTATATGACATGTTTCATACATAAAATATAATATTCTATTGAATTCAATATTTTATAGAAAGTGGGTGTGTTGATTACCCATCTATACAAAAAGTACTTACAATAAATAATGTATAAGCAATATAAACTAATTTTGTTTCAAATTAAATTTTGTCGTCGTTAGAATCAAAGAGCGGAACTAATCACTCTTGCAGCGGGACATACGAAAATAGTTCCTACGGTCGGTGTCTTCAAGAGTACTGCTAACATACAATTTGTCGAAATAATAGGCTATATTATCGGTCGACTGTGTGACCCGTCAGTCGTTTGTCGAAATCGTGTGAACTACCGACATTTTTATTCAATTGTTTGTCAAATTCTGATGAAAGAACGAATTCAGTTAATATTTAAACATGTTCTGAAAACATGTTTAAATTTTAACTAGAATAAATGATGAACTAAGTTCCGTGTCCCAGTTCCGATAAACCCAACTTTCTCAAAACGTCTCTATCCCTTTCATAGTCCCTTTTTTGAAGGGCCCTATCTATTTAATTCATCTCTGGACTCTTTCAACGAGCGATCCCTGACCGCATTCAAGAAAGATATCGGTCACATGACGACCGCTGCGAAAGATTGGAGTTAAATTTAGTAGAAGGCATTTATTTACTTATTCAGTGGTGTCCTCGGGTAATCATCTCCAAGGGTTACTGTAGCGATAGCGGATCATCGCTGATAATAATGTAATGGATTAACTTCAAATGACTTGGACGGAAATGTTTTGGTGTTTGATTTGGCAGAAAGTGTTATTTGTCCTTATATTAGGTGTAGGTCTTGAGACAGGCGCTTTACTTTGAGTAATTTTATTCATTACCACTGCTCTCAAAACGGTGAAGAAAAACATCGTGCGGAAACCGGCATATCTTAGAACGAATTATTCCAGGACATGTGACATCTACCAACCCGCACTGGGTCCGGGTGCCACCCGGGTGGTAGATTACAGCCCACTCCCTCTCGAAGAGAGGAAATCTGTGTCTCAACAGTGGGAACATTATAGGCTGATAATTCTGTCCTTGTCAATTGTTATGCAAAATTATGTGATGATTGATTTTTTTGCCTTTTTGAGAGGAAATTGGACTTTTATAAGCCTGACTAGAAACCACAGCAAACCTAAATAAAACATAAAAATCAACGACATTTTCCATCCCTAAGCCCATTTGGATTCCCTACAAAGCAAACACATATTTGCAATTAAAAGCTTATAACGGCTCAGCCAAATATCTAGCGTGTGGCAATTAAAAACAAAACAAACACAATATTTTCTATGTTACCGCAATAAAGGGTAGTCAATACCCCTGTTGCATATCGCCATGCGGTTTCCATTACACAGGTGTGCTTAATGCCAGCGGCTCGTGTAATGGTCTTTGCTACCATTAAGCTACCCCATAGAATGGTGCTTTTTTAATGTAAACTCAACAAGCAGAATTGTCATTTTTATTGTCAAATAGGCGTACGCTATGTTTTTTTTCTGGTTCCCTATAATTTTGCTTTATCGGTTTCATTATATTTTCATTCAGGGGACAATTGGTGGGTGACATTTGTAGCTGTTTGCCTCACTAGCTATTTCTGGTTCTGGCTTGATGGTTCCGATGATAAATCATGGTCTTTTTTACTTCTTTATGACATTATTGATTTTGTGTGAAGTAACAATGAGGTGTAATGATTTGCCAAATGGCGGCTTTTTAGGTTATTTTATTATGCCCAATTTCTTTATTAGAATTCATCTAACGGTATCAATAATGTGGGTAGGTATTTAAATAATCTTGTTCGTACATACCAGAGTGTCATCAGTATATAGTAGTATAAATAGTAGTATAAAAATATATACAGTAAGTAGTATAAAAATGGTAATTGTAAAAGTAATAATCTAATTTGTAACAAAGATAAGGTCTGGTTACTGAGGACAAAATCCTCAGTAACCAGACCTAATCTTTGTTACAAATTGTTGCCAAAATTAGGCTCATGGTTCTTATGACCAATTTTTTGTATTCTTCATAAGTAGTTAACGTTGTAGCTCTGAAGTCCCATCTCACGAAAACATCATTCACTTAAAACTGACAGTACATAATATCAATATACATGTAAATTTAACTAATTTACCATGTAACTATAATTTCTAGGTATATGTATAGCGTACAAAAATTCCTGGTAAAAAACATGAGTAGGTAGTAAAATTTTGCCAAAGGCACTGTAATTACTTTGGCCTAATCTAAATTAATTGCAAGTTCATATCACCGTATGTGTGTATAGGATCAATTTTTGGCCACTAAGCAATTATTTTAATTTAACTTTTAACCAAACCCGACATTTACAGAGTAGATATATTTTTTTTAGTTACCTACAACACCCGTCGCGTCGCTTTAGTCAGGCCATTTTTAGGCCTAAAAGCTAGGCATAATCAGCTTACAAAAGGTATAAACTTTAACGGTATGAGTAATGCCTTAATAAAGATTAATTTAAAGTTTCCTTTTAGCACTAATAATAGACAAAATAAGCCAGAGGTTGGTTGTTTAGAGTTTTGAAGGTCAAATATTTACAAGAGGTATCTTTATTTGCAGAGACAAAAGTATGTCGTGGAATTGAGGCGTTGACTTTTGAGCTTGAAGTACTTTTGGTGGTTTTAGTGTTGTGAATAAAAACTATGTCTAAGGTGAATAGTCGGACTATGGGTGCCTTAGCCGTGGTCGTCCGATGGTCGATCCTAATGCTGATAGCTGTCAGTTGGCATGTCAACTCGCAGACAGTGCAACAAACTACTGAAGTGGACAATTCTTATAATTTTTACTATGAGCAGCCATGCTGTTCTGGAAATGGCCTTTCGAAGAGTAAATACCACATGCGACACAGACGAGGTAAGTGTTTTTTACATTTAAAATACAAATAAAATATAATAAGCTGTACGTTACAATGGATTTTATTATGGTACCTATACAAAGAGTTTAACCTCAACCGGTATAATTTCCTTACTTCGCCATTCCAACTTTTGTGTATTTAAAAAATAACGTTAAGTCAAACAAAAGGACGTTTTATATTCCTAATGATCATGATTTCATGATACCACGCACCAATTTCTGATCAATCAAAAAAAAAAACAATGCTTTAAAAATAATGGAACGGTTCACATTGATTGAGTCGTCACTCAAAGTTCACGTTAATCTTGATTATTATTTGAGAACATTAGGTAGGTATAATGACTAAGTCAGAACCTGTGATTCACAAGACTCGTGACACAAAATACTAAGAGTCACACACACACAAGCGTGACAAGTACTCATATCACTAACACATTCAAAATTGAGACGCTTTCAAGGGTACATGACGTCAGGTGAGAGGAAAATATATGTAAATACACAGGGGGGAAAGAGATAGCACGCCTTTTGTTTCATTGCCCTCCCCATGACGAAGAGAGTGAAGATTTTATTTAATACAGTTGTAGTTAATATTTTCCCTTGTGATTTAGCGATTTTTTATTGTGTTATTTATGTTTTTGGACAAAATTACTTTAGAAAGAAAATAAACTAAAAAAATTTCAATGCCCACAAAGAAAACAAAATTATTCGACCATACATTGAAACTGATTTTTTAAAAGTTTTTGTTTTTATGAAATTTATTGATTTTTTACCTACCCGTCCACAACGCAGTTACTGGATAATACGATACCCCTGGTTAAGACTGGTTGTCAGACTTTCGGGCTTCTGACTACCCGTAACGACTGTCAAAAATCAACAAATGACAGGCGGGACCAACGGACTATAATAACTTGCTTTTCGAGGCATGGGGGGTCTCGGTATATGTAAAGATGGATTGATTATACAGCTCGAATGGTTTAAAAGTGTTTTTTGTTTAAGAAAATAATTTAAAAAACGTTATATAAAAAGCTTGTCACTTTTTCAAATTTTTCCCTGAAATTGTTTTTGAGCAGCTGCCGAACGATTATAATTAATTATACGCACTAACCATTTTCCAATATACTCTCTCAATATCTCTGAAATTCCAATTATATCACCAAGTTCACAGGTGACAATTTGAAATTATTGTTATTACTGTTGCGGCTTTAGTTGGTTTAGAGATGTGGTCATCCTAACCCACAATATTAATGTTAAATTTACCGCTTCCATTAAACATTATGGGCTTAAACAGTTTGTTGGGGGCTTAATGAATTCCAAACTTGTATCATTAACCATCGCTGCACTTAATGAATAACACTTTATGTGTAACCGCAGTTTGGACATAGAGATTAATGTTAATGCTAACGTTATGCGAACAATTTGCAAGTGAATTTATTTGATGGGCTACCTCAAGAGGTAGTCCACCAAATAAATTCACTGGCAAATTATAAATTGTAAATTGCCTTGGCTCCAATTTGGAAACATTCGTCTTGTCAAACAAATAGTCTTTAAATTACTCACATTTGTTCATTCCTACTACTACTTCCAACTTTTCAAAATATCCACAACAAAATTATATTTCAAATAACAAAAAAAATACAAACAACAATTTAAACAAAACCTCTAAACGAAATATGTCCACTCAAAAATATTAAACTCGAACGTTTAAAATGTACTTAGCGAAACGTGACCCTTTTATATGACATTATTTAACGTTGTCTATACATTATGTACGGGCATACGCTTGGACAACTTTCCTAAAACATTGGTTCCACTAATGACAGGCCGCCTGAATACTCCACCAAAGAATGATCACAAACTTATTCATCCCTTTATCCGAGCGGGGTATTTGAAGGTTCCAACCCTTGTAATTAGCAACACGCTACTAATTCTGGCTGTTTTATTATTATTATATTATGTAGTTTGTGGCTTTTAATGGTCTGCTTTATTTGAATTACCCTGTCTAGGACATTTTACAAAGCAAAGCAGGTCCCATAACTCCGTTCAAACTGTTACTACTGCATAAAATCATAACTTATTTTCAATAAAAAATGTGCAGCATGTTCCGATACTTTTAAATTAGACTCTTCGATATCGGTTTCACATTCGAAATGGAGTATTTTTAAACATTCTTGTGGTGCTTTGCTCCATTTTTTAAATAATTTCGGGCGTTTAGGCTATAAAATTGCATGCTACACTGTTTTGCATTGCGGTAGGGAAGTAGAAACTGATAAAACTACTACGACGCGACGTTGTAACGTAGCGAATATTGTTGCTCGAAAAATACATGGAAAGGAATCTTGTAGTGTTGGAGTTAATTATTATTTTTAACTGCCCTGTATAAAATATGTGAATATTCTTGTGCAGTTTTAATGGTACAATGGTACAAAAACGAAACAAAAAGAAAAAAGAGTATATTCTACATATAAATTGTGCGTTTATGTGTAAGGAAACTAAGGAACGGCTTATTAGTATATATACTTATATGTATTCGCACTTTACTCGTCAATTTTAAGTAATATTATTTTTCTATAGGCGACTCACACGAAGTTATATATTTGTGGGCGAGTCGATAACTCCAGAAATATGTACATATTAGGCAATTGACATTTTTGAATTATAAGCAATGAAGTTAGAAAAAGTACCAACGCGTTTTACAATAAGTATACTTATCACTTCTGGGCGCTAGTATCCTTTTTCTATACTTTATATTATTACTTAAAAGTGACAACGTTAGTAAATTCGTGCGAATCGACTAATAAGCCTAAAATGTACATTATGTTACATTTTGAATTAGATGCATATAATACATATAGCTGCCAAACACATCTGCATCCCCAAATTCTAAAGCTATTGAGATATTATAATGGTCCAATTTCACCACAGAGAATATACAAAATTTAATAAGAATTCCAACAAAAAAGCCAATGTAGACATGCATACGACGTATGCAGCTGACGCCAAAATATGGGCATATTATGATGTCCCTAATCTGCTTCACGGTCTGTTGGCCGGGACGGCTCTCTCGATAACAATAACCGACTTAATACGCCCGATAATCGGTTTTCGCTATTCCAAAACATCCGTGATTGACACTTTTGATGACGTTTGAGCCGAAGCAAACGCCCCTGAGTTCACCAATCGTTTTCCATTACGCTGCGAGGGGAGTTTACATTTGCAAATAAAATATAGAGCCGAATGATTTGTGCAAGTGGTTTTGGCAAATAGCAAAATTGTGTTTGATTAATCGTGGTAGTTATGTATGGACGGAGTACTGTTTTGATTTTATGTCGGTTCTATTGTGATTTATTGCAATATTGCTGTGATTCCTAAGCATAAGCATTATCAGCCTATGATGTTCCCACTGCTGGGACACAGGTCTCCTCAGTGTGAGGGAGTGGGCCCAGTGCGGGTTGGTAGATGTCACATGTCTTGGAATTTTTGGTTTTAGGACAGGCCAGTTTTCTCACGATGTTTTCCTTCACCGTTTTGAGAGCAGTGATGATGAAATAATTTACACAAAGTAAACTCCTAATATTTCGAACTAAATATTGCAGAGGATTACAAAGTTGTATTTCATGAGTAGTATTTTATAATTTAAGTAATTAAAAGCCGTCAACCTCCATACTTCCCAAGTAGTTAATGTCACAGGGCGGTTGAAAGAAAGATGACTCCTTAATTATATTACTGAGCGCCAAAACAGGCATTCATTTGTTTAGAAGTTTATAGCCAAAACAATTCTAAAAAAACTGTACACTGTCCACCAAGCCAAACAAAAGTCGTTACAACCCAAGAAACGACTACAAACACAAAAGAACATAATATTTAACTAAAGTAGCGAGCTCGCTATTTCAAACTTAAGTGACCATGAACTGAAACACTCAAAACGATCCAAGAGTAAGCTGGATGAGTCTGAGAGGCAAATGTCCATGCTAGTGGTGAGCAAACAAAAAAAGAATACGCACAGGCCGAGTTGAAAGAAAGAGCGCACTCAACCAAGCAAAAGCGAAAAAGGTAAAAAAGAATCACACAATAAGTGAAGGAGGCAGACGGTGCCACGTCCGTACTAGACGAAACTTGGGCGAACAACCTGACCGCTTTGACTCACTGACCACTCATTTGATGCCTTCTAACTCGGGACTCATTTACTGCCGTTTTTTATCTTTTAATTCGATCGCAAGTTCTATTGACAAAGCTACCGAGGCGTTTAATAATAGCGTCAAATAAAAAGAGGTATATAATAGCTTTAAAAGAGGTAGTAACTTTTTTACGGACATGATACTTGGACAAACAATCATGGAATGTTTTGGTAAATTAGACATTTTTGACGAAAGCACAGTGAGCGTTTCGGATTACTGCAGTATAATAAAAGTTAAGTAGACTATTGACTTCCAAAACGACGACGATAACGTCGTCTTCAAGAAAGAAGATAAAATTTCAAACGTTGCATTTTTGCCAACAGACAGCGTCCGTCACATACGTGGGATACATTTGAACCGACGAATGCAGATGGTAACCCTACTATTTTCGTACTATTTTCTCCGTTGTCCCACACAAAGGTATCTGACACACGACACCAAACAAGATGACATTACTTATTTCGTATAGGTTTGCCACAAAACATTTTGCTTAAAATTTAGTCACGTAGTCATGAGGGGTGTCCCATGTCGCATCTTCAAACCATTGCGATGGTCCATTGTATTCTCGCGAGACAAAAGGGTTGAGCACCCTCCAAGGAAGCTTACCTTCGTCAAACCGCTATTTGGAATCAAACGTTCAGGTATTTTGAATAGATTGGTACATTTTATCTCGTGTTGTTGGTTCAGGGAGAGTACACGATTCCTTTATGTATGGAGGATGTTGTGTTGCTAATATGTGTTGCGAATTTGCTGCATATCTTGTTCCAATAAATTGTATATTATTAATATGTTTCTTCTCTTGCTTTTTATATTTTAACTTATTTGACTAATATTATATACACGTTCCTTTAACGTGTGTTCAGATAAAGTAATAGAAATTCAAAATTATTTACTAGTAAATGGATTTAAATTCAGTCGTGTAAATTAATTATGGGTATAATATTTGATTAACATAGCCAGAACTAATTTTATTGTAATTTATATCAGCTACTTCAAATGAGAAATTAATTTCAAATGCAGCTTCATAAAATTTTGGTTTGATTTATATAAGATATAATTATGATATTAGGTGCATATTTATTCATTTACCTTATTCCAAATTAATACGTTAATGTTTGTTTAATAGATATTAAAAGCAAGTTGTAAAGATTTTAAGCTCATTTGTAACGAATATAATATTAATCTTCTGTACTACGAATAATAAGCTGAAGAGTTTGTTTTTTTGTTAGTTTGGTTGAACGCGTCGGATATTTTTTTTGAAGTGAAAACTTCTTTAGCGGCGCTGTGTACTTTTTTTGGAATGGGTAAAAACTTCTAAATTCGCGTCAGGTCACGTGACCCTGATCGAAAATTCGTAAGACGTAAAACGTAAGACGTAAAACGTAAGACGCGCGTTGTTGAGGACAGCGCCATCTATGCACATCGGGAAGAACTACGAGGGCCTCGCGTACTAACTACGTAGTTCATCCAACAACGACGAGATGGCGCTGAACCACGGATATATAACTGACGACGAGCTCTATGCGAGCGGCTTGCTTCTCTTACCACTGCCGCGACCAACACCACGAACTGAAGTCTATCCTGTGTGCTTATTTGTAAATCTGAATAAATTCCTTTCACGAGAAGAATAAACCAGACAATTTGGTCATCATACCTGATTTGCAAAAAACCCTATAAAATAAGGAACACACCTTAACACGCGTGTTTTGTTTATAAGACGATTCACAAAATACACTCGTAATTGTTCAAGTTTTCACTTCTGTCGGCACTACCGGAGTGCCAGTGTTTTTTTATCGATAGCACAATTCACGAGAAAGGATAAAAGGTTTTTTTTTTTTTGAGGATGGGAAATCATCAAATTACTCCTCCCGCTCTGGGTGGAGCGGAAGGGAGTGTCAGACTCTTACTGACTAAAACCCACCCGTGTTCCTTCCTTCGCCCTTTATGTTCTGGGCCAGCGGTAACCCTTTCGGACAATCCCGCTGACCCGGCAGGCTTCGGCCCTTACGGGCCCCTTCGTTTAATGCTGACATCTCTTTGAGGCGCGCGTGGAACACGTACGCGCCGTCCGGCACGGGCCTGGTCCTGATCGGACGGTGAGCTACCCATTACTCTCCGCCCGCAGGCCCGCGCCTACGGTGGCCGGGAGTCGTCGCGCGGCTCCCGACGCCCGGAGCGTCTCCCGCGGCGGCTGGGACGGGAAGCTCTCTTCCTCAACCGTCCCGCCGCCTCCTTCGCTAGCATGACTGCTTCGCAGAAGGAGGCGACTGCCCCCCACTCCTTCTCGCCCCGGACCATGGCTTGAACCAGGCCCGGACGCGAGAGGTCGCCGCCGCTGCCGATCGCCTCTACGAGGACACGGCGGTGCTCCGCCCAAGCGGGGCAGACCTCCACCGTGTGCTCCACCGTGTCCTCTGGGCGATCCTGGCAATGGTGACACCCGGGCGTTTCCTCCCGCCTGATTATGTGCAGGAACCTCCCGAAACTTCCGTGTCCGGTGAGGACCTGCGTCAGGCATACATCAACATCAGCAGGCAGGTTTAACATCAAGTTACGCCCTAAGGAGCCATGCAAAATCAGAAAGTACGCTAAGCAAAAACGAAGTAATAGCGCGGGCGGGAACCTGCCTGGTACTCTATTTCAGTAAATTGTGGTGTTATACAACTTCCACGCGAACGCAGTCGCGGGCAGAAACTAGTTTGTACTCGTAATAAGTAAACCGAACACAATTTCAATGAAGCAATTTTTCGGGTGACGATTCCGAAACCGTATTGGACTTCGGGAATTTTCTGCAACAACGACTTGTTTACCCCTACAATTTGGTCCACGGTTTGTTATCGTACTCAAAAGAGCGATTAAATATCATAAAACAGAAACTCTAGCTAAACAAACAGTTACTTTGGTCCGCATTCTTCCTCGCCCTTCCATTTGCTCCGCAAAATGACCGTATTCAGAAGCAAGCGCTGTGGACACTGCTTTGCAGGAGTTAAATATAACTCTGAGCTGTTACTGATGTATGAAAAGCGCTTCAATGTAATATTTATGTGACGCACATCAGTATTCATTACCAGAACATTAAAGGAGAGAATTTCGATTAATGGAGTGCCAATAACAAAAATATACTTTTTGTTTGCTTTCGACATCGATTTGGAAACTGTACCTTTTTAACCAAAAAATGATTTAATATTTATCGTAATATGTTTAAATATAGGCCTATTAAAGTTTCAAGCACAGTTAAGTAATTCATTGCAGTTGCATGTACTTATTTGGCGTTTTACGAGCTATTTTCGGATACATTTTGTCGATGAAACTGCCCTGATAGCGATGCGACCTCATATGAAAATAAAGCGTCCATTGTTAGTGAATATTGCGTGAAGTAATGGGAAAAAGTCGGGGTTTTATAAAATGGTTTTATGCTTGCATACTCGTGTGGCAGTCAATTTGGTTGAATGTTTGGTGCATTTATCATTCATGTCGGAGCAAAATCCCTTGCATTTCGTTGAGATCATTGTGGGCTAGCCATTGGCATTATTACCTCGCTGGCAAGTATTTGCAAATGTATTCATAGGTACTCGAAGTTAAACACACTACGGACTTTGTGTGTATGTTAAATATAAATAAATAAATAAAATCATTTAATTCAGATGTCACAAGATCCATATTCATAATTATTCACGTTCACAAAATTAAATTAATTCACAATTGTTAGTAAAAATACAGAATATGACCGCATTTTTACTTAAATGCAGATACGACAAGGTATCCTAATGTATTAGTATAATCACTTATAATGTTCCCACTGCTAGATAGGCTTCCTCTCTTCGAGAAGGAGTGAATCCACCACGCGGGCCCAGTGCGGGTTAGTAGATGTCACATGTCTTCGAAGTTTTGGTTCTAGGACATGCCGGTTTCCTCACTATGTTTTCCTTCGCAGCTTTAAGAGCAGTGATGATGAAATTATTTACACCAAGTAAAGCGTCTGCCTGGGTTCGGTCGGACCACGTCCAGTGGCAATGGTCTCGCAATGCCACTTGGCCATATTTGCTCTTACTACCGTACCGTAATAGCAATATTATTATAAAGTCTCTTTTCCCAGTCTAATGTAGTTATTTACTTACAGACCTACTGTTTAATTAGAAGGCAATTAATTAACAAAATAAGATTAAATAATTAACGATAAAGTGTATACAAATGTGCTAATTAGTAACAGTGCATTTGTTCCGTTATTATGCACCAGTCCAACAACAATAATTGCGTTACGCTCGGAGCGTAATTTCATCGATAACTTCAATTTACGCGAAACGTTATTGAGAACTAATTAAAAATTATTTTAATTTTACATGTGCATACATATACGTTGGAATAACAATCTGTCACAGTTCTGACGTAATCAGTTTATTAAAAGCTACGAATGTCATGTAAAATGATTCGAATTATGTCGGTAATGCGTTCAAAATTATACCTAAGTAATCAAAATTTTAAGGAACTAGCTTTTGTCCGCGGCTTCGCTCGCGTTAATTTAGAATTTGACAATCAATTCGGGTTGTACTAAAGTTTCTAATATAATTCAATCATGATTCGAAAGACACGTGGCGCCATCTATTATAATAATAATGTTATTGTTGTTTTCCTCGGGAACAACCCTTTTTTTTTGGGATTAAATACCGTTCATCTATGTCCCTATGTCCGTTTCTATACACCTGACAACGTAAATGCAAAATTTCAGGATAATCGGTTCAGTGGTTTGCGTGTGAAAAGGTAACAAACAAACAAACAAACTCACTTTCGCATTTATAATATCAAGATATTATATTTTAATATTATTATATTATAGGTAGGATATTAAATTAATGATAGATTTGGTTTAATCATGGTTATTTCTAAATCATTGCTATTAGAATAAAAGGATATTCCAGGATATTCCAAACTGCTCATCGGGATCATAAATGTATGTACAGTTACCAAAAGAGATAAGTAACCACGGTCGTCGGATATATGTAGTTGAAATTTAGTAAGAAATTAAATTTGATAAATGAACTGTTTGTCTATTAATTAAATTAAATTTTATTCAAAAACATTCATCGGTTTCTTACAAAACTTCAGCTATATCCGACGACCTTGATTACTTACTTCCTTTGATGACCGCTCATACTATTTGGATTGTATGAACAAAAATTGCAACCATAAAAAAGGTTTTTCGCGACTCAATACTTGGAGACCAGTGCTAGCCAGACTATTTAATTAAATAATAAATTTTCTTTACAACAAAGTTTCCTTCTCATGACGTGACCCTGTAATGTAATAACGACCTTCATATAGTTATAAATATCATAAGCCGTGCATTGCAGCGAAATCTAAATTAAATTTCGTTCAGTACTTTATCTCCTCTGCCAGCGGGACCTTGAGTCAGGCCACATTAACTGTATTAAGGCTGCTTTGTTCACTTTAAAACAATTGTGGCAAAGAGAAGAGAATCCCCAAATTCCACTCGTAAAACACTCATCAGGAACTCCGCTGACGTCTGATGCCCGCCATTGTTGCCGAAAAGCATCAAAATTCTTCGCGTCTGGAAAATTTCATCCTTTGTGCGGCGAATGGCCGAACATTGAAGCCTCACAAGTTACTTACTTAATCTCTGCTCCTCCCCCTTTGTGTTCCAGTCATCAATACTTTTGGAAATTGCACCTCGAGCAAGTTCTGCGACTGGCTTGTTCGTGCTTATTGGGAGCGGGATTTCGCCTCGCGGCGTGCAGTTCTGTCCTTTGAGTTTCATTATGAATATAATGATTTTGGCGATCTCTTTTTGCAGTGATTTTCAGATAATTTTATTTTATTATTAAGCCTTACGTTACTATATTAAAATAATTCTAGTCTAGGATATTTTATTTTTGGTTTCTTACATGTCTTCTTCTTCATCTGTAAGTCGTCTTTTTTTACTTCTTCGTCTATCTTCTCCTAGCTATTATCCCAGTTTATTCGGGGTCAACCCTCCTAGTACTTTTGCGCCACACACTATGGCTGTGGGTTGTCTTTTTGTTGTGTTGCTTGATATCATATCATTTGTTATTATTTGTAGCCCAGTTATTGGTGGTTGTTCACGGCCACTTTTTCCATATTTTATATTCATGACTGTTTTAGTCAAATGGTCATCATCTAGCCTCATCACATATCCGTACCAGCGCAAGCGGTTTTCACTAAGTTTGCTATCTTTATCTCTAAGTACCTATTAATTAAAAGTTTGTACAACAAATGCCAAACGTACCTATTTGTTCAACCAGCTTATCAATTTTTTATACAAGGCCTAAAACTGTAAGGTCATCTTATACTGACTAAGAAGATCATTCCACTCCAACTGCTACACTACTCACCATATCATTCTCTTATAATCAGTTTTATAAAATTGTAGGTACTGCAATAATTTCATTTTAATAAAGCAGTAATAGAAACGATCCTGACAAACCGTTTTTAACGCAATAATAATAAATCTTTCTTGCAGCAGCTTGTCCCCGGACGTTCTCTTAAAATTTCGTTTGCACGAATAATGGAATAAGTTTAATTAGTTTCCTCTGCAGAGGTGCCTAGTCTTAATTAAGCTTTGGTTTCAGCCATAATGTTAGAAGTCGCTGTTTGTTTTCGACGCCTACGAATCCTATTCTACTTGCTAATTCAAAATATTTACTTTAACGAACACGCCAATTGTTGATTTCCGTCGCTTTGATTTTGTTTAATTTGCTTGTTAACAACTTTTTTTTACAATAGATAACGGTTTTATTTCGAAGAATTTCTAGGCTAATCTTATAAAAACTTGACCAAAATTCTAAGATAGGTACCTACTTACACCTGAGCTTTATTTTGAAAGCTTTTCTAGTCTTCCACAACGACACTCGAGTTGACTTTGGATTATAATCTTGATTCTCGTGCCTGTTTAAGTAACTATTTTGTTCTCTTCTAATATAATATTTTGCCACAAAAATACATACATTATGATTTAAGCAGTAACTGTTTCGGTGTCACAAACAATAAAACAAAGACCGGGTGTCTCCTTTGTCGAGTCTCCTTTTATTCGAATGCAATCCGCTTTCGTCAAAGGTAATTCGATACGTGGATCTTGTTCGTTTTGTGTTCGCACTTAAGCATTGCGCCTTTAGTTTGTTTTAGCCGTAACTTTATACTCGCGAACTTCGCGCCCCTATTGACACTTCCAATCAAAACATGTGAATGGAATCAATGGACGCTTTCTTTGTCTTTTTTTCGGTTTTCGGATATCGATAAACAGGGTTGTGTTGTGAAGGGATTAAAATTATATGAATGGTTTTCATTGCATTTGGCTTTGTTGTTTCATCGGGAGGAGGTAAGAGATTTAATAAAAAAAATTATAATGCAAACTTTGAAATGCATTGAGAAATGTACCAGTCTACATATTTGGAAAATTGATAAATTGAATCCTGAAAAACAAATAAGTACCAATAACAAATCAAATCATTTAGCAAAAACACTCGATCAACTCAGTAATATCATAACAAAACTGGTGATTCCATTATTCAATGATTCGTTAAAGATAGAGGAAATCATTTGAAAACATTGTATTCACTCGATTCGTGAATTAAACATCGATCTCGCTATATTAACCGTACGTTTACGATCAACGATATAAATCGTCTGATATCGATGCTATAAAACAAACCGCAGGATTACCGATTTAAATTCGTCGATATCAAAGCAGTTAAAGGGGGCCTTTATAAATTAACGACGCCAATTTCCCTAATGACATTGTAAAAGGAAAGTTTACGATTAACGATTTTGATTTTCACGATTGTATCGTTATATTGGCTTGTACCTAATGTTGACGTCAATATCATTTATGTCCATGAGGACATGCTTAGTTATTAGAAGTTTTAGTTGAAGTTTCGTGTATTTTATTTGACACCAACGCGCTTTAGTCATTTAGAATTCGAAGAACAAAAGTAAACGTTAAAATCAACAAATGTTTCGTGAACTTTAATAGTATCATATTTTGAAAATCAATGGAGCGTGGTCACTGTCGGACTGCATAGAAAAGAAAGAGCACGAAGCAATTATTCAATTACAAAAAAT
Organism: Luperina testacea; assembly: GCA_927399505.1. NCBI lineage: Eukaryota > Metazoa > Arthropoda > Insecta > Lepidoptera > Noctuidae > Luperina > Luperina testacea. The sequence goes on along the minus strand of OV656768.1, from coordinate 9,884,747 downwards.
CTATTGTTTGGACTAAAAAATTAAAACACTAGTGCTTCAGTATGTTGCTTGTAGAATAATCTGACAAAAAATCAGAATGATTGTATGTATAATAGTATGGTTTTTATTGTGAAAAAAATTATTCCCAGCAACAGATTTATTCGACTCACAGACAGTATTATGATGATAATGAATCATAATAATAAAAAACCAACAATGTTTCAATTCTTTGAAAATCAGATCGATAAAGATCAAACAGCCTGACAGGGTGTTGAAAAAGGCAAAAGTAATAAAATTATAACTAAAATCATTTTTACAAAGTATTTCCAAGGTCAGAAGTTTTGACAAAGTAACTTGTAAAGGGACCAGAAGGAAGGAAGAAATGAGGAGTTTAAAAATATCAATAGGTACTTACTTTAATGAATAATTTACAAAAGTCAAATGTCACGCAGACGAACAATTATTCAACCTTGTCAAGACGAAAAATTAATTATTAAACACCTCGATCAATTAAAAAGAAAACGACATTGAAAAACCCAATAGGTACTAATACAGTTAAAACAAAAAGACTTTTCATTAAACATTTCGGAGGTAAAGAAAGAAGATGAAACGAAAAACAAAAATGTTTAAAGTACCTCTGAGGAGAAAGATTAAAACGAAAAAGATTTTGATGAAGAAACGATGAATAAACTATCTATAGCAGCTAATCAACTAATTAAAAATTCCAAAGTTATTATTTTTGTAAAGCAATCACGTCAAACACACGAACAAGGTTTCAATCTTGTAAACTCAAGGTAAGGTTTGTTAGAAAATTAATTATTAAGTGCCTTTATCAGGTGATCGGCCTGAGGGCTCCGTGTTTCAATCGAGATCTTACGGTATTTACTTAGATTTGATTCGTGCAATCAAAAACAAATGTCCCGAGATTGTTTCGTGTAATTAAACTTGGCGCTCTGATCGTGTTGCGCTAGGGAATGACATTGATGATATGAATTTTGAAATTTCTTTTCTCTTTCTTTGTTGTGAAGGTTGAAATTATGGTAATATTTTCATGTACTACTTACTGTTTTCATGAGCGGTTTCAACTATAATCTTATCTCTATCTTTGTGATGTTTGTTTGCGTGGTTTATGATTTTTGACTTTGTTTTGTTTTGTTCATCGTTGTCTTTGTCATCAAATGAAATTGAATATTATGTTCGATACCCACCGTGAATCTCAAATTCTGTTATTTTCATTACTTCTTCTTACTCCGTTTAACAAGTAAACAATTTATTATTACTCTTTTTAATTGGTGATAACCAATTAAATAGGGTAATAATAAATTGTTTTAATTTTTTAATAAATTGTTTTAAGTTTTAATTCGATCAAAACCATAATACGCTTATCCATTTCATTTTGATTGTTTAACTCTGTCATCTACAGACATTGTAGAACAAACAAGTGCGAGTCGGATTCGCGCACCGAGGGTTCCGTACAAATTTGTAGTGTGTAAATAATTTATCACGGGTTTTTTTTTAATGTAACTACAAATTTACAATTTTCTGATTTTTTCCTTTACTTGTGCTACATGACCTTGCTTTTTGCCAAATTTTATGATTCTATGTAGGTCAACGGGAAGTACCCTATAAATGATTCCCTTGAGAGTGTCAAAACATACGTTTTTTGGGACATAAACGGCGTATCTTTTTTTTACGTTAACAAAGAAGTTTGATTTTTTCATAGCTTGAAGGGACTGTAGATCTGAGTATAAGGTTTTAATTTCAACTCGATATTTCCACGCGTTCTCGAGTTAAAGGGTCTTGACAGACAGACAGACGGATAACAATGTGATCCTATAAGGGTCCAGTATTTTCCTTTTGAGGTACGGAACCCTGAAAATGCTAATAGCTACCGTCAGATATCCATTACTAGAATTGTCGATTACAGAAACGTCTGCCACTACCTCAAATTCACAAAACAGCATTGTCAGCATTCTAATACGAGCACTTATAAGTAGTAAGCTATTTTTAATACAAATGAAGTTAATTACTTTTGATATAAGCATTATTGATGAAAATATTGACCAGATATAATAATAAGACTATTGCCTACTACAGTAAGGTAATATTTTGATTTGGGATTTCTAAAAAAAAAAAAACAATAACGTTTCTGAAACGCCAAGGATTTGACAGTATTAGAAACATGGCATACGTTGGACGAGTAAAGAGACAATTTGAACAGAATTTGTGGTGAAAGCTCTGTATTAATAATCTTACCTCTTAAGGTATTCGTGCTTTTATTTAAATATTTAATTAGAAACAGAGGCATATCTTATAAAATGTTGATTTGAATAGAACGAGGTTTTCCTGTCTCCTAAGACCGAAAGAGTGTTAAGTGCTGTTACATTCTGAAACTATTAATCATGAGGACACCAAGCAAACCACAATAATATGAAACTTTTAACTTAATTAAAGCAACCGTCTTTTATCAAAGATCTATATATCCCATGCCTTCATTAAATTAGTGCCAACCCCACAAATAGGTAATGTCGGCTTCCCAAATTATATTACTTTATTGTTATTCTTTTTTACGTTGTTCCCCCAAACTAACGTAAATTGGCTTGGGATCACGCTACTGTTACGATAAACTGCGCTATTGGATCGGTTTGTTGTGGCTTTGTACCAGTTTTTATGGCGGGAATATTATTTAGAAACGATTTCGCGATCACTGACTTTTTGATAAAGCTAGTACTTTAAATAATTTTATTTAGGATTAATGTAGCGTAACTGTAATGGAAAGAGAAATTTGGAGAACTGTAACAGCCGAATATTTTATTGTGACTCATAGAATTAAGTCATGAGACCGTTAATATTCTAGTGTGTGCGTCGCTTTTAATATTTTTGTGGGTTCTGTTAAACCTAGCCTAAGGACATACACGTAACCCAAGCGTACAGTTTTCATGTTTCTTTTCAGAGTTTACGATTTTAGAGAGAAACCCAAAATATTTGGATTTCATGTTTACAGTGTACACCTGGCGTAGGTAACAGATGAAGGTTTTCGGGGAAAACATATTATTGTTCTGTAGGAAATCTTTGTCACAACCAGCCATTTCTATTTTGGTAAGTAAAATTATCAATGTTGTCCCGATCTGCAAATGAATTATGTTTTCTGAATCCGATATTATTATTTATTTATTTTATTTTTACATTTATATCATTTTTGATTTTCGTTTCTGTAACTTTTATATCTCAGTGTTCCAATATACTGATTGCAATATATGTGATGCAATGCTTGTGTACCTCAAGGATTATTATTTCTGTCACGTTTATAATTAAGTATTTAGGTATTTAGCAGCCTAATTGTGTAAAAAAATTACAATGGCAAGTCCTTTCATTCTGATTTCTTTTTGTTTCCTCGTTGTTTTTTTCTAATAATTCAACAATATTCATTGCGTTATTTACGCTTTCGAGCAGACGAATTTTTTGAAACATAATATGATTACCTACCTATATGAAGCAATGGATGAGAAAGTTCCATCGAAATTCTCCAGTTTGTGATTGTCGGTGTGTTACGTATTTTGGCTGCGGGTGTGTGATAATATTGATAAAACGTAGAAAGAAAACGTGATTCAGGTATACACCGCACAATGACTTCATAACCAACGATTTATCGCTATTTACCATCTTTTGTTTCTGCAGAACACAAACAATCCTGACGGATTTCGGTGACACAAAGTTACAAAAGGGTCATTGTTTCGCGGTTTGTCGGAAATAATCGATATCAATCGGTGATTCGGAATCAGTTATTGAGTGGCCGGTGAAGGGCTCTCGAACCGGTCCATATGCTCGTGTTCGCACGATCGTCTAGTGCATACTTGTCATGTGGAGCGTCCGGAACACGCGTCTAGTCGGACTCCTGTTTCAACGGATTGGCTAATTGAAAACCTTTCAACTCAATCAGTTTGAAATTTGAGGTTTTCAATCTGTCACTAGACAGCGTTAAGATCGGTTGTGGGAACGAGCTAGCGGGTAGCTGTACGATTATTAGTATGTCCAATTGTCCACCTACGTAAAATTTATGATTGAGAATGCTTGGAACAACACTGCCTTGCCAATCCAAAAGACTGTAAGTCGACTTACAGTGTTTTAGCTTAACAAAGCCCATTCAGTTTCTTGGAGTCTGTTTAATACCCCTGACCAACATTTTTTTCATTACAATGTACATTTAGCAAGATAAGGCAACCAAAAAAACACTGTATTACGTTCAAGTTATGGTTTAAACATGCTAAAAAACTGTAACAAAGCTTACAGTATTTTGCCGTAACAAACTACGAGTGTCGTTGAAGATACAGTGTTTTGAACTGACGGACGCGTAACTCGCACGTTGATACCTACCCACCAGCTGCGTGTCTGTACAATGGAAATATATAAAAAAAAAGTAGCAGGGGTTGTTATTATATCGATGCCGAACCCGAAATTTTAATTAAATTTTTTTTTGTCGGTTTGTCTGTTTGTGTGTTTGTGCAAACCAGTACCATGTACGATCCCGTCATTTCCCCCGTGATGACTTGGGATGTGGCGTTGTCGTACACCGCTGCCTCCGATTCCTTGAGTAGTACCCTTAGCAGTCCTTCTGAATTTCTATGGAAGGTCTGCAGGATCTTCTTGCATGTCATGAGATTGACCTCCCTGGTCGCTCTCACGATCGCTACGTACTCAAGGAACGCGCTCTGTACGTGGTCCGTGGTTCCAGACCTCTCTACGAGGGACGGCGGGCTGACTTGCCCTTTGTCGGCTCTTGTAGGCTTAGGCTTCTGTGGGGCTGGTTCCTGCGGAGTCTTTTTGAGGAACCGCTGTATTGCCTTCTCTTGTTTCGATGCTCGGCTGGTGCCAGGGAGCAGAGCGCTGAGGAAAGTGCCGAAGGCTTTCAGGCGACTCCTCGACTGGGCCCGGTGCTCTGGGCTTGTGGTGGTGCTCTGCTCCTTTGCAGTTTTTTCGGCTGCCGCCTTTTGCTGGGCCCTCTCCGAACCGCTTAGAGTGGTGGTGGGGTTTGTGTTGGGGCTCGTCACGCTGGCTGTTGGTTGTCTGGGGGCTTTGAGAAAACTTAAAGTTTCCCCTCGGTCCTCGTAGACAACTACCTCGAAGCGGTCTGCGACGTCTCCTCTCTCTCCTCCAACCATCATTGCGTCCACACTAATGGTTCGGGCTGTGGCTGCCGTGTACTCACCTGCCTCCCTGATCCTCTGGAGCAATGAGCTCGCCTGAGCAAATGGAGTGGTCTCTCCCCACTCGAATAGTGCGATCGTCTTTCCTTTGACCCGCACTAGACGGCACCGGTGAGAGGCCACTTCCACCTGGGGCAGTGCAGCGTACTTACTGCCTTTGATGCTCGTTTTGGTAGTGCTACCGTTGATCAGGGCGGCGAGGCCTGGCGAGATGGGTATTCGGGCCGCAGCTCGACTGGAGCCGATGCAGAAGCCTATGCCTAACTTCTCCTGGTCTCTGTTCATGAACAGGGCCACGCCGCGAAGTCTGATACCTGGGACCCCGTCTTCTCCACATGCCAGGAATTGTGTGGTGGACATGGTTGTAGGGGCTGGTTGTAGGCTGGCTCCCACTGCTGCTGTTGGTGTCTCTGGCACTTGTTGTTGGGTGGTGTGTGTGCGTAAGGTTTGTGGGTCGGTTGATGTCGTGAGTGTTGTGATTTGTGTAGTAATTGGTGTGGTTGTTATTGTTTGTGTAATCGTTGGTGTGGTTGTTGTTATAAGTGTAGTCGTTGGTGTGGATGTTGCTATTATGGTGTGTGTCCGCGTGGAAGGTCGACTACGCAGGGTTGCGTCTGATTTGTTGGCCGCCGCTGCTGTTGTGGCGACTTTGCTCGCGAATGCCAGAAATGGAGTCCTGGTAGCCAGTCTCCCCATGATGGTATGGAGTGTGGACTGGCTAAGTGGGGTTTCAATTTTCACCTCCAACTCCATTCTTTCTTGACAGAATCTTGGGCATTCGAAGAGCAAGTGCCAGACTGTCTCTTCGCAGTTGGGATCGCAGACGCATGAGGGACTATCTTTTAGAGGCACCAGGCACAAGGCACCAGGTTAAAAGTGACCAATTTACAACGAAATCTGATAAAAGCAGATATTTTAACAGGGTGTGGAAAAGGTGAAAGTGTTTTCATTCCTCGGATTCCTCTCATTCCAAACAATTTTCCATTTAGTTTTAAACGAGTCTAGTTTCCAGACAGCCTATGTTTTGCGATGTCAATTAATAAAGCCCAAGGTCAGACGCTGAAAATTGTGGGTGTAGATCTAAGTATCAGCTGTTTCCGCACGGTTAGTTGTATGTGGCTCTGTCACGGGTTAGTAATCCTAGGAGCCTGTATGCTTTCATCCCCGATGGCCATACGTCAAATGTCGTATACAGAGAAGCATTACTGTAAAGTAAATTTTTAGCTACCCAAACGACGGTATATGTAATTCAAAATATGCTGCCCGAAAAGTCACTATTCCACGCGGACGAAGTCGCGGGCACAGCTAGTTATGAATAAGTTCATACAATTATTAAAATTTTCGTCATGAAAATTAAAAACTCTCATTAAAGTTTATTTTATCAAATTGTATTTGATATTATTGACTTATTTGGATCTTACCTTAACATTAACAGACTTACTTAACAGCCTGCACTCGATACATAATGTTTATGTAATATAATTATTGATCTTTTTAAAACACTGTATCATTGAATACAGTGTTATTGCGTAATAAGTTACTTACGTTTATACAAGGCAAAACAATGTAATTGGTTTTACAGTGTTTTGCATTGTTATAATAAACTTATACTTGGCTACTCTGTCTTTACAATACAAGTTAGTGACAATATCTTTTATTTTTACTAAATTTATCAAAAAAAAATTGCTTGGCTGTGTAGTTAGAGATATACACCTGCTAAAGAATGCATAAAATAATATAATATTGAACAGTAATCATAAGAAAAAGCAATTATTTGTCAAAAACTTATATCGTCAAAAATCTCACATGTGGTTTTCAAAAGTTACAGTGTATTGGATTGGCAGGGCAGAACAAAGAAGCCCAAGTAGATGATGGATATTTGTACTTTTACTATTTATCTATGTAAATTATAAATTATTTAATTTCTGTAAACTGATTTCTACAAACACTTATACGAGTAGACATCAATCATATTTTTTAAACGAGATGAGGTGGTCGGCGTTTCCTATCTACTACTCTGAGAAGAAAGACCGAAACAAACTCAAAAGTCACAGTTTCGTTTAAAGTCCAGACATAAAATAATTCAGTTCGTGTGAACGCCATGTAAATAGGTGTCTGAAATAGTCTTTTGAGGAAAGAACCACAGAGATTTGAGTGCACCTATCCAGTCAGTGCAATTTAACTTGGAGCTCAACGATTCGACGAACCAATACCAAAGATAGAACATTTGGTTAGACCGTTGAAAGAACATTTGGTTAGGCCGTATAAATTACTCGGACTGATTGAATAAAACTAAACGAAATAAAAAAAGACAAAAAAATATTATTGTGAATGTGACAACTGTGGGTAATTGATTTTTGACTTCTTTTTAAAGTAAGTAAATATCCATGTCAATAAAAATCATCAATGTCAATGTGAAAATACGGAAATATTCTTGGTCAGATCACTTGAGAACCATGTAGATTCCTGTCTAAAATGGTCTTATGAGGAAAGAACCACAAGATTTGAATGGATCGTTCCAGTTGAGCTGCACGATTGACAAATGTGGGCAACATTTGTCAATCGTGCAGCTCAATTCCGAACTTACAATGGAGGAGGACCCAAGGCTGGCTTGTTTTGTCAACCTTTACATTTCAAAGGAACACTGCTGTCAGATGAAGTTAAAAGCATTGGCAACACGCGAGTTTTGGATCACAAACTCACAATGACAGTATGATATGAACACAGAGCATATGAAACTACAGATTGCTTTGCTTGAAGCTTCACATCGACCTACTTTCCCGATTTGACTCCAGCAAATTGTGCGGCACAGTCAAGTCCATGATCCCTAAAACGGTGTATAGAGGTGTTCAGTTTTCACATAGAGTGCATCAATGATCATAGGTATTATGTATATAGGTATGTACCTACGATTGAAAGTCGTCGATGTCATTCGGGTGGATACCCGAATCTCTCGTCCGAAGCTCTTCTTGTAACTCGTTAGTATACTTGCAACTATACATATATACCTATTTTCCTGCAAAATATTGAAATGGTCTTGGTAATTTGACAAAGCCTAGTTAACATGTCATTATCACTGGTCAAAATTACTGAAAACATTTACACAATTTTCAACTCAACAAAAAACAAAACAACACGACCCAATACACTTACAATCTTATACCCATTTACTGAAGCACTACATTTCTAAAGCCAAATATACGTGTTGAACAAACAGAGCGGTTCATCAGTGGTGGTCGAAATCAACGCGTTTCCGTCAGCTGATTGTTTAGATAATCGCGTGTCATCGAGTTACGGCGCCGAATTAACACGATTGCAGCCGAAGCCGACTGAACGAGAACTTCAACGAACCGACCGACTTGCAGCTTGTGATGATTGGTTTACGTTTAATCTGGTTCAACTTAGTTTTATTGTTGGGTATGAAGTGAATTTGAACGGCTGCAGTCTGGGGTAGTATGAAGCGTATTATACATATGTGTGACGAGCTTATTAATCAAATTATCGGGTCTCGTTTACAGCCGAAAGCAACCGAACGACGATCATTTGATTTTCCTTAACTTAGCAACAGAAAAAGTAGTTCTGTAATATTTTTGGTACCTACAGATTATTTTAAGTGGATGGGAGATGTTTTTTTAAAGAAATGGGCTTCATAATATTACTTACTTGAGATAAAATTGTAAGTGAAAAGATTAGGACAGACAGTATGAAAATATTTTCTAAAATAATTCACGACTCTGTAGTTGTCTAGACTAATGGGTTTTAAAAAAAATCGAATGATTTTTATTTGGAAGAAGTGTAAAGCAATCATTATAATGTTCGCGATTGAACATCACAATGACTGAATCTTTATTCATTCCAATGTGATTTAACAACACGACCGTTCTATTCAGCTGAGCTCTACGTTTTTCCTCGGAGTTTTTAGGTACCGACAAATTTTAAATACAAAAATATCGTCAGTTCAATTGATTCTTTTAATCCACTTTTATTAACAACTTCCCTTTTATCTCTCGATTAAAATATTTAAACGTAAATATAATTTGTCCGACAAAACCGTGAAAGACTGAAAGGAAAACGAGAAAAACATAACCGCTGCAGTCAATTACGAAGCTTAAAAATATCTCTGGTATTTTTTGTTCTAATACCCAAAAAAGGGTTCTCAATCCTTTAAACCGCTCGAAACAACTTAAGATTCATTCGTTAAACCTGCGAAATCTGTACCTCAGATAAGTATTTTTTACAAGCGGCTTACCACTCCACTAACCCTGAATATTTTAGGCATTTTGTTAATATCCTGATCCTCCTTTTTTTCCTCGGCTCGGACTCGGAGGGAAGTCGGCATTCACCGTTAACAGTTTCATGATTAATGACTGAAAACTCTTTGATGGCTTTTTAATTAGAGCTAAAATAGGGTGTAATACCGGTTGGTAGCGGGCGCCGACGTCGGCCGCGGCAAGGTTGCTGCGGCCACAGCTATATTTCATAGAGGGGGAGAGGCGGCTTCGAATTTGCAAGGCTAATAAATTGCGGAATACCTAGGCCTTATTGGCTCAACGTTTAATCGTTCGGGCCGCACTGGATTATTTTTAGCCAAGTTCCCGTCGCTTCTTTGTGTAACTGTAGCAATTCGAAAGTAAAATGCTAAACGTATTCTTGCCTTTGTGCGCGGCTCGACGTAAGAGCGTTTACTTATCGGTAACATAGGAATGAAATTTCTAACTTTGCATTACAAATTTATTTCCTCCGGCCGCGGCCTCCCGACTCGCCTTTCAGGTTATTCCAATTCATCAGTGAAAATGGCGATTAATATTCAATATGAACAGCCTGTTTGAGTGATTGTTTCAGTAGGTCGCTGTACAGATTGAAATGAGCTTCGAATAATGAAAATATTATTAATTGGAAGAATTTATGGAAGTGCCTTTCAAAATTCTTAAAGCAAATGTTTGATTTCCAGTAAAATATTAATCTTTATCTTGCCATAATATTAATGTTGCTTAGCTAAGTAAAATACTATCAATCTCGCAATTTCTAGACAATGTCTTTCTGAGGAGCTGTGTAGATTAGATACAATGATTTAATACAACAATAAGTTTGTTTTTTGTTTGTTTGTTTTGTTCAATATAACAATAATTTTCAGTACGTTTTCAAGGTGAAACGTGAAAACATATCCTAGTAACTATTGCACATATACATAAAAAGTTTTGGTAGAACTAATTTGTAGCTAATGATGTTACTTTGTGAAAGTATTTGCCGATTAAACTAACAGGGAATCACGCTAGACGACAAATTACAATGGGGACCTCACATAACATCTCTTGCGGGGCGGCTTAGCTCGGCCGCTTATGCTGTTAGAAAGATAAGACAATTAACTGATGTAGAAACCGCGCGTCTAGTCTATTTTAGCTACTTTCACAGCATTATGTCGTACGGCATTTTACTATGGGGTCGAGCTGCTGACATTGAATCCATCTTTATTTTGCAAAAAAGAGCTGTCAGAGCCATTTATAATCTACGTCGCCGCGAATCTCTCAGAGAACTTTTTAAAAGGATTAATATCATGACGGTACCTTGCCAATTCATTTATGAAAATATTATGTATGTAAGAAAAAATCTACATCTTTTTAATAAAATAAGCGATAGACATAATTTTAATACTAGAAATAAAGATAAAATACATCAACCATTTTTCAGATTAGCCAAGGTACATACATCTTTTATGGGGTACTGTGTTAAATGTTACAATAAAATACCATGTGATATATTGCAGTTAAATGAAAGAAAATTTAAAACTCACATTAAACGTACACTTTGTAAACAAGCATACTATAAATTAGAAGATTATATCCATGATAAGAACGCTTGGAAACATGCTGGTCCTGCTCCATAGGACAATCTGGAGCCTAGACAAAATCAAACTGGTTGCTAATTTAATTGTAAATTTATACTTTTTTTGACATTGATTTACATTCTGTAACTACTTTAACTCACACCCTGACTTATTACTTGTTATTTTTTTTTTTTTTTTAAATCGTTTACCTTTACCATGTTTGTAAATATGTGAGCACCATGTATCTATCAGATAATTAATTTATATATGTCATGGTTTCATTTTTAAGTCTTTTACCTATTGTGGTATAGTAATTTTATTTTAGGTGCATCGTGTTCACATATTATTATTATATAATTAATGTATGCAAAATTTTGTAAAATATTTTAAAAGAGTAACGGTGGAGTTTCTTGCCCGTTCTTCTCCATACGAAAACTACCTTTTGGAATGGGCGACTAGAATCAATTCTATTTTATTTGTAATTTCTGACGTTCAAAAGTGCCTTTTATGTGCCTACTTGAAATAAATGCTTTGACTTTGACTTTGACTTTGAATTCAAAACTCGTGATAGTGTACTCAAGTTAGTATTTACCTGCCCCCTCGTCTTTAAGTACTTTCTGACTTATTCCAATTCCTTCAGTCGACTGCAACAAGGTCGCAAACAACTGACACAATCGTCTGTTTACATATTTACACCGGTTTAACGTACGTAGTTTTAAATAGAAAATTTCAGAAAAATATATCTACATAAATTTGGATTGAATATTAATAACACTTTCACAATCTACACAGTAATGACAGATTGGGTAAACAACAACAACAACAATCACGATGGCGAAGAATCAAATGCGATCACGCGTTAGGGAAAGGATAATAAAAGGATTTGAGGTTTTATTACTTAATTAATTCTCAAATAAAACAGAAAAATGTCAGCAAAATACATGGAATTGAAACTCGTATATACCAACAAACATCCTTTATCCGCTCGTTGCCACCAATTTTGAAAGTCATGAATTCTCTAGAGGGGTGGTAACCGAAAATATTCGTATTACATCGCAGCGATGTCGAAAACAATGACTTGCGAGAAAGTACGCCTCTAAGCAGCCACTTTGTGCAATTAGGAGAAACAAAACATTTTTATGCGAACCCCGTTCGGGTTGACTTCGGTTTTTATGCGAAGCCCGTTCAGACTGACTTCGGTTTTCCTTGTAAGTCGAGTAACTTGTTCGCCGACTGGCAGCGAGTTAATTGTGCAGATTTAAGGTCATCTTCGGAAAACAGCCTTTGGACAGGGAGAGTAAAAATGTGCCTGGTTTTATTTAAAAGTTTGTTTGTTTAGTATAACGATGTTCACTTTTAATGTTTTTAAACGATTAAAACGTAAAGCATGTGTAGGTGAATTTAGCTTCTAATCTTTTTAGGTTTAACTGGATCATGCATGGTGTTTAGAGAAACACCATTTTCTTTTGCAATATTTCATAATAGACAGAAGTCTATTACAAATATTGTAAAAGAAAAATCCGTTAATACCCTAAAAGATAGTTTAAAAAAAGTTCACTGCAAGTGTACAGACGCCAGCACATATTGGAATTCTTATTTAGATGCTCTTTGTAAAACTATGGATATGTACAGACGCCAGCACATCAAGCTACTACAATCTGTCAAATTTCTTTAATAGATTTTCAACTTTATCGCTAAAGCATAAGATTCAAAGTTGATTGGGAAAATTTGAGAGTCTGTACAATCTAGAAAGCAACGCACACTCACGTAGGTATTACATATTTGCATTTATTTACACTTTACAGAAATCTCTTCTCAATTTTCGCCCACATTCGAACTGTTCATTAGCATAATTGGTTTACTGTCGAAAATACAGCTGAACGTAGAACGTATGAGGTGTATCCATAAACATATATTGCAGTATCGCCATTATACCTCGTTTGCATAAGTAGTTCCAATGAATTCACCCTCGGCTACGTCATTTACCGTTTAAAATTCTTCGACATAGCAACTTTAATATTCCACTTTATGTTTCTATATACAACATACCTAAATAAATATATGAATTAGAAAGAACGCGTAGATAATGTTAGCACTAGAATTCATAAATTCGTATATGCACTGAAACAGGTGAAAAATGTTATGAATGTAAAAACTGCTATAATTATATACCACGCGCAATGTAGAATCATTACTACGCTATGGTCTTGTAATATTGGGTAAACCGTACCGATCTGAATAGAGCATTTGTCGGTCAAAAAAGTGTTTAAGAGTAAAATGCGGCCTTCAACCTGATGACTCATGTCGACCAGTATTTAATAAACTTGGTTTGTTACCCTTGTCTTCTCTTTATATCTATGAGGTATGTATGTTTGTCAGAGAGCATCAGAATTTATTAGTCAAAGCAGATGATGACGAGACCTCAACAGGTTTGTACTAAGTGAGATTCCAAGGCTAACTAAATATAATAAACGCTGTCTTGCACTGTGTGTACATTATAATAAGTTACGTTAAGTTAATTAAAAATAAAATGTACGAATGGTTATCTGTTATTATTTTATTAGTTTTTATAGTGTTAAGGATTTCACTGACAAAAATGTTAATGTCAGTTACATACCGAAAAATTTGCATGCTTGTTATTATATTGACAAAACATATTTCGTTCTAAATTGTACTTTTACCTTTTTTATACCGTGTTTTTATACAAATATAGTAGATGGTTTGCCAAGGGAGCAAACAACTAAAAGTACGTCACTCGAGTTTCAAATAGTGTTGCTCCCGAGGTCGACACTCTACTTTTTATCATACTCTATGAAAAAATAAGTAAGTGCAACTTATGAATAAGAATAGTAAGTTTATTTATTTACTTACAATTTTGAGTAAATAATTACGAACGAAGGCACAATGCCTTTCGCGCGTTATTGATTTTTTCACAAACTTTTTTTGAAGTGAAAACTTCTTTAGCGGCGCTGTGTACTTTTTTTGGAATGGGTAAAAACTTCTAAACTCGCGTCAGGTCACGTGACCCTGATCGAAAATTCGTAAGACGTAAGACGTAAAACGTAAGACGCGCGTTGTTGAGGACAGCGCCATCTATGCACATCGGGAAGAACTACGAGGGCCTCGCGTACTAACTACGTAGTTCATCCAACAACGACGAGATGGCGCTGAACCACGGATATATAACTGACGACGAGCTCCATGCGAGCGGTCATCATACCTGATTTGCAAAAAACCCTATAAAATAAGGAACACACCTTAACACGCGTGTTTTGTTTATAAGACGATTCACAAAATACACTCGTAATTGTTCAAGTTTTCACTTCTGTCGGCACTACCGGAGTGCCAGTGTTTTTTTTATTTGACTCGCGCGCGTTTTGCTTTATCATACAGCCTGTAACTTGTTCATACAATGTTCGTGATTGATCTCTTTGGTGACTGGAACTTTTACTAACAATATCCACATTCCAAACTCAAATCACTTTTAGTCCCTATTTACGAAGAATACACTAGCTCTTTTTTAATAGATGTGATAAAATATATATTATTATTATTTAAAAAATGTCTTTGACACATCTCGGGACCCTCAGGTCCCGGACCTTTGGAAGGCGTACGAGGTGCCCAACCCAACTCGCAGAGGCCCCTTAGACTATTTTAAATGATGAGGAGGCACCAACCGACATCTCTGTATGCACTATGCATCCAAGGACAACCCCCGGTTGATGCAGGACTATTGTAGAACATGAAAACAAAACATATTGGGCTATACGTTTGGGTGGTTATAATGGATTGGTTACCGTGAACTATGGAAGAACTATGTCCCCTGCCTGACCAATGTTATACATATAATTACACGGATAAAATGGCAGGGGGTGACGTGCACACTCAATAATGGCCTCCCGAAAACGGTCGCTAGCACATAGTGTCGTAGCGACAAGGGGGCAACATGTCCTGAGGTGCTTATGAGGAGTGGAGAGGCTATCAGGACAATCCGGGAAGTACGGTCAAGATTTCTACCAGCATCTTACAGAAATACTTCCTTCCTCCGAGCACGTTTGCTCTTGCGAATCTCCACTCAAGCCGGCCAATAAAGGCAAGTCAGAGGTAAGGAACAAAACTTCTCCCGGGAGATAGAGCCCGTGGGGCCGCTACTGCCCAACAGCTCGCCACATGCTACTCTGCGGGTTTCTGTATCTCTCTTGGTCTGGCTCCTCATCCTAGACCTGTTCCGGCAAAGCAAACTCTTCCGGCATATGCCTAGAGTTCGGAGCGCGCAAGCCCCACCACGACGTCAACGTAGAGATAGCGGTCGGGTTATTATTATTATTATTATTATTTTGGTAGTGGGGTTTTAAGTAGGGCCTACATCGTGTGTCAAATCTTTAAGTAAAAACCTAGTACTTATTTCTATGATATAATTATGGTATTTGTCGAAATCTTGCGTTGGTCTCATTTGTAACTACGACATTACTAATTCCTTTGACTGTCAATTATTTTAACGTCACTTACAAGAACGTAATTTTGTCTAATGATAAGCAGTAACCAACATCATCTTCTTGTTAGTGATTTTCTTGTCCTGCCTTCTTATTCCTTGCATCTCTGTCAGTTATAATCTCGGTATTCATATTCGCCCCCATTCCAGCCCAGATTATAGTCTCAGATACAATCTTAATACGCTTCAATATATCATAACTTTCTTCACGACATGCCCCTCATTCCTTCGCCTCAGATGCGCAATTGCCATACTTAGCCATCACATGCCAGTTACTATCTCTTTTACTACCTTTTTTTTTTCCGGATGGGAAATCATCAAATGACCCCTCCCGCTCTGGGTGGAGCTGAAGGGAGTGTCAGACTCTTACTGACTAAAACCCACCCGTGTTCCTTCCTTAGTCCTTTATGTTCCGGGCCAGCGGTAACCCTTTCGGACAATCCCGCTGACCCGGCAGGCTTCGGCCCTGACGGGGGCCCCTTCTCTTGATGCTGACAACTCTTTGAGGCGCGCGTGGAACACGTACGCGACGTCCGGCACGGGCCTGGTCCTGATCGGACGGTGAGCTACCCATTACTCTCCGCCCGCAGGCCCGCGCTCTTTTACTACCTTGCTTTTAGTTATTACATTTGGTCGAATATAATTATTTCCTGACTTCTTAATCATGTTTATTCAGCCTTAGTATTTCCAGAGTTAAGTGACTTCATACCAGGTAATATTGCACAAACAAACCCAAGTAAGCAGTACAAACTGCACAGTGTACACTAACTGTTACTAATGTTTTTAAGTGTAACCAAAGCCACTAAACTAATACACAAACAATATTCCAACGCTAGCTTACGTAGTTAGGACAACGTATAATTTATATAGGAGGTGTAGCTAAGTATCCAAAATCTATTTGCATTACAACCGACGGGCCTCAGATGTTCAGAGAATCTGTCGTGATATATGGACGTTATTAGGAAAACAAACTTTTAATTGCATGTAATCCCCGTGTTGTATTGAAAATTTTGTTTTTGTTCGGTTTTGTTGGTACACTTTGTATGAATTATGCGAAAATTGAGAGTTCGGCTTTCGGAGATTTTGTTGTATTTGAATTGATAAGATTTTCAATTTGCGTTTTCTTTGGGCTCTCATTTCCGTTTTGTTACTTGGATATTGATTCTGGCATCGTATTTCTATGCCACAGTAAACACTGTCTTTCCAAACTTTCCGTCTTAATTCACTGGCTGCAGAAAATTTAGCTATGTTAATTATTTTCGCTATGCACTAATTTTAAAGAAAACAGTCGCAGCATGATGTAGAACTATGAAGTTAAGTCTTTACAGAAATTCTAGGCAGCAGATGACATAATTTTATTAAGAAGAAGATCCCAGTACGCCATTTTAGAGTCATTAAAATGCACTGACAATCATGCGAATACCGTGATGATTTTACAAGCGTCTCCTTCTGCAATTTTATACGAAAGACTAAAAGAAAAGGGGTGAAGTTTAACAAGTGGAAAATACCCGTACCATTTAAAAAATCTTGAGAGCAGCAATTAAACTCGCATTAACTAAAATATGAGAGCACCGCAACTTACTTCCATTCGCAACTGGTCCTTCTGTTTAAGCAATTTGCCTAAGCTACTGGCTAAATGTTTTCCTTTTCGAAACTCACACACAACAATTTCTCACAGACTGCTCTGTCCATTCGGTATCCGGAGGAGCAAGTTTAACTCCAAACAATAGTTAAGCAACAAAGAAAGTTGCGGACTGGCGTGCTGCGGCCGAATTGTGTGTGTGTGAGAACCGACTTACGGTGCCGCCTCTGCGAGTACGCTGTAAGTGTTCTGTAATCAGTGCAAACACACCCCCACTTACAATGTTATCTCCTCCCAACTCACAATTATTTTCATGCTAATATTTGTCTAGACTATTTCTTTTGCAGTTATTTGTTTCAGAGACACTTTTGAAAACTAAAACGACTAGTGTTTGTGTAGCGAGGCACGTTTCGAGATGACAATCCTTACACTTTGAATACCAGTTCCAACGTTTTACTACATAAAACATTCCGAGCAGGTGTTAATAAAATTGTCTTGTATGAAAATGTTTGCTTATTCTTCTAGTTTGTTGACGGAACATATACATGAATCTGATACAGGAGTAAACACAGATGCTAAAGACTGCTGATGGTTCTTCTTTTAACATCGTAAATTTTGCGTCTTTCAGGGGCTTGGACTATGTTTATTTATGTTACATCGCCAAAAACTTATAAATCTCACACACATTTAACGCACAGGTCTATAAGCACAATTCTGGCCGATTTTCGAGTCAACCCGCGCCTTGTAAACTTTACTCTCAGTTGGGAAAGTCTTGCAATTTTCCCCGTATCGGTGTTGTGCGCGTAAGGGTGCTGATTTATTTGCGGGTATGAGGCGTGAAGCAAATGAACTGCCCGTGTAGCGAGATGTACGGCGAGACCGCACCGTAACTACAGGGTGGAGGCGCCTTAGATCACACGGAAAAGCTATGTACGGAATATCTTAAAACATGTGGAACAATTTTCGCAGTTCGCCGTGAGGTGAACGTGAAATGTGTTGTAGTTAATATTTGAACGTGCGCAGCTAATGGTGGCTTGTGATGTAGGAGTGTAGGGTATAAATGGGATTATTTTACGGTAATGTGATTTTACCTATAGCAAAATATGGTATAGTGAAATTCAAATATTTTTTTCCAACCAAATAATAAGACTTGTAGATACGACTGGAGATTAGTGGAGATAGATATTTAAAGGATAGAAACCCATTAGGTCGTTTCGGATTGGGGTTCAGTGATAATTTGTCCGTACACCACCTCGTACACAGACAAATAGTGACAGTATTCCAATTCGTTATCCGCCAGCAGTTTGTCACAGGCAAACGCATTAGCGGCTGTGGCGGGCCGGCGACTTGGCTTGTGGTCGAAGCCTCGTCCGAATTCCTCTCACCGAAACTGTCATCACCGACCGACGATTAGTCAAGCTGCTAAGTGCTCCTTCCCGATTGTTTTTCTCTTTGCCACCGTCGGAAACTGTAATTTATGCGACTTTGCAGTTCCACCACAGCGTTGAAATTTGCAATCGGCGTAGATCCCAGCAAAACCGAAGGTTTATTTATGGCATGGAGAGTTAACTTTTGAACTAAAAGTTCTGCGGGTGCAGCGGTCGCCAGACCTTTTTTTTGTTTGCAGTTGTTAGTGACTCCGAGGAATATAGTGTTCTGTGTTCACATATATTTTATGTCCGATTCTTTTTACTATCGCCTTATTTTGTTTATGTGTTCATTTGAAGTTGGTTGTTCTCCAGAATCCCGGGATTAAACCTAGTCTGAATATTTTTTTATTTATATGTTTTTACTACTGCCACTGTGAAATTAGGTATCATTTTTAGTGAGCTGTATAGATTAATCCAAATTGTAGTAAATTTACTATTTATTTCTTCAAAACAACATCATTATAATCGCACACATTTTGCACTGCTTAAAAAAGTGAAAAGCGTACAAACAAAAGGACCATACACTAAGGAATCCCAAGGTGACAAAGTAACAAAAATTGCCGCGAAAATAAACGCCGAGAATCCAGAGACAAGAGTGCCCCTTGTTTTGTGCAACTGTTTGCTATGTGTATTGACAAGCAATGTTTTCTCTAAAAGAGGTTTGAGTAAATAGTATTGGAGGGAGTGAGGGCGTCGACGTGATTGCGCCAAGGAAGCTCCTACTTTGTTTGTTTAATCCTCAGCCTTTGATTAGCTACTTCTAGTTTCATCGGTGTAAAAGGACCGAGGGAAGTAGAGTTAATTCTGTTTACACCAGAAATAAACTATGTCAGATGAATTCATCATCTGACCTAGTTTATTTCTGGTGTTTAAGAATATCGTAATGATTTTTGCTAAAATGACCTTTGCTGGCGAGGTAAAGGGTGTCCAGCGGGAATTTTTCTATTTAAAAGTTAAAAAACAAATAAACGAATAACTATAGAATTTTTATTTTATTTTTAAAACGTAACCAGGGTCTGCGGATTTCAATTCGTAAAAATAATGTCCTCCAAATGACGTCCATTCCTCGTTATACACTCTTGTAAGCGAACCCTAACATTGGCAAGTACGCGGGAACAAAGCTCTGGGAGGATAGTAGCGATTTCATGCCGGATATTTTCTTGTAGGGCAGTTATGGTACGGGGATTATTGCAGTATACTTTCGACATAAGGTAACCCTACAAGAAAAATCACACGCCGTCAAATCCGGCGATCGAGGTGGCCCAGGGTATGTCTCCATACTTGCTTATTAATTTTCCAGGGAAAATTTCCCTTAGCCTCGACATTGTGATCCTGGCAGTGTGTGGAGTTGCCCCATCTTGTTGAAAGTGTGTCCTATTGTTGCGTCCGTAAAACACTTGCAATTGCGGTACCAAAAACTCATCAATCATACGGCAGTAAACCGAAGAAGTGACAGTTTCACTTTCATTAAAAAAATATGGACCGATTATTCCATGAGCAGAAATCGCGCACTATACTGTCGCTTTAGGGCAGTGCAAATTCTTTTAATGCCGATCCCTTAGGTTGCTGGGGTTCCAGTAACGCATATTTTGTTTATTCACATAGCCCCCGATGTGAAAATGAGCTTCGTCGCTAAACAATATGTTCACAAGTGTTCTAGGGGTCCGAAAACGTTCCAACATCGTTCGGGCGGACGTTTTTCTTAAAACATAATCGCTGTCATTTAGTTTTTGAACGATTTGCATTTTATAAGGATGAAGCTTTAATTTCTTTTTCAAAATCGCATGCAAAGTTGACTTCTTGATGCCTGTAGAGCCCGCAATCTTTCTCGCGGATTTTCTAGGGTTTCTGATAATTTCTTGTCGCACCTGTGCCACACGTTCTGGCGTTGCTGCTGACGTAGACGGTCCTATTGGCGGCCTATTTACCACTGTCCCTTCTTGTCGGAATATTTTTATCCACGACCGTATAAGCTGCGTGCTCAGACTGTCGTTTAATCGCCGAATATCGAAGTGAGAACAGAAAGCACGACGCGCTCGAACCAACGATTCACCACACTTTAAATATTGCTCAACCGCAAATGCACGGTGCGCTCCCGACCAATGACTCATGGTTGCAAAAAAATCCGCAAAAATGACAAAACCAACGCTACCCCTCCCGCGCCTCTAGCCCCGTTAATAAATAAATAACGATAATTTAAATTTGAAAAATTTCCACTGGACACCCTTTATAAAGTCCACGTTTTGCCAAACTTGTTTTTGGAGGCTATTTAGGTATAATTATTAAGTTAGCAGTGGTGGCCCAGTGGGATAGGCATCATCATCATGGCAGGCATGTCTTACGAATTGTAGGTCGAATAGTCCGAATCCAGGGCCTGTCTGGGATCGATTCGCATTTTATTTTGTGTAAATTATTTCACCACTGCTCTCAAAACGGTGAAGAAATCATCGTGAGGAAACCTGGTGTCCTAGAATAAAAAAATTAAAGACATGTGACTGGTAGATACCAACACCCTCTAACAAAGAGGGGGTGTGTGTGATCCAGCAGTGGGAACATTATAGGCTGATTATATAGTTAATAATCGATAATGAACCTAAAAATAGTATTCTCAACAACTCCACGCTAAGAATTAAAAATAAACCAGTGTATTTATCGTGTGTTGAATTTCCCACACAGCTACAAGAATCGAGTTAGGAAAACGGATTACGTGTGTAATGGGACGCGTTGGCCTGACCTGTCATTATTGTTGTAGTCATCCGTATAATAGGCTTCACCGTAGGCGACCAATACGATATTATGTTGTCCTTGATTTTTATTACTATTACCTAATGGCTGTTGAATGAGACTTTTTATATAGTGTGATTTAGAACGATGTTTTTATTTCTTTGGGATTGTACGGCGCAGACGTTTGTAAAATTCTGGTCTGTCAATATTTTAAAAGCTTTTGAATAAGTTATTAGTTATCAGATTAAGTACCAGATACATTTGCGTACAAAATTCATCACTATCTAGAATCACATCGAATTGAAAACGTCAATGTTAGATTAAATAGAAACTTCAAGTCCAACTAATAAATAGACTGTCCAGGGTCATTGTTCATCTTAGACAAAATACCCTTAAACGAACGTTTAGATGCAAAAACCACTTAACTAAGAACATATTCTCCGTTGCAAGTTTTGTTTCGATTGATATTAATGGAAAACTCTTTTTTGTCTTTAAATCTTGGCTAGATACGGGAGGAGGTCGTAACACTCGATCTTCATTCACTCGAGTCATCGCACTCGTTTCCGACCTTTGATTTATTCCCCTCTACGTCACAGGATTGGCTTCAGTAGTGACTCAACTATCAAATATAGGCCCTCATATCGGTGTTGTAGTTTTGTTTACATATTCTTTGTTAGCTTTTCAGGGGCCGGAAGTTTTGATAGAATCTGATGAAGTATTTGATTGCCTTCATATGTCAACTTGTGTATGTCCATCTACTGCTTAACATGAGTGTCATGTTTCAATGTCTAATAATTGTTGTGAGGAAATGTTGGCGTTATCATCACCTTGGCAAACGGAATGTAAACGCATTAGATGTATGTTGGGTATCCATGCTTTTTGCTCAATTTCTTTGTTACTTTTTAGTGCTGTTACGTGGCTGTACCACGTTACAGCACTAATTATAACTTCATGAAAATTGATTAGAGTTTTTATTTTCTGCTTCGATAAAGTCAAACTTATCATCCTCATCAGATTTACGTTCAGCAAAGCCACTTTAAAAAATCATAGTAACGTTTTCTGTGAAGTATTTTCTATTACCTTTTTGATTATTCGATTAGTCTTCCACTTCAGCATGGATATTCAGAACACGATATAGTTAGTAGTATCTTATAAATGCCGCAGACTAAACTCTATTCTAGAATTAATTGATTTATCCTTGGCCGAGCCTTGAGTGCGTTAGGGTCAACTAGTTTAGCCTAAGATAATCTAGTTTGTTCTTGTATGAATACTAAATTATTTCGCTTAGAAGTCTCTTCATTTATCACGAAGAGGATACCATTTATTTAACCACGGTTTTCGCAAAAAAAAAAATGTGAGACGTATTCATTTGATCTTTAAGAAATAAGTTAAGTATGCTTTGTTTACAGAACTACGTGAAAAGTGTGAATACTATAAATTAGAAACGTGTTCTTGAGTGAACACCACGAATCGTCAAACGTAAGATAGGACGCTCGACTCGCAGGCTAGGTGGAGCAACAATCTTCGCACGGAGGCTGGTAGCAGCTGGAGGAGAGTTGCCAGAAATCGAGCTGAGTGGCGTAATTACACGCCATTCAGCTCGATTTTCAGCAACTCTAGAGTAGGGTAGAGGTCAATGTCCAGGAGTGGTCTTCTGTACTGCCCTGCCAATCCAATAAACTGTAACTTTTGAAAACCACATGTGAGATTTTTGACGATATAGTTTTCAGCATGTTTATACTTGCATTTCCGACGTTTGGCTCCCAAACTGGAACATGTTTATACTTTAATTTGAACGTAGTACAGTGTTTTTTAGCTTGCTATATCTTGCAAAATATACATTGAAATGAAAAGATTTTTGGCCAGGGTTACTAAACAGACTTAAAGAAACTGATTGGGCGTTGTTGAGCTAAAACACTGTAAGTTGAGTCACAATCTTTTGGATTGGCACTGCAGTGTAGGCTGATGATGATGAGGGACCAAAGATTACCTAATTTAATTAACTTGGAATCAAATTAGGTAGATTCCTTACTTCACATAAAAGTCAATACCAATATCTATTGCTACAAATAAACATGCTTTTATAGAATATGACCCCTTTAACGTTACGTCGGCAAATCTTGACCGGATTGTGTTTTCGCAGCGGTATCCCCTTATTTTTATACCCGGCGGCATATTTTGGTACACGCCATCTGTATTCAGCATTCGTAATTACAATCGATTACAGCATCTTCTTTATTTGCCAAACGGTTACATTTAACGCTTGGAAATGGTCACTTTTTTATTTTATTTTATTACAATAACTACGGTTATTCAGTGTTGCCATGATTCTCATTTGAATAAACAGTGTTTATTTCAGTAGTTTCTATTCTATTATTTTTTTGGGTATTTAATTTTTGTTGTGTTTTGTTAAAGGCTTTATAAGGAACTTAGAAGCCACATTACTTTACTGTTGAGTTTAAAATTGTGGCTTCTCCCCCGAAATTCTCAGGTGGTGACGCATTTTACACCCCTTGAAGTCACTTAGCAACGTAAACCTGAGGGGCTTTAAAAATGTTAATGTTTCCACATAAACTGTGACAGGCTCTTTTGTTATTATTGACGAACATTTTTAAATAATTTATTTCCTATACATTGACTGTACCTATATTTTATGTTTCTCAGCTTCTATATATAACTTTGAAGTACAATGATGAGGTAAATACTAAGAAACAGAGTGTTAGGTGTTAAAAACAAAATGGCTGCCGCTGCACATAAACTTCAGTTCACTACTATGTAAAACTAAACATCGTATGACGCTTGAAATATAAAAGAGTTGAGAGCTTAGATCCTCCCACCTCTCAGGGGCAACAATTAAAACATAAGGACCGGGGGTGAGGGAGTACCTACTGAGTGGAAACGATGACGCTTCTCGCGCTTCCGACGGCTTGTTACACAACACAAAAATACATACTTGGGTAAATTATGTCTCGTCACGTTCGCGTTTCAAATTGAAAAAGTTCGCAGTTAATATTTCTAAAGGGTTTTCCATGCGTTTTGAAATAAAATAGGAATGTGAGGGTGAATTTTTAATTTACATTTCCCACTTGATTCTAGATTTATTTGATGACGTGTGAAAATAATTGTATTTGACTTCTGGTCTTTATATTACGAATAAAAATTCAGATAAAATTTGTCTCTCTACGTGTATGCAAATCTAAAAAAGTGTGTATCTTTTGTGTTGAACCTACAATATTTTATGTTTCAAATCTGTGTTTGAGAATCTGAACATAAATGAATATCGCCAAAATTCTTTCACTTAAAGAGGTTCTTCCTTCTGAGTGTTGCTAAAGTATAATTGCAACTATACAATATACTAGATCAATAACAACAATAACGTTGAGTACATACGACCTAAAGTTTCTTCAACGACTTCAAAGCGTAGGCGAGGCACAGTTTATTCCCGGCGTCCTGGCGTTCAGCTCCGGTCGGATTTAGTGCAAACAACAAAAGTTTATCGTATGTACTACTAAAACAATGAATCCGATGTATGTAAAACGAAAGGGGTGTCGCCGCCACGATAGTTCTCATGACGGCCCACCGATGCGGAAGGAAGCCGCACTCGAGTTTTTTCAAAATGGCCGTCTATCAGACGTCATTCTGACGCGCGAAACAAGAAATTCAAGATGGCGGCGTAAAAGGGGTTTGCAAGTTGTTTTGGCGGGCTGGAGCACTCGTCATCGAAACCCGATCATTTTGCTTGTTATGTTAGTCATTGGAGTTGATTCAACAATGCTTTGTGATTTCTTTGTCATGTATAGTTTCAAAAAGTCCCAGTGGTAGCAAGTTCTTAAAATGCCTTATGGTAAAGAAAAATATTTAAATCCTTACAATAAAATTAAAGAAATAAGTACTATGTATTTTATTATTGTATGGGTTCCGTAATTTTGAGCCTGTTATAGTTATGGGTAGGTATTTTCTCTTATTTGATGGTAAAAAGCGTGGAACATTACTTATTTCCTTTGCCAATACTCGGCGCTCGAATAGAATCCAGATTCAAGTCGAATATGGACTTCATTCCTAAAAATAGAACTCATAAAAGAACTCATTAAAACTCGAGGCACAGCCTCCAGCACATTCGCCGGCACCTTTAACATTTTTGACAGAAGAAACAAAGGCCACATTTTCCATCCACGCTTTTCATTCTGACCTAGAACATTTTTATCACACGAGAGTGGAGCGTTTCTCGGACTGTAGTGTCAAAACGGCTTTTTCTCTTAAATCAAAGTGAAGCAGCTCTCAGGCAGCGGGCAGGGCAATATGAAACAGGTCGAGCCGAGTGATCCGCACTCCAAAGGGCCCGGGCGGCCGTCTCAGATGTCGCTCAGAGAGCCCATTCGCGCGGCTCGGCCACACCCTCCACTCGAGTCGCACATAAGCCTACGAGCGGCCCGCTTTATTTATTATGTACAGCCATTAACGCCACTGCCATCATGGCGGCGAGTTTTTCAATTTTTAATTT
The DNA here is from genome assembly GCA_927399505.1 of Luperina testacea. NCBI lineage: Eukaryota > Metazoa > Arthropoda > Insecta > Lepidoptera > Noctuidae > Luperina > Luperina testacea. Next base: position 9,859,011 of record OV656768.1, on the reverse strand, counting down.
CCCTCTTACCGCGATGGCGACACTCGACAGACGCTTCCCGGATTGACACTTAAGTTGTAACTCATTGCGCCGCCAGTTGCCTACTGACGACTTAATGAGTGTCTACAACGGAAAGAAATTGCTTTTTCATAAGCGGTTTTCAGATTGTTTGACGTAATACGAAATAAGTACTGAAAAGGTTTTCATTCAGTCATGAACATCGTATAAAAAGTCACTTCTCATTTTTGAGATCTGCAGTTTCTTGTTACATGGCCTAACCTACAGCGGATCTTGACCATTTTCCTAATGAGTTAACATCATATTATATTGAACTTATAATATGATGTTAACTCATTAGGAAAATGATACATTACTCTGAAAACTTACATTACAAATTCCTACGAACAAATACGCATTACGTTGTTTCTGACAGAGTAAACCGATAAGCCCATTTAATCCACATACGATTTCTTTGACACGTGTTAATTCTAAATACGTAAGCACGTAGTTAATAATGTGTTTCTGTCGTTCGTATCTAATACGGCTTCTACACCCCCTAAATACGTACCCAAAAGTTTTGTATACCTACGGCTTCTAAAGCTGCCTGTCTGAAAATGGCGCCCATTCTTTGAACACTCACATTTCAACAATAATAACTGTAGAGGGATTTTTAGAAACAATTATAGAAGAAATCTGGTTAGAAAAGTTTGCCTATAAAAGTGGAGTTACTAATAGGACCTCTGTTGCTACGTATCGCTGTAGAGAGAGGTTTTGCGATAACAGTTAAACGTAACGGCGACGTAAAGGGCGCCGGGAGCCGGGAGTCCGGCCGGCTGGTCGGTCGCCGGCAGCCGCAACTATCCCCGCCGAATGTCCGTCAGGACCGGCCCCAGACACAACTTCCCACTGCTGATTCCGCAAATTTATTTCATTAAATTTAATTCTAAACTCTCAAGGGCCGCCTGGGAATTCGGTCAGAGGCAAACGAGTTAAAGTTCACGAGTACCTACTTGGCAAATTAATCTTGAGGGAGTTTCGATGTTATCCTGCTCCGTGGACTTGAGTGCGCTAAGTCTGTCGGACGTTATAAATTAACAAACCCTCGCCGGTAATTAAGCGGAGGTGTGCTTCACATCGAGTTTAACGAACAAAAATTCTATTAACCCAAATTGTGTTAGAACAATTTTTCAACACACCATGGTGTATTAACATATCTCATAAATCTGTCGAGTCCTTTGGGCCTGTCTTCATTACGCGATTGTAAAGCTCCTCCTTGCAGAATAATGTTTGCCAACAAATCTGATTATAAAATGTGCTCCTGAATATAATTAACTTTCCTAAAAATCTGAATATAATTAATTTTTCTAACATCTGCGAAAATTTAACGAAATCATCACAAAATTAAGCTCACGAGGATGTTGGTAAAAATATCTCCCATAATATTGAATAGCCCTCTAATAACGTGTTTTTTTCATTTCAGGTAAGACAAATTAAAATATTAAAGAGACTACAGCAACGATACAAGGTAAACATAATTAAATAGGTACCTAATTAGCTGAGACCTTAACACGAAAGTCTTGTTTATTAAAGTAGTTATTTTTAATTAAAATGAACCTCGAGTATTACGCTGGCCTCACACTGCCTAATGGACTTGTATTGTTTCTTAACTGTTAATACACGAGACGCCATTGAATGAATATAACACAGAATTTAGTATTTCTCTGAGCACTTCTTTTTGTCCATGAACAGACACATATCATCTAGTAAAACATCAGCGTCCTTCCCGGTTTCTTCCTCCATAAATATCTATATTAGCCATCATCTCATGAGTCACCTTTTCATCCAATCTATTTAACGCTTCTTTGGCCTTTCTCTATTTTTAATAAGCTTCCACATTTACACTCACAACTTTCCTGATGCATGCTCCATAAGCCCGACAGCCGCTTTCCACACAAATTATTGGTCTTGACTAGCAAAACATTTCTGTGAAACGAAGTAAAACTGAAACTTCGTAATTAACACTTAAATATCTATTAAAATTCGTCGAATAAGTCGCCTCTTCCTTTATTTACATATTTCGCAATGTCTGCCGAATTCCAGGCGAAGTAACGCAGTCCGTTCATATCCTGGGATTCCCTAGGTGGTCGTACTTGCACTGCCTTTACTCACTACCCCTATATGCTAGCCCAGCCACGATATGGAATTAAATGTTGATTAATATCGTGTATTTGAGGGCCGCGCTGCGCTAAGACCGGGAAAGCTATTCAGGTGTTCAATTTAGAGGCACTTTGCAACTAAGAAGTAGTTAATAGTTGCCTGTCTCGTGCATCTGAGCATGTACCTTACCTGAGAGCCCTTCGATATGGTAGGGTTTCACTTTAATTAATTGTTTCTATAGCTATTACAAAGTATCGATCTACTACTCTTTAGGCGCTGAAAAATATGTAGGTGTTATTTGTTCTGAAAAGCAATACACATTTCTATTGAGTTTTTCATGGAAACCTGTTAAAAGGTTTAACCTTTTTAACGGATTTCGCATAAAATACAAAAACAGTTACACAGTATTTAAATGAAGCAAAACAAAAACTAGTCACATTGAATTTTATTGGCCGGAGTACGTTAGCAATAAGTCACGCAAGCTCGCAATAAAAAATGATTTTTTATGAAAAAATGAAATGAATGTATTTCTGCGTCGCTGCAAAATTTTGTACAGCGCCGTAGCTAACCAGCCAGGCTATCGTTATGATTTGATATTTGGACGAAACCAAAATATGTATAGTAACTAGCTTCTGCCCGCGACTTCGTCCGCGTGAAATTTCACCCTCCCGCCATTCACCCTCTTAGGGGTGAAATTTCTAAAAACCCTTAGTAGATACCTACTCTTCACAAAGAATACACCCTCCAAATTTCATGTCTCTAGGACCAGCGGTTTAGGCTGTGCGTTGATATATCAGTCAGTCAGGACTTTGAATTTTATCTAAATAGATTCTCATGGAGTGTGCCTGGTCCCTGAGGGGCGACTCCTGTCAATCAGTCGACAGTCACTTCACAATAGATCCAATAAAATATTTACAAACCTAATCCTGTGTGGCCGCGAATCCATTATAAATGGCCTTTTATAAAAGTTCGCCCTATCATATTGCCCTGGGGTGGCGTTTAATAAGGCGCTTTTACCTCGTAATCGTTACTTATCGATGTTCCTATGTCTAGACGCGTTCGGTTTTCCTTCTAGTTTCCCAGTATTTGCTGTCACGAACCTATGAATTATTAGTCGTTACTGCAATTTCACGTACACGTATCGACGACGGAGATTGTTTTAATGATAGTTATTAGTTCCCCTATTGACGGACACTGAGCATTCAAACAACTGAAATTACCGCGAAGTTTTCGTATTAAAGGTTCGAATGGAAATTCTTCCTGTTAAATATTAAGTGATGGAACAGATTTTTGTGTGCTCATCCATTTCATCGTTGATCATTGTCAAAAAGTAAATTGATGTTTGACAAAGTGAAGTCAACGTTAAAGTTAAGCCGGAGAAGCTTTTAAGGGGGAAGCGCTAAGGTAGCCCGCGAAATTCAAATTTTCTTACGTTTTTTGCAATTTGTTGGTCAGCATTAAGTTGTACGTTGATTAATATATGAATCGCGGCCGTAAGAAATATGTGTTTACAGAATTATAATCATTAAAGTCATCAACACAACTCTCTAAGACCACGTAAGTCCAAAGAATGATGATTTCATGAAACAGTTATTCTTGGGACTTACGTGGTCTTAGAGAGTTGTGTTGATGACTTTAATGATTATAATTCTGTAAACACACATTTCTTACGGCCGCGATTCATATATTAATCAACGTACAACTTAATACTGACCAGCAAATTCCAAAAAACCTAAAAAAAATTGAATTTCGCGGGCTACCCTGGCGCTTTCGCCTTAAGGTTGTGCACTGAATTTTGAAATTTGAAAGATTTGTCAGCGATTATAATAATCGGAAATAATATTTTACACAAACGCTTTCAGTTTCATTCTATAGTTCCGTGATGTATGTATCATATTGTACTCAATTAAAGTGGATATTCACAGTAAGGCCTGATTTTTCAATCGACAGATATTTTTTTTATTCGTGGAATAAAATTGTACTCTGACAGTTTTGGTATGGAAGAACTGTCAAAAATTTAAAATTATCCTGAAAAAAAATTCCTCCGATAAAATTATTTGGCGTTGGAAAAACCAGTCCTAAGTAAAGATTAAAAATAAAAAAAATTCTACGAATGGAATATTTTCCAAGAACAAAGGTACACTTCAATAATTAATTTCTTTCTTTAGGTACATGATATTCAAAGCGATATCTCCGTATATTATTTTTAGCACAATGTACGTAGACTACTAACTCAAATCCTTACAAAATTTAATTCTTGTTTTTCTTTTACAATTTTTTTTTTATTTTCTTAAAGGTATGTATGATGTTTTAAAACTGGAATATTGGAACATTTCAAAAGGTTTCTAAGTTGACGTATTTAAAGATCTTAGCAATCTTGCACAGCAATTAAAGTATAATAAAAGTCTTAATAAAACTCTGTGAGAAACTTTTCTCGTTTCTTGCTGTCAATGACATTTATGTTGTTATTTTACTTTGATAAATATTATGTTTCAAATCTGTTTTTAGAATAAATTTCCAAGAGTTTACGAAACACTCAATTTCAGTTCTTTGAAACAATTTTACTGTAATGCTATTTAGTGTTCTTAACTTATTTTATTTATCTTATTTACTTAGTTGATTTAACTTAGCGTATTCTTAAGACCTTATGAATCTCGCCACTACATAAAATAAGGGTTTCAGCATTTTAATAATGTTGCTATTACACTATCAAAATCAAACCTCCAAACACGGGGATAAAGACTGCTTACTTTAAAGGGCTATTTTCAATTTTCGTATAAGCCCGCAAAAATCCCTTTCGCAACTCGAAAATCCGTCACCCCTAATCTTAAACTTCGGTCTTTTCGAGCAAATGTCGTGCTATCAGCTCTCCTCAGAGTAAATAACGAGTTGAAAAATGACAGTAATAACTATCGGGGATAATGAGTGGGGCGGAATGCCCTCAGGAATACATGGGGTGCACCAAATGTTGCAGCGAGCAGGCATCGCACTGCCGCAAGGTAAACAAACCATTGCTCGCGGTTTTTCCGTTGTTTCAATATAAAATACGTGCTCCTGACGTTTTTGGTCATACTTCATTTTATTTTGATTTCACGAAACTATGAGTATATTCGAAATGTAGACTTTGCTTTTGCTATGAAAAAATATATTTTAGGTTTTAATAATACATAGTTAATGACTTCTCATGACTAAATAACCTAATGTGCTTCATAAAATATAAAAAGACCAGTGAAGACTGACCTCTCAAATGTGTTGGTTCTATGGTTATTGTTACGGTAATCGTTCATGTGTGTATGTTATTCACTCGTATTCTATTGTATTCAGAAGAGTTGTCACAGTCAAAAATCACGTCAAGTCAGCTCCACGGTCCACAAAGCGTTCTTATCAGAACGGCTCATTTCCACTCAATCCTGTTTCACGTGCCATCATACACGACACCGGAGATCCAAGCTTTTTAAACTCTCGACGCGAGGGGAAAAACGAGCACGAATTTATCAAAACTCCCGTGTTCTTTCCATTAGCAACATCTCAGATTGTCGGCGTTGTGAACGAGTGCGTGTTGCGCGAATAATGATGTAATATACGCGAGACGGTGTAATGACGCCTTTTGATGGTGCCTCCTCGTACCGTCATTACAAAAGTCACCATGACGACACGTACTTATGTGGAATAAGATATTATACCCATGATGCGTTTACTTTTTCATGGAACTTGATAATGAACCATTTTCAAAATGTCCCGGATAAAAGACGTAATTACGTGTAAAGAAATCTCGGGCAGATTACATTTTCACAATGTAACAGGCGCCAGTTTCGAAGCTAATTTGGTCGTGGGTGGCAAAATGGAATACAATAAAAAAATACTTTTAGTTAAATTTAAATATTTCATCACCACTGCTCTCAAAACGGTGAAGGAAAACATCGTGAGGAAACCGGCATGTCTTAGAACCAAAAATTCGAAGACATGTGACATCTGCCAACCCGCACTGGGCCCGCGTGGTGGATTACGGCCCACTCCCACTCACAGAGAGGAGGCCTGTGTCCCAGCAGTGGGAACATTATAGGCTGTTTATGATGATGATGATGATGAATTTTTTGCAGACAAAACAAGTTTTCAGAGGTACAAAAACCCAATTAAAATTGTTTGCGAATGGCTGAGTAAATCCGAACAAAAATGGTTGCTACGCAAATAAGGACTAGGTAAGCTTCTCCTCAATTTAGGTTCATAATAAGATATTCATAAAGATGTTCCGGCGAAACGACAAAAGATGGCAAGGAGACAAGCCTGCTTCCCAACTAAAATGTTAAATTACAAGAAGCCAAGAGACTTATCCGCGGAGGGAACAATGAAACCCACTTCATTGCAATTGTTCTATACGATAAATAAGTAGGTAATATAAAATTAAATAAACCTAACGAAACTGAAGTCCTACAGATAACAACAGCAAGTGTAATTAATTTCGAATCTGCTTTCAAAGACTTTTAAAAAGGATTATGTTTGATTCTTCAACATTTTAATAAAAATAACTTCGTATGTGTAACAGTCAAACTCACCGATTTAACTTATTATGGTGGCTTAGTAGATGTGAACAGTTACAACTTTTTCAAGTCTATGATTAGAAAACTACCAAATTAATCAAAATTTTTGTACATATAGACTGATTTAAAGTGTTAAAGGATTTTCAGACAGCTTTTGACTTTCTTTTAACTATTGGTGACATTGTAAGCATTTATTACAAAATAATATTTTATACTCGGTGATTAATTATCAAACACATAATGAGCCTATAATATTCCCATTGCTGGGACACAGGCCTTGCTGTCTGTGAGAGGGAGTGGGTTATAATCTTCGCGCGCCCAGTGCTGGTTGGTAGATGTCTCATCTCTTCGAATTTTTGGTTCTAGGACGTGCCAGTTTCCTCACGATGTTTTCCTTCACCGTTTTACATAACCTACGCACAATCTTCACATTTACCAATTAATAATCTACGACTATGATTTGTTGCTTTATTATTTAGGTTTCTTATTCTGATTTATGATTTTTAATGTCAAACGCATATGAAATTAAGGCTTCTATTTAACCGGTTTGCCAGTTCTATCATATTAATGTATGATACCCACTACCGATACTCGATCCAGAATGAATCCGATGCAATTTAATACCGAAGACGTTTGATCGTCTTTCGACCCCTAGACATGAAAATCTACTCATTTGTCAGGGTCTCCCTCTATTGCCCGTCAGATGAACATATCAAATATCAGTCGAAATTAATCAGGCCACCTTGCCATCCGTAGACGTCATGGGGTGTCTTCGAACTGTTTTGCTTGTCATTCTATGTATGTCATTGTATTGTGAGTAAACAAAGGGACTTTGATTTTATTGTTGCCTTAAATGTTCTGTGTTTTTTTGATTCTTTGATGTTACGCGTTATTAGGTTGTCTTCTTTCTTATGTTCATTACGAAATCGATGCTTTTTCATTCACAAGACGAAATTGTCTTCTCATCTACTTCAATATAAAATTTAAAATCAAGTCCATCTTTATTTTACCTGACCAAAGTTACCTTAGACCGTCCGAATTTCCTTCATCATATTTTGCTTCATTTAATAATTATGTTCTTAGTTTCAAATTTCAGAGCAAGTATCAACCTTCCGGATCTCCACTTAGACGGCTTACATCCCAGACCCTGATCATTTTGATCCTTCCCCTACTCGTATTTATATAATCTCAAGAAAGCTTTATTTTATACTCCCCCGTCGACAAAAGACAGCAATGTATTGCAGTTATAAGTCAGACGAATTAATCCCTATCACTTGACAATAAAATGAAAGTAACATCACAAGAAGTTAATAGAAATTTATTATTGTCTCCGGGAGATTTTGAGATTAATATTTTGAACTGCTTCGGTGACGTCATAATATTGTAGACCCTTCGTAATTATGGTTAGGTGTTTATTGTTTCGATTACATACCTTTTGATGTGGATCCTCGTCACTCGAGGGGACTTGGTGATTTCCATCCAATGCAAATGATTTTCTTTTACTTTTGTTTATTCAGATTTTTTTCTTAAACTTCTGGTTTTCAAGTATGTCCATATTCATTAACATCACCTCGTGGTGATAGCAGTAATAAGTATTAGGCTATACTCATTTTATTATAACATTATAATAAACCGTACATTTGGTAATTCAAACATTAAATATTATGTAAATCCATACTTAGACTACATACCTTATAGTAGTTAAACGATGTACATTATAAGTCAATTCATGTCAACTCAAAATATATCATTACAGTGGAGTCATTTTAATAGGTAACATTTGACGTCTGTCAGTTTTATCCTCATAGTGAGGTGACCTGCTTATAAACATCGATTAAAGTGAATGAATCGATACGGACTTGAAACATATGCGAATTTTAAAAATCATCAGGCGAATCCCTGTCCCATTATTATTATTTTTTTCGTAAATTTAAGGAGCAAAATAAGACAAGTACACAATTTAACAAAAAAATTGCATTTATTCAGTTGAACTATCAGAACTGTTAAAAGTATTGTCATCTTCATCACTGCTGTCAGCACTCAGAGATATTATTAATTCATTTTCAATAATATTGTCTATTTTCACATCTCGTTCAAAATCTTGTAAAATTATTTTCTTTGTTTTCTCTACGACTTTTTTCCAGTCTTCTGTAGTGACTTCTGCACACGCAGTTTTTAGCAGAGACATCATTTTAGCAGTACTGAAGGGTGGTTCAGTATTGTTCCGCGCTGCATAACCCTTTATTTGTGCCTAAATAAGCTCGATGGCGTTATACTGGCAATGGTAGGGAGGCAATCGAATAACTTCGTGTCCATGCTCTAGGGCTAGTTCATCGATTACATAGCGGAGCTTGGACGGCTTAGTTGCTTTTACTAGATTTAACAACTCAACTTTTAATAAAGTTGGACTTGCATCCACACCATTTCTTACCAGCCACGAGACAATTTCTTGCTTTTTATTTGCTTGAGTTGGTGGTTTATCAACTTGTACAGAATGATACGGTGCATTGTCCATTATAATTTTCGATGGGTTTTCTAAGCTGACTAGCAGCTTCTCAAACCACTCTTTAAAAACCTCAAAGTTCATTTCCTCATGGTAATCACTTGTAGTTTTAGAGGCGAATGCGAGGAGGCAGTCTGGAATAAAACCTTGAGAAGCTGATCCCGCGTGACATATAATAAGTCGGGCTCCTTTTCCCGGTGGAACTTTTGAGGTGGACGCCGCTGTATCATCGGTCCATGTCCGCGAAACCGTATGGTTCACATTCAACCATGTTTCGTCAATAAACACGACATTGTCCCAATCTGTAATTTTATTTACTTGACGTAAGAATGTTACTCTCTTCAAAATAATATCGTAGCGTTCTAGCAGGATTTTCCGCTTGTCAGATTTTTTAAAACTAAAGCCAATCGATTTCAAAACCTTTGATAGAGACGATTTACCGCCAAAAAATAAGCCTGCGTCTTTTAACGAACTTATTAGCTTTTCCCGTGTAGGATATTCTTTTCTCGAGTAATATCCATAAATGTGGTTGCGAATTGCAGCAGCATCAAAATTATCAATGCCAACAATTTTCTTGTCCCTCTTTCTTTTTTTCGGTGTACGTAAAGTATTATCTTCTGAGCCTGATGGTCCGTATTTCTCTTTCAGAATTTGAGTTACTGTCCTCTTCCCTATTCCCAATGCTTCGGCAACGCGTTCTCTCGGTTGTGTCAATGGTAAAAGAGGCCCATCGTTAATTGATTCCCGTTCAAAATAATTGTACAATTTCACCACTAGTTCGCGAGATTGACTGTTTAGCGTTTTCCCCCGTTTCGACATGGTAAGACTGTAATGTTGTTCTTGTTTACTAATCGTTAAGCAATCGGAGTCCAATTTATAGCCAGGTAAACGTAGTCAGTAAGATCAGTCCAATAAAAAAGCCGGGTCAGAAGAAAATAACAGAGAGCACACCAAAAACGCACAGTCACTTCGCACAACGACAAAAGACTGCGTCATGTAATGGCGACATGACATGGCGTCATCGACAGGCACTGGTGTTGCCAGCAACATACCACCTAAATTGTACCTAACATCAATGATTTTTCTATTTCATTATTTTTTGTATTTTTATACCTAGTTAGTTAAAAGAATAATAAATAAATGTTTTATTATAATCACAACGTGGTTATTAATTTATGGTGATATTTCTTCACAAGTCATCATTGCATTCGATTCTACTTATCAGCTTTCGATTTTTAGAGTAACATCCCTAGTGTTTAAAAAGAAAAATGGTTAACTGACGTAACCTTGTAACGACGTTCAGTTCTTTAGATCAGAAATTGTTTATTATGTTAAGAATGGTTTATTAATGAAAGCAAATCGTAAAATTACTCGTATCGGTCATTATTACAATAAATATGTAATCGTAATTGAAAAAAGGTAAGCAATTGTGCAGTTCTAACAAAACGAAAAAATATGTTATTTTATGCCCGCCGTTACAAGGTTACGTTGTTGAATATTTGATGAATTGTCAAATGTTACCTATTACAATGACTCCACTTTAAAAACATATTTTAATGTTTGTAAATGTGAAATATAGCGTAACAAAAATTAATCACGATCTGAGTACAAATAGAATAAGATCATTTTGTAAACACTATTGTAACAACCTTTGGAGTAATAAAGACCTTGAAAAATCAATCAAATCATCAATCTATTAGGTACAAGTGCAATTTTTGGAGAGCCTTTTGTTGAGATAAGTACCCCATTAATTTGTTCTCTGAAAATTAGAACTCGATTCTCTATGTTTCGTCAGGTCGATACCTAATACAAACTAACAAAATATAATATATAATAATAATATAATATCAAATTTATGTTTTCCTATCCCCATCAACAATCGCCTAATTCAGTTGAAATCTCATCAAGGGTTAGTTCAGTGAAATAATTTTCCGCTATTCCGCCTCCTTATTGCCCAGTGCACCGCGGACCACATTTCAAACAAATTGAAAATCAATTTAACGAAGGGTCCCTATGAAATAGGCGGGTGACGTCTCAAAGAGGAACAGATCGGGAATCTACTCCGGAGAGCGATATTATTGCTATATTAAATCGGGTAATATCGGAGGAATTTTGAATTACCAAGATTACCTAATAGTATTAAATTAATATCATATTTGAAGTTATAATGCGTTGTATAGGTTTATGTAAATTTGAATTTGAATGATTTTTTTTTTGTGACACAGACGTGATTTTTTTTTGTTTTTCCATTATTTTATGATATCTATATCGATATCTGTGAGTTTCGCTTTTATTTAGTTTGGCCATGCATAGAAATAATATATTTTTTAAACACGTGTTAATACCCCGTCGCATTGCCTCACCCTTAACTCGATGGAATCGCACCTTGTTGTCACGTGGGACATAACCTATCAAGAGAGGGGAAGAAATAGGAAAATACATCACCTTAAAGCGAGTAGGGAAGATTCATATCGGGCAGGAAATTCGACTCGCGTCTCGCCTTCGAGCAGTCGATTTTTTGAACGAATCACCTTCGCTTTCACATATGGACTCCTGATTCATGAGTTTTATCTACCATGAAATGTGTGCCTAAGAATTGAATATTACCGGGTTGTCTCCGCGACAGAATTAATGGTAACGAGTATCGACTTTGCCTTTGTGGGAGACATATATTGTGGTGCTAAATTCATGGATATATTCCATTATTTCGTAGAACGGAGTGAGTGCAAGAGATGGAAGATAATTGTCGGGTTCCATTTAAACACTCCTTTTGCATATAAATGACTCCAAAGACGAGCTTCTAAATCAAATCCACGCCATTATTCCGTACATAAAAACAATTGCACCCACGTCTACTTTGTATTCAATATTTCAAATTGAAGATAGTGTCAATAAAAAATGCAAAAAAACTTAGGGATGGAGGTGAATAATACGGCCGAGATGTAACTCAATTTTCCGCATAGAAATTGGCATTCTTTTGTATGTGCAGTTAGTTGATTCGCGCGCCCCATCACGACGATACAGCGATTATTATTGCGTTCGAAAACCCATCAAAAGTTACAATTGAAAAGTTAAAGTATTCCGGGTGGGAGGGTAAGCCTCCCCGTCTATCTACAAATGAGTTTGGAGTAGGAATATTCTTTTATGTACACACCATGCCGTGCAGTCACAGTTGTACGCATAATTATGTTTGCAATTTTTACTATTCCGTTTGAAATAAGAGAGCAATTTTCATTTTAATATGCCGCTAGCATGTGAGGTCTTTAGAGTGTGCTTTATTTGGCTTTTCCAGTTAATCATTGGGAAGCTTCCGTTTCTGTTTGCTTAGTTCTGATTCTCGGATATCCTATGATACACAACTGTTTGACTCTAAATCCAAAACAAACATAAACCAGTAAGTTGAAGTGCGTATTTATTTTCCGTATTGAGCTAACTTTATAAACCCTACAATCGATAGAACATCCACTAGGCGGAACTTATCTCGTTCCGCGCTGCATTCCAAAACAATTTTATTAAACTTTTCTCCCGCCTCGGCTATTGTTGGAGCGGCGGCGCTCGGTGCAAGTTCCCTAAAATTCTTTTCTGTACAGTTTTTTTTTTCTAAAAACAAATTACCTTACCCTCCTTGCAAGCGCACCTTAAAACACGAAAGCACCGCCCTGAATAATTAATACAATGGTATAGGTTAAATTCGTCCAAGTGTCAACTTTCCCCTAACTTTTTAAAATACGACACCATCAAAAGTGCGGTCTAAGTCGGCGTCTAGACCTTTTATCTCGCCGGGGGCTGTTTATTTAATTTTGCTTATTTCATTGGAACTGACAATGATTTAGGAAAACTTTTTCCGTTGGGGATGCGGACTTTTGAAGATACACGTAGATATTGTAAGGGGTTCGTTTGATCCTGATTGACGAATTTATTCTGTCCATGTAAATAACGTTTGATGCAAACTTTCAGCGAACGTCTTAAGCTGCCAAAACAAATTTTGACATCTTGGGGTGAATCGAATTATTGATAAACTGAACGCATGTAGCACAGGGTAAAATATGTTTAAACAAGGGGTACTAAAAAAGTAAACATGTATATTTTGGTACGTAAGACGTGACGTTTTCCGAGCTATACTTTTTTTTTAGTGTCCGACCGAAACAGGTTTTTCAGCCGAAACCGAAACCGAAACCGAACTTTCGGCCTTGCTCTTAGTTTCGGCCGAAACCGAAACCGAAACCGAAACTTACTTAAACATATTTAAAAAAATTTTTTTTTTTTTTTTTATCGTATTCAGAAATCTGGTGTGTTTTTTACACATTTGTTTGCATATACAATGTATATTATACATACAGACAGTTGAATACTTACCTAATTATTTACGATATCGGTCCCATAATGAACTGGCCTGATATACATAGTTCTACGCGACATGTTGTGTTGCATTAAATAGTACGTTTATCGTGCACTTAATATAAGAAACACGCATCGACATGAAATGCTTAGTCTTAGTTTAGCAGGCATTAGCATAACGAGTCGCGTATTTTTTCAAAATGTCGAAAACTGAGTATCGAAGTGTCATAAAGTTTTTGTTTAAAGAAGGTTTATCCCTGCCCAAATAAAAGAACGATTGGATGACGTGTATAAGGAGTCTGCCCCCTCCTATAGCACAGTGAAAAATTGGGTGAAAGAGTTTCGCCTCGGGAGAGAAACCGTCGAAGACATTTGCCACGACGGTCGACCTGTGGAAGTGCTCACTCCCGAAACGATTGCTCTTATCAAAGAGGAGGTTCTGAGTGACCGCCGTTTGAAGATTAGAGAAATTGCAACTAGGCTTGGGCTCTCTAAAAGTACGTCATCGTGCGATCCATGAACATCTTCACATGAAAAAAGTGAGTGCAAGATGGGTACCGAAACTTCTTTCAGCGGTACAGAGACAGGAAAGCGCTGCGCTTCGGAGTTTTTGGATCTTTGTGGCGAAAATTCAAAGACTGTGATCGAGCGGCTAGTGACTGGTGATGAAACTATGATCTTGTATTATGACCCACAAGCAAGCGCGAATCAATGGGATGGCGTTATAAGGGTGAAAAGCCCCCTAGAAAGGCAAAGGTGCAGCAACAATCGGCTAAAAAACTGATGTGCACAATCTTTTGGGATTTTCAAGGCATTTTGATGGTGGATTTTAAAGAACGTAATTAATACAGTCGTGAACGGCTAATATTATGCTTCTTTAATAAATAAATTACGAGACAAGATAAAGGAAAAACGAAGAGGCAAGCTGTCTAAAGGTGTCCTGTTGCTCCATGACAACGCCCCTGTTCATACCGCTGGTGTTTCGAAGGATGCACTTCGTCAATGCGGGTTCACAGAAGTTGAACATCCAACTCACAGTCCAGAAAGCCCGCCCGCCCGCCGTCTCGCTTTAAATTTTCTCCTCTTAAGAGGAAGAAAATTTTCAAGCGATGAAGAGTTGCAGGCGGCCGTCTTCGATCATTTTGAGGCTAAAAATTGTGATTATTTTTATAAAGGTTGAGAGATGTTGATTCACAGACGTCAGAAGTGTGTTCGTAGTATTCGTGGTGATTATATTGAAAAATAAAATTGGTTTCGTTTCATTTCCTTCATTAGTTCATAGTTAGGCCAATTCATTATGGGACCGCCCTCGTATGTGCAAAACACAACCTCAACTCCATGCGATTAACGATGGACGGCGGCGAACTGGGCCGGCAACGCGACGAGCGAGCACGAGCTAGCCGCGAAGTTCGCCGAACGATGGACGATAATTCATGAACACTCGAGTTTCGGCGCGGCCGAAAGTTTCGGCCATTTTCTGGCCGAAACCGAAACTAAGGCCGAAACTAGATTATTTGGCCGAAACTGGCCGAAACCGAAACCGAACTTTCGGTCGGTCACTATTTTTTTTAAAGCCAAATAAGTTTTCCCCTCCCTTGTCATTCCTGTGAAGAAAATATTCATCTGCCCTTTTCCCAACTATGTTAGAGTCGGCTTCCAGTCTGACTGGATGCAGCTGAATGCCAGTATTTTACATGGAGCGACTGCCTATCTCAACTCCACAACCCAGTTACTGGATAATACGATACCCCTTGGTTAGACTGGTTGTCAGACTTTCGGGCTTCTGACGACCCGAAAGATCCACGAATGACAGGCGGGACCAACGGCTTAACGTGCGTTCCGAGGCACGGAGGGGTCTTGGTATGTGAAGATGGTCACCCATCGACGGACCAACCGTGGCAAGCGTAGCTTAATCTGATCGATCGACCCATGCGCCTATTATTACTGAGCTACACAAGCCCCTCAAGACTGAAGAAAATATTATGAATTTTAAATTCACGTTTACACGTGGTTCACATTGTTGTTCTCACCTACTTGGTTTCCTTGTAGGTTAGAATAATTGGTCACTTTGGTGAAACCAATGGGCTCGTAAGTAGTACCCACTGTTATGATGAACATTAAGCATTTCCTGTTCACCTAAAATTTTGAGCTTTATGAAGGCCATATAGAAAAACTCCTTTGTCATGTTATAAGTAGGTACATAATTAAACATGAGAGCCTACTTATCTTCTCTACTTAACACGTGAACTGAATTGCGCTAATAGAGCTGTCAATAATACGTCGCTGTCAATATCTTCGATATCGGTCACGTGGCCGATACAGATAAAACTTATTGCAACAAAGACTTTCTATTATAAATACACCGTTTTTTTGTACTTTCACGTAAGCAATGCCCTTTAAATCCCGACAATAATTTCCCTGGGGGCTGCAGACTGGCCTTTGACAGGGGTGGTCGTGGACACCGAGGGTGACCGGGCCAAGAACTTAGTAAGGGTACTCGGATAGGGTCACTCCTTAGTCGTTTATTGTTCCTCGACGTTTATGGTCAGCAAAAGGGCAAAACGAAAGGTCAAAACTCGGGCCTGGACCCCCAGGTAATTTCTCAACAATTAATATTGAATAAAAGCGTTTCGAAGTACAGAACTTAATACTTATCTAAAAGGTAGGAAATTAGTCCGCCAAGATTTATTCGAAAATTTGGGAACAAAGCTTGTTTATAGTTCAGAATGTATTTATGTCGGCCTATATCGAAAGTTTGGAATGCTTTATTGTTGAAATATGGACATTCTGTGAAATTATTTCACAAATTTCCTTGGTCACAGCTAATTACATACCTATATATGTAGGTAGTTTAGTTGGATTCAAGGTTCGGTACTTACTTGGTTAGAGCGATAAAAAACAGTTACTTTTATTGCTTTTAAGTCAGTTTGAGATTGATCTCTAAGGGAAACATATAAAAAATAAAGTTTAAAAAAAATGAAGAAAACAAAACGGACGAACGGAACGGAACGGAGAAGGTATAGTGTGTCTCGTTATTATCAGCCATATTTAACTATTGTGGGCGTACAGTGGGTATGTGTTGGTTATTGCGCAATAGAAAATCAGTTTGCAGTTCAAATAAGATTATAATTTCACGAACAATTTAGTCACACTAGCAAATTACACACTGTAGGTACACGACACAACCAGATACGGAACGCTGGACAGTTTCTGAGCACATGATGTCCAATCTCCAAGTCCAAGTCCAAAAGTGAGCTCCACATCGTTCTGTCGAGCTGTTTTCTAACCCCCACGGACTCAGGCTAGACTCTGTCAAGCGCCACCAGATGGCGTTAGCGTTCCGACTAGTCAAATGCATGACCGGATGCGACACGGCCATCCTGCGATGCACACGTCCTCGTGTGTTAATCTGTAAACAAACATACCCCGTAAAGTATCTCATAGCTCGGTCACTCCTGACCAAATATGGTACAGGCAAAACAACACAATGAAAATTCGCACAAACTAAAAAAATTGCAGAGTTCAGAGTATCAATCATAATTTGATTCCCAAATCTCAAGATCACAAACTAAATAATCAAGTAAACATGATAGAGCAGCTAATAAAACATCCTTAGAGCATAACAAAACACAGCAGGAATCTTATTCGTGGCCTGTGGCTTTTCACTAAGCCCCTACAACAAACCTCATGTTTGTTACTTTGAATTCCTCCTGAATTCCGAGTCCCACGGACTCTATGTATGGTCTCTACAAGACCCCGACCTCCGCCAGAGTTAAACACGCATCGCGCACCCACGGACTACTTGAGTTGCCTCAAGAGACACCGATTTCTACCGGGCTACGACTATGTAATAACTACTGGTACGGTCCCCGACCAGCCGAACTAAGATTCACCACTATCACTCGACTTAATCTCTACTAGTTTTCATCAACAAAACTTTTACTTTGCTTTCCTCAAATTCGTCATTAATACTCTGATCCCTTGGCCTGTGCCATGACATATGCCTCAGCCTCATGAGCGTACTTGATTCAACCGGAGCCATGTAATCAAACTTTAATCAATCATAACAAAAAAAACATCAACCAGAGCCATGTACCATCGTTATCCACATTACAACAATAATCTTTTTCACTAAGAGCCTTAGACACCTGGAAACCCACACACGAGTAAACCACTCTAACGCCACGGCACTCCGGCCGACCAGCAATCACATTGCTCTCACACATCCAGCGCATGGATCCACGTGTATCACCCCTGTGACTACACAACTTTTACTACGGCCGATAGAGAACACCTACTCGCGTGGTTCCCACTACCCAGGCTTGCTCATAGCTCACTACCACTGTGATCACAATCTACTTCGACTGGTACATAACCTACTGGCATCATTCATAACTATCGTGAGCGTATTTAAAAATTGCATCGTTAACTAGATTGGGCTATACCTAACAATGTAACCGTTCTTTGCTGTTGTTTACTAGGGAAGCACTCGATACCCGAGTCAAAACAAAATGAAAACGACTCACCAAATTCAGTGGACAATAGATCTGTAGCTGGCTTAATGGCTGTAGTGGTTGCAATCCACCGTCTCCTTGGCAGAAGTCTTGAAACTCCTCGCTCGAAAAGCACCGTCCCTGATCAGCGACCACTCGTACAGGAGATCCAAAAAGTGCAGCGCTGTCCACCACTGTCATTCTGCTTGCACGTGTCCTTGTAACCTGTAACCAAAAAAATCAACAGCAGTGCATGTTCCCCTCGGCCAATTCTGACCACATTTAATAAAAACAATAACAATCATTGATAACAAAAGATTCCTCTAAGCCCTGGCAATAATTGTTCAGGAACTGCATCAACTCACGAGTAGATCACATACAACGCTCATGGCCCGGCTGCCTCAGCAGCTAGTGACACTCATGCCACCCATATCGTCATCACCTCAAGTGATACGACCAACACACATCACTTCTCATAGAGTCTACGACTCCCAGGTCAATACATGACCAACACAACAATAGTCTCCCTTGAGACCCAGGTCCCCGCCACACCACTAACTGCCCATCGCGCCCTGAACAACTCCTAAATGAGTTGCAGTTACGACTACAGACTAGTGCGTGCAGTGCGACCAAATAGCCATGGTATGTTCTCTACTACTCGGTGAAGGAACTATCCTCACCGCCTTCTACGTTTAACACGTTAGGAACACTACTTAGAGGCATCTTTCGTATGCGATCGTGAGCATACTAGTAAGTTCGGTTAGAATCTAAAGCTTATGACGTATAGCGATCACTTGTCCAAACTTCCACTACCTTAAATGGACCTCTGAACTTCCGATCTAGATTAGTCTGATAATCTGATTTCACTCTTCGTTTTATAATAACACAAAATAGCCTACCCAAAATAATACTTTGCAAGTAAATGTCGTGTAGTAATGAAATAAAATCTCAAGTTGTGGCTCGCTATTCGCAACGCTTCTTATGATTTGTTTTGTGCTGAATACACGCGTTTAACCAATACCAGTTAACGCAACAACATTATTAACTCGTTTGCCACATAATTTGGCTGCACAACTCGCTTTTACTAACGAGCATTCAGCACCAGAATAGTAACAAAACAATACAGCTGACCTTTATGTTCCAACGTGCCTGCGGGTAGCTGTACGACGCAAACATCCACTCGCCGCTGCTGCTTGCAGCGCATGCTCCACCTCCACCATCTGCTTGGCTGCCACTTCTCGTGCACCGGGCCGCAACATGTCCAGGATTCCCTCACTTGCAGCACACGAAGGCCTTCACCGACGGCTGCGGGCTGCTTGGCTCGATTCTTGAAGTCACTCCACGTCACTGGTAGCTCCACGTTACGTCCTTCGTACTATTTACGATAGCCACGTTGATACTGCTTCCTTTGTGCGCCTTAATGACGGCCACAAGTTGACCTCCTTGCAGTGAATTTTCAGCAAATCACAAATCAGCTGTAGTATTGTGTGCGGTTACGTTTGCACACGCGTCCTATCGCGTTTTCTAATTACGGGAACACTTTTTTTCCTAACATGGCGGTAGGGCGCAACTGGCGCGTCACTGGGCAAAGGTATTTTTGCATACAGCCTATGCTCAAAACAACATTCACTATGATCGCGCATCCGTATCTGGCTTGTCTGGGTTCAACTCTAACAGGTCCACACGATTATTTAATAAGCGTTCGCAGTTTGCACTTTGTTTTTAAAATGTCAACGGTCACTTTCACTTTTAGCGTTCTCATTTTGCGCATGAACCAACACGAATCCCACTTCTGATAACGGAGAAGGTATAGTGTGTCTCGTTATTATCAGCCATATTTAACTATTGTGGGCGTACAGTGGGTATGTGTTGGTTATTGCGCAATAGAAAATCAGTTTGCAGTTCAAATAAGATTATAATTTCACGAACAATTTAGTCACACTAGCAAATTACACACTGTAGGTACACGACACAACCAGATACGGAACGCTGGACAGTTTCTGAGCACATGATGTCCAATCTCCAAGTCCAAGTCCAAAAGTGAGCTCCACATCGTTCTGTCGAGCTGTTTTCTAACCCCCACGGACTCAGGCTAGACTCTGTCAAGCGCCACCAGATG
The DNA here is from genome assembly GCA_927399505.1 of Luperina testacea. NCBI lineage: Eukaryota > Metazoa > Arthropoda > Insecta > Lepidoptera > Noctuidae > Luperina > Luperina testacea. The sequence goes on along the minus strand of OV656768.1, from coordinate 9,838,884 downwards.
GCGTTAGCGTTCCGACTAGTCAAATGCATGACCGGATGCGACATATAAGTTCTTCAGAACTTGTTTTACTTTTTTTCTATCCATCATCAAAAACTTCGATTCAATTTCGAATAACCTACCAATAAATTCCAAATCGATCTTCATAAGTTATTCACAATTAGACATTTCCAATTTACATCTGCAAGTTTGATAGGAGCAGGTATCTAGTTAACAGGCGTATGCAGCCCTGCGGCGGTGTATCCCCGGCGGATCTACCATGAGTCTTTGTGGTGGTCCACAAGCACGAAGCCAATATTTCCCGGCTTGTATGAAATGCAAATACAATTTAAAAGTTTACATATTTTCTCAGTGAGACAGAACTCGCGCCTACGGCCCGGTCCGCATTATACACTACTTATGTAAACTAAACACATAGCGTAGCTTTTATTGGTAAAAGGAAATTTTACATATTTAATACGCAAAAAGTGCTGCTTGCTTTTAGAGTTTGGCGAATTTAAAAGAGTTTGTTTTTAGTTTTTTTTTTTTAATATTTAAGACTTGATTTAGGGTTGGTATCAGAAACTTAACGTTCAAAAAAGTACCACCTCTTTGAAAGACTCCATAATAACATTATTAATACTTTGATGATTTATTATTTCTTGCACCAACGAAATAAGAATCTCTCGGGTCGCCTTAGCGCCTGACAAATTATATTACCCAGGGTAATACAGAAAACTTATTCAACAAACTCTTTAGAAAGTTGAAAGTCAAAGCCTCTTTCAAAGTAATAATCCTTCGGTGACTCTTCGCTAAGTTTTATTCTAACGAAATTGTCATTCGACGGCCATTCGTTTTTGAGATGAAACTGTAAATTAAGTGAAAACCAGGCTCTGTAATTAAATGAAATGTTTTATTATTGCATTGTAAACATCACAATCTTAAGGTATTATCAGAACTTCACTTTTCTTTGTAGTGGAATGAAAAAGCTAATTATTTTCTTGCTTTGTCCGGCGCATAATTATATTGCCGACGACATTATTAGTATTCGTTTTACGACAGTGAATGGGCTTGGTCCGATGTAAAACAAACTGAGTGAGAGGACGAAGCATAAAATAAGGAATCATAATTCAAATCGAAAAAAGTTTTCCCGTGCCGGGTAATTTTTCCCATCTTACGGGAAGTTTCTCTAGAGGGGTCGTGGCTCTCGCCTCAAGGAAATCTAAGAGAGGGTTTACATTTTTAGCCTTTCGTCGTGTCTTGCTCTTCACTTTATATCGTCTTTTGATTACTCTTTCAACAAGTTATGCATATTGTAAAAGTCGGCGTCGCGGTTAGAAGAATTTTCGGCGTCTCCTTTACATCCTTCGTCGTTGATGTCTCGTTTTTCTGAATACCTTTTCTGTTTTTCGCTTTAGTATGAATGAATCTACCTTTTATGATGATTATGATTTGTTTTTCGAGTTTTTTCCGACTTGGTTTTTATAATGAATATGGAATCTCATGTGTTATGCACATCTAATTTAAGTGGCGACTCGATATGAAAGCTTAGATTTCACTAAATTGCTGTACCAATGTGAGTAAAATACTGCAAAGTACGCGGTGGAGTATTCTTTAAAGCAGTGCTAACGCGCTATGCGCTGTTAATTCCCCTTAAGATCCCAGATCCACCCTAATTGTTATCGGCCTGCCCGACCCTTAATGGTGTTTCTAATGCGACTAATGTATTTTCGGGACATTTTGCAGCTTGCCTGGGGACATTTTTCTGTTTGTATGAACATTGTGACTCCCCGAGTCCCGTCCCTCTAGTCACGGTAACTGTATTATCTGCAAATATGTTCACAATTTCTATTGTCCATCTGAGTGGTGCGAATGCAATGAACATAAATAAGAGATACACATTCAGTATGTTGAGTATGTTTGGATTGTGTCTATACATCTTACTTTATTCAGTTTCTTGACAGAGGGTAGCTTTAGTATTCATAAATTTTCAGGGACTCTTCTTTTAGCCTCAGACTTGATGTTAGATTATTTTTTTTAAATGTACCTACGTTTCTTATTTAAAATTTATGGTTCTGTCCCATTCTATTAAGTATTCGTACGTATTGGAAAGACAAGCACCGAAACGAGGATAATTTTTATTCCTCAGCACTTTATAGCCTTAATCGTATTAGGGGGAAACAAATAAAAACTCAAGTATTGAAAATAAATAATACACTCTAGTCAGCGGCACTCGTAAAACGGTTCGTATAAACGTAGCAAGGCGGTAAATTAGATTTTATTTTATTTCTTAAACAATTTGCGGCCGGACACAGACAAAGGGCACATAGGTTCGATGCCGTGGTCAGCAATTCAAAGGTTTATGCGGGTACGTTTATTACTTACCTACATCCGCACTAGTGCTGTGTGGCTACGTTTTTTTTGGGAATGTCGACGTTTTGTTTAGTTTCATTTTGTGCTTTATCGGCATTTTGTCAAATAAGCCTATTTAAAAAAAATGAATTCCAATATTTTTCTAAGAAAATGTTACATCTATTTTGTAGCTGGTATACCTAAGTACCTACCTCTGAAATGAGTGTCCGAGAACTTGCATTGATCAATCATTTTCATATTTGAAGAAAAAATCAGCGTTTAATCTTTAGCATATTAGACATCAATGCTTCAAAATATCAATGCAACCTTTTAGAAAATATATTAGGTACTAGAAAAATCGACACGATCCCATCTCTATAGGCCCAACGCGACGATTTCGCAGTGACCACCGCTCTGCCCCAATCGGCGGCTATTGTCCGGCCATGTTCTTGTTCACATTAAAACGCAGTTAACCATTCTTTATTGTTTTATCCTCGACCATTCGCCGATAAATGTCCTCGACTCATGGGAAATGTTATGGCGCAGCGCAGTACAATTTCGATTTCGCCACACCGTAATTAAAGTCACCTTTTATTAGAAATTTGCTGCACTCATTTTAGCTAATTTGACCGAAAATCGTGTTACTATAGCATTTAGGAGGGATCGTAAAGTTTAAATGTGTGTGGTGGGTTAGTCTTGGTATTAATAGAATTAGATTTATGTTCACATTATTAATTTAATGATATTTTATGTACCTAATATTAATCCATAATAATTAATTGTTATTGCCCTTTATAAACCAATATATATTTAAAATAGGTCCATTAAGGATTTAAACTTCGAAATTACATCTAAACACGAAGCTACACAAGATCCTTTATCGTCATCATTTCAGACGAAAGACGTCCACTGGACATAGGCCTTCCCCAAGCACCGCCACTTCAACCGGTTCTGTGCTTCTCGTATCCAGCGGATTCCTGCAGGCTTCACCAGGTCATTGGTTCACCTTGTGGGAGAACCTTCATACACAAATTACTACATATATTACACTATATTAAACATGGAAAATAGTATATTTTACTTCCACAATGTTGCACCATCACAGATTAGCAGAGCTCAACACAAAATTTTAATTCCATCCAAAGCTGTTAAACTCGAAACTTCAAAAGTATTTGAACACTAACTCCTAAAGTTAGTGCAAGCGCATCAGACTTTTCATTTGGTTCACCGTAACGTGGTGGTTCTGAAACCTTCGAAGTTAAACTTTCCTGTCGATAATTGCTGAAGTGTGAACGGTTGCCAATCTCGTAAGCCGCTGTAGGCTAGAGAGCTCAATTTAACAATTATTAGTCTCACCATGTATGGTTGTAGTGTTCCCAAACGAGAATTGATAAAGATCAGGACATCATATTGTTGGCTGTTTTTTATTTTACCAGTGGCAGCAATTTAATGTGCTTGATAGTGCCATTTACACGTCCTTTGACAGCGAACGAACCCCAGATTGTCCGGCCGCCCAAAATCGACATCGAACGAAAACCACAGATTGTCCAGGCGGACTTTTCGGACGTTTTATTTTTAGTAATTTTCTCTATGAAAGTATTGCTTTCGTTCTAGGTTCTTTAGTCGAGTGGTTAGATGTAGTACATTTGTGCCAAAGACCGTGTGGTTGTATCGGCATTACGAAATAAGTTAACTGTAATTGAAAATCATTAAAAAAATAAATGGCCGCGATGATGCATGCGTAATGCGATATTCGCGTGATGTTATTGTTATTATTGTATATCAAAACTTTGGAAGAACAATGGTATGTATTATACATATGTCATTCGATTCAGTATGAATGGGGCTACTTTTTAGGTAAATAAAAAAATAGGGTCATCGATTTCGATTTTGAAATAATATCTTTTTAATTTTTAATTGTCGTAATGTAAACAAACATTAAAAATAAACAATTATTGAAAAAAGTTAAAGTCATTTAAAGTTACGAAGCAAGCTTTTTAATGTACCCTGGTCTGTCCACGTGAAGAAACAGCTATTAGAGAATTTTTTTCTGTACAAGTCGTGTATAAGTGTCGTATGCGCGCCGAGGCCCGTCGAAAAAAATGTACTGGGACATTCTAGATGACGTAACCGCGGAAAATGCGCGTTCGGGACGTGTCAGTGGTATGAAAAAAATATCTCAAAAACTAAGTTTTCTAAACTACCTAACTTTTACCTACCATCTCTACAGTCGTTAAAGTAATAACCGATTATCCTTAACAGAACCGTTGGTAAAAGGATAAAGTTAAAAACGGGATGTTCGCGTATTCGCAGACGATTGGCGACACTACCTTGAAGCACGTCTGTCCTGACCCTTGACAGAAATTGCGAGAATTATACTGTAGTGGCCTAATACCAATTAGAATGGAAGACAATAGTAATTTATAGGCATTGTACCATTATTTAACCATCCCCGTTTAGTTGTAAAGGGCACTTGTATGGGATAATAGTTTAAGGTGTTGATTTAAGTAGGTACATATTGTGACAAGCTCATTGGCAGATTGGTAATTGTCTGGATAGCCGATGAAAGTGATGTTGTGTTTATATAGCCAATAGTTTGGTTAATGAGGCCGCTGATAGCACAATTAGTTCAATTACCTGTGAGAAATTATGCCACATGTCTAAATGAACTAAGAAATTAAACAGGTATATTTACTTATGCTTAATCCCTGAATTAAACAGTAATTTTACGGCCACAATTAATTTTACGAACATCCTGTTAAGCTGATTACAGTATTACGCTCCCATCTGATAAGGCGAGCTTATCACCATTTACCGAATACGATCCTTAACTTGAACAATAACAAACAAAAAGCTAAAGGAAAAACTCAGTTACGATTGTGGTCTGACCTTTCTACCGAACCGCTAATGTTAGCGGTGTAAAGTAAATCCACCTGAAATAGTGACAAGAGAAGCCAAGAAATATCTTTATGAACATTCATCGTTCACGTTTCCAACTGAACTAAAAGAGGAAAAAGTTAAACCATCTAAGAGAAACATTGAAAGATGCCAAAACATCAAATGAAAGATTCAGGTCTCTCTTTTATTCACAGCAAGATATTTCCGACCTCAGTGAAGCGACGTCTAAACAATAGTAGGCAGTTTCGATTCAACAAGAATAGATTGCCATAAGTTAGTTCTACGGGGGGAAAGTATTCTCGTACGTCGGCCGCGATCCCGCGAACTCTCTGAATTATAGATGCGAGATCCGCCACGTAAGTCTGTCACTGGTGTGATTTTGAGACAATCTGATTTTGTGTGTTCCCCGTTTTGGCCGTTGAATTGTTTATTAGATCACTCCCGTACACTCACGTCTAATGTTCCGCGGGCATATTGTCTTGGCTTTGTTTACCCACGTATCGTTAACGTTATCGAACACTTATTCCTGATTAACGTCTGGTACACGTTTACCCTGTTTCCGTAACCACTTCCCAAACATATAAATATTGCATGATTTCCTTTCACGTCGTGATAAGGGTAAGGATGTACCGTATCAAATTCACTTAAATATGGTTGCTTCAAACCTTACGATGCTATGTAAAGGGCAGCGCAGACGATCGACGAGAGTGTTTTGTTGTGCTAACGGTGCATCAGTCGTTTGTATGCTAATTGTTGCTTTAGTTGAGTCGATAGTGTAAGCAGTTACAGGTTCTGAAACCAATTTATATTCAAACATGGACCATGGATGGAGGTTGTTAGACGTCGATCTTTATGCACTTGCTTCCAACGATTTACAATTAACTTGTATAATGAATTGGCTTGTTCAGAATCTCCAATTTGAATCTCCAGTTGCAGGCATAAATTTTCCCGCCCGAGAGGAGCTCGTGTGAAACATGTCGTTATCACGTTGTTTTTCGCCCACAGGCGCGGCAAAACCTGCGATTAATGTCTTCAGCCATCCCCCATACGAACGCCAAACTTTTCCTAATTAATTGTAAGATTTTAATCATCGTACTGGCGTAACGAAATTATTATGGACCGTTTAATTTCCTTGCCCTACGCCCTTCGGCGTCTTACTGCGCTAATGCGTTATTGCAAAATTTTAATCAAGGGTGTGAGCGAGTAATTAAATTATGCAGGCTGTCGTATGCACTCCGCGATTATAAATCTTCAATGTTTGCTTAGGTAATGCTAAGAGTCATATTTATCGTAGTAATATTACAGTGGCCCCTCAATGTCAACATCTGCTACATTGCCAGATATTATATTAGACGATTTGCATTTTCCAGATGATTAAATTTATTGTGTGTATGATTATGTACCTGCATAGCTAAATCTACTGTCTGAATTTCATAACAACTTTTTGCAAATAGGGAGGAAGAGTTCTGTAAAGAATATAGGTAATATGTACATATAATAAGACGTATTAAAATAATATGAAAAACGTGTCACTCCATAAACTATGCAAAGCAGTCATATTCAATTATTGAGAAGCAGCGCGATATAAGCGCTGTGTAATAAAAATAAGTTACTACTTCAAAACGAAACCGCACTTTAGTCAATTTGCTGAACCGCCTCGGAGTCAAAAGTAAAGGCAGAGAGACAGCAATAAACTTGTGTTTATGTAGTTTGCCAACGAATAAAGCCGAATAATGCTCCAGGCCTCAGCTCCACTAAAATCTTCACAACGCAAAAATGAAATTAAAGTCTGCGATTCCAGCGAATGAACCGCGACCAATTGGCCTCGTGTTGGGCCAAGATCAAATAATTTTATGAAAATGAACCCCTGGCCCATTTAATTAACCCGACCTCCCCCTATTAAACAGTACAAGAATTCCCTGGTTAAACATTAACATTCGTCAGGAATTTAATTCGAGGGCAGCTCTAAATAATATACCTTACACTTTTTCGGTCTTTATATTCATCTCACACATCACAATGTTAACGATAGCGTAGATAATTAATTTTTATTGGATTTTCTTTTCGCTAGAGAAGTTTTAATTACTGCAGGGCGTGTTTTATAAGCCGGTGTACGCTCGCCTCGCTCGGACGCTAATTGTTTGTTGTGGTAGTAATATCGCTCATATTCGCTCGCAGCCCTGTAAATTTTCCGATTTGGGCTACATAATTCATTAGCAAGCATTGCTATAGCAAACACGTTACCTAATACCTCGATTATTTTTCATATATCGAATAACGCGCACAGCTATACTATACCATTCATTAGGTATATCGAATAATCAAACCGATTTTAATTCACTTATCTCGTGTGGAAAACAAAACCGCAGGACGTGATCGAACTTCGATCTTATACGGAGAGATGCGTACCTATAGAAATTAAGGAGGTCGAATCTGAGCTCATCAAACATTAAGCCCTTACGTGTACCTGGGGCCCTCACTAAATAAATAACCGGAGCAAATGAAAAACATCCACGCTCCGCTCGTATTGAACGAAACAGTGCGAATTCGTCTGAGGCTATAATAAATATGCATAGCGCGTCTATGCCACATCCTCTGTGATTAGTCGTGTGGAGGCAAGAAGCCCCCCTAGCCACTGATACGGATAGGTGAGTGATAGCGAGGGGGCCTTAGAACTAAGCAACCCCTAGCTAATAATGCTAGTATCTCTCTGTAGTATTGGCGAAATTTCTTGGATATTGCCAATATGGGGTGTTCACGTGCGCACAGTTTTGTTTCTGTCAAAGCGCGCCTCACGGCTGGGTAACGTTCGACGAGGGAATCCGTATTCAAAAGGTAACATTAATATTATGTGTGGGATAAAAATGTAATCGCATATACCCTACCCTTACGTTAATGTGGTGCAATGAAATTAATTTTATTTTAATAAACTTAGCTATGTTGACTTTAGTGACTAAAAAATGCTTTCAATCATTTTGCTCTACAAAAAACTACTAATATAATACTTGCCAAAACGAATGTTTCTCCCCTTCAAAACCAATATAAACTTCCATCTATTACCTAAACTTCGGGACACTGTTGGCAATTTTAAGTTCACACTAGCTTCGAATGTTTAATACTAGCGAGAGCCTGGCTTATGGCACCTAATGCCTCTTATATTAGTACCAGCATATAAATTTACAACGCGGTACACTGAAGCATGCACTTTATGGCCCGGGTTGGGATGCATTATATTCGGTAGAATTATGTGCTCTTTGGGCTGTCTTAGTAGAAGAATGACTCCCAAGGCATAGGGCTGTGGTGTTGGGGAGGATAGAGCCTTCGATTTATTCGAGGACGTATTTTTGTTTATTTCGGTTGAGGTGTGTCGGATTGCCTCTTCTTATGTAGTAGTTCTTTGACATGGCATTTTGTTTAAAAGGTTACGAGGTTTGAAAGGGAGTTAAAAAAAATTGTTTCTGTTATTTTTTTGCAAAAGTAGTGAGTTGTTTCAATTAACATAAAATCTGTGCAAAAAGAAAATTCGTTACATCTCCTGTAAAATTCTCATGCACTTCATTAATAAATGTAGCCTTTCAAAACATACTTGAAAGGCTACATTTATATGTTCGCGTACATTTGTGAACTTCATCAGGTGTGCAAGAAACAAGTGAGCCAGAAATAATTCATGCGACGGTTTCTTCACACTCGAGCAGTACTCTTTACAAAATTAATTCCCCTACGTGACACGCGCCAATTGAATGTAGACACAAAATCGCAACAAAGCACTGAACATGGGATTGAACGCACAGATTCACCTCTTGCGGTTATATTTATTGTTATTGCTCTCCGATTGCGCGAGAACCGTCGCCTAAATCAAATTACGAGTCCGGCACAGTCCTAAACAAATTTCAATTTTCAATTACGTCCATGTAGGAGTGGTAACCTCCCTAGAGGTGCCCCTGACTTATTGCACAGATCGAAGTGATGCTTCAATAATGTATTCAGAATAATTGTTTATACTACGGCGGTGCTTGATTCGATTGAACTCGCAGGAGACACTATAACTCATGATTTATATCAGGGCCCAATACAGACTGATCACGCGACCAGACGTGAGTATGATTTTATGAGTTTTATTACATGAAGCGGTCCTCGAAAACAGTTGCCGCGTCACGCTCCTCATTGATTTCGTGTGGCAATAAAAGAATCGGCGCCGACCTTAGTCTCCCCATATACTTTTTCCAGTTCAATGAGCATAAATTGCAATAGGATTCCACGCGGTGGATGGCCCCGAATATTTCTTGTGAACCGCGCGTATCTTCTGCGTAGAAAAGGTGCAAAGATTTACCTGAAACCCTTATAGGGGCTATCGGTTAACATTATAATATTTATTTTTCAATAAATCTCTTTGTGTAAGGGTAAATACGTCGCTGTGGTTTGGCAGCTAGGTATTGTTCTCACAGACGAACGAGTAAAATCGCGATAAGTCGTGAGTACATTTGCATCCAGATTATTTTGGGAGTTACAATTTTTACTCAATAGCTACCAGTATAATAGGTCTTGACGACGATGAAAATGTGAAATCCTATGATTGAAGTTTACCCAATTCACTGCGTTTGCTTAAGATTTTATGTAAATTATTTTTCGACGGCGTCGAATTCTCAGAAAACATTTTCTCCGTATATAAAACAGGTGCCTAACAAATTACAAGCAAACAACTTTAGGAATAAATAAAATGTTATAACTAAGGGAAGTGCTTCACAAACCGTTTTGCTGTAAAAGGTTTTGAAATTGCATATTTTCTCTTACGTAATTCGCCCGGTACGTATGTTCCGGTGACACAAATCAGTGGCGTATGAAAACGAACCGATTCAAGCTGACATATTGAAAGGGAACCCCTGTTCGTTCAAACGACAGTAAAACCAATAGTTGTATCCGAGCACGTTTCGTTCCAATGAATTCTAACGGAAAGGAGCAATAAGAAAAAAGTACTCCCAACAAAGCTGCGGTGATAGTCAATATAGCAGATGCAAGACAAACAGGTAGCAATATCGAGACATCCATATAGTACACCGGTGATATCAATAAGCGGCGTGATGCCGCGACGAACTGCCAAGATAAAGTAGGGGAGGTGCGCGTGCTTCGCCGAGATTGGCAACGATTACCAACCCGATACTATCAACTGGGCCCGCTCTCTGCACAAGCTTTACAACATTATGAACTTACTCACATCATTAATCTTCCCAAATTAAACTCTGCATATCCGGGCAATCTGCAATTTGAACTTGGATTGTAGACAATATTAAAATAGCTCGCGGTAAAGCAAATACTTTCGTGCCAATTTGTTTAAACTGCCGCTTTCATCGAGTGCAATGAAAATAAATATCTCATTTGACTTCATAATGCAATAACTTTTTTACAGTTCAGCGTACAAATCAGAACAATATTAAAAATGAATCCGACGTTTCACGAGCTCAATAATCAATAAGCAGTTTAAATAACAATAAAACTCAAGCTTTGGATATAGTGTTTCAAATGTTCCATTTCTCCGACACAGGCCATTAGTGGAGCAAAGGAAATCTGCAATCTCAGGAGATTGAAAATCAAACAATACGAACGTTCGTAACATAATACCATTCGTTATTAAGACACAAATGTGGCATTAGAGGGAAGTAAGGCGAAGACGAAAGCAGCGCCGCGCTCGGCGCGAGGGGAGACGCGACACAAAATGTTTATAGAGAACAGGGTAAGGGGTAATGTTAGTAATAAAATTTTATACACCTTAATATTTCGCCGAACGATGAGTCGAGGACTCGAGGCGTGTGTGAAATTATGTACCTACAACGTGGTGGCAGACTTTACTGCTCTCCCTGCAAAGGTGCAGACGTATTTTCTTCATTGCACAATGAGCTAAATATTTCCTGTGTTTTATTATGGGACGCTGCTGCTCGCCATTTTTTATTAGCGTCAATTAAATTCACTCTAACCGAAGCTGCTCTCATTTAATTCTTAAAAGCCTCAAGTAAATTAATCCCAATGGGCGATCCCGACGTGTTGCGTAAATAAGCATTCCTAGAAGGTGGTTTGCGCCCTCTTCGGATAGACGCCGCTTCGCCGTGTGATAATTTATGTAAATGAAAAACACATTACCCTGTTTCCTATTCGAAGCGCTGACATGTTTTCAGAACATGTTTATTGCCGTGTTTTGTCTTTATTATCTCGTCTCTCGTGTCACTACTTTCATCCTGTGTGTCGTCGCGCCGCCGTATTTCATAATTTTTGCCGCTCTCGACTGCGAATTTATTTTTATCACACTCTAAAAGCTATCTGATATATGTATGCGCACGCTAAAACCCAGCTAACGTTAAAATGCATTTTTAAATAACCGTTTCTGAGAGTGAGTACCTACGTTTTCTTTTGAAATAAAAAGCTTATATTAAATTCGTATAGATTGAAAAAGACTTAATCAACTCCACAAAGCTATACAGAAACTAGATATCCGTTTTATAGCTGGTTTAGGAGAAAGTGCCAGTAACACCGCAGAGCGTTTTCTAAATTACCAGCGCGAACCTAATAAAGGCTGAGAAGTTTTAGGTGCGCGTTTGGTAAAAATACGGTGTCGCAAAAGTTTTCTTTATTAGTTTCCCCCTTTAATCCGGCCAGGCGTGTCCCAATGTCTTTATGGCGAATTTTCAATCTGAGTCTGGGTGGAAGCCAATAAGAAATCAACTATTTTTCCCTGATTCCCGTGCATCGGTTTGAGGGGAGACTCGCTTCTTTACGACTTCTTTTACGATTGGAGGTGCATTCGGAATTAGTCCATACCATCGGGAGAGCCTTTTCGTGTCTACGACGAAAGGTAAAAGGATTACAATGACAGAATTTTTCTTCCCTCTAAAAATTTTAAAGCCTTTATTTTATTGAACAATGTGGACTCGTATTTTTTCGGAATTGCCAACATCTTTCGATATAAAATCGATGTGACGACAGCACACAACTTTGATACTTCAAGCGAAAAGCGTATAATGCTCACTTTCAAACTACTGAAGTTTTTCCTAACATAGCGGGTGAATGTTTACGATATTGTTAGCTTTTTTAGAAAACAATTTTGCGTCGTTTTCCTGTTTCGAAAGTTCCGAATCTTTTTCAACAAAAAGATTTCAGTAGGAAAGGATTTTGTAGATGGCATCTCGCATGTTACGTGTTTACTGTTAATCAACTGAGTGGAGTTATTAAGCAGAAAGTACTGGACGAGGTAATCCGACAGTAGATCTGACTTTATGAAACCTTTTTATTTTCTTTGAGATGGCAGCTATTTAGTTTTGTGAGATGTTTTTTAAACATTAGGTATTTTATCATCACCATCCACAACCCGATTTGACCCAATGCTGGGTTTTTCATCATCACCATCCACAACCCGACTTGATACAATGCTGGGCATAGGACTCTCTTTTCTTGTGCCAATCCCCACGCTCCTGTCAAAGTCAAAGTCAAATCATTTATTTCAAATAGGCACATTAACGGCACTTTTGTACCCGCCTCATCCAGGTTTTACTCACGATGGCAACAATGGCGTCCCATCCTGCTGCCGGACGACTACATCTCGTCTTCCACTCCTTGGACGACCGCCATCGACCACCTCTCTGTCACAACCGTACTCCACCTGTCATCACTGCGCCTTGCTAGGTGTCCAACCCAACTACAATTGAGTTCCATAATCCGCTTTCCAATATTGAAGACCTCCGTACGTCTTCGTATCTCGACGTTTAAAACTCGATCTATTAGCCTGATGCCATGAATTTTAACTGATCTCAGAATGTCGTCCTATTTTCAAAATGTTTGTGAAGAATACGGAACGGCTCTAGACACACGATTATTATGACACTCGACCTCATTATCATTTCATGTCTCTTATCAACCCGACAAAGAAATTACGGCAAAATATAACATAAAACCCAGTTATATAACTCAATTCATTACTTTTTAATCTTGGATTTAATCGCGAGCTATCGCCATATTCCAACGTAAAACGGCTAAGTACCTATATACACCAGGACCAGCTTGCAATATAAAAAGGTACCAACAATATAATTAAAAGATTTCATTTCACAAAAATAAGTTTGTAACGACGGATGAGACGAGATGAAGTTCCGTTAATACTTTATTACGACTCTTGCTAGGTAACTGGACGACTTTATGGCACTCTTTTAATAGCCTTCAAGTCCGGCCCTGGAGAGTGGCGACCTCTACCGTTGGTTTAAGTACTATTATTAATATTTTAAATACATTTTCAACTTTAATAACACAGTATAAATTTAAAGGGATAGACTAGTATTTAGATTGCTTTGCTACTGGATTTAATATTTATTTTATCTTGGTTGACTGAAACGTCTACGATGTTATTTTAGAGTGATACATAATAGTCCTGCAGAACGAATTTTGGCCATGGCGACCAATCTCAGCGAAGACCAGCCTTCGGCGCGGGAGATTTGGAAAACCTAGTAACAATTTGCCTGACCCGGGAATTGAATCCAGGACCCCACACTCAGCAGACACGCTTGCGAACAGAGGCCAACGGGGCAGTCAAAGCAAAATAAAGTAATAATAAAATAAGAAGTGAAAATAAAGTGACGGCAAACCACTGCTAATCGTGGGCTTTCCCCGTCAAGCTCCGCACGTACCCTATGTGGTACGATACAATATAAAATCAATTGTGTCTCATTAGCGAAGCCTGAGAGGTCATACTTACCTAGATTATTATTTATTTTTGAACACTTTTTTACTTACATAATTTTTTTCAAGAATGATTAAAACGGTATTACTACGGCATTTAAGATAACAGTTAAATTTGTATATTGCTAATACTACAATTTATATGTAATCTTAATAGCCCATTGTAATTTCTAAAGCTAATTTTATAACTTTATCGTACTAGGTATAGTATTAACGATTAGTCTTAATTGAACCTTTTTTCAAATTACACCACTGCAATTAAGTTAATCTAACAAAAACTAAAAAGGTTTTTTAACTTTAATTTATTATTATTTCTTTAGCTCTTTTTTGTAAATAAAAGAAAATCTCTTGAAATACTGCATGATCAGCCTTTAATGTTTCCACTGCTGGGACACAAGCCTCTTCTCGGCGAGAGGGAGTGGGCCATAATCCACCATGCGGGCCAAGTGCGGGTTGGTAGATGACATATGTCTTAGAATTTTTGGTTCTAGGTCATGCCGGTTTCCTCACGATGCTTTGCAAAACGGTGAAGCCGTTTTGAGAGCAGTGACGGTGAAATAATTTACACCAAGTATAAAAGCGCCTATCTGGGTTCGAACCCCAAAAATACCCTGAAGCTAGCCCTATTGGCTAATTTTTAACATTGTGGATTTAAGGGCTTCTTCAAACAGGCGCGACACGCGATAAAATCGCGCACGACACAAAGGCACCGCAAGTCGCGCAACGAGCGGTACCTTTGTGTCGCGAGCGATTCACGTCGCGTGTCGCGGCTGTTTGCTGGAGCCTTTAGTATGTCTGTATTTCAATTACAAACTTGAGACAACTGTGTAAAACGAAACGTATATAACATAGGTATTACAATAGAAAATATAATATAAGAAAATTACGCTATACTCACTGTACATAATTATTATAAAACCATAACATTACAATATATTACACCAACATGTAAACTCGTACACATACACGCTTAAAAACATAAACTAGACATTCATTACATAACATATTATTACCTATATGATAATCAAGTAATCCAGTAGAAACAAAACAAATACCTATTTAATAAGTTTAAAATTTCAAAATCTTTCTTTCTGTCGGTTTTTAAAGCAAGTCAACTCAACTTACCACCTTTATAATATACGCGCCGCACTATGTAGGTACCATTTTGTTGAAACTCAGATGTGTCTTCTCGACATCCGTGTGTCACTAACGGGATGCAGCAGAATACCAGCGTCAGGTATTGTACCTGGCATATGCTGAACTGGACTCCCATTTGGTACAACCATGAGACACACACTGCCCAGTAATGATCGACCGTTATAGATGTTTATGAGCTAGGTGTCTATGGGTCAATTTATCTTTTTAATCTTTGCTATTTTTTTTTCACCTTTTTTATGTTTTTGATACCTGTACTGTGTCTTTTTTGCACTGAATAAACGTTTTATCTATCTATCTAACTATTATTTATTCCAACCTTGACCCAATTGCTAATTCGCATGCTAAAGCGATAATTGAGCTACTAAACACAGAATTTATGTTTCAGGTTTACATAAATACACCTTTCTCCCTCTCTCTTTCATATACATCGTGTATCCAAAATTCATTCGGTACATTATCTAAACACGTGTCGCGATTAACTCTGTTAACTCACTTCGACTTGCCGACGCCAGTAACTGAGTATTTCACTAAGGTCGTGACTGAAATATCAAATCATAAGAGAGTTAATTTAGTTCTCCTCCTGTAGATGGGGGCTTAGCGGCATTTGTAGTTGCTACTGCTGAAGAATCTACGTAAAACTGTATGTAACTATAGATAGTGGATATGATTCTGTGTTGTTTCTTTTTGACACCACTTTTTCAAAATTTTCAATTGACTAGGTGAAAAAATTCGAGGAAACCGGCGCGTTCTAGAACCAAAAATTCGAAGATATGTGACATCTACTAACCCGTACTGGGCCCGTGTGGTGGATTACGGCCCCCTACCTCTCACTGAGAGGAGGAGCAGTGGGACATTATAAGCTAATTAATAATTATACTAATTGACTAGGTAGGCACAGGAACTGTAGTCTCATTAATGCAGTCTGCCTGGAAACCTCCAATATAACACTTTACATTGGAAGTTTACAGGCAAACTGCACACTTCCAACAATTAAATAACAAACAAAAATAATTGGTGTTTAATTGAACATATCAAATATCAAATTTCGACTTTCCCATGTTATTGTTAAAGACAGAGCCGATAACGACACGAAACAAACACCCGCGGGGCGCGTTCCGAATTAATCCAATCCACGGAATAGGTACCTACCGATAACTGAAAGCTAATGGGCCAAAGTTTCCATGTAATCCAATTGTGTGCCGTTAATCTAATCGGTGCCGTGTATAACGGTATTTTGATATCAGACCGTACAATTGCCAAATGAAAAATACGCGGATTTCCTGTCGACCGTAATCGCCTTGTAATCCATCAAATGAAACGATTGCGAACGCTTTGCTTACAGTACGAAAGTCTGCCCTATTACGTATTGTCACGATTTAATACTACTGATGTATGAGTTATTTACAATGTATTTGTTTTGATTGATTGTGAATGGAACGGGAGTATTTTTATAGAAAACAACCAATTTACAAACGAAATATTGAATTCAGTTACGTTTGTGGTACTGTTATCTGCAAGCTATTGTCCCGAATGTAGGAAACTTGTTCATGGGTTTCTATGAAATACATTAAACTATATCAATAACCTAAATACAATGCAAATGAGGGTGTTTTCCCTTACAAATTACAGTATCCATAAAATACAAAGCATGTTGTTTGCTCAAACTACCCTTGACCAAAATAATGCCGTGTGATAGGATCTTTGAAACGTGCGCGGGCTTATTATAACGTTCTTCCTAAAAGTTCCAGCTGTGAGGGACCATGTCGCCCTCCCTGCTTACCCCCCACCCCCTTGTTTCCCCTCACCTGACCAATGTAATGGTGCTCATGCGATAAAACAATTACCACAATGAAGTTGCGGTCGGACTACGAAACTTCAGAAACCCTGTATCGTGAAACTTTCATAATAATTTGAGAAATAAAATTACTTAAGTACAAAGTCAGGTTTATGATATTTGTTTAATCCAAAATATAATGAGTAATAAAAGCTGTATTTATTATGATGACGAAAAGCTAATAAAATAACTTTTTAATGACAACGTAATTTAGAATTTTTAAGGAATTTTAGAGGATAATTAAAACTAACCCTTACACGACTGATTCCATTATCATTTATTTACTAGGTAAGTACAGCTTACGAGGTGATTGGACGCTCGTATAATTATACGAGCGTCCAATCACCTCGTAAGCTCGTCCGGTTTAACCCTTAAAACGGAAAGAAAAGAAAAAAGCAAATAACATACCTACTTCAAGAAACGACCATAAATATAAACAACCTGCTTATTTAACTTCCACTTCGATAAGCTCATAACTAGAGATTGAGGAATGTAGTTACTATTTACCATATCGTATTATTAAATAAACCTCTAATTAAAGGGAAAAATAATCTAGTAGCAACAAAAGGCAGGTTCTCACTATCAGATCTCGGTTCGTTGTCGTGTTACCGTTAAACAACTCGCGTGCTGGTTTGAGCCTACTAAGATCTTGATACGGTGAGGCCCGCACTAATTATAGTTTTGCTTATTACTCGCGACCTCGACTAGTTATTGTAGTTGCGCTAATAATTTTTAGATCAAATGCTGACCTAAATATTGATATTACCGGTAAAAAGGTTGAGTAAATCCATACATTCTGAGTACAGAATGAATCAGTAGATTGAGCAGTCAAATCAAAAGTTGGTGTAATTAATTTCATCACCACTGCTCTTAAAACGGTGAAGGAAAACATCGTGAGGAAACCGCCATTTCATAGAGCCAAAAATTCGATGACATGTGACATCTACCAACCCGCACTGGACCCGCGTGGTGATTTACGGCTCACCACCTGCGAAAGGAGGTCTGCGTCCCACCGTTGTAGGCTGTTATGATCAGTCAAAAGTTGTCTGAGAAATAACTACTTTTCAGAAAAAAAAAAAACAATTTTAACACTGTCATTAAGCTTCAGCAGTAGCTATTTACGCTTATTGCAAATATCGAATCCCGTACTCCTTACGATGAGCTAAAACAGAACATAAAGTCTTCAACAAACATAATACATTGTACAAACTAGCACAGACTTTGTAAGTCTAGTGTGTAGATCATCTATGCGCTGAAAGTCGGGATCAACGTGAATATTCCCCCCGCTGAAGGTTCGACACTAAACTCTACATATTTCATCGCGACGCGGCGGTTGTCGTCCTATCTTTCATTGCGTCTCCTGTAAGAATCACATATTCAAAGCCAGTGCATTTTTCATCAGTCAATCCTATGTAGGATCGCAATACTGTTTTAGTGGGTGTTCCTCAGAGTAACATTTTAGGTCCAAAGACTACTATGACATTCTTTGTAATGTGTATTGTTTACTATTATATAATGTATGTCATATGACGTATCTGAGCATATATGTATGTAACATAAGCACAATCAGCATATAATGTCTCCACTGCGGCCACACAGGCTTCTCTTCGAGAGCAAGTGGGCTGTGATCTACCACGCGGGCCCAGTGCGGGTTGGTAGATATCAACATATCTTCGAGGTTTTTCTTCTAGGATATGTACTGCCGGTCGATTCTGTAAAAATCTCACCGTGAAAACTTAGGTGAATTGAGTTTGTTTTTGCTAGGAATTGACACTATTGACAGCTCACTCCACGCTCGCTTCACCTTAGTTTTCACGGTGAGATTTTTACAGAATAGCACCACTGACTCGTAAGTTGAGCCTTTACAACTGAGCCACAACTGCTTAAAGTAAGAAGCACTGCTTAACCCCTTAAGATGACACGCAAATGAGACACACATGAAACGCTAATGAGACACAATTGATTTTCTATTGTTTCGTGACCCATCATGACGCGCGGAGCTTTACCGGTTAAGCTTAAATCAATAGTTTTACAGAAAGAATTAAACGGTGTTAACAATGACAACGACTAAATGAAACCGTTTCTACTTTGCAACAAACAACGAAAATGAAAAACAATTCAACAGCTACATGAATCCATACAATGAAAAGTAGTTAACTGAAGCACTGACACGCTCTTATGAAAAATGTATAACGGCATAAAGTAAAAACCAACAGCAACTGTAACTACATTTAATGGGCGATGACATTCTTGAAACGTCTGGTATTACGTGGCCATAAAAACGAATACATTTGTACAATGTTCAGTCTGCCATCATAATAATTTCTCTACGTGCATTCTATTCATAGTCTCTAAAACCGTATTTATCGTTCGTGTTTCTGACTTCTAAGATTTATTTGTGTATTATTATACTACGTGGTACAGCTTAGATGTATTGTTTATTTTTATCTATACTCTTGTTTTGTTTTTGTCAATATTTCTGAAAAGAAGAATAATGTCGTGGGTTTTGTAATTGTCATTATCTGTTGGAATAAGCTTTATGCCTTAAGACTTGGACTGCATAATCCTCTTACATACTAAGCGCAATAGTTCACTAACAATGATCTGATGAAAATTTCACATTTAGTCGAGTAATTGCTATTAAAGGCAATACAAAATGTATACAGATTGCATTATCAAACCATCTGTATCCAGTGTCTACAGTCTCCTAAATATCAATAACTGTCAGACGGCCAACTTACATCTCGAAGCATATGCAAATTGCTGTAACAACAGGCTCCAAATGGTGTCCCAGCGGCGTCTCGTCTGCAAGCAATACTGATTCCTGAATTCTCTAGCACCTGCCGATTCCCTACGATGTCGCCTTTCCAATTCAAACTACATTTCGACGGATCTACGTAATGTCAAGTCTTTATGGCTCCACTTACATTATACTGTAGACATTGGTTTTGTCTCTGTATAGTACTGAAATGTTTGAGGATTGGGTTTCTTAGAAGGAATGCTAGCTATGTTATTGTCAATCTTAATATTTTTTGCTGCGAATTTTATACCAATATCTCATCTATATTGTCGAAGATAAATAATGACTCAGTTTTGTATTCTTCTAATATATTTTGTAAAATTTCGTTTATATTTGTAAAAGAAAGCTTGCACCTTTGTATATTGTAAAATTCTTAAATAAACAGCAAACAAGTTCCATCGACGATGTTCGGTAGAAGGATCAAAACTCGCGGAGCCAGGCAAACATGACGGCTGGCTTCGTGAAAAATATATTCCATGAAGTAATAGACGCAGGAACCGCTCCCGGCGAAAATACTTGAACATTCCCAAGTTTTGCGCGATTTTTCACTCATATTTCAGGTTTTATATATATACTTAATATTAGTCTTTTTTTTGCATTGGCCGTTTTGCTGTAGGACAAGTTTCTCCTTCTTTATTTCTGAAGGAATTATAGCGTTTTTTCTTTCTTAAACTATATAATATTAACAAATCAAAATATAATATCCTAATATTACATATTTATTTTAATAAATTATATTGCTTACATGTCTCATAAATCGCATTATAAAATACACCAACTTCTGTCCGCAACTTCGTCCGCGTGAAATTTCTTGGTCTCCCGACCCACCCCGACGCATTGCATCGCCTGTCCACGCTATTTATTGCTTTGTTTCCGCTTAACATTCTTTTTGACTGTTTTTTCTTTTTGCTCGGCCTCTAAGGGTCTTAGCATGATGTTAAATAACCTATAACTTTCCTCGAGAATTGGGCTATCAAATGCAAAAAGAATTTCTCAAATCCGACTGGTTGTGCCAGAGATTAGCGAGCTCAAACAAACCCTTTAGGTTTATTATTAGTATAGAAATATGTAGATAGTAGGTATAGATATTAACTGAAACCAGTTCAAAGTCCCATCAACAATGTACGTTTGATGTATCTCAAATAGCTGAGACGTATCTGTAAATATGCGACCTCTTTTCAATAGCTTTTGATCTTCTTTGTGTTTAAAAATATTACCTCGTATTTTTATTATTAAATGTAACTAATATGAAAAGGCATTTGGTATTTGCGCTTGATTTTTCTTGCTCAGTGGCTTTATTCAATTTGCTTATAATGAATACCTAAATCATGAAATATTTTGCTTACGTCTCCGAGAAATAATAATATTGCTTAAATTGTAGCATTGTAATTGTTTTCAAGGTAGAAACATCGGTTTCTGCGGTTGAAGTACTTTTATTAAACCGTTTCGTTTATTCGAAAACGATACTTCGTTATCATTGATGCAGAGTAGGAAACTAGCTAGTACTTACACTACCTACCGAGTTTACTGACTTTAAAATATAATTATGTCTTTTGACGTGTAAATTGTGAAAGTATTTTTCAAATCTATTATCATTTTACAAAAACACATCGTTTATCATTTACCTAGGTTCCAATATACTCTGTACTATGTATTCTGTAAACCCTGCATCAAGCATGGTGAAATTCACTAATACCGAATTTCCTGTTACCCTGGTTTCCTATTACGATATTATTTATTTATGTTTACCTCTTCCAACTATAGATCTTAGACCTAATCCGATAGTGTGGCTATCAACTATTATTAATAGCAGATATATTTCCCTAGAAATTGACAGACTCCCTCTGTGTAATTTACTGTACAAGAACAAACTGATTTATGATACAAAGTCTCCTATTTTCCTGCTATTTATGATTAACGTTCATGTTTTCATGTTAATTTCTATCTTTCCAGATCATGTTCGTGAATTCTCATGTGGCACGCTGTACTACCGAACCTTCTTTGTGGACTCAAAACGGGACGCCCTTTACGTGGGCGCAATGTGAGTATATTAGTACTATTAGCTATTCTGTGGTATAACACATTTCAGTTTAAGACATTCCATATAATAACTGACATGTCAATCTATCTATACATATTTGTCGATATAGAACGGCCAATGAAAAAAATAATTTGATAAAACTGAGTAAAATTTAAATTACTACTTTCACTCTTAGATTTACCGACATGTCTTATTATATTTCAAAATAGTGCCATTAGTGGTATAGTTTTTAAGGAACTAGTAACTATATCTCATGATAGAGTTTGCAGTACCTAGGTTTTTTTTGTAGATGATGTTATTTTTGTTCATAAAAATACATCATCTTGACTTTCAGGGCTTACATACAATTTACTTAAATCACCGCAGTCTACAGTCCACTGGTTATTTGCAAAACCACAGTCACAATACCAATATCGAAATATTATCAGCACCCTAATTGCGTAAGACACTATCAAGGCTCCTACAAACAGGCGCGACACGCGATATAATCGCGCGCGACACAAAGGCACCGCTCGTTGCGCGACTTGCGGTTGCCTTTGTGTCGCGTGTCGTGTCGCGTCTGTTTGAAGGAGCCTATCACAATCTGAATCATTTTGAAGGATATTGCTAATACAGTGCTTCATTATATTTCAGGCTTCGTCCTCGAGATTAGCATTTGATACACTTGTAGTAACGCCTAGTACTCACCATTCCACACTATTTTGAGAATATTTGATTTCTTCTACTTCCATTTTTTTTTTTTTTTTTTTTGCTGAGGGTAGATTAGTTCACTTGATTCCTGCGCTCGCAATCCGTCTCATTTCGCTTTTTAGTGCCGCGCCGTTCCACACTCGCTCGCTCGAAAAAAGTTATTTTAAAAGTGATTTTAATATCTAGTGTTATTGTTATAATAATGCCTAAAAGAAAAGGTGATAATTGTGATCGTATAAAACAAAAAATTAGAAGATTAGAAAAAAAATTAAGACGCAAGCGGCGTCGATCGCGTGATCGTTATTACTCGGATGATTCAGAGTTATCGTCAACAACAAGTTTGCGCCGGCGTTCACCGTTACAAGGTATGATTTTTGTTTTTCTTCATGCTTTAATATGAATCAGTGTTTGACCTACTTATGCACTAATTTTATTTCAATTAGATTGCATAGTGATCTGTTAGGTTATTAAAATGAAAATAGACGAGATACCTATTTTACTTCTTGTTTAGTTTTTATACTATTGTAGTTTTATTTCTGCTCAAGAAATTAGTGTTACGGACAGTACAATGGGACTGATTTTTTCACTAATATGGGCCAGATTTATTAATATTTAATTATTCTTTAGTTAGGGAATAATAGTTTGCGGACAGTACTTGCTTGCATTGGGACTGTTTCTTACTGTAAATTTCCTACTAACAATTTAGTTCAGTCTTTTAGACTATCATTATATAACTCATAAGTGAGTAAAGAATTTTAACACAATAAAAACAACATTTTATTGTTACGATGATAATATCGAATGCAGTCACTTCCCGGCCCACCGATCAGTACATTGGGACTGTTTCATGGTGCTTGATAAATTTGTTTGTGGACAGTACGTGTTATCATAACTTGGGACTGTCACTTACAATATAATATTGACTCGCATTGCCAGGCTACATGGGACTTTACGTCTCCTTTTCAGACGAAGAATGTATGGAGTTTTCAAATAATGAAACGGTCATGTCAGGCCTATATCAGTCTTCTCCTGAGCTACAAATAGATGTAGACTTAACGCAGCCCGAGGTGGAGCCGGAACCAGATCCAATCCCCAGCACATCAAGAGATGAAAGCTCTGTCCAGATTCGGTCTGCTGCGATAGTTCCGCCGGATCCTAGGGACCCTTCACCACTCGTAGTCCCAGAGCCTGTTCCAGCTGCAGACCCGATGATACCTGCAACAGAAGACTCAGGACTTGATAATGAGCTGTTGGATATATTAGGCACAGATCCGACAACAGAGAAAAAATACGGAAGAGATATACAAAAAGATTTGTCGATAAGATTTCAACATTGGACTACGACTGGGATATCGAAAGAGCTGCGTAAGGAACTTAAAGAAAATTATTTAACTCCTGAAAATGCCAAGTTGATTGATCCTCCTGAGTTGAATGCAGAAATAAAAGCAGCTGTCTCAGATATTATTGCTAAACGCGATAAAGCTATTGAAAGTAAACAAAAACAACTTACCTTAGCTATTACTTCTCTAGGAGAAGCCATAACGCTAATATTATCTGCGAAGGAGAAAAATACAGCTCTACTCGAACTTCTTATGGATTCTACGCGTATCATCTGCGACTGTCAACACGCTGACTCTGTGACACGGAGAAACTTCCTATTGAATGCTGTAAAGAAAGATGTTAGAGAGCAGCTACAAAATACAAAGATTGATAAGCTTCTTTTCGGCGAGAACTTAGCCGAAACCATTAAAACTGCAAAAGCCATCACTAAATATGGTACAGATCTTAAACCTCCGGCACCTAAACCTCCCAATAAGAAGTTTACGCAGAACACAGTTAATCCTTCAAGGAATTTAAACTGGAGGAATCCGGGTCCGACGCGCAGGCCGAAGGGTCCACCAAGGATGAAGGAGCCTGCGACGACATCGACCAATCAGCCAGCCAGCTCATCCAAGCAGTCTCAGCATCCGCAGCAGCGACAGAACTACAGACGTCGCTAAACCAGGTAAAACCTGCTGGTCGATTGTCCTTATTTTATAAAGAATGGTCAATGATCACTCATGATCCAATGATTCTTTCGTATATAAAGGGTTATAAAATTCCCTTTTCTCGGTCACCAATTCAGGCAGTACCTCCTAGTATCCGGAAATATTCCGAGTCAGAAAGAGCACATTTCATTGAATCCATCGATAATTTATTATCGTTAGGAGCTATTTCAGAATGTGAAGCAGAGTCCGACCAATATTTGTCAAACATCTTTTTAATACCAAAGTCCAATGGAAAGATGCGTTTTATCTTAAATTTAAAATCTTTAAATAAATTTATCGATACTAATCACTTTAAACTGGAAGACTTGAGAACAGTACTAAAACTGATATCAAGAGATTGTTACTTATGTACTATCGACCTAAAGGACGCATATTATTTAATTAAGATTGATAAACATGATCGAAAATATCTCCGGTTCCAGTTTGAGCATTCTATTTATGAATTTAATATTTTACCATTCGGCTTAAATACTGCTCCGTTTGTATTTACAAAGGTTATGAAACCAGTTATGAAATTATTGAGAATACGTGGATACTTATCTACAATATATTTAGATGATATTTGCCTTATTGGCCATGATTATCAAACTTGTTACAAAAACCTGCAAGAAACCATAAATCTCCTGACGAGCCTTGGTTTTATCATAAATGGGGAAAAAAGTAATTTCAATCCTTCCCACACTTGCAGATATTTAGGATATGTTTTAGATACGAGAAAGTTTCAGGTCACATTACCAAAAGATAAAATAAATAGAATCAAATTTGAAATCACAAAAATGAAAAATCTAAAACAATGCAAAGTCAGAGCCTTTGCAAGTTTTGTTGGTCTCTTGGTGTCTGCCTGTCCAGCTGTGGAGTTTGGCTGGCTGTATACAAAACTTTTTGAAAGATGTAAATACCTTTATTTAAAAGATACAAATAATAATTATGAATCAGTTATGAATATACCAAATTCATTAAAAATTGACTTCGAATGGTGGAATCATGCTATCGACCATTCTGTTTGTAAAATTAAAGTAGATAAATATGACCTTGAAATTTTCTCGGATGCCTCAACAACGGGGTGGGGAATTGCGTGTGGTGATCAGAGAGCTAGTGGCCTGTGGGGAGACGCTGAACTCAGTCAACACATCAATTATCTAGAAATTATGGCCGCTTATATTGGCCTTAAAATATTTGCCAAGGATTATTCTAACTCTCAGATTCTTCTTCGGATTGACAATACCACCGCTATTTCCTACGTTAACAGGATGGGAGGTATCCAGTTCCCCCATTTGACAGATGTTACAAGGCAACTATGGCAATGGTGCGAACATAGAAATCTATATGTTTTCGCTTCATATATTCGCTCTTCTGAGAACTTTGAAGCTGATCAAGAGTCAAGACGTACGCATCCAGATATTGAGTGGCAACTTGCAGACTATGCCTACAGTAAAATTGTAACAATATTTAATCCCCCAAACATAGATTTATTCGCTAGTCGATTAAATAATAAATGCCCAAGATACGTCTCGTGGCATAGAGATCCGGATGCGTACGCTGTAAATGCTTTTACAATTTCTTGGTCAGAATTTTATTTTTATGCGTTTCCACCGTTTACTATGATATTAAAATTATTACGGAAAATTCAGTCTGACAACGCCAAGGGTATAGTGGTTGTTCCACACTGGCCAACGCAGCCGTGGTACCCATTATTTAAAAGACTTTTAGTGTCGGAAATGGTAATATTCAGGGCCAATGAAAATTTAATTTTATCTACCGATTTCAGTCGGCGCCACATGCGCAACAGCATTACCCTGGTGGCAGGGATCTTATCCGTGAGGCGATGATAAGAAGAGGTATCCCACCTTCATCTATGGATATATTGCTTAATTCACTCTCGGAGAACTCTTATAAACAATATGAAGGGTGCTATAAAAAGTGGTTCATTTATTGTAATGAGAATAAATTGAACATGTATGAGGTATCAATTCCAAATATTATGAACTTCTTAACTTTAGCGTATAATGGTGGTGCCCAATACGGCACGCTAAATTCATACCGGTCGGCTTTAAGTTTAATTACTAAAGAAAACATTTCCGGGAATGAAGATATAAAAAGATTCTTTAGAGGAGTATTTCGTTCTAGACCCCCTCTGCCTAAGTATAACGAGACCTGGGACACGTCTCTGGTATTAAATAATCTAGAAAAATGGTACCCTAACCAAGATTTAAGCCTTGAAAAAATTTCAAAGAAATTAGTTACTCTGCTAGCTCTCGTCACTGCACATAGAGTGCAAACATTATCAAAAATTAAAATTTGTAATATTGATTGTACTCCTAATGAAATTAAAATTAAAATTCCCGACCTTATAAAAACTTCTAGAATTGGGGCATCTCAACCCATGCTAGTTATTCCGTTTTTTGATAAAAAAACCAGAGATTTGCCCAGCACAAGCTATACTCACTTACCTCGAAATGACAGAGGGACTTAGAATCAATACTGACACCTTATTTATCAGTTTTAAAAAACCTCATAAATCGGTAGGTGCACAAACTTTATCTAGATGGATAAAGCATACCCTAAGTTTAAGCGGAATTGATACTTCCACGTTCACTGCGCATAGTACTCGGCATGCTGCCACATCAGCTGCGCAGAGGCTAGGTGTTAATATTGACCAGATTAGGAGAGCTGCTGGTTGGAGCCACAACTCCCAGGCATTTGCAAAATTCTACAGTAGACCTGTTAATAATAATGTATCTAATGATTGTTTTGGTATGGCTATTATGAATGATTCAATTAACAAGCAAACCGTTTAGTTACTTATGTAATTAGAACAATTGTAAAATTAAGTAATTATTAATTCATATTTTTTGTTTTGATTACAACAATATTAAATACTTTGCAACTTAAAGACCTGGATTTCATTCAATTATATTTTACGATTCATATCTCTAAAAGTCTACAAGTGTATCAAATGCTAATCTCGAGGACGAAGCCTGAAATATAATTAGAGATTAAACGAACTTACCTGTGAGTGAAGTTCGATCCTAATTATATGAAGGCTTCGTCCGAAGAGATTAGCAACCCTCCCACCCACTCGTTCGGTGTCTACCCCTATCAATCGTAAAATATGAAGTTAATGAGCTAGACTCTAAACTAAATGAGACGGATTGCGAGCGCAGGAATCAAGTGAACTAATCTACCCTCAGCAAAAAAAAAAAAAAAAAAAAATGGAAGTAGAAGAAATCAAATATTCTCAAAATAGTGTGGAATGGTGAGTACTAGGCGTTACTACAAGTGTATCAAATGCTAATCTCTTCGGACGAAGCCTTCATATAATTAGGATCGAACTTCACTCACAGGTAAGTTCGTTTAATCTCTAATTATATTCGACAAATTTGTCTGCTCAATTAATATTATTGAACTGTCAAAATGGAAACCATTTCTACTGTTAGTGTGTTACGCAATCAACCCGCTGGTCTACACACCTCATCTAAGGAAATATATTTAATATACCTACATAGATTACATACATACCTACTTATTGTTCAATACAACAAAATCAAATAAGATTTCGATCTTCAATTCAAATCCGTATCCATCATTTTCTCGACACAAAACAAAAACCAATCGGTCCAATACAATCAAATAGCTATTTTTACGAGTGTGCCACCGTATCAGTTCTACCTTCGGTTGACTACGGTTAACCATCAACCATTCCCTCTTGACCCCTGGCAATTCATAGTTTTGCCCAACCAATGCCCAAAACACAACGTTTCTGAGGAGTCAGGAGGGTCAACTTACATCGGCGATTCAATAAAAAGAGGTGATATAAGTCAATCGTGTGTGTCACGAAGGCAACTAATTTCATTCGGGGAATAATACAGCCGCATTTTGAGCTATAAAACGATTCTTCTATAAACGTTATGGTAACTTTTACGCAACTTTGTAACGTATCCCCTCTAGTCAGCAGTAAATTGACTCAACTTTTCCATTCAAATAGCCCAAGTTAAAAGAGTTTTACAACATTCCTTTTATGTTTTTCTTATGGTCCTTTTTTCAGGGATCGGCTGTATCGGCTGAATATGAATAACATCAGCGCATCACACTGCGAAGTAAGTTATAAAATAAACATTTAAACAAGTATTAAACAAGGTTTTAGGGTGCAATTCAAAAAATATTGCTGCAAATTATTAGTATTATAAAAGCATAAAATTTATCTACTGAATTTTCAAAATAATGTTCAACGAATTCATATTAAACTGAATATGTTTGTTTGCAGAGAGATTCCATAAATTTGGAGCCCAGCAACGTGGCACAATGTGTATCTAAAGGAAAATCAGAGGTGAGTTTATTAACTGCTAAGTATCCTACACAAATGAGATTAAAACTTCCACAATTCTTGTGAAATTACTCACAACTAGCACTATTTCCATCAAGGGTTAATCCCATTTTTAACTGTGAGCGGCGGGCGGCGAGCATATTTCATAGCGGGGGGCTTACAGCCATGCTCTGCCCCGCTATATTAAGGCCGTTAATTTTGATTTACAATCCCAACGTAAAAGCAATATTTGTTTTATTTCTCGGCGGTCGGAGGCTGTCTCGAAGATCGGGGCTCACGATTATTGCCACAAGCCTCGGTGCGTCATCCACTAATTCGATAATACCCACTCTACACGAACCGTTACACTTGAGTGGCTTCTTTTATTTTTGCCCTCTAGCCATATTACAATTTTTCGATTTTCGCTACAATCACAGTTTTATATAGAATCCTCGCTATAAAAGTAGCGCCGACTCAGCGTATGGTGTCGTATATATTTATAACTCTTTGTGGCCTCACTCAGACACGTTTATATCTAATAAGAGAGTCATAAAGCCCGCAACCAGAAATGGGCTGTCTCATGCGAAATGTATAACATCTTACCGAGAACAGTAAACCCTCTTTGTGACTCTAAAAGGTATACCGAAGCGGCGAGAAATACAAAAACTGCCGAAAGCAAATTCACAAGTTTACTACAACAAAATATCGCGGTAACATAATCCACACAAATAAAAGGTCAAACTTCCGCAATAGCGTGAGAAGAAAAGCAATAGACCACATGCTACCCACTCCAACTCTTCCGATAGAGAAAAAAGTAAATTTGTTTTATTAGTATCAAAGAGGGCTATAAAAAAGAAATATTCCCGAGTCTATCACCTCGATCGCGAATGGAACGGCCACTCGTGAAGGCTATAATCAAAGTTTCTCGCCGTCGGCGAGTTTTCTTTTCTCTAAACACGATGTCGTAACACGAAAAAGGCTGGAGAAATGCCGTCGGCGAATTCCTTGAGGCGGCCATCGGGCCGGCGCTCTCCTTGTTGTTTTAACTTCACCGCTCTTTGTGACGCTATTAAGGAAAATTCACTGGCTTAGGTAAATCAGAAACTCGAGGTTTTAGAAAATGAGAGATATAATATCTCTAGTAAATAAAAAATCCAAACTGCTTTGTCCTTTCCCTTTGGCAAACTCGCTTTCCCATGTTGTCCATTGTTTTATTCATTCACTTAAAACACAACTCAGACAGAAAGTCCGTATTTCATACCATGGTTTTATATAAATTAGTATGCAATAAAAACAAGTTGACCAAGAACGAAAAGTTTAAAAAGAGAAACGACATAAATAATGCCAAACCGCCTTCCAGACGTACGTCCACAAAACCCACTTACAATACATTTTCTTTTAATTTCCCAGTGCTTATTACGACCTTTGTGTACGAGTATCGTGGCAAAAGCAATGAAATGTTCCGCATTGGTAATGCAAATCAGCGCTCTTAAATTCCTAATAAAAACCATTACAGAAAAACAAGAAGAGAACCTTTTGGGTGGAAAAATGCGAGAAAAGCCCGCCGTAAATCTACTTACGTACAAAGTGGCGAATAATTAACGAAATGGTCCAATCGAAGGCATTAGTTCCGAGTGGAGTTATGCGAGCGCTGCCGACTAAGTGCCGTTAAAAGAAACTTAGACGCGAGCTTGATTGTTCTCTTGCTTAATTCTGATTGTTTCTGAGTGCAAAACAGTTCTGTGTTCACGTCAGTACGACGGCTGAGCGCTCACAGTATATTAATCCGATAATTACTTTAGAACAATCTCCTGGAAAGTTACCTCGCCCGGCCGAACCAAAGAAACCGGGCGAAACTTTTTATTAACAAACACAGCACTCGGTTAATTACTAAACGAGCCTATTCCAAATCGAGTTTTACTACGTTTACTGATTTTGTGTGTGTAGAAAGTAATATAGGTACCTATAATCTTAATTATGGTTCGTTATAAAGTCTACTCAATCAAACAAAGAGTTACGATATATTGTGTTAGGTGGCTCAGAGTTTACCCATAAACTTTTTGTTCCACTGTTCTGGGTAGGTTTTATTTTTTACCTAAATGTGATAAAAATGCTATCCTAAATTTACGCAATTTACCTAGATGCCTAAACCTTACCAAGGGATATCGTAT
Source organism: Luperina testacea (assembly GCA_927399505.1). NCBI lineage: Eukaryota > Metazoa > Arthropoda > Insecta > Lepidoptera > Noctuidae > Luperina > Luperina testacea. The sequence continues at coordinate 9,807,898 of OV656768.1, read as the reverse complement.
TACCCAGTAACTGGGTTGTGGAGGTCAGATAGATAGAGAGTTGCTCCATGTAAAATATTGGTATGCGGTTAGACTTTAAGCCGACCCCAACATAGTTGGGAAAAGGCTAGGCCGATGATGATGACCCAGATACCTAAATCATTGTATAAAGCAATTAGGGCAATCGTGACATTCGTGACACAAGGAAAATTCAGTGAATTTTGCATTGAAATATTATGTTAAAAGTAAATTGTACACTGCAGTTAGTACCAGTTTATATAATTTAAAAACAGTGTTAAAGTAATAAACGCAGTGGTGGCCAAGGGGTAACGGCCGCGTTTTACGATCGTAGGTTCGAACCCAGACAAGCGCTTTACATTGTGTAAATTATTTCATCACTACTCTCAATATGGTGAAGGAAAACATCGTGAGGAAACCGGCATATCGTAGAACCAAAAATTCGAAGACATGTGACATCTACCAACCCGCACTGGACCCGCGTGCTGTATTACTGCCCACTCCCTCTCACCGAAAGGAGACCTGTGTCCCAGCTGTGGGAACATTATTGGAAGATTGTGCTAAAGTAATCCTACTATCCTACTAATAGTTATTATAAATGTGAAAGCTTGTGTAGATGTTTGGATGTTTGTTACTCAATCACGCGTAAACCGTTGAACAGATTTGGATGAAAATTGGCACACAGATCATTTCCTGGATTAACACATAGGATTCTTTGTATCCCGATATTACCACGGGATCGAAACTTACGCGGGTGAAACCGCGCGGCGCTGCTAGTAAAAGCATAATTTTGTTTAGTAAATCAGTTTTATTGCTATCCGTTGCATCTCATTCTAGATTAATTTAGAATATCATAAAACGAAATTTGGCTACGACGAGCCTGAATCAGCACTTTAGATAACTTTAAAGTTTTGTACCACAAATGCAAAAAAATAAATTGAAAAAAATTACCTTGTCCCAGTTTTCTTTGTAAAACTATCTCGTCCCAGTCGTCCCTAATAATTATAACAACACAAAAGATACTTCGAAACTTTTTAATTTTTCTTCCACTCTAAAAGTCAAGCCTACCTAGTCTTTGATAAAATTTAATACAAAAAATCTTCGTTCTTAAAACTACAGTAAAGGATCCTACAAACAGGCGCGACATGCGATATAATCGCGCGACACAAAAGCACCGCTTGTTGCGCCACTTGCGGTGCCTTTGTGTCGCACGCGATTTTATCGCGTGTCGCACCTGTTTGAAGGAGCCTTAAAGAATATGACAGACACCATTCATATTTTTTCAAAATAAATTTAAAAGGTCATCTGATATATCCGAGTATCCATATCCGCTCATGTGCAGATTTCAGTCTGACGTAGAGAAAATTAGTTTCGAGCTTGACGAGTGACCGCGAAGACCACATACCAATCTGCCGGAAAATAAACACTTTGATTCATTCATTCGTTGTATGAAAGTTCGGCTTGTTGGTATTTTGTAGGTTCAATTTTAATTAAATACTTTTATTTTATGTAGGGAAAACATGAAAGCTATCGTAAACAAAATTTTAATTGAAAGCAGTATTGGTGAACTTGTTGTTACCAATAAGATACTTAAAAGCGTTTTTAGCTACATCAGCTTTTAGCCTAAATTGTGAAACAATTTATTAAAGTGCGATTATAGTTCATGTAACATAATTTTGAATCAAATCAAAGTAAAGAACTAAACTAATCAAAACTTTGTGAATACTAAAACAGAAATCATACAACGTTAAATCCGAACCCAATAAACATACAAAAAAAAATACATATATTTAAAAAATATTGAACTTTAATGAACCGTAATGAACTGAAATGGACCAATATAGCAGTGTTTTAACCGGTAAAGCGAGCAATGCATTTCTGTCGTACGGAATATTAATGCCCCGTTTAATATTTATGTCGAAGGCAAATTTGCATAATCACAGGCTGTGAATACTCATACACACCCACGTAGTTGCGAATTACTATTATTCCAACGAATTTTGCCCGAGGTAGGGTAGGTATGGGCATCCCTTGCCCATTGATGTGTTTCGATTGTTTGCATTACAGTTTATTTTTGTTACGTGCTGACAATGAAAGGGATTTAATATTTCGTTGGCGTCTCATTAAATCGGTTCATTTAAGTAGTCAGCTAAATTGGTTGGAAATATGTCAATCAAGCTTTATTGACACTACTCTCAGTACCTACTTTTTGATTGATAACAAATTCAAACTATAAAAATCAAAGCAAAAGTCAAGAACCTAAAAAGATGCGCGTGATATTCAAATGTTAGATTGATATTAGACATTCTTCTTCATTTTTCTTCTTTTTAAAAAACGTTGCCCCACACTAGGAATTACTCCTGTATCGTGGGTGCGTTTAGAAACATTTAAATTCACATACACAAACAGCCCGACCCGGAACAACTACCTGTAGGCAATACAAATATTTGTTCCATGCGGGAATCGAACCCGCGACACGCAGCGCAGCAGTCGATCGCTCAGCCACTGCGCCAACCATGTCGTCATTAGTCATTCAATAGGGTTATTTGAACTTAGATGGTTGTAGGATTGATGATTTTAATGATTATAATTCTGTAAATACACACTTGTTACGGTCGCGAATTATATTTTGTTCAACATACAACTTGACACTGACCAGAAAATTGCAAAAAACTTAAGATAATTTTACTATCGCGGGCTACTCTGACGCTTCGTCCGCAACTAAATCGCCTCCTTTATCTATTATTAAAAAAAATATATATTATATGTTTTTGGTCGACTTGGGGGCAATACCGTGCGTATCTTTTACGCACTTTTGGCCTTTTACACTGCAAAGAAGTTTCTAAATTAATCTCTATTTACATAGTCAAAAGGACTGTACATTGTACTAAATTGTATTATTTTCTTTCAGCATTTCGACTGTCGGAATCATGTGCGCGTAATCCAGCCAATGGGCGATGGCGCCCGACTCTACGTCTGCGGGACCAACGCGCACAGCCCAAAGGATTGGGTCTTATATGTAAGTATTTAATTACTACATAATAATAACAAAACCGCCTCGACTAATCTGCATTCGCAATTAAACTGGAAGCCGACCCGAACATAGTTGGGAGAAGGCTAGGCAGATGATGATGACCGTCTTATTAAAATAAAACACAATAAAAAAAAAGAATTGTGTCGTAGTATTAACCTATCGGCTTTGTGTAAATTGTGGGAAGAAAGTTATTCCATTCTATTATTTTTAGCAAAAGTTAGCAAAACCTACGAGTAATTTGGTAAATAGGTCATTCGTGTGTTTGTCTAACCAACATAATTGTGTCTGGAAAGTTGAAACTGTGCTCATCTTTTTCATCATCGATTAAACAGTTATTGAAGGCTGTAAGTCTAGACGTCATGAACTCCTGGGAGCCTAAAAAGGCCACTTTGGCAGAATCATAAAAGGATAACATTATGAATCATAATATGGCGAAGACAGTCCGTGTTTTTCGCTGCACTACTTAGGTATGATAAAAGAGATTGGGATTGGATTTGAATTGGATTTATTGGTATTTTAGCACAGACAAAAAAAAATAACTGAAAAATCCTTCACCAATGGGATTTGATACGATTAACTTAACAGTGTCTATTATGATTTTCAATTTCCACAAGTTATTAAACCATGTCGGATGTTAAATACATCCCACAACATAGCTTGTGGAAATTTTGGGCGTTAAATATGATACGATTTTTTAGATAGTGTCAGAACTAGGCATTATTGGTAAACAGTAGGAGTATAAAAGCATACTTTCGCTTAAGGTGCCACTAGTCGATATTTTTCCATGCAAATTTCGGAAGAGTATTACTCCACTGTTTGACATTTTGCATCCAAAGTTAAACATGATATTGATTTTTCTTATTATTAATTTTGTCTGTACGAAAACAGAATAGTAAAATAAAAAGCCATTAAAAAGTTATGAGCCAACAAAGATTCGTTTTTCTTGCTATTTTTAACGTAACTTTGGGTGTAAATAAGTAATAAAAGAACTGTAATTTTCCAAAGCACTTTTCGAATTTTTTTACGCGCCTTTCAGATCGGAATGGTGTTTCTGTGAATGAGAACTAGACGTTGTGCGTGTAGACTGGCGTCTAACTGCGCATCACTGATACTAGATAGTATCAGTGATGAGCAGTTAGACGCTAGACACAGATGTGTCGGATACGAAGCCAGGTAAGACAGCGTGCTTTTTGGCCATGACCACCAGTGAGTTCGGGCTCACGACTAGTTCCACCTTAATTAAGCCTTCTGGGAACAAACGTGGGTGTACAGTCACGAGCATAAGTATGTATACACTTGGCTTTATTCAAAGACGTATTTCTCTTTTAGTTTTGAATGAAATTTTATGTTATTACGAACAACGTATTTTCGAACCCATAGGTTTGTGTAAAGTGTCGTATTTCGGCGTTGCATTCATTATTTCACGAAAAAATCGCAATTGAAAGTTGCCAAGTGTTAACATTAGTGCTCGTGACTGTACAAAAAAACATGTAATACTTATCTTTCCGAGAATTAACGTTATAATATTACAGTATATTTCTCAGGTTGAATGTAGGCGGACACATTTTGTCTTATCATGTCTAGGAACCAACGTGGGTGGTTAAAAATACATCTTTACCGGACTTGCGTGTATTTTTCTTTCAATGATTGTTTACAAAAATACACATTAAAACATACCCATTAAATTAAAGGCTAAAATTTATTGTTACAAATGAATTAGACATCTGTAGCCGAACTAGGCGAAAGCCTATATTTCAGCTATCAGCGCCAAAGCCCTCAAATATCTAATAAACACTTAAAAATTGTCATCCAGTAAAGATGTTAACGTTTTGTAAATTAAAAAAAAACTAATTATATAACATAATAATTCGATATAATCTATACTAATAATAAAGCTGAAGAGCTTGTTTGTTTGTTTGAACGCGCTAATCTCTGGAACTACCAGTTGGATTTGAAAAATTAAAAAAATATTTTGCATTTGATAGCCCAATTCTTGAAGAAGGCTATAAAGTCTCTTCGGAGCCGAGCAAAAAGAAAAAAAGTCAGAATAAACACTAAGTGAAAACGAAGTAATACCGCGGGCAGGCGATGCGGTGCGACGGGGTGGGTTGGGAGAACAAGATATGTCACGCAGACGAAGTCGCGGGCAGAAGCTAGTAAAATAATAAAATCACTAAATACAATAAATATTATTTAAATGTATCAGTATGTTTAATAGTAGGTAACATTCTCTCAAAGCGTCTAAAGTCAATTATAACTTTAAAAAGCACAACAACAAAAATTTCATTAATTGAAGATACGGTTTTAATGTGCTGCCCGTACATTTCCCGACACTTATCAGCAAACATCTAGAGAACAAAATCTCTATTCCAATGCAGACAAGTGTAAAATAAACAACGAGACGAGACTATTTTATGCGGCGATTTCCATTACATAGCCAACACGGGTATCTCTGCGAACACTCCCGAGCACATGCAACGAAATGCGAGCTATTATCTAAAGACCCACCCCACTCGAACTGATCCCGACATGAGCCTTGGACAGCAGCCAGCGACGCAACAGATCTCCAACAGGTCCCTAACATATTTGTGTTACAGATAAATGCGACAAAATTGAATGTTTTCAGTGATAAATTATGCTGGCGCAAAAGGACCAGAAATTTTCAGTACGACTTTGTTTTCTTTGGTACACAATCCAAGCATGGAAGTTCTTGTAGCTCGGAAATATGTTTCGGAACAAAATTGTTTTAAATTAAGAAAAACTATTCCGGAGTGATTCTACTTCGCTTGAAGCTAACTCCTTTACATTCCCCAAGACTCGCAATTTTCCTAACATTGTACACTGATGTTCTCTAAATTTCTATTTCGCCGGTTTATACCGACGACATACTCAACGAGACGGTATTAAGCGTCCATTCTACATGCAGTTGGATGCATCCAGTACATAACGCACTTCCTTGCTAGCAGGAACCGCGACAAATTTCACGGGGAGCGACTCCAAATGACGCCGTAACGTGAACGAAGATTTTCACGACGTCGACAAATTTCTAACCGAACGCCTTCAGATTCCTTCCAATGACGAGTTTTAACTTCAAAGAATTTTCCTTGATGGAAATTCAAAATAAAATTCACCACGTCTTTATGCGACCACTTTAGATTTATTATTTATTAGGCACTTACATTCTGACCGCCGCCGTAACATCTAAATGGACGCTATCTGAGACCCTGCGATACTACGATAAGTGGAGTTATTTTCATGAAAATTATTTTTAAAACTCATAAAAACCAACTTTTCACAATAGGTATCGAAAGCAGACCGCAATAAATTTTCAGTGTGGCCTGTTCACCTCTCACTTTCCCTGCTCTTGACTTTCATATAATTTTATGATGTATTGGCGGTCGTTTTGACCCTTCACACGTTTTATAGCAGTCCTGACACTGTAGAGCTTTGGGTTTAATAGCAGCACAGAAAAATATGAAAATGGAATTATAATGAGATTCAGTTTGCGGTAGACTCCATTTTTAAACTGCTTCGTAACGTGCTTGGAGACTGCAAATGCTCCTCCCTCCTCTAAAAATTAACTGTGGTTTTGTTGTAGACATTTATTTCGATATTTTAGTATAAATTCCATCGAAAGCCAGTATAACTTTAGGAGAAACAAGTCTATAAAATTCATTACCAAAACCGTAGATTAACAAAACTACAAATACAGCATATAAGTAGGTTGCATCGAAAACAAAACACTTATCGAACATTTATCTGTTTCACGTTCCACAATAAAAATAAATCACACAAGTCGAAAATTCGCACTAATAGGAAGCCAAAAATTGAAAATATATCATCTATACTTACGTAGGGAGGGGACACGGGACCGCGTTGATCCCGTTCGTCGGGACTCGGGACTCTTTTGTACAGAGCACTGTCAAAACAGAGATAGTTGCGCATTTAAATATGACTGGATATTAATTCCCTTTGGAAATTGATTTAATTAACTGCCGGATTGGTTAGGTGCTCATTGGAATTTATTCATTGGATAACATTTTTCTGCTTTTAAAATTTTAAGAATAAGTGAAAATTTTAAGCTTTCATAGTTTAAAAAACAAAAATATATTAAAAAGAAATTATAAATAAATGATGCCAATAAATAGGCAAAATAAATGATGCCAATTTCAATTATTCATAAGCTGCGATTTCACATTATAATAAAAGGTTTAACATTTTAAACTTCCAATCTTTTACAACAGATTAACAATAAACTCTTCAGAGTAATTCAAAAGCAAAAAAACAACTGAAACCAGCAACACTACAACAGAATGCTTTCACAGAGCAATAAATAAAATAAATACAAAGTGCAAAGTCGCGCGTTATCTGTACTATGAGTAATGTCTCCCTCCTCTTAGGGCGCGTCAGTTTCAAAAATTGAGTGAAATCACATGTACGCGATTGATGGAGAATGCGACTTCAACGAAATCGACCGAACGATTCATATTTGCTGCAACCACCAATTTATATCTATTCTGTTACAAATAGCTGTAGCAGATTGGACGGGTATTGGAATCAAATGACGCGGTAGTTTGTTTGTAGTCGTATTTGTGCTTTTTTATTCAATATTGTGGGTAAAGGCTGTGGTGGAAAATGGTGATCGGGAGTATGGCATTTGGATTTGGTTAATGTTATGGTTCTATTAAATATTTTTGAAACTTTAATAATTGTTACATCAAAATAGGCAAAAGTTAAACATTTAACTTAGACTCTCTACTTAAAAGTAGAAAATAACTCAAGCAAAGATATAAATCGTCGCAAATATTTTATAACGCGCCCTAAAAATAATGTTTGCTTGAAAATTACGAACACTAAACTTACTTTCAGCAAAGAAAATAACACCTACAAAAACTTGTAACCAAACAAAATCTTAGTTTATGTAACAGAAATTATTCCCAAATTACTTTTTAATGTTTTATCTTTATCCAATACTCATTACAGGAAGCTTTATGGTGATTACGCTTCATTTTTCCACCTCATTTGGTAACTGTGATGAAAAAACAGATCCACGTTTCATTTTGAATGGGTACAATCAATAAGGTGGGCTTATCGCATTTTTTACGAGATGAATACGATGTGCTTTAAATCTCCTATTAGGTAGGTACAAATGGTTGTATTGTACGAAACAGGTAACAAACGGCTCGTGCTTTTATTTTATTTTTTAGTCTGATCACACTTGTTCTTTTAGCCCCGGTGTTGCCAACGGGCGCGCTAAATTGTCTTTGTGTCTCATTCTTTGTGCGCATAACGTTCTACCGTTATTGTTGTTAAATTTATTGGGTTTTATAATTACTTGGTTTATTCTCCATTCTGTAAAATGTTTATATTCGAGGATGTAATTATAAGACGAGCCGGCAGTCTATTCTGTAAAAATCTCACCGTGAAAACTTAAGCGAAGTGAGCTGTCATTCCACCAGCGGTGCTATTCTATAAAAAGATCACCGTGATAACTTACGAGTAGGTGAAGTGAGCTCAAAGTGAACTGTCATTCCACCTGATGCTAGGTATTGACACTATTGACAGCTCACTTTAAGCTCACTTCGCTTAAGTTTTCATGGTGAAATTTTTTACGGAATAGCATTACTGATGACACACATTTTATTATTTATTTTTCGCACATTTTATTTTGATGGATTGACAGCTCACTCCAAGCTCACTTCACCTAAATTTTCACGCTAAGACTTTTACAGAACACATCGGCAGTAATTTAATACAAAGAAAAATGTATTTTAGCCATTTGAAAAAGATATAATACAAATAACTTAGTTCGCTCTCTCACGTCTAAAATGTTTGTGTAGTAGCCACTTTGGCTGCAGTTATGGGTCAAACTAGCGTAGCAGCAGAGTGACCATATTTTGTGCTAAGGGTTACAGATTCTATTTCCGCAAGGGGACAAACATTATTCTATATCCAGTTGCGACCGTGATTTATGGATCCGAAAGTACCAACGATACTGGAATCTAAGTACCTACTCCAAGCCGAAGGGTACCTAAACATTGTATTTAGTTCTAGCTTTCACTATTAATATCACAAAGCAAAGTTCCTCTTTTAACTCGGTCTTATTCCAATTTTAAAAAAAAATTAAATACGCATCGATCGCTTGGCACTAGCTGTCATGATTATTCATTTGTTTTACCTTTTTTTTCTCATGTTATTATTACCATACCACCCTGTACAATTTACTTTATTTACTAGCTTCTGCTCGCGACTTCGTCCACGTGAAATTCGACCCACCCCGTCGTATCGCATCGCATGCCGGCGCTATTACCTACTTTATTTTCGCTTAGCGTTCTTTCTGACTTTTTAAGGCTCCTGCAAACAGGCGCGACGCGCGACGCGAATCGCGCACAGCACAAAGGCACCGCTCGTTGCGCGACTTGCGGTGCCTTTGTGTCGCGCTCGATTTTATCGCGTATCGCGCCTGTTTGTAGGAGCCTTTATTATTTCCGTCCGCCGCTGAAGGGTCCTAGCCTCATGCTAAAAGCCTTCCTCAAGAATTGGGCTATCAAATGCAATAAGATTTTTTAAATCTGACTTTTAGTTCCAGAAATTGGTGCCGATTCTGTTGTTCACAAACTAAACTAAAATTAAGTTCAGTACATCTTTTTCTTTCTATTTTATTATGAAAAGGACAGAAGATAAAATATTAGTTTAGTCCTGTCAAAATAGTCAGCGCCTGACTTAAATTGTAAAAACGTACCTATTTTTAATAGCCAATTTTTTAATCACGTCTAAATTATCTATGGATTATCTTAATTTGACAGGACTAAACTAATATTTATCTTCTGTCCTTTTCATAATGAAATAGAAAGAAAAAGGTGCCTGAACTTAAATTTAGTTTAGTTTGTGAACAACAGAATCGGGGCCATTATCTCGTTCAAACAAACTCTTCCGCTTTATTAGTATTACCCCCTTACTAATAAACGTATATAAGATGAATAGTTACACACCGATTTCTCTCTTTCATTCGTCAGTAATTTGACTTTCGAAAGAAGAAGACAAAGTATTTTGTAACTATACAGAAGCTATGCAACGTTTATTGGTAAGGGGTTAGTATAAAGATTTCTACTCTGAAGCTTCATTCCTTAGAACCTAATTAACTCCCAGATAATATCAGCAGAGTAAACTGTTGTAGAGTTTATGTTTTATCTATGGTTTTTATATGTCATCTTGACTTGTAAAATAAACGTCAGTTTGCTAACCGTCAGTTCAATTCTCCTATTATGTACTATACACTAGATTTCTCGTTTCTTGTACTAGGCCTTCGCCCCCCGCAATATACGCATACGTATCATAAACATTTAAATCAGTAGTCCCCGCGTCGCATTTTTCCGGCGATACCCCACAAAAGCTGAAACTAACAAAACTTGTGTCCTAAAATAAGTTGAGTAAGTTTCCAGTGCTGTTTACTCGAAACTTTACCGCGAACACAAACTAGGGGAGGTTTTCATACGGACCTTTACAACTTTGGTACACATCCCTGTAGTTATCATAAGGGTTTCGTGTTGATCTAAAAAGTTTTGCCTCCGATTCCACTCGATTAGGTATTTTTTTTTCCTTTTTTCTTTTATTTTGGGGCAATCTTCGTGGAATTAGTTAGTTACACACCTTTGAGGTGCTGGCTAAATGGCGTGTAAAACAGGGCTATGATGGTGATGGGATAAGTACTCGTAAGTAGGTGCGATTTGCTAAGAAACGCTAGCATGACCGATTGACCGGAGAAGGCACAACATAAATAAATCTGTAAATGTATGGATGAGGCCCTTGCCCAACAGTGGGACTACCTAGGTTTACAAACAAAAAGGTGTAATGTGCATAGGTTTACGAACAAAAAGGTGTAATGTGCATAGGTTTACGAACAAAAAGGTGTAATGTGCATAGCTTGTTGTGATACCGATATTTTCCGCTGACAGACAGACAGACGGACGGACAGCGGAGGATTAGTAATAGGGTTTTGGCGACATCCTTTATGTGCGGAACCCCAAACATATTTCGTGATATTAACCGCTTAATCACCGCTAATGAGACACAATTGATTTTCTATTGTAATGGGCCGATAGCGTACCACGCCGGGATTGAGTGATTAAATCACATAATTACAGGCGAAGGATTTCAATCCAGGGTTCAACGACGTTGATAGCCGTTAGTAGCAAAGTCAAATAACATAGTCAATTCAAATCAAATAACTCACAAGCTAAATCTAGTATCCTTACCTACGTTACTAAACAAAAACACCGCGAAGCCAATTTACATCAAATCAAATTTACAATTTAAAATTGTCTGTATGCTGAAGTTTTACTCTACATTTCAGTTCAGTGAGATGTATAAACACAAACACCGAAATAGTCATCTCACTTCACGAGGAAAATCGATACAAACTTTGTATTGAAAAGACCAGATGTGTAGCCTGTAGGTACCATACAATAAACATCATAAACACAACGTAATATCATTAGGTTCAAACTCAACGGAAACTATCGCGAAACAACCCACTTATTGAATAATAGATTCTAAAAGTGTGTAATAAATGGTCTAGAACGCTTGATAAGTGGCGGGCCCGCGTTAGGCATACACCGTCGAGCGTCGAACCAACCTGCTATTATACTTAAATTATCCATCTTTACACTGCATGAAAATTACAGACAACAACATATGCGTTCAACATTCTATTACCACGAATTGCATTATTTAGAGAGCTTCAAATAATTGTGAAATGTATCCATTTTCAAAACACAAACTGTTGATAATCAAAATTTCAGAGTCATTTCCTTCTTTGTAATATAATTATTCATGCCGATAGATCAAACAAGCTTTTGTATCATCATATAGGTAATAATGTTTATGGCGTAATAATAGTGCAAATTCAACTCCCGCGCCGCATCGCTAAGTGCACTTCGGAAAATCACTTTATAATCTATGCAATGCCGCATTCGGCTGAACACCGACGCCGCATAACCATTTTTGTGCATTACATGAATGCAGCTGCCCATAAAATTTTATACAAACAACTTTGAAGCTAAGTGTACTTATTTTGTATGTGGAAATTGACTTAGTTTCAAAGTGTATATTTGTGTGAGTGTACGATGAACGGTTACCGTGTTTCTTGTGAGTTTTATTTTTTAATTTACACACATAACGTGTACCAAGTGATATCACATCTTTAATTCCCACTAAGGGACGTACGATATTTTCGTACAGACACGATTTATATAAACGAGAGCATTCATCTTAAGATCTCAAGAGAAGCTTAAACAACTGATTTAAACCTAAAATAATATTAAGTAAAGTGTAGGTTTCGATTAAATGGAGGACATAATATAAAACAATGGCTTATGCCCACATGCGTAGGATGTAGTTTTATTCAAACCCCAGTTTGAATAAAACTACATCCTACGCAAAGAACAGATGAAACTGAGCTGCTATTTGTTTTCTGATAAGTGACTTATTATTTGTATTACCTTCTGAAGTTATTGGTTAGGTCCCCTTAAAGCAATTACATCAATTCAAAATGTACCTACTTCACCGCAGAAGAAAATTGTACGCTTTTCTTGGAAAAACCTCTTCCTGCCCTGCATGTCAAAATCAATTCAATATTTTCGCTAAGAAACAATTGCTAGCGAACGTTCGTTTCTTGACAAATTCATTTACATAACTGAACTGATCCTTCGAGCCTAAATTTTTAATCGCAACTCCAGTTACCAGAGTCTATAATTTGTGACGTCAACCCACCGACTGTGTGTTCACTCAATTAAATGTTCGTAACTATTGTCTTCCCTTCCTAGTGACATGACAGGCTAATTTATTTGAGACCTGTCATACTCCCCCGCTTGACTGACATATTTGTATCCTCATGACAGTTACCGCAACTGCTTATTATTTACTTAGAATGTTACCAAGTACTCCAGTTCTTGTCTATAACTGACATTACCCCTTAGTAAATTAAGTCTGAATATTTAATTTCATTTATTCACAAGGAGGATCATCTTCTTACGTTTGTAATCACGAGAACTTCATTTGTGACTTGGTAATGAAACACCTAGTTCTTGAAATGCTTATTTGATTACCTGTGTTATTACTTGCTTAAATGTTTTAGTGAAAATTTTTATTTGAAATGCGTTCAAAATACACACAGAAAATAAAATTGAAGTGTCTGTTTGTAATGTCAAAATAACAGGTTTTTACTAAATGCATATGAAAATATGTACAGTTCTTATAACAAAAAACCTATTTTTGATTTTTTTTTTTTATCAGACTGACAGACATGTTTGATTGTTCCGCATAAGCTTCGAAATGGCTGGACCGATTTTGACGGGACTGTCACTGACAGATAGCTGATGTTATAAGGAGTATGGTTAAAAAAAATTAAAACCCAAGAAATCAATTTGTTTTCCGATATACACGCGAATGAAGTCGCGAGTACAGCTAGTGTCAAATAAAATGGAATACTCGAACTACTTTGTCATTCAAAAGCATTTTGTGTCGTATGACGTGAAATGAATACGTTTTTTATTGATCTAAAACCCATAGTCGTATTTCACATGGCACTAGTCGGTGCACAGGTGCAATAGCTATCTCATTCGGAATTAGTATCCAATATCGCGTGTACTTTACGATTGCCTACGTCCGACGCTTTGTAAAGTTCTACGTGCCCTGCTGTTTTGTCTTTTATTTAAGAACTTTTAGAGGTTTTGATACTGAAACTCCTAAGTCTTACGTTTTGATCCTTTTAATCTACACAAGAACAAATCGATTTAATAAAAAAAAAAGGAATTTTTGAAATCGATCCACAATTGCCGAAGGTATCGCGTAACATAAATACAAAAAAAGTCGAATTGAGAACGTCCCCCTTTTTGAAGTCGGTTAAAAATAAATTATTATTAAAGAGAAATCATTTTTAGTACGCAAAATACGCGATTAAAAAAATGGTACTTTTTTAAATTTAAATGTAAAGTTTAGCAATTTCGTTGAATCAATCACACCTACAATTTTAATAAAAAATAAGAATTTTGACAGATTGTTTCAATTCTATAAAATTTTGAAATCTCCAGAATCTTAATTAAATTTATTAATAAATTTCATTACTTATATATGTTTGCAGAAAAATAAATAATATTCCCATACTACTATCATCCTTATGCAATCCAGGTCCAACTTTTCCTCCATTCACGTAAACTCTGCTTATTTCTATTTCAAGCTTGCAAAATGTGTTCAGTCTCTGTGGGCGATATGCGGCTAGCGAACTTCAAGTGTAACTTGGATATTTTGACTTTGCACATTGCCTAGGTTTTTGTCTTCGGGTAATGTTTGGAAGACTTGGTTGTGGAATATTTAGTGAAATGGTGTTTACTTTTGTGAATGGAGATAACATAGCATAATCAGTCTATAATAATGTTTTCACTGCTGGGTCACAGGCCTCCTGGGCCGTAATCCACCACCCGAGTCCAGTGCGTGTAGTAGATGTGGATAAAAATATTATTTCGTAACTAAGGACTATTTTCTTGCATTTGTACCACATGAAATTTTTGTATAAAGATGAAGTTCCAAGTTTATTAGGTTTTATTTTGTACACTGCTGAAATTAATGGCGGGTGTCATTTGAAAGATTGCTTATAATTTCTCTAGTTCTACCTACTTCGGTTGTTATCATATTGAATTAGTTTCTAAATCTACATAACATTAATTAAATATTTATTATTTCATATTACATGTATAACAACACATACTCCATCTACATTTTCTAAAGGACCAATTTCGCATAACTCCTCACAATTTAGATTAATCTCACATTAAATTAATATTTGTAGAAGTGCTATACATTTGTTTTATCATGAGCAATATGTCGTTATAAATTCAGATCATCCCCACTGGTTATTAACTGATAGTGACGTGGTTGTCAAAACTTTGCCTCCCCCACAATCTCTACAATCCTGAGATCCCAGCGTTTGAAAGTTACTCCTTCCAATACACGCACTGACAAAGACAACTTTCGTAATGTATGTCTCAACTCGTAACATATTCTCAACTTGTATAATTATTGTTTAAGCACGTAACTAGTTGGTATCAGGAGTTGTAGTACGTTACAGAAATCCTCTGCATTCATTTTCCATTGTTTCATCTTCGTTAGTGACTTGTAGTTTGATGATAGGTACCTAGACAAGATAAAATAACTTGAGTGGTGTTTAGATCTGGCATTCTCAGCTTATTTGCTGTTCAGTTTATTCACACAACACAATTAACAAAGGCAAAATTTTAAACAAAATCTTCATTAAAACTCAAATTCATAAGGTAGCGAAATTTTTCGCAGTTTGAAAGAACGAATTATTTCGCAATAATTAAATAAAGACAAATAAAATTCGGAAAAAAATCATTATATTTTTTTTAATAGTATTTCGTAATATCTGGGGCCAGTACGAACAATAATTACAACAGGAGAAATTAAACCTTTTTTTTGCGTTTCTCTAAAGTCCATGAGTATATTTTATTTCACATAAACTTACGTGATCACATATGAAACGTTAAAAGCTGTGGTGTTCTGCAAGGACACTTATTTCACCTTCAACTACAAGCTTTTTAATCCCACAAAGAATTTGTATTTGATTAACAGACATAATTCGAGTATACATTATCAAATTATCCATGTCGTGCCCCATGGTTATGTAAGATCCGATATGTGTAGTTAATCACCCAATCAACTAAATTTGTGCTATTAGAACCTCGATGCGAACATAAGTCACGTCAGAATCAGGTCAGATTGAAATATCGTCTTCAACAACCGGTTGGGATACAGGGATTGTAAGAACGAATGGAACCAGCCGATCGATTCTGTAAAAATCTCATCGTGAAAACTTGGTGAAGTGAGTTTGGTTTTGCTAGGAATTGACACTATTGACAGCTCACTCCACGCTCACTTCACCTAAGTTTTCACGGTGAGATTTTTACAGAATAGCACCGCTGGTGGACAATTGTCTGAAAAAGGTAGCGATTTTAACTTAAAAAACAACACTGCATTTTTTTAAGCCATTCACTTTTCTTTGATTCAAAGTAGTACAATACACGTGTAAACAAATACCGACCTGTATTTTTATTACATAAACCAAAAAGATCAATTATAAAGAAAAATCCTTTGAATAAACTGTGTAAAATCCAAGTCGTTCGTTTTTCCATCCTGTATGAGGTAGAAGTCATGAACGGCGACGTAAACGTGCACTTTTACTCAGTACCAATTTAAAAAGTAAAGCGAAGTAACATCCACTTTCTTGTATAAATATTCACACATTACCTCTACAAACTCGTAGTGAATGTCTCGAAAGTTTCCCGTAGGATATTACGTACGTAACGTATGTATTCACAATGTATCGGGAAGCCATTGTCGTATATCATGCGACCGCGTATCTGCAGGTGCCAACTATTCTCTTGTCTAGATACCGTGTTTTACTTTGTAGTTACGTTGTAAACTTTTAAACGGCAGTGTCGTATCTCAGCGAAGTTTGTATGACGTAAATTAGGAATATCTTCTGGAGTTAATAAGTAAAATACAGAACATTAAAGATTCGACCAGAATTTGTTAGCTCATCGTGAAAAATCGACGAGAGAAAACAATCAAACTCCTTTTAGTGCTTGGTCATACGTCAATTAAAATTGACGAACAGACAACCTATTGAGAAGTTTTAATAGGTCTTTTTCGATAATTTTGTAGTTATTTCAAGTATCGGTAAAGTTACTGACAGAAAACAAAAAGTATTTTAAAAAAGTATTTTTTTTAAATGACGGTAATGTCTAAACTTTGTAATACCCACAATTTCCCAATTACAAATCTATTCCCTAGTGCCTAAAGTTTGATATCATTACGAGCAGTATTGGAATAACAACTTTTGACAGTTCAAAACTTGCTTAACTTAGATTAATTAAGAACACTGATTTAGACAATCTGAAGCAAACTCTATTATGTTCCACCAAGATTTAGACAAAAAACATTTATCAAAATGAGAAGTTTAATGAATACACATCCCGATTCAATATATATATAAAGATCACCCGGATGTATAGTAACAATGGGCGTCCCACTGGGCTCAATTCTTGGTCCTTTCTTGTTTCTTATTTATATTAATGACTTGCCGTACTTCATAAAGGATAATCATGATATAGTGTTGTTTGCAGATGACACTTCACTTTTTTTTAAACTTAAACGTCAGCAGTTAGTTACTGACGATGTAAATAGCGCGATCTCGAAAATACTCCATTGGTTCAATGTTACTAATTTGCTTTTAAACGAGAAAAATAAATGCATTGAGTTTACGCTACCCCACGTTAGGCAGGTGAAAACTAATGTGTTGATAAAAGGCGAGAAATTGAATCCTGAATACAACACAGTATTCTTGGGCATAACTTTGGATGCTAAGCTTCAGTGGGGTCCACATATAGATAAATTGTCAAAAAAGCTAAGTTCCGCAGCATACGCTGTTAGAAAAATTCGTAATTTACCTGATATAGAGACTGCCCGTTTAATGTATGTACCTACTTTAGCTATTTTCATAGTGATATTCGTACTATCTTTGTTTTGCAGAAGCAAGCTGTTCGATCAATTTATAAATTAAGTCCGAGACACTCCCTCAGAGACAAATTTAAAGAGTTTAATGTAATGACTATGCCTTCTCAGTATATTTATGAAAATCTTTTATATGCTCATAAAAATATAAAATTGTTTAAAAAATACAGTGATATCCATACTATAAATACTAAAAATAAACACAAATTTGTTGTACCTACAAGAACACTCAAGAAAATAGATGACTCATTCAGTTGCCAATGTATACGCTTTTATAATAAACTACCAAGCCACGTTAAAGATCTAAGCCTTAATAAATTCAAATCATTCATTAAACGTAAGTTGTGCCAGAAAGCCTTTTATACCGTTACAGATTATATTGAGGACAAAAAGGCTTGGGATTGAGCTGCTTCCAATTTCTGCATTTTGAATTTTTTTTTTATATTTACACATTGACTGACATTAATATTTTTTTTTATAAACAATGACATTTGCTTAATTTGTAAAGTATTACATTATTTTATTTATTGTGAATGTGAAGACGATGTGGGTCATTTTATTTATTTTTTTATGGTTTGGCAATTTGAGTAATTTATTTGGTCTACCCAAATGTCCTTTCTTTGGTATTGTTCGTCAAATCGTTGAGCTCCTTAAGTCTTGAGTTCAGCTGCACGATTTCTGACAAATTCGTGCACTAACTGGACACGTCCTCTGAATGTGTGTGGTTCTTTCCTCAAAAGACCATCTCAGACATCGATCTACATTGTCGTCATATAACCTGACCAAGGTTATGTCTGGACTTTAAAAGAGACTGTGACCTCTGAGTTTGTTTCGGCCTTTCTTATCAGAGTAGTCAGGTAGGAAACGCCGACCTCATCTAGTTTTAAAAAAACATGATTTACGTGTAAAAGTGTTTGTACAAACCTACTTACAAAAATAAAATCATTTATCATTTATAATGTAGAGTCTAGACACGGAGTAAACATCACAACCTACGTTAGATAAAACATAAATATTTTTAGGACGACATTAAATGTAATATATTTAACAAAAATAGATTGCCATCATAAATTCAAAGACCAAAACTCGCCTCCGAAGTCTCAATTCGCATCATTAGACCGTCACCGTTTCATTCTGTGAATGAATAGCCTTCTAGATGCTAATTTCGTGGGCAAACAAAAGCTAAGGCCTAATGAGGGACGCTTGCGGGTCCCTAGACAAACTTTCTTATTCAACCTTAGGGGGCCCGCGGGCCCTTCCGCCCGGTCCATTTGCTTGTTTATCCTGGACTTAGGATCGCGCTTCGATGCTGAAAGGGAAAATAATATTGCAAAGAGCTTCACATTTTGGTGTAAAGTTCGTGTTGTGTTCAACTCGTTAAGGTTTTGTGTGCCAATGGTACGGAAACACTTTAGACGGTGTTCTAACTTGCGCGCATAAGGACCAGTTTTTAAGCCTTAACTTACTCATAAAGTTTCATGTAAAACCGTTTAGCTTATCATTATTTTGGGATTGCTGTCTTATAAATAACATCAATGTTACAATAGATCTCAAAGTCCTTCCAATAAGTCAGGGAGCTTTTATCTCAAAAGGGTGAAGGAAAATATCGTGAAGAACTAGAACCAAACATTCGGAGACATGTGACATATATATATATAATCCACCACGCGGGCCCAGTGTGGGTTGGTAACCCACACTGGGCCCGCGTGGTGGATTATGGCCCATTCCCTTTCACAGAGAGGAGGCCTGTGTCACAGCAGTGGGAACATTATAGGCTGATTATTCCGTACTTTTATCTACCTCTATTATCATAATTTTCATATTGTTTATTGAAACAGCTCTGTCTATGTTATACTTGGGGCATCCTTGTTTCGCATTAGTAAATCAATAGGTAATAAAAGTGTCGGTACCAAAGCATTACATTGCCTATATGGCTTTAAGATCATAATCATGTAGGGACCTACCAACAATAACAAATGCGTTTAATGTCTTGGGGTGCCGCCGGCGGTTATAAGAAACCTTGGGGTACCGTCAAGAATTGCAGCGCTAAACGGTCTGAGAAACAATTTTATTTGGAAGATCCTGCTTTTTCTATTGAACTTTTATATCACAATGATATGAGCAAGGACAATTTTTATTTTTGGAATTGATAAAATCCATGTCACTGTCTGTGGGCGTCTAATATCCTATGAGCACGTATCACTAAAAATATCAACCCTTCCATCAATTCGTCATTTTCGTGACGCTCTAGTTAACGTTTCGTAACCTTTCTGAGTATCAGTAGGTGTTTTATTATTAGTATGATCATGCAAAACATAATATCAGATTTATATCGGGTATGTTTTTGATAGAATCTATTATTTATTAATCTATGATTTTTATTGAGGAAAAAATCCAAAATTTCAATGACGTTACGGAAAGATTGTTCCAAATTAATATGCATTGGCCAAAACCTTAATCCGCTACTGCTGTTTCGACCCTAAATTAAGGTGATATATTGAAAAAAATGTGGTTTTTCTATTTCGTGTAACTTGTTAAGTATGTGGAATAGGGATTTAACATTTTAGTATATGTTTTTCGAATCTTTGGTCTAGTATCATATAAAAGAAATACACGATTGAATACATTTTTCTTGATACAAAAAAAATTGCCAAGTTATATCAATTTTTCTACTTTTTTCGATATCACGGAGTAACGCTTAAGAGTTATTCAATGGAATTTACTTTAAAACATAAAGAATGATCATATCAAATTTTAATCAAAGTAGTTTTAAATTTAATTCATTTAATTTGATAAAGAAGGAGTAAATTCGTTTTGGCACATACGTCGTTTTATTCCGAGCGAAAAGAAAAAGAAAGAAGAAAGAAAATTAGTTACAGCACACGCGCACGCACACGCACACGCACATTATAGCTATCTCTTTTTTTTTGCGTTTCAAGAATAATTGCATTACTTTCTCTCGCTTAGTAGAGCAGTAACTTATTTCCTTCGCGCTTCCCATTTATGGAAGCACACTCACCTTTTAGACAAAATGGACCAAATTTTCAGACGACTGAGCTTGGGCACAAGCTACTCTTCTCATTCGTATGGGGGGCCTCAACGTCCACAAAATTTCTAGTATTAGTTTACCGGCTTTCATATCCTCGGTCCACGGAACTGATAAATGAATCAAGAAAATCCTAGCCTCCACACTGATTAATTCTGATGTGCCGTGTTTCACCGAGGTTGTGGATGCCTGGAGACTCGCTTGCAATACAGATCCACCCGACAATCCATCTTCCCAGATACGGTGTGATGAGCCGCTCTGCAGAGTATACATGACAATTTACTTGACTCGTCTGTTACTACTGCGGAACGTGCGCGCCTGCTGGCTGTGGGTAGGTGGGAGTCGGGTCTTTGGCTTCATGTACTACCTTCATCGAACATAGGCACTTTGTTCGACGGCACTACTTTTCGCCTCGCTGCTTCCCTGCGACTAGGCACTCCTTGCTGTTCTCCTCATCGCTGTCACTGTGGCAAAGATGTCAACAGCCTCGGACACCACAGCCTGTCTTGCAGCCGAAGTGCTGGTCGTTTAGCGCGGCACGCGAACATTAATGACATCATCCGACGAGCACTTGTCACCGTCGGCGTTCCAGCTGTATTAGAACCCAATGGCTAGGCACGCGACGATGGCAAGAGACCGGACGGTATGTGTCTATTTCCATTGCAGGTGGGTAGGCCTTTAGTGTAGGACGCAACGTGTGTCGATACTCTTGCGCCTTCCAATCTTCCTGGCTGTGCTGGCGCTGCTGCTGCAGCTGCGGAAAACCTCAAGCGGTGAAAATATACCTATCGGAAATTATATTTTCAAGCTGTTTGGGGTTGAAACCCTCGGCCGTTCCAAATTCCTTAAAAAGAACATGGTCACTCGGACCCCACCGAGAGCTCATGTTCTTTTTAAGGAAATTTTGAAACGGCTGATTGACACTTCCCGTGACCCAGGGGCTGGCTTTTACCTCGGCCAGAGGCTAAGCATTGCCATACAACGTGGTAATACCGCCAGTCTCTTGGGTACATTACCAGTCGACAGCGATACGGATGAATTTTTCGACGCCATATTTTAGTTTGTTTATAGTTTTAGTTAAGTTAGGATTTAATTTAGTTATTTTTATTAATATTTGGTTAGGTACTTATTATTTTAATTTGCAACAATAAATTTTATTATCATTCAGACCAAAAAAAAGTACGATCAAAATGTTAAATGTAGCTTGAGGCAGGTTTATTTATATTATCAATCAATTTATGCGTGTCCGGTTTAAATAACGTGTAAAGCTACAAATGGTTTTCCGATAAAAGTCAGAATACAAGGAGGAAAATCTTACCCCCGGGCGGTCGGCCGGCACGTCTTGGCATGCCTAATTTAATCCTCGGCTTATTGAAATAAAAACGACATAGGTTTTCGACAGGTGCCGCGGGCGCCCGCGGGAAGAGGGTCACAGGTGGCCCCGATGGTCGCAGCGTCGTTAAAATTTACATAAAGTCTCAATCCACGACGACGGGCGCCGCTGCCCACCCCACGTTTATGCTACATTTAGTAATTTTATGATAATTTCGAAAACCGTACCGCCACCCATCGCATTATACTAATAGAGGAATTCTCCCGAGCCCGGCGCAACAGCGAAAAAAATCGACCGCCTTCAAAATAATAAGTTTCGGTTAATAAATCGCGTTCAACGCGAAACAAACATAAATTTTTGGAAAAATTAATAGCAGATGTGTTGTTGAGTTGCACAGGGGACGAGCCGGGGGCGGTCCACTGGCCAGTGCGCTGTTGCTGACTTTGAAACGCATAAATTCAGTCGTTACGTTTTGTTTTTAGATATATTTTTGATTAATGGCGCATAAAATCGAAACGTTCACGCGTGGAAATTTTAATATTTTTGGAAACTTTTTATTCACCCTCTACCAACATCCCTACTTTGGTGTTTTGGAAATTGGGGTGTTTGGAAGCTTTAATTAACGTGTTTACCAAAACGCACACCCTTATGCACAAACAATTGTGGAGATAGGTACTTTATACGCAGTTTAAATCAGAGGGGTATTAGTAGCGAAATAATTACACTTTCAAAATGAAATTATGTAGGTAGGTAAGGTTAAGTAGAGTTATGATTTAATAACAGCGTTGTGCTGAATGTTTAACTTGAGTTTATTGCATTACATTGGTACCAAATACAACTCTAGTTTGGTAAGTTATTTACTGCATCACATACCAAAGCAAAAGCTTCTGTTCGTATCGCAATAACCTCTATTATTACTTTGATTGCAGACACATTTCATAAAACAGCACCTGTATACGCAATTTCAGAAAAAAATATACCTCCTAAAAGTGCCTATTGAAGACAATAATCTTCTTTTGTTACAGTCCAACTTGACGCACCTGCCTCGTCATGAGTACGTGCCGGGCATAGGCATGGGTGTCGCCAAGTGCCCGTACGACCCTGCAGACAACTCCACAGCCCTATGGGTGGAAAAGGGCAACCCTGGCAGCTTACCTGCGCTATACTCTGGCACTAATGCAGAGTTCACCAAGGCAGATACCGTCATATTTAGAACGGATCTCCATAACTTGACTACGGGGCGACGCGAGTTTGCGTTTAAGAGGACCCTGAAATATGATTCGAAGTGGCTTGACAGTGAGTATTACCTTCTTTTCTACATAATATATTGTCCATGCAAAGTTTTCCCCAGTTTTACTGTAAAATTCTGGCAGCCTGTTTTTTATTGAGAAAATTATTGTTCTTTCGTTGTATAATAAATATTCAGCATTAAGTCCAAACTGGACTGTAGGTACAAAAATAAGTAAGCGCCTTAATAAAAAACGTACATGAAGTATTTTTTGTTCTACAACAATGTACTCGCTTAACGCTTTTGGGCCTACATTTACTTCCATAAAAAAGGTTATTATACCAGTCTAGTTGGCTAATGTAACATGACTAATGAGTTATAACCGAACCCGACTCCTTTCTAAGTACCAAATCGATATTTTCTGCCTGACTGGCTCACACTCGCCAGTCAACCAAATCAATACCGATACCGAAATTATGAGCACACACTGGAACACCAACTGTGGTTGCGCAACCAACAAAATACACAGGGTGTAAGGGGCATCTATGCGCAAGCTGTTACCACGAATGCCCAAACCACGAAGACCCACCACCGTTGTAATTTTTCGTTCAATCAACTCTTCACACTATGACCGTGTAGGTTCGTACTGTTGTATGGAACAGTAGATTTTAGAGTTCCGTACCTCAAAAGGAAAAACGGAACCCTTATAAGATCACTTCGTGGTCAGTCTGTCTGTCCGTCAGTCAAGACCCTTTTTCTCAGGAACGCGTGGAGTTGTCAAGTTGAAATAAATATCAAATACTCAGGGCTTTTTCCCTGGAAGTAGTGAAAAAATCAAACTTCTAAGTCAACGCAATCAAAAGATGCGGGCGTTTATTTTCCGAAATCAAAACCTATAGGGTACTTCCCGTTGACCTAGAATCATGAAATTTGGCAAGAAGCAATGTCATGTAGCACAAGTGAAGGAAAAAACCCGAAAACCGTAAACCGTTTGTAGTTACATTACAAAAAAATATATATTTTAAAACTATTTACATACCTACAAATTTTTACGGAGCCCTTGGTGCGTGAGTCCCTCACTTATCCAGTTTTTTTTTTAATACCTTCGTAATCTCTAAACCTCTCTACATTAATCTCTACACTAGGGAAACTTTAATCCTGCGCTGAATTCATAGTTACAGGTTCGATGTCCCTTACACCGTTTATACTGCTATTGATATCTTACCTGGCTTTCGATTAGTTGCTCGATAGACCACACATTTTGATAGCACCATGGCGTCTAAGTGTTCTTCTTCTTCCATCTGCCCGTGTCTCATGTTACTTGGGGTCAACGCAACAGATTTATTTTCCATTCCCCCTGTCAGCGGTCACTTTATTATTCATTCCTTTTTCTTTCATATCATCCTTCACACTATCCAACCATCTTTTCTTTCGTCTTCCTCTCCCTCTTCATCTATCAACATTGATATCCATCACTCTTTCAGTTACATGCGTTTCATGCCTCCTCATCACATGCATCATCATACATAGGTACTAAAACAAACGATTCCCTTTCAACTTTTGTATAACTGACGTCAGTTTCAAAATTACTGCCTTTCTTTTCCTTGTCCTTTCTTCCTTTCTCTTTCTTTTCCCTCTTCCTTCTTCCTTAATCGACCTCTTCTTCTTCTCGCTTCCTTCTTCCTTTATCGACCTCTTCTTCTTCTCGCTTTCTTTTTCTTCCTCTTTCTCTTCTCTCTTCCTCTTCCAGTCTCCCAACATAG
The DNA here is from genome assembly GCA_927399505.1 of Luperina testacea. NCBI lineage: Eukaryota > Metazoa > Arthropoda > Insecta > Lepidoptera > Noctuidae > Luperina > Luperina testacea. Next base: position 9,782,911 of record OV656768.1, on the reverse strand, counting down.
GTGGGTAATATTTCCCTCAATCAATTTGAATATCGAAATGAGCGTGATCACTTCTGCCCAACAATGGCCGAGTATCCATTAGGCTGAAAGCGAACCGGTAATAATAAGGACAAATGTTACAATTATCGACGCTTACACGATTTACACGGAAATTGGCCTGTTTGCGATTAAACAAGCGAAATTAAACTATGTTCAGTCTAACGAGCAACAATGTCTCTGTTCTATGGCACGGATATTCCTGTTTAAGCCAATTATTGTTTGCCTGTTCTGTATTGAAATTGATTTTAGTCACCTTTAATACAGAAATTTTATTAAATCATTAAAGCTAAAATGTCTTCTGAATTGATAAAATATTAGATCTTTCACAAGACCACAATATTTGAAAAAAAAATTTAAATAAAATTATCTTATTTTATTTCAACTTTGCAATAGAGAACTGATATTAAATGGAATTAATATTTCAGAAACATGCCTTAAAGTAAATGGCTTAATTGTTCTGATTTTAGTACGAAATGAATATTGAAACAATTGGGACCCAACCCTTTTGCCCGTTAATTTGTGTGGCACAGTAGCAGCGAAATAGAAATTACGCTTGTGTACCTACAAATTTGCCTAATTTTCGTTAATATTGCTCTGTTCATTACACTCGACCCTTTATTACTAACGTTTCGAATGCCACTAACAGTTAATTATTTTTATTTAATTTTCATTTGTACTGTAAACCCTTTTTAGTTTTCATCTTATTTCTAAGTATTGTTTTGAATAAATTTGTTCCTTTAGACCCAATTATATCGTAGCGAAATAAACAGAGAAACTCTAAATGCTTTGTTTTTTCTTTAAAAAAATATATACCTACCTACTTTAGATTCAAGAATAAAACTACATATTTTTATTCTATATTTTAATGTAGTCGTAAACCTTTTACTCAATCATAAAACAGGGAGTATTCCACCATAAACAATAATTATTAAATATTTAAGCCTGAATACAATACTGCGTGCTATTTCAAAGCTATTGGCGTTTATATGAATAACAAGCTGCTGTCCGCGGCTTCGCCCGCGTGGATGTCGGTAAGAAACGTGCTACCGGGACTAAAACCTAAGTTACTCCGTATAACATCAGCTATCTATCTAGTGAAAGTCCCGTCAAAATCGGTTCAGCTATTTCGAAGATTAGCCGGAACAAACAGTCAGTCATAAGTACCGTATATACTTTCATATAGGCATTTAGTAAAAAGCTGTGGTTTGACATTACAAACCGACACTTCAGTTTTATTTATTTGTATATATATACAATTATGGTGCATACTCACTTACATTGAACTTAGTTATCGATCCTCCAATAAATAATAACATAATAAAGACATTTTATGTTACATTATTACTAACGCCACGTACACCATATTCATCAAACGAGGGTTTATCGCCACTATTCATTAAAAGAAGCCAAATTTATAGGCGTAATAATTTTAAAAGTTCCGAAGCCTTATTAGTTATTAAAGTTTGTATCTTAAAGCTTATGTTACTGCCATTGTAGCGTATGCTATGGGATGATATTATTCAACAATATGAATAGAGATATTGGGTCTAAGGCGCGCGTCCGTATTTCGTAATCCGCGCCACGTGGCGTTTTCATTATAGGGCCAACAAATAAGCACTTATTAATGCTGGCTATAAACGTCCCGTGTGACATAATTGTCACCCACGGTTTCATCTAATATTTATTGCATATCACATGGAATAACAGCAATTTGATACTGTGGAATTAACTCTGATTGTGGGAACGCACGCTCCCCCGAATACCTATACTTACAAAATATAGGTATATTCGTAATTAACGTAATTATTACACCGCAACGTGATGTAATTTAACTTGACAACTCGCTATTAAATGGGAATTATAATGCTTATTATTTATTTAAAACTGATTCCGGAGTAAGTTTTAAACTAGAGTAATTTAAAGTACATACTTTACTTTCGACTATCCATTACGTTCAACTTTTAAATGTCGTAAAGTTTTTGAGTCATTGTCTCTAAGTTATATTCATGAAGCATGTTATTAACTTGGTATTATTTTGTTCTAGAACCGAACTTCGTTGGTTCCTTCGATGTTGGGGACTACGTACTGTTCTTCTTTCGGGAGACTGCTGTGGAGTACATCAACTGTGGAAAGGCAGTCTACTCGAGGGTCGCAAGAGTTTGCAAGAGGGATACTGGTGGCAAGAACATTCTCAGTCAAAACTGGGCCACGTATCTGAAAGCAAGACTAAACTGCAGCATACCTGGAGAGTTTCCCTTCTATTTCAATGAAATACGTAAGTTTACCTATCTAAGTTATACAAATTAAAACTATCTGATTTAAATGCTGTTGACGTGCAGTCATAAAGCTTATCACTTTTATGCGTATCAACTAAATTGCATAATGTTTATCATACTCAAAATTATTCTAAGAACATTATTGGCAAACTACACTATGTAGATAGTGTAAACATACATATTTCTCCACCATTTTGACTTGAGAACCTTGTCGAATTTCGACTTACCGTTCCTTACACACACAAATATTGACTGTCAGTCTCGAGCAAACATTTTGAGTTCCAAATTCAAAAGTGCATAGTACGATTTTACGACAGTCTAGTCGATTCTGCGCTGCACTTGGGAACGGGACCTCCTAGACTGTGTTCATATAATATTAACGGTCGGGGTTCGCGCTATGCCACGGTTTTTCACGCGGACCCACTCCCGTCACTGCATTACTCATGAGAATGTAATAGGTACTCAATTGCTCAGTATTTACTGTAGGTGTGTTATTTACATGTCTGTTCGAGCAATTAGGTTAGCACCGAAGTTTGCAATCGTTTCTCTCTGAATAGGGTCCCATTCGAAGGTACAATAGGAAGAATTCCGGCTATAAAGATTCCTTTCGTGTTTATTTTTCGTCAGACATAAAATGTTGTCCCGAAATTGCTTATCTACACAATGATTTTTCCTTATATGAAGCTGAATAGAATGGTTACTTACGTTCTAATAGCTGGAGGACAAATCGAGATGAACGAAAATATGTTCAGTCCGCCATTATAAAATAAATCGCCTTGCAATTACCATTGTTATACAATTTGCAGCGTAAACGCCAGTTATATTATTAAATGCATGAACTAGTCTAAACTGCTGCAACTTTACGAGAGATATTAGGTTGAGAGCCCACAATTATAACAATTCGATAGTTAACTAAAGTTTCAAGAACTGAAGAACAGATTAGACATCATGACGGCGCTTGATAAATTTTAACTTCAGTTGTCCAACAGTTAAAAGATTCAATTTAAATTTAAATTACTTTTACAGTCTCTTTGATATTTACAGGTGTAAATATCAAAGAGATCCAGGTGGATACGCATTAAGTTTTATTGAAAATAAACTCTTGGACCAAATTCTGTTTAGTCTCGCATATCACGATGGAAACAACAAATATGGAGTTTATCTTGTCTGCCTAACAAATCTACATTATAATTATTTAATTTAAAAGTTTTAATAATTATTTATTCAATTCGAATTCATATAATATGCTTTGAAATGAAAATGACACCGAATTATGGACTTTAGGCATATAATATTTTAATTAGGTAAGTACCTACTAATTAAATAATACTAACTCTTAATATTTAATTATTATTAAAAATATAAAATCATATTTCAGTTCTATTGTCCTAATCATCTTATAAATATGCAAACATTGCGTAGAATTGTTATCGCCATAAGGGAAACTAAAATATTTGGAGTGCCATACGCAATAGCGCATAGCCGATGCATGAACCGAACGAAATTCTACCGCAGCGCGTTTACAAACCTATGTACAGACATAGATACATGCAGGATCATGGCTTTCCCCATAGGAGTAAACACAAACTAGAGGACGACACGTGCTACCATTTTTAAATACTCCTTTTGCTTTTTCCGCATACTTGAACCTTTTCGCAGGAACAGCGGTGGCGACCTTCTTGAATGAAATGCAAAATGCGTTTTATATTACATGCAAATATTTCCAAAAACGTTTTATATATCGTACTATGTTTCCTTTATTCATTTTTAACATTATAATTTTTTATTATTAGAAATAACTAGCTGCGCCCCGCGGTTTTACCCTCATAAGTGTCGATTCCGTGGGAATATCGGGATAAAAAGTAGCCTATATGTTAATCTAGGGTGTCAGCTACCTCCATACAAAATTTTACCAAAATCGGTCCAGCCGTTTGAGCGTGAAGAAGTGACAAACATATAAACAAACACACACACTCACTCACAAACTTTCGCCTTTATAATATTAGTGTGATTGCGATAAAAGTCCTGGAAGAACTACATAATATTTACCGGAGCCAAATCCCACAAGTAAATACAATTCTATGAAACAATAACTAAATCTAACCTTTTCTATTCCACCAGAGAGCATCTACAAAGTACCCGGTGACGACAGCCGGTTCTACGGCGTCTTCACGACAGCCTCCACCGGCCTCATGGGTTCTGCTATCTGCACCTTCACCATCGGGGACATACAAAAGGCTTTCGAAGGGAAGTTCAAGGAACAGGCATCTTCAAGCTCGGCGTGGTTGCCGGTTATAAGCAGTAAGGTCCCTGAACCCAGGCCGGGGACCTGTGTGAATGATACCTCGTCTTTGCCTGATACAGTGCTCAATTTTATAAGGTGAGTGATCTTAATGCTTTACGCCTGTAAGGACGCAGGCTGTTGAAATAGACATTTAGTAAAATGTTCGTACATTGTTCAGCGACAGATTTTTTTTTATACATAACTATACAACGTGTTTTTTTTGATATCCCATAACTCTATGGGGTCATTGTACTAATCATTATGAACAACTTTTACTAAGGGACCAAACCTGAAATCGCGATAAAAAAATCAACCATTCCCTACATTTTGACGAGTTATGCGAACATAAATGTAGGGAACAGCTGATTTTTTTTTCGCGATTTCAGGTTTGGTCCCTTAGTAAAAGTTGTTCATAATGATTAGTACAATGACCCCATAGAGTTATGGGATATCAAAAAAAACACGTTGTATATCAGGAAATTCTGACAGCTACTTATTAAGTAATTAAACTGAACGTCGCCAACCAATTGAAAACAAAATAAAATCCATTTCTCACACTTACAGATTATTGGAATTTGTAAAGCATTGTTCAATTTATTCATTAAAAAAAAACGCCCCGTATGAAGCAGAGCACTTTATTTTCAAAACGGTCGAGCAGCCGGATACGCAAAAAGAACAAAAGGCGAGACTGTCGTTATTGTAACAAGCGCGCCGGACGTAAACAAAGTAGAAAATCGTCACTTAAAAACGCGAAACACGATCCTGTCGCCGACGAGGTCTCTAGCGATTCCAGAATTCCATGCTCATTGAAATCCACAGGCACTTTTATCTGGCGACACGTCCTGTTAATTATCCGACGCTCTCACCCCGAGAGCGTTCAATTATTTTTTTCCCGCTTTTCCATGATCCTCATGTGGAAACGTTGAGATTTTAACACTTCACCTGAACCAGTCTGCTGAAAATAGTATATCATTTTTTATTCATAACGAGTGGAAGTTTTAATTAAATGAATGGTATTTTGTTGTTGGCGTCGAAGCAAAGACTGTATTGTACGACATTCGTGCCGGCGACATTATCGTCGCTCGCGATTGTCGCGGGCGACGTCGACGTCGCGACGCAACCTTATTGTTATCAACATGCTTGTAATGTTTCCGCCGTTACGCTCCGGTGACTTTTCCTTTATTAGATACCTTTACACGCTGCATTGTTTCCGAATAAATATATTTCGAAATATGTATTTAGTTTGATGAGTTTGAATGTTGTCACTGAATAAACCGAGTATTCAGAAAATAATGAATAACCTCCAAACATTTTGAAAGTCGTCTCCAAGTTTCACACAAAAGCTAAGTACGTTCTTTGTAAAATGGATCGACTATTATATTAATCTGTGACAAATTCAAATAATGGACAAAGGCACCTTCCAAAGTACTACAATGGCACCATCAGCCCCACACAGTAACAATTATTCATATTGGCTTTTAGTCATGAATGGTGAAGTCTGCTGTCACTGTGACTGCTACATTACCTTCGAGATCTATCAGACAGTAGCGGAATACTCACCCGCATTCATAAACGACTTTTAAAATTCTAAGACTGACACTAAGTAATTATAGTCTTCTTAGGCTCTCACTTTATTGATATATAAAAAAATCACAAGGTGCTATTGTACGTTACTGGTACGGTGCGGTGTCCCTGAAGGAGAACGTTAGGAGGAGGTTAGGAGTTAGGCTGGTGCAGACAAAGAAAGCAAGAAAATGCGTTTATTGGCATAAATACAAATAAAACACCTTTAACAGGAGACCGTTGTCATCTATCAAACAAAAGTTTCTGAGTCAGAAACTTAGCACTGCGCAAGATCAGCCACGCAAGTAGAGAAACGATTAGCCAAGAACGGCCAACGAAATTCTGTGTTCAGGATTTCCTTAACATTTAGGGTGACGTCAAATTGAGAGCTATAGGTATTACATTGAGAGGAATAATATTATACCTAATAGCTAACAACTGGCTAGCTATTATATTGTTAATTCACTCAAACCTCATATATCAAATGGCAGTTTGGCTTTTCTTAAACTATTAAATAGCTACTAGTTAATAGTATTCAATTTCTCCGCGCCCTTATTATACTCGGGCCACAGAAACAGTATGGAAGTGTCGCAACTTTCTCAACGATATTTTTTCTTCTGACAGGTCTCACCCACTGATGGACAGTGCCGTCTCCCACGAGAACGAGAAGCCTATCTACTACAAACGAGACCTGTTCTTCACGAGGCTTGTGGTGGACAAAGTTAAGGTCGACATGATGGGACACCCGCTTGAGTACACCGTTTATTATGCGGGCACAAGTAAGTACAATTTAGTTTTCAAGATATTTTAAGTTTGGTAGCTACTCACACGGAAATCTGCGCAAAATAGTCAAAATAAATAAGTTTCGCTTAGATTATCGTACAAGTAACTAAATAAAAAAACATGATAAAATTCTAAACGTTCGGTTTGCCAGTTTTATTCGTTCGTCCATTAGAGTATATGAAAGTTTCATTTTATTTTATTTCGTCTCACCTCAACCCTAGTAGGTAGTAGAGACTAAATATGACTTCCCATTTGCCAAATATAATAATCAGAAAAGATCAGACCCCCAATTCGAAGCAAGGGTCCAGACCGCACGTATAATAAAATCTTTACAAGAACTCATAAAACATCCTATGTATGCAAAGGAGATAGTTTGTTTTGTTCGGCGATTAGACTTAACAAACATTGTGGCGTCTTCCAATGAAACGCATGTTGATTTGTTCATTAAGATCTCTGAAGAGATTACAGTGGTAGTCATCATTATTCTTCGTCTTAACGGGAATACTGAGAAATACGATCATAACCTAAAAAAATACTAAAATGGCTATTGTTTAGTGAGTAGGTTGGCCTCATATGTAACGTGTAATTTTTCATTAAAATCGCCACCGTATCGTCATTGATTTTGTCAGACAGTGTATTGTGAGTAGGAGAAGACGCTCTTTACAAAATCGAACAAGGCCGATCTTAGTCGAATGTCACTGACTTAAACCAATATTTAATGGTGGCTGTATTTTGGATACGATTCTTTTCTTTAAGTTTTTTTGTGTGCGTTTCAAACGTACGAAGCTGCTAAGAACTTAGTATTCGAATTACATAATCGAAACAATCGAGTGCATGAACGTTAATGACTGAGTAACACCACTAAAGTCAAACTGACATGCAACGTAAAACTACAATCCGTTTTACATTGATTTTTAAACCACTTTACTCGAGAGTAAGCAAACTTAAAAATGGGATTAAACACAAGAGGTCCTGCTGCAGCGCCAGTGGTACATTTTTTACTTAATGAAACAGATCGGGTTCCGTTTCGAACTGTAATTAAGTTTATATTTTGTTTTATTTTCTTAAAATCGTTAAAAGTGCGTACATGCATTTATGACATTGACGACCATATTTGAAATTGGATCAATTGAGTGCATTATTAAAACTTTTTCATTCATCATTGAAAAAAACGACCATTTTAAATGATAAATTGGTTAAGTTTTTTTAAGTATAATACGATTAACCTCTCACACGTTTGCCCGCCTAACTGTAGAAAAACCCCACGAATGGGCGTAGTAAAGTAATTGTTTTAACAGTGACAATAGAACAATGACACTGTTGTGTACACTTGGTGTACCATTGACTTTTAAAGCACTTTATCTTATGTCCACTTGACGCTTGAGAGGTTAATAGACGTTACAATACAGTGGGCCCAAAAGAAACTATCTCCTTTTCCCCGTCCTAATGGAAAAACCTGATACCTAAAAATACATGCGCGCTTATAACGCAGCATATTCCATTCCTTTGTTAACAAAGAGTAACGGCACTTTTATGGATCTGAAAAATAAAACATTAGACACGTAGACGACCAATGGTTGAAACAATTAGCGAATTCCGAAACGCAAAGCAACGCTCCGTACAATCAGTGCACGGATACGTCAGGACATAAAATTTCATAAAAGCTCACGAATTAAAAATGCCTTCCACTGGGAAATTAAAAAGTGGTGGCGAGTGAAAGTGGCACAAAGGCCATAATTCGTCTCGTCCATGACGGCTGCATGTCCGTCTGGATGCCATCGCTGTTTCACCCTCCATACCATGAAACAGGGGATTTAGTTCAAAACATGAAAAACCGATTATACGTTCATTGTTTGTAGTAAAATGGCGTGCGAAACTCTATAGTTTAAGCGCTTTTGGTACTTCAATTTTATTGACTCCTAAAAAGCTCGCGCTAAAGCTTGTAAATCCCTGCGCTACAATCAGAATATCTATAGTACAGGTGAACGGTTCGTTGGTTAAAAAAAATAAGGCACTAAAGCTTCACATCATTACAAATAATCTAACATGTTTTGGAAGCCTTTCAAACTCTTATCGCTTCATTTTCCCAACAACAGGCAACAATTAAGATTGTAATAGGCATTACGCACATACGAAAATGTATCTCGACGTTTATTCCGACCGCATTTTCGTAGCGTGTGCTACGCCGTAGCGTCGTAGCCGACGGTATGTGCGCGTGTGTGTGTGTTCGCTGTAGACCACAGAGAGTCAACGTCACATTTCCATTGCCGCATAAATTCGGCCCGCCACCGCCGTTCTCTAAACAACGCCTCCAAGTGGTAATTTTCGCCTATGTTGTTGCAATTTTCACCAATTTTCTCGAAAATCGTTCTCGACCGAACCGCCCTGCCGAGTGGATTAAACTCACGTAGATATCTAACGAAGGGGGGTTCGTTTACGGAACAACTTTTACGAAAGGAGAAGCTACATTTGAGTTGGCGTTTGAAATGCTTGTGTGTAGAATATTAAATTGTTTAAACGTTACCTTTGACGCACCCCACCCCTAGCATAGCCACGTACCACGATAATTACTCTAACTTAATCTACACAATATAACTTTGTTCCAGTGCTCTAAGACTAACTAAGACTGTTTTCCCGAGCACTATTAATAATGCTAACATTTTGGGAAACAAAGAGACTACAACGCAATAGTTTTATGCAACAGCGTGTTGCACAGTGCACAATATATGTCGGTGTATATTCAAAACCACAGAGGAAAGGGTAGCGTCCGAAATCCGAAGCGCTCTTAGTTCACTATTATTTACACTCGAGCGCAAAATAAGTTGCACGAAATTCCGTCACAAAGAGCCCGAGGCGTCCGTGAAAAAGGACAGTTTACTCTTTCAATAAAGAGAGCGCTCGTGCGCTCGCGTCTACCGCGACGATATTGCCTCGCCGCTTACTCCATTTTGAGTACTTACCGCGTTATAATATGCATTAAACTGCACTGGCAGAAAGTTGTAGCGGCGCTCGAGGTGCTAGCAGACAATGAGAAATGAGCGTATGATGCTCCCGCAATGCGGGCCCCACGTCTCGCCTCATTCCATTTGTTTTATCACGCCTAAATCACTGTTGCCAGACAACTTTTGAACGCCCCGCCGAGGTTGATAAAAGTTTGACAGCGACTGTCGTGTGCACACCAGGGATCGTGTTTGTCAATGAAAGGGAACGGAGGTATCAAAGACGTGAGTATTTAGAAGTTAACGAAGTTAATTAAATTCAGCGAGTTAGACGTCGACGCCGCCACTCTTTAGTATCAAGGGCGCCTTTGTAAACAAACGAACATATTAAAGTTAACGTATCGCATGAATACAGACTTAGTTAACAACCAACTCGAAACGTAATTACGGCACATTTGTTGTAAAAAATACAGGAAATTGTCTGTTTTTTTCAGTTGGCTATCATGGAAAAGTTGCGTTTCATAGGAAAAACTGAATATAGGAAATCAAATTGCAAAGTAAGGGTCAGCTTTGACAGCGGGTGCTGTGGTACAGGACTGCACTCTATTAAAAACGATTTAAAATTCACAGAAGGCTTAACTGCCGAAACTCGCTGGAAACGTCACAGCAATTTGATGACGTAATTATGTAAGCTCAGAGTCACAAAACGCTAACCCTTTGATATTTTGTTAGATACGTAGGTATGTAGTTTTGTTTGCAGAGCGTACGTTCGAGTTAGCAAAACCACTTTTCATGATACTCTGAAGTAACTAGATTAAAATATAGTCTCTGTTCATCGTATGTTAGGATTTCAGCTGACAATTTATAGACATATTATTCTGACTACTAGTAATGCATATTGTTACAAATAGTCCAATTTCAAGAATGAGAACATAATTTAGCAAGATTCATCTATGCGTATTATGAATAGATCAATTTCCCGATCAAACTAATAAATTGCTTTGAACGGCTTTATTTACCCCAGTATAACGCCAGTAATAATTCTAAAATAACTTACCTTGCATAAAATGTAACGATACGAAGCGTATATCGCACTTATAAGTATCGGAAACCCATTTGCCTAAGTGCATGAAGTCCAAGTTTTGCCATAAACATGAAATGCGGTCCATGCAAAATGATATGTTAAGGTGTAGGTGAGGTATGGCGGACAAGCCGGGTTTATGTAGAGCAAGTTGCCGTACTGCCGGCAATCGTGAGGAGTTAGTGCGGAGTCTCCCCAACGTGGCATAGCTTCGTGCTTCATCGACGTGCATTGCCCACAGGACGAAAATGAACAATATTTATTGCCGAGTTGCGGTACGATATGCCGGAACGGAATTTCCGAAGTAATTTATAGTTCGCAACACCTTGCCTTCGTTGCTCCGTTCCAAACTCGTGCCATGGTTCAATTTTGATTTCACGTCGAGCATTGAAGAAAATTCTTTAAGTTTTTCTAAATCGCTCTAGAAATAGTGAACTGCTCCGCACCACGGAGCAGTTTACCATTTCTAGAATACGAATAAAAAACTTCTGAAATCTTCGTGTCGTGTCGCCTACGGGGCCGAAGGTCCAATCGAATTGAAAATACATGAATTATTCCATTACGAATATATCACAGACAAGGGAAAATTCAATCTGGATTCGTCGCACCGCATTTGAGAAACATTTATAAAACGATTGCGCCTTCACACAAACACAAAGCAATTAGTTATACCTATAATTAGCATTCGAATCGCGTTCACCGGGAATAAACATTGATTTTTTATTCCCCCAAAATGGAGGGAGGCCGCGGTTCCGGATGAGATTGGGAATACTAATGTGTTCACTTTTGAACGGTTATTCGCGCCCCTCTAACGTCCAACGTTTTTTGCATAAAACATCTCATCAAAGGATTGCTTAGGTCCCGCAGTATATTGAATATCAAAAGGTGCACGAACGAGAAAGTTTCGGGAGGTGGAGCGGTCGCGGCATCCCTAATATCGGCCACCGTGAAAGCCTTCTTTAAAAATACACCTTTGGAACGTGTTTGGAATAATCGTTCGTTCAACTAAAGTATGTTTATCTAGTACATCGCAAATGTATTTGAAGATAAAGTTTGAAACGTTTTGATTATCGACTACAAACTAAAGTTATATAATTTACAGTTTTTATGAGTAAAGTTTTATGTTTTATTAAACATGTTAAGCAGAGAATCACAGGCGAATCATAATAATGTTTAAACCAAACATAACAAAATCAAACATTCAGTTCAAATTATTATCGATTGAACGCGTCCTTGTAAAGGGCTTTCAAACTCAGGGAAACAACAACTTTAGAATGGGTGTTATTGAAAGTTTGACGTTCCAGTTATAACTACGTGAAGAGTGCGAGGACCCAATTATGCATATCGATTGAAAAAATAAATCGGTTTAGGAGATTCATGAACATAAAATTTTCTTGGGACGAATCTCGTAAAAGTCAGCAGAGCATTCGTAGGCAAAAGTTAAAAACCCACGTCTCTCGATTTACGGCACCTATAAAATACATATTGCGATTCGTGATAAAAGTCCTTGCCGAATTCGTTCATACCGCCAATCGCTGAATTTATCTGGCCTGTCTATGAAATACATTTCAGCGGTCTCCATCGCTACCAATAGCCGCAGCGCTGAATACCGATCATATCAATATTTCAGCGCTTCGAAATGTTCTTGAAATATTTATTAGCAGCTCCAACATTTAAAGCAAATATTAGTAGCAAAAAATGTCAAAGGCACTTATTAAACTTATAGGACGTAAAACAGGAAAAAGATTACACAATAACAAAACTCTTAGCGGCACTCCCCCTCGGAATTTACAATACACTGCTACCCTGAAATATTATGCAGTAAATTTAGTTGCAGGTGCTGTAATGTATAAAATACAAAAGGTAAAAAACGTCACGGTGTAAACGTCGAGATGAGGGGACCCGACCGATCTCTAACTGGTAAATCTATAAGTTAAACGTGGACTTTTTTTATGAAAAGCAATAAAGATGTTAGAGCTACTTTGTGTTTGGGAATTTATACCACTTGGAGGAATAAAACTTATATTGTTCGGGGATCGCAAAAAAGTTTTCACTTAGGCCTGTCGAAGCGAAATCTTTATTGGATTGCGGGATTATTTCTTTGAGACCGCTGTCGGGAGACGTCGTGATCGCTCGCAAGGAAAATAATATGAAAGATAATTAAAGAGTTGTCTTACCTTGGGTTACTTTGGACTTGTTGAGATTGATGTCGATCAGTCAGTAAATTGATTATAACTCCTCACAAACAAATGGACAATAACAAAAATTGGTAAAGCCTGTGGTCCTGGATTTGGAAGCAGAAAGGAGTAGCCTTTACCAAGCAGAAGGAAACAATGTGGGCTTGCAAAAAAAAGTCTGTCGCCTTAATATCTAGCTAATTTGTATGTTTCACATGCCGCAAGCACTGCGGTGACTACGCTTCGGTAGTTTTCTTTGACATTTCAGACAAGATTTCCTTGTTTGGCATTTTCGGGCGTTTCCTTATGAAATTCGTTATTGTTTAGGCGAGGGGTAGTCTTCGGGGAGCGGATCCGTCCGTCCACGTCCAATGTGGGATTGTTTAATTATTTTGCTCGGCCCAACCGTGATCGGAATTAATCACTAGAAATAAATTTATTTATAGACCACCAGCGGATTGGAGATCGTGCATACGTATACAGTTATGTATGTGTTTCAATTAAGTTCATTAACTTGAACGCCGTGGGGGAATAAATTACCTTCTAATATCAATGTATTTTGTTTTTCCTTCTACTCTTACACACGTTGTCTACATCTCTTTTTATTTACTCTCCTATCGCGGGTATGCTGAAAGAGATTTCTTTAGAAATAAGCATCACCTTTGTACGTATTTTTTCCTTCCATTCCTCTTGTGTGTTTGTAAATGTGTGTACTGTGTGTGTGTACGTTCCATTGGTATATGCATATTCGTTAACTCTGCCAATCACATCAACAAGAACGAGCTTTCTTCCCTAATTACCCATTAAATTCTAACACGAAAACTAGAAGGAAAATGTCTTAACCCACTTAGTCGTCCAATTTTCCCCCTCATTGCTGTTCCACATCAGATAGTGTGACAAGTAAAGCTTAAAACATGTTACAGTGTTTCTCGTAAACAGATCTGAGTTGGGTACCTTGTACTGCCTCCCCACATTTGCTTGCCGACAAGTTTCTTGAATGCTTTCTCATGTTCCAGCTATTATCGCATCAAGATACTTGTGCGTCAAAACGAGACACTGCCGTGTTGGGAATATTATCATTGTAAGATGAGTGTGTGTGTGTGTGTGTGGTTGTATGTGAGGCCTTCTCGTATGTCAAGTTTTACTTACTTCAGTTTTTATTCAATAGACGAATTGAAGGTGCGAAGATCTCTTATTATTTTGTTCTTGAAGATCTACTCAAACAATTTACTATCATTAGTATTGAGGATTTTCCCCTTTATTTATAAGCGTTGCTTAAAGTTAAGTAGTGATTAGCGACTGCTTAACCATACAATGTTGACGATTAAACTTCTCTTAATCAAATCTTCCATACGAATATTATAAATTCGAAAGTAACTCTCTGACTGTCTGTATGTTACCTTTTCATGCCTAAACCACTTAACGGGTTTCGATTAAATTTGGCAGAGAGATAGATTGCATCCCGGGAAAGGACATAGGGTAGTTTTTATCCCGATATTCCCACGGGATCGACACTTATGCGGGTGAAACCACGGGGCTCTGCTAGTAGTTTATAAATTAATCCCCTTATCTCATACTGAAATAGTTTTCATAATAAACAAAAGATTGACTGCGAAGCAGTAATCTCTTAAATACTTAGTATTCTTTATATTTCCATATTATTTACGAATAGACAAGGAGTACACAAACATTTCAGTCAGTTACGTCACGTAAGTGTGCCTGACGCAACTGCCGTGTCCTAATTAGTCACCACCGTGAACAAAAGCCTGACACCACAGTAAACCAATCCTATCGCTTAGAAATCACGCGTCGCCACGAATTCCAGAGCACACGTTCCAATTACGGAGTTCCTTATACGATATTCAGGAAACATAATTACCGTGGCTTGGTTCCGTCACTCACTGGAACTGCGCACACGACGTTAATGGCACTGGTGTCACGCAGATGTCTCACCTTGTTACTCTAATCTCGCTAATGTGAAGTACCTCTGTCTTGAGCTCAAAGGATTAGGAAGTTGCACTATTAATTAGGTATTTAAACTTTGATCTTATTGCAATATTTTTGGGCTCATATTTGCTCACTATAGCTTTACACGTCTTCAAAAAATAATCGGCTCTAAACAGGCATGCGCGAAGAAAACAAATCGTGCTTCTCAAACTCAAACTGTAAGCATTTATTTTAAATAAAGCAATTACAGGCACTTTTTAATTGTCAAGCTGCCGGAGGGAAACTCCGCTTCCGCGGCAAATCGCGGCAGAGCGGACGGACCTCCGGCACGATCTCATGGCGGCATGGAAAGCGGGCGGCGGCAGCGCAGGACACGGAAAGTAATGGGTAGCTCACCGTCTGATCAGGACCAGGCCCGTGCCGGACGGCGCGTACTTGTTCCACGCGCGCCTCAAAGAGATGTCAGTATCAAATGAAGGGGCCCGTTAGGGCCGAAGCCTGCCGGGTCAGCGGGATTGTCCGAAAGGGTTACCGCTGGCCCGGAACATAAAGGGCTAAGGAAGGAACACGGGTGGGTTTTAGTCGGTAAGAGTCTGACATTCCCTTCAGCTCCACCCAGAACGGGAGGGGTCATTTGATGATTTCCCATCCTGAAAAAAAAAGGGGTCTGTTGCCCATTAGCGTAGTAGGTGCCTATGGAGAAGAACGGGCAACGGGCTCTTATAGCATATCACAACAGTAAATTTGGAATACACAATGCTGCATCTGGCTTGAAGGCTGATCCATTATATTTCAGACTTTCAGCGCTATATTATGACAGTTTACTAGTATTAATAACACATTAATTGCAAAATAGTTCAAAGAAATTACCTATTATAAAAAAGATTCGTGATTTATTTTTCCCTTTGAATTGAACATTACCATTAATATAAAACTAATGCGTATGCAGCACACTTACCCGACTTTATTATCCTTTCTTTAGTAGAATGGGGTGCCGGGAAGTATATTAGTTCTTCAATTCCCACTGGAAATTTGGAATCCGCATCGCAAAAATAGGGGTCGTTGTCGATTTAGCAGTTTTAAAAGCTGAGTGTTGAATTTGGCCTTTTTTATATGTATAGATTCGGTTTTTCATTGTGTTAATATTTAATACGAGTAGGTGAGGGGCCGGTGGCTAAATAATAACAGCCGCACAGATCGATCGTTCAGGCGCGGTTGGTCTATGGATGGGTGACCATCTTTACATACCGAGGCCCTCCGTGCTTGGTAAAGCACGTTAAGCTGTTGGCCCCGGCTGTCATTCGTGGATCTTCGACAGTCGTTACGGGTAGTCAAAATTTTGACAACCAGTCTTACAAGGTGTATCATATTATCCAGTAACTGGGTTGTGGGGGTCAGACAGGCAGTCGCTCCATGTAAAATACTGATATTCAGCTGCATCCGGTTAGACTCGAAGCCGACCCCAACATAGTGGGGAAAGCCTATAAGGCTGATGATGATTTAATACGAGTAGGTAAGATACAGGTATTTTTGTCTGGGAGTTAACGCTGCAGACCTAAACAAATGAGGACGATGAATTGGAAATGAATTAGTATATTTCTATAGAAATCCTCTGCACCGTACAGTAGCTTCTAGGAAACTGAATAATTCATAATAACATGATGATACTGATAAAAAATATCGCTAAAATAATTATGTGTAAATACTTGTCACTGATCTCCATTATTTGCTTAAAATCACAAAAACCCACACGCAAATTCAAATGAACCGAACCACAATGCATTAGGAATTACACGCCACTACGTTCCACAACAACGATGCAGTGCTATATTTGGATACATTGATCGCTTAACATTACGATATCAAAGATTAACCCGTTTCAAACCGACAGTGGATACTGAAATAGTGGAATAAAATATGAGTTTTGAATAGAATTGGAATGAGAATGGAGTGTGTCATGGATAGCGGTTGTTTGCCGTGTCAAACCACTTGTAAGAGTCGACTGAGGGTAGGTTATTATAATGTCGTTTATGTCGGCTGCAGCCTGTCTGTGTATTTGTTAGACTCTTATATAGCTTTGTCTGATCTGAGTTCCGTGTTGAATATAATTATTTTTAAAGCTTTACATTGGGGCGTTTGCTAGAGTGATAGAAGTCGTTACTTTAAATCTTAGTTGTTATAATATTGACGTAAATTGAAGCCTTACTACACCACAGTTTACTTGGTGTCGTAAATGTAAATATTCAAGTGGAAGTTATGTAGATAATAATATATTATTTAAAATAAAATAATATTTTCCATTCAAGTCAATATGAATAGAATTTTAAACGTAAATGATATGAGTCCCACAAATTTTAAACGTAAATTATATAAATCCCACACTTTGTGTAAGATGGCCATTTACAAACGCACTATTACCGTAGCAATTTTTATATTGCTTAGGCAATGATTATTTTATGTCTTTGCGCTATTTTTTTACTTTTTTTGCGCCAATCAACAACACAAAATATGGCACACTAAACATCAAGTTGGAACATAACACGCAAGCCCATTCATACAATCAATGTAGCACATTCATTTGCGACAAGGGCCCCAATATAATTACTGATTTATAGCTCAGCGGCTATAACTTAACGAACACAATAATAAGGGGCCCGAACCATTCCGTCTCTGGCGACACACTGAGACACGTAGCTAGAACATTGTACGTAACACGGTTAGGTAATTTTGCTATATGCCTCTAATCCAATTAGCTATTAAGATTCGTGGCCCGAATATTAATTCGCTCCTGATTCGGCCGCTTTGTAAGGAAGCTGGGACTCTGACCTTATGTACAATGGAAGCTTTCATAGGCCGTGGTCACGTGCCGATTGCGATTGTGCCCATCGATTGTGTTTACAAAGATTGTTCTGTATTTTCTGACCTTCGGAAAATAAGCCTGGATTTTTCGCCGAATAGACGGATTGTGTGTATGATGTGTGATAAATTTTCTAGCTTTATTGGACCGATATCGTTTTATATCAGAGAAGGTCAGATAGGTCGGCTCGTAAACGCAGACATTGGCTAATATTAGATACAAATAAATATAGGTAGGTTATTTCGTTGTCATTTTAAATCTTTCTTAACAATAGAATATTAAAGTTACTTCAAGCCAAAAGACGACGTAGTTCTTAAGTTAGATTTAAGTTTTAGAATAGTCGAAATCTAGATAAACAAACAATGGTTTGGACGTTTCGTGACTATTGTAGGGAGGGGAATTAATTGAGGCCATCACTTTGAGTTGTCCCCACCATTTATCAGACAGTTTGAACAAGCTGTTAGAAACGTTCTGTTCGCTTGACATTTGTGAGTTCACACGTTCACAGACGATCACGAAACCGCTGGATTTCCACCTTGAATTGATACTGAGTCATTGTTTATTGAGAGTCATAATATAAATTGCGAGGCACTAAAGTAATATTATACTTTAAGGACTTAATCTTCGCGTTATTGGCCCAGTTGAAACATTGTTGAAGAACTATTATTATATTGGTTCTGAGAATCTACGACGATTTAATCGCTTTGAAAATTCCTAGAATCGGATCTAAGTTCAATAAATGTAGTCTGATTGAACTATGTCAACCGTTCATAATGACAACTAGCAGCATAATGAATGAAATCATTTATTGATCTTCAGGTTTTATAAAAACCAAAGTAAGCTCTACGACTCCGAAGACTTTTTCTGTGTCTGTCTCTGTGTATGTGTGTACTAACAAATTCTGATTAAATTCAGACCCAAGAAAAACTCTCCATATCTACATTAATTCAGTTAAGTTCATTAGCCCCATAAATCAAGCGTACCCATACATTAACTAATAATCAACGCTCAATTATAATATTAATCGTGATTAACGCAAACATTGCGGTCTAAGATGTTGCTAATAGAACCCGGAATCACATAACAGATGGCTACAGAAGGCCTGCTACATATGACGAGAGAAAACAGGGGCACGAACACATATACAGGCACATACGGCGATGTAAAACAAATGCCGGTCGCAAGTTCGCTTGCTTGCTGTAACGCGTATCTCATCTATGTGTGAATGCCTTCTCGAACGTTGTATTTAACCGTCCTTCTGTATATCTATTTATTCTCTGCCGGAAAACACGTCGGCGCCGGAATTCCTGATACGTGTCGCTTATGTACTGATACTGCTAATTAACTAAATACCTATATGTATATGCTTCGTAAATGACATTTAGGTAATTGAGCGTTTTCGACAAGCACTGTTGCGGAACTGATAATAGATGGATGTTGTATGATGTTGATAATTATGTTTGAGTGTCTAAAGATAAACTAGTTATTAAATACCGAAGTGGAATAAGTACTGCTAGGATTGTTGTTCAATCTTCAGCATAATTATTTTGAGCCCAATGAGAAGAAAAATATTGAATTCAGCACACCAACACACCACACCATCTTCACTGTGATTTTAACTTGCTAGACTAAAATGAGTTTTAATTTGCTAGACCAGACTAAAATATAACGAAGATGAGCTGAACTTAAAGTCAAAGTCAAAGTCAAATAATTTATTTCAAATAGGCACATTAAAGGCACTTTTGAACGTAACGTAACGTAACGATCCTCTAGGAGCCTTTTCACTGAGACATTCATTACAAAATGACATATCTCGTAAACATTTTCTAGCTCGTTACTTAATTAAAAATATCAACTGGAATTCGAAAAACGGAAACGTAATATCAATTTTATCACTTTTTATTGCAGACGAAGGGAAAATTCACAAGATAGTGCAGTGGAACCGCAACGGTGACAGCCAATCAGCGCTGCTCGATATTTTTGACGTCACCCCCGGGGAACCGATACAGGTATGTCTTTGTTACAATCAACGAATAAAGGTGGATGTGTGTACTTTATCTTTTCCCGGAACACGTTTGCTTTAACATGCCTTTCAGAGATTTCAGAGAGAGGGGGTTTTTCATGGTTTTCAGAGATTTTTTCTTGATTTCTTTTGCGTATTTTTTTTGCTTTTAGAGATTTGATATTACTTTAACCAAATTAATTTTTCGAAATCACAAACTAGCTATGGGTTATAAGGTTATAGTAAGGTCATGTTAAATAGAGATTAGCATGATTTGTCATAAATGACAGAATTACGATGAAGCCTTTTATAATAATTGTGAATCGTGCAATGGGAAAAAAAGAATCACGACGTGAAGCAAAACTAATTTAGTTGATATCCGGATCTAATACTCGTTAAGTCATTTTTTAAATCAAACGATCAGAGTAGCTATGTTAAAAACGATGTTTATTTAATGAAATAGGAGATATTGCTGACCTTTTACAAAACATGTACAGCTACCTCACTCTTCATTCCTACTATTCTGTTTTCCTTTTCCTCTAGGCAATGGCAATATCCCGAATGCACGGCTCTCTCTACGCGGCATCTGACAGACGAGTACTTCAGCTCCGACTTGCGTTGTGCGCCCGACGTTACGACGCATGCGTGAGGTGCGCACGCGACCCCTACTGCGGCTGGGACAGGGACGCCGGCGTCTGTAGGGAGTACATGCCAGGGTAAGTTTAAATTAAGAATGTATGAGATTTAAGTATTGCGAATATAAATTCGAACTTAAAATTGTTGGTACAGTAAAAATTATTCGTAGCACACATGTCAGGAGCTTGCTAAGAGCAGTGCAATTTGTTTCCGCCTCAAAACATATTTTCGAAGAAATTTAAATAATCTTGAAACTACAAATGTGCTATGTGTTTACCTACTGTAAATCACAATTTAATTAACATTTACTAAGTCACTTCGTAGCAGACTACGATGCGACGTAGCCAACTCACTGCTACGCGTAGTCTAGCACGGCCCTCTGGCCTCCGTACGGTACTAACTACTAATTACTTATGTACATTATGTCGTTGATAACCAACTATAGCCACCAAAACCATTTTTAAATAAACTATATAAAAACACATGACAATAATAAAATATTATAATACTTTTTTTTGTCTTCTTTCCAAAACAGCCTCATACAAGACGTAGCCAACGAGACTGCAGACATCTGTGACTCGTCCATCGCTCGTAAAAGCGTGTCAGCGACGTGGGGTCAGAGCCTTCACCTCGGCAGCTTCGTCAAGATGCCAGAGGTGCTACAGCCGAGGGCAGTCACGTGGTATCACTATTCTAGGGAGAAGGGACGTCATCCGATTACGTTCAAGTGAGTTACACTTATTTTGACAGCATTTACGTATTTTTTTTAGACATTTGAAAATACTTCAACCAAATTAATCTTTCGAAATCACAAACTAGATATGCTAAGGTTATGTTAAATAGAGATTAGTATGATTTTGTTAAGCCAACCACGGCCGAATAATTGCATGTGCGGCAAAGCCGCTTGAATAAAAAAATCTTTTGAAATCAATTAAGGCTCCGACCTTAAAAGAGAAAACCAAACTTATTTTATGTAGGTATCTTACAAAGTTAAAATCTTGTTTAAGATGTGTTGGTCAGAAGTTTATAGAGCAGTAAATAAACTAAGATTAATCGCTACACAACAAGGTAAAGTTCTAAAACCCACACCGAACATAAAATCGCTAAAAAGTTAAGTTACCCCAAACTTTCGAACAAACTTCAGTCCAAATTCACGAGCTCTCTTCAATTAACGCGTAAACCGTGAACTGAAACTCCGTCTAGATCTAATATATTTGCCTGATAAACCACCATTTCTTGTTTAATGCATCCCTCGAGCCCAAAAACTTTAAACGTTCCACTTCAAGCCTCCAACAACTTAATTGCCTACACCTGCAAAGTAATTTTCACTCGTACAGTCGCGAAGATAAATACAATTTGGATAGCTTTTAAAGTTATATGGAAAATACTGTAAGTGAACACGCATGCAACAACATTAATTAAAGGGCTCCCAAATCTTCGGTTATCGCACTTCCGCCGACACAATTAAAATGCAAGGGGAAACTTCGGTATTAGCGTTTTATGTACCATGTTTTATTCACCCACGGAATTGTTAAGCCACCCGATGGTGTAGGCGAAATAAAACCTAATCCTTTTGTGTGGGACATTCAATTGAGAAAAAACACTTTTTTTGGAGATAAAATTCATTTTAGACATCTTTTTGCCCGACTGTTAATGGAAGCTTTAGTTATTTTTATTTGGTTACTTTTCTTAAGTAAATTCTTATTAGGTATTATTTACAAGTCATCAATGTTAAAAGTTCAAAAACAATAATATTGATCCCCTTTTTTACAGTCAGACATTAATTTATTCCCAGACAGCCTCTTTGTAATGCAACCCCTTATTTTAGAATCCTCGAACTCATAATGAACTGAGATCCATTTCAGATATAGATTAATCACAAAGTGAGTCTATCCTTCATGAATATTGAAAGCATTCCCCAACGCTGGACGTCTCATTAAAATTTTAAACAAAAACATCAAATCCACAAACCGCAATATTTAATACTTTGTAGTAGGAGTAAACAATCTTGATCCTTGATAAAAAGTTATTTTTTTTTTTCTGTTTGTTTGCAGTAAACCGGAAAAGTACATTGAGACGTCGGAACATGGTTTGCTGATCATTTCAGTAAATGAAGCCGATGCTGGGAGATACGACTGTTGGTTGGGAGGATCTCTGTTATGTTCCTATAACATTACCGTTGATACTCACAGGTACAAAAAAAACCTAAGTTAAATATTAACATTACAAGTTTAGTAATAAATAAAGTTCAGTTTCTAAATAAAATGTATTTGGTTTGCAGATGCTCTCCTCCCGAAAAGAGTAATGAGTACCAGAAAATATATTCGAATTGGTGCCATGAATTCGAAAAGTACAAAACCGCGATGAAAACTTGGGAACGAAAACAAGAGGTAATCGTCTTATTTTAACTAATCATTCTTCAAATTGATCACATTGTGACCACTACTAATTTCCACTGTGTATTGTCACCTGTGTTATCTACTAATTCCTTTTATCTTTTTTTTTCAGCAGTGCGCGAGACAAAACGACTCGAATCAGAACACACATCCAAACGAAATAGTGTGATAGCTTCTGAACATCGCCTATCTCATGTTTCAGTCTGTTAATTATTATGCTGGAGCTATACCGATACCTTACGTCTCGGACGGCCTGAAGTACTTCAATATATTCTCGTGAGGAAATCCGTCAATATCATCCGCTCCATTACGATCTCATAGTGACTCCATAGTTGTGTACGTCGAGCTCAAGACTTAGTGCAGCCCGACCGAATGTGACTTCCTCTAGCTTTTCTAAAGACTTATTAAAAGTGTAGTGAAACTGACTAATAGTAATGCAAATAGTGCACCGTTCCAAACTCTCGGCGGGAACATGAATAGGTGATTATTGGACACTCGAAATTTTTACGAACACTTTTATTATTAAAAATTAAATGGAACGAATATAAAGAGCGTTGTGCGTTGCTTTGTTGGTAATTGGAATGTAAAATATTTAGTAATCGAAATTATAAGTACGCTTCGTTCGTTGGCTAAGAGATAGAACAATTGTTAGAGTTATGGGATGGTATTATTTGAATGTTTGTAGAAGATTTTATTTTATTATACTTTGATCCTATTTTCGCATTATAAATTATGTATTTCTAATCCTGTCTGTTTAGTTAAGTGTGTGCAGGTAATGTTTCTTGGTCTTGACTTTTGCAAACAGATCAAGACACATTATTTGTTGTAAACTAACGATTCAAATACAAAGATACGTATTGCCGTGTGTTGGTACCGCGGTCGTAATTTGAAATCTCCGAGGGTTGTGGGAGGGTTCGCCTCATTATTTTTTCCCCTATTTGTGTAAATAGTTACCTAATTTCATTTGACTGTATCTATTATAAGTGTACGTATAGTAAGCACGTCCCTAATGATAATGAGTATAATTTAAGCCTGTGATATATAAGAAACTCGTTTAGGAAATATATTTTTAAGTATTGATCGTGGACTTATTAAGACTAAAATTATCACTCATTAATATAGCTGCAACATTTATTTTTTGTAAAATCACGAATAGTGCTATAGTAAGAATATACTGAATTTAATTTTAATTAGACAGTACCTATCTACAAAGTTGTGAAGCAATGTATTCTAAACACGTATTACTGCACAAACTTATGTTTCATTTATGATCACAGAAATATATTATAAACTATTACATCGACTTCAAGGGCTCTCATCAAACTGTCTACTGATTTTAAAATTCATTATTTAAGCAGGCATTCTGAATTATTGATTAAATATTGCTTACAAATGATATTTTCTAACTAGAAAGACATTTTCAAAATACTCAATACTTACTACAGTTTTATGAGAGTTTATTTATAAGATATTATTTAAACTTATAGTTAAATATAGATTGTACACAAAGTAGAACACATAAGTCATTTTTAGAAAAGTATCTCTGAATATTTTTGTACAAAAGTCCTGTACCCATTTTAGCTCACTATTCAAGTATCAACTTATTTAAGATTTCATATCATACAATTGTACCTAAGAGCTTGTACATAATATTTCATTGTCACATCAATGTATTTACATTCGCAGCGGTCAAAATATAAAAAAGTATCTAAATTATATGAGTATTCTATATATTTTTTCTAAACATTTTTTCGAATAATGCCATTTAACATCCGCTGCCAGATTTTTGTAGTGTACTTTATTGTTTTAATACAAAAAAAAAAATATTTAGGCATTATAATCTGAATACTTTTTATTTCACGCTCTGGGATTCCGTCAATACGAAATTTTATTATTGTATCGTGTAGAAATTACTTTTATATTTAGTATTTTTTTCATATACCGTAGCATAAAATATCATAATTTTAAAATAATTATGTGTTCATCCTCACTTAACATAAAATTGTACTTAAGAGTATTAATTTATTCGATTGCTCATTAAGGTACCTACCTAGTTATTAAAGCTAAATTGCATTTTGTTATATTTATTGTAGAAAAAGTGATAAAAATTAATGTGACCGTTATTTACAATGAGCCCTTCGCTATAACTGCTAAAGTAGTAATTAATATAGCCTACTAGGTGCTTAAAGAAGCTTTCGTTTTGCAAATATTATATGTACAAGTATTTTTCAGACTTCTCTCATATCATAATGTACATACATAAATCGAAAAAGATTATAAATTCGTAAGAAATATCTGAGCTTCGTCGTTTATTGTATTAGTTAAGACTCAGTAGTACTTAAGTATTCTAGTGAATAAAACTACGGATTTCCCACTTCTTGGGAATATCTTGCGCAATAATTATAAACTAATTACTATTACTTATCTATACTAATGTAATAGCTCTGTAAATTTCACATGTTACTATATTAAGTTAAAAAATTCAAAATGTAGCGTTAAGATTTTATATAATAAATCTATGAAATGTATCTTTCAGTTTGTTGGCGTTTCATTTTGTTGAACCCTGCCTGCGCTACTGTTTGTTGTTATAGAGCCGTCATAGAAACACGAGGAGAAAATGTTTAAAATAGTGTCGATTCATCAAGTCGCATACCGGGTTGACATTTTCGTCATAACAGACCGGTCCGGAGCCAGGGGACCGGGGGCCGGCCCCTCGAGCAACGACCGAGGGACTATAAAAAGTGAGGGCGCGTAATTATATAGTGCCACTAAACTAATTTCACGATACATTGCCGACGAAATCTGTGCTTGGCACCGCCTCGCCTGACGACGAAATGTGATTTTTCTTTCGTAACCAAACGCCTGATTACTATTGTTATGTGTTATTTCATATGAATTGCTAATGTTGGTGGCAACGTGTTTACGATGAAATTGGCCCCCGTATTAATAAGCTGATGAAGGGAGCTGAATGGTTTCGACCTTCGGCTTTTCAAGGTTTTCGTAGCGTGCCTTATATTTGGGTGGTCGTTTTTATAATTACAGGGTTTTAACGTCATGCCAAACCGTGTTTAAGAGTGTGATATTGTAACCTATACCTACAGTAATTTACACTTGCGTAACGACGGTGACATAGAAAATAGTTACATGGGATGTTACGCCTTCAATTATTTTCTCATTAGCGCTCAGGAGCCTATCTACCAAACCTACCTACCTACCCCTCGAAGCCGTAATTAAAAAAGAAAGAAAAAAGTCGTAATAGCTTTTAAGCTTCGAGTTACGTTCTTATTTTCAATTGATATTAAAAAGCAATTAGATACCCTTTGTTACAACTAGCATCATCATCTGCCTGGCCTTTTCCCAACTATTTTGGGGTCAGCTTCGAGTCTAACCGGTTGCAGCTGAATACTAGTTTATTACCCTTTGTTACAACTAATGATCAAGTAAATGACATAATCAATATCTACCGAGCACGTGATATTACGACTGGCAACACAGACCAGACCCAGACTCCAAATGTTGCAATTTTTAATTACTCACTAGTATAACTGCAGACTGTCTAGCCAACCCTCTGTGTGTAAAGACTATTTACCGATTCGAAATCAGCAAATGCGCTCACCCTCATACCAATTAGCAATCCCACCGTCGGTCGATAAAAACTGTTATGAATTATACTGTATCATAAGCAAGGTACCAAAAACCGATTAACTCGTTCCACAAACCAGTGATTTGCACACTCGTAATTAATAAAAACTTGTTTGGTAAAGAAACCTTCCCTATTTTTTCCGACCAACCTTCTAAAGCGACGAGGGAAAATGTCAAAAGAATGGCCAGCAGTATTTCAATTTACGTACCGTATACCAACTTACTGAAAAAAAAAGTTATGCATAAAATTTTCGATATGTATGTAGGTATCGCAAAATGCATAACGTTTTTTTTCCTATTTTTTGTAAAAAAAATCGCGGTGTAGTCACCTACACCGTGACTTTTTAGTAGTTCTATTATTTATTAATTGATACTCTAAGTAGAAAAATGTACAGTGGCGGACTTAATGCCATACTTAGGCATTTTCTTCCAGTCAACAATTGCGCGATGTAGAGACAAACAGTGGTAGGTGCATTTTTTTTTTTTCAAATGGGTTAGCTCTTGACTCTAGTCTAGGTCAGAGGTGACAGAGACAGAGATAAAACTATCGTTTATAATATTATTAACGTATACTCTTGTGGAGCACAACTTAACGTGCTTATTATCTGCATTTTCATTCTAAAATAAAAGAAAAAACCAAATAAAACGATGAGGGCGCCACTAGGCGGTCGGCGTAGCCTTAAAACTATGTTAGTTAAACGTTTTGCTTTTACAAAGTATCAGTAATAAATATTACAACTCTAAAGTTACCACGTTTCTCCACAAAACAGACTAAAAAGCCACCGAGTGAACACTAAATAAACTCCCAAACAAGGTACAGAAAACTGATTAGTTCTACAAACTAGTGATTAGGATGCTGGGCTAGTTTAGAACACGGGGGGTTTAAGTGAAGCACATGCATTGTAAGCGAGAACCAAGTTGTGACAAGTTGGTGCTTCGTCTCAGGAAGTGTTCTGCAGATTAGATTGCAGATTGCACCATAAACCTACCCGAGAGCTAACAGATTTATCAAATGTTGGGTTATAGCTGTTCTGTGGTATGTTTTGGATTTAAGAGAAATTATGTGTTCCAGTTTTTGGTGTGAATAACAACTGATTTGTGGTCTTTGTGCGGGCTTTGCAACATAATATGAAGTTTCTATTATTCTAGAACTCAGCACATAGGTAATTTGCTATTTTTTTTCAGTAGAAGATAATATATGAGTGTGTGTGTAGATTTCAATGTAATCACCACTTTTAAACAGTGCCTACCTGTTTTGCGGTTCCCCCGATCAGTTTGGAAACTTTTTTTTATTTAACGACTGTCCCGTAAACAATTTAAGTAATAAATTACGCACATCAAAAACAAACAACGAAAGCTCAATTAAAACATCCGGAACAGGGCCCAAAAATTAATTATGACCGTAGAATAAAAACGCGTTAAAAATATATTTTTTTATAAAGGGTGGGTTCCGAAGCATTGCTGCATAAAAACCGTGTCTTCAATGGCATCATTGAAGCATGTAACGTTTCATTTCACGGTGCGGCCGCCGCGTGCTTGCGGAATTCGTCTCCATTAAATAATTACGCACAGCGTAAAACGGAGCGCAATTATTAATAGAGGGACATTTAAGATGGATGGGTTTTGTAGCCCTTACAGAAAGTGGTTACCAGTTAGCGATGCTTAATAAAATCATGTTGGCGTGAGCAATACCTAAATATATATACTTAAATATCAATGAAAATTATGTTGAAAATCTTTTCTCATATTTTTAACACGAGTAAAGATAAACGCGAAGGTATATGAAATGATACTGTATGTCATCATCATCGTCACTCAGTGTTTCTATCATTAACATGCAACCAAGCATGTTTTGTTACACGGAAAGGTAATAATAAAACAAATAAACTAGTCCTAAAATTATTGTAACAAAAGGAAACAAAGTCCAAGTAAGGAGGCTTTAAGTCTTTTTACCTTTTGAGTGTACGAAAAGTTTAAATAAACATAATTTGTACATTTTAACTTGTGGACACAATGTCAAGCCTGTCTCGTAGAGACCTTGGGAGTTTTAAACTATATGAGATTTAAAACTCTCAAGGACTCCCCGAGGCAGGCTCGTTCGTGTTGACATGTTCAGATATCAGTAAAGGTAACTCGACACACTACAATATATTCAATTGTTTTTTTTTTAAGTTTTATCTTTGCCAGAATTCTACCGACCTCTTCAAAACTTAAACCCAATGTACTTCGTTCCCTTCATCCCTGAACAGAAGCTTCTAAACAGAACCCTTAGCAACTAGAGATGGTCTTACCAAGCGAGGTCAGGCGGCTAATCCGTTATTACATCGGCGCGGGATGGGCCGTGGTGTCCCACTCTCGTAAGCGCATTAGTCGAATTAACAATTAGTCATGCCTACGTCTGCCCAAGTTTGCACAAATTTACATAACAATAAAGCCCTTCGTACACCCACGGTTTGTTATGGCGATTTTTAAATTAATTGGATCGGGAACCGTGGAGAATTTGTGGGCTTTGCTCCCTACGCGGTCAGTACTGAGCAAAATGTATTGGGAAACTGGACAGTCTGATTTTTATCTCACAGATAGCGTGCTTGTGTAATTAAAAATGGATAGGGCTTCATGGGTTCCAAAATGCGCAGATGCGCATTGAAAAGTATGCAGTGTTTCGAGTACCTACCTACTGATGAAATATGTAAGAGAGATGACTAAATGAAACGAGTATGACAGAGTTGCACTTATACCTATGTCATCATGATGTTTCGTGGCGTCAGCGAAGTTTCCTGTCCATACGCTCAAATCAGGACATAGGAATCCGTAAGCATAAAATAGTGTGAAGAAAAACATCGGTTTCCTCATGAGGAAACCGGATTGACCTAGAACCAACAATCCGAAGACATGTGACATCTACCAACCCGCATTGGGCCCGTGTTGTGGATTACGGCCCGCTTCCTCTGACTGGGAGGAGGCCTGTGGCCTTCAGTGGAAACATAGGATGATTATCCTAAGTGAATAAAAGACATGTAGGCAGGTATAAATTGTGTTCTGAAACAAAGCTTTATTTTTCTGCCGACAAGACTTTTCTGTTCCATTCATATCATTACTGAAACACGCAATAAACAGCACGTTCATTACACATTATTTGCAACTGACATCATTAAAACAATCAGTGCTATCGGAACGTAATCTCGTTATTAACTTATTGTGACAACGTTATGACGGCCGACGTTCAGTGGAGCGGCGACAGATACGCTCGCGTCCCACGAATCAAATAGGCAACGATAAAAGCACGAAACTAAATCGAGGCCGGAATAAGCAAGAACAATGGCGGCTTAAATTGTAGCATTGTGAACGAACAGTAGTCGACACGTCCGCGAAGAATAGAGTCATTTGCCTGTAACAACATTAATGCCAGCCTGACCCTCATACCATCAGTTTTTGTTTGTTAATCTACAGAAAAGGGCGTAACTCATTTTGTCAACTCGTAATTTAATTTCACTTGAACCCCAGCAACTCGACGGTAGGCGGCGCAGGACATGAGCAACAGCAATGTATTTTGTTAATTTATTGTCTGTTTATGAAACGATTTTAGAACTACAACAAAACAAAGGTATTAAAGTTCAAGGCTCCACCTAAAATAACGGCGAATCAATCGAAATTACCTCTGCCACAGCGACGTATTTTATAATAGGTACGCTATAAATTTCCAAAATTACAATACGCAATACGTGCAGTCCCATCGTTATCCTGAAAGTTTAATGTCCCTATACAAACCCACCGTCATCCCGGCCAAAGGTGACGGTCGCTTTTAGAAATGCTTAAAATGCAATTTTACGTGAGTACTTTTATTTATGGCCCCCAAAAATGTAAAATGCAAACGTTTTATTGCGGGGCTTTATAAAAATACGAAGAACAAACAATGTACTGGTATCCCGAGACGAGGGGACGTCGAGGCATATTTGTCCTTTCTGGAGATGCCGATGCAGCAAAACGTCTTAAGTAGGTGAATGAAGGTAAACGAGGGCTTTCCCTTAACTTTCTATATCGTTATTGAGCTCATATCAAAGATCCAACGAAAACACATTATGAAAGAATTTATTACCATAATTGCATCACGAGAATGTAAACAGTGATGATTTTAAAGTCTCCGAACAGACCCTCTGAAATGAATTGAAGATTCAAATGAGCGATAAATTTGATTACTCCGCTCTACAAAGAGATTTAATTTTGATAAATCAACGCTTACTGTTAGCACAGATTTATTATATTTGCTTCTGTGATGTCAGCCTTTTCAATACAATCGAAGTCGAACTAATCTAGTGGAAGATTATGCCTCTTGAATACAACCTTTTAATCAAGTAAGCGCAAGATTTTGTAAGGGAGTAAAAATATTGTGTGCTATTATAACAATATCTCAAGCCGTCCAATTAGCTTTTATATAGGTAAGCCAGCAGCGCTATTCTCGAGTCTACTTTGTCTGACATAATAGCGGCATTACCCTCTTTCGGGGCGTCGCGTCGTCGCAAAGTGTGTTGAAAAATGTGAAATATTTAAGATGCAAAATTTTATAATAAGAATCGCCGAGATTACACCTTGTGCTCATCTATTTTTAATGCTGCGCCGGCAAGTGGGACATTTTTATTGCCCCCAAGCTCCAGATTAGTTTTGTTCTGTGAATTTGATGCATATAAAATGAGCTCGATTATTCAACGCCCTGTGCAACTTGCCTAGTATTGTGCCCAGTGCAAATATGAATTCAAAATGAAGCCATATGGCTTTTTTGTCATGTTCTAAGAGTAGTACTACGATTTTGTTAAGAAACGTAATAGGTAAAATTTACCACGTTTCAAAACATTTATAAAATCTTTTATAAATGTTTTAATAATAATTAAATTATTTAATAATAATTATTATTATTTATTAATTATTATTTATTAATATTAATTATTTTAATTTATTAATATTAATTAATCCTACTTCCTACTATCCTACTCCTACTATAATCACACTAATATTATAAAGGCGAAAGTTTGTGAGTGTGGGTGTGTGTGTGTTTATATGTTTGTTACTTCTTCACGCTCAAACGGCTGGAACAATTTTGATAAAATTTTGTATGAAGGTAGCTGACACTCTGGATTAACATATAGGCTACTTTTTATCCCGATATTCCCACGGGATCGACATTTACGCGGGTGAAACCGCGGGGCGTAGCTAGTCCTATAATCCCATCCTATATCATATCCTATTCTATCCTATCCTTTTTTTTTTTTATCGTGGAGAAATGCTCATGCATACTGCACTACCACGGGGAGATAGTGCAGTTATGTGGGACTCTAACCCACTAAAACTCCACGGTGCCCTCCTCTGCCGCTTACGGCGGGAACACGGGCACGCGTTAGCACTCATCCGTGAACCCGCCGCGGCTGTCCGTTGCCGGACCCTCCTCAGGGGAGTACTCCCCATCACCGGCGCACTAGAACACATAGCACGCCGTGACCACCCCAGGGACCAAACCAGCACTTGGGCGCCAGACGACCCCGTGTCTGGGCACCCTTGGTCCCCCTGTGACGGGTCAGAACATTGGCCCCGCCGCCTGCCAATTTTCGGCTGCAGAGGATAGGGAGAGCGGCCAACGCAATACCGACACTCCTCTTCCCCTGCAGCCCCACCGCGTCCGCCATCTTACGGTGGCGACCCCGTTAAGGCCGCGGAAGGTAGGGAGAGCGGCGCACCGTAATACCGGCACTCCTCTCCCGCCGCGGCCCTCAACCCTCAGCCGCGACGCCCCCGTCACGACATCGCGGCCCGCCTCAGTTGCGATGCCGCCCAAGCGGCACCGCAACCTACTTTTGGCCGCTACGTCGTCGGCTTGTCAGCAAAAGCCCTGACGAGCGGCCCCTCCTCGGGTTCCTCTTAGCTTCACCGTGGGGGTCAAAGCCACGGCTACTGAGCCCCCCCGCCTCGACAATGCGGGAACCCACCGGGGGGATTCTATCCTATCCTATTCTATCCTATCCTATCCTATCCTATCCTATCCTATATCATATCCTATCCTATATCCTATAAACGCGAAAGTTTGTGAAGATGGATGGATGGATGGATGGATGTTTGTTACTCTTTCACGCATAGCTTATACTTCAAAATAACACATAGGCTACAATTTATAAAAATTTTGAGTGATTTGGCCAATATAAAGATAAGTATCAAGTAAGTCGGAAAAATTCCTGCCCTCTGAGAGCTATCTTGGCGTACGCTGCCTAAACCGTTAGAGTTACACGAAGATAATGTATCGTGGGACTGTTTGTCTTAAACAGTTCTAAATAAAAATCTGCGACAGCATATATCTACCTTTTATATGGAAGCCGTTAACATCATAAATATATAATAGCTTGAGCCATAAATACATTTAAATTGGATACTTTTTTACAATGCACATTTTTAGAGTTATATAAATTTAATAATTAAATTTATTGTTACAGAATGTAAGTACATCCATGGTGATTGTTACATCCTGTAGCAATTCCAAATGGGTATATAGATTGCATTTGGTATTTTGGGTAACATTTGGGCTGTACAAATTGTATTCACAAAATATCATTAACATCGACAATAAGAATCAATATTAGCTATGAAGGGTTGAAAGTTATGTGAAACGAACAAGAAATCTATTGTGAATTTCTCCGAAACCCAATCGAAATTACGACAGCAAAGTATGACATTCTGTATCGAATAATAGTACAAAGGAGAGAATACGAACATGTGCAAAAAATATCTGGCGTTGTGCATTTGGGAATTTCGCGTGACAGAAAATTTAATACGAGGGGAGTCTAATATTAAACCTTGGGGACCCATCACTTTTAATATTTGGTCGGAATCCTAGAGGGCTCCTAAATTATTTACCAAATGGAAAGGTAATGGTCGAGGAAGAGTGCGAATGAAGGTATGCAAATTTTATAAGCACGTATTGTTCGCCATAAAACGTGTTAGCTCCTCTTAAATCGGCGTAATGAAGAATTCGCGGCCGGCAAATGTGTTCACACAACGTTACCCGCCTAACACCAAAAGTGAATTTGGTTTTATGTCGTAATTATAATTTATGGTATCGTAAAATGTGGGATTATAATTTCAGATCTTACATAAACACATACTTTTACCCTTTACGGAAAGAGTACCATTATGCTGCACACGAAAATACGTATACACGCTCTCAGTTCTTCTGTGTATTTTTCTGTATTTTTTTCCAATTGTCACCGTATTATTTTCGACAGATTGTCTATTAAATTCGTATCACCGGATGAATAACCCTCGAACTTAATAACCTGCGAACGAGCCAAAGCGACCACAGCGCAGTCGCTAGAAAAATATCCGATTCATACGAGCGCTGAACAAAATTGAATTGTATAACAATTGGACCTTTTAGCTTCGTAGTCGGGAAAGATTTATTGGAAAAAAATCACCATTAATTCGCACACGTGTCCTCAATTAGGGCGAAGGGGTGAAACGGGAGTCACGGGCCATAAAGAGTCACGCATCGTGGACGCCTGCTAATGACGCCGGTAGCATGGACCTGCGAGCAATGTACCTTATTACGTAGGTAGGTAGAGGTACCACACATTCACGGCGGTAAAACTTTGTGACGTTTAACTAGTTTTGGTAATTGCGAAAAAGTTAGATAGTACCTTCATGCTTGTAGGAGAATTTACTAATCAGGGTTGTGTTGCCTTTTGTTACAGTACCTTGAGTACCTGCATGCCTTACATTAAATACTTAAAATATGCGATTAAGTACAACAATATTATATAGATTTGTCTATGTAGATACCACTGGCATTGAGTGTCTCATTACCTAAACAGATGTTTGCCTGTTGTTGAAAGTAGGGACAAAAAATAATCCTTAGTTAGGCTTAATTTTTAAATATAAAATAGTTTTTTTTTATATATAAATAAACTGAACATTATTATTAGAAAATAATATTTTTGAAGCTGTAGTGAGTGTTTAAATTTAGATATAAATGTATCTGAAACTAACGCGGAATGCAGCAGTTCTGTGCGGTAAGAAGATGCTCTAGTTTTAATCTTGTCAGTAGACAAGGTTAAAACCAGAGCTTATAGCCAGAATTAGTTGTTTTAGCTACAAACTACGGAGCAATAACTCCATAATTTGGTAACCAAAAACGAAAACAAACAGTTTAGAATAATCTGCTCAAAATAGCCTGCCATTGTGGCGAGAAATCTGAGATAAAGCTTTGTTAAACAGCTGCAGTACCTATCAAATGTCATTCAAAATTGATGACATCAATAACAAGACGACTAGAATTACAGGCACGCGCCGAATGATGTCTGAAAATGCATGAAAATAAAGAGTGACGTCACAATAGGCGTATCAGTCTAAGCTGAAGGAAATAAACTTTTTATCTTTTTATCACGAATTTTTTGTGTCGAAACCAACTCGAAGATTCGAGGAACACGTTGCGTTTTTTATGTGCTATTCAAATGAGAATACCTTCAGTCTACGTCAAGTCATAAAAATAATCTTCACGAATTCGCGAAATAAAATAAATAACATCTACTTAGGGTGGAATAAAATTGACGTCTGACAGTTCTAGTATGGTAAAACTGTCAAAAATTCAAAATTTATTCTCATGACTAGCTGCGCCACGCGGTTTTACCCGCGTAAATGTTGATCCCGTGGGAATATCGAGATAAAAAGTAGCCTGTATATTAATCCAGGGTATCAGCTACCTCCATACAAAATGTTATCAAGATTGGTCCAGCTGTTTGAGCGTGAAGACTTAACAAACAAATAAACACACACTCACAAACTTTCGCCTTTATAATATTAGTGTGATAAGACTTATTCTCGGTATAAAAGTTTGGTGGAATTCGCCCTTAATAGCGTAATATTGATGCAAATGCCAAAGTGTATGTTCCACGTTCAAGTATAGAAAACTTCGTGTTCGAAGAGAGAGAATGATAAAAAAAAATTAAATATTCTTTTCAGCCGAATGTCATCTAATGACTTTTTTTGTAAACAGTGTCAGAAAACAATCCGTGAGATGAATAAAAACTTTAACGACTTCGTGTAACTTCGTGTGTGCGAGTTTTATTCATAAACTGCTTTTTGGAACATACACTAATAAATACACTGGGCCGCAAAGACGGCGGGTCGGTTATAAAAATGCGATAACTTTTAAAATATTTGAGCAATCCTTTTAAAATAAAAACTAAAATATTTTTTTTTTACCGTATACAAAAGAAGTAAAACCTTTTTATTTATTTTTGGTGATTGTATTAAAAAACCATAAATAAAAAATAAAAACGATTTTGAAAATTTTAACAACGTTGAAACAATTTGTTTTACTTTTGTTTCTGTTTATAAACATGGCATTCTTGTGCAGAAATTCATTATTCTGATCAAATTCAATTAAAAACATGCCACTAACCCCTGAAGAAAGTACCAGAATTCTGACAATGCTTGAAGACGGGTGCAGTCAGCGTTGTATTCCGAGAACTGGTCTGTCACTATCAACCATTCAAAGAGTGCTCCAGCGATTTGAAGAGACTGAATTTAATATTCGCAGACCAGGAACAGGTCGAACAAGGTACACTACAGCGCGGGAGGATCGATATATCGATAATATATGGCTCAGCATCGGCTCTGAAATTTGGTGGAAAGCATGTCAAACCGTATAACAGCTGTATTAACAGCTCGTGGTGGCAATACAAATACTAAAATGTGTAAAAATTGCAAATCTGATACGTAGCACATTTTTCGAAATCTAGTGAAGAAGGTAATTTTTACTTAACTTACTTTTATTCCATATCAATTTCATAATCTTGAACTTTTATGACATTAATTTTATTGGTTTAGGCACTATAAAATTGTCTATACGGTCTTTATTTCATAAAGCTAGTACCAATATTTTGGATGTTATTGAGGTTTTTGTTGCCAACCCGCTTTCTTTGCGGCCCAGTGTCTATCAGGGTCGAAATAGGTGCCAAAATTATGTTTATGCTTAACCTGCCTACCAAGCTATTCGGGTTGGTACATATCTATATCTACCGACTACCTACCTACTTTCCGGGGAGTTGGAGTCAGTTAATCAGTCTCCAGCGTAGGGGTTCATTTTGTTTATTTGAATGTTCACCCAGATTTAGTAGAGAGGAGCGCCCAACGACTGAATCCGAGAGGGCTGACTGCCAAAGATTTCGCCTAATTATTTTCTAAAAATATACCAGCTATATTTTTTTACTCGTGTAATAAAAAATGTAGGTATAATGTAATGTAATGTATGTATGTGTGTAATGTATGTATTTTTATCGCCCGAAGCGATGCGCGATGTACCTACATGGTAGGCAAGTGTACAAACATGCCGTGAATGTGTATGTAAGCGTAGGAGCTCGGTCAGCGGGATTGTCCGAAAGGGTTACCGCTGGCCCGGAACATAAAGGGCTAAGGAAGGAACACGGGTGGGTTTTAGTCAGTAAGAGTCTGACACTCCCTTCCGCTCCACCCAGAGCCGGAGGGGTCATTTGACGACTTCCCACCCTAAAAAAAAAGCGTAGGAGCTCTCGATACCGTCCGAGACACTGGCAAAGTTTAGTAGCGTCAGCGTAACACACACACTTCCGGTGTGTGTTACGCTGACGCTACTAAACTTCACGCTCAAATACACAGTGTTTGTACACGCGGTTACCACAAGTAAAGCGCGCGTCGCTTCGTAAAGTAAAAACACCGGTTAAGTGCGAGTCGGACTCGCGCACCGAGGGTTCCGTATAAATTTGCAGGTATGTAAATACTAGGGATGCATCCGATACCGATACCGATACGATATATCGGCGATACTTTAGGTTTGCCGATATATCGGTATCGGCGATATTTTTATGGCCGATTCAACGATACTTTTCAAATTTCGCGCTTTAAAAATGTAATGTAAACGCGCGTGTTGTCCCGTCTATTTCGTTGCAAACGAGGCACGAACTAACTATGCTCGGGGAAACCCCGCGCTTTATCCAGTGTTTTGTTTCGCCCGCCCGCTTTGGCCTTTGGACTCGCACATCTATCCCATTTCGTTAGGTTGAATGTTGTTGCGCGTAGTATTTTTCCATGCAAATAAGATTAAGAATTACATATCGTAATTGTTTGTGTATTGTATGTCATTTATAACTAGTCGTTTGAGTCAAATAAAATAAATAGTAGTCATATCAACATCAAAACACAAAAGTGCTATATGGCATCACTTTGAAATTTCGACAATTGATAATTCCATAAAAATCTTATACCTAAATGTTAATTTTGATTTCTAAAACTATTAATTAATTGTGTTTTATTTAATCTACCTTCCTTTTTGAATTCAGTAAGCGTATCGGTATCGGTATCGGTATCGCCGATATTTTTATAAGAGTATCGGTATCGGTATCGTATCGGCATAAAGGCGTATCGGGGCATCCCTAGTAAATACATAGTTATCACGGGATTTTTTTTGTAATGTAACTACAAAGTTATGGTTTTCGGATTTTTCCTTTACTTGTGCTACATTACATTACTGCTTGCCAAATTTTTCTAGGTCAACGGGAAGTACCCCATAGGTTTTGACTCCGGAACATAAACGCCCGTATCTTTTAATTGCGTTGACTTAGAAGTTTGATTTCGTCACTGCTTCAAGGGATTGCAGTTCTGAGTATTTGATAATAATTTCAACTTGATAACTCCACGCGTGCCTGAGAAAAAGGATCTTGACAGACGGACAATGGAGTGATCTTATAACGGTTCCGTTTTTCCTTTTGAGGTACTTAGCTAATTGCGTTATAAAAATATTTTCCTTGACTGTCATCATTCTTTTAGCAAATTATTATAAAGGTTATCAAGGTTATCTATCATAATTAGGTTTTCATTTACCATGAATATAAAGAAGCGTTATAGGAATATTTTCTAAAGTATAATTTTCCTTTAAATGTGCCGTAAACGAAACTACAAATCTATTTAATTAGCTTACCTAATTAACTTCAACGCTCGGGAGGAAAAAAGAAACATTTTATTTTCCACCGAATAACTTCTTAGTGGCTGTTTTATATTAGAACTAATGTTTTATGAAAGAAAAGTTAATTATACTTACCGGGGTATTACTTGCAAATAAACTTCATCTACTGAAAGCATAATCAACCATAACGCTCTCACTGCTGGGGTAGGTACAGGCCTCCTCTATGTGAAAGGGAACTGGACTTCGACTTTTTTGGTTCTAGGACATGCAGGTGTCCTCACAATGTTCTCCTTCACCGTTTTGAAAGCAGTGGTGATGAAATTAATTACACAAAGTAAAGTGTCAGCCTGGGTTCGAATCCACGACCAACATCTCGTAAGTCGGGGCTGTTACACTGGGTCACCACTGCTCTCATCGACTGAAAAATATGTTAATTTTACAACGTAAGTTACATTGTGGTTAAATATGAAAACTTCTTAGATACGCCTCTGAGTTTATTTTGGTGGTTCTTCTCAGAGTAATAAGTAGTTGGCCTAGTTGGATAGCTAGCACCGACCTCATCTAGTTTTTAAAATATCATTGATGTGTATTGATGTGATTAATTGCTGTGTTTGCACAAACCTACTAACAGAAATAAAACCATTTATCATTTAGAAAACTCCAGGCTATTATGGTTTCTAATAGCAATGCTGCTAAACTCTGATTTTAAGTTGCTAGACCAAAATGACAGCTAATATGTACTAAATAATGTCATGTTGTCAAAAAAATTTCGATCGCAGCTGTAATTTTAGTCTAGCAAATTAAAAATCATAGTTTACGTCATTCCTACAGGTTATAAATTAATGACATGTAACTATTCAGTAGTAGATTCTTATGCAAATATAGATGAAGAGCAAACTCTGAAATATTAATTATTGGTGTTTACATATCGAACAATAGAGTTGTACAATTAGCAATAGACATATGGATGTCTATACCATGGACTACTGTGGTGTAAGGAGTATGTACTACTCAGTTAATAATGAAATAATCATGAATAGCCATAAATAATCTGCATTCGCGATTTATTTGCCAAAACTGTAAACAATTATGAGTTTATGGAAAAATAACTTTAAATCCTACACAATAAAGTTTTATTGTGTAGGATTTAAAGTTATTTTAAGTACCTATTTAGGCACATAGCGATATCGACATTAAGTAAGTTTGGTCATTAATGCTTATACCTTGTTCTTATGAGATGAGACAGTAACATGGCAGTTAGATGACGTCACGTAGCAAAATCTTTAGGCTTTTCAAAAAGATGACTGATGAAGTTGACGACTTTTGCGATGCCGCACCGCTTTGATGGGAAGGCAAGGGCAGCAGTGGTAGCCCAAATGTAACGGCCGCGACTTACGAGTCGTCGGTTGTTGGGTCGAACCCAGACAAACGCTTTACTCTGAGTCTGTGTAAATTATTATCATCACTGCTCTCAAAACGATAAAGGAAAACATCGTGACGAAGCCGGCATGTCCTACAACTAAAAATTCGAAGACGTGTGAATCCCAACCCGCACAAGACCCGTGTGGTAGATTACGGCCCACTCCCTCTCATGGAGAAAAGGCCTGTGTCCCAGCTGTGGGAACATTATAGCCTGATTATGTATAGCTTTGATATGTGTTGGTCGTATATATGTTTAGGTAACTGTACCAATCTCTAAATTCGACATACAAGTACCTACATAACTCACATAATACTAAGTCTCTATTGGAAATCCTTGTCACAGGTGAATTGAGCCCAACGTTCCATTCCACGCACTACAGTGGCACCGATTATGGTCAAGATAATAACGTAAACCACTGTTTATCCGTTATATTATGCTTGATAAGTGCCCACAAATGTGGTTGCATTGACTATTTGGGCATGTTATATGTTTGATAGGGGTAAACAACTGCATCCTGAATTACTTGGGGAATAAGATATGGGAAGCAAGTTGTTTGTATTTTGCAAGTTCATTTTGCACCTTTCCGTAGTCACTCTAATCACTCCTCTTACCGACTTAAGGGGACTACATGACCTAAAGCGTGGTCAGTGTCGGACTACGTAGAAAAAAAGAGAAGCGCGATGACACAACGCTGGTAATTTATTTCAAAATATGAAGCAATTATCTATCTACAAAAAATCTATTGTTTGGACTTAAAAATTAAAACACTATTGCCTTAGGATGTTGCTTGTAGCATATATCCTGAAGAATATCATTTTTTTTTGTTTACTATTGTCAAACATATACTTTTAGGCATTATAAACCTTGCTTTCTTTTCGTTTAGGTCGTGTAGTGCCCTTAAGTGACAGCATACAAAAATAATTCGAAAACAAATTCAAATTTATTTATTTGTACACATAGGTGTAATGTAATGGTGACACTGAATGTGATGGTGGACTTGATGATATAGAACAAAAAAATATGCAGTGACACTATGTGCTGCCTTGCAAGGAGTACAAATAAACTTATTAACAAAACTCTTTTCTTAAAAAAGAAAATCACCTCGACACCGTTCGAATTTCAAAGTTATGTTTAGCGAATATAATGCCGGTTGCAGACCAAGAGCTAAGCTAAGTCAGTCTAGCTTAGCTTGCATAGCTTATGTAGTTTTTCATACTTGTGTACAGACCGCAAACTATGCCACATGTACACTGAAAAAAAAGAATTGTTGAATGTACTAAAGTACCTAGCGTAGGTTGAGTAATGAACTGCCATAGTCTACCCTTTTCATAGTTAATTTTACTATAACAAGAGTGAATTTAACAAAATCCACTATGTTGATTTTCATAATCAACCAGTTCTATAAATTGGTAAAATCAACAATTTCGTGTGTAGGACCTATATAACCCGCGGATTTGATAAAATTTACGCGGAATTTAGTAAAATCAGTCATTCTTTTTTTTCAGTGTATGAAAAACTGGCTCAACTATGCGAACTAAACTAACTTAGCTTAGCTCTTGGTCTGCAACCCGCATATAACGTGCAGCATCCGTTCACAGTAACTTTACGTCTGAGTTTGCGTCACTGTCAAAATCACAGTGATCTTTATTGCCGTTGCAATAAGGTAGCTGATGGATTTGCTTCCATTGAGTTTGTCAAATTCACAGAGATTTTAACTATTGTTAAAATAAGGTTCTATTGGTGCCGATTCCCTTGTCCACTAACTAAACTAAATTTACGATCAGTGCATCTTTTTCTTTCTATGTCATCAAGAAAAGGACAGAATATAAATTTTAATATTTTAATTTAGTTCTGTCAAATTAATCAGCGCCTGACACTTCTCCATACAAGTTTAGACGTGATTAAAAACTTTCCTACTAAAATTACGTCAATTTACGTCAGGCGCAGATTAATTTGACAGGACTAAACTAAAATTTATCTTCTGTCCTTTTCTTAATGAAATAGAAAGAAAAAGATGCACTGAACTTAAATTTAGTTTAGTTTGTGAACAACAGAAGCACCATTTTGGTGTTGCTGTCAGCAGTTAAATAACTGTCCGCTAAATCCTGATTGATCCAAAACTATTTTGTGCAATCATTGATTTTTTTTTGTTTTGCTAAATACACAGCTCCATCTTCTTTTGTTTATTGCGTAGGTGAAATTAGTGTACCTTAAATTAAACATTTCTAATATTAACCCTAAATAAGTCAGAAACGTCTATTCAAATTAAAATAATGAAAACTTAACAGTAAGTAGTTTGAAGAGAAATACTGAAGTACTTTTAAGGCTTTGAGTTTATTATTCAAAAGCACCTGAGCGACTCCTGATAGGTCTCTAAATAGATAATGTAGGCAGGTACCTACTTAGTTTTACTCTTCAGGCTACCATTAACCCCTTTCAAGACTTTTTGGAGAAATGGTTATGACTCGACGAAAAATATAGGCTTTTCTATTCTAGTTGTTTTGTTATGCGTGTTAAATTATTTTGCGAAATCGTTCCCTTACGATCGTTAGTAAAAGCCGTGTCTTCTGATCAGGTTCCATTCGAGGGTTTTTTTTATTTATTTTATGTTATCTATTGGCTATCTAGCAGCAAGCAGTGATTCGAGCATAACTTTGCTTAAGTCAAGTTATATCCGGGTCAGCGGGATTGTCCGAAAAGGTTACCGCTGGCCCGGAACATAAAGGGCTAAGGAAGGAACACGGGTGGGTTTTAGTCAGTAATTCTGACACTCCCTTCCGCTCCACCCAGAGCGGGAGAGGTCATTTGATGATTTCCCATCCTGAAAAAAAAGGCAAGTTATATCACTATAAGTGAGTTTGATTTCCAATTAGGGATAAGTTTAAATTAAATATTCATACTGTCACTGCTCTACTGAAAGTCGTGTCTACACGCGTGTGGCTACAATTTTTAGTAAATTATTATCATCATTTAAGTTGAGTATGTCATGTTGAGTATACACAGGATTATTTTTATATTGGCTAGCTAAACTCCGCAGACGATGATAAAAAAACATCAAATCTTTTTATCTTTTATTTTATCGTATTTCTATACACATTGCGTCTGCGGAGTTTGGCTAGTCAATTTAAAATAACATGCTTTCCTAGTTTGCGTCAATATTATATCATATTACAACAATCGGAAGCAAAACCCCAACAATCCTAACCTTACGGCTAAACAGCATCATTCAGGCATCTAAACCACATGCTTGACACCAGCAATGCACACAAGACGTGCCAGACGGGTGTCCGGTTACATTTGCGGTTTCTGAGCGATGCATGTGTCGACCGCACCGTTCCGCGCGACACCGCGCCCGCCGTGCCGGACCACTGCCGGACCACCGGTACGCACCCTGCATCACTGTCATTGCTGCATTCTCACCGCATTAGTCCAGGATTGGAATTGTCGGTTTTGGTTTTGTTAATGTAAGTGTGACGGGCGGGACGTTTAGATATCTTATTTGCTTAGCGAGTTACTAATCTAAGACAAAGTGTTAAGGAAATTGTGGTTGAAAGATGGCGGTATTTACCTATGACGTGTCTAGCGACACATCTCCATGTCTTTAATCGGTTGAAGGACACTGAACGAGACACAATAAAAGTTTTATTTTTATTTCGTCTAGGGGCGTTTAGATTCCCGCAAAGTGTTAAAGGGAAGCGGTGGTAGCCCAGTGGTATCGGCCCCGACTTAGAGTTGTTAGGTCGTGAGTTCGAACCCAGGCAGGCACTTTTCTTTGTGTATTAAATTTCATCAACACTTCTTCTTCGTGTCGCTGACACGACTGTATCTTAAATCTTGTTTTCCCAAAACTTTGCCACTTGCACGACGTTGTCGGTGGCAGCGCAGAGGCCTTTCTCAAACCCACCCCAAACGGCTCTTTCAAGAGCCAATCCCCGGAACTTAACTACGAACACTGCTCTCAAAACGGTGAAGGAAAACTTCGTGAGGAAACCGTGGAAACATGTGGAAAAATGAAAAAAAATCGAGGACATGTGACATCTATACGGCCGCACTGGGCCCGCGTGGTGGA
The DNA here is from genome assembly GCA_927399505.1 of Luperina testacea. NCBI lineage: Eukaryota > Metazoa > Arthropoda > Insecta > Lepidoptera > Noctuidae > Luperina > Luperina testacea. The sequence continues at coordinate 9,738,823 of OV656768.1, read as the reverse complement.
TTATGGCCCACTCTTATAGAAAGGAGACCTGTGTCCTTATAGTGGGAACAGTATATGCTGATATGAGTATGGAAATGTGACAATGAAATTTAAATATGCAAAACTTTAAATTTACTGTGACATTAAGCGCAAAATACGCAATCTTTTTAAACAAACTGAAGAAAATTACTTCTTGATTTAACCTACTTTCAAGATAATTCCAGCGAAATTGTTGCTAGAGCGTACAATTTTTCTAGAAACGCTTAGATCCTTACAAGATTGCAGTATCCAACTTCAAGATGGCTACAAGACAAGAGTCTCAACTCGATATATTCTAGAATAGATATAGTAAAACAAATTACTTTGTATTATCCGTTCCCAAGCTTGCCAAGTAAAGGACTCCAAGTTCCTCCTCGAGCGAAGATAGATATCGTTTTGTTTTGTAACTTGGCTGTTTGCATACCTACGAGATTACTTAGACATTCTATCATTCATGATTTCCAGAAGTATTTATTGAGATTTATTGTTTGGTTAAAAATTAAAATCAAATTAAAAATTAAAATTGTCTATGAATTCTTCACACAAAATAACCATGGAATAGTTGCCATTTTTTTTTTTTATTCTAAGTAGGCTTGCGAGTTGACCTCGAGTTGACCTTATTTATAGTAGTAAGTATTCTGCACAAAAATATATAACAAAAAATAAATCATACACTACAGAATATAAAATGGGCGGCCTTATCGCTTTTCGTGATCTCTTCCAGGAAACCCTTAGGGCGGGTTGTTTCACGTCCACATGACGCACGCGTGTACGTAAAAAATGGCGCGAACTATAGAAAAATCATTGTTCCAAATTACAATTACAAAATTATGGCCTTGTAGCACTTGAAGTACGTTATTTGACGTACGTATGTTACGTTAACCAACCGTTGCAAATAAGCCAGGGTCAATTTTTTGATCCGTGGTTAACTCGACTAATTGTTAAAAATTGTAGGTAACTAATGGTCAACTGGGTCAACTAATAGTTAATTACATATTTGACAATTCAAAGACAAACAATTGATCAAAAACACATTTTGCCAAAATTTAACCATTACTATTTTTAACAATTGGTTGAGTTAACTACGGATCAAAAATCCGGCCCTTAGTGATTGAAAACTTTTTAACTGCTAACTACGGGTAACTTATCTTTATAGACAGTACCTGGGTACCGTGCGTGCCAAAATTATAACAGCAGTAATATTTCTGTCAGTATAAATATTATTTAAATAAAAAATAAAACATAGCGTTATTGTGGTTATATCCACATCAAGAATTATTATCAATCGCAGTTTTATTTTATTTATTCATCTATATCATTGTACGGCTAAAAGCTTCCATACATAATCTGCTAAGATATTCTGAGTGCGGTATTAAAAACCATTTCAAAATGTTTGCTAATTCCTCGCCAGAAAAGAACAATCGCGGCGCGTGAGTGCTGTGTGTTGTGCATTACCCTCTAGACCGATGTAGAATATAAAAGATAGCGATTTTCATGTGTAGGTGGATCGTTGCACCATTTCATCACACAGACGTGGATAGAAAGACCACCCTAGAAACGGAGGAAACGATAGACAAAATGAAAGATCACAACATTTCTCGCCGCGATGTCAAATTTTCCAAAAGAAATGTCACTTAGTCTTCGTAGATTACAATTTAGATAAGTGCTCATACACACGAGCTACTCGCGTCGACGACATAGGCAACTGCAGACGTCGACGTGTTGGCGGCTCAACGCATCGACGGCTGCAGTCGCCTCTGTCGTCGACGCGTGTCGCTCGTGACGTATGCACACTAAGTGGTTATGCTACAAGTGCAAGAGAAGCCAACACAGTGTGACCAATATTCGTTTACTTTCTCCCCTCTAAGGGTTAGCTTTCGCCTGGCAATTGGGCAAATTGGAGGCTACTTATGATCAAACTAAAATGCTTAACACCTCCTTTTTTTGATCTTTAAAATAGTAATATAACAAGAAACGATTTTGCTATTTCTTCAAATGGGAAAATAACAGTGATTATAACTGATTAGTTACGGCAAGCAAACGTTACAAGTATCAACCCTGCTAACGAAAATTCTCTTTTCGAAAAATCACAAAACGTTTATATCTTGTACCATACACAATTGAAACAGTAGAGATTAGAGGGTATAGACTAGTACACCAACATGAGCCGGGATTTTCACTACAGCTTTGTACATTAACTTCCTTTATACTCGTGCATTTAAAGACAATGGATTGTTTTATTTATTCTCACTGAACGAAAATTGTGGCATACGCCAGAAGGCACTCCGCGTTAGAATGTTATGTTTTAAAATGTTTTGATGAATTTTCTGTTTAATGTTTCTACAGGTAGTTAATGTGAGTAAGCTTTAGATTTATTTTCTCTTCGAATAAAAAAAGGTAACCCATTGTGAATTATTTATACTTATTGATATAATTCAATATACATATATAATACACTACTACATACGCGCACTACACACATTACTAAATTATTCTTTTTTTTAATTGAAATTAAAAAGTAAAAAAAAAATACTTAAAGGTTCAAAATAAATGTAGTCAATAAATATGCTGAGCTACTGATCGCCAGATTAATTTGAGTAATAAATTTAACTTCTAATTCTAAACACCCGTGCCTTTTCTAATCTTTACTCTTTTCCATCTTGATTTCAATCTTCTACAAATGACTTTAGCCATCATCCCTATGTAACACCCTATCTGGCCGGCCATTGGCCATCTGACAAAGCGTCATCGGCTGATGTTTGCGAAACGAGATAAGCGTGACCGATCTCTGGACACCCTTGCAGGAAGTGACGAACAGAGTATCGTGGAGTTTGTGAGATGTAAATAATATGGTGACGCAATATTAGGTATAATGATTATTTTATGAAATATGAATCAATAGGGTTATAAGAACTTAAAAAGTTGTATTGATGATTGTAATCATTATAATTTTGTAAATACATAGGTACTTGTTACGATCGCGAATCATATTTTGTTCAACATACAACTTGACAGTGACCCGCAAATCGTAAAAAATTAAAAAAAAAAATAATTTCGCAGGCTACCCTTTACAGCTCTTACAGCTCTTCCCCCTCAATTTAGGTTTTCCAACAAATTAAGGCTCCTTCAAACAGGCGCGACACGACACGCGACACAAAGGCACCGCAAGTCGCGCAACGAGAGGTGCCTTTCTGTCGCGCGCAATTATATCGCGTGTCGCGCCTGTTTGTAGAAGCCTTTATACCACAGCATTTAAAATGAGACTAAATAAATCCAAATTAATCTTTGCAAACTGCAGAAGGTTGACAAAGAATCTGTACCTACTTATTAGAGTTATTATTAAAAATGGCTATTTTCCTTACAGGATTCAATACAGCACATAGACTTTTTTGTGCATGTTTTACCATAGTTACTGCTAATACATAATACTGATAATGCTTCGAAAAACTAAAATAATTTATCTGAATGTCTAAATATAAATCTTAGAACCAATCAATAACGATTGAATTCGGAATTTACAGATGTCAATTTGTCAATTTATAATCTTTATATCAGTTATCTAAAGCGATTGGATCATATAGAGCAATATTAATTGTTACTTTATATTGTATTATCGGCAACTCTACAGCACTTAAGTATCAACTTATAATTAAATTGTTCAAAGTACCGCGCTGCGGCCATTATAGATATTTAATTCAATTTTAACGCTAGAATAACCTCGACTGTGTTACCTTTTTGTTTTTAATCCCTTGCAATACAATGCTACGATGTTTTTTAGGTACTTTAAATGCACACCATTATAATTATTTAATACTTCCATTTAAAAGCTAGCTTACATTTTGGCGACTATCCAATATATTACAACTGTTTCCACCTGACTACACCTTTAATATTTACGACCTCTATGTGACCCACAAACACGTGTTTTGACACTATAAAACAGTCAAACTTTTTGCGCATAGACTACGAAAAACAGTACGACAACAGGTATCCAACCTTATCGGACCGCATCCGGAATCATAACTGTGCATAGTCTAGTCGGCTCCATGCCATCGCTGTTCGTGACGGAAGCAGCTCCTCCGGGCAGTAATGCGTTGACCTAGGTCGGCCTCCTTGCGACCGCTGCAACCATTACTCATTGAAAATTATACGAGACTAAGTGGTGTTTCGGGTACATCCAGTCATGCGAGCCCGCGCCCTGTTTGCGAACATCGAATAACAACGCAGCCCGAATGAGGTTTGCTTGTATCGATTGTTCCTTTAACGATTTATTGCTTTGAATTTTTCGCTGATGCGTTTCCCGTTGTTAGAGTGGAGCCGAATCGATGGCATAGAGCAATGGTGTGGAATGTGAATTGGTTGGCCCGAGCGATGTATTTTGAATGTTAACTTTGTTGCAGGTGTACTATAATCTTTATTACTACTTAGGTGTTATAAAGTTCGATACGCCGAATCTATCTATGAAAACAAGACACGAATACTTTTTGAATTGTTTTAGTGTCAGCTACGATCTCTGATATTCGAATCGAAATGTTATGGAATAAACTTTTGGCAACTACACGAACAATTCAAAAACTCCTCATCCCACTCCCAACTACTCCCAAGTAACAAATCCATTAGCCGTTACGTCCTACAACTTTTAACAACAGAGATAACAGTGAACACATCAAACTTGTACCAACCCTTGAACTTCACCCTTTCGCTAATCTGGCCACAAGAGACGACACGCGTGCTTGATCCATCAGGAGTGAACTAATGAATGATGATAAATAGTTTTGTCTGAGCAGAGAAGGGTTACTTTGCAGAATCATTGAGATTGGATATCAAAAGGATATTTTTTGTTAGTGCTTTTTAATATTTGATGTCGCCCGATTCTTGCATTCAATGAACATGAATTATTGTGGTTGTGATGATTACATTACTAAACTTGTCTCCACCGATCACTTAATTAGTGATCGATGCTTGGCTCCTTTGAATGAATTCAAATCTTCCCTGATTTGAATTTTAAGGTTATCCATCGTTTTTGAAAGAATAGAATATAATACTCAAAAAAAAAGTTAAGAAATAAAAAGAATTGATTTTTAAAGATCCTGATGGATCTATCCTTCCTTAAGGCCCCTTCAAACAGGCGCGACACACGATAAAATCGCACGCGACACAAAGGCACCGCAAGTCGCGCAACGAGCGGTGTCTTTGTGTCGCGCGGGATTCGCGTCGCGCGTCGCGCCTGTTTTTAGGAGCCTTTATGCTTCTGATAGAGTTTATTTATTGGGTCTTGAAGTTACCGTTTACAATATTTATTTGATTATTTATACATACATACATAAACTCACGCCTTCCTCTCATGGGGGTAGGCAAAAACTAAAGAACGCCACCTGCTACGATCCATAGATAATATTTAAATTTCCAAAAAATATTATAGGTACTATCATCCAATATACATATGTATTGGCATATAGATAGGAGCACCATGTGTAGACATTTTCCCAAGAGTGATTTATGTGGCAGGTCGGCTAACCTCGGGGTTAACTCTGCTAATGGTTCGGACAATGGGTTCAAACTATTATAGGCAAGACATAAGAGCTTAACCCTCCCGGGACTTTTGATCTGTCGAAAGAATAAGCCCGGGATTATGGAGCATCCTTTGACAGTGGTACTATGATGATTTGACGGTCCGAGTGGATAATACGAAAGAATGGAGACGTGGCCAATAGTGTTAGTTCGCTTGATTGACTTTGTCTGTGTCTACATAGTGTCTACTGATGCTCGGTTTGTATAAATAAAAATGAATCGTTTTGCTTACCAATGGTAGCATTTTTATCGCCAAACTTGACATATAAATAGATTTGTAAGCTAATTTTACATGTGATAGCTACTTCCATATGGGAAGGTCTACTATGCAAAGCTGAGGTCTTAGCTTCATTATTGGTAAAGATTAAGGAATCTTAAGTTTAACTAATAACGGTCCGTAAATTATAGAAATCGGCCAAAGTAGGACTTGAAGGTTGAAAATAATGGTAGAAATAGAATCTTCGTAAAAGTGTTTGCTGTCAAAATGATTGTATTTCAAATCTGTTCAAAGTAGGTACTGGTACCTACTTTGAACCTACCTACTTTGTTTGTATTACCATAGGTAAGTTCACCTGTGTGTTTGCCTAAGATAGTTAGAATCTGCTTTAGCATAGTAGTTCTCAAATCTTTGCCAAAACATAATAGGAGTTTGATACCTCATCTATGGATAGTGCTGGGATTCATTCTAATAAAATAATAGTAACTAATAGTGATTAATGTGCAAAACTATGGTCGGTGGGGACTTTCGTTCTGTCTATTAGTGCAGATAGCCGTTATTGTAACTGGCGCTAGTATTTTCTCTAGTCTCTATGCAACTTTTAAATATTATCGTTTTAATTTAATGGTACCTACCATTATTATTTTCCTTTAGTACATTAATTTATATACATTTTCATTATATTTATAAAATACATTTAAAAAATAGTGGCCCATTTGGCATCAGGAACAGGGTTCAAATTGCCGGTGGTCAGAACTCTAGAGAGAGGAATCTCCTCACCAGGCGTGCCGTATCCAGGAGTATTCATCATTATTTCAGCCGAAGGACGTCCACTGCTGGACATAGGCCTCCTCCAAGCACCTCTACTTCGACCGGTTCTGTGCTTTACGCATCCAACGAGTTCCTGTGGCCTTCACAAGGTCGTTGGTCCACCTTGTGGGAGGCCTTCCAACGCTACGTCTTTCGGTATGCGGTCGCCACTCCAGAACCTTTCGGCCCTATCGGCCAACTGTTCTGCGAGCAATGTGCCCTGCCCTCCGCCACTTAAGTTTGGCAATTCTTCGGGCTATGTCGGTTACCTTGGCTCTCCTGCGGATCTCTTCATTTCTGATGAGATCCAGGAGTACTACTTTTAATCAAACCCTTGACCCAGACACGCAATGAGAGCCTCCTGATGTGTTTTAATCATTACCAAATGAATATAACAAACGAATGGGTACTAAAATTTCGTAGCTCACCAGTGGGAAAATTACAGGTGATAACAATTATTTATTTATTTTTAAGCCACACGTGATCCTGATCAATGCTCATGCCTTCTCTTTAGAAGAAGAGGCCTTTTGCTCTGCATTGGGACGATAATAAGGCTATCTTACTTTTTAAAGTGCAAAACTTCTTTAGGCGCGTTGGGCATTTTTTGAGATGGGAATAAACCATTGAACTTGCGTCACCGTTGCCGTAAGCGACACTGCGCGTGTTTTGTTTATAAGACGATTCAAAAAATACCCGCTTCGAATATGTTCGGCTGTCCTCGGGATGTACTCAATTTTAATGTACTATATCCGATATGTCAGTGAGTGATGGCAAATTATTCTGTTTGTGTTTCGTTTTCACTTCTGTCGGCGCTCCCGGAGTGCCACTGTTTTTTTTTTTATTTGCATGCCTTATAAATTTTTCGACATACGCCTCAATGAGTGATGGCAAAGTATTATGTTTGTGTTTTGTTTTCACTTCTGTCGGCACTCCCGGAGTGCCACTGTTTTTTTTATTTGCATGCCTTGTAATTCTTCGAGATGCACCTCAAACAAGGACTTCAAATAGACATAAAGACCTAGTGATATGTCCCTTTACTTTTACTATGTTATCGTCCATCCCCCTATGAATAAGCGCCCCAATCACATCGAAAACTTAATTGATTAAAACTTAGTGAAGACGAGAACTGTATACCAACTAACGTTCGTGAAGCGGTGCAATATTCGCGCCAGTGTCGCCCTCTGTCCATCTAAGTCGAGCAAATTGTTTACGACAACCCAGTTTTCAGGGGAAACTATTTAATTCAGTTGCCGTGCCATCCCAGGAAGTCGGTACTTCGCTAGTAAGTTGAGGGTAGTAGCACTTACTACCGATGGCACACTGAAGGACTGAATACAACTAGTTATAACGATAATTTGCATGTGACGTATTTGTGGGAATATATTCACGGATCGTCGATTCGGTTTGTGGTATTGTTGAGGTGCGATTTCCTTTTACATTAAATGACGGATGAAAATGGTTTTCTGAGTACAAAATTGCTGCAATGGTTGAAGTCTACTGTAACATAATTGTTTAATTTTTTACACTTGGTGAGAAATAGTAATAAAAAAATAGTATTACCTAGAGAAAAAAAAATGGTGCTTTGGTATTTTTCTGAATAAAAATACTAACGTCTAAAAATATTTTTCACCTAGATGTGTAGGAAATGAACATGTCTTACTTAGTCATAAGCCGACAGGACACGTCGCGTGGCGTGTTAGCATAAATAGCGCAAACTTGTAAAACATGAAGCCTTTTTTGAAGTGAAAACTTCTTTAGCGGCGCTGTGTACTTTTTTTGGAATGGGTAAAAACTTCTAAATTCGCGTCAGGTCACGTGACCCTGATCGAAAATTCGTAAGACGTAAAACGTAAGACGTAAAACGTAAGACGCGCTTTGTTGAGGACAGCGCCATCTATGCACATCGGGAAGAACTACGAGGGCCTCGCGTACTAACTACGTAGTTCATCCAACAACGACGAGATGGCGCTGAACCACGGATATATAACTGACGACGAGCTCTATGCGAGCGGCTTGCTTCTCTTACCACTGCCGCGACCAACACCACGAACTGAAGTCTATCCTGTGTGCTTATTTGTAAATCTGAATAAATTCCTTTCACGAGAAGAATAAACCAGTCACTTTGGTCATCATACCTGATTTGCAAAAAACCCTATAAAATAAGGAACACACCTTAACACGCGTGTTTTGTTTATAAGACGATTCACAAAATACACTCGTAATTGTTCAAGTTTTCACTTCTGTCGGCACTACCGGAGTGCCAGTGTTTTTTTTTTTCAATATTTAGAATATTATACGTTCATTTTCAGTTTAAATCTATAGAAATGAGAAAGACGGCTATCTTCCATTGCTACCTATAATAGGAGTATTAAGAAAACCTGCTCATGTGGGGATTCACAGAAGACTCCGCCCTGGAGTGTAAATGTGGTGCTGTCCCACAAACAAGGGGGCACTTAATCTCGTATTCAGCGTGTCCTTTTGTCTGCAAAGCTACAGAAGGTGCTAAGCTCGTAGCCAAGTTCTGGGCTAGTTTGCCCAGAACTTGGTTGAAGTCTCCTTTTTATGAGAGCGAGTGGTCCGTAACCTACCAATGCGGGTGTATCTATATATACTGTATACATATAGATACTACCAACCCGCACTGGTAGGTTACGGCCCACTCGCTCTCATAGAAAGGTGTATTATACATATAGATACCAACCCGTACTGGTAGGTTACGGCCCTCTCGCTTTCATAGAAAAGAGACCTGTGTCCCAACAATGGGGAACATTTTAGGCTGATTATAAGTATGGTAATGTTAAAACGAAATAACAATGCAAAACTTTAAATTCACTGTGACATTATGCGCAGAATACACAATATTATTAGTGGGAGCATTACAGGTTGATTATATTTAACGATTGCTATCAACATGCTACAAAGAAGAAGAAGATAGGAGATTTGTCTATCTCATTTATGTAGGTATGATCAGAGATCGAAATAAAAAGGCAGAATAAATAGTACCTTACTCGAAATAAACTTAATCCTAATCAACAAAAAAGAACGTTTCATCGCTGACATATACCGACATACATTACACACACATATATATTACTTGCTGGCATGTACCTATTATATTAGATACATACCGATATAATTATGTAGATTTAAAATTTACTTAAATTATATATTTATTTATTTATAAAGGCACACCAACAGCTTTTAGGTTAATTTATTTCGTAATCAACAGGTTTTAACAAATACATTTTAGATGCCTTTTTTAAATATGGAGGTGATACATAGGTATCTCCACTCTTAAAACAAGACAAAAGATGTCCTTGAAATTATGATGGATGAAATTTAAAAGCTTCTACTTCTAATATATCTTACGTACTCAGTAACAATAGCCTTTAGCCAATTACAGGTCAACCAGCATTCTCAGAAAGGATACGACTGAAAAATGATAAAACCAGTAATAATAATACTATGTATTAAAAATATTCCAACCTGATTGGAAGTTATTAATATATTATGTTCGAGCCGTTTGGGATTGTAAATTTGTAACACAAGGGCCGTGGGGTCCGAGGGCCCACTTGGTTTTTCGAGATATCGCCAAGTGTTTGGTTGGCTCTTCACGTGACCAGAGAGATGGCCTTTTTCATGGCCAAAGATTCAGCATCGCCATACAACGTGGCAGTGCTGCCAGCATTTTGGACACTGTTCCTGTTGACAGCGATGCGGACGACGTTTTGATGCCCTATTATTCTATTAGGTACTCTTTTTTTCATATACAGGCACGTATTATTATTTTAAGTCTGTTAGCGTATATTATGTAAATATTTGTTAAATAAATATTACAAAAATTAAAAAAGAGACCTTTAAAAATCTTAACTCTTTCATCATCATCATCATCAGCCTATAATGTTCCCACTGCTGGGACAAAGGCCTCCTCTCAGTGAGAGGGAGTGGGCCGTAATCCACCACGCGGGCCCAGTGCGGGTTGGTAGATGTCACATGTCTTCGAATTTTTGGTTCTAGGACATGCCGGTTTCCTCACGATGTTTTCCTTCACCGTTATGTGAGCAGTGGTGATGAAATAATTTACACAAAGTAAAGCGCCTGTCTGGGTTCGAACCTACGACCTACAACTCGTAAGTCGCGGCCGTTACCACTTGGCCACCACTGCTCTAACTCTTTATTAAGGTTAAATTCCACTCACCGCAAATGATCAGCTATGAAGCTGATTCTGAACGAATAAGTACCGATAACATTTTTAAAATAAACGCACTGATTGACTCATTTATTCGCTGTCAATTTAAAGTATTTATCCACTGATGCGACATCAATTCCGCATTATAGTCCAGCGGCCAACGACAGTGAAATACGTATCATCCAGAAATATATTTTTAAATAAAAGCTCACGTGAAAAGCCCAATATTAAAAGTGTTTACTTAAACATTATTAATGGTTCAGATTTAATATCGTAAACTGGAAAGTTGGATTTATATCTGACTTTTATGGTTTCTTGAAAATATGTCAGCGTGCAGCGTTTTAAAAGTTTCGTTTTAATGTGTATTTGGTAGGTTGGGGATTTGAAGAGGCATAAAATGTTGTACTTAAATGTTTTGTTTGATATTGTGAGCATTATTGTCTGAGAATGAGGCTGTTGACAGTTTTCCTAAGAAAATTATATAATTATATCAATTACTTATAACACATTCAGTACCTTTTATTATCACTCTTAAAATTAGTTTAATAATTTATTTAAATTTTAACAATTTGTTTAAATTAAAGGTTTAGAGTTTAACAATTTATTTAAATTAAAGGTTTAGACATTACAAATCTCCAGATTGCTTTGTTCTCCATGTTCCCCGCAGTAGATTTAAAGTTGTCTTCCCATCTATGAAATGGTCTTCCTCTTTTTCTCTTTCCTACTCTGGGATACCATTATGTTACTTCTCTGGCCCAGATTCCCTTTTTACACCTAATCATCTGCCTAGCCTTTTCCCAACTATGTTGGAGTTGGCTTCCAGTCTAACCGGATGCAGCTGAATACCAGTATTTTACATGGACTGCCTATCTGACCTCCACAACCCAGTTACTGGGTAATACGATACCCGTTGGTTAGACAGACTGGTTGTCACTTTCGAGCTTCTGACTACCCATAACGACTGTCAGAGATCCACGAATGACAGCCGGGACCAACGGCTTAACATGCTTTCTGAGCCACGGAGGGGTCTCGGTATGTAAAGATGGTCGCCCATCCACAGACCAACCGCGGCAAGCGTAGCCTAACACGATCGATCGACCTGTGCGGCTGTTATTATTTAACCACGGGCCCCTTATACACCTAATGACATAATAATATTATAATAGAACAAATTAACTTATAGACAAAGGGTCAGCACTAAAAAAAACACTATATTTAAAAACACAAATATAAAACAGACAAAATCAAGCATCAGCGGCCAACCCTGATTGATGTTATAGTCAGTCGTGTCAAATCCGGATGAAAACTTTAAACCGGTCCGACATTTTAACCGGTCCGGGCGTAATTGCAGTAACAAGGGTGCTCTAACGTTATTTAGTCCGGTCGCATTAACGTCCCGCCGCTGTCACGTTCTGAACTCACTTCGCTTTTAATTATATTTATTTGCCAATACACGCTTTTGTCACTTTTATGGGTGGGAAGTAATATGATGAGACGTTAAAGTACCGGTGGTAATGCGTTTTATGTTTTTTTTTTTTAACGGCGAGTGCAAGTCGATATTTTAAACTGTATAAAGAGTTTTTCGAGGTTTTTATTTTGTAAAAATGAAGGTGCTTGCAAAATTACACGACCTGCTCAAGCTTAACCCTGAGTACCTACTTACTAATAGAATGGTTTTTTTAGAATTATTTACATGGGTAACACACAATATTTAAATGTTATGTCAATAGGAAAAATATGACAACCAGTCTTACTAAGTGGTATAGTATTACCTACCCAGTAACTGGGTGGTGGAGGTTAAATAGGCAGTCGCTCTATGTAAAATACTGGTACCCAGCTGCATCCGGTTAGGCTGGAAGCCAACCCCAATAAAGTTGGGAAAAACCTAGGCAGATGATGAAGTCAATAGGAAAAATATGAGAGAGACCCAGCCGCACCGCCGCAGCCGCCCAGCAGTGGGAAAACACAGTTTAATTGAATTTGGTACAGACGCCAGCACATCAAGCTACTACAATCTGTCAAATTTCTTTAATAGATTTTCATCTTTATCGCTAAAGCATAAGGTTCAAAGTCGATTGAGAAAATTTTACAGTTTCGGGTAGCTTGATGTGCTGGCGTCTGTACATAGTTATCTAGATATTTGGTAAAATCAACCTTGGTAGGTATGTATTTGCAAACAACAATAAACCCAATAAAAACGCCAACGATAATAATTGTACGAGTTATTCACCCAAACAATATTAATCGAGAAATTTCTTTTATAACCCAACCAACCACTACTAATTAACATGCCTAAAATCAGAGGACCCAATTTCGAAGCTTTTAACAATCCATTGTCATCAAATAAAGTGCTGTCAGCCTCGAAAATGTTGTACACTTAATTATATCGATGAATGGCGATGATTATCGATACCGAAAATAGTTTTCACAATGTAGTTGTTGCCCGTCCCGCCTGTCAATCAAACAAGATCGATTGGCTAGTTATGTGCAAACTGTTGTTAAGCCCGGATTAACGCACTGCGATAATTTATAGAATGACATAGAATGACTAGCACGCACACACGGATACTTTTGCGTTCCAAATTTAATTTAGATTACTTTATAATCATGGTGTATTGTGTTGTGACGTGCCCAATAGTTTTTACATCTGTAGCTGTATATATATTTTTTTAAATAGATTAAATTATCAACTTTGCAAAATGCAAAATAAAAGATGAGACTAATTTATTTATCACGATGAAGCAAACACTTTCTATCAGTGTTTGCTTATAACCTTAATATTAATAGCTGAAAACTACCTGAAAATACAGAAACCTTCACTGAAACTAGAGAAAAGAAATGCAGAAATATAGCAGAGTGTAGCTTCTAACCGTGGCTTCGCCCGCGTAGATGTCGGAAAATAACTCACAGGAACGTGCTACCGGAACAAAAAGTTACCTATGTTCTTCCCCGGGATGCCATCTATCTTCTTGCCAAATTTTATCGAAATCCTTTCAGTGGTTTAGGCGTAAAAGGTAACATACAGAAAGTGTTACTTTCGTATTTATAAGATCACTAGCAGCGCCCCGCGGTTTCACCCGCATAAGTGTCGATCCCGTTTGAAAGACACGTGGCGCCATCTATTATCATATTAACGTTATTGTTGTTTTCCTCGAGAACAGCACTTTTTTTGGGAAATAATACCTTATTTCCCAAAAAAGTGCTGTTCTCGAGCTAGGGTGTACAGAAACGGAGATAGGGGGTACCCTATCTCCGTTTCTGTACACCTGACAACGTATATGCAAAATTTTAGGATGATCGGTTCAGTGGTTTAGGCGTGAAAAGGTAACAAACAAACTTACTTTCGCATTTATAATATTAGTTAGGCTCGTAGCTGTCCACATTGTTCCCAACGAGTAGGAACCTATTCTAATTAAAGCGCTGCTGAAACGCAGGACACCGTAAAACGCTCAGTTTCTTGTTGGACATTTAGGCGTATTGGTACATAATAACAAGCCAGAAAAAAAAGCGTGTTATCAAAAGTTCAAAAAAAGACTGATTTAAAAATATTTCATAAAAATAAAGTAGTATCATAATTTTTCGTCGTATAATTCTCAAATTTGTGAGCGTAAACTATCATATTTTATGTAACTGTAATAAAGGGAATACCTAAAAGTTTTTCTACTGAACTGAGTCATGCATTTATTTTTTTATTTAATTAAAACTGTAATATTACTTTTATTCAACTAACATCAAACGCATCGCTGTTTTTGAATCTTATTTGTTGCCGCGATGTGCTTATGGTCAACTACCTATAAATGTGCTTCTTACCGTGCCTTAAGACACTAAGTTGTACATCTACCGATATATATCGCATGTTAACTGACTCGCTCACAATATGCACCGAAATGAAGTGCTGTACCTATCGTGGACCTTAGTGAATTGTACTGCAGTGATCCTCCGTTACGACCTCTTGACATCCTGCAATCACTCGTGGCAGACATCTCGAGTCGATATCGTATATCGAACACTCGAGAGCAAGTATCGAGTGAGAGTCGAGAGGCCTCGTAATGTGAACTAACGCACACTTGATCGTCCGCCTGCCGAAGACCGAAATTCGATTAATGTTTGAGCCCGCCGCTACTCACTCCGTTTCAAGTTCGCTACGACTAATCGAATCTCCATTCGACACAGACCCGAAACGTATTCCAGGAGTAAAGTTCGTATCGACTGTTTGCTATGCACCTGCAAGAAGGTTCAGCTTACCAAAAATAAAAGAATCAAAATATTTACCGTCGTATCTCATTAAATAATTGCCATTTCTTTCACCAAATTCTTGCGTTTGCAAAGAGCACTTGTGACAGTATTCAGTCACGTTGTAAGGACCACAATGCAGCCAATTATTCTATTCTATTGTCATACAAATAAACCTCAACCTATACCAAAAATAGAAGATAACCAAACTGACACGAGTGTATGCGAATTGAATCTGAATACAATGTCAGCATAACTAAAGAGTTTGACTTTAGACTAAAACAACTGTCCACTTTAACTTGAGCTTCCATGTGTCACACTCAGTATTATTTGAAGGGTAAAAAGGGTCATAGGTAAGCGACGTCGGGGTCTGGACTAAATGGGTAGCTAATATCATTGGGTTGTTCCGCGCCAGCGCTTGAGTGACAGTCCCCTGTGCAAGGCAGAGACTGAAATTGTTTGTAGAAGCGCATTGCGGGAGAACCGGCCCATCAAACTATAAACATAGCTCTCGTAAGCATCCCTTGCAAAATTAACGAATTTTTGATTAAACCTTGTATTGAGATTGCCTTTTCATAAATTTTGATTTAGGTTTGAATAAAATTGAGCCTTAAACATTTTCCTTTAAGTATCTATAAACGGTTGTGTAGATACCTATTGGTACTGCTTCTTGGTTTTAATCAAGTTGTGGTCAAGATCTTAATCAAGACGATAACAGAACGTTACGTCGGACGTTAGTCTTTGAACTTGATTCTCGGTTATCAGTCACTCGGCAAAGATATTATTATTATCGGCTCCCCAATCTAGCCTGAAGTTAGACCTACACTATGTTTGCCCGTCTACTTAATTAGAACGATGAAAACAAAGATCAGTGATTGGTCAAACGGTGGCTTAAACAAAAATATCCGATTCTTCGAGGTTATCAATCAAAGAAAATAATTATGATAACAAACTGAAATCAGTGCGATTACAAAAACTTAATTCAAGATTATTTTCAAAATAACGTAATCATTTATTTGTATTTCGTATAAAATTAATAATTGTATTATACATTTTTTGTGACGAAGCATAAGTTCGCCTCTCGATGCACTTTTTAGTAGCATTTCTTTTGTTTGGATATACGCTGAAGATGTGAAACAATTTTCCGAAGAACATAGGAATTCCCGGAGGCGGAGAGAATTCGGAAGGCGGAGGAAGCAGGTTGAAGGATTGTTGGAGGAGTGCCCGCCGCTCTTGGACAATAATATTCCAGGTTAGTTTTGATATCTAAACGTACGTATTGTTTGGTGTATCTATCGCTTGCGATATTCCCTTGTGATGTTAGTAGAGTGATGTAGACGTCAGGTTATACGAGTACATACCTACATAGGTGTGTTCGGTGAGCAGCTTTGTTAAAAGATCTTTTGACATTTTGTGTTTATTCGTTTTTACATCGTAGATGTAAAGGATGAAACATGAAAAAATATCTCAACAAACAAAAAACTATCAACAAGCTATGTAACTTGTATTTACGCCCTCGGATGAACGACCGCGTACCGAAAGACGTAGCGTTTGAAGGCCACACACAAGGTAGACCGACAACCTTGTGAAGGCCGCAGGAACCCGTTGGATCCGAGAAGCACAGAATCGGTCGAAGTGGAGATGCTTAGGCCTATGTCCAGCAGTGGACGTCTTTCGGCTGAAATTATGAACTTTATTTAATATAAAGAAATTTCGATGTTTCGTCAAGTCGTAACAACCGTGCGATGCAGGGTCGCTATGGTTTGGAGAAAATGAAAAAATATTTCTATTGAAAAGTAATTGTTTAGTAGACAATCTTCTTCTAATAAAGTTTTGTATATTCTTTTAATGGGTTATCGAAAAACTTTACATTAAAAACTCTATGGGTATAATTGAATCGCAAAACAGAACGGCTTAGGCGGGCCCGTCCATGTTCAGGCATCCAATGTGTGGAGACTTAATAATAAGAGCTTTTTAATAATTATTTTTATTTACAGATTGCTGTGGCATCATTCGGTTCCTCTCTAGGTTGCCAATCTGGCCTTCCAAATGCTTACGCTCGTGTCATTTCATACATGGACTTCATCAACTGATATATTTGAGCAATAATAACTTGCAAAACATTTGTATTTTTCTGTTTAATAAAATACTGAGTATACACTTATCTTTTCATTGTGAACTATAATTACTACAAATACAATCGAACTCTAGACTGGTGTTTACTGAGTCAATAAATCAATATACTAAATACACTTAAACTAGTATTTTTAATAAAATACAATAATACCTGAATATTGACCGATATCTTCCACGAGCGTGTTTGCAAATAATAAAACTGAAGAGACATTTCAATAGAGATAAATAATATTATCAAGAGTGTTCTCCTTTATGAAACGAGAACAAATAGATTTTGTTGATAAGCCGAACGAACATTTTAATATTTTAGTATTTATTGGACAAGTGTTTCGTCTTGTGCAGAATAAACGCAGCTATTTTTGACTTTCTTAGGTAAGAAACAATAACGTTATATATTTTTTGTCAATACTTTTGTAGACGATGTTTTTAAGTTAAATATTATATCTTTCTTGTCTTTATCGTTGGTGCTACAATTTTATCATGAAATTTGTAAATTTTCTATCAAAAAGAATTTATAGATAATTAATTTAAAAATTATAGATAATGTAATTTGTCTATCAAAAAGAATTTATAGATTAGATTATATAAGTCGTTTTTTGTGTAAGTAATCACTAATCATAAGGAGAAAATAATCGGAATGGAATATTTTTTGACGATTTTAACAATTTTAGTTGTAGGTTCGTGAAATTATTTCACCCACTGTAACGCTTCATAGCTGTGCTGATATCGATACTATTAAAGAAATGTCGTTTGTCAGTATTTCTGTTCAGAAATCATGTTGCAACTGCTGGAGAGGGCACTTATAGTATAACTAGTGTTACTAACTGGAATGTAAGAAAATTAGCACAAGTTTATAGTGGCTTTTATGTCTAAGAGGTGAGGTAGCCACAATTCTATTAGTGGACCCCTCTTCTTATTGACTAACTTTTAGTGTAGTTTTTTAGTTAAGTAAAATTATATCTTATTTGTTAATATTATATTGAAATTAGCTGTGCCCGCGACTTCGTTCGCATGCATGTCGGAAAATAAATTGGATTGCATCGGTGTGAATGTTTTGTCTAATTAATTTTCTAAAATAAAAGTAGCCTTATTTACACCTTATAATATCAGCTATCTTTCAGTGGAAGTCCGTCTGTCTGTATGTTTGGCAGACAGACAATTTTTTTTTCTTGTAGGTACCGTATATATACTTGCATTGCATTTAGTAAAAAGCTGTTTGATTTTAAAGCATTTTGACGTTACAGACACTTCAATTCTATTCATTTGTATAGATATATAGACAACAAGTTGAATGACGAGCAATAGGAGCACGTGACAAATGTAGCAAATGCACATAGAGAGGTTGTGCTATATCCGGCAGTGGACTGCTATAGACTGATGATGATGATGATAGTCCGTTGACATTGAAAAAAACAACTCTTATTCTTTTTTTTTCGTACGCAAAATACGCGCATTGACGTGGAGTGTGGATCTACCTCGTCGCCTTTCACAGCATTACAAGCAAACACAATACATAATATGTAAATTACAAAGTGAATTTAAACGTATTTTGTTTGTTTGTAATGTTACGGAAAATACGTCAAATAAAACGATGATAACATCATGTTTATTTGTAAGCACGAACATAATTTGATATAAGTTGTTGCTGTTGCTAATCCGAAATGAATTCAGATTTCGACATGATATTAAAATCAAAATAACTAATCTGTGATAATTTCGGTACCCTCCTTTTCGTATCTATAGACTAATTACATCAGCATACAATTACTTATCAATATCACCTCTATATAACAATCTGAAAAATATTTTTGCACCTAGTTTCTGCTGGAACCACGATGAAAACCTTTATATTAGCGTGTTTGGCTTTGGCAAGCTTTGCCTATGCGGAAGAATCCCTATACGGGAATACCGCTTATGGCTACTTGAAGAACGTCGGTATCCCTGAAGCCGAAAGGATCAAAGCGGCAGAGGAGAAGTTCCTTGCCTCGAGGATCGTCGGTGGAGTACCTGCTGGACCAGGACAATACCCGTACCAGGTTCGTTGTTTAATACTTTATCGTCTTTATACGGTATTTAAACCAGCTTTATCTATTTAAGTATTACTATGACGGTGGAACTGACCTTTGTCCTTAACATTTGACTGTGGTCTAGTCTGCTGTTGCTACTAACCTCATTCAACTGATTCGTGTCCATTTACGCACCCATATAATATTAGCAAATTCAATGACCAAGTTATTGAGAGCTAGCTATAAGGCCGTTTAAGAATTAACTGCCATTCACCAAAATTATCATGACGTATCAAAATATATTTTGTCGTTTACCAGGCTGGTCTCATCCTCTCCATCATCGGCATCGAAGGCAATGGTGTATGCGGAGGTTGCCTGGTCAGCAAGAACCGAGTGGCCACAGCCGCTCACTGCTGGACCGATGGTGTTCACCAAGTCTGGAGGGTGACAGTTGTTCTCGGCTCCTCCACCCTCTTCCATGGAGGCACCAGGCTTGACTCCAGCGTCACTGCAATGCATCCCAACTGGACACCCGCACTCATTCGTAACGATGTTGCTGTGATCTATTTGCCCAACTCTGTTCAGTTGTCCGGTAAGTTAACAATAGTTTGAAATTTTGAAGAATGCATAGATATTACAGACGATAGTTACGGACAGACACAATTAGAAGTAGGTTAAAATGGACTTAGAAGATTTTGTTACATTGTTAGTTACAAGTAAAGCTAATAAAAGCGTGTTAAAATACAAATAGATTGACGATAAAACAACTGTAGATATAACTTATAACCTAATTATACATATGTAGATACATACACTTTTATTTTGATGGGATAACTTTTAGCTTTAGTAGAAACTCAAAGATTGACTAAAATCAAAATATTTATTGATGGTTCTTTTACCAGACTGAAACATTGTCGACCCACCGCCAAAACTTATTGATCTCGTTGAAAATGAGATCAATCTCAAGTCCCTAAACTGGCATTCTAAAATCGACGTATAGTATTCTAACTACCATAAATGAAGTCTTAGGGGAAGTACGTCCAAAATGACATATACGGATAAAATGACACACCGAGCTTTTTCGAAATTTGTGGGCTACAAAGTTGCAATTTTCATAACATCACATGAAGAAGGCCATGTTGACATACCTGTCAAGTTATTAGCGCCATTGACTCAGTCCCGCCGGTGTAACTGGTACGAATGCGTTTTGTGCGCGTAAAAGTTTTTTGTTTTGATGTAGTTCGTCTCGTTTTTGGCGAGTTTAACGTGGTTTTTATTACATATTATGATATAACTAAATTGAAGTAGTGTAGCATTACACTGAATTATTTATAAGAATGAATATAAATATCTCGTGTATAAAGAAATTATAACTTAGTTATTGTATTGATAACATGTCGGGCAAAATGACATACTTACATTCGGGGCAAAACGACGTATCTATAATGGCTTAGAATACGATAGTGATCCCAAAAAGCAGTCAGGAAAACGAAGAAGACAGGTACAGAAGACTCATTACGATGAGGCCTCAGATGTAGAAGACTTGCCAGCTTCGTCGAACGGTCCACGATGAAGATTGCGCATGCATTTACTGTAACGACCTCTTTTCCCGTTTCGAGCCTGGCTACGTAATTCATTATTGTCGTATTTAAAATGTATGTCATTTTGTCTGTACCTACTACACGGATAAAATGAATTTCCTTCGAGGTTGTGATTAATTTAAATTATATTTTTTACATACCTATATGGTTCATATTGAGTTTCAAGTTTACGTTAGTTAAAACGAATGAACCAAATATGAATATTAAAACTAAAAACTGTTTTTAACTATGTTAATTAAAAATATATGACTAGAAAACAAAACTGTATGTTATTTTGGACGTACTTCTCCTACACCAATTAAGCACCGAAGTAGGTAAAAACAGATTTTTACATGTTTTTTTTTTATTTTCAGCAACCATCGCTCCTGTCGCCTTGCCTTCTGGATCCTCAGACTACGTTGGTACCGCAGCTATTGCCTCCGGCTTTGGATTGACAAGCTCCGGTAAGTCGTTATTTACCTGTTTATTAACAAACTAATTATAAAAGGACATGGCCAGTAACGGTAAAATCAATGTTCAGTAAAGATTGATATATTTTTATAACCACTATATGTTTTACGAGTCAGAAATTTGATGAAACTAGTCAAAATTCGGTTTATACATCTAAGATTTCAGTACGTTTTTTTTTAACTATAATGCCATTTGTGAGTAAACACAGGTACTAACTGGTACTCCTGTGTTAGATTAGTGAAACATTTTATATTTTGTTGACTCTTTTTTTTTATTGTATCACGAAGCATTTATTCATTATTGTGTATTTATTTAAGATAACACCTTTAGTTCAATACTATACAGGGTAAATGGTAAAACTTTAACAACCTCTTCAAACAGGTTTGGTCCCAGTAAAAGTTGTTCATAATTATGAGTAAAATGACCCCTTAAGAGGTTGTTAATGTTTTACCAATAACCCTATATAGTATTTTTGAGAAAAACTAAACAAAGAAAAACAAAGTATTTATTGCTAAACGAATTTATTCTGCAAAGCAAGCAAAACAAAGTAGGTAACTTGCCAATATGAACCATAAAACAGAGGATCATGTTGACATAAAAAGATATCTTTTATAATAAATAGTCTTTGTATTTTGGAACATATTGTAGGGTTGGTTGAATTTATAATGAACATTAATATATTTTGAAAGTACTTGCCTTTCGCAAAACAAATAATAGAAATTGCAAGTCAAAGAAATAACAAATATATATCTAAGTACCTTAATTTTAGGAATTTTTAATGATAAAAATAAAACATGTTTGATGTATTACACAAATGTTTTAGTATCTAATCTTGGCGTATTTGAAATAAACGGCTTATTAAATAACGTCTATTAAATTGTTCACACACTTTTAATGCAATTCATCATCATCATCAGCCCATAATGTTCCCACTGCTGGGACACAGGCCTCCTCTCAGTGAGAGGGAGTGGGCCGTAATCCACCACGCGGGCCCAGTGCGGGTTGGTAGATGTCACATGTCTTCGAATTTTTGGTTCTAGGACATGCCGGTTTCCTCACGATGTTTTCCTTCACCGTTTTGTGAGCAGTGGTGATGAAATAATTTACACAAAGTAAAGCGCCTGTCTGGGTTCGAACCTACGACCTACAACTCGTAAGTCGCGGCCGTTACCACTTGGCCATCACTGCCCACTAGACTAATGTTAATGCAATTACGAGATTAAAAAGGAACATTAAAACATTTTAGCATACCGTTTTAAACATGATAAAGCGGAAGGTATTTATTTTATATTATATATATTGTAGGTTAAGTATTTTTATTTATGGAATGATGTTCCGCAAGCATACAGCTACATAATTTTCGGTAGAAATATAAAGGTGGGCTAGGTAATATCAAACGGGAGAGCGGTAAATGCTTACGCGAATCCCGCACCCCCGGCCATAGGCAGAGGTGGAACACCGCGGTGGTTTTCAGAGTCCGGCACAGAGGGGCCTATGTCATCCCCACGTTAGAGGAAGTCCACGAGGATTTCCACCGCGCACCATAAAAAAAGATAACATCAAAAGAGCCAATTCTCACTCATCTCTTTGCGTAAACAGACACCGATAATAATTTCGTTAATTCATCATTAATTTAAACCATATTTTTTTTAATTCGTTAATTTATCGAGAAAATAATGCTCTGCCTCTGATTCTATGTTCCTTTGGTCCTAACAAAACTTAACAATGGATTCAAAAGTACAAAGATCAAGATATAACTCCCAAACAGAATTGCACATGGTTGTGTAACCCTACGAAATAGAGTTCATTTACTAAAATATTCTGTGTACATTTTCCAGGTGGTTCCATCACAAGTAACCAGTTCCTGAGCCACGTCCGCTTGAATGTGATCGCTAACAGCGCTTGCAGCTGGGCTTTCCCATTCATCCTACAGTCCTCCAACCTCTGCACTAGCGGTGTCGGTGGTGTTGGTACCTGCAGCGGTGACTCTGGTGGCCCCCTTGTCGCCAGCGAGAATGGACAGAACGTCTTGGTAAGTGAATTTTGTCTTTACTACATAATTCTATGCTGTGATCCGCTATAGTTGAGGGCGTTTACAAAACGAATGTTATCCTACTTCGTCTGACAACGCAAAAGGTGAAAATAATTATACCAATGATACTACTTAACTTTGCCCGTATTATAGGTTGTATATTAATAGGATGCTCATCTCTCGATCTAATATTAATTTTTCATGAGCAAAGTGGTGAGTTAACTAGCAAACAAAAACAAAAACATGTTTCAATAACACGTCTTTCATACTTACTAGAGCTCTTTTCAGGATTGGCCCTAAAACACCCTACTAAGACTATATAGACTTTATACACTTACTACACTACATACACTTATATTTACTTTGTAACAAACATTCTTCTTAAAAAAATTTTAATGATATTTCTCTTTTTACAGATCGGTATCACGTCTTTCGGCTCTGCTTTCGGCTGTCAAATCAACCTGCCATCAGTTTTCGCTCGAGTCACCTCCTTCATCAGTTTCTTCCAACAACACTTATAAACATAGTATCTGGAACACTAAAATATGTTAGAGGAGTGAAAATGATTTTTGGTTTATATATATTTTGTATTTTTGACCCAAAAGACCATTAAAGAAAACCTAAGGCTAACCAAAGATTGAGAGATAGAGCTTGAGCTTTCGCTGTATAACATTAAGAAAATACAAACTTATGATTTCCTATTTTCTTTTGTTTATTCTTATGTTTGTAATCCTTACAGCATTATTAAATAACAAGCCGTGTCCAATGGCATTTGCAGTCTTACCAAGGGGTGCCTTACCAACCTTACCAAGGGGTATTACCCAGTAACTGAGGTGTGGAGGTCGGTTACCTATCATAAGTTCGAAAAATATTTGACCGAATTTCATTTCACCTAAAACTTTTCAACTACATATTATGTTTCGTTTTTTTTTTTTTACTTCATCAAAGCCACGTCTGCCAATGTATCAGCTGACCTATTATCAATTCGATTTTTTTTCGTTACTCCCACGTTTCATTTGGTCGAAAAACTTTTTACCGAAGTTACACTTACCCGAAATTATATTTGTAGTAGGTATTATGTTTCCGAACATTCATTATACCACTGTTTTACTTTTATTTATCATATTTTTATTTCACCACACGCCTAGAAAGTTTGTGCACACTATTTCATCTATCAGCATGCAAACAAGGTTGCTTGCTTCTATCATGCAACATGCAAGCAGGCATGCAGCATGCAAGAAGGCATGCAGCGTGCAAACAGGCATGCAGCGTGCAAGCAGGCATATGGCAGCATGCAAACAAGCATACAGCTTACAAGCAGGCATGCAACATGCAGCAAGCAAACCTAATGTTTGGCAAGTGAACGTTTAAACAATAAATTGCTTACCAACTAGTACTTTTACCAATTTTAATGTAGTCAAATATTTCAGTTGGTATAACATATTTTACGCAAAATAAAATAAGCCAAATATTTAGTGTCGTCGGGGCCCCTATATCTGTCTGCCTACGATTTCAATTGGACCTGTTTAATATGATATGAGGTAAAGATATTTGTATTCTCATTTGCTCGCTCTTGCATCCATTGACATTCCCAAAAAAAATATTTTTGTCTATAATATTTTTTTTTCATAACAAATCATTTGATTAAAAACCAAATGCCTTAGTGACATAATTATCCTTGGTAATATTCTGCCGAGTGAAAATTTGACCAAATGAAAATGTGCGTACTAAAATCATTCCAAATATTGCATTGGTATAAAAACGGTTGCTAAAATTTGTATCGATAATGAACTTTTGCCAAAATCTTTTAGGCAAAACGGCAGGATCCCAAGTAACCGGCTACATATTTGTGACCAAATAATATTCTAGAAAATGTTGTTTCGGTGTGGTAAAAATATGCCAAATGTATCATTTGGCAAATGAAAAAGTTCAAAAGAGGCTTCGGCCAATAGCAAAAAAATATTGTGTAAATCGGCGAAATATAGTTCGGTAAAATAACCTTTGACACATGATACTTCGATGATTTAAAATATGTCAAATAATGCATATAGCAAAAAAAGCATATAGCATAAAATGATTTTCAAACAAAAAAAAATCGGAAAAGTGATCGGTTCCCGTGGAGGCCAGATAGGCAGTCACTTCATTTAAAATACTGGTACTCAGCTGCATCCGATTACACTAGAAACCGACTCCGAAATAGTTCGGAAAAGGCTAGGCAAATAGACGGGTGCCCGATGGGATTAACCATTCGGTAAAAATGACGAACTTCCACACAAACTATCATCCCTAAATCCTTGAGCAGAGAATAAATTTAAGATTTTTATTATGTAGATCGACAATATACTGATATGCTGTAAATACTAATTTGCAGCATCGAAAGGGTAAAGCCGGACTGCTGTGGAGTCTTAATCTTTAGCCTTTCTCAGCACTTATGGACCCTCCAAGCTGCCTATATTAGATTACTTTTAGTAATCGGTTTGGGATCAGTTAGATATGTACGTAACAGATTGAAAATCAACACAAGAAAATACTAGAAGTACCCTTCCAAGTTAAGGTTCTATACAATTTCACGAGTTGTTTCATTTCTGAGACAAGTCTTAGGCTCAAACGCTACGCACGGCCACGTGCTGAGTTGGCTTTGGATTTGAATTTGACATGTCCCCCTTCTCTGTCTGTCTATCTTGCACTTGTAGTTTGACAGTTGTGCGACAGTGCCATAACGCTTAGCCATAGTACCTACATGCGTAGTAATGTTTATAGATCTTGGCCTTAGTTAATTGTCAAATGCTTAGTTTGGAGCTATACCAAGAGTGACCACGAAATTCAAGCACTAGGCCACAAGCTCTGAAGATTAAAAAATAATTTATTTTAAAAGCGATCAATAAGAAGGGGAAGTCTGCTATGTTTATAAACGTACTTTCGTACTGATTAGTGACTCAATTTCGCTCATTATTAATAATATCTCATGATCATATTAAAGTAAATATACATAGGTACGCTTAATAATTCTTAGCACAGTTAAGACATGGAAAAATACCAGGAGCTATCTTTCATGGAACTACCTCGTATTAAAAGAGGTAGGTACCTAAAACAAATCAACGACAATAAAAAATATCATCGCCGACACGTTCCGTGCATGGCACGCGACGGTGTTTGTTGGTGACGAACTGGTCTAGTAAGCATAGTCTCACACTTTAAAATTTTTTGATGTTAAATATTTTTTGGTCTGACACGTTCTTAGGACGACGGGTCGGACGGTACGGAGTAGTGAGCAGACTCTTTTAGGCTGTGCGTTGTCTGTCAGTGAATTTAGGATTTTTATTACGTAGATAGATGAGACTGGAAAGGTGGTGAACACTGAGATGACAGCTCGTAAAGTGTACGGAAGAAGATGACTAGCCGTGTCGCCGACCGCAAACAAATTGGGATAATGATGATTTTATTCTAATAAAAGTAATACAATTGTAATCGACAATGAAATTATTTAAGGACAAGGGCCCTTAAAAAAATGATGCAGACCAAAATATATTTATTTTGTAATTTTACTCGATGTTGTTGATTATTGTTTATCAATTTGTTTTTTTAATTAATCAATGAATCAACAGTAAGCCTTTGTTATATGGGGAAATCCTCGTGCTCATACTTCATACACTAGCCAGGGATAGGTGATACTGAAATTTTATCTGATTTGAATGTCTGATTATTATTTTATTGAATATGTGTGATTATTAATGAATGAATCAATTTTATGTTTTTAATGTAATGGAAGGGACTTTGTCTGAAAATAAATGAATTATTATTACCTACATTTATTGGATTATTTCTATTTTAATATTATTAAGGAGTTTTTGTTACCTTAACGAAATTGTCTTTTTTCATCGTGATGATTTTAGCCGGTTCTATTCCATGTATAATGCCGAAGGGCTCTGTCTAAGAAACGTTTTTTATTTAAGTTTTGACTGCTGGCGTCCTAAGGCTCATCAACACAATATAAAATAACACGCCGTCAAATATCATGTTAGCCGTCGTAGTTGGTTCACAGAAATAACAACAGCCCATCAAATCGCACTGACATAAGATTGACCAACAGGCTGAGAATCATCATATTTTGAACATCAAAAATTACAAATAATTGCTCCTAAAGCACTTTCTAATGTTTTAGCTGGGAAAAGGAAGTGGCGGAATAAACTCCCCAGTATCACGCCTATCTGAACTTTTAAAAACTTCTAAATCTTTCGTAATTTTCCCAGCCAGTGTACCATTTTTCTCAAGATATTAAATATTAATACTAGCTCACCCGGCGAACTTCATACCGCCTTTTTTTCAGGATGGGAAATCATCAAATGACCCCTCCCGCTCTGGGTGGAGCGGAAGGGAGTGTCAGACTCTTACTGACTAAAACCCACCCGTGTTCTTTCCTTAGCCCTTTATGTTCCGGTCCAGCGGTAACCCTTTCGAACAATCCCGCTAAGCTTCATACCGTCTCAAAATAAATAAATGCTGTGTTAATTTATTAATCGAAAAAGCCATTCCATACAAAATGTATGAGAAACAAAAATCTTCATTTTTTTCGTGAATTTTTCCCACGTTTTAATAGTTATTCTGCTATTCGAGGCGGAGACAAATCCAAGAAATCAAAGATCATGAAAATCGGTCTAGTCGTTCTTGTGTTATAAATGGTGTAACTAACCCGACTGCGTTTTATTTATATCGGTATAATTGTTTTTTTTTTTTGCAATGCTCGAACAATAACACTAATAAATAATATCTAGAAAATGATATAGTTTGTGAGAATTTCACGATAAGGTACTCATCTCATTGAGCAACAATACTTACATTTTATCAATATAATCGTCTGTGGAAGATAACCGCTTCATATAAATACATCGGGTTAATTACCTAGTTCAATACATGGTGATCTGTAAACAGCAGAATGAAAGTCCTATTCGTGCTAGCTCTTGCGACTTTTGCCTACGCTGAAGAGATAAAAGTCGTGGACAATCCTATCTATGGCTACATCCAAAATTATGCGATCCCACTGGCCGAAAAAATCCGTGAAGCAGAAGAACTGATGACCCCTGGCAGGATCGTTGGTGGTAATGCTTCCAAGCTTCGTGCCATCCCATACCAGGTACGTGTTCATTAACAGCGCATTTTATATTTTTTAAAGATTATCTGCTGCTTGAACAATGTTCCTTTGAATAATCTACATTCTTTAACAATAAAAACACACGAGTCTTTGTTTTAATTTGTAACATCGTTTTTTCGTAGGCTGGTCTCCTCGCCCAGTACGCGGGCATCAACGGCACTGGTGTATGTGGTGGTTCCCTCGTCAGTCCTAATAGGGTCATCACCGCTGCCCACTGCTGGTATGATGGTAAAAACCAGGCCTGGATCTTCACTGTTGTACTCGGTTCCGTCACAATCTTCACTGGCGGAACTAGGGTGCAAACTAGTGCTGTCGTTATACACCCTCACTGGTTCCCTCTTCTAGTCCGCAATGATGTTGCTGTCATCTATTTGCCTTCTAACGTCGCTTTGTCAGGTTGGTTATTAGTTTCTTGCAAGTTTTTTAAACTACCTAAAGTTCTAATTTGTTAAGTTGACCATTGACTGACATAAGATGTGCATGTAGAGGTTACCTCGAGAATATTTACTTCGTGGGTTACCGACGTCAGCTGCGCAGTCCATTTGTTTGCCAGCCATGCAATCGGATCACATTGGATGATCCCGTCTACTTTTTCATACAAAGCGAGCTTTCTGCGGCATGTTTATGGTGTACGATAAGAGTATTTTATTTAAAATGGTTAACTTCTACACAAAATAATGTATAATTTTACTTTTACAGACAAATTATCCCCTATCGCACTTCCTTCTGGTTCGCAACTCAAGGACGATTTTGCGGGAGTCACTGCAGTTGCATCAGGTTTTGGTTGGACGACTGATGGTATGAGTAAATTTCATAAAATACTTAATTATTTTCTGATGGCGTTGTAGATAACAAACTATAATTTGAAACCTTTTTGTCTCATTTTGAGCACAACATTTTCTGTCTTTTATGCTGCTTTGAAATAATGTATACTTTACATTAGCAGCAGCGGTGGACCTATGCTAAGGGCCCCGTTAAGGAGTTTTGGGTCGTGAGTTCGAACCTAGGCAGGCAACTTTGAGTAATTTATATCATCACTCTCAAACAGTGAAAACCAGTAAAAATTCTAAAACATAATGTGACAACACTAAGCCGTACTAGGCCCGCGTGGTGGATTACGGCCAACTCCCACCCACAGAGAGGAGACTTGTGTCCCTGCAGTGGGAACGTTAAAAGATAATTATGCTATAATTTAAATTTCTCTTTTCAGGTGGCTCCATCTCAGCTAACCAGAGCCTGAGTCACGTGAGCCTGTACGTGATCACGAACAGTATTTGCCGTTTGGCCTTCCCTCTGAATCTTCACTCTTCTAATATTTGCACCAGCGGTCTTGGAGGCAAAAGCGTTTGCAGAGGTGATTCTGGTGGTCCACTTGCTATAAACAGTGATGGCAAACCTGTTCTGGTACGTATTTCACATTCAACGTGTATTATGCAACATTGAGAATGTCAATATAAGGAATTAATAATATAAATTATGAGCGAAACGCATATTTTCCATTTTTTGAAACGTTTGCTTTGCGCGTTCGTGCTAGGCCCATAGACAGGTGTTGCGTTTCTCGAACGCGCGTCAAACATTTCAATTTGACATAAGAGTCGCAAGACGCGGGCTCGTGAATTGCATTATTGTCGATGGTATTGCTATTATTTTGCTTTTTTCTTTATTTCTTGTTCTCTTTACAGATCGGTATCACGTCATTTGGTTCCCGTGCCGGCTGCGAGGTTGGTTTGCCCGCTGTCTTTTCCCGCGTCACCTCTTTCATGGACTTCTTCAACAAACACATCAAACCTTAAACTTTAAACACTAACCACACCAAACTACTGATTATAAAATAAATAGTGTACGACTGTTTTATTTACCTAATATCTGATTTTATTTAATTACGTGTAATAAAACTTAGCTAAGGCGTCGTTCACACTATCACGAAGTAAACATGTCATATAATCTCGCATAACGCGGTCACCGCGAGCATAATTGTAATAATAGCATTTAGTTGCTGAAGTCTGTGGTAAAAAACACACGACCTAAGAGAACAATCAGCCTATAATGTTTTCACTGTTGGGACATAGGCCTCCTCTCGGTGAGAGGGAGTGGGTCGTAATCCACTACGAGCGCCCTGTGTGGGTTGATAGATACCTATCATATGACTTCGAATTTTTAGTTCTAGGGCATGCAGGTTTCCCCACTATGTTCTCCTTCAACGATTTGAGAGCAGTGGTGCATAAAATAAAGCGCCTGTTGGTTCGAACCCACGGCCATTTCTACTGGGCCACCACAACCTAAGGCACGATAGTGCAGAAAAATTATGTAGGTGTGAATAAATACTTGGTAATCATCTACCTAGCCTTTTCTCAACTATGTTGGGGTCGTTTCCAGTCTAACCGGATGCAACTGAATACCAGTATATACATGGAGTGACTGTCTATCTGACCTATCTAACCCAGTTTCTGCATAATACGATACCCTTATTTTTTTTCAGGATGGGGAATCATCAAATGACCCCTCCCGCTCTGGGTGGAGCGGAAGGGAGTGTCAGGCTCTTACTGACTAAAACCCACCCGCGTTCCTTCCTTAGCCCTTTATGTTCCGGGCCAGCGGTAACCCTTTCGGACAATCCAGCTGAATAACGAAACCCCTTGGTAAGACTTGTTGTTAGACTTTCGGGCTTCTGACTACCCGTAACGACTGTCAAAGATCCACGAGTGACAGCCGGGACCAACGGCTTAACGTGCTTTCCGAGGCACGGAGGGGTCTTGGTATTTAAAGATGGTCACCCATGCACAGACCAACCGCAGCATGCGTTGCTTAAACTAGGTCGATCGATCAGTTTAAGCGGCTTTTATATAGTAATCCCATTTCCCAATAAAAATGAGCTGAACTCCTGGTCCTTGGCAGTTCTGGACAGAGAGAGGTGGAAGGACAGTAGGGAGGGGTAGGGAGTGGAACATTAATGGCTAATATTCTTATTATAATTTTAATAAATGCTAATAAAAAAATTCAAAATAAACAGACAAATCAATATTATTAAATTATTAAGAAACATAAATACAGAAACCATGCCTGTTGCACGTTGCATGATCGCTTGCATGCTGCATGCCTGCTTGCATGCAAGCTCCGTCGAGCTATCTTGGCAGGTGGTAATCAGTTACTAGGTATCTAAACTTTACTAATATGATAGATATTACAAAAAATACTGTCTGTTAGTCTGTTATGCTTATAGAAATTAGTTACTTTAAAATTATATCAATCGTTTATTATATTAACTGATCATTATATCAAATAAAATTATAGGTTCAGTTGTTATATCTTGTAAATATTAGAGGTTTAGTAATTATATCATATATTACTGACCCCTCGTTAGGCGGCTGGATCAAGGCCCTGATTCAAAAGGCAGTACTCCTCGATACGGCTCGCATTGTGAGGAGGTTCCTGTCTCTGGAGCCCTAAACACCGGTAGCTTGGACCCTATTCCCGACATCGGTGGATCACAATTTTTTAATGTTTTTATACTTATTTTATATTTTAAGAAATATTTAAAAATGTAATGTAAAATGTAAATTTTATATAAGTTAGTAGACAAATAAACGAAATAAAATAAATAAATACTGTGGTGACTTGTTTTATTCAGTATTAAAATTGGTAAAAGTATTACATAAAGTTTTAGAAATTATTTACAAAGCTCAAAAGTATAATTATGTTGGATGTCTGTACTAGGATAAACCTGTAGCACAGGCGGCATGAGCATATGTATTAATTTATGGTAGGTAATTGTAGTACATTATCATTCTTAACAATATTTAACATTACCTAAAAGTCTTGAAATAATGACAAAATTATATGAATTCATTATTTTATACCTAGTTTACTTGAAAAATATTTACCTTAAAGACCAAAATAACAATATACGTAATTATTAGTCAGCGTAAAATAGATCCAATTCGCGTCGATTAGTACTAATCGAATGCTTTTAATACGATTATGTGTAAAACTGGTTTTAATCTCTTATAATTATATGATAGCAAAATATTTAAAAAGTACCAAGATCATTATCTAACTTTTTGGGCATATAAATATCAACCGTGGAGAAGCGATTGGATCGACTCGTAGGTGTTTGTTACTACCGGTAACATGAAGTTCTTAGCTGTGACTCTATTGGCTCTGGCGGCGGTCGCCTCCGCGAGGAACGTCAACCTCGAGAGTGTGATCGATCTTGAAGACATCACCGCGTACGGATACCTCAGTAAAGTTGGTGCTCCTTTGGCCGAGAAGATCCGCCAAGCGGAGGAGGATGCCGTCCAAAATCCATCCAGAATCGTCGGTGGTTCTGCAGCTAATATCGGCCAATTCCCTTACCAGGTCTTAAGCGTTTGTTTATTAGCTATGTGTTAAATCTAAAAACATATTAACAAATTGTGCTTTAATAACGCTGTTGCAATATTTCTTTATAGGCTGGTCTTATCGTTGAATTTAGCAGTGGTCAGGGTGCCTGTGGGGGTTCATTGCTCAACTCAAGGAGAGTACTCACCGCTGCTCACTGCTGGTCCGATGGTATAAACCAGGGCTCGAGGTTCACTGTTGTCCTCGGCTCAATCCGTCTGTTCAGTGGCGGTACTAGGGTGGCTTCTTCTGACGTTGTTATGCATGCAAGCTGGACCCCTTCATTAATCCGTAATGACATTGCTATGATAAACTTGCCTTCTGCTGTTAGTTTCTCAAGTGAGTATTAAACCTTCTTTTGTTTGCTTTTTTTATATGATGATTTCCCATCCAAAAAAAAGGGCTAGTTTTTCAATTTTTATTTTGTCGATGGAAAAAACTGTCAAAAATTCAAAATTATTCCTCGGATAAAATTATCTGGCGTTGGAAAAATCAGCCTTAATACACAAAAATGTCTGTCTAATTAAATGACAACGATACACACAATGACATTAATTAATTTAATATTAACAGACAACATCGCTCCCATTGCTCTGCCCTCTGGTAATGAGCTGACCAACCAATTCGCCGGCGCTACCGCTATCGCATCTGGCTTCGGTCGCACCAGGGATGGTAAGAAACATTTTTATAATTCAGTATTTTTCTTAATATTGAAGTTCGAGGATATTTTGTTACAAATCTATGGTAAATAACATGCCTGATTCTACTCCGGCAGTAATTACAATGTTAGGTTGTTGTATGTTCTTTTACGTTACGTTATATTTTTGCAGGCGAAGACCTCGCCGTTCACCAATTCCTGAGCCACGTCACTTTACCTGTGATCACAAACGCTGTGTGCAGCCGGGCTACACTCCTTTTCCAGATCCTCATCCAGTCCTCAAACATTTGCACCAGCGGCGCTGGTGGCAAAAGCACCTGCCAGGGTGATTCCGGTGGTCCTCTCGTCGTCAACAGTAATGGCAGGCCTGTCCTAGTAAGTGGATCATGTTTTTTCATAAAAATCTTGTCTTAGACACGTGTGATTCTTACGCTTTTAATATTTAGCAGTTTTCATTATTTAGGTGTGTTGTTTTAACTTAAATTTATATTAACAGGTCGGTGTGACCTCTTTTGGAACTGGCCGTGGCTGCGCAAGTGGTGACCCTGCTGCCTACGCCAGAGTAACCTCATACATTAGCTGGATTAACCAACGTCTCTGAATACTGTGAATAAATCTCTATGTGATACGAAAATATAAATGCAACAATGATGCCAACAAAATTATAAGATGCAATACTTATTCGATTTATTTTTCAAACTGCATAAGTCTACACCTATCATTAATATAGATTGTTTATACATAGACGCTCTCTCAGATTCTAGACTTAGTTCAGGCGTTGGTCAATGATTACATACATAATCATTGACCAACGCCTGAATGCCTGCCATTGCTGCTCGATTACGTTGCCTATATGGTCTGTCTGTACTATAATTTAACACATTTAAAATAAATTTCGGACATTCATCTGTATTAGTGTCCCAAATTAAGAATTATTATTATTTTTAAAATTTATTTCACATAATATCGGGACCCTGAGATCCCGGACCTTTGGAAGGCATACGAGGGTCCAAAGCAAACTTACAGAGGCCTGTTTGATACTTTTAAATAAATGAAGTATCAATTTGCCAAATTAATAGTAGTATAGTATTAATTGTAGTATGGTAACATTACTTTGAACTACGAGCATCAATTCCTGCCGGTCGATTCTGTAAAAATCTCACCGTGAAAACTTAGGTGAAGTGAGCGTGTGGGAGTGAGCTGACAATAGTGTCAATTCCTAGCAAAAACACACTCACTTCACCTAAGTTTTCACGGTGAGATATTTACAGAATCGACCAGCTGTATACGATTAAGGGCGGATTTCACCCATGACGTCATCCAGTTTTAAAATATTGACGTATAAAAGTGTCTAAGTAAAAGGTCTACTTACAGAAATAAACATTTCATTTCAATGAAACTGGACATAGTCCACTTACCAAAGGAGTTGTAGAGTGCATGAGCTGGGCCCCTAAGCCATTTCTTCAGAAAGTTGGTCAGGGTGCTTAGGGAGTAAACACACTAAAAGTCCCCGCGTCTAGGAGGTGAGCTGGAGAGGGGGGGAGATAAAAGTTCCCACTTTTGAGTTTTTCACTAATATCTTTAAAACGGTGCGTCGTAGACAAATAATATCTTCTACGTAATGAAATGTAATACAATTTAATACAACTTTTGTCTTACACACTTTTTTCGAATTCCTACCCATTTTCGAACTACACGTTCCGGAAAAGTGAAAATTTTATCAAACACTAGCTGTTGCCTGCTACTTCGTTCGTTTTATTTCGGGATAAAAAGTAGCCTATATGTTAATCCAGGTCCTAATCTATCTACCTACCAAATTTCATCCAAATCCGTTCAGCCGTTGAGTTATCGAAACTTTTATCTATGTACTAGCACCACCCGTATAAGCTTCCTGTGGGAATATCTGGAAAAATAACTATCCTATGTTCTTTAGGCAACAGACAGGCAGACACCAGCGGAGCTTTGTAGATCGTGATGCTCGAAAACTGATTAGAATTTAGAAAAAGTGTAGGTAAAAGTTGTAGAAAATTTTATTAGCTTTCAGCTCCCTCCCACCAACTGAGAATGCAGCTAAACAGCATTGTCCTATATACTTTACGCACTCTACACCTCCTTTTGGGTTATTCGTTGAGCGGACTAATACAATCAGCAGATCTAAACCGCTATGAAATACCTACTTATATTGACAGCTATAGAACGCAGTTTAAATGTGCTGATCGCGTTCAGTTTCATTGGTGAAATTGGCACTAAAACTTCAAGTAAACCTAGGTTGACTATAGAAACAACTTTTCTTTCAAAAAATTGTAATTGATATTAAAATAGTTTATTCCTATGATGACACTGACATCTTTATCGCTTAATTGCCTTGTAGACTTGATTTTTTATTTAATTTTACTTTTATAATAATAATAATAATAAACATTATTGCAGACCTCGGTCCATAATGTTAGTAATACATGAAACAGACTTACGAAACCAATATTAGTAACACACACAATCAACAAGTACAATACAAATAACAAGATACAATTATATACAACACAATGTAGAATACAGAACATAAAAGCACATAAATGACGTATACCTTAGATACGACACAGGTCGACTCAAAGTAGCTACTTTGAGTCGACTTGTGTGTGCAGTCTCATCCATCGGCCAAGCATCGGGCAGTCCCACCGGTCACTCAATGCCCTCAACATGCTGTGGGAGCTGACATCTGTTCTGCGTCGGAGAGAAGCGCATCGTTTACGAATGATGGCATAAAAATCATCTACCCGCGCATCGGCAAACATACCCGAAGCGCTACAAAAACGCGGCAGCCCCACAAGCATTCTGAAGGCATTATTATATTGGACACGCAGAGCGCTGTATGCTTTATGTAGGTACCTTTCATTTCCTTTAACTTTGAAATTGTATTATAATTATTGGCGTGTGCTAGCTGAAGGCCAATTTCCGTAATTAAAAACGTTTAAAATCTAGTCACAATGTCATCTCAGCGACAATCAATGTCAAAAAGTTATCAGAAATTTTAGAGGTATTTCTGACAGATTGAGACTTAGATCAGACTGTAAACTTTCAACATTTGCCCCTCAGATATATGGCAAATAATTCCATTTAATCTTTTGTGTTTCGTAATTGTAATTACTTTGCATACCTATTGAATCAACTTCTTCTGCGTTAGGTCAGTTAATACGGGATGGTCAGAATGATGTTAAAGCAGTGCCAAACAAGGTGGTCGGGATTACCAATGGCCCGTCCATTGGTAATCCCGACCACCTTGTCTGCAAGCTGCTGAAAAGTCGACCAAAACTTCTCTTTCACTTAGAGTTAGTTAATTATCATTTTGAAATAGAATTGGAGTGAAATGTAATCTAATAATAATAATTGAACATCATTTACCTTGTCCAAATTACCAAAGAATGGTGGATCGCCCACGTTTACACATAGGTACTTTTACTAACGTGCCTACGTTATTATTTTATTTACTTACTCTTCTGTACTCAGGGAGTAACCCGTCATTTCTATGTTTGAAGAAATTTAAAAGTTCATTTCAAATGCCCAAATAACTCCGACCCCCATGAAGATTGAAGAAGAATCTACACTCGAAGTTGGTGATGATCGCGTTGACATACGAAACCCCTTAACTTTACAAGGTAAAAATAATTTATGTTTGTAATTGGGTTTTCCCATTAAGAATATTCCCAGTAGCAGCCTAGAGACTGTTTGTACCCTGTTAATGTTAATAGGCTTGCTCGAAACTGTCAAATTTTCCCAATCAAATTTGAAACTTTTGCTTTAGCAATAAAGTTGAAAATCTATTAAAGAAATTTGACAGATTGTAGTAGCTTCATGTGCTAACGTCGGTACATCGACAATAACACACTCACAATCGTAATCTGATAGATTAAGATTGTGAGTGTTAATGAAAAAAACCGAGTAGGCACAAATCGCCAAATCATAATTGGGAATTCCTATTACCTAACCTAAGACTAAAAGTATAATGGTAATAATTTAAGAGAAAACAACGCCCGAGGCGCGGAGCAGAGGTACGGTGTTTCTGTTTTTCAAAAAGGTGACAAAACCTTACTGAAGACATAATTATTATAGATCCATCTCACTCCTGAGCCATGGCTCAGGAGTGAGATGGATCTGTAATATGTATAATATTTAAGCGTAAATACATGTATTTACGCTGTTCTCGAGAGTCGTTACGATCCGTCTCGCAAGGAGACTTGACGAGTTCCAGCCACCAGGACAAGCCGGTTTTCGAAAAGGCTTCTGCGCTTGCTCGTTTGATACCGTAGACCATACCCATTCAGCGGGGTTGTCCGAAAGTGTTACCGCTGGCCCGGAACACTCCCTTCCGCTCCACCCAGAGCGGGAGGGGTCATTTGATGATTTCCCATCAAAAAAAAAAGACCATACCCATATTGTTCGAGAAATTCTACTGAATTGAATTGAATTGAAACCGCCGTGTATGGCATTTGTGGACTAGGAGAAGGCCTTTGACTCCATCGAAATATTGGCACGGCTTGGCCTCTTTGCAATGATGTCGAATTATGAAAAACCGCTAAACGTCGTTCAGTTGTTTTACATAACGGAGCTGTTTTGTAAAACAACTAGCGTTCTTGTAAAACGGCGTTCGACAATTTATCTGCGACATCTATCTAAATATCAAATTAAAATTCTGACTGACTGATATATCAACGCACAGCCTAAACCGCTGGTCCTAGAGACATGAAATTCGGAGGGCGTGTTCTTTGTGAAGAGCAAGTAACCACTAAGAAAGGGTTTTTCGAAATTCCACCCCTAAGAGGGGGGAGAGTGAAATGTCACGCGGAAGAAGTCGCGGGCAGAAGCTAGTAATATATAAAATGCGATAAATCATCATTAATTGTGTAAATTTAATTGGAGCTAGTCAATCCCAACCCTTTTGCCCTCAATAATCTTTAAATAAAAAAGCTTTGGCATAATTTCCATTTTATCCATGATTTGAATTTGAATTTATTAAGGCTGCTTTTTTTACGATTAAAATTATTGTACGGTGTTGTGTTAAGCCAATCTGATAAATTTTATAATAGATTTTTCAACTTTATCGCTAAAGCATAAGGTTCAAAATTCCGGGTAGCTTGATGTGCTGGCGTCTATACATATTATTATTTTAAGTCTGTTAGCTTATAATATATATTATGTAAAAATAATCTTGTTTGAAAATAAAAAACCTGCCCTAATCAAATGATATATAATGTTATCTAATCAAATGATAATGTTAGATATTATAATTATCTACTTAAAATCATTATCAATTAAGATACCTCGAAAAGTCCTATTTAACGACGGCATATAAATATCAAAATCAGGAGTAGCTATCTTCTATTGATTGTTAGTACCAGCAACATGAAGTTCTTTGCAGTGTCTCTGTTGGCACTAATAGCAGTAGTCTCCGCGAGGCACATTACTCTCGAAGATGTCATCGATATTGAAAAGAACACCGCGTATGGGTACATCACCAGAATCGGTATGCCGTTAGCTGAGAAAGTCCGTAAAGCTGAGGAGGAAGCCAGCAGGAATCCTTCCAGAATCATCGGTGGTTCCGTTGCTGCTCTTGGGCAGTTCCCATATCAGGTATTTATATTCTAAAGTCTTTTTATACCTTAGTTGAACACAACTAAGGTATAAAAAGACGTTAGAAAACGACGTTAGGTTGCATGTTGGATGAATATTGGCAGATCCTTGAACACAAGGATCTGCCAATATTCATCCAACATGCAACTGTATTCAAAATACCATTATAAAGTGTTATCTTTCAACTGACTTACCAATTTTTTATAAAGATGAACGAGAGGCGTAGCAAGTGATAAAATGTTATAGGAATAAGTATTGCAATAATTTATATCGTGCGGAAAATCATGCAGCTTCTTACAATTTAATACCTTTATTCCTCAGGTAGGACTTCTCACAGCACTTCCAAGTGGATCGTCTTTGGCCAGTGCTGTTCTATTATCCTCAACCAGAGTGCTAACCGCTGCCCACAACTTGCAAGACGGTGTATCATCAGTCACGAGGATAACTGTTGTTCTTGGCTCCGTTACTATATTCACCGGTGGTACTAGAATAGAAACCACTAATTTTGTTTTACACGAAAATTGGAACCCCTCCAATATTAGAAATGACATCGCTATGGTCTACTTACCATTTGCCGTTAGTTTTTCTGGTAAGTATAGCTTTTAATATTCACTTAGTTCTTTTACATAAATTTTATTGCGGACCAGCTCACGCGCTTCTTCTTATGTGGAGTAAAATTCACGAAAAAATCACATACATACCAACAGTGTAATTTTTTAACCTACTTTTTATGAAGTCGGTTGAAAATAATTTATTTTTTCATCTTCATGCAGGTATCCTCGCTCCCATCGCTCTGCCTTCTGGATCTCAACTAAATGAGAACTTCGCCGGTAATATTGCTATTGCATCAGGCTTCGGAGTAACCGGTAAAAAAACCATTTTATATTTCAATGTGTTTTTGTACAGACACCAGCACATAAAGCTACCCAAAACTGTCAAATGTTCCCAATCAACATTGAACCTTAAGCTTTAGCGATAAAGTTGAAAATCTATTAAAGAAATTTGACAGATTGTAATAGCTTGATGTGCTGGCGTCTGTACCTAATGATTATGCAGAATTTTTGTTGTGTGACTTTTAGTCTGTGCTAATTACATGTATTTTCTTTAGTCCTTTTTCTCTCTTTGTGTATTGAATTGTAATTCTTGGGAGTGTTTTTGCTTCACAGCTACTGGCGTAGCCGCCAACCAGCCGTTAAGCTTCGTGCACTTACCTGTGATCACGAACGCTGAGTGTGCACGAACCTACCCGTCGTTGGTCCATTCCTCCAACGTGTGCACGAGTGGTGCTGGTAACAAAAACATATGTACAGGCGATTCCGGTGGTCCTCTTGCCGTCACCAGGAACGGTAGACCACTCTTGGTACGTATTATTATTACTACTTGTTCAGTAAGAGAGTGAAGTGAAAATCAAATATCAAAAAAGACGCCATTAATTTAAACGAATGCTCGGTAAACTTTCATAATTGTTGAGTTGTGGTTTTCGGCTTACAGATTGGTATCACTTCGTTTGGGACACACGGTTGCCAATCCAGTGACCCTGCCGCCTTTGCCAGAGTCACCTCTTTTATTAGCTGGATCAACAGTCGTCTTTAAAATAACTGACAATATATTCTAAAGAAAAAGAAAGAACTGTTTTATTTCCTCCTTAACCGGGGTCAATTCTCCTAATTTGGAATGACAAAATTGAAACTGTAACCAAGTCGACAACGTAACCCAATCGCTACGGGAATGAATGGTATCTGTAAAGAAAATGTAATGTTACCACAACAAAAATGCACATTAAAACCACTGAAAAAGTAAATTGTTATTTCCATACTTTACACTTTTTTTGGGGTTGAAAGACATGGGGGTCCAAAACCAAGAGGGCACTCGCCCGCTTGGTTTTTCGAAATATCGCCAGGCGGTTGCTCGACTCTTCACGTGACCAGAGGGCTGGCCTATTTCTTGGCCAAAGAATTAGCATCGTCATACAACATGGCAATGCTACCAGCCTTATGGGCACCGTGCCTGTTGACAGCGATAAGGACGACTTTTTTGATGCCCCATGATTGTTTAGCTTCTTTTGTCATTTACATGTATTTTAAGTCTGTTAGCTTACATTATGTAAATATTATACTTTTAATTAGGTAATGTGAATTAGCAGATTCCCCTCATAAAATTAAGGGAAACAGTCGGGACGGTCCCAATCACGTAAAACGAAACGGATTTAAAATATCCGGTAGAGTTATTTTAATATGAACAAATAGTGGGGATGCTAGATCGTTGCGGCACATGCTATTGAAGCAACGATTAATAACACTTGGAAACAAAAAAATACTTTTTTTTCTGCGGCAGAATTTTTTAATTGATTTTGATAAATACCTACTTATATTATTATTATACATACACGAAATGTATTTACTGTGTTTATATTGAGTTTGGTTCTTGAGATAAACGACATGTAAACAAGCATTTGAAAAAATTGTATTCTACCCGTGGACAGGTTTTCAAGGTCCGAAGGCGAGAACACCCAATGAAACGCACAAACTGTTTCAATTAGGACAATTTTGTTCCGAAGGAACCGCCCTTACAACAAAAATCCAAAACTATATATATTATGGTTTGCTCGGTAACGAAACCATAGCGAGATGTATTTCGATCCCAACGCCGTCTAAGGAAACGTCAGGTAAACCTTTTCACATATTGCCCACCAAGGACATATTTTAGAATGTCCTTCTCTTAATCTAAACAGCCCATCGTGCAACATGTCTAGCAATATGGGACGCACAGGTATAAAATGTTAACATGGGTGAAGGTATATAAAGACAAAAAAACAATTTAGTAATTCTTACAAACTAGGTACAAGATGCATCCTATTATGAACAATACATATTCTTAAAAATTATACCTTACAAACACAAAGTTTGTGTTGCTACAGGAAGAATAGCCAATTTCGTAATAGGTCTCTTTATTAGGGAATTTTTAGTTCTAACAGTAACGACTCGAGTGATTCCGTCGAGGCCAGGATGTTTTAACTCGATCTTTCCCAGCAACAACTTACCAGGAGGTAAATCGTCCTCTTTCATCAGAAATATGGCTGGTTCTGGATTTTGGTGAGCTCACTTATGGCGTTATAAAAATTGATTTAAGTAATCTTGTGACCACCGCTGCCAATAGTCCTGTAACATTCTTTGGGTAAGTTGCCACCGTCTGAGACTAGAAATGTTAACCTTTTCGAAATTCAAATCAGGTACTAGGATGAGTGGTTCCCCAACCAGAAAAAATAAAATAGCCTGGAGTTAACACCGTTAACTCATTTTGATCTACACAGGAAAGCGGTCTCGAGTTGAGGTACGCCTCAATTTGAGCCAACGCCGTCGTTAGTTCCTTGAAAATTAACGTAGAGTTCCCTATAACCCTTCTGAGGTGGTATTTAGTGGAGTTTATTCCTGCTTCTCATAGACCGCCGAAGTTTGGAGCGTGAGGAGGAATAAAGTTCCACTTTGTACCAATATTTGCCAAGCACTCAACCAATTCGGGAATGAATTTTGATTTTTCTTCATTAAATAATTCCTGCAGCTCTCACGCAGCGCCAACAAAATTTGTGCCGTTGTCACTGTGTAGTTTTGCACCAACACCACGCCTCGCTACGAACCTCTTAAAAAGTGGCCAAGAAACCTTTGGACGTCATGTCTCTGACTGCCTCGATATGAATCGCCCGCGTAGACAGACAGATGAAGAGCTCGATGTACCCCTTGTACGACTTATTACCGCATCCTTTAGACACTCTGACGTTTATCGGGCCATCGTAATCGACGCCACTGTGCAGAAAAACTTTATTTGGTGTAGCACGAGGTGATGGTAGCTGTCCCATTAGTTGACTTCTGGCTTTATTGGTATATCTAATGCAAGTAACGCATTTTCTAAAATAGGCCTTTACTAAAGGTTTAACCCCTACAACTCAATACCAAGATCTCAAGTAAGCGATCATCGCCCACACATCGTTTTTTGATGAGCTTCACTTATGAGAAGCTTCATAAGGAAGGAATCTTTAGGTATAAGTGTTGGATATTTGCGATCATAACTCAACTGAGACATCTCTAATCTACCTCCCACTATAATACTCCCTTTGAGTCCAAAAATAAGTTTAGCGATTTGTACTTTCTTCCCTTTTTACCTTAAGATCCCGTCTTCTTAATTTTTTGTATTTCTTCTTGTAACTCTTCTTCTTGAACCTTTCTAATACATACTTCCATCGCCTCCTCGAGTTCTGTCATAGACTGTTTATTTCTTTCCTTGTTAGCACAATTGATTCTTAAGTGGATCATGTTTTTTCATTAAAATCTTGTTTTAGACATGTGTGATTCTTACGCTTTTAATATTTAGCAGTTTTTATTATTAAGGTGTGTTGACTTGTTTTAACTTAACTTTATATTAACAGGTCGGTGTGACCTCTTTCGGAACTGGCCGTGGCTGCGCAAGTGGTGACCCTGCTGCCTAAGCCAGAGTAACCTCTTACATTAGCTGGATTAACCAACGTCTCTGAATACCTACTTTGAATAAATCTCTATGTGATACGAAAATATAAATGCAACAAGGCGTACGATTGTCCAAAGCAAACTTGCAGAGGCCCGTTTGATACTTTTAAATAAATGAAGCATCAATGTTTACTATTTTCCAAATGAATAGTAGTATAGCATTAATTGTAGTATGGTAACATTGCTTTGAACTACGAGTATCAATTCCTGTATACGATTAAGGGCGGATTTCACCCATGACGTCATCCAGTTTTAAAATATTGACGTGTGAAAGTGTCTAAAAGGTCTTCTTACAGAAATAAACATTTCATTTCAATGAAACTGGACATAGTCCACTTACCAAAGGAGTTGTAGAGTGCATGAGCTGGGCCCCTAAGCCATTTCTTCAAAAAGTTGTTCAGGGTGCTTAGGGAATAAACACTCTAAAAGTCCCCGCGTCCAGGAGGTGAGCTGGAGTGGGGGGGGGGATAAAAGTTCCCACTTTTGAGTTTTTCACTAATATCTTTAAAACGGTGCGTCGTAGAGAAACAATATCTTCTACGTAATGAAAGCTAATACAATTTAATACAACTTTTATCCTACACACTTTTTTAGAATTCCTATCCATTTTCGAACTACACGTTCCGGAAAAGTGAAAATTTTATCAAACACTAGCTGTTGCCTGCTACTTCGTTCGTTTTATTTCGGGATAAAAAGTAGCCTATATGTTAATCCAGGTCCTAATATATCTAACTACCAAATTTCATCCAAATCCGATCAGCCGTTGAGTTTCGAAACTTTTATCTATGTACTAGCAGCACCCCACGGTTACACCCGTATAAGTTTCCCG
The DNA here is from genome assembly GCA_927399505.1 of Luperina testacea. Taxonomy (NCBI): domain Eukaryota; kingdom Metazoa; phylum Arthropoda; class Insecta; order Lepidoptera; family Noctuidae; genus Luperina; species Luperina testacea. Next base: position 9,694,405 of record OV656768.1, on the reverse strand, counting down.
TGGAAATATCTGGAAAAAAACTATCCTATGTTCCTTAGGCAACAGACACGCAGACACCAGCGGAGCTTTGTAGAGCGTGATGCTCGAAAACTGATTAGAATTTAGAAAAAGTGTAGGTAAAAGTTGTAGAAAATTTTATTAGCTTTCAGCTCCCTCCCACCAACTGAGAATGCAGCTAAACAGAATTGTCCTATACACTTTACGCACTCTACACCTCCTTTTGGGTCATTCGTTGAGTAGACTAATACAATCAGCAGATGAAATACCTATTTATATTGACAGGTATAGAACGCAGTTTAAATGTGCTGATCGCGTTCAGTTTCATTGGTGAAATTGGCACTAAAAGTTCAAGTATGCCTAGGTTGACTATAGAAACAACTTCTCTTTCAAAAAATTGTAATTGATATTAAAATAGTTTATTTCTATGATGACACTAACATCTTTATAGCTTAATTGCCTTGTAGACTTATTTTTTTATTTAATTTTACTTTTATGTTAATTTAATTTTAATTGTATTATTATTGGCGTGTGCTAGCTGAAGTCCAATTTCCGTAATTAACAACGTTTCAAATCTAGTCGCAATCCAAGAAGCTTATAGATAAAAGTGGAGGCAACACTCTAAATACTTAAGTGAAGACGACTGTGGTCGGACACTCTCTTTCTAAATACATACGTATGACAAAGAAAACTCATATCACTGTCTCGTTCTTATGTGTGTATTTAGAAAGAGAGGGTCTGACAACAGTCGTCTTCACTTAAGTATTTAGAGTACTTCCTCCACTTTTATCTATAGGTAAGCTTCTTGTCGCAATCTCATCTCAGCGACAATCAATGTCAAAAACTTATCAAAAATTTTAGAGGTATTTCTGACAGATTGAGACTTAGATCAGACTGTAAACTTTCAACATTTGCCCCTCAGATATATGGCAAATAATTCCATTTAATCTTTTGTGTTTCGTAATTGTACTTTGCATACTATTGAATCAACTTCTTCTGCGTTAGGTCAGTTAATACGGGATGGTCAGAATGATGTTAAAGCAGTGCCAAACAAGGTGGTCGGGATTACCAATGGACGGGCTGCAAGCTGCTGAAAAGCCGACCAAAACTTCTCTTTCACTTAGAGTTAGTTAATTATCATTGTGAAATAGAATTGGAGTGAAATGTAATCTAATAATTGAACATCATTTACCTTGTCCAAATTACCAAAGAATGGTGGATCGCCCACGTTTACACATAGGTACCTACTTTTATTAACGTGCCTACGTTATTATTTTATTTACTTACTCTTCTGTACTCAGGGAGTAACCCGTCATTTCTATGTTTAAATAAATTTAAAAGTTCATTTCAAATGCCCAAATAACTCCGACCCCCATGAAGATTGAAGAAGAATCTACACTCGAAGTTGGTGATGATTTCGTTGACATACGAAACCCCTTAACTTTACAAGGTAAAAATAATTTATGTTTGTAATTGGGTTTTCCCATTAAGAATATTCCCAGTAGCAGCCTAGAGACTGTTTGTACCCTGTTAATGTTAATAGGCTTGCTCGAAACTGTCAAATTTTCCCAATCAAATTTGAAACTTTTGCTTTAGCAATAAAGTTGAAAATCTATTAAAGAAATTTGACAGATTGTAGTAGCTTCATATGCTAACGTCGGTACATCGACAATAACGACACACTCACAATCGTAATCTGATAGATTATGATTGTGAGTGTTAATGAAAAAAACCGAGTAGGCACAAATCGCCAAATCATAATTGGGAATTCCTATTACCTAACCTAAGACTAAAAGTATAATGGTAATAATTTAAGAGAAAACAACGCCCGAGGCACGGAGCAGAGGTACGGTGGTTCTGTTTTTCAAAAAGGTGACAAAACCTTACTGAAGACATATTATAGATCCATCTCACTCCTGAGCCATGGCTCAGGAGTGAGATGGATCTATAATATGTATAATATGTAAGCGTAAATACATGTATTTACGCTGTTCTCGAGAGTCGTTACGATCCGTCTCGCAAGGAGACTTGACGAGTTCCAGCCACCAGGACAAGCCGGTTTTCGAAAAGGCTTCTGCGCTTGCTCGTTTGATACCGTAGACCATACCCATTCAGCGGGGTTGTCCGAAAGTGTTACCGCTGGCCCGGAACATAAAGGGCTAAGGAAGGAACACGGGTGGGTTTTAGTCAGTAAGAGTCTGACACTCCCTTCCGCTCCACCCAGAGCGGGAGGGGTCATTTGATGATTTCCCATCAAAAAAAAAAAGACCATACCCATATTGTTCGAGAAATTCTACTGAATTGAATTGAATTGAAACCGCCGTGTATGGCATTTGTGGACTAGGAGAAGGCCTTTGACTCCATCGAAATATTGGCACGGCTTGGCCTCTTTGCAATGATGTCGAATTATGAAAAACCGCTAAACGTCGTTCAGTTGTTTTACATAACGGAGCTGTTTTGTAAAACAACTAGCGTTCTTGTAAAACGGCGTTCGACAATTTATCTGCGACATCAATCTAAATATCAAATTAAAATTCTGACTGACTGATATATCAACGCACAGCCTAAACCGCTGGGCCTAGAGACATGAAATTCGGAGGGCGTGTTCTTTGTGAAGAGCAAGTAACCACTAAGAAAGGGTTTTTCGAAATTCCACCCCTAAGAGGGGGGAGAGTGAAATGTCACGCGGAAGAAGTCGCGGGCAGAAGCTAGTAATATATAAAATGCGATAAATCATCATTAATTGTGTAAATTTAATTGGAGCTAGTCAATCCCAACCAGGGATGTTAGGGAGCTCCGTAACCGTAACCGAAACTATCGGATATCCGATAAAAAAAATTATCCGTAACCGTAACCGAATCCGAAATAAAAGTTTCGGATAATATCGGATAGGGGCGGAGCCTAATTGAGACACAAGATAAAGATAGCTATGATTGTTATGTTAAACTTAAATCATAGTAAATAAATATGTGCAATGTGCATTCTAAATTAAATCTAATTTTAATATTTTCTTTGAATACGAAATTACTAAATAAGTATAAGTAATAATTTTATTATTACATTTTCATTTTAGGTAGATTAGATAACACTCAACATTTATTTATAATAATTTTTAATTTAAATAGCTGTAATAACTCAGACTGATTGTAATTCCTACCAAATAGTTACATATAAATAAAACTATTTGTATTGTACTTTTGAAATTCCTAAAAAAATTAATAACCGTAACCGAAATTATCCGAAACTAACGGATAATCCGAAATAATTTCATATCCGTATCCGTATCCGTATCCGGTATAATAATCATTCCTATATCCGTAATTAATCCGTATCCGAAATTTCATATCCATAACATCCCTAATCCCAACCCTTTTGCCCTCAATAATCTTTAAATAAAAAAGCTTTGGCATAATTTCCATTTTATCCATGATTTGAATTTGAATTTATTAAGGCTGCTTTTTTTACGATTAAAATTATTGTACGGTGTTGTGTTAAGCCAATCTGATAAATTTTATAATAGATTTTTCAACTTTATCGCTAAAGCATAAGGTTCAAAATTCCGGGTAGCTTGATGTGCTGGCGTCTATACATATTATTATTTTAAGTCTGTTAGCTTATAATATATATTATGTAAAAATAATCTTGTTTGAAAATAAAAAACCTGCCCTAATCAAATGATATATAATGTTATCTAATCAAATGATAATGTTAGATATTATAATTATCTACTTAAAATCATTATCAATTAAGATACCTCGAAAAGTCCTATTTAACGACGGCATATAAATATCAAAATCAGGAGTAGCTATCTTCTATTGATTGTTAGTACCAGCAACATGAAGTTCTTTGCAGTGTCTCTGTTGGCACTAATAGCAGTAGTCTCCGCGAGGCACATTACTCTCGAAGATGTCATCGATATTGAAAAGAACACCGCGTATGGGTACATCACCAGAATCGGTATGCCGTTAGCTGAGAAAGTCCGTAAAGCTGAGGAGGAAGCCAGCAGGAATCCTTCCAGAATCATCGGTGGTTCCGTTGCTGCTCTTGGGCAGTTCCCATATCAGGTATTTATATTCTAAAGTCTTTTTATACCTTAGTTGAACACAACTAAGGTATAAAAAGACGTTAGAAAACGACGTTAGGTTGCATGTTGGATGAATATTGGCAGATCCTTGAACACAAGGATCTGCCAATATTCATCCAACATGCAACTGTATTCAAAATACCATTATAAAGTGTTATCTTTCAACTGACTTACCAATTTTTTATAAAGATGAACGAGAGGCGTAGCAAGTGATAAAATGTTATAGGAATAAGTATTGCAATAATTTATATCGTGCGGAAAATCATGCAGCTTCTTACAATTTAATACCTTTATTCCTCAGGTAGGACTTCTCACAGCACTTCCAAGTGGATCGTCTTTGGCCAGTGCTGTTCTATTATCCTCAACCAGAGTGCTAACCGCTGCCCACAACTTGCAAGACGGTGTATCATCAGTCACGAGGATAACTGTTGTTCTTGGCTCCGTTACTATATTCACCGGTGGTACTAGAATAGAAACCACTAATTTTGTTTTACACGAAAATTGGAACCCCTCCAATATTAGAAATGACATCGCTATGGTCTACTTACCATTTGCCGTTAGTTTTTCTGGTAAGTATAGCTTTTAATATTCACTTAGTTCTTTTACATAAATTTTATTGCGGACCAGCTCACGCGCTTCTTCTTATGTGGAGTAAAATTCACGAAAAAATCACATACATACCAACAGTGTAATTTTTTAACCTACTTTTTATGAAGTCGGTTGAAAATAATTTATTTTTTCATCTTCATGCAGGTATCCTCGCTCCCATCGCTCTGCCTTCTGGATCTCAACTAAATGAGAACTTCGCCGGTAATACTGCTATTGCATCAGGCTTCGGATTAACCGGTAAGAAAAATATTTTATATTTCAATGTATTTCTACCACCATACGGAGTACTGTTTTTGTACAGACACCAGCACATAAAGCTACCCAAAACTGTCAAATGTTCCTAATCAACATTGAACCTTAAGCTTTAGCGATAAAGTTGAAAATCTATTAAAGAAATTTGACAGATTATAATAGCTTGATGTGCTGGCGTCTGTACCTAATGATTATGCAGAATTTTTGTTGTGTGACTTTTAGTCTGTGCTAATTACATGTATTTTCTTTAGTCCTTTTTCTCTCTTTCTGTATTGAATTGTAATTCCTGGGAGTGTTTTTGCTTCACAGCTACCGGCGTAGCCGCCAACCAGCCGTTAAGCTTCGTGCACTTACCTGTAATCACGAACGCTGAGTGTGCACGAACCTACTCGTCGTTTGTCCATTCCTCCAACGTGTGCACGAGTGGTGCTGGTAACAAAAACATATGTTCAGGCGATTCCGGCGGTCCTCTTGCCGTCACCAGGAACGGTAGACCACTCTTGGTACGTATTATTATTACTACTTGTTCAGTAAGACAGTGAAGTGAAAAACAAACATCAAAAAAGACGCCATTAATTTAAACGAATGCTCGGTAAACTTTCATAATTGTTGAGTTGAGGTTTTCGGCTTACAGATTGGTATCACTTCGTTTGGGTCACCCCGCGGTTGCCAAGCCAGTGAACCTGCCGCCTATGCCAGAGTCACCTCCTTTATTAGCTGGATCAACAGTCGTCTTTAAAATAACTGACAATATATTCTAAAGAAACAGAAAGAACTGTTTTACTTTCCTCCTTAACTGGGGGCCAATTTCCCACATTTGGAATGACAAAATTGAAACTGTAACCAAGTCGACAACGTAACCCAATCGCTACGGGAATGAATGGTATCTGTAAAAAAATGTAATGTTACATGTTACAACAAAAATGCACATTAAAACCACTGAAAAAGTAAATTGTTATTTCCATACTTTACACTTTTTTTGGGGTTGAAAGACATGGGGGTCCAAAACCAAGAGGGCACTCGCCCGCTTGGTTTTTCGAAATATCGCCAGGCGGTTGCTCGACTCTTCACGTGACCAGAGGGCTGGCCTATTTCTTGGCCAAAGAATTAGCATCGTCATACAACGTGGCAATGCTACCAGCCTTATGGGCACCGTGCCTGTTGACATCGATAAGGACGACTTTTTTGATGCCCCATGATTGTTTAGCTTCTTTTGTCATTTACATGTATTTTAAGTCTGTTAGCTTACATTATGTAAATATTATATTTTTTTAATTAGGTAATGTGAATTAGCAGATTCCCCTCATAAAATTAAGGGAAACAGTCGGGACGGTCCCAATCACGTAAAACGAAACGGATTTAAAATGTCCGATAGAGTTATTTTAATATGAACAAATAGTGGGGATGCTAGATCGTTGCGGCACATGTTATTGAAGCAACGATTAATAACACTTGGAAACAAAAAAAAAGACTTTTTTTTCTGCGGCAGAATTTTTAAATTGATTTTGATAAATACCTACTTATATTATTATTATACATACACGAAATGTATTTACTGTGTTTATATTGAATTTGGTTCTTGAGATAAACGACATGTAAACAAGCATTTGAAAAAATTGTATTCTACCCTTGAACAGGTTTTCAAGGTCCGAAGGCGAGAAAACCCAATGAAACGCACAAACTGTTTCAATTAGGACAATTTTGTTCCGAAGGAACCGCCCTTACAACAAAAATCCAAAACTATATAATTATGGTTTGCTCGGTAACGAAACCATAGCGAGATGTATTTCGATCCCAACGCCGTCTAAGGAAGCGTCAGGTAAACTTTTTCACATATTGCCCACCAAGGACATATTTTAGAATGTCCTTCTCTTAATCTAAACAGCCCATCGTGCAACATGTCTAGTAATATGGGACGCACAGGTATAAAATTTTAACATAATAATAACATGGGTGAAGGTATATAAAGACAAAAAAAAAAAACAATTTAGTAATTCTTACAAACTAGGTACAAGATGCATCCTATTATGAACAATACATATTCTTAAATTATACCTTACAAACACAAAGTTTGTGTTGCTACAGGAAGAATAGCCAATTTCGTAATAGGTCTCTTTATTAGGGAATTTTTAGTTCTAACAGTAACGACTCGAGTGATTCCGTCGAGGCCAGGATGTTTAAACTCGATCTTTCCCAGCAACAACTTACCAGGAGGTAAATCGTCCTCTTTCATCAGAAATATGGCTGGTTCTGGATTTTGGTGAGCTCACTTATGGCGTTATAAAAATTGATTTAAGTAATCTTGTGACCACCGCTGCCAATAGTCCTGTAACATTCTTTGGGTAAGTTGCCACCGTCTGAGACTAGAAATGTTAACCTTTTCGAAATTCAAATCAGGTACTAGGATGAGTGGTTCCCCAACCAGAAAAAAGAAAATAGCCTGGAGTTAACACCGTTAACTCATTTTGATCTACACAGGAAAGCGGTCTCGAGTTGAGGTACGCCTCAATTTGAGCCAATCGTTAGTTCCTTGAAAATTAACGTAGAGTTCCCTATAACCCTTCTGAGGTGGTATTTAGTGGAGTTTATTCCTGCTTCTCATAGACCGCCGAAGTTTGGAGCGTGAGGAGGAATAAAGTTCCACTTTGTACCATTATTTGCCAAGCACTCAACCAATTCGGGAATGAATTTTGATTTTTCTTCATTAAATAATTCCTGCAGCTCTCACGCAGCGCCAACAAAATTTGTGCCGTTGTCACTGTGTAGTTTTGCACCAACACCACGCCTCGCTACGAACCTCTTAAAAAGTGGCCAAAAAACCTTTGGACGTCATGTCTCTGACTGCCTCGATATGAATCGCCCGCGTAGACAGACAGATGAAGAGCTCGATGTACCCCTTGTACGACTTATTACCGCATCCTTTAGACACTCTGACGTTTATCGGGCCATCGTAATCGACGCCACTGTGCAGAAAAACTTTATTTGGTGTAGCACGAGGTGATGGTAGCTGTCCCATTAGTTGACTTCTGGCTTTATTGGTATATCTAATGCAAGTAACGCATTTTCTAAAATAGGCTTTTACTAAAGGTTTAACCCCTACAACTCAATACCAAGATCTCAAGTAAGCGATCATCGCCCACACATCGTTTTTTGATGAGCTTCACTTATGAGAAGCTTCATAAGGAAGGAATCTTTAGGTATAAGTGTTGGATATTTGCGATCATAACTCAACTGAGACATCTCTAATCTACCTCCCACTATAATACTCCCTTTGAGTCCAAAAATAAGTTTAGCGATTTGTACTTTCTTCCCTTTTTACCTTAAGATCCCGTCTTCTTAATTTTTTGTATTTCTTCTTGTAACTCTTCTTCTTGACCCTTTCTAATACATACTTCCATCGCCTCCTCGAGTTCTGTCATAGACTGTTTATTTCTTTCCTTGTTAGCACAATTGATTCTTAAGTGGATCATGTTTTTTCATTAAAATCTTGTTTTAGACATGTGTGATTCTTACGCTTTTAATATTTAGCAGTTTTTATTATTAAGGTGTGTTGACTTGTTTTAACTTAACTTTATATTAACAGGTCGGTGTGACCTCTTTCGGAACTGGCCGTGGCTGCGCAAGTGGTGACCCTGCTGCCTACGCCAGAGTAACCTCTTACATTAGCTGGATTAACCAACGTCTCTGAATACCCACTGTGAATAAATCTCTATGTGATACGAAAATATAAATGCAACAAGGCGTACGAGTGTCCAAAGCAAACTTGCAGAGGCCCGTTTACTATTTTCTAAATGAATAGTAGTATAGCATTAATTGTAGTATGGTAACATTGCTTTGAACTACGAGTATCAATTCCTGTATACGATTAAGGGCGGATTTCACCCATGACGTCATCCAGTTTTAAAATATTGACGTGTAAAAGTGTCTAAAAGGTCTTCTTACAGAAATAAACATTTCATTTCAATGAAACTGGACATAGTCCACTTACCAAAGGAGTTGTAGAGTGCATGAGCTGGGCCCCTAAGCCATTTCTTCAAAAAGTTGTTCAGGGTGCTTAGGGAGTAAACACTCTAAAAGTCCCCGCGTCTAGGAGGTGAGCTGGAGTGGGGGGGGGGGATAAAAGTTCCCACTTTTGAGTTTTTCACTAATATCTTTAAAACGGTGCGTCGTAGAGAAACAATATCTTCTACGTAATGAAAGCTAATACAATTTAATACAACTTTTATCCTACACACTTTTTTAGAATTCCTATCCATTTTCGAACTACACGTTCCGGAAAAGTGAAAATTTTATCAAACACTAGCTGTTGCCTGCTACTTCGTTCGTTTTATTTCGGGATAAAAAGTAGCCTATATGTTAATCCAGGTCCTAATATATCTACCTACCAAATTTCATCCAAATCCGATCAGCCGTTGAGTTTCGAAACTTTTATCTATGTACTAGCAGCACCCCACGGTTACACCCGTATAAGTTTCCCGTGGGAATATCTGGAAAAAAACTATCCTATGTTCCTTAGGCAACAGACACGCAGACACCAGCGGAGCTTTGTAGAGCGTGATGCTCGAAAACTGATTAGAATTTAGAAAAAGTGTAGGTAAAAGTTGTAGAAAATTTTATTAGCTTTCAGCTCCCTCCCACCAACTGAGAATGCAGCTAAACAGAATTGTCCTATACACTTTACGCACTCTACACCTCCTTTTGGTTCATTCGTTGAGTAGACTAATACAATCAGCAGATGAAATACCTATTTATATTGACAGGTATAGAACGCAGTTTAAATGTGCTGATCGCGTTCAGTTTCATTGGTGAAATTGGCACTAAAAGTTCAAGTATGCCTAGGTTGACTATCAACTTCTCTTTCAAAAAATTGTAATTGATATTAAAATAGTTTATTTCTATGATGACTGATATGGCAATTTACGATTTTAAGTGGACTGTATTTTTTGATGGTAGGCGGTATTCGCCTAGAAACTGTTGAATGATGAACGGGCGATCGAGCGGAGGAATACAAGGAGAGCACGCCTTACCTTACAACATCTTCCCTCGTGGCACGTACTCCAGAAGAAAATGGCGGCTGACGTTCCTGCTTCGAAGCTGATCACAGGAGTCTCTCATGCACTAATCACTCAATCACACCCGCGGGCGGTGGTTTTAGTTCATCACAATTTTAGCGGAAGCGGTTGAACATTTATTAAGCGAGCAGAGCAGCGGCGGAGCGGCGTGCACGCAGCGCAAATACCACGGCTGCGCGGCGCGACGGTCTTCAACGGAATCCTCTTCACGTCTCGGCCTATTAGGGCTAGGCGTGCTTTGCGGGAGGGAGAAAGGGATATGATCGCCTGTTCTGACAGTGACGTCAAAATGAAGGACTATCCAAGGGCGAAATCAATTAATTATTAAAAACCCCAAGAGATGGCGTTACCATTTCCCCCCGGCTTTAAAGGGTTGCCTTTAAAAGGAAACAAAATAAAATTAGCCAAGTTAGGTATACTACCGCATAACCTATCCATAAGCTAAGACTGCGTTATGATATTAAATTAATCTAAATTAGCGGAACACTTATAACGAAAGCTATTAACTAAATACCTAAACTAAGAGAGATCCGACTTCAGGCTAGATCTCACTGAGGCGGTAGCGGACAGAGACGCACAACAGGGCGCATGTAGCTACCCTTCGCGGTTTTTACAGTAACAACGCGGGTTGTACCGTCTTTAGATGTGTGTAATTTCTCTATGAGGGCTAAGGGCCATGAAAGCGGCGGAGAATTATCATTCATAACAATGACTAACGTACCTTCCTGTATAGGGGATGCAGGACTATTCCACTTGGACCTAGCCTGAAGCTGGTGAAGGTATTCAGAACGCCAGCGCCGCCAGAACGACTGCACGAGCTTATCAAGCAGAGTATGTCTCTGAAGCAAGCTAGAACAGTCTGCTTCAGGAGCGGGAAGTGACGACAATGGCGCTGTGCTCAAGAAATGCGCAGGGGTTAACGCGGATTGTTCTGCAGGGTCACTACTCAGTGCTGTGAGCGGACGCGAGTTAACCAGTGCCTCGACTTGAGCGAGCACAGTTAAAAGCTCTTCGTAGGAGAGGATCTGTTGGCCTATGACCTTGAAGAGATGCGTTTTAATTACCTTGACCATGCTTTCCCAACATCCGCCAAAATGCGGAGAAGCGGGCGGAATAAACTTCCAATCTATGTGATTCATGGAAAGTTCTTCCTGAAGACGGGTACGATATTCTCTATTGAGAAACTTATAGAGATCGCGTAAATAAGAATTTGCACCTACGAAACAAGTGCCGTTGTCCGTGTACAAACATTGTATAGGGCCGCGTCGCGAAAGAAATCGCTTTAGCGCTGCCAGAAATGACACTGTGCTTAGATCCGTCGCAACTTCAATATGTGTAGCGCGCGTCGTCAAGCATGTGAAAATGCATAGCCAGGCTTTACGGCTTTTAACACCTCGACCACGCACTGGCGTGTACTGCAGCGGTCCTGCGTAATCACAACCGGTATGTGTGAACGCTTTATCTACCTGCTTGACGCGATGGCTCGGAAGGTCAGCCATGAGAGGGAAGACCGGGCGAGGACGGAATTTAAAACAGACGTTACATTTATTTATTCTGTGGCGAATTATTCGCCGTGCAGCTAAAACCCAATATTTATGCCTGAGTAAGGACATAAGCAGTTCTGGACCGGCATGGAGATACTTCCTGTGATAGTAATCAACAAGAAGGTCAACGACATGATCGTGACGCGGTAAGATGCAAGGATGCTTATAGTTGTAAGGTTCGTCCGAATTACACAAACGACCGCCAACGCGGATAATGCCGTGCTCATCGAGAAACGGCTTGAGCTTAAGGAGCGCGGGAGAACAAGGTACATTACTTATTAAATTTTGAATGTCGTTACTAAAATAAACAGCTTGGACAACTCGCAGCAATTTATACTCTGCAAATTCAAGGTCAGAGCTTGAAACAGAAGCCCCAATAGGAAGTTGCCTAAGAAACCTACAGACATATACGATGGCGCGTAGTAACTTAGACCACGACGACATGCGCAGTGCGAGTGCATAGATCGGAGATTCCGTGACCTCAACGACCACGGGATGAGAAACAGACTTCCGTTCGGGTACATCCTCGGCTTCTGCACTGTGGTCACAAGGTTGTATGGGCCACTCTGACGGATCATGGGAAATCCAAGAAGGTCCACTATACCATAAAGGATGTTGCAGAAGTTTAAATGGAGTAACCCCACGAGAAAGGCAATCAGCAGGATTCTCAATACCCGCGACGTGATGGAAACAAGTAGCGGGAACCAGCTCTATTATTTTAGTAACGCGATTGGCGACAAAAGTCTGCCAGCGGTGCGGAGAGGAATAAATCCAAGCGAGCGCTACCTTGGAGTCAGAAAATGCGTATATTTTATCGATGGGGTAGTGGGGCGAAACTGTGTCTTGAACCTTGCAGAGCAACTGAGACAGCAGAAGGGCCGCGCACAACTCCAGTCTCGCAACCGAAATGGTTTTGACAGGCGAGACTTTGGACTTGGCACAAACTAACTGCACCGAGTAGTTAGTACCAATGCGGACTTGCAAATATACGACTCCGCCGTAAGCGCGTTCGCTGGCGTCAGCAAATCCTATTAGATTGACAGTACATCCGTCGACCAACCCAAGATGACGTGGTATAACAATTTGATTGAGCGCGGAAAGTTCAATACAAAATTGTTTCCAAGCGGTGACAATATGGTCGGGAGGTGCGTCATCCCACTCACACTTTGATAGCCAAAGCTCTTTGATCAAGAGCTTGGCGTACAAAATTGTGGGAGCCACAAAACCCAGTATGTCCCATAGTCGAGCCACTGTGGATAGCATAGTGCGCTTGGTGCACTTATTATCAGGTGGTACGACGTTAAATCGAAAACTATCACAGGATTTATCCCAGCGTAAACCGAGAACTTTATGCGGTACAGACCTCTCAAACTCAATGTCTGGAGAAGCCTTATGAGAATCAGGTAGGTGTATGAGAACCTCCTTACAGTTGCTTGTCCATTTGACAAGATCAAACTGGCCTCGCTTGAAGAGCTGAATAAGCTCTTCACAAAGCGAAATTGCTTGCGGAGCGGATGTGACACTACAAGCGATGTCATCCATATATAAAGCGGAGGTGGCAACAGCTGCTGCAGCGGGAAAGTTGTCGCCTTCATCAGCGATCAACTTGCGGACAACACGTAACGCATGATATGGACTGGACTTGAGTCCGAAACAAACACGATTAAATTGATATACGGATATAGGTTCACTGTTGTCAAAACGATAGAAAATCCTTTGAAATCTACGGTCAGATTCACGAATGGCGATATTGAGAAACATTTGGCGGCAATCAGCTGACAGGGCGACTTGGAAAAGACGAAACTTTATTAGGATGTTAAATAAGTCACCCTGTAGATTAGGGCCGGAATGCAAAATGTCGTTAATCGACTGACCCGATGTAGTCTTGCAACTAGCATCCAAAACCACGCGAAGTTTAGTGGAGGTCTTATCTTCGCGAACTACGCCGTGATGCGGAATATAATACGCGGGAAGAGAATTATCCTCGTTGTTGACAACCGGACTCAAAAAACCTTTATTTATATAGTCACGCATGACGTCATTATAGGCGCCGCGTAACTTGAGCGATGTATCAAGTTTGCGTTCCAAACAATAGAAGCGTCTAAGCGCGGTAGCGTATGAGTCGCCTAGCGAATACGGGTCACCACAGAAGGGTAACGCCACAATATATCTGCCACTGTCATCGCGAACAGTGGTAGCGCGGAAGTGTTCTTCACACTCGAGTTCCTTATGGCTCTGCGAGGGCGGTGCGGAAATCTCTTCAAGCTCCCAAAATCGCTTGAGAAGAGAATCAATATTATTTTCTTGAAGAACAGCACAACAAGACATGGTATAATTAAGAGTATGTGACGTAGGTACGGTACCCATAATCACATATCCCAATACCGTCTCAATAGCGGGAGGTATATTATGTTGTTTACTGCGTACCACATTATGTAAAAATACATGTGGTAATATGGAAGCCCCTAACAGGGCATCGATGTTTCCCGGCTGCGCAAAGTCAGAATCTGCCAGCGGTAACATCTCGAGATGTGCGAGTTGAGATACGTCCACTTGCGCATTTGGCAACGTGTCCGTAATACGTTCTACGATAAGTGACGAAATCTCAAAATTAATGTCTTTATTAAAACGCGAATGTATTTTAATGTCTACGGAACCCTTGCAAGATTTTTCCGACCCACCGATCCCTTTAATTATTAATTTCGTATTCTTAAAGTTATTCCACAGTCCGAGGCGTTTGAAGCAATCAGAAGTAATAAAATTACTTTGTGACGCACTATCGAGTAAACAACGAATTGTATGTGGTCTGTTATTGACATCGTAAACAATAACTTGTGCTGTTGCCAACAAAACCGTTGTGGACGCCACGCATTGCTGCTTGATATCGCGCTGAACATGACAAGTGCCCGAGCGCCCGCGCGTATACGCAATGGACGTCGTACACAAAGATACCTCTGACTGGGAGGCGTGCGGCGCGACTGTTGTACCGGCGGCGTTCGGAACCGCTTGCGGTGACGTAACAGACTGGACCGATACCGGTGATTTCTTATCAAAGTGCAGTAATGTGTGATGGTGCTGCTTGCATAATCGACATTTAGAGTTACTAGAACAATTACTTGTTTTATGTTTTAAGCTTAAACAATTAACGCAAGCTTTGTTTTCTTTCACACATTTAAAACGCGCAGTCGGGTCTAAATTATTAAAAGCGGGACATTTAAAATAATGGTCGTGCTCAATATTATTGCACAGACACTTATTCGTATTATTATTGTTAGACTCTGAACATGCTACGTAAGATTGCGGGTTAGGGACGGGATTACCTTTGCTATTTCGCGATTTATTCGACCTCTGTTTACTATTGTAATCATTTGACGAGCTAGATGTACTAGGCTGCGTATTATGATGTATTCGGCACTGATCTTTGACGAAGGAGATAAAGCTATCTAGTGTAGGTATTTTATTATTACGTTCCGTCATTTCGAAGGCGCGTACCGTTTCTAGGTCGAACTTTTTTAAAGCAAGTTGTAATAATATAAAGTCGGAAAGATCCGTTAATTTTAAGTTTTTAAGGGCGTTAACGGCGGTAATAAAGTTATCTATGAACAGCTGGAAATTCGAAACAGAGGCGGGGCCGGACAATTTAAGATTTAAAGCCTGATCAAAGTAAGTAGACGCTAGGACACGAGTATCTTGATACCTATCAAGGAGTGACTGGAATATGATCTGATAATTCTCAGCACTGGGAGTTACACCTGCAAATACGGAATGCGCTTTCGGTGACAGTTTACCTATTAAATAGTACAACCTGTCGGCATCTGTCAGAGCGCCATTATCGTGCACTGTTGACTTAAAGCTAGCATAGAACAATGGCCAGTTCCGTATATCGCCATCAAACGACATAAGTTCAATTGGGGGTAGACGGGGCGATTGGGCTGGCAACGCCCGCGCGGTTGTGTTACTTCTACCTTCTAGCTGCGATTGTATGCGTTTGATGATGCAATAAAGATCCTCGAACGAAGTGTACGCCTGGTAATTCGGTTTCGATTCGGGATCAATAGAGAGTAACTTTGCGTTATAAGTGTCCAACAAATGATGAAAGTCTGTTCGAATATTATCTACTGTCATACAATAACTAAGAAACGATTCTGTTTTAGTTTCGGAAGTATGGGCAGTTTTTGAGCGCTCGTAAATTCCCTGAATACGCTCAAATAAAACATTGCGTTTAGCTTCCAAAATTGACAGTTCCCACTCTTTCGACATGTTTATGTTGGTATAGTATGTACGACTTATCCAAACTACGATTAATTATCTAAAGGCAAGGTAGGTAATTATGTAGGTATGCGGCCTTTTTTACCTAACTTGGCGAGAACTGTTACAAAATGGCGGTGTTACTAAAAGATGCTTGTAATATGGAATTTACAAGACAACTATGATAGTTTTTATTATAATAATTATGTATGTAGGTAGCTACTTTGAGTATATTACCTACTGGGTGCGGGAATGACCACGTAATGGGTATATAATGGGGTATAGCTAGGTGCTATAACCACCTACGTAGGCACTTCTAGAAGATACCTAGGCGTTAAAAGGGAGAATATGGATTATGAATCCTTCTCTTGCGGGGTAAGCGATGGATCCGGCTCGTTCGGACCAAAAGATGTTATGGCAATTTACGATTTTAAGTGGACTGTATTTTTTGATGGTAGGCGGTATTCGCCTAGAAACTGTTGAATGATGAACGGGCGATCGAGCGGAGGAATACAAGGAGAGCACGCCTTACCTTACAACATCTTCCCTCGTGGCACGTACTCCAGAAGAAAATGGCGGCTGACGTTCCTGCTTCGAAGCTGATCACAGGAGTCTCTCATGCACTAATCACTCAATCACACCCGCGGGCGGTGGTTTTAGTTCATCACAATTTTAGCGGAAGCGGTTGAACATTTATTAAGCGAGCAGAGCAGCGGCGGAGCGGCGTGCACGCAGCGCAAATACCACGGCTGCGCGGCGCGACGATCTTCAACGGAATCCTCTTCACGTCTCGGCCTATTAGGGCTAGGCGTGCTTTGCGGGAGGGAGAAAGGGATATGATCGCCTGTTCTGACAGTGACGTCAAAATGAAGGACTATCCAAGGGCGAAATCAATTAATTATTAAAAACCCCAAGAGATGGCGTTACCAATGACACTAACATCTTTATAGCTTAATTGCCTTGTAGACTTATTTTTGTATTTAATTTTACTTTTATGTTAATTTAATTTTAATTGTATTATTATTGGCGTGTGCTAGCTGAAGTCCAATTTCCGTAATTAACAACGTTTCAAATCTAGTCGCAATCCAAGAAGCTTATAGATAAAAGTGGAGGCAACACTCTAAATACTTAAGTGAAGACGACTGTGGTCGGACACTCTCTTTCTAAATACATACGTATGACAAAGAAAACTCATATCACTGTCTCGTTCTTATGTGTGTATTTAGAAAGAGAGGGTCTGACAACAGTCGTCTTCACTTAAGTATTTAGAGTACTTCCTCCACTTTTATCTATAGGTAAGCTTCTTGTCGCAATCTCATCTCAGCGACAATCAATGTCAAAAACTTATCAAAAATTTTAGAGGTATTTCTGACAGATTGAGACTTAGATCAGACTGTAAACTTTCAACATTTGCCCCTCAGATATATGGCAAATAATTCCATTTAATCTTTTGTTTTTCGTAATTGTACTTTGCATACGAATCAATTTCTTCTGCGTTAGGTCAGTTAATACGGGATGGTCAGAATGATGTTAAAGCAGTGCCAAACAAGGTGGTCGGGATTACCAATGGACGGGCTGCAAGCTGCTGAAAAGTCGATCAAAACTTCTCTTTCACTTAGAGTTAGTTAATTATCATTGTGAAATGGAACTGGAGTGAAATGTAATCTAATAATTGAAAATCATTTACCTTGTCCAAATTACCAAAGAATGGTGGATCGCCCACGTTTCCACATAGGTACTTTTATTAACATGCCTACGTTATCTAGACACGCGGCAGCGTGTCAAGCCAAGTTCAATCAAAGGAACTGGCTAGCCAGCGCCGAGTGTAATATTACACGAACCACTTGGTGCCACTTTTGACCCTTCTATAACTCAAAACCTCTTTAACGTAAACACATAAAACTACGTGTGTTTAATTATATCCATAAGGATATATTGTAGAAGCCGAAATTTCATGAAGCTAGCTCAAACGGTTATAAAGATATGAAGGTCAAAAAGTCGTAAATTTTAGCACTGACTGACTGACTGACATATAATAAGTACCTAAATCTAACGTACTTCCAGATGACCTAGAAGGATGAAATTTGGAATCCAGCTCGGTAATTGTGTGTAAACGTAGGAAAAAATAAAAACAATAAAAAAAGTCGAAAAATAAGTGGTGGCCCCATACAAAAAATAAGTGGTGGCCCCATACAAAAAACTTGTAATATGCGCTAAACAACCGGCCAGCGGTGTGTCGTCACTCAATCACTAAAATCACTAAAATTATGAAGTTATCTTTCCTGATGTGTGTGTCTATTTTTATTGAGTTCAAAAACAGTACATTTTCTTGAGCCATAAAAGTAACAGGTGCGTAAGTATGTTCTGGTGACTCCAGAGCCATATCGGGTTGGCACCGAATCAGCATGACCTTTCAAACCAGCCTGTTAGTATTCTTTCTTTGAAACTGAATTCATCAGCATCATAATGACAGTCGCTTTATATAATGCTTTAAAATGACACTGTGTTCGTTTGCGTTCTCTTAATGTAGATACAAACAAATGAAGGCTTGGTATACTATGATATTTTCTATTTATTTTGTTGCCCTTACAGATTAGTATCACTTCGGTCGGGTCTCCCTGCCATGCCGTTACCAAGCCAGTGAACCTACCTCCTTTGCCAGAGTCACCTCCTTTTATTTTATTTTATTTATTTGGGACAAAAACAGTTATACATTACAGCATTTACAAAAAGTAGTTATATTACAGTAAAAAAAACGTATAACCCACACTATTGTCGACTAAGTGAAACTCACTCCTTTGTAAGCTGGATTAAAAGTATTCTTAGAAAGAACTGGCAATATATTCTAAAGAAAAAAATAACAAATCCTTATCTAATCTATTTACATTACTTTTAGAAGATTGAAGTTTTAGGAAAGGCTAATTCCTTTATTTAGGATTTGATAATCGATCAATTACTAAAAATGTGTTCTCATCCTAAATCAACACACAAAATGGGCTGTGACAAATTATCTTTTCCACTATTGTCTCCTTTAAACATGAAATCCTTGTGATATTTATATATAACGAAAGCAGTTCCATTTCCTCGTTATCAGAGTACTTGACCATGATGGATGGGTAACCGAAATAAAAGTCAAAGCACTTAGTACAAACGTCTATTAAGGCGCTACAGTTCAATCATCACAAAACTATCACGAAACTAGGCAGATGCAATCAGATTTTAAAAGGGAATCGCGGTGTATTCAATACAGGCAAGGGTAACCTCTCGCAAGCGCGTCTTGATCCCAAAATTGTTTTCCGCCAACCCTGACGTCAAGTAGTACGCTTGGGTACGCCAAACGTTCTTCTTGACGTCTCCGTTTAGTAATAATTTAGATGCCGATAACATAATATGGGAATCGGTCCTAATAGACCGCAAGTGCATTACCACGTTGTGTGGTGATGCGATTCTTTGGTTATAATATTTGTTCACGATTAAAATGATTGTACGGTGTTGTAAGCCAATCTGTCAAATTTTATAATAGATTTTTCAACTTTATCGCTAAAGCATAAGGTTCAAAGTTCCGGGTAGCTTGATGTGCTGGCGTCTATACATATTATTATTTTAAGTCTGTTAGCTTATAATATATATTATGTAAAAATAATCTTGTTTGAAAATAAAAAAACCTGCCGTAATCAAATTATATATAATGTTATCTAATCAAATGATAATGTTAGATATTAATTTATAATATTAATTATCTACTTAAAGTCATTATCAATTAAGATACCTCGAAAAGTCCTATTTAACGACGGTATATAAATATCAAAATCAGGAGTAGCTATCTTCTATTGATTGTTAGTACCAGCAACATGAAGTTCTTTGCAGTGTCTCTGTTGGCACTAATAGCAGTAGTCTCCGCGAGGCACATTACTCTCGAAGATGTCATCGATATTGAAAAGAACACCGCGTATGGGTACATCACCAGAATCGGTATACCGTTAGCTGAGAAAGTCCGTAAAGCTGAGGAGGAAGCCAGCAGGAATCCTTCCAGAATCATCGGTGGTTCCGTTGCTGCTCTTGGGCAGTTCCCATATCAGGTATTTATATTCTAACGTCTTTTTATACCTTAATTGTGTTCAAGGATCTGCCAATATTCATCCAACATGCAACTGTATTCAAAATACCATTATAAAGTGTTATCTTTCAACTGACTTATCAATTTTTTATAAAGATGAACGAAAGGCGTAGCAAGTGTATAAAATGTTATTGGAATAGGTAATGCAATAATTTATATCGTGCGGAAAATCATGCAGCTTCTTACAATTTAATACCTTTATTCCTCAGGTAGGACTTCTCACAGCACTTCCAAGTGGATCGTCTTTGGCCAGTGCTGTTCTATTATCCTCAACCAGAGTGCTAACCGCTGCCCACAACTTGCAAGACGGTGTATCATCAGTCACGAGGATAACTGTTGTTCTTGGCTCCGTTACTATATTCACCGGTGGTACTAGAATAGAAACCACTAATTTTGTTTTACACGAAAATTGGAACCCCTCCAATATTAGAAATGACATCGCTATGGTCTACTTACCATTTGCCGTTAGTTTTTCTGGTAAGTATAGCTTTTAATATTCACTTAGTTCTTTTACATAAATTTTATTGCGGACCAGCTCACGCGCTTCTTCTTATGTGGAGTAAAATTCACGAAAAAATCACATACATACCAACAGTGTAATTTTTTAACCTACTTTTTATGAAGTCGGTTGAAAATAATTTATTTTTTCATCTTCATGCAGGTATCCTCGCTCCCATCGCTCTGCCTTCTGGATCTCAACTAAATGAGAACTTCGCCGGTAATACTGCTATTGCATCAGGCTTCGGATTAACCGGTAAGAAAAATATTTTATATTTCAATGTATTTCTACCACCATACGGAGTACTGTTTTTGTACAGACACCAGCACATAAAGCTACCCAAAACTGTCAAATGTTCCTAATCAACATTGAACCTTAAGCTTTAGCGATAAAGTTGAAAATCTATTAAAGAAATTTGACAGATTATAATAGCTTGATGTGCTGGCGTCTGTACCTAATGATTATGCAGAATTTTTGTTGTGTGACTTTTAGTCTGTGCTAATTACATGTATTTTCTTTAGTCCTTTTTCTCTCTTTCTGTATTGAATTTTAATTCCTGGGAGTGTTTTTGCTTCACAGCTACCGGCGTAGCCGCCAACCAGCCGTTAAGCTTCGTGCACTTACCTGTAATCACGAACGCTGAGTGTGCACGAACCTACTCGTCGTTTGTCCATTCCTCCAACGTGTGCACGAGTGGTGCTGGTAACAAAAACATATCGACACCAGCAATTTATACTACGCTAACTCAAAAAAGCATACTTTACTGTAGAGGCGTTTAAAGGCAAAAACGCGATAACTTTTACATCAATTAAGATACTTATTTGAAATTTGGTATGCTTAATAGTTAATTTATTCATTGTAATATCTCATATTTATTTTTCCTTAATTATTTATATTTTTTGATTTAGCGCGAGTTAGCCGTATATGAACGTAATTCATCAATAAAATGTTACATGTTATACACGTCTAACTAATGTTAGCGTAGTGTAGTACGGGAGGACGTAATGCTAAAGATGTGTTATTTTTATTACGTCGCAATAAAAAAATTACAGTATTTTGTGTATTAATCATAACTTTAGGGTATTATATACACCCACAAGATATATTATTGTAATTTATCATGCTGAATAACAAGTTATTTAAGTTAGCTTTGTTTAACCGGTACATGCGTCTCTGGCGGATTTCGTATTAAAAGCCGACAAATTATATATAGCGTACTATAAATCGCCCTGTGCCACAAGTTAGCGTATCATCTAACTTTCCGTTGAGCTATAATACACGTTGAATTTTATAAATTCCAGAGAAAATTTGTGTAGGTAGTAATATTTGTAGGTACATAATTAAAACAAAATTAGTGTAGTAGGTAATCAACAGTTTATTATAGGTAAGTACTTACTTATTAATTAACGATAAGAGATCAGATCAATCACAATTTGACTTCGAATAATTATAATGTTAAATCAAGATTGCACTCCGGGAAAACAAAAACTTCTATTTGGTAAATATAAATCACATAATTTAAACAATATTATAAGTTGTAATTATTATGAACTCAAACATAATTATATTAATTTTAATCAAGGTTGCACTCAATATTGATAATTTTAGAAGAAAACAATAACTCCCAATTGGTAAATATAAATCACATAATTTAAACAATAAGTAACTTATTGTTTTTTTTTAATTATGTTTTAGTTCTTAATCATTACAACTGTTGTAATGATTAAGAACTAAAACATAATTATATTTAAATCAAGATTGCACTCAATATTTTTATTCTGAGAATACAAAAACTTCCAATTGGTGAATATAAATCACATAATTTAAACATTAAGATATAATTATTTAACGCTGGATGCAGGCCGCTTCTAACCGGTCCTTTTGGAAATCTATAGTGGAGGCCTATATCCAGTAGTGGACATCCTACGGCTGATATGATGATGATTTAACCTCTTAATCTTCATCACTCGCATTGTCCACATCATGTTCAGTTGTTAAAAAATGTCTATAAAATGTATGATACTTTTCGCGTATAATATTCTTGTCACAATAGTATTTTAAATCTTTATATTTTGCCACATTAATTTTTAACAAAGCTTTGTATGCTTTTTCGGGAAAAGGCTCCAACTGGGATAATCTAGTTGTCTTTTTAAATCATTGTATTTGATTGCTTTCAGTATCACCTAAACTATATTTATATTTCAACAAACCGTAATTATCAGGAGAAACTTCAATTTTTTTAATTTTATTCCACATAATTTTATCGTTATTTATATTTTTAGTCCAATTTTTTTTGCTTATATTACTTTTAAAATCAAATATCATGGTTTGATTGACCTCGATAACAATATAAGGATTCCCATTGACTTTTGCCCATCGCACACTAGTGAATACCATTCATCTGGCGAATATACCTGTCTACCTCTTGAAGTCTTTTCTATTAAGGCATGAACAGAGTCGCCCTCATTCTGTGTATGGCCCTTTTCCATAAAATGGTGACTAATCTTCATTTTAAACATTTTTGCAGCTTGTAATGTGATGCCATTGTCAGAATTTATGGGAAGATGATAATGCAAAGTGTGTGATCGACGACTAGACACACTTTCAACATTAGTGGCAGTCTTTTTACTTTTTTGTATCACATATTTGGCTATGATTTCCCATTGTTTCGCATGATCACCAGTACTCCAAAACTTATCAAACAAATCAACACGAACCTCGTGGCTTATTTTATTATAGCATTGCAGACGACAATTGACACAACTGACTTTAATACTTCTTGCTGCTTTAGTTTTTCCTTTTGACGTGGTATACTCCAATCCTGTGTTACAAAAGCGTTTTCTCTTTCTAGCTATCCATTCATTTTCATGTTTAAGACGTTTGAGACCCACATCAGTCCTTTTTTTTGATCTACGTTTAGTATTTTTTGGGGTCGATACTGCAGAATAGTCACTATCATTAAACGTTACAGGCGACGAAATTGAATTACACGGAGTAGATATTGCCGATACTGAATCTGTATTTTTGGTGAGGCCGTTATCCATATGCGAATCAGGAAGTCTTTCCTGGGCGGATGTACCGATTTCAGGTGTCAGTGTTCTATCTTCAGTCTCTTTGTAGCAAGAAGTCGGCACCAAAGTAGCGTTTAAACTTTGTGAAGATTCCGAAAAATCACAATAGGGTGAAGGTACGGGGGTATTATCTATGCTGTCAGAAAGATCATTAGTGACGACCGAAAACAAAGGTTCAATACTTGCTGGAGTTAATGCCAATGGAGAAGGTTTTTGGATAGAAGTCATTACCTTTGGTGAATAAATATTAAGTGGAGTATTAGGAGCCCCCAAGTCGTTTAAATTTATATCTTGTAATACGGCATCATATTTGTAACTGACTATATCTCGGCTTGCAGAACTGGACATAGAATAATCATGCTCTTCAATAGGCTCATCAAAATTTAACATAACGTGCTCATATAAAGACACGAATTCAGGATTACCAACTTCAGCAGGTAATGGCGACGATTCTAAAACAATAGGTATAATGTATTGAAATCATAATATTTCAATATTTTCATAAAAAACATGTGCTTACAAAAAAAACATTGTTACCGTACCATTAATAAACGAATTAATACGTTAACACATAAGTATTTACTACGTTAATGTCGCTAAGTAGTTTATTTTACAAACGAACAAGTATACACACGAACGCACTAAACTACGCTAACTATGAGTTAGCGTAGTATTGCACGGACTTTGAACAAAGTGGCTCCAATTTAAAAAAAAACGTAGCGTATTACTATAAAACATATTTATATACTTTAACATACGTTAATAGTCCTTAATAACCAGTGATCGGACTAGGTAGATTGAACTGGGGTCATTGATCCGAAACGTATATATTACTATGGACATTCCTCCGGAATTGGTGGTAGTCAGAATTTCATTAGTTAGCCGAAATTTATATCTATCTATAAAAGATCTAGCCATAAAAGGCTGAAAATAAAAAATAAATATTAAAGCTTCGATCGGAATTCGATTGTTTTTATTATTCAACAGATAAATAATGAATTAATTTAGTTTTGATACCTTCCTTTAAATTTTGAATTGAGTAGTAATAATATCACTACCAACATTAACAATATTTAATTGAATCCGGAAATACCGGAATTACTTTCCGGAAAAATGGCTTATCCATGTTATTCTTTCTGTGTGCATTTATGATACAAGTACCAAAAATCAATCTACCTACTCCGATCAATGTTAATAACACATTAAACTTACCTCTTTCGACAGTATGAAGCGATATCTCACTATTTTTATCAACACTCATCAATGAATATTCTTCCGTTTTTGTTAATTCCACCAAAAGTTTAGCTCGTTATCGAGACATTTTTGTAATAATAAAATAACACTAACAATAGCTTAAATAACTAGTTACAATAACACTATCTATTATGATTTACTGCTAAAGTTTTAAAACCGCGTAATCACATCTAACACAGCGACAAGTGTCGTTAGACTAATGTAAACAAACAAGCGGTGCGTTCCCTCCCCGCGCACACTCCGCTAATAATAGTTGGCGTAATATAAATCGAGTGATTTCAAAAAGTACCTTTACTTAGCGTTTTATAAGATTTGTAACTTTCTTATTTTTGTATATTTCTTCACGATTTTTTTATGACATATGTAAAAACACATTTTAAGCAACTTGGCATAAAAAAACGTTTTTACCTAAACTTCGAGTTAGCGTAGTATAAATTGGTGGTGTCGATATGTTCAGGCGATTCCGGCGGTCCTCTTGCCGTCACCAGGAACGGTAGACCACTCTTGGTACGTATTATTATTACTACTTGTTCAGTAAGACAGTGAAGTGAAAAACAAACATCAAAAAAGACGCCATTAATTTAAACGAATGCTCGGTAAACTTTCATAATTGTTGAGTTGAGGTTTTCGGCTTACAGATTGGTATCACTTCGTTTGGGTCACCCCGCGGTTGCCAAGCCAGTGAACCTGCCGCCTATGCCAGAGTCACCTCCTTTATTAGCTGGATCAACAGTCGTCTTTAAAATAACTGACAATATATTCTAAAGAAACAGAAAGAACTGTTTTACTTTCCTCCTTAACTGGGGGCCAATTTCCCACATTTGGAATGACAAAATTGAAACTGTAACCAAGTCGACAACGTAACCCAATCGCTACGGGAATGAATGGTATCTGTAAAAAAATGTAATGTTACATGTTACAACAAAAATGCACATTAAAACCACTGAAAAAGTAAATTGTTATTTCCATACTTTACACTTTTTTTGGGGTTGAAAGACATGGGGGTCCAAAACCAAGAGGGCACTCGCCCGCTTGGTTTTTCGAAATATCGCCAGGCGGTTGCTCGACTCTTCACGTGACCAGAGGGCTGGCCTATTTCTTGGCCAAAGAATTAGCATCGTCATACAACGTGGCAATGCTACCAGCCTTATGGGCACCGTGCCTGTTGACATCGATAAGGACGACTTTTTTGATGCCCCATGATTGTTTAGCTTCTTTTGTCATGTACATGTATTTTAAGTCTGTTAGCTTACATTATGTAAATATTATATTTTTTTAATTAGGTAATGTGAATTAGCAGATTCCCCTCATAAAATTAAGGGAAACAGTCGGGACGGTCCCAATCACGTAAAACGAAACGGATTTAAAATGTCCGATAGAGTTATTTTAATATGAACAAATAGTGGGGATGCTAGATCGTTGCGGCACATGTTATTGAAGCAACGATTAATAACACTTGGAAACAAAAAAAAAGACTTTTTTTCTGCGGCAGAATTTTTAAATTGATTTTGATAAATACCTACTTATATTATTATTATACATACACGAAATGTATTTACTGTGTTTATATTGAATTTGGTTCTTGAGATAAACGACATGTAAACAAGCATTTGAAAAAATTGTATTCTACCCTTGAACAGGTTTTCAAGGTCCGAAGGCGAGAAAACCCAATGAAACGCACAAACTGTTTCAATTAGGACAATTTTGTTCCGAAGGAACAAAATTGTCCTAATTGAAACAGTCCTTACAACAAAAATGAGCCCTTACAACAAAAATCCAAAACTATATAATTATGGTTTGCTCGGTAACGAAACCATAGCGAGATGTATTTCGATCCCAACGCCGTCTAAGGAAGCGTCAGGTAAACCTTTTCACATATTGCCCACCAAGGACATATTTTAGAATGTCCTTCTCTTAATCTAAACAGCCCATCGTGCAACATGTCTAGTAATATGGGACGCACAGGTATACAATTTTAACATAATAATAACATGGGTGAAGGTATATAAAGACAAAAAAAAAAAACAATTTAGTAATTCTTACAAACTAGGTACAAGATGCATCCTATTATGAACAATACATATTCTTAAATTATACCTTACAAACACAAAGTTTGTGTTGCTACAGGAAGAATAGCCAATTTCGTAATAGGTCTCTTTATTAGGGAATTTTTAGTTCTAACAGTAACGACTCGAGTGATTCCGTCGAGGCCAGGATGTTTAAACTCGATCTTTCCCAGCAACAACTTACCAGGAGGTAAATCGTCCTCTTTCATCAGAAATATGGCTGGTTCTGGATTTTGGTGAGCTCACTTATGGCGTTATAAAAATTGATTTAAGTAATCTTGTGACCACCGCTGCCAATAGTCCTGTAACATTCTTTGGGTAAGTTGCCACCGTCTGAGACTAGAAATGTTAACCTTTTCGAAATTCAAATCAGGTACTAGGATGAGTGGTTCCCCAACCAGAAAATAGCCTGGAGTTAACACCGTTAACTCATTTTGATCTCCACAGGAAAGCGGTCTCGAGTTGAGGTACGCCTCAATTTGAGCCAACGCCGTCGTTAGTTCCTTGAAAATTAACGTAGAGTTCCCTATAACCCTTCTGAGTTGGTATTTAGTGGAGTTTATTCCTGCTTCTCATAGACCGCAGAAGTTTGGAGCGTGAGGAGGAATAAAGTTCCACTTTGTACCATTATTTGCCAAGCACTCAACCAATTCGGGAATGAATTTTGATTTTTCTTCATTAAATAATTCCTGCAGCTCTCACGCAGCGCCAACAAAATTTGTGCCGTTGTCACTGTGTAGTTTTGCACCAACACCACGCCTCGCTACGAACCTCTTAAAAAGTGGCCAAGAAACCTTTGGACGTCATGTCTCTGACTGCCTCGATATGAATCGCCCGCGTAGACAGACAGATGAAGAGCTCGATGTACCCCTTGTACGACTTATTACCGCATCCTTTAGACACTCTGACGTTTATCGGGCCATCGTAATCGACGCCACTGTGCAGAAAAACTTTATTTGGTGTAGCACGAGGTGATGGTAGCTGTCCCATTAGTTGACTTCTGGCTTTATTGGTATATCTAATGCAAGTAACGCATTTTCTAAAATAGGCCTTTACTAAAGGTTTAACCCCTACAACTCAATACCAAGATCTCAAGTAAGCGATCATCGCCCACACATCGTTTTTTGATGAGCTTCACTTATGAGAAGCTTCATAAGGAAGGAATCTTTAGGTATAAGTGTTGGATATTTGCGATCATAACTCAACTGAGACATCTCTAATCTACCTCCCACTATAATACTCCCTTTGAGTCCAAAAATAAGTTTAGCGATTTGTACTTTCTTCCCTTTTTACCTTAAGATCCCGTCTTCTTAATTTTTTGTATTTCTTCTTGTAACTCTTCTTCTTGACCCTTTCTAATACATACTTCCATCGCCTCCTCGAGTTCTGTCATAGACTGTTTATTTCTTTCCTTGTTAGCACAATTGATTCTTAAGTGGATCATGTTTTTTCATTAAAATCTTGTTTTAGACATGTGTGATTCTTACGCTTTTAATATTTAGCAGTTTTTATTATTAAGGTGTGTTGACTTGTTTTAACTTAACTTTATATTAACAGGTCGGTGTGACCTCTTTCGGAACTGGCCGTGGCTGCGCAAGTGGTGACCCTGCTGCCTACGCCAGAGTAACCTCTTACATTAGCTGGATTAACCAACGTCTCTGAATACCCACTGTGAATAAATCTCTATGTGATGCGAAAATATAAATGCAACAAGGCGTACGAGTGTCCAAAGCAAACTTGCAGAGGCCCGTTTACTATTTTCTAAATGAATAGTAGTATAGCATTAATTGTAGTATGGTAACATTGCTTTGAACTACGAGTATCAATTCCTGTATACGATTAAGGGCGGATTTCACCCATGACGTCATCCAGTTTTAAAATATTGACGTGTAAAAGTGTCTAAAAGGTCTTCTTACAGAAATAAACATTTCATTTCAATGAAACTGGACATAGTCCACTTACCAAAGGAGTTGTAGAGTGCATGAGCTGGGCCCCTAAGCCATTTCTTCAAAAAGTTGTTCAGGGTGCTTAGGGAGTAAACACTCTAAAAGTCCCCGCGTCCAGGAGGTGAGCTGGAGTGGGGGGGGGGATAAAAGTTCCCACTTTTGAGTTTTTCACTAATATCTTTAAAACGGTGCGTCGTAGAGAAACAATATCTTCTACGTAATGAAAGCTAATACAATTTAATACAACTTTTATCCTACACACTTTTTTAGAATTCCTATCCATTTTCGAACTACACGTTCCGGAAAAGTGAAAATTTTATCAAACACTAGCTGTTGCCTGCTACTTCGTTCGTTTTATTTCGGGATAAAAAGTAGCCTATATGTTAATCCAGGTCCTAATATATCTACCTACCAAATTTCATCCAAATCCGATCAGCCGTTGAGTTTCGAAACTTTTATCTATGTACTAGCAGCACCCCACGGTTACACCCGTATAAGTTTCCCGTGGGAATATCTGGAAAAAAACTATCCTATGTTCCTTAGGCAACAGACACGCAGACACCAGCGGAGCACGGAGCATCACGCTCTACAAATAGAGCGTGATGCTCGAAAACTGATTAGAATTTAGAAAAAGTGTAGGTAAAAGTTGTAGAAAATTTTATTAGCTTTCAGCTCCCTCCCACCAACTGAGAATGCAGCTAAACAGAATTGTCCTATACACTTTACGCACTCTACACCTCCTTTTGGGTCATTCGTTGAGTAGACTAATACAATCAGCAGATGAAATACCTATTTATATTGACAGGTATAGAACGCAGTTTAAATGTGCTGATCGCGTTCAGTTTCATTGGTGAAATTGGCACTAAAAGTTCAAGTATGCCTAGGTTGACTATCAACTTCTCTTTCAAAAATTGTAATTGATATTAAAATAGTTTATTTCTATGATGACACTAACATCTTTATAGCTTAATTGCCTTGTAGACTTATTTTTGTATTTAATTTTACTTTTATGTTAATTTAATTTTAATTGTATTATTATTGGCGTGTGCTAGCTGAAGTCCAATTTCCGTAATTAACAACGTTTCAAATCTAGTCGCAATCCAAGAAGCTTATAGATAAAAGTGGAGGCAACACTCTAAATACTTAAGTGAAGACGACTGTGGTCGGACACTCTCTTTCTAAATACATACGTATGACAAAGAAAACTCATATCACTGTCTCGTTCTTATGTGTGTATTTAGAAAGAGAGGGTCTGACAACAGTCGTCTTCACTTAAGTATTTAGAGTATTTCCTCCACTTTTATCTATAAGCTTCTTGTCGCAATCTCATCTCAGCGACAATCAATGTCAAAAACTTATCAAAAATTTTAGAGGTATTTCTGACAGATTGAGACTTAGATCAGACTGTAAACTTTCAACATTTGCCCCTCAGATATATGGCAAATAATTCCATTTAATCTTTTGTGTTTCGTAATTGTACTTTGCATACGAATCAATTTCTTCTGCGTTAGGTCAGTTAATACGGGATGGTCAGAATGATGTTAAAGCAGTGCCAAACAAGGTGGTCGGGATTACCAATGGACGGGCTGCAAGCTGCTGAAAAGTCGATCAAAACTTCTCTTTCACTTAGAGTTAGTTAATTATCATTGTGAAATGGAACTGGAGTGAAATGTAATCTAATAATTGAAAATCATTTACCTTGTCCAAATTACCAAAGAATGGTGGATCGCCCACGTTTCCACATAGGTACTTTTATTAACATGCCTACGTTATCTAGACACGCGGCAGCGTGTCAAGCCAAGTTCAATCAAAGGAACTGGCTAGCCAGCGCCGAGTGTAATATTACACGAACCACTTGGTGCCACTTTTGACCCTTCTATAACTCAAAACCTCTTTAACGTAAACACATAAAACTACGTGTGTTTAATTATATCCATAAGGATATGTAGAAGCCGAAATTTCATGAAGCTAGCTCAAACGGTTATAAAGATATGAAGGTCAAAAAGTCGTAAATTTTAGCACTGACTGACTGACTGACATATAATAAGTACCTAAATCTAACGTACTTCCAGATGACCTAGAAGGATGAAATTTGGAATCCAGCTCGGTAATTGTGTGTAAACGTAGGAAAAAATAAAAACAATAAAAAAAGTCGAAAAATAAGTGGTGGCCCCATACAAAAAATAAGTGGTGGCCCCATACAAAAAACTTGTAATATGCGCTAAACAACCGGCCAACGGTGTGTCGTCACTCAATCACTAAAATCACTAAAATTATGAAGTTATCTTTCCTGATGTGTGTGTCTATTTTTATTGAGTTCAAAAACAGTACATTTTCTTGAGCCATAAAAGTAACAGGTGCGTAAGTATGTTCTGGTGACTCCAGAGCCATATCGGGTTGGCACCGAATCAGCATGACCTTTCAAACCAGCCTGTTAGTATTCTTTCTTTGAAACTGAATTCATCAGCATCATAATGACAGTCGCTTTATATAATGCTTTAAAATGACACTGTGTTCGTTTGCGTTCTCTTAATGTAGATACAAACAAATGAAGGCTTGGTATACTATGATATTTTCTATTTATTTTGTTGCCCTTACAGATTAGTATCACTTCGGTCGGGTCTCCCTGCCATGCCGTTACCAAGCCAGTGAACCTACCTCCTTTGCCAGAGTCACCTCCTTTTATTTTATTTTATTTATTTGGGACAAAAACAGTTATACATTACAGCATTTACAAAAAGTAGTTATATTACAGTAAAAAAAACGTATAACCCACACTATTGTCGACTAAGTGAAACTCACTCCTTTGTAAGCTGGATTAAAAGTATTCTTAGAAAGAACTGGCAATATATTCTAAAGAAAAAAATAACAAATCCTTATCTAATCTATTTACATTACTTTTAGAAGATTGAAGTTTTAGGAAAGGCTAATTCCTTTATTTAGGATTTGATAATCGATCAATTACTAAAAATGTGTTCTCATCCTAAATCAACACACAAAATGGGCTGTGACAAATTATCTTTTCCACTATTGTCTCCTTTAAACATGAAATCCTTGTGATATTTATATATAACGAAAGCAGTTCCATTTCCTCGTTATCAGAGTACTTGACCATGATGGATGGGTAACCGAAATAAAAGTCAAAGCACTTAGTACAAACGTCTATTAAGGCGCTACAGTTCAATCATCACAAAACTATCACGAAACTAGGCAGATGCAATCAGATTTTAAAAGGGAAACGCGGTGTATTCAATCCAAGCAAGGGCAACCTATCGCAAGCGCGTCTCGATCCCAAAATTGTTTTCCGTCAACCCTGACGTCAAGTAGTACGCTTGGGTACGCCACAAGTTCTTCTTGATGTTTCCGTTTAGTAATAATTTGGATGCCGATAACATAATATGGGAATCAGTCCTAATAGACCGCAAGCGCATTGCCACGTTGTGTGGTGATGCTGATTCTTTGGTTATAATATTTTTTTACGATTAAAATTATTGTACGGTGTTGTGTTAAGCCAATTTGACAAATTTTATAATAGATTTTTCAACTTTATCGCTAAAGCATAAGGTTCAAAGTTCCGGGTAGCTTGATGTGCTGGCGTCTATACATATTATTATTTTAAGTCTGTTAGCTTATAATATATATTATGTAAAAATAATCTTGTTTGAAAATAAAAAAACCTGCCGTAATCAAATTATATATAATGTTATCTAATCAAATGATAATGTTAGATATTAATTTATAATATTAATTATATTAATTATCTACTTAAAGTCATTATCAATTAAGATACCTCGAAAAGTCCTATTTAACGACGGCATATAAATATCAAAATCAGGAGTAGCTATCTTCTATTGATTGTTAGTACCCAGCAACATGAAGTTCTTTGCAGTGTCTCTGTTGGCACTAATAGCAGTAGTCTCCGCGAGGCACATTACTCTCGAAGATGTCATCGATATTGAAAAGAACACCGCGTATGGGTACATCACCAGAATCGGTATGCCGTTAGCTGAGAAAGTCCGTAAAGCTGAGGAGGAAGCCAGCAGGAATCCTTCCAGAATCATCGGTGGTTCCGTTGCTGCTCTTGGGCAGTTCCCATATCAGGTATTTATATTCTAACGTCTTTTTATACCTTATGTTCAAGGATCTGCCAATATTCATCCAACATGCAACTGTATTCAAAATACCATTATAAAGTGTTATCTTTCAACTGACTTATCAATTTTTTATAAAGATGAACGAAAGGCGTAGCAAGTGTATAAAATGTTATTGGAATAGGTAATGCAATAATTTATATCATGCGGAAAATCATGCAGCTTCATTCAATGTATTACCTTCATTCCTCAGGTAGGACTTCTCACAGCACTTCCAAGTGGCCAGTCTATGGCCAGTGCTGTTCTATTATCCTCAACCAGAGTGCTGACTGCTGCCCACAACTTGCAAGACGGTATATCATCAGTCACGAGGATAACTGTTGTCCTTGGCTCCGTTACTATATTCACCGGTGGTACTAGAATAGATACCACTAATTTTGTTTTACACGGAAATTGGAACCCCGCCAATGTCAGAAATGACATCGCTATGATCTACTTACCATTTGCCGTTAGTTTTTCTGGTAAGTGTAGCTTTTAATATTCACTTAGTTCTTATACATTAATTTTAATGCCTACCAACTCACGCGCTTCTTCTTATGTGGAATAAAATTCACGAAAAAATCACATAAATACCAACAGTATCGTTTTTTAACCTACCTTTTATGAAGTCGGTTGAAAATAATTTATTTATTCATCTTCATGCAGGTATCCTCGCTCCCATCGCTCTGCCTTCTGGATCTCAACTAAATGAGAACTTCGCCGGTAATATTGCTATTGCTTCAGGCTTCGGAGTAACCGGTAAGAAAACTATTTTATATTTCAATGTATTTCTACCACCATACGGAGTACTATTTTTGTACAGACGCCAGCACATCAAGCTACCCGAAACTGTCAAATGTTCCCAATCAATATTGAACCTTAAGCTTTAGCATTAAAGTTGAAAATCTATTAAAGAAATTTGACAGATTGCATTAGTTTACAGGACATCTGTTGCCGAAGAAATTTTAGCTGTTGCTGACTACATATTTATGATATGGTATTTTCAAAAATGTAATTAGAATATTTTTATCAGCTCCAGTTTCTGAGTTTCAGCTATGTAGGTATAAAATAGAAAAAAACATGTATTTACTAAGAAAACTTTACTAAAAAAAATAATTAATCATTGAGTTCTAAAAAACTTCGTTTTAAAGCTCTTATCTGATGTGTAGACTTTGGAAAATGACGTATCAGGGACCAACAATAGTCAGATATCATATTCGTATCCCAGAAACCCTGATAGCGCTCTTCCATGACGCGTAAGTCCTGATTCATACGCTCTCCCTGTTCTTCGCACATATCTCCTAAATTTTCCGGGAACCTGTCCAAGTGACTATAAAAGAAGTGGATTTTTATGCTCATATTGCACCCCATATTTTTTAATTGTAGCAGAAGGTCTTCTACGAGTTCAACATATTTTTCACGATAAAAACTTATTTTAGTATCTGAGGAAAGCAATTTTTTTTCTTTCAGTCTTGTTGCTAACAATTCTGAAGCTTGTTTAGAAAGATTTAAATCTCTTACAAGATCATCTAACTCATTCTGGGAAAAGCATTTTGGCTCATTTGACATACCTTCAAAATCAGCATCATACTGTGATGAGCTTGGTCCTTCAATGTCTTGTTCTAAGGGTTCAGATATATTTTTAGGCACTGAAGAGCCAGGTGAACGCTGCACTGGACGTTGAACACAACTAGTACCTACTTGGATACTGCCATTTAGCTCGATTTTTGGTGTTTAAACCGTTTACGTTCACGCTACAAAAATAACAGTCTTCGAGATGATTTCTTGGTTCTCGCCAAATAGTCGGTGTTTCAAATTTAAAGGTACTTCTTCCACTTTTCCATAATTTCAAATATTCCACACACGATTTGCAAACATAATTGCGAGCCCAAGACTTCTCATTTTTATCCAAGAACATCCCAAAATACTCAAAATAGGTGTTTCTTACCAACTCTGATATAACTTTTCTACAATCCTTAAACACATATTCTCCGCATATATAGCAAAAATGATCTGGATTGTTTAAACAACGTCTGCTTGAACTATTCATGACGCAAAAACTTCAGATACTAATCTTAACACAGTAAAATATGCCTGTTATCGATTAATATATACGCTTAAAAGATAAAAATCAAAAAGAAAGTAACTCGAGCTGCTCAAAAAATTTTGAGGGTAGATTTGACAAAAGCAAGTCATAAGTGAACATTATCAACCACAAAATTCGCGGCAACAGACAAAAAGTTAAATTTTGTAAACTAGTGAATTGTAATAGCTTGATGTGCTGGCGTCTGTACCTAATGATTATGCAGAATTTTTGTTGTGTGATTTTTAGTCTGTGCTAATTACATGTATTTTCTTTAGTCCTTTTTCTCTCTTTCCGTATTGAATTGTAATTCCTGGGAGTGTTTTTGCTTCACAGCTACCGGCGTAGCCGCCAACCAACCGTTAAGCTTCGTGCACTTACCTGTGATCACGAACGCTGAGTGTGCAGGAACCTACCCGACGTTGGTCCATTCCACCAACGTGTGCACGAGTGGTGCTGGTAACAAAAACATATGTTCAGGCGATTCCGGCGGTCCTCTTGCCGTCACCAGGAACGGTAGACCACTCTTGGTACGTATTATTATTACTACTTGTTCAGTAAGTGAGTGAAGTGAAAACAAACATCAAAAAAGACGCCATTAATTTAAACGAATGCTCGGTAAACTTTCATAATTGTTGAGTTGTGGTTTTCGGCTTACAGATTGGTATCACTTCATTTGGGTCACACCGCGGTTGCCAAGCCAGTGAACCTGCCGCCTATGCCAGAGTCACCTCCTTTATTAGCTGGATCAACAGTCGTCTTTAAAATAACTAACAATATATTCTAAAGAAACAGAAAGAACTGTTTTATTTTCCTCCTTAACTGGGGGCCAATTCCCCTAGTTTGGAATGACAAAATTGAAACTGTAACCAAGTCGACAACGTAACCTAATTGCTACGGGAATGAATGGTATTTGTAAAAAAATGTAATGTTACCACAACAAAAATGCACATTAAAACCACTGAAAAAGTAAATTGTTATTTCCATACTTTACACATTTTTTGGGGTTGAAAGACATGGGGGGTCCAAAACCAAGTGGGCACTCGCCCGCTTGGTTTTTCGAAATATCGCCAGGCGGTTGCTCGACTCTTCACGTGACCAGAGGGCTGGCCTATTTCTTGGCCAAAGAATTAGCATCGTCATACAACGTGGCAATGCTGTTGACAGCGATAAGGACGACTTTTTTGATGCCCCATGATTGTTTTGCTTCTTTTGTCATTTACATGTATTTTAAGTCTGTTAGTTTACATTATGTAAATATTATATTTTTAATTAGGTAATGTGAATTAGCAGATTCTCCTCATAAAATTAAGGGAAACAGTCGAGACTGTCCCAATCACGTAAAACGAAACGGATTTAAAATATCCGATAGAGTTATTTTAATATGAACAAATAGTGGGGATGCTAGGTCGTTGCGGCACATGTTATTGAAGCAACGATTAATAACACTTGGGAACAAAAAAATACTTTTTTTTTCTGCGGCAGATTTTTTAAAATTGATTTTGATAAATACCTACTACCTTAATTATTATTAGACATACACGAAATGTATTTACTGTGTTTATATTGACTTTGGTTCTTGAGATAAACGACATGTAAACAAGCATTTGAAAAAATTGTAATATACCCTTGAACAGGTTTTCAAGGTCCGAAGGCGAGAACACCCAATGAAAAACACAAACTGTTTCAATTAGGACAATTTTATTCACAAGGAACCGCCCTTAAAACTTTTTTTTTACTATGGCATCTCGTAGTTGACCTTGAGAGGTCGTGACTACTTAACCGGACTATGCTGTGGTTGCCTTAAGTAAACTCAAAGCCTCCAGCCGGGGGCAATTATCTAGTATACTAAGCGACTACACGCTAAGGGCACCCTCTGCGGGATCCCGACCATCTGGAAGGAGGTGGCAGTGGCAGTCCTCAGAAAACCAGGAAAAGACGATTACGCGCACCCCGCATCATACAGGCCGATTGGGCTATTCCTGTACTAGGTAAGATACTGGAGAAGATGCTGGTACGTCGCATTAGGTGGCATATTCTACCTGTAGCAAGCTGCAGTCAATATGGATTTTTGCCGCAGCGCAGCACCGAGGACTCCCTCTATGACCTAATAAAACACATTCGAGACAGACTGAAGGAGAAAAAGCTCAACGTTGTCATATCGTTGGACATAGAGCCTTCGATAACGCCTGGTGGCCGGCTGTGAAATGCCGACTGGCAGAAATAAGATGCCCAGTAAACCAGCGACGTCTAGTAGACAGTTATCTGAGTGACAGGAAAGTGAGGGTTAGGTATGCAGGGGCAGAATGCCTCTGGGAAATCAACAAAGGTCGCGTACAGGGCTCTATAAGGGGCCCTATCTTCTGGAATTTGCTCCTGGATCCCCTCCTCAAAGAGCTTGGAAAACGAGGCGATTACTGCCCAACCTTTGCGGATGATATGGTGCTGGTTTTCTCGGGTGACACGGCTCTTGATGTCCAGAGGCAGGCTAATGCGTCCCTCGCGCACGTCCAGAAATGGGGCGTCAAAAACAAACTTAAGTTTGCGCCGCAGAAAACAAAGGCCATAATCACAAATAAGCTGAAATATGACACACCACTTCTGCACATGGGCGGGGAGGACATTGCACATTTGACATTCAACTTTTCAAATATGTTTTCGGTGTTTTCTCCTCATGCCACACCTACTCAGCTATCATCTTTTCGCCCTGAATATGCTTGCTCAAAAACCATCTGGGCTCTACCATCATGAAAATTATTATTTAAAATGGCATGATGATGATTTATCTTTTCATTAAGATGATAAATTACTTTAAGTAGTGCCTAATCCATATAATGAAAATAAAATGCATTTCGTTTATAAACGCATCACTTCAGAAACGCTGAACCGATTTGACAAAATTTTGTTTTAAAATGTTCGTAACAGTCCGAATCAGGTTTTATGGAAACAAAAATTGGAAAAGTTTCCGACGAATTAAAATCTTCAAATTGGAGAAGAACTGAACGTCCTTTTTTTTATGGATTATTGAAAATTCGACAGGACGACGTCTGTCGAATCAGCTAGTTTTAAAAATAATCGACTTTTTCCTCGTACCTAAATGCTAACTAATGAATTTGAATCTTTTGATTTGTTTTCGTACAGATTGGTATCACTTGGTCTGGGGCAGGTCTTTGCGAGAGTGATAGTCCTTTCGTTTACGCAAGAGGCACCTACTACATGGACTGGATCAAACTTCTTTAAAATGATTGACAAAAATTACGAAATGTTTCACAAGCAAATTGTTACAATAAAAATGTGTGATTGTATATTTTTTCTATTATAATTATTACGTGCAGCAGTTAGCCAAGTGGTAACGACCGCGACTTACGAGTTGTAGGTCGTAGGTTCGAACCCAGACAGGCGCTTTACTTTGTGTAAATTATTTCATCACCACTGCTCACAAAACGGTGAAGGAAAACATCGTGAGGAAACCGGCATGTCCTAGAACCAAAAATTCGAAGACATGTGACATCTACCAACCCGCACTGGGCCCGCGTGGTGGATTACGGCCCACTCCCTCTCACTGAGAGGAGGCTTGTGTCCCAGCAGTGGGAACATTATAGGCTGATGATGATGAATTATTACGTGCTTCCGATCTGCAAGCATGCAACGTAGAGGTAGCTACGTTATTATTGATTGATGGAGACAATCAACGTCAGTAGCTACTCCAGTGGCATATGTTGCGCAATGCAAAAAAAGACGCAAAACAAAAGTATTGATTGGTAGCAGTCTTATATGTTATCAAAGCAACAACAGCACAGGATTTCGTTATGACGGTTTTCGTTAATCCTTTGGAAACCCATCGCTTTTGAAATAATTGTACTAATTAGTAGGTAAAATTTGAAATACTCTCCGAACTTCAGGGCAAAGGTTTGGTCAAAAATAAAATCACTGTCTCTGGCGGCCCCATGGTAGGTACCTAAGGGTAACGGGGGCAGGCTTAGAATCCCCGTAGAGATCCAGCTACACAAGCCAAGAACGGCACTCAAACGTTCACAATAGACAAGATAAGAAGGCTCAATATCCAGTCTGTGGATTCGGTTGAATTAAAATATTTTATATTAAATATTCAGAAAAAAAACATGTTTTTATGCCAAAACTCTCTTATTTGCCATCGTTAATTGCCGTACACAGAGACAGCACTTAATAATAAGATTTTTCTTTTTAGATAGATTCCGTATTGTTAGTGGCATTTAACATCTAGTGTTAGTAAATAGGTACCTACAGATACAGATTAAGATACAATTAAAACTCAGCGTGGAGCTGCATTCACTTCCGCAATATCGGAGAATCCCACTGAACACACTGGGAATACTGTTGGTGCTGGCGTGAACACGCGTCAACAGGGATGCACGTCTTTTTCTTATAATGGCAGCTAAACCATCAATATTATTATCTGAAAATATCAGTAGGTACTCTCAGTGCATTAGTCGCTGTAAGCATAACTTCAATCATTAACTTTAATTGATGAGCATACATACGTTCTTATCGTTTGCTTATTACTTTTGGCAGGCGTCGATTAGCTGCTTACATACAAAGGTACCTACGTAATTTTATAGGAAACAACAATAACAAAAATTCACTAAACCATTTTACTGAAGACTGTTTGACAGGTTTTTTAACAAACTTTCTGCTCTCGTTATGTACCGGACCCGCTCCCTCTTAGCGATAGTTCACTTTTCTATATGCGGCTCCGCAACTACATAATATAATGGGCAACGCAGGCGCTTATTTAGGTAATATCTAACTGGGACTGTACGAACTGTACCATCATCATCTGCCTAGCCTTTTCCCAACTATGTTGGGGTCGGCTTCCAGTCTGACCATATGCGCCTGAGTACCAGTATTTTACTTGGAGCGACTGCCTATCTGACCTCCACAACCCAGTTAATGGGTAATACGAAACCCCTTGGTAAGACTGGTTGTCAGACTTTCAGGCTTCTGAGAACCCGTAACGACTGTCAAAGATCTACAAATCACAGCTGAGACTTGACTGGGCTGGGCTTGACTTCTTGAGGCTTAACTTGCTTTCCGAGGTACGGAGGGGTCTTGGTATGTAAAGATGGTCACCCATCCAGGGACCAACCGCGGCAAGTGTAGCTTAAGCTAATCGATCGACCCGTGCAGCTATTATCACTTATCCACAAGCTCTTCTTAACTGGGACTGTACCATTTTTCTCTGCGAATGCAATTAGCAATTACATACTTCAAAAGTTAAGGACAATCTCCTTTGAAGAACGTTTTCCGGTAGCTACTTCAGGAAAGGTATTTCAGCACCATCTCAAAAATCCACCCTGCACAAAACAAAATTGTAGGTATATTTCGTGTTAAGACTCCTACAAACAGGCGCGACACGCGATATAATCGCGCGC
The DNA here is from genome assembly GCA_927399505.1 of Luperina testacea. Lineage (NCBI taxonomy): Eukaryota > Metazoa > Arthropoda > Insecta > Lepidoptera > Noctuidae > Luperina > Luperina testacea. Next base: position 9,654,022 of record OV656768.1, on the reverse strand, counting down.
GGCACAAAGGCACCGCTCGTTGCGCGACTTGCGGTGCCTTTGTATCGCGCGCGATTTTTAAACTGTCAGTAGTTATATTAAAATCACAACTGTAATTTTTTGACAGTTTTGATTTGAATGAAATGGCTGTCAGGTGTAAAGGGCCTTACACGGCAAATTGACGTAGGTACGTAGTGGTGTCAATTAACAATACTTAACGTCGCCAAGATCGGTGTGCAAGTAGACATGATTATGGTGAATCTGAGATCAATAAATTGATAATCAATTTTTTCGCGCACACTATGATCAAAATCAGATTTTTTATTACTCTTCCGTAGAACCATATTTTACACTTAACTATTTTAGTTCAGTTAGTTAGTTAATTTTAGTTCAGTTCGCAAAGTAGTGACTTCGCTAGAGGAATGGACGTAAACCAATTGTCAGTTGTCATGTTTCGGTTTGAACCATGAAGGGGTCGGGTAAGCCCTTTTACAAAGTACTCGCCTAGAGGCAGTCCCCCGGTATCAGTGGCTCTTCCTATACTATATGGTATGGCGTTGATCATATATTTTGAACCATTATCACACATCATAACTATTTTCAATCCATACTTTGCGGGTTTATTGGGGATATACATCCTGAATGGGCATCGGCCTCTGAAGGCTAACAATTGTTCATCGATAGTTATGTACATGCCAGTGTTGTAATTAGTTCTGCACCTTTCTATAAATAACTCCCATACTTTTCTAAACGGTATAAATCTGTCCCTATTTTGAGAAGATAATCTTAAATTTTTATCATCAAATCTAAGGCAACGTATAAGAAATTCATATCTATCTTTGCTCATTGTAGATATATATCTTGTGCCAGATAAAGATGAGTCGAAGAGTTCATCATTAGACAAGTGGTTGTCTTTGAGAACAGCGGAAAGTATGAAGATCCCGATTAGTGCTCTAATTTCACACTTGTCTGTGGGTTGCTGAGTGCTTCGAAGGGTGGCATAATTTTGTTGTTTTATTATTATCTCTGCGTTAGTCCATTTTACAATTTCATCTAAGATCTCATCAGTTATAAACAGTTCAAAACATGCCAACGGATCTTTTATACCTCTGCAGTGACTAGTTGGACCTCGAGATATATGTACAATATTAGAGCTTGAAGTTCTATTGGACTGGGGCCTTATGGTAGACCAAACATGCCTATTTCTCCCGCGTAAAACTCTCTGGGAAAAGGGGATGATATTTGAACGAAGAGAAGAATTGTTACTCTCCTGGGCTGTACTCTCCTGGGTTGTCGAAGTCTCCTCGGATATTATAGATGAATCTGGGTTAGATACATTGGATGATATTACCTCAGTTGGCCTATCTTCTTCTTCATCCGTTTGTTCCAGCTGCTCGATCTCTAACTGGTCTTCTGTCTCACTTCCAGCAGATTCCACATCACCATCACTGTCCTCATCATTCAAATATCTCGCCAACTCTTCGTCCGTAAAATTACGTGTGTTACTGGGTCGTGAAGAAGTCATTTTTAATCTAAAATGAAACAAAATACGATAAACAAACGTATAATTCACGATACTAACACAAAGACATTTATCGCAAAAGTTACATAAATACTAATCATTAGTCATATCGACTAACAAAAACGAATTATTTCCAAAATGGCTGTACTTACCGACTCGACACCGTTACTCCCGTAAACGTCCGACCGGCGACTGAGCAGGGGGGTACACTTAGTCAAAAGGCAAAGTTGCGAAGAACGATACGCCATCTCCCAGCGTTGGATTCAAACTTTTTTGACATTGTGGATAAAACAGTACATTAATGTCTATTAAAACCACTAGATGGCAGTTGAAACTAGCTATTATTTTATACGTTCCATTCTAAGCAGAATATAATTTAGAATTTGCTTGTACTTTATTTCAAAAAGTTATTTCTGGGTTCGAAACACCATATTTCGATATATTTTTGTAGGTAATTATATTATTTTTGTACTTGTGTATTCCTGACTAAATTCCTGATTTTATTTTTGCTAAAAAAGAAGGATGAAATTTGAATTCAGTTTGACAGTTTGCGTAGTCATTTTTCCTCTATGGCGTAGTCTTATTCTATCAAAAAGTTCTCTGTGGTAGTCTTACAACGTCTTTATACGTAGTATAAAAACGTTCGAATTTACTAGCCCACGTTGAGTTCACTTTCAGATTCTGTTAGTATTTTTGTATCATCACATCATAATGATGAGAATACTAGCAGAATTTGAAAGTGAACTCAACTTAATTTTAAATCTATGAGCTGAAGTGTACCTACCTAGAAACCTATATCTATACATGTATACACAGATTAGTTAGGTTAGATCCGCCATTGATAGATGGCGCTTTTGCTATGGGGGCATAATTTTCGCGCGAGAGGGCTCTCTTTTCCTGTATAGTTACTATACTCTTTGCGACTGAGTTTACACGAACGATCAAGTCGCGCGGCGCATTCATTAGAAAGAGACAGCAAGATTTAGGTGCAGTGTTAGTCGAATCGACTAACATTAGTATTCTAGGGTTAATGTAAAAACTGTAATTTTGCACATGTTCCCGAACTCGAAGGCAGAAACTGGTCATGTCTTTTCCGCTTAAATGCATACCGACTGGTGGCCGTCCTGATATCAAGAGGAAGTGCATTCCAAAGAAGAATGGACTGAATATGAAAGGAAGAATGAACAAAGGCAGAAGTATAAGAAGGATAAAGTAGGAGAAGATTGTTAGAAGAACGGAGAAGAACATAGATATTGGAAGTGAGACACGAGATAAGAAGGAGGAGTGGGAGATTTGAGAAAGGGGGAAAAGCGTGGTCAAAGCGCGCAAACTTCTTCTCTGCCGAATGGACATCCATTTCAGCTCAGACCTATAGCTCAACACATGTTCATATTTCTTGAGGTTAAATATAAACCGGTTACCATTTTTGAGCAATCTGTCGAGCTTATCCAGCAAAACCACGTTCAAGTCAAAGTAGCACACGTTAATATATTCGATTATAGGGAAAATCAAAGTCTGCACAAGCCTGGTTTTCGTCTTAACGGGCAAAAAGTTTCTCAGACGATACAAGGATCGCAGAGAACACTACAGACCTCGCGTTGCCAGCTAAGTGTAGAGTCCAGATGCAAACCGAGATCTTTCACAATAGACTTGACACCTCGAGGGGTTTACTTACACCCCGAAACTATCAGACCACAATTTGATAGCATCTAAGTCTCAGTTTACAGATGTATTCACTATAGCGCCCGAGAAACCCTCTACCCGCTCAGCTGTATATAATTGAAGATCATCAGCATATAGATGATAAGAATATCGAAGACAGTGAGTTATAAAATTAATGAAGGTGGAGAATAACAATGGAGAAAGAATACCGCCTTGTGGAACTCCAGCATCGAGGTCACGTCTCTGATCAACGTGAACCGACTGCCGACGTCCTCGAAGATAAGAAGAGAACCATTCCAGAGCCAGAGAGATTTTTAATTCTTTTTACCTTTTGCGGTAGAGTAATTTTATTCTAGGTGCATCGTCTTCACATATATGTATACTTAATTAATGAATGTATACAAAATATTGTTAAACATTTTAAAAGAGTACCTCACGGTGGAGTTTCTTGTCCATTCTTCTACATACGAAACTACCTTTTGGAAGGGGCGACTAGAATCAATTCTATTTTTCGTAAATTTTGACGTTCAAAAATGCCTTTTATTTTTTGCCTATTTGAAATAATTAATTTGACTTTTGACTTTTACTAAATCGTAGGTTCTGTATGTTTGATGAAAAAATATTATAAAGATTCGAAGACATGATAAATTTTTCAATTATCTCGTAAACTGGCTCAAACTAATTTCCGTTATCACTATTAATAAGATAGGCAGACAATCAAAAACAATATTATCTGGCGTCATGACTTTTCAGTAAGATTAAAAAAACCCAGCCAAGACATCAAAACCCACGCACGAGCACGAGGTGCACGAGGATCCAACCACGTGCAATGTAGGGCTTAGTGGTTTAGTGATGGTGCTTATCCTTATATACCTGGGACTGGCAACTTAAGAGTTGTAGCACGTAGGTTCAAACCAAGGCAGTCGCTTTACTTTATGTACCTACATCTTTCAACACCACTGCTCTCAAAATGGTGAAATAGAACGTCGGGAGGAAACCGTCATGTCCTAAAACCCAAAATGGAGTATAAATAGTAATAATAGTAATAAGACATGTGGCATCTACCAAGCCGCGCTAGGCCCGCGTGGTGGATCACAGTCCACTCCCTCACAGAGAGGAGGCCTGTGTCCCAGCAGTGAGAACGTTATATGATGATCATGATAGTCCGTAATTAAATCAATATATTGCAAAATTGGTGTACTTAGTAAAATCCCAACAAGTAAGATAAATATTCAAATGTACAGACGCCAGCACATCAAGCTACCGGAACCTGTCAAATTTTCCCAATCAACTTTGAACCAAGCTTTAGTGATAAAGTTGAAATTTAAAATTTGACAGATTGTAGTATCTTGATGTGCTGACGTCTGTACCATACGCGATTTGAAGACATTTTATATAGGCTTAGGAAATTGTAAATCATGCAAATGTTATATCACTAACACTCTACTAATAAAAAACTAAAAGACGACTTTAAGGGATCTTTGTCTGACTATGGAACCCCAAAAAAAATATAAAAATACCTACGTTTAAACAAATACATAATATGAATATATCAATTAACGATTCTCTTGAATAATGTATACTCATTCAGCTGCTTGTCAATACTACGAACAAATAGTAAGTAAGTCATGATCATCTGCCTAGCCTTTTCCCAACTATGTTGTAGTCGGCTTCCAGTCTAACCGGATGCAGCTGACCTCCACAACCCAGTTACTGGGTATACGATGCCCCTTGGTAAGACTGGTTGTCAGACTTTCAGGCTTCTGACTACCCTTAACGACTGTCAAAGATCCACAAATGACAGCCGGGACCAACGGCTTAACGTGTTTCCGAGGCACGGAGGGGTCTCGGTATTTAAAGATGGTCACCCCATCCACAGACCAACCGCGGCAAGCGTAGCTTAACCTGCTCGATCGACCTGTGCGGCTGTTATCATTTACAGATGAGAAGGCCCCTGCCCTTCAAACTAGGAAAATCCTGTATCTTGAAGGACTGTAAATCATGTGAATGACCATAACTTATACATACTTCGTTGGACTATCTCCTAAATTTTTCATCCTTGCCACCATGAAACATCAACATCGTAGACTTCCAAGGCTCACTTTTTATGTTCTTAAGTACCTAGACACAGCAGTCCTTCTTCCACTCTCTTTCGTAAGTACCTACTTCAATGTATGTTCGACAAGAAGCAAGGAAGTAATGAACGCAAAGGAGACGGTGCAGAGAGAGAGCGTACTTCTCACCTCAACCGCATCAGAAGTATCCGTATAAAAAAAAAAAAACAAGCAGACCATTCCTACCTGTCACAACTCGATTATTATTTGTTTTCGTTTTATTTACTAGGTTTTTCATATACCTACCTATAATTTTAATGAACTGATTAAAAAAAAAACACTAATTACAATTCCTAACCTATCCGATATCTATCCGTATCTGTACATATTTAATCGATTTTCCTTAAGGCCAGGATCTTCGAGCGTAGTAGGCATTTAGCGTTACCTCCGTCCTCGCGTGGCAAATGCCGCGAAAGCGCAGTTCGAATGAACTCGCTCGCTGACCCCTGTCACGGTTATTTTTATAAGTAGTAGTATTGTGAATCGGCCCTATTCTTGAAATATAGGGCTGCTCGTCTACAGTATTTTAATTTCATCATCCTACTTTAGTTTCTTTCTAGTTTTGTGATTGTAAATATTATATTTTTAACCGACTTCAAAAAAGGCGGAGGTTCTCATTTCGGATATTTCTATTTTTTTTTATGTATGTAGGGCATAACTCCATCGTAAATAGACAGATTTGCAATTTTTTTTTGAAGTGAAAACTTCTTTAGCATCGTTGTGATTTGAAAATTTTATGAAACGAAAAAGCAACAGTAAAAAGAGACATGAGATTTAACGTGGGAGAAAATGAGATAGGAAGCATTATACAGTGTTTTTGTTTTTTATTATTACAAAATGACATCACATTTAATCCTATGCTACTAATTTGTGGTGATGATGATGATGAGGATTATGGTGATGGCGATGACGATAGCGATGGTGATGGCGATGGTGATGGTAATGGCGATGATGATGATGGCGATGGTGATGGCGATGGTGATGGTGATAGCGATGGTGATGGTGATGGCGATGGCGATGGCGATGATGATGATGGCGATGGTGACGGCGATGGTGATGGCGATGGTGATGGTGATGGCGATGGTGGTGGCGATGGTGATGGTGATGGCGATGGTGATGGCGATGATGATGATGGTGATGCGATGGTGATGGCGATGGCGATGGTGATGGCGATGGTGATGGCGATGATGATGGTGATGTTGATAATGGTGATGGCGATGTTGATAATGGTGATGGCGATGGTGATGGCGATGGCGATAGCGATGGTGATGGCGATGGCGATGGTGATAGTGATGGTGATGGTGATGGATGGATGAATGGATGGATGGATGGATGGATGGATGTTCTTTAGCATCGTTGTGATTTGAAAGTTTATGAAACGAAAAAGCGACAGTAAAAAGAGACATGTAAATTCATAAGATTTAACGTGGGAGAAAATGAGATAGGAAGCATTATACAGTGTTTTTGAAGGTTTCACTTCTACCACGTGTGAATTGCACACATGCTGTTTTTTTTATTTTTGTAAAGATCTGATGATGACTTGAGACAAACAACGGAACTCTTCAATATGCCAGCAAATCAACCGCGATTGCTGCTATAGCATATGTAATCGCAATCACACAACATAACATCACGCCTGTACCCTTCAAAGGGTAAGGCAGATGTATTCAATAGCTTTGTTACTGATATTCACATAGCAATTAGTGATACATATATGAATTTGTTTGCGGTAGGTAAGTACAACTGAAAAGTGAAAAATAAAAACTTTTTTACAAAAAAAACCGACTTCCAAAAAAAAACACTACAAAGTGAAAAATAACTTTAGTTTCGAAAGTCGGTGTCAAAAAATGAAAATATATTCTTCACGTTGTAGTGTTTTTTTTTGAGTCTGTTGTTTTTTTTGTAAAACAGTTTTTTTGGTTGATTGAATTCGTCAATAAGTTTTTTGAATTAAATCTACTAATCAAAAACACCACAATGCGTATTTTTATTGAACTCTTCGTATTTCATTCACAACGAATTTCATATTTTTAAATAAAAAAACAGCATGTGTGCAATTCACACGTGGTAGAAGTGAAACTTTCAAAAACACTGTATAATGCTCCCTATCTCATTTTCTCCCACGTTAAATCTTATGAATTTACATGTCTCTTTTTACTGTCGCTTTTTCGTTTCATAAACTTTCAAATCACAACGATGCTAAAGAACATCCATCCATCCATCCATCCATCCATCCATCACCATCGCCATCGCCATCGCCATCGCCATCATTATCGCCATCGTCATCGCCATCACCATCGCAATCACCATTTCCATCGCCATCACCATCATCATCGCCATCGCCATCACCATCGCCATCACCATCGCCATAACTATCGCCATCGCCATCACCATCATTGCCATCGCCATCGCTATCACCATCACCATTGCCACCACCATCGCCATCACCATCACCATCACCATTGCCACCACCATCGCCATCACCATCACCATCGCCATCGCCATCACCATCGCCATCACCATCGTCATCATCGCCATCACCATCGCCATCACCATCATCATCATCGCCATCGCCATCACCATCACCATCGCCATCACCATCTCCATCGCCATCACCATCACCATCATCATCATCGCCATCGCCATCGCCATCACCATCACCATCGCCATAACCATCACCATCGCCATCATTGCCATCGCCATCGCCAGTGCTATCACCATCACCACCACCAACATCATCGCCATCGCCATCGCCATCACCATCACCATCGCCATCATCATCGCCATCACCATCGCCATCACCATCACCATCGCCATCACCATCGCCATCGCCAACACCATCACCATCATCATCATCATCACAAATTAGTAGCATAGGATTAAATGTGATGTCATTTGTAATAATAAAAAACAAAAACACTGTATAATGCTTCCTATCTCATTTTCTCCCACGTTAAATCTTATGTCTCTTTTTACTGTAGCTTTTTCGTTTCATAAAATTTTCAAATCACAATGATGCTAAAGAAGTTTTCACTTCAAAAAAATATAATATTTTACCTATACAATCACAAAACTAGAAACTCAAACTCAAAAAACTCAAATTTTGCAATTGAATATATACCTTATTCCGTTGTAGTAAAGTTGAAAATCTATTACAGATATTACGATAATTGTAAATTTATGGTACCGACACTACCGACCTGCTACTGCTAGTACTGTGACGAAAGCAAGAGAACCTATACAACTACAATATTATTCTGTCGCGTCGTCTTATAAGTGGGTAGTTATAAATACGTACAAAAATAATAATCAAACTTACCTTATTTTTTTTTAAGCTCTGCAGTTCAATGCTGTACATTTTTTTTTCTTTCTTCTGTTTTTATTCCCCATAATTTAATCTTAATTATCACTATATATTACAACTATATTATAACAAACTAATATTTAGTTTAATTATTAATACTAGAACCTAAACAATATTTACAGACTGATTTTTGAAACTAATACACAAACACGGCGATTAGCGGGAACGCGGCGAGCCAGCAAAAGCGACACAGGTCCTACCTCGGTAACGCCCGGCGGGCTACTGAAGTGAAGCGCGCAGGCCGCCTTTTTAGATTATATCTTGTTAAGACAATAAAAATCAGTTTTGAGAAAAATTAACCGTAGAATGTTCTACTATACATCATTGCCTATTTTTTGATATATTTTTTGCGAGTAAAAGTTAAGTCTACTTCAAATACGACTTGAAAAACGATTAAAAACTTCGCTGTTTTCGATTTGTTTGCGATTTTTTATGATCGAGTGAAGTTGTAAATATCGTGTTTTGAACCGTAGAATAATCAAGAATGTTAGTTAAACTATGCCATATATTTTTTTCAGATTAAAACAAAGAATATTTGATTGTTTAATGTTGAATCAAAAATAGGTCGATTCCGAGATTTCCGAGATTCCTGGCCTTAATTAACATTGTTGACTATCACTTCATGATTAAGATTGTGGGTGTGTAACAGAAAAACCCACTTTGCTGGGTTTTTTGCAAAGGCTTTGATGATTGCAATTTGCGTACCCAGATATGAGGAGCATTACAGGAGTAACAAAAGAAACAACAGGCGAGGTGGCAGTGGGCAGGGCATTTCTTAGCGTATCGATGGCAATCTGTAGGTTATTTTGGTCGTGATATCGCCGATAGGGCCGTAAACAGTGAAATTTAGGCCGCCATATGAAGACCACCAGTCTTCGAGATGGTCACGGACATCTCCTGGATGAAACAGACACGGACATGTACAATTAGTCCGTGTATACGTCGGCCCATCGGCGCATTCACCTGTTGTAAACAAAGATATCAGTCACATAGCCGTTTCAATATCGATTTTTTAAACTTGCGTTATTTTAGTGCAACGTCAATAATAAGTCACGTCGGCGTTACAAATAATAGTTAAATAAGGATTTTGTTTTTAATTATATTAATATAGCTTACGCTGTCCCACTGTTGAGCAAAGGCCTCCCCTAAATCCTTCCAGGCATCCCTTTCTAGAGTCACCTCAATCCTACCCTGGTGTTACGCGTCTAGGTCGTCTCACCACCTCTTCCTGGACAAGCATCGGCGGCGCCGCCGGCCATCCTTAAACATATTTTCAAAATAGATTATAACTGGCCAGTCTCTCATACATAAAAAACTTTTTTCGCAATACTTTCTGAGTGGCCTGGTCAATGCTCAATTAGCAGCGGGACTGCGAATTCTTCTCCGAATAGAGGCAATTTAAATTATTTTCACTAATGGCTTTTAAACTAAAGAACTCTTGGCTATTAGATATCAACATTCGAACAATCACTCTTTATAGGATCGCTCAATCTTACAGATATTTTATTTCACGAAGTCCGTTCGCTTTGATTATTGTAGTAGTGACGTATCCCGACAAGCGCGCTCCCACAGCGCGCGGCTGCCCCTTGCTGCCGTCGCATGAGGCTATTTCCGCGAATGTGTACCGTTTTACTTCACCCATTGTTGAGTCTCTGTTGATCACAATGTGCATGTGCACGCTTAACAACATTTATAGCCAAACGGACTTCGTGACATAGAACATCTGTACCATATTTTCATCTTTAAAATTATCTTTCATCTTTAAATAGCAATAGGTTCGCCCCCCTATCACATGGGACTTAAGAATAACTGGCGAAATGTGGCATGTGGGTGTATTATGTGCACACCTCTGCCTAACCCTTCGGTAAAACAAGGCGTGATGTTTTCATCATCATCATCATCTGCCTAGCCTTTTCCCAACTATGTTGGGGTCGGCTTCCAGTCTAATCGGATGCAGGTGAGTAAGGCACAAAGCGTGCTGTTACGTTATGTGTTATAATTATAACATAACGGGCGAAGTATAGTTATATGTTACACTTTGCCTACTCCTTCGAAATCTAAAGGCAGGTGATGTTCTATCGAATATTATAAATACCTAATGCTTGGTTTTTGTAATGTTTAATAAAATACTGTTTTGACATCTCTTTATTTATTGTTTTAATCATGTGAGTTACCCCGGTACAGAATTTATTGTATATGCACCCTAATTGCGTAACACACTTTCAATTACAATCTGAATCATTTTGTAGGATATTGATAATAATCCATTGCTTCATATATACGAAAAATGTGTCTGCTTCATAACGTAAATAAAGCAATGATTTTTTTTTAACTTTCGAAATTAAAGCCATTGCTACAGTTAGTGTGTTACATCATTACACCGCTCATCTATCTGGTATATCTGGAGTTTCTTAAGGCGAAAGCGCCAGGGTAGCCCGCGAAATTCAATTTTTTTTAGGTTTTTTGGAATTTGCTGGTCAGTATTAAGTTGTACGTTGATTAATATATGAATCGCGGCCGTAAGAAATATGTGTTTACAGAATTATAATCATTAAAGTCATCAACACAACTCTCTAAGACTACGTAAGTCTCAAGAATAACTGTTTCATGAAATCATCATTCTTTGGACTTACGTGGTCTTAGAGAGTTGTCTTGATGACTTTAATGATTACAATTCTGTAAACACATATTTCTTACGGCCGCGATTCATATATTAATCAACGTACAACTTAATGCTGACCAGCAAATTGCAAAAAACGTAAGAAATTTTGAATTTCGCGGGCTACCTTAGCGCTTCCCCCTTAAAAAAAACTACTATTAAAATCTACATAATCTTACTTAGTCTTAAATTGACGGAACCGCTGCGCTCCAGGGTATTTATAATCGGCGGGTAAACTTGTTCTTTTTGATGGCTATTAAAGAACCAGGTCAATATTGTCTCACATGTAGATAATCCGTACCGAATATATGCGCCGTAATCTGGCAAACTATTGGGGTTGGCTGGCAGAGAATGCCGACCGCCTTTCTAAAGACAGGAAAATTTTGTTAAGCAAATTGACTATCAACTTATGTACGAGTATATCAAATTACAATTTACTGTCATTAGAATGACGGCTAGGTAACTGTATGAAAACAATGGCATTAACACGGCAAATTGACGTAAGGTGTTAGTTTCATCATCATCATCAGCCTATATTGTTCCCACTACTGGGACCCAGGCCTCCTCTCAGTGAGAGGGAGTGGGCCGTAATCCACCACGCGGGCCCAGTGCGGGTTGGTAGATGTCACATGTCTTCGCATTTTTTTGGTTCTAAGACATGCCGGTTTCCTCACGATGTTTTCCTTCACCGTTTTGAGAGCAGTGGTGATGAAATAATTTACACAAAATATAACGCCTGTCTGGGTTCGAACCTACGACGGTGTTAGTTTATTTAACAATTAATTTCCCTGACTGTAGAACGTTTTGTACATGAAGCTTAAATAAATAAAAACACCTATCTATACCGGCTGTTTTTTTTTTACCGTCTGGACAAAAACCGTATAAATAAAAGGTGAATGGAGAGAAGCCTTTAGTAGAAATCTGTTTTTTTTTTCACAATAAAAAATAATAACAACAAATAAATCGAAAAATAAAATAAAAATTCAACTTATAGGCACCCAAGCTATATTCTACGCGCTAAACTATTAGTCAAAAATGTTTTCAACAAATTTAACTAGTACATTTATTTCTATTTGATTGATTTATTTAATTAAATAATTGATTGATTTAATGCCTTGTATGTCAGCAATGGCCCGAAGTTTAGAACATGTCTACACTAATATGTCTGAAATCGATAGATTCTAAAAAAACTACACTCATGACTTGCATTTACCATGTTACAACTATATTCGATTGATAACATTATATTTTATCACACTAATGAGGCTTTATCTTAAAACTATCTAAAAACTACACTATAAATACGCCTCGCGAAAATTTTAAGTTACTTTGAGACATCAATATCGGCAACATGAAGTTCTTGGCACTGGCACTATTGGCTCTGACGGCGGCCGCCTCCGCTAAATACATTAACCTCGAGGATGTCATCGATCTAGAAGACATCACCGCTTACGGATACTTGTCTAAAATCGGTGCACCGGCTGCCGAGAGAATTCGTAAAGCTGAGGAAGAGGAAAAAACCCATGTCAGAATCGTCGGTGGTTCACACGCAGGCCTCGGACACTTCCCTCACCAGGTAATTAATCAGGTTGATTACGCACAGTGATGTCTGAAACAATTCTATTTCGTAATTATAATGAATTTTGGTAATTGTCCGCAGGCCGGTCTTCTCGCGCAATTCCCTGGCGGTCAGGGTGTCTGCGGAGGCTCTCTGATCAAACCTAACCGCGTTGCTACCGCTGCTCACTGCTGGTTCGACGGTCAAAACCAGGCGAGCAGCTTCACAGTTGTTCTTGGTTCAGTTAGTCTGTTCTCTGGCGGCACCAGGGTGTCTACCAACAATGTTGCTATGCACGGACAATGGAACCCAAGCTTGATCCGTAACGACGTTGCTGTGATTAGATTGGGTTCAAACGTTCCATTATCAAGTAAGTAAAAAAAAATACGCTCATGCATGTATAATGTAAGCGTGTAAAATTTGACTAATAAAAGATTATCCCTTCAGGATTTGAATGTTTCTTGCAAATAAAATTAAGAAGTAGGTACCTATAGTAATATTATCTGTGTATCAACAGACAACATCGCAGTCATTGCCATGCCCACTGGTAACCAGCTCCAAACGAGCTACGCCGGTGAAAACGCCATCGCATCTGGCTTCGGTCGCACCGCTGATGGTAAGAACATTTTAACGTGGCCGTTCTTGATCTAGAGTTTGTGTTTATTTACCTATTAAATTGACTTATCAACATGAGTCATTCTATAGGTCCATCAGGTGGAATCACCAACAACCAGGGTCTGAGCCACGTCACTTTGCCTGTGATCACAAATGCTGCATGCAGAGTTTCCTTCCCTTTTATCGTCCAAGACTCCAACATTTGTGTAAGCGGCGCTGGTGGAAGGAGCACATGCCAGGGCGACTCCGGTGGTCCCCTCACTGTCAGCAGGAACGGAAAGCCTCTCTTGGTACGTGTTTTAGAAATAACTATATTTCATTCTAGAATCCTTTCGTAGTTTTCGCAATCTTGATTTTTTTATTTATTGTATTTCTGTTGAACTAATTTCAACTTTTCCAACAGATTGGTATCACCTCCTTTGGCTCTGCCCGCGGTTGCCAGATTGGATCTCCTGCCGCCTTCGCCAGGGTCTCCTCTTTCGCCAGCTGGCTCAACAGTCAATAGTCATAAACCAGTCAACAAAAAAATCCGTTAAACCAAATAACATTTTCATGGAAATTGATCAAAAATAAAACAATGGTTTAATAAATAAATAAGTTTACTTTTTTATATTATTACTAGCGACCTGTCCCGGCTTCGCAAGGTTATAATTTACATGTGGTGCCATTTGTGTAAGGTAAACACACTTTACCTATCTTATTGAAACTTCATGGTATTCAAATGTGCTATACCTACCACATTTTTCTCCGTGTTCTGGGTTTTAAAATAAATAATTGATTCTTTGCATTTTCTGTTCTAGATAGACAAACTAATACATAATTTCAGTCCATGAATCGCAAAGCAAATCAATCTTCCCATAAGTCTAATATATTTGTCCCTATTTTACCTATCTTATTACCTATCTTATTGAAACTTCATGGTATTCAAATGTGCTATACCTACCACATTTTTCTCCGTGTTCTGGGTTTTAAAATAAATAATTGATTCTTTGCATTTTCTGTTCTAGATAGACAAACTAATACATAATTTCAGTCCATGAATCGCAAAGCAAATCAATCTTCCCATAAGTCTAATATATTTGTCCCTATTTTACCTATCTTATTACCTATCTTATTGAAACTTCATGGTATTCAAATGTGCTATACCTACCACATTTTTCTCCGTGTTCTGGGTTTTAAAATAAATAATTGATTCTTTGCATTTTCTGTTCTAGATAGACAAACTAATACATACATAATTTCAGTCCATGAATAAAGCAATCTTCCCATAAGTCCAATATATTTGTGTGTGACCTTGGTATTTGTTGGTGGTGATGGCGGAAGAAATTTTAACTGAGAACCGTAATCCCTTAAATTGGAACGGTAAATCAGAAAAGATCATGAAAATGCGGAGAACATGAGCCAACTGACCTGCTACTGGTCCTGTAAGAATAATACACTCATCACCAGTGATCGGACTAGGTAGATTGATTTTTGGTACTTGTATCACAAATGCACACAGAAAGAATAACATGGATAAGCCATTTTTCCGGAAAGTAATTCCGGTATTTCCGGATTCAATTAAATATTGTTAATGTTGGTAGTGATATTATTACTACTCAATTCAAAATTTAAAGGAAGGTATCAAAACTAAATTAATTCATTATTTATCTGTTGAATAATAAAAACAATCGAATTCCGATCGAAGCTTTAATATTTATTTTTTTATTTTTAGCGTTTTATGGCTAGATCTTTTATAGATAGATATACATTTCGGCTAACTAATGAAATTCTGACTACCACCAATTCCGGAGGAATGTCCATAGTAATATATACGTTTCGGATCAATGACCCCAGTTCAATCTACCTACTCCGATCACTGCTCATCACATTATCCATAAAACAATTTTTTTATAAAAAAAAAGGAGTTTTCTATTATAATATTACTAGCGACCCGCCTCGGCTTCGCACGGATGCAATTTACGTGTCACTTGTGTGACTGGATCTCCTGCTGCCTTCGCCAGGGTCACCTCGTACGCCAGCTGGATCAACAGTCAGCTGTAATCTAGCCCGCGTGGGGTGTCTAACACCCCAAGGGCGCTCTACTGCCACAACTATAGACGACCGAGTGCTGCTTGCTACTAGATCATAAAGGTTATGCGTTTTTACGAAGCTACCGGGAACATTAGCGCAGTAAATACAAAATTTTAAGAGTTTTAAACCTTCAAAGGTGCACTGGGGACTGGGGTGTGTTACACGCCACGCGACCAATTAAGGGTTAATCCACTCCAGCTTCTAAAACTAGATCTGGTTTGACAGAAAACCGACCGTGATCAAGTAGTGAAAAGAGAAGGTCATAATGATGGGCCTGGCTTACCAATTAAACAATACAATTTTGCTTGAGATGATTTTTCTTGTTTCTTGTTGATGACTTTTTGTAAAATACCCACTAATTTACAAACCTCATTTTTTGACATTATATCTACATCCTCAGTCGAATTATTTTGTTTAATAAAAGCAGAGTCTCGTTATCTAACTTTATTATCACATTAACGCATCAAAATGGAATCTCTGGTTTGATTGTAAGCAATTTATCAATTAACATTATAAATAAATAAAAAATAATCATTTTCAATCCGGACATGCATAAGTTGCTGAATGGGCCTATTCTTGAACTCGATCACGCCTGATGGCAAGCCATGGATGAGGTCTATGATGGAACGAGCGTGCCCAGAAGATACCTGTTCACTCTTGCTTTGAAGGCAGACGGGTTAAATGTGGAAGGGAACACAGATGCATGCAGATTGTTCCACACTTTCGCTGTGCGCATAATAAATGTGGAGGAAAAGCGCTGAGTAGGTACGACAGGTCGGGATATTAACCAGTAGTGGATGGTAAAAGGGCGATTGTGGAATCAGGTCGTGGAGCTCCTGCGCACACTCTCCGAAGTACAGTCCGTAGAAGACCGACAGGCAAAGGCGTTTATATTATAAACGTAAAAGTCTGTCGCTCTATCTATTTCATTTTCAAGTCTAAATGGCTGAACGGATTTAGATAAATTTGGCACACGAATAGGCCATGACTAAGGTTAGAAAATAGTTTACTTTCTAGTAAGTTCCCGTGGGATAATTTCCGACCTTTAGTGCTTGGCCAGACTGGCAGTGCGGGGCGGGGAGCGGCGCAAATGCGGGAACGCGCGCGTTCTGCCTGTCCGCAGTGTAGCGCGATTGCGTTCTGCGTGTTGTCGTGTCGAGAAGGTCACGGACATCCGCTAGATGAAACAGACACGGACATTGTATACGTCGGCCCATCGGCGCATTCACCTGTTGTAAACAAAGATATCAGTCACATAGCCGTTTTAATATCTGTTTTATAAACTTGCGTTATTTTAGTGCAACGTCAATAATGAGTCACGTCGGCGTTACAAATAATAATTAAATAAGGATTTTGTTTTTAATTATTTATATAGCTTACACTGTCCCACTGTTGAGCAAAGGCCTCCCCTAAATGCTTCCAGACACCCCTTTCTAGAGTCACCTCAATCCTACCCTGGTGGTACGCATCTAGGTCGACTCACCACCTCTTCCTGACAAGCATCGGCGGCGCCGCCGGCCATCCTTAATCATATTTTCAAAATAGATTATAACTGGCCAGTCTCTCATACATAAAAACTTTTTTCGCAATACTTTCTGAGTGGCCTGGTCAATGCTCAATTAGCAGCGGGACTGCGAATTCTTCTCCGAATTGAGGCAAATTAAATTATTTTCACTAATGGATTTTAAACTAAAGAACTCTTGGCTATATCAACATTCAAACAATCACTCTTTATAGGATCGCTCAATCTTACAGATATTTTATTTCACGAAGTCCTTTCGGCTTTGATTGTAGTAATGACGTATCCCGACAAGCGCGCTCCCACAGCGCGCGGCTGCCCCTTGCTGCCGTCGCATGAGGCTATTTCCGCGAATGTGTACCGTTTTACTTCACCTATTATTGTCTCTGTTGGTCACAATGTGCATGTGCACGCTTGACAACATTTATAGCCAAACGGACTTCGTGACATAGAACATCTGTACCATATTTTCATCTTTAAAATTATCTTTCATCTTTAAATAGCAATAGGTTAGCCCACATGGGACTTAAGAATAACTGGCGAAATGTGGATGTATTATGTGCACACCTCTGCCTAACCTCTTCAGTAAAACAAGGCGTGATGTTTTCATCATCATCATCACCTGCCTAGCCTTTTCCTAACTATGTTGGGGTCAGCTTCCAGTCTAATCGGATGCAGGTGAGTAAGGCACAAGGCGTGCTGTTACGTTATGTGTTATAACATAACGGGCGAAGTACTTATAATTATATGTTACACTTTGCCTACTCCTTCGGAATCTACAGGCAAGTGATGTTCTATGGAATATTAGAAATACCTAATGCTTGGTTTTTTGTAATGTTTAATAAAATAGTGTTTTGACATCTCTTTATTCATTGTTTTAATCATGTGCACCCTAATTGCGTAACACACTTTCAATTACAGTACCCGCCGATAAACATTGCACATCGACCTTTGGAAAGATTCTGGAAAGAAGAAGAAGAAAAGAAAAACTCTCTTCAAAAAAAAAAAACTTCTGGAAAGGAAAAGTTTGGAAGATTCTTTGGAAGTTTTTGGAAAGATTGGAGGTTTGGATTTTTGGAAGATTTGAAGAGCCAATTGTCTATTTCCAAAGGTCGATGTGCAATATTTATTGCCGGGTACTGTACAATCTGAATCATTTTGAAGGATATTGATAATCCATTGCTTCATATATACGAAAAATGTCTCTGCTCCATAACGTTAATAAAGCAATGATTTTTTGAACATTCAAATTGAAAGCCATTGCTACAGTTAGTATGTCACACCATTACACCGCTCATCTATCTGGTATATCTGGAGTTTCTTAAAAAAAACTACTATTAAAATCTACATAATCTTACTTAGTCTTAAATTGACGGAACCGCTGCCCTCCAGGGTATCTATAATCGATGGGTAAACTTGTTCTTTTTGAGGGCTATTAAAGAACCAGGTCAATATTGTCTCACATGTAAATAATCCGAACCGAATATATGAGCCGTAATCTGGCAAACTATTGGGGTTGGGTGCCAGAGAATGCCGACCGCCTTTCTAAAGACAGGAAAATTTTGTTAAGAAAATTGACTATCAACTTATATCAAATCACAATTACTGTCATTAGACTGACGGCTAGGCAACTGTATGAAAACAATGGCATTAACACGGCAAATTGACGTAAGGTGTTAGTTTATTTAACAATTAATTTCCCTGTCTTTACAACGTTTTGTACATGAAGTTTAAATAAATAAAAACACCTATCTATACCGGCTGATTTTTTTTACCGTCTGGACAAAAACAGGGTATAAATAAAAGGTGAATGGAGAGAAGCCTCTAGTAGAAACCTGTTATTTTTTCACAAAAAAAAAAAACACCAAATAAATCGAAAAATAAAATAAAAATTCAACTTATAGGTACCCCTACCCAAGCTATATTCTATGCGCTACACTATTAGTCAAAAATGTTTTCAACAAATTTAACTAGTACATTTAATACTATTTGATTGATTTAATGCTTTGTATGTCAGCAATGGCCCGAAGTTTAGAACATGTCTACACTAATATGTCTGAAATCGATAAAGTAGATTCTAAAAAAACTACACTCATGACTTGCATTTACCATGTTATAAGTATTATCATAATCAATATACAGCCACTAATTGAAACCGTTAGGTGTTGACTGCGCTTCTCGACGTCTATACAATGACTGGTATCATAATCTGTCTGCAATAAACGAAAAGTTTGAATCCTGGGATTTTAATAATTACATATATTCGATTGATAACATTATATTTTATCACACTAATGAGGCTTTATCTTAAAATTATCTAAAAACTACACTATAAATACGTACCGCGAAAATTTTAAGTTACTTTGAGACATCAATATCGGCAACATGAAGTTCTTGGCACTGGCACTATTGGCTCTGACGGCGGTCGCCTCCGCTAAATACATCAACCTCGAGGATGTCATCGATCTAGAAGACATCACCGCTTACGGATACTTGTCTAAAATCGGTGCACCGGCTGCCGAGAGAATTCGTAAAGCTGAGGAAGAGGAAAAAACCCATGTCAGAATCGTCGGTGGTTCACAAGCAGGCCTCGGACAGTTCCCTCACCAGGTAATTAATCAGGTTGATTACGCACAGTGATGTCTGAAACAATTCTATTTCCTAATTATAATGAATTTTGGCAATTGTCCGCAGGCCGGTCTTCTCGTGCAATTCCCTGGCGGTCAGGGTGTCTGCGGAGGCTCTCTGATCAGAGCTAACCGCGTTGCTACCGCTGCTCACTGCTGGAACGACGGTCAAAACCAGGGGCGGAGCATTACGGTTGTCCTTGGTTCAGTTCGTCTGTTCTCTGGCGGCACCAGGGTGTCTACCAGCAATATTGCTATGCACGGACAATGGAACCCAAGCATGATCCGTAACGACGTTGCTGTGATTAGATTACCCTCAAACGTTGGATTATCAAGTAAGTAAAAAAATTACGCTCATGCATGTATAATGTAAGTGTGTAAAATTTGATTAAAAATAAGATTATCCCTTCAGGGTTTGAATGTTTCTTGCAAATAAAATTTAGAAGTAGGAACCTATAGTAATATTATTATCTGTGTATCAACAGACACCATCGCAGTCATTGCCTTGCCCACCGGTGCCCAGCTCCAAGCGAACTACGCCGGTGAAAACGCCATCGCATCTGGCTTCGGTCGCACGGCTGATGGTAAGAACATTTTAACATGGCCGTTCTTGATCTAGAGTTTGTGTTTATTTACCTATTAAATTGACTTATGAACATGAATCTTTCTATAGGTCCATCAGGTGCAATCACCACCAACCAGGGTCTGAGCCACGTTACTTTGCCTGTGATCACAAATGCTGTATGCAGAGCTTCCTTCCCTCTTATCGTCCAAGACTCCAACATTTGTGTAAGCGGCGCTGGTGGAAGGAGCACATGCCAGGGCGATTCCGGTGGTCCCCTCACTGTCAGCAGGAACGGAAGGCCTCTCTTGGTACGTGTTTTAGAAATAACTATATTTCATTCTAGAATCCTTTCGTAGTTTTCGCAATCTTGATTTTTTATTTATTATTTTTCTTTTGAACTCATTTCAACTTTTCCAACAGATTGGTATCACCTCCTTTGGCTCTGCCCGCGGTTGCCAGATTGGATCTCCTGCCGCCTTCGCCAGGGTCACCTCTTACGCCGCCTGGCTCAACAGTCAATAGTCATAAACCAGTCAGCAAAAAAAATCCGTTAAACCAAATAACATGGAAATTGATCAAAAATAAAACAATGATTTAATAAAAAAATAAGTTTACTTTTTATATTATTACTAGCGACCTGTCCCGCCTTCGCAAGGTTATAATTTACATGTGGTGCCATTTGTTTAAGGTAAACACACTTTACCTATCTTATTGAAACTTCATGGTATTCAAATGTGGTATACCTACATTTTTTTTCCATGTTCTGAGGTTTTAAAATAAATTGATTCTTTGCATTTCCTGTTCTAGATAGACAAACTAATTAATTCCAGTCCATGAATAAAGCAATCTTCTCATAAGTCCAATATATTTGTGTTTGACCTTGGTATTTGTTGGTGGTGATGGCGAAAGAAATTTTAACCGAGAACTGTAATCCCTTAAATTGGAAAGGTAAATCAGAAAGGATCATGAAAATGCTGACAATATGAGCCAACTGACCTGCCACTGGTGCTGTAAGAATAATACACTCAATCATTATCCATAAAACAACATTTTTAAATAAAAGGAGTTTTCTATTAAACGTATAATATTACTAGCGACCCACCTCGGCTTCGCACGGATGCAATTTACGTGTCACTTGTGTGATTGGATCTCCTGCTGCCTTCGCCAGGGTCACCTCTTTCGCCAGCTGGATCAACAGTCAGCTGTAATCTAACCCGCGTGGGGTGTCTAACACCCCGAGGGCGCTCTACTGCCACAACTATAGACGACCGAGTGCTGCTTGCTACTAGATCATAAAGGTTATGCGTTTTTACGAAGCTACCGGGAACATTAGCGCAGTAAATTCTAAATTTTAAGAGTTTTAAACCTTCAAAGATGCACTGGGGTGTGTCACACCCCACGCGACCAATTAAGGGTTAATCCACTCCTGCTTCTAAAACTAGATCTGGTTTGACAGAAAACCAACCTTGATCAAGTAGTGCAAAGACAAGGTCATAATGATGGGCCTGTCTACCAATTAAACAATACAATTTTTCTTGAGATGATTTTTCTTGTTTTTTGTTGATGACTTTTTGTGAAATACCCACTTATTTACAAACCTCATGTTTTGACATTATATCTACATCCTCAGTCGAATTATTTTGATTAATTAAGCAAAGTCTCGTTAATTAACTTTATTATCACATTAATGCATCAAAATGGAATCTCTGGTTTGATTGTAAGCAATTTATCAATTAACATTATAAATAAATAAGAAATAATCATTTTTAATCCGGACATGCATAAGTCTATACCTACTGAATACTTTTTTTTATTGCTGAATGGGCCTGCTCTTGATCTCGATCACTTCTGATGGAAAGCCATAGATGAGGTCTATGATGGAACGAGCCCAGAAGATGCCTGTTCACTCTTGCTTTGAAGGCAGACGGGTTAAATGTGGAAGGGAACACAGATGCATGCAGACTGTTCCACACTTTCGCTGTGCGCATAATAAATGTGGAGGAGAAGCGCTCAGTACGGCAGGTCGGAATATTAACCAGTTGTGGATGGTAAAAGGGCGATTGTGGAATCAGGTCGTGGAGCTCCTGCATCCGTAGAAGACTGACAGGCAAAGGCGCTTGTATTATAAACGTAAAAGTCTGTCGCTGTCTATTTCATTTTCAATTATTTTCAAATGGCTGAACGGATTTTTACAGGACGGAGATTTTTACAGAATAGATCTCCAGACATTCTACCTATAGATATAACTACCTACCCCAATTTCTATTGCACCTCGGACTTTCCATTAAAAAAAAGGTGTAAATAATTTGTCGTGCGTTACACGCCTAAAGCCTGTAAACAAAGTACTCGTGAACGCGTTCGTTAGCACTCGGGAAACGTCAAATCGTCTCATGGATTGACGCCGCCGAACACCGACGCCAATTAGAATCAGCGCATAACGTGGCGTCATCGTTGCCACGTCACACTTCCTGGGCCGCTAAAATTATTTGGAATAACGAACGCATTAAAAATTTACTGATACAGAAAGGTCTGGTCATATTTAAGGCTGTGATACAGACCATCAAATTGAACAACATGGGACCAACAACGTAATCGTAAAAAAATTAACAACCGTCCCATGGATTTGGGTCGATAGGTCTTGAAGTTTTGTATGGGACAGTTGATAATGTCGCTATGGATTTTAGCATTAATGAAAATTACTCTGTATTAAAAGTGCATGATAATTATCTTAAGAAAATAATATTTACATACGTAATAGAAAAAATAGTACCTTAAGAGTAGTACCTAATGATGATAATAATAATGATCGAATATTATTTTATCAAATGTGTCCAAAGCTTCGATTTATCCAAATTGATGTTAATTACGACACGTGATGTCAGTTTTCGTCGATTTAATCATTTTCTGTAATCTTTATTTGCAATACGTTATTGCATTCGATAAAGGAACCACGACCGAGTCGTTGCTAAGCGCGCTCTTAATGCTCGGGTCTAGTAGTGGAGTCAAGAGCTGTTGTTATGGAGTAAATTAGTCATAACACAGCGTAAATTTAATTAGCGTGATAATTGCCGCACCGAGGTCGCTCCGTTAATCGCCAACTAATGCCGAGTAGGTGCCGAATGCCTCTCAAAGAAAAGCATTGGGCTAGCACCTAGCTAGACTAATTGATTATTTGAAGATTTGAAGCACGTCAATTTTGGACTCCCTTTAATTATTGACAACCCTATAGGTAAACATTAGATTACAAACTCTTTCTGTTTGTCTTGTCTGATGTCTGATAACTTTTCAATCTTAAACTGATTTCCACTCACACGAAATTTAGCACACTATTAGACCGTGACTTTTTATCCCGGTCTTACGTTTCCGCGGGATAATTTCGAACGTCCACGTGGACGAAGCCTCGAGCAAAAGCCAGTATTTTATACGTCAAACGTCAGAGGGCCGCGCCGCCGCCCGCCCGGAGTCGTAACGTAGACACCGAGAGCCTTCGCGCCCGCCCGTGAACTTGACGCATACTCGTCCTGAAAGATATTGTGACGAAACGACTTGATACTTGTAGAATTAATTTAGTTCCTTTCAAAATCAATGTGATCTTTATTGTAGTTACAATAAGGTTGCTATTGGGCAGAGGTAAAATAACTGTACACTCACCCGCACATTAGTGGTAACAATTTGTCATTGATAGCGCCTTTATATCGTAAAAGTCAAGGGTGATGTTTATGTCGCAGCCAACTGGTTTAATTAGCCGTTTAATTAACCGCCTAGCCTTTTAATTAAAAGGCGGCCGTTCTACTAACGGCCTGATTGATATTAAATTATAGTTTAGGTAGGAACTGTAACCAATCACGCGCGAGCCGAATTGGTCGCACTCGCAGTAACTAAGCCAGGGCACCCCGACCAAATGGGTTAGGTTAGGTTAGATCAACTGGGGGCGCCGTGCCCTCATCTCAGAAGTAGGCAGTGACCTCTCGCTGCCGGCCGTGGTCGAGTCCATGGTCGACAGCGAGGAGTCCTGGGACGCGGTGGTTTCCTTCTGTGAAACAGTCGTCTCGCAGAAGGAGGCTGCGGAAAGGGAGAGGGAGATCTCGTCCACTCACCCTGCCCGCAGCAGGCGCACCGGGCGTCGGCGGAGGGCGGACAACGCCCTCTTCCGGCCCCCCTAAACGGGTCCAGGGGCGACGGACTCGGGGACGTCCGTCGCCCCCCACACATCAGGACCCGAGGTGGCGGCGCGATGTGTTCCACGCGCGCCCCTCTTAGACGTCGCGGGGGGAGTCAAACACCTCACTCCCCCCCCCGACCAGACGGGGCCCGCTGCGGCGGGCCGGCACCAGCCGGGGGTTGCGGAAGGATCGTACGTTCCCGCGACCCCCGGCGTAGGTGTGAGATGGAACACCCGGGGTGGTTTTTAGTCAGTAAGAGTCTGACAGACCCCGCCGCCCGCCCCAGGGCGGCGGACATCCATGAGGATTTTCCACCCCGGTTCAAAAAAAAAAAAAAAAAGATCAACTGGGGGTGCACGTTGAAAAGCCTCCCCGTGGCGCACCCTGGGCAACGACGGCTCCAATTGCCCACCAGGTTTTGGTGGACAATTGGGGCCGGCGGCTAATTTTCAACACACGAGGGAAGGTCATGGTTCCAATCACCGATCATCCTCGATTGTCGGTGAAGGGAACCAGGCTACAGACGGACGGTTACGTCCACTCCTCCTCTGCTTACAGAGGGATGCGAGTGGGCGTAGACTGGGAAGGGGCGGTTCGCGCCGCGGTACCCACGAGGGCGTGGGTGGTGGACGGTGTCCATTTTCCGCGCTGCGTCTGTCCGGCATCCGGCGGCAGCGTGGGGACCCCGGGGCGGCGGTTGGTTTTGCCCAATCGTCGGCCACCCCGTAATCCTGAGTTTTCAGGACCGGGGGTCCGGGCCACTGAGGCTCGGGCCACGAGGAAGACAACCTCTATAAAAAATTACCCTAATCCTAAGGTCTAGCGTGCCGAGGGGATGTATGGCCGGAGGGCATCCGGTGAGCTAGCGCTAACAAGGGACCTCACCCTTAAAAAGGAACAAAAAACATGGACAAGGCTAAGGTAAAAACTATTCCCCAGGCGGGTACCCTCCTACCCAAGGAGGGACAATCCCGTCCTTCTTCGGAAGGCAGCCCCTTCGTATCTGGGGGGGGCAACACTAGCCTCGTGGGCCGGCAGACCACTGCCGACCTGCGTCAACCTGCGCTTGCCTCGCAAGAAAAGGCGCTCCGGGTTAGCCTGGAGCGCCTGTGCGACGCAAGCGAACCGCTTGCCGTCATGGACGGCAACAAGAGCCGAGGAGGCTCATGTCCTGAAAAGGACCAAGACTTGCAGTGGTGCACCTCCAAATCTCGGAGGAAGCGCCCACTAAGCAGGGACTCGGGGTCGATGGGCCTCTCCTCCAGTGAGGAGAATCTGTCGGCCCCCAAGGTGACAACGTCACAGAGAGGGCGGGGTCGGGCGAGCGGAGCCTCCGCTCGGTTGCCGAGCCGTGACCGAGCGGGTCGCTTCGTGCCGATCTCTCGGCCCGCAACACCGGCTCCCGCAGAGCGTCCGGCGGAGGGCGCAGAAAGTGACCCGGGGCCCTCAATAGTGGACCTGAGCGAGGACTCCTCGCTGATCTCGCTGGGGTCCAATAAGGCGGAGGCGAACGCCGCAAAGCGGGCGCAGCGGAAGGCGGTGGCGGCTGACGAGGTCGGTGAAATGGCCCGACTGGCCCGAGAGCGACGCTCTGCTCAGGCGGCTGCCGGGGGAAGCCTGTCGGCGGTGGCGCTCAGCCGCCAAGTTTTGGACGGCGTGGACGTCGTCCTGAAGGTTGCCACTAAGTCTGGCAGCCTGAAGGGCACATTCACCCGCGCCCTGAAAGAGGCGGCTGATGGCATTAGGGAGGCAGTTGAGGTCCTCCTTGATCGCACGAGCTCGGAGGAGACGGCGAAGCTGTGGGAGGAGAATGGCCGTCTCAAATCTGAGCTCGAGGACCTCAAGCGGGAGCTTGCCGCGCAGAGGGCGGAATGGCAGCAGAGGCGTCCTGCGGCTACCGATTTCGCTCCCGTCAGTGCCCCGCCACCGTCGATCCCATCGTTGGTCCCTGCCCCTGCGCAGCATGCGGATGCGGAGATCGAGAAGATCGTTCGCATCTGCATGCTGCAGTGTGGGGGCATGATGAATGCCCGGCTGCAGGGCCTAGAGTCGAGGCTCCTCCCGGCGAAGAATCTCCGGCCGCCGCTCGCTGCTGACGGGCAGAGGGAGGGGGAGCCCGCTAAGCTGGGCCCGACAGCCGGCAAACCCAAGGGGGCCCAAAAGCCCGCGGAAGGACGCGGAAAGCCCGTGGGGGGCAAGTCTGCACCCCCGCCGACCGCACCACCAGCGACCGCACCCCCTGCGACCGCACCCACGGCGACCGCACCCCCGGCGACCGCACCCTCGACGACCGGACCCGGGTCCACCATGGAGACCTGGACGACGGTCGTCAAGAGGGGCCGCCGTAAGAAGAAGAGGAAGACGGCGCCGCCGCCACCGGAACCCGCTGGAGCACCGACACCCAACAAGGCAAAGGGACCGCCTAGAGCCAGAGCCCCACGCTCCGCGGCTGTAGTCATTACGCTGCAGCCCGGAGCTGTCGAAAGGGGCGTCTCATATAAGGCGGTCCTTATGGAGGCCAAAGCCAAGGTCGCGTTCCCCGACCTGGGCATACCGTCCGGCCTCAGAATGAGGCCGGCGATTACGGGGGCGCGACTGCTGGAGGTGTCGGGTGCCTCTAGCGGCGAAAAGGCGGACGTCCTGGCCGCCAAGCTGCGGGAGGTCCTGAACCCGGAGGACGTTCGGGTGTCCAGGCCGATGAAGACCGCTGAACTGCGCGTCGACGGCCTGGACGACTCGACGACTCCGGCTGAGGTCGCGGCGGCCGTCGCCAAAGCCGGTGGATGTCCGCCCGGGGACGTGCGGACGGGGGACATTCGCGTCGACGCCTCCGGGCTCGGCGCGATTTGGGTGCGGTGCCCGGTGGCGGCGGCGAACAAAGTCGCCGACGCTGGGCGTCTGTTGGTGGGGTGGGTTGCGGCGAGGGTGAGGCAGCTGCAACCCAGGGCTTTGCGGTGCTACCGTTGCCTTGACATTGGGCATGTCAGGGCACGGTGCACCTCGTGCGTAGACCGCAGCGAGCTGTGCTATCGCTGCGGTCAGGCCGGCCACAAGGCGGCCCAGTGCTCCGCGGAGCCAAACTGCAGCCTCTGTACAGCTGCAGGGAGGCCCGCTGGGCACAGAGCGGGCGGAAAGGCTTGTGGCGGGCCTGCCCAAAAGGGGAAGAGAAGGGGTGCCAAGGCTGCCGGGGGCTCTTTACCCCCCCCTCAGCCTGGTCTCCCTTCGGCCGACTCCCGGCCTAGGAATGGTGCGGAGGGGATGGACTGTGCCTAATGGCGCTGTACCATTTCCTCCAGGGCAACATCAACCACTGTGCCAGAGCTCAGGATCTCTTGCTCCAGAGCATGGCAGAGTGGTCGATTCGCGTGGCTGTGGTCGCCGAACCGTACTTTGTCCCCCCCAGGGATAACTGGGTGGGAGACCTGGACGGTTTGGTGGCCATCATTGGCGGGGCTCTTGCCAACCCGTCCCGAGGTCACGGCTGGGTGGCCGCCCTCGTGGACGGCATTGGCACGGTTGGGGCGTATTTTTCGCCCAACAAGAGTCTCGCCGACTTCGAGAGGTTCCTTGTCGAGTTGGGTGCCGTCGTGGGCCGACTCCACCCTCGCCCGGTGCTGTTGCTGGGGGATCTCAACGCCAAATCTGCGGCGTGGGGGTCTCCGGTGACGGATGCCAGGGGCGAGGTGCTGGAGGAGTGGGCGGTCACGACTGGCTTGACCGTCCTAAATCGGGGCACGGAGTACACGTGCGTGCGGCAGCGGGGCGGTTCAATAGTGGACGTCTCGTTCGCTAGCCCCGCTGTCGCGAGCCGTGTCCGCGACTGGCGTGTCGCCGCGGAGGTGGAGACGTTGTCGGATCATCGGTACATCCGTTTCGACGTCTCCGCCCAGACCGCAGGCGGCCGCGGTTTACCGGCCCCGCGTGCGGACGGTCCGCGCTGGGCGCGTAAGCGCATCGACAGGGAGCTTCTCGAGGAGGCCGCTATTGTCCAGGCCTGGTTCCGGGAGTCGGCGACGAACGGACCCGTTGACGTCGAGCAGGAGGCGCTGTGGTTCCGCGGGGCGATGACGCAAATCAGCGACGCGTCCATGCCCCGGGTCCACGCACAGTCAGCAAGGCGCCAGGTGTACTGGTGGACCGCCGAGATCGCGCAGCTGCGCGTCGCGTGCGTGGCGGTCAGGCGCCAGTACACCCGATACCGGAGGAGACGTCTTCGGGTCCCTGACGAAGAAGCCGCGCTGTATGAGGTGTACCGCGCGGCGAAGAGGACTCTGTGGCTGGCCATCGGCGAGGCGAAGTCGCGAGCCAGGGAGGAGATGTTGGAGACTCTAGACGGGGATCCGTGGGGGCGCCCTTATCGCGCGGTTCGAGGGAAACTTCGAGCCGCGGCGCCCCCGCTTACGGAGAGTCTCCAACCCGAGCTGCTGGAGGAGGTGGTCGCAGCCCTCTTCCCGGCGAGAGCGGAGCACACTCCGCCGCCGATGGCATTGCCCACGGCCGCAGAGTCCACCGAAGAGAACGCCATCAGCGTCCCAGAGGTGACACAGGCAGAGATGGGGGCAGCCGTGATGAGGCTCCGGGCCAAAAACGTGGCTCCGGGGCCCGACGGGATCCACGGCTGCGTGTTAGCCCTCGCTCTGAAGGAGCTTGAGCCCCAACTCAGAGGACTCTACACAGCGTGCCTTGAGCGGGGCCAGTTTCCCACTTTGTGGAAATCTGGTCGTCTGGTCCTGCTCAGGAAGGCGGGGCGCCCTGCGGACTCGCCGTCCGCGTACCGGCCCATAGTGCTGCTAGACGAGGTGGGTAAGCTGTTCGAGCGGATAATCGCTGCCCGCCTCGTCGGCCACTTGTGCGGAGAGGGGCCGGATCTGGACGGCAGCCAGTTCGGCTTTCGGCACGGGCGCTCTACCATTCACGCTGTGTCGCGAGTGAGAGTCCTGGCGGAGGAAGCAGTGGCCCGGGGCGGGGTGATGTTGGCGGTGTTCTTGGACATCTCCAACGCCTTCAACACCCTGCCCTGGAGTTGTATTCGGGAGGCACTGCGGTACCATCGGGTGCCTCCCTACCTCCGCCATGTCGTTGGGGCTTATCTGTCGGAGAGGTGTGTCACCTACGTGGGACGTGATGGCGGACACCAGCACCGCATGTCGTGCGGTGTTCCACAGGGCTCGGTCTTGGGCCCGCTCCTGTGGAACATCGGGTACGACTGGGTGTTGAGGGGCGAGCTCCAACCGGGCGTGGACCTTACGTGTTATGCTGACGACACGCTGGTCACTGCCCGGGGGAGCTCGCACAGGGAGGCAGCGTTGCTGGCGACGGCTGCGGTGTCACAGGTGGTGAGCCGCATACGTCGCCTGGGCCTGGAGGTGGCCCTCAACAAGTCGGAGGCCATGGTGTTTCATGGCCCCCGGCGGGCGCCGCCGCCCGGATCACACATGGTGGTCGGGGGGGCTCGGATCGCTGTCGAGTCCACCATGAAGTACCTGGGATTGGTGCTCGACAGCCGGTGGGATTTCGGCCCCCACTCTTGGGCGCTGCTGGGGCGCTGTCAACGTTGCTTCCCAATCTGGGGGGCCCGAGCGCCGCCTGTAGGCGGCTCTACGTGGGGATCGTGCAATCCATGGCCCTGTATGGGGCCCCGATCTGGGCGACTGACCTGACGGCCGGTAGCATCGCAGTCCTGCGAAAGCCGCAGAGAGCTATGGCCGTCAGAGTCGTCCGGGGGTATCGCACGATCTCCTACGAGGCGGCTTGTGTACTGGCCGGATCCCCGCCCTGGGACCTGGAGGCGAAAGTACTCGCGTCACTGTACCGGTGGCGCGAGGAAGCGCGGGCGCGGGGCGAGGGGCTGACGCAGCGCCATATGGAGCTGCGTCGGTCTCAGCTTCGCGAGGTCCTGGTGGCGGAATGGCGGGACAGGCTTTCACGCCCTACCGCCGGCCTCGGTACCATCGAGGCGGTCCGGCCAGTGCTCGAGCGCTGGCTCGGAGGAGGCACGGCTCCCTGTCGTTTCGGGTGACGCAGGTGCTCTCGGGGCACGGTTGCTTCGGGAAGTACCTGTGTCGCATAAACAGGGAGCCGGACGCCCGGTGTCACCACTGCGTCGACTGCCGGGAGGACACGGCGTGGCATACGCTGGCAGAGTGTGCCGCTTGGGAGGAGCCGCGCCGTGCCCTCATCTCAGAAGTAGGCAGTGACCTCTCGCTGCCGGCCGTGGTCGAGTCCATGGTCGACAGCGAGGAGTCCTGGGACGCGGTGGTTTCCTTCTGTGAAACAGTCGTCTCGCAGAAGGAGGCTGCGGAAAGGGAGAGGGAGATCTCGTCCACTCACCCTGCCCGCAGCAGGCGCACCGGGCGTCGGCGGAGGGCGGACAACGCCCTCTTCCGGCCCCCCTAAACGGGTCCAGGGGCGACGGACTCGGGGACGTCCGTCGCCCCCCACACATCAGGACCCGAGGTGGCGGCGCGATGTGTTCCACGCGCGCCCCTCTTAGACGTCGCGGGGGGAGTCAAACACCTCACTCCCCCCCCCGACCAGACGGGGCCCGCTGCGGCGGGCCGGCACCAGCCGGGGGTTGCGGAAGGATCGTACGTTCCCGCGACCCCCGGCGTAGGTGTGAGATGGAACACCCGGGGTGGTTTTTAGTCAGTAAGAGTCTGACAGACCCCGCCGCCCGCCCCAGGGCGGCGGACATCCATGAGGATTTTCCACCCCGGATCAAAAAAAAAAAAAAAAAAGGTTAGATCAACTGCCCCCCCGGTGGGTTCCCGCATTGTCGAGGCGGGGGGGCTCAGTAGCCGTGGCTTGGACACCTACGGTGAAGCTAAGAGGAACCCGAGGAGGGGCCGCTCGTCAGGGCTTCTGCTGACAAGCCGACGACGTAGCGGCCAAAGGTAGGTTGCGGTGTCGCTTGGGCGACATCGCAACTGAGGCGGGCCGCGATGTCGTACGTACCGGAGGCATCGCGGTTGAGGGTTGGAGGCCGCGGCGGGAGAGGAGTGCCGGTATTACGGTGCGCCGCTCTCCCTACCTTCCGCGGCCTTGACGGGGTCGCCACCGTACGATGGCGGACGCGGTGGGGCTGCAGGGGAAGAGGAGTGTCGGTATTACGTTGGCCGCTCTCCCTATCCTCTGCAGGCGAAAATTGGCAGGCGGCGGGGCCAATGTCCTGACCCGTCGCAGGGGGGACCAAGGGTGCCCAGACACGGGGTCGTCTGGCGCCCATGTGCTGGTTTGGTCCCTGGGGTGGTCACGGCGTGCTATGTGTTCTGGTGCGCCGGTGATGGGGAGTACTCCCCAGAGGAGGGTCCGGTAACGGACGGCCGCGGCGGGTACACGGATGAGTGCTAACGCGTGCCCGTGTTCCCGCCGTAAGCGGCAGAGGAGTACACCGTGGAGTTTTAGTGGGTTAAAGTCCCACATAACTGCACTATCTCCCCGTGGTAGTGCAGTATGCATGAGCATTTCTCCACGTGAAAAAAAAAAAAAAAAAAAAAGGTTAGATCAACTGCGTGTAGGACGCCCTCCGGCCAGGTGGGATGACGATCTGCGAAAGACTGCAGGCGGATGCTGGATGCGTCAAGCTGAAGACAGGGCGCTATGGCGCTCATTAGGGGAGGCCTACGTTCAGCAGTGGACTGCTATAGGCTGATGATGATGATGATGATGATGAACCGCGTGCGAGCCGAAAGAGCGAAGCGAGGCGAGCACTACTTCCAAAGGTCAGGCGGTTAACTAAACGGCTAATTAAACCAGTTGGCTGCGACATTTATAGTGCAAGTGTTATATGGCGCATTTTGATTTTAGAAAAACAAACGTAAGTAAGAAATAAGCAGTAGGTACCTACCTTTGTACTCAAATTATAATCATGTCATATCCCTATGTATTTTACTGTGTGTACATAAATTATAAAATAAATAAATAAAATAAATAAGTCGTCCGTCTCTTTCTTAAGTGCAATGCAATTTACGCCCAGGTACTAGCTATGCTCGCGACTTCATCCACATAGATGTTTGGTTTTTCCTTTATCATACTAATATAATATGTTTTAATGAATAGTAAATTGTTTTCAAACAAGCCAAATCAACAGTCAATCTACAGTTTTGTTATTACAAAAAAATAGGTACAATGATTATTTTAACAATCTTTGTTAAGTGGAAATCCCACTAAGTTGCGTCTGATTGTACAATTACTTTATTTAAAGGCTACAAACAGAAGTTAAAAGCCATGTAGGTATTAATAGGTAAGTACTGACAGATTTATATAAACGTGTAGATTATTGAAGATTGATACGAGGGATTACTTTAATGCGATTGCAACCAGACAGAGTTAAAATTGATAATCATAAGTATTTTTTATTTATTTTATTTTTCTTTAAAAAACGTTGCCCCACACTAGGAATTACTCCTGTATCGTGGGTGCGTTTACAAACATTTAAATTCACATACACAAACAGCCAGACCCGGAACAACTACCTGTAGGCAATACAAATATTTGTTCCGTGCGGGAATCGAACCCGCGACACGCAGCACAGCAGTCGATCGCTCAGCCACTGCGCCAACCGTGTCGTTTAGTATAACAGTATTACGTAAGTCGTTTGTCTTTTGGACAAGTGAAGGGGCTCAATCGGGACTTTATAATAAAAGAAGTACCTAGTGAACTGTATTGAAATAGGTGTAATACCATAATTTACAATATTATCAACAATGAAATGCTTGACCTCGATCACGACTGATGGTAAGCGATGCATGAGGTCTATGATGAAACGAGCGCGCCCAAAAGATGCCTAAGGCACTGGAACTCCCACGCATCGACGAGATACAGCAGCCTGCTTGACTGCGGTGGGAGGAGTGGTCGCAAACCGGGCGGGCGTTAGCCCTACCACCGAAGGGAAGAATTGGCCAGTAAGGTATGGGATGTGACTGTCCAGGATGCGCCGAGCGCTCGGTTCAGATGAGTAACAGGCGGAACAAACTGCGCTACACGAGGAGACTTCTTCATGCATCCCTAAAAAACTACTAAATACTGTAATTTTTATAGAATATTATTACAACATAATAATTATTATTTGATAATTCACTTTATTTACAATATCTCCATATCTTAAACTGATAACTCGTTGTATGAGTTTTAACAGAAAATCATGGAAAATTATTTTAAGGGGTTAATGAAAGGTTGTTCCAATCATGTTAATGTACCTATAAAAACAATTTTGATCATGTTTTTTTTTAAGAACTATGTCAGTGGCACTCATGAAACTCATTAAGTTATCCAATGCTATCCAAAACACCAATCTCAAGTAGGTACAACATTAAAGGATGGTTTCCACCAAACGGCTCGCACTGCATCGGATCGGAACGTATTTTACAATCTTTAAACGATATTAAATCGTGTAGGTACACAGTATTTTTAAAGTCTATATTACCAAGCCACGCATAGCAGCTTGACCGCCGGCGTCTTCCGGGACACGCGATCGTAGCCGAAAGGATGCTGCGACGCGACTGAGATCAAACTGTGAACGATCTTAAAAATTACGAGAATTACCGTCTGATCAGCGAAGTAACTGAGTAACACACTAACAGTAGCAATGGCTTTTTTTCATTATGAAGCAATGGATTAGCAATATCCTACAAAAAGTAATTTAAAAAAATTAAATCGACTTCGAAGTTGAAGTAAATGTAAGCCAATAAAAAAATGGTCATGATCCGATTAATAGTTACGGAGAAATGCGTGGACAAACATACATACATTTATAAAATTTTGTATATTTGTTTGGAAGCCCTAGTAGATTGTCATTTATGTGAATATAATGCAATAATATTATATACATACGTGTCGAATTGATAACCTCCTTTTTTTTAAGTCGGTACAAATTATTGAGATTGTGATTAAGGCCAGGAATCTCGGAAATCTCGGAATCGACCTATTTTTGATTCAACATTAAACAATCAAATATTCTTTGTTTTAATCTGAAAAAAATATATGGCATAGTTTAACTAACATTCTTGATTATTCTACGGTTCAAAACACGATATTTACAACTTCACTCGATCATAAAAAATCGCAAACAAATCGAAAACAGCGAAGTTTTTAATCGTTTTTCAAGTCGTATTTGAAGTAGACTTAACTTTTACTCGCAAAAAATATATCAAAAAATAGGCAATGATGTATAGTAGAACATTCTACGGTTAATTTTTCTCAAAACTGATTTTTATTGTCTTAACAAGATATAATCTAAAAAGGCGGCCTGCGCGCTTCACTTCAGTAGCCCGCCGGGCGTTACCGAGGTAGGACCTGTGTCGCTTTTGCTGGCTCGCCGCGTTCCCGCTAATCGCCGTGTTTGTGTATTAGTTTCAAAAATCAGTCTGTAAATATTGTTTAGGTTCTAGTATTAATAATTAAACTAAATATTAGTTTGTTATAATATAGTTGTAATATATAGTGATAATTAAGATTAAATTATGGGGAATAAAAACAGAAGAAAGAAAAAAAAATGTACAGCATTGAACTGCAGAGCTTAAAAAAAAATAAGGTAAGTTTGATTATTATTTTTGTACGTATTTATAACTACCCACTTATAAGACGACGCGACAGAATAATATTGTAGTTGTATAGGTTCTCTTGCTTTCGTCACAGTACTAGCAGTAGCAGGTCGGTAGTGTCGGTACCATAAATTTACAATTATCGTAATATCTGTAATAGATTTTCAACTTTACTACAACGGAATAAGGTATATATTCAATTGCAAAATTTGAGTTTTTTGAGTTTGAGTTTCTAGTTTTGTGATTGTATAGGTAAAATATTATATTTTTTTGAAGTGAAAACTTCTTTAGCATCATTGTGATTTGAAAATTTTATGAAACGAAAAAGCTACAGTAAAAAGAGACATAAGATTTAACGTGGGAGAAAATGAGATAGGAAGCATTATACAGTGTTTTTGTTTTTTATTATTACAAATGACATCACATTTAATCCTATGCTACTAATTTGTGATGATGATGATGATGGTGATGGTGTTGGCGATGGCGATGGTGATGGCGATGGTGATGGTGATGGCGATGGTGATGGCGATGGTGATGGCGATGGTGATGGTGATGGCGATGGCGATGGCGATGATGTTGGTGGTGGTGATGGTGATAGCACTGGCGATGGCGATGGCAATGATGGCGATGGTGATGGTTATGGCGATGGTGATGGTGATGGCGATGGCGATGGCGATGATGATGATGGTGATGGTGATGGCGATGGAGATGGTGATGGCGATGGTGATGGTGATGGCGATGGCGATGATGATGATGGTGATGGCGATGGTGATGGCGATGATGACGATGGTGATGGCGATGGTGATGGCGATGCCGATGGTGATGGTGATGGCGATGGTGGTGGCAATGGTGATGGTGATAGTGATGGCGATGGTGGTGGCAATGGTGATGGTGATAGCGATGGCGATGGCAATGATGGTGATGGCGATGGCGATAGTTATGGCGATGGTGATG
Organism: Luperina testacea; assembly: GCA_927399505.1. Taxonomy (NCBI): domain Eukaryota; kingdom Metazoa; phylum Arthropoda; class Insecta; order Lepidoptera; family Noctuidae; genus Luperina; species Luperina testacea. The sequence goes on along the minus strand of OV656768.1, from coordinate 9,618,107 downwards.
GCGATGGTGATGGCGATGGCGATGATGATGGTGATGGCGATGGAAATGGTGATTGCGATGGTGATGGCGATGACGATGGCGATAATGATGGCGATGGCGATGGTGATGGATGGATGGATGGATGGATGGATGGATGTTCTTTAGCATCGTTGTGATTTGAAAGTTTATGAAACGAAAAAGCGACAGTAAAAAGAGACATGTAAATTCATAAGATTTAACGTGGGAGAAAATGAGATAGGGAGCATTATACAGTGTTTTTGAAAGTTTCACTTCTACCACGTGTGAATTGCACACATGCTGTTTTTTTATTTAAAAATATGAAATTCGTTGTGAATGAAATACGAAGAGTTCAATAAAAATACGCATTGTGGTGTTTTTGATTAGTAGATTTAATTCAAAAAACTTATTGACGAATTCAATCAACCAAAAAAACTGTTTTACAAAAAAAACAACAGACTCAAAAAAAAACACTACAACGTGAAGAATATATTTTCATTTTTTGACACCGACTTTCGAAACTAAAGTTATTTTTCACTTTGTAGTGTTTTTTTTTGGAAGTCGGTTTTTTTTGTAAAAAAGTTTTTATTTTTCACTTTTCAGTTGTACTTACCTACCGCAAACAAATTCATATATGTATCACTAATTGCTATGTGAATATCAGTAACAAAGCTATTGAATACATCTGCCTTACCCTTTGAAGGGTACAGGCGTGATGTTATGTTGTGTGATTGCGATTACATATGCTATAGCAGCAATCGCGGTTGATTTGCTGGCATATTGAAGAGTTCCGTTGTTTGTCTCAAGTCATCATCAGATCTTTACAAAAATAAAAAAAACAGCATGTGTGCAATTCACACGTGGTAGAAGTGAAACCTTCAAAAACACTGTATAATGCTTCCTATCTCATTTTCTCCCACGTTAAATCTTATGAATTTACATGTCTCTTTTTACTGTCGCTTTTTCGTTTCATAAACTTTCAAATCACAACGATGCTAAAGAACATCCATCACCATCGCCACCACCATCGCCATCACCATCACCATCGCCATCACCATCGCCGTCACCATCGCCATCATCATCATCGCCATCGCCATCGCCATCACCATCACCATCGCTATCACCATCACCATCGCCATCACCATCGCCATCATCATCATCGCCATTACCATCACCATCGCCATCACCATCGCTATCGTCATCGCCATCACCATAATCCTCATCATCATCATCACCACAAATTAGTAGCATAGGATTAAATGTGATGTCATTTTGTAATAATAAAAAACAAAAACACTGTATAATGCTTCCTATCTCATTTTCTCCCACGTTAAATCTCATGTCTCTTTTTACTGTTGCTTTTTCGTTTCATAAAATTTTCAAATCACAACGATGCTAAAGAAGTTTTCACTTCAAAAAAAAATTGCAAATCTGTCTATTTACGATGGAGTTATGCCCTACATACATAAAAAAAAATAGAAATATCCGAAATGAGAACCTCCGCCTTTTTTGAAGTCGGTTAAAAATATAATATTTACAATCACAAAACTAGAAAGAAACTATAGTAGGATGATGAAATTAAAATACTGTAGACGAGCAGCCCTATATTTCAAGAATAGGGCCGATTCACAATACTACTACTTATAAAAATAACCGTGACAGGGGTCAGCGAGCGAGTTCATTCGAACTGCGCTTTCGCGGCATTTGCCACGCGAGGACGGAGGTAACGCTAAATGCCTACTACGCTCGAAGATCCTGGCCTTAAAAGTGTGTTCCGCTATTACGGTGTTGGACCCATATGCGAAAGTCAACACGGTTGCAGACTAGCGTCGCGCGTCGCCCCGTCGTCATTGAGGCAGGTCTAGGATACGCTAGCATAATGTCTTGGATTCTTTCAAGAACAATTGGCCAGATAAGATAAAGAGACATAGGTATTAAAGAGAGAGAGTAGAGAGAGAGAGAGAGAGAGGAGAGAGGTAGAGAGGTAGAGTATTCTATTCTATTCTATTCTATTCTATTATGTTGAAGTAATTTCTTCAACCCCAGCTGTTGTGGGACAGAATACCTTGGTTGATATGTAGTTCTTTGGTCGACTGGACAAGGCATGCAAGATGCTCAGGGCAATTAGGTACATTTTTTGGAGAGTTGAATAAAATCAATAAACTTTATGATGATAATAACATTAGATCATAAAGTTTATTTTTAGAGACAGGTGATTCAATACATATAATATATTATAGGTATGTATCGAATCACATGTCTTTAGTAGTTTGCTCTATTTCTGTATCGAATAATAGTTTGAAGGAGTTTATCTCTTATCTGTAATCTGGTTAATCCTGATGACTAAAATCTACGAAATCTGGTAGATTAATTATCAGCGTTTGTGAAAGAAACTAATCATTCATACCACAAAACACATTCGATATTAATTGCAATAGATAAATTGTACTGGGTTTTTTTGTAGATAACTTACTTGATTTGGGAAAAAACTAGAAATGAAAATATTTGGGTATAAGATAAGTGTCCATGATTATAGGACAACACCTTGATGGTGTTAAAAGATAATGTCACATTTACAATAATTAATTTAAATTGTTACTAAACGCAACGTTTTTATTGCCAGTGTCTGTCCGTTTTTACACTTTTAACTCAAGAACGCATTTACGTGAGGTTTTTCTTTAATAATAAATGGCTAGGTTTTAAGGGGCCGGCCAACTATGCATGCAAATACGTAATTCATACAAACTTAATACCTAAATAATTTGTAAATGAAACATATTCTTAAGGCAGTGTGTGTTTATTCCGATTGGATTACAGAATATCTAAGTTCTCAAATATATATTTTGAAAGGACTCTGATTAGAGTGTGTGACGAGATAAGAGTGAGAGACGAGATAAGAGGAATTTCAAATTTCTATAGAAAACTTACTTTTTTCATAACTCGTCTTTAAATCAGTGTTTATTCAAAATATGTATTTGGAAACCTGGGCTATTAAATGCAGAATTTTCAAATCTGACTAGTAGTTCCAGAGATTAGCGTGTTCAAACAAATAAACAAATTCTTCAGCTTTATTATTAGTACCTACCTAGGTATAGAGCTCCGACAAAAAAGTAAGAATTGTCATCTACTGCCTAAAATACTAACTTGCCGACTTCTTTTGTCCGAATAAAAATGACGAAACGACCGAATGAGATACTGAAATCTTCGAAAAATAAACATGACTGTTTATTGCTATAATACTTTTCCACCAGCTTAAATTACGTTCTACTGAAAACTAATCTGAAAAAAGTCTCTAATCAATCACTCTAATCAATTAATATATACCTAGGTAAAGGTATTTGTATTCTCATACGCTCTATTTCTATGTCAAGGGTTTAAAGTAACCTAACCAAACCAAACCTCGGGATGCCCTTCGCTCGCTCTTGCATCCTATGTCGACGTAGCCCCGCTTCGCGGGGCACCTATTTCTGTGTAAAGGGTTTAAAGTAACCTAACAAAACCTAACCTCGGAGTGCCCTTCGCTCGTTCATAAATATGTTTTCGGAAATTTAGTATTTTTTTCGGAAGTTTAGTATTTTTCTTTGGAAATTCGAAAAATCAGTGATTCATTTTTACACAGCTTAGTTAGTATTACATTCAACCACAGATCGCCGGAAGTTAATTTGTTTTTCGGAAGAAATAATAATAATAGCAATAATAATATTTCCCGATTTTAATCTTCGTTTTAAATAGTACCAAAATGTTTAAGTCGTAGTCTACAAAAACGTATCACCGTAAACTCTATAATCCGGCGTGCAAGTTTATTAAACGTCAGTAACATGCGGCCCCGACTTGCGTTCTATAGAAATTGAGATGAAACAATATGGAATTTCAATAAGTGCGACAGAAATAGACGAGCTTCAGACTTCCTCTTACAATATTTAATAACGTACTTATTAAATTGTCCGTATTGCCTATACAGAGACGTGGGTGGATTGTATTTATTTTTCACTTAGGTACCTATACAGACCATTAATTTATAAAAAACATTAATTCAGTAACCAAGAAACCATTAATTCAGCCCATATGATGCGTAGACATTTTTCGTCGGTTATAAAAAAAAATTCGTGAAGACGTGATCTCTGGCGAGAGCTGTTTGAAACTCCTGACAGCTTTATCGAGCCATCCGAGAGCCTTCCACCTGGGCAAGCGTTAGCGTAACCGACTTGGTTTTCTCTAAATTGACTATGAACAGTACGAACCAAAGTCGGCCGAAGTAAAGTGAATCTGCACAGACGGGGGTTTACGGACGACATGGACCTCAAGTGTAAATGCGGCGTCTCTCCACAGACAAAAGCCCACCTTCTATCTTGCGCCGCTTGAGGATAGTAGGTATTTATTTATTTATTAAAACTTTATGCAGAAGAACATAATACCGTACAAAGGCGGACTTGATTCCTGAGGCATTTTCTACCTAGGAGTGATGCAGAGAAAAAACATGGCAAGTGCAACATAAGTGATGGATAGCACGAAAATAACCTAAATCTGTGATAGATACGAATAAATCTTAAGACTGCCAGACGACAGCGGGAAAAATTGCGTAACACACTATCAATAGCAATGGGTTTTATTTTGACAGTTCAACAACATCCATTGCGGTATTACGTTTTTGCACATTTTTCGAACATAAATATGAAGCAATGGATTAGCAGTATCCTTCAAAATGATTCAGATTGCGATTGATAGTGTGTTTCGCAATCTGGGTGCTGAGTTCGCGTGGCTGCATTTTGGGCTAAACATAATATTTGAATTTTCACAACTTTCTCATTTGCCATCGTTACGCTAAAAAGAAGAATAATTTCGTTTTGGTGGAAATTAAGTGGAAATCTCGATACGCAGCAAAATGACCTCAAAATGGCGGTGCTCCCCCTTGCGTCACAGTCCTCACTTAGAGTACCTACCTTATGAATTCTTTGATCCTTTAGCTATCCAATGGTGTAATTGAATTTAGGATGGAGATGATAGATATGTTGCTGCAACACCAAACTGTATCCCCCGATTTTGTTATCATTGGTTTTTTGACTTGCCTTCCACTATGGAAGCAATTTTAAAGACGTATTCACGTCAAAATCTAAACTTCTAAGTCAACGCAATCAAAAGATAAGCACGGGCGTTTATATTCCGTTTATACCGGATATTTTGACACTCGCAAGGGAATCAAAACCTATAGGGTACTTAATTCCCGTTGACCTAGAATCATGAAATTTGGCAACAAGCAATGTCATGTGTAGCACTAATAAAAGCAGAAAATGTTGGAAAATCCAAAAGTACCCAAGTCATAATGCTCAATTGATCGCATAAAAAACCATAGATATACAAAACCATATTATGAGTCGGCGGTGCCACGGCTTAGAGCCTTAGAAAACAAACCACTTACAGGCACTTTTGAACTGTCAAGGAGTCGGTTAGTTACACAAAAAATTGAAGCTAGTGGCCTATTCCAAAACGTAGATCTCAATTGAGAAGAACGGGCAAGAAACTCCAAGACCACTCTTTTAAATCAAAATAAAACATAATCCTGGGCAGTTGTATACTTGTATAGCATAGTAGTTATATGTACCTATAGTAGGTAGGTACCTACCTAGGTAGATTTCCAAACACTTAATTACTCGCGTAGGCAGGCAGAGCTGCTACGAATAGTGTGCATCAACCGGGCACAAATCGAGACTCCAGCCCTGTTGCTGATGAGAAATGCTTTAAGGAAAAGCCCATTCACTAAACATTGTTTGTCTCTGAAATCGCTGGCATTCATTGCCATTGTTTCCATACACATAAACAACATTAGTAAAAACCCGCTTGGCTATTAATTCGGGTGCACCACGCGTGCACCCGAATTCATAGGTAATTAATGAATTATCACCCACGTAATCATTAATAAGTACTTACCTACCTACTGACTGATCCACCTAGGTAGGTACTTAATTATGTACCGTCTCCTATCTAAGTATTACGCACATCAAGTTGATTAAGGCCAGGATCTTCGAGCGTAGTAGGCATTTAGCGTTACCTCCGTCCTCGCGTGGCAAATGCCGCGAAAGCGCAGTTCGAATGAACTCGCTCGCTGACCCCTGTCACGGTTATTTTTATAAGTAGTAGTATTGTGAATCGGCCCTATTCTTGAAATATAGGGCTGCTCGTCTACAGTATTTTAATTTCATCATCCTACTTTAGTTTCTTTCTAGTTTTGTGATTGTAAATATTATATTTTTAACCGACTTCAAAAAAGGCGGAGGTTCTCATTTCGGATATTTCTATTTTTTTTTATGTATGTAGGGCATAACTCCATCGTAAATAGACAGATTTGCAATTTTTTTTTGAAGTGAAAACTTCTTTAGCATCGTTGTGATTTGAAAATTTTATGAAACGAAAAAGCAACAGTAAAAAGAGACATGAGATTTAACGTGGGAGAAAATGAGATAGGAAGCATTATACAGTGTTTTTGTTTTTTATTATTACAAAATGACATCACATTTAATCCTATGCTACTAATTTGTGGTGATGATGATGATGAGGATTATGGTGATGGCGATGACGATAGCGATGGTGATGGCGATGGTGATGGTAATGGCGATGATGATGATGGCGATGGTGATGGCGATGGTGATGGTGATAGCGATGGTGATGGTGATGGCGATGGCGATGGCGATGATGATGATGGCGATGGTGACGGCGATGGTGATGGCGATGGTGATGGTGATGGCGATGGTGGTGGCGATGGTGATGGTGATGGCGATGGTGATGGCGATGATGATGATGGTGATGCGATGGTGATGGCGATGGCGATGGTGATGGCGATGGTGATGGCGATGATGATGGTGATGTTGATAATGGTGATGGCGATGTTGATAATGGTGATGGCGATGGTGATGGCGATGGCGATGGCGATAGCGATGGTGATGGCGATGGCGATGGTGATAGTGATGGTGATGGTGATGGATGGATGAATGGATGGATGGATGGATGGATGGATGTTCTTTAGCATCGTTGTGATTTGAAAGTTTATGAAACGAAAAAGCGACAGTAAAAAGAGACATGTAAATTCATAAGATTTAACGTGGGAGAAAATGAGATAGGAAGCATTATACAGTGTTTTTGAAGGTTTCACTTCTACCACGTGTGAATTGCACACATGCTGTTTTTTTTATTTTTGTAAAGATCTGATGATGACTTGAGACAAACAACGGAACTCTTCAATATGCCAGCAAATCAACCGCGATTGCTGCTATAGCATATGTAATCGCAATCACACAACATAACATCACGCCTGTACCCTTCAAAGGGTAAGGCAGATGTATTCAATAGCTTTGTTACTGATATTCACATAGCAATTAGTGATACATATATGAATTTGTTTGCGGTAGGTAAGTACAACTGAAAAGTGAAAAATAAAAACTTTTTTACAAAAAAAACCGACTTCCAAAAAAAAACACTACAAAGTGAAAAATAACTTTAGTTTCGAAAGTCGGTGTCAAAAAATGAAAATATATTCTTCACGTTGTAGTGTTTTTTTTTGAGTCTGTTGTTTTTTTTGTAAAACAGTTTTTTTGGTTGATTGAATTCGTCAATAAGTTTTTTGAATTAAATCTACTAATCAAAAACACCACAATGCGTATTTTTATTGAACTCTTCGTATTTCATTCACAACGAATTTCATATTTTTAAATAAAAAAACAGCATGTGTGCAATTCACACGTGGTAGAAGTGAAACTTTCAAAAACACTGTATAATGCTCCCTATCTCATTTTCTCCCACGTTAAATCTTATGAATTTACATGTCTCTTTTTACTGTCGCTTTTTCGTTTCATAAACTTTCAAATCACAACGATGCTAAAGAACATCCATCCATCCATCCATCCATCCATCCATCACCATCGCCATCGCCATCGCCATCGCCATCATTATCGCCATCGTCATCGCCATCACCATCGCAATCACCATTTCCATCGCCATCACCATCATCATCGCCATCGCCATCACCATCGCCATCACCATCGCCATAACTATCGCCATCGCCATCACCATCATTGCCATCGCCATCGCTATCACCATCACCATTGCCACCACCATCGCCATCACCATCACCATCACCATTGCCACCACCATCGCCATCACCATCACCATCGGCATCGCCATCACCATCGCCATCACCATCGTCATCATCGCCATCACCATCGCCATCACCATCATCATCATCGCCATCGCCATCACCATCACCATCGCCATCACCATCTCCATCGCCATCACCATCACCATCATCATCATCGCCATCGCCATCGCCATCACCATCACCATCGCCATAACCATCACCATCGCCATCATTGCCATCGCCATCGCCAGTGCTATCACCATCACCACCACCAACATCATCGCCATCGCCATCGCCATCACCATCACCATCGCCATCATCATCGCCATCACCATCGCCATCACCATCACCATCGCCATCACCATCGCCATCGCCAACACCATCACCATCATCATCATCATCACAAATTAGTAGCATAGGATTAAATGTGATGTCATTTGTAATAATAAAAAACAAAAACACTGTATAATGCTTCCTATCTCATTTTCTCCCACGTTAAATCTTATGTCTCTTTTTACTGTAGCTTTTTCGTTTCATAAAATTTTCAAATCACAATGATGCTAAAGAAGTTTTCACTTCAAAAAAATATAATATTTTACCTATACAATCACAAAACTAGAAACTCAAACTCAAAAAACTCAAATTTTGCAATTGAATATATACCTTATTCCGTTGTAGTAAAGTTGAAAATCTATTACAGATATTACGATAATTGTAAATTTATGGTACCGACACTACCGACCTGCTACTGCTAGTACTGTGACGAAAGCAAGAGAACCTATACAACTACAATATTATTCTGTCGCGTCGTCTTATAAGTGGGTAGTTATAAATACGTACAAAAATAATAATCAAACTTACCTTATTTTTTTTTAAGCTCTGCAGTTCAATGCTGTACATTTTTTTTTCTTTCTTCTGTTTTTATTCCCCATAATTTAATCTTAATTATCACTATATATTACAACTATATTATAACAAACTAATATTTAGTTTAATTATTAATACTAGAACCTAAACAATATTTACAGACTGATTTTTGAAACTAATACACAAACACGGCGATTAGCGGGAACGCGGCGAGCCAGCAAAAGCGACACAGGTCCTACCTCGGTAACGCCCGGCGGGCTACTGAAGTGAAGCGCGCAGGCCGCCTTTTTAGATTATATCTTGTTAAGACAATAAAAATCAGTTTTGAGAAAAATTAACCGTAGAATGTTCTACTATACATCATTGCCTATTTTTTGATATATTTTTTGCGAGTAAAAGTTAAGTCTACTTCAAATACGACTTGAAAAACGATTAAAAACTTCGCTGTTTTCGATTTGTTTGCGATTTTTTATGATCGAGTGAAGTTGTAAATATCGTGTTTTGAACCGTAGAATAATCAAGAATGTTAGTTAAACTATGCCATATATTTTTTTCAGATTAAAACAAAGAATATTTGATTGTTTAATGTTGAATCAAAAATAGGTCGATTCCGAGATTTCCGAGATTCCTGGCCTTAAGAGATGTATTTATTACATTTACTTCTAAATTAAGTACATACTACGTATTATAAACTAATCGTGATAATGCACACGTGCGCGTAATCTATTTGTAGGTACCTACCTATAGGTATGCCTGAACCCGAATCGCATAATACTATCAATCTCAATCATCATCATCATTCATCATCATTATGAAAGATATCTATTGCTAATCCATTGCTTCATATGTTAGAAAAAATTGTCTGCTCAACAACGTAAATAACGTAATTAATTTTGTCGAACTGTCACAATGTAAGCCAATGCTACCTACATCAATTACTCCGCTGTTCGTCCACAACGCTACTCAAAATGTGACCTGACAAACTCAAATCACTAATGAATATCAGCCTCAAAAATATGTATAAATTGCTTTCATCGATCCGCCAGACTTTCGATTAAGCGCATCGTGATACCGGCCAAATCATATTAATGGAGGCGTATCGTGAATAGGCCAGGCAGATCACGATATGGCCATTTCTTCAATCGGATGACGACATAACTATACTTACATTGACAAGAATTCATTTAACTGTCTACAATTTGTTTTCTATTGCTACTAAGTACCTACCGAAACAATGTGTAGGTACAATTATGTACCCAAGTGTACCTAGATAAATACTTCCGTGGCTAGTGGCTACACACTGATACAATATTATGGATAGGAAACTAGGATTGTAGACAATCCAGTGAATTTTTGTCGATGTATTTGTTTTATTTGTATACATCGACAAAAATTCACTCCACACATACACACATTCCACCTTGTGGTGGAGATAACGATACGACAATAAATTCAACTGCGTACTTATATTCAATTACGTTTCCAGTGATCCAGCCTAGATACTGTAGCTGCTAGTCAAATATTGGCAAAACCCATTCTCGGCCTATCACTACAAGGTACAGTACGATTCACGAAAGATGACCACAAATGGCGGCCGTCTGCGCACGTAAACTCTTCATGAGTTTAAGAGAAAAGTGAAAAAAAGAGAGTAGAAAAGAAAAATAATATTTAAATGATAGTTAAATAAAATTTGTGTAATGTTGTAAATGCTGGTTATGCAAATAAATCAAACGTAAGTAATTTAAAATGCATCTTGTAACCTTTTTTATGCCTTCAGCGCCGTGGTCATCTTTCGTGAATCGTACTGTACTTGGTTTGAAAAAAAAATCGGTTGTCTGTAAAGTCGGTTTACGGACGATAGTTTAACGTGACAACGTCATAACAAAACATTAATGAAATTGCCGAACGCGGAGGCCGATTCGGCAGCGTTCGACATCATCTGTCTCTCATCGCTCGTTCCGCGCTCTCGCTTACACTTCAAGCCGCCATGGAACGCTACAACGCTACAGAGCAAGGCCGCGAGGTAACGCTACATGAGTCATGTTTTTTCGTGTGTGCAGCCAGCTTCATCGATTTATTGGGAACCAGCAATGCACAACACAGCAATGCACGGCACGAGAACGCACGACATTGGAATGAACGTGTTTTGAATTCCAATGACGTACATTGTCATGTCGCGCATTCTCGGCCCGGACCAAGAGTGTCCGGCTTGATAATGTACAGCACGGGAATTGGAATCAAAACAAACAGTGACGTCACAATAAAAAAGTAAAAAGCCATGTGAAACTAGGGATGAGATTTTGTTTGATTAAGGATTGATTTTGATTGATTTTGTTTCATTTGACGTGTGGTTGACGTTCAATCAATTATTATTGAAGTAAATCTGTGAACTATTCGTTAAGAGGAAATACGGGCGGAACGACTTTTGAAAATTAGGTATTTGAAGAAACTATCGCTGTCGCTCTGCGAGCCCCCGCCCTCTAATGCGTGCGATAAGGACAACTGCAGATCCGACTGAATAGCCTAAGTAAAAAGTCACATTTTCGAGGTTTGGCTCTCGCCTATTTTCTTCACCAATATTGAACCAATTTAAAAGATATTTCATAAACTGGATAAGAAGGATATGTACTGTGCCGCTACATTATGGTTAACACCCCGACTCAGAGTACCCCGACTCGGATAGGTTAGGTTAGAAGGCTAAGGCGGGAGCGAAGCGTAGCGGAGCTCCCGCCTTAGCCTTCGTGGTTATTTTTTTTTAAACCACCCAGAAGTAGGAGCCCCGCGAAGCGGGGCTCCGTCGACCTATCTTACACTCTGAGTGCTTACCAAAATTTTATTAAACATGAGCAGCTGATTGCAGCTTATATAATTAATATGCTGTACAAAACTCTTTTTATAAAGACTTCTCTGCTTAAAAACTTATCAATCGCGCAATCAATCGTTTTTCGGAACAGCACTATCTAGCTCAATTACCTAGTATCCAAGTCCCAAAATTTCGAGTCACCTGATTGGCCAACCAATCGGCCAATCACGCGATGTCGCCAATTCATGTGTTGTACACTCTCGGGTCGGACCATCAAGGTACACCCCAGGAATTGGAGACATCGCGATGTCGCCAATTCTTGTGTTGTACATTCCTGTGTTGTACAATCCAGTGTCGTGCATTGCTGGTACGTGCATTACAGTGACGTGCATTATAGGGACTCGATTTATTAGACGTTGTCACGTCAAAATATTGTTTTTATGTGTTAGTATTGCCAGTGTTTTCATTTATTTGTGGTATTGTTGTCTCCGCATTGTATAGGTAGGTACATCTTTGAAAGAAAGAAAGAAAATACGTTTATTTGCGGTAAACATGACGCAAAAAAGAACAAAACAAAAAAAAAACAATAAAAAAGGTTGACATGCGTCACATCCACGACCACGACCATCCACGTCTTTGATGGTGACTGTAGGCTACCCAGCCAGAATGTTATAGCAGCATTTCAATAGCGGTCCTCACGCCGCGCGCCGGTGTCCAAAAAGTATGTTGAGGGTGCGCCAAACGGCTACTGAGAAATTCTTAGTGAAATTTCATAACTCTATCTGGCCCGGGAACATAACTCAGGACGTTCGGTAGAAGGTTGTGCTATCGCGCTTGAGTGACCAGCCCTTTAATCATAACACACATGACATCGCTAACTGCTGGCCTGCGCCTGCTGATACAAAACACAAACAGATGAAGCAGAATACTTTGCCATCACCATGGCCATCACTCACTGACATATCGGATATAAGCATTAAAACCGAGTAAATCCCGAGGACAGACGAACACATCCGAAGCGGGTATTTTTTTAATCGTCTTATAAACAAAACACGCGCGGTGTCGCTTACGGTAACAGTGGCGCGAGTTCAATGGTTTTATCCCATCTCAAAAAATGCCCAACGCGCCTAGAGAAGTTTTCACTTCAAAAAGAAAAGGCAAAAGTTGACGGACTACCTATGCTTTAGATCGGAAATCGGAATTTTGTTGGAATGGAACGTTTACGATGGCGTCATTTTCTGGCAAGTGGCAGCAGTCATTTTTATGATTGTATGTACTCTGTGCATGGACTTATTATACTCTGTGTGTCTCTGTTTACCCTGCATTATATTGTAGTCTGTGGTCACTGTGTTTTGACGTTGACAGTTCAGAAACAAGCTTATATTTTTTGGAAACTTATTTACGTTTTTCTAGAAAATGAACGACAACGAGGATGAGCTGACTACTTTTTGTGATTCGGCGGTAATTCTTTTATCCGTAGATAACATAAAACTCATAAAATATGACAATAATTTTACTTGCGATTGTGGTATTTTTTAGGCATCTCTTGTCGAAGGATGTCGCCTTCCAGTACGAATGCAGGGAGGAGATGACTGGCCATTAGCTGAAGTTATCAGTATTAAAGAAATACGAGGCCAAAGGGGCTATTATGTGCACTATGTTGACTGTAAGTATGATACTTTACAGTAAAATGTAACTCATAAGTGATAAGACCTTCTTTGATCAAAATAATAACTTGTCAAAACATGAAGTTGGTTGTTTTATGAGTTCAAACAATCAATTAAAAGAAGTCTTAATTATTATAAGGCACATTAGTTTGATGTAGGTATATTTAAAGCAGCAAACCCATCTCTGTCTTTTTCACTAAGCATGTAGTGTAAACATAATCAGAACATGATTGAAATATCAAGATGGATACAGACAACTACAATAATCGAACATGTCATAGAGAACTATTTTTTAAGACTTGTTATAAAAGCTGTGCCCTGAGAAAACCCGACAAATGAATACCACAAAATATTCTTAGAGACATTATTATAGAAAACATGAATGGAATTGAGACTTAATTTAATGTTTCGTTAAAACTATTTCTACTAATATCAGTCAGAGGGTCATCCGTCTGACCAATACTATTAGAAATGTTTTTGTGTGCATGTGCAATCACTTAATAGTAGTTATTTATATTAATATAATTACTTTCATTGTAGGTCTGGTGTACAATTAGAGTAAGTAAATATAACAAAACAAAAATTTAAGTACACTAATATATTCTATGATATCTATGTTCCAGTCAACAAACGCCTGGACGAGTGGGTGGGTGAGTCATGGCTGGACACGAGAAAGGTACAGTTTCCGAGAAGAGATGGAGTGTCAACGGGTGGAACAACTACTCCGAAGAAGACACACATTGGATCAGGAGGTGGCGTCATGCCTAATTTTATTAGTATGTGTTTTTGCTATTAGATATTGGATGTTCATTATTTTCTTCGTTCACACTTACACAGCCTGTATTTACAGTGAAACGAAAATGGTTGGACAGATTATTTTGAGACAACTTTGAGTATTTAAAACAAGTTTTTCTGCAATTTTAGGAATGATTAGTATATTTTATTATAAAGTAATCTGTCAAACGGTTTATTTAGAAATCATTTTAATGTGACCATTTTTTTTTTCATTCAACACTTGTTAGAATTTCCTTTTCAGAAGATCTTTGTAGGATTGTGGGCAAATTAATTTTGTCTTTGATCTTACTAAAAAAATATTAAGTTTAGTCACATCTTTTTTTATCAAAAAATATTCAATAATTGTTTGGGTATCTTATTTCAAAACAACTTTTATTACTAGTCTTTTGACTACCATTGGCTTAAAAACTTTCAAAATTATTATTTTGTTTATGATGGTATATTGTTCTCTTCTTTCAGCTCTTTTTATTATGATACAATTTTTTGCATGTATTTTGTATTGACTGCAGAAATGACTTCTTGAAACTTTTAGTGTCATTATGAGTATGAAAACAAGTACTTTATGTGTTATTAATGTTATTATTCGCTTAAAATTGTTTTTGTTAACTAACCTTATTTTCATATAAACACAATTTACCATCGTAATAACACACTAAAAACTCATCATCATAACAATTGGCCATTAAATTTATGACATTTTGTCTGCAGATGACACTGTCTGCAACGAAAGTCAGAAGTCTAGTATGGTACCGAGTAGACCCACTATTGTGAACCAACAAGTTCTGCCAAGTCTGCAACCCCAACCTAAAGTTCATGAAAAAGGCCATTTTAATGCACTCAATGGTGGTTCCACACCAAAAAATGCACTTGGTATGTTGAAACTTATATATCAATATTGTTTGTGTGCTTTGCATTACAGCATCGTAATTTTATCTCTTATACAAATATTTAGAATTATAAATTCATATTTTTGCATAATTATAAATTTATAGTATGTGTTCCACCTTTTCTTACTGAACATTCCTTTGATTAAACTTCTGAGTTATGTACAGTACCATCAACTGCAAACACATGTGCTTACTTTACACATATACATAATTATATTATATTTCATTTCATTGGATTGTCCAAAATTATTCAAAAGGTATTAATGTGTTCGAATTTCATTTGATGAATTTAATTCAGGTAGTACACATATTTTTGCAGCTGAAATGTGCCTATAAAAGCTTAAATGAGTTTGATTCGTAGCTACAAAATTGTGTCCCATATTAGTCGAGTTTATTACACTCAAGCATGCTAGAACAAAGTGATTGTGTATCTGATTATGTACCCAATACAATTTAAACAGGATACCTCAAACCTCTTAACGTGAACGTTCAGGACTTGCGCTCAGGCAAAGGGCATAGTGGTGTGGATAAGGGGCGTGGCGTAGCTGCAGGTATGTCAAATAATTACCTTTTTGAGACCCGCAGACCAGGAGAGCTACGAACAATATTGTGTCTCATTTTAGTCAATGCTTGATTGGTTAAATAACCTGAGCGCAACTTCGGTCAGGCCTCTTGACTATCACTAAAGCTGTTATCAGACGCTTCACTCGAATGAATAGTTCACTCGAATTAATGGTTCACTCAAATGAATGGTTCACTCGAGTGAATGTTCATTTTTGTTTCATTTCCCGTTCACACGACACCGAAAAAAATACATAGAATGAACGTTTGTCTGCTCCGTTCATTTCATTTTTCGATCATTCGGTAGGCGAGTGAAAGATGCCGAGTGCCGAAATCCAACATCGTTGGATCGGTTCACTAATGAAATAATTTTACGCTTTTGAATTATTTTGTGTTCAGACGTTTAATTTCGTGTGAAATAATGAAAAACGAAAATGAACAAAAAGTGTAGCGTCTGATGTCACATGATTGTCTGACTGCCTATCGGGTTCAGAATCAGATATTACAATGACAGGTGATGAATATGTTTTGTAGTAGTGATCGTCTAGCTTAAGCGTTCGTTAAACGGTTTCGAAAGACTGAACAATAAACGGGCCCATTTGTGTTCTGAATCGTACGTATTAGGAACGAAAATGTTAAGGAATTTCCAAAAGGTTTTGAAAACGTCAATTTCATTCAAAATGTTAATAAGTACGTATTGCATATTTAAAATCTTGTTTTCAATTTATTTTATTTTTGTTTAAAAGAGCTCAATAATTGTGACTGTGACAAAGTACTTTTTCTATTGTTATAAATCAAATGTTGATTATCCCAAAGTTGAGAAGAGTGGAAATAAAATATATTACGTTGATTTCAAAATGTTTGAAGTTGCAATTATTTGATTTCATTTTTGGAAACTAAATAGCGAACGCAGAATAGGTAGAAATAAGTTGCAAGTGAAAATGAACCCAAGTTGTTTTATCGGCACCTCCATGCGTTCAACGAACGCTTATACTGGAACAAAGCCTTCTTGAGCACCTATGAAGTGCATGCTTTGAAAACTTTTGACATTATTTAGATAGACCTTGTGTAGTTATACTCAAAATTACGTTACGTCAAAATACGTTATATGTTCCTAAAGATTTTTTCGTTAAATCTAGTATTTTTTTTTTATATGCTAAGTTGAAGTAAGTACCTAAAGCATAGTATTACCTATAATCTATAAGCTGTATTCTATATAACTTTCTAAAAAAGCATAATAATATTTTTATCACATCTATTCAAAAAGAGCTAGTGTATTCTTCGTAAACAGGGACTAAAATAGCTCTTTAATCCCTAGGGACTAAAAGTGATTTGAATTTGGAATGTGAATATTGTTAGTAAAGTTTCAATCACCAACGAGATCAATCACGAACATTGTGTGAACAAGTAACAGGCTGTATGACAAAGAATAATAAATAAAACAAACGGGGTGAGCTAAATAAAACCGTTTAAAAACGCGCGCGAACCAATTTAAAAAAAAAGTTTGCGAAAAAAACAAAAAACGCGCGAAAAGTATTCGTCTTCGTTCGTAATTGTTTACTCAAATTAGGATTTTACTTGGTTTTATAAAAAAATAGTATGTCTTCCTCAAGTAGTGATAATGAAACTTACTATTCTTCTTCATAAGTTGCACTTACTTATTTTGTCATAGAGGGTGATAAAAAGTAGAGTGACCACCTCGGGAGCAACACTATTTTAAACTCGAGTGACGTACTTTGAATCCCTTGCTGCGCTCAGGATTCTACTTTAGAACCCCAGAATCCTCCGCCCCGCTCTGGATTCAAAGAAACACTCTCGCCTTCAAAATAGTTGTTAGCTCCCTTGGCAAACAATCTACTAATAACGCGAACCAAGAGCTTAAAAAACTTCATTATTAAGAAGCGAATAATATTTTTTGTACTTATATTTGTATACCTCTCACATTTTGAATGCTACCCTACAAACAAGGTGTTATTGCCGGCGAGCCGCGTCAGCTGGTGTCTCGACCAGCAAGTCCAACGCTTGGCAATGATTCATCATCACTTGTCAACGGAGGCGCGGTCCTCGCAGCGGCGTTGCAGAAGAAAATGAATAGAAAACGGAAAGCACCGTCTATAGACAATGAAGTATGAATTTGTTGTTGTTTATAATTGCTTGGCGCAAGATGGATATAAAAAAGAAAATACTATTTAAAAAATGCATAATTATTAAACAGGGTGGCATCGACGCACAACCATGGGTTCAGTACTAACCCCTCGTTAGTTAAAACAAAATTTGCTAGTCAAATTTTCACATTTTGACCGCGTAGGTATTGCATTTTTCTATGAAACAGTAGATTTTTGTTTATAATCAGCAGAAAATTTCTACTCTAAACTCGTGTGCTGAATTCGTGGACACAGTTTGATTGTCGAGCGTCGATGTCTTATGCCACTCTGTATTTTTCTGGGGCGTTTACTATTTTTTGATTTTGTACAAAATTAGCGCAAATGGGTTTATGGCACTTACGCAATTATTGCTTGGTTTCTGAGATCCTTAGATAAGCGTTCAATAGCCTGTACTCGACAAAGTAGTATCTACGTAAAAATATAAGTTCTTCTTTAATACAAAATCACTTTGTGCTTTATTCTTTTACAAGTAATGCTAATAATGACAATGATTATACAACTAAATAATCACTGAATAATCAGCAACGCTATGTGTCAAGATCCGAAACTGGACTCAGAAACCAAGCAGCGCACTTTATTGTCACTGCTACAATGCGTGCCACGAAAGATGAGACTTGACACACCACGTGCTTTGACTTGCGCAGAACACGATTTTAGGTATCTTTAGCGGTATGAGGTCTGAGTGCGGGACGGGACCGGACGTCATAGGGGCAGCGGAAAGAGCGGGGGAGGCGGGGTCAAGTCTCATCTTTCGTGGCACGCATTGTACATTAACTGCAGTTATATTCACCAAAAAAAGTCCACAGCGTTGGCATCTTAATAATATTCGAGAACAATCTCTTACAGGACCCCAAGCAAAGTTCTAAAACTTTTCAGGCGGAACCCGTTCCGTCTGTAGAAACGGAAGGCAGTGAGACCACTGCTAGTGGTACTGCCACTCCCACCACTAGGCCACGTCAGTCGGGGAGCATGGTCGCACATGGCCATGACGATCTCGTCACTCGCATGAAGAATATTGAGATGATTGAGCTCGGAAGGAACCGGATACGACCGTGGTACTTCGCGCCTTATCCGCAGGTTTGTAGCTAGTTCGCATAGACTGTCAAAAAATGTATTTGGACTAATTTGGCTTGCTTGCTCTCAAAGTATCTTAAAATCCAAGAGGCTTCTGTATAAGTCTTACTTGTTTTTTTTTTTGTATTTCTAAAGTATCAAATTAAATTAATTGAAGAAACTTCACAGCCGTGATGAGCAGCACCCTAATTGCGTAACTCACTGGGTAATAGGTAATACGGGCTGGTGTCCGCAACTCCACGTCACTGTGCGTATTTTGCGTACAACTATAACTAATAACTCACTATCAATCTCAATCTGAATAGTTTTTACAGAATATTGCCAATACATTGCTTCATATATTCGTAAAATATATTTGCTCAACAACGTAAACAACGGAATGAATGTTGTTGAACTTTTAAAATGAAAGCCATATAGTGATAGTGTGTTACATAATTACGCCGCAGTTAATTTAATTTGAGACTTTGGCCAGAAAAGGCAACAGACAACGCTTAATGGAAACGTATGGGGGGGTCCGCTGCCCCGCAGTGAAAGGATCAAGTCAAAAGTCAACTTCAAGTTCAAACATGAAAAAATCTGCAATTATTAACACAATTTCTTTTCGATTTCAGGAAATGGTCAACCTACCTTGTATTTACATCTGTGAATTCTGTTTGAAGTACAGAAAAAGTAAAAAGTGCCTAGAAAGACATTTGGTAAGTACTTGTGTCGATCATTAAAAAAACATCGTATGTATACATATACCTACCAAAAAAGTTATGTTAGTTTTATTATTTTTATTTTCTTTGTTCCCAGATCAAATGTAAACTAAAACACCCGCCTGGCAACGAGATATACCGTAAAGGCAGCATATCTTTCTTCGAGATCGACGGCCGAAAAAACAAATGTTACGCACAGAATCTCTGCTTACTAGCCAAACTGTTCTTAGATCACAAGACTTTGTACTACGATACGGACCCCTTCCTTTTTTATGTTATGACCGAATTTGATGCCAGAGGTTAGTGTTTTAAGGGTTCCGTATCTCAAAAGGAAAAAACGGAACCCTTATAGGATCACTTTGTTGTCCGTCCGTCCGTCTGTCAAGACCCTTTATCTCGGGAGCGCGTGGAGGTATCGAGTTGAAATTAAAACCATATACTCATAAGTCTACAGTCCCTTGAAGCTGTGAAAAAAATCAAACGCCTAAGTTAACGTAAAAAAGATACGGCCGTTTATGCCGCAAAAAACGTATATTTCAACACTCAAGGGAATCAAAATTTATAGAGTACTTCCCGTAGACCTAGAATCATGAAATTTGGCAAGAATCAAGATCATGTAGCACAAGTAAAGGAAAAATATCGTAAATTTGTAGGTACAGACGCCAGCACATCAACCTACCCGAAACTGTCAAATTTTCCCAATCGATTTTGAACCTTATGCCGTAGCAATAAAGTTGAAAATTTATTAAAGAAATTTGACAGATTGTAGTAGGTTGATGTGCTGGCGTCTGTACATTAAAAAAAATCCCGTGATAGACTATTTACATACCTACCTGCAAAGTACGGAACCCTCGGTGCGCCAGTCCGACTCGCACTTGACCTGTTTTTTAAATACAGGGTGGCAAAGGACATCGACGCGCAACCAGTCACCATGCATTCAGCACATGATTCTAAACCACCACCACCACCCCCCCTTCAAAAAACAATCTGCTGTTTCATAGAAAAGTGCAATACCTACGCGTTCAAAATGTATGGAAGAGCAAATTTTTTTTTTAATAATCTACGAATATTTCATAGTTTGAATTTGCGCGTCGATGACCCCTGACACGCTGTATTTAATTTGTGCAGTGGCAGAGGGATTTTTCCTCTCGCGCCTTTCGCGCATAACGGGCTCATTTCATCTTTGCGAACTGACTTTTGCACTGTGCACGATATATTTGTATGATAAAATATCTTGTAGTGTAAATTAAAGTGAATATCACACTAATATTATAAAGGCGAAAGTTTGTGAGTGTATCTGTTTATATGTATGTTACTTCTTCACGCTCAAACGGCTGGACCAATTTTGATAAAATTTTGTATGGAGGTAGCTGACACCCTGGATTAACATATAGACGTTTTAATGTTTATCCCGATATTCCCACGGGATCAAAACTTATGCGTGTGAAACCGCGGGGCGCAGCTAGTAATACAATAATGCTTGATTTCTTATTACTTAAAAGACAATAGTCAGTGTACAATAAATCGCTAATAGCTTTGAATAATATTTACCCGCATGTAGACGCAACACACGAGCGCGCATCACGTGACTCTTATGTCATTGTATTAAGGTATAAAATGGAATGATGGACTATAAAATAAAATGCAACATCTGTAACAATAATATAATTCTCCGTTCCAGGTTTTCACATAGTAGGATATTTTTCAAAAGAGAAGGAGAGTACGGAAGACTACAATGTAGCATGTATACTGACACTACCTCCATACCAAAGAAAAGGTTATGGAAAACTTCTTATAGAATTTAGTAAGTACAGGACATTTTTTTCTTGTAACATTAGCGAGCTTACAATAGAACACTGATAATTTTGCTAAACCCAATTAGTTAAGTATACTAAACGGCACTGCTTTAAAGCGGTGACAAAATACATGTTTATTAACAAGTTCGGCAGTAAAAACTAAACTAAATAAAATGAGTCGTAACAAATATTTTAAATGGATAAAATAAATAATTAGGCAGTTAAATGACTGACCGGGCAGTTACGTGTGGGCAGTTAATAAATCGGAATTAGTCTGTAAGAAATCTCTAAACTAGAAGTAACACTCGCCAGCCGCTACCGTGGCACCGCTCGCTTCGCTCGCTCGGCTTGCTCGGCTCGCTCGGCTTGCTCGGCTCGCGAGCTGTTGGTCTCAGTTCTAATCTAACCCATTTGGTTGGGGTGCCCTGGCGCGAACCGAATTCGCGCGTAGTCCGTACAAACTGCCTAATTGATTATCTTGCCCATTCATTTATTATACTACTTGAGTATTTTTTGTACTGACTTGGTAGGATGAAATAACCGACTAATTTTCTTTATATTACTATTCATGTTATACCGTCACACTGACGGTTGTCTGTTGTCAGTTAATTTACCAACCGCCGAAAAATTAAATTGCTGCCCGCTGTTTTTTTTTTCAACTGATCATAATAACCTTCTTAATGTTTAATTAACAGTTGTAAACATGATCATCCATACTAAACATATCGGCTGGAGCGTAATTTATCAATATTCACTGGCTAGGTGGCGTATCATAGCTGATAAGCAGTCGGTTGTGATTGTGACAAACCGTTATTAAGTTCATGTGTAGTATTATATGCCAAAATCCACCAACCCAAACTGGGCCGTTGTAGTGAATGGTAGGCCTTCGCTTTGTGAAACGGAGGGGCCGTTTCACAAAGAGAAGGCCTACCCAGCATTGCATCCCGGCCGTGCTCTTGAAAACAGGTCACCATGTATTAATGGTTCCTTGAATCAGATTAACACATTTTTTTTTCTCTTTACTCTTCAGGTTACGAATTGTCAAAGTTTGAAGGCAAGACAGGGTCACCTGAAAAGCCTCTTTCAGATCTTGGATTGCTTTCATACCGGAGTTACTGGGCGCAGACCATATTGGATATACTCACGCACATTAAGCCAGTCGGCGACAATGAGAAACCTATTATTACCATCAAGTAAGATTATCCATTAGAACATGTATGAAACTGTAGCTGGAGAAGCTAAACATAGCATATATTAAGTTTTTTCTGATATTCTGAAAAAAAAAACCGCTACGCATTTTTGTTCACCAACTTGTAATTGTCTGTAAATTGAAATTAGACGGTCGTCAGAAGCCCGAAAGTTTTATAAGCAGACTTACCAAGGGATATCCCGTTACACAGTTAATAGGTTGTGCAGGCCAGTTAAACAGTCGCTCCATGAGAACTATTCGTTAGTTGATTCAGAGGTCTCCGGTTGGACTGGAAGCCGACCCCGACATAGTTGAAAAAAGGCTAGGCAGATGATAACAAAATTGAAATTACAACTGTAATTCATTGTCAGCCGTATAAAATGGCAATAACACTGCAATTAGATATTGGCAATCTACTTAGCAATAAAGTTTTCTTACTGTACAATGGGTGGTGCAGAAACTCATATTATAACTTCTATCATGCCAGCCAACATCTTCACCGTTTGGCAGTTTTACTATAGTTGTAAGCCGTCATTGGTTAGAACGACGAATCTAAATAGACAAATTCTCTTTTCTCAGCGAAATCTGCGAGCTTACCAGTATAAAGAAAGAGGACGTAATTAGTACATTACAAAACCTGAACCTGATCAACTACTACAAAGGACAATACATCATATCGGTGAACGAGGTAAAATAGACTTTATAGACCTAGATTCAATGAACGAAGTTCTTTCTTCCTGAATTCAACATTCAATTTTACTAACAATTATTAAAAATCCTAAAGCAACACGAAAAAGCCATGGAAAAGAGAAATCTGCGCATCGACCCGAAATGCCTGCATTGGACGCCAAAAGATTGGTCGAAACGAGCGAAATGGTAAGATAATATTATTACATTTCACGCCTTATCACCACAGTGTAACTATGTACATACAGTGGCTCAACGTCCTTCAGTCAATAAACATTTCACAGGATCTTTAGAAAACTATTCTTATCGATCGTGAGACAGTGGTGCTTGGATGCTCAAAAAATAATATTTAAAAAGCCACAATGCCACATCCCGAGCATGACAACTCGGGATGTAACCGGCCATCTACACACTCTTGAACTGCTGTATGTAGTAAGATAAAGTTACACTGTGACATCACTTTATCATGTTACCATTAATAAATAACATTCAGGTACCCACAAAGAAGAAACTTCAACAGTCATCATGTTAAACTGTGAAGTAAATGAATTTTCTTTTGTCACCAGTGTTTGAAGGCATTGAGTAACGGAGACGCGAGCTATCTAACTCTGGCTTCCGAAACGTACGCAGTTTGTTAATTTTGTATCTAACATCAACATTATGTTAACCTCATTTATTCATTTTAGTCATTCATCAATGCTAACAGGCTTGGGATTAGCTTTATAACTCATTAACTTTTTTAGTAATGTAAAATAAAAAATATTTTTGCATGTTGGGTAAAGGTCACACAATATTTTATTAGAATAAGGTGGTGTGACTGAGGTTATTTTAACAACCGAGCTTGGCTGGAAAATTCCCCCTGTTCTAATCAAGGTCGCTAACGTATACTTCATATTGTTATTAAACACACTTATCCCGGTACTCGGAGTAGTTACTTAAAATTAATCAATCATTAACTTTAATTGACAAGTATAAATTGGAACGCTGTCCATCAAAAATATGTCAGATTGAAAACATTTAAATCGTGTTACTTGTATATTTGTGCCAAAATGTCAATCCTAAAGCCTGCTTAGCCTTTCTCCTATGTTGGGATTGGCTTGTAAATGCGGATGCAGCTGAATACCAGCATTTTACATGGAGCGACTGCTTATCTGACCTCCACAACCCAGTTACTGACTATTGGGCTTCCGACTACCCATAACGACTGTTAAAGATCTCTGAATGACAGCCAGGACAGACAACTTGTGCCAAGATATACTGGTTAATAAAATTGGATGATTGATTAATTTTTTGCAGCAATTACACTTATAAAACGCTCAAATTTGCAGATCCTGTTTCTGAAAGTCTGATCAAGTCTCATTAGGCTTACTGTAAAGGCATGTACACACCTGCGCCAGTGTACGAACAGTGCGATTCACGTGCATCTTAAGACCATACTATCGATGGACATTATTTGCGAGCGGTTCGCGTGCATGTTGTTCATACTCGTGGTTTCACAAACCAATGCTCGTGAACTGTTGTACGTAGTTTACGACGTGCGCATATGCGCGGAAAGTGTGACGCGTCTATAGCCGTTCGAGACGTGTAGTGCGCACTGTACGAGCGCGTGCACAGGTGCGGATATCGGCAACAAATCATAATATTTGCTGATATTATATTTTACAAAAAGAATTGTAAAGGCTTTCAGAAACTATTGCGGACCCAGCAAAACAGCCTACTCACGTGCTTGCTGGTCAACCAACAAAGCTTTATATAACTTTACTGCTAGTTGCACGGCAAAAGTTTACATTATCTGCTTCATTACTAGATTGATTCCAACACCTTAGTCCACGTTCCCACGGACGTAAAAATAATGCGGCGGGATTTTATCACGCTCTGGATTTTTAACTTTCGGTGTGGAGCTGAGCATTGAAAATCAACAGAGCGCATCCCAGGGCGTCAAAAAAGACTGAATTTTCAACTCTCGCGCATAAAAAAATAGAGGTGAAAATCGGCCTTGCGCACCTGGGCTTATTGGCAGATTTAACAAATTTCATCACCACCCTGTATACTACCTATATTTATCCTAATCATAATATCATCTCGAAAAAGCGAATTGTAAAAAGTAAACTCTTCCATAACCCATTGTAAAAAAACATCGATAGTCTATTATTGTAACGGTAACTTTCATTGACTCAAGTGCACTAAAGGTTGATATAGAACCATGTCTCGAAAACTTACATGACTTCATCACGAAGGGACTAAAAGCAGACTCACTGACCAATTAAGACCATGTAACTTTCGGTCAATAAGCACGCGTAGCTCTAATTTTTTCATTTCTACCTTCAAATCTTTTTTTTTTTCCTTTTCAATCCCACTATTTATTCTAAAACCACTAAGATGCTGTTACACTTGTATATATTCCATCTTCAAAAATTTGAAATTTTATATCAATACCATAAAGATTTTTCTAATTTTCTTTTTCTGCAATTCTAGGTAGCAGCCAGTCTCGTTCGCTGCCACTGTGAAGATCTACGTACAATGGTAACCGTTCGTTCAACAATGTATGTCCTCTGTAGTTATCTTATACATACCTAGTAATAATTTGGCATTTCTCAAAAAGTGTAGATGTATTTAGAACTGTATGATTAACGTAGTAGTACAAATGTATTGAAGTATTGTGTATTCTACCTCGTACATAATTAGTAGGTCTTATTTTATTTAACAAGTTGTACATTAGGTAACTCAACGAGTTGTTGGTGTCTCTATTTCTTTTGTCTTATCTCTCAATATAGTAGGGAGCAGCAAGCCTTTTGCCAAGTTCTGTGTCTTAGATCAACCCGTTATTCTGTTTTTATAAAACGCTAAAGCAATTTTTTTTTCTACCACAAAACCATCTATACTGCGATGCTGATTTCGTTTCCAAACATGTAAACAAATATGTAATTTTGGCAAAAAAAATTTAAAACCCACACATAAAGCTCAGTTTGCGATACAGCTCAAAAAACAAGTACTAGTCATTCTGAAATCAACTTGATCTACATAAACATAAAGATGATATTCGTTAAAGTGGAAACCGGAAACAAGGGTTTGAATAGACTACAAAGATAGTGGTTACCATACCGATGTTCGATGTTTTCTTATCCTCTTCCCTCTTCCATTGAGACTTCAATTCAATGTCTGTTTTTATCTGAGTTTGTTTCGCCATTTCTCCTCAGGGATAGTCAGATAGGAAATGTCGATTCTATCTAGCTTATTTTATTTAATATGGCGTGTAAAAGTCATTCTGATATCCTATTTTCAGAATAAACATTTTCCAATCTACATTTTGAGTGTAATCATTAGCAATGTTCATTAAAAAAAATATTTACATGTAGATTTGTAATAGTTCACCCATTCCTTAATGTGACACTTTTTGAGAACTGCAGTTATTACAATAATTTCTAGTCTCAGTTAAGATCGGTTCATGTCGATGAAAAAAATATGTGAGATTGTGTGGTATGATTGAAAGTTTGTTCAAAAATGCTCGCTACTTAGCCAAGTAAGATATTCAATACATTTCGAAATGTAAGCCCTTATTGTGATATTAAATAATAATATCATTGTTTTCGAAGTTTCGTTGTTTTATTGGTATGCAATAGTGTCCATTAACTCTTTGGGCTTCCTGTACATGACACCGGCGCCGGACCGCATGTTTGCGTAGGTATTTGTTTTTTTTTTGTATAAGTAAGTTTAAATTGTATTTTTGACGTGACAACGTCTAATAAATCGATGAAGCTGGCTGCACATACGAAAAAACATGACTCATGTAACGTTACCTCGCGGCCTTGCTCTGTAGCGTTGTAGCGTTCCATGGCGGCTTGAAGTGCAAGCGAGAGCGCGGAACGAGCGATGAGAGACAGATGATGTCGAACGCTGCCGAATCGGCCTCCGCGTTCGGCAATTTCTTTAATGTTTTGTTATGACGTTGTCACGTTAAACTATCCTCCGTAAACCGACTTTACAGACAACATATTTTTTTATTTTTCGGTCTATAGATCCCACACTATGAATTTCCGAACTTATATTTGTCTTCCTGGTATTAATTTGAGAGCCCTGACACCCATAACACAAGTTCAATCTTAGCTTGGGTGTCAGAGTTTTATAACGCTGTATAAACCTACAATTTATAAGACTTTATAAGGGTATGATAAATCAAGTGATAATGTAAATTGTTAAACTGGAAAATAAAGATTTATTAAGTGCCGGAGTACAAATTAATATTGGGCACACGCCGCACCGGAACCGCGTATACACCGCATTGAGGCGATATTCGGCGCCGGACCGCAAGTTTGTGTATACGAAATATACGAATCGTATAAGTACACAAACTTGCAGTCCGGCGCCGGTGCGGCTCCGGGGTCATGTACAGGAAGCCTTAGGCAGTCTTTGTTCATAAGTGTTCTCAAAAAAAAAACACTACATAGATTTCTGATGAGATAAATGTTTAGAGAATAAATTGTTCTTACAATTTATTGTGGTTTTTCTGTTTGTTAAAAACAGTTTTTATCAGGTAGTCGAGAAGGAACAAAATCAAACATATTTATATGCAATATAATGATTTATTCTTCAATATATAAGCGCAATAATTTTGCTTTGACTGTCAAAATATTTATATTCATGAAGCAGGTACAAGTGATGTTTACAACACTTACAAAACCTAATACGAATTAATATTTCTGATATTATAACAAACGACGGTTCTTACATGAATATGGTACAATATGATTATATTTTAATCACTTTGTGACTTAGTTTAAATTTTAGTTTTCAACGAATATGAGTGTTCAAATTATTTTGTAAATCTACAGAAAATTTAATAAAGATTGAATATCAAAGCATTAGTATATAGCAGACTTAAATAGCAAGAGATATAACAACAGATTATAAAAGTTGATTCGAATACTCATATATAAATTATAAAGTTAAATCTTATTTTGTAACAACAATAAATCGTTAAACAAATGTAATACTAGTCGTTTTATAACTTACAACCGAATGTTATGCAATAGTAATGTACTATCACAACCGGCCACGCGAGTAGCCAGCAGAGATACACTGATAAATTAAGTAGAAAATGACGTCACCCATCGATCAAGCAACGTTGTTACATGCACGCCAAAGCGGATAGAACCAGTAGAATAATCAGCCTATAATGTACCCAATGCTGGGACACAGGCCTTCTCTCTGTGAGAGGGAGTGGGCCATAATCCGCAACACGGGCCCAGTGCTGGTTGGCGTAGGTATGTCACATGTCTTTGAGTTTTTGGTACAGAACCAGTGATGGAAGAATAATTAATTATTGAATCATTAGTTAATGTTTAGAGGTGATATTCGATATTATTGAAACTGGTATCAGCATGGAAACTGGTTGGAACTTAATATCGTGAGTTAACTTTCAATTTACCTGATATTAAATTAATATGGTGGCCTTATGATAGGCAGTACCTATTCCCTTTTGCGTGATGTAATAAATTGATGATCAATACGAGCGTGACTACGAACAGACCTTCCAGAAACACTAAACTATACCTTCTAAAGTTAATCTTATACGCAAGATTACTACGACGGTACCATCACACTACAAAAGCGAAATACAAAATACTACAAACTTTCAAACAATCGAAATTCATATATAACATCGACCAAAGATAATGAAGTATTATAGAAAACTACAATTCTAAGGGAAGTCCATTACATTTCGCACACTGACGGCCTTTCTAGAAACTACGATTGTGGAGACTTGAAATTCTTGTTAGACAAGAAATAACAATGAACATTAAGTTCGAATTGTGCTCTGTGTTAATAAATAGATTTTTCTTGCTATCACAATATTACCAACAATATAAAAATAAATGCTCGCGCGACTGACTGCTTAGTAAGGCAGCCACATAGACTAGGATCACTGGTATGCAGAAGGCACTGTCTTAGAATAGGTCTGCATAACTGTCTGGGCGACACGACGTAACAGCATGGAAACCCTGCACATTATTCTATTGTTACGCAACAGTACAACTCCAGTTGCTACGTAACATAAATAATACTGCTTTAATTCCATGGCGGCTACATTTTTTATTATATTTACACCAAAGTATCTCGCCCAGACGTCTACTCCTATCTTACTAGCTCCATATAAAAATATCAACAGAACAACAAAATCGCTTTAGTTCGAAATTAAAATACAGAGGCACTTTACAATTGTGTTTTTTGTGGACGTTTCAAGCGACTTAACGTACCTTCACAAAATACATATTGCCCATTTGTCAAAGTCGCATACTGACATTAAGTATATTTTATTAATTTTGTCTTTGTGTAATATACAATAAGGTTTTAAGTCGCATGACGCGTGAACTTGACAAATGGTAGAATTCGTCATGTTGCTTTGTGTGCACATACAATTCGTTACATGTACAATGCTTAATTATAGAAATGTCAAATTCTTAAAATTAATTGATTATCGTCGTAACAAGTAACGCTTGTTGCACTTACAATAATATTAGGTATATCACGACTTACTCTGAGTTAAAGCACCTTAAAACTAATATTACCTTACACGAATTGTAACACATGTATATATGGAATATATCTCATTATAATCTGTGAATATAGTTCTGTAACAAAAATTATATAATTTTGGAATTTTAACAGGAGGTACTGTATTACTATATCTATAATTGTACTGGAAGTTAGAGGCTATGTGATGTATTTGGAACTTTCATTCATAATTTGGACTAACCGATGTGGACTAGACACCAATACCAAAACTTTCATAACATTGCACCGTTAAAATCAGATCTTATTAAATAAATATTTTAAACAGATCAAAGCAAAATCATAGAACTTAAAAAAAAATTAAAACGAATGGTAATTGTTAGAATTAGACACTTAGATAAAATAAAATATTATATGAAATACCTACCTAAAGAACTGTTTCACAGTTACTGCTTCGTGTTAACGTAGTCATTATTATACAATCGAATTGGGGATTCTAAGTTCACAACACTTGAAAGAAAAATGTAACCTTTTTTTTATTTGATTGAAAACAGTACGCCTTTTTGATGTGCTTGAGAATGGCCATTTTATTATGTTTTCCATTGTTTTTTTTTTTGAACCGGATCATTCCTGACTCTAAATGTCACTCCTCTTAAACATACATACTAGCTACGTTATACAGGCACCAAACTATCTCTACGTTGTTGTTCTACACAGTAGACATATGATTTCGTTTCGAAATAAATTTACCCGCCCTTTGTCGTTTTTCTGGCACTTTAAGAAGCCTTATTATGAGATACAAAAAGATTTTTGAATGTTTTATCACAACTGTAGTGTATAGTCATTATAAAAGTGATTTGACGGAAGTAGACGATTGAATCTAGTTTAAAAAATATATATAGATATATTTTGGTAATTCGAACATTATAAAAATAATTCTCAAAAAAATTGCCACCGAATTGAAATTAAGTATGTATCTAACAAAACGCAAAGAAGGAAGCGTTTATGTAACATGAAGCTATGTCTGGAAGATGGTATGGAATTATTATAACGGTGACACTCTATTTCGAATTTTAATAACTCCAATGCTTAAATTATACGTATACATGTCGAAAATAAATTTGGACCCGACAAAAAATGGTTACTGATAACGTGGATGTTCCTAACTACACAAGGCATCCGTCATTAAGGCCGTTGTTGAGTTTGCTCGACGTTTCGGGCATGGTGTTAGGGTACGTGTGGCATTGCTGGTTCCCCAGGTTGTAATTCGCCTCCGGATCATAATAGTCCTGTTCGGAGTCGATCGGGACGAGAAGATTTGTGGACTTGGGGAGGTAACCGTCCGTTGTCACGTAACTGCGATCCGAAGTGGGTGGTAGGCTGAGAACACTGTCGGGTCGATTGTATTCGGGGTCTGCGAGCTGAGGTGCTACGTAGATGGTGTCTAGGGACGAGATGGTGTCTATAGACGAGTCCCCGTTGAGTGGGGTGACACATGTATAGCTGGACGTGAGTATGTTGGCTGACTCTGGTCGGATGTAGGGCGAGTGCGCGTCGAACGACACGGGGAATGTGCTCGATGAGTCGTACGGCCCGATCATGTTGTACTGCGTTGTTGGAGACTGCCTCGTGTTGGGGTTGTTTGACTTCACACACGACGCTGAGTGTATTGTCAACATGTCCATCAACCGACGCTTTTGAACTTCTAAGTCCTGCAAGAAAGTAGAGAATATTTGAGTATGTGTTTATCGTGGAATGCTTATCGTGCTTTCTGTCGCCACTACCATTAACACTAATAAGTGGCTGGCTCCATTTGTTATCGAAGCACAGAAACGTCATAAGTAGTCATAACAGATAATGATATCCGTTAGTGAAATTGTTCCTACACCAGCAAAATTTTTCATTCTACTTGTTATTTGTTTACATTTTCTTTTGGCTGTTACAACCTACATTGTGCCTTAAAATACTGGAAGCAAAGGTTGTCTATCCTATGTGCCGAATCGCCGTACGTACCTTGAGTTGCGCCTTAAGGTCTATGTTCTGGTTCTCCAACACTTCACTTTCGGTGACCAGGTTGACGGTCCTCTCTCGTTTCTTCATCCGACATTTTGTTGCTGCTATTTTATTCCTTTCTCGCCTACGCCGCCTTCGCTCCTCGTCTTCTGGGGTTAGCTGGAACGAAATATTTTTGATCAGCTTTGAGTCAAAAGGTAGGTAAGTGTAAGGGAAGGATATTGGATGCAAATAATTTAGAAAACCACCTCAAGTTCAAAGATCTGCCAATTATAGATGTGACTTCTGCTACTCCATTTGTTCTTCCCAAGTTTGTTTAAGACAAAACTGGCTTATGGTCAAACTAAAACATCGTGAGGACCCTGAACATTATTATTTTGTGGTCTGAAATCGTCAACTATCAGTGAGCTAGCGTGGTGATCGAAGCTCGTTCTTTGTAAAGGCTAGTATTATTGCCTATACCACAGCATTTGAAATCACCTTACAGCTGATATGATAAGCTGTCCTAGTATTGCGGTAGATTCTTATTTAGGCAGCAATACCTACTAAGTACCTATATTAAAGACTTATTCATCATGAACCATCATATTTTTTTTAATCGCATGACTTTCTTACTGATAAAAATCAAGGTAAGAGTATTTTTACCGATCCTTTTAGTCACGCAGTCCGCCGTAATAATACTTAATAACTGCCCACGTCTCCGAAAAATCTGCATATTACAATGACTAAACAAAAGAATAATCAATCCAAAGCCCGATCCATTAAGTAAGGCTACTCGATACGCCGATCATTTCTCATTGCCATAACGCTGCCTTTCAACATCAGGAAGTGAAGTCACGACCGCTGGCCACATTTGCGATGCCTTCTTCGTAAGCTCATAAAACTTCAATGAAGCCGTTGAATTACAATGCTGCACAGTCGCAATAAAAGTTAGTTTAGATACGATTCGCAATCTTCCGCACACATCTTTATTTATTGCCAGTACATGGGAAGTGCAGCCGTTGGGCGGTGAGGCACTAGTCATAAACTTGATCATAAAAATATGCATATAGCAATACCTCGACTCACATTTATGTGAATGAATAACGTGACCCTTGAACGATAGAAACAATTCAGGGAGTGGCATTAATGATTTTATTATTCGAATATTTAATTTTGAATACATTCCGTTGAACAGAATAATTTCAGATCACTTTATATTAAATCAGAGCCAAAAAATCACATGTATTTTATCAAAGTATTGTAACGAAACACGTATACACCTCGTTTTCCTTACCAAAGGCTACGTGATTGATTGGTAGTTAGGTACGTACAGTTTCCTTAGGATTCGACTTCGCTGTATCATTGCGGTTAGCACTAATACAATAAACACGCTTAGAAAATCTAAAACCCCGACTGCTTTAGTGACTTAGGTGTACGGATTTGGCTTTTCCGCCTTTAGGAGGTGCATCTTATCGTTTCACTCATGTATGATAAGAGAGGGTTTACCCTATCATTGTGTGGGGATTCACGCAATTTCTTAACTCGCCTCGAAAATTTATCAACTCAAAGATTAGGGTGGACATTCTGAGTGATTTTTATCCAGCATGGACTGCTACATACCGACCAGCCCGTAATATTGTCCATTAGTCCTACTGCAAAGCAAAAGTGGACTTCAATACTTGCTCACTGCTTTGGCGGTTTCAGAACACCAAGGTTTCCTCACGAGGTTTTCCTTTACCGTAAATAAGTGATGTCTAAGATTAACCTAGACGAGGACTGTATGCCGAGTGAATCAATTGGTAGGTATATTAACATAACATAATTAGGCCATGTTCCCACTGCTGGGACACAGCCCTATTCTCTTCGAGAAGGAATGGGCGAATAATCTACCACGCGGGCCCATTGCGGGTTGGTAGATGTCACGTCTTTGGTTGACATACGTAGGTACTGACATTTATTTAAGACTAGGTACCATATCAAAGGGAACCAACAAATGCAAGTAAACGCACACCTATAGCGGGTTTACTCTACAATTAATCTATTTTGGTTTTATTTTGACAGTAAAGTTTTCTTTTCGTCTTTTCCTTTCGTACAACATGGTATTTATAGGTGTAAATATACTTACGCCATCAGATTTGTTCGTCAGGGTGTGACTGCTGTCGTAGTCATCGTCGCTGTCCTCCTTCTTCATCCGCTTCATGCCGGCATCCGTGTCGCTGCCAGACATCTTCCGTTTTGACTCTATCGACAACTTCAGACCAGCCTTTATTAGTTCCGAACACGTCTGGAAAGTGAAAATGCGGGATTCAGTAATCTTTGGAGATTTTAGAACATTTGGGAACAATGATAAAAGAAAGGCTTGGATGGCTTGGATATGTAAGCAGTTCCAAAAAAATCTCAACCTTGCAATTAAATCACTCCTGAATTAAAACTTTATTCTTACTGTAAACTGTAATTAAATTAAAGTTGTAATTATTGGAAGGAAGTGGCTGTTTCCCGCCGTGATAAAAAAATAATAGTTTCTTAGTATAACCTACCTATCCCATTATCTTTAGTTATCGTTGTAGGTATGTCGTATACAAAAAATCTTGGCTGCTAAGTTTTAACTGGAACGCGGTCTGCGTGTAAACCGTCTTACTATGGTATGAAATAAAGAATGTTACACGTCATGCCTTTTATCTAGAATATCGTCAAGATTCTAACAAGTTTACTTAAATGGAGACGTACGTACCTACATAATTTACATTAATAATCGCTTAACTTTACCAGAGGGCGGGGGAGACTCTAAATAGTTAACGAGTAATTTGCTCGAAACGAAATTGCGGGAGCTTAACGAACTTCAAGGACTCCAATTAAAATTAAGTTTTGGGGAAGTTTCCTACCAAGTAGAGTGAGTTATTGTACTAGTATATTTTAAAGAATTCTAAAATATGTTGCGCTTCACCTGTTCACCAATGAATATGATTCACTTCTCCTTACGAGCTCAAGGTCACAATTGAAGATGTATTCTCAATCTGAGTCGAGTATTACGAGAATGTTGAAGTGCAATTACCATTTTATACAATTGTGCAATTCCAATTGAACTGTGAGAAAAATAAACACACGATTGATATTACAATTATTAATTATCAAGGTGGTTTGTTTTTCTCACATTTTCAACGTCCGCCCATTGTCTAGACTGGCTGAGCTAGCCTTTGGAACTGTGCCTACATAAATTACTCAAGAAAAAACTGGTCGATTCGTTCAATAGGTAGGTACTAATAACGTTAATTTGAATACGAGGTCAAAGGAAATCTAAAAATTCTGCATCCTGTGCTTGGCTAAGTGACTGCTTTGGTGAAAAAAATACAAAAGCAAAGATTTAGATAAGGACTGCATTTGGAACTAGAGACATTAGTCTAAATATGGCCGCCAAATGGCTTCCAGACCCGGTTTTAGGCAGACAAACCTACTACCAGGTAGGTTTATACTGAGAATGTCCTAACTTTATTAAATGTATCCTTGCTATAGTGTGAGCAGGACAAAATGATTTCAAACATGGAGCGCAAGAATTCCACAAATCTTTTTAAGAACCACGCGAGCCCAAAATGCAAAAGGCATGTGCTACGTTAAAATGAGAACTAAAAATAAAAGATAATGACCGTGAAACCGTTTTTGTTTGTTTTCTGATACATCATAAAAGCTGCACTTTTATGATGTATCAAAAAACGGTGAAAACGGATGAAAAATAACGCTTATCCATAAATTAACACTGACCGACTACGTGAGAGCTTTTGAGATCAACACGAATTTGCAATTAGTGGTATTTATAAAAACGTTCTTCTAAAAGATTAAGTTATAATAAATAATTATGGATTAGATAAAATGTTATTCCAATAAATATGTTTTGCCAAGAATAACATCTACCTATACCTGACCCTGATTGAAGTAAAAATGAGCTTCTGTCAAAATAACTTTGCAGAGATAGACTAAAAGCCCCCACAGAAAGGTGCGGCGCGTCTCTAGTAGAACAATTTTTATGAAAACTTCATGGAAATTGTTCAACCAGAATCGTGTCGGAACTTCGCTTCGCGAGCCTTTAGTCTAAGATGACATCTACGTGTTTACAAACGTTTTTTCTTAACACTTAAGTTCTAATAAACAATTAAAAAGATATTTACCTTCTGTATACTGGGTGGAGTGCTAGAAGCTGGTGAAGTAGCCGACGAGTTGGACATAGAGGAGTTGGAGTCATTTCCGCTGCCGCTCTGAAAAGACATAGGGAAATGAGACCTCGTATTGCACGCTGACCGAACACCGCTAATGGAACATTTTCCACCTCGATGCCTTTTGTCGGAGGCCGACAGTACCTAGTTATGTTATATAGGACAGTTTGCACGCAAACGCCATTAGTTAACGCAATACGTCATAAAAGTTCCTGATGGGTCGGCATTGGTCACTTTTTAGGTAATTTTACCTTTTTGTTCGGACTAAAAATATTGCACGTACTGGTGTTTTGTCTTTTGTTATCATCGTAGCTAATGTACCTACATTAGCTGATCGACATCAGTATTCTACTAAATTCGGATTCTGTCCTATGCTATTTTGCGGCTCTTAGAGTAGTCTTTGATCTAAGTAAGGGTTCTCTAGCTCTATTGTTTTGCCTTGAAATAGGAGCTTTACGATGTCTTCAGTGCAACGTCCAACAATCCTAAGTATTGATTTTGTCTCTTCATTATGTTCATACTTAAAATCTTTGGCCTTAGATACTTCTTCGAGCAACAAATGCGATATAAAAATTATTAAATTTTTAGCTACCATACTACTGACGACTTCAGTGGTATGTTTTTCCCTCAAATATAGGTAGGCAGACACACGTTTAAAGTGGCATGCCTACGCTACTTCTAATGTGTATTTTAATGAGTTGATGACTTACACCGGGTAAGTAAACAAGTTTAGGTATTTTTAGTCAAACCTGTGCTTACACAGCAATGTTTGTTTTCTTGAACTGGCCAAGATTTATCATAACTGGTTGTCGAGCTCCACTACCCACATTTGTGTCAATATTTATAAAAAATGGAAACCACGAGTATAATTAAGAGTTATTCAATTCAGAGTTCCGCTTAATATAATTACAAACACACTCTATGTCAACTGAATGACACACGCTACCAAATTGTTATATCAAACGGTTAGCATCAAATAATTGTCCGGCCGTCTCATTGTTTTTACGCTCTAAATTGTCCGCCATTCACATTTCAGTATAATGAAACTCATTCATGAAACGGCAGCGAACGAGCCGAGATAATCAACACAACACTGCAAATAGTGCCTACCTATAACTAACATCACGATAACTAAATATAGATAACCCGATATGAAGTGTTACCGCGGCGCCATGGAGTCTGCTGCTAAACACAGTAAATAAGGAGTCTGCATAAGGTGCATGACCTCATACCAGTGCATGCTGCCAGTGTTATCCAATGTTTATAATGGGGGAGTGATGGCCGGTCACGTGGCCATAGTTACGTGGCACCTAACACTTGGCAACTGTTCAAAATACTTGTAACACTTATTTTACATTCTGACGAGCGTGCATGGATGTGACCTAAGTACCTACTGGAAGGATCCTACGTGCATTGTGAGCGTCCAGCCACTCCGTGAAAGCACGAATAATAATGAGAGCTTCAAGTACAGTGTTTTGCAAATTAAGTGTCCAACTATTTCTAACAGCTAGTCTTAGTTCCTGGAGCAGTAAGACGAAATTAACAATAACTACTGATGAACGTTCCACTGATACCTATCACTATTTCTCGCAATAATGAAATCTCATTACTTTATCAACAGGATTCCACACGCACACTATTTAATTAACTTTAGATACAACGTTTCAATTTTCATTCGAGATTTACATTAATCATGCACGTGCGCTAATAAAAAATACGAGCTATCACATGTGAACAAAAGTGAGAAAAAAAAGGTACAAGCTGCTCACCTTGAAACTGGAATTTTTCTCGTAGTTGTACTGGTCCAAAGGGTTGGTCATGGTGATGACGTCGTTGACGATCTCGGGGGTCCGCAGGGTGGTCGGGCCAGCGGTCTCGGCCGTCAGCATGTTGATCATGGCGGCGCTGAGGTTGACGTTAACGCTGAGGTTGTAGGTCCCCGCGGTGTCGCCGTCCGTGGCCACGGCCGCCGCCGGCGAGGGCGACGTGTCCTCGCACTTGATCGTCGGCACCGCAGAGCTCATGCTCGTCGAATTCATTATATCCTTGTACGGAGCCAGTTTAGTAACTTTTTGGTAACGTTTTTGCACTAAAAATCTACCGATAGCGGTTAGCACCTAAATTAAGTATGACTATATCACGGTTACACACTATCACTAACATATACTAAATATCACTGCGAGTGGTAAACTTGTTACGAATGGCACTTAAGTCTTCTTAACAAGAAGTCTTCACGGGTAACGTTCGTTTCACTGTTCTTGCAACCTGCAAAGAAGAAAAAATGCTATTAATTTTCTGATAAAAATGTATTATAATTTAAGATAACTACGATTAAACCGGATCTTGAACCATGACCCGTTGGTAAACACTATAATTTAAGCGGGTCGTTAAAGAAATTAAATTATAATGACAAATCGTTTCTCAGTAAAGGTGTAATTATTAGGCATATATGTCTCAAGTTATTTGGAGTTGCGTAAGGTTTAAGCGAGATGCCTAGAGCTGTAAATCCTGTTCTAAAATACTGTCCAGTATTGGGC
Organism: Luperina testacea; assembly: GCA_927399505.1. Taxonomy (NCBI): domain Eukaryota; kingdom Metazoa; phylum Arthropoda; class Insecta; order Lepidoptera; family Noctuidae; genus Luperina; species Luperina testacea. Next base: position 9,579,549 of record OV656768.1, on the reverse strand, counting down.
TGAAGGGCACGATGTTTCTCAAGAGGCAGTTCGGAGAGGCCCCGCTTTCGCAAGAGTGCACGCGGCGGGTTTTTAATTAGAGCTATCTGAACATCGCGACCTCGCAGCCAGGATGCGACTCCAATAAAACGCTTTTTTACAGGCCCCAATTGAACGCAAGCCATAAAAATTAAAACTACGCGCGCTTTTTTACGACGTATTTTAATGCTCTTCCGCGTGTCGTCTATTGTTCGTTCCGTAGCTCGACAAACGACGTTGCGGCCGGTATCTGCCGGGATTAGTGGCTAACCGGCTAATGCAAGGACATGCATGGATTAAGCAATTAACGATCACCGTGTAGATGTTATCGCGACGCTAGGAGACTACGATATGTGGATATTAGGGTGTCCAGCATAATTAGAACATGCATCGTGAATTCGTGACACAACCGTTCATATGATCAAAACAGGAGCTAAATACAATATTCCATATATAGCTAGTCGACTCGAAAGCTGTCTGGCGCCTTGACCTGGGCTGTATATCTCATATCTGTGGCACGTAAACACAATAAAGCACGGAGTCTGTGTAACCTAGTTGCGGTGGTTTTGCTTATTCCACTCGCGGAGAGGAGGAAAATGTGCCACGACGCGCGACGCGACGCCAGAAATATGGAGGTGCCAGATATGGACAGACATTCCCAAGGTCGCCGGCGTGTTCGGAAAATAACCCGTCGTTTGGAAGATATCAGTGACCGCAACCGTGTATTGTTTTCGGGCTGTAATAGGTTTCCATTTGTACATAATGTATATACAGATTCATTTATTTTAAAGCAGATGAATCATTCGAATTTGAGCTCTACAGGTTGGTGCTAATTCTAGATTTGAATCTCGGCAGGTGGTAAGTACTGGGGAATATTTTTCTACTTGCATATTAACGTATAATGTAATAAAAATATTTTATCTGGTCATAATAATATCTATTATCTACAATCTACAATGTATAAAAACTAAATTCATTTATTTTGTAGCAAATGAATCATTCTAATCTGAGCTCTACAGCTTGGTGCTAATTTCTAGATTTGAATCTCGGCAGGTTGTATTGGGGAATCTTTTTCCACTTGCGTGGTAACGTATTGAAGTGAAATATCTTATCTGGTCATAATATTATCCATTATGCAACAACATAATATATCTACTTAAATATAAAAACAATTACCAATCAAATATACAGGCAGTGATTATAGAGTACCTACGTACGAATTATTTTTATTAAACACCATTGTGCAATCAATATGGATCTGCCACGAAGATGTATGTTCGTTCATGCAACAAACTAACAAACAATCTTATTTACACCTTCATAATAGACTCTGAGCAAAACAAACAAACCTTGCAAAGATGCAGAAAAACTGAGGACGATGTCGAATGCTTTACGCAATTTGAAAATCTTGGATCCATCAGTAGCATGTATGTTTGATGAGTAAACGAAACACATCTGTACAAACACGAGCACGCTACTTGCCAAAGATTTTACGCTCACACAATAAACATACAAATCTAATGGAGAAAGCGACAACACGGAAAAGTTGAGGGAAATCTTTACGAGCGAAATTGCAATTGCTATGTAAAACGCACGTCTTCCAACAAAGGGTCAGCCAGTACTTGGCTGCATAGTATCGTCCGTAGCTAGCTATGCGTGGGTTCAAACTGCCTTAAAGCGAATATGCAAATTATATTAGGTAGGTAGTAGGACGTCCGTACCCGAAAAGGGGAAAGAAATATAATATAAATGTATCCGCTCCGGACTGCGTAGGCTTCGGATTAGCTCGTTGTGTGTTATGTGGTACCAGCAGAAATGTTTTAGTGGTTTTATCAGCTAACGCGCCGTGTATAATAATAATAATCAAATTCTTTTGTTATTACATCTCACAACCCTTTGTTTTATTAAAACGCATATAATATTACATACCCGAACACATTTTTACGGTTCTTGTTTATCGCGTTCGTATAGTCTTTTATACATGTAGAGAAATAACTGCGCAAATTCAGCGCCATTTAACGCATTATTGTCTCGAAAGTTTTATATGGGGGCACTTAAATTCTCACTCTTTCTTATGCCGATGACATAAATACGGATGAATGAGAGGGGTGATGGGATTGCCATGAGTTTGCAAGCAAGGGGGTCGAGTTCTATATGTTTAAAACGTCGGTGGAGTGCAATAAAGGCGAGGTCGTTACGACTCTTTGTCCCGGCGGCGCTACCGAGTTAACGAGAAATGGGTAACCTAGTTTCGGCCGCACCTACTGCGTACTACGTTAATGCTTGTCAACTTAATTGCATTTCTCTGAGCATATTCTTAATTAGAAATATTTTGGTGGGAACATAACAAAAAGAATGGTAAATATGCGCGCGTGTACTTACCTAAATTACGTTGCTCAAGCAAAAGACAGGTTTTTAACAGATTTTGTGAAAAAACTGCAGCTTTTAATTAACAGCATTAAAAACGAGTCGGTATTCATTAAAAAACAGTTTTATCTGTTCATTATTTGCACGTTAAACAATGAAACTTTGTTTTATCCTACCGGTTATTTTTAGACCAAACTGAGTTCTATCCTCATTGTACTATTTTGGGATCGGATGTCCAAGGATCAACCGGACAATATAGCGACCTACATGACTTTAATGCGATCGTAGGCGACTGTAACGAGTCCCTATTTGAGGACTTTTACGAGATTTCAGACCACTCTGTACGTAAATTGGCATTAATGTTGGTAGCAGCTTTGGTAATATAAATAAAATGACAACGAAACTGGAGCAAGGTACTTTGTCTAAATAAGCCAAGGGAAGTCCGATTGTCAGATTGATTTAAAGCTAACTTAGATAAGGTCTTTATATAGCATAAACTGTTGCTGGATACATTAATGCATGAGATGAGTTGAAGACTGAAAATGGAAGGAACGAAAAAGCAAAACGTGATATGTAGGACATAAGAACACAAAACAGTAGAACAAATTGTTTTTAAACATTGATATATAAAAAACCCATATCAATGTTTTTAAATAATAAGGGTCGATCAGTTTTACGTTCTGCAGTCAGTGAATGAGTGCGTTGATATTGGTTGATATTTTGATATAGGTACCTATTCGTAGTATCGTTTAAATTCGAACACCTGTGTAGCCCACGGCATGTAACTGATATAAACTTTATCTTTTTATAAAGTGTACGTTGTGTAACTTTTATTATAAATTACAAGTCATAAATATAAAATATTTATTGTACGCGTCATTTACATTTTTTTTATCATTTCGTTGTACGTGTTTGTTTTATGTTTCTTTAGTATCGTCTATAAAATTATTTCTTTATGTGTGCTTTTGTACCTAAATATTTTCGCCTCAATGTTGCATTTCAAAATGTTAAACTACATTGTTGTAAGTTAAAAGTTACCACGCCCGCGATGTCTCTAGATATTTATAATTTCTTAGCAGAAATTCGTCAGTAACAATATTTTGCATACAAACTTAACACTAAAATGTGATGATATCGTGGTTACAATCATTAACGAACAAAAAATGCACAAGTACTTTGAATAGGAAATACTTGATCGTACAACGTACAACAACAATTTTGACAAGCCTAACTGATGATGGTGCCTGTACAATAAAGTAATAAAATAAATCTGTCTGCAATGTTTTGAGTTCATTGTTATTCAACTGTAGAGGACGCTGTTTTTTAACATTGCGGTAACACAAAACAATGCAGCTAACACTAACAGCGGAGCGGAAGCAACAAATTTTAACGTAGATATCCAAATTAGTTGATATGGCGCTAAGTGCTTTTTGTACATGGTGGTTCCGTATTTGTAACCATAACTAGGAAAGGATCCTTTTAGACTGTTCTAGTCGAAGCTTCTTAAATTAATTCATAGTAAAATACTTACTACAATTATTATAAGTTTCATTCCAATTTCAGAAACTTCAATGTATGATGAATGTGTCTCTATCGACCAGCCAGTTGTGTTCATAAACGTCACATTTATTTTTAAGTTCTCTATATGAATGAGTAAGTGTACATACGGTCAAGTTTTACTAGGAGAGTATTTCATTTATTACTACTATTAACTATAATTATGAGTATTTTCTGCCGTAGAATTCACCACATCTTTTGCATTAACCGCAGTCCAAGTGACCGAGTCACGTACCTCTATGAAACACGTGACGGATGCAGCGAGTTAATTATTTATAATATCGAGTTCAAAGCACGGTTTAATTGCATGGAGTCTTCCCATAAGTTAGCTATAATTATTTTGGTTCGGCATTTAAAGTCAAGTTTTTCTCATCATCGTCTTCGCCCTTCACGTTTTTAATTCACTGCTCAAAAGGATTAGGTCTAATATTATTGTTTAGACAATTTTCATAACAGCTGTTGGAAATTAATTTGATTCAGCCTATGTTTTTATTGATGCCTTGTATTAATTCTGATCTAAATATTTATAATACTACTAGCTTTTGCCTGCGGCTTCGCCCACGTGGTGGTCGGAAAATCCCATGGGAACACACTAACCGGGATAAAAATAATAAAAGCATCCTATGTGTTAATTCAGGTTATAAACTATCTGTGTGCCAATTTTAATCCAAATCCGTTCACCCGATTTTCCTTAATTGAGTAACAAACATTCCAACATACAAAGTCACACATTTATAATATTAGTAGGCCAGCCAAACAAACAAAAAAGCCAAATAAAATTGGACTGAACCCTAATCTGAGACAAGTGGCGCCATTGTTCCAGCTACGGCGATTAGTTTGGACAATGTTAGCTCTGAAGGCGAGCTCGGTCATCAATTATACTGCCAAACACCACACGATCTGAGCCTTTGTCTAATGCTGATAGGCATGTAATCCAATATCGATATGAAAATTAAAATTATTTTTTGTTAAAAAGAAACGGTTTTCAAGATTTCTCCAAATGATAATATAGACAACATTCCGGCGAAATAACGCCACCGATTTTCAACTGAACTTAGTTGATAACGATAACAGCTGAATTTTTCCCATTACTGTAACATTTTTGTAACTTAAAATTTTACTTTGAAGGACTTTCACAATGCTACGCCGTAGCTCATAGCCTGTTACGCAGTAGGCAGGACAACTAATATTCAATCCGGAATCACCAATCAATCATAGCAAAAAAAAATTCCATTCGAATAATAGTCTTGACCAAATTGAAGAATCGTTCGGTGCCACACGAACACAATACACTCTATTGAATAATCTTGAATAGAGTAGCGAAGCCAATAGCCGATATACTCGGAATATCAATTATTATGGTAATGATTTTAATTCATTGTAGGAACCACGTTTTCAATAGTTGATGGGACCCACTATGTAGGGTAAGGACATTACTAGCATTCAATGGTATCTCATAGTTTGATCAAAATTAACCTACTAAATTACGGATGTTTATCTAACTTGGTCAGGCATAACTATCTTAATAAATTATGTTAATTTGACAGTTTAAGGTTTTTTCGATTTGTTACTATTACATGGTACTTATTCAGCTTTGCTTCTTTGCCAAAGTTAGGTTAATACACACATTGTTTGGACAAAGCATTGTGTAAGGGTCGTAGCGTCTTGGAGTTTGCCCAAGCAACTATAGTGTGAGTTTATGTAAGAAATGAGTAACCAGTATCGTGATAAATAATGAACTGTTTATTTTCTATTAATTAAATTAAATTTTATTCGAAAATATCCATCGGTTTCTTACTAAACTTCAAGTATATCCGACGACCCTGGTTACTTATCCCCTTTGGTGACCGTACGCAAGTTGTAGATGCAACTGTGACAAAAATTATTAGAACTCCAATGAGGCAATCATTCAGTAACCCATATCGAAAGTTCGCTTGTACAGACGCCAGCACATCAAGCTACTACAAACTGTCAAATTTCTTTAATAGATTTTCAACTTTATTGCTAAATCATAAGGTTCAAAGTTGGTTGGAAAAATTTGACAGTTTCGGATAGCTTGATGTGCTGGCGTCTGTACCTAAGCTGAGTAAGCTTTAATCCAACTAAGGGCGCATTCCACCAAACTTTTATACATACATAGTAAGTCTTATACTGAGAATAAATTTTGAATGTTTGACAGCTTTTCCCAAATCTACTAGAACTGTCAGACGTCGATTTTATTCCACGGTTAAAAGATATCTGAGTTTGGTAAAATCAGCCTTAAGTCAGCTAGTATGTGTGATTCAGAGACCGATCTGTCCGCTACATGAAATTGTCAATCACACAACAATTAAGGGTGATGACATTGGGTAAAACCGCGGGAACAGTGCCTCATTAACTCACAAATTAATGAGCATTATTATCTTTCTGTCAACAATGAATGAGTCGATCAATTTTGATTTACTTTATGTCTCAAATAGGATCTACCTATATGGTTAGGAAGTCTACGCGTCATATTTCTTGTCAGTATTGTATAATGTCTTGTTATTTATTAAGTAATGTTCATTCATTTATCATTAAGATATCGGCTAAGTGCCAGTGCTCTTGGTCGAGTTGAAAAGCGGTTCTATTAAACTGCGTAAGTTGTAAGTAGCGTTTCTAAAGTCCCATGCACCTACAGACGCCAGCACATCAAGCTACCAGAAACTGTCAAATTTTCAAAATCAATTTTGAACCTTATGCTTTAGCGATAGAGTTGAAAATCTATTAAAGATTACAGATGAAAAACCCAATAACACTTTGCCCGACCCGGGAATCGAACCCAAGACCTCATGCTCAGCGGTAGCGCTCGCGACCAATAGACCAACTTTCATTTCGTTCGAAGTTTGAAAATTAAAGATGGCGGTTGGATTTAGGTTGGAGAATAAGTTTATTCATACCTAGTTTTTGTGTGTAGAGATAAGTATCATCAGACATCCTACTTGGATTTTACGTATTTAAAAGATATAATAATAATAATATATTTCATAAAAAGGGAGATTGTAGTACATGAGGCATACATAAAGTTATACATATAAGTCTCAGACCAAACACAATCTGGTGGGTGAAGTTCTGCTTTCCTAGCTAGGTTATAGAATAACCTGCGTTAAGGAATAACAGTCCCTGTCCCTTACAATAAGTTAAAATAAACTAGTACAATTATATATACATTTTTTTTATTGATACTACAACAATTTTTTTAATTGAATACATGTGCGCGTGTGTGTGAGTGATTGTATATGTGTATATTTGTCTACTAGTGTACGGATATATGTTGTAACAAGTCTTATGTGAAGTAGTGATCTTTAACTCAACAAGTTTCTTTTGCAAACATCAAATAAACTCTAAAAATAACAGATATTCTAGCAAATATTTAGTTACTAAACTTACGTAATACACATGCGCCCAGAAGTAATAAAATTAAATGTTATTGGTTATATTAACCTCAATACCTTATCAGAAGATATCAAATCATAAAAAAAAACAGTTAAACGTATCGTCCAATAAATAAACGGGCCAATTAAGAAACTAAACAACCTTACGAAGACAACTGTGCCTCTATACAAAAAAACCCAAGAAAGTATATCAAACGTTTAAAGATTAGTTATGGTTAAAGGCAATCCAAAATTGAATATAAATTGAACTCGGATTCGATTCCTTTTAAGGTTTAATTGGCATTTGTACCTAAAGTCCGTCGAACGCAATTTGACTTGATTAAGGTCAATGGCACTCATAATAATTAACATCCAATTATTAAAATTCGTTAGACAGAAATTAATTCCACGACTTCGTAAAAGGTACTTGAATATAAAGAAGCTATTGAATTATTTAGTGTTAGTACAAGACGTTACGGAACTTAAATGCAAAATTTATATTAGTATTGTCTTGTTATGTCCTTTGTACCTAATTTCAGCAATAAAATTCTAATAGCCCTTGACGATAAAGCGATTAACAGACTTGAATAGCTACTTAACGCTTGGTCCTATTCCTTACAAAACAAGAATTTAATGAATACAAGTTTATTAACAATAAAATATTAATTGCTACTTTGCTGAACTATCTACTATTAAGTTTTTATAGAACATTATATTATAATATAAAAGAACTGTTAGATAACACAAGAAAAAGAAAAACAATTTTCCGCTTCTCAACGTTTAAAATAGACTGTATACGAAATAATAATACAATCTAAAATGCAGAAAAACTACAACCGCAAAGTGCAAAACCCCTGCAGACTTAAAATGCAAATGATTTATTTCTTTTTTCGCACAAAGTCAAATCCAAAGTCAAGCCAAAGTGTTCATCGGCGTCGTATAACTACATTACCTACTCTTGTATAGTCTGTAGCTCTGTATAGCAACCGAAGTTCGGCCTTGACACTCGGCGGGCAAAAACTATCGGTCGTAATTCGGCGCGTCGGGTGGGTGTGTTCCGTCCGAGCCGACGCACACAAGCTTAGCATAATCCCATGCCATAGATTATAATTGTATCGACGCGCATTTTTTAACTATGCACGATATACTTTTATAGAACGCTGTACAAGTGTGTATTTTCAATCGTCTGTATTTTTTGCTGCCAAAAGAAATGGTGCTTATTCGTTTAGATAGATGAAGACGTTTCCTGTGATGTATTCACATAATACTACCTAGTAATTTATCCAGATATTACCACCAATGTTCTATTAGCATAAATGACAATAAAAACATATGAATGCATTAATGGAATACCTATTATGAAATCAGCTGCTTAGCATTTGATGAATAATGAATTCCAATTTATTGACTTATTACTAATTTAATTTAGAGATAAGCATGGAAAATTTACTATATTTTTCTGCCTCTACGACAAATTACAGCGTCAATTTAGTAAAAAAACATAACTTCTTGTTTATGTTAAGCCATCTATTACCGTAGGTAGGAACACGCGAAAACCTTGAATAAAATTATCACACACCCATCACCCAAGCTTTTAATAAATATGGTAGCTTGCCTCTACATTAATTGATTGAGAATGATCGAATGTTTACCAATATTTGACATTCCTAATCATTATTAGTAAATTGCAATTTAATCATTATGTCAATTTTCGTACCCAACGCCTATAAACGCGGATTAAGCACACAAAAACTCATCTTTAAATAACGTTAAAGAGCCTTTAAACTAGACACACATCGCTAATAAAATCCTTCATGCTTGATTTGAAAGTCACGCATTACGAGTAGGTACCTACTACAAACTATAAACATTGGTTTTAAACAGCTGTTTGCTTGGTTATACTAGGTACAGGTGGAATTATATGTACCTAATAATACCAGAGCCCGGTGTAGGCTGAAAGTGAGACCCAGTAATGCCTGTCGGTTCTGACATTGGGGTATCGTCTACTATATCCTCGGCGCCATTTTCTTTACTTGTATGTATGTATGTGTCTACGTATAAGGAACAAAGGATGTTTGGCAACGTATTGTTCATACAATTCTCGAGTCTGGCGATCTTTAGACGAAAATTTGCAATTCAAACATCTGTAGCGATTTGACGTTGACGCCCACATGTTAAAAATCGTTGTTTCTAATAGAAACAACGATTTTAAAAATGCTTCGAAGAAGTTCCAGTACCATAGAAACTTTCTATGGTACTGGAACTTCTTAGAAGCATTTTAGTTTACTTGCCGTATTGTTAATTCTAATGATAATCGCATTTCATTTGTCACGTGTGCATAATATATTTTATATTGATAACAATCACAATACTCGTATAGGTTCATTGGTAATTCCAAATGTATTAATGTCTTTCAAATTCAATGTTAGAATGATTTCGTTTCCTTTGAGTACATATTTGATAAAATCTAAAAACATTAAATAGGTAACTAGGTGCCTACGTAGGTATTATGTTCATTTTTTATTATTTTTAGCTTTTATCAGTCCTAAAGTCCTATTTATGTAATTGTATTGCGATGAAACTTACACACTTAATTGATTTTATTATTATAACGTAGTTAGTTAAACATAATAGACACATGGCATGTTAATAAAACGTATGGATAATATTAATAATATTCAATTTAATTTAATTTTACGGTTCATAATACAGGTAAATGCGTGTATTTTATTATCTACTTTATATTTATTAAACATTCCGAGAAAAACATGATTTGTTTGTACAGTTCATAAAATAATATTAAATCATCGTTTTAGACTGAATGACAGAAAAAATAAATAATGTAATGCCTACTTGAGTTGTAAGTTTTATGAATTTTAAAAGCCCTTGAATGAAAATAGAGACCGTATTCAATTATGCAGTTGCATTCATTTATCATTGTGGTTCCTATCAGAAGCTGTTGGTACCTACATATTATACACAACCACACAACCTACAGATTTCTAGCGAATGTCCGAAATCAGGCCGGATGTTTCCACTGACTTCTCAAATTAAAAATAAAATAAAAAGTCCGTTCCTTCTAAGATATTAGCAATAGCACCGCAACGTCAACTCAAGGCTTTCGTGGCGCGTTTATATATCTACCGAATTGCTATCTGCCCGTCGCGGTCGTCATGGAAGAAGACTTCTGACCGCAGGACGTGGTGTTCCATCGCTTCCGCGGACAAGTAGATATCACAGAACAGCACACGAACAAGCTAGTGAAGTACTATCTTATAATAAAAAATATGTATGTTTAGGTTAAGGTATTTATTATTATTTTAAATTTAATTTTCTCAGGTTAGTATCTGGTATTTTCAGAATCTCACGGGTGTGAACCAAGGTGAGATTCTAGTTATTATTTTAGGAAGGTAAATTGCTCTGTACTGCAGTGAAATTATTGTCCAAGTCTAGTTGTAATATTAGTATTTATATTTACATACATATGGGCCTGGTCGCCTGAAATAAATACATAATAAAGTAGAAATTAAAATGCTACACATTTCAGACGCATATCTTTGTAGGTTTTTTCAACTATCTTTTGTTAAATTTTGAGTTATTAGAACAGACGACATAAGTGAAAATGGCATTAAGCTCCCCTCTTATTACATAGGACTTAACAGTAATTGGCGAAATGTGGGTGTAATATTAGTACTTCCGTTACTACTGCCTAACCATTCGAGGAAAACAGGCAAGATGTTTTGTGAAATAAGTGAAATTACTTCAAAGTTATTCTGCGTATAATATATCATAAACATATCCAGTCTCCAGCTAGTACAACCTAGCAAGCTAGTAATAGTCCTACCACAATTACATGTATACTATATCTACATATCTATACTAGTAAAATAATACAAAAAGAATGCAATAAACAACACCATTAAACTCTAGGTTTTAATATTTTCCTGATATATATTCAAGAAGTCATCCATCTCCGTGCAGATACATAGATACCTCACAAAATAACCTTCACCGACATATGTATATGATTTTATTATACATATACACAAGTATTATATATCTTAGAATACGGCATTATTAACATTTTATGCGCGTTGTGTTCACTCACGATTGTATTGTATAGGATAATTTGACATAATATAAAATGTTTTTGTGATTGTTAGTTTTCAGTGCCTACAACTAAAAACGTTTCGAGGTTAAAAAACGTTTAAGCTTTATAAAAAGGCATCATGAAAGTGTATTAAGATTTTTGAACACAAGACGGTATTAAAATATTATTCCGCTGAAGCTGTAGTATATAAGAATATTAATACTGTCGTCCTACCAGAAATAAAACAAAATATCATCAAGGAATACCCTGCTAATAGCTTAATAGGTATAATATTCCATCAATGCAATTAAAGAGAGGAATTGAAAATCTTAAAAAAGATTTTTTTTTATCTGTTACTCATAAAATCTATTTATAAACGGGGCACATACACGTGTATTTCATCGATTAACATCGAAAACCAATGCCAAGTAGAGGAAGGTCTAGTAAAGTTACACCCCTCACACGATTTGTATGCGGAAAACTGCAACTATTGATCACGACGAGCTGCACTTTGTTGGGCGACCTCGGACATTTTACGACAGGAAACCAATAAAATGATAATGCTTGGACACTGACAAAGCATAGGCTAATTATGTAACAGCTGTCCATGCGTTAGTATAGAGATAGGACAGTACGCTAAATACAATGTATGTAGTTGAGGAGTTGAAGACCATACATTTTACCTTTAAATACAGAGAAGTATTTCTGTGCATGAGCTGTTTAGTGCAACAAAAAGCTTATTTGAAAGAAAATAATGTAGCACAATGTTTCCTGAAAACGTCAAAGGGCATCGCGGAAGACCTAGGCGTGGATGGCGGAACAAACTTGACGCTTATAGGAGGGATTGGTCCATATTGGCTCAGTGGTGGAAAAAACGGAAAGGAAGGCTTCTTTTTAGGCATTAATGTCCCACTGCTGGGAAAAGGCCTTCCTACTCTCTTTCCACCTCTCTCTGTCCAGAACTGCCAAGGATCAATCTTTATTAACAATTATTGTTATATTATTATTATAGTGTATAACAACAAAGCCATCAAACAAAAACAAACCCGGCAATTTCAAAATAAAATAAAAGCTCTAGAAGCAACTATGCAAGCGACGCCGGACGCACATTTTCCCTGCAAAGACTTTCTCATAATTCTAATCTAAATGTAAATTCATCGGCGTTTATAATTCAGCCACCGACATTTATTTAGGTCATCTAAGCCTTCGTTAATCATAAGCCTGGTAGTGTGCCAAAAAGTTTTCAATTTCTTTTCACTTCTCCTGTCTTGCTTGGATCTAAATCGATGGAAAACTCACGTGAAGTGTATTTTCAAACGATTAATGTTTAGAAACACTTACCACACCATTAAGAAAATTAGACAATAGAAGGCCAATTCCCGTAACTAAACAGTTCAAAATCTAGCCGCAATCTCATCTCAGCAACAAACAGTGTCAAAAAGTTGTCAAAAATTTAAGGGAATTAAAGGTATTTTTGACGGATTGGGACTGAAATTAGAATGCAAAATGTTCTTAAATATACGGAAATTGCCCATCTGTCATGTTAATATGCGCTGATGAAAGTTAGATACTTTTTTTGAAGTGAAAACTTCTTTAGCGGCGTTGTAAACTTTTATTGTAATGGGTAAAAAATGTTAAACTCGCGTCAGGACATGTGACCTGATCGAAAATTCGTAAGACGGATGGCCGTAGCCGGTACCGCGATTGTTTTGTTTATAAGACGATTCACAAAATACACGTAATTGTTCAAGTTTTCACTTCTGTCGGTACTCCCGGAGTGCCACTGTTTTTTTTTTTATCTAAAATCACCAGCGTCCCTTTATATGTAATTCATGTTTTTTCAAGACTGACAGTTGAGTACTTTTAGTAGTAGGACTAAATCCGATTTAATACGAACAAATGAGCATCCTACTGAATAGATACCTACCTATGCCCAACCATAGTTATTGTTGGAGATACACAACTAAACTTAATCATCATCATCTTTTGAAGGCCATTCATTACACACTATGCTATTTAAATCAGTTATTTATAGAGACTACAGTACCTACTACTTACTCGTTCCTTGAAACTTAAACCCATTTTAATTAGTATTTTATGTAAGGATACAAGTAGTTACTGATACCATCTCATTCTTGGAAATGTAAGTTATAATCAACACTGCGTTAACGTGAGATAATCTTTCACATTAAACGTATTTTTTTGTGAAAAATATGCTTTGAAAGAGCTATCTTAATTAAATCTGACAGTATACAGTTATGCTGAATAAACTAAAATATAACCTGATCATTATTAAAATCTAGTAGGAAGCCAAAAGTCACACCTTAGCTTTGAGAAAAGCTTCCTCAGAAAGCTAAATAAAAAGTCTAGACTAGACAGGTAAACAAGTTCTAGAAAAGTGAATTGTAGAAAGAAGGCGTCGCATGTCTTCTAACGGGACGGACTTATAAGGCTTCACAATGTAGCACGCTGAGCTGCGCAGGAGTCATTATTATGCCATGTTTACGAGACCCCGATGCACTGATGTTTCTTTCCAAAAACATTTTTGGGCGCGTCCCGTTTGAATTGCCAAAAAGATATATGGACATGAAATAATTTAGACTAATGGTTGGAAACGTAATTTTATTGTTCTTTATTTCGACTGAAGACAAGAGAATTTAGAGTCTGCAATTACTTGGAACTTGACAACATACGATCCAATTAGTTAAAGTTATGGCTAGTGTCAGAAAAATTCAGTTTCACATAATCGTTCACGCTGCTTTTTTGTCAGGCTCTATTTTTAGTTAGCTATATTTTTAACCCATAGAGCTTAAGGAAAACTTCAATATTATGTACATGATAGTTTTACAAATAATTGCAAGAAATGCTCTGAATTAAGTTGTTCTTAACCGCAGCTCTCTTAGTAGGTCACTGCATATCTGACCACAATACGACTTTTTAATAAACTGATCATATGACTGCTTTTTATTAAAAAAGAACTGAGGTCATGCACAAAAAAATGCCAACTTACATTATTAATGTGGGATATGGAACGCAAGTGGAAGTAAGAGAAATGAAACGTAAGTGAAAGAAAGGGAGAAAGTACGAGGTATGAGAGAGAGAGCGATAGAGGAAGGAAGGGGGACGACGCCATATTAGAAAGGACGGAAGGATCTGAGAAAGACGTTGTAAAGTATAAGTGATTAAAATAAAAGTAATTAATATTGAAGACTGCAGTATTTTATTGCCTGGAAGAACCCTGTATCCCACAATTTTGGGGGCCCCTCCGGGATACAGGAAAGAAGACGCGAAGACGACTACGACGACGAGTAAAAAATTTTTCACGCTGCACGTGGTTGGGTGCGCGGGAACGAAGACGCCGGCTACGAAAAAACTTATATTTTACGAGCTACGACGAAGACTGAAGACGTAAAAATGCCTAAAACTACTGAAGACGTGTCACCAAGGGGTGTACAGTACGCCGAAGACTTTATAAGTAATTTTTCGGGTCAAGACCATACCTACCCAGTGAGCCGTTGGGTTCAAGATATCGAAGATAATACGGAAATATTCGAATGGACGCCGATCCAACAGCTTGTGATCGCGCGCAGATCGTTGACGGGAACGGCAGGGCTATGGCTAAGAAGCGAAAGGCCATTCAAATCTTGGGCCGAGTTGAAACAAGCCATCAGCAAAGAGTTTCCCGACGCGATTGACCAGAAGACAATTCACGAAATGATGGGTTCACGTAAGAAAAAACCTGATGAAAGCTGCATGGATTATGTGCTAATTATGAAAGAACTCGGAAAAAGGGGTAAGATCCCCGATTACGTTGCGATCAAGTACATAGTAGATGGCATACAAGACCTAGAAACCAATAAAATATTGTTGTACGGTGTTACGAGCTACAGTGAACTGAAGGAGAAGCTGAAAATTTATGAAGCCGTGAAAGAAAAAATGAAGGCGAGACGTGACACACAACGTCACCAAGGTGGTAACGTCAATAATCGGAGTCCAAAGAAAAGTTCAAGTAGTGAGTTACGGTGTTATAGCTGTGGAGAATTCAAACATTCATCTGCAAGCTGTCCTCATAAGGAAAAGGGTCTCAAGTGCTTCAAATGCAATGAGTTCGGCCATATTTCGACAAAGTGCACCGCGACGACGAAACGCGAAGACGATCGGAAGCCTTCGGAGAACTTCGACAGCCGATCGAGTCGGCCTATCAGCGGCGGAGGCGACCGACAGCGCTGCCAACATGACGGACGTCGTTCGGGCAGAAATCCGACGAATCCCAGCACTTCAAAGTCGGCCATGTTCACTATGGATGACGTTGGTACCACTGACAGCTGTCACTGCCATCATGAAACCAAATGCAAAGAGGTTATGCAAATAGTCAACAAACCTGACGAAAAGCCGGGCAAGCCGATGTTGAGTATTTTTGTTGGAAATACCGAAGGGAAGGCACTCATTGACTCAGGAAGCGAGGTCAACTTAATTTCAGAAGACTTCTACGACGTGATCGGCCAGCCAAAGACGACTGAAGATAGTGTTGTGTTGTCGGGTCTAGGACTCAAACAAGTGCGTTCTTTCGGGAAGTTTATAACCAGTGCTACGATTGACGGACGATGTTATGATGGAGTTACTTTCCATGTTGTGCCTAAAGACTGTATGCCTTATTGTATAATATTAGGTCATGAGTTTCTCGCTAGTGTGACAATGATTATGAATGAAGGAAGTGTGTTGTTGTTACCTTCTGGAGAAGAATGGATGAGACGAATTTGTTTTACCGTAGGTTTAAATGTTGTTGTAGGTTCCACGGCCAGCCCTACCATCAAAGACGAGGTTTTACAGTGTGTAGATGACTACAAACCAACCCAAGTAAAAGAAGCACCTATACAACTAAAAATCATTTTGAAGGACGACATTCCAGTGGCTCAAAAACCAAGAAGATTGTCACTAAAGGAACAGCAAATTGTTGAAGATCAGGTAAAGGAATGGTTGGAAAACAACATAGTCCGGGTAAGTTTTTCTGAGTATGCCAGTCCTCTAGTGTTGGTTAGGAAGAAAGATGGTTCTACACGAGTCTGTGTAGACTACAGACAACTTAACAAAAAGATGATAAAGGACGAGTATCCACTACCTGTAATTGAAGATTTAATTGATAAATTGAGAGACTCCAAAGTATTTAGTGTTCTCGATTTGAAAAATGGTTTTTTCCAGTTGAAAGTCAGTAAAGAATCAATACATTACACCTCATTTGTGACCCATCATGGGCAATTTGAATTTTTGCGAGCACCCTTTGGTCTGTCAAACTGCCCTAAGTATTTTATGCGATTTGTGTCAACAATTTTCAGGAATTTAATTGATAAGGGCACAATGTTAGTTTTTATTGATGACATAATCATTCCAGCTAAGGACGAGGTACAAGGTATGCAAAGATTGAAAGAAGTTTTATCAGTTGCATCAGAATATGGACTGCAGATAAATTGGAAGAAAGCAAAGTTGTTATGCAGTGAAATTGAATATCTTGGTCATTGTATACAAAATGGTGAAATTAGCCCGAGCTCAGAAAAGACAGATGCTGTGGTGAGATACCCAGTACCAAGAACAACTAAGCAGGTACACAGTTTTATAGGACTTACTTCTTATTTCAGAAAATATGTGGAAAATTATGCTACAATAGCAAAACCCTTAACTGATTTATTAAAACAAGATGCAGTCTTTATTTTTGAAGAAGATCAACTCAATGCTTTTAACCTTTTGAAGCAGAAACTGGCGTGTAGTCCAGTGTTGAAGATATACAATCCTAACCTGCTCACGGAAGTACATACAGACGCATCGAGCATTGCATATTCAGCAATATTGTTACAGCAGCATCCGGATAGTGGTCTACATCCAGTACAATATATGAGTAGGAAGACGAATGATGCGGAACAAAGGTACTCTAGCTATGAACTGGAAGCTTTAGCAATAATAGAAGCTGTCAAGAAATTTCGTCATTACCTGTATGGCATACACTTTAAGATTGTTACAGATTGTCAAGCATTTGCACTAACTCTGAAGAAAAAAGACTTATCAGCTAAGATTGCAAGATGGGTGTTGTTTCTAGATCAATATGACTTTGAAGTTGAGCATAGAAAAGGTTCAAAGATGAGGCATGTAGATGCATTGAGCAGACACCCGTATATTTCAGCCGTGGTAGTAAGCCTTCATGAGCAAGTCAAGGAAGCACAGATCCAGGATGAAGGACTAAAAGCAATAATGGAAATTGTAAAAGAAAAATCTTATTTAGACTATTGGTTAGAAAACAATATTCTATACAAGAGTGACCAGAAGCAGCTAGTAATTCCTAGGAGCATGGAAAGAGATGTCATAAGAAGAGTGCATGCCAATGGCCATTTTGGTAAGAGAAAAATGAAGGAACTTCTTGCTAAAGATTTCTACATCAAAGATATAGACAAGAAAATTGATGACTTTATTGTAAGCTGTATACCATGCTTATTAGCAACAAAGAAGCAGGGAAAACAGGAAGGTTTTCTTAACCCTATTCAGAAGGAGGGAAGCCCTCTGCATACCCTTCACATGGATCACATTGGACCAATGACTGAGACCAGAAAGAGGTATAATCACATTCTTACAGTAGTTGATGCCTTTACCAAGTTTGTGTGGCTTTTCCCCACAAAGAGTACTACCAGTAGTGAAACTTTGGACAAGCTTAAAATTCACCAACAGACGTTTGGAAACCCAGAAAGGATTGTAACTGATCGGGGTACTGCTTTTACAAGTCATGACTTCAAGGAATATTGTGAGAGTGAGAACATACAACACATCAAAATAACAACAGGAGTGCCGAGAGGAAACGGACAGGTGGAAAGGATACATGGAATAATTAAACCAACTCTAACAAAATTATGTGCAGAAGATCCATCAGTGTGGTACAAACATGTAAGCCGATTGCAACGGGCAATAAATAGCACATTCCAAAGAAGTATTAACACAAGTCCATTTGAGCTATTAACAGGTGTCAGGATGAAATCCAAAGAAGATATACCTTTAATTAGTTTATTACAGCATGAAAGTCTGGAACAATTCAATGAAGAAAGAGAAGAATTAAGAAAAAGAGCTAAAGAACAAATATTAAAAATTCAGGAAGAAAACACAAGTACTTACAATAAAAATAGAAAGGAAAGCACTAAGTATGAAGTAGGGGAACGAGTAGCAATACGAAGAACACAATTTGGCCCAGGATTAAAACTTAAGCCGAAGTATCTAGGCCCATATAGGATTACTAAGGTAAAACGAAAGGACCGCTATGATGCCGAGAAAGATGATGTCAGAGCTGAAGGTCCCATAAAGACTACCTGCTCAGCCGATGGAATGAAGAGGTGGCCCAACAACGGTGAACAATATGAGTAAGCATGTTGAGTTTTGTTTGTGGTGATGTACGGAGGTAAGACTGAATGAAAGATGTTTTTATAATTTTTTTTGTTGTTTGGTTTATGTGTTCAAGAGAAACTCATTTCATTTGTTTTGCAAGTGTAAATTGTAGTTCAATCTCAAAAGCTGGTTAAAATTGTAAGCTGACTTACTACTGTTTTATTTTAAAATAGTGTTTAAGTTTATAACATGTTTTGTGTTATGTTAACCATTGTGTTCACCTTAAAAAACCCTTAGAATACTAAGAATTACTGATGTGAGACTAAATTTTCTATTTCTTTAACCTTTAGATAAGAATTAGTGATGTAAGACTATTTTGTTTATTTCTTTTGTTGTTAATGTTGGTGTTTTGTGTATTTAAGTTGTTGTGATGAATGATGATGACTGTCAATGAAGGATGATGTTTATGTAAGGATGTAACGAGGAATGAAAGTCTGTCTAGCATGTCTGAGGACAGACATGAATGTCGGATGGCCGAATGTGGGATATGGAACGCAAGTGGAAGTAAGAGAAATGAAACGTAAGTGAAAGAAAGGGAGAAAGTACGAGGTATGAGAGAGAGAGCGATAGAGGAAGGAAGGGGGACGACGCCATATTAGAAAGGACGGAAGGATCTGAGAAAGACGTTGTAAAGTATAAGTGATTAAAATAAAAGTAATTAATATTGAAGACTGCAGTATTTTATTGCCTGGAAGAACCCTGTATCCCACATTAGTTATATGATATATGCAAGAATTAACATGTCAACGCATAATATATATAAAATTTGATACACTAATGCAAGGTTTTGTAAGCAAAATATTGAAGATATAATACCACTAAAAGTTGTTTTTGTAACAAACTTAATGAACTTTAACTTTCCAAAGTTTCACATATTTCCAATATAAATTCATATTTCCTTCATGAATATGTATTATAATGTTCACTTGATTTACAACTTGTTCGCAAATCGGAATTTTGCGAAGCTAATCCAATCTTAATCGTCGTGATCTAAGGATCATGTAAAAAGATATGAGAAGCTTTAAACTTTCGCGAATATAGCTTCATGTTTCGAGAATTTGTGGGTGTGGAACCGGTTTATGTCACAAAAGATACAAAAACGTAAAAATATAACAGAAAATCGTGATCAGCATAAAGCCGTTTCGGTATTCTGTCGCGCGATATTTTAGGATTCGTATAATGTAAATATTGCTTTAAGCGCATGATTTATGGATTAGTTGTAATGTTTTCTCGTGCCAAACACCCGGTGTCGACACTACGTATCGATATTGATACGATAGTTATTAATCTGATCTATATCACGAAGGAGGATTAATACATCGAAGAGATTTTGTAAAGTATTCCTCTTACATTTAAGAGGATTGCTTGAATCATATTGCTTAACCCAAATAATGATTCAAACTCAGCATTATGGAACAGTAATCCTCTGATATAAATTATTGTAAATATTTCACAAAAGATCAAACGGTATTCAATGATTCACAAACGGTTCCCAATGTTTAAGCATAAGCTCGATAATCTTAAGAAAACTTCCACTGTTTCTTTAGATCACTAAGAAACAAAAGAATTTAGTTTTATCTTCAACTCTAAACAAGATACAGGTAAAAATATAAACAAGATTTTCTTCGATCTCATTCGAATTATTTTGTGACTATTTAATTGTGGACCTCAAAAGATAATTTTCCTCTTTTGATTCACATAGTCTTCTTTAAAGGTTATATTCTCGTGTCTCTAGATATTTACGGTATTCACGTCACGGCACTAACTGTGACCCATATTGCTTAGTGTCCTAATCTATGCGGCCCACTGCCCGTGCGTGCTCCAATGTCACAGCACTCACAGCCTGATAACTTGAGGAAACCAAGCCAGAAATACTCACGTACCTATAATCAGTTTGGTTATTGAATTCTGTAATTTCAAGCTCTTTGCATTCCTCTAACGAATGTGTTTATTATGTTTTTGATTTCCTTTTTCTGCTGTGAACAATGACATAGTACCTTGCCTACCTAATATTCTTAATAGATAATAGCTTTTGCCCGCGGCTCCGCCAATGTGCATGTCGGAAAATATCCTACGGAAACTACAAGATTAAAAGTACCCTATGTGTTAATCCGGAACATACATCGAGACAAACTGACAAAAAATAAAAAATATATATTTTCGTAGGTAATCAGTCTCGTCTTCTTCATCGAAGCAATTACTGCTTTTCAAAAATATTCAATGTACAGTTTTGACTTCGTTACTATTTAACTATATTACATAATAGAAGATGTTGTGCATTATCAATCTATTCAATTTTGCTATTCAGCGTAAGTCTCAGTATGAAAGAGGTGAACTTCATATTACCGGCAAATTCTTATTCAGGATAAGTTTGCGTGAAACCACAATAAAACCTTGTGTTAACCGACAAATAGTTTCATATGGAGTGTTCTGTGTTACCAAATTGTACCTATTACAGTTGCCTGCCATTGCGTAGGCTGTAACTCAATTTGAATTTTCGCCTCGTGTACTCGTGTGCGTTGTTATACTGCTATGAAAATAATGATACTAATATTGTATGATATAAATACATTAATAATTAATATGTAGGTACTTATGTAATGTTAACCGGGCACTTACTGCTAATCGTGTCTTTCAATGGTGCCAATGCAATAATTAGTATTGGTATTGTTTTGAGGAATAGGCGACATGAACAATGGAATTAAGAATATGATTAAAGGGTAGATCATTTTAATAAAGAAGCAGATGCTAATGCAAAAACACATATAAAATATACAGCATGAGGCTTTTAAAACGAGAGTAAAACAATTTACGTTAAAGCTAAACCGACTAAAAATGCGCAATCGATATTATCTTGACTTGACTAACTTAACATGCCAGTTACTTGTACAGACGCCAGCACATCAAGCTACTACAATCTGTCAAATTTCTTTAATAGATTTTAACTTTATCGCCAAAGCATAAGTTTCAAACTTGATTGCAAAAATTTTACAGTTTTGGGTAGCTTGATGTGCTGGCATCTGTACTACAGTAAAAAAACGTAGCGTTATCCAGAAAATTCTGCTCTCAACAGGCTTCAGACTAAAATCTGTTTGGGTTATAAACTAGCATCAGTGCTTTCGAGGTCGCCGTATATTGTATTAACAAACTAGGATATTTACAGTATAAAGTGGCCTCGGCGAAGACTCGGTAATTGCGAGTGCCCGATTAAGGCTCTTTACGACCGTCTATGTCGGCTTGATGTGTTCCCAAAGATTTATAGGCTACAACACTCTCGGTATTAAGTTACTGACACGTCTTGAAAGCAACTTAATCTGTTTTGTGGATGATTTTGGTCACACTTACGTATGGAATGCCTTGGGGAGTTCTGCTGTAATTGGAACGCGATGCTATTACTTACTTTTATTATGACGCTGAAGCTTTATACAATGTATACCAGCCTTGTTACTTCAGAGGACGTTTCAAAAGGCATTAAGATAACATGAAAATTTGCTTTAAAACGAAAAGAAAATTGCAAACTGTCAGGTTTTCCAAATAAATGATAACATCAAATTATAATAAGCGATAAGGTACTACTTACATTTTAGCACAAATATACATACCTAATGCAGCAGGAGATTCCTTTAACGTGATTGATAATTACTTAAGTACTAACGTGATGAGATTTCAAATGATTAAGGGTTTCCCCGAATAACAAGCATAGAGCAGAATACACAATGTAGACTTTATTCTTCTAATCATAGACATAATTATAGTCTATGGTTTATTTTCACATAGGTGTATTAAAAGATTTTATATCTGAGTAAATACATAAATGTAAACTATGTATGCAGTTTATATTATATTGTAAAGTTATATTATATTGCCATGAAATCTAATACTGGTCCATAAAACTTTAGCGACATTGTTTCGTTATGTCCGTAGTTTAGATTCTTACCTTGTATGTTACCCATAAACAAGCAACATTATGGTCCGTTCTCAAGTTACACCCTAATGTGTTACGATGTACATTATAATCTTCATTTATACATGCAAAGGCATTTTCATTACAAGACCTTGTTAAAGGAATTTCAAAATTGTTCTTTTATACAAATGTGCGCGTGATTGAATTTCAAAGCTTCGCTGTTCCTTTGTTTTTTTTTTTATTTTTTTTATTTGAGAATACATTATAATTTGCTGTTGACAAAAATGGCCATCCAATATAATATTTTAAGTTACAAATACCTAAATAAACCCACGCAGCTGCAACATAATCTTTGTCCCATAATGCGTAGGAGTTGGCATTCTTTTTTACCACTTCTTTATTGTCCCTTTTTATGACAAAATTATTATCCATGAATCCGTAATACTTATTTGCTTATTGTAATGGAAATCCATTAACGCACGCCTACGACGACGTCTACAGATTTATATAGGGCACGTTACATGTAGAGATGTGGGTCAAACGCCCTATTATGTAAAGACTTTAATGAATTCACGGACAATTTGCGGAGGGTTTGTTAATCTCGCTGATTTTATGGCACTTAATTGTATTGCTCTTAACCGATTATTGGGGCATGCGAATTTAATTGAGTAACCTTAACTGTATTCAGTGTGAGAGGAATAAACAAGGCGGAACGCTGATTAATTTGACGTGAAAATACGCACAAAAAATAACAAAAGTAGAGGCGGTTTAACTTCTTTCATATTTCTCTTCGCAACAGTTGAAGCAAATTAATTAAACGCGTTTTTAAGCGGATAAGGAGTTGCCACGTGTTTTCAAGTTTTTGCAAGAGTTCCAGTAGGTACCAGTTCCAAGATTGGTCGCGGTCTAGCGGTCGTGGTCGCCGACTGCGACCATAAAGTTAAGACAACCCGCTTACAGGAAACATCAACATTGTTTATGAATGATCCTAAAACATGACACTGTATACATATAATTCGATAACTACTCATTTCATCTCCACGATCTCAGATAAAATAATAATCAACAAGGTCACCGCAGGCATTGATTAATGGGAGGTTCTTAATATATTACTCACGATCGTGATTATTCGTTAAAAATGTATTTACATTAACTTTGACACTAATTAATAGGATTGGTGTGAAAACCTTCTTGGAGACCTTTATGATTCAATTAAAAAAACAAATTAGAATTAGTTGAGTCTAGATAAGTTGTTTTACTCAGAAGTCGCGAGCGCGTGTGAAAATCGAATCCGCTTTGATGGGTCGTGACGGCGCGGCTTGCCTTCAGCGCAGACTCATAGATATTCAGTTACGTAATAAGCGCGCTGGCGCTGGCATAGGTTTAGATCGTTACCTCTAAACGTGTGGATGTCTGCGGCCGTGGTCAGTGCACATCCAGTGTAGGCGTGGCCTCGGTTCGCGCACTAGCTCTGTGATTGGCGGAACATAAAAGGCAGTTGCATTTCACTTTGTACTTGTTCTGAATGTTAATTAAAAGGCAATTTTTTCGAATTACGCATTGCTAGTTAAATTATACGTTTTGCGCGAATATTAGCACGTTTAGCGCTAACGTTTACCTACATTGATTGCGAAACGATCTCGTATAATTTATATAGGTACTGAATTGATAAATATGTAGGCGGAGAAAAACAAAAGATTCGTTCACCTCGCATACTGAATACCGATGTGGGAAAGAAACAAAGCTTTGTGAATGAGATCTCATTTATAAAAACCCAATTCATTAATTAATAAACTATTAACTTCGGTTAGCCACCAACATTCAACTCAAAAATATTAATGTTTCCTTGTCCTGATTAACTTTGAGACGTGATTAATTGACATGATAAAAAACATAAATGTTACATCGAAAACACGACTAAATATTTTGTTCAGCGAAGAATTAGGAAAGTCATAACGGAACAGGAATAAGCCATTAAAGATATAGACCAATCTTATTCGTCAGGGTAATAAAAATTAAGTGCGCCGATCTCTTTGATCCAATGTGTTCCAAGTTGTCGTAGTGTTGTAACATTCTGTTCACACGTTATTACACTAATATTATAAACAGGTAAAGTTTGGTTGTATGAGGAAATATCTGGAAGTACCTACTGATCAGAAGACAAATTCCCGTAGGTAAGTAATTAGAAAAGTTTAAATTCTAGTCGCAATCTATCTCAGCGTGTAAATGTCAAAAACTTGTCAAAAATGTATGGAAATTAAAGGTAGTTTTGACTGATTGAAACTGATATCAGACTGTGGACGTTATAAAAAATACGAGAAATACCCCTTTGATATTTCACTGGTAGAAATCCACACTATTGTCAAGTGTGACAAGTTTTATAAGTGGTATAGTTGACTACAACGCGGGCGAATTTGCTGGCAGAAGCTGGTAATGATCATAAAGAGATAATCTTTAATACTTCCTCGTTTCCGTGGGAAATGCGGGCTACTACAATCTGCTCACGATGTTATCAACAATACAATTGGCAAGGTACAGAAACGTCAATCCTGTACTGACGTTTCTAATTCTTGGCAATCAAAGATTGCGATCATGTCTAAAGGGGCTGGAAATAATATAAAACATACCACGTCAATCATGTATCTAATACCAACAAAAATTGCACAGTAGTAAGGAATCTTCATGGTTTTGATTTCAATAGAGTTATAGCCTGTTTCTAATAATTTATTCACTAAAACAAATGTACATTTACAGATGCTTCGGTTTCATGAAGTGCTTCATTATTGATTGCAACTTCATCTACATTATCTTAACCGACCTCAAAATTCTTAAAAAAAAAGTAGAGAGGTGTCGTCGGACTCCCGGTTGCAACGAAGTTCCTTTCGCCGTATATTACAGGCATAATGAAATAAATTAACATCATTTGAGAGTAAAAAAATAAAGGAATGGTAATTAAATTGTAATTCGCACGTCTAAGTACCTATGACAATATAAGCTTGTAAACACATAAACATTCATATTAGGTATAGCAGAAGTGTCGTGATGGGTAATCGTTGGTGGTAGAATGTCGTGGTAGTTTTTCGGTCTAGGTAGCTCTCATTCGCCAAGTGTGAAGAGTGTAACGTGCGATTAGGAATTTCGTTCTAAAACATGTGGCGATCATGTTGTTTATTAATTTAGCGGGATTTGTTAATCTGTGCCGATTTAGCGCATGATTTTACGTAAATCCATATCTTATTAAAGTTATGTTTAAAACGACTTTTGCAATCTATTATGATAATCCGTAGCAGGTGCCTACGAAGTCTTTATCATGTGAACTGACAGAAATCCCAAACACTACGTTACACGTATATATTAATAATAATCAATATTTTCAATTTCAACCATTTTGACTGCCTTCTGTTTCAGCAGGTATATCCTACCTAAAATGATGATGAACACAGGAAAAAAACACTGGCACTCCGGTAGTGCCGACAGAAGTGAAAACTTGAACAATTACGAGTGTATTTTGTGAATCGTCTTATAAACAAAACACGCGTGTTAAGGTGTGTTCCTTATTTTATAGGGTTTTTTGCAAATCAGGTATGATGACCGCTCGCATGGAGCTCGTCGTCAGTTATATATCCGTGGTTCAGCGCCATCTCGTCGTTGTTGGATGAACTACGTAGTTAGTACGCGAGGCCCTCGTAGTTCTTCCCGATGTGCATAGATGGCGCTGTCCTCAACAACGCGCGTCTTACGTTTTACGTCTTACGTCTTACGAATTTTCGATCAGGGTCACGTGACCTGACGCGAGTTTAGAAGTTTTTACCCATTCCAAAAAAAGTACACAGCGCCGCTAAAGAAGTTTTCACTTCAAAAAATCTTTATGGAATTTAATGTAATAACTTTCCTGTAATTGTAGGCAGATAACTGTTATCGCTGAACTGAATTTACCGTTTCTACCTGCCTGATATTTTCAGAACAATGATAAAACTACATAGTAATTTCATAACTATATTAAAGGTTTTATAAACATTATAGTACCTACTAAAGACGATCACATGTAATATGTATGTATTCTGAAATACAACGTATAGGTACATTTTTTTAATATTGTATCAGTTCTCTTGATTTTTAACCCTATTATATCTACCAGTAAAATTTTAGCTGGTAAAATCCTTCGAATCGAACATATTTTCCTTTTTTTTCGGAATTTGTAAGGTAGAGAGGAGATTTCCTGCTATCTGTAAATAACCTATCATGATGGGCAGGAACAACTTCCCTTGCACTGATTCATTCCACATCCCGACCTAGATCTGTCTACCTTATGATTACGGCAATATCTCTTCCAAATCACTTGCTAATGCGGTCTGAGCGTAGCGGTTTCTCTGCAAAACCTATCATATTTGACAGATAGACTTTGTGATGGATACAATTATTGAGGGGGTAATGATGATTTAGCCATTTAAAATTACGTTAATCATGTAAACTTTTTACACTTTCATAGATATATAATTATATGTATACCCTCGTGGCCTACTGATAGGACAAAAAAGTAGGTCTACGATAAACCCTAATTAATGCAAAAATAGAAAATTATGAGGCAAACTGCAGTGCTGTGGTGCAAGATCACAAAATGAGGATGATCAAATATTTACAGGCCCGTTCTTAACCAGTCCTCGGTTAATAAACCCAAATAACAACAATAGTCACATATAATACGATCTGAGCAGCGACAAAAATACAAGAGCAATGTTTTCGGTTGACAATGAGACAAATCATAGACAAACGACTAGAACAAAGGGTTTCAATAGAGAATAGAATAAATTTAAAACAAACACTCGCTATGAATATTTTCAGTCGTGTCTAAACAACGACGTTCTCTTGCGATTGACTAGCATCCATGTATAGTTAGAATGGTATTATATTAAAACAAGCACCTTTTTCCTTCAATCGGTAATGGTTCCAGCCCTAGTATGGAGAGTTGTAATATTATATTCCTACCTACCTAATCTGCCAAACGACCAGATTAGAGAGAGAATAATGATGATTTATACCAACACTTTCCACCAAAACTGGCGTGCACCAAATTTTGGCATATTATATCGATCTATGTAGTATAAGAAGGTATACCTACCCACGTATTGCATAAGGCAAGTATACAGTGAAACAGAACAAGCTGAAATGAAAAACAACAATTGACTACAGACAATGTAGTTTTCATAATTTTTGTCCCGCATGTTTGGACTCGTTTTAACGTCATTGATAAAGTCTTCAAGGTAATTCTTCTAATCAAACAAGGTATAAATAATGAGTATCCAACATGGATTAAACAAATATATGTGGTTGTTACTTGTTGACCAACTATGAAACCTACAAAGTCGCGAGCTAACGCTAATAATACAGTACTTTGTTCAATATTTGCTTCTAATCAACACATTAGCAAGTAAACATCGTATGCCTGTATTGCCTATCAAGTTTTTTATATTACCAGTGGCAAAAGATCCTGAATTTGTTAAATAAGTGACCTTGAACGACGTAAATCGATATGGAGTCGTGCATTGCCGTACTAATGGCGATATGATGGCCAGTAGCATTAATTGCATAAAAATAGCGTTTCATTTTCGCGTCGTCACTTCTTTAATATGTCTTTAATAGTAAAACGTCGTTTTGTGCATTAATTGAAGAAGAAGCAAAGTAACAACTGATTAGTTATGGCATACAGTACAGGGGCTAATGACGAGCAGACTGCGATGGGCCGAGTTGATTACGTTGAATCTCAACTCTTAAGACTTGCTAGATCATTAGTCAAATGACTTCAAAAAGATAACAAAATAGATACCTAGGAGGTTATCTTCACAAAAATAATAACAAAGACGTACAATCAGTAGGTAGGTACTGCAGGAAGGAAAGCAAAACGCAGAAACAAGCACCTCTATCTGTCGCTAATATTATTGGAAATAAATAAAGCTGCAAAAACTACTGAATATTAAAATTCAGACAAAAATATTATTATCTCCAATATATTGTCCTTACAATATTTTCCTTCACCTTTTGCTCTGTTGGTTGTAAATTATGCACACACGTTTGAAAAACTTGTCAGTAGGTATACGCCCGATACACGACATTGACATTTATATGCGATACCCCTGCCAAGAAAAGTAACCACTGGCTTTTAATTTATGTCTTTTACGACTTTCAATCCTCAAAGGGTTGGGCAGAGGTGGTCTGAAATTTACAGATCACATTTTCAAATAGGTAGCAATAAAATGGAAGTAACAATCAACATTTTCGAACGGGATCTTATTTCATGGATTGGAACTGAAAATCGAAAAGAATAACTCCACTTACTTGGAATAAAATTGAAACATGAACCTCAATTTAGACGATACATGCTAATAAGTTAATTTCGATTTTACTCAGAAATATTTGTCTAACTTTGCGAATTCTTCAACAGCTACGTGAAACTACTTCCAGCAGATATTGTGTAGAGAAACCTGAGAGCTCCATAAAAATCTAAACAACACGGTCTACAGCTGCATATGGACGCATTCTCAGCACATGACTACCTGGCCAGCAAACAAAACAAAATATTATATTTTGATGAGTCGACAGGGCATTACCCTTTCTAAGTTTATACAAGACCTGCCACTTTTAGAAAAGTTGCAATGGCATTCGCGTGCACTTTTAAATAAACATACGTAGGTCTCATTTTACGATAGCGTAGATACTTATTGTTGGTAAATTCGATATGTGACGACAAAGTCCTTATCAATACAGTTTCAGTTTCGTGAAGATGTTAAAAAACGCGACCACATTATTTATGAGAGCAGTAGAAAACGAAAGTCAACTCAAACGATAAGAAAAATCCCATTGGTCAAGTTGACGCATGGGTAACCCATTAACGCGACAGAATGATTAACTTGTAAACTTAAATACATAGTAAAAAAATACAAAAAGTAAATAAAAAAGTTCAGTGTTAACAGTAATATATCAAAATATATTTGTAGTGTTCGGGCTTGGCATATTGCCCAGGTACCTATTATGTTCTCAAACGAAAACAGGAGCCATTTCGCGTTAATGGATTGGTTGAAAAACTAAAGCGCTAATTACATAATTACGTCCAAAGTTCATACAACATCCTTGGACAATTCCTGTCCTGACCCTTCAAGTTATATGAATGTTTGCTTAAACTTTTCCGACTGTAATACTCACCTACTCATTCAATCGTATTTCACATATACTTAATAACATTAGTTCTTAATCAATCGCTCACGATTTAGCTACTTGTTTATATTTATCATTAATGAAGTCTCCGTGAACCAAAGACGCTAACAAGAAACTATTAAAGTTAACTTGGTAATAAAAATCCCAAGAGAATTACATAAATATTGACCTAGTTACCAGTTCGCACTTCCCCGTTCGTTCAGGATGTCGAGGCATCCATTTTTATCTAACTACGCTTTGTCTGTAACTGCGCATCCCCCAACATTCGGAGTACCCGCTTCACAGACTTTTATCCGTTCTACGTCGCGTCGTCGTGTCCTATTATTATTATTATTCTTTTCACTTCAATTTTATTGTTCCTTTGTAGTTTCTGCAATACTCAATGGTTTATGATGTTGTCTTTTATTCTTAGAATTTCAACTTCATCTGTTATAATATGACCTAATTTTTACTGATCCGTGCTATTCTTTGCTCTTTTTCTTAACAAATGTTTCCTGTCGAAACAAATAAGACGCAACCTACATAATTTTATGTAAGTCAGTTTTGTTTGTGTTTCGTCCTTTCAAAATCACGCTGGCTTTTGTTTACTTTGCCAAATCTTGACACGTTGTTTCTATTTTCCATGTCGCACTAATTTGCTTTTGGAGTATCGTGACCTTGGAGCAGCAACTCTGTCCTTCATTTATCTGTGTCATGTTGTTCATTTCTCATTTGTCCACCTTATACCTCAAGAATAAACATTGTATCAATCTGTCTAGCTGGCGTCTCAATTCTTCATATTCCAGCGCTATGCTCGTTCGCACCTTAACTAATTGGATGAACGCCAAACAGGACCACCCAAACTATCTGACGCTTTATGATCATTGAACTTCTACTATCATGCTAATATAGTCGGCGTGTATGTATGTATGTTTCATACGAATCGTATTGTTCTTCTAGATCTTCTAGGTCCCTGGCAAGTATAAAATTATAATGTTATACACATTTGTTGTTACGTTATTGAATATGGGACACTGCCAAAAACCTATAATTTATTATCGGATACGTCTGTATTCAATATGAAAAATCTGATCCGATCAAAATTATTTATAATAGGATTATTATTAACTGGTGCGATTTTCCGACCCGAACACTCAAAGCTTTTTATTTTCATGTCAAAGAAAATATTTGACATTATGGTTTCAGGTTACTTTGCTTTGAAAGCATTTGAAGCCACTATCTTGAACAGATGAAAGGTTTGCACAGCTCCTGACAGGCTGACAGACAGGCCACGAGGCCGAATTGACAGGGCTACTCGTCAGAGAAGTTTGTTTTAGACTGGACTGGACTGTCAAGTTTATTATCCTTCTGAGTTCCGCAGATTCTATACTCAACCTCCAACCTAATAAAACTTCGTGAAAATACTTTATTTGACATTCCAACCACATTATTATGTATAGGCGATCAAACAAATTGTAAAATTTCACTTTTGTACTTTGTATAAAAGATATCAATAATCCCAGAAAACATGTGTTTGCAGAGCGATTTGTCGGAAATTTATGAAGACAGTTACGTGATTCGGTAGCTGATACGTAAATATTTGAAGATTTTTTATAAATATTTATCCAAACATTTAAGCCTACAACAAATCAAATCCTTTATGAAAGTGCTACTACTGCTACTATTACGGCTACAGTCCTAAAAAAAATATACATAGAGGAGGTACATACAGTGTTTTTTTTCAAAATTAACGGGTTCGATTCCTGGCTACAAATATTGATTTTTCAAAAATCGAATGATGCTGTTTTAGTTTTCATCAAAATCGAACACGAGACTCCTTTGAGTACTTTTCGTTATTCCTTATAGTTTCGGATTTGGCCATCCACGCCCACTTGAAAAATTCAGCCTGTTTATACCAGTTGCATCATGATTTCTGAATCAGATGTAATGTTTACGACAAATTTTGTAAGAGCCTGGGAAGAACTTGGTCAGCAAGTAAAAACGTTACATACATAAACTGTTAGTTAAATTACTTGACAGCTATTTATAGTCAAGCATTGGATAACAATTAGCAATGCAGACTTAGTAACTTTTTAACATCAGCAATCTCCATCAAAAGCAACGAAAGAAAAATAACTCCGGTTCATGTATTGTCTACTAAAATATAAACAAACGAAACTGTTTATAATGCATGTATTACATTATACACTAGTGGATATTTTTTTACATCGACCTGAGCCTGACACTTGGGCAGCTGCCAAAAGCCAATGTTTTGCTCGTAAGTGAGAAAGTACAACGCAACGAAATGGAGGATTACGTAGTTCTAGTACAATAATTTAGGAAATAATGAATTAGCTAAGAATGAAAAATAGTATTTTAACGATCCCGACGTCCCCTGTAACCTACAGACTTTTTTGTGTCTGCATTTCATTGCATTATCTGTTCAATATTAGCTAATCATTTATCAGAGAGAAGTTTTTCGGAACGACCGCGACGTGAAAACATATTACTGGCCTAAAGTTACGATCGTAGATCAAAGATATCTTATACAGCAAGTATACTTGTTACCGCAAATTTATTTTTAGACATGCTTAAGCAGCACTGGCAAAGCTACAATTTAGCAAAATTTTTGCTATTTCTGCGTATATAAGCAATAACCAGTGTATGGCCGCACGTGCGTGTCACGACCAGCGTTCACACCCAATATACACATTAAAATTAAATAATAGCTCAAGGCCTACTGTTATTTTCGTTTTAATACAACAGCAGCTTTCCGCCACACGTTGATCGGAGTTTTTATTCACACCAGCAGGCAACTTGCCATACGCAGCATGTGTTAGAATCCTTAGGTCGCATAATCATCACACCGGCGCATTATCCGGCTCCAAATAGAAATGGGTGGTTGATAAAGTATTTAATTGAAAGAGAAAAAGCTGTGATTTATGAACAGCATTGAGTATCGAACGGTTTGATTCGATTATGCGTTTCGCCCTGAAAAACTTTTTTGTTGTGTGGAAAATTCTCTTATGACCACAGTGAGTTTCGAAAACCGCTTTCATTCCAATGTTTTTCAGCTATTTTATTTTATGTTACACGTGCGACTGCCGTTTCATTAATTATAATTCTGAAGAATGAACGCAGATTTTAACATGACATATCCTGCCTTCCGTCTTTTATTTGAGAAATAGGGTTTTTACAGCCAACTAGGCATCTGTAGAGGTCGTAGCAATAAAGATGAACGTGAACAAAATAAACATTTTCCAATCATTCGATCTCGACGAAAATAATTTAAATTGGCATCTTGGCGTTTTCATTGGCGCAAGATTTTTAATACGTCGCGTAAATTGTTTAGCGTAGGTACATGCTGATATGTTATGACATGGTTCAACAGTATTATATTTTACGAATGCTTCAATTTGAATTCATTCATTGAAACATTTATTCTATTGAGGTTTTTCAGAACGTGTTGTGGGCGAACTATGATTACGTAACATTTAGTTAATGAGTTCAACGTTTCGGAACATGTAATTTGGAGCAATAAAATCTGTGTACTAGTGCTGTGTGCTTTATGGCATATTTTGTTGATTCCACGAAGTGGTTCATGGTACAATAGCGAGGAAACCATGACATATTTATGTTGATGCGATCCGTGGTATTAACCTATATCCGCACACAAACATGTCAAAGCAAATGATCTTTCAATATAGTTTCACCACATTTTCGTTTATTAGCTAATTCTGTCAGCTCTCCAGTAAACTCAGGACATTACCGACAATGTCGTTCCAACTCATTATCTTAATTATGTAGTCGCCTGTTGATAAAGTTAAGTTACCTAACGTTGCTGTTAAAATGTAAAAAACAAAATATTTTTTCAAAAAAACATAAATGTTTAGTATATTTGAAAACAAAATTAACTATAAACAAATGGAAATTAATGACGAGTAATTAGTATGGCAAATAATAGCGTGTTTGTGTATACTAACTCAAAGGCCGCCGGCTCTCCCTAGAGCGATGGTAATGAATTGGGCTCGTTAGCTGTCATAACTAAGCCTGAAAATACGTTTTTAATAAAATCGACCTAATTCTGTATTTTCCTGCTCATCAAGTTTTTTTTAACACCGAGATAATAATACCTAAGCACGAACACGCACAATGGTCCACCTGAAGACTAAGTGCGGAAACCAAACCTAACATAGAATATAGAACAGAGAACCTAAGCACAAAAAGTTTATCATTAAATTATAAAATGTGGATAGTTAATTTGACTTTTATCTGTGAAATGCACTTTTCTGTTTTAATTTATCAAATCTTGTATATATTCTTTTTTAAAGTACCCACTGTCTGATTAGTCAGGTAAGTATACCACGCCCACTCCAAAATCGTTTGCAAAAACACTGGCACACATACACGACAATAAAACTAGAAAGTGACAAGTCCGTTATACTTTCCTGACGCCTTATCAGTAAAAAAAAAAAACAAAATGTAATGTTTATTTAAATAAAACATTTTTTTCAAATTGGCAGTGCCAACGTTCTGTGCGATAGGTATCATGTTTTAAAATAAGCTTTGGTAGGTGCCTATGTCTATATAATAAGAAGGCATAGCAGTATCATCATGAAACAGCAAAGTGCGGATTTTCATTTCGTAGAAATTGAGCGATATCGATTTGAGTGTAAATAACTTGAGATAAAATACCTGCCTGTCAATTGTGGCTGACCACATTCGGCGATAGAATGACCAAAATTCGGCAGTAAATGCAAAAAGAAAAAGAACCGAGCGTTTATTTTAGGTAGTTTTTGTTCTAAGACATCATTTTCATAAATACTAAGCACAACATTTTTACAAATTTTCTAAATTAAAAAAATGTATTTCTAATATTACATAATTGACGTGTTCCACACTTCATAACTGACGAAAAAACTGCTCAATACACGAGACAATTTGCATATTTTTGTGATCATAAGAATAACTTAAGCTCTCGAATACCCACATTATGGTCATTATTATAGTCCGAATGGTACAGTTGCGGACTAAAATATATAAAATATAATGGCTTTACCGTAGGGTGCGGCTAGTTTATATCCAATATATCTCGACGGAACGACAACAAATCTATTATTTTTAATAGATTTGTTGCATTCAATCATCATTCAATAAATGATATCTCGTTTTAAGGGATATTTATTGATTAAATTGACAAAAACTTTATTGTTTCCAGTATCGAGGATTAGGCGGATTAAGAATTTATTTCTATTGTGTGAACTGAAATTCAATTAAATTATACTTGACGACAGGGCTGAAATTGACGGTAGCTACTAGTTGTAAAGATTTACTATAATCCATACCAGTTCACCAAGCAGCTGAAAGATACTGCATTATCCTAGCTGTATCATGCACATTCATTATAAGCTCCGCGTTTTAAAGAGATCCTGAAAAATATAAAGTACCTATGCTAGGTCACTAACTTGTTTATCAGGCGGTTGCTAGTTGGCCATATTTCACGATTGTGACACTATTTCTTGTATAAAAAGCAATGTAGGTGCACATCCTTGTTAAAGCCATCTATCATCAGCAAAACACGCTTCCATGATCATTTGAGAAAAAAAAACACGAATTTAAAATGCATTTCGCATTTTCAGTCGCCACCTATTCCAGCCTCTGAATCAACAGCAACATGAGAAGCTCCATAAAAACAATATGTCTGCCCACACGCAACCTTCACGTCGCTAATAGCTAGACCAGCTCAAACACTTTCAAACTGAATTTAAACGTGCTCCTAATAACCTTCGCAAATCAGCTGGGACTGAAATTATACGCACGTCAAGTTGTATCAGACAGATGATTTGTTATACATATGTTTGTGTAAAGTAGGGTGTGAGCATATAAAATAAAATAAGAGGTTATTTTTGTTTAATTAGAATTAACGTTATTATTAGCCACCATTGCTCCTGTTTTTGACAGTTGAATTTCGTGCAAATTTTCACGGCTGTCGTTGGGGAAGCTGGTAGAAACGTCGTGTTTCGGTTTTCTAATCTAATAAAACTTCTTCTTCTAGCTAAGCGTTTATTTAACCAATAAATTGGCCACGATAGTTGAATTGAATAGTAGATATTTCTCAACGTCAATTTAACGGCTAATAAGTAGTCATCCAAGTTACAAATTATAGAAATCATTGGTACCAGAATATCATAAATCGCAGCAAGATACACGTTAGCAAATTAAACGGTCCATGTAATAACACATGTGTGAATGCCTTAACAAATGAGGCCAAGCTCGTGATTGGCCACACCTGTGCAAGAGGTTGAGGACAGCAGTCAACTTTTTATGAATAATATTCCTAATTTATGAGCCTCTTATTTTTATATTACTTCATGATTTGCCGAGTAGTTATCAATCAGTTGGAGATTTTCGACCTCACACGATTTGAGGTTTCACTGGCACTTTAACAGTTTAAAGTGTTAACTTGAAGTACCTAACTGCCTAATCTTATATTTTTACATCATTCTTGAGTGACGTCTGTACGTCACTTCGTTCTAATGATCGTTAACAACAATGGATAAATGATTTTCGTTCCACGCTTCGTTGTTAAAAATTTGTTACGCCTAACATTACATTATTTTTTTAAAGAAAATCATTTAAAGATTGTAATTTATGGCTTGTCAGAACTGTAGCTAAAACGGATATAGGAAAGCATATTTATAATATCACAGGAATGCCCCTGTGCATTGTACAAATGACTGCACAGACTATAATCACTTTCTGAACCTGGATTATGTCTTCTGCACGAATTCCTTGTGGTTTGGTTTTCGATATAAATGCAATTATTATACTTGTGACACCCGCACGACATTTCCCTCCTTCAAAGCTATTGGTGCGTCTACGCTTTATCTTAACAATTTTAGCAACTCAAGAATTAAAACCCAACATCCTGACAAATGGTATCTGTATCACAAGGTTAACAAGTTCAAACAGTTTCCTTCGACTCGAGTTTAGTTGGAAAACGACGTCGTTATCGCTATCAGTCACCGGTGGCCGACGTTCTCCGACAAATTGTTATTGAGCCGTACCCGACGCGATACCGCGACCCCGCGGTCAATACAAGGAGCTTTCTTATCGACCTAAATGTAGGTAAACTTTGCAATTAAAATCCATTTGACACAAAAGTCAACACCAAGCCTAATGGACATGACCCGCTCTAAAACAATGGGCGTTTTGACGTTGCTTCCACTGACCTACATTTTACAACACATCAACATCATACAACTCGGTAAGTACAAGACATAAAAAGCATCTTAAGTTTGAATACCTACTAGGTTCAACTGGTTAACACGATAGTGTTGAGTCCCTCGTTAAAATTATCAAAAGGCAAAAAAAATAAAACATTCCTGATAACACTTGTAATAAACAACTCAGTTCGTTCTGAATGAAAACATTGTTCAGTGCAAACAAAACGCTTGACTGCAGGTGGTAATATGTTATAGAATAAACTACATGTCTATAATATTCACCTCATTAGCGACATTCTTCAAGAGTCTGTACAAATTTGTCTTGGCGTGGCGCGTCGTCGGCGCGTTTGATGTGCGGACCCCGCGATAATTACAGAATTAATGGCTTGATACAGAGAAGCAGTTTTTATCGCAATTAAGAGTGCGCTATCGATCGACCCAGTTGCGCTACACAACGCTGCACTAATTCACAAGTACTTAACCTTGGAGAGAACCAAGCAATTTGCTTGTGCTTAGTTTTAATATTTATTGTGAGTGAGTTCCAAAACTGGAGCGCTGTGTCTACATTTTCATGGACCCCGAAAATAAATCCCAGTAAACGCAATCGAATCATTACGAAAATTATTCCACAACTGCCAACACTTGAATGATACTTAATAGGATCTAACTAAACGCGTGGAGTCCGCTCGTTCCAGATATCCATAAGCGGTATTAATCACTCTAATTGGACCTTCAGTTCGCCCTGTTTTTTATTTACGTTGCAAATATCCACTTAGCAAATAGAGCCTTGTTATTCATTAGAAACAGTTGGGCATAATCTGCGTAGCAAAAATGGAACGCCTAAATAGCACGCAAGGTTAATGTGTTGCAGTATATTAAAGGCGTCAATAAGAAGCTGACATTCCTAGAG
Source organism: Luperina testacea (assembly GCA_927399505.1). NCBI lineage: Eukaryota > Metazoa > Arthropoda > Insecta > Lepidoptera > Noctuidae > Luperina > Luperina testacea. The sequence continues at coordinate 9,541,481 of OV656768.1, read as the reverse complement.
CGACCTGTAACCTGATTACTGCGTACAATCTCGGGTCGCGTGGCAATGACAATCTTTCTTTATCTGTGCGGTGTCTTTGATGCTCACACATTTAATGCAAACAGAGTACTGATTTCACTCCTAACTTCTCTTCACTTTATTTGCAAAGGAAATGTTTCCTGATATAATTTTCTCGAAAGTACCTAGCTTCCTTAGTTTAGGCTGGCGGTGGCCTGATCGATACATTGAAACATCTCCATACAAGCTCGCTGACTCACTCAAATTACCATAAAATGCAAATAAGCTTGGATAAAGAAGGTGAATTAACAAATTGAAGACATTTTTATAGTTGGAGGATACACGCGCATTTTATTACGCGCCAGTGGCAAAACTAAAGTGGTATTGTTTGTGCCAGTCATATCTGCTGGCGAACCAGAATCGTTCTGCAGTAGTAATGGTGGAATAACGTGCTTGTTGTAAACATAAACAATGATTAATGGAGTTCCGAAATGTGTTTTCTTCGGTTAGTGTTCCATTGTCGTCTCATTACAAATGGATACTTTTTGGTGGCGGTTTCCGCAAATTTAGTCTCCGGTAGACTTTCCGTGCACCTTGAAGGACCTGTCGATCTATTCTGAAAAAACCTCACCGTGAAAACATTGGTGAAGTTGAGCTGTCAACAGTGTCAATCTCTAGCATCAGGTGGAATGACAGTTGAATTCAAGTTTACTTCACCTAAGTTTTCAAGGTGATATTTTACAGAATATACCGGCAGATTTCTTTCTAATAGTATGTGTTATAAGAACATGGGTTCTTATAACACATACTATTAGAAAGGTCATTAAAAGAATCTTAATTCTTAATAATAATTATTAATCATGTTGTCAGTTACACCAACAAGCCATTGATTGGGCTATATGATAATCATGAAGTGACTGCGCTCGAAGACTATCATTCACATGAATCATGATAAAAATCTCATCATAATTTTGTAAGATAAAATCGATTAAAGCGTATTATTTTCGAATCTGTTTTCGACTATCGCTTTACATGTATTATACCATTAAGTAGATATTTAAGTACGTGCATAAAACCTTCAGCCTGCACGAAGCAGTTAATTTATTGGTCGTATCTTTATCACTTAATCTTAATTAAGCCCTCCTAGATTATTTTTATCTCGGAAAATTTGCAATTACAAATGGCCGTCCGAGTCGTCTCCGCCTGACCCGTTTGTGAGATGTCAAATATTGGCTTCGTGCAAACAATCTTATCCGTGCGTCCGTTTACTTGGCTCTACATATAGGGGGTACGTGCACCCACTGGCTGTATGTATACAGTACCGGACGTTAATTAAAAAGAGTATTCAATTTTGTTTGATCAAGCAAGAGTTTATAATAAAATGTGTGTATTTAAGGCCAAGTGATCCTAGAATAGCTTACTTCAAGGTTTTCAAAATCAAGAAAAAAGATAATATGGAAAACATGTACGATGCGATAGATAAACAGTTTACTAGTGCAAGTAAAAGGAAGAAACAAGGACATGAGCTGTCAATCAAGCGTGTTTATAATGATGTTATCTTTTCAGGGACATCTGCAATAACTGCGTTGACAAATCGTAATATTGGAATAGGATAGGGTACCAGCCGAAGTAGATGAGCACGATGACCACAACATAGTAGATATTATAAAACGTTGGGCAATATATAACCTAACCAATATGGCGAGTATTAAAAATCGATAATTTTATAATAGTCATAGCAAGTTACAGCCCTTCGACCTGCAAATTATTATGAATAATTTTGTTTACAACTCAAATATTTATTTTAGTTAGCATGTCCATTAATTTATCATTCGTGTTTATCGATGTGAAATCTAAAGATCTTTAATTCCCATTTCTCTGCCCACGGTTGAAATTATTCGAAGTAATTTGTATATTTTATTCCTATCCTAGAGCCATTGACTATAAATCGTTGGCTGTGATGAAAATAAATAAAAGATTAACTTTAACAACTATTAACTTTATGGATGAGACACGGCATAATTGTTTATCGAATTTGCTTTATAAGGGCTTAATCAAAGCATAATTTATATTTTTTTCAAGTACATCAAGATGGGCGGCTTTGTGTCTAAGACGATTACAATTTTTCCTTATGAAGAAATCCAATGTTATTTCAATAAATGTATTTTGTTTAATACTACATCATGTTTTATTTAACACACGTAATAGGAAGATGGAATCATATTGTATGGCTACTAAGTACTTTTATTTAAAGTACTATCGTAAGGACTCGGCTACAAAATTAAAATACATTTCATTGTCTTGTTTTAATACTTTTAATCCATTAACTTTTATATTTCTTCATCTATTCCAAGTTTTTCCGCTATCTCAATCATTCTAAACATTCGTTTAAAACTCTGTATACCAGAAGTGTTGAAGCTATATTCCATATTAGCTGTAATAAAATCAACAGTAATTACGCCTGTCCACACAATATTACTTAATGATAACTATTAACGTAGGGTCAGACGCTTCAATCAAGAATTTGACGTTGTTGATGTATTAATATGCGTGGGTGTCGACGTTCGTCCTTCGTTGCCCACTTCAAGTGATCGACGTCCACTCGAAAATTACCGAATACACAAAACAAAAACAAACAGAGTCATGTTAAAGTTTTAATGCGAGTGTCGCAACAGTGCTCCTCCCAAACGTAGAAGCCGAATTGACCTTCTGCCAAGGGCAAACAAAAAACATCGAATAATAATAAAGAAACATCGAATTGAAACACCAAAGGTGTTAATTTATTATTTCTGTAAACGCAAGACTTCCGCCCTTTGAGCTGTAGGAAGTGATTAAGTACTGTTTCGATATAAAAAATAACAAAAGTTTGAACATATTATTCTCACGATCAAGTACCACCAACCAAATAGATATGTGTGAAGGTAAAATAAACTTTAGAGGTAAGTGTTGATCAATATTTCTTGCAGTTAACTCCCATCATGTGCGTTTGTTTGCTCTACCTACTGATCTTGTGTAACGACTCACCTACATGCACATTTAGCCAACGATTTGGAAGAAATATTTTTCATCGTCGATTTGTCTAATTTGTTTACGTATTTTCCAATCAGCAGCAGTTAAATGCGAAGGTTCATTATACATGGTGCGCTACAACACGTGCATGTGTATCTGTGTGCGCTTTGAATATTGAAGTGTTAAAACAAACGTACTAATTAACATCCATTCAGATGTGTGGAGGCCACGTTGATTCATGTGTGCTGCTTGAATGTTCTTATCACGGATGTGTGCACTCTTAACGTTAAGTGGAATATGGTATTCAAGTCACCGTATTGTTGCTTAGAAATAAGTTTTAACATCGAATATTCCATTCCAAACGTAGGTATGTTTTCCTTTGTTCCGAAATTGTGTCACAACAATCTTGTTTTCGGATATATCCATATATTTGCCGGGCTCTCTTATTAAACTTGTCTGGTGCATGGTACGATGAAGTGGCAGATAAAACAGATCTAGTGACCTCTTTTGAGGCTGGGGCATTGTTAAAACGATTATTTTCGATGTGCGGTCGGTCGCTATAAAAAATCATTGGGCTCGTGGGCGGAGGACCATTCATGAGTCCAGTTTTGTAATAGCACTTATGCGCCTATATCATATGTTTATGTTATAGCTGTGGTAAAAAGAGATAATGATTACATCGTATTGTTCAACAGTGTCTGAAAATATTACATAATGTTTGTGGCCGGCAATATTGTTAAGCTGCGTTTAGACAACACAAACGCAGGTGATCATGATTGTGCTCTCTGGAAGAGATGAAAAGGGGAAGATGTTGTTAATATTTTGAGTTACTGACGGAAGTATAGTCCGTAATATTTGTAATATAAACTGCCTTTATGATGACGAGCGGCGGGAAACAGGCTGCGTACGTGAGAAATAATATTTGAGTCTGGACGTTGTGCAATATCTTAATAACTCTCTCCTCTTCTGTTATTATCTCGAGGACTCTCCGTATTATCTTGTAAATTGCTTCGCGATTTCGAATGCGAACGCTTTCATCGTGCCCTAATAAAATTATTTCATTGGTTCCCGAGTAACTTTTTGCTGTCATATATTTGGTGTTTTCTTTATTTAGCTAAGTGTTATTATATTTCCGTATTGGAAAATTATTTCATAATACCGTGATTCATCACCTGTATATGGATAATAGATATTTATAATGATATTTATATACTTATATTTATTTATGATATTTATACGTCTATTTTTATGGTAATCTTTTATTGCATACCTTAGGTTCATACAAATTATAAATCTACCACTCACTTATAAGTACTTCGTTGCATTTCTTCTTTTGAATGAGATTTTCAGTTTCTTATAGATTTAATTAATCTACCGATTTTTAACTGGTACTTATCACAGCATTCGTTCCACTCCTTTGTTGCATTCATTCATGCTTCAGCCTTCGGTATCAAAAATATTTTAAATGGCAAAGTTTTGCAATACAGAATACATACATTAAATTATTAATTTATTATTTACAATATTGTGTTCCATAATATTATCGAGTTTTTATGTAATAATGCAATGAGGTATTTGCTTGTACATTCGTCTTTTATCAATTAGATCGTTTATTTGCTTTTTGATGGCGATACTATTAAAATTGTTTAATCATACCGATTAAATAGTTAACATTATATTCAGTATTCAATAGAACAATAAAGGTAAGTTACCACATCAATATTACACCTAAAGGTTATCATAAAACTGATATTAATTAAATATCACACACGTTAAGAATTATAATTTGATTTGATGTATCCTAAACATGAGTTCCTAGAAAAACAAGACTTATTTCTTCCCAAAGTGTTACATTATCCACATCTGAAGTTGAACTATACGCGACAGAAGTGCATGGCTATAGAATATTTTAGGCATGTTGTATTAGACTTTAGTTCATGTCCTAATGTAATTCATCAGTTGAAAATTCGTTAGTTCGTCCATTGTTCTCTGGAGTATTGTTCAGTCGCCTGCTAGGCGCCAATAAGTACGCGACGCAACTTGATATTAGGTTAACTCAACATAACGATCAATAAATATGTTTAACTACAAAACGGTTCTACAGAATAAGGTTATGCCCGAAAATTTCGAAATTGTAGAGTTAAATTAATGTTATTGACCTTTTCAATGTCTGATACAATCTTTAGGTTTTAAGGACCGTTATTCTCGTCAGCTAAGGCAGAAACTGAGTGAAAATGACATATTACTACTAACCTATATACTTAATACCTTTTTTTGTTTTACTTTTGTTACTACTTGTATTAATTAACCTGAAACTTGAACTTGACTGTAACAAAATTAATCAATGACAATTAATTCTGGAAATTTCAACTTTGCGGTGTACCTATCTACGGCAAAGTTGAAATTTCCAGAATTAATTAGAAGTTATAATTTCACAAATAATTAATGCCCATTCAATGAAGAATTACACAAATAAACAAATAAATTACTCATATAAAATTAATAATACCTAGGAAAAGTTTTGTTTTAAATTTTTTGGGGATATATAAAAATCCGTATCTTTTCCTTAGTTAATTCAGTACGTAATTATGCCTAAATAATAACTATCCCGTAGGTGTATATGTGTTAGAATATTTCAGCAGAGGTTATGTAAGACGGGTTGACGATTTCAGACTTATATGGAACGAGTCGAGGTTCCTCACGATGTTTTCCTTCGCCGAGGTGATCAATGCGAGTTCCTTATCTGTATGAAAAGAGACCTTTGACCTGTAGTTGGACAATGATAGGCTTGTATTAAAATGTTATGTAAAATGCTCTCTTTTATAGTTTCTCTATTTCCGTAGTTTCAGGTTTTCCCCGCGCTATTACGTTTGTTTTCGAACGATAAAGCAATATCAAGCGGCATTGTATTGTTTTAGCGTTTTAGGCTATAACCAACAAATTGCCGACGGCACACTAATATTTTTATATCTTTACAGTGTTTCAGTTATAAAAGTTTTGTATTTTAAATTATGTAACAGCTATTCATTATTAGGCTAAATTAAATTTAAAGGGAGATGCAGTGTTCATGAGTTCGTGCTAGGCTCTAATTGTCTGAAATTCTAGTGTTTCTAAAGGTGTCTACATATTTTATCAGCTACCTGATAGCGTCAATTGCATTTAATAGGCTGTTTATATATACGTACAAATCTCTAATCAAAAACCTACTATACTGGCTGAGAGAAAGAGGAAGGATTTTCAACTAGTGAAAGAGGTTATGATTTTCATCTTTCAAGTAAGATTCTTATTAGATTTTAACGGTGAATATAAGGCAAATATGATATTGAAGATCAAGAGCTTTAACATTGTACCAATTGTAAACAAGTTGAAATGCAGAAAGAGTATTATAAATATAGTAACGTAAGTAGGTACCTAATGGAAATAATACTAGCAATGCAAGTGAAAACGTATCAATGGCTAGGTGCTAGCTACAATAAAACATAATGTTTGAAAAACCTTTAATTGCATGCAATTTACACATTCCTTTGGCTATCAATGGTGTGCCATGCGCTCGCAAAAATGTACGGAATGTGACAATTTGTTATCTAGCTTAGATTTGACGAATTTATCTGTTGTTATCTGCTGTAGTCGACAAATGCATTTTGTATGGAAAAACAACAAGGTTTTGGAAGATCTGTTCTTCACATTTTTGTCTAAAGGCATGGGTGAAAAAAGTACTTATGGATATGGAGGGGACACTAGATAAGCTTTTACAAAAAAGGGTTGTCTAAGATCCTAAAAAATAAATATTGAAAATTCTAAATCTAGATAAAGTACAAACACACAGAATTTAATAATCTAGGATTTAGAAACTGTTATTGATGATGAAGATAATCCAAAGCGAAATGTAGAGACAGACAACTGAAGAAAAAGGTAAAAACATCTGCTTAGGCTTAGCATATCAGACAGACATCAAACACATTACAAGCACTATGTATAATTATGTAATCAAATCATATGTTCCCGGAAAGTACAAACTAAAATGTATATTTACTTTATTGATCAACAAATATAAATGATTAGCAGCAGCGTGTGAAGGAACACGTACGTGGTGTACCACCGCAGTGCTAATCAGAAAAGGATTGCTTTGAAGCGGTTAGCAGAGAAAACACATGAGAAGAAAAATGAATACATCTGGATCTAGTACCACTTTGAAGACATAAAAGCGAAGCGAAAAAGCCAAGGTCACACGTTGTTAAGCCTACCTCAGCACGTGCTGGGCACTGTGTACTCCAAAAAGTCCCTCTGGATGCTCCTGGCACTCCTGGCGGGCACTGCTCCAAGTCCCAGCGAGAACAACTTGCAGCACAGCCTCAGTCTCACTGAGATCAGGATCAGGATCGCGAGTCGTATCGCGTCCGCACCACCCGGCACTTCCACTACACGCCGACCGATCAAAACATAGCTCTCACGAACCTTTTCGACACACAGACTCGATTTGCAAAATTTATTCATCGCATCCGCCGAAAACACGTATAATTTTTATGAGCTGCACCGAAAGTACGCTCGGAACTGAGTGTTGACTCGGATCCTGAATGTTTTCTTTACGTCCGACATGTATTAGCACCAATAAACTCTGAGGAAAACACCATAGACGCTAACGCAGCTCGAGAGCCGCCGGAAAACTCGATTTCGCACGTTAAACAATATCGAATGCGTGCGCTCGCCGGCCACACCACCGCGCTGTAAACAGAGAACGCGCCTCACAACACACGCACACACCGGCGCCTCACGTATCGCTCGCACACATGCGCAACAGCCACTGCGCGCGCATTCTGACTCGAGACAGAAATAGATGTCGCGTCAACTTCCACCAATCACAAGCGAGCTCCATCACGCCAAAACGACTTCTGATCGGTTGAGGCTCCATTGATAGATTGGCCACCACAAGGCGTTTCAATTCGCGATTAACTGAATGTTTTTGATAAAATTTAAGTGATATGAAATCTTAACGGTTGGAATTATCGACGTAATCTTTGAAATCATAAAAATTGTTTTGGTGCACTTGGATGATAGCGAGACCAGAAATCAGAGAGCACCTGCGCGAAAACGCAATACATTTTGGCGCGAATTTTAATCAAAATGATCGTTACCCACTTCCTACTTTGTTCTAGATTACGGATCTCTGATAGTGTCGTCTGGTAAAAATATCTTTATTTGAGAAAATTCTTGATATATACGTATAGGTATAATCTTTTCGTGTCACCAAACATTTTAAATTGTAGAGAACAATTTCAGTTCCAGGATGTTTAATCGTATTATTTGTAGGTATTGCTCTAAAATTTAAGTTCATCCATTCCAAGTTTCATGCTTATTCTTAAACAAAACCAAATAAATGTTATTGGCGTTTTATTTCATTAATGGTTTGAAATCAAGTTTGGAGCAATACACACGTAGAAACAGTGTTTTGCTTGTATATTGAAATCAGGGGTCACGATCACCCGTCTTTACTTGTTATTAGTGAAGGAAAATAATCTCTAATTGTTCACGATAGAGTTGATATTCAAAAAGCAGGAGATCTTAAAATCTTATGTAATGGTGTGGTGGTTAATAGATTATTACGACTATTGTGTATGTATGCGTGCGCAGCTTTGAATGTTGAAGGACTATTAGTTCTTGGTTGGTTCCGTGAGCTTTTATAACTTGTAATTTAAAATATTCGTAGCATCGAATTTTGTGTAGCAATTGAAATACAATTTTCTTTAACCGTAGCAGAAATATATTTTTTCGGTGTTTGGCGTGAAATTCGTGCATATTTTGTTACAGTCATTTAATAAGTACAAAAAAAAATAAAGCAAGAAATGTAAAGAATTCGTAGCACGGTTTCGAAACGTGTTAACTTTTTTTCATACCAAATGACTTGGCACACTGCAAAAAATACTATTGAAACTTTTTCTGGTGGTAACAAAGCACTTTCCGAATGAATATGGATGGTTTTGGTTCCTCACCTACGTTAAGTACGGTATCATGAGATAAACCAAAAATACAAACTTAATGTAAAAAGGTTTTGCTCTTGTGTGAAAGATTATCATCATCTGCCTAGCCTTTTCCCAACTATATATATTGGCGTCGGCTTCCAATCTAACCGGATGCAGCTGAATACCAGTATTTTACATGCAGTGACTGCCTATCTAACCTCCACAACCCAGTTACTGGTTAACGCCTTGGTAAGACTGATTGTCAGACTGACGACCCGTAACGACTGTCAAAGATCCAAGAACCACCCATCCACGGACAAACCGCGGCAAGGTGCGGCTGTTATTACTTAGCCACGAGCCCCTCGTGTGAAATATTACCTAAACTGAATTTATTGAACTTTTGTTTTCAATAAATTCAGTTTAGGTTTTCAGCTCTCTGGCTCTAGGTACGTTATGTAGACTTGCAGGTAACTTCGCCTCGGGAAGCGTATGACCAGCTGTAGAAGCCTCTTGACTGAGATAAAGATGCTGCTCTACGCTACGTCTCTATGACACACGATTTATTATCCCTCACTTCTTAGCCTATTCCTACAGCAAAGGGTCGAAAACGGAAAGCGGTAACCCTTTCGGTCTCCTCCTGTCCGAAAGGGTTACCGCTGGCCCGGAACATAAAGGGCTAAGGAAGGAACACGTGTGGGTTTTGATTTCCCATATTCATGAAAAAAAAAATCCTTCAGCATATCCGAACTTCATAAAATAGGTAAAACAAAAAGTAAAATCTATGAACACATTTTGGCACCAGCATCTTAATTGCGTAAAATACTTTCAACCACAATCAGACTTTGAAGGATATTGCTAATCCGTTGCTTCATATGTTCAAGAAACTTCTCTGCTCAACAACGTAAATAACGCAATGAATGTTGTTGAATTGTCAAAATGGAAGCCATTGCCACTGTTAGTGTGTTACGCAATTACCCCGCGGAATTTCGAAGAACGTATTCGTAACACTGGGTATTTGTGCCAAATGCCATTTCTGCGAAGAGTATTACTTCTCTGAAATTATGTCAAAAATTAATTATTAATAGCAATTAATAAAATAGTCGGTAGCTCTCTAGTTTTATTTATTTATATGTATATAATAAGTGACAATTCAAATTAAATATCATCTAAAATTGGCATCTCAGTAACCACGCAAATAACAAGTATGCATGACATTTAACTTAAAAAATATTAGAGACAACGGAGAACAATAAAAAGTGTGTCTAGCAGATCTTAATCTAGAACACTACAAAACAAAAAAAACACTGGCACTCCGGTAGTGCCGACAGAAGTGAAAACTTGAACAATTACGAGCGTATTTTGTGAATCGTCTTATAAACAAAACACGCGTGTTAAGGTGTGTTCCTTATTTTATAGGGTTTTTTGCAAATCAGGTATGATAACCAAAGTGACTGGTTTATTCTTCTCGTGAAAGGAATTTATTCAGATTTACAAATAAGCACACAGTTATATATCCGTGGTTCAGCGCCATCTCGTCGTTGTTGGATGAACTACGTAGTAGTTCTTCCCGATGTGCATAGATGGCGCTGTCCTCAACAACGCGCGTCTTAAGTTTTACGTCTGACGTTAGTACGCGAGGCCCTCGTAGTTCTTCCCGATGTGCATAGATGGCGCTGTCCTCAACAACGCGCGTCTTACGTTTTACGTCTGACGTTTTACATCTGACGTTTTACGTCTTACGAATTTTCGATCAGGGTCACGTGACCTGACGCGAATTTAGAAGTTTTTACCCATTCCAAAAAAAGTACACAGCGCCGCTAAAGAAGTTTTCACTTCAACAAGTTTGAGCTACATAGACGTGCACTCTTCACACTGTCTAAATAGAACGTCTGTATGAAGCAAAATTCATGGAGAAAATATCAATAGGAAAATCTACTAATACATGTGGTATTTAAGGTGGATGTAGGCAATTCAAAAACGCAACGATGATGGCGCTTAATACATTGGCTAAACCTAAAGTTAAAATAGTTTACCAATTGTGCATCGATGGAACCGTTTATAATTTTATGGAGTAGGTAAGTATAAAAAAAGTAGTAGTAGTAAAGAATGGCTACGACGTCTTTCTTTTAATATTATTTTGTAGAGTCCTCCAGACCGTATTTCAGCCATGGCGGCCAATCTCAACGGACACTAGCCTTCGGCGCGGCAGATATTATATTGCACAAGTGAGTGCGCAGACACAGGTGCACTTTCACTTCCCTCGACGACTGGAGAGAGATTAGGAGCAGAGTCTTTGATTTTACTGAAATAAGAACCATTTTCAGAACTATTCTGTCTACAGAGCCAAAATTACCTAACCCAACAATGGAATATTAAGTCCACATAAATGCCAGACTGTGGTGTATTTTAAACCATCTCTAAGTATTTACTTAGAATAGGTATAAGTTTTAATCTTAGGGGGAAACATTATTTAAAATCTTATTGGTATTTTATTTTGCTTACCCAAATGATCGAATGAAAATTTTACCTCTTCTCGCTATTTTGTAGGTTGGTCATCACTAAACAAATCGATTCTGGTAAAATCTCACCGTCAAAACTTAGGTGAAGTGAGCTGCCAATAGTGTCAAGAATGACAGCTCACTTCATCTCAATGGTTTGTTAACTGCTTCTAAGTGGTATATCATATTTTTGAGCCTTCTTCTTCTGTTGCCACTGCTTCTTTCTGATTCTGTAATCCTGTGTTCATACTCATGTTTCGTAAAGAGTTTACTTTAGTTACTTATCTTTCTTCTACAACTAATATTTAACTCTTTTTCTTCGTCGATCCTTAAATGCTGAGGACCGTAACCGCACACAACGAAGCGTCGCCAAGTTATGCGGTCTTCTGCAGAATGGACCGCTTGATAAATGCTGCCTCCAACAGCCTTCTTGATCACACCTACACCATCTTAGAGACCATCAGCTACACGACCATAGTCATCCACCACCATCTAGAGCACTAGATCTGGCTTGAGCGCTTTTTTCTTCCACTGGGCCCAATACCATATGCCTTTCTAGACAATGCTTATGCGGACGCATAATATGTTCGAAAAACGTGAGGTCAATTAGAAGCTTTAAAAACGAATTAACACAAGCAAAAAAATTAAATGCATTCTGTTGGATATTGACGTCACGTCCATTTTGCATCCCTAAATTGAGTTTCGCTTCTGACTAGTCAGATAATTACTAAGTATATTTAGCTGTATTGTATAGGTATATTATGCTGTCATTCTGCACGTGCCAGAATTAATTTCTTGCTTGTCCTGATAATTTTCGTTATAACATTTATAGATTAGAATCAATTTGACAATTGACAGTCACTAATAAATATATTGAGCACTTTTGTCATTCTAAATACACGTGTCATAGTTAATTTCTAGCCCACATCCTGACAGTTTTCGTTCATTAGATTATTATCAATTAGACAATAGATATGATAGTTATATGATATTCTCGTCTTCAAGCGTTGATTTCAGACAGATGTCCCCTATATGGATTATTCAACAATTTTTTATTTTATTTAATCCTTTTATGTATATTTATATCAATAGCTCAATCTAAATCGATTACACATGTAGGTAGGTTGATTATATCCGCCTCAAAGGCTCCTTCAAACAGGCGCCAAACGCGATAACATTGCGCGCGACACAAAGGCACCGCAAGTCGCGCAACGAGCGGTGCCTTTGTGTACCGCACGATTATATCGCGTGTCGCGCCTGTTTGTAGGAGCCTTAATCTCATAGATATTTCATAACATAATTACCTATTTAATCTACCAATCATAATGAAGTTCCGCTTTTTATAAATGTTTTTGTTAAAATTCAATGCGGATTCGATCACTTACGTAAATACATAGCTAAGTCATAATAATCTTATCAAAAAACATACGAGACGTTTGCTGAATGGTATCGTTTTAGATTCACTTACTTTCCTTGGATGAAGTGTGTTAAGATGTAGTGTTGTAAGTTTAAGTAGTTTTTGGGTAGATAACAATATTTCGGATACTAGAAGCGGCCCTAAAATGCCCTGACACCTCAGTTTAATTTCCGTGTGATTTTTGACTGCAGGTGTTACAAAAAATGCGTAACGTCATGGTCTTGTTGATTTAGGCCTAAAATTGGCGCCTTTATGAAACATCTATTTGATTGTCTTTTTTAATTTAATTTTCATACACATTGCCCTAGGAATTTTCTAATGCAATTAAAATAGCCCAGTAATAATAGGAAAGTGGGGGTTTTGCAAGATAAATTTGTTTATTAATTAATTTAATGAATGTATTGTATCGTGCTAATATTAACCAAGACACAGGAAAAAAACCCATTAATTTAGCTTGTTGACAAGTTAACAGCTAGTTATTACCTACATCAAACAAGCTAACAATTACTGTTTAAAGTTATAACTTGTAAACTCTAGTTTACACTTGTAGAGTAGCTAGCTAAGCCCATTTATTACTTAATTAAAATAATTACCTACACTGACTTAAACATTGCTTTACAAAACTAATGGAGATTGTCAAATTGTAACTCAAGTTGTAATTTTAAATACATAATTAATTTAACAATTAAAATTTATATTTGTAACTGGATAGTTTCCGTCAAAACTGAAAGGAGGACGTGCGGAGTCGCGAACGATGCATGATGGCTGAGATGGCTCTCCATCATGTCCTTTGCCGAGGAGTGGGACAGCGTAGGCTAATAAAAAAATATTGTATCTAGGTTCTTTGTTCTTACTCTCGGAATAGAGCAACTAGGAAAATAATTTCAAGTTTACAATGAAAATCATAACCCACCTTTGGCTTTGACGTAGTTGGGTAATGAAAAGCGAAGTTACAAAATCAAACGTAAGATGTGCTACGGCTACGCTACTACGCGGCTACGTGATTAAAAGTCGCAGGCGCAGTAAACTATGAACAATACGGATATAGAAAATACCACAAAGTTTAACAATGATCACGATCACACAAGTAAGCAGATCTAAAATTATCCTTGTTTAATTTTATGAGTTAGCTATAGATTCCAAGTATTGAGGTTTCACTGTAGGTAAAACGCCAACTTATAAGGTACCTTACTTACCTATAGTATGATACCTAATTGTATGATTCTTACATATATTTATTTGGTGATTCATGATTCTGAAAGGCTCTGCGTCTGTAAAGCAGATTGATCTATCCGCCTTTTCCCAGTATAGACCCTTTGCATTGCAACAAGATTTAAATTAACAAGAATCGGTTTGTAGATCTATAACGCTCTGTATCTACTAGATAGGTACCTACCTCGCAAACCGTGGAGATCGTTTTTTTTTTTTAATAGAAAAAATATTAGGACATGTTAACCTCTCGAATGTCTTATGTTACACAGTGCGACATAAGAACAATTAACTTCTATTGTGTCTGCTCATTAGTCAATCAAAGGGTTTTATTAAACAAGACAACTGAACATTCAAATGGTAAGTTCATTTTCACGTTCAGAATTAAAGCATTTTTTAATAATTCTCAAAATAATAACGCAAATATTATTATTCAGTCGAAAGTATGCTAAAGAATTAGGAATTCAGACTGAACCAAAACCATCAACTAAATTTAAAAAATAACTACACGTCTAACAGCTTCAAAGAAATGAACATCAATGAAAATTAAGCACCTACCTACCTAGATGACTGGAGGCCCAATCGAAAGCCAGACATGAACGCAATGGCATCTCGTCGCATACCAACAGTTGCGAGTACGGAGACCACCTGGAAGAAACATTTAAATATTTTCAAATAAACATAACATAACATCACGCTTTGTGTTGCCTAAGTACCTGTTCACTGACAAATTGAACAAAATTATTTCCGCGGCAAATGTCCACCTCACACACTGTCATAATAGTACACGATAGCATACCATATGGATTTCAAACTGAACTTTAAGTATCTAGGCTAAACTGTAAATGCTATAATCACTATAATTTTTTAAGCATTAGTATTTAATAATAATATTACTTATGTTAACAACAAATAGCTGTATGCGTATATTACTAAATGTAACTTGTTTGTAGACTCCTTGGGTTGACCTGTTAAGTCTACAAAATGTGTTAGTGAAAAATGTAAAGAAACACGAATGGAGGAATGTAGTTGTCCTAACTCAAATCAGCTAAAAAAAACACTGGCACTCCGGTAGTGCCGACAGAAGTGAAAACTTGAACAATTACGAGTGTATTTTGTGAATCGTCTTATAAACAAAACACGCGTGTTAAGGTGTGTTCCTTATTTTATAGGGTTTTTGGCAAATCAGGTATGATGACCAAAGTGACTGGTTTATTCTTCTCGTGAAAGGAATTTATTCAGATTTACAAATAAGCACACAGTTATATATCCGTGGTTCAGCGCCATCTCGTCGTTGTTGGATGAACTACGTAGTAGTTCTTCCCGATGTGCATAGATGGCGCTGTCCTCAACAACGCGCGTCTTACGTTTTACGTCTGACGTTTTACATCTGACGTTTTACGTCTTACGAATTTTCGATCAGGGTCACGTGACCTGACGCGAATTTAGAAGATTTTACCCATTCCAAAAAAGTACACAGCGCCGCTAAAGAAGTTTTCACTTCAAAAAATCAAAAATCAAAATCAAAAAGGTTTTATTTCATTATTACACGTTTTATAAATTATACAGTTGGAAGAAGTTTTTACCCATTCCAAAAAAAGTACACAGAGCGCCGCTAAAGAAGTTTTCACTTCAACAATTACGAGTGTATTTTGTGAATCGTCTTATAAACAAAACACGCGTGTTAAGGTGTGTTCCTTATTTTATAGGGTTTTTTGCAAATCAGGTATGATGACCAAAGTGACTGGTTTATTCTTCTCGTGAAAGGAATTTATTCAGATTTACAAATAAGCACACAGGATAGACTTCAGCAGTGCTATTCTCTAAAAGACAATTTCATGGCTGTAAGCTGCGACGAGCTCGTCGACGAGACAGCCTTGAGATCGACCGAGCGTACAGCGCTGATTCAAACCGTATTCACTAACGTGGTTGTGCTCGTCGTCGAACCCAAGGCTGTAACCTCCCGTCGCTGTTTCTCAGACGAACGTAGGGCTTGACACAAATTCTATAAATTATAATCGATCAATCTCGACTGAGAGTTTTATAGGTTTAAAATATATATTAAAGGTCTATCTTTAAGTATTATAAGGAATACAGTTAAACTATAACCAATATCATATTTAAAAGAGCTTATTTCATATTTCTTATTAAATTTTAAGGCTGAATGACGATTCCTTTGCTCTATTCGTGCAACGCGACGCGACGATGAATTAAAAGTCAACATGACATAACAATAACAACCGATGACGCGACGCTATTAAACGAAGAGAAGAAGAAAATCACTTGAACACAGAGTACATTTTTATAATAGGCACTTGAATTTGTAGTTTTTAAACTTTTGGGTGCTTGATTATTTGTATCAGCGAGTGCTTTTAACATAGGTAGTTCTGTGACTAAGAGGATAAATACAACTATCTAATGAAATGTGAGTATTATGATTTTTTCACTGATAGTATATGGCTATTATTACTATTGTCTCATCCACGAGTATTGTATGATACACGAGATATTAATAAAATTTAAGTAAATTACATGATTAGCTATTGTTTTACTATAATATGTACGTATAACTTTATTGTTGTAACGTAACATTGTGTGTTTTAGCATGCCAAGAAGTGCTATACTTTCATTACATAATATGAAAACTGTATAGGTACTTGGAAATTATAATTTTCATATTTAATTTTGTAGAGTCCTAAGCAACCCCTAAGACGACCTACTGACCAATTACTGCCTGTAGAACAATCTACTAGAGGCATGCTCCAGACCGAACAGTCCACACCTTCAATACCAGTAAGTTAATTCTAATAAAATATAATAATGTAATGTTATATTTGCAGGGCGAACGGACATACAACCAGGCCCATCTTTGTATAGGGACAATGTGCCAATGGAAAACCAGCCTAATACAGAACAAAAGGTGAAGTTTTAAATAAAAGTCTTACAATAATATGTTTTAACTTTATAATGGATATTTAGATAACTTTTTTTTGTATTACAGTTTGAGGCTAGATCACCACTTGCAGTCTTGCAATGCGTCATCATAGGAGTAATGCCCCAATTGCATCTTCATGTAAGGTTAACTTAATTATAATTTGGTTAATTATTGGTTTAGTGTAAAAAGCACTACATAGTAGTGGTCTCACTTTTGATTCCCGGGTTGGGCCAATTTGTTGGGATTTTCTGTAGGTTTTTTCAACAGCAGCCCTTATTCAATCAAGATCAAGATATAGGCTACATCTAATAGAATCAAGATATAGACTACATCTAATATGTATACTACATTGTAATATCTATTCCTTTAGAGGGAGAGTGATGTGATGTTGATGATACTTACATATTTGTTTTACCTCTGTATAGTAATTTGTTGCATTTTTATGTTCATAGCATCTCGTAGGCATCGAACGGCACACCGCCGTCTGATCCAGCACTCACCACCTTCTCAAAGGCAATCCAAATGGCGAGCCTGACTGAATGTTTTGTCGCCATTAAAGAGAGGTGTTTGGAAAATGAGAGACTTCTTATTGACAACCAGCAGAGGATGTTCGACTTTTAAGGAAATAAGTGAGTCATGGTCAAGGCAGACCCAGGCACTGCAGGATTTATGAGCATCCATCAGTCGAGGAAGTTGAATCTCCGAAACATGGATCTACTACTATGTTTAGATAATTTTAAGTTTATTTAAGATGGATGTTAAGAAGTTTAAGTATAAGAACTGCTTTTTTGTAGTAAATGTCAATGTTTGTTAGCGGGCATGCTCTTTATGCCTGCAGGCTTTTATTTAGGTACTTATTTAATTTTGTTTTGCTTGGGTAGTTTTCATTGTATATACTAAATTATTTAATTAAATGTCCTGTTTCTTGTAATGTTAATTACTTTGCATACCTACTATTGTATAGAATCAAGTTTTTCTAACTGAATATCAAAAGTCATTTTGAATAAATGATTTTTGATTTGATTGATTGTTTTTAATAGTAAATAAAAAAGAAAATAATGCAGTTATCTGTTTAATTTCTCATACCCCTGTATATACTCTTACCCATTTAAAAATATAGTACAAATAGGGACTAAGGTTATAAATAGGCACATATTATTATAGGCTATTGATATTATACTAATCATATACACCTTAAACACCACACTTTAAATACACACCTTAAATGTTATGACAATTGTTGATTATAATAATATTTTTATTAATAATTTAAATACCTATTTATTGTATCTAATCAATAATGGTGAGTATATTCTATCTAAACACGTTAACCACATCTGTAAAGGAACGCATAAATTGTAGATACAACATGCTCGCCATAATTGATTAACTAAATCTCGCCTACTTATCAGCCTACTCTCTAAGTCATCATGTGTTGGAGCCTGATGTGTCAGGATTCCAAGTAACCTAGATTCTTCATCTAAGTCACATTGGTCTCATCATCATAGGAGCTGGTAGCCCGGCTCTATTACATATGTCGTTTAAAACACAGGAAGCCATCACAATTTCTCCCACTTTTATAGGATCATAGTACAATACCCTATGTACTAATAAACATCTGAACCGTCCTTTCAGGATTCCAATAGTCCTCTACACTGTTTCTTGCACTGCTGTGCAAATTGTTGTAATGGCTCTGGAGTCTCAGTTTCTGAATTACTAAAGGGAGTCATTAAATAAGGCCTTTGAGGATATCCTGAGTCACCTGAAATCAATGAATGAAGCTAGAATTAAGTGCAATCTTGACTTGTGTTTAAGTTATCATTGTATTGTAAATAATAACTTCGTGGATTGCCCTAGAGGCAGAAGACTGAGATATGTATGTGTCTACATTCTTCCCAATGATTTTTTGGTAACTTCCATTAGCCAAAAATGATAGTGTGCATAATATCTGAAACATCAGGAATTCAATAGGCTTTTGTTGGTGTGTGGTGAGGTATACCCATCATATCTCAAGAAACCTAGATGTAAACAAACCTTTAGCCTCTTGGTTAAACCACTGGAACGAAGTCGCGGACGCATATATGGACTTAAGTCATCTTCCAATATATTAATTAAATCCTCAGAAAGCCTGTAAATATGGATAAAATCTGTATCACGGAATATTGTTTTAAACTTTCGTATTTGTTTCGCCTGTCGAGCTTTCTTCAAATTATCACTTTTCTTAGCTTCTTCTAATAAATGTAGCTTCAATTGTGTAGTAAAAGAATAGAAATATTTAAAAAATTAAGTACAGTTTATTATTTTTGTCAGTCTACGCCCGAATATTTAGAGCTTTTTGATTTGACAGTTAGAATTAGGAGTGGGCGATACAAATCGTATATAGATACAATATCTATATATCGGTACAATATCCAATACCTATATATCGGACAGTACTGTATCTATATTTCAGGTATCCGCGTACCTAGAACGAGACACTATAACGATATCGTATCACATGATCTATGATATTCGGTTCAAACTGATTCCGGTACAGTAGTAGTTATACGGTTGTAGGTACCGTATCCTTGCGATGCGCGCGGGCGGGAGTGATGTAGCTAGAGATGAACGAGCGAGAAAGCGCGTTAAGCTAACGTCTAATACTAATTTTAAACATTATATACAGGAGCATAGAGTTTAATACCGAATACATTATTTTGTAAACACTTGTAAACAGGTAACCATCAATAAACGTCAAAGGGTTTTAAATCGTACCTATGGCATTCTCAACAAAAAAAGTGAGCCGTCACGGGACGCCTGACAGATGTGAAACATTGCGCATGGCGACGCGTCGCCACACAGTACACAAGACTGTGACTGTATATATACTTACACCATCATAAAGCATGGTGACGCGTCGCCACGGCATGCGTCGCCACGCCAGAAATTTGTTTTACGTGCGGCTATAGATGTTTCACATCAAAAATTGTTTTAAAATCACTTTACGTGACCCTTGACCTTGATTGCACTTTGCTGTTTTCGTCAGTCTTCAGTTATTAGCTTCACTCATGACTGATGAATAGATACTTGACCTATTTAAATAATTGATAAAAATATAAATCTAGAAAACCGAAACGGCTGTACTAGTTTCATTTCAGAGTGCCATATTATCAACAATACATTCACTGATTTCGAATATACAGTTACAAATAAAATACAATGATGTAATGAATCGAACAAAACCGAAACCTAAATATGTATCACAGTACCAATTTCGATTCCGAGTTCCACACTGATTCAGCCAATATATAGATATTGAAATATATAGATACGTTATTCTAAACCGATACATAGATACGATTTGATATAGTGTAAAAGCGATATTACCCATGCCTAAGAATCGAGGCTGTGGGCGAGACGTCTGACGTTTTACGTCTTACGAATTTTCGATCAGGGTCACGTGACCTGACGCGAATTTAGAAGTTTTTACCCATTCCAAAAAAGTACATACACAGCGCCGCTAAAGAAGTTTTCACTTCAAAAATTTCAAAAATGAGATAGGATTTGTAGTCATGCGAGCGACGATTTATCATTCACATAGGACGTTATGTGTGGAGACTCTAATGAAGTTATTTATACAATCGTTTTGGCCAACAATAATTGCATTGGATGATTCATTTTTAATAGTGTCGTGTTTAAATTTGTCTTACCTTCGATTATGTATAGTGCTTTAGTGAGCAATCTTTTTGCCCTCGACGACGGAAATGTCATGTCTCATACCCTGATAATGTCTTGAAGTAATCTGTTTGATTATTAACTGATCCTTTTGTATATAACCTGTACTTTTGTGTTCTTTACTCGTGAATTTTTAACATGGCTACATTTTTTACAACAAGTCTTACACCCATATACTTTTTATTTATATACAAACAAAAAGCCTTAATTACAATATACTAACTAACGCCAAAATATACATGCTGTCATCATGCTGCGCATGTGTGCGGTGCGTGTGTTCATGCTTTTTATTTTTTTATGTTCAAATATCTATATACAAAAAAAAAATAAAGAAAGTGCCCAAAAGGCTAGCAGCATCATCACGTTGGATGGCAATGCTGATTTTTGGATTAAAAAATATTTATGTTTCAGTTCTGAAGTTATTTCCCTACTTTTTTGTATATTTTGCGTTGTCTTTGTTGAGTATTTTTCCATAAACATAAATAGGGCATTAAATCAATTCATTCCTAGAATAGATTCCTTTTATGCAATTGAATGCGTATTTTTTTTTTAATACAGCCTGCATTTCTTGACTCATCTCAAAACCTAGTAAACTATTGTGGTCAACATAGTAAAATGCTAGACAACAATATCCACATTTTATGTAAGTAGGTACAGCTGTCCGATGTATTGTCTCTGGTTTAGGTAGGTACTTTTAATACCACTTTATGTAGTAGCAAACCTTAGGGGACAGTATAAAGGGAATAATAAAATGGTCCTTCGAGCCGGATTCTAGACGTCACCTGCGTCTGAGAGGAGGTGAAAAAAGTTCACATGAAAAACAAAATTTTATAAACTCTCTGTGATCTAAACTAAACAATACTACTGTCTACCGAAGTGCTATATACCTAGAACCTATAAAAAACTTGCATCAAAAGATACAATTTTCAGACGATCAACTTCAGTGAACTAAGTCTACGAAACAAATCACCCTTTCAGTACCAACAAGAATGTGAATGACCGAATTCTTGTGTCGTAATTAAAGCTCAAAGTAAAAGGTATTATTATGTCAGCGCCAGAAGAAGTGAGGAGGCCCACACTTGACATATTGACAAGACAAAGAGATGGCGCATGTCCATAATTTATCTACCGCAACGAACGGCGCGTCGGTCATGAGAATAGTGGTGCTATTCTTCCGTGTGCTTCATATGTGGTATGTGGGTGGACGAATGTCAGAATTTATAGTGATACACCCGGTATTGTAGTGTTAAAAGGCGGATTAGATAAAGTGGCGTTTAAATAATACTACTTCTATAAGGTGCAAAATCAGAAAAAAAAAATCTGCCGTATAATTTGTATTCGTTTCGTATGTATTTTTTATTAATATTATACACTGTTTACGGTAAGTATCGTACTGGTGGTAAGTGTAGCCGGAGTATGCCGAAAAAGAGTAAGTAGTAAAAAGTACTTAAAAAAAATCGACTTCAAAAAGAAATTAACTCAAAATTATGAAATAACTTTAATTTCGGAAGTCGCTGTCTTGGGATCGTATTTCAGTTTTTGTTTTTTGCTACCGACTTCCGAAATTAAAGTTATTTCATAATTTTGAGTTAATTTATTTTTGAAGTCGTTTTTTTTAAATTACTTTTTTATTTCGTCATTTTTAGTTTTAAGTAAAAACTGGAATATTTGTTTGTAATAAGTAGGTAATAGTTTTAAATATGGCACTAGAATTTGACCAAGGTTTTGAGATGTTTTCCCTTTGACACTACACCCGTAGCTCATATCAATAAGCCCGGCCGTCACACTTAGGTACACGTATTAGTCCATATCTTGAAAAATTACTGAATCGATTTTGATGAAACTTGCACTGTTCTCTAAGTTAAAGTAAATGTAAGCCAATATAAAAAAAATGGTCACGATCCGATTTAAAGTTGCGGATAAATGCGCGGACAAACATACATAGGTACATACAGCTATATAATTTTGTTTATTTGTTTGGAAGACCTAATAGATTGTCATATGTGAAGAATATAATGCAGTTTCAATAATATTACATACATACGTGTCGAATTGATAACCTCCTTTTTTTTTCGAAGTCGGTAAAAAGCTCGATGCAATGGGTTTGTTTTCATATAGAACTATGAATTTCACACCACATCTTTGTGGTAACTTTTGAAGACTAACTGGATTTTTGTCAATTTATTGTTGACAAATGATATTATAAACGTGGGGAAATATGAACCGGTTTCCTCTCAAGTGCCACGCCTCCAAATCAAGACATTATTACAACGTCATAATAAAATGATAATTTCACTTCCACTATCTAGTTGCTAGCCTGCTCATTAGAATAATAAGACGTAACAATATGTAATAATTATCTTATATTCCATTGTTTTTTATTCGGTCTGGTGTTGTACCGAGTAGGTACATACCAACGTACCTAAACAACGCCGTCAATGAGCATTTTATCGACCAAAAACTGATAAAAAGTTGTTAAAGAATCGCTCTACTAGAGGAGGAGTTTAATTAATTCTTAAAGACACCATTTTGTTCCATGTCATGAAATAAACAATAATAATATTTTCAATGCCATAATAAGCTGACTACAATTATTATGTCAACTGAGGAAAATACTTAAGTATATTATACGTGGTTAGGTTACCCCATTGAAATAAGTTGGTACCTATTCATAAGTTAGGAATTTGTCAAACTGACTATGTTAATTACGCAAACACCTGAAACATCACATTATTCCATAATGGAGAATTTTATTTAGCATAAAATATTCTGCGTCAAATATTTTTCTACAATAATATTACAATATAACATGAATAGGTATTAAAGTTTTTCCCATAATTATTTTATTAGCACTCGTATTTTTTTTAATTTTACAAGGTTGAAGAAGCAACAGGTTTTTAGCTTTTGTGAAAAGTTGAACATTATGGAATTAACATTTTTTGCTCTATCACTCTTTAAATTATACAGACAATAATTTATTTTTTTCATCGGGGAGTTAGGCCATCCATTCTATTCTCACGTCACATCGCCTCCACAAGGAGCCACATCACTCGAGCCCCATAGTTCACATGTCACTAGTAAAATTGATGTCCTTTGTTCTGTAATAGTAAATCTGGCGCAGACAGAGGGTTGACTCCTGCAACTATAGTTTATAAACGTCGGGAATTTCTCACTGGAACCGTAACACGTGCTGCGCCACTGATAATGGGCACACATTAAGATTATATGGTGTTTGAAAATATTAATGAGTAGCTGCCATTTTAGAGTAACGATGGCACTGAAAATGTGAGAGTTATTAATGATTTTTGTAATGAAGTTTTCAGAAACATCTGAGTGATCAATTTTGTCGGACTGGTGATGAAATGTGTTCAGAACTGTCTTGAATTGACTTGTTTAGGATTGGATAAGTTTCGAGTAAATGGCAGTTCTTTTAATAATAATCATTTATCATTGGCTGCGTCAGTGAACGGTATTCGTATTGCTGAATTTTAGGCCAGACAAATAAAAAAAATAGTAGGTACATTTCGATACTTGTGACTTAGGTAGTCCATTATTGCATGGCGTGAAATTAGCGCCCGAGCATAGCGAGTGTGGTAAACGCCGTGCATTAATAGACTATTTAAGTCACACGTATCGTATAAAATTTTTAGCTAGTGTGACCTAAGCCCGCACTTAAGTCACGCTTCTCTATGTAAAAATGGACTACTTAAGTCACACAGTACTTTAAACTATTTTTTTTGAAGTGAAAACTTCTTTAGCGGCGCTGTGTACTTTTTTTGGAATGGGTAAAAACTTCTAAATTCGCGTCAGGTCACGTGACCCTGAAAATTCGTAAGACGTAAAACGTAAGACAGCGCCATCTATGCACATCGGGAAGAACTACGAGGGCCTCGCGTACTAACTACGTAGTTCATCCAAGAACGACGAGCGCGTTGTTGAGGACAGCGCCATCTATGCACATCGGGAAGAACTACGAGGGCCTCGCGTACTAACTACGTAGGCCTCGCGTACTAACTACGTAGGCCTCGCGTACTAACTACGTAGTTCATCCAACAACGACGAGATGGCGCTGAACCACGGATATATAACTGACGACGAGCAAATCTGAATAAATTCCTTTCACGAGAAGAATAAACCAGTCACTTTGGTCATCATACCTGATTTGCAAAAAACCCTATAAAATAAGGAACACACCTTAACACGCGTGTTTTGTTTATAAGACGATTCACAAAATACACTCGTAATTGTTCAAGTTTTCACTTCTGTCGGCACTACCGGAGTGCCAGTGTTTTTTTTAATTTTCATGTTCTTTTTGCCATCGACACGCTAAGAAAACTACGAATTGTTTATTTACTCTATCCGGTTACGCTGTTTTGGGGAATCAATCAAATTAATTCAAGCATCCCTAATTTACTGCTGCAAAGAGCAAATGATAATCATTTAGGTAAGTAAAGTTGACTTTTTAGGTAGATATCCTTACAAACACCATGATAACTCGTTGCAAGCAGATTTGTAACAGGTGAAAAGCAAATTGTTTTCTTTGTATTAGTTAAAAGAGAACAATGTAGCATGCATGCATGCAGCTGCAATATGAAAAATTCTCAGGCACTGATAAATCAAACAAAAGGCGTGTTTAGTAAGTGATGGCGTTCGTATCTATCTAAGATGCCACCTTTTCATCTATACTAATAAATGAAATTGCAGTGTCTATTCGTAATGTCAAAATAACAGCTTTTTACTAAATGCTTAAGAGGAAATGCGGACGGAGAGACTTTTTGAAAAAGCCTAAGTAAAAAGTCATAATTCAAGGTTTGGCTCTCGCCTATTTTCTCCTCCAATGTTGGACCAATTTAAAAGATAGAAGGAGTAACTTAACCTACTTATACCTACCTACCTACGTATTTCAGAAAAAGAAAGATAATCAAAAGGTATTTTACGCGAAAAAAGTTGCGGGCAGAAGCTAGTAAAGAAGAAGTGGAAATTGATGGCCACCGCCGAACAAAGCTACCAGCCATATTTGCCTTTTTTGGAGCACCGTCATTCTATCAATGATCTAGAAAGGAAGCAGGTGCCTCACAAAATGTTTCTGTTAAAACTCTAATATTATTATGGTTATATCACCTGTCAGTAGGTACACCTATCATAACTAATTTTAGAAACCATAGGAAGTGCTAACTTCACTTTCCTACTTAAGATTTATATCAAGGACTTTCCTACATGAAGGAGGTAAGTACAGTCAGCAACAAAAGTCGATTAACACTTTAGTTTTTTTAATCTCAGTTATTGAGCATAATATTAACACTTTAGTTTTTTAATCTCAGTTATTGAGCAAAATATTTGTTCAAAATTGCATTGTACGTCTGCTGCAATTTTGAACAAATATTTTGCTCATTAACCGAGATTAAAAAAACTGAAGTGTTAATCGACTTTTGTTGCTGACCGTACCTCCGCACAAACCACAAATATATAGAGCACATTAACTCTTATTGTCAAAATACCAGCACACTAATTACGTAACACACTATTAACCAAAATTTGTATAATTTTAAAGGATATCGCTGATCCATTGCTTCATATGTTCGAAAAATGTGTCTGCTCAACAACGTAAATAACGCAATGAATGTTATTGAACTGTCAAAAAAAAGCCATTGCTACTTTTAGTGTGTTACGCAATTACCCCGCTGGATGTTGTTATCAGCCTGAAGATGTCTGGTGAACCCATAGATGCATAATCAGCCTATAGGTAATGTTCCCACTGCTGGGACACAGGCCTCCTCTCAGTGAGAGGGAGTAGGCCGTAATCTACCACGCGGGCCCAGTGCGGGTTGATAGATGTCACATGTCTTCGAATTTTAGGTTCTAGGACATGCCGGTCTCCTCACGATGTTATGCTTCACCGTTTTGAGAGCAGTAGTGATGAAATATTTTACACAAAGTTAAGCGCCTGTCTGGGTTCAAACCCACGTCTCGTAGTCGGGGCTGTTACCCCTGGGCCACCAGTGCTCCTCATTAGTCCTCATACCTGCACATCATATACCTAACTCATAGTTGACATGACAATCAATGCAGGGTTACAAGGAATCATTTTAGTAATTTAACCAAAAGGTAATTGTATTTAATATTTTTTTCGTTTTTTTTTTTTATTAATTGTAGTATTGTAATTGATGTATGTCATACCAGTGGAAAGATAAATAAATAAATATTTAAATAACACACGCACACACGTAGGTATGTTCACAATAATCGCTCGACCTTAATGTAATGCGAAGTCACTCATCACTGCCTCCCAAGATTTTCCTAATTTGGGGGCAGGATACTTGATTCTTATAGGACTTTTGACCCCCTCTGTAGAATCTATTTATGTTTGCATACCTCTCTGTTAACTTAAATTATTGTCAAAGTTTATGTTTTGTGAATAAAAAAACTGGCACTCCGGTAGTGCCGACAGAAGTGAAAACTTGAACAATTACGAGTGTATTTTGTGAATCGTCTTATAAACAAAACACGCGTGTTAAGGTGTGTTCCTTATTTTATAGGGTTTTTTGCAAATCAGGTATGATGACCAAAGTGACTGGTTTATTCTTCTCGTGAAAGGAATTTATTCAGATTTACAAATAAGCACACAGGATAGACTTCAGCAGTGCTATTCTCTAAAAGACAATTTCATGGCTGTAAGCTGCGACGAGCTCGTCGACGAGACAGCCTTGAGATCGACCGAGCGTACAGCGCTGATTCAAACCGTATTCACTAACGTGGTTGTGCTCGTCGTCGAACCCAAGGCTGTAACCTCCCGTCGCTGTTTCTCAGACGAACGTAGGGCTTGACACAAATTCTATAAATTATAATCGATCAATCTCGACTGAGAGTTTTATAGGTTTAAAATATATATTAAAGGTCTATCTTTAAGTATTATAAGGAATACAGTTAAACTATAACCAATATCATATTTAAAAGAGCTTATTTCATATTTCTTATTACATTTTAAGGCTGAATGACGATTCCTTTGCTCTATTCGTGCAACGCGACGCGACGATGAATTAAAAGTCAACATGACATAACAATAACAACCGATGACGCGACGCTAACAAAATCACTTGAATTTGTAGTTTTTAAACTTTTGGGTGCTTGATTATTTGTATCAGCGAGTGCTTTTAACATAGGTAGTTCTGTGACTAAGAGGATAAATACAACTACCTAATGAAATGTGAGTATTATGATTTTTTCACTGATAGTATATGGCTATTATTACTATTGTCTCATCCACGAGTATTGTATGATACACGAGATATTAATAAAAAAACTGGCACTCCGGTAGTGCCGACAGAAGTGAAAACTTGAACAATTACGAGTGTATTTTGTGAATCGTCTTATAAACAAAACACGCGTGTTAAGGTGTGTTCCTTATTTTATAGGGTTTTTTGCAAATCAGGTATGATGACCAAAGTGACTGGTTTATTCTTCTCGTGAAAGGAATTTATTCAGATTTACAAATAAGCACACAGGATAGACTTCAGTTCGTGGTGTTGGTCGCGGCAGTGGTAAGAGAAGCAAGCCCATGGAGCTCGTCGTCAGTTATATATCCGTGGTTCAGCGCCATCTCGTCGTTGTTGGATGAACTACGTAGTTAGTACGCGAAAGGCCCTCGTAGTTCTTCCCGATGTGCATAGATGGCGCTGTCCTCAACAACGCGCGTCTTTCGTTTTACGTCTTACGAATCTTACGATCAGGGTCACGTGACCTGACGCGAATTTAGAAGTTTTTACCCATTCCAAAAAAAGTACACAGCGCCGCTAAAGAAGTTTTCACTTCAAAAATTTAAGTAAATTACATGATTAGCTATTGTTTTACTATAATATGTACGTATAACTTTATTGTTGTAACGTAACATTGTGTGTTTTAGCATGCCAAGAAGTGCTATACTTTCATTACATAATATGAAAACTGTATAGGTACTTGGAAATTATAATTTTCATATTTAATTTTGTAGAGTCCTAAGCAACCCCTAAGACGACCTACTGACCAATTACTGCCTGTAGAACAATCTACTAGAGGCATGCTCCAGACCGAACAGTCCACACCTTCAATACCAGTAAGTTAATTCTAATAAAATATAATAATGTAATGTTATATTTGCAGGGCGAACGGACATACAACCAGGCCCATCTTTGTATAGGGACAATGTGCCAATGGAAAACCAGCCTAATACAGAACAAAAGGTGAAGTTTTAAATAAAAGTCTTACAATAATATGTTTTAACTTTATAATGGATATTTAGATAACTTTTTTTTGTATTACAGTTTGAGGCTAGATCACCACTTGCAGTCTTGCAATGCGTCATCATAGGAGTAATGCCCCAATTGCATCTTCATGTAAGGTTAACTTAATTATAATTTGGTTAATTATTGGTTTAGTGTAAAAAGCACTACATAGTAGTGGTCTCACTTTTGATTCCCGGGTTGGGCCAATTTGTTGGGATTTTCTGTAGGTTTTTTCAACAGCAGCCCTTATTCAATCAAGATCAAGATATAGACTACATCTAATAGAATCAAGATATAGACTACATCTAATATGTATACTACATTGTAATATCTATTCCTTTAGAGGGAGAGTGATGTGATGTTGATGATACTTACATATTTGTTTTACCTCTGTATAGTAATTTGTTGCATTTTTATGTTCATAGCATCTCGTAGGCATCGAACGGCACACCGCCGTCTGATCCAGCACTCACCACCTTCTCAAAGGCAATCCAAATGGCGAGCCTGACTGAATGTTTTGTCGCCATTAAAGAGAGGTGTTTGGAAAATGAGAGACTTCTTATTGACAACCAGCAGAGGATGTTCGACTTTTAAGGAAATAAGTGAGTCATGGTCAAGGCAGACCCAGGCACTGCAGGATTTATGAGCATCCATCAGTCGAGGAAGTTGAATCTCCGAAACATGGATCTACTACTATGTTTAGATAATTTTAAGTTTATTTAAGATGGATGTTAAGAAGTTTAAGTATAAGAACTGTTTTTTTGTAGTAAATGTCAATGTTTGTTAGCGGGCATGCTCTTTATGCCTGCAGGCTTTTATTTAGGTACTTATTTAATTTTGTTTTGCTTGGGTAGTTTTCATTGTATATACTAAATTATTTAATTAAATGTCCTGTTTCTTGTAATGTTAATTACTTTGCATACCTACTATTGTATAGAATCAAGTTTTTCTAACTGAATATCAAAAGTCATTTTGAATAAATGATTTTTGATTTGATTGATTGTTTTTAATAGTAAATAAAAAAGAAAATAATGCAGTTATCTGTTTAATTTCTCATACCCCTGTATACACTCTTACCCATTTAAAAATATAGTACAAATAGGGACTAAGGTATAAATAGGCACATATTTTTATAGGCTATTGATATTATACTAATCATATACACCTTAAACACCACACTTTAAATACACACCTTAAATGTTATGACAATTGTTGATTATAATAATATTTTTATTAATAATTTAACCCTTAATTAGGCGCATGGGGTCAGAGCAACTTGAAATTGAAAAAAAAATGTTTTACAGTGTTTAGAGTGCGCTCACGCTCTTAGTAGCTTCCTCACTCCCCGCGGGGTACGCAAATTAGTCGCGTCCAGAACATCAACGCGTGTGCACGTATCGCTGCTCTCTAGAGCGCTGACCCCATGCGACCAGTTACGTTACTTTTTTTTGGCGGAGGTAAGTTTTTACTTTTGTGCTTTCTTTTAGTTTATATTAGTATATTGTTTATTATTTTTCTTTGTTTGTGTGTATTTCTACACTGCGTAATTCCTTCATGTATGTCTGAGATTATTTTAATCATTTTCCCTTTTTTTTTCAGTTTTTTACTGATTAGAAATGTCTAACGAAAGACAGATATTGCAATGGCTGCAGGAAGTGTCTGATGAAGAGCAAGATGTTGCTGGTTCGGATTCGGAAGACGAAACGGTAAATGATACCGCTGCTCATGATTCAGAAAGCGAAATTGAAGAGTCCGAAGATATCCAAGACATCCCCGAAGCTGTTCATCATGTCTTAGAAAGGACGACAAAAAAGTGCCAACAAAATGCTTCAAGTGTCGTAAATTTATTTGTCAGCAACATTCGAGGGTTTACTGCGTAGGATGCAGAACAGAAGAATCCGCTGATGAGACTGATTGATTTTTTTTTTAAGTTGATCTCGGCCATGCCAAAAAATATTACTTTATAGAGAGGTTACATTTTTGAAGTGAAAACTTCTTTAGCGGCGCTGTGTATGTACTTTTTTGGAATGGGTAAAAACTTCTAAATTCGCGTCAGGTCACGTGACCCTGATCGAAAATTCGTAAGACGTAAAACGTCAGACGTCTCGCCCACAGCCTCGATTCTTAGGCATGGGTAATATCGCTTTTACACTATATCAAATCGTATCTATGTATCGGTTTAGAATAACGTATCTATATATTTCAATATCTATATATTGGCTGAATCAGTGTGGAACTCGGAATCGAAATTGGTACTGTGATACATATTTAGGTTTCGGTTTTGTTCGATTCATTACATCATTGTATTTTATTTGTAACTGTATATTCGAAATCAGTGAATGTATTGTTGATAATATGGCACTCTGAAATGAAACTAGTACAGCCGTTTCGGTTTTCTAGATTTATATTTTTATCAATTATTTAAATAGGTCAAGTATCTATTCATCAGTCATGAGTGAAGCTAATAACTGAAGACTGACGAAAACAGCAAAGTGCAATCAAGGTCAAGGGTCACGTAAAGTGATTTTAAAACAATTTTTGATGTGAAACATCTATAGCCGCACGTAAAACAAATTTCTGGCGTGGCGACGCATGCCGTGGCGACGCGTCACCATGCTTTATGATGGTGTAAGTATATATACAGTCACAGTCTTGTGTACTGTGTGGCGACGCGTCGCCATGCGCAATGTTTCACATCTGTCAGGCGTCCCGTGACGGCTCACTTTTTTTGTTGAGAATGCCATAGGTACGATTTAAAACCCTTTGACGTTTATTGATGGTTACCTGTTTACAAGTGTTTACAAAATAATGTATTCGGTATTAAACTCTATGCTCCTGTATATAATGTTTAAAATTAGTATTAGACGTTAGCTTAACGCGCTTTCTCGCTCGTTCATCTCTAGCTACATCACTCCCGCCCGCGCGCATCGCAAGGATACGGTACCTACAACCGTATAACTACTACTGTACCGGAATCAGTTTGAACCGAATATCATAGATCATGTGATACGATATCGTTATAGTGTCTCGTTCTAGGTACGCGGATACCTGAAATATAGATACAGTACTGTCCGATATATAGGTATTGGATATTGTACCGATATATAGATATTGTATCTATATACGATTTGTATCGCCCACTCCTAATTCTAACTGTCAAATCAAAAAGCTCTAAATATTCGGGCGTAGACTGACAAAAATAATAAACTGTACTTAATTTTTTAAATATTTCTATTCTTTTACTACACAATTGAAGCTACATTTATTAGAAGAAGCTAAGAAAAGTGATAATTTGAAGAAAGCTCGACAGGCGAAACAAATACGAAAGTTTAAAACAATATTCCGTGATACAGATTTTATCCATATTTACAGGCTTTCTGAGGATTTAATTAATATATTGGAAGATGACTTAAGTCCATATATGCGTCCGCGACTTCGTTCCAGTGGTTTAACCAAGAGGCTAAAGGTTTGTTTACATCTAGGTTTCTTGAGATATGATGGGTATACCTCACCACACACCAACAAAAGCCTATTGAATTCCTGATGTTTCAGATATTATGCACACTATCATTTTTGGCTAATGGAAGTTACCAAAAAATCATTGGGAAGAATGTAGACACATACATATCTCAGTCTTCTGCCTCTAGGGCAATCCACGAAGTTATTATTTACAATACAATGATAACTTAAACACAAGTCAAGATTGCACTTAATTCTAGCTTCATTCATTGATTTCAGGTGACTCAGGATATCCTCAAAGGCCTTATTTAATGACTCCCTTTAGTAATTCAGAAACTGAGACTCCAGAGCCATTACAACAATTTGCACAGCAGTGCAAGAAACAGTGTAGAGGACTATTGGAATCCTGAAAGGACGGTTCAGATGTTTATTAGTACATAGGGTATTGTACTATGATCCTATAAAAGTGGGAGAAATTGTGATGGCTTCCTGTGTTTTAAACGACATATGTAATAGAGCCGGGCTACCAGCTCCTATGATGATGAGACCAATGTGACTTAGATGAAGAATCTAGGTTACTTGGAATCCTGACACATCAGGCTCCAACACATGATGACTTAGAGAGTAGGCTGATAAGTAGGCGAGATTTAGTTAATCAATTATGGCGAGCATGTTGTATCTACAATTTATGCGTTCCTTTACAGATGTGGTTAACGTGTTTAGATAGAATATACTCACCATTATTGATTAGATACAATAAATAGGTATTTAAATTATTAATAAAAATATTATTATAATCAACAATTGTCATAACATTTAAGGTGTGTATTTAAAGTGTGGTGTTTAAGGTGTATATGATTAGTATAATATCAATAGCCTATAATAATATGTGCCTATTTATAACCTTAGTCCCTATTTGTACTATATTTTTAAATGGGTAAGAGTATATACAGGGGTATGAGAAATTAAACAGATAACTGCATTATTTTCTTTTTTATTTACTATTAAAAACAATCAATCAAATCAAAAATCATTTATTCAAAATGACTTTTGATATTCAGTTAGAAAAACTTGATTCTATACAATAGTAGGTATGCAAAGTAATTAACATTACAAGAAACAGGACATTTAATTAAATAATTTAGTATATACAATGAAAACTACCCAAGCAAAACAAAATTAAATAAGTACCTAAATAAAAGCCTGCAGGCATAAAGAGCATGCCCGCTAACAAACATTGACATTTACTACAAAAAAGCAGTTCTTATACTTAAACTTCTTAACATCCATCTTAAATAAACTTAAAATTATCTAAACATAGTAGTAGATCCATGTTTCGGAGATTCAACTTCCTCGACTGATGGATGCTCATAAATCCTGCAGTGCCTGGGTCTGCCTTGACCATGACTCACTTATTTCCTTAAAAGTCGAACATCCTCTGCTGGTTGTCAATAAGAAGTCTCTCATTTTCCAAACACCTCTCTTTAATGGCGACAAAACATTCAGTCAGGCTCGCCATTTGGATTGCATTTGAGAAGGTGGTGAGTGCTGGATCAGACGGCGGTGTGCCGTTCGATGCCTACGAGATGCTATGAACATAAAAATGCAACAAATTACTATACAGAGGTAAAACAAATATGTAAGTATCATCAACATCACATCACTCTCCCTCTAAAGGAATAGATATTACAATGTAGTATACATATTAGATGTAGTCTATATCTTGATTCTATTAGATGTAGCCTATATCTTGATCTTGATTGAATAAGGGCTGCTGTTGAAAAAACCTACAGAAAATCCCAACAAATTGGCCCAACCCGGGAATCAAAAGTGAGACCACTACTATGTAGTGCTTTTTACACTAAACCAATAATTAACCAAATTATAATTAAGTTAACCTTACATGAAGATGCAATTGGGGCATTACTCCTATGATGACGCATTGCAAGACTGCAAGTGGTGATCTAGCCTCAAACTGTAATACAAAAAAAAGTTATCTAAATATCCATTATAAAGTTAAAACATATTATTGTAAGACTTTTATTTAAAACTTCACCTTTTGTTCTGTATTAGGCTGGTTTTCCATTGGCACATTGTCCCTATACAAAGATGGGCCTGGTTGTATGTCCGTTCGCCCTGCAAATATAACATTACATTATTATATTTTATTAGAATTAACTTACTGGTATTGAAGGTGTGGACTGTTCGGTCTGGAGCATGCCTCTAGTAGATTGTTCTACAGGCAGTAATTGGTCAGTAGGTCGTCTTAGGGGTTGCTTAGGACTCTACA
Organism: Luperina testacea; assembly: GCA_927399505.1. NCBI lineage: Eukaryota > Metazoa > Arthropoda > Insecta > Lepidoptera > Noctuidae > Luperina > Luperina testacea. The sequence goes on along the minus strand of OV656768.1, from coordinate 9,506,738 downwards.
AAATTAAATATGAAAATTATAATTTCCAAGTACCTATACAGTTTTCATATTATGTAATGAAAGTATAGCACTTCTTGGCATGCTAAAACACACAATGTTACGTTACAACAATAAAGTTATACGTACATATTATAGTAAAACAATAGCTAATCATGTAATTTACTTAAATTTTATTAATATCTCGTGTATCATACAATACTCGTGGATGAGACAATAGTAATAATAGCCATATACTATCAGTGAAAAAATCATAATACTCACATTTCATTAGATAGTTGTATTTATCCTCTTAGTCACAGAACTACCTATGTTAAAAGCACTCGCTGATACAAATAATCAAGCACCCAAAAGTTTAAAAACTACAAATTCAAGTGCCTATTATAAAAATGTACTCTGTGTTCAAGTGATTTTCTTCTTCTCTTCGTTTAATAGCGTCGCGTCATCGGTTGTTATTGTTATGTCATGTTGACTTTTAATTCATCGTCGCGTCGCGTTGCACGAATAGAGCAAAGGAATCGTCATTCAGCCTTAAAATTTAATAAGAAATATGAAATAAGCTCTTTTAAATATGATATTGGTTATAGTTTAACTGTATTCCTTATAATACTTAAAGATAGACCTTTAATATATATTTTAAACCTATAAAACTCTCAGTCGAGATTGATCGATTATAATTTATAGAATTTGTGTCAAGCCCTACGTTCGTCTGAGAAACAGCGACGGGAGGTTACAGCCTTGGGTTCGACGACGAGCACAACCACGTTAGTGAATACGGTTTGAATCAGCGCTGTACGCTCGGTCGATCTCAAGGCTGTCTCGTCGACGAGCTCGTCGCAGCTTACAGCCATGAAATTGTCTTTTAGAGAATAGCACTGCTGAAGTCTATCCTGTGTGCTTATTTGTAAATCTGAATAAATTCCTTTCACGAGAAGAATAAACCAGTCACTTTGGTCATCATACCTGATTTGCAAAAAACCCTATAAAATAAGGAACACACCTTAACACGCGTGTTTTGTTTATAAGACGATTCACAAAATACACTCGTAATTGTTGAAGTGAAAACTTCTTTAGCGGCGCTCTGTGTACTTTTTTTGGAATGGGTAAAAACTTCTTCCAACTGTATAATTTATAAAACGTGTAATAATGAAATAAAACCTTTTTGATTTTGATTTTTGATTTTTTGAAGTGAAAACTTCTTTAGCGGCGCTGTGTACTTTTTTGGAATGGGTAAAAACTTCTAAATTCGCGTCAGGTCACGTGACCCTGATCGAAAATTCGTAAGACGTAAAACGTCAGATGTAAAACGTCAGACGTAAAACGTAAGACGCGCGTTGTTGAGGACAGCGCCATCTATGCACATCGGGAAGAACTACTACGTAGTTCATCCAACAACGACGAGATGGCGCTGAACCACGGATATATAACTGTGTGCTTATTTGTAAATCTGAATAAATTCCTTTCACGAGAAGAATAAACCAGTCACTTTGGTCATCATACCTGATTTGCCAAAAACCCTATAAAATAAGGAACACACCTTAACACGCGTGTTTTGTTTATAAGACGATTCACAAAATACACTCGTAATTGTTCAAGTTTTTTTTTAAATTCTTATTAAGTAAAATGTTCTAGCTATGTTTTTCTTTCTTCAAGTTAATTATATTAAAGAACTTTATTAATCACTATAAAATACATTAAGTTTTATTTATTTTTGACACTCCTTTCCCAAAGTTTTCTTTGGGGTCACTCAATACCCCATGCGCCTAATTGGGTGATTTTTTTAATGCGCCTAGTTAAGGGTTAAATACCTATTTATTGTATCTAATCAATAATGGTGAGTATATTCTATCTAAACACGTTAACCACATCTGTAAAGGAACGCATAAATTGTAGATACAACATGCTCGCCATAATTGATTAACTAAATCTCGCCTACTTATCAGCCTACTCTCTAAGTCATCATGTGTTGGAGCCTGATGTGTCAGGATTCCAAGTAACCTAGATTCTTCATCTAAGTCACATTGGTCTCATCATCATAGGAGCTGGTAGCCCGGCTCTATTACATATGTCGTTTAAAACACAGGAAGCCATCACAATTTCTCCCACTTTTATAGGATCATAGTACAATACCCTATGTACTAATAAACATCTGAACCGTCCTTTCAGGATTCCAATAGTCCTCTACACTGTTTCTTGCACTGCTGTGCAAATTGTTGTAATGGCTCTGGAGTCTCAGTTTCTGAATTACTAAAGGGAGTCATTAAATAAGGCCTTTGAGGATATCCTGAGTCACCTGAAATCAATGAATGAAGCTAGAATTAAGTGCAATCTTGACTTGTGTTTAAGTTATCATTGTATTGTAAATAATAACTTCGTGGATTGCCCTAGAGGCAGAAGACTGAGATATGTATGTGTCTACATTCTTCCCAATGATTTTTTGGTAACTTCCATTAGCCAAAAATGATAGTGTGCATAATATCTGAAACATCAGGAATTCAATAGGCTTTTGTTGGTGTGTGGTGAGGTATACCCATCATATCTCAAGAAACCTAGATGTAAACAAACCTTTAGCCTCTTGGTTAAACCACTGGAACGAAGTCGCGGTCTCGCGGACGCATATATGGAGTTAAGTCATCTTCCAATATATTAATTAAATCCTCAGAAAGCCTGTAAATATGGATAAAATCTGTATCACGGAATATTGTTTTAAACTTTCGTATTTGTTTCGCCTGTCGAGCTTTCTTCAAATTATCACTTTTCTTAGCTTCTTCTAATAAATGTAGCTTCAATTGTGTAGTAAAAGAATAGAAATATTTAAAAAATTAAGTACAGTTTATTATTTTTGTCAGTCTACGCCCGAATATTTAGAGCTTTTTGATTTGACAGTTAGAATCGAGGCTGTGGGCGAGACGTCTGACGTTTTACGTCTTACGAATTTTCGATCAGGGTCACGTGACCTGACGCGAATTTAGAAGTTTTTACCCATTCCAAAAAAAGTACACAGCGCCGCTAAAGAAGTTTTCACTTCAAAAATATTATTACATATTATTATTTGCAATTTCATCGCGAAAGAAGAATACTGCGTGTAGGTATTCTTCTTGCATTCTAAGTGGGCTTATTAGTCGATTTGCACGAATTTACTCGTTAGGCGAATCGTCACTTTTAAATAATAATATTCGTTACGCATGAAGTTATTAATATTTGTGTAAATGCAGCAATTTCAGTTTATTTTTTGTTTTGCTTTTTACCATGTTTACGGAAAAAGAGGTAAGTACACACAGAATAGGTATATCGGAAACTACAACAATCTTTGTTCAAAGATACTTTACGTATATACTTAATCGTAATATACTTACACCCAGAATTGCCTCTCTAAACGTAATCAGTCAAATGCACCTTAATATGTAGTACCTACGATTCGATAATGCAATGATTAATGTATTGGTTACTTGTAATTCGATAAAAGCATTATGTTTTCCGGTTAATCGCCTCCTCAAATGTTCACACCTTTAAAAAAAACATTCGTTATGTATGACAAAATGATACAACTTTCATAACCTTCATACATAAAAGGTGTTAATTTTTTATCTTATAAACCAAGGCTTATTGTCTTCAAAATGACCAATTTAACTTGACATGCGACGAAATCTGGAACTAATTTTAATTTCAGTACTTTTTGACATTTTGTTCATCAGCTTCCTTTTCTTCAACGAAATCTCCGGCTGGTTGTCACTTCCCGTGACCCAAAGGGCTGGCTCTTACGTTGGCCTGAGGAGCATACAACCTGGCAATGCCGCCAGTCTCTTGGGTACGTTACTATTCGACAGCGATGCGGAGGAATTTATCGATTCCATATTTTAGTTTGTTAATAGTTTCAGTTAGGTTAAGATATTATATTTTATTAGTTTATTTAGTATAAGAAGTTTATCCATTTTTATCTTATTAATAAACATCCCGTTTCCTATGCAAGTGCTGCCGCCATGTCATGTCAAGATAAACTGGTAACTTTGATTAATGGTAAATCTAGCTAACACGTTAAACTTCTGTAATCGTGAAGAAATTAACACTTATTGATAAAGCGTGACTGTTGGGACACTTGAGATGATGTGTGACCTTTCGGCCTGGAGAAGGGTTTGGTTTCTAAGAAATAAAACTATGGAAATTTCCGTTTTGTAGGCCATCAAGTAAATTCCTTAATGACAGCAAATAAATGGCTTAAGTTTTATTGCAAATGATTACTATAAGGTTAGCTTATACTTACTAAAGTACGTAGGTATATACAATACTTAATTACCTAGGACCATACATAGTAATTACTACTGCCTACATAGTTGTGCATATACACTGAGAAGGATGCAGTGGCCATCGTGCCAGCGAGTAGGTTAGGACATATGTAAGTTTTTCTGAACGTTAGGAACTGACTGATAGAAATTGCCACGTAGGTAAGGAAAAATCGTTATGCCCCTCATCCATGCGACTTTCTTTCTTTGTCTCTTTATATTATATACCTACAGTGTGTTTGCGAGTCACTATCGCGTAATAGGAGTCTACTCTCTAAGTCCGTCAATGAAAATTTCGGATTGTCGGGCCCATCCGAAAATAGTAGATCTGTCAAAACAAGTGAAATATAATTTTTTTTCTTACGGGAAAGTAGGTACCTATCGGCAGTGGGGACAACTGTCAAATCGTGTTGTCATTCATTCTTAGTTCGGGCTTCGAACTAATCATTATGTCCGTAGGTGAGACGGAGTAGGAATCGCTTGTATCTTCAACTGGAACTACGGATTTCATGCTCAGGAGTAGACCGCTAGCGGGGGCTCCCGACCGCAGACGTTTTTTTTCTTCATCGATCTCTTCCGATAAATACCTACTTACTGCACTGCATGCTGATTTTTAAGCCTACTGTCCATACACGCCAAGTCTTCAAAGACTCCGACACATACATTAAAAAAACAAGGGTCATTAAATAAGAAGACGCAATTACGACTGTATCTTATAATTATTTCAAATTATCTTAACATTAAGAGGACTAGTAGAGCAAAGTGTCCTTGAGAAACGCATGCACACATATACACAATCGACGCGTACGCCATCTAACGACGACGGCCATCACAATTATGACATACAGCATACGATTTACGATTACGCCCGAGTATTTCAATAGATGACGCGGAAACAAGTAGTTATGACAACAAAATTATTAACCGATTTCTAAAAAGGAGGAGGTTCTCAATTCGGGTTTGTTTATTATTATTTTTTTTATTTATGTTCGGGTCCTATATAGACGACCTCCATCATAAATAGACGGATTTGCAAAATTCTTTTTTTGTTCGAAAGAGGTTTGTTTCGAAAGGGTCACATTTAAATTTCGTAAAGATCTGATGATGAGTTTCGGAGACAGACAACGGAACTCTTCAATAAATGCCAGCAAATCAACCGCGATCGCTGCTATCGCATTTGTATGCATTATTTACGCAATCACACAACATAACATCACGCCTGTACCCTTAAAAGTGGTAGGCAGATGTGTTTAATAGCTTCCTGTCGCTGATATTCACATAGCAAGTAGTGTTATATGAATTTGTGTGGGGTAGGTAGGGACAACTGAAAAGTGAAAAATAAAAACTGTTTTTACAAAAAAAAAAACAACCGACTTCCAAAAAAAACCACTACAAAGTGAAAAATAACTTTAATTTCGGAAGTCGGTATCGTTGGTTGTAGCTTTGTAGTGTTTTTTTTTGGAAGTCGGCTGTTTTTTTTTTATAAAAAATTATTTAATTTGTTTTGAGTGTGACTTGAAAAAATTAAGGATGTGGATGATTTTGAAATAAAACTGATTCAATCAAATTTAAAACATTTTTATTTAAAAAATATGGAAGTGGTAGTTACTTACGAGTTTTTTTTACATTTACATTATACTACATGTACTTTTAAGCTATTTTTCTGGTTAACATTATACCTACTACATTTAGTTTTAAATGCTTTTTTTTTCAGGTTTACGATTACACGTTTATATTACACCATGCATCATGATCATGTTATAAAATTATTTTTGTTCCTAAAATTTACTAAAATCTAAGAAACGTGTAGACGTAACAACAAATGCCAAACATTTGTTGTGAATAATTTTCTTCATAATTTTTACGTTGTTCTTTGTCGTTATCTTCATTTTTGCCATCGCTTTTCTCTTTATTTTCGTTTTTATCTTCATTTTCGTTTAAAAAACTATTCCGGTCCGTCTACAGGAATGGAGAGTGAAAGAAAATTATAGTGGAAGGTTTTAAACAATATTTGCCTATCCACTATATTTGGATATCTGACTGTGACTCAAGCAAAAAAAGAGCCGACTAATTTTCAGTAAAAATCAAAGTGATAAGGACTATGGCCAGTCATATTGAAAGCCTGATATGCCTAGAAGTACTAGATAAAATGAAAGATGATTTCATGAAAAAATTAAAAAATATTCATGAAGAGCGAGCAATGATTGAAAGAAAAATTATTTTACAAAGTGCTAATGGAGAATGGCTTGAGATGAGAAGATCTTTATTGACTGCATCCAATTTCGGTAGGGTTATAAAAAAGCGCTAATACACCTTGTGCTAATTTAGTAAAATATATACTTTACCGGAAAAAAATTGATCACGTCGAATCCATAAGCCATGGCCAACAAAATGAAAAAACCGGCCTCGCACAATAGGGATGACGAATGATTTTGAAATCCTCTTCCGTAATGTACATACACATTTACTATTTACGAAAAAACCTATATTTCGGTTATAAAATAAAGTTGAACGAAGTTTAAAGACATTTTTCTAATATTTTTTTCAATAGCGCGCGAAAACAGCTCGCAGTGTCATGGCGTCGGGTCTGATGTCACGCCTAGGTAAACACTAAACGTCAAATGTGTCAAGCTGACACATTTGACACATTTTACGTTTAGTGTTTACCTTTCCTCTGACTGCGCGTGTTGACAAAACAAACATTGCATATTTCATCTGATAAAAATGAATTCCAAAGTGGTGTGCAGTGCCTCAGTGTAAAAACACATCAATAACCACTCCCAACAAGGTGTTTATATATGTCCCAAACAAGCAAATAATAAGAGTTCAATGGTTAAAGCTCGCAAGGCGAAACCATGTTGTTATAGATTCGTGTTGTAGAGTCAAGTGGAGTGGATAAATTACACTTAAATTAATAAAAAATCGATCCAAATGCGTAATAGGTAGTAGTCAACAAAACGCAAGTGATGTTTACATAGGCATGACGTCATGCGCTGTGATTGGCGTTTCAGTCAAAATGGCCGAATGCCGTATTTTCATCTTTTATTTTAGTGAAAATCCGATTAATCTCAAGTTTTTAAATAAAACTAAATCAGTGTTTTAAATCCTTTTAATGTGTACTTTCCCCTAAAATCATTAAATCTTTGATTATTTGATACTGTCGCCACGCCTATTGGCTGTACAAGAACACAGTCATAATCATTAGACCCTGTGGTTTATTTATAGACCAAGAACTATGTTTCTTGGGTGCATCGCCTGATAGATTAACTGGAGAAGATACTGTGGTTGAAGTGAAGTGTCCTTTGACAGCCAATAAAATGGGCCTTGCAGCAGCAATTGAAAAGAAAAAGGTAAACTTCTGGCAAAAAACAAAAACAGGTGAACTAGTCATCAACAAAAAACATGCTTGGTATTTATTATCAAGCACAAGGCTTTTCACATGACTGGCCATAGTCCTTATCACTTTGTTTTTTTACTGAAAATTAGCCGTCTCTCTTTTTTGTGTACCTTTTACTGAGGATTTTTTGTTTATGTTTTCTTTCTTTCCACGTCTTCTGTTTACCTCTTGGGCTTTTATTGGCCATTTTCTTATATAGCTTTGACATTGCATTTTCTTCATTGAACGACACTGCTGAAGCAATGCATCGCGTCATTCGCGTCTGATATGAATTTTTCAAGGAAAAGTTAACTCTCTTCCCTCCTACATATTTCGCAATGATGCTTCGTTCCACCACGTTGCTGTCTACGTCATGAAGTAAACTTCGAGCATGGCCGGCAATACCTTGAATCATAATACAGATTCTCTGCCACAGAGAACTTAACATAAAATCATTTGGAATATCATTTTCCTCCAGATTTAATCGTAAGTAACGATATGTTTGAGGAAAAACTTACTTATATATTGTAATTTAACCCTTCTGTTTCTTGGTTTTCAGTCTGGATATCATATTGACTTACAGGAGCACTATCCACCTAAAATCCCATTCATCCATTATTCAATTTTAAAACCAATTCTTTTTTAAAATTCAACGTGTTTGTGGCAAGGTGATGTTGCCCTGCAACGGCTGCAACGTGCGGCTGATATTATGAATATTACCTGTATACTAAAGATTTCTTCTAGTACACGTTTAGATGAATATGTACTTTTATCAATAACTTCACAATCGTGATCTTCCTGTGGTACCACTGTTTCCAATCTATAAAAAAATACCATCACATATCATCACTTATCATCTATCGCTTTCCATCAGGCGTGATCGAGGTCAAAAGCGGGCCGCCCATTCAGCAATAATAAAATGAAAAACATAGAAGATTTTAAATTACGTTTTTAATTATTTTAAATTAAGTTAAAATGAGGCTCAATAATTTAAAAAAGTGCATCATTAGAAGCGCAAAAAGTTTTTAGAGGTTCATTAATTTCAAAAAGTGTCCATCATTAGCAGGTCAATAAGTTTTGAAAGGATAGGTTAAATATTTCCTTTTAATAAATCAATTCAATTTCCTCACATAACTTTTTTCTCCAAGTGAATTCAGACATGCTGTCTTAGGATTAATTAAGCAAGCTACTCCATGAGGGCAATAAAGATCAACATAGTTCATAATGCTGCAATTAACTTTGTGTCTGGGTACGGTCTACCCATTCTCCTTTGTCAAGTAAGTCTTTTACACATTATGCCGTGTCTGCGGCAGCAGCGCCGCCGCGCACCGCCCGCCACGGTATTTTTATCTATACAGTATTCTATCTTCATAAAAACGGTCGGAACGCGAATCATACCTACGCGCCTCGATTTCGGTTTACACTCGGTTAACAAACAGTCTCGAATGCTCCGCAGTGACGAGTGGACGCCGGACGGTGTGACGGTTTCGTAAGCAGTAAGCGTGCAATTTGTGACAAATATTCATTGAAATAAGCACAAGTACTTACTTAATATGGCAAAGAGACTATATCGTGCTGTTTTTGGTTGTTTGAATTCGTCAATATGTTTTTTTTATTAAATCTATTGATCAAAAAGACCATGTATTTTTATTGAACTCTTTCTATTCCATTCACAACGTGTTTCTATTTTATAAATAAAAAGTCTTTTTTACAAAAAAAAACTACGGACATCAAAAAAAAACAACACAAAGTAATTAACTTTAATTTTGGAAGTCGGTGTCGATGGATCTGCATTTTCGTTTTTTGACACCGACTTCCGAAATTATAGTTATTTTTCACTTTGTAGTGTTTTTTTTGGAAGTCGGTTGTTTTTTTTTTGTAAAAAGTTTTTATTTTTCACTTTTTAGTTGTACCTACCTACCCCGCCCAAATTCATGTAACACTAATTGCTATGTTAATATCAGTGACAGGAAGCTATTGAACACATCTGCCTACCCCTTTAAAGGGTATAGGCGTGATGTTATGTTGTGTGATTGCGTAAACTGGCATTTATTGAAGAGTTCCGTTGTCTGTCTCCGAAACTCATCATCAGATCTTTACGAAATTTAAATGGGACCATTTCGGAATAAACCTCTTTTGAACAAAAAAGAATTTTGCAAATCCATCTACATATTTTTATGACGGAGTTATGTCCGAACATACATAAAAAAAAAATAGAAACATCCGAATTGACAACCTCCTCATTTTTAGAAGTCGGTTAAAAAAAATATTTACCTATAGGTACAGTCACAAAACTAGAAAGAAACTCAAGTAGGTTGATGAAATTAAAATACTGTAGGCGGGAGGGGTTATCGCGTGTTTACTTACCGCGCGACTGTAGGTACATTATAAAAAAAAAATATATAATACTGCGGCGCCGCCGCCGCCGCGGTGCCGCCGCTGTATTGGTTGCCCTTGGATTTGCATGAACCCTTGCACACGGGTGGCGCCGCGGGCGGCGGCAGCATGATTCGGCGGCGAGTATTGCTACGGTTTTATCAAAACTCGTCGCCGCCGCCGCGGCGCCGTGTGTTCATACAAATCCAAGGGTGACTGATGCAGCGGCGCCGCGGCAGTGGCGGTGCCGCTGCAGCTGCGGCATAATGTGTAAACAGCCTCAAAGATAGGTACCTAACATTCATACATAATATTATGAATCTATTTATTATAATAAACGAAATCAATACCTAGGTAAATAATAAAAACCAAAATCTTGCTTGTGATAATTTTCATCGCAATTTTTAGATGAATTTGTTATTTCGTTATGCCCAATATCAATAAGTCGCGGTCTGTTAATAAAAACATTAGGTGCTTTTAGTTTTTAAACGGTTTTATTTTTAATTGTAGTTTCGCATTAGAAATAACTTCCGTGTTGATATTTACGACTGTCTTTCTCCTGTGAAAGATAATTACATTGTAGACGTTTTAATTATTATTTATAAAAAAATTATAAATACATAATATATATTATAATTATAAATTCAAAATACATTTAAAAAGAAAACTTCGGTTAGACAATCCATGGGAATCGAACCCGGGGACTGTTGAATACAAATCTACACATCGGCCTCATACGCTAACGTAACAGTTGCAAATGTAGTCGAAAAAATTGAGCTTATGCGTATATGCGTCATGACTGCACTATCTTAGACGTTTCTAAATTCATAGTTTTATTATTAAAAAAATAAATAATCAATAATAATAAAATGCTCTTATTTTTTAATTTCGTATATATATATATAACATGTTCAGCGTTTTATATGAACGTTTTGTAGTCCGAACGGAATTTTTCACTTCATATTTACAATAAATGATAAGTAACAAATGGTTACGCTATTTTAACTTCAAAGTATTTTATATTTACACGAAATAAAAATATTTACGCAAAGAAGATTATGCAAATAATAATAAACAATGAATTTACAAATAAAACTTTACAAAAACATAACAATCTTGGCGGAAATATTGCGGCGAAAAGAGCGACACGTCCGAATAGCATCAGGCCTCGGCCGGCAGTGTCGCTACACAGCGTTTACGCACACATACGCACGTATTTTGTTCGAAATTATGAATATGCGATTTACAAAGAATCTATTGTTTGGACAAAAAAATTAAAACACTAGTATTTTAGTATGTTGCTTGTAGAATAATCTGACAAAAAATCAGAATGATTGTATGTATTTTAGTATGGATTTTATTGTAAAAAGAAAATTTTTAGAGGTATCTTCATGATTTTTTTCTATCGTATCAAATTAGTTGTATTATGTTTTCACCACACTATCTATCTAGCATATATCCTGAAGAATATCATATATTTTTCTGATTTTTTTTACTGTAGTCTATCATATACTTTTATTGTTTCGAAAACTTGCTTTTAGGTCTTGTAAGCCCCTTAAAACACACATAACAAGTTGCTCGCACATTGTCGATCATCTTACGGGTCGATAAGGCTAGAGTAGGCGTGGCCAAGTGCGAATTACTCACACAGGGAAATATTGTTTATAATTATGTAGATAACTATATTTAGGTAAGTTACTTATATTCGTGGATTGTTTGTACGTTAGAGAACTAAGCAACAATTTGAATTACTAAGTATATTATATTTTTTACAATGTCTGTCAAATTTTCCCAATCGACCTCGAACTCAATGCTTTAGCGATAAAGTTGAAAATCTATTAAAGAAACTTGACAGATTGTGGTAGCTTGATGTGCTGGCGTCTATACATTGTACCACAGTATTAGGTATACAGGGTGGCAGGCACCCCTTCGACGCGCAACCTGTTACCATGGATTCATTACATGATTCTGAACCCCCTGTGTTGAAATATTTCTACGGTTATTTAAAAAAGGGGTCTAGAATCATACGCTGAATTTATGGTTGCAGTTTGCGCGTCGATGTCGCTACCACCCTGTGTACTATTATTGTACCTACCTACGTATTTGACTTACTTGAGGTTTCGTTATTAACTTGGAACCGAACATTAAAAACTTAAAAAAACGTTAACGCGTCGTTCGTACGTATCATGACTACAAGAAAGCTGTCCTTAGGTTCCAAAAAAGTCACATTGCAGTGACCTTGTTTGAAATTGAAATTCAGTCAATACTAGGGACTGGAAACATCTCCATGGTGGAGAATCAAATCAGCAATGATTCGTGGTGGTAGACATAGATAAGTACTGTAGGAGAGGTACCTACATCAATAAAACAATATATTTCAGATGAAATAATTATTATGGAACCGTTTTCACATTTTTATCCCTTTCACTTGGCTTGTCAGCCAAATCATCAGTTTTGACTGGCAAGCCAAGTCCTACTGTTTTTATACTCAATTCGTATTGGCGTTTATCTTAAAATGTTATGCCAATGTCTTATAATTACCAAAAAGGTTGCATGCCACAAACTAAGCGGATCATAATCTCTGCAGTCCAGGCAGTGGCTTCCCTTGACGAAGTATTTTACGAGGAGCTCTTCTTCTACTTAACATAGATTAGTTTATTAAATATCAATAACAAATCAATAAACTCTAAATGTAATAACCACTAAAAGCTATCAATTAGTTTCTATAATAAAATACACCATGAAAATACGATAAGGTATAATATAATTAATTCTAAGCACTTAGCCCCACTCGTAATAAACTCGAGATAGTTACGTTATTATTGATCAGAACCTTGGTTTTATGTATCTTAGTACTTCTTTACTGATCAAAGCGACCGCCCCTGAAGATATAACCGATCTACATAATATGTATAGATTGAAATAAGATAGACTTGAGTGCGCTCAATTAACCACGAAGGCATATTAAAATTGTTGTCCATAGGAAATCTAGATTTCTACATTAATAATTGTAATATTCATTCATTCACACTAACCAATTTGTGCACTTTTACAGTTATGATGCACAATAATCCATACTATCTATTCTTAATACTTATTATAAATTCGAAAGTAACTCTATCTGTATGTTACCTTTTCACGCCTAAAACACAGAACGAATTTCGATAAAACGAATATGGCAAGGAGATAGATGGCATCCTGGAGATGGACATAGGACTTTTTGTCCCGGTAGCACGTTCCCGTAAGATAAGTGCCGACATCCAGGTCAGCGGGATTGTCCGAAAGGGTTACCGCTGGCCCGGAACATAAAGGGCGAAGGAAGGAACACGGGTGGGTTTTAGTCAGTAAGAGTCTGACACTCCTTTCCGCTCCACCCAGAGCGGGAGGGGTCATTTGATGATTTTCCATGCCGAAAAAAAAAAAAAGCGCCGACTTCCACGCGGGCAGATGCTAGTTTAATAATAAAAGTAATTGGGCGTAATCTGTCCCGTTGTGAAAACTTGCCTTGTTATGTTATACCCCACTTTTAATTTCATGTACCTACTTTTTTTTTGTTTAACTTCTGGCGTAAAAATTAACACGTCAATAAAAAATCGATGTTTATACCGACCGTAACGCAAATCAGGAAACTCGTAGCAGATAGGTATACCGCGGCCTTTACGCACGGACGAGCAAACTCTATCAGAAGCTTGCCGCTTTGAACGTGTTAAAAAAAGTTTTTTTTTCCAATACAAAAATGTTTAGTTAACAGACAGTACCCACACACTCATGCAACCCATACTATCGTAAACTAGAGACATTCATTTGTCTATTCCACCCTATTTTATTTCTGTACAGCGTGGGTATAGTTTCCATACAATGGTGTCCAATGATCTTTATTGCGCTCTCAAAGTACAACAAAAGTGAGTAAATGTACAAATAGGTAGGCCTGATTTACATGCTGCGTTTTGATTGCCTGTGGCTTAACACAAGTTATAACAACAATATAAATTGCACATTCTAAAGTAGTCTAAACGCTGCATGCTGGTGGTCAGGATACCCGTTGAAGCCGTGGATGCTGGCTGGCTGGGTGACTAGCCGCTAAAGCTTGCCGGAGTGATACTGATGACGTCACGCTGAGGTAGGTGCACGAAGGCTGCGCTGACGTTCATGTTCGGGGTCACCAGTATAGAGGTACAGGGAAGGAGGAACAGGGTGTAAACTTCACTCATACTCTATAGAAAAGGGAGGATTCTCCGACCAGACGAGTGTTGTGTCTGGCGTGCAACTGGCCAAAGATTCATGTCGGGCCGTTGTATCTATGCTAGTTGCGCGGTAAACTCTACTTGCGAGATGCAGGATTTTGCGTAACCCTAGTATGACGCGTTGTTCGCATATGGCGTTGTAGATACCGCTACAAGTGTTTAGACGATGCAAGTCATAATAAATGTTGCTTCAATTTTATTTTATGGCACAGGCAAGAAACTCCATGTTGTAAATGGAGCTTTAAATAAATATTTTTTAATAATCATCATCATCCATAGTCCAACTTCACCCAGTGTGCCCGCCTTTGTTTTCATGTGCTAATCTAATCTCTGCACGCTCGCGCTCCTGTGACAGCTCATTCAGGTTCTACCCACTCGCGATGGTATCAATGTCATTCGCCCATCTCGCCGCCGCCGCCGCCGCGCCGCGGCGCCGGGCGACCGATGCCACTCGGTTACGGCCTTACTCCAGCGGTCATCACTGCACCTTGCCAGGAGTCCTACCCAACTCCGTTTTTTAATAATAATTTTCTCACTGTAATATCCTTATAAAACAGTAACAAAGATCAATATGTCCAGACCTGGGCTCAAAGAAAAATATTGTGAGAGACTGGAGCCTTAATTAAGCCGAAGTCTGGTATTATGGTCTCCCGTAAACTAAAACAAGACAATAATTTAAATTTGACTTATAGGAAGTAGTGTTAGTGTGGCGTGAGTGGGTGTGGGAGTGCGAGTGGGTGGGTGTGTGAGTGTGTGGGTGTGTGAATGTGTGCTTGTGTGTGATGAAGAAGTTGGTGCGTGTAAAACTGTATGTTGGTGGTACGGCAGCTTATTAGATAATCTGCCAACTCCCAAACTAAGTCAAGATTGTATTTTGAGAGTTCGTGGTTCTTAAGATGCAGGTGTTACATAAACAGAACCAGGTAGCCTAAGAATTAACTTCCAACACTTAAATAATAAACACATTTCGAAATATACCTACATTGAGAATTAAATTATTATAGTATCTAGAATGGTGGAAACCGGAACGGTACACAAAGTGCCATTAGGTATTACTTTGAGTTAGCCTTGCATGTCAACTGCAAATTGTGAAAAATATCCTACGTGGCATCTCTCTAGAGAAGACAAACTATTTTGAGAAATATTTTCCTCCAGACATTGAATACTAAGGATTTAACCCCTCACCAAATTGGACTCTTGTTGCCGATAAGCTTCGAGGTTTTCAGGACTTAGGCATATGTGATTCAAAGTATCTGAAAATGGCTAACGGCAGGGGCGGTACCTTCATAGAAGCCGAAAAGCCCGGCTTGCCCTAATAAAATCATAATTCACAACAACAAACTTACTTAAACCTATCAATAAATAAATATATTAAAAAAATACTAATCAATGAACTCGAACACAAACATTAATAACTGAAAATCAGCCAATCCCTCAGTTGGGCGTTTTTTTTATACGTTGAAAATCTGTGGGCTTGCCCTAATTTTGACCCCTAGCCACGCCACATGGCTAACGGTATCTGATAGCATTTGGTTAACATTATTTGGTTTGGTTGGTTTTTTGGGTGACTCGTTACACATTTGAAAGAAAGAAAAAGTATTTATTGTGACTCATACAGGAAGATCACAAACTAAACTAAACACAATCATAAGAAAAAAATTAAAAACAAAATTACATAAAAAGAAAGTAAAACAAAAATAGAAAGTCACATGGAATAATCGATGTTGTTTGCATCAAAAGATGAAAAAGCCGGATTTGCTAAATTCATTTTTGATCGAATTGGGGTCCAATGCAGCGTGCAGAACTTTCTTTATTGAGTTTCGCAAACTGATTATCGTTGCACCAGACAAATGCAGTTTTTTTCCAAATCCTCTTTAGCGGTCTCGGGGTCCCAAAGTCAGCGACAGTACCTACCTACCACAAAAACAGTTTTGTAGGTATTAAAAGTTTTAAAATAATTGTGAGGTGATGTTTAGGCGTAACGTATTTTTATTCATATAAAAATAATAAAATAGGCATCACCAGCAGCATTTATTGAAGGTAAAATTTGCTGTATACAGCGTGTGATTTGGTTGTACGGTTTAGTAGAGAATGTAGAATTAAAACGTAAGATAATTAATTAACACAATTACATGTACAAAAAGTAAAAGTGTCTTTAAAGATCTAATTACAGAAATAAAGATCATTTCAAAATCATGGAATTAGTATGTAGGTAGTATGTCATCACTCAATAATTAATCAATCCTAAGTACGTAATAATCGTAAATCCTTGAAAGAGTTACAAATAAGGTAAAGGTCAACATTTAATTATTTGCTTGCTTTATGCGGTTCTTAACTCAATTAAGAAAATCAATCAATAAGTCTAGTCACTTAGAGGGGCCCGTGGCTAAATAATAACAGCCGCACAAATCGATCGATCAAGTTAAGCTACGCTTGCCGCGATTGGTCTGTGGATGGGTGACCATCTTTACATACCGAGACCCCACCGTGCCTCGGAAAGCACGTTAAGCCGTTGGTTCCGGCTGTCATTCGTGGATCTTTGACAGTCGTTATGAGTAGTCAAAAGCCCGTAAGTCTGACAACCAGTCTTACCAAGGGATATCGTATTATCCAGTAACTGGGTTGTGGAGGTCAGATAATCAGTTGCTCCATGTAAAATACAGGTATTCAGCTGCATCCGGTTAGACTGGAAGCCAACCCCAACATAGTTGGGAAAAGGCTAGGCAGATGATGTTACACTGTAGTCATAATTATTTTTAAGCTTGTGTGTAAATATAATTTTATTGATGTATCTATATCTAAATTAAAATCGATGGTCGTGTCTGTCTGTGTGGCCGCGTTATTCTTCTAAACTACGTAACAAATTTTGATACAGTATTTCAGCATGATTTAGAGAATTTATTCCCGAAGGTTTGTGTATAATACACTAATATAAAACTATGGTAACTATAACTGTCCACTGTGATATTATCTATATAAAGAAATCTCGATGTTTTGTCAAGTCGTAAAAGCCGTGCGAAATAGCAGTACCTACCTATTGTATAAATTGTGGCTATAATATAATATAAATTTTATAATTAATAGCTGACTAAAGGCACTCAGTTAAAGTCACACATTAATATGTATTTACAGAATTATAATCATTAGAAACATTATATATATGTATATTAAATATTAGAACAATACATCTCCCTAAGTTAGAATTATAATACTTAATTAGAAACATCAATACATCTCCTTAAGTTAGAATTGGCCTCAAATGTCATGATTTCATGAAATAATCATTCAATAGGGCAATTTGAAACGTAAGAAAATTCGAATTTCGCGGGCTACCCTGGCGCTTTCTCCTCAAACACAGAAAAGGCAATTTTTAAATTCTGCAATGTTAGTTTTCAGTGACCAACTCTATTTTCTTCAGCAAAGTGAGTTACAAAGCGAATAACACTGTTTTGTTTACGAAATCACTACCAAACATTTAGCATGTAGGTACCTACTTCCCACTAACAATTTAGTCACTTCAGCAATCAATAAGTAATTTGGCACGAATTAAGGAACTAAGTTTTTACTTTCAGTTAGCATTACCTTGTAGATGATTTTTCAACGCATTAAGCCTTGGCATTTAAAAGTGAACGAAGAAACGACACATTAGGTCCGCGGTAGGCACGGCTTAACAGGATTATAACGTGTGTTAAAGCAATAATTGTAATCCAATAAGCTGTTTAAGAATTACGAAATAAAATCATAAATAAACATTGAATGTACCTACCTACGTGGTTGTAAATGTGAAGTATGTACTTAGGCCTATTAAACCAACCAATGCTGCAATGGCTTGGCTTGCCAATTTCTGCTGACGCATATCATATCATATGTGTTTAGCTAAGTTTTAAGTTTTCATTAAATGAAGACTTCTAATGTTAAATATTGTGATTGACATAAAATAACATTACTATAAATAAAGTATGCTCATGCCGCCTGTGAATCCTGTGATACAAGTTTATCCCTGGTACAGGCATCTAACATTAAAACCTCTGTAAATAATTTTTAAGACTTTATGTAATAATTTTGCCAATTTTAATACTGAAAGCTTATAATAAAATAAAATAAAACATTTTATTTTATTTATAAAATAAAATATTTAATTTTATTTTATTATGAGCATAGCGAGTTTACGTCCAGCCAGTCGGATCTGTCTGCAGATAAAAGAATGTATTGCTGTCCAAAGAGACGAAATGAATGGCATAACTTACTAACAAATTAGCGCAGTGTCCTTTAAACAGCTACCTACTTTAATTAATGATACTTTTTTTTAAACAGCTGGTATTTAGAAGAAACAGCGAGGTTACAAAGTCATTGATTGATTTTGTTGTCAAGTTTCAAGGGCTTGCATTCATGAGCTTGTAATAAGATCCTGCCCAGAAGATAAATATATTTCTTTACTAAATGGTAAATCATTGTCCATACGCGATTGATCACAGAATGACAACACAATCAATCCGCCTAGCATTTTGCTAATTATGTTGAGGTCGGCTTCCAGTCTAACAAAATGCAGCTGACCTACCAGCATTCTACATGAAGCGACGGCCGAGTAAGTCTGCTTGTCAGACTTTTTGGCTTCTCACCACCCGTCCTTTGACGGATAAGCCATTGGTTCCAACCAATGGTTGGAACCAATGGCTTATCCGGGACCAATGGACTCATCGTGCTTTGCGAGAGGGTGCACAGAGTGGTCTCGATATGTAATGAATGGCCACCCATCCACCAACCGACCGCGACAAGCACACCTTAACCTTTGATCGACCCGTGTGACTATGTATTTTATAACTACACCAGCTGATCCGGCGAACTTTGTTCCGCCTCAGAATTAAATAATGTGACAACAAAAAATTTTCCGAAAACCAAAAATACATTAAAATTTTCAAAATATCGATATTATGTACAATACAGTTAATTACCTTAAAGCTTTCAGAAATGACATATTTGTTTGATGTCAAATATTTATAGTGCGTTCAGAAATTTATTTTGTGACTAAGCTTAGAAAGATATGTATATCAAGCTACATAAAAAATGTCTATCTTGATAATAAACTAAAATAAAATAAAAGAGTAAAGGACAGACCAAACAATTGAATAAATCAAACTTTCTTACCTCCGTATTATTTAATTTCTGAACTTTTTTGTATGGGATAATAAAATTGTTGCTTTTACTATTATATTTTCCTTACAACTTCTTCATACTTCTTTCTCACCTTTTCAACCTTCCTTGGACTTCTACAAATATTTCAAAACCAAAATTGGCCAAATCGATCCAGCCGTTCTCGAGTTTTAGTGAGACTATCGTCATGTAATTTTCATATATTATATAGATAATTGCGCGAAATTCAAATGGATTTATTATGTTTACTGTTACTTTCTGTAAAATTCTGTATGTTAAGGATTTTCGTAGCCAGCGTCGTAGCGCGCACCATGATAAGACGCTACGAACTTAAGATCTCACCAAAAAGATGTTTACTTATTCTAGAATATTCTTTTGATCGCAAATATGTACAGACGCCAGCACATCAAGCTACTACAATCTGTCAAATTTCTTTAATAGATTTTCAACTTTATCGCTAAAGCATAGGGTTCAAAGTAAATTGGGAAAATTTGACAGTTTCGGGTAGCTTGATGTGCTGGCGCCTGTACTTGTCAACTACTTTTAAGTAAGTAACTAATGCCGAGATACTCGTATATAAACGTTAAAAGCACCGCGTTCTTTGACTTAGACATGTTCCCGTCTCTATCTTGCACTTGTAGTTTGACAGTCAATTACGCCCTAAGTACGTAACGCTTATAGATCTCGGCCTAAAAGTAATATTATATTATTCAGCAGAGTTATCGTATTTGCGTATGTCGATCAGTGCGAGATTAGGGCGGCTCTCGAGCAGCTGAACTGCGAGCTGAACGACGGGGCACCTGGTGATGAGGATGACGGAATAACGACAGAGCTCCTCAAAGCGGGCGGGAATCCAGTTCTGCGAAAGTTTTCAACATCGGTTTCCAAATTCAAACTTTCAGGAAACCGAAACTAAGTTTGTTTACCAAAATTGACCTTATAAGGAGATGATATCATTAGTGGCGCCGAGCACTTGATCGATTAGATATAATAAAATTTGCACAATACATAAACACGAGATTATTATGATGTCATATTTATTAATAGATCCCGGAGAGATCGACAGTTCAATAAATAATAGATACCTACAAATGTAAATGCTCTATTTAGTTTAGTCAAAGTAAGTAGCGGAATTTATGACTTTCAATTTAAGTGCACCTATATTTTCCTGTCTCTAAATGATATAGCAGCTAGTAGTACATATTTGTCACGGAATTTGTAGAACTATGTTCTCGACAAACACAAAATTCGTGAGACATGAGGTACCGCGGTATGTTTGCTACGCAGCTAGAAACTTTAAAGCTCTTGTACAAAATATTTCACATTTTCCCATAATGGCCTACATAAAACTTTGACAGACCCTTAGAGCAGGTTCAAATTACTAATGTTAATCATCATTCTCTTGTCTGTCTTTTTCTCCCTTACTTCTGTATTAGTCGTCATCTCGATAATAACCCATTTTCCAGCCATATCACCAGTTAATATGATGGAATTCTTACGAATCTCTATGCTTGAAAATAAAATGGTGTCTAGGTAACACTTCGTGCCGTTTTCAATGTTAAGCATGCACTGTAAGAGCCTTCAATTTTATAAAGTAAATACAAAGTTCTTTAAGTTGTGTGCTTATCACATTACTTGATCGCTCTTGAATACGGAATATTACTTAATTAGGCATTTAATGTCAGTATTGTTCCTCTATTATGTGAGAATATTGTGTTTGTCGTTAGATGAGGACTAAGCGTAATATACTGCTAAGAGTTTTGGTCGAGCACGCAAGGCGGATCACACAGAACAACGCACCACGCGACGGGGCGCAGATAACCCGCCCCTGCGTGTGATTTTTTACATACAAATTCAATAAAAAACGACGAGGAATTTGTCTAAGTTTCCCGCGCCCCGTCGCGTGGCGCGTTGTAGTGTGTAATCCGCCTTAGTCTCAGAGTATAGGCTTCGTTGCATAATAATTATTCTAAAAAATCTTGTAAATGGAACTATAGATATGGAAAATAAGGAATAGAATATGGAAGTAGTTATTTGTTTTAAAACTCAACGTAATTTATTTGCCAGAATCACGGTAGATATAGTAGAAAAAAATGGAACCAGCAGTGCGCAAACTGTAACCATTAATTTCAGCATATGATTCTAGACCCCCAAACATAAAAAATTGTCGACGGTTATCAAAAAAAAATCAGCTATTTCATAGAAATGTGCAATACAGTACACGCTCGAAATCAAGGGGGTATAGAATCATATGTTGAAGTGAAGGTTACAGTTTGCGCTCTGTTTAAAAAAAAACCTGTAGGTATAGGATGAACCAACTTAGATTCTAAAGGCGAAACGTAGTGATGCCACATTTCAACATAATTTTAAGTTTTTCCTTCCTTCAAGCGTCCAAATGCCGACCTTCCAAACAATTGAACGGCTAAAATTAGCCGGACACAACTCTACATCGTGCATTATCCAGAATTGCGGAGGCAGTGTTCCGACATAACATGAATGCAGTTCAACTTTACAATCACTTATAATATCAACGTGGACGTCAGAGCACACTAACACGGTTGTTTACAACATTGCCAGTCAGTTGGTCAGTAGTGAGTTGGAAGTAGTCACGTGATGACTAAGGACCCTACCCACGGATAAAAGGATCTGGTCGGAACAGGTCGTGACCGTGACTCAATCCTTCGATGATGTAAGCCTTCGTAATTGATTCGATGATTCGTTTGAATAGTGGTTGGACGTTGGTTCATAATTTATCGATAGTTTTATGAGTCCTTCGAGTCTTGGTTTTAATTTCAGTGATAAAGAAAAAGACTTATAATAACGTTTCACTGGATATCAAAGTAGCCTGGTGAAGACCACGGTCTTCTCCTTTACAGAGTTACTTAACTTACCGAGTGTTAACCTCAATTGAAAAAAAGTTGGTTTCCCGTAATAGATATATCCCATTTAGGATGCCTTTCAATTTTCATGCCTATCCTTGTGTGTTTGATGTAGTCCTTCCGTCTCAGTTTTCCGATTTACAGAGTTGACATAACTCCCTAAGTTCCAGGCAGGTTTGTCGCGCTAAAGACAACTGAACTACAATTTAGTCAGCATCGCCAATAACATTTAGCACAATCTTCCATTATCGATACTTCCATCAGTGCCAGATTGTTGATGATAATAATAGACTAGGTAGGTGCTTGTTTACGTTTATGGTTGTGTAACCCAATACGTGGAGGTACAATTTGATTGGCCACGAGATTTGCGCCCAGATTTACTATGAACATTAGATGTTATCGCCGAATTGTTGTGACTTTTGCCCCGCCTAGTTAGAAAACCAGGTCATGTGTGTGAATTGTCCTTCACCTGTGGGATTTCGTCAAAATCTCTCGGTGAAGCAAGCTTTTCCAAAATCCATGTATTGCAAAATCTTGCGGTATTACGAAGACACTAAGAAAGGTTTTGCCCGAAAAGCTGCATTTCTTTGATCACTTATTATATCATCATTAATTCATTATTTTCTTGAGTAACAAATACAATTATAAATGAACAAGGCATTATATAGCATGATTGTAAAACCCTCAGATGTTAATTCAGATAACTAATAAATCGACTCACCTGAAACCCGAGACTATATCGTTAAGAAGACTAGACAGGATTGAAACAAGTGATTACTAACACCAATTACCTAGAGCGCAGCTTTGAGTCATATCCCACGTGTAAGTATGACTCTTGCACATAGAACATACGAGAAACTCGAATCTCGATATCGACAATTTATAAAAATGTCGTACCTACATCACTTTATCGCTAACCGCAGTTAGCACGTCAGATGTGAATGAGTCTGTTCGTCACTCGTGACATCACAACTATTACCGAATGGAGATGACATGGAAAGTGCGTTATATTAAATACGTGCATTGCTGTGAGTACATTCGCTTGGCAGAAATGGATGAGTCCTCGTTGACGCGCTGAACGGAAAATTGTTAGAACAATATCCGCAAGTTCCCCAAAAGGAAAATACTTATTGTATTAGCTAAGCATTGTTATGATTAGTTATAGAGTAACAGCTTGTTATTTTCCGAACATAAAATTATATTTACAACTGACACGACCTTGGCAATTGAGGTCAGCTAAAAATATGAAACCGCTGAAACACAATAAAAATTCACAATAGAAAACACAATGTCACCCATTCATTGTTATGCAGTAAACGCACTGTGCAGCTTGCCACATGAGTTATTGTTCTGCACCCTTACAAGCTAACTTACTCTAACTTGGACGTTATAGGAGTGAATAGAAGGCGGATTTATTAATGAGACAGTGCAGTCGTAATTAATAAAGCCTTAACGAATCAGTGATGGATTAAATTATGAATTATAGCTTCCTTGCTATAATACACATATGCATATGCATAGTAGGTAGAGTTGAATAAATAAATTATGTCTGTCACTATAAGCGCGTTAGTATAAAGACGCGTCATTACGTTTTTAGAAGTTCCGCGTTACATTATTTATTAACGAATAAAATAAATGCGATGTTAGAGACATTATCGTAAAATGCCAAGGCACACAAATTAGGTACCTAACTGTTTGGTCTTCCGAGTCACTACACGCACTAATAAGCAGAAATTATGGTTTGGAACAAGAAATTCAATATAAAAATACATTGAAGTACCTACCTACACTTTTCCGTTTAAATTCCATTGATTTTTGGACTTTGTGTGTTAAGTAGGTACTTAGGTAGATGTAAGTTTGATAAATAGTCACGACTAGTCTTAAGTTTCAAGAAAAACGTTTTCAAATCTTCGATATCCGGGTTTAATTGTAGAAGAAAAAATGTTATACCTAAGGCTAAGGCTAAAAACTTGCAACTCTACAGCAATTAGGGTAGGATCGACAGCATAACTACCCGCCTATTTTTGAAGTAAAACTTCTTTCTTAGACAGTGTTTCGATAATAGGACGAGAATAATTAAAAGTGAAATGGTTTTGAAGATTTTTATATAGAGGCCTACAGATTTTTTTTTAAATTGCTGCTACGCATCGTCATCATTGTTTCAGCCGAAAGACGTCCATTGCTAGACATGGGCCTTCCCCAAGCACCTCCACTTCGACTGGTTTGGTGCTTCTCGCATCCAACGTGTTCCTGCGGCCTTTACAAGATCGTCGGCCACCTTGTAGGAGGCCTTCCAACGCTACGTCTTCTGGTACGCGGTCGCCACTCCAAAACCTTTCGGCCCCATCAGCCATCTGTTCTGAGAGCAATGTGCCCTGCCCACTGCCACTTAAGTTTGGCAATTTTTCGGGCTTTGTCGGTTTCGATCTCGATTCGATCACGAAACTCCAAGCATAGACCTCTTAACTCGTGACTTTTAGCCTTCTAATAAAGCCCATGGTGAGTGACCACGTTTCAGTGCCATAGGTCATCACTGGCAACACGCACTGGTTAAAGACTTTCATCTTGAGACACACAACTTCATTACACATCTTCATGAGAGTTGGTTTTACATGGGCATTTGACATGACCTTCGTTTTGTCCATGTGCATTTTAAGACCCACACTTTCGGAAGCTCTACTGAGGTCATCGAGCATTGTACTGAAGTCCTCCATAGTATGATATCTGCCATGACTACGATATCGTCGGCAAACCGAAGGTGAGTTATGTAATCACCATTGATGTTAATGCCAGCCCCTTTCCAGTCTAGAACCTTGAAAACATCCTCCAGTGCAGCTGCGGTGAACAGCTTAGGAGAGATAACGTCTCCGTATGAAACCTATATAAATCTATAATTTGGTTTTAGCTTTCTGTTTGCATTGATGTCAGCAATCGATTTCTAAAGGGTTTGTGCGTGACAGCCATTATGAAAAAAATCAAAATGGCGGACAGGTAGGTAAGCCATGGATCTTCAAACCCCTTCAAGGACGCGTCACTTTTAAGCACATTTCATTACATGAGAGAGAAGAAAGATATAACTTTCTCTCATACTAAATCTCTCTTATGTTTTAAGAAGTTTTACTTCTATCACGTGTACGGAGCAGCATGCGTAATTTTTTGATAATTCAACGGTTGTTTGCTTTAATCGCTTCGTTATACTACCTACTTGTATACTAATCCAGAAAAACCCGTACTACCGCAATCCGTTCAATATTTAACATGTTCACCGTCTGACATCATGTCTAAATATATGCTAGGACCCTAAAGACCATTATTCAAAGCGCCCCAAGCGACTAGGCTAGTCACTTGACAAAATTCAATTTGCTTAGATAATAAGTGCATGATAAGGTGGACATTAAGCCTAATTGAAAATCAGGATAGCTATTATAAATTAAATAGTTAAAGCCGTTACAGCGTTAAACGGGACGCACAGAGCTTTGCATAAAGTTCATGCTCCGCTAATGTATTCCACGATCGCTGAGCTCATAGCCTTTATTAGAATTCTCAATCAACATAAATGTTCCGAGTGTATTATACACATTAGACAAGAGCGAGAAACTTTCGAACAGAACCTAGGGCTAGCGCTGACTTCGTAATGAAAGGTGTGTCGCTCAGGAATTTGACTAGAAACTATACAATTATTGTACGCGTCAATCGGTACTAATTTGCAAACTGAATGCGAAGTATGAATTAGTAACCAATGGTGTCTCGGTAATTTGTGTTAAACGTAAGGTTTAGAGTTGTGATACGCATCCTTTAAAAAAAGGGGTTAGGTTAACTAGGGGGGCGGAATTAGTAGGTATCTATACTTTGGGACTATCTGCACCCGAACTTGGTGGCAAACCTGTAGTATGGCGTGGTTGTTTTAAAAGAATATCCTAATAATATAATACATATATATTATTGGCTTTCTCGTGGTTAGTGGCCAGAATACGATTTAAATACGAATTAAAGTATGTAGCCACTTATAGCCAATGAGACTGGGCTTAAACTGGATTTGCATTTACAAGGCGCGGCCACCCGTCGTTTGATCAGACTTTGGAGTTGGTCGAAATTTAGAAGACGACGCACAGACGCCACCACATCGAGCTACTACAATCTCTCAAATTTCTTTAATAGACTTTCTACTATATTGCTAAAGCATAAGGTTCAAAGTTGATTGGGAGAATTTGACAGTTTCGGGTAGCTTGGTGGTGGCGTCTATACCTACTTAAAAAAGAGACCAAAATGTTACTTTATTTTAAAGCTACAACTAATAAACATGTTCAGATTCCGCTACAGTGGACATGGCAACAGTTCTATCCAGGAGTTCTACTCCCTGGTCACATAATCTGTAGTTTCGGTCGACGTTACGGGCGATAACAACTCTGTAGCACCTACAGACATAAGATTAGTTTGGGGCCCGACTTAAGAATGAATGACACGATTGACAGCCGTCTCTACTCCCGATGTGTTATTACCCGTCCGAAGAAGTTAATTAGCGATCAATCCGAATTTTCGGACTACATTCGGACAGGCCCACATCTTCGCTAACGGACTTACAGAGTAGGACTCCTGATTGTGAGTAGAGTACGTAAAGACGGTCACTTACCACTTTGTGTGCCATGAGCTCTCTTTAAAACTGCTCGGGGTACCCAATCATCCACTTAAGTAGGTATATTTTCAAAAAATAATTTGAATTTCGAAAGCCCATAGCACAATCAGTCTGTAATGTTACTTCTGCTGGAACATAGGCCTCCTCTCGGTGTCAGGGAGTTGGCCGTAATCCACCACCCAGTGCGAGTTGGTAGATGTCACATGTCTTCGAATTTTTGGTTCTAGAACATGCCGGTTTCCTCACAATGTTTTCCTTCACCGTTTTGAGAACAATGGTGATGAAATAATTTACACAAAGTAAAGCTCTTGTCTGATTTCGAACCTACAACTAGTCGCGGCCGTTACGAACGCCCATGACAAAGACGTCGACACAGGAACCAAAGCTAACTTTTCAAAATAATGTAGTGTTCCTTTACAGCTGATTCCGGTAGGAATCCTAATCCTTGGCAATGATGAATTGATGACTAACACGACAGTTGGGTCTCGTCCGACTTAAATCTACATGATCATCAGGAACCTAAAAAAATGAATAATGAACGCTTAGATGACCTAACTTTTGTCGTGTTCTTTATTTTTTGTCCTTGACAACGATGTAAGCATGGCGAGTGTGACTAATGTAAGGCAATGTGCTATAAGTTAAACAACCTATACCCGTTTAATAAGTCTTTAATTTTTTTAAATAATCCGTATCTATTTTGTAACAAAGTTGTCTTAAAGATCCGATCACCGTCCGATCAGGACCAAGCCCGTGCCAGACGGTGCGTACGTGTTCCACGCGGGCCTCAAGGAGATGTCAGCAGCAATTGAAGGGGCCCGTCAGGGCCGAAGCCTGCCGGGTCAGCGGGTTTGTCCGAAAGGGTTACCGCTGGCCCGGAACATAAATGGCTAAGGAAGGAACACGGGTGGGTTTTAGTCAGTAAGAGACTGACACTCCCTTTCACTCCACCCAGAGCGGGAGGTGCCAATTGAAGATTTCCAATCCTGAAAAAAAAAAAAGATTACGTACCCTAATTGCGTAACACACTATCAATAACAATCTGAATCATTTTGAAGGCTATTGCTAATCCTCATGTTTGTGTGTTAAGTAGGTACTTAGGTAGAGGTAAATTTTAAATAGTCACGACTTTTAAGCTTCAAGAAAAACGCTTTCAAATCTTCGATATCCAGGTTTGTCAATTTAATTCAATAAGAATAATGTAATTCAACTTGAGAACTCTACGACAATTAGGATAGGATCGACAGTGTAACTACCCGCCTATCTTTGAAGTGAAACTTCTTAGGCGGCGATGGCGACGATGAGACCGCGCCGCTGCTGGGAGGTCTTATATCATATCAATATCTTCTGTCACGAATTTTTCAAAGAAATTGTTCTGCTAGAGTCGCGTCGCGCCTGTTTGGTTTTAGCGGTCCACACTTTAGGAAGAAACCTCCAAATATCATTGTCTGAAGCTCTTCGTAGAAAGCGTTGCTTACAACTCAAATCGATATTCTATGCAATACCTACATACCTTACCTACATGCTCATGAATTAATAGGTGTGTTTAAATGTTAACAAGATATTTATTGCAATTACAAGTTTTCATCACTAAGATCTCAAGCATGCAATCCTATCTAAATTTGCTTCTCCGTTGACAGCTGATGTTTAATAACTCCATGAAGGAATAGATTTGAATAACTTAACATGATAAGCACCGTGCGTTCCTAGAAATATTTGTAGGTCATAAATAATAATTTCATTGTTATGTGCTAGACCTGCAATAACTTGCATTATCTGATGTCATGTACGGTCACCAAAGGACATAAGTAAGTAACCAGGGTCGTCGAATATACCTACTAGTTGAAGTTTAGTAAGAAACTGATGCATGTTTTCGAAACTTGATAAATGAACTGTTCGTATTCTATGAATTATTTATTTTTTCTAAAACATCCATTGTTCTCTTACTAAACTTCAACTATATCCGACGACCCTGGTTACTTATCTCTTTTGGTGGCTATAATGGGGTTTATGTATGTTTCCATCAAAGCAGACATTAAAATGTAGTCTTTAAAGTTAGTGAATCTATTTAGAGGATACGTCTCTACCGCAGAAATCTAAATAATGTCCCTTTAAAGTCAAATTTCTTGGCACCTAACTTTTTTTCAGCTGTCATTTTACTTATATTTTTTTAGAAAGCACAAAGATCTCGTTTATGTGACCTACATACATATAACTCGACAATGTAGCACCTATGCTACATTGTAAATTTTTTTATGAATTTATACAATCATAAAAACTTTTATGTTTTGGCCTAGGTATTTATTCCGCGTCTAACAAAGTAGTAACAAATAAGCCATATGTAACTATTGGACTAAGTAAATCTTATCTACCATTCAAAGCATTGGTATAAATTAATCTTATTAAAATGCTTGTAAACCTATCGGTACATAGAAAGTAGAGGATTATTTGCGGAAGAAACTGTAGGTTTCAGGAAAGCTCGCTCATGTCTAGATAATTTAAATTTGCTAACCTCGAAAATACAAATTGGTTTTTCAAAAAAACTTGTGACTATCGGATGTTTCCTTGATATCGATAACGCTTACAATAACGTTGACGTCACCGCTCTTCTGTTAACCTTGGACCAACTTTGTGTGGGATCACAATACTGTAGATATCTATGGGAATTTCTTAAGGAAAGGTATTTATCAATTAGTGGCATAGATAATACTGTAACTAGAATTGCCAGAAGGGGCTTGGCACAGGGTGACCCCCTCTCGCCATTACTATTCAATATTGCGACCATCCATATCTGTAAAGCAATACCCAGCTCCATAACTGTCTCTCAGTACGCTGATGACTACGTACTTTATATAACTTGTGATAATATTGATCAAGCAGCCGCTGAGTTACAGGAAGCGTTAAATATCTTATGTGATCAATTTGATTCCCTTAATCTCAACTCAACATATCATCAAATAAGAGTAAAATTTGTATTTTTGACAGAGGCTATAGGAGACGGTCGGTTAACTTGTCAATTAGAGGTAATAGTTTGGAGGTTGTGGACACGGTACGATATCTTGGTGTGTGGTTGGACCGTTCTCTCAGATGGGGAAAACATATAAATGAGATTAGCCAAAAAGTTCTCAAATTCATTAAAATCTTTAAAGTGTTGGCCGGTTCGAGTTGGGGTGTGCATCCAAAATATTTAAGAAGACTTTATCTAACTTTAATTAGAAGCCGTATTGATTATGGAAGCATTTTCTATGATAACAGTGCAAAAACTCACTTAGAAAAATTAGATAGATTACAGAACCAAGCCATGAGAGTAGTGGGTAGTTTTATTAAAACCACACCAATTCACGTGATGGAGAGCGAATTATGTCTACAGCCACTATACCTACGTCGACGCTTCTTGGCTAGCAAATTCTGGCTTAAGACTAAAGCTTTGCAGGCAAATACCGGAAGTATCAATTTACTATCCGAACTATCTTCATTATGTAATAATTCCTCATATTGGCAAAACAAAAGAATCCCCCTTTTAATCTCAGTTAATGACTCACTACACACTTTAAAAATTCACAGCAGTCAGAAATTAGATATGTTTTCCCTGAATACTTGGGTTAGTAAAATAGATAGTAATAAAATAATAAAACACGACGTAAACTTCATGTCTGGGCCTAAAAGGCAATACAATCCTGTTAGCTTAAGAAACTTATTTATTGATTACCTTACTTCCGAATACTTGACTTACGTTAAAATATTTACAGACGGATCTAAGGAGGGTGACAATGTAGGGGCTGCGTTTTACGAGTCAGAAGAAAATTCAATGAAATTTCGAATTAATGCCAGTGTGTGTATAATGGAAGCTGAACTGATCGCGATTGCAGAAGCTCTGTCTTATGTCGAATCAATCCACCAAAACCATATTGTAATTCTCACAGATTCCAGAAGCTCGCTCCAACATTTGGCTCGGTGTACCTCGACCTTTCGAGGAACACCGATAGCCTACACTATACTGAAAATTATTTTGAAGTTACAATCTGACGGAAAGCACGTAGTCCTTCAATGGATTCCATCACATATTGGAATTAGCGGCAATGAAATTGTTGATCAACTAGCCAAGCAAGCCATATGTGATGGAATTCCTGTTAACTTTTCTCCTTACTTCTCAAACTTTATACCAAAAATTAAACAGGATTGCTACTTACTTTGGAAGGAATATTTTGATAAAAGATCTCGAGATAAAGGAATCTGGTACAAAACGATCCAACCACATCCCTTGAATTCGCCATGGATAGATAACCAGTTGTTGAACAGATGTGATACTGTTATTGCACTAAGGCTTCGTTCCGGACACATTCCGTGTAATAAGTTCCTATACCTAATGGCAAAATCAACAACGGATAAATGTGATTTTTGTAATAATTCCGTTGATGATGTTTATCACATATTGACAGAGTGTGTCCGCAACGCAGAATTTAGACATAGATTAGATTGTAGGCTTAGAGAAATAGGTTACTGCAACAGTGTTCTGGCTGCGCCACTTTCTGACGCAGCTAGAGCACTTTACAGACTAGCTATGCTAAGATTTGGTTAAAGACTGTATTATTAGTTATAAATTGTAAACCTTACCAGGGCGGCATAATCGCATGCGCGACAAAGCCCTTTTCTAGAATAAAAAAAAAAAAAAAAAAAAAGTAACCAGGGTCGTCGGATATACCTACTAGTTGAAGTTTAGTAAGAAACTGATGCATGTTTTCGAAACTTGATAAATGAACTGTTCGTATTCTATGAATTATTTATTTTTTCTAAAACATCCATTGTTCTCTTACTAAACTTCAACTATATCCGACGACCCTGGTTACTTATCTCTTTTGGTGGCTATAATGGGGTTTATGTATGTTTCCATCAAAGCAGACATTAAAATGTAGTCTTTAAAGTTAGTGAATCTATTTAGAGGATACGTCTCTACCGCAGAAATCTAAATAATGTCCCTTTAAAGTCAAATTTCTTGGCACCTAACTTTTTTTCAGCTGTCATTTTACTTATATTTTTTTAGAAAGCACAAAGATCTCGTTTATGTGACCTACATACATATAACTCGACAATGTAGCACCTATGCTACATTGTAAATTTTTTTATGAATTTATACAATCATAAAAACTTTTATGTTTTGGCCTAGGTATTTATTCCGCGTCTAACAAAGTAGTAACAAATAAGCCATATGTAACTATTGGACTAAGTAAATCTTATCTACCATTCAAAGCATTGGTATAAATTAATCTTATTAAAATGCTTGTAAACCTATCGAACATAAAAAAATTCTTATCGTAATTAAGATAAAGACATATTCGCAATAATTATACCATTGAAACCATTTGAGCTTTATTTATGTACCATTATGGAGATAATTATATCTAATAATTATGCGAGTTAATATAAAATGATTCATTATCTTCAATGAACACAGGCACATGTAGGTAGGTTACATACATTAGGTATAATCGTACACATTGGTACCTATAACACAATATGTGAACATAATTTAACATTTGATATATCTATTTTTATAAATAGATATAATTAGGTATGACTATATGCGTTAGATGATGTCAAAATTGTATTAATAGCTGTTACATAATAAAAACAAAAAATATAATATATTGAAGCTTAAAGATTATAAATTCTAACTACCCGCCTCTTCCTGGTAAGGAATAGCCCAACTCTCCACCTCGTGGGAGGTTCCACACAACTAAGATAAGAAAAATATTGTTTGATTTATAAAGTTGGTACGTACAGTTGGAATTGACCAAAGCTTAAGCAAGTCTAGGCAATTACATAACTTCACGCCTTTTTGTTTATTTTTTTTTTTCAGAATGGGAAATCATCAAATGACCCCTCCCGCTCTGGGTGGAGCGGAAGGGAGTGTCAGACTCTTACTGACTAAAACCCACCCGTGTTCCTTCCTTAGCCCTTTATGTTCCGGGCCAGCGGTAACCCTTTCGACAATCCCGCTGACCCTAACTTCACGCCTGTACTTCTCCAAAGGGTAAGGCAGAGGTGTACCTGCAATAGGACCCACATTTCGCCACTTATGTTTTTAAGTCCCATGTTATTACAGGGGCGAGCCTTTTTCCATCAAGTGGCCTGCTTATGCTAAAACCCAGTTACACTTAGCCCAACCTGGGAATCGAACCCAGGACCTCATGCTCAGCAGCAGCGCCTGCGACCACTAAACCAACGGGGCTACAAAACGCAGGCAATTTTGGTCTTTAAGTCTAGAAACAAGCATACAATCAAGCAGACGCATTTTGTATTTAAAGATACTTAGGTACCGTGCATTCGCGATTTATTTGCCAAAAATGTAAACAAATATGAATTAATGGAAAAATAACTTTAGTTCCTACACAATAAAGTTCAGTTTACGCTACAACTTAAAACATTTTTATTACTTTGTCAATAGTGCTAGTCACTCTGAAATCAACTTAAATATCATTGAAATAGAGTTGATATTTGTTTAACTTGAAATAGGGTAGGCGTGTGCAGCACTGCGCATTTTTACTTTAGATCACATTTATTTACTTACAAGCATTACCAAGGACTACACGCATTGATAGACACTATGTTGTAGGCTATAAATAGCTCAGTTGAAGCTCTAGCGTGAGTCTGCGTGAGGTTCGCAGGCAATCCATCATGCTTGTTTGCGTAGGATTGTAGATTCTACCGATTTCCACGCATCTCATGAATATTGTTCATATCGCTTCTTGCACAGGAAGCTTTAAATGATAGATCTATCATTTAAAGCTTGTTGCACTGAATAAACGTTTTAACTATCTAGATAAAACGTTTATTCAGTGCAACAAAAGACACAATACAGGTATCTATTAAAAAAAAACATCAAAAAAAGGTGAATGAAAAAAAACAAAGAGTAAAAAGATAAATTGACCCATTGACACCTAGCTCATATATACACCCATAAAGGTCAATCACTACTGGGCGGAGCACTACAAATATGCATCAACTCATTTTAGAATTCATATTATTATGTATAACCAGCGACCCGCCCCTGCTTTGCACGGTTTTTACTACTTGAAAAACATTGAGATTTCTTCTATGGGTACCTACACTACATACTATAAATTAAAGTCACTTTTCGTGATTGCTGTGTGACCGCGTTGTTATTTTAAACAACGCAACCCATTGCAGTTGCGGTTTTCACAATTTGCTTAAAAAAGGAATTCCGGAAGGGGGCATATACCAAGGAAATCCGAGATCTTTTGTCAAGTCTTAAAAACCGTATGAACCGAAAGGGTAGCTTGTTATTATAATTACATATATGTATTAGCTAATAATGTATATGAATAGTAATGTATTATGCAGATAAACCTTCCGCCTCCGATCTAAATGATGTTAAAAACCGCATCAAAATCCGTTGCGTATTATAGAAGAACAGAGCAGTAAAGCGAAGAGACTCATTTGATTTAAAATATATATAGAAACAGAAGTAGCGATCAGAGAGACTTGTGGCTAAGTATTAACAGCCGCACGGGTCGATCGATCTGGTTAAGCTACGCTTGCCGCAGTTGGTCTGTGGATGGGTGACCATCTTCACACACCAAAACCCCTCCGTGCCTCGGATAGCACGTTAAGCCGTAGGTCCCGGCTGTCATTCGTGGATCGTTGACAGTCGTTACGGGTCCTCAGAAGCCCGAAAGTCTGACAACCAGTCTTACCAAGGGGTATCGTATTACCCAGCAGTACCTAACTGGATTGTGAAGGTCAGATAGGCAGTCGCTCCATGTGAAATACTGGTATTCAGCTGCATCCAGTTAGACTGGAAGCCGACCCTAACATAGTTGGGAAAAGGCTATGCAGATGATGACAAAAGTAGCGATCATCTTCAACATTAATTTCCGTGCTGTGTGAAGAAGCTAAGACGAGGAAGCTGGCAAAAACCCATCAGTAAAATTGCTTCATTTTCCAATTCTTGCTTAGCGGTGCAGCATCTCTTTTGACGTTTTCCAGCTTTCACGCACTGTTTACGTTATTACAGGGCTGTTATGTAGTTGGGGCTGGGCCCTTGGGGTAAAACCATGTCAACTATGATGGGTATTGTACCTATCGAGGTAGGTTTCCAACCCAGTTCCACCTTAATTGTGTCTTGCTTGGGATCCGTTAAGAGCGTTTACGACGTACGGCATTTCATACACACACTCCTAACAGTGCGCAAAAGTATAAGGTTCAATCAATCAAAACAGGTACTTTTTTATGCTTGTTATGCCAAACCTAGACTGCCGTGGCATAACTAAAATGCCGTTATCCGACATCTGGCCGATTTTTAACTTTTAATGCTATTATAAAGATAAAAAAAAATCTATCGATCTGTGTTTCCGAATTTTCTTTTCTTAAAATGATTATTTCCAAAACTATTCAAGGTATTGAAAATTCGGAAACACAGATCGATAGATTTTTTTTTTCTCTTTATAATAGCATTAAAAGTACTAATCGACCAGATGTCGGATAACGGCATTTTAGTTATGCCACGGCAGTAGAAGTGACGTTCTTGTAGATCAAGATCAGGGGGCCTAAAAATGCCACTTTGGCAGAATCATAAAAGGATAACATTATGAATCGTAATGGACAGTTAACTGTTAAGCTAATCGAATCAAATCCCATTGATGAAGTATTTTTCAGTTATTTTTTTTGTCTGTGCTAAAATACTAATCAATCCAATCAAAATCCAATCTCTTTGATTATACCTACGCAGCGAAAAATAGAAAAACACGGACTGTCTTCGCCATATTTTGATTCATAACGTTATCCTTTTACGCTTCTGCCAAAGTGGCCTTTTTAGGTCTCCAGGTCAAACCAATAATTATTTATTTAAAAAATATATTCATATCATCATCGATGTGAATGTTTTGAATGTAAGACCCTGATATGTATTACATAATGTGTCAACAATGTACAGACGCCAGCACATCAAGCTACTACAAACTGTCAAATATCTTTAATAGATTTTCAACTTTATTGCTAAAGCATAAGGTTCAAAGTTGATTGGGAAAATTTTACGGTTTCGGGTAGCTTGGTGTGCTGGCGCGTCTGTACAATACAGCAGATGGCGGTTCTTTCCACAGAATTACGAGCATTTTGGAACACCTTTCATGTGACATCCAACGCTATGATTTTAATAATTTACTGCAACTATGCTACATTCTGCAACCCGATTAATATGCAGAACAATTCTTACTGTGGCCCCAAAACTGGGGCGGTTTCAAATAACTTTTCTGGGAACTGACCGTTCCGCTGCCAAGTGCTCGCTGCACCACTGTCATTGCCAGGCAAAGTTTAGTTATCAATGCCTAATTGACCGTGGTGTTTTAATAAAATGTTGTTTTTTTTTGTCTTTAAAATTCTAAGGCTATTATATTTTTATAAATATAATTTTTGTTTCACTTGTATTAGTAGGTACCTGCCAAGTATCTATTTTCTATCGTAGATTAATATAAAACCAATAATGATTTTTCTTAACAATCAAATTACCTGGGTACCTATTAATAACGACCTTCAGGTTGGCCCCGACTCTACAAGTATTTTCGTACTAATTGACCCCGACGGGATTCCAGATATTCAGAGCCCACTTTTCAAATTGAGGTAGCGGGAACCGGAACTAGAACCCATAATCTAATAGTTCCCGCCGTAGATTGTACATATGATACCTTAATACCTACCTACACCTTCGTTCGAATGCTGTAAGTATACTATCTGACTATCTTTTACCCGCGACTACATCTATTGTATTTTGTTGTATTTCATAATTTTTAGGGTTCCGCACCTCAAAAGGAAAAACGGATCTCTTATAACATCACTTCTTTGTCCGTCTGTCCGTCCTTTTCTCAGGAACGCGTGGAGTTATCAAATTGAAATTAATATCAAGTACTCATGGCTGCAATCCCTTGAAGCAGTGTAAAAATCAAATGCCGCATATTTTGACACTCAAATGGGAATACAAACCTGGGCATGCCACAATTGCGGCGATAAGTCTCCTCTTAGAGGAGTGGCTAGAGAGCTGCCACGGCGTCCTCACTTTCCACCTGTCGTATGTTCTCATCGGACACGGTTGCTTCGGGAGGTTCCTGTTCCGTATAAGGCGGGAGGAAACGCCCGAGTGTCACCATTGTGTGGATCGCCCGGAGGACACCGTGGAGCATACGGTGGAGGTCTGCCTGGCTTGGGCGCGCACCGCCGCGTCCTCACGGCGGCGAGCGGCGGCGGCGATCTCTTGCGTCCCGAGAGTGCATAGGAAGCCGTCACCTCCTTCTGCAAAACGATAATGCGTGCGAAGGAGGGGGCGAAACGCACGGGGGAGAGGCATTCTTTGCGCCCTCATGCCCCCAGTCGCCGCAGGAGACGCCTTGGGCGTCGGAAGTCGACAGCCGATTCCCGGCCACCGTAGGCGCGGGCTTGCGGACGGCGAGCAATGGGCAGCTCGCCGTCCGGTAAGGACCGGCCCGCGTCGACGGCGCGTTGTGTTTCACGCGCGCCTCAAAGAGACGTCAGCACTAACTGACGGTGTCCGCTAAGGCCGATGCCTACCAGGGTCGCGGGTTGTTCGAAAGAGATACCGTGGCCCCTGGCACAGGCAACTGAAGGGACACGGGTGTGTTTTAGTCAGTAAAAGTCTGACACGATGCAGAAGACGTTATTTCATATTTTCCCCCCTCCCCAAAAAAAAAGACAAGAAGCAATGTCATGTACCACAAGTAAAGGAAAAAATCCGAAAACCATATTATAACATACCTACTTACAAAGTACGGAACCCTCGGTGCGCGAGCCCGACTCGCTCTTGACCGGTTTTTTAATAATAATATCCAGACAACCTACATAATTATCTTTCATACCAATCGGTTCAGTGGTTTACGCGAAAAGATGAAGGACAGAGATACTTTCGCATTTGTAATATATTATACTACCCATAAACCAACCTATTATTACACTGGACGAAATGGCAATGTGGGCCTATATGTCCTGCGGTGCAATAATTGAACAAGCAATCTTGTTATCCCCAACCAGTCTGTTCCCAAAAAGGTACTTACCTATGATAGAAAAATAATAATAAGTTAAATAAAGAATATTTTATTTTGTTTAGGTAAGTGTTATTGGGTTTTACCATCTAGAACTTCTCAGTAGCAGCCAAGATTTGTTCCCGGTTGATGGCAATACGCTCGTGCGCTCTTGTATGCAAAGGTTTTTGGAATGCATGAAGAAGCCTCCTCGTGTAGCGCAGTTTGTTCCGCCAGTTACTCGACTGAACCGAGCGCTCGGCGCATCCTGAACAGTTACACCCAACACCTTATTTGACTAACCAATTCTTCCCTTGCGGTGGTAGGGCTAACGCCCGCATGGTTTGCGACCACCCTCCCACTGGAGTCCGGCGTCAAGCAGACTGCTGTCTGCTGTTTTTCGTCGATGCGTGGGAGTTTCAGTGCCTTAGACATTTCTGGGCACGCTCGTTACATTAGCACAGACCTCATAGCGATCTCTTTCCGTCAAGCGTGATCGAGGTCAAGAGTGGGCGCATTCAGCAATAAAATAAATAAATAACCTACGTTCCTACCTACTAGTGGTTGGTGCACCTCTGCCTAACCCTTCGGGGAATACAGGCGTGATGTTATGATAAGATATGTGTCCATTTTTTTTATTGACTTTAGAGGCCTAATATGTCTAGCAGTGGCCGTCTTACGGTTGAAATGCTGACCATTATTTATAAATAGAAATAGTCCAGTAAAAAAAGTATTTCCAAAGACGGTAAGAATATAAATATGGTGACTCTCAGCATCATAAAGGGCTTTATACAGGCGATAAATTATGAAGGATTAAAATAAAAATACAATATTTCTCAAACAAAAGTTTTTCAAATTCCCGCCAATAAGTGCGTTCCGTTCACGGCAAACAAATTGAAACCATTCACAATCATGTTTCAGATTATAAATGTTTAAAAATGATTGATGTTATTTTAGGTTATTTGAAATAATTAATAAAATTTTTAAACCCCTTATTTAAAATTATAACAATAAACCTGAAACTAAACTGCAAAAAACCATCTCGCGTGCCGATGCCTAAAATATGACAAATCCTGTTCGGCCAAACATGGAACACGGTTGTAAGGCAAGGCTTACACTGAAAATCTTCAACAAAATCTCAAAAAAGTAATATACAGTCAAGGTAGAATTTTAATGAACTAAAATGTAATTTAAACGCAAAATGTAGATAATTTGAATTTCACGGGCTATCTTAACGCATCTCCAAATTGAAATTACTATTCAATCAATACAACTCTCTCAGTTCAAATTGCCCTACCTACTTATTGAATATTTAATGCAAAAATTATGACATTATAGTTATGTTTATTCATACAAAATAACGATTGCAATAAGAAAAACAGCGACAAAATAAGTCAAAGTGTTTGGGAATGCTCGTGTTAACTTCGGGTGTCAGCAGTGTGTATCTGACTTTATGTCACTCCATCGCATTCTTCTTTCACTTTGACTTTTGAAAGGAAAACATTTCAAAATTTTGTAGACCTATTTTTAGCGATATTAATCCCACGTTTTAGATTAAGTTACTTTACGTATTTTTAGTTGGTTTTACTTTTGAAGTGTAAGTTTAATATACGAAATGGGCCGTAAGTCGCAGTCAAAACAGAATCCTAAGAAGAATGCAGGGAAGGAAAACAGCAAGTTCATACAGCAAAAGAGAAAAGAACTAGCAGTTCTGGTGGATAGGGTGTTGAGGCTGACGGGTATATTCCAGGCTTCTAATAGTGTGATAAAAAGTTGGGAGCATCACTTAGAAATTGACGTTTTGATCAAAGAAATATTGAATCTTGAGGGTCCTCAGCCTAAGAATGGTCAGAACCAGAGGCATTCGAATATTGAAAAGTATATCAAGTGGCTAAGTGAAAATGAGGTCCAACTTGATGGTAAGTTATAACCAATTGCATGAACTTTGTTTACAAATTACTTGGTGAAATGTATAAATCTCGGTTTACCTACTTGTAAAGAAAAATTTAACAATCGCCTGCTTATACACAATTTGAGTTTGTGCATTACACGTTTCCATGCGGTTCTTGGAATCTTGGTACATATATTCTGAAATAAAAAAAACTTAAAACTCTTCCAAAATTTTACAGGTATTGAGATCTCCGAGTTTGAAGGGTACGAGCTGGGTCTGAAAGCAACAAAAGCATTTAAAGAAGGATCACAAATTCTCACTGTACCATCGAAAGTGATGATGACCGAGAAGAATGCAAAGGAGTCCGAATTAGGAAGCTTCATAACCATTGACCCGCTGTTGCAAAGTATGCCAAATATAACATTGGCAATGTTCCTGCTGATAGAAAAACATAATCCTGGTAAGTTAACACTAATATATATAAATTATGTGTCACAATGTTTGTCCGCGATGGACTCCTAAACTACTTAACCGATTTTAATCAAATTTGCACACCATGTGCAGTTTGATCCAACTTGAAAGATAGGATAGCTCACTTCTCCATTTATAATCGCAATATTATTTTATTGCACAAAAACTTTAGCCACAGCAATGCGTGGCCGGGTCAGCTAGTTATTGTTATAAGTAGATACTATTCAGTTATTTAGTTTCCATTGGATTAATGAATCGGCCCAGCACCGTAATTGCATAACCAATTATTAATCAAAATCTAAATCATTTTGAAGGATATTGCTAAAATATTTCTTCATATGATTAAAAAAAAAACAATGTACAATGCGAAAAGATGAGACTTGACACACCACATGGTTTGACTTGAGCAGAACACGATTTTAGGTATCTTTAGCGGTATGAGGTCTGAGTGAGGGATGGGACCGGACGTCATAGGGGCAGCGGAAAGAGCGGGGGAGGCGGGGTCAAGTCTCATCTTTCGTGGCACGCATTGTAAATAGTGCAACGAATATTGTTGAACTGTCAAAATGAAAGCCATTGCTACTGTTAGTGTGTTACGCAATTACTCTGCAGGACTGCTAGTAGATGTAAACCATTGGTCCCTGAAATTATACGAAAACATAATTGGTTGATATGATGATGATAGGTAAGTAGTCTATAATTGTTTAGACTGCTTCTCTATTGGTACTTTATTACTACTTTCAAAATTAAAAGTAGTAAGTAATACAAATTATGTTATTTTGTGTCTTATTAAAAACTTTATTGTACACCACAAACAAGACTACTGCAACAGACACAAACAGTGATCTTATAAAGTGTAAATTGTTCATTACTAGCACACTTGATCACTTGACATTTTCACATGGTGTACAATAAAGTTTTTAAACTATGTAAATATTTATACAATAACATATTAATTTTATATACAAACTGTTTTCAGAATCATTTTGGAAGCCATATATTGACATATTACCTGAGAAATATTCCACAATTCTTTACTTCACCTTGGAGGAGCTAGCAGAACTCAAGGTAATTAATAAAAGTTAATGATCTGACTTTAATTGATATCTACCATTCTCTTTTCTTTGCTATTGTTTGTGTTAATATTAATATATGCAGTGAGAACACTGCCCATGGGATTTAAAACAGTATTCTATGGAAATCTGTATAATTACATATGTTGATCATTGATGATGATTGATGATTTTAATCTATTCTATTTTTTATTATGGCAAGCAAAGCCGATGTCGATTATTCTGCCAATGTCATACTTAAACGAATTGGAAAAGCAAGTCTGCATAGTTATAAATTAAAAAATATAACGATAAAATTCTTTGATGATACAGTTCAACTTGATGATACAGTTCAACTTGATGGTACTATTTGTATATTTTGAGCATGTCTAAATATATTCAAGATTGATTATTCAATCTTCACCTTCCTGTATAATTATTGAATGCAAGCATCTGCCCGCAACTTTGTCCATATGAAATTCTTTTTCGCATGACCCACCCCGTCACATTACATCACCTGCCCGCACTATCACTTCGTTTTTGCTTAGCATCCTTTTTTACTTTTTACTCTTTGCTCGGCACCATATGGTCATAGCGTGATGATAAATAGCTTATAGCCTTCCTCAAGAAATGGGCTATAAAATGCAAAAAGAATTTTTCAAATCCGACTGGTAGTACTAGAGATTAGTGCATTCAAACAAACAAACTCTGCAGCTTTATTATTAGTATATACGTAGTATATAATAAATAATAATTTTATTAATTGTTTTGTATTAAATTATTTTCAGCCATCACCAGTCTTTGAGTCAGCACTGAAACTGTACAGAAGCATTGCGAGGCAGTATGCCTACTTTTACAACAAAATCCACTCCTTGGACATACCAGTGCTAAAGAAACTTCAAGACGTTTTTACTTTCGACAGTTACAGGTAAGATAAATGAAAATTTTACTTTTACTTTTGCACTTCTGGTCTTCACAAATAACACTTCATATTATAACCCTATCGTTAGAATGTGTCGACTTTACAATGAAATATCAAAAGACAATAACAGTATTGATATCTTCGATTCTCGTGCTGCTGCTTTTAAAAGACATGTATGTACTCTTTCTTTTTAATTTTATAACGGTTTAATTTTATTTTTATATCGCTTTAAATAATGTAACTCTGTGTGAATTATGTACTTAACCTGGCGTGTTTGGTCTCCTACACATTCCCTGCATAAGTAGTAGGTAGTGTGTCGGAGGGCAGAGGCTCATACTTTGTAGCTGGAATTTTGTCAATTTTTATTTTTATTTTTTACTGTATAATTATTATTGTTGTTGCTGGTCATGTTGTGCGACTACGCTTTGGGTGATAGTCAGGTCGAAACCTATAATTTGAACCTAGTGATATAGGTACTTACTGTGATTATTGCCTGTTGTAGTTGCCTTGTGAATAAATAAATAAATAAAATAGTTAAACAATTAATCGTAATATTTAATTTTTAAGTCAATGCTATAAATAATAAGTAACTGTTAAATAAGAAACACTCAAAAAAGTCTTTGTTAAGTCACATTGCACTTATAGCATAATACTGAAATAAAACATGGATTTCGATTAAATTCAACACATCCATACATACATATTTCTTTATCAATTATTGAGCAAAGAATAATTTAAGTTTGGACTGCAATACAGACAGTTTCATGAGACAAGAAATAAAATTAAAGCTTAAAAAATATAGTAAAGTTATGTATCTGACACAGCAGCGAAACAGCCTTGTGGATTTATTTGTTTTAATCAATATTGATCTATTTTATAAAAATCTTAATCAATATCAGGTCACTAGTTTAAATTATGAATCCCTTTCCACAATTTTCGATATCAACAAATCGCATACACATAGTAATTTATTATTGCAGAAAACACCCGTCTAACTAAAAATATTTTAATGTAATTAAACTAATTTAGCCAATTCGTCCAAAAATTGATCAATAACTTAAGTAATGCCTACTGGAATGGTTTCCTCAAACTGTCCCACATGTAATCTGGCGAATCTTTACCATTTTGTGAATCTAATGTGTTCAACGTATAAATATTTGATGTTTGCAACATCGGACTAATACTGCGAGTACTACAGTTATTCTTGTGACCTTTTCTATTTTCGAATACCGGTGTTGGAATCCGTTCGTCACCGAAACTACGCTTCTTCCTAATCACGGATCTCTGCTGTTTCCATTTAAATGCTGCATAAGTTAATAAGAACAATATCATAGCTAAACCAGCAATGCTGGCTGTAGCCACTGTCACAGATTTAGTTTGGCTGGGTATTTTATCGAGAATACCTGATGCAGGTGTAGGCTCTTTATTTTCGTATGTATTCACTTCTGCTTTCTCTTCAGAACCTGAAGCAATTTTGTTTTCAAATTCTTTGAGGTTTTGCAGATCTTCCAGTACTATTAAACCGTCGCCGTCCGCGTCTTCGTCCAGTCTGATTGTCTTAAATGTTTTCATAGGCAGCCCTAAAACATAATAAATATATTATGGATACTGTTTGGTTGTTTGCAGTAGTAAATAAATAAATAAAATCCTCCAGACCGAATTTCGGACATGGCGACCAATCTCAGCGGAGACCAGCATTTGGCGCGAGAGATACCGAACGTAAACGTAACCGTAACGTAACGTTTTATCTATCTAGATATAGTGCACAAGTGTGTGCGCAGACACGTGCACTCTCTCTTCCCTGACTCTCATTGTCCGATGGGACGCCAATACGACACAACCGGAGAAAGATCAGGCGGAAGACCAACGGCTTAACGTGCTTTCCGAGGCACGGGGGGGTATCACAATTCCCAAACTCTGAGCTGTTACTAAGAAATTACCAATGGAAAAACCAAATAACACTTTGTGCGACCTGGAAATCGAACCCAGGACTCCACCCACGCTCAGCAGTCGCGCCACGAGACAAACTGGGCAGTCGAGTCGGGTTATTTTTTTGTTAAATAGTGTTGAGTGTGAAACAGTGACATCACTAATGAATGCTTATACCTTCTATATTATTTGATGTATCATTATTGTGATTCTTTCCCATCAACGAGAATATTTCATTCCAGCTGACAATATCGTCT
Source organism: Luperina testacea (assembly GCA_927399505.1). NCBI lineage: Eukaryota > Metazoa > Arthropoda > Insecta > Lepidoptera > Noctuidae > Luperina > Luperina testacea. Next base: position 9,462,238 of record OV656768.1, on the reverse strand, counting down.
GGACTTTCGCTTAGAACTCGGCTCTCTCCGCTTAAAACTCTGCTCTCTCCGCTTAAAACTCTGCTCTCTCCGCTTAAAACTCTGCTCTCCCTAACTGTTTCACTTGTGTTATTTTCATTTGTAATATTAACGGCAAGTATATCTGTCTCGTATGCTCGTCCTTCAGAGTCTTTCATTAATGTAGTTTTATTTGCTGGCTTGGTAAAATTATTAAACAAGGACATTATACCCATATTTTCTGCATTTTCGTTAACATTATTTCGGAAATCCATTACAACAGGAATGTTAACATTGTTTATCATACTTGGTTCATCAGTTGTTACTGCATGTTGATCATGCAAATTAGCATCTAAAAGAGCCCTTAATGGATAAGTCTCTTTGGATATCGGCTCTAAAAGAGACTTAGATAAGAATGGCTCCGGTGGGTTAGGTTCCCGGGATGCATTATGGAATATGTCAGCTAGGTGCACATGACTGGATCCACGCTCCCTGTGCTCTACTAATTCGCTAAGTGTCATATTTCGTTCCATCAATATCTTGGATAATTTGGCACTCGCTGAAAATAAAGATTAAAAATTAGTAACCCTATGTTCCATAATATGATTAACCAAATTAAATTTTATGTGTTATCAAGGTAATGGACACGAAAAGAAATAACGTTCGACCAGAGGCGTCTCTAGCCCTTGTGGCGCCCGTGTGCAACCAGTACCCTGGCGCCCTCTAGTCTAGTAGGAGCGGGGTCAAAATGGAATACTAACAGTTATATTTTCAAACGGAAATTCGGATGCAAATGGTGCAATTTTAAATGATGTCGGGAAGCAAAAAGTTTTTTTAGGAAAGTTGTGATTTTTTTATTCTTATAACCCGTTCTTTCAAAAATATTTAATTGCAAAACTATTATAGTTACATAACAAACAGGATGCTCGTACACACAAATATATATATATATATATACACAAATGTATTTACAAAAAAGTTGCTTTGCGAGCTTTTGCATTAGCGAAATCTTTAACAATGTCACTAACTTCAATTTTGATTTCCTGTTCAATACTTATTAATGATAAATTTGTCAACTTTGCGACAATGTTGATCTAAGGTAGTTTTTAATTATTTTTAGTTTAGAAAATGACCTTTCGCTATGTGCGACCGTGACTGGAAGTGTCAGGTATATCCTCAGTGCTGTGGATAGATTTGGGAACACTGAAATTAATTTATTCGTAAACAAGTAATTTAAAATATCCAACGGCGTAGTGGAATCATCAATAAACTTCGGTAATAATTCGATTTCATTATAGAGCTCGAACTGTTCCACATCTGAAGAGCCAGCATGGCAAAGTTTATTTTCTAAATTAGAGCAATATTTTTTTTTTGCATCAGAGTCCAAATCTTTCCAGTGTTTCAACTTTTGAAGAAATGAAAAAATTACATTATTTTCATTCAAAAGCTCGAACCGTTCGTCGAACTTAGTAATTTTGCGGTGTCTAACAAATAGTAGTAAAAATTTACTTTAAAATGTATTTTCGCGTCTGTTATCGGTTCATCCTCCGCCTCATAATTAAAAAACCTTTTACGAGCGCGAGGGCGTGTAGGTGTGGGAAATTCTACTATTGCCTCGACTTCTTCCGCTACAGTTTTCATTACGGAATTCAGACAAACTTATATTTGCATTATCAATAATTTTCACCGCTTCTGACAATACAACGTCTGACTTTTGAAGGGCCTTGCTAACTAACCAAATAAGCAGAGAGCAGATGAATTTAAACGACTTAATTTTTGCCAGAAAATATAGCTTCAGAGAAATAGAGCTTCATTGAAATTGATCAAAAATGAGTTCTTGATATAATTATATAAATTTAGAGTTGGAATTTTTGGACTCATACAATTCCTTTAAGAACAATGAAAAATTGTTATGTGCTGCAAAAAGTACAAAAAATACCTTTTTAAAAGTACTTGAAATTAAATGATACTCTTTTTTGTACGTCCGTACTCTTTATTTACCTCCTTCAAAATCAGATATACTCTATTTCTTCTAAAAAAAGTTGGCAACCCTATGTGCGGCGCACACGAGCGCGCGAGCGCAGGGTCTTTGAGAGCGCCGGCATCGACGCATCTTTGGAGGTGTCGCATTAGAGGGCGCAGGGCAGAGGCGCCCCCTTAGACCCGGCGCCCGTGTGCGCCGCACACCCTGCACCATAGGTAAAGACGCCTCTGCGTTCGACGCTTATTGAAGTTCATATTTTTTTAGTTTGGCCACGCTTGCTACCTACAACGAGAGCTCTGAGACTTGTTTACATGATTTTGGTTTACTTACTTCGAGTGTCATTAAGAATTTCTTCAATCTCTATTTGGGCAGTTTCTTCTGTTGTACTGGGTAGTGTTGTTGATTTTAAAACTTTCGCTGCGGACTGTTCAGGAACACTTTCAGTTCTGCGTGTACTTTCCGTCGTAATAAAGTCATCCAGTGTAGTTGGATCATTGGTATCGTCTTCAATGGACTTCGGCTCTGGCGTTCTTGAAATAAACTCAGAAGAGGAAACTAAACCGCCCAGTCCTAACAGGTGTTTTATAAGGTCGTCTTGCGGAGGTTCCGTCGTAGCATTCTTATGCTTCAGACGTTTCCTTTTCAGTCTGTTGTTAAAGGCTTGTCGTCTAAGTCCTGATGAATTCACAATTGGTCTCACCATAGATACTACTACCGGTTTTTCTGTCGCGGGTTTCGGAGCTTCGGTTAGGATCTCTTTTATAGAAAAAAGTTGAGTTTCTGTCTGTCTTTCTGTCATGTCCATGTTAATGTCGTCAAGTTTGCCGTCTTCTAAATTAATTTCCTCAGATGTGTTACTATTAGCAATTTCAAATGTGATAGTGGTTTCTTCTGGTATAATAACAGGTGTAGTGGTTTCAATCTCAACAGTGTTATTTTTTTTGACATTGGTGTTATTCTGCATCATAGATGGGATTACATCCCTCCATTCTTTAGATTTTGTAATATTTCTTCGATGATGTGAATACTTTCTCGAATTCAATGTCACTAAATCTCTGCTAAGTTGCCCCTTATATGTGTCGTTTAACATGGGTCTCATTCGTAGTTTCTTACGCGATCCAAGTGGGAAACGGCGTCTTATTTTAGGAGTCTTTTCCACAGGTTTAGCGGTTGTTGTGGGTTTATCATCTTTTATGTTGTCTTCAGTTTGAATTTCGACCGTTGTCGGGTATTCCATTGCTGGTTCAGTAGCGTAATTTGTTGCTACATTGATAAAAGCTTGCTCGTCTGATTCTTTATCTTGTAAGTCCTGTCTTGTCTCAGATATATCGTTTCTTGGCTCCGATGGATTTCTATTTTTATCTTCAAGGGAATCATGGGGCTTAAATATTGACACTGCGTGATGTTTTCCATGAAGCAAGTCCGTCAACGATAGGTTATGTTGTTGCAGTATTTCGCTTAAACTTGTACCATTGGATCTCTTCAATATATCTTTTAAAGTCAGTGGATCCATCAGGTAACCATCCTGAAAACGAGAATCAGTAATAACTATAATTTGTAGGTAAGAGCCACACAATTATGAGAAGTTTTACTAGTTTAGAATCCATTAGTATTTATATTTTTCTATGTTACCACGATTTCAAGAAAGGTAAGGTTTTTCACAGTATTGGTCAATTTTAATTAGTTTACTAGACAATCATATATCGCACACTGCTGTTTGTTATACACTGCTACATTTTTAGGAGCAGTTAAGAGAACATTATACATTGGGGCCATTTAAGTATTACGTAAGCACTACAGGGGGGCGGGGGGTCTTTGCTTTGCTTATTTTTGATGACATGAGGGATGGGGGCGTCTGGATGGTGATTACGTTAGCAGTATTTTTTTTTCTGCTCATGAATCAATAAAGAAACCAAAACCCATTGAAAAATGCATGTACCAATGTTTACGTAAGCATTGGTAAGAGCTTTGCTTACTTTTGCTGAAGAGGGAGGGGGGGATGGGGTTAATAATTGCAAAAAATCTGCTTACGTAATACTTCAACGGCCCCATTCATGCCTATCTGTACCGTGATAATTTTATCCATCCATAATATTGGTGGCGATCCTTGTAACGATCTTGTCTTATGTCGTTGGAGTTTGTCTTTACATTTCCCTAAGAGTAGTTTCGCTCGATTCTTTTTACTCGCCAATCTTTTTTTAACTTTAAGCGATTCTTTGACCTTCTCAAAGGCTTTTTCTTGTTCTAGAGTGCGCTGCACAGGCACCTTGCTAGTGTTACGGTGTTGTTGTTTTTCATTTTTTAATTCCAAAGGGGTACGTGGTGTTGTGGAACGACCTACTTTAACAGTCTTTTTTTTCTTACAGTGACATTTTGCCAAAGTTTTATCCTATAAAATAATAACATTATAATGATATCATGTATCAAAGTTGTGTCAAATTCATCACAGGCTTATGCTTCATTGAAATTAATATACGATAGCTTAACAGGCAAAGGGGCACGTTTTGACGACGTGGTCTTAATAAAAAAAAACTGGCCAAGTGCGAGTCGGGCTCGCACACGAAGGGTTCCGTACCACAAGGCAAAAACGCCGAAAAAAACACGTTTGTTGTATGGGAGCCCCCTTAAATACTTATTTTATTCTGTTTTTAGTATTGTTGTTATAGCGGCAACAGAAATACATCATCTGTGAAAATTTCAACTGCCTGACAGTAGAGTCTTAGTAATAGGGTCCCGTTTTTACGGTCCCTTTGGGTACGGAACCTTAAAAAATGAAAATACTAGGCCACATGTTTATTTGAATGAATAATAAAATCCTAGAAATGCTATTGAGTATACCTGTGCTTTCTTGAGTTCATCGTTCACTGCGGATGTGTTATGATTGTAATTATTATTATTGCTACGTGTCGTTGTGGAATTACCTACTTTGACCGTCTTTTTTATACTTTGATACTGTGCCAAAGTTTTATCCTATAAAATAATAACATTAAAATGATATGTCAAAAATTCCGTTGAGGCAAATTAATCAAAGGATTATGCTTCATTGAAATATACAACAGCTTAGTAGCCAAAGAGACACGTTTTGTTAACGAGCTCTTCTATTTTTAAATAATTTAAAAGCAAAAGTACTAGGCCAGTTGTTTATTTTAATGAAAAATAATATCCTACACAAACTTATTTGCGTATAACCTGTGCTTTGTTGAGTTCGGCGTTCCCTGTTGATGTGTTATGATTATTATTGCTCCGTTTTCTTGCCGTTGTCTCAATCACTTCCGATGAAGACTCGGATAGAGATTCGTCTTCGACTAGCGGCACCTTTTTAGGCTCAACCTTAATTTCTGGATCATCTATGTGTAATGAAAATTCGGCGTTTGTTGCGCGCTGGTGTAAATTTAGTTTCAGATTTGTAGGTCTTTGTTCCGTTAATTCGTGTTTTTTTTCTTCATAAAGTACGACATCCTGTGGAACCTCATCTCTTTCTTCGATATTGACTTGGTCAATTGGTTCTGTTTTTGCTTGTACTGGTTCTTGTGGGGTTTGTTTGAATTCGTTTAATTCAGGCCATGTTTCGAGTGAAGGTCGCTTCCTTCGTTGTCCTCTTCTTATTGGTCTCTCCAAGTCCACAACATCGTCGGTCCAACGTATAGGTCTATTTTCTGGTTTCTTTCGTCTTCGTTTAGGCATTTCTGTAGTTTGGTGGGTGTTCTCGAAGTCTAAATCGAAGAAGGGTCGAGGTGGTTCATCGGGATATACAAATCTCTCTTGTGGAGTGAGATCTTCGTCGGAATCTGTTTGTGGACGACGTTTTCGTTTACGTCCTGGTCTGCGACGTTTAGGGACGTCGTCTGGTGAATCTTTTCCCCAATTTTCGGTATTTCGTTGTTTTTGCACTGGTGGGTCTGCTTCCATTGCTCTCCATGGCTGAAAATTAAAATTAAAACTTCTTAAATATCCAGCTCGATCATTTTTGCCTATTTTATATTGGGACTGGAAGACGAGGTGTCGGTCGTCCGGCGACTAGATGGGCGGACGACATTGTTACCATCGCGGGCAAAACCTGGGTGAGACTGGCACAGGAGCGAAAGGATTGGCACAAGAAAGCGAGACCTCCAGCAGTAGGTGAACTCAGGTTGTAGATGATGATTATGGGGATTTTAAATTCGCCAACAGCTTATCGCCGTACTATTCTAGATTATGGCCTCTCACTTAGATAATGTGAGTGTAATGAACATAAGTTTTAAATATAATAATCACTGTTTTAAATTGAATAGAATGGTTTCTTAAAATTAAAGAAATCTCATGACGAACGGAAAACGCCTGGAATAGCACTGGTCCTTGAAGAAACTATTTAAGGGTGAATTGCCCATAGGCAATTCAGTGCCATAGCACTGAATCGCAGGCTCACGGACATGTGTATTCTTCCCGTCTTAACCTATGATGCACAAACATGGTCTTTGACTAACATCCAGAAGTTCAAACTCAAGGTCTGCCAACGAGCAATGGAGCGCAGTATACTAGGCGTTAAATTAACGGATCGTGTTCGAAACACAATACTGCGCTCCAAAACAAAGATCGTTGTCGTGGCTCGAAAGGCTGCTCAACTTAAGGCGAAAGCGCCAGGGTAGCCCGCGAAATTCAATTTTTTTTAGGTTTTTTGGAATTTGCTGGTCAGTATTAAGTTGTACGTTGATTAATATATGAATCGCGGCCGTAAGAAATATGTGTTTACAGAATTATAATCATTAAAGTCATCAACACAACTCTCTAAGACCACGTAAGTCTCAAGAATAACTATTTCATGAAATCATCATTCTTTGGACTTACGTGATCTTAGAGAGTTGTGTTGATGATTTTAATGATTATAATTCTGTAAACACATATTTCTTACGGCCGCGATTCATATATTAATCAACGTACAACTTAATGCTGACCAGCAAATTGCAAAAAACGTAAGAAAATTTGAATTTCGCGGGCTACCTTAGCGCTTCCACCTTAAAAGGAACTGGGCAGGACATGTCTGCCGCATGCCGGACAAACTGTGGGCCCAAATAGCGCAGAATTAGTGCCCTGAGACAGTGAGGCGGGGTCGCGGCAGACCACGTAGGTGAGGGCGGGACGAGCTGGGTAGATTCCGTCAAAACTGGAAGGAGGACGCGCGAGCTCGCGAAAGATGGAAAGAGTGGAGGGAGGCCTTTGCCCAGAAGTGGGACAGCGCAGGCTAGAATTTTTTTTACTAATAATGGCTTCTAGCTGCCATCGGTTGTATTGCCTACATACTGAGCAATCCACAACTATTTTTGTTTTAGTGAAGTGATCCATAACTGCTAATAAAAAAAACTCGTATCCATTTATAAATGGACAAAGGTTTCATTACATTACAATCAATACTTTTAGTATTCCGTAACGAAATATGAAAAGGAAACCCATTTCACACATAAATGACATTTGAATGAACTTATGCAGCATTTTTTATAGACTCACATTACCCTAATAGTAAACCGTTCTAGATATGACAACATTGCCATTTCTTATCAAATCCCAATTATTGAGGTCAGATAGAAATATCTTCACCAACATAAGAGTCAATACACAACAATATACCTATTGATACTTTACACTTTCGCCCTAAAAAAGCTAGGCTATATATGAATGAAATACGGAATCCTAGCGAGCCTAATCGTAGCGGGCTCGCGTCTGTCCGGTTCTTATTATCATTATTGCTTATTCATTATGCATATGAATTCAATTACAGTAATTCCTGATACTAATGCGCATGTTTTTGTTTTGTTTTATAATTGAACATTGTTCAAACAGTTTCATTGGTAGTTGCGTCTGCGATTGGAAACTGTATTAGTGAAAGGTCAGCGGTTAGACTGAAGGTGAATGACTTTGTAATCTCATTCATTCACCTGTCTCTGTGAACATTGAACGTCTCATCTTTGGATTTTTTTATCAAATCTTGTGAGATTGAATGATATAATTTTGTTATGCTGTGTTCTTGTTCTGATTAAAAAATGGAAATAGTATTCACTTGCTTAATGGGTACCTATTTACACTCTAGTTACAGCAGCGTAATTATGTAGTAATATAATTCCTTTATATCCAACTCTTAATGCTATCATAGTCATTAAAGTTGTTAAACCTAAAAAATTAGGTTGCTAATTGTTAAATAATTACTCTGTAGAACATTTTATAAAATCATAAAGCCGTAACGTTAAATGTTCACTGGGATTTTAACACATTTTTCTTATGGCTGCGCACACGCATTACGCATTACGTAAATTCAAGACGATGCGACTCTTCGCGCTCTAAATAATGCGTTTGATAATCGGTAAAAAAATCTCGGTAAATTCTCGTGTCTCGTGTGAAACTGAAGAACAATACTGGAATATTCGGTATAAAAAAAAACGTTACGTTGTTATAATTAGGTACCCAATTGTTTATTTTGTGAGCCATCGAGGTTGATTGGACGAGCGATGCATTGCGGGCACTGTACCTACACAGTACGTAGAAAGTGTCTTTGATTACGCCTCAATAGCTCAGTTAATACTACCAGCTAAGCAGGCGTAAGCCTAAGCCATCAATTCACTTAAACTATAAGCTATTTTCCGCTGTAATTGATTAACTGTTTCCGCAGTAAGAGCGAATAATGTTTTACTCTTGAATTTTGTTTGCTCTTTCTATTTACATAATAGTCTTCCGTGTTGACGGAGTAAAACACGTCTATAAACGAGTATACAGAGTGTTGCCTGCTCAATACTCGATCATTTAAGAATTGCATTCCACAATGTGCACTTGTGGTATCTTGAAATTCAATGAGATTATGGACCCTGTCGGGCACAGCAAAATTGTAGGAGAGAGGAAATTTTTAAATCTTATCAGCCTTCTTCACTATAGGTACCTAATGTTATTTGGGTTTTATTTCTAATACATATCTACGAATTTTCAAATATTTTAAATAATTTCTGTAGGTACTCTACAAAAATCGTAAATCGAAATCGAATCGTAATCTACATAATAAAAAAACCGGTCAAGAGCGAGTCGGACTCGCGCACCGAGGGGTCCGTACCATCATGTTTTTAATTTTTCATCAGCGAGGCCTATATTCGCCAGAAAATTTTAACGCTGCACTGCGTTGTAGAATATTGCAATTTTATGTCAGTGCCATCTCTTGACCGATAGTGGAATTAATGTAACTTGTTGATGATTTCTGAAAAAGGGTGCTATTTAGAGACTTCGTTTTATTTTTCCTGTAATCTTTACATAAATTTCTATCACATAGAATAATTTCAGATTTTTTCTCTTTTGCAAACTTTGGAGATAAGGGGGGAAACTGTATTTTTTTTTACATTTTCATCAAAAGTCGAATAGTATGCGGCCTAAAAAAAAAAGGAAAATGTTTGAGAATGTACAAACTGCGCTCTTTTTATATGATACCCCACATGCCCTAGTAGCCCCAATTCGAATTTTTCAGACCCCCTTTCAGTCCTTGTTGCAAAAATTTACATATATTTTTATTTCTTTCTTATTTGCAAAATAGTTGGGCAAATGTCATCTAAAACTATTCTAAATTTCAAGTTGATAGCATTCGTAGTTCTTGAGATATCCAGCTATGACATACAGAAAGACAGACAGACTGAGTCTCACCATAAGGGTTCCGTTTTACCATTTTGGTACGGAACCCTAAAAATGAAATATATGTATAGTGAAATTAAGCTTTAAGGAAGAATTTTTAAACGAGCTTTTCAGGTCCGTGGCATACCTACCTGTCCGCCATTTTGTTTTTTTTTTCTAAATGGCGGCTAGGCATGAAACCTGTGTACTATATCAATGCAAGAAAACATAATCAGACCAAAACACAGTAGTGTCAGTTGAAAAAAAAAATGGCATGGCGGACAGGTAGGTAGGTATGCCAGGCTCCATAAAAACATCATTAATCCCTTTTTTTACTTTACCACTTACAACACTAGCGTTCCCTGCCTTAATATAGTAAGCTTCAACACGATAATGCACTCCATTAAGTATTAAATTATTAGGTGCAGCATTTTCCAAGAATGGAAAACTCGTCTTAAATCCAGTGACTTAGTGCAACATACTGTAAACTAACTGGATTGATTCCAAATTATTGATATCTTTCATAATTATTCATTTCTGGGCAACATTACCAGTTATTTAGTCTCACGTCTTGTGCTTTTACCGCATAATTGGTAGGATGATGAATAAAGTTATTATCTGCGGATTCTACAGTTTTGTTATCAGACTGTTCACAAACGGTATCATTGTCCAGAGATGATTGTCAAATCTCTTTGGAATTTTGGATAGTGACGCCAATTTACAGCTGGCAGTTTATTTAGACGAAAACATTTTTCATTGCTAGTTTTAAACGATCTCCGTCTTTAATATCTAAAACTTCCAATTAGTGCAGTAAAATTTTAAAACCCCAGACAATAATTTAAAAAAGGCAATTACACTAGATCATACTTTTTCAACTCAGGCTAAATTAATGTTCTTTAACTGAACAACTCCTTATTACTATTCAGATACATATTCATGACAGCCTGTTAATTCGACACAAAATTCCTTTAAAGGAAGCTGAAGAATGATTCATATGTATTATTGGTTTTCGAAAATCGAGTAGATAATGAATTTCTGTATGAAAATAATGATTGCGCGCCTAATCGCAATATTACAGCCTCATCAAAGTCTAACTGTTTTTAATAGATACTCAAACTCAAACTCAAAGCATTTATTTCAATTAAACCTTGTACAGGCACTTTTGAATTGTCAAAATTAAAATAGTCCGTCAGTTAGTCAGAAAGTTGAAGCTAGCTGGATAGGTGATCGAAAAGCTGGTTAACATGCAAACTGTCCCGTTTTTCTCTAGCTAAATGGCATAGCCAATAGTGTCTTCAAAAAATATATTGTTTTTTTTTATATTGGCAACTGGTAGGTATTTTCTTAATATTTATTATTTAAACGTGCTTTTGTTGTGCTAGAACCAAAAATTCGAAGATATGTGACATCTACCAAGCCGTAGGTATGGGCCCGCGTAGTGATTTACGTCCCGAGAAGAAACCTGTGTCCCAGCAGTGGGAACATTATAGGCTGATTATGCTGCTTTTATTGTGCTATACAGGAATATAAACATTAGCAACCTCTTAAGAAAAAAAAGCTGATGTTCCCTACATTTTGACGACTTATACGAACATAAATGTAGGGAACAGCTGATTTTTTTTCGCGATTTCTGGTTTGGTCTCATAGTAAAAGTTATGATGAGTACAATGACCTCTGAAAAGGTTTATGGGTTTTTTCCAATAACCCTGTATATTTTGTGTGCAGCAAATAAAAGATTTATCTATCTACTCTTTTTTCACAACGCTTTCATTGAATATGTCACTTGTCTCTGAGAAAACGGGATGGCACAGATTGATTTCTTCGTCATAGTCGTCTAAAACATATAGTCAATAGTCGTCTAAAACATCCGTGTCATGGTGTTCACTTAAATTATTAATAATTATTAAATAAGTCATTGTTAACAATGACTTATTAAATCACAACATCTTCATTGTAACTTCGTACCAGCATATTTAGAGATATTATTACATCTTTTGAAAATATGGAATCTGACACTCATCGATAAAGTTTAGCTTTTGCTCACAGGAGTACTAATTCGTACAAGTACATATATTTAGAGATACCATTCTTTTGCAAGTGATGCAACGGAATCTGACACTCGTCGAAAAAGTATAGCTCATGCTTATAGGGGTACTAATTTGTACAAGCATATTTAGAGATATCATTATATCGTTTGAAAATGATGCAAGGAAATCTGTCACTCACAGAAAAAATATAAATTATGCTCATAGGAGTATCAATTCGTCCAAGCATATTTAGAAATACCATCACATTTTTTGCAAGTGATGCAACAAAATCTGACAGCCACAGAAAAAGTATAGATCATGCTCATCCTAAGACAAATAAAACTGCTCATATGTACCAAAAAAATCTCATATCATCGTGAAATACATCTGTTCAAATATAATTTAGTTATCTCATCTTTGAATAAAGAAAGCTGTTACAAGACGATGTTATAACCGAGGCCTGCAAGGAAAGTTGAAAGCAGCGTGATACCGGTCTGCGAACTGGAATCGCCAGCTATGCTATTTGACTTATGTTAATCGAGGTCGTTAAGACGTATGTTAATATAATATTATTTTATGAAATTGTGACGTGTGTTGTTAATGGTAGAAATGCGAAAAAAATTTTTTTAAGGATCTTGGTGATGTAATGTTGGATGAGCTTTTGATTGTTAGTTTCGTTTGTGGGGTTAGACTGTTTTTTGTTTCGCCTTTTCCTTTGAACCCAACTTATCTAAATACATTTTACTATCGAGCTTCATTCTTCCTATTCGTATAAATAGAGATTACTCTCGTACAATTATGCAATCACCATTCAATTGCTAGTAAGCCGACCTCTATGGCATAAACTGGTTTGTGTAACAAGCATACTCGTGTGGGTTCTTTGTGGGGTCACCACAATAGTTCAAAGCGTTTGACCCCTTGACCTCTTAAATCATAAGTCCATTACCTTTTACTATCCGAATTCTCATAGCAAGAACCACTACATTTGACAATTTAATAATTAAATTATCCACTAACTTCACTCTACAAAAATTAACTTTGTTCATCCATGTTCTTCGCTCTACCCGCTATTAATTCGATTAATTGTGTTAGTCTCAGTGACGTCGTTGGTAAAAAAGCTGAATTTTAATTATGATCGCATAATATCACGGCCCGGTGCGTGCCTTACCCACTGGACCAATTTACGAGATAACATAAAATACACTGAACTGAGAATAAGTTTCTATCCTAGAACAACTTTGTTTCTACGCCTTTGAATAAAGCATGGTCATTTGATCGTTCTTGATTCTCTTCAGCGTGCTCATTAACATTTTTAATCCCAGTAAGGTATCAAATCCAATATTGTAAGTGGCAGTTTCTACCATATAGGAAGAGACGGTAAGCAATGATTTGCAGTGTATTGAATTCGTATTAATTGGTTAAAAAAGACTATCTACGCGTATACAGTAACTTCCATCACTGGTGCTATCAATCATTCTGTCAATTACCACCTCTATCGTACATGAAAGTGCTGGTACTTTTCTGGACAGCTATAGCTAGCCTAGCCTTATTCTGCACACGTCAATTGTCTAATTGATGCGCGGACAACCGACCACGCTCCACTTACTCCAGGCACCTCCCAGATTTCTAGACCAGTTTCTAGGCTTGTCTACTCTTGATCTAGACTTTGTACACTTCCTGTTTTCCTCCCATCTTTGTAACAAGATTTCTCTTTATTATCATCTTCCTTAGTTCGGATTGTTGGAATTGCAGAAACATTATTGCGTTTTTTTCTTTTGTCATTCGCTTTGACGTATTGGCTATGAATGCACAAAGAAAGTCAACAAATTTTGTGATTGTTTTTAGGTTTGCCTCCGTGACTTGATTAATGTACAGTATTGGATAAAATTGTTGTGAGTTTTGTAATTAAGTAATTAGATCGATTTTAAGTCCCGAGATTACGGTGTCTTTAATTATTCTAAATCGGTGTGTAGTATGATCATATAATTATGTCAAAATATGGGTCAAGCTATCAATTCCTATGCATTATTTCGTCAAGTTTACTGATCCTTGATGCCAGTTATGTTTTTTATTTTTTAACAAATTGTAACAAAAGCCATGTATACTTTGTTACAATTCCTACATGAAAGTATAATGGTGTTATGCTTTCTGATACTGTTTGTTTTTACCAATTACCTAAAACGTAAATGTTTATACCTTAAAATTTACTACAGCCGTGTTTGGTATACATTTTTTTCCTTGAAGTGAAAAGTGTAAAAATAGAAACCGCAAAAGAAAAGAACACAGCCATTGTTATGAAACAACCGCAAAAAGAATGCGTAGTTTTGAATCAAATCAATTTCCTGATATTCGCTCCGTATTTCAAAGTCAAAGTCAAAGATTTATTTGCCGTTAAATATGGTTACAGAAGTTCTTAAAAAGGTATTACAGTAGCTTAACATATTCAATCATAAAATAATGACATGCAAATCCGTTATCCGTTTCTGTTTATTTCCCCTATACTTTTAAATACCATAGATAAATGACTATTTATTAAAAGACTTTTTATCAAAAACTACATTCATCCTTTTGTAATTTTGTTTCAACAGAACTATTATTGGATTTACATCTTATGGCTAGTCCAAAGTTGTGCTTTCGAACTTTGTTAAATTAAAACTTCTCCAAGTACTGCATTATGTCCATCCTTATTTTGTCTGTCAATTTAATCAGTAATGATTGAATTGAGAGCAAAAAAATTCAATAAGTAGCCCGCTACCCCAATAAATAAAGATTGGGCATTATGAGGGAGAAATCACTTAGACACGTTATCTATTCCCTCAGCTCACAGCTTAATTTAAAAGTTAAGATTACGTATAGGTGTCCAATAACTTAAAATAAAATAAATTACCTGGTCGAAATTAGGTGTCCCTGTATCCAATATTCTAGGCCTCAAATCGTGTCGATACTCCGTCTCCAAATCTTCCTCTGCAGAATGTACTATAATCACCAAAGCGGCCAACGTGGTCAATAGAGGCATGGCGGATCTCCAAATTATACCCATATTATATCAAAAAGGCAACTGCAAGCTCCGAACGCACTGTGACTGTACGTCCACACGTATTGATGCACAAACACTGCACTAATAACGAGTTCCAAATGTTTGTATCAACTCACGCAATTGTCGCGGTACAATTGAGTCACGGATGAAACGAAGCTCAGAAACCAATAGACGGAAGAATTAAAGATAAATAAAGAAAGAGAAATAGAAGAAAACAAAGCCCGCAAAATTCACGTGCGGCTGTTCTCTATTTGTCAAAAACGCGTGCACTCGGCCCTAGCTATTGAACGATTGAATTCGTTTTATTATCACATCATGAACCTATATTTGTAAACAATCCGATGTCGCGGCAGTAGAATCTTAAGTAGGCAATTATATGACGGGTTGTTGTTATTTGAGAAAAATGTGAGATCTCTCGTACAAGTTTCCCGCGCTTTTTTATTCGTGAACGTGAAAGTGATGATGGCGGTTAGCAGCACACGTTAGCCCGCGGCGGCTCAGCGCGTTCGAGTGGTAACTCAACAAATGATAAATGCACAGCGCTCTAGCAATGCGCTCCTGCAATTTTTACTTTTCTTTTGTATTTCAATAACAACTGCATTTTGTGTTTTTTCAACATTGCTCACTCGCGTTTGAAATATTCGATCAAACAATGATAAAACCTATTCAGGCATGTCGCCGTTATTTTTACCATGAAGCAGTGTTCTCGAATATGCATATGCATATTGCATAAGATTGATATCCATTCGTCTCGTCTCTATGGTACAGAACAAGGAATAGTTTACACCTCCCGTAATTTTTGCACCATGCCTTGGGTGTTAGGTTTTCTTTTGAACATTCATATACAATTAGAAGTAAGGTAACTTTGTTGACTTAAGAACTGTAAGAATGCAGGGTACTTGTACCCTTTTTTTTTTTTTTTTCAGGATCGGAAATCATCAAATGACTCCTCCCGCTCTGGGTGGAGCGGAAGGGAGTGTCAGACTCTTACTGACTAAAACCCACCCGTGTTCCTTCCTTCGCCCTTTATGTTCCGGGCCAGCGGTAACCCTTTCGGAAAATCCCGCTGACCCGGCAGGTACTTGTACCCTCGCTTCACTCGCTCTTGAGCGAGCGAAGCGAGCTCGATACTTTTAGCACCCCGCCTCCAATAGAATAGGTTGTCTTTTGACCATTCGCACAGAAATATAATATCTATATAACTTGGTCGATTAATGCAGAAAAAGGTTAAGAAAACGTACAAGTAATGCAAGAGTGAACGAAGCGAGCTCGAAAATTTTGACACCTTGCTTCGAATAAGATAGATTTTGTCTTGTCCAATACAGAAATAAGATTAACTTAGTTGACATAATTATGCAGGAACTTAAGATAAAGGATGTAACAGAGAGTGAAGTGAGCCCAAAAATTTTGCATCCCGCATCGGATAGGTTATGTTCATCATTATTAGATACTTTAGATACAGTATTCATCATTTTTATTTGCTGAATATATTTGTGTATATTATTTAAAGCCAGGGAGGTGCAAGTGTACCCCGTTGCACCCCTGGCGCCCATGATTATGTATACATACCTACTTAAAAAGAATTCGAAATTAAAATTGACTTAGGTAAACCAAAATCTGGAAGATCGCAAACTACTCGCCATACACCAACTGGCCACTCAATGTTCAAATACTTTTCATTAATTATCAGTTTCCATCATCTAATAGATTCCAAGCACCCTTAATTTCCATGCGGCAAAGATGGCAAATCACAGTATTATGTGAAACGGAATGTGCGCACGAGCCGCGCCGCCTCCCCGGCGGAATGCGCGCGCCGCCCGTGACGATCACATGTGCGAATTATCGTCGTTTATTAATCAATTACTTGCATCTAATAATATGCATGGGTATAAAAATGGTTGGATTTTTTTTTAGGTATCTCTGGTAGTTTTATTTAAAAAAGAAAATAAATCTTTAATGGCAACCTACTTTGATTCATTAGGTCATGAGTGTCTTCCAAAATTGTGTCAGACGCTTAGGTTATTTTCCCCATCTAGCTAACTTCAGCTCAATACAGGATAAAATGTTAACCACTGCGCAGTGTAACCATGAATTCAGCAATGATTCTAAACCCTAGCTTAGACATTTTTAGTTAGTTACAAAAAAAAATGTTGCATAAATTTTTACCGCGTATGTCACTTTTCTTGAAACAGCAAAATTTTTTATAACCTCCGAAGAATTTCTAGAATCATAGCACTGCATGGGTTAAAATGTTATCCTGTATAATAGAACTATAGGAATTTCCGTCTAAAAATTTTTCTACGCTACTAATTACAAACCTACTTAATTCAAAGCTTTAATGGCTATTGAAGTTTTTTTTAAAGTACGTTCATAAAAGGAAAGGAGGTCTTCGAAAATAAAATCGTGAGCGTATGACTAGGTACGTATAGCCACCGTAACCACTTAATAAGTTAAACCTACGTTACGGTAAAAGCTCATGCACGTTGATACTCCCAAGTACAAACATGCACAGGTAAATGTTACATAAATTTCTAGCGTAACATTTAATTGCATTCAAAACCATCATGCGTAGTTACACGCGTCCAACACTATTTATTTTAGAAAATTACTTACGGTATTTTAGTGAAACGATTACTGTCCTCACTTTACCGGTTGTTAAAGACTTCCGTGTCGTACGAAAACTGTTTTTGTTTACTTGTTTTCTTTAGTAATAAACGTCTTGACTAAATGCCTTACTGATTATGCTTGGTTGTTCCGCGTAACGTCGTGACAAAGTAAGAATTGGCATTTTTCACGCCCACTTGCACTGCACGCCTTGCATTTCTCTCGTTCTGTTTTCTAGCGTTAATCCGCTAAAAGTTGTGTAACTACAAATAGAAGATGAATGACACAGTTGACGTAACTAGTCTTGATAAAGTGATGAGTGCTGCGGTTAGGTTTTACACCTTTGTATCACCACAATTACGTTTCGGCACTTCTCTCTTGTATGTTATGTATGAGCATTTGAAGATTTCTGCGAAGATGTGTTTACGCCTTTTAACATTGTGTAAAACTGAACAATGGGGATTTGAATCTGACAATAGTGCAGTTTATGAAAATAATCCGTAATCCTTTGTTGCTGATTCCTCCATATATACTGCACAAAAATGAAAAGCACCATGTTCTGAATAATGTTTGAATTGTACGTTTTCTGTTTTTATAATTAAATTTTAGTTTATAACCCAGCAAACCGTCGCTTAATTTTGATTATTATATGTTTTTCCTCATATGAGTAAATAATTGTATTCTTTTGAGCGAAATAAATTGTCTTAATTAATCCGTAAATCGTACAAAACTGCCCGAGTTCTCTAATTAATTATTTGACAAGCACAAATTGTGTTTAAATTTTTGCAGTATCTTAACTGAGAAAAGTAATGCAATTGTGAATTACAATATACCTATTTAAACTACGGTATCATTTACCAAAAAACAATTAATGTACTTACAAGCGATTAAGACAAAATTGCCTAGGACCAAATAATGGCACCAAATTATGATAATAATTAAACCTACATACATCATAATTTTCATCTATATTATCCCTAGCTTATCGATCTACATGATCTCATCTTGTCCCACGTTGTGTGGGTCATTGTTAACGTCACATGTTTTCTCACGCGTCGCTCTTACTTTCCATATCACCGGCATAATATCGTTGATTTAGTGAGATCGTTGTGACGGTACAAAAAGCTCGTTACATCGAATAACTCGAGCGATCCATACGGATCATCATGTACATTCACTTGATGATCTGCTAAGCATTTACTCACGTGTAGATCATATCGGATAGGACAAGTAATTTACGTCCTTATTTCAAAATTTTCCCTAACTTCGTCGGCAAAAGCTGCATGACTGTTCTAATTGCTTGTGTTTGTTCTCGCGTATTGGTAAATTATGCACTCAGTGTGAAACTAAACTAGACCGTTACGTGAAAGTCTCAAAATGTATTCTTTCCAAATCAGTTTACATAATCTAAATTTCTGAAAACTTGTAGTTTCAAATGTTCCTCATATTGTAAGGATATTGTACGCTGATTGTCCTGTACTGTATCCTAAAATTATACAGTATTTGTTAGTTAGTATTATACAGTGGTTGATAGATGTCACATGTCATTGAATTTTTGGTTCTTGGACATGCCGATTTCCTCAAGATGTTTTCCTTCACCGTTTTGAAAGCAGCGGTGATGAAAGTATGTACACGAAGTAGCCTAGGCGCCTGTCTGGGTTCGAACCTACGACCTACAACTCGGAAATCAGGGCCGTTACCACTGGGCCACCACAGCTCCCATTATAGTAGAATCTTAAGTTTTGTCATTGATTGCAGAATGATGCTTATCCATGAAACAGTGGCTTTATGTTGTATTTTCTTTTTTAATCGTATCGTATTCTGTTGTTATAGCGGCTATGGGCTCTAATATGTATAACCCTTCCTTAGTTTGTTGTATCATCTTACTCCTGTCACTTGTCCAGCTATGAGCAGCGGTTGCATTGTCCGATTGTTGACTATACCTATAGAATAATGCTTTGTTTTGGTCGTTTTTATTCAATTCAGTAGCTTCTTCCGCTTATCCAATTTGCTAGCCACCTCTAGCTACTTACATTTGTTAGTGGTTATTTGCAGACGTTATTAATTCGATTAGTCTATGACAATTGTTTTTGCAAGTTTATGCAACAAATTGACTGCATTAACTCAGCTTCGTTGGAAGATGGCACTTTCATTTTGTGCACGTTTTCCTATAATTTGCAAACCACAGATAATTTTGCTAATTTTCTATTACAATCTCGTATAATAAGAGTTATGCATGAAGTTATTTGCATGCGTTTTGACATCGTCTTTGAAAATTAAGTATTTACAACTCAATTCTTGTAGAATATTTATTTCGGTGTTCTAGTGATTGATTTTAAGCCTGACATTTTGCTTGGGCTGACGCAAGTTATTTGTTACGAATCATTTGTTTCAGAAATTAGAAAGTTTTATTAGTTTACCATGTCTAGGCCGATTAACATCTTCCCAATGTTAATACATCCGTATTTGACAAGACTTTCAAGTTATTTCTAATATCTTGTGTATTGAAAAATCAGTTCAAAAATGCATAAGTAGCGCGAGTAGATTATAATAGCCATTATTTGTTTGTTTCTCTCTTTGCCTATAAACAACCCTGTCACCAACAAATGTTACGTCACATTCCCTAAATAGCGATTAGGCATTTGCTCTGGATGTTTTATCTACGGCTTCCACATTGTTCTGCGTCCGTGAGCCCCGCGCATTGGGTTTGTTTGTAAATTCTTCACCACTAACAATGTTGCATTGTGAAAGTAGCGAGCGTCTATCCGTCCGCTAATAAACCCATAATAAATATAATTGTATGTGAAAATACGCCCAGACTTACGTGGAGATGAGGAGTTAGATAAACCGAAAGTCTTTTCTCATAGGCTATCAGTATAAGACAATAGGTAAGCAGTTGTTATAAGAGTGAAAATTTTAACTATTTGAAAGTAAGAGGCTGTTTCAATAGGCACCTATTGTTTGTAGTTACGCTGGCAATGCATATGTAAATAATTGTTACGTATTCGTTAGTGAGAAATTGCTCTCGCTGGGGAAATGTATGAAAATGATTTCTCTGTGAAGACAGAGAAATCATTTTCATTTTTCGAACGCAGAGCTAAGAGGCTCATTGGCAACGTAAAACTGGTGGATGCCAAGCTTCACAGCTTGGCTCATCGCCGCAAGGTTGCCTGCTTGTCGGTCTTCTACAGATTGTACTTCGGTGAGTGTGCCGAAGAACTCCACGACCTCATTCCACCGGCCCCCTTCTATTTTCGCACATCCAGACGCACTGCAAGTTACCATCCCTGCCTAGTTGCTATTCCACCAATTCGCACTAAGCGTTTTCAAATGTCTTTTATAATGCGCACAGCAAAAGAGTGGAACTCTCTACCTGCGTTTGTGTTTCCGAGTGCATACAACCCGAACCTCTTCAAAGTAAAAGTGAACAGGCTTCTTCTGGGGAAGCTCACTCTATCGTAGACTTTGTCTTTGTCATCTCTGACCCAGACTAGAATCAAGAGCAAACCCATATAAAATAAAAAAATAATTTTCATTTTCAGTGAAGACTCAGAGGGCTCTGTATACTGCATATATGTTTAAATTTTAACAGCACTGCCTACCATACATTTCAATCTTTTCGTTTTGTTTTAAACTGTCAGTTTTTAAGGCATATGTCTATGGGCCATTGTAGCCCGAAATAAATGTTTTATATTAGTTAATTTATTCTAACATAAAATATATTTAACAACCGATCTCAGTTTTGTAAAATCAATAAGAATATGTCCGGTGAAATTCGCGTGATCTACCAGCTCAAACAATGTAGCGTGATTTGTTCCGATATTATCACAAATAACATCTTTCAGTCAGGCAAAGCAGCTATACCGCAATTACTGAAGAATTCTTCACTTTTTCCTTAACAAATGTCTTAAGCAGCGGCAAAGTTATGTTGGTAGCTTGAAATTCCTAATGAAGATTTATTTGTGCAACGCTCCGGTTGGAATTCGGAATTGTTTTTTTTTTTAGTATCATGTAATCCATACAATCCCAAAGAATTGTATAGATTACGTAAAACTCAGCATGATGATTAGGTGTAGATCTTTAGGATGCGGCGAATGTACAGTAACGGTCCATAAGTGGACTGCCACCAGAAAGTTCATTTTAGCCTGCACGCTAGATCTGCGTGTATCTCTGTGTGTGTGATGTTTTAATGTAGACAGTAACGCGCACACGGTATAACTACGAAAGCGCGATGTTGGTTGGTCAGATGCATGTGTGGTCACCACTAAATAAAGATATACCTACCATATATTATCGACCACAGGGCCTATTTAAAAGTAATGCTAAAATTAGAAGAGATAATTATAAGCAGCGATGGCAGGTTCGCACAAGTGGGTGGATGTTATTGTGTGTGCGTGAAGTGGAGAGGGTTCGAACCTCAGTACGCGCTTTCAACTCTTTTTGTTCTTTTCGTTTTTGTGTCAGAGTTCAATTATTTATTGTTTCGTTAACATAATGACAATAGGGTATAGAGGGTAACAATAAAGTATAATACCTATGTAATTTAATTAAAATAAAGCACAATTTTTCATAGGATCATATATTGATTTTAATAACAACCTTTAAAACATAAACATACTTATTCCAAACTTTGAAACATAAAATACCGAATTTGTTCATAAATCATTTTTGGTTGATACTAAAATGGGATGTTTTTGGTTTATTGAGGTTACAGCTTAATTTGTTCATTTTCTCAAGGAAAAGAAGATTGAAACTAAACCTCAATCTTACAATTATTCACTTGTTACTATTATATTATGGCCAGTGTATCCCCTGAATTCCACTGATAGCATTTATTTTTTTATTAATATTTAGTGTGACCTCCGATAATGAAAGTGATGTTATCAATGCAGTCAAAAAGGCGTCGACGCATGGAGGCCACAATATTACTGCAAATATCTGTGCACGTAAACTATCCCACAACTCCATGCAATGAGATTTGAGCTGTTCGAGACATCTTTCGACTCGCACTTCCCAACTTTGCACCATTAAACCCCATACATTTACAAATAGGGTTTAAATCAACCTCGACGTAATTAGAGCTGTTGGCCCGCGTCGGTATAAATGCCAACTCACCCGGCCCTTGAGCACTAATCCACCCCCACATATTCACACTAATTCTTCCTGACTCCGTATTATTTATAATATTACTGTCAGACCAACGTGTATTGTCTCTGCGCCACAAATGAAGTCTTCCTTTTTGGCACGATTTGAAAGTCTTCTCGTCAGTAAATACAGTGGTCTCCCAATCAAAGTCTAAATATTCGCGAGCAAAACGCAACCGTTCCTCCTTATGCCTATGCGTTAAAAACGGTTTTTTCACTGGTGTTCTATGATGAAGACCTTCGGCATGAAGTGCATGGCGAACAGTGCGCAATGACGTATCAAATTCTACGCTAAATCGTCTTGTAGGTATGAAACCATGCGTTTCATATTCACCAACCATAAAGAGTCGGCGTTGCTGAGACTGGTCAATAAGTGGCGGCCTACCACTTCTTACACGGCTCTTAAGAATTCCCTCTTCCTCAAATCTCCGCACCCAACGTCTCACAGTATCTCTCTAAAAAAAAGAAATCCTTATTACACATTTTGAAGCGTCACTTATGAGAACAAGTAAAATCAATAACAACAAAATAACTTACACAAAATCCGGTTTCATTGGATATTTCAGATATATTAAACCCATTGTTATACAAGGCTACAATGTTCGCTCTGGTTTGGCAAATATTTATATTTGCTTGCATTTTCAATAAAAATCTTCAAACTCAACACTTCTAATATCAATAACACAAACGCTCATAACCAACAACGTCATACCATTATAACTACAGTCAGTATATTAATTTTGTTTCAAATCTACCCTCAACTTTTATGTGATTAGTTTAAAATACTCGCTGTCTTTTTCTCATTACCATAATTAGAAAAAGACTGCGTGCCGTGATAGGCCTATGATGATGCTCATATACCGCGCTTTTTCTGTTTCGTACGTGATGAAAGAGTGCAATATACAGTTGTGTATGTGTGTGTGAAATGTCTAAATAGAAGAAGGTCTCAAGTGCGACGAGTTACGATGTGATAGTTTGGTAATGCTGCCAGTGCAGTTCTGACCGCTACTGTACAACAGGTATCTCCCGGGCCCCCGACTTATGGTAGTAGAAGGAACCGTGGGTTTAGTAGTTTTTTAGTCGGTAGGAGTCTGACTTAACCCCCGTTCACCCCAGATGGACTCTCCGACTCCATGATGATTACCCCAAGGGAAAAAATACTGACAGATCTTTGTGCTAAACATTTACTAAAGAAATGCGTGTCTACTATGTCTACAGGTACTCCGCCTAACCCTCTGGGGAAAAACAGTGGGACAATTCTCGTAAATTTAAGAACTTTCACTGTGTGATCTCAGTCTCAACCTGTCAAAAATACCTCTAATTTCCCTACGTTTTTGACATTGATTGTCGCTGAGATGAGATTGCGACTAGATTTTGAACGTTTTTAATTACGAGAATTAGCCTTCAGCGGTGCTATTCTGTAAAAATCTCACCGTGAAAATTTAGGTGAAGTGAGCGTGGAGTGAGCTGTCAATAGTGTCAATTCCTAGTAAAAACCAACTCGCTTCACCTAAGTTTTCACGGTGAGATTTTAACAGAATCGACCGGTAGGTGTGATGTAGGTTATGGTTTATCTTTGCGCTAACGACGTTGAAATCTTCGAAATATTTAAGTTTTTTCTGGTTTGCTTTCAAACAAACGAGGTTTTTTGGCATCATCCGTTTGAGCATATAAACATTTGGAATTCTTGCATTGATATGACCACTGTGTTTGTAATTTAGCACATTTGTCAATAATTTCCTCTTATCTTTACATAACATCGTCATTGTTCCAGATGGGCGGTGTCTACGGTGATGACGAGGCAGAACAACATCCAGCTTTCTGACACTGACGTCACAGCTTTCATCCCGCTTTGGGATATGTGCAACCATGAACATGGCAAGGTAAATTAAGACTAAACTAGCTGGGTGTATGATACTAAAATCAGACTAATTTCAATTTTAGTCAATCAGACTAAAATTGAAATAAGTCTGATTTTATTACCATACACTCAGCGGTACTAAATGTGGCCAAAGCCCTAAACGCGAATTTGTTTGGGATTTTTTTTTTGAGCATTGATGCAGATGAATTAGCTTCTCTAGTTGGTTTAGATGAATAATCTCACATTAGGTTGGTTTAAATGGACTTGTCTAAAATACGCCAAAGCTGCTTTTAAAGTTCCCCAGGAATGCAAGTTAACAATTTTTTTTTTGCTCGCCTTCTTGGTTTGTGCGGTTGTGCCACATTTACTGCCGGTGAGTGTTTTTTTTTCATCTTTTGTATTTCCGCGATGACCATTATTGGCACGATGACCGTCATACATAATTATAACCTATTATGATACTTTCTATTACTTACTCTGGTCACACAGTAAAATAAAATGTTTACGTATAATATTGCTCATCCATCGTATAAGCAATACCCGTCAATTACTTATTTATCTTTCATCACTCATGTCAAGATAATAACAGTGTTTAATATTAAATTGATTGAAAGTGAACATTTCATAGACTTTCTTTTAACATAAATGTCGAAACAGCAATTGTGCGAAGAAAAGCCGTGACTTTATGATACGTAGAAGAATCGCTAGAAAATAATTAAAATAATTGACCGTTGTTTCGATGCACGAAAATATTAGTAACTTTATGCGTTTCTTTGACTAGGTATTGGTACTTCCTTCTCTCTAGTAGTAAACCATACATATTTACAGTCGGTCATCTTCATGAATATTCTTAGTTCTGCTACAGACTGTTCACAGTTAGGTCAGGTCCAGTTGAAAACCAGCGTCAGGCACCAGTTATCTGGCATTTTTGCTGAACTGGGCCTTTTTGGCGCAGCCGTGAGGCACACTTTCCTGTTAATTTCTTACATCGGACTTTGCACTTTTTATTTTTATCTTATTTATTATCTGATGTACGACTATTATTTAACTATCTGGTGTATTTTGTGTCTCTTAGTCTGTGCTAAAAACAGAGTGTGAGAGTGTGTGTGTGTGTGTGTGTGTGTGTGAGTGTGAGTGTGTGTGTGAGTGTGTGTGTGTGTTTTGTGTCTGTGTCTGTGTTTTGTGTGTCTGTGCTGTGTATTTTCTTTCTTTCTAGTTATTTTATCCTCTGATTTTCCATCACCGTCAAAACCCCAGTGATCTTTATTCTCGTTGCAGCAATAGTTGCTGTTGTCAGAGGTAAAATAACTGAACGGACAGTTGAATATACTATTGTGCCAATATTTTTGATAGGTATTGTATACGATTGAAAAAACTACAGTAAAAACGGAATTAAGAACGTGTTGTCTATTTTAAGGCTAGCCTAGCTAGGCTTGATATTCAGGATGTTAAAAATGTTACTATAAATCAATCTAAAAAAAAAATCTGCCTCGCCTTTTCCCAACTATGTTTGGGTCTACTTCCAGTCTAACCGAATGCAGCTGAATAGGTACCAGTATTTTACATGGAGCGACTGCCTATCTGACCTTCACAACCTAGTTACTGGGTGACACGATACTCCTTGGTTAGACGGATTGTCAGACTTTTGAGCTTCTGAATGCCCGTAACGTCCGTCAAAGATCTACGAAAGACAGCCGGGACCAACGAAATTAACGTACTCTCCGAGACACAGAGGGGTGTTTCTTTTTAACTTATTTTAACTGCAACGTCGCTGAGTCTGATGCCATTGTTGGCAGGGCAGCCCTGTGTAATCGGTTACGTATTATAACATCCAAAGTTATTCTATTTTCGATATAACTACGGTTAATTCACATATATTCATAACACATATTGGTCAACTGAACTACTGTTTTACTTACTTAATTTTGATTAAACTAAACTTAATGCTTTTTTTAGATATTGGATATTTCAACTATGTATGAAATACCTAATGGACGACTTGCCTACAGCTCGCAATACTTAGCGCTCGTTTTATTTCTAACGACGCACGTCAGGTCGACGGACTCCTATTTCTGTCTGCAGGGCTTAAAGGAACCTAACCAAACCGAACCTTGGGGTGCCCCTGACATCGACCGCCTTCTTCTGGTTAAAAAGCACAAAAACAGACAAAGTCAAGTTTTTTATTAAAAAAAACCTAGGTTTTTGTCCAAAAACCTAGGTAGGTGAATTTTCCGTTAGTTCAATCAACCTTGAATTTATTAATTGTAGCTGAATTAACCATAGGTGAATTCTCCTTTATGTATTTTGTTCATTAGTTATTACAAAAATCTGTGAAACGATCTTTAGGTATTTTAAACAGTGGGTCTTTTGACCGTAGTTATCACGAAAATAGTTAGAATACGTTTAGATATTATAATACGTAACCGTGTATTCGTATTGTATTCTTATTCCTGTTTATAAAGAGCTATTCAATTGTATCTATTATCAAATACGTAGCCTGTCACATGTTATGCCTGTTTGTTGATATTTTGGTTAAACAATAACAATAGATGACATTACATTAGATCAGGGAGCTATGAAGCTATGACAGTTAGGAAGCAACACGCCTGAGTCTCTATTGTTACCTGCACCTGACGCTGTTCGAAAAACTATTTGTAGAAGTGTACATTCAAAACTAACATAGGTATTATTTTGCACGATCACGCAAGACAACACAACTAACTGTGACACCTGATTTCTGTAGGTATCGTATTGAATTAAGGCCATAATTGATAACTGTATCGTAGTTAGTGAGTAAGGGTTTATAACCCGAAGGTAACTTCCTTAAGACATTTTTATAATATCAAAGGTTGTTTCCAAAACTTCAGTACACGTTAAACCAATGAGGTCTTGACCTCTGAACTAGGACATCCTTGCATGCCTCAGCATGGCTTACATTACATTAAATTCTGTGCATTTTTTAATTATAATTAATTAAATTATTAATTTTTTTTTCTCTCTTGGCAAGTCGCTATTTGCGCATTTGCCACTAACAAAAACGGGGGAACTTATAATAATTAAAGAATGGTATCTGAACGGAATTTGGAAATATAAATTGGTCAGGATCGTTAAATTAATTTATTATTTATATAATTATTAAATGAATTTATTCCGACCGACCTCATCTAGTTTAAAAAATTTATGATTGACGTGTAAAAGTGTTTGTGCAAACCTACTTACAGAAATAAAATCATTTATCATTATCATTTATCATTGAAAATAATATGAAATAAAAAGTCTTATAGCTTTGCTTTAATATAATTATGTCTTATCATTGTTTTCCTATTTTCAGATAACAACAGACTTCAACAAAGACTTGGACCGCGGGGAATGCTTCGCGCTTCGAGACTTCAACCCCGGCGAGCAGATCTTCATATTTTACGGCGCGCGACCTAACGCCGACTTGTTCTTGCACAATGGGTAAATTGGTAAACGTTATCTATTTGTGTCTTGCGGCTTCATTTATTTGCCATATATAACGTTAAAATATTTTATATATAACGACGGAATTTGTTATTCATTTTACTATCTTACTTTCTGATCTTAATACATACATTACGTATTTCCTTGACTTTGATAGTGTCAAACACATAATATTAATCACTGCTATGAATTCTCGGTTCACTCAAAGTTATTGTATATAATGTAGAGCAAAGATGCATAACAATGATGCGTCTTTGAAACGTCTTGAGTTGAGAACTTTTAATCAATTAAGGGCTGATTTTTCCAACGCCAGATAATTTTATCTGAGGAATAATTTTGAATTTTTGACAATTCTTCCATACAAAACTGTCAGACGTCAATTTTATTGCACGAATACAAATTATCTGTCGATTGATCTTAATAAAAAATGATAAACGTTATTTATTTGTGTCTTGTGGCTTTTATTTACTTGCCAACTAACGACGAATTGGTTATTCATGTTCAGCCGGTCGATTATGTAAAAATCTCACCGTGAAAACTTATGTGAAGTGAGTTTGTTTTTGCTAGGAATTGACACTATTGACAGCTCACTCCACGCTCACTTCATCTAAGTTTTTACGGTGAGATTTTTACAGAATAGCACCGCCGATCTAACTTAATTAATTATGTATTTGTTTCATTTGTATACCGAATACATAATATTATTAATTAATGATTCTTGATTTGCTCAAAATTCAGAATGTAGAGCAAATTTGCATAACAAAATGCGTTAGAACTTTTAACTTACTAAATCTTTTTTTGTTTATGTTTTTATTTGTGTCTTGTGGCTTTTATTTACCTGTCAACTATCAATTGACAACCAATTGATTATTCATTTTGTCATTTAACTTAATTAATTATCTAGGTATTCACGAATTTCATACAATTAAACATTATGCAGACGGAAGTTGCATTAAGGCTCCTTCAAACAGGCGCGACACGCGATAAAATCGCGCGCGACACAAAGGCACCGCAAGTCGCACAATGAGCGGTACCTTTGTGTCGCTTGCGATTCGCGTCGCGCGTCGCGCCTGTTTGCAGGAGCCTTTACTCTGATTTGATCCACCTGAACTTTTGACTAACTAACTTTTATAGATCCATCTCCATTTTATGAGCCCCCGTGGCTTTCGAACATGCCTAAGCTTCTTCATTACCGCAAAAATGATAACTCATAATTGCCCAACTTTACAGTCTAAGAATTCATTCGCGATTTATTTGCCAAAAATGTAAACAAATATGAATTTATGGAAAAATAACTTTAAATTCTACATAATAAAGTTCAATTTACGCTACAACTTCAAACATTTTGTAACTTTTTCAATAGTGCTAGTCACTCTGAAATCAACTTAATGACCATTAAAATAAAGTTGATATTTGTTTAACTTTAAACTATATTAATTTGCAACATAAGTTTGAATAGACTTTAGTGTTCTGTAGTTTCTGCCTACCCCCATGGAAAAATGGCCCTATGTTTATGTATGTATGTATAATTAAATAGGTACTTAAAGATGATATTCAACAAATGTCCACGGATTTATTTAACGACCCACAACGGTTATCCATAAATCTGGGGGCACGGCAGAGCAGGGCATTGCCAAGTCAATCTTTAAAACATAAAAGATTTATATTATTGATATGTTCACTATAAGATGTTGTTTGGTTAGCTAATTACGTTACGAATAAATTAACCGACTTGGTATTACACGGATCTCACAACTTTTTACGGTAGAAGAACTTGCGAGACTTGATTTTTTTTTACAAGTTATGTTTTTGTTGGCATAAAGTTTATTTTATCTCCACAAATTACATTATTTTACTAATTATTCAGTTGACAGGTATTTTTATCAAAATATTGTAATTTGTGGGAGATCTAGAGTGTAAACTAAGCCTACCTAGGCCTGTATTTTAGAACTCCATGCCCCTCATTATATCACGTAGTAATGGTTGTCAACGCATAACGCATTTTAGCAAAGGTATTAAACCAAACCAACGTATGTTTATTTAGCTGTGTAACTCGATGTCGGTGTGTTACATGCATGTAGAAATGAAATAGTAACAAATCTGCATGCAATGCTATCCGATGTTGCTGATTCATAACGGTGACGCAACTCATTACGGCTTGTTGTGACTTATATCACACTGAATGCTAACGTTCTATTCATCATCAATGACTTGCACTTAGGATTCAATTGATACATCTGTTGCAAGAAATTGAAACGGTTGTTTGACTTGGATTGTATAACTAAGACGCCAGTGTTCCAATTTAACGGTTTCGGAAGCGTTTTTTTTTATATTTTGAGGGCTAGGCTCCGCTTTCATTGTACTTAAACCTAAGATTTACGGATACAGGCTTAAACTCACTGTTTGAGTTTGCCATTTCATTTGACTTTTATAGTAAAACAAGGAGCAGTGCTATCGGCCCCAACTTACGAATACGTACGTGAGTTCGAACCCAGACACTTTACTTTGTGTGTGTGTGTTCTCATCACCACTGCTCTCAAAATGGTGAAGGAAAACATCTTGAGGAAACCGGCATGTCCTAGAACCAAAAAATCGAACACATATCATCCACCAACCCACACTGGGCCCGCGTGGATGATTATGGCCCACTCCGTGAGGAGGCCTGTGTCCCAGCAGAGGGAAAATTATAAGCAGATTAAGTAATAAAATAAGATAACTTTTGACAAATTTTCTTAATAGTAAATTACTACCAATATCAAACGGACACGGTCGGGTCGTAGAGTGCGTTTCCTGACTACTATCGCCCTTTTTTTATTCTGTTTTTATTTAGGGGTTTTTATCGTATAGACATGCCAACCCCATTACTATCGCCTTTGACGGTCTCAAAAGGGAGGTGGTGTAGCGTTGGTACCTTTTTAGTTACAATTACTCTATGGTTGATGCTCTGTGGTCACCTGTCGTGTCAGTTGGTTTTTTCATGTCAATGGAAAATATATTTTTCCTTACGTAATTATGTCGCATGAACATTCCTTGTACAGACTTTCACCTTCCTTTATTAATTTTATAAGTGTTTTTATGTATGTGGACTTGGTAATTATAAGTAATTACCGAATGTATCATTTATCATTTTTATCACATACGTACTTCAATATATCTCATTATTCCTCTTATTTATTCCAGATTCGTTTACCCCAACAACCAGCACGACAGTCTTTCTCTATCGCTCGGCGTCAGTTCAAGTGACCCGCTCCGTGAAACGAAGCTGTCACTCCTGACCAAGTTAGGGTTGGCAGGCATCGCCCACTTCAGTCTGTACCAAGGAGACAACCCTATCAGTGCCGAGCTCCTTGCCTTTATCAGGATATTTAATATGAATCAAGGTGAGTTAAATGCCCCGATTTACGACTAAGGCCGCTATCCCACTGGCGTTTTACGAGCGTTGACGTCAACGTCGCGTCCGCGCGGCGTCGACGCTGCGCAGACGCGACGTCGACGTCGCGTCATCGCGTAACAAGCATAAATCGTCCGCTGAACGCGACGTCAACGTCGCGTCTGCTTAACGTTAACGTCGCGTTTGTTGGCAATAGTATCATCTGCGCGACGTTAACGTCGCGTTCAGCGGACGTTTTATGCTTTTTACGCGATGACGCGACGTCAACGTCGCGTCTGCGCAGCGTCGACGCCGCGCAGACGCGACGTTGACGTCAACGCTCGTAAAACGCCAGTGGGATAGCGGCCTTAAAGTGATTTGAATTTGGAATGTGGATATTGTTAATAAAAGTTCTAATCACCAAAGAGATCAATCACGAACATTGTATGAACAAGTAACAGACTGTATGATAATATAAAACGCGCGAGCCAAATTAAAAAAAAAGTTTGTGAAAAAACTGAAACGTGCGAAAAGCATTCTGCCTTCGTAAATAGTTGTTTCTCCCTTGGCAAACAATCTACTATTATAGAACTATTCCTAGGTAATAATAAGAAAATGTTGTATTTACCTATAATTGTTTGTTACATTTAATTCTTTATTTTCTGTTGCTTCCTGTAATTTCTGTAGTGTATACGAACGTTGATAAATCTAAATAAATAAATACCTTCCACCAATTATGGCTTTAGTGAAAAAGATATTTGATTTTAATTACATGAGAAACTACTTTTTCTATGAACACCATGGAGAAAACCCAGTTAGATACAAGCACAATGGTGATATTTATCTAAATATATCACGCTTCCTGAAACTAGTTCATCAATGTGCATTATGTTTGTGCATGCATTATGCTACCTTTGTCTATGCGACACATTTGAGTAATTGTATGAAGGCATTACAATAGATTAGATGACTACTAATTCATGAACAAATTATATGATTTCAAAGAATAAAAGCCAAAAATATAAATAACTAGGTGACCCGGTGAACTTCGTACCGTCGCAGAATCAATAAATGCTGTGTTAAAGTATTAGCTGAATTTAAAAAATGTATCGAAATCAGTCTATCTGTTCTCGAGATATCATCAAAAAGCCGTTCCATTCAAAATGTATGAGAAAATGAATTATCTTCTATTTTCGTTATTAACCGCGTTTCAATAGTTATTCTGCTATTCGGAGCGGAGACAAATCCAACAAATATAAAGATCATAAAAATCGGTTCAGTCGTTCTTGAGTTATAAATGGTGTTGCTATCCCGACTTTTATTTATTATATAGATTTTCTCTTAATATAACCTAATGTCATAAAAACTCTTTCCGCGTTAATTTGCTTTTCATTGTTTTCTATCGCCTGAAATGGATATTTCCGGAGGGAGTATTTCCGGGTATGGTTTCGTCCGGTGTGGACCCAGCTATAGCCCTAATAAAATTCCAATAATTCATTCCAGAGGAGCTAACAAAGTGGTCAAGCCAGGGTCTACCCGGGGACTTAGTATCTTCTGATGCATCTAGCGCCGAAGCAGTGGGCGCAGACATCGATAGACGAGCTTACACCTACTTGCTGACACGATGCAAGCTCCTCGCTGCTTCTTATAAGGAAATTGCCGACGGTGAAGACGATTCATTGCATAGGTAAATAATAATAATTATAATATATTTCCATAATAATATATTACAACGTAGACTTACAGGTGCACAAAGATTTGATCAATGTCCCCACATGCTAGGTGGAACCTGTGTTACAGGGGTCATCCATCCGTCCATTAAATGTATAATCTGTTCCAAAATTATCTGATGAAAATGTAAATAAATGGATCTCAAAACGAACGAACGGGTGCTAATTTATAGTGCCACTTTCAAATTGAGTGCTTTCATTTAATTATTTGAAACTAAAGCCTAAATTTTAATTCAAAATCACCTTGTAAGTAGATGTTTTTCATTTGACAATTGACATTAATCTTACAACCCAATTTTCGTCTGTGTTTTTTTTTTTCAATTACAATTGAATTATGCTATTCAAACAGTAATTATTGGAAAAAGAGGTGACGCAAAAAGTTAAAACCGTCTTAATACAGATGAATATGTTACTAATTTCCTTTAGAGAGTGATTGCGTAAGAATTTAACTTGAACAGGCTTTGTTTACACTTTCATTAAATACTTTTGCAACAGACCATAGCTACGGTAGCTAGTGTCTGTTCCTAGATTGAATGAGTAAAACACCATTTGTCACTGAGAAAATATTTTTGTCCGGTGGTTGTAGAGTACTTACTTTATAATTAATGATACAAGACTGCTTTAAAGCTCAAATAAAATATTTCTGTAAAAAATCTCGTTACTTAATGATACTGCGGATACACCATCAAGAAATTTGATATTTTGGACTATAGAAATAAACCGAAAACTTTATTTTAGGAAAAATGTGAAGCTGCTGAAGAAATGCGAAGTACAAATACTACAGGGTGCCATGAAGTATCTAGAAGAAACTTTACGTAAACTACCCGCCGCTGATGAAAAATCTAAATAAATCTTATGTAATCCGATGAATATATCCATAGATTTTATTCTATCTCGACAAGGGATCATCCCAGAGAGAGATATGAATGATTGCCTCATTCAACGGATATTTCTGCAAGATGTAGAAAATATAATGAATAAGTATAAAATCTTATGAACAAATCATGACAGTATTGGTACCTTATGATTATGACCTTGTTGATATAATTTTAACTAAGTTTAATTTACTTAAATATTTTTAAAGCGTACAACGAATTTCATTTGCTGGGATTTTTTGTTATATTGTTTGTGTGTTTATAATTGTTTTTTAGTTGTAATTTACTTACGATTTGTGTGCAATTCTTATAATTTAATATACTTCTTTGAGTTCTTATACCATGATTTTATTAATACTACAAGCCGTGCGCCAAAAATGTCAAAATTCCATCCAAATTTTCATCCCCTAATTACCCCTCTACTATATGGCGAAGGGGATCAATTTGTCAAAATCTTGTTCTATTAGTCAATTTAGTTATATAAAGTACCCCTGTGTCACATTTTATGCTTCTAGACTCAGAGATTTGTTGCTGTACGTTGCCTGTCAGTGAATTCAAGATTTTTATTAAATATATATTATATTACCTAGTTTCCAAATTTTATACAGTTTCTTGCAAAATCTTTTTGAATTTGGCCCAATTTATTTAGTGTTTAAATAGTCAGGGTTTTGCCCCATTAATTTAGGGAATTTCCCTAACTTTTCAATATAAAATTGTTAAATATGAAGCCTAAACACTGGTAATTTTCATGGGTCATAAAAATAGACGTGCGTAGCCAGTTAGCAAACATTGTTCGAACAAGATTGCTTACCGAATCACAAACTTCACATTACACAATCTGATTTGATTGAAACCAAGAGCTCTATAAAATCATTCCGACCGATCATCAACTAAAGGTGGCTACCTATAATAAAGATGCCAACAAAGTGACCAATATGTTACGCATAATGTAGACAGGGATTTTAGCATTTCACGCAATGAGCCTCCGCTGCGTTCACGGTTTGTTTGGACTATGTATATGTCCAAACAAACCGTGAACGCAGTGATGGTTCGAGGCTCGGATGACACTTTTAGTATGGTGCTTATAGCTAAATCGTTGGTAGCGTTAACAGAGGCAAAATACAAGGTGAAGATCACATAATTTTTGACTTAGGTCGACTGGTTTTTGAGATATAATGCGAAAAACTTAAAAAGTGGATTCCAACTTCCAATGGAAACCTAGGCTCTCTAAATCACACCAGCCAATGTTAGTAAAGGTCTCGCTAATGGAGACGCAGCTTTACACGAACCAAGCTCAAAATAATGGAGGTAATATAGCTAAAGAAAATCATAAAAACATTGATTTAGAACTGGTAAAGGGGTTCCATTAGATCACAAACTTCGATTTATAAAATTATTTATTTTTTCTTCGTAAAATGTACCTACTACATATTATAATTATAGTACTCGCAGATACATTTCATTCGCCGTATAAATAATAGTAAGTATAAAATACAATTTAAAATAATACTTAACTATGTATTTTAAATAAATCCTATATTAATATTTACAGATTAAAAAAGCAAGTTATTCTGCAAATAAATTAATGAAATATAAAATATTTAAATTGTGTTGAAAAATAAACATTATTTTGATATGATTTATTCTTGACAATTATTTAAATAAATTAGTCCTTCTAAAGCTGTTTTTTATTATTATAATACTTATAAAAACATTTGATTAGGTCATTGTTATGAATTAGGTAATTAGGAAAAGTCTTTCTAACTAAGATTTTACATCCAGTCCTAAAAAATTAACGAAAAATTGAGGTAAAATCCGCCTGTCGGCTTTTTAAGGTTGGCAATACTGAATACTATTGCTATTAACCCTAAACATAAAATAAGAAATAAACATCGTTGCATTACAAATTAATTTATCATGTAGTTAACTCTATTTAATACTTATTTTATCACAACTTTGACAACTGCATACATAAATAGTAGGTACAGACAAACGGAGGAGGTATATTTTACATAAAAATATAGATCCTCGCAATTTGTCCCAGTATTATAACGAGCATAAATTAATTAAATTACTAGATACTACTCTATTTATACATCTAAATATCAACGACTTTATTTCAAGCGTTAAAAAGGCACCATCTCGTTATTTAACAGTAATCCTACTCCATGCAGTGGTTCATTACGGTCGTAAGTCAGAATTAAACATTCTCACGTCAAATAAGCACGAATGAAAAAATATATTATCAATGGGTTGACTTTTTCGAAATGCAGTCTCCGTCGAATAACGTCACTTAGGTACCGAGTTACTCAAAGGCAGCTCGGGACTTAAAACCCAGGCGTTAAGTATATTAAAATGCCCTAGTTAAAATAATCTCATTATAGGTACTCAAGTTAAAATCATGAGTTCCGGCTTCTTAAAAAATACAGGCAAGGAGTTATGGTTATACAATCTCCGTGCAACGAATTTTATCTGGACCTCTATGCTATCAGTATCAAAATAGTTCTACTTCTAGCTATGACCATCGGTATCTTAAATGATCAACACTACCTTAAAAAGTCTCAACAGTCATGTCACTGGCAACTAACAAAAAGAGAAATATACCTTTAACCTAGAATATTCTAGAACCTATTTAATCCGCCCTTTATGAGGGACGTACGCATGTAGGGGCGTCCTTGGTTCCCCGCGGCGGAATCCTCGAGCGGCCGCTAACACTCCGCCACATAGCGCAGCGATCAACACGCCACATGATACCATGATGGCGGATAGTGCTGATGTCTTCATACAGGTTTGGCCTTCAGGTGCAACTGGAAATGTAAAGAAAATTTATTACAACGTATCACTGCCACTTCTTTTAAATTGATTAGGTAAGTCAAGTGGTCCAAATCAAAGGTCCAAGCATTTATTTTGCCTATGGCATCGTTCGAAAAATACGCGCTTGGACGTGGAGTTGCAGACACCAAATCATTATAAAATACAAGCCTAGCCTTTATTATATAAAGATACTTACCACCAGTGCTGGCAGCAAGTTCCGAGTCTTCTTCCCCCTCCTGCAGCACCCTGAGTGA
Organism: Luperina testacea; assembly: GCA_927399505.1. Taxonomy (NCBI): domain Eukaryota; kingdom Metazoa; phylum Arthropoda; class Insecta; order Lepidoptera; family Noctuidae; genus Luperina; species Luperina testacea. The sequence continues at coordinate 9,425,465 of OV656768.1, read as the reverse complement.
CTGGAACAGCGATATGTTCTCGGACAGTCGTGGCGCCACACTCGCGGCAGGGTCCAAGCCGGGCTTCGACTCGATCGAACGTCGCTTCACGCTCTTCATGTTACGCCAGTGACAAGGTTGGGACTGTGAATGGAAAATGAAATAGTTAAATTATTTTGAACAAGAGAAATAGAATTTTAGTATCTGAATAATATATTGCGTAACACACTATCAGTAGCAATCAGTTTCATTTTGACAGTTGAACAAGATACATTGCGTTATTTACGTTGTTGAACAAACACATTTTTCGAACATATGGAGCAATAGATTAGGAATATGCTTCAAATTGAGAGTAATAGTGTGTTACGCAATTAGGGTGCTGATCTCTTTCCAAAATAATTAAAAGGGTATGATTCCTAAGATCCCACTTTGCCTTTGTTGTGCTGATTGATGCGGCGTAACTATACAAGAATGCATTTTTTTTTCAGGATTGGAAATCATCAAATGACCCCTCCCGCTCTGGGTGGAGCGGAAGGGAGTGTCAGACTCTTACTGACTAAAACCCACCCGTGTTCCTTCCTTAGCCCTTTATGTTCCGAGCCAGCGGTAACCCTTTCGGACAATCCCGCTGACCATACAAGAATGCATTGATGGAACATCGTCTATAACGGCAAAGCAACCTCTAGGAGCCTGAAGTTCTGAGGTGTAAAGCCTCAGGACTTCAGGGTCTTCATCTATTTACTTACTTCGCCTTTTTGAAGACGAAGAGAACGAGACACCATAAGCACTTATTATTAATTGTACCCAAGTAGGTACAACTCCATTTTTGGTCATACCTCTCTGTAATGGTTTATGATGGGTAATGGATCATTCTGTATTATAACTCACCGGACATCTTCCATGGCACATCCTGACATCGCACTCTATATAAAGCGCGGGCGAGCCGGTGAACCGGAAAGTCTTCATGTAAGCGTACACTTGGGTCTCGAACACGCCCGACTCCGACCACGAGCCGCGAAAACGAGAGATCAGTTTGTCATCTACTGGGCAGCTGGAAAGTGATAAAGTCAAAGTCAAAACTTTAATTATAAAACATAGTTGTAGAAGTAGCCCGTGGCTAAGTAATAACAACCGCATGGGTCGATTGATCGGGTTAAGCTATTCTTGCCACGGTTGGTCTGTGGATGGGTGATCATCTTTACATATCGAGACCCGTCTGTGCCTCGGAAAGCACGTTAAGCCGTTAGTCCCGGCTGTTATTTGTGGATCTTTGACAGTCATTAAGGGTAGTCAGAAGCCCGAAAGTCTGATAACCAGTCTTACCAAGTGGTATCGTATTACCTTATACCCAGTATCTGGGTTACGGAGGACAGATGGATAGTCGCTTCATGTGAAATACTGGTATTCAGCTGTATCCGGTTAGACTGGAAGCAGACCCCAACAAAGATAGGAAAAGGCTAGGCAGATGATGAGTTGTAAATAAATAAATATAAAGATCGAATTAGCGCAAAAATTGCCCTACAGACATTGCACATCAAGCTACTACAATCTGTCAAAGGACCATGCAAAAGATTGTATGGGCGCTGTCCCAACCCACCAACAGACATGGGACTTGTTTCAATATTATTATGAAGTCTCATAAAAACACAAATAACATTTTTTAGTCCGTAAATATATGGGGTAATTAAAAAAAAAATTACTTAAAAAAGGGTGTATTTTTTTTAAATAACTTTGTTTTAGACATTTTACAATAAACAATTGTTCAACTAAACATTTTATGATGACTTTATCTATTATTGATTGCTTCTATTAACATATTCGACATGTCACTAAAAAAGGAAGTGTTAAAATAATGTGTAACGTTTACATTATCCAGTGACTCCTCAAGGTCATTGTTACTTGCATATTCGCGAACTTGATGAAATATATAATCAGTAATGGCAAACTAGATGTAGCTTGATTGACACAGATCATGTCTTAGATTTTCATGTCTACATTGCCTATATATACAGGCGTTTGAAGTATTTGGTGCTCTCACGTAATCAGGAACATAGAATTCACGTGTATCCTCTGGACTGTCCTGTCGATCTTGAGCTTCTGCAACATTGGGGGGTTCTTGATTGTCAGCATCTGTTTGGGGCTCTGGTCTTGGAATTTCGACGACAAAGGGAGCATCCTCACGGCGTTGTGGTTGAACGGCATTATTGACTTTCTGCCAGCATCTATGACATACTGCCATGACGTTATTGAATAATACCTGAAAAGGAAATATTATAATATATGTAGTTATCAATATTTTATATATATATATTATTATATTGAAGTACTTCATAAATGTAACAAACAGCATCGTAAAAATGCCTTGCTTGTATATTCTAAGTCTGCTTACTTAATATATGTATTTAATAGTTATCGATATACTAATGAATGATTCTTTTATAATGACTTACTTGTGTCAATCCATTTTGCGATATGTAGACCATTAACTCAGGACTACTTTGAAGCAAAGTATCTTGTAATATGTGTCGCCTCTGTCTTAAAACCGATCTTGGGCACATTACACATCGGCGTCCAGTCTCCATAGTTGTAAAAATCACAGTCCAATAAACGTGCCAGGGTAATCGAAAAGTAATCAAAAGGTCCAAATAAACAAGCAGGGGTCAGTAATAGTCGCAAACAAGCCGATATCGCACAGATAAACAACGTTAAGTGTTCCTGTACATTTTTTTACAATTAACTGTACCAAAAAGTGTGTACCTACATTTTTCTATTTTGCGCGATATCCCCATGACTTACGGTGATGTCGTCATAATAAAAAATGATCATGATGATAAGAAGAATTAATTGAGATACGTTTGAAATCTGTTGGTGGTATGGGACGATTTTTTGCATGGTCCTTTCTTTCATAGATTTATAACTTTATCGCTAAAGCATAAGGTTCAAAGTTGATTGGGAAAATTTGACAGTTTCGGATAGCTGGATGTGCTGGCGTCTGTACAATAAAAAGATACTGATCTAAGTACCTATCTAGCCCTACACTGCGACTTCGTTTGAATACAAACTGCAACGGAGCCCGTTAAAACACAAGGGGTTTCTTAGTTAATCTCTAAGGAAGATAGGCTCCCAAATTATTAGAAACTAACAATTTGGGAGCCTAGATCTTCCATGCCTTTATCCTTTTTAAGAGGCTGCCTTTTTTTGTTACGAATAATAGTTCCATTGCAATGGCGTTTATACCTTTAAATAGGTAGTCGATCAAAGGGCACTGTTATTGAACAGGTTAGTAGGTATTCTTCTTTTACAGAAATTGAACTCACCCAAATTCATCAATAAGTTGTATTCTCTTCGTGGCCCCGTTGTGAGCGAAGCAGTCGTTCACGACGATGTCAAATCCGTCTGAAAACAATAAATTCATGTTGGATCAAACTTGGGTGCACCACCAATCCATGGCAAGATTTTTCTTAACGTGGAACTCTACAGGCTGGCACAGACGCGCAAACTAAACCATGAATTTAGAACATGATTCTAGACCCCCTTTTTTTCCAGGATGTGAAATCATCAAATGACGCCTCCCGCTCTGGGTGGAGCGGAAGGGAGTGTCAGACTCTTACTGACTAAAACCCACCCGTGTTCCTTCCTTAGCCCTTTATGTTCCGGGCCAGCGGTAACCCTTTCGGACAATCCCGCTGACCATTCTATATAGACCCCCTCGAGTAGAAATTTTTCGCCGGTTATAAAAAAAACGGTTAAGTGCGAGTCGGAGTCGCGCACCGAGGGTTCCGTACAAATGTGTAGGTATGTAAATAGTTTATCACGGGAAAAAAATTCTTTTTGTAATGTACTAACTACAAATTTACGGTTTTCGGATTTTTTCCTTTACTTGTGCTACATACATGACCTTGCTTCTTGCCAAATTTCATGATTCTATGTCAACGGGAAGTACCCTATAAATTTTGATTCCCTTGAAAGTGTCTAAATATACGTTTTTTTGCGGCATAAACGGTCGTATCTTGTTTTATGTTAACTTAGAAGTTTGATTTTTTTCACAGCTTCAAGGGACTGTGGACCTGAGTTTATGGTTTTAATTTCAACTCGATATCTCCACGCATTCCTGAAGTAAAGGGTACAGACAGACGGACAACAAAGTGATACTGTTAGGGTTCTGTTTTAAAATGTATGGATCAGCTAATTATTTTTAGTAACCGACGACGCCAGCACATCAAGCTACTACAATCTGTCAAATTTATTCAATAGATTTCCAACTTTATCGCTAAAGGATAAGGTTCAAAGTTGATTAGGAAAATTTTACAGTTTCGGGTAGCTTGATGTACTGGCGTCTGTACATTCAACCGCACGTCCGCGAGCCTTTGTCAGCACCTTTTATTTCGTGAAACATTTCAAGTGTTACCTTCTTAAGACCTACTTAATTGACACGTGGTTTACTGCACGTAGGCCCTGCTCGGCTCATGAAAATATTCTTATTTTAAACATTTTCTGACATAAATAATCGAACGTCATTGCTCCCATACCGTTCCATATAATAAAATTACGAAAACGCAAGATCTTGATTAAGTAAAACTGATTGGAATATTTTGAAGCGGCATTGCGCGTACACATGCGATCTTTAACAGTTCAACCGTTACGATTCTCGCCCTTAGGTTAACGGTATTTAATTGTTATTGATATATTTAGTTCAGTTGTACTACGTTAAAAATAACTGCTGATTAATAGACACATTGTGACAAAAACCGGTTGAGATTCCTTTGAAGCTAACTTTTAATTAATTGAATTAAAAGTTAGCTTCAAAGGAATCTGCACCAATATTGATTGGTGCAAATTCTGTTGTTCACAAACTAAACTAAATTTAAATTTAATGCATCTTTTCTTTCCATTTCATAAATTTTAGTTTAGACCTGTCAAATTAATCAGCGCCTAACGTAAATTGACGTAATTTTTTGCAGGCAAGTTTTTAATCACGTCTAAACTTGTATGGAGTAGTGTCAGAGGCTGATTAATTTGACAGGACTAAACTAAAATTTTGTTTCTGCCCTTTTCATAGTGAAATAGAAAGAAAGAGATGCACTGAACTTAAATTTAGTTTAGTTTGTGAACAAGGGAATCGGCACCATTGTTAGCCGCTGACATCGATTGACATGATTGATTGACGGTGCAGTGCTACCAAAAGCGCTCCAACTTGAGATTTTCTTGATTGTGCGTTTCGCGACGGGTGATAACAGAGTTGTTTTTATGAACGACTGAAATCTTTGCTGCTTTCATTTCTTTTGATGTTTATGTTTTGTTTAATTTCATTTTTGGACAACAATGCAAAGACGTTCTATCTCTTTTGTTAGCTCTCCTAAGTGTCCGAAATCTATAATAAAAAACATTAATAATCAAGAAAATAAAAAACGAAGCTTAAAAAAACGAGGTAGTTCTTACCATAAGCGCTCCTCATATAGATGAGCAAAGTGAGGGGATCTCCAACGCGCACAGGTCCCGACACACGCGCTCCATTCGCTCCGTATCCTGACCGAATCTCCATGTAACATTCAGGTGGTTGCAGCGTAAACACGACCGGGTTTCCTGTCGCCACCCTGGAGATCAACATAAATGGTAATTAAAGCGAAATGTCTGTTTTTTTGTTTGATTAATGAAGGATCAAAACTTGGAAATATCAGGCGTTGGCGTTAACCCAAAAAAAACCTAATGTGACTTTAAGTCCACGTCTAAACCGAAAGCGATGTTCGCGCTCTTTTTTAAATGAATATGACATACTCGCCCGATCAATCAAGTCGCGTTTGTACGTAATATTCATACAAACGATCTGGCAACTTTCAGTCCCATCAAGATTTGAAATCGCATTTTCAAAGATCAACTTCCATTGGAAGAACTACAACATTAACTTACTTACAACAGTAACTTTTTATACCTTTGTATCCTGCTTATGTGTATGAAGTTTCATTAAAATCGGTTCATTCGTTTTGAAAAACAAGGACTTGAAAGTCATGTTCATTCACCTTGCCAATCTAAGCTGTGCACTGTTCTCCACTATGATGGATTGTATGAGGAAATGTGGTCGGAGAGACTTTTGAAAAATCCTAAGTAAAAAGTCGTAATTCGAGGTTTGGCTCTCGCCTATATCCTCCTCCAATATTGAACCAATTTAAAAGATAAATTTCATAAACTGAATAAAAAGGATATTAACTGTATCCCTATGTTTTTCTTTTTTCATTAATAGTTGTTACACTAGGCTTCTGTTGACAGCGGTTTAAATCGGCATTTTTTGAGGGTTCTAGTGCTTATAAAAATAATGTATCATCAAAAAGGAAAACATAGGGACATACAAGTTCCTAGTTAATATTTATTTTTCTGTAAAACATCATTGATTTATGGTCATTAACTAGAAAGAAAATTGGCAAGAGCATTTCTATGGAGAAACGACCACCCGCTATCCCTCTTAAGTATTTAAAATAGCAGGTAATTAAGCATCTGAGAAAATAAGAGATCCAAAGTCCCGGTTTGTCTAACTAATCCGGTTATGGTTATGATAATGCATTTATCACCAATCGTCACAGATAATCGCTTCCCGATCTATGTCAACAAGATCATGCGTGCGCGACGCCTTGACAGCTAAACTGATCTGCCATGGTACGCAAACATTTTGTGGTATTCAATAAAAATACCTGAATGTTTGAAGTTTCACTTTTTACTATTGAACTGAATTAAAACAAAACCAAAAATACCTCACGCATTTTATCGATTGAAAGTAGATCATGGCTTAGAATAAACCACAGCTGTGCCAAATCTTAGTTAGAACCGTGTTTACCAAACTATAGATAGTTTGGTAAACACGGTTTCGGCAGAATTCTATTGCAATCATTCTAAGTTATGATCAGGGAACCTAAAAAGGCCACTTTAGCGGGATCATATAAGGATATTATAATATGGCGAAGACAGTCCGTGTTTTTCTTTATTTCTGCACTACGTAGGTATAATCAAAGAGATTGGGATTGGATTGATTGGTATTTTAGCACAGACAAAAAAAAATACTGAAAAATTCTTCACCAATGGGATTTGATACGATTAACTTAACAGTTAACTGTCCATTATGATTCCTAATGTTATCCTTTTATGATTCTGCCAAAATGGCCTTTTTAGGCCCCCAGTAAGTAGTCCAGAGCGGGCCGGGTAAGCACATCCACATAAAGTAGACTCGAATAACCATGTTTGTAGCAACGCGAGTTTAAATATTGACTTCATAGATGAAACTGACTGACTAACTTGACTTGACTTTATAGTCCGCCGCTGTACATTACTGTGCTTGAAGTATTAATAAATAAAGACATCATTTATCTTCAAATACAGGGTTAAACTGCTTACTTAGCTAAGTATAAATACTTAGGAGAATAAACATTTTTCACTATCCCTCACAATCTATACCTACTGCCATTGGAATAATTCGTAAATTTTGAATATTATTTCATTGCCAGAATGCTTGGAAGTCTCTTCGGCTATCGTAAAGCAAGTGAATTGTTACTTACTCTACGTCCAAAAAAGGAAACGTCACAGTCTTCCAGAAGTCGTATCCATACTCGCAGGTCACCTTGAAGTGTTCGTCTAGCTCCTCTTCTATCAGCGAGTTGTACTGCACTGTTATCGTGTTCCACATCAGGTTCTTCTGTCACACGAACATACATTATCAATATAGAATACGTAAATTAAGTTACAGTCAACAGAGTCGTGTGTTATTTGAAGAAGAATAAAAAAGTAATCAAATGTGGGTGCGTACCAGTAAAGGCGACCAAAAAACAATTTGTTCATGGATTCCAATTTCATCGTCTACGACGCATATTATCTTTTTCATTGTTATAAGCTAACAGAAGATCAGAAAGTTTATACGGTTCTACGATAAAATATCAATAAGTGAAATTGTTGTAGATCTCGTAGCAAAATGCCTACGCGTGCTACGCCGACACACTTTACATATTCAGACTTGCGTATTATGATATACATAAAGGTCTAGGTCTCGACTGTCATGAGATGAATCTAAATATCTCAGGATGCCGTCTCTGGAGCCTAAAGATTTTATCTTAATAATGAAACCCATAAAGTAAAGTGCGTGCTCTGTTTATCTTATTTCGCAACATATAGATGGGTAGATCTTAGTAAATACTCATTTCGTACATCCTTCTGGTTCCCTAACAATAATATGCCATTTGTGATTACATCTGTCTTCCAAATATGGTGGTTAATGATGTAGGTATTCCACCAAGATCGCTCATAGCAGGCCTATATTATTCAGTTGCTGACATTATTCTAGGCTAGCCATTTTTCTTAAACGTCTTGCAACTAAAATGGTATTATAGTCTACTAGCTGACCCGACGACCGTTGTCCTGTTTTTGATTCGAAAGACACGTGGCGCCATCTATTATTATAATAACGTTATTGTTGTTTTCCTCGGGAACAGCACTTTTTTTCGGGATGAAAGAAACGGACATAGGGTTATGTCCGTTTCTGTACACCTAACAACGTATATGCAAAATTTCAGGATGGTCGGTTCAGTTGTTTAGGAGTGAAAAGGTAACAAACAAACTTACTTTCGCAAATATAATAGTTAGGATTACCCCCTCACCGTAATAAAAAGAACGTCTTTATAAAATGAACGTATTTTTTTATTGCTTCAATACATCACCGAAAGTGCGTAGGCGTGTGCTGTGTTCCGATTTAATGCCCATGTCTTAATGCCTATGTGCCGGTAGGTAGAAGGTGAAATTATTTGTAACCTAACAACTCTGGACTGAGGCAGAGAAAGTCCAGAGTTGGTAGGTTACAAATAATTAAATTTTTGCGTAAGTTTAGTGCCCATGTGGCGATAGACGGCCCCGGTAACAGCTTACTGTTACCTGGACGTTAAGGGGGGATAATAATTAACATTTGTGTAAGTCTAGGTACTCACAGTAGGATGTTTCCTGGTATCATCATGCTGGCCATTCCTGCCCAGTGTGCCACATCTGTTGAGCTGGATGTAGAACTCGTAGTAGTCGCGTCCCGTGCCGTTTATATACATACAATCTGGATCGTAGGAGTAGCCTGTAATAGGAAGGTCAGTTATTTCTATCGCGAATTCCTCTCAGTAAATGCAACGATTTTACTTCTAATGTTTAGATAGAGCTTCCCCGTTTAAGCACAATTAGTACTTTTAACCGACTGCGCTACAGCAAAGACACGATTATGTTTTTCACTTTGTAGATATTTGGGATTCTTTATACCCTCGAAGCATTCTAACGGCTGGATGGATTTTAAAATATGAGGCTTGGTTTTGTTTAAAATGGTGAACTTTAAACGTCAATAAATTATCTACCTAATAAAAAAAAACATGTAGTACCATGACCACGTGAGCTATCAAAATAAAGGCACAATAGTCAGTGAATCTTTCATACTTTAGGTATGAAAGTTTCACTGACTATTGTGCCTTTATTTTGATTTTGAAATTATGTATTTGATGTTTTAGACATCAAATAATTTTAAAAAATCGTAAAACCCGACTGCACCTAAAAAGTTCAAAACAAGCTGACTTTTCAAGCAGTCAGATGCAGTTGGTGGCATCAAATCTGAGATTGAACTAAATAACTGCTTGTCTCTCTTCTCAATCGCTCTCTAACTGCTGAGAATCATGACTCCGTTTCAAATTGTCAACGGTCTTTAGAACCAAGACCTAGAGACTGAAGCCTAAAAATATGGTCGGATCAAGAATCCGAGCAATTGGAGATACATGCAATTATTTTCAAATTGTCAACGGTCTTCTATCTCTCCCTCGGTAACGTTCAGTGGCTGATAGATAATATCTATCAGCGCCACACTCTACCAGGCCACTGAACGTTACAGATGGAGAGATAGTTGACACCGTTGACAATTTGAAAATAATTGCTACGAACTATTTATTTAAGTACTCGGGTTTTAGTACTTTTTTATTTTCAACCTTTTTGGAATCGTCTTAAAGGAGAGGATTACTGAAACTGGCAAAATATAAAGAAGAACATCCTTCTATTCTAAACACGTTGAAAACCAGCTCCTCAAATTACAGGCCAAAAAATGAAGCAAAAACTCATAACAAACATCAAACAAATAAAATAAAGCTTATTAACGCAGATTTGACCTAGCCACAGTAATAACACCTATTAAGGCGTGGATATATGTGAATTGGGCTTCATTTAGGATACATTAGAACCTTTTTTTTCCGTAACCCTTACAAGAATTTTTTTCAAAAAAATATATATTAATCTACACAATATAAAGCATGTCCTCTTCGATTCAAAAAAAATAAAAATATATTTGAAATATCATAAATAAATACGCAAAGTGACCTCTGTTTTTGTAACTTACTACCATTTTTCTCCTAAACTATCAATCACAGGATCTTTTAATTGCCACCAATATATTATATTAAGTAATGCCGAGGGGACCTTCGGCTTATTTTTGCCAATAACTTTCTTAATTATTTATTATTAATTTTTTTACGTAATCGCTACTCGCAAATCGCGTAGCCACCCCTCCGGCGCCCAATAAATCAGTGCGGGACGAGACGCTGTGCTGAACGGACCTGTGACACTTTTCTCCGCAAACACACTTTGACGACACGGTTGGCGCAGTGGCTGAGCGATTGACTGCTGTGCTGCGCTGCGTGTCGCGGGTTCGATTCCCACACGGAACAAATATTTGTATTGCCTACAGGTAGTTGTTCCGGGTCTGGCTGTTTGTGTATGTGAATTTAAATGTTTGTAAACGCACCCACGGTACAGTAGTAATTCCTAGTGTGGGGCAACGTTTTCTTTAAAAAGAAAGAAAGAAACAAAATTATTGTCGGTAGCCCAACCAATTAGAATTTTTTTGGTTTTATATATAGTGTGTGTAAATATTAGGTTATTTTAGTGTTTAATTAGGTATAACGTTGTAAATAATAATTACTAGTTGTCGTTAATTCTTATTGAAAATAGCATACCTACACGAGGAGATTACAAAGAATAAAACACTAAGTACCTACTTAATATTTTATGTACTTGTTAGGTAATGAAAAAAATTGCACTGTCCTTCAAAATTTAGTTGATACCATACTTATAGAATTGCAATAACTTTTAAAGTAGGTATACACAAAATTAGTAAGTATACGGTATATATAAACTCTATAACATAAACTAATACTTAAAGCAAATTAGGACTTTGAAAAATAAAAAAAATTCTAAACTAGGTAAGTATGCAGATTGCTAAAATTATTCTGAGAATCCGATGCACTATCGAATTACACGGTTAACTTTATAAAAATAAGGTCTTATTTCGGTTCAACATTTTCATAGAAAAGAGCACCTCGCAACTAATAATGAACTCTATTTCGACGGAAGAACGTTCTATTTTTCTGTTAGTATTGTCTGCCTTTGTAGAAGCCGCTAGCCACCGCCAATCCGCCATTGTCACACAAAAATGTTTTGAAGGGCACTATTATCTTATAAATCATTTTATGGTTGATATTTCGGTATTATGAATGAACGTAAAACTATGTCAACAAAAAGTATGAAAGTAACGAACATGGATGTTAAACATTTTGTCAACTTTATTTTTACAAAATTTAATTATGTAGATATCTACAACATTATTTTTAGGATATGCGATTCCAATAATTTTTACACCATGTTATATTTTGTTCAAAAATATTTTTATTAAATTTTATCACCAGTTAATTACAATACAATCATTGTACGGTTAGGTACCTATTGCCAAACTATTATAAATGAGTGTACGACACCGGAGGCCTCTCCCTCACACGTTCTGCCTCCTTCTTCGCTAGCATGACTGCTTCGCAGAAGGAGGTGACTACTTCTCTTTCCATCTCGCCCCACAGTATGTATATGTATGTAGTTATCATACAATATACGAATATATAAACTAAAATATATAATACTAAAGCTCATTCATTTACAGAAAAACTAAAATTAATGTTAATACAAAAAAAACTATAAATTATACAATATACATAATTATATTTTCCCTTGCTTTCGGTATTGGACATTCAAAAGGTTTTACACCTCTGCATTAGATACAGATACTGGAAGCGATAGCGATATATAAGCGATGCGGCGGGCGGCGGGGGCCGGGCGCCGGGCGCTGCGGTGCAACATTGTAGCACAAAATTATATTCGCGTTGCACGAAATTATTGTTAGGGGTGGGGAAGGCGCGCGCGGGGGGCTTTGTCTTGGTAACGCCCACATGACCAAGGTCAATGGCGTAGATCCAGCTCTTAAGGAAAGTGCTTAGAAACCGAAACCGCACTCAAGTTACTCCTAAACGCAGATAATATCTAGGTAAAAGTGTGACATAGTTCACCGAAACATAAACTATGTCACTTTATCACTTGACATTACTTAATTACTTTTTAACAGTCATTTACTGCGTGCTTAGGATACTTAAATACACTACTGCACTGTTGCTGTGCTTAATTGTCCATTCTCGAAACTTTTACTTACTCTTATTTTCGTATTTGGCTTTTGGTGTGTACTCTCATTTTATATTTTTAAGAATAACATTTCATCACGTCTGTATTTACCGAAGGTTTAAGCAAAGATGTACAGACGCCAGCACATCAAGCTACTACAATCTGTAGTCAAATTTCTTTAATAGATTTTCAACTTTATCGCTAAAGAATAAGGTTCAAAGTTAATTGGGAAAATTTGACAGTTCGGTGTAGCTTGATGTGCTAGCGTCTGTACCTATAGAGGTAATTATCTTTGAACCTTATTCTTTAGCGATAAAGTTACTGCTACCAGTATACCCACATTTCGCCAGGCTGCGTTTCCACCAGAGATGTGCGAGGATGCGTAGCGAAGGATGTGTGTGAAACAAACCAATAACGTCGCTTCATTTTCATAGCTTGAACTAAGTTAGCGTTGTTATTGGTTAGTTTTACACACATTCCTCGCTACGCATTCTCGCTCATCTCTGGTGGAAACGCAGCCTTAGTCCCACGTAATAGGGGCGAGCCTACTGCCATCAAGGCGGCACAAATCCAGACTCCCGGCTGCTATTGAGAAATTCCTGATGAAAAACCCAATAACACTGCTCGACCCGGGAATCTAACCCAGTGACCACTAGACCATTGAGGTCGAGTATTTTTGACGATATACTTACCTAAAATAAATTCTACTTTACCATTTCTTTTACTAATAATGTACCTCCTAGTCTGTTTTCCTTTCGTATAACAGACTTTTTCAAAATTGACTTACAAAATTCTACGTAGACCAGTATACCCAAACAAAAAGTTATTTTAATTAATAATGAATGAACGATAGCCCCATTTTATGCCCAGGAAAATCACTGTCCATTCCAAGGTTACCTGGAAGAGATCGCGGAAAGCGATACGGCCGCCCATTGTATATTTTTTAGTATTTGATGTATTTTTTTCATGTTATGTATTTTTGTGGTGTATAACAAAGTATACATAAATAATAAATAAATAATGAATTCCCTAAAGTTAACGGTAGTGTGAATCAGTAAAGGCGCGGACGCCAGCCAAAGGACGCCAAAGGACGCCAGCACATCAAGCTACCCGAAACTGTGATCAGACGAACACACGAAGTCGAAGTTAATTTAGATTCAGACATCGTAATAACGCAATTCATCCAAACACAACCGATCGTATTGAAAAAATAAAGATACAAAAGACGATTTTGTATCAAAATACATTTTCCCGCATAAAACCTAGAAGACTAAGTGATGTGACTTTATAAGTTACCTACCTACTTAGTTACAGATCAACTAAATATTAATAAAACGGTTGAATAAAATGTTCTCATACTCTTTATGAGAGCAATTCCTTCCAGAGAAGCTGTGCACTTGATTTACGATAACCACGTCGCGAAATTATCAAATCTCACATCCGACGCACATGCTCTTTGACAACCACGATAAGAGATGTGGAACAAACATAGAATAGCAAGCACATGGAGTGCTAATGTGGGAATGACCGTGCGAAAATCTCCAAGCACTTTGTAGGCACAGATTGTTTCTCGAATTCAATTTTAATACATTGTAGTTCTACTGCTGATGTATCTAATACATGAACTGTGCTAAGCTTCATTGATTGGGTAACTTTTAATGCGTGTTTAATTAAGTTGTTCAGGTGCGTGAGCGTAAAAACAAAATGTTATCTAGAGACCACCATAAATTACTTGGTTTTCTGGAATTACTTGAAATACTAACCATAAATCTTTATTTATCCCAACATCATATTACAAATACTGGTTATTTAAATGCACAATCTTAAATAAAGATAGGTGTCTGAAGTAGGAGGGTCCTGAGTAACAGATCACCCGGCTAAATACTACTTAAGTGGTTTGCCAGGTTGATCGCTGGCATCATATTTTACGCTTAGCGTTTACATTCATACGAATGATGGTCAAGAGACAAAATCAAAAGTCATTTATCCAAGTTAGGCTGAGAATCAGGACTTTTTGAACGTCAAAATTAACGCCCGCCTCTTCATCACTTCTTAGTGCTTTCGCTGGAAAGAAGAATTGGCGCAACCAACTCCCCAGCAGAACAGACAGACTGAAGAGTCCATTTACTTCTTACTCCTCGACCACAAACAAAAGGACATACCGACACAATGTGGGAGTTGCGACGCCGCCGTCGGGACGTATGTAACAATACCACGGTAATGACACTCGTCTAGTCTACACGCCTAATTGTTCCAGCTATCTGCACAATACCTAGGGTTAGTCTGATGACCGATTACCTACACCGTAGGAACTGCGTGAAACTTCCCTAGGTAGCCGACGTAACGGTGGGTTAAGCCTTTATGATTTGTGGACAATAGGCAAACTGGAAGTGTTATTGTACCTATTTCAACTGGCTCTTGTTTAAAATCAAGCTCCATTCGAAATCAAGCTTTCCGCAAACATGCGCGACGCGACGGTTCGACGCGATTTCCATGAAGTTTTTATAGAAATTGTTCTAATACAGTTGCGTCACGCTGTCGCGTCGCGTCTGTCTGCCTGTGAGCCTTTATTCTTTAGCAAATCTTTCAGGTTATGAATACTAACGTGTGTGTGAGGATTTACACTTAATTTCTCAGAAACATTTCCGAGAAATAATTATTAAAAACGTTATAATAGAAGACGTTCTCACCTGCCGAATAAACCAAGCCGCCGAAAGATCCGTTGAACCCGACTCTAATCTTCATGAAGTCGTCTTGGCACTCTGCTTCAATATCTGTTAAACACAAAAAAAAAATGATTGTGAATTCATACATACATAGGGTTCAGCTTAGATAAAGATTGAGCTGCCCACCCTTGTAAAATACCCTAGCTTAATCTACTTCTCCAAATTTCTATCACAAGCCTTTTCTTGGTAGGGAACCGGCATTTCACGTCAAATACAAATCAAAACTATCCCACTCTATAGTAACGCGCGGACAATAGTATCTTGATACGTAACCATTATAATCCCTGTATCCTGCATCATATGAATAGTTCAGAAAAAACTAATAAAAAGCCACACAAAGGGTTGCGCAAGCGGCGCCACGCGCTCCATACGATACCATCTCAATTTGTCCGGTTTCACAACATTAGGTAGACAATGTTTGCTGTATATGATACTTTTGTAAACTGCAATTATTTCTTTATTAGTAAGTAATAAATAATTGCAGTTTAAAGGCTCCTACAGACAGGCGCAGCACGACACGCGACACAAAGGCACCGCAACTCGCGCAACGAGCGGTGCCTTTGTGTCGCGCGCGATTATATCGCGTGTCGCGTCTGTTTGTAGGAGCCTTAATTAGTTTCTTTCAATTCTGGACCATAAATATAAACTTTATAGTGATGCAGAAAGCTCTAAATGAATTCGTTCATCCCGCTGCATGAATAAATAGGTTGATTATGACAGGAAGGACATCAAACTTACAGAAAAAATACAGCCAGCGGGAAAATTAGGTAACACACAAACAGTAGGCTTTCATTGTGATAGTTCAACAACATTCATTGCGTTATTTACGTTGTTGAGCAGGCAAATGTTTCGTACATAAGAAGCAATGGATTAGCAACATCCTTCAAAATGATTCAGATTGGGATTGAAAGTGTGTTACTTACGCAATTAGGATGCTGTAGGTAAACCGACAACATCAATACACCAATAGACGACATCGTCATTATGTCGGCGACACTGACTCTGTCCTTGCGCCTGTTCTCTTGGAACTAAGACTAGGAAGTGGTGAAGGGCGGGCGTTTTTGGGGGACTCGTCATCATCTGCCCAGCCTTTTCCCAACTATGTTGGGGTCGGCGTCCAGTTTAATCGGATGCAGCTGAATACCAGTATTTTACATAGAGCGACTGCCTATCTGACCTCCACAACCCAGTTACTGGGTAATACAATACCCCTTGGTAAGACTATATAGTTGTCAGATTTTCGGACTTCTGACGACCCGTACCGACTGTCAAAGATCCACGAATGACAGCCAGGACCAACGGCTTAACGTGCTTTCCGAGGCACGGAGGGGTCTCGGTATGTAAAGATGGTCACCAAAAACAGACCAACCGCGGCAAGCGTAGCTTAACCTGATCTATCGACCTGTACGACTGTTATTATTTAGCCACGGGCCCGGGATTGTCTTATGTAATCTTGACGTTCAAAAAGTGCTGATACTCTGCCTAATTTAAATAAATGACTTTTGATTTTGATTACAGCAAGAACCAACTCTATAGTAGTTTTAGGCTGCACTGCAGTACCCAAGCTAGGATTGCCTTACTCACACTGAACTCTGCTGCCATTGGTCCGATGTCTGCGGTACTCGCGCTCCCAGGCAGGTGGTTCGCGCCACGTAGTGTCCACTGCAGGCGAGCGCGGCTTGATACTCACCGGTATGTAACTGTTCTTCTCTGATAAGAACACCACCTAGACATAAAAAATACAATTATTAAATAGATATTAAATATGCAGATGTAGTACCAACAACAGCTCTTATGTTAATTGCTGTGGGTAACCATGAACGTAACTAGAGCGATGTCAACGATGCACTTTCCGCTATTTAATCTACCTCTAGATGTAACATCCATTTTAACTTTTGATTATTTGACTAGAGCTGTCTGTTATATCTACTAGGGACCCCGAAGGCCCGGGTACGTCTCGTGTCTTGAAATCCCAGGACATTTTGTAAATTTTGTTGTCTCGGGTCCCGACGACTGCTAAATGGCCACCACAGATAACAGTCACAGTCCTAAAATACGGATTTTTTAACTTCGAATTAGAGTAACTGCACTTATTGGTTTTGCGGAAGAATGCTGCAAGTTTGTGTTTGTTTTTTTTTTCAACTTTACAAAGCTAAACACAACAAACCGATATTTGTTACAATCAAGAGAATGTTCACCTTGTCCGGTGGCATTATTACAAAAATCACAAAAAAAATTGCTTTTTTTATTGATACATCTGGCTCAAAAGTAACTCGATTCTAATTTTATTCCGAGAAGCCTCGAAGTCCCGGGACTTCGATCGTAGGTTGTCTCGTATCCCGAGACTTTGAGACTGTCGAGACTTCCCAACCCCTAGTTTCTACCTACAAATCCTGTTTGCTATATAGACACTGAACGTAAGTAAATATTTCAACCAAAGTTAATTTAATGATAGCAAGTTTAAACCATATAATTACTATCTACTTCATAGATCGCTGATCATCATTCGGAAGTTGCGAAACTGACCCTTAGAAGCGTTTAAAACTGGCGCAACAGTTATGCTGTATTACATTGTTATAATATTTAATTGAAATTACTCATTTTATTTAATACATTCCTTACATAAAGACCGTTTGCATTTGAGGAGGTAGCGCTCCGTGGAGGTTTCACAATCAGATAGCCCTGAGATAACATAAGCCTAACTACCACGTTCCGGCACACGCGACTTTTGACTGCCTTCAACAAATAACACAACCTCCGCTAATTAGCGCCTTAAACGACTGTTAACTTAACAAGCACCAAAAAAATACTCACAAAGTTAAACCGTTAGCTTTATTGTGACCGAGCTGCAACTAGATTGCAACCATTACCTGACCAAAGAAAAAATTTAAAACAAACTAACGAATTACGGCGTCGGTAATTCTCCATTTCACAGTCACGACCCCTTGAAAGTTTTGCACAAAAAAGACGTAAATGGCAGTAAGTATGCCAGGGCAGTTCGCACGCCGGCTACCAGTACCTACGCATTATAAAATTGGGCCAGTGGAGTGACGGAGTAAACGCCGTCGCCACATCACTTTGACAAATTGAGTCCAATATAAAACAACAAATAAAGCCATTTACACACGGCGCGTTAAGGCGTACCTTATCCGTAGAAATAGAAATGCCATGAATTGGGAACACTTTCATTCATTTTCATGAGTTTTATTAGTTTTACACGCAGTTAACTAATAAACTTTCGTAGAAGCACAATATAACAAAGAATTCGACGAATACCTGCAACTGTTATCCAATTTAAATAATGTCGGTCAGACCGTAACAAGTTTGTATTTCACGGTACAATTACAATTAAAAATAAATATTGACAATCAACCAGCCTAATTTAAGTTTCATTTTTTTTTTCTTGTCTGAAAATAAAATTGAAACTTAGACTGTTTAAACAATAATGTTTTAAAATAAGAATTATTATGATTGGTTTTGTTTTTTGTTCTGTTTGTTAAAGTTTTTAGTATTTAATTACTTATAGTTTAGTGGATTAGTTTTTATTTTTGTAACTGGACCTATTTCCCTCTGGACTGCCTAAATTTATTTCTCTATAATAATATCACTATGTACTGTTATTAGTACCAGAAATCGATAAAGACATTTCTGAAATGAGATCCCAACTTACTTTTTTATGATGAATAGACTGGCCGGAGCCCGGAACCATTGGCATCAAAACAAAGTTGTTGTGAAAATTGCCCATTTTCTTGATGACTGTATTTATAAAAAAATCTGTGAATTCAGATAAAAATATCTCAAAAAGTTAAGGTACTTACAACGGTTAAGTAACCTGCCCTTCCTGCCCTACCTCAAAAATCCACCCTTTATTGTTATCTTATAATCTCGCTACATTTTTTCAGATCGCTACCAGCAATATTGATACATATCTTCAACAATATCAATAACGCATTTCCAAGGGATGTTCTCGTTTGTGGGTCACGCGGTGTGTGACCGTCGCCAACGTTCATGGTTTAGATGCAATGTGAGTCAAACAACAGCTACCAGCCATTTACACCAGGTCAGAGATGGATATCGCTAAACTAACACATGCACGACCTTCTTAGAAGCCCACAATGCGCGTAACAGTAGCAGATTCAGTTTCTCACGACTTAATTAGTTAATTTAATTATATTAATTTATTTGTTCGAGTTTCATGGGGTGAGATGACAGTTCATATGTTTTACTGGATGTAATTTAAAGATAAGACACACACACACACACACACACACACACACACACACACACACACACACACATTATAAGATTAGGAATAACAGATGGAATCAAAACCATTTATATAATGTAGGTGCCTAGTGATTCTAGTGATCTTAACATACCTACGAAAGAACTTTGTATTGCTCGAAACTCTTTAATGAATTATATCATCCGTAGCACCTACGTTGTAGAACCTAGATTACATTTGTTTGTACAAATATTACCCGTAAAACATCATAAATCGGCAGCAGAACTCCAGATGATAACCTAATCTGATTAGAGAAGCCCTTCGCAACTTCAATATTGTATATTGCACAAGCCCTCAGAGGCTGCGGCGTGGCCTCCCCCATTCAGTCGGTCACTAGAGTAGCAGTGCGTTGAGCAACGTGCTGACTGCCACCGTACGCGTAGCACGCGGGAACTCACGCGTGACACAAATAATAGCCCCGTAACCACTCTATTTGATCATTCAATTTATTCTTTTTATCACACAAATTCACCAAATAATAATTTCACGGCATTTGATTCATCAGCTAACTAAAATTACCATTTTCTAGCAACATTTTACTGTGAAATAAGTTTTATTAAATCCGAAATCCGCGAGAGGGAACCGTTGCGTATGCATTGTTATATTTTAAATGCACTCCTCAAAAGTAGGTCCGCTTACATGTCAACTAAGCTTCATACCATTCGTTCGGTCTATACAAATCAACCGTAAAACCAATGTCACAAATAAGTGCAGCAATTCCGCAAAACGAAAGGAAAAGATAGACTGTGTCAAATCGTGTATTCTTAGAAGAATTCTTTCAACCAATCCATCAATGGTCGTTCAAATAGGTGTAAATTGGTGACCATTACAGCGTACCTTTCACCCATTTCTGTGCTCACGCCTGCGAGTAATTGGGTGATGACTGTGACGATTATTTGAACAGTCACTCTTTTATTTTGCGCCCCCGAAATACGCCTACAATAAACTACCATGATAAAAGACCAAGAAAAAGTGAAAATAAATAATTAGGTGGATAGTGAAACTGTGTGTCGGAACGAATTCCAGGCATTACACCCACTGTTTGTAAGTATATTGACTTGCGAAACCTCTTTCAATTTAATTTCTTCTGCATTATCCGCAAAAGTAAACAAAACTGTAGTTTCTTTTTTAATATCCTTTCTATTATACTAAACGTATCAGTTAGATTGACAAAGAGGTCTGTTACAGTAAGAAACACAATAGTTTTCGACAGTCCACAATTCAACTGACGCAGACTTCGCTAACAAAACGACTCAACAATCTAAAAATCTAGTAAATAATTGAGTTATAAATCGCAGTTAACAAATCTGGCTATTTTCAGAGCCATTAAGCACGATGAAAGAGACAGGGCTGAGCGGTGGACGGCGGATTCTTTTATATCAAGAAATGGCTCATTGTTCGCAGCGGTTACGTTCCTTCATTACTGGTATACGCGAGTATGTAATAAATGTTGCTGCTTCAAGGCCGAATCGTGGGTATGAGAAAGTGAAATTTAGATGTGTGTTTTCCGTTTCATTTTATTATACTTCCTTCCCAAATTAATTAGCTGTGTGCAATGCAATTTTGTACTAAGTAAATTAATAGATAGTTTTGTAAATATATAAAAAGAATCGCGGGTAGAACCTGTATGAAGCTGGCACAGGAGCCTCGGGATTGGCACTAGAAAAGAGAGGCCTGACCCTGGGTGAAGTTTGGATGATAATGTCGATGTATATACCTACAATGTATACTTTTCCAACTTAGCATTTTCTTTGCTATTAGTTTTAAAACAGTCCACTTAGGGCTGATTTTTCTATCAACAGATAATTTTTATTCGTGGATAAAAATTGACGTCTGGCATTTTGTATGGAAGAACTGTCAAAAATTCAAAATTATTCCTCGGATAAAATTATCTAGCGTTGGCAAAAAGAAATAAATATGTATATAAAACTCACCGGGTCCTGTTCACTGCCATCACTTTTGAGTGCTTCTCTTGTTTCATTCTGCAAATAAACATAAGTTTTATAAGATGTGTTAACTAAGATAAACGAACTATACATTTTTAAGCATTTTTTCGCGTTTTTTTTATCTCTTTTAGCCGCTATTATTGGATAACTTTAAAATCTGACGTAATAGGTATACATAAAGTCAAGATCGATGTAGCTAAAGAAAAATACATTCATTCAAGAATACTTATTCGCCACGTAACATGCTTGTAGTTAGTTAGTTAGTTGCTTGCCGGGGTAGAGTGAATTTGTACACCCCCAATTCGCCAGATACCTAAGCTAACCAGTGACGCTTGCAAGTGAAAAACCAGCGAGGCAGGTCAGTCCAGCTTTTCCAATTCATTGTAATCATTTTATTTTATAAAACAGAGGCAAATGATAAATGATTTTATTTCTGTAAGTAGGTTTGTACAAACAATTTTTACACCTCAATGATATTAAAAAAAAGTAGATGAGGTCGGCGTTTCCTATCCGACTACTCCAAGAAGAAACACCAAAACAAACTCAGAGGTCACAGTCTCTTTTAAACTCCAGACATAATCTTGGTCAGTTCACGTTAGGACCACGTATATTAGTGTCTGTAATGGTATTTTTAGGAAATAACCACGCAGATTTGAGTCGACCTGTTCAGTGCACGCATTTGTGAGTAATCGTGTAGCTCAACTCAGAGATAAGTACCAACCTTCAAATCATTCGAAAGTACAGGATCAGGAGGGTCCTCCCCGGATCCCTCGTGGAGTTCTGACGAGGCCGACGCCGAGGAAGAGACGGACACCACCGACACTTCTGTGGATTCCGAGTACTCGGCCGAGTCCAGGTGCTGGGCCGCCGAGTGCACCTGATGATGCAATAGGAAGTATTTTATAAGTAACATTAAAGGCTAGTGCAGATAAGGCGCAGCGCATTGCAAAAATTCTCCTTCATCACAGTCGTAAATTTTCCATGAACTACAGGCGGCCGTACCGCACTTTTTTGTATGAAATTGCGCTGCGCTGCGGCCCGTATGTACGCTTAGCTTTAATACACCTAATTTTTATAATGTTTGATAAGGGCAGCGTTATCGAACTCAACAAACTTCACATCTTCTACTAGGCCTTTTTCCAACTGCGTTGGGTTCAGCTTCCAGTCGTTACGGATGCAACCGAATACCAGAATTTCTCAACAATTTACTCTTAGTCATCAATTTGGTAATAAACTTTGCTTGGTAAAGCTTAGTGATTGTATGCCACCGTAACTTCATACTGGAGCTTTCGCATCTATTTGCCGAAAATAAGGCGCATTGGAAGCGAATGACCGATAATGATGATGGCCAAATAATCTATTCAAAACCGCTGAACACAATCAATGGAAACTAAATAGTCGGTCCTAAGTTACATAAAAGGAAATCAAAATTAGTCAGAGGTGAATACATAATACAGATTAAAAGATTGCTTTGACCTTTTGCCACAAAAGAGATGTTCATTTCTTAGCAGCTAAAAATACAAAGAAAATTTCAATTTAAAAAGATTCTCTCCGTAATACTAGATCCAGTTAATCCTGAACAAAGTGTTCTTAGAAAAGAAATGAGGTCAGTGATTTTAGAAAACCCATTATCCATGAATATTGAAATTGAATGGCTGAACAAAAAGAGAAATACAATGACTACTTACTCTGGAGATAATAAGATAACTGCACACGATGAAGAATCTGCAACAAAATTAATAATTATACCCTTACATGTTCAGCACAATAATATGTGATATTGAAATAGATAATACACGAGATGAAATAAAGAAATGTATTCAATAACATGTTGCTTGCAGACCAAATTGAATCGTGATACATTCTAATGATCACTTATATTCGCAAACAAATGTAAGTAAACGCGGCTAAACTCGCTTTCGTGATATGCTCATATTGTCGGCGCGGGCGCATTGTTCCAAGTAATGCTACTACCTAATGACGGGTCAAAAGACACGGCCTGGTAATGACATGCCTCGAGATTGGATTGATCCGGAGAATCAATATCTATTACCTACGCAGAGTTTGCCAACAAAATTGTTGAATCACGTACAGTTTGCGATATAAATATTATATATTACACAATTTCAATTTTCGTTTCACGTTGTACGGTGAACGTTTTCTATAAAAGTTAAAGGTGAACGAATCTTCGCGTGATGTTTACGGTTCACTCTGATCATAAGAAGTCTATTAAATTGAGAACTGTAAATTCGGAGTTCATTGATAAACTGAATTCTAATTCAATCATGTATTTTGGTTGATTTGCATTTATAAACGGTTCACGAACCTGAAATGCGACAGTTTACAAAAGTGTGCAGGAGTTTTTCCTACATTCGAATAAAATTATAACTTAAGATATATTTTTTTCAGTATACAATAAGATAAAGCGTCGTTTTTGTGATTTCGAGGAAATCTTATTTAAAAAAGATATCTGGAAATCTCTGTTTTTAAAAACAGAAAATTTTTAAATCGGTCCAATTTTGCTGTAACACTATTTTTCGAAAATGTACTTAACTAACTTTTTAGACCTTTGTATCCTGCTTATGCGTATGAAGTTTCATTAAAATCGGTTCATTCATTTCGAAAAAGAAGGGCTTGAAAGTTTGTGTGAAATGCCGTACGTCGTAAACGCTCTTAATACGAAACCCCTTGGTAAGACTGGGTATGAGCATTGTATTTAAAATTGATGATGAGTAATTGAATATGGAAGAAAAAGACATGACGCGCCGACCCCAAATAAATTGGCAAATGGGCAGGAGAACGATGCTGATGACGTATGTCTATTAGATGGCTGATGGCCAGTATTCCGCAGCAGAGTTCTTGAGAATCAAGAGCTATTATAAAGCTATCATTTAGATAAACAGTTATGTTTCCTCTCTCAAACTTATTTAATTTCATCTGCGTATTGCCTATTGTTTCGATTGTTACAGTTCTAATAATCTTAGAGTAAAGTGCCTCAGTCAGTGACCCTGCCATCCAACCATGACCTCTTCTGTCCTTTGGATTCCATAAACTAATCGAAATCGATGAATCATTGGTCATGTCATGGTGTGCCATCTTGGAAGAAAAACTTGCAATCTAAGAAAAGTTTAATTGAATTAATCTATCTTTCCTAGTTATATTAATAAAAGGCAAGAGAAATATTTAGAACGCTGTAGTCCACTGAAAAAGCAGTAACTTAGTGATAAATAGTAAATGCTTTTGATTCGTTTAAGCTGCTCCGTCATGTACTGCATCCTCGATGTTAAAATAAATCTTGCACTAATCCATACAAATAATATAAATGCGAAAGTGTGCCTGTCTGTCTGTCTGTTACCTCTTCACGCTTAAACCGCTGAACCGGTTTAGATGAAATTTGGTATAGAGAGTTTGAGTCCCGGGAAAGGACATAGGATAGTTTTTATCCGGATGTTCCAACTGGATCAAAACTTATGCGGGTGATACCACGGGGCGCTGCCAGTTTCATATATGTAAATGAAACTTACTCGAAAAATCAAGAAAATGTCTGAGAACTGAAAAGTTAAACGGTCTTCGAAAAAGCGCAGCGTATCAATGAAAATTTACACCAGTAAAATCTTGCCCAGCGTGTTTTCGTCAGAATATACATTCTTCTTCTTCCATCCCTTAATCCCAGTTCTACCTGAGGTTAGATCTTCCAGTACAGCGGCGCCAGGACGATATATTCGGGGATGTCATAAGAGTTAGGTTAGGTTAGGACTGTTTTTACTGAGAAACTATCATCTCTTCTCATTACGTGGGCGTACCATCTAAGCCGGATTTCTTTTAGTTTTTCCGTTATTGGAGCTATTCCGAAAGACGTCCAACTCACGTGCTCATAGCGTATTTTGTCCAGACGTGAGAATATGTTTATTTAAACCAAACAAGGATATGATAAATCAGTAAGTACAATAAAACAACTGTTCACATTTCCTCCTTCATAGTTCAAATCGCATTACATCACAACCTTATCATTTCATTCGCATAAACTCCAACAGTTCGTGATTGTGCTCGCAATTAATCGATAACCGAACGTTCCGATCATTGTTAGTCGAGTTATAATCGTCATAATCGCTTTGATTTCGTGATCGAGAACCGAGTCCGTTATTCGTGTACGTCCAGGGGGCGACATGGCGTAATGCTCGGTTTTGTATGAAGCCCTGCAGGTTTGAGATGACTGAAAGGCACGAAGGGTCACTCGATCCTGGGGTTAAGAATAGCGGGATCGAGTTTAATCGAATTGGATTGCTGTATTTTGTTAGAACGCAGTATTTTAATTTGAAAATACAAGAATTGCAAACAACAATATTTTTTGATAATTTTTTTTCTTTAAAAAGATCATGTGTCGTCTTAAATTTAACTGAGTTTTTCATAATAAAATACTTACAACGTATTCATAAAATAAGTTAAAAGCGTGGCTCTGAGACTATATTGAAAAAAAAAATAGCGATGAGCCTCGTAGCAAGTTCGTAGCACTTTGAGTCGTTGATGTCTTTTGTTCACGCGCCTGCGCGTAACACGACAACTGTTTTACTATTTATTTATTTATTGAGGATATCCAACAAAAGATACACTTATACAATAAAAAATTAAAATAAAAAAATGTTCTTTTACGTGTGCTCCTTCAATTACAGGAGACCACAACATGCACATATAACTAAATGTAAACACGATAAAAATAGAGAAAATAAATTAAATAAATAATAATAATAATAATTAATAATAATTAATTAAATTAATTAATATATATTTTATGATGCGAAAAGATTTTTTTTATAGTTAGTATTCATAATATTAAACTAAAGTAACACAAAAAGCTTAAAATTGTACGTTCAACGGTTTTCGTAAATTTTTAAATTAGGTTTTTAAATTGGGCTTAATTTATGCTAATGCATAGTTTACAGCAATTTTTCTATGGTCTTCGATTAGTTCTACAAAACGCAACCAAGGGCAAATCGTTATCAATAGGAACAAAAAAAGACACATTTTCTATATTTCTACGCACATAACTGAAAAGTTACGGTCAAATTTCGAAACAAACCTGATGCTTATTATATCATATTTTAGTTCCTCTATTAAATTAATTCATTTATTGTATAATTTTCACAGTACCTAAGTGTGCGCGCGCTGTAATCTCGGCGGTTCGGTTCAGTTCGGCGGCGGTCGGAACAACTCGGCCTTGCTCGCCTTCCTACATCTCCTATCGTAATGGCCTCATTTCCGCTTCCTCACTAACATTCACATGATGCTCAGTTTGTGGTATAACTAGGTCATAATGTTAGCTCAAGGATGTAGCCCATCCCTTTGATATCGAGCTGTACTTTTTTGGGGAAAACTTCAGGCGGTCCAATTTGATGGACGCCAATGGCAATTGGCAACGTTATTTCGGACCACGTTGAATTAAGATCAGAAGACCAATTCCCGTATTAAAAACATTTAAAATCTAGTTGCAATCTCATCTCAGTGCCAATGTCAAAATCTAAATAATAATTTTAAAAAAATCAATGTCAAAAATGTAGAGAAATTAGAGATATTCTTGACAGATTGAGATTGAGATCAGATACTAAACATTCTCGAAATTACGAGAAATGCCCCTCAGGGCACTGGCAAAATATAAATAAAATCAATCTTAAAATAATCCATCCAAATGTAGTTACATAAGTTATGAATAATAATCATCAAAGAGGAACTATACTCAATACTCAATACTCAATACTCAATCATTTATTGCATTCCACAATGTATATGTTTAGGTGGTAGGAAACATTTGTTGTAACAATCGTGGACCCTGTCGGGCACAGCAAAACATAAAATTTAAGGAAGAGGACTTATTTATACATGAAAACTAACTTATTCTAAGTACAATTTAAGGTAACATTCTATTAATTTAATCTAATCTAAAAATTTTATTACTAATTTATATTATTATGTCTGTTCTATGGATTTGTCAATTAAATATTCATATATTAAATTTATTTAGTAATTATAGTTAATAGTTTATTTAATTATATTTAATATTGCTTATTTCTTTACCTGCTTAAATTTGTTCATTATTATTAATGTGATATGTATAAATATTAAGTATTATAGTATAATATGTATTTTTGTATTTTTTTTTAAATCTTTTATGTATTATTGTTATTGAATTTATCCGTTAGATATTCTTGTACTGTGTAATAACTTTTTTTAATTAAGAATTGCTTTAGTTTATTTAAAAATAAACTGGTTTTATTTTGTTGTTTTATGTCTTCTGGTAATTTATTATATATTTTTATTGACATTGAATATGGACTAGATGAATGTAGCTTAAGGCGGGAGGGGGGCAAATTTAGTCTATTTTGATGTCGCAACGAATAATTTGTTTGTAAGTCTCCCCGTGTGCTGTAAGAATCTGGATATTTACGGACTAGTTTACATAATTCTAAGATATAAATACCAACTAAGGTGAGAATCTTGTGTTTCTGAAAGTAAGGCTTATACTAACTACATTTATGATAATTTCAATAATATCAACAAATAAGTTTCATGCTATCCATTGAAAAACTAAACCATCTACCAAATACATAACTGCAAACTGTGTCTGAAATCCATAATTAAAAGTTAAATAATAAATTATATAATATAATCTAAGCCATAGATGTAATATACAATGAAGCAAGAGTGTTATTTGCTTTTTCATGTTTTGATAATTTATCATCAATGCGAATAGATAGCCAAGCGAAAGTGTTTGTGTTTTGGTCAGCGGGATTGTCCGAAAGGGTTACCGCTGGCCCATAACATAAAGGGCGAAGGAAGGAACACGGGTGGGTTTTAGTCAGTAAGAGTCTGACACTCCCTTCCGCTCCACCCAGAGCGGGAGGAGTCATTTGATGATTTCCCATCCTGAAAAAAAAAAAAAGCGAAAGTGTTTATTAGCGCCACCCATGAACACATGCAACATCAAACGGATTACTGATTCACGAAGCCGGGATAAAACCCTTTGTACACACAGGTTTTTCTTTTCATAAAAAAACACGGTCATAAGTGTTATATGGATCAATATGGAAGCTTGTACACGGACATATTTTTTCTACGACGCGGTTTATACGCCGTATCGTGATAAAACCATGCCGTATACAAAGGGCCAAAGAGTCACAATTGAAAAGACTTGTAGCAATGCTGCTTGAGCTGGATAAGGTATTTACATCTTGTGCTAAAATAATTAAGCTAATTATTGGACAAAATTAAAGCGCCACAATTGATTTAATAGAGCACATAAATATATCAATCAACAATGTAGCTGTATTACCTAAGACATCAGCTATGTAGTCAACGAAAGAGATAAGTATGCAGGATTGTCGGGTAAAGTTGAAGTTTATTAAGAAACTGATGGATGTTCTCGAATAAAATTTTATTTTATTAATAGAACACAAACAGCTCATTTATCAAATTAAATTTCAGTCGACAACATCCATCGGTTTCTTACTAAACTTCAACTATATCCGACGATTCTGCATACTTATCTCCTTTGTTGACTGTACATCGAATCTAAAACCGATCTCTGACCGAAAGAAGAGGATGATAGGATTTTCCATAGAAGTAGCAAGGCTATAAGATCAACAGTAAATTGTGTAATTGTCACAACTCTAACATCATCCAAAGTGCTCTTAAAACGTTGAAGGAAAACATCGTGAGGAAACCGGCATGTCCTGCCGATCGATTCTGTAAAAATCTCACCGTGAAAACTTAGGTGAAGTGAGTTTGTTTTTGCTAGGAATTGACACTATTGACAGCTCACTCCACGCTCACTTCACCTAAGTTTTCACGGTGAGATTTTTACAGAATCAATCGGCTGGAACCAAAAATTCGAAGATATGTGACATCGACCAACCCGCACTGGGCCCGCGTGGTGGATTAAGGCCCACTCCCTCTCACCGAGTGGAGGCTTGTGTCCCAGGAGTGGGAACGTTATAGGCTGTTTATGTATATAATCAGCAATGTCACATCACATCATCAGCTATTTATATAAACCTAATACCGATCCCTGACCGAAAGATAATAATGGCAGAATTTTCCATAGGAGTGGTGTATTACGGCTAACACTTTTTTTTCAGTATGGGAAATCTTCAAATGACCCCCTCCCGCTCTGGGTGAAGCGGAAGGGAGTGTCAGACTCTTACTGACTAAAACCCCCCCGTGTTCCTTCTTACGTTAAAAAATTACGTTTTTAAATTCAATTTTGAATGTATAATTTGTTTAAAATCACAATTTTCTTATGTAAAATACGTAAGGAAAAGAACTCGTATAACTAGTTAAGAATAGATACCCTGATAGATACCTCTTCTTCATTACGGAGACCTCTCAATGCAGCTCTTTCGTAAAAAGACTTATCACGAAGCCGTCTATAACATTTACCTAACACTGTCAAAAACAGTTGGAACTTTAACCTTCAATATCTCCGTAATCAGACGATATGCTCCAGTATAAAAATAAAATATGATGATGATTATGACAAAATAAAATATCAGAGTGACTCTCGGCTTCGTATTATTTCTTCTTCTTCATGTCGTTACCACGACTGTATCTGATCTTGTTGGCCCAAAACTTCGCCACTTCCACGGCGTCGTCGGTGTCAGCACAGAGGTCACTTTGACTGCATGTTTTGGGGCACAGAGGGCAGGATAGGAGGTGGAGCATGGTTTGCGACATAGCTCCACAATCCCACCCTACTGCTGTTTTGTCGAGATAGCCCCATTTTACCAGGTTGGAATTACATGCATCGGCTTTTTACATCCGTTGTATAGCCAAGGCATATGGCCAAGCAACATGCATCGTCAGCCTCACATTTGAAACCTAGGATGGTAGATTGGTAGTAAGGCAAGGTTTCACACATGTGAGTGTTAAGTGGGGGCGGCGTCCGGAACGCACCGTTACTACACGGCTGGTGTGACATGCGGCCCACTACACCTCGCTACGTCACCGTAACCCGGCGTCGTGACCTGTGCACGCTGTCACACATTATATACCGAGTTAAAGTCAGGGAAATAAATTGTTAAGCACATTGACTACTAAACTAAATCGTCCGGATATTCAAATCACAACTTTAATTTTTAGACAGTTTTTTGAAATGGGTATACACAGCAAATTGACATAATATGGTGTCAATTTGCTTAACAATAATTTCCCTGGCTATACAAACTTCACTTACTAAAGATAGTACAATACCCCTAACTTGGCCTCTTTGTTCTAACCAAAAATACAGAGACCGTTCGACGCCTTAGAGTGAAAACCTCGTAAGTGTAAAAGAAGTAACTTTTCAGGAGGAAGAAAGAACTGCGTGCTGTAAAATTTTTTTACGGCGTCTTCTATGTTTTTTTTTGCTGACTACAATAAAGAAGGTTCTGTATTCTTATTAACTAATATGGAAATTTAACCCGCTTTTATATCCAGAACTGTTCGATACTATAAGATTCTCCGAAATGCATAAAATTCACATACATTCCCGAAGTTTTCACTGTAAGGCGACGCGTTACATTTTCATTTTCTTCTTCGATTTTTTTTTTCATTTTTTCAGGAATAGCCCATCGAGTACAGAAATTTAAGAAAATGTATGTAACCACTAAGTAAATGGGTAGCAGGTCAAATGGTACACTCCCTATAAGCGTATGTATTCTGTGTTATAAGCCAAAGGGAAAGACTGCGATTTGACGGGTTTCGTTTATCCACCCGAATGCAGAAAAGCATGTCCGAGAATCCACCCTAGGCCAAGTTGGATAAACAAAATGACTTATAATTAGTATAGATTCTCAGACACACGTTTACGCGTATCCACCTTAGGGTGGATAAACAGATTAGCGGGATTTTTGACCAGCCAACCAGGCTTGTAGTTGACTTGACGAGCCCAAACCTGCCTGGTGGACGAATGTGGTACATAGGTATGTTATAAGCTTATTTATAAGAGGAATCCATCTAAACTAAGATGCCTTAGTATCTTTGCCACATTAATGGCATCTGAGGTTAAAAAACAAAGCTGCAGGTGCGCTATAACCTGACACAAAGAAACATCACGAGCAGTGCGGCTATCTGATGATATCGCCCCATTTTACACACACGACACACGACTGGAAAAGGATCTTGATTCGGCGTTTAAATCTTAATTGGTCGTGAATAGACAGGATAGTATTCCACATTCCCACATCGACGCTCAAACTGTAACCATCAATTTAGCACATGATTCTCGACAAATATATCGTGGGTTATCAAAAAAATCTGATCTTTCATAGAAAAGTGTAATACTTACGCGGTCAGAATGTATGGAACAGACATTTTTTTAAAATAACCGATGAAATATTTCGATGCAGGGCGGTTCAGAGTCATGTACAGACGCCAGCACATCAAGCTACCCGAAACTGTCAAATTTTCCCAATCAACTTTGAACCTTATGCTTTAGCCATAAAGTTGAAAATCTATTAAAGAAATTTGACAGATTGTACGAGTAGCTCGATGTGCTGGCGTCTGTACTTAGTCCATGGTAACCTAGGTTGCGCGTCGATGTCCCTGCCATCCTGTATGAGTACCTACCTACTGGTATGATCTAAACTAAAATATCTTTAATTTGTAGTGTCTACTATAATTAATACTTGATTTCCAGTAATTATAAAACTGTTTGTGTTCTCTCTCTGCGTCATGTTTACCGCCAATAAACTTATTTTCTCTCTTTCTTTTCTTTCATTCTTTTCTTTCTTTTAAAAAAATTTTTTGAACGATATTTACACTTCATCAACATGCTCGTGTTCGCCTTCATCAATTTCAGTGACATTAACAGGACAAACCTCAAATATATCTGAATACTACAATATTAGCCGCATAATCTTAGCAAAACTTGAAGCAACATAAATCGTTGCATTTGAAAAGCAACACGGGCCCTGAATAAATGCAACTTAACTAGAAATGAGAACAATAGCACGATAAATTAACTTGCGGTAAACTGCCAAATCTATGGCTAAAAATGGCGGCCTTAAACCTGTGGCAGCTGTTTAAAAGTTCCTCTAAGAAGCTCCGATGCAAATAAGCTATGCCTTTTATCCCGTTCAAGCGTAGCCGGGTCACAGATCTAGTACAAATATCATTTTGTTGTAGTGTCGCGAATTTACTTATTTCTATTGATTTATTTGTCCAACTGTACATTCTTAGCAATGTAATTGAGTGTTAGGCGGCCGTTAGAGTTTGAATGAAATTGTTTTCGAGTCCCTGTGATCTAGATTTACTTTCGTCACATAGGTACCTACCTACCCCAGGGAAGTGCCTTACAGGCGTTGCACGGGGGGATTCCGGAATTGGTCTTTTTCACTTTCCTCCCTCCCCGGAAGTCGGGTGCCTTTTGAAGGTTTCCCGCCGAAAACAAAAAAAGAAATGGTACCTACCTAGTAATCTCAAACTTATCGCGAGTTCCTAGTGAATTTTGTTTGTTATGGTCACATAATATTTTGAATTTGCAGTATTAATGGTGATATGATCAATAAAAACAATATTACTCCATACTGCCCTAGACAAAGCTGAAACTCTCTCGTCCAAAGAGGGAAAACATTTTCCGCCTCGCATTTTGTTTTTACCTTACTTAGCACGTGATTCATTAATATACCTAGTTACCTACTTATATTATAAATTACACAAAAAATAACAATGCTTAACATCTAATTCAGATCATGAAATAGAAAACTTGCAAAACGTTTCACATTTCCATACTCTATTTACCTGACACTTAGCACCATTTTGCACTAAGCGATACACGATTCACACTGGTTCATTCGATACTATAACACTGCCACTACTCGAGCTTTAATCGATTATCACTTCGCGTGACTGGTGCGTGCGTAAGTTCGCGGTCGATCGTAACAATCGAAGTTAGAGGAAGGATGGAAGTGCGCGGCCGCCTCTCGCGCTGTCTGACCATCAAGTGTTGGTCGTCGACTCAGCCTCCAGCGTGTCTCCTCATCCGCGTAATGCTTCCCGCTGCGGTGAGCCCGCACAAAAGCGCGAGGGGGGCCTTAATCACTTCCAAAACCATTTGAGGAACAATGTCCAGGTGCGAACTGTAACGCTCAATCCGACCCGACTAATGACTAAGTTCAAAGGCAATTACTCCGTACAATGAAAAGACTACTGAAAACTCGGCTTTAACAAGTTTATAAATAACATGTTTAATTTACAACACACTATTATTTCAATAAATTACAGTAAGTTATAAAAATAGACTTGATTTTGATACAAAGTAACAAAACTTTTTTGAGTCCAAACGTCGGTTTCAAAATAAACGTAAAATTATTTTAACTTTCTTTACTCTGTTTTGTTAGTTTTACCATATTAATTTAGTCCGTATTTAATAAATAATTTAAATGTACATTTTATTATGAAGTTATTGCTAAATTTAGTAAACAATCCCGATGAGACTCTCCATCCGCATCAATATGTTGAACCCGACTATTAGCGAAGTCACAGTTACCACTGCAATCGTAACTTTCATGGGTCTGTAACAGAAAATCGTTTATTGTACTTCAGTTTCAATTGGAGTTGAGTACTTAACTCAAGAGCCTGTGTTAGCTATAACTGTCAGGGAACCGAAAACTATACAATTAAATTGAAAAGCAAAGTATGGAACGCCGGGCTGGATGAACAGAGATGATGACATGTACAGAGTTTCCGTTCCTGGATCGGACTGGGTGACGAAAGATGGAGGCCTCGAATAAACAAACCCTGAACAGAAACTACTTGTGTAGCCTTGATTCTCGCTGTTTACGCAGATTTTCAATTTTATACCCAGGTGCATATGTTTATATCTATTAATATTAGTGGAAACTTGTAATTGGCCTTCTTCTGCATAATGTTACTTGCATTATTGCATACCAAATGTACTTATCTATAGGTAAGTTTTCTTAAAACAAATAAAATTAAAAGAAATGAAATTACTACCCGTCAGCGTTGTGGAAATACAGTGCGCTCCTGAGGGTGTAGTACACAAGCTGCATGTAGCAGTAGATCAGGTAGTATAGGACTAGCGCCGTCGCCGTCACCGACATCTGCACCAGGTACACCAGCTCTGCCACAATCCTCCATGCCTTTGGCTCGTGCTGGAAAAAAAGTACCTAGCTCATACATACGTATAACACCTAGTACATACATAAACTCGCATTCTATCCATGGGGTTAGGCATAAACAACAAACGACAACGGCTACGAATACAGCTCATAAAACTGCTCTTTTTTTATATTGTCGCCTCTTTTTATGATTTTTTTTTTATATCCTGGTATCCTTTCTTAAAGAGTCGATTTCCAAAATGATTCGACCTAGCCAGCAAAAGCAACCAACTGACAGACAATCATCTAAGATATTAGTGGGGATTTCGTGATCAATTACAAATTGTTAGCACTAGAGATGCGCCGTGTACAAGTTCTATCGAGTAACCGAGTAGTGAGTATTGCTCGGTATTATGTTTACCGAATCGAGTACTCTGCAGAGTATCTCGGTTTCGTTGACGGAGGTCTTGGGAACATACGACACCCTTCAAACATTAACGAAGTATGCCATGCAAGTTTTCGGCTTTGCTACGAGGAATTAGCATCTACAGCACCAAAACAGCGTGATGATCCGAAAAGTGCCATCGCTATAGTTAGACCAATATCTAAGAGAAAATTTATTACCACGAGAGACTGATTATTTAATTAAATATGTTCGGTTTTTTCACGTGATTTTTCTGACAATGACTAATCTACATTGATATTGTAAAGAGCTAAGGTTATAAGTTCTTTTCGAGTACCTCGGCGGTCAAACCAAATTATTCGGCCAATAATGAGTACTATCAAAATGGCCGAGAATGAGTACCGAGTAAAACGAGTACTCGGCGCATCTCTAGTTATCACCATTATAATCGTGGTCGTGCCATTGTCACAGGCACTGCTAAATTACTAAAAGCCTAGATTTTTTCTCCAAAGCTAACGCTGTATACTTTTAGATAGATGTAAATGTTTTTTATTAAATACGCAAATATAATACATTTTAGTCTGAAGTTATTAGCCATTACAGTTAGTAGATCAAACGATTAGCTGTAGCACCGATTTGCTTACATTTAGAGTATTAATGTGCTTTTCACCTGAAGACCGAGTTTAACAACTAACCTAATCTCTACTAGATAAATGGCCGAACTGGTCCAATTTAGCGGCCGACAGACGAAAACTTTACTGTTCTTGGTCTTAACCTAGAGAGATCACTATCAAACGGTTTAATTACATTTTAACAAACATTACGCGCCTGCAACCTCAATTGGGTTCATCAAACAAGGTTTCATTT
Source organism: Luperina testacea (assembly GCA_927399505.1). NCBI lineage: Eukaryota > Metazoa > Arthropoda > Insecta > Lepidoptera > Noctuidae > Luperina > Luperina testacea. The sequence continues at coordinate 9,389,685 of OV656768.1, read as the reverse complement.
AGTACGTAAAGTAAATAAAACACGCTTAACTACTTGCTTCCTTTTCCCCTTTGATAGTAGATTTCTAATGTTTGTTTAATATTATTGTAAGTAGGTTGAGTTAAATTAATTTCAATTTGCCTACATCCTTACTGGATTTTCGTGTAAATTGAATACGTACTGCAATTATTATTAATATTATAGACTTTTCATTGTGGTAGGTTTGATTTTTTTCCATTTTTGAATCTTGGAGGTTGGCATCAAAGATACGGCATTGGGGACATGAACAAAGTCGCTATAAACAACGATATTTAGGTATGTAACGTAGCAGTACCTATTAATCTAATTTCAAAATGCTATTAGCTTTTACAACTCTATAATACGCATGAGCATGAGCACCGATAGATCAGGTGGCCCAGTGGTAACGGCCCTGACTTACGAGATGTACGTCGTGGGTTCGAAGCCAGTCAGGCGCTTTACTTTGTGTAATTGATTTCATTCATCACGACTACTTTCAAAAACGGTGAAGGAAAACATCGTGAGGAAACAGACATGGCCTAGAACCAAAACATGTGACATTACCAACCCGCACTGGGGCCGCGCGGTGATTACGGCCCATTCCCTCTCACTGATAGGAGACCTGCATCCCAGTATTGGGAACATTATAGGCCATGGATAATTGGTCATAGATAATGAGCATGAGCACCACCAAAGTAAATCTATTCATCTTTCGATCAGTAGGGCCCTGGTAATCCCGGAAGCGAACTCAAGTCTGAATACATACAACATCCACGTACCTAATTACGAAACAATGTGTTATATAGTATAGTGTCCCCGAATCAACACAGACTTTAATGAAAAAGATAAGAATTAATTTAATACCAGTAGGTGCATCAAGTTAATGTCGGAAACCTTCGAGCCATCCGCCGCATCATCCGGCAAATGATTATCAATATTATGTATTGTTTTAATTTTATAATTAACTTGCTTATTATGTTTATTAACTAAATACCTACATAATCATAAGCTCACGCCTTCCTTCCATGGGGGTAGGCAGAAACTACAGAATGCCCGCCACCTGCTACTATCCTTTTTTTTTGATGTTGGGAAATCATCAAATGACCCCTCCCGCTCAGGGTGGAGCGGAAGGGAGTGTCAGACTCTTACTGACTAAAACCCACCCGTGTTCCTTCCTTAGCCCTTTATGTTCCGGGCCAGCGGTAACCCTTTCGGACAATCCCGCTGACCGACCTGCTACGATCCTCACATACTCTTTTTGCTACGTTTCGTTAATAAATTTACGGGGTAATAGCGTATAATGCGTGCCACGAAAGATGAGACTTGACCCAGCCTCCCCCGCTCCTTCCGCCGCCCCTATGACGTCCGGTCCCGTCCCGCACTCAGACCTCATACCGCTAAAGATACCTAAAATCGTGTACTGCGCATGTCAAACCACGTGGTGTGTCAAGTCTCATCTTTCGTGGCACGCATTGTACACACTCTAACAGCAACGCAATGGCTTTCATTTTGACAGTTCAACAACATTGATTGCGTTATTTACGTGGTTGAGCAGACAAATTTTTCGAACATATGACGCAATGGATTGACAATAATTATCCTTCAAAATGATTCGATATTGTGATTGAAAATGTGTTCACTTGAAACTCTAGGTAAGTAAATATAACATAAACCTGGAAATGAAAGAGAAAGAATGTACTAAGCTAACTGTTTCAATGTAAAAAAATATGATTAGAATACAGTACGAAAAATAAAGCGTAAGAAGACCACAGGGCAGACCAATGAAGTTAACTGGCTATTCCTATTTGTAATTGAGAAAATAAAATCTGCCGTAGGTGCGCTAAATTGCATATCTACGTCCACAAGGCTTTTCCACAATGACTATTTCGTTGCAACCGTAAATTTATTGAAAAACCTTGACTAAATGAAAAACAGTCAGTTTTCAATCTTTACATCGACTAGTTTAATGATCAGCCATTCATTGAAAGCTGAAACGAATTTAATCATTCTTAGATCCTCCAAGAGCGTGATAAACAATTTCAGTTCCTATCTTGGTTTGCATTTTCGACACCAATCTTAAAACATACAAATTAAAAGCCCATAAAAACTCTTACATAAGCATTAAAAAATGACCATTTCACCTTGTAGTGGGAAGCGGCGCTGTCGCAGGGCGCGCCGCGTCACGATCCTAGTCTCGATGCTATCTGTGCGCACGAGCATCCATTACCGCGTACCAACACTCCTACGCCGACGTCGACCGAATCGCCACGTTTATGTACATTGTTATCACCACACTGATCCTACTTTGATACCGTAAGACAAATCCTGGAGAGTAGCGAGTCTGGATCTTTGGACATTGATCTTAAAGATCTTGTTGTTTTGAAAGCGACGCAGGGGAGCCTAGTGATGATTTTCTAAGGGTTAACTGTGTGCCGTTATTTTTGTTATTCTTCCTGTACGAGTCGCAATAAATACTTTTTCTTTCTTTCAAACACCAAGGCAATTTGTTAATTGGAAAACCTTTGAAAACTTTCGGAGACACAGGTTTGGACGAGACAGACAATCAACAGCCTAATCAGCAGTCACTGTGCGAGCCGTCAAGATGAATCCCATAAACAACCAAATACACAAAAAGGACAGGAATCCAAGATCCAATTTACACAGTTTCCTGGTTCCTTGCGGCTAGTCAAAGGGCAGGTCGCAGCGTGTCCGTGTTGTAACAAGACAAGAGCAAGACATTCCTGAATAACGACAGGCGATGCATCGAGCAGGAGCGATGGCCGATACAGGGCGCACGAAGCAACCACCTCGCTCACGACGCCCGCTGCCGACGCTAAGCGTTCCTGCACACGATGCCGTCGCCGCGCCGTCGCCGCGCCGGCGCCGCACCGTTGCACTGTAGATACGAGTCGCGCGAGGCCCGCCGCCGCGCCGCCGCCGCGCCGCCGCCGCGCCGCCACCGCGCGCGTTCCCCTCCCTATCTGTTTGATTCATTCACGGGAAATTACGCGGCGTGCACGTTCGTACGCGGCCGGTAATGGAATGAATGAAACAGTAAAAACGCGCGCGGTGGCGGCGCGGCGGCGGCGCGGCGGCGGCGCGGCGGCGGGCCTCGCGCGACTCGTATCTACAGTGCAACGGTGCGGCGCCGACGCGGCGACGGCGCGGCGACGGCATCGTGTGCAGGAACGCTAACGCCGAACTTATGACGATTTTATCGGACAACTAATTAGGCATGGCGTCACTTCACTTTGACATACCGTAATGTTAGCACAAGGGCTTATGTAAAAAACTGTAAGGCCTTTCAGAAACTTCATAGATGAAGCAATTTGCAATGAAGACCCGTTACCGTATTTTATACATAGTCAGTTTTGATTTAAAACTTTGAAAGCCCAGTTGCTTAATCCGTAACTGCTGAGAATTCCTAATTCGTACCTACCTCATGGAAAATTTCGTTCTGTTCTCATGAACCGAACAAAATTTTAAAGTCCTAAAAATGACGATTAAGTCACCTATCGTCATTTTAGCTTAGGTCTTTAAAATTTTATTCTTATTAAAACAACATTATTTTAATTTATTAAGAGTCCAGTTTCTTCCTAACTTTTATAGAACTAAGGAAGTTTTAGGAAAATTATCAATTACTTAATGTGCTATTATGATGACTCCAAAAAGAGAAGAATTCCACATGATCCTATGAGAAATTATTAAGTAGTTTCTAGTTTTTAATTGGAGATAACGAAGTCGTGTTTTATTATTCTTTAGATTTATGTATCGATCTGACACCTTATTTTAAATACGACTGAAGTTAGGTGGTACGAATTAGTTACCCATCGTACCCCTCAATCGTACCGAAGGAACATTTTTGTTAAACGCTAAAAAAACCATTGTGATAAAAGTTTTTAGTGATTTTATGAATGCTGATTGATAACATAACACTTATAAAGATTCTGTGGACGCCAAAGATTTTGATTAATTTAAATTACCCTTTAAACTACAGCAATTAGACGTAATAAGTTACGCAACCCACCAACCCATGTCTTACCTTTTTCAATTTTCTGCCTCCAATAAAACACTCTGGCTTAAATTGTTTCTCGGCGTGCCCATAATTGTACCCGGAAGCCTTGTCGTACTATTAAGAAAAGAAAACCATTATTAACATAGGTACCTACAAGCTGGCATCTTAACCCTTTTTTTCCAATAGTGCAGACTGTTCTACGAACATTCTTATTCAGCGTTGGGGAGATAGCTCAAAATGTGCTGTAGCGCCCTATTTCAGCACTGCAGCATCATGATTAAATAGGAGCCCAGTACACCGTTTTAACTTCTTTTATACTTTTTGTTTTTATTTCTTTTTTTTTCTATGGTTGTGTTATACTATTTTTTTTTTGTTACTTAGTTTGTCATATAATATTCCTGTGCGAGTCCCAATAAACAGGTACTTATTCTTGCTTTCCTTCTATGTGCAATTTCGACTTGGTCGGTTTTTCTTCTTACCATGAACCCACCCATAGGCGTGGGTGGTGGGGGAGCGGGGAATGTCCCTATGATTTGCTTCAGCTTATCACTGGTCCGTTGACAGCCACATTTCCGCTTGTTATAAGCCAGCTGCCCGCCCGGCTGCCCGCAGTTGACCTCTTCCACCCGACCGCCAGTGATGGCTCCAGGAATCGCGCCGGGCTTTCGTTCGACGCATGAATACGTGAGACATTGTGGAAGTACAGACATTGCAGCTCTCTACAAGTGTATAACATGTACTTAGCACCTTACCAATCAGCAAAAAGTCACTAGGATTCAACTTCTTTATAAAAACGCTGTCTCCTAGGTAGGAGACAGCGTATTTATAAAGAAGTTGAATCCTAGTGACTCTAATTTGCTTCAACCACAATTTGAACAATCGAAACGTTTTCAACTGGATTTTTCTCAGTGTCAGTCAATATGTCTAAAGCCAAATCCAATCAGTTGATAATTCGATGAAGCAATTCCTTAAGGAATTAAATCTATAGTACCTATTCAAAATCGGTGTATCTACCTAAAATAGCCAGGAAGGTACAACGTCTTTCGCCTAGGATCGAGTACATTATAATTTTTACTAGTGGCCCGCCCCAGCTTCGCACGGGTGCATTTTTTTTTCGAATTTCCGAAATTTTCTTTCATGCAAACCTTTTCATGGCAATACCGAACACAACAAAAAAAGAATTAGCCCATTTGGTGCAGTCATTCAAAAATTATGCGCGTACAGACATTTCGGCGACTTTGTTTTAATGTAAGGATAACTCATACTCAATTTGTTTGCTGGTCAAAATACCAGCAAACAAGTTTTAGACTTTGAACTGACAAAGACAATTTCAACTGGAGCATTTTCTTGCAAACAAAAATGCATTTCTAGTCGGTTTGGCATTTTATGTTGGTTTTAGCAACTTGAGTAGGTACAGTCACCAAAGGAAATAAATAACCAGGGTCATTGAATATAGTTTAAGTTTAGTAAGAAACCGGTGGAAGTTTTCGAATAAAATTTAATTTAATTAGTAGAAAACATACCGTTCATTTATAAAATTTCATTTCATTCGAAAATATCCATCGGTTTCTTACTAAACTTCAGTTATACCCGACGGTTACTTATCTCTTTTGGTGGATGTATACTTACCACAATAATAATTATGCGACCCAAACATAAAGATTTAAATCATTGCTAACTAAATTATGCCAGTCTGATCGGTCTGGTCAAAAAATACACGTGTAAAAATTATGCTATTATCATTCGTGATCAAATAGGAAATTAAAGATAAGTAAAATGTTGAGTAGGTATACCAATTAGTTCACATAGCACAAAGATTTTGATTTTAACACAAAATAAAACACATATAACAACAAATATGACGTGATTACAATGTCAGAAAGTGACTGTTGGTGGAGCAATTTTATAAATTTATTTTTCATAATTTTTGACAAATTGAGACTGACGGATATAATCATGTCGAAGTTTCATTTTATTAAGTACTTACCTACTTATTTGGTGAAAGTTTGAAATGCCATATAAGTAACTGAAAAGGTTTTTAACGATTTTGGGAACTTTAGATTTGCACCCAACGTTTAGAAAAGAAAAGTCCTAATTCTTCTTCTTAGCGTATCGGTGGCAAAAAGTTTAAATATTTTTGGCCCAAAATTCAGCTGCGCAATTATAATTAAGTGCAAAGGTGGCACTGGCATGGAAACCATGAGACAAACTAACTTACACTTTCAATAACATCTTGGTAGCTACTAGGTATCTATTATATTATAAACTCACCTGCAGATCTGTCGATAATTCAGATCTAGATCTAACTTTTTTATATGAACACACCTACTTAAAAACCAATTTTAGAACTATGAAATTCAATTTACAGTCTATTAAAGTTGTGGTCTGAAATCGAGTGCATATCGCGGAAGTCGGCGACTCCGGCGCAAACGGCCCGGTAACCAACGGTGACAGAGCACGTAGACCCAGCGTGCGAAACACCACAGACATTATTTCACACTAAATTTTGACCCAATTATTTTTGTTTGCAGTACTTACATTAAAATTTATTTGTAAACAAGAAGTCACTAAGGTGGAAGCTCCAGGGTAGTCCGCGTCTAAAGTATTTTGTAATTGCAGGCCAGTGTCAAGTCGAATGTTGATTAAAATTGATTCACGACCGTAACACGCATCTATTTGCAGAATTATTGAATGACTATTTCACGAAATATTAATCAATAGGGTTAGAAGGAATGAAGAGGTGAGAATAACGTAAATATTAATAATGAGTGTTCCTAGCAGTTATGAGCGCTTTTTGAAAAGAAAAAACTACAGTGTTTTCCCTTGGAATTCAAAACAACTAGGTAACTAGGCATCAACTGAAACTCAAAAACAAGAATGAACTGTTTAAAACACCAATCAGCGTGTTTTAAACAATTGTTTCTTCCTTCGGTACCTGTGAGAACTCCTGTTTTTGTTAGTGTTATGACATCAGTCAAATTCCAAAACGAAAACAAGAGTTCTAACAGGTTCCACCAATGATAAGGATAGACGCTACATTTCTGTGTAATTAATAAGAGCCATTAATTTGCGGTAGACACACCATGCATACCTACTTGCTCTTTAGCAAACTGGCACACCATCTCAATACATTTTCAAACTTGCTAAAATGTATTCAAATTATAGCCCAATTGGTTTCAGCGATAATCGCCAGTGTCAACTGGCCCTAATTTCCCGCGGTGCACTACCGTTCCGCTATTGTTCGTGTTCTTACTGAGCTTATAGTTTCGTGCCCCTTTATAATTTGTGCCTTTCCACTGTACACGATTTTGGCAGAGATTAAAAAAATATTTGGCAATGCTACCACTTGATGTAGTCTATGCATATCAATCTGCCTACCCTTTTCCCAACTATGTTGACGTCGGCTTCCAGTCTACCGGATGCAGCTGTACATAGAGCAACTGTCTATCTGACCTCCACAACCCAGTTACTAGGTAACACGATACCCCTTGGTAAGACTTGACGTAGTCTATCAACCATAACAGTAACCATTTTACAGTAGGTACAGACGCCAGCACATCAACCTACCACAATCTGTCAGACTTTCCCAATCAACTTTGAACCTTATGCTTTAGCGATAAAGTTGAAAATCTATTAAATAAATCTGACAGATTGTGGTAGGTGGATGTGCTGGCGTCCGTACCTTCGTCACCGACACCAATTAACGTCAGCATACCTAGTTATAGGTAGGGATCTTACATTGTTAAGGACATCGAAAATGTTACTGGGTACATGTCCGTAAGATGTTTTGTCGAGCTTTAGTATCTTACCTAAATAACCTACCATAATATGAATGCTATAACCGAATGCGCTGAGAGTCGGTGTTATAAGTTCAATCTCGTAGTAAACAAACACGCTGATTCTAGCTCTGGCTTTTTAAGGTTCTTTTGAGACACTCACTGAGGGAAACGTGAAATCCATAGCAAGTCCATAGTCGTGCCGGGGAACAACGGACTCGCACTCTCCCAACCGAATAAATCGTTTGCGCTGCATGCATGTTTTCGACATTGTGAACTCAACTAATTCATATTACCGTAGACAGTTACATGTGGCATAACGGTGAAGCATACTTCTATACATTTCCCTCATTGTCACTGTTAAGTGCATTACGCGACCGTGAGAAGGCCGAAAAGTCTTTAGATATGCGGCTTACGCCAACAACGCAATGACAACGTTCACAGGTAATACGTGCAATTCTTACCAGATTTTTATGAGCATGCCTGACATAACTGTAGCCACATAACGTGTGCTCGGAAATTGATAGCTGTGCGAAATTCATGTAACAATGTGTAAGACGTAGGCGTGTCTAATAAATGATTTCGTCTGTTGTTAGGTACTCTTTATTGCTGTTTTGTGGCTACGGTTACCATAACACCATCATGTAATATAAAGATAAAGATAATTTTATTTTGCAAATATGGGTAAGATATAACGATGACAAAAAAAAAACCGGCCAAGAGCGTGTCGGGCCACGCTCAGTGTAGGGTTCCGTAGTTTCCCGTCCGTCACAATAAGTGTTCCCACTTATGAGTTTAAAAGTGGGTCTCCATTATGTTCGCGTAATAATCGTAGTCGATCTTAAAATATTGGGATTCGATTTTAATAATTCTTTTTTTGTTTTTGTTTGAAAAAGATACGTTCAGGATAATAAAATATGTAAACGAAGTTAAAAAAATGCTCGCATATACGATTATACTACAAACTTAGTCCAGAAATTATTTTGTACAACTTTTTTTTTTGTACAAAAACTGTTGTTTCCATCAAGTTCAAAATAATTTTCCTAGAAAGTCCTTATAAAGTTCTACTTTTCAGATTTTTTTCATATTTTCTAAACTTATGGTTCAAAAGTTAGAGGGGAGACACATTGTTTTTTACTTTTGGAGCGATTATTTCCGAAATTATTTCATTTCATTCATTTCAAATATCTTTATTTACCAATGAACAATAAACAAAATGCACTTATCCTAAGTTACATTAACTCATTAAAATTAGGCACTTTATGAGGCTAGCTATTCACCTTTCAAAGCTTATGACAGATATGTAGTTTTAACTGCTTACAACATACACTTTGCACACAATAACCATGGGTACATGATGACAATATACAAATTATTTAGTTATAATTTACTGATTGCAAGGTATTACAAAAAAAATATTTAACTATTATGCTGATCGCACGGTGTACGTATGTAAATAAGCAACCGTGCGACCAGTCAATGATCAGCGGACGGAGCCTCCCTGCCGCCCGCGCTCCGGTGTATCTGCGGCCGGGGCCGGGGCGGCAGCCAGCCTCTCGGGGGTCAAGCCACTGGTCGCTCGCGCCTTTGGACACTCCGGTGGAGGGAACAAAAGGTAGTGATGCGGTAGACGGTAAGTGCCGTATCTATCGATATATGGTAATTTGTCTAAGGTTAATGAACACAAATTTGAAATTAACGGGTTAGTAGTATTAATTTTGTTTTTATTATAAAATCTTGAAGATATTTTAATTACGTGATTGAATAATAAGGGAAGTTTAATTTGTTTATGTAACTTCTTAAGATTAGTTTTAAATTTGGTATTATAGGATATTTTTACTGCTTTATTTAGTACAACTTGCAGTAGTTGATGGTTAGAGAAACATGTGCTACTCCAGACAGGGCAGGCGTAAGTTATACACGGACGGACAAGCGTAGTATAAATTCTTAGTTTAGTATTGCTACTTAATTTACTTTTGCGATTCATTATAGGGTTTAGAGCGCCAAGGGCTTGGGCGCCCTTTAATCGCAAGTCAGCAATATGTTTGGACCAATTTAGATGGCTATCCATTTTGATCCCAAGATAACGCACACAAGTTTTCCAAGGCACTGTATGGCCTGCTATTTTTAAAGTTCTTGAGGGGGGTTGCCTAGCACGGGAGAAAAATATTGCTTCCGTCTTATCCTCATTAATTTTAAGTTTCCATTTCTTAAAATAGTCAAGAAGCAAATCTATAGAATATTGTAGGCGACCTATGATCAAATCCGTATCATCCGAAGAGGTATAAGAGGCAGTATCGTCAGCAAAGCAAGCTAATTTGGTTCGAGGTTGGATAGGTATATCATTTAAGAACAGGAGAAATAAATAGGGTCCTATTATGGAGCCCTGGGGAACGCCAGCTGGGACATTTTGAGGTGATGAGGTGGTGTTTCCGATGTGAACCTGGAATTTACGATCAGCAAGGTAAGATAAGATTGAACGAGTTTAATTAGAAGCATAGGCACATCCAGAGTGAGCAACTTGTGTAGCAGGCCTTCGTGCCACACGGTATCAAACGCTTTTTCGATATCCAACAGAAACATACCTGTGGACTGTTTGAGATTTAGGTGGTGGGATATGTGTTCTGTCACCCTGGCTAGCTGTTGGGTAGTTGAATGAGTGGCACGAAACCCAAACTGCTCTTGGATCAATAACTGCCCAGTGGCTCGTAATAATCTTGTGTAAATTACAGACTCAAAAAGTTTACCAACAGAAGGTAGCAGACTTATGGGGCGGTAGTTTATGGGTAAAGTACTGTCTTTTCCAGGTTTTTTAAGAGGTATTGTTTTAGCATTTTTCCAGATGTTTGGGAAATAGCCCAGACCAAAACAGCCATTAAAAATTTTAGTGACATAGACTATCGCTTTCTGTGGCAAGTTCTTTAAAAGCAAGTTATGGATCCCGTCATGACTTACAGATTTACGGGATTTAAGCCTAGTCAAAGTTTTACGAATCTCAAATGGCCTCACCGGCTTTATAAAATTAGAAGCGAGATTGTAACTGTTAATGGCAGACATAGAATTCGATACCTCATCCCTCAGTTTAGAGTCACTATCCCAGTTAGTGGTAAGGCTCATATTGTCGCAAAAGGCATTCGCCAAAGCGTTACATTGTTCGGCCGTGCTAGCCGTCAGGACCCATCCAAAAGTTTAAGGGGAGGGATGTTCACAGATCTAGGCTTGAGAGATTTAGTTAGACGCCAGATATCTTGACTGGGGTTATCAAATTTTGCCAGTTTGGCATTCCAAACGTTATCGAGGTAATTTCGGATATTAGTGTTTATGTATGTTTGTAAGATGTTTATATTACTACGATTGAGCCTTCTAAGGTAACCACTGGGCAGTTTTTGTTCCATACGACGCAAATGATTTTTGTAGCGGATTAAATTTTTAACATACCTAGGAAGTTTGGTAGGGATATCGCTGAACACAGCAGTCGTGGATGGTATGGAGGAGTCTCTAGCATCGATAATAGTTTCCTGCAAATGAACTATGGCAGTATCAATCTCTTTTTCAGTTTTAAACGTCTTAGAACTAAGTATGATGTTTTTATTAAGATGAGAACGATATTCAGTCCAGTTGGCGCTGTTAAAATTAAAATATCGAGTTCTAGCCTTGCGACACAGTGAGCCTCCAATGGTAAAGAATATGGGGTAATGGTTAGATGACAATGCTATTATCGTTTCGACGTCACTAATGCAGCTTACATTTAAGGACAGCACCAAGTCTGGGCTAGTTGGTTTGCGATTGGGACAGTAGTTTACTTGAGTAGGTAAGCTAGGACTGTGCACGACGTAGTCGGATTCAAGCATGTGGTTGAAAAGAGTTCTGCCTCGCGTGTTAGTGTAGCTACTGAGCCAGTGGGAGTGGTTGGCATTAAAGTCTCCCATGATAACAACATGGGAGCCCAAGCCGAACAATAGGTCAAGGTCACTACGAAGCATTGGCAGGTTTGGCGACTGGTAAATAGATAAAACAATGTGATCAATTCCTGATATTTTAATAGTTATACCGACAACTTCGATATTTTTAGTGTTAGGAACAGTTAAAGCCGTATGATCAAGGTCATTTCTTACAAGAATAGCAACTCCCTGCCCGCGGCCAGTATGATGTTTATCTTTGCGATAGCAGGTAAAGCCAGGTGTAACTAAAGTTGAGTTTGAGGTTAGTCTAGTTTCACAAATACCAATAATATCAACAGACAAAACACTTACCGCCAAATCGAGTAATTCGTGAGTCTTTAAACGTACTCCGTCGGAGTTCCAGGATAACAGGCGGAGTTCCGCGGAATCAAACATATTTACCAAGATGAGACAGTACCAAATTATTAACATTAACCGAAATTATTAACATTATCAAAAAATGATTTTAGTAAACCCCTATTCATTTTTAAATACCTTTCCAACAATATATCACACGTTAGGGTTGAAATTAAAAAAAAAATCACTTCCCACTTTACATATAGGGGGCTACCCTAATAAAACATTTTTTTCCAATTTTTATTTTAGCACTTTGTCGGCGTGATTGATATATACATATTGGTACCAAATTTCAGCTTTCTAGTGCTAACGGTCACAGAGATTAAGCGAGGACGGACAGACGGACAGACAGACATGGCGAAACTATAAGGGTTCCTAGTTGACTACGGAACCCTAAAAAAACATAATAGTACAGCCATATTTTACCACGTAGGCATGCAAAAGATTTAACATAGACTTATAACTAAATACAATTTTAAAATATTACACACAAAACACAATTTTAAAATATTATACAATTAATTATACTTATATCAAGATTATGCACTAGCTTAAGAACTCTTTCTCAGTTAGGAACTCCTTTGCGCATAAGTGCTGATATATGCATATAGATCATAACATCATCAGAGTCGATCTTTGTAGATAGGATTCGTTTTATGTAGCGCATATTTGAGCTATTGAGAAAATAGGACAGGATTTTTATCGAAGAACATTATAAATTAGGTTAGATTAAGAGAAGTTCTATCTATGTGGTCCTAGGTTCGCTTCCCAGGTAGAGCAGTTTTATTGAGCTTTTCTATCGGGAATTTCTCAATTATCTATGCATGTAAGAGGATTATTAGGATGTAGGTACTTAAATGAATCCATGGTTAGGTTAAGTATGCAACTACGGTATAGAAGGTGCCTTATTCTCATGCAATGCTACTAATTGTATTTGGTAGTCAGAAAATTATCTTTGAATGCTCGGAGCACCGCATTATAATTATTCCACCTAAACCTCTGCGGCGAAACAATTTGTCATGATGATTCAGAAGGAATGCTGTGAAAATTAGTGGCAGAAAATTATACTAGGGCGAGTATAAAAATTATATTCCAAAGTCTTATTACGAATCTTTTTATAGAGTGTTTGGAAGCTGGATACAAAGCCTTAAGGGTGTGATAGTTGATACCATTTAGAGCATTTTGAGCCATACATTGTCTTAGACGAAGTAAGTTTTTTATTTTTTTCGCAGTTGAAGTTGGTATGTTATTTTTGATTATAAGTTTGCAGTTAAAAAAAAAGATACTTCGTCTAAGACATGTATGGCACAAAATGCTGTAAACGGTGTCAACTACCACTCCCTTATAAGCTTTGCACTCAGCTTCCAAACAACCTGTATAATATTTGTAAAAAAAACCGGTCAAGAGCGAGTCGGACTCCCGCACCGAGGGTTCCGTACCATCGTGTTTTTAATCTTTCATCGGCGAGGCCTATATTCGTCAGGGAATTTTAACACTGCACTGCGGTGTAGAATATTGCAGTTATATGTCAGCGCTATCTCTTGACCGATAGTGGAACTAATGTAACTTTTGTTGATGATTTCTGAAAGTGTGCTATTTAGAGATTTCGTTTTATTTTTCCTGTAATATTTACTTGAACTTCTATCACATAGAATAATTTTAGATTTTGCTCCAAACTTCAGAGATAAGTGGGGACGAACGGTATCTTTTTTACATTTTTCATCAAAATTCGAAAACCATGCGGCCTAAAAAAAATATTTGAAAATATGAAAACTGCGCTCTTTCATGCATGCTCTAGTAGCCCCACTTTGAATTTTTCAGACCAGGGAGTCTGAAAAATTATTAAAATTTCAGTCCCTGTTGAAAAAAATATACATATATTTTTATTCCTTTCTTATTTGCAAAATAGTTGGGCAAACGTCATCTAAAACAATTCCAAATTTCAAGTTCATAGCATTAGTAGTTCTTGAGATATCCAGCTGTGACAGACAGTCAGACAAATCTTGATCTTTGTCAAGTTATAAAACCGTGCGACAAGGACGGGTTGCTAATAACTTAAAGGTATAAATAATCTACTTACAAAATTCCAGAACAGATGATTCCCCCTTCTATAGACGATCAATATTTCCGTAAATTCCGGGCTAAGTGATTATAAAAGTCCCCTTCTCTGACGCTCAAGTAGTTTCAAACAAAAGAGAGTATTATCCACCGTGCGCAACTATTGGTTCCGAGCTTTTGTTTTGGATAGATTACTTTTGATGGAAACTCTGATTACATTTGAGTTTGACTGTAAATTGGTCACGATAGGTAGGTAAAAATAAAACATCTCTAGGTACGTACCGACCAAACCTTACTATTAAACGTTGTATAGCGTCTACCGTCAAACGGGGTTACTTTAACAGTAAGGGTAACTTTAACAGTTTATGGGGCTACTTTAACAGCGCGCCAAATAATGATTTAAACGTGTGTGAAACGAACGCTAGTGACCTTGATTGGTGCCTAGTAGCGTCCCGATCTTCGAACCTATACCTTCAACTTCTTCTTTGCTTTTATTTCTATTTCCCCTAAAATGTATAAAATATTAATATTTTTTTATCAAAATGATGTCAAAGTAATCCTTAACTTTAGATTTTTGCCGTTGATTGCATTTTAAAGCCTTGTCAAAGAAACCCCCTTCGGGGTTACTTTTTGTCACACCACATTTTGTCTTCTTCTTTCGAAAGTCAAATTACTGACGACTAAAAGAGAGATATCGGTATGTAACTATTCATCTGATATAATACGTTTATTAGTAAGGGGATTAGAGTACCTATAATCTATTTAAATAAAATTCAAAGTCCTGACTGACCGATATATCAACGCACAGCCTAAACCGCTGGTCCTAGAGACCTAAAATTTTGAGGTTGTGTTCTTTGTGAAGATTAAGTATCCTTAGAAAGGATTTTTCGAAATTCCTCCCCTAAGAGGGTGAATGGGGGAGGGTGAAATTCCACGCGGACGAAGTCGCGGGCAGAAGCTAGTAACTATTAAAAGGAACCGACATATTCATTACAATAAGTGAACTTCAGTATTTTTATGATGTCAGTCATATCATTTATTTCAAATCACACTAATATTATAAAGGCGAAAGTTTGTGAGTGTGTGTGTGTTTATATGTTTGTTACTTCTTCACGCTCAAATGGCTACACCAATTTTGATAAAATTTTGTATGGAGGTAGCTGACACCCTGGATTAACATATAGGCTTTTTACCCTGATATTCCCACGGGATCAATACAGATGCGGGTGAAACCGCGGGGCGCAGCTAGTAGGCACATAAAACGCACTTTTTTGAACGTCAAAATTTACAAAAAGAAAAATTGCTTCTAGTCGCCCCTTCCAAGAGTAAGTTTCATATGGAAAAGAATGGGCAAGAAACTCCACCGTTAGTTTCTCTTTTAAAATGTTTACTCAATACTCAATCATTTATTGCATTCCACAATGTATATGCTTAGAGGGTAGGTAACATTTGTTGTAACAATCATGGACCCTGTCGGACACAGCGAAACAAAAATTTTAAGGAAGAGGACAGAATAATTTGTATACATATTAATTACCTATATAATTATACGTGAAGATGCACCTAGAATAAAATAACTCTACCACAAAAGATAAAAAGAATTAAAAATAAAGCAATGACAGGTAAATTCATTACGTGATAGATACATGGTGCATGTTGATGGACCTATGTATGTAAGTATTTGCTATAAGTAGCTATAGCTAGGGTGGCATTACATAAGCAATGTACTATGATACCAAACGTACAAAATCCAATACAGGAAGTATTGGATTTCGAACTGGATTCCGGAGCGTTTTTTCTTTCATTGTTACCAAAACCCTGAGTAAACCGTTTGGTAAATTGTGTGCCGAAAAAGTAACTTATTTCAGGCAGATCGCCACGCTCTAAATAAATAGGACATCTTTTTGATCCTTTAAAATTGAACATTCATAGGCCTATTGTGAAGGATCGGTAGCACAGACTTGAGTTATCCTTTTAGTTTGTCCCATTTCATTATCGCTTCGCATTCAAGTCCGAGACGACACATGCCTTCAACGAGCCACTAGATATTAACAAATCAATCAATCAAGAGGAGTTTCAGGAAGTATGCCTATAGGAATGGAGAGCCTTCCTTTGTGAGTGTTGCATGGACGTTAGCTCGGGCTGCCGCCTGGTGGGTGGCGCGAATCGCACGGTCGTTCACTCGTGCACCTGCCCGGTGTTATGATCGCTACCATTACGTCTGTTATACTGCGAATCGTGTGAATTGCGAAGTTTTTTGTGCTAACGACTTTTGATAAAGGTTTGTGGCTATCATAATTTACTGACTGTCTTGTCACATTTTCCGAGGAAAACATTTTTGGGGAAAATTGGGTTTTTGTTCACACCTGAAACATTTGGGTGGGTTTAACGATTAATAAAACATGTTCGGCGGAGTTAAGAATGCAAAGCCAAGCCAGATCAGCAGCTTACCTACTAAGCAAAATGGCCATATTTAACCCTTACCAACGGACAGTTTTCCAAAACGTGAGTGATTAGGTAACAAATCAACTCAGAATCGTTTTTGGACATACAAGAGCCGTCCGATAGGAATAGTACGAGTAAGGCATTATATAATCAATAATAAATTTAGGTAGATAGATCTTATCTATTTTCAGCCCATTACAACGTCATACCGAAATAAAAACAAAAACACCGGAGCATTAAATTGATACAAGACATCTGGGTCGTTTACATAAACACAGCTAACAAACATCCTCAGATAAAAATACAATTACGCCGCCTGTTAATCATCCAAGGTGAAAATGTATGTTAAAGCGAAAATTGAAGACTGTTTGAACAATGGCCCGCTACACAAGGTCACATATACAATAGAGGTGCGCTTAGTATTTTGGAAATGCGAAGGTCAACTTTGTCGCGATCTACGATAAGCCCTTCCTCCTTGTTAGCAACGATAACCTATTTCACGCTACTATGGACACGCTCAACCCTATGTTTACAAGATCACGATAAATGAAATGATGTTTCATTTTATTTGAAGTTGAAATTCTTAAGACTATGATCCTATAGGAAATTGGTTACTAAATTAAGGTTTTTGAAAGATTTAATAGGGTTAGGGTAGTTTCCAACGTTTTCCTTAGGGTAGTTTGTGAATGGTTTTCTAGTAATTCACTGCCGAAGTCTCTTTTCGGAAAAAAAAAAAACAGTCAATTTGGCAATCATCGCAGTCACTCATTCTAGTAATAATATAATCAGCTCCTGATTCTTCATCAGCTTTACAATGTTCAAATATGATAAGTTAAAAATAATGCTTTCCGCATTATTTTTACGTTTGGAATATTTTTAGTAGAGTAAAACGCAGACTGTTCACCATAATGTTTAATAAATAAACACATATTACATTTACGCCGCTGAAGCTACAGTCAGTGAGAGCAGCCGTAGCACTCGTGTGAATATTGTTTTGAAAGCATAACCACAGTGTAACTATCCAATCCATACAGTAGGACAACAGAAATCCTACTCTTGTCATATTATCCACAAGGTTATCTTTTGTTTTATGTTCTGTAAGAACGCGCCAACCTGCTTGTCCGGAGTTACACAAGACTACTCGGGACGTAAGCACCACAACCCCTAGCATGATTAGATAGTAACAAGGTTCACGCGGACCAACTGTATGAAGTTAGACTGTGGCATATCTATATCTAACATAGCTACTAGGGTCAGCAACAAGCTTCGTGATCAATGGAGTGTTTCAAAGTAATAAGACACATACAATAAATAAAGATCAGATCAGACGTGGCGTGTATCGATACTAAGAAAAAAGCCTTCCTACCTTTGTAGGTACCTATCTAAATCGTAGCATAGTTGCATTTTCTGATTCAATACATAAAAAATATATATAATTGTGTAAATAAATGCACATTTTACAGATCATATTATATGTGCCTATAAAATCAAATGAAAATCATCACAAACTGGCAAGGACAACAAATTGTCACAATTATATTTAAAAAGCGAACAAGATACATGACACCCCTGATCATTTGATCATTGCACAAAATCACAGATCCACATTTCCAAACACTACCTAGCTGAAATACAACATGTAAAACAGCCTAAATAAATAATTTTAATATAAAAATTGGACTCACAAAGGGAATGTGCTCGCAAGTAGCCGGACGTTGATGTCACAATCACTAACACGTAACGACAATAACTTGTGCTCAATACACTACATAATATCCATCATTATCATACCAACAGGAATGATCTACATTCTAACATTTCTTTTCCTAACTACTTATACAGATCGACCATAACTAATATTTAAAAATATATTCCATTGATATAGGAAAATATGCATAAAACACACCCATTTTAATACCTATTAACATATTTTGTTATATTAAACTTGTACATGTTGTGTAAGCGGAGGCATGATAAGTACATTGTGTATGTAGGAAGTACGAGGGTAGTATATTATTCTCAAGGACTACACTTTCAATATTACTACAGTAAATACTGATAATGTTACCCCTGTATTTTCTTATATTTGCTTAACTATTGATATTTTAAGTATGAATAAGGTGTATGGTGTAAGTGAATGACAAAGTAAAAACATATCTAGTCATAAAATATAATCTACACACATAGACAAGATCACTTTATAGAAAGACAAAATATATTATCATAAAACACGTAAAAGAATGTAATACTTTTGGTTACGTCAAACACAAAAGACAATCGATCACAAAAACTCTACAGCGTAGGCCAAATTCTCAGTAGAAAACTGTTAAATTTTCTCCACATGAAAATCCCGTTTTCCTTTGAGAATACAGCTCAAAATAAATAAATTATGTACACAATTTTGACACAAAATCCGTCAAATGAGCGTTCTCTTAATCATAACATTTTATGGTAACATCAATGTTTTGTAAGTTATAAGAAAATAATTTCTGCGCCTGTTTTACATATACTTTGAGTTATTTCAATGCTAGAATATTTTGTACGTTAGGCGAATTTAACCACTATCTTATACTTTGCATTTATCACATTTATTCGAAAGCGTACTAAAATTGTGATAGAAAAATCTGAGAGAAATATACGGAACAAAACCACTATACACACTATCATAGAAATATGACTGAGTTAAAAAATTGTTCGTGTAGTCTGCGCTTGCTTGATGCCACACGTTTACAAATAGCTCTCGTCACATCTTATTTTAATATTGGCGATGCTTTTTCCTATTCTAAGCTATTCTAGCAAACGACAGCCTTGTTTTTAATTAATATTGATCTTCCAACACTAACACTGAACTCTCGAACTATCATAAACAAACAAATCCAAAAGCTATAAATTCCCAATATTTATAATTTGTGCCGGACATATATCATTCCGTACGCCGCCGCCGCCTCCTGCGTTTACAATCTAACTTCATTCTTACATATTTCATTTTCATAAAATAAATGCTTTCAAAACGCGGTACTTTACACAATACAAATCCTATATTAAAATCTCTTAAAGCGCAATAAATTTAAAACACACATACGAAAGACTAGTTTGAATAAATCCGTAAAAAGAGCTGTAAACAATCATTGATATTATGATTATGAAGTAAATGTAAAGTATCTACATTTAGGAACATGTTGCAAAAAATATGATTTAACAATTAGAGATAAAACTTAAAAATTTATTGTATTTTTACAAGTAAAATAGCTAACCAGCACAAGAGCTGCAAAAGAATGTATAGAGCACGACTGCCATACCGCTTTCTGACCTAACATGGAATGCAAGATGATTCTCTACCATGGCTACCTACTGTGGAATTATACATCAGTCTCAGTTTTACTGCTTGTGCGTCGACTCCTGCCCACGGATTCCGGGTTCACCCAATGCGGCCCGCTCAATAAAAACTTCTTTACATTGTATTCCATCCGCGCCAAATCTTCAGGCGTTATCTCTTTGTTACCTTTAGCTCGCAGTCCTTCGGCTACTAAATCTGCAACGGTTTCTCTGTTCTTGGAGTTATCGCTTATTTCAGTAACCGTCGCATCACCACTTTCGACTGGAAAGATCGTTTCTTTGACGACATGGCCGGCAAGTTTCGGAATCGCCAACGCGTGTTTCACTAATTTCTCCTGATTTTGCAAAGACACGTTATTATGAACCCATGCGTTATGACCGTCTCTCGCATAAGATTTAGAGTACTTGCTGACAGGATGCGGCATGTTCAGCGCCAACTCGTTGAGAGTTTCCGTTAGCCTCGACAGCTTACTGTCTCTCCTCAGAGCTCTGTTGGTAAAGTTAACGTCTTCCTCCAAAGGATCGTTAAAATTGTTCTGTTGCTCCAAGTTTTTCTCTACCCACTCTGCAACTCTAAGCAACTGCTGCTTCTGCAGTAAAGCTGCACTATCATCACTTGATAGAGAACTAGTGCTTTGCTCATTCGTAAACACTTTGTTATCATTAACTTTCAAATGAGTTTGGGTAAGATTTGGATAAACGTTTACAATAGGTGGCAGTGGTGGCTTAGCTACCTCTGGTTTTTTCTCCATCTTTGGTATGTCACCTAGAGGTGGCAGGTCTTTAGAAATCTTAGTATTTTCAAGGGAGTGGAGTTGCGACATGTCGATTTTCCTTAAAGGTTTATTATATTGATTAGTTAGTTTGTTCTGTTCATAGCGATCAAAGTTAAATATTTTTACATCGTGGTTATCGGTGGAAGTAAAAACATCAACTTTTTTCGAGTCGTCGTCGTCGGTGCTTTGAACATTATTATTTTGTGTATTATTATTATCTGCATTGAAATCGTTAAGTAAATTATCAATTTCAGTTGTGTTTTGCTGACTTGCAATACTTTGGGATTGGTTGTTGTTATTTTCAGAACTGTTAGAAAATGTGTGAGTTTTTAACGGTTGCAATGGCGAAGAAGAAACATTTAGTAAGATTGGGTTAATAGTAGTGTTCTTAGCGGTGACATTAGTGTCTTTGTTATTATTGTCAACGTGGACATCGATAAGCGTGCTCTCAACTACGATGTTATCAGTTTTTATATCTTCTTTAATAATTAAGTTATCTTCGATTTTATCTAAATCGATGAAGTTATCTACATCGTCGGTGAGATCTTTGAAGATGGAGTTTTCATTGCACTTACTTTGTCGCCTGTACAGAACGGGAGGCACGTCGGGTTCCGCGTTATCAAGGAGAATGTTTTTAGATCCTGCTTGCATACGTAAATGACAGAACCTGGGCCCTGGCCCCACCTGAGTGTGATTAGACTTATGTGTACTTACTGTTGATTTAGCAATTGACGACGTCCGACTGACTGCGCCCATCGAACTATGCGAGTTCTTTCTCAGACTGATATCATCTCCTGTTTTATCAATTATTGGTTTAACTTCTTTATTGTTCAGCATATCCTTGTTTAGAATATCCTTGTTTAGTAAATCCTTGTTTAGTAAGTCCTTGTTTAGTAAGTCCTTGTTAAGTAAATCCTTGTTTAGTAAATCCTTGTTTTGTATGTCTTTGTTTAGAAGTTCTTTATTTATCAAATCTTTATTAAGTATTTCTTTAGCAAGCAGCGAATCTTCATTTCCTGCACTCTGAATACTACTCTTCTTGCTTGAAATCGAACTTTTTGTACGATCACAAAGCTTGTGGTGTACTGCAGGTTCCATAGTAACACTAGTCTTTCTAAATTGCTTCATGTCATCTACTTTATGTATGGCATCCATTTGCACAATTGGCTCTATCACACTCTTTTCACTTATTTTAATGGTATCAATAACAATACCATTATTTTTTGGCCTTTCAATAACTGGTGGTGGTACCGGTGGTAGAATATCTTTGAGTGGTTCAGTGTTCTGTGGCAGTATGTATAAAGGACTAATGACTCCATGATTGATAGATTTTTCATTTATAAGTTTGACAGGATGCGGTGAGATACTTCTAATACTGAGGTTGGAATGTAGTGACTTTACATCAGCATTGCAATTGAGACACAGAGAGTTTTTCATTTCCCCGCTCGCCATAGTTTGCGTGGCTACTGAGTAATAAGTTTCATTGTAGCAGAATGGTTTGTTTTGAGATTTATTGCAAGTGCATGTATCACAGTGTTTGGTAACAGTATCTTGGATACTGTCTTCAAGGATTTTTGACATCAAGGAAGCGGAAATATTGAATTCATATTCACTGGCGTCAAAAGTATCAATGTCATTACCGTTCTTGGATTGAGTTGAGCTTGACGGCTTCGATGTCTTGGACATGACGTACTGGGACACCCGCGCTTGAGTGTCGACTGGAAGCTGTGAATACAGTAATTTGAATTAACTTTCTTTAAACCAAGTTTCTAATATTAAGGGAAAGTTTAGAATGTTAGCTTACATTGTCCAGCTTCTGTGACACGAAATTATCAGGTTTGCATTGTAGTAGCTGAATTGCTAGATTCATATCATTCTTGTATCTCTCCTGCAATCACAATAAAATATTATAATAAAACACCTTACTTCGCCCATTCATAAACTTAGGACATAAAAAAAATACACATACATTCTCCTTTTGTAACATACTGTAGTTGTGCTTAGACTCGGCTAAACGTACTGATAAAGTGGCAATATCTTTGGTAAGTTGACTCTTTTCCCCCTTCATCTTGTCAACCATTTGCAGTAGCTTATCTTCAAGCACTTGATTCAATTTCTGTACTCTCTTGTGTGAATCATATAACCTGCCAATAATAGAAATGTTTAGAAATAATGTTACCTTTTTATTGTGTTATCAGAATCAGTGAATTGTGACATTAAATTGTTATCCAAGTAATCATTACATCATAAAATGAAAACTATAACGATTGGTAAATCCGTTACTGTAGTGACTTATTTACTAAAGATTACAATAGAATCATAGAATATCATAAATATATAACAAAACCCATAACATCACGCATCCCCCAAAGGGTTAGGCAGGGGCAAACCTATAATAGTACACCCACATTTCGCCAGTTTTGTTCAGGCTGCTACTGAGAAATTCCATATGGAAAACCCCAACAACAAATTACCCAACTCAGGAGTCGAACCCAGGACCTCATGCTCAGTAGTAGCGCTTGCAACCACTAGACCAACCAGGCAGGTAAGAAATACAATTTTTTATGAAACAATAAGTAATTACAACGTTTATTAGCTGGTCTGACACTTGGGAGTGACCTGACTGCTGGTAATATACATAGTATTCCTCTATGTTTTTTAAAGACCTTGCGTACCTCACAAAAGGAAAAAGTGATAATTATGCTTTCAATTATTACTCAATGTACTAGAAAAATTGTCGATGGTTGCAATATTTGTAAATATGTGAGCATCATGTATATCAACATAATTAATTTATCAATAATCTCATGTATATCAACATAATTAATTTATCAATAATCATTTTAATACCTACATTTGTATTATATGTAGTAATTTTTCTAGGTAAATACACCATAGTCACATATAATGTATACAAATTATTGTAAATCAGTTTAAAAGAGTCACTATGGACTTGCTTGCCCATTAGACTCCATATGAAACTACCATAATGGAAGGGGCATCTAGAATCCATTCAATTTTCTTGTAAATTCTGATGTTCACAAAAGCCTTTTAATGGCTTACTTGAAATTAAATGTTATGACTTTGACTTACCTTTCATACTTCTCCCTCCAAGTACTGACTTGTTCTTCTAGATCGTTGGCCCGAGTCGTACTCTTGATGAACTCTCCCTCAAGGGCTACGATGTGTGTGTCCCGCTCTGCAAGGTGCTGCCTCAGATGATCCACTTCAGCTTGCAACTGCAGGCCCGCGGCGTCACCGTCACACTCCTAGCAATTTGTGCAACATCAAAACAAACAAGCCAGTGTGGAGGTAACATTTACGTTGTGGATTGTTTCATGTACTTTAGAGGAACATAAATTGTTTTATGTGTAATTGTAATCATATTTTCTTTTATAAATTGCAATTTTTTTAGGAAATGGTACTTTGAGAAAAAACCATTTCATGTTTTTGAATTGTTTAATAATTTAAAATATCCTTGATTGTGATCAATTAAGAACATATTATTAATTTGCTTTTTATTAAGTAAAGCAACCTGTTATGAACTCTGTTTATAGATATAACAGTATGTCATTTTATCAATACTAAATAACTATTACACATACAATGCGTGCCACGAAAGATGAGACTTGACACACCACGTGGTTTGACTTGCGCAGTACACGATTTTAGGTCTCTTTAGCGGTATGAGGTCTGAGTGCGGGACAGGACCGGACGTCATAGGGGTGGCGGAAAGAGCGGGGGATGCGGGGTCAAGTCTCATCTTTCGTGGCGCGCATTATACCTAACTGTAATATTATACCATGTATAATATTATAATTGTAGCATTGTTTAAATGAATAAAACCATATTTTTTATGATTTTGTGTTTAACTAAATAAATAATATTATTATCAGGACATTTATGTTTCTCTAAATATACATGGTGTAACAGTGAATAAAAAATTCTACTACATTTAACAAACTAATAAGTACTATTAAGTGAAATATTTCAGTGTAAAGTGTAAGTAATAGGAAAATGCAAATTAGAAAAGAGAAGCAATGTGCATTCTATTTTTATTACTGAAGTACAAAAGATTTCATATTATTATTATTACTGTCTGATGAAAAAGATTGATTAAGTATATATATTCAATGTGTTTTACCATTTTTTCACAAATTAATCTTGCACATCAAACTGGTACTAACTAAGAGTCTACCAGATTAGCAAGCAAATCATTTTCTAGGTTGTATGACAGTTTGATAAAAGTATATCCCCTTGATATTCGAATCATTCCAAACAGTAGTATTTACACTTAGGAGAATAAAAATAATTATCTATTTGGAAGACAAAAATGTATAGCTATTATCACATCTAAAACAACTGTATGCACTAATGGCATATCTAATTAAAGCAAAATGAATTAATACTTAATTATCAACCACAAGAAAAGTCAGCTTAGAACTTTCTACAATCAGAAGAATATTAAACAGGAAAACATTGGTAAATTTTTACCTTACAAGGGGAATTCTTAGTACTCTCATCCATTGCTTAGCAAGCTTTTATTATCTACTTCACATTTCAGATTATGGTACGTCCAATTTGTCGAATAAATTGAACAACGGCACACACAAAGTGATTTTTTTAGCTATTTATTACCAATAAGCCACTGTTAAAACAAAATAAAATAAAATCAATCTTGACACACAACGTGAAATATTTACTTATTTTATATGATTTTGCCAGCTGCCAATGTTTAATGAATCATAATAATCAAGTTACTCTAAACAGATAACTGGAAATGTTATATATACATATGAATATGATTTAAAATTGGATTTTCCCAAAAGAAAATTCGTTCTGTGATGCGAATTTCGATTATGTGGCTGATAACCAACTGACGTTTGACAATTGTCAGTTTTATTTTATCTGCGCGAAATCTAAGCTTGAAACGTAGGGTTTTAGCAATGAATTAAGATTTTGTTATGGTTTTTGAAAAATTAAGTTTTCAATAATTTAGTTTTATTATGATAACAAATATCTGTGCGAGCGTTTAAAATTATCAGCTTACATATGCCACTCATTTATTATTCTCCATTACCCCAGTGCCCAGTATTATACCACTCGATGGGTCTGAAAGCGGTGATCCATCCGTGTTGTTGTAACCTTTATTACCTATGATCAAATGAGTGTATTATGGAAGGCTGTTAGGCCAACATCCAGAAGCCTACCCTTGCAACTGGATGATTTACATGCAGTTACATAGAGCATGTAATACCTACCACTTTAGTTAGGTACAGACGTTCTGTACCTACAGTCAACATCACGTCCGTGTTAATAACTGGACATTGGCATCAACTTTATTTTATTGCACTAAGGCCGCTTTACATAGTTTAGGTGTTAAGTAATTTTGATGTGCTATATTGACCACCCTTAACTTGATGTAACTATACCAGAATACCAAATTAATAACCCGCATGAAAATAGGGTTCCGAAAGAAATGAAATATCCTTCGAAGGGGGTGTCGTAACAGAGCGACCAAGGAAATGGGTTAAAAAATTATAATCCTCTCGTGTAAGTTGGTGGTTAAAAAATGTAGGCAGTTAGCATAGACCTATGAAAAAAGTGTTAGGTACTACGTCAAGCGGTGATCACCATTCCTTTATTTCATCCATTTCGGCCATGGCTTGGGATTGGGAATTCCATAAAATCACGCCGAAAAATACCTACCTCGCCTTGAATCCGGCCTGTTCAAAGCTAGGTATTTCATAAATATTTCGATGGATAGCCTATCCATACCTAATTATGCCTTGATATATGTACAGATAGGGTATAAAAAGAAACGGACGCTTGCGTGGGCGTGGTAAGTACTTATGGTAGGTATTAAAGCTACGCCGACCGCCTAGTGGCGCCCTCATCGTTTGTTTGGTTATCTCTTTTATTTTAGAATGAAAATGCAGAAAATAAGCATGTTAAGTTATGCTCCACAATATTATACGTTAATATTATTATAAACGGTAGTTATACATTGTTTAGTTTTATTATAATCACTAATGCGGATAATAGTGGCCACTATTTTCCGTTACTAAAAACTAACTTACTAACGTTACAAACGTTACACAACAACGTTTTGTAACGTTGTTTTAATTAAAATTTAAAACCAATGAAACACTTTATAAAAAAAAACAGAATTGAGCGCCATTGCCCGTTACAGTAATGACGCTAAAACCTGGTTGTTTAATTATACTTAACAAAAAATAATTTTCATTGGTTAAACATATTTTGTTTGATCAACCCTAATCAACTAAAATAGTACCTACCTACTAAACCACTTATGCCACAAATGTATTCTCCTCAATCATCCCATCCAGAGCACATGGTATTTACCTCATGTTATATTTATATCGCAGCCCACATATATACCTACCACATCTTCTTGTTTCTTTTAAATTCCTTACTGATATTTTATTTGTTATAGTTTTTTTATTGTCACTATAATCGATCTAGATTGATATTTTCTTCCCCTTTGATCACCGAAAAATATTTTACCTATTTATTATTTTATTAAGGGCTGATTTTTCAATAATCTAATAACTTTAATCGAGGAATAATTATCTGCCGTTGGAAAAATCAGCCCGTGAAATAAATATTACTGTGGGGTAATGGCATCCAAACGAACGGCATAGATAACCCCAAACGATCATCTTGAGTTTAAATGAATTAAAGATACAGATAGGTAAATAGGTACAAATGTTCAAAAGAATTTATTTTCTAAAAGGATGTTTAAATAGAAGAATAGAATAGAATCCAAGAATAATAAAACCAATAAGGATATAAATAAATTCTAAAATTCAGCAGATAGGTGATCTGGGCGAAAACAAACACACCGTCTTAGGGTGCGAGCTGACTATAAATGTTACTTGTCGCTGCCTGCTCAGGCGTCTCTAACTCTTTACCCCGCGCCTCAGATAGTATAATAAGAAGTTGCTATGAACAGTATTTTTCAAGTTATTGGGATGAACGGCATTATCAAGTGACTGCGATTCTGCGACTTCAGCTCCCCTTCTTTCAAAGGCAGGAATTTTATGAGAGCCGCAGCGGAAGACATCTCAAGTCTTGCCGCATCCATGCCGCATCTGAACCGACTGTCATAATGATTATAGTCTAAAGGTATCTACGCACTACCTGCAGCTGGTTGCCTATAGATTAAATATCTATTCAGAAGTAAATTATATGCTCTCATCTGAAAGCCTCTCGATAATGCTCATTTACCTATTTATTTTTAACTATCTTTCATAATGTTATGAAAGAATTGAAAGGAGTACATGCGTAACTAAAGGCGTTATTGCTTCAATCCAGTTTTCGCAATTGTTAGATACGTAAAATGCTACAAAAGGAATTTTCCGTGAAGCGACCAAGCCACCCAAACATGCATTCCTACTACCAATTCTGAGAATTTGATGAAAATACCCAGTAAAAATAAAATATTCACTGAGATTTTGTCGAAATACATCTACGTATGCTAAGTGAGCTGTGAGCGGCAGTATCAAACGTGCTATATGTGTGTGCCGACGCATATCTGGACCTGACGAGGGATCTATTTCGGGAAACGACTGCTTCGTCGAACATACGCGTGAGTCCACCGAGTCGACAGTCCTTTGTCTGGTTAAAGTCGTATTGGTCGTTACCTATTTTAAAAACACGTATCCTCGCACTGCATAATGCGTGAATGAAAGTGCGACCTTGTTTATAAAAGTATTCCAAAATGGGAAATATTGTCAGTAGTGCCCCAACAAGAGAACACGAAGCTGGTAACGTCACTAGTGAAAGTGAAACAATGAACAACACAGGCGGTTCCAGTGATGAAACACATGAAAACGTTGAGATGGCTGGTGCTGACTCTATGATCGAAAAGGAAGCTCGAGCTAAAGCAAAAGAAGAAGAAATGAACGAGTTCAAGAAGCAGCTCGACATTAAACGTGAACAAAGAAAACAAATATTAGCACGACATAGAACCGAGAAAGAAGAATTAGAGAAAGCATTGCAAAATGAGAAGGCGGAAAAACTGGAGTTATATGAAAGCAACAAGTTGCTTTGTGAACTGCTATCGCGGAATGATATTGATATCCCCGATAACCTACTGCATTTAAAAGGAAACAGTGAACTCACCGACGCTTTAGTGCTAATGAGAGAAGAATTGGATGATATAAAAGCAAACAATTTGAAACTTAGAAAGGACCTGTCCGAAACTAACAGATCGTTACAGGGAGCTTACTCGGATATTGCAGATTTGAATTTTCAAAACACAGAATCCATCAAACAAATTCGTGCATTAAAGGAAGTGGTAGCTGTCAGTAAAACAATGATAAGTCTACGAGAAGAACAATTAAATGATGTGAGTATTTAGCTAGTAAGTTCAGCTGCATCCAGCTCGATTGGACGCCAACCCCAACTTATTTGGGGAAAGTCTAGGCAGATGATGAGTAGGTATTTACTTATCCAGTAAGCACGCGCTTAGCGAAATAACCTGATTGCGAAGTTAGCATAATATGCTTGATTGTTGAATGAATTTTTATTCAGACAATAATATATTATTATTGTCTGAATGAAAATTCTGAAAAAAATTCGCTGTGCAGGTACACCTGTCTAGGTTATTAATATAACAGTAAATTCCTCAGTAATCGAGCAGCAATAATTTACTGCCGAATTTTAGAACTGGTAGCGTCATAAAAAGAAATAATTACAATTCATTTGTTTAATAGGTAATTTAATTTTTAAGTATCCTGCACGCTTCTAGGTCTAACCTATTTTATGGATCTAACGTATTTTTCCTCGTAAGAACTATAAAAAGGACTTATTTTTGCGGAATATTAATAGTACATTACTTCAGAGGGAAGAAAGTGACAGTTCCATACCGAGATTATGGCATTTGCGCCACGAGCTTGCGAGGGGCGCAAACCATTTGAGGTATGGAACTGTACTTTATCCTGAGGGATGTATAGTGCTTTTTATTACACCTACGAGGAAAATTATGGACATATAAGTATTGTTGTATCTGCATTTAGATTTTTCCGGCAACAGATTATCAACAACTTCTTGGGCCGTCTCTAATAGTTCTGGCGGTGTGTTAGGGATAACATCATCACTGTCGCTCGAAGTATCCATATTTTACAAAAAACACAAAGATAAATGTGTTTTTGCGAAAATGCGCGGGCTTTTCCATTTTTTATTCGCCCGTTTCTGGAGTAGGCTAAGATCATAAGGTCATGCAGCCACTTCTTCCGTGATTCCACGCGTTTTATATACAAAAATAATTTCGTTTTTAATTTTCTGTATGCACCAAGGAGGTTGGTAACTGGTAAAAAAAAAACTGTATGTGGCCAGTAACAATTTACTTGAAATTTAATTAGTAGACAGTTAAAATCTCTTGGCAGTATGACTGCTGACAAATTAAAAAAAAAAAGAAAAACCGGGTATGTAATGGAATTTCATACATTTTTCCCACCCTTGGGTCGAAAGGATTTTCATACAAACTTCCATACCTTGGGATGAAAGGATTTGAAGGGCGGGATAAAGGCGTTTCTTCCCTCTAATTGGTATAATTAGTATGTATTTTCAGAGCAGGTGTGATAAAAAATGTTTTACCTGCGCGTTTGCTTTTGCACACGACTTAATCGGTCGCGTTGCTTTCTTTTCTTTCCTCCAGCTTCGAGCTATCTTTATTTCTAAACTCAGAATCTGTAGATTTAGTCTTAAAAACGTAACAAACAAACAGAGGCACAGAATCTACAATATTAGTACCTACACCTATGGATATTTCCATAATGATCACAAAGATCCAATCCCAAGCCAACGACCTGGAGGCAGGCGTGCTGCAGCCGGTCAGGGACCGCCAATATACGGCATGCGAAGCGCATCATCTGTTACTTGGCGTCTTACGTTTTGACAAAGTGCCAACTCCACATGTACTTCTATAGCAGCTTCAACAAACCTTCCTTAATAAATATGATAGGGCTGTCAATTCTTATAAAGATATTTTTACTGACGTAGGTTGTTACGTATGTTGTAGCATATCAATTTCATAGTATGCACCACGCTATTACATAGTAAATTAGGATGCAATCAAATAAACAAATCATGACGTTCTTAATCAATTTTCGTATGTTCCAGCTAAAAGAAAAATTAAATGAAATAGAACGCACTCTAGCTGATCGGGAAACAAATCTGCTGTCTGCCGATCTAAGGCAAGAATATGAGCGTCAATTGCAGAATATTCGCACACTTCGAGGTCTTTATGAAGAGAGGGCCCGACTTGCCGAAGTTTCTAGACAACGTCTGGTCCGAGAGCTGGATGAACACAAAATACTTTATCAAGCTGAAGTCAAAAAGTAAGTCTAAACTCATTAACAAGAACAGTTACACTTTGTAGACGCTCATTTGTTTTTTGTTGCCGTCGATGTGCGTGGCAGTCTTGGGCAGTCTACTCACCATTCTGATAATAACGTTTTCAGGTGCAAAGATCTCAATACAAAAGTAGAAGAACTTGACTCGAAAATAGATTCATTAATTGAAACTATTGATAGTAAAAATTCTCAAATATCTTCATGCCAAATAGAAACGAATGTGCTGAAAGCTGAAATGGCTGTCGTAAACAAAGTAAGTAAACCGACCGTACGTTTAGTGTTTAAATTGGTACTACACTGAAGAATGTGTTGTAATTTCTGTTTCATTTATTTTATTACAGCTATTCTCCCAAGTACTTCTTGGAGACAAAACTAAACAAGATTTGGACACACTTGTTCAACGGCTTGAGGACAACCATGGTTTACTAATGCAGATGGCGGAAAAAGAAAACGGATCAGAAGCTTCGTCGGAATTACCCAAACTTTTGTTAGAGTTGGTCAGTCAGGTGGATGAAAACGAAGAAAAATATACTGATGAAACTACCAATGATAATGGTCAATCATCAAAAGAAGAAGTTACAGAATCAGAAGAAGAATCAGGTAAAGATCGATTAGACAATAAATGTAACCTATTCATCTAGGTATTTCTTGAATTACAATTCCTCATTGTTCTTTTAATTTGTAGGGACTCAGAAGCCCCAGAGCACCACTGCCGAAGAAATTGTGGAAAATCTGCCGAAAGTTTGGAAAGTACTAATAGAACTTCTCAGCCATCAAAATACGCCTGACGAGAACTCTCCAGAAAAAGTTACGACATGTTATAAATCTGTCGAGACAAAATCGGGACCCGTGTTAGTGCCAAGCGTTAGTCAGACGTACATCAGATTAAAGGTAAGTGCTCATTGCTCCAACAACAAATTTTATTTTCTATATAAATTGAGTCACGGTCAAAAGTCACAATGTAAAAATAAACATTTTCATGATCATTATTTTGCAGTTCTCAAAAATGTACAGCTTCAATTTTGGTACCGAGCCAATTTTTTGTGTAATTTGCGAAAACAAAAACAGTTATCATACCACTTTCTCGGAATTTGAAAGTAGTTTTTTTTATTTTCTTTGTTATTAAAATAACGTTAAGTACCATTCTTTTTCAGGATCTAATATTAGAAAAATTGGGTCTGATAAAAGAGGTCAGCCGTATGAAACAACTCAATGGCCACTTAGAAACACGTTTAGAAGAACAAGAACGAAGATTATGTATGGTTACTAATGAGTTAAGCAAAACATGGAATGTCGTTGGCCGACTCAGGAGACACCATCACCAATTACACACTCACGAGAAAATTCTAAAATATGAATTACAGCAAAAGAGAAAGCTACTGAACGAACTTAAAGAAGAACTTGAATACTGTCGGGAAAAGTGGGAACAAGCCCGTGAAAAGAACACACAGTCAGAAAAAGACTGGCAAACACTAAGAGCTGAATTTACGAGTAGGAAGACGGGCTCACCATCGTTTAATAATTCAGGAGAAAGTGGATATAGCGACGAGAGACCTTCTGAAGAGTCTTCCGAATCAAATGATGAAAGTGAATATGTAGCAGAGAAACTGACTAGATGTAAGAGAAAGCAGAAGAAATCATTTGAAACAATTCCGGATTCTAGTACAGACTTTAACATAGCAGAAAGAGAAGATCCCGCTAGTGATCTTCTAGATGTGGCTGATTTGCCATTGGACACCCAAGAGAGTGAAGATAATCATGACCCAACATCGGAACCTAGTAAAAGTGAACGATTTCCTAAAAACGGTATAATATGCGAAGAAACGGAAGATGAAGTTGGAGATATTACGCATGATGACTCTTGCACTGAAGAAACGAATGCCGAAGATACCGTTCTTAGTCAGTCTAACGACACTACAGTTATGAGTAGTTTGGAGAGCGAACGGCAAATAGCACCATCTACTTCGGATAAATCTTCATCAGGCCTACTACTTATCGATCCTGCTGAAATTTTGAAGAACGTCCGACTTCAAAACGAGAGACTAGCTATTAAGGACAGAAAACTTAATAATCTGGAAATAGGCAGCGCTGCATTGTTACAAAAGACTCAAACTACGGCTAAGATAAGTGAGCAACTAAGCAATACACTGGATCATCTTATTAATCGGCCCACCTCAAGTGATTATTCATTGAAAAATACCATAGATAAAGAAACTGAAAATAACACAACAAACACTGAAACCGACGATACAGACCGTAAAGAGCTCACAAATTCTGATATAACAACTAACTTTACAACCGTTACTAAAACATCGTCAGATTTAACAGACCCAGAAAAAGAAATTGAATCTAACCAAATATTTGAAACTGCGGGCATACAGCACAATGTTGATGATATTGAGAAAATAACCACTGATCAAAATAAGGAATCAACGAGCGTTGATTCTACAACAACTCTCCCAGTAAACGATTTACAAGCTTCAAATGAACTTCCTGATTTTAAAGCTAGTACACTTGAAAACGTTAGACAGCAAAATGAAAGACTTGCAAAAAAAGACGAAAGACTGCAAAACTTAGAAGATAGTTGTTCTGAAGTAGTAAAAACCATAGCTAGCACTCTTGATACAGGTGACACAATAATTGAAAAACTTGATACGCTTCATACTGAGCATCAGAAACCCAGTAGCAGGAGTGAAAATGATGTTGACGAACCAAAAGAGGATAATTCGAGTTCCGATAAAGAAGATTCTGTGCCATCAACATCCAATGAATTTGATCATGAAGCTCGATTCGCCGCGCGTGATTTACGATTGAAAAGATTAGAAGAACAAACGAAATCACTGGTAAATAAAGTGAACAAAACAAACTCGAAAGGCGTGAAAATTCATTACAAATTGGAAGAATTGCATAACATTTACGGATCAGAAAGTTCTCGCGCTGGGACACCATCTGAAGAAAATGAAGACAAGAGCAATGGAAGCGAATCTCCAGAGGAATAATACTTAATTTGATCAATGTACCTATACTATATAATATACATATTTAATTTGACTTACCTGTGAAACTATTAAATTGTTGTAAAAAATAAAAACAGATATCAAGAATAAATGTATATTTTTGACTAATTCGAATTTATTATTAAATATCACAATAATTTTAAACACCAACTCAATGGGCTTGTAGTAAGCAATTATTAATTAATGGTGTCACATTTTGGTACATCAATAGTTTAATTAATATTGCAAATAACGACACAAAACCCAATATAAAAAGTAAAAAAAGTTTTAACTTAAAAGACAATCTAAATTAAAACTTTTACACTGGATCCTAGTGATTTTAAAAATACCTAAGGTACATATTATGCTCCGACAACATGCATACTACACAGATCACAACAATTCGTGTATTTTAAAAAGTGTTTGTCAAAAACATAGACACGATAGCTATAGTGAAACATAAGGTTTAACATCCGTTGATTCTTATTCTACCTATACTTATTTCCGTCTCTTTACACGTCTATGTATCAACTACTTGTTAAAGCACACAACAATGACATCAAAATACATTAAAAAAAAAGAACATTCAGTCAACAACTAAGACATTGTTATTAAAGGACTTGTTGTCTATGCCGTCTAAAGCGCTTCTGACTTCTATAGAGCGAACACTATCTTCTAATACTGCGACGACTACTTTGTCTCTCTGTACTTTCTCGAGGTCCTTCCCTGGAGGTGAGCTGTAGACACGCGACGCCATGATTGATAGCAATAGCATCTCCAGCATCATGATGCTGTTGTGTACAACTGGAAGAGGAGAAAATAAAAACATGTTAGAATTATCGCTATTAATACACTACACATAAGGCAAGGACATTACAATAACTGATCTTCGGAAATTTCTATTAGGAATAATAGGAAGAGGTCAACAATCGAGTAAACAGGATGATCAACAATCGGTTTTACAGGCTGTAGCTATCATCACATTATTATACGGCATTATTTTACAATTGCATTATTTCCATAACTGCATTATATAGTTTTCTTCTGGAACCTCCATGTTAAAGATATTTGGAATATGCCTGTTGAACTGAAGATATGTAGAATGTAAAATTTGATCTTCTGAGTTTTATCTGCCTCCAAAAAAAAGATTCCACGGAGATATTCAGGGGCTTTACCAATCAAATAATCATCAAATCAACTTACTGTAAACAAAGACGGCGGGATGTAGCTTCACGACACACGACAAATTGGCTATATCTGGCAAAGACTTGGCTAGTCCACACTGCAGCTTCACAATGATGAGCACCAGTTGTACCGCCAAGAACCTGGCTCGAGGAGTGCGGCCTACTGACATGGCCGCCCGGACCAGCATCACTACTCCCCACATGCCAGATAAGATGGAGGCAGCGATGAACGGTTGGAAGTATACGAAGTTACGGTGGTATAACATCTGGAAATCAAATAAAATTGGAACTTTGATTAATTCTAAACTACTGAAATTGGGTCTTGAGAAAATTAAAGGCTTGCATTGTCGACTGGGAGACATCCCATCACACAACTTTATCTAGGGTATTTCGGTGACTCGGAAAAGTCCGGGGTTTGGGTGGCAACACTGGCAACTGAATGAGAGATGGCAGCAGATGAGGAAAACTGCCCCCACCCTTTACCCGACTCCAGATTTTAACGAGACGAATATTGAAAAAAAAATACCCAGTAGGTACTTACGTAATCTTCCGACCAGATAACGACGATGATGAAGTAAATAATTCCTTGAACTATTGGTATCTGGAGGACTAAATACCGCAACCTCATCAGAGTTTGCCTGAAAAGACAAAATAACTAGGTCAATTCTCATAGGAGATGTTAGCGTAGTTAATGATAACCGTTGTTATAATATTATAACAACATACCTACAATTTCCGTGTAACTTGTTAGGTACAATTAGACTAATTGATTAAAACATAGAACAATTATACCTAAACGCGTCAAAAAGTACGTAGGTACCTATTTTTTATTTTCTAATGACTGCTGCACCCACCCACTTTATTAGGTAGGTACTTAGAGCAATCAAAAGTTGTCTATCGTAATTCCTTTGATAATTATTTACTCAGACTCAGACATACGAGTACATATCATACTAAAAAATACGAGCACTGTCCTTGCCAGCACTTCTATCAATTAGTAGTTCTCTATAAAACTAGGTGCGTCGTTACAAATAAGCTTAGATAATTGGGTAATCATAATTTACGAGTTCCGTGTTAATTAAATTATGTAGGTATACCAAAGGCTCATAAAAAAATATAAGGTTTTGTCCAAATTGCTCATAACGTCCCCAATAAAAGTATGGTAAAGTCTAAGGATGGCAATTATCAGGCTGGGGAAAAATGGAATTGAAGTAAGTTTAATAAATTGCCACAATAACACACAGACAAACAAATATGGTGTATTTCATGAAAATGTAGCAAGTTCGTATTTTTACCATTCTACCGATTCTACCAGTCTATATACCTACTTGTTCTGGAATTGAGTACCGCGACGTCAAAAAAATGGCGCAGCAAAAATTTTCTTACAACCTACAAACATTTTTGCTGCACCATTTTTATTAACTAGGTAAACGTCTCTAATATAGTAGAAATATAAAAAAAACAGCACTCTAATTGCGTAACACAATATCAATCACAATCTAAATAATTTTGAAGGATAGGTACTGCTAATCCATTTCTTCATATTGAATCTTATTTTCGAAAAATTGGTCTGCTTAACGTAAACAACGCAATGAATGTTGTTGAACTGTCAAAATGAAAGCCATTGCTACAGATAATGTATTACACAAGTACAATGCGTGCCACGAAAGATGAGACTTGACACACCACGTGGTTTGACATGCGCAGTACACGATTTTAGGTATCTTTAGGGGTATGAGGTCTGAGTGCGGGACGGGACCGGACGTCATAGGGGCGGCGGAAAGAGCGGGGGAGGCGGGGTCAAGTCTCATCTTTCGTGGCGCGCATTGTACCCCGCAGGTCTCTAAGGTCTAAAAAAGGCTCAACACTGTCCTACACCAAATCGTATCTATAACGTCTTATCTCGACGTAAGTAATAAAAATATTTATGAACGTAAAGAGATAATTTATCCATCCATTGTGTCTTGTTTTCAATAAAAAAATACAACTCATTCATCAACATTCTATCACGCAGTAGCCATAATAATTGCTTAGGTACTGATATTATTACAATTATTTACGACTAACTGGAAACAATAAACATATAAAA
Organism: Luperina testacea; assembly: GCA_927399505.1. Classification (NCBI taxonomy): domain Eukaryota; kingdom Metazoa; phylum Arthropoda; class Insecta; order Lepidoptera; family Noctuidae; genus Luperina; species Luperina testacea. The sequence continues at coordinate 9,352,333 of OV656768.1, read as the reverse complement.
GGTATGCAATAAGCAACATTTATAAATGGGTATTTTTCCAATGGTAAAATAATTCATAGGCGTAGAGTATGTACTACATCGTTTATCTTCCTGGTTTCTACACCATTTTTTATGATGAACTTTTCGAAAAATATGTTTTTGATATTCAAAATAGAGGTCTCTTCTATCAGTCAACTAACGTTCCCTGGAACTTGCCTGTTTTGCTCCAAAAACGGCTAAGTATAGCATGAAAAATCGGCTAAGGGCTGATTTTTCCAGTGCCAGATAATTTTATCCGAGGAATAATTTTGAATTTTTGACAGTTTTCCATACAAAATCTGACAGACGTCAATTTTATTCCACGAATAAAAATTATCTGTCGATTGAAAAATCAACTCTAAGTATAGTGTTCTTATCAATAAAAAAAATTCAATATACTAACCAATTGTAAAAATAATTTATCAGTACTTAACAGAAAGTACAGTATCTCACGAAGCGTCGAGCCCTTTACTTGTGGTTAACAAGTGTACAAACACGCTGTGAATGTGTGCATAAGCGCAGGAGCTCTCGGTACCGTTCGAGACAATGGCGAAGTCGGAAGTGTGTGTGTGTGGGCCTGTGTGTGTTAATGTGCCCACGCTAGTCGTCTTCACATTCACAGCGTGTTTGTACATTTGGTTAACATAAGTTAAGCGCGCGTCGCTTCGTGAGATAAAAATACTGCATCGTCCTACTGTTGGGCAAAGGCCTCCCCCATATAACTTTCAGTTATATTCGGTCCAGTGGACCTTTTCCAACTACTCATGTATTGTATACAATTTCAAGTATTTTACTCATATAATCGTATTTAAATGAATGCTGAGTCATGCGCAGTTCAACTTACTTGTGCAACTTCGGCCTTGGTATAACGCAACACGGCCAACAGCAGCATGGCATCACCCTCGTCTCTAGGTCAGCTCCCCCGGCACTTCTGTAAACATTAAATGTTAGTCTTAGAATATATTGATCTTCTTTAACATTCTTTGACTCAATCATATTGCGTTTCGTCGCATAATCGCACCACTGCTCTCAAAAAGGTGAAAGCAAACAACGCGAGAAAACCGGCATGTCCTAGAAACAAAAATTCGAAGGCATGGGACATTCCAACCCGCACTGGGCTCGCGTGGTAGATTACAGCCCACTCCCTCTCACGACAGCCTTGTTCCACGCACTGCTGAATATAGGCCTCCTCCCATTTGTGCCATGCTTTCATATGCCTGGTCTGTGCGAGGCTCGACCAGGTCTTAAATCTTCTTCCGCGACCTGTGAATGTAATTTTTAATTTATCTATTTTTTATTTTTGTCTAGTTACATTCACCACATGAACAACAATGACCTTCGTGGTTCTTAAAAGTAATTTAATAAAAACAATGTTTAATTTGTTGACTTTAGAGTACCTATACCTACACTTTATCATAAAATCCTGACACATTTGTCACGTCTATTTATTCGTGATATCCTGTTGATTTTATAGAAACAATACTGATATCATTATCATTATGCAGATTACCTGTGCCTGTTAAAATGATAAGCATGTTATGTTTGGACTTTCAAGCCATTATCAGACAGCGTCAATAATGGGTAGGTTGCGCGGAAGCTCCAACAACATTCTAAAAACATTATTAGACAAAGTGGACAGTCCCTTTATAAGGCACTAGGTACGGAGGCACGTGCCATTGTGTGCTGGGTCACGCCTTTTTAGTTGTATTACTTTGTAAAAGTTTACTAACATTGGTACTAACATTATATGGATTATGTGTACTTGAATGTGTATTCCGAAATAAAGAATATAATATTAACTATATTATTATTATAAAGAATGCATGACATGCATGGCTTATATTTTTATTGTTTACTCAACTTATTCATGAACTACCGAAAAATATACGGAGTGTCGGTGGCCAACTGGTTTGGGACTTCTCAGTAACCCAAGAAGTTTCGCATTGTAGAGCTATTGCACACAACCAATAGCCCATAGACATTACGTTACGAATGCGTGTTGGTGTCTGCATGGTAAACAACCTCGCACAAAACACTCTGCTTTTGTTGTATAACAAACCTCAACAAGCAGAAAAATCTATGGTAGAACTAGGATTTAGGATGTAGGTAAGAACGCGTAACGAAATTGACAGCTGTTGAAAAACCTGTGTTTTTCCATAATAATGTTCTGACCAACGCGTAATTATTTTCTCGTCGGAGGTTACAAAATTAATACTTTACTTATTACAACATCCGCGACAATTTAAGACATGGCGGTTCAGTCCAAGGAAGCTGGGTAATTTCGTTTCAACACGATGAAATCACGGATGAAGTAGCAGACGTATCTACACGAAAGAGTTCACGTTACGTAACAACTTTGCAATAGGATTACTATTCGCTGCTCTGTGGTCATGCGTAGTTCAGAGGAATTCATTATTATCCACAACTAGATAAGCTTTATGTTTACCATTAACACAGCTTTCTATTATCAATGGAGATAGCAATAATTGTGTGGAAACGATATAAAAGTTAATTGCATTGATAGCTATATCTTAGTAGTTATATGCTTGCGCAAATCGTAACAGATAGTCAAGAGAAATCGCATGCCAGTACTATTAACGCATTACTGACACCAATAAGCCTAGTACTTGCCATCAATTTCTTCTAGGTATGGTTTTGTTACATTCTGAATATTGATGTTTATCTTATATCATCTACCTGGGTAGATTCTCTCGTACACCCTTCGTACACCTATCAATTGGCGACTATATTAACAAAGCAGTCTTCCAAAGAGACCCCGTTTTAATGCATCTTTATTTGACCGTCCAAAGTCCCATTCGGTACCCCAAAAGTTCGGAACGTCCAAAGGGTTTCTTGTGTAGGGAGTATTAATCCTTTAATTGTTTCTTTACCAGGCAGACAGGGTGACATGATCGCTAAATATACTGGTTGGCAATAACAGACAATTAAATAAATAACCGAGTCTTATTTATTTATTCAATAACAAGATTAACAAGCAATAAATTTTCGACGACTACAAACTACAGATCAAAATTCCTATTCAAATATTTTGAATGAAAGTCACAGCCAGTCAGTAGTCAGTGTTCAGCATGAACATGTAATCCATTGGCATTGGTACTCGTTATTTATTATAAATTTATAATACATATTCACCTTTGCGAGTTGTTGTGTAATTCTATTAACTACACCAAAACAGACATCGGCGGTAGGGACATTATAGTATTTTGTTTCTCATTATTATGATGCAGCTAAAAGACATCAACGACTGATCTAGCGTTCCCAAGACCTTTAAAATGTACATGTTATTTTTTTCACATATTTTTAATTACTTCTAGACAGTTCTAGAAAGAAACTCAATCTAAAATCTCTTGATAAATTATTAAACTAATAAGGCACCTGTCCCCCAATCCCACCGTCGACGAGGACTATAGCTATCAACGAGCTCTCGCTCAGGAAACGTATGTACAAAATGTTATTGGTCCCGTGTAAGTAAAAATATATAATTATATGTATAAGGTCCCTTTAAAATATATGGACAAACTTTTAGAAATCATTCAGACAGTGGCGTAGCTAGATAACCAAGGGCCCTGGGGCAAATCAAAAAATGGGGCCCCACTGCTATCTAAACTGGTTAGGTTTTATCAAGTAAAAATATTAAATATATAAATACTTTAAAAATGCTAAGCTACTTTATCATCAGCTCTTTTTCGTGCACTGCAGGGCAGGTAATAAAATTATTAAACAATAACAACATAAATTACAATTAATACTTGGTGTAGGTATTGAGCAATAAAACGAAATAGAAAAGATTCAAGGGTTTATTATACATATAAAGGTCGGACCTACCAACTGACTAATTAACAATTATATTTACAATCTTTTCCTAGCTTTAGTTTTCGCAAAAGTATCAATGACTTCGTTTAAATCCAGGCTTGATGCGGTTTTGTTTTCAATTGCTATTAGCGATAAATGTCGGAGTCGAGTTTGGCCCACACTATTTCTTAAATAATTTTTTATTATTTTTAATTTGCTAAATGACCTTTCAGCTGCTGCAGAAGTAACAGGAATTGTAAAGAATAATAACATTGCTGTAAATACTTCCGTTAGGTCGCATTCTAGCACTCCATATTTGCTCATTATTTCCTTACATAATTGGTGAACAGTCCATGCTTGAGTTAATTGAGGTAAAACTAGGTGGTAAATATTAATAAATTGAAGTGAAAAGCTAGGACCTATTATATCTGAATATTTTCTTTGAAATTCGTCACACTTTTGTAATAAAGTTGCTTCATCAACATGTAATAAAAAAGTTGGTGTTAGAAAATCGAATATTTGACAGACTGCACTCATACCAGTAAAACGTGTATTTAATTGAGCTATTAATGTGTCTAGTACATTATTGAAAATCTCAATTTTAAATATTTCTTCTCTGTTTGGAAATCGGTGATCAGCAGCTAATTCATCAAAATGTTTTTTAACTTTCCTTTGCCTTTTTTCCTGAAAATGGGTATCTAAACCATATTTTCTTGCAGTTTCACTGGCTTTGCACTTGAATAATTCGAAATCATTTCTATAAATTTGCAACTTTGCTTTGGTCTCTGCTAAAGCTTTACTTGCCTCGCCCAAATTGATGTCGCATTTCTGTAAAGTTTTGGATGCATAATTGATTTCATTCAATACACTGTACATGAATTCGCAAAGCAACACGAACTCGAAATTTAGCATTTTTGTTTTAATACTCTCTGCTTCACTACGCTCATCTTTATTAGGACTCTTTAGAACTATTTCTGATAATGCTTTGATAATATCAAAAAAACGAAGTTTTATTGCAGATATCGTATTGACCCTACTGGACCATCTAGTCGGATTTAGTTTTTTCAAAGTGGAGTCCGATTCGCCAGTGAATTTTGACAGTAGGTCCCAACGTTTGATACTGTTTCCGAAAAAGTTATACAAATCTTGCAACGTTGCGAAAAAAATCTGTATTTCCACACAACTGCTAACGGCATCATTTATCACCAAATTTAAATTATGAGTGGCGCAATGTACGTACTCCGCGTTAGGCTGGATATCCTTAATATGTTTTTGTACACCATTATATACACCACTCATCACACTGGCTCCATCATAACCTTGACCCACACATTTTTTTAAATCAATATTTTTGTCGATAAATAATGTAGTCACTTGGTTGACTAAATCTGCTGCGCCATGTTTGATGGCTGCATAAAAGCCTAGAAACACTTCTTTTACTTCTACATCAATTGGCTGTCCATTTTCCGATCTGGTTATTACTGCATACCTCACAACAATGCTTAGCTGATCTACCTTCGATATGTCCTGTGTCGTATCCATTATGATGGCGAAAAACGGTGACGCTCTAATTTGTTCTAGTAGATGGGTTTCGAGTTTGGTCCCCAAGCTCTCAATCATTTCATTCTGAATTGTTGCACTCAAATATCTTGTAGATCCTAAAAACATAAAAAAAACACAATTTCAAAAAAGTCCTGATAATAAATAGTTAATAATTATAAACAAAATAAAATGATAAAAAACTTAGAAATAATAATTATTACCTTTGGGCATATCCAAAACTTGCCGCAAAATGTGATCATATCGGGCGACAAGCTCTACAAAGGACAGAAAATTTCCATGGTATCCTGCCTGACTTAAGTCTTCTCGATGTCCTCTCAAAGCCAATGAACTCTTTGCTAGGGTAAGTATGATATCGAATAACCTTTGAAGAACCATTTTCCAAAATGATGCTTCTTTGCGAATGTCATTTTCAAGTTCCTTGTCGATAGTATTATTATCATTTTTTTTCCAAAATTCATACACAGCACATGCTTCCGTATGGCCACTCGAACAACTGTGTTGTTTAATTCTTTCTGATAAATGCTTCCAATCTCGAATTCCTGTACACCAAACATTATTCCTTTGTGAAGCAAATAACCAGCAGGGTTGACAATAGGCAGCGTCTAGTATTTTGGAATAACACAACCAAAAACGATTAACTGGTCCATATTTAGATCTTGAAACGTAGTACGATTTTGAAAAACACCTATTGTTCTGGTTGATGTCTGTTGGAAAAGGTCCTGAAGGCTGTAAAGGCCCCATATCAAGAATTTGACGTTTTTCGTTATCACTTAATATTTTGTTCGTGAAGTTTCCCAAGTCACAAGAAGATTTATCGTACACATTTTCGAAAAATGTAGAGGTCTGTGGTTCCTCCAAATCCTCCGCTCTTATGTGTGCCATGCAATCATCATCCACATTCACATGATCGGTGGCGGAGGTATCTCCAACTGCAATAATTGTCGATTCTTCTTCAGTAGGCTTCTCAACCAACACTGCAGTTACCACATTATTTGAGTCACTATCAATAGAAATATTTTGTCCAGAAGTACTTATAGAAGGCTGACTAAAAAACTTGTCAATTTTGGGCAATTTTTGTTTACTATCTTCTCTTTCTTGGCGTTGTTTGCGATTAAATGCACCACTGGGATTCTTCTTTTTGTCCATAATTTTAGTTTTCTAATTTATTTATGCAATATTTATATTAGATTGTGCTCGAGTAGGTACTCACTGTTCACTGACGACGTTAAAAGTAAAAGGAAGGAGAAACGTAATGATACGCTACAAGACGTCGTTGGGGAATCCCCGGCAAACATTTTATCGCCGCTAGTGTTACCACATTTAACAGTGGAGACCAAGAACGATCTCCTCGCGCGCGGACCTGAATTAATGCACCTACTGCAGGTGACCTGCATTTTTTTCACGATATTTCGCGTTATACAATGAGTAGCCGAAATCCATAGATTTGACATGATTGATTGACGTAACAGACATCAATATGAATGGTAATAAAATCAAATAAAATTGAACCACTATATTGACCAGTACTAAAAAGTTTATTAACATCAGCTTACTTATTCCTGATACAGCATTAATTTTTTAACCGTTCTCGAAAAAAAAATCTTGACTCGAATTCACAATAAAACGCACAATCGCTATCCGTCAAATTGACAACACTGCCAACCCACAGAAAGAATTTAGGGGAAATCCCTAGGTATAACTTCCGAATTTCTCTCAACTGAGTTGCCATGATTAAAGTCGGGTTGCAACCTGTCATATTTATTTTGAAAATGGGAGAAATTTTCAAAAGTTCAGTTCGATCGAGATTTTCTGGTAAGGATTCGAGGGCCCCCTGAGCTTGAGGGCCCCGGGGCACTGCCCCGCCTAGCCCCTAGGTAGCTACGCCACTGCATTCAGATCACCAAAATAAGGACGATGGTAAAAAAATATATAAGTTTTCTTATATATTTTTACGCATATATACTTACAAGAAAAATAATCAGCTAACGAAAATACACTAATAATAAAATCACTTTAATCAGTGTTTTTTTTTTGCTTGGATATCTTTAGTTAGACGTACTGAGCGCTGTGTTAAACTTTGTCCATCTATTTTTTTAATGGGACGCTGTATACACAATACAAGGTGTTTAGTAGAAGGATCGACACAATGTTTTGAGGTTAGGTTTCGTTATCAACTGGTCTATTTACCACTGGACTTTTGGGTGTTGTGCCTTTGTGGGTCTCATTCTAATTCTATGGTGTCGTTCATGTCAATTTAATAATATGTAGTGCGTGTGCTTGAGGCGTGCCCAAATTAAACTGAACTAATTGAGTTGTGTATAAAATGTCGTGGTTTCATTATTCACCTGTTGAAATTAAGTCGTGTCGAAATGGGTAAATAGCGCCAAGCTTGGATCCAATCACGACTTTGTTGTAATATACATATTTATGATGTCATCTGACAGTTACATCGTTACAAAAATATAATTGTATAAATTTTTTTATTGGTAGTAAATATTTATTTCTAACGCACTTAGCCCATTTTACAATTTAACACTAAAATATATAAGTATATTATATACAAGTATATAATAAAAAAAAGGAAAAAGAAAAAGGCAGGAGCTCATTGGGCATCAAAAAATTCGTCCGCATCGCTGTCAATGGGATATAGTGCCCACAAGGCTAGCAGCATTACCACGTTGGAAGGTAATGCTTATTCTTTGGGCTAAAAATAGGCCAGCCCTTTGGTCACGCGTAGAGTCGACCAACCGCATGTCACTCGGACCCGAAGGCCCTAGTATTTCAACCCCAAACGGCTCAAATATATAGCTCCCAAAAAGGTTGTTATATTTACGCAGTTTGAGGTTTTCTGCTCCTGCAGCAGCCGCCCCAGCACAGCCCACCGTGCTAGGAAGATGGGATGACGCGAGGATGTCGACACAGGTAGCATCCCATGTAGATTTTTAAGGCCTGTATTAATGCCGATAACCTTGAGCATTTGGGCGGAGCTAACGACCCCTTCTCCGCGCCACTCCGCTACCCGCATGTAACAGAAAATGTGCGGTTGTGTGCGCCGCCACCACGGTTTGCCTCGCCTAGTCTCGTCACAGAGTATCGAAATCACAGAAGGTCAAGTCATCGTGAAAGTTAAATAATTATGTGTACCACATATACAGGATGTCCCAGAACTCAACGTCAAGCCGAAACGGGGTGACAGGATTGATCATAACCATCACGAGAAAAATATAAAAAAAATCTATCCCATGCAGTTTGAAAATTATGGGCATTTTAAGAAAAACCTAGAAATTTGATCAAACTGTACCATTTTTCGGTTATTGTGGTTATTCTTTTTTATTTTTGTTCAATTAAACTTTGGAAACGTAATCCTAAATAACATTTCTAGAATCCCAATAAAAAATAATGACACGATTGCCTCAAGTTTCCGAGAATTGAGACTATTCGTTAAACTACGAATTTAAAATTTTCAAGATTCGTCGACTTTGATTGGCCCTCCTTTAAAAAAAATGTACTAGAGTGCCTTGGCAAGTGGTATTAAAAGTTGGCGCGTTTAATCAGAATTCTAAAATGGTACAATACTTGTTAGTTCCATACAATAAAAAAGAGTAAAAAAATTAAAACCTCAAGTAACCCGATTTTTGCTATCTCAGTTAAAATGTTTTTGATTCGCACAAGCTCTAGGTAGGTTCTTAATTTTAAGGCAAAATGATGAGAGAGACGGATAGTGGGTATGTTTGCCATGAGTGAGCGAGACAGATAGTGACGCCACTTTTATTAAAGTGAAAAAAGTGAAAAAAAGTTAGTAAAATAATGAAAAATCTTGATCTAGTTTAATTTAGGTTTGTTGGAATAAAAGTCAGATAGAGAAATAACATTTTTATTACAATAAATGTTCAAATTGTTTACCATCAGCCTCAATACAAGCCCTACATCTTCTTAAGGCCAGGATCTTCGAGCGTAGTAGGCATTTAGCGTTCCCTCCGTCCTCGCGTGGCAAATCCCGCGAACGCGCAGTTCGAATGAGCTCGCTGACCCCTGTCAAGGTCATCTATATTGTGAATCGGCCCTATTCTTGAAATATAGGGCTGCTCGCCTACAGTATTTTAATTTAATCATCCCACTTTAGTTTCTTTCTAGTTTTGTGATTGTAAATATTATATTTTTAACCGACTTCTAAAAAGGAGGAGGTTCTCAATTCGGATGTTTCTATTTTTGTTTACGTATGTTCGGGCATAACTCCATCGTAAATAAACGGAATGCAATTTTTATTTTTTTGTATAGATCTGATGATGATTTTCGGAGACAAACAAAAAATCAACCGCGATTGCTGCTATAGCATATGTAATCGCAATCACACAACATAACATCATGCCTGTACCCTTCAAAGGGTAAGGCAGATGTGTTCAATAGCTTTCTGTCACTGATATTCACATAGCAAGTAGTGATATATGAATTTGTTTGGGGTAGGTAGGTACAACTAAAAAGTGAAAAATTAAAACTTTTTTACAAAAAAAAAACAACCGACTTCCAAAAAAAAAACACTACAAAGTGAAAAATAACTTTAGTTTCGAAAGTCGGTGTCAAAAAACATTCGAATTGAGAACCTCCTCCTTTTTTGAAGTCGGTTCAAAACGAAAATGCAGAACCAGCGACACCGACTTCCGAAATGAAAGTTATTTTTCACTTTGTAGTGTTGTTTTTGGAAGTCGATTGTTTTTTTTATATAATGTTATTGTATAGAATTTATGTCAATATTTCTGGTGTTAAGTTTTTAGGGAATTATAAGTATAGCAACATAATTAATTTTATTACCTACTAACAATTGTTTTTAATTGCTACCTAATATTTTTTTCATGACTGTTACAGCGCTTCCGCATTAGGTACCCTTTCTTTTTTTTTTGAGGATGGGAAATCATCAAATGACCCCTCCCGCTCTGGGTGGAGCGGAAGGGATTGTCAGGCTCTGACTAAAACCCACCCGTGTTCCTTCCTTAGCCCTTTATGTTCCGGGGTAGCGGTAACCCTTTCGGACAATCCTGCTGCCCCGGCTAGTAATTAGTTTTTGGAGAAAATTCAGGTCTTTTAGGACTAGCCGAGCGGCAACATGTTTCATACCCAAGTGATTATTTAAAATAATACGGATCGACTCGTGAGGTACAAACAGTACCTCACGAGTCGATCCGTATTATTTTATCCTAAAAGACCTGAATTTTCTCCAAAAACTCAATCGTTTATGAGTCGCTGAAGACATGCTAGAACGAGTCAATTCCGACCCAACATTTATGAAACGCATTGTTACTGGTGACGAGACGAGTTTGACATGCAAACTAGTCAACACGCTTCGGAGTGGCGCCTTCCAACTGAACCGAAACCGAAAACCAGTCGATCAAAAGTCAAAGTCATGTTGACTGTTTTCTTTGACTATCGCGGTGTTGTGCACACGAAATTCTTACCGGGAAGGTCAAACGGTAAATAAAGTATATTATTTGAACGTAATGCGGCGTTTAAGAGAGCAAATTCGAAGAAAATGGCCAGATTTGTGGAAAGATAATTGTTGGATTTTGTACCACGATAATGCACCTTTGCACAAGGCCATCATTGTGAAAGAATTTTAGCGAACGAATGAGAATTCAGGGCGTAAACTAAACTCAGTTCCGGAAAAAGCGTTTGAAATTTTCTTTGATGATTGGATTATTCGTTGGCGTAAGTGTGTCGTTTCTGAAGGAGCATACTTTGAAGGTGATCAAAGTAAATTTGGATGAATAACTAACATTTTGTGTATTATTGATTCCCTTGGTACTTCTTTGACAGAGTAGTATTTTAGTATTTCTTATTTCTAATAAAGAATTTTTTATCCTGTGTATTATGTTGTAATGAGCTTTATCAGAATTTACTAAGTCCAAAGTATTTATTTATTTATTTTATAATTTATGTACACACAGTAAAATACATTGGGACATGACATGATTATAAATTGAGTACAAAGGTACTGCTTATTTCTTAAGAAATTTCTTCCAGCAGACCTGCGAAAGGAGAAGTAAAAAAGAAATGTAGACAATAGTGTGTGAGAACAAGAAGAGAAAAATATGAATGTGTGAAGTCTAAACTAATAATAAATAACTAATTTATGCCCGCGACTTCGTACGCGTGGACTATAACTCATTTATTAAACATACCCTATGTGATAGATGAAAACCAAAGCTACAGAATATCGAAACTCCCATCAAAATCCCTCCAGTAGTTTATTATCTATCAGACAAAAATTCCAAAAAACGGATCGTAAGGGTAGTGCGGAAGCGCTGTAACAGTCTTGAAAGAAAACTTTCTTCTGCGAAGCAGTCATGCTAGCGAAGGAGGTGGCGGGATGGCTGAGGGACAGAGCCTCACGTCCCAGACGCCGCGGGAGACGCTCCGGGCGTCGGGAGCCGAGTGACGACCCCGGCCACCGTAGGCGCAGGCCTGCGGACGGAGACTCGGAGAGTAATGGGTAGCTCACCGTCCGATCAGGACCAAGCCCGAGCCTGACGGCACGTACTTGTTCCACGCGCGCCTCAAAGAGATGTCAGCAATAGGGAAGGGGCCCGTCAGGGCCGAAGCCTGCCGGGGCAGCAGGATTGTCCGAAAGGGTTACCGCTACCCCGGAACATATAGTGCTAAGGAAGGAACACGGGTGGGTTTTAGTCAGAGCCTGACAATCCCTTCCGCTCCACCCAGAGCGGGAGGGGTCATTTGATGATTTCCCATCCTCAAAAAAAAAAAAGAAAGGGTACCTAGTGCGGAAGCGCTGTAACAGTCATGAAAAAAATATTAGGTAGCAATTAAAAACAATTGTTAGTAGGTAATAAAATTAATTATGTTGCTATACTTATGATTCCCTAAAAACTTAACACCAGAAATATTGACATAAATTCTATACAATAACATTATATAAAAAAAACAATCGACTTCCAAAAACAACACTACAAAGTGAAAAATAACTTTCATTTCGGAAGTCGGTGTCGCTGGTTCTGCATTTTCGTTTTGAACCGACTTCAAAAAAGGAGGAGGTTCTCAATTCGAATGTTTTTTGACACCGACTTTCGAAACTAAAGTTATTTTTCACTTTGTAGTGTTTTTTTTTTGGAAGTCGGATGTTTTTTTTTTTGTAAAAAAGTTTTAATTTTTCACTTTTTAGTTGTACATACCTACCCCAAAAAAAATCATATATCACTACTTGCTATGTGAATATCAGTGACAGAAAGCTATTGAACACATTTGCCTTACCCTTTGAAGGGTACAGGCGTGATGTTATGTTGTGTGATTGCGATTATATATGCTATAGCAGCAATCGCGGTTGATTTTTTGTTTGTCTCCGAAAATCATCATCAGATCTTCACAAAAAAAAATTGCATATCCGTTTATTTACGATGGAGTTATGCCCGAAGCGTGCCATTTGTGACAATATCCATTGACATAAGTACAAGCAGGTACTTACTTATTTACCTATTTATTTTTCACTTTGTAGTGTTTTTCGGAAGCCGGTTGTTTTTTTTTTGTAAAAAAATTTTTGTTTAGTAGATTTAATAAAAAACTTATTGACGAATTCAAGCAATTATAGTAGTCTATAATTGCTCTTTGCCATATTATTACTTATTGACGAATTCAAGCAACCAAAAACAGCACAATATACCCAGTTATTGTGCTGTTTTTGGTTGCTTAAATTCGTCACCAAGTTTTTTATTAAATCTACTAAACAAAAATTTTTTTACAAAAAAAAAACAACCGACTTCCGAAAAAACACTACAAAGTGAAAAATAACTTTTATTTCGAAAGTCGGTGTCGTTGGTTCTATATTTTCGTTTGTTGACACCGACTTTCGAAATTAATGTTATTTTTCACTTTGTAGTGTTTTTTTCGGAAGTCGGTTGTTTTTTTTTTTGTAACAAAGTTTTTATTTTTTACTTTTTAGTTGTACCTACCTACCCCAAAAAAATTAATTTATCACTACTGCCATCTGCCTACCCTTTTACAGCGTACAGGCGTGATGTTATGTAGTGTGATTGCGTAAACAATGCATACTTAGGCTATAGGAGCAAACGCGGTTGATTTGCTAGCATTTATTGAAGAGTTCCGTTGTCTGTCTCCGAAACTCCTCATCAGATCTTTACGAAATTTAAATAGGACCATTTCGGAATAAACCTCGTTCTAACAAAAAATTTTGAAAATCCGTCTATATATGAGGAAGTTATGCCCGAACAAGTAGTATAAGTATACGGGCGACACAAAGGAGACAGAAACAGAAGTCACGAACACGATATCTCAAAGACGTAGGTATGAAAAGTGAAGCACATAAATGAGATTGACTTCTGTACCGATCTATTTTGTGCGGGCGGTGTCACCCGACATCAAAGGCATTTCGCTACCTACTGTAGAGAAATAATAAATTTCGTAAAACTGTAACAGCCAGGGTCAATAGGAATAAATGAATAAAAATTATAACTTACCATATTTCTTTCGCGATTTTTTTTGCCTTCAACCGTGATTTAGTCCTAATTTTATTTCTTTTATTTGCCATTTTCACCAAATCACAAATATAAATTGTCTTAATAACTATTATACAATAAAATACAAATTATTTACACAAGAACAAATAAACAAACAAAATCTAAACTATGGTATTTTTAAATATTTTCAATTTATTTTATTTCGAATTAATATTATTTACGGAACAGAAGCGAAGCGCGCGCGCAAATATTTGGCATAGGTCCCTCCTCGGTAACGTCCCGCGGGACACTGGCAGGCGACGCGTTAATCGAAAAACTTGAAATAATCGATAAAAAAATATATAAATTTAATGAAAAAAAACGAACAGGTAGATTCGATTCCAAAATGAATTACCTATAAATTGATATTATTTATAAAATATGGAGTATTATAGTACTCGTTTAAAATGAAATTTGCTTGTAAAAAAACTGCAAATCGGAGTTACTTCAGTATTTTTTTCTATCGAGAAAATTTTATTGCATCGTGTATTGAACGAGTACATGGTAAAGAGAAAGAATGCATCCTAAATATATATTTATTTCAGATTCAAAATGTTATAATTTGCCTATCAAAAGTGAATTCTAAAACAGGCAAAACCAGGATACCTGGCCTTAAAAAAGATCTACTTATTAGTCGGGCATATCTTCAAGAGTTGATCTCCTCAGCTGCTTGAGAAATGCGTTCACGCAGGTCGGCTACGTTCTCAGTGGGCTTATTTATTGTAATAAAAAACGTTATTTCTCTATCTGACTTTTATTCCAACAAACCTAAATTAAACTAGATCAAGATTTTTCATTATTTTACTAACTTTTTTTCACTTTTTTCACTTTAATAAAAGTGGCGTCACTATCTGTCTCGCTCACTCATGGCAAACATACCCACTATCCGTCTCTCTCATCATTTTGCCTTAAAATTAAGAACCTACCTAGAGCTTGTGCGAATCAAAAACATTTTAACTGAGATAGCAAAAATCGGGTTACTTGAGGTTTTAATTTTTTTACTCTTTTTTATTGTATGGAACTAACAAGTATTGTACCATTTTAGAATTCTGATTAAATGCACCAACTTTTAATGCCACTTGCCAAGGCACTCTAGTACATTTTTTTTAAAGGAGGGCCTATCAAAGTCGACGAATCTTGAAAATTTTAAATTCGTAGTTTAACGAATAGTCTCAATTCTCGGAAACTTGAGGCAATTGTGTCATTATTTTTTATTGGGATTCTAGAAATGTTATTTAGGATTACGTTTCCAAAGTTCAAATGAACAAAAATAAAAAAGAATAACCACAATAACCGAAAAATGTTACAGTTTGATCAAAATTCTAGGTTTTTCTTAAAATTCCCATAATTTTCAAACTGCATGGGATAGATTTTTTTTCAGATTTTTCTCGTGATGGTTATGATCAATCCTGTCACCCCGTTTCGGCTTGACGTTGAGTTCTGGGACACCCTGTATTTACAATGGTCCAGTTTTGGTTTTATTTAGGTATTATCTATTGATATGGATGTACTTTTCGGGCTATGGTTACGAATAAAATTGTTAAAAGCTTTCGAGGCCGTGAGTAGAAGCTATACCCTTAATATAAATCAGCCTGGCTTGCCATGTGGTAAACAACTTAATGTATCTTTTTAACTAAAATTAATGGCTAAATGTGCTGCTAAGCGCAAAACTCAAGAATGGCTGGACCAATTCGGTTTTTTTTTAAATATTCGTTGAAGTCTTAGGAAGGTTTCTATGAAGAGAAGAAGGGTAGGTAGGCATGTACGTTGATAGGTAGGTAGGTATGTAGGGTAGGTAGGTAGGTAGGTAGGGTAGGTAGGTAGTTAGGGTAAGGCAGATAGGAAGGTAGGGTAGATAGGTAGGCAGGTAAGGTAGGTAGGTAGGTAGGTATAGGTAGTATAATTATCACTAGTGTATGTCATATTATTTGTTATATTTTTTATAAACAAATATATTATAACTAAAATTCAGCTGAATAATCTTCAAGTTCTTCGACAGACCTTACAAGATGCTTGTGAGTCACCATGTCATCCAATAGAGACCGTAGTTTTTGAATGCCCAAATCATCTTGTTCCTAAAATGAATGCAGTTATACATATATTTACAAGTAAAACAAAAATATAGGTTCATAATTTGTAAAAAAAAATACATTCACATCCAAATCAACAGAATCACCTTCAACTTCTCTGGTAGAACTAATTGATTCACTACGTATAGGTAATGATTTTTTTATTTGATTTAATTAGTTGAATAATATTATTGACCCACTTTAGCCCACATGGATAGTAATGATAAGTGATAATTATAATAAAAAACATGACTACCAATTTGTTTTTCTAATTTTATGTAGTCTGTGCCACCCGCGGTCTGCGATAGGCTGATTTAATTGATTGATTGATGTCACCCGCGACGATAGAAGTCGAGTAAAAAGTATTCGACTTTCGATCTGCCATAGAGAGATTTGATCCATATGATTGACCCTATCGATTGATGCCATAAAAGTACAGGGTATTATTTTTTCGGATTTTAGGCGGTTCGATTCCCGAGAGCGGCAAGCGAATTTTCGAAAATCTTTGAACGCAGATTTGTTTTTTTTTAATGAAGGGATTTTCCTTTGAGTAAAATTTGCTATCTCCAGTGTTTAGAGTACTTGCCCTCTAGGTGAGGTTAAAAAAATCCAGCCTGTATATACATATATATTATTGAACTACTACTTTTTACTATTGTATGACATTATTATTTTTAATTCCTTATTTTGTTGACTGATCTGTATTTACGATAATTTTATTTTCAATGACATTGTACAGACGCCAGCACATCAAGTTACTACAATCTGTCAGATTTCTTTAATAGATTTTCAACTTTATCACTAAAGCATAAGGTTCAAAGTTGATTGCGAAAATTTGACAGTTTCGGGTAGGTTGATGTGCTTGGCGTCCGTACTTTATTGAATAGTGAAATTAACAGTTAACATTTTTGTTTTATATTTGCACACCTTATATGGTTATTAACAGTGTACCATTTGACCTTTTTTAACATCCACTGAACCTGTTTTATGCAAATAAATGATTTGATTTGATTTTTTTATTTGAAAATAATTACGCCGGTAATCAATAAATTGACAAATTATTAGCAAGTACGTAACCTATAATCATAATTAATACCTACTTTAGGAGCATTTTCAGTTTTGTGTCACAATATGTCACAAATAATCGCAACGCATCAGAATAATAGACTTTACTTAGGCACCGAAAAGTAAAATTTATAATATTGGCTGAATCATTTCGTGGACGTGGACCTTCTGTGATCATTCACTACTAGTACTTACGACTTTCGTTTGAATGAGGTAGGTATTTTATAAACAGTACCTATGTACACAGAGTAATGGACAGCGCATAAGTTTCATAAAACCCCGCTTGGGTAGGTCAGTTTTTGTTTTTGCAGTAATATTTTACGATTTTATTTCGTAGTGCGGAGTTCTCGCAACGCGACATACGTCCACCTAGCAACACGATGCGCCCCGCACTAAATTTATGGACGAGTGCGGGGGTGATCTAGACGCAGTCCTTTATCAGAGGCCTTTTTAATTTATTATCATAAAAATAATACATATTTTAAAAAAGTAACAAAACCAAATTATTCTCCTTTGTATTGCGAAGATGTAGATATATTTTTTTACACTCTTTTGATAAAAAATGAAGGAGTAAAACGGTTTCATCTCAATGATTTGGAGGTGATTTGGTGATTTTTTTTTAAATTAAGTGATACCGGTAGAAAAATTATGGCTAAACCAAATTACGTATTATATCATGAAGATTACTAAGGATTTTTTTCAGATGTAATTTCTCTGTAAATGCCGACAAAAAATGGCTTCATCTGCATGCTTTTTTCAAGCTTTTTTCGAGAGAGCGGCCTTAAATCAATGCTTTTAATATTTCTACTTGTGTTTTTTGTACACCATTATTATCGCAAAATAATTAACTACGAACTCAAAATAGCAAAACCTATTTCAAAATGTCAGAGTTATTATTGTTAAAGATTTAATTGCTTCCTTATTTGGTGCAAAAAATACAAAGGAGATAAATTGATTGAATAATGAATACGGACCTAACGAACTGTTCAGTACCCCCGCATTCTGCCACGACCAGGCAGAAGAAGTGGTACAGCGCTATCATGACTGCCTCCTGGGCTATCGCTTCACAAGGCACCCGGGATCTGGGCAGTATTAGCGTTATGAACGCTGTCACTGCCACGATCTGAAACAAAGAAATCAAATATTACACACAACTGTTTATAACCTAACCCTTAAAGATCTGATGGAAAATTCCCGTAGGTATCTATTTTTTTTTTTAAAGTTCGCATAACTTCAATCTCCGATTTGTCAAAAATAACTCAAACTTTCATTTTTTTTTACATGATTGTCGCTGATGTGATATTGTGAATAAGGGAATTAGCCTTCTGACTTCTACATCAAACTCATGTAAGTACGATGCGGTAAAAAACTTTGATCCATTAATTGACTTCCGCGAATCTTTTGCAGATTTCTAGATGGATAAAGATGGATTTGACTTTTTATTTGGTTTCTGAATTTTGTTCGCACAAAAAGATAATGGATTTCGGAATGCGAGACCCTGATATCCATTAGCATTGTCCTATCTGAAAATCCACTGATGTTTAGTATAGCCGATAGCGTACAAATATGTATTGTCTAAGTACGTCATAAGTTCCAAAAATATATCCTATTATTACTTGTATTACCTTTACTACTTAGGTAGATATTGTATTGTGTATACGAATTTGAATGAAACCTACGTCGTGGATATTGCAATTTGTGAACAAATCAAACAAATAAAACAAACAACAAAACAAACAAACAAACAACAAAAACAACAAACAACAAAAACAATGAAATAAGACGTTATTGATGCAAGCCTCTACAGTCCTTTCACAATTATATTTTTACCTCTAACTTTGCATCACTGTCCAAATCACAGTGATCTTTATACATTTCTTATTCTACCTCTCAACTGTGGGAAAATCAAATTTTGATTTACTTACCAAAAAAAAAGTAAGTGTGTCTCATAAGGTATTCATAAGTCACAGTTGAGCTCTTGGTTGCTGTTGAGTTGTTGCCTTTGACAAGTCTGTCAAAATCATTGTGATCTTTATTATCGTCACAATAAGGGTGCTGTTAGGTTGCTGCTGTCATAGATAAACTATCTGTGAACTGTCTGTACTTGTCATATCTTCTAATCTTCTTGTGTATTCATTGTTTTAACTTGAAATACGTCAAAAGTGTGAGAAAATACATATATGTATACACTTTATTAGGATGGGTGACATAAAAATATTCAAATTAATTAAAATAATAATATATATACCTATTATGTTTTATTATTTTTTGTCTGAGTAATAAAATTTAGCAATAGTATTTCTGACTTTATTAAAATAACAATTTTAGTATTTTAAATTTTATATGGTTTCTTAGCCTAATTTTGTTATAAATAATAATTAATTCATAAAACATATACCTAGATAAAATTTTAATTTTCCATTATAAAATGAATACAATTCCCACGTATTGCTAGCTGTGTTTTGCCATGGTTTACCCTTTTGAATATGAAGTTTTTAGTTGCCAACAGAAAAGCTAGCCGAGGTCAGTCCGTGGATGCCACAGAGTACATTTTTATAATGCGTCCATTTCATATCGAGACCCGTCCGTGCATCGGGAAGCATTTAAGTCGTTGGTCCCAACAATTGTCCTTTGACAGTCGTAACGGGTCCAGTCAGCCCAGGTCACAACAAGGGGTTCGTGTTAACGAGTAACTAGACAGTGGAGAACAGACGCTCCACGTCAAACACTGGTTTCGCTGTATCCAGTTAGAATGAAAGCCGACCCCAACATAAGTACTTAGTTGGGAAAGGGCTACACACAGTACACACACATAAACTCACGCTTTCTTCCCATGAAGGTAGGCAGAAACTACAGAACGCCACCTGCTACGGTCCTTACATACTCCTTTTGGAAAGGCTCCATCTATACTAATAATAAAGCTAAAGAGTTTTGTTTTTTTTTGTTTGAACAGACTAATCTCTGGAACTACCAGTCGGATTTGAAAAAATCTTTTTGCATTTGATAGCACAATTCTTGAGGAATGCTTAATATGCTAATTTTACCATCACGCTAGAACCCTTATTGGCCGAGTAAAAAGAA
Organism: Luperina testacea; assembly: GCA_927399505.1. Taxonomy (NCBI): domain Eukaryota; kingdom Metazoa; phylum Arthropoda; class Insecta; order Lepidoptera; family Noctuidae; genus Luperina; species Luperina testacea. Next base: position 9,332,205 of record OV656768.1, on the reverse strand, counting down.
AAAGAATTAAAAAAAAAAAATTATAAGTAAAAATGTAGTAGGTAATAGCGCGGACGGGCGATGGGCTGCGACGCGGTGGGCCGGGGTTCGAAATTTCACGCGGACGAAGTCGCGGGCAGAAGCTAGTTGGTAGATAAATGAAGTTTTTACTTGTTGTTTCTTTACTTCTTTCCATAATAATAATCATTGTACGTGTTTAATTACGTATCATTTGTAATTAAGTAGTCGATGCAACTATGCAAGTCTTTCCCACAGCTTGCTTGAGTATTTCAAATCGGTCAAGAACAAGTAACAAAGCATCGGAAATATTTAAATTCTTATTCACAACCATTGTGCATCAATTGAGGTCATCAAATAATAAGTTAATGAAAAACATATCAATAGCAATCAATATCAAGAAAAATAGAATTGATTTATTTGTTCATAATGCTTAGGTATAAATGCAGATGTATTTTTTAGAGAAAACTGTACATGTTGAATGCTGTGTCTTTTGTAAATTATATGTCACTCATGATTTCCTTATAGGAAAAAAACTGTTAGGTACTCATAAGCACAAGGAAACGATCGGCTTGTGTGAAAATCATAAAGGCTCCTACAAACAGGCGCAACACGCGATATAACCGCGCGCGATACAAAGGCACCGCTCGTTGCGCGACTTGTGGTGCCTTTGAGTCGCGCGCGATTTTATCGCGTGTCGCGCCTGTTTGAAAGAGCCTTAATGGCTAAAAAGGGGGTGAATACTGAGATGACGGCGATGGCAATGATATACCTAATAGAGATGAGATACTATGTATGGGAGAGGAAAACATGCTGCGACATGGTGCTGATGACCCTTGATTTGCAAAATTAGGTTATGCTCAGGAGGACTTAAGGTTGAAGACAGGTCATCTAGATATGTTTGTAGCTTCACCTATGTACATTTTGTTTTCACTTAGAGACTTGAATGTCATGCCAAGACATTAAGACCAAGGAAACGAGGAATGGATTGTGTGAAAAATGATAAATAATGTTTAGAAATGGGGTGAATATTGAGATGACGGCAATGGCGATGGTATACCTAATAGAGATGGGATACTATGTATGGAATAAGAAGATATGCCGCGCGATAATGACCCATATTTTGAAAAATTTGGTTATGGTCAGGAGGATGATGACTCAGGATTGAAGGTCATCTATACGTTTGTAGCTTTATCTATGTACATTTTTTTTTCATTTGAGGATATAAATGTCACGCCCAGACATGCAAGAACTGTTGGGTCTACGTGTAGGTATAATACCTGACATATTCTTCCGGGGTCAAGCGTGCTATTACTTAACTAGTTATGTTAATCAAAAAAACTATAATATTTTATCATGTAATTGCTGGAATCTAACAATTACGTATATATTCGTTTTCACACGAATTAGGCACAGGTACACACGACGCCACATCATGCTATACATTTCCAGTATAAGCTGACCTCGCTTTGTATAGGCATTTCGTACAATAAGAAGTCAGCTTATACTGGATATTTATAGTTTGACATGTCGTCGTGCGTACCTACCTGTATTTGACTGGTTTCGATGTCAGGAGTAGAATTTTAGTCAGTTGATATAATATTTGTTTCAAGACAATCAAATTCATATTGTAATATTTCCAACTAAGACGCGATGGTATGTGCACCGTCTTCGTTCTTTAGTTCATAAACATCGAATGCGTCAACAAATCTATTAGATGCAATTAAGCAATTGCATCGATTAATTAATCATAAATATGTGGAATTAAAATGACACTTATATCAGTTATATCTCCCGGGGTTTAAAAACCTGATAGTGAGTATTTATTGCCTGCGATGTACCAGCTAGCTACTTCTATACTAATAATTTTAAAGAGGTAAAATAAATTTGTTTGTTTGGAAGTTTGTATGTAGGTAATCTTGGAGCTACCAGCCGGATTTGCATTTTGCATCTAGTCCAATTCTTGAGGAAGGCTGTATAACTTTACGCTGGGACCTAAGGAGCCAAACAAAAAGAAAAAAAGTCAAAAAGAACGCTAAGCAAAAACGAAGTATTTATTAAGTGATGGGACAACAAATTTCACGCAGGTGAAGTTGCGGGCAAAAGCTAGTATCAAATCATCATCATCACCTGAAACAAGATTAATGACCTACATTGTTCTCATATATAGAAGCAACAAGAATAATGTACCCAAGATTTTGTAATATCTTGATTTAAAAGAGTGTCCATGGAGTTTCTTGCCCGTTCTTCTCCATAGAGATCTACCTACGTTTTGGAATGTGCAACTAGCTTCAACTTCCTGACTAACAGACAGACTATTTAATTTTGACAATTCAAAAGTGCCTGTACAAGGTTCAATTGAAATAAATGCTTTGAGTTTGAGTTTGACCACTAAGTTTTAAATGAAGGTCGCAAGTCACAACTCGGAAGTTTTGGTTTTGATCCAAATCTTAACCTCATTATTTTATTACTTGGCTATTTATTCCAAACCACTATCTTCAATTATATGTCATTCCGCAAATTGCTGATTGGAATCTTTGACAAAACGTTATCGTGAAGACTAAAATTAAGTGCATGTTGTTTCACAGTGAGGCATTTTCCTAAAGATTCGGTGCCTTTACTATTGCGGTTACCAAATACCGATGAGCCCTAGCAAATAACAATGATCAATCTGCAACACAATACGTTTTCATCTTCATCCCATCAACGCAATATGGGGAGGCCATGAAGATTGCATTCTGATACTAAATCTGATAATAAAGTGTATTTCTTAGTTTCCAAAGGTCCTCCATTCTTGATGACGGTCTGTTTTTTGTCAAAGGAGTTTCAATATGTCCAAAAATAAAGACAGTTCAAACTTTGTTTTAAGTTTTTTCGAAGAAGTTAGAGATAAGGATACTGTGTAAACTTCCGTTGGGTCCGTAATTTTAAGCTAAGTCTACGTATGTTCAAAATGACTTTAACCACCTTATTAATATTATTATCTCCTACATTAGATACCTAATTCACTAGGTATTACGAATCGAACAAGCTTTTACTTATTTGCGTCTACTATTTGGTAAATATTATTTTTGACCAGCTCACCCAATTTGATGGGTGAACTGTAGGTGCCTATAGCCACAGAACGTGAAATCCTTCAAATCCATCTCCGAGTTCTCAGACTGATATTTACGGAGTGAGTCGTGAGGCTGATAATGTAAAACAGTCTTTAAGAAAGTTGACTTTTTAAATATTGTCGCGTTGCGGCATGGCGGTCATCAGAGAGCGGTATTCGTCGCCTGCAGCTTATTACGAAACCACGGCGACTTTACGCAATAATGACCCGCAGAGCCACGGACCTCGCGAACCAGTCGCGAACTTGCCACAAGGATCTATTAATATAGTTTATTTCTTTTAATCTAAGGTTATCTTTATTGCTGGACTCACTATAAATGTCAATTTGAATCATTTTGAAGGATATATATATATCCATTGGTTCAGAAAATTTGTTCAAAAAATTTGAGTGCTCAATAACATAAATACTTAACGCAATTAATGTTGTTGAACTGTCAATATAAAAGCCATTACTTCTGTTAGTGTGTTACGGAATTACCCCGTGGTGATTTAGAATGTTGGACGATGGTGATTTAATTGAAGGTTTGGTAGGTGCAAGACCCGATGCAATGGAAGGAAAGAGACTCAAAGTCGCTCTCCACACGCTGGTTAGTCTCCCATCCCCTACCCCAACCCCATCGAGAACGTCACGCATTTCACAATAACTGATGAACCAAAAGGAGAGAGACACACACATCTTTCATAGAAAAGCTTCGACAGGCTGCGATCAGTGAACCAAAATAGAACAACTAATAAAAGACCGATACTTGGAACTAAAAAAGATTACAATCTTTGTATCCAAAACTTTAGGCACTTACTTAAGTAAATAAGGAAATTGGAACTTTGTTTCTATGTATTAACCTACAAGGAAACTTATCATATTATTATGTTATTAGGAATTAGGTATAAGAGGTTATAGTTCTATACCATTGACTAATTAAAAATTATATGCACTTAATAGGAAACGTAACTCAGAAGTCATGTCATAAAATATTAAGTACTATATGTTATGACATGCCTTATGAGTATGTATGACTGCATAACAAATAGGTAGGATCTTCTATGTTGTAAGATTCCTTCAGTTTTACTAGCGAGGGAAAATAAACTAATATACAAGCTGCATGTGAATGGCTTTCATAATACCTACTAAAGATCGTAATGACTCAAATTCGATGTAAGTGCACACGCGTAACACGGGTCGACGACAGGGCTAACTGCAACCGTCGACGCGTGTCGGCGGCAGCCGATGACAACGTGTCGCTCGTGTATTTGAGTATGGTGTTCAGAATATGACATTTGCAGTGGCCTCTCGTGTCTTTGCACACTTATCTTAAAATAGTTATTTTTCGGGAAACCAATGTTCCCACAGAACAATTTAATTATGTTTTTAAACAAACGGGTCATTATAATAAATTGCATAAAATTAATTCTACGTACTTACTTCATATTTTGCTTATTTATTCGAAATCTGACTTTATAATCGAAACAACTTCAAGTTTAACTTCTTAGTAGTCAAGTACACAATACTTATTTATTACGGCAAGGTTAAGGATTACGTAAGTAAATCAAAGGACATTTAATAAACTGTTGTATGAAACAATTATTAAATACGAGTACTAATTTTATTCAGAGGACCTGGCTTGTGTTTTTCCCTATTATTGTTACACGAGGAAACTGCCTGAATTTGTTGGAAATTTCGCACTGATCCTCGTTCTATGTGGTCAAGGATGATGAAGTACTTAAATGAGTTTGTTTCAGATTTCTTAGTCAGAATCAAGGTACAGACGCCAGCACATCAAGCTACTACAGTCTGTCAAATTTCTTTAATAGATTTTCAACTTTATCTCTAAGGCATAAGGTTCAAAGTTGATTGGGAAAATTTGACAATTTCGGGTAGCTTGATGTGCTGGCGTCTGTACTTCGGAGTTACTACAAGAAGATTTGAAGAGTCGAGAGTTTAAGACACATCAAAATTCATGTAAACCGTATTCATTTTGCTGACAACATTATAAAAGATTGTTTATTTTTGGAGCTGTGGAACTGCCCACCCAAAACCTACTTACAATCCACATCCAGATGTTTGAAACACAACGAAGCCCTTTATTTATAAGCGTTACTTTTTAAGTTAAGAGAAGTCATAAATTTATGGAAAAACAACTAAGCTACATTTATTGATAAACCCCGTGAGTAAAATGAACCAGTTTGCTTAGTTAAAGCACATCTTACTTACCTTTCGTTTTTTTTTTTTTCTATATTTTATATAGACCACTGAAAGGTGCAATTTGATATCGCACCTCCGATAAAATAGGGTTACAACTCGAAAAAGGAATTTTCAGGTTGTTTTTCAGGAAAATTGAAAAACAGCGTATACCATTAAAACATATTTTCAAGTATGTATAATTTTGATCACATAATAATAATACCTAGTGTAAGAATAAAGACTGATTAACAAATCCGTGAGTTTATTTTCGCTTTTCTAAAATCCGGTTTTTCGAGTTGTAACCCTATTTTATCGGAGGTGCGATATGTTTGCTGAGTAAAGTCGATCGAATGACGGTTGATTGAGGGCACGGTCATGAAAGCTATCAGCAGGTTTGAAGATAGCTGACAAAGTGAAAACCCATTACGGAGAGTGGTAGAGGAAATTCTATACTACCTTTTAATATAAAATGACACCTGATGAAGAAGAAATTAGTTTTATTCAAACTTAAAGCACCTTTTACAGGCACTTTTGAATTGTCTAGAAGTCGGTCAGTCAGAAATATGAAATGCTATTCCAAAGTGTAGTAGTTCCTAACCTATGGAGCAGAACGGACAAGAAACTCTATGGACACTCTTTTAAATTAAATTGTTACAAAATTACACAAGTTACATCATTATAATTACATGTGAGAACGATGTAAAAATAGACGAAGTGCAGATGGAGTACGGCAAATAACAACAATTTGAAAAATAATATAAAATATCGTTTTGATAGACACCAGATACCTACTGGTAGGCATTTATTGAAAATAGCAAACAGTTTATGTAGACTAGTCTGTGTTATCTAGAAAAACTACCTACGCTTTCGGATCTCAAGAAACAAATATATATCGCACCTTTAGAATTATAGAGACCTAATTCGAAATTTGAAGATTTCAACTTTGACCCATAAAATTACCTTGCACGACCATCTTCATCGAATCTTAATAAAACGTATTAAGTTAGGTTAGACAACTCTGACATATCTGACAAGACTGACATTTAGTCTCTGTTTTATTAAGATTAGATGAAGATGTCGTGCAAGGTAATTTTATGAGCCAAAGTTGAAAATTAAATATTCAAATTTCGAATTAGGTATCTATAATTCTAAAGGTGCGATATGTATGTAAAGAAAATGCATTTCTTAATGTAGGATATATAAGTTCATAAATACATACTCTTCATTTTGTTTGTTTGAACGCGCTAATCTCTGGAACTGCCAGTTCGATTTGAAAAATTATCTTTGCATTTGATAACCCAATTCTTGAAGACGGCTGTAGGCTGATTCATCACGATAAACAACACACAAGGACCCTAAGGAAGCCGCTCTAAAAGAAAAGTCAGAAAGAACGGTATGCGAAAACGAAGTAACGAGGCAACAGCGCGGGCAGGCGATGCGATGCGACGAAGTGGGTCGAGGGAACAAGAAATTTCACGCGGACGAAGTCACGGACAGAAGCTAGTGAACCATGTCCAGAAGCCAAACTTAACCTCTTTGTCATAGTTGACTCTAAAGCAAACACGGAACAAATTACGCTGGTTTTTAAATTAGTTTAAAAATTTATAGCAATGACTTGCTCGAATTTGTCTATCAAAACCACGTCATACCGTAGCCAGATTGAATATTGGCCTGTTTGTGTAAAGAACCTTATAAACGTAGGTGGAGGAAGAGGTGTAGATAGATAAATTAAATATGCTTTATTGAAAGTACACCATAATTTGTAATACAGCTCTTAAACAATATTTTTAATCTCAGCCATGTTTATAATATTTCATAACAGTGACGCATAGAACCTACTAAAGCTTGAGTAGAGGTTCATAATGGTCCAAAAATAACACAAGGTTAGGGTGTAAACCCTCCCACTTCGGCAACACTAGATTGCTCCCCACAAGTTCCACGCGTTACCTCGACCACCATGTTAGGGTGAATTTATAGTAGCTGTTCGTGCAAAAAAACGTCCCCCAGCTCATAAAATTAATGTTATTACTTCCTTGTTGCCCCTTCTTGGTTTTCCCCGAAATATAGCGAGCTATGATATTGGCTCTGTTGACGTTTTGCCAGTCATCGTCCGATTCAATTGACAAAGAAAAGTAATCTGATGGCGAAACCTACCAATATTTTTTGCCCACGAGATTACCTACAAAAAGCAAGGAGTTCAGTCACGTTCAAGTATCGGACCCAATACTCATGGTAAGCCATGCCAAAGCACACTCAGGCGCAATAAGCGAATACATAAAGAAAGAATACTCACAGGATAAATACTTGTGACAACAGCTACATGGCTGATTTTGTCTCGCCAGTGCTGCAGCGCCGATCGGAGGGTGAAGACGTATAGCGCGCATATTGCTAGCAACACCATAAGACCGAAGGCCCAGAGCACCCAGGCGTAGTTGTGGAGGGCTGTGAAAGATTAAGAAGAAGGTTAAAAATATTTGAGACTATAATAAGAATCATCAAGATATCGGTCCATGCATTTGGTCTCTAGAGTACCACAAAGGAACAAACATAAATTTATACACATATAGGCTAATAAATATATTACCCTCCTTTCCAAAAGGGCTAAACTAGTCAAAGAATTTTAGCAGAGAAACTCCCACAAGCATCGCAACTTCGACCAGTTTTCTGCTTCTGGCATCCAGCGGACTCCTGAGGCCTTCACCGGGTCATCAGTCCATCTTGGAGGCTTTCCAGCGCTACGTCTACCGGTACGCGGTCAAATTAAGGTAAATTAAATGATAACATTTTCCCTGAAGAATCGCAAAAAGATGCTGGTATGAAGTATAGCATCCTCTCATTGTACCATTTTCAGCTGTCTATGATGATCCTATTACTATGTATGTATATAATGATCCCTATTACTTAGTCCACCACGCGGGCCCAGTACGGATTGGTGGATGTCACATATCTTCGATTTTTTGGTTCTAAGACATGCCGGTTTCCTTACGATGTTTTTCTTTGAGAGCAGAAATAGAGTGCCTCTCTGGGATCGAACTCACGACTTACAACTCGTAAGTCGGGGCAGCCGCCACTATTTACCGTCAATGTTTTAGCCCATCAGTTGTAATATTTTCATACGTAACGCAAATATTAATAACAAGCCATCTTGAACTTCTTCTAGTCGATAATATTAATAAAATTGTTCAAATGGAACGTATTTTGAACTCCGATTCTGAATGATTGCTTCACGTTATTTGAAGCAAGAGATATTGGCAGATCTAGCTTATCTTAGTGAGATTGATTTCTTGGTTGTAATCCCATGGTTCATAATTATAACGATAGTCGCATGCAATGCATCATGAATTATAGCACTGTTTAAAGAAATCATGTTGTTGTTTATTGGCTATTTGCCAAGTTATTGTCTTGTTATTGTTTGTAACTTATTTGTCTATATTTAGTTCATATTTGTAGACTGACATATATACCAGTAACCCAGTAGGGGTTGTGGAGGTCAGATAGGCAGTCGCTCCATGTAAAATACTGGTATTCAGCTGCATCCGGTTAGACTGGAAGCCGAACCCAACATAGTTGGGAAAAAGCTAGGCAGATGATGATCCTGTAGACTGACATCCTAGCAAGAAATAAATAAAACAACTGGCAAGGATTAGATCCTTGAGTGGAGACCACGTATCGGCAAGTGTAGTTGCGAGAGGCCCGCCCCCATAGGCGTATATGCCAGGCCAGGGGCCATTAGGGTATTCTCCAAATTGACGACACTCTTTTAGGAGCAGAATGTCGTGCTAAAAGAAAAGGATCGATCGTGGGATCACCAGCACTTGGGGATGGTGCCCGCTAGGCATGGCAGGCCGATATCAGTCGAGGGTGCGGCGAATGTACAAGTATCTCTCGGGACTTTCGGGCCCCCGACTTATGGTAGTAGAAGGAACAGTGGGTTTTAGTCGGTAGGAGTCCGAGAGAGAGAGAGCTCCGTTCATCCCAGACGGAGGGTTTCCATGAGGATTTCACTACGAATGAAAAAAAAAAGGTTAGGGTTCAGGCCCCCCCCCCCTGGAAAAAGCTCTAAATACGCCAATGCCCGCCCCCCAGCTAGATGGACCGAAGGGCTGGGACGAACTGAATGCAGAAGGCGGAGGACAGGGTGTTGTGGCGCAGCCTAGGAGAGGCCTCTCCTAGGCTGCGCCACAACACCCTGTCCTCCGCCCGTCCGCCTCCGCGTATCGCAGTCCACTGCTGGACATAGGCCTATGTCCAGCAGTGGACTGCGATACGCTGAGTTGAAGGATTAGGTAGGTTAGTTATCCAACATGAAAAGTTGAATTGTCATACAGTACCCGGCGATAAATATTGCACATCGACCTTTTTACACAAAACCATTTTATACAAAGAATAAAAATAATTATCAAAAGTAGCAAATCATAATTGTTTTAACAGCTCCTAATAGATACCGGACTGTTTGTATTTCGTGCGACAGAGATAACGCTCTACGAAGCCGAAATTAGCCGATTGTCTCTTTCCAAAGGTCGATGTGCAATATTTATCGCCGGGTACTGTACATGGGTGCCTACAGAAACATTTTGGTTATATCTAAATAGTTAGATGCAAAAGTCTGTGGATTCAGATGTAAGTTGACGACATCATTCAAACAGTTTACTTTTGTCTCAGTGAAAACGCATTATAACCAGCTTCAAGTCGAGTAACTTATATCACTTATGCTTATAATAGGCTCAGAAATCGTGACTATTTCAGATACAAAAAGCTATTTATAACCAGACTAGTTCCAGTTCCAAGTTTCCAAACTAAGAAATAAAATAAAAATCTACTAGGTACTCTGCTAAAGGCGACCACAAAGCGTGGTAAAATCAGCTTGTGGTCGTGCGTGAAATTTTTTATTATTTTTACCGTAACGTATATTACTTGCGTAGTTAGTTCCATTTGTTCTTGTTATATTGTTTTATTACATTGACATTGAAAACATTAGAAAAAATATTTGCCACGCCATGCACGGATTTCCTGAAAGGGGGTTATTGTACATTCGCCGCAAAGTAAATTCGTCACATTTTTTAAACTCCATACATTGGGTTTGTGAATGGCATATACCTATGCGTGTTCTTTTTCTTTTTTACAAGCGCCAAACACCGTAGGTACTCTAGATGGAAACTAACGATACGCGCATTACAAAAAGTATTAAAAAAAAAACAATTGCGAATTCGGTCCCTTCGCGCCTCTTTGTAAATATTGACGTAGGCAAACATGTTCAAAGCAACTTTCCCTTTTCTTTACTCCATACCTATGTACCAAATACTCGCATTGATAGTTTAATATAATCGACTTACTATTATTCTTCGTTCCAACATTAACTTGACTAAATAACTGTTTCATTAATCAATTAATGTAACTAATCATTGTCTTTCACCAAACAATTTAAATAATATATAACAACTAGCTGCGCCCCGCGGTTTTACCCGCATATCATTTATCAAAATTGGTCCAGCCGTTTGAGCGTGAAGAAGTAACAAACATATAAACACACACACACACTCACAAACTTTCGCCTTTATAATATCTCACTGCGCCCCGCGGTTGAACCCGCGTAAATGTCGCTCCCGTGGGAATATCGGGATAAAAAACCTACCTTTAATCAGCCTATTATAATCTCTCTACTGCTGGGACACCACAGGCCTCCTCTCAGTAAGAGGGAATGGGCCGTAATCCACCACGCGGGCCCAGTGCGGCTTGCTAGATGTCACATGTCTTTGAATTTTTGGCTCTGAGACATGCCGATTTCCACCCGATGTTTTCCTTCACCGTTCTGAGAGCAGTGGTGATGAAATAAATTACACAAAGTAAAGCGCCTGCCGCACGACAGGCTGTGGGCCCAAATAACACAGAATTGGTGCCCTGAGACAGTGAGGCTAAGAACTCACGGAGCGATTTTCGCCCGCAACCGCCGCGGTCGTGGATCTGCGGTTTTATTTCAAAACTCACGAGACCGGTTATTCGCGCGGTTACGCGTCCGCCGCGGTTGCGATCATCGCCCGCAAACGTGGCGGGCGATGATCGCAAGATTGCAAGACGGGCGGTTAACGATCAGTTGAGGTCCAGACCGCCATGGACACACACCCGAAACAAGCCCCCGCGGTCGCCCGCCAACCGATCGCAAAGCGCGCGGGCGCCACCCGCCGAGGCTGCGGGTAACCGCGGCCCGCGCGATTCTACTAGTTGCCCGCCGGTACAGCGGGAGCTGCATACAACCGCGTACACCGCGGGCGTAAAACGCGTCGTGAAATGTGCTTTAATTTTTTATATAAATATTTGCATTCTACAGAAGCTGCGGGCCCGCAACCGCAGCGGACGCGGGCGAAAATCGCTCCGTGAGTTCTTAGCCTGAGGCGGGGTCGCGGCAGACCACGTAGAAGATAGTGGGACGAGCTGGATAGGTTCCGTCAAAACTGGAAGGAGGACGCGCGGCCTCGCGAAAGATGGAAGTAGCCTTTGCCCAGGACAGGGACAGAGTAGGCTAGTAAAAAAAAAAGCACCTGCCTTCGAATCCACGACCTACAACTCGTAAGCCGAGGCCGTTACCACTGAGCCACTACTGCAAGGAAAAACCTATAGGTTGATTTTTAATTAATCCGCCTGATCAAAATTATTTCTCGTTTCGTTCGTCAATATATTCATCTTCATCATTATTTCAGCCGAAAGACGTCCACTGCTGGACATAGGCCTCCCCCAAACACCTCCACTTCGACCGGTTCTGTGCTTCTCGCATCCGGGTTCCTGCGGCCTTCCAACGCTACGTCTTCCGGTACGCGGTTGCCACTCCAGAACCTTTCGGCCCATCGGCCATCTAGGGGCCTAAAAAGGCCACTTTGGCAGAATCTTAAACGGATAACATTATGAATTATAATGGAGAGTTAACTGTTAAGTTAATCGTATCAAATCCCATTGGTGAAGGATTTTTCAGTTATTATTTTTTGTCTGTGCTAAAATACCAATCAATCCAATCCAAATCCAATATCTTTGATTATACCTACGTAGTGCAGCGAAAAAACGAAAAACACGGACTGTTTTCGTCATATTATGAGTCATAATGTTAGCCTTTTATGATTCTGCCAAAGTGGCCTTTTTAGACCCCATGTTCTGCGAGCAATGTGCCCTGCCCACTGACACTTAAGTTCGTCAAAATGAATTGCAGTATTTCCTAACAACTAATAGATATAGGTACGATGACGATGCTTAACTTCTATTTATTTTAAAATACATTTTGGGCAATTAAAATGTTAAACCAATTAGAATATAAATGATCCGCTTGGAAAGCAAGTTACACTTTCAAACATTTGGGTAAGAACCATTAGATAAAAAATTCCAAATACCGATATCTAAATTGCTATTACACATTTTTATTAAATACATTGAAACTTTAGGAGGTCAATAGATACTCGTAGTTTTAAAAAACCCTTCTTTTTTATTTTTTGTTGAATAACCCCTGTAAATTCTCACAAAATTATTAAAAAAAACATATCCGCACGGCCCCGTAGCTTTACTTTAAATGTTAACAACCCATAAAAGTCAAACACATTTTGCATTATCACTTTACATTAACACCCATTTGCACTCCTCTGAACATGTTATGGACATAACACCACAAATTAATTATGTGAAAAATTATAAGTAAGTAGATACCTAGGTAGGTATACGTGCCGTGCCCAAACACGACGTGCAAGGGTTACACCATTTCATAATTTGAAAAGGCCTGACAAATATTCGGACATTTGCGAAAAAGTACGGACTTTTTACTTTTTGATTTTCATCATCATCATTTCAGCCCGGATTCACCCACTGGTGGGTATGGCCCTCTTTTTTAGGGTTCCGTACCCAAAGGGTAAAACGGGACCCTATTACTAAGACTCCGCTGTCCGTCTGTCCGTCTGTCACCAGGCTGTATCTCATGAACCGTGATAGTTAGACAGTTGGAATTTTCACCGATGATGTATTTCTGATGCTGCTATAACAACAAATACTAAAAACAGAATAAAATAAATGTTAAAGCCCCCCAAGTAACATTTTAGGTTCTAGAAAGGTTTTGAAAAGGTTTTGAAAGGTTCTAGAACCTTTTCAAAACCTTTCTAAAACCTAAAATGACCTAAAATGTTACTTGGGGGGGGCTCCCTTACGATAAACGTGTTTTTTTCGGCGTTTTTGTCTTGTCGTACGGAACCCTTCGTGTGCGAGTCCGACTCGCACTTGGCCAGTGCGTCCCTCATCCAGGTTTCTTGTGACTTTGACGACATTATATTTATTTTTTATATTAAAATTCTTGATAAGTTTCATTTAATTTGTCTAATTTTCCAAAAAAAAAACCCCCGGGCCCCGTATTCGAGAGGTCCGGACAAAAGACAAGGCAGCACAAAGTCACAAAAGTCATCACGGGGCCAATACATTGAAAATGGCTACAAATCCAGTCCGATAGTAACCCTAATTGCGATGGAAACGTTGAAAACATGGAAATGTTCTTTTCACATGAACAGCGGAAACTGAGGTGAGCATAAAAATCATAATGCGTAAGAATATTATACTTTCGTTTCGTTAAACACGAATACGTGGTGGGATTGAGTAATGTTTATAACGAAATTGTAGACTTGTAGTGTAATTATTTCAGCATGGCATGCAAATAATTACATACGAAACAAAGTTCCAGGGACTCGTTTACCTTCATGGAATAAAACGTAGATATATGTCTGAACCAGTCTATCTTTTTTTTTTTTTGTTTTCGTTATTGTGCTTCCGCGCTGTTCATTTGATATCAATAGTTAAAACTCCAATTAAGTTTGATAAGTATTTAAAAGTAACAAATTAATTCAATTTTGTTTTTCGGTCTGTTGTCTGACTAAAAAAAAATAAAAAAAATCGTTCACAAATAAATATCTATAGCCTATGCGTAAATATACGCTTAATAGATCAGATCAGCCTGTTTTGTGTAACACACTATCAATCGCATTTTGAAGCATATTGCTAATTCCATTGCTTCATACGGGTATGTTCGAAAAATGTGTCTACTCTACAACGTAAATAACGCGATGAATGTTGTTGAACTGTCAAAATTAAACTACTACTAACTACTGTTAGTTACTATAGAACGCAATTACCCTGCTGTCTTGGGTAAGTATATGAACGCCAAAGGACCGCGATTCTTAAAAATAGTTGCCCCTCCAAGCATTTTAAACTTACGGTGCCAATAAAGTTGTCAAAGGTTAACAACCCCACCAATCCAAAATTCCTTTAAACGAATCGAATTTAACTGGAAATATGGTTCTCACCAAAACTTTTTAATACTTCGTTCAGAACGTCATATTACCTATATCTATACCTAATATGTAATTTTAATACTATCAGTGCCCCGCGGTTTCACCCGCATAAGTGTCGATCCCGTGGTGGGAATATCAGGATAAAAACTATCTATTTTTTTTTTTTTTTTTTTTTTCGGTGGCTCTGAAATTTTTCAATTTATTTGTCATAGGTGTCGTTTTCAGTCGGGAGCAGTGGTGGCCAAGTGGTAACGGCCGCGACTTACGAGTTGTAGGTCGTAGGTTCGAACCCAGACAGGCGCTTTACTTTGTGTAAATTATTTCATCACCACTGCTCACAAAACGGTGAAGGAAAACATCGTGAGGAAACCGGCATGTCCTAGAACCAAAAATTCGAAGACATGTGACATCTACCAACCCGCACTGGGCCCGCGTGGTGGATTACGGCCCACTCCCTCTCACTGAGAGGAGGCCTGTGTCCCAGCAATGGGAACATTATAGGCTGATGATGATGATGAGGTGTCGTTTTCATAGTTTTCGAGGGTGCTAAAGCCTACAGTGAGGTCAAAATGTAAATCCAAGACGGTAGCTGTGAAATTTTTCAATTTATTTGTCATGGGTGTCGTTTTCATAATTTTCGTGGGTGCTAAAGCCGATGCAATTTCGTTTAAAATTAAATAATTTTAAACAAAATTTCCCTTGACATCATTTGATGAAGTTTTAAAATAATACTAATAATAACGCTGAAGAGTTTGTTTGAATGCTCTAATCTCTGGAAGTATCGGTCAGATTTATAAAAATCTTTTTGTTTTGATAGCCCAATTCTTGAGGAAGGTTTTAGGCTATTAAACATCACGCTAGGGGTTAAGCAAAAAGAAAAAAAATTCTGAAGTTTTCGCACTCTAGGGGTTGAGCAAAAAGAAAAAAAATCAGAAGTTTTCGCTACGCGAAAACGAGGTAACGGCGCAGGCAGGCGATGCGATGAGACGGGATGGGTCGGGGGAACAAAAAATTTTACGCGGACGAAGTCGCGGACTGAAGCAAGTTTCTTATAAAATTAATAGATAAGTTCGCTGAAAAACAAGCCAACAGATTAACATAAAAGCACTAGGACATTCGTTAGCCGATACTTCCTGCGATATAGGTACAACTAGGTACGACTACTATCGACGTTCTAAAATCAATAAGGATATAATAATAAACAAAGAATTCAATTAGGTCGATTGAATTGAACGAGACATTTCCGTATCATACATTATATGTCACGAAGGAAGCAAGGCTTTTGCCATTAACCGGGCACAATCCAGACTGCTACTGTATAATCAGCATATAATGCTCCCACTGCTGGGACACAGGCCTCGCACTCAGTGAGAGGGAATGGGCCGTAATCCACCACGCGGGCCCAATACGGGTTGGTAAATATCACATACATGTCTTCGATTTTTTTGGTTCTAGGACATGCCGGTTTCCGGTTACCGTTTTGAGAGCAGTGGGTGATGAAATAATTTACCTATATAAAGTAAAGCGCGTGTCTGGATTCGAACCTACAACTCGTAAGTCGCGGCCGTTACCACTGGGCCACCACTAGGCTCTCCTAAATCTCCAGCTGCTACTGAGAAACTGGTAATTTAATAAGCAATACTAAGATTTGAAATAGAAGTTTTTTTTTTTATTTCAAATTGGTTTGCTCTTGACTCTACTCTAGGTCAGAGATGACAGAGACAAAGAAGATGATCTAAACGCGCGTGCTGTTTTTAATTCGGTCTTCGACATTCATCTTGTCTCAATTAACACCACAATTGGACTAATTGGCTTTCAGCTAAGTACGTGCTCCTGTGACTGAAATTAATATGATTGATATGACAGTGAAACTTAATTAACGATAGGAATCTTTATTAATTACAGAGGCGCCTGTGCTTGTTCTAAACGCTAGTGTTGCGAGACTCCCGGGACTCTTAGTATCTCTTTGTGAATGAAATGAAGGACTACGTCTAAATGTATGGTCTACTAGAAAAGCGGTGACCGCACTTAAAGTTTCCGTCATATTTATATAAGAGCGTTTTCGTCATATTTATAACTTACGTCATAAAAACCTGACATTTTCACCAATATTTGACATTAAAAGGTGTCAAAAACGCTGTGTTTTGCGGCCGCATGTGGACGTCACCGCTCTTCTAGTAGCCGTCGACACACATATTGTGGACATACTAAGATGAGATTTATGGTAGAAATTACTAGGTATCATAACAAACTAAATTTACACCTCTGAATACTTGAGTCACAACTCTTCTATGTCATAAGTTGCACCATTCGCTTTGGAAACGGAACCGGAACTTCACACAGAGAAGAGTTCTTCGAATAACAATTACTTATGATGATAGCCAAAATAGGTGATAACAGTCAGTTAGTACATACATAATGTTACATAACGCGTGCCACGAAAGATGAGACTTGGCCCCGCCTCCCCCGCTCTTTTCGCCGCCCCTATGACGTCCGGTCCCGTCCCGCACTCAGACCTCATACCGCTAAAGATACCTAAAATCGTGTACTGCGCATGTCAAACCACGTGGTGTGTCAAGTCTCATCTTTCGTGGCACGCATTGTACTGGGTTGGATTTCCGGGTCGGGAAAAGTGCTATTAGGTTTATCTATCTGGAGTGTCTCAGTAACAGCCTGGAGTCTGGAGTTGCTCTAGGCTCGCCCCTTGTTATATGGGACTCAAACATAACTGATGAAATCTGGGAGTACTATAATAGGTACCTACACCTCTGCCTAACCCTTCGGGAAATAAAGGCGTGATGATATTATATTAAGTTTGTATTTGTGGATTACAGATGATTATTTGACGAACGGAATGTAAAAGATAAGATAAAGATTCATTTATTTGCAAAAACATGTGTATTTTATTATAGGTGTTACAGGATATTCTTTGGCACAACATGTTTGACCATGGCTGGTGTACAAATTAGGTCGGAAGACCATAAGATTTCATAAAAAATAAGCATATACAAAGTTAAATAATCAAAAAAAAAAACAACATTTAATATTAAATTATAAATAAAAAACAATTGGTAAATTATATTCATGCGGTTCAAAATAAATATAGTAGATTCAGTCGGTATATCAGAGCGATTTGTCATTTACACCTGCCCATCTACTTATTCCGTAAAAATATAACCGTGAAAACTTAGGTGAAGCTGTCAATTGTCTCAATCCCTAGCATCAAATAAAAAAAAACAGTGGCACTCCAGGAGCGCCGACAGAAGTAAAAACTTGAAAAAGCATAGTAATTTTATAAATATGTTTGAAGGTTCTTCCCAAAGAAAACGTACCGCGCGTTGATGTCTTCATAATGGCCGAAACTTAAAACAGAGGTTTCGGTTACGGTAACAGTGTCGCGAGTTCAATGGTTTTTTTCCATCTCAAAAAATACCCAACGCGCCTAAAGAAGTTTTCCCTTCAAAAATTGTTTAATTCTAGTAACCAGACACATATACAAACAGATACATAAAAGGATACAGACAGGATAACACAGGCAAAAACGAACACTCACAAGGTAACAATATGTCTGCTGCATCATAGGAATGCAGCAATGGAAAGACCGCTCACTTCACCTACGTCTTCCCGGTAAGAGTTTTACAGAATAGACGGGCTAGAGCCTTTGGACTAGTACGGAGTGAAACTTACTCATCCTGTACAGAAATCGAAAGCCAGTCTCCAGAAGGATTTATGTTTTACAAGGATCGTAGAAGCATTCTGCAGTTTCTGCTTATCACCATGACATAAGAGAAAGGCTTGAGTTTATGTGTGAATATGATATTATCTTCTTTGATGCACATTAAATTACTGGACGTGTTGCCAACACATGCTATTAAGAAGTATGCAAGTTTTGCAAGCCAACGTTGCCAGACCATAATACATTTAGCAATCGATTCCTATAAGCCTCTGCTTGCATGGTAACGTAAGTACTACAAAATTACTGTGATTTACAATAATAACCGTGATTTGAATTGCTCCTAATGTACTTTAGGTTAGATTAGGTAAAGTTTTAATATGCCTATTATACACTGAAAAAAATGTTTTGTGACCAGTTCCTAAATATTCAGTAACTTTCCACATAACGCTTTAGTTGCTATAGCGCCCGCTAAACTTTAAGCTTATGCTACTAAACAACGGTTTATCTGAGGCAGCTTAGCGATACATGTATTTAAGCTAAACTAGTTTGGTTAAAGTAAATGAAGAACGTTGGTAATATTTTACTAAACACTTTAGTTGCAATAGCTCTTACTATTGGGTGTTTTAACTCTACAACGTTAAGTACTGTAGCTCTTTACAGGTTATGATTTAGGTACTACAGCTGCTAAGCTTCAGGTATTTTAGTTCCCTAGGTTTAGGTACTGCAGCTGCCTAGGTTTATATTTGGGTACTACAGCTGCTAGGATTCAGGTAGTTTAGTTCCCTAGGTTTAGGTACTGCAGCTGTCTAGGTTTATATTTGGGTACTACAGCTGCTAGGATTCAGGTAGTTTAGTTCCCTAGGTTTAGGTACTACAGCTGCTAGGCTTCAGTTCAGTTTAGCTCAACTATTATTTGATAGGTAGTGCAGCTTAACAGTTAAGCTGAAAGCAAAACAGAGTACTTATAATAATTAAACTACGATCAGCTCGAGGGATCATGCCATGATCCAGAATCATAGGTAAAATACCCTGAGTTGTTGGTAGTTTATTTCAACTCTTGGAGATTAAACAAATATTTTGTTTTGTAAGAATCATCTCTTAAAACATTGTTTTCAGCTTCCTGCAAAGCCTGAAAAAGAAAAGCATGTTTTGTATGAACAGAAAAGCACATTTATTAATTAAACAATAGTACAATAATATTTACTACCGTATATTATAATTCGTACACTGGAGCACACCTACTCTAGAGACATTCTGTGAAGCATTGTAATTTGTAACAAGTTCGGAAATAAAGGCTATCATCATCACAATAATATTCAACTTATTATTATTATAATACAAAATTTAACTTATTATTAAATATTTTTTAAATTAATAATACTTAATACAATATCTATTAATTTACTGTTATTATAACTGAGATCTTAATGTTATATGATAGTAGGTAACTTAACAAAATTTTCTGAACTTTGATTAGGTAATTGTGATTTATCATGACTAACTACTGGCTCTAACTGTTGAGTGATATCTTGCAACAAGGAAATTGATGTTATAAATTGACTTTCTATTAAAGATCTTAAATCAATTTGTTCTTGTACCTCTGACTCTTCACAACTTAACTCGATTTTATTTTGAACAACCTCAAACTCTTTGTACAGGGATTCACACTTTTTTAAGTATAATTTAATCTCAATAACTTGCGCACTAGAAAAAGAAGTATAATTTACTAACTTTAAAGTATGTATTTATATATTGTGTGTGCGTTGTCAAACGACCCCTTATATTCCCACGCTGCCTAATCAATTTGGCAAATTCAGTGCTTTTAGGAGTAGACAGCCTTAAACACAACTAACACTCACAACAACAAAATAAAGAAATTAAGAAAATATAATGAACTAGGCAAATGAATTGTGCATCTAACCCAATTGTTGTTCCTTACTCCAGTCACAGTATGTAGCACAGGAAAGATGACCGCCTTATTGTAGTCCGCAGTACGTCCCAGCAGTGCTGAAACCTGGCACGGCGTAGACACTTGCCACATGCAGCACAGGCGCACTCTTTCATGCAAGACGGGCTGGATATTATGTTCACAGCCCTGCCAAACATGCAAACCTGGAACGTTCGGCAATCTTATGAAGCAAAGCAGGCCAAAAATAATGCTAATAAGGACGGTTATATTATACAATGGGATGGAAGCCCACCAGGCTTTATTTGCAGGAAGTAGGTAAACTCATGCCGCGTATCACACACTAGAAAATTGCAAAAATGCTCAGCCGCAAAGGCATGAAAATAAATGTGAAAATGGGCAGCAGGTGCTTCAGGCAGCAATTAGCTATCCTAATTTTTTACGCATACCTACTATGAATTTATCAAACTTTTGTTTTTACGTACATACCTATTTACGTATTACGTAATTATCACGACATTAGCAACGAAATATGAGTTAATTTTATTTAACTATTATTTTAATTACCAACCAAATAATTGTCACGAACACATTTTTTTTTTTTTATTTAAATGGCGGGTGAAGCATCACAAGATTTGACCACACTATTCACCCAAACAGAAAATGAAAAAGGAAAAGAAAGGATACGAGCACTTCCCTCGGAACATCTGGCATGGTTTTCTGGATGGTTCCTCCGCACTTCTTTTGGCCTCGGGTTGTACTCGATCGATGCTCGATGCGCCAACGCAAACGCCACGTCGCGCCGGCAGACAAAGGGCTTCTCCAAAATTGACTCGGCCCTCGATTCCGAAGATTGCGTAGCTTTTATTTAGAACGGTCGCCAAAGATGTGGGCGATACAAATAAGAGATCGACCTCGATGATAGTTAAAGTTTATTATTTAAAATTACAATAATTATGTTTGTGTCGCGACAAGTATGGCGGTGCGCGCTAATCGTGAAGTGAAGTTAGTCTCGGTTCGTCCGCGTGAAGCGTGTCGCGAGCGCCGCCGACATCGGGCGCGTTCGCATCCTCGCCAATATGAAAAGGCTGCGTTCAGGCGTAGACACTTTCTTTCTAACACTATACGGCGCGTTGTAGTTATAGATATGTATAGAGTTTACATCGATGTGCTGCCGTCTGTACATAAAAATCGAGATCGGATAGACCGATTTTCTTAAGGTATTCTTCATAGATTAGTAAGTATTCTTCTCTGCCATCGATCACTAATTAGTGATCTATGATCTATGTTCTACGCCCCTATTTAACATACTTAATAACTACCTATGTATCAGAAAGAAAATAATATAATAAATCTTTACATAAATAAGGAAGAAAATTATTTTTCCCATACCTACATTATGTTGTAAATAAACCATGTTATATTCTATGCATGGAAACAAACTTCATAGTTAATTTCAGGCGGTACCTACTAGTTTATATCATTGCATTGGTACCTACTTACCTACGAAGTTCGCCGGGTCAACTATTAATTATAAAACTTAGGTACACCTACTAAATAGGTTAAGTAAAGTATTAGGCTGGTAATTTAGGATAATTAGCTAAATCGATTATTATGTTTAGGTAGATAATCCTTCAGTGCGAAATACATAAACTTTAGCCATTCTTGCTAAAGCACATTTTACTAAACTACAATGGGATTTGCAACTGTCATGCTTTTGTAATATTTAACTGAAGTTTAGGCGATGGTACCTTAATTTCTTGCACCTAAACTGTTTAGGTAGATGTTTTTTTTCAGTGTAAGTGCTTTTTACATTCGTTACGACGGTGTCCGTACTCAAAAGCTGTGCTGTGTATTGTAGCCTAACATAGAATATTAGGTATTCAGTGTATCTGTAATGGATGTAAAAAGAAAGACACTTAACGAACTCGGGAGTCACTTGTACTCCCCGTTTTTTTTTTTGTACTCGACATACCTTACACCCTTCTGGCTACGGAAGATATTAAAGGTCAAAATGCCAACTTTTACTGACGTTTTTTTACGAAATCAATGCATCCTTATGCACAATATTTTGCGTGTGCTACATTGCGCACTACCGCAAACAGCAAATTTTCACACCAAAAATAAAAGTCGTTTTCCAGCAATTATTGTTATGCTATGTTACTTAAATTGATGTCGATGATATCAGAATGCGTAGTTGACGGATACCTATGTGATGGGTCTTAATTTTAGGCATTCCACTTTGCCTCACCAGTGGGGCGGCCAGCCGGTGGGGCAAAGTGGAATGATTCCTTTTTTGCACCCTGTATAAATTAAATAAAAATGAATTGATCACCACTTGAGAACGGCTCGACCGATTTGGCAGATTATTATTAATGTGTTCGTAATTGTCAGCACAAGGTACGAAATTTTTTTTGGAAAATCCACTGGAAAAGTCGATAACTCCATTGATTGTAATGACATTGAAACTCACCCGGGCTACGCCGGGTATGAACTGTTAGTTATAAATAGACTTGGGTTGGTACCTACTAGTACTACCTACTAGTAGGTAAGTAAAGTAGGTACATAACATCATCATCAGCCTATAGCAGTCCACGGATGGACATAGGCCTCTCCTATTACACGCCATCCAACTCGCTTTTCGGTAACTCTCATCCAGCTGCTACCAGCCATCCAAAGTAGGTACTTACCTACCTATTTCAGGAAGCAATAAGTAAGTAAGAGATGAATTTCCACCATCTAGGGTTGCCAACTATACTTTATAATAACGTTTCCTACTTCATCTTCGATAAATATACTTTATACACTTTTGCATAAAAATAAAGTATGTGAAAATACTTTATTTCTAATCTTTTGTGATGCGTAAAACGAAAGACTCACATGGGTAATTAATTACTGAATTATGTATGGAATAATATAAACAAACCAGTTGTGAAGACAAATGGCAATATATAATTAAAAATGCATCTGATAGCTTAAGTAGGTACCAAATGTAAAAACAAAATATTTCATATTTACTGTGTGTTCCCGCCACTTCAGCTTTCATCGAGTTTTTTCGGTAATGAATCTGCTGTGACGAGAAGAGAAACAGATCGTCCACAAATTTGGTTCATTTTTTACCAAATTTGTGGACGATCTGTTTCTCTTTTTATTATTTATTTATTTAAATCAATACTTCAGTTGTAAAACTAGCTTTGAAACTTTCAAAGACAACAAAAAATTGTTAACGCTTGCTAAAAGCACCCAAATATATAATTTTAAGGGCATAGTAACAGACTTAAATTTGAAAAATACTTTTTTATCACATCTATTCAAAAAGAGTATGTATTCTTGTAATTGATGTAGGTATACTAAACTAATGTATTCTTCGTAAACATGGCAGGGACTATAATAGCTCTTTAATCCCTAGGGACTAAAAGTGTTTGAATTTGGAATGTGGATATTGTTAGTAAAAGTTCCAATCACCAAAGAGATCAATCACGAACATTGTATGAACAAGTAACAGGATGTATGATAAAGTAATACGCGAGAGCCAAATTAAAAAAATGTTTGTGAAAAAATAAAAAAGCGTGAAAAGCATTATGCCTTCCTTCGTAATTGTTTACTCAAATTAGGATTTTACTTAGTTTTATAAAAAAATAGTAAGGATGTCTTCTTCATGTAATTGTATGTAATTAAATATACGTAAGTAGGTATACTATTCTTATTTAAGTTGTATTATCTTATTTTTTCATAAAGGGTGATAAAAAGCACAGTGTCCACCTCGGGAGCAACACTATTTTAAGCTCGAGTGCCGTACTTTGAATCTCTCGCCTTTAAAATAGTTGTTTGCTCCCTTAGCAAACAATCTACTATTTTTTCATCCAAATATGTACTTTTTTTTGCCTATTCAAAGAATTTGATACGATATTTTTCTCAAAAAAAGTTGGCAACCCGACCGCCATCATCAGACGTCAGACGGAATGGAAAGCTATTACTGCTATTACGTAGTGACTTGATGGAGCGTGTGCCTATAACGAGAAGAAGTAGAAATCATATAGGCATAGGAAATTGGAAGAGCAATCAATGTTCTTATTTAACGACTATCTGTGCGCGCGACTTTGTTCGCGTGCATGTCGGGAAACAAATTAGATGTTTCTAAAATAAAAGCAGCCTAAGTTACTACTTATAAAATCAGATAACTGCAAGTGAAGGTTCCGTCAAAATCGGTCCAGCCGTTTCGGAGATTAGTCAGACAGAATTTAAAAAAATAATGTTTTTTTTCTATGTACTGTAGTCTGTACCTAAATATAATAATATAATGTAATATACCTATTTCACTTACATAAATATTTAGTAAAATCCTGTTATATTGACATTATAAATGGACACTACAATTTTATTTATTTGTATAATAAATACAGTTAAACATGAGTTCGCATTTGAAAGCTTTAAGATTGCATGGGGCATAAGGGCTCTTATAAAATTATAACTTTCAAGTTCTGACTATTTATTGTTCAGCGCAGATTATGTATGCCCTAACCTACCATGTAATGTTATGCTGGCCAAATCTCTTAAGGTGCAACAAGCTACGTGCTCGAACTCAGAGGTGGGCGTGGCTAAAAAGCACGCTGTTTCATCTGGCATCGTGTCTGACAGAGATAGTATCAGTGATGAGCAGTTAGACGATAGTCTACACGCACAACGTCGAGTTTACACACACAAACACCGTTCCGAACTGAAAGAAACGTCACATTGGACGATGCACACATGCACCGCCATTCAACAGTAATCGCTCGCCCGACGCGCAGGTCTCCCGTATTATTATTATACTCTTTGGCGCAGGTCCGGTCCGGCGAGTGATATTATTACATACATACATACATAACAAGCCTATAATGTTCCCACTGCTGGGACACAGGCCTCCTCTCTGTGAGAGGGAGTGGGCCGTAATCCACCACGCGGGCCCAGTGCTGGTTGGTGGATGTCACATGTCTTCGAATTTTTGGTTCTAGGACATGCCGGTTTTCCTCACGATGTTTTCCTTCACCGTTTTGAGAGCAGTGGTGATGAAATAATTTACACAAAGTAAAGCGCCTGCCTGGGTTCGAACTTACGACCTACAACTCGTAAGTCGTGTCCGTGACCACTGGGCCACCACTGCTCTCTCTATTACCTACTGTTTATTAGGCATGGCCCATGGGTCCGATATATCAAAACGAATTCAAAATCCGATTTCATACAAAAATCGATTCGTATCGATTTCTCAAACTTGAAGATTGGATTTCAAAAATCTACCCAGCCGAACCAAACGCTAACGATCTACCACCAAACGAATCGACAATAAAATCACTGGATCTCATCACCAAACGAAATCCAAACGCAAACGAACAGTTTGCGTTTGGATTTTGTTAGTAATTCGCTTTCTCTCTAAAACGTAACTTAGCGGAGTAAAAAAGATACTTAGCGCGAATTTTGTGATTTAGATTTCGGTTCTCGGAAATCTAACGGACATTATAATGCGATCAATATCATCTTTATTGCTAATTATTTAAAGACTACATTTTCGAGATTATACGTTGATGGTTCAAAGTTTCTTGGAACTAGAAAGAATGTAGTACCTAATGTTTGGCTTGGCGCTATGGAAATCAGATAAATATCAGTTTGCGTTCAAAACCAAAAACGCCCATGCCTACTGTTTAGTTGACTACCTTTATATTATTTTCAAAAGTATTTGCCTATTTTTTTTTTTTATCAATACCCAAAAACTTTAGGTACGTAACTATATGTTAACAATCTCGACATCTTTTTAACTAAATAAACAGTTTAAAAATTTAGTGTTTTTTACAAACGAAATAATAGTTTGAGTAAGTTCTAGAGTTTTATGAATCTCAAGACAAGTGATACATCAAGATTGTTTTCATATAGTATGTAAGTATTTAAAGTTATTAGGTTTGCAGCGCAGCGGACAAAGTAGTACCTATCTACATAATTATATACTCACAGATGTACGCTAAGGTCACGGTAATATTATCTATACAGTATTCCAACTTCATACAAACGGACGAAGCGCGAGCTATGCCTACGCGCCTCGATCTCGGCGTGCGCTCGGCAGTGCGACAGTCGCGGTTGTGTTGTTTTTTTTTTAAATAACCGCGCGATTTTTTCGAGTAGGATATATTGTGCTGTTTTTGATTGCATGAATTCGTCAATAACGCATCCAGAGATAACTTTTTTTAGATTACCTGGAAACTCTGAAAGGTAAGACTATAAAATCATTTTACTTGCTAGTAGGTAGGTAGTGTAGGTACATAATGTGTGTCTTTTTAATAGATAGGTAAGTATTTCCATTATTGTACTGTGTGTATGATGATGAAAAAGTATTTTATTTGTTTATATAAAAAAAAAGTATATTTACAATCACAAAACTAAATGGAAACACAAAGTAGGCAAATCTCACCGTGAATAGTTGGGTGAAGTGAACTTAGAGTGAGCTGTGAATAGAGAATACAATCCCGGGATCCCTTATCTCGGGATCCCGGGATCCCGACCGTTTTCTGGCCCCGAAAATCCCGGGACTGTACTTGGCTAATCTCGGGATTTTCGGGATTGCCACAAACAAGTCTAGTTTGTATTCCGTAGTCCGTTGCGCCTTGAAAATAACCTTGCCTAGATTATTTTAATACATTACGACAAGCAACTCGTATAATACGTAGGTACCCACTATTTACTACACAGGTACAGTTAGAGAATACAATCCCGGGATCCTTTATCTCGGGGTCCCGGAATCCCGACCGTTTTCTGGCCCCGAAAATCCCGGGAACCTGAACGAGCGTTTTCAGCTGCTGCTTATGTTGGCAATAAACTACGAAGCAGGCTCGGAAGTCAAACATTGGATGCTTTGATATTTCAGCGATTATATTTTCGAAATTCTAAATAGTTATTATGTGCTGTTTTTTAATTTCTTGCAAAAGTATAGTATTTTTTGGTTTGTGTTGTTTCTTTTCTTATTATTATTCTGGTTTGTGTTGTGCAAAGACATTAAAGACATTTTTTTTTTAAATTACTGGTTTTTTTTTAAATTTTAGCCCAATTAGAAACCACATAGTCTAATCCCGGGATAGGCCCGGGATCCCGGGAATAGGTTTCAAAAATCCCGTAAGCCCGGGATTGAAAAACATGCTCGGGATTGTATTCTCTAGCTGTGAATAGTGTCAGTCCCTAGCATCAGGTGGAATGACAGCTCACTTCATCTACGTTTTCATGGTGAATTTTTTACAGAATAGACAGGCTGTAGTATCTGTATTTTGTGATGTACGTAGGTATCAAACTCGTAACGTAGAGTGAGTAGGCGGTAGATTGCTACAAGGGTTGTCAGTTGCTTACTCAATTATTATAAGGGTGCTTTTGTAGTGTGTTAGGGTATATTTAGGCACCTATACCTATTAATTAAACACTACTATAAAATAAAATATAAATGTTTATTATCACTAATAATAACAATAGATTTAAAACCACTAATAACTAAAATGTTATACAAACAATACGAGTTATGTATAGGTAAGGGATAGTGGTTAGGTTTATGTTAGGTTTATACCTACTACTCGAGCACTCCTCCCCCCTTTCCACGAGCACAAAATGAAAGTCACTAGCGCGCCGCTCTTTGAGCGAGTGTCCTGCCTACCCCAACTTGTGTAGCTAACTACCTACATAAAACGCTGCGCCGCGCGCCGCCGCGCCGCCGCCGCCGCCCGCAGCGCGCCGGCCGGCCGGGCGCGGCGGCCGCGGGCCGCGCCGGTCGCCAAGCCTACATTCTAGCAAATAAATTAATTTGAAGCCCCAAGCCCCAAGTCTTAGCTGAGCAATAAGCCACAAAATGTACCTATAAGCTAAAAGATAATTTATTAGAACTAATCTATTACTAATTTTAGTAAGTATTATAAAGCTGAAGAGTTTGTTTGAAAGCTCGAAGCTCTGGAAGTATCGGTCGGATTAATAAAAATCATTTTGCATTTGATAGCCCAGCTCTGGAGGAAGGCTATAGGCTATGAAACATGATGCTAGGACCCTTAGGAGTCGAGTAGTAATAGCGCAGGCAGGCGATGCGATGCGACGGGGTGGGTCGAGGGAACAAAAAATTTCACGCGGACGAAGTCGCGGGCAGAAGCTAGTTATATTATAACAAAAATATGCTCGAGGAGGTCCCTACCCTACCCAAGTACCCATTGTTTATTTGCAGTTGTTCACACCAGACTTCAATCAATCAATAAGTACAACTTCACTGACACAGCGTCCACTCAAATCAACAATTCCAATAATGAAAATACGGAGTCCAAATTGTAGTGCCAAGTCAAACAGATAATGTAGGTAGTATCGAAATCCAAAGTTCAAGCCAGAGGTCAATGTAGTGTTCACGTGCGAATGATAATACTATAGCACAAAGGAGCAGCAGTTTAGTCTAAATACATACGAACGACGTAGGCGATAGCGGCAGACTGAGAACTCGAAATAGTTCGAAACGTGCGCGTGACATAGTGTGCGTGAGCGTCTTTCCCCCGCACCGCACCGCGCGGGGAAACATTATCGAGTGAAATGCACGATGATTCCATAGTAAAACGAGCGCGTAAAAATTACGAAACGTCCTTTGGAAAATCGAGTTTTATGAAAAAACCACAGCATAAATCAATTACAAATAAAGTTTATTGAACTTTTCGATAAATAAGCTTTGTCGGTACGGTTTTTGTTTTGAAGATTTTATCCATCTTTTATTACTTATTTACACCCAAAGTTTCGCTGAAATTAGCAAGAAAAACGAATCTTTGTTGGCTCATAACTTTTTAATGGCTTCTTATTTTACAATTCTGTTTCCGTACAGACACAATTAATAATAAGACAAAACGATAGAATGTTTAACTTTGGATGTACAAAGTCAAACAGTGGAGTAATATTCTCCCGAAGTTTGTATGGAAAAATTTCGGCAAGTGTGCCCTTAATCCCATGGGCTCCTAACTATTCCTTCGGTATCTTCAATTTAATAATTGAGATCTTCAGAAACCTACATTTTTAAGTCACATCGACAAATTATTTTATTTAATCTGAATTGAATGAAAAAAATATGTTTTTTGTTGTCTGCCTTGTCATTGTTAATACGATTTTTATTCTCAACCCAAATTGACTATTCTCATAAATATAATTGAATGATTATGGCGTAAAAATTATAATGGATTATCATCTGAGATTTAACAATAAAAGTTAACACAAGTGTTTGTTTTCCTAAGACCTCCGACACAAAAACTATAGGTACCGTGCTTCTGAACCATCTAAAAAGTATTAATTTCTTGAATCGAATTTAGGTACAGTGCAATGACTTAGTTCGAGTACAAAAAATCTATTATTATACGAGTACTACTAATAAAGGCTCCTTCAAACAGGCGCGACAAGCGAGAAAATCGCGCGCGACACAAAGGCATCGCAAGTCGCGCAACGAGCGCGCCTGTTTGTAGGAGCCTTTAAGCTGAAGAATTTTGTTTGTTTGAACGCGCTAATCTCTGGAACTACCAGTCGGATTAGATAAAATAATTATTTGATAGCTCAATTCTTGAGGAAGGTTATAGATTATTTAACATCACGCTAGAATTCTTAGGAGCCGAGCAAAAAGCAAAAAAGACAAGTAATAGCGCGGGCAGGCGATGCGATGCGACGGGGTGGGTCGAGGTAAAATAACGAATTTCACGCTGACGAAGTCGCAGGCAGAGGCTAGTCAATCTTAAAGGTATACATATTTTTAACTTTCAAAGTTTAAATTATGTATCTAAATAGTTTTTTTTTTCTTCTAGAGTTACACTTACATTCTAAGACAAACCTTTATTTCCGGTTTCGAATTGTTGTAAAGCTTTCTTATTCGCATTTTTATTTTACATAGCTCGGGACCATGGAGTCCCGGTCCTTTGGAAGGCGTACGAGGGGCCGAAGCCAACTCGCAGAGGCCCTGTATACACTATGCAAGTGCACCCAAGGATAACCCCCGGTTGGTGTAGATTATTATTATGTGTCCCCCCCCTTTTTTTTCAGTATGGGAAATCATCAAATGACCCCTCCCGCTCTGGGTAGAGCGCAAGGGAGTGACAGACTCTTACTGACTAAAACCCACCCGTGTTCCTTCCTTCGCCCTTTATGTTCCGGGCCAGCGGTAACCCTTTCGGACAATCCCGCTGATCCGGCAGGCTTCGGCCCTGACGGGCCCCTTCGGTTGATGCTGACATCTCTTTGAGGCGCGCGTGGAACACGTACACGCCGTCCGGCACGGGCCTGGTCCTGATCGGACGGTGCTGTTTCGAACCGTGCCAACTGCAACTGCTGACGCACTGTCGATACTTGCGCGTCGACTATAGTCGTCGCAAGCCGATTGCATGCAGTCGCTGCACGTGCTGTCGGCAGTTGCAGTTGGCAGCTCGAGTCCAAATAGTACCATTATGGAGACCATCTTCCGACTTACGGAAAATTGTTCTAGAAGCCGGAAAAATCTTCTTGGGCGAAAACTTGTAGATAGTAGATACGAATAAAGTCTTACTAACTAGGTACCCCACAGTTGGATATTTTTAAACCGCCTAGTGTCTAGCAACTGAGGAATTCGAATGCTAATAAAATACAAAGCCTATGCAACTATGTATCATTATTATTCATTGTAATGCCTGTCACCGACGGAGCTTAATCACGCTTGGACTTAATGGACTTTACCTGCACAACTTGACCACTCTAAAGGCAACTTAATGTGAAATACAAATTGCATTCTTCAAGGACTTGGCTCATTTTTTAGGGTTCCGTTTTTTCCTTTTGAGATACGGAACCCTAAAAAATGAGCCAAGTCCTTGAAGAATGCAATTTACTTGGCTCATTTTTTAGGGTTCCGTATCTCATAAGGAAAAAACGGAACCCTTATTCTCGATTCCTATAATTTACGGACCGTTATTGGTTGAAACGAAGACTCTTGTATCTTTACCAATAATGAAGCAAAGACCTCATAATTTTGCATATCATAGTAAACTCCCATAGGGAAGTAGCAATCACAGGTAAAATTAGGTTTCGAATCTATTTTGTACCTATAAGCCCAGTTTCGAATTAAAAAATGCTACCATTGGTAAGCATAACGATTCGGTTTTGTTTATAGGAACCGAGCATTATAGAATCACATGTTGTCCGTCCGTCCGTCCGTCAATACCCTTTATCTCGGGAACGCGTGGAGGTATCGAGTTGAAATTAAAACCATATACTCAGGTCTACAGTCCCTTGAAGTTGTGAAAAAATCAAACACCTAAGTTTACGTAAAAAAAGAAATGAAAAAAAGAAAAGAAAGAAAAAGAAAATACGTCAAATACGAAAAAAATACGAAGAAAATACGTCGTAAGAAAACGGCCGTTTATGCCGCAAAAAACGTATATTTCGACACTTTCAAGGGAATCAAAAATTTATAGGGTACTTCCCGTTGAATCATGAAATTTGACAAGAAGCAAGATCATGTAGCACAAGGAAAAAATTCGAAAACCGTAAATTTGTAGATACCTACATAAAAAAAATCCCGTGATAAACTATTTACATACCTACAAAGTACGGAACCCTCGGTGCGCGAGTCCGACTCGCACTTACCGGTTTTTTTTTAATACTCCACCATTACCTGCCTACATGTTGCAATTGCATTTATTTGTAGGTCTATTTTGTTTTTCAGAAACCATCGTTTATTCTAGAACAGTACAAAAAAGCGGCCAAGTGCGAGTCGGAGTCGCATACGAAGGGCTCCGTACCATCATACAATATTTTACAATTTTTTTAAATAGGTATTTTTTTAAAATAAACGCCGAGTGAAACACGTTTCTTGTATGGATGGGACCCCCTTTAATCATATTATTATTATTGGTTATTATAGCGGTCATAGTTTAGTGCACTGCACACTCTGTGAAAAGTGTCTACTATTATGGTTCAAAAGTTACAGCCCCGTGACAGACGGACGGACAGCGGAGCCTTGTATAGCGTATAGTGTCCCGTTGACAATCTTTAGGTACGGAACCCAAAAAAGCAAGTTAAAGTAGTCGACTTTATATTCATGAAACTCAGGACTATTTATCTCATAAATGTCACGCGTGAATTCCCTTGAACGTTGTTAACTCAAGTAAGTACTTGACCCTTTACAAGTCAGGAAGCACTATCTTTTTATAATTATTTTTGCTGACGCTACTATGAGACGTGTCTGATTCATACTTATTTATGAAAAATAAGTTACTACATACTGAACTATTTTACATTTTACGTACTGGCTTACAGATTGGGTTAAGGTAGGACAGTAAACTGCTGTGGTTAGTTTAACCACATTATAAGGCTAAGTATGCACGGCGACATATCAAGCTATACATTTTCAGTATAAGCTGAGTTCTCATTGTACGAAAAGCCTACATACTTACAATGTGAGGTCAGCTAAAACTGGAAAGGTAAGTAAGTATAGCTTCATATGTCGCCTTGTGTACAGACGCGAGCACATCAAGCTACTACAATCTGTCAAATTTCTTTAATAGATTTTCAACTTTATCGCTAAATTTATAAGGTTCAAAGTTGATTGAAAAAATTTGACAGTTTCGGGTAGCTTGATGTGCTGGCGTCTGTACAAAGACTGTGGACAGTCGCGGTTTAATTTAAAATATAATTCTATGTTTAAAATTCATATTCCTAAGCAATAGATTTACTTATCTGGTAAGTTTTCCATAAAACCGAAGTCAACGTGCACGAGTTTTACGCTTCTCCTTCTGAACTCCCATCTCAAAAATACATAGTTTATTTCTAGTCTAGTGTATTTTCATGGTGTATTTTTAGCTGTGTAAAGTTGAGGAAACCGGATCCTTCAAAAGACTTGCCAGCACCCTAATTGCGTAACGCACTTTCAATCACAATCTAATTATTATAAAAAAATAATTAAATATTATTTTATTATAAATAAAATTATTTTGAAGGATATTGCTAATCCATTGCTTCTTAAGTTCGAAAAATGTTTCTGCTCAACAACGTAAATAAAGCAATGAAAGTTGTTAAACTGTCAAAATGAAACCCATTGATTGCTAGGTACTGGTGTCCCCAGGGATGTGCCTTACAGGCGTTGCACGGGGGGGTTCCGGAATTGGCCTTTTAAGAGGAACCGGGACCACCCCTATGTGCTGAAGGTGATCACCGGGGCGGTTTTAGTGAGGTAAAAATCCCACACTCCCCGACCTCCCTCCCCGGAGGTCGGGTGCCTTTTGAAGGTTTCACCCCGACAACAAAAAAAAAAAAAAAGTACTGTTAGTGTGTTACACAATTACCCGCTGGCCTAGTAAAGAAGCCAAGGAAACTGCAGTCTGCATTCCAAAATTCCAAGATACAAAAGGTAGGATATTTTACTTCTTAGCGTTGTGAATTTGTGATAATTTTAAATAGTAGGTATCTAACTAGGTACCTATTGTGACCTCTCAAGTTCCGCTAATGAGACACAATTGATTTTCTATCGTATAATCATAAGATATGCGGGGAGTTTGGCGGGTTAAGGCTCCTTCAAACAGGCGCGACACGCGATAAAATCGCGCGCGACATAAAAGGTACCGCTAGTCGCACAACGAGCGGTGCCTCTGTGTCGCGCGCGATTATATCGCGTATCACGCTTGTTTGTAGGAACCTTAAAATAACATTGGAGATAAGCTAAATTATCAATAACAAATGATTTACTTTACATATTGGATAAAGAATTATCTTTACGTAGAAAGTATTTTGAACAAACATTTTTATCCTTAGCATTTTATCAGTAAAAAGTGGAAAAATATTGGAAACAAACATGGAGCCACTTGAAAGGCTGGTAAAGTGAAGTTTGATGAGAAGGTTCCCAAAAAGTTATTTATCAAAGGAATTCTATTCTATGACGAAACATTTTTTTTCTCTCTTCTTAATTCTCGTAGTGATTTTGTACTTCCATTTTTATCTAAAAATATTGGAAAATTGGAATAGTAGAACTTCAGGAATTCATGTTAAATAAAAGGTTTACATTACACTAAGTAGGCATAGTAGATACAAATAAAGAAATTGGAGTTAATAATACTTAAACTTTTAACTGAATTAATCTTATTCCTACGTCAAAAGTTTAAGTATTATTAGTAAATACTTAAATATCTCAGTTCTTTGTCATCTGTGGAAAATGTAGTAGGTAGTACATAAAGTTAGGTTGATTGTTAACTTAAATAAGTTAACAATCAACCTAACTTTATGTACTACCTACTACATTTTCCATTTATTTTGGCTAAGCTTTAGTTTATCTGCCGACGAGTTGAGTCCATATTTTATTCACAGAAAGATCTTATAGAAGCCCTTAAATCGACGGCAGATACCTAAACTAAAGTCCTGCCTTTATTTTACTACTGTCTGTTTTCTCTTTTAAATAAATAAAAACGATCGGCAAAAGCACAGATTACAAAATAGTCAAAATTTATTTTGAAAAAGCGAACTATAGAATACCTGAAAAGTAGGACGCAAAATCGGGATTCTGGCTGTAGCTATGACACAGGAGCGTTGAATTTATTGCAATGTCCGTTTCGGGAAACGATTTGTCTGCACTTATATGACGAGCGGTGAGAATGCGCGTCCCGCTGCTAGCTTCGCCTGACAAATCCATTTTAAATAAATCACTCAATCTAGTTAGAAATTGTCACATAAAGTTTGTTATTTTTTATTGTTTAGCCCCACTTTTATTCATAACATATTCGAAATTTAGTTGTTATTGTATTTCACTGGTTTTAAAAATCGAATTTCGCGCGTCATCCGCTTTCCACGTGCGGGCGCCGAGGCGAAGGCATCTGAGCATACTGCCAGAAACAAACAGCCAGCTCGCTGTCGCCGCTTATTGCGTTCACTTTCTTTCGACATTTTAGTGGCCTGTCTGCGCAACGCCTTTACTAGTGATGTTCGATACTCCTATTTTCTTTCAATACAATTTAATCATTAATGTTTTGATTCAAATAGAAGTAGGTATCCCAAATATTGACCGATTGCGGATAAAGTAAATAAGATAAACGATAATAGTGATAACATTGCCAAAGTAATGATAAGATTATACCATGTTGTACCTATGTTTTAGTTAATACTTGAATCATACGTTGATAAATAATGTGGCAATATTATTATATTTCTGTATCAGAAAGAAAAGCGATAATAAGTATAAGTACTAAAAAGTTGTTAGTATGAATCATATTTATCAAAACCAAAATAAATTTATTTTCCAGAAACACGATACATAGGATTTTCATATTTGTGAGCACGTACAGACGCCAGCACATCGAGCTACTACAATCTGTCAAATTTTAATAGATTTTCAACGTTATTTAATAAATAATTTAATAGATTTTTAACCTTACGCTTTTTTTTTTATCGTGGAGAAATGCTCATGCATACTGCACTACCACGGGGAGATAGTGCAGTTATGTGGGACTCTAACCCACTAAAACTCCACGGTGTCCTCCTCTGCCGCTTACGGCGGGAACACGGGCACGCGTTAGCACTCATCCGCGAACCCGCCGCGGCTGCGGCTGTCCGTTACCGGACCCTCCTCTGGGGAGCACCCCCCATCACCGGCGCACCAGAACACAGCACGCCGTGACCACCCCAGGGACCAAACCAGCACATGGGCGCCAGACGACCCCGTGTCCGGGCACCCTTGGTCCCCCTGCGACGGGTCAGGACATTGGCCCCGCCGCCTGCCAATTTTCGGCTGCAGAGGATAGGGAGAGCGGCCAACGTAATACCGACACTCCTCTTCCCCTGCAGCCCCACCGCGTCCGCCATCATACGGTGGCGACCCCGTCAAGGCCGCGGAAGGTAGGGAGAGCGGCGCACCGCAATACCGGCACTCCTCTCCCGCCGCGGCCTCCAACCCTCAGCCGCGATGCCTCCGATACGACATCGCGGCCCGCCTCAGTTGCGATGTCGCCAAAACGGCACCGCAACCTACTTTTGGCCGCTACGTCGTTGGCTTGTCAGCAAAAGCCCTGACGAGCGGCCCCTCCTCGGGTTCCTCTTCGCTTCACCGTGGGTGTCCAAGCCACGGCTACTGAGCCCCCCCGCCTCGACAATGCGGGAACCCACCGGGGGGGAACCTTATGCTTTAGATTCTAAAGCTTAAGGTTCAAAGATGATTGGGAAAATTTTACAGTTTCGGGTAGCTTGATGTGCTGGCATCTGTACATACCTTTAACTGTAACATACGAGAATATAATATAATGAAAGTAGTTTGGTGTGATGGTAGCTGCGTGTGTAAAAAAATAATTGATAATAGTAGGTAAGCACAGCTACCATCTCTACCACTTCATTTTATCGACACCAACATTATCGACTTTGCACAGCACTACCTTACTATGAGGTAACACTCGTGGTAACGTTAAAAATCACTGGGTAATATCCAACAGGCCAACTTCATGCTCTGCTTGTACCAAAGATTGCTAACACCATTGGCATTATAAACAATACATGTGCCATATGACATCCTAGCGATTATAAAAACAATTGCATAATAAAAAAGTTATCGAATGGTAATGGACTTTTACTTATAAAAAAATGTGATGTGTATTGTATATGGCCTATTCCCTCTCGTAGTTCCGTACATAGATATACTTACTAAAATAACTATGTAGGTACAGACGCCAGCACATCATGGTAAGCTACTACAATCTGTCAAAATTCTTAAATAGATTTTCAAATTTATCGCTAAAGCATTAGGTTCAAAGTTGATTGGGAAATTTTGACAGTTTCGGGTAGCTTGATGTGCTGGCGTCTGTACATTCCATACATACCATAGAACTCAGTCATTTATTGAGGGAAAAGCAACAAACTTTCTCTTTTATTTTGTACCATAGAGGTAGGTCCCTACTTAAACAGTAGATACCGCATCTTCCACATCATGACACAGCTTTTAGTTTTACCACACTACTTTAGACTATAACTACTTACTCTATTTAATGGTAAATTGGTAAGGACCTACTTATATTTCGTGGGTCTCGTGGCTAAATAATAAAAGCCACACGGGTCAGTCGAAGGCAGGGCTGTCTTAACCATATAGGGCGCCGGGGTACGAAAATCAGTTTGCGCTCCAAGATTTTGTGTTTTATTTTATACTAGCGACCCGCCCCGGCTTCGCACGGGTGCAATGCTGATACTAAATACACTACAGAAAAACTGTGAACGTTGTATATAAAAACACAGCGGCCCGCTCCGGCTTCGCACGGGTGCAATGTTGATACTAAATACACTACAGAAAAACTGTGAACGTTGTATATAAAAACATAGCGGCCCGCTCCGGCTTCGCACGGGTGCAATGCTGATACTAAATACACTACAGAAAAACTTCAACTTCACTTTACAGGCTTCGCACGGGTATAAAATATATAGCCTATGTGATTAAAATCGATTCAGTAGTTATGATTCAAACCGGTTGGCCGGTTTGGTTGTTAAAATTAACCTTAGAATAGAATATCACTACATAGTATAAAACAAAGTCGTTTTCTCTGTCCCTATGTCCCTTTGTATGCTTAAATCTTTGAAACTACGCAACGGATTTTGATGCAGTTTTTTTGAGTTGAGCGGGCCGCTATGTTTTTATATACAACGTTCACAGTTTTTCTGTAGTGTATTTAGTATCAGCATTGCACCCGTGCGAAGCCGGAGCGGGCCGCTATGTTTTTATATACAACGTTCACAGTTTTTCTGTAGTGTATTTAGTATCAGCATTGCACCCGTGCGAAGCCGGAGCGGGCCGCTATGTTTTTATATACAACGTTCACAGTTTTTCTGTAGTGTATTTAGTATCAGCATTGCACCCGTGCGAAGCCGGGGCGGGTCGCTAGTAATTTATATTTTAAAACTACTATCATACAATTATTTATCTTAACTTACTTATAATTACTGATACGTTGTCGCGCTGAAAAGCACGTTTTTATAATAAACGCGTCCGATCGCTGCTAAATTCAAAGTGCTATAGGGAAAACCGCGGCCTCAGATGCGCTATTTAAGGCCGCTGCATACGTGACGGGTTTTTTCACGGACGGGACGGAACGGGAAGTTTTGGAAATATCGTTTCATACAAAATGTATATGGAAGCGCATATGTCACGGAGACTCGGACGGGACGGGAACGTATACTTTTGTATGAAACTATATTTCTCGTTCCGTCCCGTCCGTGAAAATCCCGTCACGTATGCAGCGGCCTTTATAGGCACGCTCTTGCCGCACCGGGCGGCCGGCCGGTACCGCCGCAAACGCTACGTCCCGCAATTTTTAAATCTGTAATATCTTCGAAAATGTTCACTTAAATCATACGGTGTAAAGGGCCATATATATTAAATGAACAATGTATTCAAGGTATTTAATTGGTTAAGGATTAATGCTGTATTGGTTAAAATCGCTTCGAAAATTAGCCATTATTTGTCGTAAAAAGTAAATGACAAAAAAAAGTTATTGTGGGTTATCCATAAGAGATAGACATATACCATCACGGACTTTTCTGTAGACCTTTTCAATGTGTACAATACTTTGTACATTATTTTGATAAAACTCGTAGGGTTCAGCCTGCGTTTGCAATGTAAGCGGAAAAAATGTAATTATTTACGACATCACATTAGAAACCTCAAAAATAACAGTACTTCTCCACTATTTAATGGATGTTATTATACATATAAACCTTCCTCTTGAATCACTCTATCTATTAAAAAAAACTGCATCAAAATCCGTTGCGTAGTTTCAAAGATTTAAGCATACAAAGGGACATAGGGACAGAGAAAGCGACTTTGTTTTATACTATGTAGTGATATTTTACTCTACAGTAAAATTAGGTACATTTTCAAACACCAAATTTAATTTTTCCGACTTTTAAGAGCGTTATTACAAAACCGAAGTGCTCAGTTTTAGGTAAATTCGACGGCGCGCGGCAGCAGACGCGCACGTGTGCGTCTAGGGAAGAACGCTATGCACACATACAAACCGCTATGCGTCGGACGCCAGGATCAAACCAACAAGTGCCTTTGTTTTCGAAATAAATTAAATTACTGTTATTATAGTTCATGAAATATTATTTGTACCGATGAGTGTTACCTACAACGGTTTGAGTTACAATAGGGTCATACAAATTTACTTCACTTTTAATTTTTATTTTATACCACTAAAGTGACAAACTAGCATACGGCCCGCTTGATGGTGTGTAGTTACCGCAGCCTAAAGGTCATTTAAAAGTAATTGATTCATAAAAAAATTAAAATCTATTATTCGTCTTCCATCTATATCTTGATTTTCCTGAAACAATGGGAACCAAGTATGTAGATAGTTTAAACAAAGTCAAATATGTAAATGTATATTACGTAATGTACCTGTTACGAGTAACAAGAAAATACTTACCATGTTATTTGTACTTGTATCAGATTGAGGCTGATGTGTTGTTGAATTAAATATACTTTCATCATCCTGTAAGAAATATAAAGTCCATTCATTATGCGGTAACTCATAGATTATTTAAATCTGCAGATATGTACGTAACTATCAAAAATAATTAAATAATATTACATGATATTAAAACGTAAATTACCATGTTATTTGTATTTCTGTCAGAATGCACTGTAAAAACTGTCGTTGTGTCTAATGTGCTTTCATTCTCCTGTAAAAGTAAAATACTGCGATAAATGTACTATACATATAATGTGTGGTAACAGAAATATGCATAGAAATAAAATGAAAAAAAAAAACAATGGAAAATGGAATTGGTGTAGACAAAGTTGGGCAAATTTTTCCTTTCCTAAATGAGAACCAATGTTTTGATTTGGCGAGTTTACTTGCCCCTGCTGCATTTCAGTTTTTTTTTTGCCTGTAAATAGGAAACATGTTTTTTGGATGGAATGGAATAAAAAAACGTACGTACAAATATAAATGCTTACAAGTATACACAGTGCACCTATTCCTACCGCGAAATGAAATTTGGCGTGAGTGACGCGGCGATTAGTTGCTATATTCTATGCAATTGTTGCTTGATTGAAAAGAAAGTAAACAAAAAATATAAAACAAAATTCTTACCGCTGAGCTTATCTTGCGCGTTTCAAATTATCGGCCAAAACCTTTTTTTTTATTTTGACAGCACCAAAAGTTCTATTTTTTTCTATTTTGCCCATTATTGTGAACTATTGTCTGAAAATAATTAATTAAATTAAAGTTGGAGATGACAATAAATAAAAAAGTCAGAAAAATTAAAAACAACAACTATATTTACGTATGTTTTTTTTCTATAATTATATTCGCGTTGGAACATCATAGGAAAATAATTATATTATATACATTACAATCAGAACATAACTAATTAAAAAAAAAACTCACTTGTATCAAGAAGTGTTGGTCGCTTTTTATTCGTGGCGAATTGTCGAACGAGATCACGTGACGGCAGCAGCGAGTGAGCGCTACGTCCTCCCTCTGAAAGCGCTCGGCGCGGACTAAAGCTAAGACCGTGCATCCCGAGATTTATATTGATAAAAAAGCATTGCATAAAACAATTGCTTAAAAATATTATTTTACTTCAAAATAGAGTATTTTTTTTTTTCAAGCAAGGTGACAAAGTAACCTTAGTTATTAAACACTTTTTGTTTGAATTTCTATTAAATATTCAGAGATAAAAAATATCATTTCGGCTGAAAAAATATCATTAACTCTCTGTTTTACGGAATTATTTTTGGTTTATTACTGTATTAAACATAATAAATTGATGTATGCATACAAAAGTAGAAGATACAGTTGTACCGTGGACATTTTTATAAATTATTAAACTATTATATCTTCGATGTAACAGAGCATCGCGAGATGCCCGAAATTAAATTTTTATGAAACAGCCTTTGCAGGAACAAGTTTTTTACTGATTTATGTAAACAAACTGAAATATTTATTGAATGCGCTCCCAAAAGAAGAAATTAAACTTTCTCGGGCATGTATTTTTTTTACTATTGTGACTTTAGTTAAACCATAATCACAAATCAAAACTCGAGTCAAACGCTCTAAACAAGAAAAACTTGTGATAGCGCTCTTAAATCGGAAATCTTTTTTATGATATCGTCTGTTTCGTAATCAACTTTCCTGTAGCCAAAGTCAATCTATTTTGACTTGAGTCATAGTTAATCGTAAGTAGTTTTTTATTAATTCCAATTTCGAGAAGGTTTAGGCATGGTACAGTGCGTGCCACGTAAGAAGAGACTTGACCCCGACTCCCCCGCCTCTTTCCGCCGCCCCGATGACGCCCGGTCCCCGTCCCGCACCGGGCGTCATCGGGGCGGCGGAAAGAGGCGGGGGTGGTGGGGTCAAGTCTCTTCTTACGTGGCACGCACTGTACGTGGAATAAGGATTGGCTTGCGCCCGCGAAGACGCCCGGGTGCCACGCACCCCTTGCACCCCGAGTAAAGACGGCCCTGGTAGAAGGGTGAATCACATCGACCATCCATTACAAATCGAGAACCCACCGTGCCTCGGAATGCTCATTTTAAGGTCTCGGCTGTCATTTGAAGATCATTGACAGTCGTTACGGGTATTCAGGAGCCCACAAGTCTGTCAACCAACAACCTAATTGCGTAACAAACTATCGATCCTAATCTGAATCATTTTGAAGGATATTACTAATCCATTGCCTGATAGGTACGAAAAATGAGTCTGCTCAACAACGTAAATAACGCAATGAATGTTGTTGAACTGTCAAAATGAAAGCCATGGCTACTGATAGTGTGTTACGCAATAATAATAATAAGAGATTTAATTCAGACAGTCCATATACTGTTAGTAACACAAAAACCTTATAAAACTATTGTTAGTATATATATACAAAAACAATACCACAGAAAGAAATAAAAAGCACGAAGTGGCACCGCACAGGAGTGCCAGTCTATGCCAGGCCCTGGACGCGACCACCCACAGTGTGTAGTCGCATCCAGTGCCGCCACATCGGCGAGTCCCATCGTCCCACGAACACGCTCAGAAGGCAATTACCCCGCAGTCCTACCAAGGGGTACCGTGTTACCCAATTAGTAAGGTTGTGGAGGTCAGATAGGCAGTCGCTCCATGTCATAATGGCTAGAGTGGAAGCTGACCCGAACCTAGTTGGAATAAGGCTAGGCAAATTGATATATTGACCTACATCCATACTAATATTACAAAATTCGAAAGTAACTCTGTCTGTCTGTAAGAACCTTAACCTTTTTGCCTAAACCACTAAACGGATTTCGATAAATTTTGGCAGAGAAATAGATTGCATCCCGGGGAAGGACATAGGATATGAAAACTATTTCATCGACATACCTCGCGGGCGTAACCGCGGCTGGAAACAAAACGAAAAAAAAACAAACATCATTCATTCATGTGAATTGAAAACGTCACATTGGTACTTGTCTAGATTTGAACCCACAACCTCCCGTCTCCATTGGGCCAACAAATCATTTATGTACAGACGCCAGCACATCAAGCTACTACAATCTGTCAAATTTTTTAATAGATATTCAACTTTATCGCTATAGCATAAGGTTCAAAGTTGATTGGGAAAATTTGACAGTTTCGGGTAGCTTGATGTGCTGGCGTCTGTGCATTTTATTTTAAAATTCATAATTGGTAGACATATCCTTAGCATGGTCAGCTTATAATGTGCCCACTGCTGGGACACAGGCCTCCTCTCGGTGAGAGGGAGTGGGACTGTTATAATCTACCACGCGGGCCCAGTGCTGGTTGGTAAAAGTCTGGTTGATAATGTCTTCGAACTTTTGGTTCTAGGACATACCTACCGGTTTCCTCACGATGTTTTCCGTCACCACTTCGAAAGCAGCGGTGATAAAATAGTTTACACAAAGTAAAGCTCCTGTCTGGATTCAAACCTACGACACGTAAGTCGCGGCCGTTACCACGGAGCCTCTACAAACTGCTCTCACAGACATATTTTTATGTTAATGTAATGAATGAAGAAAGGAAAATACTTATATCCACTCTTGAAATAAGTAAACATTTTTCCAACAGAAGTACGGGACGCTAATGCATTTCTCAATAATGTTTATGTTTAGCATTAAAGGTAAATAAAATACATCATAATACGTTGTAACTTGTATGAAAAGCATAATAATTATAATCTATACATATTAAATGATAATAACGTAACAAAACATAAAACGACACTTCTCAACATAAACATAAAATCACGCCTACTTTTCCGGGTGTACATACTACATACTAGGTACCTTTTTTTTTTTTTTGCTGTCGGGGGGAAACCTTCAAAAGGCACCCGACCTCCGGGGAGGGAGGTCGGGGAGTGTGGGATTTTTACCTCACTAAAACCGCCCCGGTGATCACCTTCAGCACATAGGGGTGGACCTACCTACACTTAAACTGGGTGGGTGTTCCTATAGAAGTATAGAGGAACACCCGGGGCGAGTATCAACCGGGCACAATCCAGAGGATCTACTCCCTAAGCACAGAATCCGTAGTTCCAACCGAAGTTACTGGCGTTCCTACTTCGTCTCCCTTCGGACCACTGACCTCTATCATACACTTGTGTAATA
Organism: Luperina testacea; assembly: GCA_927399505.1. Lineage (NCBI taxonomy): Eukaryota > Metazoa > Arthropoda > Insecta > Lepidoptera > Noctuidae > Luperina > Luperina testacea. The sequence continues at coordinate 9,288,444 of OV656768.1, read as the reverse complement.
CAGGTCAGTGCTTTGGACATAAGAATAGTTCGGGGCTCGAACTAAGAATTAATGACAACACGATTTGATGGTTGTCCTTACTGCCGATGTCCGCAAAACTTAATTAATCTGGAGTAGGGTCTATTCCGAAGTATCGAACTGATGAGAGTAGGACTCCGCTGCTACTGTGTAATTCCTGTCAACATATTTTGACGGGTCAACGCCTGACACGAGATACGGTATGGCTGACTGAGTATCTTTTAAGGATAAACCTTACCTACCCACGATCTGTGATCCTCTCTCAGCCCAATGCGGATCACAGACGCAATGTGACGTAAAATGTACTATATCTATAGCTCTGCCTTTCCTATCCGCCTTCGAAGAATGCAACCGTTCGTCACGGCTCCCGTTACACCACCATTTCCTCGCCTGATCCTAAGCGAAGATGCGACCGAAGATACTTTTGAACTTTTGGAACTCTGCTCAAATCATCAGGCGTCTTTCTAGCAGAATAATTTTATGAAGTGTGGTAAGAAAGCTAGTAAAATATATAACGCGATGAATTGATAACCTCCTCCTTTTTAAGAAGTCGGTTAAAAAGGAAAATAAGAGATAGTATTTATTCGGCACAGTACAGTATGCAAGGTGTAAGACATACGCAAACGAAGAATGAAATAGGTATCATGCAATATTTATTTAGTTTTTGAATTATTGTAGGTACTCTGTAGTTTTTGGTTTTTGTGCATACTTACATGTCAGTGATGTCACAAGAAGTAAAAAAACAAAAGATGTAGGTACGATATTTAAAATGAAAAATAATAAAAAGGAAATAAAGAGGTTTTAAACCTTGAGAGGTTCTAACACAATTTAAGGCACATATTAGAAATAAATTATAAAACTAACATGAAATAAAAATCTATTCTTGTGTGCCTCATGGCCGCGCAAAATACTTATGTTCATTTCAGCAATATAGTAATTATAGCAATAGCAGTATCTAAGTAGGTGACCGAGTAGAGGTGACTAGACTAATGACTTGAATGAGTAATTATAATTATCCTACTTGCTTGTTTGTTGTTCAAAGAGCAACAACAGTCGTATAGTGCCTAGTTATTACATTTACCAATCCATGATAATCCATCAGATCAGAGGGGGCCTAAAAAGGCCACTTTGGCAGAATCGTAAAAGGATAACATTATGAATCAAAATATGGCGAAGATAGTCCGTGTTTTTCTTTTTTTCGCTGCACTACGAAGGTATAATCAAAGAGATAGGGATTGGATTTGGATTGGATTTATTAGTATTTTAGCACAGACAAAAAAAAATAACTGAAAAATCCTTCATCAATGGGATTTGATTTGATTAACTTAATAGTTACGATTTATAATGTTGTCCTTTTTTGATTCTGCCAAAGTGGCCTTTTTAGGCCCCAGTCTAAGTCAAGCAGAGGAGTTTTGTGAACCCAAGACTTGCTTGTAGATAACAAATTACTGAAGAGTAGAAAATACTTTGAAGACTAGTAGGTAAATATCTATGGTACCTACGTAAACAACAATTATTAGGATCTTCGAAACCAGCTGATATTTAAAAAAAATTCTAAAGCTTGATTTCCGAAAAATACGGCTACCTCTATAGTTATAATTAAGAGTGAAAGTTGTTATTTTGAAAATGTGAACTGCAGCAAATGTTCCATCGCATGATGCGATGGAGATGTTGTACCTACCCATTTAATGAATGAATAGATGCGATTCGCATCTATTCATTCATCAAATAGGTAGGTACAACATTGTTCAGTTGTTCTTGTGTGAATAAACTAAAACTTGAACCCATATTCTAGTGTTCTCACAGCATGTAACTTACATTTTTAAGATCACTATGATATGTCGCAGATAGATGGATGGATTGTCGATTTGCGGATTCGACAAATCATTTGTCGAATCCGCAAATCGACAAGCCATCCTGTTGTTTTACAAAACGGCTCCGTAAAATATAACAATTGAACGACGTTTAGCGGTTTTTCATAATTACCTACCTACTGGTTTAACACTCAGAATTGATTAAACATTTTGCATTTATCAAAGCACCGGGTCCACGATAAGAGGTTATATAAAACAGTGTGAAATGAAAAGTCAGATAAGTATTAGATTTTAGTTCTAAATTTTATCGCTCGTAGCTGTGTCACTGTGTCATAACAACAATAGTGGCGTCCGAAACCAAAATAAATAAAACGAGTAGTATGAGTGACATTGACCCTAACTCAAGTGAAAACAATGATTTTAGAGACAATTTTAATTAAAAGTTATCATGGTTTTATGAAACGCAGTCCTAAAAATAATAAATAGTGGCGGCGCGCGGCGGTCGTTTCGCGCGCTGTTGACACAGTATAAATAAAGACATACAGTATTGTATCTCGGCCGTAACCTTGATGTAAATGCCTACAGCCGCGCGGTACGTAAACATGCGATAGGGCTGCCCGCCTCCAGTATTTTAATTACATTTGCCTACTTTGTGTTTCCATTTAGTTTTGTTATTGTATTTTACTGTGTGTACATAAATAATAAAATAAATAAATAAATATACCTACTTCTTTTTATATAAACAAATAAAATACTTTGTGAATTGAATAGGAAGTGTTTAATAAAAATGCGTGTTGTTTTGATCGCCGCCGCACGACTCCAGCTAGTGAGCAGCGCGCTGTTGCTATTCAAATTTCGAACTAATCGCCGCGCGGCGCCAGTCAGTAGGCAGCGCTAGCGCGCTGTTAAAATGGCGGGAAAGCAAGTGTGCATTCACAGATTGATTTTATTTAAAATTAAAAAAAAACAGTTTATTCGGTAATTTAAAAACTTGGCTGCATGCTCTAGTGTCTTTGCCAACATTTTCACGCAGCCACGGCAGAAAATAATCCTCGCGCCATTTTTCTCAAATTTTCTTTTCTTTGTACTTGTATTGTGAAATGTTTTTTTTTTCTGTTTCCTCGCAAATGTGTTAAAAAACGTCGTACGATATACGTGCGTATTGGTTATAACATCTTAACGCACTAATATCGTAATGTACTATTACAGAATTATAATCATTAAAGTCATCAACACAACTCTCGAAGACCATGTAAGTCCAAAGAATGATGATTTCATGAAACAGTTATTCTTATTACAGTAACAGTTATTCAATAAAAAGAATTAATTTTATTCATAAAAGTATGCAATCATTTCATTAATGTTTTGTTATGATGTTGTCACGTTAAACTATCGTCCGTAAATCGACTTTACAGACAACCAATTTTTTTCTAGTATTATTCATACACACAGTACAATAAACAACTATTATTAATAATAAAAACCACGTCTTTACTTTGAATTATACAAACTAACAAAACACACATGCCCCGAGGTTTTAACACAAGCGTACCTACCGTTTAATGATTCATGAACCGCCTATAACTACCTACCTCACTCGTGTTTATCACTTTCCTTTACTTTATTCACTTCATTTATTAATCCAGACATCTTTTTTTCGGGAGATAAAATGAAATACTTATCCATTAAAAATACACACATTATGTACCTACCTACAAGTAAGTAAAATTATTTTATAGTCTTACCTTTCAGAGTTTCCAGGTAATCTAAAAAAAGTTATCTCTGGATGCGTTATTGACGAATTCATGCAACCAAAAACAGCACAATATAGCCTACTCGTCATATTAAATAATTATGTACTTGAACTTATTTTTAGTGAAAAAATCGCGCGGTTATTGTTAAAAAAAACAACACACCGTCCGTTCGTCACTGCGGCACAGTCGCGACTGTCTGCATGCTGAGCGCATGCCGTGGTCGAGGCGCGTAGGTATAGCTCGCGTTTCGTCCGTTTGTATGAAGACGACGTACTGTATGTCTTATTTATACTGTGCTGTTGATCACGGTTCTAACCTAACCAAAACCGATTAGTCAAGGTGCCCTAGCTTAGTTACTGCGACTTATTGCGCATTGAAAGCCACACCAAACGTTTATTATGACTGCAAATAAGCCATTCTGCTATACGTCTAAACGTCGTTAGCAGTTTTGTCAAACGTAGCGCAATGGCAATCCAACTGAACGTTGCTGTTTAGTTATTTTACGTACAAAGCGGACCTAGCAGTTTTGCAAAACAGCGGATTCGACAACCCATCTGCGACATAATATACATATGTACATAGAGTAGAAATAGTCAGATAATGGTCGTGTAAGTAAGTATTTATACTTCCATAGTAGTATTATAAATTCGAAAGTAGGTAACTCTGTCTGTCTGTCTCTATGTTACATTTTCACGCCTAAACCACTGAGCAGATTTCGATAAAATTTGGCAAAGAGATAGCTTGTATCCCGGGGAAAGACATAACGTAGTTTTTATGCCGATATTCCCACGGGATCAACACTTATGCGGGTGAAACCGAGGGGCGCTGCTAGTAATATTATAAAGCTGAAGAGATTGTTTGTTTGTTTATTTGGTTGAACGCGCTAATCTCAGGAACTACTGAAATTCGAATTGAAAAGTTATTTTTGTGTTGGATAGTCCATTATTCGAGGAAGGCTTTAGTCTATAATTATAACATCACGCTACGACCAATAGGAGCTAAACATCAATGAAAATTGTTGCAAAAACGGAAAAATTATTCCTTTTGAGAGCTTAAAGTTGCGTACGCTGCGTAAACGGTTAAAGTTACGCAAAAATCATGTATGACCATCGAGATATAAGTACTAAGTACTTATATCTCGATGTGTATGACGGAATTGTTTCCCTTTAAAGGTTCTAAAAAAGGCCGCGACAGTATTTATGTCTATCTTTTAAGGTTGACGTTAGTCAACCTTAAAAGATAGACAATGCTGTGTAACCTCTTTATGGTAATCTTTGTTCCAAAATAATGCATTATTTGCGAAGGTGTTTTTATAAACATCATAAATTCTTATAAAATGCCTTTGACATCATTTGATTTCAATGAATATCTTAGGAAATATCATAGTTTTAAAATAACTCCGCAAGGTGGCCGGTCATACATAGCCTCATAGGGTACCTATAGGTAAGTAATAATCTTAATAGTGATACTCCTATAGTAACAGAATATATTTTAGTAGGTTTTGCTCAAATTAGCACGAGTAAAACCGCAGGGCTCAGTTAGTTAATAAATAAAACCGTTTAAAAACTGCAAAGCTGGGGCGCCCGCCGGCAGATCGTCTCCCGGGCAAAAGAAGGGGCCGTCATATTATGGGCGAATGAGAGCAATATAGACCGATAGAACATTAATGCTGCCGATAGATAATACCCATGTTGTGGTGGGTTTGTTTGATCATATTTCTGAGCAATTTCAACTTAAAGTCAAGTATTTCATTTCCTTACGAGCTAAACTAGGTACCGATAGCTGGTAGGTAAGTAATAGTAAGTATTACTAATTAATAACATAACAAAAAAACAAAATCGGTTCAGCCATTTGGGAGCTACGATGGCACAGACGCACACAGATACACACGTCAAACTTATAACACCCCTCTGTTTTGTCGGGGTTTAAATAGTGCTAACTAGTGTATTAGCGCCATCTAATGTAATTCACCTAGAACATTAATTGAGAAAAGTTTAGCTACTTGACGCTAGATGGCGTTCTCTCACAAAGCAGTTTTCCGACATTTTTATTGTAGATAATAAAAATAAAAATTATTATTAATGTATATTTTGCGAAGCTGTATCAAAAAAAAAATATAAATAACCATAGAATTTTAAATCTTAGGTAAGAACAAGAACTAGTTTTTTTACAACTTGTTGATACGGACGGAATAATGCCTCTACGCTAGTAATATTTAGGTCAATGCCTCAATATGATTATGTCTAGTATTATTATCTGATCTACTATCATCCGGTTAGACTGGAAGCCGACCCCAACATAGGAAAAGGCTAGACAGATGATGATGATTATCTAATCTAAGTAGGTACTATATTTAGCAATAAATACCTAGATAAACTGTAGGTATAGATCTAAGTTATGTTGCTTATTTCCTCAAAACAAAACATGTAGGCTACTTAACTATGTGTCCGTGTTTACATTAAGTACTTACTTATGTAATCAGAAATAAAACGAGGACATACTTACCCAATGAACGGAGATATTTCGAAATGTAAAGAATTGAGAGAATGATGTAAGTAGGTATCTACTTAGGATAAGCTGTACCTACAGGAAAAACATATTTTATTTTAAACCATTTTAAACTCCTGTAGGTATTTTAGTAAAATATGATCATGGCTGTTTTAGCTGTTTATGATAACTATGATAAGTACCTATATCTCAGTAGTTTATGAGGTTATAAACAGATTCGTGTAACAGAAAATATCCAAATGCCCCAATGTAACTTTGGTCGTGCTTTGGTATTGCCTAATCTGACTGAAGATGCGATTAGATTTAAACAAAAAATAGATAGAAGATAACGTCTGTAGGTAAACATTGAACATATATCCTACAGTCAGTCGCAAGTAACAATACCAGTATAACAATAATTTAATGTCTTTGCAGTATAAGCTGGCCTTGCCTTCTATTGAAACGCCAGGCCAGCTCTAGAGCTCGGTCAGTCAGTCACACTGACGTGTGGTCGACTGTGTCTACTCATCCATATCATCTTCCTGCCCTTGTCCCATGTTTCTTAGGGGTGGAGCAACCCGTTTTCTTCTTCCATTCTCCCCTGTCAACCCCTGTCTGTCTGTGTCCTGTCTGATATAATTCACTCCCTTCTCTTTCATATCATTCCTCATACAATCCATCTATGTTTTATTTGAACTTCCTCTCCATCCATCGACCGTATCTACTACGCTATAAAAATTGTCATAATATTTTTCTCGTAACTTCTGTTGAGTCAAAGTTCTTGTTATTGTAAAATGACGCATTAAATAGGTACCTACTATGTATATGGGAAGTACGACAGTAGATAAAAAATGCATATGGAAACTTTTTATTACTATGTTTACAAATTTTTAATTATTTTAAATTAAACTATCCCATATAACGTGTCCCTTAAATCCAGTAACAGGTGACTATAAAATAAAATTAAACGTAGTAGCGTGTGTTATCTTTATTCGAAGGTCAAATTATAGGCAGTCCGCGTCGCCTAATACTGAAAATTACAACGTACATATACATACATTGTTTACCTAGGTACTGTTAATATAAAATTATTTGCGTTATATTGTTATATAACGTCTAAATTTATATGAAATAATACCTAATTGTTATTTGTAAACACCACATTTGATATTCCTATTGAGGTAATTTGCAGCAATAAAGTTCTGAAGTCCACGTGGTCGTCAAATACCTAATAATATTTCAGAGGAAGCGTGCTAAATATTATTTTAATTAATATCCTTGAGGAAAATACAAAATTCGCTATTTTAAGTAAGTATTTAACTAACTAACTGCAATAACGCAACAAATATTTCAAGATCTAAAACTACCTAAATTGTATTTGTAAAATGACACCACACTTGTATAAAAACGTGGTTACAGAAAGCAACGGTCGCACTATTTAGGAGTCAATGACTTCATGTGGCAGTCGTTTTAATGTTGCTGGTAATTACTTCCATGGCTTACAAATATAAGCGTCCATAGATTCCTGAGATACCTCGGTTTTAATAACACGCTAGCATACAATAACCAAAGTTTAGTACGATAATTGCAAGACATTCAATATTCATCCAGAAAATATAAAATTTGTAAAACAGTGATGAAGATATGTAGCTACCTAGAGTTAAAACGGTCATAACAATACATAGCTACCTATCACAATAAACAATCTATGTGATCGCGATCGTAGTCTGGAAAAAACCGAGGGCATTGTCCGTTTTTAGTTTTCTTTCGCCCAAACCAAGACTCGCAGATATATACAAATAAACATGGCCTACACGACTCTGGCCGTTGATATTTTAACATTATAGTTAGCAATAAACACATCATTTCGTACACGTGACCGTGATGTTTTTATTCAAATTATTAAAACTGATAAGTAACTCAGCATTTAGATTAGTAATCAAGTTTATGTATTCAGTATTACGTCTAATTTAACAATTAGTTGGTCTCTTAGGTAAGCTTCTTACTTTTAAAATTATATCGCAAGGGTCTATTAAAGATCGGGATCCCAATAACTATCTGGTTGCTTGTCAGCGTCGGCATACTTATTTTATGGGCTGGTTGTTATAGGTAGGTACCAAAATGTTTCAAAGCTCATACTCAACCTCAAATCATACAACATTTATTCACATCAAACACGTCGACACTAATTTATCAAGCGGTGGACCAACCTGTGTTCTCTTTATTTAAATGTTTTCATGATTTAGCAAGCCAGGAGATAACACCATTCACTGTACTGGCATATCGAGTCTGTCTTGTGTTTATTTACGTCCGTCGTATTGTTTGTATACAGCCCGGCACGACTGCGCATCAGACTACGTCATCCCTCCCCCCTCGTCTGTACCCCCGCGGAGGCCTGTCTTTCCTACGCTGGGGTCGAGCTGGCTCACTCGCTCATTCATTCGGCATTCGCAAACGTTGTTACTCGCCGCCCACCGTACCGGTGAGATCTCTAGTCCCTTACTTAATCAATCTTCAAATTCTAACCGTTTTATCCTTCAATATGTTGAGAGAGAAGTCCAGATATGACAATCGCCATTCCTCTGACGAACAGAACCGTCCGCTAACCTCCAGTAGATTACCTGCTATTGAAGAACTCACCCTTGGCCTGAAACAAAAGCTTCACCTGCAGGCTCGAGCCCGTGCTGCACCTTACTACATTAGAAAACAAGAACCTGTCGATCTTGTGGAAAAGTTGCTGGAGCAGAATGCCCTTGTTGCCGAGGCTGTTCGGAGATTACAAGAAAAGAAACAAGTGTGTCATGAAATTTCTGTAGATTCATAATTTATAAACAAAACATTTTAGTTGTGAAAGTGTCGAACGTGTTGTGAAATCGCTTGTGTGTAAGAAACGTCTCGGGTTACAATGGTGCTATATGCGGAGAGCGTGCAAGAAAGAGATAGCCACCAATGACGTGTCCCGCACGACACGAGTCACGAGAACGAACCAAAATGGCCGCGCGTACTCTACAATCATAATATTTATTCTTCGTTTTATAGTGACCTTAACTGATCATGATCAAAGTACTGAATGACGTAACTAGCCTTTAGTATTGTAATGCGTTCTAAAGTACTTATTTCTATAATAATTAAAACTTTGTGACTGAATGTCGCGTTAAGACATTTCCATCTAATTAATTAAATTAGCTAATGTGAAGTATAATTCAAGAGCTTTAACTATTGTTTATGTAATTATTTAAAATATTCGATAGCAAATGTCCGTTGTCTTTCATACCTACTTCATGTTTCTACACCTAAGTGAACTGCTTTATTAGTTTTAATAATACCTCATTGTAATGATTTCTTATCTCAACAACATTACATCAGATATTTGGTTTTAAATGTTTCTACACTAGTGAAACATCTAATGTAAACACACAATTAGGTCATTTTTTTTTTGTGTTATAAAAACTTTCAAAAAGTGATTGTAGAGATAACAGTACACTTTTACATTGTATTAAGTACCGTACAGTTACTTCCTCGCATGTGGTAGTTTACGAAAAATTTATTTGTGTCGCATGATGCGATTTCAGAAAGTACCTTCTTGTTGTGACGGTCACAGTGCAACCTAGACAATTTGTAAGGCTTAGTTTTATAAAAATTCCTATCTAGCTAATACTTTATTTCATCAATGTAGTAACTATGTACAATTGTACCAAAATATGGTATAAAAATCATCGTAATATTACATGTGTGCATGTTTTAGTGCATTTTGTGATTTTTAGGTAGTTTAATTTATCGTCGATCTTGTGATTTAGATAATAATTAAGTATTAAAAGGAATTAATTTCAAAAAATAAATTTTTTGAATTAAGTTCTTGAATTTAGCTGTACAAAATATTTAATTAAATAGCTATCTACGAAAACTGTCAGTGTTAGATCTATTTTTCGTCTATTAAATATTTGATGATTATAATGATTATCTTTTATTTTAAATAACCTTTCCACAGAAATATAATAGCATGAAATACTTCTATTCAAACTAATATTGATCTTCCACGAGGCCACGAGCCCACCACGTGTTATATTTGGTACCTAGACCTACCTACGCTTCATTATATTGTATACACATACGTCTACTATTTTAGATACCTAGATCATTCGCTATTTTAGTTGCAAACTTGCAAAAATGGAGTTTACTACGGTCATGGATATTATGCATAAATGGAAAAATATGTTACCATTATAATATTAGTCACCTTGATTGACTTGATGTTGTTTACAATAACACAGAAATATCATAATGTTTTGTTTTCCTACTATAACGTCTATGGTATCAGTTGATTATTAATAATACTAGTAACGCCATCTAGTGTCGAGTAGCAGAAAGAAGTGAATTCAATTTGTCAGAACCCAAAAGCCTTGTGTTCATTTAAAGCAATAAGAATATTGTTTGACATTGACAATACTAAAATTGTCAAAGTCACAGAGTGTGACAGTAAGTAATTATTATTCGATGTTTTTTGTAAATTTCGAGTGTTCCGTATAATTTAAAAGATTTTAACTCTTCTTAAATTGGTAAGTCGAGTGACTGTTTTTTTATTTCGTTACAATAAAAAATAAAACGAATATGTGTTGACCTGAAAAATAATGTAAAGACGTACGAATGTATGAATATTCTCGACATATTTTTGCCTGTATGGCTTTAGTCATTAATTTACGGCACCCTAAAAACTTTTGATATGCTTACGCAAAAAAGTAAATATTTGTATAAAAATCTTCAAAAAGCAATTTCCACCAATTTAAATGTTGAGAAATAGATGTTTCTTCAATTTATTCAGCATAAAATGTTTACTGGTCAAGTCGCAACATAAGTGTAATAATGTTGTAGTGCGTCGTAATCTATATCAATTACAAAGTTTGCGCTTATCGTCAGTATTAAACCGGCTGGCAATAAAGCCTAGAATCAGTATTGCTTTGTCAGCGAAGATGGCAGCGACGTGGTCAATGGGTCCGGGAACTTTGGATGTCCCTTTATCCCTGTTTGCTAAGAACAGGAATCGACTGGCTGACAAACTAAAAAGCGGGCAAGTAGTTGTTCTACAAGGCGGCGAAGATATAAGCCATTACGACACCGACATCGAATATGTATTTAGACAGGCAAGTTTCTTTAATTTAAAAGTTTCCTTCAATGCATAGGCACAGACGCCAGCACATCAAGCTACCCGAAACTGTCAAATTTTCCCAATCAACTTTGAACCTTATACTTTAGCGATAAAGTTGAAAATCTATTAAAGAAATTTGACAGATTGTAGTAAGTTGATGTGCTGGCGTCTGTATCTACTACCTAATATTTAGGTACCTACCTAACTCATGTCATCAAAATAGCCCTTGTATTAATCAATTACAATTATTGGATGCTGGATTTTATTGACCCACACTTTAAAAACAGTTGTTAGGCGGAAGTACCTGTACTTGTGAAGGCCGCAGGAACCCATTGTATTTGAGAAGCACAGAAACGGTTGATGTGGAGGTGCTTGGGGGAGACCTATGTCCAGCAGTGGATGTCTTTCGGCCGAAATGATGATGATGACCTGTAGTTGATAAATAAATAAAATGTTTTTTTATGTTAATTCCTACAAGGGGAATTCTTACATCCAATCAGATATTTTCCCTCATATTTAATTCTTGTACCCTCATACTATGGGTTTTTCATTCCTCTTATAGCTAAGGATACACATGCCAGTAGCTGGCACAAAAGTCTGCAAGTAGCTTGCATGCCGTGTTCCATAACAACTTCTGATTGGTGATTACCATACTGGTATGCTAGCTACTTGCATATTTTTGTGCCAGCTACTGGCATGTGTATCCTTAGCTTAAGGAAAGATCATCAAACTGAACAACTTTCTCCATGGGTACGGTCAGCAACAAAGGTTGATTAACACTTCAGTTTTTTTAATCTCCGTTATTGAGCAAAATATTTGTTCAAAATTGCAGCAGAAGTACAATGCAATTTTGACCAAATATTTTGCTCAAAAAGTGAGATTAAAAATACTGAAATGTTAATTGACTTTTGTAGCTGTCGGGACCAACATCATAATTGAGAAAAAATAATCAGCCGTCCCATACATTTGGGTCAAGTTTTGTAAGTGACAGCAAACCACACCTTCCTAATACAACCTGTATAACGGCCTGGCAGCTTAGCGCTGAGCGGCTACCGGTAAAAACAAAATATATACAAAAATGTATGAACCATGCCACGACGCACCGCTCGCAGTGTCAACGCTAGCAGTTAACCGCGCCGCTTGCCGCTAAGCTATAAGTTGTGGCCGGGCGGTAACTAATATTATAGAACAGAATAGAATACTCTTTATTATGTATGTGTTTTGTGTGTTTATGTATAAATATTTTGTTTTATCAGGAAGCCTATTTCACCTGGGTATGCGGTGTTAGGGAGCCAGGCTGCTACTTTGCACTGGACGTGGCTACCAGGAAGTCACATTTGTTTGTGCGCCGCCTACCAGAAGACTATGAAATCTGGATGGGCAAACTCCTGAGCTGTGATGACTTCAAGAATCTGTATGCAGTTGATGAAGTACATTATGTTGATGAGGTAAAAGAGTATAATAACTGCAAACATCATTTGTTTACCCTTAATATATCATCTGCCTAGCCTTTTTCTAACTATGTTGGGGTTGGCTTCTAGTCTGACCGGATGCAGCTGAATACCAGTACTTTACTCTTAATTAATTATCATTTTTAATTAATAAAATCTGAAACGGGAGTTCTAGAAACAATAACTATAGAAAAAGATAATTTAGTGAAAAGTTTTAATACTTATGTCCTTTCATTTTTATTTCAGCTCCAAAATGTTCTCAAAAGCTTGAACCCAGAGAAATTGTTGACCCTGGTAAGTTGATGTATAATAATGTACCTATTTAAAATTAGATGTATATTAATGAATTTAAAAATTAAAAGTTGATGTATTTAAAATTACATAATTTATATATAGTAATTAAACCCAAATAATAATTTTCAGTAACCTTACATTACAGAGTGGTCCCAACACAGACAGTGGGTTAACTGCCAAGGAGGCAGTATTTGAGGGAATTGATGAGTAAGTAAAACCTTTATAACAATTTCTCCTGAAAAGTTGATATTTCATGTAGACCCAACATCTAGTGTTTCTTTTGCTACTTTCATTCACAAATCCCAAAGATACCCAAGAAATCCAAACCTATGGATTAAACTCTGCAGTTAGACAGTAAAATAAAATATGTAAAATAATAGAATTTATAATAATGAACCAAGGACATACATGTTATTAAAATCGAAAGTCATTTATTCAAATTAGGCTAAGAATCAGCACTTTTCGAACGTCAAAATTACGTAAGACAGTCCCCTAAAACGCCCGCCCTTCACCACTTCCTAGTGCTTTAGCTGGGAAGAAGTGGCGCAATAAACTCCCCAGCAGGACAATAGGTACCTACCTCTTATTGATCACTGATAGAAATTTCATCATCTGCCCAACTTATTCCCAACAATTTTTAGGGTTAGTTTCCAGTCTAACCGCATGCAGCTGAATACCAATATTTTTTAGATTACCGATAGGGATGTATAGAGAAAAAAGTGTATTAAAAAGTGGTAGATACCTCTTTTTTTTGTCGGGGGGAAACCTTCAAAAGGCACCTGACCTCCGGGGAGGGAGGTCGGGGAGTGTGGGATTTTTACCTCACTAAAACCGCCTCGGTGATTACCATCAGCACATAGGGGTCGTCCCGGTTCCTCTTAAAAGACCAATTCCGGAACCCCCCCGTGCAACGCCTGTAAGGCACATCCCTGGGGAGACTGTAGAGGGGCCCCCCCTGAGCCTCGCTATGCACGGCAGCACGTGATCACTGTGTCACCGTAAGTGGTAGATATCTACTGCACCAACCCAAAATAAATGACCATACAATGATGATGATTGTATGTTTTCTATAGAGAATGATCACCCCATGCAAATTTAGATCTCAATGTGTATCACCAATATCTATTAAGTGGAGCTTGAAACTCTCAAAAACATTTAAATCTTGCACTTTTCAATAATATATATTTTTTTATTGCTGGATGGGTCCGCTCTTGACCCCGATCACGCCGGAAAGCGATGGATGAGGTCTATGATGGAACGAGCGTGCCCAGAAGATGTCTAAGGCACTGGAACATAATAGCATTAATAAAGGTTTAAATAACGATTTTCTTCATTTACAGATTCAAAGTTGACAACGAAACATTATTCCCTATCATTGCTGAGCTGTGAGTATCTCATAATTAATCTGTAATAATAAGTATTATGTGATAGAGGATTGCTTAATATATATGTATCTAAAGAATGTTATCATTATACACTGCTCATGTAAATGCAGTTATCAACCTTATCAGGAGATTGTTTTTTTAATGCTACATGTGTTAGGATTTCATATCAGCGTAGTTTATTGTACAATTGTTGATTTAATTGCCCATTGTATTCACTTGTCAATGTGGAAACAAGTTACATTTAGCGATGAAACAGCTACATAAATGTTCAGGGATCTAAAATTACCTTCAGTAGTGAATTAGGCTTGAGATCCCTAGAAATATTCAAAGTGCTGTAGATAGTATTAGATATTATTATTTATGGGCTAATACCTGGTTATGCTATGGTTTAATACCTGAAATAAACGATAATAATAATATCAGCCTGCCTACTGTACCCACTACTGGTCAAAAGCCTCCCTCCTCTCTTTCCGCTTCTCTCACAACACAACCAGCGGATGTTGAACCCCAGAAAAAAAAAACATTTTCGTTTTCATTTTATGATATTATTGAGATATAGATATTAGATACCCATTATCACGTTTGCAAAGTTTTGCTAACTAATTTAAATTGACCCTGACTTAATGTTTATACCTACAAAATCCAAATCAGAAATCAACAAGTCATTCCTCTTTGTCCAAATAATTATGTACATCCGTTTCTCTAAGAATTTTGGGATATTGCCAAATTTTTTTAGCGTCCACGCCTGATATTACTAAATCTGTGCTTCTAGTCTACCATACCCACATAAATAAACAAAATGAACTCAAACATTGAGTTCATTGACCAAAAATTCATCGAATTATAGTCATTGGTTTTTCCCCGAAGAGTTTTATAAAAAAAGGCGTACGTGACGTGTCTTTGTTTCATCATACGTTCATTGCTAAAGTGCGAAACCAATTTTGATGAAATCTGGCACAAAGATAGGTTAACTAACGACCGTAAACGACTTGCCAAATAAGTACGTACCGTACCTATCTTGGCACGGCAATATTTGTAAAATAAAATTGTCTAATGGATCGAATTCGCAAGACTGTCTTCGAGCTTATTGCTCGAAGACAGGCATCGCCGATTTTGGCGATAAGACGAAATGGAACTAGGACCACACGTACAAGATGCATCAGGACAGATGGGCCAAGGTCGTAACGCAGTGGGTGCCTAAAGACGGGCGTTTTCACCGTCTTCAGGCATAAAAAAAACGCTGGCGCTACGACCCAGACTCTTTTTTGACAGATTCGCCGGAAAAGGCAGCAGGCAAAGATGAATGGCGAACTATGGGGAAGCCCTTTGCCCAGCAATGTGTCAGTAGAGGTCAACAAAAAGGCTGTTATCACACCATTCACAGTTATGCACTACATAATATTTATCTGTGCTGTATCTGCGTCCCAACACACTCATATTTATCTGGACACTATACCTACATAGTACAATTTCTATTCTGATAGCCGCGCATATATGTATGAATATCTATTCTGATAGCCGCGCAAATATGTGTGAATATCTATTCTGTTAGTCACGCAAATATGAAGTAATAAACTGTATGTACTTTGTGCAGGCGCGTTATCAAGACCCCGGAGGAGATTGAAGTTCTGCGATACGTGTGCAAGATATCGTCCGATGCTCATAAACAGGTCATTATGTTTTAATTACATAAACTTTATAATTTGGTTTTCGACCATATTGTTAACTTTTTCTGTTGTTATTGTTAATGCCAATTTTCAAGATGTGTATAAAATAAAAGAAAGTAAGAAAAATATTTTATTTATGACACGCACAGGAAATACAAACAGTAAAAAAGGAGCATTTTATATATTTTTTTTTTTTCGAATTAACAAGTAATTTAAAAAAAAAACAGTGCGACGCCAAAAAGGCTTCTATCACAGCATGATGCTGCAATATTTAAAAAATAAATACCTTTCTGATAGGGCCCGCTGTGATGCCACGGACACACCTACCTACGGACATACCTATAAGTAACTATAAATCCCACTACAGGAATAAAAAATACATAAAACACCTTTTAGGTAGATATAATAGGTATACTTAATCAGGCTTTCTGTTGTGTTCTTTCCACCAACAGGAAACCTGATTCTAATAATGACCGAATCCCAAAAATTTACGATCCAAAATGACAGCACTGAAAATGCTCCATTCTCCAAAATTATTAATGTTCAATTCCAAGGTAAACCAATTTTCGAAAGGGCCAATTCTCATTATGGTCTCCTAAAATTACTTAATACGACGAGTTATATTAACACTGAAGTTATCCCATCTATCTAACATAACATCACTCTTATATCTATTCCCCCAAGGGTTAGGCAGTAGAGGTATGTATAGTATTTACACCCACATTCCACAAGCTATGTTTAAGTCCAAGTATAAGGGTGACAAATCAACATCAAGCTATGCTGCGCTGTACTGCGCTGTGCTGTGCTGTGTTTCTTAAGCTACGTTTTTTTAACAATCAACATCAAGCTGTGCTGCGCTTTGCTTAGCTCAGTATTAAAAGTAATCAGCAGCTCGTGTAGTCGTTTATCTCGTCAAAAATGACTTTATTTTAAAAAAAAACGTAGCGCAGCATGGCAGAGCTCCATAAAAAACATAGCACAGTTCGGCACAGCGCGGCTCAGCACGGCGGGTAGCGCGCCTCGCTCGAGACTGCTGCGTTTTTAAACAGAGCGTAGCCTCACACAGCGCAGCACAGCATGGTTTGTTTGTATCCTCACTAAAATATTAGATGAGCGAGTTGACCAAACATAGCACAGCGCAGCATAGCTGGATGTTGATTTGTCACCCTTAGGGGGCGAGCCCATTGCCATCAACCGGGCACAAATCCAAACTCCGAGCTGCTACTGAAAAATTCCAGATGGAAAAATCCATTAACACTTAGCCCGAACCGGGATTCGAAACCTCATGCTCAGCAGTAACTGTAGCGCTTGCGACCACTAGACCAACGAAGCAGTCATCCCTCCAACGCATCTATCTAATGACACTTAGGGCCTGTGCACACCACGTTTTTTAAACGCCCCGTTGACGCGCGTTTTGGAAACGTGCGTCAACGGCGCGCTTTTATCCTACAGAAGGTCTACAGGCTGCGTCTGACTCGCGTGCGTATCGCGTCTGTATCGCTACAAACGCGCGTCGACGGCGCGTTTAAAAACGTGGTGTGCACAGGCCCTTAAATGCCTCACACCACTCTCATTTTTAACAATCTATTATATTTTAATAGGTAATGCTGTATGCCAAACCCGGCAGAAAGGAGTACCAATGCGAGTCAGTGTTCCTAGACCACTGCTACCGCGTGGGCGGGTGTCGCCACGTGTCGTACACATGTATCTGTGGTTCGGGCGACACGGGCGCCACGCTGCACTACGGACACGCCTCCGCGCCCAACACTAAGATGGTCAATGATGGTGATATGTGGTGAGTGTTGACACTATTTAGTTAGATGGAAGGAAACGTACTTCAGCACGCAAACAACACGCGCGTGTGCGCCCAGTAACCAGTAGATGGGATCACGTACACCCGCAGAACGAAAGAATTAAGCAACAAGCTTTTTTAAAATGCCCATTTTTATTCATAATTCTGTCTGTAAAAAATTTTAAAAATAAGTGTCATGCACGTTGTAAGTGAAAATAAAGGTGCTAAACCATTTTATTTCAACGACTATAGGTCTTAGACTGCTGATGTAGAAGTAGGTGTCATCTCGCCAGTGTATATCAGCTATTAGTTTTTATGACTTGATAAAACAGATAATCCCTTTTAAAATATGTAATATTAATTTATAGGTAGGTATGCACATAAACCTTCCGGGATTAACTCTCTAAATGAAGAACAATGCGGTCACACAGACAGATGCAAAAAGCGAATTTAATTTATACATATATAATATGTATACATAAAAGAATGATTACAGTTTATTCGACATGGGTGGCAACTACGCGGGCTATGCCGCTGACATCACCTGCTCGTTCCCAGCCAACGGCAAGTTCACAGAAGATCAGAAACTCATCTATGAAGCTGTGCTGGCTGGAAGAGATGCTGTTATCAGGTAACCAAAGAACCTTGGCCAACCTTCGAGACAGTTTCCAGAGTACAATGCCTCGCTGCCAATGTCTGTTCCAAAAGTATCTGAAGAAAGTATAAACAGACTCGATTAAATTCTTAAGCAATCACGCAATAAAGAGAAATTAGTATCACTATCATCTGTATTAAGAAGGTTGCAACTTTATATCTCATACCTTTTTCCAACAATTATTGTTTGAATAACATTATTAAATTATAAACATTGTAATCCTAACTAAGATTATAAAGGCGAAAATGAGTTACTTTGTCTATTCGTTACGCTTTAACGTTAAAACGCCTGAACGGAAGTTGAAGTTGGCACAAATAGACCATGACCTGGGTAAGGAGAAAGGCTACTTTTCATGCTAGATCTCAGACGAAGTCGCGGGCAACAGCTAGTTGAATAATAATCTTCGAAAGTTGAGGTTATACCATTTATCTTAATTGTCAAATGAAAAACATCTCGGTTAAAATATTCAAACCAAAGCAAATTTCAACATATAATAATATGTAGGTATATTATTATAAACAAATTGGCACATGTAACACCAGCCATGCCACAGGTAAGTTTTCCAATCCATTTGTTTAGATTTTCATCAAATAATTTTGGAACAGAGTATAGCTTGCTTGGTGTGGTCAACATTTTCAAAAGATATCAATTCTTTCAGGGAAGCTAAACCAGGCGTTTTATGGCCGGATATGCACCTCGCGGCTAACAGAGCCATGCTCAATCATTTGAAGAAAGGAGGCCTGCTAATCGGCAACGTCGAAGATATGATTGCGGTAAGTGTAATGCTCCTTTTAGCCCAGGTTGGCACGGGCGTATTTTTACCGCGACGCTTTTTTTCGCACACTAGATTTTCACCGCTCTGCCTAACGCCGAGAGATGAATCTATGTGTGTGTTTTTTTTGACGCGCTCGGATGCTCGACTCAATATCATACTAGAAAATCCAGTGCACGATAAAAAATCGCCCACGCGTACTTGGGCTTACTGGTTGTGTGTCGGAAAATGGTAAGGTGTGCTCTTTACCAAGCAAAAAGGCTCATAGGCAACGATGCGCTGGTGGCTAGGCTTCAGTCTGGCTCATTTACGTAATGTATAGTCTTCTGCAGACTGTACTTCGGAGAGTGTGCGCAGGTGTTCCACGATTTGATCACACCATTTCTCTATCACTATCTGCCTACCAGACGTACTGCATGTGTGGGTGGGTATCCCGACTAGTCGTATTCAGCGCTTCATTTATTATGCGCACGGCCAGTGTGGAGCGTCTGTATTCCCTTCGACATAATAACCCGTCAGGCTTCAAAACACGAGTGAACAGGCACTTTTGGGCTCGCTCGTTACAAGCAAGATTGAGGTCTAGAGCAGAACCATTTCAAAATTTAAAAAAATTTGCAAAGTCACTTAGAAACACCAAAATATTTATATTATGGAATCCAACTATACCCCACATGCTTATGTACCGTTCATTGTTTTTTTTTTCATTGACTGGGGTGGGTAGTGCCACCCCAATTTATTTATTTTTTTAGTTTTACTACTACGTTGTTTAGCGGTGCACAGAATACAAGGAAATGTGTCTTTTTAATTTTCATCAATATAGTGCAAATATTCTCCGAGTAAAATGGCTGTGTCACTTCGGAACAGATGGACATGAATAAAAATATACCTAAATGATCGTGAACATGTCACCATGTCCAAACTTAAAGTCATATCATTATATTCTTTGTCCACAGAACGGCATCCACGGCATCCTGCAGCCGCACGGGCTGGGCCACCTGCTGGGGCTGGACGTGCACGACGTGGGCGGCTACCTGGCGCACTGCCCGGCGCGGCCGGCCGGCCCGCTCGCGCGCCTGCGCACTGCGCGGGCCTTGCTCGCGGGCATGACGCTCACTATCGAGCCTGGCTGCTATTTTATACCGAGGGTAAGTACGGCTGCCCCATTTCAAAAACTAGCAAGGACTTCAAATGAAATTTTACAGGAGAGCGCATAAACGTAATATTTGGTCGGCCTATGGAAAGTATTTATGTTAAGAGGTTTTGAATTGGTTAAAGTGACTTACTAGGTTTTATAATGGAATGGTGCACTTACCAGGTATCGATGCTTAAATATATCTCCTTTTATATAAGTTTAAAACGCTGGTGTTTTTTGTATTTGGTAGAGACCTTCTAGGTTAGCAAGATTATGCAATAAAACGATTTTTTAAAAAAGAAAGAAAAAAAAAAGAAAGAAAGAAAAGTGAAAAAGTGTCGCTTACTAGGTTTTGAAATGGGACAGCCGAGTAATACAAGGGGCTTCATCTTCCTGAAAACGCGGGAAAATAGAATAGGAAAAAAAATGGCCCACGATCGACGAATGAAAAGTTTAACAGTTCCAAATGGTACCTGCTATGCGGGAGAAAATATTTGAAAATAAGAAAAAGACAATAGAACTTTTATTGTTATGTGCCCTTGAAAGTATTAACCTTTTCGTTCTGCCATTGTACACAAAGAAAACGCGTTGCCGGCTTGGCGGCCAACCTACGGTGGTACTGTAGGTATTGATTTTGCCTCGCCTACGCAAATCGGCACCGTACTATGAATAATAATGAAAAATGACAGACTGGACAAGTTCTTTCCTCCAAAAGACCATTTCAGACACTTTTTGGAATATCGCAAAAACAAATCGTTCCTACTTCAACATTATAGTCTTTCTCATTCTATCTCATAAATATTACTTTTTAATATCCAATCAGCCCTTTGACCAAAATCCTTACTTTCTCATAGTGACTGTACTACTCTTTCTGCCTTGTGTGGTATCACACGTCTCACATTATTGTTAGTAAAACACACCTTCCAATAAATAAATAAAAGGATATTAATAAATGTATTATTGAAATCGTTAGAACGGTCTTTCCTTTTGGGAACCCTAATAACAGGTTGGTCCTCATATTATTGTTTGACCAAGATTATGTCTGTGCTTTAAAAGAGACTGCCCTCTTAGTTTGTTTCGGTAATTCTTCTCAGAGTAGTCGGCTAGGAAACATCGACCGCATCTACGTTTTAAATAATTGACGTGACTAGTTTTCGTACAACCTTCTTACAAAAATAAAATCATTTATCACTTAAGACCATTCCACTGGATTGGTCCCATACGATTCGATAAGTAGAAAGTATATTGATATAGGAAAGTAAATTGTATTATTCTTTTTGCCAGCTCTTAAACGGGGCTAAGAACAACCCAGCTCAGGCCAAGTTCTTCAACTGGGACAAACTGGATCAGTTCCGCGGTTTCGGTGGCGTGCGCATTGAAGATGACGTGCTTATCACTGAGGCTGGAGTGGAGAACCTCACATTTGTGCCCAGAACGTGAGTAGCTTTTGTGAATTTTATGATATTGCTGTGCCCAATTTGTACGCGTGGGTTTATGCCTACAATCTTCAAATACCCATTTTTGTTTTTCTTTCCCTGTCTTGTCTTGTTCAACAATCCATTAAATACAATATTTAATAATATTAATAAATAATTTGTTGATGGCCTTTTCCCTTTTTTATATGCATGTACATATTATTAATATTAAGTTTTTAAGAAGCCTAAAATTTTGTCTAATATAAGTAGGTATGGATTGTATTTTAGTTTATAATTCCTGAAACTTTCCTGACCCTCACTGTCCTAGCTAAGTTTCCAAATAACAACACCATTCAAATTCATTATAATGAATTAATATAATATTGTAACTGAGATTTTCTTGTCTACAGTGTTGCCGAAATTGAAGAACACATGGCGAATGGTGCTAATTTTAAATAAGGTGTCATACCAAAAAAAAGCATCGTTTCCAGATTTAAATTCCCATATTGTAAATTATGTAAAATAATAATGATGTATGTGTATTTATGTAAGTAGAAAGACATTTTTATATGAATAAATCATTTTATTGATCACAAAACTGAGTAAAGCTTTACAAGCTGATTTATTTTACCTCGTAAACTAATATCTATTTAATATCAACAAAATTGTGAATTTTGATTTTTACATATATCGCAAATACTTTTTAATTATATTGGGTATAGGCAAGCTATCTATGATAGATATAAACTCTTGCGTGGATTTGATTCCACCTCTTTCTCTTACTAAGTTTCTAATTGTGTATCTGCTACTATGCTTCAAAGATGACACTTGATATCGAATGGACCCGGCCGTAATACTGTGGTTGTTGCTGTCTAACATTAACAAGAGGTCACGCTGTACCTGAAAATTGTTAAGAAATCAATTTACCTAAGTACTCTGGTTCATACTGTATACCTATGTTCAATTCAGAATTACCAAAATCAATTTTTAGTTTTAATGGATGATAAATTTGGCAAAAATAAGTTCAAATTAACTGTAAATGGGTTTTCGGATGCTGAATAACTAAGATGACCTTGAGAACATTCTAGCTAAGATCATAATATACTTACTTTTCGTGGTATTATGCCTAGTTGACCCCTCTCGTAAGCAATTTGTAGAAAATCTCCAGGCTCACAGTAAATGCTATATGGCACCATAATTGGCATTGAAGGAGGATACCAATTCATTGAAGCATAGAACGCATCAGGAATATGATCCTCATTAACCAATTCAGATGTACTGCAGTAATCTACATTGCAGCCATGCTCAATCAATATTTTGAATACCTAAAATTCAGAAGAAACATTAACAAATAATTTTACCACTGCAAGAGTGATGTCGGCAAAAATTTGGAATCATCAAACTGCACAAAAACCAACATGAAAGTTTAAGAAACAATCTGACATCCCAATTTTTGCCAAATTTTATAGTGAACTTACTTCATGAAAGCATGATGTATTTACTTGATGTGCATACACTAGCGGTGGACATACATTAGTATCCAAAGGATTCACCTCCACGCCTCTCATCAGAAACAAATAAAAGAACTCTCTAAACTTTTCTGGTGACTTTGTGTAGATATAACCGCATATATTTAAATATGAATTCAATGGTGCATTTAGGTCATACTGAGGTACATGATCTTGATTTGTTATAGATCGTTCTTTATTATATGGTTGAGAAAAACTAAAGAATTCTGGTCCCAGATCACTGGTTAGTAAAATTTCTAAGATCTCAAACTTAAAATAATGTGGCTTACAAGCATTGAAAATTATATTTTTGTTTAGCTTGTTGGTATCTGTTACAGACAATAATTTTCGGAATACCTCTGTACTACTGTCTAGACTCAAGGCTATGTCTATGGCCATTTCCCCACACTGATTCATAATATGAGGATCAGCTCCATTCTCTAACAAGAAATATACAATATCATCATTTAATCCTTGAAGTGCTAATGTCAGTGGAGAATCTCCTGAAAATGTTACTTGATTGATGTCAGTTATGAATGGAAAAAGAGTTTCAACGTTAGGGTAGTATCCTCTGCAGCAAGCTAAATGGAATGGTGTGAAACAGCCCGGTTCATTTTGAATCTCAGGGTTGGCTCCAGAATACAGTAGAGTTACCAAAGCCTCATCTTGAGTGGCTAAAACTGCATCATGCAATGGTGTATCACCATCAAAGTCCTGAACATCAATGATAGCACCATAGTCTATCAGCAATTCCATTAATTGTGTGCTTCCTTGGCTACTGGCAATATGCAGGGGTGTCACTCCCTCTGTGCTGCCATAGTTCGCAATATCGTCTGCAGAATTAAGCAACGCTGTCACAGTTCTTAGTGAACACTTATTTTTACATGCTAAGTACAATGCAGTGTGACCTTCATGAGTCTCTGCTAATGGTCTGCATCGAGGGCTTTTCAATATCAACAACACGCATTCATAGCTATCGTTGTATGCGGCTTCGTGCAGACATGTCCACCCCCTGTTATCAACGCAGTTAGGATTTATCTTTTGAAGCAAACGCTCTACGTTAACAACATCATTGTTTCTAGCAGCAAGATTTAGTGCATTTGATGTAGCCGGATTTCGCGAACTAAAATCCATGTCCTAAAATATAGAAAAGCAACGGTCGCACAAACTTACGAAATGTTAAAGCAAGGTGTGTACAACTTTTATTTTGATTCTAGGAACTCCGAATTCCACTTGAAAAATATATTATCAAGTTTTATTGTAGGTAGGTTATATAAATCAATCATAATTCGAAAAATAGGAAGGTACCTACTCTGTAATTTGCGGTAGGTAAGCAAAGTATCATACAATCATACAACAACAATGAACATGAACACCTCAAACTCAATTCTCAAATGACAGTGATAGCCACCCACCAGTGACAGTGACACTGACATGCAAATGCATCTGTTATCTGTATCACTGACGTATAAAATAACATTTTGATTGGAGCCATGGAATTAGTATATTACTACATAGTTGACTAGCTTCTACCTACGACTTCGTCCGTGTGGAAATAAATTTTATTACACCATTAAATATTTTTCCTATGGCACATTCTTTCACTGATAAAAAGCTACAATATTGCCGTATTGTAGCTTTCTATCAGTGAAAGAATTAGGTACCTAACTTAACTCACCTGTTTACACCTGGCAATCAGGCAAATAGGCACATATAAAAGGTAGGTAACCTCTTTAAGCAAGGAATATAATACTCAGCTCCCTCACCGGGAGCCTGTAATGTAACTGTTCATATTCAAGCATTACATCGGCGAGTGAGGAGAACCGAGATAATGGTAATATAGTAGTAATGCTAAAAATCGAATCAATAATAGGGAGTGCCTTATTACTTTCAATTACGCATATTTTTAATTATTTTATTTTTGGATTTGTTTTGTTAAGTACTATTATTTGTTGTACTCTGGACGCTTTTAACGCGTACGTCTTTTTTATTTTTTACATCGTTCTCACATTATATAATTTTAAATTCAAAAGTAATGATGTAACTAATATTTTCGTAAAATATTCGTATAATTTAAAAAGTGTCCATGGAGTTTCTTGCCCGTTCTTCTCCATAGGTACCTACGCTTTGGAATGGGGCAACTAGCTTCATATTTTCTGACTGACCGACTTTTTGACAATTCAAAAATGCCTGTAAATGGTTTAATTGAAAATATAAATGCTTTGCGTTTGAGTTTGAGAATTGGAATATAATGCGTTTGATAAACAAGTAAATGTAAATAAAAAAAAACAGGCAACCGATTTGCAAAATGTTTGTCTCGTGGTTGCAAGCCCGACTGCTGAACGTGGGGTCCTGGGTTCAATTCCCGGGTCGGACAAAGTGCTAGTGAATATAATATAAAGTGTTGTTAAATATAGTAAAAGATAAAAAGCTTTTATCATCAAGCGCAACATAATACCGGCCACATACTTGTGCTGGTCATTTAAACCAATATGACGGCATGCGGTATGTTTGACGTGACGGCACGGTTAGCGCAGTGGTTAAGGGCCTTACTCTCGTTTAGTACCGTAACTCGGTCACTTTATGAAGCTTATAACTCATTAACGGTTTGGTTAGAAGGTCTGTAAAAAATATATGTTTGCTATAGATTCATGCACAGCATTTTTGAAACAGGGTTTTTTCATAAGGCTAATACTTTTGCCTTAAAAAAATATTTACCAAAACGCTATTTTCGCTAACATTTGCTTATAACTTCTAAACGGCTTTGATGTTTGGAAATATTTTTACACTGAAAAATTGGTGGTTAGAGGTACTACATATTTGAAATAGCGTTTTTAAATCAATCAACAGTTGCAAAGACAATGCCCCATTTTGAGATATAGGTTCAGAGGTGCTCTGCGCGGGCGCGGGCGGCAGCAGCGTTGCCGTTAGCGTACATTTTACACATTTGACGTACCTTTTAAGCCTCCTATGTGTAATGTGTAGTAAGGTCCATTTTACGTACCTTTTCAACTTAACATCCAAAATCATGTGTAAAATCGTGGTTTAAAGACTATTTTACGTACCTACCTTTCTTGAAACCGCCGCCAAAATGAGAAAACGAGATTAGCGTCTTCGGTCCTAATGTGAAGTCACAGACGTACGTATTGTAAGAATAGGAAGTAGCTCTGTCTCGCTTCCGCCGAGAGTAGGTAGGCAATGAACATTGTATCGTGTATCCGACCGGCCCGAGCGGCGCGCTCTTTGGGCGCGCTCACCAAGTGACCACAGACACTATACACAGAGACAGAACACTACTCTACTAGCAGAGCAGGGCGCGCTTGTTTGCAAAGAGGATAGGTACTTTTGATAGTTATATTTTGTTTTGTATTTTTAAGCGCGCGAGATATTGGTCTCTACGATAAGGGAAAGTGATTTTCTTTCTTGTATACCTACATAGTGCACAATACCTAAATAATTAATAGAATAAGCCCATTTCCAATAATCGAATCCTGTGTTCGATTTGTTCGTGGTGGCCCCGAGCGGCTGACTTGCCTTGGTGCCTTTATTCGCTCGCTGCTGTGGTGCTTGGTAAGTTTTAAATTACTTCTTTGAGAATATTACCTACTAGATATTTTCTGTGTGTGTGTGTGTGTGTGTGTGTTGCATTGTGTTTTGCTGTGGGCTTTGATTCTATTACTACCTAACTACTACCTACTATTAATCAGCCATTAGGTGTCCACTGCAGGAGGTAGGCCTCCCATAAGTTGGGGGTTTTGCCGTAATCGCCACGTACCTACCGTAATCGCCATGCTTGACGTTGCGAGTTGGCGATCGCAGTGTTGAGTGTGGTGGTACCTACAGTACGCGGAAAGAACGCTGCTGCTTATCCTACGGTTTTTCGCCTTAGTCGACTCTTACGACACCCTTAGGAAGAGGTGGGGTGGTGCCACACCATAGGCCCAATTCCCGATTTACTACATAGCTATGCAAAATGCGTTCTATGAACGTAGGTAGGTTCAAACTATGGAATATAGCCTCAACCACCTAAGTACATAAGTTTTTTTATAGTATATACAAATTGCCACTGCTACTGTGTCTTCAATCACAGTACTGTAATTCGATCATGTATGAAAATATTAAATTGTCTCGATTTTTTTTCTGCGCTTATGAATAAGCTAATACTATCTACAAAAAAAGTATCAGATTTATCTGATTAGTATTTCCAGAGAAATAAATTAAATTCTGTTAGAGGCGGCCATCGACAGTAACCCACGGATTTTTATTCAATTTCCTTAGCCTACTCAATTAAAAAGTAAAAACTTGTCAATTTGTCATAACATAACCTCATTTTTCACCTCTTGCTTTGTGTTTGTTTGCGATTTTATGGATATATCTTTACGATTACGATACGATTTATCTTTATTTTATTCAAAGCGCGAGGGTCGTCGTAAAGATATATCCATAAAATCGCAAACAAACACAAAGCAAGAGGTGAAAAGTGAGGTTATGTTATGACAAATTGACAAGTTTTTACTTTTTAATTGAGTAGGCTAAGGAAATTGAATAAAAATCCGTGGGTTACTGTCGATGGCCGCCTCTAACAGAATTTAATTTATTTCTCTGGAAATACTAATCAGATAAATCTGATACTTTTTTTGTAGATAGTATTAGCTTATTCATAAGCGCAGAAAAAAAATCGAGACAATTTAATATTTTCATACATGACCCAATGTTGGTTGTTGCAAACAAACCCCGGTCAGGCAGATTATGGTTTTATCAGGTTTGTCACGCGAACCAAGTTACTCTTATCGGGGCTTGTATCGGACATTGTACATATTTAAGTAAGGACAACGAATTCTTAATATGTATTACATACTACAATTAGAATTATTATTATTACTAGCCCAAACTAGTACGTGTTTACAATTACATCATGTCATGTCATCCATCCCTTTTTTTTAGTTGTGTTGATGACTTTAATGATTATAATTCTGTAAACACATATTTCGTACGGCCGCGATTCATATATTAATCTACGTACAACTTAATGCTGACCAGCAAATTGCAAAAAACGTAAGAAAATTTGAATTTCGTTGCTTATGTACCTTTTTAACCCAAAATGTACCTTTTCAGCGCTGGATAAGTACCTTTTGGGAACTCAGTTGCGGCAACACTGGGCGGCAGTCGTGCGTTAGCACTGAGACGGGGTGGCTGTGTCGCTCGCTGCTCCGCCCGGCTATCGATCGACTACGCGCGTTTGGCTGTGTTAGTGCAAATATTTATGAACGAATTGTATCAGTATGCATTTATAGATTAGCTCGCTGCAGAGGGCCCATTTCTATTGTCCGCATGGACGCTTTATTAGTGGTGCCATTTCTAAATACTGTTTTTTTTTATATTGTTTATTTTGTAAATATGTATAAGATAATTTGTAAATAAATAAAAATGCCAAAGCAAAGCAAGTCAAGAAAAATACGTTTTCTCTACGACGACGCACCGTTTTATAGATATTAGCGAAAAACTCAAAAGTGGGAATTTTTATACCCCCCACTCCGGCTCACCTCCTAGACGCGGGGACTTTTAGTATGTTTCCTCCCTAAGCACTCTGAGCAACTTTCTGAAGAAATCGCTCAGGGCCCAGCTCACGCACTCTACACCTCTTTTTGGTTTATTCGTTGAGTGGACTAATAAGTATCTATCTATCTATACTTAATCTTATAAATAAAAATCTTTAAAACTTTATCTAATAAATAAAATTGGAGTGTCTGTTTGTAATATTAAAACAACCGCTTCAGGCCATTTTATTTTGACTGTTTAGAAAATAACTACATAGGTACTTACTCACAATAAAAAAAAAATGTTTTCAAATACCTTAATTTATAAAAAATGAGCATTCTTATTTGTCAATCTACGAGTAGGTATTTGCATTACTGAGTTTATTGATTACTACCTTCTCATATTCTTGTGCGGATTTATTTCTGTGACTGGGACTCTCACTAGCAGATAGGTGAATAAGGAGTAACTTAGGCTACTTTTATTTTAGAAAAAAAAAGAAAATAGGTTCCCACGAAAAAAAATTGAAACCTATGAAATGAAATATTGAATAATATCCGATTCAAATAGGGAGGTTGTATACTACGTTTTCGTACCACTTGCTCAAAAAAGTGACATTCTATGCCACAAAAAGCGAACATAACAATAGTCATTTTTAATCTGTTAAAAACAGGGAAAGAAAATTGTACTGAATTTCATTCATCCTCTAGGGGGAGAATGTGATTTAAATTTGGAATACTTATCTACCGAAATTTAAACTGAACTACATCTGTGTTTACACCATTGAGTTTGTATATAAAGCATTATACATCTTTTTGAAAAAGGAATACGCATTTATTATGCAGTTATGATTATTAAATAAAATTACGAAAACCGACGAGGCCGTATGAGCTTGATGCCTTTGCTTTTCCGACAAAAAAATATTAGTTTAGGAATTTGCCGCGTTTTGTTTTCTTCAAATATATAAACTTTATTTTAATTTATTTTTTAATAAATGCTTATCTCATATTATTATTGTGTTATTTTTTTCGCAAATGGTACGAAAAGTAGAGTATTTTCCTCGGTGATAAAGCTGTCTTAGTCTTGGGTGAACTTAAATCCCTCGCTACACTCAGGACTCGTCTTAAATCCCTCGCTTCGCTCGTGATTTAAGTTTTTAACACCCTCGCTACGCTCGGGAGTAAACCTCGAGTCCTTCGTTACGCTCGCGATTTAAATCGTCACCCGCGACAGAAGACACTGCTTTATCCCCTTGGTTAATAATCTACTATTATTTAGGTACTTAACCAAATGTAAATAAATCATATAATAAAGAAACGGAGTATAGTTTTTTTTATTTTTTATAAGTGGATCCTATACGTGAAGATTCCTTAATTTCCAATGAAATTGATTGGATAAATAATAAAATAATATAGTGTTTTTGTTTTAGCCCAAGGAAATCGTTCACCAAATATTGTATATAAAAATGCTAATACGAAAAACTAAAAATAAATAATAATTTAACTAAAATGCAAAAACGATCAAAAAGAACTAAATGGAGAAATATTAGAAGAATTTCAATAAAATTAGCATAGGTATTTCTTTACGTGGCGGTGAATAGACGACTTTTATGTATTTGAGGGGGTGAAGCAGATGAAGTGGGATACGAATAGTCCCCGCCTTCGGCGGGGTGCACCGCGCGGATTTCGTCGATGAGCGACTTCCATTATATTTAGAAGCGTAATTTCGCGGCTCGAATAAGATGCACGATTGCCTCCGCGCTCTACTGTCCGAATTCTCACTGCGTAATCACCAGGTTCGAATCTGAGTGGACGGCATAATCTTTAGTTTTGTTATTTTTTAATTATAATGCGCATATTTTTATTTTCTTATTTTTAAAATAATTCAATAAGTAATTGTTATTTTAATAAAATCATTTTTATTCCTATAGTTATTTTTCTTCAGAATCTAGAGTAATATAATAAAAATAAAATAAAAACGTCCACCAAGCTTGATTCGGAAAAAATTATATACCTACAGTGTTTTACAAAAGAGTGTAAGCAATAATAATATAGTCTGAAAATTTTCAAACAAGAAAATCGGCAAAAAGTAAAATAATAATTAAAAAAACATATCAAATCACTACATAGTATAAAACAAAGTCGCTTTATCTGTCCCTATGTCCCTTTGTCCCTTTGTATGCTTAAATCTTTGAAACTACGCAACGGATTTTGATGCGGTTTTTTTTAATAGATAGAGTGATTCAAGAGGAAGGTTTATATTAGAGATGTTACGGATGTCGTTTTATCGGAACCGGAACCGGAATCGGAGGTTTTAAATTTGATTCATCGGAATCGGAACCGGATTCGGAACCGGAATCGGAGCCGGAGCCGGGGTGGAAGTAGAAGAAAGATGTCTTAAGGGGCCTTTCCTTAAAACTTTCTTCTACTTTCTTCTAACATCCACAAACAAAACAATAAACTGAGACTTCGAGCGCGAGCGTGTATAAAATAAATAAACATTACCCTGGCGACACGTGAAAACTTGTTTGTAGGCGCTCTAGTCACGTGTATCGCTGCGTTTCGAACTCCGGTCTAACTCCGATTCAAAATTATCGGAACCGAAATCGGAATCGGAGGTGTAAAATTAATCGGAAGTTCCGACTTTTCGGAATCGGAACCGAAGCTCCGTAACATCCTTAGTTTATATGTATAATAATAATAATGTTTCCGTGCGAAGCCGGGGCGGGTCGCTAGTAAGAAAATAAAAAGAAACCAAATATGGAAAAGTTTGGATTTGAAGCCGGGCGTTAGTGACTAAACTACAGTGACGTGACGCACGAGACCACTAGACCAATCGAGCTGTTGTAATGTATGTCGAAATTACGCGTCATAATCTGTACAAACAAAATATTATGGTGTGTACAAAAAAGTAGGTACTTACTTTACAATTTGTTTCGTCGAATAAGATCTCTTTATTGCCTTCCGTTTATTTTCTTGTTGACCATTTTTTATATACTGATAGTACAAACATTTACACCAACAACATAACTTAGAAAAAACTAATCAAAAAATAAAATATAATAAACAGCTTTCATCAACAAACAGATACCAAAGTACGTACCTACACTAGGTACCGACTCGAAATAATTGCAAGACTTCAAAGTATTTTATACGGCTACTCGCTCAACTACATAGGTACCCAACGCGTCAATTTTCGCAAATGCGATCATTCTCCTTATCAATTAGAGTCTACGGAACAATTTCGTATGAAAGTATTTTTACTTTAATGGTTTGTGAAAATATTAATTGTAAACGCGATTATGCTCCTTATTCATAGAAGGTAACGGGTCAATTTCCTATGCAAGTATTTTTCCTTCCAACTAAGATTGAAAATAATAATTGTAAAACAAAAGAATCTTCGTTTATTTGTGGAATATTTAACATAATTATTGGTTAGCAACTCGGCATTCTTATTTCACGTGTAATACTTAAAAAATATTTTTCATGTTTGATGTGAGACTCGAACCCGAACGTTCGCCATGCGAGGTACAGTGGTAACCACTTTGGCCACCGTAACGCTTACGATCCTTATTGAAATTTGTAATAACAATCATGTGGCCAATTTGTAGTGTTGTCAAACGTTCTTATAGAAGAAGGTCATTAGTACTAATATTGCTATGCCATAGTTTTGTGAGATTGCTAGTCGACTTCTGACTGTTTTTGTAATATACCAAAATATTTTTTTTTACAATTTTTGTCTGTCTGTCCGTCTGTCTGTCTGTTTGTTCCCGCTAATCTCTGAAACGGCTGGACCGATTAAGACGGGACTTTCACTAGCAGATAGGTGAATAAGGAGTAACTTAGGCTACTTTTATTTTAGAAAAAAAAAGAAAATAGGTTCCTACGAAAAAAAATTAAAACCAATGAAATGAAATATTGAATAATATCCGATTCAAATAGGGAGGTTGTATTATACTCCGTTTAATTAGGTACTTCCAAATGTAAACAAATCATAATAAAGAAACGGAGTATAGTTATGTTTATAAGTGGATCCTATACGTGAAGATTCCTTAATCTCCATAGAAATTGATTGAATAAATAATATAATAATATAGTGTTTTTGTTTTAGCCCAAGAAAATTGTACACCAAATATTGTATATAAAAAGGCTAATACGAAAAACTAAATATACTAAATGGAGAAATATTAGAAGAATTTCATTAAACATGCATAGGTATTTCTTTACGCGGAATACAGAATTAATAAGTTATCGTAAACTCTGCGAACTCAACAATAATTTTTTTCTTAAATTCCACGCGGACGAAGTCGCGGGTAACAGCTAGTACAAAATATATCAGTCTTGCATCCGCCATTCCCTTATGGAATCGTAGGCAAAAATGGCGACCTACGTGCGGCATGTCTGCGCCTCTGCATATTCTTTGAATTTCGTTTTAGTGTAGCGCGCCACCGCACGCGTTTTACGTAGGACGCTTAGCTCCGCCCACATGCACAAGGTCAGTGAGCCATCTATACACCTTAAGCGATTGACTGCTGCGCTGCGTGTCGCGGGTTCGATTCCCGCCCGGAACAATTATTTGTATGACCTACAAGTAGTTGTTCCGGGTCTGGCTGTTTGTGTATGTGAGTTTAAATGTTTGTAAACGCACGCACAATACAGGAGAAATTCCTAGTGTGGGGTAACGTTTTTAATAAAATGAAATGAATGGATGAATATTATTCTCCCTGTCAAAAGTGTTACGTTGTGTTTTAATAGCTATCGCTGTAAAAAAATACTAAATAAACTCCATGTAAAAACCTTTTTACAAAAAAAAAAAACAACCGACTTCCAAGACTACAAAGTGGAATATAACTTTAATTACGGAAGTCGGTGTAGTTGGGTTCACATTTTCGAAATTAAAATTATTTTTCACTTTGTAGTCTTTTTTGAAGTCGGTTGTTTTTTTTTGT
Organism: Luperina testacea; assembly: GCA_927399505.1. Taxonomy (NCBI): domain Eukaryota; kingdom Metazoa; phylum Arthropoda; class Insecta; order Lepidoptera; family Noctuidae; genus Luperina; species Luperina testacea. The sequence continues at coordinate 9,254,674 of OV656768.1, read as the reverse complement.
AATTTTTTTATTTTGCACTATTAAGTTGTATGTACTTACCCCACACCAATTCGTTTATCACTACTTGCTATGTAAATATCAGTTACAGGAAGTCATTATAACAATATCATCAATATAAACTAAGTGGAAAAAATATACCTCTACATTATTGATGCTAACTCAAAAACTACCCAAGCAAAGTTATAAAATGTATGTGGGATTACACCTGAGGCATACCTTATCTATTAATTTTTTTTAAATATCGCGTAACAAACATATAAAAAAAACATAGTCGAATTGAGAAGCTTCTCCTTTTTGAAGTCGGTTAAAAATTTATTTTAATTTCCACGTAGGTACTTATAGTATAAACTGTGAAGCACTCGGAATAAAGTGCGATTTCCAACCCGTGTATTAGGGCCAAACTACACCTTCGTTAGTAATCGGTCACTTTCTTCCCTCGGTGAACAATGTACTATTATGTTTCTATGTTTAAGCAGCATTAATTAGGCTCGCCCCTAATACATGAGACTTAAACATAACTGGCGAAATGTAGGTGTCCCACGGGTTTACTATTTAGGTACAGACGCCAGCAAATCAAGTTACTACAATCTGTCAGATTTCTTTAATAGATTTTCAACTTTATCACTAAAGCATAAGGTTCAAAGTTGATTGCGAAAATTTGACAGTATCGGGTAGGTTGATGTGCTGGCGTCCGTACCTTTGCCAATAGAACTAAGTCTCTGCCCAATCCTTTGCGGGCAATACAGACGTGATGTTCTGTTGCAGTGTTGAAAGGTCCTTTTCAATGCGCTTACTGGCACCTAGCCAATTCACAATAATTATTATTAAAAAAACAACAGCACTAGATGTTGGAATATATTTTTATTTAAATCCAAAAACATTTTAACTCCCGATTCATACAATATTGTACAATAGCAAATAATCACATAATAATTTAGCTACATGACATAATTATTTTATTATACTGGCTACCACTTGTCAAAATTTAAAAGATGCGCGGTCGCCAATTAAGCCGCGACAGTATTCCTAATTTCCTCAAATTTTCTACGTATTTTGCAATTTGCAGGTCAGTCAGGTTGTATCTTGATCAAAATATTATGATTCGCGACTATAATAGATATGAATTTACAAAATTATAGCCAGTAGAATCATTAATATATTATCTCTTTACGTTAGAAAAGTCTCAGTTTCTAATTTAGAAAGACGAATCTAATCATTAATGATTCTAATAATTATAATTCTGTAAATACGTACCTGCTAAAGTCGCGAATCATATTTTATCATAATCAAGATACAACCTGACACTGACCTGAAAATTGCAAAAAAACGTAAGAAAATTTGAATCTCACGGGCAACAACCACAGAATACTAATACCCAGGCGGGGCTACAACTGTGCATTCACCATAGAAAAGGGCTGATTTTTCACTAGTCCTGAAGAATTATTAGGACAGTTTAATATATTTACTATACAAAAGCTGTCAAACGTCAATCATTAATTCATATTCCTCAACTATATGATAATTGACTATTGAAAAATTAGCCATGCGAAATTAAGCGTCGTAAGCAAAAAAATAAATAAATACTCAAAAAGTATGAACAATTTACTAAGTAGTTCAATATAAAAATCAATTTTAAGCCCGTCATAGGAAATGAAATTTTTACTGTTTTTATCCGTAAAATAATTATATCGGATGATAACCTATGTTTATTCGGTTCAGGCAACGCGTTAAGATTTAATACCTACTTAATCAAAATAAAATCATCATTCATTTTAATATTATTAAAGTCTTCTACAAGTCTCCTTTTCAAGCACCCCATAAGTGGAATCCGCCTGCGATTCCTAAGTAACTCGCACAAAAAAAAAACTAGAGAAAATATCTCAAAAAAGTGTCAATACCGATCAAATAAATTGATCTGATTCCAGTTGTAATCAATTACTTAGATCAACAGGAACTAGAAATCAATGCAGTCAAAAGTTATTTAAAGTTTTATCATTAGATACCATAAAAGTCATTCTTCAATGAGTAGGTACATACAGTTTGGTTTTCAAATCAATATCTAGCCTATTATTTACAATTATTTAATTTAGCACTATTGGGGGCGGTGCCGTTGGGGAATTTTAGAGGTGACATCGGTTTGACTCGTGGTAAAGAGTTGGCGCGGGGTGATCGGGGAGAAAGGGGCGAACGCGAACACCGCGCCGCTGGGTACGGCCGCGGTCTCAACTCTTCTGCACTGCGGAATGTATTACGGGCTACTCGTCGCCGATACAGTGACGTCACCGTTGATTCTTGCAACAGGCACCTGAAGACACAAAATATATGTTTTAAGAGGTTGCGGCGTTACTCAATACGGCGACTACATAAACAGTTACTTTAATTTTAATTGAATCTTGTCCACTATTGGAATAGTCGCAAATAACAGTACCTTTCTATGTACCTGAAGCCTGCTAGTGCATGCAAAAACATCACATCAGTTTGCGGGCCGCGAATCGGGGTCTTCAGGAATAAAAAAAAACAGTGGTACTCCGGGAGTACCGACAGAAGTGAAAAACAAAATACAAACAGAATACTTTGCCATCACTCACTGACACATCGGATATTCATTAAAAACGAGTACATTCCGAGGACAGCCGAACACATCCGAAGGTAGCGCGGTGTCGGTTACGGTAACAGTGTTGCGAGTTCAATGGTTTTTTCCCATCTCAAAAAATGCCCAACGCGCCTAAAGAAGTTATCACTTCAAAAAAGACTGAGAAGGAGGATTAAACAAGGTGAGTATAAATATTGGCAATAATTAGGGTATCTACATGACAAGATATTTATGGCTGAAAGCAGATAGGTAAGAACCAGTTGTGGTAAGAAAGTAGTACATGTACCAACACCTTACGGGATTTTTTGCTTTGAGACTCACTTTTCTAACTCAGTAAGTTGTTGCTTAGGGGTTGATGCAGCGACAGGTCGGGCGCGTCCTAGTTTAGCGCGCGTGTTCTGTAGCATTTGCTGCGTCACTAAAGGCTGGTTTTGGTTTGGTTTTGAGCGGACTGGATTGTCCTGGAACGTGATTATTAAGTTAGTAGGTACTGAGACTTAACACTCAGAAAAAACAATATTTCAATCCTATCACAACGTTATGGCGGGCTATTATAGGTTACCTTTTTTTTTAATCGTGGAGAAATGCAGAATGCCCATTCTGCACTACCACGGGGAGATAGTGCAGTTATGTGGGACTCTAACCCACTAAAACTCCACGGTGTCCTCCTCTGCCGCTTACGGCCGGAACACGGACAGGCATTAGCACTCATCCGTGAACCCGCCGCGGCTGTCCGTCACTGGACCCTCCTCTGGGGGTACTCCCCATCACGGGCGCACCAGAACACATAGCACGCCGTGACCACCCCAGGGACCAAACCAGCACATGTGCGCCAGACGACCCCGTGTCTGGGCACCCTTGGTCCCCCTGCGACGGGTCAGTACATGCATTGGCCCCGCCGCCTGCCAATATTCGGCCGCAGAGGATAGGGAGAACGGCCAATGTCATAGAAACTCTTTATTATGTACACCATAAAAATTACAGACATAAATATAGAAACTATGCAAAGAGTGACACAATGGGCGACACAACACAACAACACTCCAACACTCCTCCTCCCCTGCGGCCCTACCGCGTCCACCATCAGACGGTGGCGACCCCGTCAAGGCTGCGGAAAGTACGGAGAGCGGCGCACCGCGATACCGGCACTCCTCTCCCGCCGTGGCCTCCAACCCTCAGCTGCGATGCCTCCCATACGACATCGCGGCGCGCCTCAGTTGCGATGTCGTCCAAGCAGCACCGCAACCTGCTCGTTAGCCGCTACGTCGTCGGCTTACCGCCAAAGCCCTGACGAGCGGCCCCTCCTCGGGTTCCTCTTCGCTTCACCGTGGGTGACGAAGCCACGGCTACTGAGCCCCCCGCCTCGACAATGCGGGAAACCCACCGGGGGGGAGGATAATTTACCTAACCTGACTACTCTCCCGACCCGCAGCAGACGTACCAGGCGTCGGTGGAGGGCGGACAACGTCCCCTTCCAGTCCCCATAAACTGGTCCTGCGTCCGCCGCCCCCTATCTAGCAGGACTCGAGGTGACGCGACGGCGCGTAGTGTTCCACGCACGCCGGTATAAGACGTCGCGGGGAGAGTTTTACACCTCACTCCCCTGCGGACTTGAGGTGGCCCGCGAAGGCGGGCCGGCACCAGCCGGTGATCGTGGAAGCCGCACAAGTTCCCATGATCACCGAACCGAATGTGCGAAGGCAACACCGGGTGGATTTTAGTCAATAAGAGTCCGACAGACCCCTCCGCCCGCCACAGGGCGAAAATCCAAGAGGATTTTCCACCCCGGAACAAAAAAAAAGTTTACCTAACTTGTGACGTAATTGTGTAACACACTATCAGTAGCAATGGCTTTCATTTTGACAGATCAACAACATTCATTGCGTTATTTACGTTGTTGAGCAGACAAATTTTTCGAACACATGAAGCAATGGATGAGTATCCTTTTAATAATTCAGATTGAGATTGATAGTGCGTGTTACGCAATTACGGTGCTGTCTTAATTGATATAGGTTTAGATAAAGGGCCAGTCTGACAATACGGAGGTTCCGAGGTCAGCATAGCTATTGGGGTTCAACTAAAAATATCAAGCCGCGTACTAGATAGTACCTTCAACATGGTAAAAAGAAAAAAAGAGCTAATAGTGAAGAATTTACCCTTGTCTTCCTCAATTTAACATTGGCGATGTCTTGTGGTGTGATTGTCAGGTGGGGCCCAGGAGCTCTTGGCGGTGCAGATCCACACCTTGGTAAAGTATGTGCTCTGATGGGTAGCTTTGTCACAGGAGGATCTATAGGAGGCGGGAGAGGGGGCGGCGGTGGCGGTGGAGGTGGAGGAGGTGCTTGCGGCGCTGCCTTAGACGGACTCTCGCGCTTTCTGTAAAGAACAGACACGAAATCACTTAACATTCAAGTTTGAAAGAAGTAGTAGTTTGAAGTTTGTTTTTATTTGGGCTTTGAAGGTCCGTGGCATAACAACTACCTGTCCACTATTATGATATTTTTTTCAAAATACTGGCCATTATGCCTGAAATCTAATCGATAACTGACATCAATGCATACAAACACGATGGACACTGTATAGATATGCCATTCTTCATGTAAAAATCTTTAATCCCCTTTATAAAACCATTCATAAATCTTAAACTCATTCATATCAATAGCACCAATGGTGAAGTTTTACCTGAGCTTACCCTCGAGTTGTTCTATTTTGGCCATCATCTTTTTCATTCCTTCTTTTAAGCTCTCGTTCTCTTGTGCCAGCCGCTCTTGCTTCTTATCTACTTGTTCTAAGAATCTCCTGAGCTCTCGCAACTCTTCAGCATTTTCATTAGATTTTTCTTTTTGATGAACTAATGGCTCGCGCAGTATGTCGGAGTACAGGCCGGTGATTGATTGGTAACCCTGAACAAGAAAGAAAAACTGAGAGGCAATAGTGGCACTGAAAACCTCAATTTGGCATTAAAGCGTGCTAGTGAGAAGGTGCGTGGAGCGTGGTATTTTGACTTTTACTACATGGTGTGAATGCAAGCCGTGGCACAGGGCACCTGCATTTTGCGATACTTATATCAAAACTCAAAGAAATTCTCGGGAAAAATGCCATTTTAAAAATGTTAATAAAAACCCGTGTTGTTTTAGGTCAGACATTCTAATTCGTCATATCTGTTCATGCAGTCCCACGGCTGCCCACGGTCATAATTAAGAACTACAACAATGAAATAAAGTTTAATGACCTCAGACTCAGACAACGAAACAGAATAAAAATAATAAAGTGCATTTTGTAGGTCGTGAGTCGTGACTTAATTAGTCATTTTGAGGTACATAATTTAGTTCTAACTTCTATTTACTATAATGTTCTAAACTATGTTAAGTATTATGTTATTAATAACTGGGATTATCGCAATCGATTACAGTAGGTATTCCGTATTGACGTAATTTCAAACTGTAGGTAGATACTAATGCACTGACTGAAATGCAGTCGTAAAAATGATATACTGCTTAAAATTGTGCAACTCAGCCTAAAACCATTGCAGAATAACCCTAAAACCCCTATTTCACTACACGATGTTTAGGGCCCGATATTTAGGTGATGTGTTCTTAGGGTTCCGTGCCTCAAAAGGTAAAACAAACCCTTTAAATGTATGTCTGTCCGTCGGTCAAGACCCTTTGTCTCAGGAACGGGTGGAGTTATCAAGTTGAAATTACATCAAATACCAATGATGCAATCCCTTGAAACAGTAAAAAAATCAAACTTCTAAGTCAACGCAATCAAAAGATACGGCCGGGCGTTTATGTTCCGGAATCAAAACCTACAGGGTACTTCCCGTTGACCTAGAATCATGAAATTTGGCAAGAAGCAATGTCAAGTAGGTACCTAGCACAAGTACAGGAAAAAATCGGAAAACCATAAATTTGTAGTTACATACCTACAAATTTGTACGGAACCCTCGGTGCGCGAGTCCTACTCGCACTTGACCGGTTTTTTTCAATAGGGACCCGTCCTCCCTTTCTCTTATTGCACCACCCCAATTTAGGGAAAGGGTCCCTGAATATCGCGTAGTGTAATTAGGGTTTTTAGTCAGAGTTGTTGTAATATCTATCGATGAATGAATGCATCTACTTCAGTGTTATTTTTATTCATTCCATAAAGGTATTCTATTATAGGCCTTGAATAAAAAAGTAAGAAGTATAGTGATACTAACTACCTTTCTGCCGATCCATGCGCACAGATCAACAATCTTCCAAGCTTTAGGTTTGCTGTTCCGGCGACAGCTTCTCTCCTTCCGCGGTGTCCCACCTGACAACATGAACCACTCCATATCACTCAACTGCCCCGTATCTAGAGCACACTCTATCTCTAATTCAACCTTTATGCTATTTTGTGTGAGAGCACCCATCACTAAACCAGTTTTCAAACAAACGAGGTCCTACTCAAGTTGGCACTTGTCTATAAACACACGAACTGATCCAACGTTGTTATTAAAATGCGGTTGGATTGTCCAGTCTCGTCTCGACCGTTAAAGTAAAACTTGAAATGCTAAGATGCGCGCGCGACGATGATGTCACAGCTATATTAGCAGCTGACTGAGCCAAGATGTTTGTGCTTAATAAAAATAGTTATCAATTGAGATAACAAGTTCAAGTTTTTTAAATTAACCCCTGGCGTCGCCTGGATAAGTTGTATTATATTAAGCAGATGACGAGAACGACGTCATTTAGGTAATAGTAGTATAGTAACCTAGATTTGCTTGTCTGTACCTACTGTAGAAACGTGATTTTTACCTAGTCGTTTAACACTCAGTGGTCATCCTGTGAAGTCACTTACAAACAGTGGGTAGGTATATCACTGAGTGATATCTAACTTTGGTGTGCTGTCTGTACAACGGGACAATTATAAAAACCAGTACCTAAATATGTGTATCTCTCAGAAACTATACACTCAAGCAGCAAAAGTTATTAAGATAATCATAACTTTATAGCTGTACCTACCTTGTTTGCAGTACCTACTGTGTTTTTTAGGGTTTCGTACCTACCTCAAAAGGAAGAAACGGAAACTCTAGAATATGGTCCTAACTCAAAACAAAATAAATCAAAACCTATAGGTAGGGTACCTGGCGATGCCTCGCATTAGTGCGTTGCGTTGCGTCGTTGCAACGGATCAACGCATTGTATGTCATACCTGCGTTGAGTCATTATGAATATACTAATGACTAATAAATTAGATATTATTGAATATTTTTTTTTTTTATATGGACAAGGCTTTACTACACTCTTAAACTGGGCAGCGGAACATTTCTCAATTCTCCATAGCCCAGTTGGTATTTGGGCGATGGAAACATGTATTTTCCCCATAGACCAATTGGTCAAATTTCAATTGGTCCATGGAGCACCGACGACTAATTTAATTGAAATAATAATTAAATTGTCGTAATTTAATTAATCATTAGTAAATAGTGAGTCGACGCCGCGACGACGACGCAACGCACTAATGAGGCAGAGCTCCTAAAATTGTTAAATTTGGCAAGGTCTCTCAGCACAAGTAAAAAGAGTCTGAAAATCGCTAATTGGTAGTATTTTTTCCCTTCCGCTCCACCCAGAGCGGGAGGAGTCATTTTATGATTTCCCACCGTCAAAAAAAAAAAGCACGAAACCAAAGCGGATCAGAAGCTCCGATACGACGACTCGGCTACGGCTAGGCGCCGCCGCGCCGCCGCCGCCGCGCTTATGGCTCGCCGACCGCTGGTTGATGGTGCAGCAGACAGGCCGGAGGGGTGAGAGGGGCAAGGGTGGACGGAGAGACGTAAGCTTGGATACGGAGAGACGTAAGCGTGGGGACGACGAGCCGTAACGCACCGTACCGCGGTTCGTGTGCTTGTCCCGAGGCGAGGCGATTACGTTACGATTCCGATAAGTGTGCGTTGCAGTAGGGTGTTTCATACAAAGAATACTGAACGGCTTGAGTTGATACGGTTTTTTTATGTATGAGTAGGAATTGGAGGCGTGAGGATTGGGTCATTGGGTTACGTCACTCGCAGAAATTAATTGACGTTTATGCAAATAATGTATACCTAATTTGTAAGTGACTAAAAGTTGACAGGACAACTTTCTGTACCTACTCGTATATCAAATCAAATTAACCTACAACGACTCTTGAGTCCTCTGTCTAAAAGCACAACTGAAAACAAAGTGGAATTATAAACTTTTTAAACTGTGCCATTTTTTCCGACTTTTGGGATACCACGATGTCACGAAGTTATGAGGTAAGATATAGTTGAATTTAAATACGACGAAATACTTTCAAATAACAATGTTTGATAAGTAAATAAACATAAATTACCTGCCGATGTATTTTCGTGATGTTTGCTGAAACTAGTGCTCTTCCGTGACCTCTGAAGGGCGTCTCTAAACAAGTTTGATTCAGATTTCATGCGTCTTTTTCGAATTTTGAATGAATGATTGCTGTTGATTGATTTAAACGATATGTCCGAATTACTGGAAAGACAGGAAGGAGACCCAACCTCTAGATGAGCGTCCGTCAGATCAGATGTGCTAGATGAACACGAAACTGAACACTGTTTTTTCCAAGGTCGCAATTCCTTGTGGTCTCCATCACTGGAGCTCCGTCTACAACGTTTAAATCGTAATGATTGCTCACAAGTTTCATTCGATGTTGTGTTTTGTATATTAAAGTCTTTACTGAAGGAAAGGCTCACGTCAACAAAGCTGCAGTTAACTGGCAGACTCACAAATGGTTCCGTTTGGGTGGAACTGTTAGTTGAATTCCCCAGCGTGGTACTGGGATCATCAGTGGCCATAATGCTCACAAATGGAAGACTCTTATTGTAATCCTTGTTATTTTCATAAGATGAAACGAAACTACGATCCCATGACGTGTTTATCGTGTCCTGTTGAGAGCATTTCCTTATTAATTCTACCGAGTTATCACACAATTCTCTCTCTTCAGACGTATCAGTGACAACAATGGTTATTTTTTCGCCTTCTTCAAACGGCATCTTGATAAATTAATTCACCAGAGAAAAGTTTTTATTGCTTGAGAGGTAAATTTTTCACTAACTATATTAATTTTTATTTCGATTTAAGACCTTAGAAAATCCAGCAACTTCAAAATAGGTATTGTCAGAAAAATATGTTTTCAAATTAATCTACCCTCACCGTCACACCTAATCACGTCATTCCCATCATGTTTAGCCATGTTAATTGTTGAATATCAAAATATTTTTGGATTAGCTGTGTTTTCATAAGCCCGTTTTAGTCAAATTAAATAAGCCTTGTTGTTAAATTAATTTATTTTAGTTATCCACTATGCTGAACACTTACATGCTGCCCTCATGCATGTTTCTGAACGTTAAAAATCAGCTGTTTGCTTAATTGTCATTGTCAAAATAAAATTGACACAAAACGATCGATCAAACGTAAACAAGGCATTATTATTTTATTAAATTAATTTATTTGTTATTTCAATGTTTTTAGGCCGTTAATTGTTTTAATAACCGAATACAGTTGCGGGGAAAAACAATATAATTTATTAAAAATGCGTCACGCTTATAAAAAGAAGATTATTTACTGTGGTGTGATCGTCATTACATTGATTATTTTGCTGCATCCCGACATGAACGCCCGGCGTTCTTACGAGTATATAGAAAAAGATAATATTATTCATAGCCTTCATGAAGGAACTGCTGACAATTTTACTAGTACCGCTGTACTTGACTGTGATTATTACGACATTATACACGATGAAACTACTCTGTCCATTAGTTTAGTTGACGGAGACTTAATAGAAGGCCATAGGATAAAGGAAGGTGGAGAATACGCTCCTTCTGAATGTAAACCTAAGTATAGTACAGCTATTATTGTTCCTTACAGGTAAATATTCCCAAGCTTTTTAGTTAACTGATTATTTTCACCATTTCTTTGCACAACCTGGGAATCGAACCCAGGACCCGACGCTCAGACCAACGAGGCAATTATATAACCAGTAAATAGGTATATCTCTTAGCAGAAGCGAAGCGTGCCTTGGCGGGGCCCTGTATAAAAATTTGTTTGGTGGGGCCCCCAAACAAATTTTAGGAAGGGTAAAGATTTCACACAAAAGAAAAAAAAAATGTGTGCATAAATTAAAAGAAACATTTATTCATCATAATTATCTATCTGTCACTTTTTCCAAAATTTTTACAAACAATTCAAATTAAATACGGGGCCCCCGTGGTCTGGGGGCCCCGTATAATTGATATGGCAGATACGGCGGTAGCTACGCCCCTGTCTCTTAGTAACTACACACAAGCAGCAAATGTAATCATTTAACTTTATAGCCGTACCTTACCCATGCTTTTTAGGGTTCAAAGAAAAAACGGAACCCCGTTCCTAAAGGCTTCCACGTCTGTCAACAATAGATATATATTATTTTGACCATAAAGGCACAAAATAAAGCTTATTCTTACAGAGACAGAGCTGAGCAATTACGAGGGTTCCTAGTTTACATGCACACATACTTCCATCGTCAACATATCCACTACCGGATTTATATTGTTGAACAAGTGGACTCTCGCCCTTTCAACCGAGCCAAGCTCATGAACATAGGGGCAGTTGCTGCTATGAAAGCAGGATACCCTTGTCTTATACTTCATGATGTGGACCTCTTACCGTTGCGGCCTGCAAACTTGTATGCTTGCACTGAAAGACCCAGGCATATGTCCTCTAGCATCAATAAGTTCAGGTGAGATTTTCTTTATGTTTATTATTTATTAGCTGAACCGAGAGGCATTGTCCTGTTCAAATTTCAATAATTCATACAAAATTCCTGCAGAAAATGCATGTTCAGATTTCCCAGCACCTTTTTAAACTTTTTTCTTGTATAATATAGATTAAAATTCAAAAAGTATTCAAACCACCATTTTTTTTTTCGGCCTTTGTAGACAGCACGGTTTCTTTACTGTTCGGCGTATAACCGCGCCATAGAAAAAACGTGCACATAACAAGCTTCACACACTCACGCACAAGCTACACACGAATAAACTGTAGTTTTTCACAGCAAGGAAAAACGTGTGTGTACTAAGAGCCTTATGTTGTAATCAATTTAATTTGTTTTCTGTATTTTTAGTTTGACACCTAGCAGCAATGATTTTGGCTGAAAAATGATCATATTTTTGCACTGAGTAAAAGCATATTGAATGTATGATTTTTGTTTGGTAGAAATGTGACAAGGTACCTATTTTTAACTGACTTCAAAAAAGGTGGAGGTTATTTTATTTTCATTGGCTGCTTTGTACACAAATTGCTTTTACTATAACCTACCTATCCACTTTATTTTTCTTTTGTAACTCTACTATACATTTTTTAGATTCGTCCTGCCATATTTAAACCTATTTGGTGGTGCAATAGCAATTGTTTCAAAGCAATTTAAAGCAATAAATGGGATGAGCAATGAATTCTTTGGTATGGGCGGAGAAGATGATGACTTGTACTCTCGGTTAGAAGCAAATGACCTCAAACTATGCAGGTTTCAACCAGATACCAGTCGTTATCATATGGTCTCAACCCAGGCTGAGAGGAAGACGTAAGTATTACTATCGATTTTCTGAATAACCTTGATTTTTCAAACATTATCATCATCATTTCAGTCCAAAGACGTCCGCTGCTGGACCTAGGCCTCCTTCAAGCACCGCCACTTCGACCGGTTATGCGCTTCTCGCACCCAGCGGATTCCTGCAGCTTTCACCAGGTCATCCGTCCCTTTTTCAAACATGATTTAATCAAAATCACTATTTACTGTACAACATTCCTACAAGGCATATAGCATGAACTATTAAATTGTAATATAAATTGAATTGCTGCCCAGCAGAGGTAAGTGGTGCCCTGTGTTTACAAGGCAAAAAGGTATAGTAAAACAAGTTTCTGACTACATTATATTTTCTTTCAGGGACCAACGAAAAAAGGTGTTAAGTTTCACCAAGGAGAGGATGGCAACAGATGGTTTAAACTCATTACAATACACAGAGGTCGCCACCGTCCTTCACCCACTCTTTACCCATATCATGGTTGACTTGTAGCATATCATACAATTATAGTAATTTGTTTAGGCATTTAACGAAATGTAAACAAAAACTACCCACTTTCTAATTCACGTTTATAACATAGTCAGCGAACAATGCCCATTGCTGGACTTGTTCCTAATGTCGGTTGTTGGATGGCAAATGTCAAACAATTTTCAATTAAAACGATTTAATTCTATCTCGTTTAAGGCGTGCTACACACTTGTTCGGGTCGGCATGATTCGGCACAGGCGGGCAACTTAACTCAAATTGTTACGAGCCGACCCGATCATGATTCAGCGACGGTAGATGCGGAGCGGTTTGCCGATCGGCACGAGCTGAATCACCAAATCTGTGTATTAATTGCTTCGGGTTAACACAACATGTTGCTGAAGGTTTAGGCAGAGGTGTACCTACTATAGTAAACCCACATTTCGACAGTATGTTTAAGTCCAATGTGGGCGAGCGTGGCTTTGTTATTAAAAAATACTGCCGGATCGGATGTATCGAACCGATCACGTATGTATCACGGGGTAATGGGCGCCATCTAATAAACGAATTATCCAAAAGTAGGGTAGTAGTTACATTTAGTTAAATACCAAATCGAATGGACTTATAGAGTTACTCATATCACTTGTTCAATTTCGCTTTAATTACCTGAAATTTTAAGACCACTTTAAAATAAGTAGTGAGTTAGTAAGCTAGAATATTAGGAATTAATTTTCAATACAATAATATTTAGACTCTATTTCGACTATAGCTTGACTTGAATATATTCCGAAGCCATTGATTAATAATTAGATCATGCGAACTATTGGAGTTATAGATTCAATTAATAATAGTACTATAGATGCAAACAAAGGCAGATTTGGAAAGGAGATTTTTGTGGTGGAGTAAATTATTTTGGGTTCCTTCGTCCATGGAAAATACCACAGATCTATGAAGAAAAACGGCGGTTCACTAAAACCTCTGTTTGTATTCATCAACACAATTGCCTGTATTCCCCGTAGGGGCAGACAAGGGCATCACGCCATCATCAGGCATCATCGGCATTACGCCTGTGATCTTTAAGGCCAATATAAAACTACTTAGTCTGTCAGACCTACAACCTAGTCAGTCAGATATTCGCAAAGGAAAATCCACAAACACTGTCTAACTTGGGGCTCGACCTCGAACCCTCGCAGAACCTTCGAACGCTCAGCAATAGCACTTGCGATGACCAGATCAACTAGAATATAAATTTGCTCCACTCCAAATCTGCCCTTATCGTAAAACTAGCCGTTATGGAGACCAAAACTTTTACTCAGCTATACTGCTAACGTTCCTATTGTCATTTCAATCTAATTAAAGCAATAATATAATAATAAAACATTGTGATATTCTTGTTGAGGGATTGAACGATTTCTGTCCATAGAATTCCTATAGTTAATTATTATAGTGCAATTACATCTACATAAGTCTAAATAAATATGTTATTATGGGAATTGATTGTTTAAAACTTTAAACTTACAGTTGTTGACTTGTACTTAAATTGTTTCTATCTATTACTTAGTTATTGTTTACTGAAAATGTGTTGAACCTATTGTTAATGTAGGTACAGTCTGTCAAAAAAGTAGTCTTGCAGTAGTTGCAATGTAAACATTGAGACTCGTTTGCGCATTAAAAGACTATAAGGTAATAAGGTTAACACTGGACACTGGTTGGTTATTCACTTGCAAAAATTATCTGACAATAAATTACTAAAACTGTTTTTATGATTTGTATTAGAAATATTCCAACTGTTCCTAGTTTAATTTGTAAACCTTGGCCATATTTTCTTTTCTCAGGAAATAAAACTGGTATTTAGACCACTTTATTGGACGACCGTACCTTCTGATTTATGATGACTACTTAAAATAAGATGTGAATTTGATCCCAGAGGCGACTTTGGGAAGTGTCAAATGGGTCAAATCCTAAGGTCGCCACTGTAACATACGTTTATGTACTGTATTGCAAGGGAAATAAGGTTTAAAATGCAATATCGATCCGTCGCTGTAAACGTCATAAGACTGCGGCCATACGCGTTGTTAGTGAGATAAAGTATACACTGATGGAGATCAATTAAACATAAATTATGTGGTAAAATAGTAACAAAGATAATAAATTGTCATATAAGAAACGTCATATCACTGGGAAATAAAGGAATTTGATTGAAAATGTAATTGAATAGATTAGGTAGGTACCTAATTAGTACAGATGTTAGGTAGTGAGGTTTGAATAGAAAGTTGGTTATGTGTTTTTAAACATGGTTACTTACTGCTTTATCCTCGGTTACACGTTCTACACATTCAAATGTAATTTTTTTCTACTGGACCTTTGGCTGAACCCTATCTTTTGAGAGGCTAGTCCTAGTTTAAAAGATAGTCTACTATCGCATAATAATGTAAATATCATTTTCAAACAATGTATACAGTGCAAAGTGCTATGTTTTTGAGAAAAATTTGTGTAGCGACTACAGTAGGTAGCACCTACTGTTTAAAACACATTTTAAATCACGTTGAACAATAGATATGTCTGTCATTTTACTTTTAGAAAATATGTTTTTACAGAGCATTTTCGTATCTATATGCGACAAAACTTGTCCGTCCGACATCCAAAATCGGTTGTCATGTCAGGCTGATTTTGAATTCATTGGCATTCTGTCATGGTTGGTTCCTTAGCAAAAGTTATGTATATTCATGAGTATTTTCATACCCTGAAGGATTGATAATAAATTACAAGTCAGGCTGTATAACTAATCCGAACTTGGATTAATATTTTAACCGAAAGGCTTCCTGTACAAGACGCCGGAGCCGCACCGACGCCGGACCGCATGTTTGTGTATACGAATGTATATTGTGCGCATGCGCCGCACCGGATCCGCGTGTGCGCCTCATTGATGCGATATTCATTCGTATACACAAGCTTGCGTTCCGGCTCCGGCGTCATGTACAGGAAGGCAAACAGTTTATCGTAACAGTGTGTCCTAGTCTATTTTTTTTCTACACTTTAAAAACAGCAGCATAAATAGCCAGCTAGCGCATTTGCTCAATTTCACGCAAGGAATTTATTTGTAATCACTATGAACTCTTTGGTAGAAAATAAACGGTTACAATAAAAAAATGTTTAGTTTTAATAATCACCTTTATTTTACTTATCACATAACATAATATCACGCCTGGATTTTCCGAAGGGTGACAGAGGTGTGCGTATAGTCTACCCACATTTCGTCAGTTATGTCCTATGTAATAGGAGGCGAGCCTAGTGCCGTCAATCGGACACATCCAGACTTCAGGCTGCTACTGAGAAATTCCAGGTCGAAAAGCCAATAACGCTTAGCCCGACCCAGGAATCGAACCCAGAATAGAATAGAATATTATTATGTTCACCATATAAATTACAGACAAATATAGAAACTGTACAAAGGGAACCAGAACCTCATGCATTTTATTTGCATTCTCTGAATATCGTCTTATCGTGGAGGAAGAGCTGCCATGTCCGTTTATGAATCAATCGTGTTTCCTAGTTTGCGATTCATGAATGCCACGGCAGAGTTACGTGGTTCTCTACGGATTCCGAAAGAAAAACAATACATTGATTGATTTGTAGATATATTTGGCATGCATATTTTCACAGCAGGTGGTCCCAAATTAGAGGGGGATCTAATAAAAATAGATTGATTTGCATATTAATCATTGTTTAAATTTTGTCAGTATTTACAACATTAATTACAAAAATGCTTACTTTTTACCGATACTAAGTAAATATTGTGTATAATGTAAGGAAATCTGTACATTGGTATATTACAACAATATAGTAGAAACTACATGAACTATTTACACGATAACAATGCTAGCATGTCTATGTGAGGACACCACTTTACTAACAAGAAATACACACAATTTAAACATATTTAAAATACCGTAAGAATACATCGAGAAAGCCTTTACACGAATTCAATTTATATTATTTGACTTATCGTAACTTTAAAAGCAAGGTACGACCATGTAGTTATAATTTTAAACTAAAACACCAAACCATAGAATAAATTAAAAAATATTAGCACCTATCTAAAATTTAAATCACACTAACTTATAATTTTTGCACCATATACCTATCACAAATTAAAATATTGAAGATTTACTTAGAATTGAACCATAAGTAAATAGCACTCGACCATCCTAAATAGGACAAAAAAATAGTTAAGTAACTAAGGGCGGATTCCACCAATGTAACTGAACGCGATCAGCACGTCTAAACTCACTCACACTTCACTGTTGTGGAATATTGACACTGACAGCTCTTGAACGCAGTTTAGATGTGCTGTTTGCGTTCAAGTTCATTGGATAAAAAATTTGCACCAAGTAGTTACTACGCTTGTGAATGAACTTTGCACCTGCTTCGAATGACGTAACGGTCGCTGATATGATTACATGATTGAACAAACAGCAAATCAATCAAGGAAATAGAAATATTGTTGTTCTTTAGATAGGAGCTAGTTTAAAACATACATTACATTACGCTTGTATTCCCAAAAGGGTAGACAGACAGGTGTAGGTACCTATAGTATACTCACTCTATTTTTCAGTTGTGTTAGAGTCCCATCTAATAAGGGGCAAGCACATTTAACCTAGTTTCTAAATTGAGTCGCCAACTTTATTCCGAATCAGCATAGAACAAAGTTTGATTCATATAATACAATCTTAACACGGCAATGCGGTAAAATCTTCAAAACTAAACATGCAGAGCTGCACACAAAGAATGTTTAACTCTCTGAACGTACATATTATTCCATGTATTTTTTATTACAGTCATAATGAAAGTCATAAGATTCATATCAGATTTTTACGAAATATACTAGGTTTGTGGTCATGGTTTATATAAAATCTAATTAATATTCTACAGGAGATTAGGGGCCATCCTAAAATTGCAACACACGAATTTCATAATTTTTGGAGCCCCCAGCCCCCGTCCTTGGTCACCGGTCATGTATGTGTAGTGTGACGTCGCATACCTCGCACAGGGTGTCTAAAGGCCCATCACATAGCCGTTATCTATGTTTTATTTTTTCCTCTTTAGTTGGTTTTTCGTTTTTTTTTAGAATTGATTTTAAAGTTTTATTAATACTTTGGATTTATACATTTGACGCCACGAAGCTTATGATTCGTTTCCCCCTTTGTCACACACATTGTTGACCCTTAACATGTGACGCCCTCCCTCCCCCTTAACATGTGATGTAATTTATGGATGGCCCTTAGTACCATGAAATTTTATTGCTATTGTAGAAAGTAGTTTGGTGCCGACTATGTTGGGAATATTAATACTTAGACAGTTGGTAATTTTAAAGTTATCACTAAGTTTAAAGCCTTTTTTGGGGCATACACGAGTAGATAAAGTTGTAAGTAGAACATTTAAGACTGCTTCTCCTAAGATTCACATTAAAACAATTTTACCCTAACAGCTTCTGTACAATTACATTAGCTCAGAAATACCCCCCATTTCTGAGCTAATGTAATTGTACAGAAGCTGTTAGGGTAAAAACATTACTCTTTTGCCCCAGATTGGTCTACTTTAGCTGCACTTGCGTCAGTTCTGCACCAGTTTTAATTAAACCCAATTTTTTGGATGTAAACAAGATATATAATTATTTCCAATATTTTAATACTGGCTGAACCATGTTGCCATAGCAATAAAATTTCATAATACAAACTTTACAACTTTTTTTTTTTACTTTTCTCTATGGTCTTAAAACAAGCATACAAACAAGGCCAAGTACAAAGGAGAATACCAGTTTGAGGTTGAAGCCGATGTGGAGCCAATCTGGCCATTGGGACTTCATGACTTGTTCCGGTTGTGTTGGTAGGAGAAGGGCGGCAATGCAACATATGCTGACTGCTACCGCCACTACGTTTACTGGTTGCGGTTCTCTGTAATAGGAAAATATCTGGTCTTAATAGTTAAGTATATAAAAACAAAATGGAGCTGTACTGTAACCTAAGGGGTGCTACACGTATGTTCGGGTCGGCACATTTAATTCGGCGAACAACAAAGCCGACCCGAATCAATACCTACACATATTCGGCTTACATTCAGCTCGATGAGCAGCAGACTTTGTTCGACATCGCTTAATCATGTTCGGGTCAGCTCGGCACAATTCGAGCTAAACCAAGCGGCTTCTTCTCTAAAACATTTCTAGTTATTCGAAATTGCCGCCCGGGTGTGTCGAATCATTTCGAGCCGAACATGTGTGTCAAAGCTACCGCCCGGGTGTGCCGAATCATGCCGAGCCGAACATGTGTGTCCAGGCCAGACTATTATAGAGTTCAGAATATTAACTTTCCTCTATAGATTACATAATGATGTAATCTATAGAGAAAGTTGACCAAATGCATGCAAATGATAACTGACAAACCAAGTTTAGAGCCCCATATAGGGAAGGTTATCTTTTACTTCATTGATGAACCTAGCTGATATTACATTCATTGCAATGTGGATGTGTCAATGCAAAATAATGTTATTAAAAAAAAAACAGGAATTTTCCTTTGTAATCAATTTGAAAATCAATACACTAATAACTGGTAACATGTTATATTATTGAACTTGATTAAGTATCTATTTTTTATCTGTATCTAACATTATTTATTATTTTTCCTAACAACAACAAAGAGTTATTGTTCTATAATAATATTATGTGAATGAACTAAAAAACGAATCAAAAATTATTTTGTTTTTAACATTCTTATCAGTCTTGCTTACTTCAATTACGTAGAAAGATAAGTTTTTGTTTTATTTTATTCCAGCCTTTGCCCGCGACTTTACCCGCGTCAAAGTTCGGCAGACGCTTCGCATCCAATCCCCGCTCGAACTATAGCTTCGTTTTCGCTTTGCGTTCTTTCTCACATTTTTTATTTTTGCTCGTCTCCTTAGTCGTCTTCTTAGGTCCTACGGCGATGTTAAGGCGAAAGTGCCGGAGTAGCCCGCGAAATTCATTTTTTTTTTAGGTTTTTTGCAATTTGCTGAATAACTGTTTCATGCTGAATAACATATCAACTTAAATAGCCCATAGCCTTCCTCAAGAATTGGGCTATCAAAATGTAAAACGAAATTTTTAAATCCCGACTGATAGTGCCAGAGATGAGCGCCTTCAAACAAAAAACAAATAAACTCTTCAGCTTCAATAGTTTATTTGGTATAGTTGAATGAAATATGTCCAAGAATTATTACTTACAGTTATTTATTATGACATCATGACCTAAATAATGTTATGAAATGTAATTAAATGGGTCAGCAATTATAAAATTTGGCGAGCCACCCAAAAGCAGCATTTAAATAATTTGGTCAGCATACAAAGATTTTGTTTGCAATAAAAAAAATCAGGCAGCAATTCTTGTTCCGCAACTAATTTTGATAATGGTCAAAAATTAAATCATACATAGGCAGCCAACAATAACATGAGTCTGCATAATAAACATTCAGTCCGCAAAATAACTACTTGAGCGGCAAGATTTTGTGGATTAGGCGTGAAAAGGTAACATAATTTTCATTTCATCGAATATTTATTTGCGATAACAACATTTGCGCTGTTGATCAAAATGTATAATGTTCATATGATGTTCCCACCCCGAGGTTCGGTTTTGTTAGGTTACTTTAAACCCTTTTCACAGAAATAGGAGCCCCGCGAAGCGGGGCTCCGTCGACATTGGATGCAAGAGCGAGTGAAGTTCTTTCTTTTCGTAGTCACTCATTTTTGTTCTAATATCAGCACGTTCTCCACTAATAAAAGTTTATATGTGCGTTTGTCGTTATTATTATCGACCACCTTATGCTGTACAAAAATAATTACAGCCATCCAGAATGACATAAATTGCTGATTGATTTTGAAATGTTTGCTGACCATGAGTTGCTGACCAATTAGCTATTTCTGCTCACCGATTATATTTTTCTGCTCACAGAAATAACAATACTATGCTAACCATTTAATTCACACCCTAATGTTATTACTTCTTTACATTATCCTAATTTAAGTTTATCTATCTAGGTGAATATTTAAAATTTTAAAAACAATTTGGATAGAATGAATTGTATTCAACACTTATTGAATACAATTCATTCTATCCAAATTAGCACCTACCTACTATTACCTATTATTATATTTTTTTATTATTTCCTATTATTACCTACTAAGGTATGTACAGCATGAAACAATGATAAAAAATTGCTGGAAAACATAAAAATTTCAAGATTAGATAAATGTTAATACTGCTGCTGCAGTCCTAGGGTATAGTGATGCAAGTGCATGATAGGCATATTACCTGTTAACAATTTATATCCTTCAAAGACTACCTTAAAAGAGGATTTCGATATCCGTAAGAGGAAAACAATTAACCTATCTCCTCTCTCTTCATCCTAGCTTTTTAAATTCGTGAAATTATTACTGAGCATAAAAGTCAATACGAGCTGGTGTGCACAACTCCACCTCAATGTGCATATTTTGCGTACAGTGGGAAACTCGAATATTTGATCCACCCCAGCTCCTCAAGAAAGGCCAGCGATGACTTTGTGTTACTGACAATCTCACAGAATTACTGAGCATAAACTGACCTGTGGGTTGGGTGTTGGCAGGGAGTGACTCGTGAATGTTCCTCAGTAGTGGTCCTCAAAGGAGTCGCTCGCGACACCAGTGGGTGGAAACTGTCTCCTAAACTCTCCTGGTTTGTATTTGAGGGCTCGCCTTCTATCAATTTTGTCAATATATCTCTTTTACCTAATGCCTGTAAAACATACAATTAATTGTGTTTTCATTGAATGGATAATTGTCCATGAGTCAGACTAATTAATGCAAATTAAACTGGACACCTTGTTGGATTACTTAAACACATGAACTGTATCAACATCACCAAGATTTCAAGGCTATGTATATTGATAATTTTGAAAGGCTAATTAATATTATTCATACCTGCTGGGTGTTTTTGTCATACATTGTTATCCTAAACTTTTCGATGGTGTCACAGTGGGAAACAGATGGCTGAGTATAACGCACTACTATGTCGATGCAGCTCTGTGGAGCGATCACACCCTCAGGGTCGATCACTGTGAACTTCTTCGGAGACGTACATAGTACTGCAAAAAAACCATATTCATACACAAAAAACTTTACGAGAACAATTTACGACACGTTTTATATTTCTATACAATACCTTTGAAATTAACAGAGAAATCGTAAGGATTATATACAGTCAGTAATTGTTTATGAGTGTGACGAGCATTTAAATAGAATTCCAAAGAAACTGGAAACACGAAAACAGGAAAATTTTTCATTTTTAATTATATTTCGCAAACAACACAATAGAAGAAAAACAATAACAATTTCACGATTGCACCACATACATACACAACTGACAATGACGTTACGTTGACAGTTCTAGCGGAGATAAGCACGCTCTAATCGATTGCAGCACAACTCGGAACGCACCAGTTGAATGCCATAATCATGAAAATAACTCGATTCTCGACTACGCATAGATGAAAAATAGGGAAGCTTTTGACACGGGTGTCGCTGGTATCGTTTGACCAAGAAAGGACTATCTTGCATTCTTTTGGCTGTTATTTAACTGTGTGTTTCAAATGTGGTCAGGGACCACCCAGGTGATGGATGCCAAGTCTCCACTGACTGTGCCTTTTGCATATCTTGTTCCGGCAATCATTATGGCAATGATAAGGCTTGTCCCGAATTGGGTCGGCAGAAGGGTAAAAAAGCTCTCATGGCCCAGAAATCTGTTTCGTATGCGGAAGCATGTCAGGTCTTCCCTCATCCTCATCCTCGGGAGATTTTCGGACCAACTTTTGGATGCAACCGCGGACCTAAAACTACCGGGGGCGGGGGTCGCTATTAAAAAGAGTTCTAATCCAACGCTGTTACTATTCGCGAGGCTGGTCTTGCTTGGCCTCTAATATTTATAAATAAATTATTGTGTGAAACCAAACTTCGTCTATTCTTGAGAATGTCAATAGTTTGTTTTATCCAATATACAGGGTCAAGATTCCTGTTTTATCTGGGTTTTTTGTTAATTTCCAGCCCGATTGCCTATAAGTTACAGAATCGGTCTTGGATCCAAAAACTGGCCAAAATACTATATTATCAGTAGACATAATCAAATGTTCTGAATCAACACTGAGCATTCAGGTCGTGTTTTCGATTTAATTTAAGAGAACCGTCATTTCTGTCGAAATGGGAATAGCGAAGGAGGTACCTACTCGTTTTCAAGTTTGGTACAATTAGCGGAGGCCTTTGAAGAAATGGTATTCGATAATCTATTATTATTTTGATAAAGACTTTTGGAGCTCCCAAGTTCTCCCAATGATGGACAAACTGGGATAACTGACCGGCTTTGAACTCGGTGCTCCTGTGACACGAGTCAATACCTTCGGTTTTTAAAATTGTCATTTTTTGAGGCAGCGGTGGTTGCGCTCTGATTGCTTGTTTTTGAAATGGTCATTAACAGACCGGAGCTCATGATCGAAAAGAACCCCTGGTATTGGATGTCCCTCGTCGACTGAGTTGTTGTAGCCTAGATATCCCTGGGGATATTGAAAATAGCTACCTCTCGGAGGAGCATTGTGTCTTGGATGTTCAGCTAGCGCATGACAGTATTCGGGTACGTCAGCCTGTGTAGGCCCATTGTAATAGACCGCGCTCTTCGGAAGGCGGTTGTTAGGTATAGATCCGCTATGGCCTGCTTGAGAGGCGAGGCTAGCGTTGTTTGATTTAGGTGGAAAAAATGCTTTCTTAACCCCACCGATTTTCTCGAGAGCAGCCGTGAAGGAGTCGGCATCTTGGCATGAAGGCGGAATTTTACGTAAAGTCGTTTTTATAAGAGGGTCTCGTATGAATTTCATTATGCCGTCACGTCTCATCTGAATTATCTCGGCTCTGTGTCCGCATAATAATTGCAACAAATCGGATGACACTTTATGTACACACAGCGTGAGTGTGTGCTAACCCCTCAAGTTTTAAAATGTTACACATTAAATTCCTTACGAATAATCTAAAGAATTCATTGTTTCGACTCGGATTCGAACCATCGCATCACCGAACGTCGTCATACTCATACCGAATTGTTATCTACTTTTGTCCTAGTAATTTTATCTTTAGGAAGTCTAATCGATAGATGTTATAATTTGAGGGTATCCATTAATTTTACTTACTTACGTTGTCTTTATAAAATTAATCCATACCCTCAAGTTATAACTATAACGTTTGATGTATACGTTCACTTGAAACGGCGAAGAGTAAACGACTACGATTATCCATTATTTTTTTAAATGATTTCTTATTTTATGAGAACTAAAATAGTTGTTCTGTATGAACAAAATGTAAGCATAAAAGGAATTGCGAGACAGCTTGACATAGCAGTAAGTTAATTATAATAGGTATTATGTGTGAAAGTTCAAATCTTGTTGATCTTTTGCCCATGTTAAGAAACTTTTGATGGTTTCTTGCAGAGCTTCTCTAACTTTCAATAAACAGAAGATTTGAGCAGCATAGGCCTTATCCACTTGAGCCAATTGTCGCGATGCCTCATAGGCTTTAATTTTGTCGTAAATTTCTAATTCTACGAAACCTCAAGAACGATTATATTATTATACTTTTTGTGTATCCGGCATAACGAACTTCACACCAGTGGCCATAATGCAGAACACTGTAGTAAAAAGTCATTAGGGGCTACAGGAACTGACGGATCCTTTAATTTAGTCCGAATAGCAAACTCAAAAGAAGGTTCTTTTGCAGCGTCACTAGAACTACCCACACTTTCTTTATTATCAAAAAATAATTCGCGGCTTTCGTTCAAGTCTATACACGATTCATTACAAAAATCGACAGGACCGGTAGGATTGCATAATGCATATATTATTAGGTGCAAGTAAATCACGAAGCTCACCTACTTCCCTGGATAAATTTATCGTACCTACTTCCCGGACGTCGAGATCGTTTGGATTTTCTATGACGGTGGCGCCTTGCACGCTCGTTTGCGGCTCGCCGACTGTACTACTAGACCTCGATGAGGTACTAGAACTATTGGATGAACTGCTAGTCGACCTGTGGCGAGGCGTTCTCGGAGCCACTGACCCTTGACCAGGATTGATTTCGGAAGGCGCAGCCTGGTTATCCATCCTAGCACCAAACAAATCGAAAGAAATCCGCTATAGAAATAATTTGTCACGCAATCAGAGAATTTTTTGGGAAATAGAAAAATCAGAGGGTAGACAAAAACAAATTTAAAATCATACAAAAGACAAATTAGCAATGATCGCCGACCATTTGCTAGATTATATTATAATGTAGATACGAACAGTATACTTAACTGTTAACAAATAATAATTGAATAAACACTCACATGTATGATATTCACAGCTTTCCTGATACTTATTTAAACCTCAAATAAAATTCGGTTATCAACAAACAATGCAATTAGATTATCACTTAGACTATATTCTTTAGGGAAATATGTATTAGGGTTCGTGATCGAACTCTATGCAGCGGGAACACAGAACACTAATACTCTAAGGAGAGCGGGAAACAGAACGCCAATGAACAAGAAACTCGAACGCTGTTAGCGACGAGCACAGAACATATATACGCGACGAGCCCCACTAGGTGGTGAAAGAGAGCTATATATAGGGTAGAAAAAGTAGGGAAATAAGCGGGACCACAGTGTTGCTATCTCAAATAATTAAGCTTCGAATTTCCGGTCAAGTTATTTAATAACTGTATTAGCTAACCCTGCACAATCCTTACATGACCACGTTGCCAAAAAAACTGACTTCAATTGTCCATTATATTAATAATGTTCCATCTCCTGACATTCCTGCAATGGAACGTGAGGAATATTTCTCCAAGGAAACCTGACCTACGCTTTTTGATTAATAAATTTAAACCATCGGTCTGCAGCATCGCTGAGACGTGGTTCCGTTCTGAAAGCAATTTCAGGTTCCCATGTTTCGGTGGTGTTCGTCATGACAGTGCTTTGTTCATCAATAACAAAGTATCATTTTCTCAGATCCCTCTACCCTTCGTTGGTGACACCATAAATGTTGTTGCTATTAAGATTGAGGGTATAAAACTTTTTTCTTTTTATATTGCACACCCACGTTTTGAGGAAAAAAATCTACTAAGTAATGTAAACGGCCCATTGCTTGTCATGGGAGATTTTAACTGTCATTACTACCGGTGGGGGATCGGATTCTTCTGGTGTTGGCCTAGTTGATATGTTGCACCGAGTTGGACGATCTCGACCTATGGCAGTGCCACACGTAGGTCATCCGGATTACGACAGAGCAATAGCTGTGTCGATCTGACATTTTGCTCATCCAGCATAGCCAGCCTTTTTGTTTGGAGTCGTTTAAACATGACCTATGGTAGATATCTACCATAGGTCATGTTTAGACGACTCCACTAACTGTGATGGGATAGTTATCACTATCCCATCACAGTTGAAATTCCTTCTAAAACTCTTCCTGATAAAACCTCCCCTCTCCCTTACTTAAGTACCAGCTAAACTCTGTAGATAATTAAGGATCTTTATTCCAAAATTTTAGACCTACGTATCTCCTCCCTCCCGTCAATCAATGCTGAGAATGCTCAAGAATGTTTTGCGTCCTTTTCAGCTACAGCTGATGGTTGCTTCCCTTCTAAAAATCACCTACAGGCAAAATCCCTTCTCCACCTTGGTGGGATAGGGCATGCACTCCATGATCACGGCCAGGAATGAGGCGGAAGAGACTTTTAACCTTGAAATGAGCCTGGATAATCTCGCCTTCAATAAGATATTGGCTAAGTATAGACAGTTATTTTCATGATGACAATTATTATGGTCACTCATTCGATCTTGTAAATAGATACAACTCGAATTCATTGTCGTTGCATTTCCATACTATTATGGTTCAATGCAAAGCCAATTAGATTTTCTAATCCCAGACAGCCCAGAATAACCGAAACTTACTGAACGAACATCACAATCATCACCATAATTTTATTCATCCTCAAAAGGAACATTTTACACAGTTCTAATGTATAAACAAAGACAACAGTTTCCAGTTTGAATATTTTATTTCATAAATACAAAATTGTCTAAATTGTATTTATTTTTGAATTTAGTAATAACGATAGAATTAAATGGTGAAACACATAATTTCGGATAGCGAATGAAAATAACAGCTAAGTTATTCTTTATAAATTATAAACAAAATGTATTGACGAGGCTATTAGTTAGTATTTGACAGCCTCGTTCTAGACTTTTATGTCACTAGGGCCCCACGGTGGCGCAACCATGGTCGCGCTGCCTGCAAAATATACACAGCTTTATGGTGGGTATCTCACCAATCGTCCGATCGGTTGCGCAACCAACCATACATTTTTTGGCAATGCAGCCATGGTTGCGCCGCCATTGGTGTCCTAGTGAGATAGGGCTCTAATAGAATACATTCTAGCACCTGATTAAGCTAAAATAAACCGCTTATTATTGTGTAAGGTACAAAAAACTAGCTTTCAAACAAATGATTTAAAATTAATAAATAAGTACCTATGTATTATTCATAGATTTTTAGGAACAGACAATAATAAACGCACGTAATACAATACGCACGTAATGCATAGCTATAAAAAATGCAGTTAGCAGTATATTTTCTACATTGGAAACTCAGAAGCTTATGTTGTCATGTGATGTCATGAAAACTTGTTTTTTTTTTTAAATTACCGTTTTCTTAATTTTTATTTGATCCGAGTTGTCCTAATTGGCAGTCTTCAATTTTCATCAATTCAATCAAATATTTTTCTTTCAACTACGTAGTAATCTTATCATTAATCACTACAAAACCGTGCAGAAATGTTGTATGAAATCTCATGGTTTCACAGTTTTTTATGAATGCACTGTTTTTTATATTTTATTTAGATATAAATTTACCACAGAGGTTTAATGTCTCCCATTAAGTTTAATATAAAATGTATGCATTAGATCAAAAACATACTGCCTGAAAATAAAAATCGGCTGAATAAAACCCATTCAGCGAAAAAAAAAAAACAAATGGCGCGCATTTATTACATTGTAATATTTGATACTTCATATTTAGCAAGAAAAGAATAAACAATGGAAATAGCGACAGCTATATGAATGAACTCCAGAAAGTATAAAATCAGCTGCAAATGAAATTGTTAATAACCTTTTGCCGCAAAAGTCACGGGATAAATATTTAAAAGTTTAGGAAAACTTCGTTTTCATTAACTTGAGTTTTTATTTTGAGTAGGTATATTTTATCATGGTAGGTAGATTGGTAGTTGAAAGAAAATTAGATTACGCACCTTGCTAAAGTGAGTAATTAATGCACTATGCGCTCGAATTCAACAATCTACTATTCTGCATACTTTTAAAATCAGTAGTATTTTACTGAAGCAAGAAGCATATTCGATTCAATATCTAGGCTTTGTACGCGGGAATTTCAAGGAGAGTCGAGGATAAGCGGGAGTGTGGACTCATGTGTCCTAGCATTACGAACCTTGGAGCCACACTCCCGTGCTGTCGCAAAACGCACATTGTTATACGTTGTTCAGACAGAGGCGGCCTACGGTGGGGGACAGTTGTAATGTACTATCTGATATGGATTGGAACTATTTAAACACACGCGGTAGACATTAATACCGTCGGTCACCGCCACCGCGTCCGTCTGAATAACCCATTGATTTACGACGGACAGTCCCTTCACAATTCTTTTTAACTCCGACAGTAGCAAGCCAACAGCAACCTTATTGTAACGAGAATAAAGATCATTGTGGCTTTGAAAGACTTGTCAGTGGCAGCAACCCAACAGCAAACTTATTGCAAGACGAATAGACACACACCGATATCGATCCCGACCGACCGAAACCACACACCGATTCCGACCGACCGACCACCGACCCAACGTCACCGACTGACTGTGATTTTGACAGTAATGCAGTCAAAGGGAAAATAACTGTGAAAGGACTGTAGAAAGCTCGAACAAAGGTCATACTGAACCTTTAGTACAGAACGCCTGGTATATTTTTGACTTAACAGGTAGCGCTTATGACTTGAGATTTATTGGTAGGGATATAACATGGCGACGGCAGGGTCCTCTGTTTCGAAGGTAATGAGGACATCTTTGAACTTGTCGAGGAGCTGCATCAGCTGTGATCGGCTCACATTCTCCATAAACATGATCTCTTCTAAATGCTGCTCGCCGCGGAAGTAACCTAGAAGAGTAATAAGATACAAGTTATGGAATCAGGCGTTACTTTGCGGAATTCCGTGATAGTTATGTAAAAATCACATACACAACATACATAACATTTTACTAAAAAGATACATTTAAGACGATGGATTAGGTCCCATTAAACCCGTCAAACCACGCGCGTGCACTATGTAGTACGATACAATAGAAAATCAATTGTGTCTCATTAGCGGAACTTGAGAGATCACATGTCAGACCAAGACGAAGATTGAGGGACGAACTTGAAGTTTACCGAAAACACAGGCCCGCAATGGCAGTGGACAAACGTGAGTGAAAAAGGGACACCTTTGCCCAACAGTGAATGCCCCACAGCTGGGCAACGGGTAAATATATAAACAAATGTCGATTTTATTAGAAGAAATTTGAGGTTTGATGATCACCTTGAAGTGTGACACTGGTTTTTGCTATTGTGAAGTATGTAAGACTATATTACGACTAAGAACGCATTTGGTGTGCGAGGGTTATTTGTAAGAAAAAGAAACAAACTGTCGCACGGAAGTTGCTTTGCTTGATAAAGATTACGAAGACTGTATAGTTTTATGCCCATTCTTCTCCATACAAAACTATTTGGGGCGTCTAGAATTAATTTTAATTCCTTGAAAATTTTAACGTTGAACAGTGCCTTTTAGGCTCAAATCACACCGAGATGGCAGCGAAGCGGCGAGCAGTTTCAGTGTCATATAATTATAAACTTTATCATCATTACTATAATACATAATATCGCTTGAGAAACTTGAAAGGACGCGCGGCCGCCCGCGGCGCCACGAGCACTCCGACAACTCAAGTTTCTGAAACAGCTCGTCGCTTCGCTGCCATCTCGGTGTGATTTGAGCCTTATGGATCTACATAAAATAAATGAGTAGACTTTGAAGTGTAAGAACTAGCATTTTTTTCATTTACTTGAACAATATAATATTATCTTTATTGTCAGTCAAGATTATTTTCCTTCTTATGTCATTTACTATTTTCTGCAAAATATCCCTTCATTCAAAACCTCCAGTAACTTCATACCTTTCTTATGTAACTGTGCCAGTAACAACAGATCATCAGTGTTCTTCGAAGCGGGTACAGTCGCAAGCGCAGCACGTTCCTCAGAAGTAAAGGTGTCGAGTAAGGACTCTGTCGTGGGCGGCTCGTTCGGGATGCGACATGCGTCTACCACGTCACAGCTTGCTGGGACGTTCCACACTGTTGGCGGTTGGAAGCTAGAATGGGACAGACAGATCATTTTGTTAGTATTAAATTTAGGATTTGTCAAGCTTAGAACACTGGGGAAGTTCATGGTTCTACCATCCACATGAAGAGTCTATAAATAATGTCAGATGCCTGGACAAACATTAATGATACTAAACATCAAAGTTTGTAGCAGTCGAAGTTGTGGTCAAAATTCACCACCCGACTGACACGTTTTACAATGCGTGCCACGAAAGATGAGACTTGACACACCACGTGGTTTGACTTGCGCAGTACACGATTTTAGGTATCTTTAGCGGTATGAGGTCTGAGTGCGGGACGGGACCGGACGTCATAGGGGCGGCGGAGAGAGCGGGGGAGGCGGGGTCAAGTCTCATCTTTCGTGGCGCGCATTGTACGACCGTGACTGCCACGAGTCTTGGCGTTTAGTAAATCATACTCAGGGACTATTTTTTTTGTTACATATATAAATCGAACACAAATGATTCATATTGTTGTTAGTAATAACACTTATAAGACTACTAGCAGCGCCCCGCGATAAAACTACCCGCGCCGGGTAAAACTACCCGGCGTAAGTTTCGATCTCGTGGGAATATCGGGATAAAACCTATCCTATGTCCTTTCCCGGGACTCAAACTATCTCTATACCAAATTTAATCTAAATCGGTTCAGCGGTTGAAGCGTGAAGAAATAACAGACAGACAGACACACCTTCGAATTTATAATATTAAGTATGGATGTTAGTATCATTTCTCATTAAAATAAAATAAAAACTATGAACCGATTAGAATATTTAACCCTTGACTAACTATACGTAAACCAATCCTTAGCGCATTATCGGCGTTCAATCAAATTTTGGGAGCCCTATTCTGTTATAAATTGAAAAGTAAAATAAAAATACCGTACCTCATCTCACTCTGCAACTTCAAATTCAAAGACACGCCATTCTTCTTTTCAGTTCCATTGACCATTCCATTAATTTTCAGTCGCGGTGATATATCCTGATCACTCTCAAACTTATCTTCATCACTGCTCGTATCCTTATTTAAAGTCGCTTCACTATCCTTCAAAGATAAATCCGACAACCGTGAAGGCAGACTCTTTTTATCCGAATCTAATTTTTCAATAGACAGGTTTGATATTAACTCTGTCTTCGCAATTTCTGTGTGTTCATTTTCTAAAATTTCTTCTTTGCTGTTAACTCCATTGATAGTACCATTCATATTGCTAGATATGCCACTATCAACAGAATTTCCTTGTATTTTTTTCTGTACTTTTTCCTTTGAATCGTTATCACTTTTTGTGTTTTGTTTGACTCCGTCTACAACATCTGTGCCGTCGTCGAATGAATGGTTTGCAGAGTCACCTTCTCTGAATTTGTCGTATTTAGTATGTTCTGATTCTATGACTATAGGTTTGGTATGTGAGAAGTCTGTTTGGTTCAAGTTATTCTCTGTTGGGTAGTCTTCGTCGGAGTCTGGGAAAGTGTTGGTGGTTTCTCTGGGTTCAACGGGTTCGGGAACGTAGAGCTGCATTTGGTTGAGGGAGGAGAATGAGACGCTGCAGGACTGGTTGAAAACGTCGTGTTTCTCGCAGTAGTATTCTTTTCCATCTGAAAATGAAGATATTAATTTGTTAGTTTGGATACATTTTGGACCACTTTTTAGTGACAAAGTAGTTGAAAGTCAATTGAAACTAATTTTGTCAGAATTTTAGGGCACTCGTTTTTCTGTTAAATATTCCCGCATTTTTCTACTAGCTAGCTGCTAGAGGAATTACGTTATATAAAACCGGGAAGACTTTTAATAAGTAGTTATTACTTTTGGTAGGTAACATGCTTCATGAAGTACATAGGTTGACAAAATCAAACATTTTTAAGCTAACAAATTTGCATACAAACCCAGCGCTTGAATCTAGATAAAAATAATGAAAAACTGGGGACCTATTTCAAAACAATATTTTCTTAATTCGGGAAAGTGTAAATGTATTTATTTTTATTTATTTATTTTATAATTTATGTACACACAGTAAAATACATAGGGATATGACATGATTATAATTTGAGTACAAAGGTACTGCTTATTTCTTAAGAGCGTTATTACAAAACCGAAGTGCTCAGTTTTAGGTAAATTCGACGGCGCGCGGCAGCAGATGCGCACGTGTGCGTCTAGGGAAGAACGCTATGCACACATACAAACCGCTATGCGTCGGACGCCAGGATCAAACCAACAAGAGCCTTCGTTTTCAAAATAAATTAAATTACTGTTATTATAGTTCATGAAATATTATTTGTACCGATGAGTGTTACCTAC
The DNA here is from genome assembly GCA_927399505.1 of Luperina testacea. Classification (NCBI taxonomy): domain Eukaryota; kingdom Metazoa; phylum Arthropoda; class Insecta; order Lepidoptera; family Noctuidae; genus Luperina; species Luperina testacea. The sequence continues at coordinate 9,222,204 of OV656768.1, read as the reverse complement.
AACGGTTTGAGTTACAATAGGGTCATACAAATTTACTTCACTTTTAATTTTTATTTTATACCACTAAAGTGACAAACTAGCATACGGCCCGCTTGATGGTGTGTAGTTACCGCAGCCTAAAGCAGTGTTGCCAGTGACAGATAGTGAAATGTAACATGAGAGAGCTCAAAAAGTAACATTTTCACGAGAAAAGTAACATTACCTTATTTTTTGTGGAAAACGACTAATAATAACATGGCACTTTATTACATAAAAAAAAGCTGTCCCCTTAGTAGGCTTCGAAAGAATCGTAATAACAAACTGAACTGAACCAACACGGATGCCACTACTAGGCTGTCGCTCACTCGCCTAAGTAAGCGGGATGGGTCATTTAGAAATTCACGCGAGTGAGTGAATATGCGATACGACAAACGAAGTGAAAAATTTTCGCGCTGTCGTCGCGTCAGAATTTGGTCACAAAATCAAGACAATCAAGTGCGCCAACATGACGAACGAAACCTTTCTTGTATGCGTTCCGTTTCATGTTTATTTTTAGTAACATTTTGAGACGTGTAACATGGAGGTAACATGAGAGGGTCAAAAGTAACGTAAAATGTTACAAAAGTAACATACTGGCAACGCTGGCCTAAAGACGCTTGCATTGCCAGAAGCTGCATTACTTGCGCGTTGCCAGCCTCTAACATTACTTACAAATACTTTTGTGCTACTTTTATAAATACTTTTTGTACCTACTTTTTTTTACGAAGTTTAATATATTATGTAATTTATTTAGCAGGTAGGAAGACATTTTAGTACTTATTTATAGAAATAAATGCAATGTGATGTTGTTTCTACAGTTTGGATAAAAATCGGTTGTCTGTAAAGTCGGTTTACGGACGATAGTTTAACGTGACAACGTCATAACAAAACATTAATGAAATTGCCGAACGCGGAGGCCGATTCGGCAGCGTTCGACATCATCTGTCTCTCATCGCTCGTTCCGCGCTCTCGCTTGCACTTCAAGCCGCCATGGCGTACAACGCTACAGCAGAGCAAGGCCGCGAGGTAACGCTACATGAGTCATGTTTTTTTCGTGTGTGCAGCCAGCTTCATCGATTTATTAGTTAGACGTTGTCACGTCAAAAAAGTCAAAAGAAAATAAAAAAGACAAATCAAAAGTCGTTTTATTAAAATTAAAAATTACAACTGTGAACTTGTAACGGTTCATGATACACTAGCAGACAGACGGACGGTTGGACATCGGAGCCTTAGTAATAGGGTCCCGTTGGCACCCTTAAGGTACGGAACCATAAAAAACCAGTATAATAATTGTAAAATAATTAAAATAATATTCTCCGAAGCGGCATAGACCGTGCTTTCCTCGAATCTATGATTTCAGGAAGCACGCACTCCTCATAAAATTCTTACCGCTGAGCTTCTCTTGCGCGTTTCAAATTATCGGCCAAAACCTTTTTTTTTTATTTTGACAGCACCAAAAGTTCTATTTTTTTCTATTTTGCCCATTATTGTGAACTATTGTCTGAAAATAATTAATTAAATTAAAGTTGGAGATAAATAAAAAAGTCAGAAAAATTAAAAACTACAACTATATTTACGTATGTTTTTTTTCTATAATTATATTCACGTTGGAACATCATAGGAAAATAATTATATTATATACATTACAATCAGAACATAACTAATTAAAAAAAAAAACTCACTTGTATCAAGAAGTGTTGGTCGCTTTTTATTCGTGGCGAATTGTCGAACGAGATCACGTGACGGCAGCAGCGAGTGAGCGCTACATCCTCCCTCTGAAAGCGCTCGGCGCGGACTAAAGCTAAGACCGTGCATCCCGAGATTTATATTGATAAAAAAGCATTGCATAAAACAATTGCTTAAAAATATTATTTTACTTCAAAATAGAGTATTTTTTTTTTTCAAGCAAGGTGACAAAGTAACCTTAGTTATTAAACACTTTTTGTTTGAATTTCTATTAAATATTCAGAGATAAAAAATATCATTTCGGCTGAAAAAATATCATTAACTCTCTGTTTTACGGAATTATTTTTGGTTTATTACTGTATTAAACATAATAAATTAATGTATGCATACCAAAGTAGAAGATACAGTTGTACCGTGGACATTTTTATAAATTATTAAACTATTATATCTTCGATGTAACAGAGCATCGCGAGATGCCCGAAATTAAATTTTTATGAAACAGCCTTTGCAGGAACAAGTTTTTTACTGATTTATGTAAACAAACTGAAATATTTATTGAATGCGCTCCCAAAAGAAGGAATTAAACTTTCTCGGGCATGTATTTTTTTTACTATTGTGACTTTAGTTAAACCATAATCACAAATCAAAACTCGAGTCAAACGCTCTAAACAAGAAAAACTTGTGATAGCGCTCTTAAGAAATTTCTTCCAGCAGACCTGCGAAAGGAGAAGTAAAAAAGAAATGTAGACAATAGTGTGTGAGAACAAGTAGAGAAAAATATGAATGAATTGAAAATGAAAAATATGTACATCTTACCCGGATCCCTTCCCCAATGAGGCGAGTTGAACTGCACGTACGTATGTAGCTGCAGCAGCAGCCGCCGCCGCAGCAGCCACGCGACGCAGCGTGCCAGCCGCGCGCCGCCGCCGCCGCCGCCGCAGCCGTTACGCGACACGTACCACAGCGGCGCGGGCAGAGAGAACTCGCTTAGCATCTGGAGAGGTTTGACGTTTAGAAAAGTGAAATGAATAATTGATGTCGTTCTTTTTTTAAAATCTTAGTCATTTTAGCAAAAAGAGATCCATTGGTGGACATGCGCTGCCCACACCCAGATTCAGAGAGAAAAAAAAACTTTTTAAATGCTTCTTACATACTTACGAAGTGGACAAGACTTCGTAAGTCTTCCTATAAGTAAGGTTGTTGAAAATCAATAAATAGATAAGGTTAAGCCACGCTATTATTATTATGAAGTCTGCCAGTGTAATGCTATTTTGATACACCATTTTCAATCTTATGCTAAGAAGCTAAAGTCGCGTTTCACTTGGAAATCAGATGATTTTTAAACAAAATTTTAAGCGACATACCTGTAATAAGCACAATGCTGGGAACTCCTTAGCGAACTCTTCCACTATAGGCGAGTGTATGTGAACGTTAGCGCCCGGTGCTACCACGTATACATTGCTCTCACATAACGGATAGATCACTGTCGCTTTCGCCCAATAGACGAGATGGCCTGTCAACTGGGAAACCTAGAATAAAAATATTTTTTTTTTGAAGTGAAAACTCCTTTAGACGTGTTGGACATTTTTTGAGATGGGGAAAAACTATTGAAAACGCGCCACTGTTACCGTAAGCGACCTGGGCGTGTTTTGTTTATAAGACGATTCAATAAATACCCGCTTCGGATGTGATCGGCTGTCCTTGGGTTATACTCGGTTTTAATGTATATCCGATATGTCAGTGAGTGATGGCAAAGTATTCTGTTTGTGTTTTGTTTTCACATCTGTCGGCACTCCCGGAGTGCCAGTTTTTTGAAGTGAAAACTTCTTTAGCGGCGCTGTGTACTTTTTTTGGAATGGGTAAAAACTTCTAAATTCGCGTCAGGTCACGTGACCCTGATCGAAAATTCGTAAGACGTAAAACGTAAGACGCGCGTTGTTGAGGACAGCGCCATCTATGCACATCGGGAAGAACTACGAGGGCCTCGCGTACTAACTACGTAGTTCATCCAACAACGACGAGTTGGCGCTGAACCACGGATATATAACTGACGACGAGCTCTATGCGAGCGGCTTGCTTCTCTTACCACTGCCGCGACCAACACCACGAACTGAAGTCTATCCTGTGTGCTTATTTGTAAATCTGAATAAATTCCTTTCACGAGAAGAATAAACCAGTCACTTTGGTCATCATACCTGATTTGCAAAAAACCCTATAAAATAAGGAACACACCTTAACACGCGTGTTTTGTTTATAAGACGATTCACAAAATACACTCGTAATTGTTCAAGTTTTCACTTCTGTCGGCACTACCGGAGTGCCAGTGTTTTTTTTTTAATAAAATCACTCCACAACATATTTTCCATTTTAGATGAAGCGACATGCACAGGTATGCATAGAATACATAGAATTTTTAGAATAAAAAGTCTTTCATAGTTCGTATCTATTACTAAAGTCGTTAAAGGTGTCTTTATCCACAAGTATGTAATTTTAACGTCAGCGTTTTTGCATATTGAATCGTTTTGCAAGACAAGGTTTTAACCTGCGTGGTTCTATAGTCCAGGTTTTTGTAAGCCCACCTGGTACTGCTCAACGCTTTGTTATTTATATGTACCTGTTTTAACGTCAAATCAGCTTCAATGGCGAGTGTCTGCAGGCTTTTCAACGGGCTATATAGTTTTATCAGTCTTAGAAGTGCCGAGCTGCTGTCCAACGGAATTGAAGCTAGCAAATCGTTGGGGTTCACCTGAAAAGTTTTAGAATATAGTCTTAACATAACAAGAAATGCATGGTGAAGAAAATCGCCCATCTATGACATTATAACACTTTCGTGGCCGTCAATAATGACAAAGAGATATTATAAGTAAAAAAAAAGTAAAGCGATACGAAAGTTCATTCACCTAAAACACAGGCCATCATAGAGCCAATTTGGACCTATGGAGTAGAGCTCTGGGGATCGGCTAGTAATTCCAATCTCGAAATACTTCAGCGCTTCTAAAATATTGCACCAAGAACAGTCTACAGCGCACACTGGTTTGTAAGAAACAAACAATTCGGTATAGCAAAAAGTACAAAGACAGACTGAACAACCACAACAACCGGCTAGCCAGAGATCTACTTCAAGACAAAGACCACATAAAACGCCTTAAAAGATGGCACATAGGTACTGGAACTCGATCGAAGGAACTGAAGTGTTGAACATGTAGATTTGAGACTATTTACTGGAATGGCCATCAAAAAATTCCAGCCTAGAACACATCTAATTATGGCTAAACAAGCGACTATAGATAATACGAAAAAAACAGCATGTGTGCAATTCACACGTGGTAGAAGTGAAACCTTCAATCTTAAATCTTATGAATTTACATGTCTCTTTTTACTGTCGCTTTTTCGTTTCATAAACTTTCAAATCACAACGATGCTAAAGAACATCCATCCATCCATCCATCCATCCATCCATCCACCCACACCCACATCCACACCCACAAATTAGTAGCATAGGATTAAATGTGATGTCATTTTTAATAATAAAAATAAAACCGTTTAAAAAAACACTGTATAATGCTTCCTATCTCATTTTCTCCCACGTTAAATCTTATATGTCTCTTTTTACTGTCGCTTTTTCGTTTCATAAAATTTCAAATCACAACGATGCTAAAGAAGTTTTCACTTCAAAAAAAACGACCCTGGAGTTGACAATCTAAATCTATCTCATTCCATCTTGTGTATTTGACATAATGCATTAGACAAGTTATACGCGCTCCGCAAAAACTTGCCCAAGTGTTCTTCGTCTAGTTTCACTTTCGCTCACCCGATGATAAAGACATGCAGACCTACTGCCACATGTCATCTAATAGTGTGACATTGTTCGAATGTTGTGTACAGTCAACAAAAGAGATAATACTATGCAGGATCGTCGGATATAGTTAAAGTTTAGTAAGAAACCGATGGATGTTCTCGAATAAAATTTAATTTTATTAATAGAAAACAAACACCTAATTTATCAAATAAAATTTCAGCCGACAAAATACATCGGTTTCTTACTAAACTTCAACTATATCCGACGATCCTGCATAGTACTTATCTCTTTTCTTGACTGTACCTACGTAACCTACCTATTTTTTCTTACTAATAATATCATTGGCCAAGAGCTATTTCTAAACTGAAATATTATAAGAGCGCCTATCTTATCACTTAATTTTCTGTTTTTGACTACTTACCATAAGCAATATGCCATGATAAGGTCGTAGTTTTTGCAAACATTTGTCTATAGTTTCGGGTTCTATGATTAAACCTCTATTATGTATTTGGTGAGCTTTGTGTGGCAAGCAGAAAGACAGTAACACCCACTTGTTAATGCGGACTTGAACGATACCTGTAAATAAAAAAGAAAATGATCTATAAAGTGTAAATTCAACGACCTAAAACTTTAGGTCAGGTGGTTCCCATGAAAAAAAATATGAGGCTCAAATGAACGGCAGTATTTTCAAAACGTGCGCAGACACGCGTTTACCCTCGCTTTTGTGAACGGTTGTTGAAGAATCTCTAAGCGGACTCTTCAGAAGCGCGTCAGCTGGCGTTGTCATAGGAACTAGGCCTAAGAGATTCATTATTTTTACTAACAAGGCTTCCAAGTTTTATTTGTAAACGAAATTCGAGGTAGGTAACCCAATTAAAGTCACAAAGGTTGCAATTAGTAGACTTGTAAAAACATGTATTACATAACTAGTGATTGCAATCAAAAGGAATTATATTAAATTGACGCAAAGAAATCGGCCATACATGCTGCGTAATAAACAATTACATGATTCACCATGACAATGCAGAAACGCACTTCCATTATATTCAACGATGTACTGAATATCAATCTATGCAACATACATAAAACCAAAGTTATCCAAAATTGAACCTATGTAATTAATAAAATATTGCAGCAGTCAAAATATGACGGGTTCGATGGCTAAATAAAGGCCTCACTGGCCCATCATCAAGGAAAATGTTCAAAAAATCTGGGGTTCAGAACATCCCGGTAAAACTTCAACACCCAATAAGGTATTTGACTGGATTTTATTTATTTAATATTTCGAAACCTAGAAAAAAATAAGGCACAGTAGTAAAAAATGTTCGATTGTCTAAAAAATTGGTGAAGTTGTATGCATTTTAAAAAGTCTATGCTAAGTAAGGGCTAGCGTCCACTAGGCGGATCGGGTCGGGCCGCATCGCAACGCAAAAATACGCCTGGCTATGTTTTGTATGAAATATCGTTCATTAACGACGGATCGGAGCGCGGCGGGCGGCAACGCATTGGCGGATCGCTTCGCAGGCGTATTTCTGTCGGCGGTGCGCTGCGACCCGCCCCGATCCGTCTAGTCGACGCAGGCAGGCGGATGTGAGCGCACGTGCCGTGCTAATAAAAATAAACGAAAATGAACGAAGAACTGCTTATTTCTTTAGTGCAAAAGTATAGAGAACTGTATGATCTAGGAGACCCTAGATATTTCTTTTCTGGCATATATCATGCACCCACACCTTGTGTACTCGTCGTCGTTTTTTATTTTTTTGCTCTTCCTCAAGAAGGATTTGAAACCTTAACATCTCTTCGTCTGAGCTGTCCATGGTAGCGCGATGTCAGTCCAAGCACGAAAACACGTCTGTAAGAGCAAATCCGCTTAGGCGGTCCGCCGCGCCCCGTACAGATGGACGCAAGAGCATCACAGAACCGCGGCCCGTTCCAATGCGACTCGCCCCGATCCGTCCCTAAAGGACGCCAGCCTTAAATGTCACAACACTAGCACCAGAACGCCTTAGGGCCTGTGCACACCACGTTTTTTAAACGCGACGTTGACGCGCGTTTATAGCGATACAGACGCGATACGCACGCGAGTCAGACGCGATTTTCCAGGTCTTTCGCATTTATAATATTAGTATGAAAATAATATAGTTATGGACTAACCAGTACTACTGAGTTCTTCAAACACAGACTTCATTGATCTCGCTAGCGAGCTCCGTTGAAGTATGAGGTGGAACGCTGACTTAGGTGTGGTATCTGTACCATTCTCACTGCTGTAGGTCGCTGAACTGACTGAGTGACGGAGATTATCTTCGTCATCGTCATTGTCACCATTCATCTCACTGTCTAAAGCTGATACTTCGTCATGAGCTGCCAACTGTAAAAAATTAAGGTTTAAAAGAACAGCAGTTGTACATATGATGTGTACCAAAAGTATCTGATGAAAATGTAAACAAATGGATCAGAAAATTCTAATTTTAAATCACCTTAAAGATGTTTTTCATTTGACAGATAAGGTTAAGAGGGCTATCACAATTTTTTCCTGTTTAGAGCGTTTGACTCGAGTTTTGATGTGTGATTATGGGTTAAATGAAGCCACAATAGTAAAAAAAAAATACATGGCCGAGAAAGTTTGATTCCTTTTTTTGGGAGCGCATTACATAAATATTCCAGTTTGTTTACATAAATCAGTAAAAAACTTGTTTCTGCAAAGGCTGTTTCATAAAATTTCAGTTTCGGGCATCTCGCGATGCCCTGTTATATCGATGATATTATAATAGTTTAATAATTTATGAAAATGTCTACGGTACAACTGTATCTTCTTCTTTTTCATGCATAAATCAATTTATTATGTTTCATACAGTTATACACCAAAAATAATTCCGAAAAACAGAGAGTTGATGATAATTTTTTGCCCGAAATACTGTCTTATGTAATTTTGACGTTCGAAAAGTGCAGATTCTCAGCCTAATTTGAATAAAATGACTTTTGATTTGTCTTTTTTATTTTCTTTTGACCTTTTTATCCAAACTGTAGAAACAACATCACATTGCATTTATTTCTATAAATAAGTACTCAAATTTCTACCTACTTGCTGAATAAATTACATACAAAAAGTATCAGTGCGATTCCTTTCTTAGATTGGCAACGCGCAAGTAATGCTTCTGGCATTGCAAGCGTCTATAGGTTGCGGTAACTACACACCAAGCGTGCCGCATGCCAGTTTGCCACATTTGTGGTATAAAAAAAATCTAGTAAATTTTTATGACCCTATGGTAACTCTATAGATAAACTGCTGTTCTAGGTAACACAATTGGTACAAATAATATTTCATAAACTATTATGTAGGTATAATAAGAGTAATTTAATTTGTTTCGAAAACAAAGTAGCAAAGGCTCTTGTTGGTTTGTTCCTAGCATCCGACGCATAGCGGTTTGCATGTGTGTGTAGCGTACCTCATCAGACGCACACGTGCGCATCCGCTGCCGCGCGCCGTCGAATTTACCTAAAACTGAGCACTTCGATTTTGTAATAGCGCTCTTAATTTAATCAATATAATTTTTGGAACGAAGTTCCTTAATGCGACTTGCGGTAGGAGTTGGCTGGTATAAATCGTCACGTAGGGAAAAGCGTTATGCCGCCTCCATGCGAGTTTCTCTCTCTCTCTCTCTAGCTCAATACGGGTACGAGTGTGTGTGCATGAGAGTATCGCGTAAGTGACTTCGTTCCTGACGGGAGTCGCCTGACTGCACATGTTTTTTTATTGGAAAAAGTGGTGAGGTATAAAGTTTGGACATTCTAAATACAGATGATGTTTTAACCCTTTAGTGAGTGATTGCGTAAGAATTTACCCTGAATAAGGTTCGTTTACACTTTGAACATATACTTTTGGAACAGACTATAGCTGTTATTGTTGCCAATAATAAGTATATAATATTTTATGGGTTTTTTCAGGTTTACATAAGACTGAAGCCTTAAGAAATGGTATGACTTACTTTTTTTAAGGCTTCAAGTAGGTACAACACCAACACAATTTACTTAGCAAACTTGGGAATCTATACAAGGTGTAAAAAATGTTTACCATTATTTTCATTTCTTCAGTCAAATAAGAACACCTCTTTTCTTCATGTCTCAGTGCTTTTCCCAGTCTTTTGCTCAAATCATAATAGCACTTCACTGAAAATAGAAAGATATCAATGATAATGGTTTATCATATAACATGAGGAACCGCGGGATGATTGCGTAACACACTAACAGTAGGAATCGCTTTTATTTTGACAGTACAACAATATTCATTGCGTTATTTACGTTGTTGAGCAGATCAATTTTTCGAACATATGAAGCAATGGTTAGCATGGGTTCCTCTGAAATAATTCAGATTACAATTAATTGATTGTTACGCAATTAGGGTGCTGGATTAGAAGAATTCCTTAACATTAAAATCAATATACCTACAATATGCACATCAACAGCTGAACTTACCAACAGAATGACTTGCGGAAGCCTGCAGTGCAAACACGATATTGATAAGGATCATAGTGGCAGTATCATCTTTGTTGGTCCTGTATGGTAACAATGTAGGATGTCCCACAAACCTAACATCATTTACTTTTAACTCAAACTTCCTGTTGCAAAGCTCTGCTTTTACTGCAAACAGGGTTGAGAGCATCTCATCTGTGAAGCCACTTAGCTGACCTGTAAAAACAGTTAATGAATTTATGAGAGCTGGCCCAGTGGTAACGGACCCGACTTATGAGTTGTAGGTCGTAGATTCGGACCCTGACAGGCACTTTACTTTCTGTAATTTATTTCATCACCATTGCTCTCGGTGAAGGAAAACATCCACGTCTATTCTTGTAAACGTATGGAAGTACTCGCTTACGTCTGTGTGTAAACAACCTATTCATCAATGGCAGATGTTATTTTAGGATTATGTGTCGAATTGGGTGGATTTTGAGGCAATGTTATGACCAAATTCAATAATAACCGCGTCAACTACTTCTACGACTTACTAATGTGTCAATTACATTTAAAACAAAATAAACTAAAAATGTTGACTTCAACGCCATCTAGCGGGAAAATGGCCAAGAGCAAATCGTATGATCCTCCTTTGTAGGCTATAAATAATATTGACATACATTACGATAAACACGTTTGTTTTCTGGTATTCAGCAGGGTGCAATGGAATTCAGCTTGCAGTTATGACGTTGTAGTAGACGTGACCTATTTATGCACTAACCTTTACAAATATTTGACGTCTGCGATTGAGGATTCTGCAATAAGTCCTCTATAGAATTAATGGCGTAAGAATTGTGACGACCATATTTTTTCTGTTTGCTTTCATCCTTGTTGTCTGTCGTGTAAGGGTATCTGAACAGTAATCTATCACCTTTACTGTCTGATTTCACGAAAAATATGTTCAAAGGATTCACTTCCATGTTCACAAATGGAAAGTAACTTTAAAATTACGAACAGTGTGGATTAAACAAGGTGATTGGAAACGGATTTTGCAGCAACGTATTCAAATGATATTTGTAGAAATATAATTTTGCACGCATTTTTCAGCTCTATGTATACACACAGTACACTTTTGCCCCTGGAATATTACACAACTGTTTACAAAGTGACTTTTTTATTATTTTTACTTCTACGAATCAAGCTAAACATGGCACGCACTGTGTCTGTGACGTACTGTCAACAGCTGTCAACTTCTGACTTCACGCAGTTGACATTGTCATTTGTCAATTTATCATACCGAATCCCAGTTCCAGTCCACGCTGAAAAGTTTTAGCACAGTTGGTTCTTTTGTTCTCGCTCTTTTCTAACTGTAATGTATATTGCCGTCTTTCTTTAATTTGTTTACTTATGTTTTTATTATAATCCATAGCACCTTTAAATTTTTTTTAGTATTGCTACTCGTCACGAGATGGCAGCATTAAAAAAGTATTTATACTAATTAAAAACAAATCCTCCATGAAATATGTGTACAATAAACCAACAGTATTTTGATCTGTTTTAGCTTAGAACTAGAACTAACAATACATCCTTCTAATAAATGTGACAAAAAACATGTTCTAAAAAGGCCTGATTCAGCCTTCATTTTAAAAACAAAATGAGACAAATCATTTGTCAAAAGTAGAATCTGTAGAATACGAAACAATTCAGAATTTGCTTCGCGAAAATCTATACACTATCAAAAAATGGCTAACAAAGTGGAAAATAACTACAAAGTCAACCCCGAAAAGGTTCGCCTCGAAACCGATCAGGGAATCGTAGAGAGTGAAGAAAGAAAATGGGGAATGCCTTTGAAAAATGTGTACAAACATGGACTCACTTTTTACAAAGGTAATTTTCTCGAATATTTTCCCAGTTATTTAAGCCACGGCAGTGTTCGTGATCACGAAGTTAAATTTCATGTTAAAATGTTACAGATGGCTAAAAATGTTAACCGGGCCTCCATTATCACCATCCTGAAATATTTACGACTTCATACATTGATACAACCGTACTGCGCCGATATAAGTGCCCGTGCCCATTATTTTAATTTATATGATGAAATTTAATTGATATGATGAAGTGGCATTAATCAAACTTCCTAGTAACTGCACTGATTGTAAATTAGATTAACACAGTACAACACTTACAGATAAGGAAGGCAAGGCAATTCACCTGAGCTATGAAGATAGGCTGAAACTGGTTGCATACACTCAACAAATATCTCATGGGCCTTTAGACGTGAACTCTGCACCACCTTTAGGTGTTCTGGATATGATTGGACGAGATAGAAGGGCTGCGTGGCAGGCTTTGGGTCAGATGACTCAAATTCAAGCAATGGTCGGTTTTGTCCACACATTAGACAGGTAATAGTTTTTTCATGTCTGAGTGGCTGTAAGTATACATAAATTGGGTTTACCCCTCTTTTTCTGGGTGAACCCAATGAATGCAGGCTATTATTTTTAATCAACTTCAAAAAGGTGGGAGCTAATTCTCATTTTGCCTATTTTTTTTTGTATGTATGTTATGTTATATCTCAGTCAATTACAGATTGATTTTGTAAATTATTAAAAAAAAAATATGGATAGATTTTTTTTAACTTTGCTGGGTTAGTTTTTGAGTTAGCTTCAATAATATATATTTTTCACTTAGTTTATATTGATGATGATGATGATGTAATATTAAGTTCTTGTCACTGATATTTACATAGCAAAGTAGTGTTATACGAATTTGTGTGGGATAAGTATAACTAAAACAGTGACAAATAAAAATTTGTTAATCCTACCTACTGGTAGGAGTAACAAATGTTTAAGAAGGCAATTTATTTCTATTCTATTAAGTGTCTTATTAGAATGCCTATTTCAATATAGTTCAACGTGCAAATCCTTCTTTATATTACAGACTGTGCCCACTTTTCAAACCATATTTGGAAGCAATACAAAAGGATATGGAAGACAAAAAACAGCAAGAGTGAGTTCTTCTTATTTTTAAATAGCTTACTTTATGATTTTTCTAATGTACCAGATATATTGAATGTTATCTTTTACTATCAGGCTAAAGAAAGAAGAGGAGGAAAGGGCAAACTTGGAACTGCAGAATAGAATACAGCTGGAAAAACAAAAACAACAGAGTAACAAACTAACAGAGGAACAACAGGTGTAAGTTCGTTTCTACCAAATAATTATTTCTGGTACCTTTCTTTTTCTCATTGAATTTATAATTAAGCTCAGTTTTTTTTTTTACAATGAAACACAATTTGTTCATTTACAATACCAATGACTTATTTACAAAGTCAAATAGTTTATTTCAAATAGGCACTTTTGACCATCAAAATTAAAAAGAAAATTAATTGATTCTAGTCGCCCCTTCCAAAGGTCGTATGGAGAAGAATGGGCAAGAAACTCCACTGTTACTCTTTCTCTTTTCAAACAATATTTGCCATCAACTGGCTAAGATGAATACCAATGAACTACATTATTAATGTATTGGCTTTCAATGTACTCTCACTAGTTTCTCTGAATGCGTACACCACAGTTTTATACTAATGCACTATCAAAATTTCCAGACAAAGAATAAAAGATGCACTCAATGCACAAACTTACGAACAGTTTCTACAGTACTCTCAACAGCAGTACCCAGGCAACTTTGACCAGCAGGCGATTCTCATTCGTCAGCTTCAAGATAAACACTACCAGCAATACATTCAGCAACTTGCTGTAGATCAGAGACTTGCAAATTCTAATATAAAGGACACTACGGAAGAAAAAGAAAATGACTACACAAATAGTGGCACCGAAAAGGCACCCAAACAGGAACCCGTTACTGATTGCAATTTGAATGAAACTGGGGATGCTCCTACAATGGATAACAAGTAAGTGAGACATAAAAGTTACCTTCAGATAATTGAAAATTCATTCATGAATAAAGTTAGAAGAGTAACAGAATAATTATGATCCTCTTTAAGGTATGGATGTGTGCATACAATAAAAATGTTACAGGGCTATGCAGACTACAGAGAAGACAGAATCTAATGATTATATAGAGGAGACCAGGGTGGATGACAATACAGATGATGAAGGTAATCTATTTATTTAAACCGTTTCAAATTTTCCTTCATTCGTAACTTTCCAAAGTTCGATGTGCAATATTTATCACCAGGTACTGTACATGCTCTGTGGCCAATATTTAACTAGTCGTGACTGTGTAATTACATCCTATTGGGACAATGCCATATTAGTTTCAGATATTAGTAACATAGTAATAACAATAGATACAATCACATAAAACTAATTGCTGATTGATAAGAATTTGTAAATCGTTTTTCTTCTTTCAATATTTGAAATCAGAATCTGATATAATTACTAAGTTTAGCAGTTTTGCTACAAAGTAATTCCATCAAAAATATTTTAGGACCTTTCCAATTTTTATTAGAAATGGTCTTTCAAAAATCAACTTAGCGTGCATAACATTAAAGTAGACAGTTGAATAAGTGGCGATGGAAGGTGACTTATTTGAGATTAAGAATTCAAGTAAGTCACTTCTGTATTACCAGATGGTTTTCTGAACGTGGAAGCAAGCCGTATGTGGACTCGCGGCGATATAGTCAAGTTCAAGAGTTCTGCACAGCAGGGAGGCGGTAAACTGACGGTGGGTCATGGTGAGACCATCACTGTGAGAGTACCTACCCACCCAAAGGCTAGGTGCCTTTGCTGGGAGTTTGCTACTGATAACTATGATATTGGTAAGTAGCTACAAACATAATTATAAATTAAAGTTTCGTGTCTGTCTGTGTGATCGACTGATCGTGTTGTTCTTCTAAACTACTCGACGATTTTTGATGCGGTTTTCACCATTATTTAGTTTCTACACAAGGTTTATTTGTATAATATTAAAAAAAAAAACCTTGTGTAGAAACTAAATAATGGTGAAAACCGCATCATTTATTTGTTTATTATATTATTATTTATTTGTATAATATTCACGCACAATGGTCCACTTCAAGGACTAAGTGCGGAAACCTAAACCCCATGATAGATGATAGATTTGTATAATATTTTTTTTTTTATAACCGGCCAGTATTTTCTAAGCTAGAGGATCTAGAATCGTGTGCTGAATTCATGGTTCCAGTTTGCGTGTCGATATTTTTGCCACCCTGTATAAATAATTAACCAATATCATATTGGATGCATATGTTCCAGGTTTCGGCTTATACTTCGAATGGAGCAAGTCTGCGACCACAGAGGTCACGGTGCACGTGGCCGAGAGTGACGACGAGGACGACGAAGACGCGGATGAGGATGAATACACTGTTACAGATGGTAATTACTTACTTCCATAACAATGTAATAGCTAAAAATAAAAATTATATCTATACTATCACCGCCAACTTCCTAATTCAGAATGGGCTGTTACTAAGAAACTTCTAATGGAAAAACCTAATAACACTGCCAAGTATGGGTGCATGGTAAGGGGACTAATGGCCTTCGCACACCCTATCAACACGCCAGTCCTACTCATCTCCAACTAACGGCTTAGCATCAAATCCACGTTCAGAAGGCGCGAATATTCTGAAAAGATGGAACCTAGCTAAAATATATCGTAATCACAAATTAAAGACATCAAGTAAAAAAAAAAGGATTATTTTTTTATTTGGTGTCTTTGTACTTATCAAAATATGTGATCTCATTTGCAGGTCAATTCCCCGAGTACACAATCCATGGTACTCGCGCAGACTTAGAACAAGGTTCAGAGAAAAGATCAGAAAAACTCGCCGTTAGTACCACGCGGCCATTATTGAGTCTGGTTGTGCCCATTTACCGCCGGGATTGTCACACCGAGGTATGTATACACTATACGTAATCTACATTCGCGATTTATTTACCAAAAATGTAAACAAATATGAGTTTATAGAAAAATTACTTTAAATCCTACACAATAAATTCAGTTTACGCTACAACTTTAAACATTTTTAGAACTTTTCCATAGTGCTAGTCACTCTGAAATCAACTAAATTGCCATTAAAATAAAGTGGATATTTGTTTAACTTGAAATAATATTAAGTTGAAACATAAGTTTGAATAGACTTAAGTCAAACGCACGTCAGTAACAAACATTGAACTACGAAAACGGCGTCTTATGGCTACAACATAAGGTCGCTAACTTTGTCATATACATTTTTATTCCTTTGAAGAACACTGAACGAGACACAATATATTTTTTATTGTTATTACGTCTGGGGGCGTTCAGTGTCCCGTAAAGGTTAATAATACTTGCTCAAAGTGAGAAAATCCCACATTCCTCGTATCTAAACACGATACTTTGTAATTGTAACATTCAGAATTGTAAATTAGCTTTCCACCCAGCTTTCCAATAAATTATTTTCGAATTCATCATATTTAATTTACCAAACTATAATGCGCTGTTGAACTTGTACTTCAGAATATTAAAGATTAATCAAGAATTTTTTGAACTTTTTTCAGGTATACGCCGGATCCCACACGTACCCCGGCGAAGGAGTATACTTACTAAAGTTCGACAACACCTACAGTCTATGGCGATCCAAAACACTTTACTACAAAGTGTACTACACACAGTAAACCTCATTTAACCTTATAGTAGAGCCATGACAAAGAAATTATATGGAAAGTAATATAATATATTAAATTATTTGATATTTTAACACCCAATATTGTACTGCCAGTATTTTAGTTCCTGAAAGCATTATTTATGTAAAGGATATAGTTAACACAACCGCGGGGAAGTATTGCGAGGGTTGTGTAGACATGCCTTGTAGGTACAGACGCCAGCACATCAAGCTACTACAATCTGTCAAATTTCTTTAATAGATTTTCGACTTTATCGCTAAAGCATAAGGTTCAAGGTTGATTGGGAAAATTTGACAGTTTCGGGTAGCTTGATGTGCTGGCGTCTGGTACATAGATCTGCGAACTGCGGGGTAGTTGCGTAACACACTCTCAGTATCACTAGCAACGGCTTTAATTTTGACAGGTCAACAACATTCATTGCTTTATTTACGTCGTTGAGCAGAAAAAATTCTCGAACATATGAAGCAATGGATTAACAATATCCTTCAAAATGATTCAGATTGTGATTGATAGTGTGTTACGCAATTATAGGGTGCTGGATGACGCGTCAGATCAACGGTTGGTTTGACGCTTACAATGCGTGCCACGAAAGATGAGACTTGACACACCACGTGGTTTGACATGCACAGTACACGATTTTAGGTATCTTTAGCGGTATGAGGTCTGAGTGCGGGACGGGACCGGACGTCATAGGGGCGGCGGAAAGAGCGGGGGAGGCGGGGTCAAGTCTCATCTTTCGTGGCACGCATTGTACGTTGTGTTATGAAAGATTAAAAGATCGTTTTTTTTTTTGTTTGAACCTAAATTTACAATAAAGCATTCGAGTAACATACCTCGCAATATCTGTTCGCACCTTAACACAATTCAGTGAAATAATTACGAGCTTCTTTAGCTAATTTAACAATGTATTAAGCTTTGTATAAACGAGACACGAAGATGCTTTTAGTTCACTTAGTTTGAAGGTAGTTTTGTTTAATTTTTCTGGTGTACTCTTATTAGGGTAATTACATGCCGAAAATGCTCGCGAGCGCGGTCGCTATATCGATAGTCGATACTCGCTATTTCTACATAGGTGGAGGTGCAAATGAAACATCTGAAAATGATGGTGCACCTGAAAGCTCAGTTGCCGAGTCCTGTTTGTGCTACTATTCCAGAAGAACAATTCGATTAATCACCTCGATGCTTGCAGTCGTCCCCGATGTAAAAACAAAATATGCAGCGCGCGATGCAAGCAGCCCGCGATGTATCGCAATGACATCGAGGTAGCGAGCTAAACTGCGGTCGTAAGGTATCACAGTGAGGCGTCTTCGGCAATTAATTATCCTTACTATTATCTAGTTATCTCGTCTATTATAACTATTAGTTATATACTACAAATATCTTGTAAGTAGTTTTCAATTGTCCTTCGGTAGTTTTCGTTAAATTGTGCGAGGTGCACGTTTATTTTTTGCATTTCATTTGAATATTTGTTGAAAGAAGATTCAGTATTTATTTATTTTGTTAGCTTTACTATAGTACGACCCAATTTATTTTTTACATATAAATGAAGATATATCAGTAGTTATAATGAGTAAAACCGATGTTTAGCTATAGGCATGTCATTATTCACTGTTACTTGCAAACTATATTATTTTTCTGAAACCCACACCTGTTATTTGCAGGTTACACCTAGTTCTACTATTTATTTTCTGTGCCATTAGAAGAGTTAAGAATGTTTATGGTGTAGGTTAATAGTACCGTACTTAAACTGATAAAAATGTTTGATGTCTATTACTCGTAAACCCAGTTTATTTGATTGAAATGGAAGTCTTATTGTTATTTATTATTTTTACTGATGCGTGCAAGTTTTGGCGCAAAATACCGAAAGTCCGGGAGGATTGCGTTAAAAGCACTAGAAAACATGCACTTTGCATGTAGTGGGGACACCATCATAGACAATTCACAATTGTAGAGTATTTATTTATTAAGAAAAATATGATTAATAATTTATTCACCCATATTCCATGTTGTTGTAGCAGGTTCTGTAGTTTCTGCTTACTCACATTGGAAGGCGTGAGTTTATGTATATTCCATGTTGTGTGTTGCATATTTGAACGAAATGTCATAATGATATTTATTTATTATAGTTTAATTAGATCTGTGTTACGCAGTATTACCACTAAAATGCCTAACTTGGAAGTTATATTTTCTAAGAATCTATCTTTCCGTACTAAAATTGCAAGCTCCTTACTAACACAACTTATGAACAAAATTATGATTTCTGAATTTAACAATAACAAAAAAAAAAAACCGCGATCGGGAGACCCCCGTGAGGAACGAAGTTCCTTACGCGATACACACTCGTATAAACTAGAAAGAGGCAGGGGTCGCACGGAGGGGGCATGACGCTTTTTCCTTACGTGACGATGTCTACCAGTCAACTCCTCCCGCAAGCCGCGTTAAGGAACTTCGAGGTGAAGTTAGTAACTATAAAATTATAAAACAAGAAATATACTAATTCAGATTTCAATTTATAGCTCAAGTTTGCTGGCTTATACCGTCGGCCAGTCTGCATCTCTACATGAACTGGCCTGTACGACCTGTAACATAGCGACAAATAATATCGTTGTATGAAGGCAAAGACATATATCCTGATCTTTGATGGGGCTAATTTTGTATCTGAGAATCATTATGTTTTTGCTCTCTCTCATTAGACGATGGTGGATGTTTTGTATACGACTGTAGCGAGGGATTTTGAAGTGATGAAGTCTATCCAACATGGGCTATCATAATACAGGTTGCAGGGTTTTCTGGAATGTATAAAATTACTTTCATCAATGATTTTCTTGTTTTAACAAGCATCAAGTGATAATTATTTGTCAAAAATTAAGGAATATGAATTTATTGTTTTGTTTGTGTACTTCCCTTTTAGAGATATCATGAACAGTATGACAGAATTTATAAATGTTTTGTTATCGTCAATTTCATTTCTTTTTATTATTTGAATTCTTGAAGAAGTCAATCGTTAAATTATATTATGTACAATACTGAATATAAAATAATATAATACACGTCTACATGAATAAAAGTTCGTTTTCATTTTCATCCGACATCCCATTGTTACTGAAAGCTATAACTTATTGTACAGACGCCAACACATCAAGCTACCCGAGACTTAAATTTTCCCAATCGATTTTGAACCTTTTGCTTTAGTGATAAAGTTGAAAATCTATTAAAGAAATTTGACAGATTGTAGTAGCTTGATGTGCTGGCGTCTGTACTATACAGGGTCAAATTAAATTAGCTAGAGAAACTCCACAGTTGTGATGAGTATCGATAACTAAACACGATAGAACAAACCGATAGAAAAAACGTTTGGTGGCATTTTTTATGGGGTCAACGACTGCTGATAGTGTGGTTACTTGAAGTATGAGTTGGAAAATTAAGATTTTTTTGTTTTGTTGTATCCCATGTACCCATTACGTCTGTGAAGTTAACACAACAAAAAAAAAATGGTTTTTAAACTGATACCTACGTCAAGTCACGACACTCAGGGTCGTCGACACAAATATATATGTTTATTTTTATTTATTTATTTATAAGTGAGGGTTTTTAAGTTAACTTAGAAGTTTGATTTTTTCATAGCTTCAAGGGACTGTAGACCCGAGTATATGGTTATAATTTCAATTCGATACCTCCATGCGTTCCCGAGATAAAGGGTCTTGACAGACAGAAGGACGGACAACAAAGTAATCCTATAAGGGTTCCGTTTTTTTTCCTTTTGAGGTACGGAACCCTAAAAAAGTGTTTTCATGTTTAGATGTCGACCCATTACGCATAATTTAATTTGACCCTTGATAATCTTATGATGACCCATCACCATGTTCCTGTCTGTACGAGTCTCTGACTAGGCCCTTTATTTAATTTTCATGGTGATGAAATGAGGAGGCAGTTTATAGTTCGCTTGAATGGCGTGTGATTGAAGTATGTCCAGTGGTGGGCTAATAGGCAGATGATCATCCTAATGATAGAAAGGAGGCGACTACCGAGATGACGACTTATAGAGTAATATCGAAGAAACTGACATGTTGCGCCGACCCCAAATAATTGGAGATAGCATCTCTAATATTTCTGGGCTGGTTGTCTTTGATCTCTAGTGATTAGTGATCCAAAAGGCAAAACCGCACAGAAAAACCGGTATTTATTTATTTATTTTTCCATAGAGTAAATCTATTTTTAGATAAATAGAGTAATCTTTTTTTTACTCCACGACACCAAATGACCCAAATGTCAAGTTTGACAGTTATCATGTTTACGCGAGGATGAGGTGTTTTTTTTTGTCTGGTTTTTAGTTAGAAAGTTCCAAAAAAAAATTTAAAATGTTACAGCGATTAATTTACAGTAGTTTTGAACTGAAAATATCTCGGAAGAATTCACAATTATTGTTTAATATCCCGACCAAAGCTCGTTTGTGTCAGCAGTGTGGATCCAGGTTATACTCTCGTTACAAGGTGCCAGATAAACGAAATATTTACGAAAGGACCTTTACTAACAAATATGGTTTATTCAATTATAAATTTCGGTGCTACACAACTCAAGTGGACGCTCAGAAGAAGAATGCACAATTCGAAAGTGTTAAAGAAAAAAATCCAATAGAAACTACGAAAAAGATCAATGTCAAATTAAAGACATCAGAACTAAAACGATTATTTACATTAGCTGAACCAGAAAAATGGACTCTTGCTGGTATGTAGTCCACCTTGTTTGTTGTGGGTATGTGTTAGAATTTTGGCAAATAATAAGTTTTTTGTTTGCAGGTGCTATTGGCTTCCTTATTGTGTCTTCTAGTGTCACTATGGCTATACCATTTTCGCTGGGTCACGTGTTAGACATAATTTATAGCAGTACAAGTGACCTGAGTTCTGCCCGAGAGAAGCTAGATACTCTATGTCTAATACTGTGTGGAGTATTCCTTGTTGGAGGGCTCTGTAACTTTGGCAGGGTGTATTTAATGTCTATATCAGGTAACCATAATCCTAAACTTTTGTTAAAGAAAAATTTAAGTTTCTGAAGTTCCAGCTTAAAAACTTCTTAATAGATTCTAATTTGAATTTGTTCACTTCTAATTCTAATTTGAATTTGTTGTTTCTTGTTGATTCAAAAAATTTAAATTATGACTCAGTTATAGTTTCCAAAAAAACATAATAAGTTTTTGAGTGTGACCCACTCAACTTGACCCAATAATGTTGATAAGAATGTAAAAAGGTACAACAATAATAATTATAATTATAATACATAAATACAAAAATAAAAACCCCCATCTTTCTTACTTAATGTTTGTAGGATAATTAATAATTATAATATTATTTTAATTAATTTAAATTAACAAGCTTCTAAATATTTCAGGCCAAAGAATGACACAGTCACTCCGCAGACAAGTTTACAGAGCAATAATGCGACAAGAACCTGCATGGTTTGGTAAAACATCAACAGGAGAGCTAGTCAATAGGTTATCGGCAGATACACAGCTTGTTGGACGTAACCTCAGTCAGAATGTCAGTGATGGTCTACGTTCATTGTTTATGGTGGGAGCTGGCACTGGAATGATGGTAAGAAACTTTTGTAAAAAAAAATAGTGGCACTCTGGGAGTGCCGATAGAAGTGAAAACAAAACACAAATAGCCACTGCCATCACTCACTGACATATGGGATATTCATTAAAATCAAGTACATCCCGAGGACAGCCAAACACATCCAAAGGGGGTATTTTTTTGATTGTCTTATAAAAAAACACGCGCAACACGCGTAACACTAGCGCGAGTTCAATAGTTTTTTCCCATCTCAAAAAATGCCCAACATGCCTAAAAAGTTTTCACTTCAATATAAAGCCTTTTTTTTATCCATCACAACCTGTTTGCCTAGACTTATTAAATTATGGACTCAACAAGATTGATAGTTTTTTTGTACAGTTCTTTTACAGGTATTTTATCTCTGACACCTGCAACCCAACAGCAACCTTATTGTAACAATAACATCCCTCTGTTTTCGTCGGGGGTTAAAAATAAAGGTCACTGTGATTTTGACCATGAGGCAAAATATTTGTTTAGTGTTGTTTAGCCTTTGAAGTGGTCAATGATTTGAAGAATCTAATATTAAACATAACTGGTGTTGGTACACATCATTTTATCAGTGTAAAATTGAGGACAGATTGCATCACCTCACTTTCACAGCAACCCAAATATGTGGCAGTTGATAGTGTCATGTATTGTAATATATAGAAGTCTAATGCTTTATTATTGTTTGATGACAATTCCTATTTCTCCTCCGACATACAAGCCGCCATGATAATGCTTATTAACAAGTCACTATGATAAAAATAATTGCTTTTCATTCCGTGCTGAAATTGACTTTTATGTTAAAAAAAATATTTATTTAATAATAATAATATACATGATTATAAACCTCTTGAAATTAATGGAAGCCTCGATTAATATTACTAGAATTTTCCGTCAATTTGACCCGCGCGAATGTCGATATTTAAATCTACACTTTTAATTTAATTCGCGCCTAACAATGTAGCTGTAAAGGGGCATGCATTCAGAGAACGTGTGAGGTCAATAGGGAGAGTCATTTAGAAAATGATATAAGCACTGCATCAATTTGTTTAATAGTATAGGAATAATAGTAATAGTTTCAATAGGTACCTAAATGATAAGCAAGTAGGTATATTGTATGATGAGCAAAGTTATTATGTTAGCTTACATAATTCTAATTTCGATTTCAAGCACGATAACTAAAGCCTTTTCCGCAATAAAATGAGTTTTATAATAAAGGTACAAACAACTAAATGGAGATCGATCGACGACGATAGATGACATTGACGATGGAGTGGTGTGCATGGCAACCGGGTTCCAAACGATCACCATTAACTGTTTTCATTCAACATCGAATGGTGTAAAACTTGATGTTTTAAATCATGAAGTCAAACATCCGTATCGATCGTTTGTCTATCGTCCATCGATTGTCCATTAATCAATTCGAATCCATTTTTGATTCAATTCATTTCGTTTTCGATTTATTAATCGATTATTGTATTTTGAGGCGATCAATACTATTAATAGCGACTAGCGGCGTCGATCGACCGCAATCAAGTTGCACTTTGAAACGACCACTCTGAAATTCTCAGTATGATATTAAGAATTTCTCTATTTGGTGTTACATCTATTGGGTGCTAATAATGTCAATATTTTCTTTAGTTCTACATGTCTCCGTCGCTGGCACTAATTGGACTATGCGTGGTACCACCCGTTTCAATGTTGGCGGTTATATACGGAAGATTCGTGCGCGGCATCACGAGACAACTACAGGATGCACTGGCCGAATCTAGTGAGGTACGATTATTTCATTGAAATGTGTTTCAACTATTTTGACCCCTCTCTACAGGTCATGTTAAAAAAATATCAGTCATTAGAAAGAAGAAGGTTGGTGGGAGGGGTTGCATAGTAACATGCCTAGGATTTCATTTATACATCGAGAGAGCCTTAAATGTGCAAAAGAAAGATAAGCATACTAAAAGCAGAAACAACATATCTATTCTTATCATAATTATAATGTATTCACCGCTGACAGTTAGGCCTCCTATGTGTGAGAGGGAGTGGGCCCGTGGGTCTTTCATTGACGTATATTTATTAATATGGTTTTACTTAGGTACAGACGCCAGCACATCAACCTACTACAATCTGTCAGATTTCTTTAATAGATTTTCAACTTTATCGCTACAGCATAAGGTTCAAGATTGATTGGGAAAATTTGACCGTTTCGGGTAGCTTGATGTGCTGGCGTCTGTACATAGTGACTGTCATGTTGGTCTAGTGGTCACATGTGCTGCTGCTGAGTGTTCTGTGTTTGAATCCCAGGTCGGGCCAAAGTTTTTTTCAGTAGCAGTCCAGAGTCTGAATTTGTGCCCGGTTTGTAGCGATACGTTTGCCTTCTTTAATATGAAACTCAAACAGAACTGCCTACTCCTTCGAAAAATGCAGGCGTGATGTTTTGCTTGCCGTTAATTTCCATTTTTTTTCATTTACAGTTGGCTGAAGAAAAGATATCAAACATAAAGACTGTGAAAGCATTTAGTAAAGAGGAGGCAGAATGTCAGACTTATGGAGAACGAATAGAGAACTTACTGAAACTCGCTTATAAGGAGTCGTTAGCAGTTGGCAGTTTCTATGGATTGGTATGTTATATTAATGATCTATAATTACTTGATGAGCATTTATGTATGATTGCCAATAACTACATGCTTAAGTGTCGGACATCCAATCAATGATTAGATTTCGTAACAGTGACTACTTGCCCTACTTTTCCCTTCCAAACAAAAGCTGATCAGCAGTATTTTTTTTGAAAGTGTGTTACGCAATGAGGGTTTTCTGAAATGACGTTCGCTAGGTGGCAGCACTGGCACGTCAGGTCCGGCAGGTCAGACATCTGTTAAAGAGCCTATATTTTCTTTAGTCATGACGGAATGATGAACGAATGAATGAATCGAATGATGAACGTCATCATATATATTTTATATTCATTGTCGAATTGGAAGACCTCTTGCCAAAGTGGTGCCAACTGGTGTCGTAAATTTTCACGAAAACCCCCATTAGGGTGCAGTTGATCTTATGAATGCGTTGTTTTGGCCTGAAATTGTCATTAGCCCACTTACACCACACATCAGTAAACGCGTTTAGTGCTAAACATATTTAAAACATAATTCTATCTCTTTCATCAACAAACGATTAATAGAAACTCTCTGTCATACTCATTATTACTTTATGATATTCGTTTCTTCTTTTTTTTCCATATGGTCTAAGATTAAAAAAAATCGTTTGGCTCATGAGGACAAAAAATATGAAACAGGCCGAAAACAAAATACTTATCAGGAAATTTCCCAAAAACTTTCTCCATAATCAAACATTATCAACTTGTAATCACAGACGGGCCTCGCAGGGAACACGATCATAATCCTGGTACTGTACTACGGAGGCGGAATGGTGGCTACAGAACAATTGACAGTCGGGAATCTGACGTCATTCCTTCTATACGCCGCGTACGTGGGCATCAGTATCGGCGGGTTGAGCAGTTTTTACACTGAGCTGAACAAGGGAATAGGTGCTGCGACGAGGCTGTGGGATATTATTGATAGGATTCCTGCTATTCCTGTGTCAGGTAATAAGAATTTGATTACTACTGTTGTTCTCAAAAAGAGACGACTCTTTTATCTGTGTGTTGGTTTCGGCACAATCTTTAATACACCACTATATCGTCCTGCTTACACGTCTGACCAATAGAATAGAAGCGTCGTGTGTTGTGATTGGTCAATATGTGAGCAGCATTGCTCTTTCTAGATACAAATAGAAACTTGTTATAACATAGTTTTAAATATTTTGGTTTACATTGGTCACATTTATATAATTTTGGTATCTTTATTAAATATTGAATTTTGACCTCTCATGAAACTTTTTTTCGAATTCAACTTGATAAAATTTCTCCTTATCTGCTTATTGTCAAAAAAATACTCAAAAACATTCTAACTCAAAAATCATTTCCATCCATTTCAGGTGGCTTGAAACCGACATCCAAACCTAAAGGCGAATTAATATTAGAAAACGTATTCTACAGCTACATCGACTCACCTTTAATAAAGGGTGTGAACTTGCACCTTCATCCCGGGAAGTCGATAGCCCTGGTAGGAAGGTCAGGTTGTGGCAAAAGTACCATAGCATCGTTGATAATGAGGCTATATGACCCTGATAAAGGCAGGATACTGCTGGACGGTGTCGATATTAGAGACCTGGATCCTAAATGGCTGAGGAGTCACATTGGTTTTGTTAGTCAGGTATGTATTTTGGCAATTATGTAATACTGCCGTCGTTAGAGACTTGGCGCATCTGAGGAAAGGGGAAATTTGACCCTTACTATATAAGGCTTATTTTTCTTGACATTTTTTCTGCAGATGCACACTTTTTGGTTATGGTGCATGGTGGTACATATTACCCCGCGAGAGTTTATCTTGCTACATTTTAACCCAATTAATAATTTCATCGTCTGTTTGTCACGTGTATAATTTGTTTACAAACTTTTGTTTATCTCTGGACATAAGGGTTATCAATGTATAACCGAAAGTTTATCCGCAAACAAAAAAATTATTGCGATGTTTTTATTTATTTCAGGAACCAGTATTATTTAGTGGGACCATAAAAGATAATATATTGTATGGTGCTTTAGATGAAGATTTTGATGATGAAGAATTATTAGAAAAGAAAAATAAAGTAAGTATTTATGTAGCAGCATTAAATTTTGCGGTGAAGGGGACTGAAGGAGATCACTGCCCGTGTATCATTTTTGCACACGCAAGTCAATTGTTAATACGACGTATATCAAATAAAGCTTGGCAACTTTTTAAACACGTCTAAACTTGTATGGAGTAGTGTCAGGCGCTGGTTAACTTGACAGGACTAAACTAAAATTTATCTTCTGTTCTTTTCTTAATGAAATAGAAAGAAAAAGATCCATTGAACTTAAATTTAGGTTAGTATGTGAACAAGGGAATCGGCACCAATATTCCATTTTCTAATTCATTAATTTCATACCCAATTCCTAAGACTGGAAACACTCTTACATAGTTCGCAGTTATTGGATAGAGTCCAGTCTGCGTACAAACCCTAGAATTTATATCTTACTAGCTGCGCCCCGCGGTTTCATTTGCACAAGTCTTTATCCCGTGGAAATATCGATATAAAAATCCTATGTCCTAATCCAGGTCATGGTCTACCCATGTGCCAAATTTCATCCAAATCCGTTCAGCCGTTTTAGCGTGCAAGCGTGACAAACATACAAAAAAAAAACAATATTTTCTCTTTATTAAAATACTAACTGACCTGACAGACGTTGCCCTGTTTTTGATTCGAAAGACACGTGGCGCCATCTATTAACGTTCTTTTTATCATAATAACGTTATTTTTGTTTTCCTCGGGAACAGCACGTTTATTCGTGATTAAAGGTACCCTATGTCCGTTTCTGTACCCCTGACAATGTATATGCAAAATTTCAGGATGATCGGTTCAGTGGTTTAGGCGTGAAAAGTTAACAAACAAACAAACAAATTTTCGCATTTATAGTATTAGTTAGGATTAGGATTATATACATTAGTTTAGATCACGTGCATAGAAGCTAAGATTTACATAATTATGTCATAAAATACATACATAACTGTAGTTGTTTATAAATAAACTTAAGTTGCGCAATGTTACTATCGAAGCGTGATCACTTCAGATAGTAAATAGATTATTCGATTATTGTAACTGATAGTATATCGGTTGGTCATAAATAAACAAAACAAGATAGCCTAAACTCATTGTGACTACTTACTGTAAAAATGTTATACTCATGTTAAGGATCAAAAATTTGTCTGACAAGTGTGACTAGACATGAAATTGTTGTTTTTCTATTCGGAAAGTTTTTTAGAAACGTTTTGATTATTAGTTAGTTAGTTAGTTAGTTAGATATTAGGTATGGGTTTTCGCACTTATCTAGTAGGACTTATGAAACTTCTTTTATTAACGGATATGAACGATCCACAAAAATCACGAAAGTAGGTTAACACATTTACTGCTAGACAACAGACACAATAGAAAATCTATTGTTCGCGGTCACCGGTGACCGCGGTAGCAGTCAATTTAGAACATATGATAATTAATTAGGTACAAAAGTGACATTTCTTAAGAGCGCGTATACAGAAAGTGGGCAACGTCGCAAACAGCTGTCAAATATTTCCCTGTTTTGATTAATTTGTCAATATTACTGTATGAAAATAAGAAATATGGCTAACTAATGAACTAGAATATTAATAATGAATTGCAATTAAAACACTGAATTTGATGTTCTAACCGTTTTAGGTGTAAAAAAGGCATTTGTAAAGTTTCCAAATACTTTTTTTACATCTAAAACTAAATATTCGGTGTTACGATATTAATTATTGCATTTCATAATCAATATTCTAGTTCATTAGTTAGCCATATTTCTTATTTTCATACAGTAATATTGACAAATTAATCTAAACAGCGAAATATTTGACAGCTATTTGCGACGTTGCCCACTTTCTGTATAAACGCTCTTAACATCCGTGATTATATCATAACGAATGCATTCGTATTGTGAATGCAAACCAGCTAAGCTGTCACAGTGGCAACACCTCTGAAAAAATTCTAGAGATCTTTTTAAATACATATTGATAGTACAGCAATGGGCTGTTACACAGCGAAGATAAATTAATAAAATATGTAACAAATAAATGACTATAATTGGCATATATTACAGAACTCTCCAATGTAATAAAGCCTCCTTTTGTGATCTTCAAATGATTTCCATTTTGGAGTCCTAAATATACTAATAAGCTAAGTATGTAACTGCGATCAAGTTGTATGTGACGCTCGCCCGCGGCATCGTTTGCTCAGTTCTCGCGTGGTGGGTCACAATTCTAAC
This sequence comes from Luperina testacea, assembly GCA_927399505.1. Classification (NCBI taxonomy): domain Eukaryota; kingdom Metazoa; phylum Arthropoda; class Insecta; order Lepidoptera; family Noctuidae; genus Luperina; species Luperina testacea. The sequence goes on along the minus strand of OV656768.1, from coordinate 9,193,104 downwards.
CTAACCTATTGGGTCGGGGTGCCCTAGCTTAGTAACTGCGACCAACTTTTGCAAAAGGCCAGCAAGATAAAAACAGGCTCACTTATTAAAAAAAAAAATCATTAAAAGACCTTAGAGACTGAGTTAAATATTTCCCATAATAATTTGTATCGCAAACAGCCTTTGTAAAATGCAAGGCTTCGTCAGTGTAAGTCTCACCACATGATTCGTTTTTTACGGGTACAAAGCCCGCTCAGAGTATTTTTACACACATAACTCTGCTTCTTTCTCTTCATAGGAAGACACCCCCTGGATGGCGGCAGCTAAAACGGCACATTTACACGAATTGGTCGTAGCTACAACTGAAGGCTGGCAGCGACAAGTGGGCGCGCGGGGTGGAAAGCTCAGTGGAGGACAGAAGCAGAGGGTCGCCATAGCTAGGGCTATCGTTAAGGTACGTATTTACTTTGTAACCACGAGAGTTCAGCGTCGATTGATGAGGCCTATGACTTAGGCCCGCTTGCACCATGAATCGCTTAATACCTTTACGGCTAAACGTATTTAAAACATTGCTGTGTTTCTGTCGTTATTCGTTTGAATTTGAATTACAGAGACAGAATGATGTTTTAAATATGTTTAGCGCTAAACGCATTTAATTATTTATGGTGCAAGTGGGCTTTTTTTTTTTTCTGGATGGGAAATCATCAAATGACCCTCCCGCTCTGGGTGGAGCGGAAGGGAGTGTCAGACTTACTGACTAAAACCCACCCGTGTTCCTTCCTTAGCCCTTTATGTTCCGGGTCAGCGGTGACCCTTTCGGACAATACCGCTGACCCGGCAGGCTTCGGCCCTGACGGGTCCCTTCCCTTAATGCTGACATCTCTTTGAGGCGCGCGTGGAACACGTACGCGCCGTCCGACACGGGCCTGGTCCTGGTCGGACGGTGAGTTAGTGCATGTGGGCTTTAGAGAGCGATAGATCGACCTCGATCGATGAGAGACAAATGCAGTGTGGCACATGACAGCCGAATTACAGCCGTAAGTAATTCGGCACACCATTTACATATACAGTAGCTACAACTAAATTCATTGCGTTATTACGTTGTTGAGCAGACAAATTTTGAAGCAATAGATTAGCAATAACCTTCAAAATGATTCAGATTGTGATTAATAGTGTGTTACGCAATTAGCGTGCTCGAAGCCGACCTTAAGGTTATTGTGTATGGGTTACATATGATTGTGTTTATTTTGGTTACAATGACATAACGTATTGTATTATAATGTTATAAAAGACTTTATTCAGTGTAAACAAGTCATTGTGAATAACGTTCTATTGTTGAAAAATTCACAAAACGTACTAACAACTAAACTAACTTGAAATTGGTTAAAATTATTTATATTTTAATTTGTGTGAACAAAACAATTAATTAGAAACGTATAAACAATATTATGTTTCTTAATGAAAATTTAAAGTTTTTTTTTATAATGTGTACAATTACCCAGTCACTTAACTTCCCATGATAATTTAAGAATTTAATTAGGCTCGTATTCTAGAATGATACTCATACCATACATAACACAGGTGGGTCTCGTTTTCAAACTTGATTCTAGGGTGACTTTTGTAGAACGACAGCTGTCAGTTTTAAGTTCTATTCTATTTTTCTCTATAGCAATAGTGCCGATGTCGACAATTCTGCCAGTTTTAAGTTATCTTAATGGGGGTTTTCGTGAAAATTTACGACACCTGTTGGCACCACTTTGACAAGAGATTCGATTCATTCATTCGTTCATCATTCTGTCTGATCATGACTAAAGAAAATATAGGCTCTTTGACAGATGCCTGGAACTGACGTGTCAGTGCTGCCACCTACGTCATTTCAGAAAACCCTCATTCAAAAGTGAGCATAATTCTAAAATACAGACCTTAGGCATATTCAGCCTGTAATGTTCCCACTGCTGGGACACAGGCCTCCTCTCGGTGAGGGAGTGGGTCGCAACCACCCCGCGGGCCCAGTGCGGGTTGGTAGTAGGGGTCGCAAACCGGGATACCGAATTTCGAAAATACCGGAATACCGGGCCAAAAAGTCTAATTATAATTAATACCGGTATTCATTTCACAAAAACCGGGATATTCGGTATTTTCGGTTTTATTAAAATAAATAAAAAACAAATACAAACAGAAAAAGTTACGCGCCATTTAATTCAAATTACATGTTTTATGAGAATTTATTATTTTTATGTTTTATGAGAATTAATTAGAAGTGCATTTTGTTAGTTCGTTGTTCGTTTTATTATTATTATTATTTATTTGTATCGAACACAAGTGATTCATATTGTTGTTAGTAATACTTACAAACTTGTAACTTGTACTTGTTTATGTTGAGACTGTTGGGAGATGTTTAAGTTTGATAAACATTTTATTTTTAGAACTGATTCCTAGTAGGAATCCTACTTCCTAGTCAAACACTACATTTAATTAAAGTATTTGAACTAGTTAACCAGTAACCTAAGTTATTTTAATAAAGGAACAAACGGGCATTTAATATTAGTACATTATTGCTAAGAACTAACTGATTGATTACCAATATATCAAATAATAAACCTTGTGTCAATGAATATTTTGTTTTGTTTATAAGATAAATTCATTTAGGTTAGGTACCTACTTACTATACCTCCGCAAACTAACTTTATTATACTGAATTTGCTAACTTTAGCTTAATCCCGGAAATATCGAAAATACCGGATTATCGGTATTGGTCTGGAGCCAATACCGAAAATACCGGTTTTGCTTCTATGATTCGGTATTGCGACCCCTAGTTGGTAGATCAATGTAACTCGTCTTCAAATTTTTGGTTTTATTACATGCCGGTTTCCTCACGATGTTTTCCTTCATCGTTTTGAGAGCAGGCCTTAGGCCTTAGTTATTAAAGTTGAAAAAGGTTTTTAACACGTCTGAAAAGGTGGTAACAACCTTCGTGTGTGGTTTTAAAAAGGAAATTTAATCCTAGTCCCACCAAGTTTATACCCAAGCTGAAGGAATTTGTCAATATGATTGTCAAGAGTCTTTCAGCAATTTTTTTGCTAGCCTGCTCTGTCCCACATCTGGGCAAAGGAATCCTTTCATCTTTTGTTCGTTCCGTGGTCCCAGGTCCTTTAAGTTTCGACAGAATCTATCCAGTATTTTGCGCAATCACCTGTGCACTGCGTCAGCAAATGGTGTTAGCGTTGCTGAAATTTGGACCAAAAAATAAAACTCCAAAATGTATGTTTGCCATTGAATACGCCGAGAAGATAATCCTGCCATCTCTTTTGTGGCTTGCTGTATCTTTCGCCTCACAGTCTATTTTAGTATATAAGACTAACTTTATGTATGGGTGACGAGTGCAATGCCACGTAAGGCACCTTTATGAAAACGATCCAAGGGTAATTAGTAAAGATCATTGCATAACATTAGGTGCGGGCGATCTGTCTGTTGAATTACTTCTTAAAATTACAAATTAATTATACTATGTATATTTAGAAGTATTTAGGGTTTTGCTCGAGTGCGTTATAACGAGATTGCCCGACTAGTTTTGAACCAAACCATCAGCTCTTATTTATTTGTTGGTCAGGCGGCATATGTGGAGATTTAGTCGCGTACCGAACTGATAAAACTAATTATATATAAAAGAAATTAAGTAAAACTGCAGATAATGGTACAATGTGTACTTACTATACATTTATGTTTTAATTCTTTCACTAAAAGATAAGATGTGCAATCACTATCTGTCAAAGATATCGTCAATTTAGAACGTAGGCTTAGTTATCAGTCAAGATAGTGTGTAAAGGCGGATATGATAAAAATAAGTTCGTTTTTGCGTGGATGTGACGCATATTTTCCCTCAATTTGTTGTATTTGTGTTCTTTCTCTGCGTGATGTTTACCGCAAATATACGCATTTTCGTTCTTATTTTCTTTCAATCTTTTCTTGTTACAGAACCCGAGAATCCTTATCTTAGACGAAGCTACCTCAGCGCTCGACGCGTACTCCGAGTATTTAGTAGACAAAGCATTAAAGGAGATCAGCAAAGACCGAACAGTTCTCACCATAGCCCATAGACTAAGTACCATACAGTCAGCCGACGAAGTGGCGGTCATGGAGAATGGAGTCATAGTAGAAAAGGGACCATACCTCGAACTAATATCAAAACCCGGCGGATTCTTCAAGGAACTCATCAACCATCAAACATTTGTTAAGAAAAATAGAGAGCAAAAACAGAATATCCAACAAACATAACCAGCCTCATTGCTGTGAATTAACAAGTTTTGTTTATACTACAAGAAGTATTTTAATTTCTTTTTAAATCTTTTTTTTTCCAAACTGCTCTGGCTATGATCTTAGTGATCGACGTAATATTATTTATGCTGAGTAATCTTTGGGACTGTGCGTTATCTATATAGGGTAGGAATGACCTACTTTATATAATAGGTAGGTATATACCTTATTTCCTGTTATGATTTTAACGAGGTTTATAGCTAATAGAAAAATAGTAAAATGTTTTGTAAATAAACGTATTGTGCTATTTACCAGTGGCGAAAAGTGCAAGATTTCTTGAGGAAAACCTGTCAAAAAATGTGTATAGAATATGTAGGTATCGGCGATACCAATACCGATACAGATGGTTTAAAAGGACTGACTATTAAAAAAACCTAATTAATTATTCTCAGTTAATAATTAAAATTAACATTAACAAGATTTTTATTTAGGAACTAAATAATTCTCAAACTATGCAGGGAAAGGCGATTTCGCAAGTCCGTTTGAATGAGGCGTGCTGTAGAAAATAGCGCTCGTATGCGACAGAACTCATTTGGAAACTAAATGTATTTTAGCGCCAATCTTTTTATGTTGGGATACAAAACCTCATTGCCCCGAAAACCGAGAGGATCTGCTTCTCATGATATATAGGGAGATCGGAGATATCAACTTCTTCTTTCAAAGTTTTTCAAGTTAAATTGAGAGAAATGGTTTAAAACAACAAATGTAGGTCATGAATGAGCTAGGCGGACAAGTCTACAAAGGAACGAAATAAAATGCAGGGATTTCCCGAGAATAAATCGTGCCTTGTATGCACTAGACTTACAGTTCATCACCGCGGGTTTACTTAGGTTTTTTAAACGCGCGAAATATGAAATGTATCAGTGTGTCGGCAAATAAATATCATAGATACTGATGTATCGGAAAAATCAAAATATCGACGATATATCGGTATCGATATCGCATGCACTCCTACAAAAAAAATGCTAAAAAAACCTTTAGTAAGGAAAGCCGAAAGAGATCGTGCAGTAAAGACCCTTCGCCATTGTTATTTAGTCGGAATAAGTTTGTGATAAATACATAGGTGATAGTGTATTTGATTTTATGATGTAGCATGAAACAGTGCAATAATATGGGATTCATGTGTTCAAAATGATAGGATGTCGAATTGTTACATAATTTATTAAAGTTTATCTCGTAAGGTTTAAATCATAGAGTGACAAACGGGTAAAGGAATATTTTTGTCTGACACAAATAAAATGGTTGTTGTTATTTTAATATTGCATTTTATTTATCGTCTTACCCATTTGTCTGGTTTGTAATCACATTTATTATCAGCAGACTGGGCACAGCCGCAGTGCTCCAAGCGCACGTAGCGAATGGTATCGTGCCTCATTCAATACTACAAAGATAACAAACTGCTGTCGTAACGCATAACCAACTGTTTACTATGAGTATTTCATCGCAGCCACAACAAACAGGTTAAATAAGTAAATGGACCTTGCCCTCGGCGCGAGCGGAGAACGCGCCAAAACCCGCCTGTGGAGACGGCGGCTTACATTTACGCGCTAACGCTTCGCGGGAAAACATTGCTAGCGGAAACATGTCCAATTTGAAAGTTTTGCGCGGGAGTTTAGCGCGGCAAATTCTTAACTCGTTCGCTAGTGCCAAACATGGGAAAAAAGTTAACAAAGTACTGTTGTCGTACAGCCGCGTGTTGAGTAGAAGTTTAGCTACTCAAGCTGCAGTGGACAGTAAATGTTTAAATTCACCATGGGGTGAAATACAAATCGGAAAGGAAACCTTGACAGAACATGTGTTTTCGGACACTGAAGAATGGGCAGATGCACCGGCTGTGGTAAGTACCCTCCATGTATTTTTTTTCTTCCGAAACAAATGCAAGTGCAGAAGTTAGCTCTAAAATATTGCAAGTTGGACTATTTCTCGATATCTTATTGAAACCAAAATATTATAGGTCACTGAATAAGATTTAGTTAACGGACCAAAAGGATAGAATAATATTGATAATAAAAAAAAACAATTCGACCTTTGGAACGCATCTTGTAGACAAATCATAACGCCAAGTAGTTTTCGTTCTTAGCTCTTTGACAACGAGCCTAGTTATTTATGTTCAATTAAATACTATTAAATCCGAGTGCATTGCGGACTGCAATAGAATATTGTTCCTAGTACAAAGTTCGCTGTTATATGTACGGATGTTATACGAGTGTGATAGGGACTTATTAATAGTTCGCATTTGAAGGTTAGGGCTAAATGTCTGCGCTCTGCCAAACATGCATCTCACTGAAATTGGAAAAGATATCTTAATTAACAAGAGTATTGTCGGGGGTTTTCTTTATATTTTGAACTATTGGAAATTCGTTTTTATGGTTAAAAAGAGTAGGTGTATGTTTGAATTTTCTGCCTGTGTATCCGTAGATTGCAGTCGATAACGTCAACCGTTCAAACCGATCCGTTCTGGTGCATAGTGCATGGCAACCAGCGTTAGAACGATCGTCGATTGTTTTTTATTTGACGTCAAGTTGGAATCTCCCGCAATCGCTACTCAGCTAAATTATTCTGTCATAATCGCTAGCAGGTTCTCTGGCCATCATTAGGTTGGGTTGATCTTTTGATTCTTCTGTTAAAGAAGTATAATTTACTAGGTGTTCAAATAAATGATCTTAATTAGGTACTAGGAGTTGCAGATAAGTAATACTAGAGATATAAGAACTTGAGACCAATAGAAGCAGCTGATATGATAAGAGACTAGGTGAGCATGTGATCAAAAGGTACCGATAATACATAAAACTAATTTGCATATCACGGTTCGATAGAACTTGAAAATTGATTTCATGAATTGAAATTGAATTTAGGTAGGTTGAATTGCTAGGTAGATACCAAGGTATTTACTTAAAATATACTTATATACACACTTTTTAACTTGCTTTTGTGTGATGCAAACTGTAAATATAAGTTATAAACACTTAAGTAAACTATAGCAATACCAATGAAAGTGTCGTTATTTCTAATGTGGTTGGACCTAAATCTATTTTAATAAAATACAATAAGTGTTGTTGTAAGTCGAGATATAAAAATGGTTTTACATACCTACTCGCCACTTCGTTTATTTTTGCAGTGATATTAGGTTTAGGCATGACAAGTCATGTGTGCATTGTTACAAGCTCTTATTATTCTTGATAAAATAGATAATATTTCCCCCCCCACAAATGAGTCAAAATAAGGATAATATTGACATGACATTCTTCATGACTATGTTTTAGTTATTGTACCTAGATCACTTATTTAATATGTGCCTACTTCAGTACCTACCTACATAGTCACATTGCCATTATATTGTTGATCTAATGCCCTTCGTGTAAGATGAAGATGTTGTAGGAAATTACAGTTAATTTTAAAGTTTTCAGTGGCAGGAGATCATGTGAATAAAGAGAGAAAAAGTCAATAACAAATTACGGTGCACGTGATTTAGAAACGTTCCTTGGTAATGTAATGGTTTAAAAAAAACTATAAAACATCACATAGGCAGCCATCTAAGGTGTAGGTTCCTATTCCGTCAATAAAATCATTGTAATGACGTCTGAAATCCTGAATGTTGGTTTGTTATTCCAAACTTCATCGCAATTTTTTGTCATTGAATATAAAGATATAGGGGCTCCCACTGCCGAGATCGCGTGCCAAATAGGTATTCTTGTACCAGTTTATGCTTACGTTATTTCAATATCAAACACTGGACTTTGGAGCAGATTTCTGTAGAGATATAAAGGTTACATAATAATACATTTGTCTATAAATACAGGGTAAAGTCCAATGACCTAAATTTTGGACCACGTGTTTCGGTCTAGTTTATTTACGATGACGTTGCTTAACTATTGTACTTCATACTACCGGGTACCAGCTACCATGTACAAATAAGAACGTTACAACAAGACATAGGTCAAGGATTTTTGATGTCTTAAGGCTCCTTCAAACAGGCGCGACACGACACGCGCAACGAGCGGTGCCTTTATATCGCGTGTCGCGCCTGTTTGTAGGAGCCTTTACGGTTTTCGATTGAATTACCAATCGTGGACTCATCGAACGAACAATCCAAGGGGAAAGCTATAGGTATAAATCATGTAGGTAGGTAATGTTTTACTTGGTGCGTTTAACTTAGGTATTTGAAAATTCAAATCCTAGCCAAAATAGGTATTAATGGTGGATATCGCGTATACATTCACAGAGAAATGGTCCATGCTATAGGTAGGTAGATATTATAAAAATATAAAAAATACGAAATCAAATATTAAAAAAAAGAACGACCAACTAAAAATAAAAAAAAATTATCAGAATTTCGTACCTGTCCACAGACATGCGGTGCATCAGGCCGTGGCTACGACTATGGTATGATGCGCATGATGATCGACAGATGCGCAGGAGCTCTCGCAGGGCACTTGAAACTGGCCCCCGGAGAAAGGCTAGGCCTCATCCTGCCAAACATTCCTGAGTTCGTCGTCCTGATTCATGGAGCCATGAAGGCGGGGCTTGTTGTAACGTTCGCCAATCCACTGTATACGGCAGGTAAGAATTTCGTCAGATCGATCGACGTCGGTCGGTGTGGTAACACCCTTAGTCCTAGCCAACACCTAAGGTCTTAGGGCATAAGCAATCAGCAGAATGGTTTGGTCCCCATGTAGGCACCTCGAAATATGTAGATTAGGCTATGTGAAACTGAACGTACCTTTACCATTATGGCGACAGTCTAGAGTTTCCATTAGGTTAATGTGACTGAAACCAAAGTAAAGACACAAATTATATAATTCAACTAGGGTATGTCCCAGTCTAATTATAACATTGACACAATCAAAGTAACAAAGTCCAAAAATTAAAATGGTAGATAACGTCGCTTTCGAGCACGTTATAGATTATCTACGTATTCTCTGGTTCTAGTGGTATATTTGCTCGCGGCTGTAATTATCGATAAAAATATCAGCTAGACAGCTAGGCAGATACACCTATCAGCTGACACGACCGGACCCCTAACAGGCTAAATGCTCCCACAAACAGGCGCGACACGCGATATAATCGCGCGCGACACAAAGGCACCGCTCGTTTCGCGACTTGCGGTGCCTTTGTGTCGAGCGCAATTTGGGCTATCAAATACAAAAAGATTTTTTCAAATCCGACTGGTAGTTCCAGAGATTACCCTCTACATACAAACTTACAAACTTTACCTCTTTATAATATTAGTATAGATATCATTTGTTTCTCGTGCCGTCTTGTCAACATGTGTTCATGTGAGTAATAACTACTTAGATAAAATTGAGGAAGAGAATAGGTCTGCCTATTCAAGGTAATGGTTATGAAACGATTTAGTTAGGTAATTGAAATATTTCAATGTAATCCAGGGACGTAGCTACCGCCGTATCTGCCGTATGAATTATACGGGGCCCCCGAGCCACGGGGGCCCCGTATTTAATTTGAATTATTTGTAAAATTTTTGGAAAAGTAACATATACCTACCTACATAGATAATTATGATGAATAAATATTTCTTTTAATTTATGCAAAAATTTTTTTTCTTTTGTGAGAAATCTTTACCCTTCCTAAGGGCCCCCAAACAAATTTTTATACGGGGCCCCGCCAGGGCACGCTACGCTTCTGATGTAATCATCAGTTTGTTTGCAGTTTGATTTTAGGTAGGACCTAAAATCAAAAAACCTATCTTAGATTAGTGTTTTTATGCGATCTATTTTTTGAGCATTACACACGCCATACCAAAGTCCAAATCGCCGAAGGAGGTAAAAACAAGATAAAGGAACATGCATTCCTCTACGTATAAATTCTTAACACTTTGTACTTCGTAGGTACAGCCGATTAATCATACATAATCTATATACCTACTTAAACAATTTAGTCAATCAAAATGGGTAAAAAGTCCATTTAGGGTAGGTAAGGTAGGCTCGAGATTGTTTCATGTAAGTAGATGGGTCTAGCGGATCCAGGTGGAATGACAGCTCACTTCACCTAAAGTTTCACGGTGAGAATTTTACAGAATAAAACTGCTGTTTTTATTAGTTATTTTTTTAAGACTTTATATTCATAAATACACTATTAAAAATTCACTACTCCAACAAAAATGTTTGCACAATTGAAGCGTGTGCTGAAATATTCAGAGCTGACGTTTCTCTTCCAAAAAGGTCCAATTCCGGTCTAGCACGCGATAAGGAATAGAAAATATCGTACCTACTACACGATATTTATCAATAGACACGTGCATTACATAGTATAAAAAGCAATAAATGATCGCTAATTACTCAACTGCACTCAAGGTTGAGGAAATCAGACGGTTGCTTACCTAATTGCAGTCAATGCAGTGTGGTCTATGTTATCTCTCTATTTATTTATTAATGTTTAGTTTGTGGTACGTGCTATCTTTTGTATTTTTATGATACGGGCTATGTAGAGAAGTACAAAGTTCACGGATCTAAAGATTATGAAAAAGTGAAATTGATTGATTATCGCATAGTATAGGGATTAGTTAGATTATATTATGCCGACGAGCCATAGGTATTATATTTGGTATGTAGGTATTAGCATTAGGTGTTTAATAAGTTTTCTAAAACTTGAACTAGGTACTAGAAAATGGTAATAAAATACATGATAGCATTATCGAGCCCACGCGCAAACTGTCAATCAATCAATCAATCATGATTATTGTGGATCATAGGTACAGAAATAGATACAATACATGTGTTAAGAATTACAGTGAAACTGTAACCATGAATTTGTAGCGATATCTACAACGCCACATGCAAACAACGCGTCATACTGACGTCACGCAAATCCTGCATCGCGCAAGCAGAGTTTACCGCGCAACTAGCATAGATACAACGGCCCGACATGAATCAATGGGCAGTTGCCCGCCAGACACAACACCCGTCTGGTCGGAGGATCCTCCCTTTTCTATGGAGGTTGAGTGAACTTTACACCCTGTTCCTCATACCTCTATAAATTCAACCCATGATTGACACACCCGCGCAGAAATTTTAGTCGGTCAGCAGTTATTAAAAAAAATTGGCTGTTTTATAGAAAAGTGCAATACCTACGCGGTCAAAATGTATGGAACAGCTATTTTCTTTTTAATTGCCGTACCGACGAAAAATTTCATCGCAGGCGGGTTCAAAAGCATGTACCTACTGAATCCATGGTAACAGGATGCGTGTCGATGTATCTGCCACCCTGTATAAGGTATAATTTTATTAGGTCGGTGGTAGGTATAAAATGTCTAAGTTTGGTAAAAACATTTCAATAAGGTTGCTTGGATAAAAAAAGAAAGTCCGTCATTGCATTGTCTAACGGTTTCGGTCAGCTCAGCTTACAAGGTCTACTAGAAAGTTCTAAGAGGGACCTACCAGCCTCACGAGATAAAATTGGTCGGTCCGATTTGTAATCGTAGTGGAAGTTGGTGGCTCACATAATGCAATTAGGTACCTATACCTACTCTGTTGCCGGTGTTGCAAAACGCCACAAGAAGTTATACATTTTTTCGGTAGCCTGTAATATCTACTATGTCATGCCAAACACCTCGTTTGCCCGCTGGACAAGAACTTGCTTTTATTATTTTATTTTTTTATTGCTGAATGGGCCCGCTCTTGACCTAGATTACGCCTGATGGAAAGCGATGGATGAGATCTATGATGGAACGAGCGCGCCCAGAAGATGCCTAAGGCACTGGAACTTCCACGCATCGACGAAACACAGCAGGCTGCTTGACGCCGGACTCCGGTGGGACTTGAGAGGGTGGTCGCAAACCAGGCGGGCGTTAGCCCTACCACCGCAAGGGAAGGATTGGCCAGTCAAATAAGGTGTTGGGTGTGATTGTCCAGGATGCGCGAAGCGCTCGGTTCAGTTGAGTAACTGGCGGAACAAACTGTGCTACACGAGGCTTCATCATGCATCCCAAAAAACTTCTCTTTCCAAACCTCAATTTGGAGCGATTTCTGTTCACTTTGGTCTGCAAACATGACCAGATCATTTTGCCTGCTTTTGACTTCGACAGCGATGTCCTTCTTAAGACGTTGAGTGTGTGACAATCTTGAATACTTGACCATCTATGAACCAATCTGGCCAGCCCACTTTCACTTCATCCTGGCCCCAGCATCTGCTGATCCATTTAGTTCTCACAGTATAATTTTGTTTCTCTTTGCAGATGAGGTGAAGCGTCAATTCAACGATTGCAACGTAAAAGCAATAGCCACGATTGAGCTATTCATGCCAGTTGCACAGGAGGTGGCGAAGACGCTCAAGGACTACAAAGGCACTATATGGGTCGGAGGAGAAGACGACAAGGGTCAAGGTAAGGTTTCTCTTATTTTGTATTTTATTTTACACAAGTTTGTGGACTGGTTCGACCTGCATATCGGGAATCAGCCCCAAACAGTATAGTGTAGAGTATATAGGCATACTATACTAGTATGGTATACTACTACCAGTTTTGTTAACTTTTTACCACGGACTGATCAATTTAATAATAAAATAATAATAAACCATTTATTTTTAGGTAACAAAGACCCATATATACATACTTAACCTAAGTATACATAATAATATAGTACCTACCTAACAATTTTGTTAGTAAATAAAACTTAATAACTATGTTAGTATCACTTAGTTGCCTAAGTCTTTGTGTATTCCGGTGGCACTTGTCCGCGAAAGCGGGGGAATACCACATCCTGCGGCCAAAAGCTTTCTTCAATCACCAAGTGCAGGTAGCATGTTGGTAATTTCCGAATATCACCCGTATATTCAGCGTTGAAAATTGCACTCTATCAAGTATCTAGTCTCAGGCCTGCAGTTAAGGCCCAGTAGGATCGGCCCCGACTTACGAGTCGTGAGTTCGTGAGTTCGAACCTTGGCAGGCACTTTGCTTTGTGTATTTAATTTCATCAACACTGCTCTCAAAACGGTGAAGGAAAACAAAATATTATGTAAAAGGTTAAATATTATGTAGATTAGAGTGTCTCATAAACTAAAACGAAGAAGACAAGGTCATAAGGTTATCTCACTCAATAAAATTATTGTTATTGAGTAATAGATAATTTCAAATAAATATTGTTTGTCTACTCATTGAACATCTGTTTGAATCCGGGTTGTAAACAAAGTTGAATTAATTCACGGATAAGTCTTTATTTCTCATAAGAATTACTAGGTAGGTATTCACTGACATAAAAAAATTAAATGTAAGTAAGTAATTATAATAAGTCAACTTACAACAACAACAAAGTATTAATTTATTAAATTAAAAACAGGTGCCTATAAATTTACATTTTACAATAAACTGTCCCCTTATTGTGCCAGAAAGCCTTTTATACCGTTAAAGATTATATTCAGGACAAAAAGGCTTGGTTGGGATTGAGCTGCTTCCAATTTCTGTATTTTGAATTTTTTTTTATATACTCTTTGACATTAATGATTTTTTTATAAACAATGACATTTGCTTACCTTGTAAATTATTATATTATTTTATTTATTGTGAATGTGAAGACGATGTGGGTCATTTTATTAATTTTATATATTTTTTTATTATTTTCTCTGTTCTGTTAGTTTTTTTTTTCATGGTCTGGCAGTAATTTATGTGGCCAACCCAATGGCCTTTCTTTGGTATTTTTTGTCGAGTCGTTGTGCTCCTTAAGTTTTGAGTTGAGCTGCACGATTTCTGACAAATGCGTGCACTGACTGGAAAGGTCCTTTCAATCTGTGTGGTTCTTTACTCAAAAGACCATCTCAGACATCGATCTACACTACATTGTCTTCATATAACCTGACCAAGATTATGTCTGGACTTTAAAAGAGACTGTGACCTCTGAGTTTGTTTTGGCCTTTCTTCTCAGAGTAGTCAGATAGGAAACGCCGACCTCATCTAGCTTTAAAAAAAAACATGATTGACGTGTAAAAGTGTACAAACCTACTTACAAAAATAAAATCATTTATCATTATCATTTATTACAAAATAAAATAACTTGCTTCATAACTGGATAACTTAATTTCGGAAGTCGGTGGCATAAACGTAGGTATGCAAATCAAATGTACCGAACTACCGACTTCCGAAATTAAAGTTATTTTTCACTCTGTAGTGTTTTTTTTAAAGTCACTTATTTTTTTTTTATGTTTTATTGATAGTTATTGTACAGACGCCGGGCACATCAAGCTACCCCAAACTCTCAAATTTTCCCAATCAACCTTGAACTTATGCTTTAGCGATAAAGTTGAAGATCTATTAGAGAAATTTGACAGATTGTAGTAGCTTGATGTGCTGGCTTCATATTTGTGCACCTTTTTGAGTTAAGTTATTTTTTCCGTAATTAGTTAGCGTAAAAGGCAAATCCATATACTTTTGTCTCATGCATGAAGCATTTGCTAGGTACACGTTGGTAAGTACATACTAACCAGTATCTAAGTTACCCACTAACTAAACATCGCTCTTATGAAATGCTAGTTCCGAGACAACATTCCCTATTTAAGATACTAGTTTATATGTAGGTACTAGACACTCGATTATGGCGAAAGGAAATGCCTAAGGGGTCTACTCAATTAATTCGTCAGTTTAGGTTTGAATGTACTCAAGTAGGTACGGTATAAATTATCTATAAGTAAATTATTATAACTATCAGGCTTCTTCTGGGTAAGCTCACTCCATCGTAGACTTTGTCTCTGTCACCTAGACTAGAGTCAAGAACAAACCCATTTCAAATAAAAAATATACCACTAAGTATAAGCTGACTTCTCTTTGCACGAAAAGCAACGAGGTCAGAACTAACTAACTTGATAAATTTTCAATAAGTAGGTGTCCAGATTAGTATCTGGACACCTACTCGATCGTATTAACGTAACTGCTAATTACCTAGTTACGTTAGTACGAGTTACAAGTTAATGGTTTTATATAATATTGAAATCACTGTTTCAATTCCCAATCTCTGTTCCCTCTCACATAGAGGACGCCTGTGTGCCAGCAGTGGGAACATTCCAGGCTGATAATGCTACTGTTTCAATACCCAAAATATATAAAAAAATAAAAACAACTTTAAAAATCGTTTCCGTATTCAATGGTAACTAACATATGAAAATCACAAAATAACGATGATTACCTAGCTAGGTAGTTGTAGTATTTACAAGCTCAATGACATTAATAGTTAGGTATATTGAATTCGTTGATTGAGTTTGAGATAGCTGCCCATTCTGGCATGACGTCACGCTAGTGACCCCATGTAAATAGCTTGATGAAGATCGGATGTGTGAAAGGGATAACCCTGTCACCAATAGGTATTCCGGAATAGTTCTCGACAGACTTTCTTTGATCACTTGCTATTATTATACGATCTACTATGTCCGCTAAACACAGGGCACATAAGTTAAAACATTTTTCTTCCATCCCGATATTTATCGGCGCTTGATATCGAATTTCGAGCAGAGCCCTTGTGCCAAATCATGTGCCAATACAAAAATTCTACCTACTACCCAACTATCTTGTACTGTGTAAGTATAGTACAGAGGAAACTTTACAAATCCATATAGGTATGTAATTATTTATATAAAATAGTACATGTACTATACATTTATTTTATAGTATTATAAGATGAAAGTAACTGTCTGTCTGTCTGCCCGTTACCTTTTCACGCTTAAAGGCTGAGTGGAATTTGATAAAATTTGTCCATACCATGACTGTTCGAGTTTTAATCGAACACTAAGCGAAAATGCATAATTGCATCGAACGCAAGTATGCACATTCGCTCGTCCGCCAAAATGTGGGCCAGTTCGCGTTCAGATCTCGCTAGAGACACCACGAGCTCAAAACCATTACCATTCGTCTTGTAATTAAGTGTTATAGTGATTTTTATGTATTTTATAGCTATTTCCTTTACCATTACCATTGTCTTGTAACTAAGTGTTGTAGTAATTAAATATACAGCTATTTCCCTTACGATTCGAGACTTTAACTTCTACCATATAAACCATATCCGAGAAAGAAGTGTTAGGTCACCATAGCGCCTAGCACTACTTTTTACATGGTCCTTCGAGCATTCATTTACCAGTGACTACCAAGTGAAACAGTGCCACGCGAAACAGAAGATCGCAGCAATTTGAAGAACCTCGGATTGCAGAGACGGTCGGTTGGAGCGTTTAAGGTCAGATCGAACCATCCAAATATTTTCAAACCAACTTTAAAAATGGACTCCGATTCTCTGTTCATCAACCAAACGGAACTCTATGAAATCCTGGACAAGTTTTTGACCAACATAAAGAAAGATGGATCCGAGAGGAAGACTATCGATAATTATAAGCGCAAGGCTGCAATGTTGGAAGCATACTGGCACGATTATCAAGAAAACCATAAGAAAATGTGCGAGTTTGCAGATTATGACCACATTTACTTCAAAAAGGGTTGTTTTGAAACAGTCCAGGAAGTTTATTTAGGAATTAAGGAGATTATTGACAAAACCATGTGGCAATTAGGTGCGACACAGCAGAAAGATGAAAGCCGCAGTAGAACTAAAGTGGAAGAGGTACAGCCGGGTAACCAAGCTAGGCAACAGCTAGGCGCGGACCATCGTCGGCAGGAAGGTGAGGCGGCGCAGCCACAACCAGGTACGTCGTCTCGCTATGAGGAGTCGTCGCAGCGAGAGAATTCACTGCATAAAGATGGAGGCTCCAGTAAGCTGAGCGGGTTAATAAAGAAGCAGAATATCAATTTCAAAGCCTTTATGAGAACCGTGAGCAATTTACAAGTAGATAATTTCGAGAATCAATGGCAATTCGAGAACGCTCTTAAATCATTGGATAGCCGATGGGGTGAGATCGACAAGCTTCATTGGGAAATTGAAGGAGAGGAAGGAGGCGACGATATTGCGTACCAAATTGAATTCTGCAAGCACGAGGAAAAGTACAGTAAGTTGACAAACAACATCAACAAAAAGATGTGGGCAGTGAAGCATCGCGAAAAGTCAGCACCAAAAATGGACATCCCCGTGTTCAATGGAACTTATAACCAATGGGTTCCGTTCAAAGACTTGTTTAGCGAAGCGGTCGACAAAAACCCGTCCATGTCTAATGCACAAAAAATGCAATTTTTGAAGAGTAAGGTGACTGGAGAAGCAGAGCGTCTGATTCACCATTTACAGATTTTTTTTTTTTTTTTTTTTTTTTTCCATTTTTAATATTTGCAATCGGTCGTCAGACCATAAGCGAATTTGTTGCAGTTCATATGGCGTTGTGGTGGAGCAGCCAGTGCTGCCCCTCCCACTTATAGAAGGTGGTTCCTCTTCAGCCTTTTTACCACCGCTGTCGGGTTTAACAGTTTAGTCACTAGTGGATTTGGGTGCATGGTTAGGCGTGCCTTGTGTTGAATTTTGTACCGCTCGATTTCAAAGTTTACGAGCGGCACCTGCAAGTAATCGTGAATTTCGCTATTCCGAGCAAACCAAGGTGCGTTTACTATGGCTCTTAGGATGCCATTTTGAACCCTTTGCAGGCAGAGAATGTTAGATTTGCTGGCAACGCCCCACAATTGGATTCCGTACGTCCATATTGGTTTAAGAACAGAGTTGTAGATGAGTAACTTGTTGTCTACAGAGAGTACCGAGTTTCTTCCCATGAGCCAATACAGGTTGCGGAACTTATGGTTTATCTCCTCCCTTTTCTGTTTAATATGATGCTTCCATGTTAGGCGCCTATCTAGATGGAAGCCAAGATATTTAACACAATCTGTGTGTGGTAAGGTATCAGGTCCAAGTCTAACAGAAGGGGTGTTTCCGTGCCTGAGTGTGAAGGTGATATGGTTAGACTTGGATGCACTGGCGCGTATCCGCCACTTACAGAGCCATTTGTGTGTCTCGTCTAACTGATTTTGGAGCTTCTTACTGGCTATTTCAGGGTTGTCATCAACTGATAAGTAGGCTATGTCGTCAGCATATGTTGCAACTGTTATGTCGTCTAATGTGGGTAAATCGGATGTAAATATGTTGTACAACACAGGGCCAAGAACAGAACCCTGTGGCACTCCAGCTTCCACTTCAAACAATCTTGATCGTGCTTCGCCCTGTTTAACTCGGAAGTAGCGTTCGGATAAGTACGACCGGATGAGCAGGAACATTGAGTGTGGAAGTTTATCCTTCACTTTTGCCAGTAATCCTTTGTGCCAGACACGGTCAAAAGCTTGTTGAACATCAAGAAATGCCGCTGAGCAGTACTTTTTGCGTTCAAAGGCCCGTCTTCCTGTTTGATAAACTCGGTGAACCTGTTCTATTGTTGAATGAGATTTCCGAAAGCCAAACTGATGAGGAGGAACGACATCATTGACATCCATGCATGGCTTTAGTCGGTTAAGGAATATCCTCTCCCACAGTTTAGACAGTACAGGTGTCAAGCTTATCGGCCGATACGACGACGGTTCGTGTTCAGGTTTGCCTAATTTGTGGATCATGACAACTTCAGAGATTTTCCAAAGGTCTGGAAAGTGAGATGTTCGAAAGATAGCGTTGAACAGACTAGCTAAGAAGGCAATGCATTTTCTTGGAAGATTTTTAAGTATTGAAGGTGTGATCAGGTCAAACCCCGGAGCCTTTCTCGAGTCCAACTGTCTGATTTCCTTCGCAATTTCTTTAGGTGTTGTTGGTTTAATGGGTAGACACATCTGCAGATCTTGTTCTAATAGTGCATCAATATCACGCTCATCTGCAACGCTCTCGTTGGGTTTGAATACAGAATTCAGATGCATTGCGAACACTTCGGCCTTTTCCAAGTCAGTTCTCGCCCAGGAAGCTTGTGACCTAATTGGAGGATAAGACTGTTGAGGGTTATCTAAGTTTTTAGTTGCTTTCCAGAGCGAGTTTGCACCAACCCCCGTAGATGACATCGTTTGTAGATTTGTTGCCACCGTTGAATTAATGGATTCCTGGACTATAGCCTTTAGCTCTTTAGCTGCCTTGTTAAAGTAGAGTTTATCAAGCGGATGACGGGACTGATGCCAAATTCTTCTAAGTCTGCGTTTTTCTAGCACTTTTTGCATGATATCTGGCGGATGAGAGGGGTTGGTCGAACCTCTGGATCGAGAGGGTGTATTGATCCAGGCAGCTACTTGAATGGCATTTGTGAGATATAGGCAGGCATTTTCTACGTCGTTTTGATCCATTAAAGGTATAGTAGAAGTAAAGTTGTCAATGAGGCAAGTCCTGAAACCGTTCCAGTCAGTTTTGTTATTTGTCAGAGACTCGGGCATTTCTCGAGTGAGCTCACTAGTGCTAATAGTGAGGATCGCCGGTGTATGATCTGATGATCCGTCTAGGCTCGATTCAATTGTCGTGTGTAAACTGTCTATGCCCTTATTTACAAAGAAGTCTAGGAGATCCGGAAGTTTTTTTGGGTCGCTAGGCCAGTAGGTGGCTTCACCGGTAGATATAGGTTTTAGATGATTTTCATCAACACAACGTTTCAGATCGCGTCCACGAGTGCTGTTACAGCGGGATCCCCAAAATGTATGTTTGGCATTCCAGTCACCGCCTGCAATGAACCTGTGGCCAAGAGTGTTGAAGTAGGTTTTAAACATCTCTGAAGTTATTTTGTGTCTTGGTGGGCAGTAGATTGAGGAGAGAATAATAGGGCCTGCTCGGTCCTCCAATCTAACAGAAGTTGCTTGTAGATGCACTGTAGAATATGGTTCTATCTGTGAATGTCTCAGGTTTCCTCGAATGGCCAGCGCTGAGCCAGCGTGCGCACTACCGTCGGGATGGGGAGTATGGTAGATGTTGAAGCCCTTAATGCGGAACGAGCTTCGGGACGTGCTATGTGATTCTGAAATTAGTACCACGTCTAGTTTGTTTGCTTTTATTAAAGTCTCCAGTTCTTGGATATTGGGTGCCAATCCATTGATGTTCCAGGTTGCAATTCGTAGAGGAGCCATTTATGATGCTAGTTTTGTAATGACAGTAGTTAAGAGACCCATTAGGGTACTTATTTGTTGAAGGAGTAGGTCGATTTTTTCATTTTGTTTGATCAAAAGTTGTTCCATAACGGATACGTTTTGTTGAGGGTTGTCTATGTGATGAGATGTGGCGGTGTTGTCTCGTGGACAATCTTTGGTACGTCCAGCGACTGTATCCGAGTAGCTTTGTTCTGGTCTGCGATAGGTGTTTCGTTGGGGTAGGGCGGAGCTTTCTGTGTCAATGCGTGGTATATTACTAGGGAATTTTCCAGTTGGGAAAGTTCTCGATTTCATTTTTCTTGAGAGTATTTCCTTGTAAACTTGACAACCTTTGTAATTAGCAGGGTGGTCACAGGAGCAGAGGGCACATTTGGCAGGTGTATTTCTGTCTTTTTTGAGGCACTCTGAAGTTTTGTGGCCCTCTCCACATTTGACACATCTGTATGGCCTCATGCAGTTGTTTTTGCAGTGGCCATATTGCTGGCATCTTTGACATTGTACTATAGTCTTTGTTTTGCGTGGGTCTTCGATTTTAATGCGTTGGTGATGGATATACTGGATATTTTTAACCAGTTTATTATTTGGGCTGGGTTCCAAATTTACAAAAAATGTAGAGGTAGGAATTTTCTCTGCTCCGTAGCGGTGGTTGATGATTTCTCCCCTGACCTTGTTACCAGATTTTTCCAACTCTTGTATGATAGCATCGTGAGGAGTAGTATGATGGAGGTCTTTTATTACTATTCTGTAGCATTTCGTATCTTTACGAGAGAAGGTGTGTCCGATTAGTCCTTTTTGTCGTATCAGATCAATGACTTGCTTGTAATCATCGACTGTGCTAACCATCACGCGTAATAGGTTTTTATTTATTATTTTATACCGAAATTCTTCCGGACGAATAACGGACTCGATTAGTTTGGTGAGCTCATTTAGATCCTCAATCCCATACAAAACAATAGGAGGGGGCTTATTTGGCGGTTTAGGCTCTATTTCTGTGTCTTCCGTTAGGTCAACCGGCAGATTGGAAAATCGGTTTATGGACTCTACTGGTGGTGGTGAGTTGTCGGATATTTTCCTTTTCTTAGATGTGGGAACTCGTTGCCATTGAGGAGGTCCTGCTACATCTGTTGAAAGCTTTGCGTCTGGCACTCGTTCTATTACTTCATCCGATTCATTCTCGCAGGGGAGCAGAATGGGATTGTTGGAAGAACCCGATTGCTTGGATGAAATTTCGCTCAGTGAATTAGATCTTTGTCTATTGAAGAGGCTTGGGTGAAAGATTTGTTGAACAAATTTCTTAGGCGAGGTTTTGTTCTTTAGATTTTCATCAGTATCATTGCTTTGACTCTGAGCCTGATTTCCCACTCTAGTCAAATTGGTAACAGTTTTGTAACTCATGGTGGTAATTATTTTCTTACAATGGTAACACTTTCCCAAATGTCAAATGACATTTTGAGTTGACATCTGACGTTCACTAGTTCCAAACTTTTCTAAATAATATGTGGGTGGAAGAAGAAAAGTTGAAATTTTTTGTGTCACTCTTGTAATTTAAACACTGTTTTTGTTATGAATCACTTATTGCTTTTAGCCACTAATAGTTGAACATGACTATCACTTAGTAAAGTTCACTTTAGTAATGTTTCTAAACACAGACTCGAAGGTTTATGCACTAGATCACTTTAACTCTCAGACAACACGACTATGCGTGTTGACACTTTGACAGCTCTCCTTAATTTTTAGAAATTTACAGATTAGCTCTGACAATTATCATGTATGTTGGAAGATTTTAAACCACAGGTATGGTAACAAAAAATTAATTTTCACGTCCCATATGAATATATTACTCGGGCTTCCCAACACACAACAGCAGTCGCTAGCCACGATAAAGAAGCTGCATGACGTAACCAAGGAGACGTTACACGCCATACAAAATCTGGGAGTTGATATAACAACTTGGGATCCACTCTTAGTGCATCTACTAGCGCAAAGGCTTGATGACGATACCTTCACCGAATATATAGAATCGGTTAAGAATCCAAGAGAGCTACCCAAGCTGCAGGAGTTCCTGGAATTTTTGGAAACCAAATTTACAGCGCTGGAAGCGTCACGTCGCAAGCAGGAACCAGCAAACCAAAAAACCACTACGCATCAATCAAGCAAGAACAATAACCAAAACCAGAAGAAAAGTTTTCATCGCAATAATCATCAATCAGGCAACAAAGACAATTCAAAGTCTAACATGAGCGCGTTACACGTGTCGCGGTCGATAACCTGCGCATTGTGCAATTCAGAACACGGATTGTGGCGTTGCCCGGAATTTTTGCAAATGACGCACGAGCAAAGAGCAAACAAAATTGAGCAATTAAATTACTGCCAAAACTGTCTATGCAGCCATAGTAATAAACCATGTCAATCGAGCAAACGATGTCGTAAATGCTTAGGTACACATAACACACTACTTCACGAAGCATTAGCAAAACAAAGTCCAACTGCGTCAGCAGAAGAAACCTCAAACAAGAGTGTTGCAACCAAAAGAAGCGCAAATAGGTCATCTCACGTAAGACACGTGAGATGACCTATTTGCGCTTCTTTTGATTAGATGACCAACGATGACCATGAGTGTTTACAGTTCTTTATGAAAACCACTAAGGGTCATCGTTGGTCATCTCTATCTTCTGGTTAATATCTTCGTTCTCCCAATATTTCAGAAGGTCTTCTGTGTTGTTGAGAATTACGTTGCATTGGTAGTGTGGTTTCATGGATCCACAGAGTAGCCATCCTAGTTGCGTCTGTTGAGATTTTTGATCTCGGTTTTCTTTTCCTTTCTGTCAATTTGGTTGTTGGCTTTGTATCTGGTTTTGGTGTCGAAACCAACCAGAAGACACGAATCACGTAGTGAAGTGCTCAGTGCCAGAGATCTAAAGGATCAAAGTGAAGTCGTTTTTCGTTTACACAATTGTGCCAAACGCTGGCCTAGCGCGAACTATGGTGCGATCAAACGGGACAAAAATACGAACGTAGGCAACCAAAATATTGCTTTTACTATAGAGGACTCAATAGTGTAACCTAAAATCGGTGTCAAAGTATTTAACTAGATAAGCTTTTATTTTTTGCTTTTACCTTGGTTGTTCATTTTATTTTTATACTTACCAGTTAAGATTAGGTACCAGAAACGCGCGTTTACGTAGTTTCATAATTTGTACACACCTAAGTATCATAGTGTAGTTTTTAGCTATCATCCCGCATTTCTTCTCGCTCTCGGGAATATGTTCGAGTTTTAATCGAACACTAAGCGAAAATGCATAATTGCATCGAACGCAAGTATGCACATTCGCTCGTCCGCCAAAATGTGGGCCAGTTCGCGTTCAGATCTCGCTAGAGACACCACGAGCTCAAAACCATTACCATTCGTCTTGTAATTAAGTGTTATAGTGATTTTTATGTATTTTATAGCTATTTCCTTTACCATTACCATTGTCTTGTAACTAAGTGTTGTAGTAATTAAATATACAGCTATTTCCCTTACGATTCGAGACTTTAACTTCTACCATATAAACCATATCCGAGAAAGAAGTGTTAGGTCACCATAGCGCCTAGCACTACTTTTTACAATGACCATATTTGGCCATGTTATGATAATGTTGGTCCATGACCGGGTTAGGACAGCCCGGTAGTGCGTTTCCGTGGGATACCTACTTTGCGACCAATACGCGAAAACCCCATGCAAAAGCTAGTATTTCATAATACCACTTTTTCTTTTTCAATTTCTAGGAGTATACGGCCTTCGATCATTGCTTATGGCTGACCACCAGGCTGATCTGCCGACTGTGAATTGTGACGAGGTCTGTCTGATCCCGTACTCGAGTGGAACTACTGGCATGCCTAAAGGTGTGATGCTGACTCACAAGAACCTCGTTTGCAACCTGAAACAAACGCAGTGGCCTAAGATGATGAAGTATGAAGGAGAGAAAGGTAAATATGGAGTATGGACATAGTAATTCCTTAGGCAACCAATAGCCAATAGGTCTTATATTTCGTGTGGTCTTGTCTATGGATAGATTTATAATTTTTAGAGATAATTATGGGAGGTGATTAGGTACCGGCAAAGTTTTTGGAACGAAGTTTCTTAAACCCGGCTTCAGGTAGGAGTTGACTGGTAGAAATCGTCACGTAAGGAAAAGCATAATGCCCTCCCTGCAACTTTTTATCTCTTTTTTGTGAGGATGAATGCGAAAATCTAAAGGTTGAGTGTTCTGTCTTAACGTAACTTCGGAGAGGCCTTGTCAAGCTAGAATTGCAATAAACTCAGTCCATTGATTAAAGCAAATCGAACGATAACAAACTAATGATAGATTTATGTAGGTAATAGATAACATCAAAACTTTATCAAAAATCAGCTAATAAGCGAATAATGATATACTTACCTCACGGGGAATAGATACGCCATTATGTTCCAAAATTGTGCAGTAGGTATTTAGTAGATAAATGCCTACTATGTTTTGCCAAATCATTTGTAACCTTGAAGTAATTAACCGAGGTTCAATGTTCAAATTAAAATGACTGGCGTTTAATATAAAATGTTGGTACATTAATGATTTGATTTTACTGATAAAAAACTTAGCTAGGCAGTAACAATAAGATCAGTGGTGGCCCAGTGGTAACGGCCCCGACTTACGAGTTGCGGGTCGTGGGTTCGAACCCAGGCAGGCACTTTATGTTGTGTAAATATTTCATCACCACTGCCCTCAAAACTGTGAAGGAAAATATCGTAAAGAAAACAGCATGTCTAGAACTAAAAATTCAAAGACATATGACATCTACCAACACGCACTAGCCCCGCGTGGTGGATTACAGCCCACTCCCTCTCGAAGAGAGAATCCCAGCAGTGGGAATACCGAATAATATATGCGGAAGATGATGAGACAATAACGGTTGTAATAATTTCTGGTTTCAGGCAAAGGCGATGTTATCCTCACAGTGCCACCTTTCTTCCACATTTACGGCTTCAACGGAATCCTGAACTACAATCTCAAACTCGGATACCACATTGTTACGATGCCTAGGTAGGTTACGATATAATCGTTGGTTAAAGTTAAGTAGTGATTAGCGACTGTTTAACCCTACATTTTTGACGTTTAACCTTTTGACCGCCACACGTCAAAAAAATCAAAAACGTGCCCTCGGCGTGAGTCTGTCATGTAGTCGAACCGTGTCGTGCTGGGCACATTTTGGTTTGTCATCTATACATGTCCGTGGTGGTCAAAAGGTTAAACATCATTTAACTATAGGTTATTATCGCATCGTTTATAAATAAACCCCATTAATTGCAGGGATTGAAGAACATTAACTGTGTCTTCTCTCAGCGGTTAGATTGTAAACGTGAATGACTTTGAAGCATTGTTTAATAATTGTATGTGCTTATAAAAACATCGATGATGAGATGCTGTCATACTCAAATAAATTCTGGAGCTAGTTGTCTGCGTAAAGCACCTATTATCAAGATGATGAAAGAGCTATCTACACACTAGTAGCAGTCAGTAATACTATTGTTCCATTAGTAAATCCCATAACAATAGTACCTACTGGTGAAACTGCTTGTGTCAGACCATAACTTTACCATGTCTTACGATTTGATAGATCAGTCAATCATTATTACAGAGTAAGCACTGGGCATGTGTGTCATCATCTGCCTAGCCTTTTCCCAATTATGTTGAGGTCGGATTCCAGTCTACCCGGTTGCAGCTGAATATCAGTACCTATATTCAGCTGCATCCGGTTAGATTGATGTATGTACAGACGCCAGCACATCAAGCTACTACAATCTGTCAAATTTCTTTAACGGATTTTCAACTTTATCGCTAAATGATAGGGTTCAAAGTTTGACAGTTTCGGGTAGCTTGATGTGCTGGCGTCTGTACCTACCTAAAAGTACGAGTAAACTACACCTACCTACCTAACAATTTCGTAACATCATTTCAGGTTTACGCCAGAGGATTACATCAAATGTCTGGTAGAGTATCAACCGACGACGTTGTTCGTCGTGCCCTCTCTCCTGGCGTTCTTGGCGACCCACCCGTCGGTGAAGAAGGAACACCTGCAATGGGTCGAGACCATCATGGTGGGCGCTGCACCCACTACTGACAGCATGCTGGAGAAGTTCTTGCTGAAGTGCGAGAAAACTAAGGACCAGATTAAATTGTTACAAGGTTTGTTTCAGACTTAATGGTAGCCCGTGTAGGTCTGCTAAGTAGTAGATGGTCCCAAAGACACATCAATTTAATTGGCCTTGCGACTAGGGTTACCAACCGTCCGGAGTTTTCAGGATATGACCGGATTATTGGTCACCCGTCCGGTCTTGTGATTTGTCTGGACTTCTCGACTTAAGGGGATTTTGTTTGAAAATATATATTTTTTATGATTTCAATCTGCCTAGCCTTTTTCCCAACTATGTTGGGGTCGGCTTCCAGTCTAACAGGATACCAGTATTTTACATGGAGGGACTGTCTATATGACCTCCACACCCCAGTTACTGGCTAATACCCTTTTGTAAGACTGGTTGTCAGACATTTGGGCTTCTGACTACCCGTAACGACTGTCAAAGATCTACGAATGACAGCCGGGACCAACGTTTAACGTGCTTTCCGAGGTATGGAGGGGTCTCGGTGTGTAATAATTACCCATCTCCGAATCGCCCACAGCAAGCGTAGCTTTAACCTTCGATCTACTCGTGCGGCTATTGTCCGGCTTTTTGTCAGGAACTTCGAAATGGTCTTTCAACACTGGATCGATCACAGTCGATCTAGTCTACGCGCACTACGTTTTCCAGTGCGAGGTCACATTTGAAACACTTAGTGCCAAAAAACCTGCTCATTAATCTACTAACTAACAGGATCTTCCATTGTCCACAGGTTACGGCATGACAGAAAGTTCTCCTGTCACTCTGATGACGCCCTACTCGTACCCCTACAGTAAAGTAGGATCAGTAGGACAACTGGTGCCGAGCACACAGGCTCGTATAGTGTCTATTACTACAGGAGAGATGCTGGGACCACATAAATCTGGAGAGCTGTGGTTGAGGGGACCACAAGTGAGTATAGCCTTTGTTTTCAACTTCTGCATCATAATTGCGTAACACACTCACAATCTAAATCATTTTGAAGGATGAAGCTAATCCATTGCTCTATATGTTCGAAAAATTTGTCTGCCCAACAACTTAAATAACGCAATGAATGTTGTTCAACTGTCAAAATGAAAGAGATTCCTACTGTTAGTGAACAGTGAAATATGATCTCTGAACCATCATCAATATCACAATGTTTAAAAAAAAAAATTGCACCTTCAAGTAAATAAAATAAGCCTTAATGTAAGTTTAAAATGCAACTTAGAGTTGAAGCCAATACCTAAGCTAACTTAATATCTTGTAAAAATATAGGTAGATATCAGTGGAGTTCCAACGGAATCATTGCTAAAGTGGTCGCAAATGGGTTGCTTGCACAGAAGATTTAAATGAATTTCTATGGGTTTGGATAGGCCAGTGTTATTGGACTATTTTTGTTAGAAGATTCGCAATGAGGGTTTTCTGAAATGACGTTCGCTAGGTGGCAGCACTAACACGTCAGGTCCAGGCATCTGTCAAAGACCCTATATTTTCTTTAGTCATGACTGAATGATGAACGAATGAATGAATCGAATGATGAACGTCATCATATATTTTATATTGGAAGACCTCTTGTCACAGTGGTGCCAACTGGTGTCGTAAATTTTCACGAAAACCCTCATTGTTGCCCTTGTTGTTTTTGGTACAAAGCTTCCAGTACCGTTATGAAAAGTATTATCAAAATTTGCAGATTTTTTAGATAATCTATAATTTATGATAATATTATGTGTTATCTATCCGTGACTAAATATCAAAATTCGTCAGGTAATGAAAGGCTACTGGAACAACGAGAAAGCGACAAAAGAAACCGTAGACAGCGACGGCTGGCTGCATACCGGCGACGTAGCGTACTACGATGAAGAGTTCTATTTCTACATAGTTGACCGCACCAAAGAACTCATTAAGGTTAAGGGCAATCAGGTACGTAGACGACGTCTGTGCTACTAAACTAATAATATCTCCCTGCAAATTTTCTGGGCCTTTGTACTTAGCAAATCTATACCGCAAAATAATCAATATTGTTATTTGTGATAGTATGTGCGCCTGCGCATTATCGGGTGCTGAGTTTGACCGCCATTAGGAAGGAGAATGAGAATTTTCGCAAAATAATCTCAAATATAACTCGATAATTACGTGCATGGGTAGATTGGTGACAAGTCCGACATAAACGGCAGGATATCCACACCATCAAATTGGGTTCTTCCCATTAAAATAGATAAAACATAACATCACGGCTGTATTCTCCCAACGGGTAGGTGGAGGTGTATTTATATTATGACACCCACTTTGCGACAGTTATGTATGTTTAAGTACAGAGGCCAGCACATCAAGCTACTACAATCTGTCAAATTTCTTTAATAGATCTTCAACTTTATTGCTAAAGCATAAGGTTCAAAGTTGATTGGGAAAATTTGACAGTTTCGGGTAGCTTTATGTGCTGGCGTCTGTACCATGTAAAAGGGGGCGAGCCTATTGCCATTAAACGGGTACACAAAATAGACATAAACCTTTTCAATCCACAGGTGTCGCCGACAGAAATAGAAAACATAGTCATGGAGCGTTCAGAAGTAGCAGATGTCGCCGTGGTCGGAATACCAGACCCTCTAGCGGGCGAGGTCCCCAAAGCATTCGTAGTCCTCAAGCCCAAACAAAAACTCACAGAAAAAGATATTACCGACTTAGTCGCTCAGAAACTCACGAGATATAAGCATCTCGACGGCGGCGTCGTATTTTTAGAATCAATCCCGAGGAACGCGGCCGGTAAAATAATGAGAAATGAACTCAAAGTTCTTGGTACAAAGAAACGTTAATTACCTGATAGAAGAGTATTACCTATGTACCTAGTATTTTTTTTAAAATTATAGTTCTAAGTGAGGTTTATTTTTACGTAGATTTATAGGACTGAATTGTTAATATTAGTATAATTAAGATTTGTTCCAACAGATACTGTAAATACCTAATGTAAATAGATGTTTTGTTCAACAAATAAATCATTATTTTTGTAAGATTGGTGTTGTTTCATTTTACCTACAACTATTCCCTCACCACCCAAGTAACACAAAATCGATATAATGGAAAAAGTGATGACCAGAAAATTTCTTCTAGCTTCGTTATAGAATTTGAAGGGTTTTAGCAATGTCTTGCTTCTGTATAACAGCATTTTATTAACTTTGTAGTTCCTAAAGCTATATAATCCTCTTTTTCAATCTTTTGTGCAGCTAAAGGTTTTATTTTAGACATAATTTATGTCTCTATACAGCTTCTAATACAGCTGTAAGCATTATACAAAAGTGTAGGCCGTATGTAAGCATTAATTACGGCTTAGGCTATTAAAAAGCATTTTAAAATTCTTTAAAACTGCTCTATGTTTTATAACGACCTTTCGCATGAGTCACAACTGTTTAACGGTGTACATTGGTGCTGTTTTAATGCCAGCTTTTTAAAAGCATTTCATCATAATATTATATAGCCTTTATCTATACAAACGTATAATGACAAGAATTTTAACAAGCAATAAGTCGTATACCGGCATCCGCATGCCTAAAGTTTTTAATTATGCTTACGCCATTTTGCTTTTTGTATCGATAATATTTAAAATTTAATTTTATGGTAAATAGTCCTTTAGAAAGGACTTCAACCTATGGTATTGACCGGCCGGTACAATACAGGTATCATAATGAGTAAAACTAAAGATTTCTTCGTAAGAGCATAATTTTTTTTACAATTCCACATATTTTTATAATATTTTTGTAATAAATAGCTCTTTAATTTGAAGGCGCATGAAATATTTGATTCAAATATATACATACTTTCACAGTAAACTGATACTCGCAACCTTAATTCACTCATAGAGAACAAAAACAAGAGTTTAATTACTTGCCTTGTAGCACTTATATTTTTTTGTTGAAAGTATCCATGTTCTTTTTACACAAGATTTATTAATAATAACAGAAATTAAAAATAATATTTGAAAATGTTTTTATTTTGCCTTTGTAATGGTACAAGCTGTATAAGAGCCGCATTTGACATATGCGCACTGCTTTAACCTGTTTTCACAGCCCATTATAATGCGTTTATCATTCCGGTAGACAACCAATATAATGCTGCTAAAATGCCATTCTTACACTTAAGGCTGTATAATTTGGGGCCCAAATTAGCATTACAAGAGCTGTATAGTGGTTTATAATGCCTATATGTAACTTCTTATAAAGCTATAATAATATGCTAATTCTGTTATCCATCGATTATAAAGCTATTTTGTGCTACTTGGGCAGGCAGGACATCTAGCTAGATGAAGAGTTGGCCGATGGGTAAAGATGTGAGTGCTGTAACCGAATGGTGGCCATGGTTCGGCCAAAGAAACCAGGGCCGTCCAAGAACACGCTGGGTTGACGATATCGTCATAGTCGCGGGAAACACCTGGACGAGAGAGACACAGAACCGGGAAGTATGGCAGACGAAAGGGGAGGCCTATACCCAGTAGTGGGTGATTCCGGGCTTAAATGATAATGATGATTCCCTCAGATCTCCGTTGTTTTTTTTAACGTGTGTAACGTTACGAACACTTGTCCCTTTCCGTATTTAGATACTTATACAATTTGCAAAAACTAAAAAAATAAGGTATTACAAGTTTCCCGTTTTAGGACGCAAGTTACGATTACACTTGTGTAAATTCATAGACGACAAAGAGGTCATTCCACGAATTTGCTAAAAAAGAAACATCCCAGTTGACCAGTTGGTGTTAGACAAGGGGGAGGTGAAAATATTATTATTTTTAAATTAGTACGTCTAGTTTTAGAGATTTTGCGAAAAATTCAAATAGGGGATTTCCAGTTATAGAGGTATGAGGAACAGGGTGTAAAGTTCACTCATACTCTATAGAAATGGGAGGATCCTCCGACCAGACGGGTGTTGTGTCTGGCGGGCAACTGCCCATTGATTCATGTCGGGCCGTTGTATCTATGCTAGTTGAGCGGTAAACTCTGCTTGCGCGATGCAGGATTTGCGTGACGTCAGTATGACGCGTTGTTTGTATGTGGCGTTGTAGATACCGCTACATCACTCCCCCCCGGAGACCGGAGGTCGATAGTGGGCTGAGTCTTGTATCTTGCGATGCTTGCCAGGCCAGCTGAGGTTCCAGTGAGTCGGAACCGGTTGCCGCATAGTTCACGGTGAGTCGGAACTGTCTGCGAAGATGTCCCCAGTGAGTCAGGGTGGCGCTGCGTTATGCTCCAAGTGCGTCGGATGTAGTACAGCGCCGAGTTGAGGCTGGCTGCTGCGTCAACCAGGAGAGGAATTGAGCTCTTCTTGTTGACCGGCCGAAAGTGCAGTGTGCTGTGCCGAGGTTGCTGATGAGGCTGAGGGTGATGACCAGGTATGCGCGGTCGCTGCATGCTGGTGGTCAGGATACCCGTTGAAGCCGTGGGAGCTGGCTTGGTTTATCCAAATCTGCAGACCAGTGCCTTAGCCAGGGTGGTGCTAAAATCATCTTGACGATAGTCATGTGTAGGGGCGTAGCTACCGCCGTATCAATGATACGGCGGGGTTCCAAAGTTAGGTACCGATAGCGCCGCGCTTCGACGCGACACGGGTGGAAGCAAAAAATAAGTAGGTACCTACCCTACCTACTTAACTAAAATATTTTCAAAAACGTCAAATTATTTTTGAAATGTGGTCCGTAATGAGTAAAAACCCAATGAAAATCAATAATAATTAGATACTTTCAAATCTACAAACGCGATCTAATTCGTTCGACTCTTTCATGCATTTAGTAAAATTACACAGAAATTCTAACCTAGGTATCTGATTCAGGGTGCTCAAATTAGCGAGCTCGCATCGCTCACTCTCGCGCATTCTCTTAGTAAAATCACTGTGACAATTTTCGAGCTCGCTTCGCTCGCTCTTGTTCTATTCTCGTCCTATCCTATTGCTCCTATTCTCTTAGTAAAATCACATTGACAGCTAAACCTATTATCACAGTCAGGATGCTCCAATTTTCGCTCTTGCATTCTTTATGTAAAAAAGCGGCCAAGTGCGAGTCGGACTAGCGCACCGTGGGTGAGGCGAAATATGTACGGAACCACAAAAAAAAAAATTCGTGATAATTTTTTTACATAGGGTAAGTACACCCTATGTAAAAATCAAACATCACTATTTCACTGACTGATTTTTTCACTGCTTCAAGGGATTGCCCTTGAAGCAGTGAAAAAATCAAAATGTGGAGTGGAGTTATCCCACGCGTCCCTGAGAAAAAGGGTCTTGACCGACTGACAGACAGACGGACAAGTAAGTGATCTTATAAGGGTTCCGTTTTTCCTTTTGAGGTACGGAACCCTAAAAAAGGAATATTCCAAGTTTTCTATTTTAAGACGCTTTTCTGAATTCATAGACCACAAAATTCGGTAATTCATGCCTTAGGTTCACACGTTGTTATTCTGTGAAAATTTTAACTGGCTACCCATTACAGCTATAAAAGGCCTAGTGACTAGGTACATCACATACACTATGTTCTCCTCACGAAATGTTACAAATTATAGTAGAACTCGCTGAACCTACACAATAATCTATAACAAGTTTCAAACCATTATTTAAACCCACAGACACATGGTTGGGCAACTTCATTTGGACTATCCATACTAATATTATAAATCCGAAAGTAACTTTTGTCTGTGTCTGTTACCTTTTCACGCCTAAACCACTGAACGGACTTCGCTAAAATTTGGTAGAGAGAGATAGACTACACCCCGGGGAAGGACAAAGGATAGTTTTTATCGACATACCTCGCGGGCGAAGCCGCGGGCGGAAGCTAGTACAGAATAGGGCTAGTAAAAGCCATGTGGTAAACTAAATTAGTTGAAGAAAAAGAAAACATATATTACGAAATTGATTTATTTTTTTAGATTTATTCTTCTCTTATTACATTAAATTGGTATAAAATAATACTAAGTTACATTCATTCATTTCAATCAAAATTTTACCATAAAGCACAACTGTGATATTACATGGACAGCTAGAAATATTTTAAAGTTCAAAGAAGATTAGGGTTGCAAGTAATATTACATTTTAAAGGACTGTTGATTTGGAAACTAAACACAGATGAGATTGTACACAGTCTCTAAGGAAAATTCATTTACTTTTTTTCTACTTATTATCTAACAGTTACATAATAAAAAGTATTGAAATGGTTGAGTCAATAATTAAGACTCTTTGTTCTGTTCTGTCTCAGTATTATCAGACTTAATTTCTTCCTTAATCTTTTCTGGTTCTTTTTTTTCTTCAGGCACCTCTTGAACCTTGGGGCCTTCTGCAGGCGGTTGAGGTAGTTCAGAATTAACATCAGATATTGAGTAGTTATCTGATTGCATTTCAACTTTAGGGGAATCTTCCTCAGTAGGCCGTTCAGGAGTAGTTTCAGGTGTTGGTTCAGATTCCTTAACACAGCTTTCTTCTGAAGCTGTGTCTGAAGGAGTATCTGATTGGTTGGACTCTTCATGTAAATCTATTTGTCTCTCATCTGTCTTAGGAGAATTGCTATTACCATCAGTATTATCACTTGATGATGAACTTTCCTCACTTGATGTGGAGACTTCAGAAATAAATTTGGGTTCATTGTCTTCTTTTGTTGTGGAATCTGAGCTATTTTCGTCTATAGCCACAGGTTGTGGTTCTATCACAGGTTTAGGCTCAGTGTTTGCAGCTTCCTTTTCACTTGCAGACTCACTCGTGTCTTCAGTCTCAGACTTAATTTCTTCCTTAATCTTTTCTGGTTCTTTTTTTTCTTCAGGCACCTCTTGAACCTTGGGGCCTTCTGCAGGCGGTTGAGGTAGTTCAGAATTAACATCAGATATTGAGTAGTTATCTGATTGCATTTCAACTTTAGGGGAAACTTCCTCAGTAGGTTCTGTGTTGTCCCTACTGCGATAATAGTCAAGCCAAGCTTGAGCGACGTTTACTAAAGACCTAAAAACTTGGTTCCGTTCGTGCTCAACCTCCAACGCTCGCATGTCGCGCTCGTGTTGTAGTCTCGTCCGTGCTTCCTCCAGCTCCAGGCGTCGTAATTCTACGGCCGTAAACTCGCTTGCCGCTCTCTCGAAGGGGGTCGGTGCCTGTCTACGGCGGGTGTGCAAACGAGGGCGGTCGGGAGAGGCAGTAGACTGCGGTGTCGCTGGCGACCTCAACCGCGGACGACGCCTGGCAGATGGAGAAATAGCAGACGCGCGGGGGGCAGGTGGCCGCCTTCGCCTCGGAGTAGTGGGCGCTGCAGGGGCTGGTGCTGTCGGGGCTGGCGCTGCCGGGGCTGGCGCTGTCGGGGCTGGCGCTGCCGGGGCTGGCGCTGCCAGGGCTGGCGCTGCCAGGGCTGGCGTGGATGGCGCAGCAGGCTGCCGTCCTTGTGCTGAAGGTGGAGTGAGCACGAGCGGGAGGGGTGGTGGTGTTTGCATCAGGGATGAGGAAGGCAGAAGCCAATTATTTGAGGGCTGTGAAGTGAAAGGTTGTGGTGAAGAAGGTAGTTGTGGAGTTTCTGCAAAAAAAATGAGTGTTATTTAGGACAATTTATGGATACCACCTTTGTTTCTTGAAAATGTTTTCTTAAATCAAATCCTGCTAATATTGTAAAATGTGAAGGTTTGGATGTTTGTTTTTTTTTCTTCACAATAAAACGGCTGAACGAATTTCAATGAAAATTGGCACACAGTTATAGAATATAAATAGCAAAACTGAGGTTCCCTAGGTAATTTTAGAGAATTTGTATTTTACATTTAAATAACAAATTCACTATAAAAATATTATGGTATTTTAAGTCTATAGACTTACCAGCTACAATTTCCAAATATACTGTATCATCTTGGGCAACAGAATCATCTTGTGCATAATGTAGAGGTCTCTGAAAAAGATTGATAGTGGTAGATTTATTAAAATAAAATATATATATAGTAATGAAACTATTTATTACTGAAAAAATTTATTTAACTTAGTATGTTGATATGTAAAAATTATGACAACATTTTTTCAGTTACATATACATATATATAATATTTACAAATACTAATAAATAATCGTTTTAACCAAGTTAAAACTAATTTATCAAAAAAATAAAAATGAAATGGTGTCTTTCATGTTAACTAAGTAACTTTTGTTACCATTAACTAACATGTTGACCATTGTTAATAGAAATTTGAATATTTTATAAAACATCTGCCTGAGAGAAAATTAGCTCATTATTGAGCAGGAGCCTTGAAGATGTACGTATATAATACTTACATTAAATCCTAGCTCTTCTACAGAGACTTGTCCTTCCACTGCTGAAGCACCCATTATCGCCAGCACTCTTTCGTCACTATCTGATAAGGTTTGCATGCTTGCTGGCCCACCACCAGTCCCTCTTGCATGATTCCTTAAGGTCAATGCCTTTTTTTTTGTCTTGGACTTCCAATCTGCCCACACCTTTATTGAATAAAGATCAGTCATAGTCAGAGGTATGTTTTATGTGTAAATGAAATAAAAAAGCCAAAAATTTGGTAAGTACTTTTGAAATAAATTGAACAATAAATAAACATCTGGGGTATCTCCTCATATGGCCATCGGACCCCAAAGCATAACTTGTACTATGGGTGTCAGAGATTGATCATCATCATCATATCGAAAATCCCCAGTTTAGTAACAACAGAGAAGCGATTACAAGCCAACCTACATAAACGCAAGGGCGTGTCCCCTTGTCCAAAACCCTTGAAAACATAGCTAAGATTGCTAGCCACTCTTCCATCACACCAATCTTTCCAAAAATGTTCATTAGGTCCTTACTTTTTTCCACTTTTCTGTAGTCTTGCTGACACCACCACCAACAGCATTCAAAATGTTGGTAAGTTCAGTCCATAGTCGGTCTGACCTCACCCGACCTTGTGATCCAGCAAGAGGCCTCGCCAGGTCACCATGACTGTAACATGAACAAACAAAGATTCAATATACCTAAGTATTTCATTGATAAGATCGCGTCATTGTTTACATTACATACTCATGAATAAAACTTGGATTTACTTACGTTTCCATATATTCAAGCAGCGTTGACAATTGTTCGGGACTTGCTCGCACTCTTGATTCCATGTTTTTTACCACTAAAAATTAAAATGAGATTACTCTATCATCGTTTGTCATCTCAGTCACATAAAAAAATGAATCTATTTTGAATAATATCATTAAATTTTGGAGACTATCTAAAAGTAATAACACTCTATTCACTTACCACTGTCAAAATATTGTTTTTATTATAATTTGAAAACGATTAAACGCAACACTCACTTATTCTTAACGTAAAACTTTAAAAACAATAAACATTTTCGCGGCTTTAACCGATTTGACACTTCTTGATAGAGATGGGTCTAAAATTAATAAGCTGCTAAATTAACACTGTTATATTTTTTTAGTGTCAACACCTGTTAAATAAATTTTAAAATAGCTGTTAAATATAGCAGTCACATCTCACATGTAAACACTATTTTAGCCTATTAACACAGATAACAAATCTCTAATGAAAAGTTTTCAATTTAGCATTTAGCAACTGCGAACTGTTAATTTTGTGTTCATTGTTAAATCAGACAGATTGCTATTTAGTTGATTTAACAGCATTTAGCAATTTAGCAACTGTGAACTGTTTATTTTGTGTTCATTGTTAAGTCAGACAGATTGTTATTTAGTTGATTTAACTAACTGAAGACTGATCTTCGTTACGAAGTATATTTACGTTTTTGTTATCTAGGTAGTAGGTAATGATTATGAGTGTTGTGAGTGAAATTTCAATTGTTTGACTGTTTTAAATACGCCAACAGAAAAAGTTGACAGTCCTAAGCCTGTGAAAAGTATAAAGGAAATGAGAATTAATTTAGTTAGCAATCTGTGATTAAATTAACAGTTGCTAAATTTAACTGCTAATTTTAAGTGTTAATTAATTTTAGCATTAGCATTTAGCAGTGTTATTATTTTTTAACGTTTAAGCCAATCTCTACTTCTTGACAGACACTGACAGCTAAATTTTCGATACCATAAGCAATATTTTATATTTTTGTTTCTTAACGAATAAACAATTCGACAATAGTGTTACATTGGCTAGGAAATGTTTATCGTTATCTCAGAGACGGTGACGAATTTAGGTATCGTTTCGCTACGAAGCGATGCAAAAACACGCTGGGTTGACGATATCGTCATCATAGTCGCGGGAAACACCTGGACGAGAGAGACACACAGAACCGGGAAGTATGGCAGACGAAAGGGGAGACGAAGGGGGAAAGGGGCCTATACCCAGTAGTGGGTGATTCCGGGCTTAAATGATAATGATGATTCCCTCACTTCTTCGTTATTTTTTTAACGTGTGTAACGTTATGAACACTTGTGTCCTTTTCAGTGTTTAGTTAGATACTTATACAATTTGCAAAAACTAAAAAAATAAGGTATTACAAGTTTCCCGTTTTAGGACGCAAGTTACGATTACACTTGTGTAAATTCATAGACGACAAAGAGGTCATCCACGAATTTGCTAAAAAAGAAACATCCCAGTTGACCAGTTGGTGTTCGACAAGGGGGAGGTGAAAATATTATTATTTTTAAATTAGTACGTCTAGTTTTAGAGATTTTGCGAAAAATTCAAATAGGGGATTTCCAGTTATCCAAATCTGCAGACCAGTGCCTTAGCCAGGGAGGCGCCAAAATCATCTTGACGATAGTCATGTGTAGGGGCGTAGCTACCGCCGTATCAATGATACGGGGTCCCAAAGTTACAGATAGCGTCGCGCGTCGACGCGACACGGGTGGAAGCAAAAAATAAGTACTAACTACCTACCTACTTAACTAAAATATTTTCAAAAACCTCAAATTATTTTTGAAATGTGGTCCTTAATGAGTAAAAACCCAATGAAAATCAATAATAATTAGATACTTTCAATCTACAAGCGCGATCTAATTCGTTCGACTCTTTCATGCATTTAGTAAAATTACACAGAAATTCTAACCTAGGTAAGTATCTGATTCAGGGTGCTCAAATTAGCGAGTTCGCATAGTTCACTCTCGCGCATTCTCTTAGTAAAATCACTGTGACATTTTCGAGCTCGCTTTGCTCGCTCTTGTTCTATTCTCGTCCTATCCTATTGCTCCTATTCTCTTAGTAAAATCACATTGACAGCTAATCCTATTATCACAGTCAGGATGCTCCAATTTTCGAGCTCGCTACGCTGGCTCTTGCATTCTTTATGTAAAAAAGCAGCCAAGTGCGAGTCGGACTAGCGCACCGAGGGTGAGGGGAAATTTGAACGGAACCACAAAAAAAAAATTGTGATACATTTTTTACATACCTACACCCTATGTAAAAATCAAACATCACTGACTGATTTTATCACTGCTTCAAGGCATTGCAGCCTCAGAGCTGTAATCCCTTGAAGCAGTGAAAAAATCAAACTGTGGAGTGGAGTTATCCCACGCGTTCCTGAGGAAAAGGGTCTTGACCGACTGACAGACACGGACAAGTAAGTGATCTTATAAGGGTTCCGTTTTTCCTTTTGAGGTACAGGACCCTAAAAAAAGGAATATTCCAAGTTTTCTATTTTAAGACGCTTTTCTGAATTCATAGACCACAAAATTCGGTAATTCATGCCTTAGATTCACACGTTGTTATTCTGTGAAAATTTTAACTGGCTACTTACAGCTATAAAAGGCCTAGTGACTAGGTACATCACATACACTATGTTCTCCTCACGAAATGTTACAAATTATAGTAGAACTCGCTGAACCTACACAATAATCTATAACAAGTTTCAAACCATTATTTAAACCCACAGACACATGGTTGGGCAACTTCATTTGGACTATCCATACTAATATTATAAATCCGAAAGTAACTTTTGTCTGTGTCTGTTACCTTTTCACGCCTAAACCACTGAACGGACTTTGCTAAAATTTGGTAGAGAGAGATAGACTACACCCCGGGGAAGGACAAAGGATAGTTTTTATCGACATACCTCGCGGGCGGAAGCTAGTACAGAATAGGGCTAGTAAAAGCCATGTGGTAAACTAAATTAGTTGAAGAAAAAGAAAACATATATTACGAAATTGATTTATTTTTTTAGATTTATTCTTCTCTTATTACATTAAATTGGTATAAAATAATACTAAGTTACATTCATTCATTTCAATCAAAATTTTACCATAAAGTACAACTGTGATATTACATGGACAGCTAGAAATATTTTAAAGTTCAAAGAAGATTAGGGTTGCAAGTAATATTACATTTTAAAGGACTGTTGATTTGGAAACTAAACACAGATGAGATTGTACACAGTCTCTAAGGAAAATTCATTTACTTTTTTTCTACTTATTATCTAACAGTTACATAATAAAAAGTATTGAAATGGTTGAGTC
This sequence comes from Luperina testacea, assembly GCA_927399505.1. Classification (NCBI taxonomy): domain Eukaryota; kingdom Metazoa; phylum Arthropoda; class Insecta; order Lepidoptera; family Noctuidae; genus Luperina; species Luperina testacea. The sequence continues at coordinate 9,153,304 of OV656768.1, read as the reverse complement.
AATAATTAAGACTCTTTGTTCTGTTCTGTCTCAGTATTATCAGACTTAATTTCTTCCTTAATCTTTTCTGGTTCTTTTTTTTCTTCAGGCACCTCTTGAACCTTGGGGCCTTCTGCAGGCGGTTGAGGTAGTTCAGAATTAACATCAGATATTGAGTAGTTATCTGATTGCATTTCAATTTTAGGGGAAACTTCCTCAGTAGGCCGTTCAGGAGTAGTTTCAGGTGTTGGTTCAGATTCCTTAACACAGCTTTCTTCTGAAGCTGTGTCTGAAGGAGTATCTGATTGGTTGGACTCTTCGTGTACATCTATTTGTCTCTCATCTGTCTTAGGAGAATTGCTATTACCATCAGTATTATCACTTGATGATGAACTTTCCTCACTTGATGTGGAGACTTCAGAAATAAGTTTGGGTTCATTGTCTTCTTTTGTTGTGGAATCTGAGCTATTTTCGTCTATAGCCACAGGTTGTAGTTCTATCACAGGTTTAGGCTCAGTGTTTGCAGCTTCCTTTTCACTTGCAGACTCACTCGTGTCTTCAGCAACTTTATCTACTGATGATTGCGCAGTAAGCCTTTGCTCTGTCATTTCAGCATCCTCAACTTTGATTTCCGGAATGATTAAAGTAGGAGTACGAACTTCAGGCTTCATTTCAACATCAACCTTAGGTTCCACCTTTGGACTCGATGAAGTGGTTGCTTCAACTTTGGGCTCCTCGGTGGATACAGTTGCTTGGGGACTGGGCTCCGCACTAGGCTTGATTTCTTCTGGAGGTTCATCTGCACTAATATTAAGTTCAGGAGGTGTAACAGATTCATATTGGTTAGCAATTTTATCTTGAGTATCCATCGAGGTCTCTAGCTTAGCTTTTAATCGAGCCTCAATGTCATCTACGGAAATGTGGGCATCAGATGAGCCTGGCTGAGGCTCTGAGATCTGTGGTTGTTCAGCATTTTCCTTCCAAGACATATCTTCCATTTCAACATCGACATTATACTCGGAATTATTATCCGACCCATTTACAATAGGTTCAACTGGTTCACCATTTTCTGGTTCGGCATGACGCTGTATACCCGGTTCTCTGGTGCTTACAACTAAAATGTTCTTTTCAATCGCCCTCATGAACTTATCAACGCGATTGTACTGTTTACGCGGAAATGTGAGTAATTCACAAATTCTTTGAACTGTGAAGGGGGCAGAGGTGAAAGAATCTAGACGTTCTAATAGGCTGTTTTTCATGATATCGTAATTGAATGGATCCACGTTTGGATAAGGTGGAATGTCAATACCTGGATTTGTTTCGTAGAAATCGGTGATCACAGACAGCAATTTTTCTTTGAATAAACTTTTAACTAGTGACCATTGGTAGACCGGATCACCGGTCCGTGCTACGTATGCCAAGTATTCATTTAGCTCCTGCGGGATTGTTTTAGGTTTGCGTTTGGAGAAATCTTCAAGAAAGTGGAATATTTCTTCAGCGTTCTCCATTTTATGAATATTTGAAAAATTAATAATCACACAACAAACCACACAATCCACCACTCAACCATAACCATAGAATATTTTTTTTTAAACAGTGTTGAGTGTTTTTTTTTTTTTTTTTTTTTTTTATTATGGCACTAGCAGGCTTTGTGCCAATGTCAAGTAAAAAGGTTAGGAAACGGACGGGAGAGGTAATTCTCATGTCGTCACAGACTATTAATATATGGCCTCATGGCCTCTCTTGCCGATTAAAAAATAATTAGAAGATGTTAGTTACAATATTTAAATGTTACAATGATTTAGAAAACATTTTTTTTTACTTTGGATTTGATCGATATGCCATAAACTATAGCCGTAAGCATGCTGTGCAGGCATGCATGTTGTCATGCTGTGATTTTGACATTGACAGTTAAATTGACGTAATAATACCTGAGTGTCATTTCCCTGAAGTGGAATTTAAACAAAAGAAAGAATAAAGTTTAATTCCTGCTTTATTAAGTAAAGTACGTAAAATAATTCTACAAAAATGAATAGCTTGCTACGTAGGAGTATATTTCCAATTTATAGCAATACTTTGAAGTTATCATGTCGTTCATTCGCCGATGCTCCAATAAAACAAAAAATTGACGAAATAGTTAAAAATAATAAAGTGGTAGTATTTATGAAAGGTGTGCCAGATGCCCCACGATGTGGATTCAGTAATGCAGTTGTTCAGATAATGAGGATGCACGCAGTTACATACGACAGTCACGATGTCCTGTCGAATGAAGATCTTAGACAAGGTTAGTTTTTAACCTGATTCACGCATTTGATACATTTAAGTGTTGAGTTTACAATAATACTGTTATCATTGAAGTGGCTACAACTATGATAACAATTTTATGTTAGCTGCTTTATCATAAAAAGGTAAAGCTATTTAATGGACTCATAATCAAAAAAATGTTATTGGTATCTATACTAATATTATAAAAAAGCTGAAGAATTTGTTTGTTTGGTTGAACGCGCGCTAATCTCAGGAACTACTGGTTCGAATTTGAAAAATTATTTTTGTGTTGAATAGTCCATTTATTGAGGTAGGCTATATAACATCACGCTACAACCAATAGGAGCGGAGCATCAATGAAAAATGTTGCAAAATCGCAAAAAAATATTCCTTGTGAGAGCTTCCATTGCATAAATGGTTTAAGCTACGTAAAATCACTAAAGGTTGTCTCACTATAACCTTTTTAATGGTAATCAAATTTGTTCTAAAATATTGCATTATTTGCGAGGGTGTTTTTATAAATAAGGTATTTATCCTTATCCAAATAAATATATCACAAGTATTTATTCAGTTGGTACCAAATGGTAGAATAGATGATAATACTTTAATTTATAATATTATCAAGTGTGCCTGCTATAAAGTCTAACAAAGCTTGAATAATGAATAAATGTATAATTCATTTGGGTAAGTAGATAATAGTTGCTAATAACAATTTTAAATAATTTTCTATTCAACCATCATCATGACAAAATATAAGAGTCATTCAAGAACTCAACACTACACTTTACAATCAAAAGTGATGCAATCTTTACTTAATTTTTTTTTTAGTATTTATTGATCTGCTACATGGCGATCTGTTCCAGGAACAATAAGCCACTTTTCTGGCCGATAAAGATCTGTTAGAATGTTATCACCAAGATAATATTCCCACTTTAAATTCCGAAAAAACTAAATTCATCACCTTTACACTGAAAAATGATTATCAGCAGCCATCCATCCAATCATTGACAATACTTGCTCACACCTCTCCTTTCCCCCAAAATTCATTAACACACACACACTTTGTTTGAAAATGGTGATTGCTCCTGTTTCCAAACTACAGAAGGTCGACACTAGGTAGGTAATACGGGCTGTTGTCCGCAACTTCACGTCAATGCGCGTATTTTGCGTACGGGAAGGTCGACACTATTAGGTACCTGGGTGTTACCTTGGATTCTAGACTTACCTTTGCCGCTCATATTAGTAGTTAAAATTCCCAAATTCATCTTTGTTTTTAGGAGTCTTTGGTCAGTTCTGATCTGATCTGCCCATTGTATGTTGTGTCAATCGCTATTGACATATTGAATTACTTCTTAGGGTGGTACATTAAAATCAAACCTTTTACCTCTTGAAAGGGCTCAAAGGGCGGTTCTAAAGGTGGCACCGTCTCTTCCCTTCCATCATCCCACAAAAGATGTTTACAACTCATCAAATGTCCTTTCAATTCGTCAGCTTTTTATTCTACATGTTGCTTTAAAACAAAGATCTCTTATCCCTGTTTTTGTCTCCAAGAACAACAGTTAAAATTAAATTAGCTCGGAATTTCTTTCTTTTTCTTGGGCCGTTTCTATACAATAAACTAAATAACCTACTTTCAACACATCCTAAACAAAACAACGTTTAAAAGAGCATTGACTGACTGGCTTCTTTCCTTAGATTTCGCCCAAACTAAAGATCTTTTCACTACCATATCCTAGTTTTAGTGTTCCCAAAATAATGCACGCAACCTCATACACACACCCCACTTCCACATACTCATACACACACTCTCACACCCACATACATACACCCTACACTCTCATACATCCTTTGCATGTTTCCTAGATAAAAAATAAATAAAATCTTATTTGCAATATTTCTATTAATAAACTAAATAATTTTAATAAATTAAATCATGTTTAATAAATGACATAATAAATGAAGGAATTAATACTACTGTGATTTCAAAAAAACGTCTTCAGTACAATACTTGAAATATATAAATTGTTAACCTGGTGACCTGACTTACAGGTTTTGTAAAAAACTTAGTTTAGGTAGGCGCCAGTCTTCCACAAATTAAGTACAAAATTGTATCTGTAGACTAATTTAACTTTCAGCTGTAATTTGTGGTAAGAAAATAAATCTATTCTATTATAAAGAACACCACCAATAAGGTTACTATTATGTCCTCCCGGCATTTCTACCAATTTTATATATAAACATTGTTTTTGTTACAGGTATAAAAGATTACTCCAACTGGCCGACAATTCCACAAGTTTTCATAAATGGCGAATTTGTTGGAGGCTGTGACATAATGCTGCAAATGCACCAATCAGGTGAGCTTATTGAAGAACTGAAGAAGGTTGGCATAAAGAGCGCGCTTCTAACAGCAGAAGAATCTAAAAAGGATGCTGAGAAATAATACAGAGTGGTTTTTAGGCTTTAATATGTTAATAGTTAATAGATATGCATAGGATGTTATAATTTATTGATATGTTTTTCATGTGACTATTTAGTGGAATATTGAAAATTCTGATTTTAACTGTTATATGTATTATATAATATTTAATATATTAGTATATAGTATAGTGTATTTCATCTGTATCTTATACTAGCAAACTAGAATACATATCGTATTCTAGTTGATTTTTTGAAATATAATTATGAGCACTGTTGACTTGGTTTATATTAGGGATGCCGCGATACGCCTTTTTGCCGATACGATACCGATACCGATACTCTTATCAAAATATCGGCGATACCGATACCGATACCGATACGCTTACTGAATTCAAAAAGGAAGGTAGATTAAATAAAACACAATTAATCAATAGTTTTAGTAATAAAAATTAACATTTATATGATTGTTATGGAATTATCAATTGTCGAAATTTCAAAGTGATTCCATATACCTAGCACTTTTGTGTTTTGAAATTGATATGACTACTATTTATTTTATTTGACTCAAACGACTAGTTATAAATGACATACAATACACAAACAATTACGATATGTAATTCTTAATCTTATTTGCATGGAAAAATACTACGCGCAACAACATTCAACCTAACGAAATGGGATAGATGTGCGAGTGCGAGGCCAAAGCGGGCGGGCGAAACAAAACACTGAATAAAGCGCGGGGTTTCCCCGAGCAAAGTTAGTTCGTGCCTCGTTTGCAACGAAATAGACGGGACAACACGCGCGTTTACATTACATTTTTAAAGCGCGAAATTTGAAAAGTATCGTTGAATCGGCCATAAAAATATCGCCGATACCGATATATCGGCAAACCTGAAGTATCGCCGATATATCGGTATCGGTATCGGTATCGGATGCATCCCTAGTTTATATGTTTTTATTTTCTTATATTAAAACCTATTATTAAATATTATTTAGGTAAAATAACAAAATAAAAGAAAATAAAATAGTTTAAGAGCTCTTTATTAAAGTAGCTGTACATTCGAGTTAGTATACTTTTGGGCACATAAGTCATTCTTATTCTACATACGCTGCTGTCTCATTGAAACATAATTGGTTGGTTTAACAACGCAGTCATTATTAAAAGACAAAAATATGGCAGATCATTTATTATGAGTACCTACTCATTCCAATACTCTCATAAAAACGAATTTCATATAAAATGATAAATAAATAGATGCAGGCAAGCTATGGCAATCTATGATATAAATAATTTGTGTGACACTTCCCTGCAACATTTATAAATTTAGAAAACTTAAAACAATACTGTGCCTACCATCAAAGTATTATAATTACTAATGGCAGTAAATAAAAATTGATCTTTTATAAATAATGTTTGCTTATAAATAAAAAAAAATATAACAAAAACATTCTCACAATGTAAATGAGTCTTATTTTGGTGTCACACATTAGTCAAGCCTAACATTAGCACCATTTTTATCTTACAAATAATTTTTTTTGTGACTTCCCTGAGAATTTCTTATAAAAGTTAAAAATACCTAATGCTAATGTATAAATAGAGTGTTGTAAACATATAAAATGATTTCTCTGATTTGAGCCAAAAGGTTACTAAAAATTAGGAAGGAGTTTTATGGTATGAAAGTTAATGGCATTTTTGGTTTGAACATTGCACATAATAATATTTAATATAGAACTGTTTTATAGACTAAATTATTCCACAAAAATTGTTAGCTCTACATTGACCTCGGTTTAGGGCGATTTCTGAGGGGTAGGTCAATGTAAGGGAAATAATCTTTGTGCGCCATTACGTCGCCGCTGTAGCCTCGGGCCGTCGTGTTAGTACTGAGCGCGGCGAACGCGCGCCATCTTAGCTACCCTCCTTGACTGATGACGTGGATGACAATGTCCTATGTTACGACTTCTGCGACCTGCGTCTGAGTAAAAATCATTTCAGTTTCTATAAATATGACTATTCAACAAAACATGTAGGTAAGCATGGTGGGCGTTAGGCAGCAACCCAATGGCGAACTGGAGGTTTGCCAAATACCGTCGTGCGCTCGGGGGATTTGAAAGCCTGGGTGTTTTTTAAATAGTTTATTTAATATTATCTTCAGAGTTAAGTCTATGAAATAAATTAATTAAAAATGTACATTTTCGTCGTGATGTACCTAAAGGTCGGTTTCGCCATAGAGTGCGGTGGAGAACGCCATGTAGTCGAGCGCGCCGCCGGGGGCGCCGGGCCCGCGGTACGGCGGCATGCGCGCCACGCAGTACTCCGCCTGGTCGGGCGGCAGCTCGCGCCTCAGCTCGTCCGCGGTGATGTAGGGCTGCCGAACATAACATACATTAATCGTTATGAGCCTGTAATAATTGTCCAACTGCAGGACAAAGGCCTTTTCTCATACAGAGAAGGCACGAACATCACGCTTGCTCAAGTAGGGCTGCCGATTCAGACTTATAGTCCAGGTTTCCTTCACCAACGTCAGTTATGTCCAAGATAAACTCAGAAAGTATCATCTCCAATTCCAAAAATTAACAGACTTTAAAGATGTGTTGTTGTTACCTTGTCGCCGGCTAAGATCCTAAAGCTGTCGATGACTTGTTCAGCGGTGTCTGTGTCTGTGGATTCCCTTGTCATGAAGTCCAGGAACGAATCGAACGACACGTAACCTGCGAACAAGAAGACAGATTTAAATGTTTAAGCTTTAGTTTATTACTTAATATAGAAGACCAGCGAAAAAACAAACGTTGTCGAGCCTTCAGTGGCTTTCGATAAACTGATCTGGCTTTAATAGAAAAATGCTTACCTGTGTTGTTTGGGTCGACAACAGCGAGAATGCGCTGGAAGTCGAGTTCTCCTTGCCTGTCCTTGCCAATGCTGTATCCGAGAGACACCAGGGACGATTTCAATTCTTCGGGTGCTAGGCGGCCTGTGAATGAAACAATTTTTGTCTTTACTCTATTTTCGAACAAATTGTTAAAAAAAGGTGGTGAAAGGTTGCGGAAATCCACTAGATTAAAGGAACGGTCATGTGGCCATGCTTAGGGGAAGTAATGTAAGTCAAGTCCAGTCCAAGTCCAGCAGTGGACGTATTTCGGCTGAATGACTATGATGATTTAAAAAGGCTAGTAAAATAGGATTTTTTAATTACCGGTGCGGTTTTTGTCGAAGTGGTTGAAGGAAGCACGGAACTCGGTGAGCTGTTCCTGGGTGATGCCCTTCGAGTCACGGGTCAGGATCTGGTTCTCAACTTCGTTGATAGTGCGGTTGATGGAAGTCAGAAGTTGTTCCCAGCCGACGCGCAGAGTTTCCATTGTGTATTGCGAATACCTGTAAAAGAAATGGTACGTAGATTATAATAACCGAATTCTTGGTTTTGCCTAGAGTTTGTACAAGATCGTACCTAATTATAGCTGTTGGTCGGAATAATTTGAGTATGTATTATAATTTCCAAAGTATGGGGAGTTAGTTTTGGATTGTATGGTGTGTTTCAGTAATTTATAGAAACTCGTTAGGTTCCTACGTGTTACTCTTAGTTTTATAGTGATTTGTGTTGACTTGCCTGTTCTCGAAGATCATGCCCTCCTGCACGGCCTGGTGGATGCGCTCCAGTTCCTCGATGTGTGGCTTGTACGCGTACACACCAGCCTCGTACTCCTTGAGGCGACGCAGTTGGTCTTCCAGAGAGCCCTGATAAAAACGATTGTATTTCATTTATTATTTGTTGCACAGATCGTCTGAGGACGAGCTATCGTTGCCTGACTAAATTCATCTCACATTTTGCAAACCTCTAATTACTAAATGAAGGTAGTTAATGCTTTGGTTTGCACCGAATTACGTGGCATTGAATTTCGGTTATCATGTCGGATTGGAAGGATTTATTTAGATTAGATTACAGCTCATTCATAGAAAAATGGTTCTCTTATTCAACTTAAAAAGCTAATAATCTTTGAGTTGCGTAAAGTTGCAACTAATTGCGTTTGGCAATCGTCGCTAGACGTAATTGATGGTCGATATGTGATGAACGTAATCTTACCTGCAGACCCATTCCGATGGCGGTGACGGCATCCATTTGCCTTTCGATCCAGGGTCCGACGGCGTTGGCCTTCTCGGCGAACTGGCGCCTGAGGGTCTCGTTGTTCTGTTGCTTGCGAAGTTCGGCTGCGAGCGTGTTGTCGCGCTGGGGAACCAGCTGCCTTACGTCTGACCACTTGCGGTTCAGTTCCTGAGGTTCAGAAAACAGTTGGTTAAGTTTTGAAATTATGTGGGAGCTCTCTCATACAACAAACGTTTTTTTTTTCGGCGTTTTTGCCTTGTGGTACGGAACCCTTCGTGTGCGAGTCCGACTCGCACTTGGCCAGTTTAAAAAAATAGTAAGACTCATTAATTAATCGTGTGCGAGTCCGACTCGCACTTGGCCAGTTTAAAAAAATAGTAAGACTCATTAATTAAAATACGTAGTCTAACGCAGACCTTTTAAGGGTCTCGTCGCGCGTCGTCACGTCATAACATTTTATTTGCTTGTGATAATTGCATAAATACAAAACATACGTGAGCAGTAAGAGTAGTGTAGGGGTTCTCCAGACCACCAGGGATCTGGTGCTGTTTCACGATGGACTCAACCTGGTGCACCAGGTTGACTATCGCCTGAAATAAGAGTATCATGTGATTAGAAAACGGTCTCAACATCATTGAAATGCTTTATATTTCTGATTTACTGACTCAATTAACAATACTTCGCATCTTGGAAAGTCATGTTGTTTATTTATTTTAGATTACCAACAAAGGATACATTACAATACAATTATAATGTATATTCTTCAAATTTTTTTAAAATTAAATTGTGTAAAGTATACATTATCCTGTAATGTACATTATTACGGATAACCGCAGCTTCCATATTATCGAATACTGTTATGCTGTCGTATATTTAACGCAAAAAGGGATTATAAATGGTAACCTTACTTGGTATTCCTTGTCAGCCTCTCCGAGAGTGGCCTTGAAGCGAGCATGCGCGTCCATGAGACCGGAGATCTCTTCGATGGTGTGGACGATGAACATGTCCACGAGATCCTCCCGGGTGCCATCCAACCTGAACAATAAATAGACATTTTTATTTACGGATCATTATAGATGCGCTTCTGAAGAGGATGATTATGATTTTACATCATGTTTTGGTTGGTTTTTGGATTTTGCATAAAGGTTGTGTCAAAAATTAACTACATCTCTTGCTGTGGGAGACCTAGGGATAGAATGTTTTCCGCCTCTGCGATAAAACATTCAATTCGATTTCAAATAGATTCATTTTGTTATGTTTTATGTACAGACGCCAGCACATCAAGCTACCCGAAACTGTAAAATTTTCCCAATCAACTTTGAACCTTATGCTTTAGCGATAAAGTTCAAAATCTATCTATATTAGAGAAATTTGACAGATTGTAGTAACTTGATGTGCTGGCGTCTGTACTTGGATTTGATAGCGTAGTTTGCAATTAATACACCAAACCACACTGGACCCGCGCGTTGGATTACTGCCCACTCACAGAGAGTAGGGTAGTACTGGGAACATAATAGGCTGATTATGCATGTCTTCTTCTTCGTGTCCATTGCACGACGGTTATTAAATTTAGCTGCCCCAAAACTTCGTTCACAGCATTCTCGGTGGCAGCGCAGAGGTCACTTTGGCTGCATTTTTGGGGCACAGGTGATCCTGCCACCTGTGCCCCAAAAATGCAAATGCAAAATGCAATGCAAAAATGCAAACGCAGGAGGTAGAGCATAGTTTGCGACATAGCTCCAGTAGTTGCTAGATAGTACAGTGATCACATACCAGTTGTTGAAGGGCGCGGCGCGCTTGGCGAACTCGAGGTGCAGCAGGTCGATCTGCTCCAGCACGCGCTCGGCGTCGTCCAGCGCGTGGCGTCGGCGCTGCGTGAGCGCGCCCAGGCGGTCCCACTGCGAGCAGATGCGCTGGCAGCGAGCGTTCACACTCGCCACGTCGTGGTACTCCAGGGTACTGCGGAACAGAATAGGTTCATTGTTGATAAGCTAGTTTTAGTTAAGGTTGCAAAGTGCCAACCAATCCGGACCGCCTTTGTCAACGATTTTTCCTAAACACGTCATTACGTCATACCGAATTAATTTCGATAAAATCTTTTATCGTAACTTCCTGGTATAAAATAAGATTGATTTATTTACTCAAATACTTAAGTACATTATGTGCAAAAGACAAAAATGAGCACCTACACTAAGGCTAGAAGCAGTTGCACCATTTGTTTGCAATCAAGAGTGCCGGATATCTATGAAGATTTCGACACGATAAAATATTTTTATTAAATTTATCAGATTCGGAAAGTTTGGTTCAACAGTGTCTATAGAATATTAAAGGTTTCTTACTTGAGTTCCTGGGCAATAGCAGCGATCTGCTCGACGCGGTCCTGGTGTGCGGCGAGGTCTGACTCGAAGGCCTCGTGCTTCTTCTTGAGAGCCTTGATGTCGTACAGCTTGCATTGACGGAAGTCTTGAGATTGCAGCATCTCCTCCTTGCCTGGAATTTAAAGTGGATTGGTTTTGACATTGTGTTTTGGTAACTTGATTAAACTGTTTGATGACTCGTAAATTTATTTTTGGATTTCAAAAAGTTTTTTTTTTTACTATGTTTTAAAAATTCGTTTCTTTTCTCTCTTTCAAGGGATGATTTAAAGGCGAAAACATGAATCATTTGTCCCCCCAAATCGTATGCGATTGGCTTAGGAAAAGGCCGAAAATTACCTCACCGCTTATAAAAAAAAATATCGGTAGATTTTAGTATTCACCTCTGGTCCAGTCTTCGTGGATGTCGGCTTTGTGCTTGAACTTCTGGGCCAAGTACTCAAGACGCTCAAGGCGCATCATCTCGCTCAACAGCCATTCTTCGAATGCCTTCTCAGAGATCTCCAGGCCCTTCCAAGCTCCGGCGATGTCCTTGAAATATTATCAGTATCGATTAGATTTGCTCATGGTCCGAAAAGTGGTCTTGCTCTTTCAATACGAACTTAGATGGATAGATATGAAGGGTTAGAATTGATGAGACTAAGGACCAACAATTGTAGCGATATTACTATGGCACTGGAAAACTTAACTTGTGCCAATAGTAATAAATAAATAATTTATTAAACAAATAGTGTTCTTACATTTCCTTATAACTAAAGTACAAATAAACTACTTGTAAAATGATTGTTACTAGGGCAACATATTTTTAATATTTAACTTGTGGACCACACTAGGTTAAACAAATTGGAGTGGTATTTTTAATTGATCCTTGATACCTAATAGTTAATAGCGGAGGAATGAGGAAAATGTCGTGAGGAAAGTTTTGAGTCTGATTGTGGATGGCTTTAAGAGGACCAAAAGAAATGATAATGGGATATAGGGAAAGAGAATGATGATAATAGTAACAATACTAAGTACTAACATTAATAAGGATGATGGTAATACTTACAGAGACCATCTTGCCTTCGGTGGGCATGTACGCGGGGCGGTTGCTCAGACGGAGCTTGGTCTGCAGGGTGTTGAAGTTCGTCTCCAACTTGGCCTTCTGCTCGACACGTGGCGGCTTGTGCTTACGCCTGAAAAATAATTATTGTCAACGATTGTGGTTGCAGAAGACTGTGCCGAAAAAATATTGATCGTTGTTCGGTTTATGGCAATAGCTTTGTTTGCACCATCTTATATGGGTTATAAACTTATCTATTTGGGGAAATGTGGGTGTGATCGATCTCGGCACAACTTTTCAGAAAATACAGGCGTGATAAGTTCGCTATGAATTGGGGTCACTTATCGCCATTTCGAGGATTTGGCATTTATCCTACACGAAACGGCAACTTTAATATTGTAAGATGACTAGGATTCAAACTTAACTTTGTTATCATTTGACAAATGTGTTAATTTTGTTATTATCAATGCTTTTAGACTTTTATAAATACTCCAAACGATGTATACCTGTAAGTACGGTAGTCTTCCAGTTTTTTCTGGCAACCGGCAAGAGAGTTGTCGGTTTGGCGGCTGTTCAGCCAAGGCATGGTACGCCTGATCCAGTCCAGCAGCTATAAAATTTAAAGCCATTTATAATATTTACTGCAACATAAAATATTTTAAGTACGCAACAGTGGGAGAGTGTAGGTAGGCGTGCAAAGAGATGTCGCATTAAATATTTTATGGAACAGTCGTCAAGGACTAACCGATCACTATTACATATATTACATCTTAGCTTTTCACTTTCTCTGCGTTTCAATTGATCTTATCATGTTTGCCTGGTTATTTTTAAGAAAAAGCTCTTGCGCTGTTGTGTTCTGGTAATGATGGGATACTTACGTCACTGGCAAGACGCTCATACTCTTCCATGAGGCGTTCGTTCTCCTGGTTGACTTTAAGAACTTTGCAAATGCGGTTCGCGGCGGTCTCAGCCTGTGAATTGTACATAAGATATCTTTTACATTTATGAAACGTGTTTGTCGATTAAACTAGGTCTTACTAGTTTAACGACAAGTTTAATTTTATTCATCTGATATTTAAATACAATGAAGCTTTAAAAAACGGAGCAATGAGGTTTTAAGTACTATTTTCGCCCCAAATTCAAACCAACTTAATCAAGATAGATTAGATTCGATTCGATTTTGTTCAGAAAACTGCAACATTTGCATTCATTAGTAGGTTCAGATGATACAAACCTTTTGTGCACCAGAGAAGCAATGGTAGTATGAAGAGACGTATGTCATGACCGCACGCTCGTCCGGCATCGCTGTGTTCTGCAGATCTGACAAGCGGCACGCAAGCGACACGGTGTTAGTTCTCATGCGATGTATCATGAATTATTATTTCCTAGTAGAATGCTTGTGTTTTATCTTTTGAAAAATAAAATCATTAATATCCTCGTTTACTCAACGTTTAAATGGTCTATTAATTACCTTTTAATCATAACAGAATGCAGCATTTGAATTTATTTTTGGTCGAAAAATCATCTTTAAATACAACAGGCAAAAATACGTTGAAAAACTTGGTATTATAACAACCCGCATTGTCTTATCACATTTAATCGTAGTACCTACTTCAAACAGGAAATTAATTAAGTGCTAATTGACAGTGTTCAACTGAACATCTACACAATAAAATAAATGACGAGTTATTTCAAATAACTGCGAATTATGAGAGCGATTAATTAGAACACAAGCATTCTTTCGTTTGATATCAATAAAATATTGTATGAGTTAACAACATAAAGCTTATTTTTATTAAAAACGTTTGTAGCACATTTCATAATTATTTAGGTACGGGGTTTGTTGCTTGGAGTCGGTATAAAAATAATATAGTTAGGTATATTTTGGTTCTTACACATCATAAATATATTTTGGAGAATTGGCATTTCTTGAATACGTTTTTGGCATAGGATATTTGACCTCGGGAGACCTTTCTACGCTTACTCGATACATCAAAAGCCAGTCATCGTCAGTAGATGGGGTATGATGACCAAGGACTGATCAGGGATTGGGTCGAAAATGTAAACTTATCGTCACATTTATTTAAGTCCCTTCCGAAGTATTTTTATAACTAGTCTGTGAAACTCTTCCGAGGTCTTTAGTATTAGTTTATCAACACTGACAGTTGGAGGTTCTTTAACATAAAGCGAGGCACTCATCATGCTATAAGTTACACACAAAGGCCTGGCGTTAGGGTTCGGGTATCAAACGCGGAAATGGCGGTAACGACTGGCGGCCATTTTACATTTGTTTAGTACCTGTTGAGCGCCTTGGAAGGCGTGGTAGTAACACGACACATAGGTCATAATGGCGCGCTCGTCCGGCTTTGGTGTGTTTATTAAGTCTGCAATATCCAGTTACAATTTATATGTGTTGTCCATTTTTTGACAACCATTTAGAAAATACTGAAATGCGGCAATTTGGCAGTGAAGGGTCACGTATAGTCTCATATCTCATATTGAAATATGAAGAGGAATCGTCAGAGCTTTATTTGCTCTTGTCGTTGCTTTGTGTAAAACTTGAGCGTGAAGCTTATCAAGCGTGTCTTACCGTCGGGGTCCAACATGCGGGGGATGTCGAGATACTTCTCGGCCACATCGAAAGCCGTGTTTAAGTTCTCTAGAGGGTTGTCCTTGGACAATTTGCTGTAGTCGATGAGGTCGGGCCTGTGCCTGTGGATCAGGGCACAGAAGGCCAGACCGTCCTTGAAGGACAGATGGAAGTTCTGGACATTGACATTCTTGTATGGGGCTGTCTTGCGTTGGCACCAAAGCAGCAGACCTTCCTGTTTAGCAAACATATAAATTCAATTGATGAAAAATGATAAAAAGGAAATTGGTAGCGTTATCAACAAAACTGAAGAATAGGCATTGAAAGTCTGTTGACTGCGATGGGAACATAGTTATACAAATGATGGCAAATTCTCAATAACATACATGAGTAACTGTGCTGTTAAAATAGCATCCTTATTTATCGATAATAATTTTTAACATCAACAAATCAATTTACAAACTTGGGTTTGTAAATTGATTTGTTGATGTGAAAAAATGCATTGCGAATTTAATTATATTCACATTATTACCGTCGATGACTAATATCTGTTACACAAGTATGTTGTTATAGGTTCATTGAAACGATTGTATATGGACAATATGGTCGTTGGATTGTGGATTTACCTTGGCGGTCATCTCTTCCACTGAGATGTCTTGGATGGCGAATCGCAAGATAATGGTCCAGATCATACCCAAGGTCATCTTAAGGTTGCCATCGACGATTTCTTCGGCACCAATGGACACCAATTTCACACCTGAAAAGAAATGGCATCTATAGTAGCACTTGTTGAAAAATTACGTCGTGCGTGATACAGAGGAAACTAATTTATAATATTTGTATATAAAAGTCTTTGTAGGTAAGTTCTAAGTATTACATGTTGGCGTCATACCATAAAACTGTATTTGGATGTTATGTTAATAATAATTATTGTGTTTGCTTTTATAGAAACATGAGTGAGTTCTTGTATTGTGGTTAATAGTCATAGTGCACAGCTAAGTGAATATTAATGGCACAGGAGGATAATTCCTGATAATATTAAATTTTATTAAACGTACTCTTCCTCAAAACTGCCGATTTTTATAATATTGTAGTGTTTGTTTTTGTTTTGTCAGCACTCTTTTCGTCACTACTAGGTCTAGTAGTTCTCAGTATAGACTAAGCTAGCGGGTACAGTTATAATGACAATTTTAACAGTACCTAGCATGATTTCATGTTGACATAAACTGTAGGTATTCGAGAAGTTTTATGTCCCTCTGAATCCATGGAATAAGTGTTTGTTACCAACCTATTACTGTACTGTTTATTTTTCTCATAAAGTTGGTTTCTCTGTCCTCATGTTAATAAAATTTATATTATTTAAGTATTTGGATCCCTTTTCACTTTTTTTTAACTTTTGTTTTTTAGAAGCTCCCTCTCCTTAAGCATGAGAGTCCAATACTGTATTTAAGTCCTTTGGACTTCTTACTTTCATACTCTATAAGTAAGTCTTTATTTTGTACCGCTTGCATCATGTTTGGCAATAAAATACGAGCATTGTATTGAAAACTGCAATGAGTGTAGGAGTAATAGGGACGGGTTCTGTGCAAATCGCCTACGAATCACTAGTATTAAGCAATCAGTTAACTTGAATTGCCCATTACCATACCTACTGCATGCATACATACATAAAGCCAAATCTGACTTTATGCACTTTGAGATTAAATGGCAAAATGTGCAATGCCTTCTTCTTTGTAATCGTTTTGTTATCTAAATCAGAAGCAATTAGGGACGTACCTACGAAAAAGATTAGACATTCAGAAGAGACATTCAGTAGACGACCACTCAAAGATATTGATTGAATACTAAGTAAAAGCAATATTAAGTAGTCGATTCATTCATTCGACAAAGTGTAGCTATGAAAATATTATAATTAAGACTAAGTACTGCTTTCCTTTTCATTCAATATAGATTTGGCACAACAGATGTGACCTACTGTGTAGACTTTTTGAAGAACAATAGCTGATATATTTACCTTTAGAGGCAATGAAGTCCAAAGCCTTGTTGACGTTAGCGATTTTGTGGAAACGCATTTTGCCGCGGTCGGGCTTGGGCAGGGTCTCGCCGGAGATAACCTCCAGCAGTAACATGAGCTTCAACCCATTGCGGAAATCGTCGTCGATGTTCTCTATACCGGTACCAGCCTTCCTAAGGTGGCTGTTGCACCATGCTGTGAAGGTCTGAAAGCGAAAGTGAGAATTGTTTGAGCGTTTTGTTTACATAGCAGGAAAGGTGACAGAGTCGTGTTTCGTAATACCCAGCCAATGTTTGTTCATAGAATTATTTGCAATTTGTAAGCTATGCATTCAAATTGCGTGTACAGCATTTTGGTAGTGTACGTGCGTAAAAAATTGTAAGTGCTTAAGAAATAGTGACGAGTACGATTCACATTTTAATTTGTTCCAACAAATTAATCGGAAATACGACATTGGACGTATACATGTGTCGTTAATCAATACTGCAGTTGCATCAGGTAGGGGAGCGGGCGGCCGAGGGGTCCGACCCTCTCGCACTGCCAAATTCGCTGGCGGTTATTAGCACCCGCCACAGTGGGTTTGCAATTTCGACTCAGACTGTAGAAACAGGAATGTTTGTTACTATGAACATTGTCTGTGAGAGTACACAATAACACAATATTTTGGAATAAATTAGAATATTACAAGTTTAGATTTAAGTAGTTTAGTATTCCATGTCCATCGCTTTGTTCGTTCAAAGCATAATGTGAAACACAAAAGAGTTTTAAAATTCCTTTGTTTTTAAAATCAACTAATTCGGCGTGCGTTTAAACGGATGTAGATATGAATGTATATTTTTAGTTATTCAAATACCACTATATAGCAACGGTCACGCAGTCGTCGCCGTTAGCTTGATTGTATCATTAACTGACTGGTATCGAAAGCCGAGCCGACCGAATAAAGACCTAATTCTATTGTAATGGACGTTGAACAAGATCTGAAAGGCAGTATAGTTCACGAACGCCGCTCCTATGCGAATTCACAAACTCGATTGGTTCCGGAGGTGGCGTCAAGGTCGGAAATGATAAATAGAATTCAATGCATTCAACAACAGACTGCGTGACCGTGCTGGACTAAAGCTGAAGTTGACAATTAATTCAGAGAATAGTACACTTCAATTGCCTTACGTCATCATTCTGTTGATTTCAGCGCAAGTAGGTTACCTAGTTGTTAGTCTCATCCTAATTAGTACTTACGAAGAAATTGAAAATCATGGTATTATAGACGATTGCATAGATACCTGACTGATTAAAGTCGATGAAGTAGATAACTATGCTATTGTTAACCAGTTCACAGACAAGGTAGGTAGACATAAACAAAGGCATGTGAGACATGAGCAAAAAATTCTACCTGCAAGCACATTTGAATTCAAAGGTTCGCGTTACAGAAATTTGATTCTTTTGTCGATGCTTTAAAAAGTATTTTGCTATAATAAACGTGTGACATAGAATTATCGAGCACCTATAGTATCCATGGATACAATGTGAGGTTAGCGAAGATGCCGTCACTGGGGAACATTAAAGTGACCGAACTGCATTCTGAGATCGTAATGTATGAATCATCTTTGGATCTTGATTCTTGGCACAGGACAGAAAATAATAATAATGTACCTTCCATTACCACATGACCTACAATATGCAGGTGAAGGTATAAGTCGCTTAGCTACCATATGTCATAAATTAACAGCGCAGTTAACCGCGAATGGGAGCGCACGTCGTAAAGACGTTTCATTTATTATGGTTTATGTGATATTTCGTAAAAAAGAAAGTTTTGTATTATTGATAGTAGCGATGATTTATCGGGGAAAACGTTCGACAGCATCGGATATATGCGCAAAAGGTCGGGTAATGGGTACAACCGTTATGGTGCATTAAGGAGATGGTTATCTTCCGTGTAAGTATTTGCGTTTACTTAAATGGCTATCACTGAAAACGCTGACTGCACCTCCCTTCTTTATTGAGACAGACTTAGTGACTTTGTTTTAAATTAGTTTGGATTCGACATGAAATTGCAAGGAATTCTGTACTCGAGGCACCTTGGACTAGGTGGAATTTAAAATATGATTTAGTAACGACGTTGTCACATAAATGCGACCTCGTGTAAACGGGAATACCAGCGTCCCTGAGACAAAACACACATCGTGACCCAGAATATGAAAATAATCCCGCGTCACCTTGCAACTGCCACCACGGCCAGCGTCGATCTAAAATAAGGCACGCAGGTGTAGACAGCGGACTATTCGAGATGTGTAGAATGTGAACTAGACTGAAGATGCGTTGTCATTGAAGCGTTTAAATATTGTTGTCAACGTGCTAATGGGCGAGGTATGAAAGCTGTATTGTCACTTGCACAAAAGTAAGCAGAAACTGTCGCTGCAAATGTGAGGCTGCGTTTATCTAACGCGGTCAAACACGTTTAATATAAATTTTTAGAAACTCAACAACGTATTCATCCATGGTCGAATTCTTTAGATGAATTCTTCAGAAACCAGTATACGCACTTAGAAAACTTAGGATAAACTTTGAAAGGTTGTTTCAAGGTAAACATGGCAAGGTAATAACGGCAGCTGTTGTGTGCTACCATTCAAATAGACAAACGACTCGCCTTGGGAGCTAAATGTTTCACTTTCTTTGATCCTTACAATCGAGAAATAACTGTACGAAATGACCGACGACTCTTCGAAAAATGGTAACAATCTGAAATTACTAATGACATTGAAAAGGAACACATGACTAAACTGATATGCGAGCAACGCCAGGAAGTTATTGAGCTCATTGAAAACGTTTCAAACGATAGCTTCGTTGACACTGTTCTTTAAGGTCGTTTAAATGATAGTCTAATTTCGTTAATTAAAAAATATAAATGCGATGGAGCATACACGGGACATGAAATACGCAAACATGCTCTACAATAGTTTTGCCAAGAAACTTTAAACCTGTACAAATGTTACGTTGATGAGGTAGGATGAACGCAGCTGTATCCAGTTATTACAGCTATTTCTAGAGCCCGCAAGCCAATAACTATTTGTTGAACGCGTGCTTTGGCTTCTGACGCCTGTAGTTATATTACATGCCCTCTATTTGTCTTTAGTAAATAACAAACCTGTCAACTGGTTATGATTTATGCATAATTCATATGGATTGCCAAACTGCATTTATATGAGCAATTAGGTGCCAGGTAAATGAGCGCTGGCATGATCTAGTGCTTAAATCTTAGCAAGGAATGTTCATTCATCATTAGATGAGGCGACTGTCTCATTTTCCGCTTCAATACCTTCGAAGATTTAGTGCTTAGATCCGCATTTATACATTTTCAAGATCGGTTTAGGGTTATTGATGTCAGAAATCCGAAGGGTCCTTATCAATGTCTAAATTAGGTGATCGATGGCAAAATTACCTATATGGCAGGTCTCACAATGGTCAAAGGTTACAGCGTTTATGTTATCCAACAGACTTGTCTGTTTACGAAGCGACGTTATTTATGTGATATAAAGTTAGGTAATCATAAAAACATAAATATGAAAGTGACTATTAAACGATGCCTGTGTTGTTTGGAAAGGCTGTTTCCAGTTTCGGGCGATCACTTTATCTTCTATGAATATTCAATTCATAAAAATGAACAGATCAAGGAAAGCTCGACATGTTCGTTGAATTATTTAACAGAGAAACGACACGAATTAATTATGTTCGTTACGCACAGTTTGAAACTTTGGAATATTTTTAAATTGTTAATATTTTTTTTATTGAGCCTCATTATTTATCTAAGTTTTGTTAGGCGACATGTGTAAAGTGAACGCCACACATGTATTTTTTATTGCCCAATAAATTAGTCTTATTATGATATTATGAATTTAAGTAAAAGCTTTATTATCCAATATTATTTCTGTTACGTAATACTATTTTTTTAATCGTTTTAATTAAAGTCACTGGAAATGAATCTAAAGCGAAAATAATGAATTTCTCACAATAATTATACGATCTTTTATAACCCATTTTTATTTTCATTTGCATGACAGAAATTGTTGTTATTTACTTTATTGTGCTCATTACGAACACCTTGCGTCATTAAATGTTTATATAGGTAGTCTCCAACCTTTGGTTCCAAGTTAAACAGTCGGAACGCTTTATGAATGTTTATTAATTAAATTAAATCTAAAAGTATGGTTTTTTATATGTTCATTCATAGCAATTCTGTACTTAAATCGTAGCATTTATAGTGTTCCATACCAATATTATCTATGCGCAACTGTCTTTGTCTATTTCTGACGTTTTCATGGCTAAACCGCTGAATTTTGATAGTATATTTTCTTATAAAAAGTTTCAAGCTGAATCTTGAAAAATACATAATTATGCATATTTTTAACAGGAAGAATTGTGATGTGGTGAAATAAGGTGTCGAACTTTGTTTGAAGAAATTAAATACAAAATTCACGTGGACGTAGTCATCGACAAAATGCTAGTGTACAATAAAATATATGTAGATTTCAGGGAGCCTAAAAAGGCAACTTTGGCAGAATCATAAAAGGATAACATTATGAATCATAATGTTCAGTAAACTGTTAAGTTAAACGTATCAAATCCCATTGGTGAAGGATTTTCAGTTTCTTTTTTGTCTGTGCTAAAATACCAATCAATCCAATCCAAATCCAATCCCAATCTCTTTGATTATGCCTACGCAGTGCAGCGAAAAAAAGAAAAACACAGACTGTCTTCGCCATATTTTTTTGATTCATAATGTTATCCATTTATGATTCTGCCAAAGTGGCCTTTTTGGCCCCCTGGTTCCTATAAACTTAAACATTGCTTTTGTGAGTTCACCCACAACATTTAATTCAGCAAGCAGTTGCACATACATTGTTAAGTAATTTTATTTTTATATTATTGCATTAGCATTAAGCACTACTGTTAGTTATGTTCTTAGCGGAGCTCTCTATAATATATTTGAGATAAGGAGACCAGGAGACCCGTAGCACAGGTTTTACTTAGTATGGGCTTCTGTCTCCCATCTTCAAATTGTGTGAAAAAAATAAAAAACATGCTTCGTCTAAGACCTTTGGCCCAAAATGCTCTAAATGGTGTCAACATGACCTAAAGCGCGGTCACTGTGGCACTGCATTGAAAAGAAAGAGAAGCGCGATGCAACAGTGGCAATTTATTGCAAAATATGAAGCAATTATCTATTAACAAAAAATTCTATTGTTTGGACAAAGAAATTAAAACACTAGTGCTTTAGTATGATGCTTGTCTGTCTGACAAAAAATTAGAATGATTGTATGTATATTAGTATGGTTTTTTTTTTGTAAAAAGAAAGTTTTTAGAGGTATCTTCATGATTTTTTACGTGACAACGTCTAATAAATCGATGAAGCTGGTTGCACTCACGAAAAAACATGACTCATGTAGCGTTACCTCGCGGCCTCGCTCTGTAGCGTTCCATGGCGGCTTGAAGTGCAAGCGAATATTAACAAATGCAATGGAACTATTGCATCAGTATTTTCTTATGACGTTGTTACGTTCAACTATCGTCAGTAAACCGACTTTACAGACAACCGATTTTTTTCTATCGTATCAAATTAGTTGTATTATGTTTACCTAGTAGGTATATATCCTGAAGAATATCATGTATTTTTCTGATTTTGTTTACTGTAGTAGATCATATATTTTTATTGTTTCTAAAACTTGCTTTTTTAAACGGTTTTATTTATTTGCGTTTAGGTCCTGTAATCCGCTTTGTATCCAGCTTCCAAATATCCTATATATGTAGGTAGATACACCTCTGCTTAACCTTTCGGGGAATACAGGCGTTATGTTATGTACTAAGTATTGAATATAGAAGTATGTGCAGCACAGACTTTCACTGTGTAAATCATAAATGCAGTTCAAGGTGCAGCACCGTCGTGCGCTGCGACTGCACTCTTAGCTAAGATGGCGACCGGTAAGAGGTTATGTTCGTGCCAAATGGTATTAGGGTCTCGGTCCTTAATACAATGGTTAGGTATTTTTACCCGACTACGACGAAGCAAAAAGGAGGGTTATGATTTTGACCGGTATGTATGTATGTTCATCTGTTCCCTCATAACTTCTAAACTGCTTGTCATAATTGGACAAATGAGGTATCGTTGGAAGCGTCTTGATCGTCCGCTGTTATAGGCTATGTGAAGTCACAATAAATCGAATATGGCGCCCTCTAGCGGACATAAAGTCATGACCTAAAATATTTTTTTTAAATCATGCCGTGTTGGGTATTAAATGAAAGGGCTTATTAGCACATTTCAAAAATATAAATATTACTGAAATAATCCCCAAAATAATTAAATAAAAAATAAGTTTAAAAACTAAAACCCGACTACCTATACCTACTCAAAAGGGCGAAAGAAGAAAGTAGGCACCTACCTTCCCGAGGTCGCAAGCGCTGTACTAACATACAAAGCTATGGTAGCATGCGACCACGGGAAGGTACTTTCTTGTTTCATCCTTTTCAGTAGTCGGGTTTTAGTTTTTAAACTTATTTTTTATATTTATGTAGATTGTAGGTATATAGACAGTCGCTCCATGAGAAGAGAATACTGGTCTATATAAACCATATAATAGGCAGCGGTCGGCTTCCCGTCTAATCGGATGCAGATCCGGTTAGACGGGAAGCCGACCCCAATATAGTTCGGAGAAGCCAAGGCAGATTACAGATTGATTGTAGGTGTATGAAATTTTATTTCATAAGCAGCGAGTGGAACTCTCTACCTGCGTTTGTGTTTCCGAGTGCATACAACCCGAATCTCTTCAAAGTAAGAGTGAACAGGCTTCTTCTAGGTAAGCTCACTCCATTGTAGACTTTGTCTCTGTCACCTCTGACCTAGACTAGAGTCAAGAGCAAACCCATTTCAAATAAAAAAAAAAGAGTGCTTTTTCGGCGACTTTGTCTGCGTGGATTTCGGAATATCCCATACAAACTTGTACACTATACCTACCTATATTCTTCCTTGTGATTAAAGCTATTATGCCCTTTCTAAATACACGATTTTCTTGCCGTGAAAAACTACGGTTTATTCGCCGTGTGTAGGCACGGTTGTAAGTGTGGTGTGGATCATTATGGAAGCTCGTTGAAGGACACGATTTTTCTACGCCGCGGTTTATACGCCATGTGTAGGCACGGTCGTCAGTGTTGAATGGATCACTAATGGAAGTTTGTTGATGGACGTTTTTCCTACGGCGCGATTTATAGGCCGCCGTACCGTAAAGGCTCCTTCAAATAGGCGCGACACGCGATAAAACCGCGCGCGACACAAAGGCACCAAAAAAAGAAAGAAAAAGAAAATTGCTTACTTATGGCCAAAGCGCAAAGTAAGCAATTTTTATGCTTCTAAGCACAAAAAAAACAAAAGCTAAACAATATTAAATGATGAATATGATAGAAAGATGAAGATAATTTAACTTATCTCTAGATAGTAATCGGTTTGAATTTACCGAGAATTAACACAAATTTTTCTTTGGTGACTAAAATAGCATTGAGAGAATCTGAGGAGAAGAGTACTACTTCGGCAGTCTGAGACATTTCGAAGAGGTCAGACAGAAACCTCGGTATTGAATAAATTGAGAGTATAGTCCAATAATAAGACTCTGGTTTGTATGTATTGACCTAATAAAATATTTATTAAGAAAGTAGAAGTCTCGTAGAGAAAGTGACAAAGTTTTAATTTTGGCTTAATTTAAATAATTATGTGCCTATCGTGGAACTTTTTTCTCGTTTTAGTTTGATAAACTTTATAATAAATTGATATACAATTTCACGCCTGTTAATTAACATGTTAAGATGAAAAAAATCTTGAATTATTTACAAGTTATGATAACACATTTCGATTGACTAACAATTAGTATCAAAACATCATTGATTGAACACGCGGTTACAAACAAATACTGTTATGTAGATTTATACAAAAGAAGGTGACAAGACAATTGATAATTATTTTGATTGATGGTGACTACCGGTGAGCGCCGATGATCGATCCTAACGGTGTTGTAACAAATTACTCATTCAATTACCCCTTTTATGCTGATGAGTCAAGTATAATATGTAAGACTAGCAGCGTCCCGCGATTTTACCCGCATAAGTGTCGATCCCGTGGGAATATCGGGATAAAAACTATCCTATGTCCTTCCCCGGGATGCCATCTATCTCTCAGCCAAATTTTATCGAAATCCGTTCAGTGGTTTAGGCGGGAAAAGGTAACATACAGACAGACAGAGTTACTTTCGAATTTATAATATTAGTATGAATGTAGGTACAGTAGCCGGTAGCGGCAATTGACACCCTATACTATATATTCAAATTGACTTCAGCATATCGTCGACCGTAGGTTCAATTGAGGTAAGGGACAAAATACCCAAAATGAGTTGAGTATACAGTTTTGTTCAGAATTTTTCGCTCTATCGAATGGTGTATATGGAAAAATTCTAGCTTAAGAAAAATGTCCCTTACCCTAATGATTTTTGGATCCAAATTTCGAATCAGCCCCATAATAACAATGTATCTGAAAAACTACGCAATATAGGAACTTGAAATGGTGTAATTATCGCCGCCAATCCACTTCAAATAAGGTAAGGGTCTTCCCAATCAACGAATTACCGTTACATGGTTTATTTTTTAAGAAACAGTAATGTAAATTGTGTAGTTCATTTTCTGTCAAAAATCTCTTTACACTGTATTTTTTTCATAAATTTTTTCTACAAGTCCTTTACACTATTTTTCATTAATAGATTGGATCCAACGTAGAGGTCAATTTAATGTAAGGGACGGGACTACAAGTTACTTCGTCAGTAAGGGACATTACTAACAAAATACGTTGTTGTAAGGGACATCTATTTTCTTAAATAGCTAACTTATTTAAATAAATGTTACACATGTAGATAGAGCACTAAAATACAAGATTATGTGTGAAATCAGACCCGAAAACGGTTAATAACAAAAAAGTTATGGGCGATTTAGTCCGAAAAAAAACTTTGTCGGCCTCTCCTGAAAAATCATATTTTGTCCCTTACCTCAATTGAACCTACGGTCGACGAATTATACATATGTCATTCCTTTATCAATAAGAACTGTAGTGCTAATATGCAAAAATGTTACTGTTTTGGGTGAAATTGTGAAATGAGCTTGAAGTGAGCTGATATTCCACTTATTGACAGTATTGATATCTCACTTCTAGCTTACCAACCCAAGTCTTCACGATGAGGTTTTTACAAAATAGACCTGTCTGTCTATGTTCAAACTGTCTTCCGCATGTAGGTACCTGTGTCACTTCTTTGACCAATAGGAACTGTTATCTTTTTCAAAGGTAAACCTTTATTGTTGTCCTCTTCTTTTTCTTTGTCTGTTAGCGATGCTTGTTTTATTACTAAAATCAATATTTTCTTTTCCAAATGAAGTGAATTCATTAACATATCATGATGGTTTGGCAAGAGGAAAAGTGTCGAATGACTTTCTTATTATTAATCGGTGTGGGTGCACTGCTATTGGCCTGATAGTCTCAATAGTTATTTGTAAGGCGAGACAAATTAAGACTTCTAATATTGATATTACCCAGATAAAAAAGCAAACTTCGCTAAAAATATATTCGTACATAGGTACGTTTCTTTTTGAAGGATTAATTCGTACAACCACATTAATATTCCCAAGAATTTCAGAAGATCTTAAGAATTTGGCAATATTTTGTTCGGGCTGATATAAATATTGCCTTTTTACTTAACGGCATCAGGTGTATTAAAATTCTATAGGTAGTTTATTGATAATCATTGTTGAAATTAATGAACCTAAACTCAAGGACACGTGGTCATGTTGAGGCCAATTTTGAATCACACCTTTTCAAAGTTACCTACCTCAATGCCACACCTAATTATGTCAACATATTATGACAGTTGGTTAATATTTGTTCAAATGAGGTTCGATATCGCGCCGGTTTAATTAGGTAGGTATTCTACGGCTTGTTGGTGAGGTATCGATAGTTGGAATACTAATAGATAGACACACCTGTGAAGGTGGTTCGGTCGGGCCCGGTGCCAACCCGCCCACTATAATTTCGATAAACAATAACGTGACCGTTACACGGCATACATTTTATTTTATGTTCTGTAAACACAGACACGCCGTGCTCAGCACATTGATACACCTAGAGTATTAAATTGTCTACGAAATTTTTAATTGCGTTCGTATCTTATGATAGCAGAGTGCTAAGATCAACGACCCAAGTTATCAGAGAGCAAAAAATATTTTTGGAATGTCGTAAAGCGCGCTAACAGTTCTCGCGTTGGTGTGAACTCTCAAATGCTTACACTCACGTTTAGCATGACGTGTCATGTTGAATGTATCCTGATAACTGTCAGGTCCAGTTTAGTACCTGCAAAAAGGAAAATATCGATGAGTGATGAGGAAACTTGTATTATTAGAATATACATACATAAGTATACGCTCAAACATCCTTATCTGATTATTGTTTGTATTTATAAAATGTAAAATTGAAAGTGTTTTAGTTGATTCAAAGTTGTCGGTACAGGTTCTTTGCTTTATTGAAATGAAATATGCCTAGAGATTTATAACACGGATTTCTAAATTTACGTCCAAATGGTAATAAATAACAATCAATAGAAATGTGTAGAAAATGTACATGTTTTTCTGCATCGTATAAATCGAGCGCAGCTAAAAGAATCATGGCAACGCGAACGGAATTCGGGAAAAGCTACTGATGACGAAAATAATACGTGTCGTTCGAAAAATAAAACTTACGACTTGGTGAAAAAACTTTAATAATATTTTATCTGCCATGGGAACAGGCGGTAGATAGTATATTAGATAGGCCAGTTTACGCGTAGGCGGGTGAATCCGGAGCCGGGGTATTTTCATACACCGGAGGCTATTTGTTAAAGAGAACGTCCTCAATCTGCTCGCAATTTGGAAACATTGAATTTAACATTGAAAATGTATCTACTCAAGCTTTACGGCCCGTATAATAAATTTTATCAAAGAGGGTTCATAGGTATAATAGACGCCATGCCATGCATGCATTGATATCAAATTCTGAAGAGATGATTGTTATAATCGCTTCATTTTTTATTTCTGTGTCTGTGGGATAATTATATAAACTTTTTAAATGTGCGTCATTTGAGTTTATTATCTAGAAGTTGTTAAAAGCAGACGTCATTTATAAAATCAAACAAAGATTCATCGGATTGCTCAACCGCAGAAGTTTCAAAAATGTACAAAGAATCTCATGAATCACCTATTGATTCCTGACAGCATGATGTTAACGAAATAAATTGCACAAGTAAATTCGTGGACAATCGTTTGGGCGCAGCCACAGTTAACTCATAAATAACTGATTATAACGTAACTTGAGCTCAAACTGTATTGTAACCTACAATGGATTTTAAAAATACTCCTGCTATAAACCCACTTACTCATGCACCATGGTTTTGCTCTAAATAAAGATTCAGTTAAATATGTTTCGCAACCTAACGCGCTTGTACTTCCTTGTGTAAATAATGATGTAAGAATATCGTCAGTCAAAACAGAAATTAGCGAGTCTTTGGTAATTCTCAAT
The DNA here is from genome assembly GCA_927399505.1 of Luperina testacea. NCBI lineage: Eukaryota > Metazoa > Arthropoda > Insecta > Lepidoptera > Noctuidae > Luperina > Luperina testacea. Next base: position 9,124,901 of record OV656768.1, on the reverse strand, counting down.
CTGGTGACTGACGCATCAACACGTAAAATTAGCTTTCCCATAAAAACCTGCTTCTATCTGTGGACCGATATCCGTTTTTCCTTAAATTATGGCAAGTGGCTTTGCCGCCTATTGCTTGTTGAACTGTAATCGAAATAAGACTACATATTTTGGTGTATCTCAACATAGTAACTAAAGGAGTCTTTGAAATTGTATTCTTGTCATACACAATCCTGTTCTGAAACCATAATCTAAAATTATCTCCAATGCTAAACGCCAGTAGTCACGAGAACAGGCAAATGAATTCCGATTACGTTCCACATTGTATCTTCAACGTAACTAATCTTGCGAAAATTCATTACGTCTGGTATTTCGTTAAAATGTTTTCTTCCGTCTATAAAATAATATCCAACACACGTGCAGTTTATGGGGTTACTGGAAGCTTTACTCGTTTACGACTAACTGGACCATGCAAGCGATATATCATCATCCGAAGGCTGAAATATCCACTGGTCGACCCAGTTGCTCCACCAAGCTGTGAACTTTCAGTTAAATATAGATCGCCAGAGTGACAGCTACTGTTACTTCCGCAATTTTTTTCAGTAGTCCAAAGTTAGTCTTTGATGATTCAGGGATCGCTATAATGATGTGGTCTGCCACTAGTAATTAACACTGATCAATCTTATCTAATGTAATCATTTACGGTTTCTACTAAACTACTTTTTGGGTTGAATTTTATACTCTTTGATAATTTAATTACTATCTACAGTTTAACACGTTTTGCAAAAAAATAGCAGGAGCGTTTGACGCAATTAAAACTGGATGTAAAAAATACTATTGTGCTCTCGCTTTTATGTTGAGTTGCGTCGTGTGAAGAAGATGTGGAAAGCCAGTCCCGCTCATATTTCATTAAAACCACACGTTTCACTTTTGCCTCTCTAAATTGTTGATACCTGCAAAGCTGCCGCAGTGTGCTTTTACACAGTTACGTAGCTAACCTTCAAATACCTGTTTTTGTTTAAAATACATCTCTTTTCGTTCTATTTTATAATAAATAACAGTCATTTATATAAACAGTAGATGTGCGATTGAGAGGTCATTATAAAAGAAAAGTAAATTCCTTAGTAAACTGGCAGCAGATGCGAGTCACGTTGAGTAATGACTGTTAACCTTTAAATCGTGTCAATTAGATGTAATTCTACTATTTCTATCTATAGCAACTGGTGCGGTACGATTATGGTTAGTTTTTCTGGTTAATAGATTTGCCATCAGATATTTTTTTCGTATCATGGAGCGAGTATACGAAAAGACAGGACAATGGCGCGTTCCGCACGAAGGACAACAATGACAAGCCAGTATCAATGATGTTCCGGTTTCATTTCTCAGCGGTCTCTTGTACGGACTAAGAATTAACAGTGTTAATAAAAAAGTAAACTCATCAGCACGGATTACTGATGCACAGCCAAGATTAGAGACAGCTAGTTGGTGCGATGTGTACACAATATACTTATTGATTGAGCGCTCTTTAGTTTTTCTCTCTGTCACCTTGAACAATAACTTCACACAAGCAAGTAGGCACTCGGTATGCAGTTAGCTTATTAGCAACAGTGGCTGGCGCTAGTGCTGGGAGTAACAGTAACATTTAAAGGTCACATTTAGCTACCTAAGTTGCGATTTACGTTCCGTATGATTCAATTTGAATGGGCACCAGATATTTGTCCATTGAATTGATGCCGTCGACCCTGGGGCTACGTTAAATGAGCGCGTTTTAAGTCTATTGTTGCATTTTCTCCAGCACTCGTTCACTTAGCGTCGTCATAGCTACCGAGTCCGGCCGCAGCTCAGACTGACTATATCGATCTTGTTCCGAGAGTTTCTAAGGCAACGGCTGTCTAACTCCGAACGTTTTCCCAGGGGCTTGTAGATTTTTTTAGGATCTTTGTGTAGTTTTGATAAACAGACGTTTATTAGTCATTGTTTTATATCTGTACAACATAAAATAGCAGCTTGTATTTGGTTGGGTTGGGTCTCCGCTACCTTTTGTAGACAATGTGTTATTTTGAACGAGCGAAACAAAAGAGAGCGGTCAGCTATTCACGCCGCGACAACAATGAGGTAGACTTGTATGACGCTGGCACGCTTCGTCATACACTGTAATATAAGAGCTTACTTGACATGCATTTTATTATCTCACAAAGCTTGAGATTGAAATCAAGCTGAAGATAATGAAAAATAAAGAAAAATCAATAGGCTGAAACCACCTACGCCAACGATAGCAGTTTTATGAATGAATGAATTTCGTTAGCCTAGAATATATTCACATATTTATTGTTGAACAATGTTATGTGATTGACGTCTCCTAAACAGGTCGTTAAGGAGACGTCAATCACATAACATTGTTTTAAAAGTATTTTTTTTTAAGAAAGCATAGAGGTCTACAGACTATCTTGCGGCATTTGCCAAAAAAATCTGTTTTATAGTCCTTTTGTTCTCTCTCACCTTTGGAGTTATCATCGCCATTGCTTTCATTCCTTACGGTGTTAATTGCTGAGACATCATTGAATAAAATTAGCCAAACGACTCCACCCACCAGTTCTAAATTGGATTTTTTGGCACTAGCTACTACATTCATTAGTGATCTATTGTTGCTTGCATATGCATGGGCTTGTCACAAAGTAAACAAAGTGCAGATTATGTCATTGTGTGAAGATGTACGAAGCTTTTTATAAACTAGTTATGGACATTGTAATATTACTTGTTTGCCTTAGCAAATAGCAGCCACAGCCCTCTTTTGTTGTTCGTGTCATTTACAAATTTCATGTCTTGTTGCAAAAACACAATTGGTTTGAAGATCGCAATCGTGAACTAATTAATGATGTCTTGTTGTCCTAAGGTTTCCATTGTCACTGTGACTATTGTCATTACGTATAGTTCTATTTATATGTTTCAACACCTACACGGGTATCGTAAAATAATACCAGAGACTATATCAAAAGGATTCTAAAATAAAACTTCTCCAAAATAGTACTAAAAATAACAGCTTGATAAGTTTTATAACACATTTGAATTGACATCAAAATTAGCAAAGATATGCTAATACGTAGATTGAAGATGACAATATTTACGCATTTGCGTAGTGGAGTTAGTGACTTAGCCTACTAGAGTTAGCCTAGAAGTCCAAATTCTGCTAGTTTCCATTTCAAGATTTAAATTATCTGTAGTTAACTATGGCAGTATTTAAAATCATGTATATATTATGTATATAAGAAGGCATGAATTACATGATAATCAAATTAAATATTTGTGATATAATATTAACATGTCCACGCAATCGATTGTTATTGTTGGTATCTATAGATAAAAGATATGACAGATATAATCACGGCTTGTCAAATTCTGCACTCGATCTATCAACGTGGTTAAATAAAGAAAACGCATCATTATCAATTGGTAGCGAATGAATAACTTTATAGAGGAAGGGGCTTGGTGATCCAGACATCCTGTGAGCGAAGCATGTAGCACTAATAAAAACAAATTCGCAGCAACACGTTCCATATATGTAACACAATGTGTCGAGTGTAAAAACTGATCTATTAGATCTAGTTTTGGTGTGGAAATCTGAGAGTGCCCTGTTTTAGAACGACCGTGCATGTTTCTTAGAACAGTTTGCTCGATTGATGAAGTTTATAAAAAGTCTGATTATGTTACATGTGTGTAGGAATCTGAAGCAGAAATTGGAATCTTTATAGCTAACGTGATGATCTGAGTTACTGCTTATGCGGCCATGGAACTATTTGAAAATTGGAATCATTAGGCTCATGTAATTGGGACGGGCTTGCAAACTTGTTCGCTCGTATATGGGGTTCTACGGTTATTATCGAATAATTGGCTCCTCCACTCTTTAATTTTCTTAATCCATCCGATCTATCGTCTCGTGATAGATTTGTCATAGGATTATTTATGGGAACTGTTACGTATTTTACCATAATTATTAATGTGACTAATTACAACCCTATTTCTGACGCAACTCGAGGCAATTTGTGACTTTGTGTGCAGTGTATATCTGGCGTACATGTTGATGCGATGTGGTAGCGGAAACGTCCTACGCATAGGTATCTGTTTATTAACACTGTTTGGAATCTGACACTGGATGCGTGAATGCGTCGACACTGATAGCACTGACGAACGTTTGAAATCCCGATACAAACGCATTTTGTATTAGTCATTTTATGTTTCGCTTGATTACGTTGCTTGATTACAAGTATTGCGGAACTAAATGTTATGTCTAAGATTAACAATCGAACAAATCGTCCAAATTTTTGGAACAGCTGTTGCATTGATTCTCCATCCAGCTGTCCATTCAGGTGTTTTTTGCTTGGCTCTGTACCCTCACGGATCTATTGTGTACGAGAGGGGTCCGAATGAATAACAACTAAAAGACACAGTCCCCCTCGGTAACTCGCTATGACGGCTGCTGGGTTTATCTAAACAGATAATCGGTGAAGATAGGCCGGTACAGCGACACGTGGTTACGTTCGTGCCTAGACAGGAAGAGTAACTCATTTTATTATAACGCACTCTAGAATTTGATGCTTCCATAACAGTGAAGAATTTGTTAGATCAAGAAAGAAGTGTAACGGTGAATATTTTGGAAAATTGATTGAAACTGGAATTAACATGAGAATCCCCTTGCAGAACATAGTTTTATGGACAAACATAAAACAGTGTTTATACAAATCGTTAATTTATCTTCGGAAGCTAACGCCTTTTGCGTGTCGGAAATAATTTTAGTACCTACGATTTTCTAATTATAATAATAGCAGCAAGTGAGTGTAAGCATTTCGCGTGGGCGATTGGACGAAGTCAAAAATAGATGGTGTTGGCATCGGCTGATTTGCACTCTGTTCGTAAAGTCGATCCTGTCTGTCGGTCTAGATGAAAATGTCTGTTTTTCGCAAAAGTATAAAACACACGTGATTTTTCAAACGGGGTGTGTCAGCGTCACGCGCATTAGAATTCCTTTCTGAAATCCAACAGTTTGACTGATGGGTTAATTTGCGTTTCTAGCCAGATCTTTCACTTCAACATAATGTATTTAGACATAAAGAAATTCTTCAAATGGATCTTGACCATTACATTAAATATTGTATCACTTCTTGTGATATCTTAACCATGCATAAAGCCTAGGAATCATAATATCGTAGTAGAATGCAACAACAAAATTGTGTAACGATAAGACAAGGTTGACAGTGGTTGCGCGGGCGCAGTTTGGAACGCACCTGGGTGCAGTAAGTGGGCGGACACTGCGACGCCTACTTATCTACTCTCCGCGTTTTGAAACACACGACGGCACCGAGGAATAATGAGACACGACTCGATAACGAACCGACACGACCGAGATGCAGCCATCCCCGAGTACCATCCGAAGAATTAACTTGATGCACGGTGCTAACCATTGTTAGGCTCATCGTATTTTGGTTAATTAGGTTAAATTGGTTGATGAATACTTGAAGATACAAAGTCAAATCATTTATTTCAAATAGCCACATTAAAGGCACTTTTGAACGTCAAAAAAATTACAATAAAATAGAATTGATTCTAGTCGCCCCCCCATCGAAAAGGTAGTGTTCGAATGAAGAAGGGGCAAGAAACACCGTTACTCTTTTAAAATGTTTTACAAGGATTTGTATACATTCATTAATTATATGTGAAGACGATGCACCTAGAATACAATTAGTCTACCACAAAAGGTAAAAAGTTTTAAAAATAAAGCAATGACAGATACCTAAATCAATTATGTGGTAGATACATGGTGTTCACATATTTACAAATATTGTAAAAGTAAGTGATTTTCCTAGAATTTTAACAAGTGTGTGAGTTACTGTAGTCACAGAATGTAAAAATCAATGTCATAAAATTAAAAAGAAATATAAATTAAATTAGCAACCAGTTCGACTTTGTCTAGACTCTAGATTGTCCTATGGAGCAGAACCAGCATGCAAGCATTCTTATCTTGGATATAATCCTCTAATTTGTAATATCGTTTTTACAAAGTGTACTTTTAATATGAGTTTTAAATTTTCTTTCATTTAGTTGCAATATGTCATAAGGTGTTTTGTTGTAGCATTTAACACAGTCCTCCATAAAAGATAATAATACTACAGATAATCTGAAAAAAGGTTGATCTAATTTATGTTTATTTCTAGTATTAAAATTATGTCTATCACTTATTTTATTAAAAAGATGTTGATTTTTTCATACAACTGTCTATCTGTTATTAACAACTAAATATACATACTAAGTAGGAATTAAAAGAAAGGCTGTATAGTGTATATGTTACCGGCCAAATCCGATTTTAGGATGAACTAGTTTCGCCTAGGCCAAACCGGCACCCTAATTGCGTAACACACTATCTGACACTATCAATCGGAATCTGAATCATTTTGAAGCAAATTGCTAATCCATAGCTTCATAAGTTCGAAAAATTTGCCTACTCAACACGTAAATACCGTAATGAACGTTTTTGAACTATCAAAATGAAACATATTCCAATTACTAATGTGTTATGGGCCTACCACACGCACAAGCTTTACCACAGTTTTGCCGAACCGAACAGAAATTGTTTCTGTAACATTTTTAAGGATAACCATTGAAACCAGGACCTATTGATGCCTTGAATACAATACTTGAAGCAAAAGATCTTTCCATAACAATGCAAGGAAATAACAGTGGAAGGAAAATATAGTTTAAAAACATACCAGATGTTTAAAATACCAATATCCTCATTACTGTCAGTACAATTAAGTAATAAGTAGGGTCTATAATTTAATACGGCTACGTGCTTAGTGGGATTGTCCGCGCGAGAACCGGTTCACTTAAAATAATATTATTGACGTGGGCAAGAGACCCAACATCGTGCTTCCTTTTGCCCCGGGGTCTCCTGTACGATGCGGTTTTTACTAGAAACCCAATGAGTAATTCTGTTCTTTTGGTTTGTAGATTTACTTTCACTTAATGATTCAAGTTTTTTTTAAGTATTTTCCCGTTCATATTTATAATATTGATGGCAAGGCATTCTGAAAATAATCATCTATATGAAGAAGTTACTAAAGGTTCTAGTAAGTTTATTTAAGTGGGTCACTCAGTTTGAATTCCAAGTACCCTAGTTGCATGTTATGACCAATTTAGTCGTAGCTGGTACTTCATTAAATGTTACTAAAATTATTCATCACCTCCAAAGGAAACTTGACGCTTTGAAGTTGAATTTTCCAGAAACCAGTAATCTATTTCAAAAATTTCTAAACCCATTAATAATATTAAATTAATCTTGTTATCTTAATCTTATTAACATTTTAATCGGAGATCTCGAATACAAGATTGATTGACGCTAAACATTCTCTTTAAATCCACGGATGCGTTTGATTATTTACTTATCGATCTGTGATATTTCTTCATTATTGATTTGTTCTTTTTTCTCTAAAGACAGTTTATTGTTTATGTGTAGACTGTATGGAGTTGTGTCGTATTAGGTGGAAAGCTGGTTCGGAATAGCTCGGCCGATGCAGGCGCATTGTGATAACGCTTAGAAAGTTTCGTTTCACCGTTAAGTTTATGTTAATTTGGTACCAACTTATCGTGTCGTAGTTCAATATTCAAGGTCGTCCGTATTCTGTTTCGTTTTTATTTACATACGAATGATATTAGACATGGCTTGTCGAATGCGAAACCAACATCATTTTTTCTTGATCATACATTTTAGAAAATATTTGCAATTTGTTACTAGAAACTCATGCTGATGAGTTTCTTCTAAAAAAACCTGGTGCTACATTATAATATTATAAAGGTTGATATTTGTTTTTTTTATTTTGAATTCCAAACAGTTTTAACTGTAAGTAGTTGACGTTTATAAAGTTTATGACTTGTTACTGGGGCAGGAAACTATCGAAGGTATTCTGCATTCTTCGAGGACATTAAAACAACCTTACTGAGTCAATTTGTCGCCTTTTTGTGCATTTGATAATTCTTCACCTCGTCCTTATTCAACGTTGAATTTTAATTGCCTCCTAGAATTATGAACGACTGTGTGCCGTGTGTACCTTGCGCAAAGGAAGTTGGATTCTCAGCTATTGGTGTGTAGGCGGACGTAGACACCTCAGTAAACATTTGACACCACGGATGTGGTTGTCGAACATAATACGATACCAACCCAAGAGCCAATATCGATGTGTACGTCCTGCATTTAACGAACAATTAATTTTAAGATTTTTTTACGATTTATCCAACGGTGTGGAGAGTTGCAAGCCGACACTTCTGAACCTCGATTTTTGATCGCGTGCCAAAAACGAGCTAACAACGACAAGGAAAAAATAGCCATGTCAAATGTTATGTAACTGATATTATATGTCTACGTCAACATATTTGTGATCAACTACATGAATTGTTCTCTTCTTAGACTAGTTTTCTAACAAAAATAACTGGGACTTGTCAATTTCGATTTGACTTAACTTTGAAAGCAAATATTGCAATAGAAAGTATTTTTGTGTGCTCGAAAATATGTTAGTCAATGAGAACCGTGGTTGAATATTTGTATTATGTTAAAGAAGTAACGGAAGGAACTATACAAAAGGTGCAAAAGGAAATATATCAAGCCCTCATAAATCCATAGAGTAGGTATTGGAGTATTCTGAGTTTATCAAGTGTCAATGACCCCGTAAGAAAAGGTATGCCAAGGTGATAATACTTCGCCTAATGACAAGGTGAACGTTTCTGATACGCTCACTTTTTATGATGCAGTGAAAAGCGTTGGTTAAATATTTAACTAAACTAAAGAGATAATGCCATTTGCTGAAATTATGCCGATTGTTGAATAAAACATATCCACAGATTGATTTAATAAGCCTGGTCTACGCTCAGTTTGTTATTATTATTCTGAATTAATAGGTTGTTATAGAATACCAAACATGGGTAAATTGTAAATTATTTAATCCATCTATGAACTCTGACAATATGAGCATAGAATAAATGAGCAGTTTTATGTAAATCACAGATTTTATAACCAGTTATGAGCTCGTCCTTACCACTTTCACGCCCGATTTCTAGCGTAACCACATGCGATGCGATGGTGCTTTTGATATATATACCTACGTTAAAAAACATCGTCGAACTTGACACTTTCCTCAAAATGATTGATTTACAGCAATGATGCAACACATGTTGTCGATAACTGCTAATTAATAGAATTTAGAAAGTGAATTATCAGTTTTGCGTTCACGTTTGAGGTCGCTGCATCGCGTTTCCTTGTATATTTGACGAGGAAAGCATGTTTGGCTTAAGTGCGCTACTGACCTCCTTGCGGAAGACTGATTCCAGTCGTTGGGAGGGCGAGTGCGACTCGTCGGGCGACTTTTCCGCGCAGACGCATCTCAAGTTGGTCGGCCGCGACATTGACCCGCCATACATGATCGGCCAATGCACCGAGTGTCGCAGGCTCTTTGTTTATATCCTGTAAGGCCTCGAGCCTCGGTCGTTCATTGTCCTCATCCCTGAGTAAGTCATTTAGCTAGCATAACAGCTATCTTCATACATTCTTGCGTGGGTTGGCTAATGACATTGTGTTGCGGAAAACGATCAGAGGTGCGAATGATTAGTATTTAAGGTTACTTCACGAAAAGCCTTGAAGTTTCGCCAGCTGATATTGTTTTCATAAGTGACATATTTTTGTTTAGTGGGTTCTTCTTTGCTATTTGCATAAAGATTTATATTATTAGAATTTTCAATTTTACTAGGTCATAAGACAAACTTAGTCGAAAAATAAACCAGCAAAAAAATCATGATTAATTCATTAAATTGAAATTCAATGCAGTTTAATTTGGGGAACATAAGAGCTGAATGCAAGGACCAAATAAAATTGAACTGAATCAGAAGTGTGAGCGGAGTGTGGTGTCGTAAGTCGTTAATGACATTCTACAGGTTGCGCTGCCGGGGTGCGTCAGAGCATTCGTCACGGACCACCAGCTCACCGCGTAAATAGTGGACGTTCAAAATGCAGTTAGCGCAGACACAGCACCTCACCAATTTCCTGAAATATGGGTTTCATGGTGACGTAAAGTCGGACGCCCGCGCTTTCAGCGGCGCCTGCGCTGGACCCATTTTAGGACATGACTAACGGAAATTCGACTCCTCTCTCTCTGGCCCGCTCCCTCCCGTGGGAAGCGGCGTGCGTTCGTCTCGCTCGCGCGAAAAGCTTCAAGAAATCTTTTAATAGTGTCCACGGCCGCGATCTACTTTCAACTAGCGGCGGGAAATGTGGAAGACCGGGTTTTAATTTTTGAAAATGCGCGGGGATTTTAAATATTAATTTTCACATTTCACTTCATATAAAATTTTGTATTATTTTTGTTTATTTATAAGTATAAACAAACTTGTTTTCCTTTTATTGTCTTAAATAGTTTTAGTCTCTAAAAATAGATTCATAATCTGATTAATTATATCAGCGCTGGCAATTTATAGACCAGGTGCAATCAGATGTAGTAAGTAGTGTAGTACTGAAATGGTCTAACAGTAGGAACTTCTGTTTTATCGATTTACAGATAAAATAAGTATTTTTTGTAAATACACAAACATGAGTCATGCTCGAATGAGATAAGGTTTTCCTGACGGTATTATTTTTATTGCAAACTGGGTATGCCGCGCTGAATACAGTTTACGTTTACCTACCCCACGTTACGTGTGTCAACATCGTGTGAGGTGTGTAAAACTGACCTTTTTCTGTTGTTTCTCCCAAGCCGGGTCTAGCAGACCCTCGCGCTCCCACTCCTCTTCCTGTTCCATATACCCATCCGCCCCGTACGGCCCGTCATAGTGATTTGACATCACTCCGTTGTCCATCATCATGGTCACCGCACTGACCGTCGATTTCGATGTTCGTTCGAGCCTATGACCGCGAACTCGCGTGTGTTGATTCGTACCGCGCACTGCAACAAGCAGCCGGCCGCACGCCCGCTGCAAGAAGACTGGCGCACGAGCGCTCCCAGCGGCAGCGTGAAGAACTTTCCAATTGCGTTTCGTTACTTCTACGTAACTGTCAAAGTTATCCGCAGAGAGAAACGGAACGCCTTGGAATATTAGGTATATCGCAAAGATAAGCGCGGCGCTTAGTGGAATAAACTTTGCATAACCTACTTTATTTTTACCCGACTTCTCATTTGTATCGGAGGGTTACGTATTTAGCGATTCTGTAAATAGTTTACAGGCGTTAGTATGCGTGGGCAATCTTGTTATTATATAGTGCTAATTTGCTTTGTCTACTGACATTATTGGTGCGGTTTTCTGAAATCCATTGAGCCCATTTCTACAGATAAGATTACAAAATTTCAATCGTTATTTGAATTCTTTAGCAATTCTCTATCACTACATCTTTAGTCTGTTTAGTATGTACAAAATCCAAACAGCATAATATGGCGCAGAATATAAATATAAGTACTTATCATATAATATATATTATACCTATTAGCTGACCCGGCCACGCGTTGCTGTGGCTAACGTTTTTGTGCAATAAAATAATATTGCGATTATAAAATATGGAGATGTGAGCTATCCTATCTTTCAAGTTAGATCAAACTGCACACGGTGTACAAATTTGATTAAAATCGGTTAAGTAGTTTAGGAGTCCATCGCGGACAAACATCGTGACACGTAATTTATATATATTAAGATTAATTATTTGGACATGAGCACTGACTCTTGGGATACCTAGCCAAAAAGTTCCAAGTGACAAGTTAACAACTTGCTACAGTCCGGCCGTCGAGACAATGCGTTCTTGACACCTGTCAGTGCGACAATTCTAGTAGTTAATAAACGTTAAATTCGCAAAACGCGTAGGTATTCGTTTGTATAAAACTGACAGAGGTGTCAAGAATGCATTCTCTCGTTGGCCACACTGTAAACTGCTCACAATGTATTATGATGGAAAATGCTCTGAATCCAAGCTTACAGCCAAAGCTGGAAGTGTACACTCGGTAACCCACCCTCGCATTGTATAGGTTTTTCGTACAATCATAAGTCAGTTTATATACTGGTTATGTATAGCTTGATGTGTAGCCGTGCGTACCTAAGCTGTATTGTAATTGGCAAGTGTTGGTGGCAGTTATACCTTTCACGGAAGTACCAGATAGGTACCGTTTATCAGAAAGAGTAGCCGGTGGAGCGGGGGGTATTGAAACTCAGAAGAAGACAGCTTGGAATGATTGAATTGGGAAGGATGCGGACCAGCACAGCTGTTCATAACCGTTTGGTTCGGTATCGGATTCGATATCGATAGGTAGTTAAGGTTCGTTTAGGGGGAACGCTACAAAATTGTAACTAAGTAAGATATAAAATGTTTAAGTGGTAAATAAATTATTATTGTTAGGTATCGTAAGATAAGTGCTACACTAAAATATACATTGAGGGATTAATAAAAAAGGAGACCAGAAGTAATTTTATAGAAAAACATGGTTTTTCTATTTCTAAACTTGCTTCGTAAACGTCCAAATAAGTAAGAGTTTACTTCTTTGACGTTTACGAAGCACTTAGATTAAATTAATTAATTTAGACTGAGTAGTCTTAATTAATTAATGTAATCTAAGTATTTTATTGAAAAACTTAGTATTATTTTATGGCAACATTATACATAGAACAATTTTAGCAGTAAAAATACAAATTTAGGACTTCCGACTTTAGGGTATATTTTATGTTCTGTAGACTTGACTGTCGTTTTCATATCGAGTTGAACTGTAAAAAAAATCCGTATTTGGATTTGTGAATAGCCTTTGACACAGTGCTTACAAAACAAGTTTATTGGAAATAAGAAAAATATATTGCAATATTATTTTAAAACACTAGTGCTGGTTTCCTTTATAATTCATTAATCACACATTGTATATTTTATAGTAGCACTAGTAACGAAATACATACCTAATAATAATAATTCATTTACCACTAGAAAAATTTCTACCATAAAAGATACCATTTAGTAGGTAGCGTTCCCAATAAACAAACCTTAACAATCGAATTCGGTAACGAATCGAACGGTTATGATTAGATATTTATGTGATAAGTATTGAGTAATTGGAGTATCTTTTGAGTTTCAGTTCAGGTTTGTATGTTCATAATGGAAAAGAACAAATAATATAAGTAATTAATAGTTTACAAAATTGGGCTCAGTGGCTCCTCGGGAAACACGAGCGGAAGGATTTAATAAAATTTAAACCACAAAAAAATACACAAAAAAATTTATTCACCACATAAAATTTCATTGAATAATAATTTTTGGGCTTTGCTCATGCAAAATAACAATTATAATTATATTATTTTTATATTCTTTGAAGATCCCACATATTAACATACTTATAGCAACATTCACGATCACAGGAAGGTTAAAATTTTGGAATAGAAAACTTATTTAACCATCGAAGAACTTGACACGTCAATATTTTGTGTTTCTACAAATTAAACCTATAGATACATACATGAGTATTATATAGATAATGTAAAACTCATAAGAAACGGGTAATCATGCATTACATGTATTTATAAGACATCCACTGAATATTATATATCGGCGAACCATTCTTAAAAGCTTTGAGCAAAGTTACAACTAAACATTATAAAATTATTGACAATAGAAGACTTTACCATCATGTATAATTTTCATAAGTATAAAAATTTTACCGACAATTCAACGTGATACGCCAGAACGTTAGAAACGTTTGAATTTAGGCTAAACATTTATTTATATATTAACACCTATTTTATTAGACGATTCATTAAGATTCAGGAGACCCATTTCATATATATTTATTATACATATATTATTTTTTAGAATATAGACGACGAGTGCGCTCATGAATGGAACTTGGAACTAAGGTTGGGATCATGCGCACAATTGTAAACATGTAAAGACGTTCTAACAAAAACGCGGAAATATCAGAAAATAAGTTTTTCATTCTTATAGCATACATAATACATATTCTTATAAGCAACCACACAGAAAAAGAATTAGACAGTAGAGATGTAGCAAAAATGTAAGTGAAACGTAAAAAAGAGCAAATTTACTAAATGTATAACACCATCAGGTTATTGGTAGGTAACTATATTTATTTAAGTGATTCGTACCGACTCATTCAGTAGCATATTATACATGTTTCAGGAATGTGTTCCGGAGATGGATATTAGTTTTAAACGCGCTAAATAAAATACCCCAATAGACAAAAGCGAAATGGGTCTCAAAGATTCTATAGGTACAATACAGAAGGATAAAAATACTATAACACTTGGTTCAGAAGTCTTCATTTTAACAATTAATAACACAAAGTAGATACACTTACCTAGGTGAGATTGAGTAGAAGATAGGTATAACTTCTAGTTATATAAACTATATCTATGCAGTCTGTATGTGTTGTCATAAGTTAAACTTATCCTAAGCACAGACTGCACAATTCAGTTTTTCACAGAGCATCACGATTATTACACGAACTGACATCATTCACATTAGAATTACATATTCGAGACAAACACAATAGTTATGTGATGCGTCATTTACACTTGGTCGTTGGCCAAATTCGGCTATCAAATGCAAGCTAAACCTAGGATATGCACCCTGCTATATTATCTACTACATACATTTACCGATTACAAGGCGTTACGTAACCGATACATATCGTGACCATTACACCTAGTTTAAATTTTAGCCCACATATACATTCTATGCTTACTTTATTCCATCGAACACAGACAGGGGCGAATTACCAACGAAACGACCAAATGTAAGGGAGACATGTTTTGGGATACAGACTATTAAATATACACCTGGATAAATAAATTCTCTACTATATTTGACTATCGGTATACTATTAGATGAACAGTAAGGGTGTAGTTTGACGACAATATACAATCACAACTGAACTTAAGTTAGTTATAAAATTAAAGCTTTGTTTGTGGAATAAAATTGTGCGAAGAATAAAATTTGTCACCAATTTTGTTAGTCAGACATTTAGAAAAGGAGAAACCGACTGGCATGTCAGCGCTAAGACTCAACTACTGGGACTAAGAACGTGTTTTGCACAAGGCTACCTTTTATAATGTAGCAGAGTACTAGGGGGGAGTTCTGGAAATTTAATCCTTATGGGGATGAAAAGACACAGTTTGCATGAAAAATCTTATTTCTTTGATCTATGTATAAAATTGAGAATTGGCCCGAATACTTGTCAAAATAAATTGTAATCATTAATTTTTGTCATTTTTCTTTGGAAAATATGAAATCACGCGAACTAAGTTGTCTAAGTGCTAATTGGTGACAATTACACTTGGTCACAATTTTTCATGAATTATTGGTGACAATTAATATTAATATTGGTGACAATAATATTGGTGACAATAATATTGGTGACAATTTTTCATGAATTATTTGCTTCCATCTGTAAATACAACAACAGTATACAATACATATAAGTAGGTATAACGTTCTATACACTTCAGAAGGCAATAAATAGTATTAACTATGATAATTATATGTAGAAACGTCTCGAGAATGAGACATAGGTACACAGTGGGTTAATATACTGAATTTTATTCTACGGATAACTCTTTTATATGATACGGATTGTACATCTTGCACAAATTAATGTATTTTGTGAACATTCGTATAATATACGATATATTTATATCAAGTTTTATATACTGTACAACTTTGAATACGTGTTCAGGTCCAGGTTTCAGTCGTTTACTAAAATCTCGTATTATTTGATTATGATGGTTATAATAAAGTGACACTCTCTATATATTTTAAATCTCTGATCACGTATAATATTTTTTTTACTACACCTAGTATTTTTGGGTCATGTCACCTTCATGATAGATCATAGAAGGGAAAACTTTAATACGTGCTATATATATAACATGGATATAAACAATATTTTGATGTATAATTTTCCTTGCCAGACGATGACCGTTTTATACGCAATTTTGGTACCAAAAATAGAGATAATTATGTTGAACACATCTAGCTAGATGTAAAAAATATAGGTATCAATGAACAACAACAAGGAGTAGGTATCCGAGAAGTGTACAAATATTTCTCGTACCTCTACAGTACTCGAGTACATCTATAACAATAATACTTTTAGAAGGCGTCGACATACATTATAAGAAGGACCCATCCCAGTCACTCTTCATAATCTATCTAATACACTGATATTTCTCACAGCTCCATGTTTTATATACCATAGTCGAAACTTTCAAATTCCGAAAACCTCGAGTCCTGTTTCTGCAGCCGCTGCTGGCAGGCCTCGATGTAGCTGTCCTGAATCCTGTACATACCAGAGTTGGCCTGGTACATAAGTGTCTCGAGGATCCGCTCGTTCTTGATGGCCTTCGACGGGAGCACCACTTTAATCAATTCCTGCGGTGAGATCCTATACAACTTCAGGTCTCTAGCTAATCTTTCCATAGTGCACTTAAATTCATTTTTGGCATCAGTCTTATTGGCGGACTTGACTTTGATTTTATTCCGGGCCCAGCTGAGCATCGCCTCGAACTTCCTCACTTCAGGCACCTCGAGGTTGCGGCACATGATCATCTGCACCATTGACTCGGACAAGTTGAGGAATTCCGGAGTTTGGAACAGGGCGTAAGCTCTCTGCTCGATGAAGGCCAAGATCATGTTAACCAATTCCGAGGCTGACGTATATCGCCAGTAGTAATTCTCTAACGATATGAGCATCGTGCATACCACTTCTATTCTAAGAAACTGCTTGGCATGATGGAAACACGCTTGTAATAACTCAGGCAGGTCGTAATGCTCAGCGGCACAGATGAGGCCAGGTATGGAGGCGCAGGTCAGTGGACAGCTGCCAGTGTGCAAGTAGTCCAGGAGAATGCGGAACGTTTCGGGATCGAACTCGATTATTGAAAACTGGAAAATAAAACAAAACCGTCATGTTCATTTATAGCAAACAATTGCTTTGTTGTCAAATCTATTTTTGAATGAGGAGGCAAAGTAGAATTGAACGTTTTTTCTTGATATTTACCTCAGTTTGTGCCAGTTTAGCACGATCAACTTTCTGTGCGTCGGCGCATACAGATAGCCTGGGTACTGCGAGTGCTGCATTTTTTTCTTTTTCCTTATCTTTTGCTTCTTTATCTGTAAAGAATAAACAGTTTTGTTTAGAATGAAATAGGTATATGAAAAACTGTAGTACTTAAAATACTACATGCAAAGTATCAACAGTGGCGATAAACGTTGCCTTATGATTTATTTTAGGCGTTTTGACATTATTATGTGCTCAGGAATGCACCCAGTCACCCACATTGCATTTCCATACATTTAATACAACAAAGCTACAACCGGCTTCAATAAAACCCAATGTGCAGCACATGGATAGATTTAGAACCAATACAGGACATGGTGACATAATACTAATATACTTATGTACCTAGGTATATTTCGTAACATGTTTCCGAGATGGAAGATAAAAAAACAAACAACTGAGAAGTAAAAGCTGTGCAAATCAAATGAGTAGCCCAATGGATCGACTGTTAGAACAAAGTGATAACAATGCTGGATTGATATCAGAATCATTATGAATGAAAGTGGAGACTATAATGCAAGAAGAGAAAGAGAGATAGCGATGCTTACTGGAACAGTCCTGGGAACTGGCCCATTTCTTTTTATCTTCTGCGTTGAGTTGAGAGTGCTGCTTACGGATGGACCGGCCCCAGCCAGCTGTTATTGTGCCCAGTCTTGAGAAAGCACGCTTCACCATTGGCGAACTGGGAACGCTTTTTGGCCTGAAATCATTAAGATGAAAATGTTAATCTCAAAGACTTGCAGGCTGTAATTGCTTAAAGATGAATTTGAACCCCAAGAAGACTTGTTTATTTACGTCGATGCTTTATCAGGACAAAGTTATTTAAGCGGTATAAGTAATACGAGAACAGCTAAATAATATGACAAAGAACCAAAAACATCCAATCCAATCGAATCATTATTCAATCCAAGTATATAACTCTAGTTAAGCTCCTACATTGTAAATATTTATGTAAATAAATTATGTCAATAAACGATTTTAATTTCAATAGAATAGCCTAGAATACTCTTAATTATGTGTGCCATAGATATATCACAGATATAAATGTAGAAATTTTACAAGGGGTCACACAATGGGCGGTCTTATCGCCAAAACAGATCTTTTAAAGATAACCTTTGGTTGGATTTACAGAGAAAGGAGAGTCGGTGCAATCTTACCTAGGCGACTCAATATCGGGCACTTGCAAGAAGTTGCTACTCTTTTGTCTGGCAGGAGTTGGAGAGAGCAGCGTGGGCGCTGGACGGGCCAACAGTTCCGCTACTGGGACTTGTGGCGACCCGAACCCAGTCTGTATGCCGTATAACATCTCTTGGAAGACCCTGGAAAAAAATAACACAGTTCAAAACTCCTTGCCTTAAAAACATAAGAAACAAGAAAAAAAAAAACAACCAGCCAGCTTTTTAGTTCCCGGAAAAGTTAGGAATACTGGCATGATCATTTGTCAAATTATTTTTGGAGCGTGAAAAAACTGTCCATTTAAAATAAGAATAGGCAGGACATATCTGTCAAAAGTGAAAAAGAACGAAGGGCGAAAATAACATAAGAATGTAGGCCACAAAAAAAAGATTTCTTAGCAAGAATAATCAATTAATCTATTTTGCAAAGACAGTGAGTTTGAAAAGAAACCCTGGCTAAAAGAAGTACTTAAATTCTTGAAACTATTTGAATAAATGATTAATTATTACCTGCTCCGAACTCCAAGGATGGCCCTAACGCCAATAAACTTGGTCTTCTGTTTGGACTGTCCCACCAGGAACACCACATCAAACAGCTGGGCATTCTGTGCCATATTCAGTTCGCTATTGAGGAAGACTCGTGTGAAGTCTTTGGCGAGTTGATCGTAGTCCTCAAACTGGTCGCGAACTGAGTCCAGGAGAGGTGAGGATGGTCTCATGTGACCTATGGGACGCCATGAACCTGGAGAATAAGTAATCGATAATTTATTGAACAATCCCTTGAGGACCTAACCCTTCCAAATATTTTATTGAGTGGTTTGTACTAGCAGTTATTATTACACCTTTTCGTTTAAAGATAAAAAATTTAATAGTAAAACAAAACAGTACAGTAGTAGTGTTGGTAGTAGTAGTTGTTGTTAATTTATTTGACAGAAACTGAAACCCGAAACTGTCAAATTTTCTCAATCAGCTTTGAACCTTATGCTTTAGCGATAAAGTTGAAAATCTATTAAAGAAATTCGACGGATTGTAGTAGCTTGATGTGCTGGCGTCTGTACATAAGATGTTTATGTTTCACCATTAATTATTATTTCATCATTATTGTTTTCACCTGTATTTGTGTTTTTAGATGATATGTGACGGGATTTTGATTGACTTTCCAGGCATAGTGATGTCGGTAATATCGCGATATCCTTTCATGAGCTCGTGTTGGCATGTTCTGTTCGCGTAAAGTGTGGAACACAATATGCAACAACTTTATACGCATATAGATCCACAGTTAGCCTATAATGTTCCCATATCTGTGAGAGGGAGAGTGAACTGTAATCTACCACGCAGGCCCAGTGCGGGTTGGTAGATGCGAATGCGCTTAAATCTTAGAAAACAAGAGAAGGTACTTAATGTCTTACTTAGGAAGGTAAGATTTTCAATGTATAGTTCGAAGTGGTAGTCAGAAATACTTAGTTTGAATCATCAATTTCTACTAAATACATTTTAGATCATTCAATAATAAGTGGTCCGAACGGAATGATGCACATTTTCATAGAATGGAACTTTTTAAAATGAGAATATTCTATGTAGGCAGAATCCCTTAAAAAATGAAGTACATACAAAATTGCACATAGGTACGTACCTCTTCGGTAAGGTTTCGGTATTTGTCCAGTTTCGGCATGGTTCTGCAAGTTAGCAACGATGTCTTCTAGCATTTGGCTGCGAGTTCTTTCTTGCATTCTCGCGAATTTTGGTGCGGAGTATGAAGCTCTTTCTCCATTCACTATCTTGGTCAGCAACCATTCCCTGAAAAAATATGGTGAATGCGACCTGAGAAATGCGAAAAGTTTCTTTGAAATAACATCAACAAATCTTCAAAATTACATTTGCGGTAGGGTGGGAAGGTAGGTATATATACCTACTATAGAGCAGGGGTGGCCAACTTGATTAGAATCATTGAATCTACTGTTTATTGATTAAACCCTGTGCGATCTATCAATTACATACCTACTTCTTGAAATTTTAAATGAAACAGTATAGAATTATGTAGTACCTTCTTTATCTTACTAAGGGCGAATTTAACCAAACTTTTATACCTAGATATAAGTCTTATCCTGAGAATAAATTTAATTTTTTTTACAGTTTTTCCATACTAGAACTGTCAGTCAGTCGTCAATTTTTTCCACGGATAAAAGATCTTTGGTAAAATCAGCGCTAAGAGGGAAAACATTTGAAAATTATTCTTAGACGTATGAGAGGATAAATATTAATCCTAACTATATATATATATTATATATCCTACTTTAAATCCATACTAATATTATAAATGCGAAAGTAAGTTTGTTTTGTTTGTTACGCTTTCACGCTAAAACGGCTGAACAGATTTGGATGAAATTTTGCACACAGATAGACCTGGACCTGGGTAAGGACATAGGCTACTTTTCATTCTGGATCGCAGACGAAGTCGCGGGCAACAGCTAGTATTAAATAACGCGATTGAACGGCGGCGGTGGTTGAAAAATGATACAAGATGATGCGCGCAGCAGTGGGTGATTATGTTGCGTGGTTTGTTTTACATATTTATTATATATAAATAATTATTATTAGATATATAAATCTTTTTTTTTTGCCTTACTAAAAGCCGCGATCGATCGGTTGGTCACCCCTTCTATAGAGTGTATCTACTTTGAGTAAGCCTGAAAGAGGCTGGATCAGCTAGTTTTACCTTTCGTAATGTGGACTTTACAACACAAATAGTAGTTATATCCAATCCTAATACCTTCTCATCGAAAATTTTCGACTACATCTCGCATGTCTGCTCGGTCAATTATAACTTTATTTAACCAGAGCAAGTTCTCAGTAATACTAATCGCAATAGCTTAGCTTCAGTTCTCAGAAGTATTTAGGTTTCAGTTTCTAATGTCTGTACAAAGTCAATGTTTGTAAGGTGTATTTGGTTTTGAAATAAACTCAACCAACTCATAGTTAACCAATGGATGCACGGTAGTGAATGTGAGGTCTTGAGTTAAATTGGCAAATAGTGCGGTGTTTGCATCTCGGGGTTGAGTTTTCTTGGTTAACTGCGATAAGCTCACCCTTTGATATTTGATCTAATGCTATATCAGAAGGCCAATTCACGTAATTAAAAACATTCAAAATCCAATCGCAATCTCATCTCAGCGACAATCAATGTCAAAACCATGTCAAAAATGTAGGGAAATTAGAGGTATTTTTGACAGATTGACACTGAGATCAGACTGTGAACGTTCTTTAAATTACGAGAATTGTCCCTCTGGTAATTTCATCCATCACAACAGTGTGAATTATTTTTAATGTCATCACAACTCAGGTCCCCAAGATGCAGGTAACTAGCTAGTTTGGGGACCACCGTCCAAACAAAGTGATTGTCAAGATAGTTAATACTTATAAAATAACTAGCTGACCCGGCCACGCGTTGCTGTGGCTAACGTTTTTATGCAATAAAATAATATTGCGATTATAAATGGACATGTGAGCTATCCTATCTTTCAAGTTGGACTATACTGCACACGGTGTACAAATTTGATTAAAATCGGTTAAGTAGTTTAGGAGTCCATCGCGGACAAACATCGTGACACGTAATTTATATATATTATTAAGATTATGTAATACATATTTGTAAGGACATCTTTGCAACAATGAACAAATAATTATTTTCTATTCTTATTCTTATCACGTACCATTTTTAGAGAACTTCGAATTTGAGGACGTTTTTTCTTTCTCAAATTCAGGGTGTCATGGGACATCGACGCGAAAATTGCTATTATGGATTCAGTAGGTACATGATTCTGAACGGTTCCCTATCCATTTGCATAAAATTTTAAGACCTTGGCAAGAACTTGGCATACCTACTTTTGTTTCTCCTGATTATATTTTCGCATAACATTATTTACGCATAATTTTTATTAAGCATAATTTCTCTAATCATAATAATGATTAAGCATGACATTCTAAAGCATAAATTTAGCAGGCTGCATGTTTTATTTCTAACGACGCCAGGTCGACGGACGCCCGCTACGCGGGGCTCCTATTTCTGTCTGCAGGGTTTAAAGGAAGGAACCTAACCAAACCGAACCTCGAGGTGTCCTTCGCTCGCTCTTGCATCCTACGTCGCCTAGTAGCACAACATATTGAATTTTTAAGACAATATTTTAATTTTAAGTACAGACGCCACCACATCAACCTACTACAATCTGTCAGATTTATTTAATAGATTTTCAACTTTATCGCTAAAGCATAAGGTTTAATATTGATTGGGAAAATTTTACAGTTTCGGGTAGCTTGATGTGCTGGCGTCTGTACTTTAGCTTAGTATTATGCGAATTAAATTTATGCCAAAACAAATTAGTCTTCAAGATAATTATGCCAACATAAACTGCATGCCAAAAATTATGGCAAATTATTATTATGGCAAAACAAATTATACCAAAATAGTAATGCCAAAGTATATTAGGAAAAAGAACATTATGCGAAAAGAAGAGATCTCTTCGGAACCCCTATGCGTTGAAATTTTTCATCGTCTAACAAAAAAAATCTGCTGTTTCATAGCGGTTAAAATGTAAGGAGCAGAAAAAAAACTTTTTTGCGCGTTACAGTTTTCGTATCGATTTCTCTGCCACCCTGTATATTCTGATCAACTTGTAATCTATTTATCGTCTTATATGTTAGTCTACCTAATTATTAATATTATTTTATGTCTCACCTGAACATGGGGCCTTTGTCAAAGACGCTTTGCTCCCACAAGTAAGGCTTGTACGCCCCCACTTCATCTCGAGTGACCACTGACACCTCATATCGCGTTGGCCGACGCTTGATCTTAGCCGATACTCGGACTGCGAAGGATTTAATTATTCGATTAGAAAAGTTTACTGAAGAGTTAACGAAGTTTGATGATGAATCAGTAAAATACGATTGTGAAACAAAGGCAACACTTGTGAGTTTCTAAAATAAAAAAAAGTCAGAAGTTCAATATAGTTGACTTACCTAGAATGAATGTATGCAAAAAGTGGCTCTTGATACAAGCCGGGGAGAACGCAGTGTTATCGGCTTCCAGGAAAACGACGCAAACTATATCGTTGCCTATATGGCGTTTTCTTTGTAATTTCTGAGGGTCATGTCTCTCATATGGCAGTAGAGTTGACACGTGGAACATGATTTCTATTCCTCTCCAGTTTGTATATACGGAATACAAGCCAGTCAGATCGTGGACTGTGTCTAAACCGCCTTTGTATTTGTCGAAACCTGTGAAGACAACGAACCTATTTAGAATTATAGTCCATCTTGTTTTATTGTTACCATTCTGGGCCAGGTAAAGGAGGTTTTAGTACCAAGGGAACCAAGAAAACAAACCACAGTTGCGAGTTAGCTGCTGTTTTATGGCTGTTTCATTAAGGAACCAAATTGTTGTTTGCATTCAAACGACTTCTCTTTAAGAAGATTTGGCTAAATGGATAAGATGCTCATTTAATAATGCCTTTGCGATTAAAGTTTGGTCAGTCCCCGCAATTGTCGTACACACGGTAAAAGGCTTTAATAAAAAAAACATTAATACCTACCCTTAAGTCTGACTTTCTCTCCTAAAACTTGCAAGAACTCTTCGAACATCGGGGAGTTTTCGTTATTGTCCAGAATCTCTTCTTCTGTGTACTGGTTCTCCTTCACGTATATGACCCCGACTTTTAGCTCCGACTTTATAAACACCTAAAACCAGAAAGTTATTTCTTGTAAGTTAATATTTCCCCACATATTCGTCACCGTTGCTGACATGATTTTTCATTTCAGTTTTCACCATATTATCGAGTACAAGCCACTCGACATATATTAAGTTACCAATTCAGCAAGGTACCTATACAAAACTATGAAAAGGAAATGAAATTGTATCCTTTATTTCTTTTTAGCAACGACAAATGAAATCTCAAACATTATGACAAAAAATATATTAAAATAAAACAAATAATAATATATTTATTGGCATAACAACCCGGTATAAAAAGATGGTAAAAATATAATTTAGAACAAAACATGTTTTGCCAATCCTAGTTTTTATCCCGATATTTCCACGGGATCGAAACTTACGCGGGTGAAACCGCGGGGCGCTGCTAGTATTATAATAAGCATGCCAGTAGGCAACTGATATTAACATTTTTGTAGAAAGAAAGAAAATTCATTTATTTAGCACAGACTAAGAGACACACAATACACCAGATAGATAATAGTCGTACATCAGATAAAAACTAAGATAAAAATAAAAAGTGCAAAGTCCGATGTAAGAAATTAGCAGGAAAGTGTGCCTCACGGCTGCGCCAAAAAGGCCCAGTTCAGCAAAAATGCCAGACAACTGGTGCCTGACGCTGGTTTTAAACTGGACCTGAATCAATTGTCAATCATTCTTTTTCATAACAAAGATAACCATTCGTAAACATCGTTAGGAAACTGGCATGTCCTAGAACTAAAAATTCGAAGACATGTGACATCTACCAAACCGCACTGGGACCGCGTGGTGAATTATTGCCCACTCCCTCTCACAGAGAGGAGGCCCGTGTCCCAGCAGTGGGAACGTTAAAGGATGATTATGCTGCTAAGCTAATGCTAAACTTTATTTTTAAATAATCTTGTGTCTATCTTTTCACCGGCAGTATCAACACTTTTAATTGTTTGAAGATGAAGAACTGTTTCATAACAGAAAAACATGGGAACAGAATTCCAAGCACAGATATAAGATGGTTCCAAGCTAAGATGGCCGCGATTTTCCCAAAAGCAGAATAGAATAGAATACTCTTTATTATGTACACCATATAAGCAGTGTTGTTATTCGCGAATTAAATACGGAGTAGAGATAGCAATTTATTCTAGCATAGCGTCTTTGATCAGAATGCCGCCAGTCTTCAATCGGTAGGGGCCTCAGGGAGCACGCTCATTATCTTTCCTATCTCAGTCTTTATACAATGATCCCCGAAGTCCCGCTATAATAAAAACAGTGTCCACTGATGTACTAGCTTTATTATTAGAAATGATTGTAAGTTAATCCCGAGTCTTGAAAGCAATTGTTTTGAAAGCTCCAGGTTTTTAATGTCTTCCTGGAGGCAGTTTCGAGAATAATGTAGCAGAAGCCGTCAGCAATCAGATGTAAGAACGGCATTACAAATAAAATATGTATCGTGAAGTGAAGAGAGAAATTTTCCTCGCTCACAAAATTTTACTAAAAGCGTTTTGGATGTTTGCCTCTTCTCAATTACAAAATGATCAGAGCTTACCAATTTTGATGACAGATATAAGAAGAACCGTAATCCGGATTAATATGAATACTTTTTCTTCATCGAATCTAGTTATTTTCTCTAGGGACACTTCTAATCTATTTCGATGCCATCGAAGGGACGGAAAATTCGAGTAGAGTATCTGTGATCTAACCTCCATTTCCGTTCCCGGTTTTTCCTATCTATTGATAATGCCCGTGGCTTAAAAAATGTATTTCCTTTCTTTTCTTACTTAATTTCTTCTTGATAAATATGTAGAAATCCACCGTCCTGTCTGATATCACCAACATTCGTCTCTCCGATATTCGAGATCATAAATATAATAGTCATTAATACGCCCGTAGAATGTATTCGAAATACCTAGGTAATATTTATGCGAACACCGAAAAGAAGGGAGCGTAACAACTGAAAGCTTTTTCTACTTATATGTTTTTTTTCAAAGTTTACAAACCAGAGAAAGATATAGCACATTTAGCATATACTTTTACACTTTGCCAACTTTTTGGAAAAAATTGTGGGTTCCTCTCAATCGTTCAGAACTTAAGACTCTGCGACTTGGGACGATTATGAACTTGCTTGTCTGTTTTTGTATCCCTAATTTACGAAACTTCTTCTTTTCCTATCGACGGTACAACTTTATTAATTATAGGTACTGTTTGACCCCATTTCATTTAAAAATGTACATCAATGACGAAATTTTAAAGATTTTTCGTTGAAAACTGTTTTAGTTGGTAACTACTCGTAGTTACCAACTAATATTCATTGATCTCGAATATTCATTGTTGAGGTACGGTAATAGGACCTCCAAAATTATACCTGATACCAACCTTATTTGTATTCTTTAATATTTCAATAACACTTCCAAGTGGGACAGTAGTTTCTGTCTATTGAATTATTTATTAGGGACCTGCTATTAGTGGTTCAGAAAGCCTAATTAATATTTGAGTGGGTTCAATACGTGTCTATTCCAATTCATTGACAGCAGGTCAAAAGCAAGTTGTGGGCGACACGAAACTCCACTCTATTTTACACAAAATAGAGTGAGAATTGATAATTGTTTATTTAGATGGAGATCCCTTTCTATTTCAGAAATGTTTTGGTGAACATTGTGATTATTCAAGAAGCGTAGAGGTGTCCAAATCCTTTAAAAATAAACTTTTAATTTATTGCATGTTTTGGTGTTGAGGCACAAACGGTAATAAATTGCATTTTTAGACTACATTCTCTGAAGTAAAATTTAGAGGAATTGTAAATCTATTTTATAACACCGCATATATTTGTTCCATAAAACTTATCGACGAGGATCCTTGGTAACAACTGCTTCACCGTGTGCCCGCATACATCAGACTCCAATATTTCACCTCACAGTAACAAAATACAGACTAGACGAGCGTTTCGTTTGATGAGAATACATTTTACTGCCGTTCTACTACCTAATAAAGGAGACATAAAGTACTGTATATACCTACTCGGTATTCTCCGGTACATATATTCGCTGCGGGTCACAACCCAGGAGTACTTTATGTTGACTTTACTAGCACTTTTTGTATCAGTGAAATGTGTATGTTAAAATAGTTTAGCAGAAATTGCATATAAAATGGAGATGAAAAGTGGATGGAAACGGTCTGACGTAATAAAGATGATGTCATGCTGATGCATGTTACGATACGGATGGGGAATGTTACATGGTAGATAGATACCTATGTATGTTTAAGAACGATCGTAGGAGATAATTATAATATTCTTGGCAAAGTGCCAGAAGAGATTATAATAAAAGTGACACATCTCCGAGAGAAAAAAGTCGTCAAAAATCAATGAAAGCTTTATCGAAGATTTTAAATCTGCCTAAACGGAAAATTCGATGTGACAAAGACGATAATAAGGATATAAATTTTAAAACGAAAGTGAGAGGTGCTGTCAACAAAAGCGATTTGAATATTCGTTAAAAGTTTTTTGAACATATACATTTTGTGAATATAAGTTAAATTTCTTATACAGCCAGCATGACTGTAAGGTTAAGTAAGGGGAGGGTTGATGTGATCCACGATTGTAGGGACAATTGTAAAAGAAACACATTTTATGACGTCGTTAACGTTTTTACGGAGAAAAAGCAGAGATAAGGTACGGTGAGGGAGAAACTGAGGGTAGCTTAATGTTTCCGTGCAAAGCTTTTGAAAATTGATCCTAAATGGTGTCATGAAGTAGTAGTTTCGTTGACTGGCTTTTGTATATCTTAGAATTTTTATTGGAAGTTAGTTAATAAGGTTGTCTACCATCAAGAAAACGACGAGGAAGAGTACCATCATCATTAAAAGTAGAAGAGCACGGAACAATTAACTTATTGTAAAATGAGACTAAATCTGGATTCGAATGAATAGAATTTAGTAAAACGACATTTGAGATTGAGATTTGATTTTTGAGAGATCCAGATGTTTGACTCCAGTGTAGTCTAGATACATTGCAACCAAATCGACTGGCATCGATAGCAGTTTCCATAATTTAAATCCATTTAAGGAAGCTTCACTTCCAGGCTTTCTATATTCAGGGTCAATAAAAGCCAAAGAATCCGAAGATCATAAATCATTCAGGTGGAAGTGCCCGTCAACATCGATCTAAAACAATCTCTTCCAGAAAAATAGAGAATAGTTTCGTAACGTTTGGTCCGACTCCTTGTCAAGCCATCCATGTCAGGCTGTGTTACTTTATTTCATGTTTTCAGTCAGATTACATTATATTCAAGGAAAAGTTACAGACGTTTTTCTTATTTACAGGTTTCAATCAAGAAGAGTGTGTAGGAGAACAGAAGATTGAAACGCTATTATTAATAGTGTTCGGGCCTTTTTCGAAATAGATAGGTGCCTAACAGTGATGGAATTTGTTATTCGCTTTGCTACCCTTGAAATGCTTAAAAATGTTGAACGTTCGCCCAAAGTCAAAGTCAAACCATTTATTTCGATTAGGCACATAAAAGTTACTTTTGAACATTACAATTGATAATAATGGGTTAATGATACACTATTTAATTATTTAATTTAGAGGCTTTAAGTATGTAGATTATTGTAGCAATCCCCAGAAATGTTTCTAGAGATATTATTTCAGACAATTCTGAGTCCCTCAATTAATTTTGTGTGCCTACCGTACAGTCCTAGGAATACATAAATATTTTTAACTTTTACGAAATGTCGTCCTTTTGAGATAAGTTACTTTTTGTTTGCTCTCCATTTAAGAACAGAATTGGTTTTGAGCTTTTAACATTAAATTAGGTATTCCTTTCAATCTTTAATAGCCAAAGTTACGGTAAACAAATTAGAGCTTCGTTGTTCGAGTAAACAGAAGGCTCTGTGCCTTGTACTTATTGTATTGTATTAACGGTATTGAAAAGCAAAAGATCCTAGACATTGCATAGTTGGTAAATCACTATGCATATGTACCTATTTGATGAACTAAAGTCATCATCATCATCTGCCTAGCCTTTTCCCAACTGTGCTGGGGTCGGCTTCCAGTCTAACCAGATGCAGCTGAGTACCAGTATTTTACATCAAGCGACTGCCTATCTGACCTCCACAACCCAGATACTGGGTAATGCGATACCCCTTGGTATAAGACTGGTTTCAGACTTTCGGGCTTCTGACGACCCGTAAGGACTGTCAAAGATTCACGATTGACAGCCGGGACCAACGGCTTTAGGTGGTTTTCGAGGCACGGAGGGGACTTGGTACGTGAAGATGGTCACCCATCCACGGACCAACCGCGGCAAGCGTAGCTTAACCTGATCGACCGAGTCTTGCGGCTGTTATTATTTAGCCACAAGATGATTATTATTTGATCAACTTAAGTATATTGAGTAAATATTGATTGGTGAGTTGAATATGTGATAATCTTCATTATCATTCTTCTGCCCTTGTGTCAATTTATTTATGGCTGGCGCAACGTTTTTTCTTCCATACTTCTCTATTAAGGTTCCTTCAAACAGGCGCGACACGACACGCGACACCAAGACACCGCAAGTCGCGCAACGAGCGGTGCCCTTGTGTCGCGCGCGATTAATCGCGTGTTGCGCCTGTTTGTAGGAGCCTTAAAACGTCATCTCGGCAGTTGAGTAGCTGATAATATGGGCATGATAAACTTTTGATTAGAAACAATTAGTTGGATATTTAGACAAGAATTAGTATTTATTTCATACAGCGTTAAATTCATTGCGGTAAACGTCATAGAGAGAGCGTATTTTTACTACGGTGTGATGTACGCAATGTAGAGTCTGTGTATTTTATAGAGTTAGTGGTATAGTAATAACCATTAATAACTTTTACATAATTTAAGGGTGTCGTCTATGTACTGCCTTAAAATTATATAGTTGGTTTAGTAATTAAAAGTAACACAGTTTATTAGTCTAATTATGTACAGTGGGTTGCCAAGGACTTCGATTTATTAGACAAATGACATATCATTATGTAAGTATATGACTACGGTTAGAGCAGGCGATACAATAATCTTCAATAAATTACCAACTACGGTTACAGCAGGCGATACAATAATCTTCAATAAATTACCAACCCATTATCTTTCCGTTATGGCTAGGTTGAAAAATAAATATTTTGTGTCGGGTAAAAACATTGAACATTTTCGAATTTGTATTTTATTTGCAGGGCTTAAGTCCCATTCACTGTTATATTCAAAAAGCCGACATATACGGTGAATTCTAAATGTAAATGACAGACAGGGACGGGCCGATCTCAACAAACTTCCGACTTACGAGTATAAACGTACGAAACACACCTAATGAAAATTGGCAGTTAACTGGATCGAACAAACTTGCCTACCAACCATATACACATAAAATTGAATCTTTTGCTCCAGATTTTTACGTGCATTTTCCTTCTATCTATGTAAAGGATCTCAGTAAAGATACTGACGTTAGAAAAATACGTTTATTTAAAGGTGGACGTTTGTTGTATCGCTTTATAACGGGAGTGGTTGTTTGGGTTTTGTTGTCATTTTTAATAATTCTTTTATTTGAAGGTAACTTCAGTGATTTATAGGTTGTTATTGTTTGGCTAACGCGAAAGGTAAGATACTTATCTGTTTCGTGTATACAATTGCGCCAAGTAGTTTATTATATATAAGATATAAGAACTATTGTTTAGTAGATTTTATTCACAATAAGAAAGTGTAGCTTAGCCGAGGAAACCTGTGCCAAGTTTTAGTGGATATTGAGGAGAAGGGGATTATTGAGAATTATCGCATGAAATGCTTTCTTTATTTATCTTATTCTTTTGGCGTACTGCCATTAGGTCTCCCTTGCCTTATGCTAACTCTGGGGCTTATTTATAAACGATGGTTAAAGTTAAGAGACGTTTAAACCAAAAATGTAGGTTATGGCATATGGATTTAAGTAACGTTTATGAATAAACTCGACTACTTATATTCTTACTTTTATCTCAATATATAGTCAAAAGCAAACTCGATTAATAACGTCTAAAAGTTAATGATTCACACAAATACCTTTGTATTTACTTTACGATGTAAGGGAACCGTCTAAAGTCTACTTAAATGACTGGATGTCTCGCTCAACTTCAGAGTAATTAGCTACGTTCCGCACACTAACTTGCGTTTCCAATCCAAAGTTACTACATTGCCGCGTAATATTTTAATGTGTCCCATCGTACAGGATTTCATGCGAGCATGAAGTTTGTGAGGGAGAAGTAGTTGCGTCTAACTTGTCATTACTCCATTACTGTGATTAGCTCGAGCTATGGAGAGGCACGTTCCCCCTTGGGTGTACGAGGAGAGCGCCGATAGTCGTCCCCCTACGCACTCCACGCTCTCCTCGTCCTCGCGACTAACGGGCCTCATCAATGTTTCACGGCAGTAACCGGCGGGATCGTTTATTCGTAATTGGGAACTGAAAAAACAATCGCAGCAAGGAAAAGGTTTTACTGCTAATTTACTTGCGAACCTGAGTTCGCTTCGGGCTGAATGCCAAATAAGATAAGATGGGTTTTGGTCGTGATTTTCTTCAATGTTTGTTTTGTCGGCTGTGTGTGCTCATCCTTACCTTTAGGTTCGCAAATAGATACGCCACGTGTAAGGCTGTTTACGTAATCTACCTAAGTAATTATTGTGTACAATGCTTAACTGTACGGAAAGTTTATGTCGACATGTGATTAAAGTGTATTTTCGATGCTAATATAGCGATGTACGAACATAAATAAATACTTCAAGTTAAAACATACAAGAACCCTCAAAACATAAAACTCCTTTTTTTGGGCAGCCGTGTAAAAAACAAATGTTTTAATGAAATTCAAAATCTGAAAGCCAAAGCTAGCAGTTTTATGTCGTTATTCAAACGGACATAAGCCCATGTTGTGGTCATGATGATTGAACTTTCAGCTTTCATTAAAGGAAGCTTTTGCATGACAGACCGATTTTGGGACTTACAAAAGCATTTTTTTAAATTGAATCACTGTAATTTTGTGGATAGAGTTTTGCTCCATTCTTTTTCATGTGAACGACATCTTCGGATGTGAATTCTGAGTTTGGTATTCGAAAATAACATTAGTACTAACCAGTACTAATGTTATTTCCCTTCTAATTCTTCTAATTCTTAATGTCCCTTCTAATTCTTTTATCAAAAACAAGCGGATATGTTCGTTCGTCATTTGTTTTTCTTTCCACAAAGCGCCTACATTTTGCGCGTGAGTTCATTAGTAAATAAACTTAGGAATAAGAACAGGGGTTCTACTAAATAAAAGCAGTAATCGAAATTATAAGTAATGAATAATCATAATTATAAAACGATATTACGTTTTTTATTAAGTAGACTAAATAAAAATCTTAAAATCATTAATTCATTCACTGACAGGCAATTCACAGCCTAAGGGTCTAAAAAAGCATAGAATTTTATTACATGCTTTTTGTGATAATATTCTAGCTTTTTTTAAGGCCGCTATATTTGAACCTAAGGTCATATTATACCTCACTTACACAAGTAAAATAAAATTGAAGACACTATAAGCCAACACACATTAAAACTTCCTTTCGCCAACTCACCTGGTCAAGTTTAAGCAGTTCCTCCGGGGTATCAGGCAACTGCCCCAGCATCAGCGGCGGGTTGATGTTGACCTCTTTACCCAGGGATCGTACCACCTCTTCACGATTGTACCGGTCCGCAAACACGCAGGAGGCCGGGATTAGTCCGTGGACTGTATAGCTTATAGCCCGGACTAGGATCCTGGGGGAGAAAAAGTTATGTTAAGTAGAGGACTTGGGTTGAAATGAGGGGTACCTCGGGAGCTGGTTCGAGGTAGTGGGAGAAATAAGTACATAGTAACGTGGTTAAACTGGAAAGGCCATTTTCCCAATCTATATGAATAAAACAATGTCAAGTTAGTTACACCATTTATATATAACTCAAGAACGGCTGGGCCGATTTTTATGATCTTTGATTTGTTGGATTTTTCTCCGCTCCAAATAGCAGAATAAAGCGTTTTTAAGGATTTCACATAGAACCACTGTCACGTAGATTTTTCGTTTACTCCAATTAAAATAATTGAGATTATAAATGAATCTCTCCTTAAAATCTCAATATAGCTTGGTAATGTAAAGTACCTTCCCTATACAGGACAGCTGTACGGTTGAGGTAGTACGCGAGAAGGGAACTCTTGCTTGTTATACTTTAAAGTTCCCATTTCCGGCATCCTTTTGAAATTCAATGAGTCTAAACCTACGCTTTAGCGACTACCTATATAAGTATGAATGGAAAACCATTATTTCTCGGAACTTTGATCTATCTCAATTTATTAAGAGTGAAAAGGGTTATAAGCATAGTGTGGCTGGTTTATACAGCGTGTATTAGAAAGGTGTGGTCAAAATTAGGATGTGATAAAATATGTTGTAACGGCAACACGCAACCGCCGCCGCCGTGGCCGCAGCGGTCGTTGTTGTTGTAATGTTGTGTTGTTGTTGTGTTGTATGTTGTTGTTGTGTATGTTGTGTTGTTATTGTTGTATGTTGTTGTTGTGTTGTGTGTGATGTTGTGTTGTTGTTGTGTGTTGTGTTGTTGTTGTTGTAATGTTGTTGTGATGTTGTCACAGATAATTTCTATTGAAACAATTTTGAGCTATTATTGTAATTTGTAGGGCTCGTACGGACTAGTGAAGAAATGTTAATTTTATACAATAATGTTCTAAGAATTTGTTAATCATCATACCCCATAGGTACCATATTATTAAAAGAACGAACAGTTTGTCAAGAATTTCACCGTTACATGAATGTAGATAGGTAGAGAGAACATTGTACGTACAGACGCCAGCACATCAAGCTACTACAATCTGTCAAATTTCTTTAATAGATTTTCAACTTTATCGCTAAAGTATAAGGTTCAAAGTTGATTTGGAAAATTTGACAGTTTCGGGTAGCTTGATGTGCTGGTGTCTGTACATTATACACCTATAAATAAAACGTGCCATGTCGGTCGTGTATGTTTTAGAGCATATCAATGGGCAGATCAATAAATTTAACTTGCATCTGCTATGTGTATCCAGAATCGCCAGTGAGTAAACTGCTGTAACCACCGCACTGGATAATCTATAACTATACTAATATACTAATCTATACTAATATTATAAAGCTGAAGAGTTTGTTTGTTTGGTTGAACGCGCTAATCTCTGGATCTACCAGTCGGATTTGAAAAATTCTTTTTGCATTTGATAGCCCAATTCTTGAAGAAGGCTATAGGCTATTTAACATCACGCTATGACCTTTAGGAGCCGAGCAAAAAGAAAGAACGCTAAGCAAAAACGAAGTAATAGCGCGGGCAGCCGATGCGATGCGACGGGGTGGGGCGGGGGAACAAGAAATTTCACGCGGACGAAGTCGCGGGCAGAAGCTATAATATAATAAAGCTGAAGAGTTTGTTTGAACGCGCTTATCTCTGGAACTACCAATCGGATTAAAAAAAAACTTTTTGCATTTGATAGCCCAATTCTTGAGGAAGGTTATATGCTACATCACGCTAGAACCCTTAGGAGCCGAGCATAAATAAAAAAAGTCAGAAAGAACGCTAAGCAAAAACTAATAATTTTACCTCCTTACTAATAAACGTATTATATCAGATGGATACACCTTAAACACACCGATACACACCGATTTCTCTCTTTCAGTCGTCAGTAATTTGACTTTCGAAAGAAGAAGACAAAGCGTTGTGTAACTATACAGACGCTATACAACGTTTATTAGTAAGGAGGATAATGGTTACTGTGAAACTTATCAGACTACCTAAATTATGTACCTTCTAAGTTCGCTAGTTGATTTTAAAATACTTACTACGAGTTTATCAAATTGTTTCTGAATTGTATAGAAGTTGAGAACTTTTCAAACTCTACCTTTACATTACTTAAGGTAACTCCTTCAAGACTGCCTCGTTGTTCTAGTGGTGGCAAGTGTTACTGCTGAGCATGAGGTCCGGGGTTCAATTCCCGAGTCGTGCAAAATGTTATTGGGTTTTTCCATTAGGAATTT
Source organism: Luperina testacea (assembly GCA_927399505.1). Classification (NCBI taxonomy): domain Eukaryota; kingdom Metazoa; phylum Arthropoda; class Insecta; order Lepidoptera; family Noctuidae; genus Luperina; species Luperina testacea. The sequence continues at coordinate 9,089,819 of OV656768.1, read as the reverse complement.
CTCACTAGCCGGAGTCGGGATTTGTGCCCGGTTGATGGCAAATAGGTTCATGCCCTATTAAATGGGACATAAACATAACTGGCGAAATGGGGGTGTATTATAGGTTCACCTTTTTTTTTTTTTTTGTCGGCGGGAAACCTTCAAAAGGCACCCGACCTCCGGGAAGGGAGGTCGGGGAGTGTGGGATTTTTACCTCACTAGTGCCTAACCTTTTGGGAATTACAGGCGTGATGTTATGTTATGTTATTCCTTCAATGTAGCCCGCGAAATTGAATAGTTTTTCCAAAGAAATTTTGAATTTCGCAGGCTTTCAACTTAAGTAACGCTTTAATACTTAAATGCTCAATTTCGAATTCTCAATTCAGAAACCACGTGTTCAACTTCAAATTCTCAATTCAGAAATCACTTACTAGTGATTAAATGTAGGTGAGTCACCTTTTTACCTACACCTTTCATTCCTCTTTCATACAACTTGGAACAAAAATACACAGACTTATAAAGTAATGTCTACATATTCTGTAACTAGTTCAATAGCGACAAGGGCTAAAAGTGTCGATTCAGGGAAACGGGTCACCGTACTTGAGGGTTGTTTAATATTTGTTCATTGTTGCAGTCCTGGTAAATAAAGGTACGTTTTATTATGTTGGCAATGTTTTAAGACTGGGCTGGCCCGTACGGTAAACGAAAAGTCGTTTTTATACTTAGCACATTTTTTAAAGGTTGTCACTGAAATCTCTGAATCTGATGGAAAACTACTAAGAACACAGATCTGTGCTGTTTGGCGATAGAAACATGGGAAGTAGATAGATTTTCCTTAGTGAGACTCCTCAAAAAAGAGATTTCGTACCTACTGCCTACCTTTACTACTTTTACAGACCCCACCACTACTTTAACTGTTTTTCGATAATGATAATTACTTACGGTAACATTTTCTAGGTAATTACCACAATATACACATTATTTCTGTCTAGCAGACAGGCTACACAAATACGAACTACAAGCCTGAAACTATAAAACATTTTACAAACGTTTTGCAAAAGCCAACGAGTATTAAGCTGGGATAATCACATTCGAGCCTTAACCAGAATTTGGTTTACAGTTGCATTAAAGGTTTTTCAACAAATTGAAGGGTCTGCCCAAAGAGGTTTTGGTCCATTGAAAAAGGCAAACTATAGATATATAGATATTCTATGGTTGCTAAAATCTCAGGTATCCCATGGCATAGTATATAGCTTTAGCTACAAGGATCTTTAGAAGCGTGATAAAAATCAGAACTAACGCCGCCATTTTGTTTTTTCAATACATTCCACATGTTTACTCTAGGTCTAGAATATTGCAGTTTTATGTCAGTGCCATCTCTTGACCGATAGTGGAACTAATGTAACATTTGTTGATGATTTCTGAAAAAGTGTGCTGTTTAGAGACTTCGTTTTATTTTTTCTGTAATCTTTACATAACACTATGGACTCATGTCTGAAATAAAGAATTTGAATTGAATTGAATTGAATAAGTTTCTATCACATAGAATTATTTCAGATTTTTCTCTTTGCAAACTTCGGAGATAAGGGGGGGGGGGGAACGGTATTTTTTTACATTTTTCATCAAAAGTCGTAAACTATGCGGCCTAAAAAAAAGAAAAAATGTTTGAGAATGTGCAAACTGCGCTCTTTTAATTTTCAGAACCCCTTTCAGTCCCTGTTGCAAAAAATATACATATACATATTTTTATTTCTTTCTAATTTGCAAAATAGTTGGGCAAACGTCATCTAAAACAATTCTAAATTTCACGTTGATAACATTAGTAGTTCTTGAGATATCCAGCTGTGACAGACAGACAGATAGACTGAGTCTCACCATAAGGGTTCCTTTTTACCATTTTGGTACGGAACCCTAAAAATTGCTGTTCCATACATTTTGACCGCGTAGTTTTTCTAGGAAACAGCAGTTTTTTTTTTATATAACCGACGCTAATTTCTACGCTAGGGTGTCTAGGACTAGCTTGCGCGTCGACAACCCTGCCATATAGAGGACACCTGCGATTTTAGTGCGAGCAATCTGCAGGTATTCAACACATCAGCTTTGCCCAACTCTACAGCTAGCAGCTGCTTGGCAGCCAGCGAACTGATTGGCGAAGATGTGAATCTGAGTCTGCATAATGGACACAATGAAGGTATTTACAAAACAAGGTGGCTCCATTTTAATTCTGAAACAACCTTATGTCCAACACTGAAAGACAGTAATATTGTAATGTCTGATAAATGGTTGGTTGGGGTTCATAAAGTCTGCTAGTAAGTTTCGTAACTGCTACATCAAAATGTCTCATATGTATGGATCATTCGGTTCCCTAAAAAATGGTTGAGCTTGATGGTGCTAATCCACGCGTCGTGTTTGTGAACGGTCGTCTCTTAACTGCCAGGGCTATTTTTATTTATATTTTTATTTTTAATCTTCTATTTTAGATTGTTTCTTATTTACTTTTTTATACTGTTCTCACGTGTAGAAGCAATAAGAATAATGTACCCAAGATTTTCTAATATCTTGATTTAAAAGAGTGTCCTTAAAGTTTTTTGCCTGTTCTTTAATCTATGTTTTGGAATGGGCAACTAGCTTCAACTTTCTATTTGACCAAATCTTTGAAATTTCAAAAGTGTCTGTAAATGTTTTAATTGAAATAAATGCTGTGAGATTGAGTTAAGAGTTTGAAAACCATTAAAAGCTTATAAATATATTGTATTTATGTACTAGATAAATATATTTTTGAAGTGAAAACTTCTTTAGCGGCGCTGTGTACTTTTTTTGGAATGGGTAAAAACTTCTAAATTCGCGTCAGGTCACGTGACCCTGATCTAAAATTCGTAAGACGTAAAACGTCAGACGTAAAACGTAAGACGCGCGTTGTTGAGGACAGCGCCATCTATGCACATCGGGAAGAACTACGAGGGCCTCGCGTACTAACGTCAGACGTAAAACTTAAGACGCGCGTTGTTGGGGACAGCGCCATCTATGCACATCGGGAAGAACTACGAGGGCCTCGCGTACTAACTACGTAGTTCATCCAACAACGACGAGATGGCGCTGAACCACGGATATATAACTGACGACGAGCTCTATGCGAGCGGCTTGCTTCTCTTACCACTGCCGCGACCAACACCACGAACTGAAGTCTATCCTGTGTGCTTATTTGTAAATCTGAATAAATTCCTTTCACGAGAAGAATAAACCAGTCACTTTGGTCATCATACCTGATTTGCAAAAAACCCTATAAAATAAGGAACACACCTTAACACGCGTGTTTTGTTTATAAGACGATTCACAAAATACACTCGTAATTGTTCAAGTTTTCACTTCTGTCGGCACTACCGGAGTGCCAGTGTTTTTTTTTTTTTACTCGTTTTGCTCCAAACTAACATTCTGCTTTGTATGCTGTGGATAACAGTGTGAGTCGCATATTTGTATTATGTACTTGTCTTATGTTTACTAAGGTCAAAGTTGCCTGGCAAATGCGTAACTACTACTAACTACACTTTCATTCACACTCTACTTTAACACTCAACCACTCCGGCTCCGGTGTGCCGTTGCGAGAACCCAAGCAGAGCAAGAGCAAACATAATTATAATTATCACCAGCTCAGTAGTAATTTGTTGACTCGAGATAATGGACACGGCGAAATTAAACTAGTAATAGCTAGGGACTGTCATTTGTTCTGGCTTTGTTTAGTTGTAATTAGGTTAACTGCCCTGCTCCACTCATTTCCTCAGTTTGGGTATTTTTTGTAATTTCCGTTGTAAGGGTGTGTAGTTTCCGGGTGGTTCAATTTCAGGGTTAGATTTGGGAGCTTATTAATACTGACTGCCTATGTTCAGCGGGTAATTGCATAACACGCTATCAGTAGCAATGGCATTCATTTTCATTTTCAACAACATTCATTGCGTTATTTACGTTTTTGAGGAGACACATTTTTCGTACATAGGTATGAAGCAATGGATTAGCAATATCCATCAAAATTATTCATATTGTGATTGTTGTGATAGTGTTTTACGCAATTAAGGTGCTGGTTATGAATCTGAATGACAGCCTTTTACCATTAACATAACCGGGACGTCGACATCGATGTTTTTTAATTTCAATTTCAAAATTAAAAAAGACTGTTTGTAATTTCTTTTTTGATCACGTAACCTAATTAATAACAATTTACGCTGTTTGAAACGCATTTGTACTTATAATAGTGTATTCACTCAAAACGCTGTCTACCTTCTCAAATGTTTTTTTTTTCGTTTTTATTCTTTCTTCTATCTGTGAAAACTTGTAATTGGCCTTATTTTTGTTATTCTCAATCCTGCAAAAGTTTTTAGCTGTAAGTTTTCCAAAACTTGTAAAATAAAATGAAATAAAATAACAACACAACAACAAACACATCAACAACATAATTATAACATTTAGTGCACAACAGCTACCTACGTACAGCCAAACTAATTTACTTTATGGTCTTTAATAAATTATGAAGTATCGTATTACTAGATAATACACTGAAAGAAATAAGCAGTAAATAAAAATGCAAAAATATTAATCTGAACTGATTTAAACAGTTCCATATGAGCATTATCTAATGCTGATCAAATTACTAATTTGATGCAAATCGATCAAATTCCACGTAAGTCACAATAAATATCAACAGTGCCATTTTTATCAAATTAGCCCTAATTGTCTTTTTTCTATTTCTCAGATTAATTGCATTACACTAGCATATTGATGGCTTACTATTCAATGAACGCATGAATGAGTAATAGAATGAAAGCATCCATCGGGGTTAATGGCTTCATAACCCCGAAGGTAGGTAAAGTCGGCAATTAGCAACACTCGTTGATAACTACTGAGTCACCAAACACGCTTGTAATTCTGAATTGGTCGGAAACTGCCTATGAATTTCCATCAGAATAGTTATTACATTCAGGACTGTAATTATGTGTATATTTCTACGGTCTGACCGTAAATTTTCCTATGAAACATGGGTCTCCCCAACGTATAAATCTCGATGATTGATCGCTAACCACCACGCCCGGCAGTCACATTAGGACTGCCAAATAATTTTATCATTGTTCAAGTGGATGCTGATACCCATGTCGTGGTTTATAACGAGACCCTCGGGAAGACAGGGCGCGACCTACTCGCAGCTGGGGACTCACGGCACGCCACAACGATAATAGGAAAGCACCTATTAATTATAAAATTAATTTGTCACGACTTACGGGGGGCACACGTGGAGTCAAAATGACACTATTTGACATTTTCTCCCCAGTTAAATCGACCTAGTAAAATTCTTAAATTATGGGCATTTGATACAAGCCCACTCTACTAAACAATTTTCAACAAATGTACAAGTCAGCGGCATGTACGAAATATGCTCATTGGAATTCTAAGAAAATCAATGTTACCAAAGTAATTCCTGGGTGGGTTTTTTAGATATTCAACAGTCAATTATTCGGCTGTCTTATTAGCATAAAGTTACATAACGGAAATAATATTTTCACGCAATTTTATTATGCTTGAAAACTTAAATTTATAGGATGGCCATAAGGATGATTACACATAACGAAGAACAAAGGGTGATATCAGCTTCTGAAAAAAAGCATAGACTAAGGCAAAATCACTTTATGGAAACGAACTCAGCAAATAATGACATTTTCTAAATAATAGTAGATTATTAAACAAGGGCTGTATGACATCAATTGCATACGAGGTTTTTGGCGCCTGAGCGAAGCGAAGGCGCTAATTAACCCGAGTATGCAATTGATGCTTACGCCCGAGATAAATACTCTGCTTTACATATCGATTGTGAGGTAAGTAAACAACAAGACAGCAGGTTTCAATGAACATTTATTAAGAAGAAAAAAATGTGTATTTAATTAAAATTTTAAAAATATTCTTCGTGCAGTATGAGTATGACAGTTCTTTTTTCAAATTCCAAAACCTATGCTGTAATGATAGTCATACACCCCGGCATTCAGGGGTGTAAGGGTGTACTTACAGAGCAAGAGATATGTAAAATGTATAATTACGTAAGCTTAGTTAATCTTAGCGATGAATACGTATATTTTAATTCTATGGAGCCAGCCTAAAAATTTTAACAACCAAAATTTTTAATTAAATGCTCCCGTTGTCTCACCGTTTCAGTTTTCCTATGACAGAGAATAATGAAAATGCCGGAATTTACGGTGAGCAGCCGAGGAATCTCCCTGCGAGCAATTCCTATGTAAAAAGGAGACATGTTTGCGGCGTGTCTTGATTTTATTTGATGTAGTGTTTTGTTCTTTGTAGGCTCAGGGCTCAGCTCGATTTACTTTGACACGATTTATTTACCAACTACTCCTTGTTTTACATATATTTCACTCGAGAAGAAAACGGTGACTATTAAACAGCAAAGGTGAAACACATTTTTTTAATAAAAAAAATAGAGCTTGGTCAGCATAACGATGTAGTTGAACGTGTATTCCAATTTCCACGAACAAGAATGGAAATGCACGAAAAATTCGGGCAAAATATTACTCTTTTCCAACACGTTCGTTCCGTGGTACCCCAAAATGAAATCACCTTGATTGACAATAAAATACGAGGTTCAGTTGATTAGTAAAGGGAAATTCTGGAGTAAATGAAATTTTCGATGGGCTCTTCATTTTAACTGGTTGGGTCTACCAGATTTACATTTTGAAGAACTTTCTAGTAGTTACGCAAATTGTTACACCTACTTTACAAGATTATTAAAGTTAGTAGACGGTAGAAGGAGCGTTGGCAGACCAATAGCCAAACCTGAAAGACCTGGATGAGACTCGCACAGACCAGGGTAGCATGGCCCAAAAGGGAGGAGGACTGTGCTCAGCAGTACATTGCAGTAGCAGTGTGTCCACAGCAGTAGGTGGACCAAGGCTGCCAATTATGATAATGATTGTACCTTCTTAGTCTAATAGCTAGGCGGTAAACTAAAAGTATTTATACCTTGATACCATAGACATGAGGCAGTTCACGTCTAGCATTAGATTGCGTAAGGCTGAGTCTACATTCAAGCTGGTAAAGAAAAAAAAGTGTTCAGTCGGGGACCCTCGTCAGGAACGAAGTCCCATACGCACGCATACACACGAGAGAGAGAAAATGGCATAATGTTTTTTCGTTAAGTGACGATTTCTACAAATTTACTCCTACCACAAGCGACTTATTTTCGTTGGATCCCACTTTTGTATCCCATTTTTTAGGTATTAACGATGGGTGCCATTTGCTATTTCCATTGAATCCTACGTTATAATAACATGTGTACTTTTCAGAAGTAAATGGACGACTGTAACAATCAAGTCTTACATCAGACAAATTGCCTGTAGCTGGCGTTTAAGGTACTGCTTTTCGTTTCAAGCAAAATGCCCAATTTCTTGATATCATCCGGACCTCACTACGGAATCTTATAATCCAGTAACGTTGTTTTAGTTCATTGCAGACAAGTACGTCAAAGGTGTGAGCAACTTTAAGATGGTAGAACTGGAGTAGGAGGCGAACAGCTGGATGACGACCATCAAGTATAATCGTAGACGTGGTGTTGTAGTCCATGTTCTTCATATATTTTACTCGGCTGTCCAGCCTAAGCCTTCTTCGTCTAGTACCAAAGCCAAGGAGTGTAGTTTGCTCGTTTTATGTATCTTGGATTGTTTGGGGTCGTACAACACGGCCAATTCTGGGCCAAGACTATCCACCTGAGTCTTCTTTAAAATAGCGTTTTCTGCTTTCTGCATATCTGAACCAGTCAATGGTGAAAGCTTGGAAAAAGGTATTAGTGTTAAATTTAAGTCTATCTATTCATACACGAAATATCTAAAGGGGTGATTGTACTCATTTCATTGTGTCCTATAATAAAAGTTGTTGATAATGATGAGTACAATGACCCCTTCAGATATTTCGTGTATGAATAGGTAGACCTTATATATAAAAAAGTTGAACAATAATATACCCTCATTTTATTATAAACTATTTTGTTATTGAAAGTACCCGCATTCAGATTTTTTTAAGCATTTGGGATCCAACGGAAATAGTTTTTGGGATTCAACGACAATAAAATGTAATTCTCTTGCATTTTTAAAATTTGGGATCTAATGGAAATACATAATAATGTTTTGGGGGATCCAATGCCAAAAATATTAAACTGGGATTCAAAAATGGAATCCAACGAAAATAAATCCCACAAGCCGCGTTAAAGAACTTTGTTCCAAAAAAAAAAACTATTTGAAAAACAAAAGCATTTTATTTCCAAGGTTTTTTAGTATACACCACTTATGAATCACAAAACAATTATTTGTATACGTATTCTATACACGTTAGACAAATATTTCTATTTTGTATCGCTTTTTTTATATAGCTTTATTGATTGCTGAATTATAATAAACTCGGTGCAGCTATTATTGAAGTGGACAGCCTATTTTAAGATCTCTTGACAGCTGTCTTATAAATATTAATACGATGAGCGAAAATATTGTTGATGGAGAACAATTTTTGGATGTTTTTAATGAGTATCGTTCGCGAAGTGGCGCCTGTCAAGACTAGAGCTGACTTTTGTAATGCCAAAATAATTATTACATTTTTGTATGCTTTGCTGTTGTATCTACATCGGAATAGAATTCTTAAATGTTTTTTAAGGATAGTTGGTGCCAACTAATTTTTTTTATAATTTGCGCTACGGGTTTGCACAACGCTGTCATATGTGTTCTCACGAAAAAAAAGCAAAAAAAGTGAAAAAAAAAATCAAAAAAGTTTTGGTTGTTAATCGCCAAATCTTTTTCAATCACTCAACCATTAATGACTTTTCACTGGTAGCGATTTATAGAGATTTTTTTTTTTAAAGAAATATTTTACTTTCTTATGACAGAGTTCAATTAAACAGTCCTAATTTAATTATGGAGATCTTCAGTAAAAACGATTTTTAAATTGTTTTAGTTCTCGAAGTCATTTATTCACTGTTCATTTCTTTTCTGATAAACAATCCTTCTTGTAGTAACGAAACTGCCAAGCTTCATATTTTGACTAAGGTGTACAGTTTGTGAAGTTAGGGTTTGTAGAGTTAGGGCGTGTAGAGTTAGAAGCTTGGCTCTACATGATAACTTTTTGACAGTGCGAGCCATATGGTCTCGTCTTGCCAAAAATTTAAATGATAATGTTTTTGGTGGATTTGTTCAACTTGAAATAATATCAATTTGAAACATAAGTTTTAATAAACTTTACATACATACATAAACTCATGCCTTCTTCGCATGGGGGTAGGTAGAAACTACAGAACGCCACCTGCTGCGACCCTTACATATTTCTTTTGCCTCGTTTACGTTTATACATCTTAATCTACTTACCTTGTTAATAGTAGATATTGTAGTTGGCCTAAAACTTTCTACAGTACCCGGCGATAAATATTGCTCATCAACTTTTGGAAAGAGACAATCGGCTAATTTCGGCTTCGTAGAGCTTTATCTCTGTCGCACGAAATACAAACAGTCCGGTATCTATTAGGAGCTGTTAAAACAATTATGATTTGCTTCTTTTGATAATTATTTTTATTCTTTGTATAAAATCGATAGGATCGAATAGGTCGATGTGCAATATTTATCGCCGGGTACTGTAAATGAACGAAGTTATTAATATAACGTAAGACTAGCACGAACTCGCGGAGTAAGCGTGACGTGAATTCGATTGATTATAGAATTTTACTAAGTTGTTTGACTTTATTCATATCTATGGGTGATATAATACTAATTGTGCTTGTCGCAAAAAATCAACCAAAAGTGTTAGTTGAATAAATTTAGGCCCAGTAAAGTTCTTGAAATCTTTAAAATTAGCACTCTAAAGCTTAATCATTGAGTACCTACTAACACACTAATAAATAATACATATACAGGGTGTGCGAAATACCGATAGCCAATTTGAATAGTTCAATATGTATACGCCTGACCCTTCAAACAAATCCTTCCATATCCAATTGCATGTAAATCAGGCATCAGGGTCAATATATAGCTAATGTTAGATAATAACTATAGGCTTACAGCAAAACATCAAAGTCGCTCGTATGTTCACAGTGTAACTACTTACAGTGGTTCATCGGGAGCGGGATTTATGTCCCGAACTGCAGGACGGATTTACTGTATTTCGGAACATCAGTAGGCATAATGAATAGTCCTCCAGACCGTATTTCGGTCATTGCGGCCAATTTCAACGGAGACTAGACTTCGGCGCGGGAGATATTATAGTGCACAAGTGTGCGCGCAGACACAGGTGTGCACACTTTCTTCCAATCCGACACGACCGGAGAGAGAGCGATCAGGCGCAAGACCAACGGCTTAATGTGCTTTCGGAGGCACGGCACACCGCCAACTTCCAAACTCCGGTTTGTTATTAAGAAATTCCTAATGAAAAAACCCAATAGCACTTTGAATTCGACCAGGGAATCGAACCCAGGACCCAACGCACGAGACCAACCGGTGCAGTCAGGTATAATGTACTAAGATATCGAGAAATGTGTAAAAAAATTCACCTACTGGGCCCTGTCAGATGTATGGGCGATGAACCACTGTAAATAATTACACTGTGGTTTGATCTTCCACAGCTTTATACCTATTGGCCTTTGGACGCATTGACCACGCGAGGGTTAACGAGGGCTGGTCACGCGATAATCTCGTTGAAGAATATTGCCAATCTGGGTGACAATCGCATGCAGGGTAAGTATTCCTATATTTAGCATTTTAAAGGTTACGCTAACATTCCTTGTGCTTGATGAAAATAAAGAAAGATTTAAATTTCTCGATGGCATAACACGTAAGGGAAGTGATAACAGAAGAGTACTTTCATAGCAATACCTATTTAGAAGCACATTTCAACAGAAAATTTTATACAAATAAAATAAATCCAATTAAAACTAACTGCTATGACAATCGAAGAATAAATACAGCACCGGTTTTTTCGACAAAATTTCAGTGCTTTAATAATTACAGTGCTTCGTGTAAAATAAAAAGTGTAGTATATATGACTGAGTGAAATGAAACCGGATTCCACGAATTCCGGAATTTCCACGAAAATATCTGGAACCGTTGCGTCGTTCTTTTAATTTAACACAATTTTTTGGTCGGTGTAATCATTTCTAAAGGCCTGTAATAACAAAGTTTATGGAACCGAGGCCTGCAGGAGGGTGATGTATCACGATATTCACGATTAAATTGAATTCCATATCTCTGAGGAAATATGACTTCAAACGTGGAGGCGGGTGGGACTTCGAAAATGTTGTGAAATATATAATTGACACCTACATCTAAAACCGTAATTGAAATAGTAGATTGTTTGCCAAGGGAGCAAACAAATATTTTGAAGGCGAGAGGGATTCAAAGTACGTCAATCGAGCTTAAAATAGTGCTCCCGAGGTAGACACAATACTTTTTAATTCCCTCCCTCCCTCTATTTTTTCACAAACTTTTTTTTAATTTGTCCCGCGCGCGTTTTTCTTTATCATACAGCCTGTTACTTGTTCATAAAATGTTCGTGATTGATCGTTTTGGTGACTGAACTTTTACTAACAATATCCACATTCCAAATTCAAATCACTTTTAGTCCTTAGGGACTAGGGACATAAAATAGCTTTAATCCCTAGCTTTAATCCCTAAGGATTAGAGCTATTTTAGTCCCTGCTTACGAAGAATACACAGCTCTTTTTGAATAGATGTGATAAAAAAAGATTTAAGGTATTTAGCGCACGGTATAGTTGCGTAACACACTAACAGTAACCTAACCATGGCATTCATTTGACAGTTCAACAAAATTCATTGCGTTATTTACGTTGTTGACCAGACCAATTTTTCAAACATATGAAGCAATGGATTAGCCTTCAAAATTATTCAGATTGTGATTGTGTAACGCGATTAGGGCGCAGGTAATTTCCAAAGCAATACAAAATAACTTGTCCGACAAAACCTAATTAAACCTAAAAGTATTTAATCATGAATGTTTAATAAAACCATCAATGGACGGTCGTCCAAAATTCCAGAGATATTTTATTAGGTATTAAAAATGATAGCACTGCCAGCACTGCTCTCTCATAATTCTGAGACAGGAATGTGATTACATTGAAGATACCTTGTTTAAAACATTGTAGGTACCCGCAATATCTGCTTAGTTATGAAAATTTCAATTTTTATGCTGCCAATGTTCGTTACATTGGCAGCACTTTGTGATACGAATTTCGGTTTAATGAAATACCTTGTATAATTAAAATTCGGTAGAATTGTAATAACACCTTTTACGTGTGTTAGGGTGAGGCCACTTTCGTGTCGCCTGTCTTCCTACCTGCTAGTCCCCTTTACAACTGCGCTCGCTGCCATTAAAGGCCGTTTGTGACATTTATTGCTTTTTGAGACTTACGAACGACTTGGCTGTAGGTCGGATTGTCTTTGCGATACGAGAAATAAAAGTCTAATGAAAATTACCTTAATTAAGGAAATGGAAGTGTGAAAGGGACAAGTGACACGGATAACTGTAAACATTTTCGTTGATGTGTTGTGTATTCACACCACAATCGTCATACTAAACATTACTGAGTGGCTTTAGGGAGTTTAACACCTTGCTTCTACATTATGTTAATTGAATTCTTGGTTTACGAGAGGGTCGTGGAGGTAAACCCGAGTGAGGTCATCGCCGTTACAGGCCAGTTAATTATAGCTCCTACAAACGCTATACAAAGCCCATTCCGTTTTACAATACCTTGCCATTTTTAATTAAAATGCACCCCAAGGCGCTAGATAGCACTCCCATTTAAATTGAAAGTAAAATACGAGAAAGTTTTATTTGTTTTACGAAACTTAAAAAAACCTTTTTTTGCAGAAGGTATACCTGTGCCTATACACAGATTTACCTATACTTAAAAGATTATTAATCGAGATAGGCAAATTAAATGTGAAAGAGGTAATTTAAATGAAAGCTTGTAAAATAACACTAAATCGGCAACAGAAATCAAGAAGCAAAGCAGCCATAGAATTATTCCATTCAGCCATTACAATAATAAATAAAACAGTAATTACTCGTAACTTCAAAATGGCGCCGGCAAAGATGGCGGTCTTTGCCGCGATAGGAATTTCATATTTTGCTAATCACTCGTCGCCTCACTGTACAGTGGAATATCGGTTTAACATAAATAATAATTAAATTCCATTTCTGGCTGTGTCCATGCGTTATGATAGGATTCAGAACATTCCGAGAGTTTCGACAGATACAAATATGCACGAGTACCTCATCGATCCGTCGTGAACCTTATAATATTAGGTCATTGTTAGCGTCGCTGGAATTTTCATCCGGAGTTACTCCGGAGACCCGAGTGTATGTTTTGAGTATTTGAGGTATTTAACCGTGGTCTCTAAATAATGACCGTCTGGAGTGTTGAGGCAAATTGAATGTTATGGAATTCTAATAATTATACATTGTAGTACGATTATTTAGAACCTCTTTTTCTAACTTCATTCGTGGCATTTTGTACATTAACTGAAATATCGTATTTGGTAACTAGGATTTGATTACATTAATCAAACCCCAAACAGTTTGGTCAACTGTATTCGAGGAAAATAAAAATACAACTTTAAAAGTAATACCTAAACGTACAACACCTACCTAAATTGTAGTAAATACCTATTTCTGTCGCCAAATAGCACACAGGCGATCTGAAGTCCCAGTAGCGTCTGTACAGGGTGGAAGGACATCGACGCGTAAACTGAATCCATGAATTCAGCACATGATTCTAGTTTAGCTACATGCTTCGTCGGCTATAAAAAAATCTTCTGTTTCATAGAAAAGCGCAATACTACGCGGTCAAAATGCAAGGATCAGCAATTTTTTTAAATAATTCCGACGATAAATTTCAACGCAGGTACGTTTAGGATTATGTTCTGAATCAATGGGTAACAAGGTGGTCGTCGTTTTACCAGCCATCCTGTACGTAGAGAACTTCCTATTAGGTTGGCAATGCAACCAATCTGTTTGAAACAATTACTACAAAAAAGAACACACCTGAACTGATCCCTGCCATTGAGCGTCTCCTGCTTAATGGACAGAATAACTGGCCCCAAGTCTTCATCGTTCGTGAAGTAGTTCCAATGTTCAGTTCCATAGAAGTACTTCTCATACGTCTCCTGTTCAACCGAAGTAAGCTCGAAGCCTCCGGATCTCTCCCATTGTTCCTCAATGGCTGTTTTCTTCTTTGGTGTGCTTCCTCCGTTGTCACTGCTGTCTTCAGCTGCTTCGTCAAGGGACCCAGATCTTCTGTGGCGATCTGTTGGAATGGGAAAAGGTTTTTGTTATTGCCTCATTCGTCTTGACAGAGTTTGGGTTAAAACAATTGGCCGTTTTTGTGACGCAAGACGCAACCCGGAATTTTAAATTTAAACATGGAATTTGATCATCCACTATTACGAGGAATTAGAGGTCTAGGTTTCTGGAATCACTTCACTATACCTTCAGCAGGTAAATTCGGGGAAGAGCGGACGCTATAAAGTCAACTGTTTGTCTAAAAATGTCCAACTGGGGCACCTTTATTCAAGATTCCAGGCCAGAACGGGATAAAGAAAATTCTAAAGCCTAAATTCTTGAATGACAAACACATGCTATAAGTACAGTATCGTCAGGAACTACACAGTTTTATGCTGATGACGTAGCTGACCCTAGCTTGTCGCAGATTAATGACGCCGATAAAGTTTTGTTGTCACGCTTCGATATGTCACGACCGATTTCTTTGGTAGCATTTCAGTCACGCGACGCGGATATAATGTGACTCACCCTTAAATATGCTTCCTTAATTTTTGGAGTGTTGAAAGGTTATACGAACATCAGTAGACCCTTGATAGTTCTTCTTTTGGTTTTGGGTGTTCTACCTAACAATAAATCAGGGAATTTGCCTGCGTGCCCATGAGGATAAATATTAAGATGACGAATAACATAATTTATTAAGGTTCAACAACCCAATTCTTATAATATTGTTACGAGCTGGGGAGTTCGTGACAATAAAAACTGCCGATTTAATAACCAAAAAATGACACTAATAACCAACACTAATAACAACTCAAATACACTAATTATAAAACACAATTGCACTACTGATCGCTCTAAGTCGCATTTGAAGATCGCTTTCGATGCATTCACTTGTATCGCTTATTCAACACTGACTCGGCTCGCGGCCCATTTCGGCCTTATATAGTTCTAGAACCTTCTACTGTAGAAACATGTTCGAGTACATAACCGGCCCCGACTGACCAGATGTCGATAGTTCTAGAAAGTTCTAGCATCGAAATTTCTAGAAGAATCTTGACTCTACTAGTTCTGTAAATTAAATAAATTAACTAATATACAAAAACAAAAGGACACTTAGGCGTCGAAGTATATCAAAAAAGTAAGTATCCTCCACATCGATACGATCCGGAAATGTGTTCAGAAGACTGGCAGCATTGCCACTTTGAATGACAATGCTAATAATTCTTTGGCCGAAGAACGAGCCAAGTTATATCACCATTTGGCAGAAGGTGCAATTTTGATACTCATAATCAATAGATTAAGCGAATTTCCATCAGAAAATAATCGCAGAAATTCTGTGATATTGTAGTGATTGAAACGGTTTCTTGTAATGAAGACCACCGTTAAAGTGTTAAGTATTTTAGTAATGGATGGCTGTTGAAGTGTGTTAATAATGGGCCATTGAATATAGAAGTCATAACAATTCTAAGTACGCCAGCACTCGTTCCAGACAGACATATAAAATATATAAAATGTAGGCAATGATAACAGGATTCTGCCATTACATCTTAAAATTAATAAACTTTCTTTGAAATTGGGCGTATATGCAGATGAGAAAACGTGCATCTATTGTACAAACGGTTAAAAAGTACATTTGAGTTTCAAGAGAGAAAATCTGTCGTGGGACTACCATGCTCAAAAACATATTAAAAGAACGAAGAGTTAAAATAACGAAACACTCACTACCACTACCGAACCTTAAACATTTAATATGTTTAAGTGGTAGTAATGTAGGAACAGTATATTGTGTATATATGTATATACCGCCTGACTTATTTTAATAGTCTAGACAGGGTGTAAAAGGTGAATAGAGCCTATGGCACAGGGTCTTTTCTTCACAAAACATAAAATGAAAAATCTCTTTTTTTACATTCAATCTTTTGATGGAAGCCATCAGCCGGCTTTAGTGATTGAACGTCTCTAAAGAATTCATTGATAATTTCCGTGCCTAAAGTACCCTCTACAAATGTTTATGTTATTTTTCGATATATGTATTTATTTTTTTTTTAATTTTATTTGGTTGTGGTATGATAAGTTTACTTCAAAAAGTAATAATATTCATTGATTGGTTAATCTCTCCTTGGGTTTTTGAAAAAAAAAGAGGCTTCTCTACTACTTCGTTCACCCTTTTCCAGAGGATAAGCTTCACCTTTTTTACGCCGAAGTCCTAATCTCATTTTTAATTCCTTCTTATTCGAGTTGTTGTATTCGGATTAGAACGAGACATGTGATGCTGCCGTAAAATTGTGAACGATAGATGTCTTACTGTTATTGCTTTTCAAGTTATTCGTAAAGTGGTATAATTTCAATTAATTTGACAATGCTACTACTCTGAGCTTCACTTTGAAACTCGAAAGGTAAATTCTGTTAAATAGTTCTCTTAAATCTGCTAAATTCGATGGCGATTCCGGCGAAAATTAAATGAACTACCAATGAATCTTTAAAAACACGTAACCCCTTTTAAAAAATGTGCGGATTTTGAGGCAAGTATGTTTAAAATTATGTTGTAGCAAAATTATACAACGTGTTTTTTTTGATATCCCATAACTCTAGGGGGTCATTGTACTCATCATAATAAAAAACTTTTACTATAGGATCAAACCTGAAACCACGAAAAAAAATCAGCTGTTCCGTACATTTATGTTCGCATAACTCGTCAAAATGTAGGGAATGGTTGATTTTTTTATCGCGATTTCAGGTTTGGTCCCTTAGTAAAAGTTGTTCATAATGATTAGTACAATGACCCCATAGAGTTATGGGATATCAAAAAAAACACGTTGTATAAAACGCCAAAATTTAGACATGAAACTTGTCCTTCGTCGCATCGCATCACCTGCCAGCGCTATCTTCCTTTTCGCTTACCGTTCTTTTTGACTTTTATTACTTTTGCTCCTAAGGCTAAATAACCTATAGCCTCCCTCAAATTCAAATGAAAAATTATTTTTCAAATCTGACCGGTAGTACCAGAGATTAACGCGTTCAAACAAACAACAAACTTTTCAGCTTTATAATTAGCATAAATAAGCCAAATTGTGCCCGATTTAATTTCCAATAAAATAGTGTTTCCCTCCCTAGAACATTCACTTAATACTGGCTTAGTATTCACACCGTTGACAGGTAGCTATTTTATTAAGAGATGTGTCTACCTCCAGTTATCGGGCAAGCTCGCAACGTGTCGGCTGTCGAGCCAAAGCCGACGCTTACCATATCATTGCTGCCTGGGTTCACATATTTGAACAGCTCAAATTAAATTTCACAGTAGATATTTCGTTGTCACTACTATTTACTACTGAATGGGGCTTGATTGCGTCTACGTTGATGATGTATGTATCATTTACATGATAAGACGCTCTAATTGAGTTTGGATTTATAATAGACGGTTCGCGTTTATTAAATACGTCATTACATGGGGGGGTAACAAGCTTGGTTTCAAATTGTTAGCGCCTTTAAGGATATTCTAGTTTAGGGCTCTAAATAAATTAAAAAAATAGGGCTCTAACTAAATTCTATGGTGCGTTATCGGTAATATGGGTTAGCCATAAGCTTTTAGCTAGTACCTAGCATTTCTCTACTTTTTAAGAGATTGTGCAAGTTTATTGATATTGTGTTGTTTCTTTACTTCTATTCTTTTTCTTAAATAACATGATACGGCTACCTTTTTCTTACACTTACAAAAATTCTTGTCTTCAGTCTTTTTGGGTAGTTTTTCTTGTTCTTAGTAAAGTTTGTTTGCCTTATCCTCAAACAAAAATGCGTCAGTCTTTATTATTCACGCAAACCTAACCTCGAATATGTTTGCAAAATACAAATGTGTAGGCATAAGCTTTTACATGTACAATATGTACCTACTGTACATCCCTTTCACCGTCCCTATTTTTATCATATCAAAAGAACGTTTGTTTGGCTAGGCATAGCTGCGCTGTCAAACGGGCAAATTGCTATGAAACACAATCCCTTGCAAACATTGTATGTGTTGACGAGTGTACCTACTGTAGGTACTGTAACCTCACCTCTATCGGGAATGACTATGAATGCTGTCAGGCTATTGCCTGACAGTGGTAGATAGTATTCTATGTTCACATTTTATGGGTAGATATTGATATTTCGTAGAGGTTTGACGTAAAAGCATCCATTTCAATTCTTGGTATGAATGTAAGGACGCTGCCTTTGTGTCTATCTTGTATATTGTGCTTAGAATACTATTGACAACTTTGACTATTGTGTGATGGTCCCAGAATTAGTAGTGTTGATGGTCACAGTAGCTAGTTGGGCAGATAACCTTAGTAAATTCCTTCGAAATTTCTATATCTAAAGTGCAAATGCAGCAAAAGAACTGTCTACAGCAAGAGTAAATATTAAAACTTTCTTACAAACTTCATTTAGTGCATTATAGTATCACAAAATGTGGCTATGAATTAAAATTTTAAGCTTTAAAATCTTCATTTAAGTTTAATTTTTAAACTCACAATCAGCATTCGCACGCTTTAAGCCTAATCCTCCGACATAAGCTTCTGTCTTAGCAAGTTGAACAGGTACATCAAAATCTCATTTAAGCTCCCATTCACCCCTGACTGAACTTGCAACACACTACTCTTTGAAGACAAAATTAGGCATAGGTGATAAGCCTCCTCTCAGAACGTTATTTTTGAATTATGAAAGCAGTTTGATTTCATTACTATTCATATTTCTATTTTTCTAGCTTTCTCTAAAGACTTTGGACTTTCTAACTAATTAGAAACGTTGTTACCAATACAATACAGACATTATTGGAAAAATCTCCAATGGAACCAGAAGGGTTCCGAAGGGTTAAAACGGAATTGGAAGTTGGAATAGGAAAGAACAAAGACTCGAACATTCTTCGAAGATTGATGAAAAAATATAGAATGCAAAGTTATCTTTTTTCATTTGCTCCGGAATTTGTCTGTGCCAAAATACAAAATGTCACTAACGTTTTCAACTTTCTAAGTGTGGATTCACTACGAAGGAATAAATTACCAAGCAAAATGTTTATAACGCACTTGTCTTTATGATATTTTGCTACTGGTTGTAAAGGTTTATTCATGAAACACCAATTTGGTAATTAACCTTTAATATTTTCAGCTTCACCGACACTAGTATTAGCTTTAACACCAAGATCTTTCGTTTCGTCTTGTGTTATGCTTCGTGATACAAACTTCTCTCTAAGTATATAAACGATCAAAATGAAGAGAAAAACATCTAACAGGAATGTTCACTTACTACATTGGAGCTATAAAACGCAGCTTCTAGAGGCGCCGTACAATTTTATCGCCGATATTTTTTCGTCATTTCATGCTTGTTATTCGACCTTATGAAGATCCGTTTCCAAGGATGATGTGACAATTTTATAATAATAATATAATCTAAGTAGACCAGATCACGTTTTATTCAATTCATCGTATGATAAATTATGTATATTAGGTAGTACATTTTAGATTTACGGTAAGTAAAGACTTACCTCTTTTATTTCTTCTATAGATGAGTTTATTTTCAAGGCACTCTTGGCAAACTTATTTTTACTTACAATATTAAACTAATTTGGTCATTAGCCTTGGTTAACTCCATTGTGGAATTTAAGTGAAACACTCCAAGTTTACAAGACATAGGTACATGAAAAGAGATTGTTTACATAGTACCAGATTCTGCGACTGTGCAAATCTAAGTTATTAATCTCAAGGAAAAGTATGTAGCAAGTAAGTATTTAGTGATTGATAACCTCCCAGGGGCAGCAAGGTAAAACAAATAAACAGCCAGTGGGTGTGAATTCGATATCTATCTAATTTGGAAATGGATTCACCACTGAAAGGAAGTTTTTTTGGCTATGTATTGATTTTAACTTCTACTTTGGGTTACGTTCGTTTGGTTAATACACTATGAGAATAAAATAATTGGTATCAAGAGAATAATGTTTTGTTTTTACTTCGAGTACATATTTTTGGGAATAGCCATTGGAATAAGATAACATAGAAGAAAGAATTACAATGATAGTTTTAACACTTACCTACACGTCAAAAAATATTTATTTTAAGGGGACTACAGGACCTAAACGCAAACATCGCAAGTTTTATAATGCCTAAAAGTATATGATCGACTACAATAAACGAAATCAGAAAAATATATGATATTATTCAGGATATATGGTAGTTAGTGTGATGAAAATATAATACAACTAATTTGATACGATAGAAAAAAGTCATGAAGATACCTCTAAAAACTTTCTTTTCGCAATAAAAACCATACTAATATATTATATCAATAATGCAGATTTTTTGTCAGATTATTCTATAAGCAACATACTAAAGCATTAGTGTTTTAATTTTTTGCAATAAATTACCAGTGTTGTATCATCGCGCTTCTCTTTCTTTTCTATGCAGTCCGACAGTGACCGCGCTTTAGGTCATGTAGTTCTCTTAAAACTAGATAATGTCGGTGTTTCCTATCCGACTACTCTAAGAAAAAACACCGGAACAAACTCAGGTGTGACGGAAGAAGAATGAAAGGTACATTTTTCTAGCGATAAACTTAACTGTTTGTCAGTTGTCTTTCTTCGAGATCTTGTAGCAGGTCAGAAAGTGTAGTATTAAAAGAAGCTAAAACGGGAGACCAAGAATAGATCTCAGTAGTTTAATTCTTGGTCGATAAACCAGTCGCAGTCGCACTCGCATTGTAGAACCCGCTGTTTTACAAAATAGCTCCGTTATGTGAAACAGCTGTACGTTGTTCAGGTTGCACTTTTGTATAACGTAGCTATTATACAAAACTGCTACCGACGTTCAGACGTAATGCAGAATGACTTATCTGCAGCCACAATGAGCGTCTTTCATAAAACTCTGTTATCTTTTAATTAA
Source organism: Luperina testacea (assembly GCA_927399505.1). NCBI lineage: Eukaryota > Metazoa > Arthropoda > Insecta > Lepidoptera > Noctuidae > Luperina > Luperina testacea. The sequence goes on along the minus strand of OV656768.1, from coordinate 9,068,619 downwards.
TATTGTCCTTAAAATCACTGCTTTCACTTGAGTTAACGTAATTTATACTCGTATTACTCGTTTATTGTTTATTTCAGTTTCAGACGCCATTATTGTTGCTACGACACACAGAGTCACGAGCGACAAAATTTAGAACTAAAATCTACACACTAATCTTTGACCTGCTGCAGTGATAAATGCAAAACTTTTATGCAATTTTGCGTGTTCAAGTTCAGTAATTGTGGAAAACCGCTGAACATTTATTCATTTATACTTTATTGTACACCACAAAAATACATAACATGACAAAATACATCAAACACTACAAAATATACAACAACGTATTTATAACGTCGTTCAGTTGTTTTATATTTATAACGGAGCTATTTTGTAAAACCACTAGCGGTTTTGTAAAACAGCAGATTCTACAATCCATCTGCGACATATGTACGAATATACATACGAGATCAATAGAATCTTCAAATCCTCTTCGTCTTCGGCATTATATCTCGCTTACATAGACGTAATATTTATTATATATCAATATTGTCTACACGTACGCTACGTAGATATATTGCATTATTTTGATATTGTTACGTAATTAACCCGCGTATCATGGGGACAGTTGTATGTTTTTAGTTGGGAAAGCAAATTTTAAACTAAGTTCTAAAACTACTAATGGTTCTAGATAAAGATATATTTATTGCATAACTGTGTACACATGGGGGCCTAAAAATGCCACTTTGGCAGAATCATAAAAGTATAACAGTCTACCCATGTTGGACACGCAATCTTATTCTAAACAACTTTTTTTTTTTCTGTTAGAAAAATTATAGATCCGTTGTATATTTTTCTCAAACATAACTGGCAAAATGTGGGTGTAATGGTACACCTCTGCCTTACTCTTTGGGGAATACGCGTGGCGTGATGCTATGTTATGTTATTTACCACCACCACCACCACCAGTACCACCACCAGTACCACCACCAGTGGCACCAGTTGTCTGGCATTTTTGCTGAACTGGGCCTTTTTGGCGCAGCCGTGAAGCACACTTTCCTGCTAAGTTCTTACATCGGACATTGCACTTTTTATTTTTATCTTATTTTTTATCTGATGTACGACGGAATAAACTTATTAATACGTCTACCAATTCTGCTGAGCGTGCCCGCCTGCTTGCTGTGGGTGAGTGGGAGTCGGGCCTTTGGCTTCAGGCTCTACCGTCACCTAATATAGGAACTATGTTAGGTGATACAACCTTCCGGCTCGCTACATGTTTGCGTTTGGGCGCTCCTTGTGCTGCTCCACATCGCTGTCAATGTGGTGAAGCAGTCGACTGCCTCGGGCACCATGGCCTTTCTTGTAGTAAGAGTGCAGGTCGGATAGCGCGGCACGCTAGCATTAATGATCTCATCCGTCGTGCTCTTGCCACCGCCGGGGTGCCAGCTGTATTGGAACCCACTGGCTTGGCACGCGTCGATGGCAAGAGACCAGATGGTATGACCATAATGCCATGGAAGTTGGGTAGGCCTTTGGTGTGGGACGCAACTTGCGTCGACACCCTTGCACCTTCCCATCTTCCTAGTACAGTGTGCTGCGCTGGGGCGGCTGCTGCAGGTGCTGAAAACCTCAAACGGCGCAAATACAATAATTTAATTGGCGATTATGTATTTGAACCGTTTGGGGTTGAAACTCTAGGACCATGGGGCCCGAGTGCCCACCTAGTATTTCGGGAAATCGCCAAACGGTTGGTCGACTCTTCACGTGACCAGAGGGCGGGCCTATTTTTTGGCCAAAGAATCAGCATTGCTATCCAACGTGGCAATGCTGCCAGCCTTCTGGGCACTTTTCCTGTTGACAGCGATGTGGACGAATTTTTCGACGCCCTGTAACTCTTTTTGATACTTGTAAATATTTTTATTTCTATTATAGAGTTAGTGTGTAAATTCTTATTAGATAATAAATATAAGCATGTACGACTAATATCTAACTACCTGGTGTATTGTGTGTCTCTTAGTCTGTGCTAAATAAATGTATTTTCTTTTTTTCTTTATATGTTTTTCAAAAGATCTGAAGTTTAAATCAAAGTATAGTTGTAATCGACATTTATTTTGATAAAACTGTCATAAACCACTACTTGATTATATCTTAACAACTAGCATTGAAGTTAATTTTGAGTATTTTCCCACTTACATTTTCTGCTTCGTTATTCTTTATTGCTTCTAAATTCCAAGTGAGTGTAAAACCTAATTTGTGATTCAAAGTTATGACATCATTTAGAATATCGTTTATCTTTTATACCCAAAATAGATTCCGTGACCTCGAGTGCCATGAAGGGCGCGGTTGTAATGAAAATAGTATATTAATAATAAATATGGAATTGGGTTCGTAACATTCTGGAATATTTTTGTGAAACAATGTACAAATAAATATTTGAGTCCTTTAGACTACAATGTGAAACTTTGTTTTGTATAGATGTAATAGATACCTACGGTCCTACGTCTCCTAAATTGGTTACCTATTTCGGCGTTGAAAACAACTATTACAAATGTATCAGGAAAATTATTGTTCTAGTTTTCCAATATTCGTCAAATTAACCTTAAACTCTGGGTTTACTTATGAAAGATAAAATTGTCATGATCGGACCTTCTCTGTGATCGCTACAGTTAATGACCTAGATTTCCATAAATATTTTTATAATACAAATCATACGCCTCGCCAAATGAGAAAAAAAAAAGTATCAATGAATAAATAATCGACGCTATTTTATTCTTTGAATTCGCGCCTTTGTCTAGACTCAACGGTATATGCAATTAGCTGTAGCTTTGTTTTTCGAATAGCGATTCAAATGCCTATACTTCGACCCTTAATGGAAACGGATGGTTTTCCATTAGCTGTGTCCATCCATCAAGTATCTATTTATGTTTGGGAATGTGTATTGCTGTTATTCTATTCATCTGCAATTTCAGGATTGGTTGGGGGAGACGATGTTACTGCTTCAGTTCTTAGTCATCATTTGGTTCAATCCCGGTCACAGACAGGTGAGATTTTCAACTCAGACACACTCGCACTGCTGGACATAAGCCTCTTCTATACTGCGCTACAACAGCCTGTCCTCCGTCTTTCGCACCCAGTCTGTCCCAGCCACCTTTTTGAGGTCGTCTGTCCATCTAGCTGGGGGGCATCCCACACTACGCTTGCCGATACACGGTCTTCACCCCAGGACTCGCCTGCTCCATCCATCCATTGCCATCGACCATCGGTCCTTCGGCAAACATGACCAGCCCACTGCTACATTAGCTTGCTTACTCTGCAAGCTAACTGTAAGTCGGTAACTCCGGTGAAAATTTGCTCCCCAAAACACTAGGGACTATCTAACACAACACCCATAGCTATCTGATCTGAGATTTCACCTCTTTTTCTTTCAAAATCTGTTGCGTACTAATTACTTTGAATTCGTTTCTGTGACTAAAAAGGGGAGTATCTTGTTTCGTATTTTCCAAAGCCATTTCACGAGCAAGACAAAATAATAACGACATATCATACGGTTCAGGCTACAAATTGATTTAATAGATACCACAAGGGATGCCATAAAGGAGGACTATCATTACAAACTAAAGTTTCACGTTCATTTTACTGAAAGGCTTCAAGATGTTATTGAAAGCCTGTTACCATGATTGAAGACAGCCTGGCTCGGTCAATGCGTGCTATTACCCTCTACTTCAGATCCCCTTAACTTCATGTCTTCATAATCAATTTCATTTATACGTCAAATGTGAGCGAAGCACGCGAACATAACAGTAGCGAAGAAAATATTTTCTTTCATAATGGTTTGTGAAATAATAATGAGAAATGTGTGGCTTGCGTTAATAAATGTTGTGTAATAAACTAAAACACGTGTGCTTTATGTTCATCAGATTGAGTTGCTGTACACTTTATTATTATTTTGACACAAATACCTATTGAAATGCTTATGCAACAAGTCGTGACAGTTAATTCATAGACTAAAATCTGATGTCTGGTTTGAGAATTAGAAGTTGAGAACTTGTCGCTCTACTTTAACATTAGGAAACTCCAAATATTAAAAAAAAAGTAGGATGTTTTTTAAAATAATAAAAAAAAAATTAAATCGTTAACCTCGGTTATTAAAAAACCAAATAAATAAGTAAGTACCACCAAACATATTGAATGTGAGAAAAACCCAAGCATGACATAGCAAATGGAAACAAACGAGACGAGTCACGTACTGATTGTGATGCAGAACACACTGCGGACCAAAATGACCGGGTCACTGTGCCATTACAGTATCGCGGTACATTTACACATGGCGTGACTTTTGAATAGGGCCGCCGATAAGGAGACGCGACGGCGGGCGCCAAAGATCCTCTCTCCATCCCAGACAATGAGAGGAACGCCGATAAATTGAAAACGTGTGTCGAATGAGACATCGCCGATGGACAAGGGCGTCCGTTTACACAGTCCGGGTGTCCGAACATTCTAACCAGAAAAATATACAAACACTTGGGTAACGGTATCTGAATTGGGACAAACCATTGATATATTGTGTCAATGCTAAGTTCCCGGAAACAAATGTTTCAGTTAAAACTGGAATGTCGCGAATTCATATACGTCATGAAAGTAATGAAAAGCTATTTATTTCGGAAAATTCCACTCAGTTTGACGACGAAGCAATAAACAGTTATTAAAAACGCTTATGTAAATATTTCAAGTAAATGGTTTCCGTAATTAAAATGTTGCTGCTATCTAAGGGTTGATCTTTCAATAGTCAGATAATTTTTATTTGAGAAATAAATATTGCGGTTTGACAGATTTTGTATAGAAAATACGTAAAACTGTCATATTTATTCTTCAGATATAAGTTATCTGACTTTTGAAAAATCAGGTCTTAGTAAAAGTATAGGAGCTACGCGTAAAAAAGCGCCAAATCAGAGCAGGTCGTTATGTAAGCAAGAACTGGATCATCAAGTGCTAAGTAATGAGCAGCTTCCATAAAAAAAGTTATTGTAATTTCTTATTATATTATACTAACTTTACGATTTGTTTGAAACTTTACGTCTAACTTTTAAAATAAGAGTGACATTTTGTAATATATAATAACTTCTAGTAACTTTTGTGTAGCCGAAGATACACGAGTGTAAAGTCTGCGAACTACATAAATACAAGTCAACCAGTAAAACATCATCTCTCCGTGGCTGCGACGACGTCGTGTAGGTAGGTACTCTAAATAATCCGCTTTGCATAACCAATGCGTTCCCAAGTTTGGCGTCTTGCAGAACGCCATTTGCGCTCGTCGTCATACTAATAGTCATTATGGACAGAATACATACTAAAAGAATGCATAGAATTTTTAAATGCAGCGACATCAAAACCGAGCAAATAACGCAGAATTATGTTGTGAATATTCGGTGTTTGCAATTTGTTAATTATTGAAAGTTACTTAAACAATTTGAATAGTTACCATATTTACAAAGTACACAGTTTAATTAGCCGACCCGTTAGAGACCCGTTTTTCGTGCTCATTTCGCATTATTTGCGGTTAATAAATTGAAATTCTCTGTTAAAGTTATTTTTATTGAGCTGCGTTGTGGAGTTTGCGGCATTAACTTTGTAAATCAATAAAGGCAATAAACATACGTCAAATGAGCATATTTTCCACGTGACAGCTTCGAAACTTTTCTAAATGCTGGGAATTTTACTGTGTTCCATACAAACGACAATCGGCTTTATTACCGATTTTGTGAGGCGCCTCGTTCTGATTGGATGCTTCTGTTCGATCTTGGGTGTAATAGGAACTATTTTGTCCTGAAGGCATGTTATCTAGTGATTTGATGTCTCTACATTTCCGGCGATATCGTAATAGGTTTGTTATTCTTTTAGGTTATTTATATACGAAAGTTTTGCTTTTTCTTTAAATGTTTTGTCTAAACAGTCATGAATGTTATTAGGAACCGTACCTACATGTTAGAAATTAGGACGCGTATGATATTGGGGTTAAATTAAAAACATTAACGTCTGATGAACCATAATTTTTTGACGTTTAACATCTTTACTTTAAGCAACGTGTTTAACTAAACCCCATGGAGTTATGATAACACATTTATTACATTGACTGGTAAAAAAAAATGTATTTCAATGAGCGTAAAAGAATTGAGTATATTGAAATATATATATTTGAGGAGTACCTACACCTGCTTATAAGTTAGACACATCTTAATAGCATTTTACTTTCTCATTCGTCTTGAATGATGGCTTCTTTGGGCGACATATTCATCATACTATATGACAGTATCAATATTCAGCTAAAATAATACTCTTATAAGAATATCTAAGTTCATTTTGTACCAAAATAATCCTGATGCTTCTTGGAAAAAGATGTAAGTGTTATCCTAGGATGTAGCAACAGAAATTTGCTTTTATTTCATACGTGTTGTTTGTACATTTTCTCAATGTTTCATCTTGGGGTGTGTGGAGCAAAATATCATAAGAGTAAATGGTATGTGTCTCGAGCTTATGTGAGAAGCCGCTATTTTATATGAAACTGTATATAAATATTGGTATGTATCTCTACAATATTAAAAAACCGGTCAAGAGCGAGTCGGACTCGCGTACCGAGGGTTTCGTACCATCATGTTTTTAATTTTTAATCGGCGAGGCCTATATTCGTCATAAAATTTTAACACTGCACCGCGGTGTAGAAAATTACAGTTTTATGTCAGCGCCATCTCTTGACCGATAGTAGAACTAATGTAACTTTTGTTGATGATTTCTGAAAAAGTGTGCTATTTAGAGACTTAGTTTTATTTTTCCTGTAATCTTTACATAACCTTCTATCACATAGAATAATTTCAGATTTTTTCAAAAGTCGATAATTATGTGGCCTAAAAAATAAAAAATATTTGAGAATGTGCAAACTGCGTTCTTTCATATGATACCCCACATGCCTTAGTAGCTGCACTTCAAATTTTTCAGACCCCGTTTCAGTCCCGGTTGCAAAAAATATGCATATATTTTTATTTCTTTCTGATTTGCAAAATAGTTGGGCAAACATCATCTAAAACTATTCTAAATTTCAAGTTGATAGCATTAGTAGTTCTTGAGATATCCAGCTTTGACAGACAGACAGACAGACTGAGTCTCACCATAAGGGTTCCGTTTTACCATTTTAGTACGGAACCCTAAAAAGAAACAGCGGGGTCATTTCTAAACACACTAACAGTAACAATGGCTTTCATTTTGGCAGTTCAACAACATTCATAGCGTTTTTTTTCATTCATTTACATTGTTGAGCATACATAACATAATGAGCATATACTATTCGCATTGCAGGGACACAGGCCACCCTTCTGTGAGAGGGAGTGGGCCGTAATCACCTCGCGGGCCCAGTACGGGTTTTAGAACATGCTGGTTTCCCCACGATGTTTTCCTTCACCGTTTTAAGAGCAGTGGTGATGAAATAATTTGCACAAAGTAAAGCGTCTGTCTGGGTTTGAACCCACGACGTACAATTCGTAAGACGGGGCCGTTACTACTGGGCCACGACAGCACTCACTGTTGAGCAAACTTTCATGAACATATGAAGCAATGGATTAGCAATATTCTTCAAAATTATTCCGATTGTGATTGTGTTAATTTAATTGTGTTCACGCAATTAGGGTGCAGGTTCAATGTCCGCGACGCAGGTACAATAGTGAAGAATTATATGTTAGCTTTTTCCAGTCCTTTCCATGGACTGGGAAAGACTCACGCACGTATGAAAAACTCATTGTTGGGCTTCTAGATTCCTGACTGCCTCAGTGGTCCAGTTTTTCTTTTAATTAAGTGTACATGCGCAACATTACGGCACATAATGCCGTTGTACAGTGCAATTTACAAACTAAAATGTATTTTAATGGCGCAGTAAGTGGCGCCTGCACTGCGCCTGACTTGCTGCACCATCAGGATTATTACAAATGTGACATACAGTTCGCGTCAAGTAACTTTGCCGCTCTGAAGCTAGGTTTTTCGCTAGCCGCGCATGCGCGCTGCTGTTTTATTCATACGATTAACTACTGCGCAGTGATTTGTTGCCTACTTCAGAGCGGCAAGTTATTTGACGTGAACTGTACATAGGTACCTAAGGTTGGGTAAAATGCAATAAAAAAAATACGAGGGTGGCAGGGAAATCGACGCGCAAACTGAAACCTGATGAATTCAGGACTTGATTCTCATGACCTTCTTGCGAAGAAATTTTTCGTCGGTTATCAAAAATCAATCAGCTGTTTCATAGAAATGTGCAATACCTACACAAAATATTTGCAACAGCTAACATTTTTTTTAATAACTGACGAATTTCAACACAGTCGTGATTAGAATCTTGTACTCGTACTGAATTCATCGTAACAGGTTGCGTCTCCACCCTGTATGTATTTTATATTGTAGATTTTTAGCTTTAATAAGTAAACAAAAATAAAAAAGTAATCAAAAATCTGTCAGCGTTCAAGTCCCAACAAAATATTAATCCAAATTATGGTAAAGTCATAAAGTGAAGTTCAAAACAAATTTCGTGACATAACGAGTATTTCAAAAACCGTCTCGAGTTTTGAATCACATTCCACATCACGCTTCTATTCAAAATTGATCTGCGAATGTTCACGTCAGGATTTATAAAGGTCGCTACATATTGTATGAGGTTCTCAGTGAATCGATGCGCCGGAAAAAGGAGGCAAATTTAATTTTCGTCTCGACTTCGCTAATGTGACAGCAGAAGAATTATCTCGCAACTCTCACGCTCAGTCGGTACTTGTTCAATTCAAGGGAACGTTAACTTTGTTTCAGTGTGGCACTGGTCTTTTGTTTTCTCATTCGTTTTTTATGTATTCGTGCAAAGTGTTTTTGTTGGTTTTATTATAGGCACACAATAAGGTAAAAAGGCGGACTTAATGCCTTAGGCATTCTCTACCAGTCCACCAGGGTGGTGAAGAGATGTGATGGCAGGTATTCCGTTTAACAGGAGTTAATAAGAATAAAAAAAATATTAAATTGATGACGTAATTTATCTATGATTGCTCAGAATTTTTTTTCAGTGTATTCAGGCCCTAGCTAGCGATTGAGGGTTGAGTACATAATCAATTTATTCGTATTCAAATTACATGGTATAGAAAATACTTTTAAGTTAAGGATTAAACGAAAGTTTTTTTGGAACGAAGTTCGAAGGGGAAGGAAGGTGTGACTTTTTATTATTTATAATAGAAAAAAACAGAGATAGCGAGAAAGATACCCTCGAAGCTAAAAGACTTCCTGATTAAAAAGGCATATTATTAAAAGATTTCCTTGACGAAAAATAATTATTTAATATTAAAATTATTGTGATACCTCCTTAAGATAATGTGATATAAATTATAAGAATAGTATGATATAATATAAAATGTATGAACAATGATAATTATATATATATTATAATGTAAACTGTATAAATGTGATATTGAGTATGTATCCTTTTTTAGGATTCCGTACCCAAAGGGTAAAAACAGGACCCTATTACTAAGACTCCACTGTCCGTCTGTCACCCACCAGGCTATATCTCATGAACCGTGATAGCTAGACTGTTGAAATTTTCACAGATGATGTATTTCTGTTGCCGCTATAACAACAAATTCTAAAAACAGAATAAAATAAATATTTAAGGGGGGCTCCCATACAACAAACGTGTTTTTTTTCGGCGTTTTTGCCTTGTGGCCCTTTGTGTGCGAGTCTGACTCGCACTTGGCCAGTTTTTTATATTTATAACGTTCGTAGTTTTTTATTATTTTCAGTTTTTTTTTGAAATTGCAACGGCTAACAGCCCAATAAATTCTATGAACCTACCTATTATTAACATCTTCAAATTCTGTACACTTACTTAGTTCGCAATAAAGAATATGAATTTGAATCGAAAACCATGAAAACGGCACCCACGATGAAAAATAAAAAAATTGCAGCTGCCAACTTGGATTTTCATTTTATCTTTGTACCTGTCGGGGATCTTGCGACACCGCACGTTTTTTTTAATAAAATTAGAATCATTCCCGCTCTACAAAATACAAAAAAAACCTACATAGTAATTTTTATATCTTATTGAATTTCCCTTGCGTTTTACTCTCTGCACAGTTCAATCATTCCTGTCATAATATTTCTGCATCAAATAAACTTTAGCTAAAATAAAAACGAAAAGAAAAGAAATTATTAACATTAGCTGGTATTTACATACCAGATAATGTTAATAATTTCATTCTAATGCTACGGCTACATTGTCGATACAACGCGAACTTCGCGTGCTCTCTGTTGTACAGCGAGACGTGGAGCGATGTGGACAGAGAGCGCAAGAAGTGTAGTTCGCTTTATCGCGACCATGTAGCCGGAGCATAAGGTTGAGTTCAAACGCTGTAACGGTATAGAGAGACTGAGGAAAGTATCAAATTTCATTTTCTTCACAGAGTTAATATGACAGGGGAGGAATCACCGCTTGTGCGACCCTTTATTTAATAAACGGTGAACTCTATATTCATGTTTAGGTATATTATGTGCTAGTCTTACTTGCTAGATTGGTTGAGTTGCGAATTACTATCTGGACGTATTCATTTATTTCTTTTATATTCGTAGAAATATTCTCTTGAGATAGTAACGTAACTATGTACTGTAAAGGTTGTCTGCAAAAGGGAACTGACATCATGCAGGCTGGTAGAAAAATGTCTATGGTTACATTCGATCAGTCAAGTGAATTTAGGATTAGGTAGTTGTAGTTTCAAAATTGAATATGCGCTGGATTCATAAAACAACAGTTATGTGATAGGCGCGTAAAAGTGAGCTCTTGAAATAAATAGCCAAAATTCAGTATTTATTGCTTCTTATTTTTTGAACGAAATTCTCTAAATGAGCTTTCGGTAGGAGTAAACTTCGAGAAATCATTACGATACGAAAAAGCGTTATGCGCCCTCCATACGAATGTTATTAACATATAAGTGAGGGAGATAGTTTTCATGGTTTTCGAGGGTGCTGAAGTTGATAGTGAGGACAAAATGGAAATCCAAGATGGCGGCTGCAAACATTTTCAAACCTTGCGTCATGGGTATTGTTTTCATGGTTTTCAAGGGTGCTGGAGCCGATAGTGAGGTGAAAATGAAAATCCAAGATGGCGGCTGCATACATTTAGAAATCCAAGATGGCGGCTGCATACATTTTCAAATCTATCGTCATGGGTATCGTTTTCATGGTTTTCGAGGGTGCTGGAGCCGATAGTGAGGTGGAAATGAAAATCCAAGATGGCGGCTGCATACATTTTAAAATTTTTCTTCACGGGTGTCGGTTTCATGGTTTTCGAGGGTGCTGTAGCCGGTAGTGAGGTCTACACGAAAATCCAAGATGACCGTTGCATAAATTTTAAAAATTTCATTCAAGGGTGTCGTTGTCATGATTATCGAGGGTGTTGAATCCGATGGTGAGGTCAAAATGAAAATCCAAGCAGGCGGACACAAATATAAAAAAACCGCCGCCATTTTGGATTTTCATTTTGAACTTCGTTCCTGCCGGGGGTCCCCCGACCCCACCACGTTTTTTTTTCCTACTAGCTTCTGCTTGTGACTTCGTCTGCGTGAAATGTCTTGTTCCCCCGACACCCCCCGTCGGCGTCGCATCGCATCGGCTGCCCGCACTATTACTTCGGTTTTGCTTACCGTTCTTTCTTACTTTTTTTCTTGTGCTCTGCTCCTAAGAGTCCTAACGTGTTGTTACATAGCCTTCCTGAAGAATTGGGCTATCAAATATACAAATATTTTTTCAAATCCGACCGTTACTTCCAAAGATTAGCGTGCTCAAACAAACTCTTTAACTTTATTATTATTTATTATTATATAGTATATTATAGATGTAGCGCCTACCCCATATAGATTCAGGTACTCTAAGCTCGTCCAGTATCTACATATTTTTTGTCCTTTAAACGACATAAATACATGAGAGATATAAAAGTACCTACTATTTTCCCAAGAAACAGCACGATAAAACTAAAATATAACTAAGATACTAAATGAGATTTAAGGTAAGTCTGTTGTTCCATCTTAGGTAATTATTCTACAAAGAAATGATATCTTGGAAACTTTTACAAACTTTCTCTCTGAGTTAGAGATAAATATATATTTCTTCACAAAGTGTTGGAGTGGAGGTAAAAGTAAAGTAATTGCAAGGTCCACTTTACCGACGGCGACGGACTGCAGACTTCTTTGTGGAAGGCCAGCGTTACTTCAGTGGCTCATTGAATGTACGGTGAAAACTTCCGTAAAGGTACCTACTTAACCACCGGCACCGGCGGCGGTACCTGCTTCGTTGGTATCTAAGACGCGTTTCAAGTAGATAATAATGTTTTCTTGTATTTTCAATGTTAGCTTTTCTTTATTTAATTTTGTTAGTTTGCCAGTAGCACGCTGGGAAGGTTATGAGAATTGAATTGAATAATAATGGTATTCAAGTGTACCAAATTAAAAAAAAAAGATAAAAACCTAACAAAAACTTTTCTATTGAAGCAAAACATTATTTCTCCAATTTCCTGTATATTCCATTCCTACAAGCCAAAGTGATCGTATTCTCAACACAGTTTCGTCTGTGCATTAAATAAGCCTATTAAAAGAGAATCAAAGTACTACCGAACACTAGCACTAGGTAGATACTTACTTTGGCAACCGATCGACGCCACGGGACCACACTCCACGGGGTCGACCCTTTTGCGGGTGACATTGCAGGGCGCTGCTAGTCGCTTATATTACGACATGGCCTCAGGCCCCGTCCTAAACAAAGCGATCGACGTGCGAACACACGACCGCTGCGTTCATTTTTATCGACGAACCTAAACGCGTTGTCGTGTGGGACGGTTTTCCGAACAAATGTACATATAACATGAAGATGACGATCGTTTATTCGTGCGAACGGTCCTTTTGGTTAGGATGCAAGGTCAAGGATGAAGACTGACCCCATTCGCATGTTTCGTCTTTTCCCAAATAAGGAGAATATCAATTAAATATTAGCTCACCATTATCAGCATTGTCCCTGTCAGGCCCACTGTCATGTTCGGACTCCGACTCGTCCCAGATGGTGTCTGTGGCTATCTTCTGGCGGGAGCACTCGATCCAGTAGCCCGGAGTAGGTATCAGGCTGTGTGGATACTCCTCGCAGAATTCATCTGGTGAAGGAAAAAATATTATTAGTAACTACATTGAAATTTATACGAATTGGTACGGTCTTATTACAAAACAAGGTTCAAATTTAGTTCACCATTGAACCTTCAAGTAAGTTTTCGATTTCGTTTTTTATTCTGGATATGTTGGTAATAGTTATTTATGATACTAGTGCGGTAAGTTGGTTTTTACAAACGAGTAGACGAATGTAAGCCCGAGACGAAGTCGAGGGCTTACCATAGTCACGAGTTTGTAAATACCAATTTCTGCACGTGTGTCATACAATGTTTTTCAACACATTTGCGAGAAAACAGTACAGTATGTAATTAAACAAACTTTTTCATTTGACTATTTTTAATAGCAAATAAGAAAATAAACAGATAGGTCACTACTCTTGGAAATTAATAGTAAAATTTGAACAATTATTGAAATTCAGTGAAATTTGCTGCTTTGGAAGCTTAACTGACTGACTGACATTATTAATTTCACATGTATGTTGAACGGGAGAATGTGGCGTAAACGTCGGCGACGACGGCGGTGACGTCGGTAGCGGCGCAACTTGCAGCGGAGGCGGCGGTGGCTGGACGTTTTCGCGTGAGGTAGAAGGGCGCGGTTCCACACCATTATTTATATTTATGCACTTTGATATCTTGTCGCCTATTTCAATTTTATTGTGCACCGATTCTTCAATATAACCCTCTGCAACATTATTAGAGCGCCATCCTCCGTGGCGTTTCAGTGTAATGATATCGGCTCCGGAATTAGCCAGTAACGTTGCAGAGGTCCTTCTAAAGCTGTGACCGGTATAACTAGCCGGATTTTCCAATTTCAAGAACGTGGCTATTTCTTTTGGTACACTACCGATTTTGTTAACGCCAACGACTTGCCGCATGCATTTACCGTTTTGGTACTTCTGAAAGAATCTGTTGCTTTTTGCGTTTGTAGTTCTTAGAGCTTGATACTTCTTGACAATTGCGTAAAACTCACCATGTATGGTGAACGTACGGGGTATTTTGGTTTTTGTGTCAGGTATCTTGACAAGCAATAAGTCCCCATGGTTTTCGATATCGCTCACATTTATGTTGGCTAATTCTTGTCGTCTGCACGCCCCAGATATACCAAAAATTAATATAGCCTGTAATAAAATACAAATAATTTAAGTAAATAATTAGCTTTATTTATACTATATAAAGCTCGATTACCACTCACTCACTGACTCACTGACTGACTGACATAATTGTTCTCCCAGATGGTGAAGGGGGAGGTGGGTATATTTTTACAGATTCGTATACAAGTAACTCTCACGAGTATGGGAAAAATCCCAAACCTCCCCTTTTCCACCCCACTCTCCCCCCTCCCTATCGTATCTCGGAAATTAAGAAACTTGGGTTTTGTTTTTTTACGGATTCGTATAGAGGAGGCTCGGAAAAGTAAAATCCATTTTTCAAAGTTGCCCCCTTGCCCCCCTTCTCCCCCCCCCCCTCTAGGTAGATCTCGGAAGTTAAGAGACTTGGAACATTTTCTTTTTCAGATTCATATCAAGGGGCCCAGAGTTGGTCAAAATCATTTTTCAAAACTCCCCCCTCTCCCCCCCTTCACCCCTCCCCCCATCGTATCTCGGAAATTAAGAAACCTGGGTTTTGTTTTTTTACGGATTCGTATAGAGGAGGCTCGGAAAAGTAAAATCCATTTTTCAAAGTTGCCCCCTTGCCCCCCTTCTCCCCCCCCCCCTCTAGGTAGATCTCGGAAGTTAAGAGACTTGGAACATTTTCTTTTTCAGATTCATATCAAGGGGCCCAGAGTTGGTCAAAATCATTTTTCAAAACTCCCCCCTCTCCCCCCCTTCACCCCTCCCCCCATCGTATCTCGGAAATTAAGAAACCTGGGTTTTGTTTTTTTACGGATTCGTATAGAGGAGGCTCGGAAAAATAAAATCCATTTTTCAAAGTTGCCCCCTTGCCCCCCTTCTCCCCCCCTCTAGGTAGATCTCGGAAGTTAAGAGACTAGGAACACTTTTTTTTTCAGATTCATATCAAGGGGCCCAGAGTTGGTCAAAATCATTTTTCAAAACTCCCCCCTCTCCCCCCTTCACCCCTCCCCCCATCGTATCTCGGAAATTAAGAAACCTGGGTTTTGTTTTTTTACGAATTCGTATAGAGGAGGCTCGGAAAAGTAAAAACCATTTTTCAAAGTTGCCCCCCTTGCCCCCCTTCTCCCCGACCCTCTAGGTAGATCTCGGAAGTTAAGAGACTTGGAACATTTTTTTTTTCAGATTCATATCAAGGGGCCCAGAGTTGGTCAAAATCATTTTTCAAAACTCCCCCCTCTCCCCCCCTTCACCCCGCCCCCATCGTATCTGGGAAATTAAGAAACCTGGGTTTTGTTTTTTTACGGATTCGTATAGAGGAGGCTCGGAAAAGTAAAAACCATTTTTCAAAATTCCCCCCATTCTCTCCCCCTTCTCCCCCCTTTAGGCGGATCTCGGAAGTTAAGACTTGGAACATTTTCTTTTTCAGATTCATGTCCGTGGGCCCAGAGTAGGTCAAAATTAGTTTTTTCAAAACTCCCCCCTCTCCCCCCTTCACCCCTCGTGAAGGGGGAGATAGGTATATTTTTACAGATTCGTATAGAAGTAACTCTCACGAGTAAAAAATCCCAAACCTCCCCTTTTCCACCCCACTCTCCCCCCTCCCTATCGTATCTCAGAAACTAAGAGTCCCGTGTTTTGTTGTTTTACGGATTCGTATAGAGGAGGCTCGGAAAAGTAAAATCCATTTTTCAAAGTTGCCCCCTTGCCCCCTTCTCCCCCCCCCTCTAGGTAGATCTCGAAAGTTAAGAGACTTGGAACATTTTTTTTTTCAGATTCATATCAAGGGGCCCAGAGTTGGTCAAAATCACTTTTCAAAACTCCCCCCTCTCCCCCCCTTCACCCCTCCCCCCATCGTATCTCGGAAATTAAGAAACCTGGGTTTTGATTTTTTACGGATTCGTATAGAGGAGGCTCGGAAAAATAAACACCATTTTTCAAAATTCAAACCTCCCCTTTTCCATTCCACCCCACTCTCCCCCCTCCCTATCGTATCTCGGAAACTAAGAGTACCGTGTTTTGTTCTTTTACGGATTCGTATAGAGTAGGCTTGGAAAAGTAAAATCCATTTTTCAAAGTTGCCCCACTTGCCCCCCTTCTCCCCCCCCTCTAGGTAGATCTCGGAAGTTGAGAGACTTGGAACATTTTTTTTTCAGATTCATATCAAGGGGCCCAGAGTTGGTCAAAATCATTTTTCAAAACTCCCCCCTCTCCCCCCCTTCACCCCTCCCTCCATCGTATCTCGGAAATTAAGAAACCTGGGTTTTGTTTTTTTACGGATTCGTATAGAGGAGGCTCGTAAAAGTAAAATCCATTTTTCAAAGTTGCCCTCCTTGCCCCCCTTCTCCCCCCCTCTAGGTAGATCTCGGAAGTTAAGAGACTTGGAACATTTTTTTGTTCAGATTCATATCAAGGGGCCCAGAGTTGGTCAAAATCACTTTTCAAAACTCCCCCCTCTCCCCCCTTCACCCCTCCCCCCATTGTATCTCGGAAATTAAGAAACCTGGGTTTTGTTTTTTTACGGATTCGTATAGAGGAGGCTCGGAAAAGTAAACACCATTTTTCAAAATTCAAACCTCCCCTTTTCCATTCCACCCCACTCTCCCCCCTCCTTATCGTATCTCGGAAACTAAGAGTCCCGTGTTTTGTTCTTTTACGGATTCGTATAGAGGCGGCTCGGAAAAGTAAAATCCATTTTTCAAAGTTGCCCCACTTGCCCCCCTTCTCCCCCCCCCTCTAGGTAGATCTCGGAAGTTGAGAGACTTGGAACATTTTTTTTTCAGATTCATATCAAGGGGCCCAGAGTTGGTCAAAATCATTTTTCAAAACTCCCCCCTCTCCCCCCCTTCACCCCTCCCCCCATCGTATCTCGGAAATTAAGAAACCAGGGTTTTGTTTTTTTACGGATTCGTATAGAGGAGGCTCGGAAAAGTAAAAACCATTTTTCAAAATTCAAACCTCCCCTTTTCCATTTCACCCCACTCTCCCCCATCCCTATCGTATCTCGGAAACTAAGAGTCCCGTGTTTTGTTGTTTTACGGATTCGTATAGAGGAGGTTCGGAAAAGTAAAATCCATTTTTCAAAGTTGCCCCCCTTGCCCCCCTTCTCCCCCCCCTCTAGGTAGATCTCGGAAGTTAAGAGACTTGGAACATTTTTTTTTCAGATTCATATCAAGGGGCCCAGAGTTGGTCAAAATCACTTTTCAAAACACCCCCCTCTCCCCCCTTCACCCCTCCCCCCATTGTATCTCGGAAATTAAGAAACCTGGGTTTTGTTTTTTTACGGATTCGTATAGAGGAGGCTCGGAAAAGTAAACACCATTTTTCAAAATTCAAACCTCCCCTTTTCCATTCCACCCCACTCTCCCCCCTCCCTATCGTATCTCGGAAACTAAGAGTCCCGTGTTTTGTTCTTTTACGGATTCGTATAGAGGCGGCTCGGAAAAGTAAAATCCATTTTTCAAAGTTGCCCCACTTGCCCCCCTTCTCCCCCCCCTCTAGGTAGATCTCGGAAGTTGAGAGACTTGGAACATTTTTTTTTTCAGATTCATATCAAGGGGCCCAGAGTTGGTCAAAATCATTTTTCAAAACTCCCCCCCTCTCCCCCCCTTCACCCCTCCCCCCATCGTATCTCGGAAATTAAGAAACCAGGGTTTTGTTTTTTTACGGATTCGTATAGAGGAGGCTCGGAAAAGTAAAAACCATTTTTCAAAATTCAAACCTCCCCTTTTCCATTTCACCCCACTCTCCCCCATCCCTATCGTATCTCGGAAACTAAGAGTCCCGTGTTTTGTTGTTTTACGGGTTCGTATAGAGGAGGCTCGGAAAAGTAAAATCCATTTTTCAAAGTTGCCCCCTAGCCCCCCTTCTCCCCCCCCCCCTCTAGGTAGATCTCGGAAGTTAAGAGACTTGGAACATTTTTTTTTTCAGATTCATGTCCGTGGGCCCAGTGTAGGTCAAAATCATTTTTCAAAACTCCCCCCTCACCCCCCCTTCACCCCTTCCTCCATCGTATCTCGGAAATTAAGAAACCTGGGTTTTGTTTTTTTACGGAGTCGTATAGAGGAGGCTCGGAAAAGTAAAATCCATTTTTCAAAGTTGCCCCCCTTGCCCCCCTTCTCCCCCCCTCTAGGTAGATCTCGGAAGTTAAGAGACTTGGAAATTTTTTTTTTCCAGATTCATATCAAGGGGACCAGAGTTGGTCAAAATCATTTTTCAAAACTCCCCCCTCTCCCCTCTTCACCCCTCCCCCCATCGTAAGAAATACTCCTCAAAAACACGACCCCGCGAGCTGCTTGCAGCTCGCGCAACGCCCAAATACTTTTTACAAGGGTAAGAAATACTCCTCAAAAACACGACCCCGCGAGCTGCTTGCAGCTCGCGCAACGCCCAAATACTAGTCTATATATATAAAAATGAATCCCTATTTCCCTTGGTCACGGCATCACGCCTGAACGGCTGGACAGATTTCGCTAATTCTTTTTTTGTTCTGTTCGTTATTATCAGGAGAAGGTTCTTATGAAAGAAAAAATTAAGGAAATTGCGCGGAAAATTAGAAAATTTAAAATTACTTAACCACCATATAAAATTATTTAATGTAACCTTTTTAATGTAACCTTAAGACATATGACAAAAATATTTGAAAAAAAAAATGACGTTTAAAACGGATTCTTCTGTCAATCTTATTTTATTGATAAACAATACATTTAAAATAATTAAATTAAAGGATCTAAGAAACCTGATTTTCTTAGTTCACATGAAGGTTACTTTAGAGCCATCAGGCCTAATATTAAAAGTTCAATTTAATATGGAATTTTGGTAAGTTTGGATAGACTAACATACACGTTACTAACGTAACAAGTAGTATATACCTACTTGGTTATAAAGAAGAATACAATAGTTTTATTTTAATTTACAGATGAATTTTCGTTTATAAAAATGCCAGCAGCTAGACGTACAAACTTAAGTCGCAGAACTCGAGTCAAAATGACGAGCAACGTGAAGCGCGGAATGAAGTAGAAAGGAATCGATGGAATCGAAATCAACTACATAGAAATGTTGCCTTTAACCCCTATCGAGCTGCATTCAATTATAACGTGGAAATAGATTACAGTTCACAGCAAATCGTTACTATTGGAACAATGAACGTTGTGTGTCAATATTGCAAGGCATTTAAATTTAAAAATGAAGCTCCTGGTTTGTGTCGCGCGAGCGGTCAAGTCAAATTGACGCCATTGGAACCGCCACCAGAGCCACTACATTCACTGGTTTCCGGAAATGGGCCAGATTCTAAACATTTTTTGACTCATATCCAGCAATTTAACAATTGTTTTCAAATGACATCATTTGGTGCAACAAAAGTTATTCAAGAAAACTTTATGCTAACTTTTAAGATTCAGGGGCAAATATATCACCTAACAGGTTCCTTATTGCCAACGCCGAATAATTACTACAAATTTTTGCAGATTTATTTTATGGGCGATTCAGCAAGCCAAGTCAATCAGCGTTGTGCACACAACAATTCGGTGAAAAGATCAATTGTGGAACAACTCCAAACGTTTTTTCATCGACATAACGAATTGGTTGCATTATTTACGACCGCTTTGGACCGCATGCCGTCTGATAATCACAAAATTGTCATCAAAGCTGATAAGACGCCTGCAGGACAACACGCGAGACGTTTTAATGCGCCAACAATTGACGAAGTCGCTATTGTTGTCGTGGGTGAAAATTTAGAAAACCGAGATATTGTTTTACATCGGCGTAGCAATCAACTGCAGCGTGTGTCCGAAACACATCGATCATATGATGCGTTACAATATTCTATCTTATTTTGGCAAGGTGAAGATGGATATCACTTTTCAATGAAGATGATAAATCCAGTTACAGGTTCCGAAACTAACAAAAAAGTTAGTTCAATGAATTATTATTCATACAGACTGATGGTTCGGGAAAATGAGGACAATCATATATGTATATTAAAATGTCGGCGTCTCTTCCACCAATATGCTGTGGATATGTACGTGAAAGTTGAAACTGAGCGATTGACATTTATAAGGTTGAACCTAACTTAATAAAATCAAAAATCTGCTCATTTATGGCGTCTAAGGCGGAACAAAGTTCGCCGGGTCAGCTAGTTTAGAATAATTTTATTTAGCTTTATGTAGTTCTGTACAGGTAAATGACCAAAATAATTAACTATCAATTAAAGGTACCTAAACTAATACCTACTAAATTAAACATTGCATAAACTATTACTTATAGCAGATACCTAAGTTAATATGTGCCTACAAAAAGGTTTAAAATAAAGAAAAGTTTTAAAAACGTACCTTAGTTACTAAATATTTTTCATCAGGCGCGTCATTAAGGAATTTTTCCACGTTAGCTGCAGTGAATACTTTTGATTTTTTGCTTGTAAAGCCATCTGACTGTCGTTTCAAAAATACATGTAGTTTTATGTATTTCGTTAAATCTATGTCATTATTGGTTTTTAGAGTGGTTTTTAACATTGAATATATTGACCACATTGAGGACGGCTTATACTTCACACGTAATTCATTGAAATAAGCCATCAAAACATTTTCAGAGAATGATTGAGTATTTCTTCGAGTCTTCCATGCTATAAAATTATTGTAAGTCATTATATAGCGCTCTCGCGATTTTGGCGGTAAGAGACCGTTTTCTGCAATTTGCGCCTCTTTCAAAATATCAGGTGGAGTAGATTCCATATTAATATCAGATTCCTCGCTTGAACTCATATTATTATTTTGTTTATTTAACACTGGGAAAGTCGCAACAATTTTTGAAGTTTCTAATAATTATGAAAATGGCGCGAATTTGCAAATGGCGCCACATGCACGTGGTGAAAATTAGAACTACATCTTTCGTCTCATTTACTCTTTAGTATTAAAGTGAGACAACGTATTGAGCAAAAGCGCTTCCAAGGAGGTTCGATCAGTCAGGTTGTTTATTCTCATAATGTAAAACTTTTTGGTGGAATTCTTATATTTTTTTATGGAAATTAAAAAAAAAACCGTAAAGAAAACGCACGGTGCTATACAACGGAACGTGCGGTAAAATAGGTACTTAGGTGAGAGTACCTATTTTACCGCACGTTCCGTTGTATGGTGCGTAATTTTTAACTTTCGAACAATGTATACAGGCTTTGTAAATGCATTTTTCGAGCAAATGTGTTGAAAATTTCTTTATACAAAAACTGGTTCAAAGGTTTAACCGTAGACTTATAAAATGTCAAAGAAAATTTAAAAACATCTGGGTAAGCACGTTCAAAGTCATTTTTAAAAGATATATTATGTTTCTTAATGATAGCAAATACTTAAATAACATCAAAAGTAAAACTTTTTCCGTCTAAGTAACTAAAACAACGTTTTCGTTACGAGTTACGTGAATATTTTCTAAATTCTATTATTATTATTATTATTATCTATTAATATTTATTAAAACAACCTCAAACGATCTCTTTGAGTTTTTTCTGTGAAGTTCATTTCGTTATTAGAAGGCTCCGATCCAAGCTCTTTTATTGACTATTAATTAATTTAGCTTCGTTAAGTGTCCATCTGAGCGTAACTCAGACTGAGTTTTGATTATTACAGAACTTGGTCTTGTGTAAGTACTGATTTTACCTTCAACAGACAGAAAATATTAATATTGTAAGACGAAATTAAAATTATAATTAATCAGAATCGAATCTCGGAGAGATGATGACTGCAAAGTGGAACGAAATATCAAATGGAACCGTTTGGTGAACCAATATAATCCTTTCAGCCGCTTTAAATTTTGCTTTAAACTCAATCCAGTTGTCAAAATCAAGCGGAATTTACCGACACTGAAGCGAACGGTTTATTAGCTGAATGTTTTACGAAAATTTCAATCATGGACGAATGTGAAAGTGAAAGCTTAAAAATTCATGTGCGATGAATATTGAACAAACTTGGGAGCCGTAACATTTATATTAATATTTCTGCACTTATCCTTGTGTGTTTATCCGAGGGAAATCTGGCGCTGATGCTATTACCGGTCCGGTTGTGAGATGGGAATAAAATATTTACATAGAAGAACGTAAGTATACGGAAGTGTCCGTCGTGGTCGCTCGGGCCACGGTATAAGTCGGGCTGTCTTTACAGCCACTACTGCATATTCTATGTACGGGTCGCGTTTATTGAATATTTTATGAAAACAGTAAGATATTTTTATAGTTGCGGTAAATGTATTTGAGTGACACAAAGTTCATGTCTGAAATAAATTAAGCTTCGTGCGTCACGTCGTTTTATTTTTGATCAAAAAAGTCTTCCTTCGTAAAGATATGTTTATATACTTTTATGAGCGTTTGCGTATTAAATTAATACATAAGCACGTCTTTATTGTAAAACACATAACCCTTCTTTGCAGCCGGGTGACAATATGACGATCTAAAATGCAATAAAATAAAAAAATCTTCCTGGCTCATCTTCTCTTCTGTCTTCTTTCTTCTGAATCTTAGTTGATTGTTCAGTGCACAGTTCACTGTAAGGTAGAACACCAAACTCTAATCAATATGCTTGGCGTTCATACTTAGAGTGGACCGGACTACTGATTTTTTTCGAAGACAGCTGCTGAAGAATCCTTCATGTTGTCTTGAAATCCTAGATTTTACAAAACAATTGAACAGGGAAGAGTTCTGCCAGTAAAATAAATGAAAAGCTTTATAAGTATTAAAGCAAATTATCAAGTTATTCCTCCATAGTTTAAGGCTGCCTTTCCACCAGAGATGAGAGAGGATGCGTAGCGAGAGATGTGTGTAAAACTAACCAATACCAACGCTAACTTATTTCAAGCTATGAAAATGAAGCGATGTTATTGGTTGGTTTCACACACATCCCTAGCTCATTTTTGGTGGAAAGGCAGCCTTAATAGGGTGTTCGGCAACCCGCAGGATTAAAATTATATTCACAAAGTTCATTACGTGAGGAATTGATGCCGAGAAACATTCTATTTCTAATGACTAAATAAGATTTTTTTCGAACTTCGGCCTTATAGGGACGATTCGGGTTCATGAACATTTCTGTTTATTCATTGTCTTATATATATTACTTGTGTTTATTATTATTTCAAGCCTACGAACAAACCGTAATATTGCACTCGTAAAATAAAGCTGCTTGGATTTTGAGTTTTGTTCAATGTGGCTTCTAGCACTTTGTTTGCAAAGAAAGAAATCTTTTGATATTATACGTTTTTATATGGAAAACGCTGAGACCCACTGACACATCAGTGGGAACATTGTTATAAGCTGATTATACTATGTTCTTCTAGGGCATCGGGATCCCGGCGTTTCTACTGACATCTGCATTGTAAATACCTTTTCCTTTGCTTAACCATATATTTCGTTAAACCAGTCACAAAGTAAACAAACCTTTTTGCAAGCCATGAGTCAGGCATTATCCCGCCATAACATAATTTATTCTTATTCGATCATAACATAACATATTATATCCTTGTTCGCGCATATAACACAGGATACAAGGTTTATCGTCACAACTTGCGGAGTAAATGTAAAATGGAGGCCGTTCCGCCGTTAACGACACACGTGGGAAGTACTCCAGCTGATATATTTACATTTAACTTAGATCTACGAGAACTTATTATACTTACATGGATAAAGTAAATATGTAACAATTTCAGTGAAAACGTTTAGATTTATATGGGAGAAATGGAGTCACAACAAAGGCGGCGCGATAATATTCGAGAGTTTTAACGAAAAAAAAAAAATAGGGGCATTTGCGTAACACACTATCAATAGCAATGGTTTTCATTATGACAGTTCAACAACATTCATTGCGCGTTATTTACGTTGTTGAGCAGACAAATTTTTCAGTGGGCGGGTCACATCAGCCGCATGCAGGATGACCGCTCTGGGCAAAAGTTTCCACACAATGGGTGCGTGAAGATGGACGGCGCCGCCGAGGTCGACCCAGAAAGCGGTGGCGAGATGACCTGGACGCGTACCGCGAGGGCTGGTTTGAGGTGGCGCGGGAAAAGAGTTCCTGGAAGGACTTGGGGGAGGCCTTTGTCCACCAATATTCCACAAAATTATTCAGATTGAGGTTGATAAGTGTGTTACGCAATCAGTGTGCTGTTTTGTCTCATGTCTTGTCGAGGGAACGTCGTATATTGTTATATTGATGATATTGTGATGAAACCGACCAAAATCATTACGAACTCAACCCATAACTCTCCTATCAGCACAAATTTAATAATAATAATAATAATAATAATTTGTAATTTCGTCAAGTTCTACAATGGTTTATCTGAAACTAGCGACCCGCCCCGGCTTCGCACGGAAACATTATTATTATTATACATATAAACCTTCCTCTTGAATCACTCTATCTATTAAAAAAACCGCATCAAAATCCGTTGCGTAGTTTCAAAGATTTAAGCATACAAAGGGACAAAGGGACAAAGGGACATAGGGACAGATAAAGCGACTTTGTTTTATACTATGTAGTGATGATACAGACCACTGGCTCTTCATTAAATGAAACAAATGAATTCAGCATTATACGCGACGGTTCGCTGATAAAATTGATAATTATAATTATTTGAAAATCACCGTGGTTTCTATAATTTAATTATCTTTATCACCCTTTCAGACAGCCCGGACATTTCAGCAGCTGATAAATTATTATAGAACACCAAATTAGCAAGAACAATGTTCTCATTACAAAAACTCTGCGACCCACATATTCATATCTCTTTACCAGAAGCACAAAGGAAATATTAATTTCCGTTTCCGTAAAGGGTTCCTTTTTGGACTAGGCTGGTACGACAATGATGGCATACTTTTTTCTTTACATCTTTTCTATATTATCTTTAAAGTAAGTTTAAAAAAGAGAGTTATTTTATGAGCAGAGATTATGATCACTATGATAAAATATTCTGAGAATTTTGTTTTAAGGATTTTTATGTGCGCATTACATTTTTATAAAACTATCAATCTAATAATAAATATCATCTGATAATCATCTTTCTTATCAGACTTGAGAACCTCGTGAAAGCCGGGAAAGATACAACAAATCAAGTATCTTGACTTGGCTCGCGAGGTAGTCGACATGTGGGATGTGGACTCAGCGATCATTGTGCCGGTGGTCATGACAGCCAATGGGTTAAAAGCCCAAAGCGTCGACCAACACCTGAGGATCTCGTTGGGCAGCTGGATCAAGGGCTTGATTCAGAAAGCTGTACTTCTGGATACGGCCCACATTGTTAGGAGGTTCCTCTCTCTGGAGCACTGACCCTGTTCCCGATACCGGTGGGCTACTATTTTTTATTTTTATAAATGTTTTTATATTCCAATATTTAAAAATATAATTTATATGTATTTAGTGAAATAATGGAAAAAAATATGATCTTTATTACATAAGAAAGTGGTTACGAATGGTGTGAAGTCCCTGACACTTATGCTACGTGCTTAACTGTGTTACAAGAGCCTCTTCCGGGAGGAAATACTTGTATCAAATACAATGTTACTGTCATGAAAACGTATTTCTGTCATGTTACTAAAGGCTAATGTCACCAATGAAATCAGGAACGCGATCAGCGCATCTAAACCGCGTTCAAGAGCTGTCAGTGTCATTATTGTTATGGAATATTGACAACGACAGCTCTTTAACGAGGTTTAAATGTCCTGATCACTTTCAATTTCAATAGTGAAATTAACTCTTAGAGACAAATAGGTATAGACGCCACCAGAATATCAAGCTACCCGAAACTGTCAAATTTTCGCAATCAACTTTAGCAATTAAGTTCAAAATCTATTAAAGAAATTTGAGAGATTGTAGTAGCTTGATGTGCTGGCGTCTGTACTTAAAAAAATTTAACTACACAAGAAATTGGAAAAATGCTACAAAGTTTCAAAATGCAGGTGGACATTGCCTTACTTTCACAGATCCTTGGCAAACCCTGCGAAGGTTCCAAGTATTGGATAAACTTCGAACTCAACCTCACGTCTCTAAAGTTTTTCAGTAACATAATATACTGAAGTCATATCAATCGTTACAATTTCCCTGTATATACTTAATAAATTAGACGTAAATATTCATGAACACGCGTCGTTCATTATTTTTTAATCTCGTACCTATGTAATGTTATCTGTCAGCCTTTGGAGGTTGGTTATATAATAAAGGGCGTTTGTTTAGGCAAACATGGCAGCTTAGCGTGCCACCCGACTCGGTTCGCCGTTTAATTTTATTACTTACACCCCATTTTGCATCTTAGTTCATTAAGAAAAGTTAACACTTTGTAGATGACTTTTTAGTTAAAAAGTTTGATGGTTGTTTTTGCCGTAGAACATGGCGACCAATGCTTGTTCTTCTA
Source organism: Luperina testacea (assembly GCA_927399505.1). Lineage (NCBI taxonomy): Eukaryota > Metazoa > Arthropoda > Insecta > Lepidoptera > Noctuidae > Luperina > Luperina testacea. Next base: position 9,041,985 of record OV656768.1, on the reverse strand, counting down.
CTGAATGATAAAAGGCATTTGCTTCGCAATGATACAAATGCAAATTGGTGTTATATTATATGTCACCGTATAATTATGAACGTCGGTCGTTGGTTTATAATCTATCTCGCGAGATTATAAACTATCGAAAAATTGTGAATTGCAACAAACCATTTAGAATGTAACACATTATTTTTCAATAATTTACAATCTGCTCATGGCAAACCGTCAAATTGTGAACAGGTGGCCCACCATGATCTAATTAAAAACGATTCAAAAGCAAGACATTTCAGTTTAGGTTCCTAAACTGCATCGCATCAAAGTCGTACCATGACGTCCAATACGCTCAATGGCATTTGGATCGTTAAAAGTGAATGACAGATCGCAATTTGTGGCTGAACCGCGTTTGAAACGTTTTGATAGCGTTGTCTCTTTTTCACCAAAAACGTTCAAATAAGTTTGTTTCGCCCACATTTTCGTGTCAGACACGTTCAGAAGCAAGTAGATAAAAAATATTGAAATAGTTCCCTGAGTATTATATATAAAAATTAAGATTGAGACTATAAGTTAAGTTACATTATTTTTTCGGCAACTTTGAAGCGTCCGGTAAAAGTTATTGCCGACGGAAAGTGTCCGGCAGTATTAATTACTAATTTTTAACAATATTCTCTAAAACATATGTAAAAATCAGCTCTGAGAATTTAAGAATAGTGAGTGCTGTTTTTACCTGCCTTTCGCACCTGGGACCTGTGAATTGGCCGTCTGACCAAGCTAGCAGGTATGCATACACTCAATGCGCATATTAACACTACTTCATCCCATACATTTCATTTCTGAGAAAATAAGTATGGTCTGGCGGCCCTGAGATCTTGGACTATAATAGTAAAAATCGTGTTGTTGATTGGTAACAAGTTTAATTTCTTACTAAACAACTCTGGAAGTTTACCAATAAAGATGATATTAGAAATGCGTGGAATCATTATGCAATAAACCAACTCAGCATACTGCAGTCCACTGCTGGACATAAGCTCTCCCAGGCACCACAACACCCTGTCTTCCGCTGGCTGTCCCACCTTCATAGCCTGCCTTTCCACCAGATATGAGCGAGGATGCGTAGCGAGGGATGTGTGTGAAACCAACCAATAACATCGCTTCATTTTTATAGCTTGAACTAAGTTAGCGTTGGTATTGGTTAGTTATTTTGCACACATTTCTCACTACGCATCCTCGCTCATATCTGGTGGAAAGGCAACCTTAAAGTCGTTTTACATTACATCATGAAAATAAAACGGTTACGAGAGAGCATTTAAAGCAGAGATTGCAAAGTAATCAGTGTTTCTCTTTGGTATCGTTTCGTTTACACACTAATGGGGATTGTCCAAAATTTCTAACCATTAGATTTTATTTTATTTTTTGAAAATTTAGAGTATTTTGAGAAACTAATTTGAATATTTTGATGATTGGCTCAATAGTTATTTAAAAAAAAAATATTTAATTATTTTAAGTTTTTAAGGTAGGTGACGTCATCAGTGGCATAAAGATTAAGTGCCGTTGCCTGACTAGTACATAATTAAAAATTTTAATCTGTCAACACAACGTCAACAATCCAAAGAGTACTGTCACATCTGTCAGTGTCCGTATAGGCCGAATAGACGTCTTAAATAATCGAATCCTATCTTAGCGTATTTATTTACAAATGGTGTTTTTTATGTGCAAGTGTCCTCCAAAGAATATACTACTCTCTATCGTTACTAGAACAATCGACAAGGCGACTTAGAAATAGAATAATAACGCACGCGGCGACATTATTACTATTATTGCTGCAAGTTGGAACAAAGCACTTACTGTATTCTATAACTCTTTCAGTATATTAAATATTGTCGAGTGTTGAAATAATGTACCTATGTAATGTAATGAGATATAAACAAGAATGTTTTTATATTTTTGACATATTTATAATAATTTGACATTTGACAGATTGTAGACAATCTTACTTTTTTTTTCTGAGGTAACGATACAAAACTGTACGGCCAAAGCCGACGTAATTTGAAGGGCAAAGAAGGTCAATCGTATTTTATCAAAAATATCAATAAAATATGACTATTTTTCATAATTAATTAGTCCGTAATGATCAGTAACGCTATTCCTCGAAATGGTTTTTCAATTGCAACATTTAAAAAAATATGAACAATGCCCATTGGTATCGGACACGGCTCGCTTACTGAAATACTGAGGCCATATAAAACGCAGCCAGACCATTCGATTAGTAGAGTTAGTTTGATCGGAATATCGTGATCGATTTATGTTGACGATGCTAGTTCAGAATTTTGATATTAATATGATCGATTCCAGTAAACAAAATCAGAAAAATATACATATGATATTCTTCAGGATATTTATGCTAGGTAGATAGTGTGTTGAAAACAACTAAGAAGGGGCTTTTGGAAATTCAACCTTTAAGGGGTGAAAAGGGGGATTTTGTTTGTATGAAAAATCTTATACCTTGAGTTAATAAACTTGAAACTTGGCACGAATTCTTCTTCTTCTTTGGTACACATTCCAAACGATTCGAATCTTGAAATTGAGTATTAATACTTTTAACAGAAAAGAATCAATAATAAGTGTATGGGGTTTTCGAAAATTGACCCCTTGACGCATGACGGGACAAAAAGTCAATTCGATTTTTAAGGGGATATTAGTGAGTGACTTGATTAACTCAAAAAAAAATCCATACTATACTAATTTCTAATCCATACTAATATTATAAATGCGAAAGTGTGTCTGTTTGTCTGTTACCTCTTCACGCTTAAGCCGCTGAACCGATTTAGGCGAAATTTGGTATAAAAATAGTTTGAGTCGCAGGAAAGAGCATAGGATAGTTTTTACCCCGATATTCCCACGGGATCCGACACTTATGCTGGTGAAACCGCGGGGCGCTGCTAGTTGTAGAAATAGAACTTGAGACTTGGCACAAATACTTATCTAAGTAAACGAAATTGGAGGAGTCAAATTTAGAATGGAAGAATTTTAATGCGCGGTCCAATTAACTCGAAACTCAGTATGTGAGATCAAAATAATTAATAAAGTTATTCAGGGTTTTAAAAAAAATCGGGGTAAAAAAAGGAAAAAAAGAAGAAGGGTAGTAAATTTAACAGGGGAGTATTTTATTACGTGGCTTGATTAACTGAAAAATTGGTATAAATAATCTTTAAGTGAAGTTATAGAAACATCCCAGACGATTTTTCAAAATGTCACCCCTATGGGGATAAAAAGAGGGGATACGGTTTATATGAAAAATCTTATTCATTTGGTTAATAAACTTGAAACTTGGCAATATTTTCTCAGTAAATAATAAATATTGTCACTTTTACTTTAAAAAAACTCTTCACAGAGGATTTAGTGGGTGACAAAGTAGATATGTTAGAAAAATATGTAACCTGCTGTCCGATTAACTCGAAACTCGGTACTACTAAAACAAAAAATAAAAAAGTAGGTAAGTATATGATTTAGGGTTTTTCAAAAATCGACTTCTACCAAGGTGGAAAAGGATAATAATTTTTTTTTACCCTTTACCCTTACCCTTAGATTTAGCACTCCATCCTAAGCTGGTGACGATAGTTTACAGGACATCAGATTCCACTGACGTTTTGTAAATTCTGGAATGAATTTAATTTATCAGTGAAGACTTTGTGAAGGCCGCAGGAACCCGCTGGATGCGGGAAGCACAGAACCGGTCGAAGTGGAGGTGCTTGGGGGAGGCCTATGTCCAGCAGTGGACGTCTTTCGGCTGAAACGAATCATCATTTGGCTCCACTAACAATCATCATCAGATGATTGTTAGTGGAGCCAATATATAAGACAACATCGTCCACTGCTGGTCATACCACCACCACAATGAACGGTTTTGTGCTGCCTGCATCCAATGTATTATAGTACATTTCTGTAGCGTCACGTTCGTTTATCAAGGTCTGGTTGCGGCTAAGGCTTGTTTAGCTTTTCTCAAATAATGAATTCAAACTAAGTAAATTAATAATAACTTCCAAAAACGAACAACAAAAATTTTTGACGCCCCAGTATGTTCATTTGTTTCTTTTTTTAACTGACTTGAAAAAAAGAGGTTCTCAATTCGTATTTATACCTACATAGAATTTTTTTTCTTTAATACTTTAACATCTCTATTTGCAAGTCAGTTCGTAAGTCAAATAAAATCTATGATAAGGACCTCCTTGGTTGCCATGTTCAAAGAATAAAATCGTTCCATTTTTAATTTACACTATAGATTTACAAGGTTGTCAAAATAAAGCTCGAATTTCCAAGTATTTTTGAGATAATGATTTGTTTATTAAACTCTTACCTACTTCATCTGATATATTGCTTAAAGTAACTGCAAACTATACAAGAAAAAGAAACGAAAAAAAGCAATTCCCTTCCTGAAACCTTCTTCTATATTAAGGCCCATACATAAGATATGCGTACACGCTGCATATTTTATACCTCCTTTAAAAAAGTTAGCCCGGGTCGACATAAATTATGACGTAGAGGGTTGGTGACGTATGACGGAGCTCAGAAAACTATGTTACAGTCCTTATGCTTGGGATTGAATGTGGATGATATTGTTTTTTTACTGGCTTATTTTTTTAATTGCTTTGATAGGTTCGGAGGTGAAGGGCTTAAACTTACTTAGGCTGCTTTTTAAACATGACTGTGTAGTATGATGCGGGTTGGAAAACTGGTAAGTACCGATGTGGGCGGTAAAGTTGTCAATTATGTACTCGTGAGAATCGTGAATAAGGTATTGACTGTGCATTTGATTAAAAGGTGCTCCTATATTTAATTTAATTTAAACATTAATTTAATTTTATAAGAGGCAACAGCTTTTTATTTTGTGTGCACATTATCATGCTTTAAAAATATGTATATCCTGCTGTTGGTTTTAGCTCCAGAAAACATAAAAAATAAATTTTGTTTTGTGTGGCTTGCCTGCATTGTATTTTAAAATACGATTTATTTAAAATAAAATATTTGTGCCAGTATTTTATACGTATTCTAAATATAATTCTCACTAATTCTATGTTTTTATGGTAACGAATCCACTTCGGAATTGAATTCGAAAGAAATAAAAAAAAAACATTTTACGAAAATACTTAACTCCCATACTTAATGCGGGCTACATTTCTTAAACAGGCCCAACGTAACTTAACCCGAAAGAAAAATTACTCCCGTTCACTATTTTTCACATTACCGAATCCAGGTTAAGCCGTTTCGGATACAGGGAAAGTTGCTGGCCCGGGAGGGTCGAACTTTGCAAATATATTAGGTCCACAAAATGGGCCGGTACAAACACAATTTGGAGCTGACGCGAATGTGACTCCCTTTCCTTTAGGGCTGTAATCGACACAATTTTGTAAACCTGTAATGTTCCCACCTGCTGGGACGTAGGCAAGACGCAGTCCTCCTCTCTGTAAGACGGAACGGGCCGTAATCGACTATGCAGGCCCAGTACGGGGTGGTAGATGGCACGTCTTCGATTTTTTGGCTCTAGGACATGCCGGTTTTATCGCGTTCTGTTTCATTGGTGAAATTCGCTCAAGGAAAGCAACATCAAGTCCTATGTATATGTTTACATAATATAATTGCTAATGATATTTTCGTCCTAAGGTTGAGTATTAAAAGTAGTGTCTCGTTTTGTAATTATTTTGTACGATGTTTGTAATAACTGTTAAAAAAAAGCACTCCTATCAGATCATTGAAAGTCCTGTGTAATTTAATACAAAACGCAATAAGAATAATTGTGTCATAATGTTCCTAATACATTTGCTCACCTCAGATGGTTGGTAATATACAATGTACCTTATGAACCTTTTGTAAAATTCTCTGAACCTGTGTTATACAAATAAATTATTTGATTTTCTGTAACTCTTAGGTTTGATTTTATCGAAGTCAGATATTTTTCATCCGTGGAAAAAAATTGACGTCTGACTGTCAGAATAGTATGAAAACTGTTAAAAAATCAAAATTTATTCTCTGGATAAGACTTATTCCAGGTATAATAAAATTTTGGTGAAATAAGTATACCATTTATAAAATAAAATTCATTTTCCTTTTGCCTTCCGTGTAAACCCTGTGACAATGTAACAAAAATCTGCCAATAGAAAGGAATTGATTGTATAGCGATCCCCCTAACAAGCAATGGGTTCCTAATAGGGAGGGAATGTGCGTGTGATTGATTCTTTTACTTGTTGGTACCATCTTAATTAGCCAATTTATTAAAAGATCCCGGTTTCACTTCTGAAGGGAACTAAGTTAATAACACAAGTTTCGAGACGGTATAGAGTAAGAAATACTCTATCGAATGAGGTTGTACCTTTATAGTTATATAAATGAATGGCATATATTTATATTACGGAGAAGGTATGCGTGTGTCGTTATTATCAGCCATATTTAACTACTGTGGGCGTACTGTGAATATCTGTTGGTTTGCGCAATAGAAAAACCGTTTGCAGTTCAAATCAGATTATAATTTCACGAACAATTTAATCACACTAGCAAATTACACACTGTAGGTACACGACACAACCAGATACGGAACGCGGGACAGTTTCTGAGCACATGTTTTCCGTACGATGTCCAATGTCCAAGTGCTCCACATCCTTCTGTCTGTCGCGCTCTTTTCTAACCCCCACGAACTCAGGCTAGACTCTGTCAAGCGCAACCAGATGGCGCTAGCGTTCCGAATAGTCAAAAGTCAAAGACAACAAGCAGCAGTGTAATAATAAGTAAACTTAAGTTAGAATTTAATAATAGAGGTGACAAATACACTACATACAACGTTATCCACATATTACTAAACAGATTTACTAGTTGCTAGAAAGAACGATATAAAAATAAAAACTAATAAAAGCAAACATTAAATTTTTTTTCTCAGAAAAGGTCAGATTGGCAGTCGTTCCGTGTAAAATACTGGTATTAATTGCATCCGGTTAGACTGGAAGCCGACCCTAACGTAGTTGGGAAAAGGCTAGGCAGATGATGATGATTCAATTTCTTTTCTTAATGTAGCCTTGCTGAGAAACATAATATCAGTTGAGTAAGCTAGAACTTTTTCGGCGGAGCTGCGTCTACATGGCTCTCTTATTTTACAACATTTTGCCTAGGTCAATTACTCATCTATCCTTCAATAAATTTTGTGTTGCGTTGTGGAAGTGATTGTTACAAGAATGTTTTTATTCGATGGAAGAGTTCTTTCAAAAGTGTCCCTGTAAATTTTATACAATAAAGCACAGATATATTTTAACTGTTAAGTAGATACATAAATTTACAAAATGTAGTTACCTAGTAATTAATATCTTAAATGTAAAAACTTGTACTACTGCATGCTAAATATTGGCCATATGTGTGTTACTAAATAAATATTTTATTATAAGAACTCCTACCATATTTGAAGCAATAAATGAAGCTAATTGAATTGAAATATATATGTGTACATATGAGTATTATTTGCATAAAATAGCCTAAATGAACTGTTTTTGTGAGATAATAAAAAAGTGTTACCCCAGATGGAGGTTTTACAGCGGTAAGGGATCATAATTCTTTCATTATTCAATTAGATATAATGCCCGAAAAACCGAAAAACTTCAGCTTTCGTACGGTCATCAAAGGATATAAGGAAACCGATGGATGTTTTCGATCAAAATTTAATTTAATTTGGGTTTCTAACCAAATTAAATTTCATTCGTAAACATCCAACAGTTTCTTGCTAAACTTCAACTATATCCGACGACACTGGTTATTCTAAAATATTCCGACAAGATATCAAATTATTAGGTATTAGATTCCGCAAATGGAATCTAAATATAGGCTAAAATATGACCTAAATGCGTCTGCGCGGACTGTGCTGGACAGAGGCAGACAAACATTTCATTAGCATGCATCATACAAGCAACATCAAATGAGGACTGCAATTTTGTAATCAGAGATTATTTCAGTTGTGGAAGCAAAACATAGACACTATTAATCGCCATGTTTATTTAAGGAAAACAGAAAGGAATAGTAAAGATATTGACTTTTCTCAATTTTCAGCACTGCTGAGTAGGTTTTACAATCTACTGCGAACCAGAATGTTATATCGTGAAGATACCCTACTTTCTACAGTTCAGTAATAGTTTAAATCTGGATAAATTACCTTCTAAGCGGGAGATAATGATGTTAATCCTGTAAGACAAATAATGACAGTAAATACTAAATTTTCAAAGCCCAAAAAGTTTTCAAGTTACCAAACTGTGTCGCTACTCAGTACACATTTTGCAAGACAGGTCCTTTTGATGTCCGGGATACGGGACTGTTCCCGTATCCCGGACATCAAAACAACTCCTCAGCGATTTCCACTTGCCAAAAAGTGTTGACAATGCATTACCGTATATACACAGTACCAAAAAAGGCCTACATGCAAAAATAACGAGGCTTTAATATTGTATGAGTACATACCTACCTGTTCACGAGAGCCTTCCTGTGTTCACGTGGGCGATTCAGACCGGCCAGCGGGTTTATTATTAGAAAAGTTTTACCTTTTCGCGGTTTCAGGATTTTGATCTGCTTAAACAGGCGGATATAGAGGAAATTGAGTTTCCTTGCATTTCGTATCGTGATCGTTGGGAGGGGGCTATTGTCAAGCTGTAGACGGACCCTTCGGTTTGCTCGTAGTGGACCGGTATTTGAAGTTTTGCACGTGATGGACCTTCCTTGTGAATATATTTGGAGACAGCATTATTCACCACGATTGTTAATGTCTTGTGTCTTGAGAAAAGTTGTTCTCACAACAGGATTTAGGTTGGTACCTACTTGTATCTCAAAATGATAATAATTTTTCTTAAAAGTTCTATAAAAGTAGATTTTTTCATTGTTTGTTTCTAAAGTTATTCCTTATTGAACAAAAACCAAACAAATTATTATTTTAACCACATTGTCAAAGATTGAACATTTTGGGAATTGGACATTTCGGCAATTGGACATTTTGGGAATTGGTCATTTCGGGAATAGGACATTTTGATAATTGGACGTTTTGAAATCGTTGGACATTTTGGACATTGGATATTCTGAACCTGAACGATATTTTGTACCACTATTTACGCAGTTTCTATATCGTCACTGGAAAGGAGAAATTGCTAAAGCGCAATTTGGGCCAAAATGCGTTATATAATATATCGTTGGATTTACAACAACAACAACACACAGGACAACAACAACAATAAACCTAACCAGAAACCCAAACAGATCGACGTCGAAAAAAAATCTATTATAAAACTCATTTTGGCCCAAATGGCGCTTTAGTATTTTCTCCTTTGTAGTGATGATATAGTTCTCCATTATTACCGTGTAATAAATACCTACATTAGGTACCTTGCATAATCAGTCTATAATGTTTCCACTGCAGCTGGGCACAGGCCTACTCTCTTAAAGAGGGAGTGGGGTGTAATCCACCACGTGGGCCTATTGCGGGTTTGTACTATGTCACATGTCTTCGAATTTTTGGTTCTAGGACATGCCGGTTTCCTCACGATGTTTTCCTTCACCGTTTTAAGAGCAGTAGTGATGAAATAATTTACACAAAGTTAAGAGCCAGTCTGGGTTCGAATCCACGACCTACAACTCGTAAGTCGGGGTCGATAACCCGGGCCACCACTGCATAAGTAGGTATAATAAGGGGTGTTTAATTATCACTAAGGAAACGAAGCAGACCATGATATAAACCAAAGAAAGTTTAAAAATTTTAGTACAGAGGTACTTAGCTAGCAAACAAATGAATTTTCTTTCTTTCTTTATTAATTTTTTTCTTTAAGAACGGTTGTGATCGATCATAAGGTTATAAGGTCAATCCAAAATATTAATGCTAAATTGGAAATCGTTTGCATGTCGTGCAGTTGATACAGTTGACAGAGGGAAATTGGATTTCAAATAAGACTTTTTACAGTTTCATCGAGCAACGAAATTGTGACATGTGTCATGATTATGCTATATAGAGTGGATTGACTTGGATAATATTTTCGTATTTGGGTTCAAATAGAATTTGTTTTTGTTAAAGGAGACCAGACACGTTTCATACAAAGTTGGACCCAAAAACATTCCCATTAAAAAAAAATGTTTATTCATATACATAGTTTTAGTTCCATTTTACTACAACACGATACATTAAAATGGAAAGTACTAAAATATTACTCAAATATATTTATCAGTAGCCACTGTGGGTGTGCGAAAGCATATCTGTGTCTAATCCTCTGGGATTTAGACGCGTGGGTCAAAGAGCAAAGTACATAAACTCCTGACAGACAACCCTGTATCATTTACAACATTATAACTAAAAGTTTAAACACGTGCCCTTTGAACATTACAACAAATTCTCAAACCCAACCTGCAAAATTAAAGTAGCATTAAGACGAAATAAACTCTTTACTCTCCACCAATTCCGCACGAACTTCGCTAAATCTCCATTTGGAAGAAAGTAAAACTGAACGTAATTATTCAGTTCTGGGAATTTAGGAACGTTTAAAAGGAAAACGAATGGTTGGCGCGTTTAATCTTGTCAATTATCCGGAAAATATGGTACGACCGGAGTCCATGGTGCGATCTTACAGAGGTTTATCAGCATTAGCTGACTGTGTTGCCAGACTAATTGCGGTTACTGACCGATTAACGAAATATTTTACGTGGTCACATTTTGGGGTTGAGGTTATTCAGCGAATGTTTACAGACACTAATTAGATACTTGAGAAGATAATTTGAAAGAATTTAGAGTGAAATGAACTAAATGGAATAGTATCTAGAAATGAGAATTTTGAACTTAGAAAACGTTGGAGAATGAGATCGATTTAAGGTTATATTCGCTCTTTCATTTCCAATCCAATGATGCTGAAAACAATGTAAATTGGCTTAGTGAGCACGTATTGGAAATAAGTTTTGATTTGCACGTGAGAATGGTATCAAGACAATCTAGTCTACTTTTAAGAATATAGAGATCATGATTTGGATTCATAGGTAGGTTTTACTGGGGAGTTTATTGCGTCGCTCCTTCTCAGCATAAGTTATAGAAAGCGCGCTTTTCATGACTTTTTAAAATAATTTTATATGATGACGTACCTATGTTTAAAAAGTGGTCACCGCCCCTTTTGACATCTGCAATACCAGGGACATTTCGGGAGCGTTAGCATTCCAGAGTTAAAGGTGAAATGGTTGTAATTTTCCGCCCCTTGAAACTGGTATTCAATTCAGCGCAACCTGTTACCAATTCAATACATGATTCTGAACCCACCGGCATTGAAATAACTAGAAGGTCTAGAATCATGTGCTGAATTCATGATTACAGTTTACGCGTTGATGTCCCTCCAACCCTGTTTACTTTAATATGGTGGTTGAACGTACTGCCCAGAACGAACTTCTCACAAAGAGTTGTGTTAGTACCTATTCGCGTAGATTATTTACCTGCAGTTTGGCTCAGGTTTTACATGCATTATTTAAATTTCTTGAATCTTAGAGACAGGTAGCGGTAGTTGACTTCTAAATGTTCATTACGTTATGTACAAGCCAACTTCGTGCAGAAATAGTTGGGAACTACCGAGTTGCTTGGCGACGATAAACAAGACTCGCGTGGTTTCTTTTTATTTTAGTATCACGTACACAGGGGATGCTTGTGGTGTATGTTTGTTTATAAGGGATGTTCTATACACGAAGAAGGAGGTATTGAGGAATTTTAGAATAGAATACCGTACACACTGCATAACATACAATCACTTAATTTAAATAATTAAATGGTACACCTGTGGTAATTCTTTCGTTAGACTCTTTGTTTTCAAGAATTCCTAAAAAGTGATTAAAGTAGTAGATTAATTAATTAATTATCTTAGGACGGTGGCCCACATCGACTTTTTGCAACGATTCAGTAGCGCGTTTCGTTTGTGCGCGTGTTATTTCTTATTCTGGCCCTCTGTCGCATTCGCAACGCGCGATAGAAGCGATTCAGTGGCAATACAATCGCATAGTGTCGATTCATCGCTTCTGTATCGATGCAAACGCGCGACTACATTGATTCAGCATCGCTACTAACGCGTAGACCATCAATGTTGACTTGACCAAGTCCATTATTGCAACTGTAGCGTCCACAAGCATTCACAAGTAGTCACTACACCATACCTTAAGGCTTAAACTAACTTAAATTAGACTTAGCAACTTAATGGCAAGTTACAAGACGCGCATTGTGCAACTGGGCTTAAACTAGGAGGACTCCTGTGCTATAACACTAGTTACTACGACGATAACGAGGACGACGACTGTTGCTGAATCGAGGCTGTATCGCGATAGTAGCGATGCAAAATCGTGGTTATGTGAGCGAACGTATAGGTCCAGCGACAGCATCGCGCCTGTATCGCGGTATTTTTGCGATTGTATCGCTACTGAATCGCTGCAAAAAGTCGCTGGTGGGCCTTAATCACTTTTTAAAGATTTTTTTTGTCCCAACTTACATCATATTCATTTAATGAAGTTAGAGGGGTGTTACTTAGTCCTGGGGATGGTAATATTATTATTATTATTTAATTTCTAAAACACTTAGACTAATTCACATTTAGTTTTAGCCACACAACGAAAACCTCTCAGGGTTTATCTGCATGTTGGCGAACCGTTCATATCTATAATTTTATAGCAATGTTGATAAATTATTACATTACATTAATACATACATTAGGAGAAATATTGGATAAGGAAACGCTTTGATTTGTACTTATAACTTTTCGAACTCATTTTGTATAACGTTTGCAAGTCTTCTGGAAGTTTATTAATAGACGTCCCTGTCTTATGGTCATGCTATCGGCACTTTGGATATGAATAGTGTTATGCATTATGACACTTTGCACGCAAACACCTAGTAAAATAAATTATATAATTTATTACGAAAACAAAAATTAGGGATTAAAATTGGAAACAAATGATAATTTATCATTGTTAAGTTGTGGAGGTTAGATAGGCAGTCGCTACAAAATTCTGATATTCAGATGCATCGGTTAGACTTAAAGCCGACCCCAAAGCAGTTGGGAAAAGGCTAGGCAGATAATGATGAGTTATCATTATTAAAAATCTTTAACTTTCACTTGCAGCTTCTATTTCTAACACAAGGTCGTTTTTTTCCGGTTTTCTAGGTCAAGTCGTCAGTCAAGTCACCTAATCAGTTATCAATCCACGTTATCGGAACTTTCAACTTTCTTTACGGGGGTCAGATCCCAACAAAAGAACCTGCTTCTCTCAGCTCATGATAGTGATCTTCCTAAGTACTACTTACAAGCGATTATAGGCTTGTTTTCAGGACATTGTCGACTTTGTAATGACTTGCGTGGAAGCCGTAAGGGAAAAAATTGAGTTGAAAAAATAACGGATTGCCTGTTTCTTTTGAATCAAAGTTTGTGAATAAAACAAACAGAAAGTTTGGGATTGAAATCTGTTATTGTGTTTTATTTGTTTGTATTACGCGTTTTTACTGTAAAGAAAAAAGTTTTAGCGGAAAGTTAAATTCATGGTTTATAGCAGGGTGGGCACTGGCCAGCACCTGTCGCTGAAAACCAGCGCTGGGGCTCTGTCTCGTATAGGGTCTTAGCATTATGCTGAGCGATGGCCATTTTGCGTAGATGTGACGCATACTTTCTCCCAAATTGTTATTTTTGTTTTTCTGTTGTTTGTGTTTTTTATTTTTATGCGTCATGTTTGCCGCAAATAAACGTATTTTCTTTCTTTCTTTCACCTGGATGGGGGTACCCGAGGCCGAAGTTAAACGGTGAATTATTGGAGAGACCTAGTATACAGGGTTGCAGGGACATTGACGCGCCAACTGTAATTATGAATTCAGTTCATTTCTTAATTTTTTCACGATTCTAACCCCGTACAAATTTCTCGTCGGTTATAAAAAAAATCTGCTGTTAGAAAAGTGCAATAACGACGCTGTGAAAATGTACGGAACAGCAATTTTTAGGGTTCCATACCTCAAAAGGAAAAACGGAACCCGTCTAAGATCACTTCGTCGTCCGTCTGTCAAGACCCTTTTTCTCAGGAACGCGTGAAGTTATCATTCCCATTCTTTTGAAAGGTTGAATATTTTTTTTTACCCTACGTTAGTGAAGTTGATTCGTAATCTTTTGAAAGTTTCATGCTGTTACTATTCAGAAGATTGTGCTGGATACAAAAAACGTAGACTAGAATGTTACCAAATCACACATAGAAATATCAATTTATTACCGCTTCGCCCGTGCGTAGGTACCATAATTCGTGGGTTACAAAAAAAAATCAGTTCTTTCATAAAAAAGCCCAACTTCCCTAAAATACCTACGCGGTCAAAATGTCTGGAACATCTAATTTTATAACGGACGAAAAATTTTAACTTTCGTTGAATTACTTTTTATTATTTTTTTTGAGATGATTATGTGCTCATGGTTACAATCTGACGTTCAAAAGTGCCTTTTATGTGCCTATTTGAAATAAATGCTTTGACTTTGACTTTGAAACTGCGCGTCGATGTCCCTGTCATCCTCTATACTTGCAGTAAGGTTTCTGGTGGTATACTGGGTGCCAGGGACACTGACATTGAAATATACAAATTATAAGACTAACAAAACCATACCTGAGCAAGCCTGTGGCGGCAGCGGGAATATGAGCGTGGTGGAAGACTTGCGCCTGGCGACGGCGCAGCCCAGAGACTGCGGTTTGAAGCTGCGGAGCTGCTGCATGAAGTCGCTGCACTCCATGAGCGCCACGTCAGCGAAGTGCAGGTCGCACAGGATCTGGTTCTTGAAGCGGCGTGCGCGTTTCTGTGGAAAAGAAGTTTTAGGTTAGAAATTTTTTTTGGACGTTGTTTGAACATAGATTGGTTGTACTATTTAAAGTATAGTGACTAGTATATCAAAAGGAGCTGTTCATAACTCCTGCTTGACAAAACAATCTAAGTAGTTGTTCTTTTCTTCTGAATATCCGTCGTATCTACAATGCATGCCACGAAAGATGAGACTTGACACACCACGTGGTTTGACATGCGCAGTACACGATTTTAGGTACATATCTTTAGCGGTATGAGGTCTGAGTGCGGGACGGGACCGGACGTCATAGGGGCGGCGGAAAGAGCGGGGGAGGCGGGGTCAAGTCTCATCTTTCGTGGCATGCATTGTACATCGCTTGCTATCCTACACATAAAACCTTATCCATAGCATAAATAGCCTATTATGTTCCCATAGCACTGCTCGGACACAGATCTCCTCTCGGTGAGAGGGAGCGGGCCGTAATCCACCAAGCGGGCCCGGTGCGGGTTGGTAGATGTCACATGTCTTCAATTCTTGGTTCTAGGACATGCCGGTTTCCTCACGATGTTTTCCTTCAACGCTTTAAGAGCAGTGGTGATGAAATAATTTACACAAAGTAAAGCGTCAGTCTGGGTTCGAATTCGAACCAACACACAACAACAACAACAACTACAACTGTTAAGTCGCGGCCGTAACCACTTGACCACCACTGCTCCTATATCTTGATATATCAGAGCATATATCTTGATATATGCTCTGCTCTGCTCTGCTCTGTTATGTATTGCTATATATATGCTCTGTATATTTTTTTTAGAATGGTCATCGATGATCATAAGAAAACTGAGGTACCTACCAATCTAACCACTACGAGAACTGATACAATAAAGTTCCATAACTATCCATCTAGTTACTGCATTGATATCCGACAGTTCAAACAATTCAGTTTGTTGTTAGATAGTAACAAGGTATTCAGACGTAAGGGGTTCTAACTCACTTCAAATGATATTTTTGAACCAATGTAAACACAATCCATCTCTTTCACCAAACGCGACGAAAAATGTGGTGGAAAACCGATGTAGGTAGATAATAAATTCAACGGTGAATAAATATTAGACCTTGAATAAAGCACACATATTATAATTGAAGTGAAGGTATGCCTTTTCGGATACCTTTAAGGCTCCTACAAACAGGCGCGACAGGCGATAAAATCGCGTGTCGCGCCTGTTTGAAAAAGCCTTTAAACAATAACAGCTGGGCGAAATTACAAATTAATATGTTCGCAGTATTTCATTTTGTATTGAGTTTGGGACCCATTTAGCCTTCATCTGTTTTTGAATATTGTCAATTTATTTCAACGTTTTGTTTGTCTCCCGTAACTAAACCAGGTAGGTATTAATATAGGTTGATACATATTTTGACTGTAGGCTCAATAGTTAGGATACACATATTTATTATCACATTTTCGCTTCTAAGTTTAGCATTTATTTATTTGGTTACAGGTGCAATTTTTTTTTCGAATTTTCTTAATATTCTTTCATACCAACCTTGTCCTGGCAATACCAAACACAACAGAAAAAGAATGATCCAATTTGGTGCAGTCATTCGGAAGTTATGCGCGTATAGACATTTCGGCTTTGTTTCATAGTATGTACCTAAGGACTAGAATTTTTCAAATCCAACTGGTAGTTCCAGAAAATAGCGCGATCAAACCAAAAACTCTCAGCTCTTGGTTTATAAATTACACGCGGACAAGTGCTTTTAAATCACTTCACTGTCTCAGAATCCTATCCTATCATAAAATATCGATGAACTAACTCTTGGCCCAGCAATGTTAGGAGATTCCAATTTCCTCCTATTGTTAATAAATAAATAGGTAAATAAATAACTAAACAACAATACACTCATTTTTGTAACAAAGGCTTGCCTATTATTGGGTCCTTAAGAGCCTCAACAGTAGGTATATAAAACTCTTGGTTATCGAGGATCAGTGATTGCGCCCAAAAAACAATTTCCTAAAGTAATAACACGTGAAAAGTGTCGGTAAAACCTATTACGTACCTGCTTGAAATATTACGGATACAAAATAAAAATTACTGTATCGACTTTTTCTAGACCTTTCAGTAAGACTAAGGTAAGTTTGTTACGTGAATTCGAAGAATTTTTATAAGTAAAAAGGTGCCATATGTATTATTATTGATTTAAAAGCTTCTTTTATGTAGAGAACAATTTGTGAATATATCCAAGGTGAATATGATGTATTGCAAGAAACTGTTAGATACAACTGTTTACCTTTGGGTATGTAAACTTATTAATTAACTAGCTTCTGCCCGCGACTTCGTCCGCGTGAAATTTCTTGTTACTCCGACCCACCCCGTCGCATCGCATCGCCTGCCCGCGCTATTACTTAGTTTTTGCTTAGCGTTCTTTCTGACTTTTTTCATTTTGCTCGGCTCCTAATGGTCATAGCGTGATGTTAAATATAATATCTCCTGCGCCGAAGGCTAGTCTCCGTTGAGATTGGCCGCCGTAGCCGAGATACGGTCTGGAAGACTTTATTTAATTAGGTAATTAAATTGGTGTTTAAGTAATTACTTTAATAAGCTATTGAATGTAATAAGGTCTTATCTAATACGTAGGTATCTACCTACTCTTTACAAAAATATCAATGAACGCTGCAATGCCATTCCGAAAATTGTCAAGTTAATATTAGTAGCTCAGAAAGAAAGAAAAAAATTGTTTATAAGCAAACAATAAAGAAACAAACAAAATAACCAATTTTTCTTTCTTTTCTTTCTCTGAGTTCAAATTGTTTTCGTACATTACAAATAAACGCAACATAAAATGGGAGAAGTCATAAAATCGAACAAAAGTAACAACCCTAATACAGTAAGACGAGCGTACAGCTGCGTCACTGGGCGATAGGGTTGCGTGCCAGCCCTGTCATGCAACAATGGACGCGGGCGCAATTTGGAAGAAAACGCGTTGGTTTGCCAATTAGTTTTTCTTGAATAATTGTGTATTTTCTCATTGAGAATTGTTTTATTTCAGCTATGAAAGAAGTCGTAGAAGTATTTCAAATTACGTTTCGTTTTAAAGTTATCTTTCTTCGGTTTTCTTTCGTTCGTTTCGTTCGTTTTGTATAATATTTGCTAAGCTGTTGAAATAAAATACCAGAGATTCATTTTACTGGCATTTTGGGATTGTGAATATTCAACCATAGGTATTCATTGCGTTATTTATGTTCTTACAAGAAATTTTCAAACATATGAAGCCGTGGATTATAAGTTCCCTACTAAAGCCTTCGAATTGTGATAGAAAACTTGATATGCAGCTGGGTTGCAGGTATCCACTAGAAAGTCGCAATTATAAAAATTGACGATCAAAATCTGTTTTTGTGAAGAAACAATTTCATTAAAAATTGTGAAAAAGCTGTAGCTTTCCTCTGGGACTCTGTAAAAATGTATGTAGGCCTACCATAACCTAAAAGCGAATAATTCAGACCTCTGGCGTTTACGTGACTCCACCTATTGGTTCCAATCGAATGCAACATATTGGTTCCATGGAAATTTATTGGCCATACCTACCTTATTGCCTTGGAAAAATGCTGACAAATATTGGAGCCAAATGGGGTTCATTTGACTAAATTGTTCTTGGCTTATACAGGCCAATAAGAATCACGTTTTATTGATGTAAATGTGGTAGAAAGCGTGCATGGAAATCATTTTCTATTCCACACGATTCGCTTAGTCCTGCATTTTTAAACAGTAAATTACGCTGTCTGATGTGGGTAAATGTGCAGGTTTGAGCAAATAAGGTTATTCTTATTTACAGAACGCAATCTATATCTATACGAGTACTATAATTATAAAGCTGACGAGTTTTTTTTGTTTTGCTAATTTCTAAAACTATCGGTCGGAATTGATAATTAATCAAAGTTAAAATCAAATCATTTATTTCAAATAGGCACATTAAAGGCACTTTTGAACGTCAAAACTTACAGTAAAATTGAATTGATTCTAGTCGCCCCTTCCAAAATATAGTGTTCGTATGGAGAAGAATGGGCAAGAAACTCCACCGTTACTCTTTTAAAATGTTTTACAAGGTTTTGTATACATAATATAATTATATGTGAAGACGATGCGATGCACCTAGAATAAACTTAGTCTATCACAAAAAGTAAAAAGAATTTAAAAATTTAGTAATGACAGGTAAATCAATTATGTGATAGAAACATGGTGGTCACATATTTACAAATTATTTACAAATATTGTAAAAGTAGATGATTTTCCTAGAATTTTAACAAGTGTATGAGTTACTGTAATCACAGATTGTAAAAATGAATGTCATAAAAATAAAAAAAAATATAAATTAATTAATGCAACTCGAACGAGGTTTGGAGTCTTTATGATAGTGAATTATCCATTGTGTTTCTTCGAACAAATTTTGATAAATGGCTCCCGGTTGAGATATAAAAGTTATAAGACTTTGGTTTGTGTACTTAGACTCGATATTGATTTAGTATTTCTAACAATAATTTGTTTGAGCTTCAAGTTATACAATATAAATATTTGTCCTAATATAGTATAGTTAAAGAGTTTGTTTGTTTGAAAGAGCTAATCTCTGGAACTGCAGGCGATGCAATGCAACGGGGTGGGACGGGGAACAAGAAATTTCACGCGGACGAAGTCGCGAGCGTAAGCTTATACATTTGGTTTAACCGTTCAAAAAAAATTCCAGTATTTCTGAAAACTGGTTGGGAATTGGCGTAATGTCAAAAACTCATTTCTAACAATCTACCTACACATTCACGTTAATATTCTCGATAACTCTCTAGTGATTGAAATCGATTATTTCCAATCGACTTAACAAGGTCTCTTTTCGAGAATCAAACTTATTGGTCGTTACGTTGAGAACCACTCAAAACATACTGTAGAAGCTGCGAGTTTAACAGCCTGTTAATGATGAATAAAAAACTTTATTTTATGCCTAACATATCCACAGTTAACGTTTATTGTTATTTATGACATTAACGTGTAAAAGTACTAAAAAGTATGTTCTACAATTACTTTTGTTTTGTTCGAATTTCAAATGACTGCCTCGTTGTCTAGTGGTTACTAGCGCTACTGCTGAGCATGAGGTTCTGGGTTCTATTCTCAGGTGGAGCAAAGCGTTGTTGGGTTTTTCTATCAGGAATTTCTCAATTGTAGTCTCAAACTCAAAGCATTTATTTCAATTAAACCATTTACAGGCACTTTTGAATTGTCAAGAAGTCGGTCAGTCAGAAAATATGAAGCTAGTTGCCCATTCCAAAGCGTAGGTACCTATGGAGAAGAACGGGCAAGAAACTCCATGGATACTCTTTTTAAATTATATTTCACAAAAATATTAGTTACATCATTACTTTTCATTTTTAAATTATATAATGTGAGAACGATGTAAAAAATTAAGAAAGACGTACGCGTTAAAAGCGTCCTGAGAACAACAAAAATAGCACTTAACAAACAACAATCCAATCATAAAATAAATAAAAATAAGCCGAGGCAGCTAAGTGATGACCAGCCCCAACAGACGGCGCCCGTTCACGAACATGACGCATAAATCAGCACCATTCAGCTCAACCATTTTGAAGGGAGCTAAATGATCCAACACATACGCCACCGTCAGCGAGACATTTGAGTGAGCATGACATACTATCAGCTGCCAGGGCACATTCGAGTCAAAGAAAAACATATTATTTACCCGGCAAATGGTAACTAGCTAGGGTACATAGAACTCACATCTGTGCTGGATTTGTGGCCAGTTGATGGCAATAGGCGCGCCCCCTGTTACATGGGACTTAAACATAACTGGCGAAATATGGGTGTATTATACATTATTTCCCTACACACACACACAACACATACACACACACACACACATCACACACACACATACACCACACACACACACACACACACATTACATTATTTTCCTAAATTTAGCTAAAAACATATAAATTATATTTTTAAATATTAATATAAAAACATTCGTATCGGGAACAGGGTCCAAGCTACCGGCGCGCGGCGGTCAGGGTTCAAGAGAGAGGAACCTCCTAACAATGCGGGCTGTGTCCAGAAGTACCGCTCTCTGAATCAAGCCCTTGATCCAGCTGCCCAACGAGAGCCTCCTTAGGTGTTGGTCGAGGCTCTTGGCTATTAAACCATGGGCTGTCACGACTATCGGCATAATGATCGCTGAGTCCACATCCCACATGTCGACAAGCTCGCGAGCCAAGTCAAGATACCAGAGGGGCAATTCTACTAATTTTAACAACGTTCACAGTCTGATCTCAGTCTCAATATGTCAAAAAATACTTCAAATTTCCCTAAATTTTGACAAGTTTTTGACATTTCTTTGTCGCTGAGATGAGACTGCGACTAGATTTTGAACGCTTCAAATTACGAGAATTGGCCTTCTGATCTGTTTATCTTTCTCGGCTTTCACGAGGTTCTCATCATAAAATCAAACATTATTATTATTACACCTTTGTTTTGTAATTGTTTTCTCACTTCAAGTTGAAACTACCTCTGCCTAACCGTCCCGGGAAAACAGGCTTTATGTTGTTTTAAATGGAATAAAGATTGTTTCGTCCCTTCTGAAGGGTTTGGTTTCGTAGCCACGACTACGAACCGTAACATTGGGTTTTATTTTCAATATTCTTTGCGTTTATTTCAAACTGATTGAATTCGATTAAGGGCTGATTTTTCCAACGCCAGATAATTTTATCGGAGGAATAATTTTGAAATTTTGACAGTTTTTTCATACAAAAACTGTCAAACGTGAATTTTATTCCTCGAATAAAAGTTATCTGGTGATGGAAAAACCAGCCCTTAGTGTAACAGATTGGAGATGCTCTCTTTTAATTTCGATAGATAGGTAGGTAGTTTGTTTTTTGTGTCCTTCATCGAATCATCTAAATACTATGTTAGGAAAAAATATTGCCTACCAAGTACGCATGTGATTTTTCAATATTCATAATGTATTTTCTGAGTTTATCTTGGACTTAACTGAATTCGGTGAAGGAATACATCGTAAGGAAACTTGCAATTCCAGTTTTTTTTTTTAGTTTGTTTTCTAATCTCTGTCTCAATTTGTCAAAAATACTTCTAATTTATCTACATATTTGACAAGTTTTTGACGTTTTTAATTACGAGAATTGGTCTCCCGGACTTATCACACTAATATTATAAAGGCGAAAGTTTGTGAGTGTGTGTATTTATATGTTTGTTACTTCTTCACGCTCAAACGGCTGGACCAATTTTAATAAAATTTTGTATGGAGGTAGCTGATACCCTGGATTAACATAAAGGCTACATTTTGTCCCGATATGCGCACGGGATCGACACTTATGCGGGTGAAACCGCGGGGCGTAGGTAGTAGTTTTTTTTTGAAGTGAAAACTTCTTTAGCGGCGCTGTGTACTTTTTTTGGAATGGGTAAAAACTTCTAAACTCGCGTCAGGTCACGTGACCCTGATCGAAAATTCGTAAGACGTAAGACGTAAAACGTAAGACGCGCGTTGTTGAGGACAGCGCCATCTATGCACATCGGGAAGAACTACGAGGGCCTCGCGTACTAACTACGTAGTTCATCCAACAACGACGAGATGGCGCTGAACCACGGATATATAACTGACGACGAGCTCCATGCGAGCGGTCATCATACCTGATTTGCAAAAAACCCTATAAAATAAGGAACACACCTTAACACGCGTGTTTTGTTTATAAGACGATTCACAAAATACACTCGTAATTGTTCAAGTTTTCACTTCTGTCGGCACTACCGGAGTGCCAGTGTTTTTGAAGTGAAAACTTCTTTAGCGGCGCTGTGTACTTTTTTTGGAATGGGTAAAAACTTCTAAACTCGCGTCAGGTCACGTGACCCTGATCGAAAATTCGTAAGACGTAAGACGTAAAACGTAAGACGCGCGTTGTTGAGGACAGCGCCATCTATGCACATCGGGAAGAACTACGAGGGCCTCGCGTACTAACTACGTAGTTCATCCAACAACGTCGAGATGGCGCTGAACCACGGATATATAACTGACGACGAGCTCCATGCGAGCGGTCATCATACCTGATTTGCAAAAAACCCTATAAAATAAGGAACACACCTTAACACGCGTGTTTTGTTTATAAGACGATTCACAAAATACACTCGTAATTGTTCAAGTTTTCACTTCTGTCGGCACTACCGGAGTGCCAGTGTTTTTTTTTTTTTATCTTTATTTATTAACGAGGGTTTGATCACATAGTGAACATGTCACCCTCAAAGGAACTTTGTTACATGCAAAACTTAACATCTACGCTTAATTCCTAAATTAACTAATTTATATAATATTTTAGCGGCTTTGGGATGCTGGAAAAGCTAAAATAATATTGCAATCTCCTAATTGAAACAAATTCAAATTAAATTGGTCTTTAACCTTTCCGCTCCGTTCCGGACACACTCCACCATAATATGAAAAGCGTCTTCAACCACGTTGCATTCCGTGCAGTTTGGAGATGAAACTTTGCCCATCAATGCAGCAAAACTATTCAATGGGATGTGTCCGGAACGAAGTCTCAAACTTGTCACGATTTCTTGTCTACTGTAGTAGTTAATATAAGTCTAAAATCGTCTATCCGTCTTGACCAAGCGTGGTGATCAATGTTCATGCCTTCTTTGTGTGAGAAGAGGACTTTATCCTCAATGGAATTATAATAGGCTGGTTTTATTATATTATTATTAGACTAGAATCAAAACTAAGTATGATTTGTTTGTTTATGACTTGCGGCATAAGGAGAAGATTTACCTACTAGTCTCACACAGAATCGCAGCAGTAAAAACCAAGTTGGATATTTTACAAAAATGTCAAATGCCACAAAATACAATATTTTTAAACATAATATCGTCACATGTCAGCGAGCATTCTGACAAAAAGCAAGTTCATCTAAAACCTAAATCGGTACAAAAGCCGTTGAGTTTGAACAAAATAAGGCAGACTTGACTCGCTCTTTGTTTACAAACGCTGGGAATTTTATGCACTCTTTTGAACCCTGTTTCCGCGCTTCGAATTTATTCTTCTAGCGTATCTTCGTAGTTTCAGAGCCAGGTTTATTTTCTCGTACATCTTATTATGCTCTGGCATTTTGTTCAAGTCTTTGTTTGGGCGTAACTTCGTAATTTATGAAACAGATTTTTACATGAGATTCTTCTTTGTTATTTAATTTTGGTCCTTTTATACGAAGAATATTGTTTATTTAAGTTTATTAAGGTACTTCTTGATCTGCCATTCAAACATTTTTAATTGTTTAGTTAGCTTTATACCAATATAAAACAACAAATATACCTGTTGTACCTAATTGAGAATCTCAAACAAAGCAAAAATGTAATTAAAACCAGAGCCCTACACAGGGTGAAGTTTAAAATTTGATGGATTTATTTGATACCTGCCAGGGTTTGTAAGCAGGCCTCGATCAAAGATTTCCAATGCCGCTAACTTGAGCCGTTATTGCTGATCGTTCACAATTTCCAGGAGACAAATTTTCACTTACATCATTAGGAGATAAGTGAAGCGTTCCTGACAATATTATCGGCGATATTTTAAATACATTTTTTTGCCAGAGATGAGTACCTTTTTTTTGGGTGGGAAATTATCACATAACTTTGGCCAGAGATGAGTAGGTACCTACGCTTCAGTTGAGGGGTTTTAGATTTTTTCTTCATTTTGGTGGTTATCATCGATTTTTGATCATTTTCGATTCACTAAAATAGAATTCATTATGACAACTAACTGCTGATATACACGGATGCTTACTGATACTTACATAAACAGTAAGTCTCAGTAGGTAGGTAACCACAATGATTGATTTAATCAGAAATATACAGTAAAGCGTTTCTCACAATCTACCCCTCAAGGGTTGTTCAAAATTTGTAGGTATCTCAATAATTGCTACACAGAATATATTTCCAGAAATGAAACACATCCAGGAAAATAAACAGATACCATGCATTGACCTACCATATTTTATTACCGTGTATCTGTACACTATAAGGTTTTTATTAACTAATTTGACTAGGTACAGACGCCAGCACATCAAGCTACCCGAAACTGTCAAATTTTCCTAATAAACTTTGAACCTTATGCTTTAGCGATAAAGTTGAAAATCTATTAAAGAAATTTGACAAAATGTAGTAACTTGATGTGCTGGCGTCTGTACAGCTACCTACTTATCAATTTATCATAATGTAGCACAGCTGAAGTGGAAAAATGTCAAACAACTTTAAGAGGGTAACTACCTAAAATAAATAAAATTTTCCCATTCAGGTAGATTTAATTAAAAACCATTCATTTTATTTTGTAAACCAATCCAATTAAATAGAATGTCTATTTAAAAAGAGCCAATATTGGTTCCAATGCCGCCGCTTAGCTGGCAAACCCACCAAAATTTCCCTTAATTTATTGTGCAAATATGTAATGGCCCGTTTGGATAGGTACTGGAGTAGATACCTGCCTGTATATTCGAGGACAACATAATTATGGAACGAGGCTTGGAATAAAAATTGCGATTGGCTTTGCGCAGAGGTAAATAAATAAATATTGGACTGTAGAAGACAAATTAAATATATATGAAACGCTTCCGCTTGCAGAAATTTATTGCACGCGCGGTATAATATTGGTTTGCGTTAGGCAACAAATTATTATCGTGGTACATCATTTACGTAAATTAAGTTAAATACATATATTTTAAGTTATGTTCAATATATTTTCTCGTAGGTCTTTGTTGTGAAGGAAAACATAATTATTAACTTGTTTTACTACCTATACCGCGTCGCGCGAATTCATTCGGAGAGATGGGCAAATATCGTCACTCACTAGGTGCCTGAAGGAGGACATCGCCGTCGAGGTAGACCACGGTGGTGTGACGATCTGATAAAGTTTGCATGGCCAACATGGCCAGAGATCGCACAAGAGAGTTTCGGAAGGAAAAAGGAAGACTTTGGTCAAGCAATGCTGTGGGGACACACACACCATAGACTAACATAAAAAAAACGACTTATACGAAAGTTTTTGTATATCAAGCAAAGCAGAGATATATCACAGTCTATCACCGTTGTAATTAAATTACAGTGTATTTTATGCACTCATTCTCATTCTTATAATTATCTACATTAGAAAATGTTCTTCATTTATACTTTTGCACGCTCGAAGAATGGAAAACATCGAATTGAAGGAACAATAGACTAGACCTACAATGGTCTAATTAGCCAAACTCATTCATCTACGTTGAATAGGCGTATGAATGACAAAGGAATAGAATTTCACTGAAATATCACTCCAGTATTTTGTCATTTTGGACGTATTGTATTCGTAGATCTTTGACAATCGATACGGACCGATAGAAGCCCAAAAGTCTGACAACCAGAGTTGAGTTCCAAGGGGCATCGTGTTACCCAGCAACTGGGCTGTGGAGGTCAGATGCCTATCTGACCTCTACAACCAACCCTTATTCTAATATTTTGGGCAGTCGCTCCATGAAAAACACTGATATTCAGCTGCATCCTGTTAGACTGGAAGTCGGTCCTAAAATATTAGGATAAGGATTGGTAGATTGGACGTATTAGCTTAAAAATATGAGGAAAAGCGAATAAAGGTGAGTTTTATTAAAATGTCTGTATCCGTTTTCTTTGTATAGGCCTTATATGTAAATAAAATAAATGTTTGCTATATATATCTATTAAGTTGACTCGCCGGGCCTTTGTATTTAGGAATTCGGTACGGAATGCTTTGGGTCCCGAGATGAGTTCGTATAAATTTTAGAAATAAAAATACAGCTAGGACGGAAACATGGAGAGACAATATCTGCTTAATAATAAATAACACAACCCAGTTACTGGGTGATACGATATGCCTTGGTAAGACTGGTTGTCAGACTTTCGGACTTCTGACGACCCGTAACGACTGACAAAGATCCACGAATGACAGTCGGGACCAAAGGCTTAACGTGCTTTCCGAGTCTCGGAGGGTATTCTCGGTATGTAAAGATGGTCACCCATCCACGGACCAACCGCGGCAAGCGTAGCTTAACCTGATCGATCGACCCGTGCGGCTGTTGTTACTTAGCCAATTGTAATTAATTTGTTACAACCAATTGCTATAATAATTCGCGTTATCCCTATCATTACCTACTCGATTTCCCAAATCTGAATATTGTTGAATTGCTTTGATGTGATCTGGGTTATGTGTAATGTACACGCAGTTGTATGTTAATTTTGATTTTAGCTTTAATGTCATTGAGCACATCAAGATACTAAACTTACATGATACTTCCAGTTTCATAATTTTAACAAATGAAAGAAAGGCATATATTTGTCATTAAAATGAAATAAATTAAGTTAGTCAAAAATGGTTACAGTCAGCCCCAAAAAGATGTATACACCGAAAAGGAACCATTTTATTGTCTACAACCATTGTTCATGTTCAAAACATAGTAAACTATTTATTTTACCAAAACAAAGTACCTACCTAAAATTTTGTCCCAAAACATTTATACTCCCTGAATCCAATTATATTCATTTCGTTTCGATATTTCTTTTGAAATGAATGTTGCGATCTGTTTAAAAACCGCCGGATATTAAGTTCTCTACTTCAAACAGAATGAATAATTTCTTTGTTTCCTCTTTTTAGTGTTCTCAACTGAATTATTTGAAAGAGAATTGAAATATTAAGGGTTGAAAAATACTTGGACTTTGTTTTGTCAAAGTAATAACAAATGCTATCTGTTTCATTAAAGCTTAAAAATATAATTTAGTAAAAGTGTTTTTTTTTTTTTTTAAGTATAAAGGTATCTACACAAACAGCTTCTGTTTAAAAAATATCAAAAAACAGTAGGTAACAGTTATGTGCTTATACAGTAATTGCCAATAACAAGTGAACCAACATTCTCAAATACAGTGATAACCTAAGATAAAAACAATAAACTCCGACGTATTAATTGATAGGAAAAAGTTATCGGCGAAATGTGGGTTTACTATAGGTCCTCTGCCTAACCTTTCAGGAAATACAGGCGTGAAAGTAAGATATTTTAAGTTAATGTCGTCACAAATAAATTTCCTACTTTAAAATAAAATATTACGAAGATATTGAGTAAAGTTTTATTAATGTGATATCTACGTCGCAGCCAACTGGTTAAATTAGCCGCCTGGCTTTTGGAAGTAGTGCTCGCCTCGCTCTTTCGGCTCGCACGCGATTGATCACAGTTTTACCCTAACCCATTTGGTCGGGGTGCTCTGGCTTAGTTACTGCGACCAATTCGGCTCGCCCGTGATTGGTTACAGACTTCCAACCTAAACTATAATTCAATATCATTCAGGCCGTTAGTTGAACGGCCGCCGTTTAGTTAAAAGGCTAGGTGGTTAACTAAACGGCTAATTAAACCAGTTGGCTGCGACATCTACATCCACAATACGATTATATTATTACCTACTGCCACTAATAGGGTTGCAAACACCCTTTGAACTACCTAATTATATAATATCTCAACCACGTGTTAATAGTATAATGGTTATTATGCCATCAAAGGCAGGATTCTGCGAACAAACGGAAGGAAAAGCCTTTTATATCACCCTCTTTAGTGATAACAACCCATAATATGTGGACAAGAATAGGTCTGTGATTGTTTGTTATGATAAAATAACGATAGTGTTCATTGTTAAAATATAATATCTTTTCCGTAATTCTTAAAATAATTCAGGTCAATACAAATTTTTTTGGTCATCATCATCATCATCATCATTAGCCTATAATGTTCCCACTGCTGGGACACAGGCCTCCTCTCAGTGAGAGGGAGGCCTGTGTGTTTCTCTTATTTTTTGGTCAATACAAAATAAGTTTTTTTCGTGTTGAAGAAGATAGCATACGCATGGCTTTTCAATTTATACAAGAACTAGCTGTTGTCCGCGACTTCGTCTGCGATTCAGGGTGAAAAGCCTATGTGCTTCTCCAGATCATGGTCTACTCATGTGCCAAATTTTATCTAAATCCGTTCAGCCGTTTTAGCGTGAAAGAATAAGAAACAAATTTACTTTCGCATTTATAATATTAGTTAGGATTTATCTGTCAAAAACCTAAATTTCTATTCTGAGGGCATTTAAAACGTTTTTGGTGATAAACTGTTCGTAGCTGTCTATAAATGAGTGATAATTGAGTGGCTCTTCTTGTATTCATTGCAATATTAGGACAACAAGGAAAAGCTACCTTTAAATGTTCTCTTCTTTTTAAAATACTTAAAATTCCTTATCATTAAGAGGTCTCAAAATGATGGGAGAAAGCTTTACTTCGTGGAAAGATCGCTACGAAAAAAAAATCTACTACGGCTACTAGAGCCTGAGGACCACTGTGCTTCAGCGGGCATTCAATGTTTCATGTAATTATAAGACACTAGGCATTTCTTTGAAAGCTATAAATGGGTCATTAAGTTGCTTGCATCAATTTGAATTGACCATGTTACACTTAATAATGAGCCTAATATTTGTATATTTTTAGTTTTAAAGTTAACTTTTAATAGTATGTAAAGGCAATGCTTTCACCCATACGATAATAATTGATATATTCCATTTTACACATCGGCCAAATATACTTCCAAGCTGGAAAGACATTGAACTGACTTACATTAACCGAAGTTGGCAAAAATACGTAATCAATCTTTATCAAAATTGTGGCCTAAATAAATAAAATTAAACCTCATTAATCTTGAGAGGAACTCCGAGACAAGGAGTACTATTAAGTCAATTAAGGATGACCCAGACCTCCTCGATCCCTTCTTGATTTATTACTCTCATTATTTTCTGAATATTAAGACAATTTAGCTGTTATGATGATGAAGATGTTTTAAATTAACTTAAGCTAATAAAGGCAACTTGAGTCAGTTTAAAATGAATGTTGGCAAATTGAAAAAGTATAATAATTATAATAATAATTATTATAATTATAATAATAATTATAATACTAGTCTAGTGTGCTTCAATATGATTCACGATTTAGCGGCTATTTAGTACTTAGTGACTAAAATACGGTTTTTGCAAAGTGAAAGTTTCAAGTTCCACTTTGCAATGTAATGTGCAATGTTTCCGCAACCTTGTGGTTGCAGAAACATTGCACTTAGGCAGTGCTAGCTAGGTGATAGCTAGTTATTAAATTCTAACAATTTTTCAACCGTTGTGTTGCGATATCCCATAGAAACTTCGTAATTTTTCCGGATAAGAAGTATCGTTATCATAGGTATGTCATATTCTATCCCATAACAAAGTACGCCGAACTTCGATCCATTGCAGCTTAAAAGAGGGACGAACAAAACAAGGTTTCACATTGATTTTTATGTTAGTAGGATTGTTAGAATATTCATTATCAATTAATTCGGGCTATCGCAGTCCACTGCGCCACAACACCCTTCAGAATGTCCACACATGTGCTAAATCCCATAGTCGTTCAAGCTATTCATGCTAGATGATCATTTCAATGGAGTCTATATCTAATAGATCAAGTAGGAGGAGGAAATTGTAGATCGACTAAATCATGATTGAGCCGGAAGGTCATGATAGCGTCCGGGATTAATCACGCCAAGCTGTAGCCAGCTGCTGAGGAAATTCATAGCTTCACGTAGGTAGGTACTATAATAGTCGTGCGACTGTGCAATTCGGATTAAGATTTGTGTAACATAGTGTAAATAGGCAACAGATAATTACAATTTAAAATGTGTAATTTGAAAACGCTTTTTATAAATAAGTACCTATATATCATGAACTTTACAATAAAGACTAGAATGCTAGATAACATTATTTCAGTTGAAAGGCGATGGCGCCTGTTGATAATTTGGTTTTATTTATGATGTCTCGTCGTCATTCTAAGTTCTAATTTTTTGAAAAAAAGAGAATAAAAGTATGTTTATTTGGCACATGTCATAAGTAATTTATACAATGACGCAACAGAAAAAAAATATATTTAAAAAATATAAAATTATACAGGGTGGCACAAAAGTAATCTCATATTTTGAATTGGCTGCCATTTTGTTAGTAATGCAAAAAATTTGATTCTGTTTTCATGAAAAGTTTATTTGAAAGTGTAAAATTGATGACATTAATTGGTAAAACATTATTAATCAAATGGCCACCTCTCGAGTTGTATATACTACCACTATAATGTGCTCGTTTTACGACATTTTGAATTGTTGCTCGCAAAACATCTCCAGCTCGAAATTGTACTGCCACTTCTTGATAGATTTGTAGTGGACCCAGTTTGCAGGACGTGCTCGGCCAAACGCTTAATGTTCGAGCACATGGAATACGACGACGAAATTCACGCTGCGTAAAACAACAGATTGAAAATTTGTTAAATAAGCAGTAACAATAATTCCACGTTTTTGAGGTGTGTATCATTCCATGGCTTGATGGCAACTAATTCTTTGTATGTGTAGAACATAAATGTAAAAGCACAGTTACATTTGGCGTCATCTGCAAAAATTAAGGCACATTCACATTATGACATTACTTTTGCGCCACCCCACCCGTTATATAACGGGTGGGCCTAATAGGCTTAGTTCAGCAAAATCTCAGACCACTAGTACCTGACGCTGGTTTTCAACTCGACTTTTAAATACCTTTCTATTCTTTGGAGTTTGTAATTTAATTATTACAAACTCATCAGTTCACCATAACACCCTTAATAAAAACATGAAACCCACATAAATCACAAGAAACCCTCTAATTTCCATAAAATCTTGCGTCACAACCCCTAAATAACCATAGTCCATCCGAAAAGAGATTCCAGCAATTGTTTCGTCATTCTCGTAGTGATTGATTCGCCTTCACGCGGCAATAACTCTCCGGCGGGCTTCCCACGTAATTCGCCTTTGATTAATTTAGATCAAAGTAACCGCATCCTTGTCGTATAAGTATTGAGATTTATTTTATATGGTACCTCAAGGTCAGCTGTTTTCATTGAGAGATAATAATGTAGTAATGTTGGGCTCAGGGTGGGTTGATTTGGACCTGTAATTTGCAATATGTGGACCAGAAATAATACCTTTTTGGCTTCCATTTATATATGAAAGGCTGGAAGCTTTTCTCGAAAATATTCGCTACGTATATCACTTTATTTTTCGTCTCCTCTAAAACTATTGTCGCTTTCAACCAACATCTTATTTTTGTGAAAAGAGATTTTGTGTACCTAATATAAGTGGCCAACCGGTAAACGAAACGTTATTCAGTGCCTACCAGAAGTTGCGAAACATTATATTTTTACATCGCTGTGACTTAGGTTAACTTCATAATTTAAAAAGCTCTCAAACCTTTTTCATCACAATACCTGAACACTAACAGATGCGTGAAATGTTAGCGAACATTAATTTTCTATGAGCAAAATCTCAAAATTAGATGGCAAGCACCAAAAAACCTCATGACGCAGGAAGGATAAATCCAGACAGCCTAATAATTATTTCACCAGGGCTGTGGGCTAACCCTACTTAATGTTTCAGTACAAAAGGAAAGCATTTTGCGTGATTGACAGCTCGATAATGTAGGGCACATTCGGCATATTCTGACTAGACTGTATTTTCTGTGTAAGATTCTCAGAATTCATGACAATCCAGAAGGCGAACAGGTGAGCAGTGGTGGTCCGGTAAGTAACGGCCGCGATTATACGAGTTGTAGGTAGGTCGTAGGTTCGAACCCAGACAGGCGCTTTATTTTGTGTAAATTGTCACCACTGCTCTTAAACGGTGAAGGAAAACATCGTGAGGAAACCGGCATGTCCTACCTAGTACCAAAAATTAGAAGACATGTGACATCTACAAATCTGCACTGGGGCCGCGTGGTGGATTACGGCCCACTCCCTCTCACCGAGAGGAGGCCTGTGTCCCAGCAGTGGGAACATTAAAGGCAGATTATGCAAAAGGTGAACAGAAAGGTAAAAATGTACTCTGAAGTTGAGACTCGAACTTGACGATTTTTCGAACAGTCTGTTAATTATCGCAATTACTACTTTGACAGAAAGGAGTCGAAATTTTTACCCGAATCTGGTGTAATGTAGGTACTCAAGCTTGCCAAATTACGCGGGTGGAAAGAAAGTCAGGTAGGTAGTGTTTGTTTCTTTTCATTTTTGAACACAGTCCGAAGCATGAAATTATGATAGTAACTTAGTTGCCTTCTGGTTAGTTCTGTATTCTGTGGTAAGAGAGTACCGGCGACCGGCGGCGTGGACCGGAATCGAGAAATGATTGATCACTTTTTGTGGAAGCAGGTAAAATGGGCTAGGTTTACTTCAGACTGAAGGGAACTATTTATGAGGAGTCGCTTAAGTGGAATATAATATGAATGGGTTTCCAGACGTTAGACTTATACAAATAACATGGAAATAGATGGCGCTTTCTGACGTGGTTACCAGACATATTTGATTGACTCTCAAAATACAAACCCTGGCTTAGCTTGGATACCAACCTAAGGTAAAATAGTAGATTGTTTGCCAAGGGAGCAAACAACTATCTTTGAATCCAGAGCGCAGCGAGGGATTCAAAGATAGAAGCTCTCGAGGTGGACACTGTGATCGTGAAAAAAGTATTAAAAAAAATATTGTAAGAATACAAGTTAGCTCTTTTTGAAAAGATGTGATTAAAAATAAATCAATAATGTATTTATGTACCAAATTCTTGTGAATGCTTCATGTGACAATAAACTTTCTAATATTTACTTATGGAGTTTTTTGTGAAATTCGTAGTGTTTTAGGTACTTATTGCTATTTACGACGATGCTGAATACTCTCAAAACAATAATTTTAAGAGAATTATTAAGGAAATCTACCGAATAACATTTAACAATAAACAAAAATTAGGGAATGGTTCGCAAACAAAGTCACGCCGAAATTTCTAAAACACTACCACGAAAATAAATAACTAATATTCATAGTGAGCGTGCTCACCTACTTGAAACCTATTTCGGTCGTGCTTCGGAAAGGTGTTGACCAAAATGCTTCCAAACTTTGCTTAGTTCAAGGCAATCTATGAAGGTTATGTTAGCTTTTGTAATTTAGCCGTCTTTACGTATTGATGTGGTAACAGTTATATAAGAGCCAGGAATTTGAGATAATTTTCAAGTTATGGGACAAGAAACTGAATGTCATACTTAACAAAATTCAAATTCCATTGCAACCAAAAACTTATTAGGACCTTTTCTTTTTACAAATGGTCACTCAAAAACCAACAAAGTAGATAACTAAGTGACGATGGAATGTAAATTATCTGAGATTATAATATAGACTGTTAATAATTTATACTCATTTCACAAGTGTAATTTCAATCTTATAAAACTGTCAAACTAACTAAGACCATTTATATAATCACAAACTCATTACAAACAGCTGTTAGGGTGTTATTATTCGTAATAACATTAAACACAGTTATCACTAATTTGTTGACATAGTTTCACGCAACAAAAGTAAGTTTTAAGCCGATGGAATTATTATTTTAATATGGGACATCGGTTCTCCCACGCTGCAAAAGCAAGTTTTAAGCCGATGAAATTATTATTTTAACGTGGGACAAGTGCTCTCAAATTGGAAAGAGGTTAACGAATACCTTCACATTTACATAGTGTTCGCATTTAACATTCGTAATATCGTCAACGGTATTTTTTGTGTGTTTGCCGTATTTTCGAATACAATAATTATATTGACTAAGTACAGTCACGAGCATAAATATGTTATTATGGGCAGCTCGGCAATAATATCTGATATTTTGTTATGATGACGGAAATATATTATTTTGTGATCATTTGTGGAGGGCGTATACAAGTTGCAGCATAATATATGTGAATATAATAGAATAGAATATATTTATTTGCATTAAAACATGGTACATTAAGGTCTTATAAATAAAGTTATGATCTTACATGTTTCGCCATGGAGTGGCATACAAATATTTAAACATGTTAAATGTAACATGTTAGGTGTATATATGTCTTAGACTAGCTGTGCCCCGCGGTTTCAAACGCGTTAATTTGAGGAAAAACCTCTTATAATATATTGATTACTTAAGATTATTACTTCGTACATTTTAGGTACAGACGCCAGCACATCAAGCTACTACAATCTGTCAAATTTCTATAATAGATTTTCAACTTTATCGCTAAAGCATAAGGTTTAAAGTTGATTGGGAAAATTTGACAGTTTCGGGTAGCCTGACGTGCTGGCGTCTGTACATCACGCTATGATCAGTAAGAGTGGAGCTATAGTACTCCTGACCGGCCGACTTGCGCAGTTATTTTAAAACTATGTTATCTCCTAAGATTCATTGAAATCAAATGATGTCGGGCAATTTTGTTTAAAATTAAATACTTGTTATGAAAAGAAAAACGTATTTATTTGGATAAGGATTAATATCATGTTTATAAAAACAGATATAGTTAAGTCAAGCTTAAAATATGGACATATGCTGTCGCGGACTTTTTTAATTAGTTCCTGAGATTAGCACGTTCAACCAAACAAAAAAACAAACTCTTCAGCTTTATAATATTAGTATAGATTTGCTTACAATTAGCACAGTACTAAATTAAAATATTTTTACTTGAGTTAAACTTTCATAATCTGCCTAGCCTTTTCCCAACTACGTTGGGGTCGGCTTCCAGTCTTATAGGATGCAGTAGAATACCAGTATTTTACATAGAGCGACTGCCTATCTGACCTCCATAACCCAGTTACTGGGTAACAAGGGGTACCTTGTTACCCAGTAACTGGGTTATGGTCAGACTGGTTGTTAAAATTTTAGGCTTCTGAATACCTACCCGAAACGACTGTCAAATATCTACGAATGACAGCCATGATTGTTAAAGGTCGCTGCATACTGGACGAGCGCGGCGTTAGAACGTGGACGGGCCGGAGACGGAACGTGAGATTATGAAAACACTGACGGGTGTTTAATGCATAGTCAACGCGACAGTGATGCGAATCTAAAGTCTAGGACAGTGGAGAACAATAAAAGAAAAAAAAAAGTGTTTGTCCCATCAGGAACGAAGTTCATTACGCAATACTCGCATGGACACACAATCGTATAATATAGACAGAGAGAGAGAGAGGGAAAGTGTAAATTTAACTCTCTCTGTGTTTCTTCTCTGTGAATTTATCTCTTTCTCTTTCTATTATATAAAGAGACACACCCCGTCTGGGTGAGGTAAAGTCGCTTTTCCGTTACCTGACGATTTCTATCTGTTTATTCCTATCGTAATCAGTGTTAAAGAACTTCGTTCCAAAAAGCTCTCCGGATTCCGGAGGGACTGTGAATACGCAGTGGAACCACGGAAGGGACGTGGCGCGCGCGTGGATTGGGTTGTGCTAAACATCGTCACAGACGATATTTTTCCCTTCCCTTGGGGGCCACGTCGCCTTCCCACCCGTGTACCCGTGACGTATGGTCTTACGTATACATTTTCTATGATGTTTCTAAAAACTGTGGCCTCGTTCCGTCCGGGTTAAAACACGTTACATAATATGCAACGACCTTATGACTTTGGGGCTTGAAGTGCTTTCCGAGGCACGAAGGGATAGGTCGATATGTAGTGAATGGTCACCCATCCAGAAACCGACCACTACAAGCGTAGCTTAACCTTCGATTGACTCCTGCGGCTGTTATCATTTTGCCCTAGCACAGTATTACTACAAACTAAAAATATTGTAACTCGACTCGCACACTGGTAAACATCTATTTCGAATAAAAACCTATTTCGTTAATTTGTATATTTTTGGCGAACGCATTACAATGAAAATAGGCTATTAGCACACTGGTTGAGCCTTGAGCCGGTATCGGCTACATCCTCATAATATTGGTTATCGTCCAATAAGGGTGGGTCCGGCCGCCATTAGCCTCTCCAAGTGTATTTGTTTCCACGAACCCATTCTAAAAGGGTAAATTGAATGGAACACTTGTTCTAAATATAACTGAGAATCCAATTTACGAAAGCAATTGTTATTAAAACGAATAAAGTTTGAATTCAAACTAATTTGTATTGCAAGTAAAGTTGTGCTTAAAAAAGGTGATATTTTCTCCAACGATAACGATAATAGCGTATAACGATGCAGGGATTTTGCTATGTGAGGACAAACCAGGATCAATTCCATAGAATTGATCCTGGATTTTGTCTACTTGTATTTTTATCTATGAGAAAAATAGTCCAATCACGTTTCTCCAAAAATACATCTAAACATAATCACAAAATTCGTGGGCCATATTTAAAATTATTTGAAGGTACCTATTGTACTCTACCTATTGTTATGATGAAGGTTGTATTCCCCTATAAATAGCATAATTATAAATCTCTAAAACTCTAAGCGATATACAACCACAGAAGTTACAAGTAGATTATCATTTCGATTCAAGAGGTTTTCAAAGCCGAGAGCACAATCTATATTGTTTACAAACTTCTTACTTAATTCCATATTTTGGTTAAATACTTCAAACTTCCCCGTCTTCAGACCTTTCAAAAACCGTTGCTTCAGTCCACAAAAGCGTAGAAAATCCTTTGGTTTACATTTAAATACTTCGCCAAAATATTGCAGAGAAGTGGACGCAAAACCTGATCAGCATATTTTTGGAAGTCGCATGAATCTCCTCAATACATTTTCCGGTTTTCCTGCTCATTATTGTATTTTTATGTACTTGTATGTATTATTATTATTTTAAGTCGGTTGGTTTTTTAAATTACATAAATATAATAAAAAAAAAATCTTAGTAATGACTCATGTAAATGTACTTAAAAGTAAGATTAAGTTCAGCCAGGGAGATTAAACTCATGAGTTTTCTGAAAGGTCAGACCTATATGAATTTGTTTGCCTGGTAAAGTCCAGTCCAGGCATACCTCTATCTGAAAAATTTTGATTTATTCTGAAAAATTTGACCGTGAAAGCTTGGGTGAAGTGAGCTTATAGTGAGCTGTCAATAGTGTCAATCCCTAGCATTAGGTGGAAGACAGATCACTTCAAGCTAACTTCACCTAAGTTTTCAAGCTCATATTTTTAAAGAATAGATTGGCTAGACTGGAATTTAATGGAAGATTAATTTCAGATGTCAATACTGCCGTGCTAAACGCAAAAGCGGTATCTCAGGAAAAGCTAGTAGGTATCGAGAAAATTGAAGTTTTGTTTTTATTCTCTCAGTGATTTGAGGTAAAGCTGAGATAGGGAACACTTTTCTAAGGACTTTTTTATTAAGATACCGTTATTTGGCTGAGCTCATTGGATGCATATTTCTTTAAGCTATCCGATGCCACAAAAATCAACTTTAATTTTTTTTTGAGATACCGCTTTTGAGCTTAGCACGGCAGAATAGCATCCATTAATATTGGACAACCATAAAGCTTAAGCGTCATGCTGAGTGGAAACCTTATTATCACAGTCACAACGGGCAGCTGCCGACTATTTCTGTTCTTGGCTCGTGATTATGTATTTATTTTGTTTTTTATTTTTCTTTATTCAAGATAATTAATCTTGTTTGCATGCGTTTCTTTGACAAATTAACCTAATTTTTATTTCTTCATTTCTCAGCATAAAAGTTAAAAAAAAATCTATGAATTGAAAAGATAGGTAACCTGGTTTATTCTAACGAAAAGAAACATCAAAAACTCTTAACTTCGAATTCTTCGAACTTCTCTTAAATCTGAATCAAAGAACGAAAGCGATTTAAATTAACTAACGAACTCGAGTACGTTACTAGATCTAAAAAGATTGAACGAAATGGAGGAATCAGATCGGTGGAATTTCAGTCTACAAACGTTACACACATGTAAAAAAGATTAATCGGCAAAATCGCTAAAAACTTTTATTTGAATAGAAGAATTTAGTTTGAAAAAAGACGGCTTTAAGTTTTTAAATCCATTACTTTATTTCGTCATTCGGAAAAAAAAGTCATGTTACTTATGATAAGGGTGCGGGGGAGTCACAACAGCATCCTGAAAACTACAGCTGAAGATGTACGTGTTGTGTAACCTACCTATGGATATAAGACAAATATTTTTTTCGCAGTTATTCCACATTTGATTTGTTTCTTAAAAATGTGGATTTTTGTAAAGGTAAATGCTGGTTATCTACTCAGATTTCGGCAGCGTTGGTTTGGTTTACATATTTCTAAATATATAAAAGGAAAGCCTTTTATATAAAGGTAACAGAATATTGTACCAGTTCTTAAGTAGGGCTTTTTATTTCGCTATCCATTCTGTATCTAGACGTCTGATTTGAATAATAGATTTCTTACTGAACCTACAGCTTAAGTCTGAATCCCATATTCCGATTCAGACTTACGAACCTACGTTTTATAAAGATAACAATTTAACGTGGAGCAATACAGGATCACTTTTAATTAGTGACAGACCGAAAGTTCGGTTTCGGTTTCGGCCAGTTTCGGAAAAAGGCAGTTTCGGCCTTAGTTTCGGTTTCGGCCAGTAAATGGCCGAAACTCGAGTGTTCATGAATTATCGTGCATCGTTCGGCGAACTTCGCGGCTAGCTCGTGCTCGCTCGTCGCGTCGCCGGCCCAGTTCGCCGCCGCATGGAGTTGAGGTTGTGTTTTGTACATAAATGATTAGTATGTATCAACTGTCTGTATGTATAATATACATTGTATATTCAAATAAATATGTAAAAAACACACCAGATTTCTGTACTTATACGATAGAAATTTTAATGTTTAAGTAAGTTTCGGTTTCGGCCGAAACTAAGATCAAGGCCGACAGTTCGGTTTCAGTTTCGGCTGAAAAACCTGTTTCGGTCGGACACTACTTTTAACACGATTTGTAAATTGTAGCATAATTAGTCGTTCCACCGCGCCGGCCCAGAGCGGGTTGGTGGTTGTGACATATGCCTTCTAATCTTTTGGTTCTAGGACATGTCGATTTCCTTACGATGTTTTCCTTCACCGTTTTGAGAGCAGCGGTGATGAAATACCTAAATAACATGAAGTAAAGTAACCGCCTGGTTTCAAATAATGCGAAACCACGACCTACACCATGTATATCGGGGCCGTAACCACTGGGTCACCCATCATTTGTAAATTGTATAAAGGTTTTATCAGACTGTATTTTTTTGTTTCTTTGCACGAGTTGGTACCATAGAAATATAATAAAAAAAGAACTTCTTATATCTATGGTTGGTACTGACCTGGTTGGGCCCGGTGAGGTTCAACCCGCAGGAGTTGCAGCGGAGACATTCCTCGTGATAGTGGTTGTTGTCGTACAACGGGGATGGTTCTGAAATATTAGTAATAGATTAGTACACAAATATTTTTTTTTTGGAAAATTTTCTTTCCAGCATTTTAAAGGTAAATATTTAACTATTGTCGCTTACAAATCACAAAAAGAGATAAGTAACCAGGGGGCCTAAAAAGGCCACTTTGGCAGAATCATAAAAGGATAACATTATGAATCATAATGTACAGTTAACTGTTAAGTTAATTGTATCATATCCCATTGGTGAAGGATTTTTTTTGTCTGTATTAAAATACCAATCAATCCAATCCCAATCTCCTTGATTACAGGTACCTACGTAGTGCAACGAAATAAAGAAAAACACGGACTGTATTCGCCATATTATGATTTATAATGTTATCCTTTTATGATTCTGCCAAAGTGGCCTTTTTGGTCGTCAGATGTTGTTGTAGTATTGGTAAGAAACCAATGGATGTTTTCGAATGAATTTGATAAATGAACCGTTTGTTTTCATATTGTCCCGCTGCTGGGAAAGGGCCTCCCCATTTTATTCCACCTTTCTTTAAGCTGTGCCTTCTCCGTCCAATCGGTTAGGAACAAGTCCAAATCGTCACGCATGCGTTTCAGGCCTGCCTCGGTGACGACGCCCGTCTTCAGGCGCCCACTGTGTGACGATTAAATAAATTAAATGTTATTTGAAAATATCTATTAGTTTCTTACCATAAACTTTTACTATATTCGACGACCCTGGTTACTTATCTCTTTTGGTGACTGTACCTAAAGTTAAATATACCATATCAGATTAAGTAATCACACTATTATTATAAAGGCGATAATTTGTGAGTGTGTTTGTTCACGCACAAACGGTTAACGGATTTGGATGGGCACGCAGATAGTTTATAACCAGGATTAACAGATAAAGTACTTTTTATCCCGATATTCCCACGGGATCGACACCTCTGCGGGTGAAGGCACGGGGCACTGCTAGTGTTTTAATAAGGGAACAACGTAAAGGGAACCGCCACGTGCTTAGAACCATTGAATATTATCCCAGAGATACCTAAGGGTGGAGAGCGGATGGCCTCTTTTTTGTATAAAACGCCTTGGAATGTTTTGAGGTAAAGCGGCTCCAATATTATGCCCAGAAAAAGTCGTGGCTTAACTACAAATCGGTAGAACTTGACCACACACAAAGCTACGATTAATAGCATAACAAAACGACTCTTCTCTATACAGCATGCGTATGTTACGCTCTCAATTATGACATTCTTACGAGTAGTAGTTACAGCAAATAAAAGCAAGTATTTTAAGCTTATTTGTTTCCCTTGACATCATACACATAAAGTACTATAAATTTACTCATCTTCAAATAAGTAACTTAGTT
This sequence comes from Luperina testacea, assembly GCA_927399505.1. NCBI lineage: Eukaryota > Metazoa > Arthropoda > Insecta > Lepidoptera > Noctuidae > Luperina > Luperina testacea. Next base: position 9,000,545 of record OV656768.1, on the reverse strand, counting down.
GGTAATCAAAGTCATCTAATGAAACCGATGCTTCAACTTACCAACTTTGTCTGCCATATGTTTCGAGGTAGAGCTCCATAGGTTAACTTAACAATCGATAGTTCGAAGCATATTAAGTGGCTAATTTAATATTCGTGTTTTGTTTTTATATTTCTTCGCCAATTTTGGTATATTTTAGGCAGTATTTAAGCTTATTGTTTAATTAATAAAGGTTTTTTTTTTGTAAAACAAGTAGAAAAACCTACTAGCAATATTTTGTGTATTTTCATCCGTAAAAATACAAGGTGAATCAACTTACCCAAAATTTCGTACGAAAGTGATTAATTTTTCGCGGACCGACACAAGGTGCGCTTATAAATCATAATAAGGGACTCTTAAGAAAATAGATGAGTCTTCAATTTGCTCTCAAGATGAACCTAACCTCATAATAATTGAGCAATAACAATTCTATGGGCTGCCTAAAATAGTTTGGGAGGTAACATTCACATTCTAGTGATATTTATTTTAGAAATATGTATGTATGTAAGTATATTCTTCTAATACTTGTTTAGTTTTATTAAGTGAATTGTTTTTAGATTTTATGTATTATTTTTTGTCTCCTTTACTCTTTCATACGCTGTCTACATCTCTCTATTGATTGTCTTATCGCAGGTATGCTGGAAGAGATTTCTTATGAAATAAGCATCACCTTTGTACCTATTTTTCTGTTCTGTTTTAATTCGTGTCTGTTTATATTTGTGTGTATGTATATATGTAAATGGTAAAACAAAAATAAATAAAACGAATTTGAATACATTACAGGCCTGAATCAAAGCAGGGATGGGCTGAACCTAGTTCAAATCCGACTGTCTAGGAGGCCCAAGAGTGAAACCTTTTCAAAAGTTTCCTTGCAAATAACGATCAGTGTTTGTTTGTCGATCACTTTGTACTTAGGGTCCTAACGTAACTTTAAATAGATAGTTAAGCCATCCAGGCAAATAGGAGCGACGCGCGACGCGAATCGCGCGCGACACAAAGGCACCGCTCGTTGCGCGACATGCGGTGCCTTTGTGTCGCGTGTCGCGTCGCGCCTGTGTGTACGAGCCTTTATCTGTTTTGAATAGCGAGGATAACCTCATTTAAGCACCATTTACACGATGCAAGTTTCAGGCCTGTGCCATACCATAAAATTGAAGCAACAAATGATTTGTATCGCCGAAATACTATTTAGATGGTGCAAGTTTAATAGTTGCTTAAACTTATTGCATGCAATTGGCAATTAAATCCCAAAGTCTAAAACAGTCTTTATTTAAAAACTTATTAGAGCAGCCCAATAGACTGCCAGATTCTTTTGTTTCACATATTATTATTATTAGTTTGTCATTGATGCAAAATCAACAAGAATAATGTACCCAGGATTTTGTAATACCTTGATTTGAAAGAGTGTCCTTGGAGTTTCTTGCCCATTCTTCTCAATAGAGATCTACGTTTTGGAATGGGCAACTAGCTTCATCATTCTGACTAACTGACCGTCTCTTTGACAATTCAAAGTGCCTGTAAATGATTTAATTGAAATAAATGGTTTGAGTTTGAGTTCGAATGATCACTCACGGGCTGGAAATTAGGTTTAGAATATTAGGAGCTGGCTATTCTTGTAAGACACATCATCGTAGCGTTTCACGCCCTTTGTGTCTGCCTCACAAAGAGAGTGGGTTGGTCTTTTATTAGCCGCATCGAAATCCTTATAGCATCTTTTTAATTAAATTATCAAGAGCTCGTGTCCATTTATCTTGAATTTAATCTTTAATGGCTGCGATCGTACAGGCTCCTTCAAACAGGCGCGACACGACACGCGACACAAAGGCACCGCAAGTCGCGTAACGAGCGGTGCCATTGTGTCGCGCGCGATTATATCGCGTGTCGCGCCTGTTTGTAGGAGCCTTAATACACTAACATGATAACACGTTTAATGCTTCTGTAAGATCCTCAGAAGAAACTGCACATTTTCGTTCCAGTAACTTTCCAGCTTGTAGCCTTTAGCACCACTAAATTGTACTTGAAAACTTTTTATTATCTTAAACCAGCGCTGCCTGGCGAAATTACAAACCTATTTATTAAAAAGTGAAAGTAGAATTTCTTCGTTGGCTCCGCGCCAAAGGGCATAGTAATGTATCTCGGAAACTTGCCAAGAATCCAGACTTAACATTTTAAGACCAAGTTATTGACGACCCCTGTCGTAACGTGTGACAACCACTTAGATATTCTTTGCGGACTCGCGATACTTCCAAACATAATGCATATTGATCATTCGTATTTCTTCTCCAAAATATAAGGTAGACAATCTTGACATGAGTTCCTACGTTCATGAAAAGGGTCTCATCTTCTTAAAAAGGTTACTCTGACAACAAACTGACAGCTTTTTATTTGGATGAATGAGATTTTTTCTTTGCGAGTTACGACGTTTTACGAAACCAATTTTTCTGCGACAAAGTTTTGATTGATCATAGAATAAACTATTTGACACTTTAATGCCACTCGAACAACGTTTGGAGCCTGCATGGACTTTAGATAGTGAATTGTTCATTGTGTTTCTTTGAACAAATTTTTATAAATGGCTCCCGGTTGAGATATAAAAGTTATAAAACTTTGGCAGTATACTCAGAATCGATATTGATTTAGTATTTTTAACAAAATTCGTTTGAGTTTTAAAGTAACACAATATAAATCTATAATATTAATTAAGCCGAAGAGTTTGTTTCTTTTTTGTTTGAAAGCGTTAACCTCTGGAACTACAAGTCGGATTAGAAAAAATCATTTTGTATTTTATAGCCCAATTCTTGAAGAAGGTCATAGGTTATTTAACACCACGCTACGACCATAAGGGGTCGAGCAAAAACGAAAAAAAAAATCAAAAAACGCTAAAACGAAGTAGGTACAGTACCCGGCGATAAATATTGCACATCAACTTATTCGATCTTATCGATTTTATACAAAGAATAAAAATAATTATCAAAAGAAGCAAATCATAATTGTTTTAACAGCTCCTAATAGATACCGGACTGTTTGTATTTCGTGCGACAGAGATCGAAATACGAAGCCGAAATTAGCCGATTGTCTCTTTCCAAAGGTCGATGTGCAATATTTATCGCCGGGTACTGTAAGTAATAAGCACGGGCGGGCGATGCGACGCAGGGAACAAGAAATTTAAAGGTGGATGAAGTCGCGGGTCAAAGCTAGTTAATGTATAAAATTCTTTCTACTTCCCCGGAAGGTGAAAATCATATTGTTGCTTACACCATCCTACACCATCCTCGGAGAATGAAATCACTTTACAAGTTAATAAAATTTTAGGGCTTTTAAAATCCACGTTTTATAACGAATTGAAACAGTAATATAACAAAGTTACCTCGATTTCTATATTGAAATATTAAACGATCGCCATAGAAAACAGAGCGTAATTAATATGATCATAGTACGTAATAAAGTTGGCAGTAAATAAGTATTTTCATCTTTTTATAGCCGAGGAAGTAATAGCGGCGATAATATTGATGTTCCGATAGTCTATTACAATGTTGTTTCAATATTCTATGCGTTTATCATTTTCACCAGTACTGTAATGGAGTTTGTTATTAAACTAAGGCAGGCGACGTATATTGGCTATTGCGAATATTTTATGTTACGGGGCTTACAGGACCTAAGCGCAAAAACCGCGAGTTTTATAAACAATAAAAGTATATGATCGACTACAGTAAACAAAATCAGAAAAATATATGATATTATTGAGAATATATGCTAGGTAGATAGTGTGTTGAAAACATAATACAACTAAGTAATTTTATACGATAGAAAAAAATCATGAAGATACCTCTAAAAACTTTCTTTTTACAATAAAAACCACACTAATACGCGTATACATACAATCATTATGATTTTTTGTTAGATTATTCTACAAGCAACATACTAAAGCACTAGTGGTTTAATTTTTTAGTCCAAACAATAGATTTTTTATAAATAGATAATTGCTTCATATTTTGCAATAAATTACCAGCGTTGTGTTATCGAGCTTCTCTTTATTTTTTATGCAGTCCGACAAAGACCGCGCTTTAGGTTATGCCTTAAGCGCATTTTATCATTTGGTTATTTATGCTTAACTGTTTCTAAGTTTTTGGTTCTTTCGTATCGTAACGAGCTAAACGAGAGTCTCGTATCTGGGACAGATGATTGCCAGTGAGCAAGGTTGTAGCAACATCAGAAGTGGCGCAACAAAGTCCCCAGCAGCACAGCTGTCTGTTCAGTCAGAAGAACTGAAATTGACTGCTGTTTGCCGGACGTTTTCAAGAATCATAATTTGTAAAGCCTGTTGAGGCTTTTTGATTGCACTTCTGTTCATATTGTGGGCGATACAAATAAAGAGATCGACCTCGATGATTGTAGATATAGTTTATTATATTTAAAATTACAATTATAATATGTGTCGCGACAAGTATGGCGGTGCGCGCTAATCCGTGAAGTTTTTTAGTGAAGTGAAGTGTGACGCGAGCGCCGCCGACATCGGGCGCGTTCGTATCCTCGCCAATATGAAAGGCTGCGTTCAGGCGTAGACACATATTATGCAATGCAGCACATTGTATACAGTGTCTGAACTGAAGTGATAAGGCTGGTAAAGTCGTTGTTTCAGTAGATTTCAGGAGAGGGCTGTTTACCTGTGCACTTGATGATCTTATTACTGCGTCAGTGAGCGGAGTTCGCGCATCTGATTGTTGGGCCAAAGGTGTTTCAGCTTTTTGTAAAAGCGCTACGCTAGAGGGCTTAAGAAATGCATGGGAAGCAACTTTCACCCGTGCAGTATAAGCATCGAATGGATCTTTTAGACAAAACTAAGTCTTTTTTAGAACTTTAAATGGCTTGAGGAATAAAATATATAATGATACAGAAATCTAGACTAGACTAGTCATTGAAAAATAACTTGGCAAGTGTTGTTGAAGTTTTTCAAGGGTCTCATTACCATTTTCTGTTGTACAATAAAACATTTCAATTGGAGTTTTTAGAAAGTTTTCAGACGAAATGGATCCTAACTGTAATTATCTAAACTACTTATAAAATTGAAGATTTTATTTGTTTGTTTAAACGCGCTAATCTCTGGAACTAGCAGAAAGAAAAAAACATTTTTGCATTTGATGACCCAACTTTCGAGGAAGGCTTTAGGATAGGTACTTAAAATCATGCTAGTACCCTTAAGAGCCGTGCATAAAGAAAAATGACAGAAAGGACGAAGGGAAAACGAAGTAATAGCGTGGATGGGCGATGCGAGGCGACGGGGTGGGTCGGGGGAATATCATAAATGGGAAAGTGAGTGTGTTTGTTATGCTTTCACGCTAAAACGGCTGAAACGGCTTTGTAGTAAATTCGGGTAAGGACAAAGGCTACTTTTCATCCTGGAGCGCGGACAAAGTCGCTGGCAACAGCTAGTAATAAGATATATTTGAAGTATTTCGTTGCCTGGCGAAAAAAATGGCCTTTGTAGGCTGAATCTGAGCACTTAAAGTAGGACGTGCGACGGAAATAGGCATCCGGCGATACACCTGGGAGTTTTTCAAGTTATAAACCTTGTTTTATTGTGGTAGTAAGATTCTGTAGGGTTTTTTAATGGACTTCTAAGAAAAGATTTTAAATATTTTTTTTTTATTGCTGAATGGTCCCGCTTTTGACCTCAATTACGTGTGATGGAAAGCGATGGATGAGGTCTATGATGGAACGAGCGTGCTCAGAAGATGCCTAAGGCACTGGAACTCACATGCATCGACGAAACACAGCAGGCCGCTTGGTGGGAGCCACCGGTGGAAGGGTGGTCGCAAACAAGGCGGACGATAGCCCTACCACGTCAAGGGAAGAATTGGCCAGTCAAATAAGGTGTTGGGTGTGACTGTCCAGGATGCGCCGAGCGCTCGGTTCAGTTGAGTACCTGGCGGAACAGACTGCGCTACACGAGGAGACTTCTTCATGCATCCAGATGAAGTACCTAGTTATGTTTAAGTTAACAGAAAGGCTGATGTTAATGATTCGAAGGAACACCTGCTTTCTTTATTTTCTCGTAGATATTGATGAAGAATTTGAAGCGACAAAGCAAACTGAACATTATTAAAATTTTAAAAAGCTAAAATAGTGTTTAAAGAAGTTGTATTGCTTTTATTAGTTATACGGGCTATCCAATTAGTACCTTAAATTACCTGCCTGCGCTTAATTTCGCTAGTTTGATTCCCGTTCAGAGACCATACGCTTCATGAGTTCTATAAGAGCCAATTTCCTTATTGAACACAAAACCTTATTTCACTCTCTATCTCATTGTTACACGCAAAATCTATCAAATAAAGAGCCCACACGTAACAATCGAAGTTTTCCTTCCAGAAACAATTTCACAATAGCAAACTCGCTTTCAAAGTCGTATTGAGAATTGAGACAGGAGTCGATAGGAACCACTGAACTATTGAATGAATTCTAGAACACGGTTGACAAGAGACCATCACAATATCTATGCCAACTCGATTTTCAAAGGGGTTCGTCCCTTTATCGTTTTTCAGCGGGGCGAACAATTATATATCAAAGGCCTATCTGGATGTGATTACTAAAAGAAAGCGGATAAGACACAGGCCGGTCGGAACTTTTTGAAAAGGGAATTTTTGAATTATGAATAATTATGAGGTTTTGTCTACGGCTGGACCCGCGTCAAGGACCCGCGTCGTGGAGCGCGTGAAGGTCAGAAATTATCCGGCAATTTATCATTATCATTAAACATTTTCCAACGGGCTAAAGTCCTAGTTTAGGTCATGGAGTACCTGTGTGTCAAATTCCATCTAAATCAATTCAGCCGTTAAAGCGTATAAAGGTAACAGACAGACATACCTACAGACAGAGTTATTTTCAAATTTATATTATTAATTAAGTATGAATTTGCTTGTGAAGGCTTGCTGCCTACCCCGTCTATACTAAGACGGCAAAGTGATTTTGAAAGAAAGTGAATAAAAAAACTTAAGATTCGTTATAATTTGGTTAAGGTTTGCGGTTTAAATATTAGATAACTATTCTTGTTTTTGGGAACGATAATATCTAAGCTGATTTGAACTTTGAAAAAAACATGAAAAAAAATTGCCTTCACATTTTTTTTTTTATAAAAATTAAGTTACAGTTAACAACTCACCATTTCGTTTCAGCTCAATTTTGACGCACGTGAATTAACTTGTGTGGAAAAGTATAAATATTATTTTTATATTTTACAAATTTAAGTACACAGGTAAATAGCTCTATATTTATTTTTACGCTAACATTTATTAACGACACGACTGCTACTTGGTGTTTTATTATTTTATAGTATACACTTATATTTACAGGTTATATTTAGTCCTAAGTTAATATTGTTTCCCACCAATGACACTGGCTCCTGATAAGAAACTACTCTTATCACGTAAACCTTTCCACGACACGAGAACTAAACATACCATAAAAATATTTTTTTCCGAGCTTACAAATTGTGAATTGTCAAAAAATTATTTAATAACACAAACCGAGTTTCTAGCACGTTTATTACTTTATTTTATAGGAAAACAAGATTCGTTGTAACGTCTACGTTGAAAAATTGCTCACGAAATTTTTCTCGCGAATTTAGGCTGTCAATGTTATGTTATTTGAGGTTATTCGTTGTGTACGGCACGTCACTTTCGTTCTAGTAAACATGGCAGCATTCGGCAACAGATGACAGGGCGCGGGCGGGCGAGCCTGCGCCGATCGCTCACGTTCATCTCATCTCGTGGTCCGCGCGACCGCGCTGCCAGTTCAAAGTGGCCGCCCGAAACCAGCCGGGCCCGACGGTGGCGCCACTCGGGCCCCACTCCCTCGGTAAAGAGGGATTTTCACCCGTCAACCCTCTTCTCCCCGTCGGTAAAGCAGTACGGTAAGACAGAGACAAACGAGAAGCGTGCGAATCGATTGGCTGATGAAAAGGGGCGGGGGCCGAGCACGTGGAAATGGCTGTTGTCAGTGAGTAGTGCTCGACTGTTCGTATGGCGATCGAGTCTGCTGTTATAATGCGTTTCACGTTCCGCAAAGCTCTTTAGCGCGCATTAGCGGAAAGTTGTTCGCTACCCGCTAGCTTCGAGTACCGATTTTTAGACTTAGGAAGGTACAAATATTATGAAAATTGTATGAAAAGGTTTAACATTTAACTTTCTTTGAAACCTGTTTTGCCATTTTAAGAATTTTTTACATAGAAATTTAAAAAAAAGGTATCAGAAATTCAAAAAATTTAAAACTTACCAGTTTGTGTACTGGAATCGAAGAATGTGCTAGTGGTCTCAACAGTCATGGTCCCAATAGTTCCATCTAGTATTTGCGTTGAGGAATCTCTGCGGCCGCGGGCTCGCATGCAAGCATCATCACTTTGCGAACTTTGACGACGAAAGTTCCGGCACCGAATCATTTCTTCAGTAGTTGACTGCCGTCGGAAGCCACGAGCTATAAGTATTTCTTCAGTAGTAGATTGTCTACGGATCATTGTTCTCTCTGCGGGTGGCCTAGCGCATGGACTAGGATCCCGGCTTGAGCAGGAACTCGAATCTGGACTCCGAGCTCGACCCAATCTGACACATGAAGCTTGTCTTCGCAATCGACTTCGTCGCCTTGCAGCTGATGGACTCAACTCTCCACCACCAGCTCGATCTGGGCTCAGTTGCGAACGCTCCCGCCTCGGTCTTACCGCAGAATCAGGGCTCAGAGAATCTCTTCTAGCCCTTCCTTCGTCATCAGGGCCTAATGATGGCCCCGAATCCCTACGCCTAGTACCAGGTGGTCCTATTGGATCATCAAAAGCGGTAGCTTGACGTTGTAGTCTGCCAAGTCTGCGTTCAGGGCTAGCTGCAGCCCTAGAATCCCTACGAGCTCGGCCGCATTGGGTAGTGGAGTCTCGACGGCCACCTAAATTCGGTGGAGAGCGGCCTCCGGGAGTAACTTGAGTACCTTGAGCAGTTTGCGACGTTTGGCAAGTCTGCGCTGTTTGGGAGCCACTACTATTGGGTGGCGTAGGTGAAGTAGGTGAGGGTGTCACAGCAGATGTAATAATAGTTGGCATTGTCATCATAGGTTGACATTCGCCGTCGGAGCGGCTTGGTTCATGGATAGCGACTACAGTCACGCATGGCATATGAGTGGATGGTCCAGGATCAGAAGACGCATCAACAAACGACGGTGGTGCAGGAGTTGGTGGTGAAGTTCGTCTTTTTCTGTGGGTCGCAACAATTCGCGGGGGTGCAGCGACAGAGTCACGACGATGGCGGTGTCCATCTACTGAGTCTCTGCGTTCTTTGCTTTCCTCAGAGCCACGTCGCCTGATGCGCCGTTCTCGCGTCGGCATGATGGTTATTGAGTCTTTGCGGTCCCAGTTTGCGAAATCAGCGCGAAAATCTTGAGGTGCCGCTTTTGAGTCGCGGCGCTTGGAGGTCATTGATTTGATGCCAGAGTCGGCGGAGGAGTCGCGTCGGCGACGCGGCGGTGGCTCGTGGCGCGCCCAGGGCAGCGAGCGCGCGAGGTCCGCCAGGGTCTCGCGTCGGGAGAGCGGGGCCCGCTGGCGCCGGGGCGCGCTGCCTCCGCCTCCCCACTCGCGCAGGATATCGGTTAATTGAGCCAAAGAGGAGCGACGGCGACGAGGTCCACCTATGAGCAAATGATATCTAATTACATTTTTGAAAATCTTAAGCAGACATTATTTTATAACGCGAACGATCTTTTCTAAATATGCTTTTAATGGCTACAATCACTGTATGGTACGTACCTCTGGGTTGATTGTCGACGTCTGGTTCCGGCGGCGAAAGGCAAGACACTTGTGCTGCCGAGTCTCTTCGGTTGCCCAGCCTCTGCCTCAGAGTGGATTCTTCTAAGGTAGATCGTGTAAGCTCGTCCCAGCCGTTGCCTCCAGCCCAGACCAACCCAACTTGATGAGACAGTATCGGTAGGTTGCAAACGAAACATATTGCTGTCATAGTCCTGTATAAAAACAAAAACACTGTTAGAACACTTGATTGAAGAAATGACACAGAAAGTTTGAAGATTTTGTTGAACTAACGATTTATTATTCCGAAAATTGATACCGCGAAACATGATGGTTCGTGCACCCGGCAGTCGGTGTGAATAAGCGTGAAGCGATATATCGCGCCCTTGTGCTCGCATCACCGGCCTGATAACCGAACTACCGATATTAAGTAATAACCACTCCCCTAGCTGTCGACGTGTCACTACCAATAAACAATTGATGCGATACTTTAATATTCTTGTCGGATTATAATTGTATTGCTTATCACCGACAGAGGCGAGCTTCTTTATTATCTTTCTTTATTATTTATTATTCAGGGATCAGTGAATTGGGAAAAGCTTCGTCGATTCGATTGAAAATGCTTTCCCCTACCATGTTATCGTCAGCCTTGGAGACATGTGTTTATGATAAAGGTACACAAAGTCCATATCGGTAGATAAACGCGTGTGATTGTTATTGTTGCGGCATAGTGAGTCGACGCATGATATTTTGATAATGCGTATCTGCCGGCTATTCGGATGAGCGAAATTCGCTCAGTGTGACTGACAATATTGAGAAGCGTTGTTTAATATTATTGAAGTGGAAACAGGGAATGTGTTCAGTCAGTTTGAAATCTCTCGACAATGGGATCCAATTTACTGAGTACCTTGTAGTAGATAAGCCGCTACATGGAATGAACACTTGATGCGTCGAGTTTCATGTTCGTTATTAGATGTTAAATTAATAAAAAAGCCATTTTGTTCATTCTTATGTACTTTTCATATTATTGAGTATTCTATGAGCTATTTAAATTAAGTATAAGCTGTTTACGGAGTACCCTGAACTTTTACCAGAAAACAACATTGTGCTTGAAGTAAAGGATTTGAACAAAAACAAGGTTTTACTTACTACCTAAGTCCAAAAAGTGCGTTAGTTTCAGAAATTAATTAAACTTTTCCTGGTCAAAGTTCTGAAATTGTCTAAATGGGTTAGTTAATTATAATATAATCTGGAATTTAATATTTAAGACTAAGGTTTCTATGATTTTAATCTAAAATTTATGCTTGAACTGTTTACCTATTAGGTAATTTAGACTACAAACTTTTTTTCCATTTTATCCTACCTACCTACTTCTATGTCTACAGTGATATCTTATGAACTACTTATTATTATATTATCTATTTATAATAAATGAAATTGTGTTATGTTCATGAGTGTTCGTTATGAAGTTGTGTTTCAAGAAAAGTGCAGATTGATTGAAAAAGTTTAGAAATCGCGGAGACAGTTTTGTAAACAAGGTATTTTTTCGGATAGAAATTTTTTTTGATGCCTCGTCTGGTTTTCTTATAAAGGTAGACTCTCAAAAAAAGAAACTTCTGAAAAACTGAAATTTCTGAGAGTTACCTTTCAGTCCTGAGAAACTGTTCAGGATTTAAGGTCTTTGAACTGAAATATTATCTTTTTCCATTATATTTTATTTAGAGGTCAACGTTTTTAATAATATTTTTCTTTTTAGTAATAATCCGTTTAGAAATAAAAAAAAAATAACTTAAATTAAAAAGCAAAAGATTGTGTGGCAAAGCTTTGTGCGTTCTACAATTTGTTTTTTTTTTATTAATATATTTACTGCGCAACTTTTATTTTCTGTTTGGCAATATTACAGAATATTGGGTTTTAAATAAAATAAGATTACAAAGCGAAGCATGCTTGGATATCATGCGATTATAAACTTATGCATAAGGCAGATTTTTGATAACATGCAAGGTTCATACATGTGTTTTGCGGATTATGTTCGATGCTCATGATTTCATGCTTGGTTCAAAGTTTTCATGCTTGGTTTACATAACCATGCTTGGTTTTCAGGGACCTGTAATGGCGCAGACGAGGTGAGGGGGACTGAGGCATGTCGAAAGCCGGGTCATTAGGTCAGGGCGCTAATTGAGGGTAATTCCCATACACAATTATCACATCAAACACTTTGTACATCTGAAACAATAAGTAAAATAAATTAATCGTATAGTTGCAGAATGAGGCCATCTTTAGTACTTATTGCTGAAAATTTAAATTTTGTGGAAGATTAAAAATAGTTTTAATAAAAAGTTGTGTTGTATTTGTAGGGTCCATATTGGCTCACCTAAAGTTCTTTACTCGAAATTGTTCTTCCTAATGATTTGTAATCCGAATGATCACTCTTCCTAAAATTTTTCATCCTAAAGTTTTCATTCATACTATTTGTAGTGCTACCGGCGATGTTCATAACACTCATGTTTCCGAAAATTGTAATTAATAATATCATTAATGTAAATATATTAAAACTCCTACTGTTTTTTATCATAACGCTTTTATCCCTAAACATAATTGCCATAACATTTTCATTCATACTCAGAAAGAAACATTTACCAAGTGTAATAAAAAATATATGCGGGTAGAAGATGATTTTATAGTTTTAATTTGAGGGTGAAATTATTTACGCATAACAGCTTACGCATAATTTCTCTAATCATAATAATGATTAAGCATAACATTCTAAAGCATACATTTTTAAGCATAAGTTTATTAAGCATAACAATAATAATAAGGCGTAGTCGACGGAGCCCCGCTTCGCGGGGCCCCTATTTCTGTCTGCAGGGTTTAAAGGAACCTAACACGAAGGGGATGACGGGGGCTCGTTCGCTCGCTCCGCTCGCTCACTTGAGCCCCCGTCATCCCCTTCGAACCTAACCTGTCCGAGTCGGGGTGCCCCAATTCCCGAGCTCGCTTCGCTCGCTCTTGCTAAAAATATACACCTAAAATAAAAATACATAGTTAAGTTACATGATGTTTTGTATAATAAATCATTAACGTGGAAATCCAAAATAAATACGCAAAAATAACTCAAATTTGTTTCCGTTATTTCTATTAATTGTATGCCTAAATATTATTATGCTAATTAATCATTAGGCGTAGTAACGTTATGCGAATTAAATTAATGCTAAAACAAATTTAGCCTTCAAGATAATTATGCCAACATAAACTGTATGCCAAAAAAAAATATGGCAAAGTATTATTATGGCAAAACAAATTATGCCAAAATCGTTATGCCAAAGGAAAAAGAATATTATGCGAAAAGAAGGGATCCCATTATTCTTATATGTTATACATGTTATGTGAAAATAAAGTTACGCAAAATTAATGTAGGTATATAATACTGATTATTATGAATAAAAAGAAATCTAAACAAAAAATATATGACTTTGAATAATAGTGTAAAAGATGGTTATGTTGAGAAAATATAGGAAAACAAATAAAAGTATAATAGATGTTTATTGCTACTGACATTATGAAGTTGAATGCTTCGGAATTATGAACATTAGAGAGAGAGAGTTAGGAATTGTGATTATTAGGATGAAAAATGTTAGGAAGAACATTTTCGGATTTCCAATTATCGGAGTTAAAAATTTAGGTGAACTTTGGCGCACCCGTATTTGTAAGCACTGAAAACAAGTGTGTAAAATTAATAAAAAGTAAAACATAGTGTATATTGTGTTTTTTGTATACTTAATTGCTAGAAATGAAATATTGCTGTCATTTAACATAACTAACCTCCTCTCCTACTATAGGTACCTATTTATCTACCCAAATAGTAATTAACACAATACCAGGCCACTCAGAAAGTATTGCGAAAAAAAGTTTTTATGTATGAGAGACTGGCAAGTTATAATATATTTTAAAAATATGAATATTTGTAAGTTAAAAATAGGTACCTACGTTCCAATTTCAAAATTTCCTTCCACATTGTTTGCGAGCTAAAAATGAAAAAATGGATCTGCGCCGGGAACATTTTCGCGCTATGATTTTTTACGATTTCAAGTGTCTCCTGAAACCGGACGAATCGTACGATAGACGTCAAATGGCATTCATGGATGAAGGCCCTTCTAAGGCAACCGTGTATCGTCGGTATAACGAATTCAAGCGCGGTTGACTAACTTTGGGGGATGAAGAAAGAAGTTGTCGCCTTTTGACGGCTGTTACGGAAGAAAACGTGCTAGCAGTGAAAAATTTAATCAAAGATAATAGGCGAGTCACGTATCAAGAGATTCAGCACATACTGAAGGTTGGATCGGGAAACCTTCACGAAATTCTACACGTGCATCTTCGCGTGAGGAGGATAGTTTTACGGTGGGCGCCGCATAACCTCACCGATGCTCAGAAGCAGGCCCGGGTGGAATGGTGCCGTGATATGATAAACAAATTTGAAGCAGGCTCGTCTCGGCGTGTTTACGACATCATTACAGGTGATGAGTCTTGGATTTATCGACGTCGTCGACGGTTTGGGTGTTTCAAAACGAATCAACGCCTGCTAAAGTGAAGCGATCTAGAAGCGGGGGAAAGATTTTGATTGCGAGCTTTTTCAATTTGTCTGGCTACTTGGTGTCAATTCTTTTTCGGAACCAAAGAATCATCAACACTGAATGGTATACTACCAAATGTTTGGCAGAAGTTTTCTCTGTTTTGAGCAACAAGCGACCAAACTCAGGGCTCCGCAGGCTACTGCTCCACCATGACAACGCACCTTCGCACACCGCGCTAAAAACGAGGGACTTCCTGGACAGCACGCCGGTTAAACTCCTGGGTCACCTTCCTTACAGCCTTGACCTAGCACTGTGTGACTTCTTTTTATTCCCGAAAATAAAAAGTCAGCTCAAAGGGATACAATTTTCGTCGCCCGAAGATGCGCTGTCAGCGTTCGAGCAGGCTGTAAACGAGTTGTCTGCGGCGGACTGAAAAAAAGTGTTTCGAAAACTGGTTCAGACGCATGAAACTTAATATAGAAGCTAGTGGAGAGTACTTTGAAAAGATTTAATAAAAAAATATTTACATATAGAACATTTTTTTTATTTTCGCAAAACTTTCTGAGTGTCCCACGTACAGACGCCAGCACATCAAGCTACTGCAATCTGTCAAATTTCTGTAATAGATTTTTAACTTTATTGCTACAGCATAAGGTTCAAAGTGGATTGGGAAAATTTGACAGTTTCGCGTAGCTTGATGTGCTGGCGTCTGTACATAACCTGAACACCAATTCCCGTAATTTAAAACGTTCAAAATCGAGTCGCTAGGTATCTCATCTCAGCGACAATAAATGTCAAAAACTTAAGAACTAGATCAAACTGTGAACGTTCGTAACGTTGTAATTACGAGAATTGCCTCTGATCTGTCTCAATCTGTCAAAAATACCTCTACGTTCCCTACATTTTGACAAGTTTTCGACATTGTCGCTTAGACGAGATTGCGACTAGATTTTGAACGTTTTTAATTACGATAAAAGGCCAATGCCTTTTGATAGTTATCTAGACCCTAAAAGTACCTGCCAATATTACAATTCATTCATGGACAACATTCCATTTCCTAAGTTATACCTATTCATTGTTCACAAACAAAGGAAATAAACAGCATTATTCCTTAAGGCTGCGTCGACCGCCTAGTGGCGCCCTTTTGTTTGTTTGGTTATTTCTTTTATTTTAGAATGAAAATGCAGAAAATAAGCACGTTATGCTTATTTTCTTCATTTTCATTCTGAAATAAAAGAAATAACCAAACAAACGATGAGGGCGCCACTGCGCGGTCGGCGCCTTCTTAATTAAGTAAAGTATAAATGGAGGATCCGTGTACGGTGTCATAAAGTAACAAATAAAGGTCTGTATTATAAGGTGTTGCCTCGCGAAATTGTCCTGGATACATCAAATATTTGAAAACTTGACAGCAGACGGTAAATTTAGCAGATTCCATCCAACAGTTAATATATGTACCTATTTAGAAGGTTTCAAATTAAAATCTCATCATTTTTTCTAACAATTATTGTTTGAATAACGTTATTAAATTGTAGGTAATTGAAGTCATCAACATTATGGTTATAAAAAAATTAACCTCAATATTTGTCAATCAATGAAAAACAACCAGAAAATTAGAATTTCGGGTTCGAATAATAAAATCGTTCGATTTGTAAATGTCGCTACAAATACATTGATATCTACGTTTTCTAGTTCATTTGTTTACCTTTTAGCAGATACTTTTGGAATAAACCATAAAGTCAAAACTATTCCATATTTTAATTATAGAAACTTTCAAATTATTTATTGAAAACAGCGTCACACGGTGACGAACGACGGTGGTGAATTTCCCACTCCCTTTCCGAAAGCTTGGCGACTTTTCAGCATAGTGTTTCCTGAAAGTTGTAGATGGCGGTGCAGTGTCCGGCGCGAAACGAAGCTTGCATGGAGAGAACGAACTTGCACCGTCGTTACAGAGATGGCGCTAGTAGGTTCATCGGTATTTAATAGTTCCATGCCTAGAATTTATCTGCTACCACTAACTAACTACTACTAAACTAAGTTTTCTTTTTCAGTAAATTTTGTATTTGATACTTAAAAAACTTCATTTTGAAGGTAAATGATTACGAAGTACTGTTTTAGTATTTACATTTGCGACTTAGTCCAGAGTCGCTGTGAAAACGATCTCTACAAACGGAATCTATTAAAATAGGTGAAAATATATTTCATTTTTGTTATGATTTATTCCTTTTTAATATATTACGGATATTGTTCGGAACTACTTGCACGTTTAAAACATTTTTGATTGCCTTTCACTTTCATTTTACCATCAGAAATTCAGGCACTTGATTTGAGTTTCTTATTAATTTTGTTGAAGTGTTTTCCGCCAATTAATTGAAAGCAGTAAGTAGGCCTTTTCATTTATGTAGGTAAGAACTATGGTACTACAAAGACTTATAATATATTTATGATTTTCGAGGATTCGTATCTAAATGTAGGTCGTAATTTAAGTTGTACCTAATAGTAATAACCACCTCCTCTAGAATGCCTAATTTGAAAGGTAAAATAATTGGCAACATCCAACGTTATAACCACTTGAACAGATTAAATTCTAGAGAAATGCAATCATCTGAATTGTGACTAGAAATAATAAATATTATTATGTTCCGTTACATAGCAGCTATAGGAATAGGAAACGGGAAACGTACCTAAATCCTAGCAAAAGAGGGCTTAGCAACCTGTTTCATACAACGCAACCAATTAAACATTTCACAAGCTGAGTTTACTCTCTTTCTCAGGAATTTTCTCATATTTAGTGCGCCCTCCAACAGTAATCTTATAGGCAGTTTATTCCATCGTTCGTAATAGCGGAATAATAGCATTCATTCGAGTGGTTGCTTATAAATCTTTAACATTTTTAGAGAATGGGCCATGAACAAACGGGAATGTTGTTCAATTTAGATTGGTTTTTGATTGATGGGGACGGGTCAAGTTTTAAATGAATTTTGTTGGGTGCGTCCCGCCCGCGGGCGGCTTCTGTCGGCCCGGCCGCTTCATTCAATTAGGCCTCAACAAATAATACGCTCGCTGTAACGACATATTTTGGGCGTGAAAGAGTCCATTACGTATAGCGTTTTCGTAGGTACGTTACAAAATTGATCGCGGCTAACATCGTTATCTAATGTACTATGTTGGTATGTACCTACATATTCGCTTTCCTGTACACAGCGAATTCTAAATTAGAGTTTCGAACAACACTGAATTTTGAAAGCACAAACAACTTTTACATTACGAAATGTTCTGTGAAGCGCAAATAAACTTACATACGGTTACAATGTGTAACAGTTTAATGGTAGTACATTGGGAATGTTTCGTCAGTTGTTCAGTTTAAACAGCAATTTGGATAAAGGGGAGCATCGCAATACAAATGCAATTCAGGATAATATTTCTTGATTAAATTCGTTGTCTTAACAATGTATCGAATAGGGGAAGCAATTATTGTAGTTACCGATCTCGTTAGGCAAGGCTGGGCTTAAAGGCTCCTTCAAATAGGCGCGACACGACACGCGACACAAAGGCACCGCAAGTCGCGCAACGAGCGGTGCCTTTGTGTCGCGCGCGATTCTATCGCGTGTCGCGCCTATTTGTAGGAGCCTTAATTCAGGTATTTGATGTTATCGGGTTACGTGTCTGGTCCACAATATTGTACATGCTTTGTTGCTGGTGGCAGGTTGCCTGTGTATTATGATTCCTGTGTTAGTGTCTGGTTGTTTTCATTATTGGATGTTTGGTTAGTTAGGTATCTACGCCTCTAAGCTATTGTACGTGTATTGAAAACGGTAATTAAAAAATCCAGTGTTTCAGCGTGGAGGTTCATATAAGTTTGGAAAGCAAGAAACCCATGATGAGGTTTTTAGTGTAGAAGCTTTACTCTAGTACGTATTAGAAGTTTTAAAAGAAGTACATATTTTTAAAACTATAAAAATTGCATTGAGTTTGTTTATAAAAAAAAAACCTGGCAGTTCGTAGCAAGCTGTCTGTAATTTCTCTATTTCGTTATACTCGTAATGTGCAATTTCATAGATTTTTGCATATCACCTGTTCTTTATAAGTAGGTAGGTACGTTCGCGACTAGTCGTGACGTAGATGTAATTAGTGTTCATACGTATACACCACTCGCATGCATCGGTAGAGGTGTTAAGATGTATTCGCTCGCAGAGATGGGGATAATAATCTGCTTGAGCTAGGTCCATCCAAGCGTTATCATGCGATATGCGGTTATCCAAGTACAGTGCGTGCCACGTAAGAAGAGACTTGACACACCACGTGGTCTGACATGCGCAGAACATGATTTTAGGTATCTTTAGCGGTATGAGGTCTGAGTGCGGGACGGGACCGGACGTCATAGGGGCGGCGGAAAGAGGCGGGGGAGGCGGGGTCAAGTCTCTTCTTACGTGAAACGCACTGTATGTCTAGATTTCTGACACTCAAAGGGCTTCGTAGATTGCAAACAGTCAGTAGATTCCATAGGAAGGTGAGAATGATATAGGTGCCAAAGTCATATCAGACACAGATATGACTTTGGTAGCAATATCAATATCTTTACCGTCGATCTCATCGGTTTATATTTTGCGAGATCGTACAAATAGAAATCGAAGATCATAGAAATCGCGAGACATTAAAATGCAGCTTATATTCGTGCTTTAAAAGTACCTACGCTAATAGATCATGATCTAGAGGAGGGCTTTGCGGAAGCGCAAGACAATCTCAATACCGGTTTTAAGTAATAGATATATAGGTAAATGTATTTTGTTTACGTAAACTTACTTTATTAAACACTACAAAAATGCATAGAAAAAAAAAATCAACTACAAAATTAATAAAATCTATTTAATATTTCTATTATTATAGTATAGTTTACTTTCATATTCATGTTTTGTAAGATCAGATATCATGAAGTGTACCCAGCTCTAAAAATATTATATACTCAATGTTATTCCAAAAAACATTGTAAAGTAAGTAATTCTTTGTTTTGCTGACGTTAACTCGAAATATGCGGAAAAGAATGAATAATTACCTACCGGAAAATTTTATTGTTGGATTTCGCCAGTCATCTGAAAATAATTTTGGCTGCGGTACGATGTGTGATGGGAATGTAATGACAGTGCCTTTTTACCTGTTCTACCTTGTAGTTTATTTTTTTAACTCTCCTAATGGGGTTTCTCTTATTCAACATTTAGGCTCGGTTGCACCCCAAATCACTTTGACAACGACGTTTTAAATACGTTTAACATAATCAGTCTATAATGTTTCCACTGCTAGAACACAGGCCTTCTCTCTTCGAGAGGGAGTGGGCTGTAATCTATAACGCAGACTCAGTGCGGGTTGGTAAATGTCACATGTCTTCGAATTTTTAGTTCTAAGACATGCCGGTTTCCTCACAATATTTTTCTTCACCATTTTGAGAGCAGTGGTGATCAAATAAATTACACAAAGTGATGTGCCTGTCTAGGTTTTAACCGACGTAAATCGGAGCTATTACCACTGCGCCACAACTGCTACAAAATTCGTTTAGCGCTAAATATATTTACATATCTCTTGCTCTGTAAGTACACCCTTACACCCCTGAATGCCGGGGTGTATGACTATCATTACAGCATAGGTTTTGGAATTTGAAAAAAGAACTGTCATACTCATACTGCACGAAGAATATTTTTAAAAAGTTAATTTTTTTTTTCTCGGTATCGATTAATTACTCGAATCGGAATCTAGACAATTTATTTTATAAAGATTTTATTTTAAATATGGAACTATTTGTTTCCACATCGTATGTTAGATGGAATCGATTTAAAAATCAAACTGGCCAGCAAGATTTGACGCGCTTGCGTGCGTGAAAAAAAAAAGGCAGTCTACTAGTAGGCGCGAAAGCATCGCGAAAATAATTAATTTTCTTGTTTGAATTCTTTTTCAAAAGTTTTAAACATGTCTAGTGACGAAGACATAGATCTAACGCCCGATTTTATTAAAGAAAGGGCAAAAACAGTTGTCGAAAATATATTACCGCCGAACTCGAAAGAAAGATATGTAAAGGCATACGACGAATTTATGAAATGGCGGTCAGAAAAAAAAGTGAAATCTCTTTCTGAAAGTGTTTTTATATCATATTTTGATGAATTATCTAAGAGGCTACAACCTTCCAGTTTATGGTGCTTTTATTCCATGCTAAAATCTACAATGATGACAAAACATGACGTGAATTTGAAAGATTTTTCTAAACTTACTGCTTTCTTGAAAAGGCAGTCTGACGGCTTTAAAAGCAAGAAATCGAAGGTATTTACTGCAGAAGAAGTACAGAAATTCTTAAATGAAGCTCCGGATGAAATTTATTTAGCAATAAAGGTACCTACGTATTTACTTGCCCTTTTTAATAAGTTACCAAAATATTTCACAAAAATACTATGCGAATTTGGTGCCTTTAATACAACTTATGTCTTTTTTACAGGTTGTTCTAATTTTTGGGATATCGGGAGCCTGCAGAACCGTGGAATTGACAAACATGACAATAGAAAATGTAGAAAAACATAACAAATTACTACTCATAAAACTGCCTAACACGAAAACTAAAATTGACCGGTCATTTGTTGTGCATGAAGAATTTGCAAATTATGTTGAAAAATATCAAGCTCTTCGGCCTGAAAACGTGGATACAAATCGTTTTTTTTCTTAATTACAGTAAAGGAAAATGCCACAGACAAGTAATAGGAAAAAACAAATTTACAGGCATGCCAAAGCAAATAGCCACATATTTAAAACTGAGTAACGTAGAGTTATACACCGGGCATTGCTTTCGCAGAACATCAGCGACTCTATTGGCTGATTCGGGAGCCAACCTGACTCTGTTAAAAAGGCACGGCGGCTGGAAGTCCAGCAAAGTGGCCGAAGGTTATATCGAAGATTCGATGGCAAACAAAAGCAAAATTACTTCTAAAATAACAGAAAATATAAACTTAAAATCACCACGTCAAAGCACATCATCTGAGCCATTTTTTAATGAAGAAAATAGTACCAGTCAACTGCCGCCATTTACGATGCAAGAACCTCAAGTCACTCAAACTCAAGTCTTATCATCACAAACTCATATTCAAACTATAAATATACCTAAAAAGAACGTGACCATATCTCTTACAAATTGTAATAATTTTACTATTAATTTTAATTAAATACACATTTTTTTCTTCTTAATAAATGTTCATTGAAACCTGCTGTCTTGTTGTTTACTTACCTCACAATCGATATGTAAAGCAGAGTATTTATCTCGGGCGTAAGCATCAATTGCATACTCGGGTTAATTAGCGCCTTCGCTTCGCTCAGGCGCCAAAAACCTCGTATGCAATTGATGTCATACAGCCCTTGTTTAATAATCTACTATTAGTGATTTGTGGTGTAAATGGGCCAATAAAAATGCAGCAATGTTGATGGATGGAGAGGGAGAGGAAGGCCAAAGAATAGATGGATAGATTCCTGTATTCCCGTTGTCCCCGTAGGTCATGTCCCCGTTAAAGGGGACAAAGGGAATTTAAGAAAATAATTAAAATTACTTCCCGTTGTCCCCGTACGCTGTCCCCGTTAAAGGGGACTAAGGGAACTTAATAAAATAATTAAAATTACTTCCCGTTGTCCCCGTACGCTGTCCCCGTTAATTTATTGTAATATATACTTTTCAAATTATGCCCGTTGTCCCCGTTGTGTGAGAAATGATAATAAAACGATAAATAAGATAATGATAGAGTGACGGCTGACAGGGGAGAATGAAAGAAAACAGCGGTTTGTGCCAACCCCCAGTAACATGGGGCAAGGGCCGTAAGATGATGATGGTGCAAACGAGCCTTAGAACCACATACCTGCTGGATGTGACCTGGTGGTTATTCACTAAGACAAAATCTATAAGTACAGAGGCCAGCACATCAAGCTACCCGAAACTGTCAAATTTCCCAATCAACTTTGAACCTTATGCTTTAGCGATAAAGTTGAAAATCTATTAAAGAAATTTGACAGATTCAAGTTGCTTGATGCGCTGGCGTCTGTACCTTAACTCAGATGTTAGATAAATACCCACCCAGTAACTCAACCAAACCATAATAAATAAGGTTTTTTTTTAAATTAATAATAATCTTTATAATACGTTACGTCATTATTTACGACTGTTTAACCATACATTTTTGACGTTTAAACGTCTCTTAACTTTAAGCATCGTTTATAAATAAAGGGGTACATCCTAACTATATTAGACTGGTATTAGACAACTGTAAAGTTTTCTCAGTTCCGATATTATGGTTTCATATGAAAACCACTTATATTTGTTCGATACCCAGTTATGAACTATCGAGTTACCTCGTCATATAACCCTTGTTAAAACTTGATATAAGGAATATTCCAGGTACCTTCCGCTTTCGAATTTCCAGTTTCGGTAACACGAGTATTGAGTAAATCCTAGATTTGAGACTCTAAGAGGCACTTCAACCGGCTTCGGAACCCTTAACATGTTCGGCGGTAATACCTACCGGGAATTTCTCTAACGATACAAGGGAACAGGAAAATTGTACCGAAAATTATTATTAAGCATGAAAATTGGAATTGATGGCTTTCAAATAATGTTGAAACGGAATATAGCGGATAATACCAATTAATTTTATTATTGTTATCATTTAGGTAAGCGGCTTTGGTGTATTTGTTTAAATAATAATATCAGTCATACACTTTTCCCAATCTATATTATATTTCAAATGTATTTGCAATGTTTGTATCAAAAACGAACGAACGAGGCAAAAGTAGTAGCGCACGTGTTCCACGCGCGCCTCAAAGACATGTCAGCATCAGTGAAGGGGTCCATTAGGGCCGAAGCCTGCCGGGTCAGCGGGATTGTCCGAAAGGGTTACCGCTGGCCCGGAACATAAAGGGCTAAGGAACACGGGTGGGTTTTAGTCAGTAAGAGTCTGACACTCCCTTCCGCTCCACCCAGAGCGGGAGGGGTCATTTGATGATTTCTCATTCTCAAAAAAAAAAAAAGGATCGTAGCTGCAGTAGCGTTCTGTAGTTTCTGCATATCTCCATTGGAAAAAGCGTGAGTTTATTTAGCCTACATTCGCGATTAATTTGCCAAAAATGTAAACAAATATGAGTTTATGGAAAAATAACTTAAAATCCTACACCATAAAGTTCAGTACACGCTACAACTTCAAACATTTTCATAACTCTCTTTCTCAATTTTATTAACTTAATTACCATTAAAATAAAGTTGGTATTTGTTTAACTTGAAATAATATTAATTTGAAATATAAGTTTGAATAGACTTTATGTTTAAGTAGATGTCACAAACCTTGACCCTAATTGCGTAACACACTTTAAATCACATTCGGAACCATTTTGAAGTATATTGCCAATCC
The DNA here is from genome assembly GCA_927399505.1 of Luperina testacea. Classification (NCBI taxonomy): domain Eukaryota; kingdom Metazoa; phylum Arthropoda; class Insecta; order Lepidoptera; family Noctuidae; genus Luperina; species Luperina testacea. Next base: position 8,976,759 of record OV656768.1, on the reverse strand, counting down.
ATTGCTTCATATGTTTGAAAAATTTGTCTACTCAACAACGTAAATAACACAATGAATGTTGTTGAACAGTCAAAATGAAAGCCATTGCTACTGTTATTGTGTTACGCAGTTACAATGCGTGCCACGAAAGATGAGACTTGACCCCGCCTCCCCCGCTCTTTCCGCCGCCCCTATGACGTCCGGTCCCGTCCCGCACTCAGACCTCATATCGCTAAAGATACCAAAAATCATGTACTGCGCATGTCAAACCACGTGGTGTGTCAAGTCTCAATCTTCGTGGCACGCATTGTACTACGCTGTTCGAAGCCTATGATCTGTCTACGTCTTCCAATATGACGAGAGTCCAGGGGGCCTACAAAGGCCACTTTAGCAGAATCATAAATGGATGACATTATGAATCATAATGAACAGTTAACTGTTAAGTTAATCGTATCAAATCCCATTGGTGAAGGATTTTTCAGTTATTTTTTTTTTGTCTGTGCTAAAATACCAATCAATCCAATCCAAATCCAATACCAATCCCTTTGATTATACCTACGTAGTGTAGCGAAAATAAGAAAAACATGGATTGTCTTCGCCATATTATGATTCATAATGTTATCCTTTTATGATTCTGCCAAAGTGACCTTTTTAGGCCCCTAGAGCCGTGTTGTCTCAGAGAATGTTAATCATTATTAGATAAAACTAATGTGATTACTGCTGTCTTGCCAACGCACAGTCTGCATCAGTTACAAGACGGTGAATAATGACGCCATATCTCATACATCAACATAATTTCTTTGGAGTTTTCTCGTGAAATGTGATGAGAAACTAGCTTAGATATTCTAAAATGCAATATTATAATAATTTTCCTTCACAGTGTAGAAGCTCAGAATCTACTATCGCCTGGTAATCAGGTGAAAGGAAGATTGAGCCAGCCGTCACAGCCAGGCGAGATGAATCATTCTCCATGAATGAAAAATAACAAATGCGTAAAATAATATGGATAGTTGGTAGTCAAGAAAATATACTTACTAAAGTGTGGAAATGTTAGAAAGAAAGAAAAAGAAAAACGTCTATTTGCGGTAACATGACGCAAAAAAAAGAACATGTTGGGGGAAACATACGTCACATCCACGCAAAACGGTTAACGCTCAGCATTATGCTGCGACCCTATGCAAAACAGAGCCCCAGTGCTGGTTTTTAGCGACAGCCGGCGCTGACGTAATGACGTCGTCCGGTGCAGCAAACAATTATTAGGACGCTGTACCGGTACAATATAATGTAATTTAAATGTGATAGAATATACTAAAAAGGAATATAAAAAAAAAGAAAATAGAATTCATGCTATGAGAATATCATCCTCAATATATGTTAGATATCCTTATAACTACCAAAAGCAGAGATTCAGTCGATTCATTTCGTTCATTTAGATATTAGTTTTATATGACATAGAGGTTTTAAATACACATACACAAACTTAAACCTTACCATGGGGTAGAAACTACAGAACCACCTGCTGAGAACCTTACATATCCTTTTGCCTCGTTTACGTCATATTTATACACATTGGTTGTTCCTAAGTAATTTCTAAAATGTTGAGGTGTCGTGGCTCCGTAGCGAAAATAGTAATCTTATGTTGAAGGCGAACATTATCATGAGCTGTGTAAGCAGTTACTCATACCATATCATAGTGAAGCTCTGCGCCGTCACCGACGATGTCGTGGAAGGCGCGAAGATTAGGGCGGAGAAAATTTAATTATTTATTTTTTCAGTAGTACATATAAATTTTATACATTTAAGTTGGTGCCAACATAAACTCATTAGAATTTTACCGTACACCAAAATCATCGACTATATACTTTTAAGTATTTAATTAGGTATTTAGGTAAAAAGTAACAACAAAAAAAAAACAGTGACAGTCCAGGAGTGTCGACAGAAGTGAAAACTTGAAAAAGCATGGTAATTTTATAAATTTATCTTTGAAGGTCATTCTTCCCAAAGAAAATGTACAGAATTCACCGGCTGTAGACTTCAGCCTGTAGTGCTATTCTGTAAAAACTTTACCGTGAAAACGTAGGTGAAGTAAGTTTGAAGTGATCTGTCAATCCGAAGAAATCAGAAAACCTATTTCTGTAACCTAAATAAATCGTACGTGTTTTTTTTTAATATTTAAAAAGAATGCAAGTTAAATGAACACATTGTTTCAATTACATTTTGATATTTCGCTCTTTGTGATTCTGCAGAGCATGAATTTTGATACGCCTGCCAACGCATTTCACGAACAATATAGACACTACATTTATCAACGAGATTTCAATATAAACCGGAATAATTATTGAAAATGTTCACTGCTTTCATATTTCGATATTCAATATTTTGATATCCATTTGGTTATTGACAATAGAATTTGTTCGATGTGTTGGTTTTGAAAACTGTTTCGGTAAAGCTTTGAAATTCAGGTTTTGTTTGTGGGTATTAGTAGGTATTTACGAGTAAAACGTAATACCTATTGATATGTAGAATTTTCATTGAAATAATTGCTAGTAGTTGTATGATTTCGCATTACTTTTCATTACGTTTTCAAAACATAATTGGCTAGTGAGCAACTACTGGATAATAATAAATACGTTTTAGAAATAAAGTATATTACATATACATTATATTATATATTACCTTATTTCCCTGTATTTCAAATAAGGTCCGTGTATTTCAGTGTTGGCATCCTTATTAATTATATTTTATTATTATTAATATATTAATTAATAATTATAAATGCGAAAATAAGTTTGTTTGTTTGTTTGTCACGCTTTCATACTAAATCGGCTAAACGGATTTGGATGAAATTTGGCACATGGGTAGACAATGACCTGGAGAAGGACATAGGCTACTTTTTATCCTGGATCGCAGACAAAGTCGCGGACAACAGCTAGTTTAATATATTTTTATTTGAATGTTTTCATATTTCGTAGTGGTAACAATTTCCGAGTACCTATGTATTGCTATTTAGGACGAACATGAATTAATTAAACAAATATTATGGAGTAAGTATAATGCTTGGTCAGAGATTGTTAAAATTCTCATAAGCTTTTTGCTTATGAGTTTTTTTTTGTGGGTCCCGCTCTGTTGGACTAAATTTTTGTAGTATGTTGTTGTTATTTAATATTCTTGAGCCACTTTATCATTATCACTATATATAATACATATTTCGTGGCCGTATTAAAAGAAAAATACATCCAACATCAGCAGGTTGGATGTATTTTTCTTATAATACGCTGAATTTTAAATATTCGCTTTAAAATTACAAAATAACTGTTACAACAGCCGATTTATTCTGTCAGTCAACATCTCACTGTGAAAATTCGGGTGAATTAAGGTGTCATTCCATCTGACGCTAGGGATTGGCGGTGTTGACAGCTCACATCACCTAAGTTTTCACGGTGAGTACAGCACCACAGTCACTTTTCTCCTAAACTTATCCAAATCTTGTCAACTTTTTTAAACTTAAATAAAATTTAATTGTATTTGGTCTGTAGTAATAATAACTTTGTAAATAATATATATGTAGAATTGTGGTGTTTTAAATGTATATACGTGGGACACTCGGAAAGTTTTGCGAAAATAAAAAAAAAAAGTTCTATAAATATTTTTTTATTAAATCTATTCAAAGCACTCTCCACTAGCCTCTATACAAAGTTTCATGCGTCTGAACCAGTTTTCGAAACACTTTTTCCAGTCCGCCGCAGACACCTCATTTACAGCTTGCTCGAACGCTGACAGCGCATCTTAGGGGGACGAAAATTGTATCCCTTTGAGCTGATTTTTTATTTTCGGGTATAAAAAGAAGCCACACGGTGCTAGGTCAGGGCTGTAAGGAGGGTGACCCAGGAGTTTGACTGGCGTGCTGACCAGAAAGTCCCTCGTTTTGAGTGCGGTGTGCGAAGGCGCGTTGTCGTGGTGGAGCAGTAGCTCGCGGAGACCTGTGTTTGGTCACTTGTTGCTCACAACAGAGAAAACTTCTTTCAAGCATTTGGTAGTAGGTATATCATTCAGCGTTGATGCTTCTTTGGTTCCGTAAAGGAATTGACACCAAGTAGCCAGTCAAATTGAAAAAGCTCGTGATCAAAATCTTGCCCCCGCTTCTAGATCGCTTCACTTTGGTAGGCGTTGATTCGTTTTGAAACACCCAAACCGTCGACTGGCACTTCGTTTCTGGATCGTATTGATAAATCCAAGACTCACCTGTAATGATGTCGTAAACACGCCGAGACGAGCCCGCTTCAAATTTGTTTATAATATCATGGCACCATTCCACCCGGGTCTGCTTCTGAGCATCGGTGAGGTTGTGCGGCACCCAGCGTGAAACTATCCCCCTCACGCGAAGATGCGTGAGTGCGAAGATGCGTGAGCGCGAGGTTTGAATCTCTTGATACGTAACTCGTCTATTGTCTTGGATTAAATTTTTCACTGCTAGCACGTTATCTTCCGTAACAGCCGTCAAGGCTCACCTCATTAAAAGTACTCTGTGCTCACCTCGCTGTACTGCCGTCACCAAATGACGTTGGCAGAATAGTCGACATCGGCTCAGTTGCCAGAAAAAAAAATACCACAGTCATCATTCACCAATCAAATGTGTTCTATGTAAACCTTATTTCGAAAACCCAGCAAAATTTTAACATTTTCCTAATTTGAATAAGCAAAACTCGGAGATAACGAGGTGTAATGAATGGTAAATACAAACAAACCGTTGTAAAGTTTGCTAAGGCCTTGGAAAGATTCTGAGCAGAAAAAAAAATCAATGACAAAATGAAAGACTTTAACATCATCCTAAATTGAATAAGCAAAACTCGGAGATAACGAGGTCTAATGAATGGTAAATAAAAACAAACCGTTGTAAAGTTTGCTAAGGGCTGGGGTTATGATAAAGAGGTCAGATTATGGTCTGCTGGGAGTATTTGAAACTTTGGACAACTAAATAAATAATAATGAAATGCTGTTCGTTGGTAAGCGCATCACTTAAACGATTAGGTAATTTTTCGAAAAATTGGAAAACTATTCCGGAAGATTTTCAAATTAGGGAAAATTGAACGTCCTTTTTCTACGGAATGTTTTGTATGAAGTCAAGACCATATCAAAATTATGACAGGACAAAACGTTTGGCCGGGTCAGCTAGTTTAGTTATAAATGTAATGTCAGCGCGATTGTATTGTATGTCGTAAGTAGTATGATTATGGTAGGAGCACGTAAGTACAGTTTGGCACAGCTGTGGTTAAAGGAAGTTGGCAGTATTTTTACGGGCGTAACAGACATTGGCCTATAGCTATCATTCCATCTAATGGAGACTGGAGAAAACGTTGAATGTCTCATATTTCTGGTTATTCCAATAGTACAAAACAAACAAACAACAACAGAACAACACAAACAACAACAAAACAACAAAAGAGATAAGTATACAGGATCGTCGGATATAGTTGAAGTTTAGTAAGAAGCCGATGGATGTTGACGACTGAAATTTAATTTGATAAATGGGCTGTTTGTTTTCTATTAATAAAATTAAATTTTATTAATAAAAACATTTGTCGGTTTCTTCTTAAACTTCAACTATATCTGTCGATCCTGCATACTTATCTCTTTTGTTGGCTGTACATAACGTGGTGTGGTAGTATTAGGTGCTTTTTTTTTCAGGATGGGAAATCATCAAATGACCCTTCCCGCTCTGGAAGGAGCGGAACGGAGTGTCAGACTCTTACTGACTAAAACCCACCCGTGTTCCTTCCTTAGCCCTTTATGTTCCGGGCCAGCGGTAACCCTTTCGGACAATCCCGCTGACCTGGCAGGCTTCGGCCCTGGTGGGCCCCTTCACTTGATGCTGACATCTCTTTGAGGCGCGCGTGGAACACGTACGCGCCGTCCGGCACGGGCCTGGCGGGCGCGCGCCTACGGTGGCCGGGAGCCGTCGCGCGGCTCCTGGGCGCTGGTGCTGGGCGCGCACTGGGCCCGCTTGGTAGATTACGGCCCACTTCCTCTCATTGAGAGGAGGCCTGTGTCCCAGCAGTGGGAACATTCGGCTGAGTATGTTTTTTTTTTAAACTGCCCCACACTAGGAATTTTTCCTGTATTGTGGGTGCGTTTACAAACATTTAAACTCACATACACAAACAGCCAGACCCGGAACAACTCTTGTAGGTCATACAAATATTTGTTCCGTGCGGGAATCGAACCCGCGTCACGCAGCGCAGCAGTCAATCGCTTAACCACTGCGCCAACCGTGCCGTCAAATAAAAATGTATGTATGTAAGTACCTAGCAAAGGTTCTGTTATTTGGTAAAGTATACCTAAAAGAAAACACATATCACGCATTTTACGTAAGTCGTAAAAACCGTCTAGAAATGGAAAAGGGTTAGGTACCTACACATTGCCCACACGGCATCATTAATTTCAATGTACAACGCCCTATTTTGACGGGAACATACTTTAGGACAGGAGGAACCTTGACCTGATTAGACGTTTATAGTTTTGTGAATATAAATTTATTAATAGAGGTTGAAAACCCTTTTTTTTTTGTTCCGTGATGGAAAATCGTCATGTCCTCCGCCCTGGGCGAGGGGTCTGTCACTTTTACTGACTAAAAGCCACCCCAGAATTCCCTTCTGACAAATGGACTGGGGATGATAGGAACTTGTGCGCCTTCTACAATCCCCGGGGTAGGCAGTTAAGTGTCTTTCGAGTATTAAAACTTAAAAAAAATATTTAACAAATTTTGACATAAATTGGACACTAAGAAAAATCGAAAACATGCATATGTAATGCACACGCAGTGACTTTAGTCGCCAGTGATTCGACGGTGATTTCAAAATGTCACGTTCACACAGATTTTGACAGCCGATTTGTCGGTAGCGATTTCAAAATCTATGAGAGGACGGAATTAGTTGATTGAAACAAAACAATGTCAATGTTTTTATTGCTTCAAGCACTAGATACCTACTGTTGAAACTACCTCATAAGGGAGACATAACGTGAACATAATAGCTACTTGCACCTACACTAGTAGTTTGATCCGTCATAAAAGACAGTTGAAGGAGTAAAAACAATGCGAAATAACGACACATCATGTCGTAGAGACCATAAAAGTTGAAAACAACATTTTTATGGGATAGGGGCATAGCTTTTATTGTTTATGGTTCCGTTTATTGGTTTTAGGACATCGTTGCGACAAGATAACGCGTTTTTCTCGTGAATAAATGGTGGAATAAGTGGCTAAATGGCTGAAATTGACGGTTGGACGATTGGAAAAAAAATCCTTTTGCAAAAATTAGCTTTTATTGCAATAAAAGCAATTTTTTTTCCGTGGTGTTGTGTTCTGCAGAACATAACACCACGACTCTAATTGCCGAGCTGCTATCGAGCAATTCCTGATAGAAAAAAACAATAACACTGCTCGACATGGGAATCGAACCCAGGACCTCATACTCAGCTGTAGTGCTTGCGACCATTAGGCTGCCTTTCCACCAGAGATGAGCGAGGATGCGTAGCGAGGGATGTGTGTGAAATCAACCAATAACATCGCTTCATTTTTATAGCTTGAACTAAGTTAGCGTTGGTATTGGTTAGTTTAACACACATCCCTCGCTAAGCATCCTCGCTCATCTCTGGTGGAAAGGCAGCCTTAGACCAGCGAGACAGTAGCTTTTATTGCTGTGTGTTTATTAATAGTTGTGTTAGTTGCAAATTATGGTGTATGTATGAATGTAACAGGTTGCTTCCCCCAAATTTTACTCGTAGGAGCCAAGTTACTCGCGAGTCAACGACGTTTGTCGACACACAGTAATTACATTAGTGGGTAATTAGTGTGCATCAAAAAACTAAAACACTAGCGGAATTAACTAGTGATAACCACTAGTGATTAGTAAGAATAGTGGGGCGCGTTTTCGTGGATGGCACTATCTATACCACAGACAAATTATAATGTATACCTATGGGCTGTGTTATAGCCATTTTACACAATTGTCAAAAAATTACAGTTGTGATTTGTATATGCGGACAATTTAGGTCGGTAGTCAATTTGCATAACAATTAATATCCCTGGCTTTATATACTATTTATCTATCAACAACAATCATTTTGGTTCAAAAATGCAATGTCTAATTTATTCAGAGTAGTACAGACTTAAAAACTCAGGTGTAAGGAACCTTTTAAACACTAACTCAAATAGTACTTTCCTAAGTAGACTAGATATACGCGAAGATCGTACAGCGCTCTTCGCGTTCAATATAACAATGCGTTTAGGATACTGGTGGGGCTGCCCCGTTTCTGTAATGCGTCAGGGATGTTCGCAGATGCGCATGTAGATTGCTTTTACGCAAAATTGCGTAAAAGGTGCGCTTCCCTGTTGCGCAGGGTGTGGGGCGGCTCCGTGTCTTAAACATGGTTGCGAGTCGCCTTGACTGTGCTTACGTGGGTCACTGTTGTGCACCCTCTCTTGTAACAATCTTGCTCGAGTCTTGGTCACTTTAATAAAGAACAATTCTATGCTATTCTGTTCTAAGTACCTTTAAGTAGGTACGTAGTTTTTGTTTTTTCTTAAGTATTAGGCACCGAGGATGCTGCCGAGAGTATCTTAAACGATTTTGCGCTAAGTAGTAAGTAAATTGAATTTTATGCTAATTTATTCTTGCTAATGACTCCTCTGTGGGATTAACAATGGAGATACTTTGTTGGAAGGGAGTTTTTGCTTTAGTGAGTTATGTAAGGAAAAGGCATTTTCAAGTTTATGCTATTCATACTGGGTGGTGATTTAGTCACCTGTACCGAGAAGGAAAGAAAGAAAGACAATACGTTTATTTGCGGCAAACATGACGTATCAAAAAAACAAAACACAAAAAAAAAACAAGTTGGGAGAAAACATGCGTCACTTCCACGCAAAACTGCCAAAGGGAAGGGAAAGGGGGCTACTACGTCATACTAAATAACTTTCCCAATGAAATACATACTCGATTCGTAAAAAAAAAACTTTTCATAAATGCATCGAAATAGTCAGTCTTCTGTTGTATCATAACAACTTGTTTTTTTTTTTCACGAATAATATGATTTGGGTATTAGTCTACTGTTATTTCACGAAATAAGAGAATGTTGTCTTAATATTCTGCAAACACTTAAAGCCAGTGATAATGAGTAGGTATTTTGTGTAGAAAGATAGTGTTTATTGTAAATGCTGTTTATTTCCTTTCCTTAGCGGTGTGCAAGTACTTATACAGAATACCCTAAAATATAGTACTTATTCCTTTGTATATAATGCTAGTGCCTTATAGGTAATACTAATAATGCATTTAAACTATTTGTTTGCATTCTTGGTACCTACTAATAAGCTGGATTCATTAATTACTGTAAAAGCTATTTGTTTTTTTTTTTCAACTATTTGTAAACCTTACCCTCACATGATCAGACAATTGTTATAGAAATGCCTAACATTTCTATAACAATTGTCATTTCAAAGAACAAAAAACTCATTGACCAAAAAAGACGTTCACGGCGTGTTGTGGTCTCTTTAAGCCCTCCACAACGTGTGTTACACTTACTTGTGCGACACTTGTCAAAACAGCCACAACGGATTGTGGATTGTGGACTAACTTAGAAAGACCACAGAGCGGAATTCGCGTCGCGGTTACACTAAGACCGTGTGAGGGTCCGGTTTATATTACGACGTCATTCTAATGTAAAGTACCTATCTTAAAGTGTTTCGAACTAAATAGTTAACGGTACATTGGAATAACTCACCTAGTCTTAATTAAAGTACCTTTCTAAAGAAATAATAAGCTACAATAATTCTTACTTCAAATGTCAAAATTGTTAGCCTACTTTGTGTCAGTAAATGTAAGTACCAATTTGTATATTTTTTCGTTTACCAATTACCATTAACAGCAAACCACACGGTATCATGTACTGCAAAATTAAATCATTGTTAATTGGAAGCTCATATTATTTACGTTATTACTGGCCGTGGTTGCACGCTGAAAACAAACATTATTGTGGGTGGAACAGTTTAATGTATTTGTACTTACATTTTGCTTAATTTATATCACCAAGTTCCCCTTCAGTATTGTCTGTTGCAGCATCTGTAACAATAGAGACAAGAAATTAATAGGTGGTTTCTTATTCCAACACATCTTCATCTTCTTCGTGACGCTGGCACAACAATTATTTAAATTTTGTTGGCCCAAAACTTCGCCACTTTATCGGTGGCAGCGCATTTCAACTCAGATTACTTCTTCCGTTCAGGCTCTGAATGTCCCTTTCCCAAAATGTCCCTTGATTTCAAATAGTCCCTTTCCCGAAATGTCCAGTTTCCAGAATGTCCCTTTCCCGAAACGTCCATCTCCCAAAAAGTCCCTTTCCCGAAATGACCCTTTCTCAAAATGTCCCTTTCCTACGACAGCTACGCGTTTAAGCTGGGAATATTTAAATAACATAAGCCAAGTATTCAATCAACTTTGAATCACATAGCTTCCCTTCGTATAAAAAAAGTTTAAGGTTTCTAAAGTATTTTACAATGTTTTAAATATATCTTCCGTCAATTTATAGGGTTACTTGTTCGTAGTTAGGTCAAGCAATCAGCTTTTTTTTAAGAAACGATTCTCTTCAAAGTGATAAAAAAATAAAGGGTTAGGCACTTGGTACACGGCACGGTTTCTTTGCAGTACGGCGCATAAACCGTGCTGTAGAAAAAACGTGTCTGTCAACAAGCTTCCATAGTGATCCATACAACACTGACGAACCTTGCCTACACACGGCGAATAAACCGCGCCGTAGAAAAAACGTGTCCGTGTAGGTACAAGTACAAGGCCAAAGTGGCCTTTTTAGGCCCCCATATCAGGTGATCAGGGGGCCTAAAAATGCCACTTTGGCAGATTCATAAAAGGATAACATTATGAATTATAATATGGCAAAGACAGTCCGTGTTTTTATTTATTTCGCTGCACTACGTAGGTATAATCAAAGAAATTGGGATTGGATTTGGATTGCATTGATTGGTATTTTAGCACAGACAAAAAAAAAACTGAAAAATCCTTCATCAATGGGATTTGATACGATTAACTTAACGGTTAACTGTTCATTAGGATTCATAATGTTATCCTTTTATGATTCTGCCAAAGTGGCCTTTTTAAGCCCACTGATCCATACAAAACTGACGACCGACCCTATACACGGCGAATAAACAATAGTTTATCACGGTAAGAGAAACTTGTGTATATAAAGGGCCTTTTCGAAAAGATTTTTGTTTCTTCAGTGACTATCATCCCTCTAATCTTCAAAGTCAACAATTACGAGATACAACTTCGGCTTACTTACAACAACAGCAACTTATGTTCGATATTCCCATAGCAGCCGAACATACACATAGCTATAAGGAAGTACCTAATAACAAACTAGCAAAGTATTACCTGCTACATTTTGTAACAGAAGTTCAGAGTTAAAAAACCCTACGCAGTTGTGTTGAGTGTGTTGAGTGAATACAATAGGAAAAGAAAACGGAAAAAAAAAAACAAAAAAAAACGTATTTTCTTTCTTTCTTTCAAAAGTTAGCTCTTTCTGAGAAGTGAGAAATAGAAAGTTGATTTCAGTAGTTCAAACAAATAAATTTGTTTTGTTCGTTTATATTGTAAAAAGGTTTTCTTTTTTGTTGTTAAATGGAGGTCCTGTACATTTTCTAATGTACAGCGTGATAGGGATAACGTCGCGCAAACTGAAACCATACATTTAGCATATATTATGATTCTAGATCCTCTAGCGTAGTTATTCGTCGATTATAAAAAAAAAACAGCTGTTTCATAGAAATTATGCAATACATACACGGTTAAAATGTATGGCAGAGCAAATTTTATTTTAATAATCGACGTAAAATTTCAGCACAGGTGCAGAATAATTTACGGAATCCGTGGTAGCAGGTTGTGCTTCGATGTCCCGCCTGCTACACTGTGTGCCCCAATTAGGAGCCAACAGTGTTAATATAATAATACGTACAGACGCCAGCACATCAAGCTACTACAATCTGTCAAATTTCTTTAATGGATTTTCAGCTTTATCGCTAAAGCAGAAGGTTCAAAATTGATTGTTGAAATTTTACAGTTTCGAGTAGCTTGATGTGCTGGCGTCTGTACAAGTATATAAAAAGGAGGGGAAATAATCAAAGGGCATCAAGAAATTCGTCCGCATCGCTGTCCAGCTCTCTGGTCACGTGAAGAGTCGACCAAACGCTTGGCGATGTCTCGAAATACTAAGTGAGCACTCGGGCCCCATGGCCCCAGTTTTTCAACCCCAAACTGCTCAAACATATAAGTTCCAAAGAGATTGGAGTATTTGTGGTTTTCCGCACCTGCAGCAGCCGCCCCAGCACAACTCACGGTGCTAGGAACAGAAGTAATTACAAATTAGGTAAGTTTCATGATCAGAGAAGTTTTTAGTTAGAACTATTCTTTGATAGGCATGCCGAAAAGATCCCCGAAGGCCAATTAATTTCTGATACATTCAAAGATCATAATTGTTCAGAAGAATTTCAAAAGATTGCTTTTTTGACGTAACGTTTTCGAGGTGCTGTGAATAAATCCATTAGTATCCCCAGTAGGTGTTATCTATCAAAGTACAAACCAAGGCCCCTTTAATTAATAAGCCCGAGGCCTGAGGCCAAATTACAAGTCCTCAAGATTACGCCCTTCGTCTTTGTAGTCCATACAGAAATACACGAGGAAAAATATTTTATTTGTAGGTATACCTATATGTTTTTTTCGTTAATTGGTTTGTTACTGTTGAGTTTCTGAACGAATCCCGGCTCGCGTAAACTTTGTGACAAGTTTTTTGCTGACGGACATAAATTTATAAATACATTCCGCAAGTTTTGTGGCAACACCACCACAAGACGAGCGAGATTTTCGTATTAAATAAATAGTTAATTTGTAACATGTCATCTAGGGACATTTATGTCTGAGAGGAGGTCAAAATGCGATAAATATTTTAGTTATATCAGGTTTTGGTTTCTTCGTTCGTGGCTAAATAATAACAGCCGCACGATTCGATCGATCAGGTTAAGCTAGGCTTTCCGTGGTCGGTCCGAGGATGAGCGACCATTTTTACATACCCAGACCTCTCCATGCCCCGGAAAGCACGGTGTCATTCGTGGGTTTTTGGCAGCAGAAGCCCGAAAGTCTGACAACCAGTCTTACCATGGGGTCCGTATTACCCAGTAACAGGGTTGTGAAGGTCAGATAAGCAGTCGCTCCATGTAAAATTCTGGTATTCAGCTGCATCCGGCTAGACTGGAAGCCAACAACATAGTTGGGAAAAGGCTAGGCAGATGATGATGATGAGTATAGGCTGATTATGAATGTTCCCACTGCTGGGACACAGGCCTCCTCTCTGTGAGAGGAAGTGGGCCGTAATCCACCATGCGGTTGCAGTGGTAGATGTCACATATCTTCGAATTTTGGTTCTAGGAAATGCCGGTTTCCTCACGATGTTTTCCTTCACCGTTTTCAGAGCAGTGGTGATGAAAATAATTTACACAAATTTTCAAAGGATTCAAACCTACTACCTACAGCTCGTAAGTCACGGCTGTTACCACTGGGCTGCCGCTGCTTATATGTATGTGGGTATGTGTAGCGTAAAACTCGGGACATCAGTTTGTTATAACGGTACGGTTGGCTGAAGTAACGAGAATATGATACACAATTTGCGACGTACGTGCACGTTCGTTAGTTTAAAGTTTGAGGAATTGATATTCATATCCAGCCACATCGATCTTGTATCTACATATTATATTCTTGTGATAAAACTGGCTGCTGCCCTTGAGTGACTTTGTCTACGTGTGTTTTATCATTTTTAGTAGCTTGTCCCCCCCTCCAGGTCTCAGGTTACCTATCTGTTCATAACGATTGGTCCAGTAGTTTAGGTATGAAAAGGTAACAGACAGACAAACAAAAAGAATTACTTTTGCATTTATAATATGAACTAGTATTTGGGCGTTGCGCGAGCTGCAAGCAGCTCGCGTGGTCGTGTTTTTGAGGAGTATTTCTTACCCTTGTAAAAAGTATTTGGGCGTTGCGCGAGCTGCAAGCAGCTCGCGGGGTCGTATTTTTGAGGAGTATTTCTTACGATGGGGGGAGGGGTGAAGGGGGGGAGAGGGGGGAGTTTTGAAAAATGATTTTGACCAACTCTGGGCCCCTTGATATGAATCTGAAAAAAAAAAATTTCCAAGTCTCTTAACTTCCGAGATCTACCTAGAGGGGGGGAGAAGGGGGGCAAGGGGGGCAACTTTGAAAAATGGATTTTACTTTTCCGAGCCTCCTCTATACGAATCCGTAAAAAAACAAAACCCAGGTTCCTTAATTTCCGAGATACGATGGGGGGAGGGGTGAAGGGGGGGAGAGGGTGGAGTTTTGAAAAATGATTTTGACCAACTCTGGGGCCCTTGATATGAATCTGAAAAAAAAAATGTTCCAAGTCTCTTAACTTCCGAGATCTACCTAGAGGGGGGGGGAGAAGGGGGGCAAGGGGGCAACTTTGAAAAATGGATTTTACTTTTCCGAGCCTCCTCTATACGAATCCGTAAAACAACAAAACAGGGGACTCTTAGTTTCCGAGATACGATAGGGAGGGGGGAGAGTGGGGTGGAAAAGGGGAGGTTTGGGATTTTTCCCATACTCGTGAGAGTTACTTCTATACGAATCTGTAAAAATATACCCACCTCCCCCTTCACCATCTGGGAGAACAATTATGTCAGTGAGTGAGTCAGTCAGTCAGTGGTAATCGAGCTTTATATAGTATAACTAGTATTTGGGCGTTGCGCGAGCTGCAAGCAGCTCGCGGGGTCGTGTTTTTGAGGAGTATTTCTTACGATGGGGGGAGGGGTGAAGGGGGGGAGAGGGGGGAGTTTTGAAAAATGATTTTGACCAACTCTGGGCCCCTTGATATGAATCTGAAAAAAAAAAATGTTCCAAGTCTCTTAACTTCCGAGATCTACCTAGAGGGGGGGAAAAGGGGGGCAAGGGGGCAACTTTGAAAAATGGATTTTACTTTTCCGAGCCTCGTCTATACGAATCCGTAAAACAACAAAACACGGGACTCTTAGTTTCCGAGATACGATAGGGAGGGGGGAGAGTGGGGTGGAAAAGGGGAGGTTTGGGATTTTTCTCATACTCGTGAGAGTTACTTCTATACGAATCTGTAAAAATATACCCACCTCCCCCTTCACCATCTGGGAGAACAATTATGTCAATCAGTGAGTCAGTGGTAATCGAGCTTTATATAGTATAATAATAATGTTCCAAGTCTTAACTTCCGAGATCCGCCTAAAGGGGGGAGAAGGGGGAGAGAATGGGGGAATTTTGAAAAATGGTTTTTACTTTTCCGAGCCTCCTCTATACGAATCCGTAAAAAAACAAAACGCAGGTTTCTTAATTTCCGAGATACGATGGGGGGAGGGGTGAAGGGGGGAGAGGGGGGAGTTTTGAAAAATGATTTTGACCAACTCTGGGCCCCTTGATATGAATCTGAAAAAAAAAATGTTCCAAGTCTCTTAACTTCCGAGATCCGCCTAAAGGGGGGAGAAGGGGGAGAGAATGGGGGGAATTTTGAAAAATGGTTTTTACTTTTCCGAGCCTCCTCTATACGAATCCGTAAAAAAACAAAACCCAGGTTTCTTAATTTCCGAGATACGATGGGGGAGGGGTGAAGGGGGAGAGGGGGAGTTTTGAAAAATGATTTTGATCAACTCTGGGCCCCTTGATATGAATCTGAAAAAAAAAAATGTTCCAAGTCTCTTAACTTCCGAGATCTACCTAGAGGGGGGGAGAAGGGGGGCAAGGGGCGCAACTTTGAAAAATGGATTTTACTTTTCCGAGCCTCCTCTATACGAATCCGTAAAAAAACAAAACCCAGGTTTCTTAATTTCCGAGATACGATGGGGGGAGGGGTGAAGGGGGGGAGAGGGGGGAGTTTTGAAAAATGATTTTAACCAACTCTGGGCCCCTTGATATGAATCTGAAAAAAAAAAATGTTCCAAGTCTCTTAACTTACGAGATCTACCTAGAAAGTGGGGGAGAAGGGGGGCAAGGGGGGCAACTTTGAAAAATGGATTTTACTTTTCCGAGCCTCCTCTATACGAATCCGTAAAACAACAAAACACGGGACTCTTAGTTTCCGAGATACGATAGGGAGGGGGAAGAGTGGAGTGGAAAAGGGGAGGTTTGGGATTTTTCCCATACTCGTGAGAGTTACTTCTATACGAATCTGTAAAAATATACCCACCTCCCCCTTCACCATCTGGGAGAACAATTATGTCAGTGAGTGGTAATCGAGCTTTATATAATATAACTAGTATTTGGGCGTTGCGCGAGCTGCAAGCAGCTCGCGGGGTCGTGTTTTTGAGGAATATTTCTTACCCTTGTTAAAAGTATTTGGGCGTTGCGCGAGCTGCAAGCAGCTCGCGGGGTCGTGTTTTTGAGGAGTATTTCTTACGATGGGGGGAGGGGTGAAGGGGGGAGAGGGGGGAGTTTTGAAAAATGATTTTGACCAACTCTGGGCCCCTTGATATGAATCTGAAAAAAAAAATGTTCCAAGTCTCTTAACTTCCGAGATCTACCTAGAGGGGGGGGAGAAGGGGGGCAAGGGGGCAACTTTGAAAAATGGATTTTACTTTTCCGAGCCTCCTCTATACGAATCCGTAAAACAACAAAACACGGGACTCTTAGTTTCCGAGATACGATAGGGAGGGGGGAGAGTGGGGTGGAAAAGGGGAGGTTTGGGATTTTTCTCATACTCGTGAGAGTTACTTCTATACGAATCTGTAAAAATATACCCACCTCCCCCTTCACCATCTGGGAGAACAATTATGTCAATCAGTGAGTCAGTGGTAATCGAGCTTTATATAGTATAATTATTTACAGGAACATAAAACACTTTTCCCATTGACAGCGGTTCGGACGATTTTGTGTTATATATATGTATAGCTTAGTTTAGAGTTTTAAAATGTGATACCAACATTCTAAAACTTTCAAAGGTTTTACTATAGTTCACTTTCGACCACAGAGCAAGACACGTCGTGACGGCAGACTTTATAAATTTCGTGGCGCTGAAAGTGTGTTGTTAGTACAACTTCTGTCACGGACCATCTTTCAAACCGTGTAAGTTAACAGTGACACGTTTGGTTTACCCGCATAAGTGTCGATCCCGTGTGAATATCGGGATAAAAGCTATCCTATGTCCTTTCCCGGGGCTCAAACTATCTCTGTACCAAATTTCATCTAAATCGGTTCAGCGGTTTAAGCGTGAAGAGTTAACAGACAGACAGACACAGTTTCGCATTTATAATATTAGTATGGAAGTATGGATATTATTAAGGATTAATAACCAACTTATATTTACAGTTTGCACCACACATACAAGTTATTGGGCAATAGTGCGCTTCTTAAAGTAACTTTTAAGAAGCCCTACCGGTTCTCTACTGATCTACTCTACCGTGAAACGAGAGTCCTCAGAGTCCGCCAGCTTTTCATTCTACCTGCACAAAAACGCACAAACATATTAAAAAGAGACCCGACCCGACTACGCATCTATCATAAGCAAAAGAAATTACAGAATACCAACACCTGACAGCACCTCATTGCTAGCTAGACGCTCCCCGGCCTACTCTCTCATTTATACGTACAATAAAGTCTGCAAACTCTGCGAAATTAAAAATACTACTTCATTCTGCTGCAAATAAATTGTAAAGGAAATTTTGCATAACACTGGCTATGATGACTCGGAACAATTAATATAAAGACCCTCACCTGACACCAAATTAAACGAAGCACAATAGAACAAACACGTACACTTACACACACACACACACACACACACACACACACCAGACGCACACACACCACTTACACATCACACATATACACACACACTACACAATATCACACATACACACGTACCATACCATACTTGAAATCACCTCTCTAGTCTCCACTCTGGAATTCGTACTCCGAGTCCCAAGATACAGACTGTCTAGTTTGGGGCTCACTAGTTAATACTATATTGTACCTAGCTGTAGATAATATTTTAAGCTACTCATGTCGCCTTAACTTACTGTTAACCACCTGCTTACTGTATTATCTGGACAATAAATATTTTCTATTTCTATTTTCTTTCTACTTACACACCCTACTTATCCTATCCTATTAATAATATTATAAACGCGAAAGTTTGTGAGGATGGATGGATGAAAGTTTGTTATTCTTTCACGCAAAAATGACTGAACGGATTTTGATGAAACCTTACAGTAATATAGCTTATACATCAGAATAGCACATAGCATACTTTTTATCCCGATATTCCCACGGAATAGACACTTATGTGGGTGAAACCGTGGGGCGATGCTAGTACAATCATAAAATTCGTTTAAATTGAAATAAAATTGTTAATAACAAGATACAATTTAATTTATTTACTCCAAGGAATGTAATGGGAGTGGCAATGGACTCCAGGATCGAGCAGCAGTGTTCAGGAATTTCAGTTCAGTACTTATATCACAGAATAACTATTAGTACTTAGTACTTGTCCAGTAGTGGACATTTGGAAGTTTTACAATAATTAAAACCTCAGTTTCTTCACAAACAGCTTTAATCTTGGATTTTCTTGAATATTACAATATAATAGCGTTTTATAATATAGAAATCGACGCAGCCGTGTACTCAACAAGTAGTAGAAAAAAGGAATAATAAAAATCAAATGTGCGGGTGTGAGTAAAATCACAAAAACTCAGGAAATCTAATGGCATCACTCGCTTGTTCAACTTGATGCTTTGAAAATTACGTCAGGCGTAGATGTGGCGCAGACATCTTCCCCCCCGTTGAAAGACTCCTTTCAACTCCTTCAGTCGTCATTCGGTGAAGCGGTAGGCAAAGGGCAGATCCGAGAGAGAGGCCTCCTGAAGCAGCCTCTGGTAGTTTCTACGTCTGCGACCCGGGTGATGCCGTCGGTCCCAGGGAACAGGCGGCTGACTCGTCCCATTCGCCAGCTGAGTGGTGGGACGTTATCTTCCTGGAGAAAAACTAAATCTCCAACTTGCAAAGATGCCGAATTCGTACGCCATTTGGTGCGCTGCTGTAGCTCTGCTACATATTCTCTTTGCCAGCGCTGCCAAAAATGCTGGTAAATTTGTTGAAGCTTCATGTAGCGTTGAAGGTTGTTCTGGTTCTCGTGCTCTAGCGATGGACCAGGCAATGCATTTAGGGCACGCCCTATCAGAAAGTGACCGGGAGTCAGGAAATGGTAATCGTTAGGGGAAGGGGAGAGTGGGCATAAAGGTCGACTATTAAGCACCGCTTCCACCTGGGTGAAGAGAGTACCTAACTCCTCAAACGTTAAATGATTGTTCCCCATAACGCGCTTTATATGGTATTTCGCGGACTTAACGCCGGCTTCCCAGATGCCGCCGAAATGTGGAGCATACGCGGGAGAGAACACAAACTTTATGCCTTCATTGGTAGCAAAATCAGCTACAGGTTCATGATGAGTTTTGAGAAAATTGCCTATCTCTTTAGCTGCAGCAACAAAGTTGCGGCCATTGTCGCAAAATATCTCCACTGGCTTGCCTCTGCGCGATATGAACCTGCGTAACATCATGATGAACGCGTCTTTAGACAAATCACTGACGGCTTCCAGGTGCACACATTTATACCGGAAACAAACAAACAAACATAAATAGGTTTTCGTTAATCGTGCACCTCGACCCTTTCTATTTAGCGTGAGGAACGGACCAGCGAAGTCAACACCAACGGTACGAAATGGAAAATCAGGTGTGATGCGCTGTGCAGGTAAGTTTCCCATCATGGGATTTAATGTTTTATTTTTTAACAAAATATTGTACTCTAGAGCAAATGAAGTTTGCTGAGCAATTTTGCATAAACCAATAAAAGATGATTCTAATTCACTAACTGTTACCTTACGAAATAATTTATCTTTAGGACATTTATGTCTTAGATTATGTAGTATAAATCTATTAACATACGCAAACATGCGTATCAATTTTAAGAATGAAGAAAACTTATCTATTTTTAGAATTTCTGTTACAGGTTCCTGAACGAGAGTGGAAGTGGATTTAATCTCAGGTAAGTCTGATTCATTTATTAATTTATCCAAATAGGGCCAATCAGATTCGGGCTGTTTTAGATAGCTTGGACCTGACCACCACAAATCAAGGTTGATGATTTGATCTGGGCTAACGCCCCTTGAGACCAGGTCAGCCGGATTCTGATCAGTCGGCACATAGTGCCACGACGAACCATCGGTAAGTTCATTTATTTCGGCTACCCTATTAGCTACAAACGTTTTTAACTTTGCAGAACTACCACTCAACCAACTGAGGACAACGCTAGAATCGCACCAGTAAATGATGCGATTGACCTCATATCGCAGAGAACTAAAAACTGCCTTGCACAATTTTGCAGCTAATAGAGCAGCGCAAAGCTCCAGACGCGGTATAGTCGTCGGCTTCAACGGCGCCACCTTAGACTTAGCGCACAGTAAGTTTACCTTCACATCACCAGCTAAGTTGTGTGACCGCAGGTACACACATGCACCGTAAGCGACTTGGGAAGCATCACTGAAGGTATGTATTTCTATATAACTAGGAGCCTCGCATAGCGTTAAACGTGGGATCTGTAAACCTGATAAAAAATGTAAATTGTTAATGAACTTGTTCCAGGATTTCAGAACATCGGAACCAACTGGCTCATCCCAATCTTTTTTATTGAGCCATAAGGACTGTAGTAACATTTTAGGTATAATCCAACATGGACTGAGAATTCCAAGGGGATCAAAAATCTTGAATGATGCAGACAGTATTGATCGCTTGGTAACTACTACATCATTGTTATTGGGAACCTCAATTGATATATGAAGAGTATCAGTTTTGGGGTTCCAATCTAATCCTAAAGTATTTGTAGATTCACTTAAACTAACCTTGGCATTTTGATCAATAACTGATGATGACAAAATGCTGGATAAATTCCATCTGAATTTACGCAGTTTAAATCCACCAGATCCAAGGATGTCCGACACTTTGCGTTGAATATATAATAGCTCGGACTCATTGTTGGATCCGGTGACCAAATCATCGACATAATGGTCGTGTTTAATAATATTGGCTGTCAATATTTTATGCTGACGAGCCCGAATCAAAATAGAAAAAATTGAGTTTTGAACATTGGGACCAACCATCTGTAGGTCGTTCAATGAGAAACCTGAGGAAGTTCGTGCCGATCCATCAAAGACAACACGAGTCTTTGTCGTTTCACTGTTTTGTTTAAACACTGCATGATGGCAAAGGTAATAGGATGGAACGGGATTAATAGTCGGACATTCCTCTAAATAGCCTAGCTCAAAATATTCTTGAATAAAATTGGAATATTGTAACTTTAATTCCGGATTCTTACGGAAACGTTTTTCTAAACACAACAATCGTTTCTTAGCCATTGCGTAAGAATTCCCTAAACAATCTGGAGTATCAATTAGGGGCAGCCTGACACAAAATCTGCCCGATTGCAAACGGTAAGTATTACGATAAAAATGTTCTTCACATGCCTGCTCAATTTTGCTAAAATATTGCTTATCTGGAACCTGCTCCAGTTCCCAAAACTTTGTCAATTGAGAATTAATATTGGAATTATTGCATTCGCCACTGTCACTGATTGAAACATGACACCGAATATTGTTAGGTAACGAACGATTCCTTACACATGGAGGAATAGGGCCGGCAATGAGCCAACCTAGCTTTGAGCTACGTAGCTTGGGCATGTTGTGACCTAATGCTAGCTGATCACATCCTAATAGGTCCCAAAATAGGTCCGCACCTATCAGGATGTCTATAGCCGAAGGCTGATTAAAATTAGGGTCAGCTAACTGTATATTTGTTGGAATCTTTAACCGACTAATATCTATAGGATGCTTAGGAATAGCACCTGTTAATTGGTTTAATACATAAAACGACTGTACGACACTGAAGTCATTATTAAGTGAATTTACTCGGGCAATGCAACTCTTGTTCACATGTTCTGCTAAGTTGTTGCCTATACCTATAACATTTATGGTATTTATAGCACATACCTGTAATGATAGCTTGATCATGAGTGACTGGCTAATGAATGAAGACTGACTTCCACAGTCTAATAAAGCACGCACTCGAAATACTTTGTTTGTTTGAGGATTAATAACATTAACCATGGCTGTTGACAAAATTATGTTATTTTCTATGAAATTATTGCTAATCGAATTATTGACTGATATCTCAGTTAACCCGCGATCTGTGTTAGCATTATTGCTGCTGACTGTACTAGTACTGTTAGAATTAGGTAAATGCAAGAGTGAGTTGTGCCTACGCTTGCACTCACGACAGGGACCCATTTTGCAATCACGTGCACGATGCCCTGTTCGTAAACAATTGGAGCATAAGTGCAACTTAAATGCTTCATCTCGTCGTTCTTGAACACTCTTTCCTAAGAAAGTAGGGCAGTCGTATATCCAGTGGTCACCTTTGCAGACAACGCACTGCCTAGCGACAGAGTCGGTGTTCTGAACTGCAGATGAAAAGGATTTAGTACTACGAGAATTATTATTGTTATTTTGACGTGATTGTATTATCTTAGGTACATCAGCAGACTTGTTTTGATACATAGTTTCTAACACATCAGCGCGATCAGTTAGGAACTTATTGAAATCCTTTAGAGTGGGGACATCGGACAACCTATTACGATGTTCTTCCCACTTCATGGCAGTACGATTATCTAATTTTGGTATAAGAATTTTAATAATTATCATGTCAAGCAATTCATCCTGTTTAGCTAAGCTTGACAATGCTCGCAAATTTTTAGTTACGTGGTCAACTAGAAACCTCAGTGATTTGTCTGATTCACGTTTGTGTTGTTGCTGTGTTGATTCAAAATATAACAATGAATTGAGGTGTTGATTTATAAGTTGGCGCTTGTTATCGTAGCGATCGCATAAGAGCTGCCACGCAGTTTCATAGTTGGTTTCACAAATCTCTAAATTAGAAATAATTCGCGCAGCTTCATTTTCGAGATACGATACTAAATAATGGAATTTATGAATAGGCTTGATTCGCTCGTTGTTGTGAATGAGCGACAAATAGGTATCTCGGAACTCAAGCCAGCGGAAATAGGCGCCATCGAACCTTGCGATTTGTATTTGTGGTAATTTAAAATCAACATGATGACACTGAGATGACTGACCGTGATGACATTGTGATGAATCGTGCAAATCAGATTCCTGAGAACCAATCTTATACTTATCAAGTTGCTCTTCAGCAATTGCAAGATGTGAAGTAAAGATCTGCTCAATTTCATCCCGTTCGTCGATCTCAGAGTCCATATCATCGCAATTAATGACCTCAATCTGATCCTGTAGTTCATCGAATTTGCTAGACATAGCTCGTATTTTTTCAATACTAATTTCTAACTCTTTAACTTGACCTTTTGATAATTTTGAAGAGCATACTATATCTAAATATTTTTTAAATTTCGTTAAACGACCTTTTACCGAGCTACGTTTAGCAAACAATTCCTTCAATTGTTTTGCATTACTGTCTTTATCTTCGCTTAAAGACATCTTGTTAATTAATATTTAATTGTAGCAACAACAAACGATAAACTGGCACTGAGAACTTTCGAAAAATAGTTATAGTTGATTGAGTAGGTAATCTGTACAGTAGTGCCAAATGAAGGAACAAAGTTATGTGTTTGGAATCTTATCTGATACTCCTTCGGCGGCACCTGGGCCCGAACGCAGCCACACGGCAGCGGCGCGGAGGCGGCGCGGCGTGGCGCGGTGCTGGCGCCGACGTAACCCGAACGCGGCTAGCGGTAACCGGCAGCGTCAGGACGGCGACGATGTTTCTGGAATAGTCGGCCGAAAATATTTGAAATAATGTGAACTAGAATAATGAAACGTATTATTGGGAGGGCGACTAAGTTTGGGCTTCAGATTACCTATAGTATAACGAAAACATTGAGAATGTAATTACTGATTAACAATTTTACAAATGACGTAGGTAGTTGTCATTGAACAATCGATTTTAATTTTACTATTTTTCGATATATACTGGTTATTTACTTGAGATAAACTTTGAAGTAGCTAGATACCTTGTTGAATTAATGAAATACACAAGTGGAATGTAGGTACCAACAGCGACCTTTGATAGGAAATAGGTTTAAGTACTATGGGTATGGTTTTGTAGGAATGGCACTTATCTGATAGGCGAGACGGCTGCTCCTGGCTGCACTGATCCTCGCTGGTAGCTGTGGTACTAATAGGTACACGAACTGCTCGCGTAGATGTTGACGGAATCCTCGAGCTGGCGTGGCAGGCTGACGGTGAACCTCGACGTCGTCGGCGTCGTAGAAGCTAAGGCTGGGCGCGGCGCGTTCTGCTGACCGACCTGGCTGGCTTAGTTGTCTTCTATTATAGTGTTCTTGCGTCTGTAGTCCTCCACGATGAATCTTTTGTGAACTTCCTTTTCATAAAGATTCTTTGTCTTCGTACTCGATTCCAATTTTGCAGAAATGTCCTGTCACGGTCGCCAATTTATGTCCAGTAGTGGACATTTGGAAGTTTTACAATAATTAAAACCTCAGTTTCTTCACAAACAGCTTTAATCTTGGATTTTCTTGAATATTACAATATAATAGCGTTTTATAATATAGAAATCGACGCAGCCGTGTACTCAACAAGTAGTAGAAAAAAGGAATAATAAAAATCAAATGTGCGGGTGTGAGTAAAATCACAAAAACTCAGGAAATCTAATGGCATCACTCGCTTGTTCAACTTGATGCTTTGAAAATTACGTCAGGCGTAGATGTGGCGCAGACAGTACTTATATGCAAAGTGTTGACTATACCGCCTCTCTCAACGACCGTCGAGGCGTCTCCCTGCTCTGTGCTTACGACCCTCTATGCGAGATTAAGCTCTATATTGGTGCCTGTAAAGTTCATAATGGTGATGAGTCGCAGTACAGTTTTGTCGCACAAGTGTTATTTGCACATCCATTTGTCGAGTTCACGTAGTAAACTCATTTTTGATTGATTGATATGACGTATTTTCAAAGACGCTGTCAAAGGCTAGTTTTACACAAAGCCAGAATGTACAATACTCGTACGGTCAGCAATGTAAGTTGTTTCACATTTCAGGGTTTTCGGGTTCTATAACCAAATGGCAAAAGACGTCATAATTTTGTCATGTCCATCTGTCAGTCTGTGCGTCTGTCAGACCACAGCCAATTTACTTGGAGATTATTAGCACTTTATCGATGAAAATTGGAAATAAAGTGTATTTTGCGCACCGCTACGTAATCAATGGTGTGAGAAACTATGAAATAAATAATTAAAGGTGGCACTCCCCGTACCTACATGAATGATGGATGAATGATAATGAAGGAGTTTTTATTTTTTTTAATAATTATTTTGCTAGGCAGATAAATGATGAATTTTTGAGATATGGGATATTTTCCGTTACAACCGCAGAAATCCCCTTAACCTAGAAATACTATGTACTAACTTATATTTATGGCCGGTAAAATCGTTACTGTGGATGCGTCATTCAGCCAAACATTCCAATCATTCATCCCGACTACGGAACTCTTCACTGTGCGAGGAAAAAAAACCTGCCAAGTACGTGTCGTCTTTGTTAATTATTGAGTGAACAAAAAGCAATTTATCGAATCATTTTGTGCCAATTTTAATCATAAATGTAAATGCGAAAAGTTTTTGTAGCTGACCGTGCGAACATATCAATTTCACCCGAACTCTCAATGCAGTCGAAATTGGATTTTTAAACAAAGGATACGTGGAAGCGAAATAAAGCAAAGACTCCTTTCAACGGTATTGGCAGAAATATTCAGGCTAGTGCGCGTATGTAGGCGTCGAAGTTATTACACAAAGCGAATTGTGCCGAATGTACTCAGACGGAGTGACCGCTGCAAGATGATGGGTGAAAGTTGTTTCTTGGCAGTATCAATATTGCCATTTGAATATTCGTAGGTTAGGGCCCAGACGTCATAGCTTCATTTTTAATTATTTTACATAGTGTGGTATACATAGTAATTTTATTCTAGGTCTTCACATATAATTAACTATATAACTTCTTCTGAGGGTGTCGATAGCAATCTAAATATACATATAACTGATGTACCTATACCTACAAAATATTGAAAAACATTTTAAAAGAGTAACGGTAGAGTTTCTTGCCCATTCTTCTTCATACGAAAACTATCTTTTGGAAGGGGCGACTAGAATGAATTCTATTTTATTGTAAATAACGTTCCAAAGTGCCTTTTATGTGCCTATTTGAAATACTTAATTGCTTTGACTTTGACAAAATGACGTTCTATCAGCGACAACGATAATGGAAAAGTCAAAAATGTTTTGGACTGTCATTATTTACCGTAAAAAAAATACGAAGATTGTATCAAAGTTAACGGGTAAAAAATGGTCAAAAATCATAGCACTGACCTTCACAAGAGCAGCTTAACCTGAAGCAGTCAAAAGCTTTACAACCCTTCTATAGAAAAAACCTAAAAGCGCAGCACTGTAAAACAAGCAATATCGATATTTATTGTTTTAGCTCTGAACATTTGGAGTACGTCCCTCAGAGCTTTGTGTATGAATGAGTACAAAGAACAAAGGGGTCCCAATTCCATTGCCTTTTTTCAATGGCACGGAATAAAGTGGATGGTTTCGTGAAAAATTGGATATCAATCCAATTACGAGAATTCAGACTAGGATTTAGAGACATAGGTATGGTGAATTTTGATGATTTCTCTGAGAAACTGAGAAAGTAATCAACAGGTACGTTAAAATTACTTAAGCTTTTAAAAAAAAAGCAGCCAAGTGCGAGTCGTACGTACCCGAAAAAAACTTGTTTCTTGTACCTATGGAGCCGCCTGTAATCGTTAACTTCACTTTATTTTTATTATTTCTTGATATAAATGCCATAGCCATATATAAATGCCATGCCACATTTTGTGAAAATTTCAAGTATCTACCTATTACGGTTCAAATGATATAGCCCTGTGATAGACCGACAGACGGATGGACGAAGAACAGTGGAACTTTAATAATAGAGTTGCGTTGACACCCTTTGTGTACGGAACCCTCAAAATATTTTGCTTTTAACTCATCGTTAACAAACTCTAACAGCTTCTCCATGAAATTCAAACTAACATTTTAGATGCGGAAGTTTGGATATTTTGCAACTCAATCATGCCGAAACAACTGAACGGATTTTCATGAACACACGAAGTTCGACCTGTGGCCGTATTATGAAGTATTAATGCCATCATGATTTCAAAAAAGTGCTATCGGTCCTTTAACTAATACTGCTAATGCTGCTAATGCTGCTTATACTGCTAACGCTGTTTATACTGCTTATGCTGATAATACTGCTTATACTGTTAATGCTGCTAATACTGCTAATAAACTAATGCTGCTAATACTGCTAATGCTGCTAATACTGCTAATGTTGCTAATGCTGCTAATGCTGCTAATACTGCTAATACTGCTATGGCTGCTAATGCTGCAATTGCTGCTAATGCTGCAATTGCTGCTAATGCTGCTAATACTGCTTATGCTGCTAATGCTGCCAATGCTGCTAATACTGCTTATGCTGCTAATGCTGCTAATGCTGCTAATGCTGCCAATGCTGCTAATACTGCTGATGCTGCTAATACTGCTAATGCTGCTAATGCTGCTAATACTGCTAATGCTGCTTATACTGCTAATGCTGCTACTAACCAGGTGTTACTTTTTAGTGGCGCAACGCGTCATAAGAGTTAAAATGTTAATTAGTTAACACCGAGTTTACAAACTTTACATTTATTCACTTAACCCGACTAAACATGAAAGTGGGCCTTAGTGTGTTACGCAACTACCCCACAGGTCCATTCAAAATGGCTCTTAAAGTTACAAAACAGGAAACTTACCTGGGTCTATTCAAAATTTTCCCTAAAGTTGGTTCAAAAGCGGCTCTATTGAACAATTTAAACGTGGTAAAATCAGTGAGTCAGTGTAGGAATTAGCACAACGTAGGAGCGAGTCTTGTGACACTGTTCATCACCGGAACAATTGAAATAGGCATTCCAATTTCCTCCGCCTGGAGGCTGTTCCCGGAAATAGAAACGTTTTTAAACGTTATTTTTAGTTGCGTGCGCTTTTCATACTTGGATTTTTGAGTGAGGGTGTTCTGTTCGCCTGGGTTTTGATGCTGTGTGAAATATTCGGTTTGTTTAGGTTTTAGCTGCACAGTTCGCTAGCAATTTTTCGAGCGTTACACAACAAATCAAAATACTAACTCTTTTGGCTGCACATTGTGCCTATAACATTTTACGTAGGTACGTGTTTTTTATGGTAGTACCTACACTACATAAATACGAAAAACTTTATTTCGACAGTCACAAATACGAATTTCAAAATACCGATTTTCATAATTTCGAATGGTTCAAAATTCCTAATACAACAACTCCGATTTATCATTCATCCTATTTTTCTAATTCCGAAATTTCAATATTTCTATCGTTTATAATTACTATTCTCAAAATACCGAGTTACAACAGATCGAATAACAAAGAGACCGAATTAATGATAATTCGAAATATCAAAAATACGAATTCCGATTAATTGGAATTCCGAAATAAAAACGCCTTGTAAAACTGAATAGCTTGAAGACAAATATACGAGTAGAATATGGAATTTCGACGCACAACGCAATTAAATTTAATACGATGCTACAGAATTGCGATGCACGTTACTGCGAAAGACCGTCTCTGCGACACTACTTGACTTCGATGCACGGTAAAGGTTTTTGTGTTGTCATTCGCTCGCTCTTGCATTGTTTTTTATTCATATAGTTTTGTAATATTGGCATATTTTTTATCATTATTGTAGTAATAATATGGCCAGACTCTTTTTAGGACCATTCCCTAATTCCTCGGTAAACAATTACAATTATTATTTACTCCAATAAGTTGTATTTTCCCAAGCATAAAACTCAGTAGCCCTAAAACTTGGCGAGGGTAAGTGAAATCCTTATTAACTGTTCGTCGTGTAATGTGGGCGATTACTCCGCAACAGTTTGTCCCCGAAATTAATTCCGTCCCAACTTGCGTCTACGAGGAAACCTTGTGAGTTTTTTCTGTTTTCCGACAATCTTGGGTCTTTTGTGTGCTGTTACAATATGTTCCTCGGATAAAGGGAGAACATAGTAATAATTTGTGTAACAAAGTAGGTATGTATCTATTTCGGTGGCAGCTAGTATTTCATTTAAAATTGCGCACAAACGAGGAAATAAAAGACAGGAATGACAGGTTTCCAATATTTTAAAGTGCATTCATTTTGTGTCTGTGTGTACTCGAAAACGCTCTGATAGCATTGTCGGTACCTACTCGGAATATGGGTTTAATTTATAGCATACCTACTAGCTTTTGATCGCGGCTTCGCCTGAGTGGTTATCAGAAATTATCCCACGGAAACGTACTACCGGGTTAAGAAGTATCCTATGTCCCAAACCCAAAATTAAGGTCATGGTTTACTTGAATACTAAATTTCATCGAAATCCGTTCAGTGGATAAGTCGCGAAGAGGTAACAGATAGGCAGGGTTACTTTGGCAATTTTAACATCAATATCGACGTATGGATTGTTAAAG
Source organism: Luperina testacea (assembly GCA_927399505.1). NCBI lineage: Eukaryota > Metazoa > Arthropoda > Insecta > Lepidoptera > Noctuidae > Luperina > Luperina testacea. Next base: position 8,947,034 of record OV656768.1, on the reverse strand, counting down.
TACTTGTATTTCTATCTCTTTTAAACACATTTGCTTTATAATGTTTATAATACAGATTCGTAGTTAAACAAAAGTAAACAAACTTATCTGTAAACCCAACCGAAAATCAACACTTACAAAATAGCCGCACACAGCATAAAACCGTGAAGTAAATAAAAGCTTGGTCGGGTTTCCCTTTAACTCTAACTTCTATAAATAAGATGCATTTAAAAAATATACAAACACTTTTGATATTTCGCACCAAGAAAGTTCATTAAAGCTATGTTTCATTTTAGGCATAGATGACAAGTGCTTTGGAAACTTCTGGAATATTCAATGGAGCGGAGCGTCTGAATCTGAACTGAATCCAGCTTGATAATTATATTGACGGCATTCGGATGCAAATCTGCAAGCATTGCCCCTTAAAAATATTGATCAGGTCTTGGAAATAATAGATCTGCACGTTCATGACTTAGGTAGGATATAAGTATGATGTAACTTGTAAGAAGTGGTTTGAACTTTCGGGTTTCGGATTTCCCTACTAAATGAGGTTGCTAATTTAGAAAATCTGAGCATGCGACATTCACATTATAGCACCTACATTACTTTGTAATAATATATTGTTAGAAAAATGTTGAGTCCCATTAGTGAATTCTTTGCAAGCACCGCATGATTTTCAACATAAAATGTAGTAGGTAAGCTTGTATGTATTTCAAATGTAACTGCTTGAAACAATGTTTACCTTACTTGGGAAGAGATTGGAGGCCACGACACAGGAAACGCTAGTGTGGGGTCCAGGGTATTTGTAAAAAATCTAGCACCTAAGGTTCTCAAGTAATCTATTACATGTTTTTTTTTCTGAACTGAATAAAGTTATTATTTATTTATAATTGTAACTGCCTGAAATAATGATATTACTACAATTTTATAATGTTTTTCACAACGTTGTTAACGGTTAGAAATTTAATACTGGGTTTTCTAATACATCTCTTCTTCTATACCCGGAAAAACACCAAACGAAAACATAAAGAAATGAATCTATAGATACAATCCAGTAATTAATGTTCGTTTTTTCATCTAACAGTGGCATTGTTAGAGAAACCAGATTAACAACTAAATTAACCTTGGATAGCTAACTTTTACAGGAAAAATCTTTTCCCGCTGTCACGAAAGAGGGAAGAGGGGGGGAAAATTCAGTAGTAACACAATTAGTATAGTTAACAGTTGGGAGAAATCGCAGTTCTTTCATTTATTATGTTGTTAGCTGGAAGATGATTGAATGTGCCTTTGATTTGGTCCTGTTACAATTATAACTTGATTTTAGGTGCAGAGGTTTTGTTTTTTTGTTTAAATTGGTGAAGCAAAAAGTAAAGGCAATTCTTTTGATGATTTTTTGTCTGATTAATCGCATAGTAGATGCATAAGGTGCTTATTCACAATATGACTTTTGATTAACCGACCGTTACTGGTTAAAACACTCATTTATTTTTACTAGTAGAGTAGCCTTCCGGTTAGACTGGAAGCCGACCCCAACATAGTTGGGGAAAGGCTAGGCAGATGATGTTGAGCAGCCTGTATAGCAACATAGACTACTATCATAGTTTTAAGACCTTTGTAACTAACACTTATTATGGATGTACTAACACTAGTGTTTATAAAAGGGGCTTACAGGACCTAAACGTAAAAGACGCAAGTTTTAGAAAGAATAAAAGTATATGATCGACTATAGTAAACAAAATCAGAAAAAAAATGTTTTTCAGGACATAATGCTGGGTGTTGAAAACAACAAATTTGATGCGATAGAAAAACAAAAAAAACATGAAGATACCTCTAAAAACTTTCTTTTTACAATAAAAACCATAGTTACCTATATACTTATATTATTCTACAAGCAACATACAAAAACACTAGTGTTTTAATTTTTTAGTCCAAGCAATAGATTTTTTGTGAATAGATAATTGCTTCAAATTTTGCAACAAATTATTAGCGTTGTGTCATCGCGCTTCTCTTTCTTTTCTATGCAGTCCAACAAAGACGTGTATGTAAGTACTATAGGCTGACCGATTAACTGAGACGTTGCCTGAGGTAGATGCGCGGTGCGGGAGGGGTGATAGTTGTTACAAGTTGACGAATCACTGAGCTCTCGCATCATGTCACCGCACCCCTCCCGCACCGCGCTGCTACCTCAAGCAACGTCTCAGTTAAGCGCTCGGCCTATAACAAATTGGATTTTATGATCTGTAAAGTAATTAAATGAATGAATAGGAAAATAAAACATTTTTCCCTAGGGACTTGTCAAATATAACGACAGTTTAGTAAAATGGTTTTGCGTTCAAAGATTGTTAATCAAATTAAACCTCCGAACATACGAATTTTCGCTACAAATTACATTAAAAAACCTGGTTAGTGTTTTTGGTTTCACCTGATCACAGCACTTAAGTCGATTGAGAAGTACCTACTTATCTTAAACGATTTCTTCAAACATGATTGATAAATACTATAAATGAAAATAAACGATACAAAAGAAACTGTCACTGATTGATAGCACTTGGGTTCCGTATAATTAATGATCATCATTACTCATCCTTAAAACAGATGAAGGGATTCAGGTAAGTAGCTATATTAATTTCAATTTAAATTGAAGTCGAAAACGATTATTATTTTTAATGTAGATTTTGTTCTGTTCACTTAATTCAGTTGCTTACAATGTATTCTTTGCACCGTTTGAATAATTACTTTTTGACGTGACAACGTCTAATAAATCGATGAAGCTGTCTGCACTGACGAAAAAACATGACTCATGTAGCGTTACCTCGCGGCCTCGCTCTGTAGCGTGGAGGCGTTCCATGGCGGTTTGGAGTGCAAGCGAATATTAACAAATGCAATGCAACTATTCCATCAGTATTTTCTTATGACGTTGTCACGTTCGACTGTCGTCAGTAAACCGACTTTACAGACAACCGATTTTTCTTTTAAAAATATAGGGTAAAGATTCCTGGGTCGGGTAAAGTGTTACTGGGTCTTTCCATCAGGAATTTCTCAGTAACAGCTTGGAGTCTGGATTTGTGCCCAGTTGAAGGTAATAGGCTCGCCTCCTAAATACATGGAACTTAAACATAACTGCCAAAATATGGGTGTATTATAGAAAGAAAGAAAAAGTATTTATTGCGACTCGTACAGGAAGATCACAAACTAAACTAAATACAGCAAAATAAAAATCCAAGTTATAAAAAAAAAGTAACAGAAGGAAAATGAAACAGAAAGTCCTATACGAGGCCAAAAGGCTCCTATCTCAGTATGATTCTACGACATTTAAAAATAAATGTTACAGCGCTGGTATTCTGATAAGGCCCGCTGTAATGTCACGGGCAGTTACAGAATACGAAAAAGTTAATAGGTATACCTCTGCCTAACCCTTCGAGGATTACAGGCGTGATGTTATGTTATGTTAATATCATTGTACCCGTACACTCACATTTCGCTAGTTATGTTTGCACTTTTGCCTAATCCTTCAGGTCGTTCGTTCGGGCTTTTTTTTTTCAGGATGGGATATCATCAAATGACCCTCCCGCTCTGGGTGGAGCGGAAGGGAGTGTCAGACTTTTACTGACTAAAACCCACCCGTGTTCCTTGCTTAGCCCTTTATGTTCCTGGCCAGCGGTAACCCTTTCGGACAATCCCGCTGACCCGGCAGGCTTCGGCCTTCGGATGATGCTGACATCTCTTTACAGAAGCTTTCATCATCTATTTAACGAGTTTCATCTAATCTTATCTTTGTTACTTGTTTTTTTGCTTTTGTAATTAAGTAACAAAGTCAAACGAAATAATATACGAATGCGGGCCATTATTTTCTCTAAATAAACTTGGTCCATTACTGAATTTATGTTGTGCTAGGCTTATCGTAGATTAACAATAGACCCAATGCTTTGCGAAAGTAAACCTACAAATTAGTTTTAGATTAACCAGTATTGACAATCACCAGATTGTATTAGATTAACCAGTATTGTTGGTGATTGTAAATATTCATGATTTTATTGTCGACTAAACATGACACGGAGTGAGAACAGTCGTTCATAATGAGCGCTTTATTTACGCCTAGTTTTATGATTTTAAAATGTTAGCATTTGGTCATACTAAATGAATATCAACTTCTAAAAAAAATATTTACTACATCTATACTAATAATAAAGCGTTTGTTTTTTTGTTTGAACGCGCTAATCTCTGGCACTACCTGTAGGATTTGAATAAAAACCTTTTTGCATTCGATATTCCAATTCTTGAGGAAAGTTATTGGCTAACATCACGCTACGACCATTAGGAGCCAAAAGAAAAAAAAAAGTTAGAAAGAACGGTAAGAAAAAACGTAATAGCACGGGCGTGATGCGTCGAAATTATATAATTAAGATTATGATCATAAATTTTCATTTTATAGGGGTGGGTTGTTGGAATTCGTAGGAGAAAAAAACGAAATTCACGAGAAAAAGGCGCGACGTAAGAGCTAGTCGTTGATAAAAACCAGGAAACATGTCACAAAGACCTTTGGCAAGCGAATTTTTATATAGTACTAGCTTCCGCCCGCGGCTTCGCCCGCGAGGTGTATCGATAAAAACTATCCTATGTCCTTGCCCCGGGATGCAATCTATCTCTCTGCCAAATTTTATCGAAATCCGTTCAGTGGTTTAGGCGTGAAAAGGTAACACACAGACAATCAGACAGTGTTACTTTCGAATTTATAATATTAGTATGGATTTCAAGTCTTACGAGAATAGACACAGAGAATCACGCTTTAGACATGTGTAAATGTGTCTAAATTCAACCCGTACATTCAGCACAAGTGTTTAAATTGCAGGAATTGAATTTCCCAATGACATTCCCGCAACTAGACCCAGCGATGAAAATTTCGGTGCGGAATGGTGCGTTTTAAACTGATTATTGGTGGGTCCGAATCATGATTGGATTTTCTGCATACGTTGGCACTACGCCTGCGAGAAGTGCCGTGGTTGGCCCGCTGATTTATCGAGAAAATCTTGTTAAATACACCGGTGAAACCACGATGGATATTTCGTGAAATTTGGTGAACCGGTTTTGGTAAATTATTGTGGGCGTGATGCGTGTGATGTAAACCATTTTAAGCGTGTTTATGTTATCAGCATAGGAGCTAACACATTTTGTTTTATCTATATCTATCTATATAGACATAGTATAGAACAAAATCACTTTTCTTGTCTGTCTGTGTGACTGCTTAGATCTCCTAAAGTACATAATGGATTTTGATGCTGTTTTTCACCATAATTTAGAGAGCATTTTTTCAAAAAGTTTTTGGTCATAACAACATAATTTTGAGTAATACCTACATTAATATTTAACTCAGATAAACAACTGAAATCTCGATGTCGCCACATCAGTAGACTCTAACTTACTGTGCAAAGCAGTGGCGGATCGCTAGTTGGATACTCTTTTATAGCCCTGTATTTATAATCGTTGTTCAACACTTTGCGGGACACTTAACGCCCCTCGACGTAATAACAATAAAACTTCTATTGTGTCTCGTTCAGTGTCCTTGAATGTGTTAAAGTAAACATCAAAAATGTATGGTTAAAAAGTCGCTAGCTGTTACTTAGGTGGGTAGGTAGGTAGGCCAAAATGTGAATTAAGGATAAGGCTGCCAATTGGTTGGAAATGAAAAAAATTGGGCTTTGTTTTCACGGAAAGTTTATTTAAAGGAGTAAAATTTATGAAAAAAAAATGATATCGGTCAAACGACCACCTCCTGAGTTGATGCACATTTGTGATCGTTTTATGGCATTTTGAATGTTGGCTTTCAAGTCTTGCAAGGTTTGTGGTTTGTTGTGTTAACGCGAGATTACAAAAAACCGCAATGAAAGAGTCTGGCGACGTCAGATCTGGTGATCTGACCGACCACTTCAAATCGCCAAAACGGAAGATCACACAGCCCCAAAATTGGTGTTTCAAAATCTCCATCGTTGCATAAGATGTGTATCGCTCCATTGCATTGTCAAATAATTCTCTATCTGTTTACAACATGTGTCAAATCACAATGACAAAATTGTAACGCCTAGCAAAAATTATGGCTAATTCACATTATGACATTACTTTTGCCCCACCTCGTATAAGGAAATCAAGACCGTTGATATAATAGCTACATATTATATCCCATCAAGTGTGACTATTAGTACCGCACTACTGAGTGAAAAAGTTTCCTTATATCGGAAATACGTCGATGCTTTAAGCTCCGGCTGGCTGCAATACAAAAATACCAAGCAAAGTACAATGCATTAGCTGTTACTAATGCGATTCCCATGTCTGCTAATAAAATGGAATTGTGATTGCTGATATAGCGAAGAAATATGCCTGAAGGCAATCAGAGGTACATTTATGTTGAGTGAACAATAGTGGAAATGAGCTTTGTTTATTGTTGGTCAAAGGATTTTTGTTGGGCTTAATTTATAGTGCAATAAGGTCCATATTTACATAACGTTTTGAAATATTGTCATAACCTTCTTTTTGTAAGACTGTGTTTCTATGAGATGTGTATTATATGTGATTATGGGTTTTAACATTTTTTAACATCGGACTTTCCCTGTTTTCATTTAATTTTTATTTGTTCTTATCTGATGTACCTATTATCATATTAGGTATACTGTGTAAATTGATTTTCTTTCTTTCTTCCTTTCTTTATAAAGGCTCGTTCAAACAGGCGCGACACGACACGCGACACAAAGGAACCGCAAGTCGCGCAACGAGCGGTGCCTTTGTGTCGCGCGCAATTCGCGTCGCGCGTCGCGCCTGTTTGCTGGAGCCTTAATCCCACTAAGAAATCGCTGTGGAAATTCGTGTGTTGTAGAAATCCTTTCATAGATATAAATATATGGCCTATATTATATTACAGAACCTCACTCAATACTTAAAACTAGTTTCAATCAATCAATTGGCTTAAAATAAATAATGCTCAAATATCTCATTACTTAGTTTATATTAGTTAGTTTAGTTATTTAGTTTCAAAACAAAGTTTAATTTCAAGGTCTTATTGGAATTTATTACTCGTTAAAGTTGAAATGAACAAGAAAACTGAAGAGTTTCACGTTCCCGAAGAATCCTGTTTAAAATGTAATTTGATCTACTTGTTTTACTTCTGATTTTAGTTAATCAGCGTTTCCTTTATTAAGACGAACCGACGAAACGATGACATTGATAAATTAATTTTGCTATTCTGTTATGTAGATAAGTATCTAAGGACGGATCAGTGATTAATATAGGTACCTACATAATTTGTATATTTCTTTATTAAATTTAATGTTTCTGAATTTTGTACTAGCTTATAATTAATTGCGATTTTAAACTTTAACCCCTTACTAATACACGTTGTATAACATCTGTATAGTTACACAACGCTTTGTCTTCTTTCGAAAGTCAAATTACTGACGACTGAAAGAGAGATATCGGTGTGTAACTATTCATCAGATATAATACGTTTATTAGTAAGGGATTAGTGAAATATCTTGACTCTAACCATCGTGTAAAGTAACATGTCCTATCTAATAGAGCCGGGTGATCTGTATCTCAGATACCTTTCTCTATTCAAGATTGTGCATTACATTAATATAAGTACCTGTAATATGAGATAAATTAAGATTTATGATTACAATTTTATTATTAGGCTTTAGATGTAGTTTTCATTTGTTGCAATTTCTTATTCTACAATTATTTTTCCGTATGTTTTATTCTACAAGAATATCGAGTCTTCTAGCTGTAGCAAATGATACAAATCTGTCGCACCAATATCTAACACTGCTGTTCTCCAACATTGTCACACTGTGCTTGTTGTGTTTATCATACACGTGAATCTTGTTGACCTGCAGTAGGATTCACCACGTACAGGTGAAGTGGAACTTTATAGTAAGCAGGTTGAACAACTTTCCCCTTTTATCCGTGTGCGATACGTTTGATGTGTGCAAAGGGTGTGCGTTTGTTTACAAAAGTGCGTTCTCAAAGAAAACGTAAGCAAAATATCAGCGCCCCTATTCACTAAGGCGAAGAAGTAACGAACTGCAAGCAGTATATATCTACTGAGTTTGACACATATCATGTCTTGTTGTTAGCAAGTAGCACTTTATAGATTAAAATTGTGCTAAACATGCTATGATTATACGAATGAACCCCTAAAGCTCTGGCCAAATTGATGGGAAACCCGCATGAGATGCGGGACACGACAGCGCGCGTCGATTGTTTTAATAATCAAGAAGTCACGCGACACATCGCACCAATATCAAAACCTTTATAGAAGTTAGTGCTCATACAAACGAGAGACACGCGACAACATGCCGCTCGTGTTTTTGAGCACCGTACTCGCGGTGTCGCTCGTGTGTATGCAGATTTAGTTGAGACAATCGGTGTGAGCACGTCCTGAATCTCGAGCGGAATACACCTCCGTCTGGCCAGAGCTTGAAGGGTTACAATAACTCGTGAATAAGCAATTAGGACAAACTACGTCATTAGATACACTAATGTATTATCCGTATCACAGATATCTAGCAGCAATTACTTTTATCACATAAGCAATTCTAAGTAACACGAGCCCCAACTTCAGAGAGATAAATATCACTTGGGAGTTACCTAAGTGAGTACTTGAAACATTTATGCTAACGCGTGCTACAAAGTAGTTCTCGCAATGTTTATATTTAAACGGAGTAATTGAACGACATGGCATCCAGGTCTGAAGGGAGATAGTTCGTGTAATCCTTCATTATTGTTGTGTTGTCATTGTTAAAATAGAGTTTAGGTGTTAGTGGTATGTTTTAGTCAATCATTCATTAATTTATTCAGCCGAAATACGTCCACTGCTGGACATAGGCCTGTAGCGGTATCTACAACGCCACAAGCAAACAACGCGTCATATTGACGTCACACAAAATCCTGCATCGCGCAAGCAGAGTTTACCGCGCAACTAGCATAGATACAACGGCCCCACATGAATCATCGGGCAGTTGCCCGCCAGACACAACACCCGTCTGGTCGGAGGATCCTCCCTTTTCTATAGAGTATGAGTGAACTTTACACTCTGTTCCTCATACCTCTATAGGCCTCCCCTAAGCACCGCCACTTCGACCGTTTCTGTGCTTCCCACATCCAGCGGATTCTAGCGGCCTTCACAAGGTCATCGGTCCACCTTGTTTGGGAGGCCTTCCAAAACTACGTCTTCCAGTACTCGGTCGTCACTCCAGAATCTTTGGCCCTATCAGCAATCTATTCTGCGATCAATGTGCCCTGCCCATTGCCGCTTAAGTTTGGTAATTCTTCGGGCTTTGTCTGTTTTAGTGTTGAACAATTATTTCGAAAACCAACTATTACATATCGACACCCTTAGTGTCTTGAAAAGTAAGTTAAGCCGAGGGTCCCGGCTGTCATTCCTAGATCTTTGACAATCTTTACATAGTCAGGAGCCCAAAATATTTGACAACCAGTATTACGAAGGGGTATTGTGTTACCCAGCAACTCGGCTGTGGCAGTCACTCCATCTAAAATACTAGTATTCAGCTGCATCCAGTTAGATTGGCAGCCGACCCGAACATAGTTGGACTTGGCAGATTGATTGAATTATTTCGAAAACGAACGCCGTTTGAGTACTTATTTTTTTAAAATTTGATTTGTCCTATTAACACACCTTACACGTGTTCCCTTCAAAATGTACCTTTAGTGCTCCTTTAGAAGCGAGTTAAGATCGGCTTCATTGATCATCACGGCAATAGATATATGTGTATATTCATAAAATCATTTGCAATTAGAGGATAATTATATTGGCGAACTTTACATTAACCATAATGATCCACCTAATAATCTCTAACATTTAAACGAAAAACCGAATGATTATTGATACGAGTATCACGTTCAAACACGACTCTTTATGATATTTGTGTAGGGTGACAGCCTCCCGAAGTTAAGCAAACTCATTTATCTGTGGTTTGCCGCCGCTTGGAACCGTGCCGTCCCAACCGTGTGTGTTTTATATACCTATTTTCCTTGCAAAGTCAATGGAGTGTGTATTTTGTGGGCCAATTTTCTGCTAAAATACGTCGCTGTTTAAAAGTTGTGGAGATAAAACAAATAGGTGGAAAATCGCAAATTTTCCAACCTACGTATGTATTAACTTTTATACTCTTTGTATATTTAAGTCTCTATTAATCTATGAGTTTTTATTAACTTCATAAAGACTATCTGTCCACTTTTTTGCGGCTCAAAGCGCAGTAATAAGATTAAATACCTTTCTACCTCTCAATCACAAAAGGGGGAAAATCACAAAGAGATAAAAGGCACGTTGGTAAAACAATAATAAAGCACACATGCCCGCGATATGCTCATAAAACATTTATGTTTCTTTTAGCAAATTATTATAGAATAATGCATGTTTATGTCTATCGTATCTTGTATGTAAATAAGGCTCATTTTTGATTACTCTTTGTGTAGCTGCCTTTTTTCGAAACAATGAAATTAACAACAATGGTATTAACAGATGAATGGGGTGTGTTTTGGAACGAAGGACTTACGATAAGAGTAAACTGGTAGAAATCGCCATGTGACGAAAAGCGTTATGCCCCGTCCATGCGACTTCGGCATGGTTTTCGAGGGCGCTTAAGCCCGCGGCGCTTAAGTGAGGTCAAAATGAAAATACCGGAGGAACATTTTCAAAATTCTCGGCGTAGGTGTCGATTTAATTTTTTTTAGCAGATGACTCGCTTATGCTGTTATTCGCTTTTACTGTTAAGGTCATTATAGCTTCTCACTACTACAATGGATACTCGGCTAGTTTGTTTATTTTACCTGCCTGATGGAAATATGGCAGTAGTTCCTCTTTGACTGTCCAATACTACCTGTATTAGCAGTATGTGGATGTGATTTACGACCAGTAGGTCGTAACTAAGTATAAGTGATAGTCCATTGGTTCAAGCATACAAGAAGGTAGGTGCAGCCAGCTAAAAAAGTTTGATTAACTCTTCAGTTTCTTAATGAGATTAAACAAAATGATTGATTAAAAATGGGAACAGAAGTAAAATTAAAAATATATTAACTCAAAAAAACTACAAGTATGCGGACAACAAGTATGCGCGCACGTCTTCGACCGTGTTCGGTAATGGAGTGGTGCGGGCGGCGGCCAGCCTGCTGCCGCGTTGTAGTTTCGCGCCATGCCGCGCCCTTCGCGCGTCTCCTGGCGCGGACTAACATTTACACCTTGTCTGCGTGAACACTATAAAAAACGGGGGAAAAATTCACCAAAAAAATAATTATTAAGATAATTCGTTTTCTCATACATTCGTTTTTATTGATTCTAAGGCGCTACGAAGTTCGCCGAGTCAGTTAGTTGTATATTTGGAGGCGGATCGAAAGATAAGATAGTTCTATAATTCATTCCTGACCGCCGACTTTTTATTTTTTATCCCAAGTCGCTGAACAAAATGGCTGATCTCCTTTCCCTTTGAAATCTGTAAATCATTTCAAATTAAACCAATAAAAAGTTTTATTGACGAGCTTACGTCAACACCAAGTTAATTTGTTAGAAGTAAAAGCGGGTTTTGACAAAGTTAAATTATGTTGAGCGAGATACTTGAAAATTTGAGGCGTTAACACAGTTATTTCTTATCGGCACGGCGCCAGGTAAGACGATTTGCTTGATAACACAGTGAGTAAGGTAGTGGTTGCTTGTCATATTGACGTGTAAAAGCGTCTTAAAAGATCTACTAACAGAAATAAAAATTTCATTTCGTTCATTAAAAATAATGAGAAACAGAACCATTCATTTACCTACATTGATAATGGCTGAAAAAGAAAGGTTAAAACTAACTCAACTACGACAAAAACGTCACCTAAAAAGTATAAACAACACATCGATGTCAATTTTTGTTTTTTTTTTTTCGTTTTTCGTATAGCCGGACTCACACGTTATCTATACGATTTATGCCTTAATTACGTGACTTAGTAATGGCGCTCGTTTGTCAAAATATACAACGAAAAGTTTAGGATATGGGGCAACAGACAAACATACATACGTAGCCTGTTAAAATCATAACCCAAGGTAGTTTGGTTTGGTTTAATAACATGATGGTTTTAAAGTCCTCTGTTTTTCACCTAGTTCATCTTCTTAGCGTTTTTCCAACTATGCTGGGGTCGGCTTTCAGTCTAGTATTTTACATGGAGCGACTACCTATCTGACCTCCACAACCCAGTTACTGGGTGACACGATACCCCTTGGTAAGACTGGTTGTCAGGCTTTCGGGCTTCTGACGACCCGTAACGACTGTCAAAGATTCACGAATGACAGCTGGAACCAACAGCTTAACGTGCTTTCCGAGCCACGAAGGGGTCTCGGTATGTAAAAATGGTCACCCATCCACAGACCAGCCGCGGCAAGCGTTGCTTAACCTGATCTATCGATCAGTGCGGCTGTTATCACTTAGCCACAAGCCCCTGGTATTTTTCACTTAGTTAAAGCACGAACATTCTTTAAATGAAAAAAAAAAATGGTTATTTACTACTCGTTTGGTCCGAACACGTAAAGTAACTCGAAAATAAAGCTTTCAAAGAAGATTACTTATTTGGTCAACTGTTCAAACATTAAAGGAACATTTTTAAATATGGAAGCTTTTTGTAACTCTCCAAAAGAGAATATTTTATTAATGCAAAATATACCGTTGCAACCATTAAGAGCATACATAAATGTTTACTGAAGTACTTTCATAGATTTGAAGTTCCCACCTTCGTTTCTGGCCTCGGCCATAAAATATTCGTAGACTGCCTACGACTGTAGCATATTGACGTAGCACCTTCTACGCCGTAGAGGCCTACGCCGCAGCAGTAAATCATAGCTGACGGTGCAAATGGGGAAAAATATTGCCCCATTAAGTTTAAAGGAGTTCTTTGGGAACATTCGTAATCAGTACGGTTCAAGTTGTTCCCAAATAAAGAACGGTAATAATTGCTTCTAATAAATTAAAGTCACTCGGCGGAAACGTTTGACATTAATTTTATTTTCCTTTTGTTGAAATGGGTTCTGTATTGTTTAGGCCAAAATACTAGTAATTCAATTGTTTAATTTCTTATCTTTGTTATGATTATATCGGTAGTATAGGAAATGATCGCAAATATTTAATGACATTCATAGATCTCACATAACTGCTTGGTTGCTCCATTTTTGCATTTACACATCCTACCAAAAAAATCTGTTTAATCGCTAATTTTACCAATGCCAGATAATTTTATAGGAGGAATAATTTTGAATTTTTGACAGGTCTTCCATACAAAACTGTCAGACGTCAATTTTATTCCACGAATAAAAATGATCTGTCATTTGAAAAATCAGCCCTTATCAACTTTTACATCACTCACGTAACAGCGCAATATTTCAATTCTAGCTGGCAGTACACAGCAAGTGTTTACTTTACTATAAAATTAAACTAATCTTTGTTGACGTGGGTAGGTTTTAGGATTAAAATTATTGATCATACTTTAAAAATATCTTTAAACAAAAACTACGGTACTTTTCTAAGAACCTAGCGGGGTGCTGCTAGTACATAGATAAAAGTTTCGATAACTCAACGGCTAGTGAACGGATTTGGATGAAATTTGGTAGGTAGATAGATTAGACCTAGATTAACGTAAAGGCTACATTTCATCCCGAAATAACGCCGAAGTAGCAGGCAACAGCTAGTGTTTGATAAAAGTCGTTTTTTCGAAAATTTTCACTTTTTCGAAACGTATAGTTCAAAAATGGGTGGGAATTCGAAAAAAGTATGTAAAATACGTATAAAAGTTGTAGAAAATTGTATTAGCTTTCATTACGTAGAAGATTTTTTTTCTCTACGACGCACCGTTTTAAAGATACCTATTAGCGAAAACTCAAAAATGGGAACTTTGATTCTCCCCTCACAACTCACCTCCTAGACGCGGGGACTTTTAGTATGTTTACTCCCTAGGCATCCTGAACAACTTTCTGAAGAAATCGCTTAGGGCCCAGCTTACGCACTCTACGACTGCTTTGTTAAGTGGATTATACTTACAGAAAAAAAATAACTCAGACAGTTGGAATTATGTTATTTCTTTACTTCGTCAATAAACCACTGTCTCAAAGACATGAGTGTTTGCGGAACGTTCCGCTCTCTTATTGTGTAGGAGTAATAAATGGACTAAAAGATTAAATAAAGCTAATATACCGCCCGCAATATTTTCTGATACAAGTCTTCGTAATATATATTAATCCTTACTCGACCTTTCTGCACATGCACATAAGTATACATAGCATAATATATAAATACTTTGTTCTAAAACTTAGGTCTCTGAAAGTACAACAAAGATACCTTTTTGTTGTATGAAAACCCAAATAAGGCTTATGCCTACTCTTACATACATGGGTTTTAGATTATCGGAATAAAAGTACGTAGATGCTTTTATCGTATTTATAAAATGGTATATTTAAGTGACCCTCAATATGTTTTTTATAGATGCAGCCTTTTGTCGAACTAAGTCGAACCAAGGCACTTAGCAAAATATTGTCGGAGTCAGAAGAATCACAGCGTACCTACGTATTCTTATGCAGAAAAAAAAGAAAGCGCAAAATTGCGTTAACAATAGCCCGTCGCGTCGTACCTTTCTTCGCAATGATTTAAGATCTCATTATTTCTGGAACAGATACTCACGAGCACAACGCAACTGAATGGATGATTTAGTTTGAAACATGACTGAACTTGATATAATAGGAAGTGGATTTTAAGCGTCTGTTGGAAATAAAATAAATAATTTTATTTTATTTATTTCTTTCGAGGGCTGCTTCGAGGTGGCGTGGGAAAACAGCTCCTGGAACGACTTGGGGAGGCCTTTTCCCAGCAGGGGGACAGGAAAGGCAAAAAAAATCACGTTTGTATTTGTCGGAGATGCCAACCCTCCGGGGTATATGTAACAGATATATAAACATATGCTTAGTGTCAAGTGTACACCAAGTGTACATAACAGTGTCATTGTTCTATTGTCAATGTCACTGTTAAAACAATGGCTTCACTGCGCCCATTCAACTACTCCGACGCGTGGGATGTTTCGACAGGTAGGCGGGGAAACGTGTGAGAGGTTAATGGAAAAACGCAATAAAACTACCTGGGGATCCAACTTATAACTTCATGCCCAGTACTCGCGCTAACGATCTCTAGATCAGTAGTCAGAAGATAATGCCTTTTTTATTATTATTATAATAATCTCTGACAAACAAAACAATAACTTTTTTCATCGGTGATAAACTATACCATCATAAATCTTGCAGAAGTTGACAATCATTTTGATGTACCGTTAGCAATATCTCGTTCAAATCATCGCGGGACCAATTTGTAACGACGCACCTGTGCCTCGATTGAGATCAAACAAGCTTCTGTAGGCACTGAACACATCGTCTTGAGTTACGTGTCTACTTACCTCGGCATAAAGGTATTATATATGTAAAGGTACTGTATGCTTGTCATCCCTAGCTTGACGACAATGTCAACTGTATGAAAGGGGTGACCCTTTTTTATAAATAAAAATAAAATAAAAATCGTTTATTGTCAGGCGTCATCGGCCCATAGCGTGTTAGTTTTACCAAAACTTAAAAAACTATGTTAGTAGACTACAACTAGAGTACAACAACAAAAAGAAAAACACCGCCACCATTTCGAGGAAGATCTATCACGTCCCATGTCTGACATGTAGCTTGATAAACCTATCCATTGTTGGCCCTTCCAACCTATCTGAAAAAACCTTCAGAATGCTGTTGCTGCCTCCCCTCACCCTGCGCATCACTGATGCCACCTTTTTGCGCATGATCGCGAAATAATCGTCCGTGTGCGCATCAGCGAACATCCCAGACGCACTACAGTGAGGCGGAAGCCTCAGCAGCGCCCTGAAGGCATTGTTATATTGGATGCGCAGTGCGCTGTCTGCTTTTTGGGTATGATTAGCCCACAGACTGCTGGTGTAAAATACTTGACAAAACGCCTTAAAAAGTGTTATTTTACCGGGTGCTGAGCAACCTGCAAACCTGCGTGCCAACATATTTCCCCTCACAGCCAACG
Organism: Luperina testacea; assembly: GCA_927399505.1. Taxonomy (NCBI): domain Eukaryota; kingdom Metazoa; phylum Arthropoda; class Insecta; order Lepidoptera; family Noctuidae; genus Luperina; species Luperina testacea. Next base: position 8,930,955 of record OV656768.1, on the reverse strand, counting down.
CCCTGCGCTCTCTCTCCATATCTAAATCATCCTTAAGATCCTCCGTAACAATATGGCCCAAATATTTAAATTGGGATACCCTCTGCAAGGGTGAACCGTTTAGTTCTACGGGAGGGACATTTGAGGGACTTTTATTTCTTCCTCTAAACACCAACAGCTCACTCTTTGTCGGATTATACTTTAGGCCATGCTGCTCGGCGTATCTCTCACAAATGGTCAGTAATTTCCTAATTCCACCGATTGTGGGGCTCAGCAGCACCATATCGTCTGCGTAGCTTAAGTTATTTAAACTAACTCCGTCTATATGGCAACCGACATGTGTGCTGCTAAGCTCAACAAGCAAGTTGTTAACATATATATTAAACAGTCTCGGGGAAGTAAGACCTCCTTGCCTCACACCACATTTGAGTTTATACGGGTCCGACAATGCATTGGACCATTTTACAAAGTTCCTCTGCTTATCATACCAGAGAGAAAGTAATGAAACTAATGACGTAGGAACTCCCGCCTCCCGAAGCTTCTCCCATAATACTTTATATGACACCAGGTCGAACGCTTTGGAAAGGTCCAGGAAACAAGCATACACGGGTGTTTTTCTGTCCGTATAATACTTGATAGTGTGCTTCAACGCAAGTATTGCACTCTCAGTAGACAGCCCAGCACGAAAACCAAACTGTGTGTCGTGTAGCTTTGTATACCGACTGAGGTGCACGTCAAGCACACTATCAAGCACTTTCGCTATCACCGTTGCCAGTGAGATAGGCCTATAATTCCCTTTGTCCGCTATGTCTCCCGTCCGATTCTTTACAATAGGTACGACTAATGTATCCAGCATCTCCTGTGGTAGATAAGAATGCCCTACACATAAATTAAAAAACATAGTCAATACTCTTGGCAAGTGCACACCCGCATTTTGAAGGTGCTCAATGCTGAGTCCGTCATGACCAGGAGATTTTCCCCGTTTCATACATTTAATGACATTTTTTATTTCTGAGCACGTAAACCTAAGGGGTGTTCCTGACCGACCTGACTCAGCATCGTTCACCCTTACGACAGACTCTAGAGTTGAGCTCACAATAAATTGTTCCCTAAATATATTAGCTATTCCAGCGAGATCACTCTCACCCTCCACGCTAGCTGGTAAGCTTGGAGAGATATTAAGCTTTTTAGTGCCTTTCCAGAACGATGAAAAGCATTTCTTAGAATGGAGCGAGGCCAATATATCCATTTCTATTTTGTCTTGGTTCTTAATTACCCATTTCAATTTTGATTTAAATACCTTACGACTTAAAATCATATCCTCATAAATAGGCCCACTACTGGGTTCCCCATACCAAATCCATAATTTAAACTTAGACCTTGCTTGAGCGTGAAACTCTTTGACATGCTTGTTCCAGCCTTTTATACATTTCTTTCTAATAATGCCTTTAGAGACTTTGTTTACACTAGCTGCTTCACTCAATATAGTTACCATGTCTTTATACATCGAATCCAACAATGCCCTATGGTGGGGATAATCACAAAACATATCAGCACATAGTTCAAAGTCCTGAGGAAAATCTAAGCTTTTTAATTTATTGTTACAATGAGACGAGTATTCTTTTATTTCATCGGGACTTCTTTCACCCCATCGAACACCGTTAAGCGATGATTTCATTACACAAGTTTTTAATCTGATAACATTTACATCACATTCTATTTTCAAGGTTAAGGTATAAAGGTTTTTTCAATTAAGTAAGATTTTGTACCGTAAAACCTAGACTATTTTTCGTAGAGATTATAGTCTAGCAAGTCAATTCAAATTACTTTGTGTTATCAACGAAAATACAACATATTATGATGAATAAAAATACGTACCAATAGTTGCTTCGAATGTTAATGTTTATCTGAAACATAAAACAAAAACATTATTAGACTATTTATCGAAATGCTTCACAAATACCTAATTATGAAATTTCTATTGACAGTTCCCATCATTCTTCTTTTAAGGCATATTTACTCGATACCGTATCGGTCATGAGATACAGTCGCCAGCATATCAAGGTACAATCTGTCAAATTTCTTTTATAGATTTTCAACTTTATCACTAAAGCATAAGGTTCAAGATTGATTGGGAAAATTTGACAGTTTCGGGTAGCTTGTTGTGCTGGCGTCTGTACCTATCGATACCTACTCGGTTAGAATGAAAAGTATCGATGCTTATTTGTATCGGACAAATTTTTCGTAGGAAGTATTAGAGGCAAATAAAAACAGTAAGGGCATAGTCTAAGTTTTTATTAAAATTTATTAAAGTATTTATTGCACATAGCTGTTTTCTATTTTTTTTTGCAAAATATAGCCACAGCTCAGACTTTTGGGTCCCATTTTCACCGATTTGATTACCTTATTTCAAATTCAGTCACAGATAACAAACAAATAAAACGCAAACCGCACGTGTTGAGTAATTTACAGAAATCGTAAACAAAACAAAATCGTCATAATGGCGTCTGCGTCTATTATATATATGTGGAAGGTTGCCAATGAGGGTTTTCGTGAAAATTTACGACACCAGTTGGCACCACTGTGACAAGAGATCTCCCAATATAAAATATATGATGACGTTCATCATTCGATTCATTCATTCGTTCATCATTCAGTCATGACTAAAGAAAATATAGGCTCTTTGACAGCTGCCTGGACCTGACGTGTCAGTGCTGCCACCTAGCGAACGTCATTTCAGAAAATCTCATTGAGCAGTAGAAAAGATGCGTTCGAAACATAAATTCAAATTGGACACCCTATCATAGTGCAAATAATCTGTTGTGCACACTCGTTTTTGACAAGTAATCACTAATCAGTGGTGGGTGACCGATCGAGTATCGATTCAAGTACTTACTTCACGATACTACTTGTTACTCAGTTCTAAAGTATCGATGCCAAAAGTACTTGGTATCGAAAGAAAAGTATCGAGAAAGTACCTACTTGTATTTACTCGTATCGTTTCATCCCTACTGTAGAGTCATAAAACACACACAAGATAATAAAAAATACACAACTTCCAAGGAACTCAGAAGAAAAACGTGCTTATGATTATGTTCCCCCAAATATGATATCGAAGAGTCTTTACACCCTTTTTACGCTCGGTATATTACTTTACGTACCTACCTACTTCTTATGCAAACTGCAAACACAATAAGCCACACACGAAATAAAACTGAGTTGAAAAAATAATAAGGATGCTCGTTCAGCTCGTTGCGCCCTATTTTATTTTAAACAAAAGAATAGTACGTACCCATACTTTTTACATCTACTGCGGTAACACATGCATTTGCAGAAGTCAGCAAATTATAAGCATATAAGTACGAGAGCTGTCATTATTCAGTCAGTGGACTCAGTAGTCCACCACTCAGTAGTTCTTGCATATTATATTTTTTTTGTGGAAAAAATGTGTTGTGTGCGTTATTGTAAAGGGTCAGTTTGGCAATGATGGTACAGGTAAGGTAATATTTTAAGGGATATAGACCTTTAAAATATTACCTTACCTATACCGAATTATCTTTTACAGAGCACTATTCCAAGTCCCACTTAGTCTGGCCTTAAAAATTATTCAGTACATAATTTTGAGTTATAGTTTGCGCGTCGATGTCCTTGACGACCCGGTATATACCTCTTTATCTTATTCTCGGCAACTGCCCTTACTTTAGTTAAATAATAAAAGTATTACTGTTACTTTTGAACAAGCATCTTCTAAATATTTTAAAAACTTTGTAGTCAAATAATGTAACCGCTTCAACGAGATGCACGTCGGTCAAGAACCTACAGTACTTTCAACTTGGACTCGGTTCACGAACTCCCTTTGAGCATTTCAACTGTACATTTTACATAAGCCTGCTAACATTCCATTGCCAGCGTTCATTGTTCTTATTGTGACCTTCGCTGTGTTCTCTTTTTATAGGCTGTCTCTTGTTTGCTCGTTAATTATCTGTGAAGTAATTTTATTCATTATCATCATTCCAGCCGAAAGACGTCCACTGCTGGATATAGTCCTCCCCCAAGCACCTCCACTTCGACCGGTTCTGTGCTTCTCGTATCCAACGGGTTCCTGTGACCTTCACAAGTCGTCGGACCAGCTCGTGGGAGGTCTTTCAACGCTACGTTTTCCGGTACGCGGTCGCCACTCCAGAACCTTTCGGCCCCATCGGCCATCTATCTGTGAAGTAATTGTGAGGTATATATTGGCGGTATTCTTCGTCAGAACATTGTCCGGTATTAACGACCTTGAAATGTTGAAAAGTTTGGTGACCACAGTCGTAAATAAAAATTGTGCCCAAAAGGAATTTACTCGAGAAAAAAGTATGTAGTTTGACCTACCGAAACCAAAAAAATCTGTTCCGCGGAGTAAGAAAAGACTTCAACAATCTGTTAAATAAAAAAAAAACAAGTTTTAAGTTGACAGGAAAATTTAAGTTTAAATTTTACTGTTAGTTTACAAGCAGCTTCTGTCCAAGGTCTTTTTTCTTTAAATGTTATGTACACACCTATAATTTGCTGTATACATTAGCAGTAATACCTTTCCTAAATACTTTTGTAAACCAATGTTGGATGTATTTCTGTTGATGTTCTTTACTACGTAAATAATTCAACATTCTCTCGGTGCGGTAAAACTAGCCATTAGTATCAAGTTAAACGGTCATGTAACTATAAAACAGACCTCACTGTAGCCGTACCTATTAGTTAAAGTAAACTCCACTACCTCCTATTACAAGACTTAAAAACTATGTCAACGTCAGTGAAGCGAAATCACATCCATTTGCAGAAAGTCTGACTTCATCGCTTTAAGCCAAGAAGCGCTTTTCTTCTAAAGGATATAAGCTTACACCACCATTAATTTTCTAATCTCGGGATTCGATTAAGAAACTGTAGATTTTAGATTAAAACCAGAGTTAAAAAGATAAGGAACAGTATATATATATATCTACTCTTTGCCAATGCTAATATACATAAAAGATCGTTTTTTCTCATCTTGTTAATATTTGTTTAAGTTCCGTTTTGAAACGGATTTGCTTTCGGTCAGAATTTGAAGAAATTATTTAAACGTTATGCTTTGCATAAAGCTTGATACTTAATTTATTTTTCTTCTGATAAATAAATATCATAATCAGCCTATAATGTTCCCACTGCTGGGACACAGGCCTCTCTGTGATAGGAATGGGCCGTAATCCACCACGCGAGCCCAGTGCGGATTGGTAGATGTCAAATGTTTTCGAATATAAATATAGGGCAATAAACACGGTCCTGTTTATTATAAACAAATTGAAATAATAAAAGCAACCAACAAGCCATTAACAACTCCAAAAACCGAAAACCATGCGTTGACCATACAAGTCTTCCATAACCCGCAACAAGGCACATAATACCGTCGTCATATCAATAGCGTCACACAAATCAATACCATGGTGATACCGTTGCAAAGCATTCAATAGGCCTATCAAATGGGTGACCATTACCTTTGTGATGCGGCTTTCAACCACTTCTGTGGTGTCTCACTCCGGCTAATTAGTTGCCAGTTCGACTGAATGCACCCTCCAATCTGGGATTACATGGAGCTACGTTCATTTTATAGGTAGGTAGGGGCCTGGGATATGAACGTCGGAATTTAAGTCATTTGGAACCGGCGGGTGCGATGTATCGTTATTTTATGCGTTGTTGGCTGACTTATTTGGTTTTTGGCTTTTCGGGGTTCCGTAGTTAAATAGTAAAAGCATGTCGGTAGCTTAGCGAGAGTATTATGCCCGTTTTCACTAACACCAGGAAACAATAAATAAATGCTTAAATATTATTACACTGTGACATTTTCAAAACTCTTTGCACTGAGTCGAGCGATGAAAATCAAAAAGTGCGTTTTTTTTTTCGGCATTCATTTAAGTAGCTAGTTATTAAGGTAGCTAGTAGTGAGGGAGGGGCCCGTGGCTAAATAATTGGTTGTGGTTGGTCTGCGGATGGGTGACCATCTTTACATGCCGAGACCCCTCCGTGCCTCGGTAAGCACGTTAAGCCGTTGGTCCCGGCTATCATTTGTGGATTTTTGACAGTCGTTACGGGTAGTCAGAAGCCCGAAACTCTGAGAACCAGTCTTAACAAGGGGTATCGTGTTACCCAGTTACTGGGTTGTGGAGATCAGATAGGCAGTCGCTCCTTGTAAAATCCTGGTATTCATCTGTCGACCCCAAAATAGTTGGGAAAAGGTTAGGTAGACGCAGATGATGATTTAAGTGTTACCAAGTCCGTGTCACGTGCTATAACTTCAATTCTCTAAAACCAAAATACAATCAATTTAGTGAAAGCAAAAGTGAGATAAAATATATTACTTCGCTAGTTCGTTGCAACATCAATTCACAAAATAAAATATTATATTTTGTCTAGTTCTTGCTGTGAAAACGCAAAGTAATGAATTCTGTTTCTGAGAAAAATTAAACACAGTTAATCAGTACGTACGCTGTAAAAGGTTCATTTATCCTTAGTGTAAGGTAAGATTAAAACAATTACGCAGACTCAGTTACCTGAGTATCTACCCTACCCAGAGTTTATACGTAAGCACAATTATGTGGGGTCTAAAAAATTCTTCGCTTGATGAAAGCAACTAATATACCTAAAGACAAAAAAATATGTATGTATTAATAAAATTAGGCAATTACTAGACTTTTTGAAAAGAAACAAGAAAATAATTAGGGACCTAGAAAATTATTATGAAAGTTGTTGAAATTTTTTAAAGGTTTAGGGACTGGCTCAAAAGGCTGTTCAACTGAAATGGGACTGGGCAGGACATGTCTGCGATATTATATGTAACTTTGACACATAAACCTTAAGGAATAAATCCTCTTAATGATGGTGAAAACCACATCAAAATCCGTTGCGTAATTTAGAAGAACTGCGCGGTCACACATACAGACACGAAAAGCGTAATATGTATGGTTAGAGAAGAAATAGATAATATAATATAAAGATTTCCACAAATACTTTATAAAATACAAAACATCTGCATGACTAATTGGCAACCTTATATTTTAAATTATAAACTGATTAATACGTAGTGCAGAAGGCCTAAAAAGTAGTTATCTACTTTAAAAATTCATCAATGAACGTTGTTCGACGTGACGCTGACGTAGGCTTTTGTTTTCGTTTGTTTGGCTAGCCTATACTAAACCACTAAACGGATTTCGATAAAATTTGGCAGAGAGATAGATTGCATCCCGGGGAAGGACATAGGATAGTTTTTATCCCGATATTCCCTCGGGATCGACATTTATGCGGGTGAAACCGCGGGGCGCTGCTAGTAATGTACCTATATATTAGTGATAGTAGTCATGGCAACCAATCTCAGCGGAGATTAGCCAACCACGAGGAAGATATCATAGTGAATAAGTGTGTGCGTAGACACAGGCGCACTCAAACTCATAGTCCGATGGAATGGCCATCCGACACAACAGGACACAAACCAGGAGCAGGACCAACGGCTTCACGTGCATTCCGAGGCACGGAGGCATCACACCGCCAACTTCCAACCTCCGGGATGTTACTGAGAAATTCTACTGAAAAAATGTTTTACCTACCTTTCTATAGCTTTCTGTAGCATGGAGCATGATTATGAAAGTGGAGACTTCCACAAGCTACATATAAGTAACTATCTCGCAACCAGTCAGCCTCGCTATCGCCTTTGCTAACTGGCTAATCCGTTCACCATAACATTAGCAATTTCCCTATAGTTCGTTTCGAAAGATGAGATTGTAATTGATACCTACGCTAAAAACAAGAACAATACTATGAATGAAAATACACAAGAGCAGTAAAGTCGAGGCTTTTATAAATCAAGTAGACCATCTCATCATCATAATAACTTCTTTGAACGTCACTAAAATCTGTTAAATTTTTTCTTAATTCTCTACGAGTGCTTAATTCTTACTTTCTCTTGCATGTCTACTGTTTTTTGTGTTATTCTTATAATGTCAGTGAAAACTTTTAATTGGCCTTCTTTCACTATCTGTCAACTATCTGTATCCTAGCTGTAAGTTTTCTTAAGAAATAAAATAAAATAAAAATCTTCATTTACTTTTGTAATGTAAAAAATACATCAGTAAGTCAGACATTGTCAAATAGGGACAAACATAAATTAAATAAATGTTCTCCGTATTTAGAGAATTTACTTCCCGGAAGCCTGTTATGTGGGTGGTACAGACAAAGAATGATAACATCTTCCATTTTTGTGCGCCGGGTTACGACACAGGGAAAACAAAAAAGTTTTTATCTCATCCTCTCTTTGGAGATAGCACAGTGGAAACAAATATACCCTGTTTGAAATAGAAAGGGAAACTGATGGTTCACGTTCCGAATTTACATTGTTTTTATGTGAAAAATGGCCGATCAAGTGGCATTATTTGGTTTACTGGTTTACGTGACCACGAATTGGTCGAGTTTGTTTTTGTCTTTTTTGTAAGTTATGTTTAGTTAGTGAAAACGGTTCTTTTAATGTCAAAGATAAAGATAAAGATATTTTATTTTGCAAATACACTAATAGGTGTGGTGTTTCTTGGTGTCAAATTGTTTTTATTGGTTCTAATTTTGCTTTATTTTAAAATTAGCTTTCCCGGCGAACTTCATATCGCTTCGGAATCGTAAGCCGTTCCATACAAAAGGTATCAGAAAATGAATTATCTTCATTATTTTTTATATCGTAATTTTTCCAAGGTTTTAATAGCTATTTTGCTATTCGGGACGGAGACAAATCCAACGAATCAAAGATCATAAAAATCGGTCCAGCCGTTCTTGAGTTATATATGGTGTAACTAGCCCGACTTTGTTTTATTTATATAAATGTTGTTATGGTGGATTTTAGACAACCAAAATTTCGAAGTTATGTGACATCTACCAACCCGTACTGGGCCCGCGTGATGGATACCTACTTCGTCTCACAGAGAGTATGACTTTATCTCAGCAATAAGAGCGTCATAGGCTGATGATAATTAAGCTTTCTTATGTCGCTTGGGTATATGTTCCTATAAATACCCTAAACGACTGTCAATACGATTTGATTATACATAAAAGGAAATCAGACGCAAAAGATACACATATAAATAAACGATTTTTCTATGTATAATATAAAAACCAGCAATACTTCACCGTCAAACAGGATGATTTTATTCAATACCTGGAACGACAAACAATAAAAAATCTTTCGGAAAAATAAAGGCAATCCCTAGAGATGAATTTACATAATAATAAAAAATGGTTTCACCCAAGGTTTGGGGATACAAATAACTGCGCATAATCGAGCATTTTGTGGGGGAATTGAATTCAACCTTCATGTAGTACCCACCCACTCTGTTACGTTCACTTCGAACCTCACTCAAGTTACCGCACCAACAGGCTAGTTGACAGTTATTGAAAAACCAATTAGTAATATTTCTTGTGGTTTATTTTCCTCAAAATTTAATTTGATTGTCAAAACGAGACATACTCGTACTGTCATGACGGCTCGCTTGTTGTCGTAGTTGTTTTCCGCTTCTTCAAATCCGCATGTTTTCAGTGTTGTCTGCACAAAAACTTCATTTAATATTCTGTCGGAATGCTATAATATTCAGTAGTCTTGATTATCAAGGTTTTTGAATATTAAAAAATATTGTTCAAAACAGACAAATAATGATTATGTTGATGTTCATTTTGATACTTTTACGGTACGGAACTCTAATATAGAATAAGAGAAATTTAGTATGAGAGACAGAGAGAGTTATATCTTTCTTCGCTCTCATGTAACGTCATGTGCCTAAACGTGACATGACCTTGTAATGTCACTCTCAATTCTCGTAAAATTATCGAATCACCGCCAAAGGAGGTTTCACTTCAAAAAGAGTTTTCTTTCAAATTAGTGCGGGCACTTGCCTTAAGTTTAGAAAATAACTCTACTGCTGTGGTTGTCGGTTTCAAAGTTCATGAAGGAAATGTGAGTAACACGTAATCAACTTAAGAAACTTGTTACCACTCATGTTGAGGTGTGCTATGTTCTCGGCAACTTTGGTCTAACATAACATAATATCACGCATGTAATCCCCGAAGCGTGAGGCCAACATTACTGGCGAAAAGAAAGTGTACTATTTGTACACTTCTGCCCAACTCCTCTGGTCTAATAGCCGTTTAACTTTGATCAAATGTTTCGAAGCATTATATTTGTAAGTATCTTCTATCTGGACCTGTCGGTCGATTCTGTAAAAATCTCACCGTGAAAACTTAGGTGAAGTGAGTTTGTTTTTGCTAGGAATTGACACTATTGACAGCTCACTCCACGCTCACTTCACCTAAGTTTTCACGGTGAGATTTTTACAAAATAGCACCGCTGTAATTAAAAGAGTAAATCCTAACGTAAACATCTTCATACGGAATGAAGTCGACTTTCTTTCTTTATGTGAAATTGCTTGATCCCCGACCTACCCTGTCGCATCGCATCGCCTGCCCGCGCTATTAATTCGTTTTCGCTTAGCGTTCTTTCTGACTTTTTTTCTTTTTGCTCGGCTCCTAATGTTCCTAGCGTAATATGAAGTAGACTATAGCCTTTCTCAAGAATTGGGCTATCAAATGCAAAAATAATTTTTGAAGTGAAAACTTCTTTAGCGGCATTGTAAACTTTTTTGTAATGGGTATAAAATGTTAAACTTGTGTCAGGACAAGTGACCTGCAGTGCGATTCTGTAACCATCTCACCGTGAACACTTAGGTGAAGTGAGCTGTCAATAGTGTCAACTCCTAGTAAAAACAAACTCACTTCACCTAAGTTTTCACGGTGAGATTTTTATAGAATCGACCGGCTGATCGAAAATTCGAACGGCTTAACGTGCTTTCCGAGACACGGAAGGGTCTCGATGTGTAATGGATGGTCCTCCACAAACGTCTGTCGCGGCAATCATTGATCAACCTTCGAACAACCCGTGCGGCTGTTATCGTCTAGCTACGAGGCACACCGATTTAATTCCCTACATATACTAACCAAATATGATCACTAATTAATACTAAGACATTGTTACACCTATGTCTCCAAACAGTAAATTTTCATCAAAATTTCTCGTGTCTGGCAAAGCTTTTATAATTGAACGCTGTCAGATATAAGCTTGAAAGAGAAATAGAGTGTGTCACCGCGGGTTTCCGCACGAAGAGTACGGGACAGCGGGTCATCACTCACCTGAGGTGAATAGGTTAATATCGTGCTTACAGAGCACGAGGTAAGTTATCCCACGTATTCTGTTAGCTTAGCTTTACATTTTAATCAGTTGTTAAATCTCATGTCTAGTATATTGACAGTTGTTACCAAAGAGTATGTAATAATGAATTTATACAGCATGAATCAGAAAAAATTTAACCGTCGTATTTTTAATTAGAAAAGCGATTAGCAATGAAATTTACTATCACGCGTGTGTTAGGTTTCATAAATTAAGTAATTCTTTAAATCATTTTGTATTTCTTACACCGGCAACACTCGCAATGTCATTCGTGGAGAGTGATGAACGAATGACATTGGGAGCTGACGTTGAAGGTTTGGGGGAACTGACTCGGCCTATTTGCTCGGGGCCAGCATCGAATACGGACGTCCTATATTCTGTATACTCGTTCAAGAAGAAAATACAGCTACCCTTCAAATAATTCATGTGAGTTTTATTATGCTTCTATGTTTAATGTGAGTGTTATTAAATTTCAGAAGTGGGATAAACCCGCTTATGTGCTTATCTAATGCTATACTGCTACTTATATAGTGTACTTGTTTGTGGAATCTGCAAAGAATTTCAATATTTGCTCAACGGTTACTCTTCAAGGTTAGAATAAAATAAAGACCCTTGTCTCAAGGTCATTCTAATGGGTCTATAGGATTACTTCCTTAATGTTGCGGGGTACAAGGGGGCCCAAAAATTTCGTTATTTTTGAGCTATGAAGCCCCGTTTTCGAGATATTTTAAATATACCGCCGCTGTCGATATAAATTTTGTTTTAAAGTGTTTCTTTGAGTAGTTACATAGCCTACGTTTCTAAGTTTCAGAATAACGATGCCACATTCGAACGGATCTTCCCCTCGGCGCCGTTTGAGAACGCCGAGCCATAGAGAAGCCGATCGAAGTGCAGACTCAAGCAGACGGAGTCGAAGTCGCACGCGCCGACAAGGCGACAGCTATCGCAGTCGTAGTCGCGTGCGTACTCCAAGTCAAAGACAAGGACGTGACAATGTCAGTCAATTGGAACATGAGCTACAACATCATCGCGAGCGGCTACGAGCTCTGGAGAGCGAGTTGAGCCGGGAGCGCAGTCTTAGACCACGGGCCACACCCCTGCCTGGCGCCGCGCGCCACAACCTCCGCGCTTCGAAGGACCACGAACAGGACCGGTTGCGGGTTCGAGATAGAAGTTTACCTCGGGAACGCAGCCCTACCGTGCGAAGATCCCGTGAAGTACGCGATGCCGTTGACAACGCGTCGCCAACACCACGGAATGTAAGGTCAGACAGTCCAACCTTTACCTCTAAGGATATTATGAATATTATTAATAATTTTGGTAACGTTAAGTCTCGGTCTCAGCCGTCAACTGCGGCAACTCCGGTGCAAAATTCTAACAATAACATTAATCATATGAATATTTTACCAAATTTTGACCCTTCGTCAAAGGGTCAGCGCATTGATATTTGGCTTAAAAAGATAAATGAATGTGCCACTGTTTACGGCTGGGACGAAAGAACCATAATACATTTTGCTATGCAGAAGCTACAAGGATTGGCCAAAACATGGTACGAGAGTTTGAACTCCATACTATTCAGTTGGAGTGAGTGGCAACATAAACTGATGAGTGCGTTTCCTTTTGAACAAAATTATGGCCAATCCTTGGAGGATATGCTCAAGAGAATAAGTAAAAGTAATGAACCCATAGAGGTCTACTATTATGAGAAATTAGCCCTGTTGAACCGATGTGACATCGAAGGCAAGCGTGCTGTAGAATGCATAATTCACGGTTTAAGCGATAGAACAATGAGGTCTAGTGCCAACGCTGTGCGGTGTACCCAACCCGATCAGTTGCTACAATTTCTTATGACCAATAAGGATATTTGTCAATTTTCTGATCGTACCAATTTTAAAGGTAAATCCTCTTCTACGTCAGACTCGTCAAATAATAATGCCTCGAATCGAACTACAAAATCTAACGGTAATCGTGAATTATTTTGTTATAACTGCAAAGAGAAGGGGCACCCTTACCTCAAGTGCCCCAAACCCTTAATTCAATGCGAGAAGTGTCGTAAGTTTGGTCATAAAGTTGAAAATTGCCCTGTTAAATTTGGAAACGATAAAAGGCCTGAAAAGGTACAACAGACAATGCGTATATTAACTTCGGAATCAAATTCAAAGTTCATTAAAGAAGGTATGATTAATAACGTTCCAATAAAAACCTTCATAGATTTCGGTAGTGAGGTCACTCTTATTACACAGTCCGTAGCTTCAGGGTTAGGTTTAATCTACGATAGGCCTTCCATACCATTAAAGGGTTTCGGAAGTAACATAATACGATCCAAAGGTGGGGTAAATGTGGATTTAAGCATTGATGGTGTCAGAGGTAGTGTTTTGTGTCAAGTAGTAGAGGACGGACTTTTGGATTTACCCTTGCTGGTAGGGCAGTCGTTTACAGAACAGCCTCATGTTGTTGTGTATAAGAATGCGGAAGAATTAAAATTCTTTGACGATAACAATGAATTTGGTTTTCCGCGATTAGATCTAGAAGATAATACATCGGTCAACGTAGCAGTTGTCTCTGATGTCGTCATTTATGGTCCAGCTGTAGTTAAGGCCCGCGTAAATCCTCGTTCAGTTAAAGATGGAGACATTTTATTAAGTGGGAAAGTGATAGGGAAGCCAAATCAGCAGTCTACCGTTATTGGGGGGGTGTACCGGGTTAAAAGCGGCTTACTTTATATTTACGTAACGCCATTGTCAAAATTCTGTCGATTGAGAGAGGGGGTCGTTATAGGAAGGGGTACTAAGATTAAGGTAGTTAGTTGCATATACACATCAGCAGATTCCTCCGTGGCTGATCCCGGTGTAATTGATGTTAGTCAATTAAAAATAGGTGAAACAATCGACGAGTCTCAGCGAAGACAGTTGATAGACATACTTATTAGGTATAAACATTGTTTCGCGACGTCCTTTAAAGAACTAGGCTGTACAAGCATTACTGAGATGAACATTGAACTAACTAGCAATCGTCCCGTTGTGTACCGACCGTATCGATTAGCACATAAGGAGCGTGAGCAAGTAAGAGAGATGATAGGAGAAATGTTAGAGTCTGGAATCGTTAGGGAATCCATTTCGGAATACGCTAGTCCTATCATATTAGTGCGCAAAAAGGATGGCAAGCAGAGATTATGCGTCGACTATAGGCTTCTGAATTCTGTAACGGTGAAAGAACGGTACCCGATGCCGATCATTGAGGATGAGATTTCTCGACTCTCAGGCCAGGCATATTTCATTACTCTGGATATGGCTTCTGGTTATTACCAAGTGCCAATAACCGAAGGCTCAAAACCACTAACGGCATTCGTAACCCCTGACGGCCAATACGAATTTAATCGCATGCCGTTCGGGTTGGCAAATGCGCCCGCTGTTTTCCAGCGGATGATGAACAGAGTGCTGGGATCCGCTAGGTTTACAGAGGCTATGGTTTACATTGATGATGTCCTTATTTATGGAAAGAGTGTAGACGAATGCCTGGAGAGGTTTGAAAGAGTGATGAAATTGCTGGAGAAGGCTAATTTGACCCTCAACCTATCGAAATGTGATTTCCTTCAGAATCAGATAATTTATCTCGGATATGAAATTAGTGCTGCAGGTGTTCGTCCTGGTAATAGGAAGGTTCAGTCTGTACTAGATTTTCCTTGTCCGACCAATTCGCATTCAGTAAGACAGTTTCTTGGGTTGGTGGGCTATTTCAGAAAGTTTATTAAGAATTTCGCGATTCTGTCACACCCGCTAAATAAACTGCTCAAAAAGGATGCGGATTGGGTTTGGACCGAGGATCAAGAGGTGGCTTTTAGGGCACTTAAGGATAGATTGGTAGATAGACCAATATTAGCTATCTACGAACCGACTGCTGAGACAGAATTGCACACCGATGCAAGCAAAGTAGGAATAGGAGGTATTTTGCTTCAACGTAAACACGCTAGCGACTCTTTTCAACCGGTGGCATATTATAGCCGGCAAACGTCTCCAGAGGAGAAAAATTTTCATGCCTTTGAACTTGAGACCCTGGCGGTAGTATGTTCACTCAAGAAATTTCGAGTTTACCTGTTAGGGCAAAATTTTAAAATTGTTACGGACTGTAGCGCATTACGTTCGACATTCTCGAAACGAGACATGATTCCGCGTATAGCGCGTTGGTGGCTCCTGCTACAGGAGTTTCAATGCACTGTGGAGTATCGCGCCGGTACTAGGATGGCACACGTGGATGCTCTGTCGCGAAATCCTGTTGAATTAGTAGATGACACAGTCGAAACTGACCAATATCCAAGTATTATGTTGATTAGTAGCGAGGACTGGTTGCATACTTTGCAGATGGGAGATTCAGAACTTCGTCGAACTCGCGATATACTCACTACTGATATGGATGCTGATAGTTTAAAACATATAAAAGAAAACTATCTGATTAAGGATAATAAACTTTATAAATGTTTAAACGGAGATAAAAATAACTTACGCTGGGTAGTACCAAAAGGCGCAAGGTGGCAACTCTGCCGCATGAACCATGATGATATCGGACATTTTGGTGTAGAGAAGACGTTAGAGCGCATTAAGAAAACATATTGGTTCCCCAAAATGTCCAGGTTCATAAAAAAATACGTTCAGGCGTGTCTCGAGTGCGCATACTCAAAGAAAAGCACTGTTAATGAGGGCCTTCTACACCCAATCACTAAAATAGAAGTGCCTTTTCACACCATCCACGTTGACCACCTTGGGCCTTTTGTTCGCTCGAAGTTAGGGAATTCTTACCTTTTGGTGATAGTGGATGCTTTCACGAAGTTCGTCTTTATTAAACCAGTGCGAAATACAAAGACTCAAACGGCAATCAAAGTTCTTGAGGACATTTTGTATACTTTTAGGATCCCCGATCGTGTCATTAGTGACCGTGGCACATGCTTCACATCCCACGCGTTTAAGCGTTTTTGTTTAGATAAGGGCATACGACATATTTTGAACGCAGTTGCTAGTCCGAGAGCGAACGGTCAGGTAGAGCGGTACAACCGTACCATTCTGAACTCTCTGACCGCCCAGAATCTTAATTTTGATGACAGGAATTGGGATGATAAAGTAGGTAGAGTCCAATGGGGTATGAATAATACTCGACAAAAAACCACGGGTAGGACGCCGGCTGAAGTCATGTTCGGATTAAATATGAACGCAGAGATCAATCCTAGGCTTAATGATTTAGTACGGGAAAGTAGGGAAGAATTAGATACCGAAATTTTACGAGAATCGGTTAAAGATAAAATTGACGTAGAACAAGACAAACAAAAATCCGCTTATGACAAAAACCGGCTTCCTGCACGTGTATATGGTGAGGGCGATCTTGTTAAGATTACAAGAACTTCGTTTGCAAATGATGGTAAAAGTAAAAAACTAATTTCACCCTATGTTGGACCTTATCGTGTGATTGCGGTGTTGGGTAACGACCGTTATAGACTGGCTGCTATACCAGGGTTGTCTAGTACTAAAAATAAGCGCAAAACCACTGTAGCTGCCGATCGCATGTTGCCATGGGTTCACGTGGCTGCCTTAGATGTAAACGAGGGAAATGATGATGATGATGACGAAGATGAAATGAATAGAGGTGACGATGAAGATACGGATGCGTAACTTTGTTCCTTCTAGTAATTATATTATTGGTTAACACAGGGGTTACATAGTTTTATCACCATTATCATTTCCAATATGTCCCGGTTCTTTCGATATGTTTCTGAGTGATTTAGTATATATTTCAGTAAAATACTTTAGGTTAGGTTATAACTAACCATAAATTGAAAGAGAGGTTGAACCTAATTTCAAATGATTTAGAACGCTAATTGATTGTCACAGGTTGTTTATTATAATTTGACTGATTAATGTATTTGCAAATCTATAATAACCAAGAATTGAAAAATAAGTTTTAGTATGATTATTGTTTTTTTTTATGGAATGAATACACTCCTGATCTTAACATTATAACATTATGTTCAGAAATGTATAGGTAAATAAGATTTATACATGTAGATCGATTACGTTAAGTTATACTTATGATGTAATAAATAATATGTTCCAAGCGATGAAGAGTAATAAAATCGTTTAGATTCTGGCAGTTATTCCTGTATTTATTGTTTGTGAGAAGGAGGGTTCACAAGCAACGTCACTTTAGTATGTGAGAAGGATGGTTCACTACTACCGTGACTTTTGATATACTTATTATTATATCTTATTATGTTTATGTATTTATATTGCTTGTGAGAAGGAGGGTTCGCAAGCAAGGTCACCTTAGTATGTGAGAAGGAGGGTTCACTACTACCGTGGCTTTTGATATATTTTATTACGTATAAGTATTTATTGCTTGTGAGAAGGAGGGTTCACAAGCAACGTCACCTTAGTATGTGAGAAGGAGGGTTCACTACTACCGTGGCTTTGATATAATATTGTATTACATTTATGTATTTACTGCCTGTGAGAAGGAGGGTTCACAAGTAATGCCATCATGGTTCGTGAGAAGGAAGGTTCACAACCATCATAATTTGTGAATATTGTTTATTACATCTGTTTCATGTAAATTGATTTTGGGAAAGTAAGTGAAGAAGAGGTTCACTATTATGATAATGGCCATTAGTAAATGTATTTTTTTTTTGTGCTTGGAGTTATCTTCTTTATTCTTGTTGTTCTCCTTGCTGTGTTTCTGTAGTATTGTTTTTAATTAAAATAATGTTTCTCAAACTGTATATGTTATAAAAATAGTGTTAATTATTGTAAATTTGGATTCGATGCTGTCACTCTAGCTGGCCGAGTGTTAGGTTGTAGTAGCTAAATGGCTGCGTGCATGAGGACATGCACAACGTCAGGATGGTCGAGTGTTAGGTTTCATAAATTAAGTAATTCTTTAAATCATTTTGTATTTCTTACACCGGCAACACTCGCAATGTCATTCGTGGAGAGTGATGAACGAATGACATTGGGAGCTGACGTTGAAGGTTTGGGGGAACTGACTCGGCCTATTTGCTCGGGGCCAGCATCGAATACGGACGTCCTATATTCTGTATACTCGTTCAAGAAGAAAATACAGCTACCCTTCAAATAATTCATGTGAGTTTTATTATGCTTCTATGTTTAATGTGAGTGTTATTAAACGTGAATATTTAACCGACGAAAAAACCGAGGGAATTCTCAAGTCGACGAGTATATATTTTGACGTGACAACGTCTAATAAATCGATGAAGCTGGCTGCACACACGAAAAAACATGACTCATGTAGCGTTACCTCGCGGCCTTGCTCTGTAGCGTTGTAGCGTTCCATGGCGGCTTGAAGTGCAAGCGAGAGCGCGGAACGAGCGATGCTCTCATCGGTCTCTACAGATGATGTCGAACGCTGCCGAATCGGCCTCCGCGTTCGGCAATTTCATTAATGTTTTGTTATGACGTTGTCACGGTAAACTATCGTCCGTAAACCGACTTTACAGACAACCGATTTTTTTTTTACATAGATACTCTTACAAGGAAATTGTATCTGTACCTACTAAAAGTTGTTGTCACAAAATAATTGATCGAATTACGAAGTTTCATGCTGACGACGCGTACCTGTTGAGTTGGGTAGGCACATGTACCTACAAGTTACAGTATACAGCACCAGACTATTAAAACTTTTGAATGTGCAAAGTTAAATAATGAGAGTATGATCACAGAGCGAATGAAAACGAAATGAATTGACTGTGATTGGAGAAATACCTCAAACCTGGAATGGGCCTTGTTTGGTAGCTTTAAGGCTCCTACAAACAGGCGCGACACAAAGGCACCGCTCGTTGCGTGACTTGCGGTGCCTTTGTGTCGCGCGCGATTTTATCGCGTGTCGCGACTGTTTGTAGGAGCCTTTATTTGGTAGCTCAAAATGGCATACATATATATGCCTATATATGCCTAGGCAAATGTTAAATGCTTTTTAAAAGAGATAAGAAGATAGTGGATGTAATTTTGATGAAGATAATATTAATTCTAAGTCGTATTAACGACTAATAAAAAATAAGGAAGAAGATAACATGCTGCGTCGACCCTAAATAAATTGGGATAAGGTCAAGAGAAGAATGAAGATGTTTGATGAATGAATGTTCTTCATTTTGGGTTCAGCTTCCAGGTTAACGGGATGCGGCTGAATACCAATATTTTACGTGGAGCGACTGCCTATCTGACCTCCACAACCCAGTTACTTGGTAACACGATACCTCTTGGTAAGACTGGTTGTCAGACTTTTGGACTCCTGACTACCCGTAAAGACTATCATACGTCGCTCCGTCCCGGCGCGGGCCTCTAGCGGCCTATAACAGTAGAAAATTAATTGTGTCTCATTAGCGGGGATTAAGCGATTAATGTACAGACGCCAGCACATCAAGCTACCCGAAACTGTCAAATTTTCCCAATCAACTTTGAACCTTATACTTTAGCGATAATGTTGAAAATCTATTAAAGAAATCAGACAGATTGTAGTAGCTTGACGTGCTGGCGTCTGTACTTTCCAAGGCACGTGGTTATCTCTATTCTTCAGAACAATAATAATTATTAAATATACAGAGCATAATATAAAGCTTCGGGCGGAGAGTAATGGGTAGCTCACCGTCCGATCAGGACCAGGCCCGTGCCGGACGGCGCGTACGTGTTCCACGCGCGCCTCAAAGAGATGTCAGCATCAAACGAAGGGGCCCGCAAGGGCCGAAGCCTGCCGGGTCAGCGGGATTGTCCGAAAGGGTTACCGCTGGCCCGGAACATAAAGGGCTAAGGGAGGAACACGGGTGGGTTTTAGTCAGTAAGAGTCTGACACTCCCTACCGCTCCACCCAGAGCGGGAGGAGTCATTTGATGATTTCCCAACCTCAAAAAAAAAAAAGTTACCGTTCAAACTATACCTAACAGCCGACTAATAGTCAAGTACAGTTTCTTCCCTCGATACTAGTAAAATCCCTGTACAACAGCGTATTGCATTTACAATAGGGTATTAAGTTCAGATATTGCTATTTTGCTTATGTAGTGACAGGTCTTTGTCTACGCATCAAACTCAAACTCGCTTTGTGGTTAATCTCTTATATGTATATTTTTGTTATTATATTAAAATAATGTAGGTTATATATGATACGAACAAAATACTGTCATTATACATTGTTTTTGAAGTTATGATTATCCATAAAAGATTTGACCTTAACTTGGTTTTTTTTATATGCAACTTTTGATGAGTTTTTGCCCTAATGTGTCCCTAGTCTATCTCATCCTTACTTCCGTGAGGTATTTTGTCGTGAAGTTTCAGTCGATAAAAGTTCGATATAACCCTTACAATAACCACCCTTTTTCACGGAAGGCTATACGTACTTAAATATGACTTGAGCTGGTAGTTACCTCCACTCCAATCCTTAGAGCGGTTCTGCACTGCATCCGACCCAAATCCGAAAAATGTCGGTCCGAAGTAGCCACATCTACTCTTTGTATGAGATCTGAACTCTGCCCGTCAGAATTCAGACCATTCCCAATTCGGATTCTCGGATCTTGAATTCGGATTCGGATCGGATGCAGACCAAAACTGCTCTTACTAACTTGTTGTTACGACAATTTAACCCATTATCATGACGATCATGCCAACATGTATTGGCTGCTTAGATTGAAAACTGAATGTGAATTCGGAATCTCTTCTTCTATTCCTTATTACCGAAGAATACCTGATCAATAAGATAAGCTTGAAATCACAATATTTTTCAAAATAAAAGACACAAAATATCTAGAGCATGCACGCACGACGTACCTACAAGTATATAACGTGTGCACGATGCGCACTGACCTGTCGCACGATTTCACGCTGTTTCAAGTTTAAAACAACACTGGTCCGAGTTGTACGCAGCCTACATGTACATGCACGACACATCAAAGGGAAGCGCCGTCACACAGAGAACTGTGAATGGACGAGCCTTCGATTCTGAATGGACTTTGAATTTGAATTTCGGCCTTTGGGATTGGACCAATGGGCTTTGATGTCGTTGTAGTCGAGTCTGAGATCCATTCATTCTATAGAAAGTTATTAGATGGTCCTGTAGGTTTTGGCCACTGATTTTTGTAGGCTTTGTGTGTCTTTGGATACATTCTACAGACAGTAGAGTTAGACGGTCCTTTATGTAAGAAATAAATAAGGAAAATACGTTTATTTGCGGCAAACATGACGCATAAAAATAAAAACACAAACAAAAAAAACAAAATAACTTTGAGAGAAAGTATGCGTCACATCTGCGCAAAATATATCTATCTATCTATGTAGCCGGCTGCCTTTGGATTCCGGCGTAGCAAATACACCTCAATATGTTTTGACGTGTTTATTGTATACTATTGAGTCGTAGGACCATTACTGATATATACTGAATCAGACGTTATTGGTCCTATAGAATAGATAGCCGGTCTTTGGGCTTAGACCTATAGGTTTTCATGTGAATTGAGTTTAGACTGAACCGTTCACCAGATAAGACGTTGGTCTTATAGGTCTGTGAGCAACGATCTCTGGGTTTTTACTTGCTATAAACATAGTTGTGTTGGATTAACATTGATGGCATGGAAAATATATTTATTATTATGTTATACTAGCTGACCCGACAGACGATGTCCTGTAAAAATTTCAATATGGTTTTGAGTTCAGTTTTTCCCGAATTTTCAAAATTTTCGGGCACTTTTTCCATTTTTTCTTTTCCTAAAAACCTGATTCGGACTATGATAAATATTATTAAACAAAAATAAACTAGATCGGTCCACCCGTTCTCAAGCGATGCGTTTACCAACGAACAGCATTTCGTTTTTAGTCATTACTAGCTGCGCCCCGCGGTTTCACCCGCGTAAATGTCGATTCCGTGGGAATATCGGGATAAAAAGCCTATATGTTAATCCAGGGTGTCAGCTACCTCCATAAATTTTTTTATCAAAATTGGTCTAGCCGTTTCAGCGTGAAGAAGTAACACACATATAAACACACACATCACACACTTTCACCTTTATAATATTAGTGTGATAAACAAAAACAAAAATCTATTTCAGTTCAAGCCCCCTATTTATGTTTGGGTGTCAATTAAATGGTTAGCATAGTATTGTTATTTCTGTGAGCAGAAAAATATAATCGGTGAGCAGAAATAGCTAATTGGTCAGCAACTCATGGTCAGCAAATATTTCAAAATCAATCAGCAATTTATGTCATTCTGGATGGCTGTAATTATTTTTGTACAGCATAAGGTGGTCGATAATAATAACGACAAACGCACATATAAACTTTTATTAGTGGAGAACGTGCTGATATTAGAACAAAAATGAGTGACTACGAAAAGAAAGAACTTCACTCGCTCTTGCATCCAATGTCGACGGAGCCCCGCTTCGCGGGGCTCCTATTTCTGTGAAAAGGGTTTAAAGTAACCTAACAAAACCGAACCTCGGGGTGGGAACATCATATGAACATTATACATTTTGATCAACAGCGCAAATGTTGTTATCGCAAATAAATATTCGATGAAATGAAAATTATGTTACCTTTTCACGCCTAATCCACAAAATCTTGCCGCTCAAGTAGTTATTTTGCGGACTGAATGTTTATTATGCAGACTCATGTTATTGTTGGCTGCCTATGTATGATTTAATTTTTGACCATTATCAAAATTAGTTGCGGAACAAGAATTGCTGCCTGATTTTTTTTATTGCAAACAAAATCTTTGTATGCTGACCAAATTATTTAAATGCTGCTTTTGGGTGGCTCGCCAAATTTTATAATTGCTGACCCATTTAATTACATTTCTTTATGTTTTTCTCCTCTCCTCAAACACTGCAGAAAGCTTTGAACTGCTAAAAACAAAAGAAAACACTTTTTCTCCTACCCGTCAGTATGTCACCCGTTTCGATCTACATCAGCTGTTGTCCGAGAATATAGCGGGGACAATATGACGTCCGCATCGGTCCTAAGTACACTCTCGTCTATGGACATTTGCCATCCCCCGTTATTACAACATCCACGTGGCCATCATGGCCATACTGGACGTATCCACTCAAAATGATAATTATATGTACGTTATAACATTGCACAGCCGATATTGAGGGTTCATTGTGTTTAGATTGTCAAAATGGGCGTTTGATTTTCGCTGAATAAGGTTGGTGACGGGTTCGTGCGTAGGTTTGATGTAGGTAGGTAATATTGTGTAAGCACATTATGAGCGTGCGTGGTAACCCAGTGGTTAAGTCCTCGCCTCTCATGCACGACGTTGTGTGGGTTCAAATCCGGGCAAGTATCAATGTTCCTTTTTCAATTCAAATGTACTGTCTGACTTTATTTAGAAAATTACTGACATCGGTAAAGGGAAAACTTCGTGAAGAAATCTGGACTTATAATTAATTTAATCCTGAAACCGCCAACCCATATTGAGCAAGCGTGGTCAATGCTCGTCTTCTCTGTATCAGAAGAAACCTTTGCAATGCAGTGGGACAGTTACCTATAAGCTGGTATCATTACATGTATCTAGTTGCGCCCCGCGGTTTCACATGCAGGAAGTAGACATAAGTTTCGATTCTAAAAAAATCTGGAGAGGGCCACCCTTATCACCTAGGGGTATAAAAATAGCCCATGACCTTCAGACCTACCAAATATACACAATATTTCATAAAAATCGGTCAAGCCGTTTCAGAGGAGTTCGATAACATACACTGTGAAACGAAATTTTTATAAATAAGTTTGAATATAGTGTAAGTAAGTTATGAGGAAGTCAGCATACTTGACGCTTCAGTATACCTACCTACGCTAGCTTATGATTTTCATACAAAGAGAATAGCTGCCCATTCTCTTGTCTGAATTCGTTCTTTGTCTCGATTTATGAAATTCTCCATTTAATACCATATAGGTACCATCATATTGTTACAATGATAATACATAAAATCAGTCTATAATGTTCCAACTGCTGGGACACAGGCCTCCTTCTGGGCCGTAATCCATCACGTGGGCCCAATGCGGGTTGGTAAATGTCACATGTCTTCGAATTTTCAGTTGTAGGATATGCCGGTTTTCTCACGATGTTTTCCTTCACCGTTTTGAGAGCTGTGGTAATGAAATAATTTAAACAAAGTTATAGAGGTACGAGGAACAGGGTGTAGAGTTCACTCATACTCTATAGAAAAGGGAGGATCCTCCGACCAGATGGGTGTTGTGTCTGGCGGGCAACTGCCCCTTGATTCATGTCGGGCCGTTGTATCTGTGCTAGTTGCGCGGTAAACTCTGCTTGCGCGATGCAGGATTTTGTATGACGCGTTGTTTACATGTGGCGTTGTAGATACCGCTACAAAGTAAAGCGCTTGTCTATGTTCGAACCTACGACCTACAACTCGTAAATCGCGGCCGTTACCACTGCTCTGCTCTAATGATCATACTGTAAACAATTTCATCCAAATTGAAACTAATTACAGCTCGTAAATAAGTTTCAATGTAATTATAAATTACGCTGGATGTTGATTCTCCAAACTTTTGAGCCGGCAAATTAATACTCCACCATGCATTTAATAAATTTAATATGGATTTAAGAAAATTGCTTATTCATTCCCGGTGAATTTAAAAATACATTTTAACTACCCAGGCTTCATAATGATCGCTTTCGCTGTAATTAAAGTTTGATTTTAAAATAACGTATATTTCAATCTGTACAGAGTGAAATTCAATTGAAGCCTTTGTATTTAAAGTTAATTAAAATGAGAGAATGTAGTATTGTATTATTAGTTACACTGGAATTTATTTCATTCAGGTTGGTATTTTTTTCCTTGACCAGTGCGTGATGACATATGGCACTGAAACGTGGTCGCTCACAATGGGTCTTATTAGAAGGCTAAAACTCACCCAAAGGGCAATGGAGAGGGCTATGCTTAGAGTTTCCCTGCGTGATCAAATCAGACATGAAGAGATCCGCAGGAGAACCAAGGTAACCGACATAGCCCGAAGAATTGCCAATTTAAGTAGCAGTAGGCAGGGCACATTGCTCGCAATACAGATGGCCGATGGGGCCGAAAGGTTCTGCAGTGGCGACCGCGTACCGGGAGACGTAACGTTTGAAGGCCTCTCGCAAGGTGGATCGACGATCTTGTGAAGGCCGCAGGAACCCGTTGGATGCAAGAAGCACAGAACCGTTCGAAGTGGAGGTGCTTGGGAGAGACCCATGTCCAGCAGTGGACGTCTTTCGACTGAAATGATGATGATGAGGTTATTTTTAATTAATTTTAATACTTACCCGTAATTTGGTAAAAGCAGTTTTAATTAAATACTTATTATTAGAATTGTTACTACTACGCCGTATACTGTTTGCATACTATTAATTTGCAGGTAACTTAGTATCTAACACAACTTGTAAATTGCTTCGATCAAGTTCAATCATTGACTAAGTGAAGCCCTTTCATGTGATCATTTATTTTGCATGAAACTAGAAGCTGTAGTGTAAGATACTAATACAGCATAGTAGGTAGGTACAGAACCCGGCGATAAATATTGCACATCGACCTTTACCTTTTTTTGTATTTTATACAAAGAATAAAAATAATTATCAAAAGAAGCAAATCATAATTGTTTTAACAACTCCTAATAGAAACCGGACTGTTTGTATTTCGTGCGACAGAGATAACGCTCTACGAAGCCGAAATTAGCCGATTGTCTCATTCCAAAGGTCGATGTGCAATATTTATCGCCGGGTACTGTAAGTTACTAGACTAGATATAGCTTGCCATTTGCCTACGTTACGCTTTCGCACACTTGGTGACATTTCGACCATTTTGGTCAAACATACACATGACACTTTTTCGGGTTCCGTACCTCAAAAGGAAAAACGGAGTTATCAAGTGGTTTTAATTTCAACTCGATACCTCTACGCGTTCCCAAGATAAAGGGTCTTGACAGACAGACGGACGGAAGGACAACAAAGTGATCCTATAAGGGTTCTTTTTTTTCCTTTTGGGGTACAGAACCCTAAAAACACGTTGTATAATAGAAAGAGACGAGAGAAAAAGTTGCATGGAACAACGCTTTTTCCTTACGTGACAACTCCTACTGCAGGCCGCGTTAAGCAACTTTGTTCCAAAACTTTCAAGACAGCGTATTAATCAATTCAGCGGGTCCATTTTGTCTCGCAAAATGCCTGATGACCGCTTGTAATTACTCTCCGGCCACACAAGCAGCCTACTCTGTGGCCTGCGCCTATAATTTTCAAAGCAACCGTTGATTACTGCCGAGCTACGTTTGTATGGGCCCATAGTTAAACTGACCTAGTTTACATTGTTCAAACAACCTTGCTTTGGTCCTAGATGTTTTTTTGTAAGATATAAAAAAGTTTTTGTTCGCTTTAGGGCGTAAACTAAAAATGAGTTCCTATTTAAAAGTGTAGTCGTGATACTCGTGGACGGTGGTATTAAAAACCGAATAAATTTTTTTTAGTGTTCGTCATTCGA
Source organism: Luperina testacea (assembly GCA_927399505.1). Taxonomy (NCBI): domain Eukaryota; kingdom Metazoa; phylum Arthropoda; class Insecta; order Lepidoptera; family Noctuidae; genus Luperina; species Luperina testacea. Next base: position 8,904,217 of record OV656768.1, on the reverse strand, counting down.
TATCCGTATTCGTTATTATTGGTATTAGGTACTTAAACTTGGTATTGCTATTGGAATGTAACTCTGCTGAAATTAAAGAAGTTATTTTTATTATTCAGTTAAAACTGTTTCCTCTACCCTTGAGACTTAAATAAATCTCTACCATATTCTTGAAAAAAAAAACGCAAAGGCAGTGAACCTAAATGACAGTATTTATCTGTATGGGAAATACTAAATAACCGTCGAAAATGCTTCATACTGGGAAAAATTTTTAGCAGAAAACCTAAACACACGTTAAAATAAAGTATCGTAGACCTAACTTTCAGTAGCCAGGCTTGTGTGCTCATTGAACCAATTACGCGCCTCCACCACTGTGACCACTATACGGACGATCATCATTAAGCCCTGAGGTGTTCCACAAACAGCCAACATTGTTTCATTTTTACAAAAGAAGGAAGTTTAAAATATTCTCTCGAAACGACAAGGTACGTTTTATTCACAAAGATTCTCACTTCTAAACTAAAACATCGCAAACATATTTCTCAAAGCCTTTCAAAGCTGAAAAGCATTCCAAAAATTTCATTCCTAACAAAATGCTCCTGAATCGGAATCCCACGAAAATCTGTTGCGAATCATGAGTTGTATTTAGGTACTACTGTGAATTCCGAAATTACAAAATTTCCTTTAACCAGCGGGTATTTTATAATCTGTATTCGCGATTTATTTGCCAAAAATGTAAACAAATATGAGTTTCTGGAAAAATAATACACAATAAAGTTCAGTTTACGGTACCACATCAAATATTTTTATAATTTTTACAATAGTGCTAGTCGCTCTGAAATCAACTTAATTACTATTAAAATAAAGTTGATATTTATTTAACTTGAAATAAAATCAATTTGAAACATAAGTTCGAATAGACTTTAGTTGGTACAATTTTGCTGGCCTACCTCGTTGGTCTAGTGGTCGCAAGCACTACTGCTGAATATGCGATTATGGGTTCGATTCCCGTATCGGGCAGTGTTATTGGGTTTTTCCATCTGCAATTTCCCAGTAGCAGCTTGGTTGGCAATAGGGTCTCCCCTATTACATGGTGTCAGTGCACGCATTTGTCAGTAGTCATGCAGCTCAACTCAAAACTTATATGATTGCTCTTGAACGTTCTAGAAACTTGCAACGTGTAAATAGGGCTTAAATCACACACTATTTACAGCACACAAGGTTCGTTCAACGTTTAACTTCTATAAAGATTACATTGTAACACAACGCTCCGCCAAATACTCGTTTCATGTGGTGTGACCGGTCTTTAGTTTGTAAACAAAGACTTTGTCTTTCTTTGTCTTTAACTAATATTTACCATTCTAATGAGTTATGCAATGAATTAACGAGTTTAAACTGAAATCCGTAAAGCTACATTGCAAATTGTTTTTATATTTAGGTACATTATTTACTATGGTTTTAATTACTGATTCTATGTTATTTTTTATTCATGATTTATTTGTTGCAACTGGCTGCTGACCGCGACTTCGTTCTCGTGACATTAACACCTTTTAAGATAAGATAAGATAATTTTTATTTGTTCAAAACATGAGTATACACACACATAGCATGCAAGATGTTACATCAAATTATAATTGCAGTCATGTTTTGCCTGAACGGCGTACAAATATAATAATTTCGGAAGCTACACAGCATCAAGTGAGTTTAAATTCGTCTATTAAACACAGCAAACCTGGCAGTTAACAATCCAATTTATACCATACTTAAACTAAAAGTTACAAATAAAATAAAATAGTGTCATAAGCTCATCATAGCAAAAAATACAAATCAAAAAATTAAATGTTAAACAATTATTGATAAAAATTAGGATGTCATTAATTCATTATACAATACCTACATGTCAAATTAATTTGTCCTTCAGAAATTCGTCAGTGCTGTAATAGACTTTCTCTAACAGAAGGCTTTTTGATTTCTTTCTCCTTCTAGCCTTAGTTACTCCTTATAACATTAGCTATCTGCCAGTAAAAGTCTCGTCAATATCGATCCAGTCGTTTCGGAGATTAGCCGGAACAAGCAGACAGACAAATTATAAAAATAGTTTTTTTTATTATAACTAGCGTATATATTTTCATGTGCATTTAGTAAAAAAGCTGTTATTTCGACATTATGAAAAGCCACTTCAGTTTTATTTATTTGTATAGATGTATAGGTATCTTTCAAAGCGTGTCTTAGATAACAGTCTCTGAATCAAGATTCATCTCCAATTGCGAGTTTGCATCTCAAGGCTTTCCATCTTACATGCAACTGGGAGCTGAAAGTTATAATACGCCTGTTGGCCTAGTCTTGTTCAAACTGGCTTTACCAGCGCATGCAGGATAAACTCTCATAGCCCGTTGATATGACTGGTAAACAAACTTTTTTGTTCCGTGTTCTGAGAGTACATAGCAGATGAATATACCTTCTTTATTGTACACCAAAATTGTACCTAACAAAGCTCTTTTGAAATATTTCTAGCCTTGAGGGTACAATGGCGGTGTTATCGCTGAGATGGACTGAAATGAACGGCTAACCTGAGCTGGTTAGCCAAAATATTCAAGATTTTGTTATTTTTTTTATTTATTACTCAATTACACTTTAACGATTAAATGATACGAAGGAAATCAGGCACACAGATACAACTACACCTGGATTAATATAAAGGATACTTTTTATCCAGGTATCAAACTCAAAATCAAAGCATTTATTTCAATTAAACCATTTACAGGCACTTTTGATATTTCAATTGTTGTATATAAACATAATGAGCTTATAATTTTCCCACTGCTGGGACACAGGCCTCCTCTCTGTGAGAGGGAGTGGGCCGTAATCCACCACGCGGACCCATTGCGCCTTGGTAGATATCACATGCCTTCGAATTTTTGGTTCTAGGACATGCCAGTTTCCTCACAATGTTTTCCTTTACCGTTTTGAGAGCAGTGGTGATGAAATCATTTAGACAAAGTGAAGCTTCTGTCTGGGTTCGAATCTACGACCTAGGTGCATGGTACCTGGATAAATGTAACTAGTACATCATGCCATGTATATGGTAGGTACTAGTTACATTTATCCAGGTATAAGGAATATTTTCCCTAGCATGCCAGTGCAACCGCGGGTAATATTTATAGTATCTTCATTCAGTAATCCTTTTAGCTTCACCGTAATGGAAAAGTAAACTGAGCGTAAATTTCATTTGCAGTGTTTAATGTACAGTGAATTATAATATTTCAAGCGATGATTCAATAAAATCAACCAAAATTATTCCTCGAAGGTGATGATTATTATGTTCATGTTTCAGTACCTACTTGTTGCATTTATAAGCAAACAATTATTAAAAATTGTTGTAGTATTGTTTGCGTCTAAATGATTTTTAGTTTGTACTATGGCTGATTTTATTATATATTTTTATTGACATTACATATGTACTTGATGAATGCATTTTAAGTCGTGATGTTGGAATGTTTAGTCTGTTTTTATGTCTTAGAGTAAATGTTTTCTGTATGTCTTCTCTTTTGGTGCATAATTCGGGATATTTTCGTACAAATTTACAAATTTCAAGTATATAAAGGCAAGGCAAGGTCAAAATCTTCAATTGCCCAAAGTGAAGCTAACAATTATCATTTTCATCTAAGTTAACTAGAGTTCTCATAATATGAGAACTCTAGTTAACTTAGATGAAAATGACAATTGTTAGCTGCCACATTATTTACCATACAGAAAAAGCATATTATGCTTTTTCTATATGGTAAATAATGTGGCCGCGTCAGTACTATATATTGTTTAAGAACACTGTATAAATTAGCTTAATAAGTTTCCCAAATATAATTAAATACATTTAATATGATTTTGTGTTACAAAACGTAAATAAACTTCAGTGTTAATTGATAGTTAGCTATTTATGTAAGTTGTATTTGCGAAGCAAAGCGAAATTCCACATAATTTCTGCGAAACACGAAATCAATTAAGCACTGGTGAAACTCCTGAGGGTGACAGTTCCGCTTAACTCGTCGTCACGTGAGTATTTTCTTGATCTAAATGGACTCAAAGTGAATAACAGGTAGTCAAAAGGAAAAAAGTATATTACGTCACCGAATGTGCTGTCATTACGATGTATACGAGAGAATGTTTTGGGATTTATTTACTTTGCAGTGCCCCGCAATTTTACCCGCATAAGTTTCGATTCCGTGGAAATATCGGGATATTTTATGTGTTAATCCTGGTTATAAACTATCTGTGTGCCAAATTTCATCTAAATCCGTTCCGTAGTTTTTGCATGAAAGAGTAACAAACATCCATCTATCCTCACACTTTCGCGTATATAATATTAGTAGGTTATAGTAGGAAGTTGGATAATAGGATATTTTGTACTGAATTCTGATATACCTGAAGGCACAGCATGTGGGGACGCCTCATTTTGTTACAAAGTTACTGGAATCACCGAATGGTCGGATAAGAGTGACACTGGCTGGTGACTGTCACTCTAGCAGAGCGTCGCATCGATGGTTGCGTGGAGGCTGTCTTCTGATGACAGAAGAGGATTTCAGGGGAACCGTTGTCGGATCACGTCCACGACGAAGTGCTATATTTCGGCACAATCCTGATGATATTGAAGCTGTTGAACCACTAATACGATAACCACTCTTGGTTTATAGGCTATCCTGCGCCGTTATAACTGAACGCAAGTTTCAAAACAGCAAAATGAAAATAAAAACCCTCTAGCTGAATTCTGATAACCCTGTAACTGCTACAAACATCAAAACAGCAACAAAGAGGAAATAAAAATAGAAACAACAACATGCTGCGAATATTTGTATAACGGATGGTCATTTACAAACATCACACACCGCAGATTCGAAATAAATAACTTGACATGCAATCAAAATATTTCGTTTCTGTGTTGGTATCGAATTTCAATACAACGCGTGGTCGCATGCCGCTGTACTCACATACTTGTTTCATCCTTTTCAGTACCTAGTCGGGTTTTAGTTTTTAAACTTCTTTTTTATTTAATTATTTTGGGGCTTATTTCAGTAATATTTATATTTTTGAAATGTGCTAATTATGCCCTTTCATTTGATACTCAACAAGGCACCATCAGAGAGCAGTGGTGGCCAAGTGGTAACGGCCGCGACTTACGAGTTGTAGGTCGTAGGTTCGAACCCAGACAGGCGCTTTACTTTGTGTAAATTATTTCATCACCACTGCTCACAAAACGGTGAAGGAAAACATCGTGAGGAAACCGGCATGTCCTAGAACCAAAAATTCGAAGACATGTGACATCTACCAACCCGCACTGGGCCCGCGTGGTGGATTACGGCCCACTCCCTCTCACTGAGAGGAGGCCTGTGTCCCAGCAGTGGGAACATTATAGGCTGATGATGATGATGATGAAGGCACCATCCAAAAATATTTATTTTTAAATTTATTACTTTATGTCCTCTAGACTGACTGACTGGATCCGACCCCAACATAGTTGGGAAAAAGCGACGCAGGTGATGATGATGAGTTAATGTCCTCTAGAGGGCGCTATATGAATTTATTGTGACGTCACATAGCCAGCGGACGGTCAAGACGTTTCTAAGATACCTCATTAATTGTCAAATTATTATAAGTACTTCTGAAGTTAAGAGGGAACAGATATACATACCGGTCAAAATCATAACCCTCCTTTTTGCTTCGCCGTAGTTGGGTAAAAAGAACATCTACAAAGGCTCTATAATCGAAACAACTTCGAAGTTCAAACATTAGACCGCAACGAACAGTATTGCTACTTCCAATATTGAGAGCAAACATCAGCCCGACTTGTTGCTACTGATTCGATCCCGGAGCGCTCAGTCTTACTTGTTGATATCGCGGAGTTATTTATATAGCCCATTGCAGTGGAGTGTTATGATCTGGGATCGTAGACCTTGGGTTTTATGGACGAGGATAAAGTTACGGGTGTTTTGTTTGTCGAATTATGTTGGAACACAATTGAATTTGATGTATAGCTTTATAAATTACATGGTTATAGATTACTCCTTACATAAAGTTAAACTCGAAAAATAAACTACGCATATTTGATTAGATCTCTCTTTAACAACGCGAAACTTTAATCGAACAACGTTTATCGCTACAAAAAATCTCGCGTAGTGGTTACATCACCGCGTAATCGCTACGCGCACAGATGCTACGTCGCTACGTCGTAGCATCTGTGAAAGCGTCTTGGCAAGATGACAATCTCCGATAGCGGAGGAATAAAAATGTCAATTCAATATGGAACTGACATTTACGAACGGATCACGTGACATTTCGAAATGTCAACCTTGAGCATTTTATTGAAGTTGCCTTGTTGTGTGTTCTTAACCTTTTTGTCTGAGATGACGATATTTTATTCATTAAATTGGTTAAACCTGAGCTTAGGCATACAATGTTATTTTAAATAAAATATAAATCAGCTGAAGTTTTTAAGGTGACTTATAGTTAGAAAGGGGGTAATAACCGAAATGACGTCTAATAGAGAAGTATTGAAGTAAAAGACACGTTGCGTCAACATCAAATAAATTGGGATGAGGGTAGGAGAATGAAGTACAGTACCCGGCGATAAATATTGCACATCGACCTTTGGAAAGAGACAATCGGCTAATTTCGGCTTCGTAGAGCGTTATCTCTGTCGCACGAAATACAAACTGTCCGGTATCTATTAGGAGCTGTTAAAACAATTATGATTTGCTTCTTTTGATAATTATTTTTGTTCTTTGTATAAAATACACCAATTTCCAAAGGTCGATGTGCAATATTTATCGCCGGGTACTGTAAGTTTGTACAAAAACTTTTAAACGTCAATCATATTTTGAAAACTAGATGATATCGGCGTTTCATGTCTGTAGTAAGATAGTTTTATTTTGTTTGAGAAGAAAGGCCGAAACAAACTCAAAGGTTCTTTTTTAAAGTTCAGACATAATCTTGGTCAGATCAAGTAAAGACCATGTAGATTGGTGGCTGAAATGTTCTTTTGAGGAAAGAATTACGTAGATTAAGTGGACTTGTCCAGTCAGTGCACGTATTTCTCAGTAATCATGCAGCTCGACTCAGATCTTAAGGAGCTCAACTATGAACTTTAACAAAGCGAAAGGGGTATGTAAGAATCGTAGAAGGTGGCGTTCTGTAGTTTCTGCGTACCCCCATGGGAAGGACTCGTGAGTTTATTATATATGTATGAATTTAGACATTTTGGCACAAATGATAATGGAGTTGTCTAAAGATCATGGCACACTACCGGTACCGCAACGGCACCACTCCAACCCAGCAATTAACTTGTCATTCAAATTAGAGCATTAACAAGTGGGTCGTATAATATATTTCATAATGTCAATATGAAAATTCAACGGCGGGCAGTCAGCGCGCTTGCCACTACCATACAACTGGACTCGCAGCCCGCACGCTGCAAGCGAACAGACCTGGTGCTTACTTCGCACCTACTCCGTAAGCATTCGGAGTCTCCGTAACGTTGTTTTAGCTCATTGCAGACAGTATGTAAAATAAGTAAATAAAAGTAAGTGTAAATATCTAATTGAATAATATTAGTACATTTTAAGTCATAGATATAAAACTAAAAGATTCGGCTTTACTCCGTGACTGTAGGTACTAATGATGAAATTGGGCATGACCTTTAGTATGGTTGTTATAAAGGTCATTCACTGAAAATAGCAGACTTGGCCCCCAGCTATAATTAGTATTAGTAAAAAAGAAAATAAAGCATTGAAAGTTAAGTATTTGATTGAAGTTTTGTTCGAAACTAGGACGTCATTTGTTAGATATACGTAACTTCAATTACTGCCGTCTTGTCGTCCCCATCCTGTAAAAACGAAACATATTTTACCAAATACATGATTATAAAAAAAGTTCTAAGTGATAAATGATTTTATTTCTAAGTAAGTAGGTTTGTACAAATACGTCTATACTCTCCTCTTCTTCTTAGCGAGTCGATAGCAATATAAATGTACTCGGCCCAGAATTCGGCTACTTGTTTGGCGCCATCAACAGCGTCCAAAGTTCCTGTATCGTGTAGCTAACAGGACACGCAGGAGACGATATTAAGTGTCCCATCTTTTGTGGAACAGCATCACATTTACACTCCAAGGCGAAGTTGTCTATGAATCTCCAACTAAACAGGTTTTCCCTGCTTCGGCCAACCTGGGTTCGGAGTCTGTTTAAAGACTTCCAGGTTACCCAAGGTGGGAGATCTTCAGCGGGTGGAACGAATGGTTTGGGTAAGGAAGCACTGTCTCGCCATAGCTTGGTTTACACGGTAATAATAGAGTCGGTTTTAAAACTAGATAAGTTCGGTGTTTCCTATCCGACTTCCCTGAGAAGAAAGACCGAAACAAACGTCTAACGCTGTAATTTGTATGTTAATTCCTGATACGACCTACCAACGCAGTAACTATAGCAACAGTGCGAAAGTAATAAAAATCAGTTTCCGCAGTTAACGAGCGTGTTAAGGCTCTTAACATAGCACTTAATCCGGCTTTTGGGCTTTCAACAGGCGTCCCTCACGAGGCAGCGATTTCATTAACATATCTTGACACGTTACTTTACTTGCGTGCCCGACGCCCGAATTTGATGGTTGTGAAACATGCTACCTTTTTCTTGCCATTCTACTGTTATCCAATAATTGTTTTTTAAGGTTCCGAACAAATGAAAATCGGAACCTCACTTTCTTGCTCGTCTATCCCAGATCATGCTACAACTTGGCTTTTTCTATTGTTTTTTTTTTACTTTGTTTCTCTTTATTTGTATTATTGGTTTGCCTCTACCTCTTGGCTGTGTCAATGTTAAGAACAGTCTTCATTGAGTTGTCTTCTCGGCGCATTATATGTCCATACCAACAAAATCTGTTCTCGTTAAGTTTGTCTGAAATTGGGGCCACTTTGAAAGATCCCCGAACGTTTTCGTAAGACTTCGTATTCCCAATTTTATTATTAAAATAAATTCAGGTTTCCTCCACCTTGACGGCCAAGAAACATCCTTAAAGTCTACTTTACAGAAATTCTACGTAAAGTCTTCATAAATTCAGTTGAGTTCCGAGTCTAGAGTAGAATCAGAAAGGTCATGCTTTGACATGGACGTTTATAGAACAAGCTCAGGTGAAGCTTTCACTGTACCTAATGAATATCACTGCAATACTGTAATTTTTTGTGTAACGTTTATTTTATACAAATCATTTTCTTATTTTTATTTAGTGCCCGGTTGGTCTTGTGGCAGAGCAGTAGTGGCCCAGTGGTCACCACCGCGACCTACGAGTTTGTAGGCCGTAGGTTTGAACCCAGTCAGGCGCTTTACTTTGTGTAAATGATATCTTCACCAAAACGTTGAAGGAAAACATCGCGAGAAAACCAGCATGTCCTAGAACCAAAAATCCGAAGACGATGATGATATACCAAACTATCCATTTTTCTTCAGTTCTAAAGTCAGGTAAAATTACAGTATAATTAAAATAATGAGTACAAATAATTCATTGTCGTCATTTTATCGATTAACCACAGCTTTACATCCGGCATTAAATCGACTACAGCCCGCAGCTATCAAATTACGGTTAAACGGATATTTTATACTGAAAAGCAATCACCACGAAAATAAAGGTTTCAGAAGAAGAGGCTATTTACATAATTAAATCAGAAGACAATCAGATACTCGTTGATATGCATTTTTTCTTATAGAAGGTGGCGATTCGAGTAAATTGTGTAAAAATGGAAATGGATAAAGTTGTTAAAATGGAAATGGATCAAGTTGTTAAAATGGTGAAACCACTCGATTTTTGAAGTGAAAACTTCTTTAGCGGCGCTGTGTACTTTTTTTGGAATGGGTAAAAACTTCTAAATTCGCGTCAGGTCACGTGACCCTGATCGTAAGATTCGTAAGACGTAAAACGAAAGACGCGCGTTGTTGCGGACAGCGCCATCTATGCACATCGGGAAGAACTACGAGGGCCTTTCGCGTACTAACTACGTAGTTCATCCAACAACGACGAGATGGCGCTGAACCACGGATATATAACTGACGACGAGCTCCATGGGCTTGCTTCTCTTACCACTGCCGCGACCAACACCACGAACTGAAGTCTATCCTGTGTGCTTATTTGTAAATCTGAATAAATTCCTTTCACGAGAAGAATAAACCAGTCACTTTGGTCATCATACCTGATTTGCAAAAAACCCTATAAAATAAGGAACACACCTTAACACGCGTGTTTTGTTTATAAGACGATTCACAAAATACACTCGTAATTGTTCAAGTTTTCACTTCTGTCGGCACTACCGGAGTGCCAGTTTTTGAAGTGAAAACTTTTGAAGTGAAAACTTCTTTAGCGGCGCTGTGTACTTTTTTTGGAATGGGTAAAAACTTCTAAATTCGCGTCAGGTCACGTGACCCTGATCGAAAATTCGTAAGACGTAAGACGTCAGACGTCTCGCCCACAGCCTCGATTCTAACTGTCAAATCAAAAAGCTCTAAATATTCGGGCGTAGACTGACAAAAATAATAAACTGTACTTAATTTTTTAAATATTTCTATTCTTTTACTACACAATTGAAGCTACATTTATTAGAAGAAGCTAAGAAAAGTGATAATTTGAAGAAAGCTCGACAGGCGAAACAAATACGAAAGTTTAAAACAATATTCCGTGATACAGATTTTATCCATATTTACAGGCTTTCTGAGGATTTAATTAATATATTGGAAGATGACTTAACTCCATATATGCGTCCGCGACTTCGTTCCAGTGGTTTAACCAAGAGGCTAAAGGTTTGTTTACATCTAGGTTTCTTGAGATATGATGGGTATACCTCACCACACACCAACAAAAGCCTATTGAATTCCTGATGTTTCAGATATTATGCACACTATCATTTTTGGCTAATGGAAGTTACCAAAAAATCATTGGGAAGAATGTAGACACATACATATCTCAGTCTTCTGCCTCTAGGGCAATCCACGAAGTTATTATTTACAATACAATGATAACTTAAACACAAGTCAAGATTGCACTTAATTCTAGCTTCATTCATTGATTTCAGGTGACTCAGGATATCCTCAAAGGCCTTATTTAATGACTCCCTTTAGTAATTCAGAAACTGAGACTCCAGAGCCATTACAACAATTTGCACAGCAGTGCAAGAAACAGTGTAGAGGACTATTGGAATCCTGAAAGGACGGTTCAGATGTTTATTAGTACATAGGGTATTGTACTATGATCCTATAAAAGTGGGAGAAATTGTGATGGCTTCCTGTGTTTTAAATGACATATGTAATAGAGCCGGGCTACCAGCTCCTATGATGATGAGACCAATGTGACTTAGATGAAGAATCTAGGTTACTTGGAATCTTGACACATCAGGCTCCAACACATGATGACTTAGAGAGTAGGCTGATAAGTAGGCGAGATTTAGTTAATCAATTATGGCGAGCATGTTGTATCTACAATTTATGCGTTCCTTTACAGATGTGGTTAACGTGTTTAGATAGAATATACTCACCATTATTGATTAGATACAATAAATAGGTATTTAAATTATTAATAAAAATATTATTATAATCAACAATTGTCATAACATTTAAGGTGTGTATTTAAAGTGTGGTGTTTAAGGTGTATATGATTAGTATAATATCAATAGCCTATAATAATATGTGCGTGCCTATTTATACCTTAGTCCCTATTTGTACTATATTTTTAAATGCGTAAGAGTGTATACAGGGGTATGAGAAATTAAACAGATAACTGCATTATTTTCTTTTTTATTTACTATTAAAAACAATCAATCAAATCAAAAATCATTTATTCAAAATGACTTTTGATATTCAGTTAGAAAAACTTGATTCTATACAATAGTAGGTATGCAAAGTAATTAACATTACAAGAAACAGGACATTTAATTAAATAATTTAGTATATACAATGAAAACTACCCAAGCAAAACAAAATTAAATAAGTACCTAAATAAAAGCCTGCAGGCATAAAGAGCATGCCCGCTAACAAACATTGACATTTACTACAAAAAAACAGTTCTTATACTTAAAATTCTTAACATCCATCTTAAATAAACTTAAAATTATCTAAACATAGTAGTAGATCCATGTTTCGGAGATTCAACTTCCTCGACTGATGGATGCTCATAAATCCTGCAGTGCCTGGGTCTGCCTTGACCATGACTCACTTATTTCCTTAAAAGTCGAACATCCTCTGCTGGTTGTCAATAAGAAGTCTCTCATTTTCCAAACACCTCTCTTTAATGGCGACAAAACATTCAGTCAGGCTCGCCATTTGGATTGCCTTTGAGAAGGTGGTGAGTGCTGGATCAGACGGCGGTGTGCCGTTCGATGCCTACGAGATGCTATGAACATAAAAATGCAACAAATTACTATACAGAGGTAAAACATGTAAGTATCATCAACATCACATCACTCTCCCTCTAAAGGAATAGATATTACAATGTAGTATACATATTAGATGTAGTCTATATCTTGATTCTATTAGATGTAGTCTATATCTTGATCTTGATTGAATAAGGGCTGCTGTTGAAAAAACCTACAGAAAATCCCAACAAATTGGCCCAACCCGGGAATCAAAAGTGAGACCACTACTATGTAGTGCTTTTTACACTAAACCAATAATTTAACCAAATTATAATTAAGTTAACCTTACATGAAGATGCAATTGGGGCATTACTCCTATGATGACGCATTGCAAGACTGCAAGTGGTGATCTAGCCTCAAACTATAATACAAAAAAAAGTTATCTAAATATCCATTATAAAGTTAAAACATTAAGACTTTTATTTAAAACTTCACCTTTTGTTCTGTATTAGGCTGGTTTTCCATTGGCACATTGTCCCTATACAAAGATGGGCCTGGTTGTATGTCCGTTCGCCCTGCAAATATAACATTACATTATTATATTTTATTAGAATTAACTTACTGGTATTGAAGGTGTGGACTGTTCGGTCTGGAGCATGCCTCTAGTAGATTGTTCTACAGGCAGTAATTGGTCAGTAGGTCGTCTTAGGGGTTGCTTAGGACTCTACAAAATTAAATATGAAAATTATAATTTCCAAGTACCTATACAGTTTTCATATTATGTAATGAAAGTATAGCACTTCTTGGCATGCTAAAACACACAATGTTACGTTACAACAATAAAGTTATACGTACATATTATAGTAAAACAATAGCTAATCATGTAATTTACTTAAATTTTATTAATATCTCGTGTATCATACAATACTCGTGGATGAGACAAAGCCATTAAACGAAGAGAAGGAGACAATAGTAATAATAGCCATATACTATCAGTGAAAAAATCATAATACTCACATTTCATTAGGTAGTTGTATTTATCCTCTTATTCACAGAACTACCTATGTTAAAAGCCCTCGCTGATACAAATAATCAAGCACCCAAAAGTTTAAAAACTACAAATTCAAGTGATTTTGTTAGCGTCGCGTCATCGGTTGTTATTGTTATGTCATGTTGACTTTTAATTCATCGTCGCGTCGCGTTGCACGAATAGAGCAAAGGAATCGTCATTCAGCCTTAAAATGTAATAAGAAATATGAAATAAGCTCTTTTAAATATGATATTGGTTATAGTTTAACTGTATTCCTTATAATACTTAAAGATAGACCTTTAATATATATTTTAAACTTATAAAACTCTCAGTCGAGATTGATCGATTATAATTTATAGAATTTGTGTCAAGCCCTACGTTCGTCTGAGAAACAGCGACGGGAGGTTACAGCCTTGGGTTCGACGACGAGCACAACCACGTTATCACGTTAGTGAATACGGTTTGAATCAGCGCTGTACGCTCGGTCGATCTCATGGCTGTAAGCTGCGACGAGCTCGTCGACGAGACAGCCTTGAGATCGACCGAGCGTGCAGCGCTGATTCAAACCGTATTCACTAACGTGGTTGTGCTCGTCGTCGAACCCAAGGCTGTAACCTCCCGTCGCTGTTTCTCAGACGAACGTAGGGCTTGACACAAATTCTATAAATTATAATCGATCAATCTCGACTGAGAGTTTTATAGGTTTAAAATATATATTAAAGGTCTATCTTTAAGTATTATAAGGAATACAGTTAAACTATAACCAATATCATATTTAAAAGAGCTTATTTCATATTTCTTATTACATTTTAAGGCTGAATGACGATTCCTTTGCTCTATTCGTGCAAGGCGACGCGACGATGAATTAAAAGTCAACATGACATTTGAATTTGTAGTTTTTAAACTTTTGGGTGCTTGATATTTTTCTAATTATTAGTAATTATTTGTATCAGCGAGTGCTTTTAACATAGGTAGTTCTGTGACTAAGAGGATAAATACACCTACCTACTGAAATGTGAGTATTATGATTTTTTCACTGATAGTATATGGCTATTATTACTATTGTCACATCCACGAGTATTGTATGATACACGAGATATTAATAAAATTTAAGTAAATTACTTGATTAGCTATTGTTTTACTATAATATGTACGTATAACTTTATTGTTGTAACGTAACATTGTGTATTTTAGCATGCCAAGAAGTGCTATACTTTCATTACATAATATGAAAACTGTATAGGTTGGAAATTTTAATTTTGTAGTCTTAAGCAACCTCTAAGACGACCTACTGACCAATTACTGCCTGTAGAACAATCTACTAAAGGCATGCTGTGACTGAACAGTCCACACCTTCAATACCAGTAAGTTAATTCTAATTAAATATAATAATGTAATGTTATATTTGCAGGACGAACGGACATACAACCAGGCCCATCTTGGTATAGGGACAATGTGCCAATGGAAAACCAGCCTAATACAGAACAAAAGGTGAAGTTTTAAATAAAAGTCTTACAATAATATGTTTTAACTTTATAATGGATATTTAGATAACTTTTTTTGTACTTATTACAGTTTGAGGCTAGATCACCACTTGCAGTCTTGCAATGCGTCATCATAGGAGTAATGCCCCAATTGCATCTTCATGTAAGATTAACTTAATTATAATTTGGTTAATTATCACTAAGCACTACATAGTAGTGGTCTCACTTTTGTTTGCCGGGTTGGGCCAATTTGTTGGGATTTTCTGTAGGTTTTTTCAACAGCAGCCCTTATTCAATCAAGATCAAGATATAGACTACATCTAATAGAATCAAGATATAGACTACATCTAATATGTATACTACATTGTAATATCTATTCCTTTAGAGGGAGAGTGATGTGATGCTGATGATACTTACATATTTGTTTTACCTCTGTATAGTAATTTGTTGCATTTTTATGTTCATAGCATCTCGTAGGCATCGAAAGGCACGCCGCCGTCTGATACAGCACTCACCACCTTCTCAAAGGCAATCCAAATGGCGAACCTGACTGAATGTTTTGTCGCCATTAAAGAGAGGTGTTTGGAAAATGAGAGACTTATTGACAACCAGCAGAGGATGTTCGACTTTTAAGGAAATAAGTGAGTCATGGTCAAGGCAGACCCAGGCACTGCAGGATTTATGTGCATCCATCAGATGAGGAAGTTGAATCTCCAAAACATGGATCTACTACTATGTTTAGATAATATTAAGTTTATTTAATCTTAAATAATCTCTCTCTCTCTTAAATAATCTTTCTTAATTTCTTAACGTCCATCTGGACGTTAAGAAATTTAAGTATAAGAACTGTTTTTTTTGTTGTAAATGTTAATGTTTGTTAGCGGGCATGCTCTTTATGCCTGCAGGCTTTTATTTAGGTACTTATTTAATTTTGTTTTGCTTGGGTAGTTTTCATTGTATATACTAAATTATTTAATTAAATGTTCTGTTTCTTGTAATGTTAATTACTTTGCATACCTACTATTGTATAGAATCAAGTTTTTCTAACTGAATATCAAATCAAAAGTCATTTTGAATAAATGACTTTTGATTTGATTGATTGTTTTTAATAGTAAATAAAAAAGAAAATAATGCAGTTATCTGTTTAATTTCTCATGCCCCTGTATACACTCTTATCCATTTAAAAATATAGTACAAATAGGGACTAAGGTACAAATAAAAACATATTATTATAGGCTATTGATATTATACCAATCATATACACCTTAAACACCACACTTTAAATACACACCTTAAATATTATGACATAATTGTTGATTATAATAATATTTTTATTAATAATTTAAATACCTATTTATTGTATCTAATCAATAATGGTGAGTATATTCTATCTAAACACGTTAACCACATCTGTAAAGGAATGCATAAATTGTAGATACAACATGCTCGCCATAATTGATTAACTAAATCTCGCCTACTTGTCAGCCTACTCTCTAAGTCATCATGTGTTGGAGCCTGATGTGTCAGGATTCCAAGTAACCTAGATTCTTCATCTAAGTCACATTGGTATCATCATCATAGGAGCTGGTAGCCCGGCTTATTACATATTATGTTGTTTAAAACACAGGAAGCCATCACAATTTCTCCCACTTTTATAGGATCATAGTACAATACCCTATGAACTAATAAACATCTGAACCGTCCTTTCAGGATTCCAATAGTCCTCTACACTGTTTCTTGCACTGCTGTGCAAATTGTTGTAATGGCTCTGGAGTCCCAGTTTCTGAATTACTAAAGGGAGTCATTAAATAAGGCCTTTGAGGATATCCTGAGTCACCTGAAATCAATGAATGAAGCTAAAATTAAGTGCAATCTTGGCTTGCGTTTAAGTTATCATTGTATTGTAAATAATAACTTCGTGGATTGCCCTAGAGGCAGAAGACTGAGATATATATGTGTCTACATTCTTCCCAATGATTTTTTGGTAACTTACATTAGCCAAAAATGATAGTGTGCATAATATCTGAAACATTAGGAATTCAATAGGCTTTTGTTGATGTGTGGTGAGGTACCCATCATATCTCAAGAAACCTAGATGTACTTAAACAAACCTTTAGCCTCTTGGTTAAACCACTGGAACGAAGTCGGACGCATATATGGAGTTAAGTCATCTTCCAATATATTAATTAAATCCTCAGAAAGCCTGTAAATATGGATAAAATCTGTATCACGGAATATTGTTTTAAACTTTCTTATTTGTTTCGCCTGTCGAGCTTTCTTCAAATTATCACTTTTCTTAGCTTCTTCTAATAAATGTAGCTTTATAATTAACCGAGCTGCCATTTTTTCAATTGTGTAGTAAAAGAATCGAAATATTTAACAATTTAAGTAGGTACAGTTTATTATTTTTGTCAGTCTACGCCCGAATATTTAGAGCTTTTTGATTTGACAGTTAGAACCGTGGCTGTGGGCGAGGCTGTAAGCGAGTTCGAGGCTGTTTTTTCTTAGGGAATGCCAAAATGTATGAAGAACTGTCAATTTGCCCTCCGGTGGCTGTGCCGTTGGGTAGTTTAACTCACGGCCGTCACAGCCTTGAGCGCTAGTGTAGCTGTACGCAGCTTAGTGAATACCAAACTAAGTTTCACTGCTGCGACAGCGCTGTCCGCAAGGCTGTATTTTTAGAGAATAGCATAGCTGTACGCTCGGTCGATCTCAAGGCTGTCTCGTCGACGAGCTCGTCGCAGCTTACAGCCATGAAATTGTCTTTTAGAGAATAGCACTGCGTTGTGGTGCGGAACCCTTCGTTTGAACCGACTCGTTTGTTTTTGCTCCGCTCCCAAGGGTCCTAGCGTGGAGTGAAATCTGAGCATGAAGTTCTGGGTTCAATTCCCGGTTCCGGCAAAATGTTATTGGGTATTTTCATCTAGAATTTATAATTAGCTGCCTAGAATCTGGATTTGTGCTGGGTTTTTGAAGTGAAAACTTCTTTAGCGGCGCTGTGTACTTTTTTTGGAATGGGTAAAAACTTCTAAATTCGCATCAGGTCACGTGACCCTGATCGAAAATTCGTAAGACTTAAAACGTCAGACGTAAAACGTAAGACGCGCGTTGTTGAGGACAGCGCCATCTATGCACATCGGGAAGAACTACGAGGGCCTCGCGTACTAACGTCAGACGTAAAACTTAAGACGCGCGTTGTTGAGGACAGCGCCATCTATGCACATCGGGAAGAACTACGAGGGCCTCGCGTACTAACTACGTAGTTCATCCAACAACGACGAGATGGCGCTGAACCACGGATATATAACTGTGTGCTTATTTGTAAATCTGAATAAATTCCTTTCACGAGAAGAATAAACCAGTCACTTTGGTCATCATACCTGATTTGCAAAAAACCCTATAAAATAAGGAACACACCTTAACACGCGTGTTTTGTTTATAAGACGATTCACAAAATACACTCGTAATTGTTCAAGTTTTCACTTCTGTCGGCACTACCGGAGTGCCAGTGTTTTTTTACTTACAAAAGTATCTGCAGTTTATGGCCTTTTTGAAAAAAAAACTGATTTGACTTTGGCTTTATTATTTTTAAACACAAACCAAACATCACGCCTGTATCACACGAAGGGTAAGGCAGAGGTCAACAACATTTCGGTATGTTAAAGTCAAATGTATGTTATATAATGTTATGTTATGTTATTTAATGTATGTTATGTTTATGTTATAATAGGGGGCGGACTAAGTCATCATCTGCCTAGTCTTTTCCCAATTATGTTGGGGTCGCCTTCAAGTCTAACTGGATGCAGCTGAATACCAGTATTTTACATGGACCGACTGCCTATCTGACCTCCACAACCCAGCTACTAGGTAATACGATACCCCTTGGTAAGACTGGTTTCGGGACAGACTTTTGGGGGGCAAACAAGTATAACTATTTATTTTAAACATTGTTAAAAACCTTAGTTTCTCCCAAATTATTATGATTGACAAGCTTTTGCTTAATTAATTCAGCGTCATTTATTAGATAGATAAATAAACCATTTATTTGGCACACACAAGAATACAGCACAATAAACAAAAGTACAATATTAGATGATAACCAAATTACCGACATGATTATAAAACAAGGTGCCGATAAAGAAGCAAAAAGTAAACACATCGAAATAAAAGTGACACTATGACGAATACTTAAAATAAAATTAATAACGAAACATACACAGTGCGGTGTGTGTCTCAAGGTTGCACCAAATGGGAGTCCAGCTCAGCATGTGTCAGGTAAATGTACAGTCAAGTGCAGAGAAAAGGTACCCCACCAAGACTTAAAGATTATCGCCCGAGCAAGCTCGGGCCCGCGTGTCACGTGAGCCTTGAGCAGCTCCCCCCCCCCGCCGCCGCACCCATCTCTGCCCGCGTGCATCCACCGATCCGCCTCAAATAATATTTGCAAGTATTTAATAATTTTATATGGTATATTATCGGCTTCCTTCTGGCCGAACTGTATAGATACCAAGAATAACTTACAAAAAGACACTGCGTGCGATTAAGATACGAACCTGCATCACCAGGCGCCAGCCGATCAACTAGACCGTGCCTTATACCACTAGGCTATTGGCTCAGTTATCAACCTCAACGAAAATTTGAATAGCATTACTCCTTTTATCGAACAAGGTTATTAACGGTCTAATCTTCTAGATATTAAGGTTTAAATTTCAACTTCCGTGTTATATTATTTTAATACTAGCACCTTACCGTCTTGTTTTACAAAATGCAATACGCAACTCTTCAATTAACTAAAACATAAGGTTGAAATTAGCATAGATTTCTTGTTTGGTTGAATAGAATGTGTTGATTCCGATTGTTGCACTACCCTCATTTTACTTCAGAAACTTAACTGACGTATGAACTGCGAGTTAAGGTTGAATTTAGTATACTTCTTCGCCTTATTTACTAAACTGTGATTGAGGGTATTTTTACTTTTCAAATGGTTTCATTTTCGTGCCGATTCGCTTGTGTCTAATTATCTTCATCGTAATATTATCCAATTTATTATGTTTTTGGCCAGTTGATTTTATTAATCGATGGTATGGTTCGATTAACAACTTTATTGAATGCTAAAATTGTTGTTCTGTGGGAAAAGGAACAAAACAAAGTAAATATCACAAGATATGATCATAACGGTAAGATTTACGTTATTCTTACACATATACCTATTTATTGTTGCAATCATATTGCATTATTACTTACAAGTTGGATTTTTTTTAATGTATTTATAATATTATTATTTTCATTACAGAGAAAAACAGTTCGTAGATGGATACAAAGGTATCAAACGACGGGTGATGTGAAATGTGATCACCAAGGCCCTCGCCCGATTGCTTACACTAATGAATCGAAGCGACAACGTAATATGTATTGTGAAAGTTCACTCAGTGGCACCCTTCAAAACTACGCGTTCAAATGCTGACTTCAAGAAGTGTTAGACAGTGACGGCCTTCCTATCCGTTATGAATAGGCAACTCGGCAGATTGACTGTGTAACTTGTTTGATAAAATTGCATTGGAACATTTATATGAGCAAGTGTTAATAATTCCCAATATCATTCCATAATCAGTGGGATCATTATCTCGTAGTTAATCAAAAATAAACAACCTTTATTATTATCAATCCAGTTACTCTTGTTTACAAGTAGTCTGTTAACGATTCATATCTGACCTCACATATTTTTCTAATATTGTGTTAAATAAGGCTAATCAGAAAATGTGATAAAAGAGAAAGATGTATATTGCTATACTGTTATAGTTTAGCATGTTGGTTCTTCCTCTGTAATTCACAGGCACAAATGACAACATTTCATTTTTAACCAAGCTATTTTTCCGATAAGATCATACAGAGTATAAAAAATGTATGTTTTCACAACTTTAAATAAATAAATATTACTGTAGTTATGTTTCTAGAAATATCTATAAACGAACCGTTATCTGTTAAACGTTCTAAGACAAAATAAGGTATCTATTTTGTGTTTAGTTAATATTGTAAGTAAACAACCCCAATTTAACATAGACAGGAATCTGTATATTCAACCAGGAAGTGGATTCCATAATGTCCTAGAAATGTAATTAGAAAAATAAATGAATATTGTTTATGCAAAATGCCTAACTTTTATTACAAACCTCCATTTGATTTCTTAATAATAATAAACAAAAATCACCTACTAAAGAAACTAAAAATAAATAATAAAGGTAAATAAATAAAATTAAAAAAAACCCTTCTCATGCGCGGATTTGAACTCGAGACCATCACATTGCTAAGCCGCAGTGTATACCACTAGACCAACACGCCATTTGCGTTACATTACAAAAAACTTAAATAGGTTCGATGTCCTTACCAAGGGGGTAACTATCACTGTGAAGCGGACTGTACCTGACGCCTATTACTAGCCCACAAATAAATCGTTTGTTTATTGCTGTTCCTTCAAATTCCTTAAAGCATTTTGAACGAGAGCTAGGACGAGCTTGTGATCATGAATGGGTGTTGAGCAGGCAGTAGTAATTTGACTGCCTCTTTGGTCTAGTAGTCGCAAGCGCTACTTCTGAGTCTTGGGTCGGTTCGATTCCCGAGTCGGGCAAAAGGTTTTCCATCTGAAATTTCATAAGCAGCCCGGAGTCTGAATTTGTGCCAGGGTGATGGCAATAGATTCTCCCCTATTCAGCTGCCCCATTTCAAAACCTAGTAAGGACTTAAAATGAAATTTTACAGGAGAGCGCATAAACGTAATAATGGTCAGCCTATGGAATGTATTTTTTTGAATTGGTTAAAGTGACTTACTAGGTTTTAAATGGTCACTAGGGAGTAAAAGGTGCACTTACTAGGTATCGATGTTTAAATATATCTGCTTTTATGTAAGTTTAAAACGCTGGTGTTTTTGTATTTGGTAGAGACCTTCTAGGTTAGCAAGATTATGCAATAAAACGATTTTTGTAAAAAGTGTTCCTTACTAGGTTTTGAAATGGGACAGCCGTATTACATGGTACAACATTTCTGGCTAAATGTGGGTCCACTATAGGTACACATCTGCCTAACCTTTCGGGGAATTCAAGCGTGATGTTATGTTTTGTGTAGTAATTAGATTGATAACAATAACATTCTCAAATTCATCTCTGTCAAATCAATCTTCAGGGTAATTGCTTATGAATTGACTACCAACCTGTATTGTCCGCACATTCAAATTACAACTATTATTCCTTGACAATTGTATGAAATGGCTATAACACGGACAATTAACGAAGTGTGTTAATTTTATAACTAAATAATTTTCCTAACTTACAACAAAAAGGAATAGAGTACACGCCCACAATTAAATTATGTTGACGTTTATGTACCCATAACATACTACGTGAGTGATAGTTAAACAAAGTAATGTTCCTGGGAAAGCGGTAGGTAATACCTGGCACAAACAATTTTTGGAACGCCGACGACATTACTCTGAAAGGCAAACATGACCGCAACGTCAAAACTCTCAAAGTAAAGCCAAAGTCACACAGGTACACCTGCTACAAGGATCCTTTGGCGCTCGATTGACATTGACAGACGGCCGCTAGAGATAAGACGAGAGATGATGACTACTCGTAATATTAGAAATGTTCAAACAAATAATGTTATTTCAGTAAAATGTATCTTTATATTTAAAAATATTTATTCTTCTCCTCGATTTTAGAAAAAAAAACTCTATAATCGATGAAAATATTTTTTTTATTGCTGTATGGGTCCACTCTTGACCCCGATTACGCCTGACGGAAAGCGATGGATGAGGTCTATGATTGAACGAGCGTGCCCAGAAGATGCCTAAGACTGGAACTTACGCATCGACAAAACACAGTAGGTTGCTTGACGCAGTGGGAGGGTGTTCGCAAATCAGGCGGGCGTTAGCCCTATCACTGCAACCGAAGAATTAGCTAGTCAAATAAGGTGTTGGGTATGACTGTCCAGGATGCGCCGAGCGCTCGGTTCAGTTGAGTAACTGGCGAAACAAACTGCGCAACACGAGAAGAAACCGGCATGTCCTAGAACCAAAAATTAGAAGACATATATGACATCTACCAACCCGCACTGGACCCGCGTGGTCCCATTCCCTCTCAAAGAGAGGAGGCCTGTGTCCCAGCAGTGGGAACAGTATAGGCTAATTATGCTATATTTTGGCCTTCTCTAATTAGTTCTTAATAAGTACCCCGATCGATTCCGAGAATTTATACCCGAAATATAATCATGAAAGGAACCGTATAAATGTATAATCTATATAATATGAACTTACAAAAGTTAAATTAAATCTGCTTTTCTCCTACCAGTTTTACCAAAATTAACGTCCATACCTACAAATAATATTCCTGTCCCTGAAAAATATCAAACGTAGAATATTCCGTAATGAATGTGACACAGATCGTATTCCCGTACAATTTCCGAATGTGATTTCGGAATATCCGAATTGATTTTATTTCCACCAGCATCTTTTCGAACGCTGAAAATTTGATGTAGGTATCCTGAAGGCACACTTAGGTCGAAGCCACACTGCTAGGAGCTTCGCTTGATGGGATCAGTACATTGGATTTTTTAGCAGTAGTTTTTGAACAACGAAGCCGAGTAGTAAATAAAACCATGGTAAATTATATTTTAGACCTGAAAATTAAATATCGAATAAAATAAATATATTGGGAATATCGAGATAAAAAAAATTATAATATTTTTAAACTATATGAATTCGGTGTTTCCTATCTTGGTCTGATCGTGTGAGGACTATCCAGATGCATGCGCTGCAGCTGGTTCGCGAAAGCATGTCACGTAGCACGCAGTCTAACTCTAAGCACCAAACGAAGCTAAAGCTGTACAAGGTTCTTTTGGCGCGTGACCAAATTCGGAACTATCTCTATCGTCTGGTTTTTCTGATATTTTTTTGATTTTAAAATCAAAAATTGTGTACTTAACTGCTTAAAAAATTGCCAAGTTATAAACAATTTAAAATAACTGCTAGAAAAAAATACGGCACTTTCACAATAGAGACGTCACGACTACGTAACTTCATACTAGTGCCATACATTGTCCGTACCGCGCGACAAGGATGGGAATGACACGTTCTAAAAAGTTTTTATAAAGCGTTTGGCTTTTCCATATTTAGGATGCAAGAAGGAGCCTTCTCGCAAAATTATACCGAGGTCACACGTAGAATGTTTAAAGAAGGTGTGGGAAGACCACCAGTATGTACTCGGCCTAATATAGCCTCATAAAAAGATTAGGATCATAATTTTTAAGGCATGTACTCGCTCTATGTAAGAATTATGTGGCTTTGTTTAGCCCCTTTTGGGTAGAAAAATGATTAAATAAAAGGTGTAATGTAAATGTTGTCGTAAGTTATCGCAGTAATTACCACCTTATAATGAAACCTACTCAAAATATCAGGTTTCTTACTAACGTGAGAGACGCAAATTAAGTAAGACAGAGGAGAACTTGTGTTTCACTACACAATGAAGCTTGTCGGAGTTTATACAAAGTGACGTTGAACAGTTATAGCAAGAATGAGACAAGCTCTGCATTAAAAAGTTATCATAAAAACAGAGAAGAAAGTTCAGCAAAATCACACTTAAATGAATCATGATAATTTCGGTCGACATCCAATCAAGCCAGACGACACGAGACTAGACGTCAGATGTCCACTGCTGAACATAATCTTACCCCAAAGATTACATTGAGGATCGATTCTGACTACTTCTTTTATTTTTTATTAAAAAGTAACAACATACAGGTACAATAGTCTTATATTGTACCTGTATGTTGTTACTTTTACAAACAAGAAATACACAAAACTTTATACATTCAATATTGCAGCCCACAACGCCGGTCACAGATGAGCTATAGGATACACAACAGTGCAAATTATCGACAGGGTTACAACTATATGATTTTTTCTTGTTGGTCATAATTATCTTATCAACCAATGCTACAAGGTATCCTGTCTTTATGGGTAGACATATGTACGAGTGACCAAGAAGTTATCGCAGCCTTTTTGTCTTTTGGAAATACGGCTACAGAAACACCATTCAATAGCTTAACTAATACCTACTAAAGTCGAATGAATATTAAAAAAAAACATTTTTAATAGCACTCGCCACTAAAGAAACAGCTAACATATGTACATTAAAATGTATAACCACTAGCGACCTGCCCCGGCTTCGCACGGGTAGAATGTCTTTATATACAAAAATCACAGCTTTTTTATCATTAGACAATACAAACATGTTTTCTTTAGAGGTTACTCTTGAAAGCGTGCGATCGCTGCTATTCATAAAGTGCTACAGGGCGAAGCGCGGCCTTCGACGCGCTATTTATAGGCACGCGCCCGCCCCGGCCGGACCCCCGGCCGGTACCGCCGCAAAGGCTGTGTCCCTGCATTTTAAATCTGTAATGTCTTCGAAAATATTCATTTAAATTACATGCTGTAAAGGGCCATATTGATTTGTATTAAATGCACTATGTATTTAACACATTGAAGGACACTGTACGAGACACAATAGAAGTTTTATTGTTATTACGTCGAGGGGCGTTCAGTGTCCTTCAATGGGTTAAGGTACTTAATTGGATAAGGATTAATGGTGTATTGCTTAAAATTGCTTCGTAAATAAGCCATTATTTCTCGTAAAAAGTAAAGGATAAAAAATGGTTATTGTGGGTTATCCCTAAGAGATAGACATATACCATCCGGTCTTTTTTGTAGACCTTTTTAAGGTGTACAATACTGTAGTATGTACATTATTTTGATCTATCTCGTAGGGTTCAGCCAGCGTTTGCAATGTAAGCGCAAAAAAAACCGCATCAAAATCCGTTGCGTAGTTTTAAAGATCTAAGCATACATAGGGACTGACAGCGGTAAGCGACTTTGTTTTATATTTTGTAGTCATATTCCAAAAGTAATAAGAGAGCTACCGTTTTATTTTTACCAAAAAACAATAACAAATTGTTTTTAGTACGCAAAATTCCAAAGTGTTATTCTCGTGAACTAAAAATTGTAACTTTGTGAAAATACTTTTTTCATAATAGACACTAGATAAACTATCTATCAATACCTTAGGAGAAAATCCCTTTTGAATCTTGCGTAACTGTAAGTTATTTATACTCATGACCCTTGATGGTCAAGTTTAAAGAGTCACGTATCCAGAGTAGCTTGTTGGACTGAACTCTTTACTGCGACCCTGTGACCCTGAACAGTGAGTTAACAAAGGGTGAACAGTTCAATCCGAGGCTCTAACACGAATGCGCGACGAAAACGTTACGTAAATTCGCCATTCGCTTTTACAACTATTTTTGGGGTCGGCTTACAGTCTAATTAGATGCAGCTGGATACCAGTATTTTACGTGGAGCGACTGCCTATCTGACCTCCACAACCCAGTTACTGGGTAACGCCTTGATAAAACTGGTTGTTAGACTTTCAGGATACTGACGACCTGTAACGACTGTCAAAGATCTACGACGGACAGCCGGCAGCAACACTGCCGTACTTACAATAAGTGCAATAACTCGGATTTTGGGCTTTAAAAAGTCAGCTTAACTTGCTTTCCGAGGCACGGAGAAGTCTTTGTTTGTAAAGATGGTCACCCATCCACATACCGACCGCGGCAAGCGCAGTTTGACCTGATCGATCGACCCGTGCGGCAGTTATTACTTAGCCACGAGGTCGATTCGAATGAAAATACTACTATCCTTTAGTATTTTGGTATAGGAGTATTTTCAATTTTAAAATCATTCAAAGGGCATTGTCCATTTTCTATAGGACTTTGGCCACTCGTAAACAATCAGCTCAGCTAATAGTATGTGATTGATTTAATAGCTCATATCAGTAAGAATGAGTCTATAAACCTAGTTTTGTATCAAGATGTAGATTTAGATACTTTTTTAACATTTAATTGATCCGTATCCGATTCCGTAGGTGTGCCAGGTTCAACGTAAATACAAGGTTCGGGGTCCATAGAAGTGCGAGGGTCGTCAAGAAGGGAAGAATTGGAATCCATTTTAACAAAAAACCAAAGTAGTCGTTAAAAAACTCACAAAAACAACACTCACGAAGTCACGATGCAGAGAAACAAAGCGAATGTTAACTGTCATTTTGACAAATTGACACAATATTTTTAAGCACCGTGTTGCCATAAAAAAAAGCAATTCTATATCGATCCATTCGAAATCGATCAAAATGTTATAAGTTCTCCAGAAATAATGTATAAAACGTCAGTTTATAATTTTTTATGTCCTAAATCGTTTATTAGCATTTTTACTTATGTAATTTAACGAAAACTATGTTAAATACAGTGGAGAGATTGCATTGTATTTTAAATCGATTTTAAGGCCAGGATCTTCGAGCGTAGTAGGCATTTAGCGTTACCTCCGTCCTCGCGTGGCAAATGCCGCGAAAGCGCAGTTCGAATGAACTCGCTGACCCCTGTCACGGTTATTTTTATAAGTAATAGTATTGTGAATCGGCCCTATTCTTGAAATATAGGGCTGCTCGTCTACAGTATTTTAATTTCATCATCCTACTTTAGTTTCTTTCTAGTTTTGTGATTGTAAATATTATATTTTTAACCGACTTCAAAAAAGGCGGAGGTTCTCAATTCAGATATTTCTATTTTTTTTTTATGTATGTTAGGGGGGGCATAACTCCATCGTAAATAGACAGATCTGCAATTTTTTTTTTGAAGTGAAAACTTCTTTAGCATCGTTGTGATGTGATTTGAAAATTTTATGAAACGAAAAAGCAACAGTAAAAAGAGACATGAGATTTAACGTGGGAGAAAATGAGATAGGAAGCATTATACAGTGTTTTTGTTTTTTATTATTACAAATGAAATCACATTTAATCCTATGCTACTAATTTGTGGTGATGATGATGATGAGGATGATGGTGATGGCGATGGCGATGGTGATGGCGATGGTGATGGTGATGGCGATGATGATGATGGCGACGATGATGATGGCGATGGTGATGGCGATGGTGGTGGTGATGGCGATGGCGATGATGATGATGGTGATGCGATGGTGATGGTGATGGCGATGGTGATGGTGATGGCGATGGTGATGTTGATGATGGTGATGGCGATGGCGATGGTGATGGCAATGGTGGTGGTGATGGCGATGATGATGATGGTGATGCGATGTTGATGGCGATGGTGATGGCGATGATGATGGCGATGTTGATGATGGTGATGGCGATGGTGATGGCGATGGCGATGGCGATGGTGATGGCGATGGTGATGGTGATGGTGATGGCGATGGCGATGGTGATGGTGATGGTGAAGGATGGATGGATGGATGGATGGATGGATGGATGGATGGATGGATGGATGGATGGATGGATGTTCTTTAGCATCGTTGTGATTTGAAAGTTTATGAAACGAAAAAGCGACAGTAAAAAGAGACATGAATTCATAAGATTTAACGTGGGAGAAAATGAGATAGGAAGCATTATACAGTGTTTTTGAAGGTTTCATTTCTACCACGTGTGAATTGCACACATGCTGTTTTTTTTATTTTTGTAAAGATCTGATGATGACTTTCAGAGACAAACAACGGAACTCTTCAATAAATGCCAGCAAATCAACCGCGATTGCTGCTATAGCATATGTAATCGCAATCACACAACATAACATCACGCCTGTACCCTTCAAAGGGTAAAGCAGATGTGTTCAATAGCTTTGTTACTGATATTCACATAGCAAGTAGTGACATATGAATTTGTTTGGGGTAGGTAAGTACAACTAAAAAGTGAAAAATAAAAACTTTTTTACAAAAAAAAACCGACTTCCAAAAAAAAAAAACACTACAAAGTGAAAAATAACTTTAGTTTCGAAAGTCGGTGTCAAAAAATGAAAATATATTCTTCACGTTGTAGTGTTTTTTTTTTTGAGTCGGTTGTTTTTTTTGTAAAACACTTTTTTTGGTTGCTTGAATTCGTCAATAAGTTTTTTTAATTAAATCTACTAATCAAAAACACCACAATACGTATTTTTATTGAACTCTTCCTATTTCATTCACAACGAATTT
This sequence comes from Luperina testacea, assembly GCA_927399505.1. NCBI lineage: Eukaryota > Metazoa > Arthropoda > Insecta > Lepidoptera > Noctuidae > Luperina > Luperina testacea. The sequence continues at coordinate 8,875,279 of OV656768.1, read as the reverse complement.
CATATTTTTAAATAAAAAAACAGCAAGTGTGCAATTCACACGTGGTAGAAGTGAAACCTTCAAAAACACTGTATAATGCTTCCTATCTCATTTTCTCCCACGTTAAATCTTATGAATTTACATGTCTCTTTTTACTGTCGCTTTTTCGTTTCATAAACTTTCAAATCACAACGATGCTAAAGAACATCCATCCATCCATCCATCCATCCATCACCATCGCCATCGCCATCGCTATCACCATCGCCATCGCCATCACCATCGCCATCACCATCATCATCATCGCCATCGCCATCACCATCGCAATCACCATCACCATAACCATCGCCATCGCCATCACCATTATCATCATCGCCATCACCATCGCTATCACCATCACCATCGCCACCACCATCACCATCGCCATCACCATCGCCATCATCATCGCCATCACCATCACCATCACCATCACCATCGCCATCACCATCGTCATCGCCATCGCCAACACCATCACCATCATCATCACAAATTAGTAGCATAGGATTAAATGTGATGTCATTTGTAATAATAAAAAACAAAAACACTGTATAATGCTTCCTATCTCATTTTCTCCCACGTTAAATCTTATGTCTCTTTTTACTGTAGCTTTTTCGTTTCATAAAATTTTCAAATCACAATAATGCTAAAGAAGTTTTCATTTCGAAAAAATATAATATATTTTTACCTATACAATCACAAAACTAGAAACACAAACTCAAAAACTCAAATTTTGCAATTGAATATAAACCTTATTCCGTTGTAGTAAAGTTGAAAATCTATTACAGATATTACGATAATTGTAAATTTATGGTACCGACCTGCTACTGCTAGTACTGTGACGAAAGCAAGAGAACCTATACAACTACAATATTATTCTGTCGCGTCGTCTTATAAGTTATAAATACGTAGAAAAATAATAATCAAAATTACCTTATTTTTTTTTAAGCTTTGCAGTTCAATGCTGAACGTTTTTTTCTTTCTTCTGTTTTTATTCCCCATAATTTAATCTTAATTATCACTATATTACAACTATATTATAACAAACTAATATTTAGTTTAATTATTAATACTAGAACCTAAACAATATTTACAGACTGAATTTTGAAACTAATACACAAACACGGAAATTAACTAACAATATTATAACGTATATTTCGATCGATTAGCGGGAACGCGGCGAGCCAGCAAAAGCGACACAGGTCCTACCTCGGTAACGCCCGGCGGGCTACTGAAGTGAAGCGCGCAGGCCGCCTTTTTAGATTATATCTTGTTAAGACAATAAAAATCAGTTTTGAGAAAAATTAACCGTAGAATGTTCTACTATACATCATTGCCTATTTTTTCATATATTTTTTGCGAGTAAAAGTTAACTCTACTTCAAATGCGACTTGAAAAACGATTAAAAACTTCGCTGTTTTCGATTTGTTTGCGATTTTTTATGATCGAGTGAAGTTGTAAATATCGTGTTTTGAACCATAGAATAATCAAGAATGTTAGTTAAACTATGCCATATATTTTTTTCAGATTAAAACAAAGACTATTTGATTGTTTAATGTTGAATCAAAAATAGGTCGATTCAGAGATTTCCGAGAGTCCTGGCCTTAATTTGTTGTTTTAACGAATTTTGGTTTGGCAACACCGAAACCAAATCCAAAGTCGGAACCGTGCGTTTCACGAAAGAATTCCCTTCGCCGTAATGTTGGCACCATTGCTTTTCATTGAAGGTAAAACAATTCTTCAATGAAAAGCAATGGTTCCAACATTACGGCGAAGGTAATTCTTTCGTGAAACGATTTTAGATCAAATCAGATACTAAAAAAAAAAAGATTTTTTACAGTGCTAATTGATACAAAGTTATTTCATCAGATAATCACTAAATTATAATTTAAAATAATGGTAAATTACTTTTTTGCATAGCATCGTGTTTAAAAATGGCCAAGTTTAGACAATGCCCTTTACGTTACGTGTACTCCGTCCGTTCGTGATAGGCCCACCGAGCAAACCGAATACCTAAGGGGTCATTGTGAGGGCACGCTATAATTGCTATAAGTCCCCTCTCTGAGGAGTGGCTGGAGAGGCGCCATGGCGTACTCACCTTCCGTTTATCGCAGGTCCTCACCGGACACGACTGCTTCAGGTGGTTCCTGTTCTGGATAAAGCGGGAGGAAACGCCCGAGTGTCATCATTGTGTGGATCCCCCGGAGGACAGAAACAGTAATGCTCGTGAAGGAGGAGGCGGAGCGCGTGAGGGAGAGGAAATCTTTGCGCCCTTACGCCCCTAGTCGCCGCAGGAGACGTCCTGGCCTCGGAAATCGACAGCCGATTTCCGGCCACCGTAGGCGCGGGCTTGCGGACGTCAAGCAATGGGCAGCTCGCCGTCCGGTAAGGACCAGGCCCGGGTCGACGGCGCGTTGTGTTCCACGCGCGCGTCAAAGAGATGTCAGCGCTAACTGACGGGGTCGCGGGTTGTTCGAAAGATATACCGTGGCCCCTGTCACAAGCAACTGAAGGAACACGGGTGGGTTTTAGTCAGTAAAAGTCTGACACGCCCCTCCCGCTCCGCCCAGAGCGGGAGAAGTTATTTAGGAAATTCCCTCCCAAAAAAAGGATTATTGTAGGATCGACATAGGACTAAGAGGATTAAATATGAAATTTCTGTCAAACGGTTAAGTTACATAGTGGTTGTGAATGCGAACTATTCCGTAGTTCACTTATACATAAATCCATCAAAGAGAAATTAGATTAAAACTCCATTATATGTTGAAGGTATATTCTCCTAATTACCTTAAAATTATCGTGGCCCATTTTAGAAGTTGTAACGAGACTCGACAGCTTAGACCTTCAGACACTAGAATACTTATAATAATCAATCTTACAAAAAATAATGTCCTATTATAGAACCTAAGAGGTAAGTTAAAGATCTAAAGACCATTCCTCCCCGACGCTGGAAACTCTTGCGGTATGCGGTGCACCACAATTTACCGTCACAGACTCTTTGTACAATCTTTTGCAGTTTAAACTCGGAGCCAACAGTTTTTTGCAAGATGCAGCTGTGTTCGTAACGAGGGGCTTAAAACAAAGTAAGAAATAGTGAAACTCTAAATTCTGTTGACCACAAAACTTTGTGGAAACTCTAATACCTTCCAACCTGTAGTAGCTTAATTACCGTTTCCTTTAAGAAAAAGAATGACATTATATTTATTTACTAGCAGCGTCCCGCGGTTTCACCCGCCCAAGTATCGATCCCGTAGGAATATCGAGATAAAAAGTATCCTATGTCCTTCCCCGGGACTCAAACTATCTCTATACCAAATTTCATCTAAATCGGTTCAGCGGTTTAAGCGTTAAGTTGTAACAGACAGACAGACAGACACACTTTCGCATTTATAATATTAGTATGGATTTCAAAAGACCCACACAATTAGTAAAAGTAAAGTACATAGATACCACACATAATATGGGTACCATACGTTCCTATAAATAAAACAAACAAGTGCAAGTCGGACTCGCATACGAAGGGTTCCGTACCACAAGGCAAAAACGCCGAAAAATACACGTTTGTTGTATGTATGTGAGCCCCCCTTAAATATTTATTTTATTCAGTTTTTAGTATTTGTTGCTATAGCGGCAATACACAAAACTATGCATCTGTGAAAATTTCAACTGTCTAGCTATCACGGTTCATGAGATACAGCTGGTGACAGACGGACAGTGGAGTCTTACGGAACCCTAAAAATACAAACTCCCTTCTGTAAAGTACCTTTTTCAATGGATCCATTTATTGTCTGTAGATACTTACGAAAAAGAATTGAGATATTGATTAATTGTATCCCAAAATCGGTATCACGACCACTCGTCCCGAGACAACTTGACCCCGTGATAATTCAATCCCAGGACAAGTCGATCCCGACCGCTTAACCCCGATTACAAGACCCCGTCGGCGACTGGACCCCAACCTTGACCACAACAAGTTAGTCGTAGTAACTAAGCTACCAAATGGGTTAGGTTATGTTAGAACTGTGGCCAACGCGACGCAACAAGCGACACGAGTCGTGCCGCAGCAGCAACAATGTTGCGGTGACAATATTTCAGTAACAGCCGGTCGATTCTGTAAAAATCTCACCGTGAAACCTTAGGTGAAGTGAGTTAGTTTTTGCTAGGAATTGACACTATTGACAGCTCACTCCACGCTCACTTCACCTAAGTTTTCACGGTGAGATTTTTACGGAATAGCACCGCTGTTGTTGTATTAAGTTGTAGAAAAAGCGTCTTTTCAAATACCTCGGTGCCTTCAAACGAATATCAACTCTAACCTGTACCCACACGATAGTAAGTGCCTAAATACACGTCAGTCCATCAATTGACTCTCAATGCTACACTAAAAGATCTTTCAGCTGATATCAGCCACGGAAGTATTTGTCGTTTTCTCTCACGGTGACAAGGGTAGTCACTTTACTTCGATGGAATGGCGCTTCTTTTTTACATATTTTCTAAAAAATATGGCTTGGTACGGAGAAAAATACTAAGATAGCCTTTTTTTTTACTCGGAAAAAACTCAAATGTTTAAAGTTGGAACGAGTAAACATTTTCAAAATTTCGTGGAAGCCGTTATTGAGTAATTATTTTTTTATTTCATTTTTAATTAATTTTACAGAATGAAAGAAAACTTCTTAACAGACGAATTTCCTAAACCTTGAAATCTTTTACTTATAAAGTGAACTACTAAAAATTTTTATATGTGACGTATTACAATTTAATTGAAATATTTTTAATCTGGATAGGCTTTAAAGGAAAAAACAGATGAGATAAGATAAGATAGATAAGCTTTATATAGATAGAAACCTAGTAGGAGGGAAGGGAGACCTTTGCCCTCTATAGTATTTAAGTTCTAAATATCGCAGCATTATGCTAATATAGGGCCTTTTTTGGCCTAGCACAGGTCTTTTTCGCTTGCTTATTTTTTTTGGTTGTTTTTAATGTAATTATATAGGCTATTTGACTTCACACTAAATTCAATATGGCGCCCTCTAGAGGACATAAAGTAATTAATTTAAAAATAAATATTTTGGGATCGTGCCTTGTTTGCATCAAATGAAAGGGCTTAATTAGCACATTTTAAAAATATAAATATTACTGAAATAAACCCGAAAATAATTAAATTAAAAAAGTTTTAAAACTAAAACTCGGCTACTAAAAAGGATGAAACAAGAAAGTATGGTCACATACCGCTATACTAACATACATACATATAAGCTATGGTTGCATGCGACTACGGGATTTTTTTTAATGATTGTATTTTCTGTGCGTTCCCCAAATCTAAAATTTTTCCTTATGTCTTTCTTAATAGATTCCCTCAAATTAATTATTTCCTTAGCCAAAACCAACTCCAAGCCATTGAAAATCTGCACATTGCCTACAGAATCTTAATCTATACTCAATCTGTGTAGGCGTATTAATCAGTGTCCATCAATCTATATGGTTCCAAGCGTTCGGCACACCACCCCGTCTGGTCCTTTATCAATCCGTTTATTGTTTTCTTGCTGCTTTGACAACATATTCTGTGTACCATCGGCTTTATGGTTTTCTTTACTGTCACTTTACATACTACCTTTAGATAGTCTATTTGGAAATTCGTCGGAATGGATCAAGAAGAACTACTTTAGATAGTCTATTTGGAAATTCGTCGGGAGTGGATTCAAGAAGGTTTCATGTGGGGGAGCAAGGTAGTAAAGTACATAATTATGAACATTGGACCTACCCTATTTATAGTACTTGTTCTAAATATTACATACAGTACCCGGCGATAAATATTGCACATCGACCTTTGGAAAGAGACAATCTGCTAATTTTGGCTTCGTAGAGCGCCGAGCGTTAACCCTGTCGCACGAAATACAAACAGTCCGGTATCTATTAGGAGCTGTTAAAACAATTATGATTTGCTTCTTTTGATAATTATTTTTTTATTTTTATTCTTTGTATAAAATAAAAAAAAAGACAATTTGTTTGATTTTTTTTTGTTTTTTTTATTGATTTTTTTGACAATTTTTTTTTTTGATGTGCAATATTTATCGCCGGGTACTGTATAGAGATAAACGATGAATGGACTGTATGAATGATGATTGTTAAAAAGGGGGTGATTACGAGATGACGACTAATAATGAATGCACATGTTGCGCAAACCCAGAATAAATTGGGAAAGAAGAATTGAGAAAGAAGGTCAGGAGAATGATGACGAATGATGATGACATAAAATCACGCCTTCTTCCCATGAGGTGAGGCAGAAACTACAGAAAGACTACGCTACGATCTAGTCCTAAATATTTCTTAATAAAATCACCTTTTAGTACATTTCTGATTGACAAAACTGTGTTGACAACTGTCAACACAGTTTTGTCAATCTCATCTGAGAATGGAAAAAGAAAACGTTGCGCCGACCCCAAGTCACATTGGATAAGGGCAAGGAGATGACGATGATATTTAAAAATACCTTCTAGGTATTTTTATTTTATTAGGTCCCCACCTATGAAATCAGCGTTTTGTATGGAGAAGTTTAAAGAAGTTGCATTTTTTATACTAACATTTTCTTAATTTATTTAACAACCATGAACACTAATGTTTTAAAACTTTTATGCACTAATGTTTAAAAACTAATATAACGTAAGCCACTTAGATTAAGCGACAAAAATAAGTTTTGGCTAAGTTAAAACAAATACATAGTGGTCATTTATACTAACAAAAAAGGAGTCATTTTTAAGGTATTTTTTATGTTTAGAAAACTATATGTACTAAGGTTTTTTTACTATTGGTAGTTGTCTATGATGCTCATAATCTGATAGGATATCAAGCAATTGATGAATATTTTAAATAATAGAAGTGACAAGGTTCTTTATTTGTGACAATAAAACGCCAATTTCATAGGTGTGGACACAATAATAATGCTGCTAATTATTACATACAGTTCCCAGACATAAGGACGAGGTTCGGATCCGGTTCACATAAATTCTAAAACCGGCGGGGTAATTGCGTAACACACTAACAAAAGCAATGGCTTTCATTATGACAGTTCAACACTATTCATTGCGTTATTTACGTTGTAGAACAGACCTAATTTTCAAACATATGAAGCTATGGATTAGCAACATCCTTCAAAATTATTCAGATTGTGATTGATATTGCGTAATTAGGGTGTGGATCTATGGAAATATATGGACCTGAATCCGGACCCTCATCATCGTGTACATTCGGCCTTACTACCTACATTAAGATCAAATTAAGGTAGCAAGAGTGACAACCAATCCATTCATGAAAACCAACCTTTAATTTTTCAACCTTTTTTTTTAAATTTCGAACACTCGTAGAACTAAATTCGCGAAACCACAAAGCTATAAACAACATTTATTTTCTTAATTGAATTCTCAGATATTCTATTAAAAAGTTCGTCAGAATTTCAAACCAAAACAATAGTACAGATGTTTCTACCATGAATTTGGATTGGATCCGGTCACAATATTGATCATATTGTTTGTCAAGTGGGTATATAGAAGACAAAAGAATAGAGAAATAGACCTAATCAGGTTCCAAAATAAAAATTCATTTATACAAACTTGGTTGAGAATCAGCACATTTTGAACGTAAAAATTAGATAAGACAGTCCCCCAAAACGCCCGCCCTTCACAACTTCCTCGTGCTTTATCTGGGAAGAAGAAGTGGCGCAACAAACTCCCGAGCAGCACAGGTGTCTGTTCAGTTAGAAGAACTTACATGTGAAGGTAGAAGTTAACCTTTCTAAGTTTGCCAGTAAGTAGTAACATCGAGTGACTTCTCAAATCATTGGCCTGTATTTTTGCCAACCCATCAGAGAAAGTAATCAGATTCTTGATTAGGTTTTCATCAAGTAGGTATTAGTGAAAACGCAGTGCCGTTGAAATAAGCTATAAATTTCAGCTTTAGTCAAAGCTGAAAATCATAACTTATTTCGATCTTTCCTATCTAACCTAGTGTAGGAAAACACAGTAGAAAGCTAAAGGCTTGAGTAATTGGTAGTTCTTCAGCGCACCCGCTTTCAACTTGATATTCTGGTTTGTTTTTTTGTGGATGGATAAGCCGTCCATCTATGTTAAAACATTTCTTTTTACTGCAATCAATTCAAGTATTCATTTGAGTATAACGAGCTCTCGCAGAGGAATGATATCAGCTTGTGTTTTTAATGCACATAGAAGGCAAAAATAGTGTGTGTAATGTGTATTTATATATTAAAGTCCTTTGTACACGGTACGGTTTTTTTGCAGTACGGCGCATAAACCGCGCAGTAGAAAAATGTCCGTCATCAAGCTTCCTTAGTGATCCATACAACACCGACGACCGTGCCTACACACGGCGAATAAACCGTAGTTTTTCACAGCAAGAAAAACGTGTGTGTACATCGCCATAGGTCATGTTGGTAGTGTCTTGGTACAGACGCCAGTACATCAAGCTTCCCGTAACTGTTAAATTTTCCCAAATAACTTTGAGCCTTAAGCTTTAGCGATGAAGTTTAAAATCTATTGAAGAAATTTGACAGATTGTAGTAGCTTTATGTGCTGGCGTCTGTACATAAAGAGAAAATATTTTTCTCTACATAGGTATAAGCCTAGTTGATTTGGGAGTCTTGATATATTATTATATTTTAAACTACTATAAATATTATGAACCTGAATGATTGAAGGTGAAACAACTTTTTCGTAAACGTCACTTTGAAATTCGAACAGTGTCGATAAGTGAATCCGCGACGCTCGACTTATTATAGTGTGCTGGTTCTAAGTGAAATTTAGTTACAGAACAGTTTTTTCTGTTCTGTGACTTTACTGAATAAATAACACAAGCATAATAAGGCCCTTTTGTACACACACTTTTTTCTTGCCGTGTAAAACTACGGTTTATTCGTCATATACAGTGTTGTATGGATCACTGAGGGACCACTATGGAAATGCTTCCATAGTGATTCATTCATTCATTCTAGAAAAAACCGGTTCATCAACGCTTGTTGATGAACCGGTTTTTTCTACGGCTCGGTTTATACGTCATACTGTAAAGAAACCGTGCCGTGTACAATAATTAAACTAAAGCTCACTTTTGAAAGCATTGTTTCTAGTAATTGCCTACGTTTGTAAGCAAAGAAAATACGAGAATTTTAATCGCTTATCGCAATCTGTGTTCTGTTTGCTGTCACTCTTACTCCCCAGTGTTAGCTAAATATTTATTTTTTGTGAAAGGATTTTTCTGTACAAATTAAAAAAAGTTTTCGGTAATTACAAACGTATTTCTATGGCAGTGTTCTCCGAATTAATTAAAACATTCTAAAGGTGCTTATACAGTACAGTAACTTTAAAAATAATGTTTTACATTGAATACTTATCAAAAGTTACCAAGTCGTCCAATCTTACCAAGTAGTTACCTATCGTGTTAGCCAGTAACTGGCTTGTGGAGGTCAGTTATACAGCGGCTCCATTTAAAATACTGTTATTCAGCTGCATCCGGTTAGACTAGGAGCCGAGCGCAATGTAGTTGAGAAAATGCCAGGCAGATGATATATTAAAGCTACTGGAGCTTAGAACGTAAAACAAAACGGGCTACCTGATATTCCTACGGAATCGACACTTGTGCGGGTGGAACCGCGGGTTGTAGCTAGTTTCTTACAAAAAGAACTAAAGGCTCCTTCAAACTGGCGCGACACGCGATAAAATCGCGCGCAACACAAAAGCACCGCAAGTTGCGCAACGAGCCTGTTGCTGCCTGTTTGCAGGAGCCTTAACAAGTATAAAGTATAGGCATTAGCAGGCACAGATTACTTACTAGTGAATAAAGGTACCAGTATCTACATCCAAAACATTGTTCATTCCCTAATGAATAGTCTTGTCAAACCTTCGGTGTCAATGAACCGCATTTATTTGAATTACGCTTGCTCCAGTGAGCTACTATTGTCCTTATGATTTATGTTGATAAACAATTACTTAGTGAACAATGCCAACAAGTATCATATTACATATAATAATATTATATTTGTTGTAAATGAAACGCGACTAGGTATTACATTAATTGAAACCACGTATTCTACTTATCGTATTTTCTACATTCAGTATTCAAGTATTATACATGTATACTAACTACATCGTAATGTACTATAATACATTACGATGTAGTTAGTATTAAAGCACGGCGTTTAGCACCCTCGCTACTTAATTTCACGCATTGTATAAGTACTATTTTATATCTCTTGTGGCCTAAACCCGCACTTATTCACGCTTTTCTGTGTAAAAAAGGACTACTTAAGTCACAGAAACGCGTGACTTATGTGCAGTAAAGCAGTGCTGTAAAAATAATTAATAACAATTAACATTTTAGCCGTGAGACCTTTTTTTCGTTAACAACATTAAACTTAATTTATGATTATTTGGTAAGGACGCGCCCCAACCGTTTCTAGTGCCTTCCGTTTTCTATTTTTATTGTATTTTAACAAGTTGTAATAACCGCTGTACTGTTTAATGTGATAGCCTAATCGCCTCTATGTATATCTATGAATTAGCATCAATGATCGACAGCTACTTTTGTACAGACGCCAGCACATCAAGCTACCCGAAACTGTCAAATTTTCCCAATCAACTTTGAACCTTATGCCTTAGCGATAAAGTTGAAAATCTATTAAAGAAATTTGACAGATTGTAGTAGCTTTATGTGCTGGCGTCTGTACATAAAGAGAACATATTTTTCTCTACATAGGTATAAGCCTAGTTGATTTGGGAGTCTTGATATATTATTATATTTTAAACTACTATAAATATTATGAACCTGAATGATTGAAGGTGAAACAACTTTTTCGTAAACGTCACTTTGAAATTCGAACAGTGTCGATAAGTGAATCCGCGACGCTCGACTTATTATAGTGTGCTGGTTCTAAGTGAAATTTAGTTACAGAACAGTTTTTTCTGTTCTGTGACTTTACTGAATAAATAACACAAGCATAATAAGGCCCTTTTGTACACACACTTTTTTCTTGCCGTGTAAAACTACGGTTTATTCGTCATATACAGTGTTGTATGGATCACTGAGGGACCACTATGGAAATGCTTCCATAGTGATTCATTCATTCATTCTAGAAAAAACCGGTTCATCAACGCTTGTTGATGAACCGGTTTTTTCTACGGCTCGGTTTATACGTCATACTGTAAAGAAACCGTGCCGTGTACAATAATTAAACTAAAGCTCACTTTTGAAAGCATTGTTTCTAGTAATTGCCTACGTTTGTAAGCAAAGAAAATACGAGAATTTTAATCGCTTATCGCAATCTGTGTTCTGTTTGCTGTCACTCTTACTCCCCAGTGTTAGCTAAATATTTATTTTTTGTGAAAGGATTTTTCTGTACAAATTAAAAAAAGTTTTCGGTAATTACAAACGTATTTCTATGGCAGTGTTCTCCGAATTAATTAAAACATTCTAAAGGTGCTTATACAGTACAGTAACTTTAAAAATAATGTTTTACATTGAATACTTATCAAAAGTTACCAAGTCGTCCAATCTTACCAAGTAGTTACCTATCGTGTTAGCCAGTAACTGGCTTGTGGAGGTCAGTTATACAGCGGCTCCATTTAAAATACTGTTATTCAGCTGCATCCGGTTAGACTAGGAGCCGAGCGCAATGTAGTTGAGAAAATGCCAGGCAGATGATATATTAAAGCTACTGGAGCTTAGAACGTAAAACAAAACGGGCTACCTGATATTCCTACGGAATCGACACTTGTGCGGGTGGAACCGCGGGTTGTAGCTAGTTTCTTACAAAAAGAACTAAAGGCTCCTTCAAACTGGCGCGACACGCGATAAAATCGCGCGCAACACAAAAGCACCGCAAGTTGCGCAACGAGCCTGTTGCTGCCTGTTTGCAGGAGCCTTAACAAGTATAAAGTATAGGCATTAGCAGGCACAGATTACTTACTAGTGAATAAAGGTACCAGTATCTACATCCAAAACATTGTTCATTCCCTAATGAATAGTCTTGTCAAACCTTCGGTGTCAATGAACCGCATTTATTTGAATTACGCTTGCTCCAGTGAGCTACTATTGTCCTTATGATTTATGTTGATAAACAATTACTTAGTGAACAATGCCAACAAGTATCATATTACATATAATAATATTATATTTGTTGTAAATGAAACGCGACTAGGTATTACATTAATTGAAACCACGTATTCTACTTATCGTATTTTCTACATTCAGTATTCAAGTATTATACATGTATACTAACTACATCGTAATGTACTATAATACATTACGATGTAGTTAGTATTAAAGCACGGCGTTTAGCACCCTCGCTACTTAATTTCACGCATTGTATAAGTACTATTTTATATCTCTTGTGGCCTAAACCCGCACTTATTCACGCTTTTCTGTGTAAAAAAGGACTACTTAAGTCACAGAAACGCGTGACTTATGTGCAGTAAAGCAGTGCTGTAAAAATAATTAATAACAATTAACATTTTAGCCGTGAGACCTTTTTTTCGTTAACAACATTAAACTTAATTTATGATTATTTGGTAAGGACGCGCCCCAACCGTTTCTAGTGCCTTCCGTTTTCTATTTTTATTGTATTTTAACAAGTTGTAATAACCGCTGTACTGTTTAATGTGATAGCCTAATCGCCTCTATGTATATCTATGAATTAGCATCAATGATCGACAGCTACTTTTGTACAGACGCCAGCACATCAAGCTACCCGAAACTGTCAAATTTTCCCAATCAACTTTGAACCTTATGCCTTAGCGATAAAGTTGAAAATCTATTAAAGAAATTTGACAGATTGTAGTAGCTTTATGTGCTGGCGTCTGTACATAAAGAGAACATATTTTTCTCTACATAGGTATAAGCCTAGTTGATTTGGGAGTCTTGATATATTATTATATTTTAAACTACTATAAATATTATGAACCTGAATGATTGAAGGTGAAACAACTTTTTCGTAAACGTCACTTTGAAATTCGAACAGTGTCGATAAGTGAATCCGCGACGCTCGACTTATTATAGTGTGCTGGTTCTAAGTGAAATTTAGTTACAGAACAGTTTTTTCTGTTCTGTGACTTTACTGAATAAATAACACAAGCATAATAAGGCCCTTTTGTACACACACTTTTTTCTTGCCGTGTAAAACTACGGTTTATTCGTCATATACAGTGTTGTATGGATCACTGAGGGACCACTATGGAAATGCTTCCATAGTGATTCATTCATTCATTCTAGAAAAAACCGGTTCATCAACGCTTGTTGATGAACCGGTTTTTTCTACGGCTCGGTTTATACGTCATACTGTAAAGAAACCGTGCCGTGTACAATAATTAAACTAAAGCTCACTTTTGAAAGCATTGTTTCTAGTAATTGCCTACGTTTGTAAGCAAAGAAAATACGAGAATTTTAATCGCTTATCGCAATCTGTGTTCTGTTTGCTGTCACTCTTACTCCCCAGTGTTAGCTAAATATTTATTTTTTGTGAAAGGATTTTTCTGTACAAATTAAAAAAAGTTTTCGGTAATTACAAACGTATTTCTATGGCAGTGTTCTCCGAATTAATTAAAACATTCTAAAGGTGCTTATACAGTACAGTAACTTTAAAAATAATGTTTTACATTGAATACTTATCAAAAGTTACCAAGTCGTCCAATCTTACCAAGTAGTTACCTATCGTGTTAGCCAGTAACTGGCTTGTGGAGGTCAGTTATACAGCGGCTCCATTTAAAATACTGTTATTCAGCTGCATCCGGTTAGACTAGGAGCCGAGCGCAATGTAGTTGAGAAAATGCCAGGCAGATGATATATTAAAGCTACTGGAGCTTAGAACGTAAAACAAAACGGGCTACCTGATATTCCTACGGAATCGACACTTGTGCGGGTGGAACCGCGGGTTGTAGCTAGTTTCTTACAAAAAGAACTAAAGGCTCCTTCAAACTGGCGCGACACGCGATAAAATCGCGCGCAACACAAAAGCACCGCAAGTTGCGCAACGAGCCTGTTGCTGCCTGTTTGCAGGAGCCTTAACAAGTATAAAGTATAGGCATTAGCAGGCACAGATTACTTACTAGTGAATAAAGGTACCAGTATCTACATCCAAAACATTGTTCATTCCCTAATGAATAGTCTTGTCAAACCTTCGGTGTCAATGAACCGCATTTATTTGAATTACGCTTGCTCCAGTGAGCTACTATTGTCCTTATGATTTATGTTGATAAACAATTACTTAGTGAACAATGCCAACAAGTATCATATTACATATAATAATATTATATTTGTTGTAAATGAAACGCGACTAGGTATTACATTAATTGAAACCACGTATTCTACTTATCGTATTTTCTACATTCAGTATTCAAGTATTATACATGTATACTAACTACATCGTAATGTACTATAATACATTACGATGTAGTTAGTATTAAAGCACGGCGTTTAGCACCCTCGCTACTTAATTTCACGCATTGTATAAGTACTATTTTATATCTCTTGTGGCCTAAACCCGCACTTATTCACGCTTTTCTGTGTAAAAAAGGACTACTTAAGTCACAGAAACGCGTGACTTATGTGCAGTAAAGCAGTGCTGTAAAAATAATTAATAACAATTAACATTTTAGCCGTGAGACCTTTTTTTCGTTAACAACATTAAACTTAATTTATGATTATTTGGTAAGGACGCGCCCCAACCGTTTCTAGTGCCTTCCGTTTTCTATTTTTATTGTATTTTAACAAGTTGTAATAACCGCTGTACTGTTTAATGTGATAGCCTAATCGCCTCTATGTATATCTATGAATTAGCATCAATGATCGACAGCTACTTTTGTACAGACGCCAGCACATCAAGCTACCCGAAACTGTCAAATTTTCCCAATCAACTTTGAACCTTATGCCTTAGCGATAAAGTTGAAAATCTATTAAAGAAATTTGACAGATTGTAGTAACTTGATGTGCTGGCATCTGTACCTAAATGTGTGTTTGTACGATAATATACGAATCCATATTTCGCCCTCTACTAGTGGTTGTACCTATCCATTTGAAACTAGAAGCTCTGCAAATATTATGGTAACGCCGAGCTGGTCTGATGGATCTGAAAGCTGAGTTTTATGAACTTTCACAATAAAAAAGTGAAGTGTGTTCCTTATTTTTTTTCAACTAGGTAAATTATTTATTCTGTGCCTCTTACAAACTTTTCACGCATATCGTCTTTATTAGGTAGATATATATTATTTATTAATATAAAGTATTACCAACTTAACACATACACAGCATTAACCCAAAGTCTTTGTCGTAATACCTATACAGTATGTTAACTAACAGAGGGCGTTCCCGTTAACCCGCAATAGTATAGCATCCATACATGCTAAAAATAATATTACCATTCGAAAATAAAATGTTTTTATTTTTTTTTATATTAAAATATTCACTAAAAATCGTAAATTGATACGTTAAAGAAACACTCTGTACACGCGTACTTGAAGGACAGCAATGTCGGAATTTATTTAATTAAATAAATTAGAATTAATTAAATAAATAGAGTATCAATTTACGATTTTTAGTGAATATTTTAATATAAAAAAAAATAAAAACATTTTATTTTCGAATGGTAATATTTTTTTTAGCATGTATGGATGCTATACTATTGCGGGTTAACGGGAACGCCCTCTGTTAGTTAACATACTGTATATAGATAAATTATGTTTTTAAAATTAGAACTCATCTGGTTTTAAAAGCATAATTTTAATGTCACATGTAAAAGTGTTTTTTTTAACCAATTTACAGAAATAATTATCATTTATCAACAGACATTCGGACTGCTACTGAAAAATTCTTGATGGAAAACCCAATACCACTTTGATCGATCTGGGAATCAAACCCAAGACCTCCACGCTCAGCCGGTCGATTCTGTAAAATTCTCACCGTGAAAACTTAGGTGAAGTGAGTTTGTTTTTGCTAGGAATTGACACTACTGACAGCTCACTCCACGCTCACTTCACCTAAGTTTTCACGGTGAGATTTTTACGGAATAGCACAGCAGCAGCAGTGCTTGCGACTAATAGACCAACTAGGCAGTCTGTCAAATAAAATGATGTAAAGAATATTATGTAAATAAACACTACAACCGAAAATTATTTTCTCCAACGCTACAAGCTACCTAACACCCAGCACCTGGCGTTCCGAAATCCGTAGATTATTGAAAAATGATCCGCGATCCTTACCGAAACGGTTTCCAATTCGATGGAATCTCTCGTAAATCTTGGCTGAGATTTTGCTGCCAAAACTCCTTTTAATCTTATATGAAAAGCGGCCAAGTGCGGGTCGGTCTCGCAGAAGAAAGATTCCGTACCACCGTACAATATTTTTTTTTACTTACTACATAATATATATTTTTTTTATAAAAAAAACACGCTTTAATTTTTCATTTTATTTTATTTTGTTTTAGCGGCCATAATAGTACACACTCTACTAAAAAAGAAATTTCATATGTTTACTTATTAGGTACGTACGGTTCAAAAGATACAGCCCTGGGACAGACGGACGGACAGCGGAGCTTTAGTAACAGGGTCCGGTTGGCACCCTTGGGATGCGGAACCCCTAAAATCACCTAGAGCTTTATATTTAAAATAAAATTATAGATGCTTACAGAAGACTTATTGCTTGGCGGTTATATAAATGGCCCTATACCGATTCTGACAAGATAAAAGGACATTGTTCATTTCGTACCCAAAAATAAAAGTGTCGGTCAGATAAAAACAGTACGCCAATCATTTTTTACTATTACCTAGTCATCGACGCCTTTAATTGCTGAAAGTCGTTCTGAATCTTCATTCATGAATCTGGTTTTTAAGCGAAAAGTACGCCGGAGCCCCGATAGTTAATTCATAGTCAATTTTAATTCATTCTGACAGAATTTGCTTAATTGACATAAAACAACAAAACAGCAAAACATTATGCAGCTGTTCTCTTGTAAACCACAGCTTTTAAGCAGCTATTTTAATATTTACCGAAGTTCCAGCATAGTTTGATCGAGCTAAATTAAAATGTTCAATTAACAAGCCCCGGGAAAAAGAAAATAACTATACGAAAATAAGCTAGCTACGTTTTAATAATTAAAAACATAACTAATTATATTCCGTTCTGCTGCGTTTGTTGTTAGTTTGCGAACTTTTATCAAAGTAAGTATTATTATTGTATAGTTAGCTGCTATAATTTTATTGAGTGGTTTGGTCAGTAGTTAATGAATTAGTCGAATATGCACCAAGTCCTTTGCATTGGATGGACATATCTGTGTTCGGTATTAGAAAATAGAAACAAGATTGTATAAACTACCATAAATATGTATGACGCGAGATAGACAAACGATTGAAATACTGTCATCTTAATGGTATTCATGCATTTGGGTACTATTGCATAGTTATATATATTATTATTATTATTATTCAGCCTATAAGGTTCCGACTACTGGGACACTGGCCTCCTCTCTGTGAGAGGAAGTGGGCCGATATCCACTACGCGGGCCCAGTGTTGGTTGTGGATGTCACATGTCTTAGAGTTTTTGATTCTTGGACATGCCGATTTCCCCACGATGTTTTCCTTCACCGTTTTGAGAGTAGTGGTGATGAAATAATTTACACAAAGTAAAGTGAAAGAAAGAAAATTGCGTTTAACTAAGTGCTTGCCTGGATTCTAACCTAGGACTTACAAATCGTAAGTCGCCGCCATTACCACTGGGCCACCACACTGCGCTACTAGCTATGACTCACTCGGCTCAACATAGCTAATGCGCAAACATTATACATGCGTTCAAAGTCCAAATCAATCGCAAAACCCGTTTTGTCAAAACAGGCACGTGCCAAAAAGTGTCGCTACTAAAAAGAGCACGTGCTAAAAACTAAGCTAATTGTTAGTGACGGACACATAAGTATCAATCACTGGCGAAAAATACCAGAAAATTAAACTGTAACTGAATATGCCGCAGGTAAATTGAATTTCCTTTGACTGACGGCATAAGGTTGATTGAATAGAGGTATCTACAGAGTGTAAGCCTTTACCCGTGGAACTGTGATCTTGACCCAATGCAGGAAGTGCATTAGCTCCCGATAACAGGTTTAGGTCGCTTGCACCTTGACCCAGAACTCTTGTCCTAGTTAGGCACACGGGAAACCGGGAGATGACTATCTGTTGGTTCTATTTACAACCCTGTATTTTAATATCCGTTAAGGAAATAATATGTAGATATAACCTATAACGTAGTACATATTTTTGAAGTGAAAACTTCTTTAGCGGCGCTGTGTACTTTTTTTGGAATGGGTAAAAACTTCTAAATTCGCGTCAGGTCACGTGACCCTGATCGAAAATTCGTAAGACGTAAAACGTCAGACGTAAAACGTAAGACGCGCGTTGTTGAGGACAGCGCCATCTATGCACATCGGGAAGAACTACGAGGGCCTCGCGTACTAACGTCAGACGTAAAACGTAAGACGCGCGTTGTTGAGGACAGCGCCATCTATGCACATCGGGAAGAACTACGAGGGCCTCGCGTACTAACTACGTAGTTCATCCAACAACGACGAGATGGCGCTGAACCACGGATATATAACTGACGACGAGCTCTATGCGAGCGGCTTGCTTCTCTTACCACTGCCGCGACCAACACCACGAACTGAAGTCTATCCTGTGTGCTTATTTGTAAATCTGAATAAATTCCTTTCACGAGAAGAATAAACCAGTCACTTTGGTCATCATACCTGATTTGCAAAAAACCCTATAAAATAAGGAACACACCTTAACACGCGTGTTTTGTTTATAAGACGATTCACAAAATACACTCGTAATTGTTCAAGTTTTCACTTCTGTCGGCACTACCGGAGTGCCAGTGTTTTTTTTTTATTGGAATGTTCTTGAACGCTAATTGAAAGTGCCGAACTTTCCTATAATTTAGATACATGTGAAATCTATATTACGACAAAGATTTTGGGTTAATGCTATATATGTGTTTAGTTGGTAAGCCTTTACATAAATAGATAAATACTAGCAGTGCCCCGCGGTTTCACCCGTATAAGAGTTGATCCCGTAGGAATATCGGGATAAAAACTATCCTATGTTTTTTCCCGGAACTCAAACTATCTCAATACCAACTTTCATCTAAATCGGTTCAGCGGTTTAAGCGTGAAGAGGTAACAGACAGACAGACACACTTTCGCATTTATAATATTAGTATGGATGGTATGTAGTGAGGTTTACTAACTTACGTTAAAGATCTAAAATATTGTGGTTGAAATGAAAGTGGCTTTTTTATTCGAAATGTAATTAGTATGGCTAATATTTCTGATTGTTCGTATACAATGGAAATGATGCCATCGTGCCAAGTACTCTACTACTTCTTGCCGTGTCGATGACAACCAATATACAGTCAGCTCAGAATTTGGTTACGAGCTTGGCACCTTCAGTAGCGTCCGTCAACTCCTTCAGCGTGCAGTCAATAGGATACGCTGGACACGCTAGTAAAAGTGTCCCATTGCTTGTGGGACAGTACCACATTTACACTCCAGGGCGGAGTAATCTGTGAATATCCAGCTGAGCAGGTTTTCTAAACCATTCACAAAGACGATTTCGACAATTCAAGGTATCTGAAACATTATTATTGTAGGTACCTACTAGGTACATTTTTCGTAGCCTTAAAATATTATTATTTAAACAACGTAGCCTTAAAATACTATTATCTAAAACAGAAACTTGTTATTCAGAGTTTATATCCAGTGACATCTATCACTGAAAGCCGTCCTTGTAAACCTTTTTGATGTTCACTTTCTCAAACGACTTGCCATGTCTTAACTGTCCACTCCACCCCAGCTACAGGATATTTATAAATGTCACAAACATGCTCAAAAATGTCAGAAACCTTTTAAACTTTCCTGAGTTTGTTATGCACGATTAATTTTTATCTACTTTATGAAAAAAAGGGGCTTGTTTTTTCCGTAAAATCCGGTAAGTGACTAGTCGTTTGCACTGAAATGAAGTTATGTCTCCGTAATAAGTTTAGCTGCAAAATATCTGACCGTGGAAAATAATATTCCGCACGAGGTGCGAATAGTCTGTAAGCAATTTATTGCAGGAAGTTTTTACAAGGTTATAGTTTTTTTTTTTTAGTTATGGTTATAATCTGTGCCGCCTCTGAGATTTTTTCCACCAAACCTGTTTGTATTTTCAACCAGAAAAGATGAGAATCCATATACTTACGAATGTTCCGTAGATTCTTTTTCGGTGTATATTCCCAAAATTTTCCATTTACGATAAATAGAAAATAAGTTACTTAGAAGATTTGCGCAAAAATAATCGATTAATTATACAGCATGCATCAGAAAGGTGTGGTCAAAAAGGGTGTAGTCAAAAAGGGTGTGGTCAAAAAGGGTGTGGTCAAAAAGGGTGTGGTCAAAAAGGGTGTGGTCAAAAAGGGTGTGGTACAGACTATCAAACAGAACAACTTTCTACATGGGACCAACATCGTAATCACGAAAAAATAATCAGTCGTTCCACAAATTTGGGTCGAGTAGGTAATGAAGTCTGGTATGGGACAGCTGTTAATTTTTTCTCGATTAGATGTTGGTTCCATGGAGAAAGTTGTTAAATTTGATGGTCTGTACCACACCCTTGAATTTGACCACACATTTCTGATACACGCTGCTCTAAGTCAATTTATTTGCTTGTTTGATTATTCATGCCTATTTGTTATTTACTACCACATGACGTCATTGTATGTTAGACCAATTAATGAGTAATGTGTTTACGGGCAAATACTGAATATTAAACGCTAATCCATGTTATAGTAATATTGGATGTTGACTTGCTCTGATCATTTAAAAGTACCTTATAATTTTTTTTTCATTACACAATTTTAAAGAATGAATATATTAACCCAAGTAGGCAAAAGATAAATAAAAGTTAAACACTCCCCAAAAGTGACGTTTTATTTTCTGCCGATAATTTTTGTCAGTCTTGCTTATAATTGGGTAAGTTCGGCAATCTTCGGTGTTATGTGCCAAACCCACGACCCAATTAGGTTTAAAATAACGTTTTTATTAAGTCTTATAATTATCTTCTATACAGCAGTGCGATTCTGTAACCATCTCACCGTGAAAACTTAGGTGAAGTGAGTTTGTTTTTGCTAGGAATTGACACTATTGACAGCTCACTCCACGCTCACTTCACCTAAGTTTTCACGGTGAGTTTTTTACAGAATAGCATCACAGTTTATGTTTTGTAATGAAACTGTTGTCTTGTTATTATGAGAATATTGTTTTTTAGTTGGATCATACTAACTCAGAATAATGGTCAAGAACTATTAGCCAATCTCAACTCAAGTGTTATTAATATAACGTTAGTCGGTACATAAGTCACAAATTCGGACAAATGTTTTGATATTTTTCCGAATTTGTGGTCGTTGGTCCGAATGAATAACTATGACAAATTCAGACTCTTTTGTTGGCCGCTATTAAATAATGGTCACCCGTATCACCGGTATGTATTCGTAAATATAATATCTAGTTAATTAAGGGCAGATTTTTCCAAAGCCATATAATTTTATCCGAGGAATAATTTTGAATTTTTGACAGTTCTTCTATACAAAAACTGTCAGACGTCAATTTTATTCCACGAATAAAAATTATCTGTCGATTGAAAAATCAGCCCTGAGATTAATAAGTGTGTGTATGTGTGAATGTATGTGTAGGTGGGTAGTACAAATACTATCAATGATCACAAGAGCAGTTCACAGCAGTGTGGACTAAGGTTACAAACAGCTCGTGTTGCCAGCAGACCACTGAGGCAGCTCCCTTGTACAGACGCCAGCATATCAAGCTACCCCAAAACTGTCACATTTTCCCAATCGACTTTGAACCTTATGCTTTAGCGATAAAGTTGAAATTCTATTAAAGAAATTTGACAGATTGTAGTAGCTTGATGTGCTGGCGTCTGTATCAAGCTACCCGAAACTGTCACATTTTCCCAATCGACTTTGAACCTTATGCTTTAGCGATAAAGTTGAAAATCTATTAAAGAAATTTGACAGATTGTAGTAGTTTGATGTGCTGGCGTCTGTACAATAGGCGCTGCTGCGCTGTTCATACATACATGCAGCACGTGTCAACGGCAACCGACAGCTTCAATTGCCTCTGCCTCACTTACCAGCCAAGGATGTCTTGATTATCCGCCATGTTTTAGTCAGCAGTTATAATTTGTTAGATTAGAACTGCTTAGACGGCTCCCATATTTGCCTTAGAACCCAAATAAATTACAACGAAACAAAATAACCTCTCAAAATACTTTGCTCCAAATTTCAAGTTCACAGCACAATCTCAACCGCAAATCTTAAAATCATCAGTCATCATCATCATCAGCCTATAATGTTCCCACTGCTGGGACACAGGCCTCCTCTCAGTGAGAGGGAGTGGGCCGTAATCCACCACGCGGGCCCAGTGCGGGTTGGTAGATGTCACATGTCTTCGAATTTTTGGTTCTAGGACATGCCGGTTTCCTCACGATGTTTTCCTTCACCGTTTTGTGAGCAGTGGTGATGAAATAATTTACACAAAGTAAAGCGCCTGTCTGGGTTCGAACCTACGACCTACAACTCGTAAGTCGCGGCCGTCACCACTTGGCCACCACTGCTCTAATCTTAAAATATTGTACCTAAAAAAGAAAAACCCCATTTATCTGAGGACACATGAGTTCCTAGGTTGGATTGTAAATAGATTCAACGTAAGTAATCCCATCAATCTTTTGTATTCAGAAAAATAAACCTCTAGAAATATGGGGATGATAAGAGAACGGGGTTGGGAGCCCCGTGGTGGATAATAAAACATTTTGCGATAAATTGCACAGTCGTGTACCTGGCCTGACATTTACTGAACGAAATCGGTAAAATATGTATTCATATTTTGTAAAATTCTTGCTGAATATGCGACGTTTATTGAAAAAATAATAACCATTCTGATGACCCAGTTTCCTGCACAAAGTTTTTTATATGGTGGCAAAGAAATTTTTTTTTTTTTGTTATATCTCATAATCTTAGCTTACAATGTTCTTAGCTTACAATATTCCCACTGCTACGCAACGCAGTGAACTGCGTTCAAAAAATTGATTTTGCAGATTAAAATTGACAGACCATATTCGCAACACCGCATGCGGTGTTACGAATATGGTCTGTTAATTTGACGCCGAGAATACTCGCTGAGGAATCTCAAAGTAATGCTACTTTAACGTAGTATATAGTACTGTAGTTATTAATCATAATCATTTATTTGCAATATGTATTGGTACAGTTTGTGTTAAAGTCAGTAATTAAGTTTCAGTATTAAGTAATTAAATATACATAGTTATAAAATCATGCAAAACTTTACGATGTATTTAAATGCTAGAGTGTATGTATTTATGTCCACTGACATGCTTTAAATGCTAGTTTCTATCATTCATTACTTTTAGAATTCATTCAATATTCAGTATCTTCACATCAAATATACGTGAAGCATTATTTATTTTCATTTATTCTTGAAATCTCTCTCAAAAATCTTGAAATATTTTCATTCCGAAGTTTTTTTTTTTGTAACATTGTACTTGTATTATCCGGCGAAACCATCGCTGTCGCTTAATGTAAATTATTATATTTTCCTCATAGAACTGAATATTTGTATTCTTTTTGAGTGAAATAAAGTATCTCAACAGTAAAAACAGAATCAGCTTCGCCATATAAAGTGGCAACGCTTTCAGCCTTTTGGGCACTTTTACTGTTGGCAGCGATGCGGACGAATTTTTTGATGCCTTATGATTCTTTTCCTTATTTTTTAAATACACGTACATATTATTAATGTTATTTTAAGTCTGTTAACTTATAATACATATATATAAATATAATCTTGTTTGAAAATAGTCATATGTTTGCCTTATAAAGGTAAATGATACAGTAAAAAAAAGTATTTTTTCTAACTGCATAATTTGGATAATTCGCATGAAGATACAAGTATGTATACCTATGCATTTAACATTCTAAAGCCATCCTACTATGTATGTATTCACAAAGTTTTTAGACTAAATAAATAGGAGGCAAAGCTTTCCATTGGTTTCCATAAATGGTTTAGTAAATTGAGAGCACCGCAAAGTTGCGTCGACTCCTGAATATTTATTAACATTATTGAAGCAGTTATGGAAAATTAAATTTCATCGTCACAGCGGTAGTGAATGGAGCAACAAGTTACAAAGATTGGCATTTTATGTGCTAGCTGAATTTAAATTACTCTACAACGGTTTGGTTGTTATTCTGAGTAGATGTAGATAATCAAAAATAATAAAAAGCCTGAAAGTCTGACAACCAGTCTTACCAAGGGGTATCGTATTACCCAGTAACTGAATTGTGGAGGTCGGATAGGTAATCGCTCCATGTAAAATACTGGTATTGAGCTGCATCTGATTAAAGTGGAAGCCGACCCCAACAAAGTGAGAAAATGTTATTTTATTTATTTGGGTAAATAAAAAAATGCTAGGCAGATGAAGAAATTTGTTCTTCATTAAGTCTTAACTCATTAATTTCATAACAAAATACATCTTGCACTTATGCATGCTCATAGGTATACCAAAGAAACACATGTAGCGGTCACTAAGGTACTATGGCGGTTAAAACATTTTATGAGATGGTCTAACTTTACTGCTTAAAGACATTGAGGGCTGTTATCACAACAGTGGATGTGTTACGATAAGTATTAGAATGTATGCGACGCATAAATACAGATGTAATTATACTTAATTGTAATTCAATCATCGATATCTATACACATTATAATTTAAAGTCGCTTTTTGTGTCTGTGTGACCGCGTTGTTCTTCTAAACTACGCAAGGCATTTTCATGCAGTTTTCACCATAATTTATAGAATTTATTCCGAAAGGTTTTTGTGTAAAGTACATTAATATTAAACTTGCAATAATTAAAGTAATCTTATTTTTTGTCAAGTAGAAAAAACCGTGCGAATCGATTCGTGTCACTAGTTGTTTATAATTTATTCACCCCTATACGTTCTCCGAAAAAAAAACCACTCATAATAAATAACGAGGAAACAATACATGTCCCTAAGCAATACATATCCATTAAAAATTACCTACCCACTTCGGATCTTACATGGTCTCGAGCTAAAAGCATCAAAGCGTCACGTCTTTTGCCTCGACTCTTTTTGTTTGCAGTACGTGAAAATATTTTTCTTCATCGCAAGAAAACCTCCATTTATAAACGAATAATATGGTACACTCTTGAGAGCTCAAGACACATAATGTTATTGTGGTCTGTGGAATGAGTATTAATGGGCCCCTTTTGATATTACAAAACAGTGAAACTATTAATTATGTTTTTGTTTGTCAAAGTAGAGATGGCGTATGCACACAGGGAACGACATTGTCGTATGACAATGTCGTTCCCTGTGTGCATACAAAATATCAATCAATTATATTCTATCGTTAAGTCACTTATAGCTAATAAAGCAAAGCTTATAGCAAGCTTATAGCAAGCTTATAGCAAGCTTATAGCTAATTAAACATTGGTGGAACCCATATTTTGCCCATTACCACTAAAATATAGTAGTAAAAAAAAATTAGTTTTTTGGTGTTAGGATTCATTTCGTAGTTCCAAAATACTCCTTTGCTGATGCAAAAACACACACCGTAAATATCTAATTTTCACACCCAAAAGAAAAACTATTAGTGTTTTAATTAAGTGTCGTGTTATAGTCTCCATTCTGTACTTTATTTTATACAAAAAAATTAATAACAAAATCGCTTTCTGCGATTTCTTCCAGGCAACCTTGGAATGGACAGTGATTACGTAGAAATAAAATCGGGTTTTCGTTTTTACGAATTAATGGCTGAAAATCATTGACCTTCTTACTTTAAATTTAAGAAAAGCTTGAACGTCAAAAAACTGGCTAAGAGTGAGTCGGGCTCACACAATTAGGGTTCTGAAACAAACTTCACAAAGCAATCGTAGAAGTTTGTAGGGAAAAGTACGAAATCCACGCGGACGAACTGCTAATGTTCTGTAACGCTGAATCTATAAAGTTAAGTATATTAACAAAGGTATTCCGCTTACCAAGCAAAATCTTCTTGTGCGCTTACTTCATTAATGAAGAAACCGAGTAAGATAAGACCTCACTTATACTAAAGTAAACCTAAAGTATATCACCCTGTTGTTTCAGTGTTGGTCTTAGAACTTTGAATTTGCTTCTCGTTAGCTAATTGTGTGGGTAGCATTACCCAAGACGCGGGTGCTTAGATAGACGTTATCAATTATAGAATGTAGGCCTTGCATATTATCTGCTTGGTTTATCAGCTGTTTAGTATGTAAATACTTACTTAGATAAAATCTTTAGGTGAACTTAAAGCAGAAGATACGGTACTACAATACAGGGAGCGGTCTTACTGAACCAAGTCTAATGGATACAGTTGCACACGCGGACCATCAAATAAACAGCGCCTGTACTATACATCAAAATGCCTTCTTGTGTATTTTATAAGTGTTCTAATCGCTTAAAAAAGAAAATAAGACACACGGGATTACTTTACATTGTTTTTTCATTCATTCAAGGGTCTCTTTGAAAATAATAGAAGTATTGTAATACAAGTTATTGCTATGATTATCTATATGTTGGCTTTATGTTGTAATTTCTAATCAAAAGGACGATTCTCACATGTTTTTCTTCGTCACTATTTACAAATTGAATTTACCATAGGAGCATTGGTGACCCAGTTGTATCGGCCACGACTTACGTGTAGGTATTGAAATTATGTATTATTACTATAATACGCGCTATATACTATATTGCTATAATACTATAAACTGTGCGCTATTTTATTTTAATTGTTAAGCTATTCATTGTAAATGTATCCCCCTTTTTATAAATAAACGATTATTATTATTAATAGGTCGTGAGAAACCTAGCCAGGCACTTTACTTTGTGCATTTATTTTCATCACCACTGCTCTCAAAATGGTGAAGGAAAACATCTCGAGGAAACCAAAAGTAAAATTTCGAAGACATGTGACATCCACCAACCCGCATTGGGTCCGCGTGGTGGATTATGGCTCACTCCCTCTTACATAGAGGAGCCCTGTGTCCCAGCGGTGGGAATACTATAAGTTGATTATGCTTTTATTTTAATACTAGCTTCTGCCCGCAACTTCGTCTTGCGACTTCGCACTATTATTTCCTTATCGCTTAGCGTTCTATCCGGCTTTGTTTCTTTTTGCTCGATTCCTAAGGGTATTAATTCTTAAGAATTTGGCTACCATAGGCAAAAATAATTTTTCAATTCCGATTCAAAGTACCAGAGATTAGCGCTATCAAACAAACAAACAACCTCTTCAGCTTTATTATTTGTATAAATAGATAAAAATATCTGCAGGCAATTTTAAATGGAACATTAAGTGTGTTTGCAGCAAAAATTTTGAGTACAGCAAATTTAACTTCAGCAACTAAATGCAACTAAATAAGTAACTGCAAGTAAGTATTCAATTGAGTCGCGATGTAGCGCATCTCATCGTAAGTATTCTTGTCATGAATAAAATATTTACCTACCGGTAATTTCCCTTTTTTGAAATGGCAACAAAAAATAAGCTTTCAGTTACATGTTTGATCGATGCGCTCCTTCTAGAGAACAAATGATAGTAAATCTTTTGTTAGACTTAAGCATCAAAGTTCTAAGTATAAAAAGTGCTTAGAAAAACTCGAGCTAGAATAATGAACAAGTCAGAAGTCTAAGCTAGGGCTAAAAGAAACAACAATAAATATCGATTCCATTGACAAAAATGTTCTGTATTTTTTATTATGAAAAGTACGTGTAAAGAGCTTACAGTTGAGCATTTTCAAAAGATTGAACGTTACTCTCTCGCTTTGGAGAGCTTTTGTATACCATGAAGTGGAAATCGGATACTTGAAATGAAATGTTGAGTTTCGAGTTCTTTCACGTAATGTGGCTACGTGCTACGGCGTAGACACGAACGTAGCCGGCTACGGGTTGCTACGGACTTTTTGTGTTTTTGTGGAAATAATAATAATTGTTTTGAATTCAAAAGGTGATTCGAAATTAAAAATTGGACAGGAGAATGTACTATTCATAGTTACTTATTTTGTGTAAAAATTCGTAACTAATAAAAAATATTAATAGTAAGTAGTTTTATTTATTTAAAATGAACGTAATTATTTCTGTTTTAAAAGTACCGGTGTCGATCATAACATACTAACCCCCTTACTAATAAACGTTGTATAGCGTCTGTATAGTTACACAACGTTTTGTCTTCTTCTTTCGAAAGTCAAATTACTGACGACTGAAAGAGAGAAATCGGTGTGTAAACATCTGATATAATACATTTATTAGTAAGGGGATACACTATAAAAAATATTACTTACATTGTAAAATGAATATTGAAGTGGCCAGTGTGGACATGTCCTTGTTATACAATGGGACACCGCATAACATGTCACGACTATAAGGAATGCCGTCTAGTAAATCACTGTACACTCGAGGCCAGATAAATAATCTCCGGTCGGTATCTCATACATTCCTATCACATTTGCGTCGATATGTAGGCCTTTCTTATTTCGGACAGAATTGATGGGCTCGTTTGAATATCCGAGAAGTTCGGTGTTCAATATGCGAAGAAATTTATGTCGGTACGTTTTTCTTGGTAGGTTGTATATTTTTGGTCGTGGTAGCTAATGTTTGAATTTTTTTTTCAGTTGGTTAGGCGGATATTTAACACAAATATAAAATTATGTATTTGGTGTGTTAAAACTGTTTGTTACTTATCCGTCACTTCTAATTAAGAGTTCATTAGAAAACCAGCGTCAGACAGGATCTGTCTGCATTAATGATAAAATGGATCTTTTTGGCGCAGCCGGCCGTGACGCACATACTATTAATATGAAATTAATGTTTTCACTTTTTTTTAATTTGTATTTTGTGTTTCAATAACATTTGTTTGTTGCTAAATAAATGTTATTCTTTCTTTCCTCTAAATAATTTCTACATTGCATTTTTTTTTTATAAAAAACGTATAACATTATGTTTCTTGTTATACCCTCATTCCAGAATGTAGACTCTGTACCAACTACCAATATACTCTCATAATATAATGAAAGAAAAAAACCAATTAAGCAAGTTCTATGCTGCTAATTACATTCTTGTATTAGTTTTATTTATGTCTGGTTTCTCTATTATGTAGAGAAATATGGTTTTGGAAGCGTCCGGGAGCGTGTAAATGAGAGGCATGACAAAGATTAAGTGAAAGTATATTGCCATGGAGCGTTCCATGTTTGACATCAGGCTAAAAGACTGAGATCCAAACGTCGAGTTACGAAGGCTTACGATCTTCGATATCGGAAAGCGTATTATGGAACTCAAATAGAGTTGGGCATGACACCTAGCTAGGCGCCGTGATGAGAGATGGAGTAAAGCTGTGACAGAGTCGAAGAACTGGAAGACGAGATATCAGTCGTCTGGCGGCGAGATGGGCAGACGACATAGTTGCCATCGCGGGCAAAACCTGGATGAGCCTGGCACAGGAGCGAGGGGATTGGCATATGGAACAAGAGGCCCATGCCCAGATGTAGCTGGAATCGGGCTGTGGATGATATTGCGAAGAAGATTTACAGTGATTCGGCGATAGGCAAAAGGAGAGGCCCATGGCAAATAATAACAGCCGCACAGGTCGATCGACCAGGTTAAGCTACGCTTGCTGCCGTTGGTCTGTGGATGGGTGACCATCTTTATGTACCGAGACCCCTCCGCACCAAAATACTGGTATTCAGCTGCATCCGATTAGACTGGAAGCCAACCCCAACGTAGTTGGGAAAAGGATAGGCAGGTGATGACAGCGATAGGCAGAAGTTATAAAAAGAAAAGAAACGATTTTATGGAAGAAGGCTTACAATATGAAGTTAGCGAGATGAAAAATGAAATTACGCGAGTTAGTAGGAAATATGGAAAAGTGGAGCAGTGGTGGCCCAGTTGGAACGGCCGTGACTTACGAGTTGCAGATCGTAGGTTTAAACCCAAACAGGCGCTTTACTTTGTGTAAATTATTTCAACACCATTGCTCTCAAAACGGTGAGGGAAATCATCGTGAGGAAACCGGCATGTCCTAGAACCAAAAATTCAAAGACATGTGACATGTACCAACCCACACGGGCCGGCGTTGTAGATTACAGTTCACTCCCTCTCAAAGAGAGGAAGGCCTGTGTCTCAGAAGTGGGAATATATGCGGTAGTGAGCGAAAGCGATGAGCGTTCGCGTCTAGGGCTTCTGGCTGACTGTCCAGCGATCGATTTGACTCCATTTGTGGGGTGGTACTGGCAGCGTAAAAAAACCCGGAACCTTGAAAGAAACAGATAAAAAACAAAAGCTGAAGCGCCTCGCCCCCGTGCCCAATCACTTTTCCATTACCACCAAAGTGAAAAACTCCGAATAATGAAAAAGACGGTATTACACTTGCGTGCAAAAAATTGGCCCACACCATACTCTCTATTTGAGAGAAGATATCTCAAAAATTTTGATGTATACTAATTATTTTATATTATGTGAAGGTAGGTAAGATAAGGTTTATTTTCACAATTATTTTTTCTTGACAAGAACGACTCGATTCTTTGACTCGTATATTCTTATGTTTGCCTTTTTTGTCAAAAACCTAATGAATCAATATTGATAATTTTTTCACTAACGTAATCTTCGTACATTCAGGAAGGACACACACACACACACACACACCCCCCCACACATACACACCCACACACACACACACACACACACGCGCGCGCGCGCGCGCGCGCTTCGTACACACTATATTAGGTTATTGTTAATGAAACTCTTTGAATTATTTATTTATTTATTATAAATTTAAACACAAGTAAAAAAATACTCTACAAAGGCGGACTTAATGCTTCAGCATTTTCTACCAGACAACCTTAGGGTGATGCAGAGACAAACGTT
Organism: Luperina testacea; assembly: GCA_927399505.1. Lineage (NCBI taxonomy): Eukaryota > Metazoa > Arthropoda > Insecta > Lepidoptera > Noctuidae > Luperina > Luperina testacea. The sequence goes on along the minus strand of OV656768.1, from coordinate 8,844,218 downwards.
CAAAAGTGCTTTAGTGCCTACTTGAAATAAATGATTTGACTTTGAATGGCAGGTGCAACATACGGGATTATTAGCTCGGAAATTACTACATAATACAAGAATAAATACTAATACTAAGAACGAAAGAGTTGATCGATGTTTTTTGCGGGCAAGTGTATTTAAAAAGTTTAGAGTAAGTGTTCGTTGTTTTAAGGATTCCATGACAGAAGATCCCACCTGGAAATCCCAGACAATATTAGACAAGATCGAACCGGGATTAGGTATAGTAAGAGGGGATGCTTTCTATAGGTACTCCTCCCCTTCAAGCGGGTATAGAAGGGATTATAATATCATAACAGCGTGAAAAAACTCTAAGAAAGCTTAAGTTGAAAAGTCGGTGTTTTTAAAAGCAATTTTACTCGGTTTTTAACAATTCATAATTAACGACTGTTGAGAGAAGGCGTCGAAGTGTATTATGTTCTTATTTTAGCACTTAGTTGTTACGTGTATTAAGTTCTTATTTTAGCATTTAGTTTCCACTTTTAATTATGAATTATCTTGGAGGTTGCTTTTTAATGGCATTGGTTAAAAATTAATATTTAATTTGTGTTTAGTGTTTAAAAAATAATAATTTAACGACTGTTGAGAGAAGGCGTCGAAGTGTATTATGTTCTTATTTTAGCACTTAGTTGTTACGTGTATTAAGTTCTTATTTAAGCATTTAGTTCTCATCTTAATTATCTTGGAGGCTGCTTTTTAATGGTATTGGTCAATAATTAATATTTAATTTGTGTTTACTTTATTCGAATTGTTTTTTATGAAAATGGTGGCGGTAAGATTATTTTCAGTAGTCACTTACAGACTTATTTAGGTAGAGGTACTCTCAACTACTATATTAACAAAACCGTTCATATTTGTCTCCCTTGTTTGCTCAAGTAGTATGACAATAGTTCATCCGGTGAGGAAGAGGTTGGCCAGCGTTGTGACTCTGTCTCGCATGGACAGCATTATGCTGAGCGATGGCCGTTTTGAATCTGGATGTAATCAATATTTTCCCCCAACTAGTTTTTTTTTCTTTGAGTCGTGTATTACCCGCAAAAAAGTTTTTCTCTCTTTATTTTTTCTTTACTGGCCAATCAGCAAAGTTGGTTGATTTTGATACACCCTACGCTTTGGGTACTACTAGCTGCGCCCCGTGGTTTCACACACATAAGTGTTGATTCCGTGGGTATATCGGGATAAAAAGTAGCCTATATGTGAATCCAGGGTGTCAGCTACCTCCATACAAAATTTTATCAAAATTGGTTCAGCCGTTTGAGCGTGAAGAAGTAACAAACATATATGCACACACTCACAAACTTTCGCGTTTATAATATTAGTGTGATATTATTTTAGATGAGGTTCCAAAAACAACAATATAGGTAAGTGTCGTGTACTATGTACATTCATCTCATATTCAAGGACAGCTACTCATCCTGTGCATTATTTAGCGAGCCATCTAAAAGTTTGACCTACTTACCAATTCACGTTCTTCTCATTACGATCGAACATCTGAAACAAAAGTAAAACAGAATTTATATGTGTTTTTAATAGCTTCGCTTTTTTAAAGCTTTTTCCTATTTTCGATACTTTACTGGTAAAGCCTTGCAATAAGGAAAAACGAATAAACATTTTACTTCTGGAAATCTGAATTTAATCCAATTTATGATGGGCTCGCTTTTACCCGTGGCTTCACCCGCATGGATGTCAGTAAATATCCCACAGGAACGTACTACCGAGATCAAAAATGTTCCTATGTATTAATCCAGGTTATAAACTATATGTGTGCCAAATTTTCAATCCAAATCCGTTCAGCCGTTTTTGCGGCAATCCGGAACATATACAAACGGACAGAAATTCTAAAAACTATGTTTTCGGCATCAGACTTTTTCCCCGTAGCAATTACTTTTATTTAAAAAAATATTCAATATTTAGTTTTGACTTCGTTACTGTTTTATTATACTATGTATAAATAAGATAGAAAATATTATGTATAGAAATTCTATAATTAAACTTCGCGGCAGGATCGTTGGGGGTTTTACCATAACTTTATGAAAATCTCAATCAAGCAAGGGAGCTTTAGGGCGACTAAAAGCACTCATAAGCAATATCCGTTCAGACCCATGTCAAAACCATTGTTAGTTCGCTTTCAAGGGAAAATTCAATATCCCACAAATCTACATTGATCTTTAAGCCATCTAATCTTTTTGTAGTGAACTTTTTACATATAATCAGCCTACAATGCTCTTATTGCCAGGACACAAGCCTTCTCTCTGTGAGAGGGAGTGGACCGTAATCTACCACGCGGGCTCAGTGCGCGTTGGTAGATGCCACATATATTCGAATTTTTGGTTCTAGAACATGCCCGTTTTCCTTTGCGATGTTTTCCTTCGCCGTTTTGAAAATAAAATAGAATAGGTCTTTATTTGCTTCGAATGTAAGTACATAAAAAAAAACTGGCACTCCGGTAGTGCCGACAGAAGTGAAAACTTGAACAATTACGAGTGTATTTTGTGAATCGTCTTATAAACAAAACACGCGTGTTAAGGTGTGTTCCTTATTTTATAGGGTTTTTTGCAAATCAGGTGTGATGACCAAAGTGACTGGTTTATTCTTCTCGTGAAAGGAATTTATTCAGATTTACAAATAAGCACACAGGATAGACTTCAGTTCGTGGTGTTGGTCGCGGCAGTGCTTCGTTAATCATTTCTAAAGTGGTAACTAGATAAACTAATAAGGAGCCTGTATGAAATTTTACACAATGTTACCTTTGTTCGATTACCATAATGTTTGCAGAGGCGTTTTGGAAGAGGACGTAGATGGTACGATTGATATTAGTTACATTTTTACATACTATTAGCCTTGTACATAAAATGTATTTGAGCTCGTCGTCAGTTATATATCCGTGGTTCAGCGCCATCTCGTCGTTGTTGGATGAACTACGTAGTTAGTACGCGAGGCCCTCGTAGTTCTTCCCGATGTGCATAGATGGCGCTGTCTTACGTTTTACGTCTTACGAATTTTCACTCAGGGTCACGTGACCTGACGCGAGTTTAGAAGTTTTTACCCATTCCAAAAAAAGTACACAGCGCCGCTAAAGAAGTTTTCACTTCAAAAAAGTTGTTAAATTATACAATAAGAGATAGTGTCCATGGAGTTTCTTGCCCGTTCTTCTCCATAGAGATCTACGTTTTGGAATGGGCACCTAGCTTTAACTTTCTGACTAACTGACAGACTAATTATGACAATTCAAAAGTGCCTGTACATGGTTTAATTTAAATAAATGCTTTGAGTTTGAGTTCGAGTTTGAATAGGATCTATGTACATTTTGTCTTAATAAAGATACTTATTACAAAAAAATATAATTATAATAGAATAATAACATTTATCTACAAGTAATTCTATGAAACGCTTCTTAAATTTTTGCAACGGTAAGTTTTCAATTTTGTTAGGTATTTTATCAAAGATTACAGGAGCCACACAAATCACATTTCCTTTTAATAAGCTAGTGCATACCTAATAGATTTTGGTATTCAGATCTCATATCTGTACTTCGTTTTCTAGTTTCTATTAAATTTGCAAATAGACATCGATTTGTTATTATTACAAATATTGCTAATTCAAAGAAAGAAAGAAATAAAATACGTTTATTTGCGGCAAACATGACGCATAAAAAGATATAAAGGCACGAGAATATTAATAATTTATGAGATTTAAATGTGGGTACGCAACTGTCTGTTACTTTAAGATCAAATATAGCTCTCAGGTAGCGCTTTTGAGCTTTGAAAATGCTTTATCGTTCACTACAGTGACCCCAAAATATTACACTAAATCTTAAGATGGAAATTGCTAGACCATGGTAAGCCACTAATATTGTCGGTAAATTTCCTTTTTTTTTGATAGGTTATGCAACATAAACGCGGCTGTGTTAAACGTTTACATATATCTTCTGCTTGCGGCTTCCAAGTTAACTGGCTGTCAATTATGATTCCTAAAAAATGTGTATTGTTTACTTTTTCTATAGTTTGACCATTGTAAGTTTATTTCCATAACTCCCGTAGATATTCGTTGGTATAAGTGCATGATTTTAGTTTTTTGGAGACTAATAACTAAATTATTATTGTCAAGCTACTTTATTAAACCACTAAAGTATATGACGTGACAGGTCATTTATATATAATAAAAGTAATAAAGGTCCTAGTACGCTGCCCTACGGGACACCTATGACGGACTAAGTTCTGAAATATATTGCGCATTCCACGGTCGTTTGTTATTCTATTGACTTTTGAGGACATACTAAAGTCATAAAGTAAATCCAAATTAGAGTCGAATGCAGTTGCGTAGTCATATGTTTGTAAATCAAGATGTAATCAATTGTTAAAAGTGGTCAATTAAACATATTCGAGTAGGTAATTACCTACTTAATTTAAAGATGGGAACACTTATAATAACATTCGTATGCTTAATCTCTTTTAATATCTTCCTTACTTCTATTATTATTTCTACATAGTAATCAGTTTTTTGGAAATCTTCCTCTCCAACTAAAATGACACAATGATCATTCATTGTGTAGTCCATAACTTTTTGATGTAGGTTACAAATAAGTTGTAATAAATCCACAGTTTGGCGAGATGTAGTGACATCTGACAGTTTTGAAATGTGTCCTCTGCGATGGATAGAATATTATTTATTTTATTGGCACTAACAATGCATAGTTTATTCGTAGTGGATTCCGATTTGGTAGCCTCTGTGTCCTTCCATTGAGTTTTTTCCTTTCTTGACGTGTTTATAGGTGTGTTTGGTTTGTCTGCAGTCTGTTTATTGTTTTGCTTCTTCTGCTATTTTATTTGAGAATTTCTCTGTGAAGTAATAGTTTGTGAAATTTTCCTAGGAGAACCTGTTATATTTGTTTTTGTTTGTGTCTCCTTTGTGTTTGAACATTTTTTTATGGATTTTTTTGGTATAGCTCTTAGTTTAGCTGGGCTGTTGAGAAGTTCGTTTGTTTTTCTCTAATGACAAAAGTTCAATTTCTTTGTGCGTACCGTTTAATTGGGATGTCAGGTTTTCGATGCTGCCACTGCCGACCTTTGTAATTGATAAATAGATTGTTAATTACGCGTTCCAGGTTTGGAACCTACCCAAATAAAAACTCTAGCACTCAACGTTTTAATGTTTTAAAACGTGCGTGCGTTTAAACGTGTTTTAAACCTTTGATGTGCAATTGCCTATTTGTTTCTGTGAAATGTTACCATCTGTGCAGGTGTATTATTATAAATTAAAGTAGGTTTTTATTGAAGTTGCTTTTATCTGTCTCAGTGCCCGCATTGTTCTTCTAAACTCATCATCTAGAGTATTTACTCTGGAAGGTTCATGTTTTAATACATTCACATTAAACTTACGTAGGTATAGGTAATACAGATCGATGTTTGTTTAAGTCGTAAATGAAATTAAATTGTTTATTCAGTAAATATGATATCAAAATTACTTTTACACGCCATATTATAAAAAAAATAAGGTTGGCGATTCCTATTTTAGGTACAAACCGTGCTGAAAAACCGTGCGAACCGTGCGTTTCTTGAATAAAATGACGAGACAAGACTATTGACAATGCATCCATATTTATGATAGTATTGCTTTAGGCTATTCTATTATGGTGTGCCAAGTCAGGATAGTTACATACTGTAACCTCCAGTCCGCTGAGATTATAGAGACAATCACGAGAGTTCAATGTAGTAAACATGGCGTTCCCGAAACTTAGTATAGTTTCTCTTTTCTCAAAGTTACAACAGTGATTTCACGAAGAAATCGCTTTTGAACTTAACGTAACTGTAAGGTATTCATGCTCGTAACTGTACCTTTAATCAAGAGAATTTAATATTTCTTCGTAAACATTTTTCACAGTAAGCTTAGTACCTACCGTAGCAATCTTTTTAGAGAAACCAATCAAATTAATTCTCTATAAGCTTAAAAAAAATTCATGTAACATTCTTAGCCACTTAGAAATAATATTTTTATTACAAGAATTCTAAGCGCCTCCATGCGTCACTGGAATAAAATACAACAACAGCACGCCCGTATTAGAAACAAGAAAGAAATATGTTATACTTTCACAAGAAAACAAAAACACGTGCAAATAAAAAAAAACAAGTTAGCTCGAATACCTACTTACAGTGCAAAAAAATAAATATAATAAGGCCTGAATTCCTCGTACGCTAACGTCGGTCGCGAACCGTCGGACACGCGTACCAAGACGCTGACGATAAATGGACGTGTTTACTGTAGCACCGATGGTTAGCGAGTAAAAAAAACTGTGTGGCACTCCGGGAGTGCCGACAGAAGTGAAAACTTGAACAATTACGTGTGTATTTTGTGAATCGTCTTATAAACAAAACACGCGCGGTACCGGCTACGGCCATCCGTCTTACGAATTTTCGATCAGGTCACGTGTCCTGACGCGAGTTTAACATTTTTTACCCATTACAAAAAAAGTGTACAACGCCGCTAAAGAAGTTTTCACTTCAAAAATAAATAAACAAAAAAAAAACACTGGCACTCCGGTAGTGCCGACAGAAGTGAAAACTTGAACAATTACGAGTGTATTTTGTGAATCGTCTTATAAACAAAACACGCGTGTTAAGGTGTGTTCCTTATTTTATAGGGTTTTTTGCAAATCAGGTATGATGACCAAAGTGACTGGTTTATTCTTCTCGTGAAAGGAATTTATTCAGATTTACAAATAAGCACACAGTTATATATCCGTGGTTCAGCGCCATCTCGTCGTTGTTGGATGAACTACGTAGTTAGTACGCGAGACCCTCGTAGTTCTTCCCGATGTGCATAGATGGCGCTGTCCTCAACAACGCGCGTCTTAAGTTTTACGTCTGACGTTAATACGCGAGGCCCTCGTAGTTCTTCCCGATGTGCATAGATGGCGCTGTCCTCAACAACGCGCGTCTTACGTTTTACGTCTGACGTTTTACGTCTTACGAATTTTCGATCAGGGTCACGTGACCTGACGCGAATTTAGAAGTTTTTACCCATTCCAAAAAAAGTACACAGCGCCGCTAAAGAAGTTTTCACTTCAAAAATAAACTATAAATAAATAAATTATAAACCGGTACGCGACCGATGCCAGCGACCGACGTGGGCGTAACAGTATTTCCAGCCTAAGGAAAAAAGTAGTCGGCACTTGCACGTCCGCGTCGCAGCGTCGTGGCCATGTCGTGTGGTGTTCAAAGTGTACGGTAATATATAAGTCAATGGTAGGCCACATTTTGTCAGTAATTTGTAAGTTTAAAAGATATTGCTATCAAACGGACTCAAATCATGACTCCGGGCAGGCCAGCTACTAAAAATTTCCAAATGATAAACCCAATTACAATTTTCCTGACCTGGGGAAACCTAGCACCTATCTCAGCAGACCAATAAGGCAGTCTATTAACACGAAAGTAGAGGTATATCTATAGTCAGTCAGTTCCAAAAGTATGTGATAAAAGTGAAAACAATGCCCAGGTTGAATTCTTACGTAATTACTACATAAAGAAAATTAGTAACTCATTAGAATGTTTAACTTTTGTATCCAACAATGTATTGTTTGAATAAAATTGTGAAATTCTAAATGAAAACTTATCTACGAAAAGAATTTCGAGTTTAAGTATTCAAATAATCAGATAAAAGCACTAAACTTGTAAGTGGTGTTACAAATTGGTATCCCCAGGTCGAACATTTTCTGCATCATTTGTTTACATTTTCATCAGACTTTTCTAGAACAGACCTAAGGTAGTTTATTTAGTGTCCCAACACTAGTAAAGTAGTTTCTGAATAGCTTCGAGGAAATTGGCAGGTCAAGCGGTTATCAAAACTAAAACTAATTACTTAGTTTAAATGTTCGGCAGGATGGAGTTTGACAAATATAGTTGTTGAGCTCCGGAATTTTGGACCTAACAGTTCTGATAGCAGATTATAATTAATTAACTTTTCGGATATCATGTAGTTCCTTGTGATAAAAATGGTAATTTAAGATTTTCACAGACTTCAAGCTGATTCACTACATAGTATAAAACAAAGTCGCTTTCTCTGTCCCTATGTCCCTTTGTATGCTTAAATCTTTGAAACTACGCAACGGATTTTGATGCGGTTTTTTTTAATAGATAGAGTGATTCAAGGGGAAGGTTTATATGTATAATAATAATAATGTTTCCGTGCGAAGCCGGGGCGGGTCGCTAGTAATTAATATATTATTAGCTGGTTAAACTACAAAAAAATCTAAATCTATCTAAACGTTAAAAATAACCGTTTTTATCACAGGTGTCAGTCTAAACTTAGAACCTAAGCTTGATTATCCGTACGACCTTTGCATATAAATAATACCTTTTGCCGCCAGAGAGAGTATTGCGCTACAAAGATTTATTTATAGAGTGCAAAGGGCGGATTCTTTTGCGTTTTTCGAAAGTAAAAATAGTTAGGTATAGGTAGTTTTTAACTTTAAAAAATAAAATTTAAAAATTTATTTAAAAATCCATTTTAATTATCAAGGATAAAAATATACACATGCATAATGAGCCTTTATTGTTCCCACTGCGGGGGTACAGACCTCCTCTCTGTGAGCGGAATGAGGCCATAACCCTCCACGAAGCCCAGTGCGGGTTGGTGGATGTCACATGTCTTCGCCTTTTTGCGTCTAGGACATGCCGGATTCCTCACACTGTTTCTCTTCACCGTTTTGAGAGCAGTGGCGATGAAATAATTTACACAGAGTAAAGTATCTGCTTGGGATGGATCCTACGATTTATAACTCGTAAGTCGCGGTCGTTACCACTGGGCCACCACTGCTCCCAAAAGCTGCTTCTGCTAAAAGATACACATAAACTCGTAAATATAATAACATTATGTCAATCCTTCCAGAAAATATATAATTAATTTTTAATAGTATTGTAGTTTACACAAGTTTTCAGTTTCTAACACTTGGCACTATACACATCAATTTAATAACGACCCACAAGCCCATAACCCCGTAATCACATACCCAACACAGGTAGACACAAAATTGTTACCATAAATTTCAGAGAAATAGGACACTATGTGCCACAGAATTTGTAAGGTTTTACCTCAAGTCTAACCGATAGGTAGGTTCGCATAACGGTTCGAAGGTATGGTAGGTATTTTACGCAAGTTTGATGGAGTCCTTTGGTGAGCGAATAGAGAGTTGCTGTGAACTGTAAATTATAGTTGGTTACTATTTCTGTTGACAATATTTGAAATGGATCATGCTTCGGATTCCGTCAATAGATTTTGATATCCTCGTACCGCATTCCTAGGGATGCTCTGTGGTAAAAGATGACGACGGGATGAATATTATTACTTATATCGATTTAGTTTAGAACATAGGTCTTCAACGTGGACGATAACGCCCCTTCGTGGGCGTTTGAGACTCTCAGGGGCAGTAGAAAAATTATATATCCTATCTTACGACTATATTATAATATTACACGATTCGATATAATCGTGGGAATAGCTGTTTCATATTAGCGACAGTTAGTATGTTAAAAAAAATGTGGAGCTCTAGAAAAAAAATTCTCAAAGTGGGCAATGGGCAAAATAAGGTTGAGAATCTGTGTAGCTAGAACGATACTATTATTAATAATTTTGATTTAGAACTGACATATTTCATAATGTGTGTGGAGAGAAGGACTGTGGTCGAAACTATCTATGTACGGGCATTTGGTACGGGCACTGAAATATTTATACAAGGATTCCAGTGCTTGTGTTAGGATAAATGGGGCACACATTAACTGGTTCTGCATCTTGAGGAGTGCTAGTGTTCTGTTCAACTTGTTCATGGATAGTTGTCTGACAGACTTAAAAGAGGGAAAGTGAAGATTGACGATGAATGAGTTGCAGCTGTCAAATGTCTTCTATACGCAGATTAATATGTTCTATTTGCATCATCAGCAGAATAGCTGGAGGACATGGTGAATGTGATGGATGAAGCATATAAGATGAAAGGGGTGAATATGAATGCGAATAAAGAGTAAATGATGTATCAGTGTGTGATGAGAAAGTAAATGATAAGAGTGTGGAGCAAGTGAGTTTTATTTATTTGGATAATAATGTTTTGGGGCATCCAACGCCAAAAATATTAATTAAACTGGGATTTAAAACTGGGATCCAACAAAAATAAATCATTTACACAGGATGGAAAGATTGATGAACATGTAGAAAGGACAGTGAATGCGGGAAATAAAGTGAATGTTGCTAACCATGCGATTCTGACCAACCAATTGATATCCAAAAAGCCTCGACTGGCTGTTCACAATGGTGTGCTGGTGCCTACGCTTATGTTAAAGAAATGAATGTTGGATGTGGCAAAATAAGTATGACAGTAGAATAAATGCTGTGAAAATGTTCTTTGTGAAGTATAAGTGGTATGACTATGAATGATAGACTGCAGAATTAATATGTGATATGGAAACGATGCGGTTTAGAAGATGTAGTGATTTATATTTAAAAGAGTATTCTTAAAGAGATGATTTGGTCATGTTGAGAGGATTTTGAGAGGTTGAGAGGCATAGTGCTTCAGTGGATATCGACATACTTAAATAACAGACGACAGCGGGTTACTATTACAAAAGTGAATAGAAATAACGACAAGATATCACACTCATCCGAACTCAAGTTCAACAGATGTGGCGTCCCACAAGGAAGTGTGTTAGGCCCAATTTTATTCCTTTTGTACATAAATTCTATAATTGTTATAACCAACCATAAATGTATATTGTTTGCTGATGACATTTCTATTATTGTAACAACCGATAGGAAAAATAATACGATTGACGATCATGAGACTGATATTAATAACACTATTGAAAGACTTATTGCTTATAAAATATTCACTAAAAATCGTAAATTGATACGTTAAAGAAACACTCTGTACACGCGTACTTGAAGGACAGCAATGTCGGAATTTATTTAATTAAATAAATTAGAATTAATTAAATAAATTAGTATCAATTTACGATTTTTAGTGAATATTTTAATATTAAAAAAATAAAAACATTTTATTTTCGAATGGTAATATTTTTTTTAGCATGTATGGATGCTATACTATTGCGGGTTAACGGGAACGCCCTCTGTTAGTTAACATACTGTACTATATTATTACCGTATTAGATACCAAGTAATCTCAAGGCCTTAAATATGAGATTATTCAAAAATAAATTGTATGAGTGGTTGTGTAGTCATAGTTTTTATAGTGTCAAAGACTTCTTTGACAACAAATGTTAAATTTATGCTTGTGAAAATTTGAAATTTGTACGCTTATATCTGTTAAGCTAAAACATGTATGCTCATTATTTTGTATTTTCACCATCTTTTTATACCATGTTTTAAAGCAAATAAATATTATTATTATTATGAATGAAAGGCGACTTACAAAAGGTATTTACAATTACAAGGCTAGAGTTATTGTGTTAGAGGAAACGTCGGGAGGTGTCGCCTTAGAAGGACATATTATAATATGATAGATATAATGTTGTTTAATAATATAATGTTTAATTTTAACCTAACCAAATAATTATGTACCACAACCTATAACAGACTGATCTCAATAAAATAAAATGTTATATTTACATATCTAGTGTTAATAATATAAAATTTTAAAAATTGTTTATTGTTAATTTATGTCCTAAAATTTAAGAATTAATTTTATACTTTTTACTGTGCCCTACAGGATCCATATATTATGTACCTTAGCTTTAAGCCATTGTAACACCTCTACATTATGGAATGCAAATAAATATATGATATGAACAATTGAACATATAGTGCCCTTTTTGATGATGTTCTTCAGAATGTTAGGTATGTAGTAGGTACTCGTAACCGGTATGCGTATAATCGTATATGAACGCAAACAAGCCATAGGGATAAGATTAAATAAAACATACATACATTACCGACTGACCTTTTTTGCTGTCTGGACAAAACAGATACCTTGTTTTTTTAAAAGGTGAACGGAGTAGAAAGAAGCCTTTGACACAGAAATTTCTTTTTTTTTTTTTCATTAATATTAGCGGCTTCTACTCCGTTCACCTTTTATACCCTGTTTTTTTCGAGACGGTAAAAAGTCAGCCGGTATATATTTCATATTCTTAACCCTTCGGAGATTACAGGCGTGATGTTATGTTATTTCATATTCATCTATACTCATTACTCAAATATAATTTTAAACCGTAATCATGACCAACAGAGATTATCTTCATGATTGCAATCATGAAGATAATCTCTGTCCTACCACTGTTGGTATTTGCGTTACCCATAGGTTAACTGGTTGAAAATGATTATGGCATTAAGTAATCTGTGTGCTTGAAGTATTAAATAAATAAATTAGCATTCTATGTAGAATAAGGTACTTAAAAGGCGACTTTCGCCTGATCCCAATAAACACCAAATCGTACATTTCGCAAACGTAAAGTCGAAAATACGTACAAGGTCAAATTAAAATCTGCAATAAGAAACTCTTGTCCTAAATTATAACCATGACCAAATTAAGAAGACCCTAGGGATTTCTTCGCCGCCATCTTTGTTCAACAAAATTGGAGGGCCAAGATACCTTATTGGTTTTTGTTAAGATGGTTACCTTACCGCATCCTTTTGATTTATCGTTCATACCGTAAGACCGTAGCCACCTGAGATGACAACTTTTATTGACCATTAGACGAAAAACAACTCAATTTATGCTTTATAAAATATATGAAAGCGTCTCGCTTTTATACAGTGTGAAATTGTTGGTGTTTATGACGAAACGTTTAGTGCATTGTTATGAAATCTTATTTGGTTATTCAATTATAACTTTTAATGGCTAGCGACATCGCGAGAGGCCCAGACGGAGATGGCGGTATGAGCTGGACTCCCTTCAACAAGAACTGGTCTATAGCAGCTTTAAATAGAGACAAGTGGAATGAGACTAAGGAGGCATTTGTCCTACAGTGGGACATCACAGGCTTTTAAGAATAATAATTATTAATATAACTCTGCAGATATCATGCTATATACCGCCAACAGTTTTCGTGTTGGCTCCCATGGGCTTTATTTATTTATGTATTGGCTCGGATTGTGTTTACAGAAACAGGGCTTTTTCTACCCCAATGCCATTATAAGCTGGACTTCATTCATAAAGATTGGTCCTTGGCAGCTCTGACCAGAGAGAGGTGGAAAGAGAGTAGGAACACAGACAGGAAAGAGAGTAGGAGTAGGACACTAAGGTCTTATTAAAAAAATGCCTTTATGAAAACCTTGCACTTATTACAGAGGAAGTTAAGTACCTAACTGCGTACACTAACTGGACAGGTTTATCCAATCTGTGTAGTTCTTTCCTCAAAAGACCATTTCAGACACCAATCTACGTGGACTTCACATGACCTGACCGTGATTACGTTTGGACTTTAAAAGAGACTTTGACCTCTGAGTTTGTTTCGGCCTTTCTTCTCGGAGTAGTCACATAGGAAATGATGACATCTAGTTTTTAAAATATGATTAACGTGTAAAAGTGTTTGTACGAACCTACTTACAGTAATAAAATCATTTTATGTTGGGCTTAAAAAATATATTACAGTACTTGGTTTTTTTTTATTACAAAATCAGATCTTACTTTGAAATCTAAAACTAATTACTATTTAAATCACAAAATAAAGTAATTTGCGATAACAACTTGGTCGAGATAGTCGATAATCGCACTCCAGTGAAAAGGTAACAGGAAGCCGTCCTTTGATCTACGTCGCCGCAAAGAAGAAACTTTAATAAATGATTAAACTTTCTGCCTCAGTATTTATTATTACTTTGAAATACTTAACCTAATTTTCGTCAAAGAAATATATATATACATAATTGACATTGCGATTTTTCGTTTTAATTACATTTTTTAGCTAGGTACTGGTTGCAAACTAAGAAATGCTTTTCTCACATCTCCACTATGTAATTTTGCGAGGTTCTTATTCTTTGTTCGCAACCAAGTTGTGGTTAAGGTAAAAGTTTTCTTGATTCGCAACTGGTTGCGAACAAAGAATACAAATTCTTAATTCGCAACTGCGTGTGAATCGCAGTTGTGAAAACGGCCGGAAGGAGTTGTAGGTGCGGCGAACTTTTTAGAAAGAAAGAAAGAAAATACGCTTATTTGCGGCAAACATGACGCATTAAAATAAAAAAAAAAATACAAACAAAAAAACAAAACAATTTGGGAGAAAATATGCGCCACATCTACGCAAAACGTACAAATGTCGTTCAGTTTATTAATGCTTTTTTTAATGGAGTTAATTGATGTCAAGGTTTGTTTTTGTTATAGAAAATTTGAGATTAAACGGGTGACCAGAAATTTTACTTAATTGTTTTTGATTTGAAAGCACTTATTTCATTTCGGGAGGATCATAAAAGTTATCACTTTTCAAAATGAAAATCAATAGTAGATTGTTGCATCGAGCGCAAAGTGAGCTATTAATGCACGAGTGTTATGTTGGTGCCGAGCGCAAGCGAGGGCACTAAAAACACGAGTGCATTAATTACTCACTTTAGCAAGGTGCGTAATCTACTTTTCTTTCAACTACCAATCTACCTACCGTGATAAAATATACCTACTCAAAATAAAAACTCACGTTAATGAAAACAAAGTTTTCATAAGCTTTTAAATATTTATCCCGCGACTTTTGCGGTAAAAGGTTATTAACAATTTTATTTGCAGCTGTATACTTTTTGGAGTTGAATTCATATCGCTATCGCTGTCTATTTCCATTTTTTAAATATTTTCTTGCTAAATATGAAGTGTCAAAGTTTTACAATGGTACCTACAAAATGCGCGCCATTTGTTTTTTTTTCACCAAGTCGATTTTATTCAGCCGTTTTTTATTTTCAGCCAGTATCATTTTGATCTAATGCATACATATTAAACTTAATGGGCGACATTAAACCTCTGTGGTAAATTTATATCTAAATCACACTAATATTATAAAGGCAAAAGTTTGTGTGTGTGTGTGTGTTTATAATGTTTGTTACTTCTTCACGCTCAAAGGGCTGCACCAATTTTGATAAAATTTTGTATGGAGGTAGGTGACACCCTGGATTAATATTTAAGCTACTTTTTATTCCGATTTTCCCACGACACTTTACATAAACCTATGGGTTGGAAAATACTATGTTCGTAATAACATAAAATTTCATTAAAATGAAAGGAGCATATTGCCTTTGAATAAAGCCAAGTGTATACATACTTATGCTTGTGACTGTACCTAGTGCTCAATACCAAACATTTGGTTCATCATTCATTATTTCAGCCGAAAGATGTCCACTGCTGGACATTAGTTCCAAGCACCACAAAACACAAATTTGGTTAATATAATGATACTACAATAAGAATTATTTTGTAATATTTGTTTTTGTTGACTGATATGATTAATTAACACTTTGCGGGACACATAACGCCCCTCGACGTAATAACAATAAAACTTCTATTATGTCTCGTTCAGTGTCCTTTAATGTGTTAATGACATAAAATTATGACATGTTTAATTTATGCCCATTTTAGAGCTGTGTCATAAAATCTAATGGTGAGTTTATTCAAGGATTGATTCTTTTAAAGCACCTAAGCACTTTATGTATGTATTTATTGTATTATGTAAATAGTACACAACGGACTACCTACAGTATTTGTCTATCCTTCCCCTTTTTAAATCCATCCAAAGGTTGTCTTTAAAATATCACTCTTAGCGAAAAGACCGCCCATTGTGTCACCCTTTGTACAGTTTCTATATTTATGGCTGTAATTTATATGGTGTACATAATAAAGAGTATTCTATTGTATTCTAAGCACCTACCTAGTTATGTTATTAATCGATCCCGCTATATAAATTAATAATTACCTTTACAGTGCGCAAACACTCAAACGCTTAGATGTGAGATATTATAGAAATTGGTCTCTCTACTCGATAGACTAAACTCTGATGTTTAATTTGCTAGAAAAAATTGACAGCTTCCACCGACTTCTTTTGTCAAGTTGACAGTGTTTATTACTACGCAGCTGTCATTTTAGTCTAGCAACCACCACAACCACCTGCAAGCCATTATTCAAAACTTTCATAAATAAAAGGCAGTTTCACAAAATCAGTTTCAGCAAAAATATTGTCCGCACGAGGCCCTAACAAGCCCTAACTGTGTGAGCATGACGGATACTAAAAACAAAACACTAATTCCACAAACTGGGCCACTCATGTACAATTAGAAATATAAGCACGACTGTTTATACAGACAACTGCTTGTTTAAGAGGGCACGTACTTCAAACAAGCCTTCGTAGATAATATTTGTGTTGGCGCCACTAAATCTCGTCTTCGTTACAGTTTGGTCGCGTCACAGTTTCACCAAATAATTTGAAGTTTCACGCGGTAAACACAAATAGAGACATGTTCGTCTTTTGATTGTTTAGTATTAGACTATAAATTTGAGTATTTCATTAGGGCTTGTGGTTACTTGACGGGCTAGTGGCAGAACAAGCTTATTAAACACAATTATTATTCCTTGCTCCGTTAATCAACAATATACAAGGTAGAGACGACAATATGACGATAAACTAAACTTTGTATAATATCTTACTATCTGATAAGAGTTGCAGGTTTAACATGGCCAGAGATCGCAGAATACAGGAAGGTTTGGAAGGAAAAAGGGGAGGACTTAGCCCAACAGTGCGACAAAATATAGGTTAACAAAAAGAAAAACGAATGAAATTCCCATTCTGCATACAAAAATTCAATCAATAATATATAACATTTTAGTAGTTTAAAAATATTCTTATGCATAATTATATACACATCGGCAGTGTTTACTGTCGTATTGTCGGCTCCACATTGTATATACATTCTGAAAGTAGTAATTAGTGTGAGTAAAAATACAAACATTCAACTTCGAGATAAATCTCAATGTATCGAAAGCGAAAAAAAAAACAAAAATACGAATAGTAAAAAATATTTTCCAGAATACCTATACAATTTCTCAACTATTTTCACAGTAGTTGTAACATTCACACACATATCTGTCAGACAGCATAGAGTACCCATTTACATGTTTTCTAAATTTCGGGAGTCATTAATTTCTCAGCAGCAGCCCAGTCTGGATTTGTGCTCAGTTGATGGGAACAAACTCGTCCCTATCACATGGGACTTAACTGGCGAAATGTGGGTTTACTACAGGCACACCTATGCCCACCACTTTCGGGCGTTACAGGCGTGATTTTACGTCTGTAATGTTATACAAAAAACTAATACTAATAAGTAAATAAGAGAACAAAGTAATAATAAAAAAAAAACAGTGGCACTCCGGGAGTGCCGACCGAAGTGAAAACTTGAACAATTACGTGTGTATTTTGTGAATCGTCTTATAAACAAAACACGCGCGGTACCGGCTACGGCCATCCGTCTTACGAATTTTCGATTTTCGATCACGTGTCCTGTCGCGATTTTAAAATTTTTTACCCATTACAAAAAAAGTGTACAACGCCGCTAAAGAAGTTTTCACTTCAAAAACATCGTTACAGGTTCTTTTCCTTATACAAATCAAAAGAATCAGTAAGGATGTTCTATACTTTCAAGTTTTATTCTTTACTAACCGCGCCCCGTGATTTCACCCGCGTAAATGTCGATCCCGTGGGAATATCGGGATAAAAATGACCTAAACCTATATGTTAATCCAGAGTGTCAGCTACCTCCATATAAAATTTTATCGAAATTGGTCCAGCCGTTTGAGCGTGAAGAAGTAACAAACATATAAACACACACAAACTTTCGCCTTTATAATATTAGTGACTAGCTTCTGCCCGTAACTTTGTCCGCGTGAAACTTGTTCCCCGACCCACCCCGTCGCATCGCACGTCTGACTTTTCTCTTTTTGCTCGGCTTGTTAGGGTCCTAGCGTGATATTAAATAGCCTTCTTCAAGAATTGAGTTATCATATTCAGAAAGATTGTTTGAAATCCGACCGGTAATTCCAGAGCCCGTTTAAACAAACAAACAAACGAAGGGTTTGTTTGTAGCTTTATTATTGGAATGGTATAGAAAATTCACAATGATCGATGTTCCTTTTGTCGGTCAGAAGATCTAATTTCAGCCAGATCTACTTAAAGATATTTACTGCCTCTTAAGAGTCCGTCTTACAAAATGTAAGCGGCCTTCTATTTAGTGTGTACCTTTGAAATGAATTCAGGAACAGTTGAGGGTAATCTCTAATTGTGTTAACTACCTCGTTTGTAATGTAATTCGAGTTTAGAACGTCATTTTCCTTTCATTAATTAAATATTTGTATATTTATCTTCAACTAAGCACGTTTGTATTTAAGACCAAATAAAGTGCCTATTCATCGAATTCCCGTGCAGCTTATAAAATACACAGGCTCAATCTCTTTTCAGCGAATATTGTGATGACTGGAAAATTTTAATGCTTTCATGGATGGCGTATTTTAGGGTTCCTAAAAAAGAGAAACGAAACCCTTAAAGATTACTTCGTTGTCCATCTGTCTGTCAGCCTGTCAAGACCCTTTTTCACAGGAACGCGTGGAGTTATCAAGTTGAAATTAGTATCAATTACTCAAGACTGCAATCCCTTGAAGCAGCGAAAAAATCAAACTTCTACGTCAACGCAATCAAAAGATACAGGCGTTTATGTTCCGTTTATATTTTGACACTTACAAGGGAATCAAAACCTATAAGATACTTCCCGTTGACCTAGAATCATGAAATTTAACAAGAGGCAATGTCATGTAGCACAAGTAGAGGAAAAAATCCGAAAACCGTAAATTTGTAGTTACATACGAGTACCTACAAATTTGTACGGAACTCTCATCCGACTCGCACTTGTTTATAATATTGACGCTGGAGACACAAAAAGATCGTCTTCTATGAAAAGCTCCTTATTGTAATATCCTTTAAAATTTGGCGATAAATATTGCACATCGACCGACGACGATTCGACGATTGATTGGTGTATTTTATACAAAGAATAAAAATAATTATCAAAAGAAGCAAATCATAATTGCTTTAACAGCTCCTAATAGATACCGGACTGTTTGTATTTCGTGCGACACAGATAACGCTCTACGAAGCCGAAATTAGCCGATTGTCTCTTTCCAAAGGTCGATGTGCAATATGTATTTATCGCCGGGTACTGTACATAGAGAAAAATCAAACCTTCGTCCCATAGGGGTATGTAGAAACTACGGAATGCCACCTGCTACGATCCATGTATAACAATGAACAATAAGCCTATAAGTAATGTTCCCACTACAGGGACCAGGCGTCCTCTCTGTGAGAGGGAGTGGGCCGTAATCCACTACGCGGGCGCAGTGCGGGTCGGTGGCGATCATATGTCTTTGAATTTTTGGTTCTAAGACATCCATGAAGTTTTCCTTCACCGTTTTGAGAGCACCGTTTTCATTATAATAAATGACACAAAGTAAAGTGCCTGGGTTCAAACCCACAACCTATACTTCGACCTGTATAAAAATCACCCACCAACAAAACAGATATGCCATTACTTTCAAGTCAAGATAAACATTCACTCTCAAACATACATAAATATCAGTAGTACAGTCGCGCAGTACGGCATCCCTGCTGATATGCTCTTAAAGGGATTTGCGGTTCACATAACCCGACTGTGTCGTTCACCCAAACGGCAAAGTGGATTGTAACGGTCACTCAGTACGTATAATCTGTGTTGAGTGGTTTTCTTGATACTGCCTTACTTATTATTATTGACGGTTATTAATGCTTTTGTTTCTATAATAATGTTCTGTCATTAAAAATGTGCACTAGAGGTAGGCCCTTTGTCATTACTTGGCACGGTTTCATTACGGTACGGCGTATAAACCGCGCGGTAAAAAAAACAAGTTTCTATAGTGACGCCTATAACCCTGATGACCGTGCCTACACACGGCAAATATCCCGAAGTTTGAACATGATACACACGTTTTTCTTGCCGGGGTTTGTACAAAGGGCCTGACGGCCAATAACCTATCTTTCTGCGCCAGTGACAGAAGTGTTGAAAGGAAATTTTTTGGATTAGTATAGGCATGTGATGAGGAAGGAAACGCATGTGACTAAAAGAGTGGGGTTTCTTGCCCGTTCTTCTCCATAGAGATCTACGTTATGAAATGGGCAACTAGCTTCAACTTTCTGACTAACTGACAGACGTTTTAAATTTTGACAATTCAAAAGTGCCTGTTCAAGGTTTAATTTTTCAATTAAACCTTGAACAGGCACTTTATTAACACACACACACACACACTTACACACACACGCACGCACTTATATTATTATTTTTTCTTTTCTTTTTATTTAATTCTAAATGCTTTGAGTTTGAGTTTGAGAGTGATGAATATAAATGTTAATGAATGCAGAGGGAGAGGAAGGCCAACGAAAAGATAGCTGATGGATTATTTGAGGAATGTTAAGAAAGAGAAAGAAGTGAATGATAGCGTGACGGTTGACATGGGAGAATTGAAGAAGAGAACGTGTTGCGCCGACCCCAAGTAACATGGGACAGGGCAGGAAGATAATGGTGAATCTATAGTAGCTCGAATGAAGTGTTGATCATTTGATAGACTTTTGTGTTTGAATACCACTTTTGGTCAATCAATTCTCTTGGTGCCATTCTATACATGAGAGGAATCGAAGATAAGCTAAGAGTTCGAAGTTTTTTACTGGGACCCCAGTAATAAATATATAGGTGTACAGTTTATTTCGGATAGCCATCGAAATTATTGAGTGAGATCGACTGTTCACGTCGGTTTGCTATAAAGTAAACTGTTAATGTCGGCTTGCTATAGCGTAGACTGTTAATGTCGGCTTGCTACATCTAAAGTAGTCTGTTAATGTCGGGTTGCTATATCCTGGACTGATAATATCGGCTTGCTATAACTTAGACTGTTAATGTTAGCTTGCTATAACGTAGACTGTTAATGTTAGCTTGCTATAACGTAGACTGTTAATGTCGGCTTGCTATAACGTAGACTGTTATTGTTAGCTTGCTTTTACGTATACTGTTAATGTCAGCTTGCTACATATAACGTTGACTGTTAATGTTAGCTTTCTATAACGTAGACTGTTAATGTTGGCTTGCTATAACGTATACTGTTAATGTCAGCTTGCTACATATAACGTAGACGGTTAATGTTAGCTTGCTATAACGTATCAGTTAATCTCAGCTTGCTACATATAACGTAAACTGTTAATGTTAGCTTGCTATAACGTAGACTGTTAATTTCGGCTTGCTATAACGTATACTGTTAATGCCGGCTTGCTATAACGTAGCGTAGACTGTGAATGTCAGCTTGCTATAACATAGACTTCTAATGTCGGCTTGCTCTATCGTAGACTGTTAATGTCGGCTTGATATAACGTAGACTTAGGCTTTGATGTCTCTCCTTCAATGTTTGCATGAGCTAAACGAGAATAGCTCACGACGCGCCCGATTTAACAAGTCACCAAAGTTCGTACTGGCAGTCTCGAGTGAGACTATTTCAATGCTTAATGCAAACGTCTATTTTTGTAATATTGGTCGTTTATATTCAGAATTAATATTGCAATGAATCCGAGACGGTATGTTTAAACAACCACTTCAGAACACAAGTTCATAGAACAAGTTTAAGACAGAGCTATAAAGCTTTAATATCATTCATGTTACCTACCTAACATTCTTATAAAAAATGGAACAGTCAAAGACCAGCTCAATGCAAACTATTTCGATACAAGCCATTTGAATCTCATCTAATTTTAATCACAATAAAAAGTTCGATACTTACTATTAAAAAAGAAAACTTCGTTTTATTCTTAGTTTCGATTCCTTTAGAGAATTTAAACAACGTTGTTCCGCAGCTTAGTGTCACTTGGGTCCTGTAAAACGAAAGCGATAAACTCGATATACATAGTCGGCGACATCACGTCCGTGATCGGAATTGGAATTGATATAGAGGTGCACTTTCATCGAAAGACAGACGAGCGGATATCGACGACAATCGATTCGGATGGTGTTGTAGGTGAACGTCTGTTGTCTCGAGTTTAGTGGTCATAGGTTGATTTATATCCGTAACAGAATGTTAGTATTGCTTGTTACATATTATATTCACATATATAGTCACATAAGTATATTATTCAAAAACCTGTTTTCTTATTATATATATTAGTGGTTCTGCCTGGATGGTTTTCTTATTCAACTACCATGAATGTTTGTTAATGACATTTTAAGAAATAAGTTCCGCCCCTAAGACGATCCACTGACCACTTCATATTCAGAAAAGAAACAATGAGACATTGAGGGGTGGCTATCAGGCAATGTATTTTAATATAAACGTAAATAATTATCGAATTGCAAGTTTATATGCGTTCCTTATATAGTTAGAACCCTGGACTTAAAAAATGGTGGAAACGCTGGGTGTTTCTACGATCTACTGGCTCTGCTCTTGGCCTCGATTCGCCTGGTAGAAAGCGATAGATGGTATGCGATGGAACGGCCTTATTCAGAAGATACATATCCTCTCTACTTTGATGGTTAACGGGTCAAAGGTGGTAAGAAATAAAGATGAAATGAAGATGATAGGGAGTTTCACACTTTGCGTGTGCGATTAATTAATAATTTGAAAAGATAAGACATGCTGAGTGCTATTTGTCGGAATATCAACCTAGTGATATGGGATCCTGAATTGCGTTTGGAAGTTTGATGGTAAAAGTTGGACATTTTATAAAATACCCTTTCAAAACATCGCCACTCTAGTCCATATAAGTGCCCTTCATACGTTGTGTCGAGGAGTAGATTCGCATGCGAGTCAAAGCCTCTAATGTCCCTTTTTCTTTCGACATTAAAGTTCGGTAGTGTACCAATTGCCACACGCATCCGTCCATACTTCACCTAATAGTAGTATCTATGGTACAGACGCCAGCACATCAACCTACTACAATCTGTCAAATTTCTTTAATAGATTTTCAACTTTATCGCTAGAGCATAAGGTTCAAAGTTGATTGGGAAAATTTGAGAGCTTCGGGTAGCTTGATGTGCTGGCGTCTGTACAACAACAACAACAACGCTGCAAAATTTTCAAAATCATCATTCGCCAGCCCTTTGCCCAATTTATTTAGGGTCGGCGAAACATGTCTTTTACTTCCATACTTCAAGAGTATGGAGTTAGCTAGTTTGGAGCAACAATTTCGAAGACAAATGAAAACTAGGTCAAACCCATAATTAACATCAATGTCTTCCGTCTCCAGAAACTTTGTGGAAATTAAATTGGAACCAATGGACATTACAGTCATTATTAGCATTGTTCTTGAGAACGGAACACCTATATTGAAACTGTAGAATTACTGAGTAATTAAGTAATGATAAATGGACATTGACTAAAATTAATAATTCCGAATAGAGAAAAGTGCTTTTAGATAATAAATTGATTGTCAAAGCGATGGATATTAATGAATATTTTGTTCGACTTACTGATGAAGTTTGGTTGGCAGTTGGCTTGTTTCTTTCTGTGTATAATTACTAGTGTCTGACCGAAACAGGTTTTTCAGCCGAAACCGAAACCGAACTTTCGGCCTTGCTCTTAGTTTCAGCCGAAACCGAAACCGAAACTTACTTAAACATATTTAAAATTTCTATCGTGTACAGAAATCTGGTGACACACACACACACACACATACACACACACACACACACCCCCACACACACACACACACACACACTGGTACACATTTATTTGAATATACAATGTATATTATACATACAGACAATTGAATACTTACCTAATCATTTATGTGCAAAACACAACCTCAACTCCATGCGATTAACGATGGACGGCGGCGAACTAGGCCGGCGACGACGCGATGAGCAAGCACGAGCTAGCCGCGAAGTTCTCCGAATGATGCACGATAATTCATGAACACTCGAGTTTCGGCGCGGCCGAAAGTTTCGGCCATTTTCTGGCCGAAACCGAAACTAAGGCCGAAACTAGATTCCTTGGCCGAAACTGGCTGAAACCGAAACCGAACTTTCGGTCGGTCACTAATAATTACCTACCTGCCTACTTAAAATCAACCGAAGTTTTAGATATTTCAATCCACATAAGTATTGCATAACCAGTTTATAATGTTCCTACACTGCTGGGGCACAGGCCTCCTCTCTATGAAAAGGAGTGGTCCATAATCCACCATGCGGGCCCAGTGCGGGTTGGTAGATGTCACATGTCTTTGAATTCTTTGGTTCTAGGACATGCCGGTTTCCTCACGATGTTTTTCTTCAGTTCGTTTTGAGAGCAGTGGTAATGAAATTATTTACGCAAAGTAAATTAAATACGTAAGTATAAACAAGTGTAACTATGCTCATTTTTCTGGATTTAGTTAAATAGCTTTAAAATATATTTAAATGTAGACAAGCGAATTGAAAGCCTGCATCTTTTAAGAGTGGGTATAACGTATGGTGTATTTCTTCTACAAGTACATAGGTAGGTACTTATTTTAACAAGGATCTCATCTCTCAGTTCTTCTGTGCACGGTGTGACTAGCACGGTTTTAAAGACCAAATTTGGTTTTGCAAGTCATCACAGGGCTCACGAAAGGAATGAAAATTAGTCCGGGTCGCTGTCATCGGATACGGCGAAGAGGACTATATATAGATCAAGTATCTACTAAACAGTAACGTCATAATTCTCTCAATTTCTCCCTTACATTATTAACATTATCAGTGTAATTTCTATCCACAATTTCCACACCACTACAAATTTCCAAACAAACTACCTAATAATCAAATAACACAATATATACAAAATTTACACTCGAGCGGTCCCCGTTAACAGTACGTTAGGGCTACATATTGTGTCAATCGCTAATTTTAAGCACATGTGCGTTAATTTTCTAAACCATTGAATATGGCGCGTTAATCCCATTTATGATGAATAACCCAGATTGTATGCAAAGTGAACGATTGAGTTTCGGTTAAGATATGAACGTCTTATTGTTTATCGAAATGTCTTGGTTTGGGGAAAGGGATAAAGTTTAGGTGTAGTTGTGTCTATTTATGATTCAGTTGGGTTTTGGGCAGTGAGGCAGAGTGACGTATGTAGTACAGTTGAACAAACTAAATTAGCACTGTGCTGTGGGCCCCCATAACACAGCATCCGCTGTGTGGAAGCCTTCTTGTCATAGTGACGAAGTGCAGCTGCCGACTATTTTTTGTTTTGTGCTCGTCATTATAGATCTACCGTTTTTTTTATTATTTATTATTCGAGTTGTATGCATGTGTTTATGTGACAAATAAACCAATTGTTTTCTTTCTTTCTGTTTGAGATAGGATCCTAAAGGCAAAAATACTCATATTTTAACTACACTGCCGATTTAATTTCGTTATAACTTTTGAGCTCATACTAAAGACCATGATTTAATAAAAAGTATCCATGTTCTCTCTATCTAGGTCATAGTCTACCCATGCCAAATTTCATTCAAATCCATTCAGCCGTTTCAGCGTGAAAGCGTAAACAAATAAACATAAACACAAAAAAGAAAAAATCTGTGCTGACTTCTTCTGCGTTCACCTTTTATTCCCTGTTTTGGTTCAGATGGTAAAAAACGTCAGCGGTAAATTAGTTTAGAAGAAAAAGGAGCTCTAGTTAAAATGAGGCGGGATTCGTCTTAGCAATCATTTTTCTATAAGTTTTGACATCCCATTTCTGTCGAAAAGCTCAATCACTCCGCCAAATGTGACAGCAGGAAATATAAGGAAAAATTGAGCATTAACACAATTTAGAAATAAGTAAGTAGTACCTACCTACCACACATTGTCATAGGTAGGTACATGAAATTATATGGAAGAACACCATGGTTCTCAAAGTAACTGTAGATACGAAAATAACGAGCACGAAACACCAAAAGGAAAACGTAAAGAATCACCACTTCCAAGAAGCATATTCAAAGATGATTGGGAGGTAACAATGGCGTCGGCCGTTTGTATAAATTAACAATACGCCACACAAGGTAAGGTACGCTAAGAAGAAATCGATATAAGCTCTTTCTGAAAACAGTAATATGATTTCCTTTGCCTGGTAAAAATAAGCTCTATGGAAGGGACGATTTTCTTTTTGTTGTTGTTTTCGCCTGTCATGATGACTTTATTATACCTGTATTTCAGGAAATATTTTTGCCCTGACGTTTTGATGAGAATATTGCCGATGTGGTGTTTCGGGTCATTAGGTTCGGCTTATTGAAATTGTGGTGAAATGGGGTTCAAATGGATGTTTGGGGTAAGGGAAAACGTCATACAGGATTATTTTTATTTAGGACTTGTTTCCGCCCGCGGTTTCGCCCGCGAGATATGTCGATAAAAACTATCCTATCCCGGGGAAGACCCGGGATGCAATCTATCTCTCTGCCGAATTTTATCGAAATCCGTTCAGTGGTTTAGGCGTGAAAAGGTAACATACAGACAGACAGACAGAGTTACTTTCGAATTTATAATATTAGTATGGATGGATTCAAATTCTTCCTACGTATAAAATGTTTTTGTAAAGATGTATCTTACTGTAATAAATTATGATGGGTTTTTGACTTTAATGATACAAATCTGTAATAACTCAACTTTTTGATTAAATCTTCTATATATATTTTATCATTTTTCGTACTAATCTCCATTACAACCATAAGTAAACGGACACTAACTAACTGAAATGAAGTAATAAGTATTCAGGGATCATAGCAGTTTGCGTTCTATAGTTTCAGCTCATCCTCATAAGAAAAGGCGTGAGTTTATGTAAGTATGTATTATGGGGTCTACAGGACCTAAACGAGAAAAAAACCCAAGTTTTATAATGCCTAAAAGTATATGATCGACTAATTTAATACGATAGAAAAAAAACATGAAGATACCTTTAAAAATTTTATTTTTACAATAAAAACCCTACTAATACATAATAATATACATACAATCCTTTTGTTTTTTTGTTACACTATTCTACAAGCAACATACTAAAGCACTAGTGTTTTAATTTTTTAGTCCAAACAATAGATTTTTTGTAAATAGATAATTGCTTCATATTTTGCAATAAATTACCAGGGTTGTGTCATCGCGCTTCTCTTTCATTTCTAAGCAATCCGACAGTGACCGCATTTTAGGTCATGTAGTCCACTTAACTGACATACTCCAAAAAAATTTACAAATACATAAGTCATAAGACCATGAAAGTTTTTTCGTTATTTTTACAGCTGACTTTTTACATTAATCATTCACAATCGAGTAAAACTCTTGTCTAACATCTTCGAGGCCACAGCCAAAAGTGTTGAACCTCCTTTCAAGGCCTGAGACAAAAGCCATTTTTCATCTTTTTATTTCGCGTATATTTGAAGGCTTACCGTGATCACAACAACCATTTTTCAAGGGAAAGTAGTAAACGAGGCTACGTATTTGTGTCACAGATGTTGTGAGGATTTAGATATTTTGCTGGAAATATTTTGGAACAAAAAAAAAGTTTTAAAACAAAGCACAAAAAAATTAGAGTGGTTAAATGAACATTTTACACATAAAAAACATAACACCACGCCTGTAATCCCGGAAGGGTAGGGCAGAGGTGTACCCACGTTTCGCCAGTTATGTTTAAACCCGATGTGAAAAAAAAAAAAAAAACAAAAAAAAAGAGGGAGCGAGAATATTGTCGTCAACCGGTCACAAATCCAGACACCTGGACTTTACTCGACCCGGGAATTGAACCTAGGACCATGAGGTCCTGGGTTCAATTCCCATTGTACTGGGAGTACCCAGTACCAAGCAAGGCGAGCGTTACTAAGCTCATGCTTAGTAAAACATGAGCTTATTAGCGCTTGCCACCACTAGACCAACGAGGCAGTGCATAATAGTATTAGTTAATATTTTAATTTACAGAAAATGAAATAACCAGAGCATTTAATGCACCGACATACAAATGTAATGAAGTAGGTAGATATAGATACTACATAATCAGCCAATAATGTTCCCACAGCACACAAGCGTCCTCTTTACATATTAGAGGTATTTTTGACGGATAAAGGCTGAGATTAGAATGTGAACGTTCTTAAAAATACGGGAATTGCCCCTACCGCTACGTCATTTGGCGTAGCCGAACCAATCAATACGGCTACGGCGTAGCACTCGCGTAGCACCCCCATTTTTAACAATACATAATGTTTTTTAATAGTGCAGCGCCTGCGTTCGAACCTGTCACCTACAATTTGTAAATCGCTGCCGTTACCACTGGGCCACCACTGCTCTAGATATAGGTACTATAAATAGCATATAATGTCACTTTGAATGCTAGAATAAAGCTAGAAAGCGATGCGTACCTATTGTGTTACGAGTCATTGGGGCATTTAAAGGGTCGGGTCAATGTCTATATATAAACATTACGTCATTTGTCCCACTTGGACAACGCGTTTAAAAGCGCTTTGTTCCGCAACTCTAAACAGTCCATTCTAACGTCATCTGCTCCATCAATCAATGGATTTAGCCCATCGCAGTACACTGCTGGACATAAGCCTTTCCCAAATAGCATCATGGCCCCCTCATCTCTGCCTTCTGCATCCAGCCTGTTCCAAATACCTTTTCGTAGTTAGTCCATCGTTCCAATTAAGCTACGTAAATTGTGCTCCATTTACAAATATGTATCTTGATATTATATTTCCCAATCTATACAATAATAATTGTTTGTAAATATATAACGAAAGGTGTAATAACGTTAGTCTACGTAATTCTAGTAAACAATCAATTCATGTTCTCCCAAAGCGACTATAATTATATCTTATTAATTATGTCATGCCAAAACAAGCCTCTTGTCATATCTAGTGTACTAGTTAAGGTGACGGATAAAGGGGGTCTAATGATGGTCCTAAGCTCGGCTTAATCATGTCATATCTGACACTAATGTTCGAGGTGGTTCGCCTTGTATGAAATTAATGTACTTCTTAGTCTTAGATATAGGACACTTAAATTCATAGACCCTAATTAGTATACACTTGCGTAACAATTTACCTTATTTCCATTTTAAATGTGTCACAAGATAAAATAATTACCATTTTATGAAAATAAAAGAAAGAAAAAGTAACGATATTTATTTTAATTAATGGCATGGAGCATGATTCTACTTTTACTGAATTAATAAAAATGACAAATGATGAAACTCATGTCTGAAATTTTCATTTGTGATTGACTGATTCGGAAACACACTCATAACATTACAAAGCGTAATTAAATATAGAACTATCATTTAGGTTAGTAGAATCACAGATATACAGGGTTGATTTTTGATACGGCCGATTTGTTTATTGTTGTAGCGGCCAGTCTCAATCAAAATCAATTCAGTCCACTGTAGGACATAGGCCTCTAATATTCTGCGCCACAATATCCTGTCCTCCGTCTTCCGCATCCAGTCTGTCCCAGCCACTTTTTTGAGGTCGTCTGTCCATCTAGGGAAAGGGAAGCGTCCCACGGCCAGCGTCCTACGGCCAGCGTCCTACGGCCAGCGGTCAGTCTATCCATCATAAAAGAGTAAGGGCTGATTTTTCCAACGCCAGATAGTTTTATCGAAGGAATAATTTTGAATTTTTGACAGTTGTTCCTTATAAAAACTGTCAGACGTCAATATTATTCCAGGAATAAAAATTATCTGTCATCTGAAAAATTTGCCCAAAGATGAAGTCTCATTTTCTACGAAAAGAAAAAAAAAGAAAGAAAGAAAATTAGTAAAACGAAAACGAAACGAAAACGAAACGAAACGAAACGAATGAAACGGTACGGAACGAAACGAAACGAAATGAACGGCACGAACGGTACGAAATGACAAGATTTTTTGTGATTCCTGTTACCAAACCTCAGTTGGTACAATAGAGTTTTTTATCCTTATCCTCCTCTTCATCATATCGATGATTCCCTTTTATTAATTTTAAATAAGCTTCGACCAGAATTCGGCCACTTCGACAGCGTTAGCCTGAAATGAAACAGGAGCGATTGGCATAAATAAGTAATTGTGAAAATTTCCCACTATTTTGCTGACTGTAATTTTTTTTTCAAAATCTATGAATACAGATCTAAATTTCTCAGAAAGATAAGGACGGTCTCCGAGGACCGTTTTGCTCTAGCTACAGTGGTTAAGGTGTCTGTCCTTACTGCCCCATCTCACAAATCCTCCTTCAATAGAACGTCACAAGTACTATACCGTTTTTTTTTCAGGATGGGAAATCATTAAATGACGAATGAGCGGAAGGGAGTGTCAGACTGTTACTGACTAAAACCCACCCGTGTTCCTTCCTTAGCCCTTTATGTTCCGGGCCAGCGGTTACCCTTTCGGACAATTTCCGCTGAAGTACTATACCTTAAAATGTACCTGGCACAAACAAAAGATACGCGAATACCGAACATCGAAAACCACTACACCATTTCGAAATTTTAACAAGAACATAACGAGATGTACTCGTATAACTTAATACTCACATGAGAACATTCTGCAATATTGGGTTATGAAAATTTTGTTCGACGAATAAATCGATCCGTGAAGTTCGGGCACGTTCTGAATACCACTCCAACTTCGGAAGAGCAAACTTTATTGAAAAGAACCGATTTTAGTAAGTTGCTTAACTTGAATAACGATAACAAATATTTTGCTTGGGTATTGTTGTAGGTAAGTATCGATTTATTTAAAGTCATGCTTCATTTGTTTCGGAGAAAATTAAGAGGTTTGTTGTTTTGGTGGATTAATTTAGTTTGTAGTTCCTTAGAAGAAACATACAAAATATTGTATTATTTAAATATTTTTTAGGTATTTTTTTCTGATCGATAGAAACTGATTACCTGTTTATTTATAATCGTTGCTTAATCTCCAATAGTGATTAGCGACCATACATTTTTGACATTTTGTCTTTATCAGTATGGGAAATCATCAAATGACCCCCTCCCGCTCTGAGTGGAGCGGAAGGGAGTATGAGACTCTTACTGACTAAAACCCACCCGTATTCCTTCTTAGCCCTTTATGCTCCGGGCCAGTACTGTTTCAGTAAAAACATTCGGCTAGTTGCCGTATTATCCAACATCACGTATCTCATGAATGTTTCAAAATCAAAGGCGAGCTCCATTTCATGATACAAAAACAGTTCACTTCATATTGTTGGAGGGCACAGTGGTAAAAAAACGTAGAAAAGTTGAACCAAAATATGCTGTGCAAGGATTCTGATATTTGATTTTAGGCAAATCCCGGCGCGTTTGTAAATCTTTTTATTTGACACGTCGCTGGGTGTCGTTCCGCTGTGTATACATTGCCTTATTTGCGCTTGGGACAGGTGGTTGACACTTACGATCTCGGGTAACACAATGTGAAACTTGTGTAAAGGTGCTATCTGGTTTTCATTTTAAAACTGAAAATGATGCTGATGATTATAATACAACACTTGTATTTACAAAAAAAATTACCTATGCCCTAATGTTGACCTCAAAACTGTTATGACCTTTTTGAAGGACAATATTTTACACCCCAAGTACAAAATAACTAAAGTAATTTCGTCCCCTTTGCTATGCTAACAAGATACCTGTGTGTTTCGTAAATTAAAACGTCGCTCAGCAAACTGTACTAATTAAATGCACAGTGTGTAAACCAATATTTAATTTTGAGAATACAAAATAGCTTGTTTCATATTCTTGTTCAGTTTACAATATTAACTTCGTTTAATTCTAATGTTTAGAAATTCAGCAAGTAAATACATAATAAGTAATTAATTATTCTATCAGTATTTTGGTTCAATTTAAGCGTCTAAAAAAAAATCAATGAACAGAAACTCATTGAAACCACAATATTAAATTTTATACATTTGATATTCAAATAAATAAAGTGCCTTTATTATTAAAGTCTACGTCTATATTTTAATTTTGAATTCAGTTTTCATTCCTGAGAAATAAAACTTTACTAGAATAAAACTACATTAAACTTATTTGACGTTTTAAGGTAATTAGCGCTTTAGCGCTAATTACCTTAAAACGCCAAATAAGTTTATTATTAACCTAAGTTTATTATAATAGGGTTATTTAGTTCACTAAATAACCCTCCTGAGCATGTAATCCGAGCCAACCTTACAAAGACGTTTCTAATTAAAATTCTCAAAGAATAAAGCCATATTAAATCTGCAATGTCAAAATTATATTCGGCGATGACGGCATTTCGAAGAGAAAAGGAGATTTTTAAATAATAAGAACTCAGACCTTTTTGTCCAAAGTGGCGGGACGCCGTCCCACTGGGAATTCTTTTTACAAGTTGAAGATGACCTGTTTTGTTATATTTGAAACCAGACGACCTATAAATGGCATCGGTCAGTGGTAATGTTCTAGTCGATATTGATTTGTGGTCCGGTCAAAGAAAGGGGGCCAGGGTCCATAGCACAGGGTATCCTAGTTTGGATTCCTGACTCCCACAAGTCCTAGTACCTAGAATATTTTTGTAACATCTCTATTATACTGTAATTGTACTTAGTGGGATTAAAAAAATCATAAAAAAAAAACATGAAATGAGGATAATATCATTTCGCTTTGAGTTTTTGGGTCCTTAATAGAATCGGTTATTATAATTTTGTTATAAAAAAAAATTCAATCGTAACGATGGCGGCTAAGCATTTTTAACATTCCTATTACCTATATTCGTGTAACGGTTACTCATTATTTGAATTCCCAGCAGGACATAATACTTCAAATTTAAGTGAATTAATGGCGAAGACTATTTACAAAAAATTCTTATCGATGCAACATAGTTTGAGTCAGGCTTAGATGACGTCATAATATATCTGTATGTTTATATGTGTGCGTGTGTCTGCCACACAATATCGTAATATGGAAGTCGGTTGACGCTGTAAAGGAAATTGTTGGAATGCACTCAGAAAATCATTTCTCTTTGAGTTTGTAGCATTTTCCGGATACACGATTTTATTATTGAATTCCTTATTATTTTGTCAATATTCCGTATTATATTATTTTACAAATAATGTTATAATCAAAACTGCCGTTACGCTTTCGAATGTTCACAACAAAAAAAATTCAGACGCGTATTTCCAAAAATTAATTACAACAAAACCCGTTTTGGAACCAATATGACTGAACCGTAACCTCAATGATTCTCAAAAAACGAAAGAGCGGATACAAAGGGCATTTCGGATTAACATTTTAGAATGTTCCTCGCTCTAGTGATGGGATAATACAAGCATTGTCGACTTCTAAGGCAGCCCAGCAATAGTTGTGGGTCGGATGCCATTTTAATTAATACTTAGCAGTATAAAAGGTGTTGTCAAACGTTTACGGTTTCATTTTGATTTACAAAGTACGAACCACGATGTGGTTTAAAACTTTTGGGGACAATGGGATCACTGTTTATAGAGGTTAACTTGATGTTTTTATTACGAAATTTAGTTTTGTGGAATTTTGAGGCTTTAATAGAAACCTTAGTTGTGATTTTAAGGAACAGCTTCATTTTGGGAGTTGAAAAGGAAATGTTTGCTGACGGAATGTTCATGTGAAAAAGTGCCTGCTATTGAAATTATTAATATATTTCATATTTTATTATAATTTATAACATACATCACTCCTGTATTCCAAAAGACTGAGGATGGTAGACTGAAGGAACACGGGTGGGCTTTAGTCAGAAAAAGTCTGTCACGCCCTCCCGCTCCACCCAGAGCGGAAGAAGTTATTTGATAATTTCCGACCCAAAAAAAAAAGGGATAGACAGAAGTGCAACTATAGCACGTCCACATTTTACCATTGTCCTTGGGCACAAATCCAGACTTCAGGCTGCTACAGTACCCGGCGATAAATATTGCACATCGACCTTTGGAAAGAGACAATCGACTAATTTCGGCTTCGTAGAGCGTTATCTCTGTCGCACGAAATACAAACAGTCCGGTATCTAAATTAGGAGCTGTTAAAACAATTATGATTTGCTTCTTTTGATAATTATTTTTATTCTTTGTATAAAATACAAAAAAAGGTAAAGGTCGATGTGCAATATTTATCGCCGGGTACTGTACGCCCACATTTTACCATTGTCATTGGGCACAAATCCATACTTCAGGCAGATACTAAGAAATTCCAGATGGACAAACCTAATAACATTTTCTCCGAGCCGGAAATCGAACCCAAAAACCATATTGTATTATTATCAATCACCATTATTTTACTAAGGCTCAGCTCCTGTACAAATAAGTATAGGTAACCTAACAAAGAAGAATAAAGAACTTACGAAAAACTAAACTTAAATGTTGCTTCACTGATCCGAACTGAACGAACCCTCTAAAGGAAAAGGTTTCCCATATTCGTGTCTGACAGGTTACGTTTCAATACGCTTTATGGAGTTTTTACTCAGTGAACTATTTCGTTCGATAATGTTTCGGTAAAACGTACATAATATTATACTTACATAGTACATGTCATATTGATAACGGTGTTGAGTGATGAATGAAAAAAACATACCTACCTAAAAAAATGTTATTACTAAAAAGCAATAATTTTTAGCTGTTACTATAAACTGATATTTTTGTCGGTGAATGGTTTGAATGAGGGTCCAGTGCGGGTTGTTAGATGTCACATGTCTTCGCAATTAGGACATGCCGCTTTTCTTACGATGTTTTCCTGAGACCAATGCTATCTCCATATTATAATTTTGAAGGTTGAAATAATCGATTTTTATTTTTACTTTACTTTGTTAAGTCGTGAGCAATAAAATATTCAAGTGGAAGAGTTGCACCTTCTGTCATTATGATCGTTCTCTTTGTTTTCCCGAGAACTTGTTAGCTAAAACACAATAATCTAATTTCCACACTATAATACCAATATCTAGCCAATAATCAAAAACAATTACTTATTTAAACCCTTCGAAATTAGCGTATATGATACAGACTAAACCGAAATAGCTGATCATTGTCTAAATTAGCATTATTATACTCAAATTAATTTGCTATACACGTTAAATATTAGCGTATTAAGTATCTGTATAGGAATTGGAATTGGCCATTGGAGCCCTCAGTTGAAGCGGAAATATGCACAAACTTAATAGGTAATTACGATTTGGACGACCTGTTGGGTGCTATTGATAATATCGTTATTACACAACCCAATATTGGACTGAACATTGGTCCCAATATTTGCTACAGTTAAAGGTGGTAGGAGCTCTTTAAAGATTACCTGTTTACAATCCATACGTTGCGATTTGTGATCGGTGTGCTACCTATTCTGTGAACGTAATTGTCGATTCAAATCTTCCGTAAGTAACCGTACAAAATTCGTAAGTAAAATCAGTAAGCTCTTAAATTTTGCATTTTTCTTGGTTTCCAGCTTGAGTAAAGTGAAGTATTTTAAACTAAAAAACCCCTGCTCTTGACACGAACTCATGAAAAAAATCTTGAGAGTGTTTCCCAACCAGATAGAAACCCTACTTACACTTAAGTATGGGATTACTCTCACAAAGATTTTGCATATAACTCACTGAATAAACCCGTAAACCTACAGTAGGATGCTCTTAACAAAGCCAAAGTTGGTGTACATATAAGCTACCTTCAATATTTCCGTACTAACCAGATTCCGTTTGAATTCATAGCACATTCTGGCTTGTCATCAAAGTTCGAGCCATCAAAAAGAATTTCTGGCGTAATCGCTTTCGTTTACTGATTGCTGAGAAGATTCGAGGTGAATCCGTAAATGTGGAATATCGATTTGAGTGATTTGGTAATCAATTGACTGGATGATTTTGTGGAGGCATATTTTGAAGAATGTTTGTTTAGGAAGCGTGCTTCAATTTTGAAGAGGATGTTGTTTAGTACGAGGTTGGAGTAAAAAATGGTAAAGGTTTATGGTAATGGTTTTTAAAATAAATTATTGGGTAAATAAATAATAATATTATTAAGTTCTTCAGAAAAGTTAGGTGCGTAGTTTTCGCATCTGGCGTGCGTGTGTGACTAGAAGTATGACTAGATACCAAAACAACAAACTATGGACGGACCAAGGTGAATGCAGGCAGGCTAGGGAAGCAATTCCCACTTTGGACGGCCGCCTCACGAAACAGGTTCCCCGTCTAACTAAACAAAAGCTGCGTATAGTTACTGCAGCTTTAACTGGCCACGGGTCATTCAATAAACACCTCTTTGTCATAGGAGTGACAGACAGTCTGCTGTGCAGTGCCTGCATGGAGGACGACGAGACAGCGGCACATACATGTGCTTCTAAACTGCCCGGTGGTCGCCACGTACAGGGCAAAGTACTTCGGTAACCCAGGTACCCTACGTGAGACGGTTAGTAACATCAAGCCGTTGCTGGCCTTCCTTGAGGAGCTGGGGTGGATCGAATAATCGATGTCCCACCCGTACGCAAAATACACGCATTGACATGGATTTGCGGACACCAGTCCGTATTAGCTATTAGAAGTATGAACGTAAACGAATATTAAACTACAGAACGCCACCTGCTAACATCCATACTATTGTTTTTTTTTAAAGCTGAATGGTGCTCTTGACCTCGATCACGTCTGATGGATCACTACTCCTTGGAAACTCCTTGCATGTAAGGGTCGTACCAGGTGGCGTTCTGCAGTTTCTGCTTACCCCATGGGAAGAGGGCGCGAGTTTATGTATGTCCGTAAGTATTATAGATGAAAGTAGTTAGAAATGTCTTTTAGCTGGGCAAACCACGATTCAGTTACTTATTTTTTATCTGTTATTATTATCACATTGTCATGAGATGAGGTTGCAAAACCTTGACCTGAATAGTATTCGTTGTATATTTTCAGAGGCCAAGCCGAAGTCTAAAGATGAACATGACCTGGTTGAAAATTGTTCCGTATTTTTGGTACAAAATAATATTCCCTCATACGGCAATTTAACCATTTACTCGGTAAAATTCACGATATATGTATAAAGTGTTTGATTTATTTTATTGATAGACATAACTAATTAGCGGTTCGATTCGCATTAATTATTTGTATAATTCAATTTCATCCAAACAAAGCTTGGACTGACATTGTTGTCAACACTTTTAGATTATTTTATTTCGTGTGCAAACTTTTAGCTTTTATAATAATATTTATTTTTAATATAAAAATCCTAGCTTAGCTTGCAGCTGCACCCGTGCGGAAACAGTTTATTTTTAAGACACAAATTGCGTACTGAAGTACCCTTTGTTATTCTGTAGCTGTACCGTGTCACCTCTACGTAAAATTTTGTGGTGCATCAAATGATGCTCCATTAGATAGTGATACTTAAACGTACACTGCATACTTGGACAGTCACGATCGCCGCCATCTTGATATTTGTTATTATGAGAGATACAGTTCATCATCATCAACAGAATAAGGAAGCTGAAGTCGCAATTGGCCGGCCATATTAGCTGTAGAACCGTTGACCGTTGGGGTAGACGTGTTCTTGAGTGGAGACTACGAATCGGCAAACGTAAGGTAGACTGGCCTCAGGCTAGGCGGAGCAACGATCTTCGCAGGATGGCTGGTAACAGCTGGATGATAGTTGCCGAAAATGAGATGAATGGCGTGTAATAGGAGAGGCCTATGTCCAGTATTGGACTGCTGTAGCCGAAGGACGTCCACTGCTGGACATAGACCTCCCCCAAGCATCGCCACTTCGACCGGTTCTGTGTTTCTCACGTCCAGTGGATTCCTGCGGTCTACACAAGGTCATCGGTCCTCCTTGTGGAAAGCTTACCAACGCTACATCTTCCGGCACGTGGTTGCTACTCTGGAACCTTTCAACCTCATCGGCCATTTAAGTTTGGCAATTCTTCGACAATATCGGTTACCTTAGTTCTCCTTCGGATCTCTTCATTTCTAATTCGATCACGTTGGGAAACTCATCAACAAGAACCCTCTCCATTGCCCTTTGGGTGATTTTCAGCCTTCTAATGAGGCCCATTCTGAGCGGCCACGTTTCAGTTCCATAGCTCATTACTGAACACGAAAATATGTTTGTCTATTAGAAACTTTGCTGCATATAGGTACCTACAGTTGATTATTTACATTTTAATCAAACTCAGAAAAACACATCGCCGAACAATTTACTCTATATTATACTTTATTCATTGTTGTTGAGAGAGTAATTTAAAAAATATATCTATATGTGTCGCCCTGAAGTCATCAAACATAAGCAACTTTTCTCATTTATACTTATTGAGAACGCGCCAAGTAAAAATAGACTTACTGTCTATTACATTAGCGTCTGTATTGGGTTGTAGCGAGTTGTTTTATTTTCGTGGAGAGGTTTTTTGTGAGGTCTTGTAAGACTGTCATAGTATTGTTCAAGATAGATTAGTGTTGTCATAGCATTATGTACGTCATTATTTACGTTTTAATAAATATGATATGAAATTTGATTTAGGAGTATAACAATAGCATTTCAATTGTGTCTCATTAGCCATCGTTGAGCTACTACACAGCTGCTACGAGATTATATTTTGTTTTAATATTTGCTACATTGTCAGGATTTAGTTTTCAGTCTGTGCATTATGTCGCAGCCAACTGGTTTAATCAGCCTTTCAGTTAACTGCCTAGCCTTTTAACTAAACAGCGCTGTTTTACTGGCGATCTGAATGATATTCAACCATTCAATCAAACAGACAAATTACTTGGATCGCTGACGTTTAACTACTTGCCTAACCAAGACATTTAAATTGGCGATTGAATGATTGGGGATTGATTTAACGCGACAGTTGTTTATTGTAGTTCTGTAAAATATAAAAAATATTAAATACATGTTTATAAACAAGTTCAGCAGTAAAAACTGAGCAGTAAACTAAATAAAAATGAGTCATAACAAATAATTATTTAAATGCGTAAGTAAATAAATATTTAGTAAATAAATGACCTAAGCATCAGCCAGCCAGTTCATTAAATATTGTATTAGATGCATTGGCTGAATATCATTCAGGCCGCTAGTTGACCGGCGCCGTTTAGTTAAAAGGCTAGGCATTTAACTGAATGGCTAATTAAGCTAGTTGGCGGCGCTCGTATATAAATAAGGTTGGCAATGTACTGAAAAACTGATTAAACTGTGTGGAATAATAATATCATAACATAACATCACGCTTGTATTTAGCGAAGGGTTGGACAGAGGTGTACCGTGCTAAACGCAAAAGCGGTATCTCAGGAAAAGCTAGTTTCGAGAAAATTGAAGTTTTGCTTTTATTCTCTCAGTGATTTGAGGTAAAGCTGAGATAGGGAACACTTTTCTTAGGTCTTTTTTTTATTAAGATACCGCTATTGGGTTTAGCTCATTGGATGCATATTTCTTTAAGCTATCCGATGCCACAAAAATCAACTTTACAATTTTTTTTGAGATACCGCTTTTGAGCTTAGCACGGCAGTATAGTGCACCCACATTTTGCCAGTTATGTAAAAGTTACATGAAATAGAGCGAACATGTTTCTATCAACCAGGCGAAAATCCAGACTCCGGGCTGCTACTGAGAAATTTCAGATGGAAAAACCCAATAACTTTACCCGACCCGGGAACCGAATCCAGAACCTCATGCTCAACGGGAGTACTTGCGACCACTAGGCAGACATACCTAATAATTATGATATACATTTATGTCACATTCACATAATCCACCCACCATAAAATAATAAGGTGTCCTAATCATAGCAGAAACTGATCGAATTTATCCATGCACAACGCAGACTAACTTCCCTATACCTAAATGAATAAAGTTTATGCATGAACATGTGTGCGTACACAGCTTTACTATTTATATGTGCATCCATAGATCAGCTGTGAACTTGAAACAGATAGGACGTGTGACGTTCATTAATCCTGACAATGCCTAATTATCTAGTTATGGCACGCGAGGTGATAATCACCATGAATAATGTATGGGTTCATTGTTTACTGTTATGTGACGTAGTAACTGTTGACTTATCGTGTGCCATTTTCTACCAACTTGACTTTGTGAGCATCACTATCAACCTATAACGTTCAACCAACAACT
This sequence comes from Luperina testacea, assembly GCA_927399505.1. Classification (NCBI taxonomy): domain Eukaryota; kingdom Metazoa; phylum Arthropoda; class Insecta; order Lepidoptera; family Noctuidae; genus Luperina; species Luperina testacea. Next base: position 8,804,169 of record OV656768.1, on the reverse strand, counting down.
CGTTAGTCGGGGCGGCTAAGACTAGGCTACCACTTGCGAGCATGAAATGGTCGTATTACCTCATGTACAGACGCCAGCACGTCAAGCTACTATGATCTGTCAGATTTCTTTAATAGATTTTCAACTTTATCACTATAGCATAAGGTTCAAAGTTGAATGGGAAAATTTGACAGTTTCGGGTAGCTTAATGTGCTGGCGTCTGTACCAATCTTACAATGAATTGTTCCACTGCGCTGCTAGGCTTCTGTTTTTCCTTCAAATTGTGAAAAGATATTGTTCGGCGTCCATAAATCGTTTTCCTAAGAACCATCAGGAACGTGAATATACTTTCTGTGTTCAAAATAATGCATATATTCGATTGAAAATAAAATTAAAATCACGGACACTTCTGCGATTTGTAAATAATCCAAAACACTTTCGGATTTTGAGGTTATAATTAAAGTTTATTACAATGCCAAGTCGTCGTTCTTAGTAGGTCCGTATCAGCCAATCACAGCCAGAAGTCGATATTTCAAGAAGAAATCTGAGTCCTGCGTTCACGCCAAGTCGTTAGATAAAATCGGAACAGAATACCAAGAAAATGCAATAACACAAACGAATACACACAACCAACGCAGACCGAGCACAGTATGCGGTATGCGAGGGATAAAGGGACGAGATTGTCACACAGACTGTCATTACTATCAGATGTCAAAGTTGTCATCTATCAAATCATCGATTGTCAGTGTCGATGATCCTCGTTTTATACAGCGCTTTCAAGTTATTCTGTTTGTAACTAAAAAACTTATTCATAGATCAAGCGCTGAGAATGTTAAGTTTTGTAATTACACTCCGCTGCGCACAAAGACTTGGCTGAATGAGCTAAATACCCTTTGCCTATTCAAAACTAAAGACCTTATATTTGTTCAAAACATCAAATTGAAACAAAAATTAATGACGCCGGGGAATAAGACCCAACTTGAATTACTTTTTAAAATGTTTTCTAAATTATGAAGTATCCGTTCTATTGTAATAATTGTAATGAAAATTATAATAAAAACTAGTAATTATTTTAAAGGTTTCATACGTGCTGATTCATAGGCCATTTTTTACAATGTCCTTTATACCTACGTCAAGAGACAAAGCACGTCTTTTTCTAGCACAATATAGACCTATACTTTGATGATATCGATGATGATAGTAACGTCATCTTCAAACTGCATCTTCACGTATAATTATAAAATAATTAATGTAATATGCAAAATATTGTAAAATATTTTTAAATGAGTAACAGTGGTAACCACCTTTTGGAAGGGGCGACAAGAATCAATTATATTTTTTCTGAAAGTTTTGACATTCATAAGTGCCTTTTATGTGCCTTTTTGAAATAAATGATTTGACTTTGATTTTCAAAAGACATCAATAACAGTCAGCTGAAGCTTAGAGTAAAACACAAAATTTACAGCTCCTTCGTGCCTTCTCTTTACGTCATAAACTACTCCTTTATGATGGCGTTGGCGTTGTAAACTTTTGGTCATATTACTCCACTAATGGTGGTGCCCGTTTACGTTCCTAGTCCAGTTTACGTCTATAATCACTCCAAATAAGGTGGAAAGATTTACCGCGAACCGTAAAAACGTGTACTTAATCGCGAATCGATCCCCCGGGTCTGTCAAATGTGACCGGAGTGAATTACTGGGTTTAGGGTTCCGCAAATGAAAGACTTTTCGTCAGCATTCAGTCTTGAAAGCTCCACTCTAATCTGCTCTCCTGACTCAATGTTTAAGCAAGGTTGCTTCCGTGGCGGTAGGTATTTCTGTCGTGTTTGTCTTATTATGAAACGATCTTAATCCATCCGTAGGAGGCATGCAATCACTGGAATATCCGATGTGTGAAGGTTACAATAAGCAATATTGTATACAATACAAACTTTATTGCGGAATTTTACTGGTCACATGGCTATGGTATACTATATTATATTATCATCGTCCTGTCCTTATACCAATTTATTTGGGGTCGGCGTAATATATATTTGTCTTCCATACTTCTCTATAAGTCGTCATCTCTTTCTAACTAACACTCACACAGTTCATACATCGTTTCTTTGGTCTTCCCCTAACATTCATTCTCTAAACTTTCCTTACGACATTTTCCTCATTACTCCGTATCACATGCCCATACTATGACAACCGATTTCCACACAACTTTTTAGTTACCGGTGCTACTATGAGACTTCGTCTTATGCACATCAAGCTACCCGAAACTGTCAAATTTTCCCAATCAACTTTGAACTTTATGCTTTAGCGATAAAGTTGAAAATCTGTTAAAGAAATTTGACAGATTGTAGTAACTTGATGTGCTGGCGTCTGTACTTATATTAGGTATAAATATATAATTATGTCAGAATAAAACAGACAGAAAAAAGCAGGAGTGGGGAACCCTAAACACGAGACCGATCACACGCTTGGCCGGTTCCTATTTTTTGTGTCCAGGGTTTGATTTATTCTGGAGTTGTTAGAGAAGCTGGGCTCCCACAAAAACATTCTGTTTCTATTCGAAAGCCTAACTTTGAAGACAGATGAAAAATCTGTACGAGATTTAGTACGTTACCTAGGTCGGTAACGTACTAAATCTCGTACACATTTTTATATTTTTTTATTAGGTAGGTACCTAGGAATAAAGTGTGTAAAGGCTTTTTACTGTCTAATTACTTAGCAATCAAAATAGTCATATTATCGGCTGCCGTGTATGTATATAATTACAGAGTCTAGGTAAATCTCTCAGATTCCTGCTATTAATTACCCGGCCATAGCCAACCTAATTATTAACAGAAGTTAGTGATATACTCCACACCATAGATACCTAACGTTGACCTTATTAGAACATTTCATGAAATGATACTGTGATGTCAGCGCAGAACCATACAAAATACAATGAATTAGCAGAAAACTTCGAAGAAAATAAACCCATAATTTCTGACCAAAATGTAAACTGAACAGTTTCTGAGTACCTATACTGCAACGCGTTGGCATAGAAAAGCGCAACGCAAATAGAATAACACCACAAATCGCTGAAATTTTCATAATAAACTGAGCGGACAAACCTGCTTCAGGAATTGCATTCAGTCCCGCATTCTTAATTTATTCAACGATTCTTTGCGCTCTGTTACATAAAAACGACATCACCGCTTCCAGCCCAGCGATGGGTAAAAAACACGCGGACAATTTACTCGAATCCCCGTCGACAAATATTTTTGCGTTTAACGTATAATGTTTTCTATATTCAGAGACGTTTTTTGTAAAATGGAAATACGTTGTACCTTCACGGTTTTTATTCACCGACAAAAAGTGGCTGTATATACAATAACGGACATTTTTTTATTGTTTCGTATCAAACATAACCACTGAGGCGAATGGACACCAGTTTTCATGAAAGTGAGTAAATAGCTGCCGACAAAATATTTGTCGAAGCTTTTATGTCCAGTCTGTTACGCTCGTCGTTTATTCTATGATTATTAAGTAGTATACCTATAAACATGAGTGACAGAAGTTCCTCATATGTGTGTTCAGCAAATGTTGAAGTTTGTTATTACCATAGAGATGTGCAATAATAAATAATAATAAGCAGTACCTCTGGACACGGCACGCATAGTGAGCAGGTTCCTCTCTCTAGAGCCATGCCCACCGGCAGCTTGGACCCTGTTCCATGATGCCCACAGAACAGTTAACAGATGCCGATGGACCACTATTTTTATATATGTTTTTTTAATAAAAATATTTAAAAACTAGCAGCGCCCCGCGGTTTCTATTATCTATTATCATAATAACGTTATTGTTGTTTTCCTCGGGAACAGCACTTTTTTTCGGGATGAAAAAAGCCCGTTTGTGTACACCTGACAACGTATATGCAAACTTTTATTATGATCGGTTCAGTGGTTTGGGCGTGAAAAGATAACAAACAAACTTACTTTCGCATTTATAATATTAGTTACGATGCAACCAATATGTATACAAATGAAATATAAGGAGATAGTAAATAAATAATAAATATTTATTCAAAAATAAAAATTTGTAAAATACAATATAAATCTTAGAAATAATGTGGGTTATACATCTCTCATGACTTAACAAAGTATGATGCCTGTACTAGGATAAACCTATATCACAGGCGGCATGGGGTCTTACAATTACTATTAGGACAACCGATTTCTTAATATTGTTAAACATAAGTTTAAAAAAAAGTGAAACAAAGCAATCAAAGTGGTAGGGGAGGGCGACTAGAATCAATTCTATTTTATTGTAATTTTTGACGTTCAAAAGTGCCTTTTATGTGCCTATTTGAAATAAATGCTATGACTTTGACTTTGATTATGTATGTTATGTGTAACCTGGCAACTCAACAGACCGGTCCACCATGGAATTTATCACATCGAGTTTTGTTTAACAAGCGTGTAGAAACGAACCCATAATTACTTATAGTATTGATTTTAATCTACTGTACACGTGTTATACTGTCCTATTTAGTTATTATACTGTTATTTTATTAAATAAACACTGTTGGAGATAAAACTTATGTCAATTTATTTTATGCGTTCATTTCTCCGAACGTAATGAGAGCCTCAAAGGGATCTCTGCAAACTTTTTATAAGAACGAACAGTTTACATTTTCATTTTATTTAAGGGGCTTACAGGACCTAAACGCAAAAATCGCAAATTTTAGAAACAATAAAAGTATATGATCGACTACAGTAAACAAAATCATAAAAATAATATATATATATATATATATGTATATGATATTCTCCAGGATATATGCTAGGTAGATAGTGTTTTGAAAACATAATACAACTAATTTGATACGATAGAAAAAATTATGAAGATACCTCTAAAAACTTTCTTTTTACAATCAAAATCATACTAATATACATATAAAATCATTCTGATGTTTTGTCAGAAAATTCTACAAGCGACATACTAAAATACTAGTGTTTTAGTTTTTTAGTCCAAACAATAGACTTTTTGTAATTAAATATTTGCTTCGTATTTTGCAAAAAATTACCAGTGTTGTGTCATCACGCGTGTCTTTCTTTTCTATGCAGTCCGACAGTGACCGCGCTTTAGTTCATGTAAGCCCCTTAATTTTTTTTTCATTGCTGAATTGGCCCGCTCTTGGCCTCGATTACGCCTTCTGGAAAGCGATGGATGAGGTCTATGATGGAATGAGTGTGCCCAGAAGATGCCTAAGGCACTGGGACTCCCACGCATCGACGCAACACAGTAAGCTGCTTGACGCCAAACTCCGGTGGGAGGGTGGTTGCAAACCAGGCGGGCGTTAGCCCTACCACCGCAAGGGAAGAATTGAATAATATACTACGGTAACTAATTAAACGGATAAATACGGTAAAATATAAAAAGATTTACAAGAGCTCTTTACTTACATAACTTATAGGCGAACGGAAAATGTAAATTCGTTATAAGCTTGAATTGAAAATCCGATTTGGAATCAAGATTTCTCAATTAATCGTCTTAATTGCTTGTTGGATTTCGATTGTCAGTCACATTTGATTGTTTCAAGATATCAGCTGTATTGGCAAAAGGTGAGTTTCGAAATGTTATTTACATTCTTGGAGACATTATTTTATAACTAGATTAAAGTTGGACGCGAAAATGATTATGGACAAAGTGTAGTGTATCTATTAAATAGATATGTGAACACTCTTTCATGCACAAAGGTTTCTTAGTGAGGTAGTGGTGCCTGCAAAAGGCTTGATGTGGTAAAGAGCCAGTGTAGCGATAGAATCAGCTTAAATGTGGAAACAACAGGATTCTACAGGTGGATTTATATCAAAATAAATATGTCAAGTTTTATGAATAATAGGAATTGTTTTGGGTCACGTATATAGTATGTAGATAAACAGTCCGACAGAATGTATCTTCCAAAAAACGATAATGAGGAATGTCCAAAAATTTGCAAGCTAAGGTGCAACCTAAAATCCCAATTCCCTAACTCAAGCGTGATGTTTTTGCAAATTATGACAACTTTTCTAATGTTCACGTACAGGTATAGGACGATTATAATTGTGTTAGATTACAGCCCACTGCGAGGAAGCCTGTGATTCAGTAGTGGGAACGATATAGGCTGATTCATCATCATCATCTTCCTTTTCCCAACTATGTTGGGGTCAGCTTCCAGTCTAACCGGATGCAGCTGAATACCAGTATTTTACATGGAGCGACAATTTTTTTCGTTATAGGCTGATTATGTATGTATTAATATGTATAATAATTATTGTCCATTGCGTTTGCTTACGTCACAGAAGAAAGTTATCACCTTATATGTAGTTAAAGCAACGAACACATGAAGCTATAATTGTACTTTCGAGACGAGAATAGCATTGAACCATGCCTCTATACTGCTCCGTCTCTGTATATCATATTCTCAAAATATCATAATCTCAAATCATCACATTATCAAAACATCATATTATTATTCTCAAAACATCATATTCTCAAAATATCATATTCTCAAAACACCACATTCGCAAAACTCAACATACCTATTGTAGTACATACATGTATATGTACAAAGCTAGGCACAGAATTTCTGTGGCGACGACGTAACCAATTCTCTACATGTGTATAGACGCATACTGTCCGGAACACACATTAATTGAACACTCTTAATAGAATGCTTTGTGTACCAGTCAGTGCTGGAGTGATCAATTAATATCATCTTTGTGTCTATGTTTTAGTATGTTGGTATTACTATGCATGTCATCGTGGCACTGCTTGTGATGAAGGAATGTCAAAAATCAAATTCGGACTTTTTAATTTAGTGCTCTTTTTCGCCACTCACACACTATGCTGGTATCTATGTCATGATTAATTGAGAGGTCACTTCTAATTATTCGCTTGTTTCCGTTTTGTATGTTTTAGAGTTTTGAAGTTTCTGAATGGGCGTTCAGCTTTGTTCGCTGTTGAAATCAAGTGCCTTTGAATTTGCTACGTCTCACTCTTTGGGTACTCGTGTCGGATTTTAGCTTTTGCCTGCCGCATGAAATGTTTCAATAAAAGTTCTTGGCAATTGGATAAAAAAACAAGGTCGTACAGTTCTCGTACTTAGAAAACTTTCAAATTTAAGTCACAATCTCTTCTCAGCGACAATCAATCTTAAACCTGTAGGTAAATTAGAGGTGTTTTTGACGGATTAAGACAGATTAGAAGGCGAACGTTCTTAAAAACACGGGAATTGCCCCTACCGCTACGTCATTTGGCGTAGCCGCACGAACCAATGCCAGGCTACGGCGTAGCACTCCATTTTAATTATTCACTCTGTGGGAGAGAGGGAATGGGCCGTAATCCACCACGCGGGCCCAGTACGACTTGATAGATGTCACATGTCTTCGAATTTTTGGTTCTAGGCCGGTTTCTTCACGATGTTTTCCTTTACCGTTTTGAGAGCAGTGATGATGAAATAAATTACACAAAGTAAAGCTCCTTTTAACAATATCATTTTTAAATTATGAATCGTTTATAAATAATATTTACGCGTGAATCCAAAAGTCTTAAAGTAAATAAGGAAAGAGGCGAACAACAATTCAATAACTGTTCCAGCAAATCGAAATTGGAACGTAGCATCGAGAAAATCCGCAGCATCCCGCGCTTGGTGCAAATAAAATACCAAATAACTGTCTCAATAACCGAGACGAAGAAGCAACAGATTGCTAAGGCTGGGTAGACTGTATCAAATCGATATAGCCGTACGATAATCGGGCTATAAAGATCCCTTCCGACGGGCTGTCCTTCTCGTTACGTTTTTACGACTCATCGTTTATCTTGGCATAATACAGGACAATACTTCACTGACTATTATGGAAGATGTTTTTATTTGAGTATTTCCTTGAGTAGGTTTGAAGAATTTCAATATGGTCGCTGATGATTGACGGAAAACTATATAGATCATGCGGCATTAATTTGTCATGGAGGCTGGTGTTTGAAGGAACATTGTAACAGTTTATTTTTACCTGCGAGACAGAAATGATTCGGAAGACTTATTTTTAGTACTTCTTCTTGTTTTCGTGTCGATGGTTTTTTTTTTCATATTTTTGAGCCTAGTTAGGTGGTCACGTTCATTGCGGTATAAGTGGCGTTCATTAATGCGAGTGAAGGGGCACTTAGGACACTCCAGCAAGTAGGACATGGTCTGATCAGAAGCAGCGCACTCGCACTATGTGTTGGCGGGGTCAGTAATCCCCCACTTTGTCAGATTGTATTGTGTTGATATTGCAGCTGGCTACCTGGGTACGCAATAGATTGAAAGCTTTATATAGAGGCTACTTTAGATCAGTGTCCAAGTTACAAAATACAATCAGGGAAATTTCCCTTACTCTAATTAATTGCTAAGCAAATTGACATACAACTGTCAAAGAATGACTGATGTGTTTTTGAATAAATGGACAATTTAGGTTGGTAGTCAAATTGCTTAATTAACTTACTTCCCTGACTTTACAAAAATATGAAACACTTACAACATTTTAAGAAACGTATTTTCTTCAAGAATTCATCTTCTGGAAAGATATTCAACAACAATTCTTACTCAAAACATTTTAGTGAACAGCAAAGCTTAGTTCTGATAAAATATGAACACTTGTTCCAACACTGTTACACGATCTACGTATGTTTTGAAACTTTTACTAGGTACTGTTACTTCTAAGAGCAGGAAAAGAACTGATTTCACGGAATCTGAATTGAAGAAGAAAAAGAGCTTCAATTTTCTGGACCGTAATGGTTGAAAAGTACCTATGTAAGTATCTGTCCTCCAAACTACTTGTAATCAAAATTATTTTAGTATTGGATTTTGCGGTAAATAGACACTAATACATACGTACAATGTACATAATTGTACACAGGCTTCCTCTCTGTGAGAGGAAGTGGGCCGTAATCCACCATGCGAGCTCAGTGTGAGTTGATAGATGTCACATATCTTTGAATTATTTGGTTTTCTCGCGATGTTTTGCTTCGCCGTTCTGAGAGCAGTGGTGATGAAATGATTTACTCAAATAGACATTATTAAAAATTTTAAAGTCTTACTAAAGTAGGTACTATCAAAATAGTTTCCAAGTTCAAAAGACTCCTCACGATACAATAAACTTGTTTGTGACGTAGGGAGTGAATTTATTACATACGAGTATTTAAAATACTTTAGCAAAAAATAATTCACATTTTCAGAACCTGATTCATTTTAGATATCTCGCAAATATTACAGATAGAAACATTCAAATAACAATAATTTGATTGCGCCTAAAATGTCAATCACTTTGGATTTTAAATTATGATGATAAAATACGATCTGTTATGGATTTAGTGGATAAAAATGGTGGCTAAGGTAAATAAAATAAAAATGCGATTAAGACAACATTCATTATCCATTTTCAGTGAATATTTAAATACAATTGAATAATGTCCGAACAAAATGAACTGAATAAATATTAGGGTCGCACCGTCGGTACGTAACGGAACAAATACTCGTTAACACCGTGCTATTGAATCATAAAACATATTTATAGGTCTTATATTCAACAACAAAGCTTTACTGGTAGGTAAGTACATGGAACTCATTAATTTTATAATTATAAAGTTGTGCTTGTGATCTTTAACAGGAATTTCAATTAACAGTTTTAAATTTCAGAATGAAGGAAGGTATTGAAATTTAAAATACGGAACAGTTTCAACAGAATTAATTTTTGGTATGCATTCCAATAATTCTTATTTCGTGTAAATTCTGATGCTGATAAACAAAATATAAAGCGTTTATTTTTATTTTACTTTAAATAACACCGAATTCGCTTGATGTTGTCGCAGTAGACAATGGGGTTCATCCCGCTCTCCGTGGCTAAAGAGAACTGGCGCAAACCTGTATTACTTACTACCGATGACCGCATGAAGGTATGGCAAAGCATGGAGCTTCACGGGCGCTTCTATCGGGCCCTTCATGAGCCCGGTTTAGATTTCTTAGCGTCCGTATCCTGGCTACGTTTTGGTGACCTTTTTCGTGGAAACTGAAGGTTTCGTCTGTGCAATTATGGACGAAGTTATCTTGATGAATAACTACCGGAGACATATTATGAGGGACGAGACGGTTGCCGGTTGCGGCATGCCACCGTCCGGGTGAGTCCATCAGACATTATTTCTGGTTGTACTCGTCTGGCTAACGACGAGTACTTGCACAGGCATAACCAAGTAGCCAGGATTATTCACCAGAAATTTGCTTTGAAATATAAACTTGTGGATTCTGAGGTACCGTATTACAAGTATGTGCCCGACCCAGTTCTTGAAAATGACCATGTCACGTTGTACTGGGATCGGTTTATCATCACTGACAGGACTATTGTCGCCAACAAACCTGATATAGTGGTGATGGATCGATTAGCGCCCCGTGCAATGATTGTCGATGTTACCATTCCACATGACGGGAACCTCGTGAAAGCTGAGAAAGAAAAACAAATCAAATATCTTGACTTAGCACACGAGGTTGTTGACATGTGGAATGTGAGCTCGACTGTCACTGTGCCGACTGTCGTATCGGCCAATGGCCTGATGGCCGAAAGCCTCGATCAACATCTACAGGGGCTCTCGTTAGGCGGTTGGATCAAGGGCCTGATTCAGAAGGCCTAGTACTCATTGATACGGCTCGCATTGTGAGGAGGTTCCCGTCTCTGGAGCCCTAACCACCGGTAGCTTGGACCCGGCTCCCGACATCGGTGCATCACTGTTTTTCATATGTTTTTTTTTCTTAATTTTTATATTTTAGGATTTTTTTTTTAAATGTAATAAAATAAGATGACTACACAAATTATCAAAATTATAATAATAATGCTTTATTTCCAAGTTTACAATTTAGCAGAATAGCACTATGTAGAACACACTATATAAACCTAAAAAATTGTGAGAATTTCTCACTGAGTTTAAACCTTTGGCACCCAAGCTAAGATTAAACTTATGTTATGGGTGTCCGGGCAAAAATATAAATTATATATCTGGAATACTACACTAATATTTAATTAAAGCTTCCAATCAGTTTCCAATTTTTTGAACATAAAATTAATTAAAATATTATGTAGACCACAGACTTATATGTCTGTGATGTAAATAATCCAGAAACGGTGTTATTTTTTATTTCCAACGGGTTGGCTGTCATTATTTATCTTGCACCCTGCATAAAAAATCCACCTTATTTGAGTATTCACCCTAATGAGCATTCATCCTGGCGGACAAATGCTCATAACATTTGCTCGCATGCATGATTTCTGAGCATAATAGTAAAGGCTACTCTAAAGAGAGTTTCACACCGTTAGAAATTAGTCGCAGAAATGAGGTGTCTAGCATTCGGTTTCAAACGCAACATTGCGGTTTACCTACTGAGACCAAAAATTCCTAAATTCAAAGTGACTATAGTCAGTTTGAAATATAATACGAGTTACACTCGTCTGGCCCCGCCCTAATTAGATTTTGTAATGAACCACAAGCAGTAAGGGTAATTTACCCATTTTAATCCGGGAGCGAAAGTTTAGTAATTTCTCAACAATAATTACGAGAATCGTTTAATAAGCGAATGAAATGTGCTCTAAAGTTACTTAACCTATATTAAGAAAACTTCCAAGGTCGCATTTGTAATGAATTTTTATTGTTTATTGGCTTTCCAAACAACCTACATTAAAAAAACAGGCGCGACATGCGATAAAATCGCGCGCAACACAAAAGCATCGCAAGTCGCGCAACGAGCGGTGCCTTTGTGTCGTGCGCGATTCGCGTCGCGCGTCGCGCCTGTTTGTAGGAGCCTTAAAGCTATTTGGAGCAACATCAAGCAATGGTAATACCTACAAGTAGTAGCTCTGAGTATTTATAGACTACTTACTGTAGATAGGAAAAGTTGTTGATGACGAGGATATAAAATGTTTGTACGACTTTTTTGTACTTAATTGTACCCGGAGTATTGTTTTTTTTTTTAGTTAAAACTAGCTTTTGCGCGCGGCTTTGCTCGCGTTAATTTAGATTACGAAAATCAATTCAGGTTGTTGGTCGATAGTATAATTCAATCATGATTAGAAAGACACGTAGCGCCATCTAGCGTCGAAAGTTATTGTTCTTTCCTTCCGGTATAGTATTTTTTCTGGATGAAATGTACCCTAATGTCCCTTTCTGTACCTCTGCCAACTTATATGTGAAATTTCATGATGATCGGTTCAGTGGTTTTGGCACGAAAAGGAAACAAACAAACAAACTTACTTTCGGATTTATAATATTACTTAGGACTTATTTTTCGGGCCATGATCTTGTTGTTTCCGATTCCTAAGTCAAGAATTGTCCTTTCTCTGTTAGGAAGTAAATGGAGATGATTAACAATGTGTTTACGATTGGTGATATTATTAACCTGTGTAAACTCCAGAAGAAAAAAGTACTTACCTACGTACATTAACAAAATATCTTTTTCTTGCAACTTCATCGCAAAATTGTAGAAAAATTATTCTGGAAATGACATAATTGTCATCCATTATCATCCATAAAACATTTTCAACGGTAGTTTATTTTTTATAGTTATCTGTGGCGTTATCGCACTAGTAGAATAACATAAAGTAAAAAGCACGCGTTTTTAATACACTGCATTATGGACCTAAAAGCGGTTCAATAAGAGCCACTTTACGAGCAAGTGTATTGAAAACAATCTTAACGTAAAGTTTAAATGACGATCACGTGTCATGTGTCTTCTGTGTCATTGACATAGGGTTTAAATTGCATTTTAATAAAGCTTCCGAATAATGAAGTGGTATTTAATTAAAGCTGTGACATCAAACCGTCAGCTATTCTTAGCATATACCGATATGCTAAGAATAGCTGACGGTTTGTAACCCAGTTATTGGGCGGCGTAAGCTACAGTCGTTTTGTGCAAGATACTGATATTCAGCTGCATCTGGCTCGCCTGAAATGAAACTCCAAGATAAACGCTTAGATTTTGCTGATTTGACTGCCTCGTTGGTGTAGTGAGGGCAAGCGCTACTGCTGAGCGCGAGGGTCTGGGTTTAATGCTCATGTCGGGCAAAGTATTAATGGGTTTTTCTATCTGGAATTTTTCAGGCTACCAGCCATCCAGCAGGTCAGAGCGGCCTGCTTGCTCTGGCCTGCTGGATGGCTGGTAGCAGCTGTATGAGAGTTGCCGAAAATCGAGTTGAATGGAGTGCAATAGGCCTATGTCCAGCAGTCGACTGCTATAGGCTGTTGATGATGAGGCCAGAGTCTGGATTTGAGCCCAGTTTTTTTTTTCAGGATGGGAAATCATCAAATGACCCCTTCCGCTCTGGGTGGAGCGGAAGGGAGTGTCAGACTCTTAGTGACTAAAACCCACCCGTGTTCCTTCCTTTATGTTCCGCGCCAGCGTAACCCTTTCGGACAATCCCGCTGACCCGGCAGGCTTTGGACCTAACGGGTCCCTTCAATTGCTGCTGACATCTCTTTGAGGCGCGCGTGGAACATGTACGCACCGTCCGGCACGGACCTGATCCTAATCGGACGGTGAGCTACCCATTACTCTCCGTCCGCAGGCCCGGTGGCCGGTGGCCCGGTGGCCGGGAGTCGTCTCGCAGCTCCCGACGCCTGGAGCGTCTCCCGCGGCGGATGGGACGGGAAACTCTCTCCTTCAGCCATCCCGCCACCTCCTTCGCTAGCATGACTGCTTCGCAGAAGGAGGTGACTGCCTCCCACTCCCTCTCGCTCCGGACCATGGCTTGAACCAGGGCCGAACGCGAGAGGTCGCCGCCGCTGCCGATCGCCTCTACGAGGACACTGCGATGGCATTAGGCTCGCCCTCCTATTACATGATACTCAAACATAACTGGTGAAATATATGTATGTTACTTTAGGTGCACCTTTCCCTTTGGGAATACAGACGTGATACTATAATCATATTATTTTACTGAAAATTAACTTGAACTTGAAAGAGTACTTGTCAATATCAATAATATGATCTGCTAGATACTAAAATATATCAATAAGCTCATTGAGATGAATTTCACTGCAAATAATTTTGTAAAAGAACCTTTAATTTCACATTTAGTTCATCGAAGAAATTATTACGTAAAGAATTCATGAGAGGCAAACATTTTCGAGTGGGTTTTACTCAGATACTTCAATATTCACAAGTATTTTGAAGTAGCCATTATGCTCGTTTTTGAAAAGGAGTAATACCTTTAGAATTTTCATTTCATTGCGCAAACCAGACTAAAGAATGAATACAAACAAAACAATATAAATAATGTCTGCTCATGGGCTCCATCAAGGTAAATCAATTCTCGTAATGGACTCCCATTTTGGTTGTGGCATTCTGTTTTACAATTTCCGAATGATGATTCGGGGAGCGATTGAAAAAATAAAATATTCACGAATTTTCTTCAATGTCATTGCTGTTGATATTCATGCTACCTCAGGACCTTGGACCCGTTTTGAAACTATCAGACTATAAAATCTAGAGGGCACAAGCCCCTGATACCTCCAATTTTCGAATAGTAAAACGTCATGAGGCAACCTACACTTAAAATTATGGTCTAAAAGGCATCACCTAAAGATTTATTGATGTGAAACATCTATAGCCGCACGTAAAACAAATTTCTGGCGTGGCGACGCATGCCGTGGCGACGCGTCGCCACGCTATATGATGGTGTATATATACAGTCACAGTCTTGTGTACTGTGTGGCGACGCGTCGCCATGCGCAATGTTTCACATCTGCCAGGCGTCCCGCGGCTCACTTTTTTTTATTTATTATGGCACAGCAACGGCTTCTATATATAATATAACCTAAGTACTAAAGGTAACAACAGCCTCGGACTAACACAGTCACCAATTACAGATTAAAGATCAAGTTTGTCGTGTTCTTCCGATGACCTTAGCCTAAATCGAGTAGATCAATCTGCCTAACCTTTTCTCAACTATGTTAGGGTGGACTTCCAGTTTGAATCCGAATGCAGTTGAATACCGTACCATAGATGCCCGTAACCCAGTGACTGGGTAACACGATAGCTCTTGTAAGACTGGTTGTCAGACTTTTGGGCTTCTGACTACCCATAACGACTGTCCAAGATCCAAGAATGATAGCCGGACCAACGGCTTAATGTGCTGTCCAAGGCACGGAAGGCACGGCATATATAATGGATAGTCACCAATCCACGAAACTACCGTGGAAAGCGGAGTTTAACCTTCTTTCTATCAATGCGGCTGTTATAGCCACGAACCTAAATCATGTAGATAAAGAGCATGAAAAACATATTATAGAACGTAGGTACCTACCGATAGAAAAGACGACACTGGATTTTTCCTTATACCCTTGTATCGCAAAGAAGTCGAACAAAGAAACTTAAAAGTAGGACACGTGAGAATTATGAAAATACGTCCTCATGTACTTTTTATTTGCAAACTCTTTTGCCGTCACCTATTACTTTGCGTCCCTGGTCCGGGATAAAAAGACCGATGTACAAGCAAGCTCCATCTGCTCAATTTGCGTAATGGAATGTTCGTTTGGACGTCCTCTGTTTTACATCACGAAAAGGCTTAACGTTAAAACTAGTATACGTCAAATGTCACATAAAATATACAATTCTACCCCATATACCCTTTTAGGGTTTTCGTTTGCATTTTTGCCACGGGCGTTGTCGTGGTATTTATTGGAGAAGAATATAAAATAATAATGCCTATATATATGTAATGGTGCTACAGTTTATGCACTTACAATGTTTCTATCAATTCTATTAATCGTTTTTTCTGCAAGTACAACTAAACAAAAGAAAAAAAAAAACAAATCTTCTTGCGACTATAAAACAACTTTTAAGAATGATTACTTTTTTCAGTGAACATAGTTGAATGCAAACAACAACAATGAAAATTCAGAAAGTTTGCACAGAGATCTCATATTTTTATTTTGTCTCATCACCATTGCTGCAGAGATACTATTTCGCAAGGTTTCTGTTTCATTTGGAGCCATTTATCACCGTAAACTTCAATCAAGCTTGATAGCACTTTTCTCGGCAACTTTATTCCCTCACATACTCTCATAAAAACGTTCAGCTTCCAGTCTTAACAAGTTTCTGTTTCATTTGGAGCCATTTATCATCGTAAACTTCGATCAAACTCGATAGCACTTTTCTCTGCAACTTTATTCCCTCACATACTTTCATAAAAACGTTCTGCTTCCAGTCTAACCGGATGCAACTGAAGTCGGAAGCTGGAGTAGCTGGTAAGTATTTTACATGGAGCAACTGTGTATCCACTGGATGCGGAAAGGGCGGAACCGGTCGAAGAGGCGGTGATTGGGCCTATGTCCAGCAGTGGACGTCTTTTGGCTGAAATTAAAAATGAATGACTGCATATCTGATCTCCAGAACCCATTTATGGATAAGACGATTTCAGACATTTTCTTCTTATCAGAAGCCCGAAAGCGTGAGATCTTTGAAAGTCGTTACAGATAATCACCCGTAACAACTTTTAGAAAATATAAATGACAACCGAAATCAATGACTTAACGTGCCTTTTGAGGCACGAAAGAATCTCAGTATGAAACGAATGGTCCACAGACTGACCTCGCAAGCGTTGCCTGACCTTTGCTAGATCGAAATGTAAGGCTTAAGCTGTCTTTTAATCAAGCTTATCACTTTCGCTTAAAAACCTTGTAATAATTACAGCGAAGCGAGAGAAGTGTTTGATCTGCCGCTTCGGTTCTGAATTTGCATCGCAACGAGCACCGGTTATTGAGTTACCGCGACCACGGCATGCTCGATCACTAATGCTTATTGAATTAAAACCTAAGTCAATATAAACGACGAACTCGATAAACATCGCTTCTATTGATTTTCGGTGTACTTCGTACTGTACAATATTACACAGTTATTCGTTTGTGGTTTTTCCTTGTTGATTTTTGATGTTCCATGTTTAAACAAAGTGGTTTGTGGCCTTTTGAAGTAGGTACGACACTTAAGTTTGTAGCAAAATATTTTGCGGACGATTTAAAATCCGATGAGAGTTAGGGCCGTTCCAAGCTGCCGTCGTCAATCGTTTTGTCTCAATTCTACAACATAATATACAAGTTAATAGAATTAAATAAATAACATGATCATGTTTGAAAAACAAAACAACAAAATAGGGCATCAAAAAATTCATCCGCATCGCTGTCAGCGGGAGAAGTGTCCATAAAGCTGGCAGCATTGCCACGTTGTATGGCGATGCTGATTCTTTGGTTAAAAAATCGGTTGTCTGTAAAGTCGGTTTACGGACGATAGTTTAACGTGACAACGTCATAACAAAACATTAATGAAATTGCCGAACGCGGAGGCCGATTCGGCAGCGTTCGACATCATCTGTCTCTCATCGCTCGTTCCGCGCTCTCGCTTGCACTTCAAGCCGCCATGGAACGCTACAACGCTACAGAGCAAGGCCGCGAGGTAACGCTACATGAGTCATGTTTTTTCGTGTGTGCAGCCAGCTTCATCGATTTATTAGACGTTGTCACGTCAAAAATAGGCCAGCCCTCTGGTCACGGTGAAGAGTTGACCAACCACTTGGCGATCCTAAAACAGTATTTAATGCCATGAAAAGAAAAAGCCGCGCAAAGTACCTTCATGTAGGGATCAAAATTAAGTTTTGATCCTTACATGTGAGATCATTTTTAGCAATAGACATTTTGACTTGAAAATCACTTCATTTCGGTTCATAAATAATGTCAATATAGTCGAATTTAACCACACATAAAACAGCATCATAAAATCGTGGGCATTATTCTATATCCATTAGAAATAATAATGGTGGTTCCCGTTACAACATTCACAAACAAATGACGAGAGAACAATGAAAGGCGAGTTTTGTTTGATTAACAGTAGCATTTTCCCTGGTATAACGACATACAATAGGGTTGAGAATGGGTTGAAAGTAATGTTTGTGCCTATTCCCGACCCCAAGGGGCGACTTAACACTCGCGGAAATTAATTCTCATTAATTTCTTAGGAGTTTATACCACAGGGGCCCAGTTAATGCCTAGCATCTGGGCTGGGATGTATTTTTAAACGATTCATGATTACATACTTTATTATAGAGTACTTAGAGTATAATGTAATATTTACGGATATATTTGCTTGAGATTTTTTGGGAGATTGAAAACAGAAGCTAAGCAAGCCTGTTACCAATTGTCTTTTATAATGAGGTTTTTCCTTTAAAGGACAAAAGGTAAGACCGTCAAGAATAGTATGTGCTTGGAGGCATGTAATGACATACTTCTAGTTATTCAATTTTCCAACAAAAAACTTACACTAGGCTTCATCGTAGTTGGGTAATAACACAACTGAAAGTTTTGTTTACAAAGTACGTACCAAATGTAAAAAAAAAGTTAATTTTTTCAAAGTCAAAGTTAAAGTTTTGATTTGTAAAACATAGGTGGGTTTGAAAACAGGTGTTGTAATTAAAACATTTGCAAGAAATTACAAGATACAATATGTTTCGCCGTTGACGGCGTACACGTACACTTAACAAATTACACATATGTTACAGAATTAAATTTCATTAAAGTTAAAGACAACATCTATCCACGCAAAATTACATTTTGTGAGTGTGACATAATTCTGAAAATATCCTCTGTTTTTACAATGAACGGATGTTGGAAGTGACTTCCTAATATTAAAATTTGATATATCAGAGGTCCTTAAATATGACTAATGAAAGACAAGACGTCACTTAGAAGGTCGGCGGTGAAAGCGATTTATTTGACGAGGGACCTCAACTTTGAAGGAACATGCGCATAGAAATTATTTAGGCCATGTATTTTATGTTATGAATGTTATGAACGTCTTAATTAAAATCTTTTGTTTTACTTTGTGCAAATTATTTCATCACCACTGTTAACAGCATGCGAGATGCCACAAAGACTTGTCGGGAGGCTACCTATACGTGTGGACATTGTGGGGAACAGGGTAATAAGGTGAATGAGTGCACCAAACATGCTGAACCGTCACATTGTGCAACATGCTTGCGATTTATAAAACCGAGCAATCACAAAACAGGCGATCAAGAATGCCCCGCAAAGAAAATTGCTGAGACAAGATACATCAATTCTATATATTATAAGGTAAGACCGCCAATGTTTATCTATAAGCCTTTTTAACTTTATGATATATAATTATTCTTATTTTGTCTTTTACTAGTTATAATCCGTAAAATTAATTTTAGTTTTTATAATTTATATTATAAGAAAACATGCAATCTTAACATTTTGTTGACACAGCAAATTTTTCTGTATTTCAAAGTAAACACGGCCTTATTAAAAATGTAACATTGCAAAAATCATAATAGAATATGGTTGCAAAAATGTCTTACGATGATGCAAGAAAGTAGCATTATTTTGCTAAGTTTGAATATAATTAAAGTAGATACATTATTTACTATTTTATGAATTTTAGATAATACTTATATATAAGCACTTCAGTGAGATATCTGAGATACAGGTTTACTCCTCGTTCAGGTAAAATCCAATTATTTCTTACCTACCTCTAGTTTCAGGCCCTATTTTGTGAATATTATTTCAATAAACAAAATCAAGCCCGGATTTACTGCCAGACTTGTACCTTTATTTTATCGAAGCTCGATACCAAATTTACTCTCGTTTCTGTTCAAAAATAACTAGCCCCTTGGGTCATTAGTTTATACCTGTCTAGCAAAATTGCCACTTTTTTGGTCCACTTCTTCGTAATTGAAGTGCAAAAACGAATAAAGCCTCGGTTTTTTTCTACTTCGGGTATATATCGTACTTGTTGTGGTATTTACACTTTCGGGTAATGGATAATATAAATTTTATTTCAACTTGATGTTCGCAAATCAATAAAATCTTTTATGTTAGTAGAATGGGAAGACCAAAGAAACGATGGATGAACTGTGTAAAAGATGATTATGGTTAGAAAGAGGGTGAATTTTGAGATATACCTAATAGTATGGAATAGTATAGTAATATGGAAGTTTGGTATAGTATGGAAGAAGAAGACAGTCGGTGCCGACCCCAAATAAATTGGGATAACGGCAAGAGAACCATGATGGTACAGACGCCAGCACATCAAGCTACCCGAAACTGTAAATTTTTCCCAATCAACTTTGAACCTTATGCTTTAGCGATAAAGTTGAAAATCTATTAAAGAAATTTGACAGGTTGTAGTAGCTTGATGTGCTGGCGTCTGTACTAAGTAGACCACTGTTAGTAGCGATCCATTTCATATCAATATTTTTATTAAAAATATTTTTTATGTTGATATTTGCGTGTGCTAGCTGACATAAGGCAATTGTTTTGATTTAATGTTTTGTAATTTTAGTTACTAATGTGTAGAATCAAATTCTTCTATCTGAGCAGACAGCTGTGCTGCTGAGGAGTTTGTTGCGCCACTTCTTCCTTGCAGTTAAAGCACTAGGAAGCGGTTTGGTAGGGTGAGCGTTTTGTAAATGATAAAATTATTTTATTTCTGTAAGTAAGTTTGTACAAACACTTTTACACGTCAATCATATTTTTAAAAACCAGATGAGGTCGCCGTTTCCTATCTGGCTACTCTTAACAGAAAGGCCGAAACAAACTCAGATGTAATATGACTGTCTTAAGTAATTTTGAAGATCAAAAAGTGCTGATTCTCAGCCTACGAGTAGTTTGAATAAATTACTTTTGATTTTGCTGTTTGATTGAGTTTGATTTTAAAATATCAACAAAAACCTTAAAATCCAAGCTGGTTCCATTTCATCTCTATTTCAAGCTAGTAAGGACGCTTGTATCAGACATCATTTGAATCGTATCTCCATACGAATGTACTGATCCCATTGTTTCATATTATAGATGTTCGTGAGAACGCCGGGGCCTGATAACACAACTTTCCATGTCTTGTTCCGGCGTTGCTAGAATTACACACATACACTGAACGTGAATACAAAATAGAATTTCAATATAGCAGTGTTAATAATCTCAGATAATTTACATTAATTACCTAGTTAAGTTTTCGTTACATTTTAATTAGTTATGATCTCTTTAGGAAAAATGATGATTTTTGAGTGACCATTTGTAACAAAAAGACCCTAATAAGTTTTTGGTTGCAATGAAATTTGAACTTTGTTGAGTATGGCATTCGGTTTGTAGTTCCATAACTAGAACATGATCTCAAATTCTGATTCTTTATTAAAATATAGGTATCTACCTTATAGACTATCGGTATTCATGGAAAAAAATATGTTATAAGACTTACCAAAGTAAGATTACGTGCAAAAAAATCATAAAGGTACCGTCCTACTGAAATTCTACAACGATTTTCTCCGAAACCTTGATGGCCGAGCCTTATCTATTGAGATATCGTGCAAACAGTATTTTTGTATTATTATCATAATTATTTTTATATTAACTTTTAATGAGTCCATAACTGTTTGCACGTGTTTGCAAAAGTAACAATCTAACGAAATTTTAATTGTGTAGTGAAGCTGTAATTTTTTCTCCATCTGTGTTGTAGGTATACATACACAAAACATTGTTCAGAACACTTTTGTAACATTTCATTAACATTTTCTAAGTTTCTACATACTTACAGAAAAATGGAATTGTGTACCTTACGATACAACTTTTGACATTTCACAAAGTTTTTGCGTTAAGAAAGCCTTTACCTAAGCTAAATTCCAAGAGGTAAGTACTGCAAAAAGTTTGTATTCAGAATTCTAAACAATGCTTCGGTATTGTTTACGGTATAATAAACAAAGGGGTGAAGCTGTAGAGCTTCCTTAAATTACGAGTTGTGTTGGTAAGCCACCTTTTACAATATGTTGGCACCACTTTCAGCCACTTCCAACAAATGACAGGGGCTCTCAACCCTAAATTAGTATGATGGGTCTGTAAGAGTGAACCTGCCTCTGCGGCACTACACCCACTACTTGACCTCTGTTAGATTGGATTTGGAGTGGGAAGCTACGAAAATATAGGGCTCAAAACATAGCTAGCGAGCTCTATATTTTCGTAGCTTATATTGATGCGTCCTAAAGGATGCTAACGTTTGACTAACAACGAAGGCTATAGCGAATTGAAAAAATAAGAAACAGAAAAATTTAATAGTATAAATAAGTACTGTATTTATTTATTTAACCATTTATGTACACACGTATATAAATAGACAAAAAAAAAACACGTATAAAGGTGACGCTTATTTCTAAAGAAATCTCTTCCAGCATATCTGCGATAGGAAAGTAGACAAAGAGAAAATAAAATCAAAAACAATTCACTCATTTAAAAAACAATTAATAAAAAATAACAATAAAAAAATTATATTAATATAATTATTTAATATATATTATTATATGTTTTGTTTTTTTTTTCGTTTATTTTGTGTAACATACTTGTACGGACGCCAGCACATCAAGCTACTACAATCTGTCAAATTTCTTTAATAGATTTTCAACTTTATCGCTAAAGCATAAGGTTCAAAGTTAATTGGGAAAATTTGACAGTTTCGATTAGCTGGCTTCTGTATCAAAGAGCGTATCATCGGGCGGCATTGTAGACGATCTTTTATCAAAGATTGGATGACGGTTTCTATATCAAATACACATTTTAATGCTCGCAGAGAAAGGGTTTGTTGCGATTATTATTATTATTTGTTTATCGCAAAAACCCAAAATTACCACCAAAGTTAATTTCAGAACGTTACCTACCGTACCTTTTTACCAGTGTTGATGAGATCATTCCTACATGAAAGTACCTATATTTAGGTAGGTACGTACTTTAACCTCCAAATACACCCGAAAAGGTCCCGTGTTTGTGCCATACATATATGATACAGGAATACATAATGCTTTCACACTTCCTTTCCCTGATTATTATGCTGTAAAATATGATTTTACATGACGTAGTATCGAAATACATGAATGCCTTTTTTTACATTCATGGAACGCACGTTTGACTGATTTTTCTATACAAGTCAAAAACTGAAACCCTGTAAATTGAGTAAGAGTATTTAGGACCAGCCATGCGCACGAAGGGATGTCCCATCGGCAAAATGTCGATATTCCATGCACATTTTCGTCCCCTCTTTAGCCCTTTTAGGGGATGAACTTTAAAAAATCCTTCCTTAGTGCTTATCTTCTTTATAAGAGGAACTTGTTTGCAAAGGAAAATGCCAGAAACTCTATAGAACTTTGCCCCATTCAATAAAAGTCATTTACAACCATGCAATATGCAGCATCTTATTGCATCTTATTGTATTACTGATAACTAAAAATTTGTCCTAATGTCTGTAGAACTTGCGGTTTCTGTTTAAAGCTAAAAAGACTTTGATTGCTAAAGCATGGCGCTAGTAGTAACTAATGTCACCCTGTACCAGGCATTAATTGTGGCGCGCAACATTATCATAAAGAAAGTCGAATCAGTACCAATAGTTACAATATACAACCTGGTAAGTATCTTTAGATAGAATATGGTCAAATAATTATTAAAACCTAATGAAAATATCATTCAAGGTTTTTTATGAAGAATAAGGAATTGAAATGGAAGACGGATTTCTCCTCCATCTTAGTCAGTAAATACATAACGAACAATTCTACTTACATTTTGCCTTTGAAAAATTCATTTCAGCCATTTCCCATAGAAATAAAACAATCATTTTCCTGCGTTCAGTAACAGGGCTACTCAGTGCAGCCAACAAATCCTCTCCATCCATTACGCATATCCCAGGCTGCTGACGTAAAGCCAATAATTCTTTATTCTATTTATTCCACATACACCTGCAGCGAACTCTATAAAGCTTTTATATAAATCATATTTACGAAGCAACATCGGATGATCACTCACTTAATTTTCATTTGATCAATTTCCCCTTGTCAATTGTTCCGCATGGGTTTGTGCATATGGGTTTAAATACATACATACGTTTTTATGTTTTATGAATTTTTGGGTAACAGAGGATTTTTTTCCATCATAGGAATTAATATGGAACCAGCTGCGGTTCCATTGAAGACCGGTGGCCGGTATATAATGGCTGCCATGAAAATGCCTGAAATATGGCGAGGGGTAATGGCTGATCTTTGCGTTATGCTCGTGAACGGGTGCTGCTTGTGGTGACTGGTCATCGTCCTGTCCATGGTTTTATTATTGTTATATTAATAATAACTTGTTTATTTATTTTACTTCGATGGTCCTATTTTATCATTTGTGACTTCAAGTGACAGCTATGTATGTGAACAGAACCCAGTATCGCATAAATATGTAAGCTGTCAGGCCCTTTATATCTGGAGGCTATTATTTATGTAATCATTTTTTGTTTACATTTCTTTGATTTATTTTTTTTTTTTTGCTTGAGAACGTATAGATTTTATTGTTTATTGTATTTGACGGTATATTGGCGTGGCTAGCTAACATATGGCAAATATTTAATTTAATGTTCCGTGTCCTGTAATGTCAATTACTTTGCATATCTAGTATTGTATACAATCTAGTATTTTCTAACTGAACAGACAGCTGTGCTGTTGATTGCGCCATTTCTTCTCCTCAGCGAAAGCACTAGGAAGTGATGAAGGCGGGCGTTTTGGGGTTGTCGTTTGTCTTTTGTAATTTTGACGTTCGAAAAGTGCTGATTCTCAGCCTAGTTTGAATAGAATGATGGCACAAGGGTTTGATTTTACGGTTTCAAAAAACGCGGTCTAGGAAAACACACTTACTTTTGTCAGTAAATTGCAAACGCTATGTGCCGGCCACCGCAGTCCTAGGCAACTATAGTGGTTCATACCTCTATAGTTTTATTATTAACTGCCTACCTAAGTTGATCATTGTGATATTTATATTACCAATCATTTAGGTAACTAAGGAACCAAATCAAATAAGGTTTTAAACCAATTTGCTCCTTGTTGTGATCAATATCGAGGCAGTTTTCCTCCTTTTAACAATTCTGTTGGTAATATTGCCTTTTCAATCTTTCCCAAGGATGACTTAGGAAGGACTATAAAAAAATTAAAATTAGTAGAATACTCTGTGTACCTTGAAACAAGACATACAAGATTTAATTTGTCTTTGTTAACAAAATGTTATGTTATTTTATTGCTTACAGCATACAGAACACTTTGATAAATTCAAATAAGTGACACGAAACATGAGTGAGACAATTGAGTATTTTATATGCAACTGAATTTAATTAAATCGTTGACATTTCGCTACACCCACTATAACGTGCTCATTTGAATATTCACGCCTTGTTTTATGTTTACTTTTAATTATAGGTAGGTAAGTCTGACAGAAAAAGCTCTTAATGACTATGAGTCTAATACAGCTCTCTGGCTTATCTCCATCTAATCTTTGTAGATACAGTTCTACATTTTATCCATTCCATTCATGTATATTTTAGAGACCATTCTGTTTGTCAAATCGAACCCACACCTATTCCACCCATTGTCAGAAAAGTAATTCGAAATAGACGCGACAATAGCAATCTTTGTATTCCCAGCTCCACAGCGTAAAAGTATATTCTGTATGGCGCCAATTCTTTATAATACGTTACCAAATAGTGGAGGGAATATATAAAAGAAATATTAAGAAGTAGTTTAAAAAGACTTCTGTTATAGAAAGCCTATTACACACTAGCGAATTTCTGACTGACTTGTGTGAAATATCTAGATTTGGTTCCTATTTACTTTGACTTTTAATTGACTATTTTTTTTTTCTCTTCTATTACGTAAGATTAATTGCTTTGCCAACCTTCACGTGGACGTCGTTATGAGAAGACTGACAAACTGACACACAGGAAGCTGACGGTAACCGAAGTTAGTAATTAAGCAAGTTCATTTATATGTCCGGGACATGAGTATATACACACATGACATGCAAGATGTTACATTAAATTAAATCACAGTCATGTTTTCCCTCAATGGCGTACAAATATTATAACAGTAGTTCTAAGAATACCTACCTAGGGTTAGATAGAGATAGGATTAATGACCAAATAGTTCCATAAATATCAATAAACTTATGAAATAGTTTCTTAAATATATATTAGCGTACCTAATATCTACTAACGTTGTATTATGTCAAAGCTCAGATAGCTAGTAAACTCGGCCATTCCAATTTTCAGATAATCTGCTTGGAGGCAGTTTAATGAGCCGTCTGCTGCAGCAGCCAACGTTTACTAACTATTACTCGACCTCTCCTTTCATTTTACAATTTTGGTTCCCGTGTATTAGATGTTTCATGAGTATTTTAAAGTGGATCAATTAGACTTTACCGTAAAGCCTAATTGGCTTTCGAAGTCTGAAAATTTCGAATGGATCATCATCCTTTTCATGTTTTTATCCCAATTCGCTTGGTTTCGGCGCAGTATCTACGACATTTACTTCCATTCATCGCTATTAGACATCATCTTAGTATCCACTTCCTAGCTTGATTTATCATCTTTCAGACATCACAATACATCTGGACATTAATTATATAAAACATTGTAAATATGTGAGCACCATGTATTTAACTCGTAATTAATTTATCTATCATTGCTTCATTTTTTTTTTAGCTATTGTGGTACAGTAATTTTATTCTAGATGCTTCGTTTTCTCTTAATCTATACTTATAATAAATCTGTAGAAGTGAAAATTCTGTACATTGAAAATAACAAAAAAATAAATGGCAGGGGGTGTTACTATACCGACACCGAACCCAAAAATGTGATTAAAAAAATTTTTGTCTGTCTGTCTGTCTGTCTGTCTGTTTGTTCAGGCATCACGCAAAAACTACCGGTTAGATTACGATGAAACTTGGTATAATTATTCTTTAATATCCTGGGCACCACACTGGGCACTTTTTATCCCGGAAAAGTATATACAACAAAAAACAAACTTAATTTTGCGGTTCGATCCCTAGACCCGATTACTGTACCAACCGCAAATAATAAGTTTGTCGTAGGTTACGTCACCCGCAGTGGAGTTCACTAAGGGGCGGTGCACACGGCTAAGATACTATAATATTTTATATATCGCTCGCCATACAATTCAATGGACTATCACACACGACGAAGATAATAAATAATATTTCATAAGCAGAAGAGTTTGTTTGTCTGAACGCGCTAATCGGTCGGATTTTTCTCGGAGTCGATTTTAAAAAATATTTTTATATTTGCTAGCCTAATTCTTGAGGAAGGCTATGTAACATCACGTTATAACCCTTAGGAGCCGAGCAAAAAGAATAAAAGTCAGAAAGATCGCTAAGCGAAAACGAAGTGACAGCGCGGGCAGGCGTTGCGATGCGATGCGACGGCGTGGGTCGGAAACAAGAAATTTCACGCGGACGAAGTCGCGGGCAGAAGCTAGTTATAATTAAAGTACAAAATATTGTAAAACATTTAAAAAAAATAACGTTGAAGTTTCTTGCCCGTTCATCTCCATACGAAAGCCTTTTGGAAAGGGCGACTAGCATTAATTCTATTTTATTTAAATTTTGACGTCCAAAGGTGCCTTTTATGTGCCTATATATTTGAAATTAATGCTTTGACTTTATAAAAATAACTTTAAGTATTTCAAGCGACTAAATTGGTCAGGATAATAACAAAAATAAACGCTTTAGAGTGTTCAATAACATTTTTAGGAAAGCAATATTGGAATTATTTGAGGTATATAAATAGGCAATTTTATTGACTAAATTGGAGCCAAAAAAACCTATTTACCTACCTACCTATTTCTTTATACAATACAACATAGTAAAACCTCGAAGTAGCAACATCGCCCGCGTCAACTATCAAAAGTTCTTCGATAGTATTGAATTGATCCTCCACTTATCCCAGTATCTATCGAGCGTACCGTTCAAAGCTTGCGAAAAGGGGATTTCACGTTTAAGATATCAGTTTGTCATTTTAAAGTTCGCTTCACATTTGACAGTTGTCGTGTCTTGTCTATACCCTCAACAATTTAATTTTCTTGGGAATGTAATCATGTTGCGGAATCTGTCCGTTTTGGTAATTCAGTTCGATGGATCAAAATATTTGTGGTGTGTTGTGTATTAATATTTTGATTGAATAACTTACCTGTAGGATAGGTTATGACATGCGGTTAACATACTATAGAAACCGCAAATAATAATCTGCAGGGTGCTGATTATGATAAATTCCAACACAATCCAAAGGACATCATTTATTTCTTACCCAAAAATTAAAGAGCCGATCAGAAAAAAAAAGTGTACTGTTTTCTTATGGGAAATTACCTCTTGAGCATGACAATAAAGTCTACAATTAACCCCCGGCTGTTATTTGAGATTGAAAATGCCAAAAATCATATTTTTGTAACAATTTTATAAGTATTATTTTTAATGTTAAGTACTTGTTGTAAAAATATGTTTTTGGCATTTTCAATCTCAAATAGCAGCCGGGGGTAAATTGTAGACTTTCGCTGTAATTGTAAAAAATGCTCAAGATGTTATTTCCCATAATAAAATAGTCCTTTTTATACAGCCAGTCGATTCTGTAAAAATCACACCGTGAAAACTTAAGTGAAGTGAGTTTGCTTTTTCTAGGAATTGACACTATTGACAGGTCACTTCACGCTCACATCACCTAAGTTTTCACGGTGAGATGGTTACAGAATCGCACTGCTGGCCAGCACTTTATTTTTTGGGTATAAAATGTTCGACACTTGAATGATGTCCTTTGGGCTACGCTTTGTAACCGCCCTTAAATTGATGATGATAAAGTTGTAGCTAAATAGAGAGATTATCTTGTTCTCTTCCATGACAATGATTTATTTTAAGTTTGGAATGATGTATATTAAATGTAGAAAAATTCAAAGTATTAAATCCCTGGCAGGCACTTTACTGTGTGTATTTTTTTCATCACGGAAAACATCGTGAGGAAACCGGTATGTCAATGTGACATTTACCAATCCGCACTGGCTCCGCCCGTGTGGTGGATGACGGCCCGCTTCTTCTCACAGAGCTTGTGTCCCAGCAGTGGAAAGATTATTGGGTGTTTCTTGTTTTATTTTTATGTATCATTCAAAAAAGCTCTGTAGCGTTAACGTTTATCGCAATATAAACGTTCCCCCAAGCATAAAAGAGTCTCACCTTTACAAAATACGAGAAACATTCTAGCCAGTCCTAAAACATCCTCGTAATTAAAAATATACAAAATATTTTCACTGACAACATTATCACAAAGTTGAAGAACTTTCATACAAAAAGGACAGCACTAGGTACCACTTTCTACTTGAACTATTCAAAAAGCGAAGTAAACGTCCGTTCAAAGGTTTCGTGTGAAGTGAGTGCGAACAAAGGTTGTATTTAGAGAACAGAGCGTAATTAATATTTAGTTTTTGTCTTTGTGTAAACATACAAACGTTTTGAGTACATTTTAACTCTTTTATTGCAACATTACTCACTTGAAAGAAAATAAACGAGCTTTTACTAGTCATTCAAAGTTCTTATCCAAGTAAACGTCACCTTCTAAGTACACAAATTAATTTAGAACTTTAATATTAATCTCTGACTTTGATTAGTTGGCAATGTTCTATCACAATGAATGCGGCTTGCACTCTGCAGTTTCAGTAATTTTTCATGCGCCAACTCTAGTAGATAATTAGATAAATAAAGTTTTAGCATATTTTATTAATGGATTGCTACGGTATTCATTATCTAAGTATGATTATGTTCTTTATGAGTCTATCTTGGACATTACTGACGTCCGTGAAAGAAAACATCGTGAGGAAATCTGGGCTTATAGTTAATAAAGTTTGAAGTCGCTAACCCGTCGTTGTGATCAGTGTTCCTGCCTTCTCTGTATAAGAAGAGGCCCTGCAGTAGGACGATAATAGGCCTTTCTACCTTTTTTAAATAGGCATTAGATGTGCCTAAAGATAACTAAGAAATAATCCGTAGAGGTCTTTTAAAACCGGATGAAGTGGATAAAATTGTGTACATTTAGATTAAGTAAATTGAAAAACGGAGATAGATATATATGTCTATAGATATCATAACATAATATCACGCCTTGTTTCCCTGAAGGGTTAGGCAGAGGTGATCCTATGGTACTGGGGGTACCATAGGATCACCTCTTTCGCCAGTTAAATTTAAGTCTATGCGGCAACACTGTGTTGACGGCGGTCACTAATTTTCTGTTGACATTTTTGAAGTTTTGCGAAAAAGAAGTGTGAGACGTCAGAGTCAACAGAAGTCATTCTTGGATCGAAACGCGCTTGCGAGAGTTTGCCGTTGCCTATATTGAACTCACCGCGTTTCCCTTTTAAATTCTGATTGCATCTGACTAGTTTCGTGATAGTTTTGTGATTATTGAACTGCAGTGCCTTAATAGACATTTTTACTAAGTGATTTGACTTTAATTTCGGTTATCCGGTTACACTAAAAGTTCATTAGAAAATCAGCGTCAGATAGCATCTGTCTGGCATTAATGCTGAAATGAACCTTTCTGGCGCAGCCGTGAGGCCCACACTATTGTTGTTTGAAACTTTTTTTTTATTTTGTTAATTTTGTATTTTGTGTTTCACGAACTGTGTCCAAATAAACTATTTTCTTTCTTTTTTTACCCATGCATCGTGGTCAACCACTCTGATAACGAGGAAGTGTAACTGCCTTCGTTATATATAAATGTAGTCTATATACACTTAGTACAACTTCTCGCTATGTTAATACAGTTCATATTATTAAAACGTCCACTCACAATGCAATACATTCACTCAATGTGGAATACGAAGTCAACCCAAAACTCGGCCGTGACTCGGATAAAACGCGCGTTTTCACAATATTTTTGTACTTTCCTTCCCAAAATAAACGAGCAGCGGTCTTTTACACAAAGGGTCTACGGGTTCAATATACATCAAGTAAATGAGAGGTTGAACTGTGACGAGGCTTTTTTGCTGAGTGCAAGGGATACTATGTTTTATTATAATATCTTTAGATAGCTCATGATGTAATGTGATTACGGATCTTTGAAACTACTAATGCATCCTCCTTGAAAGGGAGACTGCCGTAATAAGCGATGTGAATAAAAAATGTGCTGTGATACGCGTTTATGTGAGCTAGAGTTGTAGGAGACCTGAATTTAGCTCCAACTTGTCATTTTATGCAAAATATAGTGCCTGCTGGCAACTGACCTGCAATTAGAGTTTATATACCGTGAGAACTTCATCATTTTCCCTACACGGTAGGTATAGTGATAAAAAAGTCTTAGCTGAATATTCAACTTGCACTATTTTACACAAATTAAAATAAAGCCTTTAGTTGAAAAATAAGGACTAGTAAAAAAATTGTAATCAAACAAAATGAAACAGAAAACAACACGTTGGTTTCACGAATTAAAAAAGTCCAGCAGACCCATATTTTATATATGGATTAAAGTGAAATTATTTAAATACTTGCTTAACTAATGGGGCCCATGGATAAATAATAACAGCCGCACAGGTCGATCGATTAGGTTAAGCTACGCTTGCCGCGGTTGGTCTGAGGATGGGTGACCATCTTTACATACCGTGGTCCCTCCATGCCTCGGAAAGCACGTTAAGCCGTTGGTCCCGGCTGTCATTCGTGGATCTTTGACAGTCGTTACGGGTAGTCAGAATCCCGAAAGTCTGACAACCAGTATTACCAAGGGGTATCGTTTTACCCAGTAACTGGGTTGTGGAGGTTAGATAGGCAGTCGCTCCATGCAAAATACTGGTACTCAGCTGCATCCGGTTAAACTGGAAGCCGACCCCAACATAGTTGGGAAAAGACTAGGCAGATTATGACTTGCTTAACTAATGCCTAAATTTTTCATGACATAAATTGAACATTTTACATGGGTAATAAAAGAAAATCATTGTTATGATAAGCACAATACTTATTCTGATAAGAGTATTCAGCTGTATCTGGGTAAGACTGGAAGCGGACACCAACACAGTTTGAAAAGGGCTTGGCAGATTTATCTTTCGCTGCGACCTCGGTGTGGTAAAGCACAGGGTTTATTATCATAATAATGTATTGTAAAGTTTCCGAAAATAGTAGATTTTACAACAAGTGCACAAAACAAGTTTGTGGACGAGTTATAAACTCTGCTTTTCACTTCGATTGCGAGGAAATAAAACAATAGTATAACATAACATTTCTTTAATTAAAATTCAAAGTAAAATTAGAACAGTTTTGAATACTGAAGGAAATTGTTTTTCCCGGCATATTAACGTCGAATAATTCTGTATATTAACATTTTCCTTCATTTGTAATGTTGCTTTCAGCATGGAATATATACTCCACAGTGTAGACGGCTGAAGTTTTTTGGATAATTCATCAAAATAACTCAAAAAAACACTTTCCGAGAACGTAGTTATTATTAGTTTTTCTTTTCTCCAATTTACAAAATTATCGTAAACTTTGAGATATTTTTCCCGAGACTTTGGCGGTAATATCTGTTGCACAACTCTGTGTGCATTCATTTCCATAAGCGTATTAGGAGAGACTGTTAAATCCTCTTCTTCACTGGACATTTTTAACAATTTTAGCAAATTGAAGAAATTAATAAATGCACGAAAAAAGAACAAGAGCTGTTTCCCGCCGCTTTATTTTTTTTTTAATCTTACGACATTGATATTAGGCTGCAGACCTATACAGCCTACTATTAAATTAATTTTGTAATAATAATTTTCTTAAATCAACTAACCTACCGTACTTGAATTAAAATTTTAATATCTATTATATCTTAAAAAACACATAAGGCAAATAAATTAAAGTAAATATTATATAATAACAAATTCTATCTATGAACTTCTTATTGCATTTGGCTGTATGGCTCATTTTCTTTGCCTTAATATAATACATTTATGAGTAGATACGTTAATGCCCTTGTGCACAAAATTCGATTTTGTGCAGCCTATACCCTGCACAAAGAAGCACTTTCAGAGCATGAGAAGTGAAAATAATATTTTACCAACTTACCTCTTGTTTTGGAGAGAAAGAAAAAAAAAATTAAAACATTTATTTGGCACAAACTACTATACACACTAAAAATACAAAAGCAGGAAATGCGTGTATGCGTCACGGCAGCGCTAAATAGGTGTGATTGGGGTTTTGATTCTTTATTTATTTATTTTACTATTTATGTACGTACACATATATAAACAGATACGAAATAATCAGAACAGAAAAATAGGTACAAAGGTGATGCTTATACTGATATTTAGGGCCATCTGGTTGGTCTCCTTATATGCATGGCATCTTCTCCATTATTTGGGCGATTCACACTTATATCTGACTTCCCTCCTAACTTTTTCGCTCTTACATATACTTTCATTATCATCATCATAATCAGTCTCCTTTATCCCAATTTATTTGGGGTCGGCGAAACATGTCTATTTCATCCATACTTATCTAATAAACGTATTTTCTTTCTTTCTATTAGTCGTCATCTCCATAGTCACCCCCCTTTCTAACCATATCTTCTATTCACACAGTCCGTCCTTGGTTTCTGTGGTCGTCCCCTACTCTAATAGCCATCGACATTCATACTCAAAACATAGGTGTGTTTTGAGTATGAATGTTAATAACTATTAGGTCCCCACCTATGAAATCAGCGTTTTGTATGGGGAATTTTAAAGAAGTTGCATTTTTCATACTAACATTTTCTTAATTTATTTAACAACCATGATTGATTTTTAAAACTTTTATGCACTAATGTTTAAAAACTAAGATAACGTATGCCACTTAGATCAAGCGACAAAAATAAGTTTTGGCTAAGTTAAAACAAATACATAGTGGTCATTTCTACTAACAAAAAGGAGTCATTTTTAAGGTATTTTTTATGTTTAGAAAACTATATGTACTAAGGTTTTTTTTACTATTGGTAGTTGTCTATAATGCTCATAATATTTTAAATAATAGAAGTGACAAGGTTCTTTATTTGTGAGAAAAAAACGCCAATTTCATAGGTGGGGACCCAATATTATAACAAATGTTATAACGCAAAAAGGGTTTCACCTGCTTTAGATGTCGTGCATAACTAATGTAGTCTCAAAAACAATTGTTTCGGCAACCCTAGCACGGTTCACTGTCGTCACCCAACGCAAAGGAACTTGAATAGCGATCTACTTGAAACTTCCCAAGGGGCATGACCTGATCTCTATATAGGGCTGCTATAAATTCACTGGAGTGATATTGAATTCGAATGTTCCATGTTTCTACTAGGGATGTCGCAATACGCATTGAATTCGTGTTATTATGATATGTAGGCCCGTGTAGCGTATGTAGCCTACTTGTACACGGTATAAAATAATTTTATTGTACCAAGAATTTTCTCAAACATGACATGGCTTGTTCTAGAACCAAAGATTCGAAGACATGTCGTACCCCCAGTGGAAAAAAGGCATAAGACGAAAATGGTGATTTTTCAGTATGGCGAAAAAATTGAATTTATGGGCATATTTACTTTATTTTCAAACGAAGAAGAATTATTCTTGTATCAAAAAAAGGAGAAAAAAAAGTTGCACTGCGTGTTGTATTTAAGTTAGTACTAATGTTTATAGTTTATTAGGAATTGTAAAAAAAAAATATTATGCTATTTTTCAAAATGTAATGAAATACAGGATTCTGAGTATCAAAATGTATGCCAGACTTTGCCAGAAAAGAAAAAATATTTCAAAAAGTATGTTGTATTAAAGCAGTAATGAACTTGTAAATACAAACATTTATGCTAGTATAAGTAAGATTACTACATTATTTCCTTTATTACAATTATGTTTGAAATGTATTAGCAATACTTACCCCATTTTTCAATTTAGGGGCTTGCTAAGGTAACTTAAATAAACAAAGATAATTACTTATTCCATTATTATGTTAAAGAAAAGTTAGCTGCATATTAACACATATTACTTAGAGTTAATATTTATGACTAAAGGGAAAAAAAGGAAATGCATTTTTTGTGTTCATTATTTTTTTATTTCAGGCAAATTATAATTATAGTTTTGGCTACAATTAAAGTTCGTACTATCAACAATAAAATTTGACAGTAATAATTCAGCAATGTGGAGTTTCGGTGAAGATTACTACCACTAATGACTTTTTTTTAAATGATTAACTAATCAGTAGATCATTTGTTAAGATTTGTAACAATTAACGAAATAACTTCTTTCTTGGCTCCGTACAACAAAATATTATGTTCTCTCAATAAAAATCTAAGATAACAAGCAAAAATTATTAACAAATCAAGGTACTTTACACATTGCCAGTACCTTTTGTTTTAAAATAATCAACAAATAAAAATACAAAAAAAAACCTTCTTTAAGCAATAAATCAAAAAATTCTTGTTCCCTTCTACGTTATCTTCGTTCTACGAATTCCTTCATTACCAAACATTCTAGGCTATAGAATGTTTGGTAATGAAGGGATATAAATGTAACAAAATATTATTATTTTCTCAATACAAATCTATGGTAACATGACATGCATAATTTGTTAACAAAATAAGACCTTTGATACTTTCACAGTACCTTTTGTTTTAAAATTATTAATAATCAATATGTTTATACGTATGAATATAAAAATTCAACAAAATTCAAATTAAAATAATAATGAGATCAAAAATACGGGAACTAGTAAAGTTATTCTTCTTCAGATGAATCAAATACCTCCAAATTTGGAGATTCAGTCGCTGGTAACAAATTTCTATAGAATGTTTGGTAATGTAGAGGTATAGCATTTGTATTACACAGGCTAATTAAGTCTTTGAACAACGCGTCAGAAATAGGTAACAATTGAGCATATGCAAGTGGAAGTTCATTAACATCTACAGCATTGGCATTATTTGATTTGCGTGTGCGCGTCGTCGTCGTACGATTTGTAGTGTCTAGTACCAAATATTCACTTTCGAAATCATATTTAAATAATAATTTATTTGGTGCATCGGGACTTGTTTTGATTTCTTTAATTTTTGAGAAAAATACTTTATGCCCGTTTGTGTCTTGTGACCAATTCTTGCTTGTCGTGACTTGACTTTTTAGGTTGTAAAAGTCATTTTGATTCATTTCTTTAATTACAAACTTATTTTGTACTTTTGAATTCATGATTACTTCGTACAGTTGGTCAGGCGAGTACAATGTCTTATTTTTCATATTTTTCTCGATGCAGGCATGCATTGAGTCGCCTTCGTTCTGAGTGTGGCCAGTTTGTAAAAACCTGTGTGTAACTTCTACGTTCAATACACGTGATACATAAATATACATCGCGAATATGAACCGATTTCTGTTCTGGCCCGAACAATTATCTGAATACAGTGAAATTGACTTTATACCCCTGTTAACTTCAGATTTAATGAAGTGTAATAAGCAACTAGCGATTTCATTCGCACCCCTTTTTGCAATTTGTGCATGCCATAGATAAAAAACCCTTGACGGGATATTAAATTGTACACAGTGAAATTGTATGCGGGGTATTTCCTTTTATAATGGAAAATATTCACATTAGATTGCGGTAAACTAAGAACCTTTTCCAAGTCAAAAACAGCTACAGTTTTCACATTAGGATCTGCTGATTCTTTTTCACTATCCTTCATATTTCGTATGATGTTTTTATTTTTTATATGACTGTCATAATCCTCTTTCAGTTGTAATTTACCTTCTTCAGTTGAATTGTCGTATTTGCTACATAAATTGCACAAATCCTTCTTCGGCCGGAAAAAAGAAAGGTTAAAATGTGTATTAAATATTTGATTATATTGATATTCGCTTGCCACTTTAGTATTACGAAAGTTTTCATTTTCTGATATCCAATCTTTGTACAAACGATGCATTTTTGAGATATTTAAGTCTTGTGACAAATATTGACGGCTGGAATTTTGTCTAAGATAGTGAGATTCGATACAAGGAAAGGACTGAATATGTTGAATTGCACTCTGTTCTGTTTCGCTGGCTGTTCTATGAGGTCTATTGGTATGTTTTCCTCGAAGGTCTGTTATTTGGTCCCCATTAGCATATTTATCAATGGCAGTAATGGCAGTAATTAAGAAACATAGTTTTGCACACTTTCAAATTAGTCACAAGGCATACATCGTTTTTTGACGGCAAATAATAAACCAGTGTACGATTTCGTTCACGCTTACGCTGAATTTTCATAACTTTAGGTTCTATAATCTCAGTGTTTTTCAAAATGAATTGCCATTGAGTTTCATGGTTACCACAAGCCCAAAATTGCTTAAATATTACCAACCTCCTGTCGCTGGGTATTTTTTCAAAGCATTTAAGCTTACACTTGCAAGGCTCTTGCATCTGTTTTTGAGGCTGTTGACCTGTATTTAATTTGATTTTTTTTTGTGTTTGAGACCATTTTTCGGGATTACGCTTTCTTTTTCTAGGATTTGTATTAGCTTCAGTTACTAACACTGGACGAGAATTCGTTGCTTCAGGTTCTGTGGTGGAATTATATCCAGCTGGTAGAGTTTCAACGTGGCAGGCTATGATTGGAGGGTCTGAGTGAGGAACTATAGCTGTGGCAATTGAAGAGACCGGTGGAGTTCTATCAGGGCTTGTAGATATAGGTTCTGTTTCAGGTTCTGTGAGAGTATTATGTCCAACTGGAAGAGTTTCGTCGTTATAACATGTTATGGATGTAGGTTCTGCTTCAGGTAGTATAGCCGGGGTATTTTCAAGAGTCTGTGGAGTTTTTGCAAGACTTGTAGATGTAAGTTCTTTTTCAGGTTCTGCGGCAGTATTATGTTCAACTAACGGAAATTCGTCGCGACATGCTATGGATGCAGGCTCTGCTTCACGAAGCATGACCGTAGTACTTTCAAGAGTCAGCAGAGTTCTTGTAGGGCTAGTAAATGTAGGTTCTGTTTCAGGTTCTGCGGCAGTTATGCTCTTTTCAGGAAGTGGTGCATTATACCAGAACGTGGATACGGGTTCAAGATCGGCATCATTCGGCAAAGGATTAACTCCTTCTATGTAATTTCCTGATGATACCGCTAAATTTTCATAACTGTCTTTGTTACCCATAGAAATTGTTTTTTGAGGATTAGATATAAAAACGACAGTAGGTGACGCTATAAAAATTAAATTATTATGAGTGGTGGAAATTGGAGAAGAGAAAAGTGTAGAATTACCTAAGCAATCTCTCAAACTAAAATCGAAGTCATTCAATATTGAAGATGGTAAAGTATTGCCTAAGTCTGCTATCGGACTAGGACTCGAACTTGGTAAATATTCAGATACCGGTGGTGAAAATGGCTCTTCATTCGAAGACTCACTAATTCTGTAATTTACTGTAGATTGTCGTCTGCTACTTCGACTTGTTGACGGCGCGGTGTACATAATATCACCACGACTGACTTCATAATTTCCAGATGTTTGTTCTGCTTCTGTGTTGTCGTCTGTAAATAAATTATTTTATTATAAAATGTAATATAAATAATATCATATTAAGTTGTTACTAAAGACGTCTTGCTCACAAAATAAGGTAAGTTAAGGTAAGACATTATTCTTTGTCTGACATCCTCGATGCCACAATTATTAGTGTCTATAGGACGAAAGGCTCCGGGTTCGATTCCCGGTCGGACAAACAAACAAACTTTACTAAACTGACTTGGGTCTGAGTGTACGTACCCCTTGCCAAATCCTTTACAGAATCCTTAGTTTAAGACCAGGTAATTAAAGTGATATGGCTGAGATTTTTAGATGTAAGTATATAAATATAACGCCTCGTTAGTTTAGTGGTATAAGTCCTGGGTTCAATTCCCGGGTTGAACAAACTTTGTGTCGGTTTTTTCGGACACAGATCGATTACTTTTATATAAATATACTAGCTTCCGCCCGCGGCTCCGCCCGCGTGGTACCTACTTACGGGGATAAAAAGTAGCTTATGTTACTCGTGGATAACGTAGCTTTCGAATGGTGAAAGAACTTTTAAAATCGGTCCTGTAGTTTCGGAGCCTATTTATTACAAACAAACAAACAAAAAAATATTACCTCTCTATAATATTAGTATAGATTAAACAATAATACCTAGTTAACGATTTTGAAAGTATCATGTACCTAATATAAATATTTACAAATACACATTTTGTTATAACATCTATGGTATGTCTTTACAAATTAGAAATAAAATTACACGTTAGTAACAGAAATTAATTTTATAATAATAGACAGCGAATCATTCATATAGGTTCCCCTAGTTTGAGACCAGACGATTGCTGTAATTGTCTAGCGCACTTACATACTACTTGAACCACTAGCTGGCGGTAAGATAAAACATCGTGAGGAAACTGCACCTTCATTCATTCAGAATGTGTAACCACGATATTGTTTTGGTTCCGGTTATAAAGGTCGGACGACAGTCGCTCAATGTTATTGATTATACAGTAAACACGTCATTGTGGAATAATTTATTTTTAGCTTTTATAAGAATTAAATCTAAATGTACTTACCTATTAACTTCAAAATTCTTCTCGCCCTACTGTGCTGTGTCCGGTTATACATTTTCAGGTCACTTTACTTTAAAATAAGAAGAAAAACCACTCAATTGTTGTTGTTTTGTTTTCGCAAATGCGTAAACGCAGCTATTACCTTGACCTAGAAACGGGCACTGACTGTCAAGCGCGTGGATACGCACCGCCCCCTCCCCCCTGCATCGACGTATTCACGCTTATGTTCCCGCTGTCTACTCCCGCGCCGCTGTATCAAATCTTACGTCCCGGTGCAATGAAAATATTCTAGTGGAAGAAAGAAGTAATAATTCTTATGTTACAGCCGTGCTGCAGTTTGTAGTCTTATGTTTCGACGTAAAGGAAAGTTTTTAGTGGAAAAAAGCAGTAATTGTTATTATTGTAATTTATTTTAAGTTCATAAGAAGTAAACAGTCATACTGCTGTTTTTATTTTTTAAGTTTATCTTTTTGGTTAAGTAAGCGCATTTAAGATAATTTCCTTACCTAGTTAATATAACGAATAAAAAGATAATCGTGTATACAAGACTAGCGATGTAAAAAAAGCAAACGCATTTAAATCATAATATTTGTTACTATTTATTTTCTACATTAAATTTTAGGTATAAACATATTATTAATTAATATGTCATATTTTTTAATTTATTATTTGCGTTATATCACATAATCTACTAATCCTTAAGAAAAAAAGTGATGGAATATAAATTCTCAAAACTATTTTCTTGAATTAATTCGTCAAATTAAACAAGAAAAATATGAAAAAAAAATTGCGTATGTATCTTTAAACGTACTTTTCAAATATGATAAAATCGATGATTCAATGTAAATTCACTTATGCCTATTTTCCACTGAGGGTACGATGTGACATCTACCAACCCGCACTGGGCCCGCGTGGTAGATTATAGCCCACTCCCACTCGGAGAAAGGAGGTTTGTGTCTTAGCAGTGGGAACATTATAGGCTGATTATTCTTATGCTAAGCATTTTCTCGGAGGAAGCCTAATATCTAGCTAGCAATGGACGCCTTTCGACTGATGTGATGAGATTCTCAATTGGTTTTTTTTTTTTTCAATGGCGGTGACACAATTTTTTTTCATTCTCACACTCTTGCTTTTCGCAAAATTTACAAGCACTATCTAATTTCCTCCAGTTTCAGAAATATTTATAGTATTTGTCTCCATTGTACAAAAAGCTGCGGTTTGCTCCCCACATAGCTTTATTTACAGCTAAACGTTTTGCTGAATAGTCGTACTAAAGACCGACCGATCTATCTACCTATTGTGGCTATGAAAACGGATTTTCGTTAAAGAGATTAATGAGTAGACCATTATTTACAGTACTAAATAATTGGCCTATGATATCAGTGATAACTACGTGACTGGAAAGCCCTGGAAGGCTGGAATACAATATTCACATGTCCAATAAGAATATAATATGCTATTAATTCTTGAATTATCTAGTCTAGGTGCTTTCAAAGTCACGCGGAGGAAGGGTTTGGTTACTTTTTCACATTAATGGATGTAACTAATATTTTTGTAAAAATATAATTTAAAAGAGTGTCCATGGAGTTTCTTGCCCGTTCTTCTCCATAGGTACCTACGCTTTGGAATGGGCAACAAGCTTCATATTTTCTGACTGACCGACTTTTTGACAATTCAAAAGTGCCTGTAAATGGTTTAATTGAAATAATTGCTTTGATTTTGAGTTTGAGTTTTGCTCAAAAACTTTGAAGTTCCAAGAATTGTAAGCATTTAAAACTAAACGACACATAATTAATCATTTCAGTCTAATCACATCATTATAGGCCTAGCCTTTTCCTAACTATGTTGAGGTCGGCTTCCTGTCTAACCGGGTGCAGCTGAGTACCAGTATTTTACAAGGAGCGACTGTCTATCTGACCTCTACAACCCAGTTAATGGGTAATACGAAACTCCTTGGTAAGACTGGTTGTTAGACTTTCGGGCTTCTGACAACCCGTAACGACTCTCATAGATCCACGAATGACTACCGGGATCAACAGGCACGGAGAGGCCTTGGTATGTATATTGAATAATTAATCAAAATCTGTAAATATTTCAGTCTAACCACATCACAAATGAAATTTGATAATTATTTAGATTCCCGTAGCTCTCCGTAAAACAAACAAAGGTATAAAATAAACAAGAAAATTGATTCCCTCTTTCATAACCCTTTCATCGAAATACCAGACAGCAAACAAACCGTCGGAGTTCGAGGTAAATCTTTACTACCTAGAACACACTACTCACAGAATTCCAACTATTTCGTTTCAGTAACAGACAAATGATAATTTTTTGGCCAGTGTTTTTCTCGGAAAATCAGCAACAGCTTCAGCATATCATAATTGGAAAATTAAAATTGAAAATATATTACTGCGAATAAAGTAAAGACGACATGAGTAGTTTATAATTAAATATTACCCACAGCTGGGTAATTATTACTATTTTCCTAGCCTGTAGAAGTGTTGTTTAGAATATTATTGTAACTGTTACTTTATTTTTATAAGTACTACAGCTTTGTATTTTATGTTAATAAAGAATTTTTCAAAACAAACAAACAAACTATTTGCCAGTGAGCCCCAAGCTAGACAGAAACCCCTTTATTTATAAACGTTGCGTAACGTTAAGAGACGTTTAAACGTTAGAAACGTATGGGTAAACAGTTAAACAATTGTTAATCATTACTTTAAACGTTTATAAATAAACCCCTGAGTCTGTATCTTGGGGCTCGGGGTACAAATTCCAATGCGGAGACTAGAGAATTGATTTCAGGTGTGGTATGTGTAATATGTGTGGTCTGTGTGTGGCGTGTACCTAACACAACTTTAGGAGTATTTTACAAATAACATGGAAGTCCATTTGAAAGTCGTTAAAATAATGTTTTTTTCGGTATACCTATTGAATAGAACGGAACACAGTTTCAAAGAAGACAATTATAACCATAACGTACCTACTGCTTCTCCAATTAAAAGTTTTTTACTAAAGTCTAGTCAACGTTCTAAAACCCAAAAGAATGTAAAATGTCAAGAATACAAAGATAAGTAATTATAATTTATCATAGTCTGCAAATAAGAAAACAATTTCCTCGAAAGAAACAAAATAATCAAAGATTTTTTTCTCAGAATCGGTTAGAGATTGTTACAAATTGGCGGAAATAAGCTTTTATTTGATGTTTTTCTCATCCAGTTTTATAAATAGGCTCAATTAACTGACCGCTTACATTGTAGGCAATCGTCGCGTGAGATTGCGTGCTAACAGTCCCGTAGAGAATATCGCTATTTACACAATCGCCTTTGCTATTTTAGGTATCTCTAATGAGTCCCACGTTATCCGTTCTAATTAATTGGATTATTGTTTTATTAATAACTAGCGATTAGCCGCTCATC
Organism: Luperina testacea; assembly: GCA_927399505.1. NCBI lineage: Eukaryota > Metazoa > Arthropoda > Insecta > Lepidoptera > Noctuidae > Luperina > Luperina testacea. The sequence goes on along the minus strand of OV656768.1, from coordinate 8,761,333 downwards.
CTTTAGGTACTATTTTATATGTATTATTTAGTTAGTACACGCTTAATACTTTCAATCAGAGTTGATTGAAAGTTGTTTGGTTCGTTGGTTGGTTGGTTGTTTGGTTGGTTGGTTGGTTGGTTGTGTTGGGGTTTTCTCGTCGTTGACGGATACGCCGGTAGTTGTTGTAGGTAGCAAGTTAAGTTACACCAAACCACGGATAAGTTTAATAGTTTATTTGTGGAAACAGTTTAAAGCGTTCGTTTAGTTAGTTTTAGTGACGACTGATTCGACTGATTTGTCATAAAAGTACACGTAAACGTACTTTTGCTGTATGAGCATTATTGGCTCGTACAGGTTGGTTGTTGAGTAGGCTAAGTAGCCTATCGCAGTCCACTGCTGGATATAGGCATCTCTAAAGCTGCGCCACAACACCCTATCCTTCACCTTCCGCATCCAGTCTGTCCCAGCCACCTTTTTAAGGTTGTCGGTCCACCTAGCTGGGTGGAATTCCGCATCAGGACTAGTCTGTTCCACCGGTCATCGGTCCTTTGATAAACATGGCCAGCCCACTGCCACTTCAGCTTGCTTACTCTGCAAGCTAACTAAATTTCTGATTGTATCCTTCAAAGAAACTCCGGTAATGCTTGCAGTGGCAGAATGTCATCGAATTAAGTCACAGTCATCTGAATATTATACCAACTGTCGCATTTACAATGTGGTTGTCACGAAATGTTTATTGAAAGCTTTACGTGTTCCGATTTTGATTTACATTGAACAGCATACGCAGTGTTACCAAACTAACCAAAGCATAAAGCAGCAGATCAGACTTAAAAAAAACAGCAGAAAGCAGTAAAATCGTAACTTTTAAAAATTATTTAGAATTCAAAATGAAACCTCAATATTATTTATTTATTATGTTAAAAATACGATTAATTGACAAATATTTAGAAATATTCTTACAAATAATTATTTATTATTTTCTATTTCTCTGTCTTCGATATTTTCTGTCTCGTTTTTTTTAACCCCCGACGCAAAAACGACGGGGTGTTATAAGTTTGACGTGTGTGTGTGTGTGTGTGTGTGTGTGTGTGTGTCTGTGCCATCGTAGCTCCCGAACGAAAGAACCGATTTTGTTTTTTTTGTTTGAAAGGTGAATTAGTCGGAAGTGTTCTTAGCTATGTTTTATGAAAATCGGTCCAAGATGGCTGCCGCCACAAAATGGCGGATTACATATTTTTTCACAACTCCCTCAATATAGATATCAAATGAAAGGGCTTGACTAGTAGTATTCTACTATGGAAGTCGGGGGACGTACATTTAACCGCCGTGGGTATTTTCAAAATTTTTAATTTTTACCATTTTTGTTCTCTTTGTGGCTATTTTTTCATAGTGTTTTTAACTTGTTTTAGTCTTTATACGTTTATACTATTTTTTATTATTGTTTTATGTCGGGGGTTTTTTAAATTTTTAATTTATTTTTTTATTAAAATCATACATACTTTCATTGAATTTCTTCATATGCTTTTTATTTCTGTTTAACTATGTAATGTGCCTTTGATTGTCTTCGTGGACATTTTAATTCATAGTTTAGTTTTCAAAATGTTTACTGCTGTTTTATTAGACATAGATAAAAGGATACCTACATACATGCATATCATGAAGATAGGTATTTTACTTGGAGGTTTTATCGTTTTAGTCGAAATCTCCCGTAAATATAATCATAAAAACAGTAGAAATTGGTACTTAAACAGAAAACAGGGATATCATAGTGAAAACAGTAAATCTACTGTTAAAACAGTAGGGTTGGCAACGCTAAGCATACGTGCCTCCACGTTTCTCATGTAATTTTATATAGCTTAGTTTACGAGGTGAACGAAATGAAAATGTTTTCTTAGTACAGACGCCAGCACATCAAGCTACTACAATCTGTCAAATTTCTTTAATAGATTTTCAACTTTATCGCTAAAGCTTATGCTAAATTTTCGGGTACAGTTTCGGGTAGCTTGATGTGCTAGCGTCTGTACATAATAAAGTGAATTTTATTAATATTTGTTGAGATATAAGTTGAAGATAAGTGAAAACTGAATTTAGTTATGTCAGTCACAAAAGTGTTAACATTTGTTTTATTAAAACTTAAGTTACGTAATTGAGTTTTCTTTTTATTCGACCATGATTAGGTTTGGTATCTCAGTAATTAACCCTATCCTATTTTTAATTGGTTTGCTCATAGTTTGCTACTAAAATAAAGTTACAAAATAAATCCATACTGTGAACGTATTTACCTAAAAAATATTCGTCTTTCAATAAGACACTGAACAATAAACGCTGAAGGCAGGCAAAACAACAGAAAAAGATAAGATTAAAATTGTTACGATGTATGAGTACTGAAATGTATCGAATTACTTTCCATTGCTACTTTGTAAAATGAATCATCATTGATTAGACGCAGGCGAAATAATAAAAATCTATTTTTATTTCTTACACGAGAATTTGTAATCCCGTCAAGCTCGACGCGTGTTCTATGTAATACATACAATAAAAAATTGTCTCATTAGCGGAGCTTGAGATGTCACTAAGTCTTCGTGAAAGACGACCAATGCGGCGTTCGAATCTTAAGGCTATGGTCTCCTATTTTATGCCAAACGTGGCGTCTGATGTTAGCGTCAACGTTTAATTCCGTTCCGATCGACGTCTGAATGCAACGCACAGCGTCGGCGGTCAATACATCCGCAGCAGAGAATGGCGTTTTAGTCGCTGCTCGCGAGCGGTCGATCCGACTGCATCACTAATTTTTTCCCAACATTGATACTTAAATATTGTTTTTATGATTTTTGTCACTTTTATCATACACTGCATTAAAAGATTTAACTGCTTCTATCAACAATTAGTCTTTTTCTTTATTAAACCTCATCATTTTGCATGACGCGAGAGACGACCTTTACGCTGCAATGGTTCGAAATGACTAGAGACGCGACGCACAGCGTTTAGATGCCGCGTACGGCGTCAAGACGCCAACGTCGACGTGTGAAAGAGACCACAATAGTACATTTCTATAGTAAACATTGTGACGCAGCGTACGACCTAACGTGACGCAGCGTACAGCGTGAAATAGGAGACCATAGCCTAACATTATTTTCTTTTGTTTATATTTTTTGCATTTCCTTTCGACTATGACAGGGGGACATAATAGTCTTTTATTCAGAGCCTTTTCTCACAATTTGATTGTTCTTGTGTAAATAATCTAATTTTCAAGTCTCTTTACAATTCGATTTGATTTTGTATTGTGAATTTGTGATTGAATTGGTAATTGGAATGGAGACCGCGGAATTACAATTTAATAATTTATGAAAAGATCGCTCTATTTATTCTTATTATGAATTTAACTTAAATAAAACAATTAGGCACCTTCTTTTCTTGTTTGTAATATGTGTCAGAAAATTGTCGCGCGAAGAATTAAAACTAAATTGTTATGTTAACTGCAAGTAAACTGTAACTACAAGTAAAGCGCGCTTAGCATTTTGAGATAAAAATATTATACTAAATTGTGTGTAGTTTTCGGATATCTATGGTAGTTTTCAATAATGTATTAAATTAACTCTACAAACTCCAATAAAGATTGATAACGTGTCAAAGAGACTAATTAATACAAATTTGACAACTATTAATGAAAAAAAAAAAAAACATGCGGGCATAGTATATTATATCCTTCTTAATCAGTTTATGAAATATATTTTAAATTGGTCTAATATTGGGAGGAGCAAATAGGCGAGGGCCAAACCTCGACTTACGACTTTTTACTTAGGAATTTTCTAGTCTCTCCGACCGCATTTCCTTTTCAACATCCCGTTTTAAACTGAATTAAAAAACTTAAGATGAAAATTTCATCAGTGCGTCAAGAAGGACTTTCCTAGGGCAAAGATTTTCTAATTTCCTTTCCTGACCGTTTCAGGTAAGTTCATAATTTAATAGCTCTTTAGAGTTATTTTCATGTTAACGACAGAATATTGCAAACATCTTTCATTATGCATCGCGACCGAGAACTTTAATATAGGGAACTATTTTATGGTGTACGTACATTATTGGAAGAATTTAAATATTTCCTAGTTTTAATATTTAAAAGTTCGAAACAGCGAGGAATTTAATACTCAGGTATAAACGTGGGCTGCGTATTTAATAAAAGTTATACATATAGGTAGATAATTTGAATACCTTCCTATAAGAAACTGTAATACCCGCTGGTTTTCATTATCTGGGTAAGGGTAACAGCCCCGACTTACGGTCGCGGGTTTGAACCTAGTCATGCGCTTTACTTAGTGCAAACATTTCATCACCACTGCTCTCAAAACGGTGATGGAAAGCATCGTGCGTAAAGCGGCGGTCTTAGAACCAAAAATTCGATGAAATGTGCCATCTACCAATCCCTTCTGGGCCCGCGTGGTAGATTACAGCCCACTCCCTCTCGAAGAGAGGAGCCTGTCTCAGCAGTGAGAACATGATAGACAGATTATGCTTTACTTTACTTCCAGCATTATACATTTTTGAAATTTGTATCTTCGTACACCAAAATAGAGATGAATTTGACTTGTTTCATGATGTTGTATCCAGACCCAGCCGCAAAGTGCATATATGCTTAATGTTTCTAGGCGTAGAATTAAATTGTTTTCTAATAATGTATACTGCAAGTCCATTACTGTTTATAACAATTTACCTGATGGCTTCAAAACTCTCAGCCTCAGAACATTTAAATGTAAATTATTTAACTTTCTTTTAAGCAAATGCTATTACTCGCGATTTATTTGCCAAAAATGTAAACAAACATGAGTTTATGGAAAAAAAAATAAATCTTACACCATATAGTTCAGTTTACGCTACAACTTCAAAAAATTTATCAATTTTTCCACAGGGCTAATCACTCTGAAATCAACTTAATTACTATTAAAATAAAGTTGATATTTGTTTAACTTGAAATAATATTAATTTGAAACAAGTTTGAATAGACTTTAGATAATTATATATTTTAAACACATGTAAGACATGCTGTTTACCATCAACAAGGTAAGTTTGCAAGTCGTTTTTACAGAATTAATAATCATAATCCCAAGTAATGATTAGCGTCTGTTTAACAATACATTTTTGACGTTTAATTTAAACGTCTCTTAACTTTATGCCACGTTCGCACGGACGTAAAAATATCCCGGCGGGATTTTATCACTGCATTTTCAACTCTAGGTGTTGAGCCCAGGGTGTGAGGTGAATCCAACAGAGCGCATCCCAGGGCGTTACAAAAACACACTGCTGGATTTACAACTCTTGGCGCCAATCAGTGCGTTGAAAATCTAGTGCACGAAAAATCATCGCCACGGAAACAACGTGCCCGTCCGAACCTGCGCTAGGCAACGTTTATGTTTACGAGGGTATAACTTCAAAAAGATATCCCAAAAGCTCAACGACAGTTTTATAATGTCTTAAAACGTAATAAAAAATCCACCAAATATTTTGTACAAGGAAACCCCAATTAGGTACTAACTATTTCATCCTGAAGATTCTACAGTTAAGAATAAGATCATATCTCAGATCATTTATTAGGTTTTGTTATCTCTGGAGCCCTATTAATATGTTAAACTCCCTAAAATCCCAAATTTAAGGAGTACCGACCTATGCCAAACATTATTAAAAGAAACATTAAGCGAGTATCGTAACGCCTATATTTATTAAAAAGCTGTTCATCGCTTCTTTTCAACCTACGTTTTTCTGTATACAATGTACATAGAGCAACAGTGGAACTAAAACCAGTACACACGTTTTAAAGCCGCGTCCATTAAAGCGATGATGCTGCAAACACAGATGGTATTGATGGCCTAGTTACCAACCAAGATAACCCACTTCACTCGGTTACCTCTACCGTGCAAGGGTTATAAACAAAATACGTGAAACTGAAACCGAAGGGGTGTACCATCCATAATAACGTCTATACCCGTATACATATAAACAAGAAAGCCGAGGAACGTTGATTCAAAGATATTTCCAATTTTCAAAAGTGTCAGCCAGTTTTTGTGGACTTTTTTTTTGCGTCCCGATTTGTCCTTTTTTGGTACCATTGAACAAGCCCGGGGCGAAACATTTCCACAACAACCAAAGTTTTGATCCGGTGACCGCCCGCCTACTTCGGTAATATTTTTCTGAACAAGTTTGGTACTGCGTCATTGATATTTTGTGTAATAGGTATTCTTATGCCAAATGAAGAAACGTATTGACATCAAACAACTGATATTCTTATGTAATGTTGGTTCTTTAGGCCCAAGACTTTGAACGGATGTAGCAGATACAATAGGCAATCTTTCGCCAACATTCAGTTCAGAACATTTTACTAAATGACCTAGTAAGTAGGATTTACTAAATGAGTCAAAACGCATGGTCCGTTCAATATTACGACCGTCTCACTTACATAACAATTAAACAAACTGCTGCGCCATTATAACGGGCAGTTACAAAGTGACCCACCACTAAAATAGCCCTCAAATTTAGCGAGGTGCTTAATAAGTACCTGGCAACACGAAAAAGCACTTAAAACATTAAATATGGAGGCAAATCGTGGCACCATGAGTTCATATTCGCGACGCGGTAGCACCACGAAATATTAATATTGACCGGACACCTCTCCCTTCATTTTATCGAAGCAAACAACCAATGCCGAATGCTCAGAATATAGAATAAACCAGAAAGCTCGTATTCGATCATTATAATTATATGCCGCACTATGTCCAAAAACAAAAGAAACAGCCTCTCTTCCAATATTTATATTTGACCATTTTTGTGGAAAAATATAGTATGCGCTTTGCACGCAGAAATCAATTCGAAACAAATGAAATTGTTTAATTTGTAATATGATAATGGATATCGGAATCACTTATACACGTCATATTAGGAAAAAACTAAGGTAGATCGAGTCGACATTGTCTATCTGACTACCCCTGAGGAGAAATGGCGAAACAAACTCAGGGGTCCAATTCTCTTTTAAAGTCTAGACATAATCTTGGTCAGAATGTAGATTAGTGCCTGAAACGGATTTTTGAGGAAAGAACCATACAGATTTGAGTGGGCCAGCCCAGTCAGTGTATGCATTTGTCAGTAATCGTGTAACTCAACTCAGAACTTGAAGAGCTTAACGATTCGACGAACAATACCAAAGCCAGTAATGTCAAACAATACTATTCGAGACTAGGTTCTGTTTCCTAGTCTTACGCACGTTCGCGGCTTCTAGTTCGTTCTGTATTCTATGGCCAAATGTTATATCGTAGTTCGAACGGCCCCAGGACTGGACAGCCAGAAATCAGGCTCACTCTATATTAGTTTGAAACTGTTATTACTTCTACGAGTAAATAATGATTTAGCGTGTATTTGGGGAGATATCGTACCGTACCTATTAATGGGAAATTTTGTTTGTTGACGGTCCGCCAATGCTCACAGACGCGGTATATGAAATGCGATATATCCACATTTGTTTTCACGTTCAATAATTTGAGAATATTTTTAGTTGAATGCTGTATTCGAACTGAATATTTGATTTCATTTATGCAGTATCATATACTGGTTCGTGCGTGCGAAAGCATTCATGGACAGCGCTATATTGGCTTGAGTTTATAATACCTACCTACTTTTATTTTGTAGCCCGATACGTCATTGTGATATCACTCAAAACTCTGATGGTACCTACATGACAAAAATAACCTTGATATGTGTGTCTCCGCAATATGTTAAACATCAATGTTTGAGCAGTACAAATGACCGTGGTCCCTCGTGCTACTTTTATCCAAAATTCGTCGTCAACGTTACCTTTCCCTGGTACCTACCTACCTCGTTTACCTTCTCTTCGCCATTTTCTTTTGACCCACTCACCAACACATTATCATACTTTTCGTTGAAGATCAACCTCCGTTGTTGAGACTACATATACTATATACTTACTTGGTGTGTTGGTAACGCACCTCATTATCTGTGAACAAAATAAAGGATTTTATTATTTTCTGAAGGAATAATAACATATACGAGATATATTCGAAGTAGATGTCTGATGTACAGACGCCAGCACATCAAGCTACCCGAAACTGTCAAATTTTCCCAATCAACTTTGAACCTTATGCTTTAGCGATAAAGTTGAAAATCTATTAAAGAAATCTGACAGATTGTGGTAGGTTGATGTGCTGGCGTCCGTACATATAATTAAAGTTTTCCCAATTTGAGAGCTCGCGGACGTGTTAAAGGGACGCCCATTGTCAGTTAATAGATACGTTTCAAAGGAAAAGGGTAGGCCTTTGTCTAGCAAGAAAATTACTAAGTGACCATTCAAATGTATGCAAACGTATCCAAATAAAGTTGACTATTAGGTATTACGTCATTGAAAAACATTCAGGGACATCCAAGTTATAATGTATGAAAATCCTGTTCGGACCTTGTGCTCGGATTACAAAGAAAAGCACTCACAATATTGAAATATTAAGGCTCTGTATTCTCTCTTTCTATGTTTATTACGCTTGTTTCAAAATCCGTATTTTATTTTGTGCCAGCAAAAGTATTATTCTATAACATAAATAACATTCAATGCCTGAATGCAATTTCGCTGTAAAAACTATGAAAGGAAATTGGTAAATACGAGTACATGAACTAATACTGCGTGGGAGGTCCAATTTATATTTTATTTATCTTGCTCCAGAGTAAACGTCTATTTGAAGTTTTATATAAAAAAAACATTTTGCGATTTTTGGAATATTTAAAATTGAGTGAACTATGTAAACTTGAGTACCGTGTCTATATACAGGGTGGCATCACATCCACGCACAACCTATGACTAAACATTTCTGCGTTGAATTTTTCTGTCGGTTAGGTATTACAATAAAAATGCTGTTTGCTACAGAAGTGCAATACCTACGCGGTCAAAATGTAAGGAACAGCAAATTGGGTCCAGATTCATGTACTGAATCCATAGTAACAGGTTGTTTGTCGATGTCCGTGCCACCCTGTATAGTTATGATGATTAATCGTAGTTTCGTATGTTACCAGACCAGATGTAAACCCCTATTCTGGAACGCTAAGATTACAACCCAATTCTGTTAGAGATTAGTATGGAATCTGTGAATTTTGAATCGAGATTCATTACTCGATAATACGGGCCCTAAAGTGTAGCTTCATTAAAGTGTCAATATTTAATTGCTTTTGCTTTTGGCATTAAAATAATTGACGAGTCGTACGAATTAATAATTGAGTCCAGTGGAGGTAAAATAATAATGATTATATTTTGGCCATCAATTTAAATGTCAAAGATTATTTATATTGATAAACGCTAGGTAAGCAAAACGGATTGAAATTATGTAACAGATTGATGAACGAAGAATACAGTAATCAATCAAGCTGCAATATATTTTTAATAAAAAGTATTGTGTGTTTTAATGTTAATTATGATATTAAATGATTGCAATAACACGAACGAAAGTAAATATGTAAAATATTTGATAAAAATTCATAATGCAACAAATTACGCAATAATATTTCTATAACAGATCCTCCTTTTAAATCTGTAATACCATAAACGCATACAATTATATGAGCACACTTCTTTATTTCCTTTAGGTAGGTACCCAAAAATAATGTAATCAAAATAATAAATGAAGATTTTTGTGGCACAATAATTATAGAAAAATACATCCATGGAAAGGAAATCAGAACTGCAGTGTGCACCGCGAAAAACTGACGTCGAAACGGCACGAGCATTGAATTGAATCCAATGACCAGGATGACTCGGTGAATAACATGGTCAAAATTATCATATAATAACTTAACGTGTTTTATTTGCTTAGTTCCTTACAATCTCATCATCGTCATCTGACTAGACTTTTCCCAACTATGTCGGGGTCGGCTTCCAGTCTAACCGGATGTAGCTGAATACCAGTATTTTACATGGAGCGACTGCTGACCTCCACAACCCAGTTACTGGGTAATACGATACCTCTATAGCTTCCTTACAATCTAATCTAAAAAAAATATCTTAACACCGATCCGCTCGATCATCTCCACAATTTAAAAACATTTCTCAACTCAGATATGGATCGCAAAAGAAAAACAGCAGACGTTTTTATCTCGAATTCGTTGACCTGAGAAAATATTTGCCGAAGTAGAAAAGTTAAGAAATAATGACACCAACCAAATGATTAAAAAATCTCGCTGTGTTCAGAATTTCGTGTCGGATTGTGAGAGACGGTGAGACAAAGTATAATGGACAGGATCATGGCTGAATTTAATATTAAACACTGAAGCTTTATAACACCTTTTTGCGAATTAACAAAATAATGTTGCTACCTGCGAAATATCTAAGGTTGCCTTCTCATCTTTTTCGTTGGTATAAGCAGCTTAGAGATAGCGTGGACGCAACGAAAATGCCGCATCAACGCGTCGTCGTTTTGGTACAATATGTCTACCTGACGCTAGAGCGCAGTGTACCATACATTTAGACAGCTTCAATGCGACTTCAATGCCTGCAAGGACATACAATAATTCTGATTTCAAACATTCTCAAGCTCCAAGACAGTTTTGTTTGTATTCCTAACAATACCACTACCAACTGGCTCGAACAAATGTATGAAGCTTTCCATAAGTCTTCATACCTTTGTTCAAGCCAGTTCGAGCAGTGATCGGGTCTTTTCCCAGTTCGAGACAAAAGTCTACCTAGTAGAAGGAAACATGTATTTTTTAATAAACCAATTTCCTTAATTAAATTACTTCGACACGTTTGCTCATCCATTTCGTTCACAAAATTAATATGAAAATTATATTAATCAATCAACCGTTTCTCCCTAATGGATGTAATAAAAAATGTTGGCCATTTGTCCACGGACTCACCATGACAGCGCGCAGCGCCATTATATTAGCTAAACACTACGCAGGGTATGTTGTATAGTATTTTAGTGATGGGCCGCTCTTGCTTAACACGGAAAATCGATATTTTGTGGTGAGGCCATCTATTCGTGTTCATATAAACCTCTTACGGAATTCTAATATTGCACTGTGGCCACAGAGATCAAGCTGATGTACGCTGGTCTGGTGGAGTTTCGAAAATGGATAAAATAAGAAACGAATATATCCGTGGTACTTTTAAAGTCGCTAAGATTCACCAAAGGTTCAGGTTCTATCCGCGATGGTAACAAAGTCGTCCTCCCATCTCACCGCCGGACGACCGACACTTCGTTTTCCAGTCCTTGGATGCCACTTGGCCACTGCGCCTTGCCAGGTGTGCTGCCCAACTCCGTTTAAGCTTTTATTATTGTGTTGATTATTGGTTTCACAAAAATCCTTTGCCAATAATATTCTCACGTATCGCATTTAAACTCTAACCAATAATCGCCAATTTATTTTAAAGGCTCCCGATAAAATTACCATCGAAAGTATTTTGCCCATCCCTATCACCTTTGTAACTGCCGGGGCCAAAACTACATTTATTATAACGCGGCAATTTAGAACACAAAGCAGGATCACCATTCTATGTGTGCTTAGTCGCTTAGCGATCCCATCATTGTTATTTCGGTCACGGATTTGTCGTACGTCCCTAACGCCATTCTCCTAATGGTAACGGAAACTATGATTGAATCTTTGTTGGTCACCGAGTTTGCTGTATCATTGCCTTTACTATAGTTATGTAAGCCTGGTACTTTTATTATAGTTTTTAGACGTTTTCATGGGCAATAAACTACTATAATAATAAAGCTGAATTTGTATGTTTGAACGAGCTAATCACTGCCTCTACTGTTACTTAATCAAAATCTTAAATTCATTGATTCACTGACAGGCACGCACAGCCGAAACCGCTGCAGTCTAGAAGCATGTTTTTGCACAGGAGTTCCTTATAGAACTAAAATGAGCCAGCACTAGGAAATGGTTTTTGAAAATACATAAATGGGTTAAGGTGGAAGCGCTAAGGTAGCCCGCGAAATTCAAATTTTCTTACGTTTTTTGCAATTTGCTGGTCAGTATTCTCAAAGACCACGTAAGTCCAAAGAATGATGATTTCATGAAACAGTTATTCTTTGGACTTACGTGGTCTTAGAGAGTTATGTTGATGACTTTAATGATTATAATTCTGTAAACACATATTTCTTACGGCCGCGATTCATATATTAATCAACGTACAACTTAATACTGACCAGCAAATTCTAAAAAACCTCAAAAAAATTGAATTTCGCGGGCTACCCTGGCGCTTTCGCCTTAAGAAAGGGATGAAAGTTTGTATGGATGTTTGTAATTTATGTCGATGAGAAATCCCATCTGACTTGTATTTTTAGAAGGTATTAAAATTCTTTTTATCACATCTATTCAAAAAGAGCTTGTGTATTCTTAGTAAACAGGGACTAAAATACCTCTTTAATCCCTAGGGACTAAAAGTGATTTGAATTTGGAACGTGGATTTTGTTATTAAAAGTTCCAATCACCAAAGAGATCAATCACGAACATTGTATAAACAAGTAACAGGCTGTATGATAAAGAAAAAGGCACGCGAGGCAAATAAAAAAAAAAACTATAAAAAAGCGCGAAAAGCATTCTGCCTTCGTTCGTAATTGCTTACTCAAAATTGTACGTAAATAAATAAACGTATAGTACGTTTATTTATTATTCATAAGTTGCACTTACTTATTTTTTATTAGAGTGTAATAAAAAGTAGTGTCCACCTCGGGAGCAACACTATTTTAAGCTCGAGTGACGTACTTTGAATCCCTCGCTGCGCTCAGGACTCTACTTTAGAACCCCTCGTTGTGCTCGGGATTCTACTCTACATAGAAAGAATTCTTCGCTCCGCTCTGCATTCAAAGAAACACTCTCGCCTTCAAAATAGTTGTTTGCTCCCTTGGTAAACAATCTACTATTATTATTTAGACGCGCGCGCTTTGTGGCGCTATTAAAGGATGCATGGAACGATTTGGGGGAGGCCTTTGCTCAACTGTAGGACATTGTAAGCTAAATTAAAAAAAATTGGATCACTTTTTCTAGAAATGGTCAATAAACATATCATTTTCATTCACTTCACCTCGCTTCGTAACTCAAAGGCTTTATTAAAAACCCAAAGCTCTATTTTTTCGTCGAATTCAATATAGCGTTGGTCAGGGACAATACTAATGGAAAATATATTACTAGCTTATTCATTTTCCAAGGTAAATAGCAAAATCAAATTGAGAAAACAAAAAGTTAATAACGTCCAACTCCCTATAGACTGGCCAGATGAGCTTTGCTTTCTGCATTGTTCGTAAAACGAAATTATAGGTCCTGTCGCTTGTATTTACTATTATTTATTGCGATATATTTTGTGTTCTTTGTATCTATACGCTCGTTATTCTGTTGAAAATGAAATTTTTAACAATTTATCACCTGATTTTCGGAACAAACTTATAGGGGTTTAACAATTTATCACCTGATTTTCGGAACAAACTTATAGGGTATACCCCTATAAGTTTGTTCCGAAAATCAGGTGATAAATTGTTAAAAATTTCATTGTTTGTTTAACAAAAAATCAGTTATATTAATCGTTGCACAGGGCCGTCTTTACCCGGGGGTGCCAGGGGTGCCAAGGTTCCCTCTGCTGGGATACAGGCCTCCTCTTAGTGAGAGGGAGTAGTCTGTAATCCACCACGCGTGAGCAGTGCGGGTTGGTAGATGTCGTATGTTTTCGAATTTTTGGTTCTAGGACATACCGGTTTCCTCACGATGTTTTCCTTCACCGTTTTGAGAGCAGTGCTGATGGAATAATTTACACAAAGTAAAGCGCCTGTCTGGGTTCAAATCTACGACCTACAACTCGTAAGTCACGGCCGTTACCTTTGGGTCACCACTGCTCGTCATGAATCCTTAGTTCACCGGTAATTTGTTTTTCATCCCATCTATTCGAAAAGGACGACTTGGTTCGCCTTTAAGTGCACCCAAAGGTGGTCTTTTCTATAAGAAACTTTTAGCGGGCAGTAATGAGTTTTTAATCCTCTTTATAAGTGCGCCGCAATTATCTTTGCCGCGCACTTTTTGAATTTGGAACATCATAGTGTTCAGCGCCAAAGAAATCGAACGCAATGTTTGAATAAAGACTGGCTGGTACGACGACTCATAGTCGATCTTAGCGCCGGCTGAATAAAAAAAAAGAAATCAAATTTAAAACGCGCGGACTATAGCCCGCGTTTTCGTCAATTTTCACGGATTGTTAGAAATTCATGGTTTTGTTTTGAAAAATGAGTTCCTCAAGTGACAGTGAAAGTATAGAGTTAACTCCTGAAAGTATTAGAACTGACGCAAGAAATGTGATGAATAATCTACTACCTATTTTCATAATTGCGAAAATGTCTCTAATGTAAATATAAGTTTTTAGTTGTTTTTTATTAGATACTATTTAATTTCAATTTAGTTGTTACTCTATGTTTTATCAAATAATAATATTACAATAAAATATGAGGCGCCTTTTATTTTCTCATAGTGGGTGATGAAAAGTAGAGTGTATCACTCGGCCGCAAAATATATTTTTGGCTCGGGCGACGTACTTTGAATCCCTCGCTACGTTCAGGATTCTACTAAAGAATCCCTCGCTACGCTCGGGATTCTACTCTAGAATCCCTCACTTCGCTCTGGATTCAAAAAAGCGCCCTCGCCGTAAAAATATTATTTTGCTCCCTTATGATACAATCTACTATTCTGGCTGAGAGAGATTGGTCTTATTACTGCCCTGTAAATACGCTGTCCTAACACAAATTGTGCCTTGATAGATTCGTGGAGCGGATTCAGTTCAGTGTTCAGTCTTGATTTGTCTGAATATTGGAGGTGCTTGGGGGAGGCCTATGTCCAGCTGTGGACGTCTTTCGGCTGAAATAATGATGATGACAATTAAATATCGCGCGTACTAAACTGATAAGTATTTTCTACTAACCACAAACTAACTAAGACTAACGGCCGATTTGTAGTCATTCCTGCCCTCATAATAACTAACTGCGACATTTAATCCTACCTACAAACAAAAAACAAAGTCAAACAGACAAATGACGAACATAACACGAAATAGAAAGTGGAATCTGTTACTGTAATAGGTTTGTTAATTTCTTACTAAAATGGCTGTTTTTGAACAGGAGTTTTAGTTAGGGTTTTGTAAAATATTGTTACGTATTACCTATTAGCGTAGTTTTTCATTTTCCTGAACATGTTAGAAACCCCTTAAACTCTTTTTGAATAGGTCCTGTCATGGTGCAGTAGTGGCTCAGTGGTAATGGCCCCAACTTACGACTTGTTGGTCGTGGGTTTGAACCCAGGCAGGCGCGTTACTTTGTGTAAATAATTTCATCACCACTGCTCTCAAAACGGTGAAGGAAAACATCGTGGGAAAAGCGGCTTGTACTAAAACCAAAAAGCCGATGACGTGAACCCGCACTGGGCCCGCGTGGTGGATTATTGCCCTCTCCCTCTCACTGAGAGGAGGCCTGTGTGCTAGCAGTGGGAAAATTATAGTCTGATTATTAAGGCTCCTTCAAACAGGCGCGACGCGCGACGCGAATCGCGCGCGACACAAAGGCGCGTTTGTGTCGCGTGTCGTGTCGCGCCTGTTTAAAGGAGCCTTTATGCTACTCTAAACATCTTATCAACTTGTTTTTATTCAGAAGGAAAATTCTCTTTATTTTCCTACACTGCTAATTGAAACTCTTTCCCAAAAGATGAATTGAAATTCTCCATTGACCTCAAGATGTAAATAAGACAAAATCTAATATTTGATGCAATGGGAGTACTCGTCAAAGAAAATTCGAATCTGGCCATCCTAAAAAGATAACCTTCACTCAAAAATTATCATAAAGAAACAGATTATGGTAATGAAAATCGGATACGATTAAATAATGTTTTTATTCGTAAACAACTTTTTCAGACAATCTAACTTTAAATTATTCTGTAAGAAGGTTGTTATAACGAGGCTAAGGACAGGTAAGTCCAGTTTGATTCAAAACTCCGTCCTGTGGTGACTGTGCGCCAGAAATAGGATCATTTACATACATATCTCGTGGGTGTTGAGAGAATTTTCTAAAGGTTTGCACTCGAGCCGAGGGTAAGGTAAAGTGTGCCTTTACCACTTAAAAGAACTCGGAAACAGTAAGCCATAATTTTATTTTCTTGTAGACTCTAGAGAATTTTAAGTGACCACTGGGTCACTAATTCTTAAGGGTTATTAATAAAACACTTCGACAAATTAAATATTAAACTACATTTACTAAGCATTTGTAAATTTTTCAATGCTCTAAGGACGTTTTACTGCAATACGCGTATATTCATCCATAATTATATAGTCCTGTAGTCAGTCATATATGCCTAAAGTTATCTGTGAAAATTTGGGATCGAATATTACCATCATCATTATCATTTTAGCCGAAAGACGTCCACTTCTGGACATAGGCCTTCCCCAAGCATCACTTTGACCGGTTTGTGCTTCTCACTTCCAGCGGATTCCTGCGATCTTCACCAGGTCATCGGGCTGTCTTGAGGGAGGCCTTCCAAGGCTACGCCTTACGGTACACAGTCGCCACTCCAGAACATTTCGGCCCCATCGGCCATCTGTCCTGCGGGCAATGTGCCCTGCCCACTACCTTCTTCAGGCTATGTCGGTTGCCTTGATATTTTATGAGGTCAACTGTGAGTGTGACTCATCTGCATTATCTGCCTAGCCTTTTCCCAACTATGTTGGAGTCGGCTTCTAGTCTAACCGGATGCTGCTGAATCCCAGTATTTTACATGGAGCGACTGCCTATCTGACCTCCACAACCCAGTTACTGGGTAATACGTTACCCTTGGTATCGTAAAGTAATTTTGTTTCATTAGCTCAACTGCGACTAATGAGAAAAAATTACTTTTTCTATGGTTATAAATCAAATTTTGATTTTCCCACAGTTTTTAGTCACACCACATTTTAGCAATTTCATCTTTCGCTTGGGTTAATTCTGGAAACCAAAAATACATTTAAAAAAGTATAAGATTAGATGGTAAAGCTGGCTCATAACATCAAATTCTTCTTAAATCATACATTATAAACAATTTTACATTCAAACATGTTACTCTACTTCATTATAAAGTGTGTTTTCAAAGAAAAGCGTCGGGATAACCGAATTAATATTAATGAAGGCAAAATAGCCTAAAGGCTTGGGTGCGAGGGAGGGCAGCGGATTCAAATCCGACCCTTGAAGCATGACCTTATTGTGAGTGAGCCTATTCCTAGCACTGTAAGAAGATTTTTTTATACATTTTATGGACACAATGAAAGACTGGTAGGAAGGTCACGCTTTGTAGAAAATATAAGTCTTCGTTAACAGAAATGTCCAATGCAATGCAACTGAGGAATTTTGAATGGGTTTCCCTTTTGGAAAGAAGTTCTTTAACGCGGTTTCGATAGGAGTTCACTGGTAGAACTCGTCTCGTAACAAAAACCGTTATGCGACACTCTCTCTCTCTCTGTCTCTTTCTATTATATACGAGTGTGTGTGTGATTTCTTGTATTGCGTAAGGAATTTGTTTCCTGACGGAGGTCCACCGAGGCACGTTTGATTTTTAGAAATCGGTTAGTAAATTCACTTCTAATGAAGAGGAAGCACGATCATTATCACGGCTCTTTCCAATAGGCTATTTGACAGTATGAATAATAAAGTGTTAAATGCTGTTATCCACATTTATTATAAATTTATAAAGGTATTTGCAATCATCCGACTTAAATATAATGGCTATTTTATTTCAAAATCCCTGTTAAAAAGTTATTAATTTCTAAATAATGTCACGTGATACAAAACAGTCAGGATTGGCTGAATCTAAGATGACGTCACAAAAAAGTAGTCAGATCTGTCATTGTTGCAGTCTTACGATTTTTGATCTGTTTATATAAGATTATAAAATATTATCGTGAAAATTTGTGGTATTTTACAATCTCCATCGTATATTTTGGTATTCCACTCCATCATGGATGTCAATTTTGTGAAAGCAGACAGCAGAAACTTGCCCAAAGTGGACGCAATCATGGTTGGAATGTTCGTCAAAAATAACCCCGATTTTTATTCTGCAGAGCTGAGAAATGTAAAAACAGCAATGTATTGTACCATAAATAACACTACGTAAGTAACCTTAATCCTGCGAAGGTGAAATAATAGTCTTTCTTTCAGTAAGTAATAGTTTTTTAGGTTATGAAGAATAAATTTTGTTTACAGTAAGTATTTAGTTTCCATTCTCAGGGCTGCACGAGAATCTTATGGTGACGATGCTATTGGGTACGTACAACTACGTCGTGGATCAGGACTTTGTTCCTGCGAACAAGTTGTAACCACTTTCTACGCATTTTGGCATTCTTCGGCACATGAATAAACAATTTTTCCGGAGTTTTTTTTTGACGTATTGGTGCAGTTTGGCATTGCATACTATTTATAATTCATTTTCTTATTAAACAGTAGAAAAAAAGCAGTACCAAAGCACTTGGGAAAGATTTGACTTATTGAAGTGTGTTTTGTTTACTGTGTTGTGACGTCACATGGAGCTAATGCCGCCATATTGCTCGAACTAACGTTTTGGCGGGATAATTAAACCATTCATTTTTAAGTTTGATTTTCTAACGAAAAACATCACAGAATTAAAAATAACTACTTTTTGTGGGTTTCTTATACACTACTAAATAATCTGAGATGGATTGCAAAACCTTGTCAAATACCCTATTGTGATGGACTTTCCAGACTTAACAAGTCACCTTTCAAACATAAAAATAATGATCAAAATCGGTTTAGCTCTTTGGAAGCTACAATAGCGCAGACAGACACAGATACGTTAAACTTATAACACCCCTCTGTTTTTGTCGAGTTTCCTCTCGATATTTAATAATTATTATAAACCTTAATTCCAGTCCTACTGTACCCAAACTTCTACAGGTAGGTATGTGTATTGTGCATCAACTACTCACAATGGAGTCGACACGGTAAATTACCGCACAAAATACCCCGAGGTTAGGTTTGGTTAGGTTCCTATCCCCCCCGGTGGGTACGCGCATCGAGGCGGGGGGGCTCACGGGCTCAGTAGCCGTGGTTTGAACACCCACGGTGAAGCGAAGAGGAACCCGAGGAGGGGCCGCTCGTCAGGGCTTTTGCCGATAAGTCGACGACGTAGCAGCCAACAAGTAGTTTACGCTGCCGCTTTAGCGACATCGCGGCGGGAGGGGAGTGCCGGTATCGCGGTGCGCCGCTCTCCCTACCTTCTGATGATCGTCGCCTGTCGCCACCGTCTGATGACGGACGCGGCGGGGCCGCAGGGGAGGAGGAGTGTTGGTATGACGTTGGCCGCTGAGTGAGTGCTAACGCGTGCCCGTGTTCCCGACGTAAGCGGCAGAGGAGGACACCGTGGAGTTTTAGAGATTAGAGTCCCACATAACTGCACTATCTCCCCGTGGT
Organism: Luperina testacea; assembly: GCA_927399505.1. NCBI lineage: Eukaryota > Metazoa > Arthropoda > Insecta > Lepidoptera > Noctuidae > Luperina > Luperina testacea. The sequence continues at coordinate 8,741,891 of OV656768.1, read as the reverse complement.
AGTGCAGAATGCATGAGCATTTCTCCACAATAAAAAAAATAGTTAGGTTACTTTAAACCCTTTACACAAGAATAAGGATGCAAGAGCGAGCGAAGGGCACCCCGAAGTTCAGTTTGGTTTGGTAAAACAGCGAGCGTTTGTAAACGGACGACGCCGTTTCTAAAACGCGGAATCATACAAATTGCCTGCGACATAATATACACTTGCTGCATCTCGATTCTCAGGAATTCGTAGATTTTATTTGTTTTTATTTCAAACATCGAATTGTTTACAAAAGTGTCCAATGATGGCTTCGTTACTTTTCTTGTTATTTGTTTTGTTCATTAGCGGATTTGAATAAAGAAAATGTACACTATTTACGATTTGACATCCTTCATAGTTTACAAATAGGTGTCCCGGATATTTAGTTATAATATTCTTTTATAGTCCAAGATCCCAGGGCCGCCAGACCATACTTATTTTCTCAGAAATGAAATGTATGGGATGAAGTAGTGTTAATATGCGCATTGAGTGTATGCATACCTGCTAGCTTGGTCAGACGGCCAATTCACAGGTCCCAGGTGCGAAAGGCAGGTAAAAACAGCACTCACTATTCTTAAATTCTCAGAGCTGATTCTTACATATGTTTTAGAGAATATTGTTAGAAATTAGTGATTAATACTGCCGGACACTTTCCGTCGGCACTAACTTTTACCGGACGCTTCAAAGTTTCCAAAAAAATAATGTACCTAACTTAACTTATAATCTCAATCTTGATTTTTATATATAATACTCAGGGAACTATTTCAATATTTTTTGTAAGCAGCCAGACCAATCTGAAGGGCCAAACATCCCCCCGGACACACGGAAGTGTCCCTATGCGTATGAGCGCGAACGTGACATGATAATAATATTCATATTCGTATGTTAATTACGAAAAAACCGATTAAATAATGTTTTTTATTGTACATGTACAATAAAAAACATTATTTAATCGGTTTTTTCGTAATTTTAAATACGGGTTCAAATGTATTCATATTATCATGTCACGTTCGCGCTCATACGCATAGGGACACTTCCGTGTGTCCGGGGGGATGTTTGGCCCTTCAGATTGGTCTGGCTGCTTACAAAAAATATTGAAATAGTTCCCTGAGTATTATATATAAAAATCAAGATTGAGATTATAAGTTAAGTTAGGTACATTATTTTTTTGGAAACTTTGAAGCGTCCGGTAAAAGTTAGTGCCGACGGAAAGTGTCCGGCAGTATTAATCACTAATTTCTAACAATATTCTCTAAAACATATGTAAGAATCAGCTCTGAGAATTTAAGAATAGTGAGTGCTGTTTTTACCTGCCTTTCGCACCTGGGACCTGTGAATTGGCCGTCTGACCAAGCTAGCAGGTATGCATACACTCAATGCGCATATTAACACTACTTCATCCCATACATTTCATTTCTGAGAAAATAAGTATGGTCTGGCGGCCCTGGGATCTTGGACTATTATTGTTTTGTGTTTTGATTATTTTTCTTTACTACGATTTTTAGCGTTGTCATTGCAAGGAGAAAATAAAGTGTGTTTTTTGTTAAATAGGTATTTCTCTACGAAAACGGCTTTTAACCTTCCTTAGGGTAATAGAGACGGAGAAGATCGTTAACTAGCTTGTGAAATATTTTGCTAAAATTCTAACAAAGGTAAGGAACGGTTGACTTGAAAGCGTGGCCTTCGATAAAATTATCGAGAATGACTAATTTCTTTAAAGAAATTATAGGCCGGGTCGTGTTTGATCTATCGATAACTGTTTAATTTGTACCTGACGTTTTAAGGCTGGTAGCACTTTGATAAACTACTTTGACTCAAATAATCTGAAAGACGAAAAAGTGTTTTACATTTTGTTGATCGTGTCTGTTACTGATGGAAATCAAATGAAAATTCAGTAAAAGGTAAATTCAATATTTTGAACTTTTCATTTTAAGATTATTTTACTGTTTATGTTTCAGAATGTCGAAAAGATTAATAGCTTTTTCAACAGCAGGTTGTCATATTTTAATCTAAGGTTATTATCGTCTTTTAAGAAACTCGTTTTGCATAGATTTAACAACTACTTTTCACTCACTACAGCAAGCGTATAGCATGACCACAGACGACACGGGTTTTGTCAACGAAAGAATAGACAAAATGACAGATTGTAGAAAGATTTCTACTGTATTAAGCATGGCAATGAAGAGTAGAAATGTTTCTATTCTTCAGTCTACAAAAGCATGACGACCAATTTTTCTCTACTTTAGACACTTGGGGGTAGAAACATTTCTTCTCAACAAGTGTCAAATAGTCTACGTCACAATGGACCTATACAATAATCTTATTTATTTATAGGTATATACTTTATTGTACACCAGAAAATACATAACAAAAAAATACGATTATGAACACAAAACATACAATGGGCAATCTTCATAATTATGTTGATTTTAAAATTTGCTCCCTATTGCTGTGGAAAAAATAAATATGCTTTTGTCTTTATAGAAACGCGAGGCCCGTACTCGGGCAGAAGAGATGTCGAGTTGGATAGAAAGAATTTTGTATATTCTTGGTAGAATAGAGACATAATGCAGACTACGCAAGCTATTGCAGAATATGCCATCACTACACAGATTATATATACGTACATGTACAAGTCATTATACCACTAGCTTCAAACCTGAATAAAGGCTAAATGGTCGGTCCCCGCCTGCATCATGCATGTTAATACAACCAGAAATTGCTTCGACCGCACAGTTCACAATGTTGTAATAATACACATCAGAATTCTCGAGGAATACATTTCTCAATGTCTCTCCTATCATTTGCGGTATATCTGTTGCATTTCACGAGCGCCTTGCAATATTTAAACCTTATGCCAATGTCATAAAAGTGACACGATACACGCGCCTGATTTTCGTGGACTATTACAAAGTCTTGTGTTTCCCAGAACTACTCTACCTATACGTCTCTATCCATTGCATCTAGACTATAATTGCTGTTCGAGTAATTGAATCAGATTTTTTCTCCTATGTCAGGAATATGAGTATTTTCGTCATAGTTATTGATTCTTTTATTTGTGATAGTATTGGAGACTAAAAGTTGGCTGCGTACAAGAGCAAAAAGATAATGAATGACTGTGCTAGGCAGTTTTTGGTATAACTTGATGGTTGACTGACATTAAGGGGCTTACAGGACCTAAACACAAAAAAACGCAAATTTTAGAAACAATAAAAGTATATGATCGACTACACTAAACAAAATTAGAAAAATATATGATATTCTTCAGGATATATGCTAGGTAGATAGTGTGTTATAAACATAATTCTAACTATTTTGATACGATAGAAAAAAATCATGAAGATACCTCTAAAAATATTCTTTTTACAATAAAAACACACACACATTATTCATATTAGTCTAAAAGCAATATACTAAAACACTAGTGTTTTAATTTTTTAGTCCAAACAATATATTTTTTGTAAAAAGATAATTGCTTCATATTTTGCAATAAATTACCAGCGTTGTGTCATCGCGCTTCTCTTTCTTTTCTATGCAATCCGACAAAAACCTCGCTTTAGGTCATATTGTGCCTAGTCGCCTTAATTACATATAAATGAACCTAATTTACAGGTACAGGGTAGATAAGTAATTACATTTATGCTCAGGTCACATGACCTCTCAAGCTCCGCTAATGAGATTTGATTTTGATTAATTAATTAAATATATAACAATTGAGTTTCTTTTGTATCGTGCTACATAAGGTACGCGCGAAGCTTGACCGGACACAATGCTGGCTACCTCTTTCCCTCTCTGTACCACCTTTGTATTGTTTTCTGTTCTTACAAATGTGCTGACCTTAAATAAGTAGGTACTTGTTTTTCTTTTGTCTACAGTGCGACCGGCAAGAAAATGCATTCTTGACCCCTGTCAGTTTCATACAAACGAATACGTGTTTTCCGGATTTGATCTTTATTAGCAGTAGCTAATAAAGATCAAATCCGGAAAACACGTGTTACACCTGTCAGTTTTACAATTCTAGTAAGAATTGTCGCACTGACAGTGACAATGAATCAATACTAGCACATAATATACAGCAGCATTAAAACAAAGTAAAAACATTCCCATGCTAATAGATACCACTCATATTTTGAAGCAAGTTTAACGCCTGAGTACTCAGAGTAATTCACAAATATGGATACTGTTATAAATCACACGTTATATTCAAACTTGAGGCCGGGATTAATATGGCCTTATAAATGTCATATTAGTGTGTTGTATTAAGCATACGAGAACCCACTTAAAAGGATTACTAAAGTTTTAAGTAATTAATGTTCGTTTACTTTGATTAATTGTTACAATTCGTATAACCTATCATGTTTTAATTTATTGCCTTAGTTTTTAATTTACTCCCTTAGTTTTTTTTTGTTACTAGGGTTCCGTACCTCAAAAGGAAAAAACGGAATCCTTATAGGATCACTCGAGTGTCTGTCCGTCCGTCTGTCACAGCTAATTTGCTCCGAATCCAATAGACCGATTAAGTTGAAATTTGGTACACATATGAATCTCTGTGACCCAAACACAGACGTGTAACGTAAATAAATAAATTTTGAATATGGAGGTCATTTTTGGGGGGCAAATAGAAAATTAAAAAAAACGTTTCGCAATCTGTACCGTGTCACATTCATCAAATGAAAGGGCTTACTGCGAAGATCTCAAATATATTTTTTCATAATTTTAAAGTAAATTGTATTAAAGTTATTAAAGAAAATAGACGATAATTGACCATTCCCTCCCTTATCTCCGAAACTACTGTGCCTAAAATTTTGAAAAAAATACAGTAAATGGTTCTAGTGGTTCTAGTAGTTCTAATAGTTCTATACGTAGGTATAGAACTATTTTCTGTATTTTTTACGCAGGCCACATACTTTTTATAGGTTTTCCTGTAATCTATAGAGATTACAGGAAAACCTATAAGAAATATGTGGCCTTAAAATAACATGGTAAATCTCGCAATATTGTGCATACAAACTTATATTTTCATTTGGAATGTATGGGAGAACCTATTTTTCAATTACAAAGATAAGTTTCTTTTTGTTATCACAAACAAATTTGGGTCAGATTAAAAAAAACATGGATGATAAAATATTCATCGTACATAACCCTCACCACGCGAGTTCAGCTCGCACTTGACCGGTTTTTTATTGTTTGCCTGAGTTTTCCGGAATATTACCCTCAGGGGCACCGCGAGAAGTATTTATGGTAGAAAAAAGTTCGCATGCTACGCGTAAATTCATGATGTGCACTGTACGTAAATTGTTAATGGTAGTGTTAACATTGTAAGGTACATGATAACCGTATCATTGACAAGCCTACCATATATCTTAAGGCTATGGTCTCCTATTTCACGCTGTACGCTGCGTCCCGTTAGGTCGTACGCTGCGTCACAATGTTTACTATAGAAATGTACTATTGTGGTCTCTTTCACACGTCGACGTTGGCGTCTTGACGCCGTACGCGGCATCTAAACGCTGTGCGTCGCGTCTCTAGTCATTTCGAACCATTGCAGCGTGAAGGTCGTCTCTCGCGTCATACAAAATAATGAGGTTTAATAAAGAAAAAGACGAATTGTTGATAGAAGCAGTTAAATCTTTTATTGCAGTGTATGATAAAAGTGACAAAAATCATAAAAACAATATTTTCAGTCAATGTTGGGAAAAAAATTAGTAATTTTCTCCTTATACGGTCGTCTTGTGCCTCTTCTTCCAGTAACAAATACACCATTAAAAGTTTTAGAACATCCATGATTGCAAAACCACTACCGTACCTACGCGACCGCTCGCGAGCAGCGACTAAAACGCCATTCTCTGCTGCGGATGTATTGACCGCCGACGCTGTGCGTTGCATTCAGACGTCGATCGGAACGGAATTAAACGTTGACGCTAACGTCAGACGCCACATTTGGCATAAAATAGGAGACCATAGCCTTACAAATAAATGTGTGAATTTGAACGTGGAATTTCTTGTTCCTCCGACCCACTACGGGTTGAATAATTGAACAAATGAGTATTCAAATTATCGTTTGTGTTTTATATATATTGGCCGTATCATTACCACTGTGACACATGAGTAGACAAACGGAAACTATAATGAGATTTCGTAGGGGTGGTCTTAACGTTAAGATACAGTTCCCCACTAACCATAAAAAGGCTTTCGTAAGACTGCGGTGACCGCCACATAGCGTCCGCTATTCATCGCCAAACGATGTCACTGAAACGTTATGAAAGTAAGTTTGTATAATAATAATAGATAGAATTTATTCAAAAATATAAGGACTAACGTTAAATACAGTTTTTCTTAAATCTGTGTCAAGTTCACCCATGATTTGTGTCTGAACTAGGTAATCCTGTATTTCAGGCGATTGGAGGTAACATTAATTGATTAAATAATCACATACTTATCATATTTACCTTATTGGTATTATGTAAAAAGGTGTATAAAATTATACCTATATAAAACGAACAATATTCACTTTAGCACAAGTAATAACTTCTCTGAGTCTTCATAGGACATAGTTTGAAGAGCCTCCATAAGGATTTTCTTGCAGTTACTATGATATAAGGAGTAGATGTTTCCTTTATCATTTAGCCTAATAAAGAGTAGCGGTCCGAGGCACATATAAAATTTGACTGTGAAAGCATGTTTTCTACTTTTTTGAGGGAAAACTATATTTTTCAGTCTCCTTTTTGTAAATTCGTTGTTGCAATGTTTCCCTAGAGAGCGTTTCTTGACATCGTAAAGTCAAACCACGATGCCATAACTTTCACTGCGGCAGTTATGTGTTGTCGAAGGAAACCAAAGTTTTAGCGGCAACGTCACCCAAACCGTCACCCATTCTCATCTTTTATCATACCTTCCAAAAACCTCGGAAACCATCTAACAATTTCCTTGAAATTCATAAGCTATATATTTTTAATAAAGCACGATACCATGACAGTATTGCATTACGGTGTCATTTGCGTACGTTGATTAAGCCGTGGGTGGGGACTTACGCCGTCGCTCATTGTTACTGCGTCTTCCACTATCATATTTTAGAGCGAGCATAGGTAATTTATTTCTGACATGGTGTGATATGCGTAACGTAACACTTTCTCGTGAAGGATTGTGTTAGGTAGGTACTTAGATGGTGGGTAAATAAATGTTTCACATTGCAGAATTCAATAACTTATCCGGTGACCTAGTCCCGTCCTATTAGGTACCCTTAAGCCTTCCCTAAAAGGTGTGTCGACATAGCCCGAAGAATTGCCAAACTTAAGTGGTAGTGGACAGAGCTCGACATTGCTCGCAGAACAGATGGCCGATGGGGTCGAAAGATTTTGCAGTGACGTCTGCGTACCGGAAGATGCAGCGTTGGAAGGTCTCCATAAGGTGGACCATCTCTTTAACCAGATGGGTGAATAACTAGGTAGCGTTGTCCGCCTTCGGCCGACGCCCGGTGCGCCTGCTGGAGGCCGGGTGAGTGGACGAGATCTCCCTCTCCCTTTCCGCAGCCTCCTTCTGCGAGACGACTGTTTCGCAGAAGGAAACCACCGCATCCCAGGATTTTTCGCTGCCGACCATCGACTTGACTACAGCCGGCAGCGACAGGCCACTGCCTACTTCTGAGAGGGGGGCACGGCGCGACTCCTCCCAAGCGGCACACTCTGCGCTAGCGTATGCCATGCCGTGTCCTCCCGGCAGTCGACGCAGTGGTGACACCGGGCATCCGGCTCTCTGTTTATGTGACAAAGGTACTTCTACAAGCAACCATGCCCCGAGAGCACCTGCGTCACACGAAACGACAGGGAGCCGTACTTCCTCCCAAGGACCTTCCTCCAGGACCTCGCGAAGCTGAGACCGACGCAGCTACATATGGCGCTGTATCAGCCACTTGCCTCGCGCCCCCGGTACAGTGACGCAAGTACTTTCGCTTCCAGATCCCAGGGCGGGGATCTAGCCAGTACGCAGGCCACCTCGTGGGAAATCGTGCGATAGCTCCTTACGACTCTAACAGCTATTGCCCTCTGCGGCTTACGCAGAACCCTGATGCTGCTTGCCGTCAGGTCAGTCGCAGTTTATAATAACCTAACCTACCTTTGGTCAGACTGAAAAACCGTCATTAAAAGATATTATGACAGAGAAGACCTCTGACATTTAGATTGTTTACTAGCAGACACGAGTACCTAATAAAAATCGAAACGAACGCAAAAATATAAAGCTAAAAGCTTCTCATTTTAAATTCGATCATAAAAACAGAAAACTCATCCGTTTTAATGAATGCTAACTCTTTTCTACATTTATATACTTATTCCTTTTTGTTTCATCGATACGTGGTCATGTTTGTTCGCATACAGTATCCACATTAAGAGCCCACTAATGAATCTCTGTAACAATATTAGAAAACTCGAAACTCATACTAATTAGCGAATACATTTTGCTTTCGGATACGTGTCCAAACTCAAATTTCTGTTAGTGATCTTTCCTTTAACAAGTATTTCACTTCAATGTACACAAAAAGAAATTGGCTGGTTCACTTTCATGTAACTTGGCCATTTTTCTAAAAGTTTATTAAGAAATACTAGTTTTGAAATTGAGAGGCCCGTGGCTAAATAATAACAGCCGCACAGGTTGATAGATCAGGTTAAGCTGCGCTTGTCGCGGTTTGTCTGTGGATGGGTGACCATCTTTACCCCTCCGTGCCTTGGAGAGCACGTTAAGCCGTTGGTCCCGGCTGTCATTCGTGGATATTTGACAGTCGATACGCGTAGTCAGAAACCCGAAAGTCTGACAACCAGTCTTACCAAAGGGTGTCGTATTACCCAGTAACTGGGTTGTGGAGGTCAGATAGGCAGTCGTTCCATGTAAAATACTGGTATTCAGCTGCATCCGGTTAGACTGTAAGCCGACCCCAACATAATTGAGAAAAGGCTAGGCAGATGCCTATTTTTGATATTGATAAACCTAGTTCACAATTTTCGCACAAGTGACGCCGCCTCGTTTTGTAACGAAGTTACTGGAATCACCAAAAAGGTCGAATAAGAGTGACACTGGCTGGTGACAGTCACTATAGCAGAGCGTCGCATCGATGGTTACTTGGCGGCTGTCTTTTGATGACAGATGATGTCAGAATCATCAAAAAAGTTGGATAAGAGTGACAGCGGCTGGTGACAGTCATTCTAGCAGAGCGTCGCCGCCGCCGTCGCATCTATGGTTGCGTGGCGGCAGTCTTATGATAATAGAACGTCATGTCGTGGGAGTTCCAATGCTTTAGGCATCTTCTGTGCACGCTCGTTACATCGTAGACCTCATCTATCGCTTTCCATTAGGCGTGATTGAGGTCAAGAGCGGGCCCATTCTACAATTTAATAAAAAGATGTTAGGGGAGCCTCTGTCGTTCGACACATCCACGACACAAATCCACGACGAACTACTATATTTCGGCACAATTCTCTGATGATATTAAATCTGCTGAACCACTAACACGATGTCCACTGCTGGTAAAGGCTATCCTGCGCCGTTATATCATTACGTAATTCAACTATCAAAAGAAGAAGTAACAAGTGTATTTTTTAAAGTGGTTAGCAAAACTTCACAGACCTAATGGAATCGGCAAATTGTAGCAGTAAAAACAGTTTTTTTTTTTTTTAAAAACGTTGCCCCACACTAGGAATTACTCCTGTATCGTGGGTGCGTTTACAAACATTTAAATTCACATACACAAACAGCCAGACCCGGAACAAATACCTGTAGGCAATACAAATATTTTTTCCGTGCGGGAATCGAACCCGCGACACGCAGCGCAGCAGTCGATCGCTCAGCCACTGCGCCAACCGTGTCGTCGAAAGAAAATCAATGATAAGTGCACTAGTAATACCATTGCGCCTTTTATATTCCCTGAAGGGACAAAGATGTACCTATAGTACTATCATAAAGTACTAAAGGTACCCACATTTCGCCAGTTTTGTTTAAGTCTCATGTAATAGGGGACGAACAATGCTAGTAATGTATAAGTCAACGGGGGCGAACAATTATAGTAATATATAAGTCAATGGGGGCGAACAATGATAGTTATATATAAGTCAATGGGGGCGAACAATGATAGTAATATATAAGTCAATGGGGGCGAACAATGATAGTAATATATAAGTCAATGGGGGCGAACAATGATAGTAATATATTAAGTTAATGGGGGCGAAGCATTGCCATCAGCCGGGCACAAATCCAGACTCCGGGATACTACTGAGAAATTTCAGATGGAAAAACCCAACAACATTTTGCCCGACCCGAGAATCGAACCAAGGACCTCATGCTCAGTAGTACCATTCGGGACCAGTAGATCAATGAGGCAGTCACACTAGTAAACTTCGTTTTATAAATAGGGCCCTGCACTGATCGTTTGTTCCATATACATTTGAGCTAGCACTTTACTTTAACACATTTCAATTTCTTAGATTGCTTTGTTAGATAGTCGATAATGTCTATTAGTTTGTTTCCCTAGAGTGAGCTCGATACTGAAGTAAGTAATATATGGCGGAGCAATTGCGATAGTGAGGAATAAAAATATTACTTTTTTCGTACTCCTGTGAGTATTAATAATGTCGAACTGAAAACCTAAAATAACATTTCAAAATATTCAATGTATACTTTCTTTTTTTGAGGATGGGAAATCATCAAATGACCCGTCCCGCTCTGGTTGGAGTGGAAGGGAGTATCAGACTCTTACTGACTAAAACCCACCCGTGTTCCTTCCTTAGCCCTTTATGTTCCGGGCCAGCGGTAACCCTTTCGGACAATCCCGCTGACCTTCAATGTATGCTTGAATTAAGAATTTGAGATAATTTTCAAGTTATGGAACAACAAACTGTATTCTAAGTTGATTTTTGAGTGACCATTTGTAACAAAAAGGTCCCAATACGTTTTCGGTTGCAATGGAATATGAACTTAGTTGAGTATGACATTCAGTTTGTTATTCCGTACCTTGAAAATGATATCATCTTAATTCAAATATAATTCTAATTGCTTTTATGAACCAAACTTGTAGAACAATCAAGGAAAGAAAACTACGTGGCAGTTTCAGCGAAACGTGAAAATTATAAAACGTTTTCTTTCTCTTTCTTTCCAAGTCTCAAAGATCAGCATACCAACCTAAAAGTTAAAACGAATTATTTTTACAGTAAAATAGGATTTTGGTTCAATAGAATTACCTACGTCTGGGCTATAAAGAGTTTATTCTTTTAGCCCACACTTTGTAAAAGCAATAACATTAATGTTTGAAATCTCCAGAGGTTTCGTCTGTATAAAGAAAAATGGTACTAATAAAATAATATTATACTTTTACAGTCTTATAAGGTTTTTACAACTGTTATAGCCCTGTAAGGTTAATTTTAAACAAAAATTCTAATATTTTAGATCAAATGAATGACTAACTAACTATACAAATAAATATAAAAAACAAATAGACACTTAGGCGTCGAAGTACTCGTCCACCTCGCTGTCCTCTGGTAACGTGCCTAGAAGACTGGCAGCATTGCCACGTTGAATGGCAATGCTAATTCTTTGGCAAAAGAACGATACATCCCTCTGGTCACGTGAAGTGTCGATCAGACGGACGGCGAGTTTCCTTACAAAGGAGACGCGCACTCGGGCCCGATGATCCGAGCTTTTCGACCCGAAACGGCTCAAATCTGTAGTACATAGGTTATTTGCACCACTAGAGGGTCTCAGCAGTCACAGTAGCGTACCTAGTGTGAATAGTTTGTTGTGTTAAATATTGTAAAACATATATACTTACATAAATTTAATTATCCAGTAACTTCTTAGCTGTATAAATAAATTTGAGCCATATTTAGACTAAGTAGGTATGTACCTAAGTATTATATTTCACTGACTTTTAGCAATTTTCCAATAGTATCTAAAATTACGAATATAACTTCGAGATCATTGGATTTCGAAATGGAAACATTATTAGTTTACAATATCATAAATGTGCTCTATTTTATACATAAAGTGGCACTTCTGTAAAATTGGTATTTTGTAGATCCGAAAATACTTATTTTAGAGCATGGCAATGTGAAAGCACTTTGCATTACGATACCTATAGATGTCGAAGTTTTCCAAAGCAATCTATGAAAGCTACATGCTCTAAAAAAACTTTTCATCTAATTTATAAGTCCTACAAAACTACGCGTACAAAATATTATGACTGGCGAAGCATCCTTTGGCCACTTGAAAGTCAAACCATGAGATCCGTTTTCTTCCTAAATAAATATTTAGTTGTTAGGGAGGGGCGCCCACGAGCAACTTTTGTCTTCGCAACTAATTTGTCTTTCACATCAAGTCTACGGGTGTGTTTCATACAAAGTGCCCGCAAGTAGGGACGCGACAGCTGGGAGTAATTTTTGTCCGCGGGTTTTTGACGCAACTGTCGCCCGTCTATTGGTTGCAATGCAAATGCACGCACGGCAACAAAAAAGTTGCCGGCTAGCCAGTTGCCGCTCAACCGAAAATTAAACAAAAAAATAGCGCTGCTGTCGCTCCCGTGTGCGCATCGTCCAATCTCGGCGAGGAGACAGCGACAGAGACAAATATGTTGCTTGGCAACTAATTTGCTTGTGGGCGCCCCTTAATTTAATTAAGCTGCAGTCGCAAAGTTTCTGATGTTTACAGTTATTTATTAAGCTACATAATAATTATCTATAGAGCCCCAACTGTCAAAGTAGAAACTTCCATTCCAACTAACTTGGACTTGAGTTTGTCAAACACTCTAAGTGAATGCTGGTATGTATGTGTTTCATAATGATTGTGTAGAAATGTGGGGTGTGTTTGTGTGTGTGTTACGCTGCCTATTCATTGTGTTAAGAGGGGCACAGCAGTGTGAACCAAGTGAATTGATAACCAAAATAGAATTTCACAAAATTAGCGGAGCCACTCCGCTCTGCTTTGCAAAAACCTACCTTGGTAAAACGCAGCATAGATTAGTTTTATATACTTCAGCTGCTGAACGTGATGCGGAGAAATAAGAAAAATGTCGTGAGGAATGTGGATGAAGAGTAGGGGAAGACCAAAAAACGATGGATGGGCTGTGTAAGAGATTATACGGCTAGAAAGGGGGTGATTGGGTATGCTGAGATAACTGCAATAGAGAAGTCTAAAAGAAAATGTGGCGAGGTAGGAGGGACTTTTGCCTGAGTAATCATCGTGACATCCGCACGGGTTAAGATACGCTTGTCATGGTAGGTCCGTGAATCTTTACATACCACGCCGTTAAGCCATTGGTACCGGCTATCATTTGTGAATCTTTGCCAGTCGTTACGGGTCTTCAGAAGCCTGAAACTTTTATAACAAGTCTTACCAAGGGGTATCGTATTACCTAGTAACTGGGTTGTGGAGGTCAGATCGGCAGTCGCTCCATGTAAAATACCTACTGGTATTCAGCTGCATCCGGTTTGACTGGAAGCCGACCCTAACATAGCTGGAAAAAAGCAGGCAGATGATGAGATGAAGAAATCAAAATCATGTTGCGCCGATCCCAAATAAATTGGGTTAAGAGGGAATAGGGCGTGCGATTCTCCATACAAATGTATTCCCCTTTTTCTTCCTGAATAATGCCTCTAGAGCAATTTTTTTTTCATAAAATCATGGACTGCTTTAAACACGTCCCTGTAATTTTCTTTTTTCAGCAACTAATTAGTAAAGAAAATATGACCCTCTAAGAATTACAATAAATGCCCTATATTTACCACCGTGATTAGAGAACTACCAGACAAATTAGATAAAAAAAAATGTTAGGAACCTAAACATACTCTTTCTTAAAATGTACTCTTTCTTTAAATGTAAAAAGTAATTGAATCAGCTATAATAGTTTTCGAAGAGAAAAAGGAGAATATGAAACGTCGGTCTCGTCAAAATTTTTGTGATAATTTCGGTCTGATCTGCAGCTGTCCCTATCACACACTACGGGGGCAGACTTGAGATAGGCGACGGCAATAGTTTCTTCCAATACCCATTTTTAAAATTCCTTGCAGGCCCCGTCCCCTCTTAAGGGCAAGAGAATGAAGACTTCACCCGCTGAACTTATGAAAAAGCATTCTTCACAATGCACATTTTCTCCGTTTACTCACTTCGATCCAATAGATAGACAGGCTTATTGTACTGTCAGTTCACAACCGTGAGGCCTTAAGAGGAAATGCGGTTGGAGAGACATTTGAAACATTCTAAGTAAGATCATAGTAGTCATAATTCGAGTTATGGCTCTAGCTTATTTCCTCCTCCAATATTGGACCAATTTAAAAGATATTTCATAAACTGAATAAGAAGAATATTTATACTGTGTCTCTATATATTCTTTTTTCATTAATAGTTGTCAAATTTGTACACTAGGCCTCTGTTGACAGCCGCTTAAATCGGCATGTCTTGAGGGTTGTAATGCTTATAAAAATAATGTATAATCAAAAAGGAAAACAGGGACATACAATAATATAAAATTTAATATTTATTATTCTGTAAAAAAAATCATTGCTTTATAGTCCTTAACCAGAAAGAAAACAGGCGAGAGCGTTTCTATGGAGAAACGACCACCCCCATTTCCTCTTAAGTAGGTAATCCGCCTGAATCTATCTTCAGTTATTAATATAATTGAAATTAATACCCGTCATTGTTCTGTCAACGGTGTTGTTAATTAACCCTAATCTGATATTCAAAACTCTATAATTATAGTTGGCATATACCCACGAAAAGTTAGTTAATGAAATTGGATAGGTATGTAGGTATGTTGTGATATAAATAATGTTAACATTTTGCAAGACAATAGACGCTCCCAGACGTATTAACATTACAACTTCTAAAGAAGTCAGGGTCTAGTTTTGACTTCTAAAAAGGTAAAACTATACCCTTTTAACGAGATACTGAAAATCACTTATACAGTATGTTAACTAACAGAGGGCGTTCCCGTTAACCCGCAATAGTATAGCATCCATACATGCTAAAAAAAATATTACCATTCGAAAATAAAATGTTTTTATTTTTTTTTATATTAAAATATTCACTAAAAATCGTAAATTGATACGTTAAAGAAACACTCTGTACACGCGTACTTGAAGGACAGCAATGGCGGAATTTATTTAATTAAATAAATTAGAATTAATTAAATAAATAGAGTATCAATTTACGATTTTTAGTGAATATTTTAATATAAAAAAAAATAAAAACATTTTATTTTCGAATGGTAATATTTTTTTTAGCATGTATGGATGCTATACTATTGCGGGTTAACGGGAACGCCCTCTGTTAGTTAACATACTGTATATATAGAGATACGGGAACTACTGCAACAGCATCATTAAAAAGCAAAAACGTAAACACGATCGCGAACTCCTATATAAAACACAAAATCCCTAAAAAACAATAAACAATATTTCCCAACGGAACCACATAATACTGAATTACTGGAATCAGCCGCTCCCCCCTCGAGGCAGTAAACAAAGACTTTTCCACTTTATGGAAGTGTCTTGGTTACGGCATCCATACTATATCCGTACTAATATTATAAATACGAAAGTGTGTCTGTCTGTCTGTTCACGTTTCAACCGCCGCGCTGAACCGATTTAGATGAAATTTGGTTTTTAGTTCAGTTTGAGTTCCGGGAAAGGACATAGAATACTTTTTATCCCGATATTCCCACGGGATCGATACTTAAGCGGTTGGAACCGCGGGGCACTGCTAGTAATAAATAACCCCGAGAAGAAAGCTAACTACGTCTCAACTCTGACCCTGATGTAGTAGCAACCGTCATCATGAGCCTTAAATCCGATAGTGCTACTGACTGAGACAAAATCCCTATATGCTTCTTAAAAGCTACCAAGTTCATTATTTCGCCAATTTTTTCACACCTTATTCACCACTGCACTGCTTTGAACAAAGAACTTTCCCTACCGCCCTGAAACAAGCTGTTTTTACCTACGGCACGGTTTATACACCGTACCGTAAAGAAACCGTGCCGTGTACAAAAGGGCTTAAGTATCCTTCAATCGATTAAGTAATTAATTCGCAGTCTAAATCCATTTAGGAAACCTGCTCCTTGAATGTTAATATACAGTAAAACTTTTACCATTTTGTAGAAAATTATTAGTTATTTACTCCACAAGAAGCAAAGTACTTTACTACTTGTCCAGTAGCATAATCAGTAATTTATAATGTTCCCACTGCTGGGACACAGGCCTCTTCTCGGTGAGAGGGAGTGGGCCGTAGTAGCCCACCACGCGGCCCCAGAGCGGGTTGGAAGATGTCACATGTCTTCGAATTTTTGGTTCTAGGACATGCCGGATTCCTGACGATGTTTTCCTTACCGTGAGTAAGTACCTATAGTTGAAACTTGTCCAGCAAGTACCTAGACAATGTTGGATATTGATCGTGTATCAAATGAAATAACGAAAAACTAGGAATTCTGTTATCCACGATTTCTCCGAAAGGTTCGAAACTATTGGAGCTTATTGTGAGCAGCTACACAGCGAGCCAAGGACCTAAATTATCTGGCTTTTTAGAAAACCTCCTCGTCCCATTCACCCAATAAAGAACAGATTATAAGCCGTAGAAGTTCAGTACATCTCAAAATATTCCCGGCTGTATTCTGAAACTCAATAAATTACGTATTGACCTAATTTCAACTGATTTAAATGTTATTTGCAAAATGGATTTCATGCTCAGAAAAGCGAAGCGAAACTGGTGCGTTGGTGAATAGGTTTATCTGTATCTAGTAAATGGGAATGTGTTGAGGACAGCGCCATCTGTGCACATCGGGAAGAACTACGAGTGCCTCGCGTCGAAACATTCAAGATCACTGCGCACCGCGAACCGCGGATATATAACTGACGACGAGCTCCATTCGGCCCCTTTTTTCTTCTCTCACCACTGCCGCGACCACAAACCGAACTGAAGTCTATCCTGTGTACCTACTTATTGTAAATCTAAATAAATTCCTTTCACTAGAAGAATAAACCAGTCACTTTGGTCATCATACCCGATTTGCAAAACCCTTTAAAATAAGGAACACACCTTAACATTGGTCCTTCTAAGCCGAATAATCTATCAAGATCACAGCGCTACCAGTGAAAGACTTCAGGGGTCCCAGGCATTCCTATCCTCACCTATTTCATTCTGTGTGTGCTAAAATCGTGCTTTTCTATACAGGAACGCGTAGACCAGCTTCGTGCGCATTGTTCACCGCACCCGTGCTGCAGGAAACCGTGAGTACCCTCTCTTTCCATAAAGTGCCACAATGAGTTTGCCTGAGGATATCAAAAAACTAGCAGATTTAAAAAAGAAACGAGGTACCATCAAAGGTATGCTCACCCAATTCGAGAAATGTGTGAATTTGTTAGTAGGCAGTGAGATTAATCCTAAGCAAAGAGCAGAATTAGAATTACGAATAAAATCTGCTCAAGGATTGCATCAGGAATTCAGTAGAGTTCAATCGCTAATCGAGGAATTAGTGTTAGAAAAAGACATGTCGGAACAATTAGAGTATAGAGAGTCTTTTGATAATTCTTACTATAGTTCTGTCGCTGAAGCTAATTGTTTAATGAATAACAGTAGTAGTCACAAACATGAGTGCAAGTCCAATAGTTCTGAACACGCGTGTAATTCCAACACTTTAGTAAAATTGCCAACTATTTCGCTTCCCAACTTCGACGGTAGCTACGATAGTTGGTTGGAATTTCGAGATATTTTTTTATCAATGATCCACAATTCAAAGCAACTCGACAATATCCAGAAATATCATTACTTAAGATCATCTCTCTCTGGAAACGCGTTGCAAGTTATTAAGTCTCTGGAATTCTCTTCAGATAACTACAGTATTGCATGGGAATTGATCGAGAATAGATTTAATAATAACAAATTGTTGATACGTAATCATGTCAAAGCGTTATTCTCAATGTCAGCTGTGTATAAAGAATCGCCTGCACAAATTAGGAAACTAATAGATACGGTACTCAAGAATTTACGTGCTTTGAAAACACTTGGTGAACCTACAGAATCGTGGGACACCTTGCTGATTCACATCATAACCGCAAAATTAGACGTATCCATTGAGAAAGAATGGGAACAGTTTAAAAATACCAGTGCTAGCAATTCAGATAAGAAGTTCAATTTAGATTCACTCATACAGTTTTTAAAATATAAGGCTGACACGTTGGAAATGGTTAAGGTTCACACTTCTCAGTCATCTCATGCAGGTCAGGATCATGTTAAAAAACCGTCTCACAGTTTTGTTGCTACTCAAAACAAGAAAAAGTTTTATAAATCCACCCGCACATGTGTTAAATGTAAGGAAAAACATCCGTTGTATGGGTGTCAACAATTTTTGGATTTAGGCTCACAGGATAGACTTCAGTTCGTAAAAGATAAGAATCTCTGTATTAATTGTTTATGGACAGGGCATGCGGTCAATGATTGTCAGGCCGGGCCTTGCAAACAATGCTACGGCAAACATAATTCTCTTTTACACAATGAGCTCAATAAGGATGGCACTGTGCCCTCTGCAGCTCAAACACACAAGGATAGGCCTTCAGATTCGCAGCATGGGTCGTCGTCAGTAGTTCAGACTCTTCATACAGTCGTAAATTCACACAATAATAATTGTAAAAGTTTACTAAGTAAACACGATTTACAATCCGTTTTACTGTCGACAGCTACAGTTGAAGTCGCTGGCAAAGATAATAAATATTATAAAGCTCGTGCATTGTTAGATAACGGCAGTCAACACTGTTTTATCACAGATTCTTTATGTAAGAAATTAAACACACAACGTCTACAGTCCACTTGTCAAATTAGCGGAATAGGACATTCAGTCACACAGACAATCCATTCCTGCGAAATTAATCTTAGATCAATACACAACGATCATGATTTTCACATTAAATGTTTGGTTCTACCTAGCATTACGTCGACTATACCGGCCACAAGTATAGACATTCACAATATTTCAATACCCAAAGACATAAAGTTAGCAGATCCAACTTTCTGCATACCCTCACACATTGATTTATTAATCGGTGCAGATTGTTTCTGGGACTTAGTTGTCAGTGGTAAAATCCGTTTACCCTCCGGTCCTTATTTAGTAAATACCAAATTAGGATGGATAATTACGGGTCCGTTATACACTGAAAACTCACACACAAATAAAATTCAGTGTCACGTTGCTCAATCCACACAATTAAATGAGCAATTAAGAAAGTTCTGGGAAATTGAAGAAATTTCGTGTTCAGGTCAGCAGCTTTCTAAAGAAGAAAGTTCGTGCGAAGACCTATTCACACAAACTACCAGGAGGGCAGACAATGGTCGTTTTTCGGTTCAGATTCCACTAAAGGAATCAGCGGAGTCACTAGGTGATAGCTATGAAGTTGCAAAAACCAGATTTTTATCATTAGAACGTAAACTTGTTCGTAATCCACAATACAAACACATGTATAGCGACTTCATGCAGGAGTACTTGAGCTTAGGACACATGACCCGCATCGATCACGATTACAAGATGCCATTTTATTTTTTACCACATCACGGCGTTCTCCGTGAAGATAGCGTAACAACTAAATTACGCGTAGTGTTTGACGCTAGTCAAAAAACATCCACACAAAAATCGCTTAATGACATACAGTTTATCGGACCAGCATTGCAAAACGATTTAGTTTCCATCCTCTTACGTTTTCGTCAGTATAAGTACGTTGCGTGTGCAGATATTGAGAAAATGTTTAGACAAATCTTAGTTCACGAGGAACAAAGAAATTTGCAATTAATACTGTGGCGAGAAAAACCGTCAGACCCTCTGAGTGTGTACCGTCTTAATACGGTGACGTACGGTACGGCATCGGCACCGTACCTGTGTATTCGCTGTGTTAGACAATTAGGATTAGAGTGTACAGACGAATTAGTTTCTCAGACCATACTGGAAGATTTCTATGTCGACGATTTAATTACTGGGGCTGATTCAGAAACACAGTTATCATATTTATGTAAAAAGGTCTCAGAAGTATGTCAGTCAGGTTGTTTTCCTTTGCGAAAATGGATAACGAATTCGTCGAACATTGTCTTACACACAGCACAAAATGCAAGTAGTTCGAAGTATTTGTCATTAGGTGAAAATGTATCTAGTAAAACATTAGGCCTTGGCTGGTATAACAGCAAGGATGAGTTTCATTTCACATCCAAAATAAATAACGATTTCTCAAACGTGACTAAACGTTCGATTTTATCCGCTATTTCTCAAATTTACGATCCTTTGGGGTTATTAAGTCCGGTGGTTATAGTGGTCAAAGCTCTTCTTCAAAAACTATGGCTCACAAAAGTAGGTTGGGACGATGCTCTGCCTCAAGACATAGTATTGTATTGGAAAAAATTCGTTGAGTCAATATCGAATTTATATAAATTGCGAATTCCTAGATTTGTTATGTGTGATTCACCTAATATAATTGAGTTACACATATTTACTGATGCGAGTCAAATTGCTTACGGTGCTTGCGCATACGTTCGTACCTGGAACGCAAATGGCGACGTCACAGTGAAGTTGCTATGTGCCAAAAGCCGCGTCACTCCTGTCAAACCAGTTAGCATTCCGCGACTCGAGTTGTGTGGTGCGCTTGTAGGAGCTAAATTATTAGATAAAATCAAAAAATCACTTCGCGTTACATTCAATACTATTGTGCTGTGGACGGACTCCACAATCGTTTTAGGCTGGCTTAGAATGTCTCCCAACCAACTCAAAACTTTTGTACAAAACCGCGTTGTGGAGATAAACGAGTTGACAAACAATGTGTGTTGGTTTCATGTGAGTGGAATAAATAACCCGGCAGACCTGTTATCACGTGGCAAAGGATTAGATGAATTGAGTGCTCTGCCCCTGTGGTGGAACGGACCTTTATTCTTGCACGAAAAGGTAAATGATTGGTCAAGCACACAACATAACCTAGATCATATTCAAACCGAAATATTACCCGAACTAAAATCGAACATTGTCAGTGTACCGACCTGTGTCAACAATTCGGACAGAGTAATTAAATTTGAAAGATTCTCTTCGTACAATCGACTCAAACGCGCTTGTGCATTCGTGTGTCGATTCATAAACAACACAAGGACAAAGGATCACACCAAACGTTCTACCGGTTCACTAACAATAGACGAGCTAGAAAATTCAACAATCTTACTCGTAAAGCTAGTACAAAGAGAATCATTCCCTAATGAACTAAAGGCGTTAACAAATAACTTACCTTGTAAACCATCACGTAGTTTATCAAGTTTAAACATATTTCTAGATAAAAATAAACTAATACGTGTGGGTGGTAGGTTAGCAAATTCAGACTTTATGTATGATAAAAAGCACCCAATATTATTGTGTAGTAAACATCACTTTACCTTATTACTATTTAACTTTCAACATAAACAGCTATTACACGCCGGACCACAGATGCTACTCTCACAGATTAGGGAAACTTGGTGGCCGCTAGGTGGCAGGAATTTAGCCAAACAAGTTGTTCATCGATGCACTAAGTGTTATCGCCTGAAAGCTATCACACCACAACCAATTATGGGTAATTTACCTAACGAGCGACTGCAGCCAGGTTTTCCTTTTCTGAGGTGTGGAGTAGACTACGCCGGTCCCATGTACATACTGAACCGTAAAGGTAGGGGCGCGAAATTGGAAAAGTGCTATCTATGTCTGTTTATCTGTTTCTCAACTAAGGCTTTGCACTTAGAACTTGTTACTACATTATCATCCGAAGGTTTTATTCTGGCACTAAAAAGATTTATCTCACGAAGAGGTAAACCTTTACAAATCTTTTCAGATAATGGTAGGAATTTCGTGGGTGCAGCTAGGGAATTCACACATTCCTTGAATAAATGTTCTGATGATCTACAAAATTTTAGTTCAGAAAATAACATTGAATTTAAATTTATTCCTCCATACTCACCTCATTTTGGTGGCTTGTGGGAAGCGGGGGTAAAATCCTGCAAGCACCACATTGCCCGCGTAATAGGCAATGCACATCTTAATTACGAGGAGTTCAGCACGGTTTTAGCACAAATAGAAGCCGTCCTGAACTCCCGTCCCTTATATCCTATGTCTTCAGATCCCGATGACTTCACTCCCCTCACGCCTGGGCACTTCCTGATCGGTCGACCACTGACGGCGCCTGCAGAGAAAGACGTCATGACGGTGGCCACACACTCACTGTCACGTTACCGCCGCATCGAGCAGCTGAGACAGCACTTCTGGGCTCGATGGTCGAGCGAATATGTTTCTGAGCTACAGAAACGTTCCAAGTGGAAGACCACCCAGGAGGCACTTACACCGAACACACTAGTCCTGGTGAAGGAGGACAATTTGTCGCCCCTCAAGTGGCGACTGGGTCGAATAATGACTGTGTTCCCAGGCAAGGATGGCGTTTCCCGAGTGGCCTCCATCCGCACCGCTACAGGCTTCATTGAGAGGGCCTTCTCCAAGATCTGCCCTCTTCCATCGCCCAGGGTCGACTTCGAGGCTTCAGACATACCAGCGACGGTCACACCACCGCATCAAGGCAATCATTGAGAGCTATCCTAAGACTCTCAAAGCCCCGGAGGATGTTGAGGACAGCGCCATCTGTGCACATCGGGAAGAACTACGAGTGCCTCGCGTCGAAACATTCAAGATCACTGCGCACCGCGAACCGCGGATATATAACTGACGACGAGCTCCATTCGGCCCCTTTTTTCTTCTCTCACCACTGCCGCGACCACAAACCGAACTGAAGTCTATCCTGTGTACCTACTTATTGTAAATCTAAATAAATTCCTTTCACTAGAAGAATAAACCAGTCACTTTGGTCATCATACCCGATTTGCAAAACCCTTTAAAATAAGGAACACACCTTAACAGAATGATTATATTAATTTGCTGTTATTATTTTAGTGGAACTAATCAGTAGTATCCAGGCAAAGTATACTAAACAAAGTTTTGTCCCCAAGTAGCTGTGATGTGTTGCAGTTTCAGGGTGTTAGAAACTGGAAAAAATTTATAAAGTTTGCCTCTAAGATTGGCATCGTGTCGTTTAAATATTTTTGAAGGCCGCAGGAATCCGCTGGATGCGGGAATCTTACAACCGGTCGAAAAAGCGGTGCTTGAGGGAGGTTTATGTCCAACAGTAGACGTTTCCCGGATGAACTGATGACGGTGATGAATCACTTTTTAATTTAGGCCAACTACTGTTTGCCAATCAGTGTTTGTTTTTGTTTTTGCTGGGTGAGTTAGCATTTGACCTTTCAGTATCTGACCTACCAGTGGTGGCCCAGTGGAAACGGCCGCGACTTACGAGTTGTAGGTTGCAGATTCGCACCCTGACAGGCACTTTGCTTTGTGTAAATTATTTCATCGCCACTGCTCTCAAAACGGTGAAGGAAAAACATTGTGAGGAAACCGGCGTATCCAAATAAAAAAATCGAGGACATGTGACATCTGCCAAACCGGACTGGACCCACGATGTGAATTACGGCCCGATTCCTTTCACAGAGAGGAGGCATGTGTCCTGTCCATTATAGGCTGTTTATGCTGTCTAACCTATGGTACAGTACCCGGCGATAAATATTGCACATCGACCTTTTTAGGGTTTCCTATCTTGAATTTCTCAGTAGCAGCCGGCCGCAATAGGCTCGCCCCATAGAACCTAACCTTTTTTGTATTTTATACAAAGAATAAAAATAATTACCAAAAGAAGCAAATCATAATTTGTTTTAACAGCTCCTAATAGATACCGGACTGTTTGTATTTCGTGCGACAGAGATAACGCTCTACGAAGCCGAAATCAGCCGATTGTCTCTTTCCAAAGGTCGATGTGCAATATTTATCGCCGGGTACTGTAAGCGATAATGCGATCGACGATGGTGCACGATTGCCTAGAAGTAACTTATTCACTATATAAATCACTACGCAACGTATACAATGTATGAACGGATGTGGGAAACTTTTAAAAGTGCCATCGCCAAAAAAGCATTTGAAGGTTTTTATAAAATTTTTACCTTCTTCTGAACAAAATATTTAAATAATGTTTATGTTTCATAATTATAAGGTTATCATAAGACTGTATTGTGGCATACCAAATGATGATTAATGTGTGATTTTAGTTCATTTTATTCCTTACAGTAAACGAAATAGTTTAGTGGCTGTTTGTATATAGTTAAGTTGTTCTGTATTGTGCCATACCAAATGATGATTATTATGTGATTTTGAAGAGTTAAGTAGTTAGAATAAATAGCATTTTGTTTTCTATTTAGGACAAATCGTACTGTTTGTGATTTTAAGCTTCAATAAACCAGTAAGATCAAATCGTAATCTGTGATTTTAAACGTTAGTACATACATACACAAACACACACATACATACATACTTACATACTTTATTTGTAACAAATGGTGTAATTAATCTGTGATTTATAAACCGTAACCTTCCAGAAACAAATAGGAAATAAAAATAAGCAAAAATAATATGTTTGTACGTTTATTCTAAGTTGCCAACCCTAGTGGGGCAGAATCCAACAAGATCTTAGATTAGTGGAATCTGCCCCACCAAATCGACTTAGTGGGGCAGATTCCACTGCAAAATTTTAGGCATTCCACTTTGCCCCGACAGTGGGGCAGTTCGTTGGGGCAAAGTGGAATGATTCACTTGAAAACTGGAAACACAGACCACGGAGGCTATTAAAAGATAAAAATGAACAACGATATTTTGGCTATATGTGGGAAAATGGAGTCACTTACGTCATAAGCTGTATAACTTACAATAGCATCTAATGAAGCTGCACGAACATTTTCATTTTCATTCCCTCTCTGAGCAAGTAGATGATTTGTTCTTATTTAAGTTTCTACTGACAACAAAAAAGAATTTTAGCGAAGGTAACTTAAAAAATAAATGTATATAGGTACTTTGTGGTTTATGGGCTAGCAAGCTTAGTTATTAGCAAGCGCTACTGCCAGTGAAGTCTTGGGTGTGATATCCGGGTTGGGTCCTTACCCAACCCGGAAATCAAAAACGAAACAAAAGAAATTCAAGATAGGAAACCCTAAAAACACCTTTGTTTTTAGAGTTTCCTATCTTGAATTTCTCAATAGCAACCGGTCGCAATAGGCTCGCCCCATAGAACCTAAATGGGATCTTGACATAACTTGTGAAATGGATGTGTAGGTTCCTACTATAGGTTCGACTCTGCCGGGAAATACGGCAGCAAGCAGATTTATTATTAATCTTCGCTCATCATAGTAACACCTGATTGACACCTCGTGAAAATATTATTAGGTAAAAATCCGTCAATTGTTCAATAAAATATAATTGGCTTGTTATCCACGACATTTTTTATGCTGCAATTCTGAATACTGCTGAATAATAACTGTTATATTTTGACATTAATTAACATAACATCACGCCTGAATTTCCCAAAGGGGTGGGCAGATGTGTTGAGCCCACACACACCTATTTCGCCAATTACGTATTAAGGGGCGAGGCTACTAATTACTGGGGTGCTACTGAAAATTTCCACCACAAAGCCTAAATATTCCTCCAAATAATCATTTGTCTCGTTGATTTTCAACATCTGCAGTTATTATTGCAAACAAAATTGGTTATTTCTATTAAAAATGTTGTCCTCTATTTCGTTAGTCTTCTCAACTTCAAAAGCGCGGCTTGACCTAGATATTAGACACCGATATTAATATCTACAATGGATCTAGAAAACAGTGTGTGGACCATCAAACGAATTAGGCACCATTGAAGAGGTTTGGCCATATTTTTATATTACATACAAACACGCACATCTTTGACCGTTTCCACAGATTTAATATTCATGCTTTAGTTGCTCATAATATGATTGTATCTAGCTGGATTTAGGGATCACTTTCATGATATTTTGATGAAATGAGCCTGGGATATTAAATCCAAAAGGACATGCCGGTTTCTTCATGATGTTTTCCTTCACCGTTTTGAAAGCAGTGGTGATGACATAATTTACACAAAGTAAAGTGCCTGCCTGGGTTCGAACCTGTGTTACCAGTCTATTATTTCATTGGCACTTTTTTTTTTTTTTCATGATGCGAAATCATCACATGACCCCTTCCGCTCTGGGTGGAGCGGAAGGGAGTGTCAGACTCTTACTGACTAAAACCCACCCGTGTTCCTTCCTTAGCCCTTTATGTTCCGGGCCAGCGGTAACCCTTTCGGACAATCCCGCTAACCATTTCACTGGCACTTAGCTATATATTTCCAAATTCAGAGTTCATTAATTACATTAGAAATAGTTACTACGGTATTTTGTCCCCCGAATAATTCTTTTGCAACGAAGTCTACTAATTACAAAGCTTTACTCACATTCAAAGATGTGTTCACTACCGAGGTCAAAGAGTTTTCCGACTAATTGCTAACTGGATTAGCTTCCACATACGTATACCCAACACAAACCAATTCCGCGAAGTTCAAACGTTATAGCATGTTCTTAACATGTGGCTAATTGAAAAATTGAAATCTGTTATTTACACGAGATACAGGAGTATTATTTGGGATTAGTAATTGGGTAAACAGATCCTGAAGTTGTTTATGAAGTAGATATTATAGTACCTGATCTGATGATTGTTTCGTTGGTATAGTATTCAATAGCGCGACTAACAAACATGGGGTGAAAACACAACTCATAAATGGTGAAATGTACGTGTAAACCCGAAACTGTCAAATTTTCCCAGTCAACTTTGAACCTTATGCTTTAGCGATAAAGTTGAAAATCTATTAAAGAAATTTTTTACAGATTGTAGTAACTTGATGTGCTGGCGTCTGTACATCAGGGTACACCTCTCACTAACCCTAAGACGATTACAGGCGGAATGTTAAGTTAAATATGTGAGTGTTGTTTGGGAAAATAAACAGTTACAAATTAGAGTCTCACACAAAATATGAGCTAATATAATCAGTTATTTAACTAACGCTGTATAACCAACGATTTTTCCACTTAATATAAAAATAAAAACAAGTGATAAAACTTATGCGATGTCCGCATTGAATTAGATAAATATCAATCGGCTAAATTGATATTGATATTATGATCCCGTGCCAAGATTTATTGAGTTTTTCCATCGGGAAATTCTGGTACTTTGAATTTGAACCTGGTTTATGTCAATACTAGCTGACCCGGCGAACTTCGTACCGCCATCTATCGAAATCAGACAAACAGTTCTCAAGATATCATCAAAAAAGCTGTTCCATATAAAATGTATGAGAATTTTTTTTTCGTGAATTCTTCTCATGCTTTAATAGTTATTCTGCTATTCGGGGCGGAGAAAAATCCCACAAAGCAAAGATCATAAAAATCGGTCCAGCCGTTCTTGAGTTATAAATCGTGTAACTAACTCGACTTTGTTTTTATATAGATAAGGCTCGGCTCCTATAACATTCAGCTGGCGTGACCGCGTGATGTAGTTGTATTTAACAACTCTGTCCACGTTTTTGGCGTAGGTAGCGTTTTCCCCCGGTTGCGATAATCAAATCAATGCTACAGCCTATCACGGTAATACCATCACGTAGGCAAGTCACTGCTTTGATTGAAAATCTGGCTACGTACGACCCACACCCGTCCAATTAATAGTGGTTCTGGTTACTATGTAAGTGTGGCGCGTGGTCGTAGCGGGGGCGTCCGACCACGCAGCATCCACGTCTGATATGAGAGTTACTTTCTACATGCATTTCAGTATTTACCATTGTTCGTTCTACAAGTTCTACAAACGAATGCCGCAGGAGTAAGCTACTTGAATGTAATATTTCATTGAATACAGGATGCATTGTTCAACGAAATATAATATGAAGCTCCTTATATGTCAAACTGTTCAGCGAAATATAATATGAAGCTCGTTTACATATAACGAGGTTCATATATATTTCGCTGATGAATGAAATATTACATTCAAGTACCTAGTTTACTCCTACGGCATTCATTTGTAGAACTTCGATGGTAATTCCAAGAATTTTGCTTGTTGTCGCATTCGATGACTTGATGTGCAATTTTTCTCTGCCTTTAGCTTATTATAATTTAAAAAAAAGCAATATTTCAACATTTTCATCTTGGATATAGTTTTATTAGCTAGATAACCACACCATGTCCCAAATGTTGGAGTGGCCAAATATACTATGAGATTGGTCGCCATGGGCGAAATTCGCTCTGGAGGACTTTATTTTATTTATTATAGTGATCCGAATTCTTAGCCAAATTAACATAAAAATTACTACGTGGCGTCTAACCGACCATGGATTTATGACGAAGCGTTCCTTATTCAAAATCTGACAAAAAGAAACCACGACTTACGCACGACAGAGCAAGAAATGACGCCACCAGTTCATTATTAAGTCCATACATTCCAACAGCTAACGAATTCTTTCATCAGCACTAATGACATGTAAATGAAGTAAGGTCGCGTGTAACTACCAGGCCTATTACTATGAAAATATAGAACATCTAAATTGCTAACAGACCTTGCTGGTTGCTTTTATGGTACGTTTTCTATAAATGTATGTCGAAATTGTAGTAATGTTATAAAGAAATTTTTATTTAGGCAGTAGGTATAATTTTCTTCTATACTTACTAAAAAAAACCTAAGCCAATATAAAGTACTGTGGTCTATGGACATAAACTTTTTGTATTTTGCTATTCATAAATATTAAAGAAAGAAAGGAAAATGTTTTATTTGGAACACGTACCTACAAACAATAAAAAGTTTAAAAAAAGAACACTAACAATTTAAAACCTAACCGTAACTTAACTATTAAAAATAATACTAGCCTATTATATCCCATTGCAGAGCAAAAGCGTATTCTCATAAAGAGAAGGCAAGAGCATTGATCACCACGCTTGCTCAAGTCGGATTAGCGGGCACCAGCATAAAGTGATGATTTTATTCAGCGGGGTGCTCAAGCATAAAGCTGATCGTCTAAAAGACCCTTCTCAAACTAGGCTACATAAACGAAGACAAATAACTAATTCGAAATACAATGCTCACAAGACTAAAGCAGTTCAAAGTGCACCCAGTTCTGTTGTCTTTCGAAACTTTCTCAAGACAAACCCAGAGGGGGAAATTAGCGGTTTCTCTCCAAAGAAAATTCACTTTAAATATTTAATAAGTAAGTAAGTAGGTACTTCTTTCCTTAACTTGGCTTCTTAACATCGGCTGAATATAGAAATTTCCTTGCAAGCCCCCAACGGCTTAAATTTTTAACAGCTTTATTGATTGACTTGGTAACTTTGTTGAGGTTTTCTTATAAAAAGCTTTTTTAATTAGAACGTAAGTAGCGTAAAAAGAGGCTGGAAATAAGCTGCGTATTTAGGTCAGATTCATATAAAAATATAATATTGCTTTCAAGCGGGTCAAAATACCTATTTCAATATTATAACGATCGAAAGATTAAATTATATTGGACCACAGTACCGCCAAAATATTTGTCTATTTAAAAATTCACTAATTGAGATTTAATAGCAGCGATGCGGGCGAGTATTATACTTCGGCGCCCAAGTGTCCTTTTGTTTCTGTATTTATTTGTATAGTTAGTCATTTAATTTAGCACCTAATGTAAAAAATTAGTAGTGTTAAATATTGTAAAAGTTATTTAATATCAACAACACTTTCTAAACACCGTATTTTTAATCAACCTCGTGGCCCATAATATAATAATGTTTAGAGGGGCGTGCCACCAAAATGGCGAACAACGACCTTTTTTCATGCATACCTTGCGCGTAACAATAGAAGGGTAGGTGTACATACGTAGATTGACGCTAAAGGTGATAATCCCCTAATTGTAGGTTTTACCTCGTCTTTTTGTAACAACTTTGACATTTTGGCTTTCTGACAATCATAATTATAATCCTTACAATATTTTTGGCCATACAGTTATAATTTAATTACTTACTTGGGAAATTCATTTCTTAAAAAAACTTTACATTCTATTACAGGCACAAACCAGCTTCAGAACAAAAAGTGTTATAGACACTAAAAATATTTTTCGGTGTAAGAACCGAAGTACATACTTATTTGCGTTTAGTTCATTCGTTCAAGAAGTACTTTAAAAGTACTAGTTCATTACATTGGCGCAAAAAACGAAGATGTATTTTGCTTGAGGGGAAACATACCCAAACAAGAGCTTTTTATTTCATAAATTAATATTCATAAAATACACGATAATAATTTCATACATTCTTTAAAAACATGGTTGATCATCGTCGGAAAAGATGATCAATTGATGTACATAGTAGCTTTCGTAGATATTATAATTACGATAACAATACATCACTGCTATCTCAGGCAACTGTTCTTATACCAGCAGCTTTTCCGGAAAGAAATTGTATAAATACATAGAAATATAAGTATATTCCGTCGTATAATAGAAAAGCCACATAGCATTATTTATCATTAGAAAGAAAAAAATATTTGTCACAGAAATAAATGTAGGTATACAAAAAGATAAGGTAAGTCGAACAAAAAAGTAAAAAGAAAACAGAAACCTGAGATTTAACAAGGAACATAAATAATCGTTAGTAGACGCTATGTAATGACCACAAAGCCCATACTAATCCGTGCCACACTCCAAATAAAAATAGATTATTATAAATAAGCAACGAAAATAAGTCCGGCTTTTCTTAACCGAGAAGTTAATCAAAATAAATTCAGGTATAACGAAACCGGTGACAGAAGACATGTGACATCCGCCAACCCGCACTGGGCCCGCGTGGTGGATTATGGCCCACTCCCTCTTATGAGTTCCAGCAGTGGGAACATTATAGGCTGATTGTGTATAACGAATATAAGTAAAAACAATCAGAATGTTTCTTATGTCTGGCAAACAGGCCAATATCTTGGTAAGTGCTCACCATCGTCTTTGGCATTATTAAAGACATCGCAGATTCGTGACTCTCTCTAACAATTTTTTGCGCTTCTAATGACGCACATTATTTAAATAATTAGTTTAACTTTCTGCTCTTTTCTCACAGTTGGTCGCAGTAATTATGTTTGAGCACCGCGACCAAATGGGTTGGGTTAGGTTAAAACTGTGACTAAATAGGCGCGAGCCGAGCGAGCGAAGCGAGCTGTGCCACCGTAGCAGCCGGCGAGTGATACATCCAAGTTGATCGCAGTAACTAACTTTTTTAAAAAAGAAACGCAATCTTTATTTATGAGTGTTCAATAATATTTTTAGGAAAACAAATTAGGAATTATTAAGGGTTCGATTAAATACATGCTCTTATTATTTACAAAAATATTCTAGCTAGCAGAAGTAATAATGGAGATATTTTACGGTACTCATCTTATCGTAGCCCTGTCTTTTGGGATCTGCTTCCCGTGTATCCAGATGCACCTGAATATCAATATCTATTTAAATAAAAGGAGAAACTGACTAGTCAGTTTCTCCTTTTATTTAAATAGATATTTCCACCCAGTATTTTCGGCTGTGCGTCGATATGTCAGTCAGTCGACTGACATATCAACGCACAGCCGAAAATACTGGGTCTAGGAATGTGAAATTTTGCACACGGCTTCCTTTTATAATGTAGGGGAGCACTAAAAAGGGGTTTTTGGAAATTAAACTTTTAAGGGGGTAAAAGGAGGGATTTTATTTGTATGAAAAATCTTATTCCTTGAGTTAATACTACTTGAAACTTGGCACGAATACTTATCTAAATAAATATGAAGTTTGTCGTATTTTGTATTTCTAAACTGCCCCGTAAGGGGGGATTGGGGGGTGTCAAAATTTGTATGGAAGAATTTTAACGCGCGGTCCGATTAACTCGAAACTTAGTATTTATACTTAAGACCCAAAATAAAGAATAACATGTATCAGGGTTTTTCGTAAATCTACCCCTAACGGGTTGAAAAGGGGTAGTTAATTTTACAGGCGAGGATTTTACTGTGTGGCTTGATTAACTCTAAAATTGGTATAAATATTTTTTGAGTCAAATAATGAACACATCCCAAACGATTTTTCGTCAAAAAACGAAAATGTTGAACCAACGACACCGACTTCCGAAATTATTTATCACTTTTTAGTGTTTGTTTTGAAGTCGATTGTTTTTTTTGTAAATAAGTTTTTTGAAGTATACCTATGGACTAGGGATTTATTTTTTATTTTCAAGGTAAGGCCTTAACAAAACAGTCAGTTACTTATGTTGAGGACGGATAAACTGACAGATTAATATTACTTAATAGTATTACTGCACAAAATGTATTTTCTTTTAGCACATTGTAAGTTTTGATATGAACGTGATATTATTTTATCAAGAGTGTTCGTGAAACATTTATAAAATCACATATTTTTCCATAATTCGTATCATATGCCATCCCAACGCGATCGTAAAAAAAATCCATGGCGAATGTCAACCGTCCTGTTATGAGCCCAGGGAGGGTAATTAAATTCTGCCTGAATTGGTTAAACGTGAATGTACAATGTACATACCTACACACGAAACGTTCTAGATTGTTGTGTGTTTATTGTAAATTATTTCCCGTAAACTCGTTTCTGTATGCACGGAGAGTTCGGTCCCCCCTTCCTTTATTAACAGTTCGACGGTTGAATACAAGAATGCGATTGCTCCTTCAAGGATAAGCCAAGGAAGTGAATCTATGTAAAGTTTACTAATGAGTATTGAGATATAGGAACTATCGATAAACTAGTAACAAAGTACCTAAGGATGACACAATTTTTTAAAGTACCCAGAAAATATTTCAAAATGCAAAACTTTGAATTGCATTAAGACGAGTAATCAATTTTAGAAAAGAAAAATTACGGTCTTTTAAAGATTTACATCTCCATTTTCCTAATAAATACATAAACATTTTACATTTAAAATGTCTGTAGGTACTAAGTCGCTTCGTCAGTTACAAGTTGAGCTTCGAATTCCCAGTCTGCGGTCTACGGCTACACGTATGACCAAACTAAGGGTCCCGGCGGACGGACCGACAAGTCACAATTTATGTAGATAATATTAGGGTACAGCTGAATAATCTCACACAAAATGAACGATTATATTCCCCAGACGATATAGGATTAGAATAATTCAAATTGTTCGTTGTAAGCGATTCAACAAATGTCGTAATAGAAAGCCTTGTTGAATTATTTGATTAGACGTTGTAGCGAGTTAGACCTTACTGTAGGTCATCTTTTTTATGTAATTGAGATATATTTCGAGACGGGGTCATGGCAACAGCCACACAGGTCGATCGGCCAGGTTAACCTACGCTAGCCGCGGTCGGTCAGCGGATGGGTGACCTTTACATACCGAGACCCCTCCGTACCACCGTTGGTCCCGGCTGTCATTCGTGGATCTTTGACAGTCGCTACGGGTCGTCAAAAGCTGAAAGTCTGACAACCAGTCTTACCGAGGGGTATCGTGTTACCCATTTACTGGGTTGTGGAGGTCAGATAGGCATTCAGTCTATGTAAAATAGTGGTATTCAGCTGCATCCGAATAGACTGGTAGCCGAGTCCAACATAGTTGGGAAGAACCTAGGCTAATTGATTAATATTGTAAGAAAAAAACAATAGTGCGTAGTACACACTGGCCTAAGTAAAGTTGGTGTTATGTGTACACGTTACTAACGAACTATTTCCGTATCCCTTGCAAATTCCCCTTATGTCTTCGTGTTTGTCGTGATTTTACGATGTTTTATTGGAATTTGGACAAGCAATGTATCATTGAAACATCATTATCAACATTTTTTTTTTACTTTTATCATGTATTGGTGACGTCAGGTCAGGTCAGGTGCGTAATAGGTACTCGCGCAACCAGCGTGCGTGTATAACCAGATGTATAAAGGCAAATGCATACTCCTTTTGTATTGCTGATTCTAATGATTATAATTCTGTAGAGACATATTTGTTACGCTCGCGAATCATATTTTAATCAACATACAACCAGAAACTGACCTGCAAATTGCAAAAAAACGTAAGTAAATTTTAATTTCGTGGGCTTACTTTTCTGAATGAGGAAAATGTACTGCTGAATTTTAAGATAAGATTGATTGCAATAAGTAGGTATTTGACATCTCTTCGATTTGTTTGAAAAAATGATTAAGTGAATATAAAAGTACAGAAATAATATTACTAAATAGCAGCATAATTGCGATGAAGGGGCTCGTGGCCAAGTAATAACAGCCGCAAGGGTCGATCGATCAGGTTAAGCTACGCTTGCCGTGGTCAGACCGTGGATGGGTGGGATCTTTACACATTGAGACCCCTCCGTGCCTCGAAAACATAAATATGAAGCAATAGAATGAGCAGTATTATCAAAATGAAGAGCGTTTAATAAAATTAGGAACTTGTCCTGTAGCCACCATTTTAATAATATTAGAGGGATAAAATTAAATCAGTATTAACCTATTTCCTGGGTTCTATTCCTGGAACATCGTCGCCATCTAACAAAATTACGCTACTTAAATGAATTTCATGCTAAGTGAGAAATATTGGCTCAATATTTACCAATAAGATGTAAGCTGACTTTCTTACTGGTGTTTATGCAAATCAAACAATCAAATGAATCTTGTTTTACAGCCTAGATGATTCTCTCAGCTTATTTTTCGTTTTGACTGACCGTTAAACTGATCTCCTTTACCTTTTTATTCGTCATAGGTCATCATGGGGGGTTTGGTCGTCATAGGTGTACATGATGGTATAAATAAAAAATATGTTGTGTCACTATGCCTTGCCTTACTACTGCCTTGTAAGGCGTACAAATATTGCAAACAGCTGTTTATATAGTCACAAAAAATTAAAAGGCTGTTTATGGTTTTTGTGACTATCCTTCATACCGAAACCTAGCAATGATGCTTCGCGGCAGACATATATATTGTAGGAAAGGTACATCAATAAAACAATATCTTTCAAATAAAATAAGTATTACGGAATCGTTTTACGTTTTTTTTACATATTTTTATTTCTCACTTGGCTTATCAGCCAAATCTGACGCCTACTAACAGGCAGTCTTCTTAATTCGTATTGGCGTTTATCTTTTTATTTATTTACATTAGGATTTCCAACAAAAGATACACAAAACATTACATATAGTTAATGGACGACAAAGTATTTGGTAGGTGTATTCTTTCAATTATAGGAGACTACAGCATGCAGAATAAAATGAACAACTAAGCTAACAAATTAAATACCTAATACATAATAAAAGAAAAAAAAAGAAAAATACTTAGGTATTTTTCTTTTTTTTCTTTATATTATTATAATAAAATAAATCTTATAATGTTATAGAATAGAATATAATTTTTCTTTATTAAAGTGACCAAGACTCAAACAAGATTGTTAGCAAAATTTACGACTATGATAATAAGCACAGACACTAAATAAAAACACAATGTTATTATAATGTTATGCCATTATTTTATTAAATTTTTATTAAATGCAAAAAATGCTGATTTATTAATATTCCGTAATAAAAAAACCGTCGCACGCACACACACTCGTATATATTAAAAAGAGGCAGAGAGAGAAAAAAAGTCGCATGGAGGGAGCATAGCACGAGGGAGAGAGCCTCCCGTCCCCGCCGCCGCGGGAGACGCTCCGGGCGTCGGGAGCCGCGCGATGACTCCCGGCCACAGTAGACGCGGGCCTGCGGGCGGCGAGTAATGGGTAGCTCACCGTCCGAACAGCACCAGGCCCGTGCTGGACGGCGCGTACGTGTCTCACGCCCGCCTCAAAGAGATGTCAGGATCAACCGAAGGGGCCCGTCAGGGCCGAAGCCTGCCGGGTCAGCGGGATTGTCCGAAAGGGTTACCGCCGGCCCGAAACATAAAGGACTAAGGAAGGAATACGGGTGGGTTTTAGTCAGTAAAAGTCTGACACTCCCTTCCGCTCCACCCAGAGCGGGAGGGGTCATTTGAAGATTTCCCATCCTGAAAAAAAAAAGGGAGC
Source organism: Luperina testacea (assembly GCA_927399505.1). Lineage (NCBI taxonomy): Eukaryota > Metazoa > Arthropoda > Insecta > Lepidoptera > Noctuidae > Luperina > Luperina testacea. Next base: position 8,705,899 of record OV656768.1, on the reverse strand, counting down.
GTAGCACTTTTTCAGCATGGCGATTCCTACCACTCAACTCCTACCGCCAACCGCATAAAGGAACTTCGTTCCAAAGCCAATCCTTTCTTCAAATCAACCGTAGCTATACAAAGTTTCATAAAAGCCGGTTCATGAATCAAACTTTAACCAAATATTTACTTTAACGAATCCTTTGAGCTTGGTTGAATTTCCTTTATGACAATATAATCGATGTTTTAGAACGATTTACTTAAGAGTTTAAACATTATCAACATCAATGAACCGTGATCAAATAACTAGAGATTGCTCTTCGCGGAAACAGCAATTACTTTTTTCAGTCAACTAGGAATTAATTCTCTGAATCTACTAAGTCTCAACGATTCCTAGTATTTTTTAATTATTTTTTTACCTCTATAAGTTTTCTCCTGAAGCTTAACTTATCAACGTATATTTTTATTCTACAATATTTTAAAAAATGTTATTCAACTTTAAAATGTAAGCGGAGATATTTTATTAAAGTAAACTGTATATAAATCACAGGATAGGGCTTAGAGAAAAAAAATATATTATGGAAATACCAGGTAAGACATTATTGCAACTTATGAATAATATTTTTTTTATGATTTGACAATTTTATATTATTTATAGTTTATTATAAATATAGTACTTGTAAGTATATTTAAATAAATATTTAGGTATTCCTCTATTTTCGAAATTACCAGTTAGGCTTTGGGTGAAGCAAAAACATACAATAGTAGGTTATTGTATGTTTTTGCTTCACCCAAAGCCTAACTGGTAGAATAGGCCTAAATGGCATTGAGTACACACACAAATGATCAGAGGCTCATTTTTGTGCTTAAAGCATAAAATAAATAAATTGGTCAATGGCTAACGCGTACGCAATCACCTCCGTCACCGATTGGCTAATCCTCCGACGTAATATTTACTCTGGATATTAGGAGAAAGATCCTTATTTACAGGTGTGTTTGAACAGGATCGATGTTAGCAATTTGGACGTAAGTGCCGAAAGAGCAAAGGCACATTACGTTGATATACATATGTACCTCTACATAAATCGCTTGGTAAGTAACATCTACTTTAAGCTTAGATAAAGACTTATTGGTAAACAATTTGACTACCTATTTAAATGGTCTGTACATTGAAATCACAAGTGTCATTCTTTGACAGTTGTATAAAATGGCTGAAACCCGGCAAATTGAGGTAGGTTGTCAATTTGCATATCAATTAATTTTCATGACTGTATATCAGCATGGCGATAGACTTTTTTTGACTTATAAAATAATAGAAGTTGTTATGCATCGCAATTAATATCATTAACTAACTTCTGGCCGCGACTTCGTCCACGTGAAATTTCACCCTCCCCCATTCATCCTCTTAGTGGTAGAATTTCGAAAAACGTTTTCTTAGTGGATACCTACTCTTCAAAAAGAACACACGCTCCAAATTGCATGTCTCTAGGACCAGCGGTTTAGGCTGTGCGTTGATATATGAGCCAGGACTTGGAATTTTATATATATACATAGATTAAATAAAACCTCTTATGGTATTATATGTTTCTAGATGCGAGCATTCTATAGATATGACGACTAATAGAGAATTATAGAAGAAAAATACATGTTGTACCGAGCCCAAATAAATTGGGATAAGGGCCGGAGAGTGATGATGTGATACGAGCATTATTTTACGTGAAAATTAGGTAATACATAGACAATTAGATTTGGATAGATTGATGTTAATACGAAGTATACTCAAGTATTTCAACTATTATTACATATTGAACATTTCAACTACAAATAGTTCTAGGTTAAGTTCTATTAACCAAATAACTTGCATTGTTCTCAAGACTTTCGACATTGAACATCATAAACTTAGCTTTAACTTGAGCCAGTCTCTTTCACGCTGCATCTTCTCTTCTATATTATTATATCTAAAACGGTCTGTCAAACTTAGACAAGCTGTCTACGCCGCAGACATCTTTGCATTGGTTTTTGGTAACTTAACGTAAACTTATATTGTTAAGTTTGCGAGTCTCAAACTAATCTCGGACTATTAGAAGTTTTAGTGACGTTTTACAAAAGTTGGACGTTTTGGTGACGAGTGACAACATGAAAGGTATTGATTTGTCCGTAAAAGCCTCAAAACAATAACATTTATTTCTATTTCTTATTCAAGTCAGAGCTTTTTTTTTGTTTGCCTCGCTGAAATAAGTGTATCAATATCCATACTTTTTTTTTTGGTTCTCTATTTCGTTTCTCTAACTTTTTTATCCATAATCTAAAGTGCCATATTTTTTTGTCCTAATCATCATTTGTCCGAATGATAACTTGCTCGAACTTAATGTCACATAATATTACACTCCATTAAATTGAAATCCCTAAATACAATATGCCCTAAATTTGTTTGTCATAAATATTACAATCAATAATATACAAAAGACTTAAAACCGTTTTCAATAAAATTTATAAGTCCTAAATTCAAATTATTTAATGTTTATATATCCTAATAATGTTTTTAAAACAAATTTGTATTACAAAGCTGCTGTTACCCGCTGTTGCAACATGCAAGCAAGCATGGAGCATGCAAGCAAGCATGCAGCAAATATGCGGCATGCAAGCAAGCATGCAGCAAACATGCGGCATGCAAGCAAGCATGCAGCTAGCATGTAGCAGGCAAACGAGCGTGCAACATGCAGCAGGCATGGTTTCTGTCACGGCTCCGGCACTGCGGGTCTCCGGCGGTCCCACGCGTGCTAATCGTCGCAGACGGCTTTCACTCACCACCGCAGCTTCGTCTTGCTGGACGGCTTTGCCGGCCAGCCTCAGCCGCGGCGGCTCGTTCGCAGACTCCTACTCCTCTGCCCGCGGGCCGCCTCGCTCCTACGCGCCGACGCGATTCTAAATTACACTCTAGGGGTAGGGCAGACAAGACTGCGTGGAGTCGGATTTACAACGATTCGTTTCTGTCACTAAAACCAAATTTTTAGCAAATGTTTTAGGACTAACAAATTTATTATAAATGGACATCCGGAATAATACCCATTATAATAATACAATACTTAGGACATATGACTTTATTTCATGCAAAATTAGGAGGTTCAATTAATAAAGTATTCGATATTATGACAGAATAGTTTTAGAAGTAAAGATAATTATGTAACTAAAACAAAATTTCGTATTTTTGAACATTATACTGAAGTTTATAGCAAACGTGTTATGGATAATGATTTTCGGACAAAGAATTTTAGGAGAAGAAAGGAATAACCTTTTTTTTGCTACCCTATGCTGTCCCACTCCGTGGCAAAGGAGCCACCCTCAACTCCTTCCATACTTACATTCTAATATTATAAATGCGAAAGTAAATCTGCAAGCAAAGTGACAGTATCTCCTTTCATTAATTAGAAAACGGATCTAGCTTTTGACGGGATTCTAAGAAAGCTTTGTGACTACTATTTCATGTTAAAAAGGGACCAAAATCGTTTGTAATCCCCTTGTAAATGGATAAAGTAAGGTAGGTTAATGTAAATAGGTAGGACAATAAACAAGGCTGTGTTTATATATAAGCGAAAACAGTTTAATTACCACCATCTTCTTGACCTTGTCCCATGTACAGACGCCAGCACATCAAGCTACCCGAAACTGTCAAATTTTCCCAATCGACTTTGAACCTTATGCTTTAGCAATAAAGTTGAAAATCTATTAAAGAAAATTGACAGATTGTAGTAGCCGTCTGTACTTGGAGGTGGCGCAATAAGTTTTCTTCTCCCATTTTCCCGACAGCAGTTCCGGAAAGGTTGCGTTAAGAAGAGGTTTACCGTCACGACTAACAGTTATGTCTTCGAAAAAGTATTTTTTGTAGACCATATCCATCCACCGCTTTCGGCCAGGCCAAGAGTAGGCTTATTAATTTAGAAGTAGAAAACAAACCTATCAAATTATTATAATAATTAATGCAAAAAATGTTTCAATCAATCAAATCAGCCTATTACAGTCCTCTGCTGGAAATAGGCTCTCCTAGGCTGCGCCACAACACCCTGTCCTCCACCTTCCGCATCCATTCTGTCCCAGCCACCTTCTTTAGGTCGTCCGTCCACCTATGATTCCTTCGGTCCTTCGACAAACATGGCCAGCCCAATGCCACTTCAGTTTGCTTACTCTGCAAGCTATGTCGGTAACTCTGGTTCTTTTCTGGTTAATTTAATTCCTAATTTTATTCTTCAAAGAAACTCCGAGCATAGCTCGCTCCATAGCTGAGCGACCTTGATAAAATGTTTACCGAAAGTTAATTACCTCAAAACGTATCGTCATGCGTCGGTAGACATTCGTTTCGTCACACAAGCAACATGTCTTCGGAAAAACATTTTCCGTGAAACTTTATCGTTTTCCAGGAACTAACAATTAATCATCGCGGATGCTGTTGTGATAGCGTTACGCAATCAAGCTGTGGGCGGGCTAGAGCACTTCCTTCAGATTGTACTAGGAAATAAAACAACTATGCAGTGTGTAGAATGCTTTTGAAGAAACTCGCACTGTTATTCATCTTACTGATTGTTTAGCGTCGGAACTCTGATTTGAAGGAATATTTAGTTAAAATATCGTTTGAATTTTCTTTAATGCGACTAATAGAAAATGGAGATAAAGACGAATTATTGTTTATCGAAAACATGGAAAAATAAGCAAAACTGATGATTACATAATCAGCCTACAACGTTCCCACTCCTGGGGCACAGGCCTCCTCTATGTGAGAGGGAGCAAGCCGTAATCCACATATCCACCATGCGGGTCCAGTGCGGGTTGGTAGATGTCACACGTCTTTGAATTTTTGGTTCTAGGACATGCCGGTTCGCTCACAATTGTTTTCCTTCACCGATTAATTACTGCCCAGTAATTATTAAAATGTTAGCTTACGTTAGGCTCAACGCCCTCTTTCTAGTTTAAAACATTTTAAACGTTTCATTGATAACAATAATAACCAACAGGAAATTGTATCTTGAATTCTCACAAACGTTACTTGCATAATATTATAACATGATCCAAAAATAATTAATTTCATTAATGTTAAATCGTGGGAGGCCTTCAGTATGTTTTATATCTTTTTCAGCAAACGTTCTTTGATACAGCATTCTTTTCATCGCAAATACATTAACGTAATTTTGAAAGTAGGCTTGATATACGCCATTTTGCATTACTAACCTTTGACTTTCTCAGAACCTTATACAGGCTGGCAGGGATTAATTGACAAGCAAACTGTAACTGCGGTCAAAATGTATTGAACAGCTAATTGTTCAATACATTTTGACCGCGTAGGTGCTGGCTAGTTTAGTAGGTAGGGCTAATTTTTGTATTAAATCCCGTCGAAAAATTTCAACGCAGTGGGGTTCAGAGTCATGTTCTAAATCCTGAATCCATAGTAAAAGGCTGCACGTCAAAGTCCCGGCCACCTTATTTCCCCGTATTTGGCTCATGGAAAAAGTATCCATACTTAGGTACAGACGAGACGCCAGCACATCAAGCTACTACAATCTGTCAAATTTCTTTAATAGATTTTCAACTTTATCGCTAAAGCACTTATGCTTTACCCGAAAATGTCAAATTTTCCCAATTAACTTTGAACTTAGGTTCAAAGTTAATTGGGAAAATTTGACAGTTACACCAGACCAGACAGTGTCAGACATACTTCCTCTCTTAGAGAGGGAGCGAGTTGTAATCTACCCCGCGGGCCCTGTGCGGTTTGGTAAATATCAAGTCTTCGAATTTTTGGTTCTAGGCCATGCCGGTTTCCTCACAATGATTTCTTTCAGCGGTTTGAGAGCAGTGCTGATGAAATTATTAACACAAAGTAAAGTGCCTACCTGGGTTCGAACCCACGACCTACAGCTCGTAAGCCGGGGTTGTTACCACTGGGCCACCACTGCCCCCTAGTGACACAACGCGGCAATGATATAACTTGATATACATAACACTGCGCCACAATATCATAAAATGAAGGCGACATTTATGTTGACCATTGTTTACCTAACTAAGTGTTACATGTTTCTAAAACCCCTGTATTATTGTAGGTACTTCAGCTTATAACCCGCAAATGGGTAAAAGGTTAACATAATATACGCCAACTCCTGAAACCACAGTATCCCGAGGTAAAATAATAATACTGTGTGGAACTGTGCGAAGGTAACCACAAGTAATCTAGAGGTATCTTTCAGAAACTGTAGGTGTTGATTTAATAGAAAGACTTCTGAAGATTACATGAGAAAATGATCTTCGGATAAAATGATAAAATCTCTTCTCTTTCAGGTCCGCTTGCAGATATTTCTTTAGAAATGAGTACCTACCTTTGTACTGCACTTCCATTATATTTTGCTTGTCTTATTTACTGGGTGTAAATAAATGGCGACTTAAATAAAATAAAATGATTGTACATATCTTTAGTTAATTTGAAGTTAAAAATTATGTCAGTTAAAAGGCGCGACAAACGTTAGATACCGTGGTAGTTTTTAAAACTTTGGTATTTATAAAAATAAATCTTACCAACAAAATAAAGAAAGAAAAATAAGAAGATAATATTTGTAAATCTCGTTGATATATCGAACACTCAAGGACATCTTTACTCTTCAGTATATATACGATATTTGGCATAGTACCTATGTATCCACTTACTACTTACTCATAATTAAAATTAATTGTCTACGACGTGAACTATCGAAGAGTTTGTGTTCCAAACTTTATGAATGACATAGAAGGAACTTGAAGTGCCTACCAACCTAATCGTCAGAACGTGGGTTATATTTTTATCCCAAAATGTATTTACAATCAAAAATCCTACCAAACTCGACGAAAGTACATGCAAAATAACTTTCTTCGAAAAAGAGACACGAACATTGAATATAAGAAATATGAGCGTTGTTTATTTTTAGTCTTTACTGCGAAGGTTAAGTGTCTGCCTACACTTTTATCTTTATAGGGTTATATTGGAAATAACCCCTTCCGAGTTTACAAGAACAATCATAATCAATAGTAAATTGAGATATTCGTAACTAAGTACTCGGCGATTCGAAATTTGATTTTCGCAAGAATCAGACATGGAATAATTCTCGCTCAAACACAGTCGTGTGTCTCGGCGATGACGCAGAACATGTGCCACGACCTATGCCTAAGTGTGGAAGAGCGTACAGCTATTCATCATTCCTCTGCCCTCAACATAATTTATTTGGAGTCGGCGCAACTTGTCTTTTCCTGCCATACTTCTGTATTAGTCGTTATGTCGGCAGTCACTCCTTTTCTAACCATATCGTCTTCCACAAAGTCCATTCATCGTTTATTTGTCTTCATCTACTCGTATAGCCATATTCATACTCATAACTTTCCTAACGATATTTACACCTTCATCATCATCTGCCTAGCCTTTTCCCAACTGTGTTGGGATCGGCTTCCAGTCTGACCGGATACAGCTGAATACCAGTAGGTACTTTACATTTAACCTCCACAACCCAGTTACTGGGTAATACGATATCCTTTGATAAGACTGGTTGTCAGACTTTCGGGAAAATAAAAAAAAACGACATTTACACCTTGCAAGTTGTAATTTGTAAGAAACACATCGAATGAACTGTTTCTTTACATTGTTTTATATAGATTTCACTGACAGCTTGTTTTGTTCAATAATAAATCGATGCCGATAAAGTTACGAACGTTGAGGTAAATGTAAAGAAATACAATACTGAGAGAATTTCCAAGTGGAATAATTGGGATTTAAATACCATTTGTTATTGATGATTTTGTGCATGTTCTAAAAGAGCCACCACAAATGGCCATGTCCAAACTGGCCATAGATAAGTATCTCTGACGCAGCCTGCAAGCAGTGATCCGCAGTATTTCGATAACTTAGATGACTGGTTGGTTAACATAAATATAACACAAAATGTACTATTACTGTATCTAAGTTTTTAGTTTTGAGATTCGTAGAATTTATGTACGATTTGGCTGCAGGAGGCGTTATAGTACAAAACCGATGGAGAAATTACTGTCGATTTAACTTGGGAACTTATTGTCGATATAATAACTCCTAAATTGGAGTGTTGATGCAGCTGACTCACTACAAAATGACCAGAGAATATCGATGATTCCAAGATTATTTTTGAAATATCGGTCCTGAAATCTCGATGCTCTGATACGCTGTAATTCCCGATGGAACGATTTAATGTCGCAACATTCAATAGTCGCACACAATCCGATTAGGGGCTCGTGTGTACCGGGACGTTAAACGCATTATTGAGTTAGCATTGTGTAAGTGCCTGTGACAAAGATACACCCTGTCTCCAAGTATATGGGTGAGGCAGGCGACATCGCAAATAGATGCACTTACCTGTTGAATGCAGCTTATTACGTTTTATTGTACCTATACGACGACGACTGACATTATGAGTTATGACCTGGTTAAAAAATAGGGTAATTTAACTTATTGATGTTCTGTGGAAAATTAACTGAAATGTGAGATTTTTATATGATATTAAGCTTGATTTATAAGTCCGACACTCGAAAATGGCGCCATAAAAGTAATTTACTGCTTTACTAATCGTAGATAATTTACCCCTTATGAAAATTAATCACAACGATTTATAATGTCACTTACCTGTGCTCAGCAACGCTCCACAGTATAACGAACGATATTATAATTTTACAGCGACGTATATATTTATTTAATTCAGAATTCTCTAATATAATAAGTAAGTAGTCAACAGGTAACACAGATGCGAGTTATTAACAACAGTTTCTAAATATCTCAAAAGTTACAACAAGTTACAACGCGCTCAGGATCATGTTAATGAGAGAGCCGTCCGTAACAATAATAACACTGACAGGAAGACGAAACCAAGCGTATGTAGGAGTGAAGAGAAGGCAGAGAGGAAGCGAAGAGTAGGCATCACAAGTAGCTCGAGATCAGCTCAGAAATACAAGATACTAACCGGAACAAAACAAAATCAAAGAAAACCGGACACGAGAACGAAGTGTTAACACGCGCGACGTGACTCGAGCGAGTTCGGTTAAGGTGTGAAAAGTCTGTAAGATTCAACAAGTGGTTTGCGAGCGCCGGCGACGCGGGCCGGCTCGGAGGTCCTCGCGGCGGGAAAGCTCGCCCGCCAGTGGCCCGAGCTGCGCCGCCCGCCTGCTTGCGGGGCGCGTCTGTGTGCGTGCGGCCCGCACGCTACACCCTTCATTGTTAGCACCGCGCCTGTGTGCGGCCCACCCCTGTCAGCACGCGGACTGCGCGCGCCTGTCCGCGTCCGCGTGTCTGTGCGAGTGTATGACGCGCCTACGGGTCTGGCGCACAGGTGAGCCCGGGCCGACCTCCAGCCAGCTCGTCCCTGTCCTAACTATACCGCTTTTACAATGAAATGGCTCGGTGAACACAAACTACCTGCGTGCTACATTAGCGAACGCATAGCTCCCATAAGGCGCCCACTTTATTCATTCAGCTTTTGTAACGAGCTCGTAATACAAAGCAAAATTACGGCTGCGATTGTTGGCACATGAAAAGGTAGAATTCCTCGCACTTGTGGAGTGCTCAAGCGGAACTTTCGCGTGCCTTACCGAGTTTCGGTACATATTTATTTAGTAAGCCTCTCTTGCTTGAATTTCATGAATAGTTTACATTGCATTGTAGTGAATAATTTTATATTAATTTGTTTAATTAAACAAGCGCCGAGTTAATTACATTGTTACGTGCCTGTCATTCTGTGAAAAGGTTTGTATTGCACACTGTAATTTAGACCTTCTTTTACAATATTCTGTTGACATTTCGTTGGAAAATTATTACTACAAGGTTCTGCCACATTTATTTTACACTGAAGTCCGGTTACGCATTGTTGTACCTATCCGTGCATCAAAAACATTTTTTATCCGCGTCGTAACGAACTTACTGTATTAGCAGTAGATATTTCTTATTCACGTAATTCCAAGTCAGTTATGCGCTACGTGCGTAGCAAGACTACAAAGCTACGCCTGACACTAATTCGTAGCAGACGCTTGTAATCTGCTTTCCTTGCTACGGCGTAGCAGCGTAAGGAAATGATACGTTGCGGTAGTGTTTTACTACTTTCTTATTTTGATTATTTCTTAATAGATTTGTGCGATAAGTTGGTTTTCACTGTCAAATGACTTTATAAAAGCCAATTCCTAATCAAATAAACATCTACGTAAACCAATCGTAAAATAAAATCAATAAGTATCAGTTTTAAATCTTCCACTTACTGATAAATTAGACTGATATAGACGTTCTGAGAATCAAGCACTTAGAATTTGAAATATTATTTTCCTACGTCTGTGAGGGTTTGTATTTATTTAGGTAAAATACATTTTTAAACTTGTTAAACCACTACATACGGGGTCAACAACACTAACTGCCGGGTTCTAGCAGATTAATGCGTATATATTTTCGTAGGCAAATAAATCATTTATTATCTATTACAACAACGAATAATACTCCGCCGACACACGTAACGGAAATGAGAGGTGATATAGGTACCTTTGTTTCATTTGTTTACGCCCACATTTTGATGATTGCATAACGTTTCATTAAAATGAGGCTGTTGTCAGTTACTGGTAATGTCAATGCTGAGGTGCTTCTGAAAGCTTCCGTGAAGGCGTACGTGTTATATGCCTTTTAGAAGCGGTCTTCCTGACCGCGAAAATTTAACAACTATTTTATTTAAATCATGGTATTTTTTTTTTCCTTATAAACAATGTACTTACCCTGTTGTCTCTCCTCTGCCAAGGCTTTGAGTCAGCCTGTGTAACCTTTTGTATGTTGCATAAAGTTTAAATTGAAGTGTCTGTTTGTAATGTCAAAATAACAGCGTTTTATTACATGCATATGAATGTATGTACGGTACTTATAACAAAAAACATTTTTTTTATTGTTGTCTGTCTGTTTGTTCCGGCTAATCTCCGAAACGCCTAGACCGATTTCTACGGAACTTTTACTGGCAGATAGCTGGTGTTATAAGGAGTAACTTAGGTTACCTTAATTTCAGGAAACAAATAGGGTTTGGCGCAAAAAAATCAAAACACATGAATCACGGCATGCACGCGAACGAAATCACGGGCACAGCTAGTATTATTAATAAATTTAAATATAATAAAGAAATTCTCTCGATACTTTGTCAAGTCTTAAAAACGTCACTAATAATATAATATAGTTAATAAATAAACAAGTTTACGTCTTGTTCATTGACACAGTTATCACAATCATCTTATCTTACTCGATTTAGTATTCAATGAACATTGAAATGATACTACAATATAAAAGAATAGCTCTTCAATTAATCTGCCTAGCCTTTTCCAACAATGTTAGGGTCGACTTCCAATCTAACTGAATACAGCTGAATACCAGTATTTTACATGGAGCGACTGCGTATCTGACCTTCACAATACAGACTGGTTATCAGACTGTTGGGCTTCTGACTTCCCGTAACGACCTATACAAAAGAGAAAGAGAAAGAAAGAGAAAGAAAGAGAAAGAAAGAAAAAAGAAAGAAAGAGAAAAAGAAAGAGAAAGAGTATTCTATTCTATTCTATACGGATGACAGCCGGGAATGAAGAACAAAGCACTTATGCCGTAGAAAAATCTATTTTAGTGATAACGACCCTAAAAATGTACCAAAAATATTCTCAACAAAAAGCAGAGCTACATGCGTGTGCAAAGATAAATATCAACATTATCTAACAGAATGTAAGAAATCAAGGTTTAGAAAGAAACTGCCGCTGGCTGACTGGAATTCAAAGAGACGACGCTCAACAAAACAGAACGGCCTTTTCTAATTCCAATTCAAATTCACATAATTTATTTTCTGTTCAGAATCAAAACAATCTTATTAACTGCGTGACAGTAGTTTGTAAGATACTGATGGCTGCACTAGGAATACCAGCACTCTAATTACAAAGCACGCAATCAATCTCAATTCGAATCATTTTGAAGGATAGGTATTGCTAATTCACTGTTTTATATGTTCGAAAAATTTGTCTACTCAACAACTTAAATAACGCAATGAATTTTGTAGAACTGTCAAAATAAAATTGCCATTGCTACTGATAGTAGAAAATAGCAATTACCCCACTGTATATATAGCAGATCACCAGAAGGCCAATTCCCGTAATTAAATCGTTCAAAATCTAGTCCGCAATCTCATCTCGGCGACAATCAATGTCAAAAACTTGTCAAAAATGTAGGGAAATTAGAAATTTTTCAACAGATTGAGACTGAGATCAGGGGGCTTACTCTCCAAACTAATTTTAATTCCAATGAGATGCCAATACGATTCCAATGTTAATTTTACAGTCACGTGATCCGGTACTCTTGAAAACAATATTGTCAACAATTACCCCACGCCAAGCCCGAACCCAATTCCACTTAGTTCTCCAAAATGGACACCCAATCTAAAATCATTTGGCGCTAGCATCGAACTCAAGAGTACGAAACGTCACAATTCCAATGTCGATCTATCGGAATTAAATTAAAGAGTAAGCACCCAGACTGTGAACGTTCTTAAAATTAAGAGAATTGCCCCTCTGGGTTCCACACATGGTATATAAACACATTTTTTTTAAACTCGCTAGAGAAAGAAATAATGTTTATTTGGCACAGTACCAAGGAACACATAAAAACTGACATAAAATATGCAATATTTACGATCGGGTACTGAAGTATCTCGATAAGTAGGTATGAGTATTGCAATAACCCGTACGTTCCAATAAAATATTCTCAAAGTAGAAATTTAGAAGCTTTTCCACTTGGGGGTCGATCCAACTGTAAAATTTTAAGAAAATTTCATACAAGTCGTTTGTGGAGTAGTTTTGGCGTTGAAGATATATGTAGTTCTACAATGGCAGGGACATCGACGCATAACCTGTTACCAACAATGGATTCATTCAGTACATGATTCTGAACCCTGATTGGTAAAAAAAATTTCCTAGTTTAATAAAAAAAAAAATTGGCTCTGTCATACATTTTGACCGCGTAGGTATGAAACAGCAATTTTTTTTTTTTATGATAACCAACGAAAAATTTCTACGTTACGAGGTCTAATAGAATCATGCGCTATGTGGTTTCAGTTTACGCGACGATGTATGCCATCCAGTATATATAAAAGATGTAATAGAATTAAGTACATCTCCATCATATTATGTGACTTTTGCCTGCGGCTTCGCCCACGTGTAGGTCGGGAATTATCCCACCGAAACGTATTACCGGGATAAAAAGTATCCTATGTGTTAATCCAGGTTGGATGAGGTATGCCTGTGTGGCCCCATATAAATTTTATGAACTTTGCTTGGGTAGTTTTTGAGTTAGCTTCATTATTACGAATTTTTTCCACTTAGTTTTTAGTGATGATGTTTTAATAGCTTCCTGTCACTGATATTCACATAGCAAGTAGTGTTAAGTATATGAATTTGTGTGGGGTAGGTACAACTATAAAGTGAAAATTAAAAACTTTTTTCCAAAAAATTAACAACCTACCTACTTCAAAAAAAAACACTACAAAGTGAAAAATAATTTTAATTTTAGAAGTCTGTGTCGTTGGTTCCGCATTTTTGTTTTGTGAAATAAACTAAATATAAAATAATAATTGTGATTTGCCTCAAATGATTTTTGCAACATTGTAGTCATGAACTTTAAAAGTATCTCATATGACTGATACCGTAAAAGTACAGTTTTCTGGCAATGCTACTTAATTAGATTACATTTAGGTACAAAAGAAACTAAAGTTATTACTGATCATCTTGGCCAGCCATAGTACAAGGTTACATCAAAGTTTTTTTTTAATAACATATTTATGGAGGGATAGGTTCCGTCGAAACTGGAAGGAGGACGCGCGGGCTCGCGAAAGATGGAAGGAGTGGAGAAATCCTTTGCCCAGGAGTGGGACAGCGTAGATTAGTAAAAAAAAAATGTTAAAAGTTTTTGATAAATAGATAAATAATCATAAAGGAAGGTATCTGTAGAAACCTGTTGATCCCGTTTTAAGTTGTTTATTCAGCATCCTTTCATGCAGGCCCTCTTCAATTTCAACATTTTTCCCGACATTCGTGGTGACTGACAGATGACATTAGTGACAGCTGCTACCTATAAACTTGTATGATTATGACAGTGTTTATAAATCTATTATAGTCTGGTCGTCGAGTACCTGACACCTGTCAGTGCCACAATTCTATACCTACAATGATTTTTTATTTTTGTTAGACTAAAATGACAGCTCTGATCGACCTTTTTTGTCAACATGACATTACATAACATAGTATATAGGTATTGGCTGTCATTTTGGACTAGCAAATTGCTAATAAAAATCAAATTCCCAAAACACGTAGGTATTCGTTTGTATGAAACTGACAGGTGTCAAGAACGCATTCTGTCGTCGGCCGCACTACAAAGAGATAGATACACTACAGTACCTAAGTCAGCAGAGACTCGCATCAAATCACTGCAATACACATTCCTTCCCCTGTTTCATCACTATACCTAAAGATTACTCCTTTCAGGGCTGATTTTTCAATCGACAGATAATAATTTTTATTCTTTTTTTACACTTTTTTACTAAACAATTGTACAGACGCCAGCACATCAAGCTACCCGAAACTGTAAAATTTTCCCAATCAACTTTGAACCTTATGCACAGGACGTGGGCCATGAATTTGAACAAACCCTTCGCATCGTCGCATTTGGTTGGGATAGAATTGTATGGAACATGCCTACATCGGTTCTGTTCAAATTCAGGGACATTTCCATGTAAGTTAACAGCATTCTTCAATTGAATGAGATAAAATTCAAGTCTTGTATTAAACGCACACTATGCAGTCAGGCATATTAAAGTTAGGGGATTACATCGCTGATAAAAATGCATGGCTCAATGCTGGTCCTGCTCCACAACCACAACTAATTGATTAACACTTGAAAATTCTGTTGAAGCTGCTGAAGATTGTAAGACTATCTTTGCAAGTAATTGAGTTTATACAAAACTCAATTACTTTGTATTGTGTAATTGCATAGCACAGATGTGAGTTCTATGTACGAGTATATACTATACCCTATGTACCATTTACCGGGTAACGTGTCTTTCATTGACTTGAATGTGCCCTGGCGGCTGATAGTATGTCATGCTCACACAAATGTCTCGCTGACGGTGGCGTGTGTGTTGAATCATTTAGCTCCCTTCAAAATGGTTGAGCTGAATGGTGCTGATCTATGCGTCATGTTCGTGAACGGGCGCCATCAGTTGGGTCGCCATCACTTTGATGCCTCGGCTTATTTTTAATAAATTTTGAATTGTTGTTTTCTTACTATTTGCTGTACTCTGGACGCTTTTAACGCGTAAGTCTTTTTTACATCATTCTCACATATAGGTAATTATAAATTCAATATTAATGATGTAAAGTAACTAATATTTTTGTAAAAATGTAATTTAATAGAGTGTCCATGGAGTTTCTTGCCCGTTCTTCTCCATAGGTACCCACGCTTTGGAATGGGCAACTAGTTTTATATTTTCTGACTGAGCAACTTCTTGACAATTCAAAAGTGCCTGTAAATGGTTTAATTGAAATAAATGCTTTGAGTTTGAGTTTTGAATGACGAGTTAAAGATAAAGATTTAATGCAGTTTGGGCGCAGACATACTGGCGATCATCTTGGTGTCATCATTGTTTCAAATTTGAATTCATAACCATTTAAAAAGTCATGGACCTTTATATAAAAAAATGCAGCGTGGCTCGATTATGGAGTCTGGGAGTGTAATTGTTGATTGCTGACTGTTCACACCGCCGGCGAGTACCTACTCCTTTATTGCAGTGACTAGAGCTATCAAAGAGAGCACTCACTCAGCGACTCTCGCTTACCTATGCTTTAACGATAAAGTTGAAAATCTATTAAAGAAAGACAGATTATAGTAGCTTGATGTGCTGGCGTCTGTACTTTGCTAGTAAGTGTGTATCGACGTGCGGTCGATTGTCCCTGCCTATCGTTGGCAACCTATGTCCATGACAAACTAGCTGGTAGAAATCATCACGTTACGAAAATGCTTATGTAAAACCTCTATGCCACTTTCTTTCCCTTTCTGTCTCTTTCTTATTATATATAATAGAAAAAGACAGAGAGAGATTATTTTCGTGGTTTCTGAGGGTGCTGAGTTCCAGCCTATTAAAAAGTAGGTACTCTGTGGCAATGCCTAGTAATTTTCTTATGTTTTTTGCAAATTAGGTCAGTGTCAGGTTGTTGTGTTGGTCAAACTCTATTAGAAGTCGTAACAACAAAAAAACTGTTGGGGGATTTAGTTTTGAGGGGTTGTATTTTTGTAGACTTATTCTTACTTCATTGCCACCTGTTGAAACATTTATGAACCAGCTTTGAATTGGCTTCTGGTTAGTTTAATAAAAACGTAACAGGTGGCGCTAGTCAAGCTCTTATACTCCTATCTCATAGGTATATAAAATAGTTTTTGTTTAAATGATTAAAACACTTCAAGCGACTGATCCAAAAGGACTACTGACAGTATTATTTAAAAATATATTTATATTTCATTTAAATAATCAGCAACGCCAACCGGATATACATTTTTGAACGATTTTCTACAACCTCAATTACATCTGCACTGCTGTGAAACTTCCGTCTTTTTTGTGGAAGTGGATGTTTACGTTAGACAGAAAGAGACAACCTATCCACTTATGCTTATTATTTTCTGTTCCGACCTGACGCATGTAGAATGTAAAATATCTTTGAATGAAAGCGTCAAATCAATCTGTCATTCGTCGACGGCGAATCGGCCGCATTAGCGGACTCGAGTTACGAGTTATTTTACAATTTATTGTAAACTGAACTGTGCAACAATGCATCATCGACTGTAAGACGCGAGTGCGAAGTGTTCGTAAAAAATAATCAAACTTAACGTGATCGACAATAAGATGCCTTTTGTAAACATCAAGAAGCAATATCTAGCAATCGGGATGTTGATTTTCGTTATATTGTTTTTATTTAATACTAGGCCCGTTTTTCAATGCCAGTTTAATGCAGAAGTGAGTTCATATCTCCCAGTGATTTACGGGATTACTCCGACGTACTTGAGACTCGCACAAAAAGCGGATCTTACAAGGTAAGAATTATTGTTAATCGTGATTCTTCTGCCCTTGATTTATAGTTTATTACCTCATTTGTTTGGCTAAAGTATTTGGCAATGGGTACTCTTCGTAAGCCGACAATTATTTTAATTGGTTAATTGATGAGCTTGCACAATGAGTGCCTTGAGAATGTGCAGTAGGTACTTGTCATACGGAAAGTACGAACCGACTAGCTTTATTTATGGATTTCGAAGAAATCTGTGCTTTATTTGATTACTCACGTTTTAATTCTGGGAATATTGTCTTGCGTCAATTTAAATTAAATTATTCAAAGTGAGCCTGTGTGCAGTATCTATTTGTTAGTGTGGAAATTAATGCTACCACATATTAAAGCAGCAAATGAATATTTACGAACACAATACTCTACAATACACATATGCAATATACAATAATGTATCTCTATATACAATATGAATAAAAGTATCACCGCTATGTTCCATGTTATGGGATTGGTTTCCGTACTTAGTCCTTCAAGTGGACATTGTGCGTGATCACTGCACAACTTTTAAAAGGCTTAGCAAATAAATTGTAGACTGTGTAGAGAAATTGCAGAATTTGATTTAACTATCTTGATCAAATTGTCAGCAGATAATTTTGTTTTGAGGCTGTAGTACTTCATATTTTGACTTGCGATGTAATAAATGGTTAAAATTTGATTTCTATTCTCTTAATTGTCTTTGCAGTAATTTCCAGAAGTATTCATGTTCTTACAGTTTTCTTAAGTGGAAACAGAGTCTGTTTGATACTTTAGAAAAAAAAAACCTAATACTCTGGCAATAACAGCAAAACTTGCTAAATTATTGCATTAATAAAAACAAAATAGCTTACAGGTATTTAACAAAATTCAATGTAACTATTTTAAGTAACTATAACTAGTAGGTATACTTTAATAATAGCACACCCTTCTGTATGTAGAATATAGTAATATGTAGTATTATTTTATAATTGATTAGCTGATAAGATTATGTTTGAAACAGTATGAGGATAAAAACATAAATAACAACTAGTTTAATGTAATTGTTTTATCTATTATTTTTTTTTTTTTATATTCTTTTAAGTAACTTTACAGTGCGGTCACCGAGAGACCACATTCTTAACTTGACACTTGTCACTTTCATACAAATACATGTTTTGCGAATTTGTCCTTTATTATCTACTAGAACTGTCGCACTGACAGGTGTCAGGAATGCATTCTCTCAATGGCCGGAATTTAGAGGCCATATTTTAAAGTTTATGTATGTCCATCTTAGTGATTTTCAGTCATTAATTTTTAGTCATTAAGTTTAATTTTTAGCCACTCACTTGAGAACCAAATCTGATTATGGCTAGAAAGCCAATTGCAGATCAAAGAAGAGCACAAAAGAAACTTTGCTCATCTCTTAAACATGGGCATGTCATAGCTATTACTGAGGAAATATTGTTAAACTAATTCCCTTTTCCCAGGTTGTCACAAACACTGATGCATGTGAAGAACTTCCACTGGGTTGTGATTGAAGACTCCATTGAAAAGACAAAGTTGGTTGCGAACTTGCTCAAAGAGTCCAATTTAAAATACACACATCTTAATATCAAAACACATAAGACTAAGGCATCTACGGTATGTATGACACATTTATTTGGTTACTTAAAATATTTTAATAATAATATTTTGATAATTCAGGATTGTTTGCTGAAGTAACTGAGGATGTCATAGTCCAGAATATAAAATGTCTTTTGTAGCATTTCATATTCTGCTTTCAATATGCTGCCTGTTCCAGCTCTACAGAATCTTAATTTGTTGGATGTTGGTCTCTGGTGGTCTTGCAACAACAGAAAATGAATTGTGCCTCATAAAGTCTATGCTTGATTGGTTTTCGAATCCTAGGTACCTTTTTTTTGCAGAAAATATTAGCTCCTCATGCCCTCAGTACAGATACAGTGCTTTGGTTCAACTTCATCATTTCGTACGACAGTGTTTTCTGCTATTGAAGCGACCAAGACAGAGATGATGATACACTTGATTTTTTTTTCTCATTTTTTATAAACATTTCAGATCATGGATATCAATATATGTCTGTTTAGAACAAGCATATTCAACACGTCTTGGTATTGTGTATGTCCGCCAAATATTAAGGGAACTCATACTTTTAAATATGTTATAGGAAAACTTGCAATTTATTTAGTTGTTCTTCAGATATTAGATTGCTATGAAAAACTAAACATATTTATCTATGATTAGTAACACTTGAACTACGAAAATTGCCCTTACAGCTACGAAATAAAGGTGCTATCAATATAAAATTATCAGACCTTTTTCTTATCAAAGTACTTATAATCAATACAAACATGGCCACCATTTAAGTACACTTTCGAAGTAAGTACAGTGGACCGCATGGGTTGTGGTAACACTGTGTGTGATTTTGAGCTGGCTTAGCATAGTACGGAGTTCAATAGAATTAGGGGCCAGCTTACACTGGTTTTTTTTTACCATTGACGTGCGGCCGACTGTCCCTGTTGTAAATAACTTAATTTATCCTTTTACAGCCTGAGCCTTTACTGTCGAGTCGAGGGGTGATCAGTTCTAAATTAGTGAGTACAATAAGTGATTAAAGTCACATAACTGCATCCAGTTACGTGACTTTTATGTATATGTACCTCTATGTACAGGAAGGGTGTTATGTGTCCACAGTGGGATTCGGTTTTTGTTTTTTTTTTGTTTGCCGTGTGTTCAGTTCAGTTTTTGTTTCATGCCATCATGACATATAATTTCTAAGAATTAAAGGTTTTTTTTTAATTTTTCTGTAAGTAAATAATTTAATTACTTATTACAATCTAAACTTCGATTTTTCGTTTATTATACGAAATCTTATGTAAACATGAATGGAACAGGGAAATATTTAACTGTTCCTCTAAAAACTTATTTACCTTCTATTCATCTTTAGAAGGTAAATAAGTAATTTTCGATATTTTAAAAATTAATGAACCTCTTAAAAACTTTTTACGGGGTTTTCTAATGATGGACAATTTTTTAAAAATAAATTAGCCGTTTTTAACTTTCTGGCCTTGTCTCTCAGTTGGTCGCAGTTACTAAGCTAGGGAATTGTGACCAAACGGGTTAGGTTAGGTCAGAAAGTCTGCGGCCAGTCATGTGCGCATCCAAGTTGGTCGCAGTTATTTGGCTGTTTAGTATTTTTAGGATCCCAAAATTTTAGAGCGACACAATAAGAGGCGCAATCATTATATTGAGTGTTAAACGCAACTTCACAAATAAGTACAACAAAAATGGAAAATTTCCGCTTTGATCACTTGATTTCACTATTGGGTTATTTTATGAATGACCTAAGTCATAATCGCATGCTTATTTTGAATCTGATTGGTATGACCAAGTTCCCATAAAAGTTTAGGTAATTTTAAGTGAACTCTATTGCACTTGGTTTCCACCATTTTCACGCGTTTTCCTGGTTGCGAGGAATAATACAGACTGACTTGTAAAACTGATTGGACATATTGAAGGAGGGCTTAGTAGTTCATTACTGGATTCTCGTCCCAAATACTTATGTCATGTAAAATTAAATATGACCTTATTTTTTATTTAATTACTTACCCAATAAAATCCATGGTCATTCGCAATTTTGAAGTTTAAAGTAAGGATAATACTTATCTTCCTGCCTTTTCAAGGGTCATTTCCCACTTATTCCATGTTACAACCTATTGCAGTCGCCCGTTCAAGTACTTGGTCACTTGGCAAATCTTAACAAAATAAAATTAGTTTAAACATAAAAAAAAATTGATTAAGTATATTTCTAATCAATAATTAAATATTGTGAGCATAATCATGCTCAATAAGTATGTCCGTCTTCAACCAGTCATGCTGTATATCCAAGAGTATATCCAAAAGGTGTTAGGCTACATTCGCACTGACAGGTGGCTTGCTTAGCGCCTAAAGCCTAGCGAGACACCTTGTTGGCGAGTAGCGAAGAGAAACCAACGCTCTCGAGTTTTCGCACTGCGTGCTTTCGCACGCCTTTACGCCTTCGCTAGTCGCCTAGCGTGTATCAAAGGATGTTAAGTCACTAAGAGCTAAGCAAGCCGCACCGTTGTTTTCAATTAGTTTTTACGCACTAATTGAAAGATGGAAATCTTTTTCTTTTGGGTGCTTTAACTTTTACCATCCAGTCTAATATTTATACTTACCTTATCTTGCATACGTATATCCAGCCAGAAATGTATTGTGCTGTTCAAAAAGATTTTGACTTCGATAAAAAAAATGTTTTAGTTTAGGTACCAAATAGCGCTAAACCTTAAAGGCTCCTACAAACAGGCGCGACACGCGATATAATCGCGCGCGACACACAAAGGCACCGCACGTTGCGCGACTTGCGGTGCCTTTCTGTCGCGCGCGATTTTATCGCGTGTCGCGCAGTTTGAAGGAGCCTTGAAACGTTGACCATTTAGGTATGGAACTGGTACTTTAAACGACGACGAGTAAATTACTGTAATTGTATAGCAATCTAATAATGCTTAATATTTATAGCATTGTATTGTAATTTAAAATCATGATCTCATCACTAAATAATTTGCAAGTTGATCTTACTGATCCGTTTGCGAATAACAATTGGCTTCCGAAGTATCAAAGTTTTTATTTTTATTTTCTATGATACCTATTTGATTGTTCTACTTTTGAAGGGAGTTCTATAAAATCTCTCAAAACTAATTATCTACTAGGTATTTATTTCAAATTCTGTAGAATACAGTTTTCTTTTTTGGTTTTTGTGTGATATTTTTGTTTAGAATAGAATGGGATTTATGAACTCTGTATTATGGTCAGTGATAGTGCAATAATTGGCTTGCAACAGTAGCATGTGCGATAGAATATTAATATTAAAGGTATGTTAGAACTCTTTCCCACGTATTAGATTATGAGACCTTGTAATGACATACACATAGGTACACATGAACATAAAGGGCTAAGGAAGGAACACGGGTGGGTTTTAGTCAGTAAGAGTCTGACACTCCGCTCCACCCAGAGCGGGAAGGTTTTTTTTTTTTGTGGATGGGAAATCATCAAATGATCCCTCCCGCTCTGGGTGGAGCGGAAGGGAGTGTCAGACTCTTACTGACTAAAACCCACCCGTGTTCCTTCCTTAGCCCTTTATGTTCCGGGCCAGCAGTAACCCTTTCGGACAATCCCGCTGACCCGGCAGGCTTCGGCCCTGACGGGCCCCTTCTGATGATGCTGACATCTCTTTGAGGCGCGCGTAGAACACGTACGCGCTGTCCGGCACGGGCCTGGTCCTGATCGGACGGTGGGCTACCCATTACTCTCCGCCCGCAGGCCCGCGCCTACGGTGGCCGGGAGTCGTCGCGCGGCTCCCGACGCCCGGAGCGTCTCCCGCGGCGGCTGGGACGGGAGGCTCTCTCCCTCAGCCGTCCCGGCGCCTCCTTCGCTAGCATGACTGCTTCGCAGAAGGAGGCGACTGCGGGAGGGGGCATTTGATGATTTCCCATCGTCAAAAGAAAGAAAGACCTTGTAATGATGGACACTTCTTTAAAGTAATGAACCTTGGTCGCAGGACCCCAAAATAGGAATTATTTGAGGTTCACAAATAGAGGCGCAATCATTATATATGAGAGTGTTTAATAATATTAGAGCCTCGAACCTATTAATTATTAGACGTGTGAATCTGTGAGTTGGTGAGCCAATAGGTCAGTGTTTTACAATGTTATCTCTTTCTTCCCGTTCCCTGCGGTATTTACTGCACTCCTCTCTGTTTGAAAGAGCTAATTAGTGATGTTAGTGACTTCATGCACACGAAGCTACACCAGAAACAAAAAAAAAATGAATACTGGCATAAATAAGTACTTACTTATTCAATAAAAATATTAATTTAAGTGGGGTTTATTTGTATTGCCATATAAATCTCTCAGGTTAAGCCAACTGAGATAAACCAAAGGTGAAAATCTTATCAATGAATCTTGTTATCAGCAAAAATTATTTCTTCAAGATAAAGTCAAGAACTATTTTGCACGTTCACTGACTAGGTTTATCAATCTAAGCAAACCGAATTCTTGGGAACTTCTTTCTCTGCCATAACCATAGAATTGGAACTAGTTTTTATCTTTTATTGGTGGTAAAATATAGGGTTTTCAGTTTAGTCATACCTACTCATAATATAAGAAACGTAGCCGATGTGTTACAGTTGGTTAATAATCTATGTCTTTCATGAACCATTTACATTTTTCACTAACATTACGTGGCACCTAAAAGTAATGCCTTGTACAGCCTGATTCAAAATTTATGGCGGCTCGGAACATAAGGCGAGTCGCTGGACAGTAACAAATTCACCTGTCAGCGGTGGTGAGGTAATGCGCTACGAGTAAAGGCTCCTTCAAACAGGCGCGACACGACACGCGACACAAAAGCACCGCAAGTCACTCAAAGAGCGGTGTCTATGTGTCGCGCGCGACTATATCGCGTGTCGCGCCTGTTTATAGGAGCCTTAACGCACTTCAGAGTCGCCATAAAGTTTGAATAGGGCTGTAAATGCGTATTAACGGATCTTCAACTTTCGGCGCTTTGTTTACTCCCTAGCACGTAAGCCGTGTTTTCGACCGAATTTACGGCCGCTCCGATCAACTACGGACATAAGATTATTTTGGGGTCTGAACTAAGAATGACTAATAACCCGATTTGGCAGTTGGTTCTTAAGTTTCATGTGTTTTTGCCCGTCCGAAAAAGTTAATTAATCGGAAGTAGGGTTTACGAAGTTTCGAACTACATTCGAGCGGGTCCGTTTCTTTCTTGACGGGCTTACGGAGGCGTTCTACTCTCTAAAGTTATGGTCCGTCATCGAAGATGAGTGCCCGTTTGAAAGTAGTAAAAAACACTTCAGTTTTTTTCAGTCAGTAGGGACAACTGTCAAATCTTGTTGTCATTCAGTTATTAGTTCGGGTCCCCCGAATTTTATTACCTTAAGTGACACGGAGTAAGAAACGCTCGTAACTTTGGACTACGAATTTCGTGCTAAGAGAAGCAGAGTAGATCACACCGCTAGGCCCCAAGAAAATCCAATCCAAGAGAAAATCCAACTGCGCTTTTAGCAAAAGATTTAGGTATCGCGTAGTGAAAGTGGAAACGGGCATTATGTTTTACTCACCGTGTAATCTCTTTATAACTACAAAAGGGATGTTTGTGTCTAATTGTTTGACAAATACCAAAATGCAAAGGATTTGTAGAATTGATGACTAACAAAACATGTGGAAATGTTTATTAATTGTATAATTTTGTAATTGGTTCATGTAACATTTCAGGCTAGTGGGGTGGAACAAAGGAATCTGGCTTTGGATTGGCTCAAAGGCCACTTGCAGAAGACCGATAACAAAAGAGGCGTTGTGTATTTTATGGATGACGACAACACGTATTCACTCAAAGTATTTGATGAGGTAAGTCTATTATGAAATACGTAATAAGTAGCCATTCAATAGGTAGCCTATTTAATTAAGAACAAACGATTTCAACGAGCCGGTTGTTTTTATGTAGCAAATATTGTTTGCCTACTATTTTAATAAGTAGGTATTTACGAGAAGCACTAAGGGCCGGTGTAACGCCGTCGACCTTGACTACTTACACAAAACAATACATTTGTGTTCGCATGTAGGTAGGGAACTGCAAAAGACCAATTCCCAGGATTTTAAAAGCGTTCAAAATCTAGTGGCGATCTCATCTCAGCGAAAATCAATGTCAAAAATGTAGGGAAATTAGAGATATTTTTGACAGATTGAGACTGAGATCACACTGTGACCGTTCTTAAAATTACAGGAATTGTCCCTCTAATTTCTTTCGCGATGTCATGGTTGTTCTCTTCGTAAAAGTTGTTCTAATTAATGTGTACGTCACCAGTTTTCAGGTTTTCAGTTATTTCCATTACGTCTTGTGTTTTGTAAGTAACATAATATACAGATTTTTAGGGCAATAACAGTTTAGAGAAAAATCTTTACAATCTACGTGTTGTGCCGGATTAATCAGAAATTCGGTCCATTGACATTGTCTTCATGAGTGAATACCATTTTAATATATTAAAATACCATTTTAATATTTAATATATTAACATATTCTTCAGGATATATGTATGCTAGTAGATAGTGTGTTGAAAACATAATATAAGTAATTTGATACGATAGAAAAAAATCATGAAGATACCTCTAAAAACTTTCTTTTTACAATAAAAACCATACTAATATACATGCAATCATTATTATTTTTTGTCAGATTCTACAAGCAACATACTAAAACACTAGTGTTTTAATTTTTTGGCCCAAACAATAGATTTTTTGTAAATAGATAATTGCTTCATATTTTGTAATAAATTACTAGCGTTGTGTCATCGCGCTTCTCTTTCTTTTCTATGTAGTAGCCTTAAGCTGGATCTTTAAAACACTTCGTCATATTATTCCAAAAACTATGACCTACAAACGATACCCCTTAAGAAATGTTCTTTATGAGATCTACATGTCTTTGGTGCAGTCTGTCTTGTTATATTTCATTTATTTATTATATAAACAGACAGGCACGAAGAGCGACTTTTATAACCGATACTATGTAGATTGTGCATTGGATTGGTTACAATACAATAATAGGTTTTGTTTAGAAATAGACAGGCCGCCTTTAGTTGTAACTGACAGGCACCGACTGTGTCTAGCGTATCTGACTAAATCTAGGTGCTTCACACTTCAGATTCAAGCCGTTTTGTAGTTATAATATTAGAACACCTTTATGCATTCTTTAAATAGAAACCTATTTCTAATGCTGTTGACAGTTTCCTTTCTTCAGTAACTATAAAATTGGCCTTACTATATTGTACATTATACCGATCGTTCGTATTCTTTAAGCTTCCGCTTCAATATATTAACAAAAAGTGATTGTATAGTAACTTTGGGTCACATAATTATGCCTTCCAGTATAGTTAATTTGGGTACCTACACACTATAGGTAATCTGGGATAAAATCATATTCCGTGTTATACCTATCGTAAATTTACCCACAGCATTTAAAAAGTTAATCATAAGAAAACAGCCGTATATTTAAGTAAAATACGGTACAGCCAAGCACGCAATATATTTTTTCAGAACCTAAATACACTAACTTGACCATTTAAAATGTATTCTTAAACAGGCAGATTCGGATAACACCCCGTTAAAATTAAACATTTTACTCTGACTCATACTGATATACATACATATTTATTGTCAGTATAGACATCCATGTGTAGCGACATTCATTTACACATACGTATGTGCAAGTAATATGAACGCTACGTTGATATTTATAAACAATAACAAAATCGCGGTAACTTAAACAGGAAAGTGATAGTTAACACTATCTTCCTGCGTAACGCTATTTGTCAGGTAACGAGTCATTTGTGTTGTTTAAACTGAAGAATTGCGGTTGTTTGTTGATAAATATGGAATTGACTATCTAAAACTTGACTAAAACAGCGTGAAACCTTAGGTGGACTGAGCTGTCATTAGTGTCAATCCCTAGAGCTCACTCCCTCACATCACCTAAGTTTTCACTGTGTAGTGTTCACAGAATAGACCAGCTGCGGCTGTTCTTATGAAAGTAGGAAATATGAAAAAAATAGGCAACCCTTTTTGTGTACAGAAAACAAATCAACTAGGTACCTATGAATGAAAGGAGATGCAGCTAAGAAGAGAATGTTTAGAGGGACGTATGTATGGTGTTACACGAATTGACAGAATAAGAAATGAGTAGGTAGGTACATAAGAGGAAGTCTGAAGGTGGCACCGGTAACTGAAAAGTTGTGTTGACATCGGTGGTCATGGTATGGGCATGTGATACGGAGGAATGAGGAAAATGTCGTGAGGAAAGTTGTGAGAATGAATGTTGATAGCTATAAGAGTAGGGGAAGAGCAAAGAAACTATGAAAGTGGGTGACTACCGACAAAACGACTAATAGGGAAGTATGGAAGAAAAAAAACATGTTTCACCGTCCCAAATAAATTGAGATAAGAGCAGAAGAATAATGGAAGAGAGGAGGAGAATAAAGGCCAGTATTGCTTAAAAACTGGCCTCAAAAACTATTTGGAGGCCTAATAGTTTTTCTAAACCTGAATTTCACTGAATGATAATAAAGGAATACCCAGTCACAATACATACTTATCATAAGATAAATTTTACTTGCCTCGGTAATATTGTTTGAACACGAACAATAAGAAGTCATCCAACTCAATAATATCTAAAATTAGCCAACTTATAGTCATTCAGTGGCTTGGGTCATCGACACTATCTTATCATTTCCTTCTAACCGGGCTAGTATCGGGAGTTCCGACGTCCCCGTTCGCTTCCTAAGTCAATATGCAAATAGATAAAACTTGATTACTAAAGACACTCGAGCGAAAATTGATGGCGTACTAAATGTTTAATATTGAATTGTTGTTTTCTTACCATTTGCTGTACTCTGGACACTTTTAACGCGTACGTCTTTTTTACATCGTTCTCACATATAATTATAAATTCACATTATTGATGAAGTTTCCATGGAGTTTCTTGCCCGTTCTTCTCCATAGGTACCTACGCTTTGGAATGGGCAACTAGCTTCATATTTTCTGACTGACCGACTTTTTGACAATTCAAAAGTGCCTGTAAATGGTTTAATTGAAATAAATGCTTTGAGTTTGAGTTTGAAAATGTATGAGGAGCTCTAGAGCTGTCTATTGTATGTGTAGAAATCCATACTATAATGTTATAAATTCGAAAGTAACTCTCTGTCTGTATGTTACCTTTTCATGCCTAAACCACTGAACTGATTTCGATAAAATTTGGCAGAGATAGATTGCATCCCGGTGAAGGACATAGTATAGTTTTTGTCCCGATATTCCCACGGGATCGACAGTTATGCAGGCGAAACCGCGGGCGCTGCTAGTAATATTATAATAATACCAGCCCATTACTGTGCCACTACAGGGTAAATACCCCTTCTCATACAGAGAAGGCACGAGTAGGCGTTTTTTTTTTTCAGGATGGGAAATCATCAAATGACCCCTCCCGCTCTGGGTGGAGCGGAAGGGAGTGTCAGACTCTTACTGACTAAAACCCACCCGTGTTCCTTCCTTCGCCCTTTATGCTCCGGGCCAGCGGTAACCTTTTCGGACAATCCCGCTGACCCGGCAGAGGCACGAGTATGCTCAAGACGGGTTGGCGATTTCAGAGTTATATTAACTGGGTAGAAGTCCAGGATTCTTCACGATTTACCGATACTTATCCTACTAATACGAAGGTGACACTGAAAGTTCTTAGAAAATATATCTTTTCAAAATAGTGCCCATTTACATCAATACATCGCTGCATCCGATGGAACCACTGAGAAAAACACTTTGCCCACTCGTCCTTAGGGGTCTCTTCGATGGCATTTTGAAACGCAGCCACTGCTTCCTCGGCGTCCATAAGACGTTTTCCTCGAAGTTTTTCTTTTATTTTCGGAAATAAATAAAAATCGCATGGTCGGGGCTATAGGGCAGGTGACCCAGTAATTCCACGTCTGACGTCGCCAAGTAGTCGATTGTTTACTTGGCGGTGTGCAACGAAGCGTTGTCGTGGTGAAGGAGGATCCTATTGCAAGGTCATTTCTTCCGAACTTTTTCCAAGACAAGTGGCAAACAATGTGTACCACTCTGCAGTAACTTTTTTCGATCCTCTAAAACAATTGTTGTGTAATTACCGGTCCTTCCGAAGAACGAAGCCACCATCTTTTTTCCCACGCTTCGACCTCTCTTCACTTTAGTTGGCAACTCCTTGGAAGGAAACACCCAGACAGCAGACTGTCTCTTAGTTTCAGGATCATGTAAGTATGTCGAACATAGCATTTGAGTCACCTCCGTTAAATCTTTGAACCATTTCACGACACATATCAACATGACGGAGTTTTTGGGCTTCTGTCAAATTATGAGGTATCCACCCACCGGGCACAAAGCTCACTGACCGCTAAATGTTCATGGAGGATTTTATGCATTTGACTAGTACCGATACCTTAGCTGATAAGACACTCTTTTGTCAGTCTGACGTCGCACAACACTGATGTTAACTTCAGTCGCCAACGTAGAAGGCCGTCCCTCACGCAGATCATCGGTGAGATTAGTGCGACCACGTTTAAACTCATTAAACCAGTTGTAAACAGTGGCACGAGATGGGGCTTCATTGTGAAAGGCCAATCGCAATAATATTGGCAAAGAGTTCCATTTTCAAAATTTGAACTTATTTTTTTATTATATCGTTTACGAGTGGCCAGTTCTAAAAACTTTCAGTGTCGCCCTCGTATTATAATGTGAAAGTATGAGAAGATGTTTGGATTTTTGTTACTCAATCACGCGTAAACTGTTGAACAGATTTGAATGAAAATTGGCACATAGATAGATCATTTCCTGGATTAACACAGGATACTTTTTATCCCGATATTCCCACGGGATCGACACTTATGCGGGTGAAACCGCGGAGCGCAGCTAGTTAGTAATATCAAAGAGAAACGCAGAAAGTAATTAAATAAATAAACAGCATGCTATTTATTAAGTTTGTAAAACAATTTGCATGCTGTTTTTGAACTAGATTCTAAATAGGTGGGGTTTTGTACAATCGATTGTCCTGGTGATATTTTTGGAAGTTGGATTGGGAATGGAACTTTTTAATACAATGTTGACCTAGATTTTACCAAAGTAACTATAATTAAACAGCAAATTTACCACAACTTAACCCACAATCTTTGTCATAAATAAAGATCTCAACCCTTATCATCACAAAGTTCGTTGTCATTCTTGAGTAGTACGTAGTCTCGTGATAACATTGTCACCGAATCCCCTGACTACCTAAATATCTATTTGTATTAGTATATTCGATTATTTCTAGTACTGCAGAGAACTATCAAACTTGAATGTTGAAATTTTTACAGATTCGCCTTTTATTAGGTAGGTACATACTGGTTTGAGGTAGTTCCATCATAATTATGTACTCACGTTTCAATAACAGCGATTAACTTATCTAAGTTATGTTATCTTAGCGAATTATTATAATTATTCATATTTTGTAATATAAATGTATGTAGTAATTGATTAGATAGTGACTATCTATAACATTTATTTCTAAATCAACTAACAACATTATAATGCTGATTGTCGATTGTTTGCCAACAATGGGTAATGACGAAAATGT
Source organism: Luperina testacea (assembly GCA_927399505.1). Lineage (NCBI taxonomy): Eukaryota > Metazoa > Arthropoda > Insecta > Lepidoptera > Noctuidae > Luperina > Luperina testacea. The sequence goes on along the minus strand of OV656768.1, from coordinate 8,675,549 downwards.
AAACAAACATTTTTAGATCGCAATTGACAAACCATAGGCAAAAATTGAGGTTATAGAATTAAATTCAATTATCAAAAGAAAAACATCTTTTCGAGATTTAAAACTAGAATTTCGGGTTTAAGTATTCACATAATCCAACTAAGGCACTCAACTTGTTAGTAGCACTACAAATTGACATCCATAGGTGGCATGATTTTTGATTCATTTGTTTACATTTCCTTCACAAACTTTTGGAACAGACTACACGGTTAACTTATGTGTGACCTGACGGTTTACAAGAAGCGACCAAATCGAATCGAATGTAATGTAATGTCGTAAACATAAGTAAAGATAATCATTAACCTTTTCATTCCTGCGCTTTTCAAAGTGAATCAATATAGTTGAATCGTGTATTATTGCCATAAGTTCCGTTCTAAAGGGCGCGTCTATGACCACTCTTCAACTATAGACAACCCTACTTATACAACTGTTCCATTTCGTTTGACCTGATTTCAGTCAAATAACGTCTGGTATATAATTTTTTTCTCGTCAACATCTCTTTGATTACAATGCGAGTAATAAACTGTGAGTCATTTACAGCCAATGTTTTCGCTGTAGTAATAACAATAAAACTCATAGAGCAACATAAAATCATTGGAATGGAAAGAAGGAAGCTGTATAATAATAATGTAAGTAGTAATGATTATCTTTATCGATGTTCGATAAGTGCTGTTATCGACTTTAGCGATAACATATTCTTTATTATAGCTATGATGATACCTTTACACTAGTTTGTATTGCAAACGAGCAGAACTGTGTCACGGAATTTTCGCTAATACATCATTCCCCTTATCCATCCATTTTACTGCCCCGCCTAGACACCGCATAAAAGAAGACGATTCTGGTATGGTGGGCGGTGTTAGGAAGAACAGAAGGTTCTTGGTGGGCGGAATGTTAACGCACCTCACTACTAGATGGTGTTGATAGTCTCGTTCGTAACACTAAGCATCATCGCGAGTGAGACATTTTTTATTAATGTACCTACAGTTTTGTTTTAATTAGTCTTGAATACACCGTTACTTGCTATCCGTGAATTTCATTAATCTATCCTCACAAACATCAGATTTTCGGTAAAAACCAGGCAAACATATCCGAATTTATTTGGGGTCGTAGCTCCTTGTATTTTTCTTCTATAATTCTCGATTAGTTCATCTCGATGGTCATTTCCATATATAAATAACCATATCATCATTCACACAGTCCAAGCATCGTTTCTTTGATCTTCCCCTACTCTTATAGCCATCGGCATTCATACTCAAATCTTTCATTACGACATTTTCCTCATTCCTCCGTAGACCATATCACATGAACCTATTTTTTGGAATTTTTGCTAATTGCCAGACAAAAGTAGGTAGGTAGTAGTCGTGGGTACTTTCGTTAATAGCCGAGATGAGGCATCAAATTGGTGAGAGAAATCTCGGAAAATTGAAAATAATTGTACCTATAAATAAAATTGCTAGTGATTAAAAAAAAAACAATTAAGATGCGGTAAAAACTTTCGAAGAACTTTATTCACAAGTTGATCGTGTACAGTACCCGGCGATAAATATTTAATATTGCACATCGACCTTTGGAAAGAGACAATCGGCTAATTTCGGCTTCGTAGAGCGTTATCTCTGTCGCAGGAAACACAAACAGACAGACAGACAAACAGTCCGGTATCTTTTAGAAGCTGTTAAAACAATTATGATTTGCTTCTTTTGATAATTATGTATTTTTATTCTTTGTATAAAATGGTTTTGTGTAAAAAAGTCGATGATATTTATCGCCGGGTACTGTAACTCAGTACCAGACAAGCCTACGAAACCCACCAGAGATAACATGACCATAATATGAAGGCTGACTGAACTCGACTACATCATCTATGCTGCGCTTTGGGACATGCACTCGACTATTTACCGGGTTATCTTATCTACGCTTAACAAACATACCATAAATAAATTCATGACTAATTATGGTAGAATAGTGGTGGCCCAGTGGTAACGGCAGAGTCGACTTAAGAGTCGTAGGTCGTGGGTTCGAACCCACAGGCACTTTACTTTGTGTAAATTATTTCATCACCACTGATCTCAAAACGGTGAAGGAAAACATCGTGAGGAAACCGGCATGTCCTAGAACCATAAATTCAAAGACATGTGACATCTGCCGACCCGCACTGGACCCGCGTGGTGGATTACGGCCCACTCCCTCTCACAGAGAGAAGGCATGTGTCCCAGCAATGGGAACATTGTAGGCTGATTATGTCTATGCTAAGAGTTATTTTTTATAAACTAAAACTTTCAATATCAGAAAAAAAAAGAAAAAGTATTTATTGCGACTCGTACAGGAGGATCACAAACTAAACTAAACACAGCGAAATAAAAATCCAAGTTATATAAAAAAAAAACGTGTGAACCCTGTCTTAAGCCCCATTTACACGATGCAAGTTACTAGTTTTATATTTAGTTAAGTTAGTTGTCTGTGGCATACAATAAAATTGAAGCACCAAACTACTTGCATCGTTGAAACACTGTTTAGACGGTGCAACTTTTATTGTTGCTTCAACTTATTGTACAGACACCAGCACATCAAGCTACTACAATCTGTCAAATATCTTTAATAGATTTGCAACTTTATCGCTAAAGCATAAGATTCAAAATTGATTGGGAAAATTTGACAGTTTCGGGTAGGTTGATGTGCTGGCGTCTGTACCTACCTAACCTACGCCACATGCGATTAAATCGCACCGTGTAAATCAGCATCCTAAAATTGCGTAACGCACTTCAATCATAATCTGATAATCATTATGAAGGATATTGCTAATCCATTGCTTGATAGTTTTCGAAAAAATTGTCTATTAACCAACGTTAATAATGTAGTGAATTTTGTTGAACTGTAAAAATGAAAACCATTGCTACTGATAGTGTGTTACGCAATTACCCCCCTTTTATTCAGTCTACGTGCAAACCCTGATGTTTTAATCAGGATTTCGTTCATTCCCTTTAGTGCAAGAAAGATGCTACCGCAGAACTCTTAATCCATACTTATTAGTATGGATTAAGAGTTCTGCGGTAGCATATGCGAAAGTGTGTCTGTCTGTCTGATACCTTCACGCTTAAATCGCTGAACCGATTTAGATGAAATTTGATATAGAGATAGTTTGAGTCCCGGGAAAGGACATAGGACAGTTTTGATCCTAAAATTCCCTCGGCATCGAAACATATGCGGGTGAAACCGCGGGGCATTGCTAGTAGCCAATAATGGTGTGGTAAATTAATCCCTTTTATTTCTATTTCCAGATGCGGAAAACAAAGAGAGTGGGTGTCTGGCCAGTCGGCATAGTGGGGGGTATGCGGGTCGAGATGCCCCTGGTGACCGACGGGAAAGTCAGCGGGTACAACGCGTGGTGGAAACCCTTCAGGCCATTCCCCATCGACATGGCAGGGTTTGCCATCAACGCTACCCTGTTCTTGGAACATCCGGAGGCTAAGTTCTCCAGAAAAGTGCAGTCTGGATTTCAGGTTAGTTAATCAATATACCTATTTATGGAAATAACCCTCACACGCACGTCATAGTAAAACTGGAAATACAAGAACCGCCCTTAGACCATTTAAATTACAGATATTAAATGTAGGAATTTTACATAGGGTGACACAATGGGCGCCCTTACTGCTTCGAAATAAAGGTGTTATCGGTGTCAAATTGTTACCATAGACATGCTGTGTTGACTGTACAGTCAGAAAATAGATAATGCAAGCAGCTAATTTACAACTACTTTAAAAAAAATATTGTGTATTTTACTCACGTGTCTTTGACATATCTCATTTAAGAGTGCTTCAAAAATAAATATTGGCTGCGCTGCGTACATAATGGAAAGGGGATTTCTTTAGCCTGTGTACCGAACTCTTTTGTTTACCGTACTACAAATATCTCAAAAACAAATATGCGCTTCGGGAATGGTCGTCTATCATCGGAAATACGAACTCACGATGATGAGATGTAATATGGGGCTTTTACAACCTAACTCTATTCAATTCTAAAAAATTATAAAACCCGACACAGAAATCTTCATAAAAACGCGCAATGATAGGTCCACTAATACAAAGCGCTATACATAACCAGTATAAGCTGACTTCTAATGGTACGATAAACCTATATAATGCGAGATCAGCTAAATTGGAAATGTATAGCTTGATGTGTCGCCGTGTGTACTAACCATAAAGGCTTTGCCTCATTTACTCTGAGGCGCGACGTTCGTGCTAATTCGGAAACACGAAGATTACCGAAACGCATAATTTACACGTAGACGTGGACGGCTCTTTTACATAACAAATAGTCGCATAAGAAAATATCACATGGGTGGTTCTTCAAAATTTGGTTAACTTTTGGGCTAATTTTGACAAAGGTGTTTTTAGAAGGTTATCAGCAAAGTTCTAATCCTATGCTGTGGGTAAAATATATACTTTGTTGCATCTAAAAGGGCCAGTCACTTTACTAAGTATTTTAGGAGAAATTCAAGTTTTTTTTGAAATCAGTTTTCTAGGGACTGACGAGACATGATAGGGACTGACGCCAAACACGGTTAGTGTGTTTAATCACATTTTTATTGCAAAATTAACTTTTACAAAATCAAATAACTCACAAATTATTACTAAATATCATAACGAACAGTAAAAATATTAGTTATTTTGTATGGTTGGTAGTATTTTCTTTCTACAATCTTAAATTTAGTATCATAGTCTAGTTTCAGTCTCAAAAATATTCAGTATATTGAGGTAGACAATCCGTTCTTTGATAAATAGTTACCTTAACAAGCTTTTTTTTTAATATCAGTCAAACTTATTACTTACCTATCTATTTCTCCAGTAAACAAAATGTATGAACTATGAGTAAACTTAAAAGTTACAATCACAGGCTTTCTTTCATTAACTATAATTTTTCTTAGCAATTAAACTGTACTTTGAGTTCAGTACTTACAAACCAATATAATCTTTAAGTAATTAACAATATTTTAAAAAATCAGCTTTCTAAGTAACAAAATTATAATTTGAACGTAATATTCAGTCTTTCTCTAATTAATCACAAAGACTATCACATCACTATTTGTTTTACTTTTCATAAACGTCAATAGGTTTCTTAAATTTGTAAAATACTTTTCCACTCTTGACTATTAGGTTAGGAACTGGCAGTTTTCCTAAAACATCTTCGTAAGGAACGTCAGCGATATCATTCTCATTTAATTGAAATTCTGTGCCATTATCGTTGCAAACTTTAAGGAATGTAACTGTCAGCTCTCCATCTTCATTATCATATTTTGAGCAAATCGCAGCGTATCGATATTCTTTTCTCTTCATAATTAACTTGATTAGAACATAATCCCCACTGCCATAGCTCGTTTTAGACTTTTCCTGCGCATCCTGGCTAATGCTTGCTAATGGCACATCATCTTCGGAATCTGTGTAAATATCTGGAACTTGAAGCTTTGTTTCGCTTTGGTACGTTATAGTCCCTAAGTTATAATGATTACATCCAACGTCATCACAGAAGCAACTTAGTGACTTCAAGACAATATTATTTTTCACAATCCCACGTTTCAGTCTTCTGTTTCTTTGTTGTTCGCTGGCAAGTTTTTCTTCAAATTATCAATGATTAAGTCCTTCCTTTTCAGTATACTATTTCTTTTTTTCCGTTGGACAATACTACTTTTTCTAGCTTCAACTCTTCTTTCATTGTTTAGAACAGGAACTTCAGGAATATTGTCCTCATCCGATGACGGCGGCGTATTTTGGTCCATGTATTTATTAGCACTTCCACTAATCTTTTGTTTTTTTCTATAATCTGAGGAGTAGGCTACCCATTTTTTTCGAGCTTTTCTGTGCTCACGCGGAGTCATGTCCTTGACACATTTCCTTTGTCCTTTTTCTTTTTTTTTAAGATATTTTTGCCGTTCTTTTTCTTTGTACTCTGCCAGTAAAACAGGGTCGTTTTTAATTTTTTCCAAGCGTCTTTTTGCCTGTTCAGTCTTTTTTTGGGCGAGTTCCTCTTTGGACAGTAATTTTTTATTTCTAGGCGCCATATTCTACAACAAATTCATTGATTTTATGATTAAAACCATGGATCACGCAGTATGGCAGTCAGTCCCTAGGTGTGGCATCAGGCCCTAGTCACTTTTACGACGAGGGCCTGATTGTCTAGGGACTGACGAATCAAAACAAAATCAAACATAACCTATTATTTAAAATAAACATCAAAACCAGTAGGTGATCAAAATAACAAGGCAGACAAAGCTCAACTTTACAACAAGTAATGAGATCAATTATTAATTAACTATCTTTGAAACGACTTACCTAGGGCCTGAGAGTTTGACTGGCACAGTACGTGTTTCCGTAACAAAGTTGGCGACCGCACTAAAACGAAATGGCTGACGCGGCATTGGTCGCGTTTACAACTAACTTCACATCGATGCTTTCGCTTGAGTAAGTTTTGAGAAACGCCATATGCTTAGATGCCGCGTATTTTTGAATTTCGCAAATAGCTAGGGACTGATATTTTTTAACGCTTACACTTTTTGACTTGAAATAATCTGATAAAAAATTTTGTTTTTAAAAATTAAATTGCAATGAAAAGGTTAGTAATATAATAGTAAACGTGTAAAGTCCAGTTAAATTAAAGTATTGTATATTTAAATTTTGGAGATCTTACATGGCTAGGGACTGACATTAGGAGTAGAAAGAAGCTTTTTTCGGAAATAAAAAATATAGTGATATAAATAAAAATGAGTGACCAAATTACATGAACTTTATAATATCGCTTAGTGGTTGCAAATATTGGATAAAATAGATATAAATATGTGAAAATTGCTGCTAACACCAAGTTAACCAAATTTTGAAGAACCACCCACATACAAATAGCTAATGTTTAACAATAAAATAGATGGACAAATTTTAACACAGCGCTCAGTTCGTCTAACCAAAGATATCCAAGCAAAAAAAAAAAAACACTGATTAACGTGATTTTAATTTTGACCTAAAATAATAAATTCCCGGCTCATTAGTGTATTTTCGTTAGCTGATTATTTTTCTTGTAAGTATCTATGCGTTTTTCTGATATATTTTTTTACCATCGTACTTATTTTGGTGGTCTGAATGATTTCTAAAAGTTTGTCCATCTATTTTAATAAGACCTTATATAATTGTGTATTGACTTAAGAAATGCTACGAACGACACATAGCTACTTGAGATTAGCTTTTACTGATAAAATAAATTCAGTAATTTCAAGGAAATAAATACTTTAAATACCTGTAACTTTAGTGATATTGGAATACCGTTCCCTGTTATCTCTTAAAAGTAGGTCTAAGACTGTATGAGATAAGATAGCATATACATACTTTATCTTTGGTTTCCCCTATGACCTATGTTCTTTATGTAGGTAGGTGTTAATCAGTATGCAGGCTACGGATATGGTAGAATGAAACAATATCTATTTGTTTCGCAATTGATTTGTAGGGTTCCGTACCCAAGGGGTAAAACGGGATCCTATTACTAAGACTACGCTGTCCGTCTGTCACCAGGCTGTATCTCATGTACTGTGATAGTTAGACAGTTGAAATTTTCACAGAAGATGTATTTCTGTTGCCGCTATAACAACAAATACTAAAAACAGAATAAAATAAATAATCCCATACAACAAACGTTTTTTTCGGCGCTTTTGCCTTGTGGTACGGAACCCTTCGTGTGCAAGTCCGACTCGCACTTGGCCAGTTTTTTTTTTTCAACCAGGATGTCTACTCCCGAAGCTCGAAGACAGTCATTAGTTTTGACTGAAGTTACAGGAGTTTCTTACTCAGTATCACTTACGGGCAAATATGATTAGTTCGGATACCGAACTTTAATAAATGGACAACACGATTTTACAGTTGTCCCCTCTCGATGAGTTTGCCCGTCCCAAATTTAGTTTGCCACTTGTGTAGACTGATCAACTGCAGCTTTCGGACGAGCCGTATTTTCGTTGACGGACTAAGAGACGCCACTTGCCACTGCAGAGCATAGGTCGTCCCTATGTGTTACCTTATCCGGCCAATCTCCCATAAACGCCTCTAAGTCATCACGGCAGCGATTCTTATAATATCGGAGATTATTTTGTCCTTGCGAGGGATTTAATAACACGTGTTAATTCGATATTGGCTTTGCATTATTTAGTATACGGGCTTCGCCAAATCTTATTATAGGTATTTACCACTAAAAGGCTTTCTGCTTAATACCTTTAAACGTAACCTAATTAATCAAATACCAGTCTTCGTTTACTTTCATATATCTCAACAGAGTAAATTTTGATACGTTATTACTAATGTCACATTTACGACATTGCCACAGGAAGACGTTGCAAGTTTTTGGTAGCTATACGCAAATTGTGAGCATTGGCTCTAAGGCCTCGTACCCACGGGCGATTTTTTTTTATCGCGCACTGCATTTTCAGCATTAAGGCGAAAGCGCCACGGTAGCCCGCGAAATTCAATTTTTTTGGATTTTTTGGAATTTGCTGGTCAGTATTAAGTTGCACGTTGATTAATATGTATATGAATCGCGGCCGTAAGAAATATGTGTTTACAGAATTATAATCATTAAAGTCATCAACACAACTCTCTAAGACCACGTAAGTCCCAAGAATAACTGTTTCATGAAATCATCATTCTTTGGACTTACGTGGTCGTGGTCGTGGTCGTGGTCGTGGATATCTCCCGCGGGTTCTAGGAGTTTGGTCTCTGCTCATAGCCAACCTAATACCTATTGAATATTGGTTTTAAATAATTCTGAAGATGACAGATACTTTATCGCCCATTCTTTGTAAGAATGTTCATGTTACTAATAGCTAAGGCAGGCACTGGAATGCAAGGCATTCAACTAAGCTAAGCTGAGCATTGAGGATCCAACAGGATGCATCGCAGCGCGTTAAAAAAATACGCTGTACGATTTTCAACTCTCGGCGCAGAGCAGTGCGTTGAAAATTCAGTGCGTGAAAAAAATCTCCCGCGGGTTCTAGGAGTTTGGTCCCTGCTCATAGCCAACCTAATACCTATTGAATATTGAGTTTTAATTAGTTCTGAAGATGACAGATACTTTATCGCCCATTCTTTGTAAGAATGTTCATGTTACTAATAGCTTAGGCAGTCACTGGAATGCAAGGCAATCAACTAAGCGATAGACAATCATGCATTGTTACAGTCTTGAATTATTATCTTCGCATGATATACCTATTTGGATAGTTAGGTATCGAGTAACAAACGCAATAATCTGCATTCACGATTTCTTTGCTAAAAATGTAAACAATATGAGTTTATGGGAAAAAATATTAAATCCTACACCATAAGGTTCAGTTTACGCTACGACTGCAAAAAAAAATGCATAACTCTTTCAATAGTGCTAGTCACTCTGAAATCAACTTAATTACATTTGAAATAAAGTTCATATTTGTTTAACTTGAAATAATATTAATTTGAAACATAAGTTTGAATAGATATTACTTTGATAGACGTAACTATAGTAAATTTTTATATTTGTCGACTCGACTCCAATATCATCATCATCCACAGACTTCACCACTGCTGAACATAAGCCTCTCTTTTCTAGTGTTTCTAGTTTCTGAGATAGGAGCCTTTTGGATTCGTATAGGACTTTCTGTTTCATTTTCCTTTTGTTACTTTTTTTATATAACTTTGATTTTTATTTTGCTGTGTTTAGTTTAGTTTGTGATCTTCCTGTACGAGTCGCTATAAATGCTTTTTCTTTCTTTCTTTCTTTCTTTTGCCAATTCCCACACTCTTGCGCCAACCTCATCCAAGTTCTACCCGCAATAAATCCAATATAATTTTTTGCTCTGTAATTGCTATATGGTGTTCCAATGCGAGGATAAATATAATAATAATAATGCCGGTTTGTCTATTGAAAAAAATAATTGCTGTATAGCGTTCCAGTGAGAGAATAAAAAAATACTTAGTAATAATTGCCTGTCCAACTCGTGAACAGAATAAAATCATGATAGGAATATAATGACTATTTAACTATTAGTCGGCGTTAAGTGACGATATCGTAGCTTTCACTCAGTGTCAATGTTTATCAGACACATCCTGTACCGTTGCTTCATACATACAGACATAATTAATTATACACCCGATAAATGACGACATAACGTATTGGTATTACAAATTAATATTACATACAGTCATAATTAATTATACACCCGATGAATGACGACATAACGTATTGGTATTAAAATAAATATTACGTTCTTCAGATGCTATCGTATTGAACAAAATACTTCAAATATTTATAAAAAATTTATATATTATTTAGATTTTAAAGTACAGAGACTCTTCAAAAAGTAATTGAATGTAATGTAGTAAATTAAGTTCAAATACTTATTTTACCAAGGGCTGATTTTTCAATCATGTGATAACTATATTCGAGGAATAATTTTGAAATTTTGACAGTTATTTTATTCAAAAACTGTCAAACGTCAATTTTATTACTCGAATAAAAGTAGAGTAGAAAAATTAATAAAGGATACTTCGGAGCAACACAATCACGGATTGTTCTTACAAAACTTCAAACATTCTGATGATTATAACATCATGACTAATCTTAACCTTGTTTAATTTACAGGAGAGCGAAATATTAAAATACTTCACAAGCAAAGAGGAACTGGAGCCATTAGCAGACAACTGCACAAAGGTGTATGTCTGGCATACACGCACGCAGAAACCAGCAATACTCAACCCAAAGAAGCTTAAGCGTCCCATCATCCCAGACGACCACATCGAAGTGTGAGTCCAAAACAGTATTACATTGGTCTTCATGTACGGGGAGTATCCTCCCACACAGAACAAAAACCCGCCATGTACATTGAAGGGTTAAATGTTCTCTATACAGTGTTAATCTTTTACAACCTATCTTTAAGTATTTGAATACTCAATTGGTGTATACTCAGATCAAAAATTGTATCGTCTATTTTCTACTTTTTGTAGATTTTTCTCTGATTTTACTTTATATTTGCGTGTTGTAAACTTGTAATGGTTTCGTTAGAAAGCGAATTTAGCTCCGAAATGCCACTTTATTAGTTCTATTGATGGAGGTAGTAACAAAATTATGTTTTGTGCAATTAATAAGAGCTTATTTATCATAAATTATACAAATTCACTTGGTGTAGCATCGAGAACAATTATTTGAAGGGCAATATTAATTAGTAAATTAACGTGAAGCTAGTATATTATTTATTTTTAAATCAATCAAGGGCTCAAGCACGTAAAATATAGCCCAGGCTTATTTATAAAATATACAAGAAGCGTCATAAAATAGAAAATAATGAGGTATATACGGAAAGTATCAAGACATGTTGAATACAACTAATTTTGATTGTTGTATAATTTGAATATAGTGTGGTCTGAATAAAAAGAAATGTCATATGTACATGACTGCTGAAACCATTCTGAACTTCAGAGAATAAATTTGTTGGTTAGCATTTGTGAGCCATAACTTATAGTGAGACAGCTAAAAGGAAAGCAAACGATAAAAAACGTCAGCCTTTAATTACTTCTATCAACAAATAATTTAACACAAGATTCCTTGGGTTCAAATTATCACATTATCTGGAGTGATGTTTTGATTCCGATGTCGTCGTAATGCCGTAGTTTTGCATACATGAGGCTCTTTTGTAGGAATTAGTGACAGTTGTTATTTGAATTTTCTAAATAACACTTGAAAAATCTTTTTTTATTAGATTATTATTATTTATTTTTTCAAATCGTCCAAACAAGTATCTTCATGGAGAATAAGTAACCCCCGTGGTAACTTTGCTCAACAGCAACGATGGCTAGAATAAAATCAAATTTAACCATAATAATGCCAACAAACAACAAAATCAGTTAGTATATACCCATCTCAAGTGTCAATATCAGTAAACTGAAGAGGTTACACAAACTCTTATCCCTGCCTGGCCTTTGGAAGTAGTGCTCGCCTCGCTTCGCTCTCTCGGCTCGCACGCGGTTGATCACAGTTTTAACCTAACCTAAACCATTTGGTCAGGGTGCCCTGGCTTCGTTACTGCGACCAATTTACAGTTTCAACCTAAACTTAAATTGAATATCATTCAGGCCGTTAGTTGAACGGCCGCCGTTTAGTTAAAAGGCTAGGCGGTTAAATAAACGGCTAATTAAACCAGTTGGCTGCGACATATACATAATGCTATGCATTACATTTTTAGCTGTAAGAAAGATGCTTTCCAAGGTTTCCACTTAAATTATTTTTATTATATCATCACAATCTATCATAATAACCAAATAAAGATGTAATTTGTGTTCAAATCTTCAAAATTATTCCATTGCGTTCAGTATTATTACTTTTTTTTAATTATGGACTCTTTTGTAAAAGAAATTCTGGGTCGCGTAGAAAATGCTAGATTTTATAAATAAAAAGTTACGTTTTATATATGTAACTTAGCGTAATAGCATAATTATATTTTACGGGAAAAAAAACATCCTCTAGTGTAATACTAGTCTTATATTTTTATATAATGTTTTGCAATAGTCGATTTCTTATAACAAAAAATTTGAAACTTTTATAAACTATAAGTTTAAAACATTCTTATCATAGTCGTCATAATACTATCTTTAGATTTTAGTAAATTATTTTATAGACATTAGTTGAAAATCATGTAGCAACTATTTTTAGACGTTTAATATTTCCATAATTTAAACGCCATCTTGTAACTGCTGCCATCTAGATTAAGTCTGCGGAATCTTTGGTGTAAGGTATTTTCACAGGGCTTATTATGTAAGTACGCGAATTATTTTAATGCGTTCTTAATTTAAAAAATGTGTAGCAATTTGGGTACTCTTATAATGACCCCCATAATATAGTTTTGTTTGTCCATTTTGAACGTAAGTGACTTGAAATGGACAAGCAAAAAAATACTCTTAACGGTTTGCGTTCATTTTTCTTTTCAATTAATTTACTAAATACTCTTTTGAATTGAATTGTCATTTGAATCATTTCCTCAGTTTATGAGCTTACTCGCTGTGTCCTGAGGTTTCACCCGCATAAGTCTCGGTCCCGTGGGAAAATCGGGATATATGTATATATGTCCTTATCTAGGTCATGGTCTACCCATGTGCCAAATTTCATCCAAATCCGTTCAGCCGTTTTAGCGCGAAAGCGTAACAAAGAAACATACAACAAATCAAATCTTTTCTCCTTATAATATTAGTTAAGATTGGCCATTTTATTTTAACAACTTTCTGAACAGGGTAATAAGCACTTACATGACGTGTCCCACCCTTCTTCACAAGCTCGTAATAAGTATCTCTTCTAAATATAAAGTTTGAGCAAGCATAGATCACATGGATGTAGCACCATCGCTTCAATTTTTTTCTGCCCAAACTTGAAATGAGAATACACAATTACAGTACACGGCGATAAATATAAAATATTGCACATCGACCTATTCGATCCTATCGATTTTATACAAAGAATAAAATTAATTATCAAAAGAAGCAAATCATAATTGTTTTAACAGCTCCTAATAGATACCGGACTGTTTGTATTTCGTGCGACCGCTCTACGAAGCCAAAATTAGCCGATTGTCTCTTTCCAAAGGTCGATGTGCAATATTTATCGCCGGGTACTGTACAGTGTCGGCCGACCATAATGGACCCTTATTTCACGTCGAGCTGTTAACACAATGCTACTCATTCATACAGTGCTAGCATAATCTAGTTCCCACGGCTGGGAAACAAGCCTCCACACTTCGAGAGTGACAGTGCCGTGGAGGTCATACAGTGCTTGCAACTGTCAAATGAATGGGCCATTTCTAATGCCAGCTATAATGTTGGTGTATACATAGTTTTTTAATTCATATGCGTTTTTTTTATTTTAACTCTAGAACAAATCGTGAGTTTAATGCAGCATACTTATTGAGTTTAGTATAAATCAAAAGTAACATAAAATTTTCTACTAGTGAGTGATAGCCTATCACCGTATTTGTACGAATATAACTAAAACCAGTGTGCTTTAATTTTAAGGAGCTACCAAAACTCACCCGCATTTTTGTGATGGGATGCTGCCACAACCAAGAACAGATACAGCCCGATTCAAACTTTATGCCGGCGCTGATGTGCGTTACTCGCAGCGCAGTACCTCGCCCCTCACCCCCGCTGACTCGTGAATGTGTTACTGCGCAGTAACTCGCCTCGCGACCCGAGCCGTCATAATTTTTGAATCGGCCTGTATTCATAATTAGCTCTGGCAAAGTATGTTAATTAAGAAACAAACCTAGAACTGCCGATGTACCGCATAAGTCATAAGTATTGAGCCTAAAGATGTACCAACACGGCAAGTAAATTGCGCAATTGAAAACAATAGTGGTCAACCAGAACGTCTTGACAATATCCAGTAATTTAAATCAATCAGGTCAGCCTATCACAGTTCACTGCTGGAAATAGGCCTCTCCCAGGTTGCGCCAAAGCCTAGGCTTGCCATGTTTGTCGAAAGACCGATGGCCGGAGGAGCAGACGAGTCCCACAGTGGAGACCGCGTATCGGCAAGCATAGCGTGGGACTTCTCTTTATGGGCCGATGACATTAAAACGGTGGCTGGAACAGATTGGACCGAGTAATTTACTGCAATGCAAATAACAAGATTGAATAGAAATTGCCCCGAATTGCGTAGTTTTAGTTGCCCGTGTAAGTGCACCATAAGGAATTAGTTCACAAGCCTAATTAGTCAGTAGCTTTGACACTTTAGAAATAGCGTATCGAACAAAGTTGGTTCACCACGAAGTTTTAATTGCACTAATACATTTCAAGTAAACTTTCTTACTTGAGCAATTGTAATAACTCTTCGTTTTAAACTAGCTGTTAGTCTTAGCTGTAAAAGTAAGCATAATAAATTAGTTACGAAATGCTCAACTTCCGGATCGGTCTAATAATTGATTCCTTTTAGCGTAGAAATCGTTTTGTACTTATGTTTCTTATTAGAAAATATTGTAAAAAAATAATTTTATCAAGTTTATGACGCATGTCAACTTTTACAGAGAAATGTGTACCGCGACCACAAACTACTATTTTGTACCCTCCATGAAGAATGATACAAGTCAACATACAGCGGTAATGAATTGTTTATCAATGTATGAAACATTTGATTAAATATCTTTGCTTGAATATTTCTTTTTTTTTATACAAAGGGAATGTTTCGTGTACAAGTAGCCTTTTCT
Source organism: Luperina testacea (assembly GCA_927399505.1). Taxonomy (NCBI): domain Eukaryota; kingdom Metazoa; phylum Arthropoda; class Insecta; order Lepidoptera; family Noctuidae; genus Luperina; species Luperina testacea. The sequence goes on along the minus strand of OV656768.1, from coordinate 8,660,269 downwards.
GCGGGATTATTGCGTAACACACTAACGTTAGCAATGGTTTTCATTTTCAGTTCAACAAAATTCATTGCGTTATTTACATTGTTGAACAGACAAATTTTTCCGCCATATGGAGCAATGGATTAGCAATATCCTTCAAAATTATTCATTCGATTTTGATTGATAGTGTGTTACGCAATCAGGTTGCTGGTACGATATTATTTGTATATGATATTACCTCAGTAATTACAGGATATTACATTGAACCGAGTCCTTTTTGCTGGTACGATATTATTTGTATATATGATACATTGAACCGAGTCCTTTTCCTGAAGCAAGTATGCACGCGGCACATTTAAAACATAAGCGTTGTGCGCAATTAAACTTATATTAACCCATGCCCCGTCCCATGAATCACATAATAATATGATTCATGTTGATTATAAATAAATAATAAAGTATTTATTTCACAAAAACAGCACTTTGCACTGTATACATTGTTTGAAAATAATATTTACATTATTATGCAATAGTAGACTATATTTTAAGATACAGGCGGTTTTATTTAGGTGTGGTCTTGTGTTAGCGAAAACGGGTCAAAGTACACACTTTGACCCGTTTTCGCTAACACAAGACCACACAGAGCATGTTTTGTTGTAAAATATATCACGTGTGTGTACACGTAACATATTTTACAACAAAACATGTTAGTTCAATTTTTTTTTCTCAAAACAACGGCTTTCTGACTTGTGTCACTCTTCACAGAGGGTACACATTAGCGTATTTGCTGTAAAGTGTAAGTTTTCTACTGTCTCAGGAACGTCAAGAGTTTAAATGAAGGATTACCCGAACTTAACAAAATATTTGGGATTCGTGCTCGCGTATCATAACTACTTTTTATCGAATACAATATTTGTGATTCGTGCTCGCGTATCATAACTACTTTTTATCGAATACAATATTTGTGATTCGTGCTCGCGTATCATAACCACTTTTCATCGAATACAATATTTATGATTCGTGCTCGCGTATCATAACTACTTATCATCGAATACAATATTTGTGATTCGTGCTCGCATATCATAAACTACTTTTCATCGAATACTTTTGTCGCCCTACCTTAGAAATAAAAGGTATATGGGTTGAATTATGTATCAGTTAATACAAAAATAATCTGTAGTTGTTTCAATTCAATTAACTAAGTGCATATCGAATCTCAATTGTATTGTTATCTCTTCCTTGAGTTTATTTATTCAGGGAAAATTAATAAAAAACTTACAAGTATTTTCATGTATGACCGAATGAAATAAAATACGCATTACTAATTTGACTAAAAAAGGCCTAAAAACAAATTATTTTTTTTCTTGACAAAAATATTGTAACGTTCTATTATTCTAATAAATTATTTGTGTTATTGTTTTTTTTTATGTAAATGTATTATTATTGTGTTTGAATACGTAATGTTGAATATGTTTTATTGAATGACCGTGTCGCGATGGCAATAATGTAATATTTACATATTATACAATAGATTTAATTGTGTCTTTACAATTTATGAAAAATGTATCTTCCGTTGAATAAACTCTAGTTTAACTTTTGTAGTGTTTAAAGTACGAACGACTAGAAAACTCTTTATGTGATGATTTTTTAGATTTCTATTACTATAATTTTGTAAATATGTAGGTACTTCGTATTTAATTTTACTGTATGAGAATAAAAAATGCAAATGATGATCTGTGTTGTTTTCTTTCTTGTGTAAGTAGTAACCTGTAGTTCTAACCAAACAGCATTTCTTGATCAGCACCAGAATTGCGGAATACACTTTCAATCAATCATAATTTAAACGATTTTTAAGGATATTCATCCATTGCTTCATATATTCGAAAAATTTGTCTGCTCAACAAAGTAAATAACGCAATGAATGCTGTTGAACTGTCAAAATGAAATCATTGCTACTGATAATGTGTTATTATCTCGCAGACAGATGTATGAACGTAAACGATGCGAAAAGAGTATGAATATAAAATCTGTAGTTTCACAAAGGCCTTCCCCAAGTCCTTCCAAGATTCTTTTCCCACGCCACTTCAAACTCTCGCGATACGCGTTCAGGTCCACCGCTTTCTGGGCCGACTTTGGCGGAACCGTCCATCTTCAGGCACCCATTTTGTGGAGATTTTTGCCCAGAAGCCACTCTGCATGCGGCTGTGACCCGCCCAATCCCATTTGAGCCTGGCAGCCTTTTTGCTTAGGCACCGAGGTACGTCTACTATAAACGTTTTGAAACGCAGTGTGGTGTTCCGAAACACCCATAACCTACCTACCTCCGCTGATTAAATGACTGTGCATTTAAAATACCTATTTGGTAATATACAGTGAACCATACGTCTTTAAGGGCGATTTTCAACGCAATGTATGTTCATTGCGTTGTTTACGTTTTTCAGCAGACACATTTGTCGAACATATGAAGTATCAAATGGACTAGCAATAACCATCAATTGATTCAGATTTAAATTAATAGCATACATGCATACACACACGACTAGGTAGGTAGGTATCAACCAACCATAAATATGTATCACCAACTTACGATCAAAGTCAAAGCATTTATTTCAAATATGCACCTAAAAAGCACTTTTGAACGTCAAATTACAACAAAATAGAATTGATTCTAGTCGCCCATTCCAAAGGTAGTTTTTGTATGGAGAAGAATGGGCAAGAAACTCCACCGTTAGGTACTCTTTTAAAATGTGGATGATCGAGAACTTACCTACCTTACTTAGTGTCGCATAATTTATTAACAGCAGATAGTTACCTAGGGGTTGAGGTAAGTACCTATGGTAATAGGCGCTATCTACCAAAACATTTTCCGAAGGCTTTACCTTCATAATCAAGTTTAGCTAGGTAAATCAGAACTTCTGAAACTCAATTTTCCCAATAATCAAAGGAGGCTTGTAATGCAAAATGTTTTCGTCGTGCGACTGACTTGAGAACTTTTTGAGTGACAAGTTTTTTTTCCCTAGTAGTTAGGTAGGTGCGGATATGTCAGCACAATCGAGGGGTGAATTTGAATGAATCTGGAAGAATAATGTCTACGTAGCTACAAGCAATTTCTCTGTAGGTTTGTTTGTCTTTTTTTATAGAGGTAAACACTTTTTGCCATGGCAAAAAAGGCAAGGCATATTCTACAGAATACCAGAAAATTGCGTAACACTATTATTACGGTAGGAATGGTCTTCATTTTGACAGTTTAACAACATTCATTGCGTTTGTATGTACAGACGGCAGCACATCAAGCTACTACAATCTGTCATTTTTTTATAGATTTTGAACTTTATCGCTAGAGCATAAGGTTCAAAGTTGATTGGGAAAATTTGACAGTTTCGGGTAGGTTGATGTGCTGGCGTCTGTACTTCGTTGAGCAAACTAATTTTTCGAACATAATATGATTCAGATTGCATGTGATTGATAGTGTGTTACCCAATTAATGTAGGTACAGCCGGTCGATTCTGTAAAAATCTCACCGTGAAAACTGTGACACACGGTGAAGTGTTTGTTTTTACTAGGAATTGTCACTATTGACAGCTCACTCCACGCTCACTTCACCTAAGTTTTCACGGTGAGATGGTTACAGAATCGCACTGCTGGTCCTGACTTAGGTTATTCCTTTTAACTACTACCTACTACTTGGGTTTTTTTGTGTTTTGGGTCCTGTAAGCACCTTAATAATAATAATATGTAATTGTAGTCCAATGTTAAGCTAGTATAACTACACTATTGTATTAGGTAAGCCTGTGATGATAGTTGTAAGTGTTTTAAAATAAAATAAATAAATAAACATAGGGCACCCTTTTCCTTTAAGATGAGTTTTAATAAAAAATCACACTAGAAGGTATGCAAGGTATAAATAGAGAAAGCTTTATGTAGGTAATTACCTAGTAATAGGTTTCTCATAAAGATCCACTAGTCCATTTGATTTTTTTTATGCACTTCGCACTTTGAGTGTAGGTAAAATAAAAATAAAAAAAAAATAAAAAAAATAATAATAAAATTTCAATTGTGTCTGCTAATTAGACACGCGACGGCTTTTAAGGGGAAAATAATGATTTAGATTAGATTTCAAACACCTTCCTAAAAGATTTTTCTTAACTATATGGGTAAATATAAATAGGTAGGTACTGTGGGGGGTCCAGATGGGAGCTTCACAATATAATTGAAAAAAGCTTCGACTTGAATAAAATATATTTACGACTTTACATTATCATGTGGGTTATTTCTAGCACTCCTTCTACTAAACAAAAACCATATTCGAATATTTGACAATTGCTTGAACTTTCGAATGGAACACACCGGCAATTATAACCAGCCTATACTGCTAAAGGTAGGGCTATACCGATAGCCTCCACAGTACCTACCTAATTAAATATTTACCCACATAAAATTCACACTAGAAATCACAATCGTAGGCCCAATCATTTAGTGCCTGTCAATTAATCGGCGAAGTCTATCGCACAGTTCAACGAAGTGTTTTGCCATGTTAGTTCTCCACAGTGTCCGCCCACTGCCTCTCAAGGGTTCGATTAGTTCGCACGCCACTGGAGCAGCTTGAGCAAATACAAGGGCAAACACTAGTTTGTAAACAGAGGTCTGATTTGGCAGATAAACCCACTTTTATAAGTTTTAAAGTGGTTCTTAGGTCCTAAACTTATCTAATCTAGCTACTTTGGTACTTACTGACAGGTTTCAGAACTGAGTAAAGTAGTTTTCAGTAGATTACTTACTTCAGGTAGGTAGATAACCTACATACCAACCTACTATACAAATGTAGATAGGCACGTAGGATTCAATACGAAACTTATCCTTCATAGAAATGAAAAGAGTAAGTAAGTAATCAAAAGTGATACCTAAGTAGGTAATCAAGTGATTGGTTGTTACTTATCTATTTATTCTAACCGATTTCTCACAATATGGGCGATTGTGCACTACAAGGAATTTTACTGTCCGGCAGTCCGATTTTATTTTTTTATTATGGGCGTGCCATATGGGACCGTAAAAAATCGGACTGCCGGACGGTAAAATTCCGTGTAGTGCACAAACGCCCTACGTTCGTATCGCAATCATCAAACAGCATAATAGGCCCATTCCCACTGCTGGGACGCAACGAGTGGGCCGTGATCCTCCACGCGGGCCAGTGCGGGTTGGTAGATGTCACACGTCTACAGAATGTTTGGTTCTAGGACATGCCGGTTTCCTCACGATGCTTTCCGCAACCGTTTTGAGAGCAGTGTTGATATAATTTACACAAAGTAATGCGCCAGCCTAGGTTCGAACCTACGACTTACAACTCGTAAGTCGCGTCCGTTGCCACTGAGCCACCGCTGCTCACCATCACCAAACATGCTAAATAACAATAGGTAGGGTATCCGTAGGTAGGTGGGTCTGGACATGTAGGTTGTTTTGGTGAAAAGCCCAATGTTTTTAGACAAACTTTTCACCATCACACAAACCATCAAACAAAGGACAATCGCTTGAACCACTGACCTGTATATATATATAGAGGTCAGTGACTTGAACCCAATGCACCCATTCGTTACACATTCACAGCATCCGCTAAATTATTCCGTGAACACGCTACGTTCTCGTAAAATTACGTGTTTTCTGTGTTTTGCTACTCAAAATGATGCTTCTATTGAAAATTGCGAAAGTTTACGAGGGGCTGTGCGAATTTTTCAAAGAAAATATGGGCGAGCTCTCGAAACTTGGGCAATAACGCCAGAAGTGCAAAACTGGAAGACTCGTAGCACTCAACTCTATGACCTGTATCTTGAAATTTAAAAACATCGATACATATTGCAGAAGTCGTTACCTAGGTAGGTATGTACCCGAACGTACCTACCCCCCCGTCTCCCCCGTGTCCCCAGTACGTAGATATGCTTATATCCCTATGTAGGTAGGTAGTTATAGTTATATCGTGGTTACATCGTATAGGGATTTTGGAGAGTCTATAGATTAAATTTTGTATGTGGATAAACTGATCTATGACGTAGGTTAGGTATAGTCACTCAAGTCAGCCTCAAAAAGATTTAATTACCTTTACATCGACAACAATTTATTGAATTGTCTAGGTACAATCATGTTCTATAATATTCTATCAATGTGTATTACACGTTGGGTACTTACTTAATCATAGCTTTTTGAAATTGACTGTAGGTACCTACGTACATTTCTAGTCGGACAAGCCGCTTTTCAAAAGCCGATACATTCTTAAGTTTTAAACCGACAGCGTTAATAACGGCCTACCGACCTGTAATCCTGCCCGAGGATGAGCAACTAAAACTAAGCATAAATTACACACGGCCGACGGTCAATTTTCCCAAATTACCGACAACTGGGTATCCTAAGGCTTTTAATTGTACTCTTTGCTCACCCTCTTGGGGCCGAGTGAGGGGTACGTATTGTAGTAATTTGTGTAGATGTACAATATAATGAACACACACACCTTTACGTACACACACAAGCAAAATATTTGTTCAAAATCGCTTTTACTTCTGCTGCAAACTCAAACTCAAACTCAAAGCATTTATTTCAATTAAACCTTGTACAGGCACTTTTGAATTGTCAAAATTAAAATAGTCCGTCAGTTAGTCAGAAAGTTGAAGCTAGTTGCCCATTCCAAAACGTAGATCTCTATGGAGAAGAACGGGCAAGAAACTCCATGGACACTCTTTTAAATCAAGATATTACAAATCGTGGGTAGGTACATTATTATTGTTGCTTCTATATGTGAGAACAATGAAAAAAAAACACAAATGAAGAAACATTTCAAAATATAAGATTAAAAATAAGCCTTGGCAGTTAAGAAATGACCAGTCTCAACCGACGGCGCCCGTTCACTGCAATTTTGAACAAATATTTTGCATAATAACTGAGATTAAAAAAACTGAAGTGTTAATCGACTTTTGTTGCTGACCGTACCTACATAGAAAAGATTATTCTATTGTTTTCTAATGGTACTTTGGTACAAACGATAAGTATTAATAGAGATCCAATGCATACTTTTTTTTTTGAGGATGGGAAATCATCAAATGACCCCTCTCGCCCTGGGTGGAGCGGAAGGGAGTGTCAGACTCTTACTGACTAAAACCCACCCGTGTTCCTTCCTTAGCCCTTATGTTCCGGGCCAGCGGTGACCCTTTCGGACAATCCCGCTGTATCCAATGCATACTCAGCCTATAATGTTCCCACTGCTGGGACACAGGCCTCGTCTCTGAGAGGGAGTGGGCCGTAATCCACCACGCGAGCCCAATGCGGGTTGGTAGATGTCACATGTCGTCGAATTTTTGTTTCTAGGACACGCCGCCGTGCGGGTTTCCTCGTGATAGTTTCCTTTACCATTTTGATGAAATAATTTACACAAAGTAAAGCGACGGCCTGGGTTCGAACCCACCTATAACTCACAAGTAAGTCACAGCCGTTACCAAGGAGCCACCACTGCTCTAGATATACAATTATATTAAATTAATCTTTATTGCAATCAATAATGTACACATACAGGTGATAAGTATTAATCAATAGAAACAATTATGGACCCTGTCGGGCACTGCAACATTTCCAATACATAGTAGAAAATAATAATTACCTATCATTATTTATTTTAAAAGCTGGCTAATAGGTGGACCATTAGCCAGCTTTTTTTTCAGCATTCAACGAATGACCCAAAAGGAGGTGTAGAGTGTGTGAGCTGGGCCCTAAGCGATTTCTTCAGAAAGTTGTTCAGGGTGTTTAGGGAGTAAACATACTAAAAGTCCCCGCGTCTAGGAGGTGAGCCGGAGTGGGGGGCCGAGATAAAAGTTCCCACTTTTGAGTATTTCGCTAATATCATTAAAAGGGTGCGTCGTAGAGAAAAAATATATGCTGCGTAATTAAAGCTAATACAATTTTCTACATCTTTCATCTTACACACTTTTTCGAGTTCCTATATAGGACCCAATTTCGAACTACACGTTCCGGAAAAAAGAAAATATTCGAAAAAACTACTTTTATCAAACATTATCTTGCTACTTCGGCGTTATTTCGGGATAAAAAGTAGTCTATATAACATATAGGCTACTTTTTATCCAGGTCCTAATCTATCTACCTACCAAATTTCATCCAAATCCGTTCACTAGCCGTTGAGTTATCGAAACTTTTATCTATGTACTAGCAGCACCCCGCGGTTTTACCCGGATAAGTTTCCCGTGGGAATATTGAGATGAAAACTATCCTATGTCCTTTTTCGAGATCGGTTTAAGCGTGAAGAGGTAACAGAGACAGACACCAGCGGAGCTTTTTAGAGCGTGATGCTCGAAAACTGATTAGAATTTAGAAAAAGTGTATAGGACAATGCTTGTTTAGCTGCGTTCTCAGTTGGGGGGAGATGAAAGCTAATAAAATTAAAAAAAAATCCACACTTTTTCTCTCTCTCTCTTTTTCTTTGTTTTTTCTACTTTCAGTATGTTTACTCCCTAAGTACCCTGAACAACTTTCTGATGAAATCGCATAGGACCCAGCACACACGCACTCTACAACTGCTTTGTTAAGTGGACTATAAGTCATTTCATTGAATAAATATACCTAACACGGGATGTTTTCCTAAATTCCGACCGATTAGAATTTAAAATCTGGCTTTGGTTTGGCTGGAGAATAATTGAGCAAAATGATTAATCAAATCGGTTAAGGATTCTGGAGACAATCGGGGATTGCATTAATTATTTGAGTTGAGGTAAATTGTGGATACGAATAATTAGGCGTACGGTCTACATTATAAAACAGTTTCGAAAGTCGACTGATAAACATTAAGGGGGAAGCGCTAAGGTAGCCCGCGAAATTCGAATTTTCTTACGTTTTTTGCAATTTGCTGGTCAGCATTAAGTTGTACGTTGATTAATATATGAATCGCGGCCGTAAGAAATATGTGTTTACAGAATTATAATCATTAAAGTCATCAACACAACTCTCTAAGACCACGTAAGTCCAAAGAATGATGATTTCATGAAACAGTTATTCTTGAGACTTACGTGGTCTTAAAGAGTTGTGTTGATGACTTTGATGATTATAATTCTTTAAACACATTATTTCTTACGGCCGCGACTCATATATTAATCAACGTACAACTTAATACTGACCAGCAAATTCCAAAAAACCTAAAAAAAATTGAATTTCGCGGGCTACCCTGGCGCTTTCGCCTTAAACAGCCTAAACCAAAGGGTAAAATAGGTATTTGGTTTGTAGAGGTGATCCGCTGATTAGTACCTTGGAACCTAATTGTTCACCTCTTCAACCTTTTAAAAAAGACATAAAAGTACTAGTATCCAAGTAATAATATTTTTTTTTATTTGATTACACTTTTCTATGAAATAGCAGATTTTTTTACCGCGTCGATGTCCGCCACCATGTAGATTGTAGGTATAGGTATAAGTAAATGACTCTTCCTCTAAAGTCTAAAATATCTCAAAGCGCTTGATTGCCTAATGAGACAGCGCTTAAATCTCAAGGTACTTAAACATTTTCATACCCAGCAACTCTTAAAGAGTTGTGAACATTTTTCAGTTAATTTTGAACCGCGTTCGAGTTCATGGTAGTATAATTAAGTAGCTAGGTTAAACTTTCTCGGGCGTCTACGTACATGAGAATTAAATGAACCTGTGGTTGGTGGTTATGATAGCTTTTCGTAACCGTATTTGCTGCTAAGTACTGCAATGTTTTCATAGAAATACGTCTTGAAGCTACAAGGCTTTTCTGTTCAGGCCGCTCGTTTATGGAATGCATTGCCAATTGCCAGTTCAAATAAAACGCGCGCAATCGTTAGCTGTATTTATGAGACTCGTGAAGGAACATTAATATTGTTGTCGTGATCTCGTTTCCGTAGCTGCAATAATCTGTAGTCAACATTTATTTTCGTTGTTTAGATGTAGGTATATTTAAGATGCATTTATTTATGATCTATTATAGTATATTATATTGCATCACTGACGCCTTTTTTTTAAGCACGCAATCACTGTCCATTCCAAGGTTACCTGGAAGAGATCGCAGAAAGCGATAAGGCCGCCCATTGTATGTTTTGTATTAATAATCGTATTTCTTTTGTTATGTTTTTCTGGTGTACAATAAAGTATATATAAATAAACATCACGCCTGTAATCCTCGAAGGGTTAGAGACAGAAAGTGTACCTTACGACACCCATATTTTCCTAGTTACGTTTAAGTCCCAAGTAATAAAATCCTATGGAAAAAGCCCAATAAGACTTTGACCGGTCTAGAAATCGAACCCAGACCCTCATACTCACTAGTAGCGCTTGCGACCACTAGACCGAGGTAGAGTCGACGAAGCTAACTATTGTTAGCTTCGTCGACTACCTCGGTCCTTCGTCGACTACTTTTATCCATCGCCATATTGTTAGTAGACTATTGTCTACTAACAATATGGCGATGGATAAAAGTCCCCTCTTATTTCAGTAAGTGTGTTTGACAGAAATCAAAGCAAACACTGGTCGATTTTGATATGAAATGTGTTTAGGTATATATACCTACCTAGATATTAAAGAAGTGGTCACATTTATTCCAATTTAAGGTTAAAAGGACTTAGATACAAATCAGGAAATATCAGGTGGGCTGAAATCGACTCGTTTATTTTTAGAATTTTTCGATATCGTCAGAATTATGAAGAGGCTGTATAAATTAAATTAGCAATCAGGAAGTATTCTCTAAGGCCCGTAGGTACCTATTCAATTTCCGAACGACATTCCAACATAAATGTATGTCCAAAAATCATTCTAGAATACGAAACATTGTCATAACTGCCTCCTTTAATAGGGCTTCCAAAAACGAACTTGAAATACATGAATTACCGTTGCTATTCGTGACAAAACCCATCAAGCCCCCGTCCTTGGTGACCAAACATTTGGCATGGGCGAGATTTCCCTTACGTTAGGGCAAGCATCATTTATCTTAATAAGGCACGTTGATTGTCACTGGCGCACGTCGACGTCACGTCGCTCGCTACAGGTACGACGATGAACAAAGAAAAAATGTGTACGGAAAATGTTGGCTTTTTCCTAGTTGTTAAGAGATTTTACCCTAGGAGGGTTTTTAATTAGATTGTTGTGATTATTAATAGAATATCCAGGTACTGTAGGATATCAATTAAACAATACCTTTCAGTTAAAATAATTATTACGGAATCGTTTTACGTTTTTCAGATTTTTATACTTTTCACTCCGCTTGTCAGTTAAATCTACGTAAGATCGACTTTTGTAGACAACCTTTACAGTACATATGCTTCAATCAATACATAGATTGTTTAGTAAGTACCTACTTACCTATAACGATTTAGATTAACTAGTACCACTAACTCAAAATCATGTTATTTATTTCAGTCTTTGTATAGGTACAAAGGGGTCTTGAAAGCCCAAACTTTTAGCTTGAAGCTAGTCCTTGTCTACCTAGATTGAACCCACGATATAATGCAGAAAAGATCGCTTTAGAATGTGCTTCACGGTTTTATTACAATAACTGCATCAGCGTCTTTATGTAAAACATGCAACCAAAATCCCATTACCCAAAATGACATAACAAACTCACATGGAATAACATCTTGAACAATTAATGTTGCAACGCGTGGCGCTTACATGAGATTCTACATCTCCTAGAATTTCCAGTGGAGCGAAGACAAATTACGGAACTAAATTCCGCTCCCCGGAGTTAAAATATTGCCTTTCTGCATACGTCCTGCAATATGGTCGTCATCTACAATGTTGCTTGATACCTATAACTTGCTACAGGGAAGTATTCTAGGAATCCTCACCTGTAATTAGGGAGACGTCTCGTCTAGATGCAGATTAATTGCCTTTGTGAACGTTTTAATCTCATTTGCGTTTCTGTTGCGACAAGCTGGGAAATCGTTTTTTAACGAGGCTTTCCTTTAGTAGGAACCCGTAAGCTTTTTAGCGCCATGTTTTTTTGGAGCGATGATCTGACGGACTTAGGCTCGTAATCGCGCGCGACACAAAGGCACCGCCCGTTGCGCGACTTGCGGTACTTTTGTGTCGCGCGCGATTTTATCGCGTGTCGCGTCTGTTTGAAGGAGCTTTTATTGGTCGTGGCTAAATGATAACAGCCGCACAAGTCGATTGAAGGTTAAGCTTCGCTTGCCACGGTCGGTTCGCACCTTCGCATTTTCTTCAAAGAGAATTCAGGCATTAGGAAAAGCTTTCTAAAAACATTCGGGAGCATTCGTAGATACAAGAAATAAATATTACTAACTTAAATCATAGCAATATTCATTAGTACTTAGGTACCTTAGCATAAAAGTTTACACGTAGGTATTTCCTATATACTTCACGGGATCCAAAAAATATTATCCAAACTATTAAATATTAGTAATTCAAACTCCATTTTAATTCTACCTATTGATCCTTATAACAACGACGCAGTGGTCGTTTCGATTAATTTCCCAATCGGAAAATTTCAGTGGCACTCTGGCCAGCAATTAGCATATAAATTAATTCCGTATTATTATACCTTCCTGTGTCGCTGTCCATCGGAGGCTCATAGATAAGGGAATTTCATAGTTCGCTGAAGCGTGACGGTTGTATGTAAAATCATAATTATTTTGAGTAAGTATTGATTGACAGTTAATGGGTTTTCTTTAATTAAAATTAAATTCAAGCATTTGTTGTTGTTATCTATGCCTTACAGGAGGGAATTCTTTTAATTCAATTCAAATGATCGAGGGAAGGAAGGTAAATGGTGCCATTTACCTGGGAAAGGTAAATGGCGCTTATCTCAAAATGGAACTAGATTTCCGTTTCATTTTGGATTATAATTATATTGTTTTGCCAGGAAAATTATATGGATGGCGCTGACCTAAAAGTTCAATATTCTACACCACAGTGCGCAGTGTTAAAATTCTCTAATGAATATAGGCCTCGCCGATGAAAATTTAAAAACATAATTAAAATGGTACGGAACCCTCGGTGTGCGAATACGACTCGCTCTTGCCCGGTTTTTGTATGGAAGAACTGTCAAAAATTCTATTCCTCTGATAAATGATCTGGCCTTGGAAAAATCAGCCCTTGTAAGATAAACATCCATACTAATCCATACTAATACCTATTATGCGAAAGTGTGTCTGTCTGTCTGTTACCTCTTCACGCTTAAACCGCTGAACCAATTTAGATGAAATTTGGTATAGAGATAGTTTGAGTCCCGGGAAAGGACATAGGATAGTTTTTACCCCGATATTTCTACGGGATCAACACTTATGCGGGTGAAACCACAGGGCGCTGCTAGTTGCTTTATATTTTGCAAAATTAAATAAGTATCTCAGTTTTGTGTAATTTACTTATTTGTAAAACAAACAAAGTCATTCACAAAACTTAATGTATTTTCCATACCGAATTTCTCAGTAGCAGCCTAAAGTCTTCATTGGTTCATCAAGATTAATAGTTTATTTTTATAACAAGCTGCGCCTCGCGGTTTCACCCGCATAGATCTAGATCCCGTGGGAATATCGGCATAAAAAGTATCCTATGTCCTAATCCATGTCCCAAATTTTATCTAAATCCGTTCAGCCATTTTAGTGTGAAATCATAACAAACAAATCAAAAAATCTAATCTTTTGTCTTTACAACATCGTTAGTTTAAGATAAGTAATCTAAGTTTGGAAAATGTTTGGAAAACCCACAAATTAAATCCACAAAAGTCGTGCAAGGGTTCTGATACTTAGAAATTTTACAAATTCGTCTAAAATTCGTCGAGCTATACTGTTTTTTTTTTAATTATTTTTTTTATTGCTAAATGGGCCTGCTCTTGACACGCCTGATGGAAAGCGATGGATGAAGTCTATGATGGAACGAGCGTGCCCAGAAGATGCCTTCAAGACAGGGGAACACAGACTGCAGAGAGTTCCACACTTCTGTAAAGTTTACTCCGAATCTGTGGGGTTAGCATAAAATTCCATTCGAAAGCGAATTCATTTATTATTTTAAGTAGTATAGATTTAAACAAGCACGGATATGGTTTATACATCGACACCTTTAGAATTTAAAAGTGATGCACACAGCTTTCCCCACCACTTCGTCTCAAAAAACATAAAAAAAGGAAACCCCTTCATTAAAATTTATTCAATTTAAAGTATCAATAGCTTAAAATAGACTAACGAATGAATAGAACAGTTATTGGTTGGACAAGGCAACGTGATTAGGGGTGGCATCCGGCGCGGGGGCATGTGACGAGCATACTAAATGCAACACGCGGTCCACTCGTCTGTGCAAATTATAAACGTGCAAATTGTGGGTGGCATCCCTAATGTTGAATTGGTTTAGTGTAGTATATATAGGTATCGTTAATTGGGTTACTAGGAATTTCGAATAATTGAAGTAGATTTGGTAGGCTTGCTTTTGTTCGTCAGTTTGGTGAATTTCGTGGTTCCTGCCACGTCAAATACTGAAAAGTTTCGTCTATCAACGCTTTAACTTCAGCCTGCTACACGTATGCTAAGCAGTACCACAAAAGCACACTAACTTCAAGTATTTTCTACCTAGTAGAACACAATTAGCAAGTAAATCATACTTTTTTCGTATAGGTACATCATGAGTAGCTACGAAAAAGTATGTTTATTTTTTACACACATGGAAAGCATGCTATAAAAAAGCATGTTAAATACTAGAAAACAAGTAGGTTTATTAGTTTTCCGTACCCAGAGGTTGCCAACGTACCTACGCTATTATCTACAGTACCCGGCGATAATTGCACATCGACCTTTGGAAAGAGACAATCGGCTAATTTCGGCTTTGTAGAGCGTTATCTCTGTCGCACGAAATACAAACAGTCCGGTATCTATTAGGAGCTGTTATAACAATTATGATTTGCTTCTTTTGATAATTATTTTTATTCTTTGTATAAAATACAAAAAAAGGTAAAGGTCGATGTGCAATATTTATCGCTGGGTACTGTACTAAGCCTCCGCTGTCCGTCCGTCCGTCCGTCTGTCAGCGGGCTGTATCTTATGAATCGCAAAAATCAACTGTCTAAATATGTAGACAGTTGAAATTTTTCAGAGCTGCTATAACAACAAACAACAAATAACAAAAATAAAATAAAATTTCAAGGGAAAGAGAAACGAAAAAAGCACGTTTCTTGTATGTAGACCCCATACAAGCAACGTGCTTTTTTCGTTTCTCTTTTGCCTTAAATTGTGATACAGATGCCAGCACTTCAAGCTATCCGAACCTGTAAAATTTTCCCAATCAACTGTGAATTTTATGCTTTAGCGATAAAGTTGAAAATCGATGAAAGAAATTTGACAGATTGTACTAGCTAGCTTGATATGCTGGCGTCTGTACGAAACCCTTCGTATGCGGGTCCGACTCGTACTTGCCCGGTTTTTAATTAATAGTGTGTGTAAATTTATTTATTTATTAAGGTACACCGACAGCTTCTACGTATAATATATCTTAAGTAGGTACGGACGCCAGCACATCAACCTACCCGAAACTGTCAAATTTTCGCAATCAACTTTGAACCTTATGCTTTAGTGATAAAGTTGAAAATCTATTAAAGAAATCTGACAGATTGTAGTAACTTGATGTGCTGGCGTCTGTACAATCAAAAGGTCACAATAGCCTCGGATTTACACAATCGCCAATTAGGTTTACCATCAATCTCGGAAAAAGACTTAATTTTCTAAAGACAAACATAAATTAGTATTTGCCTCTAGTTTCAGTAATTAAACTGCACTCTGGAGTAAATTCCCAGCATTTATACTCTGTCGATTTCTCTTAGCTAAAGCAAAGTAATTGTCCTTTATGTGGAAACAACTAAATAACAAGATAAACGGCGGAAAAGCTATTTCTGTTACATTTAAGATCGAAACACTATTCGCTGCAGTTTATGTTACTTACCTACTCTCTAACGTTTCAAAGGAATTCTTTAGCTAAATACCTATTTAATTATTTATTCTACTATAAATCAACTTAAGGCTCCTGCAAACAGGCGCGACGCGCGACACAAAGGCACCGCTCGTTGCGCGACTTGCAGTGCCTTTGCGTCGCGCGCGATTTTATCGCGTGTCGCGCCTGTTTGAAGGGGCCTTTAAGCGACTAAGGAAATGTGGGAGTATTTTCAATTTATAAAGTCACCATCGCCATATTAAATTAATTAAACTCTTTAAGACCACGTAAGTCCAAAGAATGATGATTTCATGAAACAGTTATTCTTTGGACTTACGTGGTCTTAGAGAGTTGTGTTGATGACTTTAATGATTATAATTCTGTAAATACATATTTGTTACGGCCGCGAATCATATGTTAATCAACGTACCTACAACTTAATACCTACTGACCAGCAAATTACAAAAAACCTAAAAAAATTGAATTTCGCGGGCTACCCTGGCGCTTTCGCCTTAATTATAAAGTACAAGTATGTATTTAGCTGCTTATTTCTATAATAATTTCGTACACACAGTACGCAATTAAACTTTTGGTCATTTTGATCGAAATGGAGGCGACATGTGCCACGTCTCCATGACATATACCCCGATATCCGTGCTAAAAACATTATTAGACAAAGTGGACAGTCCCTTTATAAGGCACTGGGTACGGAGGCACGTGCCATTGTGTGCTGGGACACGTCTTTTTTAGTTGTATTAGTTTGTAAAAGTTACTAACATAGTTTGTAAGTCATTGTTACTAACATTATATGGATTATGTGTACTTGTATGTGTAGTTCGAAATAAGGAATATATTATTATTTATTACTCGTAGAGATGATGTCATGAAATGCAGATAAGTAAGAATCGAATCAGTATCACTAGAAAACATCCGCTGGGTGACGCGTGCGGAAGAATTATGAGCGCACGCGTGTTTATCTAAGTGGTTTGTTTCACTAAATCTTGGGCTTAAAAAAAAAAGCCATGTGGATGTGAGATTTAAGTTGTATTTCTTAAATATACATGTCGTTTGCACAAGAGTTCCTTGTATGTACAAGAAGGTAGGGTAATAAGGAAGGATTTTTGAAAATTCATTCCTTAAAGGGGTAAATAGGGATGAAAGTCTGTATGCAAATCTCATCAGGCTTGTAGATACCTAAGCCTTTTCCAATAGTGAGTCGACAGATCGAGACGAGATCTTTAAAGAAAAGCTCGACATTTACCACAAAGCCCACATTATTCATACTATAGTACAGTATTGTTGTTTTCACGTTTTGTTGTCATTTAAATGCCAGTGTCGCGGGCGCATAACGGATTAATTTGTATTGTCAATGTCAATTAATTAATGTGTGTTGTCTTTGGTGCCTGGCCCTGACATCAAGCAATGGACAAAATTGTCAACATTTTTTAAGCTTGCGTACTAGGCTTTTGACTACATTGTGTGTGATTTTATGTCTTTTTTAAATTTTTATTTTGGGATGTGCGTTTTTGTTTGTGGAGAATAAACAATTTTTTTTTCTTTCTTTTCTTTCTAGTATTAATAAAGTTCCATACATAGGTACTCTATCATCCGTACACTATAAATAACAATATCACTATTCTCTGCAGTTTCATATCGCCTGCGTTCCGGAACGCGAGTGGAATCTTGTTATCCAGTGCGCGCGACTGCTATTTGTCACCGTATATAATCCTATCTGGTGCAACCTGGATGTACCTATAGGTATCTACTGGGAAATTCTAGCCGGCTACCTACAATTTTACTCCATCTTTAAGTATTTTTCATGGACAAAAAGAAAATTCATTTTACTCCACTACGGAGGGCATATGATTTTAACTGGTATTATATAACTATGATAAAGTGGAAAGAGAGTGTTCTTTTACTCTTCTCTTAAAAACTGCAACAGTTTGGCAGTCCCTAATTTCAAGTGGAAGTGAATTCCATAGCCGCACCACGTGCACTGTGAAGGAGTAGGAGTAGAAGTTGGTGGAGTGGGGAGGGGACTTAAAAAGGTTTTTAAGATGTCAAGTTTGTAAGTAACTCAACCCAGCCTATTGCAGTCCACTGCTCGACATAGGCCTCTATCTCCCAGGCTGCGTCCCAACACCCTGTCCTCAGCCCTTCTGCATCCAACCAGTCCCAGCCACCTTCTTAAGGTCGTAAGTAACTACGATGCCAAAATAGTTTACTAATGCTTTTCAAGACGAGAATTGTATCGAACAGAGAGCGTTTAATTCAATCTTCGGTCAGACATCAGGGGTCCGTCAAGATAGTTCTCGAGCTAATCCATCAGACGCCAGCGGGTTGTCTTAGTTCATCTAACAGGTGGATGACAAATATCGATTTTATTGGAGTTTGAGTAAGTTGTTTGTGACAAAAAAAAACAACAGAATTCCAAAAAATATACTCTTCAAAGTCAAAAGTGAAGAAATTAAAGTTAAATTAAAATTAAATTCAAGTTCGGTATTTTTATACCGATCTTTAATTTCGGCAGTCAATGGCTAACATCGAAAACACAGAACCTGAGACACCGAAGTCAGTTCTTTTTTTTTTCGGTTTTTAATTTTCACTCTTTAGTTGTGGTACTTCCCCACACCAATTCGTATACCACTACTGCTATCACGATGTTTTTCTTCACCGTTTTGAGAGCAGTGGTGATGAAATTATTTACACAAAGTAAATCGCCTGCCTGGGTTCGAACCCACTACCTACAACTTATAAATCGGGGCCGATACCGCTGGTCCACCACTGCTCTGCGCAAGCTTACCAAATGAAAACAGAATTTTAAAAATCGGTCCACAATAATTGATGAAAATATTAAAAAGAAAGAAAGATGCGGCAAACATATATATGCGGCAAACATGACGCATAAAAAAGTACTCTGTACCTACTCTGTTTATTGGCGGATAAAATTTAAAAAAATATAATTCCTACAGCCGATCGATTCTGTAAAAATCTCACCGTGAAAACTTAGGTGAAGTGAGTTTGTTTTTGCTAGGAATTGACACTATTGACAGCTCACTCCACGCTCACTTCACCTTAGTTTTCACGGTGAGTTGGTTACAGAATCGCACTGCAGTTCGACTTTTTAAGCAAAGTGTAATAACATCAAAGCGGAATCTACAATATACCTATCAGAAGCACTTTATTTAGGTAAATGTTATGCCACAATTCTAAAATAAACAGCGATTTGGACTGTGTTATTTCAATACTTAATTATCAAATTATACAGGCTTATAATCTCCAGCGTAGAAATTTAGCGTCGGTTATAAAAAAAAAACTGCTTCAAACACAAGTACAGACGGTCAAAACCTCTACACCACGTACGTATGTCAATTCGTTTAAAGGCTCGTAAACACAGGCGCGACGCGACACGCGACACAAAGGAACCGCTCGTTGCGCGACTTGCGGTTCCTTTGTGTCGCGTGTCGCGTCGCGCCTGTGTGTACGAGCCGTAACGCCTAAAAGGCTGCGCTATTTGGCAAACCTCATGGAGAACTTTTGCGACTCGGTGAGCAACCGTTTTTATTTTTCATTATTATTTCACAGTACGAAACCAGCTTACGTCAAAGTAAATATGTACATGTCAGCCTCAAGAGAAATTTAGGAAATGTATCCTGAATTACAAAAAAAAACATGTTTGTATGTACAAAAAGATAGTACTACGTACACAAGTCTCGAACTAAATGCTGGCTACATGAAATATTCAACTGTGAAAAGGGTACGTTCGCTAGGGAGCTGTAATTTAAATAAATATTATTTCACCACATATTTTATGTATAAGCAGCGCGACGAGAACAACGTTAAATGTGCTTCTTTGTAATGTTAACGAGTTTGTGTTTTTATTGTTGAATAAGTTGGTAACGATAGTTTGAATTAGTAATTGATTGGTCTCACTCCAAGGGAATCCCCTTGGATTCACCGATACGATATTCAACGTCAAAAATGTTCTTCTTCTTCTCTTCGTTATTCTTGTTTGAAACGCGAATAACATTTTTGACGTTGAATAACTTTTATAAATACTTGAACCCTGGTGTTTGTCGTTGTCTGCATATCATAAAACTTCAATATATTTATCTGCATCATCCTATAACAAAATGCAACGTCTTTATCCGTTTGTTTGTTAGTGCGCTAATAACCCTTACGATTTCTGTGATTTTTTTATTAGTAAGTAGGTAATCGGTGAAAATAGGGTCACCCCTATAACATGAAATGTGGGTGTTACTATACATGCACCCCTGCTCATACCTGTGGGAAATACAAACGTGATGTTATGTTATGATGTAGGTAGGTAGGTACCTAAATTTTCTATTAGGTAGTATAATTCACATGTGATTTTCTGTTTCTTTTCGAGTCGATGGTAATTTATCAAATGAGTTGGGCCCAGTATGTGGTGACGCCATCATCGCGGCATCAGTGGCGTTTTTTAGGTCCTCAGAAGTGCACATGTGCCTATGGCTACTTTGGACATACCAACATAAGAGTTCCAAGTAACGCCTATGTCGCTTATTGTCTGTTGTGACTGCAAACGGAACATCCATACTTATATTAACCTTTCGAATGTAGGTAACTCTGTCTGTCTGTATGTTACCTTTCACGCCTAAACCACTGAACGGATTTCGAAAAAAATTGGCAGAGGGATAGATTGCATCCCGGGGAAGGACATAGGTTAGTTTTTATCGACATAACTCACAAGCGAAGCAGCGGGAGGAAGCTAGTATAATAATATATGCCATAAAAATTAGGATAAGTACTAAATATAGCTAGAATGTCTGCGTCTGATCTCTCTCCAGCTGTGTCGGATTATGAGAGTGAGGACACACATTTGTGCACTATAATATCTCCTGCGCCGAAGGCTAGTTCTCCGTTGAAATTGGCCGCCTTGGCCGAAATACAGTCTAGAGGACTATAATAATCAAGTCCGTAATCCAAATGCAACCTCCACATCGCCAAAAAAACGCATTTGCAAACTAACGTAGGAGCAGCACAGGTTATATTTACGGGCGCATACAGCCTGCCCAGCTCACGTATCGGACATTAGTTCGGCAGTTCCCGCGCCAGCTCACTAATGGCTCAACCGTACGTGCTCGATCATATTCCAGACTATTCTGTTACATTATAATTATGTTTTAGAGCAGAAAAAAATTTGGTCTGTTTTGGGTGGTGGGCGTTCCGATTAGCGAATCGGCTTAAATAGTTATTATAAATGAAAATCGTGTACTTATTTGGTGCTTACATGTAACCTCCGCGAGTTTGTTCAAAGTTATTGGGAACAAATACGAGACAAAAATTAATAAATTTTAAGATTAGAATGTAAAAAAGAAGGCATGAGAGTTAATTGTCTGACAAGCCAAGTGATAAGGATACAATGTAAAAAACAATTCCTTTCATCTGAAAGACATTGTTTTATTGATATACTTACCTCCCCTACAGTACCTATCTACCTAATTGTTCTGGAACCAACGCGCCTTCCTGTATGAAATAGGTATATAATAGATTCCTATATGAAAAAACGGAAAATCAGCCCAAAAATCACAGAGTACATTATATATAGGGGTACCTAAAATCTTGGAGAAATCAATGTAAGTGGCACTTACAAAGAAACCAACTAAAGAAATTCTTCCTTTTATGAAATCTCATATAAGAAGAGCCAGTTTCAGCAATATTTTAGCAAAAGTTTATCAGATCATGATACGATATTGTAATGTATGGGTCCGATGGAACTTGTTTGGAAATCAGTAATTTCTCAACTTTAGCAGTACGTTGGAAAAATACTCTCTACGCCTCCCCCTGCACAATCTTTTAAAGAACCAAAAACTCCATTCAGTCATGTTAGCCACCTACTTTAACATTTGTGCAGTATTTTTAGCTTAGTCACCGCTTTCTTTGAGCTCAGGCCACTTAGAAAGTATTGCGAAAAAAGTTTTTATACTACACTTGCTTAGTAAGTGTACCAATACTACCCCACTAAAAGGCTTGAAAGCTGTTCATTAAACCTTCTCAAAAATCTAGGCAGTTATATTGTATGGAATTTCATTACTGCCCTGAAAATCAGGCTAATAATGCGTTCATTACTAACGCGTTTTGTTTTTGAAGTGAAAACTTCTTTGGCATTGTTGCGGCTTGAAATTTTATGAAACGAAAAAGCGACAGTAAAAAGAGACATTTATAAGATTTAACGTGGGAGAAAATGAGACAGAAAGCATTATACAGTGTTTTTGAGTGTATTGAGTGTTTTTGAGTGTTATTGAGTGTCTTTGAGTGTTATTGAGTGTTATTGCGTGTTTTTGAGTGTTTTTGCGTGTTTTAAGTGTTCTTGAGTGTTTTTGTGTTTTATTGAGTGTTTTGAGTGTTTTTGAGTGTTGTTGAGTGTTATTGAGTGTTTTTGCGTGTTTTTGAGTGTTGTTGAGTGTTATTGAGTGTTGTTGAGTGTTATTGAGTGTTTTTGCGTGTTTTTGAGTGTTCTTGAGTGTTTTGAGTGTTTTTGAGTGTTATTGAGTGTTTTTGAGTGTTATTGAGTGTTTTTGAGTGTTATTGAGTGTTTTGAGTGTTTTTGAGTGTTATTGAGTGTTATTGCGTGTTTTTGAGTGTTTTTGCGTGTTTTAAGTGTTCTTGAGTGTTTTTGTGTTTTATTGAGTGTTTTGAGTGTTTTTGAGTGTTGTTGAGTGTTATTGAGTGTTTTTGGTGTTTTTGAGTGTTGTTGAGTGTTATTGAGTGTTGTTGAGTGTTATTGAGTGTTTTTGCGTGTTTTTGAGTGTTCTTGAGTGTTTTGAGTGTTTTTGAGTGTTATTGAGTGTTTTTGAGTGTTATTGAGTGTTTTTGAGTGTTATTGAGTGTTTTGAGTGTTTTTGAGTGTTTTGAGTGTTTTTGAGTGTTATTGAGTGTATTTGAGTGTTTTTAAGTGTTTTTGAGTGTTTTGAGTGTTCTTGAGTGTTTTTGTGTTTTATTGAGTGTTTTGAGTGTGTTTGAGTGTTGTTGAGTGTTATTGAGTGTTATTGAGTGTTTTTGCGTGTTATTGAGTGTTTTTGAGTGTTTTGAGTGTTTTTTAGTGTTGTTGAGTGTTATTGAGTGTTTTTGAGTGTTATTGAGTGTTTTGAGTGTTCTTGAGTGTTTTTGTGTTTTATTGAGTTTTTTTGAGTGTTTTTGAGTGTTGTTGAGTGTTATTGAGTGTCATTGAGTGTTTTTGCGTGTTATTGAGTGCTTTTGAGTGTTTTTGAGTGTTTTTGAGTGTTATTGAGTGTTTTTGAGTGTTATTGAGTGTTTTTGAGTGTTTTGAGTGTTTTTGAGTGTTTTGAGTGGTTTTGAGTGTTTTTGAGTGTTTTGAGTGTTGACGTATTTTGTAGAAACAATTTTCTTGGTAAAGTTTAAAGTTTGGCGGCGTAAATCACAAGTTAAAATGAGTGATTCCAGTGACAATGATAGCAATTTATTAATGTAGTACAACAAGTGTAGTATAAAGCAGTATATATCACTCGAGGGTAAGTACAGATTACTAAACTCGTGTGGTTTACGGCCCTCCGCTTCGCGTCGGGCCTCAAATGCACACTCGATTAGTAATCTGTGCCTTACTCCCCTTGGTGAATAAATAGCTATTATGTATGAGAGACTGGCCAGTTATATTCTATTTTGAAAATATGACTATTTGTAATACAAAAATTGGTACGTTCCAATTTCTAAATATCCCCCCACATTGTTTGCGAGCTTTGAAGCAGAAGGGGGAAGATTTTGATCGCGAGCTTTTTCACTGGCTACTTGGTGTCAATTTCTTTACGGAACCAAACAAACATCAACGTTGAATGGATATACCTACTACTAAATGCTTGGCAAAAGTTTTCTCTGTTGTAAGCAACAAGCGACCAAACACAGGGCTCCGCGGGCTACTGCTCCTCCACGGAGAGCACGCCGGTCAAAGTCCTGGGTCACCCTCCTTACAGCCCTGACATAGCACCGTGTGACTTCTTTTTATTCCCGAAAATAAAAAATTTGCTCAAAGGCATACAATTTTCGTCGCCGGAAGTCAGCGTTCGAGCAGGCTGTAAACGAGGTATCTGCGGCAGACTAGAAAAAATGTTTCGAAAACTGGTTCAGACGCATGAAACTTTGTATAGAGGCTAGTGGAGAGTATTTTGAAAAGGTTTAATAAAATAATAATAGAACATTTATTTTTATTTTCGCAAAACTTTCTGTGTGTCCTACGTACACTGACACACCCCTTTCCAATCTCTAATGTAGATACATCTCCTCGATACCTGCTTGGTTACCTACATAAATCACATCCTCGATCACAAAGGTGTACACACGGGTTTCAATTCGACAGTCTCGTGCTTCGTTAAAGTGTGCAGCACACATGCGAGATTTCATTAACACTGCCTCGGCACAGCGGGCACTCCCCCTTGCCTTTATTGAGAGAATATTGACTAGCTAGGTTTCAGTGGTCGGCAGTATTCACTTCGTATCCTTCTCCTATTATTCAGTCGTATATATTGGAAAAAACGGAACCTGAATAAACCTGAGGTGGTTTCAAAGGAAAGGCAGGGTGCATTTTGTTGATAGATTATATCTTTCTTCTTTCTTTTTATCTTTCTTTTTTTTTCTTTTCTTTTTTTTCTTTTTCTTTTTTCTTTTCTTTCTTTTTTCTTTTTTCTTTATGTTTTCTTTTTTTTTGCATTGCACCTAAATTGCGTAACACATTATCAATCTCAATCCGAATTATTTTGACGGATATTGCTAATCCATTGCTTCATCTGTTGGCAAAATTTGTCTGCTCAATAACGCAAATAATGCTATGAATGTTGTTAACCTGTCAAAATGACAGCCATTGCTACTGATGGTGTGTTACGCATTTACCCTGCAATTCAATCTTTTGACACAATTAACACTGCCGGCAACAAGATCAGGGTTCTTTAGTACCTATGTCAAAAGCTTACATCCCAAAAAACAAAAGAAAAGAAGAGGCCCATTTGAGTAAAACGTTTGTTGGAATTGAATCAATTTCATCCAGGACTTTCCTGGCGTCAATTTCATAATGGCACAAGTTAATGGTATGCCGAAGATTTTCCTTCAAATATCAGCTAAATGAAGTACCTACAGAATCTGGAAGTCAACATATAGCAATAAAAATGTTTTCTGTTAAAATCTGAAAGTTTACAGACAGCTTCGAAAAGACCATCGACCAAAATTAATTTACGGCAATTAAATGAAATGTCTACAATATTTGTTCAATTATATTTTATCAATGTGTAGACTCAAAGCAATACACAATGATCACAGATTATTACACACACAGAATACTTTTTATTATTGTGAGTTTTGTTTGTGCAGAAAAACAATTATTCTTTCTACGGTTTTTGAGGCTGACTGTTTCTGAACCTACGATACCTACAGAGAAAGATTGGAAACGTTTTGTAGTCCCGAGTTCCTTCGTATTGCCGTATTGTGCTATTGATCAAATCCGCGTAGCGAGCTCCGGATTATACTTGAAACTTTGAATCTAGCTATAACTTTTAAACAATCAATCAGTTTCGAGAAACTTGGGAATATACCTAATGTATTTATTGTGTTATACATATAAATATTTAATAGACTTCGAAGTTGTTTGTATTGTTTAGGCTTTTCTTGTGCGAATTTTATTTAGGTTTTCATTAAGATAATAATTTTACTTTTCGAAGCCCTAAAAAGCAAGATGTTTTTTTAATCTGTTAAAAGTAGTAACATATCTTTTCTCTTTTTCTATCTCTTTTTCTTTTTTCTTTTTCTTTTTTCTTTCTCTTTTTATTTTTTTTCATTTTCATTTCAGTATAAGGGGTTCCTATGTTACGTTCAATAAATTTTCTTGTTGTAAACCGGCCTATTTTTAACATCAAATGTTATGTTGCGATATTCTATAAATGCGATAGGCTGAATCCAAAATAAGTTGATAAAAGTAATCAAAATTAGGTGTACTCTACAGTATTCTATAAAACACAAGCTGATTCTTTGACTGCTTCGTTGGTTGATCGCCAGCGCTACTGCTGATCCTGAAGGGTCGATTCCTAAGCCAGACAGTGTTATTAGGTTTTGATCAGTGCCCGGTTGATGTCAATATTAGGCTCATGCTCTATTGCATAAACTGGCGAAATGTGGGTATAGGTAGTACCTACTTGTACCTACACCACTGTCTAACCCTTCCGTAAATACAGGCGTGATAATATGTTATCTTTCCCTATATTTTAATGCTTTTCATAGTAAGAATGATAAAGGCAGTAGCGTACGAGCAATCATAGAGGATTTTGTTCGCACTAGCTGAGAATTTACAAGCATAATGTAGTCGGCTTTAGAAGCCAGCTCCTTGTGAAAAGAAACTTAATCTTGCGTCGTGGTGTAGGTACCTAGTTGTATGCTTACATGATAGTAACATGCAGGTAACTAACATGTATGTAGGTAATTCAGGAGAAGTAATACAAGAAAGCTCTGCTTTTGAAAATATTGTCTACTAGCTGCGCCCCGCGGTTTTACCCGCATGTGTCTCGATCTCGTAGGAATATCGGGATAAAAATGTCCTATGTCCAAGGCCAGGTAATGGTCTACCCATGTGCCAATCTTCATCCAAATATGTTCAGCCATTTTTGCTTGAAAACGTAACAAATCTAATCTTTTGTCTAATATAATAATTTATTAGTTTAGACAAATAAATTAAATCACGTCAAACCTAATAAGGTTGAGATACCTACGAGTAGAGCGATTCAATTTCATTAATTACAAAGTAGCCATTAAATCATATGGCGTTTTTTATCAGAAAAAGTTAAAAATTCTTTCAGTTTGAAACTTCAATCTGCTCAGGGTAAGTTTAACAGAAAACGCCTTAAAAGTTCACTGAAGCTTTCATCTTATATTTTCCATACAAACAAAAACAAAAAAAAACTACGAAAATCGAAAATCAAACAAATGAACAGAATTGAACCAAACTGAAGGGACAAATAACATTTAAAACAAAGTAGGTTCCTAAAAGACACAGATTCGGAAACTCCAATCGTGCAGAAAGTCATTGTCCGTCCAACTTTGGTTCATTTAATAGTACGGACACTAGTGAACCGTTACCGGAATTGAAAATTTATCAATGAACTCCACCTTTCATCTGCCCG
This sequence comes from Luperina testacea, assembly GCA_927399505.1. Taxonomy (NCBI): domain Eukaryota; kingdom Metazoa; phylum Arthropoda; class Insecta; order Lepidoptera; family Noctuidae; genus Luperina; species Luperina testacea. The sequence continues at coordinate 8,633,211 of OV656768.1, read as the reverse complement.
CCTGGTAGCTATTAGTCCCAGGACTCCAGGTATGGTACTAACCTAATTTATTTTACGGATATAGCCAGTTTTACACAAACTGGGTAAGTAATTTGTTTGGGTTGGAGTTTAAGCGTTTTTGTAAGTATAAATTAGGTTCTGTAGAGGCAGTGCTCTACAGAACCTAATTTATACTTACAAAAACGCTTAATTTAAAAAGCTGTGACCTGACATGTTTGTAGCATGCAACCTCCGTGACTCCGTTATAAGTAGATGGCATAAATACGAGACAAACATTGATTTGTATTTAGAATAGAAGAAATAACAGAAGGAGTCATTTTAGCTGACAAGCGAAACCATATAAGAAAAAAAAAAACACTGGCACTCCGGTAGTGCCGACAGAAGTGAAAACTTGAACAATTACGAGTGTATTTTGTGAATCGTCTTATAAACAAAACACGCGTGTTAAGGTGTGTTCCTTATTTTATAGGGTTTTTTGCAAATCAGGTATGATGACCAAAGTGACTGGTTTATTCTTCTCGTGAAAGGAATTTATTCAGATTTACAAATAAGCACACAGTTATATATCCGTGGTTCAGCGCCATCTCGTCGTTGTTGGATGAACTACGTAGTTAGTACGCGAGGCCCTCGTAGTTCTTCCCGATGTGCATAGATGGCGCTGTCCTCAACAACGCGCGTCTTAAGTTTTACGTCTGACGTTAGTACGCGAGGCCCTCGTAGTTCTTCCCGATGTGCATAGATGGCGCTGTCCTCAACAACGCGCGTCTTACGTTTTACGTCTGACGTTTTACGTCTTACGAATTTTCGATCAGGGTCACGTGACCTGACGCGAATTTAGAAGTTTTTACCCATTCCAAAAAAAGTACACAGCGCCGCTAAAGAAGTTTTCACTTCAAAAAAATATTAAATGTAGCACGGTGCTATATAGAAATAATTATGAAAGTTATTCGTTTAATTTATTGATCCTAGTACTGTGAGCTCGCAGAAAGCTCAGTACGTCATACGTGGTAAGATAGGTGTTCACTTTTTGATCTGTAACACCGAAAGTTTATTCACCGCCCAAATAGCTGTTTACCACTCTTGATGGTCACTGCCAGTTGACTCCTGCAAACCATTACCTAGGTCAAAATTTTTGAACGTGTAAATTTTTCGCCCACGGCAGTGATGTCAAAAAGTGATATTTTATAAGTAAATCGGGGGTTTTCGGAAGTGGGACGCGCGGATACGATCGCGTCCGGATATTGCAAGTCACGTGACGCGGATATTGCCTGAGAAGGCATATTTTATATCACTATTCTTGAAGCTAATACATGATCATTCTCTTTTTAAGAAGGATTTTAAAATTCGTTTATTTTAGTTAAATTATTTGGAAAAGCGTATACTTTTACAATGTTTGTAAATACCTATGTGAGAACCATCTATCTATCACATAACTAATTTATCTGTCATTGCTTCATTTTTTATTATTTTTACCTACTGTGTTTTAGTAATTTTATTCTAGGTGCATCGTATTCACATAATTATAATTATAAAATTAATCTGACAAAATATTGTTAAACATTTTTAAAGAGTGAGTGTAGTTTCTTGCTCATTCTTCTCCATACGAAACTACATTTTGGAAGGGACGACTAGAATCAATTCTATTTTAATGAAGGTGTGACGTTCAGAAGTTCCTTTTATGTTTCTATTTGAAATAATTGCTTTGACTTTAACGTTCAAATAGAACTGGAGTTCACGGAGTTCAGTTACACATAAAAATAAAATATCAAGACGTCTTAAGAAATTCCATAATAATTCAATATATTAAACGGGCCCAGAAGAATATTAACAACATTTGTAAAGGATGGTCAACCGCTCCTCAATTGAATCGTTTTTATGATTTTACTAATAACACATTATCATACTACAGATGTAGGACTTAAATACCTATAACTACCTTAAACAATGAACACTCCAGATATAACAGTCCCAGTGCGAATCAAGTGCAAATTGAAAGAGAAAGAAAGTCAACATTGGCCGCCCACAAAGTTTCAGTTACGTTCAGTTGATCCCTGCACTGGTTGACGTGCGGCAAGTGACCGCATTGCTCTGACAACGTGTGGACGATACGCCGCAAGTTAACAGCTACTAGAAGAGATATAACAATATGTATACTCCTTTCAGTTACGTTCCCTTGATCCCTGCACTGGTTGACTTGCGGCAAGTGACCACACTGCTATGCCAACGTGTGCAGCTATAATTTACTGGAAGGATAGAATATTTGGTTAACAGCAAAACCTATTGCAAATGGAAGGATAAATATTGCGATTAAAGCTCACTTCTCCGTTAAGGTTGCACAAAATGTATTCAACCAGAATCGATTTGTCGTTTAAATGTATTGAAGTTTTATTGTGGGATTGCAATCCTTCAATTCTTTACCTCTCTACTGTCGGAACCATGTTCAAAACATCAAAAACTTTAGTCTAAACTTATTAGTTACAAATCAAATCAAATCTTTTTTATTTATAATATTTTATAAAGAAAATGACTTGATTTTTAGTACTTATGTTTGTTTGTTACGCTTTCACGCTAAAACGGCTGGACGCATTTAGATGAAATTTGGTACATATGTAGACCATGATCGGGATTAAGACAAAGGATAATTTTTATCCCGTTATTCCTACGGGATCGAGACTTATGCGGGTGAAACCACAAAAATAAACAAGAATTGTAGAGCTTCCATTCCATGCCATTTTCGATCCGTGTTCTTTAGTTTATTTTGGCTCTTAGCACATGTACATAAGCATGTTTGGAATGTTTTGGTTTCTGGCTCCGTTTGATACAGCTACGTCTGATAAATGTACATATTTAACTAGCACTCCTAATTACTTAGGTACGGTCAGCAACAAAAGTCGATTAACATTTCAGTTTTTTTAATCTCAGTTATTGAGCAAAATATTTGTTCAAAATCGCAGCAGAAGTACAATGCAATTTTGAACAAATATTTTGCTCAATATAAACTGAGATTAAAAAAACGGAAGTGTTAATCGACTTTTGTTGCTGACTGTACCTGCGTTACTATTAAATAGGTACGTACATATCACAATTCCTTCGTGCATATTCGTTTACCGTACACGATATATTAAATTATTTTATGAATTATAGGTGTTTGATCACCTATAGTGCCCTGCAAAAGTTAGTTAACATTTTCCACTTCAGCTGTGATGCCATAACAAGATTTAAAATTAAAATAATGTTCAGATGATCCTGATTAACAGATTAATTTTTATAATAAGTCATGGGTGTTTGAATTATGTAGTCATAATGTAGGTACAGTTTCAACATTTGAAACTAGAACTTTAAATCGAAATCTGACATCACAGCTGAAGTCGACAAAATAACGTCAAATAACATTTTATAGGTATCGCACCGGATGGCAAGAGATACGGTCTACAATATCCACGCTTGCCTAAAAGTTACTCAGGCCATGCACTCAAGAGTCACATGAAAACCCTCAGGTTATAGCCATCAGCAAATTAGGTTGTAGCTAGCCAAACACTGTTTTTTTATTTGCTAAAAAAAAAACGACAGTTGCGATCGACCTTTTTTTGTCAACACGACATTATTTGTAAATATGTGAGCACCATGTATCTATCAGATAGTTAATTTATACGTCATGATTTCATTTTTAATTCTTTTACCTATTGTGGTATAGTAATTTTATTTTAGGTGCATCGTCTTCACATATTATTATTATATACTAATTAATGTATGCAAATATTGTAAAACATAATAGAGTAACGGTGGAGTTTCTTGCCCATTCTTCTCCATACGAAAACTACCTTTTGGAATGGGCGACTAGAATCAATTCTATTTTGTTGTAATTTTTGACGTTCAAAAGTGACTTTTATGTGCCTATTTGAAATAAATGCTTTGACTTTGATTTAGTACACATTAAATTAGCTGCCATTTTGGTCTAGCAAATTAAAAAAAGACTATTATGTAATATCATAAAATTAATTTATTCTCTATTCTATTGTTTTCTGTCGACAAATGAACGCAAAAATATACACAATTCCAGAATTTTCGTTCAAGCAACAGCTGTTCACTTTATGTTAATTTTCCGTTCGTGAAAACACAGTTCAGTTTTTAAAATTGAGATGGATTTAAAACATGTAAGTCTCTCCCCTTTAACTGAAAACAAAGTAACTGGCCTCTGCTTATAATTCATATTATGTATTTAGTATATTAGGCATGAAAATACCAGGGGATACCTACTATAATATCCACCTAAAATGTTTTTTATAATTTTATCGGTCAGACATCGGTCGGACATTAATCCAGGGTCCGAAGTTCCGAAGTTAAGTCGAGAGGCTACACCTCTCGACTTAACTTCGGAACTTCGGACCAACCGGGTGTCCCACTACATGGGACACCCGGTTGGAACGAAGTTCTTTTCGCTATTGCACACTTATCGAATGAGAGCTAGACCGAGAAAGGTCAGTTTAGCTCTAATTTGCCAAGTGTGCAAGGTATAACGTGCGATGAGGAACTTCATTCCAATTACGAACTACATACTTCGTTCACCAAAACATTTCATAATTACCGGCCTTATTAGGTATTCAGGACCAAAACAACATCAAACATGACTAGCCAATGAGTTAACCACGGCTAATAAATTCAAATCGTAGCTACGATCAACACTCGCTCCCAGATGAAAGGGACCAGTGTAAATAAATCAGTCATTTTTAATTAAAGTGTTAAGGTAGGTATAATTTATGCGTAGAAAGGAAAGGGTAATTAGTGGCCGCTGTCCTCTGGAGTGATTTACGAAGAAAAACGTCAAGAGAAAAGTGTACACAAAGAGGATTGTTCTAACTATCCACCTCAGCGTAGTTTTTATACTAAAGCAAAGGAAGTAACGAGAGACATTAACGTTGATTAAGAATACTGAAATCAGAAGAAATGATGTGTTTCGTTGTTTTAAAAGTTTGTTGAGACATTTGTGCTGCTTTTAAACAACTGAATAAAAGGAATTTATATGGGACTAGCACTCAGCCCGCCCGCGACCACTTTCGCGCAAATTTCGTACTTTTCCCTGCGAACTTCAACACCCCTTCCACCCTTTTATAGGAGTTTTGGAAAATTCCTGATTGCGATTTTTATTATTTACCTAAAGAAGTACTACTTAGTTGCGCCAAGTTTTAATTTTCTTAGCCGAAGGAATAATATCATTCAAACAAACTATACAGGGTTATTGGTAAAACATTAACAACCTCTCAGGACTATATTACTAACATCATAAACAAAATTTGCCAAAAGGCCGAGAAGTGCAAGCCATGTTCCGGAGCGAGAGGGAGTGGGAGGCAGTTACCTCCTTCTGCAAAGCAGTCATGCTAGTAAAGGAGATGGCGGGATGGCTCAGGGACAGAGCCTCACGGGCGTCGGGAGCCGCGTGACGACTCCCGGCTACCGTATGCACGCCTCAAAGTGATGTCTGCATCAATGAAGGGGCCCGTTAGGGCCGAAGCCTGTCGGGTCAGCGGGATTGTCCGAAAGGGTTACCGCTGGCCCGGAACATAAAGGCCTAAGGAAGGAACACGGGTGGGTTTTAGTCACTAAGAGTCTGACTCTCCCCTCCACTCCACCCAGAGCGGGAGGGGTCATTTGATATCCCATCCTCAAGCAAAAAAAAAAAAGGTTGTTAGTGTTTTACCAATTACCATGTATATCCTACAATTGGTCAGAACATTGATGATTTTCAACATTTCATAATATCTACATAACTCCTACGAGACAGCAGTACCGGCTGCAACTTTATTACTCACTAGGTAAAGTACAGGGCAAATAAACAAGGGACACTATTGGTTACCACTTTCACAGACTTTGTTGGCAATTTTAGAATAAATCCAGATTTTCTAATGATGCTGATGTTATCGTTTTACCTGTGAGAGATCGGTGGTTTAATTACCTCCCCTAGAAACGAACATATCAGCATCACCATCATTTCAGCAGAAAGACGTCCTGCTAGAGATAGACATTAACCGGTACTGTATTTCTTGCATCATTGTTGTTCACAAGGATTATTTTATAAGAGGCCTTCCAACGCTACGTCTTTCGGTACGCGCGGTCGCCACTCCAGAACCATTCAACCCCATCGGCCGTCTGTTCTGCGAGCAATGTGTCCTGCTAACGAGCATGTAATTAACGATAATAATCGAAACTGTTTCATTCCGTATTGTCAACTCAATGCGTCAGGTTATATTAACGAACACGCCTCACTGATTATTCTGAAACTGGCTCATTATTTTCACTATTCGGAAACTGGCTCATTATTTTCCGCAAACCGCAGCAATGCATTTCGTCGATGACTAAATGTAGGTAGTTGTGAACGAAGCAAAATCGGAATGAGAGGAATATTGGTGATGAGTTAGAGTACTTAGTAAATTTATGATGGGAAGGTAGGTGGTGGGTATTAATTAAGAAGAATATGCCAAAAAGACTAATTGGCGCGTGTTTTGAGAAAAAGTTTTGGTCGGGTGCATCAGTTTTAAAAAGGTCAGTTATTCAGCTACGTTGTTCTTTGTTTTTAGCGATTGCAAGGCTTTCCGCCTTCCGACTACCTGGAGATAACGACTGTCAAAGATCTACGAATTACAGCCGGAACCAACCGCTCTGCGGTATTTCCGAGGCACGTGAGGGTCTAGGTATCTATGTAGGTAATGGACCCATCTACAGACTGAACTCGGCAAGCATAGCTTAACCTTCTTTATACCAGTGGGGCTGTCATTACCTAGCCACGAGGCTCCTCATATTGTCATACTAAGTGGAAAGTATACAAAAACATTTTCACAGGAAAAAATATAAAACAACCAACAAAAAATAAACACAAAACTTTATATCTATTGCTAAATACCTGCAGCAGACACGGTTAATTTACGAGGAGTTTCGTTTTACCGGGAAATGTTACCTTTAAAGGCTATTATTGACACCTGCGGGCCATTCAGTTAGAAAGCTTATAAATCGGCCAAATAGCCGCTTATTCGTGGGAACTGACAGTTGCATCCGCTAACCGTATTGCTTGTACCGTATTTCCCCAGATTTTGGTGGGAGTGTGCGAGGGTAATGAAAATTGAGAATATTTTTGTGGAGGTCTAGAGGCATGGTTATAAATGGTAACTGACCTTCTCATTATGAAAATGTATTAAGTTAAAAGATTTCATTTGCATTCCACAATGTGTGCGTAAGTGTTAACTTAAAATTATAATTATATGGCACAGCTAAATCGTAGGAGAGAGGAAGCTTTGAAAAACTTAGTCAGTCTTTTGAACTAAATCTTATATTATTATATTATACATATTTTTTAAGTATATTTATGTAGTTAACTATATCTACTAATACCTTTATTAAGACATGATTATACTAATTATTTATAAAAAAAAAATACTTAAGTTTTTTTTTTAACTTAACTCTTTGAAACAAGAAAGTACCTTCCCGGGGTCGCATGCCGCTGAACTAACATACTTATAAGCTATGGTAGCATGCGACCACGGGAAGGTAGATTCTTGTTTCATCCTTTTCAGCGGGTTTTAGTTTTAAACTTATCTTTTATTTAATTATTTTGGGTCTTATTTAAGTAATATTTATATTTTTGAAATGTGCTAATTAAGCCCTTTCACTTAATACCCAACAAGGCACCATCCCAAAATATTTATTTTTAAATTCATTACTCTTTATGTCCTCTAGAGGGCGCCATATTAAATTTAGTGTGACGCCACAGTCTATAACTAGCGGACGATCAGGATGCTTCTAACATATCGTAATACCTCATTTACCAAATTATTATCAGTACTTTTGAAGTTATGAGGGAACAGATGAATATGACATATGTACATACATACATACCGGTTAAAATCATAAATACCCTCCGTAGTCGGATAAAAATGTCGTCTCTTTTGGATTAAATATCTTTGGAAAATGCTTTTCAGCATAAAATCTTAGGTATAGTAAATTCTCAATAAACAAATATAAATAAGGCATTATTTTATCAAGAACGAGCAGCCTCTTCCTTTTAATACCTAACACCATACTTTGCTCATTAAACCTGAAAGTGGAAATTATGGCAAAATACTCTCCCTCACGATTATTCAGCTTTAAAAGATAATCTGGATTATTTATTACATCATAATATAATTATGACGTAATAAATAATCCAGCATGCATAGCAGCATGGAAAATTGCTAAGAAAATATTATTCCTTATTTACCTACACATAAAAAACGAATAGTGGCAAATTGGTACCTAACCAAAGTACGTTAAAAGTTCTAAGAATATTAATTCCACGAAGATACCCATAAATTAATTCTAGTGGTGATATATATCATAAAATATCAGAATTTTTCAATAAAACGCTCGTCTGCTTTGCAGTTCGAACGTTTAATATCAGCGGTGCAGGTGATGGTGCATGGCCACAGTTGTGAGATGAAGCGGGATTGCTCATTTTATAGGTAAAATCCATACTAATACTCGTAGATATTATAAATGCGAAAGTGTGTCTGTCTGTCTGTTACCTCTTCACGCTTAAGCCGCTTAACCGATTTAGATGAAATTTGGTGTAGAAATAGTTTGTGTCCCGGGAAAGAACATAGGATAGTTTTTATCCCGATATTCCCACGGCATCGAAACTTATGCGGGTGAAACCGCGGGGCGCTGCTAGTAATATGTAAACATCAAAAATTGAGAACCTCCTCCTTTTTTGAAATCGGTAAAAAATCTCACCATGATAAATGATAACTTAGGAGAAGTGAGCTTCAAGTGAGCCGTCAATATACTAAACTTAAGTTTTCTCGGTAAGATTTTTCAGGCTGTTCTCTCATAACTTAGAACATTTTATTACCGATTCCCTTCTTCTAAAGTATTAATTTTCAATAACAGGTGCGCTGTGTAGCATTTGGAATCGAATTCATTAAATATTCAGAATGATTTAAATCGCGCCAACGATTGCTTCATGAATCAACAGTAATTAATAATAAGTAGATAAAATCGTTGCAATGACTAGAACTAAAATTAACCTTTTGTTTCTTGTTCCTGAACGCAAGTTATTTGTTGCAGCAACGACTAAAATGTATTTTTTTACACATCTATTCAAAATGAGCTAGTGTATTCTTCGTAAACAGGGACTAAAATAGCTCTTTAATCCCTAGGGACTATTTGAATTTGGAATGTGGGTATTAGTAGTACCTATCGATTTGTTGGTAGCCTGAGGGCTGATTTCACCAAAGCAGATATTATCGGTGTAATACGTAAATAAGATAGAATAAAGTATATATTTGAATTTTTGTTTTGTTGTTTCTTAGAAAAAGTTTAAAAGGCTGTTAGTAAGCCAAAAATTGATGCAACAGATATCTTTCTACAAATATGTGGTTCCTAGTGTGGGGCAATGTTTTTTCTAAAAAAGATAAGTAAATAAATAATTTGTTCCATCTTAATGAGGTAAACAAAAACCTTCATTTTGTCCTGTTAAAATTACAAAAAATAATTATGTATTCACATTATGTAGAAAGTGAAGTTTAAATACAGCAGGATTAATGCAAAGTCACGCCTAAGGGCGGTAGACATCTTGCCTTGCTTTTAACATAATATTATGGAAGAAAATGAAAAATGAAACACAACATAATTTTATATAAACTTTAATGAAAGATACTCGTAAAATTACAAAATATTATAGCAAAAATACTGTTAACTTAGCCTTAAGCTGTTGTATCTATGAGCACATACATAATATAATTTTAGAAAAATTTGCTATTACAAAATGTCGGAATTAAACAAGCGATCAAAAGGACGACATATATGTATAATGAACCAAACTGCACTTTTTTCCCACTTATTAATAATTAATTTTTCTTTTCATTTTCTTGTAAACTTCAAATTAACAATAGTTTTGCTATAATTCGTAAATATAGACTGACTTATTCTTTGGTATGAAGTTATAACGATTTTTATCTATATTTTAAACGATTTTTTTATATTGTTATCTTAATAAAATAAAATGTTTTATATTTTTTATGATTTATGAGGTTAACATTTCTTTGCTGCACAGGTTTAGTACATAGTTTGCTTTTCAACAAAAAGCCCTGAACTGAGGTACTTACCTACAATATTAATAAAGGTAATTTCCAATGTTATAATAGGTACATTTATTAAATAAAATATTTCAGATCTATTGTTTAAATGAATAAGGTAACATTGATAAAGATAATCTGTAAATGGGTACAGTCGCCTGCAGAGAAAACGGACCCCCCCCGCCTTTAAGCAGTGAGCGTTGAGGGGTCCGTTTTATTTGCAGGCGACTGTACCATAACATGATCTAATTGAATTAGCTAGCGAAACTTTGCAAACGTGATGGGTATTACGTGTCACGATGTTTGTCCGCGATGGACTCCTAAACTACTTAACCGATTTTAATCAAATTTGTACACCGTGTGCAGTTTGATCCAACTTGAAAGATAAGATAGCTCACATCTCCATTTATAATCGCAATATTATTTTATTGCACAAAAACGTTAGTCACAGCAACGCGTGGCCGGGTCAGCTAGTATCAATATAAAACAATTAAAAACATTATTTTAATAGTGTATTTTTTTTTAGTGTCGACGACTGCTGATAATGTATTTTGCTTGAAGTACGAGTTGAGAAAAACTGTTTTTCTTTTGTTTTATCATGTTTAGATGTCCCATACACCCAACACGTTTGCAGAATTCGCTAACTACAGTGGAGTCATTTTAATAGGTAACATTTGACGTCTGTCAGTTTTATCCTCATAGTGAGGTGACCTGCTTATAAACATCGATTAAAGTGAATGAATCGATACGGACTTGAAACATATGCGAATTTAAAAATCATCAGGCGAATCCCTGTCCCATTATTATTATTTTTTTCGTAAATTTAAGGAGCAAAATAAGACAAGTACACAATTTAACAAAAAAATTGCATTTATTCAGTTGAACTATCAGAACTGTTAAAAGTATTGTCATCTTCATCACTGCTGTCAGCACTCAGAGATATTATTAATTATTAATTTATGGTGATATTTCTTCACAAGTCATCATTGCATTCGATTCTACTTATCAGCTTTCGATTTTTAGAGTAACATCCCTAGTGTTTAAAAAGAAAAATGGTTAACTGACGTAACCTTGTAACGACGTTCAGTTCTTTAGATCAGAAATTGTTTATTATGTTTAGAATGGTTTATTAATGAAAGCAAATCGTAAAATTACTCGTATCGGTCATTATTACAATAAATATGTAATCGTAATTGAAAAAAGGTAAGCAATTGTGCAGTTCTAACAAAACGAAAAAATATGTTATTTTATGCCCGCCGTTACAAGGTTACGTTGTTGAATATTTGATGAATTGTCAAATGTTACCTATTAAAATGACTCCACTTTAATTCAATTTGACCTTATTTATATAATAATATTAGTCTATGTAACATGAAAAGCACTTTTAATATGTTTGTACTGTCATAATGAGATATAATTAAGTATGTAGGTACCTAATAACGATGTTATTAATAAAACGAAAAAAACTTAAAGTTTTAAAGATATTAATAAAAAAATATATTTACAAAGTATATAATCAGGGTTGATTTCAACTGAAAGGTAACTGCGTGAGAAATTAAATCCATTAATCAAAATACAGACGTCAGCACATCAAGCTACCCGAAACTGTAAAATTTTCCCAATCAATTTTGAACCTTATGCTTTAGCGATAAAGTAGAAAATCTATTATAGAAATTTGACAGATTGTAGTAGCTTGATGTGCTGGCGTCTATACCTGTAGGTACAGTAGGCCGCACGTCATTGGTAACCCTTTGATATTCAACTGATAAACTGTATTACGGTCTACGAGACCAGCTTATACGGGTTACTGGTTTTCTTACCTACTGTACTAGGATGAGCATCATTGGATTCAGATTGAATAAATATAATCAGTATGACGCTTTTTTTTTTAACCCACCTCGGCATATTTCAGCGTCAATAACTCAAGTAATTTATACGGAAATACGAAGGAAAATTACTAAAAGTGACTGTTTAAAATGTGACATTCATAGGTTTTTTTTGTACAGAAATATTTGGCGAATTATGAACACTGAAGCAAAGACATAAACACACTTACAGATAATATAATAAAAGTAGGTACTTGGATAAAGTAATAAAAAAATAGCACATACAATTAAGAGTCGACCACTCAATAAAATATATCATTACAAACATAAATCAACTTTACACATTACTGTCTTACAGATTCACAATATCACTTTCACTTAAGCGTGGCTTACATTATGAAATTAGTATCGTGAAACAGTAGCTTGACTGTCCTGTTTCGGGCGTAAATTCAACTCCTGACTGAATTTCGGCCATGGTAGCCGATATCAGAGGAGACTGGCCATCTACGCGGGAGGTACAATGCGTGCCACGAAAGATGAGACTTGACACACCACGTGGTTTGACTTGCGCAGTACACGATTTTAGGTATCTTTAGCGGTATGAGGTCTGAGTGCGGGACGGGACCGGACGTCATAGGGGCGGCGGAAAGAGCGGGGGAGGCGGGCTCAAGTCTCATCTTTCGTGGCGCGCATTGTATAACTCTTCCCTCACTCGCATAGTCCGATCGGACGGCAATAAGACACGACCGGAGTTAAATCAGGCGCAGGACAAACAACTTGCTTTTTGAGGCAAGGAGGTATCAAACCGCCAACTTCGAAACTCCGGGTTGCTACAGAGAAATTGCTACTGGAAAACCCCCAATAAAACTATGCCCGACCTGGGAGTTGAACACAGGACCCCACTGTGAGTAATCGCACTTGCGACCACGAGACCAACGGGACAGCCAATACGCTGTCGTATTTCATAATGTTATCTGCTTAAATTAGTTGGCTGACATATTGTTATTATTATTATTCTCTTTATGCGCTGCCATATAGAGAAATATTAACAGTTATGTCAACTGAATTTATCAGCTTATTCAAAATCCGGGTGTTAGCTATATCCCGAAACAGCGGTGCTATTCTGTAAAAATCTCACCGTGAAAACTTAGGTGAAATGAGCGTGGAGTGAGCTGTCAATAGTGTCCATTCCTAGCAAAAACAAACTCACTTCACCTAAGTTTTCACGGTGAGATTTTTACAGAATCGACCGGCTGAACTGTCGAGCTGCTGTTTCACGACACTAGTTTCAGCATGTGAACCCCGCTTTACAATAGAGGTAAACCATACGATTGTTTGTCACAATTTGGTGCCATTATCCTTTTCTCATTCACATAATTTCACAAGCATGGTTATATCAAGCGTTCCTTGAAAGTTTTAAAGCGATGAACAACACAAACGATAAGATTCTAAAGACTTTTATCTATAAAAATTAGAGTCAGAATAGATAAGCTGTCCATGCAAAGCGTACGCTTCCATTATCGCTACCGGTATATAAAAAGACCCAACAATGACATCAAATTTCCCGACAAAAATCGCACAGTTCACGTCATCTTAAACGTTTTAAAATTCTTTACTCTAAACAGAGGAATGTTTCCCGGTAATAATGCCCGTGGTCTTATTGTATTCATACTCTTTGTGCCCATTGTTAGGCCTCTTCAAAATATCATCTGTGCCAGATTCTCCCTTGTCTCTTAACAGACCTTTCTTGTCACTGAAAATCAATAGGACTTTTATAGATTGTAATTTTTAAGGCTTCAACAAAAAAGAGAGGTCGAGGTTAATATGACGTGCCAATTCAAGACAAATTATTCCCGATTTTTCATTAATCTTTTCTCCGAATTCGATTTTGCTTGATTGAATTTGGGATGGCTTAGTAAATTTTGATTTGATTTGTCGTTTATTACTTTCTTTTAATAATTGGTAGGAAGATTTCTGAAGTTGAACTTCAGGAGCGTAATTTTTGTGATTTAATCGTTTTTAATAGCCAGCTCAACTCGTGATGTAATTTAGGAGTTTTTAATAAAAATTAGAATTAGAATGATTGCGAGGAAAATGAATTTATATACTACGATGATTATGTCATTAAGCTTAATTTAATGATGATCCTAAAAATTAAATTGTGAGGTACTTGTTCAGATACTAAATATATGTAATTACAATAGAACAGCTGTCCCTTATATTTTACTCTGAGTGTTAAAAACTTACCGTGCGTTCAAAGGATTCGGTTTCCTTTTCTTACTCTTCTTGCAACAGCAGCTAGCTATGATGCCCTGCTTCTTCCAGAAGTAGAGTAATAAGTCCAGCAGTACAAGACATGTAACCACTACGACTATTGATATTCCTATGAGCGCTCCAGCAGATAAAAGTGAGGTGGGTCCGCTTGGTTCACCTGTAAATGATAGAAATGATTTTTAAGGTATCATAATTTAGAGAGTTTAACTCCATGTCTGATTATGATGAAAATTTATCAATAAAAAAACGCATTTTCTTCAATTATCATCCTTTTGTCTATATCTCAATTTACTTGGGTTCAGCATGTTTTCTTCTTCTTCCATAGATCTCTATCAGCCATCGTCTCAATATTTACCAGCTGGTACATAAAAGCGAAAAGACGTTTTTGCTATTAAAGGTTCCAGAAATGTGATTTAGCTTTTTTAAGAACTTCTATCTCTATTTTATTTAGCCTGTAATGCTCCACTGGTGGCACAGAGTACTTTTATATCACTGGTTTGGCAGAGGGGAGGCCTCTCCCTTTCCCAAACACGTATGTACAGTACCCGGCGATAAATATTGCACATCGACCTATACCTTTTTTTGTATTTTATACAAAGAATAAAAATATGTATTATTTTTTTTGTCTCCTTTACTCTTTCACACGCTGTCTACATCTTTATTTATTGTCCTATCGCAGGTATGCTGGAAGAGATTTCATTTGAAATAAGCATCACCTTTGTACCTATTTTTCTGTCATGTTTTTTTCTTGTCTGTATAATTATGTGTGTATATGAATGGTAAAATAAATAAATTAGAAGGGACATGTCCCTTATGGGAGCTGTAGTCACTAAAAATGGATTAAAGTAATTTATATGAATAACAATCAAATTGTAGGCGACAGTTAGTCATAAAACAAAATGTGAAAATTAATCTGAACACTACAATACATGTCTAAGCCAACATTACAATACATGTGTAAGCTGAAATAAAATATCTCACCCATAGTAAGTGAAATATTAGCGGGCGTAGAATTCCCCTCAGCGTTGTGCGCGATCAGTTCAAAGTAATAAGTCGTGTTGTGCTGTAGATCGCGCACTTCCAGCTCAGTTGCCTCCAGTTGGTATTCTTTGCATAAAGACTCGTCTATATCCTCTTCCATCTGTGGAAAATAATTTGGAATAAGTTATATTACGATGTGTTAAATTAACTTGCTTCAGAGCTTTGATCGCGATATAAACATGTATATCGCAGATGGATTGCTTAATTAGCTGTTTTACAAAACAACATCGTTATGTAAAATAGCTGTTTTTCATTATTACTGAGCTTTAAGACGCAGAAATGCATAAACGTTTTGCATTTATCAATGCAGTGAGTCAAAGAATACAGATTATGTAAAACAGCGTGAAATTAAACATGAATTTCTCGTTATTCTGTGTCTTAACAACATAAACTGTGTCTGAAACAGAAATAACTGAAATGAAAACAGTGATTTTAATGATAATTTTAAGAAAAATTTATCAGAATTTTATGAAAATCAGTCCTAAAAACTTTTTTACAATAAAAAAACAACCGACTTCCAAACTACTACCGAAATTAAAGTTATTTTTCACTTAAAAATAATTTTAATTTCGGAAGTCGGTGTCGTTGGTTCCGCATTTTCGTTTTTTGACACCGAATTTTTCACTTTTAGTGTTTTTTTTTTTGGAAGTCGGAAGAATTTTGCAAATCCGTGTATATATGACGGAGTTATGCCCGAACATACATTAAAAAATTAAACTAAACATCCAAATTGAGTCCTCCTGTTTTAAAGTCGGTTAAAAATACTAAATAGCCAAGTAACTCCGACCAACTTGGAAGTAGCGGTCTCGCCCGCGGTTGGTCACATTTCTAACCTAACCTAAACCAATAGGTCAAGTTGCCCTAGCTTAGTTACTGCGATCAATTCGGCGTTAGAAGCCACACCAAACGCTTATTGTGACTGCAGATAAGGCATTCTGCATTACCTCTAAACTTGGGTATCAGTTTTGTTAAATGTAGCACAATGGCGAACAACATGGTGAGCTGTTTTACACACCGGAGCTGTTTTGTAAAACAACTAACATATAAACCATCCTCTTGAATCACTCTATCTATTAAAAAAACCGCATCAAAATCCGTTGCGTAGTTTTAAAGATCTAAGCAAACATTGGGACAGACAGCGGGAATCGACTTTGTTTTATACTATGTAGTGATGATACTCTTTGTTGATTTTACTTTTGTCAAATTGTAAATTTACTACTTTAGTAAAAAGTTCCTTAGACTAAAAAAAAATCCATTTTATATTATCTATTTTAGCCTGTAAATCATCCAATTATTTGGCTGTCCACAAACTTCCAAACAAATTTTGGTTATAGTCGCAATTGTTATACGTTTGACAGGAATAAAAGATTGAGCATCGCTAAGTAGGACAAGCTTCATAAAGTCACTTGAAATTATGTATAATATTAGCTTCTGATTTTATAATGGCGACAGTTAAATTACCGAAACCGACTGTTAAAGAGGAAGTTGTAAAATAAATGATGGAAGTGATATTTGTGAGAAACAAAGACAGACCAGCAACAGAGCCTTTGTTGTAATATTGATTCTTTTATATTCTAAGCATACCTTCCTTAAGGCGAAAGCGCCAGGGTAGCCCGCGAAATTCAACTTTTTTTTACGTTTTTTGCAATTTGCTGGTCAGTAGTAAGTTGTGCGTTGATTAAAATATGATTCACGGTCATAACAAATATGTATTTACAGAATTATAATCATTAAACTCATCAACACAACTCTCTAAGACCAAGTAATCCTACTGAATGACTATTTCATGAAATCTTGACATTTTAGGATTCTACTAACTTAACAAGTTGTATTACTGATTGTAATGATTATAATTCTGTAAATACTACTAATTCTAGTAAAACAGATTACATTATCTCTCCATCACCCTAGACTTAGTTGGTTGGTAGAGACTGCCTAAGGCAAAGAAGAAAGGCGGACTATTAAGTCCGCCTTTGTATCTTTGTATGGCACAAAATTTAATATACATATATGTACTTAGTTGTATAATGATTCGAAAATTGTTTTTTTTTCTGAAGGGCGTTGTGTCGACCTGGTTTAAATTAAATGTATAGAAAGTATTAAATTTTCTGATTGGCCAGAGTCCAGAACATTTAAAACACACAATAAAAACTTCTCATTACAGTACATAGGCTACATTCCGGTTACGACAAGCTCTCACTCTGTAACGTATCCAGCCATGTAATGACGTCACGCATACGTACCGGGCAGTATCGTAAAAAGTAGTAGTCTATGGGCTGGCCGTTGTTTTCCGGAACTTTCCACTTCAGCACCTTGTTCGAAGATAAGTCGAGCGCGTTCACTTGCCATATCGGCGGTTCTGGGGCTGACCTACAAAGATAATAAATCGTAAGATAAGAAAAAAGCCAGCCAAGTGCGAGTTGGATTCGCACACGAAGGGTTTCGTGCCACAAGGAAAAAAACCTCGAAAAAAAAACAGGGTTCTTGTGGTGAGCACTAAAAGCACCTTTAATGTACACTGCACATGCATGCATGCATGCATGCTGTGCATGCATGCATGCATGCTGTGCATGTATGTGCACTTTATTGTATTTTTATTTATTTGTTGTTATAGCGGCAATAGAAATACACTTTGTGAAAATTTCAACTGTCTACCTATTACGGTTCATGAGATACAGCCAGAAAGACAGACAGACGGACGGGTGACTGGACGAAAGGATGGACAGACAGCGGAGGCTTAGTAATAAGGTCCCGTTGGCACCCTTTGGGTACGGAACCCTAAAAAGGGGAACATTTTAATCGATGTATCTGTCACAGATATAGGTAGATAGACCTAGATTACGTAAGAATCACGAACCAAGCGTGCCATTTTTTGACTACCTACTATGACGTCACAAGCACTAACAATATAGTGATGGGAAAATCAAATCGATTTAAAGATGCTGCCGCATGCGGCACCCGTCTCGCCCTACCCCCGAGGCCTAGCGCCAGCGCTCACGCTTATCCAGCCAGCAATGCCTACACAGGACCTGAGCGCGTAAGTGGTGACTTACGAGTTTTGTACGTAAGCTGGTGCGGTTTTTAACACGCGAAGTAGTTGCTCTTGCGTTATCTAGGTGTATGTATATTATATCTGTGGTATCTGTAATAAGGTTCGTAGTAACGAACTGACAGCAACGAACGATCTTCCCAATTTCCGAATGTCCAATCAATATTTTTTTGATGGCAATAAATTTAATCACGAAGTACAATCCTGCAACATCATCTTAGTTAAATCGAAACCTTTTACTCGATAATGACTGCGACGGGTAATTTTATGGAGCGTAAAAAACAATACGGCCCGTAACGTTAAATTGAATGCGTAGGAGACGGAAATATACAACAATATGAGTCACGTATGTGGTTTATGGAGCACTGTGAGTATTTTATTGATGAGTTTTTTGTGTTGGTATGCGGAATACTTCAAACTGTATAAAAATACTAATCATTAGATATTAGTATCTTATAGGGACGATTTACAACGGAGCGGAGCAATTTACAAAAAATCTCGACTTGACATTGAGAATCAATAATAAAATTTATCAGAGACTGTAACGCCAGACAAGTTAGTTTTGAAACTTTCAGTCTTTTGAATGAAATAACTTAAAATATTATGATGTTTCATTTATAAACAAAAGACGATATAAATATGTGGGCGCGCCTAGAGAATTGGTTCGGCGATGCCAACCTCTTTGATTAATATTGTTTTTTTTAAAGATATGTCAACTGTCTATTTGACGTATCACCATGTACTGAAGAGGCGGACCGCCATATTGAAGAACAAAATGAGGTGAGCGAGACATCCACATGGATTGATCGTAAAAAACGAAATTGATTGGAGGAATTGTGCTATGATATCCAGTTGTGAGTAAATTAATTGCGCTCGCTCCCCACGTACCTGGTGGAACGTCGATCACGCATTATAGTTAGTTAAATAATTGGATTAGACATCTTGTGATTATTCATAATGACTTTCATATACTTTCAACTCCTCGCCCGCAAACCCACGCAACATAACCTGTTCTGGTAATTGCCTTTAAATAAGAAACCGTTGTAAATAAAACAGACATAAATAATATAAAATCATAAACTTACTTATCCATTGTATCAAAGCTGAGCATCCCACTCCAGTCTCCAGTGCCAACCTGATTGATTGCAGCGAATCTAATGTAATACGTAGTGTTAGGCTTTAGTTTCTCCAGCTTGAAAGGAATGCCAGTAGCCCAAGTCCTGTTGGGGTGAATATTAGTGACGTCATAGTTGTCAGCTTCGTCATACTCGGCGATGAAGCCGATGACGTTAGGACCCTCATAGTCAATTGGAGTCAGAATGGAGAAAGTAGCCGATGTTGCTGATTCGTCGATTGTTATTGCCTAGAACGACAGTGATAGTCTTGGTTTTGTTACTGAGGTGACAGTTAAAGAATTAGACCAAATGTATGGTGTTACACACAACAATTTTAAAGAAGTTGATAATTCCTTAGTTGCCTATTACAGTTTTAAGTACACTAGGGTTAAACCACGAAATATAGCTTCCTTTGAATACATATGAATACAAACAATTTTTCCCCAAGAAATAATATTTTCATTTCTCGTGAAACTTATTTAAATATTTAAAAGATAGAATTACTTATAAAAAAAAGAAGATAGTTGAAATATCTCTAACGAGTTTTGGTGGGTATTTATTTGTGGTAACAGTTAGTAAAATTTAGATTTTACACAAATATGTCTTATAAATAAAAATATATTATACGAGTACATATGTATATATCTGCCTATTCTGCTACGCCTTGTTGTTATCGTCGAATATTATCCTCTATAACTAACGATCCCAAGTTGCCATAATAACCCATGACTAAGTTAATTTCAAATCTGACGATTTAAACACTGCTGAAGCGGTTGATTTAATTTTATAAAGTAAAGAAAGTCATTCGATATAACAAATTCCATTAAATGCATTTAAACTTAAATTGAAAATTTATATGAGTAACAAAGAAAATTCCTGAAACATCATTACAGAGTAACACAGCAAAAGATGAAAATACAAGTTTGTTGCTCAATTTCAAAGAAGTAAGATTTAACCACAATGCCGGAATCTATTTGTGATTCAAATTAACTTTGTTTGTTTAGTTAGAGTTTAAGAGACTTCACTCAGAAGCCACTTAATGTATTCAAAATTCTTTAGTTGTATGAGTATGGAAAAGGTTTTGCCTTAATTGTTCGCAGATTGTTTAGCATATACAGTTATGTCGACAGTGAGACACTACAGTAGTTTGTTTTTAAACATAAAAACCACACCAATACGTGGGCTGATAACGGAGGTTAAATGTAAATGGACTATAATGCTGGACCAGATGTTGTTTATGATATTATAAATATTTATAAAATATTATCATATAAATGATTGAGTAGACCGTCTGAGACACCTAATCTGCATGGACCTCATATGGCCTGACCAAGATTATGGCTGGACTTTAAAAGATACCTCTGAATTTTTTCGGTCTTGCTTCTCAGAGTAGTCGGATCGAACTCATCTAGTTTTTAAACAATAATTTTTTGACGCTAAAAAGTAAATTTATCATTTACATTCAAATTATTGAAATAATGTGCATAGGGGATTACAACGTTTTACTTACATCTTCAATGACTGAAGGAGCAAATCCTTTTCTGATATGAAAAATTTTGATTGCATCGCCGTATTCATTGCGAGCTCTACACTCATGTTTCCCAAACGGTGCAAATTGGTTTGAGAATGGAAACGAATGTTCTAATGTGGTTTCATAATCTAGAACTATATTGTCATGTTCTTGTTTCTCTATCGTTGAATAATTGCCTGAAACGTAACTGAAAAGAGAAAAAGTTACATTAAGTTCTAACACTCAGAATATATGCTTGGTCTCAAGTCAAATTGTCTCGGATGAAGTTTCTGAATATAAAATGAAACAAGTCGGCATTTGCCTTATAATCATGTACTTAAGCAATATTATAATTAAAGGCAAATCAAATCATTCAAACAAAAAAGAAGGGGTTCTGAAACCCTGAACAGTGAGGTCAAAGATATGAATTGTATGTTTCTTTTCTTCTTCGGACAAATATATGTAGGTGGAGGTGTAGGATTCAAACATACTTCCAAGTAAAATTCGCTGGTGGGTTACTCGCATGCGCACAGCTTATGTTGACAGTTTCTCCGTTCCATGCCCAAAGAGGTTCATATGTTTTGTCAAAATACGGCTGATGCAGTACTGACAGGTACATTAACTTCGTTGTCGTGTCCACTAGTATTAATAGGAAAAATATAATATTATTAGAATTTTATAACATTAATACGTGACTCGATATTTGCCTTTCAGCAGATGGTACTTAATGTTGATTATCACAATGTCTTCGTCTTAACTTTTACTAAATCTAGGGACAAAATACTTTTTTGAAATGGCAAACGTTTAACGGTTAACAGATACATTAACATAGACGAGTCAAAATATTTACCAAACATAACATAATTTTCAATTTTTATATTGATGATGTACCTGTGCTTAGTAAGACGACCATGCAATTTTATGTTCTGCAAAATTTCAAGTTCTTGTTTACTTTTAAATGAGTTTTCTTACCATCATTGGTAGCGTTGCAAATGTATATTCCTTCACTAGATCTGGTTACTTTGATTGTCGAGAAGTTTGTTATTTCTTCATCATAATCCGTTTCCCTAGAATAAACATTATTTTGTAGTAACTGATTTATAAAATCTATGATATATAAACATGGCAACACAGCATCAACGATTTCAGCCTTAATTTGCTCCTAGTTAAAAAAATGTAATTTCAAACATTTTCTGAAAATAATGCAAACTTTACAAACCTTTCCTCTTCCATACTCTTTCCTTCATAAGTAATCGTAACATTTGGTGCAGGCAAGCCAGTTGTGTTACAAATTATTGGTAACATTGATCCCTCCACTACCGATCTATTTGTGAATCCTATGATCTCAGGACGAATTAGGACCTGAGGATATGATAATGAGGCAGTTCTTTGACGAGTGTGAAATTAAAAACTTGATTTTAATTTGAATTTTTTAATGAATATACAATATGGAGACACCAATACGACAATAAATGAAAACACTGGCAATACTAATGCCTAAGAGTATTTTGGAACTATTAAATAAATCCTAGCATCGAAATTAAAAAAAATCACTCAATCCATAGTCGTATGGATATTACCAATCTTTGACTAGCTAAGTACAGTGACTAAACTATTGGATATATTTAATTGAATTTTCGTATGCAGACTGGAAACGTCTTTAGGTAATACACGCAGTTCAATTTACTGTCGTATTGTCGTCTCCACCTTGTATATGCTTAAATAGTTAACTTTCTTGGATCACGTACTATTTAGAAAACTAAATAAATGCTATAATAGTCTCATAAACCTCATAAAATTCAGCAACATTATTTTTAATGTTTTACTATAATACTACGAGTAATTTGTTACCATAATATTGATTTGCTTCTTAGTGATTCCAACGAAGTTTCTGGCAATGCATTCGTATGTCCCAGCGTCTTCAGGTGTTACGCTTTTAAAACGAATAGTGTCGTTCGTTTGTTGAGTCCAACTAACAGTCTGGTTTTTACCGGGGGTCTAAAAATAAGTAACAAAAATATTTTCTTGGTCTGTACAGGGGGCCTAAAAAGGCCAATTTGGTAGAACCATAAAAGGATAACATTATGGCCGTACGTGAAGGCCGCATGTCAGTGGTTAGTTATACTTTGATCTTGAACTGGCCTAGCATATTACGGATTTTCAATAGAATAAAAGACAAGCTTATACCGGTTTCGTTACCACAGACCTGCAGACCGCACGACAGGTAACCGTACATCGCTAGCTCAAAAGTATTTCACAAATCTTAGGACTTAAATTTTTGGAACCGGTTCGCTAGATTTAGGTTTTTATACTACTTTTACAAAATCAAGATAGCCAAGAATGTTTTTAAGTTGTAACTAAAGCAAACAATGAATAGTTCATTTATATTCTCCACAAACAATTTCTTAAGAAATCTCGGACTTTAAACCAGCACCTCAATTACCATCTGTCAACTTTTGCTCTTGCTATTAACCTCTCCGTAAGTTGAATACCTACTTGTAAAGTACTAAACAAACTTGGTTTTATGGTCCGTTCGAGTTATGGAGCTACAATGAGTCCTTAGTGACTTTAAGGTAAGTGAGCTGTCAGATTTAATAAAGGTTTACTACGTCGGTGAAACTCCAGAGGGTTCTCTAAAAAGGTCACTAAAAACACTGTATCTATATACTTCCTGTCTAAATTGAAAATTCTTACACTTTGTTTGTGACATTCCAGCATTCATTTTGAAGGCTCATGGTAATTCAATGCTTCATATGTTCGAAAAATTTGTCTGCTCAACAACGTAAATAACGAAATGAATGTTATTGAACTGTCAAAATAAAAGCCATTCCTACTGTTAGATTGAGGGTTTTCGTGAAAATTTACGACACCAGTTGGCACCACTGTGACAAGAGGTCTTCCAATATAAAATATATGATGACGTTCATCATTCGATTCATTCATTCGTTCATCAATCCGTCATGACGTAAAGAAAATATAGGCTCATTGACAGATGCCTGGACCTGACGTGTCAGTGCTGCCACCTAGCGAAAATCATTTCACAAAACCCTCATTACCCCGGAGACTTTTGACAGTTCCTCTTATATCTTTTTCAAGAATATTTACGGCTTCGTATTAGAAATACCTTTAAAATAGATTAAATCCTTCAATATGGACCAAATAATAGGCCATCTCAGTTCTTATCTTTTTGATCTTATCGCAGGTAAGAGCAATAAGGAATTACGTAAAGGGAATGGCAGTTCAGAAAAACCAACATGATAATTATTGTTTCTTCTAACTCTAATACAGGGTCAAATTAAATTAGGTAGCGAAACTCCGCAGATATATGTGATAATACAAAAAATAAATTAATTTGACGATTTTTGAAGTGAAAACTTTTTAGCGGCGATGTACACTTTTTTTGTAATGGGTAAAAAATGTTAAACTCGCGTCAGGACACGTGACCTGATCGAAAATTCGTAAGACGGATGGCCGTAGCCGTTACCGCGCGTGTTTTGTTTATAAGACGTTTCACAAAATATATACGTAATTGTTCAAGTTTTCACTTCTGTCGGCACTCCCGGAGTGCCACTGTTTTTTTTTGTTGGGTCACAGACCGGAGTTAGTGTAATCACTTGAAATAACAGATTAAAAATAAGCTTTTTGTTGTGTAAATTTCACAGACGTGAAAGGATATCGATATTTTAACACCACAAAACTAAAGAAAACAGACTAAAGAAGACAAAACATTTGATTTTTTTTTGATATTATAAAAAAAATTGTTTTTATTATCGTATTAGGTATCGATACAAACACGATACGTCACGATCACGTCTGCAGAGTTCTGCTAGCTAATTTCATTTGACTCTGTATACATAGTTTGTTCAGCAATGAATATTTACGGCACATACTCGTACATAAAAATAATAGTTTTTCTTACCGTTTCTGGTATTTTCTTCCATTCCACTTTAGGCTCAGGCAACCCTTCCGCCAAGCACTGTATCATCAAAGCTTCCCCTGAAGCCAACACTGCTTCTGGACTGGCTGACAGTTGTGTGATTACTGGTATTGTCATTACCTGTGTGATAGTGTTGTGTAAGAATTTAACCAACCTCGATTTTTTTTGTAAAAATTCCTTGAAACTTATCAAAACGAGTAGGTACCTATAGATACACAACTCTATCATTTACTGTCACTCAATTTGAAAGATAACATTAAAGTATTTATTATTATATATGTATTACTTTATAATTATATATATCGTAGTGATATGTATTTTAGAAGTAGCACCTATAATATATTCTCATATATTATGTTTATATTTAAAATCGTGTTTTTTTTTTAAATTTGTTTATGCACTTTGTTTTCTTTGTACAAACGTTATTTACATTTTTTATATACTTTGCTATCTCAGGTAGGTATGCTGGAAGAGATTTATTAAGAAATGAGCATCACCTTTGTACGTATTTTTCTGTTCCCTTCTTTCTTTGTCCGTTTATATGTGTGTGGATAAATGGTTAAATAAATAAAATTTATACCTTCCAGCAGAGTCATTATCTCACTGCGAATAATTAATTTATCAAACTGACAAGCTTTATTATGTCTTTGTAAACTCAAACTCAAAGCATTTATTTCAATTAAACCATTTAGAGGCACTTTTGAATTGTCAAGAAGTCGGTCAGTCAGAAAATACGAAGCTAGTTGCCCATTCCAAAGCGTAGGCACCTAAGCTATGGAGAAGAACGGGCAAGAAACTCCTTGGACACTCTTTTAAAGTATATTTTTCCAAAAATATTAGTTACATCATTAATGTTGAATTTATAATTATATGTGAGAACGATGTAATAAAGAAAAACGCGTTAAAAGCGTCCAGAGTACAGCAAATAGCAAGAAAACAACAATCCAAAAATAATATAATTAAAAATAAGCCGAGGCAACTAAGTGATGACCAGCTCCAACTGATGGCGCCCGTTCACGAACATGACGCATAGACCAGCACCATTTGCGTGTTGTATTTACCTTAGTATCTATATCCAGCTCAACTTCTTCACCAGTAGACAACACTGATGCTGAACACTTGTAAATTCCTTCATCATCATTATTAACATTTTTTACAATCAGTCCTTCATGCATGATCTGATATTTAACTGTGTCGTTGGATATCTGCAATCAATTTAAGAATATGTGCAACAGAAATAATCATAGGAGATATTGATGATAAGTCACCTCAAATACAATAAACGAATCCTTTTCTTAACAAGGGCATTGCAGACTAGTGATGTTTAAAAAAGTAACTGATAAATTCAAATGTAAAACATAAGTCCCAAAGGACTCCAATCAGTTTGATAGCTATTCCAACAGGAAATAAGTAGCCCGAGGGCATCATCAATAGGCTATCGAAACCGGGTATCACATTCTCACACATTCAACCGATTAGTCATAGTCATTTATTCATAAACAAGTAGGTAACTTGTATCTGAATTTACACACAAAAAATATACATTTGAATTTCATAAATTACATCACCAATTTAAAAATAATAGATTTACATTTCTTCAATAATACGTGTTTGATTGTTGGTTAGACTACAGCCATCCGGTCGATACTTTCTGCAAAATGGCTTTTCAACATCATGGGCAGTGACGGACAGTACCTTTATAAAGCTGGATGTTTCATTATTTACACCCGAGTATTGTGAGGCGTGTGTCACATGATGGATCGATGTGAATATCAGAATGACTGGCCAAAATGACCGATGAGATTTAAAATATTACTAAAATCTTTTCTTTTTTTTTATTTGAAATGGGTTTGCTCTTGACTCTAGTCTAGGTCAGAGATGACAGAGACAAAGTCTACGATGGAGTGAGCTTACCCAGAAGAAGCCTGTTCACTCTTACTTTAAAGAGGTTCGGGTTGTATGCATTCGGAAACACAAACGCAGGTAGAGAGTTCCACTCTTTTGCTGTGCGCATTATAAAGGACATTTGAAAATGCTTAGTGTGAATTGACGGAATAGCAACTAGGCAGGGATGGTAACTTGCAATGCGTCTGGATGTCCGAAGGTAGAAGGGGTCCGGTGGAATGAGGTTGTGAAGTTCTTGGGCACACTCACCGAAGTACAATCTGTAGAAGACGGACAAGCAGGCAACCTTGCGGCGAAACCTAATACCTAATTTTGCTACTATTCGATGACCAGGTTAGGGTCACGGGACCAGTCCTAAAGGCGTCCAGGTGCCCAGCGTTCCAAGTGCGTTTTTATGGGAGGACGTGTGGTAGTAGAATCGGCTACACTTGGTATCTAGGCGTGATGGGCTGATACCAGTCGGTTGTGCAGCGAATATACCTACTCGTGTCTCCGGGCCCCCGATTCATGGTAGTGAAAGGAACTGTGGGGTTTGAGTCGGTAGGAGTCCGACATAACTCTTATTTCTCCCCAGACGGAGGGTATCTATGAGGATTTTCCTAGATAAAAAACAAGGGTCGCGGCAATCCCATGGATGTGGAGAGCTTAGTGACTTTTTTGTGGAAATGCTTGGGGCCTACGATCAGCAATGAACGTCTGAATGATGACTGTAATGTAGGTGAGTTTAAATATATATTTCTTACCTCATTCTGTCCGTCTATTCCTCTGTACCATCTGATAAGAGGTGAAGAAGCTCCCTTAGCTTGACAAGTTATTAGAGAATTGTTGCTGTGAACCAAGTATTGGTTCATTGCAGTCCCATAGAAGTATAACGGGTCTGTGAATGTACATAATAATTTTAATGTTAAAAAAAATACTACTAGGTACTACAACTATACTACGTACACTAAAACTGAACTATACTGAAACACAACGGACGAAAGAGACACAATAGAAGTTTTATTGTTATTACGTCTGGGGGCGTGTTGTGACCCGCTAAGTATTAATCA
The DNA here is from genome assembly GCA_927399505.1 of Luperina testacea. Classification (NCBI taxonomy): domain Eukaryota; kingdom Metazoa; phylum Arthropoda; class Insecta; order Lepidoptera; family Noctuidae; genus Luperina; species Luperina testacea. Next base: position 8,605,405 of record OV656768.1, on the reverse strand, counting down.
GTTTTCGCGCTAAGGCTTCGAAAATGAGTTTTAGATTAGTTATTCTCACTATACCTACGTAGATCTAGATTGGAATATGGCATTTTTCGGAGAAAAAGAGCGACTATTTCTATCAGCATTCAAGTGACTATTTCGATATTATATAGGGGAAAAGCACTTGGTTGTCTTACCAAATACATCCAAATTATGAACTTGAGAGTGTTGTTTTGTTTCGAATGTCGTAACGCATCGGTATGCTCCTGATAACGTCTTGCTTACACTCGGGATATGGAGAGATATGCAGCCAGTCTGCTCCTCGATGTACATATTTGAATCTGTACCTGGTCTTGTGGAAACAATGTTCTTATTTAGGACTTGACAGCAAAAACAATGAACAAAACGGCAAATTCATAAAAAAACATGTACTTTTTACGTTAATTACGTCTATAATGTTAATGTCTTGGTCATACGTATCGAGTACAGAGGCGAGAGTTGAGGGTCGGTTCGTGTAATCATATATTTAGCGTTACTTGAAGCCCCAGAAAAGATTGCAATGGGTCATGTATGAAAATATTAAATTGTCTCGATTTTTTTTCTGCACTTATGAATAAGCTAATACTATCTACAAAAAAAGTATCAGATTTATCTGATTAGTATTTCCAGAGAAATAAATTAAATTCTGTTAGAGGCGGCCATCGACAGTAACCCACGGATTTTTATTCAATTTCCTTAGCCTACTCAATTAAAAAGTAAAAACTGTAGATAATCTGTACCGTCTGACATTCATCCATCATAACAAAGGTCTCTCAAAATCTAATCCAGTGTCCAAAGCGTGGGGGTCGTCGCGAAGGCAGTCGAAATCTAATCCAGTATTCAAAGTGTGAGGGTCGTCGTAAAGATATATTATCCATAAAATCGCAAACAAACACAAAGCAAGAGGTGAAAAGTGAGGTTATGTTATGACAAATTGACAAGTTATGATTATCTACAGTTTTTACTTTTTAATTGAGTAGGCTAAGGAAATTGAATAAAAATCCGTGGGTTACTGTCGATGGCCGCCTCTAACAGAATTTAATTTATTTCTCTGGAAATACTAATCAGATAAATCTGATACTTTTTTTGTAGATGGTATTAGCTTATTCATAAGTGCAGAAAAAAAATCGAGACAATTTAATATTTTCATACATGACCCATTAGTTAAAAATATACAGGATGAATTTTTCAAGTGGGCGTGGATGGCCAAATCCGAAGCTATGAGGAATAGCGAAAAATACTCAAAGGAGTCTCGGGCCCGATTTTGATGAAAACTAAAACGGCATCATTGGATTTTTGAATACAGTAAAAGTTCTTTATTCGCGGGGTATGTGTTCCATAAATATGCCGCGAATACAGAAACCGTGAATACGGAATGGTAATTTATATGGGATTATAGGGGATACGTTCCTAGGTGACAAAAAAAACAACAAATATATAAAAAAAATATTTAATTGAAGTTTTTGAAAATTTTAATTAATTATCTTAAGGCTTAGGCAATGGTTTGAAGAATTTTGTAATTTTTTCTTGCTTAGCAGTTTTCAAAAGCTCCTTCAATTCAGATTGATACACAGCAGCCGCATTAGCAACTTGCCTCTTAAAAATAAGACTTCGTTCCATAGATGGATCAATGTTCATACCTAGGAAGAGTGCAGTAGAGACGTGTTACTCGATCACAATTTTTGTAACGAATGTGAAAGACGTAGACGAAACAATAAAACACGCAAAGCGACTTTTACTATAAACGGAACAACAACATTTAAAAATATACTTTATTTATTGAGTTATAAGGTTGCTTTCATTCTGTTTGTTTATATTCTCAAAAACACCGCTCGCGGCGAAGGCGGCTTGTGTCAAAGTCCTCGGCGATATCATTTAACAACATACTTTTGGTAAAGTTGTAATAAGATCTATTTTACTTTTTAATTAGTCCATTTGACAAGGATATTGTGTTGGATACTTATTGGAATAATTTTATTATTATGTATGTACTTATTAGATCCGCGAATAAAGAAATTTTTAGTCGCGAATATAGGAATTGGGTAGCATTTTTTTAATCCGCGAATAGTGAAAACGCGAATAAAGGAAGCGCGAATAAGGAGCTTTTACTGTAATCAATATTTCGAGGTAGGGATCGAAACAGGGATTGATTTTGAGAAAAAAAACACAGTGACACCCTTCGATAGTGTCGCTGATAAGGATCGAATTCTGAGAAGTAATATGGCAAACTTAAGGAATATGTTGGATTTTAATAAACTGCTTTTTATTTTAAAGTATTCATACCTACATTAGGTACCTGTACCTTGTTCGAAATGATGCTCAATATTTTCATTATAATAACACACACCCGCAGCGCAGTCACCTTCACAACATTATGTTCTAAATTCAAATTTTTATTTCGATCTTTGGAAAATATTCTAAATGGAATCAATAATATTGTAATGCTGAATACAGTAGGTACAATCCTTGAGACATCGAATTCATCTATTTATTGAAAACAATGGTCATCATTTTGAACAATTAATGAGTTAAGGTTTCATAGGTAGGTAACAGAAGAAAAATAAAAAAGTACTTTGTTAAAATGATCTCTTTTCTTTAGTTTGCCGTATGTCATTATTTCCCAAAATTTGATCCTTATTAGCGACACTATCGAATGGTGTAATAATACAGTGTTTTTTTTACAAAATCAACAGGTTCGATTTCTGGCTAGAAATATTGATTTTTCAAAAATCCAATGATGCATTTTTAGTTTTCATCAAAATCGAGCCCGAGACTCCTTTGAGTACTTTTCACTATTCCTCATAGTTTCGGATTTGGCCATCCACGCCCACTTGAAAAATTCCCCCTGTATAAACCGAAATCAAGGTTTATTAGAATTTTAATCAAACAGGACGACGATGGTCATTGAAAATATTTTACAAACAATTTTTGTAATTTCTAGTAAAGTATTAAACAATCACATACCCCGCAATAGGTTTGTTGTACGGATCTAACCATAGCAGATGCTTCACCGTATAACCTTGTTCCTCACAACAGCACTCTTCATAGAACGAACTGCCTGTAGTTACACTCCTGTTGTTGACTGAATTCTCTTGAAAACACGCTGAACAATCTGTAACAACAAACAAAAATGTTTAGGTAAATAGTGAACGAAATGCCGCGTCCAATAATACTGAAAATAGATAAGCCCTCCCGGACAAACAGACTTAGAAAGTTGGAGACCTTATGACCCTAAGTCATATAATATAGACATTTAGGTCTATATTATATGACTTAGTTATTTTTAAGTCTAGCGATGCTAAGACTAACTATGAGAACTTTCCAGTTGTTCTTAAGACAATTTGAAGGTTGTCTAATGTATGAAATAGTTAGACATTTTGAAATTGTATAGCATAATACTGCTCTTAACAAACAGTCAGTGGTTTGATCCAATTATAATATCGTTTTCATATTAATTGTTCGCAAAACCACACGCTTGCTACAATTGTGATTTAAATAACAACAAATTAAAAAACAAATCAGCATTCCTACGTAACTAATTATAACCATACAATAAAACTTCTTATTAGAGAGAGCTGTACTGAACTTAAACTTGACGAGGTAGATTGGCCGAATTTTCGAATGGCGTAGCTTATTTAACTTTGCCCAAAGTCAGTCGTCGGGAAAGATCGCAATCCCGCGCTTTCGACGCGTAACGTAATATTAAACTTTTATACAAGTTCATTTATCAGATCAGTCGAGTCTGTCGTAAGGCGGGATTAGATTGCAGTTAAATATTATCCACAAAAATCATGCAAGTTCTGTGTAATGTGAAAAGTTTTTTAATAGATGAAAAAGATGTGAAAGTAGTCAATGATACGCATTGAAATGTTAATTATCTCGGAGAAGTTCTAAATTTATGTTGTTTCTAATAAGACGAGGCGATTCTAGTATAGTTTTTTAGCCTATAATTGACATCGATCGAAAGTCTCTTTTCAAATACAATTTTCGTAGCGATCATCCACCACGATGAAAATGAAAAAAAAGGAAAAAAATGGTTTATTATTGTAACAAGTAAAGGCTCCTTGAAACAGGCGCGACACGCGATAAAATCGTGCGCGACACAAAGGCACCGCAAGTCGCACAACGAGCGGTGCCTTTGTGTCGCGCGCGATTTTTTCGCGTATCGCGCCTGTTTGAAGGAGCTTTCATGTAGAAATTAGTAATAACATAAAAAAGAGAGAATTAAAGCTAAACACGCAGCATACGACGGTCGCTGAGTGTTGCCAAATTCGGATCATTAGTAGGTAAGTAAGTAAGCTAGTAGAGGCTATGATTAAAGATAATACATATTTAATTCTAAATTAAGACAAGGTAAGCTTCTGCCTCAAAACAAAATAACAAATATAACATTATTCTCCACGTGTCCCTAAGATTTCATTCCCCACATCAAAGACACCTTAAGCTTCCCTGAAGTCATTATTTTCGTTGTACGATATTATTAGGTGGAATCCCCACAGACAACTAATCAGATGAAATTGACGTACCTAGTGGCCGAAAATTGTGACCAACATGTGTCTCAGCGTAATCAATAGCGACGGTTTATATGGGGGAGATGAAAGGATCTATTCAATGATGCTAATGATGTTATTGGTTATGTTATTAGCTATTCAACTGAAGTATTATGATTTCTAGGACAAAAAAAAATTGGCTTAGACAGCCTTTTTTGTCTGGCTGTAGATTTTTTTTTGGGACAATATTTAGAAGCATTAATTTGATCTAGATTAAATTATATATTAAAGGATATTTTGTTTTTTTTTTTGGGTTTCGTACCTCAAAAGGAAAAACGGTATCCTTATAAGATCACTTCGTTGTCCGTCTGTCTGTCCGTCAGTCAAGACCCTTTTTCTCAGGAACGCGTGGACTTATCAAGTTGAAATTAATATTAAATACTCAGAGCTGGAATTCCTTGAAGCAGTGAAAAAATCAAACATCTAGGTCAACGCAATCAAAAGACACAGGCGTTTATGTTCCGTAATCAAAACTATATATATGTTTATAGGGTACTTCCCGATGACCTAGATTTATGAAATTTGGAAATAAGCAATGTCATAAAGCACAAGTAAAGGAAAATATCCGAAAACCGTAAATTTGTAAAAAAAAAAAACAAAAGTTAAACTATTTACATACCTACGGAGCCCTCGCGGCCTCGGTACGCTAGTCCTACTCGCACTGGGCCGGATTTTTTTAGATTGTAAGCTTTTGCGTAGACCACCTACACAAAAGTTTTCAATGTAGATTTTTTTACAATACTTAGAAGCCTTAATTTGATCTAGATTTATTTTTACCGTCTGGACAAAAACATTGTATAAAAGGTGAACGGAATAGAAGCCTATATATAGCACAGAAATCACTTTTCTTTTTCAAAAACCTGATTGAAGTTAACCTGTCAATAAATAATATTTCTTATTTGAAGTAAACTTTTCATACTTAAACAAATAATATAAAAATTCCAGTTAAAAGCGGGGGTCCTATTCCACGAATTCGTGGCGACATTCAAACCTTTCATAGAAGCTAGGGCTTCAATTAAAGGATTGAATAAAAAACTTGCCAAGCGCGAGTCGGACTCGCACACGAAGGGTTCCGTATCACAAGGCAAAAACGCCGAAAAAAACACGTTTGTTGTATGGGGGCCCCTGTTAAATATTTATTTTTTTCAGTTTTTAGTATTTGTTGTTATAGCGGCAACAGAAATATATCATCTGTGAAAATTTCAACTGTCTAGCTATCATGTTTCATGAGATACAGCCTTGTGACAGACAGACAGATAGACGGACAGTGGAGTCTTAGTATTAGGATCCCGTTTTTAACCTTTGGGTACGGAACCCTAAAAAGAGTTTTTTTTTTTCGGAAAAATAGGAGATTTTCTTCTACTCCGTTTACCTTTTATGCCCCGTTTTTGTCCAGACAGTAAAAGAAGCCAGCCGGTATTATAGGTACTTTTTTGTGATTAAAAACTTTTGCGTAGGTTGTATGAATCTAATAATAGGTACTAAGATATATGGTAGATAGGTTAGATAGAAATATACCTTAGTAAAGCAACGAATATAGAACAGCCAAGCCAACCAAGATGGTGCAAACGTAAATCTATGCCGTGATTAATTGAAATAGCCTGTCCAGAACACATCGCATTCTCATTTTCTACGACTGCTATAGTAGTTTAATTAATACTTTGAAATAGGAAACGGCTTTTCCACCAATGTCTGTGTTTGATAAACGAAACAGTATAACATAACGAAACAGTGTACACAGTGCGTAACACACTATCAGTAGCCTTTCATTTTGTTAGTTCAACAATATTAATCACGTTATTTACGTTGTTGAGGAGACAAATTTTCCGAACATATGAAGCATTGGATTAACTCCTTCTCCTTCAAATTGATTCAGATTGAGATTAATATTTTGTTGCGCAATTAGGTGCTGGCTTTAAATTTTCTTTTACAACTGTTTTCAGGACTAACATCGCTGGCCACATGTACACTTGGGATTTCCAACTAATTATAACTCGTTACAAACAATGAAAGTTAATTGCCCTCAACATTAATGACCTACAAACAATGTAAACAAAATACTATTTGATGATCCGACGTTTAGTAACGTACACACTTGTGCCGAAACAAGACAATAAAATTTAATTATCCCGTAGTAAACTGTAATTTTATAAACAAAACCACTTCCATTTTAAGGGTAAATAAAGTCGGTATGTGTAAAATTAGTTGCTTTGGCTCTAGAATTTATGGCGCTACTCAAAATTTTAGCTAGGCGGCCTAATAAACAATTTCAATGTGATGAAAATGAATTGCCTAAGCAAAATTATAAATGCTTACCTGAAATGCTTACCTAAAGTAGGTAAGACGTTTAATTACTACAGAATCATTAGAGATAGTTTATCAACTGGTCTTGGATTCCATAACAGACATTGACTAACAAAGGTAGCAAAGTTGACAAAGTTTGGGAAGTGAGATGAATAAAACAAAGGGGATTGAATGTCAATCGATTTAAACATTGGCGGAGAAGACTGATACTAAGAAGCTCTACGTTGTAAATGAAAATAAATTAGCCTTCAGAACTTTCATAGCCATTGTCATAAGTATAAACATTAGCACCATCAGCCTATAGTGTTCCCAGTTCTAATGCTGGGACTCAGGCTCCTCTCTGTGAGAGGGAGTGGCCCATAAACCACCACGCGGGCCCAGTGCGGGTTGGCGGATGTCACATCTCTTCAAATGTTTGGTTCTAAGACATGCCGGTTTCCTCATGATGTTATCCTTCACCGTTTAGAGAGCAGTGGTGATGAAATTATTTACACAAAGTAAAGAGCCTGCTTGGTTCAAATCCACGACCTACAACTCGCAAATCGCAACCGTTACCACTGGGCCACCACTGCTCACCAGTTGTTATTAGATAATAACTATGATACAATGAGTACATTCATACAATTACATTCCAAGAACGCTATTACACAGTTAACCAGATTATGCTGAAGTCTGAAACACAATACACATGCAAATAGATGCAACAAAATTACAGATCTCAAGATTACAGACCCTTACATCATTGCTAAAGTCAAAGATGACGGTTTTTATGTCTATTTAACAAAGCAGTGGTGGATGAATAACATAATTTATGTGGGGAATATGTGTCATGTCTTTCAAGGAATGCAAGGTCGGAATCATTGAGGCGTTAGGATCATCAATAAGGAGCAAAAGTTAGCCATTTTTATTTAGCGCTTCCTGCCTTTTTTATTGTGACGTAAGAGTTTCTATTTTTGTCGCGTAAAATGTCGGTTAACGAACCAATTAGGCAATTTGTGGTGAAAATGGAAGTAGGGCACTGTTCGAGGTGGTTCCTGGGTTGATTGAAAATATTTCTAATGATATAAATATAGTTTGCTACAGAATAGAGTTTTCTTTGCCTTGGACAAGTGTTAAACTTTTGGATAGGAAGAGCCAATATGATTTTGTACTTTTAGAATATTTGGTAAGTATTTTGTGTAACTTTTTAGATTATGGTATCAGGCCAGTAGAACGTGCTTTTACGTTAAAAGCGGCTTCGTTTTGTTTTTCTTCGACAAAGCAGTTAATTATCCTTATTTTCCCATTTCGCCTTTTACACAGAACCGCGAACAAATACATTTCGCAATGGCAGACTAAAACAAGGGAAAATCGAACAAAAATAATGTAAATCCGAAGAAAAGATCTCTACTCCCCCTAAATTATCGGTTCGTTAGTGGAAAAGCATTGGGAACGGGGCAAACCACTACGATTTAATGTTATTTCCCCCAAGTGTAGGAATTAGCACATGGAAAACATCGGGGGGTGAAGCCCTATCGTTATTTTTATGGTTCAAATGGAAAAAACCTATAAAATGAGCGTGAGATTTAAATGTGGAGGGTTCGCATCAATATTGCTTTGTAAGTTGCTAATAATTTCGGGCAATACAACTACGTTAGTTTGTACGAATAAAATGGAAAAAGTTTTTTTATAACCGGAAGTTTTGGTACAGAAACCAGATCAACACTGTACGATGGGCTGCGGCGTTTTCTCGTCCTTACGGGTTGGAGTGTGGGATGAGGCAAGGTGGATTGAGCTCACCAACGCTTTTCAACCTCTATATGAACGAGTTGATTGGCGAGCTCAGCAGTACCAGGCTCGGATGTTTTATAGACGGTACCTGCGTCAATAATATCAGTTACGCGGACAACATGGTGCTGCTGAGCGCGTCAGTCTGCGGCTTGAGAAAATTGGTTGCTCAATGTGAAACGTATGCTATAAATGATGTAAGAAAATGTTCTTATAAGTACATAATCAGTTATATTATAGAGCAGTGGTGGCCAAGTCGTAACGGCCCCGACTTTCTAGTTGTATGTCGTGGGTTCGAAGACAGACGGACAGACAGACGCTTTAAGTACTTATCGTGAGGAAACCGGCATGTCTTAGAACCAACAATTCAAAGACATGTGACAATACCAACACGCACTGGGCCCGCGTGGTGGATTACGGCCCACTCTTTCCCAAAAAGAGAGACAAAGACATTTATTCGTCGGATAAAGTAGGTATAAAGTTGGTTGGTATAATATGGATAAGTTCAACACTGAACACATCCACCACTAATAGCGGCATACGAATATTTACGATGTGAACCTAATGCACACGTGGGTATAAAAAGTTATAAACTACTTATACTCTAATCATCATCATCATCAGCCTATAATGTTCCCACTGCTGGGACACAGGCCTCCTCTCTCTCTCCCTTATACTCTAATATGCAATATAAAATAAAAACACAACAATAAGAAGATTTATATTATACAACTAAATAAATCTACCTTAGGTATTATTTAAAAAAATATTATTTACCCTTATAATCAAAAAAATATTATTATATTATTTTTCTAATATAAATAAGTGATTGTCACGATTAACAAGCAAGTAAGTAGTCACTTATCAAATAAGACCATCACATATTCGACAAATAGCTCCGCTACTCATAAAATATTCCGTCCGAACAACGTATTATCAGAATAATCGTTTCATAATTTACTCGCCTTAGTATCGACACTTGCCACAAGTTGCCTGTCGCGCGAAGTATTATTAAAGTGACATAAACTATCGTCGCGCCGCGCTGTCTTTCAATTAAGCCCCATTATATTGCTGCTGTACCTATGTGTACAAAGTGTTGTTTATAAAACATGTATTGTTGTTTGTCGTACCTATCGTTTTACTGGAATGCTGCATTGTTTATCCGTTTTGTTGTGAGAGAAAAATATGCATTTATATTTTGCTGTCTGATTGAGATTTAGGTATAGAGCACATACGATGTGAGATTATTTAATTTCACTCCAAACTTCTGTCGTTTAAAAAGTGTATAATACTTTTTTTATTAATAAAACAACAATAATTGGCGTGGCAGTGCTGTTAGCACTGGATAGGGATAAGTGGAAGGAGGGAAGGGAGGCCTTTTCCCTGCAGTGGGACAGAAATGGCTGATAATAATAATAATTATTATCGTATCGGCCAATGGACTGATGGCCGAAAGTCTCAATCAACATCTATCGAGGCTCTCGTTAGGCGGTTGGATCGAGGGCCTGATTCAGAAGTCAGTACTCCTCGATACGGCTCGCATTGTGAGGAGGTTCCTGACTCTGGAGCCCTAACCACCGGTAGCTTGAACCCTGGTCCCGACACCGGCGGACAACAATTTTTTTTATATTTTTAAATGGTTTTTATACTTATTTTTTATATTTAAAAATGTAATAGAATAATGACATAATAATTAAATAAGTTAAGTAAATAATAATAATACAATAAATGGATTCGATCTAACTACTTGTCCAAAAATAGGTATAAGCTATACGCTTATTTAAAAAAAATAGTAATAAGCAATATATGCACTTCATTCATTCACACCTACATTCAAGCTAATTCTGCACAGCCGGAAGGGAATACAGAATGACGATACATGATACAATGAGTTTAAAAGTTAAAACGGACATCTGCTACATTCCATATTCCATCCATTCAACATCTGTATGAAAATAACCCAAATAAAATACACAAAATATTATATTATGACCGTTTGACATTGAGTGCAGATGCGTGTTAATCACTGTCCATCTAAATAAAACAAGAATAGATTACACGTCACAGTTTTGCTCGCAAAACAATGTGTGTGTTCCTAATGCCTGGGCCACACTAGCGTTTTCGCGAGACGAGGCGCCAGGATTTAGGAAGAGACCAGAGAAACTCGAAGTAATTTTGAGCGCAGTGTTCTAGAGATGTCCCGAATGGAACGCATTTGATCCAGAGACGCCTAAACGACGGTGTGATACCGACCTTAACCGAGAGATGAAACAACCAATATTTGGTTAAGCCGAACTCGATCTAGTTTTGAGCTAGATATTGGATATTTGAGTAGCTGGGTACTTACACAGTGGGCAAATTTGCGCAGTACTGTCTTGTTGTAGGCAATTTAAGTGGGATAAGTAAGTGCTTGCGCGATATTATCGACGTAAATATCCGCACGGAGGGAGTTTGGCGATATTTGGGGTAATATTACCTCATTAGAAGCTTTGGATTAATTAGAATGTAATTAAGTACTGAGAAATCGATCCCCTGTTCATAAACAAAGGCTATATTCGGCACAGGGGAATATCATAGAGATGATATTTTATAATTAGCCAATGTCTTAATACTTAACAATTAGACCAAAATTCATGTGTTCGGAGCATGTGTCCTGTGTCGTCAGCAAGGCATACAAAAACCTAGGATTTATTATACGTACATGTAACTTATTTACTGATATAAATTGCATCAAGATATTTTATTTTGCTTACATACGCAGTATTTTAGAATACTGCAGTAATATCTGGGATCCACACTACTTGGTTTATATACAGCAATTAGAATCAATTCAATCTAAATTCGTTAAATGGATTCGGATCTACAGATTATCTGCTATCATCCAAAGACCTTATTATACCACTGGAAAACAGACGTATGATTCTTGACATGCTATTTCTTTATAATATCTGTAGTTATTTAAAACGGTACTGTCAATGGTCCCACCATTGACAGTACCGTTTTAAATAACGTTCGTTCGTCCGTTCTCAGTCGTGATAACTGAACAAATAAAACTTGATTTTGCATTAATCTATATACTACTAATAAAGCTGAAGAGTTTGTTTGTTTGAACACGCTAATCTCTGGAACTACAAGTCGGATTTGATAAAAATCGTTTGCATTTGATAGCCCAATCCTTGAGGAAGTCTATAGGCTATAAATCAAGCTAAAACTCTTGGGAGCCGAGCAAAAAGTAAGAAAGAATGCTAAGCAAAAACGAAGTAATAGCCTGGGCAGGCTTTGCGCTGCGACGGGGCGGGTTGGGGAAGCAAGAAATTTCACGCGGACGAAGAAACTTGTCATTATATATCACAATATATGATACTCAAGTAGGTACAGCTAACAACAAACTGACTAACAACATCGTTGCATCTAAAACATTTAACAAATGCATAGTTGATTGGACTCATTTGTCCGGGTGTCGGCCACAGTCATGCAAGTCATCAATCTTAGAGAATAAGGAACAATTTAATTTGGTGTGGCGTACACGACCAAAAGTTTACCAACCAACCAACCAGTTACTATAATGTTAGACAAATCGTAGCGAGTATGACCGACACCAGATGACGGACGAAAATTGGTGCATTCGGATTTTTTTTTTCGGAGACCAACCGTTCGTCTACACAATTCTATGTAATTCTGTTGCCATTGGTTGAATGATTGATTTATCAACAGCTATTCGCAGCAGTTTACGCGCGCTTAACAATTTTTCACATTAATTTTGCGACGATTTTCCTTCGAGATAGTGGCCGTAATGCCAGCGTTGCACGAGGCTAGTTTTAGAAGCAAGAAAGTAATATCCTTGCTTATTATCCTGGCTTGTCACATGTTACAGCCGTTTACGCGATTGCAGTGACGTAGTCCGTAGAGTAAAATGATCCGATTGGACACTAGCTTCGCCGGCCACACGAGGCTAGTACACTTCAGGGTTATTACGTAACACACTATCAGTAGCACTGACTTTCATTTTGACAATTCAATAACATTCATTGCGTTGTTGAGAAGACAAATTTTTCGAACATACTCGTATTATGAAGCAATGGACTAGCAATACAGGATAGCAAAATCAGTGGCGGTAAAAACACTAGCTCAAAAATAGAACCTCATTATATTACTCTATCACACTATCGCTTACTATCTTTATCACGAGCCTAAATATAAGGACAGTTATGTACAGGAGAACCTATACACGTGGCCAGAGTGACTAGCTTGCTAGCTTACTAGGCTAGCAAGCTAGTCACTTACTAGGGCTTAGCTTGCGAGGCTAGTAAGCTTCGTGTAACCCTGCATTGGGGCTGAGTTTTATTTAGAAGTACAGACGCCAGCACATCAACTACTACAATCTGTCAAATTTCTTTAATTGATTTTCAACTTTATCCCTAAATCATAAGGTTCAAAATAGATTGAGAAAATTTGACAGTTTCGGGTAGCTTGATGTTCTGGCGTCTGTAATATTACTGCTCGGAAAGTACCTTATTAGATACTATATTAAAAATTAATCAGAAAGTACATTATTACTGTATTGTACAGACGCCAGCACATCAAGCTACTACAATCTGTCAAATTTCTTTAATAGACTTTCAACTTTATCGCTAAAGCATAAGGTTCCAAGTTGATTGGGAAAATTTGACAGTTTCGGGTAGGTTGATGTGCTGGCGTCTGTACTTTGCGGGACGAAAAAGTGTATGGAAATCCATTGTTACCCTGCTGTATTTTTTTTTAATATAGGCAATTCAGTAACTAGCCTAATTAAATATAGTAGATTAATTCCAAAAGACAATAAGTTTTTATCACCAAGAGCAAAATGATTATACTGACCCCATACTTTTGCTGACCATCCTAACCTTATTTAAACCAATATTAATCTCCATGGAAAAAGTATTACATTAAATTGTCATAACTATAGAAAAATTTCCAAAAACTTCTCTCAAAAAATTTTTTTTTCCTCTTAGGTATAGGTCGTAGGTATAGGTAGTATAAAGCACTATGAATCACTCGGAAGAAAGTGCGATTCCCAACTCGTGTGTATTAAGGCCGTCGTCTGAGCCTCGGGCCTCAAACTACACCCTCGTTAGTAATCGTTCACTTTCTCCCCGCGGTGAACAATGTACTATTTTTTTACCAGTTGTTCCATTCAAAAACTGTCAAAAATGATATCTCACGGTATCTCGTTGGAGAACTGAGCCCGTAGTCGACAATTCAGCAAATCCGTTGTCGGTCAGAATAATGGGTCGTCCTCGTCTGGTACCTAAACTAACTCGTGTGAATACTCGTATTATTTCTCTAAACATTATTTCCTATCTACCTATGTCAAAAACTTGACACGGGATACGAATTGGATACCTTGCTGGAATATGAATATTTCCTGTTTCGCCGGGAAATATGAATATGGGACCATCAGGTAAATATATGTACTTTTAAGGAAACTGGTAAAAAAGAAGAGGTCATGGCGGTATCTTGATCGTAGTATTTAAAGGCCCCCGCAGGTAGGCGCAATGCGACAGCTCGACACGACACCCTTAGAACAATTTCCATGAAGTGTTCATAGCAATTGTTCTACTACATTCTCGACGCGTTGCCGCGTCGCGCCGGTCTGCCGGAAGCTTGTCTCGTAAATAATCCTCAAAATGAGCCTTTTACCTGTGCTTTTACTAACAAATAATTAAATTATAGGTAAGTACCTACTTTTGCATTGGTTTTGTTAATGTTGTTAAAGACAACGCGGCAACTTCACTTACTTCCTACTTCTAGAACAATTAAGTAGGAATATTAGGAATTTGACGAAATAGTAACAACGGTCACATAAAGTTAATAAATTAAAACTTGTTGATACCACTGTTCACTAAAAAACTTATAAATTTCAGTAAAATCTGTCGTTAGTCCATCGTATTCCTGCAATATGCAAGAAATAATTTATGTATTTTAGTCTTTATAACAACCCAATGAGGTTTATTAAAATGATTGATGTGTTGAAATAGAACCTACTTTCTAAATAATGACAATCTATTTCATAAAAATAAAAGGCAAATGAATCACTTTGCACAATGCAGATCGCCAGCGGAAGTAATCGAAATTGTCTCATATTTTTCTCTCCTGCATTTAAAGTTCTTTGGCTACCAATCCGATCTTTCCTATTCCCGTCTCCTGCACAAAATCCCGAAATAGGAATGACTGTTAAAAGTTAATAGGTCACGGAGCATATTATTCCCTATAAATAGTTGGTCGTCATCTGGTATTAATTAACGTCCATCGGATCGTATCGCACGTATATGAGTTTGACGTAATTACAAGATTATTATCGAAGCTAGCCACCAAGGTGATTTCTTTTGCTAATTAGCAAAAATGGGGAGGAAATGTAAAATGTTAATTTTACATCTGCAGAATCATTATAGTTATATAAGGTACGTACTACTATTTTCTATTTATAGGGGCTCGTGGCTAGGTTAAAGCTGCAAGGGTCCATTGACCATCCACTTCATACCGACCTCTTCATATGTGCCTCAGAAAGTACGGCGGCTGTCATGATTAAATACTAGCTTCTGCCCCCGACTTCGTCCGCGTCAAATTTCTTGTTCCCACGCCCCATCCCATCGCATCGCATCGCCTACCCACGCTATTACTTCGTTATCGTTAAATGTGCTTTCTGACTTTTTTCTTTTTGTTCGGCTCCTTGCCCTTAAGGTCCTAGCGTGATGTTAAATATCCTAAAGCCTTTCTCAAGAATTGGGCTATCAAATGCAGTCTGTCAACCAGTATTATCAATGATTATGCTCTCAACCAGTTACTGGGTTGTGGAGGTCAGACATGCAGTGATTTAAAAATAAATAATATCATATAAAAACTGGCAATTAGCCAGTTAGGCTGGAAGGCGACCCCAACATAGTTGGGAAAAGGCTTAGCAAGCTAAGTTTTTGCTTTCAGGACATGTATTTATACTTAACGTATTCGTATGTTCTCTTGAGAGCTTTGAAGATTAGAGTATACTTTCACTAGACACGTCCTGTCTCAAGAGACTGTATCAGAATCGATTTTTCTTGATACTTACCTACGAGCCTACAAGCGAAATGGAATCTCGTCTCAGCGGTGCTATTCTGTAAAAAACTCACCGTGAAAACTTAGCTGAAGTGAGCGTGGAGTAAGCTGTCAATAGTGTCAATTTCTAGCAAAAACAAACTCACTTCACCTAAGGTTTCACGGTGAGATTTCAACCGACTGGTAGTTTATTTCTACGATTTGTAACTGATCTTAGCCATTATGTAGCAGTTTCTTATCAGTCGAAACTTTTTCATATTTCATATTTAGATTGATATAGTGTAAGTGTAGTAGGTATCTATAAATATATTTATTAGTTTTATTAATTACAAACACAATTTTACTGTGAGTAATCCTACTAATGTTATGTTTTATACTTAGCCTTTTCCCAACTATGTTCGGGTCGGCTTCCTGTCTAACCGGATGCAGCTGAATACCAGTATTTTAAATGGTATGACTCTCTATCTGACCTCCATAACCCAGTTATTGGGTAATACGATATCCCTTGGTAAGACTGGTTGTCAAACTTTCGGGCTTCTGACGACCCGTAACGACTGTCAAAGATCCACGAATGACAGCCGGGACCAACGGCTTAATGTGTTTTTTTAACTCAAATTCAAAGCATTTATTTCAATTAAACCATTTACAGGCACTTTTGAATTGTCAAGAAGACGGGCAGTCAGAAAATATGAAGCTAGTTGCCCATTCCAAAGCGTAGTATGTACCTATGGAGAAGAACGGGCAAGAAAATCCATGGACACTCTTTTAAATTATATTTTTACAAAAATATTAAGTAGTTAAATCATTAATGTTGAATTTATAATTATATTTTATGTGAGAATATATAAAAAAGACGAACTTACATCTTAAAAGCGTCCAGAGTACAGCAAATAGCAACAAAACAACAATCCAAAAATAAAATAAGCCAAGGCAGCTAAGTGATGACCAGCCCCAACTAACGGCGCCCGTTCACAAACATGACGCATGGATCAGCACCATTCAGCTCAACCATTTTGAAGGGAACTAAATGATCCAACACACGCCACCGTCAGTCAGCGAGACATTTGATTGAGCATGACATACTATCAGCCGCCAGGGCACATTCAAGTCAATGAAAGACATATTACCCGGTAAATGGTAGCTCTATAATACATAATTAGAACTCACATATGTGCTATGCACCTACAATACAAAGGAAATTGAGTTTATACAATGCAAAGATAGTCTTAAAATCTTCAGCAGCTCCAACAGTATCTTCAAGTATTAATCAATTAGTCGTGGTTGTGGAGCAGGACCAGCATTGAGCCAGGCATAATTTTTACTATTCATACTATAATAATATAAATGTGAAAGTTTGTATTTTTTGATGTTTGTTACTCAATCACGCAAAATCCGCTGAACGGATTTAAAGGCACACAGATAGTTTATAAACTGGATTAAAGGCACCTTCAAACAGGCGCGACACGACACGCGACACAAAGGCACCGCAAGTCGCTCAACGAGAGGTGCCATTGTGTCGCGCTCGATTATATCGCGTGTCGCGCCTGTTTGTAGGAGCCTTAATACATAGATTATTTTTTATACCGGTAGTACGTTCTCGTGGAACAAATTTCCGACAACCACGCTGGCGAAAGGCATAATAAAATGATGGCACTTATTGTGTCATAAAATTATCGTACACTGTAATGACTGCTAATAATGAAATTAGACTCATAAATTATGTTTGTATTTACTCAACATACTCAACTATGGATTAAAATAGCTGTCTAGTTTAAACCAAAACAGAATATAAAACCGTTTTATTATAGTCCTATTGCATGGATTGAATATATGTTGTGTATGTAAATAATAATCTAACTAGTAATTATGAATGATAAATTACTTCTGAGGCAACGAACTAGGTACCTACTGAATGGTTTTGGGCCCCACGTTTGTTTAAAATAATTTTGGAATCAAACATTCATGATTCACAAACACTTGTACACTCACGCCTCCTTCCCATTGCGATAGGCAGAAATTACAGACCGCTAACGCTAAACGCTAAAGATGACCTACACTGTCGTCACTGATGCACATTTATATACCCAATAGGTAACTTTTATTCCTCAAAATGCGTTGAGATCAGGCTTTCGCAGTACAAATTTATCACAAAAAATTCAGCTAGATTCCAAACTAATATTTTTATGTTGACCATAACCCGTTTATCACCAACGAAACAAAAATATGAAGAGATCACACCAACAACCAAAATATTTCTTATTTAATAATAAAAACAAGGTCACTCTTCACGACTTGTCTTATATCAGTCAGTCACGAACAGACATCGTTATTATCCAATTGAATACATTTAGTGAGCGGTATTAGTCTTGCAGCTTAATAAGGGCAAATCAGGAGTAAGTGTTTGAGTTTCGACCTTTTACTTTCATCGTAAAAGTAAAATAAAACTCAGATAAAGGAACAAACGTCGACCTTATAATAAGGGTTTGCAAGAAGTTACTTAAAATTAAAGTTAGATCGAAAAGTATTTTATACCTACGTAATTTTTTTTTGATCGTGTCTATTCAATTTCGGACTGATTTTTCAAAAGTCAGATACTCTTTATCTGAGGAATAAATATGTCTGTTGGACAGCTTTTGTATAGTTAGGAATAATATTATTACGGCAAGCTGTCATATTCATTCATCGTCTTCACATTTAATTAAATAATTAATGTACTTATACAAAATATTGTTAAACATTTAAAAAGCGTAACGGTGGAGTTTTTTGCCAATTCCTCTCCAAACGAAACCACGTTTTGGAAGGGGCGGTTAGAATCAATTCTATTTTATTGTTAATTTTGACGTTAAAAAGTGTGCCTATTTGAAATAAATGCGTTGACTTTGACATTCTTCGCATAAAAGGTAAGTATCTGACTGTTGAAAAAAAAAAAAACAGCCCTTAACAATTTAAAATACATTGTCAAATTCGATGGGAAAATAGAAGTAACTTACATAAATAAAAACAGGCCAGGATTTTATATTTAATCAACAATCCAGTGCTCATTTTAAACCTGGTTTTAGCAAACAAAATACAATATATTCGTAATAAGTAGTTTACTTCTTTACTTACGTAACTTTAACAATATTTAACACAACTAACTGTTTACACTATATCCGTAATCTGCTACTTCATAGTGTTTTTAATCGTCAAATACCTATAAAGGCGCGATTTTATCGCGTGACGCGCTTGTTTGAAGGATCAAACAAGCGCGTCACGCGATAAAATCGCGCGCGACACAAAGGCACCGCAAGTCGCACAACGAGCGGTGCCTATTTGTCGCGCATGATTTGCGTCGCGCGTCGCGCCTGTTTGCAGGAGCCATAATGAATAATTCATTTTTTAACTTGTGCAACCAAATTGGTTGTTTTTTGTTATAAGGGTCGATGTCATTAAGGTCCAATGTCGAAACGTAGATTTTGAGATCTGCTGATTTTGCAACTTTACGCGTAGTTTTTTATCACTACATAGTATAAAACAAAGTCGCTTTCTCTGTCCCTATGTCCCTATGTCCCTTTGTATGCTTAAATCTTTGAAACTACGCAACGGATTTTGATGCGGTTTTTTTTTAATAGATAGAGTGATTCAAGAGGAAGGTTTATATGTATAATAATAATAATGTTTCCGTGCGAAGCCGGGGCGGGTCGCTAGTAAGTAATAAATCTGTTGAGCCTGGTATTCGGTGGCTCATCAATCTTCGTGAGATTCCCGCTGGCGAAATAGTTATATGTGTTTGAAATTCTAACAGGCTCATCTAAGAATCACAATGGAGCGGTAGAGGTAACAATATTAATAAACATGCTTTACAATAGTGTTGATCGAGTTAATCATATGTCAATCCGTGTTTAGAATGGCCTTAGAATATCGATAATTATAGCAACAAAAAGTGTTTTTTAAGGTTCTATGTAAATCTGAAGGCCAATTGTCGGACTTAAATAAAATAAGTAAAAAAAAGATTTTTAAGTTAAACGGTTTTAATGAAAATAATAATGTAGATAATGTACAGACGCCAGCAGCACATCAAGCTACCCGAAACTGTCAAATTTTCCCAATCAACTTTGAAACTTATGCTTCAGCGATAAAGTTGAAAATGTATTAAAGAAATTTGACAGATTGTAGTAGCTTGGTGTCTGTACCTACTAAAAGCTAAAAAATAATTCGGTCGGTCCTAACCTCTTAGGTACCAGTCATCACACCACTTTCCTCACCAATGTAGGGCATCGATCAGACAAAAAAATAAAATCGTGGGGCGCGTGAAATTTCTATCAACAGTCAACCGCTTATATCATTATAATTACTAATATTTACTCAGGTTACGCTACGCCCCACGTCTTTATTTTTTTTGTCTGATCAATGCCCTAGATTGATGAGGAAAGTGGTGTGATGACTGGTACCTAGGACCGACCAAATTATTTTTTAGCTTTTTGTACGTTATCTACATAATTATTTTCATTAAAACCGTTTAACTTCAAAATATTTTAATTTATTTTCAAGTTTTTATTTAAACTCTATGATCCGCCATGCACTGTGTTCTACTTATAAATCCCTTTCATTTGATACCCCCCATTATCTATATTCAAACAAATATGAAATTAAAAATATTGAAACATGGCATTTTGTGCCGGCGGACATCTTAGATTTGAAATTTTTCATAGTGTACTGTATTCTACTAGTCAAGCCTTTCATTTGATACCCATAATGAGGGGGTTGCGAAAACAAATGTAATACGCCATTTTGTAGCGGCGGCCATCTTGGATTTACAATGATATTGATTAAATGAAATTGTATCCTCATCAAAACTAAATGTGTGTACCAAATATCAGATCAATCTACCAAAAGGAAGTGGGTAAAATTTCAAGTAGGTACTGACCCAAATAAATAAATAACAAACATGGCAAGCTAAATAAATCTCGAGTAGATTTTGATATATGACATACCAGCTGACTCGACGGGATGTCGCGAATTACTTCACGATATTTAGGAATTTACTTCAACTTTCAGCATTCGAGTTTAATAAGAAAAATGTGTTACGATGCCTATTTTGTTTGTACAATAATTTTGTGGCAAATATCTTTAACTATATGCTGAGGTTGGTCAAACCGCGTCATTCTACTGCGAAAGTTGTATAAAATAGATACATATTACTACACCTATCCAAAAGGTAGGCACCTTAAAATCGCTGAAAATATGTACATAAACCACGCAATCTCTTGATGAAAATATGCAAAACGGAAAATAAAGATATTGTCATTCTCTCTGCATTCTTACTTTTACCATTTTTCATACATAAAATACATGATCAAATCTTGATAAAAATTACTAAAAATTGTGTTGCGTCATGGCATGGCACTTCTTAGTGCTAACTCAATTTTCTTATTTCTTATAAAAACAAGTGAATTTTCTCCTCGGAACGATTGAAATATTTCAAGAGAGAACTAACCTCTATACTCGTATAAACTGTCAAAGATTTTGCTCTGTCTAATAGCATAACAAGACATACATAGTTGCCTGTTAATGAAAACCTTTAACACAACGCGGGCTATGAGTCATACGTAATTTACATTTTCTGTGGTTATATACAATAAAGCATCTGCAGTTTCTAGTCAAGGCTACTAAATTAAATGGCAAAACATTACACAAAAATTCTTCAATTCAAAGGCCCGAACACGCGTCCCATTTAGCAGCACCATGACACAAATAATGGGGCTCATAATTTCAGGAATTGATAACGTCACGTTTGCTTAACGAGCTCAACTAGCCGGCGACCGAACGAACGCATCAAATTGACGATGCAGGCTCCTAATATTACGCTTTTAAACATTTTGTTACCGTAACTAACACTTGTGGAATATGTTATACAGGAATATGTAGATTATTATTGTGTTTTTATGCGTAGTTATCGGTAAAGGAAGAAATTTATTACGACTCGAAGCAGCGCCAGATATGATTCCAAATTACAAAAGAAAACTACGAAATAGTCCACCGGTTTCTGCAAGGCTATTATGTAGTACGATAAAATAGAAAATAAATTGTGTCTCTTTAGCGGAACTTGAGAGGTCATATAACATAGGTCCCTTGACCCCCAAACTAGGTTTATACCTGCGACTTATGAGTCAGTGTTCCTCGATTTAAAAAAGTCATTATACAATGTCGTTGGTAATTAAAAATGTTTCGATAAAGAAAAAACCGTTTAAAAACAAACGGTACATTGTGAGAATTGAATTGACATTTAATAACAAACTCTTACTACAGATACCTTTCAGAATTAGGGTGTATCTAGGTAACTGCTTTTCTACACCTAGCTAAAAAATTCACTGGATATGTAAAGATTGTGTTATGTTACATAAT
The DNA here is from genome assembly GCA_927399505.1 of Luperina testacea. Taxonomy (NCBI): domain Eukaryota; kingdom Metazoa; phylum Arthropoda; class Insecta; order Lepidoptera; family Noctuidae; genus Luperina; species Luperina testacea. Next base: position 8,583,317 of record OV656768.1, on the reverse strand, counting down.
GAGCAGAAACATACTAATGGCAAAGACGTGTTTGCAACCATGAATAAAAATTAACAAAGCGAACACTGACGTATGTTTTATAAAACTGACTTCAAAATCCGAGAAATATTTTCTGAGAACGTGTGATGGTTACATTATTCGCACTTATCCTGCCTTTCCATTATTTCGTTTACACTATCTTGCTCCTTCAGGTGTAAGAGAAAAATATAAACTTTATTACGTACCTTGAAGAAAGTAAGTTTGTCACTGAGAAATGGTTTACTTTAGCGCTGAAAGTAGTGTAGCTACTTTGTGCCACTACCAATAAAACTCGAACTACCTACAATGGGTTTGACCTAGTTTAGAATTATATCTGCTTCTGACAATGCACTGTCGCTTTAGTATTTAGGTGGTTAGCTGCATGAGTGTACAAATTAATAAAATTGTTTAACACTTAGTGTCGGAAAATTTATAGAGGTACATCGTTATAGCAATAAGAACATATAAATTGAACTGCCTCATCTGCATTTGAAACATTTTTTCCATTTCCCGATGCCTAGCTAACCAAACATTTCGCCAACGTGTGCTGAAATCCTTAGACCCTTATCCAAACTTCCAGCTTGCAGCTTTTGAAAAAGTGGACCAGTTTTCGGTGCGCATCGACCAAAATGCAAAACTCTTTCTTTTTTTGTAAACGTTCCGAATAACCCCTCGAATATCTGGGTTTGTTTTGTCTAGTATCTGGATGCCTTGAACCCGATCGTAACAACAACATTATTGATTAAACATTAACTTGTTTATCTTAGAATCCGATGCGGATTAAATTTCAAACATTTAAATGTTTGACTTTGACGCGAGATTTATACTATCTTTCAGACACATAAACATTTAACAGAAATTGTTTATAGATCTCAATAAATAGCTTTTGCTATGTAAAAAGATTAGATCGTGCCATAGGAAGTGACTTGTAAGCTAACATCTGGGTATTAATAGTGATCAAAGGAGACGAGCCTATTTTTATTATTATTTTTAACACCATGCCGTACGGCAAAGGTTAGATATGTATAATAGATAGATGAAGATAGAATACTCTTCATAAGAATTTTCAACTCTACAGATGTTAGAGAGTGTACTAAAAAGAAATATTACTGATATTTACGCTATTGTAGGTAAAATTTTCATCACAAATCTGCTTCTGTTATCTTTTTAATTCATTTAGAATTTCACTTAAAACACAGGATTAAACTCTCAAGATGCTGAGCCCTAATTTACTACAACTTAATTTTTTACGCATACTTTTACCAATTTAACTTTATTTTTTTATTTCATAGAGGTAGACGTAGGTCCTTGTAGACAGTCATAAATATCTAAAGGTTACATTTCATAAAACCTGAAGGATTTTTTATTTTTATGTGGGTGTCCCACATAAAAATAAAAAAATCCACATTCCTAGAAAAGTATAAATGAAAATGTTTTACCATTTATTTCAATTTTCCTGATTCCCGTTATTGGGTAACATCAAAAATTATATTTTATTCCGCTTTGACACACAATTCTGGGAAAAGCTTTAGAAATGGTTTTTCGTTTGATAGACAGTATGAAAATTGAGTTGCACCAACTTCATAATACGGAACATTGGCACATGCACGCTTTGACAGGGCTATTTTCAGTTTGCCTTCGACTTTATTATTCAATTTGCTGTTCCATATTCCAAACAAAAAATACTGGTAAAAAACCTCCATTTGTTCACTTAGTAAAGTTTAAGGTTCATGGTTCAATTACTACTGGTCGATGTTTATTTGTAGTCACATATTATTTATAGAAATTATTAAAAACCTAACCATAGCGATATTATAATGAGAAGAATAACCTTCAATCTGTGTAATGGGTTTTATTGTTGTACTTTAGGTAGGTATCTAAAGATAAGGAAAACAGAAATTAAAAACACCTACGTCTTAAGGCTCCTTCAAACAGGCGCGAAACAAAGGCAACGCAAGTCGCGCAACGAGCGGTGCCTTTGTGTCGTGCGAGATTATGTCGCATGTCGCGCCTGTTTGTAGGAGCCTTAAAAGAAAATCCGTACATTAAAAATATGTGTTTTGATGAAGTTTTGGAAAGATTAGATCAGCCTGTAACGTTCCACTGCTGGGGCACAGGCTCAGTAACAGGGAGTTAGCCGTAATCCGACGCGGGTTCAGTGCGGGGTAGCAGATGTCACATTATCTTCGAATGTTTGGTTTTCTCACGATGTTTTCCTTCACCATTTTATGAGCGGAGGTGCTGAAATAATTTACATAAAGAAAAGCGGCTGTCTGGATTCAAACCTACGCCCTACAAGTCGTCAGTCGCGGCCGTTACCACTGGTCCATCACTGCTTATTGCAGTTTTGGAAACAGTAGGTATTATTTCAATAAAAAAAGTTCTTTTTTTAAATTTTGTATTAAAAAAAAACACTACTGGTATAAAATAAACTATCTTTGAAAAGTCTTCTTACGGAAGTCTGCTTATCTACGTAATATTCTGCGAAAGTTCTTGCAATCAATCACTACAAACTTACATGACACTGAGTGTCGGCCAAGATCATTGTCTATTGATATTACACGATAGTTGACCTGCAACTCTTGTATTGGGAGGCACTTCTGCGAAATTACTACGGCCTTGTGGTCATGCACGCAAACTTCCCGACGACGCCAGACATTATTAGTGTAAATTATATACAATAAACACTGCATATTATGTACAAATTGTACATGTAGGTACCTATAACATGTCTGTACATTATCTACAGTTCTACACTAATTTAAATGAGAATTTGAGTATGATCTTAAAATAGTTTTTTTTTTTTTGCCAAAGGTGTAATTAACTCTTTAGCTATGAGGATATTCAAATCCCAAAGGATTGATTACTTTCCCGGGTAAAACCATGGGCACAGTTAGTATCTATCTATAATATGTACTAACAGATTCGCATTAACTTGACGGGTTTCCCAATTGCATTATAGCTATATGTAGGTACAGCTTGGTAATACGTCATTGAGCTTGATATCGTGGTGACGCTGGAAAAAAGTGAGTAGGTACCTATTGTACTGACTATCCTGAAGACATAATAGTCCAAGAAATATCTGACGTTTTAACTAAACAAATATTACATTCATAATATACTAGTAAGAATGTAGTGATGTAATAATATATCGGCCTAAAATAATTATTAATTATATTAATTGTTTTATGATTATAATTATTATTGTACTAGCAGCGCCCCACGGTTTCACCCGCATAAATGTCGATCCCGTGGAAGTATAGATCTAAAAAGTATCATATGTGTTATTCTGATGTATAAGCTATATTATTGTAGTTTCATAAAAATCCGTTCTATAGTTATTGCGTAAAAGAGTAAAGGCTGCTACAAACAGGCGCGGCCCGCGATAAACTCGCGCGCGACACAAAGCCACCGCTCGTTTCGCGCCTTGCGGTGCCTTTGCGCCGCGCGCGATTTTATCGCGTGTCGCGCCTGTTTGAAGGAACCTTAACAAACATCCATCCATCCATCCTCACAAACTTTCGCGTTTATAATATTACTACATATACGTGTATAGGAAGTAGGATGTATCTAAATGTACACCACAGACTACCTGCAGTATTGACTCTCCTTTCTCCCTTAATCCATCCAAAGGTTGTCTTTAGAAGATCGCTTTTAGCGATAAGACCGCCCATTGTGTCACCCCTTGTAAAATTTCTACCTTTATATCTGTAATATTTATGATGTACTTAGTAAAGAGTTTTCTATCCTTTTTTCTATTCACAGAAAATGGTGATATTTTTTTTGTCGTAATAATTTTCGTCTATGATTTTGATTACCTACCGTAATGAAAATTGATAGGTTACTTAAATGATTAAAGTTTTCATGAAATTGTTAGAACATACTCAGTGTTTGTAATTAATATAAAAAAAACAAGGCATAAGTAACCTACCAATGCCCTGTTATTTGATTACGGAGATAAGATTAATACATAAATGCTAAGTAGGTAGCTTCTTACATAATTATGTTAGGTAAATTGTGAAGCAGTATGCAAGGACTTGTTTCTTTACTTATATTTTGCATGTTAACGACTCAGGTCAACCGGATTGCAAAAATAATTATTGAACACACACTGGTTTTCGTTGAAGCGTCTGATTATGCAATTTAAAACGTAAAAAAAAACTAACTTATAACATAAAGAGTAACCTAAAACTTAACAAAAGAAATGTAATTAAATGGGTCAGCAATTATAAAATTTGGCGAGCCACCCAAAAGCAGCATTTAAATAATTTGGTCAGCATACAAAGATTTTGTTTGCAATAAAAAAAATCAGGCAGCAATTCTTGTTCCGCAACTAATTTTGATAATGGTCAAAAATTAAATCATACATAGGCAGCCAACAATAACATGAGTCTGCATAATAAACATTCAGTCCGCAAAATAACTACTTGAGCGGCAAGATTTTGTGGATTAGGCGTGAAAAGGTAACATAATTTTCATTTCATCGAATATTTATTTGCGATAACAACATTTGCGCTGTTGATCAAAATGTATAATGTTCATATGATGTTCCCACCCCGAGGTTCGGTTTTGTTAGGTTACTTTAATAAACCCTTTTCACAGAAATAGGAGCCCGCGAAGCGGGGCTCCGTCGACATTGGATGCAAGAGCGAGTGAAGTTCTTTCTTTTCGTAGTCACTCATTTTTGTTCTAATATCAGCACGTTCTCCACTAATAAAAGTTTATATGTGCGTTTGTCGTTATTATTATCGACCACCTTATGCTGTACAAAAATAATTACAGCCATCCAGAATGACATAAATTGCTGATTGATTTTGAAATGTTTGCTGACCATGAGTTGCTGACCAATTAGCTATTTCTGCTCACCGATTATATTTTTCTGCTCACAGAAATAACAATACTATGCTAACCATTTAATTGACACCCTTAACAAAATAGTAAATAATAGTTTGGAACTCACCATGTGAAAATAATGTCACGAAAACAGCATATAAAACAAAATTCTTCTTCATTGTGAAAAATATTTTCCTTTTACGAAACAAAACACAAACAATACAGATAATAAAAGTTCAAAGCTCAAGCTGACACATTCTATTTTCGCGCCTTTTTTATTTAAATCAGTTCGAAAAATGTAGCTGCGTTCCAAATCAAGTGATTGTTTATGGTTCGTGCAGATGCGGACAAGGCTTGACGCGACTGATGTTTGTGCCTCTTTTACTGACACTGTGAGCTCGGAAACGGGACGTATTATTGAAGTATAAACATCACGCTTATTTTTAGAGCATTTGAACTGCTGGAATGTCACTCGTATGGTGTACTACTACTCACTCGAAGATCTTTAAACGGTTAAATTAAAACCTTACGTAACTTTTTAACAAGTGGGTTGTCGGGTTGTTTGTTCCCTTTTTTTATAAAGGCAACGGCGTTGTTTTTTGTTATCAGTTTAATCGTTTTTCTCCCGTAAATGGGATGATATTTCAGATTTTCATTCTTGCGGTGCGATCGCCCTTTGGAACATCTAAGGGGTTCTTATTGCGCACGAAAATGAACAAGCTGTGTGCTTCCCCACTTAAATAAATTGTTCCTTGTTACTGAAAAGAACAGCATTAAGATGGCGTATAATGGTTTTTGGAAACTAAAGGGTAGCTCGAAAGTAGCAACGTTGCTTAATCATGTTTGAAATGCGTTCTAATGGATTAATCGGCTTAAAAGCACCCGAATTGCTGACAAGAAAAGTAATTCAAACAATAGAACCCCTCCGTACAAGCTACTTAAAAATAAAATTATGATCGAGTTTTAAAAAGCTTGTATTTTTTATTTAAAAACAAAACTCTTTTATGGTTTTTTTTCTCCAGCACAGAACACAAAGGAAAGCTGTATTACCTGCGTCACTGATTGCCAGCTCATTATTATATTCGGTTATATAATTAATTTTAATTAAGTAATTGGCAATCATAATAATAATTTAATCATCCATCCAGTAATTCAGTTACAAACGAATAAGTCTAGGCAAACTACATAAAAGGCATGTTTCCAGCCTTCTCCCGAAATTGTTGGAAACATTTCAGAATTTTGTCCCTTTCAAGTGTTTGCCCGAACAATTTGCCTAATTGTCTTCCTACAAAAATAATCGGCTTAAACCTGAGGCAAACACTGACAATAACATTCCGAGAAGGGGAACACCGATTATTTCGGAACCCATTGTCCAAACCTTTCTGGGATGCTGTTTTCCTGTTATAAGGCCATTTTGGTCACCTTTCCCCTAATTGTAGGCAAACGCCTTAAGCGACGAACAAACGTTACCATCAGATCTTTTGTTACAATTGTGTTACATGTTTGTGTCTTAGGGCGTATACAGATAGTACGTTTTCATACTGGGTTTTCATTTTCGCAGGTTTGGTGTTTTGTTCTCTGTTCGTATAACTGCAACACCAAGGGATTATTGGTGCATAGCGCCGACATATCTATAGTAATAATAAACCTAAAGAGTTTGTTTGTTTGTTTGAACGCGTTCATCTCTAGAACTATCAGTCGGATTTGAAAAATCCTAGCCTAATTCTTGAGGAAGTCTACAGGCTATTCAACATCACGGAGGATCATCTAGGACCCTAGGGAGCCGAGCAAGAAGAAATACCAAAATACATTCAAGATTGACAGATAAATTGGTGTTCACTATATACCTTTACCTATCTACAAGTTAACACAACTGCCATCTATTACCGGAGCGCCTCTTCGAACTTCGATGGAATCACGTGGCATTTTTAGACTATTTCTTCTACTGAGTCATTCATTCAATTTTATTTTTTGTTACGAGTATTTCATACTTCGTTAAAAGAATGATGTCTCAAACTCGCTATAAAATAATTAGTTCATTTAAGAGCGTACGTACAATTCATTAAATGCTTCTTTAATGGAGGTCATGGCTCATATTTAAATGATAGATCTATTTTTATTAGACATTATGGAAATGATTTCACTTAAACCGATACGGCTGAGCAAGAAGATGTTATGTAATTGGTCACTACAATTTCTTCGTACATGCAGTAACGTAACCGAACGACTCTGGCCTTGTCGACCATCCAATTAGTTATCTACTCGGATATTCTAAGAATATAAAGTACTTATACGTTGTTAGACTTTTGGGCTCATGAATACTCTGAAAGACGGCCATACGTATTCAAACGACAGCACAGATTAAGCTGAAATTAGCACAGACGTAAAAAAATATCGCGGCGGGATGTTATCGAAAAAAATAAAATCGCCGCGGGAGAAACGCGCCCGTGTAAACCTGGGCTTCGGATTTAACAAGAGCTACATGTCAAGGATCAGTCTCGAAGTCTCGGTTTGTAAAGAATCTTTGCATGCTTAATTACTGTTTAGGCCTTAATTAATCTGCGGAGTACTTGCGTAACACACTATCAGTAGCAACGGCTTTCATTTTGACAGTTCAACAACATTCATTGCGTTATCTACGTTGTTGAGCAGACAAATTGTTCGAACATATGAAGCAATGGATTATCAATATCCTTCAAAAAGATTCAGATTGTGAGTAAAAGTGTGTTACGGAATTAGGGTGCTGCCGGTCGATTCTGTAAAAATCTCACCGTGAAAACTTAGGTGAAGTGAGTTTGTTTTTGCTATATAGGAATTGACACTATTGACAGCTCACTCCACGCTCACTTCACCTAAGTTTTCACGGTGAGATGGTTACAGAATCGCACTGCAGTACTTAACCTATCGTGTATTAATTCTTCACTATTTTGTTTCCCATGTAAACAGAACCTAAGAATATCTTTATCTCCCGATTGTTTGATAAAATCTCTTTGTGCGAACTCTTGCCTTTCATGCGCGTTTAGATTTTCCTCTGGTATGTGAAATACATTTGTGCTGATACCAGATTTAGCTATTAGGTACTACTACGCCCTTGGATTAGTAGATTTCAGTGAAAGAATACGACCGTTTAATTTCAAACGTGTAGAAACTGGAAACTGTTTAAGAAGCTGCCTATTATTTAGTTAATGACATTAAAAGTAGGTAAATACACAAGCCAAGCCACAGTATAAGTCAACTCTAAACCTGTATTTTTTAATAACTTTTTCCTAGTTTTATAGTTATATAAACGATACGATGTAATCCTATAACTCACCAGAGGCGATGGATATAATGCCCACCAAGACTTAAGGCTAGGTAGGGTCAGGACAATATTGTAATTTTAAATTAAGAAATAAACGATTTATTATTATTATTATTATACACAGAATGTATAGATAGAGTTATAAAAAAAGCAATATAAAAAAAAATAATCGACTTCAAAAAGAAAATAAGTATGTTTGTTCACGCATTTCTCCGCAACTATTAATCGGATCGTGAACATTTTCTTATTGGCTTACATTTACTTCAACTTAGGGAACAGTGCAAGTTTCATCAAAATCGATTCAGTAATTTTCAAGATATGGACTAATACGTGTAAGTGTGACGGCCTGGCTTATTGATACGAGCTACGAGTGTTGTGTCAAAGGGAAAACATCTCAAAACCTTGGTCAAATTCTAGTGCAATATTTACAACAAAACTATTACCTACTTATTACAAACAATACATTACGAAATAAAAAAAAATAAAAAATCGACTTCAAAAAGAAATTAACTCAAAAATAATTTTGAGTTAATTTCTTTTTGAAGTCGATTTTTGAGTTAATTTCTTTTTGAAGTCGATTTTTTTCTTTTTTTTGATATCATAAGATATAACTTTAATTTCGGTAGTCGGTGGCAAAAAACTAAAACTAAAATACAAGACCTGAACTGAAATACCAAGACACCGACTTCCAAAGTTAAAGTTACTAAACTTACTAATTAAAGTTAATTTTGAGTTAATTTCTTTTTGAAGTCGATTTTTTTTTATTACATTTTCTTCGCTATTTCTCTACTAGTCGTCATCTCGGTTATCACCCACATATCACATATCATCACATTCACACAGTCCATACATCGTTTCTTTGGTCTTCCCCTACTCTTATAGCCATTGTAACATTAGTATTCAAAACTCTCCTCACGATATTTTTCTCATTCCTCCGTATCACATGCCCATACCATGACAACCGATTTCCAAGATTTTCCTTTCACTAGGGCTGTATATTCATAATTATATAAGTGTATCTCATCTGTACTACCACCATGTGCACCCTTCCACTAGTTTGTAAAGCAATTCACTTTAGTTCAACTTCTTGATTAAATTTTAAATCGTCTGGCAGAACTAATATCTCTGGTTGACATCTGTTCGTAGTGGCGCGAGCCTTGTACGAATGTCAGGAGTCATCACGTTGTCTGATGCCTCTAACTTTATTACGGGAAAACTTTCTGTAACGGCATTAGTGGTAGGTAATATTGAAGGGTTTTTGTCTATGGATATCGAAGGTTTGCTATTAATCTCTTATAAGCTAAGACCTCGCCTCTCATGCACGAGGTTTTGGGTTCAAATCCGGGCAAGTTCCAATGTGACATTTTTAATTCGTAAGTAAGTACTTTCTGAGTTTTTCTTGTATGTATATTATTGTTAGCGGTGAAGGGTTTATCCTTCTCTTCATCATGAGGAAATTTGTAATTACCTACCTTTAGTAAGAATATAGTACTTATAGTAAGAATTTATATAAACTTGAAATCGTTAATCGGTCTTTACCAAGCATGGTGACCAATGCTCGCGCTTTCTCTTTATGAGAAGAGGGCTTTGTCAGTGGGTAAATAAAAGGCTGGTACAATAGTACCAGCCTTTAAAATAACTAAATAAAATTGTAAGCTTTATAATAATAAAGCTTACAATTTTATTTAGTTATTTTCATGTTCTAACACATACATTATAGAATCTAATTACTTTATGGATCACTCTAAACTTTGAATTCTAAAGGTATTCACTCGATCATCCCAAAACAGCTAAACTATTAATTTGGGTCTTTGACATTCAGGTAACCGAACTCTCTCCGGGTTAGGTTAAAAGTTAGAACCCAGAATAATCTTGGTCCCAACAAAAAGTTTTCTTGGAATTTTAAATATTGAAATAAAAACTCGATTCTAATATTTATTTGTTTGATTGGAAACTTTTGGTTGGAGACATTTTCAACATTTCCGATTGATAAGCCTATAACAAAATGTCATTTGCTCTCAAAATCTCTCTTTCAATTTTCGATGAAAATAAAATAGGAAACCAAATTCATCAGTTCCGTGATAAACTCCGGAACTTCTCTATCCTCGTGACCTTAATAAGGAAACTCGAGTTTCGACGAGATTCTACTTTAGGCGTTATTCTCACTTGAACTTTTAAATTTAATTACTTAGGCACCTTCATAGGACTGTAGGAACCTCTTCCGCCAAAAATTGCTTAAAACTTCTTAGGTGCCTGCCTTCCCAGTGCAGTGCTGCGTAGCCTAGGGACACCGCCTTTTTTATGTCAAATATAGTATTTACGTCATTGCCTGTAAACATATAGTAGATGGCGAAAAACTAAAAAAAAAAGTAAGAAATGCATACTTTTTGCTGCTTTGAGCCTCAAAATGATTTATTATTATACTAATAAATTAAGGTTACAAAATATAATTGAGAGGAATACTGTCCCTATTACGGTCATCTCGCCAAATTGAAATGCAAATACGAGTAGTTTCGGCTACTATATTTTTTTCATATAAATATAGTATTTAGTCTCTAATATAGCAGGATACTATAATTATTATATAGTAGGGTTGGTAACCCTATACGTAGCTCTAAGCCTAGTTTATACGGTGCGATCTTATTGCCTATTATTATTATTATTATGAGCCTGTGTTCTCCACTGCAGGGCAAAGGTGGGAGCCCTTTCCACTTTTCATTGCCTATAGTATATCTTAAGTTGAAGCAACAACAAAAGTTGCGCCGTTTAAACAATGTTTAGACAATGCAAATCATTTGTTGCTTCAATTTTATTCTATGCCAAAGGCAAAAAACTTGCATCATGTAAATGAGGCTTTAGGTAATACTTGAGAGTATTTATCAAAAGTCCCATAAAGTCGGGTTGCACCTTTAATAGCTATAAATAGTTCAGGCTTGCAATTTCCTCTTTCTTAACTCAGTGTTGGAACTGCTGGCGCAAGAAATTGTGTTATGCAGGTTGTTGGCGCCACAATGCCTTGCTTATTCCTGTCTGGAGTCATTCCTTTGTTTCTTTAACTTGGTTTCGCAACATTATACTGAACTTTAGCCGACTGTATGAATTTGTTTTGAAGAATTGAAACTGATGTGTTTTTCTGAGTTATTGGCTTTATTTTTTGTTTTTGTTTGAGGTTTCTTCGTTTATTAGGGTGTAGTGGACATTAAATACTGTAAACAACATTCAGTTTAAAAAATAATATAGCTTTGTTGAGAAAAATATACATTTATGCATATGTCCTACAATGTAGAAGTTACCCAAATCATTCTTTAACGTAATTCGAGGACATGAACTAGAGACAAATTATAACTTAAAAATGTGTACTATTCCTAAAAAAGGTCCTGAAAATATTAGGTCTTTACCCATGAAATTGCTGTTTTACACAGAAAAAATCAAATTTTTTTAAGAAAATTTTGTGCTTTTAAACAAAGTATCGGTCATAAGTGAAGATGTACTTTTGCCATTTTAGTGGAAATTCGTTGATGGCTCTTCTATAAAAATCCTAGAGGGGGGAATCGATGAACTCTTTAGAAGCGTTTTTCACCGCCGTGTAGGATTTAAAATTTTTCTCCTGTAAAAAGTAATTCAAATTGCGAATAAAAATGGGGATAATTAGACCAAGGTCTGGTGAGTATGGTGGGTGTCCAAGAGTATCCAGTCGTTACTCCTGTAGTTTTGAGACGGCAGGTTGTGCGGTGCTTCGACGCGACTTTGTTGTTTTTGTTCAGCGAGTTCATACGGTACCCCCTATCCGAGCTTTTTTATCTTTCCAATTTGAGGGAAATGAATCAGTATCGATTTAGCACTTACGTTGAAGGCTGCTGTAACTTCCAACATGATTTAAGATGAATCTGCGTCCACTATAGCTTTCAATACATCGTTGTTCCGGTCGGCCACGAGGCTCATTGTTGAGATCAAAATTTCCAGAACGGAAGCGATCAAACCAAAAACGGATCGTACACATGCGGTACCATGTCCATAAACGTCGTTAATATTACTTGCTGTCTGTGCTACGCGGCTACGTTGGTGACCCGACGGAACTTGTATTAGAAAATATCGCGCAATTCCGATTTTTCCATGGTTACAGCAATAGCGATATTTAAATAAAAACAAATGAACAACTGAATTTGAAAAACAACATGCCATGCTATATTATAAAATTAATTTGAATTTGTAATTCTAAATAGAATGAAAGATATCGATCTTCACAATAGCCAGTATCAAAAATCGGCAATTTCATAGGTAAAGACCTATTATCCGCAAGCAAAATCTTAACATAACCTTACAAATAACAACAAAATGAAAAACAAACTATCACAGTAAAGCTGATAAAATAAATTCGCTGAAGAAATTTAATGCTTACATATTCTATTTCACGATAAAAATACGATTTTGATTCGAATTCTGCTTCAGGCTATGCAAGGAATGGCAAGGTAATATTTGAGAAAATATTTGTAACATCTTATTTTGTAAAATGCGAATCGTATGTAGATGCAGTTTATGTAGTAATGTTTATATGTTTTTTTTTTGTTTATTATATTTATTCGCATTTTGTTTAAAACTAAGTTTTTTTCTGGATCTTTACATTAATCACACTAATATTATAAAGGCGAAAGTTTGTGAGTGTGTGTTTATATGATTGTTACTTCTTCACGCTCAAACGACTGGACCAATTTTGATAAAATTTTGTATGAAGGTAGCTGATACCCTGGATTAACATATAGGCTACTTTTTATTCCAATATTCCCACGGGATCAACATTTACGCGGGTGAAACCGCGGAGTGCAGCTAGTGTATCATAAAGCGACTGATGTGAAATTTTGTATAAAGTAAAGGTCAAAGAAACGATGTAGAAACAGTCCATACATAGGTAATTATCTTCATTCATACAGATGAATGATGATAAAAGGTAAGGTGCAAAGAGTACACAGGTAACTACAGATGACATACACTTATAAAATTATGAGTATATAACCCTAGTGAACGGAAAATCTTGGAATTCGGTTGTCTTGGTACGGGCATGTGATACGGAGGAATGAGAAAAATGTCGCGAGGAAAGTTTTTAGTATGAATTTAACAATGGCTATAACAGTAGAGGAAGACGAAAGAAACAAATGACGACGATGGATGGACTGTATGAATGATCATAAAAGGTTTGACTACCAAGATGTCGACTAATAAAGAAGTATGGAAGTAAAATAATGTTGCGCCGACCCCAAATAAATTGGGTTAAGGGCAAGAGAATGATGATAATGGTACACAAAAAAAACATGATAAAAACACATACACACACATACATGATGATGTGAGATGATGTGTGTGTGTATGTGTGTGTTTGTGTGTGTGTGGTGTGTGTGTGTGTCATGTGATACATTAAAAAACTCCGCTAGATATTTTTACCCACTATTATCTATTATGGTTATGGATGGAGGCTTTAAAAGAAAGAAATAAAAAGTATTTATAACATTTTACATTTTACTTCAATTACGTAACACGAGAGAATTGACACAAAATTCATACAGGCTACAAAGCTAGGAACGTTATTGAGAAAAAAAGAGTCTGTAATTGAAGGCACAAAAATACCGTAACTATAATAAAGTATTTTCCTCAAAAAGCCGTCATTGTGTGCACTCTCGAACAACGAGCAAGATTGATTGATATATCAATGAAAAATAGCAGAAATGAGTGGTCTCCCTGCGGTCTGTGGAGCAAGTTACATACAATAGCTTTTAAATTAAAAGCTAATGGTTGCCCTTAGGGGTTCTGTTACCTGATGGTGTCTCATGGGCCTGCCATAATGTTTGATTTATTAATTTCGAATTTGGGAAACAGGAATTTTGACCTAGTTTTTACGTTGGATGTGAGTGGAACAAATGTAGCATTGATTTGTGTTGTGTTGAAGAAGACGGATATATTGGGAGTGTTTTGCTTGAAATATATGTAGGTATAGAGGGTAATTGGTAAAACATTAACAATCTCTTAACATTATTATTGTACTCATCATTATGAACAACTTTTCCTATGGCACCAAAACCTGAAATCGCGTCAATTTTGACGAGTTACACGAACATAAATGTAGGGAACAGCTGATTATTTCTTCGCGTTTTCAGGTTTAGTCCCATAGTAAAAGTTATTCACAATGATGACTACAATGACCTCTTAAGAGGTTGTTAATGTTTTACCAATAACCCTTTAAATGTACAAGATAGACACAAAAATGTACGCTGAGTTATTGTGCACGGTTTGTAAGCGTTAACAAATACAATCAGAATTTCTCGGATTCATATTAGCCCCTCGAAGTCAGCCTATTAGGTATATTGCTGGAAATAGAATTGGGTGCACGGCAATATGATTCTACGGGTGGGCTTCGAACTTAACTTCTTTGGATAAGATGATTTTTAATGGTAACTGACGTTAAGTATGGTGTTTCTTAAAACTAAACGAAGTAATACATAGAAACATTTCAAACTGTTGTCAGATAACTTTTTTTTCGTCACCGTATCTGAATGTTGGTCAAGAACGGTCGTTGGCGTGACAATCAAGTTTATAATGAGTGACAAATTGCACGGAATTGTCGCCGCGACAAGATAACAGTTTTATACGATTATTAAATAATCATCAGCTTTCATGGTATTGTTAGTTGGAGTTGAATGCAACAAAGAGTGTCCTTAAGATTATTGAGATCTTACATTTGCTTGAGTAAGTACCTACAGTACCCGGCGATAAATATTGCACATCGACCTTTGGAAAGAGACAATCGGCTAATTTCGGCTTCGTAGAGATCTCTGTCGCACGAAATACAAACAGTCCGGTATCTATTAGGAGCTGTTAAAACATGATTTTGATTTGCTTCTTTTGATAATTATTTTTATTCTTTGTATAAAATACAAAAAAAGGTAAAGGTCGATGTGCAATATTTATCGCGGGGTACTGTAACTGATATTGGAAACGCTGTCGTGATGACTTAGAGGCGTTCATGAGAGATTGGCCGGAGAATGCAACACACAGGGAAGAGTGGAAAGCTATGCCTAACCTTTGCCCAGCAGTGGGATAATAAATGTAAAAAAACCTTATTGAATAGTAACGTGGACAATGTTTACTTAGCTAATCTTTGAAGATTTAAGGCTCCTTCAAACAGGCGCGACTCGACTCGCGACACAAAGGCACCGCAAATCGCGCAACGAGCGGTGCATTTGTATCGCGCGCAAATATATCGCGTGTCGCGCCAGTTTGTAGGAGCTTTTATTGTCCAAGTTGTTCAAGTTTTTCTTTAAAAGTTGGTTGCTTACATAAGACCCCATTTACTGTCTGTGATTTTTTACACCGAGTTGTTTACAGACGTCAACTTGCACTAGAGGACATCGTTTAACAGGCTATGATAAATTAATTGCTTTATCAATCGATTATTGAGTTTTCAAAACGAATAGTTTACATTTTATTCCTGTATTTAGGTATATATTTACACGACAATAATATTTTGAATACTAGATGGGATTGGGTTGGGATTACTCTGAGAAGAAACACAGACATAAACAACAAACTCAGAGATCACTGTCTCATAGCATTGGGACAGAGCGTTTCAGCTTTCAAAACACACAACAACACCTAGGTAAAGGTACAAAAATTGAATTTATTATTCAAAATGCCATAAATAAAACGCATAATACATAATAACCCCATAAATTCAGTATTAAATACATATTTAATCTCCCAAAAGGGCAATTGTACCTACTTACAATTTTATCGAAGTTATTATTTGCGTTGAACAAACCGCCATGTTCAAATATTGGTGCAACTCCCTAGGGGAGACGTGGCACAGATGGTCCACTTATATTACCACCTTAACGCGGGGAACTTTAGGAGTAACGTAAATCGGTAATCAATATCTCTGCTTTGGCTACGTATCTTCTATAGTTATCCATAGAGACCCACTAGTTTATTCGTATAAATTGGCGCTTTTTATCATAAGCTCACGCCCTCTTTCCATGGAGGTAGGTAGAAACTACAGAACACTGCGCTGCAACATTTGTTTTTTAAATGTCGCGGCATCATGCTGAGATAGGAGCCTTTTGGCCTCGTATAGGACTTTCTGTTTAATTTTTCTTTTTGTTACTTTTTTATATAACTTGTTTTTTTTATGTGTTTTATGTCTTTTTTTTCTTTTCTTTCTTTCTTTTGTTTCAGAACGCCATCTGCTACGATCCTTATATATTCCTTTTACATGTTCCTTTTGCCTCGTTTACGTTCTGGTCATACACGCACGCTGGTTGCGAGTACTACGCACCTGACTTTTCTGAAGAATAATATCACCAATAAGGGCATTATATGTCGTCCTAGGGCGTCCCCTCCCGGGGTTTCCACTCACATCTGCCTTGTAAATACCTTTACTCTGTTAGTCGCTTTTCATTATTTTGTTGGTCCTCAATTTTTCATAAAAAATATCAATATCGTCTGTAGGTAGAAAAGTTGGCAAAGTTTAATGTAAAATGATAATTTGGAAGTCAAATGCTGTAGGTAGACACTTTTGTTTTTATACTATACTATTTTATCTGCAAATTTGGTACAGCAAACTACCGATTTTGTAGCTCACATCCATCGTAAGGCTAACTGCAAAAAAAGCTATGAAAACTCACACCAAGAAAAAGGTTAGCAATAAATCGAGTTTTTACATTAGTTTCTCCTTAAAAATGCTAGAACTACAATTTGTGTTAAATCTACTAGAATAAGTATTTAAACAACCCACAATTTAAGGAGCAATTCCTTCCTTTTTCTAAGAATCGATATTGCTTCCCCTTACAAAATACACTCCCGATAATATCTGCGCTTTTAAGAGCTTTAGCTCATCTATTCAGTTTATGGTTCAATCGACAACCTGTGCCAAAGATTTCATATCAGAATATTGCTCGTTTAAAAATACATTATTTTCTGAATACAAAGTAGGCTATAAGTTTAAAATTTTTCGCAGAAGAATTTCATTCAGTACAAAAATTTTAAAGAATATGCTTAGATAGTTTGCTCATGTTGAGAGGATGAATGAAAGGTGACTAACAAAAGGTTTATTTACAAGGCAGAGGTGAGTGGAAACACGGGAGGGGACATTCTACAAGGACGTATAGTGAACTTTTTTTGGTGATGTTAACCAAGCAAAAGGAGTATTTAAGGGTCGTAACAGGTGGCGTTCTGTAGTTTATTTCTAACCCCACGGGAAGAAGCCGTGAATCGTATACATATATGTAATAATTTCTTCGTTTTTAAATTGTGACTTAGGATGAAACTACAGTCGAATATTCCCATTCTACCCTAATAAAAAGGAAGAAGGATCACAATTGATTCTCATTTAATCAACCAGTCTATGACCGCTATTAATAGTGAACATTCAGCAATTATAATAGTAGAGCTATTTGTGGTCTTACGCTCATCTTGGGAAGAACATAATTACTAATTATGCAGGGAAAGTGGGTATGGAAGTACTATTTCTATAACTACCCATTTTTCTTCTCGAGTTTCCCAAAAAGTTACAGATATCTCGCGTTATCTCTACGATGGCTACATTGGCTACGCTTCGAAAAACCGCCTGGGGTAGGAGGTACCTCTGAAAATCCGAAAGGTGGTTCGTTAAACTTTATACCAACCTACGTATAACATTTAAAAAAAAACTTGAAAGTTCATACTGTTTTCTGTTCGTAAGCTTATCTGATTGTGAAGGAACCTTTATCGGAAACCGCGAACTACACATCGAAGATACACATCGATTATTTAAAGTCTTAATTGAAATGCAATTAAAACTTACCACTATCAATTTAATTAATCCGCAGTCTCTCAAAATCCATTAAACTCCAGAAATCTATATAGATTAGATGCACTAAGCCATGTCGGCTCCCAAATTCATTTCATCACTCATTCGGAGCGTGTGCACCAATCACTGACAAAGTTACTTGCACAGCTGCGTCGACCATGGGGATATCTATTCCACTACAAGTTTCTGGCTCATGCAAAGCTACGAAACTTTAGTTTTTAGGGTTCCGTAACCAAGGGATGCCAACGGGACCCTAAATTACTAAGGCTCCGCTGTCCGTCCGTCTGTCTGTCCGTCTGTTACAGGGTTGTAGAGTCATATTAGGGCTGTGTCTTTTGAACCGTAATAGGATATATAGGTACTTGAAATTTCAACCGAGTGTATACTACTATAGCAGCTATAACAACAAATAATAAAAATAAAATAAAGTTAATTTTTTTTTTCCTTTATTTTATTTAGTTGTTAAATAAAACTTTAAGTACTTTATACCAACTTTACTTTCACTACTTTAGTTTTTTGTCTTTTAAGTACTTTCCTTTTTTTATAACCATACAATAAACGTGTTTTTTTTTTATTTGTAGTAATAAATATTGTACGGTGGTACGGAACCCTTCGTATGCGAGTCCGACTCGCAAATGGCCTCTTTTTCGTCTACTCCGAATGTTTACGAACACTTCCGAAAGTTACGAGAAGTTTCAGTTTAAATATTACGACAGTAGTTGGTAGGAACAATCGCGTTTAATTCCAGTCAAGGTGTTTGATGTCCGTGTCAGAAGTTTTCAGTTCGCCTTCAAGTTGGACGCTTTTTGAATACTAAAGGTTTAATATTTATCTGAAATGGAGACTGAAAGGATCGCGGGAAAGACTTCGCCGCTTCGTTTTATATTTCTTTTAAAAGGCTTTTGATTTTTCAGGAGGTCATACTGTAAAATTGCTCAAAGGGTTCTAATTTCTTTGATATCTCAAGAGGTGAAGCTTTATATCTGGTTATTGCTTTGCAGCTGGTAGAAAATGTATCTATCTGACAATTAATATACCTAGTGGTTTTACTCACGCATACAGTCGGACACAATTCTGGTAGAACAATGTCACATCAGCTATTTCCCTGTGAAATCTTGTTAAAATCGGTTCAGCTGTTTTGGAGATTACCTAGCCGGAACAAACAGACAGGCAGACAAAAAAATAAAAAATAGTTTTTCTGTTGTAAGTACCGTATGTATACTTTCATATGCATCTAGTAAAAAGAGATTACAAGCAGACTCTTTAATTTTAATTATAAATGTATAGATCACATCTGCATGCATTTGTGAAGACTAGTCGGGTGGTCATATTAGTGCATACAAGACTCTTAGAATGTTGATGAGCTCATAAGTTAATGTAGCTTTATTATCATGAGTCTGTCTGTGTGTGTATCAGTTGTCAAGTTCAATTCGATCAAAGACATTCAAATTCATTGTTACCGTCTTGATGGATGTTTCTTGATTCTGGTATTTTGTCCGACTAAATCTCAGTGAAGTATAGTCCGTGCGGAACTAGTTGGCCGCGCCTTAGGTATGTGAGCGGTGGGACGGCGGGGCGGGGGCGCTTGCTGTCGTTAATCTCATGTGTGTTGCGAACACTAGGCAACCCGCCGCCTCACCCCCGTCCCCACCTAGGGCGCGGCCAACTAGTTCGGCGCGGATTACCTATAGCCGCGTCGTCGTCCCTTTGAGTTAGAAAAGAACCCCAGGTACTTGTTGACAGGCCTACGCTGTCCTCCCATACCTACTGTAATTTGAAAACATTGTGAAAGCCAATTATTTTTAAAAAGAGTAACCGTGAAGTTTCTTGCCGGTTCTTCTCCATAGGAAACGACCAATTGGAACCATGCACCTAGCTTCTGACGTGCCCATGCAGGTTTATGTAAAATAAAATATTTTGATTTTGATTTTTGAGCAATGCTGCTTGGAGGCATAGATATTATGTAGATACTCCATAACATCACGTATCGTTTCCTAAAGGGTTGGGCAGGGTCAGCGGGATTGTCCGAAAGGGTTACCGCTGGCCCGGAAAATAAAGGGCTAAGGTAGGAACACGGGTGGGTTTTAGACAGTAAGAGTCTGACACTCCCTTCCGCTACACCCAGAGCGGGAGGGGTCATTTGATGATTTCCCATGCTGAAAAAAAAAAGGTTAGGCAGAGGTACACATTTATTTATTTATTCTTTATTTAAAACGGTCTACAAAAACTTACAGAAATTAAAGACAGTTTACACATACATATAAAACATCTTAATATATATAAATTACGTGTCACGATGTTTGTCCGCGATGGACTCCTAAACTACTTAACCGATTTTAATCAAATTTGTACACCGTGTGCAGTTTGATCCAACTTGAAAGATAGGATAGCTCACATCTCCATTTATAATCGCAGTATTATTTTATTGCACAAAAACGTTAGCCACAGCAACGCGTGGCCGGGTCAGCTAGTTAAATATAAAATCAAGTAAAAAGTTAACCACACTGCCCACCCATAATATTTCCCCAGCTGTTATGTCCTATGTAATATGTGGCGAGCCCAATTGCCATCAACTAGGCACAAATCCAAGGCTATTACTAAGAAATTCCTGATGGAAAAACCAATGACGCCTTACCCAGGAACTGAACCCAGTACTTCACGTTCAGCAGTAGCGCTTGCGACCATTAGACCAACGAAACAGTCAATCTAAATGAGTCAATTTGATAAAAATCATGAATGCCGCTGAATGTAATATTCAGGTGCTTAAATCTATTCATCGTTCGCACAATATGGTAATCCGGAATTGAAATCATCATAATTTTAGCCCAGTGACTGTCATAACAAACAGTTATTGCGCGTAGGTATTGGATTATTGATTACAGTATTATCTATGCTGTTTATGTCATCACTCGCAATTTTGATCAGAATGTATTTAATCGAACATCAGATAATCCTCATTTGACTCTCAGTGACGACATGGTTGGCGCAGTGGCTGAGCGATCGACTGCTGCGCTGAATGTCGTGGGTTCGATTCCCGCGCGGAACAAATATTTGTATTGCCTACAGGTAGTTGTTCCGGGTCTGGCTGTTTGTGTATGTATTTAAATGTTTTAAACGCACCCGCGATACAGGAGTAATTCCTAGTGTGGGGCAACGTTTTTTAAAAAGATAAGATAGATAAGATATTTAGCGCTCCTAAAAATATTATTGAACACATTTATAATGAACGCGCCTCTTTTTGTGAACCTCATATAATTACTATTCTGGGATCCCAAAAATACTAAATAGCCAAGTGCGATCGATGGATTGGATGTACCGTAGTTGGTCATAGTTTTAACCTAACCTAAAGTGTTTTGTCGGTGTGCTCTAGCTTAGTTCATCATCATCATTTCAGCCGAAAGACGTCCACTGCTGGACATAGGCCTTCCCCAAGCACCTCCACTTCGACCGGTTCTGTGCTTCTCGCATCCAACGGGTTCCTGCGGCTGTCACAAGGTCGTCGGACCACCTTGTGGGATGCCTTCCAACGCTACGTCTTCCGGTATGCGGTCGCCACTCCAGAACCTTTCTGCCCCATCGGCCATCTGTTCTGCGTGCAATGTACCCTGCCCACTGCCACCTAAGTTTGGCAATTCTTAGAGCTATGTCGGTTACTTGTTACTAGTTTAGTTATTGCGACCAATTCGGCTCGCGCGTAGTGGGTCTGAATTCTAACTTAACCTAACCCGTTTGGTCGGGGTATCCTAGCTTAGTTACTGCGAAAAAATACCAGAAAGTAAGAAAGCGGCTCATATATTTTAAAAAGTTTGCATCACTAGAAGCCCAAAAAGCTCCAACAGTTTCCTTAATTTTAAATAAAACTGGTCAAGTGCGAGTCGAACTCGCACACCGAGGGTTCCGTGCAAATTTGTAGACATGTTACTACAAATTATACGGGTTTCTGATTTTTGCCTAGGCTTGTGCTACATGAAATTGCTTCTTGCCAAGTTTCATGATTCTAGGTCAACGGGAAGTACCCTATAGGTTTTGATTACCTTGCGAGTGTCAAAATATGCGGCATAAATTGAACATAAACGCCCGTATCTTTTGATTGCGTTGACATAGAAATTTGATTTTTTCACTGCTTCAAGTGATTGCAGCTCTGAGTGTTTGATATTAATTTCAACTTGACGACTCCATGCGTTCTTGAGAAAAACGGTCTTGACAGACGGACGAACAACGAAGTGATCTTATAAGGGTTCCGTTTTTCCTTTTGAGGTAGGGAACTCTAAAAAGAGTGAATCATTTGAAGGTCAATAAGTTTTCAGAGGATCATTTAAATTTTTCCCATATTGACCCGAATGCTCCATTTGCCTTGCAGAGCAGCCATGAAAAATATTTGGGTGACCTAATTCATAAGGTGACCCCGCGAAGCAATTTAAACTAACCAATTGTATGCACTGTGTTCTGCTGATCTGAATTAAGTTTGGCAATTTAAATAAAGACCTTCACCCATTGATGTAATGTTTGAAGCATGACATCCAGTTCCCATTTCGAGCAACAGATAAGTACCCTAGCCTAGGTTACTTATCTGTTGCTCGAAATTCCACGTTATCTGAGAAATCAGCTAAAGGCGAAAATTAATGGGCCGTTTTCCAACGATGTTGGGGTCGGCTTTCAGTCTAACCGGATGCAGCTGAATACCAGTAATTTAAATGAAGCGACTGCCTATCTGACCTTCAAAACCCAGTTCCTGGGTAACACGATACCAGGCTTCTGACTACCCGTAACGACTGTTAAAGATCTACGAATGACAGCCAGGACTGAGGGCTTAATGTGCTTTCCGATGCACCCGATTTTGGTTATAATATAACATAACCTCGTTAGGTGTTCCTTAACACTGAAGATCAACCCATGCGGCAACTCCCACCAAAAGATGCAATCTATTAGGTATTTAAATCAGCATGAGACGTCTGAAAACTAAAATAGTCTCGTAAATTCCAGTCAAAAGGAAATTTACTCAAACAGAAGTAAAAACTTCCTAATTTCTTTCGTTTAATTAATCAAAACTCAGTTGTCTAAAACAAAAGCTGGGTTTAGTCTAGAATACTGCAAAAACACTTTTCTTCAATTATTTCCTAGAAACAAAAGTAAAACGACACTGATAAATGAGGTTTTTTGTGTCTTAGACTAATTAATTAGAGGCTGCGCTCGGATTGGGCAGCTTTAAAACTTCGTTAAGTAATGACCTACACTTAGATATTTAAAGTTTTGATTGTTAAATACTTCAATATGAAATATCTCTTCCTGTTTGGTAGTAAAATTTTATTCATCTCTTAAGGGGACTACATGACCTAAAGCGCAGTCACTGTTGGACTGCATAGAAAAAAAAAGAAGCGCGATGACACAATGCTGATAATTTATTGCAAAATATGAAGCACTAGCTATTTACAAAAAAAATCTATTGTCTGGACTAAAAAATTAAAACACTAGTGCTTTAGTATGTTGCTTGTAGAATAATCTGACAAAAATCAGAATGATTGTATGTATATTAGTATGATTTTATTGTGAAAAAAAAGAATTTTAAGGTATCTTCATGATTTTTTCTATCATATCAAATTAGTTGTATTATGTTTTCAACACACTATCTAACTAGCATATATATGAAGTCAAGTTGCTGTAGTCGATCATATACTTTTAGGCATTATAAAACTTGCGTTTTTTTAGTTTAGGTCCTGTAGTCCCCTTAAATAAATTGCATACTATAGTTTTGTATAATTTAGAAGCATTTTTTAAATTTTTTAAATTTTGTAAATTTAAGAACCACGGATCCGTTTATTATGATTTTTTGATGTTGACTAAGAAAGAGCATGGCAGTTGAGAATGTGCCATGCTCACTTAAATGTCTCACTGATGGTGGCGCGTGTGTTATTGATGAGACACGGGTCTTCAAATTTCATCATAAAAATCTAAAATTTAGGATCAATTTTGGATTCATCATAAAATTTAGGATCTTCAAATTTTGTGTTTAGGCTGACGATTGAAAATTAATTTATACGTGTCTCAGCGTTTTAGATAATTCCACCCCCAAAAGGTTAAAAAGGGAGATGAAGTTGTATATGGAACGCGCGGTCCGATTAACTCGAAACTCAATATTTATACTTAAGACTAAAAATAAAGAATAACGTGTATCAGGGTTTTTCAAAAATCTACCACTAACGGGGTGAAAAGTTAATTTTACAGACAGGGATTGGTATAAATAATCTTTAAGTCAATGTATAGAAACATCCCAGACGATTTTAGAAAATTCCACCCCTATGGGGATAAAAAGAGTCGGTACAGTTCATATGCAACATTTTATTCATTTGGTTATTAAACTTGAAATTTGCCAATATTTGACTCAGTAAATAATAAAGATTGTCACTTTTAGTTTAAAAAAAACCTCTCACAGAGGATTTAGGGGGTGACAAAGTTGATAGGTTAGAAAAATATGTAACCCGCTGTTGGATTCACTCGAAACTCGGTACTACTAACACAAAAAATAAAAAAGTATGTGTTTTAAAGATTTTCAAAAGTCGATTCCTACCAAGGTGGAAAAGGGTAATAAAGTTTAAGGGGTGGATTTTACTGCTTGCTTCGATCAACTCGAAAATGGGTATGGGTCTTTGAGTCAAGTTATGAACAAATCCCAAATGATTTTTCAAAATTCCACCCCGCCACCCCCAGGTGCAAAATCTGATCCCTTTGATCTATAAACTTAAAAATTTGCCCTTAATACTTATTTATCTAAATAAATGATTAAGATCATAAACATACCTACACTTTCGAAATTTTTAGAGGAAAGTACCAATTTCACGCGGACGTAGTCGCGGGCAGAAGCTAGTCATGTATAATCATCACCGTTTAAGGGATTTGTTGATTTTTTATACACTGTTTAATTTTTTTATTTTTTTCTGTAAATTGGGCTGTATACAACATTATTCATTACACGACACGATCCATGTTTTATAGCAAACGACTATTCTGACCCCCGCAATATTGGAAACCATGTCACATAAAATGAAAATTGAAGAATAACATAGCCCGTTCGTTATCTGACGCAATCTATAAAAGTCAAGCAAAGGGATTAGATTAAGCTTTTCTGTCTTATCCTGTTCGAGTTCTATTAAAAAGTATTATTTTCTACTTTCTTTGTTCGCAATCGGGATGAAAATCCCTTATTGTAAGGCATTCTTCAAACAATAGAAACATCATTAGGTACTTAGTATTTATATTAGAATCCATACTAATATTATAATCTAGCTGATCCGACGCACTTAGTACCACTTCAGAATCATCAATCAGTCAATCTGTTCTCGAGATATGTTCGAAAAAGCCGTTCCATACAAAATGTATGAGACAATTAATTATCTTCATTATTATTTTTATTGTGAATGTTTCCTGTGTTTTAATAGTTATTCTGCAATTCGGGGTGGAGACAAATCCAATAAACCAAAGATCATAAAAATCGGTACAGCCATTCTTCCGTTATAAATGGTGGGACTAACCCGACATTGTTTTATTTATATAGAGGAACTCTGTCTGTCAGGGACTTGAAAACGAAATTACCTAATTATTTCGTTCCTTTTCTACTAATGTTATCGTATAACGTTCCAAAATTTGTAACGATACTAAAACCTAAAAATATCAATAACGTTACAAAGAAAAACGATATAGAATATAATTTTCGTAGAACAATATATTATAAGTAACGTTATAGGTATCAGTAACATTAAACTTATCTGCTTGTAATAACGTTACAAGTGAAACGTTACAGATTGACCCAATCTGTAACGTTTCACTTGTAACGTTCGCTACTTCACGTATACACTATAGAGCAGAGTTGTTAAGTCGCTCGTAAGAAAATATTACCGCTTGTAACGAGTGCATTTAGCGATATTTAAACGCGATTTTCCATTGAACACAGTACACATTGGTGTGTGTTAAATGCGACTTTCCATTGAACACACATTCATACATTGGTGTGTGTTAAATGCGACTTTCCATCGAACACACAGTCACACATTGATGTGTTTTAAATGCGACTTTCCATCGAACACACAGTCACACATTGATGTGTTTTAAATGCGACTTTACATTGAACACACATTCAAGTATGCTCAATGGAAAATCGCATTAAAACCACTCTTTTTCAAAACATAATTACAGTTAAATCTTCCAATGTTCATGGTTTATTTAGAAGATATTCGTTTGTAAATGAAATGTCGTACTGGCTGCTAAGTTCTACTACGTCCAATAGCTATCCATGTATTTCATTAGCACCACTATAAATCTTTTGTATACAAATTGAATATGAATGCCCTCACCGTATCTAATGGGGAATTAATTGTACCCACATTTTTTATTAATTTGTATGGGGAAACACATCATAAAGTGATTTGTTTGTTAATAACTTCGATGCGAGATTATCTATTGATTGTGGAATGACTATCAAATATTTACTTAAAATCTATGTATATCTATCTATACGTACATATTATGATGAATTAAAGTCACTTTAAGTGTCTGTCTGTGTGACCATGTTGTTCTTCTAAACCACGCAACGGGTTTAGATGCAGTTTTCAGCACCATTTAGAGAAATTATTTCGGTGTGATGAGTAATAAGCATGAATATTTAACTTAAATATAATAAAGAAATTTCGATATTTTTAATTCGTAAAAATTGTCTGAAGTAGGTTGATAACGATTACATAATATTAATGTTTCGTGTAAGTACATGCTTTCGAAGTCAAGTCAAGTAACGAAGAGTTAGAGAAAACAAAAGAATAAGGGTTCGAGTTTTGTCAGCAACCGTAATGCCAGACCAAGCCAAGTTTTAGCTTCCCCTACGATAATTAGGTGCAACCCTATTTTCTATGTGTAAATATGCTTTCTGTGAAAGTTAAAGAGTTGCAGTAGTTAGGTTGTGGAGGTCAGATAGGCAGTCGCTCCATGTAAAATACTAGTATTTAGCTGCATCCGTTAGACTGGAAGCCGACCCCAACATAGTTGGAAAAGGCTAGACGGATGATGATGAAATAAAAGAGTTGCAGAAAAAGAAGAAGGGTTAGAATTTTATCAGCAAAGTATTAGCTTCTGTCCTGAAAATTACAAACCTATTTTCGCGCCCTCGCTACTTCACCTTAACTACTTAATACCACGATAGGTACTCCATACTTACTATTCCTCGCAAGTGTACGCGTCGACTGAGAGACGGGTTACTACAAGTAACTTGCTGTACCTGACTGATATGCGTCGCAAGTGTCGCAACGCCACGTACAGCTAATTTGTATGAGGAAACGCGCCGTCTCGTACTGAAATTACGTATCGGGAGGAGTACTATCTACGATGCGCTTATGTATTATAGTGCAAGCAAAAAAGCGCGCTACGTGCTGCAGCTTTGGAAGTAAGAATTTGTTGGATTTAATTTCGGTATTTGGAGAGTGGGTTTACTTTAGTAGAATTAATCGATATTGGGTTTCCAGCTATGTTCCACAAGGAATACTGGTCATTAAGACCGTTCACTTGGATAAAATGACGTAGGAACTTGAAATGTTTCGGTTACTGCCATGTTCTGATACAAAGTATATTGTTTTAGTGTCTTACAAGTAAAGGTCATCACTCATTATCATTATACAGTATGTTAACTAACAGAGGGCGTTCCCGTTAACCCGCAATAGTATAGCATCCATACATGCTAAAAAAAATATTACCATTCGAAAATAAAATGTTTTTATTTTTTTTTATATTAAAATATTCACTAAAAATCGTAAATTGATACTCTATTTATTTAATTAATTCTAATGTATTTAATTAAATAAATTCCGACATTGCTGTCCTTCAAGTACGCGTGTACAGAGTGTTTCTTTAACGTATCAATTTACGATTTTTAGTGAATATTTTAATATAAAAAAAAATAAATACATACATTTTATTTTCGAATGGTAATATTTTTTTTAGCATGTATGGATGCTATACTATTGCGGGTTAACGGGAACGCCCTCTGTTAGTTAACATACTGTATAGGGTCAAATTTAATTAGCTAGCAAAACTCCGCAGACGTGTTGGGTTTCGATATCTTAACACGATTTGACGATTTTTTTGTGAAGTCACCGAACGCAGTCAGTGTACAATGCGCGCCACGAAAGATGAGACTTGACCCCGCCTCCCCCGCTCTTTCCGCCGCCCCTATGACGTCCGGTCCCGTCCCGCACTCAGACCTCATACCGCTAAAGATACCTAAAATCGTGTTCTGCGCAAGTCAAACCACGTGGTGTGTCAAGTCTCATTTTTCGTGGCACACATTGTAGTCACTTGAAATATCAGCTTTTTATTGTGTAAGCTTCTCAGGCGTGATGGGTATATCGATATATAAACACGGCAAAACTAAAGAAAACATATTTTCTCAACTCATACTTGAAATAACAAAATATCCAACGGCCGTTGAACACCAAACAAAAACATTAAATATTTTTGAAGTGAAAACTTCTTTAGGCACGTTGGGCATTTATTGAGATGGGAAAAAACTATGAACTCGCGCCACTGTTACCGTAAGCGACACCGCGCGTGTTTTGTTTATAAGACGATTAAAAAAATACCCGCTTCGAATGTGCTCGGCTGTCCTCGGGACCGAGTACACTCGGTTTTAATGTATATCCGATACATCAGTGAGTGATGATATTCTGTTTGTTTTGTTTTCACTTATGTCGGCACTCCCGGAGTGCCACTGTTTTTTTTTTTAGTGTTTATATGTCAGTAACCGTCACGTCTGCGGAGTGACGCTAGCTAATTGAATGTGACACAGTATAACCGCACCGCTCTAGGACAGTAACCGCCCGTCACCACCTCGAAACATTCCACTTGTCGCTAACGCTGACAGCTCGCAGGCAGTGCGCTGCCCTTGAGCTGTCCACTATTCTGTATTTTCATCGTAAAATTTACTTTAAGGCAGTTGATTTACAATCCTAACTTGAATGACAAGTTATTTGCTGTGTCAGCCCGGTTCCATTATAATGAGTGATCACCTTTAAAGATAGGTACTAACTAACTTTGATGACCGACTTGGTCAGCAAAGTTAGTAAAAAGGTAGGTAATACGCAAGGCTACAAACACGAGGACTCTCAATCGCGCAGACAACAGGATCTCCTCAAATAAAATAAGAAATACCGGCTTAAAGAAAAGAAAATCCCGACTTTTTCGCCGTTCATAATCTGCCAAATCTTTTTTAGGATACCGTACATCAAAAGGAAAAACGGAACCGAGGAAAAAAAATAATAAGACTCCGGAAGATCACTTAGTTGTCCGTCTGTCAAGACACTTTTTCTCAGGAACGCGTGGAGTTATCATGTTGAAATTAATATCAAATACTCAGGGCTGCAATCCCTTGAAGCAGTGAAAAAATCAAACTTCTAATTCGACGCAATCAAAAGATGCGGGCATTTATGTTTTGAATCAAAAAATCCTATAAAGTACTTCACGTTGACCTAGAAACATCCAATTTGGCAAGAAACAATGTCGTGTAACACAAGTAAAGGAAAAAATCCGGTTACCGTAAATTTATACGGAACCCTCGGTGCGCGAGTCCGACTCGCACTTGACCGTTTTTTTGAAGTGAAAACTTCTTTAGCGGCGCTGTGTACTTTTTTTGGAATGGGTAAAAACTTCTAAATTCGCGTCAGGTCACGTGACCCTGATCGTAAGATTCGTAAGACGTAAAACCGTAGACAGAGAATACTATAGACGCCTGCAAAGCGTGTCGCAGAAAGAGAAAAAACAAAAATACGTCACATATTTAGGGTTACCGTGTGAGGAAAAATTTACCCCACAATTTATGAAAGTGGAAGAGAAAGCTTGAAAGTGACTGATAAATCGATTATCATCGGTATAAGCATGTGATGTATGGAAGAAGACATGCTCCTGAACTCCAATAAATTGCGTTAAGAGCAGGAGAGAGTGACGACGTATGATGATGATGTGATTCTAAATACCTGCCATTCCTTAGATGATAGTAGTATCTGGCTTTGTGAGTAAATAATACAACAAATTTATTTTTAATTAGCTTTATTAATTAGATTGATTGCCCTTTAAATAAAACAAGCTTCGCATAAATGTTTCAATTATTTTTCTTCTTTTTATTTAACATTTTTTATGTCTGCTGCAAATTTTTGATGACGGTTTTGGTGTCCAATCTGTTCGTCCTGTAGCTATGATTCCGACGTAAATCACCACCTTCAGGAAAACTGTAACAAGCCATTAATCTTTCAGATATAATTAACTCGCTGCGCCCCGTGATTTCACGCGCATGTGTCTCGGTTCCGTGAGAATATTGCGATAAAAAATATCCTAAGTCCTAACCCAGGTCATAGTTCACCGATGTGCCAAATTTCATCCAAATCCGTTCAACCATTTTAGCGTGAAAGCGTAACAAACAAACCAACAAATAAACTCACTTTCGTATTTATAATATTAGATAGAATTAGGATACACACTGCAGAATACAGATTTCCCATAAAAGTGGGTAATAATTTATAGAAAAGTTGGCAACACCTAAATTCTTAAGTCAGAACTTAATAATTGTTAGTTTTGTGCTTTTTATCGATGAATTTACGTCTAGGGTACATTATACTTAATGTATGAACACAGTAAAAAGTTATTGATAGCCTAGTTACTGATAAAAAGTGCTACACTTACGAACGAAAGGACAAATCTGGCATTTTTGTTCCACTATCACTTTTACACCTTAAAACGCTACACCGCACCATGCTTTTTTTTTAAATGATTGAAATATTAAGTCTAAATTGTTCACAACATAAAATAACATAAATTAATAAACATAAAGCACATAAAAACTGAATTTTACAAGAAGACGATAACTATCTGCACGATAACTGTCAAACTTTGTTTACCAAAGTACTATGCTAACCTTCAAAATCGTGGCACGCGACGTGAAACAAAAAATCTCATCGTTCTGTCTCATTTCTTTACACGATATAGGCGTAATTTGCTCTTTTTCTTGTGTGAACGTGACAAAAGACATCAATTTGTCTATAGTATTCTCTGTCTACGCGTAAAACGAAAGACGCGCGTTGTTGAGGACAGCGCCATCTATGCACATCGGGAAGAACTACGAGGGCCTCGCGTACTAACTACGTAGTTCATCCAACAAAGACGAGATGGCGCTAAACCACGGATATATAACTGACGACGAGCTCCATGGGCTTGCTTCTCTTACCACTGCCGCGACCAACACCACGAACTGAAGTCTATCCTGTGTGCTTATTTGTAAATCTGAATAAATTCCTTTCACGAGAAGAATAAACCAGTCACTTTGGTCATCATACCTGATTTGCAAAAAACCCTATAAAATAAGGAACACACCTTAACACGCGTGTTTTGTTTATAAGACGATTCACAAAATACACTCGTAATTGTTCAAGTTTTCACTTCTGTCGGCACTACCGGAGTGCCAGTTTTTTTTTCTACGTTAAGGTTCAGAAGCGAATTATGATCAAACAAACCGTCACGGTAACCGATTCCTAACCAAAACTGTCCCCAATGATTAATGTAAGAACAACAATCGCTCAACCGCCTAATATAAACTCAGCTTCGTTCCGCGACTATCTGCCATTATCATGCCGACTCATCGGAAGGGAACGATAAATCTTATCAGATACGATTTATCTTATAAACCTACATTAACGGGGATTATTGACGTTTAGGAGAAACTGTTGTTGAGACGTTAAGGAGAATAATTAGTAAGGTTCTAACAATGGTGAATGTTAAAGTTTCTTCGGAAGTCAGCTGCTCTAGGAAAGATTGTGACTGAAATTCACACGCTCTTTTCGTTCCATTATACGCAAACTCACTTCTGACACAAACATAACATGTCGCTGTAACTTTGTTAGTTTTTTCTGTTTGTCCCAAATAAAATATTTTTCTTACTTTCTCAGTACCGGCACCGTACACAGAGATTGACTACACTGCCTACCCATAATCTAATTAATATTGCTAGTAATGTTTAAAACTAACCCCTTTAAAAACGTTGATTAAAGTTAAGTAGTAATTAGCGACTGTTAGACTATACAGTTTTGACGTTTACATAACTTTAATCATCGTATACATATAAATAAACGCCATAATCTCCAAAAATGCGTCAGTAATGATATCGAGAATTAATGCAGGGTAACAGCAAAGTGATCGGAAGTGACCACAAGCCAGGAAGTTAAGGGCGATGACCTGATGAGGGTTGCGGGAAGCCATTGTGTGCTGTGACCCAAAGTTCTGGGAAGGTTTAATTTTAGACAGACCTTTTTCCGCCAGTGCACTGCGGTGTAACGTAGGAATAATAATATTGTTTACTCACTTTACTTGATGCTTGGATAAAAAGCCAATGCCTGTCTCCTTAAAGCAAACTCCCCATGAATTTACCAAACTTGACAATCAGTTTAAAAAACTAAACAAGTAAACTGACTTTCACAATTATTAAAAATACTAGCTTCTGCCCGTGACTTCGCCTGCGTTTACCGAGATAAAAGTACGAGTATCTTATGTGTTAATCTATGTTATAAAATATATGTGTGCCAAATTTATCCAAATCTGTTTCGTCGTTTTTGCGTGATAGATTAACAAACATCCAAACTTTCACATTTATAATATTAGCAGGATATTAAATAAACTTTCAAAAATTTGGTGCCAAGAGTTAAAATTATGAAGTAGGTTAATTAAGCCACCTCATTTATTTTCTCATTTCTGATTCGATCACGCAGGGAAGCTCCAAGCATAGCCTTCTCCATTGCCCTTTGGGTGACTTTTAGCCTTCTTATAAGGCCCATTGTGAGCGACCACGTTTCAGTGCCATAATTATGTCATCACTGGCAACACGCACCGGTCAAAGACTTTCGTCTTTAGACACTGCGGTATGTGGGACGAGAAGATATTGCGTAGCTTCCCGAACGCTGCGCAGTTGAATCGGAGCAGGCGCAGAACCAAGGTAACCGACATAGCCCGAAGAATTTCCAAACTTAAGTGGCAGTGGGCAGGGTAATGTATGCTTGCAGAACGGATGGCCGATGGGGCCGAAAGGTTCTGGAGTGGCGACCACGTACCGGAAGACGTAGAGTTGGAAGGCGAACGAGGTGGTCCGACGACCTTGTGAAGGCCGCAGGAACCCGTTGGATGTGACAAGCACAGAATCGGTTGAAGTGGAGGTGCTTCCATCAGTGGACGTCTTTCGGCTGAAATAAAATGATGATTTCTTTTCTGTGGAAATTCCAGAAGAGGTTAACGATTTTTTTAAAGTGATTGAGTAACAATGTTCACTATAACAATAATACTGCATCAACGAGATTTCCCAAAGGATTTAAGGGGTCACGTAGCCTTCGATTTACGTGGAAGCAAAAATAACTACGTCATAGTTTCAGTGCCTTCACATCCTGCATTGGTCCAGAGTAGTAGTTCTTCGTCAAACGTATAAATATGCAGCGTACGCGCAACGCCAACGTGACGTGTTTTCCGATACGGCTACAAACAAATAGCAAAATCAAAGGGAATATCCTGCCTGAAAAAATGGACTCAATGTTCCAATTTTGAATTGTTTCTTTTTTCTTTTTCAAAACTACGTGTAGAATAGGAAGTTTCCGGGATGCATTTATTTTTCTGTTGACTTGCATCGATGGTGCGTTCACTGCTCCATTATTTATTGAAGTGACATTATACCTATTTTTGTAATGAAGAATTTGAAGACTATGTGGGTCGTTGTTTTCTTTATTTTTATTGTCACATTCATTTAGTTTTAATCTTAATCATAATCCGGCTGTTCGAGTAATTTATTTGGAATCATTTGTTCGACAGATGATTGCGAACAACAATACAGTGTTGCTGCGAACAATACAGTGAAGCATGCAAAAATCTACACCTCCGCTCTGTGCATACACGCTCACACGCACACATTTGCAACCATTTACAATCAAACTACACCTAACTATGTGCACACATGTTTACGAAACCGGCCTCACTTTACTGTTGACAGCTCTCGGTCTTGGTTTTTTATTTGGTCTGATGTTGTGGCGCGATTCTAACCTTTCGACCCTCAGAGTCCAGTTGGTCTTCACCTTCAAATACTGCATGACTTCCTCAGTTAAATATAATATTGTTCCACTGCTGGGAAAAAGCCTACCCAATATTCTACCACCCTTCCTTGTGCTGTGCCATCTCTTTCTACATCATTTATCAAGAGTTTCTTTGTAAGGTATTTGTAACTTTTCTACTTAAAAAGAAGAGCTTAAAAAATGTTTGTCTTTAATAATACCTACTTCGAAGAAGACATTAAGGTAATCTTTTAGATGGAAAACCTAACATACTTTGACAAAAATAGTATATCTTTGTACATTTATATACTTTTAACAAAATGCGACCTACATGTCTCCTCACGTTGGCGTAATAATCTAGGTAAATATAACAGAAAACATTTCTAAGAAGAATTACTTGGCTCAATTTTGCGAGATACATTTTTGCCTTTACATAATATTATAGTATAAAACTAGGTGTGCCCGCGACTTCGATCGCGTGCTTGTCGGAAAACAAATTGGATTTCATGGGTTTTATTTTCTTTGCGTGGAACCCTATTTTTTTGCTAAAATAAAAGTAGCCTAAGTTGCGCCTTATAACATCAGTTATTCTGCCAGTGAAAGTTCCGTCAAAATCAGTCCTGCCGTTTCGGAGATTAGCCGGAACAAACAGACAGACAGACAAAAAAAAATAAAAAAAGGTTTTTTGTTATAGTACTGTATATACTTTTAGTACAACACTATTAATTTGACATTACAAACAGACACTTCAATGTTATTTATTTGTATGTATGTATGTAGAGATAAGACAAAATTGAAAATACGGACCTATATAGGTTTCAGCTTAAGTAATATTTTATTCTGACAATCGTGTGCTTGAAATCACTGAATCGGCTTATTTAAGTAGATCATGTATCCTTTGAACAGAAGATCAAAATGGGTCAGTAGAGCTTATGGTTTATTTTTTGTTTCGCTCATTTTTGATCTTCTATATTTTTCTTCTGAATACCCCAATTATGTTCCTTTTTTTTGGTTTGATCTTTGTGTTGAAATAGTAAGAAATCTAACCTGTGTATGTACTTGCTAGTTACATTCGATTCCCATAGGTACTTACTTTGTCTTGTAAAGATGCACCAGCTTTCCTGGATGCATAAAATGAAAACGTGTTCGTCAACCAGGTACAGTACGCGGCGATAAATATTGCAAATCGACCTTTACCTTTTTTGTATTTTATACACAGAATAAAAATAATTATCAAAAGAAGCAAATCATAATTGTTTTTACAGCTCCCAATAGATACCAGACTGTTTGTATTTCGTGCGACAGAGATAACGCTCTACGAAGCCGAAATTAGCCGATTGTCTCTTTCCAAAGGTCGATGTGCAATATTTATCGCCGGGTACTGTAGCAAACTTTAAATGAGCACAGGATCCGAATATGGGACAATACATGTCATGAATTCGAGAGGCTTATGGCTAAGTTATAACAGCCGCACGGGTCGATTGATCAGGTTAAGTTACGCTTTTTGCGGTTGGTACGTAGATGGGTGACCATCTTTACATACCAAGACCCCTCTGTGCCTCGGAGAGCACTTTAAGCCGTTGGCCCCGGCTGTCATTCGTGGATCTTTGGCAGGCGTTACGGGTCGTCATAAGTCCGAAAATCTGACAATTAGTCATACCGAGGGTTAAGATTGGTTGGGGGGGGGGGGGTCAGATAGGCAGTCGCTCCATGTAAAATACTACGTTAGACTGGAAGCCGACCCCAACATAGTTTGGAAAAGGCTAGACATGTCATGAATTCGAGATCCTCAATGTGACGAAACCACAAAAGGATGTGGCAGAAAAAGGATCACGCATGTACTTTTCCCTTTGTGTTCACAACTGCGCTGTGATGTACTGCTCCCATGTAATACGAAATACCAAGAAGATACCAAGAAACGCGACAGAGCTAGATGCGTCTTCAATAAAAATGTTACAACACTATTGTCAGCAATGGAAAACTTTTCATGTAGCATTTTCATTAGTTGGGGGGTTTCGTTTTAAATCGCGCAACTTAC
This sequence comes from Luperina testacea, assembly GCA_927399505.1. Taxonomy (NCBI): domain Eukaryota; kingdom Metazoa; phylum Arthropoda; class Insecta; order Lepidoptera; family Noctuidae; genus Luperina; species Luperina testacea. The sequence goes on along the minus strand of OV656768.1, from coordinate 8,547,192 downwards.
GAGTTGCGCGATTTAAAACGAAACCCCCCAACTTACGAAAGTCAAACCAATTTTAATGTTTTGGGTATAGATGGCAGGGATGACTGACTGTAATGACGTTCGCTTTACAGTGAGTTTTTTTCACTCAAGAAAATTACTTTTAAATTACCTATTGTAAAAGTTGATGGCGGGATAAGCTGGAATCCTTTAATAAAGATTGGTCCTTAGTAGCTCTGGACAGAGAGAGAAGGAAAGATAGGGAGGCATTTGCCCAGCTGTGAGACATTAACGGCTAATATATATATATTTTTTTTAAGTTAACTAAATATTACCAATGCTAAACGACTACAGAGAGAGAAAGGCCTCATTCCAGTAAGAGAATCGATCCTTAGTTCAGAAAGCGGAAGCTCCATTTCACACATCATTCATCTAAAGGACAATTAACTGGACATCATTTATACTGTAAAGATTATTATTTACAATATAAATGATTGACGATCGCTAATTGCAAATTGTTTGCGTCATCGTGACGTCATGAACGCATCGCCCGGCTGATTGCAATCGGATTGCGTTGCGACATCAAATTACTTATTGAACATCGTTTTCATATTCGTTAAACTTTAACAAGTATTTCTTATCAACATTTAAGTTCCATGTGATTACTTACGGTAATGGACAACCCGATAATATAACGAACTATTGGCTACGGTTGGTCAATATAATTTCTATGTTCAGTTGCCTTTCTGTTCTCTGTTGGACTCGGACCAATTGAGTGGCAATTGTTTAATAGTTTTCGTTTGTTTTGTGCAAAGGGCCTAGAATAGTACCTTGAGGTAGCCCTTCTTGTTGTGAATGTGAAAAAATAATATTGAAATCAAGTGTTATTACATGAATATTACGAATGATTCAATGTAGCCGAGAATTTCCGAGGAGGTTATGAATGAAGTGTTCCAAAATCCTTCATCAACTAACTTGCGACCAAAGCGAAAGCAAACAGGAGGACATTTTGTTTTCAACCTCCGGTTTCCGTCGGCTTTTTCCTGAATTAAATCTCGTGACACGTTCCCCGAAATCTGCGAACGCAGCAAAGGACAGCGCCAGATACCTAATGCCATGTCCGGACTAATAGACCTTTCTGTTGCCACATTAGGGTGGCCACACGACCCAATGGGATCATCAAGATTAGCAACAACTTTGAAAACGGCCTTCTGCTATTTTATAATTTGTAATTTAATAATCTTAACCCAAACTTTAATTGAGATTCTAAGTTTTGAACAAACGTTTTGTTTTTTGATTACTTTGTTTTCGAGGAGTGAGTTGTTTTAAAAGAATTATCTTTTAGTCTTTGACTTATTATTGTTGGATAAACTGTTGAAGCCTTTGTGCATGTGATTACTCACGTTCTAAGGAAAAATGAGTAGAGGAAGTTTTATCTTAGGATAACACACAGAAGCCTGTACCAGTAGTTTAATATGATAGGATAAATAATATTTTTTAGGAAAACATTCAAAATCTATTTTGCATATAGCGCAAAAACAGATTTAATGTGAACTTACACTTCGTAAAGAAAAGTTCTGGCTATCATAGACCCAGAGCACCTTTTTCTTAAAATCTTTCTGTCTCTCAACTCTTTATTGCGTACCATAATGTATATAGTTGGTAGGGAAATAATCATATTAGTCATAATTATGGACCCTGTCGGGCACAGCATAGATATTATATCTTAGCCTTTCATAGATCATAGCTTACGTCATTTGTTACATTACCATAAACAAACCACGTCCGAATGTCCGATACAGAGTTAATAGATTTATGACATAGATTGCTCCGACTAGTTCGTAATAGCGAAGTAATCGCTTCAGGCTATTATTGCTCTCTCTGATTGCTCTCGCAAACTGCGTTTTTAATGTTCCGAGTTTTAAAATTGATTTTCCGCTGCCTTTGCAGAAATGTAAAGCGAATTGTGTTGTTGTTATTAGGTATGATTTTATTTATATTGATTGTTAAGTATTTTATGGGATCTAAAATTACTTTTAGTTATGGATATTATGGATATAAGTATAAATACTATAATTGGTAGGTAACAAGTAAGTAGATCATGCACTGCTCTCAAAACGGTAAAGGAAAACATCGTGAGGAAACCTGCATGTCCTAGAACCAAAAATTCGAAGACCAACTCACACCGGGCCCAAGTGGTAGATTACAGCCCACTCTTCTCGAAGAGAGATCTCTCCATACTAAAGGAAACCAAACAATAAACTATGTACGAAATATCAGTTTTTTATTGTGTAAACTTCACAGACGTGACGGATATCAATGACTCATCACGACAAAACTAAAGAAAACAGATCTTCTCAACTCATACTTCAAGTAACGAATCATTCATTTATGCATGTCGACTCTAATAGCAGTTCTGTGGACAATATCAATTTTAAACATTTTTCTTATTAGTAACTTATTGACATTACTAGCGACCCGCCCCGGCTTCGCACGGAAACATTATTATTATTATACATATAAACCTTCCTCTTGAATCACTCTATCTATTAAAAAAAACCGCATCAAAATCCGTTGCGTAGTTTCAAAGATTTAAGCATACAAGGGGACAAAGGGACAAAGGGACAAAGGGACATAGGGACAGATAAAGCGACTTTGTTTTATACTATGTAGTGATAATTATTTATCATTGACATTATCGCATTTCGTTAAATATTGACATTGCCTATTGCATTTTATTAAATTACATTAAAAAAAAATTGACATTGATACTACTGAATTGCTATAAATTAAGATACCTAATTGGCAAAAGCCTCCCATAAATGTATATTTGTACGCCAAATGGCAAAACACAGAGAAACTATAATATAACAATTGTAACATCTTGCACACTGTTGGAACCTATGTTTACAAATAAAGACTATTGATTGATCCAGAGATTGTTAAACCCAAAAAAAAAAAACATCAAGTATTTTATTTAATTTTTAAAAGTTTTAGTTGTTAAAAGTGTGTGTTTAATATAAAACCTCAACAGCCTAGTATTCAAGATAAAAAGACTAGCTGTATAAAGCCCGCCTGGTCGGAAAAACTTCGATTCGGCTACAGGCGCCCGCCGCGCGCCGTGAAAACACTTTTTATGATTTAAAATTTAAATTTCCTGACAGATAGCGACATATTTCACCGACCAAAGTTTTAAATCGTAGTTTAAAAGAAAATTTCACTTCCTTTCCCAGTTAAAGTCTACTTTATATTTCCTATGGCTGTAGTTCAAAACAGTGTAAACAGTGTTCAAAACAGTGTAATGAATAGAGAATCCTGTACAAAAGTGTATTTTATAGTAATTATCATTTTGAATGCTTGCTTAATAAGTTCATTACAATCATTACTAATATTATAAATTCGAAAGTAACTGTCTGTCTGTCTGTATGTTACCTTTTCACGCCTAAACCACTGAACAGATTTCGATAAATTCGAATGGCAGAGACATACGACTGCATCCCGGGGAAGGACATAGGATAGTTTTTATCCCGATATTCCCACGGGATCAAAACTTATGTGGGTGAAACCGTGGGGCGTTGCTAGTAATTTATAATAATCACGGAATAATAATTGATCTAACGTTTTTGAAAGTCATAAAGCCCTTCTTCTTTTACCTGTAACAAAATGTGCAGTACCACAACGACCTTTGAAAAGAGACAATCGGCTAATTTCGGCTTCGTAGAGCGTTTTCTCTGTCGCACTAAATACAAACAGTCCGGTATCTATTAGGAGCTGTTAAAACAATTATGATTTGCTTCTTTTGATAATTATTTTCATTCTTTGTATAAAATCGATAGGATCGAATAGGTCGATGTGCAATATTTATCGCCGGGTACTGTAATAGGATATTAACTTAGTATTCCCACTTGCATAATTTTCTATTTTCCCAAGCTCTAGTCGCCATTGAAAATTGAGAGAAAGCAATTATAACATGCTGGATGGAATAAAAAGCCAATGTTTTAATTAAACGGATTACTGCTACTTTTACTGTTTCTACAAGTCTAGATTTATTATTGTCCTGAACAATACCTAAGTAAGATTATTTTAAATCTGTTTTGTTTCCGAACTCATTGTAAGAGGTAGTTTGGTAGTCTTTAAGAGTTTCCTTCTACTTACTCTACTTTAATATTTATTATTGTTTTTGTTTCTACTATAGCAGTTCTTACTTTTTCTATAGAAATAGTTCTCTAAAGTAGTTTTGTTTGTGCCTTCCTCTGTAAAGAAAATTAAGGAAATTCTCAAGATGTTATCGTCGAGATGTTATCGTCGAGATGTTTCCGTAGACATGCTGGAATTTAGATTGAAAACTTAAAACACGTTAGCAGCGATTTGTGTGCAAAGTACTAGGAGGTCAGCACACCCGAGGAGATTATAAATGCGGGGTGCAGGGTTGCTAGGCGACGCGAGAGGCGTCGGCGACGCGACGGCGCGACGTGGCGGCGCGACACGTGACGCACCCGACACCTCTCGGCTGCATTGTCCGTTCATGCTACCCGGTGAATGATTTTTGATGCTTTTACGGATATTTCCGATAGCATGAATAGTGTATTCAATTTTGAAATCTACTTTATAGCTAAACGGAAATAACCACGGATAAAATTGTTAAAAAAACATGTCGGTTCTTTTTAGGGTTCCGTACCCAAAGGGTAAAAACGGGACCCTATTAGGTACTAAGACTACTGTCCGTCTGTCTGTCACCAGGCTGTGTCACATGAACCGTGATAGCTAGACAGTTGAAATTTTCACAGGTGATGTATTTCTGTTGCCGCTATAACAACAAATAATAAAATTAAATTTAAAGGGGTATAAAAGAAACGTTTTTTTTTCGGCGTTTTATGCCTTGTGGTATGGAACCCTTCATGTGCGAGTCCGACTCGCACTTAGCCGGTTTTTTTTTCGTCACTCTTTTATAGACGGTTTACTTTTGCTTTAGGTACAGACGCCAGCACATCAAGCTACCCGAAACTGTCACATTTTCCCAATCAACTTTGAACCTTATTCTTTAGCGATAAAGTTGAAAATCTATTAAAAAAAATTGACAGATTGTAGTAGCTTGATGTGCTGGCGTCTGTACGTCAGACAGACAGGTACGACGTCAGGTAGATCAGTCCACTTCAAATTGAACTTTCACTTAAAAGGTTAATCCTGACAGTAGGTTAAGAGCTAGCAACACAAATATGCGACCCTTACCCTCATTACCTGCTAACTACTTTGATAGATCTCTACCATACAAATAAACCCATGGAAGTTGATGGAGGTCGGTCCAACACTGGCCATTGTATACGGATATTTAAATGTTGGGTAAGCAGGTTGGTGTAACTATTTAGCCATCAGGATGAAGACGTCATAATTTTGACAGTTAGATGTCACTTTGACAATCTAGGTATCCGTAGAAGGGTGACAAGTGACAAGATAGAATTAAGAGTAGGTAACGATGGACTATAAAATTGGAATTGGAAGATGTATGTAGAGGCCAGCACATCCAGCTACTCGAAACTGTCAAATTTTCCCAATCAACTTTGAACCTTATGCTTTAGCGATAAAGTTGAAAAACTATTACTTATAGAAATTTGACAGATTGGAGTAGCTTGATGTGCTGGCGTCTCCCTCCGTCTATCGTTAGGTACAAATGTTCTATGTCACGAAGTCCGTTTGGCTATGAATGTTGTCAAGCGTGCACATAAAACTTTTTAAAACCAAAATTTTATTTCGATTATTAAATCTCGACTTGAATGTACAGATTTCTTTGTTAACGTTACCACTTTTACACACACAAGCGCGCTTGTCGGGATACGTCACTACTACAATCAAAGCGTGTAGTACGTACAGATATTCTATTTCACGGACGGACTTCGTGAAATAGAATATCTGTACAATATTTAAATGTCATGAAATAAAATAAAGTTAAAATTTAAAAAGGTATAAAAGAAACGTTTTTTTCGGCGTTTTATGCCTTGTGGTGCGGAACCCTTTGTGTGCGGGTCCGGCCCGCACTTGGCCTTTTTTTTTGTTAACCTAACTGCTTAACATTGTAACGGCTGACAAGAAGGAATCACTGGCTCGGAAGATACAGGCTATGCCTAGTTTCGGAGTCAGGGTTACTTCTACTTTATTTGCCAAAGATAAGCCCTGGCTACAGTACCTACCCAATGAAATTGTAATCCAATGTCAAATCTACTATTTCAAGTCACTACAATGTACACTTTAGAATAAGACCAATTGTAATAAGGGTTGTGAATAAAACATTTATTATTATTAAATACTAGCTGACCCGGCCACGCGTTGCTGTGGCTAACGTTTTTGTGCAATAAAAAATAATATTGCGATTATAAATGGAGATGTGAGCTATCCTATCTTTCAAGTTGGATCAAACTGCACACGGTGTACAAATTTGATTAAAATCGGTTAAGTAGTTTAGGAGTCCATCGCGGACAAACATCGTGACACGTAATTTATATATTTAAGAAGAAGATAAAAGATATTTGCAAACGACAGTAGTGCATTTGCACTTACAAAGATATTTATCTTTTACAGTGAACATTTCATGAGACACCATGAGATAGTCGCTGTTAACAAAAGTGTAACTAAAAAAACAGTGCACAACAACTTTTAAAGTCACCCCTTGCGTATTAATTTTCACTTCACAGATACATGTTTCCCTACTTACAAAATCTTAACAACTTGAATTGCAAAATAGACCTTCAACGTTCCAAAGGACAGACAGATCTATAGATAGTATTTGAATAGGCTTCTGTTTTAGAAGTCAATTAATGGTATTCACCCCAATTGAAACTTAATACGGTGATGCTTTTAAAATTAATCAAGCTATTGATAACTTTTCTATTTGGTTTTGGTAGCTTTGCTTTTAAATTGTTGGTGGTAGCTAACAATTTGATTAATAAATAAAACTTTTTTATAAAAAAAATACAACCGACTTCCAAAAAAACACTATAAAGTGAAAAATAACTTTAATTTCGGAAGTCGGTGTCTTTGTATTTGTATTTTAATTTTCTTCTAGTTTCTTTTTTCTCTGTAGGTTCTACTCTGTAGTGTTTTTTTGCAAAAATGTTTTTTTGGAAAAAATGTTTTTTGCGATGCCGCTTGGGCGAAATCGCAACTGAGGCGGGCCGCGATGTCGTATGGGAGGCATCGCGGCTGAGGGTTGGAGGCCGCGGCGGGAGAGGAGTGCCGGTATTGCGGTACGCCGCTCTCCCTACCTTCCGCGGCCGCGGCTGCTTTTCGCGGCCTTGACGGGGTCGCCACCGTCTGATGGCGGACGCAGTGGGGCCACAGGGGAGGAGGAGTGTTGGTATGACGTTGGCCGCTCTCCCTATCCTCTGCGGCCGAAAATTGGCAGGCGGCGGGGCCAATGACCTGACCCGTCGTAGGAGGACCTACTATGGACACTCAAAAACTCCAGTGTTTGTCAAAATATAATTATTTTGACAAACACTGGACACGACAACACGCAGAACGCAGCCGCGCTCGACTGCACACAGGCAGATCACGCGCGTTCCCGCACCCACGCCCCTCCCCGCCCCGCGCTGCCAGTCTGGCCAAGCACTATGTGTATTTATGTAAAACCCTTTTTGTACACCATTAGTGGGACACATTTGTATCAGGCACAAGTCAAATGCCTAAAGGTTGTTAATTAAGCTCAGTAAGCACTTAAACTGTCGAAAGCGTTTCCATTGAAATCCAAAAATAAAAATTCGGCAATATAGGAAAAGCGTTTTATATTTGTTGAACAAGTTAATGAGGGTAAACCTAAGTACTCATTCTTTGAGTAATTTTGGTACACCTGCACTGCAAAAAAAACAATCATTTTCCCAAAAATTTGGTTCGTTTACACGTGTAATACAAACAAGTTTTTTTAACTTTTCAGAACAATAGTTTATCAAATACTTAACATGAAGTCATTGTGACTTCTTCGTAAAGATCACATATCAGATACTAACTTCTGCCCGCGACTTCCCAGGCGTGAAATTTCTTGTTCATTCCGTCGCATCGCATCGCCTGTCGGCGCTTTTGCTTTCGTTTTTGCTTATCGTTCTTTCTGACTTTTATAATAATATAATAATACTAACTATTCTATTCTTTCTTTTCTTCTTTCTTTCTTTTTTCTTTCTTTCTTTCTTTATTCTTTCTTTTTTTCTTTATTTTATTCTATTCTTTTTGCTTGGCTCCTACGGGTCTTAGCGTGATGTTAGTGTAGTCTACAGCCTTCCTCAAGAATTAGGTTATTAAATGCAAAAAGATTTTTTCAAATCCGACTGGTAGTTCCGGAGATTAGCGCGTACAAACAAACAAACTCTTCAGCTTTATTTTTATTAGATACGAGTATGTATTATTATCTGTAAATTAAACTTTTCATTGTCACTTCCACAAATAGTTTTCCGAAAATCGAGAGCAAAATCCACAATCCAGCTGTGATGGAATATGAATCTCACTTATGTTCTTTAGTGAAACTGTGGTTCCAGCGAATCTTCTTTACAAAGCGGCTACTTACTCTAGTTTCGTCTGAAAGTAGATTTTCGTGAACCTCTCCCTCCCTATAAACAGAGAAGTTAGTTAACACAGAGTGACTAACAAATGAAGGGCGAATCATTTCGAAAGTTACTAGAGTAGAATGTAAAAGACCATATGAGACATCGATGTACATGGTCTTCATATAACCTGACTAAAATTATGTCTGGACTTTAAAAGAGACTGTGACCTCTGGTTTGTTTCGGTCTTTCTTCTCAGAGTAGTCAGATAGGAAACGCCGACCTCATGTGGGTTTGTGCAAACCTACTTACAAAATAAAATCATTTATCATTAAACAAAAAACAAACGGACTGCTGTCAGAAGTGAAAACTTGAAACTATGCATAGCTACAGAAACGAGTATACTATTCAAATTAGTATGTCGGTGACGCAAAACTAATATAATTGTGTGAAAAAGAAAAGTATAATACACATACATAAACTCACACCCTATGAAGAAAACTACAATTAAGTATAATATATAATAAATATGCAAGTATATATAAAATTCATAATCCTGACAGACTGATTATATGTCGCGCACAGCCTAAACCGCTGGTTGTAGTGACATGAAATTCGGAGTGTGTGTTCTTTGTGAAGAGTAAGTATCCACTAAGAAGGATTTTTCGAAATTCCACCCCTAAGAGGGTGAAATTTCACGCGGACGAAGTCGCGGGCAGAAGCTAGTCTCGTATAAACCGCATTGGTATTGGTGGTTATGCTTGTATAACAAGACCCATGCTTAACAGTGATAATTTTAAAGGCTGAAATGGTGATTCTGCGGGAAAAACGAATCTTATATTGAAAGACCTTTAATATCAAAATGATGTTAAGATGTCAAAAGTAAATATTTATATTTTTATTTTTTCCTTTTGCGTTCTGTGTGTGTATTTCTTACGGAGCGGTGTGTGTCTTCTGCGGCAACAGATTGGAACCTAATCGGATCACAACGTAAGTGTACTTATAGATCGAGTATTAATGATCTCTTACTTTACCTACTGTTCTTCTTCATAATTATTTACGGCAATTTAATTGTGTATTACATGGACTACTTGATTTATAAAACAGAAACAGACGATTTTTTTAAGAAACACATGAATAGTTTTTATAATCCAATTATACCTATTTATAAAATCAAATTATATCTATATACCAATCATATTATTATTATACCTATTTACAAAAACAAATTATATCTATTATACCTATATACTCATAAACACATTATTATTGTACCTATTTACAAAATGAAATTGATAATTATTGATATAATGACTAGTTTTAATAATCCTATTATACTTATTTACAGAATCGAATTATACATATTACATTTTACAATTATTACTGATACAGAATTATTATTTACAACATTTATTAATCACATTGTCTATTTTAAATTTGTACACGAGTTTTATTTATTCGCATTACATGCCTCCATACATACTGCATTCAGCCATTGTTTTTTAGTTGCCGGAAGTGTCCACAAAGTTGCTTATTTTTATGATATACTTGTGAAAATATTAATATATTGCTGCGCATTTAGGAAAAACAGAACATTTAAACATGCTTGAAAAATACTTAAAAGTCGGTTTTTTAAATGTGGGTTCCCTTGGCACTAACCATGATGACTTTGTAGCTGCAGTGGAAAGGCATTCCTTCGATGTAATGGCAGTCAATGAGACATGGCTACGACCTGGCGAGGAGGGGCGTGCGCCTAATGTGCCAGGCTACCGTCTGCGACATACGCCACGACCGGCGGCGGTGCACGGAGGCCGAGGGGGCGGGGTGGGGTTTTACCTTAAAAGAGGACTGACCGTTCGTAATCTGTCTACCCCAATTGGCCCCAAATTCGAAGCGATTGAGCAAATGTGGATCACCCTCACTATAAATGGAAATAAAATCGCCGTAGGCACAGCGTACCGCCCCCCACGGTTAGACTTGGACCTCTTCCTCGATGCTGTCACTGAGGCTATTACTTCCCTAGCCAAGTGTGATTACTATGTACTACTGGGCGATTTTAATGTCAACTTACTGGTCACTAATGGTCAAACAAAGAAAGTACATGATTTTTTAAATAGTTTGAGCCTTAGGCAATTGGTTGACTCCCCCACTCATTTCACAGAACACAGTGAAACACTAATCGACCTAGTGTGCACCAACCTCAATTACAGAGGAGTTTCTGTTGAGGCTTTTGGCTCACTAAATGGCCATTCACTTATTGCTTGCGAGTTCAGCATCAGGCGTAGCAAGTATAAGCCTCATACAGTTACGTACAGACCTATTAATCAAATTGATAAAGGAATGCTTAAAAGTGATATAACGCACATGGCTTGGGATAACATCTGTGAATTGCATAACGTAAATGAAATGGTTGAGAGATTTAACAAAAACGTCCTAACTATTTTTGATGCTCATGCTCCAGTTAGGAAAAATATAATTAAAGAACCGTCTTATCCGTGGATAACTGACACAATAAAAGTTATGATGAGCTTGAGGAATGACGCCCTGGCCACGTATCGTAAAGCGAAATCGGAGTCTAAACATACCTACTATAAAGAACTAAAATCTCTTGTTACCAGCTCCTTATTTAAAGAAAAAGTTGCTTATTTCAATTATAATATAAATGACAAAATAAAAGATCCCAAGCACCTGTGGAAAAACTTAAAAAATACTATATTGCCAGCTAAGCGGATCTGCGATCTCCCTTGTTCCTTGAGAGATGCAAATCAATTAAATTGCCATTTTCTAAGTGTGCCTGGCAATCCAAATTGTAACTTATCACAGCGTGTTTTTTTTGAGTCTAACCGTTTTAGCGATGCAACTTTCACTTTACAGCCAGTTAGTGAGGAACAAGTTCTGCGATATTTTGGGCAACTGAAATCCAATGCTGAAGGCTGCGATAACATTACTTTGAATATGCTTATGTTAACCCTTCCGCAAACGCTAAAAGCCATCACGGACATGGTGAACTACTCAATTGTGTCTTCAACGTTTCCCGACATCTGGAAAGTGGCAATTGTCCGACCAATCCCGAAAATAACTAACCCTACTGAACTAAAAGACCTCAGACCAGTAAGTCTTCTACCTTGCCTGTCAAAGATATGTGAAAAAGTAGTATGTCAGCAGGTATCTCATTACCTAGAAAATAATAATATTCTACCGGAACTACAGTCAGGGTTCCGTAAGCAGCGTGGCACTTGTACGGCTCTGTTGGATGTGACAGACAACATTCTTGCTGCACAGGACAAAGGCCTATGCACGCTTCTAGTCCTGCTTGATTTTTCGCGGGCTTTTGACTGCATTAACGTTGATCTGTTCTTAGCTAAGCTGAAGTACTATGGATGTGACCAAAAAACAATAGACTGGTTTCACAGTTACCTCAATAACCGCGAACAACGTGTGGAAATACGTTTGAGCGATGGCACAACCCTTATCTCGTCACCAGTCTGTGTAAATAGGGGTGTCCCGCAAGGCTCCATACTGGGGCCCATAATATTTATTTTATATTGCGCGGACATAATAAAAACTGTACAGCGTTGTAGATACCATATTTACGCTGATGATATACAGGTATACATCTCGTTCAAGCCTGACGAACATGAAAGAGCTTTAAAAGATCTGAACGAGGACCTTGATAGGATAGCATGCTGGGCAGACAATAACGGTTTAGTACTTAATCCTACTAAAACCAAATACATGCTACTTGGAACCAAGCACCAAATAAATGCTGTACCTTCAAGGCTCAATGTTACTTTATTGGGTGAGTTGGTCAGTCGAGTCAGTGAGGCGCGAAATCTGGGTCTGTACATGGACGCTGAGCTGAGGTACGAGGGTCACGTGGCAGAGTCAGTACGCAGCTGCTTTTATAGGCTCAAAGTCCTGTACAAAATAAGGCCGTATCTGTCGGAGGAGCTGCGTATTCGATTGGTTGAATCCCTAGTACTCTCTAATTTAAACTACGCGGATACCGTTTTCGGACCTAGGCTGCTGGCAAGAACTGAGCGACTGATTCAGAGAGTACAAAACGCCTGCGCACGATTTTGCTTCTCAGTCCCGCCTAGAAGCCATATAACACCTTTTTTAAATAAACACTCCATTCTTAAAATGAAATTACGTCGCAAGTTACACTTAGCGTGTCTAATGTTTGGGGTTATTAAGCATAAAGAACCAGCTTATCTATACAAAAAACTAAGCTGGATCGCTAGTAGGAGAGAATGCGCGATCAGACAGTGCTCCCAGCAACTCTCTACAGAAGTGCACAAGACGGCCGCCTTCAGAGGCAGTTTCAGGTATGCCGCATCCAAATGCTGGAACAACATTCCCCCGCCGATAAGGAATATAAAATCACTTGGTACCTTTAGAAGTAGATTGCGGCAGTATCTGATTGACTCTCAGAAAGAACTGGGCTTGACCGTCATAAACACGTCCATAATATAGCACATGGCTGGGGCTCTGCTCCACACATGTTTGTCTACACGTATCCTGTAAACAAATATTGAGACAACTGTGTAAAACGAAACGCATGTAACATAGGTATTACAATAGAAAATATATAAGCAATTATGCTATACTCACTGTACATAATTATTATAAAACCATAACATAACAATATATGTATTATTATACACCAACATGTAAACTCGTACACATACACACTTAAAAACCTAAACTAGTCATTCATTACATAACATATTAGTCATAAGTCATAAGTCATAAGTAATTTATTTCATAACAATATAGGTACATTGTGTTGAAAACTTAAAAAAATATCATCATTATTAACTACATTATGATAATCAAGTAATCCAGTAGACACTACACAAATAATGATTAAGTTTAACATTTCAAAATCTTTCTGTCGGTTTTTAAAAGCAAGTCAACTGTGGGTACTTACCACCTTTATAATATACGCGCCGCACTATGTAGGTATCATTTTGTTGAAACTCAGATGTGTCTTCTCGACATCCGTGTGTCACTAACGGGATGCAGCAGAATACCAGCGTCAGGTATTATACCTGGCATATGCTGAGCTGGACTCCCATTTGGTGCAACCATAAGACACACACCGCCCAGTAGTGATCGACCGTTATAGACGTTTATGAGTTAAGTGTCTATGGGTCAATTTATCTTTTAAATGTTTGTTATTTTTATTTTTTTTTTTTCTTAACTTTTTGGATGTTTTTAATACCTGTATTTGTGTCTTTTGTTGCACTGAATAAACGATTTATCTATCTATCTATCTATCTATCTAAAAGAATTTTAACTGTCACTTAGCTCGCAGTATTACTGCCCTTTTTGGGTGCTCACTCTTCATGACATTGGTACTCCATGTCCCCACTACTCCGTGGCAATAGGCAAGAGACACGGGAAGTGGTCTCGGTAACGGGGTGTTAAGCACAGTGATTACGCCACCCAGTTTGCATACAGTGCTGTTACCAACTCAAGTTAGTAAGCACTTCGAAAAGTTTTCATCCAAATTGCACTTGCATGTTCCTTCCCGATCTTGGTAACGGGAAGTTTTTTTAAGTATGTAAATTAGTTTTAAACGTTTTTCATGTATGATGGCAGGATAAGTGAAAATTGTTAAGGTAAGATCGTGGATGCGAAGGTGGTTCAAACTTTTCGATACTACCAATATTGAACTTTAATAACCCGATCTAGACACATAGACAAAAATATTTTCCAAAGGTATCTGAAGTGGTCAGCGGGATTGTCCGAAAGGGTTACCGATGGCCCGGAACATAAAGGGCTAAGGAAGGAACACGGGTGGGTTTTAGTCAGTAAGAATCTGACACTCCCTTCCGCTCCACCCAGAGCGGGAGGGGTCATTTGATGATTTCCCATCCTGAAAAAAAAAAGGTATCTGAAGTCGTTCAGTCGATTGCAAAAAGTTGCTAGTTGTTGCAAAAATTCTATAGTCTCATAATAAAAAGCATTTTAGGATTTTCATTTAAATCTATACAAATAATAAAGTTGAAGTGTCTGTTTGTAATTTCAAAATAACAGCGTTTTTATTAATTCATTTGAAAGTATAGTACGGTGCTTATAATGTAAAATGTTTATTTTTGTCTGTCGGTTTGTTCCGGCTAATCTCTGAAATGGCTAGACGAGTTTTGACGGGACTGATGTTATAAGGCTACTTTTCCATCCACGCGGAAGAAGCCACAGGCAGAAGTTAATAAAATGAATACAAAAAAATGTTTCTAAACCAAGCTGATATTAAAAGTACTAAAAAAAAACATTTTTTTTAGAACTAAACGTACTTACCTGGATTAAGAGTAGGATATCTTACAGTATCAGCCACTGCATCCAAATTACAGTTTCCTTTTATGACATCAATCAAAATCACAATTATCATTATCACAGTTGGTCGAAGGTTTCCTATTAATCATGCATTATTGTTATTGATGGGATATCCCGCAGATCTTCATTCATTTGCGTTACATTATCATTAATGTCTTGATGGCCATTAATTTGTTTCCTGCCGATCTATTGTGATTAATTTCAGAATATGTGTATTTATATACTTCGGCTTCGGTTGGACAGGACATCTATTTAGACGAGGAGATGGCCGATGGAGTAAAGCTGTGACTGAATGGTAGCCAAGGATAGGCCACAGAAACCAAGGCCGTCCAAAAGCGCGTTGGGTTGATGATTTGTTAATAATAAATAGCCTTCCGATCGATTTTGGTCACGGTGACCAATCTCAACGGAGCCACCTGGCTAATCTCCGTTGAGATCCTGCGTATCCCGTGGGAATATCGGGATAAAAATTATCCTGTGTTAATCCTGGTTATAGACTATCCATGTGCCAAATGTTATTCAAATTCGTTCAGTAGTTTTTGCGTGAAAGAGTAACAAACACCCATCCTCACAAACTTTCGCGTTTATAATATTAGTATTAAAATATTAAGTAGGAAATAGGATAGTAAGAGACTAGTAGAATACTAGTAGGTTTTACTGACCCCCTTACTAATAAACGTATTATATCAGATAAAAGTTACACACCGCCGCTCAATCAGTTGTCAGTAATTTGTGTTTCAAAAGAAGACAAAGCGTTGTGTAACTACTTTACATAACCTAGAATTGTATACAATTAACTATTTTCTAACTGAACAGACAGCTGTGCTGCTGGGGAGTTTGTTGCTCCATTTATTCTTCCCAGCGAAAGCACTAGGAAGTGGTGAAGAGGGAACGTTTTAGAGACTGTCTTTTGTAATTTTGACGTTCGAAAAGTGCTAATTCTCGGCTTAATTTAATGACTTTTGCTTTGATAACTATACAGACGTTTATTAGTAAGGGGGTTAATAGATAATCTCCCAACTTTAATTATTTACTAGTACCTATACTGGTGAGGTACATCATCAATTTCACAAAATCAACTATAATTACTCAACCAATTTACCTAGACAAAGAGAAATGCCAAAACTAGACACAATAATAATTTAAGCGTATAGATTGACAATTGATTACACAGTATTAGTCCTATTAGATAATGTTTGACTTTGGCATGTAATTACAAGCGTTGATTCAACGATTCACGCTGTCGTACTATGACGGAGCCTAATTATAACTATTAGGTATTAGTTCCACGTATAGATTTTGCCAATTAATGTATACTGATACAAGAAGGTAGGTAGTATTTGATTAAATGGGGTTACATTACTGACTTTGATGATATTTAGGTCTGTTTTGCCGGAATGTTGGCTGAATATACCTAAATTACCTAATGTGAATAACTCCAACTTCAGCACATGTGATAGAATAATAAAATTCTACCTGTGTCAATTAGCTGCATTCAAAGTTCCCAGTCTTAATTTAGCAGCCACAAAAACTTCGTTAACATGAGTCGTTTTGTATGTGTTAGCTGGAGTTACGTCACCCCAGCTTCCTCATTCAATACAGGCAAACCAGTGAGGTTGCGGTTTTTTACTATAGTCAGAAAAATAAGGCGTAATAGCTGCTCAAGGAAGGAAAGGACTGAACGATAATACTTTAAAGTGTTGAAAAACTACGATCAAAAAACGTGTGTGTGAGCTACATACATAAGCTCACGCTCTCTTTCTATGGGGGTAGGCAGATACTACAGAACACCACCTGCTACGATCCTTACATACTCCTTTTGTTTCGTTTACGTGCATACTGTGTTACGTGTTTACTGGACTCTGAGGGTCAAAAGGTTTGCAATCGCGCCACAACATCAACTTTAAGTCATTCGTGGTACGAGTTCCAACCCAACATCTACAAACCTGTCTGAAAGAGGACTTTTGGCCGAAAGGTGTCGTATATCGACGTTTCCGAGGACGGTTACGCGACACCACCCAGCGAAACACGACGCCGACAACGGTACGTGTATAGTCATAGTTTTAAGGCTTTTTTTAATTTATTTTTTTAATATGTATTAGTTTATTATTGTATAAGATTATTTTGTGTATTTTATCTATGGGCCTTAGTTGCCTGATAATAAAATGATTATTATTATTATTATAAACCTGGTAAAACACGCACGCGCCGGTTGCGAGTTCTACACACTTGCGGGTTAATTGCGTAACACTCTATCAATAACAATGGCTTTCATTTTACCAGTTCAACAACATTCATTGCGTTATTTAAGTTATTGAGCAGTCAATTTTTTCGAACATATGAAGCAAGGGATTATCAATATGCTTCAAAATTATTCAGCATTCAGAATTTGAGTGCTGACCTTTCTACCTATGGAGACAAGGATCAACTCCATTTTGAATCTATTGCTACTCTCGGGAGAGAAATCCAACGTCGCCGGTGCAGCTGAAAAAACACCGTTTCCCCTGTAAAAAATGAAAACGCAAAGCATAAGCTCCTCATACATAATTCCTCATTCGTGCTCTTAACTTTCCAAAGTACTCTACACAGGGGTGTTACACATGTACTTACTTACGTTAACGTGTATAAATTGCAATGGCGGCGGTAACTGCAGCGCCCCAGACCATAACAGCCTCTGATGAGGCAATAACGGGCGGCCGACTGAAAAAATAAAAGCATTTCGTGATTGTCCGCTAGGGGGCACAGTCTCACCACCCGCTGATGTATACCCGTCTCTGGCCATTTAATTGCGGATTTCCGAACACATTTTCATTTCATACCTCATTTCCAATCTTATGCCTTTGCAATAAGGATGTTAGGCAGTGCCAAAATGTGGCTAGTCTCGTTTAAAACTGTTTCGTGTATTCAGGCTTTAACGGTAGTGTGAAGTTGACATGATTTACAGATTAACCCTCGTTCCGCTGTTGTTCGATGGACGGCGAATACTAAATCTATGGTCAGGGGTTAATTAATTGAGTTTATTTAAAAGTTTTAAGTGAATAAATGATGGGAGTTATTTTTGTACATTCTAGTCAAAGTTAAAAAAGTTGCCAAGACTTTGTTAAAGTATTGTCAATTCTCTATGACGTTGATCAAAATTTACTTTCTTATTCCCCAAATATATCTTGCGCCTACTTCTACTACGAGGTTCAGTAACTCAAATAACTGTTTATAGTTGTGTTATAGTAATTATTATAAATTGTCATTTCCCAAATCTAAATTCTTAAAGAAATTATGTAATTATCGTCTTAGATAGTGTAAACTAAGTTATTACCATCAAGTAAACACGAATTATTGGCGTTCAAATAAGAAAATTTAAGTGTTAATTTTAGCGCGCTCCCGATAAGTAATCCATTCATCGCTGAGTTGAAGCAAAATTGGCAATGCCTTGAACTAACGATCATTTACCTAATTTTGACCGTTCCTACGAAAAAAGGACGTACGACTACGTTGTAAAAACACTTGATTACGCACACGTATCAGACCCACCCTCCCCACCCCTTTTCTTAATGACATGGTCTAAATTTTCTTTATAACACGTGGAACGAGATGTTTTAATTTGGCGCACCCGAGCTACATTCAAAAACCCGTTTCCTTAAGACCTGCAAAATAAATAGTCAGAACAGCTGAACAAATTCCAAAGTACAACAATTTCATTATTTCACATAATAATCCTGCTGACATGAAACTGGAAGTGTTATTAGAAAATATGTTCTAGACTGCATAGTGTGTAATCTGAAGCCGGTCTCACTTAAATTACATCGCAGAGAGATATGAGCTTGGACAAAACCAAGGGTGTAAAGTTACTCTGGATGTGAAAGGGATCGTTGGAAGACTTCAACGATAAGGTACCTAAGTATTAAATAAAAGAAAAAGAAAGAAATACGTTTACGAATAAGTTTTCTCACTTTTCTTTGTTTTTTTTTAAAGAAATTTCTAAACGACGCGTTGTCACTTCCCGTGACCCAAGGGCTGGCTTTTACCTTGGCCAGAGGCTAAGCATCGTAATACAACGTGGTAATGCCGCCAGTCTCTTGGGTACATTACCAGTCGACAGCGATGCGGACGAATTTTTCGACGCAATTTTTTAGTTTCTGTATAGTTTTAGTTAAGTTAGAATTTAATTTTGTTATTTTTGGTTTTTATGTCTGTATATAAAGTCAACTAGAATAAAACACTGAAATATATACATATAATATCTTCAAGTAGTATTAAATTGAATATAGTATGTACAAAATTATCTTTGTAATATACTAAGGTGTGCTTCGTTTAATTATATTTGGACATTGTATTAATATTCTTTTGAATAATTGGGTAACGGCCGTGACTTAAGAGTTGTAGGTCGTGGGTTCGACCCCAAGCAGGCACTTTACTTTGTGTAAATTATTTCATCGCCACTGTTCTCAAAACGGTGAAGGAAAGCATCGTCAGGAAACTGGTATGTCCTAGAACCAAAAATTCGAATTCATGTGACATCCGCCAAACCGCACTGGGCCCGCGTGGTGGATTATGTCCCGCTCTCTCTCACAGAGAGTCCCAGCGGCCTGTGTGTCCCAGCAGTGGGGACATTATAGGCTGATTATAATGTCATTATATTAATAGTTTTTTTTTTTGTCGAATTTGTTTGCTGTGAACATCATCAAGACGATCATACTTTTCGTCAAGTGCTGTCTTGGCTTCTTGAATAAAAAATGGTGATAACAGCCATTTCGAGACACGAAGGGGTCTTGGTATGTATAGATGGTCATCCATCCACAGACCAACCGCGGCAAGCGTAGCTTAACCTGATCGATCAACCCGTGCGGCTGTTAATATTTAGCCACGAGCCCCTCACAGTCAAAATTTGATTATGTTACTGCAAATACTGCTTCGTCAAACACAATAATACCAATGTGACAGAAACCATAATAGAGTCACAGAAAACGAAGGTTTAAATTCCGCAATTAAGGTAATTTTAAATCCGGCGTGGCGGATATGAATATCTTATTTACCATAAAATGAATATATTCTAAGACGAAGTATGAGTATTAACATTATGTATATTATAAAGAAAGCCAGCGAAGTATTTCATTTCCATGCAGATGGAGAAGGAAAATTGAGTAAGTTGGTTATTTTCTGGTCTGAAAAAAGGTTTAAGAAAAATGAAATAGGGTTGTAGCCTTGGAGGAGCATATTAGCGGTGCTTTTGAAAATAAAAATAATTCAACATTTAGATATGTAGATACGCGCGCGCGATAGTTATCGAACTAAGATGAACTACCACTGTTGACGAACTAACTGTCGAACTATAGACGAACTACATTTTTACTGTTTTTTTTTTTTGACTATGGCATCTCGTAGTTGACCTTGAGAGGTCGTGACTACTTAACCGCACTATAACATTTTTACTGGGCATAGCACCCTCTTATACACCCACTTACGTGGGCGCAAGTAGTGGGTATACTTCGGTTTAAATTATGATACAAATTGGCCGCCCACCAATAACAATGGTTTTTCTAGAAAGTAATCATATTCTTACATCATAATAAACAATATTACATAATCAATCACTAAATCTATTTGGCGGGTTCGGTGTCCGTTATAATGTATGTATGCCTGAGATATATACATAAACTCATGCCTGCTTTCCCTGGGGATAGTCAGAAACTACAGAACGCAACCTACCTCCTTTTGCTTCGTTAACGTATTTAGTCATACACCCACGTCGCGCGTCGCCGCGTCGGTTGCGAGTACTACGCAGCTGACCTTCCTAAAGAACATGACAAATAAAGGTCACTATATGTCTGTCTAGGTCGTCCCCTCCCGGCATTATCACTCGTATCTGTCTTGTTAATACGTTTTGTTAGTCACCTTTCACTCATCTTCTATAAATAGGTATATCTGAAAAAAGTCCTTTCAAATATTCGACTGGTCCAGATAAAACACGTCACACGTTTATGTTTTCCTAAACAAACTAGGCTAGGACCACATTACTGTAAACGAGAGTTCACTAACAATAATAAATCAACGTCATAATTGGGACCCTGCGTTAGCTTAGTTTTAGTTTCGCTCTAACATAATATGAGTTTCTTGCTAAATTAGTTATGTGGTATCTGCGTAGCGGATTGAAGCAATGCAACTAATAGTTTTAGTTGCAAGCTAATAGGTATTTACACCTAAAGTTTATGATGAAATATTCACTTGATTTCTGATAACTGAAATTATCAAAGTTGAAAGCGCGACGTTAACGTAAAATCGAAAGAATTTAAAATCGAACAAAAGTGCGACATACACAAATAATCACTATATTTTATAAGTGGGATGGCAAAGATCGTCACGCACTGGACGCCTGAGGCAGGACACGCCGTCGAGTTAGACCATGGCGAAGGTGGTGTGACGAACTGATAACGTTTGCAGGGCCAACATAGCCAGAGATCGCACAAGACAGGGAGGTTTGGAAGGAAAAACGGGAGGCCTTTGCTCAGCGGTGGCACACAACATAGGCTAACTGAAAATAAAAGGGCAAGAGCGAGTCGCACTCACGCACCGAGGTTTCCGTACCATCATGTTTTTAAATTTACATCGGCGAGGCCTATATTCCTCAGAAAAATTTAACACTGCGCGCTGCGGTGTAGAATATTGCAGTTTTAGGTTAGCGCCATCTCTTGACAGATAGTGGAACTAATGTAACTTTTTTTTTATGATTTCTGAAAAAGTGTGCTATTTAGAAACGTTGTTTTATTTTTCCTGTAATCTTTACATAAACTTCTATCACTTAGAATCATTTCACATTTTTCTCTATGCAAACTTCGGAGATGACGGAGGGAACGCTACATTTTTACATTTTTCATTAAAATTTGAAAACTATGTGGCCTAAAAAACAAAAAAAAATGTTTGAGAATGTACAAACTGCGCTCTTTCATATGATAAATTACGATACGTTTACTCTTCGCGTTCTTGCTAGACCCACCGACCTCAAAATCACTCGGAAAAACTCCAGCAAAAACTCAACAAGCAAGTCGCATTGTAGAACATTCAATTCAAATGTAAATGTTGTACAAAAAAAAGGTAACATTTCTATTGAATTTCAACCAAGGAAATGCAAGAATAACTTTTCACAAAATTCATGTTCCTTTTTACAGAACAATTTAATTTTAAGCCAGCCAAATCCATTGGTATACGCGTAGCGATTTAACAAATCAACATTCCGAATGAGCATTGTCTATTCAAGTCGTGTCGGAACCAACCCTTTCTCCTCTCAGTTCATTTCTTCCCCGAAGTTGTGATTTTATCCCTTATATCCCCCCAGTGTAAACGCAATAAAAGATCAATGAAATATCCTCCCAGCAGTATAAAAAAATTCGATGCTCTTGTTTTATACTTTTTTATGCACACGTAGGTAGGGCTATTGGTGTATGTATTTATGATATTAGCCAATATGATATCTAAGTTCCATTCCAAAAGTATGTGATAAAAAAATGTAAACAAATTTAAGCAAATAAAATTTAAGCGTAATTTAATTTAAGAAAATCGCTTTTAATGTGTACATGAGGTCTTTAGATTATAAATTGTAAGTATAATGTATTTATGTATTTTATAAATTAATTGTGACTAAACTTGTTTGAATTTAATATAATTTACTTATCGCATGCATTATTCAAGTTAATTAATTAGTTTCATAAATTCCTACTAAGATTATAAATGTGAAAGTTTGTGAAGATGTTTGGATGTTTGTTACTGAATCACGCGTAAACCGTTGAACAGATTTATATGAAATTTGGTATAGAGATAGTTTGAGTCCAAGGAAAGGACATAGGATACTTTTTATCCCGATATTCCAACGGAATAAACGAAACTTACGCGGGTGCAACCGCGGGGCGCTGCTACTAAGAAATAAATATGTATATGTCATTAAAGGCATAATAAGAGCTCGATGAATCAGAACATCATGATCATCTTGAATGATCTTTAGAACTTTCTGTACAGATGTTCTAAGTCACGAAGTCCGTTTGGCTATGAATGTTGTCAAGCGTGCACATGCACATTGTGATCTACAGAGACTCAACAATGGGTGAAGTAAAACGGTACACATTCGCGGAAACAGCCTCATGCGACGGCAGCAAGGGGCAGCCGCTGTGGGAGCGCTTGTCGGGAAACGTCACTACTACAATCAAAGCCGAACGGACTTCGTGAAATAAAATATCTGTACCTTATTTATGCAAATAAATACTGTTAATTCTAGCCTGCATCATCCCAATACTGGAGAAAGACCTCGCTCCCAATGATTTACTGAAAAAAAAAAACTTGTACCTATTTGATTTATGCAAATAAATGTTTTTGATTTTTGTTTGGACCAGAAAACATGCCAGTAGATGCTAATTTGTAGTGGCACTTCTAAATTAAGTGCTTTGATTTGATTATTTGAATACACAAACCCGAAAATCATAATTTTAAAATATCATAGAGATGATTTTCATTTGAATAACTTTGAACCTTATGCTTTGGCGATAAAGTTGAAAATCTATTAAAGAAATTTGACAGATTGTAGTAGCTTGATGTGCTGGCGTCTGTATTAAACGATGTAGAAATATTATAAGAAGAAAGGATAACATTTGTAGCTATTTCATTAAAATACAAACAACAACTACCTAAGTACAGAAATATCAAAGCGTCCGAAATATGTTTGATCCGAAAGGAAAATTAGGAAAACTCCTACAAGTACCGTGTTTTGGTCATTTACAATACGATACATCTGTTTAATGTTGTTTAAAACACGTCTCTACCTCAAAACACGTCTACATTTTGTAAAGGCCGCCGCCCGGTCCGTCTATCGCCCACGTGTGAAAAGGCCACCGCTTTCACTCTACTACCGTAATAGGAGTTTTAACCCATTCAATCGCCATAGGCTAAATTGGACACTCAAAAAACACAAAAGGGCCTCAATCTGCCATTGAAATAACAGAGAACGATGTTCGGTCAGCGGATGAAATGTCGCTCGAACCGTGTTTCCCGTTTGTTACCGCGCGACCCGTTTCCCGAATAATTATGAAGGACGATAGCAGTCACAGGGTTGGTTTAACCCTTGCGGCTAACGTCAGTTGCACTCGCGACAAATTGTGTTTTATAGCATGTTGAATTTTGATTAATATCAAAACTATTCAATACAATGGACACTATTCATCTTAATTTAGGCATTTGAGGTAAATTCTGTTAATAATTTCAATAAAGCGTTTCCTGCTTCTAGTACACAGAAAGCCCGTGATTCAAATAGCATACCAAATGCAGCACGCTAATTGCGTAACACACTTTCACCTGAATCTAAATAATTTTGAAAGATATTGCTAATTCATTGCTACGTTGTTGAATAGACAAATTTGTCAAATATAATATATATTTGACAAATTTGTCTATTCAACAACGTAAATAACGCAATGAATTTTGTTGAACTGTCAAATTGAAAGCCATTCTCTAGTGTGTTACGCAATCACACTGCTGGACTTGCCTTCTTTTTTTTTTGAGCATGGGAAATCATCAAGTGACTCCTCCCACTCTGGGTGGAGCGGAAGGGAGTGTCAGACTCTTACTGACTAAAACCCACCCGTGTTCCTTCCTTCGCCCTTTATGTTCCGGGCCAGCGGTAACCCTTTCGGACAATCCCGCTGACCCGGCAGACTGCTGGACTTGCCTCAAACATCGCTGAATTCACGGAAACCTAAAAAAGAACCACAACAGTTAAGAAATTACCAACTCACAGGCCCGTACTTAACCTGTGGTCAATTAGATATGTAAACGTTGGCCAATTGTAAATTCAATTATTTAAAACTTAATTTTAAATTCAATTAATTAGAACACCAGCTCCTGGGTAAAAGTGCTTAATTGTTCAACAACGTTTCCAGTTTTCAGCTAAAATTTCTCATTAAAGTTACAAAGAGTGTTTCACAGTGCATTATGATCTCAAAGCGCTGCAGCGCTGAAAATAGCAAATTATCTAATAATTACGTTGCAGTCAGTCAGTAGGGACTGAAAAGCAGCATGAAGTGTTTACTTTTAAGGTAGGCAAGCTTTTGCAAACATGTTTTGTACGAGGGAAGTAAACGCAGAAAATATAATTTTGTGTAAATAAACTTGTTATTTCACAGGACCATTCAAAAGCGGCCCCATTATAATAACATAACGAAACATACTCAAAATCGTAAAAACTTTCATATTCACAATTCAACAGAATTACTATTGCACCGCATGTTTGGCTAGGTTGAAAATGTTGAAATGAACGTTTTTGAATTTATTTATTTAATACTACTTCAAGCACATAAATGTACAGAGGCGGACTTAATGCCATAGGCATTTTCTACCAGTCAACCTTTGGGTGATGCAGAGACAAACAGTGGTAGGTGCAATCATGACCATTGAGGAATAAATATTTTAAATATAAAGATACACATAAACAAAGAGCTGTGGATTTTGTGATTAATAAATAAATAAACCTATTAAAACTGAATATAATATATACCTAATTCCATATAAATATATTACAAATAAATATACATAAATAAACTTAATAAAAAGAAATAAGACATACAATGAGAAAATATTACCGTTGTGATGATACTGCCAGCTTCTTGCAAATGTGCTCGCGAACCTTAACTTTAAAGGATAATCTCATGCAAACCTTTTCCCATTGCTCGTCTGTTACTTTAATTGGTTACGCCCCGCGGTTTCACCCACTTAAGTGTCGATCCCGTGGCAATATCGGGATAAAAAGTAGCCTATATGTTAATCCAGGGTGTCAGCTACCTCCATAGAAAATTTTATCAAAATTGGTCCAGCCGTTTGAGCGTAAAGAAAGTAACAAACATATAAACACACATACAAACTTTCGCCTTTATAATATTAGTGTGATTATTTGTAGCCTGTGACGGGCTGTGATGCCCCACTGATATATAGGTATTTTTGATTTGCTGATTTTTGACGAGCAGAATTAAGAGGTTATGAAATTAATTAGTCAATCAGCATTCAAGTTTCCAAACGTCCTAAGCAGGCTGGGGTATTTTTTGCAAAACTCTTGTTAGTAGCTCGTATTATTACAAAAATCTTCCTTAGTTTCCAATAAACCGGTCTCTTGCAAAAATTCTAGGATTTTTGCAAAGATTCGATTTCTTCGTTTATCTTGCGAGATAATTGAAGAAATCGAATATAAACTCGTGTACCAGTTCGAGAGATAGTTAATCAATGATGAAAAGTTAAAGAACAGAAGAACATCCCTTGCTGCTCAATGACAACGAGCTGTATTCACAAGATTTATCACTCCTACATCTCCAGGTACCTACTTACCTATACTACGTATTCATACTGTGAAACCATGCATGTAGTTCTATGGCTTCTTCTCTTGGTGATTTCCTTTACTATTTAATTAGTTGAGAATTGTAACTATACCCTCTACAGTTCTATGACTGTGTGTGAATTCGATTTGTATTCG
Source organism: Luperina testacea (assembly GCA_927399505.1). NCBI lineage: Eukaryota > Metazoa > Arthropoda > Insecta > Lepidoptera > Noctuidae > Luperina > Luperina testacea. The sequence continues at coordinate 8,520,855 of OV656768.1, read as the reverse complement.
AATTTTTTCCCACAAAGTTAACTTTATTTTGTTTTCATTCCAATTCAGGTTTTACTAATATTGGCTGGTAAGAGTTTCACAGATTTGGAAAAAATATATACCAACAAATATAGTAACACATTCCGCAGGTCAGATAAGTAACAAAGCAATTAAATGCGCAGCTTTCTGTTACCAATTAGAAAAAAACCAATATTCCCGTAAATTAATAAACAAATAGTCCATTCGAGCGCGGAATTACAACGTGGATTTAGTTTTTCCATCGGACTAAGTTGTACGTGAAACTTGTACATTTGGGAGCTCCCGTGGGCGCGCATTATATATATGAGTGTTGTTACAAAATTCCCCGAAATTAACATAAATGCAAATGTCCCACTTTATGTTATTTACTTTACCCATTTCATTTTGTATTCCGTTTAGTATTTATGTCGTACGTTTGTTTATTTGGCTTTGCTTTATGTTTTGTCAGTTGAGTTTACACCGAAAGGTAAAGTGCATACGTCGAAAGATAAAGATAGGTCGAAGTGAGTCTTTGTACAAAAATTGGGTAGTTTTAAGAAACGTCTTTGGTCGTAATTAAATGTTATGTTGTGTGTTTTTATTAGGTTTACGACTTGTTTGTATGATAGGGTCAGAGAATGGCTGATCGATTTTAGCTTTCTCAACTATTTTTTCCATTCAATACGACTAAATGATGTGTAACTAGGACGCAATAAAAAAGTCCCAAACATTTTTTATTTCCTAAATAAATTATATTTTTATACGTATATTATTTACCTATTTCTGTGAAAAAACACACTTGATAAATAAAAATCAACAGCTTCCGCTACGTCTGACACGTCAGAAATCCTCGCAGAATATCGAGGGCTTTCACATAAAAACGAAATATTGTTACGGACGTGACTTCCAAGCTACTCTTGAGGAAAATTCAAATAAATACGTACCTACACATCAATTGTTATTTGACCTCGAAGACTCATTCAACGCACTCAATACAAATTACGCATAGTAGACTATTTTATTTAGGACATTTTTTTAAGAAAGGGTGCGTAATAATGGCTACAATATTTAAACGCTAAATAATGTTGTGCAACCATATCAAATTAATTAGGTTGGGTTTGAGTTAGGTTAGGCTTACTTTTGTCTAAATTTAAAAATGAAATGTACTCACTCTAAAATTACAAGTAGGTACCACTTTTTATCCATGAAAATGATAATAACTTAAATTACCTATGAATAATTCAGTTTAAAAAAAAACCCCGACTGTAGAAAACTCAATAGTTTTAGATACAGACTATTGAAAAACCTTTCGTTCCCAATCTAATGTACGTTCTACATTACCCTTTACTATAAACTTTCACGCTAAATAAAGCCTAGTGTCGATGGTGGGAATTGCTGCGGTTAGCAGATTTCCGCTTCGAACCAACATGATCGTGTGTTGACGGCCTAAAGAGAAATATGGCCGACAATACTGTCTTAGGGTTCCGTAGACTATCGACATATAGGGTGTGTAATGTGCGTTTATCTTAAGCCTACACCACCTAAGGGATTAAGAGCTTCCAATTTAAGTGACAAACATGGAGGATAATTTGCGGAGCTTTTGTTTTAGATGTATTAAGGGTTAATTTAATTTCATAATGAAAATAAGTTATAGTGAGAAGCTTAAATACCACATAGTTTGTCGTTGTTTTATGATTGACTAGCTTTTGCCCGCGACTTCGTCCGCGTAAAAAAATCTTGTTTCTCCGATACGACGGGGTATATCGCATCGCCTACTCTCTTCGTTTTCGTGAAGCGTTCTTTCTGACTTTTTTATTTTTTACAGAATAGATCGTCTGATGCTAAGCAGTAAATACGAGATAGACCTAGCCGAAAAGAAAAAACCGGTTAAGAGCGAGTCAGACTCGAGCACCAAGGGTTCCGTACCATCATGTTTTTAATTTTTAACTAAACTAACACTCATCATTAGTTTATTTCTATTTCTCCATTTCACCCATGCCTTTCTTTCTTGGTAAAGGTCATCTAAAACTATTCCAAATTTCAAGTTGATAGCAGTAGTAGTTCTTGAGATATCTAGCTGTGACAGACAGACAGAACAGAAAGAAGAAGAAGAAAGAAGAAAAAACAAATTTACAAATATAATTCTTTATTAAGTATCAAATACACCAAATCTAGATTAGAAATAGATATATTAAAAATCTATTATAGAAAACAATATTGCAACTTTCCAACTGAACATTTTATTAATATTCAAAATTTTGTAGTGGCAAGTTATATTTTATAAAGAGTAATTTGGCCGCTTTTGCACCTAACAATCTGTTCCGGTGTTCTTCGTATATAAGACCAGCTCCGCTAAAAATATTGTTCACTGGCGACGCTGCTGGGGGGTACCGATAAAATATTGGCGCACTAATGGCAAAAGATTGTAAACTTCCGTTTAAATCTCCGTTATAAAAGTTGCGGAAACAGAAGCAGAAACGGATGTTGGAAATCGCGCGGAACTTCCGCACTTGCGGAAACAGAAACAGAGACCCGTTGCATCACTAGTAAAAATCTCATCGTGAAAACTTAGACAAAGTCAGCTGTCAATGGTGTCCACCTATCGTCAGTCAATCAGCGTCAGGTGGAATGACAGCGGTGCTATTCTGTAAAAATCTCACCGTAAAAACTTAGGTGAAGTGAGCGTGGAGAGAGCTGTCAATAGAGTCAATTACTAGTGAAAACAAACTCACTTCACCTAAGTTTTCACGGTGAGATTTTTACAGAATCGACCGGCCGGTCGATTCTGTACAAATCTCACTCACTTTAAACTCACTTCACCTAAGTTTTCACGGGGAGATTTTTACAGAATAGAACGGTTGCAATATCGCTAAGGATTTGGTAGTCGTGGATTCGCTATACATTCGATGAGAATCGTATTTGTTTTGTTGATAACTTAAATAAATTGAACAAACATAAAAGAAACGTGACCACATACAATATTTTTCACTTCTATTTCCCATCGAAGACACGTAAGTGAGGGTGACTAAGAAAAATACACGTAAAACAGAGAGCAAATTAAATAAGAGACGTCTTCGCGACAATGATTCATAGTTAGGGCAGGCGGGCTGGCCCTCAAATCTCGATGGCTCACGCAGGGTGACCCCTCGTAAACACAGATTGGGTGAGATGACCAAATTTACTTAGACGGCACTGCACAAATTTCGCACTGACCGTATAGTCACCCACACTGGTGTTGGGGAACCGCAGATGATGAGTATAAAATTAGGCACATTTTTACGTGACATGACGTAAACCTTTTCGTAATGTATTAACAACTTATGTTCGCGTGTTTCTGACCAATAAATTACTTTGACTTAGCTACTCGGATTTTCTTTTCAAAGTTGTATTTTTTTATAAAATAAGCCTGTTTTGCTGGTTCTACAATGTTTTTAAAAGATTTTTATTTTAAATATTATATTTTAATTATTTTCTTAAAATATCGGTGGGCAGCTCACTCTTTTTAAGCCGCTTATCTTTTGACAAAGGCCCTATTCTAGAGATTTCCATCTCTCTCTGTCTCTCGCTCTCTGAATCGACTCTGGAGCAGCTACTCTTTTGAAAATTTTTAATGTTACTAGACTGTTAAAAGTGAGCCACGTACGTCCGACATTCGAAGACGACAGATTGTATAGGTAATAACTTACTATTATAGGAGGCAGCAAAATAATTAAAAACTGGTGAATTATCAGGCTGTCTCCTAATACAACTCCAAGATAAAGTAAAAATGATTATCCTCATGCATCACCATAGCTTTCAAACATTTGACTTTTATAGGCCCATGCGGCCACGTTCATGAAAAAGCCGTACTTTCGCTCGGTAATTTAAAAACAATAGGAGTTTTACGATATATGCCTTTAGCACGCGAGCGTACCATCTTCGCAAGTGAGGGCTTCAGCAAACATAGAGATGAATCATAAAAACGCACAATAGTTTACGAGTGCGACTGTACGACCAATTTTATTACTATGACGCACTACCCTCTTGCACTTTGTTTTGTATCTACTTGTACAGACGACAAAAGAGTTTGATAAACAGAACAAACATTTTCATCTTTCCACCACGCGTTGATATTGTGTGAGTATAAATCTTAAGACAGAGTGATATCTATTTTTTATGCTATAATAAAAGGGACCAGGTTTTTAATAATTTATTACAATATAGCCTGTAAGACTAAAATAGTACAATGTTCACCGAGCGGAGAAAGTGACCGATTACTAACGAGGGTGTAGTTTGATTAATACACACAAGTTGGGAATCGCACTTCCGAGTGATACATAGTGCTTTATACTACACCTACCACCTCCACCACCACCTCACCTCTTCTATATATACCTACGAGGAAAATTCAAGACATTTTTTTTAAGTGAAGTCTATAATAAAATTTTAATTTATTAATATTAAGATTTTTACAGAATCGACCGGCTGGTACAGGTAGAATTACCTCTTTTGTCAACTGTACGAGGTTGAATGTAGTGGTAGTGAAACTTTTGTTGCCGTCCGTACAACATACATGACATTCATTGTTTTTCGTTCGCTCGCCGTACTTCCACAGGTGAGGATGAAAGCATGTAAATTATTTATGTATCGGTAAATAATTTATTTTGATTACATCGTTATCGACGCTGTCGCTTGTGCGACCTACATAATTTATGTATTTACTGAACTTCTTTTTTTTGTCCTTGTTTATGTAAAGCCGCGGTCTGTTTAAATTTGTGAAGCTGCTTGATAATCATGTTATGATGGTGATGATATTTTAAGATTATTATTTGAAGACTTACTCAGGTGACAAACCTCTTAAAATAAAAATTAATATCTCATTCTACCTAATATCAACACATATAATTATATTCTTTAACCTTTTGACCGCCACAGTCATGTATAGATGACAAGCCAAAATGTGCCCAGCACGCCACGGTTCGACTACACGACAGACCTTGACGCCAAGGGCACGTTTTGATTTTTTGAAGTGTGGCGATCAAAAGGTTAATAATGTGTAGGTACACATTATTATCCGCAGGTAGGTAATAGTCGGCGTCGTTTTATAGACACGAACCATATCATGTCATGATAAAAACAATAACTGAGTGCCCATGGTGCGCTTGACGACCGGTTGAAACTTATTTCCTATCGCCACTCTTGGAGCTTCCATATAACATTATGATATCTATAATATAACATTCTAACATCCATAATCATAAGTAATCTACTACACTATACTCCGCGTCGTCTCCGCCTCCATCCGTGACATTGACAGTTAAAACTTGTTATAAATTAACAGAAACGTCATCGACTCGAGAGTTTACGTTAGCGCAGAGCCCCAATTCTGTATGGTAATTATTATTCCCCGGCAAAACACGTCAAAATCGTGTCTTGTTAACGGCAAGCAGTCGAAATGATAACCGTACCGGACAACGTGTATTTTGACAGTTCAAACCACGCCAACTTCGCGTTCATTTCACGCGGTTTCGTTCATTGTGTCATAGAGAATACGTTAATACTTAATAGACATCGTGATAAACTAAGCAATGAGGGTTTTCTGAAATGACGTTCGCTAGGTGGCAGCACTGACACGTCAGGTCCAGGCATCTGTCAAAGAGCCTATATTTTCTTTAGTCATGACGGAATGATGAACGAATGAATGAATCGAATGATGAACGTCATCATAATATTTTGTATTGGGAGACCTCTTGTCACAGTGGTGCCAACTGGTGTCGTAAATTCTCACGGAGACCCTCATTGACGTGGTTTCGATGTAAGGAATCGGTAAGTGGTAATAGTGAAAAAAAAAACAGTGGCACTCCAGGAGTGCCGACAGAAGTGAAAATTAGAAAAAGCATAGTAATTTTATAAATTATGTCTGAAGGTCATTCTTCCCAAAGAAAATGCACCGCGCGTTGATGTCTTTCTAATGGCCAAAACATAAAACAGAGGTGTCGGTTACGGTAACAGTGTCGCGAGTTTAATGGTTTTTCCCATCTCAATAAATACCCAACTCGCCTAAAGCAGTTTTCACTTCAATAATTTAATTTAATATAATTTCCTGGTGAGGAAATATCTACCAAATTCAAGGTATCTAGAAGCCTTTTTTTTTTTTTTTTTTTTCACGTGGAGAAATGCTCATGCATACTACACTACCACGGGGAGATAGTGCAGTTATGTGGGACTCTAACCCACTAAAACTCCACGGTGTCCTCCTCTGCCGCTTACGGCGGGAACACGGGCACGCGTTAGCACTCATCCGTGAACCCGCCGCGGCCGTCCGTTACCGGACCCTCCTCTGGGGAGTACTCCCCATCACCGGCGCACCAGAACACATAGCACGCCGTGACCACCCCAGGGACCAAACCAGCACATGGGCGCCAGACGACCCCGTGTCTGGGCACCCTTGGTCCCCCCTGCGACGGGTCAGGACATTGGCCCCGCCGCCTGCCAATTTTCGGCTGCAGAGGATAGGGAGAGCGGCCAACGCAATACCGACACTCCTCTTCCCCTGCAGCCCCACCGCGTCCGCCATCGAACGGTGGCGACCCCGTCAAGGCCGCGGAAGGTAGGGAGAGCGGCGCACCGTAATACCGGCACTCCTCTCCCGCCGCGGCCTCCAACCCTCAACCGCGATGCCTCCGGTACGTACGACATCGCGGCCCGCCTCAGTTGCGATGTCGCCCAAGCGACACCGCAACCTACCTTTGGCCGCTACGTCGTCGGCTTGTCAGCAGAAGCCCTGACGAGCGGCCCCTCCTCGGGTTCCTCTTAGCTTCACCGTGGGTGTCCAAGCCACGGCTACTGAGCCCCCCCGCCTCGACAATGCGGGAACCCACCGGGGGGGAAGGTATCTAGAAGCCTACTTCAACATTGATTAAAGCAGAGTGAGTAGTTGACCTGAGTCCAATATGAGTCTACGAAATCCTTTAAAACAAACTTCGGTTTACGTAGTAACTATTTAGTAATCTGTGCTTCGGTCGAGAATATCAGACATTATGATAAGATTTAACAAACAGTGCAAAATATTTCGGTTACAGTGGTGCTCTTAGAGCCTCTTAAATAGGCAACTGAAATTGAAGATAACAGTCATGATAGTGAATATCATCATTTCAGCAGAAAGATGTCCACTGCTGGACATAGGTCTCCCCCAAACACCGCCTTTTCGATAGGTTACGTGCTTCCCGTATCCAGCCGATGACCTTGTGAAGGCCACACGAATCCGCTACCTATATTATATGATGTTAAATGTTAATCCCTGCGGTCTAATTCATGAATTATGATTGTATTTACCAAACAGTGCAAAATCTACCGGTTAGGTAACTAAAGTCATCTAGTTCAACACAGTATCAAATATTTAACAATCTGTGGTAATTAGCTACCTCAACCCCAATCAAAGCCATTGAATAATACAATCACCACTTACAATGGTGACTTTCGTTATTAACCAGGTTGTTAACTGGCCGCCTAAGCGAAATGTGTTCCTAACGGGCAGGTGTTAACATAAATAATTCTGATAGATTGATGTTCATTAGACATGATAAAACATACAACGCTACAAGGTTTTTTGGCGCGTGGCCAAAATTGGAAATAATGCCGCCATCTTGTTTTGTAAATACAATTTCTGTGACAATTTCACAAATATTTACCAATTGTCAATAAAGTAAGGACTGTAGCACAGAATAATCAATCTATAATGTTCCCACTGCTGGGTTACGGGCACTACTGCTGGGTCTCTTAGAGAGAGACTATGCTTATAATCTACCACGTGGGCCCAGTGCGGGTCGGTAGATGTCTTTGAATTTTGGTCCTTGGACATGACTTTTCTCACGATGTTTCGCTTCATCGTTTTGAGAGTAGTGGTGTTGAAATTATTTACACAACTAAAGCGCCTGTCTTTTTTTTTAGGATGGGTAATTATTAAATGAGGGGGTCATTTCACCACTGCACCTTATCGGCATTTTCTTTTTTTTTTCTGGATGGGAAGTCATCAAATGACCCCTCCCGCTCTGGGTGGAGCAGAAGGGAGTGTCAGACTCTTACTGACTAAAACTCACCCGTGTTCCTTCCTTAGCCCTTTATTTTCTGGGCCAGCGGTAACCCTTCGGACAATCCCGCTGACCCGGCAGAAAGCGCCTGTCTGGGTTCAAACCCACGAGCTACAACTCATAAGTCGAGGCCGTTATCACTGGGTTACCACTTATAGCTAAACAGGTACACGTAAATAAAGCACAAAAAACACATATATATGGCGCATATGGTGTACATAATAAAAAGTATTCTATTCTATTCTAAATAAAAAAACCGTTTAAAAAAAAGGTTCCAAATGCTAGCCTATTCAAACCAGTTTCTAGTAGATGGAGATTCTATTACATATTACCTTTGACCACCACACGCCAAAAATACAAAACGTGCCCTCGGCGTCAAAGTATGTCATGTAGTCGAACCGTGGCGTTCTGGGCACATTTTGGTTTGTCATCTACCTATACATGACTGTGGCGGTCAAAGAAAAAAAAAGAGTGTTTCTAACAATTGTGCACAACAGACATAAAGCCACAAAGGTATCCACCTAAACATATTATAATTTAACATAATATATTGTCAAAATTAGTCCTTGTAAACTTCGACCTATAAACAAAATATGAATAAAACATAATACATTACCATCCAGGCCACTAAACATCCCACGCAAATTGAGAATTATTCCCACAATGAACAAAATATAATTTCAAACACAACGCAATAAGGATTAGGGGTCCGTAAATACGTAAAATGTGCCTATTTTACATTGTTCCAGTTGAGTCACACCCTTCGGAAAGTAATCCGCGGTAATGCTACCAAAACGTCGGTGGAAGCAAAGGGTTCCGTATAACTTAATTCCAATAAAACTGAAAACGTGGGACGAATAGGAATCCGGGGCTGTTGAGTGTGGATCTATTCTTTTGAAGACAGGACAGCGTTTTAAATCCTTTGTCTTGGAGAAGGGTTCGGGTATCTATCAGTTAATCTCGCTGGAACAATATTATGGGAAATTATAGAAGTTCAGAATAGAATAGAATAGAATACTCTCAGATCAGATCAGATCAGACCAGATCCGGTTCAGATTGGGATATCTAATTTTTCGTCAAAATTAAGGTGGGGGATTTAAAGCGATTGAAACTTTTTCAGTTCAGTCTACTATAATTTTGTCTACCGAAGACAAAAAAAGTAAAAATTATAATAAAATAAAATGGATGCCCGATATCATTATTTCACCACTCTGGAAATCCGTCAGACGAACCTACGAATTACATAAAATTATAGTCTTAAAATAATAATATGTACTGTACATGTATAAAATATACATAAAAAAGGAGAGAAAAGAATCATAGGGTAGCAAAAAATTCATCTGCATCAATAGGAAAGTGGCCTAAAGGCTGGCGACATTGCCACGTTGTATAGCAATTTCTTATGATTAAAAATTTAATAAAACCAATGGCAAAAGCCCGATTTTAAAGGATCGCAATTTATTGGTAACGATCTGTAGGTAGTAAAAGAGCAGTACCTACTGTATGTAGGTACTTCGATGATATTAAATCAGAAATCTGTATAAGTGAATATCAGAAAAATTAATAGGTACCTATATTAATTACTCGCTCTTTTCAGCAGAATGAATTTTCCAAGCTTATAAAGTTATCAGCTATTTCGATGTTCCAGATACTACTTAATTAAATTTAATTAATTAGTATCTGGAACATTGAAATATATACGATCATTACTTTATATTACAGTAGCAGCTTGAAGTCTGGATTTGTGGAGAAAGGACTTAAGTGTAACTGGCGAGGCGAGGTAGAGGTAATTAATTCTCAGCTGCGAAACTGTCCAGCTGAGAATCTGTCCAGTTGCGAATCTGTCCAGTTGCTCCGAAGAGGTTCGCTCGTACCTCTGCCTAACACTTTGGAGAATTACAGGCGCCATGTGGTGTGATTCTATTCTGTTATTTTAAATTAAAGCAATTCAAAGATCATTTTAACGATTCAAATGGCAAAAAATCCAAACCAAGGAATGTCATTTCATTTCAGTGTTCAAGCAAAAGCAGCATAATGTAGCTACGTAACCGATAACATATTCCCACAGCGTGCCAACCAAATGACAAACGAAACACAAAAAAGTGCAACATATTTGGAAGAAAATGCCGAAATATCGCATGATAGGTCTCGACTGAACCCAGTAGGGATGCAGTAATGAAATGCTAGGGAACGTGTCCCCTCCCTAACTACGGGAACTGAATACTGATGTCATGGCATGCCTTCGATACGAGTGCATGCCACTCGCTTCGCTGTCAACAAAAAGATACGATGGATATTTATGGTTGATGCTTGGGTTCCGTCAAAATGCTGAATGCAGCATACGTGATGTCTTAAAACGTAGAAAGGACGCCGATAATATTTCACCGCTTACACATAAAAACTTTAGAAGAGATATTTATTAAATCTCTATGATGGTGTAAAGTTCGAGAGGATATAAAAATGTATTCCTAAGCAAAAACAGGCTTATGTATATTGGCAAAAACTATGTAATCTTAGCAAATCTATAGATCCGGCGAAATCATGGTGTAAAGATTATGATACGCGTTGAATTATCAGCAAGGTGCAGCAAGAAAATCAATGTGCTAAAACAGACATGCAAACTTCTCGTTATTCTCCTTAAAACTGTAACAAACCTCTTGCTGTTTTTGGCTCAAAGCCAGATTCCATTCTGCTTAATGATGAAGAAACACGATTAGTATGTTTATTTATTACGAAACTTTGCCAATGGCTTAGCATTGAACGCGTAGTCTTGAACGCAGATGCAATCCTAGAAGCTTATTTGAGGTAACGATACACACAGCGGGTATCAGAATACGTGGTCATATCTGAGGATACAGACCATTTGTAACTGAAGGACTTTCTCCATGGGATCGACATCTTAAAGCATGCTGCATACAATGCAACCAGAAACAGGATACTAGAATCAGAACGAAGAAATCATAATACAGATAAAAAGAGTCTTAGCAGCTTAGGTCTCGATTTTTAAACGATGTTGTTTGGAAATCGATTTATTATTATAAGGCATCGTTCTTTTAAATGCGTAAGCCGCAGGAATGCGCTAGATGCGACAAGCACAGAACCGGTGGAAGTGGCGATGCTTGTGGGAGACCTCAGCAGTGGACGTCTTTTAGCAGAAATGATGATGATGACCGTTCTAAAATTCGAGTCACGAAATTACAATCAGAGTCTAATTTAGTTCCTTTGAAATTAATAAAATTACCCATACCAACAGAAGGAAGGGAAATACTACACATTTATAAGACCATACCAACACTAACTGTAGTATGTATAATTTTGGTAGGCTACCACGTACAAGCTCCATTAACTTACCCGGCTTCATCTGTACCCTAATAATTTTCAGAGACGATAAGGCACTAACAGCTCCATTTTTTTAATTTAAACCTGGTCCAGTAAAGTTCTTTCAATAGAATGAGTTTGTAAGTTAATAGGGACGTCCCTACGTAAGCTTTTTGGAAACGATACTAAGAGGTTTACTTAAAATAAATATATTGTTAGCCCGTTTTGTTTTACGTTCTTAGCTCCATTAGCTTCAATATATTTATTATCATCTGACTAGCTTTTTCCCAACTATGTTGGGGTCGGCTTCCAGTTTAACCGGATGCAGATGCATACCAGTATTTTAAAAAAGATCTACGAATGACAGCCGGGACCAACGGCTTAACGTGCTTTCCGAGGCATGGAGGAGTCTCGATATGTAAAGATGGTCACCCATCAACAGACCAGCCGCGGCAAGCGTAGCTTAACCTGATCGATCGACCTGTGCGGCTGTTATTATTTAGCAACAGGCCTCTCTTAGCTTTAATATACATGTTAGGAAGTAGGTCCTTAGGAATAATTCTTAAAGACTTAGTTATCTCGTGAAGTTCTGAAACTCGAACCGATCCTACTTTTAAACTTTTCGGGTCATTCAAAAGAGAGTTAAATTGGTACCTATTCTTACTAATGAGTATTTAGCCAGTTTCTGCATTTACCTATGTTACCTTCCAATTATCTTAAAAATTAAAATCGATTTTCATGTTTATCAGCGTGTATGACCGCGTTGTTCTAAACTACGCAACGGATTATGATAGGGTTTTTAATATCATTTAGAGAATTTATTCCGAAAGTGCTATTTATTTTAAATTATAATATGTGTATATGTTGCAGTCAAAACTCTTAACCAGTCAAAAGTACTATTGACTAGCAAAATCAGTCAAAAGTACTTTTGACTGAATAGGTTGGTCAAAAGTGGTTTTGACTGAAAATGATTGGTTATTAGTACTTTTGACTGCAAATTTGCGGTTAAAAGTACTTTTGACTGACGCTCTTCGTCAAAAGTCGTTTTAACTGCAATAAAGCATCAGTCAAAAGCACTATTAACTCGTTAGATGTGAATAAAAAAGAGGTTCACCCTTGTTTGGTATAACAACTTTTGATGTAATGTTACTAATTCGAACAACGTTCAGGAAAATAATCAATTTGTATAATATCGATTAACATAATTTTCATTTCATCGAATATTTATTTGCGATAACAACATTTGCGCTGTTGATCAAAAGGTACTCGTATAATGTTCATTTGATGTAATGTTCCCACCCCGAAGTTCGGTTTTGTTAGGTTACTTTAAACCCTTTTCACAGAAATAGGAGCCCCGCGAAGCGGGGCTCCGTCGACATTGGATGCAAGAGCGAGTTCTTTGCAAAAAGCGTTCTATCTTTTCGTAGTCACTCATTTTTGTTCTAATATCAGCACGTTCTCCACTAATAAAAGTTTATATTATGTACGTTTGTCGTTATTATTATCAACCACCTTAACTTTTTAAGAGTTTTGACTGATACAACCAGTCAAAACCACTTTTGACGGAATCACTTAGCCAAAAGTACTTTTAACCAGCTCCATTGGGCAAAAGTACTTTTAACTGTTATTTTAGTCAAAAGTATTATTGACTAAAGCATACGGTCAAAAGTACTTTTGACTGATTTTGCTAGTCAATAGTACTTTTGACTGGTTAAGAGTTTTGACTGCAACATATACATTACTATTAAACATACAATAAAATACCTTAATTTCGATGTATTGTCAAATCTAACTATGCGAAGCAGGGGCGGGTCGGTACTCAAATATCAATGAAAGTTACTTGACGACTGCCTAATAAAGAAACAATCTCGAAAATAGTCCGCGAAAAAAAAGAATATGCGGCACACCAACGAGAATTGACGGAGCCCTAAAGCGCATTCAGCAAATAAACGAGCGAACGAATTTACCTTTCTGGATTCCACTTGTGGGTAAACGTTTGTACTGGTTGGTTTTAAAATAAGGTAATGCCCGGTTTACACTTTGTTAAGTTAACACTGCAGGTGATTAGTGCAGGTGTTTAGTAATCAGGGTGTGAACGGAAGCGTGAAGTGATTAGTGTTAAGTGTTAAGTGCGATTAGTGCTTATTGATTAGTGCGAGTGAATAGAATCAAGGTCTATTTTTGCTGTTAAGTGACCTCCCCCCGTGTACTGTTCCACTCCCCTCTCTCGCAGTTCGCCTGTACTAATCTACTACTAAATTGCGTTTCTGTCATTCGCATTGATCTGTAAAATTCAGCAGGATCTTCCTTAGCAATTTCTTCAAAAAGTTTATTGCTGGCTCCATACTGAGAACGTCTGGTAATCCATTTTCTTTGCCATAATCTCTTAGGCCTATTGATTTCAAAATTGCGTTCATTTTCTATATCAGATACCACAACAGATACAATCTCCTTAATTATTTGTCTCAATATTAAGCGCTGTTCATCTTCCATTTCTAGAGACACTATGCACAACGGACAGTACCTACCACTACTTTGAGCTTCTTCCTAAACACTGTGTAAACGGAGATGGAAAAGACTACTTAACACTTGAGACTTATCGCGTAAAGTTAACGCTTAACACTAATCACTTCACACTTCGCAAAGTGTAAGCCGGCCTTAACAGCGAAATGTTTTTGCTATGAGAACTCTTTGTTCCAGGTAAGAAAGAATTCGGTGCGGTTCTTATTTGCTTCAGTTACTGGCTGGAATTCGTTGAGAGAAGAGCATGTCGCTATTATATTTTGTGTTGTCTGTATGGACAAACTATGCGAAAAATATAGGATGTGTGATCACGTTGAAAAACGTTCACTGTGAAAAATGGCGCTGGTTTACTTTATCCCACATTTATCGGTACCGCACAGTGTTGGTTTGAAAATTCTATTCAGTTTCATTTAAATTATTTTATGAAATCTGAGGGGCAATTCTCGTAATTTTAAGTACAGACGCCAACACATCAAGCTACTACAATCTGTCAATTTTCTTTAATAGATTTTCAACTTTATCGCTAAGCGTAAGGTTCCTTGTTGACTGGGAAAATTTGACAGTTTCGGGTAGCTTGATGTGCTGGCGTCTATACGTTCACGGTCTCAGTCTCAATTGTAATAGTTCAAAATCTAGTCGCGACCTCATTTCAGCGTTAATCAATGACAAACACTTGTCAAATATGTAGGCAAATTAGAGAATTTATTGGCTGATTAAAACAATAGAGATTAAAATAAGTTTTGAAAATTACGAGTTGAAGTGTTCCCTCCCTGAAGTGTCTTTTGTTTGACAAAATTCCTCTAATTCCACTCTTTTATGCTTATTTTTGTAAGCAATAAGAATAAAATAACCATCTTCATCTTTCTGGTTGGTTTTCTAGTGCAAACTTCATAACATTTACATAAGAAAACAATTGCAATACTTTTTATCAGTTACATTCCGTTAAGCCGCCCCATTTCAGTCCAGTGTCAGTCCATTTCTTCAGTTATCTTACTGGACGGGGCATTTATCTTCAGAGGGATACAAAGGGCTGTCATAATAAAATATCCCACTTACGTAGCGGCCACGTGATATGGGTTGACATTATAATAACATACGTCTTCGTGCTGACCCTACTACTGGGTTATGAAGCCGTTTTTTAAATTGTCACATTTTGTCTTAAGTTTTTTTAGAACAAGATGACTACGCGAAATTGAAAACTATACAAAATGGAGATGTTATCCGTGCTGTCCTGTGACTCTAACGTAGATCTAGTTCACGTTTACGGTAAGCGTCTGGACCCCTGGACCAATATAGATATTTGATGTTTAGAAAATACCAAAATTTACTACCTTTTTTCTACTATTTGATACCTATCTTCAAATGTTTAGTACCTCGACTGACAGCGAAAAAACACGTAAAGAAAGTGGTGAGACATTCTGACATCAGGACGTCTGGACCGTTTTTTTTCATTGTTCGAGACAACACAACTAATTTATCTCTTTGTAAATATTTACTACCTTTTTAGTACCTCATCATATTTTTTTTTTTGGCATTCCAGAAAAATGCTACGCATGAAAGATTGGACCAATAGAGATATTTGATGTTTAGAAAATACCAAAATTTACTACCTTTTTGCTACTATTTGATACCTAACTTTAAATACCTCGACTGACAGCGAAAAAACATGTAGGTAAAGAAAGTGGTTAGACATTCTGACATCAGGACGTCTGGACCATTTTTGTTTCATAGTTCGAGACAACCCAACTATTTTATCTCTTTGTAAATATGTACTACCTTTTTAGTACCTCAACAAATATGTTTTCAAAATTTTTTGGCATTACAGAAAAATGTTACGCAAGAAAGAAACGCTTTTAGTTATGTATATTCTCCCTAACACACACAACACACAACAACACAGAACAACACATACAAACACACACAGGAATAAGCAATAAAGTTATTAATTATTAAAAAAATATTTAAAAATTATGTAAAATCCTAAACGTGTCCTATAAACCTACACTGTGAAGTGAGACCCCCTGCTTATACAAGGTTAAATTTAAGTCATTCTGAACCTCCAAAGGGGTCATTGTACTCATCATTATTATGAACAACTTTTACAATGGGACCAAACCTGAAATCGCGAAAAAATATCAGCTGTTCCCTACATTTATGTTCGTTTATCTCGTCAAAATGTAGGGAACAGCTGATTTTTTTTCGCGATTTTTATCCTGATAAAAAGTCCTATTCCTAAATATATGTTCATAATCCAGGTCATAGTATACCCATTTGCCAAATTTCATTCAAATCCGTTCAGCCGTTTTAGCGTGAAAGCATAACAAACAAACATACAAAAAAACTTTTCTCTTTTATAATATTAATTAAGATGAGCACCAAGCGTGTCACTTGCTTGTAAACCTAATACAGTTGCCTTTACAGTGCCAAGTTCTTGACACCAAAAGTTTCTTTTCAATCCATCAGTGTAGCAAAAGTTTTTTTAGAACGATTAGGTAGTTCTATCACAGTTTAAAAGTCGTGTCGTGTTGACGTTTAACTTCGGTCATTACGACTTCAACGGCTCCTAATCGCAGTAGTCCTCGTGAAGTCGTATCGAAGTCTTGAAAACTTCGAGGAAACGTGAACAGTTGAAAGATAATGATCGACTGAAACGCTCATTATAACTTTGTTAGCTCTACCTGCACGCTGACACTTAATAAAATGCAGGTAAAAGTATAGATTTTACTGGATGTTAGTGGATTTTATTTGATGCAAATTGTCATAAAAAGAAAAGCTTTAACTTATTCTTCATCATCGTCATCATCATTTTACCTGTAAGATGGACATGGCATTTTCCAAATAAGCAAGATACCCATAAACTTATAGTGTCTACGTTGGTTTCTGACGAAATATAAATAATAAAACCATATAAATAATAAAAAGAAAAAGAATCGTGAACAGCAGTAAGACAAATACTGACGACACGGTTGGCGCAGTGGCTGAGCGATCGACTGCTGCGCTGCGTGTCGCGGGTTCGATTCCCGCACGGAACAAATATTTGTATTGCCTACAGGTAGTTGATCCGGGTCTGGCTATTTGTGTATGTGAATTTAAATGTTTGTAAACGCCCCCACGATACAGGAGTAATTCCTAGTGTGGGGCAACGTTTAAATTTATAATATATGTATTTATATATACATATTTTTATTATATTATAAATTTATTTATTTCAAGTAAATAACACCCATTGGCAAACACAAATTAGAAAACATATAAAATAAATCAAATAAAATCAGATATAACCAAATAAGAACAAATCAAATAAATTTAAATTAAATCAGTTATGAAATATTTGAGATTTATGTACTTATACCATTTTTTATGGTAAACATCTAATTCATCGGGTCAGACCGGCTCGCGGCTGTTGGCGTGGCGACGCGTCACGGCAACAACGTCGCCACGCGCTCGTAGCTCTGCGAATCCCTCGCAAAGTTACAATCGCGTTATGCGCTAAACCATCCATTCATCATTATCAACATTTCATGCATATTTTCTATACGAAATAGGCGCCCCGCAACAGTTCAATATTTTTGTTTTAATAGTAGTACCTCCAGGAGAAAATCTGTTTTCCCACAACAGACAAAATCATGCATAAAAGGCGAACAATGTTTTATATATAATATAAGTAATCACAAGGTTCCTTTCACAAAACTCTTTGCGGTGACAATATTAAACTCTGATGAGTTGCGAACAAACTCTACAACTCCAATTAAGCGTATTAGATAAGAGTTGAAATTAATTAGAGAAAACGAATCGGTCATAAATTAAATAAAAGCGGATGTTTGAAATCCACCAAGTTGGGAATTTCTCGCTTTACACAGCCTGTTATTAAATTTACAAGCATTCTGTTGCTTTCTTAATATTTCCGCGAAACAGATATCATAAGAATTGTTGCAATCTTTAGGGTATCATTAGTTTTATTACAAGAGGGGCTTGCGGCAAGTAATAACATCCGCACGGTTCGATCGATCAGGTTAAGCTACGCTTGCTGCGGTTGATCCGTGGATGGGTGGTTTACATACCAATACCCTTTCGTGACTAGGAAAGAACGTTAAGCCGTTGGTTCTGGACGTCATTCGTGGATCTTTGACATGTCTTTACAGGTGGCCAGAAGTCCGACAGCGTGACAACCAGTCTTACCAAGGGGTATCAATTACCCAATAACAGGTTTGTGGAAGTTAGACAGACAGTTGGTCCATGTAAAATACTGGTATTCAGCTGCATTCGGTTAGACTGGAAGCCGTACCCAACATAGTTGGAAAAAGGCCAGGCAGATGATGTTGATGAATTAGTTTTATTTCTCCTTATCTTGTATCTTCTCCTTATATTGTTTTGTTGCAGAAAATGTAAAAGAATGCTTCAATTTATTATTAACTAGCTTCTGCCCGCGACTTCGTCCGCGTAAAATTTCTTGTTCCCCCGACCCACCCCGTCGCATCTTATCGCCCGCCCGCGCTATTACTTCGTTTTTGCTTAGCGTTCTTACTGACTTTTTTCTTTTTGCTCGGCTCCTAAGGGTCATAGCGTGATGTTGTTGTAGCCTATAGCCTTCCTCAAGAATTGAACTATCAAATGCAAAAAGAATTTTTCAAATCCGACTGGTAGTTCCAGAGATTAGCGCGTTCAACCAAACAAACAAACAAACAAACAAACTCTTCAGCTTTATTATATTAGTATAGATAATAACCGTTATTTTTATGAGAAACGACTGGATTTCTAACTTATAATCTATCATTAATTAATCTTTATTGAGTGAAAACTGATGTAATTTCTCGGTGGGCTCAAGAAAGATAAGGCACCGTTGAGACTGTCAATTGTATTGGGCTTATTATATGAAATAAAGAACAGTTCCTCTATGTATGGTCCCAATCTGACTGCTTTTTATTCACGCTCTAACCACGGAATTTGATAAGAATAACCTTAACATTCGTATACATCTAAAACTAGATTGCCACTTAACAAAAGACCACACACATCCTAACGAACAAAACACACACGATGTCATTTGATACAACCGCATAAATTCACCTTAAACACTTCTCATTACAAGGCTATAAAGCCGTGTCAAGTCTAGTAATTTTCCAATTAACTATGCAGAAGCAACAGATTAGGCAAATGAGGTGAGTCAGGGAGTCTAAAGCCGAGATCTGTAAACATCACTTAGCATGTCTACTTTGACTGTATAGTATTTTGTCACTGTCACACAACTGTCAAACTACAGTTGTAAGATAGAGATGGGATGGTGTCTAAACACCCGGTTTCTGATTTGAGAATTCAAAACACTTTCATAATATTTATAATCTGCCTATTATGTTCCCACTGCTGGGACACAGGCCTTCTCTCGGTGAGAGGGAGTGGGCCGTAATCCAGTTAGTTTATATTTATTACTAGTTTATATTATTTATAATTTAGTTAGTTAGTCATTTAATTAAGTACCTAGTGTATAGTTGCGTTATATATTATATGTAATCATTTTAACACATTGAAGGACACTGAACGAGACACAATAGAAGTTTTATTGTTATTACGTCGAGGGGCGTTAAGTGTCCGTCAAAGTGTTAATGTATACGACAGTAGGTCATATTTTTGTTAATTTCAAAGAAAATACAGGAAACTAAACAGTACTAAACCTCGCAAGTCCAAAGAAGTTTTACGTTAAAAGTTCACGTTATATTAAAATTCAGAAGTTTCGATACTACATAATCTATAACCTAGATGTCTTTAATGAAATGAAATTGTTCATTCTGTAACAACAAACAAACAAACCAACAAACAACAAACCAACAAACAAACCAACCAACAAACTGCTTTGCAGTTTGGCGGAGGTAAATATATTTTGTAAAAAATAATTCTGTGAATAAACAAACACTTTTCATTTTCATTTCTTTTTTGTTTTTCAAATAGGATACCGAAATCAATTTTACACGTTTTTTTATAAAGAATAAGCTACATATGTAGATGGATTCGACATTTCCTATCTGGCTACCCCTCAAACTAAAGGGTTAAAGACTCTTTTAAAATCCAGAAATAATCTTGGTCAGTTCATGTGAGGACGATGTATATTGTGCCTGAAATGGTCTTTTGAGGAAATAACCACACAGATTGCAGTGGACTAGTCCAGTCAATGCAAGCATTTGTCAGTAATCATGTAGCTCAACTCAGAACTTAAGGAGCTCAACATAAATAAACCAGTAACTTACAGAAACACCATTCACAAACTATCGAAATAATAACCAAAGATTTGTGAGCATTACAGCCACACAATAAATGCATAAGGAATATTTATAGTTTTATCGGGACTTTTATAGTGAATATGATTTACTGGCAAACGACTCTGAGGGGTTGTACGACGTCCGCCATTTTCGATTTTACGGTTCGATTCATACAACTGTGACATCCTGAATTATTCTGATTTTCGGGTTAGCGATTTGTTTTTCAAGACACGTGTTTTGTTAAATTTACTGTACGTCGTGAAGCAAATTTGGGCAGTATATGAAATTGTAGGTACTTATATAATTTTACATAACTAGACGTTTTAAAATATCTGCTGTTTCGAACAAAACATTAATACTTTACATAACATACATTCACGCCAGTATTCCCCAATGGGTTAGGCAAAGGGGGTGATTTTTATGAACAAAAATTACGGCAAGAAGTGCTATCTATAAACAAAGATTTCTGTCAACAGTGCTTCCTATGGACCGAGATATCCACAAACAATGTTTTCCGCGAAACGTGCTGTCTAAGAATATAGATTTCTATTAGCTTTGCTTTCTGTATATAGTCGTATCATACAAGCATGTATAATATTATATCTTAGATTCCACACTCAAAATTTGTAGTTAACTACAATACAAAATAATAAAAATTTTACCGAAATAAAAAATAAAAATGTTTATTTCAATTAAAATATTTGGTTTACTTTATATGATTTGGCTAAACTATTTACAAACCTACGTACGGAACCCTCGATGCGCGAATCCGACTCGCACTTTACCGGTTTTTTTATTTCACACCATCTACCAGTAATACTGTGCCATGTTCATATTCATGAGTATTTTCGCCTTAAATTGCCAATGAATAAAAATTCGGCTTTCATAAATCAAATAAAGCAACGACAAGGAAATAAACGACAGGGCCTGGAAATAAAGATTATGACTGTGGAACATTTTTTTAAACACACATAATATATTGCCTATTGTTGCTGGCTCATCTACAGAAAACCTCTTTTAAGTAAAACAATATGCCTAGGTTGCCTGGAAGAGATCGCAGAAAGCGATAGGGCCGCCCGTTGTATGTTTTATGTTTTGTATTAATAATCGTATTTTTTGTTATGACTGTATTTTCTGGTGTACAATAAAGTATTTATTTATTTATTTATTCACAAGGCAACTACAACAGGCAATAATCACAGTAAGTATATCACTAGGCTCAAATTATAGGTTTCGACCTGACTATCACCCAAAGCGTAGTCGCACAACATGACCAGCAACAACAATAATAATGATAACAACTACAGTAAAAAATAAAAATAAAACTTAATTAACAAAATTACAGCTACAAGGTACGAACCTCTGCCCTCTGAGTATGTATAAATAAATAAATATGTCCAAAATCTTTCACACAAACTTGACACATTATTCTAAAATGGCGAATACACACATTTAGGAAATCTGTCCTGAGCATACACATTCCCGCCATCTCAGCACAAGGTGTTAGTGTATTCGGGTGGCCAAAAGAGTACCTAAGCATGAATTTAAACGAAGGCCACAATGCGTGTTCTACCCGTTTCAACCTAGTTCCTACTAAATCGAGGAGAATTAGGGTACTTATTTCTTGCTGTAATGTGGGTTGGCAAATGTAGCGTGTGGTGTCACACTAAGATATTTTGCTGCGGGTTGTTAAAGCGGTAAAGAATACTCTGAGATGGGTATGTTCATCTTAGGTACTGCAATGATTTGATTTCTTTAGGATTTTGTATAAGACTTAGACGTCATTGTTGTGTTGTTTATTTTCATCCTGCTGCTGCCATTCTTTGGCGTGAATTAAACGTTGTGCACCATAAAGGTACAGACGCCAGCACATCAAGCTACCCAAATTTTCCCAATCAACTTTGAATCGTATGCTTTAGCGATAAAGTTGAAAATTTATTAAAGAAATTTGACAGATTGTAGTAGCTCGATATGCTGGCGTCCGTCTGTACAAGCGCTGGCATTCGGTGGAAAGATTACAGCAGGAGCATTATTTGGAAGGACAAACTATAACAAAAAGCATCATAATTACCTAGAAATAAAAAAGGATGTTACACAAGTTTTACGTATTCAATACTTATTGTTTTAGACACAGGTATTATTTTCCAGTAACGATAGATACGAGATCTGCTTATAGGAGACTTACCTACTTATTTAAAGTAATAATATGCACGGGTATCTATTTACTGGTATGTATACATGAACCTTTTTTCCTCGGATGTTTAGGATTGAATTGAATAAGAACGTGGGAAACCCAATTTCTCATTTGCATACAGAAAAAAAAAACTGGCCAAATGAGAGTCGGACTCGCCCACGAAGGGTTCCGTACTACAAGGCAAAAACGCCGCAAAAAAGCACGTTTATTTTATTCTGTTTTTAGTATTTATTGTTATAGCGGCAACAGGAATACCTACATCATCTGTGAAAATTTCAACTGTCTAACTATCACGGTTCATGAGATACAGTCTGGTGACAGACGGACAGACGGACATTGAATCCTTACTAAGGGTCTCGTTTTTACCCTTTGGGTACGGAACCCTAAAAAGATAAAAATACAGGATCTACATCAAAAAGATTCCAAAAGCCAAGCATGTTTGTAGCATGCCTACATAAAAGGCAAATAAAATGAAGTGTGTACCTAAGTGCCCTACTCTCTGCAGTTACATATCAAAACAGAGAATAAAAACGTACCAAAGAGTCGTATAAAGATAAAATTCACAAACAAGTGTGTCTTACCTCAAAAATTCTCTTTGGCGTGAATTCTTTATGTTCGAAAAGCCAGGTTAGTAAAACGCAATGTAAGCCGCGGCTTTACAGTTCCCTTAGCAGCCATTTTTGCGAGCTTGGGATCAACATAAAATAAAATTGAAGTATAATACAAAATAATACACTGTATTACCACGGGAGTGTTGCAGACAGACAGGCACAGAGCATGTAACCATTTGCAGACGGGTTTCGTTGGAATCCTTTATAATAAAAACACTATTTTAACAACAAAACTTCAAAATATTATTTTATGACAACCCAATTTTTAAGTTGGAAGATTTTTCCGACAACGTACCATCAATTTTCAAATTGAAATATCGAATTTGCTGCTACTGCAATCGAATTGGGATTCTGGTTCGATTTTTGAATTTATTTTCTGCATAAAAACTGTTTTTATTTTATTTGAATAATTTGAAATCAGGAATTACAGAATAACCGTTAATACTTATAAAACATTTTGAATTTTGCTTCCTATTTATCGTTAATTTTCCTTGCAACTACATCACAATACCGTTCTTATAGCTACAGCACCAAACGAAATGAACTCGCTCCCTTGGCGGGCGGGAAATAAAAGAAACAACACAGTTTTGTCTGTGGTTTTGTTGTCAATAACATCAGCACGCAGGTGTCCCGAGAGTCCCGAGGTCATTGACCTCTGGACGCAGCTTGGCTGTGCTTAGAGCCGTTATTAGGAGCTGTGGTTAGGGGTAAACTTATGGGGATGTTCCGAAGTATATGGGGCTGTAAAAGTTGAACGCATGGTTGGATTGCAGGTTATTTTTACCTGGTAGTATTTATTTGTCTTAATCTGGACTGATATTTCTACGGTTTTTTTTGGGTCAACCTTTTTTTAACCTTAGATTAAGATAGATTTTTTTGAGAAGGGATTTAGGATTTGTTAAGTCTCCAATAACGAACCGAAATCTACTTATTTTCTTTCGCAAGACCGCCTAATCCTCAGATATTGCTTTCTTTGGATTAACGAGGTACTCCGTACGTAATACACATCGACGAAACAAAATAAAGAAAAGCGCTTTTTTCTGATTTTCTATCAAAGGAATCCAAGGAACTTAGAAAACTGTAGATACGTCTGCAGAACATCGAGCGAACGTTTTTCTCGATACAAGATCTGCCGTTTTTTCCGAGATAATGAAATTCTGTCCGTTTATTTATAGGTATATCATAAAAACAAAGGCGCGGGCCGGATGTCCCACCGGACCGAGGACATCAGAACAGGGACGACCTACCTACAGCCGCCCTTAATAAATACTTTATACAGACTCCATGGACGCATTTACTTTTCATTTCGGTTTAGAAAACCGTAAAGTGAAAAACAATGTTTTTTCGTTATTTTTGTGGTGACGAATTTTGGTTTAGGAAAATTAAATGAAATTTTTAATACCTATCAAAAATTCTCAGGGACGGACATTTGAAACTGCCACAAAAAATATGAATTACAATGCCTGCATTTGTAGATAAAAGATACTTCACATATTAATTCAAATGATTTTACTAATAAATAATGGATATTGGTGTTCTGTAGTTTTTGCCTACCCCCATGGAAAAGGCGTGATTTTTTTGTGAGTATGTGTTAATGAAACTGCAAATCAAAACCAACGGTTGATTATGTAGGTAATAAAAAATTAACTTGGGAGAATAACTACTTCACTTCACATTATTCATATAGAAACAACTCTTCCTTTTAAAAGCAAGGAAAGTAGTTCATGATTTTTTATTTACAAAAAATTAAAAACCATTCCGACTACACTAATAACAAAAGTTTTGTTGTGAGCATTAAGAAATTGTTACTTAAAAAGTTTTTAATAACTAGACGAAACTTATTATTCCGTTCTAAATTTTATTAGGCTTTGTTTTACATGTTGCATACATGTTAATAGTTTTTTTTTTCTCAGAACATTATTTCTTTCTTTTCAGTCCCAGATTGAGAAAAGCAAGATTTTCAATAAAAATTGAACCCTTTACTAAAAACAGGTATATATTATATATAATAATAATGTATATTATAATATATATAAACCTGCTATAAAGCTAATGCCAGTTTTTTATAAGCAGAATAATCTTAGAAATAAATGTGTTTTTCTTTATCTACAGTACGTTATATTTGAATCGAGAACTTATTACAAAATAATAAGCTATATCACTGCTTGTTATTAATACTAAACGAAATAAATATTGTTTTCATTTCTATCATATTAGTATTATTTTCCTAATCCTATTAGGTACAACATGAAGTAAATAGAAGTACTATAAGTACCTACCTATCTTGCGATAATATGTAACATGAACAGAATATTTTCTCGAATTGCAATAAAGTATCTGTTGTAGATACATATACGTAGGCACGTACCTATTGCACCATATCATAGTGATCAGCGGTGCTATTCAGTAAAAATCTCACCGTGAAAACTTAGGTGAAGTGAGCGTTGAGTGAGCTGTCAATAGTGTCAATTCCCAGCAAAAACAAACTCACTTCACCTAAGTTTTCACGGTGAGATTTTTACAGAATCGACCGGCTGTTCCAGGGGCACAGACAATACTATACACAGTCTATCCCTAATCTCGACTAGGTACCCTATCTATCTATCTATCATGGGGTTTAGGTTTCCGCACTTAGTCCTTGAAGTGGACCATTGTGCGTGAGCCATGGTGGCCGATTACTCCAACCAGCCCACCTCCCTCCAGAAGCAGATAAGACTTCCCGGTCTCCTCAGGGCATCCGCAAGGGATGTTGGTGTTCCCAGGGTCTCCTCGCGAATCTTGGTAACGCCTGTGCACTCAAGAAGCACATGCGCCACCGTTTCCTCCGCCTCCATGCATGCTCTGCACAGGGGACTATCAGTGATTCCCAGGGTATGAAAGTGTTTATTTAGTGAACAGTGTCCAGTGATGGTCCCCGCCACCAGGCGCAGGCTGTCTCTGTCCAGGCGCAGAAGGCGCCTGGTCAGCTTTGTATCCAGGGATGGCATAGCTTCCTTGGATTGCCTACATCCTGGTGTCGAGGTCCACCATTTTTCCGCTTGTATTCGAGTGTGATCCTTTAACCAGCTTCTTAGCTGCTTGAAAGGAATGGGCACAATGGGTTCAGGTCCGTAGGGTCTTGAGCTGGATCCTCTTCTGGCAAGTTCGTCAGCCGCATCGTTTCCAAGTGATCCACTGTGACCTCTAATCCATTGTAGCGTTACCGTGTTGCGATTTAGTACCGTGATTCGTTCTAGGGCCTTGTGGCATTCTAGTGTTAGTCTCGACGTGATCTGATTACTCTTTAGGGATTGAAGAACTGAGACACTGTCGGAGAGTATTCGGATATTGGTATCCGTAACCTCCCTGGCCTCTATAGCGTGTGCCGCTTGGATAATACCTACACACTCTGCTTGGTAAACGGAGTTGAGCATTCCAAGTGGTTTGGATATCTTAATGTTTAGGTCGTTGGAGAACACCCCGACGCCCGTCCCTTCGTCGGTCTTTGATCCATCAGTGTAAATTCTTAGCTCTGTTGTACCTGAGTAGTCACACATCTTCTCTATGAGCTCTATGTTGTAGTGTTTTTGGAAGCAGTGGGTCTTCAGGGTTCTGTCGATGGGTGATGTCATCATCGGTTGTTCTTTGATTGCATCTTCCCTGATGCGTGTGTGTTTGATTCTAGAATCATTGCTTAGGGAGCCGGATACTTCGAGTCTGAAAGTCGCTATGGCCGCCTCCTCTCTTACGACGAGGTGTAGGGGAGGTAGCCCCAGCATCACCTGTAAGGCAGCAGTGGGGGAAGTCCTCATGCTGCCGGTGATTGCTACGCAGGCAAATCTTTGCAGTTTCTCGAGATCCTTTTGGGATGTACTTAGGTTGGTCCTGGGCCACCAAACTAAAGAACCGTATGTGATAATTGGTCGGATAACTGTGGTGTATAGCCAGTAGGTGATTTTGGGGCTTATGCCCCAATTTCTCCCGAGGAGTCTCTTACATTGCCATAAGGCTATACTGGCTTTTGTGATAATGTAATCAGTGTGTTTTGCCCAGTTCAGCTGTTTGTCCAAAACTACTAGACTACTGACTAGGTACCCTATGATAATAATAATTTTATTTCGAGCAACAAGACTCATAGTGTTAATAACAATATACTTACAAATTATGTTAGTAATACACTTACAGACAAAAACAAAACCAAAAATAGAAAACAGATTGTGACATCACTGCTTCACGGTGACAGGCCCAGCCGAAACCTTGCAGCAGAGGTTCACAAACGCACAATCAAGCCTGCTTGCTATCATAGATAGGATGCTGTTAGCGCTGCCCCGCACCCTATGGACCAAGGATGCGCACCGCTTCCGCATCACCGTGTAGAAACAGTCCACGTTTAACCGAACATCCCTGATGCGCTGCAGTATCGGGGCAACCCCATCAACACCCTGAAGAGACCCTCAATGAGATCAGATTTGGCCATTATATAATGCCATAGAAACATCAACCCATAACTTATAAACTCAGTGACCATGGAGCTAACTCAACACTATTAATGTCTATGACTACCCTACCTAAACTAAACATCAATTTCAATGACAAACAGCCAAAGAACACGACATGCAATAACTCCACCTTCGTTCAGAACAAAACATACGCTACAGTAAATGACCAAAACACTGCTGAACTTTCCACATCACGTAATGAATGAATATGATCAAAGTCAATCATTAATTACGATAGTGAATTTGGTAGTCGCACAGCTGAAATCCGCCGGTCCATCGGACGTGGATAATTAATTAATTGACAATACCAAGGGAGCCTAGGGGAAGGTCCATTCCGCTATTATAACCAGTGAAGTTTATTTTGCGTGAATATTGATAATTATCTGCCTCTATTAGTCGTTGGCCGCACGCACACAGTTGGAACTGCCCTTTGTGCAGTATTTGTCGGGATTCTGCGGGTGTGGTACCGATTGATAGAATGATATTATTCTAAAAATATTGTGGTATTTGGTGAAACGAAAGAAAATGGCGTTCAAAAATAGAACCAAAGATTTACATTAAAGTACAGGATTAGTTGCAACATTGCCAACTTAAAGAAAAAAAAACATTTAAAAAAGAAATTAGAATTTGACAGGATGAAGGTAAACAAATCGGAGTTTTTGGCGGGATTTCTTTGAGTGAAGTCTAGTTGGCTGTTTTAATTATTCGCAAATTGATTCCTAGTGGATATTGTGATGTAAAATTGGTGTAGTTTTGTATCTCAAGTGTCTGCGCAACTGGACAATATGTGGAATCATTGAAACAGACGCGATCCCGGTAAAATGGAGCTGAGAATTTTTTTGTAGTTTTGGCTACCTCAGCGAAGTTTACCGGGAAACTTGATTCGATACATTTGCTGCCAAATACTCCTAATACATTAGAATGTGTACACCCATATTCTAATGTCATGTTAGACTAAAAAAAAAATTGTAACTGATGACTAGGTAGCATGGTCTCAGACCTTAGCCTTTACAAAAAAAAAAAACACTGGCACTCCGGTAGTGCCGACAGAAGTGAAAACTTGAACAATTACGAGTGTATTTTGTGAATCGTCTTATAAACAAAACACGCGTGTTAAGGTGTGTTCCTTATTTTATAGGGTTTTTTGCAAATCAGGTATGATGACCAAAGTGACTGGTTTATTCTTCTCGTGAAAGGAATTTATTCAGATTTACAAATAAGCACACAGTTATATATCCGTGGTTCAGCGCCATCTCGTCGTTGTTGGATGAACTACGTAGTTAGTACGCGAGGCCCTCGTAGTTCTTCCCGATGTGCATAGATGGCGCTGTCCTCAACAACGCGCGTCTTAAGTTTTACGTCTGACGTTAGTACGCGAGGCCCTCGTAGTTCTTCCCGATGTGCATAGATGGCGCTGTCCTCAACAACGTGCGTCTTACGTTTTACGTCTGACGTTTTACGTCTTACGAATTTTCGATCAGGGTCACGTGACCTGACGCGAATTTAGAAGTTTTTACCCATTCCAAAAAAGTACACAGCGCCGCTAAAGAAGTTTTCACTTCAAAAAAGGTAAACAAATCATATTTGGAACGACAAGCGTACGGCGTGTTTCTTAAGGTGGAAGCGCTAAGGTAGCCCGCGAAATTCAAATTTTCTTACGTTTTTTGCAATTTGCTGGTCAGTATTAAGTTGTACGTTGATTAATATATGAATCGCGGCCGTAAGAAATATGTGTTTACAGAATTATAATCATTAAAGTCATCAACACAACTCTCAAAGACCACGTAAGTCCAAAGAATGATGATTTCATGAAACAGTTATTCTTTGGACTTACGTGGTCTTAGAGAGTTATGTTGATGAAGAGGGAAGTGTATGGAATATGAAGACGCTTTTAAATTTCCGTTAAAAATTATAAAAGTACACAATGTTGAAGCTATAAGTACATACTATGCAGTATTATTATATCATGTCATCGACAGTTTTGCATGTGTGCGTGCATCAGGCGACAATTATAGCAAGATGGGGATATCAGTAGACAAATACAAAAGGGTGGTCAGGCGCAGGGGGCACGGGTCACTCCACTATTAGCAATGAAGTTTGTTCTGCGTGACCAATCGACGCACGTGGCGCACTCAAAATATTAGCACCAATTTGAGGGTTTGAATTTATGTATCTATGGTTCAGTTTGGGGCTCGTAATGGTTGTAAAAGGGTCGCGATTTTGATAAAATCTGTGACAATTTCAATTGTTCAACATGCAGCTTACGCATGTGCGTCATGGTTATTTTTCAAATTATTTCGGTTCGTTTGTGTGATTAGATACTACTTTTAGTTTAAAATATCAAATCTTGTGTTGTTATATTGTGGCACTAAATAATCAAAATATATTTTTGACTACAGAGTCACAAATCATTATCAATATCATTACAGCCGTAAGATGTCCACAGCTGGACATAAGCCTCGCCCAAGCGTCGCTCCATCGACCGGTCCCTCGTACGTTCACATTTAAATACATACATACATTTATTTAAATTTACCTGAAATGTGGTTTTACTTATAAAGCAGGGCTGGGCAGACTCATATTTAGGTGTCTTGCCTATTCCATATTCAAATTACCTAAGTATCAAATTCCATTGTTTACCCTATAGGTATTTCTTTAAATTCAACGAAAA
The DNA here is from genome assembly GCA_927399505.1 of Luperina testacea. Classification (NCBI taxonomy): domain Eukaryota; kingdom Metazoa; phylum Arthropoda; class Insecta; order Lepidoptera; family Noctuidae; genus Luperina; species Luperina testacea. The sequence goes on along the minus strand of OV656768.1, from coordinate 8,490,743 downwards.
CTTTTCTGTTCCACGAAAAACAAAACACCAACTCTACGCCTTCAATTGTTCTTCATGACGTCAGGAGACAGCGCAGTGTTGGGTTTCAAAGAAGTAAACAAGGGACACAAGTAGTTACATTCAAAGACTACAGTTTGGTTGCATTTCTCGTCTAACAGCCGCTGCTGTTGAATACAGACTGAAAAGGAAGACAATTAAGAATTTGTTTTCATTGCTTTGTCAGTGCTTTTACAGTAATATTTGGCTTACAAGCGCTAAGGAAGCGCTTAGCATTAAAGACTTCTTATATTTTTCAGGTAAAAAAAGAGACCCAACTTTAGTAACACATGTCCTGTAAGCCCACGTTCGCAAAAATATCGCGGCGGGATTTTATCGCGCACTGGAATTTCAATTCACGAAGCTAAGCAAAGCGTTAAAAATCCAATCCAAATTCCTGTCTGAGGCATTAAGCACATACATGTGCACTTATAAAATACTGGGTTAGTTTATATACCTACTTACCTTTATTTCACCTAACCTACAGAAATAATGTAAATAACTTACCCTCGTGACTAATGCACGTGTCACTTTATCACACACAAAAACACACAGAAATGAAAAATATGCTGAAATAATTTTCCATAAATTTTCCACGGGTAGAACAATCACCCCCTCTTCAGATTTATTATAGCACACATCCATTATCTGACCGTAACGTTCATTAAATAAGGTATCATTTTGTTTCACATGTGGTATCTAGAAACTTGTTCCAGAAAAATGTAAAATGTTTTTTTACTTAATTTAAAAATTATATTAGAACATAGCTTTTTATGTATATTCTGTTAGTATATCTTATTAAAATAAGTACCTATTAAAAATTAATTTGCATGTCCCAAACAAGCAAAATATGGAGTGTACATGAAACCAACTACCAACCTATATTTTCTACAAATAAATGATTCTTATTTGATTCTTAAGGCTCTTCATAATTCCGGTAAGCCCAAAAGACAAAATATCGACGAACAAAATGAATACGACAATACCTCGTCCCACCCTAATTTACTTAATAATCGCAATAAAAAACATCGTTTAAGATAATCGCGACCAAAAGAAACGTCATAAATAACGTTAATAAAAACGGCTCAACGCACAGCACTAGGCTATTGTAGAAAAAAAAAAGAATAATGTTTGCTTGAACACGGATCTCGGAGATGAGAATTCTCTTCGTAGATGATATCTGCAAGAGTTACAAATCATACCATTGTCTAAGGGAAGCCCCTCGTGGGGTGGGGCTTTTTCCACACCATAAAATTAAATATTGCTTTGAAAATTGTATAATGTTATTACGGAATGCGTAATTTTTATGTCGGACAAGGTAGTTTATTTTTGAAGTAGGTATTTTTGTGTTCTAAATATAAATTAATATTTATTTAGAAAACTAAAATGAAAATAATTGATAGTTAGGTGTGCTCTTCTTGTCTGTTTCCAACAAAAGTTTTCATTACTGACAAAAGCAAAAGGAGAAAACCATTTCTATTTTTATTGGAGTTAAAAAAAATTGGTTTGAATATTTTTTATTACAAAATACCCTGCCTATTTTACAAAGCAGACAAAATTAAACCTGAAAATCTACAAACAACACAAACGCTGACAAATTAGAAACAGAACAAAAAGGATTTCCTTTTCTCACTCCCAAAACTCCTGCACAATTACTAATAGCAATAACGCACACCTCTAGCAAGCAGACGTTTTCCATTAGGCGAACAGGGCGAACACTTTATAGGCACTAATAACTTCGTCTTCTAATGCACCATAAGTGCTTACAATGCGTTTCAACGCTCCTGGTCGGGTATTCAAAGTTCTAACACACCGCATCCCGCGTTACGCTAAAATGGCTGGTTATTTAGCAAGTTTAGTGGGGAATGCACTGTGCACACACACACTGAGACGTGTTTGGTTGCTAGTTGAAAAACCTTTCACTCATGTGTCTTGTGAATCGCAGTAGTTTAAGAAGACACTATTGCGTTGGGTACTTTATGGTTCTTATTTCATTGTATTCAAAGACAAAATAATTAAATGATAAGTTTGATACCTACCTCCAGCGAGATAATTGCGTAACACACTATCAATAGCAATGGCTTTCATTTTGACAGTTCAACAACATTCATTGCGCTATTTACGTTGTTGAGCAGAAAAAAAATTGGTACGTATGAAGCAATGATTTAACAATATCCCTCAAAATGATTCAGATTGAGATTGAGCGAAAACTCCTTTGGGATGAAGTTTTGGAATAACTTCACATTTACACACGCTTAATTTAGGCTGAACAATTTTTGAGTTAAAATGTAAATAGCACATTCGATTGATTTATAATAAGTAGATACTAAAAAATCTTTGGAGATATTTCCATTTTTCAACGTCCCTAAAAACTGAAACTTCTGAACACAACAAACGTATCTCACACAAAACGGCAATACAATAAAGCATTCCTCCCTTCTGTGGCTCAGCTGTGTGGCCAAAGCGAGAGTGAATGTGACCATTTGCGTACAGCCCTAACACTTGGCCAGTCTTAAGTAACTGGTGTTTGCCAACCCTGGCTGCGGTGTGTTTATGTTTGTGTAATGAATGTTTGACTTATAATTGCATACAAAGGTTGCGATATTTCAGTGTGATTTGTAGGTAATGATATTTTTTCCTACTGCTCCTGTGGGTTATTTTTGAACAGGGATTTTTTGAGGCATTGTTAAAAAACGCCAGGTTAGCCCGAGAAATTCAAAAGGTCAGTGTGTTGAACAAAATATGATTCGCTACCGTAAAAGTATGTATTTCATAATTATATTCCTTAGAATCATATGGTCCACGAAAACAACATGTGTGTATTTAAAGCTAGGTAAAGGCATTCCTCTTAAAAATATGTTACTATAGTATTTAAGAATTTATGGAAGATAAAAATTGTTAAAATAGAGTTCAAATATGTATCTGTGTGTTAATTATAATATATATATTTTTAATGTACCTATAAAGCTAGATATAAGTTTAATTAATATAATATTTTCATTCTGAAAGTTCCTAATCTACGTGATATTAGATAATAAATTAATACTTACTTACTTAATATTATTAGATTTAAGTTATCTTGCTGCGCCCTAACAGGGTCATGTACCTACTCACTAGTTTAACCCTAGCGTGTAACTATGGTTGTGTACATTGTAAATTAAATAAATTAAACAATACAACCAAGTTCATATAACCCGTGATGATGATATTGTTACTTATAATTGATATTTCATGAAATAGTCATTCAAAAAACGTAAGAAAATTGAATTTCGCGGGCTGCTCTGGCGGGGGAAAGCATGCATAAAGGACATCTACCTAGTAGTGCAGCTGCCTAATATATCTACATTAGACAGCTGCATTATGTAGCTTTCTTACTCTTGACACTGCTTTTGAAAAATAAATCTAATATATTCTTTATTTTTCGTGAACCCGCATGATTCATTCAATAAAATAGGTACTACTTTCAGCTATTTTATGCACTAGAATTTTTCAGTCCAGTCTCTTTGTGAGATTTATGGCTCTCAAAGGAATTACACTAAGTGGCAGACAATGTTTAGCAGAAAAGCGCTTTAAAGCTGAAGTACTTTAGATGCCACGATTTTGATTAAAAAATTCCGCTTAATTAAGCCCGAAACCTGATACTTGAAGCGAGGCTAAAATTACTGTTTGAAAACTTCATTGAGTGGGCCGAATACCTTTGAAATTATAGCCAGCCTCTTTATGAAGTCCATGACTTGAAGGGTACCTATTGTTTAACAATAGGTACCCTTCAAGTCATGGACACATAATTTTGACTTTAACTTATTAACTAATAAGTTAAAGTCAAAATTATGTGTCGGACTTAAATAACTTGTTATTGAACTTAGCCGTTTAGAAATTTAAGTAGAACAATAGCCTATTATCATCTCCTGTCAAAGGAACACTTAAAAGAAATAGAAAGGTAAGTAAAACCAACCCTAAAAATAAAACCTCGAATAGCGAGGAAAACGAGGCTTATAGAAAATAAATTTATAATTATTTATTTATTATTATAATGATTTATTTATTATTATAATGATTTATTTATTATTGTAATTATTTATTTATTCATAATAATTTATAAGCAAATAATAATAAATTTATTTTTGATAAGCCCCGTTTGTCCCACTGCAGGGCAGCTTCCCTCTTTCGTTATGTCGTTCAATTGGGAAGGGATTTAGACAATTAACCCGCCACGCTTGTCTAATGCGGTTGGTGGCGCCGTAGACCACCTAATTGGGTCTTTGGGTGTTGCCGTTGACGTGTGTGACCTTCGTCCGCCGCCGCCCTGAGTCGTTATCCTGCACTGATGTCGACTGCTCTGAGCCCATAAATGGGTAAAATTATGTGGTGTGAACTTGTCAGATTGTACTTACACTCGTAAGTGGACGTAGGATGACAGTTATCAACCACCTACCCTACACCTACACCCTTAGTCGACTCTTACGACACCCACGGGAAGAGAGGGATGGTCCATTCTAGGCCGGAGATAATATATTTTTTAATTCGGACTACATACAAGTACACACAATCCAATCCAATCCATATGATAAACATGGATATTTATATTAACAATGACTTAAAATTTTTGTTAGTAAACTAATGAACACAATCGGAAACTTCTACGTTTTTATATCATTAATTGGTATTTTTTTGGTATGTATTTTCTGGTGTACAATAAAGTATATATAAATAAATAAAGATAAAATTTGCTACAGAAACTTCATATCCGACTTTGATCTATGTAATTTATAAATATGTAGATCTGAAGCTTGTTTCAGAATTCTGAACAATTATTGTACTTTCATCCAATAGATGTACAAATCCATGTTAGAAATGCAGAGCTCTGTCTAACGGCTCCTAAGGGTGTTATAATTAAATTATAAACTTTCGGAACCGGGGTTCACGGTGGGGTCAACTTATGCGTTAAGTAAATGCCATATCGTAAAACTTTACAACGTGCCAAATATAAAGGGGTTGTAAACTTTTACATTTTGTTTCGTACCTTAGTGGCAAGATTGTTGCGTTGTAAAAATAAATTGCACCTATTCTCATTGTGGACGTAACAATTAAATTCTATTTGGGTTACGTCTATTTTGTGGACAACGTTTCCTGTTAAAGCTAGTGTTCGCCAAACTCCACCTGTTTTAAACGACAGAGGGACAATTCAAATACGATGTAGAATAACGATATCGATATGTTTCAAACAGTGTAACAAGCCAAAATACGCGCTGTTCTCGTGTGTGTTTTTTCGTTTCTAACAGCCATTGCGGCCATCAAAGGCTCTCGTGTTTCAAGCATTTCTGCGTCACATAATTCAATTAAAATGAAAATCGTGAAAAGCTGGCCATTTGCTAAATACCCGAAAAAGTTTCCGTACGTGACCCCATCCAACTACATCCCAAAGGACCCTGTGTGTTCGTTTTCCTTCTTCTTTCACATTTTTTCGGGGAAAATGTGGCCCGTGTTTTATTACTCACTTTAGTTAAAGAGCACGTAGGTTTTATGTGGAAAGGATTCATTACGAAACATGAAATGCTCACAAGAATGCCTTAGATTTACATAATTTATTTACAAGAGCAACGTTTTGGGACATTTGTATGAACGCTGTCACAATTTGTGTGCCTCCAAGAGACATTCTAATGTAACGGAAAAAGTGCCAACAAACATAAACACTTAATTTATTATCCTTGATACCCCACTTAGCAGGCAGTGTATGTGTGAAGTCTTCACGCTCGCGTTTCTTACTTATGTTTAAAATGTATGACGTTGGTTATATCTACACTAGCTTCTGCCTGCGGCTTCGTCCAAGTGAAATTTCTCGTTCCCCCGACCCAACATGTCGCATCGCATCTCCCACCCGCGCCTTTACGTTGTTTACGCATAGCGTTCTTTCCGATTATGTTTTCTTTGTGTTCTGCTCCTAAAGGTCATAGCATAAATACCTGTGTCTATCTCAAGAATAGGGCTGCCAAATGCAAAAAGATTTTTCCAATCCGTCGGTAGGTAGTTCCAGAGATTAGCGCGTTCAAACAAACAAATACTTAAACAAACTCTGCAGCTTTTTATTAGTACAGAAGATTAACATTAAAATAATTTCTCCTTAGGTCTGATTTTTCAATCGACCGATATTTTTTATTCGTGGAATAAAATTGACATCTGACAGTTATTATTATGGAAGAACTGTCAGAAATTCAAAATTATTCATCCGACAAAGTTATCCGGCGTTGGAAAAACAGCGCTTAGTTTATGCCACAACGGACTTAGAAAAACATACACAGATTAAAGATATTTATGTATATTGTATAACAGCACTTTTCCCGCGACTTCGTCCGCGTGGGTTTCCATCAAAAAAATTTAACACCCTCTCCACCTCTCTTTGAAAGGTAGTTTTCGAAAATTAATGTTTACGGTTTTTATAATTTACTAGTTTCTGCCCGCGACTTCGTCCGCGTGAAATTCCACCCTCCCCCAATTCACCCCCTTAGGGGTGGAATTTCGAAAAATTCTTTCTTAGTGGATACTTACTCTTTACAAAGAATACACCCTTCAAGTTTCGTCTCTCTAGGACCAGCGGTTTGGGCTGTGTATTGATATATCACCCAGTCAGTCAGTCAGTCAGTCAGTTTACCATTTTATATATATAGATTGAGGGCTGATTTTTCAATCGACAGATAATATTTATTAGTAGAATAAAATTAACGTCTGACAGATTTTGTATGGAAAAACTGTCAAAAATTCAAAACTATTCCTCGGATAAAATTATCTGGCGTTGGAGAAATCAGCGCTTAGAGAAATAAGTATTCGGGCCAGTTTATTATGTGTAAAAAATACAAAGTATATTGTTGATGAAGTATATTGATTGATGACAACGAGTTTTTTGAAGTGAAAACTTCTTTAGCGGCGCTGTGTACTTTTTTTGGAATGGGTAAAAACTTCTAAACTCGCGTCAGGTCACGTGACCCTGATCGAAAATTCGTAAGACGTAAGACGTAAAACGTAAGACGCGCGTTGTTGAGGACAGCGCCATCTATGCACATCGGGAAGAACTACGAGGGCCTCGCGTACTAACTACGTAGTTCATCCAACAACGACGAGATGGCGCTGAACCACGGATATATAACTGACGACGAGCTCAAATACATTTTATGTACAAGGCCAATAGTATGTAAAAATGTAACTAATATCAATCGTACCATCTACGTCCTCTTCTAATACGCCTCTGCAAACATTATGGTAATCGAACAAAGGTAACATTGTGTAAAATTTCATACAGGCTCCTTATTAGTTTATCTAGTTACCACTTTAGAAATGATTAACGAAGCACTGCCGCGACCAACACCACGAACTGAAGTCTATCCTGTGTGCTTATTTGTAAATCTGAATAAATTCCTTTCACGAGAAGAATAAACCAGTCACTTTGGTCATCATACCTGATTTGCAAAAAACCCTATAAAATAAGGAACACACCTTAACACGCGTGTTTTGTTTATAAGACGATTCACAAAATACACTCGTAATTGTTCAAGTTTTCACTTCTGTCGGCACTACCGGAGTGCCAGTGTTTTTTTTTTTTGCTAGGCCAATTTTGTTGAGTTTTCCTCGTAAACAATTTTTCCTCACAAATCTCCCATCAATTACGAACCTTTCAACAACAATTTGTTGCAATAATAATGAGGTTTGCCAAAAAACAACATTTCCCAATCCGTGACGTCTTTATTGTCACGGCCTACATGGATCGATTATTCAATCGTGTCTAATATAAAAAAAAAAATATGCGTGTGTAGATTATTTTGTGTATTTTACCTATGGGCCTTAGTTGCCTGATAATAAAATGATTATTATTATAACCATCGTGGTATTATTATTGCCAGTAAGGACATGTATTTATAGTGCGTAAATTTGATAGATATGAAATCGTATTGTAAACGGATTACAAAGCATGTCAAAGGCCATTTAGAAGGACATAAAGCGTGTAACGATTAGATACGGATTTGGCTGTTACGATTGTCATACATTTGTATGTGTGATGAAAGCGAAGGGTTTGCTCTGAAATCAAAGGATTTCTGATCTGTTGTTAGTTAGTATCGCGCATGGGGGACCAGTATCGCTGGTCGTTGTCAGTAACCACCGGGAATTGATACTGGATTTCGTATCTCATTGTACATTCATTTATTTAGGTTGCTCTTTAAAACCGAGATCTTTTGTTTCTACATGCTTCAACTGTTTGAATCAATTTTAAGTCTTGTTGAAACTGAGAGATGTTTCTCTTTCAAGGATTGTACTCGGAAAAACTATATCAAGATAAATTTTCAGAGCAGAGCGGTAGGCTATCTATAAACTTCGACCTCAGCGTTTTAATTTTCTGCAAGCTTCAATCTTTCTTGTAAACTTTTACTGGAGCTTTTTGTTAAATCTTATTTTGATTTATTGCCACAACTAAAGCACTTTTGTATTGCTCCAGGATATTAATCAGATTCGCAATTATTATTACTAAATTGCTATCTTATTAACATCAATTAGTATTTAGTACTACTTCCACACGGGACAAATTTATGTTAAATTACCGCTAGTTAAACCAACTTACCGACAGTTACCAATAGGCAAACTACCGAACATCTGTCGGTAGCAATATTCGGGCATTAGGTGAGATTTTGTTCATAGAACGGATCCGGTCAATTGCTTGACCATCTGCGTCCGATTCGTGAGGAAAATGGACGAATATTGCCGAAGTGCCTATGTTGATAAACGCATGGTCACGGTGATTCTCTTTTGCGTCATGCGGGCTTGGTACAATGAAAACTAATGCCGATGTGTGTAATGTGGGATTTGTGTTGTCATATGTGATGTATGAATGTAAACTCGTAATAAATCTTCTCAATTATACATTTGGATTTAGAAAATGTAGGGCGCTTATATAAGTTATTATAAGGGTAAGTTAAATAGGTCGAAACCATTAATTAAAGTCTGAGTTGGTGCATATACTTTTAGTTTTAAATAATTCACGTTTTTTGTTTCAATTTATCTCACCAAACTGGTTGTCATGAATGTAAATTTTCAGAGCATGAATTGACGAGAACCATTATTGATAATAAAATAAGCAACAGCACCAGTTTTGCAATTTTCGTTTTAAAATTTAATAAAGATAATTGCGAAACTAGAAAAAAATTGATTTGACACCACCTGTTTCCAGATCAGTTCGTACAAACTTCGTCCAATTTTGATAATACACTCAACAGCTCGGGCTTAACCAATAGAAATTCTAATCAGGATGCATCAGCACGCAACAGGGGTGCGTTGTTTAGGTTTTGGACCCAAATAACGGTGTCAATTAGAGTAACGTCATAATCCGGGGTCCCTCTGTTTGTCCGGTGGGCTCGCCCGGACAAACAACGGCTCGATTAGATTAATATGAGTCCCGACCACGTTGGGTTTACGATAATTTATAGCATTGTTCATCATGCATATGTAGGGTTAGTTTGGTTACCTTTGTTGGAGTAAATTAAAAAATGTTACTGTTTTTTGTGCGTTTTTATAATGTTGCTTTTTGGGGGACGCCTCTTTGAATTAAGCTTTTAACTAACTTACTTTTACTTACTTACTAACTTGTTTTTTACTCATTGCAGTCTATATCAGTTGGTTAATGCGCCACATCACCATGTCTTCCTTTTCTATTTTTAGTTTCTCGTAGCATAACTATACTTTCATACATAACTAATCATTTATAATGAGAAAACTTCAACGGGCGCCGTCAGTTGGGGCTGGTCATAACTTAGCGGTCTCAGCTTATTTTTAATTATTTTATTTTGGATTGTTGTTTTTTTACTATTTGCTGTACTCTGGACGGTTTTAACGCGTACGTCTTTTTTTACATCATTCTCACATATGTATAATTTAAATTAAACATTAATGATGTATCATTATTTTTGTAAAAATATAATTTAAAAGAGTGTCCATGGAGTTTTATGCCCGTTCTTCCCCATAGGTACCTATACCTACGCTTTGAAATGGGCAACTTCATATTCTCTGACTGACCGACTTCTTGAAAATTCAAAAGTGCCTGTAAATGGTTTAATTGAAATAAATGCTTTGAGTTTGAGTTCATTTAAAATGAAATCATTTCTTCAATCATATAATGATATTACATAATCAACATTTCAACGTATGAGGAAAAATATGTCGAAATTCAACGGAGGGAAATGTGTTGTTATTATTTTAAATTACGTATTACTTTTCGGTAAGTACCTACTTCTACGTAAATAACGTTGTCGATTTCTTTTCGTTTATTTCAAACAGAATCGATGACTTATTCATCCAGAGATACGCTTCTTATAGCATAAGCATACTCAGCTTATAACGTTCCCACTGCTGGGACACAGCCTCCTTTCTTAGAGTGGGAGTGGGCTGTAATCTACCACGTAGGCCAAGTGCGAGTTGCTGTTCTAGGACATGCTGGTTTCCTCACGATGTTTTCCTTCACCGTTTTGATAGCAGCGGTGATTAAATTATTTACACAAAATAAAGCACCTGCCTAGGTCCGAACCCACGACCTACATCTCGTACAGTACCCGGCGATAAATATTGCACATCGACCTATTCGATCCTATCGATTTTATACAAAGAATAAAAATAATTATCAAAAGAAGCAAATCATAATTGTTTTAACAGCTCCTAATAGATACCGGACTGTTTGTATTTCGTGCGACAGAGATAACGCTCTACGAAGCCGAAATTAGCCGATTGTCTCTTTCCAAAGGTCGATGTGCAATATTTATCGCCGGGTAAAAGTCGGTACCGTTGCCTCTGGGCCATCTTCGCTCTGCCCTTCTTCTATTTATAGGTATTTATAATGATGTTTTAGAAAAAAATGTACCTACTTATTTCGTCAAGTCGGTTATTTCTTTGTCATTGATCACCATCGAAGTCAAATGGTCTGACGACATTCCTATTTGCGGTCCATTCATGTCTTTCTTCAGTTACCCATCTTTTTGACATCGATAACCTAGTTCTTAGTCATGCGGTCATGGCCTAGCAGGTTCATCACTACACTATATTATGTCTATTATCCCCTACACCACATAGTAAGGAAGAGACCATAACTGAAGCTTTGTTTGATATTATTATCATGACAACCCTTAAGGAAAAATCAATCATTCTTGACCTTACTAAATCCGCAAACCGATGACTGATAAGATAACATAAGACACTTCAACGCAAATTCAATAAAAGCCACTGGTACTACGAACAACCGAAGCTACTCTATAAAGCCCATTAGGTGCATTTTTATTTAACACAGTAGAAAATAAAAATTACGGCCAAGGCGTCGATTTATTATGATTTCAACGGATAGCATTTTTTATTTTCGGAGCCCGAAAGTTTCACGGGAAAAGAATATTTACGGGGTGCGTCACTGTTGCCCTCCTCTCCGAACTTTGCGTTTGTTTTTGACATTTCTCTTTATTCTCTCTCTTTATTTATAAACGTGGTGTCTAGACGAGTGACTAGCCTCCCCCTATGGCTCCCCATACTGCCAATTATTGAATGCTGCAATAACTCTGCAGCGGAGAAAAAGTTTAATCTCCTTTGAGTGATGACGCACGAGTGTATTTTGACGTAAGTTTTATACACTTGTATTAGAAAGGGTAGATACTGTTACTGTACACAGGGTTACGAATGATTGGCTGTAAGATTAATTTCCTTGTGTGATCATTTTATAAAATATATATTTTATAAAATACAAAAAAATAAGTTAATAAATTATATATAAATATAGATATATTTAAAATATTAATATACATATATTAATAAATATTATATATTCATACATATTATATACTACATACAATACAAATAAATAAAATTTAAAAGTGATGTCTCAATAACAGCTTTTTTCTGAAAAAAAACGGTACCTACTTATAACAAAATAACTTTTATTTAAAATTTTGTTTGTATGTCTTTTTTTTTCATCACTGGCAGATAGCTGATGTTATAAGGAGTAACTTAAGCTACTTTTAATTTAGAAGAAGAGTTCGGATTCCGCGAAAAAAAATAAAGACCCATTAAATCCAATATTTGTTTTCCCACATGCACGCGAACGAAGTCGCGGGCACAGCTGACATCTAAATAAAATGTTTAATTTAATTATTTTTATAATTCAGAAATTGCTATCTTCTAACAAAATATCGCTATTCTACTGCCATGCTGTTCCCAATTTCCATAAAGATTTTCGCAAGATAAAGACAATTTAATGGTCCAGAAATAAATAGTTACTGTGAATATTCAAATTCAAATATAACCTTAGCAGGTCTCTATTTTTCATTATAACGGTTTATCTTCTTCAGGATATTGTTCTAAAAGTAAAAAACACTGTGAAAATGAAACTCTTAGAAGTTTGTTTCGTCTAAAGGATTTTAATTACCAAGTTTCAAATGAGTTTCATCCAGCAGAGGTATTATCTACGTCGAGATCCAGCTATGGTGAAAAATTTTTGAATTGTGCAAAGCTTTCATATGTTGTTTTGACTCGCTTGCATGAGAGAAGAGAATTTGAAATTAAAAAGTCTCTGCTTTGTTTGTTAAGGTGAACAGGTTTGTAATTTTATGTCATTTTCATTTTATAAATAAGAGCTGGAAAACAATACCTTATGAAAGGGAAATTGGGTTGCAGATTTACGTCTAGTCTAGCTAGGTACGCACGGCGACATAAATCAAGGTATACATTACCAGTATTAGCTGACTTCTGATTCTACGAAAAGCCTACATACAATGTGAGGTCAGCCAAAACCGGAATTGTAACTATAGCTTGATATATTGTCGTGAGAACAGTATTTTTATCTCACTAAGCGAAGCGTACTTTACTTGTGATAAACAAGTGTAGAAACAAGTTGTGAGTCTGTGCGAGAAAACGAGTAGCGTCAGCATATAACACACACACACACACACCTCCGACTTCGGCATTGTCTCGAACGGTACCGAGAGCTCCTGCGCTTACACACATTCAAAGTACTATAAAGTCTGGATGTTACAGAATTTAATAATAATATCCCACAACGTACCTTAATTTCCATTTTAATGATTGACAAGTAGGTAGCGTGGGCGGATTGTATCATTACACTCGTTAATAAGGAGATAATAATACCTAAAGGTGCGCAGTTATTAAAAGCTTTCGCTCATTAGAACACGTTTACGTAGATAAAATATTATTGTTATAACGAGCGTTTATAAATAAATCGTTATCAACAACATTTATTTTGATTCATTGGTAACGGACAAGGTTACGATAATAAATCAACATTTCGATACGAATGTGCCCCGCCTACACACAAAAGGTAATACATTAGGTAACAACAAATATATATACAAACTTGCCATAAAAATACAAAAGAATGCTTTTTTTTCTACCTACGTATTTATATAAAAACTAGCTTCAGCCCGCGACTTCGTCCGCATGAAAATTCTTATTCCCCCGACTCACCCCGTCGCATCGCATCACCTACTCGCATAATTACTTCGTTTTTGCTTAGCGTTCTTCCTGACTTTTTTTCTTTTGTGGCTCATAGCGTGATGTTAAGTAGCCATTAGGCTACTAAAATACTTAGGCATTAAAATACTTGAGAAAGGCTTAATAGCCTTCATCAAGTATTTTTCAAATCCGGCCGGTAGTTTCAGAGATACAAACAAACTATTCAGCTTTATTATTGGTATATAGATAAAAATGCCCGTGACTAAATTATAACAGCGGCACAGGTCGATCGATCAGGTAAAATAAGCTTGCCGCGATTGGTCTGTGGCAGTGGCGTGCATTACATGAAGGCATTTAAGCAGTGCCTACCTCGATAAATCAGCATAACCCTGTCAATTACATTATAATGTGTGTGCTCCCCAGTTAAGAAACTCACTAAATTATCATACTTAACAAAAAACAAAATCTTCATACAAACACGCGCGGCAGCAGGCAGTCGCCAGACGGCCTACTCGGCTCCCGTACTATTCACACATTGTCATTGGTCTTTACTTGTTCAAGTTAATACGACGAAATTAAAAATACGTTGTACGTCCCACGTGTAATACCACGACGTTCGACCTTCGCAATTTATCACCCTAAAGTAGGCATGGCACTCACAACCAGCCGAGTATGAATGTTAAAATCGCAATTTGTAATTCGTTCGTATTTTGGCGGTGCGAAGAAAGAAAGGGACGGATAATGAGGTCGCCAATAGTGAGGTAAAAATGAAAATCCAAGATGGCAGCTGTCTTTATTTTTAATTTTTCATCATGGGTGTGTCGTTTTCATGGTTTTCGAAGGTGCCAATAACAAACTTAAAATGAAAATCCAAGATGGCGGCTGTCTTTATTTTTAATTTTTCATCATGGGTGTTGTTTTCATGGTTTTCGAAGGTGCCAATAACAAACTTAAAATGAAAATCCAAGATGGCGGCTGCGAAAATTTTAAAAATTTTCAACATGGGTGTCGTTTTCGTGGTTTTTGAGGGTGCTGAAGCCAATAGTGAGGACAAAATGAAAATCCAAGATGGCGGCTGCAAACATTTTAAAATTTTTCGTTATGGGTGTCGTTTTCATGGTTTTCGAGGTTGCTGGAGCCGAAAATAAATTCAAAATGAAAATCCAAGATGGCGGCTTTTCGTTATATGTTTCTGATTAGTGACCGCGTCTGCCTAGCTAGACTAGACCCGGCCTAGTTCCTGCCTACCTATTCTGAAAACCAATACACGCCACTGGTCTATGGATCGGTGACCATCATTACATACCGAGACCCCTCCGTGCCTGGGGGGGTTGTAGAGGTCAGGCAGTCGCTCCATGTAAAATACTCAGGTGCATCTGGTTAGACTGGAAGCCGACCCCAACCTAGTTGGGAAAATGCTAGGCAGATGATGATATGAATGGAAGTATGGATATCAGGTATAATGAATTTAACGGTCGTACTTCTTATAGGTATGTATAAGACTACGTCAAAAGATCTAGATTGTCTCTCAAATGCTTAGAATTTTTAAAAAAGCTCTAAAACATTTTTCTTAGCATTGCAACGTTTATTTTCAGCAGTATTAAGGCGCTCCTTTTCTTCTCGCGAATGCAGGATATTTCTACATTGCAAAAAATATTCTCTTTTTGTACCTTGCTAAATATTTTAATGACTTTAAACCCGGGAAGGAAATTGCATACCTACTACCTAGTCACTCTCAGGTGTTCTGCAAATAAGATTTTTTATAACTTTTCTCAGACTGCAAGATCTCACAAAGCTGGAATACTTACCTACAACAATCGTAGACAAGCAGACCTTTTTAAAAGAGTAACTATTGAGTTTCTTGCCCATTCTTCTCCTTAAGAAACTACCTTTTGGAAGGGGCGCTTTGAATCGATTCTATTTTCTTGTAAACTCGTGGCCCAGAAATCAATCAGATCGGTCACTGTACCAACTGTGTCATTAAAATATAGTACAGACGCCAGCATATCAATCTACTACAATCTGTCAAATTTCTTTAATAGATTTTCAACTTTATCGCTAAAATATAAGGTTCAAAATTGATTGGGAAAATTTGACAGTTAGGTGTAGCTTGATGTGCTGGCGTCTGTACCTAAAAGTCTACTGCTAAGCATGAGGTCCTGGGCTCAACTCCTGGCTCGGGCAGTGTTATTGAGTTTTTCCCTCTGGAATTTCTCCCCTTATGGGACTAGAAGATAACTGTCGAAATGTGGGTGTACCTACTAAAGGTGCCATTCTGCTTAACCCTTCCGCAAATACAAACGTGATGTTAGGTACCTAATTCAGAACTAAGGTACAGACGCCAGCACATCAGGCTACTACAATCTGTCAAATTTCTTTAATAGATTTTCCACTTTATCGCTAAAGCAGAAGGTTCAAAATTTTCCTAATCAACTTTGAAGTTGATTGGGAAAATTTGCCAGTTTAGGGTAGCTTGATGTGCTGGCGTCTGTACCTACTTATTTCACAATATTTTTAAATTCAATGTTGTTTTTCAGTTAACTCGACAGAGCCCTTGCATCAAGGTTGTTTTATCACCCTCGCCAGTCAGAGGGGCCCCTGGCACATTGATGGATTGCCCACGTTGTCGCTTGTCAATATTGGAGCTAAATTGATAGAGCACGTATGCTGCACTCTCCAATTATAATTATATTATCTTTGCGCTCGATACAATCTGATTATATCGTGATACTCGCGTAGGTACTGAGTAATTAGAATGATTTTAGTGGTCGTTATATATTTGATGTTTGATGTTGCCAGTGTAATTAATATATTTTGGTTGCTGTAATTGAATATTTACCTACATGCTTAGTCAATTTGATAATTATATACCTCTCTACTGGTTCTAAAGGTACCTATTCACTATCGAGGTAGCTAACAAACCTGTTTGGTTTGAATTGAATGATTTGTTATAAAATGATGTTGGTCCTTCTTTGATAATTCGTGTAATAATTCGGTTATATATTAAAATTTTTCTAAAGTTTGTTTGTTTGTTTGTGAGCAAAACAAGAAGCTGATTTTAGGGCCTTAGAAACAACCAGTTTAATTTTCCTTGCAATAAAAAATATTCAATCCTTCACGTGGTAAATCATTCAAAGGGACAATTCTCATAATTTTAAGAACGTTCACCTCTGGGGGCCTAAATAGGCCACTTTGGCAGAATCATAAAAGGATAACATTATGAATCATAATTTATGGCGAAGACAGTCCGAGTTTTCGCTTTTTTTCGCTGCACTACGTAGATATAATCAAATAGATTGGGTTTGGATTTGGATTGGATTGATTGGTATTTTGGCACAGACAAAAAATATTACCGAAAAATCCTTCACCAATGGGAATTGATACGATTAACTTAACAGTTAACTGTCCATTATGATTCATAATGTTATTCTTTTGTGTTTCTGCCAAAGTGGCCTTTTTAGGCCTTAAAATTACGAGAATTGTCCCTCTGAATGATTTACCACGCGAAGGATTGAATATTTTTAATTGCAAATAAAATTAAACTGGTTGTTTCTAAGTCTGTCTCTGATCACAGGGTCATTCTGTCAAAAATACCTCTCATTTACATTTTTGACATTTGTTAGTCGCCGAGATAAAAGAAAGAAAGAAAGAAAAGAAAGAAAATACGTTTATTTGCGGTTAACATGACGCAAAAAAGAACAAAACAAATAAAAACAATAAAAAAAAGGTTGACATGCGTTGTGGTTGGTTGCATGGTTGAGATGATATTGCGACTAGATTTTGAACATTTTAAATTACGAAAATTGGCCTTCTGATCAACACAAATTAAGACCCTTTTCAGACGAGACTAGTGGCTCGTTTTATAGAATAGGTACGTACGTGTAAAGTACTAAATCGGAACTAATCTGCAGCAATTAGACGAAGAGCAGCTATTTACTAAATGAAATCTACAGATTCCGAGAATATACTGGTGCCAATACCCTTGTTCACAAACTAAACTAAATTTAAGTTAGTCCTTTTTTTTCATTAAGACAGAAGATAAATTTTTGTTTATTCCTGTCAAATTAATCAGCGCCTGACACTATTACATACAAGTTTAGACGTGATTAAAAACTTGCCTACTAAAATTACGTCAACATACGTCAGGCGCTGATTAATTTAACAGGACTAAACTAAAATTTAGCTTCTATCCTTTTCTTTATTATGGGTTATGAGCTTGTGGGTCGTTATTAAATTGATGTGTATAGTGCCAAGTGTTAGAAACCGAAAACTTATGTAAACTACAATACTATCAAAAAAAAATATTTTTTCTTGAAGGATTGACATAATTTTATTATATTTACGAGTTTATGTGTATCTTTTAGCAGCAGCAGCTTTGGGAGCAGTGGTGGCTCAGTGGTATCGGCCGCGACTTACGAGTTGTAGGTCGTAGGTTCGACACCAGACAGGCGCTTTACTTTGTGTAAATTATTTCATCACTACTGCTCTCAAAACGGTGAAGGAAAACTTATAAAAATTTCAGTCGGCAACATCCATCGGTTTCTTACAGAACTTCAACTATATCCGACCCTGGATACTTATCTCTTTTGTTGACTGTTATACACCTCTATCAGCCTTCATTTCAATATCCTCTCTACAATTACCTTTTTCTTTCTAATCGTGTAACGGTGTCATCTTATTTTTCAGCACCTCCTGATATAACAACTTAGGGCTGATTTTTCCATAGTCAGGTAACTTTTATAACTTTTTTTTTACCTTTTTTTACGGCTGGTTGACACTTCCCGTGACCCAAGGGCTGGCTTTTACCATGGCCAGAGCCTAAGCATTGCCATACAACGTGGTAATGCCGCCAGTCTCTTGGGAACATTACCAGTCGACAGCGATGCGGATGAATTTTTCGACGCTATATTTTAGTTTGTGTATAGTTTTAGTTAAGTTAGGATTTAATTTTGTTATTTTTATTAATTAATTACTTTTATTTATAGAATAAAACTCACAGTTTCTATACAAAAGCTGTCAAACCGCAATATTTATTCCTTAGATAAAATTATCTGGATATTGAAAAATCAAACCTAAATTAAATAACGTTCACCGCTGTTTTTATATTAGTAATTTATTTTTTCAACCCAATCAAATAAATTAAGGAACAGACGCCAGCACATCAAGCAATCTGTCAAATTTCTTTAATATATTTTCAACTTTATCGCTAAAGCATAAGCTTTAAATTTGATTAGAAAAAATTGACAGTTTCGGGCAGCTTGATGTGCTAGCGTCTGTACCTATCAGTTACCTACTCGAAAAACTAATTTCGCAATCTAATTTCAAACAGGGGATCACTTACACAAGGATCTAATACATATTAAACATATCCTTTTAATACGGACCCTAATTAAAAAGGGCCATCGGCAACTTTTTAGGGGTGTATTTTTTCGTAATGACAACTTGTATCGGAAATGAGTCGACCTGTATTACTTTCTATTGTGTGTAGGGCTGTGCCCCGTTAGTAATCCGTATCATCTGCTACTGGGGCAATTATTTGAAAGGGAAGTTGGTTGGAGCGTACATAAGCTGGCCGCGTGGACTGCCCTAATTGTTGCCAGTGATAACCAATATGGGCTTAGAGTAGGGTGACTGCGATGAAGAAATTGAATTATTATTATTGGATAAAACTTTCCCAGGTTTTGGAAATAGGATATTATTATAGATATGGAGGTACCGATTTTAATCAGAAATATACGGAAACATTAAAAGAATGACGCGCATTTTTGTATGGAGCCTGGCCTGATGACCTATAGAGTTAGAGTAACGACTGTCAAAGATCCACGAATGACAGCCGGGATCAACGACTTAACGTGCTTTCAGAGGCACGGAGGGGTCTTGGTATGTAAAAATGGTCACCCATCCAGGGACGTACCGCGGCAAGCGCAGCTTAACTTGATCGATCGACCCGTGCAGCTGTTATTACTTATCCACAATCCCCCTAATGTTATGAGTCAATAACTAATATTATTGAGAACTGCAGTGAACATTAGCGTCATAAACTAGGTAATACGTTTACATGGTACTTGCAGGTCTGATATTTCTTTAACCCGGTATTTCTCAGCCTTTTGCTCGTAATAAAAATGGACGCTTATGATATAAACTTTCATTTGATGTATTATGTGGTTTTATTGGACATACCAACCAAAACGCCTATCATTCTTTGTTTTTAGAAGGCAGGTATGAATCGCAAAGAATACCAGTCTGTCACTGTCTCACTGCAGAGCAACGGCCTCTTCTGGTACAGGTTAGGCACGAGCTAAGTTTATATTAACTATAAGTTCAGATTTCCCTCACGATGTTTTTCCTTCAACGATGTCTGTAATGACCAAGATAAACTCCGAAAGTACGAATTGAAAAGGTCACATGGGTACTTGCCAGGATTTGAACCCATCACGAAGCTTCATTATAAAATATTTCCCAACGTTCGCACGTTCATTTGGTAATTTCCCTCATTTAGGACAGTATAATATCCGTTGATGGCCGACCTGTCAAGTAGAATGATTAACGAAGTCTGTAACGATAAAAAAAAACTACACAATTAACGCTTTTCCATTATTTTATTTATCAAGATAGCTATTGATCGTCATTTAAAATGACTGACAAGGTTGCCTGGAAGAGATCGAAAGAGAAGAAAGCAATACGGTCGGCCATTATATATTCTATAGTGTCTGATATATTTTTAACAGACTTCAAAAAAGGAGGAGGTTCTCAATTCGGATGTTTATATAAATATATTTTTTAATGTATGTTCGGCCATAACTCCGTCATATACAGGATTATTGGTAAAACATTAACAACCTCTTAAGAGGTCATTGTACTCGTCATTATGAACAACTTTTACTATGAGACCAAACCTGAAATCGCGAAAAAAATATCTTCTGTTCCCTTCATTTATGTTCGTATAACTCATCAAAATGTAGGGAACAGCAGATTTTTTTTACACACACACGTACAACTAAAAAGTAAAAAACCAAAACTTTTTACAAAAAAAAAACAACTAATTTCCAAAAAAACATTTTTGGATGTCTTTTATTTTTTGTTTTTGATGTGTATTTTTGTGGTGTACAATAAAGTACTCGTTTAAATAAATAAGATCTTTTATTTTCTTTATCCTTTAAACTTGAGATTTTCAGGCTAAAGATTGTGACTGTACTTACCAAGACTACAATTCCACTTCATTTTACTTACCATGTCCCGCTAGATAAAGCACGCATGGTCCCCCCACAGCAAATGTCAGTGAAAAATAAATTATAACAGAAACAGGGTGCGTCATTGTGTCCTTCGCCTCACGCATAGACCGCAGAGATTGACTGCACCCTGTGGATCAAGCGTGACGCATTGCTTTTGCGAAATAGTGCTGCTAACTGCGTCACGGCTCATGGAAAGTCGATAGATTCTATGGCATTCAATAAATTTTGTTCTAGTTGACTGGTTGGCCTTACATATTTTATAAAATGTTTTAGATAAGAAATTGCATTGTGTCTGCCTTGTTTTGGTGCATTTTGTACAGACGCCAGCACATCAACCTACTACAATCTGATAATAGATTTTCAACTTTATCGCTAAAGCATAAGGTTCAAAGTTGATTGGGAAAATTTGACAGTTTCGGGTAGCTTGATGTGCTGGTGTCTGTACAAAGATAAAATCAAGGTTGATTAGGTATATTTTGCATGTTTGAATAAAGTGTAATCGATTAGCGTGCAGCATATTTTTGTTTAAAACTATTTCATATACTTCTGAGCATTAACCCTGAGTCCGGTTCCCGGGTCGGGTAAGGTGCCATTGGGTTTTCCATATGGAATTTTCATAGCAGCCCAGTCTTGATTTAAGCCCAGTTGATGGCAATGGACTCGCCTCTATTACATGGGACTTAAACATAACTGGCGAAATATGGGTGTACGTACCTACACCTCTGCCTAACCCTCCCGGGATTGCAGGCGTGATATTATGTTTAGTACACACGCCAGCACATCAAGCTACTACAATCTGTCAAATTTCTTTAATAGATTTTCAACTTTATCGCAACAGCAAAAGGTTCAAAGTTGATTGGGAAAATTTGTCAGTTTCGGGTAGCTTGATGTGCTGGCGTCTGTATTTCATATCGTAAGAAAAAAATACAGTAGGTCTCAAAATGATTTATACTTATACCTACATCGACAAGAATTCATTTGATTGTCTAAAATCTGTATTTCATAAAATTTCACACACCAAAACCGCCGCCGCCGACGCACACGTACTACGTTGCGCGCCCGCCGCCGAAAGCCGGCGCGCGAGTCGTTGCGCCGCAGGACGACAGTGTTCGTGTGGCCACACGCAGAGCTCAACCAAACGCTGCTCTGTAAATCTAATCTCCTTGAAAAGTACTGTATCCAGGATTAATGGTACAAATTAAACTAGATTATAGCAGCAAGTAAAAGTTTTATTGAAAACCACTATTTGAAACAGTAGATATATCTATCTTTAAAAAAAAAATATTTCAAATGAAACATTTACTTACAGCATTACTAACCTACTTCGACTAGTAAATTTATAACTACCTAATCTATTTTACTTCCAATCAGCCAAAGAGCTCAAATCGACTAGCGTAACTAAGCCCATCACTACACTGTCTACAGTTAATACTCTTCTAAGTTGTTGCACAACATTTGCTTCATTGTCCGCAAACAGCGGGCCCCGTCTGTTCACTACGTCACCCCCTCACTAAAGATTACATTGTTATTACAATAACGATTAAAAAGCATACCATTTTGTATCGTTACAATAACTAGAATAAATCATGTTTCTTTGTCGACAAATTTTTTGGGCGTCCCTACTTTATAATAGCTCTATTTAAAACGAAAATTAATATTAATGAACCGTAAAATAAGATATGTTTTCACCTTTCTGACTTCTTTACAAATCCGAATTACAAATGTCATGAAAGGCATTTTTTTGTAGCCATCATTTCCTTAGAAATAAGTAAACCGCTATTCGAATGCTACCCAGGAAATTACCTAATTAGGATGTCCAAAATGATACGCAAAAACATTTTCAATACATTTATTTTCATATAAAAATGCGCTTTCCCTCCTGTCGATTACCCGGCCACTAAAAGCAGACAGTCATACCTTACATACGAATAACATTTAAGCTTGTACATGAGGAAGCAAACGACTATGCTGAAGTTTTTGTAACTCTTCAATTTGCAATTTGTTCAATGAAACACGTTATTCAATTGCCTTAAATTGTATCTATTGAGGCAGACTTAGTTGTTATTTGATAGATAAATTGAAATCGATTGTTGGATTTACAACAAGACAAGTCTAATGCCTGTTAATATAATTTCAAGACGACTCAAGACTTTAGTTTTCAATTGTGAGTCATACCTGGTTTACCAGTTTTAGGAACTATCTACTCGAACTATTTCCAACGCCTTTTCTAAGTGACGTCATCAGCTGCACAAACAATCGATACATCAGCAATCAGACTCTTAACGTTTATTCCAAAAACATTATCCTACGAATACTTCATAAATTCTTTTATCAAAGGCGCGGTATGAAATTTTAAAAACATAAAAAATGTGAAAGTTTAGGTACAAGATGTAGATAAATACTATGATAAAAATATCTTAAATATATTAAGCGGTTATAAAAACGTTTTTGTCTCTTTCAGAATAGACTGCTAAACTACTTGATGACTTTAAAAAACATGGTGGTATACTTGATATAACTTAGCAGTCCGATTCAAATGAGCTGACACAATACACATAAAAGACAGAAGAATAATATATTCTTAAAGCTAAGAAGTATAGTATATTAAAACTAATGCCGAGATCAGAAGTATAAAAATATGTGTAGATAAGTAAGTACATCAATAGTTTAAGTGTATCAAAGTGTTAAGTACCTACTAGAGTATATTGCATTGTGATGGCTGCATTCGTGTATAGTATTAAAAGACTTCCATTCTTTACGTGTATTGTGCTTTATGATACCTAAATCATTACAATAAGTAGGAATATCTAAATAGTCTTATATCATCTAACAGGTATACATTACCTAACTAATGATTTTGTTTATAAAATTAAACATGACACCTAGACAGCTTATTCTGACATAAGTAAGCGTCTTAATAAAATTATCTCATAAACAATATTTGGAAAAATGAATAACAGGTTTCTTTCTGGCTCCTATCTTTATTAATCCTTGTATGAGATTGTATCGACATGAGACGTTAAAAACAGTTGGAATAAGATGATATTTACAGTCTTAACTATGTATTTACAAAGCCTATCGTTAACTTACAACTAAGGTTCAGATTTCTTCACTAAAATTAAAGGCAACTAACTAAAACAAAAACAGTTCATCAAAATATAGTGTCAAGTTTCTTCCATTCATTTGTTTTTATGTTAATATCATAATGGTTAAGATTTATAATATTATCATGTGTGAATGAAAACTTACTTAAAAATAATATATGAACAAGAAATAGAAATAGAGAAACATATAAAAATAATTGTCTTTTAATTAATCATTTATATAATATTCGCTGATAAAAATAAAATTGTGACGTGTATCGTTACATATACGTTATCCTATATACACTAAAATATAATACCCTCATTTATAAGAAATATACTAAAAGGCACATTTAGTACCTCTTGAAGCAGCAGTATCTTTCAAGAAATGTATAGAGTGCAATAAAGTTCTATTGATAAAGACAAAAGCATTGCCTCTAACAACAAAACTCTAGAAAATCGTATAAAATATGTTTTGCATGATTATATTTAGAATTTTAGACGTTATAAAAAATATATAGAGAATATGTGATGATGAATAAGGTTGAGATAGTAAAGCTGAATACTTAAGTAAACTTTTGGCAGTTTAAAATACTGGTCGCGCTCACATATACACAAGCATATCGAATGTAATACCAAGTTTCGACGATTAAACATCCATGATCATTTAAATCTTCTTTTAAATCTACATGGTCTTCATACGGCGGAATTCTTGCCAATGATTGGTCCACCACTGGTTGCATACACTCGGTGTCCGTCGAATTCAACTGAAGAGTTCCTCTTGATAGCGTCATCGTTGGTGTCCTTCAGTGGCTCCTTTTCATCCCTGTGACATAAATTGTGATTAGGTTTTGCTTACGGTTCAGATGTTTTTCAGGCTTTATTTACAGCATGTCAGTTGTTTAGAGTTGCATTTGTTTTTAACAAAGTTATTTTAAGAACAATAAAATTCAAGTTCTAAATTGTAATTATGCAACGTTAAACAATTTACCAAACAAAACTACGCGCTTTAATGGATGTTTGATGTGAGATAATATATAAGTTACACAGATGTGATGAAAGATGATTGAAGGTAAATAAAGCGAACACAACAGTAAGCCAAGGAATTAATGCAGAATATAGTTTGGCCGATACTGCAATCACAAAATATAAGGCACAAACAAAACCTGGTAATAAGGATAAAATGATATATTTGAATGTCTTACACTGGCGTGGTCGGTACATAGCTACACGTGGTTGAAATGGGCAGCATAGGGAAAGACAAATAATATTTGTTAGTGGATTGTGCAAATAGTAAAACATCTTAAAGACAAACTATGAAAACCAGTGACAAAAGTGCTTGGGGAAGAGTTATTCACATAAGGTAAATGATAGGATCACAAAACAAATAAATTCAAAAATAAACGAACGAAAAATTGTCGTAAGAGATGTTCCAGTTTAACAGAACTTGGCGGAAGTTTTCGGATACAAAAGACGTGGCACCTGCTTCCAATAATAAAATTATACAAATCTCTGCTGCTATTACATTAGTTTACCTTCAAAAAGCGGCACTGTACACTACTTCACAACTACAACACTTTAACAGTCTTCAATCCAAAGCATTACGTTTTCTATGATCATGTCCATAGCTATATACATAAGGCAAATCGCGAAGCTTTTCGTATTTGATATGTACAAACTGCTCAGCCCCAGCGAAAAGTCTTATACATACATCATCCCCTATAATAATAACTTAATTGTCCGTCCAAACCAAATGACCGTTCGGTTCAGGATATGTTCCTCCTCACAAGGGCCGAACCATATCATCCGCACAAACAAAGCATGCAGGCAGTCTCAAGGTTTCGTATGGCTATTGTGTGGTGCCTTACGTAGGGGTCGGCACGAGCTTGACGGGCGGCGGCAGGGGCGCGGGGGAGGGCGGCGCGCGCGGCTTCGTGCTGCAATAAGGGAGCGGGAAGCGCCAACCGTACAGACTAGCGGGCAGAAACATCTCTCATCGACACTAACACTTAACATGGAACACGGGACACAAAGGGATAGGCTTTGACACGATTAAACATAAGAAGAAATACATATAGATAGGTAATTATTATAATCAATGGAAGACTGGAGTGTATCGGTTATGATGTCGATGAAGTGCTTTCGGATGAACTGTTCGTTATAGAGTTTTTTGGTAACATAGATGCTAATAAATTATCTCTTAAGTAACTATAAAGAATAGTAAAAGCTATACCTTCCCAGCTTGGCTTCATCGTCGTTATGTTTCTTTCCTCGTTTGCCACAAAGAGTCGCAATGACTCCCTGCCGTCTGAAGCAAAGGAGAAGGAGGTCCACGATGAGAAGACAGATGAAAACTCCAGCCAACGCCAGTCCAATAATGGAGCCACTTGACAATAGTTGCGGTGGCGCAAATCCGGAGCGTTCGACGCCTGTTAAAATAACATTGTTTCGATATATTTCTTGTGACGCATTTAAGAGCAGTAGAAGCAGGATACCAGTTGCTATAAAAGGATAAAGCCAAAGTGTGATCTTCAAATTACGTGGTAAATGTATCTACTGCTCTTGGTGTTGTTAGTTTATGCATCATGTCACAGAAGCTGAAGATGTTAGATGACATGGAAGTGATTGTAATCAATGCAGTTTCAGCTCTTGTGTACTTAGAAGTAAATGTATGTTTTATATTATAAATTGTACACAGCAATACATACATTAATTGCAATCAGCAAGTTGGTGACAAACAGGGAGTGCTTTCAGATAAAAAAATCGTGCACCCAATCACCGGCAACTATTCTATCATTAAAGACTCATCAAACTGGTTTGGAAGAAAGCTCTCCGCTAGAATGAAATGGGGTTTGAATGA
Organism: Luperina testacea; assembly: GCA_927399505.1. Taxonomy (NCBI): domain Eukaryota; kingdom Metazoa; phylum Arthropoda; class Insecta; order Lepidoptera; family Noctuidae; genus Luperina; species Luperina testacea. Next base: position 8,464,053 of record OV656768.1, on the reverse strand, counting down.
AAAATGAAAGATGACGAATGATAGAAACGAAACATGATGATGCATAAATCGAAGACCTTAAAATTAATGATAACAATATAATCATAAGAAAGAAAAGTTGTCAAGATGCAAACATTCCAAATGATTTTCTTTATCGCAAAATAAATGTTCAAACCCCATGACAAGTTTTTTTTTCTATTGAAGCGGTATCGGTATCTAATGTAAACGTATAATAAGAATAATAATTTGGAACAATAATAATGTTTAAAAACAACTAAATATTGGATGGAACTCTATTAACCATCACCTCAGTACACATATAGTCTTAATTAAGGGAAAATATTAATTGCTGTTTGAAAAACGTTCAATCAAATCGCAGGAGACGTTAAAAACGGAGTCAACTTCTTGTAAATTTTTCAAGCAACAATTTTTTTATATACTTCTATTAAGAAATCCTAAAACCTGGTGAAACTGCCAATAGAAGTAGCAGATGGTCGAATAGCTTCGGTAACGAGACAACGAATGGGTCAGGAGTTCAGGACCGTGTTGGCAGTTTCATAGATTACACCATCCATGCTTGGAAAAAATAAACCGGCACGACTAGGGTAACTTGAAAATTCAAAATATAAATTCTATAAACATTGTCATCTATCATGACTACTACGATAATTATAATTAAAATGATAAAGACTGAAAATATATTTGATACAGGTATCGATATGTTTAGTCGTCAATGTTTGGACCATGCTATCGGGACAATGTGAATTAATCAGCGCTTGAAGGGTGTACATGAAGGTCATGCAATAGTAATTAGTACATTCCAAAGGAAACTAGCAGCAGGATTATTAACTATTAAAAATATCATATTAAGTAAAATTATATTTACCCAAATTTCAGTCAGGGCGACACATACACGCTTGTGTAACGATCAACATTCAAAGGGTTAGGTAATGGATTTCTTGATAAGCATCTTGACAGCTTTCTTTTTGATCTCTTATTACAGTTAATCATTAGTTTCATGGGGTACATTAGGGGATGAGGGTTATTCTAATTTTATGGAATTTGGTGATGGTAGTTACATTTTGAAAATGAATGAAGTTTTTGCATTACCTTATACCAACAGTATGGAAATGACTATTTACAGCTAGTGAACGGAACTTCATTCATTTTATGCACTATACAGAAAACTACAAATGGCAAACTTTGTTTTGAAAACATTTATTATTTTTCACATTGGTCATATTTTTTTTTCTCCTAACAGATCACAATTCGAACTCCTTGCAATTATAGTAGAACTTTTGGCTAACTACATTATATTTTCAATCCTCAATATTCAACATTCATATTCCCTTCGAACACCATTTTATCATTAAGATGGACGATTTGTATTCCCACCTTTATTCTATATCAAAAAGACAAAATAGTCATCAAAAATTCGTACACAAATCTTATGAATTCTTATACAACGTTCTATGATAAAATGTAATGGATGCCTTAGTTTTTGGCATTTTTTCTTAATTAACACTATATTACGACTTTATACTTTGGCAGTGTTAATTTATTAGCCGTTTAATTACCTACATACGATTATATTTAGCTTTTAAATCAAGTATGGAAAAACTTTTAAGTATAATTCAAAACGCCATTCCGAAATTCGATCAAATCATATTAAACTTTTAATTATTTAGGTAATAGTAAAGACACACAATTGGAATCACTAAAGTTCAAAAATCATTTGATGATATTTTCAAACACAAATAACATGTACACTTATTTACACATCAACAAATTGCATTATCACAACAAGTATTTTCCCTAAATAACAACAGTCGTCTTTGGACTTGCTTAATTTAGAAGATTATTTAGATTTTAACTATTTTTTTTATATTATGTAAAACATTATTAATATCGTCGCTAAGACTTCCATTTTAGTGTGAGCCCATCTGAAATGACTTGGACATCCATTTGGGTTACCTAGAAAATATTTGATAATGATAAATACGTATAGTTAATAAGGCAAATGAAAATGTTCTACATACGAAATCAATAAATAAATTATAGGCAATTCAAACTTACCACTGGTAATAAATTAACACCAACATAATATAAAATCGTCAATACGAAATTTTATAAAACTATAAAAGTACAACATAACTAACTTCAAATCATAATTGTACTCAAAATCTAAAAGTAATTTTCAAAATAATATAAAATTATAGAAAACGCATGCCAAAATACAACAGTATCACACACTCCTCACAATTTATATTTGCAATATTTTAAAAGTATTTGTACATTTTAAAAGTTATTAATGGTAATTTAATTTTGTAGGCAAGATTTTACAATAAAAATTAAAATGTGAATGATAAATTAGTATCATAAAAACCATTCAGAAAAATATGAAGAAAAATAAATAACACAAAAATGGTTAACAAGCGGATGACATACACTATGAATACTTGTACTTGATCAAAGAAAAGCAAAAAACTTAGAACCACTGGAAACACATGACAGGTAAATAAATTCGTTGTAAAAATAATAATTATTTTACAGGAGCACGACAAAATAAATAAAGGCGCACAAAACACTAGTTCGAGGTCTGAGTTCACAAAACCAAACACAAAACAAAGGTGAACAGGCTGAAGGAATAGATGGTCGTTGCTTTCGAATTGTATATTGATTCTGAGGCGGTGTAAACGTCGTAGAAGCCGGCCCTTACGGGGACTTCATTACTCTCCTGATTGTACTCACCGAGAGCCGTTTGGACGTAAAGTTGTGCAGGCAGGGAATATCCGAGGACGTTGTGTGCCCGAACGTGCATTCTGTACCGCGTGTCCGGGTGGAGACCACGTACTTCGTAACTGATTGCCTCTAGGGACTTTAGCTCTTCAATGATGCATTGAGATTCAGATGCGATGCGCCATTCACCACTTACTTTCAGCACCTAAATAAAATCGAGAATTTATGTACATTAAAATATTGTTATTTTGCTGCAGATAGTTGGATAATTTTCTTGTTCGGTAAAGGAATATTCTTAAAACATTTATCTTAAAAGAATCTTATAGAAATACAAAAGGCTACGATAAGTATTAAGTTTATCGGATACTACGTGGTATGAAAAGCGAAATAAATCATCCTAACAAATCTATTGAAAGCATATATATTGTGTGTGGAAATGGAAATATTATGTGATGGTACAACACAATAAAAAAAACTTACGGGGCAGTAGCTGATCTCATACATATCGATGGGTTCGCCATTGTTAGCGGGTACGCGCCATCTCAGCTCATATCTGTCTGCGTATTTACCATGAATAAGCGATTCCGGGCTTTCATTTTCCCACCATTTTGGTTGCTCCGGTGGCGATCTACAAAGTAAGATATCAATAGTCATAAATGTTGATGTTGTGATTTTATTTCCATTCGAAGATATTATCATCGCGTGTGAATGTGAATCTGCTGAAATTGCAATGGATTAGTAATCTTATGCATTACTGAATCTTAATTAGTCGTCTGATTGAATCCAAATATGTAACTTACGAAACTAAATGACAGACAGACGACTTAATAAACTCAGATTTACAAATAAGAAAAAAGCAAATAGAACCTTACCTCCTAGGCATAATGACGGTAATAGGCGCACCCCAGCTGCCAGGCCCAACCCGATTGACGGCAGCGAATCGAAAATCATAAGTGAACATAGGCCTCAAATTCTCCACAATGTACGGCGAATTGGCAGACCAAGTCCTGTTCTGGGAGAGATTCCAATCGAAATTGCCATTTTCCTTGTATTGGGCTGTGTAGGCCAATATTGGTGGTCCCATTTCTTCCGCCGGTCCCACGATATTGAATGATACTGATGTCGCTGTTATTGTCTCTTGGCGGGCCTGCGAAGTAAAAGGGTTTCAGTATTAGTTATGTGGAACAAGGATCAAGTAGAAGTTTTGATCTCGAAGTTTATTATTGTGACGACAATGTTGAAACATGTTACATTTATGAGCAAATATATCTTCAGATTTATTGATTTAGGTTATGTTTCATGTAGTTAACGATGGAGAGTTGGAATATGTTATAATATTAAAATCTAATTAAATAAAATTCAAAGTCCTGACTGACTGATATATCAACGCACAGCCTAAGCCGCTGGTCCTAGAGACATAAAATTTAGAGGGTACATGAAAAGTAGGTATCCACTAAGAAAGGGTTTTTTCCAAATTCCACCCCTAAGAGGGTGAATGGGGGGAGGGTGAAATTTCACGCGGACGAAGTCGCGGGCAGAAGCTAGTTAATGATAAAGCTGACTAGTGTGAGAAATAGTTCAAGAAATTAAATAAAGTTTTGTAAGTTTGAAACAGCCCCTTTAACCGGGCCTTGTCTAGTCTATTCTATTCTAGAACTAGGTCACCTTTCACCGCTGACCAATCGAAGCGAGTCCAGATTTAAATCCATTAGGTAAACCGATTCGGAATTGTCCCGCAAGCCGCAGTCTGACGTCACTGTGGTTTTTATTCGGCTCGTTTTGGCTGTCCAAATACTCGCCAGATAATTAAACTGTAATTACTTTTTCACTTACTTGAACAACAGGTCCCGGTGGGTAAGCTTCCCTGAATTGAATGATGTGTTCGGCTTCACCAAGAGTGTTGGTGGCAATACATTTGTAAATGCCATAAAGGCCTTTGTCTGTTGGTGTGACGATGACGTAGCTGGATGGGCCAGAGCCGTAGATCTTCACTTGGGGTGTTTCTACCAAGTCCAGGTCGCGGAATCTAAAAATTGGAATATACGTTATTTACGGAACAATACTTATCACTACTTGAACATTTGCTTGAGTTTTTCTAACAGGATTCTTCAATATTCTAACTTGGTAAGAGAATTGGTGTTTGTAAATGATGCTTTCAATATTAGATAATATACTACGTGGAAATCAACTTAACAAACGACTAGGCACTTCTCTACGATAAGTATCTCGATAGATTTATAAGAATCATGCTCTCATCAATTTGACATGATGTTCACAAATTATGTGTCAAAGAATAAAGGATCTTGTTCTTGATTTATGATACTCAGAGACTGAGCGATAAAATCGCCCAACAGTGGAGAACTAAGAGGAATGATTGCATTAGAGCCTTTCCTTTGTTTTAACGCACTTACCTCCATTTAATGGTGGCGTTCGGGATACTCTCTGCCGTACAACTTAAATTGGCGGGACGACTGTTCCAACTCCAGATAGGGATTGTCGGCATGTGTTCGAATGTTGGCTTGAAATTAACTGTTAAATGTCCATTTTTTCTTGCCTCACCACCTAAAATCATCATAAATTGGATGAAGATTCACATACAAGTAAGTAATAAGTACGCGGCAAAATTTACGCTCGGGTGCTCGGGCGTTTTGTTTTCGAGCACTGTGTTTTCAACGCTCAGCTTAGCACCGAGGGTTAAAAATCCAATAATGCGCGATAAAATCCCGCCGTGATATTTTTACATCGTCGGTGCGAACGTGGGCTAACTCTCATGGGTTTTTATGACAACGACCAAAAAAAAAATAACGTGGCCTCAACAAAACTGACACTTCAGCCCTGAATTAAGGAGATAACAAGAAGGAGTAAGTACCCAAAAATAATAGACTTCTAGAAATGGGAAAGAAAATAATTAATTACCAGCATTCTCAGCAAAACATTCGTAGAGTCCATCATCAGTCCTGTTTAGTTTAGCGATCGTTATAACTCCACTGGATTCCATCTGGTCGCCAGTTTGCCGACTGCTCGTTTCGATCGTAATCCTGCAAAAAAGGAGTTATTTTGTAAACTTTCTAACGGTTCATAAAAACAAATTGTGTCTGAACTTCAAAAGGCTTTCATTTTCCAGCTTAGCAGCTCACAAAAAACGTTTTTTATATTTACGTAATGTCCTATTATAGCCAATGTAAAATATTTTTGACGAACAAGCATCGTTTTTTAACTTGAATTATTCGGCACATTTTTAATGTTGAAAGCCCTAATCTCCTCTTCTAACCAGCAATGAACTAACTACATAATGCTAAAACATAACTTGCCAACCCTACGGCGGCACCTGTGTCAATTAAGATAGTAAAACACCATTGTTATAGCCAACTGTCTTACCTGCCCTCGTCGTTAGGTCCATTCAGGAAGCGGTCAGGGTTGCTCAATTTACGGAAACTAATACGGGGAGCTGGCCGGCCGGTTGCCTTGCACTCTAATCTACCCTCTTGCTTCTCATCAGCTGTTTTATTGAACAGTTCGAATATTCTAGGCTTCACCAGCACTTCCACTTCGATTTCAGTTTCATTTTGACCAGCTTGGTTGACAGCGCTGCAAATGTATTTACCATAATCGCCGGCCTCTACGCGATCGATTTTTAGGAGTCCACTATTTTCATTGACGCTGAATCGTGATGTACTTGCTAGATTCTAAAACAGAGGATAATTGTATCTTAATATATTCTGACATATAAAGATTCTAAAACAAATCTGCACCCAGTATACATAAATATTGCAATATTCATTTTAACAAAACTATTTCCTTACCTCTCGTGTTGAAGCCTTGATCCAAGAGTATGTAGGCAGTGGTTTTCCTCTAGCCTTACATGAGATTGCAGCACTTTCACCCTCCTTGATTTCAACTCTAGACTCCCTTTCCTCCATTTCTGGTGCTGTGTAAACCTGGAAAAGCAAATATTTGTAGAGAACACGTCCCAGAATTGTTTCTTTAATTATTATTTATTCGTCTTTATTATTTTGTGGTTCACTTACTTCAAGTTTGATGTTTCTTTCGGCAAGTTCACCAGTTTGGATGACCACAGCACGGCAGGTGTACGTTCCGTCATCACTTTCTTCTACACCTTTGATCATCAGTCCATTTGCGTGAATCACGTATCTATCACCGGTTGCAACCTATAAAGATATTTTCGTTAACTAAGTAGGTATACAAAGAAGAAATAGTATAGAAGTATTGTTGCTACTTACAGGATTTCCCTCCTTGAACCAATCAACTGACGGGGCAGGTTCAGCAGTTACTTCGCACATAATTTTAAAATCTTTTCCTTTGGTAGCGTATTGGTTCTCATTAGCGTTCGTCCAAGTAATTGCAACTAAAATGAAAATTACAGATTAATAAATGTCGATATACAATTTATATTTTTTAGAATTACTCATTTCCATACAAGTGAATTTACCCATCAAATATTTTACACATAAGCAGCAATATCGATAAAACAGTCAAATAATCTTGTAAAATACTTACTGAACGTATCCAAGACAACACTGGCGCTCAGTGGCATGTTAGTGTAAGTGGCGACGCAGGTGTAGTTGCCCGCCATGGCCGGAGTGATCGACGATATGTACAACAGTTGCAGCTGCTTCGCCGGCATTGGTTCCGTGTATATCTCAGGTCGGGTGCCGGCTCTGTTGAGAATGAGATTATTGATTTTGATTGATGCATAGTTGATATAATAATTATTTGCCACTTATAACTTCCGTATAAACATAGACTCCCATTGTAAAATTTTCAGAATAAAAACTATATATTGTTTTAGACAACTACGTAAAGTAGAAATAACTATAAAGATTAATGAGCAGTCAGCGAAATTAATTGTTTAGAGTCAATCTCTAAACAATTAATTTCGCTGACTCGCTGACATAACGTCGATACGCAGTAATATTCCAATTTTTCATACAAGTGTCATTGAAGAACAGGTAAAATACGGCTATAATTTAAATACTGTAAATGTAAGTTGATTATACTATTTTATTATCTGTTAAAAAAATATTTTCATGTCTACCGTACAAGTTGAAAACAACAGAAAAAAGAAAAAACAAATTAAATCATATTTATCGTATTCGGGATTTTCCGGGACGGCGGCCTCGAGGATCGGGGTACTCAGGGAGTAACCCGAACTGACACCACTGAGAGAGTTTGAAATCAAAACACATCGGTCCACACAACCATTAGCTCAAAATCAACTTAGTTTCATCTAATGCTCCGGTACTCACGCTGCTTCATTAATGACAAGTCCTTTAGGGTCTTTCCATTGTGGCTGCGTGACAAGCGCTGGGTCCGGAGCATCTACTTGACACGTGAGTACCACTGACTTGCCCACAGCCACCGTCTGCTGCTTCTGCATCGGGAATATCCTCAGAGTCTGTGCTGAACATCCTGCGAAAGAAAAAAAGGAAAATTAGAGATATGATAAAAAATTTGATTAATAGTTCATCAGAGGACAAACGTGTATGAAAAAAGGGGAACTTTTGCCCAGCAGTGGGACATTATGAGCTAACTAAATAAATAGATAGATTAAAAAGTTTCTAACTGTCAAACAAGCATGTTCATCAGAAGCTGTCGGAATTTCTCCATTGTTAATTTCATATTTAATCCTTTCATAGAATACACGTGGAACAAGAATTATCAATGCTAAATACAAAATTAACTTCATCTAATGCAAAATAAACACACGTAGGCTGCGGTCCCGACTTGGTGCAGAAGCATAACTCTTTAATTAAGTTTACAGCAAATTATTCGGCGGCACATGACCGTGATGCTTATTAGAGGTCTTAACATGTCCCTCAGTGACCGCACCGTTAATAACATGATGTGCATATAACTCGTGCATGTCCCTAAACCCTGAAGTGATAATAACAAGTTTGTTAATTAAATTTTCTTTGAAGACGATGCTACTAATGAAGTTGGTAGAAGAGACTGGAAAGCTAATCTTGATGGTTTAGAAATTAATGATGAATTATTTTATGTTTATCTTAATTGCGAGGTAAAAGTAATTAATCACAAATCATTTTCAATGCGTTACGACCACTTTCAAATCAACTATATTAGAATTGAAGTCAAAACGCAACTCCACAGTTTTTTAATGCCATCTGCGTCTTTGTAGATCCTATAGTTATGTGCCACGTTATCTCCTACACCGTATATCTGAGGCATCAACTCAAGTGTTGTCAAGTCTATTCATGTGGGCACGTCTCGTTATTGCAGGGATTTCAAGCCGTCGCCTGTCGCTTTTCGCTCACAATTTATTTTTTAGGGTTATTTCGAAAAAATGGGTAAGGGATGCGAAGTTTCTTTTGGGCGTGCGACATATTGAGTTATTATAGAGTTGGTTCAGTTTAGTTATTGTGTTATTGGGCCAAAGTTGCTAAAGAGACGTGCCTTCCAATTTTGGTATGTTTTCAAGATTAGCGTGCAAGTTTATTTTTTATTTCTACAGTCTTAAATTATATGTCAAAGCTTAATTTGAATAAACCTCAAAACAAAGTAAATTAAATCAATTGGAAACAAACTATGTAATAGATATTCATCATTTAGATTGGAAACCGACCCCAAAACACGCGAAAGCTGATGATGTATTAGTTAGACTACTAATTTCAAAAGTTTCCAACACAACAGATTACATTCTATCATAGTCGTAAATAACAATATAACACAAAGTTTTAGAACAAAACCTTTACGTGAGAGTATAAAATTAGAAATTAATTAAAAGTTGCTGAAATTAAAATTTGTGTTTTGTGTTGTAAGCTGGATTTAATTAATATTTATTAACGTTTGAACACTGATATGGCAGATTTTGTGAGGTAAATGAAATTTTGACCTGTCAAAACAATAATCATTTGTAACTCCGTTATAATTTCGATAAACATGTTAGTTTGTATAGATTTTAAAGATATAAATGAAATGTAATAATTCTGGCATTGTAATATTACTCAATCAGAATTTTGAGGATTAGTAAATGACACTACTGGAAATTGTATTTCATCATTTATAATTAATTTGTAAAAAATCAATACAAAAGTTGAAACACATTAAGATAAAAAAACAACCGATATTTTTTCACGACTTGATCCAAACTTTTCAACACTTCATATTTTCCGATTCTTGCATTTAGTCCATAAGGGCTGATTTTTCAATCGACAGATAATTTTTATTCGTGGAATAAAATTGACATGACAGATCGTGTATGGATGAACTGTCAAAAATTCAAAATTATTTCTCTCATAAGTCAAATAATAATAATATATGCAATGTACCAACATCACCATATCGAAAACGGCCGATACATCCTTTATAAAATCCGCAGTATATACGTGTAGGTAGGCTATATTTCTCTTAGGAGCCGGGAGACGCATAGAATTTTTTACCAAGTTTTTAGGTATGCAGTCCACGTGCCGACCCTTCGTTTTATCCTTGAGTTTGCCAACAACTGCGTTGGTTGCATTTTATACGATACAACGTTAAATTTCTATTGCAATTTCTTGCTTCTCAAGCTGATGATATATAATCGTGAATCTTTGGCCTAGTTGTAATGGTTATCGTCGGTAGCTGCCTTAGCAGTAGGTACTGTCAACAATGAGTCAGGTATAGCTGGCCATAGTGTGTGTTTATTAATTCCAACTAAGACATTATGATTATGTGCGTTGTAACGGATCGTAGGTACTATCAAGTTACTATTATTCTCACGGCGTATATGGACGGACTAACTAGGGACCACTTTAAATCTAAACTAATCATTAAAAAGAGAAAAGATTATATTTTTTGTATGTTTGTTTGTTCCGGTTTCACGATAAAACGCCTGAATGGATTTGGATGAAATTTAGCACATGCGTAGACCATGACCTGGATTAAGACAATATATACTTTTTATCCCGATATTCCCACGGCATCGAGACTTATGCGGGTGAGGCCGCGGGTCACAGTTAGTGCAAAATATTTGGCTAACGGCCTGTTTTCGACATCCAGAGATAGACAAATTTGGTCCCTGTGTTTTAATTTTTCCGAGATAGCTTTCCGAACACTGTGAAAGACTTTTATTTTTTTTTGTATCATTGGATCCTGGCTTATTTAAATAATCTGCCAAATTGTTATAATGTCCTTATCTCTGTAATATTCTAACGAAATTCATTTTTGTGCTCGTTAATCTTACAATAAAAAAGCTGACACTGTGTCCCAAAATATAAAAATAAAATGGAAAATCTGAGTAGATTTGAGCATTATACCATAAAGATATTCTCACTGGGTCGATTTTTTTTATACTTTTTGTATAAAAATCGGTTACGAGACCTCATGTAGATTGGGTGAGGGAATTTGTATTGAGTCCCATATGGATATCTGAAGCATTACGAGGGATGCTCCTTCAACGTACTTACGGATATTCTCGACTAAGTTTCTTTTGAAATAAGCTCTTTGCGCGTTGGTAAACAAATCTTCATTATGGCTAAGAGAGGTCTGAAACGTAGATGGTAAAATATGTTTCGTCCCAAAGGTATTATTTAATTATTACGTTCATATATGTACAATACATGTTCCCTTAGGAATGTCGCAGGCTTATACGAATATCTGTATTCAAATAACGAAAACCAAAAATACCTATAGCTAAGACAACCGTTGTAAGACAGACATACTGCTAATTAAAACATGCAAAAACAGAAAGCAGTTGCAACATTTTGCCTACTACTGCAATAAGTATGCAACTTTACGGACTACCTCTAAAAGTCTCACAACGGGAACAGCTGCAACATTCTGGTCCTGTTTTTCATGAACCCGGAAAAACTAAAAGTACTTTGTATCTATGCATGCAACATGGCCCTGCGGCATCACATTTTGTAGTTTCAAAATTTACATAAAAATATCACAAAAAATCTAGCTAAACAAAGGTACAGTGAAAAATGTAAAGTGAAATAATATATCATTACATTAAAATAACAATGCCACATTATTCTTTGCTCCCCTGTGTCCCATTCCGTACCTGTATCGCATAATGCAGAAACTGCCGCATCAAATGCTTACCATGAATTTTACAGTTTATACCTTTGAAGCATCACCGAAATTTCATCAACTAGCATAGGGGAGATGGGGGACATTCGACAACGAGGGGCCAAGTGAAATAAGCGAGCACGGGATTAAAGGGTTTGCGGAAAATTTGTGTGCTTCATAACAACCCACGTCCCCCAGCGGTTTTGTATTACCAATTATTTTCATTTAATTCATAACAAGCTGTTTGGATGGATTTGTCTGTGCCGCAAAACTCATTAATAACAAAGACTTGTGGTTGAATTGTCTTGTGTAAGTTCCGTAACGTAAATACCTTATTAATTATATCACGAAACCCCATCGGTATTCCTAAGACGTGTGCTAAAAGATATTTTCTTTCATAAATTAAAAATAACAACCTGCATATACACCTACAGACATATTCAAACCATTTTACCTTCTTGAGCAGTGAAATAAAAAAACGTGCCCAAATTATTTCCGCCATAAAACCTCTCGGACCGTAAATTTAAAAGTTGGAAACATATTTTCACCATTGGCCTTCCCTCAATTTCACCTCTGACTTTTAGAATAATAGGCAAACAGCAATACGGGGATGTGAAACGAACCGTCACAGTTTCAGGTCTGTCGGAGACGTCCCTCTACTTCCCATTGGAAATCAGCTTCCAAACCGGGTCGGGTTCACAATTTAGAAACAAAAGACTGTCTACGTAGTTACAACCTTCGTAGGGGTATTGTGATTAATCGCTTAGGCATTATTTCCTAATTAAGCCCACCTTCCCCTCACGGTGAATGCGTCGCCCGAGGGAGTGTCTGCGAACTTGAAACAAATACAAATGGGCTGACTTCAGCTGAGAAAATCGGAAAATCTGTTGAATTAACGCTGAACGCAAATTAGAAGGGTGGAGTTATTTCTATAACAAATAGCAGAGAATGCCTGTTCAAATAACTTAGAAATGTAATCCATACTGCAAATTATGTGAGACCGCTCAAAGGGGTGCAACTGGAAACACGTTTAGGGACCATAATTGAGTAGATACCAAACCAAATATTGATATGAATACAAACTGATTGCAGAAAACGAACACCTATAACTTAATCATTCTTAGCGCGGGCACATAAAATATGTATGCACACTTCGACGAGCAAGTTCACCCCATTTGACATGTGACTCCATCTCTAGTGAAAAGCACGTAATTGAGGGAAATGAGATAAATTACTCTTGCGGATTGTTTGAGCTCCGAAAGGGGAGACGAACAGCCCGAGGAAACCCTCGTTGTGACTCATGTAGCAAAACATTTGATGAAACCTTATGTCACACGGAAACGACAAAACTTCCGCGACAAATATCGTACATACTGAAAAAGTTATCATAGTAAACTTTTCCTCAAACGACTCCAGAAAAGAACCATGAAATTCTTTTCATGTTTTGATTTCTTGACGTTATTTCCAAGGGTTATGCTAACACTACCCTTATAGGGCCGTTTATATGTCAGCGTATTTATTCCGAACACTTCGAACAACGCTGACCCAGGTGTTTCTGTTCTTAGGATTACCGTTAACGGTGCTATTACGAGTAAAGAAAAGCATTACAACCGTTACAATAAATTTTCATCGTTAAAGCCTTGCTAAACTCCGCGTACATTCGAAATCCCCCCGAGGTCGGCGTCATTATCAGTTTAGCGTAAGGGCTCTTCCGCCTAAAAAGAAGAATATAAAAAGGACCGATCTCAAAAATTCGCCTAACGGCAGGGGCGTAACGAAGTGTAGCCCACTTAAAACAATAGCTAAATACGAGGGTCGGATGCTACACCGCGCTTCCCATACTTAAAACTGTTCGAGACCACTCAATATGTGCTGAATTCGTAGAATTTTTACGGAGAATTTTTGGACTCCTTTATTGCGTTGGAAATTTATGGCGTCCCATGGGCTCGGTAAATTCGGCCCGAGTTTTGAAAATAACCACAACGCCACATTGTCTTTATTTATTAAAAATGTTCATTCTTTGAAGTAACTAAACAAAGGTGAAAATAAACCTGTAGATATAGGAAATTCCTAGCCTAATCAATGTTTATTTGCCAGCCCACCCTTTGGAACGAAGAATAGCCAGAAAATTGATCCGATTTCTCCCCGGTCGCCCCTCGGTAGAGCATTAATTACTGGTTGGTGCCTCCTAGGCCCCTTGAAGCCTGCTCCTCATTTGATAGCCCGCAAACAAACCGACATCATTTCACCCCGCGTTGTTTATTACCTCTTGTAAAGTTTTCATCTCATCTTTAATTGACTTCACCGGAAAGTTTTGAATATCTTTCATTTTAGAGGCAAGCGGTTGCAGGTTATAATGGAAATCTTTGAACGGCTAGGTAAATAAAAAAATCTCTTTGGTTCATTAATAAAACAGTTATTAAAATATTCTTTAAGATTTTTTCTTTGATTTTTCCGACTCTCCGGATGCAATTTAGATTCAAAGGAATATTTAATGAAAATTTTGCAACTGGAGTACCTACGCTTCGTTAGTTTGCTTTATTCAAGACCATCGTTCGGTCCGCTGACGTAACTTTGTCGTAACTCCACATAACGATGACCGAGTGGTCTGCCTACGCGCACTATTAGATTCAATTCACGATGCTCGCTATTTGGAACCGGTTACACTAGTCGCGATGCCGATGTAAATATGCTTACTGATATGTACCCATTCACACCTACGTATTAGGACGTACACACTGTTAAATTTTATGTTTAAAACTAGGAATGTGTGACTCATACAGTTTTAATTCCATAACGCAAAGGAAGCTAAAGCAGATGTAAAGATCATTGCAGGTGGCGTTTTGTAGTTTCTACCTACCCCCATAGGAAAAAGGGGTGAATTTTATGCTTATGTAGTTATAAATATTACCTACGATGTCAAAAGGTGTACATACATTTTCCGTGAGTTTTTTCTGCATTCTAAGTGGTAAGATTTTTTATGAAATTTATTTCACAGTCCATCCCTATTTATAAAGTGCTAAAGAACGGTTACAAAAACTAGGTTTCCTGTATAAAAAGGATTTGCGCAGGATAAGCTTTTATACAAGACTATGTTGTCCTGCGGACGGTGGCAGCCTTTTACGCTAAGCTGTCGTCGCAAAATTGCTAGAAAATTTCATCTTACCTCAAACAACGACTTAGCTGCAAAACATTCTTAAGTACTATGGGGACTCATTTCGAACTATAGTCCTTGAATTCATGAATAAACTGGGGATATGAAAAAGGGGAGAACAAAGAAATGGGTTGAAAATGAACATACTAAATACCTTATAAGTAACATTACCACTTTACAGTTCCATTAGGTCATGGTGAAAAAAAATTTACATTCTAATAGGTATTACAGTGTTAGCAATATTCTTAAAGGTAAGAATAGAAAAATAAAAATATGTATCCAGAATAGAATGGAAGGTAGAAATTGCTTTGTATAAGTCGATGCATTCATTAGTGAAGAAGAAAATGTTGTAAGTATACTTACAACATTACTACTACACACTACACACACACAACACACACAACACACTACTTAGTATTTTTTTCTTTTTATTTTTTTAACTTTTGCTTTACTATAGTAAAGGATAAGAAACTAAGTATTACTAGGTGTTACTATCTCCTATGATGCAGTTTAGTTAACTATTACAGGATACAGCTGATATTTTCCACTAAAGTTAAGTAAGTATTGTATTGCATAGTTTTTGTTTATCTGCCACTGGTGGAAAAATAATCTGTTACACTGTTTTTGGAACAATACAACTTAATATTAACTAGCTGCGCCCCGCTGTTTCACGCGCGTAAATGTCGATCCCATGGGAATATCGGAATAAAAAGTAGCCTATATGTCAATCTAGGGTGTCAGCTGCCTCCATACAAAACATTATCAAAATTGGTCCAGCCGTTTGAGCGTGAAGAAGTAACAAACATATAATCCAGCTCACTCCAACCAATCGACCTTGGCAAATAATATTTTTACCACATCATAAGATATTCTCTTACGGTTCATTGCCATACGAAAAATACCTAAGAAGCCGAAATGTTAATGTAATCAAAGTCCATCTTTCATACAAAGAAACATCGCATTTCAAGAGAAAACAGGCTCAATCTATATAAAAGTTTCAAAGAGAAAATACCAAGCCAGAAGGAATGCCAATTTCCTTTGAAAACGTACTCCACGATTTAATTTTATTTGTACATAGCGGTCTTCGTTTACCTTGTGGAGATACTTCATTTGGTATCAAATGCGATTGAGAATGTTACCTACATATTATTTCATAAAGAAATATTTTATTAAATTGCTCTATATTAGAGATTTTGAAAGTACCCATAAGCATATTTATTTAAAGATGTAATGCAACCTCCAATCAAATTTGTTTGCGAAGAGTAAATTTTAATCACTGGATTCATACTGAATTCATTACGGAGAGAGAGAGAGATTGAATAGAGATTAGAGATTAAATACTTCATCCTTTGATATCATCAAAACAAACTTTTTACAAAGAAAATCCTTCAAACATTTAAAATATCTCAACCAAATCAAAACACCAAAAAGTTACTATACAACGATCAGCTTCAAATACCCACAAAGCGGCTTTATACAGCGCAAATCCCGCTTTTTTTACAAGTCGGACACTTGCCGTACATTCAAGTTGAACAATAGGATTCTGGAGCGTATTTTAATCTACGCCGCAATATCAGAAGCTCACAAACGGACAAAAAAGGTACATAGAGTGGAATCGTGGAAACCGGCCATGTGTAAACGTTGGAAACGGTTTATATTTCCCAGTTAATATGGGCCATTTTATTTAGATACGTATGAATTTTACAGTACCTCGTTTAGAATTTTAAACACCGTATGAGTTTTAAAAGTCAGTAAAAAATAAACAAAATAGAGACCAAGATTTCATTGCGACTTGGTTAGGTTTGACTCACAAAATGTGTGACAAAATAACAAAAAAAATCGACTACACCAAAACTGTTCCATCCAATGTTTGATATATTAAAATTCCCGCCATACCTATATATAAAAAGTATCCCCATGAATAACAACAGCACGTCGCGTCACCGCCGATTTGTATTCCGCACCTCTCGCCCATCCGTCTGGCCAGATTAATTATCCACCACCCTCCCATGTTTGCCAATAAGCCATCCAACCCTGACTTTTCACTATAAATCTTTGACATCACACAATTTGTTCAGCCGTGATACGCTTTACTGATTATAACGGACAACCTTATAATACCAAAAGATACCTAAATCTTAATAAGGCACTTGTAATTTAAACTTTTATGGGACGTGGAAAATTTTCACGAAATTCATAATTTCCGGTGGAACGATCCCGCTGTGTGCTGTACTTTTGAATGTTCCTCATAAAATATGAATTGCCTGTTAAATGTTTGAGTAAATGCGGTACTAAGTAGCGTTTTGGCTAAAATCTTTCAGAATGGCTGCAAATGGAACAAGCAGGGAATTGTACTTAAGATGGAGTAAATACAAATGTAACGTTTCATTAGACTTCATTCAGTTGTTGAGAGAATGAAAGTGTAGTAGAAAAACATGACGCATCTGCGTGCGAAACCAAACATTTACTTTGAACGCTTCCATACACATGAACTAATAAGCCTGCAACACTCGCAAATCCTAAACCAAACATTACTCAAGTATTACACGATACTGTAAGTTCCTCTCAGAGATCTGGTGTTAACGTACATATATGATCACGCATTGTTTGTCGATCGTTCAAAATTAAGAGCGCAATACACGTAACTTAAAATATCAGTGGAGGCAAACAAAGTTACGCTGCGTTGTTTACTCGCTAACACAGTGGATTATAAAGACAAATTGGAGCTTTTAACGGATTCAACACGCTATGTTGACGGGTACAAACTGTACCGGGAGCGCTGTACTCTTAGATTTATTATACGTTTCTATCATAAGACACCGTTTCTCTGGAGACTGTTCCTTTTGAACATCGCGGTTACTAATTATATTTGGAATCCTTCGCGGCCGTCCGTGAAGGAATCGTTGCGTAAAGGGAATTCAATTAACAAATTTTGCTGCACGCGTAAACACAAGACGCTAAGCGTTTTAGGCGGCAAGTAGGTACTTAAATAGCATGAAATTAAGAAAATTGTATGTCATTCTATAGCTGTTGCCTTCTGTTTTATCAGTTACTTGCGAATTTTAGAACAATCAGTTTTCGTAATGCAAAAACAAAATGATAGATTCAATTAAATGAGCGTATCATTGCGATTGGTTACGGTGTTACAAAACTGCGAGTTAATTCTTTATCATTTTGCTCTATTGAAACAGTAAAAACATAACAAATGATGAAACGATATCATCCACAAGACGATACCCCAATTCCAAAGAATAGGAAAACAACAAAACACCTGAAAGAGACTCCTTTAGTTGAAACCCTATATGTTGAATATACGGAGCTGTTGGAAACTCCGCAGTCAACTCCAGCAAAATGGAACCACAGAACCATTTGTATGGAACAACTTTATTAGAAAATTCTCCGTTTCGTTGTGTGACAATTGCACCAGTAGAAAATTGAAAATAGTGACGTGCGTGCCAAAAAAACATGAAATGTGGAACGGAACGGGCGGAGTGGCAATTCCAAATATTCAGACAGGATTATATAGAAAGGAAAACTTGGGAGTTATAGGCACAAAAAATGATATTGGAAAATGTGATTCAAAATTGACAATAACAGTTAGGTACTGATGTGAAGATTGCGACAGGCCACGAAATGAAATTTTATTTTAGGTTCGATCTCATTCAAGTTGAAAACACACCCAATGGAATTGATTCGTTTTATGAAAAAACCAAAATTAAATGACTTTTTACTTGAACGAATACAGAGACTACTATATCTATTTATCACAAACAAATTAGTCGTAGATCCCGGTATGTAGCGCACTCCTCGTGGGTGCCCTAAAATTACTCTACACATTTATATTGGACGGATGAACATCCGCTATAGACTACATGCGTATACCGAAGGACTGACTATTGTGGCAGAATTTGGTAAGGCCAATTTACAGCTTAACTGTATTGTTGATAATATTGGTCAATTACCAGTTAATTTGTAATAAGGTATGGTGGAGTAAGTTCGGCGCTGGGATACCTAAGCTCGTACGAATCAAATTCTGCGCAAATTGAATGGCGTAAAAAACAATGTTGTCGGAATTAAAATATATTGACGAATTAGCCAGATTTTTTGTTCGTACGGATTTATCCCAGCGCCTGAATTACCCCAACATACTATATGACACAAATTAGGTCATTTTGCACATCGCATAGGCACAACCAATTATGAAATACAAACTTAATTTTTGAAACATCGAAGGTAAGAAAACAGTAGCCTCAACGCTTTTTTTTTTTTTTTTGAGCATGGGAAATCACCAAATGACCCCTCCCGCTCTGGGTGGAGCGGAAGGGAGTGTCAGACTCTTACTGACTAAAACCCACCCGTGTTCCTTCCTTAGCCCTTTATGTTCCGAGCCAGCGGTAACCCTTTCGGACAATCCCGCTGACCATTTTTTTTTTTTTTTCACGTGGAGAAATGCTCATGCATACTACACTACCACGGGGAGATAGTGCAGTTATGTGGGACTCTAACCCACTAAAACTCCACGGTGTCCTCCTCTGCCGCTTACGGCGGGAACACGGGCACGCGTTAGCACTCATCCGTGAACCCGCCGCGGCCGTCCGTTACCGGACCCTCCTCTGGGGAGTACTCCCCATCACCGGCGCACCAGAACACATAGCACGCCGTGACCACCCCAGGGACCAAACCAGCACATGGGCGCCAGACGACCCCGTGTCTGGGCACCCTTGGTCCCCCCTGCGACGGGTCAGGACATTGGCCCCGCCGCCTGCCAATTTTCGGCTGCAGAGGATAGGGAGAGCGGCCAACGCAATACCGACACTCCTCTTCCCCTGCAGCCCCACCGCGTCCGCCATCGAACGGTGGCGACCCCGTCAAGGCCGCGGAAGGTAGGGAGAGCGGCGCACCGTAATACCGGCACTCCTCTCCCGCCGCGGCCTCCAACCCTCAACCGCGATGCCTCCGGTACGTACGACATCGCGGCCCGCCTCAGTTGCGATGTCGCCCAAGCGACACCGCAACCTACCTTTGGCCGCTACGTCGTCGGCTTGTCAGCAGAAGCCCTGACGAGCGGCCCCTCCTCGGGTTCCTCTTAGCTTCACCGTGGGTGTCCAAGCCACGGCTACTGAGCCCCCCCGCCTCGACAATGCGGGAACCCACCGGGGGGGACAATGCGGGAACCCACCGGGGGGGACAATGCGGGAACCCACCGGGGGGGAATCCACCGGGGGGGGAATCCCGCTGACCAGCCTCAACGCTTGACTACACAGTTGCGCAGTATTACGTATATTAAGCTACCACGGATCCCTATCAGGCTAGTGGTACGTAAATCCGCTTCAGTGCGTACCACACTGGCGGTATGTAAGTGTGGTGTGAAAATTGCCTTATTGCGTTTACAGAATCTTGGTTCTAGAAATAAGCATTTTGCTGTTATAGGTAATAACAATAAATTAGATTTAATTTTAACAACAAACACATACCATAATGGTAGCCTTAAATTTCTCTAGTAAAGTTTGGAACAAACCTTTACAAAAATAAAATACTATTTGACAACAATCCCGATCAGTCTGTCTCGTGGTTTTTTCGGTTAAAATGCAATTATTTTCCAATTTCAACATGCCAAGGGGCAGTAAGTAAGAAAAGTGATCCGCCCCAGGGTCCAACCCATAGGTGCACTAGCAGGAAAGTGGCGAACCCTTATAATTTTCCAATTATATTTCCCGTCCAATTTTCCGTCATGTCGCCCACGGCTCTCGTCAACTGCAGCTCTACGAAAACTCCCCTAGTCGAGAATCTATTTATATTATACTGCAAAAGTCAGGTGAACACCAATTACCAGCCTTTTGTTACTACGGAATGTTTTCATAACAGGCGCGTATGATGGCTGGATAAGTTTTTCATCGATGTGACGTGTTAAAAGCTTTTTGTGTGAATATTTTATTGGAAAGCGAGGAATGCAAATGAAAAGTGTTTTTCTGTTGTGTGTCATAATGCCAATTCTGCTGTAAATTGGAATAACGGTATTGTATGAATAATATATTCTTGTATGAAGTATAAAATTCCATGCTTCAATTGAACTGTTGAACAGATGCTTACACCAAGGTTTAATTTCGGATAGCAATGACTTTATCATTGCTTACCGTGTGTTGCATGCAATCTGATCCTAAAAACAATAATATGATTAATATACTCGTCATGTTGATAATAGTAAACCTTTATCAGAAAAATATGCCAGTCCTAAACAAAATTACATACAGAACTGTTGGATATCTATGTTGACAGACAGCGTCACCAAACGAGGCGTAAACTGGCAAAACGCGGGGGATGTGAGAACAGCTAATTTTAGCAGTATCACGGGTTCGCAAACAGGGGGCATGGTTGTGCATACATTTCAACGCCGAAGGAATAAATTCAGCTGGAAAGATTATTGAAGCCCATGTTTGTTTAAGTTAGTGCGTCGACGAACCGCAACTGCAGAGTATTTTGACGGCTTCACTCAGTGTTTTGTGGGATACGTTCTGATTGAGTGGTGGTGTGAAAACCGCACATACAAAATCCTTACGAATTGAGTTGAATCCATACATATATTTTTAGTCGACTTCTTTAGGGGAATGTGGATATCGATTCAACATATTAGTGTTGATGTTTGTAGCCGGTACTAAACAAAAACAACATTTGTGATAGCTATTTATGTAATTCCAAAAAAGGTTTTCTAAATCCAAGTTAAAACGAATTAATAACATTTCCTATATTAAACATTATGTAGTCATAGAGGAAAACAGTTTATAACAAGTATGAGTAACTTTGCAGTTAATAAATATAACTGCAATATATTAACATTCTCCTCACTTGAACTTTGTACAAAATTAGTTCTAAAGCTACTAGCGCTTCTGTAGTCGGTGTATCTTCACTTTAGCTTTTCGAGTAAACATTAGCTTATCGTTTGAACAAAGAACATGGTTTTGCTTTCGTATTTGAAATATAATTAGTGACGTCATAATAATCATGGTGCAGTTCATTTTGCTTTTTTGCCTGCAAATGGTTTCTTTAAAGAAATTGCAGTATTCTGATATTGTCATTTATTTACCAAAAGGTTGAGTGCAGACTCGAAGGCATAATATTGTACAAATATGTAGTAACGAAGCTATCCCTAGCAATAACTAAAATAAGCTTTATAAGGTGTATCAAAACGAAAATATGCGTCTATACCTATATACGCGTCTGAAATATTCTGAGACAATTATAAGTTCCACAAAAAAAAGTTACAAAAACGAAATATAAAGTACCTACTAGTTTCAAAGTAAGTAATAAATAACACAACTACGCTACAACTTGAATTCCATCCTGCACGTTTTAACACCTTACTTTACTCTCAGTCCTAGACTCCTAGCGCAGCATAACATTTATTTCTATCCGGGTAAATCTCAGCACAAAATTAGTTATGTTAGTTGTACTGTTTCGCACCCCGTGTATCTTGGCGCATGAAAACCAAGCCGTCTGCTGCGGTAGGGCTCAACACCCCGAAAATTCCAATCCCAAATTCGAGTTATCGCACTTTGAAATTAACGCTTCGTAGAGTTGTTTGTATAACTGAGCGATTGAGGGTTATGTTTTGATTGGGCTTATTTTGTACGGGTTTATTAAACTTATGGCTGATTTTTCCAACGCCAGATAAAATTTTATCGGAGGAATAATTTTGAATTTTTGACAGTCGTTCCATACAAAAACTGCCAGACGTCAATTTTATTCCACGAATAAAAATTATCTGTCGATTGAAAAATCAGCCTTTAGTTAACTTACTGTATTGACCATGAAGACCGTTTTGATGTAAATTACTGAAAGTTTACGTGTATAGGGATATCTTTAGGGAACATTTTTGCTTGCGTGTGCGTGAAAATTACAGATAAGAAGAACTTTGTGAGTCATATACGATGGGCTATTCTCGTAATTTTACGAAAGCTCTCGGTCTGTCCTGTCTCAATCTGTCAAAAATAACTCTAATTTCCATACTTTTTGACAAGTTTCTGACATTGATCAACGCTGGGATGAGATTGCGACTAGATTTTCAAAAGTTTTTAGTTACGGAAATATGGCCTTATGATCAGCCTCGAAGCCAACCGCGTAACAAAAGACGATACAGCTATCTATCGCGATACAAATTATATAGAATACCGTTTGAAAAAGAAATGTTATGATTAAATTATAACTAAGCAATCATTATAATGTTATCATAAAATTTTAGACCATAAAATCGATTGTCGATTTCCGTTATTAGCGTCATCACAAGTGAAAAAAAACATTTCACTAACAAATAAACTGACCTGTGGCAGAGCTTGAGAATTTATCTCTTTTCGAGTTCCCATACCCCGCCTGATTAAATAGGTACGGTCGGCTACACATCAAGCTATACATAACCAGTATAAGCTGACTTCTGATTGTACAGACGCCAGCACATCAAGCTACCCGAAACTGTCAAATTTTCCCAATCAACTTTGAAACTTATACTTTAGCGATAAAGTTGAAAATCTTTTAAAGAAATTTGACAGATTGTAGTAGCTTTCTGTACTGGCGGCTGTATAAAAAATTTATACAATGCGAGGTCAGCTAAAACTGAAAATGTATAGCTTGATATGTCGCCGTGCGTACATCACGAATTTTCAGATAGATTTATCAATCAAATTTTGCTCTTAATGCTTTAAGACGGAAGTAATAGGAAATGAGCATTAATGGGTATACAATAAAAAAGCAATTAATTCTAGTTAGGCACTACAAATTGCGATCATCCGCTGACATTCCGTCATTCAAACATCTTCGTTCGCGGAATGATAATGATGCTCAGAGCGCTATTGGAAATTAAATGAGCATTAGATTTATTTGTCGATTAATTAGAAATGCTACTATTAAAAGCTATAAAATTAATTAGTTTAATGTAACTTAGGACAAAATTCGGAACACCACGCTGCGTTCTAAAACAAGGTAGGTAAGAATGGCCGGGTCAGCGGGATTGTCCGAAAGGGTTACCGCTGGCCCGGAACATAAAGGGCTAAGGAAGGAACACGGGTAGGTTTTAGTCAGTAAGAGTCTGTGAAAAAAAAAAGGTACCTAGGTAAGAAGGCTGCCAGGCTCAAATGGGATTGGGCGGGTCACATCAGTCGTATGCAGGATGACTGCTGGGCAAAAGTCGCCATACAAATGGGTGAAGATTGACGGCGCCGTCGAGGTCAGCCCAGGAAAAGAGTTCCTGGGAGACAAAGGTTTCCCAGGAACTCTTTTCCTGGGCAAAGGCCCAGCTGTGAGACTGCTTAGAATAAACAAAACAAAAACACACTTATACCTATACTTCCTTTATCAATATCATCTTTCGTGATCACCCTTGCGTAATTAATAGTTTGAGTAAGTGTTTTATATCAGCGAGGAATTGTTTAGAAAGGACAGACATGATTCCATTCTGAAAGAAGTACCGAGTAACCTAGCATTCAATGACTATAAACTGAGTCTTTATCGGTTGAATACCGTAGTGGTAATTACAGAAACAATAAAATGAAAAAGCCCGTGGCTCCACGTTCCGAAGGGTTAGCCCTTCGTATGCCAACCGTGGATCCACACAAGACACAATGACTTTTTAATTGTTTCTGAATCACATGCCGCTACTCTCCTAATTTCATTGTCAGTTCGAAGAAAGCTTAATAGGCCCACCTACTGTTCTACGATCATTTTAAAGGTATCTAAATAAACACAATCGCGTGATGATGGCACTTAATAACAGTTACAATTTATGCTCATCCAGTGAAAGCCACAATTGAAATTAATGTACAGTACATTTTTTTGTCGTTATATACCGGTCGTCAATATTTATTAACATTATAATAGGATACAAGAAGCTAATGCTACCCTTCTTGTAATATTATAATATGTGTTTTTCATCTCAATTCAAAAGAATCCTACTTCAATATTATAAATGTAAAAGTTTGTATGTTTGGATCTTTGTTACTTAATCACGCAAAAACGGCTGAACGGTTTGGGAAGAAATTTCGAACGCAGATAGTTTATAACCTGGATTAACACAAAGGATAATTTTAATCCCGGTAGTACGTTCCCGTGGGCTATTTTTCGACATCCACGCACGCAACAGAAAAGAAGAAAAGAAAAAAAAAAAGAAAAAAGAGATAGAAGAGTATAAGTACTTACATTAAAAGTGTTGATGAGTTTTGACGGTAATAAAATGAAAAGCCACAATATTCAGGCATAAAATTAAATATACATTAAATAATTAATACTTAAATATGGAATGGAATTTATTCTCGTACATCCATATCCTTATTTTTAGGTAGCTACTTGAATTAAATAACTAAAACTTATACTTTATTTTAAAAAAGATAACGTGTACCATGGATTTAGAAGATGATTCAGAACGTTAAAATTATTTTGTTAGTCATAAAAAAAAAACATTCATACGTTTTGAACGCGCAGGTTTTGCACTTTTCTATGAGACAGGCTGACAGCAGATTTTTTTTTTTTGATAACCGAATCAAACTTTATACGCTAATAGTCTAGAATCATGTGCTGAATTTATGATTTCAGTTTGCGCGTCGATGTCCCTGGCACCCTGTATAATCTAGAATGAATTAAATCTACAAAAACATCATAAGTAACAAAGCCCATAATCGGATAGGTATCTATAAATTACCAACTTCTCCACAAATGTTGACGCAACAGCTAATTAAAAAGTAACAAACCACATTCCCTAACTGCATTAATTTATAAAGTATGCCCGTATCACATGTAAATGAGCAGCCAAGCACTAGGGAAAACGCATAATAATAAAAAATAAGCCTGTCTCGGCGTGCCGACGGGATTCGGCCTATAATCCGTTTCACGGAATTAATATTTTCCCTAGAGGAACAGTGATAAAATGTCTGTTTAAAACCGTGGGATTTGTAGAAATACCGGTAGTCTTATTTGTAGGTTTCCTCATCATCAAATGGGTCCTCATCATTATACTACGGAATATAAAACAAGAATCTCCTCATAGTACACAAATTTGAAATTTGAGAGAGGTATATTAAAAGTAATATTTTGTCGTCAACGTTTAAAAGGACACTGCTGCATCTGCCTATCTTCCTGGTGTATTCTTAAGTCATCATCATTATCTAAGTCACCAGCATCGAAGAGTTGAGGGGAAGCGACTTAACTGCTGATACCATGACCACAATAAACATCAAACTCACTACCTCAGACTAAATTAAAAGTCAAGACATAGTGCTGCGACCAATAAAGTGAAGCATGCAAGAACTACGCCTCCGCTCTGTGCACACGCACACATTTACAACCATGTGCAATCAAACTACACCTCACTATGTGCACACATGTTTGCGAAACCGGCTTCACTTTACTGTTGACAGCCTCAGTAAGACTCTGTCTTGGTTTTTTATTTGGTTTGAGCTCACCACTACATGGAATTCTAAAAACTTATTGAATCAAATAATATACACTATATATAATAATAGTTACTATTTCACATATCATTTGCAAATGAAAACAAAATGATAAAGTTATTTTTACGTCAACATGTAGGTCATATGATATTATCTCGAAACAATTTCCAAAAAACAGACACGGTAAAAGGATGAACAAGAATAATGTTAGGAGTTATTTGTTGCTTGTCATCCCTTGCAAATTGGCAAAGCTACCTCTGGGACAACAGGCACTCACGATTTACACAATTGTCTTGATAAGTGTGAGGGACTCCGCGGACGAAGTTATAAAAAGATTGCACTTAAATTGTTCACCAAATGCAATGGCTTCGATATGGGCGTATGAAGAGAACCTTCCCAGTGGCGCGCCTGGTAGCACCTAGATCCGGGAACTCGAATTCTAGCAAATAAATATTATCCTTATTCCCAAAATGTCTCGAACTTAATTTATCTTGATGATCATCATCACGAATTCAACGTCATTTCAATGATGCTGACTATAAGCGTCCGAGTAAACGCTACAATGAACAGACAAAGGGAAAATCGTCAGAATCAGCATGCTTGGCACGTAGATTTCAGCTAGTTGGTATTAGTAGAAGCAGGCACCCATCTGAGAAAGGGATCAAGGGGACTTGCAGGAAACAAAGCAAAATAATGTACACAGTCTAGGTATGTAAAGCCAGGGAAACTCATGGTTAAGTAAATTGTATTAAGCAACTTAAATTGTCTGTACTGTCAAACGATGACAGATGATCATCTGACTGTAATCCTTTGACAATTGCATAAAATGTCTTTATCATGGCAACTTGACTTAGGATGTCAATTTACTTAACTATATAATTTCCCTGACTTACACGAAACCAACTGGCTCAAAAAGTCAATAGTGTGTGGAGCTTTAACCGAAAGTTTATGTTGGAAGTTACACATTTTCAACTTTGTCGGTGCACCTATATTTGAGCTTAAAGTTGTACTGTCTACTTGCGAGAGCTTAAATACGAGTAGGTACTCGAGTACTTTTTATGTGAACTTCAATATTTCGTTCAGAACGAGATTAAGGGCGCATTAGCAAGCTCCCAACGTTCGTTCAAATGAATTCTAATAAAGTTAATCGGAACAGAAGCACGCCCCCTTTTTGATTCCCGAAAATTCGAACAAAAAGTCGAGTTGCTTCTAAAAGTGGGCCGCTATTACTTACAAGTTCTGCCCCGTTGTTTTGTTTCATTTTCCAACTGATAAATTTCTCCTCATCTCTCAGGAAGTATATTTATTTCTACTCGAATAACACATAAATATTGGATAACTCTCGGAATAAATCATAATAAAATGCGGGTTCAGTAATAAATAAGAACAAAAGAAAATATGCCTCCTTGTTATCCGGGAATTTTTTAGACTTTTCTCTGGCCTCGCTTTAATCTTGAAAGCCTAAAAACATATTTCGTACAGTCTCTTGTTTCGTGTCCGAAGGGATAATAAACATCGACGTATTACATCGGTTCATATTATATTAATGATAATCCCAAGCAAATAGAAAAAGCGGCCGAGGTATTTTCACGCTCTTTTGTGGGTAAAGTGGTCGTTCTAAGCGGAAAAAATCGGTTAGCAGTTTCGCCCTAACTGTGTTGCTAAATTTCTATTTAGTTATTTCGATATAAACGTAATATTAAGCTTCGTGATTAAACTACAAATTCAAATCAAGTCTATTTACAATTTACATTTTAAAAATAACTCTAAACTGCAGTCATTTCATCAATTTTACACAATAACTGTTGTTATTTAACCGTTATTTTTCCAATGCTTTAATAAATAGAGTAGGTATAGATTAAATTAAGAAATAGAAAATTAATTAGGCGCAGTGTTGTGTCAGATTTCGACTCTAAAATAAAAATTTTAGAGTAGAGAGGTTTCTAGAATGTCAAACGCTGCCGCGTTTGACATTCTAGAAACCTTTACAATTTTTAAGTCTGACCATGTCATCTGATCCTAACTAACAATCCATAAATTAAGTCTATTCTACTTAGGTGTATACCGTAGTGCTACACATCAACCAATGCAGAGACCACGTTCAGTCTCGTCACGTATTTCGCCATAACGAGGCGGCGCGACAGTGGCGCCCCCACACGCGTGACGACGCGGAACTTCATGTAGGTACAGACAACAAAAGAGTTAACCTGCAGACAGGCAACAACTCCTCTTTAATGCATTATGTGCGTCCGATGAGTGGTCTGGTCTTTGACATCTCGAGTATGAGTAGTGTCTGATACTAACAAAAATATTACGCACAACAATAATAAAATTTAATATTGTCCGCGTAGAAAGTGATATTTATTTTTTGCTTAACTAATAAACTCTTTTGCCGATTGTACTTTGTTCCGCACGTCCGCGACACATGTATTGGACCTATTATGTATGGGTAGACGATGATAATTATGTTTTTTTTTTGGACCACGACGTTATTGAATGTCTCATTTATCTATAATAAAGAAATGTTTGCAGATGGAAACGTTGCCAACTTATAGACGCTGAAAAACTGGTTGGCTGTCGGAGACGCTTTTCTGTATGCAAGGTTTCAATTATAGGGATTGGACTTATTCTTTGAGGTGAAACATATAGTGTGCAATCGTAAAACGGACTCTGAATCCACTGTACAAACTTCAATATAAGAAGCACTTGATTCAAATCCGAAAATTCCACTAATAGAACTTTAACGAGCATTATGAAAACCAAAACATTAATCAATGTAGTTATCCTGTAAGACTATAAACCCAGTTCAAACTAAGATATTCCACACCTATCGAAACCATTACAATCATTGTAGAACTACCACTATCTCAAGCAACAACCACAGGCCATATACCAGTCAATAACGGGCGCATTAAGATTGTCCGTTCTCCAATAAATTGGAACCTTGTTTCACGTCTAGTGCTAAACGATGTAACCACAAAACTAATGTGCCAAATACGATCCAAGGTTGGAATTGCTGCACAAATATACAATTGACGAATCCAGTTCATTGTAGTGACGTGGGCCCTAGGCATTGAACTGTGTGATCTTTAGATACGAATCACTCAGTTCAATTGTTTAGATTTTTGTTGGTGTTATCGTATAACATTGATACTAGTTATTGATTGTTGCTAGTGATAGTGCAAGTGTACTGACTGTACAGAGTTTGATCGATGTGAGTTTCAAGGTCTTAAAATTGCGAACTCGACCAGAAAAACATAGGATAATTCTCAGTACATAGTTTGGGATTAGATAGGCCAACATTTCTTTATTATTGTATTCGTATCTGATAGTTTGAGGAAATGAAAACACCTGTCAGAGGTCATGAAAGAAAAATAAAATCAATTCCTCAACTTTCCACGCAGATATTGCTATATTCTATGTGCATTGCAATATTTATTTTCCAGGGAATAAAATAGAGCACGGTTGGTGCCTTTTGGGTCCGTGCCAAAATGTGCCTTCTCGAGCTACTTTCGTAAGACGTGCGAGGCTTACAGTGCAGTGCATGAGTGATGGGATGCAAGCCTCAGAACCTTGGTTGTACTACAACATCGTAGATTCAATCCCTTTACAACTTGAGATTGAGTAAAAGAGATGAGGTACGGAGCTTATAGAAAGCCACGATTTTGATGATTACACTGGTCTACAACGGAAAAGTATTCGAAATAATTTTAACAAATTTCTACTCAACTACCCATGCTGAATACAAATTGACAAGTGAAAGTGATTTATTAGTTTGAGTTTTTGCAATACTTGACATTTTCCGAATTTAATGATTCTACCCTCACTGAACTTGATAATGCTGATTATATTTACTTAGTCGGCATCGAATGTTAAAAATATTATGTTTAGTTAAAGTGATCTGTATTACTAAGTGATAAAAGTGTTAAAAATAAAAAAAATACGTATAATTTATAGCAAAATGTCTCGAAAATGTGTAAACAATTCGGACAATTTTTGTTACATTTGTGGTGAAGTGATATAAGTGATAAGTGAGTTGTGGCCCCATCGTCAGACACTTCAACCTGGACAAAAAAATGTTAAAAATGACCCTTTAGTTAACCCACAAAATGTTTTACTTCCGCCATTGCATATTAAACTAGGACTGATGAAAAATTTCGTAAAAGCAATGAACAAAAATGGAGCTGCTTTTCAATATCTTCGCCAGAAATTTCCAAGATTAAGTGACGCTAAGGTCAAGGAAGGTATATTTGTAGGTCCTCAAATAAGAAATTTATTTAAAGATGATAACTTCGACTCGGTTCTAGAAGGTAAAGAAAAAAAAGCCTGGGATGATTTTCGCCTTGTTGCAAAAAACTTCTTAGGAAATAAAAGGAGTGACAACTATGCTGAACTTATAGAAAATATGTTATCATCATTCCAAAAACTGGGTTGCAACATGTCCTTGAAAATCCACTTTTTACATTCGCATTTGGACTTCTTTCCGGATAATTGTGGGGCTTTAAGCGATGAACATGGGGAGCGCTTTCATCAGGATATCGCCAACATGGAAAAGCGATATCAAGGCCATTGGAACGTTTCAATGTTGGCGGATTATTGCTGGACTGTTTGTCGAGATATTCCAGAAGCAGAATATAAGAGGGCAGCGAAAAGACCACGTCGAAATTCCACTTATGATTAAAAAACTGTATAATTTCTGTAAATTTTTTCAAAAATCGTCTTATTTTTTTTTCTAAATAAGGGAAACTAATTTTAATGTTTATTAATTATTTTTGTGTTTAGTACGTGGAAATCAATAAAAAAATCTACTTTCCATGAACAATACTTTTTTAAAGTCAAAATTTGTAGACCAGTGTTATCAAATAGGACATAGCATAGGCAAATATCCACTGGGCCCGCATGGTGGATGAAGGCCCACTCCCTCTCCCAGAGAGAAGGCCTATGTCTCAGTAGTGGGAACATCATAGTCTAATTTATAGGCAAATAAGTCGATACATAAGTTGGCAATCTACACAGCAAGAAGAAAACTTGGTAAAGATGAAAGCACTTGAAAAACACTTGAATTATTTAAAAAAGAAAGTGAAAAAAATAACAAAAATCAACAAGAGATATATCAACTTTGTCAGAAAAACACCGTTTAATAAGCTGTGAAGCTAAAAAAGAAGTACAGGCAAAAAGTTGGCAATATTAAAGCCTGTTAGTTCTTGAAAGCGTAGGTATCGTATCGCGAGGCAGCAGACGTTGAAAATTTTCCAATATATCAAGCCTAACATAAAATCTTGTGATATTTTCATCTTTTCTTTCCAAGTTCCAACAGTGAAATACGATAAAGATTTATTCTTTGTTCTCAGACGCTGAAATCCGTCGTCTAGGTGTTAAATAAATACGATTACTCCACAAATCCAGGAGAAACGGATTAAATATTTCAACGAGGATTTATACCTTTCATAATGAAAATATCAGAGGTTATTTTAAATGTCGGGCTGTTAAATAAATGTTGAATTTTTTTCTGTGAAGAGACTTTACGTTCTTGTGAATACCAGGTACTCATGAATCCGAGAACGTCTAGCTGTCCAAAGTTAAGTAAAGGGACTTTCGAACGCCAAAATTTACATTAAAAATTGAAGTGCTCCTAGTCGCCCCTTAGAAAAGGTAGTTTCGTATGGAGAAGAATGGACAAGAAAATCCACCTGATTCCTGGTTCTTTTAAAATGTTTTACAATATTTTGTATACATTAATTATATAATTATATGTGAAGACGCACCGATGCAAGATGCACCTAGAATAAAATTACTATACCACAATAAGTAAAAACCATGACAGATAAATTATTTATCTAATTGATACATGGTGCTCACATATTTACAAACATTGCAAAAGTAAGACGACTCACGAAAGCAGACGGCATCGTATTGTAATGGTTGCATCGTGGGAAAGAAAATCTCTACTATGAAGAAAGGATTTAACTGATTCAATTTAGACAGACAATGCAACGCATTTCGTACTGATCATTATGTCTAACGAAGCTTCCAAGTAAACCGATCTGGCTTCATTGGGAACACAATAATTTACGCAGCACAGTTACATGGACGCAAATTAACGTATTAGGCAAGCGAGCGATGTATTCACCGAAATACATTTCCCGCGAACATTCGTAATCTAAACAGACATTGCATCGGAATGTAGCGAGTGTAGGTAATCCGATAGTAACGAATTACTTAGACATAATGCACGAAATATTGTTGTTTGTAACATAGGTCTAAAACAATTCAAATCTATACAAAGCTGAAGAGTTTATTTGAACGCGCTATTAGTCGGATTTGAATTCGATATTTGAATTCTTTTTGTATTTGATAGCCCAATTCTTGAGGACGGTTGTAGCACTATGACCCTTAGGAGCCGAGCAAAAGGTGAGAAAGAACGCTACGCGAAAACGAAGGTAAAGCGTGGGCTGGTGATGGGTCGGGCAGAATCTAGTGTGTTATAAACTCTAAAATGTAACCAGCAATATATCGCTAAGTTGACGAAACTTCTGAGAATATTCATATCATTTAGGAGTTTGATTGATCCTTATTCTGAGTACAAAATTAGGAAAACCTCCATCTGTCTACAGTTTCACAAAAATTCCCAATGAATTTAAACGCTTTAGGTATAATTTTGATACTGATACTGATATTGCTGTTTCTCTTCCTTTGATATTGTTCGATATCATTCCAACATTATATCCACAAAACATTATCAAAGTACTTATTGTACCTATCACAAGAACAAACATTCACCAAATATAAATTCATCGTAAATCGCTTACAATTTGCGTTCTAGTTCCAGAATATTCCATTTCACCTGTACCGTAACCAGTGTTCATAAGTAATGTTTGTTACGTCACATTGTTAGTGAGCCTTCTGTGTTCTGTCCCTGCCTTAGTCCTAGACGTAGAATGGTGATGTATGGTTGTGTCACGCCCCCGAGCGTCCCATATGTCCCTGAGACAAGCCCCACCTAGCTCAGGTGCATGCTAGCTTAATTTGTCAAGAGAGATCACTCCACTACCACGAGGGTGGATCAGTGGTCGGTTAAAACTATGAGTTATATCTGGAAGGGTGTAGTTTAAGCTTTTAATGAAATTATTATTATTACCGAAGTTGGTGAGGTTTAAGAACGGAATTTATGGATTTTGGTAGGGTTTAGTTTGATTGTTAGAAAGAACTTTGATTGAAAATCAATGTACTGTCATGTTAATTAACCAAATATTCTACTAGGTTTATAAATAGAGCTATGCTTTAAAAAGATATAATATTTCATCAATTGTGATGTCAAAATATTTGTGACATCTACCAACCCGCACTGGGCCCGCGTGGTGGATTACGGCCCACTCCCTCTCACTGAGAGGAGGCCTGTGTCCCAGCAGTGGGAACATTATAGGCTGATGATGATGATGATGATGATGATGATTTCATCAATATTTTTGTAACCCTATGGAAACGTTCTTCAATATAAAATCACAAGCACGATTTATTTTTTTACAGCGGGTCCTCTTGTACAAAAACAAAAGCGGAACAGAACAACGTGAGGGCTATGTAAAAAAAAAACAGAACACATTGTTGAGTCTATTCTCACGATATCTGTGAACTGTCAGTTTCAGGCGCACACCTGTTTCCTCTGGGATTGCAAATGTCGTCACGAGGGAGTACAACTGGTGACAGTTGACAAGCGCTTTAAGTTCAAATTTTAAAGCGCAGTTTCGAGATTTGCATGTTGCATTTTTTGCGAAAAAATCTGGCTTGGTTAGGATTTCGGCGAAAACAAAGTAATAAAGTTTGTTGATTCATAAACAAGCGTATATTTAGGTAAGACACTCAATCCCGCACTAGGATACCCTGTGTCGCAGGATCCAGACTCTTTCGACAGATAATATGAATTATAAAAGATAAGCTAACAAATGCAACGGTTTCAGTATAATTAATTAAACTTAGGACTAAAAGGTATGTGTTGTGTGTAATGAGTTTAAGTATGTATATGATTATTGTTAATGTGTATGTGATGATGAATACTTCAATAGTTGAATGATAAAAGATTAGAAAGCTTTCTGCTATCTTTTAGTACCTCCCATACCTCTATTGAATGTTAAGTTTCCTACATAATCCCGAATTTATATCGAAATAGTCAAATGATTTCAGAATTACAGAATAAACCAGTATATTACATTCCATAATCTGGTATAGGTTCTGTAATGAAATAACTAATCCTCTATTTACAGCAAAATAAATCACACACGATAGTATAATCGGCATTTCGCTGCGGTTTGTTAGGTACCGATAGTCACACTAACACCACGGCTTTAATAGAAACTATACCACAAACAACAATTTGTTTACGTTTGTTTTAAACGTATCAGCGAGGACTAATCCAGATTTATAGCAGGTTTGGTCAACCTTCGGTGCAAACCCCTGGTTGTACCTATCTGTTGCAATTTATTAACGTTTTATTAGCGTTTCACCGGGATAAGGGTGCGTGGAAATATTGCCGGTGTGCTGAAGGTTGCCGACCCGGGCGGCTCAATTTCGACCTTTTTCTATCTATCCTCATTTTCAGATAATTAGGGACGTTTTCGTGAAGTTGGGCTTTAAAGGTGATTATGCGTTAAATGGTAGATAGTAAACAGTTCGATGGCTATAATTATACTTACCGCCAACATAATGATACCTTTGATTTTTTGCAAAAAAAAATATATTTATTTTTGCAATAGATAATGGTACAGTATCCTAAAAGTGAGTATTTCAATTACACTGAAACTTCAATCGTATTTATTTAACTCGTTGCCACACAGGCGTGAATCGCCGTTTTATTTATAATATAATTATCCGATAAATATATAATTAATCCGCCCCAAATGGCAGCTCTCTGCATAACTAATTAAATATTACAATTGTGTTTATTAACAAAGTTTTCCCGTTGTGGTTCACAATATTCAGTCGCTTTGAAAGTAGTGAAATATCGATAACTAGCTTCTGGCCGCCACTTCGTCCGCGTGAAATTTCACGCTCCCCCTCTTTGGGGTGGAATTTCGAAAAACTCTTTCTTAGCGGATACTTACTCTTCGCAAAGAACACACCCTCCAAATTTCATACGCTTTACCAATTTTAAGGAGTAACGAACAACTTTTTCAGGAGGTATTTATAGGTGCTTATAAGTACTTGTTAGTAGGTTTTATATTTGTTTCTAGCATTCATCAAACATGTTGAATTTTTGATGAATGTTAGAAACATTTTAAAGATATTTGCGTAAGCTCAAATAAACAGTAGGTATTATTTATAACCTACATTATTATTTTATCTCAATACCTCTCAAAACGTTGATTTTAAATGAACTCAAAAAGTCTAAGGAGAAGTTTAAAAAGTTGCAACTTTTCTTTTACCATGGAATATTAAATTTAACCTGCCAACTTAAGTGCTTACCGAAACCAGCTTAAAACAACAAAGGGTTACTTCAGTTTACATAATCTTCCTTACAGCAATGGAGCCTTTACGAGGGTTGAATATGCCGCTGTCATGGTATATGTATATTTGTAGAATGAATTACTTCAGACTATGTGAGAATAATCGCTGATTTTGACGACATATCACGTACCCTGATTACGTGAATAGGAAATAGCTAACTTATTTGACATTAATTCGCGCCTGTATTTTTTGATAGGTAGGGGTGAAAAGTAGTACACCTACATTTTGCCAGATAAGTTTAAAACCCATGTAACAAGGGCTTTTATCGCATTTATCGAGCTCCGAAAATCGGCTGCTACTAAGAAACTCCTGATGTCAGAGCTTTATAACATATATTCTTAACGTATTTTCTTGGCGAATTCAGGGTCCCATGCTCAGAAACCCGACCGAAGCTCTTGTGACCGAAGATTCAGTCATAGTCGAGGTTACTGATGTATGTAGGCTGATAAGTAAGTAAGTTTCTCGTCGTGGATGACGTTAGTATCTCCCAGGATCCTTATTTACCTGAAAAGAGAAAACAATCCGTTAGTTGAATTCGGATTAGCGGTCAAACAATCGTTTGCATAATGCCAACTCTATAAAGTTATTTATTACTGCATTTCCACACCCAAACAGCTTTCGTTTAAGCTCTGGAGACTCCATAAAATGTAACGGTATGCAAATGCAACTCCTTTCTTTACCTCCTACATCAGCTTTAGTCATCGTGCGTCATCAATCATTTACCAAATAAAAGAACAACAGTATCGATATCTTTGAGTGTTTTATTTTATATCACGAACATTAAATGTAAAATACCAAACCGTGATTCACCTTTTACGAAGAAAAACTTGTCGATGATGCACTTTATTTTAGAAAGTTCGTTTCAAAAGGCAATCCTGGCCGGAATATCAGTTAAAAGCAAACAAATTTTAAAAGCAAGGCTGACTTTTTCCAGAAACATGAGATTGAACGATACCAAAAACAAAACCTCAACAAAAATCCTCCTGAACTCCAAAATACAAATGACAGCTAAATAAAAGTGGAAAACCGCCATGCCCAGAATGCAAAATGATGGTCAAATAATTCGGTTGTCAAGGGGAACAAACCGTAGGAACACGGGCAGGGCACTGACTAATGGGCGACGTCGACAGGCTCCACAAACATCAGGGCCTCTTACTCGTCCATATTAAATCACGGGCTTTGTCTTAGACCTGGGCAGATGGAGCATGCGTAATCGCCTGAATAAAATATGCGGCTAGCCGAAGTCCATCTATAGACGGGGATTAGCCGTCTGTTGTTGACTGATGCCTTATCGATTCCGTCTTTGGGGATTATAGACGATGCTGTTTGCTGATCAATGCATGCTTTATGTCTGCTGTGTCAATATGCTTTGTGTTTATTCTGTTCCTAATTAAAACAATGGTAATGATTCAGAAAATATGATGAATGATAAGAGATTAAAAAATGAGACACTTTTTGGACCATCAGAATCATCATCATTATCATCTGCCTAGCCTTTTCCTTTAAAAAATTAAATATTTTTGGACCATCAGAATCATCATCATTATCATCTGCCTAGCCTTTTCCTAAC
Organism: Luperina testacea; assembly: GCA_927399505.1. NCBI lineage: Eukaryota > Metazoa > Arthropoda > Insecta > Lepidoptera > Noctuidae > Luperina > Luperina testacea. The sequence goes on along the minus strand of OV656768.1, from coordinate 8,426,654 downwards.
TATGTTAGGATCGGCTTCCAGTCTAACCGGATGCAGCTGAATACAAGTATTTTACATGGAGCGACTGCCTATCTGACCTCCACATCCCAGTTGCTGGGTAATACGATACCCCTTGGTAAGACTGATTGTCAGACTTTCGGGCTTCTGACGACTCGTAACGACTCTCAAAGATCCACGAATGACAACTGGGACCAATGGCTTAAAGTGCTTTCCGAGGCACGAAGGGGTCTTGGTATGTGAAGATGGTCACCCATCAACGGAATAACCGCAGCAATTGTAGCTTAACCTGATCGATCGACCCGTGCGGCTGTTATTACTTAGCCTTGGACTTGAACCACCAGAATCAACAACATACAACAACAGAATTTACGAAAACTCTACCTGTCCATTGCTGAAACAATGGAATAAAATTTCCATTAAACGTTATGTCAGCAAAGGGGAAAACGTTTAAACAATCAGGAAAGTAATATTATGCGCTCACTTACAAAGAACCCCCTTGCTCATTTTACAACAAGGACCTGCATTTAATTTACTCGTCTGTCTGTGGAATCAATTTATATAAAAGGTCTAACCCTGTAATAGATGCAGAAAACGTTGATGATGTTAATGATGAGTTTTATGAAAGTAGTTCTTCCTCTCCAATAAAAGAGATATGTACATCTTAAACTGGTATGCTTGATCAGCAAAGTAATTATGCTCTTTGATTTTTAAGAAACAACACAACAGCTGCTAACCATACATCAGTGTACGTGTATTTGTTTGGCTCTTAATGCATCCGGGTCGAACTACTTTTAACTTGCATTAATATTATAACATTAGAACTAATGCCCGATGAAATTAGAATTATTAATAGTCCATCTGAAGTGGGGCAGATATTAAATGTTGAATTAATTTTTAATTAAGATGATTGTATGCGTAGTATCGATAAGTTATTCGAGCGGAAGTAATTGATTCTGTACTGATTCATCTACTGTTTATATTTTATCGTGTTTGAGTAAAAGCATGTCTAATTAATTATTTAAATTATGCTATCATAATATTACTGGCTTAGCAAATGAGATTAATTAAAATACATGAAACTCAATGACCGAAACGCTTTTGCCGTTCGCTATAATCATTATAAAGGGCTCGGATAATGTCGGCACGTCTCACCAAAATAAATTCTAATAAACTTAATTAAGCTATACAACAGTATTATCTCCGTCAAATTTTACCTCCCCAAATTAAAAGGCGAAAAAGTTAGCCCCCGCGCTTTGAGTGTCAAAGGAATGGAAGATAAAGTTGCTCTCTACGTGACTCAGCTATGTAAACATTTTTTGAGTAGCATAGCAAACAGATGAGGACACTTTAGACAAGACTGGCCTGATTGCTACAGTAGTTTTGTTAAGACATACCAGACTAGTATTGCTGCATAAAATATTTGTTGTAACGGTTATGCCACAATGTTGCTAAATGGCCACAAAAAACGATCGAAGTTGAATAAAAGTAGAAAGCACGAAAGTGAAATTCATTCCTTTTATGCTAACGAAATAAATAAGTATAAATTATATTTACGTGTTTAATCTAAAGGATTAAAATAAAACGTGGCTGGCCAGTAAAGTAAGCTCTTCCATCCAATAAACGAAAGGGGTAAGCGGTAACTCAATCTGGTATTAATACGGCTTCTTAAGCGAAAAAAAAAAACAAAACCGACCATATTTTTTCCTCGCGATAATTCTGTCGGCAACCATTCGTGCGAATGAGAAGGAAAGTGGGAATACGAAAGAGAGAATGAGACAAAAGCAAGAGAAATATAATCCTCCACTAATGATAACCGGTGCACCTGCGTGATATTTGGCCCGAAAATTATGGGCAATACAGATGGAGCGGGATGCTGCTTTGTAATAAGAGGGTAGATGTCGCAAAATGCAAAATACAGCGTATGACAACGAGCTTTAATATTTTGAAGCTTGTAGAACAACTTTGCCAAAAATATGTTTTGTAAATATTTACGTTAGCCGCGTGTAAGAGACATGTCAGGTATATGTGTTGCTCTTAAAAGAGTTTGTCTTGTCAAACCAAGCCCTTTGGGTTCAGCAATGACCCATTTTTCTCATTCTGGCTTGAATACACGTTTAAGAGTAAAATAGGCTTTGAGCTATTTTTAATGGATATGCAGTAGAGGTATTTGTAAGTCAGCCTAATTAGAGCAAAGATTTGTTTTACTCGAGAATACATTCTCAAAAATATTTATCTGTCATCAAAATACAGAGAATTGCTTAGGTAAAAAAAACTGAAATTACTACGTAGAGCTGCAGTTTTTATTATTATTCCTGTTTTCATCATTGTCCATATTCGAGCAATAGAACCGAATACATATAACGCTTCATACTTTCATTCAATTTGTTATCCGCTAATTAAAAAATGAAATTCGAATCACAACAATGTGGTAGTTAATTGGCAGAATACAGAATTCCAATACATATTTTAGTAGCGAAATAAATGAAATTGGAAATACTCCTCGCATATTTCGTAGACTAGATTTAGTATTTATCAGTGAAAAGGTGTCAAAGAATAGTATTTTAAATGGTTACTTAACTCTTAACGAAAGGATAAATTACATTTTTAACCTACGAAAAAACGGAGGAGGTTCTCGAGTCGATGCGTATATAATTTTTTTTATGTATGACCATGCATAACTTTTTACAGAGTAGTCCGATTTTGATCATTCTTATTCTTTGTAGGTAAAATACATTTGAATGATGAATGAGGGTTACTTTGTAGATACAGACTTAAATAATACGGATGAATATGTATAAATAAATATAAATGCATTTATTATTGATAGAATTGTCCCCAATGAGCCTGACCTGTCGATGGGTATTGAATGTACAAACCGCATTGATTTGTCTCATCTTACAATTAACACAGATACAGAAACTGAATACCTATGACCTTTGCTATTGAAACTCATCCTAACTATTGGATAAATATTTAATAGTATTGTGGGAAAACCACAAAAAAAATATGATCTTAACACCTGCATTAGGAGAAAATGCGGAATATTTTAATGACACATATGCAATTCATAACGTTTGCCTTAAAATCCACAAAAGAACTTTTATTTGACATAGTTTTGTTAAATCTCTAGATAGCAAGCTGTAACAGCCAAAAAGAAAAAACAGGTGGTATAGTTTGTGCTCCGGAGCAAGTTCAGTTAAAATTGCTTTCTTAACTGGCGCTTTTTGTCGGTCTTCACTTTGAACAGAACTTACAATCTTAGGGCACTACCATCGAGATATAAGTACTGTACGTTAGTACTTATATCTCGATGGGCACTACCTTATGTTCTGTTCAAAGTTCATAGTTCTACTCATAATTTTTATTAAAAAAAAAAAAAAACACTGGCACTCCGGTAGTGCCGACAGAAGTGAAAACTTGAACAATTACGAGTGTATTTTGTGAATCGTCTTATAAACAAAACACGCGTGTTAAGGTGTGTTCCTTATTTTATAGGGTTTTTTGCAAATCAGGTATGATGACCAAAGTGACTGGTTTATTCTTCTCGTGAAAGGAATTTATTCAGATTTACAAATAAGCACACAGGATAGACTTCAGTTCGTGGTGTTGGTCGCGGCAGTGGTAAGAGAAGCAAGCCGCTCGCATGGAGCTCGTCGTCAGTTATATATCCGTGGTTCAGCGCCATCTCGTCGTTGTTGGATGAACTACGTAGTTAGTACGCGAGGCCCTCGTAGTTCTTCCCGATGTGCATAGATGGCGCTGTCCTCAACAACGCGCGTCTTACGTTTTACGTCTTACGAATTTTCGATCAGGGTCACGTGACCTGACGCGAGTTTAGAAGTTTTTACCCATTCCAAAAAAAGTACACAGCGCCGCTAAAGAAGTTTTCACTTCAAAAAAAACTGAAGAATAATTTAAAATATTAATCAAAGAAACAAAACAAGAAGAGACCTCAATTATACTCGTATTTTGTTAATTACTGGAGACAGTAAGTTTATGTTGCTCCACAAGGTTGAAGAGTGGACTGCAAAGACCCGAATTTAAAAGCGGGTGCCGCAAGCAAACTCCGTGGTAGCCGTGAGAATGCTAGAGAATGGTGTGAGCACATACAAAATGTTTATTTTTCCTTTGTGCAGCTAGTTCCCTGGCTGGTGCAAAGGTACGGCGACGGGCGGGTGGCAAATGTTTGCTTTTACTCGCATTTATGTTTGTTTATTTACGTAAAAGGAGATGCAGTACTTAGAATATTCTGTTTAATGAGAGAGGGAATATAAACTCGGTTGAACTTCACAAAGCTGTGTGGACAGCAACTTCAGGAAACAGATACATAGATAATTATATATTTTGATGTTTCAATTTATTCAAGCGTGGTTGTTTAACCTGTCTTAAATATAATATTTTTTTTTAATATCTTGTTTTTTTTTTGTTTTTTATTAAGCATTTCAACCAATGAGTACACTGTTACTTTATAATTTGTAGATTGCAAACTTAACTTTCTATAAGCCTCATCACTTACAGAAAAGCACAGCATCCACTACATTATGCGCAGAACAATTAATTAAATTAATTAGCGATGCGAACGAATTTTTTGATGCCCTTTGATTATTTCCCCTCCTTTTTATGTACAGACGCCAGCACATCAAGTTACTACATTCTGTCAAATTTCTTTAATAGATTTTTAACTTTATCACTAAAGCATGAGGTTCAAATTTGTTTGGGAAAATTTGACAGTTTCGGGTAGCTTGAAGTGCTGGCGTCTGTACTTGTACATATTATTATTATTATTTTAAGAATGATAGTTTTTTTTTAATTAATTAAATAAAACAAGTAATATATAGTTTGAAAAACTAAAAATAAACTATTAAAAGCTAAATTGATTACAATGAATGAAATTAAATAACATAGATTAAATTAAAATAGATAGGTATTTTTTATTTTTTTTTATTTATTTATTTACATAATATTATAACAACAATATTATAAAGAGAAAAGATTTTCATGGAAGGCACATGAGTAGACCATGACCTGGATTAGAACATACATACTGCTCATACATGCTCGAACATACATGATGCTCTACGATGATGATCTCATAAAGATACTCTTTTTGATTTACCTACTTAAAGTTTATTTGTACGAAATAGTATTTAATTTATACAGCTACATTACATTTAACTTTAATCATTTAGGAAATCCTATTACCCGCCTTTACTTCCGCTCATCACTTGCATCCTTGTAAGACAAACGGTGAGACGGGTGCTGGACTTCAGGATTTTACTGTTATTATTATATGGACTAGGAATGTTTGCCATTCTAGACTACTCGATGCCGGGAATATGGATTTCAAATGCATTTTCTTCTATTTGATATTTACAGGGGATTTTAAAGTAATTCCTACTCCACTTTTGTTTACCTATTTTCTGCGACTGGCCTGATTCTTTTGTGACATTTGGTGCGCTTGTACAAATGGTATTCGTGAGTTATGATATGAGGCTTCGTCTGAGCACTTTGAACATTTTAAATGTAGAGGTAGCATTTGCGAGTAAGTTATGCAATAACTTCAAAGTGTATGTTTGCCTATCTGAGAGTATTTGAAGTAAATTATGAAGAGGATATGTCAGAAGCAGAACATAAAATTATTGGAATATTTTATCTTGCTCGGCAACCCATTCAAGTGTTATATATTATTGGCCCGTTGGACTTGAATGAAACTTACTTTATTGATGCTAAATTACATATCTGCCTAAAGAATTTCTTTTTTAAGTTATCCTTGAGTATGGACAAGATAAATCATCACTGGGTAAAAAGTTACATTAAAAAAAACAATAATAAGACCATGCTTGTTAATTAAACAAAACTAAAGCAATTATTTCGCTAGCATAAAGAAGCAGTTACGAAAATAGCACTCCAAAGTCTACAAGCTTCAATTATGAGTTATGAGTAACCCGTCAAACTGTAAAGTTACGGAGACGCCTCATTAACCTGTCTGAGGTACACTTGAGACTCATTGTATCAGTAATCGACGCATTCAATCGCTTGTTTATACGGCCCAGCGATCAGACGGTAATGTAAACGTGATACAACCAAATTACGTTCAGTTTAAGGACGCTGAGAACAATGTTTACGTATACAGTAACTTTTGTTTACGGTAATATAAACAACAAACAGAAACAAATACTTATGATTATTATGGTGATCAATTTATGGAAACGTCAGCTTATAAGTCTTAGGTTACGGTTAAGTTAGGATGATTGGTATAAATTCAAGTATAATTTATTTGTATAAAAGCTCATGCTGGTCTAGAATCTTTAAGTGTACCTACTACAAATGTTAAGAAAATAGTGTGTCCAGAATATAAATGCTTCGGTTTATCAATTGTTTGAATGCGATATTTTACTCTAGTCATATCTAAAAATAAACCCCAGCAATTAACCAGTAATCTCACTACGAAGAATTATCTTGTTCTACATATACGACAAACCATTGAAGAATCCCCATCAAGATAACAATCTTCATTTGAATTAATTAAAGCTTGACTTCAATTTGTATCATGTTCCTTTTACTACACAACATAAATTCATCACAATTACTCAAGCGCATATCAACGACACTCGTTACATAAAAGTACATAATAAAAGTATGACAAACGTGCATCGTTAAAGCATAATTTACTTCGTGACTGACAATATAAAAAATGTCATCAAAACTTGGAATTAGAATTAGCTAACAACTTACTTACAAGCCATAAAACAAAGTGACAGGGAGACTCGAACGCTCTAATCAAATCTAATCCAGTTAAAACTTTTCCAATAAGCTTCCCCCACAGATGCATTCCTTCACCACCATCGTAAATGTTTGCAGAATGAGTCACGGATTTAAATGTACGAGTACAGTCTCCTACAGGTTTGGTCTTGGGTATATAAACCTTGGGGCACTATTGATAATCCTTGACCATGCAATAGCATAATGGATTAAAAAGTTCAATGCATTCCGTAGGCGTTGCGAGTTCATCGCTCAAGGGTTCCTCAGGGAGCTATCTTTAGCCCATTGATTTTGGCGTCGTATAGATAGGTTTTCAGTTTATACAATCAATATTGGTATATAAAAAGGATTTTTATTAATAAAATACTACCTACCACGACACGAACTTACTGATAAAACGACACTATCTGTTGCATGACCAAGGAATATTATCATAACCAGCATTTTTAATATCATTACTTCGCATGAGCTCATTATAAACATTATTATCGTTAATCTTTATTTTAGTATCCTTATTATCGTAGCAATATATCAGCCACGAGGTTTAACAAAATAGTTCACTAATTTCTTTTAAATTAACCCTTAGAAGCAAAAATAAAGAGAAAGAGAGACGGAGAGAGTTGAGGAAGAAATTGGTAAGAATAACCTTATTCCAGTTGTCGGGATACCAAAACTTGATGTTGCGTCTAGACGACGGACCATTTAACTAATGAGATAAATCTCCAGCCTTGGGGTAGATTTTTACCCCAAGCAAGTGAACAAGTAATCTTTCAATCTTTTAATGACATAAGTTTGGGTAGGTTCGCGATGATTGTCGGATTTTTCGCTACGATCACGAGGATTACATTACAAAAAGTCCCAGTTGAATACAATAAATTAAGATACTTGCGAAAGTGTGGGTAATTTGAGAAGATTTTCCGGATGCTTTATTTTAATTGGGAAATATTTGCTATTGGGTTTACGAGGCAAAGAATGATGGTATTTGATAATTGCTTTAATAAAGTTACTGTTTTTGTTCATTTTAATTATAAAAGATGTGATAGCGATGGGTTACGCGGGTTCGGTAAACTAATACCAGAGAGATATTACAATGGGTCAGATATCGGTAATACAACTTACAACAAAGTTGATAAAAGTAAAAAAGTCTTGTCGCCGGCTTTTCATTACAACAGAAAAATTACACAGAAACAACATTGTCAAAGCGATCTAAATTGCCTGTTAGAATCAATTCAAATTGTACCTATTTGCCTCATAAAATAAACATTCAGCAATTTAGTTGCGATAATTTCCATTTCTCCTCATTTGCAAATAAGAAATTTAAGCTAGAGAACGGAAGATTTATGTGCAGTAAAAAGAGCAAAATATTAATGAAAGAAACAAAGTAGATGGGTATCATCACTCACATAACACCATCCCCTAGACAATGAGCGCGATGGAATGGAAACGATCAAAAATGTAATCCATTTCCTTGTAGTGGATGGTTCATGAGATAATAATAACGCAAAGATATATGATCTCACAAATATGACACCTACTTTAGTCTTTAATATTCGGGGTACACGTCATGTTTTATTTATAGACTTAGTTACTTTATCGCACTATTATAAAATATAAGGACATTTAAGAAGAAATATAAATTCCAACTGTCTTCATACATAGACACACGTAATACACATGGCTGTAACTTGGACAAAAGTTTGCAATTCCATGCCATTGTGACATTCACCAATCAGAAGTTGTTCGGGCACAATGGCATGCAAGTTACTCGGATACTTTCGTGGAAGTTACAGGTATTCTCTACTGCTGATGAATGAAACTTAGGTAAAGTGAGCTTATAGTGTGCTGCCATTCCACCTGACGCTTGGGATAGACCGGTTGGTGTAAGCTTTCAAGGCGTGCAAGTCACTGACATTCAATTTCTTTAGCTCGTCTCAAGCCCCATACAGCGGCGTCTATACCTACGTGACTTCTGTTCAACGGCTCAGAATATTTTATTTCCACGGTTCATATATCTTTATTATTAAAAATAAGCGCATCGCATAACTTTGTGGGGCGAGTAAGGTTGATGATTTCGTATCGTACTTTTTTTGTAGGTATGCAGAAATACTCGTACGTGATTCATTACGTAATATTTCTTTTTAGCGTAAAACGTATGCGTTTTTGAGATACCGCAAATATAAAAACTTGTTAATATTTATTTTCCAATATTTATTGTTAAGTAGCTCACCCGGCGATCTTTATAGCGCCTCAGATTTTTTTTGTTATTTTTCCCATGTTTTATCAATTATTCTGCTATTCGGGGCGAAGACAAATCCAACAAATAAAAATTGGTCCAGCCGTTCTTAGGTTATAAATGGTGTAACTAACCCGACTTCTTTTTATATGCATATAGTTGATATGTAAATACAAACGTGCAAAATAATTTAGACTGCCTTGCAGAACATGTTTACTTTACGATTCATTTTAAATAAATAGGGCAACAATATTTTTCCGTGAACAAAATATTACCTACACGATATTAGTCTTATCTTTTCCTCAATTTTGCTTACCTACACCCATCTCATTTTATCTTTATAAGATCAATAACTATTTACATTTAATAAGGGAGGAGTACAACAGAATCATTTTACGGAAAGTCCTCCCTCCGATGCCGTTTCGTTACGCCATTATTCAGAATAGGGGACCGAGCACTTAGCGACATTGGTCTTATTGTTATTTTTGAAACTCATTTGAATGTCATGTCAAAATGTGAAAGAGATTCGCGAATCATACTAGCGTGACATTTCCAACTAGTTTAGATTGAATGCTTTAACTGCCTAGGCATGATACATTGAACACACTAGCTGAAGCAGATTTATTAAATAAACGAACGTCGATGTAGAATTTAATAAGTCTAGTTAGCTGAAGACTCATAATTTTTCATTAAATAGACCATTAATTAACATTAGCCAACCTTTATAAAGTACAACTTTCGTCCATGATGAAAATTTCACAAATATTAAAAATGAGAACATTTTCATAGAAGACCATAACAATACAAACTGGTTCAAGTTCACAGCACTGAATAATCAGACAAAGCAGCGGATATACGTAACAACAAACAAAGACAGTAAATAAATTAATAATGATTTGAGTACGAAGGGCTTAACATCGCAATTGAAACTTCCGGCCATACATCATGCGATGTTTCATACGACATGACGGATCATAGAGAGCCCGCTTAAGTAGGACAACCACTGAATTGCAAACTACTTTAATTTAATCTGTTTCCATTCTAATTGTTGATTAATTGTGTCATTTGCACGTGCCATCTTCATGTGTTGTTGTGGGATGTTCTGTTACAATGAGATGGGTTACTGAGAAATGTGTTATAGATTTCGCACTTCCAAGATTTACATTATCATATTTGTCATTATCAACCTCTGAATTCAACCCTTCTTTATCGTTTTGTCTTACTTATCCATTGTCTAATGATAATGGATAGGTGATCTATGATAAAGTAATTGAACGCAATCCAGTCGAGGTTTCGGAGTCATTCTTAATTTTTCACAATTACCAACATCAGACATTATCTGCCCTGACGTCAAGTCTACTACACACGGGTCTCCCCATGGACCGAGTCATTAATTGCCATAATCATTGCACTTAGCAAGCGGATAAGGATCTTGGCAAGTTTACCGTTAAAGTGTAAGAGGCTGCTCTCTGCTTTTATGTTTCAAATATATATCTGGCAGTCAAACAAAAATTTAAAAAATAAATTTTTAAATATGTATAAATTCTCCCGAGGTTTAATTGAAACTGTTCGAATATTTACCCTAGAATTTTCATCTGTGTATACATAAAACCAGCTACGTAAAAACAAAACAATATTAATGTAAAACCACACGTCATCGTGTATCAGACATGTCCTGATATTAAAGTTTGTCAGTTTGTCCTGGTACTGACGGCTGATAGCCACAGCGCTTTGGGAATTCGTAACATGTTCAGGTTAAATGCATTTTGTTATTATATTTCACGTTCCAGTCCCTCTGTTATCTTTAAATGGACTAAATGAAAATGTTTTGTGTACATTTGGTATAATAATTTTTATTACAGCCATAAAAATGTTTTAACCGTGTTTCTCTCTTTTAATGTTTGAAATATTTTACACTTCTGCAAAGTAATGACTACATGAAATCATTATTGTCCGAATTAAAACATTAATAAAAGCTTTATTAAAATATATCACCTTTGTTCATGTAAAAACAGTAGGTATGCATCATACTTTCAATAGCATTTTATACCGATACTGTTAAAGTTAATTTGAATATTACGTTGTATTGATGACCCAACCTAAATTTCTTTTAAAATTGATTTCAATCACGCGAAAGCATCACTTTCTTTAAGTGACTAATCTGTCTCGGGTCCATTAGTAACCTCTGGTTTTAGAGTCATTAATCCACCGTGGGCACTGGACAGTTGACTGACACCACGTAAAAGGGAGAAATACGCACAATGTACCTACTACATGAATAATTTCTTTTGTGAAATTATATGTGAAAAGTTGTGAGAAAATCGCGCTTAAAGCCGTTAAAATGATTGACGCACGATTTTCGTTATGGCGTTCTCTTTACTACTGTGTATCACGATTTGATAGTTATCCACGACTTTTTATGGTCATAGTAAAAGCGATATATTTTTAACCTGTTCTCTGAATGGGGCAAGGTCACTGATTTGGTAGAAAGTATTGAACTCAACAGCATTGTGGCAAAATATTGTAAAAACTTAAACAAATTATTGATTTCTGATAATTGTTTGTTTAAAGTGAAAATCGGTTACACAGTTACTGATAGGTAATCAGTTCTGTAATAACCGATCAGTGATTCTATCAAGAAAGCAGTTTATTGATAGGAGAAAACTGAAATAGCTACTCGGATTTAGAAATCAAAGGAAATCTTAAGTACCTACCAATCTATTAATAGTGCGGTGGGTAAAGCACTTACACAAGCATTTAAAAAAATAAACAAAGAAAGCAAAGGCCGCACAATGCATTGCATTCCTTATATGCCCGACACCAAACAAAAAAGTTTTAGAATGTTTGGTTTTTTATGTAGCAACCGGAATCAAGGCGCATACTCTTTAAGGTCGTCACGTCTCATTTGGATTGGCCACCCATCCGCGTTGAGGCAGATCGATCACATTTCAAAACTTTACAGCTTCCTCATAAAAAAGGAAGGTACGGTGCTCAGGTAGGTATGGCACAGCGTAAGAAGAAGTTCGTCTTTTTAGAGTATCGTCTGTTTCTTATCCTTAAGGGTGGGTTAGACCAATGGCTACGTTATTGTTTCCGTCATGTTAATTTTAACAATTAACATCAACCTATTGTAGCATTATCGTGTAAAATGTAAAAGTTAAAGTGAAAAGGGTGACAAGTGACAAAACATCTTATTCCCCTAAAATGTACGTAAGTTTTTTTGACAATGGCAACACTTGAAGCTTGCTGTCATCACGATTTCAAAACAAACCAAGTTCAAAATTGTATTTTCGGTGGGATTATTCATTAAAGGCGTAGTATTTAAATTACAAATTATTCTGCTGTACGTAGGTATGACAGTATCTTTTTAAAATTCTGGATGGTGGACCATTTTTACGACACGGTACTGTAAAATGTAAATACTTTGACCTAGTAAAAAATGTTTCAAACAAGAACCTTAAGCAAATAAAGTGTTGCCCTACAAAATAATCGTAAACGTGAGGTTTAAGCTCTACATCGTGTGCGAACATAAACATTGAACGTTTCTCTAAACAGAGTGGAGGTTTATTCGCAACATTCCGATGGCTCCCGTTTTATTCAAGAATCCCAGTGGGAACAGGGTTACCGTACGAATCACTAACCCACTAACAATGAGCTTTAAAAGAGAAGTCCCTTGTGACTTGGATGTTTTAACTCGGAACTGCTCTTACATTGAGTAACATTTTAAGTTTTTTTTGCTACTACATCTGCTACAGATTGTAGGATATTTTTCGATTTTGCGTAAGGAAAGCCCTCTTGTGCAAATTGTGTGTTTATTTTTTGCTTGCACACGATTTTCTCATATCCGCTTATTCTCATATAGAATGATAAAATTCCTGTTTAAAAAGCCCATATTTTTTCTTGATATTGTACACACATTTTCTTTTCATTCTGAGCCAATATAAAAGTACGTTCTACCTATCTAGTCCTATCTATACCTACTAATAACAAAGCTGAAGAGTTTGTTATTTTGTTTGAACGCGCTTATGTCGGGAACTGCCGGTCGAATTTGAAAAAAAAAATACTTTTGCATTTGATTTCCCAATTCTTGAGGAAGGCTAAAGGCTATATAACATCACGCTATGACCCTTAGGAGCCTAACAAAAAGAAAAGAGAGACTCCTTCAAACAGGCGCGACACGCGATAAAATCGCGCGCGACACAAAGGCACCGCAAATCGCGCAACGAGCGGTGCTTTTGTGTCCCGCGCGATTCGCGTCTCGCGTCGCGCCTCTTTGCAGGAGCCTTAATGCGATGCGACGTGATGGGACGGAGAACAAGAAATTTCACGCGGACGAAGTCGCGGGCAGAAACTTCTTTTTATTCAATGAGCGTTACACAAAAATAATCGCGAAAATTAAAGAAAAATTTCTTCGTCCTAATCCAGCCCAATAATAGACTTCTTGGCATTAAAATAAACCCACTAACTTACGCTACAAATTACAAGGATAAAATAAAATTATGCCAACAACACAGGCGGTAGTGCTGTGCTCAAAATAGCGATTGTGCAAAAATAACTGACTGTTTCCCACAGCCCGAGTGCCATGGGCAACGTAAACATTCCAAGTTGGATTGCAAGTTCATTGGCTCTTACAGCCAGAAGCTCGTTTTGCTGCGAAAACTAAAAGAAACGAATGGTAAAAATGTTAAAAAGATTCCACTTAAAATAACCTGCCGGACATTACCAGGCTGCCTTCTTCGTTAAAAAATGTAAGATTGGATTAAATTACTTATAAGTACAACATAACACACGCATAACATAACATCACGCCTGTAACCCTCGAGGGTTAAGTACAGTTGTACTCTATAGTACACATACATTTCGCCAGTTAAGTCCCATGTAATAGTGGGCGCGCCTATTTTCATCAACCGGGCACCAATCCAGACTTCGAGCTGCTGCTGAGAAATTACTGATGGGAAAACCCAATAACACTTTGGTGTGTGATGGTGTGGTGTGGTGTGCAGGTGTGGTGTGGTGTGTTGTGTGTGTGTGTGTGTGGGAGGGGGGGGGGGTGTGTTCTTCGATCTCTTCCAGCTCTTTCGATCCAGGGCTAAAGTGGACCACTGGTCGTTTGTTTTGTCCAGCTCGTCCCGCCAAGTAAGTATACTAGAATATGAAAATGTTAAAAAGACGTTTTTCTCCCTTCCTACTAAAGTATTACTTATGCAGTTTTCTTTGGCAGTTTTATTAAAAACTACTCTACACGCGTTTAACGTTACGTCCAACTTCGGACTTTCTTTTGCAACTAATTTAAAGTTATTCTGGCCAACACTTCAATGACTATGGATGAGCTGCAGCGGATTCAATAATTGCGAATATTTTTCCTTCAATGGAAGTTCGAATAATCGAATAAAATGTGTTTTTTATGCGATAGTAATCGATGTAATCAAGCGACACAAAGGCGGATCATTAATTCGATGGCAGCAATGAACAACAAAAACATTTTAACTGAGTCCGCGTTCCGGACTGAATCTTAATGCACGTTAATCTAAATTTCAATGGATTGCAATAGGGTTGTCGGCTGTCTGCGTGCACTTGATCCCTTAGTAAAAGGCCAGCGAAATTATTTTTAAAGAAAATACTTTACTATTTTATAATACCTATCTGGGTATAATCATGAATTATAATGAAGTATTGGATCGGACACCATAAGCAGCTCTTTTCTTTTCCGAAGAAATGAAAAATATACAAAAAAGTGGTCTAGTTAGTCTAAAGTTTTTCTAAGAAAGTGGTAAACGGTCACACAATAACAGCTGTCCAAATACCGAGCGTTTTTTGACACCTTAATGTCAAATACTGGTAAAAACGACAGTTTTTTTTTATGAAGGCCGTTTTTATGAAGGCCGTTTTTATGAAGGCCGCAGGAACCGCTATCCTGGGAAATCAAAGCTTTAGTCAAATCCAGGAAGTAATATTTTCCTACTTTCAAGATACAACAATACCAAAAAGAATTCGTGTCCATCAAACAACTTTGTTGCTTTGAGCGACCCATCTTGCAAATCCCTCTACATCTTTTTTAAATCAAATCCTTACATTTTGTTACATTTCGCTTTTCCAGCATTTCCCATTTCTACTGGACACCGCCTGTTCCAAACTTAGTCGTTCGTATAAATTCGGTCCACAGTTCTATTCGAAATATCCGAGATTTTAAGTCTAATGAGCCCAACCCTAGTAATAAAATTGATGGCGCTAAAAGTAAACGATTTCAACTCGTTACCTATTTTGTTATTTACAGTATTTTAAACTCGCTAAATTGTGTTTACTATAAACATTTGTTGAACAAGTAGTTTTTTTACTTCGTTCTCAGGAATTGGAGTTCTGTGAAACGTTTCTAATAACCTAAACAAGATATACAGTTTGAATCGAATCAACAGTTTTGAGATCAATAAACTGTTTTACTTATCAGAATGGAATGATTCCGAGATAAACGAAGTTAAAAAAAAAACTATGACTAAATCTGCTTTCTGAAAAAGCAGATTTAGTCATAGTTTTTTTTTTTACTCCTGTGCTTACAACATTAAAACTCAGGGAAGAAGTGACATTACCTATGTATGTGTTATTTTTTTTAAAGTCACAAGTTGGATTAATAAAATGTCGCTCACCTTTTTATCGCAGTATAAATTCATTGCCAGTCTATTGTAAAGCCATTGTCTACAGGATTCGTCCGAAGTACGAATGAAAAAAATCAGTCCCCAATCGGTATTTTCGCACCGATATTAAATTCGTATTGCATTGTTATTATGGCGTTAATCATCATTGTTCTATTGTTCGCTTCGATATAACAAACATGTGTCGAGAAACTGTTCGTGCTTTTAACAACATATAAAAACGTTTAGTTGCAATAATATCCGTTAATCTTCAAATATCCTGAGAATTTTAAACGATATTAAGAGTGGAATATGAAAACAATGTGTAGTTAAATTATTTTCAGATTTTTTACCCGACTGCGTGACAGTAAAGATAGGGTTATGTTTTTATTGGAAACTACAGCAGGTTAATCGACCAAAAGGTTTTTTTTTTCGAGTACGCATAACATTTTTTTTAAGCTTGGTTCATAAAACTCTTTGAGGGTTCTATCAAGCCACTGTAAGGCTTCAACAAAAACACAAAACAATACCACCCCAAAATTCGGCTCAACAAAAACTGTCACTTGACAAAAAATCAAACAATCAATAACGATTTGCAGTTAAGCATAGTTCATTGTGCTAAACGTTCTCGCTATTGAACGACAAAGCCAGCGACATCTTGCTGACAATAGGGCGTTTAGTACCACAACGTACCACAATGGGCGTTCGGGACCAAATCGCCCCACAAAGCCCTCGGAAGCCACTCGATATCCGCCACTAATAAAAACCGGATTCCGGATACGGCGATACCGAACACGGCGACTACACTTTTTGTCGCAAAAAAAAAGAAAAACCCCCAAAATTTAGAGCCCACTTCATAAAGTACGAAGTTTTAAATTTTGGAGCCGTTTTTGTTGGCTTTATTGTTTGAGGGTTGGCCGGTGTAGTGGGTGAATGTACTGAATGAATGAGCTTTTTACAGTTCCTTGTTTTGCATGATATTCTGCTGTTTATTGCAAATAACGACACAGATAAGCAGTTTGTACAAAATCTGTATAGAGTTTTCATCAAGCAAGCTACCTACTTTATAATTTTACTAGCTGCGCCCCGCGGTTCCACCCTCATAAGTCTCGAACCTGTGGGAATAGCGAGATAAAAATCTGTTTCCTAACCCAGGTCATGGTCTACTCATGTGCCAAATTTCATCGAAATGCGTTAAGCCGTCTTAGCGTGAAAGCGCAACAAACATACATACAAAATCGAATCTTTTCTCTTTATAATTATAGTTTAGATGAAAGAATACTTTTCTATAGACGCCTTTGTAAACCTAATTGAATCCAATAACACAAAAATATAGATTCACTTTGAATTTATGGCTGTCTATCACGGAATAACTCCCTACACTTACCCTAGTACTTTAGTTCTTATTTGTTTTATCGATTTAGGTTCAATACCCTTTACTGTTATTACATTGTGACACAGTTTTCAGTAGGTAGGTTAGGTACCTATAAATAAGTAACAACATGACTGAAGGATCTACTTCAAATAAAATACCTATTGACTTCAGCTTACGAAGAAAACTTCTGGAGCGTACATTTCAAATCGCAAAATAACTTTTATCACTTGCTTTTTATCCTATACCTTTCCCCCCAAAAAGAAGCCTTGCAATAAATATGTATCTCACGCATATTCCCAGCAAACACCGCCTTCACACAGGGTAAAGTGTAAGATCCACAGGCCAAAATACACAACAGTAAGGCGATATGTCTGGAGGTTACCAAACAAGCCACCCCAATAGAAAACAAATTGACATTTCAATGGAACTCGCCGGAGGACCAGCCTATTTGCAATTCAAAGAACCACTCTTCAATAACATGCCAACTTATGGAAATAAGTGCGTTTTGAAAAGGATCTGATTTCTGTAGATACTCGAGTATATGTTTACAAGGAAGTTTTTTTTGGTAACTATTGGGATATTTGAGGAAAATTTATCCAGTGGAAAATTATGTGGAACAGATATTTTCATTAATAATAAAGGCAAAAAAGTTGTGTCTATTAACTCAACGCTGTGTAAACGAGTGTTTTATATTTCTTTTTACCCGACTACGGCGAAGCAAAAATGAGGGTTATGATTTTGACTGGTATGGTATGTATGTTCATCTGTTCGGTCATAACTTTTATAAAACTACTTATCATGAGCGATCACAAGGCTTAGGGCAGAGTGGCATATTATTATGACCATGGCTATCCTCTGATCATCACTATGAATATGTATTAAATACAATTATTACGTGTAAGTTTTTATTTAACAGACGATAAATATTGAATAGTTTGTACGTAACAATTTCATATGAAAATATTTTCTTGTTTCATACTTTTTATTTATTTAAACTTCTCGCACACAAAAAGGCTCGTACACACAGGCGCGACGCGACACGCGACACAAAGGCACCGCTCGTCGCGCGACTTGCGGTGCCTTTGTGTCGCGTGTCGCGTCGCGCCTGTGTGTACGAGCCTAAAAACGTACAAAGGCGGACTGAATGCTTTTTGCTTAATGTTTTATAGCGTGGATTGTCAGTATTCGGGTTTTATTATTTGAACTTTGAACTTACGTTTTAAAACTAGAGAGCTATTCATTAATAACCTCAAACATTCTAAAACATAGTTTCGATACCCTCCCGACGGATTTCGGTCACGGTGGCCAATCTCAACGGAGATTAGCCAAGTACGCAGGAAATTTTGAATTAAAGTGTACAGACGCCAGCACATCAAGTTACCATAATCTATCGAGTATCTTCAATAGATTTTCAACTTTATCGCCACAGCATAAGGTTCAAAGTAGATTGGGAAAAGTTGACAGTTTCGGATAGCTTGATGTGCTGGCGTCTGTACAAGTCTGTGCGCAAACACAGGTGCACCCTTTATTCCTTTACTCTCATAGTCTGATGGGACGGAAATCCGACACGACCGGGGAGAGATCAGGCGCAGGACCAACGGCTTTACGTGCTTTCCGAGACACGGGGGCGTTAAACCGCCAACTTTCAAACTCCGGACTGTTACTAAGAAATTCCTAATGGAAAAACCCATTAACAATTTGTCCGAACCGAGAATCGATCCCAGGACCCCACGTTCAGGAGTCGCGTTTAAAACCACGAGATCAACGGTGCAGTTAGTTACGATAGTACAGTACCCGGCGATAAATATTGCACATCGACCTTTGGAAAGAGACAATCGGCTAATTTCGGCTTCGTAGAGCGTTATCTCTGTCGCACGAAATACAAACAGTCCGGTATCTATTAGGAGCTGTTAAAACAATTATGATTTGCTTCTTTTGATAATTGTCTTTATTCTTTGTATAAAATACAAAAAAAGGTAAAGGTCGATGTGCAATATTTATCGCCGGGTACTGTACACTCACGTTAGAAGTCCTAATTTGTTGCCACAGTATTCATAACCACTGTCCCCGCACAATAAAGTTATTCTATGTGGAGTCGTAGCTAACAAACAAACTCGTGTGACGTAAAGTGCATTAACAAAGTTCCCTTACCCCCGCATGAGTCAGTACTCAGGCTCCCTGCGGGGAAGTCGCGCCCCTGCAGGGTAATTCTACGAGTACCTCCCGATACTACATTTATTATGGTTTCCTTTACAAAACTTATAATAGAGCCTTAAGCCTTTTGAAATCGAAGATATTGGATAACTTTTTATACGGTTTTTATCAAGTTTTTGCAAGATAATCATTTGCACAAACTCACTTTTTCTTCCGAATCCATTTTCTGATCGATCATCTATAATAATATGAATTTTAGAAGTAGAACGGACAGATACTTTCCTTTGTTCGAGAAATATTGATTGAAAAAGTAGTAGTTAATAATTTAATGACGATAATCAAGGAAACCTTTCTACGAACCGAGGCATTTTACGACGTAAGTAAAAGTTTTAATACGAAATTATAGCCATAAGATCCGTAATACAATTTTATTACCACGACAACGGATATTAAATTAAAATCCACTCTACAGTGACTTACTTATTGACTTATTGTTCTTCTGATTCTATTAGCGATAGAGATTGAAAGAGAAATTTTTATTCAGTATGATGTAGGTACCTACTACATCAGGTAGGCAGTAACAGTAGTGAGTGATTCTTGCGAGATAATTGACTCTTTTATTGTTATTATTACTATATAATAACGAGACAGTGACTCTAGTTTGTGAACCATCATGGCTAAGGGTTACAGAAGATGTAAAGTTTGCGGTATCAAGGAGGCCTGGCATACTGGAAACAAATTACTTTTTTCCAAGTTTCCACTGGACCCAAACCGGTGAGTTTTACCTGCCTCGTGTTAATCTGATCTTGTGCTCACATAACACTACCTCATTGTAAATTAATAGCATCATTCAAATTCTGTAATACGACCCTCAAGCCATCAATCAAGATTAGCTGAAACTCTAATGAAGAAATATTTTAAAACATTTGTGCGTACAGTAATACCTACCTTTTTGTCCAATCTAAATTGTAATCTAATTTAGTCTAAGTAGGTTGACTGCTAAAGAAATGGGTTAGAGAGTCAAAACATTATCTACCTGCGACACCATTATGTACCTAAATATGAAATAAATCTAGAATTTCTATTCTAAGAATAATAATCTATTCCATTTAGTTGCGCTGAGTGTAAATTCGGTGTTTTCATAACTTTAAATCACACTAAATAAATTTACAGTCAAACATAGTAAGTCAGAAGTAATCTTTTATTTTTTGTATCTTCCAGATGTCGAGAATGTCTTAAAGCAGTTGGTAATAAAGAACTGGTGCATCGCATCTACCAATAGAAAACTGCATGAGCAGCAACGGCTGGAGCGATTTTTATGAAATTTTCAGGCAATCATCAAATTAGCCCAGCGGGTGGTCCTGTGAAGTTTGGTAGCGATCAGGCTATCCGTGCAAAGCTGGGGCGGGTCGCTAGTAATTTATAATTAATAAATGCAGAAATCATATAAATCAGTTTTTTATTTTACCAATTTTTATAATAAAATAAATTAGTTTTGGAACCTCACTATCATCTGCGTATTATGCATTTCATCGATATCGATAAGTTTATTGATACGATGCGTTGCGCATCCCTATCTATGACAGTTCTTCCCGTCAATGTCATGATTGTCATTGTCAGTGCTACTTAGAATTTTCATGTTTATAGCTATGTTTTTTTGATGCGGTTGACTAAAGAAGGTTAACAATTTCTCACAAACTGAATGTTCTAAGTTCCGTCTCTTAAAAGGTTACATACTCTGTGGTAGTGTCAGGCGCTGATTAATTTGACAGAACTAAACTAAAATTTATCTTCTGTCCTTTCCTTAATGAAAAAGAAAGGCAACGGTTCTCTGAACTTAAATTTAGTTTGTGAACAAGGAAATTGGCACCATTGTCGCGTTAAGGCGAACTAGACTTCGCGCGTTCTCTGGCACACCGCTCGACGTCTCGCTGTACAACAAAAAGCGCGTTATCGCGACAATGTAGCCGTAGCTTTATAAGCTTGTCGCTAAACTTCCCATGTAAATCATATAATCCGAAATGGGTACGTTCAACCGACGACAGAAAACGCAATCATCTGGTACGCATCCACTCGTAAAAAGCAATCTTTCTTTCAAAGCGATGACAATGTGAAAGTATGGCGTTTAATATAAAGAGCATTACGTCACACATTTTTCGTTGGATCTTTAAGAAAATAGAATCATCTTGGATTACTCTTTCTAAGTGTCGAAAGCGATGAATCATTTTATTTACGATGAGGTAAAGAAGGGAAAGACGCTTTGAATGTTTGAGATTCAGATTTAAGTAATCGGTTGCGATCGTGCGGATCATTTCCGGTATTTAAACATAGTGAGGCTACCGTAACAATGATTACTTGGCGATCAAATTATGTAAATTTGTATTAGATACGCACGAGAATTACACTGTTGACATTTGCTTTCAATTTGCAGCAAGAAGCAACCAAATTGATTCCGGTAAACATAGAACTGAATATAATGGTCCATTCCCTTGTGGGTATTCGTGACCGTGCGGGGCGAGTAATACACAGGAGTAAGTTGTACACAGAAGTAGCGATTAATTTATTACGATATCAAGTAACTACAGCTAGTAGTTACACTTGACACGAAAAGGTAAAATTAAATAATGTTACATGAAGAGTAAAACTAATAGAAACACGAAGCTCGCCGTAAACTATTACGGCGAGCTTCGGCGAGTAAAATATGATCGGGGGTCAGAGAGGACCTCGCACGATCGTAGTTCAGCACAGACTAAAGCTCCGAACCAAAACTCTCCCAAATCTGCCGTTCACTAGACAAAGGAAGCGGCAAAATGTTTGCCTTTTAAAAGTATAATAAAACACGAGAAATGCAAATGGGTAAAATACAACACAACTAAAAATAACAGAACAATGAACCTTAACTATAAATAGCAAATGGGTACAATACAAGATAACTAAACATAATAGAACAATGAACCTTAAAAGTAAAGAATCATGAAAGACAATAATACCTATAACTTAAATCGCTTGCAGATGTGATTCGTGGGAAAAACACAAAATGAAACTTTCTAAAAATAATTACAATAAGTTCTTCTATACAATACTACATTCTTAAAACTATGCAAGGGATGGGTACGTAAGACACAGTCCCCACAGTACCCCCCTACCAGTGATAAAGATCACGAAACACCTGCCTGATAGTAATCAGGAAATTTAACTCGCCTACCAGAACGGCGAGGAATATGTTTGCCAGGCCAACTTAGGTTCCAGTGAGTCGGAACCGGTTGCCGCATAGTTCACGGTGAGTCGGAACTATTTGCGAAGATGTCCCCAGTGAGTCGGGGTGGCGCGGGCGCTGCGTTATGCTCCAGTGCGTCGGTGCCGCATAGTTCACGGTGAGTCGGAACTGTCTGCGAAGATGTCCCCAGTGAGTCGGGGTGGCGCGGGCGCTGCGTTATGCTCCAGTGCGTCGGTGCCGCATAGTGAATCCCGCTGGATCGCTCGCCATTTTAACACGTACTTTGATTTAGCACTCGCGAAACTCCTTACGCACTGTCACGAACTCACGCTATATGATAGCTTTGATCACGTCGGGGTCACCACTGTGGGTATTCGTGACCGTGCGGGGCGAGTAATACACAGGAGTAAGTTGTACACAGAAGTAGCGATTAATTTATTACGATATCAAGTAACTACAGCTAGTAGTTACACTTGACACGAAAAGGTAAAATTAAATAATGTTACATGAAGAGTAAAACTAATAGAAACACGAAGCTCGCCGTAAACTATTACGGCGAGCTTCGGCGAGTAAAATATGATCGGGGGTCAGAGAGGACCTCGCACGATCGTAGTTCAGCACAGACTAAAGCTCCGAACCAAAACTCTCCCAAATCTGCCGTTCACTAGACAAAGGAAGCGGCAAAATGTTTGCCTTTTAAAAGTATAATAAAACACGAGAAATGCAAATGGGTACAATACAAGACAACTAAAAATAACAGAACAATGAACCTTAACTATAAATAGCAAATGGGTACAATACAAGATAACTAAACATAATAGAACAATGAACCTTAAAAGTAAAGAATCATGAAAGACAATAATACCTATAACTTAAATCGCTTGCAGATGTGATTCGTGGGAAAAACACAAAATGAAACTTTCTAAAAATAATTACAATAAGTTCTTCTATACAATACTACATTCTTAAAACTATGCAAGGGATGGGTACGTAAGACACAGTCCCCACACCCTTAATTTTACAACCAAACTGCATAAATTTGGTTAATGTGATAATTTGTTAATTATTAATTTTAATTAATATTAATAATCATCATACAATGTTCCCACTGCTGGGACACAGGCCTCCTCTCGGTGAGAGTGAGTGGGCCGAAATCCACCACGCGGGCCCAGTGCGGGTTGGTAGATGTCACATGTCTTCGAATTTTTTAGTTCTAGAACATGCCGGTTTCGTCATCGTGTTTTCCTTCACCGTTTTGAGAGCAGTGGTGGTGGGATAATTAACACAAAGTGAAGAGCCTGTCTGGGTTCGAACCTACGGCCTACAACTCGTAGATAAGTATTAATATATTGTCATCGCATCATATAATAATTTTAATTAACTTTCAAATAAAAACAAAATAAAACAGTTTCATACTTAGAACATCAAAGCCCATACGACGCCTTTATTAATCGCTACTCTTGTGTAATAAACCATCCAACCGTCTATGAAGTGACATAATTATCTAATAAGAATCCCAACACGTGTTCACAAGACCATCATCCGGCGAACATTTTATCCGATATTACGAAATCGTACATCTGCGCGGTATTAAGTTTAGTAATCGTACGAATTGTACGTTCCATACAATGGTAGCTACACGTGGTCCCGCAGTTACGAAGAACAATAAAAATCATTTTAATGCCAGTACATATTTCGTTGGGCCCGAAATGTGTGACATAATTGTCGTTAACAAGAAAACGTAATACAGTCGTGCGTTCGTTCATGTGGAGTTTATGAGTTCATAAATGGAATGAAAAATATCGGTTTTGTTTTTTTGTTGGTACGATAAGGAATGCATTGTTTCTGTTCGTGCCAATATCAGTGTGGAATATGAAGGAATTTTGATGACTGATGTTAAAATTTTAGGTAAGTATATGCATGAAGTATATTTTTAAGTTATCGTTTCTTTCTTCGTAGTGTTAAATATATCAATAGCCCGATGTGAAACGGAAACGGCCCAGGCAGGAAATTATAAATACTTAAGTACAATTTTATTAATCTTAACTCTTCTCATACTTCCATTACCAAGTCGATAAATATCCTTATCAATTGACACAACAATTTAAAATTAAATCCCTTCACAAAAACATGTGGGTAGTTTAACAAAATGCACATTGCATTCATTGCCTTCATCTGTTTATGAGTTGCATCAACAGGTCTTTGTTCCCCTGTGACGTAATCGGAACCGAAATTAGAAAATAGAACGAAACGTTCTTTGTTCAAAATGGAAAAAATCCGTTGACGGACTTCAATTTTCGAACACATTTATAATAATAAAGGTTTGACTCTGAGTGTTCTAGCAAAACTACATAATTATGTTTGTGGTTATTTATATTTAGGGGGAGATCAAATTAAGTTTTATGAGCCGTCAAAAAAGGTCCTTTGTCTCAAATTCTTTTGTTGATTGTCGAATGTTGTAATAAAATTATATTGACTGTGCATATTTTATAAGCATTCGTTGTGTTTCGTTCCCATTTTGGGTCTTCAAAGTTGCTCAGTAAAATTATGGTCCATAAATTATTCCCCACATTTTTGTGAGCGTACATTTGTGTTTTACGCTGCCTTATTTAGCGGGTCTCTCACTCTGTATTCTGCGGTTCCGAAAGTAAAAATTAATGAAGCTGTACATGAAGTGTGGATTCATTAGGAAATGTTAATTAAAACCGTGTGAGTTCTCAATTTGGACGAAGTAAAAATAAGGGTCATCAAGTGAACCAGTAATTTCCTGCGCGTTAGATACTCCTCTAGTGTAACGACAAGTTTATTACCGACTATTTATAGTCGGGCGCTAAAACTCCAGAGGAGGTTATCGTGAGTGTGCGCTGAGCTTTACGAGTGCAGCTTGCGATACGACTAATTTGTAGCACAGTGTGGAGTTAATCTTATCTTAATTGCAGAAACACTTGAGATAACCGAAAAATCTAAGATTACTTATTTATATTTTACCTGTCACTGGTTGAGAATATTATGCCAAGTTCCATGTACATACCTGTAACAATAAAGTATGCTGTTAGAATAGCAGAAGAAAATAATTAAAGGAAAACGAAGTGCTAGTTAATTAAAACAACAACAACTTTGTAATCATTAATCTTCACATAATTGAATGTGAAAGTAAAAACAAATTATAATTGTTTTTTTTTAATTAAATTAATTTCAAACATGTTTGAAATAATTAGATTTGAAAATAAATTAACCATAATAATATAAAATAACAATAAATTATGTTGCGTAGGTGTTATTATAATTTAATCGTTACAATGCCTAACGCGATGCTTGGTTTATTCAATCCATAATTAATTTATTATTCTTATTAATTTCAATCAATCAGAAGAATCAGTGCGTTGAAAACGCGATTTCCTAATTAAAATGAGTCAAGAAACTAGTCTAAACAGATGCGCCTGTATATTTTGCAGCGAGCGCCTACGTGCTCCCACAGCGCAATTATTGGGAAATACCGATCTCTTCTGAGGTTACACAAATATGTAGTTGGTAAATCGGGTTTCTGACTGCCCGTAACGAATGTCATAGTTAACACCATAGCATAATAATAATGTCAGCCTATATTGTCACCACTGCTGGGCTGGGACACAGGCCTCCTTTCTTGGAGAGGGAGTGGGTTGTAAACTTGTAATCTACCACGCGGGCTCAGTGCGGTTTGGTAGATGTCTCATAACTTTGTTTTTTTTTGTTCTAGAACATGCCGGTTTCCTCGAGATGTTTTCCTTCACCGTTTTGAGAGCAGTGGTGATGAAATTATTTACACAAAGTAAAGCGCCAGCCTGGGTTCGCACCCACGACCTACAACTCATAAGTCTGGGCCGTTAACTCGAGGCCACCACTACTCGCCGCTAACTCTAGGCCACCACTGCTCGCCGTTAACACTGATGGTCGCATAACGTGCTGATGTAGGGTAGGTAGGTACTTCTAAGACCAACAAAGTCTCTTTAGGATCGTATTAATTAAACACCTAGGGTTTGAGTAATAATTATCTCGTAATTATTCCTTTACATAAAACTACGTACCTATTTCCACCAAGACGGGCGCACTGTGAGCTATCCGAGCTGTTGAATCTTTTCTTATTCTTCTAAGGGCTGATTTTACCAAAGTCAGATTTATTTTATTCTTGGAATAAAATTGACGTCTGACAATTTTAGTATGTGAAAACTGTCAAAAATTCAAAATTGTATTCTCAGTATAAGACTCATTCAATGTATAAAAGTTTGGTGGAAAGCGCCCTAAATATAAAATAGCGTTTACTTCTAAACCAGCTTCTTCCCGCGACTTCGTCCTCGTGTTTCTTGTAGATTTTTTGTTAATAAATAATTGCTTCATATTTTGCAATAAACTACCAGGGTTGTTTCATCGCGCTTCTCTTTCTTTTCTATGCAAAGATCGCGCCATAGGTCATGTAGTCGCCTTAAAATTAAAATACAAATCTTATCTAAATCACCAATAGCGACTACAGATAAGTACCTACAACTACATAAACTTCTACAACGTGCAATCGCAATACCAGCTAAGCGTATTATTTAGCAATTTAGCTCAAAACGACATTTCGAGCAAGCTTTAGCGGGAATTTAACCGCAAATCGGTAAATGCATTTGATTTCCAGAATACAGTAATAACTGCACCGAGTAGGGACGCGACTAGTCATTACTTCTCTATCGATAAATCGTATAAGTAACCGTCCACACATTGCGATTTGCTGAGTTTTATTGCGATTGACGAGTGTCGATAAGTCGAACCCCACGCCCGCCCCATCCAATTACTTACAGTACGGAGACTGCGTGAGGACGCCTCCTTATCTAAATTTCATCTGAAGAAGTCGCAGAATCAAGCCGCTTGCCCTTTTATGCGATTGTATCGTGATATAAACATCGCAATTCTATTCTATATCGACACGTATAGATAGATAAGGCAACGATGCTATCTATTTATACAATTGTGTTGACTTATAATGGAAAATGTTGTCGTAGTTTTGTTGTCTCGACTACAACACTTGTTGGCTACATGGCTATGTTCGTATAGGACAACAATCGTTGGTGCACTTAGAAAACACATTGATTTACGACGCTCTGTGTTTTCTTAAGCCAATAAATCGCTTGAAAGAGTACAAGTATCTTAGTAGGTCTAGTCAAGCGTACCTTTCCATTGTATGAGAAAAGTTCTGTATGTATCTAAGAGTTGGGTAAGCAATTTGGTGTCGCAATAGAAACAAAACTAACGTCGGGTAACAAACTTACTGGAATATATTATATTGTCGAAGGAAACGAATCTTCAGAATCATAACCTAAATTCGATTCTCAATCAAAAAGTAGGCACGAACAAAACATCAGTAGAATAAAATAATTACAAAAGGTATAGGTTAATTGGAACTGCCACGAATTTTAATCAGGTATCCGGTTAATCAAAGTTAGTCTTAAGCTTTGCATCGGTTACCCGGAGGATTCCCCGGTTTTCAATTTTCCAGTTGATTTATCCAAGGATGGTTAAGATAAGCTCTATGTAGGGGGAACTTACGGGGATCTTTCTTATTTGGCAACGATGGATGAGAAATGGGTAGCATATTTTTTCATGTTTCGATCTCGGATTTTTGGTATACATTTATGTTCGTATAACTCGTCAAAATGTAGGGAACAGCTGATTTTTTTTTTCGCGATTTTAGGTTTGTTCCCATAGTAAAAGTTGTTCATAATGATGAGTACAATGACCTCTTAAGAGGTTATTAATGTTTTACCAATAACCCTGTATCATCATCATCATCATCATCAGCCTATAATGTTCCCACTGCTGGGACACAGGCCTCCTCTCAGTGAGAGGGAGTGGGCCGTAATCCACCACGCGGGCCCAGTGCGGGTTGGTATATTATTGTAATAAGTATTATTTGGTGAACAAGATTTTTTCTAACCTGGATAAAAAGAATAGGAAGAAAAAACAGAGTTAGTTATGTAAATAATAAGTTTCTAAATAGTTTTTTTACGTCACTAATGAATTATTGAAAGGACAATGCTATTTTATGGCCTGCAGTTAAAAATAACGATGTTGGTTACCGTTTCGAAACGTATAAATCAATAGAAACAACTATAAAATGATCGCATAACAAATACGGAAATATCAATTTTTAGATTTCTATATCGACACTTCACATTCAACCAGGGGCGGATCTTGAATTTGTGGGGCCCTGGGCTAATACTGCTTACGGGCCCTACCTAATTACTCAACCAATTGCCATTTTATTATGATCGGATTTTTTAAATTCTACATAATTATTATTATTGACAATATCGTCTATTGTTTTCAGTTCGGTTGGGGGCCCTCTGTATCCACGGGGCCCTGGGCTGCAGCCCAAAAAGCCTTTAAGTAGATCCGCCCCTGCATTCAACTGGTGTTATTGCAACCGAGTGTTTTTCGATCCATCAAGGATTCTTTCAGGTAGAATTTCAAATAATTTAGCTTTTCGGCTTCAATGTTACAAATATTACGTAAAAGAGTACCTACTAAACAATAAAAACTAGAGCATTTGCTTGTTAATTTCCACGAATTTGTAGGAATACATACCGTATCCCCCGAAGGGTTTTTTTTTTTCAGGTTGGGAAATCACCAGTTTACCCCTCCCGCTCTGGGTGGAGCGGAAGGGAGTGTCAGACTCTTACTGACTAAAACCTGTGCTAAAACCCACCCGTGTTCCTTCCTTAGCCCTTTATGTTCCGGGTCAGTACTGTTTCAGTAAAAAATCCCCCGAAGGGTTAGGCAAAGATGTACAGGTATCAAGATACCCGAAACTGTAAAATTTTCCCAATCAACCTTGAACGTAATGATTCAGCGATAAAGTTGAAAATCTATTAAATAATTTTGGCAGATTGTACAGTACCCGGCGAAAAATATTGCATATCGACCTTTTTACACAAAACCATTTTATACAAAGAATAAAAAAAAATGAAGCAAATCATAAATTGTTTTAACAGCTCCTAATAGATACCGGACTGTTTGTATTTCGTGCGACAGAGATAACGCTCTACGAAGCCGAAATTAGCCGATTGTCTCTTTCCAAAGGTCGATGTGCAATACCCGGCGATAAATATTGCACATCGACCTTGGCTTGACTGATGAATAACTTTATCACAGCATGGTATGTGCTTATATTGTTCTAGCAGATAGGAGAGCAAAAACAGCACATGATGAGGTCGTGCAAATAGGTACTACGTGACAACGTCTAATAAATCGATGAAGCTAGCTGCACTCACGAAAAAACATTACTCATGTAGCGTTACCTCGCGGCCTCGCTCTGTAGCGTTCCATGGCGGCTTGAAGTGCAAGCGAATATTAACAAATGCAATGCAACTATTCCATCAGTATTTTCTTATGACGTTGTCACGTTCAACTATCGTCAGTAAACCGACTTTACAGACAACCGATTTTTTTTATTTGAAATGGGTTTGCTCTTGACTCTAGTCTAGGTGGTGACAGAGACAAAGTCTACGATGGAGTGAGCTTACCCAGAAGAAGCCTGTTCGCTCTTACTTTGAAGAGATTCGGGTTGACATGACCAAGAGGCAATTCACCCTTCAATTCACCCGACAAAATAACAAATATGTAACAGTATTTCTTCTAATGTTAACTAGGCCTATTATTAGGTTAAATATAATTGACGAGGAGCTTATGAACTATTAGCGACGTAATGGAATCCAATTAATAACGTTCTGTGGCTTCTATTAATATAAGCCTTATCATTATCAATTTTCAATTCAATATAAAGCGTCAATTTTGTAATACCAGTTCGTATTATAGGTACCTACTTAGTTTAATCATAGGTTTTCAGTTAGGTACTTAGTTGTCTTTTTCTAAACATTAATTATTGTTGATAGGAACCTAATAAATTACTTCAACTTTTGACTTCTTTTTTTTTTCGTTTTTGGCAACTGACCCGATGTCGACTATTCCGACAGCGTGCAGCGTCACGTAGTGAAAATTTTTGACTTTGTATTTAACAGCTAACGTTGGAGGCATCACTTCATCTAACCATCAAAATATGGCGATGAGATAAATGATGATGTTTATGAAATGAAATGACTTCTGTAAATAGATTTTTTAGGACACTTAAATTTTTTGGTCAATGTTTTAAAACTAGATCGAGCGCCGGCATTTTCTAACTGATTGATCCCTGAGAATAAAAGTCCAAACATTATAATTATTAACATTATAATATGTGAGTCTAACAATCCAGGGCCATGTCTGGAATGTCCTTTTGAAGAAAAAGCTATTGTAGCTTTGTGGTACTTACCTAGGTACTGTTATTCATTCCTTGAAATGATTTTTATTAGGTCGATTTTTTAGTCTACAAACAAGCCACTATATTTGTACTTACTCTGCCACTATGGAGAAAAATTTCAGAGAATTCCATTCGGTCCCATCGACAAACCGAAAAATATTTTTCAACAACCCCGTGCGGAATCAAAGCGGAAATATTCGGAATTCGAAATCAGACAGAGAAATCATTTTAATCAGGTCGGATTTTCGTTCTGAATAAACAAAAAGGACGGGTAGGATGAAATCTAAAAATGGGAGAATGTTAAGATAGAAATTTTCTTTCTCTAAAGCAGAACTTTCTCCGTCTTTTTTAGTCGACACTTACCTACTGCTAACAATCATAGATAATCCAGTCAAGTTTTAAAATTTTATAGAACATAAAAATTTTGCAATTCCGCCGTTTAGAAATGATTTTAATATTTTTACTCGATTACTTTTAATTAGCTTTTGCCTGCGGCTTCGCCCGCGGGAAGGTCGGCAATGATCCCATGGGAACTTACTACCGGGATAAAAAGTATTATATTTCCTAAGCCAGGTTTATGTTTAGGTTTATCTGTGTGCCAAATTTCATTCAAATCCGTTTTCAGTCGATTTTGCGTGTTTGAGTAACAAACATACTGTTTTACATCTATAATACCTATTAAAAATAAGATACTTTCGTGCTATTTTTAAACGTTCATAATAATTATTAAGTTCAATCCTGAGAAATATAGAATGTGCTAGAAATAAATTCAATACCTCAATGGAACAGCGATACGGAAAGCATTGTGTGTTAAAGACGTTTGTGAGCCGTTTCCAAAGAAAACTGAGCTAAAATAACATTGAGAATACATTGAATAGAAAATAAAAAAGAATACTTTCTGTTGAATGTAGGTATCTCGGGTCGACTAATTATTATATATTTATTTATGGCTAAGGTAATTAATTTCTCTATTAGTAAATAGATGCGGGCCGCTAATATTATTATAAAAAGTGATAATGACAATCCTATGAAATGACAATGGTACAGACGCCAGCACATCAAGCTACCCGAAACTGTCAGATTTTCCCAATCAACATTGAACCTTATGCTTCAGCGATAAAGTTGAAAATCTATTAAAGAAATTTGACAGATTGTAGTAGGTTGATGTGCTGGCGTCTGTACCATATATTTAATAGATGTAAATGAATACACTTGTCTCACTAAAGCAAGTCCTCATCAGATCTTTTAATTGCTATAGCTCCATTTAAAGCCCATAAAACGAGCGTTTCATAAGACAACACATTCCGGAAACTCAATAAAAGACGCCATTTGTATTTTCTTTCAACGTCTCATTTTGGGACAATACGCCTAATGTAATGCCACAAATGAATAAGGAATTCCGGTAGGGGCGTACCAAACTAGGGGGAATTTAAGGAGTAGCGCACGTTTGCGATTACCCGACTAAATTGTTGGGCAGAACAAATTCGCAATTTCTATTATTACTGCGTTCAAAGCTAGATAATAAAGTCGAATCGGGCACGTATTAATTTCGCGTAATAACATGGTTCGATTTCTCATAGAAATGTTCAATGTTACGACTCATCTATTGTATCAATTTATTTACCTATAGATATTTATTTACACAGTTTAAAAAGCTAATAGTCTTAAAATAATAACATAGTAATATAGTGTATAGTATAATAATATAGTGTACCTAAGTACAAAAAGGAGGGGAAATAATCATATATAGGCTTCAGAAAATTCGTAACAGCATTGCCACCATGCACACGAGCGACACGTTGTCGACGGCAGCCGCACACGCGTCGACGGTTGCAGTTACCTCTGTCGTCGACGCGTGTCGGTCGTCTGTATGCACACTAAGACTCGTTAAAATCGGTGCGTGAAATTAAAATAGTGAGGCGAAATCACATTTTTACGCGACCAATTTTTATACACATCTAAATATCGGTTGACTAAAAGTCGCATACCTACAGTTTGTAACTTAAACCAAAACGTCCACAACGAAAGGAGTACCTATCAAAGTGAATCGGCTCGGATCGGCCATGGCTTGATTAATTCGTTGAGACGCTTTCACGGCGGAACATAAAAAAAATAGACGGGTCATCTTTTGTCCTACCCTCGGCAATTTGCTTTCACCCATTGTTGCGTTTGATGCCCATTCAAAACTTCGCGGCTCATTTTTCCAATATCCTATTCTATTAAAATAGCGTAATGATTTTATACTGCTTGCCATTTTACAAATAATTGCGCGTTTTCTGTTACAAATCGTTTGTATTGCATAGTAGCGGTGTTTTACGAATGGTCTGAGATTTTTTATGAAGCCAATGCATTTATGTTTCGTTTGCGATTTAGTTTCCAAACATCTAAACAAATACCTATGTTGTTTTGGAAAAAACTCAGTTTCCACTACAATTTCAAACATTTTAATGAAATTTCTATAATACTAGTC
The DNA here is from genome assembly GCA_927399505.1 of Luperina testacea. Classification (NCBI taxonomy): domain Eukaryota; kingdom Metazoa; phylum Arthropoda; class Insecta; order Lepidoptera; family Noctuidae; genus Luperina; species Luperina testacea. The sequence continues at coordinate 8,393,506 of OV656768.1, read as the reverse complement.
ATTCTGAAATCAAACCTATTTACCTTATACGTAATTGATATTCGTTTAAATGGAAGAAACACCAATTGGAAACAAGCATTTCAATAGAATTATAGATATTTGTTTTCCTTTCATTTCCTTGTAATTGCTATAAAGCAATGTATCAATAGAAGACTTATACATATAACTTTCTACAATTAAAAGAATGAGTGGTCAATATTAACATTGAAGCACTCACACAGAAAGAAATTGCATTAAAAACATTTATTATACATCTCCATTAACCCCGCGAAACGCAGATCAAAGAGCAACAATGAAAATTGAAATGCATTTCGAATTTACTTTACATTTATCGTTCAATTAATTAATTGTCTGTTCAAATGACGTAGAAGAATGAAATTAAATGGCACAGTCCCGCATGTAATGTCTAACAAGTCAACCGTAAAATCGCATGTCCGCAACCGTATGAGGAATCTTTGATGTTCAAATGTATTTAATTTTAATATGGCATTCGAACATGAAATAAATACTCGTAGGAACTTTTGGAAGTAGTGAAGAGAAATCACACATCGATGTTAATGTATCGAAATAACCGATTCGACCACCGATTAACTGAAAAACTTTCCCTTATAATAAGCTTACTAATAATCTATTTTCCTCATTTGGTAAGATTATTGTTTAAAGAGTCATAAGTCATTTATTTCATAACAAAATACTTTGTGTTGAAAATATTACAGTGATGATAAATCAAATAATAATAAAAACAGCACTAAGCACATTCTTATTAAAATTCATTGCGCATTTAAAATACAACAAATATCAGTAATAAATAATTATGTGTCACTATTCTGTAACAAAAAATTAAATAATCACCAACATTGCATTTAAATTTAAAATTCATTAATCCAGTAAGCATAAAAATAAAAAGAGGAAAATTGGTGTGCTTTCGAAAATAGGAACCTTTCAAAAATAAATTATCTTAATTAGTTATTTGTAGAATGTATTAGTTTCCTGTTAAGATCCCAAACTTTGTTAAGCGTTTCTAAGTATTGAGCTAAATTTTATTAAAGAAAGAAAAAGTATTTATTGCAACTCGCAGAGGAAAATAACAAACTAAACTAAACAGAAAAAACACAGAAATTAATAAAGCCCATGCTATTTTTAGACCATTTGCGATAACCTATAGTTTTTGCAGGTCTGAGCGACCAACATTCATTAAACCACACGCGTAGATAACAAAAAATACTTATTATTACAATATAGACTAAATATTTCAACATATTTTGCAAAACCGTCCATGTTTTCTAAGCATGCAAAACACGTGTCAAAAAAAAACTCGAGAGGAGGAGCTTCTATATATAGGAGCATATATATTATATTGTAATCTAAGCAGCAATCGGGACCATCAATCAATTTAAACAAATTGGGACATCCCAGGAAAAACATGTTTTTCATAAAGCCACAGGCACACCGGGGTACGAATATATTGTAAAGCTGAGCGCACACGGAACTCTCAATAAATTTTGATGGAGTATCGCTGGCTGCTTCACGGCTTACTGTTCTCCGTCCGGAAAATATAATAAGCGGGTTATAACATTTGCATATAGATCACCGTGTCCGGGCACCCTCCGTTACCTATATTGTTATTTACACACATTTCTTATGAGTGGGCGTAAATAACGTCGAAGCTGGAAAGCGCACATGCGTTCATGTTTGCGTTTCAGGATTTATTTTGCATATTTGTACCGCAAGTAATTAAAACCGATGGGTTTTAATATTTGTGGCGTGATGAGTGTGTGGACCCCTCCGCAATATATTATCGGGTGGTGCTCTAAACAAAGTCTCGTGCTTGCATTAATCATAATGACTTAATGAACTCTCCGTACCACAAAAAAGGATTGAAGCGGTTATAATGGCTGTGTCGTGTCATCGTGTGTGTTCCATTTTCTTGTATACATTTAATAAATCCTTCTCCATTTCATCATCTGCCTAGCCTTTTCTCAACTATAATTAGGGTCGGCTTCCAGTCTAACCGGATGCCGCTGAATACCAGTATTTTACATGGAGGGACTATCTATCTGACCCTCACAACCCAGTTACTGGGTAATACGATACCCGAAAGAAGCCAGAAGCCTAAAAGTCTGACAACCAGTCTTACCAAGGTAAGACTGGTTGTCAGACTTTCGGGCTTCTGACGACCAGTAACGACTGTCAAAGATCCACGAATGACAGCCGGGACCAACGGCTTGACGTGCTTTCCGAGGCACGAGGGGTCTTGGTATGTGAAGATGGACACCCATCCATGGACCAACCGCGGCAAGCGTAGCTTAACTTGATCGATCGACCTGTGCGGCTGTTATTACTTAGCCACAATTCCCTCCTAATAAATCCTTCTCTATTTAAACTTCCAAGTTGGGATAAATTACCTCAACATCATCCACACAGTCCGACTTTACCCACTGCTGGGCATGGGCCTATCTTTTCTTATGCCAATCTCCACGCTCCTGTGTCAGCGTCATCCAAATTCTATCCGCGATGTCAACAATATCATCCACCCATCTAGCTGCCGGACGACCGACATCGACACTTCGTCTTTAATTACAGATATTCTATTTCACGAAGTCCGTTCGGCTTTGATTGTAGTAGTGACGTATCCTGACAAGCGCGCTCCCACAGCGGCTGCCCCTTGCTGCCGTCGCATGAGGCTATTTCCGCGAATGTGTACCGTTTTACTTCACCCATTGTTGAGTCTCTGTTGATCACAATGTCTTCGTGACATAGAACATCTGTACCAGAATTAAAACATAATAGGTACTAAGTAGGTACCTATAATACTGACCAACTTTTAGAAGCGCGAAAACCATTCGCAAATATCTAAGTTAGATAAACAAACAAGCTCAATGCCTCCAATATTCATAACGACAACCCTCCATAAAAGTTAAAAATAAACAAAATCTTAACTTTCATGTTGATTTATTGCTCATTTGTCATTGCCCCATCAAAATTCTGCATGTGTCACCGCTAGGGGAGCAGGTACAATCAAGCACACGAATCTTTGCACAAAGTGAAACTTAGCAACGATTTTCTCCTAATTTATTCATTATGTTGTTGAGCAGATAGTGTCTTTGCACGTTGAATTTTGTGAACTGTACCACATTACAACGATTGAAACGACTATCTAGAAAAAACTCACTCATAAACTTTACTAGAGGTACTCATACTTTTGTCCTTGTCTGTACAGGAGACAGGAAAGACGTCGATACGGGAACACAAGGGGACAGGAAAGCCGGTTATGGAAAACAGACCGCTTTCGTTACCACCACCCAAGATGTTCTTAATAGACAAACGCATTAAGTTTTTGTCCCCGTGAATCTGATAACTTGAGAATCAACTTCGTGAAATTAAACTTTAATAATGACATCAAAATTGGTCACAGATTCAACAAAGAATCGGCCATAATAGGATAATTTAGTACGCCGAGATTTTCTTTACAATGCGATGGTTTTAATGTGTAATGTTTTATGTATATTTCTATGTAATTTGTAGTGCTTAATATGGGAATAACTACCTGAAATAATTGATTATTTAATTTAATTAGATTTTAAAGCTCTTGTGTTTAAAACTTTAAGGCATTTTAATGAATGAGAGTTCTTTTTTCCTGCTACCGGATATTAATATTTTGTAGAAGAAATATAATTGGTAGTACCTACCAATAAGAGTTTATGAAGTTTTGGTTAATGCGGAAGTAATAAGATACCTACATATCGTAAAGCTATTAATGGAGATGAAGTAGAGGAAGCATTAAAGAAATCGTAAAAAGTTTTCGTAACTTCTGGCTTTATTGCAAAGTATATTGCATTAGAAAGAAATAAAGAAAAATAGGTTTATTTGGCACAGAAACATGTGCTGCATACAAAATGATAATTAACTCGTATAATTAAGAAAAATAAATACAAAATAGATCTAAAATCACGAGCACAAAACAGAATTAGTCGAAGCTGCACGTCATCACTGTGATATAGAAGCTTCCACTCAGCACGATGCTACCACAACATTATGCTGAGCCACAAGAAGCCTTCTTGTAGCCCACCTTGTGCTCTTGCGGATGGAGGACCCACAGCACAGCACACACATTAAAAAGTAATTATATAGTAAAATTTGGTAACAGTTCATTCAGGTTGGTTTCCGCAACTCCATGTCATAGGTAACGCGTATTTTGGGTATGGAAAGTCAAACTATAAAGATAAGTTAATAAATAGTAGGTAATAGATTGACCATAAACCAGATATAAATTAAGATGAAGTATCAAAGATGTAGTACGCAGTTTTCGTTGCTGTTACTTCCATTGAAAGTACGTAACGCATTCGAAAGTACCTAATTATAAAGAAAAATGTAATTAGCGATCAAAACAAGTGAACCGATCAAAGATAGATAGCGCATTATTAGCGAACGCACAATCGAAATCATTCCTTTCTCCAGAAGATCAATTAACTTTGACAAACGATGCTACCCAATCTGAAAGCAATCTTAATCCAATTTGAGATTCCGGACCTCTGATGGACCGTAAACAATCTTTTTTGAAGCAGTTCGCCTGTCGAATTGCTTACTGCATAGACTTTATCTAAACGACCAGTCAAATTAAATATACCCGAGTCGCTTTAACATGACAATAGCGGTCATTGCCCTTTCCCTAATATCTCTCTGTAGGAACCCTAACAATACACTACGTATGGTTTTTCGTTACTATAACATGTTGAAGATCACGATAAATGTTGATTCAGGACGTTAACAGACTTTATGTCAGTTTTGAAATAATGTCGCAGTGAAATACGTTTTGTGAGATGCAATTTCCTCTACTCTAACAAAGACTAGCCTTTGTCATCTGACATTGTAACGCGAATCACGTATTCCCCACTATTTTGACAGAATGAACGGACAATGTAGGTACGGATTTGAGCTTTCAAAAGCATTTGGTGTGCGTTAATGAGCCCCACGAAACCCGATTAGTGATTACTAACTATTCACCATTGATTGAACACACTTCATTACACAAATGATTTGGATTTTGAATGATTTGCTAAATAAAGCCCATGAATGGGAAAACGTACAATAATCAGACGGACAATTCCCAATATTTTTAAGTAGTTCTCCGACAAATCTCCGTCTTGATCTGTCAAAATTACCTCTAATTCTCAACATGTTTGACAAGTTTTTAATTACGGGAATTGTCCTTCCGTCTTTGTAGATTCGAAACTTTTCTCGCAAACTATACCTGAAATACATTCATTCTAAATTAACCTCTATAACATCCCTCACTATTGAATACGAACAGTAAGCGTGTGCAATAGTTGGATTTGGAATAATTGAATTAAATCTGGGACACTCAGCACAAACACCAGTTCGATGTAAGTGTTGAATGAAATTGGAACCGGCTTCCGACATAAAAGGCATTTTACACGAAGATTTTTTCGTTTCACAAAACGGTTTTATAAGACGAACTAATCAACCATTAAATTGATGCTTTCAATGTTAGGTACTACTAAAAGCCTCAAACATAACTACATCTAATCCAATTAAGACATCTCTTTTAAAACAAAAGCCTCTACTTTCTAGGTTAACCTTAAATAAGTTTCGTTATCAAGATGAAGCCAAGCTCAGCGTGATTTACAAAAGCTACCCTTTCATTGTCTTAGTTCCGTTCAACGTAACAAATTGATTTTTTGAGAGAAAGTATATTAAACCACTGTTCAGTGAAAGCTCTGAGTATTTATCTACCATCTTCAGGAAAATTTCTACTTCGAAAGATTTAGGCTGCACCTTTATGTTGTACTTTAATAATGAGATCATCTGTCATAGTTATTTTAGGAGATATGAAATCACAAAGATTTTAGATAGCACGTAAAGTACGATTTAATTTTACTTTTGTTGTACCTATAGAAAGTTGTTCTTTTGGAAATCATTCTTCAGCATTAAATTGGAGCTCTGCAATGTGTTTGCAAAATTAGCTAACGGTTCAAAATGGTAATCAATCATATTATTAACGGGCTGGATTCTAATTAACAACACAATTGACACCGTATAATTTAAAAGCGGTCTGTTGTATGAAATACCTAACGAATAGGATGGAAAATCAATTTCAGCACACTAATTGCGTTACACACGTGCTATACATTGCTTCATATGTTCGAAAAATTTGTCTGCTCTTCAATGTAAATAACGCAATGAATGTTTTTAAACTGTCAAAATGAAATCCACTGCTACTGATAGTGTATTACGTAATCACTCCGCTGATGAACTAAATGATTTAAATTAGCCTACAACTAGCTAATGAAATAGTGTAATACTAATTACATTACACTAATTCAATTTGATTAGTAATAAAATACCATTACCTAATACTTTTTTATTTAAATACTTTTTAAAACAAGCCTTATACCAAAGATAACAACGTCTATTTATGTTTGTTTTAAATCTACGTTCGCACTGACGTAAACATATCGCGGCTAAACATATCGCGGCGGGGTTTTATCGCGCACTGAATTTCCTACTCTCGGTGTTGAGCGGAGCATTGAGAATGCAACAGAGCGCATCCCAGCTCGTCAAAAAAATACACCGTTGGATTTTGAACTCTCGGCGCCAGGCAGTGCGTTGAAAATCCAGTATGCAAAAAAAATCGCCGCGGGAAAACGCGCCCGTGCGTACCTGGGGTAAAGAGGTAAAGTTGGTAAGTTTGGATATAGGAGGTATTCTCTGGAATCGGAATTTGAATATTTTTGACTGACAGTAAGCTACACTATTGCCAAGTGCCATCCATACTAATATTATAAATTCGAAAGTAACTCTGTCTGTCTGTCTGTATGTTACCTTTTCACGCCTAAAACACTGAACGGATTTCGATCAAATTTGGCAGAGAGATAGATTGCATCCCGGGAAAGGACATAGAATAGTTTGATCCCGATATTCCCACGGAAACGACACTTATGCGAGTGAAACCGCGAGGCATGCTAGTATAAAATACAATGAAAACGTACACACAAACTCAGCTACTGTGATTTACAAAATCACATTATATCAAATGAAAAGAACAAAGCAGCGCCGACACTGTGAAACCATAGTAAAAGTCAATCTCACAATGAACTCGTTCGTATGGCTTCGTGGTCCCACTTTAATTTTATAATTATTATTTTCACCGTTTTATTATATTGGTATCAAGGGGAAATTTTCGAGAGATTGTATATTTTTACCCGACTTCGTCAGAAGGAGGGTTATGTTTTTCGAGTCTGTATGTATTTTTATATCGTAAGTACATACACTTCAACAACCGCTCTTTAATAAAGAAAAAGTTCTGCTTAAAACTACTCTTATCAATCGAGCCTTTTCCCAACTATGTTGGAATTGGCTTCCAGTCTAACCGGATGCAGCTGAATACCAGTATTTCACATGGAGCGACTGCCTATCTGGCCTCTACAATCCAGTTACTGGGTAATACGATACCTCTTGGCAAGACTGGTTGTCAGACTTTTGGGCTTCTGACGATCCGTAACGACTAATAAAGATCCACGAATGACAGCCGAGATCAAAGACTACTATAGCCGGGATAAACTGCTTAACGCGCTTTTTGAGGCACGGGTCTTGGTATGTAGGAAATATGGTCACCCATCCACGGACCAACCGCGGCAAGCGTAGCTTAACCTGATTGATCGACCCGTGCGGCTGTCATTACCTAATAAGCTACAATCGCCTTTTATGATTTGCATATTATTAACTATCATAAGTAAAATGGTCTGGTTTACCTATATTCGAAAACAGTGCATGGCACCATCGAAATGAGCATAAAGGCTCCTTCAAACAGGCGCGACACGCGATAAAATCGCCTTACACAAAGGCGCCGCAAGTCGCGCAACGAGCGGTGCTTTTGTGTCGCGCGCGATTATATCGCATGTCGCGCCTGTTTGTAGGAGCCTTAAATCAAAAGTTTCGGAAAATCGAGCGCTCGCTGCGGTAAAGAATATACTCGTACCTACGTCGCTTTCAATCTTTGAAAAATTTCCAAAGTTGTTCATCTTGTGTTGTATCTGACTGTGGAAAATTTTTTCTTTGTGAAATGCTTTGAACACCGATAAAGCTTTGGGACTTCGGCACCTTTGTTCATGTAAATACCTTCCGTTGAAATTGCCTTCAATATCAATGTTAAGTATGGCCGAACCTCATAAATCGTCGATATGCTGTCGAAGCACCAACCCATGATTTTGCACAAATTGCAGGGTATGCGGACTGGTCTCTATTAAACGATTTAGAAATTGCGTTATGCAGTGTAATAGTAATAATATGTTTCGCTTAATTAGTAAGTAATTCAGGAAAAATGCGTATACATATTAAATTTTGTGTCTGTACAGTTGACCGTTAAGGAGTTACGTTGTCTGGAGCCAGTCCTGGGTGTAGAATCAGGTCATGCGTCATAAAATTGTATTGTCGTCGAAACAGAATCAACATGTAAAATTTCAACACCGTAAGATAAGAGGAAGTGCTTTTAATTCAGCTTGCAAGATTTGACCAATATGTACATACTAACTAGGCAAGTTAAATAAAAGCTTGTAAAATTAATGTAAGTAGGTAGTTCAGTTTAGTTCGAAACGCTGAAATTCATACATGGAAATGTTTCATCTTTGCATTTTCCAAACACAGCATTATCTGATCCTTACTACCTGGCACGAGAAGCGAAATTCAAATAGGCGCTGATAAAGAGGATTAAATCGAAAGACGACATCGCAGATTCGAAGGGATTTCAAGAATGACCTAAATTGCCATAGAATTGTGGAACACGGCTTGAAATGAACTCTTTTACGCCCAAGAGATTATGATAAAGTCAGCAATTTTATGGTGACTCAGCGAAGCGTTGAAAACTTATATTGCCTTCTTAACTTTTACACAAAGAAAACTTATTCTCCGACTGAACTAATTCCTTTTCATCTACTCAGCAACGTTAAAGAGCATATAAATTCAAAATGTTGTGTAACACTAATAAACGATCGCTTGCAAGTGCTTACACCGTAAAAACTTCAAGCGAAACTAAAGTTCCTTGTGCCAAGAAAAAGCTAAAGGTCTTTGTTCTCACCAGCCAAAACAAACGTTGTGTTTGGGCATTTGTTACAATAACAAACATTGGGGAACAAGCGAGCTCGCAAGGGAATGGGCAAAAACGTGCCTAATCGAAGCGAATTGGAAATAAAACCTCCATGATTCGATGCCGACGTGTCAAGTTCCTTCGAATAAGGATTAAGAGCTTATTGTTAGCCAAATTCGCGGAACTTACCTGTTCCTACAACTCAAGCACTGAATGCTTGATTTATGATATAATTTGCTTTACTTAACGGGCAAGCGTGCAAGCTTTTTCATTTCTGCAGCTCGTAAATTGCGACCATACGGGTAGGTAGTAGTTTTATTAATAAAGTATTTTTGTGCTTTAGTTTCAGCAAGCAAGAAATTTGTTTAAGAAATCCAAGAAATCTTGGTACGAACACATTTTTGTTACAAAACAAAATACTTATTCTGCAAGGTAATGTAGAAGTTATGTGGATAAATTCCTTTGCAAGTTGCAACATCAATATTAGACGTCTGCAAGTTGTGAGACGTTATTACCTGCACGCGGCGCCCTGTACCGACGGAACAAGAGGTGTACCAATGAAAAATGTTTTGATCTGTACACGACAGGACACTGCTGATATCGCAATATAGAAAAATGGCTGCAGAGGGGACGTTAATTGTGCAAACAACGGGGATACCGTGTCGCAACTATTTGCAGAGGAGTCTAATAGCCGGAAATTAAACGTTTGTATCATTCGATACTAGTGAAGGAATCATTTTTCAACAATTTCATATAGCGAATTTAATAGCAATTACGTGAAAAGCGATAAAAGAATGAGAGCGTTTCAGAATGTAGAATATGAGCTGAGCAATTTGGAAATAGAAATATCAATCACGTAATTTATAAAATTTACTATTTACGAACAGCCGAAAATAATACACTCAATGCTTCAACATACCGCACACACACGATTTTTATACTTTATGTTTATCTATATGAATATACAACTCGGCCACATGTTCAGAATTTAAGAGACAAGTCGACCACAAAATTGCTCCCATATGTCGTAAACGCTATTGAATTTGCAAAAAAAGTTACCTGAATACAAGTGGCTAACACTTGAAACAAAAATTTGTTGAAAGATACGCCAAATGTTTTATGTAAAAGACAAAATTACCAGCTAATGCGTCTACTTCTTTGTAAAAAATAATTAGAAGCTCAACAACGTCAGCAATCTACTATAAAAGGAAGAAAGCGACGATAACAAAGGCGAGAATTCTAAAACTGCAATAGAAAGTCGATGGACACAAAATACAGCCGGCTTCAAAATTAACTGGCGTTAAGTCATAAATTGAAAATGAGCCGAGTCGTGTACGCGTTCAAAGTGGCATGAAACGGCGAGTACTGATGACAGACGACGGTCAGGGTGGCCGTGTTCCCGGCAATCATGCATCGTACGGTATTTAAAACGACAAAGCGTCCATGTTACTAGCTAACAAGGAAGACTAAAATATTCACAAACGAGCGGTAAGCGAAACCTTTGCATAGGAGTTGATTTTCTATTTAATGCTTTTCATATTCTGTGAAACTGAAGTACATTTGAAACGTGTACCGTTGTATAATTTAGTTTTCTACAAACAGCATAATATTCTAGTAAGCTTTTCTGTTATTGTTTTAGACGAAGCATTTTAAACACATTTGATAACGCATTAAGCTATTTTTCATTCATCTGGGTTTTCATATTATTTTTCTCATTATGGAAATGGATTTGCTATGAATAAAACTCCCCAATGTCACAATAACACACACAACAAATGTCGTTGGCAAATATAAATTTGAAACCCAAAATTCACGTATAGTAGGGCCCAGGGGTGCGAGTTGGTGCCAATAAATTACCGGCTAGGTTACTGTTATCAGTACTCACAGCTCTCACTCTAAAAGTCTACTAACAAAAATTGGCCCTTTCACACTTTAACGTGGTAGGAAAATAGTTCTACCATTCTATTTAAAGTTTTAGTAATAATTGGGAATCATCAAAAAAGTTTGTCATAAATAGTTAGATTCCCTAATCTAACCATTTTTTTTACTTTTTTTAACATTTCAAACACGAGTCAGTTCTAAGCAAATATGCTCGAGTTCTATAGTAACGTCGGGGGGTCTGTAAGTGATCCTTGTGGTACGCCTAATTTATAACCGCCTGCCACAAACTCGGAACTCTGAATTATAGACTGCAGTGAAATACACATATGCAGTGAAACACTGCACACCATGTTAATGAGAGCTAGCATTTCTGGGTTTATGCACAGATCTTCAAAATCCAATGATGTGTATTTTAGCAGCGAACTCCGTACAAACGGATTGACACTGTTTCTGCGAAATCCGATTTGTTGGTATGGGATTCGGCATTTCAAATTCAGAAATTCGCACAACCCTATCTAAGCTTTGCACTATTTCCAGAACTCAACATAACTATCAACATAGCGCTATTACTTTTGTTTGTTAGGTACCTACGTAACGTTATGTATCATCTTTCAAAAATCATATTTTTCATTTGCGTTTTTTTTTCCTTAAATTATTGATAACCTTTTAACTAAATCTATAAACTTACTACAAATCTCAATTAGTTCCTCATTTTAAGTGTTCACAAACAAATTCGATGTTGGTAACAAATTCCATGAAAACTTTCTAAAAGTATAGTTCCAGAAATTGGTCTCAATTCTCTGAAGTTCAAACCTGAGTATCAAAACTTTTCTCTTCGTTACTCGGTTGAACTAATCTTTCCAACATTTCCTAATTATCTTGTAATACTTAAGTAATTATAAGTTAATTTTGCCCAAACATGATTCATAATACTTGTAAAGTGAAAATAGAATTCAGCCGTGTCTCAGGTAACTGCTGAATCAGTATTATTAAAGCTGATCACGCAAAATTTGATTCACTAATTAGTTGAACAAAGGGTAGATACTTACCGGGAAAGTGTGCACAAAAAACAAAGGCAGTACTAATATTTATATTGAGCTGTATTAAAAATAATCGCGTTTGTGTTATTGGAACAAACATTATGCAAAACTTTTCTGGTTTTCGTCAGTAATATCGATTCATCCAACCCAGTACCCGTTCGACATGCACTTCAAGTTGGCAAACTGTGGCTTACAGTTGTCACATATTGTCGTTATAAAGAGTTAATGAATGAACTTTGGCCACATTTTCAATGTTATGTAGTTCGAAAACGGAATAAAGTTAAGCGGTTCTCCTATTTGTGCCGACAAGCCGACATAATGTATTATCTCGCTCGCAAAGTTTTAGCGGAGCTATACTGTTCATTAAACAGGCGCATGAAGCGGAGTTTAATTTATACGAAAAGTACTATACAGTAACTGCAAAACAACGTTACAGTTTCGAGATTTGTTTTTGTGTAGCTTCACAAAAGTGGCACCGTTGTTGGTAGTTAACTTTTTTACTTTTTGGTCCTTGACTTCTACTTTAGCTGTCAAGTCTTGTATATCTCTGTCGTTATCAGAACACTCAAGGCGAACTTAAGTCAGACTTATTTTTGTACCGCGTTATCTGGATGCTGCTCCTTCAGAGTTAAGTGAACCAATAATCTGGACCGAACCGTTCGCGTCGACTGCTTGTTTTGGAAATACGCAGCTCAATATCTTTACCGTAAACTAATATTAAATCAGCTTACAGAATACCTATAGATACTGCTTCTCATAATCAATATCTAACACATTCACTAACTCATGTGAGGATTATGTTTAAATGTGGAAACTGAAACCTAAGTTGCGACCTCGATAAACTAAATACAACTTGCGCGAACTTGTACTGCAAATCATATATGGATATCCTAGAGAAGTTCTAACTAACGACTTGGCTAAGATATGACGAGCGCATTGAACCTACAACTGAGCTGACGGCTCCCAATCATAAACATTGGTCCCGCTTTGAGAGTCCGCTAGTCGCTTGCAATAAATTGAAGTTAAATTAGTTGCTCTGGGTCCACCTGACATCTGTCTCAGGAGTTGGTGTACCAACTTAACTATTAATAACAATTAGGGGTACCTTTAGCAGTTTTCTCATGTGTAATTGATACAGGAACTGAAACCTTACAAACGACTACGTGAAACGGATCTCTATTATATGTACATATTAGTGTTGGTACCTAATTTAATAATCCTGTTAGTTTGTTGGTTGTGTATCTATCTAAAATATTTTTAGAACGGTATTTTCTGTTTTTGTAGATAAAGTATGATTTAACTCTTTGATTTAAAGTAGTGTTCTTATATAAACTATTCATTGAACTATCTTCTATTCCCTTCTATTCCGTCTCGTTCAATTTTACTACATCCAAAGATACCTACAGCACTTTCATCCACATATAATTCTAACACTGCATTAACAGAAGATAGCAGACAACTTGCCACTCAGGAACTCGCACAACTCGCGAACAGGTAATGATTTATGAAGTGCGTACAAAACAAGTGATACACAGAGGAGTCAGTTACATTAGACCGCATCAAAATAAGAAAAGGGACCGTATCAAAGGCAGTAAGGCGGTATCCCCAGGGGTAGAGTGGGGACCTTTATTTATGGCCCGCGCCTTTGTTACACTCGATCCAGAAATATAAATAGTTCCCGTTGAAATATCGAAGGCGAAGCTTTTTGAGGGTGCGATATTGTAGAGAATTAATGATGTGGTCAGTATTTGAATTGGATTAGGGATACAACAGATGGATCGGCGTGAGATGCTAAAAGGCTTGGGCGTGTTTGTATGGCTTAGTAAAACATAAAACGGTGAAGTGAATTGAGTAGCGGAGGGTTCAGTAAGTGGGTGTTGAGATTGCCCCCTAGGCTTTGTATCCTAACTGTATTTTCAGGTGATAAATATGTAAAACACTTTAATGCATATTAAGAACTTATAAACCCTTCAAAGCAATACAAACATGTTGGGACAAATATTGTATTCATTTTGTGTATTTAGTACCGGCCAGGTATAATCTAACACAAAATCGTAAAAGAGAATTCTAATGGGGTTACCATTATAATTCTCTTTTACGATTTTGTTTGCAATAACAGTTTTATTAGTATCGCGTGTAGCATGTTTCAACGAAATCGTAAATATTACCCAAATAAGGAACGTTGGTGCGTGTACGTTTATCTAGAAGGAAGGAATATGTAATTCTTTAATAAAAATGTTATATGTTCAGTTTCTTCGGTTTATGGTGGCAACAAAACAGAAACGAACCCTAACTTTTTTATTTTAGTACAATTTTATAACCTAAATTGAGGAATCGTGTCTAAAACCACAGTCTTAGTGTAAGTTTTACTAGACTATATAGCCTTATAGAATAACAGTCATAAAATAGAATACCAATTTTATCAGGACTAACCTAAAAGAGCTTTTTATTTTTTTGGGTTTTCATTTGGTCTTGTTTACTTTATGTAACAAAAAACTTTTTTAAAAACAAGCTTTTAGTTATATGCGCTAAAAAGAATTAAATAAACTTTTCCTTTAAAACTTTTACTATCAACTTATAACGTCATTTCATTACACAATTTATCCATACTAATATCATAAATTCGAAAATAACTCTGTCTGTCTGTCTGTATGATACCTTTTCACGCCTAAACCACTACGGATTTCGATCAAATTTGGCAGAGAGGCAGATTGCATCCCGAGAAAGGACATAGGATAGTTTTTACCCCGATATTCCCACGGGATCAAGACATATGCGGGTGAAACCGCGGGGCGCTGTTAGTATGATATAAAAGCTTGTCGCGAGATTTAAGTACTCGTATTTACTTACTTAGTTTGAATAATTAAAAATTAAAATCAATCGGATCAAGTTATTTAATTTACTTGTTCATCTAGACCAATGACGTATTATATATAGACACGTTATCAACCAACATCTCGGCGCTTAAAAACGGCGAAAATACTAGATAACTACTTATACGCGTAAAGAAAGGGAAAGAAAATATATCACCGTACGGCGGGATGTCTGTTGCTAGAGGGAGATAAATAAACATCTTCAGTTACGTCACAGGATAAGTAATAGTCAAATTACATGCTCATTGGTCGAGCGCATGAGTGACGTAGCTATCAGAGTCACTTCATGCGCCGGCCGCCATTAGACGCAGCGTCGTACAAAATAAAATAAAATACCAATGATGTATAAAACTATAGATACGTTGTCCGCACTCTAAAATGGCAACATGAAATGAAGCCAATTGGCCACATTGCGCTCAGTCACGCACCAACCTCACAACCTGTCGCGCGACGCTATGTTTGTTTTTAATTTATATCGTATGTGAAAACCTGTGCAAAACGTAAAGAAAATATGCCGTCGTGTGTTTTCAGAGGATGTAAAAATTATACCCCAAAAGTTAAAGACAAAAATGTGTCATTTCACGCGTAAGTTTACAAACCTAGATTATTTTATATTATTTTGTACGACGCTGCGTCTAATGGCGGCCGGCGCATGAAGTGACTCTGATAGCTACGTCACTCATGCGCTCGACCAATGAGCATGTAATTTGACTATTACTTATCCTGTGACGTAACTGAAGATGTTTATATATCTCCCTCTAGCAACAGACATCCCGCCGTACGGTGTCATATTTTCTTTCCCTTTCTTTACGCGTATAAGTAGTTATCTAGTATTTTCGCCGTTTTTAAGCGCCGAGATGTTGGTTGATAACGTGTCTATATATAATACGTCATTGTAAAATATGTAATCTAGTTTTGTAAACTTACGCGTGAAATGACACATTTTTGTCTTTAACTTTTGGGGTATAATTTTTACATCCTCTGAAAACACACGACGGCATATTTTCTTTATGTTTTGCACAGGTTTTCACATACGATATAAATTAAAAACAAACATACGTCGCGTCGCGTCGCGCGACAGGTTGGTGCGTGACTGAGCGCAAATGTGGCAATTGGCTTCATTTCATGTTGCCATTTTAGAGTGCGGACAACGTATCTATAGTTTTATACATCATTGATCTAGACAGGTAAATCTCGCGACAAGCTTTTATAACATATAAATTGTGTAATGACGTTATAAGTTGATAGTAAAAGTTTAAAGAAATTTATTTAATTATTTTTAGCGCATATAACTAAAAGGTTGTTTTTAAAAAAGTTTTTTTACTTATAATTTTTTTTTTACTTTTAGTTATCGCTGGACAGGTTTCTCGGTCTGTTCATCTCATTCAACGCATCATTGTTTTAAGGCTGTTTGCCGGTTAATTTTGAACAGTCTTCAATAAGGAGACCTTCTGTACAACAGGGTTCGCCCCGGTGCCCTGAGCCGGTACGTTCACGACATCATGTTATACCCTGATGCCACTCAGTCCTCGGGACGGCCTCACCTTGACTTGGGTGTTTGGAGGAATGCGCCACTTTTTTCATCTTGAAGCTTACTTGTGCATTACGAAACACAGATTCGGGTTTGATTTTGGAGCTATCCTTCTCCTAGACAGGTTGCAAACCAATAGGTACTGTTGACGTCTATCGATGCTACAGAGTCGAACAATTTTACCTCAATATCACAATCGAGGACGACAAAAACCCCAGTACACCAAAATTTCAGACGGATTGGAGCAACGGAGTTTAACTTGCATTCGTATTCTCAGTGAGTCCTTTCATTTGATACTCATAGTCTAGGAAAGCATAAAAAACTTAGTCCGCCATCTTTAGAAGTCCGCCATTGTGAATTTAGAGTGACGTCAGTTTTTTTTTTCGAATTATTTTCAGCAAGCCCTTTCATTTGATACCTATATTGAAGGAGTGCATTAAAAATAGCTTGTCCGCCATCTTGGGTGCTCCACCGTGTTGGATTTAGAGTGACGTCACATAGCTAACCATGCATTGTCGTGACCTAAACGTGTAACAAAATTTCAGCTCAATCGGTTGAAGATATCTGCTTCAAAATTGAATTGCAAGGTTCCACCCGAACAAACATAGTTAAATAAATACATACATTGCAAGTTAAATAAAAGCTTGTAAAAAGAAGTACATCACCAATAAATTTCAAAAGAAAAAAACAAATTTAACTTTGAAACTCAAGATACCTACAAACATTTATCATGGCCGTTCACTACAGAAAAATATTCTCGCGGAAAATTCACACGGAATAAAAAGTGTCCGATGAAAAGCGATACGCGAGCAATTTGTCACGACGAGTCTTAGAAGGACTACAC
Organism: Luperina testacea; assembly: GCA_927399505.1. Classification (NCBI taxonomy): domain Eukaryota; kingdom Metazoa; phylum Arthropoda; class Insecta; order Lepidoptera; family Noctuidae; genus Luperina; species Luperina testacea. The sequence continues at coordinate 8,376,234 of OV656768.1, read as the reverse complement.
AGACTCCATTCACGACGATAACCGAGCTCCCTAGCCCAGTTATGGGATTACGTACAGTTTTTATTCAGTCTAGTTTTTGACTGATACGTTTTTAAGCACCCCCACATCAATTTTTATTTTCTATGCTATGGATGACGTAATCTTTTTAGTGTTTGACGTATACGATCAGTAACCTTGTTATTGCGAGTTTTTCGCCTTTATTGAGTTGGAAAGCAATGTGTTGTGGGAAATAGAAACGGACACTTATTTCTACACTAGAAGGATTAAGACCACTCTAATGGATTGAAGGTTTTAAGACGACTGAAGAAACGAAAGATTTTAAAGTTAAAGATTTTGTTCAGATAGCTCCTGTCTTCTGTCAAAGCAAAACCACTTTCAGTAAACAAATCGTACGGAAATAAATCAGGAAAATGCAAGGATGAAACCTAATAAATTTCAAAAGAACATATGAAATAATTCAGCAACAGTATCTAGAATAGAAAAATATGCGTACTCCATTCTCGGCACACAAGGCGGACGAAGCCCGCACATTTATAAGCACCCGACTTTTATATTGTCATCTCGTCCATATAGATGGGTTATTGACCCCGGTCAGAATGCTCGTGTAATGTTTCATCAAGTGCATAATTCATACGGGGTCGTCTTTCTTGCAGGTATGTAGGTACCTCTGATAAAAATTCCTCACATTTCAGCCGTTAAACGCCAAGCCAGGGAATTTGTGGGAGTTTATTTATGAATCACTCGGTAAAATCTCGATCGGCCGAGAGGAATGTATAGCCTTGGCATTCAAGATAATACTGGAATCGTGAACCTGTTTTGCAAGAGACAGTATCTCAACCGACCTTCAACTTGGGAATATAGAGTGAAACTTAGAATCGCTAGAATCTACTCGCGAATAGACTTGCTTTTTACCGGCTTCAAAAAAGGAGGTTATCAAATCGACACGTATGGATGTAATATTATTGGAACTGCAATATATTCACATATGACAATCTATTAGGGCTTCCAAGCAAATATACAACATTTTATAGATGTATGTATGTATGTTTGTCCACGCATTTCTCCGCAACTATTAATCGGATCGTAACCATTTTTTTTTTATTGGCTTACATTTACTTCAACTTAGGGAACAGTGCAAGTCAAAATCGATTTAGTAATTTTCAAGATATTATGGACTAATACGTGTAAGTGTGAGACGGTGATACGAGCTACGGGTGTAGTGTCAAAGGGAAAACATCTCGACACCTTGGTCAAATTCTGGTGCAATATTTACAACAAAACTATTACCTAATTATTTCAGTTTTCACTTAAAACTAAAAATTATGAATTAAAAAAGTAATTTAAAACATTTAATATACTTCAAAAAGAAATTAACTCTAAATTTTTATTACCTATTAGAAAATTTTTAAATAACTTTAATTTCGGAAGTCGGTGGCAAAAAATTAAAACTAAAATACAGATCCCAAGATACCGAAATCCGAAATTAAAGTTATTTCATAATTTTGAGTTAATTTCTTTTTGAAGTCGATTTAATTTTTATTTAAAAATTACTTTTTTTTATAAACTGTTACATTCAAGATACATAATATCCAGACAACAATTTTCTCTGGAAAAAATTGTTGCTTATATGTTTCACTTGCACTAAGTAGGTACCTACTGACGCTCTTAGTCTATCTGCAACCGGTAATGATGATAACAACAATGTTATCACTGCTACTTACTGATAGTTGTTTTCCATTTCATGTGCAAGTAGTTGCAAAGCTGATAGCCGTTTTGAGTCTTCCATTTATTGCCATGAACGAAAGAATTTTGCGGATTTTGTCTATAGATATCCGTTAGATCTATCTAGCATAGATTCATCATATCAATATGTTCCTCTGTACCCATCTCAATATTGTTTCCTTCTTAAGTTTTATTTAAATTATAATTAAAACCAGCATTATCATTTAATTGCCTACCTCTATCACCCTGAGCTACTTCGGTTTATGATACAATTTCTAAATTATCGCACACGATATTCAAGACGTCTCCATAATATTCCCCAAAATGTAAGTAATGGTCGCTTTATATCAAGGTGGGCAGGCGACAATAACCATTGTCTGTGTCTCATGAATTCCGTGAGGAGATAGGTGGTATGAAGGTGATAACACTCTCCTGACCAGCTGGGAAATTTATGGCTTCATAATATTATACTGGAGATGGATGGAAGCGGGGAATGGGTGGCATACCTCTATCTAGGTGCACTTTGTTTTAAAAACCTAGATATTTATTCAGCTCTTTTTTTTTAAATTGAAGTATGAAAATGTTAGGGAATTCCAAAAAAAAATCGCTATGATAGATCACACAAAAATTATGACTGAAATATGTTAGACAAACGCTTTCAGTATACACCGGACCTGCGTTTATAGCTTCTGATGACACTGTTTAGTAGTCATAGTTTTTCAGACCAACTAATATCTATGGGCCCTTATTTCATAGATACATAAACATACTACTGTACAAATAAAAACAATCCTGTACCTACAGATATATACGTATGTCGGCGGCGTTGTCGAAAACAACACATGCACCGACGATCACGCCACCGACAAGTACGTCACTCGACTTCTCCCACCGCCCCACTGCTCGACTTGTTTTGACACCAGTATAAAACAGCGAGCAACGAAGCGGCAGGGGACTTGACCATTGGACATCGTACGGACATCATGTGCTCAGAAACTATATCGCGTTCGTATCTGGTTGTATCGTGTACCTATAGTGCTTGATTTGCTAATGTGATTAAATTGTTCATGAAATTATAATCTGATGTGAAGTGCAAACCGTGTTTCTATTGCGCATTAACCAACACTACCCACTTAGTACGCCCACAGTAATTAAGATAGGTATGCCTGATAATAATGACACACACTTTACCTTTTCCTATATCAGAAGTGGGATTCGTGTTGGTTCATGCGCAAAATGAGAACGCTAAAAGTGAAAGTGACCGTTGACATTTTAAAAAACAAAGTGCAAACTGCGAACGCTTATTAAATAATCGTGTGGACCTGTTAGAGTTGAACCCAGACAAGCCAGATACGGATGCGCGATCATAGTGAATATAGTTTTGGGCATAGGCTGTATGCCGAAATACCTTTGCCCAGTGACGCGCCAGTTGCGCCTTACCGCCATGTTAGGAAAAAAAGTGTTCCCGTAATTAGAAAACGCGATAGGACGCGTGTGCAAACGTAACCGCACACAATACTACAGCTGATTTGTGATTTGCTGAAAATTCACTGCAAGGAGGTCAACTTGTGGCCGTCATTAAGGCGCACAAAGGAAGCAGTATCAACGTGGCTATCGTAAATAGTACGAAGGACGTAACGTGGAGCTACCAGTGACGTTGGGTGACTTCAAGAATCGAGCCAAGCAACCCGCAGCCTTCGGTGAAGCCCTTCGTGTGCTGCAAGTGAGGGAATCCTGGACACGTCGTGACCCGGTGCACGAGAAGTGGCAGCCAAGCAGATGATGGAGGTGGAGCACGCGCTGCAAGCAGCAACGGCGAGTCGATGTTTGCGTCGTACAACTACGCTCAGGCACGTTAGAACAAAGGTGAGCTGTATCATTGTTTTGTTACGATTCTGGTGCTGAATGCTCGTTAGTAAAAGCGAGTTGTGCAGCCAAATTAAGTGCCAAACGAGTTAATAATGTTATTGGTTAAACGCGTGTTTTCAGCACATAACAAATCATAAGAAGCGTTGCGAATAGCGAGCCACAACTTGAGATTTTATTTCATTACTACACGACATTTACTTGCAAAGTATTATTTTGGGTAGGCAATTTTGTGTTATTATAAAACGAAGAGTGAAATCAGATTATCAGACTAATCTAGATCGGAAGTTCAGAGGTCCATTTAAGGTTGTGGAAGTTTTGACAAGTGATCGCTATACGTCATAAGCTTTAGATTCTAACCGAACTCACTAGTATGCTCACGATCGCATACGAAAGATGCCTCTAAGTAGTGTTCCTAACGTGTTAAACGTAGAAGGCGGTGAGGATAGTTCCTTCACCGAGTAGTAGAGCACATACCATGGCTAGGTCGCACTGTACGTACTTGTCTGTAGTCGTAACTGCAACTCGCTTGTGAGTTGTTCAGGGAGCGATGGGCTCTCAAAGGAGACTATTGTGGTGTTGGTTTTCTAATGACCTGGGAGTCGTAGACTATATGGGATGTGATGTGTGTTGGTCGTATCACTTGAGGTGATGACTACATGGGTGGCATGAGTGTCACTAGATGCTGCGGCAGCCGGGTCATGAGCGTTGTATGTGATCTATTACCAAGGCTTAGAGGAACCGCCCCTAAGACGAACCACCGACCGAATCTTTTATTATCAATGATTGTTATTGTTTTTATTAAATGTGGTCAGAATTGGCCGAGTGGAACATGCACTGCTGTTGATTTTTTTTGGTTACAGGTTTACACACAAGGACGTGTGCAAGCAGAATGACAGTGGTGGACAGCGCTGCCCTCTTTGGATCTCCTGTACGAATAATCGCTGATCAAGGAATGTGCTTTTCGAGCGAGGAGTTTCACGACTTCTGCCAAGGAAACAGTGGATTGCAACCACTACAGCCATTAAGCCAACTACAGATCTATTGTCTACCGAATTTGGTGAGTCGTTTTCATTATGTTTTGACTCTGGTACCGAATGCTACCCTGCTAAACAAGTGCAAAAAAAAAAAACTCTTACATTGTTAGGTATAGCCCATATCTAGTTAACGATGCAATTTTTAAATACGCTCACGATAGGTTATGAATGATGCCAGTAGGTCATGTACCAGTCGAAATAGATGGTAATCATAGTGGTGATGAGCTATGAGCAAGCCTAAGTAGTGGGAACCACGCGAGTAGGGGTTCTCTATCGGCCGTAGTAAAAAGTGTGTAGGCACAGGGTGATGCACATGGATCCATGCGCTGGATGGGTGAGAGCAATGCGATTGTTGGTCGGCCGGAGCGCCGTGGCGTAGAGTGGTTTACTCGTCTGTGGGTTTCCAGGTGTCTAAGGCTCTTAGTGAAAAAGATTGTTGTAATGTGGATAACGATGGTACATGGCTCTGGTTGATATTTTTTTTTTGCTATGATTAATTAAAGGTTGATTACATGGCTCTGGTTGAATCAAGTATGCTAATGAGGCTAAGGCATATGCCATGGCACAGGCCAAGGGATCAGAGTATTAATGACGAATTTGAGGAAAGCTAAGTAAAAGTCTTGTTGATGAAACAGAGTAGAAATTAAGTCGAGTGATAGTGGTGAATCTTAGTTCGGCTGGTCGGGGACCATACCAGTAGTTATTACATAGTCGTAGCCCTGTAGAAATCGGTGTCTCTTGAGGCAACTCAAGTAGTCCGTGGGTGCGCGATGCGTGTTTAACTCTGGCGGAGGTCGGGGTCTTGTAGAGACCATAGAGCCCGTAGGACTCGGAATACAGGAGGAATTCAAAGAAACAAACATGAAGTTTGTTGTAGGGGCTTAATGAAAAGCCACAGTCCATGAATAAGATTCCTGCTGTGTTTTGTGATGCTCTAAGGATGTTTTATTGGCTGCTCCATCATGTTTAGTTGATTATTTAGTTTGTGATCTTGAGATTTGGGAATCAAATAATGATACTATCTCTGCCAATAGTGATACTATCTCTGCCAATAGTGATACTATCTCTGCCAATAGTGATACTATCTCTGCCAATAGTGATACTATCTCTGCCAATAGTGATACTATGTCTGCCAATAGTGATACCATGTCTGCTAAAAGTCCCACTATATCTACCAGTTCTCATAATAATGCAAATTGTAGAAACCCTGGTTTACGTGCTACTTCAGTAGAATCAATTGGTCCTGAGTCAATTACCATTATAACAGAAGCACTTGTACATCAACCAAAATATTGAGCTATTTGTTAATTAAGCTAAAGGAACGATACTTGTTCGGCCTAGCTACGTCCGGTCCAGTTTAACTGTAGGGACACACCTGAAAGGCAAAACAATTACCGGACCAGGAAGCTAATCTTGTAGGGTCAAAAACTGATCGGACCAGGAAGCTAATCTTGTAGGGTCAGAAATTGACCGGTCCAGGAAGCTAATCCTGTAGGGTCAGAAATTGACCGGACCAAGAACCAAGTCTTGTAGAGTCATGGCTGACTGGACCAAGTGGTTAAATATCTGAAGGGTCTAACTTGACCGGACCAGAAACAATAGCAGAATGACCAAACGGTAGTTAATCAGTTTTTCATGCTTTAGATGTAACATTGTAATAATCGTAATTAGTAATCAAATAATGATTAATGCTCTGAACTCAATTTTTTTTAGTTTGTGCGAATTTTCATTGTGTTTTAGTCTGTACCAAATTCGGTTAGAAGTGACCGAACTATGTGATACTTTGCGGGGTATGTTTCTTTGCAGATTAACACACGAGAATGTGTGCGAGCAAGATGGTCGTGTCGGCGTCATTCATTGACTATTCTGAACGCCAGTGTCACCCGGCGGCGCTCGACAGAGACTAGCCTGAGTTCGTGTGGAGTGGAAGAAAGCGCGCAGTGGTGTAACGAGACAGTCTTGGCTCTGGCGTGTCACGGTGAACGTACGTTACGGAAGCATCGTACGTTCCCGCGACCCCTGGCGTAGGTGTGAGATGGAACACCGGGGTGGTTTTTAGTCAGTAAGAGTCTGACAGACCCCTCCGCCCGCCCCGTGGCGGAGGACATCCATGAGGATTTTCCACCCCGGAAAGTGTATGACGGGGCACAAGTTGCACTTTATGTCCGTTTATTCGGAGCCGAACAATAGTAACGCGAGCTGATGTCCATAGAACTAATGATGACAGTTAAATTGCAATAATCATTGTAGGGTTAAACCGGTCCAATGATAAATCAGCTATAGGGAATAATAATATTCCGGACTAGCCAAAATAAGATAAAATAAATTCTGAAGGGCTTGTAGCCGGACCAGAACTTGTATCTGCAGGGCTTGTAGCCGGACCAGAACTTGTTAATCTGTAGGGCTTGTAGCCGGACCAGAGCTTGTTAATCTGAAGGGTCCTTGAAGGCCGGTCCAGAACTAATTCTTACCAGCCTGTCTGTAGGGTTTAGATAAACCGGTCCAGATTGTAAAGTACGATTTTTGGTCAGGATAATCGAACGATTTATGCTTATTACAGATGTATGAATTGTAAGCGCACGAGGACGTCCGCACGTCAGTATGGCCGTGTCGGCGGCGTTGTCGAAAACAACACATGCACCGACGATCACGCCACCGACAAGTACGTCACTCGACTTCTCCCACCGCCCCACTGCTCGACTTGTTTTGACACCAGTATAAAACAGCGAGCAACGAAGCGGCAGGGGACTTGACCATTGGACATCGTACGGACATCATGTGCTCAGAAACTATATCGCGTTCGTATCTGGTTGTATCGTGTACCTATAGTGCTTGATTTGCTAATGTGATTAAATTGTTCATGAAATTATAATCTGATGTGAAGTGCAAACCGTGTTTCTATTGCGCATTAACCAACACTACCCACTTAGTACGCCCACAGTAATTAAGATAGGTATGCCTGATAATAATGACACACACTTTACCTTTTCCTATACGTATTTATGCGTATGTAGGTGTAAGAAATATGTATCAAAAGCAAAATAATAAAACAAAAGACAACTAACAATACTCGTGCTGAAGCTTCTAAAACATTTCTTCACAGTATCGTGTGTCGATATCGTTATCTAAAGAAACATCCCCTCAGACATAGTATGATAGTCTTTTGTTCCCCAATGAAAGCAGATGACGCCCTTTGTGAGTTAACAGTAAATAGGAAGGTAAGCTTAATAGGAGCCTTTTTTCACTTGTAACACTGTTTTTGTTATTAATGTGTGTCTTATTCATTTCTGATATTATAGCATACCAGTGACCAGCCCTTGCTCCGCATGGGTGCAATCTAGCAATGTGGCGACATGTCAAAACATCGAGATTTTAGTGCTATACCTAATACACATAAACCTTCCAGAATAATTTTATTTACCTAAATGATGGTGAAAACCGCATCAAAATCCGTTGTGAAGTTTAGAAGAACAATGCAGTCACACAGAAAAGTCACTTTATATAATAATATATTATAGATCATAGCTGCAGAAATACTGAAACCAGGAATGGAAAAGGAGTTAGAGAAAACTCAAATTACTACTTATAATGTCTAGTATATTTTATCATTCTGAAAGCTACTTAGTTCTAAAAACTTTTTAAATTTTAAAGATCTCAAGAGACCGAACGTGACAGTATTTAAATTAGCAATTTAAAAAAAAACATAACTAATTTAAAAGAGAAACAGCTTCGTCACAGTTTCGTAATAAGTTAAATCTACAATTTGGAGAGGAACATGAATGAGAAATTACATCTATCTTTCATAAAAGCCGCGTGGTATGGGGACTGCGCAAATACTGTTTAAATTAAATCCAGCTCGGCTTTTAATCCTGCTAAAAGCCTTCTTACAGTTGCGGTAACTGGCGGTTTCTCAGTAAGGTAACATGGCTGTGAAATGCACACATCATCATCTCGCGTATCTTTGACGATAATGGCGTCACATTTTTGTACGAGAACGATACGAGGACGCAACTAGAACGCGAATATTGTAGGATAGAAAAACAAAAGCCAAATGCTGGGAACTCTTTGCGACACAAATAGCGTTTTTCTATATACAAACCTTCCATGTCGGCGCAAGCAATGCGTCTTGCACAGACATTTACGCGTAAAATGCTTGTATACGTATACGATGCATGTAATGCACAAGTTCAAGCACCTGTGCAGGGTATATACACTGTTTAAACTACCGTGTACAAAAGTTCGCGGGTCTTGCGCGCTGCATGTGTATACATCTATCATCTATCCCGCGCATGTATCCTGCTCCATAACATGCAACTTTTATGGTAGCGCTAATCCGCTAGTGTATTAAGGCCTAAACAGGCAATAAATCAAGTTCCGTTGTTTTGACAGACCAAACGTGAGATTAGAGAACAACAACCGAGAAATTGACCTTTATTTGTATACGTTAAGATTATTGAAACTTAAAAAAGTTAGGAGTTTAGGATATTATTTGATTATTTTTATGAATTAATTAGGTATTAGTTGTTATTTAAGGATGTATTGTGTTAAATTTTATATAAAAAGTAGTAATAGTACCTATAAACTTTCAGGAAACGTAGGTCAAGTTAAGTTATGAGATATCTCATGCCATAAAAATTTTCTCTCGCAATTATATCCAACTATTTTACCTTACTTTATACTTATTTTCCTTAACCAGTATTTAACGCTAAACTTTAGTGAAGACAACAGGTAACTTGTTCCCGCCTTAAGTTTTAATATGAAAACATACTGATCATCGCTCCGCTAAAAGGGGAAACTTTTTGAATAGGTCATTGTCGGGCTTAGGATCTTATCAAATACTGTGAAAACTTCTTTTTGTTCCGCCGTTGTAAACTCGGGCTTACCGCGTAATAAAAGAAAGTTAATCGTGGGTATTGTTCTTTTTTATTTTTGTTTCGATTTAAGTAATGGAGTTAAAGCCTTTTCAAAAACTTTTTACTTTTTTTTTATTTCATCGTGATGAAACCGGCATGTCCTAGTATGAAAAAATTTAAGACATGTGAGATCTACCAACCCGCACTGGGCCCGCGTGGTGGATTATGGCCCACTCCCTCTGGAAGAGAGGAGGCCTGTGTCTCAGCTGTGGGAACAATATACGCTGATTATGCTATTAAACTATCATGACTAACATAGGTTTAAAATAATGTAATACTAACAAAATATGGACATTTAAATAGTCTGAATTAAACAAATTTCCATTTATTTTATATTTAGAAGACGCCCACATTACGCCAGTTATGTTTTTAGTCCGATGTCCATATGAATTTAGTGTTACACTAATCTTAGTTTAATTTTATATGTAACAATTTTTTTAGCAACGCGTTTGTTGTATAGTAGCAAGTTAATGTTGAGCATTATAGTTGTATGCCATAAATTTTAACCTTTTGCCCCGAGTATGAACATAAACTCTCAAACATTTAGCTTATTTTATTGCCATTTTGTAGGTTAAAAGAGAGCGGAAACAGAAAAATGTCATAAATTAATAAAAAAAGGGGCTCCGCATACTTAATTACTTTTCCGTCGAATGGCCTGGACACGTACCTGCAACAAGATTAACATACATAATTATTAACACAGTGGTCCTGTACTTAATGCGACTGGATTAACATAACGCGGGATTAAATTTAACCGCCTTTTGACGTTCTCGGCTGCTGTTTAACTCGTACAAAATTAAGAAAAAATGTTAGTTAAAATACGAATGTGGAATGGAGGAAGACATTTTTTTGTATAAACATAAACACATAAAATAACATCACGCTTCAATCTTTGAAGGATTAGGCAGAGGTGTATCTATAGTACACTCACTCTTGCAAATTTTTTTTTGGTTAATCTTACCAAAAAACTGCTATATGTACCTACTTTAGATAAAAGTTAGAATGGTAGAGGATTAAGCACAATATACAATATACCAATTTGATTACGCCAAATCAAATTGGCAGTACTATCAATTTCTGTAATAGTATTTTTTTGTAATTGCATAGCAAAATGCAAAAGAAATTCTAAATCAGCCGGAATGATGACAATCTTTATTAAACATAAACTTTCTAAATCGCAACATTAACTTCAGACTAAATCTTGACACGTATAAAAAAATGTTAACACGCCCAAAATGGTGTAAAACATTCATTAGATTTTAATCAACTGATTAATTGAACGGCGTTACTATAACTATAAACAGAGTTTTAATACTTCCAACTTAACGAGCATCAAAATTGGTGTAATTGACGGCCAAAACTTTGTGTCTAATTAGTGAATAATTTATAGACGCGTACTAAATCTAAGTTTTAATGTATATTTTAGTAAGTTTGAGCGGCGTCTGTGTGTAATGAGACTTAAATTGTGTTTGTCTTAGTTGTGAGCCGTTTGATGTTTGAGTCTTGACATCCAAACTGTTAGTTCAAGGTGGAAGTTGGCACATTATGTTACCTTTCAGTTAACGTAATAAGCTAATGGGTATACGGCTTCACACGCGTGTATTTTTTTTTTGGTTTTCCGTATTCGAAAATTAAGTTGTAAGATTGTGATTGTCTCTAAGGGCCCGTTCACACGGCATTGATCAGTATGATATTTTACTGTAAAATTTTGGGATTACATAACAGTTTCATGTCGTCGTAGGTTCGAACACAAACAATCGCTTTACTTTTTGGAAATTATTCATCACCACTGCTCTCAAAACTGTAAACGAAAACATCGTGAGGAAACCGGTATGTGTTAGAACCAATAATTCGAAGACATGTTACATCTACCAAACCGCACTGGGTCTTCGTGGTGGATTACGGCCCACTCCCTCTCACCGAGAGGAGGCCTGTGGCCCATCAGTGAAAACATTATGACTGATTATGCTGTGGCAGTTTCATACTGCATTTGTTTTAAAACGTATGAAAAGTGGGATATTGACGTGTGAACTCAACTTTTTACCGTACAATTTTGTACAGGACAGCGCCGGTGGCAAAGGTGAGTTTATAAATCTCTAACATACAACTTTCCTTCCAACCTTAAAACTTCTCTTACCACATCAATACGGTACTCACAGCTATTATTGGCCGCCAGCTAATTAGCAAGCGCACACCGTGACACAGCGAGTTCCCAACAATTAAATCAACTCCCGTATCCCTTCCCGCCATCTTTGTTTAACTAATTAATACCATAAAACTTAATTATGATCACAAGAGCTCTAACTAAACAACGGTTACCGTACCAGCAGCTTTAATAAATACTGTTAAAGGCGACAATGACAAGAGTAATAGAAGTTTATGACACTTTAAGATCAATGTACGTCCTTTTTGTCTCCTCTATAATTCTTTCCTGCTGTTAATTGTATTAATTTATGACCGCACTGGGTGGCAATTGATTGTTAAATGGGTCTTAAAATAGAACATTTAAATTTAGATGTGCATTGCATAAATCATGTGATGTGTATGAGCAATGGTTCTAGACCCTAGCGTAGAAGTTTATCGTCCGCGTAGGTTATCAAGAATAAAATCAGCTGTTCGTAGAAAAAGCAATACCTACGCGGTCAAAATGTATGGGAAGGCTAATATAGTTTTAATAACCGACGAAGAACCCAGTCTGGTTTAGAATCATGTACTGAATTCATAGTTTTAGTTTGAGCGTTAATGTCCCTGCCACCCTGCATAGCTCAAAGAGACCTCAAAAAGATGTCAGCATCAATTGAAGGGGCCTGCCTGTCAGGACCGAAGCCTGCCGGGTCAGCGGGATTGTCCGAAAGGGTTACCGCTGGCCCGGAGCATAAAGGGCTAAGGAAGGAACACGGGTGGGTTTTAGTCAGTAAGAGTCTGACACTCCCTTCCGCTCCACCCAGAGCAGGAGGGGTCATTTGATGATTTCTCATACTGAAAAAAAAACCTTGCGTAGCTAGTATATAAGCATGAGAGAAAAAAACCTGGTCGGTGATAAAAATTAACAAAGGCCAATTTAGGTCGGATTTCTAAAATTCCTCTCCTGAACAAAACAGACAGGTAACGGAATTCGGTTTCCTTGTTTACAACACAGTGTGTGTTGACGTGGATCACTGTCTGCCAATCCTTGTGATGAAGGCTTCTTGTCTAACATAATTTCGAACGTATGTTAGAACACCGCCGCCGCTCAGTAGGTAATTGATTTGTAACAAGACAGGTAATGTACCTGTGTGTGTGTGGTATATACAGTTAAGGTAAGGCGGAAGCGTCAGGTTAGCCTGCGAAATAAAAAATTTCTTACGTTTTTGATTTAGGTCGACATACAAATACAACCTTATGGTTGTATGTCGACCTATATCAATGGGGTAATATAACTTAGAGAGATGTATTGATGATTTCCATGATTCTGTAAACCACCTGCCCCTTCAGGGTATACGAGTAGATACAGACATGACTATACTTTGTGTAAAAATAATTTAAATAATGTAAACGGACTGACTACCCACACTACAATTATGTCAATTGTGTTTCGGCTTACTGTCAGCCCAGAAACAAAGGATTTATTTTAAAAGTGGGTAGTTGATACTTTTTTTTTTTTCATGATAGGAAATCATTAAATGACCCCTCCCGCTCTGGGTGGAGCGGAAGGGAGTGTCAGACTCTTACTGACTAAAACCCACCCGTGTTCCTTCCTTAGCCCTTTATGTTCCGGGCCAACGGTAACCCTTTTGGACAATCCCGCTGACCCGGGGTAGTTGATACATTATTCAGTCATTTCCTGTCCTAATCATGGTATAAATAAACGACTGGATCACATTTCTTTCTGCTTTCTAAAGTTGTCCAAGGTTAAGTAATAAGTTAAAATTCAGTAGTTTCAAGTTCATTACTTATTTGGTTAAGTAACCTTAATCGACTTAGGTTTAATTCGCTTTATTTTATGTCTTCTGTTAAAACATAAAGTTTTAGCCATCAATATTTAGTGGCTTTACTCCAAAATGTTATTGAAATAAACTGACGTCGTAAATACTGATAATGGTAGGTGTAAAGGTATCAATGTTACGACATAAAACATTTGCGGTTCCGTTAATACAGCTATAAATGCTATAATACAACGTATTATATTGAAATGGAAACCTATTTTCAGACAAAAAGGGAACAAGAAATAGGACCTTTTCTTTGATTTATTCCGGCCGGATCCCCTGAACTGATCTTTGTGAGTAGTCCAGTAAGGATGTTTATAACAAACGCCTAAAGGCGCCAGAAATATTAGGCTGACTTCTAATTCAGTGGTTATCTTTCAGGGATTCTGTTATTCCTATTTTAGAGTTCATTCAGCAATTCCCATGTTTTTGAGAACGATCGCTTTCTAATCTCAATCTGTCAAAAATAGTACCTCTTTTCCAACATTATTGTCAAGTGTTTGACGCTGAGATAAGATTGCAACTTGGAACCCTGATATTCCACTTTTTTTACTTTGTCTTTATATTTGGTGAACGAACTACAGTCAACAGTTTTTATGAGGACAACCTGTGGCATTCAGCGTTCCTAGTAAAATAATATATTGTGGTGAAAAATTTGTATTTTTATTTTGACAACTTCATCGTCTAATGCCTTCCGAACTTTAAAATGTATCTGTAGTCGCTTTGTATAATTTAATCGTATTTAAGTATCCAGATACCAGCGTACTGTATTGTTTGACTTAAATTTTCAGGTCACAGTTTTACGAAACCGAAGAAAATAAAACCCAAGCGATCGGTTTAAAAAGCAATGTACACGTTGCTCCGCACGTTCTTGAGAGAAATGTTCCTTAAAATTTATGAGATTTCATGTTTTAAAGAAATCTTAGCGCAGACAAACAAAAAGTTGGGACCACTTGACCGGATCGCTCGTCTCCACTGTTGCTAGGGGCGTCCCATAAAAAACAAAGCACTTTGGACCGCAGCCAGCCATCTCCCGCTTCTGAATCAACCTCATTGAAAAGAAGCGTTTAAAGCTAAAGTAAGAGCACTTGAATTCATTTCGTGAAAATGTTTAAATCTCCTCCTTTGTGAAATGTTCAGAGGTTCGAATGAGTTTTAAAATAAAAGTTTGATATATAATTTAATTAATTATGCCCGTAAAAATTAGGGAGTTCGTTAATAGGTATTTCAAATTACTGTATTGTAAGTTGTTTTGGACTTTTTCGTGTTTCGACTGGTAGGCGAAGATCTTTTGGAGGGTGAATAAGAAACGTACAATGTTCACGATAACAATGTTGAAAAATTTATAAATGCAACACAAGCTCTTCCCTCAAAAGAAATATAAAAGGGGAATGGAATCGATAAATAAAATTTCGCACAGTTCAAAAAAAGAGTCACCCAATCGGCGACGTCTCGCTCGACCCACCCGGCTGAGACGTTCGTAAGCAATAAACAATCTTTCGTATCCTTCATCTGTGTGGTTCCGCATCGCGACCACATTGTCGGGTAGTTTTTAGGTCGACACGGTCGTTGTACGACCCCCACGACCATGGATTCACATGCGACAAATCTTTCCACATTCTTATATGTATATGAAAATAGCACGATTATGGACCACCGGTATGGGAACGATCCCGGTCAAATGACATTCCTTTTTTAGGGTTCCGTAGTCAACTAGGAACCCTTATAGTTTCGCCATGTCTGTCTGTCCGTCTGTCCGTCCTCGCTTAATCTCTGTGACCGTTAGCACTAGAAAGCTGAAATTTGGTACCAATATGTATATCAATCACGCCGACAAAGTGGTAAAATAAAAATTGGAAAAAAATGTTTTATTAGGGTAGCCCCCCTATATGTAAAGTGGGAAGTGATTTTTTTTTTTATTTCAACCCTAACGTGTGATATATTGTTGGAAAGGTATTTAAAAATGAATAGGGGTTTACTAAAATCATTTTTTGATAATGTCAATAATTACGGAAATAATCGCTCCAAAAGTAAAAAACAATGTGTCCCCCCCTCTAACTTTTGAACCATAAGTTTAGAAAATATGAAAAAAATCTGAAAAGTAGAACTTTATAAGGACTTTCTAGGAAAATTATTTTGAACTTGATGGAAACAACAGTTTTTGTACAAAAAAGACAAAAAGTTGTACAAAATAATTTCTGGACTGTTTGTAGTATAATCGTACTATACGATGGATGGATACCCACTTTTAAACTCATAAGTGGGAACACTTATTGTGTGTGACGGACGGGAAACTACGGAATCCTACACTGAGCGTGGCCCGACACGCTCTTGGCCGGTTTTCTGTACTTCTGGTGTCGAAACAATAATGGCAGTGCACAGATGCAATTTTATTCACGTTCCAACTTCAAAATAATTCGCCACAGACGCTCTACATTCCGTCACTCGTTCCTACACGAAGATTTATTTAAAAAGGTTGCAAGCCGCGAGGAATTTCATAGAGGTTTTAATTTTATTTAAAGCCGAGCATAGTGGAGGTGGCTGAGATTGCCTGGTTCTACCAGATACCTGTGCTTAAAATAGAAATACAGCCGTGGGGATAAAGAGCTGTACATTTCATACTCCAACTTAACTTGTTCAATTGTAGCCTTTGTGTAAAATTGAAACAGTTTTCTCTCACAGAAAATTCTTGTTACACAAAAGTGGAAATAAATCATGAGTAACCGTGTTAGAATTAATTAACCAATTAAGTACTCGTACGCAAGAAAAGACTCAATCAAGCCTTTCTTTAACGGGATTTGCAGTGAGTTTGATGCAACTCAATACTATCTCCGATTACAAAATGATCCACATCTCAAGATGCACTTGAAATACGATCGCTGCCACAGTTAGACAGTACTTGTTTCAATCGGAGTAGGGTGTAAGAATAATGAATTTCAATGCTCATCCATGCGCGTATGATTGAATATGGATTAATGAGGATTGAATACGAGGAAGCAAAACAAAGGGCCCTCGGATAGATAGATGCACATAATTCATGGTGTAAATTGTTCACAGCGGTGACGCAATAAGGTATTTAGTGATGGTATTTATTATGACGACATATGAGGCATTATAATGGCGCAGTGAATGCTCAACGTGCTGCGAGGGGTTGGTGACCGCACGACGCGACGTAGCATCGCCCACACTTATTAGAGATGCAGCGTAATTGTTACGATGAACCTCGCACTACCGCAATGTGCGACAGTCTCGCGGAGAGAAAAAGCTTAGCTTCAGAGGGCGACGGCTCCGAAATTCGACTTCCCCGCAGAGTGCACAGTCCCTCCAAAGACTAGGAACAATGCCGATCGCTCCTGAGACTCGCTATACGTCACGCACGCCATTGTTCGGGTCGTCTTTTGTTTTTTTCTTTGTTATGCAATTTGGCGGTCGGTGGGGTAGCTAAGAGCAAAATAGGCGTGAAGCTGGTGCATATTTTAGGGACAGTAAATAAGTCTATTCAAGTTATTAATTGACTTAACGGTAAATATATTTCTGTAGGCGTACAAAAAATGGGCACTACCCACTATAAATTGTAGATGTTTTAACAGCCCAATTAATACTCTACAGCTGTGCGCTCGACTCCCATGTCGAAATTAAAGAGACATTTTAGTAAATCTCAGACCAAAACAAACACAAATCTATATATAATTCGACATCGAAGTGACGCTCATTTCCTGACAATTTTAGATGCATAATGCATATGTAATGGCAGGTTACAAAGTCAAAACAACTTAACGAACAATAAATGTATGTGTCACAACAAGAGCACGACAATAGGAAACTATAACGGTCCAATTGTATGGCGTATCTTCAGTCAACATGGGAGCTCCTCCCTTGGCGCTTATAGCGCTTACCCCGCGTCACTTCGCACAAAAGGTTAAACAAGTCGGAACGAGTATTCAACTTTATAAAAAGTCGAGCACGCGACCAGTCCCGAACTTCGCGCAGGTATATTACACAGCACAATAGCTTTATAGAAACATAAATGTCGCTTACTTCCTTCCCGAACTGCGACGAGTAAAATTATGTTTCCAAATATTTATGCGAACGCTTTCATTGAAGTAAATAAGTGAGAAAGTAAGCTAACTTGGTAAATTGCCCTGCGTTCGTAGTTTAAGTTTTATTCCGATGGAGTTGGTTATTTAGAGGGTTGAATTTTCTTTGGTATGCCGGCCGAGTTATTTATTACTGATGCTTTTTACTGAGATAAATTGAGTTTCACCATTAATATTGAAACAGGAACGCCGTACAGAAACACGTTAAGTTAAATGTACCTAGCGTTAATGTAAGAAGTTGTTCCTACATGCTAGTGGAATGTAAGCTTCTTCTACAGTATGTACTTGTTGTTACATTCTATACTAAGTAAATAATTACGATTATTATTAAACAAATCTACAAAAAAAAATAGGTAGTTATGTTTTAAAAATAGGTTTACAAAGATTTTGCAAAAGAAAGTCTAAAGAAGATAAAAAAATACGTTTATTTGGACCCAATGACGCATACTAATAAAAACACGAAACTAAAGAAAGATTATGTCTAAACCAGTTTTCCATTGAAGTACCTACTTATAATATTATAGGTTTTGAAAGCTGGATGCAAGGCCTGAAGGGGGTGATAACTGACACCATTTAGAGCATTTTGAGCCATACATGTCTTAGACGAAGCATGTTTTTTATTTTTTTCCCCGTTAAAGTTGGTATGTTATTTTTTAATAAAAGTTACAGTTAAAAATTAAAAAAGAACATACTTCGTCTAAGACATGTATAGCTCAAAATGCTGTACCTCAGCTTCCAGACGCCCTGTATAATGTTAACCGTATCCCTATACCTACTATTTTGTTTTCTTTTTTTTAAATGTGCCCCACACTAGGAATTTCTCCTGTATTGTGGGTGCATTTACAAACATTTAACTCACATACACAAACAGCCAGACCCGAAAGAACTACTTGTAGGTCATACAAATATTTGTACCGTGCCGGAACAACATAATATATGTATATGTATAGATATAGATATATGTATGATATGATGGATATTAGGTTAGTTCCCTAAACAAGGTTTTTATTTATAATTACAGGCACTTCTTTCACAACTGATACAATTTCCGCAATTTCCGCTTGCAAATAAGTTACATTTTTTCTTTCTCAACAGCAGGTGGACGGAGTTAATGCATCGTGGTAACACAATTACCACTGTACATTGCTTAAAGGACGCTAAAAGCCAATAATAAGTCTGAAGTAAGAATACTGGAGAAGACTTTATAATTAGAAGAAAGAAAAATATTTTATTAGTGACCCGCACAGGAAATACAAACAGTAAAAAAGAACATTAAAATCTAACAAAACCATGAGAACAATAAAAAATAATAAAAAAATATATGGAAAAAACAGAACATTACCTGTCTGGATAGCAGAATAGAATTTGCCCAAACAGTATTTTCAATTAATATATAATTATGTACTACGTACTAACAGTAACTTAGGAATAAGTAGAAAAGAACTACAGTAAGCACTATAAAAGAACTACAGTCCCATATATTTAGCTCGCCAGAAAACTTAATTGCATTAAGCATAATAGAAAACAAAAAAGAGAGAAAAATAGAAAAACGGAATGGAGGCTTTTGTCCTGCAGTGGGAGCGGGACACGACAGGTTCATAATAATAATAAAATCAAACCGGTAACGTCTGTTCAAAAACCGCAACTTCGAATCAAGAGACAAATGTCCAGCCTTATATTTAATAAAATTAAGCGGCAATTTAAAAAGCTATTCCAAGTAAAGAATGTTATGGTAACACCCGTTCGGGGACTTTTTTTTAATAAATTTCGAGAACACGTTTCGGCATTATTTCCTCCTGTGAAAACGAAGCCCACTACGTGCTTAAATAATTGCAAGGAAACTTCTCGAAATTTGGGGAAGGCGACAGTTGGCAAGCGGACATCGTCAACCCTTCTTACAATATTCAATAACTCGCTTACAATATGATAAAAAGTTTAATGTAGCATAGATTTAAATGGCACATAAATGTTGCACATAATGTTAAATTATTGTATGATTAATAAAACAATAATACTTAGGTATATGAAATTAATATAGACGCATGACTAAGATGAAATTAATTCGCAGCATCCTACTCATTTAAATTTAAATATAACGGAAAATTAACATTTTAATGGCAACTCGCTCGTGATTCAAGCTATCATTGTTACCAACTAGTGGTAATTTTTTACGCTCGCAATACTGATCCGCTAGGGTTAAACACCTCGTTTTTGGCACACAACAAATAAAAAGTAAAATCAAAGAAGTATTTAAATTATTTATGCTCTACATAACAAGTGACGATCAGGCTTTCAGTTTAAAACAATAAAATGGCGTCGTTTAGATAACAATGGTAAGCCACGGAATGCGGCCGTGTCGCATTCGTAATTGTACCAATTAGCTGAACTGTCTACGTTAATTTATAAGCCGGGATGAACTTAGAATGACTGGGAGAAGAAATATTAGCCCTTAAGGATCCAACATGTTTACTGTGTTTAGTAATGTAGGTAATTGAACAACGAAACTTTTAATGAGCAAATTAATTCACCAAGTTGGTATATGTATAGGTACACAGCCGGTACCTAAGTAACTGTGTCCAAGATTTTCTAAAAATACGAAAAAGCGAAATGAAAATTTGCCTCAAGTAAGTAAATACTTAATACGATTATATAAAAAAAAATGTCCTTAATTTTCGACATTGTCAACTTAGGACACTTCGTTAGAATTGTCAAATAGTTACTTTTATCATTTGGATTCAGATTTAATAAACAGATTCAATATTGAATGGATCCGCAAAATTTCGTTTCGCTTTAATCATAAATTCGTTACCGCTCGGTTCCAAAATTGGTGAAAAAAAACCATGATGCGGATTTTCAATTAAAATCCAAACTCTTTTATCCGTTTACCATATTATGCGAGATATGTAGGATTATCTGTATTTCGCCAATAATTTGAGTGCAATTTATCATATTTTTTCGTTTAAGCCGAATCGGTTCCATTACTATCTACTTTTACTACTTTTTTGTATATGCCCAAACAACGCCATTAGAAAAACCCACAATTTCTAAAAATATTGGGTCCTGTCGAAAACTTTCTCTGCAAACGCTACACCACATAACTCAAAAGCCTAGACAGATCATGTCTGACATCATACTCCCAGTCGCTATTCAAATAACCACTCAAACGTCCGGGCGACTATAGCAGCCCAAAATTTTTTAGCGTTGAGCGTTAGGGCGACTATGGCAGCCTCACTGACTTGTACGCTCGAGTTTTTATCTGTGAAACGTTTCAAAGAGCTTCATGAGTGTGCCACTAGATGACTCTATGTTAAATAACGGGTCTAAGGTCGATAAAGCAGAAAGTTGGGTCACAGCAAGCATTGAAAAAAAAATTGTTTACAAGCTTTATGTCAAGTGCATTGAATTGTTGTAAAGTGTCTGTGAGTGCCGACTTTAAAATGTAAGTAAAAATGAGTTTATTATTCAATTGTATTAGGTGTTATATATTGAAATACTCCTGAAGATTCATTCTTTCAGAATATCTACAAATTCTAAGCATCCACAGTCAGATAGGATGTTTTAAATGAGTTAAAATCGACAAGCAAAACCTTTGCTGTTGTGTGCCGGTTTTTCGTTAAGTTTTTGTATGATATGTTATATATTGTAGTAAAATACTTCTTGTAATTGGAAAAATAGGTAATTATTAATATCTGTGTAGACTTAAATGAAAGGAATATGGCAAAAAATGTTAGGATTACACGTTTTTATTATTTTATTCAAATATCGATGCGATATGCGATATCAAATTCATACAGGAATGGGCAGTTTGTTTTGATTTATTGTGCTACACTGTTTGTTATAAGTAATGATATATTGGTATCAAAATAAAGCTTATTTAATCTAGTTTATTAATAAATAAATAGCGTAGAGGTATATTACAAAATATTTCGTAAAAACTTGTAATTAATAAATATTTTACTCAAATTTCACCACTATTGTAAAGTTCAACTTTTTTTTGTACTGTTTAAGATAAGAGTTATAATTTAGTTTTCACATATTTTGATTCCTTATAATGTCAGCTCTATACAGGTATTTTTTAATTTGCCATTATAGTTGTAGATTGTTAGAAAATAGGCTTTAAATCGGTGACGGCATTGGGCGCTCGACCGCTTCGTAAGTCCGCGCGCGCGCGGACGTATAAGCGATGGCAGCTGTCAGACTCGGAACGCTTGAGTGGATAACAATCATAAACGCAGCCGGCTGAATGCAACTAACGTTCATCCATTAATGTTCAACTTTAATCAACGTCCCACTTCCTTCATGAAGTTCGAAACCCTAATTGTCCCCTTTGTTTATTCAGAGGTAATGTGATACGTCACTGGGTCCCTACCGGATACGTTATGCGTTAACGTCAATAAAAGTTGCCCAAATAATACCCAGACACTTACTAACGACTGAGTCACTGCATTGAACGCAACTGTAACGTGTGAAATGTCACGCCATGATTGTTCAGTAGGTCTGATTTGATGAACGGATGTGTAATTTCTTGGAAGGGAGCTGAAGTACGTATAAATGTACACGGAAGCGAAGATTTTTATGTACTTGACAAGTTTCTTGAAAATGTAGTATTATATATATTCTATTTCCGTTTTGGGGAAAACGGTATTCAAGCTTTGTTAGCTTTACCACCCAAGACTTATATTTTGGGTCATATAAAGATTGTTATTAATATTTCTCCGTTCTGCAACAAGTAATAAATCTCTTCTTAGAAATATCAAACATAACATCTCGCCATAAGGTAGAGGCGTACCTTCAGCACTCCCACATTTCGACAGTTACGTTTAAGTCCCATGTAATTGAGGGCGAGCCATCTAGACCACAGATTACTTATCTAGACTCCGGGCTGCTACTGAGAAATTCCACATGGAAACCCAATAAAACTTTGCCCAGTCTGCGAATCGAACCCAGGACTATATACTCAGCAGTAGCGCTTATGACTACTAGACCAAAGAGGCAGTTCTAATACATTTTCATAAGGCACATTCTTAGATTAATAGTCACATGAACTATGGAACATTAACAAACATCAGTGCACTTAATAGAAGAGTGCTCACTATCTTACCTGCCAGTTGAAAACCCAGAGAGTAATATAAAGTTTTATGCATTACGCAAAGTGTAACTTCAAAATTCAAACTATTACAAGTTTTAAAGCTTTCAGCCCAGAACAAAGATTTCCGTCGTTTAAAACCGAGATAGTGTAATTTAAAACTCTACTTACTGAAGACTATGAAGAACGAACGAACTGAATTTAAGAAGATGACTGTTTTAAAACGCCTGGATAGTTAAATTGTCTGCAGATGAGTCTCATTTAACAAGTAAGACTTCCACATTAAACAATGTCTATTGATGTTCCAAACAGAACACTAATTACAAAGCTTGTTTTACTAAGAACACTTAAACTGAGTTTCTCGTAAACAATCGTTAACAGCAACACCGTCAAATTTGGTCTACCACTCGGCATTTTTATAGGTGCTTAGCCAGCATATCTTGCAGTAGGTACTGTTAAACTTTCAGGAACTTGCCTCCCTCAGGATGTTCCTAATTGCGGTGTCTCGTTGAAACGCCGTAAACAACCAGTTGATGACACATTAAGCACGCCTCAGTTTTACTTAAACACATATAAAATTTTATGAGTACTAATGAAGTTAATAAGTTTTTATTAGACGCTGTGGTTGAAGAGAGTAGTAGTAAAATACTAATTGAAAGCAGCAGCATTTTTTATGGTCATTGATGAGTTGTTGTAAGAATGAATTGTACGACTAACAGTTATGACGCTGAGTCAACACTATCAATAATTGAAAATAATTGATACTTACAGTATTGTATAACATTCCAATCATACTAACATGACTTAGGCTATAAAGTACGAATGATTTTGCTCACAACATACACATTAATCGCTGATACAGGATATACATATGGATGATATAAGGTAGTGTAAACTTAAGCAGCCCTTATAAAAAAGCCAGCATATACATAAATAGACAATTCAAATTTAAACACTACCTATAAATAAATAATTTGTAATAAAATAAGTTAATTTTATATAAAATAAAATACTACCTATTAGAAATACAGAAGAGACCAAGGACAAATGACAACTATTAAAGTACCGTTTTAATTTAACAGAAACAATCAATAGTGCTGTAATTACTGAACGATTACAAGCAGCCGTTACTTCACCAACAAAAACTGAATGAATGAAGCTGAAACCTAGTTTTTGTGGCGCCACAGGTTTTTTCAAGGCGGTCTAAGAACTGTGTTACATTACCGACTTTCACGCTTACTATACCATTGTCAAATGGTTTTTTGCTGTACTGTTTCAAATAATTCTTCTTTTATTAAACGACTTCAAAAAAAGGAGGAGGTTCTCAATTCGGTTGAATATTTTTTTTATCGTTGTTACCTCAGAACTCAGTTATTTATAAGCCGATTTGCAAAATTATTTTATGTCTTCAAAATTGATATGGGACCACCCCTTAGGTGGGTGGTCCCATATAAATTTAATTAACTTTGCTTTGGTAGTTTTTGAATTAGCTTCAATAATGTGATTATATTGATGATGTTTTAATAACTTCCTGTCACTGATATTTACATAGCAAGTAGTGGTATATGAATGTGTATGAGGTAGATACTACTAAAAAGTGAAAAATAAAAACTGTTTTACATAAAAAAAACAACCGACTTCCAAAAAAAAACTACAAAGTAAAAAATAACTTTAATTTTGGAAGTCGGTATCCTTGATTCCGCATTTTCGTTTTTTGATACATTTTTTTTTTAAGTTTTTTTTTCAAGATATTTATTATCTTTGCCAATATATCCAATTTCTATAGTTTATGCATCCATATTTGTTAGGTATCTCTATACTCTATAACGAATGTTACATTAAAATTGATCTCCAAATATATGTCGCAGCCAACTAGACGGCGGCCGTACAACTAACTGCCTGTATGATTATTCCATTATAGTTTAAGTTGGAAGTCTGTAACCAATCACGCGCAAGCCGAATTGGTCGCAGTAACTAAGCCAGAGCACCCCGACCAAATGGGTAGGTTAGAACTGATATCAACCGCGTGCGAGCCGAGAGAGCGAAGCGAGGTGAGCACTACTTCCGAAGACCAGGTGGTTAACTAAACGGAAAATTTTTACCAGTGGACTGCGACATACCTATACATCACATGTTCACAATACAATTCTAGTAACAATCTATTGTTTGTGACAAAAATGTAAATCCGAATTTTGCGTCCAATGTGTACTCGTGAGTGCACTCCGGATTAAATGCAAAATGGCGTTAATTTGTAAAATTTGAACACTTGTTTTATTCACTGCTGTGTTTCAAGCGTGAACAGCGTAGTTAATATATTTAATGATGATATACGGTTTTTCATATAAATGCATTTCATTTAGATTTATGGACTATTATTTTCAGCATGACTCAGGCAGTAATTTTTGTTATGTGAATATTCTGCACAAAGCATTTCCATAATTCATAGTAATTGCATCTTCTTTTGCATCATTCATTTGAATAAGATTTATATAATGGTTAGTTTTGTTCCGGAACGTAAAAACGTATAGACATTAATAGGTCTGAATCTATATTCTTGTTTCTATATTTCTTTTCCTATCCTAAACAATACAATCCCTAATTTACCTACAAATGCAAGGGAATCAAAACAAAAGAGCATGACAAGCCTTTTTTCTCTCACAGAGAAAAATTATAATTTCATCGCGAAAGGGGTCTCAGTGAACGAGTTATGCTACGAGCAATTGAACACATTAATTTTAATACAAGACAAAGACAAGTGGGCCCCATTAATATTTATGAAGGCTGGCAACCCTCTTATCATGGCTGCGACTAACCTTCATTGTTGTAAGACTAATTACCTTTAGCTAACAAAACGAATCCTGACTTGATTGAAAAGGGAAACCGCTTTCTAACTGTCACTCTACCGTTTTCTGAAACTTTTTGACGCAAGGTTCTATATTCGGCCCGCTGATGCTTTTGAAGTATTACCAAGATTTATCATTATGATTTAATGAACCGCTTTGCACTAATTACATCGTTTAAAGAAAAAAATTAAGAAAGATAAACGCTTTCTTCATAATGGTGCTGAGAAAAAATAGAATGTCGGAAGCTATTACCAAGTTAGTTTCAACATAAATGGTTGTCAAACCCAGACTCAACGATCGCATTTCAAGTGAGCTAACTCATAAGAGTAACGACTTTATCGCATCATCAAATGTCTTATCCAAGTTATAACCCTTTCCAACTTAACCTACTTACAGACTACATAAGTACTTATGACCACTCGAGGAAACTTCTGGAAACCTGCTGGAAACGGTGGGTCATTACCCGAGCATTAAGCATCGGGGTAAGCTGGGTCGAGTGGCTATCAGTTGGCATACGGCCAAAGTAGCATTCATTCGATGACGTCACAGTCGTAAAGGCGAGCCAGTGCCACCAAAACCACTGAAACTGCTAATAAAATGCCTAAGCACTTGACCACACGATGCGAGGCATATAAGTTGGGTATGAAAATAATTTGCCTGCCGTCCTAGTTCCCTTACGAGATAATGACCTGTTTTATTGCGTTTTCCCTATTTGGCGTATTTCCTTGAGAAAACTTAGAAGAAATGTAAATCAGTACTTGTTGCTTTCCTTTGTACAGAAGTAAACGATGATAGTAAAGAAGATGGGAAGTAAGAAGCTGGCAATATCCTGCAAAATACTTTAAATGTGGTAACTTTGAAAGGCTATATGACATAATTTTGAAAAGAAAATAAAGATGAACAAATAAACATTTTATAATCAAATTATATATATTTTTTACTATATATTTTACTGTGTGTACATAAATAATAAAATAAATTAATAACGAAATGGAAAATATTAAACAGATACATCTCTAAGCCCACAAACATGGATCCCTTAACAAAACTCTTACGATACGTACTCATAATGTGGGAAAATAACATATCGTGTATCTTTTACAATATCTCTCAGGCAGATAAATATTTCGATATGTTTAGTAAATATACGAGGTAAATAAAACGTACACAGAGAAGGTTGCCCTGACCTTGCGCCGGTTTCCTGTTCAACGGTCTCCTTACATAACCTTTGAGTTCCATCTACCGTGGTTAATGTGAAATCCTTTTTGCATAGCTTGGTTCATAAAGCGTAATGTGGAGAGCAACAGCAGTTGCTGAATTAGATATTTTCCTTCTGATAAAATTTGCATGAAATTTTATGGTCCTGTCCCTTTTAGGGATTTCCGGAAGATAAAAATATAAAGTTATGTTTAGGATGTTTCCTGGTCATTGAATGCGACGTTGACTCTTCAAAATTACATACATTGTCTAAGTCATATTTGCTCAATGCAGAACATGGAAAAGATTAAAGAAACAAAACGCCACCAACTTTTTTAACACAATATATTTGGTAACTGTGCTTAAATAAAAAGCTACTAACAGAGAAGAAAGACAAATCATATACCAATACCAATCAAAGAAACTACAAAGGAACCAAGACCTCAATGAGTCCAAACAACAACCAAACTCCTTATCAAGATGAAGACGTTAGCCACTCATATCAATGCAGAGGCGTTTAATATCGAACATTAAACGGACCCTCTCTTCCTGTTCGGTTAATGTTCCTCCGATTGGTACTCCAACCATGGTTATCACGCCACTTATGATCCAAAATAGCCGCATAAAGATACCAATGAATCATTACCGGGAGATAATGTGAAAGTACTTGAATAATTCAGTTTCTGTATCAATGAGAGCGAATTGTTTTATCGGAATGCATTCTCGGGGAATGCGTCGGATTGTTCATTGTGAAGTAATGCTTTATTGCTTCTTTCTTTTGTGTCGTGAAACGATATTATTGTCAATGAACGCGAATCCTTGTCTTTTATTTTTATCTTAGTCGTAGTAGTTCTAATCACGAGTGGCTTTGCTTAGCAACAATGAATTCTTCAGATTGTCATTTTCCAACCATGATTTTGTATTCTCATACAAAAGATTCTGCAGTTTTCGACATTCTTCACTGAATACTTAATCTTCAAAAATTTTTTTCTTAATGCAAGCAATAAAACTTAAGCTATTCCAGGCTTAGGTCCCGAGTCCAATTACATAAAGACGTGGCAAGGGAGAAGTTATGATGACCGACTACTGTCTCGAGTCCTCTCTAACTCCAAGTTGCTTATCTCAAAGTTATCAAGACATAACACCGCAAACAAGCCATGTCTATTAACCGCTGCCAGCATAACGTTTTGAGAACGAATGGCTTATGTTCAAGGAAGCTCATAAATCATTCACACTCTACTTTGTTTTGTACTTACTTTTTAGGATCATCTGGGATATGACCTCAGGAAACCGTTCCATTCATAAAGCGACCTTTCTGCGGTACGTAAGATTTTATTACGGATCTTCAAAAGGCCTAGACCTTTGGGTCTATGGAGGCACAGTATTATATACGAGTATGAATAAATAACAACCTCCGTAAAATAAGCTGAGAACGGAAAAACTATACTTAAAAATAAAGATATTCTGGTATTCATTACGTGATTAAGGCACATATGTAAGTGCAAGTGAAAACGTCATAAATACCTTTCAAAAACTAGAGCGTTACTCACTTTATTAGACTGGCATGCAAGACTTTCATTTTTAACACCAATATATTACATGAAAACGTCTTTCTTGACGAATTATGGTAATTATAGACATGCGAAACGGAGCCCTAACAAGGTGTGAAAAATTGAGACATATGTATGCATGAACATTGTTTAAAAGTAAAATGAGTTATAACGGCCAGTGTTCACGGGGCGAGGCAGAGATGTAAGGCAGATAGTGAAGATCGCGTGGAATCATTAACATTGTACAATTATACGGGAACCACAATGGTGGGAAACAGTTACGAGAACGAAATTCGAGTCAGTGTGTGGGAAATAAAATGCAAATTATTGCATTTCTCTTGCTCCTTGGTTGGCGCGCACCCTTTTTTCGCGGTCTCTGTTTCTTTTGTGTCCATAGTTTTAAACAGACGGTAAGCTTTATTAAACAATTCAGGACTTTTTGCATGACAATCTAAATGACTCAATTTCCTGCTGTGCTCGTGGTGTTTGATGGTTTAATTATATACGAGTAGGTACCTTCTTTGGTTACGGTTGATTGAGTGAGTGATGTCGGATGCATGACAAACAGATATTTGTCTAAAATCTTGATAATAGATATGATTTACACATATGTACATGACGCATTTCCATAAGAAGTGTTAGGGTCAAGGCACGTTGTTGGCACGAAGTCAAGGCAACTTGAACTTTATCTGCACTGTGCAAATTATAAATTTCAAAAGCAAAGAGTTTGCACGAGTACCACAACTTCGTGCGAAGTGTCGCGAATGTGCTTCGATTCGAATCTGCGTCGATGTGCCTTGACCTCTTAAACATTGTGCACTCTATGTATATGGGACGATTTAGAATTTAAATTGCCCACTATTTTCAATAACAATTATGTAGATAAATATTCCTATTCTTTGTATTTTTAAACTAAAGTAGCTATTTTGTTATGTTCTGCCTCATCAGCAAGAGATAATTATCTGGTCACACTTTACGATTAGAATCGCTTGAGAAATCGTCATCAGTATTTTAACAAACCCTAATATTATTAATATTATAATATTCATAAGTTCACATATAAATTGCACAGAAGCTACATCATTACAAAATTACAAATTAATATTATGAAGAAAATATGTATTAAACTATGCCTAAAATGAATCTAGTGTATATTCAATATAAATAGTTGACGCACGCTTAAAACCTTACATGCCGTGAAAAGCTCGTGTGTGGGAAATCTAAATTATGTAAATATACCAAGGTTAAGTTCCAAAGAACTCTAAATAAACCATTTTTCATGCCCATATACATAAGTAATATAGCTACGTACCTATATGAATGTCACGAGTGTCTGTATTGTTGCGTCCAATTTTCTATAAAACCATTTGTCACCCGTGAATGTACTGACAGAAACACATTTATTCACTTTACAGAGTTGCGTTTTTGCCTTGTGAATGTAATTGCAGTTCAGCCTTCTATGTTATGCTTCAGAAATTCTTTTAGTTACAACGTTTGCTTAATTGGCAGCCTTAATAGTAGGGATTAAGGTGTATTTTTGATTCATCAATAGATCTTTTGATTACCACTTTTTGGCTTTGGAAAGTCACATAATGTGTACATACTAGGTCATATAAATAAATGTGGAGATATACTAACTTAGCTTGTTTTTGCAGTATTTGTGTAGTAAGAATATTAAAATATACTTTCATTCTGCTAAGCTGACAACTGAAAATATACAGAAGTCAAAACGTCTGTTGCTAGTTGTTTCATCCGTAAATTATTTAATACTAATAATTATACCCAATTGAAAAACTTAAAAATCTAAATATAGGTATATCTTCATTTTATGAGTAGCATACATATACAGTCTATAACACGGATATCGATTCTATAATGTTCCCACAGCTGGGGCACAGGCTTCCTCTCTGTGAGTGTGAGTAGGCCTTCACCTAATCCACTACGCGGGCCAGGCTTGCTAGATATCACGTCTTCGATTTTTTGGGTCTAGGACATGTCGGTTTCCTCACGATGTTTCCCTTCACCGTTTTAAGAACATTGGTGATGAAATAATTTACACAAAGTAAAATGCCATATGCTGTTCCACAAATGATGCGACACTTAGGCTGAGGCTACATTAGGCCGCGACGCGACCTGCGACACATGAGCGATTAAAACAAGTAAATGAATGCTCACGTATATGGCTACACCGTACATCAAATATTACTAGCGATCTTTGATTTCTTTATGCGATAGGAACAACATTACTGAAATCACGGCATCGGCTATATCAATGAGCGAAATTGAAGCGAATTTATTAGAAAATTGCTTTTTTTTTTTCGCTTGTAATGTAGCCATACCATGTTTTTCTCGTTTCGCTCTTCCAGTCGCATCGCAAATCGCTGCCTACTGTAGCCTCAGCCTTAATATCGTGTCCTGCGTGTCCTGTCCGCTGCACGTTACAAGAACTGGTGGACGCTGGCGATGGCGCCAAACAAGTAGCCGAATTCTGGACCGAGTCCATTTAGATTGCTATCGACACGCTAAGAAGAAGAAGAAGTAAAATGCTTACTTGGGTTTAAACCTACGACCTACAACTCGTAAGTCGCGACCATAACCACTAGGCCATCACTGCTACATTATGCGTATTTTAATTAAATTTACAAAAAAAAAACAGGTACCTACCGACAATTTGAATTCCGCCACTAATTTAGTTAACAAAACCTTTATTTTCAAAGCATACCGATGAATACAAAAATTGAATTGATCAAATTAAATTAATCGTCAGTGTACATACACGGATTTTCTCACTACATGTTACATTAATTGGACCATCAATTGAACACGGCCGTAATTTGTCACTAATAAATAAATAATTTGTTGGCGGTTGATAGTGGGTATAATAAAATATGCATAAATCTTTCTTGCTTTTTATTGCTTGTTAAGTCTTAATTATATTTCCGTTGCAGCATAGCTAGGTACTACAATTTAGTGACCGACTTTAAAATGTCAAGAAAATGCGAAGTTTTTAATACTGTCGCAAAACCCTATACCAATTGATTTATTGTACGCAACTGTACAACAACAAAAAAAGCTTGTAATCAATGCAGTTCACCGTAAATTCTAAATATTTTACCTATACAATACATTGAGCTAGTCCAGCCGTTTCGCTTTCTGGTCTTACATGAGCAAGACCGTTAAATATATTTAACGGTCTACCTCGCTTACAGCAACCACAGTGCGAAGATTGCGAAGTACTAACTGATTTTTAAATCAGTTAGTACTTCGCAATCTTCGCAGACTTTAGTCTGTACGAACAAAAAGTTTTAAGCAGAGTGTTTAAGGCTCCTTCAAACAGGCGCGACACGTGAAAAAATCGCGCGCGACACAGTCACCGCAAGTCGCGCAACGAGTCGTGCCTTAGTGTCGCGCGCGATTCTCGTCGCGCGTCGCGCCTCTTTGCAGGAACCTTTAAATGGCACGATGCAAAAACTTGTATAACGTGTGGTATAAGTACCTATGCAACCCCCGTGAGCCCGTCAAGGTCCGCGGACGTTCGGTCGCCGGCCGTCAGCCCAGTCTCACTCACCGACACACTCTGTTTGCTACATTGTACCACAAACCCGTTGTCTTTGATGTTTCAAACGTTTACCAAGCACGCATACTGAGTCCATCTCTCATCAAACCAATTGAACAATGAGGTTTTATTTCTCTAAGCCCGTGCTGGCCATTTCAAACAATTTACGAAGTCATAACATTGCATGTGACATATTTATGGTCGTGACACGATTCGCTGTTCGACCATCTAAAACTCTGAATTGGTCTAGTGGCAGTTTGAACTGTTCTGTCTACTGTGCTCAACTACTGGTTTTGTCTCGTAAGTCAATCTATTATGAATATTTGAGTAGATAAATATTGTTGTACTTCATTATGTTGTCGCTTGTCATAATACCACAGAACAGCTGTGTTTGGCAAATATTTCATTAAATGAGTCAGACCTTGCTAGAGCTACTAGGCTTGTTTTCCTGCTTACTTAGTGCCCATCCATTTCAAGATAAGGCAATGTCGTGTGGCTAAGGTAGACGAAGCTTATAAAATATTCACGTAACTAGTTCCTGTCCAAATGGATGAAAAAGAAAACAGTGGTACTCCGGGAGTGCCGACAGAAGTGAAACAAAACACAAACAGAAAACTTTGTCATCACTCACTGACATATCGGATATACATTAAAACCGAGTAGGTACATCCCGAGGACAGCCGAACACATCCGAAGCGGGTATTTTTTGAATCGTCTTATAAACAAAACTCGCGCGGGGTCGCTTACGGTAACAGTGGCGCGAGTTCATTGGTGTTTTCCCATCTCAAAAAATGCCCAACGCGCTTATAGAAGTTTTCACTTGAAAAAACATTATTTTATTCTAGTTTTCAATACCGTAGCGTATCAATTATTTACACCTGCTTGACACTCAATTAGATTCAGATTTCTATCAATAACACATTAACACCTTTATCTTTTACTACGATATCCGGACCATCACTTCTAATTCACATTACGGACATCCGTCAAAACAGTGATTCATTAATAAGTAGGTACCAACGCTTATTGGTAGAATGATTGATACGACGCATTTCCACTGATACCGTCAGCGTTAGTATCAATTAGGTTGAATGAAATTATTATATTTATGAGTTGGTACTATTATTGGTATATTAGTCAGCTGTCAAAGCACACATTTTTAAACATAAGAGGCCTGCTGGTCGATTCTGTAAAAATCTCATCGTGAAAACTCAGGTGAAGTGAGTTTGTTTTTGCTAGGAATTGACACTATTGACAGCTCACTCCACGCTCACTTCACCTAAATGTTCACGGTGAAATTTTTACAGAATAGCACCGCTGTAGGAGCATTAGCTTCCTTATAGTCTACGATGAACGGAAAGGACGAAGCATTAGCATCAAAAATTGAATTGTTGATAGAAAGAAAGACAAATAGGTTTATTCCGTTTGAAAGAAAGAAACAAAAATACGTGCATATAAAAGATAAGTTAGACAACAGTTGGTAAACGTTTTTAAATAGTAGGAAGATTCTGCTATAGGTCAGCGGGGTAATTGCGTACACACTAACAGTAGCAATGGCTTTCAGTTTGACAGTTCAACAACATTCATTGCGTTATTTATGATAGACAAATTTTTCGAACATATGAAGAAATGGATTAACAATATCCTTCAAAATCATTCAGATTGTTATTGATCCGAGCGTTACGCAATTAGGGTGCCGACATCGAGATATAAGTACTAACGTACTAGTACTTATATCTCGATGGGTGCCGATCATCTTGTTGACTTCATCCCTGAGTCACCACATTCAACCGTTGAGAGAACAATTATCACGGAACGCAATCTTGCTTTGATGTTTACATTTGTACCAACGATGTACAGACGCCAGCACATCAAGCTACTACAATGTATCAAATTTCTTTGATAGATTTTCAACTTAATCGCTAAAGTATAAGGTTCAAAGTTGATTGGTAAAATTTTACAGTTTCGGGTAGCTTGATATGCTGGCGTCTGTAGGTACTAAAGGATAAAAATAGTTGATCCTTTAACCTTTCACTGTGCGACATTTTCATGCTAATCTTGTGCGTCATTCCTATTGTATAACTACTGGGCTTATTTGTGGCTCCTGCCTAATAATAAGCCTATATGTTACAATAGTTATTATGTCGCACCTCCGATAAAATAGGGTTACAACTCGAAAAAGGAATAAACAGAACAGATTTGGATGAAAATTGGCATGTGCCAATTTTCATCCAAATCTGTTCAACGGTTGACGCGTGATTGAGTAACAAACATCCAAACATCTTCTCAAACTTTCACATATATAATATAACTAGTAGCGCCCCGCGGCTTCACCCGCATAAGTGTCGATCCCGTGGGAATATCGGGATAAAAACTATCCTATGTCCTTCACCGGGATGCAATCTATCTCTCTGCCAAATATTATCGAAATCCGTTCAGTGGTTTAGGCGTGAAAAGGTAATATACAGACAGACAGACAGATTTACTTTCGAATTTATAATATTAGTATAGATATATTAGTAGGATTATAGAGATTAAAATAAAGTGAAGAAAATAGAAATAGATATAGTTTCCTCAAGAATATAAATCATTGCGAAGTTCTCAATGAACCTAAGCGACCTGTTAATGGTTGACCTAGCGACACAAACGAATTATTGGCAGCAATCAGTTCAGTTAGAGTTCTTAGAAGCACTAGTGCGCCAATTTTTTATTGAAAATTGGACGTCTCAATGGGCTATTGAAATCTTTATTACTAACTAGCTCTCATTGACGGCATGAATGATCAAATTGTTTTGATAACAATAATAGAAGAAATTGCTCTTTTTAACCGACTTCAAAAAAATGATGAGGTTATCAATTCGTCGCGTATTATCTAAATATAGAATGATTACTACAAAATGACGAATCTTAAATGTGTAATTTTCATAAGAAATAAATACACGTTATAATAAATTGCTCACACTTCCGTGACGCCCGAACATTAGAAAAAAACGAAACGAGAGCATCAATTAAAACTCTTCAAACCCTAAACCAATAATATTTTTAGAAAGAAATCTAAAATTATGACATCAAAATTGGTCACACCTCCGATCTCCACAAAGGGAAATCGGTCTACCATGAAACGCCAGCTATAACAAAAAAGGCAACGCGAACCATGGCGGTGGCTGGAGATACGATACACGATTTCGGTTTTAATTCGTAGTAGATTGAGTTATTGGCAACACAACCTATCGCAACCTCGGGATAAAAACAGCAATTGAATAACAAATGATCCGTAAAATGCTGTTGCTCCCAACTTTCATGATGCACCTCTGAACCTTGCTTCGAAAATAGACAAATTAGAAAGCATCACTTTTACTCTTCACAATTGAGCTGGTCGATGCTTACCTCTTTCGTCCGTGTTATGATAATCCAAGTATAACGAATTCAAAATGTTAAGCAAAGGCAGAACTAATTGTTTAGATTTTCGTAACAGTAAGTTGGTAACGGTCTGTGACGTTTCTGTTCATGAGTATTGTATAGTTTTATTTGAATGCATTGTGCTTGGGATGGGTTTTTCACTTGAAAACATTACAACTATGGCATTACCATGTATTTCAAATGGTAAACTCTGATTTCTCGCAGATCGAAAGTCCATTTTGGAATCTATAAATGAACTGATAGCATTACGCTGGTTGGCTACTCCATCATTTCCACACCCACACATTTCGTATCTCTTTGGATGAAGGATTATGAAGAAAATTACTGATTACTACAACAATCTCATTTTACCTTAGACCTTCAATGTTTATCAAGAATTTTATCAGAGCATTACTCGTAACTAACAATGATTAGTTACATACCAGTAATGCAATGGTATTTAATAAAAATACTTGAATTATTATGAAAGTAGAACGGATATTATAAAAGATGTTTAGTTGCTACATAGTCGATATTAGAACCCTTTAAGTTACGTAGGAATTTAAACAAAAGTTTGGCGCTATCGAGATACTACCAAAAAATTTTGGTTCACCACAAAGCGATAAAAAAATATCTTGTAGCCAGTGTTTCCTTGGCACTCGAACCTTAACCAGAAACTTGCAAGTTCCTGCAATCCCAAAATTATGCTTACAATACATAATAGGCTGCAGTGGACTAAAACATTTCATACGACATTCCTGCGTAAGGTAATGTTGCGAAAATCGTGAAGTCCGACATCCCGTCGCTGAACCGGTCTGGGCTACCGGTTTTATCAGTAACTCAACGACCACACGAAAGCGATATCGACGCGATGCTTAGGGAAACGGAAACACATATCCTGGAAAATAGAAAGAAGATACTCGTAGTAGTAGCAATAGTAAATTCTGGGCCAAAGCGAAACTCTTTGACGAAAAAAAAACCAACAAAAAATGGGATCAGGTAATACTTCGGTGACCACTAAGATCACTCATTCAACCATCATATCTACCTTTTTTTCTCAGATTTTCGCTTTATCTTTTCAACTTTTACAAAAAAACCTTGTACAAAAAGTAAAGCCCGTGTAGACGTATATTATTATTTCCAGAGGATATGGCCTGGCGCCTAATGTAATACGATCGTTCCAAGACGTTAAGTTTAAAAATAACCTTGACAGCTTTATGAGCTTTATGTAATATAGAAAGTTGATACAATGAGGCTAATGCTATCAAATTAACCTTGAACTTCTTCGTTTAAAAAGTTTTGTCATAATAATCAGCACAAATGGTAACGGTCTTAAAGTTCAAAGTTCCGCTGAACTTCCGCAATGTTTTCTGGTAGGTGTCATAAATGATGACTCATTAGGAATTTCTAGGTATATATTAGCATAATATTATATGTATACTTTATCATCTGGAGACACTTTGCTTATGACTTCTTTGGCACCGTTAGCTGTGTACCTGAGAGGTTCATATCTTGTTCCATTTAATATACATATTTTGAGTTCTTCTAAAATATATTTCCTTTAAGATAAGGTCCACAATGGCCTCAAGATTAGCTTAACAATACAAGGTGTCAACAAAAACACTGGCGTAATTCAGGCGTCCGTTTTTGCATAGAATTTCGTCGAGTCCTTAACTGGGACGGTTTACGTCGAATGCGTCCCCGATAGGAAGGCACCTGTACTAGATTAGATAAGGCTTATCAATTGATGACATAGCCCAATAACGTGCTGGCCGGTTGTAGCATAAACGTCTATTGTTTACTTAATGACCAGCGTGTACTCACGATCGAACATGAATTGTAATTTAACGGGCTTTTTTCAGTTTCAGTTCAATTTACTAAACCACTTTTCTTTACACAATAAACGAAAAATTAATAAAGTTACTTACCTGTTATATGACAACCGACGGCTCTTCTATGAAACCTATCTGATGGTCGTTAGTACAAGATTACGATGTCACGTAACGTAAGGCAATTTAACGTGTTAGTCTGAGTTCACATGATTCATCGAGATGACCCACATCACGCGTCCGTACAGTTAGATATAAAATTACTTCATTTACTACCACGTATGTTGACGTGAAAATTGTTTTTGTAAACGTGACCATTTTTCGGAATGCAGTCACATGTGGCATACATGAGTTTATAGCTATCTTAAAAGGAATGAAAGACGTTGTCGTAATTATAACATCTCTAAATAGTGCAACTGTAACAGTGTTGCACAATCAGAAACGCATTAGATCCCAAGTTGCTATTTGCGTCCAGGAAGCTCCAGTAGCCGATATAATCCTAAGAGCTAAATTCATATAAGCTCCAGAATGCACCACTAAAATAATCCAAGGAAGTTACGAACTATTTCCAATAAATTATTGCATCGACAGAAATATTAAGACAGATATTCTGAAGGGGAAATGGGATGAAGTATTATTTCAGTCCTTTCGGTTAGTTATTGTTTTGCTTTAGCTGATTTTTTATTAAACATCCGATATAATTGATACTCGCAGCTTTTCTAAGGATGATCGGGTTGGTCGACAACAGTATTAGATTTTATGTGATTGGAAGCGAGCTTTCAGTAATTTATTTACTGGGCACGTTTCCAAGTCGATCTCCAAAAACCTTACTCGTTTCATCAATTCAGGACCTCATCATCTCCAGCTGCGTCCCATAAGACCAATGAGACGTTATTCTAACTGAAATATAAAGTAATATCTCTGGATCTTATTGCTAGTCATAATCACAAACGGTCATGACCGTGGAAAGTGCCGTCAACATGCCATTACAGCGGTCTCGCTGCGTTAACAGGCTTAAATGACTAAGGGTAATGACATGGCAGATGCTTAGAATTTGTATAAATTGTATTCCGTGTGTAGATAAAGAGATAAATAGTTTCAATAGTTACTTAAGCCTTTATGAAACACAAGCCCGGCCTGTATATTATTCTCGTTAATAATCTTCGGGATAACAGCCTCTCTAATGGCGTATATACTAGATACTCGTTTATCTAAAGTGCAATTCCAGCGCAATATCTTCAGACTATAGTTTGCTAACTTAATACTCGTTACAGTAGATAAGTAATGAAAGCTCCCACGGCGGCGGTGAACTGATGCCAGGTTATTGATCCGGGGATCATGCCGATACTGACGATAATTTATCACTGAACAAAAAATGTAATTTTCATCCATAGTGTGAAGCGAAAATTCAACTTAATTATCGCTTCATTAATCGTCTCTCTCGAGTCTGCAGAATTAATATTTCTAACTATAGTGAAAGAATTTATTTCACATTTTATATGGATTACTGGATGAATTCCATTTTTCGTTTTCTAGTGATAATTTTTAATGAGTCCAAAAGTATCAAAACTGCATTTTGATAACCGATTATTTTCATGTTTAGATTATAGTGTTGATACATTGATTACTCATTAAAAACTTAGGAAAGATTAAAATCTTGAAATCGGTAAGCCAGAAACCAGAAGGGAGGTCAAAATTTTACTCATGCGACCTAAGAGTGCAGTGAAACTTTACTTCGGTTATTAAGTCTGCCCTAAAACGATAAAATGAAAAAATGTTCGCCCTCCCAAAATACATATAAGGGGCCAATGTTTTACCACAAGGCCAAGTTATCCAGATTGATTGGAGAATATGCGGACGAGGGAGAGAATTACTGCCAATTTTATCTAATGGAAAAAAGCCCCAAAACCTTTTGCAGCATCAATTCTCCCAAACGAGCAAAGGAACTATAAATAACAATACTAGTGGCTTCATGTGAAAAAAATCGCGTTAAAAATACAGGCGTCCAATATAGGTTTCCAATTGATTGATTCGACTCAATGAGAAAGTAACGCTTGGCTACGCTCTGAACAAATGTGGCATAATTCGTAATTATTCCTGGAAAGCTGGCTTCCGTAGTCAGAGTCACCACCTGTTCAATGAATAACGGACTACAACGGTTTTTGCACAACTAGGCCTTGGCTTGTCGCTAATCGTCACGTTCGACAATCCACTGAAGTTTCTAATTGTTTGCGCTTCGGATCTAGGTGAATGATTACTGTTCTTTTCTCAAGTAAAGACTGCACAATGGCTAATTGGTGGTTTTTGTTCATTCTTGCATTTATGGGGTTGGGATCTTCTTTTGTCTGTGCAATGTAACCTTTTTTAATTTTAGGGCTCTTCTTGAAGCTGTTTTCTCGTTGCAATTCTAAGTTTAAATTGTTTTTTAATTACAAATTTCTTGTTAGAAAACTTAAAAGATTTCTCGTGAGAGTTTAATTACAAGAAACTAATTAGTACTTAATGTTAGAAGTAATTGTAGCCGCTTTAGCGTTAATCAATTCTTGAATGCCGTGAAACAAGAAATTAAAAGTATAATATGTTGGTGCAATTTTAATACTTTACTGTATTCTGTGTGCAATCATAGTGTACTTGCTTGAGACAAAGTGAAACATAAATATAGAACCTTTTTTCACCAAAACATAACCTCAAACAAAACTTGTTTGAATGATTCACACACACTTCAATGTAGGTGCCAACATCAGAAAAAAATTGTTATCAAGTTTGATAAACTTAGTTTACTACGAGTGTTTTCTCGGAAAATATGGTTTTACTTGTTCAAAATCAAGTTTAATTGGATTCTATAAACTATTAATTAAATTAAAACAAAGAATAAAGTTGTTAGTTTTGAACTAACTTACCTGTTATAGTTGCCAACAGAACCGCTAAAGCAACCACACCTGTCGCTCTTGCACGTTTGGACCTCATCTTGTCTCTTTTCAACACGCTAAGGGTTTGCGTCCTCGTAAACAATAAAAAACAACAGAAATTTCAAACTCTTTAACGGATTGTCTACTAAAACAATAAACAATTTCACTCGCGTTTCTATTCCACCTTTACGAACCGTATCTTTCAATCTAGATAATAAAGTCACAAATTCCACAAGAAAAGTGAAATAAAATTAAGAAATTACATTGAGAAAAGTACTTTTTAGATGATCACTCAAGTCCATTGTGATGAGTATCTGAATATGTTTAGAATTATTTGAAGTTAAATTGTGAAACTTGTTTCGTGCGTTGAACTGTAGTGCGGAGCGCGAGAGACGTACGTCCACTCTCTTAAAGCGCCAGGCAGTACTACCGGCTGCGACGGGGGCGACACACCGCTGTGACGGGCTTGCGCGGAACTACGGAGCGTCGCTCTCGCTTATCGTATTCGTATCGCGGACCGCGGTTGTGTTCACAGCGTGAGATAGAACATGCAAGGATCAAAACTAGTTGCTCATAGTTTATTAGGTTATTAACCAGGCAATGCAATGCAGCCCTGCATCAGTTCATTTTTATTACATTCATACTTGCATGCCAATTTCATTTTCATTCATTCGCTTTTTATTTCTATTGCTGGAATAAAAATGGCAATGGCTTTTACTCTTCTAACTTATTTGTAAATTGTATTGAAATCAAACTGTAAGTATTTCAACAATGGTCTATTTGAAATACGGTCCACTTGATTTGGTAATAAGCTGAGAGATTTCGATAGTGCAATCGTGACGATTTAGTAGGCTCTCTAAACAGATAACGGGTTTCAGTTAGCGATGGATGACGAAGAGTGGTATCATGCTGATTCGACATAAAAATGTCTGAAAATAAAGCTAGCTGTGAAGAAGAATTATTGTACTGGTGACCTAGATTGAACCATTGAGAGATAAAAGAGTAAAATACAGGCAAAAAAATCTGTACTGTATAAGACACATTAGGCATCGCCCAAAACTCCCGATGGAACAAAAATTACCATTCCGAGAGCGTCTAATAAAGAAAAATGCCAAAAAAAAATTAGCAGCAAAAAAAATCGCAGTGGCGTCGATACATCGACACCTGTGACTGATTACAAAGCGTGGCATGAATAATACATGTTCGCTGGTACTAATACCCGGTACCACGGTACCAGCCAGTCACGAATCACGAACCATGAGACACCGATAGGTACCGCTGTTGTAATCCTATGGTTTGATTATTAGAAAAATTATATTTCATTCGCCTGGTGAATAGGATTTTTTTAATTTTGGCGAAAAAGACAGGTAATGGTGCCGAATCTGTTGTTCACAAACTAAGCTAAAGGACACTGGCAAACGCCCATACTTCGTCAGGCCCACTTTTTCAACTCAACAGACAATAATAATACAAATGCTGAAATTACTGGTCATAAACATTATTTACTATAAAAACATCAATATCAATATTGATCATGGGAATACTGAGATATTAGTGAGATAACAAAAAACATTTTTCAGGTTATAAAAGTAAAAATATTTAAGGTAATTGAGAAAAATAAACCACTTTTCATTAGAATAAAGCTCTTTTTTATTCATTTTCATAAATAATCAATAACTCATCTAAAAATTGAGCTGGTGGGCATATTTTTGGCTCATGTCGAGCCCATGACAAGTACCATATAATAGACATGACATGAGCACAACACCCTACAGTGCGTCTGCCCACCAAACAGTTGCAACAATATTGCTCTATAGCGTTACGCCCGCTAAGATTATTATTTATTACAATGTAAACAAAGTACACTCTTCTGCTAACGTGCCGACTTTGGATTCTCCCTCTGAGCAACCATTTATTGTCATTTTGTGAAATAAGTCTCGTAAATTGCTGTTGCTTTCTCTGTATATTTCAATTTCATATTGTCCTCCACTTCGTATATGTTCACCATAATATGATCTAACATCATACATTTTATTTATAACAAGGTAAATCACAAAAGAAAACAGTCGAGTAAATCACAAGTACGCAAGAGTCTGTGGGAGTGAATGACATCGATTATTGATTGATTTATTCATCTCATTTGACGTTTCTTGAGTTGACACTTATATTTAATTTGGCTTCTAGCATTTTGATCCATCATCGAAATCAACACAAACCCACTATTATTATGAACCAAAAACGTTGAAGTTAATAAAAATATTTGTGTAATGCATCAAATATATTTTTACTTTCAAAATGGATCTATTATTGATAATAATAATTAAATAATGAGAAATCATGACCTCTGGTATCTCTGCATAATATATTATATATTTTACCCCTGGCAACCCAGTCAATGACTTCTACAATTCCCGTGCATTTTCTAAGTTCATTCAAAATGACTTCCGCTATCATCTTCTTTTTATTGTGTTTTTCAGAACCCCATGGTTAAAAGGCGTTTAAAAATGACTGTAAATAACTATTTAATTAAAGATTTTTTTTAATATATATTTCATTCGTGTCCGCTCCTGGGCCTAATTTTGCCAGTGTCCTTTAAGTTCAGTGCATCTTTTTCTTTCTATTTCATTAAGAATGACTAAAATAAAATTTATCTTCTGTCCGAAGATAAATTTTATTTTAGTCCTGTCAAATTAATTAGCGCCTTTACGAGGCACGGAGGGGTCACGGTATGTAAAGATGGTCACCCATCCACAGACCAACCGCAGCAAGCGTAGCTTAACCTGATCGATCGACCTGTGTGGCTGTTATTATGTATAGTATATTTTGAATCAAAATATAGTAAATAAAGACGTCAATTTCCTCATTTCCCATAAGAAGGTGAAAGACCCGACTTATTTCTCGACCTTTCCTATTTCCTATATTTGTAACTTGCACGTCCCTTGCAGTTCATACCGCAAGTTATTACAGAAACGTCAGACCAGATTAGAACGTGTGAAAGGTAAATAATGCATAAACCAGCAATCCTGCGGTAGCCAAGCCGACCGACGTACCTACCATACCGCTTGGCCAACATATCTGAGCTTATGTTCTCGGATTTGTAAACTTGCCAGGATTCGGAACATACCTTGGTCACCTAGATAGTGTGTTCCAGATCTTTTTTTTTTTCAGGATGGGAATTCATCAAATGACCCCGCTCCCGCTCTGGGTGGAGCGGAAGGGAGTGTCAGACTCTTACCCAGCCGTGTTCCTTCATTAACTCTTTATGTTCCGGGCCAGCGGTAACCCTTTCGGACAATCCCGCTGACCCGGCAGGCCATAAAAAGCCAACGTCACGTGGTGTTCCCAGGCGGTCACTCATCCAAGTCGCGCCCGATGTTGCTTAACTTCGGTGATCGGACGAGAACCGGTGTATAGACGT
Source organism: Luperina testacea (assembly GCA_927399505.1). NCBI lineage: Eukaryota > Metazoa > Arthropoda > Insecta > Lepidoptera > Noctuidae > Luperina > Luperina testacea. The sequence goes on along the minus strand of OV656768.1, from coordinate 8,332,847 downwards.
TGGCGTGTACGGACATCTGACATTGCTGTTAGTGCATCTTGAGGTACCCTATTTTGATGTTTGGTTTCATGAAGGAACGCCTGCGTTAATACAGAAGCAAACAGCGGGGTAATTGTGTAACACAATATCAGTAGCAATGGGTTTCATTTCGACAGTTCAACATCATTCATTGCGGTGTTTATGTTGGTGAGCAGACATATTTCTCGAACATATGAAGCAATGGATTAGCAATATCCTTCCAAATGATTCAGCAGTGCGATTCTGTAACCATCTCACCGTAGGGATGCCCAAAAAAGACTGTTGTATCGATATATCGCATCGTAACCGTATCGAATGCGATTGTATCGATACGCGATATTATCGTATCCCTTTGTATCGATATATCGCATCGTAATCGTATCGCTTTGGTATATCGATTGGGTAGGTTATTTCGTAGGTAAAATATTATAAACCTAAATATATCTTAAACATTAAAGAAAGACATACCTTTTTTTTTATTTTTACAATATATTGTATGTTATAAAAGAAAAGTATTTATAGTATGTATGAAAGGCTAGTGTAGTACATAAATAACTCTAAATAATCCTCGACCTCTGCTTATTACGAATAACAATATTATGTCTAAAGGTAGGTAGGTTTAATATAAACAAAAAGAAATAAATTTTAATCAGTCATAGTTTGATACGATACGTTAATGCGATTTTTTTTTGGAATACGATATATCGAGGCGCATCGTATGGCCAAAATATCGTATTAAATATCGATATATCGTATAGCGCTGTATCGATAATTCGATATATCGCATCGTATTGGGCATCCCTATCTCACCGTGAAATCTTAGGTGAAGTGAGCGTGGAGTGAGCTGTCAGTAGTGTCAATTCCTAGCAAAAACAAACTCACTTCACCTAAGTTTTCACGGTGAGATTTTTACAGAATCGACCGGCTGATTGAGATGTGGTGCAGGACTGTGGCCTATTGTTACATGTTTACAATTCGATACACCTATTTATATTCCAGTCTTGCCAGAGTACGGAAAGTTGTTGAAACTATCATCGCTATCTAATAGATACAATTCAAACAACACACTAAACACACGCACACGTTTACACAAGCTCATGTTGGGTCTCATAAGAGACTAGCATAAAAATATTCAACCTATAATGTTCCCACTGCTGGGACACAGGCCTCTCTCTGTGAGAGGGAGTGAGCCTTAATCCACTACGCGGGCCCAGTGTCGGTTGGTAGATGTCACATGTCTTCGAATTTTTGATTTCAGAACATGCCGGTTTCCTCACGATGTTTTCCTTCACCGTTTTGAGAGCAGCATAAGAGACTAGCCAGTCAACAATTAATTATGGAAACAAAATTGGCTACAGCCGGTCGATTCTGTGAAAACTTAGGTGATGTGAGTTTGTTTTTGCTAGGAATTGACACTATTGACAGCTCACTCCACGCTCACTTCACCTAAGTTTTCACGGTGAGATGGTTACAGAATCGCACTGCAGGGTGTGCTTCGTCAGTTTCCTAAATATCAAGAAACCATATTTTATTTAAATGTCATCGTGCATTTCGCATAAAAATCCTGTCACCTATATCTTCAGGTTCACACTATATCCATTCTAAAATATTCATATTTTTCCAGAGTAGCCTCCACTCTGCTAAAAAGCGTACACACAGTCATGCATTGATAATATTGAGCGAAGGCACAATGCTTCCAGATAACGGGACACCAACACGCTATTTCACGCCTCACCGTAACTTTTAAACAATATTTGTTTTGCCATGGTGCTAGTTGCGTGCAACAATGACTACCGTTGCATTTGACGGGATATAATCGGCAGAACGTAAATATACTAACAGGTCAAAGGTGCTTAAGATTTGCCGACAGTGATGTTCTGTTCGGTCCACCAGTCTTAAATAGTCATTGTAAAATCCTTCTTCTTCTTAGCGTAAAATCAGCATCAGTGGTCATTCCACAGTCATATTAAGATCATCAAGTGCACAGGTGACAGGGCACGTGACGCAGGATGGAAGGTGGGCTATTGTCTGCCGCATATTGCCGCATTTGAGATCTGAGCCGTCCGTAAACTGTGGAGATTGTTTTTGCTACGGCCGACTTGGGTTCCAAGTTTATTTAGAGATTTCCAAGTCGGCCATGAACGAACAGCGAAAGGCACTGATGTAGAATCCTGTTGATCCCATATTTAAGCAGATTATATTACTACACTAACTCACTACCATCTTGCATCTTCCGTGTAGGACCGCTTCACCTTCAACTGTTTGCCGCGCCATTCGTGGTGATTGACAGTTGAAATTAGTGACAGCTAACTACTGATGTGCAGAGAAAGTGTTTACATATATTATAATAAAATTAAATAGATGCAGTAATCAGTACTTGCATCACCATCATTCAGCCGAAAGACATAGGCCTCCCCTAAGCATTCGACAACGCGTAATTTAATTATTCAACGATTATTTTGTTTATGGATAATTCCTACATCAGCCATTATAATAATTTGGAAGAAAATTAAAAACTTTCCTCTACTACTCCCAGTCGCATTGTCTCTGCCCAGTCTTGTGTATCTTCGAAGTTTGATATCTGATTATTACAGTTAATTAGTATCTAATCTGCCAGACTTTTCATTTGAATTAGTTTACTTGAAAAGTTTTAAAATTTTGTAAATTCCATGTCCATTCCATTTTGTAAAATTGATTATTTAAATAGTACCTACTTACTTTAAAATTGACAGCGCTTTTACATTTCACACAATTCAGTGTAATTCTTTTTAACGCACCATTAAATTTATTTGACAACGTAATCAATAATGAGGGTATTATATCAAACGCTCGCGCAATATCAGAGAAATCAGGTGAAAGTTACACAAAATGGCAAAATGCAATTATTAAAAAAGAACAGAGCAATTGATAGCAATTATTATGGCGTCACTCTACCTTTCGACAGGCACCAATTGTGCTCAAAAACATTATCGAAATTATAAACAAAGGCAAAGAAACGCCACGAAAGAAAATTGCAATTTTCACATAGGATTAGATGACCAATTAACGATACCTAAGTATTAATTTGAGTATACTGCGGAACCATAACATAATCAATCACTACGTTTAATTTAATCGATTCATGTTGTATATGTCCAATCACTAAATGCTGTACAAATTGAATTAATTTGCAGGTTTGTATCTATTTGTTTCTTTAATAAATAACCGATAAAACATGCCTAACTTTCATCAAATTTAAATCGTAATTTTATGTGTAATATAAAAGTGTATGAAATAAGTAATACGTCTTCTCAGTAACCCCTCACATTAAGTATGATAGGAACTCCCTCATACTTGAACGTCCACGCTTGAGTTCACCTCTACAATTATATTGCTTCAATATACAGTAATAATGTAACAATATATTTTCATATCAATCTATTACGTAAACAAACTCAATTGTGACAAGATTTTCAGCGTCGTCGCTTACGCATAGCTTGCATTACAATAATGGCTTTATAAAGGGTCAATTAAAGGCCTATTCAGACCTAAGCGGTATTCGCTACCGTCTGCGGCAGAGAAAACCCAGTGGGTATGCGGTAATATTACTGTTCAGACCTAAGCGGATTTCGCTATCCTTGTGGGTAGAATAACGCGCGGTAGTCGAGTTTCGCCGCGGTACTTGATACTAAATACCTGAGCGAAACCCGCGCGGTATGTACCTCTACCCACAGCGGCAGCGAATATCGCTCAGGTCGCTCTAGCCGCGGTACTTGATACTAAATACCTGAGCGAAACCCGCGCGGTATGTACCTCTACCCACAGCGGCAGCGAATATCGCTCAGGTCGCTCTAGCCGCGGTACTTGATACTAAATACCTGAGCGAAACCCGCGCGGTATGTACCTCTACCCACAGCGGCAGCGAATATCGCTCAGGTCGCTCTAGCCGCGGTACTTGATACTAAATACCTGAGCGAAACCCGCGCGGTATACAGTACCTCTACCCACAGCGGCAGCGAATATCGCTCAGGTCGCTCTAGCCGCGGTACTTGATACTAAATACCTGAGCGAAACCCGCGCGGTATGTACCTCTACCCACAGCGGCAGCGAATATCGCTCAGGTCGCTCTAGCCGCGGTACTTGATACTAAATATCTGAGCGAACCCCGCGCGGTATGTACCTCTACCCACAGCGGCAGCGAATATCGCTCAGGTTTGAATAGGCCTTAAATTAGCCAGCGAAACTCCGCAGACGTGATAGGTGGTGGAAAAATTGATGATTTTCATTGGGGTCAACGACCGCTTAATTAGGATTTTATATATACAATTTCTTTACAGCGTACGGGGACAACGGGAAGTAATTTTAATTATTTTATTAAATTCCCTTTGTCCGCTTTAACGGGGACATGGCCTACGGGGACAACGGGAATACAGGGTTTTGTTACTTGAAGTAGGAGTTGAAAAATGACTTGAAAAAGTCATTTATTTTTTGTTTTATCGTGTTTGGATATCGATACCTAAAACTGATATTTTAAGTGAGTGAGTGACCTGCCGTTGATGACACCAAAAAAAATCTCATCAAATTTATTTATTTTTTAATTGATCATGTCTAGATATGGATACCCACCACATCTGCAATTCTAATTGCTAATTCAATTTGACCCTATTCACCAAGCTGATAACTATGAAGATAACCATTACCTTTTTTATCTCGTTATAAAAATGGCAAAGAATTCGCTAAAATCGCTCTCCCGAGAACCGTTTTATGTTTTTATAACTTGGGATGCTTAGATACTAAGATTTTTCCATCAAGAAGCCTATTACAGAATTCAGGCTTTATATTTTTTGTGTTCCAAAGATTTTACACGTAGGCTATTTAGGAAACACAGATTGCTTCCAATTTAAAACACTTTCGTTTCACTTTTTTATTTTGTTTTTTTTTTTATCACTAGGTGGTTGGTGGCTTATGTCGTAACCATTTTCATTCAGGAGTAAGTTCAAACATAGGCTCTCAACCTTCAGGCTGAGAAACTCTTTCATAAAAAAATCTAGATATACCAATAGGTACTTTCACGATTAGGTATTGGTATATCTAGATTTTATACTCTATAAACTCTATTCGAAATCGTTCATTTCAGTAACCAAAATATAATTCAAGAGGACATTCATTATTTCGGTACGGAACAAAAAATGTAATTAAAACAACCGTCAAACACGCTAAACTCAATAATATCTGTTACTTCGTCAAGTTGCCACAATGTAGGTAGGTACTCGCATTTTCGATTTGCCCAAATGGTAATAGAGTAAAAAGCGGGCCCCGGGTTATTCGGATAAATTAATTGAAAAGGGATCAGAACTGACCCTTGTTTTGACTGCACAAATAGAATTAAAGTACGCCCCACGTACGGATACTGAGAGGTCGATTAACAGAACAAATAAATTTGATACCTATGACTGGGTATAACAAAAGGTTGGGCGCACCTCATCAGTCGATATTCGGAAAATGGAGGCCTTTGACTCAAATATTTGTTCACCTATTAAAAACTATAGCTTTATATCATGTTAAAGGAGAAGTCATCTGCTAACGAAGACAGTCGATTTGCTAGACTCAAATGGTCCCCCATCCATTTGAGTCGGCGAGTAGTGCTGTAAACTAATATGCCAGTGGGGTTTTTTACGAATTCAGAATACCAGCAACAACTGTCCCATACCTACCTGCTCTAGATACAATAAGAATATTCTCTACGGTCCACTCGTTATAGTCGTGCTCTTGGCTCGCCTTTTCCCAACTTTGTTGATGTCAGCTTCCAGTCTATCCAGATGCATATGCCTGTCTGACCTTCACAACCCAGTTACTGGCTCTAACGGGCCTAGCCCTTAGTAAGACTGGTTGTAAAATTTTCGGGCTTCTGACGAGCCGTACCAACTGTTATGATCTTCAAAGATTGACGGATGACACCCGAGACCAATAGCTTAACGTGCTTTCCGAGGCACGGAAGGTCTTGGTATGTAGAGATAGTCACCCATCCACGGACCAACCGCGGCAAGCGTAGCTTAACCTGATCGATCGACCTGTGCAGCTGTTAGTACTTAGCCACAAGCCCGCTCTTGCGCTTAGCCGTGCTCTTCTAAACCTTTATTTATTATACTAAGCTAAAACTCTGGCGAGATACAAACCCAGCAACTTGTTTCATACATACATAGAATCTTATCAAAATATTTACGAAAAAAAAAATTACTGGAATTCATATTATCTTATTTATTAGTTATGAAATACCTATAATTATTTTTGGAATTCGTGATAACCTTTGCCAATCCCAATCAGGGAGACTGAGCAACTTTACACAAGTTTGCCTTGTGTAAAGTTGGTCCGTTTCAAGATTAAATTCTTTAAATGATATTAAAAATAGTCATCACTTTGTGTACGAGATTATCCAGTTAAGTTTTTCTTGTTATCGATAAAGAAGTTATCTGCATTATACCTACTGACGTCCATACAACATTATAAGTAGGTACATTAAAATGTTATCTGTTATTACCAAAAAGGTAGGTATATTCTATCTGAAATGCTTTTGGCTTTACAAATCTCAAGCAAACTTAAAAATTTACACTCCACTGAATTTTCCATTACTCATTAAAGAAAAAAAATGTTTTGCACCAATCAGGTCACCCAATGTCATCTTACTAGCACCTAAGGTGTTTTGAAAGTCCTGCTAAAAAAAAAACTCACCCCACACAAATGTTTCCAACAAGATAAAAGCAACATGTCCCAGCTAGCCAGTCTCCATGACAGCATACGACAGACACAGCGAGGGTAGCAAGACCCCACCAGCCCCCCGAACCCGCGCGTCCCGACGGATTACTCACACTCCACCAACTTGAGCCGAACATCCCATCGTTAAGGTGTGCGAATATTATAACAAAATTCTAAATATACCAATACGGCACGGTGATCATGCATGAAATTAAGGTATGATAGCATTCGGTGCACGGTGTGAACGTGATAAATGGTTGTGAAATTTGATCGAAATGCCCAACCTTGCGAAATGGGTCTCTAGGATGGGATTTCAAGGATAGACAAGGATATACTGAGATTTTTGGAAGTAAACGTACAATACTCGACGCAATGGGGTAATAAGAAAGGTACCTAAGCCATTATAGGTTCTGCGTCAGGAATTCATCTGGAAGCGCCCAAAACAGAAGGTGGAAAAAACTCAGTAAGTACTTTTTTTCTAAGCTAAGCATCGCTAAAGAAAATTTAAACGCATGAACAGCATACAGATAGACTGGTCCCGGCATACTTAAATATCATTGCATTCCTTTTTGCTTCCTTGTCTTAGTGGCGTATTTCATACGTTTACAGCATTTTCCCATGTAGTCTTCAGACAACACACATTATTTTTATTTTGTTAATTTTGTATTTTGTATTTCACGAACTGTGTCCAAATAAACTTTTTTCTTTCACTCTTTCTTAAGGTTTCAGGAATCGGTCCTAAATAGGTACTAATTACGCCCGCTTGAGTTTGCCCGGAATACCAATTACTACAACTGAGTTGCAATATGCAAAACTCTAATAGTTATGCTTTCTGTTCTATGTATTAGGATCACTGCCTCCTTGGTCTCGTGATTGCAAGCGCGACTGCTGAGCGTGGGGTCCTGGGTTCGATTTCCAGTTCGATTTCTTAATAACAGTCCGGAGTTTGGAAGTTGGCGATTTAATACCCCTGTGTCTCGGAAAGCACGTACAGCTGTTAGTCCTGCCTGGGTGCTTACTCTTCTATTTAATTCCGATAGATCGACATTGGAATTATGACGTTTCGTACTCTTGAGTTCGATGCTAGCGCCAAATGATTTTTAGATTGGGTGTCCATTTTGGAGAACTAAGTGGAATTGGGTTCGGGCTTGGCGTGGGGTAATTGTTGACAATATTGTTTTCAAGAATACCGAATCACGTGACTGTAAAATTTACATTGGAATCATATTGGCATCTCATTGGAATTAAAATTAGTTTGGAGAGTAAGCCCCCTGATCTCTCCCCGGTCGTGTCACATTGCCGTCCCATCAGACTATTTGAGTAAAGGAACAGAGAGTGTACCTGTGTTTCGCACACACTTGTGCACTATAACATCTCATGCGTACGTGGTTAATATCCGTTGAGATTGGCCACCGTGACCGAAATCGGTCGGGAGGCTATATCAGTATCACCCACAGTAGCCCACAAACACACTGTCGGGTTTCTACAGATTTTCACTGTATCCGCGGTTTAACCGCGTAAGGAGCTTAGTCCGAACAGCATGAACGCTATTTGGCTAGCTACATAACATCATAACCTGTTCCCCAAAGGGGAGGTCTCCAATCTAATTAGGAGTGAGCCTATTATTACCTTCAGCGGAGCACATATTCGCGGTCGGGCCTGCAACTGAGAAATTATAAAACCAAACAAACAAACAAAACATCGACCATAAACATAGCCCGACCTGCGGATCGAACTCAGGAGATCTACACCCTAAGCACGAAATCCATAATTTCGGGCGAAGTTACGGACGATTCCTATTCCGCATCACCTGCGGACTTATGATTAGTTTGGGACCCGACCTAAGAATGAATAACACCACGATTTGACAGCTGCCCCTACAACCGATGTGTTATAAAAAAATCTCTGCTCCGAAAAATTAAATTTCATTAATCGGGTGTAGGTTTCACTCCGAAGTGTCGGACTACATTCGGACGGCCCCATATCTTCGTTGATGTTGACTTCACTAAGTCCGCCCAAATACAGGGTCGCTCAAACGTCGTGCTTGCGACTCCAATGAGTTAGGCTGGCTACAAAATAATAGTGCTGATAAAGACACAGGTAATAGACAAAAAACGTCAATAGTCGACCACTCGACCACAGTTCGGATTTATTACTGTCATTATTTTTACGAAGACTTCACGTTTTAGGTGCTAAAACTTTTTGCCTGTCATGGGGCATATACATTACTCTAATAGGTCGATTTTCACCGTGCGGCTGGACGCTTACTAAATCGCCTCACTAGCCGTATCGCCACCCCATTTACACAGTTCCATAAAAATCGCAGGCGACTAGTTAATTTTGCATCTAAATTTTGACCTCCATGCGGCGGGCGATCGCCTGCGACTGAGCATTTTCACGGTCGATTTTAGTCATCCGCCGCATGCGACCTGTCGCCGCACGACAAAAGTCGAAACCACCTCTACTTTAAAACTTGCAGTCACCTGCAGCTTATGCGAATTGCCATGTAGACGATCCGGCTATAGTCACCTGTGTAAAGCCCGCATAATAGACTTCAAACCTTTCTCTAATTCAAATACAGGGCAGTGCAGCTATAACAAATATAAAAAAAACCTTCAAATAACACAAAACAAGGTAATAAAGACATTTTTCAGATATCATCGACTAACACCCACCGTTGAAATTTACAAAACCACAAAACTATTTAACATATATAACGTCTATAAAAGGGGAAGCGACCTAAACACAAATAACATAAATAAGAAAAACGAAAATTTTATCAGCCTAGGGTAATTTAGGAACAGTCACATGATACATCACACATGCATATTCATACAAAACATAATAACAAACGGTGCACGGTCTCAAATATTATTCAGTAGAAAAAATACAAGTATAACACAAGAAGCAGTAAATTAAACACTCTAGAAGTCTCTATTCCAAGAATAAATTATGGCAAATATAATATAAGATTTGAGGGAGCCAAATTACATAACAGTTTACCAAATGATATTAAAATGTCAAAATCTATAAACGTCTTTAAAAATAAACTAAAACAATATTTAACAGAAACAGTTTTGTAAAACCTGTAACCTTGATATTATAATAATTGTAAGTGATATTGGATATAACTAATTTAACTAGTCATTTCTCCCGATGTTTGTTTGTTGTTGTTGATGTACCTTTATTAAATACATAATAAGACTTATTGTTTTGTTTCTCTTGTAAGTGAATATTGTAAATTCTTTTAGAGAAATAAATTCTTGAAACAGTAAACCTGTCGACTGCAGTCCGGATTTATTGCTGTCATTATTTTTACATTTCTGTATCGAAGACTTTTTTATGTTTTAGATGGTAAAACTTTTTGCATCTTACAAACCATTCTGCTGAATTAAGTGTCCGTGTGACATGTCATAAAAATAAATGAAGAAAACATCACTGAAACACTTTTCTGAGAACCCAAAAAGATTCTTTATTTTATTGGATTATTTATTTTTTTTCCAAGTAAACAACGTGTGTCCAAACTTGTAGATACTTTTTTTGTAACGGGCCTTCCAGTTCACCGCGGATAGCTTTCCTGCTACATTGAACAACAGCTAACTGCATTGTTTTATAATATGCTGGACAATACACACAGCTAAGGCTCTTTGTACAGTCAGCAACAAAAGTCGATTAACACTTCAGTTTTTCTAATCTAACTTATTGAGCAAAATATTTGTTCAAAATTGTATTGTACTTCTGCTACAATTTTGAAAAAATATTAGGCTCAGTAACTGAGATTTAGAAAACTGAAGTGTTAATCGATTTTTGTTGCTGACCGTACACATGCGTTTTTCTTGCCGTAAAAAACTACGGTTTATTCGCCGTGAGTAGGCACGGTCGTCAGTAGGGTTGCCAACCGTACTCTAAAATAGAGTATTGTCCTCTATAGCATGTAGGCGTACTCTATAATCTATAACACTAATAGAGTACGCTAAAATACTCTTTTTTACACAATGTTTACTTAACTAGTGCCAGTCTGTAATAATATGCAAAAACCCATAATCAGAATAAAAAAGTCTACTATTTACTGTTTAATTTAATCATTTATAACAAATTATAGAAGGAAAACTTAATTTACAAAGACTAAATGTTTAGTAGTACTCTCTATTCAAGCCACTTCAGCATTTACTGAAAGAGTCTTTTCGGTCATGAATGTGACGTGGCGAGAAGAAAGAAACAGAGCTTCATTGAAATTGATCAAATATGAGCTCTTGATATATATAAATTTAGAGTTGGAATGTTTGGACTCATACAATTCCTATAAGAACAATGAAAAATTGTTATGTGCAAAAAGTACAAAAAAATACCTTTTTAAAAGTATAAAATAAATGATACTCTTTTTTGTAAGTCCGTACTCTTTATTTACCTCCTTTAAGATCAGATATACTCTATTTCTTCTAAAAAAAGTTGGCAACCCTTGATGTATGGATTACTAACGGAAGCTTGTTGACGGATAAGTTTTTTCTACTATACCGTAAAGAGTGCCGTGTACGAAGGGCTTAACCATCATAAAGTTCAAAGTCGTAATTAGTTAAAAGAAAATTTTTAAAAAGATAGAAATGTGATTGTGATTCATAATTACTTGACGTAAGTAATTCGGGTTCCACGAGCTCAACACCTGCAGAAGCTATTACTAAAACACACAAATTAATTCAACAATTGTCTAAGAAAAATATAATAACAGGCTTCGGCTTCCACCACTTCGAGTTATCTGTTGAATGCTGAGTCACTGAGGTCGTTGAACTGAGTACAAAGAATAACAAACGTCTCGCGGGGGGAGGCTGGCAATAAATCAAGTGACGTCATAAATAGGGAGAAACTCTCGTTGTCGGTAAGTGTCGCATTTTCCGACTCATAACGTAGGCCTAATGCAGTCTCGCGAATGTTACAATGTAAGGGTTTCTTCGATTGTCGGGGAGTAGCTTATGGGTTCATGACTGTGCGAATGTGTGAGCCGTCTTTTGTTTTAAAAACTGCTGAATTTTTCGAAAATTGAAGTGTTTTTAACTTACATTAATTTGCGTGGCTATTAGTGCTTGTTGGAAAATTATTGTACCTACAGACGCCAGCACAACAAGCTACCCGAAACTATCAAATTTTCCCAATCATTTTTGAACCTTATTCATTAGCGATAAAGTTGAAAATCTATTAAAGAAATTTGACAGATTGTAGTAGCTTGATGTGCTGGCGTCTGTACCTTTTTACTTAAAAGCACCACCAAAGAATTTATAACCATGGTGAATTTGAAAAAAAAGAATTTATAACATTGAATTTAAAAAAAAAACAGTGGCACTCCGGGAGTGCCGAAAGAAGTGAAAACTTGAACAATTATCTACGTGTGTATTTTGTGAATCGTCTTATAAATAAAACACGCGCGGTACCGGCTACGGCCATCCGTCTTACGAATTTTCGATCAGGTCACGTGTCCTGACGCGAGTTTAACATTTTTTACCCATTACAAAAAAAGTGTACAACGCCGCTAAAAAAGTTTTCACTTCAAAAAAAACTGAAATTAACAGAAAAATAGGTACAACCGAATTACAAAAAAAAAACACTACAAAGTGAAAAATATTTAACTTTAATTAGGGAGAAAATATACAATACCAAAGACACGGAATCCAAAATTTAAGATTAAGAAAAAGTACCCGCTGAATGCATATCGTCTTTCCTGTTTTTTTTAAAGTCCGTTAAAAATAAACGAGACATTCGATTACGTGGAAAAAACACGCATGGTGGCATTTTTTTAGACAAGTTATACAGAATGATAATTTGAACTAAACTGTTGCCAACGTCCATACTACGTTGAATACACCGGTTCTCGTCCGATCACCGAAGTTAAGCAACATCGGGCGCGGTCAGTACTTGGATGGGTGACCGCCTGGGAACACCGCGTGACGTTGGCTTTTTGTCATATCATTTTCGAAAACAACGTACCTAATTATGTTTTTTCTTTTACATTTGTATTGACATAACTCTCATTCGTTTATTTTAATTGCATTGACATTTTACTTTATTCTAACTAATCTATACACACAGCTACAATATTATGAAATTTTCACGAATGTCATTTTATTTACAGCTCAACAAGTCGCAGTTTTAATAAATTCTCGTCAAGATTATTTTGAAAATACATCTTACAACAACATTGCATAGAAAAGACAACGGGTTACCAAAAAAACACTAGACATTACTGAAGATGGGACTTAAAAATATACGAGCCTTTAAAAACAGCCCGCTTGCCGACGTTTCAGTGTCGAAACGTGGAAACGTGAAAACAAGAGTTATCCTAACTTTCACATAACACACATTGTTATATAGCATATCATAGCTACATACATTATACTGCAAACGCTTATATAAGTATTTTTGTGCTACTAACAATAAAGTGTCAGACTCTTACTGACTAAAACCCGCCCGTGTTCTTTCCTTAGCCCCTTATGTTCCGGGCCAGCGGTAACCCTTTCGGACAATCCCGCTGACCCGGCAGGCTTCGACCCTGACGGGCCCCTTCGGATGATGCCGTCGTCTCTTTGAGGCGCGCGTGGAACACGTACACCGTATTACGCGCCGTCCGGCACGGGCCTGGTCCTGATCGGACGGTGAGCTACCCATTACTCTCCGCCCGCAGGCCCTTAGTCGCCTTTTACGACACCCACGGGAAGTATGGGGTGGTGGTATTCTTTAAGTCCGGCACCACACAGACATCATATTGGCGTCAACTGGGCACAAATCTGGACTCCGGGCTTCTACTGAGAAATCGCAGAAGGTAAAACCCAAAATTCAAAGTAATTCATTCAAATTATCCTCAAAGTCAGCACGTTTTAGACGTCGAAATACATTAGAAAGTCCGACAGACAACCTTTCACTTTTCCTAAGTGCTTTAGCTGGGAAGAAATGTCGCAACAAAATCACTTTGCACGACCCGGGAATCTGAATCGACCCCAAACCTCATAGCAATAGCGCTTGCGACCAACGTGGCAGTCCTAGCGCCTCATCTGCCTAGCCCATTGACTTCTTTTTCCCAACTATGTTGGGGTCGGCTTCCAATCTAACCAAATGGAGTTGAATACTAGTATTTTACATGAAGCGACTGCCTATCTGACCGTCATAACCCAGTTACTGGGTAATACGATACCCCTTGGTAAGACTGGTTATCAGACTTTCGGGCTTCTGAAGACCCGCAACCAAAGATCTACGAATGACAGAAGGGACCAACGGTTTAACGTGCTTTCCGAGGCACGGAGGTCTTGATATGTAAAGACGGTCACCCTTCCACGGACCAACCGTAGCAAGCGTAGCTTAACCTGATTGATCGACTCGTGCGGCTGTTATGACTTATCCACAAGCCCCTCGCAGTCCTAGTACCTATTAAATAGAAATTACAATAAATAGAAAATACATAGCAAGAATTTCTCGAAAACTTTATACCTAATGTAGTACATTACCAACCATTTCAAACACAATAATTCTTATTAGTCATTTGACTATTTTCGGATTCCATTAATAAGCGGCAAGCATCCAACCATCGTACGTAATTACTTTACAATTACGAGTATATACTTAATTAATGTTTCAAAATTACAGAATATATATCAGTAAATTGGAGCTTTTAGTCTAAAAGAAATAGGTATGCGCGGTAAGTACCAGTTACTTTTCAGATTATAATTTGGGGTTCCATCCATACTAATATTATAAATTCGAAAGTAACTCCGTCTGTCTGTCTGTATGTTACCTTTTCACGTCTAAACCACTGAACGGATTTCGATAAAAGTCAAATAGAGAGATAGATTGCATCCCAGGGAAGGACATAGGATAGTATTTATATATGTATATACTTTCTTTTTTATATTCCCACTGCGGGTGAAACCGCGGAGCGCAGCTAGTAATGGATATAAATTAGTATTATAAATTATAGACCTGTAAAAGCGTAGGTAGTATTTTCTCGGGCATAACGCGATTTATGTACTTTTTTATTAAAACCTATTTTTTCAGTTGTATAAATACCTACATACCTCAGGCTTATTCATGTAATGGGTTGGGAAATAAGGTACCTATAAAAAGTTTTCTTGGTACAGTTTTCTTTTTCCACACGCGTAGCTTCAAAGTAAGCAAAGGTATACTCATTAAGCCAACTAAACCTCAAAGAGTTTCTTTTGTAACACACAAATAGTTATTGTAACTAAGTTCTTACTTCTCCGAAATGGCAAAAAACATTAGTTTTTTTTAGTAAACGTGCAATCTATCTAAACTAATAGTAAAGCTGAAGAGTTCTTTTGTTTGTTTGTTTGATTGAACGCACTAATCTCTGGAAATACCAGTCGAATTTGAAAAATTAACATCACACTAGGGCCGAAGAAAAACAAAAGAAGTTAAAAAGAACGCTAACGAAAACAATGTAACAGCGCGGGCAGGCGATGCGATACGACGAGGTGGGTCGAGGAAACAAGAAATTTGACGCGGACGAAGTCGCGAGCAGAAGCTAGTGTGTAAAAAAATATTTTATAGTATGGGAATTATAAAATTAATGAATGTTTTTTAAGCAATCATGAATAAGGAAGGCAAAAAGCCAACGTCACGCGGTGTTCCCAGGCGGTCACCCATCCAAGTACTGACCGCGCCCGATGTTGCTTAACTTCGGTGATCGGACGAGAACCGGTGTAGGTATTCAACGTAGTATGGACGTTGGCGAAAGAAACACTGAAAGTTGAATTCGGTACAATCCATAAAAAGTGATGTCATACTAGTCTTTGGTTTTTTTTTCAAACATATTTTTTATTTGTTTAAAAAATATTCTATATATAAATGTCTATATTGTGTGTTTGATTGTATATTTATGTATATTGTGTGATGTTATCTTTCCTTGAACTGATATTCTAGTAGGTACCTACCTACGTAACAGAAAGTAATGTAAGTATAACAAACAAAATAAAAATAAAAGTTCTTTATTTGTCAGTACGCTGCCATGAATGCCTTACATCTAGCAATATATCCAATTTTACTTTAGATCCGTGTTTACTCGATTGGTGATTAGTTTATATTTACTTTTATTTTTTATCACTATCTTCCTATTATTTATTGTAAATCTACTTTTAACGACGTTATTGTACGCTCGTAAACATTTTATGTAAATTTTGTTTCTCAGTAAGTGAATTATTGTTAATTCTTAATGAGAAATATTAAAGTTCTTAAACCATAATCCATTTAGGTACTAAAAACTGATCCAGAACAATTCTTTCACGCCCAAGTCATTTAAATTAAAACAAGCGAAAAAAAGATGCGAAAATGGAAAAGACAACGTACAAAATAACAAAATTCCGCAGCGCCATGTGAAAACAACAGTTTCAAATTCTGTAAGCTGTGTTTGGTTGCTATTTGCAATTCGTACGGCGGTGTTTCGCAGTCCATTATTCACATTTCATTTGTTAGTGACATGTGGAGCGGTCGTACGCTGCGAACGCGATGCCAATCGCGGACGTCACTCACATAACTGCTGAATATCGTTTTATTTTACTTAGCTTCTATGTTTCATCCGTTACCTATCCTACGTTTGCGATTTATTTGCCAAAAATGTAAACAAATATGAATTAATGGAAAAATAACTTTAATTTGTACACAATAAAGTTCAGTTTACGTTACAACTTCAAAGATTTTTATAACTTTTTCAATTATGCTAGGCACTCTGAAATCAACTTCATCGACATTGAAATAAAGTTGATATTTGTTTAACTTGAAATAGGGTGGGGGTGTCCAGCACTCCGCACTTTTACTATACTTACTCTGTTGGTAGGTACTTCTACAGATGGTGCCACGATGCTTGTCCCCCATGTGGTGGTCTATCGGAGCTGGTACAGTCAATTACACATCAGTGGTAACACGTGCATTGCGAAAATCGCCCTTACTGCTACGACATGAAGGCGCTGTTATTGTCAAACTAGCTTTTCCGGCGACTTCATTCGCGTGCATGTCGGAAATGAATTTGGATATCATGGGTTTTAATTTTTTTGCGCGGTACACTAATTATTTTTCCAAAATAAACGTAGCCTAAGTTAATACAAGCTATCTGCCAGTGAACATCAGTCAAAATCGGTCCAACGGTTTCGGAAATTTACCGTATCAAACAGACAGACAGACGGACAGACAAATATTTAAAAAAAAATTGTTATAAGTACCGTACTTTCTTATGCATTTAGACACTTTAATTTTATTTTATTTTATGAGCATCCACTTATGTATGTGCAGTTGACTTTACAATTAATGCCGGATCTTTAATAATGTCTTGAGAATGAATCGTCAACTTATAAGCATTTGTCCAACTTTCAAGTGAAAGACTTGTCACAAAAGTTTCGTCACAAAAGCTTTACAAAATCAAAGGAGTAAAAGTTTCGCCGGTTGTTATTCATCTAGAGAGTCCGCATTGGCTACAAATCCCATAACATTTATACTTAGTATAAATACTTACTTATAAAAATCTTTATTACCTACTTAGTAGAAAAATAGTACAGTTAATTTCCTTGGTAGGTACTCTTTACCTTTGTTCCTATTTTTCTGATCTTTTCTTCTTGTCCGTTTATGTATACATGTACATAAATGGTTTAATAAATAAATACAGTCAGGGAAACGAATTGTTAAGCAAATTGACACTCTACCTCAATTTGCCGGGTTATAATCATTAAATACAACTGTCAAAGAATGGCAGTTGTAATTTGAATATACTGATAATATCAGTTGATTGTCAATTTATTTGACAATTAATTTCCCTGACTTTACCTAGGCATTACAGTTTGATATCAACTAATTATCTCAAGCAATTACTCCAATCGATTACCTCTCTCGCCCAAGACGGAGATAGCGCGGAGGTACCTGTTTCAAATTGCTGCGATATAGCCTATTAACAATTTACAAGCTGAAGTAGCTGCGTTATCCGATTAGTCCTAATAGGTCGGCAACGCACCGAATGTCTGATGCAGGCAGCTGATCGATAATTAATGCTAAGCGAAGCCCTAAAGTAGCAGATGACTCTAATTACTCGGTAGTATTTATACTATACCTACTCAGCCTCATGGTGATTGAGAGAAATATCTAAATGATGCGTGAAAAACTTTAGAGGCAAATAAAGGCCTAAAATACAATGTCTTGAAAAACTAAAGAAGACTCAAGCGGAAAACTTGACCAGGCAATGATGATGACCGGACCGAAATACAAAATGCCATAACTCAATAATGAGCTTATGGCATCATCGAGATCATTGCAATGATAAAGAAGCAGTTTCCTTACCATGAAGTGACAAGAAAACACTACTGGCCATTTGAAAGGCACTTGGAAAAAAGAAAACTTACGCACAAAGTAAAACACCGCATTTTGGTCACTTCTTTAAGAGGTAATGCGGGTGGTCGTTTCTCCATAGAAACGCTCTCGTCAGATCTCTTTCTGGTTAATGACCATGAAGCAATGATTTTTTACAAAATAATAAATATTAACTACTTGCATGTCCCTATGACCTTTTTGATGATACATTATTTTTATAAACACTAGAACCCTAAAAAAATGCCGATTTAAACCGCTGTCAACAGAGGCCTAGTGTACAAATTGGACAACTATTAATAAAAAATGAAAAACATAGGGACACAGTATACCTAATATCCTTCTTATTCGGTTTATGAAATATCTTTTAAACTGGTCCAATATTGGAGGACAAAATAGGCTAGAGCCAAACTTCGAATTATGATTTTTTACTTAGGATTTTTCAAAAGTCTCTCCGACCGCATTTCCTCTTAATAATTGTCGCGGCGATTTCAGTAAACCAAACTCATTTTTTTCTAACTTATCATAGAGTATTATATAAATTGTTAAGCTCATTCATCATGCAATGCACATGCTACGCATCTAATGCAGTCGCGATAAGTCTAGACATTGGCCGTCTCCCAGTTCAGATAGGATAGGAACAGACCAAGACACCGGCGACTAAAAGTCTAGACAAAGTCACTCAAGCGTTTAGCTGAGTTTAAACTCATATTAAATAGCTGGCTAGCCCGTGGTGCCCATGCTAAGTGCCTAACTTTACAATATTTAAACGGGGACAACTGAATATTTCAAGAAGTCTAAAGCCGCTTAAAAGCTTGCATGCATGTAGTATTTTACAAATACCTACCTAAAGCCATCCATACTAATATTATAAATGCGAAAGTGTGTCTGTCTACCTTGCTTAAACCGCTTAACCGATTTAGATGAAATTTGTAGGGATAGTTTAAGTCCCGGGAAAGGACATAGGATAGTTTTTATCCCGATATTCCCACGGGATATAAACTTATACGAGTGAAACCGCGAGGAGCTGCTAGTAACAAATTAATTTGTTTTTAGGAAATGGCATGAATCAAATCGTTAGCTTTTGGGATTGATTGATCAAATTGGCGACAACGAATCGTGAAAGTAAACATGAGAATTTTTACATGTAGGTGCTGCTAATTTGTACATATTACCTTCTATTCCAGTCCATTTCCTAATAACCACTTTATTTGTTATATCTTAAGGTAGGTATTCGTAAAATACAATAAGTTTTAAGCCGTAACCTGCGACAAGTTGATTGATTTATTTGATTAAAAATTTTGCGCAGCTGAGTGATATATCAATTTCACATTTAATTATTTTATTGAATAAAAACAAAACATGCCAGTTAAAAATTCGATTACTAAACTAGATTGAGAAATAAAACAATAGTTTGAAATTATTTTTCTTAGAAAAAGGGGTATTCGCCCCACGTCTCTTTGCGCAGCGTCAGACAAATCAGCAAATTGATTGATTTTGCGGCTTTTCCTGTAGGCAGCGGAACGAGAAGACTCGCCACGGGCTCTCCACGTTTAATCAACACGGGATTTTGCGGATTCACGCTGTATCAAATCGATAAATATCATTATTTTGTAAGGAAACTGATTGGCTCTTGACATAAGTACTATAATTGTTCTTTGTCTGATGCTATAATTACTTATGTACAGTATTAGAAACAAAGGTTTAGGTCACAGATTAGTTACTTATATTAACCTCACATGTCTAGTGGTTGCTACTTGAGTTGCCTACTTTAGTAGATAATTATGTTTATTTTATCCTCTGTTAGACAATAGGTAGGCAGCTATTGAAGCGTTCCCTAACGGATTCCCGATAGGTACCTTAATAAAAAGTGATTGAAAACTAAGTTATATCAGCGACATTACTTAACATTGTTGCTAGCAAAGTACTAACTAGGTACAGCTCCGCTCGACTATATAACACAGAAACTAGGCTAGAGTTTGAGCACGCAACAAAGTTCCGTTTTATTCTCCTAAACACTTTTAATAGCTAAAGTTTCGATAATACGTGTTGCTATCATAAAATCTACAGGCGTTTGTTTCGTATTGCTACGTGCGCTGTGCGGTAAACAGTTGCAATCTGCGGTGAAGCAGAAACAATTAAAACTTAACTTAGTTACGTGCAAAAGTACCCGGTGTAAATTGAACGAAAAAGAATAATAGGAATTCTGACGAAGTTAAAACCCGTAGATACCTTAGGTAGATAGTGGAGTTACCTTCAGGTCTAAAACAGATAGCGCCATCCACGAAGACACGCCCCACTCTTTTTCCAAATCGCTTACAGTACAAGTGTGCAACATTCCGCTAGTGTTTTAGTTTTGTCGATACAGAGTAATTACTTATTAGTGTGTATCAAAAAACTAAAACTCTAGCGGAATTAACTAGCGATAACCACTAGCAATTAGTAAGAAGAGTGGGGCGCGTCATCGTGGATAGCACTATCTATACAATACGGTAGAATAGTTTTATTTTAGTAGGGTTGTCTAAAGTCTGAGATAAACTTATCTCCTAAGTCCTAACATGAGCAAAATACAATGTAATAATGCTGTACATTATTACATTGTATTTTGCTTAAAATACATCTCGACCTAAACAAATCGAATTCCATTATACAGAACAGCTCGGTACTTAATTATCTCATCTTATTTTTAAGCTGCTATAACCGTATATCAAGTTAAAAATAAGATGAGATAATTAACGATTATTATTAATTAATTATCGTGGTGTGAGCCCAAAGGCTTAGTGGAGACGGGGTTAACTGGGGCAAAAAAACTTATTCACAGAACAAGTTTTCTTGCCTATAAAACAGATTACCGTTCTACTTTCTCAGTCTTCACTAAGCCTTTCGGCTCACACCGCGTTATTACAAAATAACTTTTCTCCCACGTGTATCCAAAGACGTCAACCTCGGTAAATTACTAATTCTACCCCGAAACCATCAAATAAAAAAGTTAATCAATTACCAACTCGCAAACCTGGTAATTGGGTAACAACCCCAGTTTTCGGCGTGAAATATATTTAGCGTAACACTGTTTTGTCACGCGATACCTACGACTTGCGACCTACCACAAAGGTTGATCGATGAATATCCAGGTCATTGCCGCTGGAATATGGAGCAGCTACCTGGCCGGACTTACGTAATTCCTTTTGACCGATTGATCCACCTGGCATACTAGACGTGTGGACGGAAAAATGAAACCATGCAATTCTGAGTGAGATATTGGTCGTGTAATGTTACATGACAGGAGGGATAATTAATATTCATAGCTCTGCGACCCTATTCTAGAGTTTTTATGGTAGGTAACGTTTAATTGGTCATGGCTGGCATAGTGCTATAGATTTCGATTTCGGCGTACACTGAAAGAAATAAGCAGTAAATAAAAATGAAAAAATATTGATCTGAACTGCTTTAAACAGTTCCATATGAGCCTAACGTTCAAAACAGTACTTTTTACTGATCTGAAAACAGTTAAAGCTTGAGGCAAAATGTAACCGTCGTGACAGTAAACTTTAACGTTTTAACTTTAACGTGTTTTCCAGTAAATGGTATGTTCATTCATTTAACATTACTGTTTTGTCTTTTATTGTTTTACAAACATTTCTTCTTACTGTATAAAGTCAGTAAGTCTTAATGAAATCGCTTTAATGTAGAGAAAGAAAATTTTTTTGTCAGTGTAGTTACAAGGGGTAGGTTTTCGGGATAGTTTGGGGAAGTATGCTGTCACTGTATCATCATCCTCATGATATTTCTGATACCAGCTTTGTCTGATATGTAGCTGCAGCTGTATATCTATCTACATGCCTCCCAAATAGGAAGAAATCTTAGCCATGCATCAGCCAGCAACATGGCGATCTGCCAGTAAAATATTATTCCTATTTAAATCCATTAATAGCCCTACCCCATAAAAAATTACGCGCATTATGTCAAGAGAAACGTTTTCACTTGAAGCACCCATTTTCTATTTAGTATTGACGTTTATAAAGTAGCTACTTACCTTATAACATTACAGTACTCAATGGGAAATTCAAAGAAATTCAAAACTCAACCTAATTAAAAACGCTTCAAACGCGACAATTTCCCGTCTATTTATTAATTTAACGGTTTATGTATACAAGGGGAGACGACAAAACGACAACAAATTAAACTTCGTATATCTAATATTACATTCCCAGTCTGCATATAAAAATTAAATCAAATATTATATTCAATAGTTTTAGTCACTTTCTACAGTAGTCGACTGATTGGCAAAATCCACAGGCGGTCCACCACTAATATTTGGTTAAAAAAAAAACACTTTTTTAATTTCGATGGATTTATTTCATCCTTCCAAAATACTCGTATGCTAAATTAGTATTGCCAGTGTTTTCGTTTAATGTCGTATTGTTTCTCCTCGTTGTATACAACCAAAAGAAAATTAGTACCTACCAACTCAGACCTAAGTACTTTTAAACTCAAAACAATCCATCATACATTTGTATCTGCATGGCGGTCAGGAGAAATGGACTGAGTTAGTTCAATACTGCACACATGAACGCACCGGTGGCTGCGTCTAGCTTTGTAATTAAATAGGCCGCCCCTCTGCCGGTGCCATTTATATAAACGTCGATATGCACTTGCAAGTAATCTGATTATGGACGACGCGGATTTTAAACGGCAGTCTGTTAGTATATTAATCAAAATGATGCTGGAATTAATAAACTAGTCAATGGTTTGGAACGGATTGAAAATTAAACTGTGTTATTATGATTTTTTACATTACTCCAACTACTTTATCCTAGTTTTGCGTTTATAATTTTAGTTTAGTTTGAGGCTAAAAACTAAAACAAATGGAATAAATAAATCAAAAACACAACTGCAACTAAAAAGTCAGCCGATGTATTCCATATTAATATAGCAGCTGTCAATAGTATAAATCCCTCATCAGACTGGATCAGGTTTACTTCACCTAATTTTTCACGGTTAGATTTTTGCAGGATAGACCGGCTGTACAAGATCACTTTTTAGGCAATCTGATGCAGTCGGTGGTAGTTATTTAGTTCGATCTCAGATTGGATGCACGCCACCAATTGCATCACACGCATCTCATGAACTTTTTAATTGAAGTAGGGTTATTTTTCAACCTTTTTTATTTTATATTTGGATTTGTCTTTCATATCCGTAGAATAGTGCGTCCAACCGAAAATTACAACCCATATATCCGGGAGAAAATTTCCTAAAACATCTTTAACGACGCCAAAATTTCATCGACTTCCTACAACGATTCGCCATTTATAGCTCTCCATATATCTTCCATATTACGTATGCATCTTCAATATTTGCAGCTGACCTGTTCCCGTTTGAGATCCACAATGCTTATAGATCCACGGTGAATAGACGTCGTGAATGGCGGGTCGAGCGTTCTCTTTACCTCATATAGCCTTATCTTAGTTCTCCCTGAGATTGAAAAGATTCAAAAGAATTTAGTTGGAATAAGTCACGAGATACAATCATCCAAATCTTATAGGTTCTCGAATTTGTTAGAAACCTTGTGCGTTCCATGTAGATACTTACGATAGTTTAATCATTGATAATGTCTATACTAGAAGGTATATTAAGTATTTGTTTGAAATTCACTTGCAATTATTTGTACTTTATTTACATAACTTTTACAATATTTAACACAACTAACTCTCGGTACTAAATTAAACGACTAACTACGTATACATATAAAAAAATACAAAAGGACACTTAGGTGTGAAATTGAATTCAAGTTTCTATCTTCAGCGAAAGGAAAATCACTAAGTACGGTGACTTAGTGAAAAATATAAAGAGAACCATTACAGGGAAATCTAGCCTATTTAGTTCTCACTCTCAGTTGCTCTAAAAGCTCCTGAAAAAAGATATTGTAAGTACATAACGTCGTTGCGCGTGCAAAAGTCGCTATGTGTTTTTAGTGAACTTATTTGAGGCATATGAATTATAACACTAAGCGTGTTTATACGGAACTTTCGATATATGAATATCACACAGCTACATTCCTTAACTCTTTAAATATTGCATTTATCACATCAGCTGTTTTTACAGTATGTGTGTATTGAAATAACGATTAAAACTGCATAAAGAACCAAAAAAACTAAATATATAGCGTATATAGCGACTTTTGCACGCGCAACGACGATAAATATATTTCTCTCTGCACATTTTACATTACCATAAATTCCGAAGTTAACAACGTAAAATTTCCACAACGCAAATAAAAAAAATTAAACAAAAATATAATTTGAAAAGAATGCCTTCATAAGTTCGCACAACACATGTCTATATACAGGCTGTCCCTATATCCGCAGCCGCTTTGCCGCTGTTCTTTCTCATGCATACAAATCCCGACAATGCAATGTCATTTCATTCCGGTGGCTCCCTGCTGTCATTCACATGTCATGCTGGATGACAGGCGGCGACGGCTGGCACGTGGGTTGTGTCATATCAGCTTTATTTTATTTATTAAAAAGTTTATTATCACGTAGCCGGTAGCGATCTTTATAATGTTATCTGATAGTAATTTGAAGATGTGTTTGTCGTTTAGAAATAAAAATGGTATGTATTAAATTATTTTATTCGTATAATAATGCAAAATAATATATTGAAATTACAAGCAAATATACTAAGTGAACAGCACAAAATGCTTGTGCGATAATTGCGTTGCATATCGACATTTAATTTAACAGAATAACAATAACATTATTCAAGCATTGAACCGTAATTAAGTGCGCATGTTATAATGTGACTTAATACATTCCCTAATCAGCACGCTACCAACCCATCTGCATAACAGGGATGAATTAAACATAAGTCTATCAATTAAATCAAATCAATTGATCCCTTAGTATATGTGAACTGGCGTTTGATCGTATACTAAGTACATATCTTAATTTGAAGACTTTGCAATGTTACAGACATTAAGATCCTACCAAAAATATTTCATGTAGCTAAGAATTACATAACGCTTCAAGACAATAGGTAGAGCCCCTGCTTTTAGTTTTGGCCCGTCTTGGTGGGATACAGACACAGTGGCTTCATCTCGTGTTGTCCCACTGCTGGGCAAATGACACCATAATTTCCTAGTATGTAAGTATTATTTAAAAAATTAGAAACAATAACATTTTCAAGCCCTTTGTAAATCAAAATATAACATTTTGCATGTTGCTCAGCAAAAAAAAAACTATAAAAGAATTACTTAGCAAATTAAAACACTTTAATTTGCTCCACAATTTAACAATACCATCCCCTAATCGTTAGCAACAATAGTAGTTAAGTCGAATGCTAAACACGTGTCAAACGCTGTGACATCGACTTTAACATATAAACGAGAGTTGCAATGAAATAACCGTTTGATATCCAATCACAATAGGGGGAGAGGAACGACCGTGTGCATCACCGTGGCGAATGTACGTACCCTGTATACGTCACTGTGGGGCGACGTACTCAATGACGTAAAAAATGGAATTATCGCATTAAGCCCATCGAGTAACTGTACCATGAAATATAGGAATATTGTTAAATCCTTGTCAGTCCCGGACTGATTGGCTCTCCCGATTTGGGCGAATCTAACGGGATTAGAGATGCCCGTTGTAGTGTCAATTTCGTTTTTATCCGCGGCTACTGCATGCTGCAACACTATTTTTGTTTAGTTTTAGATTTTTCGTGATTGGTTTATTTCTTTGGGAAGCACTCAGACAATGTAAGGGAAGTGAAAATGTTGTTCTTTTACGAAAACAATTCCTGGTTCCAGGTTTTTACTCTTAAGAATAGATGAGATGCGAATTAGCGTAAGAGATTTTATCGAATGGATTCTTGGTGTTTACTTTTAGTCTACCATCCTGTGTGACTACCTAATTATTTATTGAATAGACTGTGGATGCGGTAGTTTTTAGGGTTCCTTACCTCAAAAGGAAAAAACGGAACCCTTATACGATCACTTTGTTGTCTGTCTTGTCTGTCAAGACCTTTTATCTCGGGAACGCGTAGAGGTATCGAGTTGAAATTAAAACCATATACTCAGGTCTGCGGTCCCTTGAAGCTGTGAATAAATTATACTTCTAAGTTAACCTAAAAAAAAATACGGCCGTTTATGCCGCAAAAAACGTATATTACGAATTTACGACACTTCACTCACTTCACTCAAGGGAATCAAAATGTATAGGGTACTTCCCGTTGACCTAAAATCATGAAATTTGGCAAGAAGCAGGGTCCGTAAATTTTTAGTTACACTAAAAAAAAACAATTTAAGTATATACCTACAAATTTGTACGGAACCCTCGGTGCGCGAGTCCGACTCGCACTTGACCGGTTTTTTCAAATAAATCTATGCATTAGGAATAATTCTCGGATTTTCTTTTGTCTACCTTGACATAAGCACCTTATCTACTGTTACATAGATAGAATATACATACTTTATAATTATACACCTAAATTTTAACAAAGATCTTCAAACTAAGTAACCAATACACACACAACATATTAGCTTCTAACTGTATATATTTTTCCGATATATGTATGCAAGCATCATGAATACAGCCGGTCGATTCTGTAAAAATCTCACCGTGAAAATTTAGGTGAAGTGAGTTTGTATTTTTGCTAGGAATTGACACTATTGACAGCTTACTCCACGCTCACTTCACCTAAGTTTTCATGGTGAGATGGTTACAGAATCGCACTGCTGGTTACAAATTGCTCTGACCCGACCCCAACGTTCATAAAAGGGTGACATATGTATACGTACATACAGATAACAGAAAATAATTACACCCCACAACACAACTTTCTACCACCTGCCCTACTGTCTATTCCCCCACCAAAAGATAAAAGACAAAAGATACAGACTGTTTATGAACATACAAATAACGTCTGAACCACACTAGCTCAGCAATCATTGACGATACGATCATTGTCCCCACGATGCGTTTAATATAAGTTTGGCAAGCCCGTCCGAAGGCGAGATTGAATATTCATGAAGCAAGCCAACTTGTACGCTTCAAACTCGATCTTTGACAAATCAGTTTACAGCTTAAATTACGGTTAAATAAACATGCAAATAGATAAGGATATTTCGTGTTAAGTTGTTGATAATAGGGGTGAAATTGAGCCGTTATATTTTGAGTAAATGTGATATGAAATATTAAAGTTAAAAACAGTGTCTTCCTTTGGAAACCTAATATCAAAAGTAAGATTGGACCAATACAGTACATACTGTAGTATTGATAAACGGTTACTTTAACCTGAGTCGGCTACGTGCCTGTGCTAGGTAGATTTCCAGGCTGCCCACTCCTTGATTTAAAGCTTCATTCGGCTGCAGTAATATCCTTTAATAATTCAGGTACCTCCTACCTAAAAGTCACCTTTAATGGTAACTTCAACAGCATTGCCAGAACATTACGATTGTCAATCACCCAATAACTGACACGCGAACATACATCAATCAAAGTATGAAACACACTCTACCACTGAAATGGAATATTTATTATATACTAATATTTTTAGATCATGAGATAGGTGGAGTATCTCATGAAAAAAGTCACCTGACTATATGTAGGTATGTAATAGGTAATAAGGGCTGGTGTCCGCAACTCCACGTCAATGCGCGTATTTTGCGTACGGAAAATTTGTAAGGATGTAAAATGATAAATGATTTTATTTTTGTAAGTACATTACATAAACACTTTTACACGTCAATCACATATTTTTTAAACTAGATGAGTTCGGCGTTTCCTATCTGACTACTCTGAGAAGAAAGGCCGAAACAAACTCAGTCTCTTTTAAAGTCCAAACATAATCTTGGTCAGGTTATATGAAGACCATGTAGGTCGATGTCTGAGATGGTCTTTTGAGGAAAGAACCACACAGATTGAGAGGACCTGTCCAGTCAGTGCACGCATTTCATTTCCAATCGTGCAGCTCAACTGAAGACTTAAGGAACTCAACGATTCGACGATCAATACCAAAGAAAGGACATTTGGGTAGGCCACATAAATTACTCAAACTGCCAGACCATGGAGATGCAGAAATTGGAAGCAGCTCAATCTCAAGCCTTTTTGTCCTCAATATAATCTTTAACGGTATAAAAGGCTTTCTTGAACAACTTACTTTTAATTAATGATTTAAATTTATTAAGGCTTAGATCTTGAACGTGGCTTGGTAGTTTATTACAAAAGCGTATTATATACATTGGCATCTGAACGAGCCACCTATTTTCTTGAGCCTTGTTGTAGGTACAACAAATTTGTGTTTGTTTCTAGGTAAAAGGTATAATAGGTATGCTACGGGAAAAACATGGCTTACTATCGAAGATTCATTATTGGAAAAAGCACTTCAATCATTCCGTTAATTCACTAAAGTCCTTTTACAGTTATTTTACCTCTGACAGCTGCGACCCAACAGCAACATTATTACAACAACGATAAAGATCACTGTGATTTTGACAGACTTGACAGTTACAGCAACTGTATATTCGCGACTATGATACATAAACGTCAGGTCGCTAGCAGTTATCCGTCATTTGATTTCTCTTTCATAAATTCTAGGGCTTCGCCTTCCATAGATTCCGCCGATAAATGGGTCGCGTCGGTATTTAAAGACTCAACTGATTTCTCTTTCCCTTATTCCATAATCTTGAACCTTTTGACTTCAATTTCATCTTCTAATATGTGTCAACACAATTATCATTTCAGTCCAAATTCATTTTGTTCAAATCGAATGTTACTACTTATCTCTAACTTAAATCTTAAGCACTTCAAAATTTATCTACGAGCTCAAGTTTATTACCACAAACAAGATCTTCTCTAAGTAACACAACATGTCTGGCCACCTCAACTCGCTCATCCAACCAGTGTCAGGCGCCGTTTGTATATTCATGTGTTTCCAAATCTGACGTCTTTGAACTAGCAGTAAACAGCTGCCTAGCCTGTCACTTGCCGTGTACCCTGTTAATTGGGTTTGTACAGACGCCAGCACATCAAGCTACCCGAAACTGTAAAATTTTCCCAATCAACGTTGAACCTTATGCTTTAGCGATAAAGTTGAAAATCTATAAAAGAAATTTGACAGATTGTAGTAGCTTGATGTGCTGGCGTCTGTACTTCGACTAACGGAGTAACAACTGTTAGTAGCTGTTTGGTCTGTTTGTGTTGGCGTCATAGCTTATCAATTTGTTATCGATCGATCTATTAATTAGTTATTTTGTTATTAAAAATCTTTGTGTTATTAATCTTATTTTGAAGTATTTCTTCATCGCTCAAATCTGTTTTAGCATTCATCAGAATGAATATAGGCTTGTTTTTCATTAAGAATAGGTACATGTGTTATTAATAGAATTTTCAAAGTAGGTAAAGTCCTCGACATCGTCTTCGCAATTGATAAAGCCCGGAATATAACTATTCCTTTGAACACCTAGGTACACATCTTGAAGTTCCAAGCCTTCGCGGAAAGCTTACGATATGTATGTTACAGATTATATAGGTTATGTTATTACTACAGATTATATAGGTTATGTTATTACTATAAATATTTTTCTTCCCTTCCGCCATATTAACCGGCACAGTTATGTAACGTCCAATATCTTGTTTATTTGGTCACGTTGTAATCGTTTTGGCGGCTACTAACGCTATCACGTGCACCCACCTGACATCTGTTTGTCCTCTGAATATTTCATGAGCTGCCAGTGGTTTCACAGTTCAGTCGTTGGTACAGACAACTACACCTCCATGGGACTTTGAGCCAAGCGCCTTTATTTCTCAGCAGCAAGGACGGTTTTTGTAGTTCAAGTGATATTTGTACGTGCAGTTGACCTTACGGCGTACACGACTCCTGCTATGTTCCGAAGATGTCGTCATTAATTAAATTCTGAAGAAAATGTTGCCTCGAAGTTTGTTCTTAGTTCTTAGGTTGTTTGTATTTTAAGTAGATAGGTCTTGAGGCCTGAGGCTCAGTTATTTATTCAGGTTAATTTAATGCGGAATATTTATTATTTTATTTTTGGGGCATTCCAAAATATGTCTTCGTGCGTTTTGTCGCTCTTTATTTAAATATAGAAATGTGGGTTATTCGTGACCGTGCGGGCGAGTAATACACAGAAGTGGGTTGTACACAGAAGTGGCGATTAATTTATTACGATATCAAGTAACTAAAGCTAGTAGTTACACTTGACACGAAAAGGTAAAATTAAATAATGTTACATGAAGAGTAAAACTAATAGAAACACGAAGCTCGCCGTAAACTATTACGGCGAGCTTCGGCGAGTAAAATATGATCGGGGGTCAGAGAGGACCTCGCACGATCGTAGTTCAGCACAGACTGAAGCTCCGAACCAAAATTCTCCCAAATCTGCCGTTCACTAAACAAAGGACGCGGCAAATCCACATCTGCCTTTTAAAAGTATAATAAAACACGAGAAATGCAAATAGGTACAATACAAGACAACTAAAAATAACAGAACAATGAACCTTAACTAACAATAGCAAATGGGTACAATACAAGATAACATAATAGAACATTGAAGAACCTTAACTAAAAGTAAAGAATCATGAAAGACAATAGTACCTATAACTTAAATCGCTTGCAGATGTGATTCGTCGGAAAAACACAAAATGAAACTTTCTAAAAATTATTACAATAAGTACCTCTATAAAAATATTACATTCTTAAAACTATGCAAGGGATGGGTACGTAAGACACAGTCCCCACAGAAATACGTAAAGTTTCAAAGAAAAACGCAATCGCTAAGTGTTTTTGCCACGGCAGGTGCATGACATTTTCCAATTACATTAGTAAACATAAAAACCATTATTACGTGGACATTAATTATGTGGTATATAATTTAATTTAAAACTAACACGGAACTGTGAAATTGCATACTTTCTCTCACAGAACACCAGACATGTACGCATAACTTTCCTTCATTGCTCCGCAAACATAACATTATAGCGTTAGAATTAGCCAATAAAATCATCAAATTACTTCTATACCTAAGAACTTTCCCCATCATAATCTGCCTAGCCTTTTTCCAACTATGTTGGGTCGACTGCCAGTCTAACCGGATGCAGCTAAATACCAGCATTTTACATTGAGCGACTGCCTATCTGACCTCCAAAATCCAACTGGGTTGTGGAGGTCAGATAATCTTACCAAATCAAGACTTGTTCTCAGACGTTCGGACTAACTGATGTCCCGTAACAACTGTCACAGATCCACGAATGACAGTCGGGACTGCCTATCTGACCTCCAAAACCCAGTTGGCATTTGAATTGGGATGGATAATCTTAATTTCTTTCTTATGAAAAGTTTGGGATGTGTAAACATTTGGAGACCCGTAATTGGTTGACTTTGAAAGTAAAGTTAGTTTCGTATCTTTCTATTTGAATGGGGATCGTTAATGCAAATAGGCATTTGATTACATTGATCGAAAACTTTTTTATGAGGATTATTTTACTTTGCTGTTTGTGTTGGTAATTTATTTTTCATTAAGGCCAGTTGAAAGACTTTTTGCAAGTAGAGCTTCTTTTGGAAAAGTTCGTTCCAGGACATATACTTCGGTGCTTAACATTTGCTGTGTTGAGTGAGAGTAAAATGACTGTAAATGTCGGTGACAGATTTTAAGATCAACAAAGCTTCGGCAGATCATATTCAGATTTGAAATTCGAGACTTGGTCCCTCCATCTTGACGGGCCAATGCCCCGGTGTTGTTCAGTACAACGCTCAAACAGGTAAGCCCTCACGAACACGCGGTCTAAACGTAACGTAACTTCGAACGATATAATATTGTAAACACTTGTTTCGCACTTAATATTTGGCTTTTATCATATCTATGGGAGATACTTATCGCGCTTGTTACAAAAATGATTGCCAAAATGGTATTTCCATTCAAAAATCGTTCGAATTTACATTTCACTTACGTCGCGCGTTCATGCTAGGTCATCTGCCTTATTTTCTAATAATAAATGTGGTCTGAATAAATTTCAATGATAAAACTTCCACTAAAATATTTAAAACCTTAAACTGACCTAAATCCTTTTAATTCTACAGAGGAGACTTTCCACAGAGTCTCTAGAGTGAACCAATGTTGCAGTATTGTAAAACCGATTCAGTTCAGTGGGGACATGTACGTTTACTAAACAGACGGTTTGGTTGTTGCCCAACTCTAGCGAATAAACCGGGCACGACATGACCACAGTAGCTCAATAAAAGAAGATATAATAAAGGCGCCTTCAAACAGTCGCGACACGCGATAAAATCGCGCGCGACACAAAGGCACCGCAAGTCGCGCAACGGGCGGTGCCTTTGTGTCGCTCGCTATTATATCGCGTGTCGCACCTGTTTGTAGGAGCCTTAATTATTTTTGGCCCTGTATCGATCAAAAGATGTTTTTTTTTTTGTGATTATTTACTGAATATTTCAATAGATACCATGTTATAATAATTAACATACGATGTTTGTGTAACTGTTTGATTTCCCGAATTAAATAAATAAATAAATTAGATATCGTAGATACCGTAATAGTAAATAGTTAATTAGCTGGTAGAACGTATAAAATAAATAAATCCCTAACTACACTATAAAAGCACGTTAAGCCGTTGGTCCCGACTGTCATTTGTGGATCTTATGGTACGTTTACACGCTTGCCAAGCGTTGGCAAGCCTCGACAATCGCAAGCATGTAATGATAGGTTTACACGCTTGCCAAGTCTTGGCAATCGGCAAACAGCTCCAAGCCTCCACAAATCTGGTTTGGCGTTTGAAAGGCGTTTACACGCTTGTGAATGCGTCAGTCTGCAACATACATCCAAGCATGGCGGACACCGAACTTGTGACGGCTATTACATTTGGTTTAACGTACTTTTATTTGAAATGTAAGCAAAGTGAAACAAAAAAAAGGAGAGCTCGACGACAGCGAAGATGGTGGATGAAAAAGATTCATCATAATCGTGCCAACTAACTACTATTTTGATTTAACCATTATCTGTTGCAGTTCCGTGATGCCACAATGGCTACTAAACGCCGACCAACGTGTAAATACGTCGCAAGCGCTTGCCGCAAACGCCCTTTGATCTGCGTAAAAAAACCGACACTCGACTGGATCGGAAGCAAGCACCCACAAGCTCACGCAAGCCAAGCCAAACGCCCTTTTTATGGTAGGTTTACACGCTTGCCAAGCGTTGGCAAGCCTCGACAATCGCAAGCAGATAAGTTTGTAGCAGCGACGTGGTGTCCGACCACAGAAGATGGAACCACCACTCCCCGCGTGCGGGGGAAACAAGCACGCCCATCAAAATTCAATTTTCAAGGTAGGGCCTTAATTATGAATTTCAGGAGCCTTCCTACCTTTTTATGCTATTTTAGTCTTCCTAATGCATACTCGCTCGCTTCCTAAATAAATTAGGTACTCAATTTGTGCTCTTATTGGAAGTTCATACAGCCTTATTCAATTAAAAGTATTATATGAACTGTCTTTAGATTCCTGTGAAGGTATTTTTTTTAGACGAAAATTAAATTCCAGTAAAGATTTTCCAGATTTATCGTCATATTGTTTACACCTTGTTAACTATTAGTTACCTACCCTATCCTACACACTTGAAATGTTACATAACTATTCAAACAAATAACGCTTGGCTGTCGTACTTTCAACCAATCAATTATTTTGCTGTCAAAACTTATATCTATGAGGTTTTTACACATCAACATATATAATAATAGACATGCTAAACATCACTCACATTCCTCATTCCAATACTATCGAGTCAAGAGTTAAAGGGGAGTCAAATCTACATTCAAATAAATAAATTGTACCCTAACATAAGGGGAAGTGCAGACATCTATTATAGTAGGAAATTAAATCTGCATGCCGACTGCTCGCAACTCTATTTGCTAATGGAATGCACTCACTTGAAATGGGAACGCCAATAAGTGGTCGGAATTGGGCCACTTGACCATTGTGGAATGGCTAATACCGTTCTTTTTGTGAACCGCAAACCAGTGTTTGAGTTTTGGCTATTTTGGCGGATTTTGTGTTAGATTAAAAAAAAATACAACTTCACTTTCAAATTCAATATACAAGTGAAACTGTGCGGTGTTCAGATGACATCAAAGGAGTCTATTTGTATGTATGAGTATGATGAACAGTTATGAGGTGCAGTATCCAAAAGGAAATAAAAGTAGTTTTCACTTTACCTATTCCAGTAAGTAGAGTTACCATAGAGCTTCTATATTTTTTTCATCGCTTCAAGGCAAAGGCCTCTCTTATATTGTGTCTCAATCTCCAAACTATGCAAGAAAGCAAAAAGTAGGTACCTAATTATCTTGTCAGTAGAACCATAAAATATGATTCAAATTTTAAATTAGACGACGACTCGCCTTAGTGCTGCTAATAATTGAATGGAATTTTATTTCTATGACATTCTATTAAATATTTTTTTACATTGTATTTAATCATTCTTGACATTTTAATGAATAACCCTTGACATTGTATTTGATAATAGTTAACGTTTTCCTTATCCTTGACATTGTGTGGTTTAATTTTGACATAGTTTTAATACTCTTAATTTTAATTCTTTGAAATATTTGTACGCTGGAAACAGCAGAATATTATGGACATCATATTACGTGTAAAGGCTTCTTCAAACAGGCGCGACACGACACGCGACACAAAGGCACCGCAAGTCGCGCAACGAGCGGTGCCTTTGTGTCGCGCGCGATTATATCGTGTGTCGCGCCTGTTTGTAGGAGCTTTAACACCTTTGTAACAACAATATTCTAACAAATAATAACAAATAAATACATTTATTATTATTATAAAATGGGATATTAAGTATTTAATTATGGGCTGATTTTTAAATATCAGTTAACTTAAATGTAAAGAATAAATCTGACAGTTTGACATATTTTTTATACAAAAGCTGTCAATCCACAATATTTAATGCTCCGATAAAAGTTAACTGACCATTGAAAATGAATTGTGTATAAAATTGACAAACTACGTCAACAAAGAATGACAGCTGCGATTTGATTATTCGGACAATTTAAGTTGATAGTCAATTTGTTAAGGAATTAATTTCCCTTACTTTACATTCTGAAAACGATTCATCAGCTTTGAGTAATTCTCACACTACGGTCTCACGCTCACGTCCTAACATCTAATCAAATTACCTCCATACACCACTTGAATCGAGAGCAAAGCTGCTGGATACTCAGATCAGAACTAATGCGTGAGATAGACTCGAAGTATTTTCTCAAAGCCAAGCGGATTACCTTTAATATTTCAACTATTCGCCGAATAAAACATCTACGGGATTTGCATCATATTGGAATGAAATGGTTGCTACCTTTAGAGATTGGAAAGTTGAGAGAACGACGGGATAAGTATATAAGTACGAAGGATTGAGGGCGTGTCTTACGTACCTACCTTTGGTTTCTTAAGTATGTTATTGATACAACAAATTTTGCCCTAGGACAGACTGGATGCAGAAGGCATAGGACAGGGTATTGTGGCGCATCCTGGGAGCGGCTTATGTCCGGCAGTGGACTCCAATAGGCTGACTTGATTCAAGACTAATTTTAACTAGTGACCCGCCCTTTGCGTCCCACGAGTGTAGTCTACAAAATTTGGCAACCTGTCAAAACACTGAAGATTTCTGTTCTATATCTTGGTCAAATATAAAAGTATTATACATGTAAAGACTCCTACAAACAGGCGCGACACGTGATATAATCGTGCACGACACAAAGGCACCGCTCGTTGCGCGACTTGCGGTGCCTTTGTGTCGCGCGCGATTTTATCACGTGTCGCGCCTGTTGATGGAGCCTTAAACCTTCCGGAATAAAAACCAAAATCATCATTGTGTTATTATACAGACAGACACTCAAAGCGACTTTGTTTTATTGGTACTAACTTTTCTATGATGTTCATTCGTTGCCCACTCAATTAGCAATGATCTTGCGCATTCTGTATCATGGGCTTAATTAAAATATGAGCAGTGGTGGCCAAGTGGCAACAGCCGCGACTTACGAGTTATAAGGTCGTAGGTTCGAACTCGGACAAACGATTTGCTTTTGTAAATTATTTCATCACTGCTCTCAAAACGGCGAAGTAGAACATCTTGAGGAAACAAAAATTCGAAGACATGTGACATCTACCAACCCGCATTGGGCCTGCATGATGGATTACGGCCCACTCCCTCTCACCGAGAGGAGGTCTCTGTCCCAGCAGTGGGAAGTTTTTAGGCTGATTAATTACAGTTTCGATTTCAGTCAACCCGGTTTGACTGAAACTGAAGTTCTGCGTGTTTAAGACGGCTCGCAAGTTTTCAGCGTGTGATAGACGTTATGTTCTAAACTTCTGACGTGTTGTCCAAACTAGTGCTATTATGTCAGCTTCTATTCTTGTCTTCCCTTTCTTTCTTTTGTATCATAAACAACAAGCAATCGTTTAATATTTAGACTTTAGACCGATTTTTCAATTATAATGCAAGCTGCCGGTAGATTCTGTAAAAATCTCACCGTGAAAACTTAGGTGAAGCGAGTTTGTTTTTTCTAGGAATTGACACTATTGACAGCTCACTCCACGCTCACTTCACCTAAGTTTTCACGGTGAGATTTCTACAGAATAGCACCGCTGTATCGAACTATGTACACTAGGTACTAAATTAGATGACAACTAACTTAATATGTATAGGTACAAAAAATATTTTGTTTTTTGTTCACATAGGCGTCGAATTGCTCGTCCGCATTGCTGTCATCCGGATCATCACTAAACCGATTTTTATGAAATTTCTATGGTACCAATCTGAAAGCATATCCTTTCAAATAAAAAAGAATTTTCCAAATCGGCTTATTAATAACGGAGTTCTGGCTCTGAGATAACAAACATGAAGAAAACAACCGAATTGAGAACCTCCTCCTTTTTTGAAGTCGGTTAAAAAGAGCACCAATGGAGTTTCTTGCCCGTTTTCCTCCATAGGAATCTACTACTCTTTGAAATGGGCTCCCATAGCTTCACGAAATGAATGACCTTTGACAATCCAAAAGTGCCTGTAAATGGTTTATTGAAATAAATCGTTTGAGTTTCTATACGAAAACGGTCAAACCACCATATTTATTCCCCTAATAAAAGTTAACTGACGATGGACAATCGGCACCAAGTTCAGTTTAGTTGTCGCCCATTAGTAACGTAGCCTGGAATCTGTTACAGGATACAGGGTTATTTTAAATTGGCTAGCTAAACTCCATAGGCGCGATGGGTGGGAATCGATAGATAAATCAAGAAATGAATTAATTTGATGCTTTTTTGTGGGGTCATCGACCACTATTATTGTAGTCACTTGAAATATCACCTTAGAAAATTTTTTTTTTGGGTAAACTCAACAGACGTAATTGGTTTAATTGGGTATCGTAATCTAAACACGATAAAACATACAAAAACAATTTTTCTCTACTCATACTCCAAGTAACAGCGATCGTTGACCTCCCAAAAAAGCATCAAATCTTTATAATTTTTTATTTTATTTTATCGTGTTTAGAAATCTGCGGAGTTTAGCTAGCCAATTCAGATCTGCATCAGGATCTGAATCAGGATCTGAATCTGAATCTGAATCAGGATCAGAAACAGGATCAGAATCTGGATCAGAATCAGGATCAGAATCAGGATCGGAATCAGGATCAGAATCTGGATCTGTATCAGGATCAGAATCAGGATCAGAATCTGGATCAGAATCAGGATCAGAATCAGGATCGGAATCAGGATCAGAATCTGGATCTGTATCAGGATCAGAATCAGAATCAGGATCCTGGATCTGAATCAGGATCTGAATCAGGATCAGAATCAGAATCAGAATCAGGATCAGAATCAGGATCTGAATCAGGATCTGAATCAGGATCTGAATTTGAATCTGAATCAGGATCTGAATCAGGATCAGAAACATGATCAGAATCTGGATCTGAATCTGGATCTGAATCAAGATCTGAATCAGGATCTGAATCTGGATCTGAATCTGGATCTGAATCAGGATCTGAATCAGGATCTGAATCAAGATCTGAATCAGGATCTGAATCAGGATCAGAATCAGGATCGCAATCAGGATCTGATTGTGGATCTGGATCTGAATCTGAATCAGAATCAGGTTCAGAATCAGAATCTGAATCAGGATCCGGATCAGAATCCGAATCAGGATCTGAATCAGGATCGGAATCAGGATTAGAATCAGGATCGGAATCAGGATCTGAATCAGGATCGGAATCAGGATTAGAATCAGGATCGGAATCAGGATCAGGATCAGAATCAGGATCAGGATCAGAATCAGGACCAGAATCTGGATCAGAATCTGGATCTCAATCTGGATCTGAATCTGGATCTCAATCTGGATCTGAATCTGGATCTCAATCTGGATCTGAATCTGGATCTGAATT
Organism: Luperina testacea; assembly: GCA_927399505.1. Classification (NCBI taxonomy): domain Eukaryota; kingdom Metazoa; phylum Arthropoda; class Insecta; order Lepidoptera; family Noctuidae; genus Luperina; species Luperina testacea. The sequence goes on along the minus strand of OV656768.1, from coordinate 8,294,292 downwards.
TGGATCTGAATCTGGATCTGAATCAAGATCTGTATCAGGATCTGAATCAGGATCTGAATCAGGATCAGAAACAGGATCAGAATCTGGATCTGAATCAGGATCTGAATCAGGATCTAAATCAGGATCAGAATCTGGATCTGAATCAGGATCAGAAACAGGATCAGAATCTGGATCTGAATCAGGATCTGAATCAGGATCTGAATCAGGATCTGAATCAGGATCAGGATCGGAATCAGGATCTGAATCAGGATCTGAATCAGGATCTGAATCTGGATCTGAATCAGGATCAGAAACAGGATCAGAATCTGGATCAGAATCAGGATCTGAATGTGGATCTGGATCTGAATCTGAATCAGAATCAGGTTCAGAATCAGAATCAGGATCCGAATCAGGATTCCGAATCAGGATCTGAATCAGGATCAGAATCTGGATCAGAATCTGGATCTCAATCTGGATCTCAATCTGGATCTCAATCTGGATCTGAATCTGGATCTGAATCTGAATCGGGATCTGAATCTGGATCTGAATCAAGATCTGTATCAAGATATGAATCAGGATCTGAATCAGGATCAGAAACAGGATCAGAATCTGGATCTGAATCAGGATCTGAATCAGGATCTGAATCAGGATCTGAATCTGGATCTGAATCTGGATCTGAATCAAGATCTGTATCAGGATCTGAATCAGGATCTGAATCAGGATCTGAATCTGGATCTGAATCTGGATCTGAATCTGGATCTGAATCTGGATCTGAATCAAGATCTGTATCAGGATCTGAATCAGGATCTGAATCAGGATTTGAATCAGGATCAGAATCAGGATCGGAATCAGGATCTGAATCAGGATCTGAATCAAGATCCCTATATGTACCCTATAGCTACCATTTACCGGGTAATAATTGTCTTTCATTGACTCGAATGTGCCCTGGCAGCTGATAGTATGTCATGCTCACTCAAATGTCTCGCTGACGGTGGCATGTGTGTGTTTGATCATTTAGCTCCCTTCAAAATGGTTGAGCTAAATGGTGCTGATTTATGCGTAATGTTCGTGAACGGGCGCCGTCAGTTGGGGCTGGTCATCACTTAGCTGCCTCGGCTTATTTTTAATTAATTTATTTTTGGATTGTAGTTTGTTAAGTACTATTTGTTGTACTCTGGACGCTTTTAACATTTACGTTTTTATTAATTTTTTTACCTCGTTCTCACATTATATAATTTTAAAATCAAAAGTAATGATGTAACTAATATTTTTGTAAAATATCATTTAAAAAGAGTGTCCACGGAGTTTCTTGCCCGTTCTTCTCCATAGGTACCTACGCTTTGGAATGGGCTAGCTTCAAATTTTCTGACTGACCGACTTCTTGACAATTCAAAAGTGCCTGTAAATGGTTTAATTGAAATAAATGCTTTGAGTTTGAGTTTGATCTGAATCAGGATCTGAATCAGGATCTGAATCAGGTTCTGAATCAGGATCTGAATCAGGATCAGAAACAGGATCAGAATCTGGATCTGAATCAGGATCAGAATCAGGATCAGAATCAGGACCGGTCGATTCTGTAAAAATCTCACCGTGAAAACTTAGGTGATGTGAGTTTGTTTTTGCTAGGAATTGACACTATTGACAGCTCACTCCACGCTCACTTCACCCAAGTTTTCACGGTGAGATGGTTACAGAATCGCACTGCTGAATCAGGATCTGAATCAGGATCTGAATCAGGATCTGAATCAGGATCTGAATCAGGATCAGAATCAGGACCGGAATCAGGATCTGAATCAGGATCTGAATCAGGATCTGAATCAGGATCTGAATCAGGATCTGAATCTGAATCTGAATCAGAATCTGAACCTGAATCTGAATCTGGATCTGGATCTGGATCTGAATCTGGATCTGGATCAGAATCTGGATCAGAATCAGAATCTGGATCAGAATCATCAGGATGTTCTTTAGCATCGTTGTGATTTGAAAGTTTAAGACACGAAAAAGCGACAGTTTTTACATGTTGTTTTGTTGTTTTTTTAGAGACATGTAAATTCATAAGATTTAACATGGGAGAAAATGAGATAGGAAGCATTATACAGTGTTTTTGAAGGTTTCACTTCTACCACGTGTGAATTGCACACATGCTGTTTTTTTTTTTGTCTGTGTAAAATACCAATCAATCCAATCCAAATCCAATGCCAATCTCTTTGATTATACCTACGTAGTGCAATGAAAAAAAGAAAAACGCGGACTGACACAGTCAGTGGAAAGATGTGTAAAACTAGTGACGGAGGCTTCTCAAAGCGTCACGGACGCTACAGCTCGGGATGGTTTTATTAGGAACAGATTAAAATCTCGCTCAGAAATGCCTAATTTTGGTCACAAAAACCAGTTCCGTTTTTTTTAAAGTTGCCATTGATTATTTTGTCTTTCAACTATTTTAAACCTTGCTTTAACTCATTGTTGTACCCTTAAATTTAATAAAAACCATTTAAATTTTATTTTTGTATGATTTATAGTTTATATTAGGAACCCCTAAAAATAGCAAATTTGGAAAACTTCAAGGACTGGTAGAGGCCTCAAGATGCCGGATATCTAATTAAATTTTATAATAATCGTAATATATGTGTCAAAACACAACTTTTGATACCTCTTGCGTAGCCGTAGCTCAATTTTTTTTTTTCCCCATACATGAACGGGACACCCTACTGTACAGCCCTGGTATAACAATCTCTGTTCCTCCTATATCCTATAGAACAGGAGTCACCTGTGCACAATCGTCATTGTAAATGCTAAGTACTTTATGTAATTAGATCACGTAGACAGTTTCCACCATAGATATAATTTCTATGGCTTCCACTAATGTGACAGGTGACGCCACCTGTATGAATAGACGACATATATCTGAATATAGATAGGTATGAATTTAACAATAAAGCAACTATGTAGTTAGTCCTGCTCCCTAATTGCGAATCAATCACAATCTGAATCATTTTGAATTATATTGCTAATCCAATGCACCACATGTTCGAAAAATGTATCTGCTCAGCAACGTAAATAACGCAATTATACTCTGTAAAAGATAGCTTGATCTCTGCGACAGCTGTCAGTAAAATCACGCCTATGAAGTTCTGAATTTCATAGTAGTACAGAGAGTACCAGTAAATGTCATACTTTATGGGCATGCCGACCTACTTAGTGATGGGCGATGAATCAACGTGATCACAGACTATAAACTATCGATATTTTAAATAAAACTTAATTTAAAATTAATTAATAAGATTGTTCTAGCGATTCAGAAACTGATTCTGATATGGATTTGGGGTGTACTCCGTTACGAGAATAAATGTATTTTATATTAAACCCAATTAAATATTACATTAGCATCGATAATAGTAAGAAACGTCGATAATTTCTATCGACAATTTTTTATATCATGACAACCCTAGGAATGTCAGTTTGACTTATGTCGCAGAGATCAAGCTATCTTTTACAGAGTATAATGTTGTTGATACCTTAACTAATTTACGATGGTTTCGAATGACGTCGTTATTTCTTTGTTTTCTTTCTTTTCAGGTTATCTCTAGGGGTTCTATTTTTGAACGTATTTCAAAAAGCCAAAAGAATTACTTACCTTAATTTCCGTACCAAAAAAAAAAAAGATTTTTCTAAGGTTTGCCGATTCCACATTTATCAACGTTTCTTTTACCTAACCCTAATTCTACGTTCCGCCAGACTGGCTCAATATTACGAAAGAAGACCTCTCCGTGACAGGCTATGAAGCTTCCTTATTAAGCCCTAGATAATGTAGCGGTTACTTTGTGCTGGTCCACGTAAGACGTACACTCAACTACACGTCCTAATCACAATTTGACATTGACAGTGCCTTTATTTTGTAGCAGTAAGGTCGGCTTTCGTGGTTCAAGTGTTGTCACTGACGTGTAATTGACCGTACCTACATAGGTGTACCTAATACCATGTGATGTTGGTGCTTTATTAAACGTGTAGGCGTAAAACCAAGCAAAATTTACCCTAAATTAGGATTGGGTATCATTTACGCCGAGTCCCTCTTATAATGAACACAAATAGGTCCGTGGATCGCCACTGACTAATTTGGCCGCTTTTTGTTATACCTTTATATTACAAACGGGTATAAAAAGATAATTTTGGAACAAAGAAAGTTTTTCTTAAGGGGGAAGCGCTAAGGTAGCCCGCGAAATTCAAATTTTCTTACTTTTTTTGCAATTTGCTGGTCAGTATTAACACGTTCCCTGTCCCAGAACAAAAATTAAAAAAATATTCGTACGTCCATCGATCATACGTACGTCCATTTTCTTATAAGTTGACAATATTTTTTTAAGGGTTTACATCTATACTAATATCAGTTAAAAAATTGTATATTTTTCAGACCAAAACTGAAAAATAAATTTATGACTCCACAAGGAGTCAAGGACGTGTGAACTAAAAATTGTGTGACTCCTTATGGAGTCATGGACGTACGAGTTTGGCACAAACGTGACTCTTTTGGAGTCATTGGACAGGGAACGTGTTAAGTTGTACGTTGATTAATATATGAATCGCGGCCGTAACTAACATGTATTTACAGAATTATAATCATTAAAGTCATCAACACAACTCTCTAAGACCACGTAAGTCCGAAGAATGATAATTTCATGAAACAGTTATTCTTTGGACTCAAAAATCAAAAGAAGCAAATCATAATTGTTTTAACAGCTCCTAATAGATACCGGACTGTTTGAATTTCGTGCGACAGAGATAACGCTCGACGAAGCCGAAATTAGCCGATTGTCTCTTTCTAAAGGTCGATGTGCAATATTTATCACCGGGTACTGTAGAGTGGAGAAGTTCAAACAGAAACCAATATTATTTCATATCATAATCAGTCTATAATGTTCCCACTGCTGGGACACAAGGCTGCTCTCTGTGTGGGTCAGGCCTTAATCCACCACGCGGGCCCAGTGCGGGTTGGTAGATGTCGAATTTATGATTCTAGAACATTCCGGTTTCCTCACGATGTTTTCTTTCACCGTTTTGAGATCAATGGTGATGAAATAATTTACACAAAGTAAAGCGCCTGGCTAGGTTCAAACTCACGACCTACAACTCGTAAGTCGGGGCCGATACCACTGGCCACCACTGCTCATTATCTTATAGGTAATATTTTCTTACAGTACCCGGCGATAAATAATGCACATCGACCTTGGTTGATTGGTGTATTTTATACAAAGAATAAAAATAATTATTAAAAGAAGCAAATCATAATTGTTTTAACAGCTCCTAATAGATACTGGACTGTTTGTATTTCGTGCGACGGGGTAACGCTCTACGAAGCCGAAATTAGCCGATTGTCTCTTTCCAAAGGTCGATGTGCAATATTTATGTACTGTACACAGACATACCCAGGCACCTCTGACAGACAGCTTTAGGCTCTAACTCTATATTAATGTAATCCCTGCTCTCACACACCTTACTGAAATTCAAATCATTTACGATAACCAATGCTTTGGATCAAACCTGCCTAAAGCGTGTTTGAATAGTTTACCTGTGGCTATTAATATTATACGAAGATTCTCGGATTTCTGGAAACTCTCCCTGAAATGTGTAACGTACAGTAGACTTAGGAATGATCGAGTGAAAATACTAACGTTTAAATACTAACGCCATGTATGGTGAGGTCTTTATTCACTCTAAACTTGTTACAGTTCGACCGTCGAGAGTATGCGTTCCTGCGACCTGGCAGTGCGACAATTCTAGTACCTAGTTAATAAAGATCAAATTCGCAAAACACGTATTCGTTTGTATGAGACTGACAGGTGTCAAGACCACTTTCATTCTCTCGTCGGCCGAACTGTACTAACCCCCTTACTAATAAACGTTGTATAGCCTCTGTATACAACGTATATAACGCTTTGTCTTCTTCTTTCGAAAGTCAAATTACTGACGACAGAAAGAGACAAATCGGTGTGTAACCACGGAATAGAAAAAACAGTGGAAGTACCTTTAGACTTCCTTAATATGGGAACCAGTGTCGCCAAACTCACACATTTGCAAATTAAAATGTACATTGCAATACAGAAAACGATGATATAATTGGTTACAAATTATAAATGCAACTATGGCGAAAAGTTTATTCATTGTTGTTCAAAATTAGGTCTTATTACAACTCATAGTGTGTAACTATTCATCTGATATAATACGTTTAGTAGTAAGTGTTTTATAAATTGTACTCATCATAATTCTTCTGGCTTTATCCCAATTTATTTTATGTCGACGCAACATGCCTTTTTCTTCCATACTTCTTCTTTTATTAATTGTAATATTACCTGACCATAATGAAGTCTCCTGCCTATTTTCTAAAAAAGATACCGTTTAAAATTTTCTTCATTTGACTCATAGCCAACTGTTGCCAACTTCATTTATTAAGATAGTGGTAAGCAGCCATCATTAAAACCCCTTTAATTTATCCAAAATTATATTTGAAACCTAACGAAATAAACCTCATCAAAGTAAAGATCATAAAGAACTTCAAACTTTTAAAATTCTCCTTTTAGTAGAATTAAGTAAGACTGGAAAAAGGTGACCTATTCTCACTCATCTACATAGATGCATGTAACTCCTGAAACCACAACCCCTTTCACACCACACAGAAGAAAAATAATCAACACCACTGAAATTTATTTATCGACGATATCCCCCGCAATTTACAACTTACAAATACCATGGTTGTTGGGTACTTGTGGTATATTTCATAAAAATTCAAATGTGTACCGCTTCAATATTATCACGTAGTCACGTCATAAAATTGTGTGGTGTCGTTCACCCCTTGCAGGGTCGAGGGTTGTCACTGAATAGTTTTATTAAAGATTCACACACATCTCGCGAAGTTGGTTTTTTATTACGCGCCCTATATTTTTTGGAATCATAGAGAGATCATGTGCGGTATGGATTTGAATGTGGATATGTGGAAAATATAGATGTGTTTTCGTATGATGACTGTGTTTTGAGTAAACAAACAATTTTTTGTTTATTTTGTCATCTTTAATTTATACAAACTTCCGTTCACGTCAAAATAGCAACACCAACAACTACTTACAGTCCTGATACAATGCGTTCCTAACACTTATCAGAGCGACAATTCCAGTAGCTAATATCAAATTCGCAAAACACGTATTTGTTTGTATGAAACTGCCAGATGTCAAGTACGCACACTCTCGTTGGCCGCACTACATTTTTGACATAAAAGCAAAACAAAACAAAAAAGGTTAAAAGGATCTCAAGGTAAGAACTATTATATTATCTAAACAGTTATTTTCACAAGCTTCGTTGCAACAAAGCGCTCGGGTGCTTATTTTGTTTTTTGTAATATGACTTCAAGACATTTTAATTAAATTACATTTTCACCCTATCCTGTTCATCGAACTCCGAATCATTTAGAAGCACATAGTAACACAATAACATTTTAGATGAACTTAAAGTGGTTTTTACAGCACCATAACATAAATTTACGACTATTTTGATTTTTATGACTGCTATTATTTACTTCCGGGTACATACAATGTTGCCGGTTGCCTATTATAACACCTACGCCACACGGGAATTCGGAGATCCGTAGTATAAAAGTTATTGAAACGTCGCTAAATCCACTTAGTTTTATGACCTGGAAAATGCGATACGATGTGCTTCGCAGTGGGGCGCTTGGTATGTACGCATGTGACGAGATTTCCTTATTCGTTGCTACGGTTACCGAGAGGGGATTGAACTAGTTTTTCATCTGCATTTATGTTATTTCTTTGAGAGTTGTTAGCTATTTAATAAATAAATGAGAAACCTTTCATGGTAATACCACCATAAAAAGTAAGTTAGTGAGTCAAAATATCGACTAAATTATAATATCATAACACAATATGACCGTTCTATTTTCTGAAGAGTTCGACAGAGGTGTAAGTATTATAAGTAATTTATTATAATAATATATTATGATAAGTAACACACACATTTCGCAAGAAAAACTGAACTATTTTTAGTCAAAATGCTAAATTCCACTCTTCTTTTCTTCGTCGTTCCGTAAAACGGTCCCTCAGACAGGCGCGACGCGACAGCGCGATGCGACTTTAGTAGAACTATTTCCATGAAGTTTTCATAGAAATTGTTGTAATATAGTCGCGTTACGCTGCCGCGCTGTCGCATCGCGTCTGTTTGCGAGAACCTTAACTGACTAGGATTCCAACCACATTTTAACATCAAATCTTTCACAAAACTCACTTTTAAATCCGCAAACCTACATTGCCAGTAGCTTGGCAACAGTCGCTGTGTTGCCAGCAGCAATTAAAAGCTAAACGACAACAAATCATCTTAAATTTTTCTTTCTCGTACTTGGTAAACTAAGCTGTGTACTCACATACCGGGAAAGGTTGCGCTGGGAAAATCGGTAAATATCTACATTGCGAATAGGGATGATTTTAAAACATTTCGATTTGAATCGGAATCTGGGTCAAAGTGGGCCTGGTTCCCAAAAGAAATTACTTGCTAATTCCCTAGATGAAATTCCTAAGAAGGCTTAACTGTTCAAATATTCATTGTCTATTGCCATCCACTAATTTGCACCATCAATATCATACCATCCACTTTATAAATCCCCCAAGGGACATGCCAAATACGCTAGAACGCACCAGTGTGTGCGTTCTAGCGGAGATCCCGGGTTTCCCCTCCAAATGTAGATCCCAGAATGCAAATCTATAATTTGGTGATTTTAGTCGGTAAGAAAGAAGAAATAAAAATGGAAGAAAATACCTTTATTTGCGATAAACATATTCAGATATGTACCTATAACCCCTCACTTTACCCAGGCAATGGTTGATTCGCGTTTGATAATTCGTTTAGTTACTGAATACACGGTCTAGTAAAGTGCGTAGGTGATAAGTTTTCAGATAGTATTCTGGAGACCCATCACCTTAAGTTCAAACCGCATCTGGGTGAGTCAACACTAAAATTCCTAATTTCACATTAAATTCCTTGAAGTAAGTTCTTCTGATTAGCGCTTACTTAGCTCTAAATTTCAGTCCTTGATGTAAATGCTTGTAGTAAAAGCAGAATGCCGTCAAATATGAGGCGCCCTTGTACCAAACGAAAAGTCCGCTCTCACCACCATACCTAGTGTATTTAGAGGAGAATTTAATGCTTCTCCTATATTGCTAACTATTTTTTACATTGATTCCAAAATAATAAATTAATACGACGCAACGCGAACGTCGCAACGCGTGACCTAAAAAGTTTTAAAGACACACATAAAAACATACCTAATATTTATAGTAAATCGGTGTCGGTATGTCCTTACAAATTATCTTCTTCATTTAAATGTTGTTGGCAAATAAATTAGCATAATTAATTATTAGCAAATTTAACCTATAGTTTTACGTAGTAGCAACATTCGGTAATGAAGTGCAATGACAGTGATTTATGAGAAAATACGTACAAAAGTCATTAAAAATACTTTTATTTTTGTGTCCGAAATTCGGGAATCTTTTTCATAATAAAAACGCAAATCGAAAAGCGCGGGAATCGTCGAATTTGGCGGACGTGATTTTTCTTTCGGATTTTTTAAATAACGCAAAACTTTTGAGATTGGAGATAAGTTGTGTAGATTTTTGTAGATATTGATTAAGCTAGTTATTTTTATTGTCTGTGTATATAATTCTCCACATTTAGGGTAAGTTTTTTCATATTTTATTTTATTCTGCCCGATGGACAAGGAACCACCCGATCCGGGGGGTAAAGTCCCCTCGGTTGGGCTTAATATAACTATTAATGACGAATCTAGTATGGATACTGATGCGTCCACAGCCAGATCGGAGCGGAAAAGGACTAGAGCTCCACGCAAAATGTGCAAACACTGCAATAAAAGAAGGAGACATGGTCACTCTTCAGGAATTAATAAAGAGGCAGATTGCCATTGCGAGAATGAATCAGTAGTAGTTCCTCTGGAAGTCACTCCACGTTCTGTGGATGGTCCCCAGACTGAGATTCGTCCCACCTCAGAACTTCCCCAGAAGGCGCCACAGGTTGCTAGGGCTTTGTACGAAGCCACAGACCTGTCGCCATATGTTGTACATATCCAAAAAAATATTGATGTAGAAAACTCTGCTCAATCATTACACCCAATTTCTTTAGGGCATTTTCTTAAAAAACGTCGTTACAATAATATTGTCAATGGTTCTTTAAAACGCATCGGTCGAAATAGGATTTTATTAAGCTTCTCTCATTACCTAGATGCAAACTTTTTTATAAATGACCCTTGTTTGGCAAAAGAGAAATTGAAGGCATTTGTTCCATCTATTAATGTGTGTCGTATGGGTATTATTAAAGGTGTACCTACCGAATGGTCTCCCGATGAAATAATGGAAAATGTGACTGTTCCCACTGGATGCGGTAAAGTTATTAAGGCAAGGCGTTTTAATTATAAAGTGCACGAACCGACCCCTGTCTGGAAACCATCTCAAACAGTCGTGCTCACCTTTGACGGTCAAATTTTACCAAAACGTGTGTTTTGTTGTTACAATTCTATGCCAGTAGAATTGTACACATTCCCAACAATTCAATGTTTTAATTGTTGTCATTTTGGTCATACAAAGGTACAATGTAGGTCGAACCCTCAGTGCTTCAAGTGTGGGGAGAAGCATTCTGCTGACACTTGTAGTATTGAAGACGAAAGTGACGGTAAATGCTGTAATTGTAGTGGCATTCATTACGCCATTAACAAAAAATGCCCAGAGTTTGAGAGACAAAAATCAATTAAGCACTATATGGCCCATAGCTGCGTATCATATGCTGAAGCGTCGCAGCTGCATCCCCCAATCTCCAAACTATATGCAGATGTGGTAACATCTGCTCCTTTACACACAAATAATAAATTTTCTTCTTCACGACCTTCGCCAATTTCACCAAACACATCAAATTTCACATCACACAGAAAAACAGTATTCCTAAAACCTCGAGATCCCCCACAAAATGTCAAGGGGTATGACCGGGCAGCTCATCAAGAACTTATTAATAATGAAGTTTCAATGTCAGGTAATGGTGTTGCTTTGCAAAATAAAACAACAACTAATAATAATGAAAGTCAAATTTTAAACTTAATTATCATGCTAATTAATACTTTATCTAAAAATAATATCATTGAACCGTCCAACGTTGCCATTATAATTGATACGCTGTCTAACTTATTTAATATTAACCATAATGGATCCAAATCAAACCAAGATTGTTCAGTGGAACAGTCGCAGCATTGTGAATAAAAAATCTGATCTGTACTATATAATAAATAAATACAATCCCTTCGCAGTCGCTCTCTGTGAGACATGGCTTAAACCGGGGTTCTCTTTTAGAATTCCTGGCTATGCTTGTCTAAGAACGGATAGAAGCGATGGGTATGGCGGTGTCGCCATGCTTATTAAAAATAACTTGTCTTTTCAGTCTTTTCCTCTTCCAAGTCTCAGTGACGATATATCTGCCATTGCTGCTATTGGAAATAAAATCTGTATAGTATGTATTTATTATTCCCGCCCTACTGTAAATATTCTTTCTGAAATTAATAACCTATTTACAGTTTTACCTAAACCATTTTTGGTAATGGGCGATTTTAATACACAGCATCAGTCTTGGGGAAGTTCTAGTTCCAATTACTATGGGGAAAAGTTATTAGAAATACTAGACTCAAACAATTTGTGCATTTTAAACACATGTCTCCCAACACGCCAAACAAATCCAGATGAGGGAATAAGTGCTCCTGATCTCTCAATCTGCACACCTGATTTAGCATCAACATTATCCTGGTCTCTTTTACCGTCTTCTCATGGTAGTGATCATTTTCCTATAATCATTTCTTTTCCAAATAAAAAACTAGATGCTTGCATTCCAATACAACCGCGCTTAAAGTACAGACTTCATAATGCAGACTGGGATAAATACAAAAATTGTGTGGAAGAAAGAATTTCTGCTTTATCTAATTCGTTACTACAAGATCCTCAGTTACTATCTAATGAAATTACAAGAATTTTAATAGAGATAGCAGATAATACTTTCCCTATTAAGAATGGTGCGACAGGCAAAATTCCTTCACCACCTTGGTGGGATGCTGAGTGCACTCGGGCCATTAAAAAAAGAAAAGAAGCTGAAAAAAATTATTGCCACACTATGACTCGTCACAATTTTGACATTTATCAAGAAGCTGCTCGTACAACTCGTAAGCTCCTTAGGAAAAAGAAATATGAAGGTTGGCAAAGATTTTGTGCATCTATCTCTCCAGAAGTTAACGCATCTGTAGTATGGCGAAATATCAGGCGATTCAGGTCAGCATTCAGGGACACAACATCCTCAAAACTGCCATTAGAGTTGGCCAATGAGTTCATGGATCATTTAGCTCCTCCTTCAGTCCCAGAACAGAGATCTTTAATGCATTTTCCCGATGTTCCTATTTTGGATTCCGAATTGAACTCTCTCTTCACACTAAGTGAGTTGAAAGGAGTCCTTTCACATGTTAAGGATACAGCTCCTGGTGAAGATGGTATACCATATTCATTTATAGCCAATCTGTCTGACTCTGTACTTTTAATATATTTAGATCTCATCAATACAGCTTTTATATCTGGCAACATCCCATCAAGTTGGAAGTCTCAAACAATTATCCCTATTCTGAAACCAAACAAACCTTCTTCTAAAGTTACTTCTTATCGACCAATCGCACTTTCAACAGTTCTTGTTAAAATTGTTGAACATCTCATTAAGAATCGTTTGGAGTGGTTTTTGGAAAGCAAAAACATGCTAGCAACATCACAGTTTGGTTTTAGGAAGGGTAAGAGTACGATTGACAGTCTTAGTGTGTTCACAACTGATATTCGCTTAGCCTTTTCCTCAAACAACTCTGTAATTGCTGCCTTCCTGGATATAAGCTCAGCTTATGATAATGTCCTAGTATCAGTCCTGGAACAAAAGCTGAATTTATTACAAATTCCAAAAATGCTGTCTAATTTTATAATTAATATGCTTTCAGAGAGATCTTTAAATCTAGATATTGAAGGGTGTACATTTACCCGTTTAGTATGGAAAGGTCTCCCTCAGGGTTCTGTACTTAGTCCACTTCTCTATAATGTTTACACTTACGATTTAGAATCCTCTCTAAATGAGTCAGTACAAGTTCTTCAATATGCAGATGATTTACTTCTTTATTTATCTGGTCATTCTGTTGTGAATATTTGTACTTCCTTAACCTCTTCTTTATGTTTACTGAAGACATGGTTGGAAACCAATGGTCTATGCCTGTCAATTGATAAAAGCAATATAGTCTTATTTACTAGAATGCAGAAGCCTCCAGCAGCTACAGTAACTTATGATAATATCTCTATGCCGGTTAAAAATCAAGTAAAATTTTTAGGCCTTATTTTGGATACACATCTTACAGGTTTACCACACTGTGATTATATAGCTGCTAAATGTGAACGAAATATCAACATAATTAGATGTCTTGCTGGTGTGTGGTGGGGAGCACATCCCTTTTCATTAAAACTACTGTACAATACCTTGATTAGAAGTGTATTGGACTATGGGACCTTTTTGCTGGAACCTGCTAATGTTGCTGGCCTTAAGAAATTGGAAAGAATTCAGTCCAAGGCACTTAGAGTAGTTTCAGGTGCAATGAAAAGCAGTCCTATTAATTGTCTTCAGGTGGAATGTGGAGACCCTCCGCTTCATTTGCGACGTCAATTTTTGGCTGATAGATTTATGGCTCGGTGTCTGCAATTTACTTATCATCCTTTGCGAAATAGACTTTCTATTCTCTCTGAAGAAGTTACTTCATCCACTTACTGGAGGCACAAGGATACTCCGTGTTTAGTTAAAAGCTTTAGAAAATACAATTTAATCGAAGCTCCTTGCCACCAATCTCAATTTCTTCCTATATATATCATTGTAATTACAGTTCATTAATTATATCACCAAACATCCACTATAACCTTAACATTTACCGAGATGACGTATGTCATAACATTAACTTCAACTTCACTATGGATAGAGACTGGAAGGGTTGTCAGCTCCTGTTTACAGATGCTTCGAAGCATGGAAGAGACACATGTGTGGGAGTAGGTGTATACCACTCCCAATATAATGTCGTTCAAAAAATAAAGCTCCCGCCCGAATCATCTGTATTTACGGGAGAATGTTACGGTCTATTCAAAGCTGTCGAATATATACTTCTTATGGGCTTAAGGAATTCACTTATTTTAACTGATGCAAGGAGTGCCTTACAATCTTTGGCCAGATTTCCTTTCTATTCTCATAATTCTTTTATTATATTTGAAATACGTGAACTCCTCCACAGGTGTTCTATTAAGGGATATTCAGTGCATTTTGCGTGGATACCCTCACATTGTGGCATTTTAGGTAATGAGAGAGCAGACCAGTTAGCTAATGATGCCGTATTAAGTGGAGACGTTTTTCCGTACAAAAACAACTCCCAAGATCTGGCTGCTCTGCCCAGGGTTTATCTACAGGAATCCTGGGGTCAGCTTTGGTCGGGGCAATCGGTGAAAGGGAGATTTTATTGTAATATTCAGCCATCCATTCCTGTCAAACCTTGGTTTAGCAAGTACAAGCTAAGCAAAAAGATTTCAACAATATTAATACGTATGCGATTGGGTCATGTGTGCACTCCAGCTCATCTTGCCAGACTTGGCATTGTGCAGAACCCTGAGTGTGAATGTGGCACTGAGGTGGGAGATCTGAACCACTTTATTTTTGCCTGTCCCCTTTATGACCACTCCTCACTTTTCCAAAGCCTTGTTTCCCTCCGAGTCCCTTTTCCCACTTCTATCTCATGTATTTTATATAATTTTAATGTAGATATTTATAAAACCATAGCACTTTTCCTTGTAAATAATGATATATCTATTTAAACGTAAATTTTAATATGTATGTACATAATTTATTATGTAGTTTTTGGTTTAGTATAAAGACGCTCCGATTAGGCCTTTTTGTTGGGTCAATGGTTGCGTTAAATGATTACATTTTCTGTTGTATTGTATTTTCTTTAATAACAACTATTCTCCTTTCCGTTTCCAAATTTTCCTTTGTAATTCCTTTTATTATTTCGCGAGGTATCGATTCTTACGTTTTGCTATAATCAGTTTAAATATTGTCAGTGGCAATAAGCACGAATAGTGCAACGCCATAACAAAAAAAAAAAAAAAATCGCAAATCTAATTTAAAAATAAAAATACGAGTAATTTTATGAACTACATTAATTCGTTGTGACAAGCTCCTTTTGAAGTTGGTAGGGTCTCACGGCATCCTCCTTTTATAGGCTTTCTGTAGTCTTTACCTACTTACTGGTAAATATTCCGCCCTGGTAGGTTAGAAGAAGCTTGCAGAGATTTCTCAAACTCAAAGCATCTATTTCAATTAAACTATTTACAGGTACTTTTGAATTGTCAAGGAGTCGGTCAGTCAGAAAATATGAAGCTAGTTGCCCATTCCAAAGCGTAGGTACCTATGGAGAAGAACGGGCAAGAAAATCCATGGACACTCTTTTAAATTATATTTTTACAAAAATATTAGTTACATCACTGATGTTGAATTTATAATTATACTAGCGACCCGCCCCGGCTTCGCACGGGTGCAATGCCATTTTTACTTATTTACTTTTTACATTTTTAACTAACTTTTTTTTTTTTTTTTTTCTTTAATTCGTAACTTACTTATAATTACTGATACGTTGTCGCGCTGAAAAGCACGTTTTTATAATAAACGCGTCCGATCGCTGCTAAATTCAAAGTGCTATAGGGAAAACCGCGGCCTCAGACGCGCTATTTATAGGCACGCTCTTGCCGCACCGGGCGGCCGGCCGGTACCGCCGCAAACGCTACGTCCCGCAATTTTTAAATCTGTAATATCTTCGAAAATATTCACTTAAATCATACAGTGTAAAGGGCCATATAGATCTATATTAAATGAAAAATGTATTTAAGGTATTCAATTGGTTAAGGATTAATGCTGTATTGGTTAAAATCGCTTCGAAAATTAGCCATTATTTGTCGTAAAAAGTAAATGACAAAAAAAAGTTATTGTGGGTTATCCATAAGAGATAGACATATACCATCACGGACTTTTCTGTAGACCTTTTCAATGTGTACAATACTTAGTACATTATTTTGATAAAACTCGTAGGGTTCAGCCTGCGTTTGCAATGTAAGCGGAAAAAATGTAATTATTTACGACATCACATTAGAAACCTCAAAAATAACAGTACTTCTCCACTATTTAATGGATGTTATTATACATATAAACCTTCCTCTTGAATTACTCTATCTATTAAAAAAAACCGCATCAAAATCCGTTGGGTAGTTTCAAAGATTTAGGCATACAAAGGGACATAGGGACAGAGAAAGCGACTTTGTTTTATACTATGTAGTGATGTGAGAACCATGTAAAAAAGACGTACGCGTTAAAAGCGTCCAGACTACTACAAATAGTAACAAAACAATCCAAAAATAAATTAATTAAACGTAATCCGAGGCAGCTAAGTGATGACCAGCCCCAACTGACGGCGCCCGTTCACGAACATGACGCATAGATCAGCACCATTCAGCACAACCATTTCTGTTTTAGATGGTCTTGTTTTCCTACAAGTAGGTACTAGGTGGGGTCAAAGTTAGAAGTGTCGTGAGAAGCAGCTCGTCCCTAATTCACTATCACCACTTAATGATTCCTTCCTTCGAAAACACGTCAATTCCTTACTTAATCACGACATCTGCAATTTGCGTATTATCTATGACATAATGAACGACACCGCGCGAAAAAACGCGAAGTTGGTGTGGTTTGAACTGTAAAGTTTGAAAAATCAGTTCTTAATTCACAAGAATATATACCTACTTATGTGGTATCATTTTGTTCTTTTCTCCAAAGTCAGTACCTATACCAATGCCACAGACACACTAGAGTGCCTCTGACACTCAAGGCATAGACAAGTAATGAGGTTACGTCTGGCGCAGATTGAAAGATATTTATTTTTTATTTTGTTATTTGCTATTATTTACATACTATTTATTTATTTGTGTAAATGCCCGTGACATCACAGCGGGCCCTATCAGAATACCAGCGCTGCAACATTTATTTTTTAAATGTCGTAGCATCATGCTGAGATAGGAGCCTTTTGGCCTCGTATAGGACTTTGTTTCATTTTTGTTTTGTTACTTTTTTTTTATATATAACTTGGTTTTTTATTTTGCTGTATTTAGTTTGTGATCTTCCTGTACGAGTCGCAATAAATACTTTTTCTTTTCTTTTCTTTTTTCTTTTCTTTTTTTTTCTACCTGAGCCAGCAGATTGAAGGACTGCCAGACAGGTGACATCAAACGCTTCCAATAAAGATCGAAAATACCAACTTTTTTACGTTGACGCGGTTCGTCTCTGTTAAGGGAATAGTTAGGGGGCTGAGTGAAAATCTGTGTCGTGTTTTTGTCGCCTCTCAATACAAATCAAGCCTAATGTCCCGGAAATCGCACTTACGGAGAGCCTAGTATATTTTGGCACGCGGTGACGTGAAAATCTGGTCTAAAATGTACAGAACTTGACTCGCTTTTGACGTTTTCTTTTGTAGGAACTGCCGTCATGAGATGCCAAGGTATGCTGGTTGCCGATAGATAACGTTCCCTTATAAAAACTGCGCCACAGACGAACAAATTTGGCGTCATATTTCCGCGACAAATTCCAACTTTTTAGCTTTATCTCGTCGTTTGGGTAAAGTTTTGTTAAGTGTTTGTGTTTATTTTTATGAAAACGATACAAATTTATGGATACAATATGTGTTGGTAGGTATTGCGATCATTCGTATAAAGAGTGAATTTTTAAAGTGGGCGTCGACGGCCAAATCCGAAACTATGAGGAAGAGCGAAAAGTACTTAAAGGAGTCGCGGGCTCGATTTTGATGAAAACTAAAACTGCATCATTGGATTTTTGAAAAATCAATATTTCTAGCCAGGAATAGAACCTATTGATTGTGAAAAAAAAAACACACGGCAAACTTAAGGAAAATGTTGGATTTCAATAAAATGCTTCTTATTTTTCAAATATTCATACTTCATTACGTGTACGCAGAATGCCGACTTCTCAAATTATTAACATACACCCGCAGCGCAGCCACCTTCACAACATTATGTTCTAAATTCAAATTTTTATGATGATCTTTGGAAAATATTCTAAATAGAATCAATAAAGTTGTAATGCTCAATGCAGTACATTCCTTGAGACGTCGAAACCAGCTATGTATTGAAAACAATCGTTATCATTTTGAACAATGAATCAGTTAAGGTTTAGTTAGGGTTTTGAAGGTAACAGAAAAATAAGTATTTTGTTAAAAATGAGCTCTTTTCTTTAGTTTGCCATATGTTGAGAGAGTATAATAATTATGAAAAAAACAAATATATATGAAAAACTTCCCAGAATTCGATCCTTACTAGCGACACTATCGAGTGGTGCTTTTTTTTTATTTTTCAAAAATCCAATGAGGCAGTTTTTGTTTTTATCAAAATCAAGCCCGAGACTCGTTTGAGTACTTTTCGCTATTCCTCATAGTTTCGGATTTGGCCATCCACGCCCACTTGGAAAATTCACCCTGTATACTTTACCTATTGCATTATATTATATCTCGAAGACTCATGGATAACGCGTGGGCTTGCACAAGGACGACCGCCAGAGTTAATACTTTGTGTTTTAAAGTAAATAAATTCTATATGAGATGAACTTATTTTTTTTGCTTTATAGGAAGTGGCCTATTTGAAGGGTAAAAAATTACCCAGTCGCGTATTATTTCACAATATCATTTTATAGGTACGCTAGTAAGTACATAGATTACCTACTTTCTGAGAAAAATAATCATCTGAAGGCACCCTATTTCCTCTCAAAACCAATCGCACCAACATAATTAGAAGCCAGACCGTAATAAAATACCTACCTTTACAGGTAAGTACAAACCCATACGCCCGCGCCACTACCCCAAACAAGCTAATTGAAATACTCTAGCCAACTTTGAGAAAAACAATGTGCGGTTAGAAAAGGTTTATTGAAATCTATCAGGTACGATTTAAATGTTACATGGGAGGGTACTTCATAAACAATGCATGCGTAGGTTCGGATTACTCAAATGGGGCTTTTGTTTAAGACATGGAGTAGGTAACAAATGGAATAATACAAAGTGATGTTGGCGCGCGCTCTCTGTTATAAACAGCTGTGTATCCTTTTGTTTTAACCTAATTCCGATCCAGCCTGTCCCTTGCTGCCCTCCCCCAGCGACGCCCTAAGCTGAGCTCCGTACCCCACTATCCCACGTGTAATCACTTAGTTTTTAAGTCCTGGCTGAAGGCCTTAATTTATTGAGGCACCCACAGGCAAATCCGGTTATGCAGATGACAACTTCCTAGATGACCTGCAAGATGCCATTCCCAAAAAGTTTTAACTACTTATAAATATTGGCCATGCAGGAATATTGGCAGTTATTATTATAGTGTGGGAAAATCTAAAATCAATACCATAAAAACAAAAAAAACAAATAAAAAAATACAGCAAAAAAATACAATATTAGTACATTACGATATTAGTGCGTAAAGATGGTTATAACATGCGAGGCGGAATTTCAGCCCGAGCCGAAGGCGAGGGCGTAATTGAGCCGAGCATGTTATAACCATACGCACGTATATCGTACGACGTTTTTTAACACATTTGCGAGGAAACAGAAAAAAAACATTTTATATTTTGTTCATTTTTAATTATTGAAACAGTGAAATTACAATTGTTAAAATGATACGTAGTTGTAGTTGGTTTTTTAATTATGTTTTTATTATTATTATTACTATTCATAATGTCATTGTTTTGTGTTAGGGTAAATGTTGGAGACGACGAAACTTCTTGAAAGGCGGCAGAAGAGCATTGTAATTCGTCATTAGTTTGTAAATAAAAAAGTATCATCAGTAGAAGAGGGGCGCGGCTCAGGGCAAAACTTCTTCGTTTGTGGCTCCAAATTTATTGTCTGAGTTATTTTGGCACTTATATTTGCTTTGTTTTGGATGGAATCTTTAAATTACCGAATAAACTGTTTTTTTTAATTTTAAATAAACTCAATCTGTGAATGCACACTGTTGCTTTCCCGCCATTTTAACAACGCGCTAGCGCTGCCTACTGACTGGCGCCGCGCGGCGATTAGTTCGAAATTTGAATAGCAACAGCGCGCTGCTCACTAGCTGGAGTCACAGCTGGAGTCGTGCGGCGGCGATCAGTTCCAAATTTGAAAAGGCAAATAATGCTGTTATGGAATTTGTATGGACTATAACTTAACTATTTGCTTTGGTAACACACGCGTTTTTTATGACCCTCTTTACATATTTAAAACCGGTGGAATTACATCAGCTTTACGAGCAAGGGTGTTAAAAAAATATATATATATATATTGGTATTGGTTGGTTGGTATTGGTTGGTATTGGTTTTTTTTTATATTTTTTTTCATTTTTTTTTTTTTTTATTTATTTTTTTTTTTTATTTATTATATATATATATTGGTATTTCCAATATCATTACAGCATTGTGGCGTACTGCAATAACATAGGTAACTATTTACTACTAGAATCAATTCTATTTTTTTGTAAATTTTGACTTCAATAGTGCCTTTTATGATTTGCCTATTTGAAATAAATGATTTGACTTTGACTTTATTTTCTCGCACACCTTAAAAAGAACTTTAATCTTACGTGGAAATAAACAAACTAGTACATACATATGTGTGTATTTCATTTATTTACTTCTCTGTAGTGCAAAATAAAGGTCCACTCCTCGTGTGCCCGATTTTAGTGTCGTTCAAAATTTACGATGGCCCACCAGTTTGAAAGTTTACACTCACCCGGAACTCGTGTGTTTATGGCCTAATACTACCAGCTTTTAGTTTTCAAGGCTTTACCAGAATACAACTTTTCGGACGCCATATTTTTAACTATAAACGAAGGTCTTTAGAGTAAACCTATATTTCCTATTTTAGAAGCTTATTTTTGTGCGCATTTTATAAATAAATAACAATAGTATTCACTAAGTTTTCACGGTGAGATTTTTACGGAATAACACCGCAGATATGTTTACCATCAGTTTGTAAATAAATATCTAAGTTGTAATCTGTGGAAATTGTAGTGGGTAGTATATTTGTTAAATTAAATGCTCAGTTATTTCCGTTTATTTTTAATATACTACTGTTTGTTTTCCCTTTTGAAAAACAAAATAAAAAGACATGCATAACAAAAATTCAAAGTTGAATTATATGATGAAAATATGGACGCCTGCACCAATTAATGAAAGCAGTCTGACACAAAGTCGTGTCACTTGTCAAAAGTGTTAGAGGCGCTCTCTCTTGCCGGTCGATTCTGTAAAAATCTCACCGTGAAAACTTAGGTGAAGTGAGTTTGTTTTTGCTAGGAATTGACACTATTGGCATCTCACTCCACACTCACTTCACCTAAGTTTTCACGGTGTATTTTTACAGAATAGCACTAAAGTTCTATCTGTCAATGTGCTATCATTATCCGATACGGTTGTAACAAATTAGTTCTATTAAGTTAACATTGACAACATGCCAATGCCATGCATGCTTTGCATGCATTGCCCTTGTTAACATTTCATCAATAACTTTGAATGTTTACTATCCTGAGTAATACCGGCAAAAATTATATTTATAAATATAAAGACACTAGCTGCATCAGATTCTTAGAGCTTAAAAATTCAGACAATTTCAAGGAATAACTTAAATGGTCGGTACAAATCGGATTAGCTCAACGTCAGCACATAAATTATGTAAACTTTACCCAAAAATCGATGACACATCAGTCAGTGGGTCTATAGGTAAGCTGAGTTGAGCTACTGGTAAATGTTATGCTGTGGATTTCGTCTCAAATTATAACAAATGGCTCCATACATTACGTTGTCTGGCTAAGCCCGCGAGCCGGGACCCCGCTGGTGGGTAGAAGGTAAACTGGTGGCAATTTCACTTTGGCCCCTTTATCGGCGATGTCAGTTTGTGGAGCTGACATTATTTATGACTGCAGAAAGTGTGAACTTTAATTTGGTACATCCCTAGGGTGTAGGCTTTTATGCACGTGAGGGCAACGACTTGCTTGCGGTTTTGTTTGGCGAGACATGGCTTTGTTTTCAGTAAAAAATAAATAAGAGAATGCAGGAAGTGAAAGCTCTCCTTTCAGGGAAAATTTAATACTTATTTTTTCAATGAAATATTCTAAATATCTCTCTTATCAAAAAGAATACTTGAAACATTTATGTAACTTCTATTTCAAACCGACTTGTTTGCATAGCTAGTCCAAATTTTGTTTACCAAACAGTCGAATTTCCACATCAATGATTTTTAATATAAGAAACATTATTAAAAACGCTTAGAAGCACATATCACACAATACAAGAAAATACAAACAAACATGTTTTATTACAATCGGAACTCTGTCGTACGTTGTCGGCATTGAATATTCAGATTCCCAAATGACAATGCTTAGTGGGAAAGCAAATATCGGAGAAGAAACATGCATGTATCTTACAGAAAAAAGTCTTAAAGAATGTCATACTTCACCCCTTGTTTACATTAGGTATTGACGCAAAGTAATCGGAAAGGGAAATGTTCCGTATTGACAAAACGTGCCTCTCGCCAAAATATATTAAAAATAATCCTCCACGCATTTTGCCTGACAACGAAATTGAAAAGGATTGAAAAAAAAATCGGAAAAACAAAATTTTTACCGGGAGGAAATTATTTTCCTGTTTGATCAGAATTATTTTTCGATAAGTTAGAATGCTTTCCATTCCCTCGAACATTTTTTATTTTTTTATGACATTTTGATAGGTGAATTTATCGAACATGATATACAGCCGATCTGTTCGCTAAAAACCTTATCGTAAAAACTAATTGAGCTTGAAGTGAGCTTGAAGTGAGCTGTTATTGACAGCTCTCTTCAAGCTCACTTCACCTAAGTTTTCACGGTGAGATTTTTACGGAATAGATCTGCCGGTCTGCACTCTTCGGTTAATTAATTGAGATAAAATAACTGATAGTGCTATATTAAGGTACTCAGGGGTAATGTTGTTAAACTCTCAAATGCCATTCCTACTGTTAGTGTATTACGCATTTACCCCGATATTATGTATGTATAATGTATATGCATATGCATAACCTGTTCCATTGTAAAACAGACGAAATAAAAAGTCGGTATCATTAAATCACGAAAATGTTCGTCAAAATGATTTTGTAAAAGACTGAAATGTATAATGAAACTGTGAATAAAAGAGATCGGGCGGCTCATTGACAGAACGTGTCACATCAGCATCAAAGCCCTCCTGAAATGAGGTCAGCGTCAATGATTTGCATAATAAGCTAAAATGTTCAGCGGCTTTCGTTTATTTGCACTGATTTATGATTAAAATGGACATCATTATGACGGATTTAATATTTAACCATTTGATAGTTGCTAATAATAATAATAATAATAAGGGCAACACTGATACGTCAACAACATACATTTTTCATTCTTATCTTTTATTTTCCTGTTTTTATTAATTTCCCGTTTTTATTGATATCTTATAAAACCTTTTGGAATAAATACATATTAAATCTACAAACAAAATCAAAAATACAATGAAAAAGCTTTACAAACACAGAAAAATCAAAAATGACGCCTGTCAAATTTGACCTCCGAACAAAATACTCGTAAATGAAGATAATAATATAGAATGTTGACGAGATCAGCAGCACGCCGTGCACAACTAACACCTCCGGACTCGTCGCTCAGCTCCGCCCCGCCGCCGCCGGAACCCAGCCCCATCGAGAGTGCTGTAACACCGGCCGTGGCAGTTGCGTCGAGCTCGAGCGACGAATATTTTTCCCCGCCGACGTCGCCAACACCCGTACGTCGGCAGGGGAGAGGCCGGCCACCGAAGAGCTTGGGGCTTAGGGGCCATCCGACCCCGAGCCGGGTCCCCGCTACCGGTGGTTGTGTGCAGCGCATGAGATGGACTCAGTCTATGAATGAGAACGTCATGCGCGCATATTACGGGTCTACAGAGGGGGGAATTAACCTCACTGCGTACCGCGTTAGGATGCTGTCTCTGTTCCAGGAACTGGAACCAACCGTCAACGTTTCGGCCCAACGACTGTCGGATCAGGTGCGGGTCATCCAACGCAATCACAGGTTGGACGATATCGCACTTGATAGGCTGCGCTCAGAGGTACTGAGCAATCACATCGTCTCGACTTCGGCACAAACTGCGGCACAAGCGTCAACTGTTGATGCCATCCCGCCGCAGTCCAATCATGTTGAAGAAGAAGATGATAGGGTTGCCACAGTAAGTAGCCAGTACAACGTCCGACTGAGGAGCGCACTGGAGGATGCATTACGCGAGTATAGATCCACTCCAACCGAACTTAGACCCCGATTACCACGGTTACCTATGCACAAGAAAAATAGGGCGCTGGTGTGTGCCTTGGACTCGCAGCTCAAGAATTTCTTTGAGAGCAGCGAGGATCTTGTTGATACACACTCGATCCTGTATTGCGCAGCTGTTGCGGCATGTCGTTTAGCTAACGTCAAGTTCCCAACTTATGACGAAGCTACTCGACCAAAACCAACCGTACCAGTCTGGCAACGTAGGATCGAGGGTCGTATCGATGGGGCCAGGGTACTCATCGGCAAACTATACTGCTTCAGGGAGGGCAATACACGACCACGAGTGATGCGCTTTGTAAGGCGGGCATTCTCGGGGACTGGAATCAATCCTCGAGAATACATGTCCCGTGTCACAGAGCGCATCGACTTCCTGAAGCAGAAAGTTTGTGCATGGGCGAACCGAATTCGGCGGTATAAGCGGCGGGTTGATCGATACACGCAGAATCGCATGTTCCAGAGCGATGAAAGGTGGGTATATAGAGCTTGGGAGCGACCTGAACAAAATGTGATAGATGTATGCCGCCCGGATGATGCCGCCACAAGTGCATTCTGGCGCAGCATCTGGTCGGTACCCGTCTGTCACACTGAGGCTGGCTGGATGCAGGATATCGAGCGAGTGTGTGAGACTATACCAGTAATGGATGCAGTCATAATTATGCCATCAGACGTTACCAGTGCGGTCCGTCCTTTACCGAATTGGAAATCGCCAGGACCGGACGGACTGCACAACTTCTGGTTGAAATGGCTAATCAGTTCACACACTTGCTTGGCATCTCAGTTCCAGTCATCCTTAGAGTCTGGGTCGCTACCGCAGTTTCTAACAACAGGCGTTACCCACCTGCTCCATAAGTCAGGTAGTCCCGCGGAACCCAAGAATTATAGACCGATCACGTGTTTGTCGACGGTTTATAAACTTCTTACATCAATTTTGAGAGTGAAAATTAATACGCACATTGAGAATAACTCGATTATGTCTGCCTCTCAAAATGGATGTAGGAATGGGTCCCGCGGTACTAAGGAGCTACTCCTCATAGACATGGCCATTAGCCAACAGGTTCAGCGATCCCGCAAGGATCTGTCAACATGTTGGATAGATTACAAGAAGGCCTACGACTCGGTGCCACATACATGGCTCATGAGGGTGCTGGAGTTGTATAAAATAGATGCAACTCTACGCACCTTCCTTGAGTCGTGTATGGGGCAATGGAAGACGGTCCTTCGTTATCCAGGATGTCGACAGATCCAGGGGAATGATGAGCCTGTATGGATTAAACGGGGAATATTTCAGGGCGACAGTTTGAGTCCACTTTGGTTCTGCTTAGCCCTGAATCCTCTAAGTACACTACTGGAGGATTCAGGTCTAGGTTATCGGTTGAGGAGAGGTGGTCAGGTTATATCTCACCTCCTTTACATGGATGATTTGAAACTCTTTGCCCCCAACAAATTGCGTCTGATGGAGCTACTGAAGGTAACTGAAACTTTCAGTAGCGCCATCAGGATGGAATTTGGTGTGGACAAATGTGCAGTCATGCATGTAAAGCGAGGGGAGATTATGGAATCCGAGGGAATTCAACTCTCGGATTCCATAAACCTCAGATCCCTCTCCTCATCCGAAAACTATAAGTATTTGGGTATGTCGGAAGCGTTAGGCATCAATGATGCTGACATGAAGCAATCATTGAAGGAGCGCTTCTTTTGTCGCCTGAAGAAGGTATTAAATAGTCTTCTTTCGGGCGGAAATAAGGTGCGCGCCTTCAACGGTTGGGTCATGCCGGTTTTGATGTACTCTTTCGGCATACTCAAATGGACTCAGACCGAACTCGACGCCCTGGATAGAAGAGTCCGTACACTACTGACCGCAAACCGGATGCATCACCCACGATCATCGGTGATGAGACTGTATATCCCGCGGAAGTGTGGGGGTCGAGGCTTTTTAAATGCGAAGACCCTCCACAACCGCGAGGTATGCAGTCTCAGGGAATATTTTTTAAAAGCCGAAGTGGGTATGCACCGTGATGTGGTCGCAGTGGACAAGGGGCTCACCCCGCTCTCCATAGCTAAAGAGAACTGGCGCAAACCTGTGGTACTTTCTACTGATGACCGCAAGAAGATATGGCAAAGCAAGGAGCTTCACGGACGCTTCTATCGGGCTCTTCATGAGCCCGGTGTAGATTTCTTAGCGTCCGTATCCTGGCTACGTTTTGGTGACCTTTTCGGGGAAACTGAAGGTTTCGTCTGTGCAATTATGGACGAAGTTATCTTAACGAATAACTACCGGAGACATATTATGAAGGACGGGACGGTTGACGTGTGTCGGGCATGCCACCGTCCGGGTGAGTCTATCAGACATATTGTCTCTGGTTGTTCTCGTCTGGCTAACGGCGAGTACTTGCACAGGCATAACCAAGTGGCCAGGATTGTTCACCAGCAACTTGCTTTGAAATATAAGCTTGTGGATTCTGAGGTACCGTATTACAAGTATGTGCCCGACCCAGTTCTTGAAAATGACCATGTCACGTTGTACTGGGATCGATCTATCATTACTGACAGGACTATTGTTGCCAATAAGCCTGATATAGTGGTGATAGATCGATTAGCGCGCCGCACAATGATTGTCGATGTTACCATTCCACATGACGGTAACCTCGTGAAAGCTGAGAAAGAGAAACAAATTAAATATCTCGACTTAGCACACGAGGTTGTTGACATGTGGAATGTGAGCTCGGCTATCATTGTGCCGATTGTCGTGTCGGCCAATGGTCTTATAGCCGAAAGCCTTTTTTTTTTTTTTTTTTTTTGAACCGGGGTGGAAAATCCTCATGGATGTCCGCCGCCCTGGGGCGGGCGGCGGGGTCTGTCAGACTCTTACTGACTAAAAACCACCCCGGGTGTTCCATCTCACACCAACGCCGGGGGTCGCGGGAACGTACGATCCTTCCGCAACCCCCGGCTGGTGCCGGCCCGCCGCAGCGGGCCCCGTCTGGTCGGGGGGGGGAGTGAGGTGTTTGACTCCCCCCGCGACGTCTAAGAGGGGCGCGCGTGGAACACATCGCGCCGCCACCTCGGGTCCTGATGTGTGGGGGGCGACGGACGTCCCCGAGTCCGTCGCCCCTGGACCCGTTTAGGGGGGCCGGAAGAGGGCGTTGTCCGCCCTCCGCCGACGCCCGGTGCGCCTGCTGCGGGCAGGGTGAGTGGACGAGATCTCCCTCTCCCTTTCCGCAGCCTCCTTCTGCGAGACGACTGTTTCACAGAAGGAAACCACCGCGTCCCAGGACTCCTCGCTGTCGACCATGGACTCGACCACGGCCGGCAGCGAGAGGTCACTGCCTACTTCTGAGATGAGGGCACGGCGCGGCTCCTCCCAAGCGGCACACTCTGCCAGCGTATGCCACGCCGTGTCCTCCCGGCAGTCGACGCAGTGGTGACACCGGGCGTCCGGCTCCCTGTTTATGCGACACAGGTACTTCCCGAAGCAACCGTGCCCCGAGAGCACCTGCGTCACCCGAAACGACAGGGAGCCGTGCCTCCTCCCGAGCCAGCGCTCGAGCACTGGCCGGACCGCCTCGATGGTACCGAGGCCGGCGGTAGGGCGTGAAAGCCTGTCCCGCCATTCCGCCACCAGGACCTCGCGAAGCTGAGACCGACGCAGCTCCATATGGCGCTGCGTCAGCCCCTCGCCCCGCGCCCGCGCTTCCTCGCGCCACCGGTACAGTGACGCGAGTACTTTCGCCTCCAGGTCCCAGGGCGGGGATCCAGCCAGTACACAAGCCGCCTCGTAGGAGATCGTGCGATACCCCCGGACGACTCTGACGGCCATAGCTCTCTGCGGCTTTCGCAGGACTGCGATGCTACCGGCCGTCAGGTCAGTCGCCCAGATCGGGGCCCCATACAGGGCCATGGATCGCACGATCCCCACGTAGAGCCGCCTACAGGCGGCGCTCGGGCCCCCCAGATTGGGAAGCAACGTTGACAGCGCCCCAGCAGCGCCCAACAACTTGGGCGCCAGCCGCCGGAAGTGGGGGCCGAAATCCCACCGGCTGTCGAGCACCAATCCCAGGTACTTCATGGTGGACTCGACAGCGATCCGAGCCCCCCCGACCACGATGTGTGATCCGGGCGGCGGCGCCCGCCGGGGGCCATGAAACACCATGGCCTCCGACTTGTTGAGGGCCACCTCCAGGCCCAGGCGACGTATGCGGCTCACCACCTGTGATACCGCAGCCGTCGCCAGCAACGCTGCCTCCCTGTGCGAGCTCCCCCGGGCAGTGACCAGCGTGTCGTCAGCATAACACGTAAGGTCCACGCCCGGTTGGAGCTCGCCCCTCAACACCCAGTCGTACCCGATGTTCCACAGGAGCGGGCCCAAGACCGAGCCCTGTGGAACACCGCACGACATGCGGTGCTGGTGTCCGCCATCACGTCCCACGTAGGTGACACACCTCTCCGACAGATAAGCCCCAACGACGTGGCGGAGGTAGGGAGGCACCCGATGGTACCGCAGTGCCTCCCGAATACAACTCCAGGGCAGGGTGTTGAAGGCGTTGGAGATGTCCAAGGACACCGCCAACATCACCCCGCCCCGGGCCACTGCTTCCTCCGCCAGGACTCTCACTCGCGACACAGCGTGAATGGTAGAGCGCCCGTGCCGAAAGCCGAACTGGCTGCCGTCCAGATCCGGCCCCTCTCCGCACAAGTGGCCGACGAGGCGGGCAGCGATTATCCGCTCGAACAGCTTACCCACCTCGTCTAGCAGCACTATGGGCCGGTACGCGGACGGCGAGTCCGCAGGGCGCCCCGCCTTCCTGAGCAGGACCAGACGACCAGATTTCCACAAAGTGGGAAACTGGCCCCGCTCAAGGCACGCTGTGTAGAGTCCTCTGAGTTGGGGCTCAAGCTCCTTCAGAGCGAGGGCTAACACGCAGCCGTGGATCCCGTCGGGCCCCGGAGCCACGTTTTTGGCCCGGAGCCTCATCACGGCTGCCCCCATCTCTGCCTGTGTCACCTCTGGGACGCTGATGGCGTTCTCTTCGGTGGACTCTGCGGCCGTGGGCAATGCCATCGGCGGCGGAGTGTGCTCCGCTCTCGCCGGGAAGAGGGCTGCGACCACCTCCTCCAGCAGCTCGGGTTGGAGACTCTCCGTAAGCGGGGGCGCCGCGGCTCGAAGTTTCCCTCGAACCGCGCGATAAGGGCGCCCCCACGGATCCCCGTCTAGAGTCTCCAACATCTCCTCCCTGGCTCGCGACTTCGCCTCGCCGATGGCCAGCCACAGAGTCCTCTTCGCCGCGCGGTACACCTCATACAGCGCGGCTTCTTCGTCAGGGACCCGAAGACGTCTCCTCCGGTATCGGGTGTACTGGCGCCTGACCGCCACGCACGCGACGCGCAGCTGCGCGATCTCGGCGGTCCACCAGTACACCTGGCGCCTTGCTGACTGTGCGTGGACCCGGGGCATGGACGCGTCGCTGATTTGCGTCATCGCCCCGCGGAACCACAGCGCCTCCTGCTCGACGTCAACGGGTCCGTTCGTCGCCGACTCCCGGAACCAGGCCTGGACAATAGCGGCCTCCTCGAGAAGCTCCCTGTCGATGCGCTTACGCGCCCAGCGCGGACCGTCCGCACGCGGGGCCGGTAAACCGCGGCCGCCTGCGGTCTGGGCGGAGACGTCGAAACGGATGTACCGATGATCCGACAACGTCTCCACCTCCGCGGCGACACGCCAGTCGCGGACACGGCTCGCGACAGCGGGGCTAGCGAACGAGACGTCCACTATTGAACCGCCCCGCTGCCGCACGCACGTGTACTCCGTGCCCCGATTTAGGACGGTCAAGCCAGTCGTGACCGCCCACTCCTCCAGCACCTCGCCCCTGGCATCCGTCACCGGAGACCCCCACGCCGCAGATTTGGCGTTGAGATCCCCCAGCAACAGCACCGGGCGAGGGTGGAGTCGGCCCACGACGGCACCCAACTCGACAAGGAACCTCTCGAAGTCGGCGAGACTCTTGTTGGGCGAAAAATACGCCCCAACCGTGCCAATGCCGTCCACGAGGGCGGCCACCCAGCCGTGACCTCGGGACGGGTTGGCAAGAGCCCCGCCAATGATGGCCACCAAACCGTCCAGGTCTCCCACCCAGTTATCCCTGGGGGGGACAAAGTACGGTTCGGCGACCACAGCCACGCGAATCGACCACTCTGCCATGCTCTGGAGCAAGAGATCCTGAGCTCTGGCACAGTGGTTGATGTTGCCCTGGAGGAAATGGTACAGCGCCATTAGGCACAGTCCATCCCCTCCACACCATTCCTAGGCCGGGAGTCGGCCGAAGGGAGACCAGGCTGAGGGGGGGGTAAAGAGCCCCCGGCAGCCTTGGCACCCCTTCTCTTCCCCTTTTGGGCAGGCCCGCCACAAGCCTTTCCGCCCGCTCTGTGCCCAGCGGGCCTCCCTGCAGCTGTACAGAGGCTGCAGTTTGGCTCCGCGGAGCACTGGGCCGCCTTGTGGCCGGCCTGACCGCAGCGATAGCACAGCTCGCTGCGGTCTACGCACGAGGTGCACCGTGCCCTGACATGCCCAATGTCAAGGCAACGGTAGCACCGCAAAGCCCTGGGTTGCAGCTGCCTCACCCTCGCCGCAACCCACCCCACCAACAGACGCCCAGCGTCGGCGACTTTGTTCGCCGCCGCCACCGGGCACCGCACCCAAATCGCGCCGAGCCCGGAGGCGTCGACGCGAATGTCCCCCGTCCGCACGTCCCCGGGCGGACATCCACCGGCTTTGGCGACGGCCGCCGCGACCTCAGCCGGAGTCGTCGAGTCGTCCAGGCCGTCGACGCGCAGTTCAGCGGTCTTCATCGGCCTGGACACCCGAACGTCCTCCGGGTTCAGGACCTCCCGCAGCTTGGCGGCCAGGACGTCCGCCTTTTCGCCGCTAGAGGCACCCGACACCTCCAGCAGTCGCGCCCCCGTAATCGCCGGCCTCATTCTGAGGCCGGACGGTATGCCCAGGTCGGGGAACGCGACCTTGGCTTTGGCCTCCATAAGGACCGCCTTATATGAGACGCCCCTTTCGACAGCTCCGGGCTGCAGCGTAATGACTACAGCCGCGGAGCGTGGGGCTCTGGCTCTAGGCGGTCCCTTTGCCTTGTTGGGTGTCGGTGCTCCAGCGGGTTCCGGTGGCGGCGGCGCCGTCTTCCTCTTCTTCTTACGGCGGCCCCTCTTGACGACCGTCGTCCAGGTCTCCATGGTGGACCCGGGTCCGGTCGTCGAGGGTGCGGTCGCCGGGGGTGCGGTCGCTGGTGGTGCGGTCGGCGGGGGTGCAGACTTGCCCCCCACGGGCTTTCCGCGTCCTTCCGCGGGCTTTTGGGCCCCCTTGGGTTTGCCGGCTGTCGGGCCCAGCTTAGCGGGCTCCCCCTCCCTCTGCCCGTCAGCAGCGAGCGGCGGCCGGAGATTCTTCGCCGGGAGGAGCCTCGACTCTAGGCCCTGCAGCCGGGCATTCATCATGCCCCCACACTGCAGCATGCAGATGCGAACGATCTTCTCGATCTCCGCATCCGCATGCTGCGCAGGGGCAGGGACCAACGATGGGATCGACGGTGGCGGGGCACTGACGGGAGCGAAATCGGTAGCCGCAGGACGCCTCTGCTGCCATTCCGCCCTCTGCGCGGCAAGCTCCCGCTTGAGGTCCTCGAGCTCAGATTTGAGACGGCCATTCTCCTCCCACAGCTTCGCCGTCTCCTCCGAGCTCGTGCGATCAAGGAGGACCTCAACTGCCTCCCTAATGCCATCAGCCGCCTCTTTCAGGGCGCGGGTGAATGTGCCCTTCAGGCTGCCAGACTTAGTGGCAACCTTCAGGACGACGTCCACGCCGTCCAAAACTTGGCGGCTGAGCGCCACCGCCGACAGGCTTCCCCCGGCAGCCGCCTGAGCAGAGCGTCGCTCTCGGGCCAGTCGAGCCATTTCACCGACCTCGTCAGCCGCCACCGCCTTCCGCTGCGCCCGCTTTGCGGCGTTCGCCTCCGCCTTATTGGACCCCAGCGAGATCAGCGAGGAGTCCTCGCTCAGGTCCACTATTGAGGGCCCCGGGTCACTTTCTGCGCCCTCCGCCGGACGCTCTGCGGGAGCCGGTGTTGCGGGCCGAGAGATCGGCACGAAGCGACCCGCTCGGTCACGGCTCGGCAACCGAGCGGAGGCTCCGCTCGCCCGACCCCGCCCTCTCTGTGACGTTGTCACCTTGGGGGCCGACAGATTCTCCTCACTGGAGGAGAGGCCCATCGACCCCGAGTCCCTGCTTAGTGGGCGCTTCCTCCGAGATTTGGAGGTGCACCCCTGCAAGTCTTGGTCCTTTTCAGGACATGAGCCTCCTCGGCTCTTGTTGCCGTCCATGACGGCAAGCGGTTCGCTTGCGTCGCACAGGCGCTCCAGGCTAACCCGGAGCCCTCCCCCCGGAGCGGTCCTGTCTCTGGAGCCCTAACCACCGGTAGCTTGGACCCTGGTCCCGACACTGGCGGAAAACTATTTTTTTATATTTTTAAATGTTTTTTTTTTTTACTTATTTTTATATTTTAAGAAATATTTAAAAATGTAATAAAATAAGAAAACTAAATAAATAAATGAATAATAATAATAATAATAAACTTTATTGCAGACCTCGGTCCATAATGTTAGTAACACATGAAACAGACTTACTTAACTAATATTAGTAACACACACAATCAACAAGTACAATACAAATAACAACAGACAATAATATACAAACACAAAACAGAACATAAAAGACAGGTGACATGTCGACTCAAAGTAGCTACTGTGAGTCGACCCGTGTGTGCAGTCTCATCCATCTGCCAAGCATCGGGCAGTCCCACCGATCACTCAATGCCCTCAACATGCTGTGGGAGCTGACATCTGTTCTGCGTCGGAGAGAAGCGCATCGTTTTCGAATGATGGCATAAAAATCTTCTACCCGCGCATCGGCAAACATACCCGAAGCGCTACAAAAACGCGGCAGCCCCACAAGCATTCTGAAGGCATTATTATATTGGACACGCAGAGCGCTGTATGCCTTCTGCGTATACTTGACCCACAGGCTGCAGGTGTAAAAAGTCTGACAATAAGCTCTAAAAAGCGTCATTTTAACCTCATAACTACACCGTGCAAACCTGCGAGCCAGCATATTGCTTCGAACAGACAGCGCCCTGCGCTCCCTCTCTATATCCAAGTCATCACACAAATTCTCGGTGACCCAGTGACCCAGGTATTTAAATTTTGAGACTCGCTTCAAGGGCGTGTTTGCTAAAGAGACACACGGCACATATAAGTCTCTACTGGTGCCAACATTAAACACGACTAACTCACTCTTAGCGACGTTATACCTAAGCCCCTGAGCCACCGCATAGTCCTCGCAGACCCTTAACAAACGTCTTAACGCACTGATTGATGGACTCAGCAATACCATATCGTCTGCATAGCTAATGAAGCGTGTTGATTTGTTAATGAAAACGTGAATGTCGATTGAAAATTAAATCACTCCTTTTTATTATCTCACCACCATACACACACACAACACAACATCATGCCTTGTTCCCCCGAAAGGTTGGCCAGAGGTGTCAAATTTTATAGTTCTACTGACAAGATAATTAGGTACTTTTTGCTTTCTTGCATAGTTTGGAGATTGAGACACAAGATAAGAGAGGCCTTTGCCTTGAAGCGATGAAAAAAATATAGAAGCTCTATGGTAACTCTACTTACTGAAATAGGTAAAGTGAACACTACTTTTATTTTCATTTGGATACTGTACAGACGCCAGCACATCAAGCTACTACAATCTGTCAAATTTCTTTAATAGATTTTCAACTTCACCGCTAAAGCATAAGGTGCAAAGTTGATTGGGAAAATTTGACAGTTTCGGGTAGCTTGATGTGCTGGCGTCTGTACAACCACATTTTGCCAGTAATGTTCAAGTCCCCCGTAATAGGAGGCAGGCCTATTGCCAAAAACCGGGCACAAACTCAGACCAGCTGCTACTGAAAAATTCCAGATAGGGAAACCCAATAACGCCTTACCCGACCTGGGAGTCGCACCCAGAACCTCATGTTCGGCAGTACCTAATGATGGATTAACAATGAAAAAGTTTTAACTGATCCTCTAAAAACTTATTAACCTTATAAAGATACGCTTGTTTAAATTAATGAACCTCTCAAAACTTTTTGGACGTCTAATGATGCACTTTTCTTAACCGACTTCAAAAAAGGAGGTTCTGTATTCGATCCGTGTGTATGTATGTATGTATATTTGTATGAGTGCGATTTTCTCAAAAATGAATGATCCAATTTTGATGTTTCTTTCATTAAAATGATCTACATACTTTCAGGAAGGTTTTATTATATAATACATTAGGTAATTATTAATTAAAGATCTTTTTAACTTTCTGGCCTTTATCACATTTGGTCGCAGTACCAAACGGGTTAGTTGAGCGCTCTCAAATCACTAACTTAACACAAATGTCCAATCCGGACGGAATCCGATCCGGTCACGGACAAGAACGGTTATAGTTTTCGTACTTTTATGGCGTGCACTATCACACTAATAATAATATTATAAAGGCGAAAGTTTATGAGTGTGTGTGTGTGTTTATATGTTTGTTACTTCTTCACGCTCAAACGCCTGGACAAATTTTGATTAAATTTGGTATGGAGGTAGCTGACACCCTGGATTAACATATAGGCTACTTTTTATCCTGATATTCCTACGGGATCGAAACTTCTGCGGGTGAAACCGCGGGGCGCAGCTAGTATTACCATATTTGTGCTTGTGAATTCTTTTTTTTTTTTTTTTTTTTTTAAAAAAACGTTGCCCCACACTAGGAATTACTCCTGTATCGTGGGTGCGTTTACAAACATTTAAATTCACATACACAAACAGCCAGACCCGGAACAACTACCTGTAAGCAATACAAATATTTGTTCCGTGCGGGAATCGAACCCGCGACACGCAGCGCAGCAGTCAATCGCTCAGCCACTGCGCCAACCGTGTCGTCAAATTGGACTTCTGTCGAAATTACTTAGATAACACTCAACCACACTCCTTGAACACATTTACCATTAGTCCTTGGACCACTCACCTTCACATCTCAAATACACACTCCATCATTGCTCAAATACATTTAAAAAAAGTTTGTAAAAGAATACACATATACACACACTAACTTCTGCGCGCGACTTCGTCCGCGTGAAATTTAACGATTAGCACGTTCAAACAAACAAACTCTTCAGCTTCAGCTTTCTGTTTCATTTTCCTTTTGTTACTTTTTTTTTATATATATAACTTGGTTTTTTATTTTGCTGTATTTAGTTTAGTTTGTGATCTTCCTGTACGAGTCGCAATAAATAATTTATCTTTTTCTTTCTTTTTTTCTTTTCTTTCTTTCTTTATTATTAGTATATAGATAGATAACCCGACAATTTCGTTTGTGTCCGCCATCGGTATTTCTCCCATAGTACGATCCCCAATGTCCTTTATCTCATGCTAACAACCGTGATGTGTCCACTAGTACCACTCTAGTACCTAGTGGTGACGCCACATTGGCGCCACATCTCATAATGACGTCGCCGTCACGCCCCGGAGTGTCCTATTTAATAACTTGTTTACCCTTAATGGATGTGTTGCACACCGGAGTGTGGGTGTGATTGGTGCATGTGGGTTCGTAAGCGTTAAATTAATGGGAGTTAATTTATAGACTTCACACCTATGTGTAATGAGAAATTTTCAAATTGAGAGTTATTTAAAATTAAAGTTGGGATATAATGTTATGCTGCAAGCATAGTATGGGATGCCCCCCAGCTAGGTGGACCGACGATCTTAAGAAGGTGGCTGGGATGGATTGATTGGGGAAGGTGGAGGACAGGGTGTCTTGACGCAGCCTCGGAGACACCTAGGTCCAACAAAGGACTGCGATAATCTGAGTTGATAATGTTATTACAGTACCCGGCGATAAATATTGCACATCGACCTTTGGAAAGAGACAATCGGCTAATTTCGGCTTCGTAGAGCGTTATCTCTGTCGCACGAAATACAAACAGTCCGGTATCTATTAGGAGCTGTTAAAACAATTATGATTTGCTTCTTTTGATAATTATTTTTATTCTTTATATAAAATACAAAAAAAGGTAAAGGTCGATGTGCAATATTATTTTATCGCCGGGTACTGTATTTGGTTTGCATATTAATTCTAAAAGGGTGCCGTGTTCTTTATGCAACCAATGAACAAATACAATATAGTAAGATGATTCTCCCTCTTATGAAAAATATCCTATCAAAAATTGACTTTTAACAATCGATAGAAATCGTTACCACCGAACTCGAACTTTGGTTAATTTTCAGTTAGTTAATGTTATTTTTTTTTTATTTGAAATGGGTTTGCTCTTGACTCTAGTCTAGGTCAGAGATGACAGTCACAAAGTCTACGATGGAGCGAGCTTACCCAGAAGAAGCCTGTTCACTCTTACTTTGAAGAGATTCGGGTTGTATGTACTCGGAAACACAAACGCAGGTAGAGAGTTCCACTCTTTTGTTATATTTAGCAAAATATAACAACATATACTTCTTATGAATTGTGTTGACTATTCCATACGAATTTCTCCACTATCCGTAGTACAATTAGACTTATCATGCATGCATGTAGACTTTCAGTATGTACGGAGAGTCAAAAAATTTGATAAATAGCCGACATCCGAATATCGGTGTTATAGACGGCATCGTTTAATAGCCTCCGCTGTGTCGAAGCCCCCTTGATAATCATGATCAACGTTGTTTATTGCCGATACTCCATATTTTTGGCTCAATTAAGCCCATAATTTTATTAACTTCCGCTCCCTTTATTAACTCGATTTGCTCCCAGTTCGTACTCACTGAGATAATGAGATGACTCATCAAGGCTATTTTAAGATGTGCTCCATAAGTACTTTTGAGGTTAACAGACTTCTGTTAATGCTTGCAGTACCTTTTCCCAAGGGATAATAAGAATACTTCGCCAGGTATAGCATTCCGAGACACAGTGGTCAAGTGGAAGACACAAATTTACGTCATCACCGCTGTGTTACTCGTAGTGTGTTATAATAGTTATAATAACTCCCTTTTATTACCAGTGCGAATCCGAATAAAGAACGAGGTTTTAATTAACAATTACGTTAGTACTTGGCATCCAAAAGTTATTTGACATTTTTCCACTTCAGCTGTACCACACCAGAAAAAAAAATCCATCCGTTCATTCATACATCCATTTAAAATTCTAGTGATCTAAATGTTTGAACTGCTTTAACGCTTGATTGACATTTTACCTTTGTCTTATCTTAAAAAATAATCAAGTAATCCCTTAGGAGTACCTGATTATTTTATATGGCTTAACAGCTGAAGTGGAAATATTTCAACTAACTTTTGGAGGCCACTGTATATGTTTAAATTGAATTGCTTCGTTTGTTAAGAAAATCGAAACTACAATATAAATGTTTTATATATGTTTTTTAACAGTATATTGACTGAAATTGTTTCCATAATTTCGTTTTGTTGCAATAAAATGGCAATTGGATAGTGACGTAAGCATTTGTCACTCCCGGAATGCGAGACCTTTTTTATTAGACCGTGCCTTTTTCCTTTATTTATAAATGTGGCTTAAAGTTAAAACTCTTTACATATCAACAAATTTACCTATCGTTAAACAGACGCTAATGATTAGTTAACTTTTTTTTTCAGGATGGGAAATCGGCGGCGCTCTGGCTGGAGCGGAAGGGAGTGTCAGACTCTTACTGACTAAAACCCACCCGTGTTCCTTCCTTAGCCCTTTATGTTCCGGGCCAGCGGTAACCCTTTCGGACAATCCCGCTGAATGATAAGTTAACTTTAAGCAAGATTTGTAAATAAACCCCTACAAGTTTGGAATTTTTTTATATTAACCAATCAAAGAACAATTTAGGTTTGGAAATATGCGTTACAGGTGGACCAAATTGTTAAGTCAAAATCATCATCATCATAAATCTGAAGGCCAATTCTCGTTTAAAAACGTTAATAACGTTCAAAATCTATTCGTAATCTCATCTCAGCGACAAAACTTGTAAAAAATGTAGGGAAATTAGAGGTATTTTTGAAAGATTTAGACTGAAATTGGACTGTCAACATTCTTAAAATTACGAGAATTTATTTTATTTTAAGAGCAAAGTTAGCATGTGCGCTTTAAAATACGTGCTACGCGGCTACGAGCCTACGCGGCTACGCGCCTACGGCGTAGCAACGCGAGCTTTTGTTTGCTATGCACACGAATGCATTTATTTCTTCAGAACTAGTATAAAAATAAACCACATTATTAATATTAATTTACCTTTATGATCACAGTGAAGTAACAATACTGAGTTTATTTTATTTTTTTATTATAAGTCTTGTCGAAAAGGCACCGTATTTCTTTTTTCAATTTTGTCTGACGCTTAGTGACACATAATGTATGTAGCATAAAATATAAAATACTGGGCGTAAAAGGCGGATTGCCGAAAGCCAAAGAATAAATCTCTACCCGTATTATTCGGAGTAATATTTCAATCCCGAAAAGAATATTTTATTACAATAAAAGGGCACCATTTCCATTAAATTTTAACACGGAATATCCGAGTAGGTACTTATTTATTTTTACTTTTAGCACTACATTTATGTAAAATACACGTGTGCACGTATACATACAGTCACGAGCACTAATATTTCAATACTTAGCAAAATTCAAAAGCGGTTTTCTCATGGAATATCGATAATAACGATTGCAACTTATACAGCGTGGCGCTTTAATAGCGCCATTAATTTAAAATACATATACGGTTTCGCGTTTTTGTTTTATGAACATGATTTAATTTCATTAAATGTTATTATTTATTTACAATTTTCTAAAATAGCATCTTGGAGCAACCTGTAGGCACTTAAAGAACTGTAGCGCAGGGATCCTATGGGTGACGGATCATAACATCGCTTCAATGAAAATAAAACGAATAACGTGCAAAGATAGGCGAATTGATAGAAAGAAAGAGAGCCCTAAGTCAGCGAGCGGCGCAGGCGGTAGTGTTCAAATTTCGAATTATTTTACGTTGTTATAATTTTTATGATTACTGAGTCTTACCCATGTGTTAAATTAATGTGACCATTGAAGGTACGTTGTGTAATGTACGTTGTAATGAACGTTGTAGATTAAACCTATTCCATAACAAAATCTGTGTTCGTAAGAACATAAAATTACAATCATTACAAAATAATAAAATTACATTACAATTATTAAAGAATTATTACATTACATGAAATTACAATTATTTAGACTTTAAAAAGTTGCTCAGTATACACATAATAGTGCTCGTGAAGTCTTGACTGTACATATTATGTATACCTACACAGTAAATCCCGGAACTCCTCTCACAATCTTCTGAGTATGCAACAGTGTTGCAATTTCCATTTTTCTGGTTTAGCCAGTGCGCGGTGCTGCGGGCCACCGCTGTTACATTATTCAGGACTAGGTACAATGTCCGCTTGAACGCGGTCAATTCGAGAAACAATACGTCTGTGAACTTTTCGATACTTTGTGTATATGATTTTATTTACAGAGGTGGGTATTATAAAGTCCCCGTCACGAGAAGCTATAAATTTTGTAAACACACATTCAGAGGATCAAATAAAACAGTTTTGTAATGATTTTTATTTTTATCTACGGATATAATTATGTCACACACATTTAATTACTGTCGTCAGACGATTCCGAGTATTCTGCTTCTGCATTCTGCAGCATTGACAGCGTCAGCGTGAACTTATTTCAAAATGATGGCCCAAATGTATTAATTTTATTCATATTCATATATTTATTTGCATTATTATGTTTACGTTCCATGAGTCAGACGCGTTCCAGTACCACAAAACATTAGACGACAGTACCTACTTTATATCGCTAAAATATAACGCGACCAAGTGAAATTTTTCGTTAATTTCGTATTATATGTATGTTACTTTGAGTTGATAGAATTTGGGATTATTTATTGTTGACTGAATTGTCGCTACGTAACTTATTAGAAGTTCTTTATTTACAAAATGTATAGCTTCTTGTGACAGAAGGTATAGTACTGTACATCATGCAGCGACTAAGGCTATCAACGACTTTTTCACTCAAGAAACACTCACAATACAATCTTTTGTAACTTTCTTGAGCGAGAAAATCCCGTGTTAGTAAAAGGGATACATATACTCGTATTTATAGTTGATCGTTGACTGTCCACACCGCCGGTGAGTACTCGTTTTTCGCAGCGACAAGATCCTCCTCCCATACAACAAACGTGGTTTTTTTCGGCGTTTTTGCCTTGTGGTACGAAACCCTTCGTGTGCGAGTCTGACTCGCACTTGGCCAGTATTTTTATTTAGCGGCAAGGCTGTGTCTATTTTAGTACCTGGGCTCATAGAAACCTTACAGCGTCTTATCAACGTCAAATGAAAGCACACAAACATAAAGGGGCTGTTCCTTTGGTACATAGGATGTGCAAGGGATGGATTTGCAGTTATTCACGTTAGTTGTGTGGGTCGATTTTTATGGCCGCGTGTATCCACTGCACCTTTTCACTACAGCATAAGCTGTCCACAGATGTTGCAACACACGTGTAAACAGTACTCGTGTACTGTTCTGCGCGTGGGTCGGTGGGTGGTCGTGGGTGTACCTTTCACTCAACCACGAGACTGTCCTTTGTGAGGTACGCACCCATGGATATTGTGTCCATGTTGTACTGGATGCTGGACGCTGTAGTGAGTGATCCCCACCTGCATTTACATGCAAATCGAAGCTGAATTTAAGCAACAAGATCGTAATGTACCGGTGATTTAAAAATCCTCACTACATAATATTATTAATGCGAAATTGAGTTCGTTTGTTTGGAACGAATTTGGATGAAATTTGACACACAGTTAGACCATGGCCTCGGTAAGAGCATAGGCTATTTTTATCCTAAACTTGGGCTGATTTTTCCAACGCCAGATAACTTTATCGGAGGAATAATTTTGAATTTTTGACAGTTCTTCCATACAAAAACTGTCAGATGTCAATTTTATTCTACGTATAAAAATTATCGGTCGATTGAAAAATCAGCTGTTGGGAAACTATTGACACGAACATAAATTTTTGACACCATTTCGACACCAGAAATTGTTGTCACCAACTAAAATTTTCCGTAGGTATATTGAAAGACAACCGTCATTCTTTGACAGTTGTATGTTACAGAGTATCAGACTTAAATAAGCAATTTAAATTATGGTTAAACGAAACAAATAAGGGCTTTTGATTGTTCAAGCTTAACCAGAACAGTTTCGCGGAAAGAAACTTATCATTAACATTAATGAATTTCTCCGAAATGTATGTGCATGTTAAAAAAATATCATGTATCGAAGGGCTTTATTTACCTTTTTTTTTCGAGGATGGTAAATCATCAAATGACCCTTCCCGCTCTGGGTGGAGCGAAAGGAAGTGTCAGACTCTTACTGACTAAAACCCACCCGTGTTTCTTCCTTAGCCCTTTATGTTCCCTTTCGGACAATCCCGCTGACCCGGTAGGGCTTTATTTACCTTCATAATTAAATATCCAACATGAAATAAACCGTTAATTTCCGAGCTGTAGCCGTAATTAATTGTTTATTTAAAAGCGGTAACATCAGCACTTTGTGCATTTGACAAACTGTAATATTTACCTTACGATGGTACGTATGGTCGACTATCACAATAAATGGTTTTAAAATGGCGGCTATTACTGTTTCGCTTATATTTATTTACTTTTACAAATTATAGGTATTTAATCCGACTTCAATTATCATGCCTTTTATGCCACATGATAAAAAAGCTAGTCTCTGAATGGTATTTACAAAATAAAAATAATTTAAGTATAGACAGAAATTGCGTCGTCTTGAAAATAAATAAGGTATTTCGAAGAAGTTCTTCTCCTCTATAAATAAACACAAACACTACTATCACACACTAGATTTCTGCCTGCGACTTCGTCCGCGTAAGTAAATTTTTTTGTTCCCGTGACCCACCCCGTCGCATCGCATCGCATCGCCTGCCCGCACTATTACTTCGTTTTCGCTAAGCTTTCTTTCTTCCTTTTTTATTTTGCTCGGCTTCTAAGAGTCCTAGCGTGATGTTACCATTTAGCCTTCCTCAAGCATTGGGCTATCAAATGCAAAATAAATTTTTTCAAATCCGACTGGTAGTTCCAGAGATTAGCACGTGCAAGCAGCTTTATTATTTATATTAGTATAGATTTACCTACGTATCTTTTTACGGCCACAGCATACTAATTAATTTGATTGCACAATATTAAATACTAAGATTTTGCTCTCGGCTGAAAACCCACAATAAAAATAAAACCAATAAAATTAATTAGTACCTTCCCATAACTTGAACTAAAATCTTGTCTATTACAGCACCATTTTTACCAGCAACAACAACACAATAAAAGTTACTTCCAATTCTTCATAACGATAAAATTGTATCAATATCTCCGTCCAATTTGTTCTACTCTACCGTTACACTTCAATTCATTAGAACTAACCCAATTGTTGAGGGCTCCCTATTAGTTCGCGATGGGCTCGCTGAAACAATTCTCAGCATCCGGCCCACCGTCCATTAAAGATGGCGGGCATTGCACCGGGAGCCGGAAGATAGTCGCTCCTATTAAAATACTGACGCTACGGAGATATGAAAGGAAATTGCGGAAAATTCTTATAAATTGTATCTACCTTTTGTGTCGCTGAAGATATTCGAAGAACGTATCACTTGTAAACTTACATTCCACGGCCATCAACTAAATGATACATATGTATGGAATCGATATTACAGAATACCTACACCAACTGCAATGTGGGCTGAGGTGAGTGCCACAAAACATGCATATTTGAACACTACGACGGGTAATAGGGGACGTAACAATAATTGGACTAAGCCAATACGCTGACACACGTTTATCGTAATTATAGACTTTGAATATATTACGGTTTGAAGTCGAAAATGTGGATAGATCATTATGAATTCAAGAAATTTCAGTTTGCAATACAAAGAAAACAAAGTCGT
This sequence comes from Luperina testacea, assembly GCA_927399505.1. Lineage (NCBI taxonomy): Eukaryota > Metazoa > Arthropoda > Insecta > Lepidoptera > Noctuidae > Luperina > Luperina testacea. Next base: position 8,250,666 of record OV656768.1, on the reverse strand, counting down.
TGTCGTCCGCCGCGTCTGTCTGTCTGTCTGAACGCGATAAACTCAAAACTACTGCACGAATTTTCATACGGATTTCACCAAGACGACGGAGTGATTTATGAGGAAGGTTTAGGTGTATAATTCATTAAGGTGTTGTGTAAATTAGCTGAAATATGACGTTGATTGTTGAAAATATCGTAAAGAATCATTCCGACTGGAAGTTTTACTGGCGTGCGCCGCGTAACCAAGCAAGTTATATGAAAATAATTAATGTATTACGGAATTAATAAATTGGTTACCTGGATTAATACATAGGGTACTTTTAATCCCGGCAGTACGTTCTCGTGGGATATTTTCCGACATCCACGCGGGCGTAGCCGCGGGCTGAAGCTAGCTCCGTACAATATAAAGGAAACATAGCTGGATGAAAAAACCAGCTGTTTGAAGTCACCTCAGCCAAGCGTAGTTTCGAAAATGACAGTATTTCTTTCTCAACTTCTTCAATCTTTTCTTAGTATTCCTAGCAAAGAAATTCTCCTAACAATATGAACGTAGTATTTTTTCTACTAAACGACTTCAAAACCTGCTGGAAACGAAATAAAGTTGTCTGAAAACTTATGGCGAATAATTCTGGGCACGTAGGACTATGACAGCGATTTCTTTGAAATTCGATTCGGCTTTCCTGTGTGCTGTGAGTTGTGACTCTTAAATAGTAATTTAAGAAGCCGGCGAACTACGCATGCCAATACGTAGTTCATACAAACGTAATACCAAAATAATTTGTAAATCAAACATATTGTTAAGGTAGTGTGTATTTATTCCGATTTGATTACAGAATATCTTGGTACCCAAATATATATTTTAGCCACTTGCACGTCGCTGGGTACTGTAGTACCACAAAAGTTTTTAGGGACTTACGTCAGTGGTACTACAGTGCCATTATGAGGAACGTTCGGAAACATGAACTTACGGTTGAATTACGGCTCCTTCATACATTATCTGTAGTTTTAAATACACAGAAACAAACATAGATGGCTCTGAAACCAAATGCAGTGCATTTTTCAATATCCTGTGGTTGTAACAACGACTTGAAGTCAGGCGTGTTTCGTGAACTTTCGTGTGTGAGTATGTGAAAAGTGTTAACGTAATTATGTCGTGTTTTATTGCATATTTCTAATAATGTAATATATTAAATTTTTCTAGACAATATACACGTTATAATGGTGTATAATTATCATACTCTATAACTCTCGAAAGTTGATAAATTTAGCAAAAGAAGTTGTCGAATTATGTTTGTGTTTGTTTACGTTCGGTTTCTGGTTTGTTTACGGACTGTAGAAATTATTTGTAAGAGAAATAGAGAAATTATACCATATTTTCATAAAATAAACTATTTATATTAATTAGTTATATATAACAAATCAATAACGTTTATATTTTTAACAGATTCAACGAAATTAATAATATGATACGCAGCGTTCCGGCCGGACCGGCCGAGGAGTCTTGTTTTGAACAATTTATTTAATCTACTTCCCATGAATGAAATACAAATCTTTTGCAATCATTTTGAAGGACATATAGTCTACTTTATTTATAATTTTTATAAGTGTTACAGATAGCATATTTTAATCACGAAAAATAAAATTGCCGGGAAATCGGAAAAAAATATTTACTTTTTTAACTTTAACATTTTTTTAAAGTATGGATATGTATGTTTGCAGCATATATTTTTATTTAAGTTTATTCTCTTTAAGCTAACGTAATCAATGGCATTTTTTTTTTTGAAATTGCTGTAATATTTTTATTTTGGCAAACGTTTTTATCGGGGAAGATCCGCGGCATTTTTGACGCGCTGGCAATCGGTTGCGTTGCGACGTAAGTCCCACATCACGGCTCGCGAACGCCGACGTGCAAGTGGTTAAAAGGACTGATATAAAGGCGAGATGGGTATGAGGAATTTCAAATTTCTATAGAAAACTTATTTTTCTTATAACTCGTCTTTAAATCAGTGTCCATTCAAAATATATATTTGGGAGCCTAGATATTCTGTAATCCAATCGGAATAAATACACACTACATTATGAATATGTTTGATTTACAAATTATTTTGGTATTACGTTTGTATGAACTGCGCATGCTCCGCCGGCCCCTTAACTTTATGTGTAACCTGTTCCTTTACGTGTGTTTGGTTTATTTATTCTCTGACGTATGTTTTCTATTCTAAACTTCTTGTGAACTTATTTGCATTCATAGAATTTGTGTTTTATTTTCCATGGTATAAAATCCTAAGCTGTAATCTCATAACCTGCAGCTGAAAATCCGCGTCAGGTGGTACACCTTGTCATGTTGTCATCTGACATTATGCTGAGCTGAGGTCCTTTTGGCATTATAATCTCCGTTTTCTGTTTTTATAGTTTTAATGTGTATTTATTTTGCTTTGGACACAGGCCTTCTCTCGGTAAGAGGGAGTGGATCGTAATCCACCACGCGGGCCCAGTGCGGGTTGGTAGATGGTCAACACTCATGCCATGACTTATTTCATTAATTGTTAAAAAAAAGGAAATTAACTAAGCAAGAACCGTTTTTACTAAAACTCTTTCCGATAATATAACCAAGCATTTATTCCTCACAAACAAGCAAACACAGAAACACAAAAATCCACCCAGTGACTTACTTTACCTTGCAGACTGCAAGCCGTAGGTCGTTAACCGTCCTCGCCTTAATAAAGATAAGGCCTCCAATTATAATTACAGGGGCGCTTTAATGGACATTAAAGCCTGACTCAGATCCTCTAAACTGAAAATTAGAACACGTGCTAGCTTAATAATATTTTAATTAAAGAGATTAGAGCAGATTACGGTTAGTTGTTCTATGATTTTGGATGGATACTGCAGTGAGAATGGGAATGTAAGCTCCGGAAAATGTGTCAAATAGATTGCCATATATTTATGTATTAATTATAAGAATTTATTAAATGTTTAAAGAAAAATATTAGCTTTTCCATAATATTACAATAGAAGTGGAATGTTGTTAATATATATTTTTGGCTAATGCCATATAGATACATATAAATACATAAATAACATTATTAATGCCGTTCTAACTTTAAACAAACTTATTAATTAACAACCATAAACAATAGTTTACACATATTACACACATAGGTACACATAAGTATTTACATTTGAATATATACGTAAGTGTTATTAGATATAATATAATTTGAAATAATACATATTAGTTATAATATAATTTGTTAACAGGCTGACTTTGGATTCGTTGGTATCATTCTAGAAGATGAAAATATGCATGAATTTTTAACCTTTTGGAGACCTAATATCGCCTCCGGAAAACCAAAAATGATATCTGCCTTTTAAAAGTATAACAAAATGAATGAATCACGTTTTTTTCACGCTATTACAGGGTTGGTTCGATATTAAAATTTGATTATATTCCTGAATGATTTCACCCACTGAAAAATTACCAATGAATTCAAACTCAGTCTGTTACCCAATAGTAACTTTATAATAATAAAATAAAGTCAGGGAAAATAATTAACTAAGCACATTGTGTATACAGGCGCTATCACATCAAGCTACCCGAAACTGTCAAATTTTCTCAATCAACTTTGAACCTTACGCTTTAGCGATAAAGTTGAAAATCTATTAAATAATATTGACAGATTGTAATAGCTTGATGTGCTGGTGTCTGTACATACATAATAAAATCACACTGAATAAACTGTCAAAGAATGGCTCTTTGACAGTTAATTTCTTTTACAGTAAATTTTAATTCCTATTGTGGGGCAACGTTTTAAAAAAAAAATCTTTGAGAGCAGTGGTGGCCCAATAGTATCGGCTCCGAGGTCGTGAATTCAAACCCGGGTAGGCACTTTACTTTGTGTATTCAATTTCATCACTGCTCTCAAAATGGTAAAGGAAAACATCGTGAGGAAACCGGCATGTCATAGAACAAAAAATATTCGAAGACGTGACATCTACCAATCCACACTGGGCCCGCATGCCATGGTGAATTATGGCCCACTCCCTCTCCAAGAGAGGAGGCCAGTGTCCCAGCAGAGGGAATTGACAGTACCTATAGATCTAGGATACCAAATAGCCTATTATGACGAAACAAGCCCGTAACTAGGTGAATGTTTGACAGAAATTGTCTCTTGTGTTTTGTACCCGTCGCAGTAGTATTAGTCTAGAATCAAGATTGTATAATTGCTAATTTAGCTTGTAGATTGAACACGACAAATTACAATTATGGAATGTCCGTATCCTGAGACGTGATAGAGAATTAGTTTCATTCCAGAAGGCCCTAGCACAAACGCGCGAAAACGTACCTAACATAAATTGGAACGATTTTCTAATCTAAAATACAACTATCCTGTAATGGTAGACGCCACTGCCGGGTCAGCGGGATTGTCCGAAAGGATTACCGTTGGCCCGGAACATAAAGGGCTAAGGAAGGAACACGGGTGGGTTTTAGTCAATAAGAGTCTGACACTCCCTTCCGCTCCACCCAGAGCGGGAGGGGTCATTTGATGATTTTTGATGGTTTCCCATCCTGAAAAAAAAAATAGTAGACGCCAGCTAATCAAGCTACTACAATCAGTCAAATGTCTTTAATAGATTTTCAACTTTATCGCTAAAGTATAGAATTATAATCATTAAAGTCATCAACACAACTCTCTAAGACCAAGTAATCCCACAGAATGACTATTTCATGAAATCTTGACATTTTGGGATTATACTAACCTAACCAACAAGTTGTATTACTGATTCTAATGATTACGATTCTGTAAATACTACATATTTGTTACGGCCGCGAATGAGAACAATTTTTACCTTTTGAAAGTGTGGTGCCAAAAATATAGTTCATAGAATTTTTGTCCGTTTGTCTGTTCGTCTGTATATCATATACCTATGTTTCAGATTGACTCAAAAACGACTGAACGGATTTAGATGAAATTTGGCAGACAGATAGTTTATAACTTGGATTAACAATGGGTACTTTTCATCGCACGTAGTACGTTTCCATTGGATATTGTCAGACATCCATGCAGGCGAAGACGTAGGCTGGTGTTCTATAATACAAAATAATAATTATGATGTACGAAACGAGTAGCTATTTTTAAATTTGAAATCGTTCGATTTTACGTTACGTTTACTCTACGCGTTCATGCTAGGCCCACAGATAGTACGCGACCGATGTCAACGCTAACCGTCGTCTGTTGACCAGTAAATCCAGCCTTAGATATCTACCTACTTGCCCATTCTAGAATTGAGTTTCCTATAGCGAAAAGTGGGAAATAATTATTACGATATTAATAGCGTGTCGAGTCGAAAGAGTAAAATAAATTAAAGATCATTCAAAACCGGCGCAAGACACACAAAAGTGCTGTGAACCGCACTATTATAAGTAAATGCATTATATACTGTAAATGCACACACATTTTCATTCCATTTTATACGAAACTGCAATAATAATACAGTTTACCCTGCACGATCATATTACTTAGGAAACCCTACCTACAACAATAAATGTATGTTTTTTTTTAATTTTATAATATTGCACATCGACCTTTGGAAAGAGACAATCGGCTAATTTCGGCTTCGTAGAGCGTTATCTCTGTCGCACGAAATACAAACAGTCCGGTTTCTATTAGGAGCTATTAAAACAATTATGATTTGCTTCTTTTGATAATTATTTTTATTCTTTGTATAAAATACAAAAAAAGAGAAAGGTCGATGTGCAATATTTATCGCCGGGTACTGTAGTAGGTATTACCATCGTGAAGACTTTTTTAATACCTCACACTGCACTTGGCCCCCTTCACGGCCCTGAGCGAGGCGACTTGTGACGTGACTTGCGTCATGAGACTCACACGCGTCATCTGTTTCCGTCATGTCGCGGTGACTCGTGGCATGCTCTAAACAACTTCTTTCATTTGTTTTCGCCACAGTCGCCGTCGCAAAACGCGTATCGTCGTGGACAGGAGATAATGCTCTTCCCAAACGAAACCATGGCTCCCACAAAACATTCTGCTCCGCAGGTTTATCCCAAAGACAATGTTAACGAGGTTTTAAATTCTCTAATCCTCACGTAAACTAGTTACGATTTGCGGTCATTCTTAATGCTTGCCAACTGTAGCGCGCACTTCTTCAAATTGAATTTACTCTTAGACAGGTTTTGGAGCACGAGACCACAAAGAAAATAGTTTTTCTCTAATTTAACGTCGATTCGTGTTAAAGAAAAATATGTTGGGAAAATGTTAGGTGTTTGGTTAACAAGTCGGACATTTATTTTAAAAGGGGAATTCACCATTTTCTGTAATATGATAGGTAACACCTTTTGATTTCTCTTTTGCATAAGGAATTGCAATAATTCTGAATGGCTGAATGCATAAAAAATAATCTTGTAAATCTTCGTATTCGTATAAAAAAATAAATTTTCGTAATTATATTCACAACCAATTGCTCAAAATATTATAATGGACAGATATTTTACGTGAAAGGTTTTCATTAGTGCCTTCCACGAAATTATAATGAGCCCGTATCCTTTTTAATCCGCGATCAACATGAAAATTAATAAACTGACCAAGTGCGAGTCGGACTCGCACACGAAGGGTTCCGTACCACAAGGCAAAAACGCCGAAAAAAACGTTTGTTGTGTGGGAGCTCCCTTAAATATTTATTTTATTCTGTTTTTAGTATTTGTTGTTATAGCGGCAACAGTAATACATCATCTGTGAAAATTTTAACTGTCTAGCTATCACGGTTCATGAGATGCAGCTTGGTGACAGACGGACAGTGGAGTCTTAGTAATTGGGTCCCGTTTTTACCCTTAGGGTACGGAACCTTAAAAACATTACCTTCCTTCTGGGGCAGTCAGGTAAAAATGGCCCAAAATGTGTGTAGCTATAGTACCTACCGTAGTACCTACTTACACATAAGGTAGAGTTAAATTCGGTGGTCTTAGATAACCAGCATGCTTACTTTATGAATGTGGAAAAGAATCTCTCTGTCTATTTGGTACCTATGTTTTCACAGCTGAACTGGAACGAAACCTGTAAGGGTGTAATTTGTCACAGAGCTGCCTTAGTAAACAAAGAAAGCTGTTAGCACTTTTATCCCAGATAATTGAAAAGTTTACACGCGCGCGAAGCTTCCGTAGTGTACACATTTTTATATAAAGTCGCTAGCTTTATTTAAAAATGCACAGTTTTTACGACTGGACAAAACCTCAAAATGTATTTATTAAGTACGTAAGTTTAATATCATTACACATAAACTTTACGGAATAAATACCCTAAATGATGGAGAAAACCGCGCCGAAATTGCATAGTTTAGAAGAACAACACGTTCACACAGACAGACACGAAAAGTGAATTTAATTTATAATGTATAAACATAATATAGTTCGTTTTTTTAATCCCAGATATTTTGTGTTTGCGTTTTTCTTCTTCTTCTTCTCTTCGTTTAATGGTTTTTTATTTAGTGTTGAAGTTTGACATTACACCTGTCAAATTAGTATCTGGGTTTAAAAAACGAATTTTTGATATAGATACTAGTGCGACGTCATGCGAAAACGGTTCGTACAAAGGAGTCGCCATCTTTTCACAGGGTTCTAAAGATGAATGTGTCTGTAAAATTTCTCTTTGTGAACGCTGGACACTGGAACTATGAAACTGAAGCATTCATGCACATCGTTAGGTTCATACCTAATTATGTATTGGTAAAAATAAACGAATGCTTTATTACATTTAGATTTTTGTAAATATTTAGAGATTGGGGTAACATTAGTTTAGTTAGTCTAGTTTAATAAGTAAACAAGGCAAATGGGACTTCAAAAACCGAAAGTCATTTAATTTGTAAAATACGTCCAGCGTCAATTTGCATGAAAAGGAGCAGTTTAAAAATGTACGAAAATAAAAAGGGCAAATAAAATTATCAGAAATTCAATAATGTGAGGGTAAATCGCCAAAACAAAACGGTTTATTTAAGCAAATATAACGAGCCTTTTTACTGCTAAAAAAATAACACTGCCAGACTATACCTACGCGATATCACTGCAAAAAAAAAATAACTGTCAACCCAATAACCCTTACACAAATTCAAAAAGATATTTTTTTTTCTTTAAAACAGAAAGGCATTTTTATCCAAATTCCAATGAGTCCTTGTTCAAATCCCTGGTAGCCCAGCAGGATATGTTGTCTGTGATAAATGCATATTTCCGCCACGGTCGGCTTGGCCGCGTGTCGGCCATCTTTCTTATCGTATTATTAAGTAAAATTCGGAGCGGTGGAAAAATGCCGCGTGCGTTCCGACGTAGGTTTGATTCAAGGTACGTTGCTCGAGAATCCGTTTAGGCGTACGTAGTCAGATATTTTTGCAATAAATTGAATTTTCATTGTTATTGATTTCTTTTTGAGTTTATCATCGGTGGAGAAAAACAACATGAGGAAACCTGGACTTACAATCAATATAGTCTAAAATCGTCAACCCATCTTGAACAAGCGTGGCAATGCTCGTGCCTTCTCTATATAAGAAGTGACCTTTGCCCTGGAGTTTGGCAATAATAGGCTGGCATTATCATGCTATTTTAGTCATTATTAATACCGACTTTCCATCACAACCACCATTTTTCCGACTGCCAATATCCTTAATGGTAAGTCCATTGTGTGTAAAGAAAGTATACTTAATTAAACTTTGCTCCGCTTCATTAGCTTGACTCAGCTCTAATAGCCTACCTCTGTCGTCGGCGCAAGAAAATGCAACTGTTACTAACATTATTTATAGATCACTAATACTTTGTGAGAACAAGACTGGATTTATAAACATGGATTTCTTCATGGACTTCAGTAGAAGTACTGTCGGTAAATGCAGTGGAATGAAAGAACCTGGTAAAGTAAATAATCAATGTTTACTTTAATAGTTTTTAAACAGGGCACATAAAAATAAATTAAAGCATCGCAATTGCCAATATTTAAAATGTAGGTAAATACGATTTTAATTTTTCAGGAAGTTCATTTGCAATAATATTAGACATGATTAAAATCAATAAAAATAAAAAATGTTGCTGCAGATAGATGCCTTGCTTGTTTTGCTAAGCCAATAAATACCTAACAAGAGAATAATTTGCATATAATCCCCACAAAATCGTACGAAATCTACCAAAATACCCAAATTTTCCTAGCGAGTTTACAACTGCGGGGTAAAAAGTTGCGCGTGGCAGAAAAGCAGAACCTACACTAGAGCTTTTTCAAGCAGGAACAAGGGACTCGTAGCGAGCACAAACCGTGAATGTCCCGAAATTCAAACCGGTATCGAGGAATCCGGCAAAAATAAACACACTTGGCAACACTAGGGTTGATATATAGTCGGTAATCCATACATCCTGTGTATACTTCAGTTTTTATTGAGTTATTATCTCCGGTAACGACTGAATTTATTTTATGGACGCAACGGCTTCGCAACTGTTCAACTATTTGACGAATGGGTCCGTTTATTTTTATTGCATTTAAACATTGTTGTATATTCATACGAATTATGTACAGGTAAATAAATTCTCGTATTGTTCAACAAACAATATGGATGAACTGATTCGATGAGAAATTTGTTTTAAATATTGGTTAAATATTAAATTACTGACGGTGTAAATTTTCTTGTTGTAATAGCAAACCATTTAAAAAGGTTTTGCACAATGAGGCTTTAATTAAAATCGTTCCATGTGAAAATACCAAATGAGAACAAACACTGCGTCGCTAAAATTATTTTCCACACACAATGCCCACTGGCATTGTGTGTGGAAAAAAAGTTGCCATCAATAAAAAACACTTTGCACAATTGCCTGGCTGTAAAAATGCAACAGCGTAAATAATTTAATACAAATCTGTTATCTAAACATTGACATAAATTACGTATCTCTTCTAAATCACCGTAAGATAAGGGCTGTAAGCACTATCTGATGTAATTTCATCTCAGAAGGGTGACCATAGGAGAAGTAAATTGAGTAGGGCGCACCCCGCAGTGCTAACTCAGATTTATGTACCCAAGTTGTCTGTACTCGCCTTTATACTTGCATTTATTGAATTGTGTGTGTTGAAGAAAATGGGAAAGTTTTTTGACAGGTTTTTATAAGTTTTGGGAACAAATTGTTTACTTTGTAGTTCAAGCGTGTAGGTGGTACGTATGCTCCAAAAGTGTTTGGAATAAACCTTGATATTTACGAATTTAGGTTGCACGAAATGTAAGAAGCAAAATTGAAAATATTTTGATTTAAATAAGCAATTGAACTTTGTTGTTTTATTTGTAAATTTATTTTTATTATGAAACATAAGTAAATAAAATTCAAGCAAGAGAACAAGCTGCGTTTACTGAATGCAATTTATATTTACTAATTCTACATCACAATATATTACATTACCTATATTTTTTTTATTATCTACAGTACATATTTCTCTAAGCACTGCTTTTATTTAATTTACTCCAGTTTTAAAATTACAGCTAAAACATTAATTCACCTCTCCCAGTCCTTCAAAAGATAAATAATAAAAACTCATAATGCAGTGCATAAAACGGACGAACATTTTAAAAACAGAGTTTAATTTAAAAGTGGGGAAATGATAAGAGTGGTGTGTTATTTATGACGTCATTATGGCAGAAATTAAATGAAAAATGCCCCAGAGCCGACATTACGACCACATGTAACGAAATTCTGTGTTTCAATAATGAAAAGTTTAATCCTTGTAGAATTTTGTGGGAATTCCTGTGAGGCAATCCTCGTAATTTTAAGAATGTTCACAGTCTGATCTCAGGCTCGATCAGTCTTTCCTCTAATTTCCCTACATTTTTGACAGGTTTCTGACATTGATTGTCACTGAGATGATATTGCCACTATAGTCCGCGCGGAACTAGTTGGCCGCACCTTAGGTGGGGACGGGGGTGAGGCGGCGGGTTGCCTAGTGTTCGTAACGCACATGAGATTAATGACAGACAGCGCCCCCCTCCGTCCCACCGCTAACATACCTAAGGCGCGGCCAACTAGTTCCGCACGGACTATAGATTTTGAACGATTTTAATTACGGGAACTTCTGAACGATGGCCGTTTTTCTCAAAATATGAAGCATATTTTCTTTTAAATGTTTCATTTTACTACTGCATAGTTTTTGAAAACCTCTTTGCATTATTATTATACAAAAGAAGAATTTTTTTTTTTTATTACGTACAGTATTTTTCTAAACTTCTTATTTACTTCTACTAATAAAGTTTGTTGATAGAAGAACCGCCAGCACCATAATGATGCTATTGGGTAATTCTAGTACGAGTACCTCAAGCTTTGGTAAGCATAAATAATTCATAACTGTAAACATACGTATATTAAATACCTCAAATACCCACCTAGTATCCTTAACGAACTATTCTGTAAACTCACTAAAGTTTAAAGTACCCAAGTCATAAATCTTGATGACATGGGCCTTTCCGCATGTATGGAGCAATGTCCCAAACTTAGATAATAATCACTTCACAGTTAGGTGCCTATGGCTTTGTCAACTAACATTAAGATGTGTTAAGCTTTGCCTTGATATATGAGTGGGAAAAACACTTTATTAAGGTTGCCTGAGGGAGGCCTAGGCAACGCTGGTGTGATGACTTAGCCCCCGTTCCCACGGGCGTTAGAATATCGCAGCGGGATTTTATCGCGCACTGGATTCGAGATCAACCTTTCGTATTCCCCTTTTTTCCCCTCGAAAACTGATCCGAATCAATATTTTTTTACATTGACATCTTAAGAGTATGTTTAGGTTCTTAACATTTTTTTTATGTTAAAATCTTTTCTAATTTGTCTGGTAATCCTCTAATCACGGCGGTAAAAATAGGGCGTTTTTAGTAATTTTTAGAGGGTCATATTTTCTTTACTAATTAGTTGTTGAATAAAAGAAAATGCAGGGACATGTTTACAGCAGACCTTGACTTTATGAAAAAAAAAATTGCTCTAGAGGTATTATTGAGGAAGAAAAAGGGGAATACATTTGTATGGAGCATCGCACGCCCTGTTCCCTCTAAAGACATTGAGCTTAACAAGACAGGATCCTTCCTTAATAGGACTACCACATACACCTCATCTGTGCGTGTAAGCCCGTTGATTACGTCAACACCTCTCCTTTATACACAGTGGGCTATTATGGGCGGTGACGGCTACATTATGGACAATGATGGCCTTCGTAACGCCCTTGCCTCAAATTGATTCATACATATTGTAGTGAATGGTGCGCAGGTCAAACGATGTATACAGATTACAGTGGTTTATCATGGATTAATACATATAATGGATTCGCACTTCTTGGACTTTTGGGTGGATGTGGAACAGAGAAAACTGGGAGTTGTGATGCAACTGAGAAATGCCAATACTAATTTGTATAAATGGATAGCCTTACTTCAAAAGCAATGAATGTGAAAATTAGTTTTAATTTAAGTTATTAATACTAAAAAAAGAAACCCAGAGTATGAAAAAAGCTATTTTTCAATTAATCATCTTCCAAGCTCGGTGGGCTGTGCTGGGGCGGCTGCTGCAGGTGCGGAAAACCTCGAACAGTTCGAACATATATGTTCTTATATGTTCGAGCCGTTTGGGGTTGAAACACTAGGGCCATGGGGTCCGAGTACCCACTTTGTATTTCGAGACATCATTAAGTGGTTGGTCGACTCTTCACGTGACCAGAGAGCTGGCCTATTTTTTGACCGAAAAACCACCATTGCCAGACAACGTGGCAATGCTGCCAACCTTTTGGGTACGTTTCCTATTGACAGCGATGCGGACGAATTTTTGATGCCCTTTGATTATATCCCCTCCTTTTTATATCCTACTTGTACATATTATTATTTTAAAGGCTCCTGCAAACAGGCGCGACGCGCGACGCGAATCGCGTGCGACACAAAGGCACCGCTCGTTGCGAGACTTGCGGTGCCTTCGTGCCGCGCGCGATTTTATCGCGTGTCGCGCCTGTTTGAAGGAGCCTTAAGACTGTTAGCTTTTTCAATTATTTAAATATAATGAAGTAAAATATTTAGAAAACGATATTTATTTTTTCGTGCTATTTTAGCCATAGGCACGCTAAGAAGAAAAATAGGTAGGTACTAAAACCCGGTTCCAGCAAAATAGGCCACAAACAGACTGATGCTTAAAAAAATCCAATATTTATTACAAGCCATATACTTTTGTCCACAAAGGACAAAATATCGACATGAACGTAAACCACAAAGCCATCAGTTGAGCCACAAACCAATTTATCATAAGAACGGAGGCTAGCTCGTAAAGCCGGGTTTGTCCGCATATTAATCTCTATAATCCTAACGTATGTTAGTTCTACCTTCTATTTTATGACTGTGTGTATAAAATTCATGTAGCCGAACCATTTTTGGTGGATATAAATTTTGCCTTTTTTTTGTATTTTTTTTTTATGATGCATAGGTCATTGGTTTCGGTACCACATTGTGGCTGTCCCAAAAATATTTGTAGTATAACTTACATCTTATTTTATAAAGTACCTAGACAGTAGCTTAGTCATTTCAGTTACTGGGTACCCCAATATAAATTTAACCTTGTATAATAATGTGACTGTTCCTAAATTACCCTAGGTTGAAAAAATTTTAGTCTTAATGGTTCCGTACCTCAAAAGGAAAAAACGGTACCCTTATAAGATCACTTTGTTGTCCGCCCGTGCGTCTGTCAAGACCCTTTATCTCGGGAACGCGTGGAGGTATCGAACTTAAATTAAAACCATATACTCAGCTCTACAGTCGCTTGAAGCTGTGAAAAAAAAAACAAACACTTAAGTTAATATTAAAAAAGATACGGCTGTTTATGCCGCAAAAAACCTATATTTCGACACACTCAAGGGAATCAAAATTTATAGGGTAATTCCCGTTGACCTAAAATCATGAAATTTGGCAAGAAGCAAGATTATGTAACACAAGTAAAGGAAAAAATCCGAAAACCGTAGTAGGTACATTAAAAAAAACCCGTGATAAACTATTTACATACCTACAAAGTACGGAACCCTCGGTGCCCGAGTCCGACTCGCACTTGATCGGTTTTCCTAATTAAGGCTCCTTCAAACAGGCGCGACCCGCGATAAAATCGCGCGCGACACAAATGCACCGTAAGTCGCACAACGAGCGGTGCCTTTGTGTCGCACGCGATTCGCGTCGCGCCTGTTTGCAGGAGCCTTTATGTTAAACTTTGTGTGAATAAAATCCGTCTGCCTTTAAAGCAAGAGTGAACAAGCATCTTCTGGGCATGCTCGTTCCATCATAGACCTCATCCATCGCTTTCTATCAGCCTTCAATTCATCGAATTATCCACCCCCTGTAGTTCTATTCTGTATAAATCTCACCATAACTTGTGTGAAGTGAGCTTAAAGTGAGTTGCCATTATTGTCAATCCCTAGCAATAGCATCAGATGGAATGACAGCTCACTTCACCTAACTTCTCACGGTGAGATTCTAACAGAATCCACCGACTGTTATATGACACGGGGACACACCGAACTAAATTAAAATCCCTACAATGTAATACTTTCTATTTAAGGCACATGTGAAAAAAGCTTTTATTAGATTCGTTGCAATCCGGATCGAATTCAACGGGACCAACATTAACTTTAGACTAATTGCAAATTGGATACAGACTCGACACATAACGGACATTTTTATAAAAAACCCATCGGAATTACAATACATTGTATTTTGAATTCCATTTATTATTGAAGTATCCGGCCGCCGTACTAAATTGGGCAAATTGGCCACGCGTCGAGCTAACAACCAAGCAGAATATGCAAAAGGCTTATGAATAAATAAGGCGTTTCATCTGTCTGTACAAATGTGCAAAATCTAAGCAATACCGTATGTGTGGTAATAATAACTCCCTGTAACGTTGAAGTGAGCCGAACTTGGTTGGTTTACGTTAAAACCCACATATTAAAACACTCTTTATAGCGATACGCCATTCTCTATTACGAAGAAATGTGTTCATATTTTTGACAGTAAATATTTATTATCGGTATTATTGTTTATGTTATGTTATCAGGTAACAAAAGACTTTGAAGCTCCGAAACTGTAATAACTTGTATGTGTGGTGTAAACTGTAAGTATAAGTTGGTTATTAATAAATAAATAAATTAAAAAAAAACATCCTAGTATGTATGAGGGTAATGCTTGAAACATTGTAGCTTCTCTGCGCGTGTGATATTGTTTGCTGCTTGATAACTAAAGTTTGTGACGACAGTCTGCCTTCTCTCGTTTTAAACTGTCGTGAAATATTTGGAACTAAAGTTCTTACATGCAATAAGAATTTTTTTGGTAATTGACAATAGCGCATCGCGGCAACGAATAAGGTTCAAAACAGCGATGCGTTTGATGTTAGTTGAATCGAATGACCACTATTGGTCTATATTATTGATCGAAGACTAACTATTTTGGAACCCTGACCCTGAAGGTTCCAAAATAGTTATGCGGTTTAATTCGCGGGGAATTTTTGATGTTGTGGTTCACCACAACTGCCAAACATTTCAATACGTAACAAAAACAACGCCACAATGGCTTTCAAATGGAAAATCCCAAGCCGAAAATTCCACACCAATTTCGCATCCGACAACCCTGAAATTACCTCATCCGCGTTAGATTGCTCGTAACGCCGCTGCTACAAGCATCTACTAACGTAACGGTAATGACGTCATAAGGGAAACGTCCAATCTGTGACGTAGACGGTTTACTGCTGTATTAACTTTAGGGCTTTTTATGTGTGCACCACGAATTGCTGGTAGTTGTAGTTTTTATTTGGCTGTTCTCGTTGTCTGGAGGAGAAGCTGATTATTTTCAAAGACTTTTTGTGTCTTTGGTTTTCTAAGTATCTAATCGTCCTTGGCTTATATATATATAACTTTTATCAGAGTATTCATTACAGAACAACCATTTTTTTTAAGCTTTGCCCCACTCTATTATTTTCTTTTGTATGACGCACCCAGCGTTTACAAACATTTAAACTAACATACACAAACAGCCAGACCCGGAACAACTACTTCTAGGTCAAACAAATATTTGTTCCGTGCAAGAATCGAACCCACGACACGCAGCGCAGCAATCAATCGCTTAACCACTGCGCCAACCGTGCCGTCAGTACCAGTAAGTACTTCATATTTGGATAAGCCAAAAAAAAAATCTAAATCAAATAGACACGTGGAGTGCTATCCAATGCTTAAAACTAGACGCAGTATGATATAGAACAAACTATACTTTGAAGTCTGATAAGAAATAGTTAAATACACAGTTGTTAGCTGATATAATTCTTTTATTTCTGACTTTTCAGGGCGAGAACATCAGAACGGAATCCCATCTGCTAGACTTATTCTGGTGAAATGGTAATTTCGACTGAATACTTATCCTTCTCCAACTAACAACATAATCATCTCATATTGATGATTAACAATATTTCTCGAATGCAACATAAGTTCACTAATAATTTGCCTTTAACTTTGTATGATCCGTTCCCACAGACACACCGTGAAGACTTTAAATACAAGACTACTGTAAACTTTTTATAAATTAATTAATAATAGTTAGTACCCCTACACAAATTCTTCACCCGCTCCCCGCGTATTCTGCGGCCCGCGCTAAATGCATGCCGCTCGGCTGATGCATTGAGCTGAGATAAATGTAGAATGTCGTAGCCAAATACGCACGCCTCAAGCTTCCAGCGTTCTAGCGTTGATTACACTACGCTTTGAGATTAAGCGCTGCAACCGCTGCATGTATCATCACATGATTTACGATTATGGTAAGACTGAAATTATTGTGCTGTAATGTTTGAGAACTAGAAGTTTACCTGATATTTGTGGTGTGTCTATAAGTTGGATCGCATGGATGCTTGTTAATTAATAACGTAACATATCATCACGCCTGTTTTACCTGAAGGATTAAGTACAGGTGTACCTACCCACAATTATGTTTAGCCAGATAGGAGAAAACTATGGAGAGTCCCATGTGTAGTTGTTAATTGATGATCTAGATTGATAACCAGGAGATATCATAGCCTTTTTTTCAGAGAAAGCGTAGAAACCACGGCCTTTGACCATCGCTTTCAAGGACTGCGATTGTGAAGTTTAGATTGTTTGCGCAACTAGAAACATCAGCGGGGTGATCTCGTAACACACTATCAGTAGCGATGGCTTTCATTTTGATAGTTCAACGCAAGGAGGGTCCTTGCGTGTTGACATCCTGCCGGACGCGATCGGCTGTCATCGCATCCGTTCGTATCCTTTTCGATTCGATGCGGTGCGAGCTGTTTGGTGGAAATTATCCTTTACTTCCACCTTTTCTACGGGCAAGTTAGTGGTAAAAATAGGTATAGTAGCATCGTTCAAATGCCAACATCAATAATAGGGGTACTCAGAAACTTGCCTAATAGACGTAATATTTTAGCAGAAAAAAGAAAAAAAAAGAATTGCCTTACATAAAAGCGTTTCTGGCAATGTGGGTGTTTAACTCAGTTCGAATGACTTAAGCCTTCCAAAAACACAAACAAGTCTCAAAATTATCATTAAGTACCTTCATTCCAAAATATTTGGACCATTGTTGTACCAGTTATCAAAGATAATAGCGTGTTTGGCAGCAGCAAGATAGTGTTGCTGCCAAACACGCTCCGGCTTAGATTACAGCGGACTACGACTTACTGCTGAACGTGATGCTATGGCATTCCACGGAACAAAGCTTCCAGAAACATCTTTAAGTAGTTTCAGGTTTAATGGCATGGAAGCGATGCTCCAAGGATGTCTTGAGTTGAAGATGTACGGAGTGGGATTATTAATGTCAGATACATGGCTCATGGCTGTTTAAACGTACATGTTTCGTACCAATATCTTGACAGCACATTGCTATAGATCTTGCCAGCTCCTGCTAATGAACAGAAGTGTTCTGGGAACTTGTTCTTTTTCTATTCTCCTGTTGTTTTTCCGTGGATTGTTTTTTTTTTCTCCGTTTTGCGTGGATGTGGCGCATATTTCCCCCAACTTCTCTTTGTTTTTGTGTTTTTTTCTTAATGCGTCACGTTTGTTACAAATAAATATAGCTTTTTTTTCACCGCATTCGTGATTGAATTCATCGTTAAATGCCTGTACTTTCCGACTAATGTTATTGCTCGAAATAGCCCATTTGGCTAATCAATTAAATGGGCTGTTGACTTCAATGACTAACACTTCTTTAGAAATGAGTAGAGTTATCTGCATGTAGGTTTGTTGGAATTCTCGGTACGAATATTATGAGAATAACTCATTAGTCAATTTAATATGTGTTCAAGTCCACAAAGTGAACTTAGGTGGTAGGTGAAACTGGGGCTGTATCGTTCCTCGAAGAGTCAGGTCCAAAGAAGTGGCACAAAGTATTCTATGTGCGCCTTTATGCGAGGACGTGCGGTCATGGGATTGGTCCCATTTGGTGATGGGGCCCCTTAAGCATGGCGGGCTGATACCAGTCTGGAGTGCGGCGAATGTAGGTATATGTATCTCTCGGGCCCCCGACTCATGATAATAGAAGAAACAGTTGGGTTTTAGTCGGTGGGAGTCCCACATAAAATCACTCTCGTTCCTCCCTAGAAGGACCCATGAGGATTTCCCCACAAAAAAAAAACAAAAATGAAGGTGATTGGTTTACCAAAGATATGATCATTATGGACCCTGTCGGGAACAGCTACTCACTTCTTTATATGTACAGACGCGAGCAGATCAAGCTACCCGAAACTGTCAGATTTTCCCAATCAACTTGAAACCTTATGCTATAGCGATAAAGTTGAAAATCTATTAAAGAAATTTGACAGATTGTAGTAGCTTGATGTGCTGGCGTCTGTACATAGATATGTATGAGGCAGTCCGAAAAGTGGCAGTGGGGCTGCAGAAGATAATAATAATGGAATAGTCAAAAATGGAACTGACGGAAGCTACTGAGAAGCTTATGTCAATTCTGTCAAAAGTCGTTACAGCACCCTAATTGCGTAAGTCTCTTTCCAACACAACCTGAATCATTTTGAAGGATATTGCTAATCCATTGCTTCATATGTTTGAAAAATTTGTCTGCTCAACAACGTAAATAACGCAATGAATGTTGTTAAACCGTCAAAATGAAAGCCATTGCTACTGTTAGTGTGTTACGCAATCACCCCACAGAAATACGAAAGGCTTTGAAAGCGATTTCTACTTGTCTAGGCCCTGTTGTGGCTATTAGATAAAGTTAGTTATGGAAAGCCAGTAGGTACAGACGCCAGCACATCAAGCTACCCGAAACTGTCAAATTTTTCCAATCAACTTTAAACCTTATGCTTTAGCGATAAAGTTGAAAATCTATTAAAGAAATTTAACAGATTGTAGTAACTTGGTGTGCTGGCGTCTGTACATTGCAGTTTGGCACTGAATCTGAAATCGATAGATGATTTGCTAAACGGATTGCTGGAGGGACGCGTAGCTAGTGATGTTTAGAAATGTTTGCATGCGATTTGGCTCTTCAGTTTTATTTTGTGAGCAATTTTTTTGGCAATATTGATTGGTGATAAATCTCTTCGAATGCTATTTTATGCTAAACTCCGTAGACGTGATTGGTAAAAACATTTTTTTTTTGTTTTATCGTTTTTAATATCGTTACCCATCACGAAGTTATGGCTACAAATATATTGATATTTCAGGAAATAGTCATTTAATAGGATTATATGAACTTAGAGGGTTTTATTGATTATAATTGTGCAAATACATACAGTACCCGGCGATAAATATTGCACATCGACCTTTGGAAAGAGACAATCGGCTAATTTCGGCTTCGTAGAGCGTTATCTCTGTCGCACGAAATACAAACAGTCCAGTATCTATTAGGAGCTGTTAAAACAATTATGATTTGCTTCTTTTGATAATTATTTTTATTCTTTGTATAAAATGAAAAAAGGTAAAGGTCGATGTGTAATATTTATCGCCGGGTACTGTACTTCTTACTCTCGCGAATCATATTTTGTTCAACATACAACCTGCAAATTGCAAATAAAGTAAGTTCTTGAACTACCCTGACGCTTCCACCTAAATTAGAACCTGCCTTAATAAATTCCTGCAGAACTTTCGTCAGAAAACTGGGGACCTAAAAAGGCCACGTTGGCAGAATCATAAAAGGATAACATTATGAATCATAATGGAGAGTTAACTGTTGTATCAAATGCCATTGGTGAAGGATTTTCAGTTTTTTTTTTCTGTGCTAAAATACCAATAAATCCAATCCAAATCCAATCCCAATCTCTTTTATTATACCTACGTAGTGCAGCGAAAAAAAGGAAAACACGGACTGTCTTCGCCATAATTATGATTCTTAATGTTATCCTTTTACGATTCTGCCAAAGTGGCCATTTTAGGCCCCATGGTCGATAATGACGTAATCTAATAATGAAAAGATTATACAGTTCGTTTAAAAGTCTTTGATCATTTAGAAAGACGATTCACTTTCAACTCAAGTTTAAAGAGGGGATCAACTTCAAATTTACTTTAATAATCAAAGAGTTATTCTTTATACATAGGTAGGTACATATATTCTCAAATTAAGATGTTCTTCATTAACGTTTAAATGACATAATTTAATTAATATCTTCCCCAATTTTGCATCAAAGAAAACATGTTTTAGAAGAAAATGTTTTATTAAAAGTACAATGTTTACAAATTGATTTATGTTTTTACAGTTTAAGTTTAGAGTGTCGAGTTAGAATTTTGATACATTTACCCTACATTTTATAAAATAAAACACTGTTATAGTGCATTAACCACTCAATTTTATTTAGGTACCGTCAACCGCACATGACTGATAAACTTGAACTACGAAAATCGCCCTTACTGCTACAACACAAAGGTGCTGTCGATTTCAAATTGTTACCACTGATTTACGGTTGACAATACAAACATAAAAATATTTGGCAGTGTAGAACATATATCTATTTATATAAAAAACAAAGTCGGGTTAGTTACACCATTTATAACTCAAGAACCGCTGCCACCGATTTTTGTGATCTTTGGTTTGTTGGATTTGTCTCCGCCCCGAATAGCAAAATAAAGGCTCAAACAGGCGCGACACGACACGCGATGACGCGACACAAAGGCACCGCAAGTCGTGCAACGAGCGATGCCTTTGTGTCGCGCGCGATTATATCGCGTGTCGCGCCTGTTTGTAGGAGCCTTAACTATTAAAACATGGGAAAATTCACAAAGAAAGAAAAACAAGATTTTCCCATACATGTTGTTTGGATCGGCTTTTTTGATTCTCGGGCGGTATGACGTTCACCGGTGTCAGCTAGTTTATAGTAAGGGCTGATTTTTCAATCGACAGTTATTTTTTATTCGCGGAAATAAAATTGACGTCTGACAGTTTTTGTATGGAAGAACTGTCAAAAATTCAAAATTATTCCTCCGATAAAATTATCAGGCGTTGGAAAAATAACCTAATTTATTTATTAGTTTTCATTTTAATTTCTTATCTTTATGTGGTGATTAATTTGACACAGGTACAAAACTGGATCAAACAGAAGTACGTTTGGTATGCTTCAGTTTGGATCTAGTTCAACGATATCTAGTAGCGCTTCAACGCGTAGATAGTTTTACCTTTTGTACTCCTACAGATCTCCAATTACCTCTCCACCACAAGTCATCAAAATTGACATTAAATCTAAAACCGTGACGACGAAAACCAAATATACAAATATTAACTTTCATACTTACCTACAACAAAAAGTAAAAGGGTTTACAAAATAAACGTAACGTATCAAAAAGCTCAAGTTGCACACGAGGTACGTAACATGCGGTAGCTCAGGGACCAGCACAAATATTGCTGTAAGTACCTACAAGGATCCTTTGCGACTTATTGGTCAACACTTACTTTAATAAGTTGAGGTGCGTATTAAAAATCTAGGTGCTAAAAATTTGCACCTGATGAGGCAATAAAGGCTCCTACAAACAGGCGCGACGCGCGACGCGAATAGCGCCTCTTTAAAGGAGCCTTAAAATACGACGACTGGCGTTTTCCGCTGCGAAGGGAACTTATCTCAAACTTTAGAACAGCTTGTCTCAGCCGCAATCGTTGGTAGCGAATCGAAGCATTGCATCGCTAATAGTTTATTGTATCAGGATCCAATGAGCGTTCGTAACTGTTGACGACGATGCAAAAGTAAGTGTAAACACCTGAAAATAACGAAAATTGCTGTCATCATAATGTTTGCGTGCAAACATACAACCGTGCCACAAGTTTCGTAGCCAAAGTAAGCCAGTTTTTATGAAAATTTTGTGAGAAAAAACCATTTTTATAGTACAGTCACGAGCATAAATACCTTACACTTACGCAAGGTTCAAAGCAATATTGACGTATTATGTCGTGTGGCTCGTGTCGCGTCAGCAATATATCGGTTTCATATAATGTATTCAGTTTGATTAGAAACACATTATTATAGTGTGTTTTGTCGCAGTGGGATCTGTCGTGGCGCCGACCGCTCGACCTGGTGGGGGTTCTGACGTGTTCTTGCATTCTTCAATCAGTGAATGGACTTTCTCGAATTGTGCTTAGTTCAGACGGAATCTCTATTTGTCTCTTGTTTGTTCGATTTACACTGTTAGAAATAACGTCAGACCGCGTCCCGACACGACACATTGGTATGCACACCCACCGACACGACACAATGCATCACGATACGCCACAACACAGTAGTGTATTTCTACTTTAAAGACCAATCAAACTAATCTATTTGTGGACCACTACATTTGATTAGCAACTTTACCATAGCAACTTTTGACAATGCGTCAGAAGATTTCACAACACGACCCAACATAATAATATGAATCCAGTTTTAGTCAATTGCTCATCGTATCTCACAAGAAATTCCCATGGACTTCAGCTTCTGGGTATACTGAAGTGGTTGTTACCCTATCAGCTGCGATTTGCCCACGAGTTGTCAGATAGGAATCTACAGTCGTTCTTCCTTCGAACAGAAATTTTGAGCTACACAGGCCCAATTTGGTGGTAAAAGGTAAAGCAAATCAGTAAGGTTGGTAGCGAAGCTAAAAAAGTTAAAAGTTGTGTAGGTACCTTCATAAATAATTCCGAAGACGGCATTAAAAAATGCTTGCGTGTATTCTTTAGTTTCGATGCAGATGGCAATTCTCGCCACGATCAAGAAGGTAAAAAGCGTCAGGAGAACCACGTTGGACACAAACCACAGCGATAGTAAGAGAACCGCTTTTTTCTGAGAAAAAAGAATAGCAAACATGCATGCATGCTCTCTCATTCCACCAGTCTGTAAATGTTTATTGTTGAACATAGGTCTCCCAAAATCGCAGATATCAGATAATCGTAAATAGTAGCAGGGTTTAGACTACCTGTAGTATTCTTTCCTTCTCCCTTAATCCATCCAAAGTTTGTCCTTAAAAGATCGCTTTTAGCGATTAGGCCGCCCCTTATAACATTTCTAATTTTTATGGTGTAAATAATAAAGAGTATTCTAATATATTCTCCTTGTGATGGAACTCGTCAAGGGAAGTACATCATCATATTTGCTTCAGTCGTAATGGCGCTGGTAACGGCCCTGTAATGTTTGGTAGATGTCCTCCAATTTTAGGTTATAAAACATGCCGGTTTCCTCACGATGTATTCCTTCACCGTTTTGAAAGCAGTGGTGGTGAAAATAATATGCACAAAGTAAAGCGCCTGCATGGGTTCAAACCTACAACCTACAACTCGTAAGTCGTTGCCGTTACCACTGGGCCACTACTGCTCAGGATATGAGTGCCGATGTTCATAATTGACACATAAGAAAGAGAGAGAGAGAGAGATTGAAGGTGTGAGTATTTGGGATGACAGCGCATTTGCGATGCCTCTGGTGCCACCCAATAATATAAAAAACAACTGCTTCGAATATACTTAATAATATAAAGAGGTAAAATTTGTGAATTTGTATGTAAGGGATTATCGTCGGAACTACTGATCCGATAAAACTGGCACTGAAACGTGGTCGCTCTCAATGGGCCTTATTGAAAGGCAAAATGTCACCCAAAGGGCGACGGAGAGGACTATGCTTGGAGTTTCCTAACGTGGTCGAATCGGAAATGAAGATATACACAGGAGAACCAAGGTAACCGACATAGCCCCAAAAATTGCCAAACTTAAGTGGCAGTAGCCAGGGCACATTGCTCGCACAACAGATGGCCGATGGTGCTGAAAGGTTCTGGAGTGGCGACCGCGTATCGGAAGTAGTAGCGTTGGAAGGCGTCCCACAAGCTGGACAGATGACCTTGTGGAGGCCCCAGGAATCGGCTGGATGCGGGAAGCACAGAACCGTTCGAATTGGCGGTGCTTGGGGAGGCCTATGTAAATCAGTAGACGTCTTTCGGCTGAAATTTTGATGACAGATCCGATTCCTAAAATTTTTTCATTAATGAAAAGCTACATAATACTTGATCGTCATAGAATATGTTTTATGTTATAAACGAAAACTTCACGCGAACGAATTTGTGGGCAGGATCTAGTCGATTATAAATTGACAGCGACAACCACAACATCATTAGAATCAACAAAATATTTACCCAGCGCATAAACCACAGCATAGTGATGGATATGACAATCTCGTACAACGACGTGCAGGTGCCGACCAGTGCGGACATGAAATAGATCGCGTCCACTGGGTCTGTGTTGTATGAGGACTCTTCAGACCACTCCGAAAGGAAGAAGATGAGTGAGGCGAGCAGCACACCCATTGATATTATCTGGAAATAATATAATAATTTATTCGCAACACCATACTGCGCTCCAAAACACAGATTATTAGTGAGGTTGCTCAAAAAGCCGCTAAGCTGAAGCGGGACTAGGCTGGCCACGTCTTCCGTATACCTAATGAACTGTGGGCCAAAAATAACCGCTACGTGCAGCTCTGACACAGCTAGAAGGCGTCGCGGCAGACCCCGTAGCAAATGGCGGGACAAGCTGGACAAAACAAACGACTAGTGCTCCACTTCAGCCCTGGATGGAAAGAGAACACACTAAACATGGTTGTATTGGTCAAAAAAAGATGGAACAGCTGGCTCCTATACTAAGTACAAATATACTTGTATCTCAGTCCCATAGACATATTTCCTCAAAAACGTTGATATGAGAATGATAACACTACATAAAACATCACGCTTGTATTCCCAAAGAGGTTTCGCAGAAAAGGCCAGTATCTAGCTCCTTGCCAGTTAAGGGGATTACACTTTGTACGTCCTGACATCAAACCCAGAACCCCATTGCATTGGCTGTTTAAGAGACATCTTCTCACCTCTCCTCTTCGGTGTGTTTTATTTGCAATATTTTCAAAAAATTAAGCAAAAATTTTAGTAGTATTTTGGTATAATTGAATTTTCTTTTTAGTATTTTTTTGTAGATTTCATAGATTCCGTTGGTAGATTTATAAAATTTGAAACGGTCACACTGCTGTGAAAGAAAACATCAATATGGAAACCGGCATTTCCTAGAACCTCAAAATCGAAGATATGTGACATTAATCAACCCGCACTGGACCCACGTAGTGGATTATGGCCCATTCCCTGTCACAGAAAAGAGGCCTGTGTCCCGGGAGTAGGAACATTATAGGCTAATTATGCTTATATGCTTGAGCTACAGCCCTAATCCTCTGCTCGGGGCAGAAAATTAAAGCTTGGAGTCGCCAACCACTGGCCTCACCAGAGGAGTGATAGTTGACACCATTTACAGCATTTTGAGCCATAAATGTCTTAGACGAAGTATGTTTTTTTTGCTTTTAACTACAAACATTTAGTCAAAAATAATATACCAACTTTAACCGGGATTTTTTTTTTTAATCCTTGCAAACATTCGTCTAAGACATGTATGGCTCAAAATGCTCTAAATGGCGTCAACTATCACACCCTTCAGGCTTTGTATCCAGCTTCCAAACACCTTATATATTATCACTCATTTATTTATTCTATGAATACAATTTGTGTAAATCAATATATATATATTTTGTATTAAATTATATATTCATTTAATTTCTTCTTCATATTTGTCTTGGTCTGTGGAGGTATCCATAAGTGTGAAGTCTGTTTCTCTTTGCCATACCTGCGTTTTTGGGATGGCAAATTGAATGGTATTTATAGCCCTCTTTACCGTATCCGGCGACAGCGACCCAGACTAATTTGCTTTCCTTTCGTAAGCTCTCTGATGACTAGCAAAGCCATTGCTTGCTATAAAGAGAGACCTATTGAGTTCATGATTACGGCCCATTACTTAGACGTGTAACGCAACAGATTTGTCCAGCATTAACGTGGAATCACGCGAAACAAAATGTTTTTTTGCTGTAATTGTTTCTGTTTCTGTAATAATGGCTTTCAACCTGGTTATCCACCATAATAAACAAGTTAAAATACTTACTATAGAAGCAACTGCTACGATAACAATCCCTTGCTTCAGTGAGTAACCGAACACATCGGTGATCAAGCAACACCTCTGATATTTGGAAGTCATTGTTATATATAATTGTTGATTTTATTTTACAAACATAATAAATAACATAAACTGATAAAAAAAACATAACCTAAATTATTTAATGTCACGACCGCTTACTGCAGATAATTTAGTAACACCATGAAATGAGGTTTACATTAGCTTTAGTACATATTATGATACAAGTCATTGGGCAGGATAAATTGAAGGATGGGGGCAGTGAATACTTGAGGCTCCTGCAAACAGGCGCGACGCGCGACGCGAATCGCACGCGGACACACAGGCACCGCGATTTGCGCGACTTGCGGTGCCTGTGTCGCGTGTCGCGTCGCGCCTGTTTGAAGGAGCCTTTATTAAAATAAAAACGGTTTGATGCTTTTTTGGGGTCAACGACTTCTTGTTTGTGTTGCTACTTGAAGTGCGAGTAGAGAAAATATGTTTATCGTGTTAAGATATCGATACTCGTGTGTGAAGTTTACACAAAACAAAAACGGATTTTTTTACAGTTTAAAAAATCCGTTTTTGTTTATTGTAAAGTTCAGAAAATATCTATAGTAAATAAATAAATATATATATCTATAGTAAATAAATATATATATTTCAAGTAAATACACTAACTGAGATCGATGACCCCAGAAAAAAAAACATCAAACTATTTTATTACTATTTGTTTTATCATGTAAAGATACCCATCACGTATGCGAAGTTTCGCAAGCTAATTTAATTTGAATCTGTATATATAATTATCACGTTTTATAATCTGAGATCAGACTACTAGGTCATGAGAATAATTCAAGTGAAACAATTCAGAACAACTTATAAAATTAAAAACGTTGTTATTCATTCTACATTTCAGCCGGTCGATTCTGTAAAAATCTCACCGTTACAACTTTGGTGAAGTGAGTTTGTTTTTGCTAGGAATTGACACTATTGACAGGTCACTCCACGCTCACTTCACCTAAGTTTTCACGGTGAGATTTTTACAGAATCGCACCGCTGTATCTATAATTATCACGGTTTATAAGCTGAGATCAGACATGAGAATAATTCAAGTGAAACAATTCAGAACAACTTATAAAATTAAAAACATTGTTATTCATTCTAAATTTCAGGAGTGCTAAGGTAAGTATGGAATCTCATTGTAAAACAGTGCATATTTTTACTTTTATTGCCAAATGTATGCCAGGGCGCTTTCCGGTGGCGTACCGCGGTTGCGCGTTGCACGCTACAACGAGACAGACTCGCTTGTAGCGCTACACTTACTCGTATTTTAAAATGTTACGAATAACCAGGAAAATTGTGTTACTTTTTATTACGTTACGTAGGGACATAATAATGCACTAATTTACATATAAATGTAAAGCAATAAATTAGACACGGTTAGTGTTGGTGTCGGTGGCAATTTATTTCCATTTTTTCACGTGAATTTTAATTGCTTGTCATTTTTGCGCGGAAAGTTACTTACCTACCGCAAGGGTCCTTAAGTCCCTGCCGGGTCAGCGGGATTGTCCGAAAGGGTTACCGATAGCCTGGAACATAGGGTTAAGGAAGGAACACAGGTGGGTTTTAGTCAGTAAGAGTCTGACACTCCCTTCCGCTCCACCCAGAGCGGGTGGGTCATTTGATGATTTCCCATCCTGAAAAAAAAAATGGGTCCTTAAGTTACCTACAGCTCATTATTGTTAAATATTTAGCTAATTAATGCTTATGGATCAATAATGTTTCTGCTTGTAGAACCTCATCTTATAAATAAAAACTATATTTAACCTATTTCTTTTAGAGAACAGTGCAGAGGACCACTTCAGCGCCCATTATCTTCTTTGATGCACCTATTGTACCATGAATGAAACTGAATACCATAAAATACGCCCTTTGTCCGACGAAGCGACGCGGCGGTGTGGCGTGGCATTGGGGCAGCGTGTCGTGGCGTGGCGTTGTGACGATAGCGTGACGTGGCAATGGGCTATGCATTGGCACAGTTATGAGTTACACTCAGATATGGCAGGTTGCATCCCTCTGAGAAACCACAATGTAAAGACGTAGCAATTGAGACAAATTATTATTTTATTAGGTAAAATTATAGCTCAAGAAGGTACTCAGAACGGAGTTGGGATTACACACGCTAATTATTATTAAAAGATGGATGAATCAGAGTGATCACCGCACAACTGTCCAACGATGTTTTAATTAGAGAGCAATGAATATGTCCAATAGCTCTTACTTGATTATTACAACTTAGGGCGAACTCCCCAAACTTTTATATCTCGAATAAATATTATCCTAGAAATAAATTTTTAATTTTTGACAGTTGTTCCATACTAGAACTGTCAGACGTCAATTTTATTCCACGGATAAAAGATATCTATCTCATCACTTTAAGAACGCTCACACTCAGTCTCAATCTTCACAGTCTGAACTCAGTCTCAATCTGACAAAAATACCTCTAATTTCACTACATGTTTGACAAGTTTTTGTCATTTTTTGTAGCCGAGTTGAGACTGCGGCTAGATTTTAACGTTTTAAACGAGAATTGGCTTTCTGACTTTGGTAAAATCAGCCCTTAAGAGAATAAGAAAAGGCTATTTACTTGTGACTACAAAAAAGAAAAAAAAAGCCTGATTTGTGAGCTAATTCTCATTCTACGCCGGTCCAAGAATTAACTGAAAGAAATTACGTCACGTACGAGGTTAGAACACGGGTGCCTTATTCGACCTATTTTTGTATTAAGACGTGACTAACGGATTTTCTAAGCTAAATGGGCGAAATATCTCTATTTGTGTTGTAATAGGAGAGACAAGTGGCCCTTCGTCATTCTGTTGCTACGATGTTTGGGGAAAGCGTGAATTGCGCGCCGCCTCTGCCGAATTAATAGATTTTCTGTTGAAAAAACATCATCAGATCAGAAGGCCTAAATGACAAAAATGTAGGTACCTAAACGCTATCGAATTTATGATAAACTAGCTGTGCCCGCGACTTCGTTCGCGTGCATGTTGGAAAACAAATTGGGTTTTATTTTTTTGCGCGGTAAGGTATGTCTGCCAATGAAAGTCCCGTCAAAATCGGTCCAGCCGTTTCGGAGATGTGGTGGAACAAACAGACAGACAAAAATTTCATTGTTTTTTTGTTATAAGTATCTTATTTAGTAGGTAAAAATCTTTTGACATTACAAACAGACATCAATTTTATTTATTTGTATTTTGTATAGATGTGTATATTTGTGACTGAAATTAGAATGCGAACGTTCTCAAAATCACCGGAATTGCCCGTCTACTGTAGCTCTAATATAGGCCTTTTGGTGATTATTCCCATACATCAACATCAACAAACCTAAGTACCTACGTTATTCATAGAGCAATGTAACTTTGAAAACTTTCAAATAAGTAGGTCTAATTTCACAAGATTGATACGCTAGCCACCTTTCAATCTTCAGCTAAATATTATCTGAGACGTAAAAATTATGGTTTGACAGCTTTTATATACAATTTTTTTTTATTTATATGGTGTACATAATAAAGAGTATTCTATTCCATTCTATTCTATTTAACCATTTATGTACCCACACATAAACAGATAGGAACAGAAAAATAGGTACATACAAAGATGATGCTTATTTGTCAAAACGCTTTATGTATTTGTATTATTTAGACAAAACTTATCTAACTATAACAAATTGGCCTTTAATTATGTTGATCAGTATACCTACGTTATTTTTGCATAGATACCTAACTTCAGCGTATTATAAACTTTACAATACACCGGACTACACAGTAGCGTTCAATGATCTCTCTGTAAACAAGCCTTGCTTTCCGCAATTGGCCGCATTTCGACCGCATCAAGCCAACAAACTTTCGTAGCTTGTCGGAATCAAACTGCCGATTTGGTTCGCTAATTGCTCACTAGCAGCGCCATCGTCGTTTCTGATCGATACATGATGAAAAGCGCTTTGTAGATTATAACGAATTACTGTCGCCTGGTAAATATTAATGGTTACAAACGGATTGTGTGATTTGGTTGGTAAAGTTATTTTGAGCTAGTTTGTCGATAGTAAACTTAGCATTTGATTAAAAGCCACTCCATTGTGTAGGTAGTTGAATACCGAAACGATGTATAAAAAATACTGTTGAAAAAAGGACTCATAGAAATCCGCTAAAGTGAGCTCATAACATTTATGGAAAGACATCCTGCGAGGATCACAAAGGAAGGGAAATCATGAAACATTTTAATGATTTCAAGAAAACAACGTACGTTGCTTAACTAAAGTTGATTATCGCGATTTGTATATCGCCGCTATTTCCGTGGGTTTTATTCATAAAATTCTTGAAGAATTACTCGGACCGCTAATAACTACACAGCAGTATAATATTCATTTAATTAAGAGAATAAATGAAATATTAATTAATATTAATTTGTTAATTAAATTATTTAATTACTGTCACTGGTGTATAACCGTTGTAATTAATAATAATAAACAAATAAAGAACCACACGTTTGTACATAAATATAAAGATTATCAAGAACGCCATCAAATGAACTAAATTTAGTTTCAAATTAAATGTTCATTCATTTATGTGAAAATATAATGGTAAGCCATTTTCATTCATCAGAACTCACGTAAGCCGTAATTTTCTACACATACATTCAATGTAATGTTTCAAGGTTCGACTACGTTACATTATGCGATATCAACGACATGTTTTGGTTACATTTGAATAATCCTATGAGATAGCATAAATTCTTGTATGTTTGGTATATCATAGGTACACTACGTAGGTGCGAGTATACGAAGCCAACGAGGTAGGTACATAAACACATCTTCTTCTATCTTTGAATTCAGAAGATTCCGTAAAAGCCTAATAAAGTTACTTTTAGTCGTAAGTTATGGCTAAACTGGGCTATAGGCTTTATCACACGAATAAAAAACCAAAACGTGCGGAATCGCGTAATAAACCGCTTTTTATTTAAGACGATAGATTATACGAATAGGTCTAAAGGGTTCGCTAAAGTCCAGAAAATGTAGCAAACAGTTTTACCATTAGTTGTCAAAAGCACACAATTTGGGTCACTCATTACTCTTCAGAAGTTGGGCGGTGTTGCCCATATTTTATGCCGAACATCTTGGGACACCGTCGGACTGTCCCGTTTCGCGGGCATAAATAATGCCCTCGCGGGACATGTTAGGTTCACCACACCCTTAGACCCTTTTATAACCGCACATAATGCCCACACGTAATGTGAATGGCGGATATATTCATTTCTTCTACACTTTGTGTCAGTGTGATGTTTGTCGTTTGTCTTGGCTGTTCAAAGAGTGGTAAATGTTGCGTTAAATCGAATGCCAGTGAGAGATTCGCTCTCGTTCAACGTAAGGTATGCTTTTGTGATTTATTTATATTGAAGCAACCTTGGAATGCTTTTAAAAAAATGTACTTATTTTTATGTAACTTGAGGAATAATGCCTGTAAGAATCGGGCCACTTTAATCTTAGTATCTAGTTCTACTTACATATTATTATACGAATACATGCTTTTCGGCTTTTCGGTGTGTCATAGGACCAAAACCTCTCACCGAGAGGATACCTGCCCTGTAATGAAAACACTATAGACTGATTATGCTCATTGTGATACCACCAAATTACGCGAAGCATAAAACCAAATCCATTCACAATTTCACTACTTAGTCAATTTTAGAAAATGAAACATTTTGCTGCAAGTGTCCTCAAGCACGTAGAATTTGTCAGGAAGTTTATATTTGCTTAGGGACAAGTGTTCGACTGGACAGCGAGGCACTTGTTGGGTAAATTCCAGACCAGATGATCGCGGCCAAGATGCCTTCAATACCAAAGTTGAACAACACCTACTATCTCAACATAGTTGGGGAAAACAAACAAAACTGTCTTTACTACTGAAACAAGAAAAAAACGCCAGCTGCGGCAATGCGGCTCTTATTTTCCTAAATAAAGAGGTGCTCCCTTATGATTAGACTTGAAAAGAACTAGAAACTAGTCCTGCAATTCCACAACCATAAACAATATTTATGAAACACCACTGAAGCTCAAACTTATGATTCTCATATTTTCCAAAAATGTATGATGAGCCTCTGCACGCCTCACGCATGCAATATATACCATAATACCACACCAGCACTAATTTAAAACCGCCCATCCTCCCTCGACAGTCTGAACCGACTTTACCCCGGCATTCAGGTCACGTTTGTCATTTCACACAGATTCGTCGAGACACAGAATTTTCACACTCTATAAATTTTCGCCAATACGCGTTAAGGTAATCCCAGTTTACTCTCAATCCCTGAACGGGATCCTGTTTGAGATGTATTATTTGACTACGGTAAATATATGGCCTTTTGATATATTATTTACTAGCTCACCCGGAGAACTTCGTACCATCTCAGATATTTTTTTGTCATTTTTTCCCACGTTTTAATAATAATTATTCTGCTATTCGGGGCGAAGACAAATCCAACAAATAAAAAAATCATAAAAATCGTTCCAGCCGTTCTTGAGTTAGATTATATATAGATTTACAACCACATGAATACGAGAAAAATGTAGTACAGTACCCGGCGATAAATATTGCACATCGACCTTTTTACACAAAACCATTTTATACAAAGAATAAAAATAATTATCAAAAAAAGCAAATCGTAATTGTTTTAACAGCTCCTAATAGATACCGGACTGTTTGTATTTCGTGCGACAGAGATAACGCTCTATGAAACCGAAATTAGCCGATTGTCTCTTTCCAAAAGTCGATGTGCAATATTTATCGCCGGGTACTCAGCCTATAATGTTCTCACTGCTGGTACATAAGCCTGCTCTCGGTGAGACAGACATGATGGATAAAAAGGTGAATTTACACGAAAATGTAAACCTTTTTTTCTTTCTTTGCGTTTTAGAACGAAGTTCGCGAACACGGCTTCCGGTGGGAGTCAAACTTGTAAAAATCGTCAAGTGTCGAAAAAAAATAGCGTTAATTATGCCCCTTTTATGCTACTTTCTCTAGACAGAAAATCTAGACAACCTAGAATCTAGACTTTCTCTAAAGAATGATTGCTTTCATGGTTTTAGAGGGTACTGAGGCCAATAGTAAGGAATGAAAATCCATGACGGCTGCAATTTTTTTTTTTGGATATGTTTCAGAATGGTAAGTCTTTACCTACGAGGATACTTTGAAACCAGCCATTAGTAGGCAGACGGGTAAACTTTTAATGAGTTTACCTGGGGATCCCATCCACGACAATTAATAAAAATTTAAAAAAAAAATAATCATTAGGTACCGTTCCTTAAACAATGGTGAACAAAGTATTAGAAATTCATGTTTAATTTTATTATGTTCACGGACAAAAATTATGAAAATAAAATCTATTCATAATACTGGTTTCATCAGTATATTTATCCTCAAAATGTTTAAATGATATTCTCATTTGGATTAATAGACTGTCAAAGAATGACTAAATACAGCTAACTTAATTAACAAGCTTCCTTGCAGACCGTTAAGTTTTTTGTAAACATAAAACTTAATTAGCGCTTTAATTAATATTTGAATTAAAATGTTACTCAATTCCCTCTCGGAATCATCGCATGTTGGCGAACAGCGGTTATTCCCTAAGCTTATTGGGATACTTAACTATTCTTCAACGTTTGGAATATTAATCAACTAGAAATCTTAAAGAAAGTCGATTTCTTTATGAGAAAAGCTCTTCTTGAACAAGAGAGCAGTAGTTTTTACTGTCGTTACCTAATTGATGCTTAGTGACAAGTACTTTTCGTTTAACTGCTTCAAGCGTGGTATTTTATTTGACTACATCAGAAGGTCAACTCTCGTAATTTAAAACGTTCAAAATCTAGTCGCAGTCTTATTGCAGCGACAGACAAGTGACTAAAACTTGTCAAAATGTAGGGAAATTAGAAGCATTTTTGACAGATTGAGACTGAGATCAGAAGGCCAATTCTCTTAATTTAAAACGTTCAAAATCTAGTCGCAGTGTCATCTCGGCGACAAACAAATATCAAAAACTTGTCAAAATTTAGGGAAATTTTAGGTATTTTTGACAGATTGAGACTGAGATCAGAAGGCCAATTCTCTTCATTTAAAACTTTCAAAATCTAGTCGCAGTGTCATCTCGGCGACAAGCAAATGTCAAAAACTTGTCAAAATTTAGGGAAATTTTAGGTATTTTTGACAGATTGAGACTGAGATCAGACTGTGAACGTTCTCAAAATTACGTGAATTACCCCTCTGCTGATGATGATCAATATCAATCAGCCGAAATATGTCCAATCAACGTGCTGAAAATAAGCGTCTCCAAGCATCAGCACAATATTCCCTAACTCCCGTGTCTATTCGAAAAAGCTTTGGCCTACCTTTAAATTAACGACAGCCTACGGCCTAATCTACAGGCTTTAACTTTAATAAAACACAAACAAAAAATAATTGAATCCACAAGACCTGTGAGAAACACCGAAAATTTTGCCCCAAAACAGGTTTCAGCTAATCATCTCATTTAGTTGAAAGCTGTGCGGTGACCGTGGCCTAATCTCCTTACGCTACCGGTGCCATCGACAAACAGACGTACACTCTGTTAAAGAGCCACTAACTGGCTCCTGGCTCCTGCTGCCAGCTTGCAGTGTACATAATCCTCGTACAGCTCCCTATCAACTAATATCTAAGTATACATTGTAGTTTTTGAGGGTGTTTTGGGTATGGTTTTAGCATTAGATGCGTTTTATTTTTCCAAAAGACAATCGAGAATGTATCTTTCTTACTTTCTCTTTCAAATGGAGTGTTTTGGCAGCCCAAAGATTCTTGAGTCTGCAAATAATTACCGAAGGAAAATCCATGTTCTTCAAATTCACTCGTTTCCCATAATTTATCGGTTTGCCAATGGGGATTGTCCAAAATTTCTAACCATTATATTTTATTTTATTTTTTGTAAATTTAGAGCATTTTGAGAAACTAATTTGAATATTTTGATGATTGGCTCAATAGTTATTTTAATAAAAATTATTTAATTATTTTAAGTTTTTAAGGTAGGTGACGTCATCCAGTAGCATAAAGATTAAGTGCCTAGTGTACTAGTACATTATTAAAATTTTTAATCTGTCAACACAACGTCAACAATGTCACATCTGTCAAAGTGTCAATAGGCCGAATAGACGTCTTAAATAATCGAATCCTAGCTTAGCGTATTTATTTAGAAATGGTTTTTTTTATGTGAAGTGTCCTCCAAGGAATATACTACTCTCTATCGTCACTAGAACAATCGATGCGGCGACTTAGAAATAGAATAATAACGCACGCGGCGACATTATTACTATTATTGCTGCAAGTTGGAACAAAGCACTTCCTGTATTCCATAACTCTTCCAGTATATTAAATATTGTCGAGTGTTGAAATAATGTATGTAATGTAATAATGAGATTTATAAACAAGAATGTTTATATTTTTGACATATTTACAATAATTTGACATTTGACAGATTGTAGACAATACTTGCCTCTTACTTTTTATTTTCTGAGGCAACGATACAAAACTGTACAGCCAGTCGTACGTAATTTGAAGGGCAAAGAAGGTCAATCGTATTTTATCAAAAATATCAATAACATATGAATATTTTTCAAAATTAATTAGTCCATAATGATCAGTAACGCTATTCCTCGAAATGGTTTTTCAATTACAACATTTAAAAAAATATGAACAATGCCCATTGCGTATTTCTTAATAGCCAATTGAATTGCCTTTAAGTAGTGACTGAAGGGTAATTAAATTGGCTATTATTTGTGGACAACCTTTATAAAAATCAATTCAGGTGGTTTGCGATTTTTAAGCATGTTAAAAAAAAAGGTGAATTTGACCGCATTCTATTTTCAGTACCGGTACACGACAAGACACTGTATGACACAATTGTCACAAAATATTTCCTGCAAATGTGACAATCTTTCAATCATAAAATAGATCAAATATTATCCTTAAACTACCATCATTATCTGCTTGTCAACAACCACGCCACAACAAATGCCATCTCAATTACGAATACTACAATGATTATTTGTGGAAGGTAATTGTTATTTTGTTCTCATAATACATAGGTATGTACCTACATATTGCATGGAAATAAATCATCTCTTATCTACTAGTTAGTACCTACACCAGCAATTACTATTCTAATTCAGTTTTGTTTAAGTTTTATTTTACTATCCAAAGATTGTCTGTAGCAACGATTGCTTTTATTACTAAAATGCCTTTTACAACTTATAAAACTTATACTATTAAGGGCAAATTTCACCAAACTTTTATAATTACTACCTAGAATTAAGTCTTATACTGAGAACAAATTTTGAATTAAGTATTGATAGTTTATCCACACTGTCACTCTGTCAGACGTCAACTTTATTCCACGGAAAAAAAGATATCCGACTTTTATAAAATCAGCCCCTCAATAACTTAAGATCAAATAAATTTCACCAAACTTGTATAAGTAATACCTAGAATTAAGTCTTATGCTGAGCACAAATTTTGAATTAAGTATTGACAGTTTATCCATACTAGAACTGTCACTCTGTCAGACGTCAACATTATGCAACGGGAAAAAAGATATCTGACTTTTATAAAATCAGCTCCTCAATAACTTAAGACCAAATACAGTGTCTTTACCATAAGAAACACCCGTGTTACACCGCTGCAGTTATCCGAGTGTCGGTCGAATACATCCGAATGGACTTCCGAGCTTCGCAATCTGCTTTCTTTTTGCTCTCTCGGATAAATCTATCACTACAAACCCATTAGGATCGCATACAACGAAATGGTGTTTTCTGAAATTCGTTCGGACGTTGGTAGAATATTTTAAATCATATGTGAGGATATGTTTTTAAATCAAATATGCATCATAGAACGAATATCACCACATACAGCTAGGCATATCTATGTTGTGCGAAAACTTATAAAAATAATACCAGTCCTATTATTATTGTACTTACCACTGCAGTGCAAAAACCTCTTCTGATACTGAGAAGGCACGAGCATTGGTCACCAGTTCACCACGTTTGCGGAAACTTGTATAGCTTATACTTTTTATATTTGATGTTTAAGCCCGTGCCTTATAGCAAGCGAAAATTGACAGTTTTTTTACCTACCCACAAAAATGTATAGATTTTTAATACACCCAACGAAATTAATGTATGTTTAGATTGTTTAGTTGTTTTATGTATGTGTCTATAACTTATTTATGTATTTGTGTACCTAGTTTTAATAGATTTTTTTTATCATTGTTCCTCTCGTCCCGCCATTTATTATGGGGTCTTCTAGCTCATTGGGCACTTCAGAAAGAAAAGTAAATACATTTTATTTAGCACAGACAAAAGACACAATACACCAGATACATACATCAGATAAAAACAAAATATAAAGATCAAGTAAAAATCATGGCTTAGCGGCTTTTTGAACAACGTCAGTAATCTGTCTTTTGGAGGCTTTGCTGGAACAAAAATAATTTCCAACAAGCCTATTCTAGCTGCTAAAGTAATCATCTTAACATACATACAATACATACGCCTACCTTTATACAAATAAATAAAATATAAGTGTCTGTTTGTAATTTTAAAATATAAACTTTTTACTAAATGCATATTATTATATAACGGTACTTATAACGAAAGACATTTTTTTTTATTAATGTCTGCCTGTCTGTTTCGCCTAATCTCCAAAACGTCTGGACCTATTTTCACGACACTTTTACTTGCAGATAGCTGATGTTATAAGAAGTAACTATGCTGTTTTTATGGTTGTTTAGACGTGAAAAGATATATTTTTCACGCCTAACCCACTGTATGGATTTCGATATTATTTCGCTAGGAGATAGATGGCATCCTGGGGAAGGATATATATATAGGCTTTTTGACCCGGTAGCACGTTCCCGTAATATAATTTCCAACAACCACGCGGGTGAAGCCGCGGACAGAAACTAGTTCTCTATGAACAAGAACGCTATTTACAGTACAGCAGAGCAGCCATTATTTAAACAACCAATCGATTTTCATTTTGTGGTTACCAACCACTGTGTTGCGTTTACCGAGACCTACAAATAACTGATGAATCATTGCATTTCGTTGATTATTCTGATTTCATGTTGTGTTGTTGGTGTTGTTCGTTTTTAGAATGAAAAACCGCAAATTAAATTATTTAACTATTAAATTTTTTAGGTAATAATAACAAAACACATTATACATTTTGTTTTTTGTAAATTATTTCATCACCACTGCTCTTACACATTGTGAAGGAAAACATCGTGAGGAAACTGGCATGTCCTAGAACCAAAAATTCGAAGACATGTGAAATCTGCTAACCCGCACTGGGCACGCGTGGAAGATTACAGCCAATTCCGTCTCGAACAGAGGAGGCCTGTTTCCCAGCAGTGGGAATATTATAGGCATTATACTTTACTCTCACTTCACCTAAGATTGCAAGGTGAGATTTTTTTCAGAATAAAATTAGAACAGGATAAACTGCAAAAAAAAACAGTGGCACTCCGGGAGTGCCGATAGAACTGAAAATAAAATACAAACAGAATACTTCGCCACCACTCACTGATATTATATCGGATATACATTAAAACCGAGTACATCCCGAGGACAGCCGAACACATCCGAAGCGGGTATTTTTTGAATCGTCTTATTTAAACATAACACGCGCGTTGTCGCTTACGGTAACAGTGGCGCGAGTTCAATGATTTTTCCATCTCAAAAAATACCCACCGCGCCTAAAGAAGTTTTCATTTCAAAACTGTACCTAAATGAAAAAAAGGTTGTGTGGATTTAGATGATAATATGTAAAACTATACGAATCTTAATCAACTTCCGTTGCTGACCGTACCATAAACTAATAGTAAACAGTTCAAAAGTATTTTATAAATGACTACTTAATCGGACAGACGGTGTTCTGTTTCTTAAAACTCAATCGCAGCGTCAACTACCGGATCCAATTGTGAATTTAAACCATCCAGGGTCCCTTTTTTTTTTTTTTTAAACAAAATTTCATCAAAATCGGTCCAACCGTTTAGGATTTCAGTGACATACATACGTGCAGAAGAATTATATCACACTAATATTATAAAGGCGAAAGTTTCTGAGTGTGTGTGGTGTGTGTGTGTTTATATGTTTCTTACTTCTTCACGCTCAACCGGCTGGACCAATTTTTATAAAATTTGGTATGGAGGTAGCTGACACCCTGGATTAACATATAAGCTACTTTTTATCCCGATATTCTTACGGGATCGAAACTTATGCGGGTGAAACCGCGTGGCGTAGCTAGTTGTATATAAAATAAAGAAAATTCTTCCCATTAACAAACTGGAATAAATCTTTATGCTCACTCCATTACTAAGAATTGTCATATTGAGACTGCGGTTGAAAGCTGCAGTAACAGACACCTTTACTTACGTCATCCTGACGATGTACGAGTATGTATGGAGCCTCTAAATAATTGCAAAACCGATGAGCAAGGTTTAAAATTAGACTAATATATTCAATAATTCGTCACTTAAATTTGATATAATTTATTACATTACCTACCCATACCAACAAAATTAATCATACAACTACAGCACTGCTGACGCACAAGGAAAACGTTTATATGCGCTTATGAGAAATATTAACGAATACAAAACATGACCACATAATATATAGATACACTCAACAGGACAGTAATTGTTCAAAAATGATTGAGACCAGACCAGTCATTTTAATTAAAAATCTATAGAAGTGTTAATA
Organism: Luperina testacea; assembly: GCA_927399505.1. NCBI lineage: Eukaryota > Metazoa > Arthropoda > Insecta > Lepidoptera > Noctuidae > Luperina > Luperina testacea. The sequence continues at coordinate 8,210,355 of OV656768.1, read as the reverse complement.
GCACGAAAGTTCAAGAATGTAACACGAAATTAGAATTTGAAGGGAGTCTCGTAATACATAATTGTGTCACAATAATCGACGCTTAAAAAATTAATAGTAATATTTTAGTACCGTGTTAGATTGTCAGTGGTATGTAAGAAAATTGAATAATGGCAGATACTTGGAAGACGGCTGTATGTAATTACAACAGTGGAGATGGTGTACATGAGTTCCAGTCGGACAAGGAACTGGCGGACGTGGAGCTGTTCCGATGCTACTCAGGAGCACAGGTTCAGTTCGCGTCGGCGTGCTGCGTGATCTATATGCTCATCGGCATTCCAGGCAACCTTACCACCATTGTCGCACTTGCTAGGTGCAAAAAGGTCAGTGTCGCACTTAATTAATAGTTTTCCCATCTTTGAGTTCGCTTATAGGTTCCACATATAATTCGGACCACTCAGTTAGTTTATCATTCTATCTTCTATAGCCACCTATATTTTTATTTTATTTTTAGCAATTAGTGCCCACTGCTGAGCAAAGGCCTCCGTACTCTCTTTCCACCTCTCTCTGTCCAGAGCTACCAAGGACCATATTTATTAAAGGAGTCCAACTTATCCCGCCATCTCCGTCTGGGCTATATACTCGTATATGAAAGAAAGAAAGAAAGAAAAGAAATAAAATTGTGTTTGTGTTGTGTTTTTTTTTGTGTTTGTGTTTTTTTTTTGTTTGTGCTTGTGTTTTTGTTTGTGTTTATTTTTTGTGTGTGTGTATATAACTTCTTAGTAAAAATCTTAAATTCATTCATTGACAGACAACGCACAGACTAAACGGCTAGATCTAGAAGCATAAAATTTTGCAAAAGAGTTGCCCATTCACCGAAAATAACCACTAACAAAAAATTATTTCTCTAAAGAGTTTTAAAAGCGGGCGCACGGCCTGTATCATTATAAAACAGTAGATAAATTAGAGAAACATACAATTTAAAAGACCGACTAATTGTAGAAACTAGAAAGAGAACCATCATGCCTGCAAATTTTTGTTTTTACAATTTATGAAGTCGTGTCCTTTTGTCTGTTTTTAAATGATGTTATTTTAAGTATTTTGATCAACAATACCTACATAATTTTGTAGCTGATTAATTGATGTAATTTTGTGATACTTAGTAAGTTAAGTGTAGAAGGCGTTGTGAAAGGTTTATAGTAGTAGCGCTTAATGAAAATGATAAATGCTTGCTAAATTTTTCAACTTTCACGCAGACAGCGAGACGAGAATACATATTGTAATTTTAAGGAAGTTCGTGACGGAGTTACTAATCTCTTTGGATTTCTCGCTAAAAATAATTGCGAAAACTGTTTATAAATTTATTTCGAAGTACGTTGTGTTATCATCAATTATGACGCGCTTGGGTATTGTTTGGTCTGACCAAGTGGACTCTGGTACATTTATACAATTCCTGTAATAAATATGCCGTTTGTCCTTTTCCAGGTCCGAAATGCGACAGCGATATTCATAATAAACCTTCACACCGGCGACCTGCTCTTCAACATGTTCATCCTTCCGATGACCGCGATAACCTTCGCGAAAGGGCACTGGACCCATGGTTGGGTAATGTGCCGGTTGTATGCTTACTTCAAGTTCGCATTGAACAGCTCTTCCATCTTCACCGTAGTAGCCATCAGCATCAACAGATACGTCATTGTTTGTCATCCACTGCTGTATCCCAAGTAAGTGATGTTATCATAGTTTGGATTAGCAATACTTTTGCTATTGTAAATATTAAAACAGAAAATAATTCAAAAACAATAGCGCCAATTCTAAAGAAACATTTACTCCAACTATTTATTAATTCTTCCAGGTTGTACAAAAGAAGAAACATATTAATAAGTATACTGATGATCTGGGCATCGGCCTTTGTAATATTTCTGCCATCTAACTTCGGGTTATGGGGTCGATTCGACTTGGAACCCCACGGAGGATTCTGCACCATGATGCCAGACAGAAACGGCAAATCTCCAAAGATGTTTCTGTTGACTATTGCATTTGTGGGACCGTACCTCATTATAGCCTTATGTTACACTCAAATATGGTGGGTGGCGCAAACTGCAAAGAAAATCCAGGGTACCAAACCTACAAGGCCCACACAATTGCCACTATCACCAACTCAACCAGATATTTCAACTGATGGGAGAGAGCTGGTTGGCTCTAACCCTTCAAGTCCTGTAAGCAGTACCACTGAATCTGTGGCAATAGATAGTGACAAAACGTCGACTAGCGAAGCGACTACTCCTCGGTCTCCTAAAGAAGTAAAATCATACGAAAAATATTTCAAGGCTCCGTTCAGACTGACAAGGAAACTAGTCAGGCGGAAAGTCCCAACGAGAAGAGACAAGAGGCTATGTGCCATGATTTCTGCAATCATGATATCTTTCTGCATCTCTCATCTACCTGTAATGGCGACAAGACTCGCATACAAGGAGTACAAGTCTGAACCTATAGTTAATATCTTCTCCCATCTGTTGGAGTATTTGGGCTCATGCATAAACCCCATCATCTACGTGTTGATGTCAAAGGAATACCGACAGGCTTACCAGAGTCTCTTTGAGGCTATCATACAAAAGTTTCAGACACTTAAATTAAGAAGTTCTCAGTGATCTCTTGGATTTAATTTAGTTTTGGTGCATTCAAAGCCTACATTCGGCGCTCCCTGGTTGTTCTTAAAGCATTATATACAGAGTGGCAGAGAAATCGACGCGCAACCTGATGTATTATATAGTTATTAAATTGTAAATCCGTAATTGGCTGTAAGACTAGCTATATATGTTTAAGATAAAATTTCAAAGAGCTGTGGATTTTGTGATAAATAAATAAATAAATAAACCTGCAACTATGAACGTATTCAACACATGACCCTAGACCCCTTGCGTAGAAATTACTCGATAGTTATTAAAAAAAAAATTGCTGGGCCATATATTTTGGCCGCGCAGGTATTGCACTTTTGTATGAAAAAGCTGTTTTTTTTTAATTATGTTCCTTCGAAAAATTTCAACGCTATGGGGTCTAGGATTATGTGCTGAATAAATTCATAGGTAGTTATAGTTTGCGCGTCGATCCTGCCACCCTGCATAATAAGGCCGCCCCGCTACCAAACATGCTGATTGGATTTGGATATTGCTCAAACAAAGAAGTTGGGACTGTTAAAAAGAAAAGGCTATTTCTTAATTGTAAGTAGGCCAATCATGCAAGTAACAATGTTTTCTGAATATTATTTTCATCGCGAAAAACAAAACATATTTATCATTACTAGTGTACCGCAAATTATGTAGGTACTTAATATTATTTTTCCTGTTGATCCGAAATTGTACCTATACTTTAAAGCTTTTGTTTATTGATCTCATAGTATGTAGTATTATGGCAAAGTAAAAACAACAAATAGATACCTTCAAGGTACATACGCCAGCACATCAAGCTACCCGAAACTGTCAAATCTTCCCACTCAACTTTGAACCTTATGTTTTAGTGATAAAGTTGAAAATCTATTGAAGAAATTTGACAGATTGTAGTAGCAAGATGTGCTGGCGTCTGTACCTATATTGTTACTGTTACTGTCCTGCATCATCCCACTGCTGAACCTCTCACCATGACTTCCAGCTCTTTCGATCCAGGGCTAAAGTGGATCACTGGTCATTCCAGTACCTATATTGGTGTAGGAATATTTCATACTCAAACCTTTTAACGGCAAAAGGCTCCTTCAAACAGGCGCGACACGCGATAAAATCGCGCGCGACTCAAAGGCACCGCAAGTTGCGCAACGAGCAGCTGTGCCTTTGTGTCGCGTGCGATTATATCGCGTGTCGCGCCAGTTTGTAGGAGCCTTAAAACTTTTTGTTCGTATAGACTTATCCTAGGAACTAGGAACCTAAATAGAAACTTCTATTGTCAGGGAATGAAATACGAGTAAATACCGCCTATGTACTACCCAAACTATTATTAGATACTATGTACATCACCAGCACATCAAGTTACTACAATCTGTCAAATTTCTTTAATAGATTTTCAACTTTATCGCTATAGCATAAGGTTCAAAGTTGATTGGGAAAATTTGATGTTTCGGGTAGCTTGATGTGCTGGCGTCTGTACCTACTATTATTTGTTATATTTAGTTTGTTGTTTTTTTTTTTGCTTTTAGTGTTATATAGGGTGTCTTCTTCTAATTTAAATTAATTAAATAAAAAATTATATGTTTGCGTATTTTTTCGCATTTTTGTAACCTGTTTACAAATAATCAATTTTATTGTTTTTTAAAGCGAAAAATTATTTATGCGTATACAACATTTTTGGTCGGCAAAAGCTTATGTGTTCGCATCACCGACCTGCAAATGTTAGCAGTATAAGTATCTGTAGCTATGAGTGTGACATGTTGCGCTAAGCCGTTGTGAAAGCATATTATATATTTTAATTAATATTTTATAATTAAGACACGGTCCACATCAAATCCTTCACAGCATTTTGAAAAACCTACATTAAAACTTAGCAAGTGAGTACAGGAGCCGACTTCAATCAGGCCATGCTTTTGAAAAATCCAAACCAAGAGAGAGCACAGACTAGGCATTTCAAAAAAGCGCTTGATAATTTTTGTTCCGGACTTTTATTGTTCATGGTTGTTAAGACCAACAGCAGAAAGGCGTCGCAAAGTGCTTGTCTCAGTTCGTTAGTTGTTCATTAGTGTTCTGGGGAGACAATGGCGTACTGTAATGTTCATTTGCCCACCACTACGCGGTACGCCACTACGACGCTACGCCACTTTGCTCCCGATTCGCCGCTTCTTTTTAATGACTCGGCGTGTTGTTTACATGATAATGTCTGCTAAATAGCTGTGATGTAAGCGACTGTTGTTGTTTATGGGCAGAGGATGGGAAAAATGTATAATTACATAACTAATTGGCTATTGAGGAAGGAAAAAATGAATGTAATAGTCAATAAGAGTTGATATTCTTTATGACACTTGGAGAGGAAAACTGATTAATAAAACCTTGGATATAATTGTATTGTTTTCTAAAATAGAAAAGGGATGATGACTAATATACGAAACTAGCTTTTGTCAGCAGCTTCGCTCACGTGGAGGCCGGAAATTATCCCACAGAAACGTATTACCGGGACAAAAAGTATCCTATGTGTTATTCCAGGTCATAATAAATTATATCTGTGTGCCAAATTTCATCCAAATCCTATTAAAAGCATAATTTAACCAATGATTGAAACACTATCGTGAATTCATGCAAGCCTAGTAGTTTTTATTAGAGTACTGTTCAGAAATCGGGTCATGTTTCAATCATGGATTCAAAAGACACGTAGCGCCATCTATCGTCCTAAAGCAATTGTGACCGTGAAAAGTAATTGTTCTTTTCCTCGGGAACAGTATTTTTTTCTGGATGAAAGGTACCCTATGTCCTTTTCGATATCCCTGACAACGTATATGCAAACATGATAATCTGTTCAGTGGATTAGGCGTAAAAGGGTAACAAGCAAACAAACTTACTTTCGCATTTATACTACAGTGAAACGTTTAACTGGGTCCTGGATATGTGAGACACCTCTGTTATTGATAATAACAATAAGAGCCCGACACTTTTACATTGAAATACCTCTGTTACTGGGAATTTTCAGACCTTGTTAACTGAGATTAGATTTCATAGATTTTTAAATGGTTTTTTAAACGGTTTTATTTATTTATTTAAACGGTTTTATTTAGCTCACCCCGTTTGTTTTATTATTTATTCTTGGGTCATATTTAGTAATTCAAATTTCACCCTCTTCCTGTCAACCGATTAATCTGAAATTTTGTATACACTTTGGATTTTGGTGACAATACAATTATGTTTATTCATTATCATTATAAATTCAAGATGGCCGCCGCTACAAAATGGCGGATAATTTATGTTTTATTAATCCCATCAATATGGGTATCAAATGAAAGGGCTCAACAAGCAGAATACAATATACTATAAAAAATTGAAATCCAAGATGGCAGCCGCTACAAAATGGCGGATAACGTAGGTTTTATCAATCCCATCAATATGGATATCAAATGAAAGGGCTCAACAAGCAGAATACAATATACTATAAAAAATTGAAATACAAGATGGCGGCCGCTACAAAATGGCGGATAACGTAGGTTTTATCGATCCCATCAATATGGGTATCAAATGAAAGTGCTCAACCAGTATAATACAATGTACTATATAAAATTAAAATCCAAGATGGCGGCCTCTACAAAATGGCGGATAACTTAGGTTTTATTAATCCCATCAACATGGGTATCAAATGAAAGGTCTCAACAAGTAGAATACAATTTACTATGCAAAATTGAAATACAAGATGGCGGCCGCTACAAAATGGCGGATAACGTAGGTTTTATCGATCCCATCAATAGAGGAAAGTAACCAAATATGGGCTACCATTTTGTTTTTGCCTCAAAAATAAAAAACTATTAAAAAATTAACCATTTATTGACGTCAAAATAATCACACATACATTTTTAAAGAGCTAAGTAACAATCTTATGTTCATAATATTATAATGTATTATTAAATTGAGCATTAAACAAAATATCAAAATAGACGCTAAATATGGAACAGGTACTCAAATATGGGCTACAAATAGAAACTTATAATATCTTGTACGAAAATAACAATTATAAATATTTATCTTATAAGAGATGAAACTGCTTTGGAAGATGGAAGAAATCACATATCCAGGTGTCAAATTCTGGCCCAGCACAGTCATTATGTGCCCAGAGCTGACACATTAAACAACTGACCCACAGTGTTCTCCAGCTGCGTTTTCGGAAAAAAGTTCCTGACCAAACATACACGCTGCATCGGCAGTGTCAGGAGCCTCTCTTCCTGTAGCATCTGGTTCACTATCTGAATCAAATTGGATATCTTCTTCACCTAGCCCATATTCGAAATTCTTTACTAAAATCATCTTGATCGTGTACTTTACAAATCATATATAGCAAGCAATAAATCGACGGAAAATCATAATATTAAACTTATATTCTGCAATAAAACACATAGTTACAGTATTTAGACCTAATTTTCATTAATTAAATAACACATTGATACGTACCGCAGAAAATTTTTCAACAGCAGCAACACAAGTATGGCCGACACTGGCGACAGCTCGCGCGCGATTGACGAGAATGAGTGAGTGCGATGTTAGAGCGAATGAATGCGATAGACGATCGTCGTTTGTTGCGTCTTTCGATTGTAGGTTTTTGAGAAATCTTACTAGCCCATATTAAAGCACTAGCCCACATTTACTTAATTTCCTCTATGGGTATCAAATGAAAGTGCTCAACCAGTATAATACAATGTACTATATAAAATTAAAATCCAAGATGGCGGCCTCTACAAAATGGCGGATAACTTAGGTTTTATCAATCCCATCAACATGGGTATCAAATGAAAGGTCTCAACAAGTAGAATACAATTTACTATGCAAAATTTAAATCTAAGATGGCCGCCGCTACCAAATGGCTGATAACAATTTTTTTTCAAGCACTAAATGAATTAAACAGAATGCGAAATAAAAACTAAAAACTAGAAAATAAAAAAATAGGTAAAAAAACTATTTCAGTTAAACGGTTTTATGTTAAACATACATTGCAATGTTTAAGATAAATGTACTAAAAACCAAAAAATAATAAAATAGATACAGTCGTGGGAATTATAAACATATGCATAGACTAGACTAAAATAAAACCGTGGGGCACGTCAATTGTCTACAAATTATCGACTTAATGTGACGTGCCCCACGGTTTTATTTTAGTCTAGTCTATTCATATGTTTATAATTCCCACGACTGTATCTATTTTATTATTTTTTGGTTTTTAGTACATTTATCTTAAACATTGCAATGTATGTTTAACATAAAACCGTTTAACTGAAAAAGTATTTTTACCTATTATTTTTTTTCGATGTTTTCCTCTATAATTGGGACTTCGTAGCTAATAACACGTCTACGTGAGACAATGTATCAGGTTTAGACAAGTTATGAGTGATGACATGCTTGTTTACAAACAGTCTAATTGCTTCCATACTTGCTTTGTTTATCAGTACCACAGATATAGATGCGTTATCTAGTAACGCAAGTATCACGAACTGTATGAAAACCAAGCGTGCCAATTTTTGACTTCCTACTATGACGTCGCGTCACAAGCTCGCACTCTCGCTCACGCTTACCCAGCCAGCAGTACACAAGACTGAGCGCGAAAGTGGCGGCTTACGATTTTTGAACGTTAGCTGGTGCGATTTTTGGCACGACATAGTTGCTCTTGCGTTATCTAGGTGTTTCTATATCTGTGATCATATGGTACTATCAAAAGTTTGCACGAGAAACGAGTGAATAACACTGCACAAGACTTTTTGTACGAGTAGTACCTATTGTTTGCCCTTTTTGCAAACAAATATTTTCTTGACGTTAAAATAAAAAATTGTCATCATCACTATTGTGTGTGCAGTGTCATAATGGTCTCCGAAATATATTGCAAAACTAGCTGACCCGGCAGACGTTGTCCTGCCCAAGTTTCAATATTATAGTTCATACAAGAATCTCATAGAAAAAAGGATGTTTCCAATTTTTCTTTCCATAAAAATCTAATCGGTTTATAGGAACATTTTAAAACAAAAAATTGTTTAATCGGCCCAGCCGTTCTCAAATGACCCGGGCACCAACAAACACCATTTCATTTTTATTTACATAGATTAACCAACATTATTCCACAAAACAGACTGACTTGCTTGCCTTGTGGCTAAATAATAACAGCCGCACGGGCTATCGATCAGGTCAAGCTACACTTGCCGCGGTTAGTACGTGGATGGGTGACCATCTTTACATACCAAGACTATTCAAGACGCCTCCGTGCCTCGGAAATCATGTGAAGCCGTTGGTCCCGGCTGTCATTCGTGGATATTTGACATTCGTTACGGCCGGGTCGTCAGCAGCCCGAAAGTCTGACAACCAGTCTTACCAAAGGGTATCGTTTTACCTAGTGTTGGTCGCGGTTGGTCTGTGGATGGGTGACCATCTTTACATACCAAGACCCCTCCGTACCTCGGAAACCACGTTAAGCCGTTGGTCCCGGTTGTCATTCGTGGATCTTTGACAGTCGTTACGGGTAGGCCCGAAAGTCTGACAACCAAGGGGTATCGTATTATCCAGTAACTGGTTTGTGGAGGTCCTATAAGCAGTCGCTCCATATAAAATACTGATATTCAGCTGCATCCGGTAAGACTGGAAGCTGACCCCAACATAGTTGGGAAAAGGCTAGGCAGATTGGTTTAGACTGACTTGCTTAATTGTCATTTATCATCCTAACCAAAAGACATCTTGGCTACTTAGCCCAAATTAGTTTCAAACCAAAGCAAAACGAAAATACGTGTCTAAAGACGAGTTAATGTGAATAAATATCACTTAAATAGTTTAATTAGTTGTAGAAGTTTCCTAAATGTTCCGAACGTAGGGGTGTGCCCCGCTGAGCTCCGTATTTCACGTTCATTGGTCCCCAGCGGGTCCTAGTCGGGAGCAATGCAGTGAGTTCAATGTTCGATCATTGCCCAAACATACAAGCTATGGAGGTTACACAGGTAGGTCAGGTGGAATTTAGTCCGTTTTAGTTTCCTATCATCAAAACTCATTTAATTTGAGTGAGAGTTAGCAAGTTTTGATAGTGAGCAATTTTAATCATGTCCAAACAAAATCATGTTTCATGCATATTTATCCCTTAACGGATTCTTGAAAAACACCGCTACAGAACTCTCTTAACCTCTCATAAAAAAATACGCCTCCTTTGCAGCATTCAAGGAACATCTGACCACCATTTTTAGAAGGTACCTACTTCACAAAACCCTTTCCGTGCTCAAAAAGCATACTAAAGCACGATACAGACATACATACAAATAAATACAGAGTAAAATGTGTCCGTCCGTTTAAAACGAAATGAATTTTCGAGACAATGATAAATGGTCATCGTTACCATATTCAATTTCCATCGCAAATATTTAGTTTCAATTTCGCTATCGAAACGGCACGTTAAATATGAAGGAAGTGGTGTCATACATCCGGATTTCATACCTGGGGGGATTTATGGTGAAACTGGGTACTGCTGTACTGGTACATGTTTGTCTCCAGGACAGTTAGGTATTCACAAGCTACCGAAGTCGATTGTTCTTTTTTATTTACATGTACTTACTTACTTTTATATTATTTTAAGTCTGTTAGCTTTATATTAAGTATAGTAATAAATATTTTATTATTATTAGGTAATTCGTAACGTTACTTAACACTTTGCGTGGCTCTTCACGACCCCGTGATAACAATGAAACTTCTATTGGGTCTCGTTCAGTTTCCTTTAATGGGTTAAGTACTGCTATAAAATAAACATTAAATGATAAATTTAAAAAGTTTTATAGGTTCGAAATATTAAGATAATAATATGTTTAAAATATTATTTAGATATGTTTCCTTATTAAATAACTTATAAATTTATTTCAAGGGACTTAAAAACACTTTCACAAAGGTTACAGAATTATTAGTGTTACATATTTAATTGATAACAGAATCAAATAATATAACACTTTTATATCTGGTTTTTATTAACCCAAAACACAAAATTGTAACCGTAATATATCTGTAACAGATATAAAAGTGTTAACAGTGTTAATAACTGTAACCGGTAAACGCGACGTTGCACGTTGCCAAAATAGCCACAAACCCGACTGAATTGAGGCTATTTTGCCATCGCCGCGTCTGTCTGTCCACCGCGTGTTGTTGCGGTACCGTGCAATTATACCTACAAATGCTTATTTCTGTTACACATATTAACACATACCTATAGAAGGTTACACTTTGATTCTGTAACATTATTGTATCTGTTACATTTAGAAGTGTTTTTTTTTGGGTAAGTAATAGATGATATAACAACAAAATCTCTAATATTAACAACATATAACAACGGAACCCAACATATATAATTTTATTTAATATAGCGATTAGTTAATATAATGAACGATTGATATAATTTTAAAATAACTAATTTTTATAAGCATAACATACATTAAATATAACATCGTTTGACATAACATACATTAAATATAAAATCGTTTGACATACCACTCAAAAGATATAAAACTTATTTGGTCTAATATGATAAAAACGCCTACTCAAAACACAAATCAAAATTGCATAAACACGGGTTAATTTATTTAGTATTATTTTTATGTTGTAGCCTGTGGGTAGCTCAACAAAAGTTATTGTTAGTTGTCACTCAGTGTGCCTAATCTTGCTCAGTTAAATAATAATCATTAAAGTATTTCTTTAAAAATGAATTCATACAAGTTCATTCATAAAACTATGAGTCTCTAATCAATTAATATATACCTTGGTAAAGGTATTTTTGTATTCTCATACGCTCGCACTTGCATTATATGTCGACGGAGCCCCGCGAAGCGGGGCTCCTATTTCTACGTAAAGGGTTTAAAGTAACCTAACAAAACCGAACCTCGTGGTGCCCTTCGCTCGCTCTTGCATCCTATGTTGCCTTAGCCTTCTAACCTAACCTATCTGAATCGGGGTGTTAACCATAATGATGTTTTTTATATATATTTAACGTTAGACCAAATGATTTTCGATTAAATAAACAATATACATATTAAACGTTAGACCAAATGATTTTCGATTACATAAACGTTATATCAAACAACATTATACTATATTTAAGTTTTAGAATAAATAAATGTTATATGTAAAGAAATTATATCAACAATTGGTATATCTCACGTTGATTATATCTTATGAACGATAATAAAATGAAATTAGACCAAATGAGTTTATACGTTATGAGACGCACCCGTTTTTTTTTTAAACAGTTTTCAAAAAACAGTGTTAAAAACACTTACCTAGGTATTACGGTTACAGTTTGAGTCCTTGTTTATTTCAGATTTCCAAATACATCCATAAAAGTGTAAGTAATACAGAAATGCTTATAAAAAATTAACGTTAGTAATAAAATGACATCAAAATCATCATCATTTCAGCCCGGAATCACCCACTGCTGGGTATAGGAACTCCTTACAATTCTTCTGCCATACTTCCCGGTTCTGTGCGTCTCATATAATGACATGACCCTTTAAAAACTAAATAGGTTATACGACTCTTCACGTGACCAGAGGGCTGGCCTATTTCCTGGCCAAAGAACTAATTCTTTGGCCAGGAAAAAGGCCAGCCAAAAGGCTGCCAGCATTGCCACGTTGTATGGCGATGCTAACATCGCCATACAACGTGGCAATGCTGGCAGCCTTTTGGGCACTGTTCCTGGTGACAGCAATGCGGACGAATTTCTTGATGCCCTATGATTATTTTGTCATTTTTTTCATATACATACATGTATTATACATATTATTATTTTAAATGTTAATAGCTACAAAAGTTCGTAGAAAGGTAAAAAACGTAACATGTTTTTTTTTTTTATAAATTCTGATATCCAAATCTTACGGCCTGTATGCTGAAGTTATTGACAGGAAACGTTTTCAGTGACCTCCAAATTGTTACTACCCAACTCAAACTTTAACTACGAAGACCATCCAGTACATAATTAAGTTTTAAAACATACTATAGTTATCTTGCAGATGCGGCCAACAGTTTCCTTGTCAGTCCCTATCAGGAACAGCTATAGCTCCTATGGCTAGCTCTAAGAATTAATTAATTACCGCAGTGTTTAAAGAGGAGAGCTAAAATAGTGTTGGCACGTCTGAGTGAAGACTACGTAACCTATTTACTTAAAGTAATCTATCGAAATCTCGGCTCATGGCTAAATGATCGCGGAGCCTAGTAGCTAAACGATAAAGGTACGAGTTCGTAGCCGACCGCAGACAGCAGCAGCAGACGACGTGTCGCTACGACACTACTGGCTTGTATGTATTTCTATGGAATACCTTCCGCAGCTGGCGATACGTCGCCCGACTACACGTCACACGACCGCAGACGTCGTGTCACCCGACCGCAGATCAAATAGTGCCACCGACGCTGGAGCAACAAGCACGTTGACTCTTTCTCAAAAAATGATTTTTTCCGATTCCGAGGAATAAAAACTGATAAACCAGGTGTTTCAATAACCTGTACTGTAAGATGCATCTCACAAAAACTATATATCTCTATATTTGTATAATAAAAACAAGTCAAGGTCGCGCGTCGTCTTTTTCCTTTTCTAACAAAATATACAAAAGTAAATCGCGATCGTTAATCCCAAACGCTCGAAGCCCCCAGGAACTAAAATTGACACGTTCTTTCAAATGAACGTTGAGTTGTTTGGTTCGTCTCTAATGGTCGGAAATCTTGTCTCACGGAACATTCAGAACTAACTGGAATACGGCGCTGCCGTCTGCTGCTGCAGCCATCTGCAATTGAGTACGGAATCATGACTGCAGCGACATGACGCTGCGACATGTCGCTACGACATGTCGCAACGTCACGTCGTCTGCTGCTGCTGTCTGCGGTCGGCTACGAACTTGTACTTTAACAGCCGCACGGGTTGATCAAAGGTTAAACTACGCTTGTCGCGGTTGGTTCATGGATGGGTAACCATCGAGACCTCTCAGTGCCTCGGAAAGTACGTTAAGCCGTTGGTCCCGGCTGTAATTCGTAGATCTTTGACAGTTCCCGTAATGACCGTACCCAAAAGTCTGTCAGTCTTACCAAGGGGTATCATGTTACCCATACTAACTGGTACAGTCAGCAACAAAAGTTGATTAACACTTAAATTTTTTTAATCTCAGTTATTGAGCAAAATATTTTTTCAAAATTGCATTTTACTTCTGCTGCAATTTTGAACAAAAATTTTAATTGTTAAGCGACTTTTGTTGCTGACCGTACATAGTAACTGTGAAACATAGTAACTGGGTTGTGGAGGTCAGATAAGCACTCCCTCCATGTAAAATACTGATATTTAGCTGCCGACCTCAACATAATTGGAAAAAGCCAAGGGCGATTGATTGTTTTTTTTTTAATAATTTCGAAATGACATGACATGACATTCTCATGGGGAAGGTCGTTCGGTATAATGAAAAGAATCGCTCCCTTAATAGATGCAGGTGACTAAATGAACAAACTGGATAATTCACAGTATAAGTAAACAAAATAGACGCAAGGCTATTAGAAAACATACCTCTCTTCCTTCCCCAAATGACAAACGTCCCTTATAAACTCCGGAGCTGAAAGATAAAAATAACATTTTCCCCCAAACTTGGACAAAAATTAAACTTTAACAGCATCTGTAGCCACTTACATTGAGATTATGAGTGTAACATTTCGTGCTGAAGATGGGAACGGTATTAAAAATGTAGATTTTTCTTTGGACCTTCCCATCGGCGCGGCGCTGAATTTTAAATAGGTGGTGGCAAACCGCACTCGATGTAACGGTCCCTTTGCTGCCTCACAAACTTTGGTTGGGCTGTGAAAACAGCGGCGTCATAACGCTGTATTGACTAAAGTATTTACAGTTCCGTATTGTGACAAGTAACCGAATCTGGGCCGAGTCCATTTAGATTGCTATCGACACGCTAAGAAGAAGAGTTCCGTATTTATCCTACTAATATTACCCTACTATTCCTAATAAACCTACTAATAGTATTCTACGAGTACTAATCCTACTAATAATTGTAAATGTGAAAGTTTGTATGTTAGGACGTTTTTTACTCAATCACGTCAAAACGGTTGAACGGATTTAGATGAAATTTGACACACCGATAGTTATTCGGGTGTTAAGTTCCCGTGGGATTATTTCCGCGAGTTAGACCTCCGCGCGGGCGAAGCCGCGGGCATAAGCTAGTAACATCATAAATGTGAAAGTTTGTTTGTTTGTTACTCAATCACGCAAAAACGGCTGAACGGATCGTTATGAAATTTGATAAATAGGTAGCCAGGGAGCTGGAGAAGGAAATAGAATAGGTACTTTTTATTCTGCATCGCAAATGAAGTCGCTATATGCCAATAAGTTTTAACCTGAGAATGAAATCGCAAACTTTTAGCAGCCGATCTTTATTTAGAAAAGCGTTGGGGAATGCCACTTTTCATCTAGGAAACTCTCTTTTATTAGACCCCAGACATTACTTAACCTAGTAATTAAGCTGACAGGTAACGAGCAATGTCGCATATTGAACATTTCTCTCAAAAAATCGAAGCCGCATCCGCTAATTAAAACCGCATCTGCTTGAAAAACCACTAAAGATAAAAAAAATCAACTCATTCGTTTTAAATTCATGGTTGCTAGTCTAAACTAAAAAACTGAATAAAAGATACCATTTATTTAGTGCGCCATCTCTCATTTTTTATTCAAACGCTATTTTCGGGGCCGTGATTTTACTACACATCCGAAAGGGATTTGGCGAAAGCTTGAACAGAGAATATGCGCAAGCAAAACCAAACTTTGCTGTTCAAACTTTAGAACTGAACTTTGCTTGTGGTCACATAGCTTGACTGTGTTGAACCAGAGTCAAACAGTGCATAAGCATATTTTTATGTTTATTTCAGGGCTGGATTGCGCCTGCAGTGAATTTGAATAGCACAGTTTGTGAAATATGCAAGTGATATCACGTGTACTCGTATAGTTTTATTTACATCCGGTCGTTGAATATGAATATCCGGTTCTGAGGGTCTAAATAATAATTGTAGCACATGCAAATGAAGTGTTATACTTATTACCACCAAATTGCCTGGCATTATTCACTTTCGGTTTCCATGCATTATATGGCCTAGTGTGTTCGAATTTCAACAAGGTGACTCACTGACAGATCAGTGCAGCCGGACGATTCTGTAAAAATCTCACCGTGAAAACTTCGGTGATGTGAGTTTGTTTTTGCTAGGAATTGACACTATTGACAGCTCACTCCACGCTCACTTCACCTAAGTTTTCACGGTGAGATGGTTACGGAATCGCACTGCAGTATATGATTAGTTATTAATAAAAGAAAATTAATATAGCATATCTAATCAGCCTATGATGTTCCACTGCTCACACACAGGCCTCCTCTCTGTGAGAGGGAGTGGGCCATAATCCACCACGCGGGCCCAGTGCGGGTTGGTGGATGTCACATGTCTTCGAAGCTTAGGTTCTAGACATGCTGGTTTCCTCACGTTATTTTCCTTCACCGTTTTGAGAGCAGTGCTGAAATAATTTGCACATAGTAAAATGCCAGTCTGGGTTTGAATTGAACTTACGAGAACAATTATTGTTGTCTTCTTTTTAAATGTTTGATGTAATTTGATGGCCTGAAACACAGGTTTTCCATAAACCTAGATAAGGCAGATTTACATTACAGTTAGAATATAATTTTCCTCGATTGTAATGAATGTAAATCATATTTTTACTTTACTTTATACATGAATAAAAAAAATATTTATTTATAACTCCTAGTTGTGGCCATTTCCATTGGGCCAACACTGCTCTAAAATTAACATAGGTACCTACCTAACAATATCAGTTTATTAAAATTCGATGATAATATTCTACGAAATTCAGTCGGTGAACGTACTAATTGGAACAAAGGAGCCATAATAAACATGTTCCTTGATGACGAAAATGTAATTAATCATGACAAAATAAAAGGCTTTATAAAATGTCCGTTCACGGTCCACCGCGTTATATCATGATCATGTTAAAATGTTGTTCATTATCACTTACGACATTTAATAGGGCGTAATATTGCACAGTTACGAATTTAAAATTTCGCAAAAAAGAATATCTTTTGATATAGACTCCATTGTATTGTGGAATTAATAGTACAGACTGGGCATTTCTCGTAATCTTAAGAACGTTCCGTCTGAACTGTCTCAATCTGTCAAAAATACCTCTTCCTACATTTTTGACAAGTTTTGTCATTGATTCTCGCTGAGATGAGATTTCAACTAGATTTTGAACGTTTTGATTACGGGAATTAGCCTTCTGAACATTTACGTTTAGCGTTTTTTATATTTTGCTAATTCTCTTTACGAAAATTCTAACACATTGTTTCGTAATCGTTCCAAATTAAAATAGGTAGGTGTAAAAAGTTAGTACTTACAGAACATTTTCGAAAAATAGTGTTACAGCCAAATTAGACCGATTTTAAATTTTCCATAGAAACAGATTTCCATTTCAGATCTTTTTTGAAATAAGATATTTCGAAAATGTTCTCTACTACCTTTTTAGACCTTTGTATCCTGCTTATGCGTATGAAGTTTGATTAAAATCGGTTCATTCATTTCGAAAAATAAGCGTTCCTGCACACGATGCCTTCGCCGCGCCGTCGCCGCGCCGACGCCGCACCGTTACACTGTAGATACGAGTCGCGCGAAGCCCGCCACCGCGCCGTCGCCGCGCCGCCACCGCGCGCGTTTTTACTGTTTCATTCATTCCATTACCGGCCGCGTACGAACGTGCACGCCGCGTAATTTCCCGTGAATGAATCAAACAGATAGGGAGGGGAACGCGCGCGGTGGCGGCGCGGCGGCGGCGGCGCGGTGGCGGGCTTCGCGCGACTCGTATCTACAGTGTAGTGGTGCGGCGTCGGCGCGGCGACGGCGCGGTGACGGCATCGTGTGCAGGAACGCTAAGGGCTTGAAAGTTTGTATGAAATGCCGTACGGCGTAAACACTCTTAAGTCCCAATACGTTAGGGTAGCCGGCAAAATGCAATTTTGCTGACGTTTTTTGCAATTTACATGTCAATGTCAGGTTGTATGTTGATTAAAATAATATGATTCGCGACCGTAGCAAATATAGCTTTACAAAATTATAATCATTGTAATCAATAATATTAGAATTGACCTCAAATGTCATGATTTTAATGAAATAGTCATTCAATAGGTAATGTGAACTTAGAGAGTTGTAGGTAGATATTGATGATTTTTATGATTATAATTCTTTATATAAATAATTTATACGGCCGCCAATCATATTTTGATACATCTTACAAGCTGATACTGACCTGCATATTGCAAAAACCGTAAGAAAATTTATTTTTCGCGGACTACCCTGACGGTCCCCTTAAAGTGAAGTGGCCCTGCATGAGAGGCTTGGTGAGGTAGCGAACGCATTGTACAATGCGTGCCTCGAAAGATGAGACTTGACACACCACGTGGTTTGACTTGCGCAGTACACGATTTTAGGTAGGTATCTTTAGCGGTATGAGGTCTGAGTACGGGACGGGACCGGACGTCATAGGGGCGGCGGAAAGAGCGGGGGAGGCGGGGTCAAGTCTCATCTTTCGTGGCGCGCATTGTACGTTACGTGATTTTAATGCTTCGGCTACATTGTTGAAATAACGCGAACTACACTTCGCGCGTTCTCTCTCGCACACTGCTCGCCGTCCTGCATCAACAACAGAGAGCGCGCGAAGTGTAGTTCGTGTTATCAGGTTATCACGTCAATGTAGCCGTATCTGGTATTGATACATGATAAATGACTCCCGATAAATGATAAATGACGTCTGGTCTTCCGGGAGTAGTAGAAAGCCGTCTTCTACTTCGGTTAATGCGTACACACTTTTTCCGTTCCGTTTCCCGACTTTATTTCCACAAGTTGTATGAAAATTCTTTTTTTTATTAATACCTACTACCCACATATCCTGGGAAATACATAAAGAAGAAGGTTGGCTCAAAGCAATAAGAAATGTGACCTTCTAGCGAAAGATATGGGTCCCTAGACGCGCTTCGACGAGGTTGTCACGACAAATATTTTGTGAGACTTTAGGAACTACAAGGTCAGGTAGATGTCAGGGTCGGTGGAAACTAGGGTTGCTACCCTAATATATTATTGTTTATTATTCTGCTATTAGAGGCTTAAAAACTACATTTCAAAAAAAATATAGCAGTCGAAACTACTATATTTTTATTCCAATACAAAATGGCGAAATAAGCGCAATAGGGCCAGTATTAATCTCCTAAAAACTGAAAAATAATGGTATTTTGTAACTTTGATTTAGAGTGTTATAATAGTTACCTATTAGAAAAACAATAAAAACTGTTAGGTAATAAATGCTCAGAGAAGTAATTTTTTTTTTATCTACTAGAATATTTAAAAAAAATTTTTGTAAGTAATATTTTTTTTTCGAAAATACTACTTGATGTAAAAAAGTTGACAACCCTCGTGGAAACCTAGGAATTTTTATGTGCCAGCATATTCGTCTAGCGCTTTAAGATGGAGGTGGGTACTTAGCTTTTTGGCGTAATTTTATATATTTCAAGGACAATGGGCATAGCGTCCTCAAAATTGAAACTTAGTCAACAAACATGAAGCTTATCTCATTTAAAAGGTCTTGGCTTACTGATCATTCTTTACTATGTCGACGACCGTCAAATATATGGGGTTTTAGCGGAAAAGAAGGAAATGTAATGGTACTACTATAGTACAATATAATTTTGTTTATTAATCCATACTTTACCATTAATTTCCATAAAATAACATATGCTCATTTGTATACTCCGTAGGTCTAAGTAGAGATTACCTAACCTACAACCCGAATTCAAAACTGAGTCAACAGACTTGAAAAAATAATACGTAGGCCAAGACCTTTTAAATGAGATAATATGTATTATCTCATTTAAAAGGTCTTGGCCTACGTATTATTTTTTACTAAGGCGACGACCGTCTTATGTAAGGAGTATTAAGGGAAAACAATAAAATGTGGTCATATTTTGTACTAGACAATAAGTTTCTTCTACCTCCTCATTCGTGGAATACAGGCGTGATGATTTGTTGTTTTATTTTCCATCCATACTATCCATATCCATACTTAATATTATAAATTCGAAAGTAACTCTGTCTGTCTGTATGTTACCTTTTCACTCATAAACCACTAACCGGATTTCGATAAAATTTGGCAGAGAGATAGATTGCATCCCAGGGAAGGACATAGGATAGTTGTTATCCCGATATTCCCATGGGATCGACACTTATTCGGGTGAAACCGCGAGGCGCTGCTAGTGTTCTATTATAAAACCTGCACTCCGCATCTAAATATAATGGCTTAATTTTATGTGTGGGTAAAGTTAGATGTCTAAACCCGAAAATTGTCTGACTACCAGAGTACCTGGACACCTGAAAATGTAATGTTTCTGAATTTATTTCTTCCCTCTATATATTCACCAATTTAGTGTTCATAATGAAATGCATGACACCAGCCCGTATTACCTATTACCTAGTCTTCATAATCCGTAAAGCATTCAGCCCTGCATGGCGCCGTGGAAGGCAACTATTTCCTCGGAATGTTCTCATGATGCCCACTCAAATCCCCCGGGTCGAACGGAACAGATTCGAGAACCATTCGAGACATTGCTTCCGTTTTATAGACCCGTTTCATTCGCATTTTTGTGTTAAAGGATTAGTACAGCTAATCAAGGGGCCTAAAAAGCCACTTTGGCAGAATCATAAAAGGATAACATTATGAATCATAATATGGCAAAAAGTCCGTGTTTTTCTTTTTTTCGCTGCACTACGTAGGTATAATAACCAAAGAGATTGGGATTGGATTGATTGGTATTTTAGAACAGACAAAAAAAATACTGAAAAATCCTTCACCAATGGGATTTGATACGATTAACTTAACAGTTAACTGTCCATTATGATTCATAATGTTATCCTTTTATGAGTCTGCCAAAGTGGCCTTTTTAGGCCCCCTGAACGCCAATTCTCGTAATTTAAAATGTTCAAAATCTAGTCGCAGTCTCATCTCGGCGACAAACAATTTATATCAAAAACAAATATTTAAAAAATATGTAGAGAAATTTGAGGTATTTTTGACTTATTGAGACTGATAGAAAAAAATTGAATAAAAAAAAAACACTGGCACTCCGGTAGTGCCGACAGAAGTGAAAACTTGAACAATTACGAGTGTATTTTGTGAATCGTCCTATAAACAAAACACGCGTGTTAAGGTGTGTTCCTTATTTTATAGGGTTTTTTGCAAATCAGGTATGATGACCGCTCGCATGGAGCTCGTCGTCAGTTATATATCCGTGGTTCAGCGCCATCTCGTCGTTGTTGGATGAACTACGTAGTTAGTACGCGAGGCCCTCGTAGTTCTTCCCGATGTGCATAGATGGCGCTGTCCTCAACAACGCGCGTCTTACGTTTTACGTCTTAAGTCTTACGAATTTTCGATCAGGGTCACGTGACCTGACGCGAGTTTAGAAGTTTTTACCCATTCCAAAAAAAGTACACAGCGCCGCTAAAGAAGTTTTCACTTCAAAAAAACAAAAAAACATAGAATCTTAAAATTACGAGAATTGCCGCTCTGGAAGACGAAATGAAGATAATGTGTTTTTGTTTTTTCTTATCTATGTTTTGGCGCGAGAGTACGTATGTACGCAAATCTCTCACAAATATTATTGTTTATTCTCACTAATATTGCTCGTAAATATTGCTATGTAGTAGTATATTATTATGTAGGTATAGCAATATTTACGAGGTTGTTCTTTTAGCAATACTCAGAAATTTTAATCATACTATTAGGTTTTTACAAAAGAATATAATTACGATATACAGTATGTAATTTTAATCACCGTTATCCTTTTAAGGGGTCATTGTACTCATCATTATGAACAACTTTTACTATGGGGCCAAACCTAAAATCGGAAAAAAAAAATCAGTTGTTCCCTACATTTATGTACGCATAACTCGTCAAAATGTAGGGAACAGCTGATTTTTTTTTTTAGCGCCCAAGTAATGTACCCATTACTTGGGCGCTATACGGAGCATCCCTGTACCGCCTCTATTCCATGTCTCTGTGATCCGCTATTATTTTTCCACCTCCTTATGTAACACTAGACCATATTCAAGCACAAAAAACTAGTTTCCCTGGAAACAAAGCAGGATTGGTATCCTGCTTTGTTTCCAGGGAAAATAGTTTTTAGAATCGCCGAGTTCTTTTATTGAATAACAAGCGCAGGTTGTTCAATAAAAGAACTCGTTAATTCAAGGGAACGCTTGAAAAAACCTGCCATTGCAATTTTCCGCGCCAACCTGAAAGTATATCGACAGAGCGAGCTATGCATTCTAATTGTATACACAATGAACTCTTGCAGCCTTCTCCTTGCGAATCTTACTTCAGTGCACAATATATGTATAAACAAGAATAGTTTCGATTTTTTAACTCGACTTGTTCCGTTTTATTTGTAAATCTCGCGAAATTGGTGTTTATTTTTGCTGTATAAAGTGCACACCCAATGACACATTAGGTACATGTTTGTAGAACTATATTTAAGAACAGTGACACAATATGGGGTTTATTTATAAACGATGATTAAAGTTAAGTGACGTTTAAACGTCAAAAATTTATGGTTGAAGCGTTTATGATTAAAGGGGTATGTGTTGCAGGACTTAGCTTCTTATTTGAACTAGTGAAATAATGTTGGTGTAAAAATAAATAAAAGTAGGATAGGTACCTACCTAAGTGAAATGAGCACGCCTTATCACATTAATATTATAAAGGCGAATGTTTGTGACTGTGTGTGTGTGTCTGTTTATATGTTTGTTACTTCTTCACGCTCAAACGGCTGGACCAATTTTGTTAAAACTTTTTGTGGAGGTAGCACCCTGGATTAACATATACGTTACTTTTTATCCCAATATTTCCACGGGATAGACACTTATGTGGATGAAACCGCGGGGCGCAGCTAGTCCAGTATAAACATTTCACAAAAAAATAATTCAGTACTAACTTCTGCCCGCGTCTTCGTCCGCGTGAAATTTCTTATTCCCCCGACCCACTCCGTCGCATCGCATCGCCTGCCCGTACTTTACTTTCGCTTCGCTTAGCGTTCTTTCTGACTTTTTTCTTTTTACTCGGCTCCTAAAGATCCCAGCGTGATGTTAAATAAGAATTGGACTATCAAAAGCAAAAATAAACTTTCAAATCCGACCAGAGCTCCAGAGATTAGCGCGACAAACAAACTTTTCAGTTTTATTATGAGTATAGATTTAATTACTACAAATCTTATTAATATTTGGAAATCATGACATAAGTTTAGAGCGCGAATCGGTGGCCGTCGTTTTATCTTAACACTGCGTATGCGAAAGTTTGAACTGCAGAGGCCGATGAACACCAGTAGTGTCTATATCTTTAACAGCGCTCAAACATTCCCACTATCCAGTGATCTTTCTTCTCATTGTAGCTCAGTGTCCATGTAACAAAGGCCTAAGCTCTCTCAGTGTCCATGTAACAAAGGCCTAAGCTCTCTCAGTGTCCATGTAACAAAGGCCTAAGCTCTCTCAGTGTCCATGTAACAAAGGCCTAAGCTCTCTCAGTGTCCATGTAACAAAGGCCTAAGCTCTCTCAGTGTCCATGTAACAAAAGCCTAAGCTCCTTAGGTAAGGACCTAAGGAGCCAGTGGGGATCGATGAATAACTTAAAAAGAATAAGGAATGAATAACTTAAATGATAACGACGAACTAGCAACTAGCACGTCAAAACAAGCGTGATGACTAAATGACAATACATAACCGGGATAAAACCCAAAAGTTAGTAAAACTCAATAATAAAACACTTATCAAAAGCAGAAAAAAATGCCTTATATTTTCTCTAAATCATTTGTTTTAAAACTTATTAGTACACA
Source organism: Luperina testacea (assembly GCA_927399505.1). NCBI lineage: Eukaryota > Metazoa > Arthropoda > Insecta > Lepidoptera > Noctuidae > Luperina > Luperina testacea. Next base: position 8,186,732 of record OV656768.1, on the reverse strand, counting down.
ATATTTATCTGATAATAACTTCGTCAAGTCAATAGACTTAACAAGTCTTAATAGAACTTGAAAACAATGAAAGACAATATAATGGAGAGAGAAATTTTCATTACTCCAGCATCCTTTCCACTCCACATCGCAATAGCTTCAGAACGGATAACAGCTGCAAAAGTTTAATGAATACTAGAAAACAAATTCCCGTTAGTTTCCTACAAACTAAGTTATCGGTTGCCAGCACTAAGTTTCTAGTTTCGATCGAAATCAATTTGGAAACTGCACGAAGTTTTTAGAGTAACTCTTATCAAGACTTTTAGGAAGTTGCCAGGGGAGACGCTCCGACGTAAACTAATTTGTCATCGGATACGTTACACACGGAAAATCTGATCGAAATATACGGTTTTGGGAATTTCTGTCCCCAGTGTAGTTTCTTGAGAGAAATATTCCGTTGAATGTCAACAGACTAAATAAGTTTAAAAGGAATTTAAATATTTTTTGAAGCGATAACTTTCAGTTTTTACGTAAACAAGAACAGCTTTCGTTAAAAAAATATGTCGAAAGTAGAGCATTTACATAGATTTTAGATGCTGTGGTTAGGCACTTTAATTTTATCTTGGTTAGACGACTCCTGAGTCCTGACGTCAACAATGATTAACAGGTTGTTTATTACTGTAATACATGTCAAGGCCATTATTATCTTGTTCTCATTTAATACCTAACGCAAATTCAACTCGGAAAAGACTATTGAATTATGTTTTATTTAATTTTCTTTTGAAAATTAAATAAAACAAAAGATCAACAAAAGATCATGCGCAGAAACGCGTGATCTTTTGATCACGCGTTTCTGCGCATGATCTTTTACATACAAATTCGGTCAAGTGCATGCCATACCTCGGTGAAGGGTTCCATTCTTAAAATGAATACGTATTTAGGCATACACAGTATTAATGTTACTTATAAACCGCAAAAGTTTGTCATCATCAACACCTAGCCTTTTCCCAACTATGTTGGGGTCGGTTAGAAACATCATCATCTTTTTTAATTATGGGATCATAAAATACCTTAAAAGCTTATGTGCATGGGATTTTTAATAAACACCCCTTTCTTTCCAATTTTTAAACAACTTCAAAAAAAGGAGGAGGTTATCAGTTCGTCGAAATCTATTTTTTTTTTCTTCGATTACTCGAAGACGGCTAGACCGATTTGAAAAAAATTTTTTCTTTAAATTGGTATACTTTCCGGGTGGTCACATTGTCATCAGATCAGGATCTGATGATGGGATCCTGGAAAAATAAAATCGAAGGAACTCTTCAAATAATATAGGCACACCTATTGCGATTAGGGTATTTTTTATAGTAACTCGTGCATTTGCTCTCGGGAAGCTCCATTTGGTGAAGTGGATCTAATGATAAAGACCACAGATGGCCACCGGAAGTACTCATTAATAAATATTTCACGGTGCGATTCGATTATTTTAATATGGCTGCTAAGCAATTTATACTCGTCACAATGCGAATGGTGAAATGAAACTGATGGTGAAATACCAGGAGAACTCCTCAACAATCAACGTCCCGGCATCGGGAAAAGCAATATTTTTTAATAAGCGATGAGCAAGTTGACATTAGGCTATTGTATCTTAGAAAAGTTATAAGCAGACCCACTAAAAAGCGAGAAATAAAAGCTTATACTGGAGGATGCCCGAATAAAGATCAAAATGATAACAGAGATGACCCACCTCTTTGTTGGTTCCGTGCGCACCATGACCTTCTTTACCTTTCAAAAATCATTGCAAGACGGGTGCCGCGAATGCTCCGCGCGCGGCGCCTCAATGGCAAGTGCGAATCGAGCTCTGTAGCGAAGTTCCATCAAGTATTTTCGATCGAATTGTTACTGGAGATGAAACGTGGGTTCATCATTATGACCCAGAAAGTAAGCAAGAGTCCATGCAGTGGCACAAGAAGGGTACTGCGCCCCCTAAGAAACACAAAGTCGTTCCGTCTGCCGAAAAAATGATGGCCACAGCGGTTTGGGACTCAAAGGTTTTGCCGATTGAGTACACAATTACAAAAAAAATAACCGACTTCCAAAAAAAACACTACAAAGTGAAAAAAAACTTTAATTTCAAAAGTCGGTGTCAAAAAACGCAAATACAGAACCAACGACACCGACTTCCGAAATTAAAGTTATTTTTCACTTTGTAGTTTTTTTTTTGAAGTCGGTTGTTTTTTTTTTGCAGAGGATGTCGTAAGCTCTTTGGGTGTCTCTTGCACATGTGGTGGAGAACATCATCCCGTCCGTTTGGCTGTAAGAAGGATACTTCATACTCTACCAAGCTCATACTTTTAATAAGGACTACTACAGTTCAGCAGAACCTAACGAGGCGTTTATACAGGGAAGATCTGTTCAAACTGCTTCCGAAATACAGAAGATTGTAAACCAAGTGAAGGATTTGAGCGGAAGTATTTGATAGGATAATTTTTTTTTTGGTTTGCCTTCTATTTCACCGTCGCATCCCATTACATAATATAAATTTATAAGCTAAACCTGTACATTAAATAAAGAAATCTTCCGGTTAAACGCGATCTTCTTTATTCCTGTTAGTATTTTCCTCGGATATGTTTTCTTATGAATTATTGCATCCTAAAATAACTTTCGCATATTAAATCCTAGTTACATACCTATTAACAAATTGATCAAACTTTGAGTTCCAATTAGGTACTTACTCTAGGATCAGTTTGAACAAAATCAATTTAACGGCATAAATATCTCAATTAGAAAGTTTAATTTTAACTTATTTAATCTGCAGAACTAAGCATAATAAGTCTATAATGTTCTCACTACTGGGACACTGGCCACTTCACTTATGGAATCATCTTCAATCTCTCTAATTTTTAAAATAGCTTAGAGTGATTAACAAAAGCAAAGGTCATACTCATATCTAAAAAAATCGGTTGTCTGTAAAGTCGATTTACTGACGATAGTTGAACGTTTGAATTTTTTTCGAAATTCGAATTGAATTGAATTTTTGCATTGCATTCGTTAGTATTCGCTTGCACTTCAAGCCGCCATGGAACGCTACAGAGCGAGGCCGCGAGGTAACGCTACATGAGTCATGTTTTTTCGTGAGTGCAACCAGCTTCATCGATTTATTAGACGTTGTCACGTCAAAATATTATCGTTACTACTTGATGTGAAGGTGCTTGGGGGAAGCCTATGTCCAGCAGTGGACGTCTTTCGGCTGAAATGATGATGATGTTAATGAAACCTTCTTTCCAATTTTCATCGATCAAGCCAGCAGTCTCCGAGTAAAATGGTAGCGTAACATCCGTACTGGACGTAACTACTCCGCACCACTAAGACGAAAGTCTTTGACCAGTGCGTGTTGCCAGTGCCAGTGATGACATATGGCACTGAAACGTGGTCGCTCACAATGGGCCTTATTTGAAGGCTAAAAGTCACCCAAAGGTCAATGATCTCCGAGTAAAATAATTGCGTAACATCCGCACTGATGGACAGGTGTGTCGACATTTTACGGTTTCCATTTTTGTCATTGGACCATGGAACCCTAAAACACGCCTATCTAATGCTATCGGTGCAGTCAGAGGTCATTTTGCCAATGTATAAATGAAGCAGTATACTATTCGAATGTGGTTAAACATATCGTATCATCAACCATGTGGCAACTCGTAGTTCTGTCAGTGTTTTTAACTACTACACATGCGGACATTCCAAATTTCTATGGAAATTGGACAGTAGTCATGGAGTTCCCTAGCCACCTGACCATTCCGAAGTGTTTAACATATACGATCTCCAAGGAAAATGACCTACAATGTATATGTGCCGACGGAAAAACCATAACGCTCTTAGATTTTGAATATTCCACTGGACAGAACACCCAGCACTATAAAATTTTTAAAAAATCATTCCCAGTCCTTGAAGCGAAGACTGCAGAGGAAGTCGTAAGCTCTTCGGGTGTCTCTTGCATATGTGGCGGAGAACATCATCCCGACCGTTTGGCTGTAAGAAGGATTAATGAGGACTACTTCATACTCTACCAAGCTCATAGTTTTAATAAGGACTCCATTTCAGCGGAATCTAACGAGGCGTTTGTGAATGGAAGAACTGTTCAAACTGCTTCTGAAATACAGAAAATTGTAAACCAAGTGCAGGATTTGAGCGGAAGAAGAGGAAAAGTAATATGTTCAATAGCTTAGTGCTTGAAAGTTGGCGCTTTTACGCGTGAAAAAATTATACACATACATATTATGAGAATGCTGTGTCCATAGTTTATTTTATATATTTAATATTCAGTGTCTTTTTTTGTTTTTCATTATTGCAAATATGGTAGGTTACTATAAATATTGTGAATACCACTTTTTACGATGTATCTGATGGGATCAGAATATTTTTGTTTGCTATTTCACCGTCGCATTATATAATATAAATCCATAAGCTAAATCTGTACATTAAATAAAGAAATCTTCCAGTTAAACGCGATCTTCTTTATTCCTGTTAGTATTTTTCTCGGATGTTTTTTATGAATTATTGCATCCTAAAACAACTTTCGCATATCAAATGCTAGTTACATATTTACAAATTGATCAAACTTTAAGTTCCAATTAGGTACTTACTCTTGGATCAGTTTGAACCAAATCGACTTGACGATATAAATATCTCAATTAGAAAGTTTAATTTTAACTTATTTCAGCTGCAGAACAAAGCATAATAAGCCTATAATGTTCTCACTGATAGGACACTGGCCTCCTCTATTTACTTATAGTCACTCTCACTTCACTCACATCATCTTCACTTTAGTATTTCGTATATTGAAACCTAGTGTTCACCTCAGGTCAAGCTGCTTCTCATACGGACAACTAGTACAGACGCCAGCACATCAAGTTACTACAATCCGTCAAATTTCTTTAACAGATTTTCAACTTTACCGCTAAAGCATAAGGTTCAAAGTTGATTGGGATAATTTGACAGTTTCGGGTAGCTTGATGTGCTGGCGTCTGTACAAACCGGTACAACAGTCTTTACTGTATGTATATTTGGCTGCAGAGACCAAAACGTTACTACTTGACTACTACGCAGGTACTCGCAGGGAAGTTTTATAAAAAAATTGCTGTTATTTTAGTATTTCGTGGTGTTGTACGACTTCCCCGAACGAAGTCGCGGGCAGAAGCTAGTTTTTGAATAAGTAAACTTTCTTTCTACGCAATATGTTCTCGTTCCACATACCACAGTGTCTTATGACGCAAGTCTTGACCAGTGCGTGGTGCCAGTGCCAGTGATAACATATGGCACTGAAATTTGGTCGCTCACAATGGGCCTTATTTGAAGCCTAAAAGTCACCCAAAGGGCAATGGTCTCCGAGTAAAATGGTTGCGTAAAATCCGCACTGACGGACAGATGTGTCGACATTTTACGGTTTCCATTTTTGTCATTGGACTATGGAATCCTAAAACACGCCTATCTAATGTTATCGGTGCAGTCAGAGGTCATTTTGCCAATATATAAATAAAGCAGTATACTATTCGAATGCGGTAAAACATAACGTATCATCAACCATGTGGCAACTCATAGTTCTGTCTGTGGTTTTAAGTACTACACATGCGGACATTCAAAACTTCTATGGAAATTGGACAGCAGTCATGCAGTTCCCCGAGAATCTGACCATTCCGACGTGTTTAACATATACGCTCTCCAAAGAAAACGACCTACAATGTCAATGTGCCGACGGAAAAGCCACAACGTTCTTAGATTTTAATTCTATACAACGTTCCACTGACCAAAACCCCCAGCACTTTCAAATTTTGAAGGAAAAAAAGTCTTTCCCAGTTCTTGAAGCAAAGACCGCAGATGAAGTCGCAAGCTCTTTGAATGTCTCTTGCACATGTGGCGGAGAACATCATCCCTTCCGTTTGGCTGTAAGAAGGATTAATGAGGACTACTTCATACTCTACCAACCTCATTTTTTTAGGAAGGGCTACTACAATTCAGCGGAACCTAACGAGGCGTTTATACAGGCAAGAACTGTTCTAACTGCTTCTGAATTACAGAAGATTGTAAATCAAGTGAAGGATTTAAGCGGAAGAAGAGGAAAAGTTATATGTTCACTAGCTTAGTGCATAAAAGTTGGTGCTTTTACGAGTGGAAAAATTAGGTACATATATTATTATAAGAGTGCTGTAGTGTCCATAGTTTATTTTATGTTAATGAAACCTTCTTTCCAATTTTCATCTATCAAGCCAGCAGTCTCCGAGTAAAATGTTTGCGTAACATCCGTACTGGACGTAACTACTCCGCACACTAAGACGAAAGTATTTGACCAGTGCGTGTTGCCAGTGCCAGTGATGACATATGGCACTGAAACGTGGTCGCTCACAATGGGCCTTATTTGAAGGCTAAAAGTTACCAAAAGGGCAATGATCTCCGAGTAAAATAATTGCGTAACATCCGCACTGATGGACAGGTGTGTCGACATTTTACGGTTTCCATTTTTGTCACTGGACCATGGAAGCCTAAAACACGCCTATCTAATGCTATCGGTGCAGTCAGAGGTCATTTTGCCAATGTATAAATGAAGCAGTATACTATTCGAATGTGGTAAAACATATCGTATCATCAACCATGTGGCAACTCGTAGTTCTGTCAGTGTTTTTAACTACTACACATGCGGACATTCCAAATTTCTATGGAAATTGGACAGTAGTCATGGAGTTCCCTAGCCATCTGACCATTCCGAAGTGTTTAACATATACGATCTCCAAGGAAAATGACCTACAATGTATATGTGCCGACGGAAAAACCACAACGCTCTTAGATTTTGAATATTCCACTGGACAGAACACCCAGCACTTTAAAATTTAAAAAAAATCATTCCCAGTCCTTGAAGTGAAGACTGCAGAAGAAGTCGTAAGCTCTTTGGGTGTCTCTTGCATATGTGGCGGAGAACATCATCCCGACCGTTTGACTGTAAGAAGGATTAATGAGGACTACTTCATACTCTACCAAGCTCATAGTTTTAATAAGGACTCCAGTTCAGCAGAATCTAACGAGGCGTTTGTGAATGGAAGAACTGTTCAAACTGCTTCTGAAATACAGAAAATTGTAAACCAAGTGCAGGATTTGAGCGGAAGAAGAGGAAAAGTAATATGTTCATTAGCTTAGTGCTTGAAAGTTGGTGCTTTTACGCGTGAAAAAATTATACACATACATATTATGAGAATGCTGTGTCCATAGTTTATTTTATAGGGTGCTAATTAAACAGGCTTCTTTTTAATAGCATTATTCGCCTCTAAAAATTTATGTTGCCTTCTAAATTACTAAGTCAGCCACAATTAACGAGCATCTAAATAATACTATCTTAGCCACTAGTTATCTTCTATGTAAGCCAATCTAAATTCAACTCAGTATGATGGTTATTTTTTAGCTTCTAAATTTGTAACATGCATTCTAACAGTAAACTTCTAAAATAGTAATATATGACATCACAAAATATGTTTATTTAGCTTCTAATTTTTTAACTCGGTACGTTTAAAATGTAACTCATCCCACATTCATTGATCGTCCAAATTTTGCTAAAAATGTCATCAATAATAGTATATTGGCCATTAATATTTGGTAAGTAATAGATGATTTAACAATAAAATCTCTAATATTAACAACATAAAACAACGGAACCTATAATTTTATTTAATATAGCGATTAGTTAATATAATGAACGATTGATATAATTTTAAAATAACTAATTTTTACAAGCATAACATACATTACATATAACATCGTTTGACATAACATACATTAAATACAAAATCGTTTGACATACCACTCAAAAGATATAAAACTTATGTAATATATTATGATGAAAACGCCTACTTTAAAACTTAAAAAAACTTTTTTTTATTCTTTGTAAGTTCTATCGTAGTTATAGGTAATAGTAACCTAAGTAGATATTAAACATTACTAGTAGGTAACTGATTACCACCTGCGCTAAGATAGGTCGACGGAGCCCCGCTTTGCGGGGCTCCTTCTTCTGGGTGGTTTAAAAAAAAATAACCACGAAGGCTAAGGCGGGAGCTCCGCTACGCTTCGCTCCCGCCTTAGCCTTCTAACCTAACCTATCCGAGTCGGGGTACTCTGAGTCGGGGTGTTAACCATAATGACGTTTTTTATATATATTAAACGTTAGACCTTCGATCAATAATAGCGTTAGACCTAATAATTTTCGATACGAACGCACGAACGACAATAACAATTACACGTGATCAACTCAACTCGTCGTTACATGAATCAAAATGCGCTCTCTGATTGGTGCAAATGGCCGGTTGCGTACTCGCGCCAAATCATGCAGTGGCTATTTTCACGATAAAAGAATATGATGTATTATTTTACATGATAAGTTATAATAAATGATGCTGTCTGTAGAAACTTGAATTATATATTTTTGAGGACATTGTGTTGAAGCTGTACAACGTAAAATGGTGACGAGATGTAAAATCCGTGGCCAAATTAGTAAATAAGGTGGCAATGTATAAATAAGAAGGACAAGTCACAATAATTGATGATCGTTACTTGACGCTTTCTATAGAATATTTAGTTGGCCTTGTAAAAAAGACGAATTAGTTTATTAGAAGCCATGTCATTTTCCCGTTGCTTAGTTATAAAATTAGAAGTTTAATCACGTGGCCAATAAATAATTTTGTGGCTTGATTTATAATATCCCTATTTTATATACTTAATATTCAGTGTCTTTTTTTGTTTTTCATTATTGCAAATATGGTAGGTTACTATAAATATTGTGAATACCACTTTTTACGATGTATCTGAAGGTATCAGAATATTTTTGTTTGCTATTTCACCCTCGCATTATATAATATAAATCCATAAGCTAAATCTGTACATTAAATAAAGAAATCTTCCAGTTAAACGCGATCTTCTTTATTCCTGTTAGTATTTTTCTCGGATGTTTTTTATGAATTATTGCATCCTAAAACAACTTTCGCATATCAAATGCTAGTTACATATTTACAAATTGATCAAACTTTAAGTTCCAATTAGGTACTTACTCTTGGATCAGTTTGAACCAAATCGACTTGACGATATAAATATCTCAATTAGAAAGTTTAATTTTAACTTATTTCAGCTGCAGAACAAAGCATAATAATAAGCCTATAATAATCTCACTGATAGGACACTGGCCTCCTCTATTCACTTATAGTCACTCTCACTTCACTCACATCATCTTCACTTTACTATTTCGTATATTGAAACCTAGTGTTGACCTCAGGTCAAGCTGCTTCTCATACGGACAACTAGTACAGACGCCAGCACATCAAGTTACTACAATCCGTCAAATTTCTTTAACAGATTTTCAACTTTACCGCTAAAGCATAAGGTTCAAAGTTGATTGGAATAATTTGACAGTTTCGGGTAGCTTGATGTGCTGGCGTCTGTACAAACCGATACAACAGTCTTTACTGTCTGTATATTTTGGCTGTAGAGACCAAAACGTTACTACTTGACTACTACGCAGGTACTCGCAGGGAAGTTTTATAAAAAAATTGCTGTTATTTTAGTATTTCGTGGTGTTGTACGACTTCCCCGAACGAAGTCGCGGGCAGAAGCTAGTTTTTGAATAAGTAAACTTTCTTTCTACGCAATATGTTCTCGTTCCGCATACCGCAGTGTCTTATGACGCAAGTCTTGACCAGTGCGTGGTGTCAGTGCCAGTGATAACATATGGCACTGAAATTTGGTCGCTCACAATGGGCCTTATTTGAAGCCTAAAAGTCACCCAAAGGGCAATGGTCTCCGAGTAAAATGGTTGCGTAAAATCCGCACTGACGGACAGATGTGTCGCCATTTTACGGTTTCCATTTTTGTCATTGGACTATGGAACCCTAAAACACGCCTATCTAATGTTATCGGTGCAGTCAGAGGTCATTTTGCCAATATATAAATAAAGCAGTATACTATTCGAATGCGGTAAAACATAACGTATCATCAACCATGTGGCAACTCATAGTTCTGTCTGTGGTTTTAAGTACTACACATGCGGACATTCAAAACTTCTATGGAAATTGGACAGCAGTCATGCAGTTCCCCGCGACTCTGGCCATTCCGATGTGTTTAAAATATACGCTCTCCAAAGAAAACGATCTACAATGTCAATGTGCCGACGGAAAAGCCACAACGTTCTTAGATTTTAATTCTATACAATTTTCCACTGACCCAAACCCCCAGCACTTTCAAATTTTTGATGAAAAAGAGTCTTTCCCAGTTTTTGAAGCAAAGACCGCAGAGGAAGTCGCAAACTCTTTGAATGTCTCTTGCACATGTGGCGGAGAACATCATCCCGACCGGCCGGCTGTAAGAAGGATTAATGAGGACTACTTCATACTCTACCGAGCTAATTTTTATAGGAAGGAATACTACAATTCAGCGGAACCTAACGAGGCGTTTATACAGGCAAGAACTGTTCAAACTGCTTCTGAAATACAGAAAATTGTAAACCAAGTGCAGGATTTGAGCGGAAGAAGAGGAAAAGTAATATGTTCATTAGCTTAGTGCTTGAAAGTTGGTGCTTTTACGCGTGAAAAAATTATACACATACATATTATGAGAATACTGTGTCCATAGTTTATTTTATATACTTAATATTCAGTGTCTTTTTTTGTTTTTCATTATTGCAAATATGGTAGGTTACTATAAATACCTATTGTGAATAGCACTTTTTACGATGTATCTGATGGGATCAGAATATTTTTGTTTGCTATTTCACCGTCGCTACACATTATATAATATAAATCCATAAGCTAAATCTGTACATTAAATAAAGAAACCTTCAAGTTAAACGCGATCTTCTCTATTCCTGTTAGTATTTTCCTCGGATATGTTTTCTTACAAATTATTGCATCCTAAAACATCTTTCGCATATCAAAACCTAGGTACATACTTACAAGTTGGGCGAACTTTAAGTTCTAATTAGGTACTTACTCTTGGATCAGTTTGAACAAAATCATCTTGGCGATATAAATATCTCAATTAGAAAGTTTAATTTTAACTTATTTCAGCTGCAGAACAAAGCCTATAATGTTCTCATTGCTGGAACACTTGGGAACTTTAATTTCTAATTAGGTACTGTAGAGACTATCTGTGTAGCTCTACCTTTAGTAGTACAGGCTGGTTATAATTGCCGGTGTGTTCCATTCGAACAAAGTCAAAGCATTTATTTCAAATAGGCACATAAAAGGCACTTTTGAACGTCAGAAATTACAAAAAATAGAACTGATTCTAGTCGCCCATTCCAAAAGGTAGTTTTCGTATGGAGAAGAACGGGCAAGAAACTCCACCGTTACTCTTTTAAAATATTTTACAAAATTTTGCATACATTAATTATACAGTATGTTAACTAACAGAGGGCGTTCCCGTTAACCCGCAATAGTATAGCATCCATACATGCTAAAAAAAATATTACCATTCGAAAATAAAATGTTTTTATTTTTTTTATATTAAAATATTCACTAAAAATCGTAAATTGATACGTTAAAGAAACACTCTGTACACGCGTACTTGAAGGACAGTAATGTCGGAATTTATTTAATTAAATAAATTAGAATTAATTAAATAAATAGAGTATCAATTTACGATTTTTAGTGAATATTTTAATATAAAAAAAAATAAAAACATTTTATTTTCGAATGGTAATATTTTTTTTAGCATGTATGGATGATGCTATACTATTGCGGGTTAACGGGAACGCCCTCTGTTAGTTAACATACTGTATAATAATAATATGTGAACACGATGCACCTAAAATAAAATTATGCGATGTGGAGGTGAGGAGGGGTTAAGTAAACAACATGATGTATGCTACTCCGAGAGTCAACTGCTAAACTCCCGGCAGTTACTACTCCATATCCTTTAATTGGTAACATATATATACATAGATAGTACGTGACACTATGCTAATACTAAGGTCGTGAACACAGCATATTTACCTTAACTTAAACTATGTACTATACGTGACATGCTGATGCACAATATACGTGCCTTCACACCACATCACCCCTCTTGAAGTAAAAAAAAAAATAAACTAAATTACATTTTTTTTTCCCTATACCTTTAAACTTTCATTCTAATTCTTACAATATAATTTTGTTCTATTCTTATGTATTACATCTATCTTATTATTTCTTTTTACAATGACATTTGGTGACTCGTCCTTTACAACTTCAAATGGTCCATTATAAAATGCATTCCAATTTACTGCCTATTTCGTTTTTTATCAATATCAAGTCACCTTCTTTATAAGTTATTGAATTAAGATTCTTATCATAACAATGTTTCCTTGCCAACTTACTTGCTATCAAATTTTCTTTCGCATCATTTTGAGCCCTTTGCAATCTGTACTTAAATTCTAAAGGATAATCATCAAAATTGTACAAAGGTTCAACACTTTCAACTTGAAGACTACTTGGTAACCTGCAAATTTTACCGAAAACTAATTCATAAGGTGTATATTTGGTCACAGTATTAACTGTTGTGTTATATGAAAAACACCAATACGGAATCCAAGAGCTCCACGATGATGGATTATTATCCGTCTGTATCCTTAAATACGCGCCTAAAGTTTTGTGAACGTTTTCCAAAGACCCTATACTCTCATGATGATATGATGTCGATAAGATTTTATTGATGCCCAAGATATTACATAGCTCTACCATTACTTTCGAAATGAACTCAGAGCCCCTATCCGTAGCAATTGTCCGCGGTATTCACATCTCAAAACAAAATTTTCTGCCAACGCTTTCGCTACCTCATTTGCGGATTTATTCTTTAATGGATACGCCTCCACAAATTTCGTAAGCTCACACTGAAGAGTCAATATGTAAACATTGCCTTTTTCGTCCCTATCAAGCGGCCCCACTATATCTAAATAAATCTTCTCAAACGACGTAGATGCAGTGGTAGTAATTGTCATTGGTTCCTTAGTATGTCTAGAATACTTTTGCTTCTTACACTCATCACATTTACCAATGTATTCCACTACATCTTTCTCAATAAACGGCCAATAATAATACTTCTTTATATTATTCACCATTCTGCGTATACCTGCATGACCACTCGTGGGTAAAACATGGAAATCATTCAAAACTATCTTCTTCTCATCTTTTCCTTCTACCCTCCGTAAATCCTTCACTACACACATTTTAAAATCTCCACATATGGAACTACTATTTCCCTTCAAATATTTTGCCATTCTTTTAATAAACTCAACGTTATAACGATTTTTCAAAATAATAACTTCTCTTATGCCTTTCTCAATACAAAAAGCGACTATGTCTTTCGACAACTCGTCCCGCGATGATGCCGATAAAGATTCATAGTTTACATAAATACTCGAGTTTCCTGGCACATACATTAAATTGCGCGACTTCGAAAATATCCTTTTATAATTAGTGTATTTACGATTTTTAGTGAATATTTTAATATAAAAAAAAATAAAAACATTTTATTTTCGAATGGTAATATTTTTTTTAGCATGTATGGATGATGCTATTCTATTGCGGGTTAACGGGAACGCCCTCTGTTAGTTAACATACTGTATAATAATAATATGTGAACACGATGCACCTAAAATAAAATTACTATACCACAATAGGTAAAAGACATAAAAATGAAACCATGACATATAAATTAATTATCTGATAGATACATGGTGCTCACATATTTACAAACATGGTAAAAGTAAACGATTTTCATAAAAAAAAAAAAATTACAAGTAATAAGTCAGTGTGTGAGTTAAAGTAGTTACAGAATGTAAATCAATGTCAAAAAAAGTATAAATTTACAATTAAATTAGCAACCAGTTTGATTTTGTCTAGGCTCCAGATTGTCCTATGGAGCAGGACCAGCATGTTTCCAAGCGTTCTTATCTTGGATATAATCTTCTAATTTATAGTATGCTTGTTTACAAAGTGTACGTTTAATGTGAGTTTTAAATTTTCTTTCATTTAATTGCAATATATCACAAGGTATTTTATTGTAACATTTAACACAGTACCCCATAAAAGATGTATGTACCTTGGCTAATCTGAAAAATGGTTGATGTATTTTATCTTTATTTCTAGTATTAAAATTATGTCTATCGCTTATTTTACTAAAAAGATGTAGATTTTTCTTGAACGTTCAAGCAAGTGTTAAATATTTTAATATGGTAGTATTGTTTTTAGAAGTGTGCTAGAAATAACATAATAATGTAAATTCGTAAATATATTTTAGTCAGGTCGATGCCTTTTTCAATTATATCGTGAAGCTCCCATCTGCACCCCCTATAGTACTTACTCTTATGTATCAGCTTTAGTATAATCAGCCTATATATTATGTTCTGGCTCAGGGACGTCTTAACCATATTGGGCGCCGGGGTGCGAAAATCATCTTGCGGGCCCTTGCCAACAAAAAAAAATTAAACTTAAGTTTTGTGTTCCATTTTTAAGATGATTTCCAACAATGTTTTCCCCGGGAGAACTCCTAGTGGCGAGAAAACAAGGTTTAGTAAAGTTATGACCCCAATGTAAAATTGTCATAGCATAATCAGCGTATAATGTTCCCACTGCTGGGACACAGGTCTCCTCTCGGTGAGTAGGAGTGGGCCGTAATCCACCACGCGGGCCCAGTGCGGGTTGATGAATGTCACATGACTTCGAATTTTCATTTCTAGGACATGCTGGTTTCCTTACGATGTTTTCCTTCGCCGTTTACTCTTGGATCAGTTCATAAAATTAACTTGACGGCTAAATTATCTCAATTAGAGAGTTTCATTTTACTTAACTCATTTCAGCTGCGTCCAATAAATAATTCTATCAAAATTATTTTCGAAGTGGCCATAGCTTTCTAATAGGAATGTGTAACCTTTCGTCATGTTATGTTAGTCGAGAATTTATTTATATCTAATTACCTAGGTACCTAAATCTGCCAGACCGTACCTACTTACATTAAATTTTACCAAATTGTTCTGGAACAAGCTATAGATTAGATATCTCGCACCAGTACTAAATAACATAAAAAGCTATACTACTATAGTACCGTTGCGTAAGCCTTGTATTAATTTTAACTGTACCAAAACAAAAGCCAGCCCAGTTCAGTGCTCGACACAGATCTACAGTCACAGGACGTGCGCAGGAACATACCGCTTTGATCGCGCATAACATAATTGACGTGGAATAATAGACCAGTGCATTATATCGAAATCACGCGACAATATTGCAACCAGTGCAACATCCTGCATTTGAACTAAATTCTAACTAACGAGCATATACACAATAAACGATGCTCTCGCAATCTCTTATTTATATTGTTCTTATTAAATTCGCATTTGCTCAAGTAGACGGGACATTCTGGTGGTTAAACGATAAATTAGCCAGCATCCATGGTGACAAACCACCGCCTCCAAAATTTGAGGATTTGACTGAGTTCGATACAGATGAAAGTGCAAAAATCGTGTTCAGAGATGATAATCTAATTACTAACAGTGTTGTAAAATCTTCAGAGAGTATTAGTATGAGTAAGACTGATTACGTCAAAACGAGTGACGAAGTTGTCGATCACAATTTTATTAAATGGCCTGAAGAAGAGAAGAAAGTTTCTAATGGTAACAAAATCAATAACAGCGTTGAAGAGCTACAATCTGTTGAAGAACGAACTGATTCACCTGAAATAGGCGACAAAATCATATTTAAGTTTCCTGATAATGATATATTTATTTGGAAAGATTTAGTTAATACGTCTGCCACCGCCATACCAACCACCATAAGTGAAAATAGTACTGAGAACATTGTTTCCAATAAAACTATTCTTTATAATGACAAAGTTTCATTTAATATGAATTACAAAGAAAATCTGTCTGAAAATATTTGCACTTTGATGAAAAAGACTGAATGCAATCGGAACAATGGACTCATTTTGGATATCAAGTAAGTTCATTTATTAATTACTCTATTTACATACCAAACAGGCGCTGATAATGTCCTCTGTGACCTTAATAATTAATAGATTTATTTTGTAACAGAGACGCAAGGAAAATAAACACTGAACGCTATAATATATGCTGCGTGTTACCGTTAGGAAATACAAACCAAGATGAATCAAAAATATATTTCCCTGATACCATAAGGAAGATTAAACGCCCTAAAAGATCGAACAAGGAAAATGTTTCCCAAAAGCAAAGAGACGCTTTGTTACAACGAAAATATGCACATCAAAGCAACAAGTCTAAGCCTTCTACACAGACAAAAATTGCTACACCAGATTACGATTATGACGATCCCTATTGGAATGTCAAAAATGTTAAGCATACGAACAAGCAGAAACAAGAGTCGAACACAAGATACGATTATACTTCAGATGATTATGTGCAAGATTATGATGTAGAAGTTCCAAAACCAGGCCTTACTGGACTGTATTCTGACCATGGACAAAGTCCCCCTGATTGGGCATTTTTCAACAAAAATAAGGGCTCAAGTTACGGAGGTAGCGATGATTATGACGATAATGACAGTGGCACATTTGGATATTCTACTATCGACCCTAGAGCAGGTATTTTTCTTAACTATGTATACTTATTTAACATTTAAGTACCTTGGAATAACTAATCGACATCGACTTAATTTCAGGGAATGAAAAGAAATCAAAACCACGAGGAAAACCAACAAAACTAACAACCGCCTCAGATGAATCGAACTACGATGCTGAGAGCCAAACCATCAGCTTCCAATCCAACCCAGGCTTTAATGTTTTACAAGACTTTAAACTCCTTAATTTGATGAGGAAAAAAAGTAAGCAGCCAGCTTTAATAGCAAGAACCTCAACCACTGAAAGCTTTGCAGACGATAGCAAGGAATCATTAGTGGACGGATCCTTTGATACGAGTTCTGATTTAAATGATGGCGATTTTGAAGATCGCCAGCTATTTAAAAATTGTGGAAAGACTGCAAAGGCAGTCGGTTTAAAAAACAAAGGTGATTATTTTTTTGATGATATTTTAAAAATTAGGAGGCACCTTCCCAGCCTTACGTTACTAATAGAACAAAAGGTAGGACACATAAGGTGGATCACACACTACAACGCGCCACACGACAGGTCGCAAATTCCCCACGAAACGGGGAATTTGACTCCGTTTCCCGCGCCTTGTCGCGTGGCGCAGGAAACCTAGGTAGGATTCATAAGAGTCCATGTTAGAATTTGTAATGCCAAGGACATTTAAATAAATAAATAAATTTAATTCTATCCTCAATTCCTTACAGGTAAACAGATAGGGGACACGGAAAATGGGTCGCATCCTTGGTTGGCACTAGTGGTACTAACTCGCAAGATAAATACCGTACAATGCTATGCGACACTCATTCATCCCAGAGCTGCTATTACAGCTGCTGACTGCGTTCATAGGTACCTAACCAAACAACTATTCTTGAAATTTTTGTGATTACAAGCCGTGGAGCCGATATGAATTCCCATCGCCAAAAATAACGACCTTCCATACAAACTTTCGTCCCCATTTTAACCCCTTTAGGGGACGACTTTTCTAACCGCCTCCACCACTCTCGTTTTAAAATAAACTTAAAGCTTGTAGAACAACCGGTGTCAGTGAATGAATGAATTTATAATTTTTATTATGTAGAAGATAATTATTTAGATTAATTATTTAGCAAGTTGAGTGCAAAGGCTAAAAATTTAATTCGTAGTAAAGGTGCCATCGACGGATCACGATTTGAGTCATTATTAATTAAATTATTTATTACTAATTTAGTTGCATGCCCTTCAAATATTTATGTGGACTTTGGATGACTGCGAATATGCGTAATATAACTTCTTAATTATAACTAGGTACCTACACATTCAATTATTAGGAAAATTATAGTCATAACTAGCTATACATCATCATCTCATCTGCCTAGCCTTTTCCCAACTATGTTGGGGTCGGCTTCCAGTGAATCCGGATGCAGCTGAATATCAGTATTTTACATGGAGCGACTGCCTATCTGACCACCACAACCCAGTTGCTGGGTAGGTAATACGATACTCCTCGGTAACACTGGTTGTCAGATTTTCGGGTTTCTGGCGACCCGTAACGACTGTCAAAGATTCACGAATGACAGCCGGACCGACAGTTTAACATGCTTTCCGCTCACCCATCCACACAACCGCGGCAAGCGTAGCTTAACTTGATCGATCGATTCGTGCGGCTGTTATTAATTGGCCACAAGCTCCTACCTAGAGCTATTCATGGACGTATGTATAATAAGCCATCATCGCCAATTTTATGAAACTTTAAGAGCAGTGGTGGACTGGTGGCCAATTGGCCATGTGATTACCTACGGCCGCGACTTACAAGATGCAAGCGATTTACTTTGTGTAAATTATTTCATCACCACTGCTCTCAAAACGGTGAAGGAAAACATCGTGAGGAAACCGGCATGACCTAGAACAAAACATACAGAGACATGTGACATCCACCAACACGCACTGGAACCGCGTGGTGGATTACGGCCCACTCCTACTCACCGAGAGGAGGCCTGTGTCCCAGCAGTGGGACATTATACGCTGAATATGCTATAACAATTTTACATTGGGGTCATAACTTGACTAATCCTTGTTTTCTCGCCACTTATAGGAGTTCTCCCGGAGACATCACACTAATCGCTGGACTTTGGAACCTCAATGAGAGGTCACGTTCGAGAAGCCGCGTCATTTCCTACCGCTTACATCCCCAATATAAGCACGGTGGGCTTAACAACAACCTCTCTATTTTGGTAGGCCATTTAGATACTTATAACCAGACACATAAAACGTTACCATTAACCCATTTTGTTTGTAGGTAGTACACACGACGACACATCAAACTATACATTTCCAGTTTTAGTTGACCGTTTTCGTACAATGAGAAGTCAGTTTATACTGGAAATGTATAAGTTGATATATCATGTACGTACAGAAACAACTTACAACCTACTTTACTAAGTAGGTTATAAGTATAGTAGTAGGTTGTATTTATACGAGTACTAGCTGACCCGGCCACGCGTTGCTGGGGCTAACGTTTTTGTGCCATAAAATAATATAGCGATTATAAATGGAGATGTGAGCTATCCTATCTTTCAAGTTGGATCAAACTGCACACGGTGTACAAATTTGATTAAAATCGGTTAAGTAGTTTAGGAGTCCATCGCGGACAAACATCGTGACACGTAATTTAGGTATATATATTATTAAGATATTTGTTGTTTTCTACTAGCAAGTGTCAATCATTGCAATTTAAGCCTTATGTTAATGAGACAAAAGCCACATAATGTGTTCGCGATTTGCAGAATCCAGCCTATGATTTTTTTTTACCTTACTTTTACATTTCTACGTTGTGTGTTTTCATACACCCGAGCAACACGCATCAACGGCAGGGTAACAGCAGCGATCGACAACATGCCGCTCGTGTATTTGAGTACTGCGGTGTGATTCTATAAAAATCTCACCGTGAAAATTAGGTGAAGTGAGCGTGGAGTGAGCTGTCAATAGTGTCAATTCCTAGCAAAAACAAACTCACTTCACCTAAGTTTTCACGGTGAGATTTTTACATCGACCGGCTGTTCTCAAATACACGACTAGCACGTTGTCGACGGCAGTCACCGACCGTTCGCCCGTGTGTGCACACTTATGCCTGTGATGACAAGCTGAAACCTTAGCTACACTACCATGAGATATTAAAACATTTTGTCTTTTTTATTCTTACTACTATAATTATATGAACTAAGCTTGTTTCTCTTTAGCACTGGAAGCGACCCTTTAGACTTGGAACAAACTTGCTGCCAGCCTGTCTCGCTGACCCTCAATTGGGAGACGAATGCCTGTTCATCGGATGGGGCGGATTTGATCAAGGTAGGTAGAAAAAAACATGATTTATAAACGTAACTAAGTATGTAATTTTTTCGAAAGTAATCCTGTAGATACAGCTACGAGCATAAATACTTACGCAAGATTCAAAAGCGATTTTCTCCTAATGTATTGATAGGTACTTTATGGTGTTACGAACACATTTTGAAATAGGTCTTTGATCAGTGTTATAATTTTTATTTCACGAGAAAAACGCTTTTAAATTTTGCGCAACTTTATTGTTACGCAAAATTTAAAAGCTCGCGTAGTTCTAGGAAACCGTTACCGCACATGACGGCCTCAGTGACTAGGAATTGAAAATTTTGGCAGTAGAGATAAGCCCTACCGCGTCAAAACAGGCGCGTTTCTGTTTCGTTTTGACACCTCTGACACCCAATGACGCAGTGACTTGACTTGATTGTCATGAAAATAATGCTATACAATAATAATGTATGAGCTCACTCATCTCAGTATGTACACTCAGTTTTTCACGTGACGTAACCTATGGTGGGGTATAATCTAGCGATTTAAATCTTTAGGCAGCAATGTTTGACTTTACGATGTCAAAAACGCTCTCTAGGAAAACACACAAACTTATTTTACCATAACGTTTTAGTGACGTCCTTCACTGGTAAATTGCGGACGCTATTTGGCGGTCACCGCTTTCTAGGAAATCGTACGTAGCTGGGTATTTATTCTCATGACAGTACCTGACCTACGGCTAGCAACAAAAGGTGACTGCTACATTTACACATCTTAATTGACACAAAATGATCCGATGATCGGCTTTTTAGCGTTTCATAATTACATATTGGTTCGTTTACATAATAATATTATTTCATACTTTTCTTCCGATTTTAATTAAACATTTTGCTCAATAATTACTATTTAGAAAACTGAAGTGTTAATCTGACTTTTGTTGCTGACTGTACCAACTTACTTCGGTCAACGTCATTCACAGAATTATCAAAGGCGATCTCACCTGCCTTTTTGTTGGCCTAAAAGTCACAAGTGCGAAAGCTGAGCATGGGGTCTTAGATTAAATTCCTGTCGGGCAAAGTGTTGGCTGTTACAAGGGGTTATTTCGTTTTTACAGTACCCGGGGAGATATATTGCACATCGACCTTTGGAAAGAGACAATCGGCTAATTTCGGCTTCGTAGAGCGTTATCTCTGTCGCACGAAATACAAACAGTCCGGTATCTATTAGGAGCTGTTAAAACAATTATGATTTGCTTCTTTTGATAATTATTTTTATTCTTTGTATAAAATCGATAGGATCGAATAGGTCGATGTGCAATATTTATCGCCGGGTACTGTACAAGTTTATATTGTAGCATTGCGCCCGAAGTCCCGATGGCAACGTGCCTCCCTGCACTCGTGCAACGGACGCCCGTCACTCAACGGAATCAACGTACCGAAAGATGCATTGTGCGCCTCTGTGCAAGCGCGTAGCACCGTGGTAAGTGGATAACTAACTAATATTTTATTATTGTAGTCATATCATATTGATGGGAGTTTGTTTTTTATGCAGATCCTTTAAATTATAAGTAAAGTAAAGAAAATGGTCTCCTGACCAAGGGACTCCTATCTGGAACTTTTTAAATATATTTTCAGTGTTCTCTCCTCATGCACACCTACTCAGCTATCAACTTTTCGCCCTGAATACGCTTGCTCAAAAACCTTCTGGGCTGGGGAGCCCATGGGCTATTCACAACCACTTGATATGGTAGGGGTACCATATCAAGTGGTTGTGAATAGCCATGCAGGTTCACACGGACGCGTTTTTCCCGTAGTGATTTTTTTTCGCGCACTGTAATATCAACGCACTGCTTAGCGCCGAGAGTTTAAAATCCAAGTCGCTTTGACGCGCTGGAATGCGCTCTGATGGATTCTCAATGCTAGGCTCAGCACCGACAGTTAAAAGTCCAGTGCGCGATAAAATCCCGCCGCGATATTTTTACGTCAATGCGAAGGTGGGCTTAGTCCCTTGAGTTGTCAGCCGATGGGAGCTGGATACTGCTGGTAACTTTTCGATTTCCGCATACCCCCGCAACAATTGGTCCATTTCTTTCAAAAACCTCTATCTAATGCTGGCGCCACACATTGGACATAATTTGACCCAAGATGTAGCCTTGGAGCATTGGCTCCAATGTGTGTATCGAGTCTGGATAGGATTTTTCTGATTTTACTCTACATTGGATGTGGTGCCAAGTCTGAACCAATGGACCAGGCCAATGTGTAGCGCCGGCATAACTGTAAATATTTTTTGTTACAGACTGGCATAGGCGGTTCGTTGATCTGCAACATGCACGGGCGGCAGGCCGCGGTGGCCGTGGCAGTGTCTCGAGACAGCACGCTGGTACTACTGCCCGTACACGAGTGGGCCATGCGCGCTATTGGCGTGCTGGACGATTAGTTCTAGAGGTAGGTCCCACTATACAGTATGTTAACTAACAGAGGGCGTTCCCGTTAACCCGCAATAGTATAGCATCCATACATGCTAAAAAAAATATTACCATTCGAAAATAAAATGTTTTTATTTTTTTTTATATTAAAATATTCACTAAAAATCGTAAATTGATACTCTATTTAATTAATTCTAATTTATTTAATTAAATAAATTCCGACATTGCTGTCCTTCAAGTACGCGTGTACAGAGTGTTTCTTTAACGTATCAATTTACGATTTTTAGTGAATATTTTAATATAAAAAAAATAAAAACATTTTATTTTCGAATGGTAATATTTTTTTTAGCATGTATGGATGCTATACTATTGCGGGTTAACGGGAACGCCCTCTGTTAGTTAACATACTGTATAATATGTAACGAAAACCTTAACCGATTCGAAAGAGGCCCATAACACTGCAATAACATTACCAAAAGGGAATAAAAGATCTTATTCGTTATTGAAAATACAAAAGTTATTGCTAATTAAAATTCACGTTTTTTGTATCAAAATTACGCCCATTTTCATTAGTTGCAAATTTTCAACGAAGGTAATCATAAGTAATCCATTGTAGACCCCGATACAAGACGGCCGCCCATGTCCCATATTAACCCACTCCCACATATTGACAGGTAAAATTCGCCATTAAAAAAAATGGGTAGGCTTTTTTTTTATTCCTACATGAATCGTCTCTCTCAAGACAAGATACATAACAGCACCCTCACGGATCAGACAGAGTTTTTGTTGTATATTCAATCAATCAATCAACTGAGCCTATCGTAGTCCACTGCTGGACATAAGCCTCTCCCAGACTGCGCCACAGCACCCTGTCCTCCACCTTCCGCATCCAGTCTACCCCAGCCACTTTCTTTAGGTCGTCCGTCCATCTAGCTGGGGGGCGTCCCACACTACGCTTGCCGATACGCGGTCTCCACTCCAGGACTCGTCTGCTCCACCGGCCATCGATCCTTCAACAAACATGGCCAGCCCACTGCCACTTCAGTTTGCTTACTCTGCAAGCTATGTCGGTAACTCTGGTTCTTTTCCGGATAATTTCATTCCTAATTTTATCCTTCAGAGACTCCGAGCATAGCTCGCTCCATAGCAGGCTGAGCGACCTTGAATTTGTAGACCAGCCCGACCGTCAGTGTTTCAGCACCGTATGTCATGACGGGCAGGACGCACTGGTTGAAGACCTTACTCTTCAAACACTGCGTGATAGGCGACGAGAAGTTGACGTTGCATGTTTTAGAAACGTAATATAGGTTTCTTAATATTCTAGTCAGGGTTGGAAAATTAAAACCGTGTTGGACTTTTAAACATTTATTCATTATTTATATTCACAGTTTACATAATAATATGAACCCAGTCAAATAATGATAACTTAACAATTTCACGAGACTGGTCAAATAAGATGACGCGGCACCTAAACCGTTATATAGGAACTAAAGTAAAAAACACTACACAAACAAACACATTGGGAATGTCGAGATCGATGATAATGTAACAACAGTTCAGCTAGATGTTAATATCTCTTTACGTTGTACTAATATTCTTTGGTGCCGAATAATAATGAATGAGAATTGTTCATGTTACCTACAACGTTTCCGATATGCCCGGAACTTAAAACTTATGTCTTTACGTAGATTATAAACATAATTTAACAAGTCTTACATTTTACAGCCCGACGGTAGCGTTGAGCACATTCCTCTAACACCTTTTCATTGACAACTAATTCGGCTAAAGTATGAGTGTCAGAGAAATGTACGCAAAGATCATAAAACTAAAATAATATATTTGTTTCTGAATAACATAATAATACTCGGGGCGTTTGAAGTAAAAATAAAAAAATAATCAAATCGATGCGCTCTCGATGTTTCAATACGTGGTCGCGGCAATTATAATAACATAAAAAATAAAATATCGACTATTGTGACTAACGAAGCATTTACAACCACAAGCAGACTAAAAATTTGTCTTAAAACGTGTGAGATTTTTATGAAAAAATAAATACTATGTTTTTGACAAGATCACGGTTACATCACATTGGTCGGCGCGGGCGCAGCTCACGCGATCACGAGCGGCTCATCGTCAGAGAACCCGTGGATGGGAGGCACGTCGTCATCATCTGGAACAATAATAGGTTATATTAGCACTATTTTTGACATTATTTTGAATAAAGTATTATTTTTCATTTCGTTTAGATTGTATGTTACGGTCTTGTTATTGCATCCTACTGATTAATAAGAAATAATGAAATTAATAAAATATCACATCAACTTTTTATGCGAAGAGTCGTCTTTACCTGTGTGGTTATACGTAAGAACACAAATTGACGGCTTTTGGCTTTTTGACGGCGGCAGTCGGCTCTGCAACTACATATTTGACTGTCGCTCTTGAAGAGTCGCTACATCCGAGACGACGATGTAACAGCACTAACTTAGAGCCTATACACAAGTCATTTTAAACGCGCGTTGCATGTAACGCACGTCGACATTGTGTATTTTTTTTAGCTTTAAAAAGCAGCACTCGTTGCGTTGACAGCGCAGATTAGAACGCCATGTGCATAATTTAAAAAAAAAAAAACGTTTCCCCACACTAGGAATTACTCCTGTATCGTTGGTGCGCTTACAAACATTTAAATTCACATACACAAACAGCCAGACCTGGAACAACTACCTGTAGGGGCTGTAGGCAATACAAATATTTGTTCCGTGCGGGAATCGAACCCGCGACACGCAGCGCAGCAGTCGATCACTCAGCCACTGCGCCAACCGTGTCGTGAAATTATTATTATTGAACACTGACCATGGTCGCCGATGATGGCCTGTCCGCGCCGGCTGTCGTAGCGCGGCGTGTGCGCCGTGAAGCGCAGGAAGGAGCGCGCGAGGCGGCGGTGTCGCAGCGCCACGTGCAGCAGCGCGCCGCCCAGCGCCGCCAGCGCCAGCAGCGCGCCGGCCCAGCCCCACCACATCGCGCCCAGCGCTGATGGCTCTTGTACTTCTGACGCTGGGAACAAACGTTTCGTTATATTGGGTTTTTTTTTCTTTATTTATTTATAGGGGCTTTTACGCACAGCGTATGCCAGTCCCATCGTACCTATCCTATATACAAACCCTATATACAAACCCTTCGCATCGTCGCCATTTGGTTGGGATAGAATTGTATTGATGAACATGCCTACATCAGTTCTGTTCACATTCAGGGACCTTACTAAATTATTTCTACTGGACTCATATTGGACACATTCCATCAATAAATGTTGTAGGTCTTCGACAACTCCACATTCGTCACAATTGTTATATTGGGTTGATCAGCAGTGCGATTCTGTAACCATCTCACCGTGAAACCTTAAGTGAGCGTGGAATGAACTGTCAATAGTGTCAATTCCTAGCAAAAACAAACTCACTTCACCTAAGTTTTCACGGTGAGATATTTACAGAATCGACCGGCAGATACTCATATTTAGTCGAATGGATTTAGGTAATGAATATGCCAACCAGACTGGATCATCAAAAATTAGACTTACAGCCAATTTTGCCATACACTGTTAGTTATTAAAATATAACCTATACTTTAATTGAAACTAGGAATTACTTTTTTTTTTAGTTTTTCGCAAGTACATATATTTTAAACACTAGACGTCCTAGGTAAAAAATAACGAAATTTTCAATCATCTCAGCCTTATCGCAGTCCACTGCTGGACATAAGCCTCTCCCAGACTGCGTCACAACACCCTGCCCTCCGCCTTCCGCATCAAATCTACCACCATTTTCATCAACCCCGTGATTTTTATTTTCTGATTAATGGATGATTGAATTGACCTTAACCTTTGTCAAAAATTGTTAGCCGCTTTAAAAGCAGATGTTCCGGTGCGCACTGCGTGACACAAATTGCTGAACTTCGTATCCTGAACAGTCCATTAAAATGCTGCCATCCGTCAACTAGCAAAGTATGGGGAAACTGGCTCTTACGAACGTTAATGCCGATTTAGGCGATTTTGGCTTATGATGATTTATTGAATAAAAACTACAATCTATTTTCCACTTACCCTCCATTTTCAAGGTATGCACCTCACTGAGGTCACTATAGTACCCTTCCGGGGTCACAGTTCGCACTCCAACATACAGCGGACCGGTGACGTCATCAGGTGACTGCATCAAACATGGCGACATCTCTGCCCTCATCGTCTTCATGTCTTCAGTTGGGTGGAGTAAATCTTCAGGGATCTCTTTCTCTGAGACTATTACTTCGAATTCGTTCCTGAGAGAAAAAGTAGTATTAGGAAATAATTTTTGTACAAGTTACAAAAAAATAATGTTAATGTTACTACGCCTATTTTGCGATATATTGGACGTACTTGTGCGGCGGGCCGCCGTCCCAGCTGACCATGACGTGTCCGTTGGGCGACAACCACGCCAGCACGCCGCTGGGCGGCTGCAGCGCGGTGCCGCGCGCTAGCGTACAAGTAACTGCAGAGTCTTCTACGTTCACCTATAAGAAATAAAGTCGGTTTACTGACGATAGTTGAACGTGACAACGTCATAAGAAAATACTGATGGAATAGTTGCATTGCATTTGTTAATATTCGCTTGCACTTCAAGCCACCATGGAACGCTACAGAGCGAGGCCGCGAGGTAACGCTACATGAGTCATGTTTTTTCGTGAGTGCAGACAGCTTCATCGATTTATTAGACGTTGTCACGTCAAAAAGCGATTTTAGAGACGCTCAGCATTAAGCAAACTGCTGAACTAGGACTTTTAAATATCTGCTAAGTAAGATCATTAATTCACTTGCAGTGAATTCGCACAACCTAGAAACATGACCTTTTGAACAAAAGTTCCTTTTATAACGAAAGTGAGCACTGAGGAAGGATTTTTGAAAATCCTACCCATAAAGGGGTTAAATATGCTTGTATGGAACTTGTGTTTGTGCTAGTAGATTATTCAACATTAACATTTCTATATAGTTATTTTATGAAAATAAATTATTATTATTATTTATTCATACAAGGTTAGGTAATACTCACGTGAACGCAGATATTGTACCTCCCGCCGACCGGCACGTCGACAATCACGTGTGAATAAGAGGAAGCCTTTGAAGGTACTAACTCGTAGTGACTCTCTTTGTTGTGCGTCAGTTCAGTTATGTCCAGCTGAAAAATAATGAAAACAAATTAATATTAATAAGATTCGTTAAAGAAGAATTATTATATTTTAATTTCTCCCGGTATACTTTATCTTCTTACAGATGAAGTGAACTATATTTGGCCTTTTAATTCGATCCAATAAAAAAAAAAAAAAATCTCTATGTACAAAAGTTTGGTTGAACTTGGCATAAAACTAACCCTTTATTCATTCAACATAAAAAAATAGGTACCATAATAATAATTTATTACAGTACATGGCCTGTATTCATAAATGGATAGTGTTTATATAGTATACAGTAAAGAGAACTACAGGAGAGACGTGTATTTCTCATAATTCAACATAAACAGCTCTATAATAATAATCTCACCAAGTACGTGGCAGCTGTACGCAGGGCGTCGCAGTTGGCATCCCATAGGATCTTCATCTCAGCTTTGGTCTCATCATACTTGACGCGTAAGTTCTTCACTGGAGCTCTGGACAACACAATTTTGAAGCAATCAGTAAGTATATCCTTACTACAACTTAGTGACACACGTGTAACTGTAGGCAGATAACACGTGTGCGCAACTTTATGGCTGTTCTTCATTTGATGTGTATCTAACCAATGAGGGTTTTCTGAAATGACGTTCGCTAGGTGGCAGCACTGACTGGCTATATGGTGTACATAATAAAGAGTATTCTATTCTATTCTATTCTGACACATCAGGTCCAGGCATCTGTCAAAGAGCCTACATTTTCTTTAGTCATGACTGAATGATGAACGAATGAATGAATCGAATGATGAACGTCATCATATATTTTATATTCATTGTCGAAATGGAAGACCTCTTGTCAAAGTGGTACCAACTGGTGTCGTAAATTTTCACGAAAACCCCCATTACGGGAATTGGCTTTCTGATTGTATGATTTATCCATTAACATATGACAGCACAAATTATTACGAATCATACAATCATATATTATTGCCTAGCTGTTCATAGTAATATATTTATGCTCGTGACTGTACAAACAGATAACAGTAGGACAACCCAACCGTACCGGTCGTTGCGGCGATGGTTGGGAAAGGTCTATGTTCCCCAGTGGACACCTTTCGGCTACTTGATGATAACTTACTTGTCATTCTCTCTTGTGATGATCTCCACGAACTGGGCAAGCGGTCCTCCGTGTAGTCCCACAGTGAACACGTAGCTCTCACACGCGTGCAAACCTTCTATTAACACGCTCGTGTTCTTCGTTATAATCCTAGTATCTGTTGAGTAATACATACGTTGATGAGTAATACATACGTTGATAAGTTAAAACTATAGTAGTAGACAAACAAAAGAATATCCCTTCAAAACGCCTGGGAAGAGGAAGACACCCCGCTACATGGTGGTCCAGTATTGTGACGGAGATGATTGCGTAGAACCTCCAGTGACAACCCAGAAGCTAGAACAAGAAGACCCGACTCCTGATAGAACTAGGATTAAGGGATTGGAAGAAGAATACGAATAGTAGTAGAAAAAGCTGGCTATTTTGTTCTGTCAACATCAGAACTTTTTGGAAGCCCAAAATAGATTTAAAAACTTCCCTACAAACACGAAGAAAATTAGTCACTAACATCCCAGCTCAAAAATTCCGTCGTTTGTGAAAACTTTGTGTTTTTCACTTATTAAAACTACATAAATTGTAATACTCTATCAAGTCGAGTTATTATCTGATGTGAGAACAGTAACCGCGCGTTAATAATACATCGAGTTTAAGAATGAGTCTACCACACAGGTATTCATGAGTGGCAGAGACGGCTTGATTGCTCGCGCGACATTCGCTTTCGGCAAAAATGTGCCCTTATTCTAAAGCTCGATATGCCATACAAAGGCCGCATATTGAACCGTTGAAGAAAGTCGTATAAAAACAAAACACACTCACCATTCGACATCTCCCCAGGATACGATCTTCTATGTATCATATTAGTGTAATGCACCTCATACTCCAACTCCTTATCCTTATACTGTTCCCCTTTAGGCGGCCACCACAACACTTGTACAGAAGTCTTCTTTTCCTTTGAAAGTATAGCGGTGAAGTTCAAAATCTCGCCTCTAACGCCTTCAGTACGAATGGGGATAGTGAATGGGTCGCCGAATACGTTGTTCTTGTAGGCTCGTATGTCGATAAATATAAGTGCACCTGGTGGTAGGTTGGTTACTGAAAGAGATGAAAAATTGTTGATAAACTCACACTTGCTTGCTATGTCTACTGTTGTTAAACTCGACATACCTCCCTTAGTGTCACAAAACCTGCACCCTAATAGGGGTTTTCGTGAAAATTTACGACACCAGTTGGCACCACTTTGACAAGAGGTCTTCCATTTCGACAATGAATATAAAATATATGATGACGTTCATCATTCGATTCATTCATTCGTTCATCATTCCGTCATGACTAAAGAAAATATAGGCTCTTTGACAGATGCCTGGACCTGACGTGTCAGTGCTGCCACCTAGCGAAAGTCATTTCAGAAAATCTATCAATCACAATCTGAATCATTTTGAAAGATATTGCTAATCCATTGCTTCATTATGTTCGAAAAATGTTGCCTGCTTAACAACGTAAATAACGCAATTAATGTTGTTGAACGGCCAAAATGAAAGTCATTGCTATTAATAGTGTGTTACGCTATTACCCCGACGGTTTTAGGATATAAGTTTTGCAAATACACAAAAAAAATTGTACAGACATCAAGCTACCCGAAACTGCCAAATTTTCCCAATCAATTTTGAACCTTATGCTTTAGCGATATAGTTGAAAATCTATTAAAGAAATTTGACAGATTATAGTAGCTTGATGTGCTGGCCGTCTGTACATATTAGGTCTTTAAACACAATTCAAATCTTATTTGGCTCTTTGTATGACATCCAAAGTTCTCCCTTTGCTTTCAGAATTTGAGATAATTATCAAGTTTTGGGACAAGAAACTCAATTTCATAAAAGGAAAAGTTTGTTTTTAGGACCTTAATTGTTACAAAATATGGTCACTCAAAAATCAACTTAGAATATTATGTAGTCTAACTGAAAAGCTAGATTATGAAGTGAAAAGTGAAAAGTGAAAAAAGACAGGTGATTTAATTACTTTTTTAATACTTACAAGTAATATTATTCGCTTTAGTAGTAATAGGTTCCCGTACGGCGTATTCTGGAGGCAGCCTGGTCCTCACGATGTACCCATCGACATTTCTAATCTGATGCCAGTCGAGTTGCACGGCGCTTGCGTTCAATCGCTTGACACTTGCGTTTACAAGGTCATCAACATCGTTAGCCGGGTCGAAAGTGATGTTCATCACTTGAGATGACTTTGATGTGAAGGCGTTGTTTGTGGCTGTTACCTGGGGGGTTAAAATGGTGTCATATTTTTTTTAAATGTCGAACAATAACATGAAGGCTAATTTAAGATTACAATTTGGCAATATCAGCCAGTCAAAATAAAAAATGGAACTGATTTTTTTATGAAATAATGGACCACATAATCTGGAACTTATCCAAAGGTCATGAAAAACACCATTCTTCTCACGGCTTCCTGTGAGGTAATTGCGTAACACATTATCAATCGGAATCGGTTTCATTTTGACAGTTCAACAACATTCTTTGCGTTATTTACGTGTTGAGCAGTCAAATTTTTCAAACTTATGAAGCAATGGATTAACAATTTACTTCAAAATGATTCAGATTCCGATTGATAGTGTTACGCAATTAGGGTGCTGGTTCCTTGAGTCAGTCAACGTCAATGACATAAACGTCACGATTAATTTGGCTACCTACTAAAGTGCGTTTCACGAAAGAATTCCCTTCGTCGTAATGTTGGCATCATTGCTTTTCATTGAAGGTAAAACAATTCTTCAATGAAAAGCAATGGTGCCAACATTAAGGCGAAGGGAATTCTTTCGTGAAACGAACTTTAGGCCGTAATGACTTAAAAAAGTGCATCTACCGTCGATTAAACAAAACTTTTATGTCATGCAGCGGATACATATAATCCCTGAACACCAGCAGACAAAAAACAAACTTACCCAGAACGAATAGTTATTAAACGGCTCGAAGAATCCAGTAACATCGACAGACACAGTCTTGCTTTGCGTGGCCTGTATGATCTTATCGACGGGCGGTAGAGGAGGAGCGTAGTACAGGGTGTAGTAGCGAATGTTACCGCGCGGCTGTTCCGGACGGTCCCATACTATGTTGATACGGCGACCGATCAGCTGACGGACGCTTAGGCGGATTGGTGGGGATGGTACTGTAGGAAGAATGATATAAATTTTAATAATAACTTATTTGAAATTCTGATTTGTCCAGTAATGTGAAATATAATCTATCGTAACTTTGTCGCAAGGATTGTTTGCGGCCGACTGAAATAATCCAAAATATTTCGTCGTTCTCACCAAGAATGGTTCTCTTAGGAGAAAATAAGTCTGATCATGGCAGCAGTTGACAATTTTTCTTCATGACAGTATTAAATTAAGCCTTTAACAGCATAAATTGTAACTATCTGCTGTTGTGATTAGATGCCAGATATCTAAGTCACAGACACATTACTGTGTCGTGACTCGGGATACACCAATCAAACGAATCAGTTCAGGACTACGTCAATCACAACGAGTTTTGATTGGCTGGCAGAAGGTGTCACGACATGACACAACACAGTAATATGAATACAGCTCAGCTTTAGTCGAGTATTTGATAGTCTCACCTCCTTCTCCAGTAGTGGTGTTCACATACTTCATAGACGCGTAAGTTTTGTTCGACTTGCTGTCTCTAATGTAGAAGGTCACATTGTAGTTGGTGTATGGCTCCAAATCTGTAAACCTATAGACAAAATAAATACATATTATAAACATTCAATGATTCTGTAAACCTATAGACAAAATAAATAATTATTATAAACATTCAATGATAAGACAACTTGCGCGGTAAACTCTGCTTGCAGGATCTTGCGCGATGCAGGATTTTGCGTGACATCAGATTGACGCGTAGTTCGCATGTGGCGTTGTAGATACAGCTACAGCTCATTACTCATTGTGACAATACTACTGCTTTATCGTTGAAAATATCCCACTGGAATACTACGGGGATTAAAAGTACCGTATGGGTTAATCCAGGTAAGCATTATCAGCCTATGATGTTCCTGAAGCTGGAACACAGGCTTCTCTGTGATAGGGAATGGGCCTTCATCCACCACGCGGGTCCAGCGCGAGTTGGTTCGAATTTTTGGTTCTAGGACATGCCGGTTTCCTCACGATGTTTTCCTTCACCGTTTTGAGAGCAGCGGTAATAAAATAATTTACACAAAGTAAAGAATGTATCTGGATTCAAATCTACGACCTACAACTCGTAATTCGCGGCCGTTACCAAGGGCCATCACTGCTCCCAATCCAGGTAAACAATGTATTAATTCCGTAATACATTGTAAATACCTAATACATAACTATATCGGTTTACGCGGCACACGCAGGGGCGGATCTACTTAAAGGCTTTTTGGGCTGCAGCCCAGGGCCCCGTGGATACAGAGGGCCCCCAACCGAACTGAAAACAATAGACGGTATTGTCAATAATAAAAAGTATCTAGAATTAAAAAAATCCGATCATAATAAAATGGCAATGAGGTTGAGTAATTAGGTAGGGTCCCTAAGCAGTATTAGCCCAGGGCCCCACAAATTCAAGATCCGCCCCTGGGCACACGCCTGTAAAGCTCCCAGTCCGCATGATTTTCTCCGACATCTTCAACAATCATCGTCATATCTCAGCCAATTTACACAAAACCAAAATTTTATTTTGACCATTCAACACATTCATTGCGTTTTTTATGTTGTGGAGATGAATGTTTTAAACATGAAGCATTGGATTAGGCATTTCCTTTAAAAACTTTCTGATAGTGATTGGAAGTCTATTACGCAATTAGGGTGATGAGAGGGGTTTTTGTAGTTCAAATGTTAGTACTGACGTGCGAACTTCGAACTTTTGCTTACCTATAAATGCTATCATTGGTCCAAGTCTTATTAGTCCAGACTCCGTCGCCGACCTTCGCAATGGAGGGCAGGAAGCTGTAGACCACCTTCTTTTGTTGTGCCATCCAGCAGGATATGAGGAAGCTGGTCGAGTTAATTGAAGACTGGTCTACGCCGAAGCTCAGGAACTAGAGAAAAGTATTTGGTAAATTATAAATATGCTTGAAACATACGTAACATTGTAAGTATAGGTCATTTTGCCGTACCTTTTAGATCTTTGAAAACTTATGCGTTTTAAGTCTAAAGAGACAAAACTACTAGCATCTGACGTCACACAACACAGGACCGCGATAGTAACGACGCGTCATTCAGTACAATGATATTTTTGTGTGACAAGGATAGAACAATAATTTTAAAAGCGTGACACTTCTCTATTATTTTATTTAAAATAAATAGTAATTCAAGTATATTTTTCATAGTAATCCGACCCTATTCATATGTCAGTATTTTAAAAAGAGGGGATGGGGAGCCGAGGATCGACTTAATGGCGTGCGATAGAAGAGGCCTTTATCCAGCAATAACAAAACACTGGCCTATTGACTTGGAAGCGTTCCTAACAGCACTTTCGATTTAAAAAAATAACTACAAGTGACTTGAATTATAGTCGACGCGAGAAATCGTTGTTCCAACACACTCGACCGAATAACGATCGCATTCGCACGACGATTACTTTCTTTTAGGACACCCGGTTACAGTTTTACTACACCATATGAAAGAAAAGGAAAGACATAATATATTGTTGTCAACATCATGCTACTTATGTAAAATTTAACTCACTCGACTCACTTGATACATATGAGTGTTATCGTTGGCGGCGCTCGTACAGTTCAGTTCGTCCGTGCCGTCGTAGCAGTCTTGTCTGCCGTTACAGACGCTCAGCAGAGATACGCAGTTTGTGCCGTCATCGCACATGAAGAAGCCTCGCTGGCATTCTACTGTTGGTTTGTGGCTCTGTGAAATATAAGCACATTTAGTTGTCAGATCAACATTTTGTGTTTTAATTTGTATATGGGTTATAATTTACACATAGCAGCAAAATCGTCATACAAAGTAAACAAGTGAATCTCTAACCTTTTCCTAAAACGTGATCGTTTCCCGAAATGTAAAGGCTACTGAAGAAGTTGATTTCGCTTATAAGCAGAGAAAGGTCACCTTGTGGTTTTAATAAAGTAAGTATTAAAGGAAAGAACGTGTTGTTCTTTCCCTTTACCTAAACCGGATGAAACGTTAAAATTGTCAAACGAAAAACGCCTTTAAAGATAGGAAAGTAAGGTATATTAACCGGTTGAATGCCGTAATTACCAGTGGTCGGGTAGGTAGAGCTGTTTGGGGTGAATGACCGCAAACATTGATGTTAACATGGATATGCCTCTGAAATCCCGGGATTTTGAAATTGTCGATTAAGTGAGTTAATATGGGTAAGTGGGCAGTTATGAGCAGGTTTTTTTTATTTCGAGAATTCCCGGGATTTTCGGAAATACTTGGCATATCTATGTTATGTCCGCATGTAGCAAATAACAAAAATACCTCTACTTACTCCTATAAAAACTACTTAATGTTTTTTTTAATTCCGAGAATTCCCGGGATTCCGGGAAATATTTGGCATATCCCTCACTCGTGTGTGAACACTCATACGCACAGTACGCGCCACCCAAAATAAATAGATCGTCAACCTTTTCACATTTTAGTTGAGTTCATATTCATTACTACTTTCGATTAAACATACTTTGAAAATGCAAACGTGCGCGGTTTGTGATGTGCAATTTAACGACGGTGTCCAGTGCAGTAGTTGCAAGAAACACCTGGATTTTGGATGTGCAAACATCTCTGAAACCGGATGGAGAAAGCTGGGTGCTAATAGGATGGCACAATGGAAATGCCCCACTTGCAGAACCTCATCACCAGCTGTGTCTGCCCCTGAACCTGCGTCGCTGGATACCATACTGAACGAGATCCGTGACATGAAACGGCAGCTACTTAACTTGCCGACCTTGGTAGATGACATTCGCGTGATCAAGAATGAGTTGACTGAGCTTAAGTTGACATGTGAGGGCACTGGTGGGAGACTCGACGAGTTTGACACGAGACTCGTGGAAGTTGAAGCAAAGGTGTCTGAATTTGAAAAGCTTCACGAATCAGTCAATGGTTTACAAACTGACTTGGCGAGCATGAAGTATCAACTTTCGACTTATGAACAGAGGTCCAGGTTAAACAATGTCGAAATAAAGGGAGTTCCTGTTAAGAAGGATGAGAACCTGTACTCAATCATCGACGCTATTGGCCGTAAAATTAATTACAGCTGTCCCAAAGCCCAGCTGAACTATATTTCAAGGGTTCCTATTTTTGGTTCCAATGAAAAGCTGATCATAGTGGGTTTTTTAAACCGGTATGTAAAGGAAGATTTTATTGCGGCGGCACGTGCCAAGAAGGACTTATCTGCTTGTGACATTGGGTTTCAAGGCTCATCTCAGCGTGTGTATGTCAACGATCATCTAAGCGTCGAGTACAAAAAGCTTTTATCTAAAGTTAAAATCATTGCCAAGGATAAACATTACGAGTACGTATGGGTTAAGCATGGTAAAATTCACATACTTAAAAATAACCATTCGAAAGTTTTTATTATAAGGAAGGAGTCAGATTTAAACAAGATTGTCTAATGTGCTTCTTAATTGTTATCCGTACTTTTCTGTTTTGCTTTTATATTTTGCATCAATGGCTCCAAGTATTTAATACCGTTTGTGTCACAATAACTTTTTGCAAAATGTTTAACACCTCTGCCGCACTAATGACTTCGACACCTCTCTTTTGTTTAGCTACTTGTATCCTTTGTGTTCGTTATCGCGCTGTTTACTTTAAAGCTTTGCCGCACTACAATATCTTTTACTCTTTCGCACTTGCACGCACCACGCACTATTGCTCGCTTTTTCGCACGGTTGTTTACTACTTAGCATCGTATGATTCTTGCGCTCGCGCAAACCTTATTGACTTTTACCTTCATATTAGATATTTAATTAAATTTTACCCTATTCTACAATATTATTTAATGAAATACTTTATTTTAATGAATTACACAGATTTATACACTATTATAAGTGTTCGTTTTCAATGGCTCATAAGTTAAATATATTTTATCAAAACGTTCGCGGGCTTAGAACTAAAAGTGATACTTTTTATCGTCAAATGTTACTAAACTCGTATGATATTATTGTTCTTACAGAGACGTGGTTATTAGATGGAGTTTTAGATTCCGAGTTCTTTGACGAACGGTACATTGTGTGGCGTCGTGATCGGGATTATGTTTTGACCGGGCAGTCGCGTGGTGGGGGTGTGCTTATTGCTACACGTAAGGAACTTTCAGTTATATGCCAACCTAGCTTCCAGTCTACAGCAGAGGATTTATGGCTCAGCATACGACTGAAAAATTCTAACACACGTAAATATATTACCGTTCATATTTGTGTTGTTTATTTATGTAAACAAAACTTAGGCCTTTCTTTTTCTTTACAACTTCGCAATTACCTCACAAAATTAAACCAAATAGTTATGAGTAACTCTTCTGATACCTTTCTCATCATTGGTGACTTTAACATGAGCGGTATAAACTGGGTCCTGTCTGACCATCTATCGCTCGTCCCAACGAACCCGAACGGTTCTGACGAAGTTTTACTTACTGACGAATTATGTACCCTAGATTTTGGTCAATACAATGGTGTCCCTAATAGGTATGGTAAAATTTTAGATTTGGTACTTTCAAACAAATTAGCTAATGTGGTTGAATGTTCAAGTCCGCTGGTTCCCATTGACGCCTACCATCCAGCACTATTAATTATAATGGATTTCGTTGAGGCTCCTTTATTAGAGTGCGCACCACGGACACAATATCTTTTCGACAAAGGCGACTATGAGTCTATCAACAAAGACATTTCCACGACTGACTGGGAATCCGAGTTTGCGTCACGATCAATTGATGAATCAGTTCACTTTTTTAATCAAGTTATTTCTAATTTACACACTAAATATATTCCACAAAAATTGCAACATCGCAAAAAGTATCCCACTTGGTACAGTTCGGCATTAATAAAAACAATTAAAGAAAAATACAAATATTTCAAAAAATTTAAGGTATATGGCAATATAGCTGATGAGTCAACATTTAGGCTCCTTCGTGAAAGGGTAAAGGTATTAGAATCACATTGTTATGAAAACTACTTGAAGTTAACCGAAAAATCTATTATGGAAAACCCAAAATATTTTTGGACTTTTGTTAAAAAAAGACACAACTCAAATGCAGTTCCGAGCACTTTAAACTACAACAGCGAAGTGTTGCGTACCGGAGAAACAATATGCGAAGCTTTTTCTATGTACTTTAATTCTACATTTCTAGATAACAACCCTAGTCGTGGAAATTCTTCACCCCCTCTTTTTACTGAATCTACCAGCCCATCTGATATATGTAGCATTGAGGTGAACGTTGAGGAGGTTTCTAACTTGCTTCGCAAGTTGGATACCTCTAAAGCGGCTGGCCCGGATAACATTTCGTCTAAATTTCTTGTTCAGTGTTCGACTTCGATTGCCCAACCTATCTCGCTTCTCTTCAGAAAATCCCTAGACATCTATGTTGTACCTAAACTTTGGAAATCGGCTTTCATAACGCCTATTCATAAAAAAGGAGTCAAAACCGAAATTGTAAACTACAGGCCGATATCCAAGCTCTGTATTGTGGCAAAAATCTTCGAAAGGCTCATCTATAACCAGTTGTATAGTGCTCTTAAAAATTCGTTTAGTACCTTCCAACATGGTTTTCTGAAGGGAAGGTCTACCGTCACTAACTTAATTCTGCTTAATGATTTTATTACTGACGCCATGGATAATGGTAAGCAGGTTGATGTCGTTTATACAGATTACAGTAAGGCTTTTGATCGCATTGATCATGAGATCTTACTATCAAAGTTAAATAATATGGGAATACGAGGCGATTTACTGAGATGGTTTTCTTCTTACCTGGAGAACAGGTCTCAAGCAGTAGTATTAAGTAATTACATGTCTAGTTGGGTGCCTATCCCCAGTGGAGTCCCCCAGGGGTCATTACTCGGGCCATTACTTTTTATTGTATATATAAACGACATCAACTCTTGCTTAATCTCATCCAAACTGTTGTGTTTTGCTGACGATATGAAAATCTATGCCGAAATATCATCACATGCCGACGTGATTGCACTTCAGGATGATTTATGTCGTCTGGAGGCATATTGTCGTGGGAGTAGGCTTGATCTCAACCCTACTAAATGTTCGGTTCTAACATATTCTCGAAAACGTTCAACTATACCTTCATCATATAGCTTAGGTAATCAAATACTGCCAAAAACCAACTGCGTCCGAGATCTGGGAGTATATCACGATTCTAAGCTTACGTTTGAACCTCATGTCGATGCCATAGTCGCTAAAGCATCTAAAGGGTTTCATAATGCGGCTGTCCAAGTGCTTCAGTCAAGCCAAAACTTTAAAAATTCTTTACTGTACTTTTGTTAGAAGTCACTTGGAATACGCGTCTGAAATCTGGAATCCTTGTTATCACAAGTACATTGATCGTATAGAGAGCATCCAGAGGAGGTTCATCAAGTATTTGTGTTATCATCAGAATGTGCCCTACCGATCTGAAGATTACCTCGACCTCTGTAAGAAGTATCATATATTACCTTTAATTAATCGGCGAGCAATTTGTGATTGTATTTCATTATTTAAGATATTCAATAATTCTACCAATAACTCCGATATCCTATCTAAATTTTACTTTAACGTTCCCGGAAGGTCAAAGCGATGGAACGTGCCGTTGCGTGTTCCATTTACTTCTACAAATTACAGGCAAAATTCATTTATAGTGCGTGCAAGTAGAAACTTTAATGACATGTGTAAGCAGCATGATTTTGATGCTTTCATAACGAGTGTGTCCTCGGCCAGAAAGTGCATGAGCCTTAGCTTTTTTAAGTAGTTTTTCGTTTTTTCAGGTTTTTATTGTGATGTAATGTAAAATGTGATAAACGTGAATTTAGTTTAAGCTTGAATGTTTACTGTATTTTTTTTTGTGGCTGTATTGTGTTGTTCACACTCTTTCTTTGTAATCTGTTTTTATAAGTGAGGACTTTTAATTGGCTGTCAGTCTCACATACTATTTTTTTTATCTGTTACTCTTAGCTGTAAGTCTTCCATAGTTAATAAATAAATAAATTATTAAATAAATAAATAAATATCCATGTTATGTCCGCATGTCGCAAGTAGCAAAAACAGCTCTACCTACTCCGATCACTGGTAATTACAGAAACAATTAAAAAGCCATTATCTCGCGGGGATCCAAATTCTAAGGGTTAGAAAATTACACGAATGGTTAAAGCACGTACCGAGGTGCCGGGACAGTTGATCTCATCGCTCTTGTCCTCGCAGTTGAATATTCCGTCGCAGATCTGGTCGGTCCTCACACAGGCGCTGGCGTCGCGACAGGGCGTCTCTATGAGTCCACAGCGCGGGGAGGTGTTGCCGCGAGACGGACATTCACGTTCGTCTGAACCGTCGATACAGTCCACGGCGCCGTCGCAAGCCCATTGGAGAGGTATGCATAGACCTGAGGATGGTCAAAGTCATATAATATATTTCAAGAGGGTAAACATCGTGAGGAAACCTAGACTTATATATAGAATAGAGATTTATTTATAAACGATGATTAAAATTAAGTGACGTTCAAACGTCAAAAATGTATTGTTAAACAGTCGCTAATCACTACTTAACTTTAAGTAACGTTTATGAATAAAGGGGATATAAGTCAACATAAGTCTGAAATCGCCAACCAGTCTTGAGAAAGCGTGGTGATCAATGCTCGGGACTTCTCTGTATGAGAAGAGGTTTTTACCATGCAGTGGGACCATACTAGCCTGGTATTAAGTAGGCACTTTTAAACGACAAAATTTAGAACAAAATAGAATTGATTCTATAGGCCGACTGCTTAACTGAGACGTTGCTTGAGGTAACAGCGCGGAGCGGTGACGTGATGCGAGAGCTCAGTGAGTCATCAACTTGTGACAACTATCACCCCTCCCGCACCGCGCGACTACCTCAAGCAACGTCTCAGTTAAGCGGTCGGCCTATAGTTGGTCGTGGTAGTTCCAAAAAGTTCGTATGGAGAAGAATGGACAAGAAACTCCATACTTACTCTTTTATTATATATTTTTTTATATACATTAATTATAATCATAATGAGAAGACGATGTACCTGGAATGATATTACTATAGTACGATATGTACACACGGCTACATACCAAGCTATACACTTCCAGTTTTAGTTGAACTCGCATTGTAAAGGCTTTTCGTACAATGGGAAGTCAGTTTATACTGGAAATGTATAGCTTTATATGTCGTCGTGCTTACAACGTATTTAAAACTAAGCCATGACAGATAAATTAATTATGTCGATAGATGGTGCTCTCGTTACAAGTAAAAACACAAATATTGCCATCGTGGGCGATTTTTCCTAATGGAATGATGGATCCTATCGATTTTTATAAGTGAATGTTTACTTGATGTGAACGTTTGAGTTGCATCGATTCAGGACTGGACTTAACACCAATGAATGACAGATATTATGATCAAAGGATAAACAGTTCAAATCCATTAAATTCAATAATTCAAATAAACAATTTTTTAAATTTAAATGACTTTTGGCCGAAAAAATATTAACGGCAAAATTTCGAATTAGACTGCCACTAACTGCGACTAACTAATCATATTCTGTCCGAGCCCACAAATAACGCTAGAAACACACAAAAAACTTTTATTCAATGCTTACCCGGTGCACAAGTAAAATCGTTCTTCCCGCACTTCCTAGTTATCGGTATATGATGTTCGGGTGTGACCGGCCTCAGTTCGGGCATCTCGATACCGCAACCGATCTCATCCGACCGATCGCCTTCCCCGCAGTCATTGATACCGTCACATCTCCACCAATCAGGTAAACAGTTGCCATTGTCACACTTGAACATCCATTCTAAACAGGTCCCGTTGCTAGGGAAATTAGGCTTCTCTGTACCCGGAATAGGGAGGAGTTTGGAGTGATTGGTGTTAGAGCAGTTCTTTTCATCTGAAAAGTTGTCGTCACCGCAGTCGTTCTCACCGTCGCAAACCTAGTAGGAGAAAAAATTAAGTCAATATCAAACAGAAATCCGAGAATATATTTATTTATTTATTTATTTAATACTTCAAGCACATAAATGTACAGAGGCAATATAATACAACAAAACGTTGAAATCTTATTTGGTGTTAGCAAAAATTTAATATTTTTTAAATAACATCTATTTAAACTAACTGATAACAATAAAAACCAAAATCGATATACATATAAGCAAAAAATATATCTGCAAACCACTCACTCCCAGCGTTCTAATCGAGTGCCTTATACTATTTTTTTAAATAAACTATCTACAACTCACCCAAGAGTTAAAGTGCCTTATATTATTTTTTTAAATAAACTATCTACAACTCACCCAAGACTTGAATATACACTTCCCGCTGGGACATCTAAACATATACGGCGCACATGTGGAGTCCTTACACCTTTGTTCCCGTTCATCCTCTCCGTTATCACAGTCCTTCTCGCCATCACACACCCAGGAGTTGGGGATACACATGCTGCTGTCATTACTGCAGGCGAAGCCGTTGCCTGAACAGCTTTCGACAATGTCTGGGCGCTTGGTTTGTAACTGTTGAAGAAAAATAATTGCTAATACAGGAAATTTCAAGGATGAGGTTTTTTTTAAAAAGGCTGAAGGTGAGGTGATTAATATTTCTTTAAACCTATATTCATGCAAGGTTTTAATGACGTCGATCTATACCATATTACCATTTATCACAGACAAAGACTAATTTCCATTATCACAAAATCGAATGTTTAATTTGTTTTGTCGTGTTGAATAATACCTAGTTGTGATGACTCAATTTCATTTATATTTCTATACTTTAAAATAATCTTTCAAGGCGTTTCGACGGAAACGGGTAAACAAAACCTTATCATCATAAAAGATCTAAGAATCGTTGGCAAAGCAACGAACGACACAAAATACAATTCGTGCCAACAATTCATATAATAAACAATATAATTCCACGAAAATACCAGAAACATTCACAAAAAGTTTGTCAGAAGTGGGATTCGAACCCACGCCCTCAGAGAGGACCAGAACAACTCGAACTCACGTTCAGTGAGCAAGGGAACCTTGAGTCTGGCG
Source organism: Luperina testacea (assembly GCA_927399505.1). Classification (NCBI taxonomy): domain Eukaryota; kingdom Metazoa; phylum Arthropoda; class Insecta; order Lepidoptera; family Noctuidae; genus Luperina; species Luperina testacea. Next base: position 8,143,921 of record OV656768.1, on the reverse strand, counting down.
CCTTAGACCGCTCGGCCATCCTGACATGTGCAATACGTGTCGAAATTACCAACCACTATCATAAAAGTTTGCTATCATCTTTTTTCGCGAAATAAATGTAAACAATAGATAGAGTTGTGCGTGAGATAATTAATCAAACGTATTACAATCTTGAATTTCAACAAAACTATATTGTACGCAAAAATTCTGATAAAAGTACATCATCATCATCATCATCCTATAATGTTCCCACTGCTGGGACACAGGCCTCCTCTCAGTGAGAGGGAGTGGGCCGTAATCCACCACGCGGGCCCAGTGCGGGTTGGTAGATGTCACATGTCTTCGAATTTTTGGTTCTAGGACATGCCGGTTTCCTCACGATGTTTTCCTTCACCGTTTTGTGAGCAGTGGTGATGAAATAATTTACACAAAGTAAAGCGCCTGTCTGGGTTCGAACCTACGACCTACAACTCGTAAGTCGCGGCCGTTACCACTTGGCCACCACTGCTCTAAACTACATATATTGTACGCAAAAACTTATTCATGAAATTCATGTATCGGAGTAATATACTGATCGTTTCGTAGGCCAATGTTTATGTTGTAAACCTAAATACATGCAATTAGGTTCCTGATTTAAAATTTTTATAATTAGCCATAAGTTTTTTTACATTGTTAATCATCACATCATGTTAAGTAGTAAATTGGTGTATTGCTGTAGTGAAGACCGTATCAATATTTTTCTTTAAGATTACATGCACAACATAACAGAATATAATCCCAAGGCGTTGTACAGAGCAAATACAAACTAGAAAGTAATACACACACATACTTAAGAAGGTACCTACCGTCTTAAGTATGTATGTGTATTACTTTGGCATGTGTATTACTGGTTAGGTTTTCTTTGCTGTGAACACGAGAAAATAACAATAATTCTTGTAATTATAAATTAATATATTATATTAATATTATCAATATTTTTTTATATTTTTAAATGTTTTTATATTTATTTTTATATTAATATTTAAAAATATAATTTATATGTATTTAGTTCAATAAAGGAAATAATTCTTGTAAAATAAACAAAAAGTGAAAAAAAATAATTATGTAACAAATAATATTCAGGTACTAACCGTGCAGTTACGTTCATCAGATCCATCCTTACAGTCGTTATCTCCGTCGCAAACCCATCTCTTTTCAATACAATGATTATTGTCGCATTGGAACTTGTTTTCAGAGCAGTTGCGGTGAGCACAATCTGGAATAAATAATGACCTTTTATGTCAATATGTATGCTATTTATTAGGAAAACGGACAGTTTATAACACAAACTATTTAAAACTGTATGTATCATCGTCTGGGCGTCTAAAGTACCTAACATTTATATGTACTTAAGGCAAAAGCTTCAGGGTAGCCCACGAAATTAATTTTTTGCAATATTCAGGCCAGTATCAGGTTTTTGCAATAAGTAATATTTTTATAGAAAATATTTAAATTCGTATACAGCATAATTATTAGGGAAAATATTTTTCTTCGAGTACCAGTACTTGTAGGTTATAATGTTATTAATTTTATTAGAAACATGATATTCGTTTTTGTGGTTTACTGGATTTCGGATTTATTCAAGAAACAAACTTTATTCTATATGGTAGGTATTGTCATCATAATTGGAAATAGTGATTTACCCTGTGGTCAAAAACAATTGACGGTAACCTACTTAGTCATTGGGGCAAGTTCACCTGAATGACAGGAAAGGAAAACAAATTATAACGTCGGAAGTTTTGACAAATAATATAGTATTCTATAATTCTTCTACCACTTTAAATTAAACTAATCCAAAGGTTAGTCAAATCCTTGTTTTTATTGATATTATTTCCACTTAAACGAAAATCAACTTTATGTTTGTGTAAATTAAATCAGTCGATTTAATTTACACAAACATAAAGTTGATTTTCAGAACAAGAGAACAACTATTACTTTTGAAAAGTTATTACTTTTGAAAAGCGATAAAAAGGTTTGGAGTTGTAGCGCAAAGAGATCTTTATGTATGGGTATTAAAGTTGTTTTTCTAAAAGCACGTATATGTTTACATCTTTGAAAAGCGAATGAGAGACCTTTTCCTAGCAGTGAGATACAGAATACGCTAGCAAATACAAATGCTTTCAATACAATACTTTTATTTCAATTTATGATTTTCAAGTTGTGGAACAACAAACTGAATGTCATTCTTAACAAAGTTCAAATTCAATTGCAACCAAAAACTTATTAGGACCTTTTTGTTAGAAATGGCCACTCAAAATCAACTTGGAATACATTACGGTAAAGTAGATAATCGATTAAGTGGCGATGGAATGTAAATTATCTGAGATCATGAACAATGCTATAGTACATTAGGTTAATAAATAAAGAGGTATACACACCTTTCTCATCACTCATATCAGCGCAATCAATATCATCATCGCACTTCCAATGCGGGAGGTAGCACCTAGTATTATCGCACATAATCATCGGTGGGACACACAGGCAGCCGATCTCATCGGATAGATCCCCGCAATCGTTGTTACCGTCGCAGCGAGAAAATGAGGAGATGCATTTTCCGTTCTTGCACATAAACTGGTCCTGAGAGAAGAATTTAGAGTATTGGTGGTAATGGGTAACATGGATGGTAATATGTAAAAAAATCTACCGTCACGTAATGAAAGGTAACCATTTTTTTTTTTTTTTGAGGATGGGAAATCATCAAATGACTCCTCCCGCTCTGGGTGGAGCGGAAGGGAGTGTCAGACTCTTACTGACTAAAACCCACCCGTGTTCCTTCCTTAGCCCTTTATGTTCCGGGCCAGCGGTAACCCTTTCGGACAATCCCGCTGGCCCATGAAAGGTAACCATTAGGTCCATTTTTGCTTGAAATTTGTGGAAGTAAAATTATGACTCTCAGTGATGGGTAACATAGACAGCAAACAACGTACAGACACTTAATAAAAAGGTACTATTAGGTAAATTGTTGCATGCAATTTATCGCACTTGTAATGTTTGTATTTCGTCGATATTCATGCATCTGAAAACATGGCGTGACCCTTTTGCATAATATCAACAATAAGGTCGAGTTTATGTCTATTGAGGGCATACCCTCCATTTTTAGTTCAATTACTCAATACACTGAGGTAAAATTTATGAGTTTGTATGTAGGGAGTAATCTTCGGAACTACTGATCCGATATCGAAAATTCTTTTACTAATAGTAAGCTACAGTATTGCCGAGTGTCATAGGATATGGTCATAGTCATTGGACCATAGTCATTTTTCTTAAAACAAGAAATTTCACACAAAGGCGCAGCCAGAAGCTAGTGTATTATAAATTGCGCGCCTCAACCACTTTCAACGCATTCATAGAAGACTTTCTCATTTTAACTTTACTGAACCCTTTGTGTTATGTTGTTGTTTACATTTCAAAACATAAATTACGTGAATACCTACCTACATAGATATCATTATTTCTAGACCACATAATCGGCTTATATCTGACGTACACGCCACGTCGAAAGATAACATTGATAATTTAAATTCTTTCAAAACAAAGGATATCAATCAACATTTCTGGAGAACCCTTAGAATATATTTTAATAGATAGATAGAAAACTCTTTATTATGACAATCCATACTAATATTATAAATGCGAAAGTGTGTCTGTCTGTTACCTCATCACACTTAAACCGCTGAACCGTTTTAGATGAAATTTGGTATAGAGATAGTTTGAGCCCCGGAAAAGGACATGGGATAGTTTTTATCCCGATATTCCCACGGGATCGACACTTATGCGGCTGAAACCGCGGGGCGCTGCTAGTTACAGATATAAATGTAGAAATTTAACATTGGGTGACATGGCAAAAGGGCGGTTGTATCACCAAAAGCGACTTTTGAAAGGATTTTTTGGATGGATTAAGGGAGAAGGAGATACAATACTGCAGTTTAATTTATAAACAGTATAAAAATATACTCACAAGTCCACAGGTAGACACAGCTGTTTCAGGGCAAGTCAAGTTCGCGTACGGTTCGGTATTGTTAGCACACATACATTTCCCTCCGACCCTCGTCAAACCATCGGGGCATAGACAACTGAAAGTATTGCCCGGCCCACCGAGACATATCGCATCACAACTCGTGTTCTTGTACGAACAGGCATTACTGCCATGTTGAACGAAGTGAGCGAACACTTTGAGATCCATTAGACCGACAAACGAGTCATTGATCGTCACTACATTCGATCCAGCATCTTTGTCAGCAACGAATATCGATTTTACCTTCCAGTCGTCCCAATACATCTTGTCCTTCAATACTGCGACTGCGAAAGGATGTGTGACTCTCTCATCGTTCCACAGAATTCGCTTAAAGTATCTACCGTTCAAGTCAGAGCTAGCGATGTAATCTTCCAAAGCGTCCACCCAGTATATTCTCTCTGACATTTGATCGATCGTTATCCCATTAGGCCACTGGACAATTGCCTTCCCGAACAATTTCTTGTCTTCCGTACCGTCGAGATTTGACCTCGATACGGATGGGTTGTTCCTGTCCCAATCAGTCCAGAATAAATAGCCTGCTTTAGGATGAACGGCGATACCACGCGGCCTTGATAGCACCTTTGAGTCCAAGATCGTAACTCTCATTCTGGCTTCTTTTATCATATCTGTCCTGACGGCTTCAATTTTTTTCCTCAAACCGTCGACGAAGAATAAAACGTTAGAAATCCAATCGAACGCCATTCCTTCGATGCTAGCCAAATCTCTATCGATAATCACCTCTTGAGCAGTACCGTTATTGAAACACTGACGACTGATCTTGTCCAACTCTATATCAGCCCAGTAGATGCAGTTGTTCTTGATGTCAAATTCGATAGCAACTATGTTCCTTTCGTTTACTACGGGGTAAATAGTCGAGTTGTCAAATAGATTTATGCGGGCGATTTTACTACCCAAAGCAACCAACATGAATTCAGTTGGCTGTTCGATGGGACAGGGGATCATGTCTGGGACATACGCCATATAGCCAGAGACGGTGCACACATCTCCATCAATTTTCCTGTAACCCTTTGTTCGCACATAGAAATTTCCCGGTTGGCAATCTGCGGGAATGGCGTACGGATCGTATTTGGACGATTTGTTGTGAATACATTCGTTGCCAGAGAGCATAAACCCGAAATCACATTCGAAATCTCGGCGACTGCATTCGCATGTCTCTTTCTTGAAAGGTCTGTCGTAATCTACTCCGTTGTAGCAATTAGTGTGAGCGAGACGCCTCTGGAAAGTGTTCCTAGTACCGAGCACACAGGAAACCGAGGAGTTGGGAGGCGACGGCGACCAGTACTTGTAGTCATCATCGGTACAGTTACGTGCGAAAGTGTTCTTCAGATCTATTGTGATTATTATCCACTGATGCTGCTCGTTGGCCGAACCGAACATTGTAAAAGTTGTAGTGTTCTCCCCAGGCTCGGTCATCAGTCCGTAGATGCGCAGGTCATCGGCATTGAACCTACAAATTAATGTTGTTAATAAAGATAAATAATTAATTAAATATTGATAACATGAATTGCATTAAATGACTCACTGATAAGAGTTCCATTCGATGCCTTCGTTGGTGGAATATAATATCTTTCTCGTTTCGCCGCGAGACTTGAAGTACTTGACTGCTACTAGGAGTCCGCCGTGGTCCCCGTAGTTGAAGAAGTAATAGTCTTTGAGGATCCTCTTCCACGTCAGGCCAGCGTCTCGACTGATATACACTCCGGGTATACCTTTCAGGGATTTGCCCATAACGCCAGTTGCCATTATAATGCCTGGAGCTGATTTTGAGCTCATGATACTTGCTGACCTATAATAGAAAATATGTTTTGATACCCTCAGTCATGCTATGTAATATGTTACACCAGACATTCAATAGAAAATCCCCCTTTGTACACTTTCTTTGGTGAAAGAATAACTCTAACACCTAACCCACATAATTATAGTACGCCATGCTCAAATCAAATAAAAATTAAAAATGATGTTCACTAAACCCAGTTCTACATTTTACTACAAAACAATTGAAATCGCTTAGTATTATTAACAAATGAGTGAATATAAAATCAGAATGAAATATGTACAATCACAAATGTTTTATTTCATAATTACAAATGTGTTTTTTATGTATAATGACTATAAAACAATGTCCGTGCAGTGCTAAATAAATTAAAAGCAAAATGTAAGTATTGTAATGCACTCTAGTTTTATGAGTTTACCTCAAACCGTTCGCAACCACATTTCCTGGCGGGCTGCAATCAATTTTAATATTCATCAGCATTTATTATATTAAAGCACAATTCATTATTATTAATTCATTACGCTAACTATAATTTACCGGCCATAGATAAAGCCAAATATATTATATGATACCGTTCCAATTCACCAAACCATTTTTCGGTTAAATAAGCACATTTAATTGATGGCCTTAATGGATTAATTTTGTATGTTTTATTTGTAGCCTTATCTGTTTTTGTAGTAAAATAAGCCAGTGTTAGTGACAGTATACCTATCTATCAACAGCAAATGATTTTTATTTGGCCCGAATTTCAACAAATTGACTTTAGATAAGTTTGAAACAAAAGTAATAATGACTCATTGTGTTACTATACATATTAATTATCACACAAAACATTGTTTAGTTGTTTATAGGAAATGAGTAAACATTCTAATGTAGGGCTTTGGTTGGCATGATTAATAGGCTATTTTTACCCTACACCTACTGCTAATTGATAGGATTTGTGGTTATTAAAATAAATACATCATTTCATGTTATCCACTTCATTTGACGATACACCATATGGGTTAAAATGAGTCATTGTAAGTCCAACGTATTGAAAGGGCACAGTTCTATTGATAATGTTTCCGAGAAACGAGGAATCTACAATGCTTTCCGTTATTAATCAAATACCCACTCAACCAGCTCTTTGTATGTAACATCGTGATAGAAATATAAATAAGACGGGTTCAGGAAATATATTTCTTATTGAATCATGCACTGGAGGCATATGATAAAAGAAATGTCTACTAGAACGAAATTAATATTATTCTCATAGAGAACCACATATAAAGACACTTGATTATATTGTTTTGAAAGACCTACTGTTTCAAAGGGCGCTTAACTTGTATTTAACTTTCCATAAAATCCTGAGAAGTTTCGGAAACGATAATCAATCTGCGGGGAACAATGCGTGGCACGAAAGATGAGACTTGACACACCACGTGGTTTAACATGCGCAGTACACGATTTTAGGTATCTTTAGCAGTATGAGGTCTGAGTGCGGGACGGGACCGGACGTCATAGGGGCGGCGGAAAGAGCGGGGGAGGCGGGGTCAAGTCTCATCTTTCGTGGCGCGCATTGTAATTGTGTAACACACCAACTGTAGCAATGGCTTTCATTTGGACAGGTCAACAACATGCGTTGCGTTATTTACTTTGTTGAGCTTATTTATTAGCAATATATCCTTCAAAATCATTCAGATTATGATTGAAAGTGTGTTACGCAATGTGGATGCTGCTTAGAGTTAATGTTACCATTGTCAGAGATATTTTATCCGAAGAATAAAATAGATGTTTTTCCTTGATAAAGTTAGCAGACTGTAAAGATTGAAAAATTAGCGTCCATACTAATATTGTAAATGCGAAAGTGTGTCTATCTGATACCTTTTCTCATCTTAAACCGTTGAACCGATTGAGATGAAATTTAGTATAGAGATAGTTTGAGTCCCGGGAAAGGACATAGCATAGTTTTTATCTCGATATTCCCACGGGATCGAAACTTATGCGGGTGAAACCGCGCTGTTAGTTCAATATATATTTTGTTCGAAACGTGACGACATAATGAGGATATGACTATGACATGGATCACTGCCGTGAAAATCGAGCCTATAAATGATCCTTCCTATTCCTATGTCAAACGGGTCAACAAACTATGCAGTAAACAGATAACTAACATCATCAGAAAGCAGCTTACAAATTGAATTATCGACAGAGTTCAAGGTGAGATTGCTACTAAGCCGATAAAGATAAACGTGCATAAGTTTATCGTTTGCTTCAATATTTTGACCGCTGATTAAAGATGTTCATTATTTCCGTCAATATATTTATTTAATAAAACTTCATGCACAAGTAAAAAAATCGGTTGTCTGTAAAGTCGGTTTACTGACGATAGTTGAACGTGACAACGTCATAAGAAAATACTGATGGAATACATAGTTGCATTGCATTTGTTAATATTCGCTTGCACTTCTCTCACTCACACGCTACAGAGCGAGGCCGCGAGGTAAGTACCTACGCTACATGAGTCATGTTTTTTCGTGAGTGCAGCCAGCTTCATCGATTTATTAGACGTTGTCACGTCAAAAAAATATACTGTACAAAAGCGGACTTAATGCCGGATGCATTATATTGGTACAGTAGGCCCAAATAGTTTTTGCTATTAAAATAACTTTTGACAATACAGGGTCAAATTGTTTAGCTAGAAAAACTCCGCAGATGTGAAGCGATTGTCTGTAGCGTGATATCCTGGGGTTTCCTGTTATTTGGTATATTCAAATTAAATTAAATAGTAATATTATTTGTCATAATTATGGGTAATATAGAATAGTAGGTTTTTATTTTTCTTGCCGGCAAATCGTAACATAGTTGTTAGTTATATTGTTCCGATAAGTAATCTATTGTTTTCGGCTGTAACTAATTACCACGTAATCAAATTACACAACATTACGACTATACAAACTAACTATGCTATTGATACGGCAATATGTTTCCGCTAGGAAAACAAGCATTTACTAGTCACATGAAATTATACCTTAAACCTTAGCATTGAGGTTCACTTTTGAATAATTCAGCAGAAACAGATGATTCAGGCAATATAAAAAGAAGGGGTAAAAGGAGTTTGTATTGTATTCTTACCTTGTTACTGGGTACAGCTGACTGAACCTCTGACATAAGTGCAGACTACAAGAGTTTTCTATGTGACAGTTCAATGGCTTTCCTGAGAACAAACAGTTACATGGAGGTCAGTGAAACCAGTAAAAATTTCGTCATTTATAAGATATTTTTAATTTCTGTGAAAAGATATCTTTCTATTTATTTTATTATTTATGTAAGCACAGTAAAATACACAGGGATACGACCTAATTATAATTGAAGAACAAAGATACTGTTGTTATGGTGAAAGAGCAGTTTTAGCCCGCGAAATTCAATTTTTCTTATGTTTTTTAATGATATATTAATGATTCTAATGACTATAATTTTGTATATACATATCTATAATAGTCGTGAATCATATTTTGATCGAGATACAACCTGACACTGACCTGAAAATTGCAAAAAACGTAAGAAAATTTGAATTTCGCGGTCTACCATTGCACAAAAATTTCTTCCGGCAGACTTGCGAAAAGAGAAGTGAAAAAGAAATGCACAAAAAATTCACAGAGTCATCAATCCAGCACAAACAATTGCCACTAAGACCAATGAATAATCATCCCACTATAATGATCCCACTGCTAGGCCAAAGGCCTCTTCTCGGTGAGAGGGAGTGGGCCGTAATCCACCACGCGGGCCTAATTAGTGGTTGGTGGACATGACCAATGACAAACTGTCAAAACGATACAGAAGAAACTTTCAATTGTTTTAACCATCTGCGCAAGATAAGAAGCGGTTGACACATTCCTTTGTTTTACACCTAAACACTTCAAGGTTTGCGCACATAAAGTTTTTGCATGATTCGCAGGAAGTACAAATACCTATGTTCTGGGTTTTTCGCCGAACATAATTACAACTCGATGCATGCATACTATCAACATTATACATCCGATTTCAAGCATGTGCTCAGTAATTCAGTACTGTTTACCCACTATTTTAAGGACTATTTTGTGCATCAAACATAAGGAAAACAGAAAACCCCGATACTTATACCTATACAAAACAGCGACCGCGAGAATCGAAGAGGAAATATAATTAAAATTCGCTACCGAGGCGATAATGAAAGCAGGTAAACATTTCATTGCATACCTATTATTAGGGCAACAGAAATAGGTCTGAGCACATTCTACTACTGATTTATTGTTTCAATTACCTAAACAATATTTTTAAGCTGATTGGCTATCAGTTTACAGGTAAACACTGCTAGGATATGATAGTATCATAGAACTACCTAAAGCACGTTCCAAACCACCCCTCCAAAATTAAGCGTGGTGATAAAATTTAAGTCGGCGTTTCATTGCTTCCTTACCAACACAAACCACATGAAAATAGGTATACCAAAATAATAATCCTTTTAATTAATGTCTCACTGCAAAGCAAAGACATATTTCATATAGAGAACGTACGAGCATTGATCATCAGGCTTGCTCACGACAAAATATTAAAAAAAAACTTAAGCTTACCGTTCTCATCTTCAGTGGGTGGATTGATGGGGGACCAAGTGACACCATGGTCGAAGGTTATCAGCGAGATCAGGTGCTCCGGTCCAATGTTCGTGACGGGAGCCTTCGAGTCCACTCGTGAAGCTATGTAGATGCCCTTCAGACCTTCCACGCGATACAAGTCAGTGAACGGGTCTTCTGTCACGTCCCTGAAAGTCACCCATTCTTTTTTACTCGAAATATTTCCACATAAACAGAAGTGACAAAAATGCAGTGAAAAGGTGAATGTGATGATTGATCACAGTCACCTCAAACTGACATTACTGAGACAAAAATAAATTAATTCTGCGGCCAAAATACTCGCCGTCCTTGAAGGCAAGGTTTTTAAAATGTAAATAACACAATGTAACCTTGGATAATAACCTTTTTTTATCTGGTTTTAGTATAGTTTTTTTTTTTAAGTTGTGGCGTGCGTCATAAAGAATTGGAAAGAGGGCAAACCGAATGTCGTGGATAGTATTTGATTTTGAACCGATATTCTTAAGGAAAAGTTTGAAATATTTTTCATAAAAACCCTCAACCACAAACTACTTTACTTTTGTAAGTGTTTTAAACTATGTAATTTTCACTTACTCAAGCCAGCTATCCTTCCAGTTAGCATCGGGGAAGTAGCACAATATCTGCTCCAAACTCAGAACAAAGTTGTACTGTGTGAAATTGTTGCTTATCTCTGATACATACAAGTCTGCTAGAGAATCAGTGTGCATGACAGAGACGAAAATACGTTTATCAGTTACGTCCGCTATGTGGAACTTTCTTAGATCTAACTCCGTTTGGAACTCCGCCTTGAAGAATGGGCTTCTTTGGTGTGAAATGTATAGGTGCAGGGTGTTTTTCTGAAAAAAAAAAAAATTAGTTTGTACAGTTCATGGATCACGTGAATGCTTGCCAGTGCTTATCGCTTTGATATCTTCTTAGCAATTAGTACTTTAGAAAGTTGGAACGAACTAGTTGTCTTTCAAAGCTATTGTAGTCTACATTTAGTAAAGGTGCTATGTCGTGGTAAAAACAAAGTTTCAGACCAACTGACCAACACATAGCAAATATATTTTAAAGACCAAGGGATTGTGTATACTCCTGCGTTATTGTAATTAAGACGCTTCATAAAATTTTGAATCCTAATAAACATGGTTTTACAGATTAAAACCAGTTTATAAAATATAAAAATGTTTAGTTTATACATAGCATAGAATTATAAACGTCAAAATATCGCACCTAAAACAACCTCATACAGTTCATAAACCTCGATTTTGGAACTTTTTCAAATTCACTCGACTGACACGATTGCTTCTTGCCATTTGATAGTACTAATCAAAAGAGCCGCTTATCCCTAGAAACTGCTTCCACAAATACATAATAGGCTAAATAAAGTACATCATAACCACATTATTTTATGGGTGATGTAATTTTATTGCTTTTTACGAACAAAATAATAATGATAGAATGGGCTAAGTAGTAGGTAATGACTTAGTAATAAAACGGTCACAAAGATACTTTACCACCATTACAATAACTTTGAGAATACTTGAAGCACTCAAAGTAAGTAATAACAACTTAGCGAACCTAATGTTTTTGTTTTCAACACGAAACAAAGTCCACATAATAACTTGAAGTACTAAAATCGCTATTAACTTTTTACATTTTTTATATGCACACCGGTTTCTAAGTTAGATTCGACCTCGTAACGTTTCACATGCATATTTTTTTACACAAACACATATTTTAAACACATATTTTTTCGTAATTCGTAACATTAAAAACTAAATGCGAATTAATTATTGCACCGAATACTAAAACTCATAACTTCCAATAAAATATGAAAATAAATTAATATTGAACTTTTGATTAAATTGAATAAATATCATCAGCAGTGGGTTTTTTTTAATATTTACAATTCAAATTCAATAGACACTCAGTAAAAAATAAATCGGTTTTGACGCAAAGGATTTTATAAAAATTATTTTTTTCAATATAAAAAAAAACATGATGACCTTTATAATTATTACCCAATATAAATAACTCATACGAGTCCCACGGTACATATATTGCAACAAATGCAACATTGTTTAAAACAATGTAGACGTTGACTTAAGATTAGAAAGAGACAGGTAGATTATTTTTTGGCAAGACATGTTCCACATTGGGCACCCGCTTAAATGGCACCTGAGAGAATGCACCTGACATACAGCGGTACATTCACTCAGGTGCCATTTTAGCGGGTGCCCAATGTGGAATACGTCCCAACGTGCACACTTGAGTAGGTACACAGAAAATATTAAAAAGAGATTCAAATTCATAACATTATGTTCAAACTTGTCACCACTACTAAAAAGCCATAGGTTACAGGATAAAACAGTTTTAATTAAATTAAATTTCCCTATCAATAAATTAACTATTAATTATTTGTTGTCATACTTACACAATACAAACTTGCTATTCATATTATGTATGTGACTCATAGGAGTAGGTCAACAGATCTAAAAATAAAATATAATAAATTTAAGTAGGTAAGTTTGTATTGGTAAATTAATCTATTTACAGTCAAACACATTAAAAGTTGATTAAAATAGGAACATTTCCATGACGTTCTATCTTCTATTAATTTTATGTATTTATTAATAAAATTAACTTATATTCAGTTTGCATGACACACACTATTTAAAAGGTTTAAGTGTATGTTTTCGCCGCATTAGCGAGTTCAATATGGGGATTGTATCTATGTATACAGACCTCAAGGAGTTTTACTGGCATTTATAAAAAAAAACCTTGTGGATTGCAAATTGCAATGATATTGGAACTAATTTGTCTGAAACGGAATTATTAAGAAGGTAAGTATTTTTTATTGCAAAATGGGCCAGCTCTTGACCTCGATCTAGCCTGATGAAAAGCAATGGATGAGGTCTATGATTCGTTCAATCATAGACAACGTGCAAGCCCAGAAGATGTACCTATTTGAATATGACTCTGACCACAACAAAACAACTATTTTCCCTACGATCTTGTAAAACAACATCTAATAAATCTGTCTTATCTCATGTCAAAAGTTGCTTAGTGCTCAAACGCAGTTAAGTACATTAAAAAATACGATAGGTCGACAATGCCATCGAAAGTGCCATTTGTCACCATGTCGCAAGTCAGCACTTTGCTTTAACAACTTGAAAAAGTTATTTATGTGACCTGAAAATACATTTACATACTTCAAATTATGAAAACAATGACATCAACTTGTGTAGCTCTTATATCGATCCAAATACAAGTAGGTAAACAAACCTTCCCAGAAATGTATAGAGATGTTTGTTCCACTTCATCTTAGTAAGGGCAATGGGCACGGTTTTTATTCGAAAGGCACTTGGAAAGATTCAAGTAGCTCTCTAATGTTTCAATCAACGATATTACTATGTTGCCAGTGTGTGTGTCAAATTAAAGTTCTTAACAAAAAAACGTCTGTTTTCATCGCTCATGCGTAAATTTTACCCAGTTGATAACAAAGTGATTCACAGTTCAATACGAAGCAATAAAACACAGTACATGTGGGATTTTATTCTGTTATGATGATGGTGGGTAGGTACTTTCGTAGCTAAGTAATACTCATTTAACATTGCATTGCATTATTTAAGTTTTACGAAAAGCAGATTTTAGATCCCTAGGTCAAACAAGATCAAATCATTTTCTTAAGGGGCTTACAGGACCTAAACACAAAAAACGCAAGTTTTAGAAACGATAAAAGTATATAATCGACTACAGTAAATAAAATCAGAGAAATATATGATATTCTTCAGGATATATGCTAGGTAGATAGTGTGTTGAAAACATAATACAACTATAACTTGATACGATAGAAAAAAATCATAAAGATAAGTACCTCTAAAAACTTTCTTTCTACAATAAAAACCATACCAATATACATAATTACAATCATTCTAATTTTTGCCAGAGTATTCTACAAGCAACATGCTAAAATACTAGTGTTTTAATTTTTTCGTCCAAACTATACATTTTTTGTACCTAATTAAATAATTGCTTCATATTTTGCAATAAATTTGGTAATTTATTGCAAAATATGAAGCAATTATTGTGTCATCGTGCTTCTCTTTCTTTCCTATGCAGTCCGACAGTGACCGCGTTTTAGGTCATGTAAGCCGCTATATTCTTCAACACTACAGGAAGAAGCTCTACAAGATAATTTATTCATGTTTTAGCAACACGAATAAGTTATCTTGTATAGCTTCTTCATACAAGGAAATATTATATTCTATTTATAAACAGGTTTCTGGGAAGCCTCTATATTTTGCAATTGCTTAATCAAAACTAGTAACTACTAGCATTTCAACGAATTAATTGTACACAGACCACAGACTACACAAAAAGCTAAACTCGAGATCTTCCTGTAGAAACAAAACAGATGGTCTTGCTAGGTAGATGTGACCGATGTGAGTTTGAGTGTCGCATCTTAATTTGCAAATGAGCTTTGTTAAAATTTTGGTGTATAATAAAATAAAGCATATTATTATCTGCAGGATAATTGACACACACATTATTACACATTTAATCTGATAATTGAAATTTGACAATTCATCCGCGTACATTGCGTTATTGAAGTTGTTGATCATGATCAGACGCATTTATCAAAGCTACTACGTAATGGATAAGGAATTTCCTTCAAAACACTTTCAATCACAATACTAGGGTATTGTAATTGGGTATTGTATTCTGATGGTTCAACTAAGTTATGGTGACGTCAAGTCTAGGATCAGGCAACGACAGTCGCAAAACTAGGCATTTTATTTAACTCACTGCGCAGTACGACGGCGTAATATCTGAAACCAAGTAACCTGAAAAGGGCATGATGATCGGTTCGGTAGTAATGCGAGGCGCATGCTTGTTTGTATACAATACATGCAAAAATGACAGGCTCAACTCAATAGCGGGGCCGCCCGTCTTTTTTGGCGAACATAATATTATGTGGACCTACTAATCTGGATGTCTCTGCCTATCCTATTTCTTAACTATGTTAGTCTAACCAGATGCAGCCGGATACCAGTATTTTTCATGGAGTGACTGCCTATCCGACCTCCTCAACCCATTTAAGGCTCCTACAAACCGACGCGATGCGCGACGTGAATCGCGCGCGACACAAAGGCACCGCTCGTTGCACGACTTGCGGTGCCTTTGTGTCGCGCGCGATTTTATCGCGTGTCGCGCCTTTTTGAAGGAGCTTTTACTGGGTAACACAGTAACACGATAGTGACGATAGGGTCGCTTTGTTTTTGCTATACTCCCAACAGGGGTTGGAGTATAGCAAAAACAAAGCGATCCTACTTCAACACTATCATCTTTCTCATTCTAACTCATAAATATTACTTTTTACTATCCGACGCCCGTCCCTTACCACTTCACTGAAATCCTTACTTTCTCAGTGACTGTGCTATTCTTTTAACCTTGTGTGAGATCACACTTCTCACGTAATACATATTAGTAAAGCACGCCTTCTAATAAATTATAAACAAAGGGATAATTATAATAAACGTATTATTGAAATCAATGTCAGACTTATGGGCTACTGACTACCCACCCGTAACGACTTTCAAAGATCTACGAATGACAGCCGGGACCAACGTTCCGAGTCACGGACGGGGTCTCGAATTCACGATATCGACGGCGAAGTGCCAATAACTCCTAACTGACAAAGTCAAAAATTTACACATACTGGAAAAAAACGTTCAAAAATAGACACGTTGTTTTAGTTGGAAGGTACATATTTCCACATTTTAATTTAATACTCTTGCAACTAAATATGCACTTAGGCGATTTCACTAAAACATGCGAATAACGCCTTTAAATTCAAAACTAAAAATAAGTTAATTTCTCAAAAAAAAAAACCGGTTAGGAGGTATTGGCACTTCGTCGTCGATATGTAAGTAACGGATGCCCCATCCAACAAATAAAATAAAATAATAATATGGTGTGGTATCAGCACGTTACCTAATTAAGTACTTTAACAATGTTTTTGATATGCGTCTAGATAGGTATCCTGAATCATAAAGTTTGTACGATATACGTATTTATAGAAAAACTGAGAACCTACATAATTTCATCAAAAAAAAACCTCATGCAAAAACGATACATTATGACGATGAAGCAGATAATTAAGTAGAATAAAGTTCAAGAACTACATTTGCATATTCGTATTATTGTAATGACACATAACTATCAACAGCAGTGACCTACTTTGGCACATAGCGAACACCTCTCTAATATTGCCTCTATGAATTTTGTTTTATTTAAGTATGTACATCAATTTTATTTCCTTACAAATTCTCCTTGTAGAATTGAAATGTTCTAAAAATAATTATGAAATGACTGCGGTTAGACTAGTCGTACAAGGTAAATTATTCATTTTAAACAAAATTATACCGTGTCATAATAAGTACTACGAATAATTGGAATATCTAGGTTCATAGAACCAACACAATAACATTGCACAAGTTTTATTTACATATCACTCTGTCCCCATTTCTATTCTACAGAAGTGCATCTCACTCTGACGTCACGAATGCGACATTGCACGCGCACATTTCCCGAGACGCTATCCAAAAACATCCACATGGCTTATTAGAATGCACATTAAGTCTTTTACGTGTTTTACATACAAAAATAGTCTGTTAATCATTTGACATACCTAAAAACTGGTTAAAATTGAAATAAACATACCGCTTTCAGAGGAACATTGGACAAAATATGATTTAGTTTTTAGTAAAATAACACCAAATTAATAATTACCTCGATTATTTAAAGAAAATGCAGATATTATTTTCTATAGGTATAGGTATGCTTTTAAATCAGTTAAAATCTCGCATCTGATCAAGTATGTCGTAATTTAAAAATATTATAGTACATAAATAATTATATTTTGGGTAACGCCCATGCCCAATTTATCCAACCCGTACTAAATGCCTTCTTTATCGAATTTTAGTGCTAAAATTATAATACCGTTGACCTATTAACCTGGCTTCCACTTTAGACCAAGTGATGCAGACCCAACACTATTCATACCCCTTCTACCTAGTTGAATACCCAACTTATTATTCTCACAATACAATATCCCTGGAATCCGGTAGAGGTGAATATGTGATCGAGTTTCATATTATTATAATAATGATGGAGAAAAAAATCTATGGCAATTTGTAAGACCACTTTTTTGTGCTGCCACTCAGAACAATTCATACAAGATATCCGAAAACATTATCTGATCTGAAAATAGAACCAAGTAAATTTATATTTTCGGTGACAATCATTTTTGGACAATTAATCCTAATCTCAGTAAGATTTTCTTAAAATATTACAACAATGTATGAACGTTAACGAGGCAAAAGGAGAATGTAAGAATCTTAGCAGGTGGCGTTCCTGTCTACCCCCATGGATAGAAGGCACGAGTTTATGTATTAGTATTACCATAAAATATTATGAGGGACACTCAAAATCAACTAAATAAGTATACCAACTTCAATATTACCAATACCTATTAGCGGTTAACGACACGACAACTTAGGCAATAAATAGATCGCGCGTTGTCTATCAGAAGTCAGAACACATTTCAATATAAACAATAATGCCAAGTCAATAACCTAACGCATTATACGCGTAAGTACAGTTAGTATAGAACTCATAATAAAAGCGTAAAGTGGTGCATACATTATCGTATCAACTGAGGTGATTCGGGTAATTCGTGTTAACTCCAGACCAAGGAGTTGGACAATTTGCCGTATTATTCGCTTGACAAGCCACTTCCTTGCTACGTATACGACCGTATTTATACGAGTGTACCTACAGAGGGGTTGACTAACAAGACGGTAACGGTAGACCACAATACCGCTGGATGGCACTTAATTGATTACTCAATGCCGTCCATGACGTACCTAAACCCAGTTAGCAGTAACCTGGGTTACGCATTGGCCTGTGATTTCATATTCCTATGGGAAGAACATATTGAGGGTTGTCGAACCTTAAATACTCAACTACAAATCAATTAGATAAACCTAATCAGAACGTTACTTGATAGTGTGCTCTCAAATAGTCTTACATTAGTGTTATCAACTTGGCGACATTACTACTCGGCAAACCTATTTATGAGTCATGTTGATGAATCAGACATTTGTGCAGTCATAATTGAATATCTAAAAGTTCGAGTTTGTATTGAAAACACAGCTGTATCGACAAGGTGTGAGGTTACCATGAATTCAGCATATGATTCTAGACTACACAAAATTTAAAAAAAATCCCCGGTTATTAAAAAAAAAATACTGTTCTATACAAAAGTGAAGACTGACACAGTCAAAATGGAACGACAGATTTTTTTAAATAACCGACGAATTTTTTTGCGCTTAGGATTCTAGAATCATAACAGTTTTTGAGTCGTTGTCCCTTACCTCGTGTATTGTCTTCGCAACTATAATACATATATTTTATAATGGTAGCGATTCCCTTGTTCACAAACTAAACTGAATTTAAGTTCAGTGCAAATTAATTTGACAGGACTAAACTAAAATTCATCTTCTGTCCTTTTCTTATTGAAATAGAAAAGGATGCACTGAATTTAAATTTAGTTTAGTTTGTAAACAACATAATCGGCACCAGTGTCTACCTTGTTATGATAAACAGTAGGAACTTTGTGCGTATGTGTGCAGACAATCGATAGAGCCATGTTGTTCTACATTTATAATCGTCACATGTTACTTTCACATGAGTTAACAAGTGATAACGGAAATAATCGGACACAGTGACATAGTGTGGCCAGTACTTTGAGAGAATAAGGAATGTTCTCAAACAAAGAGTTCATAGTTGTTGGAGTGACAGAGAAATTGGTTGTTTGGATGACCCAAAGCGGTTCATGTTGGATCGGGCGTAGGAATAAGTTTATCGGTTATGTACCTCGTTTATTAAATGTTTCCTGTGACGCCTGTTTGGTGAGAGTGGCCTTTTGTTCGGGACTTCGAATATCGCCTACGTTATGTTTTATTTTGTTGTTAGCATAAGTTCTTGGGTTCGATTCGTAGATCGGGCAGTGTTACTGGGTTTTTCGTTCAAAAATTTTCCAGAAACATACCAGAAACATCTAGATATGTGTCCGGTTGATGGCAATAGTCTCGCCCCCTATTACATGGGACTTACACATAATTGGCGAAATGTGGGGGTGTACCTACTTACAGTACCCGGCGATAAATATTGCACATCGACCTTTACCTTTTTTTGGTATTTTATACAAAGAATAAAAATAATATCAAAAGAAGCAAATCATAATTGTTTTAACAGCTCCTAATAGATACCAGACTGTTTGTATTTCGTGCGACAGAGATAACGCTCTACGAAGCCGAAATTAGCCGATTGTCTCTTTCCAAAGGTCGATATGCAATATTTATCGCCGGGTACTGTACTATAGGTACCTCTATAACCCTTCGGGGATTATAAGCCTGGTGTTATGTTATGTTGTTTATATTAGTGCAAGGCATCTCAGTCTAGACCTTTACATTGTAAAAGCGCAAGATCGAGCTCAGTGGACAAGATTTGGTATAAAAGTGGTTCTTGCCTAATAAATAATATTTTAAAAGAAAGCAAAGGGCGTCAATGAACTTATTAGTTTAGAACTAAACACTCCTTTGTTGCCTCATAGCTAGCGTCGAGTACCTACGCGATATAATATTATCAGCTGATAACGCAAACACCATATGCAAATTTTATGAGTGTTTCTCCACACAACATTCTTTTGACCTAGCAAAGGTGGCATAGGACTGATTGATGGGCAATCATTTCCTTCAAGGCATTCCTTTGTTTCTACTTTATTATTGACAATTTTTGTTTTCCTAGTAATGATGTACAAAGAGTTGGAAAGACATAATAATAATGTTGTTGTTGTCATTACCATGACAGACAGTGTTTTGTTTTTATCTAACGACGCACATACGTAGATTTTAATGAATTAGGCGGCCAAAAGCTATTTTTCGAAAAACAATATAATAATGATTTAACCATTTACTCAGGTAGTGAACAGTTCCAGGTATAAAACGACAGCCCTTCCAACGGTCGTCGATGCGCATGAGGTAACCCTCGAGTAGTCGGAATCCGATAGTCGCTTAACGTGTACGTGTCTGTTTTCGACAGCGTTCCCAAACTAATAACTTCTAAAGTGCATAATTATTGTTGAAATAATTGTTTTCAAGTGAAAGTTATGGATTACAATAATTCAGGTAAGGACCTATGTTTTACAACAATAATATACTTGATTGTCGTTTTTCTTAATATACTTTTAATTTGTCAAAGATAGCTCTATCACATGTGCATTTTTTTTGTATTTTAAATTTTTTATAAGGGTTTTTAACTTACTTAAGGGTCCGTCCCTGTAATAATTTATTTATTTCTCAATACTTAACATATTTGTCCATATAACGACAAAATAATTAGCCGCGGAAACCCGCGCTTTTCAAAATTGAGAGCAACTGAATGTTTCAAGTCAAAATTGAGCAAAATGGCATTTTGCTGCTTTTTTATTTTAAATCAATTTACTTTTTGTTTTAGGTCCGTCTGGTGCTTTGGGTACTAAAGTAGTGACTCGGAAATATTTGTTTGACCAGATACAAAAACAAAATTTCCCAAGCTTAAGGTGATTGGATACCGACGCTTTTTCATACATTCTATCGGGGTACAAATCTCGATACCTAAACGATTTTTGCAGAATAAAAGCACGTACATTAAGTGTTTATGATCTATTATTGACGCATATCGTAAAAAACTTATAAAAAAAACACTATTTGTAGGATATTTAAGCCTGACAAAAAACGATAAATCTTTGTATGTGTGCGCGGACGGAGGCACGCCCTCTACAGGATATTTCAAGAACCATCGAGAAACAGATCAACATTTTTGCTAAAGTTATCAGTTATCATCATTAGATGGCGTTGTTTGTCAACGGATGGCCAATTTTATAACATGCGTGATATTGTTGACAAGTTTCGGATCGTAGGTTTAATTCAGGCAATTTTATCACAACCGATGTCAGATGTAGCGAAAAGATTTAGTGAGCTGGTGTATTTTGTTAATTAGGATTCTCCTTTAATATATTTAAGTAAATTTAGATTTAAACCATTGTTATGTAGTAGTAAGTGTACGGCATGATGGGGTTGACGTATCCAATGGGATAAAAACCCCAAATTAATTTAATAAAAGATTATAAAAAAAAAAAAAAAAATCTAGGTACCTACCTATGCTGTATAAAATATAACTCACACACACACAGTGTGTGTGTGAGAGTTATTACTTAGTGATAGGATTATCTGCGATCTACCCTGGGTTCGATATTACTGTAATGAATGTCTAAGTTTAAGTAAATACCTACATGCATTTAGTAAGTAGGTACTAACTTACACTTGAACTGTCTTCGAGAAATTTTCTGAATTAAGAGTCCATCCATATGATGCTGTTTTGGTGATATTGAGCGATCTGGATATCGGTATCTGTAAGACTTTAGAGTTTGCTATTTGGACACATTAAACTTGGACTTATAATCTTTAAATTTGTTGAAGCAAAAACACGATTGGATAAAAAAATCTCGATAAAAAAATAACGAAAAAACCTCGTTTTGCACTTATGTTGAGTTAGATCTCTGAAACCCTATGGAATTAAATGATGACTTTTAAATTTGTAGATAGGTAATAATATTATCTCAAATCGTGACCATTTATTTTTTTATTTTTCTACTCGTTCTTCTCGTAATTAGCAATTAAGTGATTTGGCGCTTGCGTCATTTTATTTTTATTTATTTTATTTTACGCCAGCACGTCAAGCTACTACAATCTGTAAAATTTCTTTAATAGATTTTCAACTTTATCACTGAAGCATAAGGTTCAAAGTTGAATGGGAAAATTTTACAGTTTCGGGTAGCTTGATGTGCTGGCGTCTGTACCTAACTACCGATTTATATAACGGTATCAATTTTTTATTTCCTTAGCTACTTAGGTATTTCGAATGTCTATTGCCTAGGGAAAAAAACGTAAGTAAATTTTTAATCCCCGTTAATATTTTTTTTACCTGGCTCGTTGGTCTAGCTTGATACGTAGCCGTGTGTGCCTACCTATCTACCTATATAATGCGGGTAAAAATACAATAAGTATCAAAATAATATCATCCAAGTTCAATCATTGATATTTTTACTAATTACTTAATATTACTTATTCAAACTGATGAATTTTATTTAAAGAAAAAAAATCTTTCCAAATCAAAATCAAATCCTTCCATCCATCCGTGATGGCTTTCTCTTTTTTAGGGTTCCGTAGTCAAAAAGGAACCCTTATAGTCTCGCCATGTCCGTCCGCACTTTAGTTCAGAGGCTCTTAGTACTATTAGTGAACTATAATTTGGCATGGATATAATATGTACCTACATTATTAATCACGCCGACAAAGTGGTAAAATAAAATCTTGAAAATAGCTATTTATTCACCAAGGGGAGTAATCTGTACTTACCCTCGAGTGATATATACTGCTTTATACTACACTTGTTGTACTACATTAATAAATTGCTATCATTGTCACTGGAATCACTCATTTTAACTTGTGATTTACACCGCCAAACTTTAAACTTTACCAAGAAAATTGTTTCTACAAAATACGTCAACCAAAAATAAGTCTTTTTTTTTTAATTTTAGCGCGTCAAACAGTTTTCGCGCCAAAAGACGTTAAGCCGCGTCCCCACTAGAGCCGCGCGGCTCGGCCTCGCGTGCCATGCGGCTCTAGTGGGGACGCGGCTTTAGAGAAAGTAAGTTGGAACCTGCGAAACGGGGCGTCCGTTTCGCAGGTTCCAACTTATGCGTGTGTTAAAGCGAGAGAGTGTTATAAATCCCTCGCACTATCGCATAGAGGTTTGAAGTTTGGCGGCCTTATCGGAATGTATGCTACCTGCTTTAAAAGTTCTAGTGGCCAGTACTTTTTATGGTAAAATTAAATCGTTTGATTGCCAACGTCATCAAGACTTAAAAACAAAAACAGCATGTGTGCAATTCACACGTGGTAGAAGTGAAACCTTCAAATCATTATACAATCCATCCATCCATCCATCCTTCCGTCCATCCATCCATCCATCCATCCATCCATCCAAACACTCAAAACAATCAAAAACACTCAAAAACACTCAACAACACTCAATAACACTCAACAACACTCAAAAACACTCAAAAACACTCAACAACACTCAATATCACTCAACAACACTCAAAAACACTCAAAAACACTCAATAACACTCAATAATACACAAAAACCATCAATAACACTCAATAACACTCAAAAACACTCAATAACACTCAAAAACACTCAAATACACTCAATAACACTCAAAGACACTCAATAACACTCAAAAACACTCAAAAACACTGTTTAATGCTTTCTGTCTCATTTTATACCACGTTAAATCTTATATGTCTCTTTTTAATGTCGCTTTTTCGTTTCATAAAATTTCAAGTCACAACGATGCTAAAGAAGTTTTCACTTCAAAAACAAAACGCGTTAGTAATGAACGCATTACTACCCTGATTTTCAGGGCAGTAATGAAATTCCATACAATATAACTGCCTAGATTTTTGAGAAGGTTTAATGAACAGCTTTCAAGCCTTTTAGTGGGGTAGTATTGGTACACTTACTAAGCAAGTGTAGTATAAAAAATTTTTTTAGGCTATCTCCTCTACACGTAAAGTGGGGGGATGTATATTTTTTCTCGTCTACCCATGGTACCGTTGGATGGTCTTTAAAAAATCTTGCGGGTTTGTGAAAACCATTTTTCGATTTAGGGATCAGTTTGTGAAATACACTGGCCTGCAAAACTAAGTAATACATTTTAAAATTTATATTTTTTCTACACTATAGAATTCAGAGATTTAAAATAAGAAACGTTTTGTAGCAAATTTTATCGGCTTTCATTGAAACTAGTAAACTATACATTAGTAACATTTTTAACTTAAAAAATATCTAAAACAATAAAAATTGCCATTTTTAGTTTAGTGTCAAAAATACAGTACAGTGCAGTTACATGTTATTAAATTTTTAATAACTGGTATTGCCTCCTCGGGCTCTGACTACAGCTTCGAGCCGGTTTGGCATACTGAACACGAGGTTTCAGGGCTGATGTTGGGGAATATTCTCCCATTCTTCAATCAGGGCCTGTTTTAGTGTCCTGCGGGTGGTAGGTGGTGGTCTACGGCTTCTGACTAGCGTCCCTAGCTCATCCCAGCCGTGCTCAATCGGGTTTAAATCAGGACTTCTTGATGGCCAAGCCATCACGCTGATACCTACCTCCTGAATATACTCTTGCACAACCTGAGTCGTGTGAAGCCGGGCATTATCATCGATCCGTCACCCATATTTGCTAAATACGGCCCTGCATACTCGTTGAGAATCTCTTGGGCATAACTTTCCCCAGTCAGAGTGCCACTTTCTATGGCCACTAACTCTGTGCGACCTTCTGAAGATATGCCAACCCATACATGTACACTGCCTCCACGCTACTGGACTCTTCCTGAGAAGCAGTCTTGAAGGTATCGCTCACCAGGCCGCCTGTAGACACTTCGCCTTCCATCGAAAGTGTAAAGTGAGAATCGAGACACATCTGTGAACAAAATTCTTGACCACTCTTCTTCATCCCACTGTATGTGTTCACGGGCGTATCGCAGTCTCGCTACTCGATGCTCTCTCTCGAGTTTAGGGCCACTCGCTGGTCTTCGGGGTTTCAGATTTGCTTCAGCAAGTCGTCTTCTCACTGTACTGTCACTAATGTAATCCCTTCGGGTCTGAAGAAGCTGTTGCTGGACTTCAACTGCATTAAGGTGGCGATTTCTCAACCCAGTGGAAACAATATAACGGTCTTCTTGGGCACTAGTACGCCTTGGTCAGTCATTACAAGGTCTCCTCAGATGGTTTCCAGTCTCTTCGTACCTTCGCTTCACCTTCTGGACCGTTCGTAACGTCACACCCACCATTCTTACAGTACAACGCATACTGATGCCTAGTTCCAGAAAAGTCATGATCCTAGCACATTCTTCAGGTGAAAGAGGCATGATAAATAAAATGTACGTGCTGTTGTCTAACTTGGCTTTTGTAACAAGACTCATCGATCAAGAAAAAGTTTGAAAACAAAAACAGAAACAAAAAATTATTGGTAAAATTGTAATTCGAAAAGGATTATTTTTCTTTTTAAAGCTCTTTTCAGCCATTTCTTAAAAGAAGGTTCTCACTATGAAGTTTTTATATACAAAATTAAACTCTTTTTTCGAGTCCTTTGTATTTCGAAAGTATATCTTCTGCACTTAAAAAGTTATTCCAATTTTAAAAGTATGATACTTAGTTTTGCAGGCCAGTGTAATAAGCTTTAAAGTGCTGATTTTTGTTAAAAACAAGTCCTTCTAAGGCTAAATGGTTGTTTTTCGATATGTGAAAAAATTCACGGTAGTAGTATAATGATGTTAAAATGAAAACTATCACAGCTACGTAGGCTTTACAAGTTTACGAGTGAGAACATGATTTTCAACTACAGTGTTAAGTTTGTTCTTGGCATAAATTCATTCCAACTACGGAATCCTTCATTGTGCGTATCTATTCCATTTCATTCTGTATAAGTCTCGATATTCTCGGGAATTTCCGAGACAGTGTGTGAGTCTTGAAAACTAGTCCCAGAACTTGGGACTGGAAGCGCAATACTAAGGTTACTTTTTATTCAGGTACCACGTGAGCAAAGCCAAATGCTACTATTCAAAAAGTTTAAAATCTTATTGTTTCAACAAATCCAAAACGACGACGTGGACGAAGTGAACGACGATGATGAGCTCGAAGACTTGGTTTATGAGAATCAAAGGTAGGTAATAGAAATGAATGCATAGATAATATTGCAGTTCTCGCATTTTTACTGACTTCAAAAAGGAGAATATTCTTTATTTGACGGGTTTTAGGGTTCCGTACAAGTTCTGTCAAGTGGCATATTATATGAAAGAGCTTTGGCCATGGGAAAGTATCGGAGCTATTCAAAAATATACTACTATTTCAGAACATTCACGCATTGCTATTATTGTCTGCTTTATATTTATGTAATAAAATGCATTAATCTTGTAGGTTTCCAGACGAAGAGGACAGGTCAGTTAGAAATCAATGAAGATTCAGACGAAAGAAGAATGATAGACCTTAAATTTTATTTTAAAGAATTAAAAACCATTTCTAGCTACTCAACAGCCTTTGGTTGCGGTATAAATAATTTGGAGTTGATAGGGGAGAAAAGGTTAGGCTTGATTTCAAAATTCAAATTCAAATGCAATACAAATGATTTTCAACTACAATGTTAAGTTTGTTCTTGGGATAAACTCATTCCCAACTACGGAACCCTTCATTGTGCGTAGTTCGACACGCACTTGGCCGGTTTTTTTGACAAGCCTAAAGATACAAATGGGGATGATTTATTTTTTTCAATGCACCCCCTCTTGATGGGTATAATTGAATAGGTCTGTTTAAACGAAGGTAATATTTAATACATCACTTTTTTTCAGTTATACCGTTTGCGAAATATGGCCCGCCAAATTGCCTGCCTTGCAATGCCAGGGGGCGTTGCAAGGCACTGCAGTGCCCCCCACCCTCCCTGCCATTTCTAACCTAGAAACTTCCACGTTGCTAAAACTTAGTAAAAACTCTTTTAAAATAATTTCGCGAACAATGTGATTATAACTTTTCGAATAATAAAGATAAAACTGCAAAATAGACAATAGACGTCCTAGTTCAAAGGTTTGCCTTTAGAAAAAAAATACCATAGCAAACAATACTCTTTTAATAGCTATTTGTTTACATCATAAAAAGTATGTTACAGTCGTTTGTAATTACAGCTACGGAACCCTATATTATGCATGGCCCGACTTGCTTGGTCGATATTTTTATTTATAAGGAAACATTATTTTGTTCTAGGTACATGCATGGTTATGTTATGAGTTTATTTTTGTTTAGGGAACATTACTTTTTGTTATTACGGTAATACGATATTTGTAATAAGTACATACCTTCGCATATTGCACGTCGCGTAATTTTTTGAAACCTCTTTGTCTTTTATTTTTTATGGGATTTTTATTGTTATTGTAATGGTATTATATATTCTGAATATACATAAGTATTAAATTGTTTAATAAATAAACATTGATGAATATTTACATAACATTTTATTTCATACTAACCTTTTAGGTAAGTATATAGATTGAGTACCTACGCGAGGGTAAAATAAGGGATCAGTCTATATAGTCTCGAGTCCACGAAAAAAAACCGGCCAAGAGCGTGTCGGGCCACGCTCAGTGTAGGGTTTCGTAGTTTCCCGTCCGTCACAATAAGTGTTCCCACTTATGAGTTTAACACTTTTAAACTCCATAAGTGGGAACACTTATTGTGAAAAAGAATTATCTATGATTTGACTATGATTATTACGCGAACATAATGGATGTATCCATTATGTTCGCGTAATAATCATAGTCGATCATAGATCTTAAAATATTCGGATTCGATTTTAATAATTCTTTTTTTGTTTTTGTTTGAAAAAAGATACGTTCAGGATAATAAAATATGTAAACGAAGTTTAAAAAATGCTTGCATAGGTATACGATTATACTACAAACTTAGTCCAGAAATTATTTTGTACAACTTTTTGTCTTTTTTGTACAAAAACTGTTGTTTTCATCAAGTTCAAAATAATTTTCCTAGAAATTCCTTATAAAGATCTACTTTTCAGATTTTTTTCATATTTTCTAAACTTATGGTTTAAAAGTTAGAGGGGGGGGACACATTGTTTTTTACTTTTGGAGCGATTATTTCCGAAATTATTGACATTATCAAAAAATGATTTTCGTAAACCCCTATTCATTTTTAAATACCTTTCCAACAATATATCACACGTTAGGGATGAAATTAAAAAAAAAATCACTTCCCACTTTACATATAGGGGGGCTACCCTAATAAAACATTTTTTTCCAATTTTTATATTACCATTTTGTCGGCGTTATTGATATACATATTGGTACTAAATTTCAGCTTTCTAGTGCTAACGGTCACAGAGATTAAGCGAGGACGGACAGACGGACAGACAGACATGGCGAAACTATAAGGGTTCCTATTTGACTACGGAACCCTAAAAACACGAGCTTCTAAATTTCGAAACTCGCGTCTCGCCCTAGTACCTATTTACCTACTGTTGGTGGTATGTCAGTTTGTAGGTCTATGAACGGAGCTTCCAATAATTATGTATGTATACCGACAATGAGCTCGTTTGTTTAGCTGTGTTATCCTTTACACATCGATCCGTCGTACCGTGGAAATACTTCCGTGAATTTGGACTTTATTTGAATGCCTTATTTTTTTGCGAATACATTTTTATTGCCATACGAATCAAGTTCAAATTCACGGTCCGTCTCCGGCACAGATCGCTGTTGATCAGCTGGGCGGCCGGGGCACCGCGCCCGCGGGCGGCGAGCGGCGACGCGATCGACTCCGCAACCCGCGCTCTCTCTATAATATATCTATACCTATATATATCTGGTACCGCAAGTACCGCAACCAAACGCTGTTGAGTGGATAGAAATGGTTTTTAATTCTTAAAAAAAAAATAAGGTTTATCATTCTTCTTTCGTCTGATTCTTCATTGATTTCTATCTGACGAGTCCTCTTCGTCTGGAAACCTACAAGATTAATGCATTTTATTACATAAATATAAAGCAGAGAATAATAGCAATGCATGAATGTTCTGAAACACGATTACCCTAATCCATGGTCTGGGGTTGAAGAATCCATAAACTTGATATTTACTAGCTAGAAGTTCATGCACGGGGCGGCGGAGGAGGTCCAAGGTAGGTCTAAGTACAAACTATTTACCTATTTTTTCCCTAAGCTATAGGCATGAGTCCGATATATCAAAACGAATTCAAAATCCGATTTCATACAAAAATCGATTTCTAAAACTTGAAGATTGGATTTCAAAAATCTACCTAGCCGAACCAAACGCTAACGATCTACGATCAAACGAATCGACAATAAAATCACTAGATCATCAATTCATCACCAAACGAAATCCAAACGCAAACTAAAACAATAGGTTTGCGTTTGGATTTTGTTAGAAATTCGCTTTCTCTCTTTCTAACTAAACCTAACTTAGCGGAGTAAAAAAGATAGCGCGAATTATGTGATTTAGATTCTCGGAAATCTAACGGACATTTTAATGCGATCAATATCATCTTTACTGCTAAGTATTTAAAGACTACATTTTCGAGATTATACGTTGATGTATTTTGGTTTATGGTTCAATGTTTCTTGGAACTAGAAAAAATGTATGTACAGTTCGTGCCACGTAAGAAGAGACTTGACCCCGCCTCCCCACCTCTTTCCGCCGCCCCGATGACGCCCGGTCCCCGTCCCGCACCGGGCGTCATCGGGGCGGCCTCGGGCGGCGGAAAGAGGCGAGGGTGGCGGGGTCATGTCTCTTCTTACGTGGCACGAACTGTACCTACCTAATGTTTGACTTGGCGCTATGGAAATCAGATTTCTAAAAACGGATTTTGAAATCTGAAATCAGATAAATATCAGTTTGCGTTCAAAACCAAAAACGATTCACCGTTGCGTAGGTTGAATAATTGAATTAAAGTGGAGTCATTTTAATAGGTAACATTTGACAATTCATCAAATATTCAACAACGTAACCTTGTAACGGCGGGCATAAAATAACATATTTTTTCGTTTTGTTAGAACTGCACAATTGCTTACCTTTTTTCAATTACGATTACATATTTATTGTAATAATGACCGATACGAGTAATTTTACGATTTGCTTTCATTAATAAACCATTCTAAACATAATAAACAATTTCTGATCTAAAGAACTGAACGTCGTTACAAGGTTACGTCAGTTAACCATTTTTCTTTTTAAACACTAGGGATGTTACTCTAAAAATCGAAAGCTGATAAGTAGAATCGAATGCAATGGCGACTTGTGAAGAAATATCACCATAAATTAATAACCACGTTGTGATTATAATAAAACATTTATTTATTATTCTTTTAACTAACTAGGTATAAAAATACAAAAAATAATGAAATAGAAAAATCATTGATGTTAGGTACAATTTAGGTGGTATGTTGCTGGCAACACCAGTGCCTGTCGATGACGCCATGTCATGTCGCCATTACATGACGCAGTCTTTTGTCCCTTCAGTACTGCTAAAATGATGTCTCTGCTAAAAACTGCGTGTGCAGAAGTCACTACAGAAGACTGGAAAAAAGTCGTAGAGAAAACAAAGAAAATAATTTTACAAGATTTTGAACGAGATGTGAGAATAGACAATATTATTGAAAATGAATTAATAATATCTCTGAGTGCTGACAGCAGTGATGAAGATGACAATACTTTTAACAGTTCTGATAGTTCAACTGAATAAATGCAATTTTTTTGTTAAATTGTGTACTTGTCTTATTTTGCTCCTTAAATTTACGAAAAAAATAATAATAATGGGACAGGGATTCGCCTAATGATTTTTAAAATTCGCATATGTTTCAAGTCCGTATCGATTCATTCACTTTAATCGATGTTTATAAGCAGGTCACCTCACTATGAGGATAAAACTGACAGACGTCAAATGTTACCTATTAAAATGACTCCACTGTACCTATATTTAATTCTTGTGAAACCAGCATCAAATCGAAAAGGTAGGTACAGGAAAGCGAATACACAGATAAACGATTTGTTTTTTCTTAGTATGTATTTGCGCTTTTCAGTGTTATTAGCACACAGTGCGTCAAGGTCAACGTCATTCTCAACTGGCTAGGCGTCTCGCCTACTGAAAACCATTCGTTCAGAAACTGAACTGCAAAACTAATTCAAATAAGAATACTTTTATTATTCATTAGGTACAAGCAATACGAAAACGTTATTTCAATCAATATAAATAAATGTTTAGCGAACAGTGAAGCAAGAGTGAGGCAAGTAGGTACAGTGCGTGCCACGTAAGGAGAGACTTGACCCCGCCACCCCCGCCTCTTTCCGCCGCCCCGATGACGCCCGGTGCGGGACGGGGACCGGGCGTCATCGGGGCGGCGGAAAGAGGCGGGGAGGCGGGGTCAAGTCTCTTCTTATGTGGCACGCACTGTACCTACGACGTCTTTTTAATTTTTGAACGTACGGACGCCAGCTGCACATCAACCTACCCGAAACTGTCAAATTTTCGCAATCAATTTTGAACTTTATGCTTTAGTAATAAAGTTGAAAATCTATTAAAGAAATCTGACAGATTGTAGTAACTTGATGTGCTGGCGTCTGTACATATTACTATATTGTGCCTTGTGAACTACATTTCAATACGTGAAACGTGCAGTGTGCTCCACCTAAATATATTTCCGCTAATTATTAGGTATAGTAAAGTTTATTAGGGTAAGAAGTGTTTTATTATAACAAGTTATAATAATATTCGCATGATGTCGATGATGAATTGATGATGTACGACGTATTTTAAAACTGACGTAAGTATTTTATTAGTATCATAAATAATAAATATAAATATTCACACTAAAATTGAACGACCACGGACCTTGATATTTTAAAGACTGTGACAAGGAGTTGATCGTACACGTTTGTAACATCACACTAAAGAATAAACTTCGACTCAATTTTTTAAAATCACCGACCATAAGCTTATTGTATTGAAAATTCTGTTTGCACGATGTAGGATTTTTGATTATAACTTCTTTGTTTTTGAGAAATTGTTAAGTAATTTTATGTCATTAATTGTGTGACTACTCTACAAACCTATACTATACTTGTTTTATTAAAATTGTGATATAGTTTAGCTGTTTTCCCGATTTTTAGAAATCATATAAATTACTTTTACAACAGCGCCATCTAGCAAACTGTATTATCTAATATTTAAATATAATTGGATAATTTATGGTGTTGAAAAGGTCGCCAATCATGATATGAGCCTTTATGAAACAAAATAAAAATATATAAGTATTCTTTTCTTCAGTTTTTACTTTATTGAATGAAAGATGGTTATCATAAAAATCTTTTATTTCAATTAACGCCATCTATACATACTTATTTCAAACCAAGTTTATGAATTCAACGCCATCTAATTTTATCGAAAGTAAAACTATTTTACTGTACATGTGTGTGTAATCAAATAAAGTGAAACGGCTAAACGTTTAGAGGTACAAATCTTTGTATGAGACGAGTTATCAAGCAAAGTGAATATCTCAAAAAATTAAGTTAATACTCTAGTTGACGCATGTAATGAAGTTGTCCCTCAAAGATTTCTGAGTTAGGCGTAAAAATTGAAAATGTACGAATTTGCGAATGTGCTGCCATCTAGCGAAAAAGTAGCTGGGAGATCAACTATTCAATACCCTTAAGTGAAAAACTCTATTTTTATGAAAATTATCTCTTGAATCGTTATGGAGACACCGAAAATGCTAAAAAGTGTTTGAAGAACTATTTTACTTATGTGAAAACCGAATTTAAGCAAAGATGGTTGAAAGCCAATACACACGAAGAAGTTTTTCTTAAAAACAACCAATCTTGGTTAGATGGAACTTTTGTGATTCCAATAGAATCGCCCTCTCCTCAAGGTGACCAACTAAACCTTTTCGAGATTTAAGTGCGCGCAGCAAAAGAAGGAAAACGGAAGAAGTCCGCGCCACTTTAGACGATGAAGTCATTGTCCACGCTGCACAATCAGTCTTGCAAACTACTGGGCACAGGGATGCCTCCAAAGTTCTTAAAGAAATAACAAATTCACCAACTCGAGCGAGTAAATATAGAAATGCCTATTCTAAGGTGAATAAGAACGACGAATTACCCCCGCTGACGCTTCTACAAGCACTCGATATGTACGTGGAAGCGGATCTTACTAGACGGCAATACGAAATAATAAGGGCAACAAATCCAAGACACTTCCCTTGCTACGATCTTTATTAAAGGTGAAACAAGAATGTTATCCGCCAAAAGAAACGTGACCATGATTATTACGGCTACTTCCGCAGAGAGCAACTTACAAAGCCTATTGGATCTTACTGTGATGCGAAATTAAAAAAGACAAATTAAAAAACCTTCTTGCAAAGCATTCCTTCCAGAAACAATAGAAATGTTGATGTCTGCCGAACCAAATAGAGAGTCAATGGAGGAATGCTCTCAAAGTGAGAGTGATATTTAGTTTTGTTTATGTTTATATAGGTGTAGGTAGATATAGGTGATGTAATTATACCTTATTTTTATTCATTTAAAATATTATTTGAACTTTCGTTTTACTTTTTTGAAAATTGCTACTATATTTGTGTATAAAACTTGTGTAATGAAATAAAAAAAATATTTTTGAACTGAAAAGAGTTTATTTTAATTTAATATAGTACGTGGAACTAATTAAAACCAAAAAATATTTTTGGCCGCCTAAATAATTAAAATCTACGTATGTGCGACGTACGACGAACGAACTTGTTTTGGTGACTTTCACTGTGGTCAAAATATTTTATTCTTTTGTTATTTAGCAGCTGACATTGGTAATCAAAGGTTTCCTAACGACATTATTGACCAAAATCAATATAAGTCTACCCAAAATTCATAAGAAATGATAAAA
The DNA here is from genome assembly GCA_927399505.1 of Luperina testacea. Lineage (NCBI taxonomy): Eukaryota > Metazoa > Arthropoda > Insecta > Lepidoptera > Noctuidae > Luperina > Luperina testacea. Next base: position 8,109,799 of record OV656768.1, on the reverse strand, counting down.
AATTAAATACTCACATCTTTGGATTGTTTGGTAGCGAACATGTAGTCTCCTTTAATCTGAAAGTCTTTGGCTTCTTCGAACAGTATCTCAGCATTGACCAAGTCAGTTGGGTCGCTAGCACTGAACACTGTACTCGTGCCATCTGGCTTCCAGCGCTCCATGTAGAAGACCTTCGAGAAACTCGGGCCGGAAGACCAGAAGAACGACTTCACGAAACTTTGGATCATCTTGAACGTCTTACCGCCGTCCAATGTCAGGTATAGCTAAAGAAAAAGAAGTGCACTTTTTAAAATATATCGAAATGAGAGGGGTCCTAAAATAAACTACTTTAGAAACAAGAATGAATTGCCAGTCATAAAAAAATTACTAAATAATACAAACTGATTTTAAAGTCATTTATAAAAATGGCTGAATGGACATAACTTTTATGACATTAAAAATATCCTTAACATGTAAATATAAAATAATAATTATGTTCTATAGTAGTATTATTATCAATGGTTAATTGAATTGAATTAATGCAAATGTTTGTGATATAATATATTATGACGAATTGATCGAAATCGAATGTTTATACTATTAAAATTATGTACCTATAAATTATTTTGCATGCAATTGATACAATTTTTGTTAGCTAAACATGTGGACATCATACATAAAAACTAGACTGTCTTTATGACTATCTTTATACCATGTTTAAAGAAATAAAGACTTATCTAAAAATAACTACATCCATATTCCATAATGTGCATTCAACCATTAAGATTTGTCCTAGCCGCTTAACGATCAAACAGCGGTGTATAACCGTATGATTGGTGATATCCCTTCAGTCATGTCCTCAGTTATTGTACCACTCACAGGCAGATACAACTGCCCCCCGATCCAGAATTTCTGAATCACGAATCAAAACAATTAAATAGGTCGTTGGTTTGCAATTGATCGTAATGGCAATGATTTGATATCAAGTCTCGATTCGATTTAATAAATTACTGGCAATTCGACTCGATTAATGAATTAAAATAATATGTATCATAAAACTGGAGGTATAGTGTCTCATCGGTCGAACGACTATTAGATGTTTTTTTGACGTGACAACGTCCAATAAATCGATGAAGCTGGCTGCACATACGAAAAAACATGACTCATGTAGAGTTACCTCGCGGCCTTGCTCTGTAGCGTTCCATGGCGGCTTGAAGTGCAAGCGAATATTAACAAATGCAATGCAACTATTCCATCAGTATTTTCTTATGACGTTGTCACGTTCAACTATCGTTAGTAAACGGACTTTACAGACAACCGATTTTTTTTGAGGTTCTGAATCAGCCTTGTTAGAGAGCGAATTGCAATTTTACTATAATAATTTATGATAGTTGCAACCTGGAGCGTGGGGATCGGCACAAGAAAACACGAGGCCTAGGCAGTGGGTGAAGTTAGGCTGTTGGAGTTGTGGAGGATGATGACACTTACTTTTCTATTGCTGTCAACTTTGTCCAAAATGACGTATTTGTCAGGAAACTCCTCGTCAAAAGAGAGCTCGCTGGGGTGGAAGACCAAGTCTGATCTATGGATGTTGATTCCACCGTCGCTCGTATAGAACAGCTTCTTATTCGTCGTGTCCACGAATACGACCTGCGAAGAGAAATGCAACATGAATTTAAAAGTAACAAGAGCCAATCTAATAAGAGTGATTGTTTGCGTCTAAATGATTTTTAGTTTGTATTAGCCGACAGAGTAATTTTATTTCCTTACTAGCTGCTGCGCGCGACTTCGTCCGCGTGAAATTTCACCCCCCCCCCCCATTTACCCTCTTAGGGGTCGAAAAATCTTTCTTAGTGGATAACTGCTCTTCAAAAAGAACACACCCTCCGAATTTCAAGTCTCTAGGACTAGCGGTTTAAAATTTAAAAGGCTGTGCGTTGATATATCAGTCAGTCAGGACTTTGAATTTTATACAACGTGTAACGTTAAATGCGCAAAACCTCTTAAAAGATCATTGTACTCATCATTATGAACAACTTTTACTATGGAACAAAACATGATATCGCAAAAAAAAAATCAGCTGTTTAGTACATTTTGACGAGTTATGCGAGCATAAATGTAGGGAACAACTGAATTTTTTTTCGCGACATCAGCTTGTATTCCATAGTAAAAGTTGTTCATAATGATGAGTTCAATGACCCCTTAAGAGGTTATGCATTAATTACGGGACTGTATAGTATTAACATTATTGAATTTTGTATGAATTTATACAATATTTATGGTGCCATGGTGGAGATGAATATATTAATTATCTTTAATTTTAGACCATGATTGCCTTGCAGTTGTGATTCGTAATTCATTTGATTAGTACCAGAGAAACAGCAGTATGTATTTGTAAAAAATGCGATAGCGTCCTTAAGTATTAACTAGAATCTAAAAGTGGAGTTAATTCCAGTTCTGTAGTTTCTAGGTATGTTGAAAAATTAACATATTTTATTAATCATGTTTGCCGGACATCGGAAGCTGGGGTAACTTCTAGGTATAATGAAAAAACATGGAGGAAGTTTGTATGACGTCATCATGACTAACCGGATCGTAATCGCTATTGCAGTGTATACTTTATCAAAATTAATTAATATTTTCATCCGAATTCCGGTATTTTATACATCATTGCGAAAATACAGGAAATTAGTGTGAAATAAATTAATGGATTAATAATAATGGCGATTTGTGGTATAATAAAAATTGTTTAGAAGCATAAGTCGGAGCGAGCAAGAGTGTGTAGGTATAGCTAATTTCTTTAAAATACCGTAGCATTCATTACGTTCATAGTTTTTGCCCAGAGACTACCTAGCGTATGGCACTCGTGGGTTGCAGCTGAAAATCAGCGTCAGATGTGATGTCATCTGACATTATGCTAAGCTGAGCCCCTTTTGGCATTATAATCTTTGTTTTCTGTTTTTGTAGTTTTAAGGTGTATTTATTTCGCTGTAATGCCAATAAACGCATTTTTCATTCTTTCTTTAGGTAACAGACGAATGACGTTCGAACTTGGTACGGGGCTAACAGCTGATGCGGTTCGCACTGTATATAATCTGTTTGTCTATTGCCAGCAGACACTTTCTAGACGAATACAAGGCCAATCCCGTTATTAAAAACGTTCAAAAACTAGTCGCTATCGCCAATCTCATCTCAGCGACAATCAATGTCAAAAACTTGTTGGGAAATTAGGTAGGAGGTATTTTTGACAGATTGAGACTGAGTTCAGACTGCACGTTCTTAAAATTACGAGAATTGCCCCTTAGATTTTGTACGGAACGTACCATATATCCGCTATCTACAAATTTCAATCGTCTGTAATGTTAAACGCGATTAAAGCGCACAAAAAACTTGCTTGTTTCGCACCACCTCAAATAACAAACTTAACTGTACTTAGACGATACATAAGTAGACATTAAAGCTATTTTTCACTAACGGTAGGCGACACCTAAATGAATGCCTAAATAAAAGCGCGCTGTTGGAATTTCAACTTTCAGCGCCGAGCCGAGCTTTGAAAATCTAAATTGAGCGTTTTAATTTAGGCATTAATTTAAGTGTCGCCTAGTGTTATAGATAACGGTCATTAATATTACAACAATAAATTATGGTGCAAACATACCATTCACCAAACATTATTTTACAAAGTTATTGTAATGGTAATATAAGTACTCAACATTTTAAATAGTGGTGCCGATTCTTTTGTTCACAAAGTAAACTAAATTTAAGTTCAGTGCATCTTTTTCTTTCTATTTCATTAAGAAAAGGACAGGAATAAATTTTAGTTTAATCCTGTCAAATTAATCAGCGTCTGGACGTAAATTGACGTAATATTAGTAGGCAAGTTTTTAATTACGTCTAAACTTGTATGGAGTAGTGTCAGGAGCTGATAATAATTTGACAGGACTAAACTAAAATTTATCTTCTGTCCTTTTCTTAATGAAATAGAAAGAAAAAGATACACTGAACTTAAATTTAGTTTGTGAACAAGGGAATCGGCACCAATGTCATAAACGATGTGTTGGCGAATTAACCATAAATTATGTTTCTCTACATATATCTGGGTGTGAATGACCTCAGGTTCTATCACCTGGCTTATTAGGCCATCCAGTCAGGGGCGTAGCTACCGCCATATCAATTATACGGGGCCCCCGAGCCACGGGGGCCCCTTATTTAATTTGAATTGTTTGTAATTTTTTGGAAAAAGTAACATATAGATAATTATGATATTTCTTTTAATTTGTGCAAACATTTTTTTTTCTTTTGTGTGAAATCTTTACCCGTCCTAAGGGCCCCCAAACAAATTTTTATACGGGGCCCCGTCAGGGTACGCTACGCTTCTGCATCCAGTATTATTATTATCTCCACCCGTACAATAACGATTGCAGTTCCGTTATGTTCGGTACCGCCACTGGACATCATACGACATCTCACTTTACTGTAACGTGCTATTTCTACTAATACTCTTTGTAAGGAGGTACTGAATGGATGTCAAAATGCGATGCATTGCCATTTTTGTGTTACGCAATTACCCCGCAGGTCTTAAAAAAACATGCGTAGTTAGACATATATTTTCTATTCTATCTACTTGTTGGTCATTTATTAAAGACATTGTCAAATTTTAAATTAATAAGTCTTTCGTCACAACAATAACTCTGTAATATGCTAGTTTTGGTCACACCACACATTCTACAAAGTAAACTTCATTATAGGTAAGTACCTATGTTTCTCTTAGTATTCCTTGACATCTGCGTAAGTGAAGTTCATTGAACTCACGACGTGATACGAATGCGACTACCTGTCTATCTAACTAAAGGATAAACCTCCCTGTTAGGATTCCGAGATTATGGTACAGACTAGACGCCAGCACATCAAGCTACTACAATCTGTCAATTTTCTTTAATAGATTTTCAACTTTATCGCTAAAACATAAGGTTCAAAGTTGATTGGGAAAATTTGACAGTTTCACTTTCGGGTATTTTGATGTGCTGGCGTCTGTACGTTTTACTTTTCACAAGGTACCTGTTTTTTAGGGAAAGTCGCCAATATAAGGGAATTCGATATTATTATGGCTTGTTAATCACCAGCGGGATACTTGTGTAACACACTTTCAAACACAATGTGATGGAAATTACTAAGTACCTAATCCATTGCTTCATATGTTTGAAAAATTCGTCTACTCAACAACGTAAGTAACGCAATGAATGTTGTTGTTGTCCAAATGAAAGGCATTCCAATTGTAAGTGTGTTAGGTACGCCATTACACCGCAGGTTGATAAGTTTGGTATTATTAGTTTTTTTTTTTTAATCTTTTGTGCATGCATGGTTTGAATAGTGTACCTACATTGTTATCGGCAAAAAAACCGTATGGAAATCCCTGACACAATTAAATCATGAATGTATGTAATTACTAATTAGTCTAATTACACCTGTTGATAAAAGTAACTACCTATTCTTACTATTTAGTAAGAATAGGTAATTAGGTAGTTACTTTTATCAACAGGTGTAATTCACCATCACTAAATATCAGATTTAAAACATGTAAATAAAGTTTTATTTTTCGACTAAACTGGCGTTCTTTTTAGTGACCGATGAAACTGGCAAATGTTCTTTGTACTTTCATTAGGTAAACAAAAGAAAATTACATAAAAGACAATAGAAAATTCTATATGTTACACAATCACACTATGTAATATTATAAAGGCGAAAGTTTGTGTGTGTTTATATGTTTGTTACTTCTTCACGCTCAAACGGCTGGACCAATTTTGATAAAATTTTATATGGAGGTAGCTGACACCCTGGATCTGGCATTATGTAATTTATACCTACCTACCTTATTAAAAAACATAAAAAAAATGTATGATTAAGTGTGGATGGATGCAAAAGGAGATACATTTGCAGTTCCATCAGTCCAAAGGTTGACTATATTAGATTTTTTTTAATGTAAGAGAATGATGATATTAGATAATTTTTAAATACTCACAAATTCAGGATATTTTGGATGATTGAAGAACTTATCCACTTGTGCATATCCACTGTCCAAGGCATCTCCCAATCTGAAGTTCTCTGTCTTATTGGTGAAGTTCTTGCCATAGTCATAGGAAATGAAGAGTGCTGATGGTGACACTTTGTTCATAGGACTTGAGTCCCTGGCTAGACAGATGATGACATTAGACCCTTCACCCACCCAATGGACCATCAGCTGCTGATGACTGTCATTTAGATGGGTTGTCTGTGGAAGAATTAACTTTTTAATTTCTGAAAGTAGGTTTCACATTTTTATAAGTGAAATTGTGGTTGTAAACTCAGTGGTTGCAAAAATTATTACTGATTGTTAGATTGCAGCAAAGCAGAAAGTTTTGAAGCTGAAAGGATGTGAAATTAAAATGTAATTAGGTATGTAAATACTCAATTATGAACTGTGTCAAATATTATTGGTTTTGTATGTGTAAAGGAACCAAAAAAAAGAGGGAATACTTGGTCAGTGGGTCGTCCTAGGGGTGGGTCTTCTCTCAAAATCGATTTATTTGTCTCATTTACCTAAAAATTGCAATATTATACATACATTTGATAATCTTACACCTGATAAAAAGCCCCTCAAAAATGCTTAGTCATTAAGAGAATGTACGCGTAATTAAAAATAAGTATGTTTATTAATAAATATACATAATGAATGTACGCGGCCTTCTGGGCTGAAACTTCAGTCTTCAGACAAAAGACGTCGTCATTCAGTGATAAAAATAGTAGAAATAGTGAACACTTCAATATTGCTAAGTAAACAATGCGACAAAATATCAATAGCGGAACTAATAATACGAGACTACAGGTTCTATGAGTCTAAATCAAAGTAACAAAGGGGAACAAACGTAGATAATAAGGATAAGGACCATTACCCATGTACTTATGTTTTTCTGTATAGCGGGAGTTGTTAAGGTCGTCGCTTCACGTTTTCTCCTTTCAAAACGAGAGCTGTCTTCATTCTCAGCGTATCTATTGATAACTTGCAATTTTCCACGGCTCGGCTGCGAATCCTCAGTCACGTACAAAGTATTACCCGGCGTCCCATATTGACGCAAAGAAACAACGCACGATAACAAACACACTAAAACAATTAAGCCGATACCACGTCCAAATGCCAACAACATTTTGTGATCACTGCATACCCAAACACATCCAATCGAATCCAATATTTCAATGAAACTGCTAGATTTAGTGCGTTTTGCGTCGTTACTGCGCTAACCAGTGTTGCCAGACACAATTTTAAAAAATCCGTAGGGCTACGCTCAAAAATCCGTAGAAGTCCGTAGATAGATAGCCTCTACCTACAAAATATATCCGTAGATGTATGTACAGACATTTTTTAAAGCTAAATAAACCTGACTATATAGAGATAGACTGACCTTAAACTTAATTACTTGCTAGTAAAGAAATTGTTAACTAAAAAAAACAAGCGGGAAAATCTCCAAACCAAAGGAAAAGCAATAAAAAAAACCGGCCAAGTGCGAGTCGGACTCGCGCACCGAGGGTTCCGTACAAACCTGCAAGGTTTACAAAGTTCGTTCATTACGACAATCGAGTCATAACTATGGTATTTTTATTGCAAAATGAAATTCATAACATTACAATGGGGAAAGATGGAGGAGCATAAATTTAAGACAAAGATCTCTTTATCGTTTAAGTAATCCTTTATTTTATATTAACACATATCATTTATCTATAATATAACTGAAACACTTATACTAGCCTTGCAGCAGACTTGCGAAAGTTCTTTTATTAAAGTTATTTATTTACTAAGTTTTTTAGTCACTATTTAGAAATCTGGTTCAAAAATATTAATTAAGTATTAAATTTGAACCAGACCTGTAAATGGTGACTGAAAAAGTTATGAATAGTACCACATTGAACATTGCAAAAAAAAAAAAAAAATTTATGGTTTTCGGAATTTTTCCTTTATGTGTGCTATAAAACGTTGCTTCATGCCAAATTTCAAGATTCTAGGTCGACTGGAAGTACCCTTTAGGTTTTGATTCCCTTGCGAGTACTTGCGAGTTTTAAAATATGCAGCTTAAATTGCTGTTTCTTTTGATTGCGTTGACATAGAAGTTTGATTTTGTTACAGCTTAAAGGTATTATAGACCTGAGTATTTGGTATGAATTTCAATTTAATACCTCTACGCGTTTATGAGGAAATGGGTAGTAAGTTTAAAATTATTAAAAAAATATATATTATGTGATGTAACTAAAAATTTATGGTTTTCGTAATTTTTCCTTTATCTATGCTATAAGACGTTGCTTCGTACCAAATTTCAAGATTCTGAGTTCACGGGAAGCACCCTGTAGGTTTTGATTCCCTTGCAAGTGTCGAAAATTTGCGGCATAAACGGCTGTATCTTTTGATTGCGTGGGCTTAGAAGTTTGATTTTTTCACAGCTTTAAGGGACAGTAGACCTGAGTAATTGATATAAATTTCAGCTTCATACCTCCACGCGTTCCTGAGAAAAAGGGTCTTGACAGACGGACGGACGGACAGACGGACAACAAAGTGATCCTATAAGGGTTCCGTTTTTTCCTTTTGAGGTACGGAACCCTAAAAAAACACTGGCACTCCGGTAGTGCCGACAGAAGTGAAAACTTGAACAATTACGAGTGTATTTTGTGAATCGTCTTATAAACAAAACACGCGTGTTAAGGTGTGTTCCTTATTTTATAGGGTTTTTTGCAAATCAGGTATGATGACCAAAGTGACTGGTTTATTCTTCTCGTGAAAGGAATTTATTCAGATTTACAAATAAGCACACAGGATAGACTTCAGTTCGTGGTGTTGGTCGCGGCAGTGGTAAGAGAAGCAAGCCGCTCGCATGGAGCTCGTCGTCAGTTATATATCCGTGGTTCAGCGCCATCTCGTCGTTGTTGGATGAACTACGTAGTTAGTACGCGAGGCCCTCGTAGTTCTTCCCGATGTGCATAGATGGCGCTGTCCTCAACAACGCGCGTCTTACGTTTTACGTCTTACGTTTTACGTCTTACGAATTTTCGATCAGGGTCACGTGACCTGACGCGAGTTTAGAAGTTTTTACCCATTCCAAAAAAGTACACAGCGCCGCTAAAGAAGTTTTCACTTCAAACATTATAAAAAAAAATATAATGTATTGATAATTAATTACTGTCGGTGTCACTTTCACAATTCTCAGTAACATGATTGTATAACCTTTTTTGTATCTTATATTTTTACCGACTTAAATAAAAAGGAGGTTATCAATTCGACACGTATGTATGTAATATTATTGGAACTGCTTATATTCACATAATTATGACAATCTATTAGGGCTTCCAAACAAATTCACAAAATTTTATAGATATATGTATGTAGGTATGTACCTATGTATGTATGTTTGTCCACGCATTTCTCCGCAACTATTAATCGGATCGTGACCATTTTTTTATTGCCTTACATTTACCTCAACTTAGAGAACACTGAAAGTTTCATCAAAATCGATTCAGTAATTTTCAAGATATGGGCTAATACGTGTAAGTGTGACGGCCTAGGTTATTGATACGAGCTACGGGTGTAGTGTCAAAGGGAAAACATCTCAAAACCTTGGTCAAATTCTAGTGCAATATTTACAACAAAACTATTACATACTTATTACCAACAAATATTCCAGTTGTTACTTAAAACTAAAAATTACGAAATAAAAGAGTAATTTAAAAAAAATTAAATCGACTTCAAAAAGAAATTAGATAACTTTAATTTTGGAAGTCGGTGGCAAAAAACTAAAACTAAAATACACATCCCAAGACACCGACTTCGGATATTAAAGTTATTTCATAATTTTGAGTTACCTAATTTCTTTTTGAAGTCGATTTTTATTATTTTAAATTACTTTTTCATTGCATTAAATAATTCAAAATGCTCCCTTCTTTACTTCTACCTCATAGCAAGTAGTTCTTAATGCACATTTTGTATAAAGCAGTCTTTTTATAGATTTTGTGTATAATACCGCATCACGGCAACAATTATGGTTCAAAACAGCGATGCGTTTGATGTTAGTTGAATACCACCAAAATAAAAGCAATTTTGCAGTTTTAATTAAGTACTTAAATTAAAAATAATTGCACGTCTCAGTGGAATAGATGGAATCGAACAAAAATCCGTAGATTTGCGACTAAAATCCGTATGTCAGTAGACAAGACCAAAAGTCCGTAGATCTATGGACAAATCCGTAGGTCTGGCAACGCTGGCGCTAACAGACGCAAAATCAAATTGAAGTTAGCAGCAGTAAACGAAACAGTGAACTTTGAATGAGTGAACAAATGAGATGACAGCAAACGAAATTTTTTGACATTATTGACGTTTTGCTGTGGTTTCGCCAAGAAGCTTTCTAAGCGTTTCTAAGCTTCTTGGGTTTCGCTTCGCTTTGAACCGTAGACAACTCAGATAAAGTAGCACAGAGTACTTTTACTATACGTAAAGTAGTACGGTAGACAGAGAATATAGGAACAGTAAAAGCTCTTTATTCGCGGGGCATATGTTTCAAAAATATGCCGCGAATACAGAAACCGTGAATACGGAATGGTAATTTATATGGGATTATATGGGATACGTTCCTAGGTGACAAAATAAAAAAAAGCAAATGTATAAAAAAATCAATTTAATTCAAGTTTTTGAACATTTTGATTAAATTATCTTATGCTTGCAATGGTTTGAAGAATTTTGTAATTTTCTCTTGCTTGGCAGTTTTTAAAAGCTCCTTCAGTTCAGACTGATACGCAGCAGTCGCATTAGCAATTAGCCTCTTAAAAATAAGACTTCGTTCCATAGACGGATCAATGTTCATAAAGAAATCGCAGAGCTCATTTGCTATTTTACAATAAGATCTATTTTACTGTTTTTATTAGTCCATTTGACGGCATTTACAAATAATATTGGGTAGTGTCGATAGCGGGGTGCAGCATCCTTTGACAGGAGGCGGCAGTGCTAAGGCGGCGCGATCAATTAGATCCGCGAATAAAGAAATTTTTAGCCGCGAATATAGAATTGGGTCGCATTTTTTTAATCCGCGAATAGTGAAAACGCGAATGAAGGAAGCGCGAATAAGGAGCTTTTACTGAATATCTATTCTCTGTCTAGGTAGGTACGCTTTGAACCAAACGCCGCTGTGTTGCTATTATACAAATATTATTTGATTGATTTTATTATTGCCATTGTTTTATTCTTTTAATCTACATTTATGTGCAAGCTGTTCGTTTGTTTGAGCGCGCTAATTCCTTGAACTACTAGTCGGATTAGAAAAAACTGACTTTGATAGCCTATTTTATTATAACCCTAACATCACGCTACGACCTACAACCCACAGGAAACCAGCATAAAGAAAAAAAAAATTCATTTCATTTCATTCCAAACAAGAGGCTATGTGCTCAGGGGCTTAGAGCATTTAGTTAAATGCTCTAAGGCTCAGGGGAGGAAGTATATAATACCTGTGTCACCCTCTCGCTACGTCATCACGTGTAAGGGGCTGCCTCCACGAGCGAGAGAAACGCGACGATTATTGTCGTCGTGCCACGTATTTCTATACACTCTCTTAGAACGTGTCTCCACACGGCGATATCATCGCCGTGAAAATTTGATGGCACGGCAAGACTATCGCCGCGATTCTCTCGCTCATGGAGGTGGCCCCTAAGCGATAATTTTCGGGGCCCATTAATGAATGTGCAAGTCACCCTCTGCCACTATATCCATGTAATGTATACAAATTTTCCTAGGTAGGTAGGGGCTAGTAATATAGTTCTACGTAACCAGTCAAATATCTTTGTTTTCATATTCTACATCAGTCCTGCGGGGTAGTATGTTACGCAATTGCAAAAAATGGGGGTCATTGTCTTTCGGTGCACTTGTTTAGTGCAAACGGATAATTGCCGGTGGCGTCTCATTGCATTAAAATGGTCTAAAGGGGTCTTGTACCAGATTGAATCTCGAAAAAAGAACCGAGATGTCGCGAGATCGAGATTGCGTTCCCTATACCTATCGAAAAATTCTAAGAAAAACATATAGAGGTTCCACTTTTTTTTTTTACAGGATGGGAAATTTTCAAGTTAGTCCCGCTTGGGGTGGAGCGAAAGGGAGTGTCAGACTCTTACTGAATAAAACCCACCCGTGTTCCTTCCTTAGCCCTTTATGTTCCGGGCCAGCGGTAACCCTTTCGGACAATCCAGCGGGATTGTCCGAGCGGGAGGGTCAGCGGACCCTGCTGGAGGTTTCACCGAGGTACATACTTACTAAATTTTAATGAAAAGATAAACTAATTATAACGCCTACAACTAGGTGAAATCAACGTGCTCCAGATTATATGCAAAAATTTTTCTAGGTGTAACTTTTTTTTGGCTTATCGAAAAAATATAAGAAAAACACATGTTGAGTTACTTACAAAATTTTAACGAAAAGATACTAGTTATAACGCTTACAACTAGGTGAAACCGGCTTGCTCCAACCATTCTGAAGTTAGAAAGGCTTGCCACTTTCCTCGTAACAGTTTTCCCTCTTTAGCGAGGTACCAATTATTTGACGTCTGGTACCAAATAGGTACTAAACCTTGGTATTGCTCAAACTTCGAAATCCAGTCATCCTGACGCAACTTTTTTTCTATTGTATCAAATTATTTGTATTATGTTTTCAACACACTATCTACCTAGCATATCCTGAAGAATATCATGTCCGTCCGTGACTACCGCCGGACACAATACATATTTGGTAAATAATGCAAGTGTTGCATTTTAAGAGAAATTAACTTTCATTACTTTCCTAAACCTCCGCGTATAATTCCGGCAACTTAATTTGGTCGGGCCAAATTAAGTTGCCGGACCATCTTCAAAGTCGATTTTCTCGAAAACTACTAAGGTACCAATTTTGTTGTTCGAGTACTAATTATTTACCAAATATGGAAGCGATTGGTGGTCTGGCGGTAGTCGCGGACATAAGAATATCATATATTTTATGATTTTGTTTACTGTATTCGATCATAATTATTCTTTTATTGTTTCAAAATCTTGCGATTTTTGCGTTTAGGCCCTGTAATCCCCTTAAGATACCAACATTACAGAAAAAACAGCATAAATTTTTAAACTTTTTTTATTAGTCATAAAATTACAGAACGATGACTTGCTGCTTGGCGGCCTGCTTAGCCTTTAGGCGGACCTGAGCGGCGATTCTGTCAAGATCACGTCTACCCTGAACAGTGAGGATGCGACCACCGTCTTGAACCTTCTCAACCATTTTCAGGGCCTCGAGGGCTTGGAGGGATTTGCGGGCAATGCTGCCTGATGACCTGGAAGAAAAGAAAAAGAAAATTGAATAGGTTTATGGAATAGTAGGAATTATTTTACAAGTTCGATGATTAATAATAACTCCAATGGGGTTTGTATCAAGACACAAGTATGGGGTCTTAGTAACCAGGTTTTTATTTATTACTCTAACTAAGCAAACAAATGGTGCCTGCATATCCAGCGTTGGTTGACGTCGCGGTGGCGCGCACCATTTAGATGCTGCGCTAGCGGCACGTAGACATGTATTGTACAAAACTAACGTTGCGGTGACGCGGTTGTATGCGACGCGTTTGCGCAACATATATTTTCGACAAATACCTAGGCTAGTTGCAAATGGTGTAGCAGGTTCAATTCATCATTCTAATACAAAAACTACTCAGTCTTGTTGAAAAACTTTCCTAATTATCGAGTTTTCCATACAACTTGATACAGTAAATAGTATCCACTATTTACTATATCAAGTTGTATGGAAAACTCGATAATTGAGATGCAGATTGATTCTAGTAAGATAATAACTCAATTTTTCAACTGCACCCACTACTTTGAAATAAAATGAAGAAAGCAGCTTCTTTTTACACAATATTAAGGGTCTGTTAGGACTTAACCTTGCCTGCATTTTAAAAATCACAAAATAAATAAGCTTAGGACCTTAATGGTCTAACTAGCTTTTAGAAGAAAATTTGCAAAATTATCTGTTGAAATGAAAAATTGTTGATTGAACAGTAGAAAAGAACTATTATTTTACCAAAAATAAATTAAAACAGAATACATTTACAAAATATGACAAGCAGCAGAATGACAGGCTGTTTCACTTGATTAAATTTGTGTTATTATTTATTTATTACTAACGGTTTACCAACAGCTTCTGTATACAATATTATTATCTTAAATTAATCAAAATTCTAAGTAAAAGCAAATCAATAGTCATGTAAATAGAACTGAAAGAAAATCCTTCTGTCTAACCTTATCCTGCCCAAATAATCCCTCACACAATTCATCCATCTTTTCTTTACCCTGGCTTCTTGTCCATCCAATGCACAGTGATCCAACAAAAATTTAAACAAAAATTACCTGCAGAAATGTGAGGGTGTAACTCCATTACGTTTGCGACCACCGAAGATCTTGGTGACGGTCTTGACTCCAACTGGGGAACGGATGTAGATGTGACGAAGGATAGCGGCACACCTTACGTAGAACCAGTCGGGGTCATAGGGAGCCAGTTCCTTGAAACGGCCCGTCTTCACCAGGTCCATGTGTTCTGGCACCTTGACCTTGCCTGTCCTGGAAAATAATGCATGAAATCATGAATAAAGAAGTGGCATTGGGTATTAAATCAATATGATTAGATGTAGTGAAACTAGAGGACATTCAGGTATCATTGATTGTGGTATTGGATCTTCATGATGTAAACCTAGAAGGTTGCAATGACTATCCAAATTAAGTAGTTTTCTAGTCTGTCATGAAATGAATCAATAAATCGTACTTGCACATGGTTTTGTGCAAATGTTGCTGGTTTTCTGAGGAAACCTTGTAAGTAGGAGTACATACATGCATGCACTCACACCTTTGTAGGCAGAAACTACAGAGTGCCACCTGCTACAATCCTTTCATACTCCTATTCCTTTGTAGTATAACTCGTGTTTATATACTAAATAAGAAAACTATATTAGATCATTTTGTCCATTCACATGGACGGACCTCACTATTGTTACATTACAATAGCTAATGTTGGAATCTAGAAAGATCTAGAAAAGAGAAAATGATGTACTAATACTACTTACTTCTTCAGATGGGCAGCGACGGTCTTGACGACCTTGTCCTGTTCAACATCCTTCAATGTGACGGAACGCATCTAAAATAAAAATGAAAATTGGGATTAAATTCAACTGTTTTTATGTAAGCAGCAGATGCATGTGCCTTAAAACAGGAAACCATGTGTGGCTATCAGAAATCGAACCCGCATAAAGTATTCCAAAGAATCAAAATTTCAGATTCCCAAATATCTTTAGCAATGGTCTAAAACTGTAAAAAATACATCAAAATGAAAGGCATACTAGTATTTAAGATTAATTCTAAGAAAAATACGCTCAGCATAGCACAAATTTGATCTTTGATATTTTACTACATATACATAGCGCGCATTGATAAGTAAGGTTATGATCTAACGAGTAGACACCAATGATGTGCGATTGCCGTTCAAATCTATTGACTTAGCAATAACATGATTCCGTTGCGTTCTTTATTATTTGCAACCACTTCGTCACTTATTGAAATCTTGGTTTTGTAAAATTTTACGAATACAACATGACACTTCATGCGTTGCGGTGCACTTTCAATTTTTGTTATTTCGCACCCCAAGGACTAAGACTTGCACATAAATTATACGAATCGTACCTTGAGCTACAAACTTAAGCGGTTAAATCACTTTATTCTATAAACATTCAATTATTTCACAAATAAACCATGTGGCTTTGATTAAAAACTCACCTTGCCTTGTGTTGGCAACCGGAAGAAAGAAATTTATAAATCAACAATGTTGTCATCATAAAATGACAAATTGTACCAACAATCTGAAAAATTAAAGTTTATGTGGACTTGAAGAACTTAAAAGTAGACGTGATGGATAGAAAAAGATTGCATTAATATTAATCCAGTGTTTTTGTTAGTTTTACCTTAGTCCGACTGTATTTATTGCAGGGTCAAGTCCACAGACCAAATAGTCAAGTCTATTAATTTAGTAGATATGATAAAAACCGGCAACATTAGTTATACAGAGTAAAAAGAATCTGTCACGAATTAAAGCTAGGAACTCACTAAGAAAGAGACAGGACGAGGCCCAAAAATTGGCTTGACGTCTTATGCAATCTACGTGACTAATTAAGCCCTGGACAGAGCTGAAATCATCAGAACTACAATGCGTGCCACAAAAGATGAGACTTGACACACCACGTGGTTTGACTTACGCAGAACACGATTTTAGGTACATACCTATATCTAGCGGTATGAGGTCTGAGTGCGTGACGGGACCTGACGTCATAGGGGCGGCGAAAAGAGCGGGGGAAGCGGGGTCAAGTCTCATCTTTCGTGGCAGGCATTGTAGTTCTGATGATTTTCATAATTATTACATAATTTGTAGCTTCAACGGAACATGTTAAGGCGAAAGCGCCAGGGTAGCCCGCGAAATTCATTTCTTTTTAGGTTTATTGCAATTTGCTGGTCAGTATTAAGTTGTACGTTGATTAATATATGATTCGCGGCCATAACAAATATGTATTTACAGAATTATAATCATTAAAGTCATCAACACAACTATCTGAGACCACGTCCAAAGAATAACTGTTTCATGAAATTATCATTCTTTGGAGTTACGTGGTCTTAGAGAGTTGTGTTGATGACTTTAATGATTATAATTCTGCGAATACATATTTGTTGCGGCCGTGAATCATATTTTGATTGACGTACAATTTAATACTGACCAGCAAATTGCAAAAAACGTAAGTATGAAAATTTGAATTTCGCGGGCTACCTTAGCACAGGTAGCCCGCGAAATTCAAATTTTCTTACATTTTTTGCAATTTCAGTTTAGTTTTCATTTCGTTGGTTAATATTCCACATTCCCTTGCAATATAGTGTACTAGTCTAGTATTCTATTAGTCGAGCCCCTTCATTTGATACCTATATTGAGGAAGTTGTGAAAAAATAAATCGAATCCGCCATTTTATGGCGGCAGCCATCGTGGACCGATTTTCATCAAACATAGCTAAGAACACTCCTTTCAAACAAAAAAAAAAACAAAACAAAATCAATATAGGTTCATCCGTTCGGGAGCTACGATGCTACAGACAAGCACACACACACACAGACACGTCAAACTTATTATAACACCCCGTCGTTTTTGCGTCGGGGGTTAAAAATAAAAGGTTAAAAGTCAGTACTTTCGGAGTTATACTAAATATTATATTGCCTTATAACTATAAGTGATACCTACCTAAGCTACCTACCTAATTTAGTTCATTAAGATAAACATTATCCAGACTTGGACGGCATGATTGGATGCTGCGCTGCCTTTCGCGGGTTTGATTCCCACACGGAACAAATATTTGTATTACCTATAAGTAGTTTTTCCGGGTCTGGCTGTTTGTGTATGTGAGTATGGCCGGATGTTTGTGAATGCACCCACAATACAGGAGAAATTACTATATAGTCTGGGGAAAAGTAAAAAAAAACAGCTTTGTCTGCTGGCTGATTTTTCAATCGACAGATAATTTTTGTTCGTGGAATAAAATTGACTTCTGACAGTTTTTGTATGATAAAATTATCAAAAAATAAAATGATTCCCCCGATAAAACTATCTGGCCTTGGAAAAATCAACCCTTAATGGATTATTGAACTGCATCTCGATTGGTTTTGTGGAAAATGGAACAACATCGTAACTGTGTTGTGTACAAATACATGTATTTTAGGAATATAATGTGTGTCTTTTTCATTCTATTCTGTATTGGTGTCAAAATAATAAAGCCAACTAAATTTTATGTGGTTATTATTTACTCTTGGTCTTCACCAATTAATAAGATTCTCAAACAATTAGGGGATTCAAAAGGAAATTGGAGTTTTATATGATCCCCTAGGGCATCGTAGTAGAAGGAGTGTTGTGTAGTCCCCTGGGGGACTGGTCTAGGGGATTTTAGTGGAATGAGCGTATTATTACTATTCTACTTTATCCATAAAGAATATGTTAGACTGAGACGACTTTAAGACGTCGTATCTCCGAAAGTCCTAACATTTGACCATCGTTTCCGCTTAAAAAGCCCTATTCAACGGTATATCACATGTTACTCTTGAAGGGTGGGCCCAGACCCCATACATTTGTTTCCCACTCTCCTTTTATCGAAATCCGTTCAGTGGCTTAGGCGTAAAAAGGTTACATTACAGACCGACAGAGTTACTTTCGAATTTATAATATTATTGGCAGCGCCCCGCGGTTTCACCCGCATAAATCTCGATCCTGTGGGAATATCGGGATAAAAACATGTCCTTTCCTAGGACAGTGTTTAGATTTTTTTCCTTTACTTGTGCTACATGATCTTGCTCCTTGCCAAATTTCATGATTCTAGGTCAACGGAAAGTACCCTATAAATTTTGATTCCCTTGAGTGTCGAAATATTTTTGCGGCATAAACGGCCGTATCTTTTTTTTACGTTAACTTAGGTGTTTGATTTTGAACTCGATACCTCCACACGTTCCTGAGATAAAGGGTCTTGACAGACAGACGGACGGACGGACGGACAACAAAGTGATCCTATAAGGGTTTGAATCACAGAACCCTAAAAATGAATGGATAGTGATAGCTAGCTGTCAAATTGATAGTTACGCAGTAGTAGTGACATTTGAAGTGAGCAAGCAACCACAACACGAGCTAACCTAACTTAGCTGTATCCATCCAATATTGAATCTTATCTCGTATTTTTCTACGGGGAGTAGTCTGTGAATAGGCACCAGATGTATGATATAATCTGAGTGTCGGATCGAAAAAAAATCAGATTATACTTAGCTTTTTTTCAATCAATAATGGCCTTAATAATTGCGTGATTCTGTAGTAAAATCCAACTATCGATCGGATAAGATCTGACGTATGTTCTAAGCCTTACAGACTTTATTGTCTATAGTACTAAATATGTTTTTGATAGCGTAGCGTCTGTACTTCTGTAGTCTATGTATGAAGAATTGTCAAAAATTGGAAAATGGCCGCGAAACAAAATCCCATTGTTCAGGAAGGTAAATTGTTGATAAATAAAGCTTTATTCTACTTGAAACAATTTATTTTAATGTGTAATCAATGCCGAATTATTACACTTTAGAAATTTATTGCATGCAGTGCCTCTACTTTACGGGTTTATGCCTTAAATCCTTGTGTTGTTTCAGAACCAACACCATCTGATGATATTCCATTGACGTCGTTGGAAGAAAGCTTGTTCAGCTCGGAGAAACTGGATCGTGCTTCTCCAGAATTGTGGCCTGAGCAAAGTATGATAATTATTTTAATGTTCATCGCTATGATACGTACGAAATAGATTATTTCAATTAATAAGTTTTCAAAAATCGCGCGAAACTGTACTTAATTACGTTTATAATGTTGTCATTCCGTTCTTTAAGATTTTGATTTCATTTTGTTTTGGCATTTCGGTTATAAACGACCAGTTTTTAAACTTATTCTGCAATGAGCGACGATAATATAAATGTAGTAAATTCTAACGAAGGATCACAATGCTCTACCTCATCGTTTGCAGTTCCTGGAGTGTCTGAATTCGCCCCCCTGCCGAGCAACAACCAGTCTCCTCCATCATGGAGCAGAGGGGCCACCAAGGAGGATTATAACTATATGCAGCGTAAGTTTTTCATATTGGTATAAATTCCAGCAGATTATCGATATTTATGTTGTTCCTGATCATCCAATTTAAGTTGCATTGGACCTATCAATATGATGCCAATATTGTGGTTAACATCACATACCTACCTAATGACTTGCCTTTTAGCTGGTCAGCAGAGGCTATAATTGATCAAAATTAAATCTTACTGCCAGATCTGGTCCTTGGAAGAATGTTAAAGTTATGACTAGATTCAGTTATTTCAGAGTTACAGCTTGACAATTGATATTTTTCACAGAATTGGGGTCACTGTCTACAAGTGGTTTGATCATGGAAGTAAAGAAGCTCCATGATCTTGCATACCAACTTGGGCTAGAGGAGGCTAAGGAGATGACAAGAGGAAAATATTTAAACATATTTTCCTCAAGGCGGCAGCGGTAGTGTGATAATAATTATTGTAGGTAATATTAAGATTTATTTAGAGCTAAATGAAAACCTCTTTAAAACCCTCTGTATAATATTATTGGAAATGACTACTAAATTAAACACTAGTTATTTTCAAACTCTTTTATATAAAAATTTGTTAAAACACTTACAATGTAAATTAGTAGACGCTAATAAACTATTTTAAGTTTACAAAGTATTTTAACCAAAACATTAACACTTTCACAACTAGATATTGTTGATGGAATTTGCCACAATGGGGACAAACAAAGTATACATCAATCATTTTCCACAAACTACAAATGCTTACACTCTGTCCACAAACCTTACTTTCAGTGGTTTATTAGGTCTTGATATAAAAGTTCTTGTTGATCCAATATCACCATAATGATATTCAAGTTTATATTTCTGGATAATCTGGAAGTTGAAGACTCTTTACAGTGGTATTCTAGTCTTGACCTCTATAATCTTAAAACTTTTTCATTTGAAACAACTCCCTTCAACCATTTAGATAGATGATGTGGTTCACTTGTAAGGCCAGGGCACGCCGGAGGACGGCGGTGGACAGCATCGAGGATTTGCCACGGACCAGCGCACACTGATAATTTGCGATGTCGCCAGCGGCCGCCTTTGCACGCTGCCGCATTCCTCCAGCGCGCTCTTCAATACCGCTGAGATAAATCGTTTTTTTTTTATGCTCCGTGGTCAGTCTCGACACGTATGAATTTACGTTGGCAAATTTCAAATACCCTGCCCCGTCGTCCGCCGATGTGCGCTGGCCTTTAAATGAACCACTTCATAGATCTATGACACAATTCTTCTCATACTGCTATAATTTCCATAAGAGATTTTAAAAAGGCCTCATCTCAACTTACCCTTATGGTTAGCAGGGTCAGCATAGTTTCCGACATGTTTTGGCCCAAGCACTTCCGGGCACCAAAACCAAATGGTATGGAGGCAAACGCATGGTATTCTTGCGCATCTTCCTTCAACCATCTCTCTGGGTAGAATACTGCAGCGTCATCATAGTTTCCTTCTTTGAGTGATGCGTCTTGAGTAGACATTATAATGAGTGTACCACGAGGTATACTGTAAATAAAAATATCAGAGTTCCACTTTATTATATTAAAATCAAAGTCATTTGAAAACAATTAAAAACCATTGTGTCTCGCGTAGATCTACGCTCCCGGCATACAAAGGGTTAATTCAAGCTATAAAAATGAGCGATGTTATTGGTTGGTTTCACACACATCGCTCGCTACGCATCACCGCTCATCTGGTAGAAAGGCAGCCTTATGCCGAGCGCCAGATCCTCCCAATTGTTGGTGAATCAGTTGGGTTAGGTTAGAGACGATGTTGTAATAAGTAACAGACAGTATGCTAAACCTAAACCTATGAAAAGCTTTGATGGTTCATCCCTTCTACAACAATAAAATTTGAAATTGTACATACTTATATTTGTCTATAGTTATATTTTTCGGAAGAATCCTTGTGAGCACCGGGATCGGGTGAGCTAATCTGTAATTCAGTAAACAAATGTTCAACTATGTATTTTAGATATTTGTGTAGACTGTATTACATATAAGATTAACATGTCATGTTATTGTACTGCTTACCGTAAAGTCTCCTTTATACAAGCTTGAAGATAAGGCGTTAATTCGGTAATCTTCTTCATGTCGTTAACGTCGTATTTGGCACCGATTTTATCTATTTCTCTGATTAATATCTTTTGTGCTCTTTGATACTTTGCTAAGTAATACAAGAGGAAAGACATTGAAGAAGTGATCTGCAAATAAAAATATTTAAGTACTTACATAAAATTATTCGTCAACTAGGATTTATTCACCGACTGATCATTCTGGTTATCTATCTGGTAGCGAAGTTTTGAGAAGGTTATTTACATGCCGAAGATGCTCATTATCTCGGTCACTATCTCGAACTTTGAGATAGTGACCGAGATAATGAGCATCTCCTAAGCAGCCTCGATATCGATACTCGCTATTTCTATAGGGATGGCCCTGGCGGGCGATGCGAACACATCGGTTCAGTCTCAACTAAAAGCTCAGTTGTTCAGTTGTGTGTCTGGGCTGTACCTTATTCGTTATTTTTCTTTCGCTTATCCGACAAAACAGGAATATTAAAAACTAGCTGTGCCCGCGACTTCGCTCGCGTGCATGTCGGAAAACAAATTACATTTCGTGGGTTTTTAAGTTTTTTGCGTGGTTAGGTACCCTAATTATTATTTTTCTAAAATAAACGTAGCCTCAATTACTCCCTATCTGCCAGTGAAAGTCCCGTCAAAATCGTTCCAGCCGTTTCAGAGATTGGCCGGAACAAACTGACACCACAAATAATATTTTTTTTTTTTTTTTAGTATGTATGTATGTTATACTTTCGTGTGCGAAAAAGCGTTATTTTGACGTTTATTTGACATCTATTTATTTGTATAAGTAGATAAAAAAATTAAAATCAAATCAGTATGTTGATTTTAATTGCACATGCATTCGTTTTAAACATGGAAGCGACATCCAGATAGCGAGCTAAACTGCGATCGCGAGGTATCGCAGTGAGGTATCTTCGGCATGTAATTAACCTAATAGTCTCACGTATTAGTAAAAAAATATTTGTCCAATGGCCCGTACCGTACCCAAGGAGGTCAAAAATAAATTTTAACTTTTAACAGGTTCCGGCATGGTAAACGAGACAATAGAAGTTATTTTCTTGTTAAGACGGCCATAGTCGTGTAGTGCCCTTGAAAGTGTTAAGAATAAAGATATAGATATTAGTAGTGAGGTCTTACAGTGTTTACTCCAATTAGAAGCATGTCCATAACAACAGTGACAATATCTTCAGCATTTAGTTTGTCTTCTCCAATAAGCATGGCGTTGATCAAAGAGAGGCTGTTATCTGTAGGAAAATATAGCATTTAAATGATTTCTTTGTACTTTATGAAACAATTTGGTGAGCATTTATCCATTCTACGGTACTTTTCTGGTAGGCGTTTAAACACAAGCCATTATCTAATAGGGGGCTAGGCTATTGCAATCAACTACACAACTCATATAGAAAATCAAATAGGTAACACTTACTAAATTCAGCTGGTTCCTTAGATCCATGAGCAATGGCTTTTTCCGCTTCTATAACATGTTTTCCGATCAAACTGTAAAACAAATATTGAAGGTAAAGAAAAGCATTTTTTTGTAAAAAAGTGGCGTTAATATCTATTGCCGAAGACGAAACTGTTGTTTTAACTTTACTGAATAGTGATCTGATAAGGGCCCATCACCAGCTGTTGACTGATAATAGGTAAGTGTGATGAGGAGTTTGTTTGTTTAGCCTCCTACTGTCCAATTGTTTAAAGTTTCCACACAATATGGGTGCTTGAAGATGGACGGCGCCGCTGAAATCGACCCAGAAAGCGGTGGCGAGATGACCTGGACGTATACCGCGAAGCCTGGTTCGAGGTGGGGCGGGAAAAGAGTTCCTGGAAGGACTTGGGGGAGGCCTTTGCTCAGCAATGGGACAGTAAAGGGGAAATTGAAATTTGAAAAAGAAAATACAGCATACTAAAATAATGCGAAAATTCAAATGGTGGTCCGAATGCGCACATGAACCATCCAAAGTCTACAGAATAGCCATAGCACCTCGTATCTTCGTAATATTGTAAGTAAATGATATACTTAGGTAAGCATTTGATTTGTACACACTTATCTAAGCTGTCGCAATATTTGACAAGAGAATTCCAAGATGGCGTCGAGAACAGTTTCCAGAAGTGTAGTCCGGATTCGCACTTGATAATAGCATCAGTGGCCTTTTCCAAGCTGTGGTACAGCCATGACATGTCGCATTGGCTATAGACAAGCTCCGTGTCCAGCATGGTGAATCTTTTTGAGAATAGTACCAATCCTGCAATGTGTGGATATGTAGGTAAGTAGAGCCTGACCATAAATGGCTTATTTCGCCCAAAAATAACTAGTCAACACCACTGCGGCTACCGATTATATAACTAACTAGCTTCTGCCCGCGACTTCGTCCGCGTGAAATTTCTTGCTCTCCCGCCCGACCCATCCCGTCGCATCTCATCGCCTGCCCGCGCTATTACTTTGTTTTTGCTTAGCGCTCTTTCAGACTTTTTTTTTCTTTTTGCTCGGCTCCTAAGGGCCATAGCGTGATCTTAAATAGCCTATAGCCTTCCTCAAGAATTGGGCTATCAAGTACAAAAAGATTTTTTCAAATCCGACTGGTAATTCCAGATATTACCCCCTACATACAAACTTTACCTCTTTAAAATATTAGTATAGACTACTTTAAAAAAAAGCGGCAAGTGTCTTAGTAATAGGGTCTTCGTTGGCACCCTTTGGGTACCTACGGAACTCTTAAAAGGAACCGGTTAAAAATTGAGATTCATACCCATACAGTCAAAGGCCCATTTGTGAAGCTCCTTATAGAGGTCCCTTGGTACCTCGTCTTGATGGTTTCGCAAGTTATATATCTTCTGCGTAAAGGTATTACAGACATCGTTGATTCCAACCATTTGTTGTGTTACAGAGTGATTTAGTGGAGTTAATACGACCGATCGTTGACGGCTCCACTGTTCGCCATGACTGTAATTTTATTTTTATTACAAAATCTCGCAAATGATTATTACTGACAAAACCCCTCAGGCTCTTATCACTCGTCCACGCTGCTGGCTAGCCTTCGCTGCGTATCCGGCAGCAAAATATGGGCGTTCACATACAGATGCCTGTGTAACTGGCTGAACGTGTATAAGAGTGTGCTATTCAGTGGCGTAGCTTGTCCTAAAGGGGCCCTTCTTACCTGACTGCGGCAAAGCTCCAAAGGAGGGTACTTATATTTTTACAAGATAAATAAAAATAGCATACTGACTGGACAGGTAAACTTGTCATTGTGATCTTATTAAGAGAATGCAAGAGCGAGCGAAGTGAGTTCAAAACTTGAGTAACCTGACTTAGAAAGCAAACACGAAACTATTATTTTCGCTTACTTGCCCAGATGGCAGCACCTTACGTAAAGATGTAAATCAACACACCTCCATTACTATGTACGCACGGCTACACATCAAGCTATACATAACCAATGTAAACCGACTTATGATTGTATTACAAACACATACAATGCGAGGTCAGCTAAAACTGGAATGTACAGACGCCAGCAGATCAAGCTACTAAAAACTGTCAAATTTCTTTAATAGATTTTCAATTTTATCGCTACAGTATCGTTCAAGGTTGATTGAGAAAATTTGACAGTTTCGGGTAACTTGATGTGCTGGTGTCTGTACCTATAGCTTGACGTGTTGCCCGTGTAGGTACAGCATGTGATTCAAAGTCAAATTAACTCACACTGAATACAATCCACCACAAGTTATGTTTCTGTGTTGCGATCTATATTTCTCCAATGAGTCCAAGGTTGATCTCATGGGGTAATCACCCTCCATGGCGTAGACTTTTTGGATATGTTCCGGATGGTTTATCAAGACTATGTCCCCGCCCACAGGGCTAACAAATCGAACTACAGGCCCATACTCGTCAAAGAGGCCTGAAAGATTCTTCAGTGGCTTTTTTTTGTTCAAATATGTACCTGTAAACTCCTAGTATTTTTATTCTGTTAAAAGTAAGTATTAAAAATTATATTTTCTCTACATCAAATATTACCTAAGCCGTGCTTATGTCAAGCTTTTCTGTGTAGAAATGGACTACCTACTAAAAAGCCTAAAAATGGACTAAGTCACAGAAAAGCGTGACTAAAGTGCGAGCTTAGGTCACACAAGCTATAAAATAATATACGATACGAGTGACTTATTGGAAGTACTTTAGTAGTAGTATGGCATTTAGCAACCTCGCTACGCTCGGGCGCTAATTTCACGCCGCGCGCCGTGCAATAATAGAACGTATCGTAATGCTAATATAAATAGTAATTTATGAGTACGTACCTACATTAAGTGCCACCGTGAGCATACCAACTGTAAGTTGAGTACCTATTTCTGAAATGTACTGACGAAAATTAGAAATATATTTGGAAGCTTTTGGTCCAGGTACATCGTCAAATGACAACACTATCGGTTCTTTATTTATCACAATTGGCATCACCCGCGTTGTTGGAAACATTTCAGTCATTACAGGTCCTTTAGGAGAAACATGAACAGAATCCGAATTTGCCTTAGGGATGTCCATTTCATGAGATAGTTTCGGACGATGCAATGCAGCTTTATCGTAACATCTTCTCTGGATGTTAACCAATCCTAATCTCACGTGTGGATGAATATTTCGGAATTGATTTACGTACATTTTTTGCTTTGATTATATTAATCAAAGATTGTTTGCTATTCCTGTTGCTCTTTCTTGAAAATATTTACCTCTACGGAGTATCGGTTTTTTTTTGACAAGTAAAAACAATGGAAAGTTGAATTTATTTGAATTTGGCGCCCGATGTAATGATTGTCTATGTCTATGATTTGAAACTATGAGCAGAATATAGGTACCGGTAGGTACTATTTAATAATAATAACGTAAATGCAGTCTTACTATAAATCAGATTAAGGTTACCTAGAATACATATACAAAATGGTTTCTATAACTCCTTTTTTATTTTTACTGTTGAGTTACAATACTATTCTGAACGACTAAAAATTAAATTACAGGGACTTTATAGTTTCTAAACGAATAATTCAGTGCTGCCGTTAGTAAAACCATTATTATTTTGGTAGATTCAATTTATTTGAAAGGTCTTTTAAAACTTCTTCACATTCATTAAATAAAAACCTATAGGATACAAAATACAAAAATACTTGTAATGAAAGTTCAGTCATTTACTAATGAATCGTATTACTAAGATATTATCATTTTGTTGCAGTAAATCACTTTTTTCTACTATGGTATATTTTTAAAAAACCTAAGAATAAACTCTAATCTGTCAAAAACTCGATTTGTCGCTTTTAGCGAAGCGAGTGAGCGAGCGAGCTAAACTGGTAGATGGCGGGAGTGATCTCGTGTGATATAACTGTGTTAGATTAGTTTTTAAATTGTAGTGTTTAATTTTTAGAATAGTTATTAAAATGACTAGGTAAGCTATTTGTCGCCTATTTTAGTCTCCATCGTGTTCCTAAAAATAGCCTACGTCGTGATTTATGGTACTAAAATGAAGCGCAATGTCCGTCCGTAATATAATGCGATTTTACATAAAAAAGAATACGTTTGCCTTTTCAGAGCTAAAATAGAACTCGGCGACGTGACCCCGCATAATATAAAGCAACTGAAGAAGTTAAACACAGTTGTATTTCCAGTGTCTTACAACGATAAATTCTACAAAGATGTTTTAGAAGCAGGTGAACTGGCCAAGTTAGCATATTATAATGATATCGTGGTGGGAGCAGTGTGCTGTAGAATAGACACCTCGGAAAACTCGCGGAGACTTTATATTATGACATTGGGTTGCTTGTACCCATACAGAAGACTGGGCATTGGTACTCTTATGGTGGAACATGTGCTCAAGTATGTTGAACAGGACGGCAATTTCGACAGCATTTTCTTGTAAGTACACCATAAAAGTCCTTTTGTGAGACCGAAAGCTGTATTTTCGTGCATTTTATATGATTTTGCTATGTATATGTATGTGTGTAGATTGAAGGTTATGAATCTTTACAAGTAGGTACTGCCTACCAAGTCATTGTCACATTATATATTATGTATATGAAGTATATAAACATAGTCAGTGTATAGGATTTTACTTCTCAGTATTTTGATTCTCATAGTACCTAACAATCTAAATTGAAAGTAATGGGCCTCTATTGTTTAACAATATGCCAGCCATCCATCTGACCAAATTATGTCAAGGACATAAAATAGAATAAAGAAGTTAAAACCCATCAAAACTTTCCTTTTTAAATTCAAATTTTCCTGATAAAAACTGACAATACTCATAGTAATTTATTGAATTTTATGTTAAAAAACTTGATTTATTTACTTAGCTGCATACTAAGACAATTTTACTAACATTATTATACTATATAAAGCTCGTTAGTATTATAAAATGATAGTCAATTTATTTGATCATAGCTAATATCAATTTTTAAATTAGACAAAATTCATGCCTACACTTACCTACTCATTTTTAGTAGGATTCTGGAAATGTACTGGACAATGTACTGAGGAGTGTTTATCGGTAATACTGATTTACCTTTTCTTTTCCCAAATCACCTGCATGACTACAGAAGGTCAATACCTGTAATTAAAAACATTAAAAATGTAGTCCCAATCTCATCTCAGCGACTATCAATGTCAAAAATATAAAAAAAAAGAAAAAAAATGAAAGGTGAAAATGAGGGAGAATGATGAATGAATGTAAATGAAAGGTATTATTGACAGATTGAGACTGTGATCAAACTGTGAACATTCTTGAAATGATAAGAATTGTCCCTCTGTTTGATAATTGGTAAAAGAGGAAATAATTGGTGTGTTTAAAATAATATTTTCTCTTTTATTGGCATGATTCACAATAGGAAGAGAAAGAGAATCCCATAAAAAGGCTCTATTACATTACAGTTAGAAGTAAGTCCTAACATAAATGTACTCTGTGCTCTTGACTAGATTCAATTCATCTTTTTTCTAGTAGGATATTATGAGGTTCCAGCATGTTAAATGAGACACAATAGAAGTTTTAGTGTTATGACAGCGATAGCCTTTATAGTGCCAGTTTGAATGTGTTAAAAAGTGCCTCTTAACACTTTAATTGCAATAAACATTCCCTGGTTGGGCAAAGTGTTGATGGGTTTTTCTATTAAGAATTTTACCAGTCCGAGTCTGGATTTGTGCCTGGTTCATGACAATAGGCGGCACCCCACGCCACTTATGTTTAACTCGCATGCATGTAATATGCATGCGAGTTAAACATAAGTGGCGAAACTGGGTGTGCTATAGGTATACCTCTGCCTAATTCTGGGGATTACAGGCATACAGGCGTGCTAATAGGTAATAAGGGCTGGTGTCCGCAACTCACGTCAATGCGCGTATTTTGCGTACGGGTGGGAAAATCGATGATTCGATCCACCCCAGCTCCTCAAGGAAGGCCAGCAACGCTTTGATGTCCGCCTGACCATCTCATGTAGGGTACCTGGGTTACCGAAGTACTTTGCCCTGTACGTGGCGACCATCGGGCCGTTTAGAAGCACATGTGCCGCTGTCTCGTCGTCCTCCATGCAGGCCCTGCACAGCGGACTGTCTGTCACTCCTATGACAAAGAGGTGTTTATTGAATGACCCGTGGCCAGTTAAAGCTGCAGTAACTATACGCAGCTTTTGTTTAGTTAGACGGAGCACCTGTTTCGTTTCGTTTCGGTGGGGCCATCCAATGTGGGAAGGTACAGGCGTGCTGTAGTTATGTTATGTAAATTATTTTTTTGGCTCGTTGAAATTGAAACTAAAAGAAAGCAGAAAAGCAGATTACAATCATCTATACTCATCTCATTATAGGGTTAGAAGATAACTGCTCATTAAAATGCAATTAGTCTAAATACCGCAGAACTAATGTATTTACAAAATAATTACTATAAAGTAAAGATTATTTCTTGAATTTCTTTTTGCTTAAAGTTTATTTCATTCAAAAATGCTACAATGACACTGTTCTTTTTTATTGAATAATTGACCCTTTCCCAGTGCACTGACACACATGTATGGTTCATGGCGACTGTTTACTCATTGTTTTAAAATAATCTCAACTGGTGGAGATATTAAATGTACATACGGCAAATCCAAGGCAATCAGCCCCACTACCATCTTGCAGACTCATGATTTTACTACAACATCTAGTAAAATAGTACCAATATGAGCATACATTTCTCAGGCAGAGTTACAAGTCTACTGCTGGACTTGGACATTAATATAAACAAAATAATTGATAGATTTAATATTTATATGGAGATTCTTATCTCTCTGTCTAGCTCTGTTGCAATCCAAAGCCCCTACAAACACACAACGCATGTAATATCAACTGCATCCATGGTCCAGTTGTCCACCACCCATCAATCACAACTCAACTTATCACAGTTTAGATCTGCATGTTAGCCTAGTGTGTATGTAACACATACAATAGTGAGGTTAATCAGACAATTTCTTAAGAATGTGGTATAGGTGGGATAGTAGTAATAATTATCTCTACGTTGGCGTCGTGGTGGGGCTTGCGCGCTCCGAACTCTAGGCCTATGCCGGAAGAGTTTACTTTGCCGGAACAGGTCTAGGGGTGAAGTCAGACCAAGAGAGATACAGAAACCCGCAGGGCAATATGTGGCGAGCTGTTGGGCAGTAGCGACCTCACGGTCCCTATCTCCCGGGAGAAGTCTTGTTCCTCACCTCTGGCATGCCTTTATTGGCCGGCTGGAGTGAACAATGACGAGGACCAGAGCTCCCACCTCATTTTTGCCTTTATTGGCCGGTATGAGTGGAGATTTGCAAGAGCAAACATGCTCAGAGGAAGAAAGTATTCCAGTAAGATGCTGGTAGGGATCTTGATCGTACTTCCGGGATTGTCCTGATAGCCGTGGAATACCTCTCCACTCCTCATAAGCACCTCAGGACATATTGCCCCCTTGTCGCTACGACACCATGTGCTAGCGACCGTTTCCGGGGGGCCATTATTGAGTGTGCAAGTCACCCCCTGCCATTTTATCCGAGTATATGTCGCCTCTTTACTTCAATAATGTGTTATCTTGAATATTGAAATGCTCAGACTTATCACGTTATTGAAGTAAAGAGCCGATATAAAACATTGATCAGGCAGGGGTCATAGTTCTTCCATAGTTCCTGGTAACCAGTCTACTTATGCCACCCAAACCAATAGTCCAACTTTTTATTTTTCCATAATTATCCTGCAATAGTCCTACACCAACCGGAGGTTATCTTTGGGTGCACTTGCATAGTGCATACAGGGATAATCATCGATTGATGCATCATTTAATTGAAAACGTCTAACAGGCCTCTGCGAGTTGGCTTTGGCCCCTTGTACGCTTTCCAAAGGAATGGGACCTACATGGTCCCAAGATACGTAAAAAAATAAAAAAAAAATATAGACCGCGAATCAGCAAACCTAGGGAAGGCCGCGCAGATGTAGCCAGATGGAGCAATGATTAGTTTCGGTGATGTGGTTATTAATTTGGATGACAGTGATCGAAAATCGAGCTCAGTGACGTGTAATTGAATAATGTATTTATTATCTATAACTTGGTGACAAAATCAATTGTACAATAATTTGGTACAGAGATGTGAGACTAATTTATCTCCTGGCTCCCAAACTAGGTTTATAGCCTGTGACTGGGAGTCAGTGATATCAAAACTTATGCCAACAAAGTTCGTCAAATACACTAATAAACTTATACAGTTATGGTTACTTATTAACTAATTTACAAAAGGATTGGGAAAAATATAAGACAAGAGAAAAGTGTATGAGGGTGCGTGCGTGCCGTGCGTGCGTGCGTGCGTGCTTGCTTGCGTTGCGTGCGTGCGAGCGTGTGTGTGTGTGTTTGCGTGCATGTGTGTGTGTGTGTGCGTGCGTGCGTGTAGGTGTGTGCGTGCGAGCGTGTGTGTGCGTGCGTGTGTAAAAGTGCGTGTGTGCGTGTATACGTGCGTGTGTGCGTGTATACGTGCGAGTGTGCGTGTATACGTGCGAGTGTGCGTGTATACGTGCGTCTGTGCGTGTATGTGTGTGTGTGTGTAGTAGTAGTATGTACTATCATATGGTCTGGTGGTTATTCTTGAGGATGTAAGGTGTTGCTTTGATGATAGTTCTCAACATTGCAGACTCGTGATGATGATAGAAGACAAGTTACAATAAAAATAAACTTCTTCTTTTTCAGGCATGTTCAAGTCAACAATGAAGGTGCAATAGATTTTTATAAGAAGTTCGGATTCGAGATTGTGGAGACTAAAGAGCACTACTACAAGAGGATAGAACCAGCCGATGCACATGTGCTACAGAAAACGATCAGACAACCACAACCTTCCGTACCTTTACTCAATGGCACTGTACCACATGCAAAAACCAATGGACATGATTGAATACACAACCTTACCCAAAACTTGTACTTGTAAAAGCCTCAACTCGGTTGTTAATGTGAAACAAGTGATAACATAATGTGTAAGAATCATAATAAAAACATTGTGTGCATACAGGATTGATTTACATTAAGATATATTTGTAACGGATGGGTTAATCAATAAGTTGTGGTTGTGGATGCATGAGGCCATAAATATAGTACTAGAAATGACTGATATTACACTCAGTATCATTATAATGTTGTACAGAATATGTTCATAATAATGCATGTATATTTCATAAATGTATTGACTACATTACAATTTGCATTACAGTCTAGTACTTTTTACAAGTGACTTTATGACTTATAAAATTGCATTCAACTTGTAAATTAACTCTTTTCATGATTTGAATAAGTATATGTAAAGTAATGACTAATGCTTAGCTCTAGACATTCTTGTAACTATATCGACATAAAATTTCTGTCAGATCTTTACTATACTTGTATAGTGTGGTATTTAATAACATAGTCATGAAGGCCTGTTTTTTTAATTGAATGTTCTCGAATTCGGAACGGAAGTGTTAATTAATAATCATTGGTATTTCATATCAATGCATTTGTTTTTCAAGCAATGAGGAAAGTGAGGGTTTTGATAAACTACTATAATATTGAACTAAACATTTTTTATCGACGCTTATTCTTTGCACGACGAAAATAAATTTTATTTAATGTTGAGTTGTAATGAAAATTTTGTTTTGTTAAGATTTTTACATGGTCTATTAATAGCTAAATAAAGTTTTTATTTGTAAACGGCATCTGTAAGTAGTCATTTTATCATAATATTGTTACCAAAAAGTCAATTGTCGACCCCTGTCAAGTTTTCTCTGTAAACATTAATGTTCGTTAAACATCATGTTCACTGCAACCTTAGCATTATTAGTATAATAAACATGATTAACATTTTATGATGTTTCATTTCATTATAATTTGCTTTTCACTTTGTAACCACAAAATTAAATGTTCAATTACAGGGAACATACCACATCGTCAAGCTTCTACACTACCCACAGTTAATTCAATCGATGGGATATCAATAAATCGTCAAAAGTCGTATAATATTTAATTGATTATCGCGTTTCATTGTCAAGAAAGTGAAGGAAAAAGGTAAATAGGTTAAGTGAATGATTGAAAGCCATGTTTTAAGTCCATTACATTTGTCGCACCGCTATCACGTCATGCATTCACAAACGTTAGAAATAACTGGGTCATCGAATGACAAGACAATGACAAACAATCGTAAGATTTTATGAGTCTCAAAACATGATAAAATGGAATTACAATTCGTTTGACCGTAGCATGACCAGAAAATGTTATACTATAGCTAGCTTTGTAAGTTAAATCTAATCTTAGGAACATAATTACTTATATTCCTCTTTGCAAAATCATGCTTAATGAATGAAGTTGGGATAGTTATAAATAACACTACATTGTTTGCATTCATTTATTGAAATAATATAAGACATTGTACAATATTGTCATTTTTGACTAGTTTGTATATTTTCACTATGGACAATAGACCATAACTATTTCGTTTGTGATTATAATTTATTTAACATCTATATCCATTTCCATAAGGCCTAATTTCAAGTGTCCATCTATTTAAAATCACCAATAAATTTATACAGAGATATTATTAACAATAAAACGTTGCAAGTTTTTAATAGGTTCATATCTAAGGATACTTTTATTTCTATAAAAAATATTGTTAAATACATTTTTATATGACATTTTCATAAATACACACAGACAACATTATAATGTATTTTTATCTCACAAAGCGAGACGCACTTTACTTTTGGTAACCAAGCGTATAAACACGCTGTGAATGTGTGCGTGAAGATGAGTAGGTAGGTATCGTCAGCATATAATACACATGGACACAGATACACTGTCTCGGTCACACAAACACACATATTCACAGTGTATTTGTACACTTGGTAACCACAAATAAAGTGCGCATCGCTTCGGGAGATAAAAATACTATAAGTAAGTACATGATGTACTTACTATTCTTGTTTAAGAATACTGTTAGTTATGCTTTCGAAAAGCCTCAATTCGCTATCACAGACACAGTTTAACTTTGCATTCTTATTGCATCTAACTTTGTAGCTGGGTTCTTGATACATTGACTAAGTCGAAGCCAGAGAGCGAATTTTGATTACGAACATCGATACGATAGAAGGCATTTTTAAACGACAGTTATACCAAAGGGATAGGTGCACGAAATGCAAAGAAAACATTGATCACCTAGATATTGACAATAATAAGGATATTTTCTAAATTTAACGTTTAACACGTAAACATTCAAAGCAATGGGTCGGTACACTTCCACTGATTAATCAGATTCCAAAAGATATTTAAAGAAAACATTTAGTATCTTATACCATAACAAAATATTAGGCATATTCTAAAGCTATGCGTTCTCTATGTCTACTTGCTATAGAATCTCGAGATTTAAGATAGTTGCAGTATCTACATTTATTAACATACTAGCCCAAAAGAAAATAATATAATTGAACACAGCTGTGGAAATTGCTTTATATTTTATTATTGAAAAGAGCTCACATTGAATTCCTTCTGCAGAATTCCTTTGCCTCATTTTGATACTTAAAAATACAGACCAAAATGAGGTTTTGATAGACTTCATGATAAAATCTGAAAAAGGCTGTACTTGATTTCTACAGCCAAGTTTATTCTCTTGAAATTTAAATATTACATATAAAATACGTATTCATTTCACAAAATAAATTTATCAAAAATATACAACGAAGAATTGAGCATTCAATGTTTCAACAACTTTTATATGGTGATAAGGGATAAGGGGTGATATTCAATTATGGTCCATAATGTTTATTACAAAGTAATAGGGCCAAATAAATATAGCTTTTAGAAGAAGGAAAAGTAGGATAATAATGCAAATTAACAAGCTTAAATTATTTCTCAAGCCTTGAAGATCATCATCGTTCTCCTGTATTTATTCCGGGGAGATAGGGATATATATTTCGAATGCAAAATAACTTTGGTGTCACTAGAACATATTATTTATCTAAAGTGAATTCTGCAGGTAAATTATCTTTGACCGCGAATTATACGCTATGACAATCCCATTCGCAGTTCCATAATAATATTATGATTATAGTTTTAAATTTCCCGAAGCATATTATTATACAAACTTGGAACATTATAAACTATTTATGCTAAGTTAAGTATTAATATAATTTTAGGATTTGTTAACATTTCGAAATAAATTAAACCTGGTTAATAATAATAAAAAACAACAAGTTAACAAATAGCCGCGGATGATAGCGTAATTGTTTCCTATACAATGCAAGCTATATGTGCATGACAGCCCGAAGGGGGCTACACGCGATGAACAGCTGTCTGCGTGCGACCTTCGCACACGCGTTGCTCTATATCTCCACACGTAATAATCCGCAGTGAAACAATAAACTTCTTGAATAAAAAGATTTTTACCTCAAATAATAGATATTTACCTATAACAATTAAGTGAAACACCTTATTCAAATATTAATAAAACACAATCATTGACACTCCTAAACAATAAATAGATTAAATAGATACTTAAAGCTTTTTTACAACACAATGATTGACCAAATTAAAAAGCTCACAACACTAGCGAGGAAAGATGGGAAATGTAGCAATATAATATAAATAGTTAAATATTTTATACACATTAATTTTAACTAAATGCATTTCCCGTAATGTTTGGTGTTATCACATAATTATGGCAACATTGTGACAGATAACGTCAACTACAACAATGTTGCCACAACATTAATTCAGAATTATGATGATAATCAAATTAATTAAACAACCATAAATATTATAAAATCACATATTGTACCTACATAAAGTTTGCAATTCAGATTCCCTTTTAAGGTTACATAATCGTATTAAATGTGGGCTAAGTAATATATTTTAGCCCAATCTAATTGTGATTTAAGTAGTTAATAATACGTATCTACAGTAGCTTGTTAATTAAAATACTGAACTATTGATTGCACATACAATACTGGACCGTTGGTACAAACATCAACACAGCTCGGTGAGCCATTATTAGAGTTAGTAGGACGAAGTGTTATGTAGTTTTAACGCGTTTTATACATTATCATATTCTTACAACATTAATTATCTTAGGGCTGATTTTTTAATCATCTGATAATTTTATTCGAGAAATAATTTTGATATTTTGAGAGATATTTCATACAAAAACTGAAATGTCAATTTTGTTCCTCGAATAAAAGTTATCTGGCGATAGAGAAATCAGCCCTTATTTAAATTGACAATACCACTCTGGAATTTGGCAATGTTAATACATTAAGAATTTAATTTTTTATTACAGTACATTAAGAATTTAAATTTTTAATACAGTTAATAAGACAGCGTAGTCGCAGTCGCATTTCTTTACATTAAAATTTCAAAATGGTACGTTCCTTCTCATATTATCTAGCGAATATTCGCTTACTTAAACGTCGATAACAGACAAATAGTTTATCTTCTATTCCCAAGTGCAAGTTTCTACCGCAAACTTCAACGAAATTCGTTACAAATTGGTCAGTGCGAAACTTTACGCGAATAGTAATATTTAAATTTGAAACGGAATAGTTCCACGATTTATGATAAGCATTTACAAATACATCTACCATACGTGTGATTGGTAATCTCGATTTCATATAAACAAGCTTATAATCGACCATAAGCCGACATTTTACTCCTATTTATTGAGCTTGGACGAATAAATAGGTAAGTAGTCGATTCCGCTTGCAGAGCAAATTGCCAATTAAATATTAATCAACTAAACAAAAGTGGCTTTTGCCTTTTGGTACCGCAATATACACTTCACTTGATTCGACTAAAGAGTTTAGTAAGAATCGATACGATAATCGTTTGAGAGTTCGTCCTTTTCGCGTATAGCGGGGCTACTAACTTTTCCCGCTGTGCTTCCGTCTGCGAGATTCAGGCACGTACTAAGGCCTACTCTACGAACGACAGCAGAGGCCGCACATTCATAATTGCTCGTTCTCCCTCCCACCTGCACTGTTCTCGAGGTCAAACAGCTGTTTGATGCGTTCGATGCACAGCTTCGAACCTTCGTTCGCTTCTTTGGCCATCTGGGGAAAAGGGAATAAAAAAAATAAAACAATTGCTACTTGCAGTTTGAGTTTTTAACGTAAACCAAACCTTGGACATAGGGCAACACTGAAAAACGAATGAGCGTTTTCGGAAAGCTTGGTCACGAAATCTGTGTTTATTGCTTTCACGTTTTTGAAGTGAAAACTTCTTTAGCATCGTTGTGATTTGAAAGTTTATGAAACGAAAAAGCGACAGTAAAAAGAGACATGTAAATTCATTAGATTTAACGTGGGAGAAAATGAGATAGGAAGCATTATACAGTATTTTTGAAGATTTCACTTCTACCACGTGTGAATTTTTATTTGAAATTCAATGTGCATTCAGAGTTCGGTAGAAGGTAAAAATAAAAGACACTTACAAGTGAAAAGTTAAGGAATCCGTGTGGCAATCCCTCCAACACTTCGATGCCGACTTTGTTACCGAGTTTCTTCAGCTTTTTAGCGAACATCACGCAGTCGTCCAAACACGGGTCCAAGTGCACGGTCTGTAATAATTAATTTTGGTATAGGTAATATAATTATGAAGGAACACATCTTTAAGAAAAAAAAAGTGGATAGAAAGAGAGCAGATTGCAAAGCTATTCACAACCATCCGACAGGCGATCGTACCGAAAATACACCTTTCGATAACCTGATTTGCCTTGCCGCTACAGCAAACAGCTGTCGGAAGAATGGCGGTCATCTATTTGATTAAGGGCTGATTTTCAATGACATATTTTTTAATCTTAGAATAAAATTGACGTCTGACAGATTTTGTATGGAAAAACTGTCAAAAATTCAAAACTATTACTCGGATAAAATTACCTGGCGTTGGAAAAATCAGCCCTTAAACTATTAAAATTTTCGGGTTTTGAACTTGTGAACAGCGTTAAGAGGATTCCTACGATAACATTGATTGATGGTCGATGCGGTACGGAAGCGTATCGAATGGTTGTGAATAGCTTTGCACATCTACTTCATAAAAAATCTTAATCCATTAATTCTCTGACAGACAATACACATCGTAAACGGTTAAACCGTGAGATCTAGAAGCATGAAATTGTGTCTGCAGAGTTACTTTTATAGCGAAGGAAGGATTTTTGAAAATTCGTCCCCAAAAGGAGTCGAATAGGGGATGAAAGTTCGTCATTTTTGGCAATGGGAAAATCCCATTGGCACATGGCCTGTAAATGAATAACTTCGATAATAATTGAACAAAACAGTCATGCTTATGTTCTTATATATATAAAAGATTAGCCTCTCAGCAAAGTTGTAAGTGGGGCTGATTGCGTCAGGCTAACTTATCATCAATTGTCAAGGCCATCTTGATGACTGTTAAATATTTTTCCCACTTCGTGATCTATTCACAAAGGTCACTCTTTACCTAGTCAGCTACGCAGCATTTGATCTTCAAAAACAGCATAATAACTCAAACATAAATATTGTAATGACACACTATATTACATGAGACGTGGAAGTAGGACGGCATGTCGTTATTATCGGGAGCGCAAAAGAGAGAGCATAATTGTTGCTTCCGTCGACGCCGGTGCAACACTGAGTTCAGGTTGGCTAACTAGCCAAGTCTTAACGTGCAACTTCCAGAGCGTGTGTAACCTATCTCTCTCTTTTGACGTAACAACGTCTAATAAATCGATGAAGCTGGCTGCAGCTGCACTCACGAAAAAACATGACTCATGTAGCGTTACCTCGCGGCCTCGCTCTGTAGCGTGGAGGCGTTCCATGGCGGCTTGAAGTGCAAGCGAATATTAACAAATGCAATGCAACTATTCCATCAGTATTTTCTTATGACGTTGTCACGTTCAACTATCGTCAGTAAACCGACTTTACAGACAACCGATTTTTTTACTTATAATATCATTGGCTGATCTTGAGTGAAGTAAAATCACAAATCATCCTTCATCCTTATAGTACTTACCAGTATTCTGACAGGCGGGAACTTAGTGAGCAGATTGTCGTCTGCCCAGTAGGGCGACAGCAGTGGGTCACGCGGCACCGAGAATATGAACTCGTCGGATGGACTGCGCGCTATCAACGCGTCCAGATTCGTACGGGCTGCTAGACTGTGGAATCATGAAGGGTTTGTTTAAAAATAATAAACAAATGTTTATAACTTTGTCTAAAAATTACTCAATATAACTATATTGAGTTGACAGGTATTCTGAAAAAAAATCGTATAAGAGAGTCTAAACTAAGCATAGACCTGTATTTTGGAACTCTAGGCCTCCCATTATATCACATTGCAAAGCATTGTCAACGTGGTAGAATTGCGAGTGGTTGAAAAAACGTTGATATACAATTAACAATCTCAGTGTTGTGTAGTATGCTGTTTATGATACTGATAATAAGGTAAATTATTCAATGTCATAAAAAATTCTCTACTCTGCGCTCTTTTTAGGTAACTGAGATTTATTCTCGTTTGGATTAACACTTATAGGCTACACTACACCTACCTAGTGTTACTGAAAACGGATAAGTATTAGATGTTTCACAGAAATAGTTTCTGTGCATTACAAGGGGTTGAGTTTAAATAAGTACTTACTCGTCTTGCGTCGGTCTTGAGATCGCGTTCGATCCTGTGATGTACGCTAGCCGAGACGACATTGCACCCATGAAGCCAGTTGCTGCTTCACTAATCCTATGAGAACAAAAAACCAATATAATAATCATAAACAATTTTAGAATTAAGTAATTTTTTACTAATTTAACAACGATTTCAATGCAACTTTTAAGACCTCTAGCATACGGTTGAAATAGGTTAAACAAAATTACATCGCTTTGCTTTAGGGCTAAAATTTATAATGGAAGAAATGAAAACACTTGGGGACTTTTAGTGTTCTCTATGACCCTGTTATATGGGTCTTACACCACAGACTTATATTTTTTTTGAAAATCTGTGAATGGGGGTCTAAATTCCACAAAAAATTATGGATAGTCTCCTAAGACCATTTTCGCGTAGCTCTAACGGATAAGGTACTTCCCCTTACTGCCCCGCTGAAAGTTTCCACCCTGTATACACCTCTGCCGAACAGATTATACAGGCGTGGGTGCGGCGAATGTACAAGTATCTCCCGAGCCTCCGATTCATGGTAGTAGAAGGAACTGTGGGGTTTTAGTAGGAGACCGATATAACCCTCCGTTCTCCCCAGATAGAGCGTATCCATGAGGATTTTCCCACGGAAAAAAAAAGTAAAAGAATGGTTACACAGTGTTATGTTACGTTATTATAATATCAACAAATACCTTGTCTTTATCCTCTTTTTGTTGTCTTTACTGTCATTGTCGTCGACTAACGGCGGTTCCCCTACTAATGTACTAGAGTTTTCAGATTCAGGCTCCCTATAACACACAAGGGTGTTAGCACAACAACAATGTATGGAGGTTAGAAACATGGGTGAAGCAAATGCAGTTTTGGGATGGGCTCTCAAAAACGTGTCAAAAACGCCATTATCTGTCTGTAACCGTATAAAACTAGGACGATTAGTTATATTAACTGAGTGGTAAAATGCAATTAGTTTTGAAAAAAAAAATGCTGAATGGAAATATGATTATGCTACGTTTCAGGCAGACTGAGTAAGTTACATAAAAAAAACAGACTATAAAACAAAAAAGACAAACACATAAAAAAAATCGCCGGCCGTAACCACAGATCTTCAGAAAAAGATCCGCCTTGGGAGAGTTGTATCTGTTTCCTTTAGCTAATATCAGACTCTTCACTCGGGTGAAGGTTCAATTTTGTTTCATTCCACGTTCACACAACACCGACAACATTACATAGGAATTACCGCACATCTCCTTTTTAGGGTTATAAATAATCACGTTTGTTGTATGGGAGCCCCCACACAACAAACGTGATTATTTCGGAGTTTTTTTGCATTGTGGTACGGAACCCTTTGTGTGTGCGAGTCCGACTCACACTTGACCGTTTTTTTTTATTTTTCGATCATTCGGTAGGCGAGTGAAAGATTGACATGGTGCCGCCCGTATTTCCCGACGGGCTTGACAAAGTTATATAGTGAACGGGTACACTACACACATTTCGGTGAAATGTTCCACCCCCCACCTACTGCAGTCAGGCTGATAGTGACCGCAGTATAGGGAATGGAGTCGCCGGAGTGCCGATATCTAACATCGTTGGTTCGGTTCACCAATAAATTAATTTTTTAATTTTGATTCATTTTGTGTTCAGAGGTTTCACTTTGAGTGAAAGATGCCGAATGAAAGAAAAGAACGAAAAAAAAAAGTAAAGTGTCTGATATCAGCATAAGTGACAGTCTCTTTCTGAAGCTAGATGAGTCTCATTTAGTACTATAGTGGTAAGTACCTGTGAGATTCATCGTAAGTCTTGGGTGTAGGTTTGATGATGGGTATCCTACGACCTTCTGAATCCGTGTCGCTGTCCAACACGTACCTCTCAAGGAAGTCTGATACGTACTTCTGAGATTTATCCTCCGGCGGCGTAGCACCTGAGGGTAAAATAAAACAGACGTCAACACCATAGGTACGATCGACTTAGGAAAACCTTATCTATACTTAGAACCTTGTCATATTATTCGATGCAAATGGCAACGTAAAATATGACGTTCTGTTTTTTAAATGGGTTTGCTCTTGACTCTAGTCTGGGATGTGCCTTACAGGCGTTGCACGGGGGGGTTCCGGAATTGGTCTTTTAAGAGGAACCGGGACCACCCCTATGTGCTGAAGGTGATCACCGGGGCGGTTTTAGTGAGGAAAAAATCCCACACTCCCCGACCTCCTTCCCCGGAGGTCGGGTGCCTTTCGAAGGTTTCCCCCCCGACAACAAAAAAAAAAAAGGTCAGAGTTGACAGAGACAAAGTCGACGATGGAGTGAGCTTACCCAGAAGAAGCCTGTTCACTCTTACTTTGAAGAGATTCGGGTTGTATGCGCTGATAAAGAGTTCCACTCTTTTCATTATGGTTACGTACGCACTGACAGGTGGCTTGCGTACCGCCTAGAGCTTAGCGAGTCATCTTGCGAGTAGCGAGGTGAAACGAGCACTAGAATTTTCGCAACCGGCCGCTCTGCCCGCTTGGGGCCTTTGCTAGTCGCCCAGCATGTATCGAAGGATGTTAAATCCGTTGGCTCTAGGCGCTGAGCAAGTCACCTGTCAGTGTGTATGTAGCCTAAATGATGAGCAGCGGTGGCCAGTGGTAACGACACCGGCGTACGAGTTTGTCGGTCTTGGGTTCGAACCGAGGCAGGCGGTTTTCTTTGTGTAAATCATTTCATCACCACTGCTCTCAGTACGGAGGATGAAAAATTCGTGAGGAAACCGACTTGTCCTAGAACCAAAAATTCGAAGACATGTGACTTCTACCAACCCGCACTGGCCCGCGTGGTGGATTACGGCTCACTCCCTCTCACCGAGAGGAGGCCTGTGGCCCAGCAGTGGGAACATTATAGACTGATTATGTTGGTAATATTTGAAAGTTATTCGTTAGAGTTGAAGTTTCCAGTTTTAATACTTTAGATATAAACATGTGACGTGACGAAGCTTAAGACTTATCCCCCTTGTTGACGCCTTACCTCCCCCTCAACGCGTGACCGTATTTATGCTTGGCCCCGCTTCTTGTTCGTGTCTATGGCACGACCGTTTGTTAAATTTTGATGGCCCAAAACTTCGTTTTTTTATTACCTCTTATATAGGCAATGTCCTATGTAATAAGGGTCGATCCTATTGCCATGAACCCGAATATAGTCGTCACTAACCTGTGGCGGTATGCTCGCTCTGCAGTGACGCTGCACTAATGGTAGTGTCAGAAGACTTCCTTCGTTCACTGCCGGACTTGTGAGCCTGAAGCTCTGCCAGGTCAGAGGGAGACACCTCCTCGAATGATGAGGGGCCTTCGCTTATGCCTTCTGAGAATAAATAATAATAATGATTATTTGAAAAACCCTACACGTTTTAGATCGTGTCAAAAAGAATCACTGACAATATTCACGTAACTTGAGTATGAGAAATGAATAATATGACTTGATGTGAGACAAAAATTGCTTGTGGGCCCTCCCTAAGTTCAGACGAGTACTGGAAACGTCTATTTATGATTGGTCACAATTTTGTTTTGCGAACTTAAGCATATAAATAAGTTGAGAAAGGTTGGTGTTAAGATTAGGTGAAAAAATTCACACTTATATTAATTTAACATTCTCATTCTGCAACTATGCAAACTATTGATTATATCTTGTCCGGCTGAGCCTGACATCATGAATCGCAAAAACATATTTGTATACCTTACTTTTATTTTTTTGTTTTCTCTGCTAGAAAATTTCTAATGACTAAATAAGTAATTTCTGTGTTTTTCTGTGCTCTATGTCAAAAAAAATCTCATAAAACTCCAACAATTTCAACGTTTGGTAAGCTCGCAAGTTGATGGGATAATATGGTCTTACCTTGTGAGGGACTGATTCTAAGGAACCCATTGCTATCTATTGGCGTCGTGGCGCTCGATACAATCTGATTGTTTCCACCGTTCTGTTTGTCATCTTTACCTTTACCACCTTCAGATTTCGTGTTGGGACTTGCGTATGCTGAAAAACGTACAAAGGGGATTGAAGATTTTATATGGAGCCTGGCATACATACAGCTACAAACATTCATTGTGATAATTTCAATCATCTATGTAACAAGATGTAAGGAAGTTAAAAAAATATGGATGTAACGTGATCAATTTTGAACGTTAATATCTCGGAAACGTGTCACTACGGTGTTTGGTCTTATTATATTTTCTGTCAGCTATCGATTTATATAGGTTTCATGAGTGCCCGCCATTTTGAAGAAAAAAAAACAAAATGGCGGACATTAAGTAAGCCACCTTCAAAGCCCTTTAGTAAATGATCTTAAAATTTGATAATTTGAAGTGGATTGGAGAGCGAACTCTGATTAAGACCTTCTGGATCTGTCTGCAGGCGATATACTTTTTCCTTATATAAAGTAACACAGTTTACAGTTGGTAATACTTTATTCATATTACAATCTAGCCTGTTAGCTAATAAGTAATTTAAATACGATTTAAACTGCTGGTTAACTATAAAATTAAGAAATCGTCCAATAACATCTTTTTTAATCACTTTAAATGTGGAAGACACTTGATTCACGTTCGAGTTCATTCACACAGGCGAATATTATGTCTAAGTATGGCTTCCTGGCATTTTTAAGAAATGAAGTGGC
The DNA here is from genome assembly GCA_927399505.1 of Luperina testacea. Classification (NCBI taxonomy): domain Eukaryota; kingdom Metazoa; phylum Arthropoda; class Insecta; order Lepidoptera; family Noctuidae; genus Luperina; species Luperina testacea. Next base: position 8,065,216 of record OV656768.1, on the reverse strand, counting down.
TTGCGGTGCAATACCTACTAAATTAAGTATATTCATAGGCGTTTTGTGTTCCTACCACAAAGAGTCTTAAGACATTAAAAAACTTGTGAGAAAAAAATGTATACACTCGGAAACTAAAACTACTACCAAGGTAATAAAGACTATTGAACATACCTTTAAGACACCTCATCATAAACCCAAAAGGTAGTACGGGGTCCATCAAACATAGCAGTCTGGCTGGACTGGGCACAAAGCTGATCATCAGCGGTGCGTATGCCAAGAACATGCCTTCAGGTCTCCGTAACCCTGACGTTAATATCTTGAGTGTGCAAGCGGCAACTAGGTTAGCACCTGCGGAATCGCCCGCGAATACGATTCGTTTACCTGTTGAAAAAAAAAACATGAATAGATTAATTTTAATAAGAAAGTATAGGTTACTAGTTTCTGCCCGCGCTTTCGCCCGCAATGAGGTCAGAAATTATCTTACGGGAACGTACTAGCGGGATAAAAAGTATGTCCTAACCCAAGTCACAGGTGTGTCAAATTTCATCGAAATTCGTTCAGCCGTTAACGCGTGAAAAGTAACAGACATACAGATCGACAGATAGACACAATATTAGTATGGATAAAAAGAGTTACTTAAATATTAATATGTTATCGTGGGACCTATTTAAAAAATGTTTCAAGAAGATTAACTTTTAAAAAAGCCATTGCGAGACAGTCTTCAATATTGCCTAGTAACAATCACAGCTAAATCGACCTCACCAACAGGGTCCTGCTTTGACATTAACATCTGAATAAAATTAAACTGTTAAAAATCAAAACCACACACCTGTAGTACCAATATCCTTAAAATGCGTCAGCATCCAGCAATAAGCGTAGTACACTTCTTCCAACGCCCTCGGGAAGGGAGCCTGTGGCGCTAAGCTGTAGTCTATGGATAGTATGGGCACGTTCAGCTTAGCGGCCCAGTCTCGAAGGTACGTCTCATGGGATTTTGAGCTTTGAGCCACGAAGCCTCCTCCGTGGCAGTGGAATAGAATGCCGTCGGCCGGTGGAAGGGATGAGGAACCTTCGCCTGCCTGAATATGTGGAAATAGATGTAGGGCGATGTATGTTTGAGTTTTACTAGTATTTTACGTCTCCCAGGGCTATAATATTAGGACTATTAAATCGTCGTACAAAAATACCAAATGTAGTTTCAATTTGAGCAAAAGCATACCGATATACAGGATAAAATTTTAAACAGTGCGCAAACTGTTACCATGTATGTATTCAGCTTATGATTCTAGACCCCTGGCATAGAAATTTTACGTCAGTTCTCAAAAAAAAAAAAAAAAATATCTGCCTTTTCATAGAAGTGAGAGAGAATGACCTACGCGGTCCAAATGTAGGAAAAACGATTTTTTTAAACCTATGAATAATTTCTACGCTAGGGGCTCTAGAATCATATGCTGAATTCATTGTTACTGTTTGCGCACTGGTTAGAATTTTTTCCTGTATAAAAAATTCGGTGGCATTGCAGACTGACACTCAAATTGAAGCTTACTTAAAACCGATGGGGAATAAAAGTTAGACTTCTAAACTAGTGCTAAGGACGCTGAAACAGACTATAGTTCGTTACAGTTAACCCTAAGTGGTCTAGTCACATCACGCTAAGAAAACACTAATATGAAAAAGGGGTTTAATTAACATTATTTTTACCTTTTTTTTCATACCAAGAATGAGAGCTACGTGGACTATGATCGATCAATATTACCAAATGTACGCAGTTCCTCTAAGTTCTAATGCATTTTAGATATGATACAATCATTTACCTTTGTCTCTGGGGGAAGCTGCGGTAGTTGTTAATAAAAACTTTTTAGATTACATAAAAAATAGCCTAGCCATAAAATTATAAACTAAGATAGGTTTCGTTAAATAATAACTTTGTTACATTATAATATGTATTCTTCAATAACTCAGTAACATAAATCAGATATTAGCATTTTATTTATCGGTAAGTATGTAACTGTCAACTTAGAACGATTTGTTTTAGGATCCATTTTACGGTTGCCGAATGTATGATACAAGCCCTAACATACTAGGTGTTCACTGAAAATAATAAAGGCCTGTTACTCACCATGCCAGTCCTTTTATTCGCACTTATAAGCCTAACATTCAACCCTTGTAATCCTATATGTACAGTGGGGGGTAGAACCGTGATTTCTTTGCCCTCAGTTGTGGTTACAACGATGGGTTCCGGAGGGATCGTTATAAGCTTGTTGACGGCGACTGGTGACGACATTAGGCTGGGAACCCTCTTCATTATCTCTGAAAGGATAAATAAATTGTTTATTAAGCAAAAAAAAAAAAAATTATCTCAAAAAAAATAGGCTTTATACAATGTTTGGCAGAATTAGTACACTGCCTCCTGAACTAAGTCAACTAGACTTCGGGAGACTGTATTTGCCGTTTGCATTACGTTCTAGTAACAGTTTCTATGAGTTCTAATATGTCCAGTTAACTGCGCTAGGCTGAGTTGGTTCAACTATTTCTGTGTTTCCATACACTCTGAATGAAAATGATAATGCAAACTACTGTCTTCTAAAGAAGCAATAAACACAGGACATTCATCCGCACTTTCAGCTGAAGTGCGGATGAATGTCCTGTGTTTATTGCTTCTAGTACAAAATTCGCATTAGCATCCCAAGTCTTTATATTAGAAAACATTCTTAAACAGGGTGGCAGGGAATCGACGCGCAGACTGATACCATGAATCCAGCTCATGATTCTAAACCCCAGTAGAAATATGTCGTCAGTTATTTAAAAAAAAAACTGCTTTTCATAGAAAAGTGCAATAAGTACCTACACTTACGTGGTCAAAATGTATGGAACAGTAATTTTTTTTAATAACCTACGAATCATTTTATCGCTTGGGGGTAGAATCATGTACTAAATCCATGTTGCATCTCATGGTTGCGCCCAAGTTGCATCTCATGCCTTTTCTCCATGATGCCTTCTCCTATGATCCCTACATACTCTTTTTCCCTTGTCCACGTTCATATACGCATCGTAAACGCGCTCCGGTTCCAAGTTGTCTTTAGAATAGCGCTTATAAATTGCGACAGCTAACTGTCTATTATGTTCGACCACCCAAGATGTTACCGGACCACCTTATGTGAACACTGGAGCGTCCAAGCGTAATGTGAATTGATTCATTTTAGTCTTGTCATATATGTCGTCGGCTCAATAGAATATTTTGATACTTGCTGTGACCTTCATGCAAAAGTATTTACTTCAATCAATACGAGAAAGCCTAATGAAGCCATTTCTATTCTGAAAGTCGTTTCAGATTGACTATTCAATTAACTCATTTCTGTTAATTTCTCTAAATTTAGAGTCATGAATTTATGAGATGGGACTTTCGGACGAAAACAGAAGCTATAACAAAATGAGAAAACAAAACTACATTACCTAGGAATCGAACTCAATCTTCAAAGCAAAAATGTTACCCTTACTTATATAATCTTACTAATTAATTATGTTATGTTATTTGAATACGAGGCTTTTGACTACGTTGTGTCCGGTTGTGTGTGTGTATTTTATGTCTTTTTTTATCATTTTTAATTTTTATTTGCAATGTGCGTTTTTGTTTGTGCAGAATAAACAAATTTTCTTTCTTTCTTTCATGTCATCGTTATCTGCCTAGCCTTTTCCCAACTATGTTGGGTTCAGCTTCCAGTCTAACCGGCTGAATACCAGTATTTTACATGGAGCGACTGCAATTTGAATGCTCATGGATGCAAACAACATGTTTTGTTTCAAAACATAACGCCTAGGCATATATATTTTCCCTATGCAGCATTGCGCCAAGATTAAATTTCGAACACGTACTTCAAACCAACAAGGCGATTTTACGCGGAAAATCACGTTTGATATGCTTAATATGTATAAACACCACTTAATATATTTCGATACGCGTGAAACGGCACGACCGGCATGAATACTTCATTCATATAACCTACCATTTGATAGTATAACGGGTGTATAAAAGACACTTAACGAAGCCAAGAGCCAATTTGTACTCCCCGTCATTGTAATAATTTTTTTGTACTGGACTATACCTGGGAAACTTCTGGTTACGGAGATATTGAAGGTCAAAATTCCAACGTTTACTGACGTTTTTTTACGAAAACAAGTTTTTGATATTATAACAACTTTAAATACCCCCAAGAACCCTGTACCATTGCATGCACCCATAAACATGTATGTTTTGCGAGCGCACTACCACAAACAGAATATTTTCACACCAAAATTAAAAGACGTTTCCCAGCAACTAGTTTGTGCAATGTTACATATATTCTATTGCACGAAGTCCGTTCGGCTTTGCTTGTAGTAGTGACGTATCCCGACAAGCGCAAATAAAATTTTGGTTTAAATAAAAAATGTGCATGTGCACGCTTGACAACATTCATAGCCAAACGGACTTCGTGACATAGAACATCTGTACTTCGTTTGATGTAGAGAATGCGTAGTTGACCGCCATATAATGTGTCTTTTTAAACCCTGTATTGTGATGTGACTATTACCTACTTAACTCTTTGGGAATAAGGATGAATAGTCTGTTGAGAGACTATGCAATTTTGCCTAGATTTTTTTAACGCGATGACTTTATCGCGTAGTTTGTGGATTTTTTAACTCTCGGCGCTAAGCAGTGCGTTAAAATTCCAGTGAGCGATAACAATTCCCGTACAAGGGCTAATGTATTTACCATGTGTCAAAGTGCCAAGCGATTATGTACCATGAGCGCCATGAGCGGTGCAGTGTTACTGTAACTTTGACCTTCTCTGCAAACGATTATGATACAGACAGGTCTATCTCTTCCCGAAAGTTGTTCATTGTCATAAAAAGCTATAATAATATTAAGTAACTATAAAAGGTCAATATGACCGATTACTGTGTTATCTTATGATTGCTGAATTTGCTTCGGTTTATTGACATTATAATTATCTACTTTATACAGACATCCGTGTCAGGTTGATATGATTATATTGTACGAGTCTGCCTCATTAGTAGTTTTACTATTCTATTACAATTTTGTATCTATACTAATATTATAATGAGGTAAAATTTGTTAAGTTTGTAGGTAGGGGTAATCTCCGGTACTACAAAGTCGGGTTTGAAAAATCTATAAGCTATATAATTTCTTGAGGAAGGCTATAGATCATATAACATCACGCTAGGACCCAATGGAGCCGAGCAAAAAGAAAAAAGTCGGAAAGAACGCTGAGCGAAAACGAAGTACAGCGTTTTTTAAAATCGCTTACGCCGAGGCGTTAACGATTGTAGAAAGAGATTCGATACGAAACGTTTGTAACTTGGCGAAGCGATGCGACGGCGTGGGTCAGGGAACAAGAAAATTCACACAGACGAAGTTACGAGCAGAAGCTAGTCTAAGTATAAACGTCAGAAAAATTGATATCAACACTAATAAAGTAACAATTTAAATAAATCAATCTTTAACTAAGTATTCAATCACGTGCTTAACATAAATTAATGTCATCTTGATAATAGCAATTAATGAAGTAAGTAGTTCTAACTACACTGAATAAGAAATTATGATTGTTTGGGTTCCGTACCTCACAGAGAAAAACTGAACCCTTACATAAGATCTCTTCGTTGTCAGTCTGTGTGTCCGTCGGTCAAGTTCCTTTTTCTCAGGAACGCGTGGAGTTATCAAGTCGAAATTAATATCAAATACTCAGGGCTATAATCCCTTGACGTAGTAAAAAAATCAAACTTCTAAGTCAACGCAATCAAAAGATACGGGCGTTTATGTTCCGGAATCAAAACCTATAGGGTAGTTCCCGTTGACCTAGAACCATGAAATTTGGCAAGAAGCAATGTCATGTAGCACAAGTAAAGGAAAAATCTGAAATACGTAATTTGTAGATACCTACATTACAAAAGAAAAAAAATCCGTGATACATTCCTATTTTATACGGAACCCTCGGTGCGCAAGTCCGACTTGACCGGTTTTTTTAATCAATACAGCCTTGCCCTCTGTTCCACTAAACTTTACTAATCATTAAAACAGTTGCGTAATTCTTAAACGTAGATAAATAAATCACGCGATAACATAGTATCTTTTGTTCTCATGATTATAATATCTGAAAGGGTCAGATGATGTTCTTCAGAAAGTTCCAGGTGCGTAGTACTCGCAACAAGCGTGCGTGTATGACCAGTGTGAACGTAAACGAAGCAAAGGGGGTATGTTAGTATCGTAGCAGAGCGTATCGTCGAAGAGCAGTGGTGGCACAGAGGTAACGGACGCAGACTTAGGTAGGGTTTGTTGGTCGTGGGTTCGATACCCAAGCAGGCAGTTTATTTTGTGTAAATTATTTCATCACCACTGCTCTCAAAACGGAGAAGGAAAACGGCATGTCCTTTCAGCGGGATTGTCGGAAAGGGTTACCGCTGGCCCGGAACATAAAGGGCTAAGGAAGGAGCACGGGTGGGTTTTAGTCAGTAAGAGTCTGACACTCCCTTCCGCTCCACCCAGAGCGGGAGGGGTCATTTGATGATTTCCCATCCTGAAAAAAAAAGCATGTCCTCGAAACAAAAATTCGAAGACATGTGACATCCACCGACCTGCACTGGGCTCGCGTGGTGGATTACAGCCCAATCCCTCTCACAGCGAGGAGGCCTGTGTCCTAGCAGTGGGAACATTATAGGCTAATTATGCTTAGGATCGTAGCTACTAACCTTCTGTAGTTTTCTGCCTACCCTCATGGGAAGAGGGCGTGAGTTTATGTATGTTGTTACAAAATCGATTATATAAAACGCATAATACGTACCTACTAGGTATCAGCATCATAAATAAGGCGCATCGAATGTACACACGCCAGCACATCAAGCTACCCGAAACTGTCAAATTTTCCCAATCAACTTTGAACCTTATGCTTGAGCGATAATCGAAGCGATAAAAAAATAATAGTTGAAAATCTATTTAAAAAAAATGACCGATTGTAGTAACTTGATGTGCTGGCGTCTGTACGTCAATTGTTGTGCAAAACATAACTCTCCCCTGCAACGCCGAGGTCACATTTTAATTATAAACATTCTCGGTTACAGTCTTTCGAAAATAGATAATATTCCAGACATATCAATAAGAGTGGTCGCAAGCGCTTCTGCTGAGCTTTGGGTCCTGGGTTCGAGTCCCAGGTCAGCTAAAGAGTTATTGGGCTTTTCTGTCGGGGATTAGTAGCTGCCCATAGCAGATTGTTTGACGGACGGCAATAAGCTCGCACCCTATCACATGGGACATGGAACGGACGGTGAGCTACCCATTACTCTCCGTCCACCGTAGGCGCGGGCCTGCGCCCGCGCCTACGGTGGCCGGGAGTCGTCACGCGAAGTAGGTGACGCTTGCGCATTGTCACTGAAGTTCTAATGGTTTGTATATTGCTTAGGCATAAATTGCATAGTGATACAGACATAATAGCCCATATTCGGCCATCCCACAATATGAGTGTTTCATGGGTTAGGTTGGGTCTTTACCTCCAACTACTATACTTACGATCAGTGATACTAAAATCCGATACATGGCAACTGCATACCATGAGTCTCAAAATTAATAATCTATAATTTCAAAATCAACATACCACTTTCAGCTAAAAACCAGAACGCCTTGCAGAACTCAATGCTCGCAGACTGCGAGATGTTAACGATTCTCCTTGCCCTCATCTCAGGGTCGATCAGGTACTGTCCACCGGTCCATACTGAGCTGATCAGGTTGCCATGACAATAGTACGCCTCGGAGAAACCCGCCATACATATTGATATGCCTTTCAGTATGCCACGCATCGACGGCAAGAACTGGAATAGAATTTAACGATTAGCGGAAGACCCATTGTACACGGCACGGTTTCTTTACGGTACGGCGTATTAACCGCGCCGTAGAAAAAAACGTGTTCGTCAACAAGGTTCCATAGTGAACCATACAACACTGACGAACTAATTACGATACTATAACTTTATTTCATGTTCTGTGTCTCGTAATGTTTAATTACTTTGATTACATATGGTATAGAAGCAAGTTTTTTTGAACAGACTGCAGCTGTGTTGCTGGGGAGTTTATTGCGCCACTTCATCTTTCAAGGGAAAGCACTAGGAAGTGGTGAAGGGCGGGCGTTTTGGAGGACTGTCTTATGTAATTTTGACGTTCGAAAAGTGCTGATTCTCAGCCCAATTTGAATAAATGACTTTTGATTTTGACCGTGCCTACATACGAAGCCGTGCCGTAGAAAAAAAAAAACAGTGGCACTCCGGGAGTGCCGACAGAAGTGAAAACAAAACACAGAATACTTTGCTATCACTCACTGAAGTATCGGATATACATTAAAACCGAGTACATCCCGAGGACAGCCGAATACATCCGAAGCGGGTATTTCTTGAATCGTCTTATAAACAAAACCCGGGGGAATTCAATGGTTTTTCCCCATCTCAAAAAATGCCCAAACGCGCCTAATGAAATTTTCACTTCAAAACGTGTTCGTCAACAAGCTTCCATATAGTGATCCACACAACCCTGACCACCGTGCCTAAACACGGTGAATAAACCGTAGTTTTTCACGGAAAGGAAAACGTGTGTGTAAGAAGGGCCTAAAGGTTTATTTGAAGGTAGTGTGATTGGGTCTAGGACTCTAGATCGGAAAATGCACATAAAGGGCAGTGCGTACTAGATTTAAGGCACGTAATTAGAAGCTCTAGGTTGAAAAGGGACCTTGTATCTACTTGTCCTGTTGATGTTTCTAAAAGGACAGGTAAAACAAACACCATTTTACTGTTTTGAAATATATTAAATTCTGATTTCGATCACATTTTTACAGCTATAGTTGCAAATTCTGATCTCAAGCGCTGTGTTTTAATTGGTACATCAATATTCACCCTTTATTACTTCATTGCACCAGTCAACGCACACATTTAAATATGTCTCTACAGTAACTACACTGTGAAAGGTATGCTGATTACCCTGTCACATAGGATAAAGGATGACTAGCATGAAACGAACCGTGAAAATGAAAAAAAAAAGAAACCAACAAAAAGGAAAAAAAAAGGACGAAAATCAGGGAATCAAAAAAGTATGCCAACAAAAAGTTATGACGTATACAAGTAAACATCTTCAACAGACGTGACCATTACGAACCTTGCTTCTACTTAATTAACAATTCTATTCCAACTTGTTCGCAATTCATTGAGATACTAATTGGACTTCAGACTTTAGCTAATTCACGATTGGCAGTCGACCAAAGTTGTGACAAAAAATACCACATTTTACAATCTTAGAATACTTTTCCCTAACAACATAAGTAAGTAAGTACCTAATTTAATATCTAAGATGCTTGACAAAGTTTTCCATACTAATATTATAAAATAGCTAGCTGCTGCCCGCGGCTTCGCCCGCGTGGATGTCGGAAATTATCTATCGGGAACGTGCTACCGGGACCAAAAGGAGCAACGCAAGTAGATAACGCAAGTAACACGATCTGTTTGAAAATCAAGTGTGTCATTTTTTGACTACCTACTATGACGTCACAATCACTATTTAGTGATGGGAAAATCAAATCGATTTAAAGACGCCGCCGCGTGCCGCACCCATCGCGCTCACGCTCACCCAACCAGCAGTACTCAGGACTGAGCGCGAAAATGGCGGCTTACGATTTTTGTGCGTAAGCTGGGCACGCGAAGTAGTTGCTCTGCGTTATCTAGGTGTATCTATATCTGTGAAGTAGCCTATGTTACTTCTTTTACATCAGCTATTTGCCAGTGAGACCCGTCAAAATCGGTCCAACCGTTTCGAAGATTAGACGGAACAACCAAACAGAGAGATAAAAAAAATCAATTGTATTTTTGTTATTATAAGTTTCGTATATAATATACTTTCATATGCATTTAGTAAAAATCTGTTATTTTGACATTACAAACATACACTTCAATCTTATTTATTTGTATAGATTATAAAAATCGAAAGTCTGTTCACGCTTAAACCACTGAACGGATTTCGATAAAATTTGGCTTTGACAAGGAGATGGATGGCATCCTGAGGAAGGACGTAGGCTCCTTTAAGTAACGGTAGCACGTTCCTGTTGGATATTTTCCGACATCCACGCGAGGAAAGACGCGGGCAGAAGTTAGTGACTGTATAAATCAAACGAGCTAGAAAAATGCAGTTTAGCGGATTGATAAACTTCGCAAACTTACCGTGTTACAGCCATATCATACGACTGATAAAGAATGACAGTTGTAATTCGAATATACAGACAATTTAAGTTGATAGTCCTAACTAAACAATCTGCACCCTAATTGCGTAACACATTATCAATCACAATTTGAATCATTTTGAAGTAATCCATTGCTTCATATGTTCGAAACATTTGTCTGCTCAACAACGTAAATAACACAATGAATGTTGTTCAACTGTCAAAATTAAAGGCATTGTTATTGTTAGTGTGTTACGCAATTACCCCGTTGTTTTCCTGGCTGCACATTTGCTAATTTCAACTTACTTGGAACCCAAGGCACCTTCCATAGAAACAATACTGATTGATGGTGTCTGCCTGAGCGAACAACTCCTCAGGAGTATGTGGTTCCGTTGGGAACAGCTCGCCTGGCGGTGCCCATGAGAGCAGCGTGTGTAGGTGGTGCAGACATGTACCTAGGGATGCTAGCAGCTGTCCGCAGGATTCGATCTCCCTAGAAAATTAAAAGCTGGTTAGAGTCGGAATGTAATACAAGGTGGAGATGACAATGCAACAATAAATTAAACTGCGTATATCTACTGACGTTCCTAATCTGCATACAAAAATTCAATCAAAGATGTCTAATAGTTCAGTCACTACCTATACCTAGTCAAAGATAGTGATCTTTTGAAAAAAAAAAAACAAACGTTGCTAGAACGCTGGTAATGTGTATGGCCTAATGGTAATTTACTATGTCCCAATTATCAACAGTTTCAGCGACATAAGCAAGCCTTCCTGGAAACTTCACGTGCGTTGTGTTTTCCTACAACTCACGTGTTTATTTCTCTTTACCGCGAAAATACCGTGTAGCGTAAGAGCTTCTGATGGATTACGAGTAGGCCTATACCACAGAATCTAGTAGCGGAATACATTTGCAAGTTATTAACACCCCGCAAACACTAATCAGCCTGTAAATCGTTTCAATAGCTAAGTCAACAGTGTTTATCAAAATACGTATAATCATCAGAATAAGCTATCATTATGCGCTTGCGCACACAAATCACATAAAAAATACAGACTTGGAATAACAATCTGTTGCCTATTAAGATCTCTAGGCATATTCCGATGCGGTGAAGCCGAACTGTATATTCGATAATATGCACAAAAACGCATATTGCATTTGCACTGTCAATAAAAAACAATCTGTTAAAAACGTCTGTTGTTGTTTTTTGTTAGCAATCTGTTAATTACAGCGTCGTCGTGACGAAACCTGGACATAATTATTATTTGAAATCGCAAACCCGCCATAGGTAAGAGTGGTGAGCATTGATGCTCAAGCCTTCTCTGCACGAGAAATGGCATTTGGCCTGTAGTGAGACAATAATAGACTGGTTCCTGTGCCAACAGAAACATCTCACGAGTTTTAATTCCCACGAGTTATAATAAATATCTCAGTGTGAATGTGAATATTGAAACGTTTTTAGTTGTCAATGTCCTAACATTAACCTAATAACCTATCAACATCAACCTATTGTATGTTGAACAAAATACGATTCGCGACCGAAAAAAGTATGTATTTACAGAATTATAATCATTAAAATAATCAATACAACCATCTAAGTTCGTATAATTCTATTGAATGACTATTTCATGAAATATCAAAAAAGGGGTAGTCCCCTTTTAATACGAAGAAAAAAGAGATTAGTAGTTGCACATGGCTGAAATTGGGGGCTCAAAATTAATAAAAAAAGTAATATTTTTTCGTGTTTAAACTACATAGTTACCTATATTGAGTTGCGATTATTTTTAACTTAAAAAAAATTAAATAACCAATTTTTAGAGAAAAGTGTATAAATGAAGTTTATAAGTACATAGTTAATGCTAAAATCATTTTACTCTTCAAATGCAATTAAGAGACTGAAAGTTGGCATCGGTTTACATGACCAATAATAAAACGAAGATGAAATATCTGACTATGTTCGCCAAATCGATTTATGTGTCATTTGCCTTGTAGATCATCAATGCAGTAACTAATACTCTTTATTATGTACACCATAAAAATTATAGAAATTATTGTATTTTTTTACAAGGGGTGACAGAATGCCAAATGTAATTCAGACACACGTATATTTTTGTGTTATTGCAATATGTTATATACCTACATATATTCAATAAAGGGGGAAAAACACCAACCTAAACAGAGCTAATAAAAATAGCTGTGAAATAACAGTATGTTTTAACTCAGTCGTCGATGTACCTCTTTAGATAAAAAAGATAGATAGATAACTAAGTAAAAGCATGTTTTGTGTTCTTGCTATTTCTGGCAAGATTAAACATACACAGTTCCCAGAAACGGTCTCTATTCATTATACTTATGTAGGTATATGCATTAAGTATAATAAATACTTAGCATATTATTATGCTCTCATGCATTCGATGCTCATTAGTTATTTTTATTTTGAAGATGGCTGTCAATTTTATTATGTACTTAATGGGGACCAGCTTAGCGTTCTGTCTGACTTTTATCTTTTTGCTCGGCTTCTATAAGGGCCGTAGCGTGATGTTAAATAGCCTATAACCTTCAAGAATTAGGGCATCGAATGCAAAAAAAAAAATCTAATCTGACCAGGGATCAAACTAATAAAACAAACTCTTCAGATTGATTACATTAGTTTAAGTAGAAAATCATTTTAGCGATACTAATCACGTACTGTAGTTCTAGCTTCGGTGTAAAGTAGAGTACTACACCACAAAAAATACCATGTCACACGTTTGATTAATTCACACGTAACTTTGAAACCGCTGGGTACCAAGAATTAGTCATTATCTGTGTCCATAGATACCAGCCTTGATCTCCTTGTTGCCACGAGTGGCAAAAGTAAACAATTCATTCAATAGCTAGTTATAAGTGTTTGCGGTTAACAAGTAATGATACAGAAATGATGCTTGGTTGGCGTTTCTAAGGCGTTTTATCACTAAACAGCTATTATTTTCTTTTTAATCACATCTCTGTTCGATAGAGGATTTCGATGTTAATTTTAGAACAGAGCATAATGTCTAAAAATACCGAAAAAGTGTTTTTTTCGGTATTTTTCAGAAAAACTCAGTACTTTTTCTGTTCACTCTACTACCAATAGTATCAATTTCACTAGGTACTTGTTTACAAGTTTGAAGTAGGATTGTAAACCTAAAGCTGGTAGTTATAAGGTGCATTTAACAACGTTACTGTTTAGGATCAACAGAAACAATGGATATGTGTTCACTATGAACATTAGCAGAAATGCTTGAAATCCAACCATGATAATGATAATGTTTTCTTATTATCGTAAAAACTCCTTCATTGTGTACGTGCTGCCTGCAGCAGAAGTTTGCATATTGTAAGAAGATAAGTCTGATATGTATTTGACTTCCATTTTTAGCATAAGTGAAGCAGAGATCATATGATCGATGGTGATGTGAAGTACCATAAATATTTGGATTTCTATAAACACTTTATAGTACGCACAGAGGCGTTTGAAAAATTTATTATAAACCGGCTGAAAATCATAACAATACGAGGGCGACACTGAAAGTTTTTAGAACTGGCCAAGTGGCCACTTGTAAACGATATATGTACAGTGCGTGCCACGTAAGAAGAGACTTTACCGCCTCCGCCGCCCCGATGACGCCCGGTCCCCGTCCCGCACCGGGCGTCATCGGGGCGGCGGAAAGAGGCGGGGGTGGCGGGGTCAAGTCTCTTCTTACGTGGCACGAACTGTACCTACTAAAAAAATAAGTTCAAATTTTGAAAATGGAACTCTTTGCCAATATTATTGTGTATGTATTTTATTCATTTGACATTTGCTGGCAAAGTGCTTTTCTCAGTGGTTCCATCGGATGCAGCGATGTATTGTTGTGAAAAGATATAATAAAACTAATAACTTGCTAGTTTGTTCAGTTTTTGATTTTCTAAGAACTTTCAGTGTCACCTCGTAATAGTTTGCCCTTAGTGCATAACAGATTTGAGCGTGCGGACCTTGGGTGCGGCGACTGACTCTCATTCTGCTGATCTATAAACTAGCAATAAAGCTGAACATTTTGTTTGAACTTGCTTATCTCTAGAACTACCAGTCGGATTTGAAAAGTGCTTTATGCATTTGATAGCCTTAATTCTTGAGCCGAGCAAAAAAGAAAAAGTCAGAAAGAACGCTGAGCGAAAACGAAGTAATAATAGCGACGGCGAGTTTCATAAAAAATGTGGCTGTTATTTTAGTATGGGCATTGTGTATCTTACGACTTTCACGCTAACGAAGTCGCGGAGAGAAGCTAGTATTGGATTCTAAAGGTTCCTTTAAACAGGCGCGACATGACACGCGACACAAAGGCACCGCAAGTCGTGCAACGAGCGGTGCCTTTGTGTCGCGCGCGATTATATCGCGTGTCGGGCCTGTTTGTAGGAGCCTTAATCAACTATGTACTACCAAATAAATTTATTCGTTGTAAAATTGACCGCAAAAATCGAGCAGAACCTCAGAGGCTATTATTATTACTTAGCTGATAGTACAGAGCTCTAAGAGCGAATGCAAAGCGGCGTAGTACGATCGACGGGCGCCACTACGTGAAGGGGAAGATCCCCAAAATGTACTTACTTAACGAAATGTCCTTTCCGAAACAGCAGCGCATCTCTACTAGTATTTACTTGTCTACTGAGTTTCAACCCGTGTAATACACAGGAATCGACCACTGAAACAAAACTGCGGTATCCATTGCCCGGAGACTTCGCATCAAAGTCGTATAGAGGAGCCACCTAAAACAAAAAAAGTTAAAATAAATAATTTGAATAAGTTTTATAATTTTTAGTATTCTGTACCCAAAGGGTAAAAACGGGACCCTATTACTAAGGCTCCACTGCCCTTCTGTCACCAGGCTGTATCTCATGAACATTTCTGTTGCCGCTATAACAACAAATACTAAAAACAGAATAAAATAAATATTTAAGGGGGCTCCCATAGAACAAACGTGTTTATTTCGGCGTTTTTGCCTTGTGGTACGGAACCCTTCGTGTGCGAGTCAGACTCGCACTTGGCCAGTTTTTTCTTTATTTAGATAGTTGTCTAGTATACTAACTCATCATCTGTCTAGCCTTTTCCCAAATATGTATATTGGGGTTGGCATCTAGTCTGACCGGATGCAGCGGAATCCCTGTATTTTAAATGGAGCAACTGGCTATCTGACCTCCACAACCCAGTTATTGGTAAGACTGGTTGTCAGACTTTTGGGCTTCTGATGACCCGTAACGACTATCAAAAATCCACGATTGAGCTTGCGAGTTTTTCCGAGGCTCGGAGCTGTCTCGATAATTATGTAAAGTTGGTCACGATGGTCATGTTAACTATTAAAGTTAATACTTCGTATGGAAGTTAACCACCTTAATTATTGTTTGAATTATCCTTCCAACACTTAGGAAGGAAGAATAATTTAAACAATGTTTAACCGGTTGAATGCCGTAATTACAGAAACAATCCATTCCATCCATTGTGTCTTGAGTGGATTAACGTTTCGGCTTACAAAGGATTAAGGGAGAAGTTTCTTATGTGTGATACATAAAGGTAACATACAGACAGACAGAGTTACTTTCGAATTTATAATGTTATAGTATTATACTATATTATAGTAGTATATAGTATAAGTATATTATAGTATGGAATGTTCAATAACATACATAAAATTGATAACAAATACAACATTTTACAAAACAGTAATTATTTTTTAAACAAATTTGTGTTTTTATCAGCTGTAAATTGAATTGATTGGCGTAATGTATAAAATTACTAGTGTATTTTCCCAGTGAATCATTGATGAGTAAGGTACAAAGTTCAGTTACACATTGTCTGGCCAAGGGTTTGTAATAAGTTTTTGTTAAGACACCAATGTATAGTTATGAAATTAAAGTAACCACATGTTTCCTATCTCATCACGTGATCATAGTATGCTAAGTGCATCTGGTTAGAATAGAACATGACATGTGTTTTCTATGATGATAAACATTACAATGGAGCAGTAGGCTAGTCTATCTCTTACATAAAGTCTATTTAAACTATATGTTTCAAATTAATATTATTTCAAGTTAAACAAATATTAACTTTATTTTAATGGTAATTAAGTTAATTTCAGAGTGACTAGCACTACTGAAAAAGTTATAAAAATGCTTGAAGTTCTAGCGTAAACTGATCTTTGTTGTGTGTGATTTAAAGTTATTTTTACATAAACTCATATTTGTTTACATTTTTGGAAAATGCAGATTAAATACATACATAAACGCACACCTTCTTCCCATGGGGTGAGGCAGAAACTACAGAACAGCTATACTTCATCATTAACTTGTGTTGTTAGTAAGAATTTTAATTGAAACCTGCAATCTGCTTTCCGTAATTATAAAATGGTGGCTAAAACTTTAATCCATGAAGGTAGACTCTATGAACATTATAATAACAGCAATATTTATAATCTACTTTAATGGGCACAATAGTATTAATAAAATAACTATGCCACCATGTAATGATTGATTATTGATTTTTAATACAGAACAGACATAAACACATAAATATACTATATAATAATTAGTAAGATCACAGGTGGTTCTAGTTCACACAACAATTTCAGTTTCTTTGCAGCTATAAGCTTTGCGTTTTCCCTAGAGAATTATGAATTAAATATGTGTACATACCTTTCTCACATGATCTACCAAAGGCCATACAGTGTCTACATGGTCCATGAGAGTCATGAAGCCTTGGTACAATCTCTGGCCATTTTCTGTATCGTCCGGCTGAAAATAGGTCGCGTTGTTTTGGCACGAATCTTTCAATGCTTCGTACATCGCATACGTTGGGGGAGCACCATCCTGCGAACCTTCGCAGCACAGCGCAGCCTTAGCCGGCGACTCCGCAAAAGCCATTTTCGACAATCCCCCTCTCGCGAAACGCAAACCGCGTATAAAGAACTTAATCCTCATCTGCAACGACTTTATTATAAACATCTGACGCACTTATTTGTTATGCATAGAGAAAAAAATTATTCCAATCGAAAATATAATTACAAATTAGTTGGCGGGAAAATTTTGTTATCATTGTATCATAACTATTTCAGTCAGCGGCCGATTCTATCACACAGCACTGAATTTTATGATTGTAAAAATATCGCTCCGTTTCTATCGGTATCGAGTATATTGAATACAGTTTGACATGCGACTAAGTTGTGTCAATTTTACTGAATGACAGATTGACAGCTGTTTAGTGTTTTGTTTTTGGTTTCCTTCCCTTTCTCCGTATTATTTATGTTGGCAACAGTAACCAACGTTAAGGGGTCGAAACACCGTATATCAACTCCGTTTACGCAGTGTATAGCCAGGGTTAACAGTTTATTGATTGTTTTAAACTGCCACCTTTTTCTTGGACAGCTTTCGTTGGCCAGAGTCTAACTGAATACATCGAACTCGAATCTCAGGAAAATATGGTGAGGTGCGAATGATGTAAAAAAAGTACACCGTCGGTGCCCATTAATTTTTGAAAACGTTTCCAATTAGGATAAAAATGAGTCCTGCTTACTTCAGATGTCACTACTATTGCGTGTCCAAGAATTTGACATCTAGCTGTCACTATCCATACATTTTTGACGTGACAACGTCTAATAAATCGATGAAGCTGGCTGCACACACGAAAAAACATGACTCATGTAGCATTACCTCGCGGCCTTGCTCTGTAGCGTTGCTGCCGCGCACGCTGCCGAATCGGCCTCCACGTTCGGCAATTTCATTAACGTTTTGTTATGACGTTGTCACGTTAAACTATCGTGCGTAAACCGACTTTACAGACAACCGATTTTTTCTAAACAAGCGACTTCTTTGCGCATAATAATTTATTTAATATGCCCCGTTGCGCAGCTGTTGATTGCAAAAATACGGGGGCCCATGTATTTACCAAAGATGTAAAAAGATGAAAACTGTAGTAGAAAGCTCAAAGTCAACAAACACAAAATAAATTATATTTTATTCACTTTTCCACTATTGCTGCTTTTTTACCAGTGGTAGAGGCTTCCTTTTTCCTTAGCTAGTATTTTAATAGTGCTCAAGTCACATTATAGCGCGACCCCTATCAACTCCCCGCACTTCTAGAGTTCGTCGTGTACCGGCCAGGTTACGTGACTAGTTACGGTTCGGTACAATCCTAGAAATGTCGCCCCATGTCACCAACAGTAAGTCACAAGCGCCCGGTAACTGCGCACGCGCTCGTCGCTAACAGACTCGTGCGCCTCGCGAGCCGTCCATTACCGATAATTATGTTATTTATAAGTTAAATGTCACAGTTACTATACATACGTTTTATACAAATACAGTTTACATGCACAAATAGTTGGAGTTTCTTTTACCAAAAGTACCCCGACTATAACTGGCGTCCCAACGTGCGGCCGTGTTTTTGTGAAAAACGGTTAAGCAAAGATTATTTCGTGTAAAACTGTTATGGTGTATAACAACGTTTGTATAAAGACTTAAAAAAAAAAAACAGTGTTTGAGTGTCGAAAACAGTGACTTTCTCGGGTTTTCTTCGTGCGACGTTACATATTCGTTATATACTTCGCCCACGCCGCCCGCAGATTCGTTACGTTTTGTGCACATATCAACATTTTTAAAGAACTTTTAGCATATTTTGGTGTAATATAGTGACTATACAGTGGATTCAGTGTGACGATTGCTATAAATCGTAATCCTGTAAACATCCGTGTACATACAATAACCATTGTTCATAGTAATGCTTCGTGCGAGTTGATTTGAAACTGTGGGTACCTTTGTTAGGATTCCTAGAACACCGACTCGCGTCGAACATTAATGTAAATAAGAACTTTGATGTTTAAATAGAGTCTTTTGTGTTAGAGACCTAGTTGATTGTAGGTACATGAGGGTTAGAACAATCGCGTAAGTGTATGAACATTTCGTAAGTACCTAAGCGTCGTGTACGAAGAGTTGTCGAACTTGAGTGACGAACTAGGTTGCCTAGGTACACTGTTACCTATTTGTGGTGCCGGAACGTTGATAATAGTGCATTAAAAGACATGGTGCTAACACGGTCGCGTAATAATAGTGCTTCACGCGCTACGCAGCAGCCTGTAGATACGCATGCTACGGCGGGTGAGCAGTCAGACGGTACGATGCCGTCTACTGCAGATGGACACGCATTGTTCGTTGACGTACGATCGTCAACGCCGCCGCTGGCTGGACCTTCGTCCGCCGGCGCCTCGGCTCCATCACCACCGCCGCTGTACGGGCGTGAGCTGCCTGGCTCGCAGATGCCACATTACGGGCATGCTCCGCCCGTCGCCACACCGCAGCCACCGATGCCTGCACCTATTGTTATGACGGACCAACAACTGGTATTCCTCTTGCAAGCTTTACGGTCGCAGCCGCCTACGCAGGGCGCGCAGCCTCCGCCGACGACGACGACTGTGAGTACAAACCTGACTAATTGTACGGCGAGATTTAATGGTTCTGGCGACGTTATGGCATTCGTGGATGCTGTGCAGATTTATAAAGACTGTGTTGGTGTTCACGACGATATGGCTTTAAGAGGCCTGCCAATGCTGCTCACTGACTTTGCGGCTACCTGGTGGCAAGGTGTTAAGCATTCCGTCACAAGTTGGCAAGAGGCCACCCATTTATTTCGCCAAACATTCGGGCCGCGCCTCCCACCTCATAGATTATATAGAGAGATGTTTAGTCGAGAGCAAGGTGATGAACGGACCGATATCTTCGTGTGTAGGGTAAGAGCCCAAATTGCCCAACTGCCGCTGCACACGCTACCTGAAAATCCAGTGCAGCTGGATATGGTGTACGGCCTACTCCATAGGAGAATCCGGGAGAGGATAACAAGGAGCGCCTTCGCTTCGTTCGCCGAACTGCTACAGCAGGCTCGAGTAGTGGAGGATGTGCTCGAAGAAGTTTCCACCGCTGCGTCGACTAAAAGGCACTCCCCTACATCTACCGCCCCGCCGCTCGCGCTGTCGCCACCGCATGTCACTGGACATGCTGCGAAGTCTTCACCAGCTGGTGCTGAGGCCAATAAACAAGAAAAAGCACCGCCAAACAAGGCTAGACCTAAGTGCACATTCTGCAAGATGTTTGGACATGTCAAAGATGACTGTCGAAAACTAGAAAATCGGAATAAAGCGACTGTTGAACCGGTCAAGAGCGAACCAGTTGCGACCCGATCGGAGCTGCGCCCGTCCGTAGCGTGCTTCGGATGTGGTGCGCCCGGTGTGATACGGTCAAACTGCACGGTGTGTAAAGAGAAATCCACTGCATCGCCGACCACGTCGACCGCATTCCAATCAGTGTCCGTAGATGCAAAAGTGTTAAACCCGCGTGTGCGTCCTATTTTTAATATAAAAGTATTCGGTGCAGTAGGTACCGCCTTACTAGACACGGGCGCGAAGCAGTGCGTTGCTAGCGATAGTCTAACAAGACATTTGCGGGCTAATGGACAAATATTTAATAGTTGCGAAACAGAGTTAAGATTTGCGGATGGAACCCAACGTCTTCAAACTGTAGAAACAGCTGTGGTAAATGTAAAAGTGCAGGGAGTTGAAATAAGCACTCTCTTTATGGTCTTGCCCGGCGCAATCGATTCCTTACTAGGTATGAACTTTATAAAGGACGCTGGCATGATACTCGATTTCGAGAGAAATCGTTTCTCTTTACGTGCTACAGGCTTTCATGAGCTACAGTATGAACACGAGGACCGAGTTGCGGTCACTTCGTCGATTGGTCTCCACGAGTGCGAGGGCACTCTCCTGTCACCATCTGATAGGGACAAGTTGGCTGCACTATTGGAAGTTAATGCTAATATCTTCAGTGCAGGGGGAGGGCCTACGCCCTTCGCCTTACATAGGATAGACACAGGTAACGCCGCGCCTGTCGCAACGCCCCCTTATCGACTGGCTCCTGCTAAGAAGGAGAAGATAAGAGCTGAAATTGATAAAATGTTGGAACTGGAGGTAATAGAAGAAGCTGAGTCAGAATGGGCTTCCCCAGTGGTATTAGTGCCGAAAAAGAATGGTGAGACACGATTTTGTGTCGATTATAGAAAATTAAACGCTGTAACCCGTACGGACAAATATCCGCTGCCATTAATCGACGAGATCCTATCTTCGGCAAAGAGTAATTGTGTAATGTCCACCATCGATCTAAAATCTGGGTACTGGCAAGTAGAAGTAGCTCCAGAAGACAGACACAAAACTGCATTCGTCTCACCGTTCGGAACGTTTCAATTCAGACGCATGCCATTTGGCTTAAAGAATTCGCCGTCGACGTTCCAACGATTGATGGATCGCTTTCGGTCTGGACTAAAAGACGTAACTGTTGTGGCATATTTAGATGACATACTCGTCATTTCTAATAACCTGGATGCGCACCTACAGGATCTGCAACAGGTGTTCGATCGCCTTCGTCAATTCAACCTCAAAGCAAATCGTGAAAAGTGTCTATTTGCCAGGGAAAGAGTTGCTTATTTAGGGCACATTATTACGGTCCAAGGTATCGAACCTGATCCGACAAAGGTCAAAGCAGTCGTGGAAATGATACCTCCTAACAATGTAAAGGAACTAAAAAGTTTTTTACAAACCTGTTCCTGGTTTAGAAAATTTATTCCACAGTTCTCAGAAGTAGCCCAGCCGTTGACCGACCTTACCAGAAAGAGTAAAGCCTGGAAATGGGGTGAGAAGGAGGCCACCGCCTTTAACGAGCTCAAGCGGAGACTCACAACGAGTCCAATTTTGCGCCAGCCAGACTTCGAGCAACCTTACATTCTTCGCACAGACGCCAGTGGTTATGCCCTAGGTGCAGTGCTCGTGCAAGGTCCGGATCCGAAGTCTGAGAAACCTATTGAGTATGCCAGTAGGTTATTAACGGCAGCCGAACGTAATTACTCCACGACGGAGCGGGAAGCATTAGCTGTAGTATGGGCCCTAGATAAATTTCGTGGTTATCTCGAAGGCGCCCAAGTCCGAATTGCAACCGACCATCAACCTTTGAAGTGGCTGTTGTCTCTAAAGACCCCCAGTGGCCGCCTTGCTAGGTGGGCACTGAAAATCCAAGCTTTTAATCTGGATGTGGAGTACACGCCCGGGAAAGCTAATGTGGTAGCAGACACACTCAGTCGTCCCGTATGCCGGCCGTCGATGGATGAAGATCCCGACTCTACCTGCGATCTGTGTCCAGTCTCAGTAGACCTACCTCACCGTAGCTCCGAGGAGTTGCGAGCATATCAGCTCGAAGATCCTGAACTTAGGAAGATACTTACGGACTTTGAAGACGGTGACGCCACTACTCGGTGGACAGATCGAGGCTACTATCTTTCAAACGGAGTCCTTTTCCGTTTTGATCCAGATTCCGAATCTGAAGAGCCTCAGTTGGTAGTACCAGACTCCATGCGCACCGAGATCCTGAAAGCGCTCCACGATGCACCCACAGCTGGTCATTTGGGCCTGGAGCGTACTCTAACCAAGATCAAGGAAAGATTCTATTTCCCAAATATGCGTCAATACGTAGCAAAGTATCTCAAGGCTTGCGATCTTTGCCAGAAGTTTAAGCCTACTAATCTTAAACCTGCTGGGCTGCTGCAAACTCCTGTCGCCCAGCAACGCTTTGAAGTTCTCGCCATGGACTTGTTTGGTCCTCTGCCTGAGGGTAGTAAGGGTGAGAAGTGGATCTTCCTAGTTGAAGATACTGCGAGCAGATGGGTAGAGTTGTTCCCTTTGACCGAAGCAAACGCAGATAGTTGCGCTAAAGTATTAATAGAAGAGGTTTTTATGAGATATGGGTTTCCCCGCAGAGTTATCTCAGATAATGGAACACAATTCGTCTCAGCGGTGATGCAAAAAGCAATGCACGTTCTCGGTGTTTATCAAAATTTAACTCCAGTCTATCACCCCGAAGCCAACCCCGCTGAAAGAAAAAATCGCGAAATGAAGCAGATGTTGGCGATCCTGATAGATCCAGAGCATCGTCGTTGGCCTGAAGTGTTGCCTGCTGTGCGGTTCGCTTTAAATACGGCTCCTAACCAAGGCCCGGGACACTCTGCTGCCTTTTTAACATTTGCGCGCGAGTTCCGGTCCCCGGTGGACGTAGCCCACGACTTGAGAGCGGTCGTAGATCAAGAAAACTACGTACCGCAAATTACACCATATTTACGGGACTTTGTACACCGCCTGCAAGAGGTGAAGTGGCGAGTCGAGCGCCAGCAGGACATTCGCAAGGATGCAGCGGACAAAAATCGCCGTCCTGGAACTAAGTTTCAGGAGGGTGACCTCGTACTCGTGGATAGCCATCGACTTAGTCAAGCCGCGAAGGGCTTCACCAGTAAGTTTGCCCCGAGACGAGAGGGCCCGTATCGCGTTAGTAAGGTTGTTTCCGCAACCACTTACGAGGTTGTAGATAAAGAGAGCAAACCTCGAGGGAAGTATCATGCCAGTCTCTTAACACCGTATGTAGGCGATTCAGACGTTGTCGTCCATGGTAGAAAGAAGGGCAGACCCCGTAGGCTATCGGTTGCCAAGCCAGCTCCAGAGCCTTCTGCTGACTTGGAGGGGGAGGATATAGCGCGACCCCTATCAACTCCCCGCACTTCTAGAGTTCGTCGTGTACCGGCCAGGTTACGTGACTAGTTACGGTTCGGTACAATCCTAGAAATGTCGCCCCATGTCACCAACAGTAAGTCACAAGCGCCCGGTAACTGCGCACGCGCTCGTCGCTAACAGACTCGTGCGCCTCGCGAGCCGTCCATTACCGATAATTATGTTATTTATAAGTTAAATGTCACAGTTACTATACATACGTTTTATACAAATACAGTTTACATGCACAAATAGTTGGAGTTTCTTTTACCAAAAGTACCCCGACTATAACATTCATATTAATCTAATTTTCATTTAAATGCTAACTAGGAACTCCCTAGCCAAGAGTTCCAATAATCTGTAACACCGATGCTTTTAGGCACATAATTATAAAAGCTATTTAATCAGCATAATTTGATAAATGAGTTACAAAATCGATGGGAAAAATGTAAGGAGGACTGTACCCACAGTCTCCATAGCAACGCTTATTCGTTATTTTTGTGTCTTGTTTTTCCTATTGTAAAATAAAACATTCGTCACAAAGTTCCAACAGTCTTTATTTTACTTTAATATGGTAGCAGAGCGTGAAATAAAGCTATAAATACGTTGATCACGATGGCGTCAGGCTCAAGTACAAAAATTGAGACTTTAAATAAAGAAAATTTTGACACGTGGCGAATTCAAGCAAGGGCCGTACTCATCAAAAATAAATTATGGAGTGTTGTTGAGAAGCCGCTGGATGAAAAAGCTAATGAAGAGAAGAAAGAGAAGGATCTTTTGGCTCAATCTGAGTTAGTACTTCTGATTTCACCTTCCGAATTAAAGCAAATAAAAAACTGCAAAACAGCTCATGAGATTTGGACTATGCTTCATTCCATATATGCCAGCAAGGGACCGGCTAGACAGGCTTCACTTTTAAAGCAGTTGATATTGTTCAAAATGGAACATGGCAATATTAGAGAGCATTTAAATAAGTTCATGGACGTGATAGACAAATTACAGGATATGGACATTCATATTCATGAGGATTTGCTCGCTGTTATGATGCTATACAGCTTACCACCTGAATACGAAAATTTTCGTGTAGCTATAGAATCCAGAGACACGTTACCGAAAACTGAAGTACTTAAGGTAAAAATTCTAGAAGAATTTGAAGCCAGACAAATTAATAACGGTTCCAATAACAATACTAAAGATGAACATGAAGAAGAGTCAAATTTCATAAAAACATGCAAATTTTGCAAGAAGAAAGGACATGTTATCAATGAATGCAGAAAGCTGGAGAATAAGAAGAAGAAAGAAACGAACGAAGAAGTTCCTAAAACTTCCCACACTGTATGTATGCATTCCAAAAGTAAGAATTCAGATTATGAAAATAATACATGGATTCTTGATAGCGGTTGTACATCGCACATGTCTCATAACAGAAACTATTTCGAAAATCTCGAGAAATCTAACTTCCAACTGCTAAAACTAGCTTCCCAAGATACGACAGCTGATATTGCTGGTAAAGGCCAAGTCACTTTTATGCTAGATGCCAACGTTGGAGGCAAAAGTAAAATTCAAGAGGTTACTTTGACAAATGCTCTCTATGTGCCAACCCTATCCTCGAATTTACTATCCACTGGAAAAGCCACAGAATCTGGATGGACTGTCTTATTTACAAATAAAAAGGCCACAATTACACATCCTGAAGAAGGTATTATACTCGATGCGCCAAAAGGCAAAGATGGGCTGTACTACTTAAATCCTACATCGTGTAAATACAACAAAAAAGATAAATGTTACTTGGCAGAAGACACGAAAATTCATAAATGGCATAAATGTTTAGGTCATATGAATGAAGGTGATATGAAGTTGGCATTGAAGAATGAGACACTTATCGGTTTAGATTTCAAGCCAGATGAGAAAATTGGAGATTGTGAAATATGCATTCAAGCAAAGATTAAAAGACTGCCTAATAAACCCAATGACACACTACGCACGTCAAAACGACTCGAGATAGTGCACAGCGATGTTTGTGGTCCAATGACTCAAACCCTCGGTGGAGAGAAATACTTCATAACCTTCATCGATGACTATACTAGATACAGCCGAGTCTATTGTATAAAACAAAAAAGTGATGTTTTGGACAAATTCAAACTTTACAAGGCAGAAATGGAAAATTTCACAGGTGAAAAAATTATCAGTCTCCAGTCCGACAATGGTTTGGAATACTGTAATCAAGATTTTGACAACTATCTGAAAGAGCATGGTATTACAAGACGACTAACAGCACCATATACACCACACCAAAATGGTGTTTCAGAACGCAAAAATCGTACCCTACTGGAAAAGGCTAGGAGCATGATGATCGAATCCAAAGCACCTCAAAGCCTTTGGGGAGAAGCTATTCAAACTGCAAACTACCTTTCCAATCGGAGTGTCAACAAAACTATATCTGCACATTTTGGTACTGTTATTACACCTTATGAGAAATGGGTACAAAGAAAGCCTCGCATCTTCCATCTACGTCAGTTTGGAATAAAAGCTTTCATACTTCTGAAAGATGGCAAAGAACGTAATAAATTCAAATCGAAAGCTATACCTGGGATGTTTGCAGGCTATTCAGATACTTCCAAAGCTTATAGAATTTGGGTACCTTCAAAACATAAAATCATGATTGCCAAAGATGTTCGATTCACTAACAAACTCTACTATACCGAAACACAAAATCCAATCTCGGAAATTACAAAATCTTTGAAGGATAACTATAAACATTACGCCGAAATAAACTTCTTTGACGATGACGATGATGTTGAAAGTGAGTATGAGTCAGTGCAAGAAAATGATGAACAAGAATCAGTACAAGGTAATGATGATGAACAAATACCTATCCCAGATACAGATGTTAATGACGCTATTATCAATAATGAAGTCACTACCAATGAAGCTTCTCCGGTACAACGAGTACTTCGTGATCGGAGCCTTCTTAAAAAACCACAAAGGTTTGATGAATTCAGAGGCGTCTTTACCTATGGTGCAGGGTGTGCGGCGCACACGGGCGCCGGGTCTAAGGGGGCGCCGAGCGCCCTGCGCCCTCTAATGCGACACCTCCAAAGATGCGTCGATGCCGGCGGCGCTCTCAAAGACCCTGCGCTCGCGCGCTCGTGTGCGCCGCACATAGGGTTGCCAACTTTTTTTAGAAGAAATAGAGTATATCTGATTTTGAAGGAGGTAAATAAAGAGTACGGACGTACAAAAAAGAGTATCATTTATTTTGTACTTTTAAAAAGGTATTTTTTGTACTTTTTGCAGCACATAACAATTTTTCATTGTTTTTAAAGGAATTGTATGAGTCCAAAAATTCCAACTCTAAATTTATATAATTATATCAAGAACTCATTTTTGATCAATTTCAATGAAGCTCTATTTCTCTGAAGCTATAATTATTTTCTGGCAAAAATTAAGTCGTTTAAATTCATCTGCTCTCTGCTTATTTGGTTAGTTAGCAAGGCCCTTCAAAAGTCAGACGTTGTATTGTCAGAAGCGGTGAAAATGATTGATAATGCAAAAATAAGTTTGTCTGAATTCCGTAATGAAAACTGTAGCGGAAGAAGTCGAGGCAATAGTAGAATTTCCCACACCTTCACGCCCTCGCGCTCGTAAAAGGTTTTTTAATTATGAGGCGGAGGCAAATGTACGCCAAATGGCAAAACATAGAGAAACTATAATATTATAACAATTGTAACATCTTACACACTGTTGGAACCTATGTTTACAAATAAAGACTATTGATTGATTGATTGATTGAGGATGAACAGACGCGAAAATACATTTTAAAGTAAATTTTTACTACTATTTGTTAGACACCGCAAAATTACTAAGTTCGACGAACGGTTCGAGCTTTTGAATGAAAATAATGTAATTTTTTCATTTCTTCAAAAGTTGAAACATTGGAAAGATTTGGACTCTGATGCAAAAAAAATATTGCTCTAATTTAGAAAATAAACTTTGCCATGCTGGCTCTTCAGATGTGGAACAGTTCGAGCTCTATAATGAAATCGAATTATTACCGAAGTTTATTGATGATTCCACTACGCCGTTGGATATTTTAAATTACTTGTTTACGAATAAATTAATTTCAGTGTTCCCAAATCTATCCACAGCACTGAGGATATACCTGACACTTCCAGTCACGGTCGCACATAGCGAAAGGTCATTTTCTAAACTAAAAATAATTAAAAACTACCTTAGATCAACATTGTCGCAAAGTTGACAAATTTATCATTAATAAGTATTGAACATGAAATCAAAATTGAAGTTAGTGACATTGTTAAAGATTTCGCTAATGCAAAAGCTCGCAAAGCAACTTTTTTGTAAATACATTTGTGTATATATATATATATTTGTGTGTACGAGCATCCTGTTTATGTAACTATAATAGTTTTTCAATTAAATATTTTTGAAAGAACGGGTTATAAGAATAAAAAAATCACAACTTTCCTAAAAAAACTTTTTGCTTCCAGACATCATTTAAAATTGCACCATTTGCATCCGAATTTCCGTTTGAAAATATAACTGTTAGTATTCCATTTTGACCCCGCTCCTACTAGACTAGAGGGCGCCAGGGTACTGGTTGCACACGGGCGCCACAAGGGCTAGAGACGCCTCTGGATGAATTCGTTCTCGCTGCTACTGAGGAGTTTAACAGCTATAGAGAACCTTCAACCTATCGCGAAGCTCTAGAAAGCACAGACAAAGAGAAGTGGTTAGGAGCGATGTTGAGCGAGATAAATTCCCTTAATGAGACCCAAACTTGGGATCTTGTTCCTTTACCAAAGAACAGAAAAGCACTGCCTTGCAAGTGGGTATTTAAAGTTAAGACCAATCCAGACGGTAGTGTCGAACGACATAAAGCAAGACTGGTAGTAAAGGGATTCTCACAGAAACCAGGGGTAGACTATGACAAGACATTTAGCCCTGTAGTGCGTCTTACTACCGTCCGTGCCCTATTAGCAGTAGCTGTAAAAGAGAAATTATCTCTCTGTCAGTTTGATGTGTCGACAGCATTTCTTAACGGTAACGTAGAAGAAGAAATCTACATGAAACAGCCTGATGGTTACAGCGATGGAACGAACAGAGTGTGCCGCCTGAAGAGGAGTTTATATGGCCTCAAACAAGCTCCAAGATGTTGGAACACCAGTATACATGAATTTCTTGTGAACTCCAACTTCAAACAGAGTACATCTGATCCATGCCTATATATTCGAGGGAATGGAAAATCTAAGGTGTTGATTGCACTTTACGTTGATGACGGGTTAGTTGCATCAACTACAGAGGATGATGGAAAGAAATTCGTAAAGGAACTACAAAATCGCTTCAAAATTGTAATAAAACCAGCTTCATATTTTCTTGGTTTGGAAATCGAAAGATCTGATAATGGGAACATAACATTAAGTCAAAAGGCTTATACAAAGAAAGTACTAGAAAAGTACAAGATGTCTGAGTGCAAACCAGTCAAGACACCGATTACAAAAAAAACTGCTAAAATAGAGAATTCATCAAATGAAAAACAAAATAGTTTAATCTTCCCTTATAGACAGGCTGTGGGTTCCTTGGCCTACCTCATGGTCGCGACTAGGCCAGACATTAATTTCGCCGTCAGCTGCGCTTCGAGAAATCTTGATAATCCATCAAAAGCAGACATTCTAGCAGTAAAAAGAATACTACGCTACCTAAAAGGTACAATGAATAAAAGCCTAGTATTCAGTTCATTAAACAATGCCAATAACAAATTAATCTGCTACAGCGATGCGGATTTTTCAGCAGCTCACTCAACGTCCGGCATACTTTGTTTGTATTATGGACCAATCAGCTGGCGGAGTAGTAAACAAAAGACGATAGCTTTATCGTCAACGGAGGCGGAGCTAATGGCAGCTTCGGAAACAGCACGGGAAATGATATGGCTACAACAGATGTTGGAGGAAATCACGAAAACTGAAAAACCACCACTTCTTTACATTGACAATGAGTCAACAATAAAGCTAGCGTACAATCCGCCGTACGAGCAACATAATCGGACCAAGCATATACAACGGAGGTATCTCTATGTCAGAGAGTGTGTGGCAGCTGGCATGCTTGAGGTCAAGCAAGTTACAACTGAGGACCAACTGGCTGATTGTTTCACAAAGCCCGTATATGCACCCAGGCTGGAAAAGCTAACTAAAGCCCTTGGTCTCAGTTCCTAAAAGAGGAGTGGATGTAAGGAGGACTGTACCCACAGTCTCCATAGCAACGCTTATTCGTTATTTTTGTGTCTTGTTTTTCCTATTGTAAAATAAAACATTCGTCACAAAGTTCCAACAGTCTTTATTTTACTTTAATAAAAAATGTAGCGGTAATTCACAGGAGGAAGTAAAATTTTGTGATCGACATAAAAGTAAACATAAACAAAATAATGACGGTTTGTAGCCGTGCAACAGTGCTGCCACGACGAGCTTTTGGTTTTTAACCCCATTGCTTGTGGTCAATATCATATATTGTGGTCATGTGTGGTCATGCCATTCACCTTTAGCTGTAGCATCACTGACCTCTATCATCCACTTGTTTATTATAGGTCAGTGCATAGAGGAAAGTAATATGGTCAGTGTGTAGCATCCATCACTGTCATTTGTTGACCTGTCAAACTGCGGTGGTTTACTTACGGGGAAATAAGACGCACTGGATATAAAAACTCATCAAATAAAAACATGAAATAAACTGTTATTTAATAAAATGGGGGAAATATCGATGGAAATCGATTCAGTTGATGCCGGTGAGCATGGAAAACAAAGCGAAATCTCTACCAACAGCGCAGAAAATGAAGAAAACTCCGTGGTTCAAGAAGGGATTGTGTACCAATATCCTAGTTTATTTACGAGTAAAACTCTGATAGAACTTTCAAATTCTTCTTGGTCGCGTCATAAAAGGGCTAATCAATGTGTACAGCCTTACTTGCGCGGTTGTAAATGGTCGCCGGACGGTACATGTTGCCTCAGTGTAGTAAATAACGATGGGGTACATGTGACCGAATTATCAAGGGACCTCTATTCGGGTAATGTAGCTGCAGACCGGATTATAGATGTTATGGACTCTGTAATCCATGTCAAAGAAGCTGGGTTGATTTATGACTTTTGCTGGTTCCCTCTTATGAACAGCGCAGTACCTGAAAGTTGTTGGTTAGTCTGACTTTAATATTCCTATGACTACTTTATTAAGACTCCTATCACACATACATTCACCTTACAGACAAAAGATATTCTATTGCTGCATATAACTACATTAAGTCTGCCTAATCTATCTCTGTCTGTCTTACATTTGTGTGCTTAAAGTATTAAATAAATAAATCTACTTCTCACATAACGGGCTGGTGTCCGCAACTCCACGTCAATGCGCGTATTTTGCGTATTTCTCACACATTACTGACACATTCTAAATATTTTATAAATTATCCATACAAAGTACTTATAACATTTTTATAAACTAGTACTAAATACTAATAAATCACTAAATAATTTCAGCTGGCTGACAACCAGACAGAATGCTCCAGTGCAGATGTGGGATGCCTTTGATGGTTCACTGCGGTGCTCCTACCGAGGATTTGATGCCGTTGATCAGATGGAACCAGCCATCTCTGTGGCCTTCACAAAAGATGGCCACAGAATTATAGCTGGATACAAAAAGTTTATCAGGACTTTTGATGTGGAAAGGTGATTAAAGAATATTACTTTATACTCGTCCGGTTAGACTGGAAGCCGACCTCAAAGCCGACTCAAAAATTCAATATTGATTTATTCTAGTTGGGTTACAAGTCAGCATTTTTTTATATGAAAAGTTCCTAAAGAATGCCCAAAAATGCTTACCTTTCATCAACATCATTCAAAACATGCAGAGAAATGGCATCAAAATGTCATAACCGCCAAAAATGACTTACATGGTGTTAGAACTTCAACGACGATATAGTATACCTACACCCACATTTAGCCAGTCATGTATAAGTCCCATGTAAAAGGGGGCAACCCTATTGCCATCAACAGGCACAAGTCCAGATTCCGGACTGCTACTGAGATATTCCGGATGGTAAAACTCAATGACACACTTCCCAACCTGGGAATCGAACCCAGGATCTCATGCTCGAAATATGTGTATTTGTTATGAAAAATAAGCAACTATTTAAGACTGCAAATGATGTCAATCCTCGGAACCGACGAGATCCATATAAACTAGTTTTAAATGATTTGCCTAGACTGTCTAAGTACAATAGTAACTGCTTGGCAATGTGTGTGCGCATTTATAATAAAATACCAAGGCATTTCAAAGCTTTAAATACAAAATTATTTAAAATAAAATTTCATAAGTGGTTACTCGAGTGTAGTTTTTATAGTTTAAAAGAACTTATTGGATAAAAAATGTTGATGTTTTTTGTTTTTTTTTAAAAAAAAACCGATTGTTGTTGCTTGTCCTTAAAATTTTGCATGCTATGTTTTATGCTAGCTAAACATGCTTGTGCCTCAATTTGTATTTAATAACCTTGTATACCATGTTTTACGCAAATAAATATTCTATTCTATTCTATTCTCAGCAGTTGTACTACAACCACTAGACTAACAAAGGTACACTCATAAAATGCCACATAAATGAATACAGGTTGGCAGGTTGGATTCATTATAATTATAATTCCGGACCACTCTGCATTGAAATATTTCATCAGTTGTTAAAAATAATCTGCTGTTTCCTACAAACGTGCAATACCAATGCATTCAAGATGTATGGAACAGCTTATTATTTTTTTTTTAATATCCAACTCAAAATTAGGGTCTAGAATCATGTACTTACTGAATCCATGGCAACAAGTTGTGCGCCCCTGCCACCCTGTATTTTGTACATTTAAACATAACAACTATTTAATTAATCCACAGGCCAGGCAGAGATTTTGCAGAACATAAAATTCAAAGCCCTGCTTCATGTTTCGATACTAGTGACAATCTACTGGCAGTTGGCTCCTGGAATACAAGTATTAGTTTATACAATGTCAATGAAATGGGTGCTTACAAGAGTATTGGGAAAATGCATGGCCATGGAGGTAAGAAGTTATTAATGTTTATTTTTTTACCTTATTATAAATTAGGCAGTTAAACCATAGCAATATAGGCTTCAGACAGTTGATAAAGTAAAGAAGCAAGCAAGGTGGTATATTGGGCAGCCATTGTCCAGTATAGTAAGCTTGAAAAACTGGGTTATTCCGTTTATCCACCCCAAAAAATCCACCCTAAGATGGATACTCGGAAACGCATGTCGGAGAATCCACCCTAAGCCTATAAATTTCGTTTATCCAACTACGCCTAGGGTGGATTCTCGGACTTACGTTTCCGCGTATCCACCTTAGGGTGGATTTTTTGGGGTGGATAAACAGAATAACCCAGTTTTTCAAGCTGTACTGGTTTCCATTATCATAAATGGAAATGTTCTGACAACTTCTCATTGTACCTTGAATATTGTGAATAGATATTTTGATAATAAAAATATTATATCGAACATTGCTGAGATGACTTGAATACAGCTTTCGCAAACATAATTGAATGTAGGTGTAAGTTGTTCATAAAAATACTTTTTTATATGTAATGTAACTTTTTATTTAACATCATAATATTAATGTCTCTTCATAGTACTCTTATTTTGTGACAACTGTTTAACCGTTTTCTTCTATTTCGTTTTCAGGTGGAGTAACACAAGTGAAATTCGCGCCAGACGGTCTACGTCTCATATCAGGCGGACGCAAGGACCACAGATTACTAATATGGGACATCCGATACTACCGTAGACCACTCAACATACTATCTCGCGTAGTGGATACTAACCAAAGAGTTTACTTCGATATCTCGCCGTGTGGCAGGCACTTGGTGACTGGTGGTACAGACGGAGTGCTAAGAGTTTGGGATGAAGAACAAGTGCATTGGAAATCCAGTTTGGATACTACTCTGGATCAAGGCGATAATACTACTTATAAGGTTTGTGTTTTCTATTTGGTGCTATTTGTGATAAGATCAACCTTTGAATCAGCCATAATACCTCAGCCACCATTGATGCAATAATATTCAGGATTTAGCACAAATCATCATTTGCAAGAACAACAGAATTTACACGGGTGTTTTAATAATGGCTTTTGCGCTTTTCTTTACAGTTCCCCCTCCACAAAGATTGTTGCAACAGCATCTCAATACATCCACTACGTCCTATCTTAGCGACGGGCTCAGGACAATTCCACTTTCCAGACCCACTGCTCTCACCACAAAAGAAATCTAACAGTGACAATAAGAATGTTATTGATGGTGTAACATCAATGACTGCGGGAGAAGTGGATTCTAATGATGATAATATGACTATTGTTTTAGATGAAGAAAAGGAATTGGATAAATCTGGTAACGAAAACGAACAATCGGCAATTGACGTAGACGTAAAATATTCTGACCAAAGTGAAAATAGTTTAGTGTTCTGGTGGATTGGTGATGTATCTGACTGAATAGACCTCAATTATATAATTTGCATTGTATTTTTATTTTTCGCGTGGTTTGTCATGTCGATATTATCTAGTGTTTAAGTAATTGTAAGTTTCTAATCTTCTTATAAAACCATGCATTTGATATTTTGTTTTTGATAAAATCATTTTGTGTTACCCCATAAAATAAGAGTAAACAGTACAGTTTTGCATGTGGCGTTATCCGATTCGTCGAAAGTATTGTGGAAAAGGCGGACCAAGCTGTACAGGAGCGCCAATTTTAAACGGATATTAAATGGATTAGAGCACCCTCAAAATTAAATTGAAATTTGATCTTTCAAATACTTTTGTTTGGGTTAATCGTGACACCGTTCATGCAAGTTTGTTTGGCATGGGGTTCAAAAGAACAGTAAATTGCTAAAAATAATTAGTTAAATAACAGATTTCAGTGCCTTGGTAGCAGGGTTCAATCTTACGGACCATGTCAGATCAAGCAGGTGTTCCCCAAGGTTCAATACTAACAGCTGGTTTTCGAATTGAGAATTTTAAGTTGATCACTTGTCAAAGTCTACCTAAATATTATTAATACAATATATTTGGAAAGAAGTTTTTTAACGAGGCTTGCGGTAAGAGTAAACTGAGAGTAAACTGGTAGAAATCGTAACTAAAAAGCGTTATGCTCCTCCATGCAACCATGGACCATGGTTTTTGAGGGTGCTAAAGCCGATAGTGTCAAAATGAAAATCCAAGATGGCGGCTGCGAAAATTTAGAAATTTTTCTTCGGAGTTGTCGTTTTCATGTTTTTGAGGGTGATAAAGATATTACAGAGGTCAAAAAGTAAATGCAAGATGGCGGCTGGAAAACTTTAAATTTTTTCGTCATAGGTGTCGTTTTCTTGGTTTTTGAGGGAACAAAAGCCGATAGCGATGCCGAAATGAAAATTCAAGATGGTGAAAATTTGATGAGAGTAAAAACTAATACTAGATCTTCACCTTCGTAGCAGTCTTGTCAAAGCGATTGTGGTCCTCATTTAGTTTCTTGTCTAGGGGCTGATGTGATTCGCCTCACGATTTCTCGCCACCTACTCCGATTTCTGGTATTTTTGTGCACTCATACAAGGGATCTCCCACTGCGGATTTAATTTGGTCAGTCCATCTCATGGGTGAGCGTCCGCGTGGTTTAGTGCGCGTGCGGGGTACAGTCACCCTCACGCTTTGAGAAATGTCCGAAGTATTTGAGGATGCGCATTTGGACCAGAAGAGATAGACGCTTTTTGATGTTGAGTTTTTGGAGTATAGAGGTGTTGGTGCGAAACTCAGTATATAATAGGTACCTACCCCAAGCATTCTTCTCCAGCACCACATTTCCAGACGTCTATCTTCTTGATGTCACGCAGCGTACACGTCTCAGCGGCGTATAAGAACAAAGGGAAAACCAATGTTTGAACAAGGCGTATCTTGGTGGCTTTTGTAAGATCTCTATTCCTCAAGATTTTTTTTCAGCTTGTCCATCGATACTTTAGTTATCACCATACGTCTCTTAATTTCACCTATGCATCCACCCACGTTTGAGATTAACGCTCCAAGATAAATGTAGGATAGGACCACGTCGCAGTTTGCAATTTTACAGATTTCGGGCGAGTTGTTGTTATCGCGGTCTACGATCATCACCTTAGTTTTTTGCGGTTAATCTGTAGCCGGAATTCGACGTTCACACGCGCCTCCATCCTACGAAGTAATTCTTCTAGATAACTTGCGCCAGTAGCAAATAGCGTGGTGTCATCAGCGTATCGCAGATTTGCAATGCCGTAGCCACCGATTGAGACACCGTCTGTCCAACTCTCCAGAGTAATGCGCATGATGAGATCGGTGTGTACTTTGAAGAGGAGCGGCAATATTATGCAACCTAGACGGACACCTGCACTAGAATGGAAACTGTTTGACAATATTTCATTGGTTCGAACGGAAGCTGTGCCTATCTCGTATAACTTTCTCAGTAGATGCACTAGGTGTTTCGGCGTGTCCATTCCCAGTAAAGTACCTATTCTACAACTTTGGCCATTTCACCTAGTCGAACGCCTTAGAGAAGTCTACGAAGCAAACCCTTTTTATGCATCGGAGCAAAGATCCAATCAGTAAGCGAAATTTCAGTCTTCCATACCTTGTTACATATATCGAAGAAAATATCAACTCCCTGCTCTCCCAAGACCTTTATTGTTTCAATGTGGGTTGCATCTGAGCCTGTAGCTTTGCCCTCCTTCAGGTGTTTAATGGCCGCTTTATCTTCTGACTTTAGTATGTCTGGTTCCAGCTCATAAGTCACGGTTGTAGGATAATTCTGTGATTGGGGATCGTAGAATAAAGACTGACAGTAATTAGTTAGTTCTATATTAAAATCACGTAATTATTATATTCATACTTTCTTAGTCTCTCTTTCTATTTATTATATAAGAGTGGGGTCTCCCGACCGCGCATGTTATATTATTATTTCCGAATTTAGTTTTCTTCAATTTTATTCAAACTTTGATTATTTGAACTTAAGTTACTCAAATTGGCGTAAGGATCTTCGTTTATGTGGGGGGTCTCCCGACCGCACTCGTCAAGTTATCATTTTATCTATATGCACATAATAATGCACACACTTTGCCTTAGGATTACCTAAGTATTACAAAGTGTACCGTTTATTTAATGTCGGTCTTCGTCCTAGCATTGATCATAACAAAAACTTCTTATGATTGTAGGTTACAGTGTTTCTGAGTACCTACTTCAGTGAAAACGTACCTCAGGTGTGAGGAAAAATATGAAGGTGAAAACAACAAATTGAACCTTTTGATTTAAAGAAATAGTAGCAATCACATTGTCCGAAAACAATCTCGGCCGAGGCGCTACTTTTGAGGCGCTTTTTTTTTTATTGATAATAGGGTGTTGAAGTTAACAACTGATAGGTAGTTTGATACCCGACCTGGCAACAAGGCGCGAGCCTACCTTAGTTGATCGTACCTAAAACTTATTCGATTTATTGCCAAGCGTGGGCTGAACAATCGGAAATATTTAACAACTCTTCAAAAAGATATTATCATTTGATTTAGAACTACCTACGTTATAAATTCGTTTATGAGTTATTGGTCGTTTCGGTATTCGCATTGTTGGGCTGATTGGTTTAGTTCTGCCTAGGGAAAGGAAGTTTCTAGGGCTTTTTAATGACTGTAGAAGCGGTTATGTTTGATATTTAACGAATATTTTATTTTAAATTAAATGTTTGCTAACAATAAATCTTGCTCTACATTTGCACTAATTTATTTGTATACACAGGTGTCGCTAACAATTAAGGGCGAACAATTTCTCTCTAGTTTCGCTTTTTTTCGACCATTCTTCAATCTAGGCGTCTGTTCTTTCTATGCTGTAGTGCATTTAGTATTTCCAGAAAATATAAAAACCAAAAAATACAGTCCATTTTTCTCGCATATTTGTGTGATTTCGTAATAGAGAAGAGATCATTATGACACAATTATGGAGAGGAGGTCTTATCAAGCATAAGTCGGCGATATGCTTTTGATGGTAACCTAAGTAGTATGTAGGTTTAATTAGTTGATACATATATGCATATTGATTTTTTGCGTTCGGGGTAATTGCGTAATACACTATTAATAGCAATGGCTTTCATTTTGACAGTTTATCAAAATTTGTTGCGTTATTTACGTTGTTGAGTAGACAAATTTTTCGAACATATGAAGCAACTAGCTGCGCCCCGCGGTATCACCCGCATAGGTACGTGTCGATCCCGTGGGAATATCGGAATAAAAAGTAGCCTATATGTTAAACCAGCGTGTCAGCTACCTCCATACAAAATTTTATCAAAATTGGTCCAGCCGTTTGAGCGTGAAGAAGTAACAATAGTACATTACTTCAGAGGGAAGAAAGTGACAGTTCCATACCGAGATTATGGCATTTGCGCCACGAGCTTGCGAGGGGCGCAAACCATTTGAGGTATGGAACGGTACTTTATCCTGAGGGATGTATAGTGCTTTTTATTACACCTACGAGGAAAATTATGGACATAAATGCATAGAAATGTTTATATTTAGTTAATTTTATTCGCCCGTTTCTGGAGTAGGCTAAGATCATAAGGTCATGCAGCCACTTCTTCCGTGATTCCGCGCGTTTTATATACAAAAATAATTTCGTTTTTAATGTTCTGTATGCACCAAGGAGGTTGGTAACTGGTAAAAAAAAAAACTGTATGTGGCCAGTAACAATTTACTTGAAATTTAATTAGTAGACAGTTAAAGTCTCTTGGCAGTATGACTGCTGACAAATTAAAAAAAAAAGAAAAACCGGGTATGTAATGGAATTTCATACATACTTCCCACCCTTGGGTCGGAAGGATTTTCATACAAACTTCCATACCTTGGGATGAAAGGATTTGAAGGGCGGGATAAAGGCGTTTCTTCCCTCTAATTGGTATAATTAGTATGTATTTTCAGAGCAGGTGTGATAAAAATATATAAACACACACACTCACAAACTTTCGCCTTTATAATATTAGTGTGATGGATTAGTAATATCCTTCAAAATGATTCAGATTGTGGTTGATAGTGTGTTACTCAATTGGAGTGCAGGCCCCATTCACAATTCGCCAAAAAAATTACAACCATTAAAATCATATTCCTAATTGTAGGAAGGGAAATATTTCCATTTCATAAACGCGAATTCTAGGAATACAGGGTAGCCTGCCGGTCGATTCTGTAAAAATCTCACCGTGAAAACTTAGGTGAAGTGAGTTTGTTTTTGCTAGGAATTGACACTATTGACAGCTCACTCCACGCTCACTTCACCTAAGTTTTCACGGTGAGATTTTTACAGAATAGCACCGCTGTACACTGAGGTCTGAGCTATTATAGTCCTATGTTTGAGCAAGGTCTTGACAAATACGATGACACTCAAAATGTCAACGCGTACACAACCCTAAGATAAGACGTTATTTCAAGATAACCTTGCCTATATCATTCAGCTGAGACGTGCCCCGTACTATGAGTTTACCTTTTCTAAGGTAGGAACACTAGTGTGAGAATGTGCTAATTTCAGAATTAGGTAACTTAGGGCTGATCTTTCAATCGACAGATAATTTTTATTCGTGGAATAAGACTGACATCTGACAGTTTTTGTATGGAAGAACTGTCAAAAATTCAAATGATTCCTCCGATAAAATTATCCGGCATTGGAAAAATCAGCCCTAAATTCTTATTAATAATTATATTGTGATGAAGTATTATCTTTTTAATATTTCTTACAAATATGAATGAACTAGATTTTGCCCGCGTGTATGTCTGAAATTATGCCACGGGAAATTATCTATGTGCCAAATTTCATCCAAATTCGTTGAGTATAATATTACTAGGTGCGCCCCGCGGTTTTACCCGCATAAGTGTAGATCCCGTGTGAATATCGGGATACAAAGTATCCTATATCCTAATTCAGATCATGGTTTACCCATGTGCCAAATACCTATTATTGTGAATCCGTTCAGCCTTGTTAGTGTGAAAACATACAAAATAACATACAAGAAATTAAATATTTTCTCTTTATAATATTATATTTTAGTTATAGTAGGATAATGGAATAATTAGATCATTTGCTATCAGAATAATTAGAAATCTTTTCTGAATTTGCGTAGTGTTAGTTAATCTATGTACTTTGTCATTCAGTATTGTGAAGTTACCTAGCTTTAGGTAGACTAAAAATATTAAATTTTAAAGTGCCTATTATTCTCAGTGATTCCCGGTAATATCGATTGCTGTTGTTAGCTAATCGAATAAAATTGACCAGTTTTTCGCGGATGCTAAACGCTGTAGGTAAAATTACGAAAATTTCCGAAAAAAATGTGGCAATTTGTAATATCAGTAACTATCAAGTGCGATTCGGTGTAGATTTGAATAAATTGTAACACTTACTTATTTCCAAAAGTTTCAAGTAATTTTCGATAGGTCGTTAAAATTAAATAGGTATAATTTCTTTTATAAATATGCTATTGGTCTCGTGGTCGCAAGCGCGATTGCTGAGCGTAGGGTCCTGGGTTCAATTCTCGGGTCTGGCAAGTGTTATTGAGTTTTTCCATTAGGAATTTCTGAGTAACAGGCCGGGGCTTGGAAGTTTGCGGTCTGATACCCCCGTGCCTCGGAAAGCACGTTAAGCCGTTGGTCCTGCGCCTGATCGCTCTCCGGGCGTGTCGGATTACCGTCCCATCTGACTATGAGAGTGAGGGAAGAGGGAGTGCACCTGTGTCTGCGCGAGCACTTGTGCACTGTAAAATATAATTATAATATGTATACAGGGTGTAAGTTTAATCACCGTTATCCTCTTAAGGGGTCATTGTACTCATCATTATGAACAACTTATACTATGGGACCTAACCTACATTTTGACGAGTTATGCGAACATAAATGTAGGGAACAGCTGATTTTTTTTTCACGATTTTAGTGTTGGCTCCATAGTAAAAGTTGTTCATAATGATGAGTACAATGACCCATTAAGAGGATAACGGTGATTAAACTTACACCCTGTATATATAATTATATAAGTATTATAATTGATTGTTTTTTTTTTTTTGGATATGTATTTTGGTAGTAACATCGCATTGGCGTCATAGCTGTTAAGGTGTTATTTAGGTAATTTCAAATAAATAAATAAATAATATCTCCCGTGCCGAAAGGCTAGTCTCCGTTGAGATTGGCCGCTTTGGCTGAACTACGGTCTGGAGGACTTTATTTATTTTAGTAGAAAGTATATATTTTATGTAACATATCCTACATCTAAGACACATAATACAAACACAAAATAACATCACGACTGTATTTTCCGACCGAAGAGCTCGGCAGACATGTGTCTATAGGATTTATTCCGGTCTTCCACTTCGACAGTTACGTTTATTACTATCTGTAACTAGGTACTTTTTTGTTGTGTTTATCTGAGACACGTAAGCTAGACAATCTAGAAACTCAAGCATATCCTTATCTCACAAAACAAAATCACAAACAAACATTGCGTTTTACGAGTTGTTTCGTAGCTCGGCGTAGGCGATATGTATCTCGTAGCCGCAGCGAGCCGCAAACAAGTCGGCGGCGTCGTAGACAGCTACACCGCTACGGCGTAGTCTTCGTAGCAAAAATATTGCTTTCCAGAAGGCTTACTTGATAAGGAACTGAGAAATGGATTTGTTTCTACGTAACTGCAATTTACATATTTAACAAAAGCCTTGAGCTACTGCACTGCGTTTAAGCGATAAGTGTTTTTATCTAGTTGATTTAAAAGGCCGTTTTCTTTTGCATTCTTGGACCTTTTACGGCCTTTTTATATTGTGTTACCACGAGGAAGCTATGTAAAGAAATATGTCTCAAGTTTACTACCCCAGAGTGATGTTTTGTTTGCTCAGCCATACCGGTAATTTATTACTCTTATACGGTACACAGTCCAACTCTGTATTGTCGGTCAGCTAGATTGAAATACTAGTTTCTGCCTCGAGTTTTGTTTGCTGTTTTATATACCAACAGTTTATAAATGAAAGTAACATTGATGGCAGTTGATTATACTGCGATTGAAAGGGAAAACTGCATCGAACTTAAACGATTAATTCGATGGCTACGTTTGTAGTTGGTTGGTTTGCATGCTAATAATCCATATCAAATAATATATATAAATAATAGTACCTATAATATATATAATATCTATTTTTTAATCTTAATGGGGTCATCAAAGTGCAAGCTCGTGTCATTTGCACGCTTAAAATTATGTAGAAGTAACAACAACCTGAGTAAAGCAACATATTTTCAAAAAATCTAATCAATTTATTTATTTGTTTGAATACATGAGATGACGTATTATGTAAGTAACAAATAGTAGATTGACGTATTATGTAAGTAACAAATAGTAGATTGCTTGCCAAGGGAGCACACCACTATTGTGAAGGCGAGAGTGTTTCTTATAATCCTGAACGCAGCGAGGGATTCAAAGTACGTCACTCGAGCTTAAAATAGTGTTGCTCCCGAGGTGGCAGAGCACTCTACTATTTACATACAATTACTTGACGAAGACATACTCATTTTTTATAAAACTAAGTAGAATCCTAATTTGAATAAACAATTATAAACGAAGGCAGAATGCTTTTCGCGCGTTTTACATTTTTCACAAAGTTTTTTTTTTTAATTTGGCCGCGTGTTTACTTTACCATACAGCCTGTTACTTGTTCATACAATGTTCGTGATTGATCTCTTTGGTGATTGGAACTTTTACTAAAAATATCGACATTCCAAATTCAAATCACCTTTAGTCCCGAGGGATTAAAGAGCTATATTAGACCCTGTTTTTGAAGAATACACTAGCTCTCTTTGAATAGATGTGATAAAAAGTTCTTTATACCATATCCTACCTGAACATGTGTATGTTCAGGTTGGATATGATATAAAGAACTTTTGTATTCGTAATTGTATTTTATTTATAATAGTTATTTGTGTGTACAAATAACTATTATAAATAAAATACATTTCTTAGATTAAATTTTAATTTTCCTCTTTTTCCTTATGTCAAGTAACTGCATATAATGAGGATAAGGTTTGAAGATCTGCGCTAGTCTGTGACTTAGCACAGATCTTCAAACAATTTCCTTTTACAGGCGGCCTTTTACGACTATTGTGACGACAGAATACCCAACAACCCTATTCTCGTATAAATGTGTATTCAGGAGACAGCTCTAAGATTTACGAGGCAACCAAACGCACATCCGTTTCGCTTCACGTAATCGTATCGCATTCACATCTCCTTATTATATACTAGCGACTAGCGACCCTCCCTTTTATCGCACGGTTTTATGACTTGACAAAACATTGAGATTTCAATATTATACGTAAGGCTGAGGCTACATTAGGCCGCGACGCGACCTGCGACACATGAGCGATTAAAACAAGTAAATGAATGCTCACGTATATGGCTACACCGTACATCAAATGTTACTAGCGATCTTTGATTTCTTTATGCGATAGGAACAACATTACTGAAATCACGGCATCGGCTACATCAACATGAGCGAAATTGGAGCGAATTTATTAGAAAATTGCTTTTTTTTCGCTTGTAATGTAGCCATACCATGTTTTTCTCGTTTCGCTCTTCCAGTCGCATCGCAAATCGCTGCTTACTGTAGCCTCAGCCTAAGTGTAATTTTGATAAATTGTACACAT
Organism: Luperina testacea; assembly: GCA_927399505.1. Taxonomy (NCBI): domain Eukaryota; kingdom Metazoa; phylum Arthropoda; class Insecta; order Lepidoptera; family Noctuidae; genus Luperina; species Luperina testacea. Next base: position 8,021,633 of record OV656768.1, on the reverse strand, counting down.
AAACCATTCGGAATGAATTCTCTAAATTGTGGTGAAAACTAAAGATGTAGTGTAGTACTTCCAGTAATCTTGCACAAGGGCATACAGGACTTTTGACGTGACAACGTCTAATAAATCGATGAAGCTGGTTGCACTCACGAAAAAACATGACTCATGTAGCGTTACCTCGCGGCCTCGCTCTTTAGCGTTCCATGGCGGCTTGAAGTGCAAGCGAATATTAACAAATGCAATGCAACTATTCCATCAGTATTTTCTTATGACGTTGTCACGTTCAACTATCGTCAGTAAACCGACTTTACAGACAACCGATTTTTAACCAGTGCGCAGTCGGTTGTCCCCCCGCATTCAGCATATGATTCTAGACCCCCCCTAGCGTAGAAATTTTGCGTCGATTATTATAAAAAAAACCAGCTGTTCATAAAAAAAGTGAAAATTCTGGTGGACCATGGAAAAAATAATTTACTTCATTGCTTACTTTATAATCATCTTTAATGGGAATTTCGGCCATTATAAATTATATCGGATAACACTCCCCTAAGGATCCTTCTCAATTTAACGTGCTCATCGTTGATTGTTCCCTTGACACAACAGAAACAGATGGCGCCACTGTTACGTCAGACTGTTAATGAACTTAAGTAATAACAATAATCATTTTATTATCAGGCATCTAAGGCCCATAAATAAAATACACAAAATAATCTTATACAATAATAAACTAACACATATTAAAAAAACCTTACAACTATGACTATACACGTAACGTTGTCGGCGTCGTGTTTTGCTGCGTGGTGTCGCGTAACCGCGTAATTAAATAATCGTCTGGAAAGTTATTATAAAAAAAATATTTATAGATTTGGTTGTGCTAATTTTTTGTAAAAGTTTTTAAACTTCGTTAGGGTTTAGCTTTGTGTTAAAATGATAAACAATAAAAATCTCTACCTATTGAATTGTAAGTAAGTGTAACAAACTTGTTAGGTTTCTGACCTCTTAATCAATTCTGTAATTGCTCATGGTCTTTATTCCATGTTTACCTGCTAACTAATATGCAAAAGTCGTCCAATATACCTACATACACGTACAACGATGCTTAGATATCAGCTCTTCTGTACATAGTGTGACTAGGTTTTGCCAGTCATCAGAGAGCTCACGAAAAGAAAGAAAATTAGTCTGGGTCGCCGTCGCCGGATTCGGTGAAGAGGATTAATATACCCTGATAACAAACATTAGGTAATTCATGAGTTGAATGTATTTCAGTGTCATTTTCTTCTAGACTAGGTATTCTAGCGTAGGAACTCACACCTAGGTACTTGTTTATCTTTTCTTCTCTTCTTCCGACCTAGTATTTAGCAAACTGGCAATATTAACATCATCATCATCATCACTTCAGCCGAAAGACATTCTCTGCTGGACATAGGCCTCCCCCAAGCACCTCCACTTCGACCGGTTCTGTGCTTCTCGCATCCAACGGGTTTCTGTGGCCGTCAGAAGGTCGTCGGACCATCTTGTGGGAGGCCTTCCAAAGCTACGCAAATTATGAGGAAACATTTAAGTTAATTTATTATTGTAACTTCTACGACCACGTAGATTATAAGTTTTAAATAGTTTAGAATTTGAAGTTTTAAAAGAAAGAAAGAAATTATTTGCGGTAAATATGACGCAAAGAAAGAACATAAAAAAGGATAAGTTGGGGGAAAATATGCGTCACATCCGCGTAAAACGGCCATAGCTCAGAATGCTACGATCCTATGTGGGGCAGAGCCACAGCACTGGATTTCCGCGACAGCCTTGACGTGATGACGTCAACCGGTGCAGCATACAATGAGATACAAAAAACATATAAATACACAATACAAGTAATCATAGTAGTACTTAGTATACCTATTGGGATTCAATTTGACTGATCTTACACTGAAAAAAAAAAGAATGATTGATTTTACTAAATTCCGCGTAAATTTTATCGAATCAGCGGGTTATATTATAGGTCCTACACACGAAATTGTTGATTTTACCAAATAGAACGGGTTGATTATGAAAATCAACAAAGTGGATTTTGTTAAATTCACTCTTGTTATAGTAAAATTAACTATGAAAAGGGTTGACTATGGCAGTTCATTACTCAACCTACGCTACTTTAGTACATTCAACAATTCTTTTTTTTCAGTAAAGCGTCAAAGTAGTCCGCGAAATTCAAATTTCCTTACGTTTTTTTCAATTTGCAGGTCAGTGTCAAGTTGTATGTTGGTTGAAATATAATTTGCGACCGTAACAAATATAGTTTTACAGAATTATAATCATTAGAATCAGCAATACAACTCTACAAGTTAGAATTGGCCTCAAATGTTATGATTTCATGAAATAGTCATTCAATGAACTTACGAGAGCTGTTTTTAATATTTTAAATAAATATAAGTCTATAAATAAATATTTAAAACGGCTGCGAATCATACTTCGATAGATAAAACCTGATTCTGACATGCAAATTGAAAAATAAACTTAAGGAAAATTTATCGTCGCGTGCTGACGCTTTCGCCATAAATTACCTTCTAGTTTAGATGTTCACTACTTAACATTATTTGTCTTATCGTCGCTTTTACTCGTATTTTCATGTTCAAGAGTGACACAGTCCGCACTACGTTTCCCTGCACCCTAATTAAAACACACTATCAATCGGAATCTGAATCCTTTTGAAGCAAATTGGTAATCCATTGCTTCATAAGTTCGAAAAATTTGTCTGCTAAACACGTAAATAACAAAATGAATGTTGTTGAACTCTCAAAATGAAACCGATTCCGATTTATAATAATGTGTTACGCAATTGCCCCCGATCTTGAGTTGACAAGACAAAGAGATGATAAACTGTCTCACATCTTTAGACCAGCTTGTAAGTTTCCTCTCAAGTAGATATTTATCATTCTGTCAAATAACTTAATGTTCACAAGCTCCCCAAGAAAAGCGTTAAATGGGAAATTTCCTTATTATATTCTGAAAGCAAAGTCCCTAAAGCCAAAATATGTGGAATAATTTATAGGTCTTAAAAGATTGCAGACGGTTAAAAAGCATGCATGTAAATATTTATGTTAGCTAAGTTATCCATTCTGACTTTTTTCGAAGGATTTATTGTGAGTAGATGTTTTAAAATCATTTATATGGATATACTGGCTGCTGCCCGCGGTTTAACCTGCGTCAATGTCAATTCCGTGGGAATATCGGGATAAAAAGTAGTCTATATGTTAATCCAGGGTGTCAGCTACCTCCATACAAAATTTTATCAAAATTGGTCCAGCCGTTTGAGAGGGAAGAAGTAACGAACATATAAACACACACACACAAACTTTCGCCTTTATAATATTAGTGTGATGTCAAGTTTTTTGGTAAGAGAAAAATAAGGAAAAATTAGATACATGTAAGTACCTAGTTTTCGAACTCATTGCGAACTGGGTAGGTACCTACCTATTAATTTATTACTGTTTTGTCTGATACATGCCTAATTATATATTTGTTTAACATTAAGAATGGACCTCACATTCTGGGATACCTATTTATTTTTTCGGCGATTACAAATATATTTTTATTACATGCTAGCTGACCTGAACTTTGTACCGCCTATGAATCTAAATGTAAATCTTATTAGCTATATCATCAAAAAACCGTTCCATACAAAATGTAGGTACCGTATGTGAAAATTAGTTACCTTCATTATAATTTTTTTCGTGATGTTTTTCCATGTTTTAATTGTTATTCTGCTATTCGGGGTGGAGACAAATACATTAAAGATCATAAAAATCGGCTTAGCCGTTCTCGAGTTAAGGCTCCTTCAAACAGGCGCAACACGCGATAAAATCGCGCGCGTCACAAAGGCATCGCAAGTCGCGCAACGGGCGGTGCCTTTGTGTTGCGCGCGATTATATCGAAAGAAAGAAGTACTTATTGCGACTCGTACAGGAAGATCACAAACTAAACTAAACACAGTAAAAAAATCCAAGTTATATAAAAAAAAAACTAACAAAAAGAAAATGAAACAGAAAGTTATGTATATGAGGCCAAAAGGCTTCTATCTCAGCATGACGCTGCGACATTTAAAAAAAAAATATCGCGTGTCGCGCCTGTTTGTAGGAGCCTTTATAAATGGTGTAACTAACCCGACTTTGTTTTATTTACTTATATATAGATTTAGTAGTAGTAGTACAGCAGTAGTAGAAGTACAGCACGCATTATTTTTTACTAAGGCATCAAAGTCGAAAACAAAAATGTTTCTACTATTGGCCACCATTAAAATAAAATGTAGTTCATTCATGGCCGCGGACTTTTTATTTATTAACCCAGGTCGCCGGACAAAACGGGTGATAATTTGAGTTTTATTTTCATTAGTTTGAGTTTCATTAAGTTTTGAAGTTGTTAAAATATTTAATCATGTCCATTAAAATGGTCATGGTGTGAAGTCGGGCTGAGGATGATGAAAAATACAATCAAATTTTATCCAATTTGCTTACAAAAATAGGTTAATTATTCAAGAAACATTAAATTTTCAAATAGGTTATTTACAAGGTAAAAGTTTTACAGAGAAATAAATAATATCGAAGTCAAGCCTTCTTAAAAGTTTTGTTAAAGTATTTATCGAAGTATAAAAGTAATATGTATAATGAATAACAATTTCTTATGAGCTGTGAGTTACTGTACACTTGCTGAGTAATAATGTCTCCAAACTTCTCATGTAACGTCGTCTGTAAGTACTTTAGTTCAACAACAAACATATTCACTTTCCAGTTTATAAGTACCAACTATTTGTTACAATAACATCATTATTTATGTCGGGGAAATACTACTAACTCCCAGGTTTGTTAGTCTACATGAGTATTCTTATTAATCTATACTAATATGAAAGCTGAAGATTTTGTTTCTTTTTGTTTGTTTGTTTGAACGCGTTTATCTCTAAAACTGTCGGAAAAAAAATCGGAATTGAAAAATTATTTTTTCACTTCAGTAGCTCAAACATGTAGGTTTTGCTGCGTGAAATCAGTGAGCAAAATGCGATTTTGCTCACTGAGTGAGACAAAGTAACTTTTTAATTTTTTTTTTCAGAAAGCCGCGAAAATCTTATTCAGCCTTGGGTTAATCATACAATTCGAAACATTCACACTCTATCTCTTTCCCGCCATTAGAAAGAGAGAGAGACAAAGACCAGCCCTTTCGAAGTTCGGATTTTGAATTCGACCTCAAAGACAAACACGTTCGGAATTTCGTACTAACTAAAGAAATTTTGCAAAAAGAAAATTATGTCTTTTAATGTAATTTATTGAATTTTTAACTTATTGTTGTATTTAAACGAAAATAAGTATTTACTGCAAATAAAACTGATATTTAACTTGTAAATATTCATTTCTAGTTTCAGTAAATGTTAGGTTCATAATATATTTTGAATAATAAAATATCATGGGTGCTATTTCCGAACACGCCTTAATTTAAATAACAGAGCGGGAATAAAATTTTGTGACTGGCGTACAGAGTTGAATAAGTTAAAAAATATTAAAATAATCGTAAAATATGAGTGAAACTAGCGACGAGAACAGTATTTTAACACCGGAAGAGTTAAAATAACAAGTTATTAATGCAGAATTAAGTTACCTACCTGGGAAGTGTCGTGAGTAATATCTGAAAGCATACCATGTCTTTAATGAATGGAGACTTACAAAGGGCGTAAGCAGTTTTTCGGAGAAGGTGTTGCTATCTTATTTTTTAGATTTTATAGAATTGGTATCTACCTACAATGTTAATTATTTTGATTCACAATAATAGTTATTTCAATCTATTCCTGTTTATTATTTTATCTCCTAAAGTGTTCTCGCTGCTGAAGTGAAAAGTTATGTGTGTTACACGAGAGCAAAGTTTTTTTGCATCTCGTGCCTTTGAATCCCTCGCCACACTCAGGATTCAACTTTAGAATCACTCGCTACGCTCGTGATTCAATCGTTGAATCCTTCGCTTGCTCGGGATTCAAAATCAGCACTCGCAGCAAAAAACTGCTTTGCTCTCTTGTTGCACAAATAACTATTTTTGGTAAAGGATAAATAAATTAATTACGGTAAAAATTAATGGAGATGGAAGAAGTCTGACCAATTTTGAGATATAATTTAATAACATATTTTTCACTTCAGTAGCTCAAACATGGGGGTTTTGCTGCGTGAAATCAGTGAGCAAAATGCGATTTTGCTCACTGAGTGAGACAAAGTAACTTTTTAATTTTTTTTTTTCAGAAAGCCGCGAATATAATAATTGAGCCATGGGTTAATCATACAATTCGAAACATTCACACTCTATCTCTTTCCCGCCATTAGAAAGAGAGAGAGACAAAGACCAGCCCTTTCGAAGTTCGGATTTTGAATTCGACCTCAAAGACAAACACGTTCGGAATTTCGTACTAACTAAAGAAATTTTGCAAAAAGACAATTATGTATGTCTTTTAATGTAATTTATTGAATTTTTAACTTATTGTTGTATTTACCTAAACGAAAATAAGTATTTACTGCAAATAAAACTGATAGTTAACTTGTAAATATTTATTTCTAGTTTCAATAAATGTTAGGTACCTACGTAATATATTTTGAATAATAAAATATCATGGGTGCTATTTCCGAATACGCCTTAATTTAAATAAAAAAATGGGAATAAATTTTCGTGACTGGCGTACAGAGTTGAATAAGTTAAAAAATATTAAAATAATCGTAAAATATGAGTGAAACTAGCGACGAGAACAGTATTTTAACACCGGAAGAGTTAAAACAACAAGTTATTAATGCAGAATTATGTTTCCTACCTGAGAAGTCTCGCGAGAAATATCTGAAAGCATACCATGTCTTCAATGAATGGAGACTTACAAAGGGCGCAAGCAGTTTTTCGGAGACGGTGTTGCTATCTTATTTTTTAGATTTTATAGAATTGGTATCTACCTACAATGTTAATTATTTTGATTCACAATAAATAGTTATTTCAATCTATTCCTGTTTATTATTTTTATCTCCTAAAGTGTTCTCGCTGCTGAAGTGAAAAGTTATGTGTGTTACACGAGAGCAAAGTTTTTTTGCATTTCGTGCCTTTGAATCCCTCGCCACACTCAGGATTCAACTTTAGAATCACTCGCTACGCTCGTGATTCAATCGTTGAATCCTTCGCTTGCTCGGGATTCAAAATCAGCACTCGCAGCAAAAAACTACTTTGCTCTCTTGTTGCACAAATAACTATTGTATATAATAAAGCTAAAAAGTTTGTTTGTTTGTTTGAAAGCGCTAATTTCTGAAACTACCAGTCAGATTAGATTTTTTTTTTATATTTGAAAGCCCAGTTCTTGAGGAAGGCTATAGGTTACTTAACATCAGGCTAAGGCCCTTAGAAGCCGAGCAAAAGGAAAAAAATCAGAAAGAATACAAAGTAATAAAGAAATCAGAAAGAACACAAAGACAACGTGGCGCTCGTGTATTTGAGTACAGCGCTCAAATACACCAGCGAAAACGTAAAAAATACGTCGCCGGCTGCAGTTGGTATCTGCAAGTGACGTGTGACGCTTGTGTGTATAAACACTAACGGTTTTTAAGGTTCCGTACCTCAAAAGGAAAAAAACGGAACTCTTATAGGATCACTTTGTTGTCCGTCTGCCTGTCTGTCAAGACTCTTTATCTCGGGAATGCGAGGAGGTATCGAGTTGAAATTTAAACCATATATTTATTATTTATTAAAACTTTATGCACATAATGTACAAAGGCGGACTTAATGCCTTGGGCATTTACTCAAGCCTACAGTTCCTTGAACCTGTGAAAAAATCAAACTTCTAAGTTAACGTAAAAAAGATACGGCCGTTTATGCCGCAAAAAACGTATATTCCGACAAGTCTCAAGGGAATCAATACTTATACCTACCTACCGACCTAGAATAATGAAATTTGGCATGAAGAGAGGTCATGTAGCACAAGTAAAGGAAAAAATCCGAAAACCGTAAATTTGTAGTTACATAAAAAAAGCCGTGTTAAACTATTTACATACCTAAAAATTTGTACGGAACCCTCGGTGTGCGAGCAGTGGCGTGCCTAGGTGTCAAAATTAGGGCAAGCCCACAGATTTTCAACGTATAAAAAAAAACGCCCAACTGAGGGATTGGCTGATTTTCAGTTATTAATGTTTGTGTTCGAGTTCATTGATTGGTATTTTTTAATACATTTATTTATTGATAGGTTTAAGTAAGTTTGTTGTTGTGAATTATGATTTTATTAGGGCAAGCCGGGCTTTTCGGCTTCTATGAAGGTACCGCCCCTGTGTGCGAGTCAGACTCCGGTTTTTTTTCTATGCATGACAGAGTGAGAAGGAGGAAAATAAGTATATAGAGGTGTTCCATTTCAGCTTCTTGGTAACTTGTAGGAGACATGAATAGCAATTAGACGAAAATAAAAAAAGCATGGAATTAGAGCCAACATTAGGAATCTTATATACTATTTGTTTATGTTTAGCCTATGTCGTCCCACTGCAGAGCAAAGGCGTCCCTTTCTCCTTTCCAATCCTCTCTGTCTTGAGCTAGTCAACCAAACCCAGGAAACGTAACAAAGAAAATAAAGACATAAATTCCCTGAAAAATATCTTTATTCACGTGATAAACCTGAGTCTCTAGTTTATGACATTAAACTTGATATATCTAAGAGGGCCGACTGCTAACATGAAGAATAAAGATCATTTATAACGCAAATAGCCTACTTTGTGGTTCATACGTAAAATAATGATGCTGTGAAAACCTTTGAAACAGGGACTTGAAACGTTACTCAAAATAACGTTATGCGTAGTTCCGGTACCGATGTACCGTTCCACCAGGATCGTATAACAAAATTAATTCCTTGGCTATAACGATGCTGAAAAACGGAACGAAATCTTAAACTGTTGACTAAACAATATTATCAATATATTATTATTAGTATAACGATATATGTAATAACTTTATTCATTTCGATACTCCACTTTGCCAGCTTCATGACATAAAAGATGACGAAAAAGTATGCAGAATAACGTTACAAATGAAACTGTAACGTTTCACCTGTAACGTTATTACAAGCGGATAATGTTACTGATAACTATAACGTTGCTTATAATATTGTTCTACGAAAATGATATTCTATAATGTTTTTTTTTTGTATTCTTATTGATATTTTTAAGTTTTAGTATCGTTAAAAATTTTGGAACGTTGTACGATAACATTAGTGGTAACGGTTTCAAGTCCCTGCTTTGAAGACAGTAAAAGGTTTACCTACCTCAAACAAATAAGTAGGTAGATACCATAAGTATTAAAAATCATTTGTTTAAATCAATTTTATTTTACGTATGACTTTACTGTTTTCACCAGTCTCTTGTTTCTCCTTCCTCCGTTATGATTTTTTTAATGCAATTATTTTCGTCGATTATTTCAACGGCGGTTCTACTTTGGAAGCTGTTTTATCTCCAAAACCAAAGGCTCTTACAGACAGGCGCGACGCGACTTCAGTAGGACAATCTCTATGAAAACTTCGGGTCTCCCTTGTTTCATCGAAAAGAAATTGCCATCTTCCCAAACAATTTTCCGTATAATTTCGTTTGCCAAATCATTACTTTACAGTTAGCAAATAAACTTTTCATAAAAAATTGTAACGAAAACCTAATGTTTGGCAAGTGAACGTTTAAACAATAACTTGCTTACCAACTAGTACTTTTACCAATTTTAATTCAGTCAAATATTTCAGTTGAGTTGGTATAACATATATTTTACGCAAAATAAAATAGCCAAATATTAAGTACTGTCGTGGCCCCTATTTCTGTCTGCCTATGATTTCAATTGGCCCTGTTTAATATGATATAAGGTAAAGGTATTCTCATTTGCTCGCTCTTGCATCCAATGTCAAAGCCCCGCTTCGCGAACCCTTATCACAGAAATAGGAGCCGCGCTATTTCTGTGAAAAGTTTTTAAAGTAACCTAACAAAACCGAACCTCGGGGTGCCCTTCGCTCGCTCTTGCATCCTACGTCGCCTATAGACCGACCGCAACCATGCAATGTAATTAAAAAAGTAAATATAGTACCTAAGTAAGTAAAAAATATAGTAAGTAAGTAAACCGATGTAATTCCAAAAAAAAAAATTTTTTTGTTTAAGTATATATTTTTTTTCATAACAAATCATTTGACTAAATGTTTATTGTCTGAAGATTGTTTGCTGTAATAAATCATTTGATTAAAGACCAAATGCCTAAATGACATTATCCTTGATAATATTCTGTCAAGTAAAAATTTGACCATTTGGTCAAATGTTTTGGTTAATTTTTAAATTTTTTTTTTTAAGTTTATTATTATTTTCATTTGGAATATGTGCGTACTAAAATCATTCCAAACATTGCATTGGTATGAAAAATGGTTGCTAAAATTTTTATGGGTAGTGAAATAATGGCAAAATATTTTCGGCAAAACGGCAGGATCTCGAAAACTTCATGAAACTTGTTCTACCAGAACCGCGTCGCACCGCGTCGCGTCGCAACTGTTTGCGAGAGCTTTAAGACAAGCATTACATTCCTATAACCAATCATAATACAGACGATGGACAGTGTGCAAATTATAAACATCTCTTCGTCCCCGATTCTTTTTAAACCTGAACATAGTACAAAAGTAGGTATAAAACCTCCATATGACAGAGCAGAGTTTTATTAAAATCGAACCACAGCATAAGAGGCTGTAAATTCAGTAATACATTGTACCTCACTCAAGCAATCGCTTGTTCTATAAATGTTTACACTTGAAAGGTAATCAGTACTTCGCATTCTACTCCGTTTGCACAGTGGCCTATACAAACCTATTCAGCTAGATGTAATAAAAGCCTCCGACGTATCATTTAAGGGTATTGTAGCATCAAATTGAAGGAACGTAAGACGCGTAGAAGCCTTATCAATATTGATCTGTTTACATCTGCATAAGGTCGACCAAATTGGATTGCTGGTTCAGAGAAAATAACACGAGATGTGTGAGCTTATCAACTAAAATCACACGAATAATTATATAATAACATATCATCACGCCTGTATTCTCAATAAGATTGGGCAGAGGTGTACCTACAGGTACACCCAAATTTTTTCAGTTATGTTTGAGCCCCATGTTATAGGGAGTGAGCTTAATGCCATCAATCGAGTACAAACCCGAACTGCACGCTGCTACTAAGAAAAAAAAAAACTAGTAAGTAACATTTTGCCTGATCTGGAATGGAACCCAGAACCTCATGCTAGGGATGTTAAGGATATGAAATTTCGGATACGGATTAATTACGGATATAGGAATGATTATTATACCGGATACGGATACGGATACGGATATGAAATTATTTCGGATTATCCGTTAGTTTCGGATAATTTCGGTTACGGTTATTAATTTTTTTAGGAATTTCAAAAGTACAATACAAATAGTTGATAAAATAGTTTTATTTATATGTAACTATTTGGTAGGAATTACAATCAGTCTGTGAGTTATTACAGCTATTTAAATTAAAAATGAGTATAAATAAATGTTGAGTGTTATCTAATCTACCTAAAATGAAAATGTAATAATAAAATTATTACTTATACTTATTTAGTAATTTCGTATTCAAAGAAAATATTAAAATTAGATTTAAATTTAGAATGCACATTGCACATATTTATTTACTATGATTTAAGTTTAACATAACAATCATAGCTATCTTTATCTTGTGTCTCAATCCGCCCCTATCCGATATTATCCGAAACTTTTATTTCGGATTCGGTTACGGTTACGGATAATTTTTTATATCGGATATCCGATAGTTTCGGTTACGGTTACGGAGCTCCCTAACATCCCTGCTCAGCAGTAGCGCTTGCGACCACTAAACCAACGAGGCAGTCGCACAAATAATTACTTAACGCAAAATATAATAATATGTCTCGAGAATAAAAGAATACAAAATAAAATATTATAGATAACCCTCTTATTGCGTAACAAACTCACAATCACAATACATTTACTTAGACTCCTTCAGACACGCGATAAGATCGCGCGCGACACAAAGGCACCGCAAGTCGCGCAACGAGCGCGGAGCGGTGCCTTTGTGTCGCGCGCGATTATATCGCGTGTCGCGCCTGTTTGTAGGAGCCTTTTCGTTAATGTTAAGGCAAGTGCAAATGTGAAGACTCCTGTGACTGCAGCCATTAATAATAGCAGTAACAACTGCAGCTAATTAAAAGGCTTATTCCCAGGAGCTCCAAATCTATTTTTCCCCAAACAATTTCACTTAATACATTGATTTCCAAGTGCTCCACAATTTTAATAGTTAAAATAATAATTAGGTATAATCATACATCATTGGGTATAATACTAAAATTGTTCCCATTGCTTTTTTAATTTGGAGCCGCCGCCGCCGCCCGGGAATAAAATTATGAAGTGCCTGGGAATAAGCCAATTAAAAAACTGAAGCAGAGACTATAATCGTACATTCTACCATTCTACTAATATTACTCGTATAATCGCGAAAGTTTGTGAGGATGGATGGATGGACGGATGTTTGTTACTCTTTCACGCAAAAACTACTAAACAGATTTGGATGAAATTTGGCACACAGATAGTTTATAACCGGGATTAACACATAGGATACTTTTTATGCCGATATTTTCACGGAAAACTTATGCGGGTGAAACCGTGGGGCACTGCTAGTCTACAATATAAAAATAACAACAAGAAAAGAATTTTCTTTTAACAAATTTAGTTACAACAGTATTTAATGTAAACATCAGTTATCAACTTGTCACTTACCGAAAAAAAAATCTAATTGTAGTTATATTTCTTTCTCGAGAATCATTTTCATGTAATATTCACTGATAATATCTAATATTTAACAAATACATATTCTAATTCCCCATAAGAAGCCATTTTGAGGAAACATGAATTTATCAGATAAAAGAACTTATAAAATATCTCATACATATTCTCTGTAAAAACCTTCACGAGGAATTCTAATATAATCGTCAATTCATATGCTTCTTGGGAAACGATAGATACAAAATGCTTTCTAAGATATAAAGAAAGGCAGTATGGCGACTGAAACTGAGACACGCCCCCCTATCCAGTCAATTTCTTTATACAGGAGGTACATTTTAGTTTCAAAACTTCAGTAGGACCAACACCAATGACATACCCTCGTGGACCTACTGGTAGGACAAAATAGTAGGAGCACGAGAAAATATACGTAAATATGTTAGCTAGTGCTGTTAAACGAACAGATTTCGGAAACTCCTGAATGCTAAGTGCTGTGTTTATTGCTAGTGTACTTACTTTGTACTACCACAGGTTAGCGCCTACAGTTTCAAGAAGATAGCAGCCACTACCATTCTGAGAGATGAAAATAGTCGCTGAGTACCGTGGCACATTGCCTATTTTGCATTAATCGTAACACATTTACCGCAATAATGACGTCAAGAAACTTTTATTTTCATCCCTACTAATGTAGACATTTAAAGACCAAGATATCCTGACTCAGTAGCCAATTCGCCACTTACCATTGTGAACAAAGAAGCCCTTCATTGAGCTTTTAAAGAGCACTACAATAGAAATTGAGAACGCTTTCGGCGATGTTATTGTATCCAAAATTGTTAATTCGTATTTAGGTCTGTGCTGAACAAAACATTGAATGGTAACAATCGATAGAGGCTGAAATTCGCTCACAGAAATAATAACTCTATTGTTTGAACGTTTTTGAATAAATAATACTCTCGCAAACTTGCCGTTTGTTCAATACAATAAGGCGCCGTGCCGTGAAAACTTCGTAAAAAAAACAAGATTATTATTATTATTTAAAACAACCGTGCACAGCTCTAAGATGCTCCTTATGCCTTCTATTGATGAAAATGAAAACCTCGGAGAAAGTAAACGAAGGTCATATTTCAGACAGATTTTAACTTCCTCTGTAAAATAACAGTTATTGCACTCACGAGGTTTTCACTGCACAGCGAAGATAAGTGAACACAAAAAAAAAAATGTATTTGTTTTATTGCAATAGCTCAACTGTGGCTAACAAGAAACAATTGTATTTCTATTGTTATAAATCAAATATTGATTTTTCAACAGAAGGAACATGACATTCTTCATACAATGCCAAATGGTGAACCTAGTTATAACCGAGGTTATTGATTTAAAAAATCGAATAACCCAGCTTGGGATCCTCTGACAACTCCTGCTACTAAAGTTCGATAAGAAAGAATAAAATCATTTTTTTTTTTATTTGATTTGCGTTTGCTCTTGTCTCTAATCTAGATCAAAGATGACACAGACAAAGTCTACGATGGAGTGAGCTTACCCAAAAGAAGCCTGTTCACTCTTACTTTGAAGAGATTCGGGTTGTATGCACTCGGAAACACAAACGCAGGTAGAGAGTTCCACTCTTTTGCTGTGCGCATTATAAAGGACATTTGAAAACGCTTAGTGCGAATTGGTGGAATAGCAACTAGGCAGGGATGGTAACTTGCAGTGCGTCTGGATGTCCGAAGGTAGAAGGGGGCCGGTGGAATGAGGTCGTGGAGTTCTTGGGCACACTCACCGAAGTACAATCAGTAAAATAACGAAAACCGACATACGTGAATATGACAATCAAGAGTTAGGCTGTCTTTCCACCAGAGATGAGCGACGGATGCGTGTAAAACTAACCAATACCAACGCTAACTTAGTTCAAGCTATAAAAATGAAGCGATGTTATTGGTTGGTTTCACACACATCCCTAGCTACGCATCCTCGCTCATCTCTGGTGGAATGGGAGTCTTAAGAACCCATTATTTCTGGTTAATATAATATTTCATTTTCAGCCCACATACACCTCAATCCAGTTTTCCGAGTTCAAACAACGCCCTGAATATGAATGTATGAAATTGGAAAAGCATTTATGAGAATGGTATGAGGAAGCGTCATTACAGCCGCGAGAAATTGATAGATTTATCACAGGCAAGGGATTGGTTACGGCACATTATTGATATCAACCCACATTCTGCGTTGCCTTTTACGAATTATGAAGATATATTATCTACCCAACTTTGGTACTTATTTGTACATCACTCCAAAAGGGTATGAGCCTTTTTTAACGTTTATCCAAACTCAAACCATTCAGAATTAGAGGCATTCAAACAAAGTCTAATAGGGTACAAATCGTAACCCAATACAAAAAGCTGATTCGGGAAATCTCCACTGAATAGAAAAAAAGGTTCCGCCAGAAAAAAGGTCGATATGCAAAATCTAAAACACGAAATGCTATCGCTTAAATCTCACTTCATGTATACATTACCGGTACGAAAAGATATTACGCTAAAATTATTTCAATATTGGCGTCAGAGACAAACACCTCGCGTGATAGGGACCGTAGAAAATCCTAACATTATTCAGACTTCGCTAGACAATGTTTGATATATGCATTATGTACAGACGCCGGCACACCAACCTACTACAATCTGTCAGATTTCTTTAATAAATTTTCAACTTTATTGCTAAAGTATAAGGTTCAAAATTGATTGGGAAAATTTGACAGTTTCGGGTAGGTTGATGTGCTGGCGTCTGTACAATTTAGAGCACTGCTTTAGATTTCTGCGACACTTTTTTGCGCTTTGATTTTGATTTTGACATAATAAAATATTATTAGGATGAAAGCAACGACTTGAAAGGCCTTTTACCTAGTATACAAGAATTGCACTTTCGTAGAAGTGAAGATCTTGTAAATGCTAACTTGAAAGGCTTATTTACCAGTATTATAGTGTACCCTGTGGGTTACAGGGTACACTATAATATTGCGGCTCAGCGCTTTACAAGTCGCAATGCGTGAATTTACAGCGCCGCACAACTCTCTGCTTTTTCAATAACATGCCATTAGCGAAGCTGCCAATCGCGGCCAAGTGGAAGTACTCTTTACGTCGAGAAACTAAGAAAATATGTTTATTATCCGAAGAACATCTATACAAACTTCAATACAAAGAATCCATCTCCAAAACAGTTCTCCTATTACATATAGCACTTAAGAACTAAGAAAAACAAAGTCAATAAAGCACTAACGAAGTAAATGGAACGAATAACAAGAACAATTACGAAGTAAAGCGGTCCGTTTCAGATTTATGACTCGACAAATGTTAGATACTGCTTTCGCTTACATGTTTGGATGATTTAGACCTGCGGGTCGTAAATACGGATAAAGGTATAAAACCGAAAAGCGATCGGCACCGTATCGCATTTCGCTTCGCCGTCAAACTGGCGTCAACCTAACGTAAGCACGTAACCAAAGAGAATCAGAAGCTCCGATACGTCGACTCAGCTACGGCTAGACGACTCCGCGCTTACGGCTCGCCGACCTCTGGTTGGTGCAGCAGGCAGGCCGGAGGGGTGAGAGGGGCAAGGGTGGAAGAGACGTAAGCTCGGGTAAGGAGAGACGAAAGCGCGTAAGCGCGGGCACGACGAGCCGTAAGCGCGGGGACGACGACCCGTAACGCAACGCACCGCGGTTCGTGAGCTTGACCCGAAGCGAGGCGATTACGTTACGATTCCGATTAGTGTGCGTTGCAGTAGGGAGTTTCATACAAAGAATACTAAACGGCTCGACTTGATACGGTGCCGATCCCTTTCCGGTTTGATATGTGTGCTATGACCTTTAGGGTTTAAAAGTGAGGGCTATAAAGAAAAGATAAGCGGTGAAGTACTAAATAAACTCGTTTCAGGTAACTCAAAATGTCGAGAAGAGTAATTTGAATTTAGTGGATTCGATAAACGTTTGTCGCGATGAGAAGAAAACACCACCGTGATGAATATTATATACTTATATGGTGTATACAGGTGTATAAGATATGGTGTATACAGGTGTATTCCGTTCTAACAACTTCTGTCAATTTTGTCATGTTAAAACCACCGAAGCACACCTAAAGCCTTTGTGGGGTAAGAATTATTATACACATAACAGCCAGTCAGCCAATGAGAATTATTAAAGGGTAAAACCGCAAAAAATCGTAGGTACATTTGTAATTTATTGCTTTTCCCGATTTTATTTATCATATAACATCAACGTTATTTGATAAATGAGATTTGTTGTATATTGTACTGAATGATATCCTTGTTGTTTTAGATAATTCCACAAAATTTAAGCTATCTCTTACAAATTGGGTTTTTTTTTCCTAATTTTTTCATTGGTAGGTACTACTTTCATTTCCATACAAAAATTATTTGTCCAAGTACCACCCTTGTAACAAAAACTGCCATTGCTTACGAAATGGAGTGGCTAGATATCCCGTATTTTTAAGGTATCTTGAAGTTTTGTGATACATAACCAACGTTTTTATAAAAAGCTTTCAATAAATAACGTAGAAAATATTTTTTATTAATTTTTAAAAAAAGTGTCCAATGTTTTACTGAGTGTTTAACGTCATGAAAGTAACATCAATTATTATTACTGCTATACTTTAAGGCCCTAAACAGGTGAAGCGGCAAGAACGCGCGGCCCGGCCGGTTGCGGACGGTCGAGTCGATGGTCGAGTCGAGGTGGCCGGCGGCGGCCGAGCCGCTATTGAAATGATTCGATGCCTAAAGGTCTCGTGTAATTTCACAGTACAACGGCCGGGTCGCGCGTTCGTGCCGTTTCACCTGATTAGGCCCTAAGAGTAATCCGGGGATTTCTAGTATTTTCTTGCGTGGCAACACCATTGAGCATGATGCCAACATTTAACACATAATCATATCTTATTTCAGTTATTGTTCTGAGCTTCTTTCGTTCGGAAGATATGACATGAACAGTTGAGGTGCCGTCACTCCAGCTTACACATATTTATCGGTTTAATAACTCATAGAGTATTTTGACCAGATTTGAAAATTTTGCTGCCAATGGCAGCTTATATGCCTTAATTTTTGAGCTATAATACATAATCATATCTTCTTATGACATGAGCAGCTGGGGTGACGTCACTCCAGCTTACACATATTTATCGGTTTAATAACTCATAGAGTGTTTTGACCAGAGATTTGAAAATTTTGCTGCCAGTGGTAGCTATTACGCCTTAATTTTTGAGCTATAATACATAATCATATCTTCTTTCGTTTGGAAGATATGACATGAGCTGCTGGGGTGACGTCACTCCAGCTAACACACACTAAACGACTCATATTAACGAAGTTTTTGTGGCAGCTAAAATAAGACTGGGAACTTTGATTGCAGCTATTATGCCTTAAATTTTGGCATAGGTAGAATTGTTCTATCACATATGAGGATATGTTGGAGTTATGTACATATTTAAAACATTCAAAATCTAGTCCCAGTCTCATCTGGGCGACAAACAAATGTCAAAAGCTTGTCAAAATATAGGGAAATTAAAGGTATTTTTGACAGATTGATACTGAGATCAGACTGTGAACATTCTAAAAAATACGAGAATTGGCCCTCTTATGTTCAATTACCGATATTAATAGTGATAACTCTTCCAGCGTTTATACCTTGTTAGTTATCTGTGTGTACCTACTTTAAACAAATACGCCCAGTAAACCAAAGTCATACCAACCTTACTCAATAGATTTTTCACACAGTAGTACCTAACTGATATGGCATGCCTATGGGATGAAGAGTCTTATGGGATGAAGAATCTATGTAACTTTTGGAAGACAGCGAAAAATGTGGTTGTGTTTTACAAGATTTTTTTTTATGTATTCGGCCTGAGTCAACGCGAAATTAGTTCAAGCTTTGCCTTTTTACTTTATTATAGTTGACCTGTTAACATGCTGGATGCGTCAAGCTGAAGACAGGGCGCTATGGCGCTCATTAGGGGAGGCCTATGTCCAGCAGTGGACTGCTATAGGCTGATGATGATGATGATGTTAACATAGTCCCAACAATGGCCTTTGATGACGACATCAAAAGAACATTGTATTTCAAATAAGAATTTTGTAAATATCGTTTTATTATAAATATCATCCTGGTAAAGAATTTTACCAGGATGATATTCTAAAATGGCTGGATGGGTTCAGCTCTTAATATATGTATTGGTCATCTATTAGGGCAACGAAATAACCACTGATTTTATTTAGCAATCTGATCCTTTTGTTTATAAAGGATTTTTAAATTAATTTATTTATCCTCCTACTGGTACGCCATACAGCAATTACACCAACGGAGCAAAAAATTTACTTCATGTGCTGGTTTATAATTCATCCTGTGCGCGGTGGACATGAAACGGGCGGCGATGGAACACGCATGCTCACACAGCGTCAACTCCACAGTTCCATTACTCCATCCAAATTGCGCATATTCTTTGCGATTTTTTGAGACTCAATGAATTTTTCAAAATAAATATATTAAAATTGTAAAAACGGAAAATTTTGATGTGTCATCCTGCCTGACAGCAAAAGCTGATTTTATTTATCTAGAAATCTACATGGTCTTTTAAATAAAAAAGGATATCTAGATTTAAGATTATAAGAACTGTTAAGTAATACTCAGTCCTTTCTGTCTGCGTAGAGATAAGATGATTTAACAATGGTAGCTTCCAAAACGATGACAAGCATGATTATTAATTTACAAATAGTTAAATGCTCCTGAGATTATAAAAGCTTACCTCCTATCATACTACTACTAATATTGCCAAAACCACGAATAAAACCTCTAAGGATGGCAATTTTTAGTTTTTTTTTTCGGTCATATTTATAGAGAGGTGATCAAGGGATCACAACTTCAGAATAGTCTATAAACAGCTACAAGATAGATAAATAGAATATGTTTTAGTATAAGCTTCCATTACTTTAGGGTTTATATTGTCATCACAGATCTGCGGTACTACGATAGAGTTCATTTCATGTCGGCTACTCTTAAGTATAGGGATTATGAAGATGAGAGGTTCTAGAGCACTAAAGGTCATAGATCTGTCTGCAGTGAGTCTCTCCTATATAATACTCTCACGAATGATAGTAGGAAGTTATCAAAATTAATGCTATAGACCATCTCCAGATAATAAACCCCTTATAACTTCCTCCCTAACGAAAAACTCGTAGAACAAATTCTAATGTGCACGAACAAACCCTAAGGAGTTCAATTGACATCTTTGGGCGGCAAAATTCGCATAGCAATATCTTTTATACAAAGTAGCAGCAAAACTCCCAAAGAAATAATTCTCTTACAACAAAAGTTCTACGAAAAAAAATAATGTATCCACTTACCACGTACGTACAGTGAAGGATCACCGCAGTTGCGCAGTCCACATTAGTTCGGCTCACACGTAGTCTTTACCGCCGCGATTCGTCCGGAGACAGAACCTAACTTTGTCTTCAACAAGACGCCAATGAGTAGGTATGTAACGAGTGTGTTAGAAATTTCAAGATACGAAAGGGTTTAGCTTGATCCTTGATGAAATCCTATTGGTTTACAGTGTAATTATAGGTTAACTACGAGTGATCGGAAAGTGGATTGTAAAATGTTATAACTCACTAGCTATTGCTCGCGGCTTGGCCCGCGTGGAGGGCAGAAATTATCCCACGAGAACGTACTACCGGGACTGTAAAGCATACTATGTGTTATATTAATTATTCAGGTTATAACCTATCTGTCATCCAAATCCGTTTTTTGCGTTTGAGTAACAAACATACACAGTTTCACATTTATAATATTAATAGGATGTACAAACCCGATTTGTGGAACAAAATAAAATTAATTTTATCGTTAGTTGCTTTACATAAGAAATACATAGATCGTCATTTTATGAAGCCTGCTAATAAAAACGTATTGAGGTTTTTATGAGCAGGCTTCAATAAGATAAGGTAGGTGTGGAAAGTCTTGTAGGAATTTCCAATCGATAAATACCCGCTTCGTTACATGCTGTAGCGAAAATAACAAGAATCACCACATTTAATATAAAACGAATTATTTTTGTACATCAATTTCGATATAAAATGTATAAAAGAAACCTGAATATACAAAAAACGGAGGCTTGTTATTTGACAATTGTTGGTAAAAAATATTAGAAGAAAAAAAGAGGAATTAGGAGAATTTATCAATTTTAGGATAAAATTTAAAAACGAATATCACGAATTTTAACCAGATTGCAATCGGGTTTTAGGCTCGTTAGAACAGATTTAAAAAATAATTCATTATGAAATACATTAGCCAAGTTGTTCGGTGATAAAAGGGTTAGGAACTTAACTGTTAACAAGAAAAAATGGAGTTCGATCGTAGTTTCCTGGACACAGGTGAAGGTGGTCACGAAGCTCAGCCGCGCGGGACTCGAAGTGCAGGAATACTCTGCAGCCACGTTGGAGTATGCAATAACATGTGACTCACAAAGCACTAGACGATATACCGGGGAAAAGATCAAATCGCCCTTTTTACTGGCTCTATACCTAGGACAAATAAAATAAGGTGTCAGACCACAGAAAAAGGAGAAAGGTTCGCTGAGAGAAAAGAAGGCCGGAAATTAGCAGAAAAAAATACATATCAGGTTTGGAGAAAACGTTACACCATAAATATTGTGGTTAGCTTATGATGCGGAGCTCGACATCAAGACTTTAAACATTAAACGCTGTCAGGAATAACTGGTTGAATAATATCTGCAATTTGGGAACAGATTACCAGGGATCTTCAAAAATTATCAGGTCAAACCAGGTTAACAATTATCAAGCAACTAAATCATAGAAATTTTTTCTAATCAAATATGGCTTACTGTCATATTAAAAAACTAATTCGAAACATTAAGAACAAACAATCATTGTTTGGAATATAAAAGGTTTCGACATAAGTGAGATTTTAACAGCAGAGGTAAGCTGCAATGCCCTGTGGCGTCCCTAACAAAGTTTATCGGGAAAAAAGGTTAAGCTGATTCTACACCAGAGGTTAGGCTGGGAATTTTATTATGCGGAAATAAGCCAGTATCATTGGCAAATGTCATGAACTTAGTAAATGCACACAAACCTTTCTAAAATCAAAGGATATGTGCGAAAGCCCAAGAAATGGCATGGAAATCCAAGCTCAAAAGCTAAAACAATTCAATACAAAATCTGTGAGCCATTACAATAAATTCTCTATAAAGTTCCGCCCCTTTTTTCTTTACATAATGTAACTGAAGCGCGAATTCACAAACCTTTGTGTGAACTTCGTATATAGAAATTTTATTATTATATTTTGCGCGCGAATGTAAGGACGCACAATAATAATTCTCACCAAAGTCCCACTTAGTTGAACGTACATTTTTCGTCATGTTTCCCGCTATTGTGTTTCTGGTTGTGTGTTGAACAATACACCTTTCAGTTCAAGCTCGCTTGTTTTAAGAATTTCATTATTCCAAATGGTTTATTTTTTTTTCTTTTCATGGAATTTAAGTGTTTTGTTTGCCTTTTTATTTTTATATATAAAACTTGTTGCGCCCCGCGGTTTCACCCACGTAAGTGTGAATCCCGTGGGAATATCGAGATAAAAAGTAGCCTATATGTTAATCCAGGGTGTCAGCTACCTCCATACAAAATGTTATCAAAATTGGTCCAGCCGTTTGAGCGTGAAGAAGTAACAAACAACACACACACACAAACTTTCGCCTTTATAATATTAGTGTGATACTCGTATAAGTGTGATTCCATTTCAGAAACATGCATTATACTACCTCATTAAATTAATTTGTTTCAATGAGTCTGCTGTGTTTAAAATATGTTGGTATTGTTACAATATGCAATGCAAAGACTCTGTGTATAAGAACAATGCTATGAACCTTTTACGTGATATCGTGGACCCACAAATTCAAGGAGCCTCCCTCTTTTATCAAAGAAAGAAATTAAGCTGAGTGAGTGAGTGTGCCCAAGAACTCCACGACCTCATTCCACCGGCCCCCTTCTACCTTCGGACATCCAGACGCACTGCAAGTTACCATCCCTACCTAGTTGCTATTCCACCAATTCGCACTAAGCGTTTTGAAATGTCCTTTATAATGCGCACAGCAAAAGAGTGGAACTCTCTACCTGCGTTTGTGTTTCCGAGTGCATACAACCCGAATCTCTTTAAAGTAAGAGTGAACAGGCTTCTTCTGGGTGAGCTCACTCCATCGTAGACTTTGTCTCTGTCATCTCTGACCTAGACTAGAGTCAAGAGCAAACCCATTTCAAATAAAAAAAAAAAAAAAAAAAAAGCTAAATCGGAAAAAAACTGGAGTAACCGACATAGCTTGCAGAGTAAGGAAGCTGAAGCGACAGTGGGCTGGCCATGTTTGTCGAAGGACCGATGGCCGGTGGAGCAGAGTCTCAGGGAGTAGAGACCGCGCGTTTCGTCAAGTATGTAGTGTGGGATGCCCCCCAGCTAGATGGACCTACGACCTTAAAAGGGTAGCTGAGACAGACTGGATGCGGAAGGCGGAAGACAGGGTGTTGTGGCGCATCCTAGGAGAGGCTTTGTCCAGCTGTGGACTGCGATAAGTCGATTGATTGATTGACATGAGATCTGGGTAACTAATAAGTAGGTATTTAAGCATTCATGTCAGTCAACAATCTACCTTCCTTCTTCTCTTTCTTTTGTTATCGACAAATCCCGTAGATAATTTAAATATTTTTTAAATAAAAGTACCTACTTTAACCCCAAACGTTCCAACAAACTAAAACAGCCATTCGTTGGTGTTAACTAGAATAATTTAGCCATTTTGGCGTGTTACAGCAATAAAATCCGTAGAATAGCTCTCGAGGGATAATAAAATGGCGGCCCCATAACTGTCATTTATGTCAAATGGGTTCACTATCGCTCTCTATCGTGCAACAGACAGAACAACGAACGTGATATGTTTCATGTTTTGTTCCCTCCTTATTCCAGAATGCTTTTGTTTAAAAGATTTTTGTTCTAAATTTCGAACAATTATCTAATGCAGGTTCAAACAACATTTAAATTTTTTGTGGCCATTACTTTTTAACCGACGGCGACGTCCAAAAAGGAGGAGGTTATAATGTTCGACTTTATGTATGTTTTTTTAATGTATGTTCACCGATTTTTGCGTCAATTATGGACCTATTGTTTGAAAGGGTATGTGCTCGAGGTGGTCTCACTGTCATCAAATCGGAATCTAATAAGATAATCCCATGGAAATCGAGGGAACCCTCAAATTTTATAGGCACACCTATAGCAATTTAGGTATTTCTTATTTATAGTAACTTGTATATTTGCTCTCGGAAAGCACCATTTGGGGAAGTGGAACTGATGATGAAGACTAAAGATCACCCTCGGAACTACTCAATAATAAGTATTTCACGGGTTGCGATTCGATTAGGTACTCTAATGTGGTCGCTAAGCAATTTATGCTCGTCAAAGTGCATATGGTGAAGTGGAGCTGATGGTGACCTCTCAATCAGCTCCGGTTCGCCTAGTTCTTAATAGGAGAACACCTCAACAATTAACGTCTCTGTATCGGGAAAAGCAATATTGTGTAAAAGGTGATGAACAGGCGGTGATTAGGCGGTTTGGACTCCGCTCGCCCTATTGTAACTTAGATAAATAACAAACTAACCCACTAAAAACCAAAAAAAAAAAAAATTTACAAAAAAAGCAACCGACTTCCAAAAATACTACAAAGTGAAAAATAACTTTAATTTCGGAAGCCGATGGCAAAAAACTAAGGAACGACTCAAAACACTTACGATATTTCAGAAAAACAGCTTTTGGTGAACAGCACATTTAAGAGCGTTTACGCCGTACGGCATTTCATACAAACTTGGCCTTATTTTTCGAAATGAATAAACCGATTTTAATGAAACTTTATACGCATAAGCAGGATACAAAGGTCTAAAAAGTTAGTTGAGAACATTTTCGAAATGTCTTATTTAAAAAAACATAACTGGAAATCTCTGTTTCTATGGAAAATTTAAAATCGGTCTAATTTGACTGTAACACTATTTTTCGAAAATATTCTCAACTAACTTTTTAGACCTTTGTATTCTGCTTATGCGTATGAAGTTTCATTAAAATTGATTCATATATTTCGAAAAATAAAGGCTTGAAAGTTTGTATGAAATGCCGTACGGCGTAAACGCTCTTAATATCAAATAAGATTCTTAAACGCACTCTCGACTCTAACAAGGAGGTTTTATACGTCTTGGCTGACTAAACTGGCAGGTCATATGAGGATATGGTGGTGAAAAAGAAAAAAAAGGAAAAGGCAAGTGTTCGAACGACAGACCAGGAAAAAAATAGTTTGGCGGACACGAATTACTGCGGAACTGGAAAGCTATTGTGGAATTACGGAGAACTGTGAAGTGGTTTCGAGTTAAAGTCTCCTAGTGGGTAAAATGTGGTATCAAGATAAAATCCTCTAGTAGAAGCAATATACGCTGTCAATCTGTGCCGCCAACTTGACCCGACGCCCGCTCCGCAGAGCCACTTTCGACGGCCGTTTCCCCGGAGCCGTCCCGACATCCCAGCTGATTCGCCTTCCTATCCAGGTGGATAGGAAGGCGAATCAGCTGGGATGTCGGGAGCGAGGGAGGTCCCTCGCTCCACTTTAGAGTGCGTAATAGGTAGGCCCTTTTTTAATAAACTAAAATTGTTCTGTCCACTTACTATCTTTTATTTGTTAGGGATAAGTAGACACGACACCTACAAAGACCTTCCTTCAGTCATATTATAATTCATTGTGTTTGACTCTTGGAATAATCGAATATCTCGATTCTCGACATGATAAAAACAGGTCTGTGCGTGACACAGACAAAAATAATAGATAAGGAGATTGGATTGTGATCGGTGGATCAGAATTACGCTTTTTCTGTGAAGGCTTTATGTCTTTGTAAACCAGATATTTACTGTGGCTTGTTTGATAGGATGAGCTAATTTGATCTTTATCATTTCGTCGAGATCCACTTGTTTTTCTGGATGCTTGGTGGGTTTTCAGTTGGTGAGTAAGCTTTGGTTTCTTAAGAGAGCGGTGAACGGTCACACAATAACGGTTGTCTAAATACAGTTCGTTTTTTGAAACCTAATGTTTCTAAATAATTTAATTATCTCAAAATACTCGACTAATGATATTATGAATGAAGTGAAAAGTTGACTTAAATATTAAATTAATTATATTCTGTTCTTATAATCTCTTTGACTTAATTTAATCTTTTTGACATTTCAATTCCTAATATTTGATTAATTTGCAATTTTAATGTTATCCTAATTTATTTAATTCAATGCTATGTCTAACAAACTAACCAAAACCCTGAAAACGTATTTGTACGCCGGGAACGGCAAATATGTATTATGAACTTTTAAAACTATGTCACAATTCTGTAACAATATTCTGACAAATAAATGTACTATTAATATAAATAAAATACAGGTAAAAATTACAGATCTTCATGACGGCCGTCATAATATATTGACGAAACCGCTTTCCTAGGGCACCAAAGCTTAACCTGTAAACGATCAGTTCTCACCGAATATTACGTTAAGAATATACTGGTCAGTCACCATTTTTTTTCATTCTTTATTTACGTAGAATAGGTAATCTATCATTGTACGTAAGTGAGGGGCCCGTGGCTAAATAATAACAGCCGCACAGGTCGATCGATCAGGTTAAGCTACGCTTGCCGCGGTTGATCTGTGGATTGGTGACCATCTTTACATACCGTGACCCCTCCGTGCCTCAGAAAGCACGTTAAGCCCTTGGTCCCAGCTGTCATTCGTTGATCTTTGACAGTCGTTACGGGTAGTCAGAAGCCCGAAAGTCTGACAACTAGTCTTACCAAGGTGTTTCGTATTACCCAGTAACTGGGTTGTGGAGGTCAGATAGGCAGTCGCTCCATGTAAAATACTGGTATTCAGCTGCATCCGGTTAGACTGGAAGCCGACCCCAACATCAACGAACAGGCTAGGCAGATGAGGTAATTTATCATTGATGCTTTCACAATAAATATGGAAAATACTGTCAGACATCAGACACAGCAATAAATAACATTCTATGTTATCTCTCTAGAATAACATACAAAACAAATATTCTTAGATAAATAACTAGATAAATATTATCTTGTTGATAAATCTTCTTTGGTATATGTTAGTATAACGATGGCATCAGATCCTGTCTGTTGAATATCTTCGTAAAATAATACGTAAGTATGCGACATTATTATCAATATAAATATCTATAGTAGTTTATATTATTGTCCCTTTTTTTAATAGAAGTATGTTCTCAGAATAGTGTCGTAGATAATAGCGTAAATACAGTGAAAATCTCCGAAGAGAAAATATGTATATAGAGAAACAATCTGTTATTGTCAAGTTGTTCTATTTAGGGCAGACGTTTTAGATTTTATTGAGAACAATGAACAAAATACAGTTATTTTTGTTTGAAACTAGCTGACCCGACAGACGTTGTCCTCACAGTTCTATAATAATGTTTTACCAATAACCCTGGTTATTGGTAAAACATTAACAACCTCTTAAGAGGTCATTGTACTCATCATTTTGAACAACTTTTACTATTGGACTAGCGACATTCTAGGTACTTATATAGCAACTATTCTAGTGCACAAATTCACTACACACCAGGGTCCAATCTAGGAAAAAAATCCGGGAAACTTTTTAAATTTTTTTTAATCCATAAAAACCTAAAGGCTCCTGCACACAGGCGCAACAAGATAGTGCAACGCGACTCTAGAAGAACAATTTCTATGAAAACTTCATGGAAATCATTCTACCAGAAGCGCGTCGTACAGTCGTGTCGCGCCAGTCTGTGGGAGCCTTAGTTCGGACTATTAAAAACATTTTAAAGCAAAAAGTATTAGAATATTTAGTACCCAACAAGAAAATACACCATAATAGCATAACATAGCTGTAATTTAATTTGGTTACTAATCCTTGTTTCCAAACAAAACTATTCTATTTTTTACCATGCATTATCCTTTTTTAACCCACCATTAAAAAGGAGAAGGTTCTTATTCGGATGTTTTAATTTTTTTTATTCATTTAACAACCATACGGACCGCGCGCGCAGTTCTTTTGGGGCGATTGGGGTCATGCGCTTGATAAATAAAAAAAAAATCGTTTCTTTGGGAATGTGGTTTGTTATGATGAGTAAAATCATGTGTTTAAGTATCGGTCACCCTATAAACAGACTATATAAAATCTCTTTAATGTAAACTTTCCTAATCTCAGGAGTACTTACTTTACTTCTATGTGGCATAGCAACGGCACGCTCTATTCAAATCCTTTCACAGCTATTTTAACTCTTACAGCATCAACCCAACTACAACCTTATTGTAATGTGAATAAAGGTCACTGTAATTTTGACAGACTGGTCAGTGGCAATAATCCATCAGCAGTCATATTGTAACGTGAATAAAGATCACTTTGATTTTAACACTGACACAAATTCAGAGGTACAGATATTCTATTTCACGAAATCCGTTCGGTTTTGATTGCAGTAGTGACGTATCCCGACAAGCGCGCTCCCACAGCGGCTGCCCCTTGCTGCCGTCGTATGAGGCTATTTCCGCGAATGTGTACCGTTTTACTTCACCCATTGTTGAGTCTCTGTTTATCACAATGTGCATGTGCACGCTTGACAACATTCATAGCCAAACGGACTTCGTGACATAGAACATCTGTAATAACCTGTGAAAGGACTAGGTCTGAAGCCGCATTTACACGATGCGACTTTCTTGCCTGCGGTGTGGCAAACAATAGCAACGACTGACTTGCATCGTCTAAACACTATTAGACGGTACAATTTTTATTGCTGCTTCAACGTATTGCATGCCACTGGCAATCTAATCGCATCGTGTAAATCAGGCTTAAATAATACCACTGTCTGCAATGTTTGGTAGGCTTACAGGGTAGGCTTACCAGTAGACAGGAGATACAGGGAAACACGTCACTATCTAACGTACCGTTCTAATCTTAAAATCCTCCGTGTCACAGACACGCTAGGTGGAATCTACCCATTAACAACACGACACAACGGAAATGTTGCATTCATGTACAATTGTACATACCTAAACTATCACTTATTTTCATTCCACTTGGCAAGTGTATCAGAAGGCACGTGAAGGTATATGGATTTCGGAACTTAGTCTTCACCGATGTCCTGGGTAAACTTAGAAAGTACAGACGCCAGCACATTAAGCTACCCCAAAACTGTAAAATTTTCCCAATCAACTTTGAACGATATTGTTTTAGCGATAAAGTTGAAAATCTATTAAAGAAATTTGACAGATTGTAGTAGCTTTATGTGCTGGCGTCTGTACATATGAATTGAAAATGTCACTTTGGTACTTGCCCAGATTTGAACCCACAACCCCCTTCATGAGGGGCGGGGCCGTAACCGTGGTTAAGACCTGACCTCTTAACCCATGAATGGCGTGTCGTCCATAACGACATTCACAGACAATCTGGAATGCCTTAAATTGGGTTAAACATTCCTGACCCTGTCGATTTCTACCTGAGTTCGTTGAAAAGTGATCGTAGTTCACGAATTTAGCTGATTGGACTTCTAAGTTGTGTCGCGTACTGTAGGAGTTTTACATGTGGGCCTTAGAAGTACGTATGCATGATACCTAAATGTGTGAGTGTGATACAGGACGTACAAGTACCAGGCATACACAAGGCTGAAAGGTTGATATGGGTTAACTGCAGTATAAAATATTGTATGTAAATATGTAAGGAAGGAAGAGCTAGAGGAAATATAAAGAAGGGGATTATGTACAGACGCTAGTACATCAAGCTACTACAATCTGTCTTTATTTAATAGATTTTCAACTTTATCGCTAAAGCATAAGGTTAAAAGTTGATTAGGAAAATTTTACAGTTTCGGGTGACCTTTTTAGACCTAGTGTCTTAAAAATCTTGCTAAAAAAATGGTAAACAGTTGACTTATCATTCAAATGGTAAAGGTTAATCCAATTAAAACTTTGTTTACATGTTGTTTAAGTTGTTGTATAGTAAACTACTAACTAGAGTTTTTCTTACTTAGAAAATCATAAACTTTCAACACGGTTAAAGCCTTAGGCAGTTATAAATATAGTGTGCTCTTTAACACTTAAATGCCAACAAGTTGTTGTACCTACTTATAAAGGCAAATAATATTGTAAGTAATTGGATTACGCTCGAAAAAGCCATTTGAATCGAACTCATCCGTGCCATGTACCGCCTACACAAAATTTGTTCGTTTCAATTCCTGAATGAATTTGAATGGAATTGCAACGAACAAAGGTTGTTTTGCATACAACTGACTTGTATGCCAATCTTTCCTCCTGGGTCCTTTTTTTTAGGATGGGAAATCATCATATGAACCCTCCCGCTCTAGGTGGAGCGTAAGGGAGTGTCAGACTCTTACTAACTACAACCCACCAGGTATAGGTGAGGGCGCCGTGACGCCTCTCTAGCCACTCCTCAAAGAGGGGTCTTTTCGCCACTATCGTGGCGTGCCCTGCGCTGGGTTGCGACAGTCGCTCTTTCCATGTCGCCATGAGATCGCGCCGGAGGTCCGTCCGCTCCGCCGCGATTTGCCGGGGGAGCGGAGTTTCCGCCCGGCGTAGTGCCTCAGCGCGCCACCCGTACAGGCGCGCGAGGACTATCGCCTCCAGATCCCATGGCGGCAGGCTCCTCCTGGGTCCTTACATGGTACTTATGTTACTTCAATTTGGTGGTGAGGTCAGTCTTACTGATATTTCATATCCACTTTAGGTATATAAGTAAAGCTGACCTTCTTTCATTTACATCCATAGATAATTATGTGAAAGTACATTTCTATGTTTACATCCGTGTTGAAATCGCCCCGACCTCTATTTGCAGTATGAAGATACTGCAAAAAGTCGTGGAATGCAGGATTACGAGCACCCCTGAGTCGTTACTAGTCAATATAATAATTTCTTTCAAAATATTGACATCTTCGTTTTGAACCTATTTTGGATATTGCTCCATAATATTCTTAACTTTTATACTGTTTATAATTTCTTGTTTTTCCTTTTATTTTGCATATCTAAACAAGCAGTGTTTGCTATTATCATTAACACATTGTCATTTTATGATAGGTACCTATCAAATTGTAAGCGCACATCGCATTAGTTATATAATATGTGGAAAATGTCATTCACTTACTCTGCAGCTCAAATTTTGTGTAATGCTATAATGTATGACCGTTTAATTTCCCAAATAAATAAAATTAAACATAACATTTATACCTACCTATCCCTCATATCTCTGGGCACTACATAGTATTCACCTGGTTTTAGGTATCCCTCGGAATCTCTTGCGGTAAACAGACAGTTGCTGTGCGAAGTTGCCCAAGTAACACAAAATCGATATAATGGAAAAAGTGATGACCAGAAACTTTCTTCTAGCTTTGTTATAGAATTTGAAGGGTTTTAGCAATGTCTTGCTTCTGTATAACAGCATTTTATTAACTTTGTAGTTCCTAAAGCTATATAATCCTCTTTTTCAATCTTTTGTGCAGCTAAAGGTTTTATTTTAGATATAATTTATGTCTCTATACAGCTTCTAATACAGCTGTAAGCATTATACAAAAGTGTAGGCCGTATGTTAGCATTAATTACGGCTTAGGCTATTAAAAAGCATTTTAAAATTCTTTAAAACTGCTCTATGTTTTATAACGACCTTTCGCATGGGTCACAACTGTTTAAAGGTGTACATTGGTGCTGTTTTAATGCCAGCTTTTTAAAAGCATTTCATAATAATATTATATAGCCTTTATCTATACAAACGTATAATGACAAGAATTTTAACAAGCAATAAGTCGTATACCGGCCATCCGCATGCCTAAAGTTTTTAATTATGCTTACGCCATTTTGCTTTTTGTCTCGATAATATTTAAAATTTAATTTTATGGTAAATAGTCCTTTAGAAAGGACTTCAACCTATGGTATTGACCGGCCGGTACAATACAGGTATCATAATGACTAAAACTAAAGATTTCTTCGTAAGAGCATAATTTTTTTTACAATTCCACATATTTTTATAATATTTTTGTAATAAATAGCTCTTTAATTTGAAGGCGCATGAAATATTTGATTCAAATATATACATACTTTCACAGTAAACTGATACTCGCAACCTTAATTCACTCATAGAGAACAAAAACAAGAGTTTAATTACTTACCTTGTAGCACTTATATTTTTTTGTTGAAAGTATCCATGTTCTTTTTACACAAGATTTATTAATAATAACAGAAATTAAAAATAACATTTGAAAATGTTTTTATTTTGCCTTTGTAATGGTACAAGCTGTATAAGAGCCGCATTTAACATATGCGCACTGCTTTAACCTGTTTTGACAGCCCATTATAATGCGTTTATCATTCCGGTAGACAACCAATATAATGCTGCTAAAATGCCATTCTAACACTTAAGTCTGTATAATTTGGGGCCCAAATTAGCATTACAAGAGCTGTATAGTGGTTTATAATGCCTATATGTAACTTCTTATAAA
Organism: Luperina testacea; assembly: GCA_927399505.1. Lineage (NCBI taxonomy): Eukaryota > Metazoa > Arthropoda > Insecta > Lepidoptera > Noctuidae > Luperina > Luperina testacea. Next base: position 7,989,209 of record OV656768.1, on the reverse strand, counting down.
GCTATAATAATATGCTAATTCTGTTATCCATCGATTATAAAGCTATTTTGTGCTACTTGGGTGCCTATGCGATGCAGAATTTTCATTTATTTTAATTTTAAAATAAATGAACGAGTTGCGATTTATAGTTTCTGCCTACCCTCACGGGAAGAAGGCGTGAGTATATGTATGTATGTATAATATTTTGCCTCTGTGCATATTTAAATGATAATAACGCAACCGCTTATATATGGTCCCATTCAAATAGATGGACAAACTTTTAGAATTCATTCAGACCACCAAAATAAGGACGATGGTAAAAAAATATATAAGAAAAACGCATAGATACCTACTTACAAGAAAAATAATCAGATAAGGAAAATACACTAATGTGCCGGCAATTTATTATTTTAGGTCAATATAAAAGCACTTTAATCAGTGTTTTTTTTTTTGCTTGGATATCTTTGTTTAGACGAACTGAGCGCTGTGTTAAAATTTGTCCATTTATTTTAATGGGACTCTGTATATGAGTGTTTCTTTTTTGTAGCAGTGAGTAACAGCCCAGCCGGTCGATTCTGTAAAAATCTCACCGTAAAAACGTAGGTGATGTGAGTTCGTTTTGCTAAGAATTGACACTATTGACAGCTCACTCCACGCTCACTTCACCTAAGTTTTCACGGTGAGATGGTTACAGAATCGCACTGCAGTATCAGTTCGTAACAACGTGTTTTGAATCCCAAGTGTGGTGAAACATGTCTTTGTTTCAAAGCTTGAAAGAGTAAAGAGTATCTTTATTGTCTTTGCCTTTGTCAGAAGTTGTTTAGACGAAGGCTTTTCTTTTATTTGAGGTCCTGTGAAAGTCGTGTGATGGGTGCTAAGATTACAAATGTTTGATTTTGGTTACAACTTGCAATGAATACCAGCTTATGCTCTTGCTTTGTACATACAAAATACTTATATTCTAGTACTTATCTATTGTGGTGTCCTGATTCCTTGTGTATACGAATAGGTATAAATAAAAGCCTCACACTGGTTTCACCAAGGAGCGCACACACCCGCACCGGCCGGCAGTTGAGCGAGCAATCCAATCCCCACCCGCGCACGTGCATGCGCTGCTTGTGCTTTATTAATACGTCACACCTCTTCCTTTACATAAGAAGTTAAATAAATGATTATTAATTTTAATTATACACAATTCAATTAAGTAATTTATACTTCAAATCAACATCTCTATAATTTTTGACAACGTTACATTTATTTTCCAATGAATACTTATTATATAATTTAACCAAGTTATTTATTTATTCTTTTGCTTCTATCAAATCAATTTCATTCTCTGAATCATCTGTTTGCTTCTCATTATTAGTAGTAAGCTTATTTTCTTTTTTTTTTTTTTTTTTGCAGTTTAAATAAGATTATAATTTCACGAACAATTTAGTCACACTAGCAAATTACACACTGTAGGTACACGACACAACCAGATACGGAACGCGGGACAGTTCTGAGCACATGCGTTCCGAATAGTCAAATGCATGACCGGATGCGACACGGCCATCCTGCGATGCACACGTCCTCGTGTGTTAATCTGTAAACAAACATACTCCGCAAAGTATCTCAGAGCTCGGTCACTCCAGACCAAATATGGTACAGACAAAAACACAATGAAAATTCGCTCGAACTAAAATAATTGCAGAGTTCAGAGTATTAATCATTATTTGATACCCAAATCTCAAGATCACAAACTAAATAATCAACTAAACATGATAGAGCAGCTAATAACATCCTTAGAGCATCACAAAACACAGCAGGAATCTTATTCGTGGCCTGTGGCTTTTCATCAAGTCCCTACAATAAACCTCATGTTTGTTACTTTGAATTCCTCCTGAATTCCGAGTCCCACGGACTCTATGGTCTCTACAAGACCCCGACCTCCGCCAGAGTTAAACACGCATCGCGCACCCACGGACTACTTGAGTTGCCTCAAGAGACACCGATTTCTACCGGGCTACGACTATGTAATAACTACTGGTACGGTCCCCGACCAGCCGAACTAAGATTCACCACTATCACTCGACTTTAATCTCTGCTCTGTTTCATCAACAAGACTTTTACTTGGCTTTCCTCAAATTCGTCATTAATACTCTGATCCCTTTGCCTGTGCCATAACATATGCCTTAGCCTCATGAGCGTACTTGATTCAACCAGAGCCATGTAATCAAACTTTAATCAATCATAACAAAAAACATCAACCAGAGCCATGTACCATCGTTATCCACATTACAACAATAATCTTTGCCACTAAGAGCCTCAGATACCTGGAAACCCACACACGAGTAAACCACTCAACGCCACGGCACTCCGGCCGACCAGCAATCGCATTGCTCTCACACATCCAGCGCATGGATCCATGTGTATCACCCCTGTGACTACACACTTTTTACTACGGCCGATAGAGAACCCCTACTCGCGTGGTTCCCACTACTACTACACTTAGGCCTGCTCATAGCTCATTACCACTGTGATCACCATCTATTTCGACTGGTACATAACCTACTGGCATCATTCATAACCTATCGTGAGCGTATTTAAAAATTGCATCGTTAACTAGATTGGGCTATACCTAACAATGTAACCGTTTTTTTTTTTGTTGTTTACCAGGGAAGCACTGGATACCCGAGTCAAAACAAAATGAAAACGACTCACCAAATTCAGTAGACAATAGATCTATAGCTGGCTTAATGGCTGTAGTGGTTGCAATCCACAGTTTCCTTGGCAGAAGTCTTGAAACTCCTCGCTCGAAAAGCACCGTCCTTGATCAGCGATTATTCGTACAGGAGATCCAAAGAGTGCAGCGCTGTCCCCCACTGTCTGTGTTAACCTGTAACCAAAAAAATCAACAGCAGTGCATGTTCCACTCGGCCAATTCTGACCACATTTAATAAAACGATAATTGATAACAAAAGATTCGGTCGGTGGTTCGTCTTAGGGGCGGTTCCTCCAAACCTTGGTAATAATTGGTCAGGAACTGCATCAGTAGACCACATACAACGCTCATGGCCCGGCTGCCGCAGCACCTAGTGACACTCATGCCAATATAGTCATCACCTCAAGTGATACGACCAACACACATCACTTCCCATATAGTCTACGACTCCCAGGTTATTAGGAAACCAACACAGCAATAGTTTCCTTTGAGACCCTGGTCCCCGCTGCACCACCAGCTGCCCATCGCTCCCTGAACAACTCACAAGCGAGTTGCAGTTACGACTACAGACAAGTACGTACAGTGCGACCTAGCCATGGTATGTGCTCTACTACGGTGAAGGAACTATCCTCACCGCCATCTACGTTTAACACGTTAGGAACACTACTTAGAGGCATCTTTGATATGCGATCGTGAGCATACTAGTAAGTTCGGTTAGAATCTAAAGCTTATGACGTATAGCGATCACTTGTCCAAACTTCCACTACCTTAAATGGACCTCTGAACTTCCTATCTAGATTAGTCTGATAATCTGATTTCACTCTTCGTTTTCTAATAACACAAAATAACCTACCCAAAATAATACTTTGCAAGTAAATGTCGTGTAGAAATGTAATAGAATCTCAAGTTGTGACTCGCTATTCGCAACGCTTCTTATGATTTGTTTTGTGCTGAATACACGTGTTTAACCAATACCCGTCAACGCAACAACATTATTAACTCGTTTGGCATTTAATTTGCCTGCACAACTCGCTTTTACTGACGAGCATTCAGCACCAGAAACTTAAACAAAACAATACAGCCCACCTTTATGTTCTAACGTGCCTGCGGGTAGTTGTACGACGCAAACATCCGCTCGCCGTTGCTGCTTGCAGCGCGTGCTCCACCTCCACTCTCTGCTTGGCTGCCACTTCTCGTGCACCGGGCCGCAACATGTCCTGGATTCCCTCACTTGCAGCACACGAAGGGCTTCATCGACGGCTGCGGGCTGCTTGGCTCGATTCTTGAAGTCGCTCCACGTCACTGGTAGCTTCACGCTACGTCCTTCGTACTATTTACGATAGCCAAGTTGATACTGCTTTCTTTGTGCGCCTTAATGACGGCCACAACATGACCTCCTTGTAGTGAATTTTCAGCAAAACACAAATCAGCTGTCGTATTGTGTGCTGTTACGTTTGCACACGCGTCCTATCGCGTTTCTAATTCCTTGTAAGGATGTCCCTCCCATATGAAGAAGAGTGGAAGTGGATTTACATTCTGTAACTAGTACTTTAACTCACACCCTGACTTATTACTTGTAATTTTCTTTTTTTTTTTTTTAAATCGTTTACTTTTACCATGTTTGTAAATATGTGAGCACCATGTATCTATCAGATACTTAATTTATATGTCATGGTTTCATTTTTAAGTCTTTTACCTATTGTGGTATAGTAATTTTATTTTAGGTGCATCGTGTTCACATATTATTATTATATAATTAATGTATACAAAATTTTGTAAAATATTTTAAAAGAGTAACGGTGGAGTTTCTTGCCCGTTCTTCTCCATACGAAAACTACCTTTTGGAATGGGCGACTAGAATCAATTCTATTTGTTGTAATTTCTGACGTTCAAAAGTGCCTTTTATGTGCCTATTTGAAATAAATGCTTTGACTTTGACTTTGGCCCTTTTCTTGGTGGGTGTATCTATGCCTGTCGCAAGGAGATATATTTCTAGGGCTCTCATCCATTTCTCCCAGCGTAATCCCAGTGACATGGGATTGCCATCGCATTGCAAGGGTTCTACCGGTGGTAGATTGGACATTTTGGCCGACTTGAAACAATGTCAGTATGCCTTTGTATTGCACCCTTGGCGCTATTGGGTAAGGTGTTTCACATTTTATTTATAGGTACTATCGGTAAAATACAAATTACTGATCTTAAATTTCCTCGTAATATTATGTTATCAGCAATCTGTACCCAGTTATGTTTATTTGGCCAATCTTACTATCTGTTTTATCCGTATGTTCTCACAACACTATAATACCATAATAGTAAATAATAAATGATTTGATAAGTCTTAGATCGGTATTTTACTATGATGGCTGCATAACGAATAAGCTACAATGTATGTGTGATTTACACATAATTATGTCCTTGACTTTGAATTTTAGTATAACTCAATTATTAGTTTTTTGCAGTGAATTAACTGTTTGACAACTGTGAGACGCTGCGCCGCAACATTTTAATTAGTTACATGCAGCGTTAAATGGTCAATAATCGAATGAGTGATATTAATCTATGATACGGCTGAAGTAGATATGGCTATGGTAACATTATATTACATTAGGTTTAGAGATATTTTATAGATATTAACTAAAACATCAAAAATTGAGTTACAATAAAGGTGACAAAGAAAATATTAATTAATTTCATCCATATAATATAATTTGCATTGTTTATGTTTATGCCCTTGGCAAAATTACACCTTAATGCTCCTTGGCACCTTGTTTCACCTTGGAAAAATAAGTACTTTGTGCTCCTTGGCACCTTGTTTCACCTTGGAAAAATAAGTACTTTGTGCTCCTTGGCACCTTGTTTCACCTTGGAAAAATAAGTACTTTGTGCTCCTTGGCACCTTGTTTCACCTTGGAAAAATAAGTATTTTGTGCTCCTTGGCACCTTGTTTCACCTTGGAAAAATAAGTACTTTGTGCTCCTTGGCACCTTGTTTCACCTTGGAAAAATAAGTACTTTGTGCTCCTTGGCACCTTATTGCACCTTGGCAAGTTACAATAATACTCTTTGGTACACTTGTTATAATAATAAAACTGTACCTAGTATATCAATTGGTAGTACATGTACCCATTGCACTGTAGGTTAAAATTAATATAATGATTAATGATATTTGACTTATCTGATTTAACATTACTATTACTTATTGTATTGGTTTAATGTGCAAAAGTTGTTTACAATATACAATTGGATTCTAATGTACACGTCTGTAGATATAGTTACCCGGGAAAGATCTAACGCCTAAGGTACAGGCTCGGCCTATTATAATTTACACTAAACATTCCTACTACGTAGGTATTTAAATAAATAATGTCTCTGCATAGATTATACTTACGCGGACTTACGCGGTAAGCCGCGATTTCTATTAATTACATTTAGACTAAAGTCACAAGATATAAAAATGTTCATTATACTATATACTAGCTAAATAGTTGACGGTTACCATCGATTAGGTACTTATTTTAAGATTTTTCACCAATATCAGAAAAATCAATACCCGAATCCACGTCTACCGTCCAGAATATAACAATATATGACAGACGTTTTTTTGAGAAAAGTATTCCTTGCTTTTATTTTATACTAGCTTCTGCCAAATTTTATCGAAATCCGTTCAGTGGTTTAGGCGTGAAAAGGTAACATACAGACAGACAGAGTTACTTTCGAATTTATAATATTAGTATGGATATTGCAAGAGGTTTACATGACAATAACTTGTCATGAATCTATCAGACAAATAACACTGTGTTTGTTATTTGTCATATCTAGTCATTGTTTTATATAGTCCTTGGATAAATAGGTAGGTACATATACCACTCAATCAGTAGCTCACAACCCCGTAAGGTTGTTATTATTTGCGTGCACGTGAGTTCGTTTCCTCCCTCCTTTTTATTTTATTTTTGCATGTATCAGCAAAATTTACCACTTACTTGAGGGCTCGTCGCCACGTGTGGTGTCCTGATTCCTTGTGTATACGAATAGGTATAAATAAAAGCCTCACACTGGTTTCACCAAGGAGCGCACACACCCGCACCGGCCGGCAGTTGAGCGAGCAATCCAATCCCCACCCGCGCACGTGCATGCGCTGCTTGTGCTTTATTAATACGTCACATCTATGTTTAATCAAAACGCCCTTTTTTCTATATTTGGATAACGTTTTCCACCTCATCCAAAATTTAAAGAAATTCACATGAGGAAAGTCAATAGTCCAATTGTATTAATTAGGTCCTTACCCATAAAATTGCCGTTTTACATAGAAAAAATCAAATATATATTTTTAAGAAAATTACTTATTGGCACTTTTGCCATTTCAGTGGATGATGGCTCTGCTATAAAATTCCTGGGGACGTGAATCGATGAACCCTTTAGAGGCGTTTTTCACCGCCTCGATGGATTTGAAATTTTACTCTGTAAAAAGTCCAAATTCCGAATAAAATTGGACATTAGTTGGAGCAAGGTCTGGTGAGTATGGTGGGTGACGGAGAATAGAATAGAATAGAATAGAATACTCTTTATTATGTACACCATATAAATTCCACGAATACGATACGATATTTCGTAGAATTTCTAGTCGTAACTCCAATAGTTTTGAGACAGTCCGTTGTGCGGCTTCTATGCGATTTTATTTTAATTTTATTGTTTATCGTTCATCAGTACCTATCGATTTATCATTTACGTTGAAGGCTGCTACAAGTTCCAACGTTTTATCATTAGCGAATTTCGTCTCCGGTCGGCCACGGGGCTCATTGTTGAGATCAAAATTTCCAGAATGGAAGCGTTCAAACCAAAAACGGACCATGCGTTCACATGCTGTGTCCATTCACGTCGTTAATATCGCGTGCTATCTGTGTTGCGTTGGTGCCACGACGGAACTCATTTTCAAAAATAGCGCGCAATTTCGATTTTTCCATGGTTACAGAAACAGCAATAATAAAAAAAAAAATTAACGGCGATTTTGGAAAACAAAATGTCATACTATACCTACTTATTATGTAAAATTAATTTGAATTTGAAATTCTTAACAGAATGAAAGAAATCGATCTTCACAATAGCCAGTATCAAAAATCGGCAATTTCATCGGTAAGGACCTAATAGGTACAAATTAGTAGGCATCAGCGTTGCCAGAATGTTACTTTTGTAACATTTTACGTTACTTTTGACCCTCTCATGTTACCTTCATGTTACACGCCTCAAAATGTTACTTTTATGTTACTTTTAAGACTTAATAAAAAATATTTCTCAGCAAACAAAAAATAAACATGAAACGGAACGCATACTAGAAAGGTTTCGTTCGTCATGTTGGCGCACTTGATTTTTTTGATTTTGTGACCAAATTCTGAGTCTGACGCAACGACAGCGCGAAAATCTTTCACTTCGTTTGTCGTATCGCATATTCACTCACTAGCGTGAATTTCTAAATGACCCATCCCGCTTACTTAGGCGAGTGAGCGACGGCCTAGTAGTGGCATCCGTGTTGGTTCAGTTCAGTTTGTTATTACGATTCTTTCGAAGCCTACTAAGGGGACAGCGTTTTTTTTTTATGTAATAAAGTGCCATGTTATTATTAGTGTCGTTTTCCACAAAAAATAAGGTAATGTTATTTTTCTCGTGAAAATGTTACTTTTTGAGCTCTCTCATGTTATATTTGACTATCTGTCACTGGCAACACTGGTAGGTATGTCCTCACCATTGATATATCCTCCTTTTACCTATCTTGCTTGTTGGCGCCGCTACTCGCCAATTTAACGCTGCCAATATCATCGATGTCCAGTGTCATCCAAATATCAAAAGAACCGCGTGTCGCTATTGTTCATCCCGTTCACTTCCGATATAGACTAGGCAGGCGTTACAGTGTCATCATTTTCATAAAACATTCAACAAACTGTTTAACATAAAACATTAACGAAGTAGTACCCTATTCAAATCCCAAACACCTGTATATGTTTATTCAAAATCGTTTAAGCTTCCATAGGCTTAGATGAATTTCCTGGCAAACCGAGTGCGCTAAATTGCTTGAATTTGCAAATGGATCCATAAGCGTCGTCTGTTAGCCCCAATAGGCACATACGAGTTGTTTATCCGGATTTCGAGAATTTTACCAAAAGGCGTAATCAAAATACCAGATCCAAAGTAAATAACGGTAAGCAAACGCAACTGAAAAGAAAATAGAACAAGTAAATAGAAAATCTCTTTGAAAAGTCTTCGTCAAAGTGACGTGACGGCGACACAGGGAAATATTGATAAAGTGACATGAAAATAAGATACCTACAATATAGTAGAAATTAAATAGAATATGTTAAGGTTTGTCACAGTCTGTCGCGCTTTTACTTAGACATTGCAAGAAATTGCGATATCGCTTTGAACGTAAAAGGGAAATTACTTTTTAACATACTGTAGAAGTGGTAGGCGTGTGGAAAGATACGAAGGGAAGAAAGAAAGTCCGAAGTACACCAGAAGAAGGAAGAAAGTTTATTGCACAGACACAGGCAGTGGCGTAGCTAGGTAACCAAGGGCCCTGGGGCAAATCAAAAAATGGGGCCCCACTGCTATCTAAACTGGTTAGGTTTTATCAAGTAAAAATATTAAATATACAAATACTTTAAAAATGCTAAGCTACTTTATCATCAGCTCTTTTTCGTGCACTGCAGGGCAGGTAATAAAAATATTAAACAATACTTAACAACATAAATTACAATTAATACTTGGTGTAGGTATTGAGCAATAAAACGAAATAGAAAAGATTCAAGGGTTTTATTATATAAAGGTCGGACCTACCAACTGACTAATTAACAATTATATTTACAATCTTTTCCTAGCTTAAGGTGCAGCTAGGGTTGCCAACTCTCGAATGGACTAACCCGGGAGAATTTAAAAAAATCGAGTATTGCGTTGAAAGAAAATCTCAATATTTTATTATTGATGGTTTTTACCACAAAATCATAAAAGTAGTATTTGTATCTCTGCTTTTAATAAAGAAATATTCATTCAGTTTCTTTTCTTGTTCCATCATAATGACTGAATACGCGCTCGCAAGAATTGTTAGAGACAGGAATGGAAAGAACAAACGCGACGAGTAACGTGCGAGCGACGGATGCATATACTTTTAAAAAACCGGAGAAATTATTGCACTCCGGGAGGTCGGGAGATTAACCATTATTACCGGAGTCTCCCGGGCAATCCGGGAGGGTTGGGAACCCTAGGTGCAGCGCAGACGGCACACTTTTTGTGCGATCGAGTCTGCGGCGCACAAAAATTCTGCATAGCACGCAAAAAGTCCGTCGCGGATTTTTCACAGACTCAACGCACACGACGCACATCTTCGATCATTCTGTCGGTTTCTTTTTAAATGTCTATCATGATATTCTGCCTTAGAAGTATCATAAATTGCTGGTCTGTTTTGTATTTCTTGAATTAACATCGTTACATCGACCTCTGGCGCCATGATAATAGATCGCGTGCATTACGTCCACCCCTAGCAAATGCAGATTGCCGACTAAAGTGTGCGCCGTCTGCGTTAGCGCGCGTTGAAGCAAACGTTCAATTTTTTTCACACAAAAAAAAAATTTTTTTTTTCAATTTTTTTTTTTTTCTTTGTGTTGCCATCTGGCATTATGCTGAGCTGAGGCCCTTTTGGCATTATTATTTTAATCATTTTGAATTTGTTTTGTTTATTTTTAAGGGTTTTTTGTTTTGCCAAATAAACGCAATTTTCTTTCTTTCTTTGTTTTTCTTTTTTACACTTTTTGTGCGGAGCGGCGCGGCCCGGCGCGTTGCGGTCTGCCCGAATTACACGGATTTTTTGTGCGCCGGACTTTTTGCGCGTCGTGTGCGTTACCTAATGCATACCTATAATTGCATAGGCTCTATTTTCACAGACTAAAAAGTGCGTCACGGATAGTCTGTCGTCTGCGCTGCACCTTAGTTTTCGCAAAAGTATCAATGACTTCGGTTAAATCCAGGCTTGATGCGGTTTTGTTTTCAATTGCTATTAGCGATAAATGTCGGAGTCGAGTTTGGCCCACACTATTTCTTAAATATTTTTTTATTATTTTTAATTTGCTAAATGACCTTTCAGCTGCTGCAAAAGTAACAGGAATTGTAAAGAATAATAACATTGCTGTAAATACAGTGAAACCTGATTAAGCGGGACCTGGATAAGTGAGAAACCTCTTATTGAGAGTTGCAATGAGGTCCCGGTTCTTTTTCATTAAACCTGTTTTGACGTGTTTGTTTACATACAAACACCAAAAATACGCATTTTTATTAATATTTCCACTTCTAAAAATGGAAAAACGCACATTTCGACCTCTGTCAGCGGGGGCCTCTGTAAATGAGACAACTATAATTTTAACCTGCTTAATTGGAAAACTGGATTATTGGAAAACCTCAATAATTGGCACATATGTCTTGGTCCCTTGAGATCCCAATTAACCAGGTTTCACTTCCGTTAGGTCGCATTCTAGCACTCTATATTTGCTCATTATTTCCTTACATAATTGAAACAGTCCATGCTTGAGTTGATTGAGGTAAAACTAGGTGGTAAATATTAATAAATTGAAGTGAAAAGCTGTAATTAACGGTGGAGACCAAGAACAATCTCCTCGCGCGCGGACCTGAATTAATGCACCTACTGCAGGTGACCTGCATTTTTTTCACGATATTTCGCGTTATACAATGAGTAGCCGAAATCCATAGATTTGACATGATTGATTGACGTAACAGACATCAATATGAGTGGTACTAAAATCAAATAAAATTGAACCACAATATTGACCAGTACTAAAAAGTTTATTAACATCAGCTTACTTATTCCTGATACAGCATTAATTTTTTAACCGTTCTCGAAAAAAAAATCTTGACCCGAATTCACAATAAAACGCACATATCGCTATCCCTCAAATTGACAACACTGCCAACCCACAAAAAGAATTTAGGGGAAATCCCTAGGTATAAATTTCGAATTTCTCCCAACTGAGTTGCCATGATTAAAGTCGGGTTGCAACCTGTCATATTTATTTTGGAAATGGAAGAAATTTTCAAAAGTTCAGTTCGTTCGAGATTTTCTGGTAAGGATTCGAGGGCCCCCTGAGCTTGAGGGCCCCAGGGCACTGCCCCGCCTAGCCCCTAGGTAGCTACGCCACTGGACACAGGTTACAGTCACACACACAAGAGTTCCACTAAGAAGAAGGAGTAGTAGAAATAGAAAATATTTATTGTCCAGGTAATTACAGTAAGCAGGTAACAGTAAGTTAAGACGACATGAGTGTCTTAAAATATTACCTACAGCTAGGTTACAATATAGTATTAACTAGTGAGCCCCAAAATAGACAGTTAGTCTGTATCTTGGGGCTCGGAGTACGAATTCCAGAGTGGAGACTAGAGAGGTGATTTCAGGTATGGTATGGTACGTGTGTATGTGTGATATTTTGTGGTGTGTGTGTATATGTGTGATGTGTAAGTGGTGTGTGTGCGTCTGGTGTCTGTGTGTAAGTGTGCGTGTTTGTTCTATTGTGCTTCGTTTAATTTGGTGTCAGGTAAGGGTCTATTAATTGTTCCGAGTCATCATAGCCAGTGTTATGCAAAATTTCCTTTACAATTTTTTTGCAGCCGAATGAAGTAGTATTTTTAATTTCGCAGAGTTTGCAGACTTTATTGTATTTATTAATGAGAGAATAGACCGGGGAGCGTCTAGCTAGCAAAGAGGTGCTGTCAGGTGGTGGTGGTATTCTGTAATTTCTTTTGCTTATGATAGATGCGTAGTCGGGTCTCCTTTTAATATTTTTGTGTGTTTTTGTGCAGGCAGAAAGAATGAAAAGCTGGTGGACTCTGAGGACTCTCGTTTCGCGGTAGAGTAGATCAGTAGAAAACCGGTAGAGCTTTTATTTTATTTTATTGATTTGGGAAATTAAACGGTTGCACATTACAATATTACATAAAATATGAGCTACAGAGTGAGTAAATGTATAACCCACGACATTATCCGCCGACCTCATCTAATTTAAAAAATTTATGATTGACGTGTAAAAGTGTTTGTGCAAACCTACTTACAGAAATAAAATCATTTATCATTCATTTATCATTTATCATTATCCACATATTATAAAGAAAAGTTATAAAAACTAATGCGATATGCGCTTACAATGTAATAGTTACAATAAAATTACATAAGTGTTAATGATAAAACTAAACACTAAACAGGCATGCAAAAAAAAAATAAAAAAGATAATCAAGAAATTATAAATACTTTTTCAACCACATTAATATCAATATGCGATGTGTGGTTATCTAACAATAGCAGCACTGGTTCCTCTGGGGTATGTTTAGTGAATCTAATAAAATGATCCATATAAACCATGAATTTGACGGAAGTCATCCATCCTGATTTATTCCCTGCTCCGATTGACTCAGGAGGACCATCCAGGTAGGAATAAGTCGTTGTATTTCAAACGTGGAAATACAAACATCAGTGGTATTGTGTTTCCGGCTGCGTTGAGTGCCAGTTCAATAGTCACTAGGGTACCGCGCTCCGCAGAAACTTTAGCGCCAATTTGTTTTATCCCCTTTTTAGCAAAAATTTTTTTCGGTTTTAAGACAGTAGTTACGCCTGTCTCATCTAGGTTCCAGATTCTGGATGGTGGAAAATTATATTTAGTCAAAACATCAGCAAATTTCTTGAAAAACTCATTCACATTGTGACGGTTAAATGCAAATGCACGACCAGCACTAGTTGCTTCTGGAGTTCTTATTGACAGGGAAGAGCTTCTTTTCATAAATCCTGTAAACCAGTCAGCTCCAGCTTGTTGAAGTTTGTGCCATGAAACTGTAATATTTTCCAATTTAAACTTGACTGCACATTCAGTATGCTAACTTTTTAACATCTTCAGGCAAGAGGCCATAATAAATGGACGAACATTTTAGTATGTGCTTGACTAATTCTTTTTCTTCTTCTATTTTAAAAACTAATCTGGGTTTATAGCCAACTGATGGCGTCTCATTAGTTTTCAATTTTTTAATGAAGCGAAACAAAGTCATATGGCATATATCCAGCTCTCTCGCAACGGTCTTAATTTTTCTGCCTTCTTTAATGACAGCGTCTGCTGCCCGACGTAACAATTCTTCGGAGGTAGTTCCTCGATCAGTCTTTCGTTTGTAGGTTCGCATCCTACAACAACGTAAAATGTTTAGTTTCTATACACAACCAAATCTCCTGAATTTGAACAGAACTGATGTAGGCATATTCCATACAATTCTATCCTAACCAAATGGCGACGATGCGAAGGGTTTGTTCAAATTCATGGCCCACGTTCTGTGAAAGTACAATTGTTTAGGATACGATGGGACTGGCATACGCTGTGCATAAAAGCCCCTATAAATAAATAAAGAAAAAAAAAACATTATCTCAGATGGGGTAAGTTGTTCTGAGGAACAATCAGCCCCACAATTTCGGAACATCCAACCCCTTATTCCCGTTTGCCACATGAACACATCATCGGTCAAAAATATTAAAACAAAGCCAAAAATAGCACAACCATACGATTCCTGACCATTTTTACTACAACCAACACAATAGATATATGAATAGCTACAATATTTGACAAAAATAGACCGAAAAGTACAAACACGAAAATATTTACTTACGTGACAGGTTAGCAACTCTACGCACACACCCACTCATCCGTCGCCGCCGGAGTTACTAAAATGTCGGCCGTGACGGCGGACGGCGCAGTATCGTGGCCTTTCGTAACGTACTTCATGCGTATTGCTATCTCTTTCCTCTCGTGTCTATTCGCATCGGAACAACTTACCCCGGGAACTTCCAACCCCGTTCTCCAACTGCAATTGTAAGCATAATTTGATAATGCGCAGATTTGGAAATACGCTTTCATCCCCGTACTGCCGCGATTTTGCGCGCCCCCCTTCGTAAGGCGCCCGGGGTTCGTGTCCTACTGGCCCCACTCAAGTTACGCCTTTGGTCCGTACTCTCATATCCTCGTCAACAACTCTAGCGATCTAGATTTCAAAACCATAGCTATCTTTAAAGTCGAACAGTTATTGTTTGCCTCTTGTCTAACTCCTAGGGCTGTTTGCTTTTTTAATATTTGAAAGTAAAGTTCAATATTCATGATTAATTTTTCCTATACGCTTTCATAAATCACACAAATAGCTAGAACACACTTATACAGTATACTTTCAATCTCAGTTTCAATATCTGCTGCATTTTATTACCAGACTGAAAAAAGAGAGCTGACACCCACACTTTATCTATTACAGGTCGTATACCTGTGCTCCCTAGATAAAAACGGTCATAAACATAAAACATATCACGTTCGTCGTTCTGTCTGTTGCACAAAGAGGGCGACAGTGGACCATTCCGCCACCCATTTGACATCAATGACAGTTATAGGGCCGCCATTTTATTATCCCTCGAGAGCTATTCTACGGATTTTATTACTGCAACATACGAAAATGGCTAAATTATTCTAGTAAACACCAACTAATGGCTGTCTAGTTAGCTGTGGTTGATGTTTAATAAAAAAAATATTCAAATAATCTCCGGGGTTTGTCGATAACAAAAGAAAGAGAGGAAGGAAGGTAGGTTGTTGACTGACATGAATGCTTAATTACCTACTTATTAGTTATCATGTCAATTAATCAATCAACTGAGCTTATACACGTCGTACGTATAAGGGATAGGGGGATCATTTTGTGTGAGATTGTTTTCGCCTTGAGCTTGGACTTCCCGTATTTTTCTTCGCTCTGCCATTTCATGGGCTTTCGTAAAGCTTCTTTGATTACGTGAATGTTTGTGTGCATTTACGTACTAAGTTCATGTCCTTTGCCCATGATACTGGCTTATTTCCGCGTAGTAAAATTCACAGCCGGCATAGATTTTTTTTAATCGATAAACTTCGATAGGGACGCCACAGGGCATGTAACGAAGCGGGTATCTATCGATTGGAAATTTCAGTAAGACTTCACCTTATTGAAGCCTGCTCATAACCTAAATAAACAACCTAAATAGGATTTTTTTAGCAGGCTTCATAAAATGGTGATCTGTGTATTTATTTTGTAAAGCGATTAACGATAAAATTGCGATTTTTTTTTTCTTCACAAAGCGGGTTTATTCATTCTGTTAATGTTATAAATGTGAAAGTTTGTATGTTTGAATGTTTGTTACTCAATCACGCAATAACGGATTTGGATATTTGACACACATATAGTTTATAACCTGGATTGACACATACGATACTTTTAAACTCGGTAGTACGTACTCGTGGGATAACTTCCGTCCTCTACGCGGGAGAAACTGCAGGCAATAGCAAGTGAGATATAAAAATTAACACGTTAACCAGTCTGCCTTCAAATCAAGAGTTAACAGGCATCTTCTGGGCACGCTGGTTCCATCATAGACCTTATCTATCGCTTTCCATCAGGCGTGATCGGGGTCAAAAGCGGGACCCTTTAAAAAAAAAAAAAACTGCCAATTCTCCTTCCGACCACTCGTAGTTAACCTAAAATTACACTGTAAACCAAAAGGATCGTGTTTTGTCAAACAAAACCCTTTCGTATCTTGAAACTTGTAAGATAAGACACGTTACAAAGTTGGCGCCTTGTTGAACACTAAGTTAAGTTCTGTCTCCGGACGAATCTCGGCGGTAATGACTACATGTCAGTCGGACTAATGTTGCACTGCGCAACTGCGGTGATCCTTCACTGTACTTGGTAAGTGGACACATTACTTTTTCTCGTAGAATTTTTGGTGTAAGAGAATTATTTCTTTGTAGTTTTGCTGCTACTTTGTATAAAATATATTTTTTTTGCGAGGAGATGTCAGTTTAACTTCTTAGGATTTGTTCGTGCACATTAGAATTGTTCTACAAATTTTTGTAAAGGTGGAAGCGATAAAGGGTCTATTATCTGGAGATGGTCTGGGATGGTGGTAGCATTAATACCTATAAATATCACACTGTGAAAGCAGCATAACTTCCTACTATCATTCGTGAGGGTAGCATACAAAAGAGACTCACTGCCGACAGTTCTGTGACCTTTAAGGCCTTAGAAGCTCTCATCTTCATAATCCCTATACTTAAGAGTAACCGACATGAGATGGACACTTTCGTAGTACCGCAGATCTGTGATGACAATATAAATCCTAATGAAAGGAAGGCGAGCTTATACTAAAGCATATTCCATTATATATCTTGTAGATGTTAATTGACTATTCTGAAGTTCTAATCCCTTGAAAAATAAATATAAAATTGATTGAAAAAAATAAACAAAAAATTGCGATCCTCAGAGGTTTTATTCGTGGTTTTGGTGGCAATTTTAGTAGCAGTATGATGAGAGGTAAGCTTTTATAAACTCAGGAGCATTTAACTATTTGTAAATTAATAATCATGCTTGTCATTGTTTTGGAAGCTACCATTGTAATATCATCCAATCTCTTCAAAGACATAAAGGAATGAGTAGCACTCAGCAGTTCGTATACTTAATCTAAAATCTATATATTTGTACTTTGTCCTTTAAACGTCCATGTAGATTTCTAGATGGATCAACATCCTTTATAAACAGAAAGAATCAGATTGCTAAATAAAATCAATGATTATCTCGTTGAACTAGATATCCGATTGCTAAATAAAATCAATGATTATCTCGTTGAACTAGATATCCAATAAATAAAATGAGAGCCGAAACAATCCGTCTATTTTAATGATATGATCCCTACTAAAAGTTCTTCAACCCGATAAAGAATTAATAATACGATATTTACAAAATACTTATTTGAAGTAGAATGTTCTTTTGTTGTCGTCATTAAAGGCCATTCAACAATGTCAACATAGTCCCGAGACTATGTTGACAGGTCAACATAATAAAATAAAGGAAAAATTCAATGCCTGATCTACTTTAACGTTTACTTAGACGGAATACATACCCACCTATTCCATAAAAATCTTGTAACACATAGCCATATCTTTCGCTGTGCCTTCCAAATTTTACATTTACATAGATTCTTCAACCCATAGAACAGTACAGGTAAGCCATTGTAGTTATTACTATGTGAAGATTCCACTGAGTAAGTTTGGTATTAAGTCTGACTTTAATTCACTGGGCGTATTTAAGTGTTCAAAGTAGTTACACACAAAGAACTATCACGGTATGAACACTGAAAGTTATCGATATTGCGATCGGGAATTTACGTAAGCTCCCTGACCCAGTAACTGACCGACTCCCTGATCTATAACGCCACATGCGAACTACGTGTTATAGTGATGTCACGCAAAATCCTGCATCTCGCAAGCAGAGTTTACCGCGCAACCAGCATATACAACGGCCCGACATGAATCATAGGGCAGTTGCTCGCCAGACACGCCACCCGTCTGGTCGGAGGACCGTCCCTTTTATATGGAATATGAGTGATAGTCTACAATTTGTGTACCATAATAGGTCAATAGGTAGGTAGGTAGGTATCAATGGGTAGCTACAATTAAATGCCCAATGTGTAAATTATATTTTGTGGCTACATTTATACAAAATTATAGACAATAAAATTAATTTTTGTCGATCTTTTTGAGACTGACTGCACAATGAATGTTGACTAGAAACTTGTAAGTAGGAACTTATTTTAATGGTAATTAAGTTGATTTCAGAGTGACTAGCACTATTGAAAAAGTTATAAAAATGTCTGAAGCTGTAGTGTAAACTGAACTTTATTGTGTAGGATTTAAAGTTATTTTTCCATAAACTCATATTTGTTAACATTTTTGGCAAATAAATCGCGAATACAGTATACAGGCATAAGCATAGTCTAGTTCACAGCTTCGTTTAACAGCAATATGTAGTCAGAAGCATGCACCTTATCTAATTATACTGTCAGTCTGCCAAATGCAATTCCCGCTCTACTCGCTCTAAAGGCCTTATTGAGATAAAGTGGGACAATTGTGGTGGGGATAGGTTCGTAGCAGGACTGTTTGTTTTTTCGTATGGAGATTTGGTTTTTGTGGCTCTTCTGGTCATTCCAAATGGGTTTATATTTCATAATGCTTATTGGGTGCTAGTTTATATTTCATAATGCTTATTGGGTGCTATGTGTATAAAATAATCCTTACCTTAGGTACTGTACAGTAGGGCGTCCCGTTCATGTATGGGGAAAAAAAAAATGAGCTACGGCTACGCAAGAGGTATCAAAAGTGGCGTTTTGACACATATATTACGATTATTATAAAATTTAATTAGATATCCAGCATCTTGAGGCCTCTACCAGTCCTTGAAGTTTTTCAAATTTGCTATTTTTAGGGGTTCCTAATATAAACTATAAATCATACAAAAATAACATTTAAATGGTTTTTATTAAATTTAAGGGTACAGCAAGGTTTAAAATAGTTGAAAGACAAAATAATCAATGGCAACTTTAAAAACGGAACTGGTTTTTGTGACCAAAATTAGGCATTTCTGAGCGAGATTTTAATCTGTTCCTAATAAAACCATCCCGAGCTGTAGCGTCCGTGACGCTTTGAGAAGCCTCCGTCACTAGTTTTACACATCTTTCCACTGACTGTGTCAGTCCGCGTTTTTCTTTTTTTCATTGCACTACGTAGGTATAATCAAAGAGATTGGCGAGATTGGCGATTGGAGATTGGATTTGGATTGGATTGATTGGTATTTTACACAGACAAAAAAAAAACAGCATGTGTGCAATTCACACGTGGTAGAAGTGAAACCTTCAAAAACACTGTATAATGCTTCCTATCTCATTTTCTCCCATGTTAAATCTTATGAATTTACATGTCTCTAAAAAAACAACAAAACAACATGTAAAAACTGTCGCTTTATCGTGTCTTAAACTTTCAAATCACAACGATGCTAAAGAACATCCTGATGATTCTGATCCAGATTCTGATCCAGATTCTGATTCTGATCCAGATTCTGATCCAGATCCAGATTCAGATCCAGATCCAGATACAGATTCAGATTCGGATTCAGATTCAGATTCTGATTCAGATCCTGATTCAGATCCTGATTCCGATCCTGATTCAGATCCTGATTCAGATCCTGATTCAGATCCTGATTCAGCAGTGCGATTCTGTAACCATCTCACCGTGAAAACTTGGGTGAAGTGAGCGTGGAGTGAGCTGTCAATAGTGTCAATTCCTAGCAAAAACAAACTCACATCACCTAAGTTTTCACGGTGAGATTTTTACAGAATCGACCGGTCCTGATTCTGATCCTGATTCAGATCCAGATTCTGATCCTGTTTCTGATCCTGATTCAGATCCTGATTCAGACCCTGATTCAGATCCTGATTCAGATCCTGATTCAGATCAAACTCAAAGCATTTATTTCAATTAAACCATTTACAGGCACTTTTGAATTGTCAAGAAGTCGGTCAGTCAGAAAATTTGAAGCTAGTTGCCCATTCCAAAGCGTAGGTACCTATGGAGAAGAACGGGCAAGAAACTCCATGGACACTCTTTTTAAATGATATTTTACAAAAATATTAGTTACATCATTACTTTTGATTTTAAAATTATATAATGTGAGAACGATGTAAAAAAATTAATAAAAACGTAAGTGTTAAAAGCGTCCAGAGTACAACAAAATAAATAGTACTTAACAAACTACAATCCAAAAATAAATTAATTTAAAATAAGCCGAGCCAGCTAAGTGATGACCAGCCCCAACTGAAGGCGCCCGTTCACGAACATGACGCATAAATCAGCACCATTTAGCTCAACCATTTTGAAGAGAGCTAAATGATCTAACACACACGCCACCGTCAGCGAGACATTTGAGTGAGCATGACATACTATCAGCTGCCAGGGCACATTCGAGTCAATGAAAGACATATTATTACCCGGTAAATGGTAGCTATAGGGTACATAAATAAGGATCTTGATTCAGATCCTGATTCTGATCTTGATCCTGATTCAGATCCTGATTCTGATCCTGATTCTGATCCTGATTCAGATCCTGATTCAGATCCTGATTCAGATCCTGATTCAGATCCAGATTCAGATCCAGATTCAGATCCAGATTCAGATCCCGATTCAGATCCAGATTCAGATCCAGATTCAGATCCAGATTGAGATCCAGATTCAGATCCAGATTGAGATCCAGATTGAGATCCAGATTCTGATCCAGATTCTGATCCTGATTCTGATCCTGATCCTGATTCTGATCCTGATTCTGATCCTGATTCCGATCCTGATTCAGATCCTGATTCGGATTCTGATCCTGATACAGATCCTGATTCAGATCCTAATTCAGATCCAAATTCAGATCCTGATTCAGATCCTGATTCAGATCCTGATTCTGATCCTGATTCTGATTCTGATCCTGATTCAGATCCTGATTCAGATCCTGATTCAGATCCTGATTCAGATCCTGATTCAGATCTTGATTCAGATCCTGATTCAGATCTTGATTCAGATCCAGATTCAGATCTAGATTCTGATCCTGTTTCTGATCCTGATTCAGATCCAAATTCAGATCCAGATTGAGATCCAGATTCTGATCCTGATTCTGATCCTGATTCTGATCCTGATTCTGATCCTGATTCCGATTCTGATTCAGATCCTGATTCGGATTCTGATCCTGATCCTGATTCAGATTCTGATTCAAAACCTGATTCTGATTCAGATTCAGATCCACATTCAGATCCTGATTCCGATCCTGATTCTGATCCTGATTCAGATTCTGATTCAGATCCTGATTCAGATCTTGATTCAGATCCTGATTCAGATCCAGATTCAGATCCAGATTCAGATCCTGATTCAGATCTTGATTCAGATCCAGATTCAGATCCAGATTCTGATCCTGTTTCTGATCCTGATTCAGATCCAAATTCAGATCCTGATTCAGATCCTGATTCTGATCCTGATTCTGATTCTGATCCTGATACAGTTACAGATCCTGATTCAGATCCTGATTCAGATCCAAATTCAGATCCTGATTCAGATCCTGATTCTGATCCTGATTCTGATTCTGATCCTGATTCAGATCCTGATTCAGATCCTGATTCAGATCCTGATTCAGATCCTGATTCAGATCTTGATTCAGATCCTGATTCAGATCCTGATTCAGATCCAGATTCAGATCCAGATTCAGATCCTGATTCAGATCTTGATTCAGATCCAGATTCAGATCCAGATTCTGATCCTGTTTCTGATCCTGATTCAGATCCAAATTCAGATCCTGATTCAAATCCTGATTCTGATCCTGATTCTGATCCTGATTCTGATTCTGATCCTGATTCAGATCCTGATTCAGATCTTGATTCAGATCCTGATTCAGATCCTGATTCAGATTCTGATTCAGATCCAGATTCAGATCCAGATTCAGATCCTGATTCAGATCTTGATTCAGATCCAGATTCAGATCCTGATTCAGATCCTGATTCAGATCCTGATTCTGATCCTGATTCTGATTCAGATCCTGATTCAGATCCTGATTCAGATCCTGATTCAGATCTTGATTCAGATCCTGATTCAGATCCTGATTCAGATCCAGATTCAGATCCAGATTCAGATCCTGATTCAGATCTTGATTCAGATCCAGATTCAGATCCAGATTCTGATCCTGTTTCTGATCCTGATTCAGATCCAAATTCATATCCTGATTCAAATCCTGATTCAGATCCTGATTCAGATCCTGATTCAGATCTTGATTCAGATCCTGATTCAGATTCTGATTCAGATCCAGATTCAGATCCAGATTCAGATCCTGATTCAGATCTTGATTCAGATCCAGATTCAGATCCAGATTCTGATCCTGTTTCTGATCCTGATTCAGATCCAAATTCAGATCCTGATTCAGATCCAGATTCAGATCCTGATTCAGATCTTGATTCAGATCCAGATTCAGATCCAGATTCAGATCCTGATTCAGATCCAAATTCAGATCCTGATTCAGATCCTGATTCTGATCCTGATTCTGATTCTGATCCTGATTCAGATCCTGATTCAGATCCTGATTCAGATCCAGGATCCTGATTCTGATCCTGATTCTGATCCTGATACAGATCCAGATTCTGATCCTGATTCCGATCCTGATTCTGATCCAGATTCAGATCCAGATTCTGATCCTGTTTCTGATCCTGATTCAGATCCAAATTCAGATCCTGATTCAGATCCTGATTGACCTACTTGAATCCAAAAAAAATAAAAAAAATGCCGGTAGAACCCTCAAGATATTTTTTAATGTTTTTTTTTATTATTTTTACGGTACCTAATCTAAAACTAATAATGCAACTTTTGAGGGGGCTTGAGTAGCGAAAAGCGAAAAAAAAATTTTTCAGGACACCCTACTGAGTACTGTACAGGCTATCTGTGTAGCCCTACCTTTAGTAGTACAGGCTGGTAATATTTGCCGGTGTGTTCCATTCGAACGTTCAAGCAATTGTCGAATATTCTAATATGGTTTTTTTTGCTTAGTAGAAGCAGTGCTAGAAATAACATAATAATGTATAGTCGTAAATATATTTTATTCAAGTCGAAGCCTTTTTCAATTATATTGTGAAGCTCCCATCTGCACCCCCCCCAGTAGGGGGGGTGACAGACACTCAGCTTAAGTTGAAACCAGCTTTGCTAACGGGGCATAGCCTTCGCAGAGTGTGTTTAGTTGACACAATTGGTTCAGCTTATGATTGAGCACCCAGTATTGACTGATATTTCTTGGAGTTAGAATTTATTGAGAACGGAGTAGATTTTTTAATTTTTCCTCTGGAGTATGGGCATATGATAGACATCTTCGGTGAACCCTGTCCTCTTAAGCATTTCCCTCCCTCTGGCTGAATACCGGCCGTTGGGGTAAAATAGTTTGAAGTTAAGGTCATTTATTTTTTTTATGCCTCCTCCAGGCTGATGTGAACTATCACGTCATTTGTTTTCATTAAGAGGCCACGTGGCTTCTTTTTAGCCAGTTTGGCGCGACGAGGTTTAAGAATGACGACGTTAGTTTGTGTTAGTGCAGCTGGGCACTTATAAATGCTAACGCTTTCTCTTGCAGGAGTTGGACCTCACCTTGTAAACTTAAAAGTCTGGCGTTAGGTAATTTTTCTTATAGGATAGGCAGGAAGGGCCTGGATGTTCGAATGGTGTGAATAAAATTCTTGTTTGGTAATGGAGCTGTGCCCAATACTTTTATTCAAAGATGGGTGTAGCTCATTTAGTGGCTATCTGTGTAATTCTACCTTTAGTAGTACAGGCTGGTTATAATTGCCGGTGTGTTCCATTCGAACGTTCACCTTACAACCCTTTGGGGAATACAGGCGTGATGTTATGGTATGTTTTGTATTACGACCCAGTGTATTGGACTTTTTGGATCCTTCCAGTAGGTCCTAAAACGTTTATTTTATGGGTGTTTGCTGTTTTTATGGTTCATTTAATGATCGGTGTTTGTTTTCTGCCAAACTTAGTTCTCATCTTCGGTTAAAAAAAAAACTAACAACTAACTTCGAAAACTAACAAGGTGACTGCTACGTTCGGTTACTTGTTTTACTTTAGTAAAAGATTAATGGGTCGATCTCCAGAGGCCTTTTTTTTCGTGTCGGGCTGGATAAACCCATGCTAAAATCGAAAAACGTTTTCAAAATATTTTTTTATATACAGTTCGGTGTCTAATCTACATGATACAAGGCTAATATTATGAATAAGTTTATTTTAAATATTGAAAAAAAAATCTTAAACCCTAAAATCCTGATCGCTCTGGGTTGACCCAACTCCCGATTGAATGAAAAAAAATATTTTTTAACTTTTTAATGAGAAGGTTCATATGAAATAACTTATTTAGATTACATAACAAATAGTTAATCTTCATGGTAATAAAATATTTTTAGTTATATTAACAATACTTTTGCCACAATTCGAATTTAAAATCGTGACCGGGCATTTTATCTCATCGCTCTGCGCTGAGGTAAAACATCGCGCTCATCCCTAGTTACGCGTTATAGACACTCTATTCCGCTCCCGCGGGGTAACGCCTGTAGTGGTCTAACCGCTGAGGAGGATACCTGTGTGCCACGTTCCCGCGCTCCAACATTACGAAGGTAAGTTTATGATTGCTCTGGATTTGGTTCTCGAATTTTATGATTGCTATGGCACGTTATTTAAATTAAATAGTAAGCTTGTGAATGTGTTTGTTACGTGAATTAAGTGATCGTTATGATGTTTTTTATGAGACGTAATCACAACTTTCTGCTGCTTTTAAATTCGGCTATATTTATGATTTTGTGACTTTTTCTGATCGCTATGGCTGTGATTGCTCTGTCCAAAAAGACCAGAGCGATGATATTCAGCAATTATTGTACGTTATAAACCTATTTTAAGTAGCGGTACCGGACTGTAACAATGACAAACAATGAACTATGCATATAACTTTTAATTTATAAGCTTTCCTGGGTTTCTTTGGGTAACCTAAACCCATAAACAGATTTTGACGTATTTTACCTTGATGATATTATTATATTGGCATTTAGCTAACCACAACTATAGGTAACCCTTTCTTCTCTAAAATTTAATGGTCTATTGTTGCAGATTGAAATCATGCCTCGAAAGAAGTTATCTATTGAAGAAAAACGTCTTAGGAAGAAATTGGCTGAGCGTCCTAGTGTTGTTTTTAGACTTATCCAGGCAATTTTTTAAATATTTCTCGCCGTAAAAACCATGCTTGAACTTCAACGAACATTAAAAAAAAAGAATTGGCCAAATTGGTCCAGGCGTTGATGAGTTATGCGCTTACCAACACATTTTGCGATTCATTTTTATATTATAGATATTCCGTATTTTTGATATGTATGACTGATAATATAGGTACTGGTAAACGCGGGTTACTTTAGCTCTGGGGGGGAACTTTGGTTCAATACAAAAAAGGGTTTTCTATTTTCTATTGTTGCATTGCATAGGGCTAGATTGGCTCAATGCTGTCATAAAAATTGTTTTTGTATCGACAAAATCTACAGGTCAAACTAACCCTCTTCATAGAACAACATTGGCTCAAAAGTAAAAATATTTACATATAGGTACATTTTGGGGAATGAAAATCCACACCTGTAAAACAAGTCCATTAAAATGCTAAGAAATCCACCATAATCCCTACTATCAAAGGGTTTCTAAAAAAATATGAAAAAATTGGCTAAAGTAACCCGCGTTTACGGTACCTTGACCTTTTTCTAAAATAATACATTTCTCTTAGATATAATCTTGTTACACGAACACTGAATATGACTGAAAACGGCTAAATAAATAATATTTTATCAATATAAATTTTTTTGTTTCACTGATTTCACCATTTATGATCGCTCTGACACGAATTATGATTGCTCTGGTCGCGAAATTTTTTGAACTTAAATATTTCCATAACTGTTTGTGTAAATTGAAGGCCAATAGTAAAAATTTACTATTTGAATATCATTCTTTTTAATGAGATACATAATTACCATTAAATATCAATATCTGAAAAGCACCAGAGCGATCACACGAATACGCCCGTTTTGGAGATTGACCCTAATAAGTCTGTATACTTTTGTTAAAATAATAAGTCAAGCAATTGTCAAATATTCTAATATGGTTTTTTTTGCTGAGTAGAAGCAGTGCTAGAAATAACATAATAATGTATAGTCGTAAATATATTTTATTCAAGTCGAAGCCTTTTTCAATTATATTGTGAAGCTCCCATCTGCACCCCCACAGTACACACAAAAGCAGGTGCTTATGAGTTATGGGTGTGATTCGGTAGATTTAACGTGCCTAGATTCACATAAGCTTTTAGAACTGTAATAAACCTGTGTACACCATATAAATAGTCATTAAGGTGGAATGTATTCGTCTCATCGCGACACACATTTAACTACCACAAAAATCCATAAAATTCGTTCTAATTACTGTTCTTGACATTATGAGTTACCTGAAATGAGTTTATTTAGTACCTCAGCGCTTATCTTTGTTTATAGGAGGCACCTTTAAATCCTAATCCGTATTTACAGTATACAAACATGTAAGTGAAGGTAGTATAACTAACATTTGTCGAGTCATAAATCTAAAACGGACCGCTTTACTTCGTAATGTTCTTGTTATTCGTTCCATTTATTTCGTTAGTGCTTTATTGACTTTGTTTTTCTTAGTTTTGCTACATGTAATAGGAGAGCAGTGTTTAGGAGTTAGATTCTTTGTATCAAACTTTGAACGTTGATGTTCTACTGATGTAGTATATCAGTTTCTAGAGTATTGAAACAGCTTTAGTGAAGTAGACTTCTACTTGACCGCGATTGGCTGCTTGGTCAATGGCATCTTTTGAAAGGCAGAGAGTTGTGCGGCGATGTATATTCATGCATTGCGACTTGTGAGGCGCTGAGATGCAATAAGCCTTTTATATTAGCATTTCCAAGAGCTTTAGAGCTTCACTTCTACGAAAGTGGAATTCTTGCTGAAAATATAAAGGCTTTTAAGTAGTTGCTTCCATTCAAATATTTTATTATATCAAAGTCAGTATTAAAGCTCGAAAAAATGTGTCGCAGAAATCTGAAGTAGTGTTGTACATAATGTATATCAAGCGTTGTCTAGCGAAGCCTGAATAATGTCAGGATTTTCTACGGTTCGTCCTTTAAGAGGTTTTGTCTCTGACGCCAATATTGAGATTACCATAACGTCATATCATTTTGTATCGGTAATGTATGTGAAGTGAGATTTGAACGATAATATTTCGGTGATTTAGATTTTGCATATCGACCTTTTTTCTGGCGGGACCTTTTTGTCTATTCAGTGGAGATTTCACGAATCAGCTATTTCTATTGGGTTACGTTTTGTACCCTAGACTAGACTTCATTTGAATGTCTCTAGTAATGGATGGTTTGAGTTTGGATAAACGTTAAAAAAAAGGCTCATACCCTTTTAGAGTGATGTGCAAATACCAGTCCGTGATTATCTATACAGTCAGCTCCAAGATAAATCAATATCCAGGGTAGGTAATATAATTATGTATCTTCATCATCATCATCATCATCATTTCAGCCGAAAGACGTCCACTGCTGGACATAGGCCTCCCCCAAGCACCTCCACTTCGACCGGTTCTGTGCTTCTCGCATCCTACGGGTTTCTGCGGCCTTCACAAGGTCGTTGGACCACCTTGTGGGAGGCCTTCCAACGCTACGTCTTAACTTGTTGCAATGGCAACAAGTTAAAGTTGCACAAACACAAGCACAAAACCCACCACACCACCACCGCACCACCGCATGTTACTACCTACAAAATGTTGTAGGTAGTAACATAATCCCATTGCTGTAGAAATTTTGGGACTCCTGATCAAAACAACTGCGAAAAGTAGTTTTGACAGTCCTCTCTTGATGTTAACCTAACAACAAAATTCTTTAGGTAGCTAAAGAATTTTGAAGAGACCGAGACAGGTGGAAATCTGAGGGTGCAACCAAGCTCTCTAAATTTTTGCTGAGTGGCTAAAGATGTGTGTGGTCTGGCGTTATCATGATGAAAGACCACAGCTTTTCCGGTGATCAATTCCGGCCGTTTTTTCTCAATTATTTGCTGACTCTCTTCAGCTGTTGGCAGTAGATATCCGAATCGATGGTTTTGCCCGGCGGTAAAAGTTCATAATGAAGGATGCCTTTTTAATCTCACCATACACTCATCATCACCTTATTGCGAGTTAATCCGGGTTTCGCTATAGTCCAAAATTCCCGGACCTAAAACGCTTGAACCAACTTTGTGCTTCTTTTACTGACATACCATACATCACATATTTTTTTCGCGGCTTGTGTCTCATTTTTCCCTTTTTAGGGTTCCCTACCTCAAAACAAAAAAACAGAACCCTTATAGGATCATTCGTGTCTGTCCGTCCATCTGTCACAGTCAACTGGCTCCGAATCTAATGGAGCGATTAGGTTAAAATTTGGTACATGTATGAATCTATGTAACCCAAACACAGACGTGTAACGTAAATAAATGAATTTTCAAATATGGTGGTGATTTTTGGGGCCAATAGAAAATTAAAAAAAAAAGTTTCGCAATCTGTACCGTGTGACATATCGAATGAAAGGGTTTACTGTGAGGATCTCAAATATACATATTTTT
Organism: Luperina testacea; assembly: GCA_927399505.1. Classification (NCBI taxonomy): domain Eukaryota; kingdom Metazoa; phylum Arthropoda; class Insecta; order Lepidoptera; family Noctuidae; genus Luperina; species Luperina testacea. The sequence continues at coordinate 7,960,401 of OV656768.1, read as the reverse complement.
TCATAATTTTCAAGTAAATTTTATTAAAGTTATTTAAGAAAATAGACGAAAATTGACCATTCCCCCCTTATCCCGAAACTGCTGAGCCTAAAATTTTGAAAAAAAAATGCAGAAAATAGTTCTATACCTATAGGTTGCAGGAAAACCTATTAGAAGTCTGTGGTCTTAAAGCAACATGTTAAATCTCTCAATATTGTGCGTACAAACTTACATTTTCAGTTGGAATGTATGGGAGAACATGTTTTTCAATTACAATGTTAAGTCTGTTCTTGGGATAAATTCATTCCAATTGCGGAACCCTTCATTGTGCGTGGTCGGTGGTCCGACACGCACATGACTGGTTTTTTTTGTAATAACACTTCAAAATGTATCGAATTTCTTCGTTAAATTCACTCATTATAGCGGAAAGAAAAATAATTGTAAAGTGGCGGAAAATCGTTTTTCCTTTTAGTTTTCTTTATAAAATTTCATCTATTTAATGGTATCAAAACCAGCCAGATACATACAGTACCTACAGCCAAAGAGATTTTACTACAACTTTATACTCATAAAATACGAAAAATCTTTTTCCTCGATCTAATATTATATTGTACCGTTTCCGAAGAAGAAAATAAATTGAAGATTATAATTTCAATTCCGTAAGAAGGTTTTCACGGAGAATATATATAAGATTTCCTAAAAGTACTTTTACCCTCAAAATGGCTTCCTAGGAAGACATAGAATACGAAATACTTCTTTATATTTCTTTGTTGACATCAGTGAATATTACGTGAAAATTATTCTCGACAAGGAAATATGCCTACTAGAATATTTTCTTTGAAAGTTATAACTAGGTAGTAGGTAATACGGGCTGGTGTCCGCAACTCCACGTCAATGCGCGTATTTTGCGTAAGGGTGGGAAAATCGATCATTCGATCCACCCCAAGAAGTTATGACTAATGTTTATATTCGATATTGAATTTATCAAAAGAAAATTCTTTTCCCGTTGGTGTTTTTTTATTTGATGTTACTGGCTTGCTCCCTGTTACATGAGACTTAGACATTTTAAATTGGAGAAATGTGTGGGCAGAGGTGTACCTATAGGTACACCTATGCCCAACCTTTTTCGGAATACAAGCGTGATGTTATTATTCGTGTTATTTTAGTTGATAAGTTCACACATCTTGTTCTCTGAACCAACAATTTGGTCGACCTTCCGCAGGTGTAAACAGATCAATATTAAATAAGACATCTACGCGTCTTACGTTCCTTCAATTTGATGCTACAATACCCTCAAACGGGACGTCTGAGGCCTTTACTACATCTGACTGTTTTGCATAGGCCACTATGCAAACGGAGTAGAATGTGAATGTACTGATTACCTTTAAAGTGTAAACATTTATAGAACAAACGATTGCTTGAGTGAGGTACAATGTATTGGTCGGATTTACTGCATCTTGTGCTGTGGTTCGATTTTAATAAAACTGTGTCGTCCCCGAGGTTTTACTCATAGTTTTATACTATGTTCGGGTTATTTTGGACGAGGAGATGTTTATAATTTGCACACTGTCCGTTGTCTGTTTTATCACAGGTCATGGGAAGGTAGTTATAGAGTAAAGACAGCTCCCAAAGAATAGATAATCGAATAAAATAATAGAATTCATAAAACCTAATTACGGAAGAAGGGATCGGTTTTAATAATCAAGAGACTGGTGAAAACAGACTGGTAATACGTAAAATAAAATTGATTTCAACAAGAGCTTTTTATTACTTAAGATACTTTTTCTTTGAGGTACTTAGGTAAACCTTTCACTGTCTTCAAAGGTTTTCACAGCAACTTTATTTTACGTATGAACCACAAAGTAGGCTATTTGCGTTATAAATGATCTCTATTCTTCATGTTAGCAGTCGGCCCTCTTAGATATATCAAGTTTAATGTCATAAACTAGAGACTCAAGTTTATCACGTGAATTAAGATATGGTTCAGGGAAATTATGTCTTTATTGAAGTGAAAACTTCTCTAGGCGCGTTGGGTATTTTTTGGGATGGGAATAAAACATTGAACTCGCGACACTGTTACCGTAACCGACACCGCAAGTGTTTTGTTTATAAGAAAATAAAAAAAATACACACGTAATTGTTCAAATTTTCTCTGCGGTCGGCATTCCCGGAGTGCCACTGTTTTATTTTTTCTTTGTTAAGATTCCTGGGTTTGGTCCACACTAGCTCAAGACGGAGTGGACTGGAAAGGAGAAAAAGAGGCCTGTGCGCAGGGCACAGGCCTCTTTGGAAGTGGAAAGAAGTGGGAAAACATAGGCTAAACATTAACAAATAATAAATAAGACTCCTAATGTTATAAGGCTCTAATTCCATGCTTTTTGTACTTTCGTCTAATTAGATTTTTATGATTTTTTAATTTTCTTTCGTCCTATGTTTAAACACACAATATGACTATAAATAACCTCAATACTTACATAGTACGATTAATTTTATTTAATTTATTTAATCAAATTAAATAACAATGTTAACATTAAATAGTAGTAATCTGTAGGTAAGTGCACTTGACTTATGCTAGTTAACAAAACAGCTCCTTAATTGCGTAACACTATTACCTACTCTCAGTTTGAATAATTTTGAAGCATATTTCGAATCCATTGCATGGAGCAATGATTACCTTTCAAGTGTAAACATTTATAGAACAAACGATTGCTTGAGTGAGGTACAATGTATTTGGTCGGGTTTACTGCATCTTGTGCTGTGGTTCGATTTTAATAAAACTGTGTCGTCCCCGCGGTTTTACTCATAGTTTTATACTATGTTCGGGTTATTTTGGACGAGGAGATGTTTATGATTTGCACACTGTCCGTTGTCTGTATTATCACAGGTCATGGGAAGGTAGTTATACAGTAAAGACAGCTTCCAAAGAAGATCCGCCATTAAAATAGGTAATCGAATAAAATAATATAATAAATTTGAATAATTTTGAAGCATATTTCGAATCCATTGCTCCATATGTTCGAAAAATGTGTCTGCTCAACAACGTTAATGACGCAATGAATGTTGTTGAACTATCAAAATGAAACCCATTGCTACTGGTACAAGATAGTGTGTACTAGATAGTGTGTTTCGCAATTACCCTGCAGGTAGGTGTTGCAACCAGCACCCCTACTAAGTTATAAAATAACTTGTGTTAGGGGCAGTGGTACAAAATGTATTTATTTATTAATAACCAACTTATATTAACAGTTTGCACCACACTTACAAGTTATTAGTCAATATTTGTAATAACACATGTCATACAATCATAAAATTAGGTTAAATCACATAAGTAATAAAAACTGGACAAAAGATGAAATTAAATTAAATGTAACAAAATTGGTCAACATTAGATAAAAATTAGATAGTATTAAATAAACTTAGACAAAATTAGATAGAATTAGGATAAATTGGAATAGAATTATTAATAACAAGTAACTTTTAATTTAATTTATTTACTCCAAGGAGATTGCACTGGGAGTGGCGATGGACTCCCGAGTAGCCTAGCGTAGTGTCCAGGAATCTCAGTTCAGCACTCGCGAAGTCATCTAAGGACTCATCATATAGCAGAATGTTGTTGATATGGGTGAGGGCTAGGTACAGACGCCAACACATCAACCTACCCGAAACTGTCAAATTATCCCAATCAACTTTGAACCTTATGCTTTAGCGATAAAGTTGAAAATCTATCAAAGATATTTGACAGATTGTAGTAGCTTGATGTGCTTGCGTCTGTACAATGGACTGAAAAAATTGCTATTCATGTCTACAAGTTACCAAGAAGCTGGAATGGAACACCTCTATATACTTATTTTCCTTCTTCTCACTCTATGTATGTTTGCATCTACATATATACCGATATAGATAAAAACCGTTAGTGTTCTTCATACACACAGGCAATTGCCGTCGACAACGTGACGCTCGTGTATTTGAGTACAGTGCTCAAATACACGAGCCACACGTTTTCGACGGCAGCCGCCCACGCGTCTACGGCTACAGTTGGCTCCTTGGCTCTGCACTTCGTGTGTATGAACACTTAAGGTGAATGGGTAGTTGAGACCGCGAAATTCAAATTTTCTTACGTTTTTTGCAATTTACAGGTCAGTGTCAGGTTGTAGGTATCTTGATCAAAATATGATTCGCGACAATAGCAGGTACATATTTAGAGAAGTATAATCATTAGAATCAATAATACATCTTTCTAAGTTAGATTTCTACCACTAACACTTTTCCATAAGAGATTGTTGGTTGGTGGTAGAAATCTAACTTAGAAAGATATATTAAAGATTCTAATGATTATAATTCTCTAAATATGTACCTGTTATTGTCGCGAATCATATTTTGATCAAGATACAATCTGACACTGACCTGCAAATTGCAAAAAACGTAAGAAAATTTGAATTTCGCGGTCTACCACTATCCATTCATCTTAAGTGGGGACGGGGCCTGCGAGGAATTTCCTTACCTCAAGCCTGCCCCGTAGTGTGTGATAGGGACAGCTGCAGCTCAGACCGAAATTATCACAAAAATTTTGACGAGATCGACGTTTCGTATTCCCCATTTTTCTTCTCGAAAACTGAGCAGAATCAATTATTTTTTTACATTAACATTTTCCGAAAGAGTAATTATGTTATGTAAGAGTATGTCCTAACATTTTTTTTTCTGTTAAAAACTTTTCTAATTTGTCTGGTAGTCCTCTAATCACGGCGGTAAAAACAGGGCATTTTTTGTTATTTTTAGAGGGTCATATTTTCTTTACTACTTAGTTGCTGAAAAAAAGAAAATGACAGGGACGTGTTTAAAGCAGACCTCGATTTTGTGAAAAAAAAAAATTGCTCTAGAGGCATTATTCAGGTAGAAAAAAGGGGAATACATTTGTATGGAGAATCGCACGCCCTGTTCCCTCTTAAGAAGTTTCCACGCATTTCTATATATTAAATCCTTGCTGTCAACATATAACAGTAACCGTGAAATAGTCCAATCTTGTAAGCTATACTCCATTTATTTAACATTAGAAAAAATATATTATTATAACATTAGAAAAAAGAGGTACGCAGAAGCAGGACTACGAAACCTTTTATTTTCAAGTTATGTTCAAACAATTTTAATAAACAATGTGCTTTTTTGTAAGTAACAATGTATGGCATACAAAAAAGCATATTCTATCTAACTTCTCGTCACGATGCTTGGATAGGTAACATGAAATAAAAAAAAAATTAGTAGGTCAGTTTATTAAAAACAACTTTATCACAATGGCATGTACGAGTAGGTACATATTATGTTTTCAACAAACCAAATAAATACGACACAAAACACCACTTAACAATTTAGTCACTGCTACCATTAGTCATCACAAATGATAATAATTAATTGGCATTGGTGGTAACAAAAGTCATAATTTTTACTATAATAATTTAGAATGCCAACTTTCGCAAGCTAAATACCAGCTATAAAAAACAAACGGGGTGAGCTAAATAAAACCGTTTAAAAACACTTTCCAGAGACATAGAAGTGTGAGATGAGATTTATTGCTATTAAAGAATAGTACATTACTTCAGAGGGAAGAAAGTGACAGTTCCATACCGAGATTATGGCATTTGCGCCACGAGCTTGCGAGGGGCGCAAACCATTTGAGGTATGGAACTGTACTTTATCCTGAGGGATGTATAGTGCTTTTTATTACACCTACGAGGAAAATTATGGACATAAATGCATAGAAATGTTTATATTTAGTTAAAAGTACAATTATTAAAAGTGCAGCTTTTTTTTTTTTAAAGGCTAAGGTCTGAGACCATGCTGCCTAGTCATCAGTTACTATTTTTTTTAGTCTAACATGACATTAGAATATGGGTGTACACATTCTAATGTATTAGGAGTATTTGGCAGCAAATGTATCGAATCAAGTTTCCCTGTAAACTTCGCTGAGGTAGCCAAAACTACAAAAAAAATCTCAGCTCCATTTTACCGGGATCGCGTCTGTTTCAATGATTCCACATATTGTCCAGTTGCGCAGACACTTGAGATACAAAACTACACCAATTTTACATCACAATATCCACTAGGAATCAATTTGCGAATAATTAAAACAGCCAACTAGACTTCACTCGAAGAAATCCCGCCAAAAACTCTAAAAGTGCAGCTATTATAAATAATTTCGTTTTTAATTTTCTGTATGCACCAAGGAGGTTGGTAACTGGTAAAAAAAAAAACTGTATGTGGCCAGTAACAATTTACTTGAAATTTAATTAGTAGACAGTTAAAGTCTCTTGGCAGTATGACTGCTGACAAATTAAAAAAAAAGAAAAACCGGGTATGTAATGGAATTTCATACATATTTCCCACCCTTGGGTCGGAAGGATTTTCATACAAACTTCCATACCTTGGGATGAAAGGATTTGAAGGGCGGGATAAAGGCGTTTCTTCCCTCTAATTGGTATAATTAGTATGTATTTTCAGAGCAGGTGTGATAAAAAAGGTTTTGCCACATTAATGATATAATAAGAATTATTCATTATCCTCTGATGATGATGATGATGAAGAAGTTTCACCAACGTTAATAATGAATTTTTCTACAACATCATCCATTATACCATCAAGTTGGCAAAACCTTTCCTCTTCTTTAATTGTATGAGCAATGCAAGATTGCCATTTCTCTGCAGTTATGTTTATGAGTGCTTTAGGAAGTAACTGCTTCACTTCTTCTAATTTAAAACTTTTATTGTTTTGGGCTACATACCCCTTCATTTGAGCCCATACCAATTCTATTGGGTTGAGCTCGCAGTGGTAAGGTGGGAGGCGCAATACTAATATATCTTTTTCTTTAGCCATCTCATCTACTGCAAACGTTTGGTACAAATGTTTTATTTGTTTCACTTTTTCTAATAAAGTAGCCCTAAGGTCTTTTTCCTCAAAAGGAATATTTTTGTTTTTTAGCCACTCCTGAATATCTGCCTTTCGTGTGGCTGTAGTTGGCAGCTTCTCCACTTTCCTCGAATGATATGGGGCATTATCCATAACAATAACAGCACCACTCTCGATTTTTGACAATATTAATTTGAACCACTTTTCAAAATTGTGTGCATCCATTTCAGAATGGTAGTCTCCATCACCCTTTTTGGCTTCAAATATTAATTCACCATCCATTAAAAACCCTTCTGTTGATCCTGTGAAATGAAATAAACGCAAATCAATAATTTGTGTACCGGTGGCATAGATTACTTGACCGCTGGAAATAGATCTTAACCTTTGAATAACAACCGAAATTGCATCATTACTGTCCTTGAAAAGGTTAATCTACAACCATAAACCCATAATCTGCCCATAAACATTTTTCTCCGGGGGAGGCATTAAGACTTAACCAGTTTTCAGTGACAATGGAGTGATCATTTTATTCATGATTTGGTAATGTGACAATTGTAAAGTAATTTCAAAAGAAATACATTTAAATCAAGTTTTACCAATATGGCCAATGATAAGCCGTCTTCCTTTACCGGTTGGGTTCTTTAAACCAGTTGATAAACCTGCCCGGTGTGCTTCCTTTGAAGACTTGATAGTGTTGTCTTGCCATACCTTGCTTTTCGTGTGTCCTGCATGTATAATAAAAGTTATAGGTGTAAATACAATATTATATCGACTTATGTTGAATTAATAATACTTCACTGTATTGTTTTGCATAGAGGAGGTTTTACATAGCTTACCAAGTTATGTAAAACCCGCCTTCATGCAAAAAAAGACTTTATAAATATTAGAGGCACTGTACCTTCATTTAGCCAAGTCTCATCTAAATAATATATTTTTTTCCTTCGTTCCTTAATTTCTTAATTTCATGGAGATATTACACCCTCCATAACACAATCTCTTGTTTGTCAATTAGGGCACTTTTTCTACTTCTTTTAATATAGGTAAATTTTAATTTGTTCTTGATTAATTTGTATAAAGTGCTTCTTTTGAAATCGGGTAGAGACTCATCACTATTAACGGCTTCCAGAATCTTGTCCAACGTTGGTAACTCATTATCAAAGAAAAAAGAATGAATTTTTCTTCGTATTCCACTTAATGTTATATCATCATAATCGTCAGATTTTGAGTATTTCCGTTGGCGATGAGGGGGTGATAGCAGACGACCTTCTGTATTGTACTCTTTGAGTACATTATAGACTATTGCACGAGATATGCCTATAAAATAAGATTAGTAATGTATGTTATTACCTGACAATGCATGTTAATTTCAAATATATTTTTTTTATGTTAATATTTTTATGATCCTTACCTGCAATTTCTGCAGTTTTGTTAATTGACTGGGTTCTATAAGCAGAAGCACCTTCGGGCCAGGACCCCATAACATCTTTATAAATATTTATCACTGTGTTTTTTTCTGTAGAACGAAGCGGTGTCTGCTTTATTCTATTTTTCTTCGGAGACAATATTTTAACCTCCTGATCAACTTTGCGGCCACGTTTTTTTCGCTGTTGACACTGATCAGCGCTATTAGAAGTTTCAGAGCGTACACGTGGCGCTTGCAAGCCACTCGGGCCTGCACCGGGATCGCTCCTGTCCATGATTCAGCAAAACGTACCGCTTTGTACGAACAACACAAAACTAACACTAATAACAATAACAAAACAATAACAACAGAAAAACAGTAACAAATAACGACTAAACCACGAAAATTCAGCAATAACAACGAGAAAAGGCGTAGCATTCACAAGTATCCACAAGTGAATGACAATTGACAACAGATTCAGACGCAATTTGATAGATGGATGACATCATAAACCGACAAAATAAAAAAACACGTGCTGCCACAACTTATGAAGGAATTATGTAACATTTTAGATTTGGTAGAGTTATAGTGACATGAAAAACGTTCCAAGCACTATTCGCCCCTGCTTCTTTTAGATTTTAAAGATTGACACGACAATATTTTATGTAAAAACTAAATAAAATTAAATGAAAGCCTTGTAATTTCAGAAGGTAGATAGGGTAAATAAGTACAATTAAGTGTAACAGCTGTTATTTAAATTGATTTTATTTAACTACACATCAATCTTGACTGTAATAATGTGTGTTGTACTTTTATAATAAAGTGTGCCCCTAAAAGAGCCTTTTTTAACTTCTGTCTAATGCTATAGTAAATGGAGTATAGGTATATAAAATAAAATAGAAAATAATGATTATTTCTGAGGTTTTTGAAGTTATTGTCTTGAACATGAATAAGTAGTGAAGACGAGATCATAAATATAAAGTAGTAACGTTGAGAAAATATTTTTAACGATACTTACTGTCACATTAAAAATATTTAGCACAACATTTAATATTTCACGTGTACGCGATAAAACAAAATAAAAAGCCATGTCGTTATGTGTCGCTATCACAAATTTCCAATACACTGCTTCTCTGTGTTTATTCTCTCATATATTTCTTTTCGCCCCTATTATTTGCAGATACCTAACCACCAGATAGGTAATACTTATATTTATGAAAAAACTAACTGACCCGGCGAACTTTGTACAGCCCCAGAATATGAAATATCTTCGTTTTTTTTTTCGTGAGTTTTTCTCATGTTTTAATAGTAAATATATCTGCTATTCGGGGCGGAGACAAATTCAAACAAAAAATTAAGATCAATAAAATCGGTCCAGCCATTCTTGAGTTATAAATGGTGTAATTGACTTTGTTTTATTTATATAGAAGATATAAAAAATGTTTGAAGTAAACATGCTAAATGATTTAGGGGAAAATATGTTCAACCTGGTAAAAGGTTCGTTCTAAAAACCTATTTTCGTCGATATGATCGATTTAAATGGGATATACAAACATTTGGTATCGGTTCTGAAATTCATAAGACGACCTACTTGTGTTGCGGCTGAGACTTCTTTGAACGAATGTTAAATGAGCATTCGATTGAATAATCGAGAGAGAAATGCAATCGATGTTGATTGTATCTGCATACAACTCGTAATAGATCCAAGGGGGTGAATAATGAGTTGCATGCAGATACAGTTTTCAAACTTAAACTGATAAGTACGGCGAAATCGTTAACGGTGTTAAGTGGTATTAGAGCCAATGTAGAATTGTGGGTCTTTTCTATCCTGATGCGTCTTTTGCATTAATTAATGTATGTAGGTATGTATGGGGATGAAATTATTAATTCCCAAGTTAAAGAATGCGAGAATAGTCTGTACTGTGAAAACGAATGTATTATTAACCTATTGGGCAATGAATAAAAATAAAGAGTAAATTTTACGAACAAATTAAAAGTTGATATCTTAATATAATATAAACATATTATTAGAGGTGTTTAAATCATCAGATTTAAACACCTATAATAAATAATATGTTTTCAATTATACAGAAGAATAATTATATTAATCGACCTATAGGTCGATTAATATAATTATTCTTCTGTATCTTCTGCCGGAACCGTAATTATCTCATAATTATTACATTATAATGTAATAATTATGAGATAATTACGGTTCCGGCCGGCCTGTTATTCTTTCTACACACGTTAATTGAATCAATTAGGGATAAAACATTTATCGGATCCTTTTCCAACGGTCCTGGCATCCGATATCGTTTTGGTTGAACGCTTTATCTTCTATAATAATATAATCGATTTTTCGGTGAACTAATTTTTACGTGCCAATGAGTATGTAGAATCAGCACATGCATATACATACAATCGTGTAGGTTTATAGTATGCATACGTCTAACACTAGCTTCTGCCCTCGATTTTGTCCACGTGAAATTTCTTGTGTTAACATAAAATATCCTATAATTATCACTCGGCACCATGTGGCTTCCCATAAGTAAAACAATTTTCGGAGTCGGATCAGTAGCTCCGAAGATTACACCCTACATACGAACACACAAATTTTACTTCTTTATAATATTTATTTATTAAAACTTTATGCACATAATGTACAAAGGCGGACTTAATGCCTTGGGCATTTTCTACCAGTCTACCTTAGGGTGATGCAGAGACAAAACGGTAGGTGCAAAAGAACGGAAAATTTTGAAGAATAAGATATAATAATAAATACTTATATACATACATACAACAAATTAGTATAATATTAGTAGCATTGCATAGGTAGATAAGTCTGAGTCCCTCTGTTTTTACATGGGTCTCGGAACAAGCCACCTCGGGCATCCTATGATAATATTAGTTGGCTTCCACATCTGTATAGTCTCGACCACAATCGTATAGCGTAGATAATTATGTTCCATACAGCGTAGCTACTTGTGCAAAAACTCGTCAACACAGCCACGCCGCCGTCTAAAAGTGAATCAATCACAACGCGATGTTATCATGTTACAAAGCTTCAAAGCTTGGTCTCTATTACATACTTCTTGTCCCCACGTTGAAGCTAATGCTCTTTTTCAGTGCTTGGGAGCCGGCGTCAGGTAATAAATTGGTTTGGACGGGCTCACATACAGAATTACGTTTGTCGGATTGGTTCGATGATAAAACCAATGTTTGCGAACGCAGATTAGTTGTAATGGATGACTTTTTGTCACGAGATTTATTGAACTTTCATGAGAATTCTGAAAAGTATGAATTACTGAAATAGTTTAGTTTATGAATCATGATCATATCAGGGGGCCTAAAAAGGCCACTTTGGCAGAATCATAAAAGGATAACATTATGTGAATCATAATGGACAGTTAACTGTTAAGTTAATTGTATCAAATCTTATTGGTAATAGTACATTACGATATTAGTGCGTAAAGATGGTTATAACATGCGAGGCGGAATTTCAGCCCGAGCCGAAGGCGAGGGCGTAATTGAGCCGAGCATGTTATAACCATACGCACGTATATCGTACGACGTTTTTTAACACATTTGCGAGGAAACAGAAAAAAAAACATTTTATATCTTTTTCATTTTTAATTATATTGAAACAGTTAGTGAAATTACAATTGTTAAAATGATACGTAGTTGTAGTTGGTTTTTTAATTATGTTTTTATTATTATTATTATTACTATTCATAATGTCATTGTTTTGTGTTAGGGTAAATGTTGGAGACGACGAAACTTCTTGAAAGGCGGCAGAAGAGCATTGTAATTCGTCATTAGTTTGTAAATAAATAAGTATCATCAGTAGAAGAGGGGCGCGGCTCAGGGCAAATCTTCTTCGTTTGTGGCTCCAAATTTATTGTCTGAGTTATTTTGGCACTTATATTTGCTTTGTTTTGGATGGAATCTTTAAATTACCGAATAAACTGTTTTTTTTAATTTTAAATAAACTCAATCTGTGAATGCACACTGTTGCTTTCCCGCCATTTTAACAGCGCGCTAGCGCTGCCTACTGACTGGCGCCGCGCGGCGATTAGTTCGAAATTTGAATAGCAACAGCGCGCTGCTCACTAGCTGGAGTCACAGCTGGAGTCGTGCGGCGGCGCGCGGCGATCAGTTCCAAATTTGAAATGGCAAATAATGCTGTTATGGAATTTGTATGGACTATAACTTAACTATTTGCTTTGGTAACACACGCGTTTTTTATGACCCTCTTTACATATTTAAAACCGGTGGAATTACATCAGCTTTACGAGCAAGGGTGTTAAAAAGGATTTTTCAGTATTTTTTTTTGTCTGTGCTAAAATACCAATCAATCCAATCCAAATCCAATCCCAACCTCATTGATTCCCTTATTATTTAACACTAGCTTCCGCCCGCATCTTCGTCCGCGTGAAATTTCTTGTACCCCCAAACAAACTCTTCAGTTTTATTAATGATGTATAAAAATACTTATGTAGATAAACTAACATACGTTCCTGCTTCCTGCTGGGTATTTGGCTCAAATAGTTGGTAGTTATAAAGTGGAAAGTGAATATGTTTGTTGTTGAACTAAAGTACTTACAGACGACGTTACATGAGAAGTCTCGAGATACTACAATATCAGTACAGTAACGAATGCAGCTCATAAGAAATCTATACTTATAATAAATCTGTAGAAGTGAAAATTCTGTACATTGAAAATATCAAAAAAATAAATGGCAGGGGGTGTTACTATACCGACACCGAACCCAAAAATGTGATTAAAAAAATTTTTGTCTGTCTGTCTGTCTGTCTGTCTGTTTGTTCAGGCATCACGCAAAAACTACCGGTTAGATTACGATGAAACTTGGTATAATTATTCTTTAATATCCTGGGCACCACACTGGGTACTTTTTATCCCGGAAAAGTATATACAAAAAAAAAATAATAATTTTGCGGTCTGGAACTACTGGTTCGAATTGAAAAATTCTTAAAAAAATTGTGTTGGATAGTCCATTTAACGGGCTTTTTAGAAGGCTATAGGCTATATAACATCACGCTACGACCAAAAGGAGCGGAGCGTCAATGAAAAATGTTGCAAAAACGGGAAAAAATATTCCTTTTGAGAGCTTCCGTTGCGTACGCTGCGTAAACGCTTAAAGTTACATAAAAATCATGTAGGACGCAATTGTTCCTCTATAAAAGTCCTATAAAAAAGTCCGCAACAGTATATATCTATCTGTTAAGGTTGATTAACCATTACCTTTTTTAGGGTAATCAAATTTGTTCTAAAATAATGCATTACTTGCGAAGGTGTTTTTATAAACATGATATTGATCTTTATCCAAATAAATACGTTATTCATCACAAGTATTTAATTTTGAACAAAATTACCCTTGACAGCATTTGATTTCAATGAATATCTTAGGAGATATCATAGTTTTAAAATAACTCCGCAAGGCGGCCGGCAGCTCTGCGAGGTACCATACCGCACCGCGCGGCTCAGCCGGGCCGGGCGGTCGGCTTACTGGCTACGTACCTACGAAACCGTTGTGCTCAGCGAACTGCTTTTTTGAATTAAATGTTTTAGTAATATCTCATCCATCATCTATACTAATATTATAAAGAGGTAAAGTTTGTATGTAGGGGTTTTCGAAATACCACCCCTAAGACGGTGAAATGGAGGGACTTTGTTTGTATAAAAAATCTTATTCCTCGAGTTAATAAACTTGAAACTTGGCACGAATATTTATCTAAGTAAATTATAAAGTATGGCATTTTTTTAAACTACCCATTAGAGGGGGATTGGGGGGTGTCAAAATTTGTATGGAAGAATTTTAACGAGCTGTCCGATTAATTCGAAACTTAGTATTTATACTTAAGACATAAGCAAAGCATAACGTGTATCATGGTTTTTGGAAAATGTATCCCTAACGGGGTATGGAAAAGGGGTAGTTAATTTTACAAGGAGGATTTTACTGCGTAGCATGATTAACTCGAAAATTGTTATAAATAATCTATCAGTTAAATAATGACCACCCCCAAACGATTTTTTCGTATTCCATCTCTCTGGGGGTGAAAAGCAGGGATCCAGTTTATTATGAAAAATCAATATTTATTTGTTATTTTTTCTTTTTCGTTATTATTGTTCCACTGCTGGGCAAAGGCCTCCCCATATTCTTTCTTCATTTGTTTTGTAAAACTAAAAATTGGCCCGAATACTTATTTATCTAGAAATAAATGAAAAAGATCATAATTATACATAATTTTCGAAATTTTTTGGGGAAATTACGAATTTCACGCGGACGAAGTCGCGGGCAGAAGCTAGTTGTTAATAGTTTTACTGAGCTGCTTTAGGTACCTATTCTACAATAGAGTTTAGGAGTAAAAGGAAGTTCTTTAAGGGATTAACTCGGTAAGAACCTTACTCATAGAACATTGTACGGTCAGCAACAAAAGTCGATTAACACTTCAGTTTTTTTAATCTCAGTTATTGAGCAAAATATTTGTTCAAAATTGCATTTTTTTTTTTTCTTGCATTGTACTTCTGCTGCAAATTTGAACTAATATTTTGCTCAATAACTGAGATTAAATAAAAAAACTGAAGTGTTAATATTTTGCTCAATAAATGAGATTAAAAAACCTGAAGTGTTCATCGACTTTTGTTGTTGACTGTACATCAGACCCTATGATGTTCCTGGCGGGTGTCGTAAAAGGGGACTAAGGGATTATGTTGAGATGGGCAGTGGGCAGTAGTGTCCTCTAATAACACAATGTAATTATTTTTTAAAGCTTTTCACAAAGGGAAGATAGGATCATTCCCGTCTTGACTGTGACTGCTGTGAACGATTACCTATATAAAATGATTTGCTATTAAAATTAGGACATTATTGTCGTTAGGGGTGCATAATTATAAATACTCGTTTCTGTCGGTTTACTCCTTATACAAATCCGTAGTTTTAGGCGAAATTATTGGGCGTTTCCTACAGCATATTACTTATAGACATAAGGTTATTCCGGGCCCGAAGTAAGAATGAATGACAACACGATTTGACATTCCGATGTCCGATTTTTTTTATTTGTCGCTTGTTTTGACGGATCAACAACTTTCGGACAGACACATCCATATCTTCGTTGACGGACTTCCAGACCTCCAGTCTCGTTATCTATCAGACTACGGACTTCTTAATCATATTCTTTCTTTTATACTCTTAAAGTAATGTTTTAAGTATCATCTATTCGAGCAAAATTATCTTTTTTATATGCACATGTTTCTGTGGCAATGATCTAATTTTGTTTCATTATTGTTTTCGACTCTTTGTTCGGTCATTTGGCAATATATCTACATATAAAGTTTACAACTGGATACAACAGTGGTTTTACGGTGTGAGACCGTTTATTACTACAATTTATTACTTCGTGTAATGTTTCTAGTCGAACATGTATGTTATAGAGCCGTCGTTATACAATCTATTAATATTGACTGGCGTTACGTAAGGCTCAATATCAAGGCTCAGTCAACTCTCTTTTGTTTGTGTTATACAACGAGATTAGCACAAGTGGTAAAAGATATGCTTAAAGATAATTGTGAGACAACCACTCAGTTAACCCTGTATATTACAAGCAAAGATTTAAGTCGTTAGATTCGCATTACCGCCTCAAAAGGTAGTCGCGTTTCTGTTTCGTTTTGACACCTCTGACACCCAATGACGCAGTGACATGAATGACATGACTTGATTGTCATGGAAACGTTATTAATAATGGTTACTACATGACGCTGGCAGAATAGCATTGGCTCAGTTGCCAAAAAGGAAAAAAAAAGAATGTGTGAGCTCACTCTTCTCAGTATCTATGGACACTTTTCGCGGGAGTAAGTGAGGTGGGGGCAAATCTAGCGATTTAAATATTTTATGAATGATTTGTTTACAACAACCCCCAAAATATAATACAAACATTGTTTTGTTTACCGACAATATTGCTTTTCATTTACATTTACTCGATAATTTCTTGTCACCTCCGCAACAATGAAAAATTTCCTGAAAAGGTCATTGGTATATCCGTGTTCCTTTTGGCGCCTAGTCTGTGTTTGTATATTAGGGTTGTGCTCAATTCTGTTATGAAATATGTCTTTGTATCCTTCAAAATATTAGGTGTTTATGAGGTAACTAGATTTAGTTACCTGCTTATTGGTCTGTCTGGAGAGGTTGAGATGTCAGAAAGACTTTTTACATTTCCTGATTTTGAAGAAAATGTTTTATTTGCAGTTGCGTGTTTCTACATACTTTTATTTTTCTTTTTGCTATGTAAAGATTCTATTGCGTAATTATTGCGTATTTAAGTTGTGTATGTAATTATGTACTAAGAAATTGGATTTTAAGATCCGGAAATAAATAAATGATGATGATGATGTAACTCAAAAGAAATATAGGTACTGTAGCATCAACAGTAGAACAACGCATAAATAAAATAGGTGCGTCAAAAATAAAACTGACTGGTCATACAACCAAAAAAGCAAACAGTTTTGTTCTAAACGAAAATCTTATAACAGTGCCTACGTAATGGCCAGTAATAGATCAATCCAATAGTCCTTTCATGTCATGTAATCCAATGAACCCGTCTCGTATATTGATGACCCTGGACCGTTAATTGATTATCCGTATCTGAAAGATAGACGTTTTCGGACATATAACAAACGAACTAGAGCGCGTCTGAAGGGATATAAGGGTTGCTGAACTGTGCAACCTACTTGCGTATCTTTGCGTATTTAGAAGATGTTAAGCTGGGGTTTCACTGTGCTTGCAAAGACTAAGAGAATGTAGCCCAAAAAGATGATCAAGTTCGGTGAAATTGCAACTGAAAGGGTCGGCCCACAAGCAAGCCACAGACCAAATGGAGATTCTTTAGCAAGGTATTAAAAAAAATGTGAAGATAGAAAAGATTTTTATTCTGTACAAAGACGACGCACATTACAAAACTGTAATACAAAGTACCCTCGTATTCTACAATAAAAAAAAACATTATTCTCAACAATCAGGAACTTACCTATTACCGTAGAGAAGGAAAACTGTGTGTGCTTTTTCTCACCGGTGATATTCCACTAAATATCTTTCTAAACATCTTGGCTTATTGAAAATTGCAGTCACTTCTCGCCGTTTACAGTAGGGTCGCGGAATCTATGCGAAGATAGTGAGTAAGCAGCTTTAGTTCGGCCACCGTCTAATTTAATACAGTTGTCCATCGCGAGAGTTACAAAATATTCAGTTGTTTATTTGTTATCCTATTTTGTGTCCCACTACTGGGCAAAGGCCTCCCCTTTTTACAAAACAAACATTGTTCTGTCATAGTTTGGAAATTTATAAAGGGGGATTGGGACTATAGTCTACCACGCTATAGTCCAGTGCGCAGTATATGTATATATTACCGGTCGGCTGATGTCGTGGGTTCTAATCCTAAATCCTAAGTTTGCTTGTCATATAAAGTCTATTCAAACTTTTTTCTAATTAATATTATTTCAAGTTAAACAGATATCAACTTTACTCTAATGGTAATTAGGTTGATTTTAGAGTGACTAGCACTACTGAAAAAGGTAAAAATGTTTGAAGTTGTAGCGTAAACTGAACTTTATTGTGTAGGACATAAAGTTATTTTTCCATAAACTCATATTTTTTTATATTTTTTGGCAAATATGCCGCGAATGCAGATTAGGTACTATGGGATGGTCTCATGAAGTTTGTTGGCTGATGCCGCTGAGTGTAGTAGCTGTGGTTGTAGAATCTATGGTTCAATGGTTAACTATTATACTCTGTATTCACATACGGAATCCTTGCCTACAGAGCCATGGTTTTAGTCTTGGTTTTAACTTAGATATAATTTTAATATTTGGTCAAGCAAAAAGTCGTGCAAAATCCACGAGAACCTACTGCCGACAAATTGCCTTGCAGTTTGGCAGGTGTTATGTTAAAATAAAATTGTAACATTAAGGACTAAATATATATATAAAAAAAAAAAAAATATTCACTTAAGTTATACAGTCAGATAGACAATTGAGCCTGTCCGCTATCATCATCAGCACGCTGATGGGACATATTATGCCCGATTCTGTGTCGGTGATTTCATATTTAGAGTACTCAGATATATGTAGTTGCTCTGTGGCACCATTCTGAATCATTAGAACTAGAACTGCTGTTACATTCGAAAAGAATTAATGGCGTGTAACTTCAGATTCTCGTAGGTGAAAGGAACTCCGTGGCAGTGGGTAGGTTGTTTATTTTTTTACGCATGGTAAGCCGTAATGGATTAAGTCATCAATATTTTCTTCATAACTCTTACGATGCAGAAAAAAGAACATAATATATCAATTTTAATGTGTATCCTTCGCAAGATGTATTGTGTAACTAACCGCCTCTGTCTAGATCTGTTTAATCTGAAAATGTTCGTAAATAACTTTTTAGACCTTTGTATCCTGCTTATGCGTACCTATCGTAGTTTTCAAGTTTCATTAAAAACGGTTCATTCATTTCGAAAAACAAGGGCTTAAAAGTTTGTATGAAATGCCGTACGGCGTAAACGCTCTTAAGTGTGGGTTTAGGTCACACGTGCTATAAAATAGTATACGATACGTGTGACTTAAAGGGTCCATTATTGCACGGCGTAAACGCCATGTACTATATTGAGACTCGCACAGGAAGATCACGAATTACACCAAACACAGTTATAGAAACATAAAGAAAAGTAGAGAAATATAAGAAAAAAAAAGAAGAAGCGAAGCATAGGATTGAAAATAAACCTAATAAGCACAGCAGGTTAACAAATAGATTCGTGCTCAAAGTTAGAATATGGCTACCTCGCAGACAAAGTTTCACAGAGGGTAAAACTTGCTAAAGTCCCAAGTTCGGTGATATTAGGTAACTTAGATGCAGCTAAGAACTAACCTATGTTCGGGATGCCAGTCGAACAATAGGGTATGAGAACGGGTTCCCGAAAGGTGCTAAATACAATATTATAGGTTAGTGGGAGTATGATGTTTCTTGGATATTAGTTTGCAATGTAATTTTATTGTAGGTACATTTAAACATAACATACTCGTATCTTCACGCCTGTATTCCCCGTAGAGTTACGCAGAGGTGTACCTGTAGTATATAATTATATATATATAGTATATTTATATATATTTCGCTTGTTATTTTTAAGTCCCCTCTGATAGGGGCGAGCATATTTTGTCATCAATAGGGCACAAATCCAGACTCCGGGCTAATTTATTTATATATACTTTATTGTACACCAGAAAATACATAACAAAAAAATACTATTATGAATACAAAACATACAATGGGCTTCCACTGAGAAGTTCCAGATTGAAAAACTCAATAACACTTTGCCCAATTTGCGAATCGAACAGGACCCAGGACTTCATGCTCAGCAGAAGCGTTTACACGACTAACGAGGCACTCCTTTATAATATCTGATTCCTAACACAAAGTGGCCATTCTCAGAATTCGACACTGGTATAAATAAAAAACGCAGAATTCGATGAAAAATGGTAAGTGTAACGATAAAATATAATACGAATCCTGACTTGGTAATTTTTAGGGTTCCGTAACTAAAGGGTAAAACGGGACCCTATTACTAAGACTCCACTGTCCGTCTGTCTATCTGTCACCAGGCTGTATCTCGCGAACCGTTATAGGTAGACAGTTGAAATTTTCACAGATTCTGTATTTCTGTTGGCGCTATAACAACAAATAATATAAATAAAATAAAGTTAAAATTTAAAGGGGTATAAAAGAAACGTTTTTTTTCGGTATTTTATGCCTTGTGGTATGGAACCCTTCGTGTGCGAGTCCGACTCGCACATGGCCGGTTTTTTATGTTCCTGAAAACTTCGAAATGTTTTTATTTTGTTGATTCTTCAGACAATCGTTGAAAAAAAGGGCTAACGAAATATTCAGTCGAAATTCTATATTTTTGTTTACAAAATATTTATGATGAAAATAAACTTTACGTAATCTGAGCTTGACTTATATAATTAAACAGAGAAATATAAAAACTTGGAAAACTTAAAATAGGTTGAGGAAACGGGACGCCCACATCACAGTAAAAATAGGCCAAATGACCTAATTGAAGACTGTTCGTCAGCTTTGTATTATTTCGAGGAAATTACGAGACCTTTTCGAAAAGCATTCATTCCTTTATTAAAAAAGTTTTGTGTATTTTTAGGACACCGATTTGTGTTACACGTACCTAATTATATAACCGTTGAGCATTATTTTGTTTATCTACTGAGCGTCTTTTGTACCCCTTTGTTGGCATTTTGGTTAGGCTTTGTGAAATCGTGGAAAAGACGAAAGCTGTGCTTAATTATGAATAAACATTTTGTTGGTTTAACGTTGAACTTACTCTCCAATTTTACTACTCAGCGTTTATCCGAGAACGTAATGTTAATTCAAGCATTGATATTCTTGAAGAACTTAAGGTGAAAGCACCCGGGAATCCCGCGAAATACAACCAATTTTTTAGAAATTTCGTGAAATCATATTTTGATCAACGTGCTGTTTGACACTGACCTGCAAACCGCAAAAAAGTGTAAGAAAATTGCCCGGGCTACTTTAACGGCTCCTTCAAACAGGTGCGACACGACACGCGACACAAAGGCACCACAAGTCGCGGAACGAGCGGTGCCTTTGGGTCGCGCGCGATTATATCGCGTGTCGCGCCTGTTTGTAGGAGCCTTAACATTTCCTTCCGCCGCTTCCTAACCAAAAGCAATCGTCGCGTTCCTATGTCACTTGCGATGAACTGGGACGCGCGGTCGCGCAGACATGTGAACGCGACGATCGGTTTTGGGGTCCTAAGAAAAACAACAGTTTTTCTGTAAATGTCATGCAACAAATACCTTAGAATTATTGAAATAACCATTTCCATTATATAACACAAACGTCAAGGGTTTACAAAAGGACAGCTACACATATTTTTACTTAGCAAACAATTTCAGTACAACTTGGACATGTAGCTCCGAATACAAACTAGGTCGGATTAGGGTTCATTGATACATCCCTGGGTCTATTCCTGAAGGGTATGTGAAGGGAAGAACGCAGGCATATGTGAAGGGTATGTGATATCTTTAAATATAATAAATCTGTAAGAAGGGTCCAGATGAACTTTGATTTATTCTCGTGGTCCAATTTCGGGGATTGGTTTACGTCATATTTTTTTGTCTGTGTTGTTTTTTGAGGGAAAAAGGTAATAAAAGTTTCAGCTTTGTTGTGACTGAAATGGGTGGAGGATGACTTAACTTTTATGTTGTTTAAGGCCATCCTTCAGTAAGAATCAACCTTTTTGTTATTTTGACCTAGAATAGTTATATTTAGTTTCATGCTTGGCATGACTGCATAAGGTTTGTTGACCGAGTCCCAAATGTCGAGACGTACGGAGGTTTTCGATATCGGAAAACGAGTTATGGGACTCAAATGGAGTTGGACAGGTCTTGTGGCAAGGGGCATTGATAACAGGTGGAATAAAGGCTCCTACAAACAGGCGCGACACGTGATATAATCGCGCGCAACACAAAGGCACCGCTCGTTGCGCGACTTGCGGTGCTTTTGTGTCGCGTGTCGTGTCGCGCCTATTTTAAGGAGCTTTAAGGCAGTGATCGAGTGGCGTGCAAGGACTGGAAGACGAAGTGTCGGTCGTCAGGCGACAAGAACCCATATCACAGATAGAACTTGGATGAGGCTGGCTTAGAAGCGTGGGACCCATTCTGAGCATAGCTCCAATGCATGAAAAACGAGACCTATGCTCAGAGTGGGTTAAGTCAGGCTGGGGATGATGATGATAATATTTCGTTCTTAATATTTAGGTACTTCCCTACTTCTTAAACCTTTTTAACTAAGTAAGCATGCCATTTAACAACCGCTGAAAAAACTTTAACACTTATCTCCAGAGGAAAGTTACAAAAATGATTTGTGAGGACGCACTTAAGACAGCGGGATAATCCATTATTCCTTTTGAAATTCTTCTTAGTCAAAGTATATCCTTTCAAGATTCAAAAGCCAGAGGAAAAGAAAGCCAAAAGGATGCCACAATGAATAGAACGACATCATAAGAATAAGTGCAATATTTCGTGCATTGTGTGTGCTCTAGCAAAGAATTCAACAATGCAGCTAAACCTATAAATAATTGCGCTTCTACGAAATGTATGGATACATTAAGTAGCTTTTATAGAATGGAGATGGAAGTGCTTGTCTGGATCTATTCATATTCATATTTGAAGTTTTTAGTTTCGGGATCGTTAACTACATTATTTGTATTTTAGTTATTGTTCTCTGTGTACAGAACGCGTAACAGAATAAATCAAGACCAAGCGGGTCCAATTTGAATATTAAATTATTAAACTAAAATAACATCTGTAATTTAATTTTGTTAAACCAAACCGTGTCTGTAAAACCATTTTTAATTAAGTATAAAGTTGTCCTGACTAAACGAAAAACGGTAAAAAACGTAAAGTCGGTTGGGCATTTAAGTAAGCCTTATTTCTCGGAAATAAGGCTTAAATTACTTTAAGGGCTGATTTCTCAACCGACTACGATAATGTTTATTCGTGGAATAAAATTGACGTCTGACAGGTTTAATATGGAAGAGCTGTCAAAAATTCAAAATTATTCCTCAGATAAAATAGATTTTATTAGCTTGCTAAGTTGCGGTGGTTCTAATTTAAGTTATATAAAATACTAGCTATTGCCCGCAACTTCGCCCGCGTGGAGGTCGGAAATAATTCCACGGGAATGTACTACCGGGATTGAAAGAGTCCTATGTTTTAAACCTGGTTATAAACTATCTGTGCGCCAAACAGCTTTCAGCTGTTTTTGCGTGACTGAGTAAAAATCATCTAAACATTCACATTTAGGTATAACTAGCTTCTGCCCGCGACTTCGTCCGCGTGAAATTCGTAATTTCCCCAAAAAATTTCGAAAATTATGTATAATTATGATCTTTTTCATTTATTTCTAGATAAATAAGTATTCGGGCCAATTTTTAGGTTTACAAAACAAATGAAGAAAGAATATGGGGATAAAGAATATGGGGATAAGAAAGAATATGGGAAATAGGCCTTTGCCCACCAGTGGAACAATAATAACGAAAAAGAAAAAATAACAAATAAATATTGATTTTTCATAATAAACTGGATCCCTGCTTTTCACCCCCAGAGAGATGGAATACGAAAAAATCGTTTGGGGGTGGTCATTATTTAACTGATAGATTATTTATAACAATTTTCGAGTTAATCATGCTACGCAGTAAAATCCTCCTTGTAAAATTAACTACCCCTTTTCCATACCCCGTTAGGGATACATTTTCCAAAAACCATGATACACGTTATGCTTTGCTTATGTCTTAAGTATAAATACTAAGTTTCGAATTAATCGGACAGCTCGTTAAAATTCTTCCATACAAATTTTGACACCCCCCAATCCCCCTCTAATGGGTAGTTTAACAAAAAGCCATACTTTATAATTTACTTAGATAAATATTCGCGCCAAGTTTCAAGTTTATTAACTCGAGGAATAAGATTTTTTATACAAACAAAGTCCCTCCATTTCACCGTCTTAGGGGTGGTATTTCGAAAACCCCTACATACAAACTTTACCTCTTTATAATATTAGTATAGATGATGGATGAGATATTACTAAAACATTTAATTCAAAAAAGCAGTTCGCTGAGCACAACGGTTTCGTACGTAGCCAGTAAGCCGACCGCCCGGCCCGGCTGAGCCGCGCGGTGCGGTATGGTACCTCGCAGAGCTGCCGGCCGCCTTGCGGAGTTATTTTAAAACTATGATATCTCCTAAGATATTCATTGAAATCAAATGCTGTCAAGGGTAATTTTGTTCAAAATTAAATACTTGTGATGAATAACGTATTTATTTGGATAAAGATCAATATCATGTTTATAAAAACACCTTCGCAAGTAATGCATTATTTTAGAACAAATTTGATTACCCTAAAAAAGGTAATGGTTAATCAACCTTAACAGATAGATATATACTGTTGCGGACTTTTTTATAGGACTTTTATAGAGGAACAATTGCGTCCTACATGATTTTTATGTAACTTTAACCGTTTACGCAGCGTACGCAACGGAAGCTCTCAAAAGGAATATTTTTTCCCGTTTTTGCAACATTTTTCATTGACGCTCCGCTCCTTTTGGTCGTAGCGTGATGTTATATAGCCTATAGCCTTCTAAAAAGCCCGTTAAATGGACTATCCAACACAATTTTTTTAAGAATTTTTCAATTCGAACCAGTAGTTCCAGACCGCAAAATTATTATTTTTTTTTTTGTATATATACTTTTCCGGGATAAAAAGTACCCAGTGTGGTGCCCAGGATATTAAAGAATAATTATACCAAGTTTCATCGTAATCTAACCGGTAGTTTTTGCGTGATGCCTGAACAAACAGACAGACAGACAGACAAAAATTTTTTTAATCACATTTTTGGGTTCGGTGTCGGTATAGTAACACCCCCTGCCATTTATTTTTTTGATATTTTCAATGTACAGAATTTTCACTTCTACAGATTTATTATAAGTATAGATATTATTAATAGACATTTTTCCTCTTTTTATTCCTTTGTAATAATTACACACAGTACTATTTTTATTTTTTATATCTAAAAGTGTTCCCCGTTTTAGCCTTAGCTGGTTCCAGGCGTCGGAGGAAAACGGGTCAGTGTGGTGTTATAGGTAAAGGCTCCTTCAAACAGGCGCGACACGACACGCTACACAAAGGCACCGCAAGTTGCGCAACGAGCGGTGCCTTTGTGTAGCGCGCGATTCGCGTCGCGCGTCAGCTTCTGCATGTGGCTTTCAACCGGTGACTTGGTGTAGTCCCTAAAAAGTACACGTGTAGGCACTTTGGTGCTGCACGTGTATACAGAAGCTTTGCTGAGTATTTTTAAGAAAATAGGCAGAAATTATATTGTAATATTTATATGTCCTGTATGACCAAATGTTCATACAGCTGGTCATACACGACGTCAAGTTACGACGTAGTCGACGTCGTATCTTTTGGTTCATTTACGTATGAGTGTAAACGAAACAAAAGGAGTAGGTATCTAAAGATCGTAGCAAGTAGCGTTTCATAGTTTCTGCCTGTTTTGTGTATGTATATCGTAATACTAGAATGGATTTTCTATTATATATTTTTAAGAGTAAAAAGATTTCTGATACAAGAATATTGTGTCTGGAAGTAGGTTTCTCTAAAGGTGCATCCACACCGCAGTTACTTTTTGTGGAGCAACAGAATGCAACACGATAACATTATGTAACATTCTTCAACTTTACAAATAACTTTTTATTATCGGATGTTGCCTACTAAATATTGATAAAGAAGTCTTGCATATACGGCCCACAATATTCGTCTCTATCACTGGGTTAGCATTTTTTTTTCTAGCCTGTGCTGTCCCACTCCTGGGCAGAAGTCTCCCCCCACTCCATCCATCGTTCGCGATCCCGCGCGTCCTTCTTCCAGTTTTGATGGAACCTATCCAGCTCGTCCCGCCATTTCCTACGCGGTCTACCGGGTTAGCAGTACTAAAACATTATGTTGTCACTGATGACAACATAATGTTTTAGTACTGCTAACCCATAGACTACACTGGGTGGCCAAAATGTCAACACAATCGTTCTACGGGAAGTGAGCGAAAAATCTACCCCCAGATTCGAATAATTTAATTATAAATATTTTTATTTCTGGAAGTAGGTTTCTTCAAACATTTCATATTCATCATATTTTAAAAACTAGACGAGGACAGCGTTTTCTATCTGACTACTCTGAGTAGAAAGGCCGAAACAAACTCAGAGGTCACTGTCTCTTTTAAAGTCAGACGTCCTCTTGGTCAGATCATGTGAAGACCGTGTAGATTGGTGTCTGAAATGGTCTTTTCAGGAAAGAACCACACGGATTGAGTGGACTTGTCCAGTAAGTTTAGATAGCTAGGTAGGTACAAAAACAAAAGAAAACTGAATAAAGTTGTACTTAATTATTATCGTCAAATCCGTAAAATTAATTTAATAATTCATCGCGAAACCAAGTAACTTCAGAAGTTAGTAAAGCTAGCTTAATTTTAGTGCCGATCGTCGTGAAACTTAATTATTCAGATTTGACAGGTAAGCACTTATGTAGACTTCGAAATTATGGAAAGTTACTGTCTATTCAACATTATTTACACCAAAGTATCGATTCGGGAAGCATTTGAACTAGATTGAAGGGTGATAAGGGTGCTCATGGAGCTGAAACGTGACCCTAATTGGTGGCGGGTCCGAGTCATCCACCATTGTCGGATTCCGAGTTGCCGGGAGATTGATGACGCCAAACTTCGTATATAGAGCTGTTTTTGGGAAAGGAATCCCTTTCTGTTCGAATTGTTTGGAGAAGAAATGGGTCTAATTGTTTTCAACCATTAGACTTGTGCGAAGATAGATTTTTTGCTAAATGACCCAAATACTGCCACTGATTAAAACGTTGTCAAAAAGTTCGCTCGGAAAATACTTTTTGGCTTTATAGAATCTTATTTATCCCCAAGAATTATTCTGATATAAAGCTTTATTACGAAAAGCCGCATAACTTATCCAATAATATCCAAAAAGCCGTTTTATTACAGTCTCCGCGGTTATTATTTCTTTGTGTACTGGAAGTCATAAATACTACGACATCTACGCTCGGTTGCTCCGAAACACAATTTATTAAGCGGCACGAAGCGACTTGTGAATCTATGGGACTTATCTGGCCAGTTTCGTTGAGGTTAACAACGAATAAACCACTAAATGCCCTCCTGGGGGCCCACTAACTTTAGTGATTTACTGCCCTTACAGGGATAAAGTTGAGCACCGCAAGTTGTTCGAAAGTATTTATTTAGTCATCACATTTAATTAAATATGAATTTTCAGTTATTAATATTCATAAAGTCGATGTTTTAACGCTTGTTTCTATTAAATAATGTTCCTCAGTATACCTTTGATAGACTGTCTGTCTACACATGAATATGCAGTTGGAAATAATATAATTATATCTCATATTAGCTTGTTCGTTATTTTTATTACCTTCATATCATTAGAAATTTATCGTGTTGCAGACTTTTATATTTGATCTCATTAATTTTTACGTGGAAAGCAATCGTAAGGGTAATGAAAGACAAATATGTATGTACCTATGTATAATATTAAGTATTTATCTTCATTCTGAAAATAGAGTGGTTTATTAGTAAATGGTGAACAACCTTAAGTAATTAGCAATTAGCTTCCATGGTAGGTATAAATACAGAGGGAGGGAGGGGCCCGTGGCTAAAAAGAGGGAGGGAGGGGCCCGTGGCTAAATATAAACAGCCGCACAGATCGATAGATCAGGTTAAGCTACGCTTGCCGCGGTTGGTCCATGGATGGGTGACCATCTTTACATACCAAGACCCCTCCGCGCCTCGGAAAGCACGTTAAGCTCACAAAGATCCACAAATGACAGCCAGGACCGACGGGTCCCGGCTGTCATTTGTGGATCTTTGACAGCCGTTACGGGTAGTCAGAAGCCCAAAATCTGACAACCAGTCTTACCACGGGGTATCGCATTACCCATTAACTGGTTGTGGAGATCAGATGGGCAGTCGCTCCATGTGAAATACTGGTATTCCAGCTGCATCCGGTTAGACTGTAAGCTCATTCCAACATAGTTGGGAAAAGGCTAGGCAGATGATGATGGTAGGAATAAAAACAAAAAAAACTTTTTTGATCTAAATGTAGGCTTATTAACATAGCATAATCATCTGATAATGGCTTCCACTGCTAGGCCACAGAATCTCTGAGAGGGAGGAGTAAATGCACTGAAAGAAATAAGCAGTAAATAAAAATGAAAAAAACATTGATCTGAACTGCTTTAAGGCTCCTGCAAATCGGCGCGACGTGCGGTGCGACGCGAATCGCGCGCGACACAAAGGCACCGCTCGTCGCACGACTTGCGGTGCCTTTGTGTCGCGTGTCGCGTCGCGCCTGTGTGTACGAGCCTTTAAGCGGTTCCTTATGAGCCTTATGTTCAAAACAGTATTTTTTACTGATCCGAAAACAGTTAAATCTTGAGGCAAAATGTTACCGTCATGACAGTAAACTTTAACGTTTGAAGTACTCGTAGCTAAAAGGTCATAAAATTAACTGTTTTATTCATTTGGTGATATCGTTCAAACCATTGAAATTTACTTTTCTTTTTTTTTTTTTTGTTGATTCTTTCAATCATTAAAAGTTACAGTTACTAAACAATTCTTCTTAAAAAAAATCCTAATTCCGAAATCTTAATTTCCTAATTTTCTTCGTATAAAGTAAGTAAGTCTTATTGAAATCACTTTGTGATGTAGTAAGACATTATTTTTTTCAGTGTGTAGGCGTACTTTTCAAAGAAACAACACCAAACTGCGGTATTATAGTTGCAAAAAAGAAAGAATGTAATGAATTCATTGGATATGGTAACAAATTGTCCGATAGTCACGATTGGCCGGTTCAGAAATATTTAATTCGAATGAATACCCACATTTATTACGGGGGAATTTGATCTCGTGCCCTTTACGTGAGTTGAAACCGAAAAAAGGGTGTCTCGGATTCGTATGGCCAAGCGCCCCCCAGCTATCGAGTTCGTGTGTGATATTGATGGGGCTTCACGGCCTCATTACAGACGGATAGTATTATTTTGTTCATTCTCAACTTTCACATTTAGAGCTCCAGGAAACGGAGTCAGTTTCCTTTTCTTTCCTCTACCTTAGATTTATGACAGCTTGCGAAGTGTCAGCACTTTCATTTTGTTTTTTTCTTCTAAGTACAGACGCCAGCACATGAAGCTACTACAATCTGATAAATTTCTTTAATAATAGATTTTCAACTTTATTGCTTAATCATAAGGTTCAAAGTTGATTGGGAATATTTGACAGTTTCGGTTAGCTTGATGTGCTGGCGTCTGTACATACATTTAATTTCTTCAACTTTTCCGCGGCCTTAGTAGATCTACAAATACTCTGACAGAGTAATATCAAACATACGTTGTTGCGAAATATATTTTCAGCTTTCTAATTTCCGGCTGTCAGTTCCCAATGTTCCCAAGTGAAATGTTCTAATATTTGAGGTAAATAATGACGGGGAACTCCTGTATTATATGGAAGTGTTTGATTTATAAAGCACCTACATTCACCATCTAGGTTGTTCTTTTATTTTTTTCTATTGTTAATTTAGTGATATAATTGTACCAAACCTGAATGATACCTAACCTAATATATTTATATAGGTACATACAGTGGCCTCCAAAAAATAGTTGACATTTTTCCACTTCAGCTGTGACACAACTGCAACACCACATTACGATTTAAATTCTAGTGATCCAAATATTTGAACTGCTATAATGTTTTTATTGACTAATTCAACTATATGACAATCAAGTAAACCCTTTTAGGAGTACCTGATATTTTTTTTTATAATAAATCATAATGTCATAATCATAATCACAGCTAAAGTGGAAAAATGTCAACTAACTTTTAGAGGGCACTCTATATAAATACCTTAATAAAGGTTTTATTAGGATTAGGTATCATTTAGGTTTGGTACAATTTAATCACTATTACCAATAGAAAAAAAACAATGAAAGAACAATGTAGACTTTACTAATTGTTACTAATTGTTCAGAGGGGCAAAACTCGTAATTTTAAGAACGTTCAGTCTGATAACAGTCTCAATCCGTCAAAAATACCTCTAATTTCCTTACATTTTGACAAGTTTAAACATTTGTTTGTCACAGAGATGAGACTGCGACTAAATTTTGATCTTTTGAATTACGAGAATTGGCCGTCAGTTGTATTCCGTGATGGGTACTTGGGTGGTGGCTTCTTGAACCCTTTTTTCGCAGCATGGTTTTTTTTACGAAAAACGTTCGTTCATTTTGGTAGAAAAATCCTGCTACCTTGTATATGACACGGTTCTATGGTATACGGCGATGGCGCAATGCCGTAGGGCCGCCGCGCCGTGTCGTGAACAAACTTCCATAGTGACTCATACGACTCTGACGATCGTCCCTAAATACAGCGAATAAATCGTGTTTTCTCACGGCAAGAAAACCATGTGTGTATAAAGAGCCTTAGGTACGTGGCAACTACGCATTATTACATTACAGGGTCCCATTAAAATAGATGGACATATTTTAAAATTTTAATTTGTACGTCTAGCTAAAGACATACAAGCAAAAAAAAAAAAACACTGATTAAAGTGATTCTCTAAATAAAATTAATAAAATTCTCCCACTTCTCCCACGACTGACGCCGAATGGCAGGTGGTTGGGGGGAAGAAGAAGGCGGCCAAGGCGGCCAGAAAAAAGGCGCAAAGGCGGCGCCGCAAGGAGCGAGACGTTGCGGCTAGGCTTCGCGCCCCGAAGACCGCGGCTGTAGTGATAACGCTACAGCCGGACGCGGTTAAGAGGGGCGTGACGTACTGCGACGTGCTCACGAAAGCGAGGGAGACGGTGGACCTCCGGGAGCTGGGGATCACTGGGGGCCTCCGGCATAGGGTTACCGCCACTGGCGCCCGCATGCTGGAGATTCCCGGTGCTACAAGTGGCCCCACCGCTGACGCCCTAGCTGAGAAGCTAAGGGCGTCTCTGAATGCGGAAGAAGCTCGAGTCTCCAGGCCTGTCAAGTGCGCAGACATGCGCATACTGGGCCTGGATGACTCCGTAACGGAGGGAGAGGTGGTGGCCGCCGTCGTCAGGACGGGCGGGTGTCTGGCCGAGCAGGTGAAGGCGGGCACCATACGTCCTGACTTCACGGGAATGCGAACCGTAACGGTAAGCTGCCCCGTGACGGCGGCCAGAACAATTGTGGAGGGCCGAAGGCTCCTGGTGGGCTGGGTTTCAGCGCAGGTCAAACTGCTGGAACCCAAGCCTCTGAGGTGCTTCCGATGCCATGTGGGGCACCACGTTGGCGTCCAATGCACCTTGGAGGTAGACCGCAGCACACTGTGCTTCCGCTGCGGTCAGCCCGGACATAAGGCCGGCTCGTGCAACGCCGCACCGCACTGCGTCGCATGTGCGGCTGCTGGCAAGCCGGCCGATCACCGGGCGGGGAGCAAGACCTGCGCTCCACCCGACGGAACCAAGAGGAAAGGCAGGCCCTCCGCCGCTGTAGCCACCCCCACCGTCGCCGCTGCTGCCGCCGCCACCGCTGCCGCCGCCACTGCCGCCACCACTGCTGCCGCTGCCATTGCTGCCGCTGCCATCGCCGCCGCAGCCACCACCACCGTACAGGAGCCCTCTCAGGGGGCCCGGGAGGAGACTGAAATGGAGGAGTAATGGCTCCATTACGCCTCCTCCAGGCGAACATCAACCACTGCGCCTGCGCTCAGGACCTGTTGCTCCAGAGCATGGCGCAGTGGTCGATTAACATTGCCGTGGTCGCTGAGCCGTACTTTGTCCCGCCCAGGGATGACTGGGTGGAGGACCTGAGCGGCTCAGTGGCCATCATTTCGTCGGCCGCCGCCGGCACCCCGTCCCTTGAAAGCGTCAAGAAGGGACAGGGGTGCGTAGCAGCACGGTTCGGAGAGACTGTAGTAGTGGGAGTGTACTTCTCTCCGAGCCGAACTCTCGCCGAGTTCCACAACTCTCTAATAGAGTTGAGTGTCGTCGTCGCTGGAAACCATTCCTTCCCCGTGCTAGTGCTCGGGGACTTCAACGCCAAGAATTTGGCCTGGGGTTCCCGTTACACCGATGTGCGGGGCAGGATGGTGGAAGACTGGGCTCTGGAAACAGGCCTGGTCGTCCTGAATCGGGGTTCTGTTCCCACGTGTGTGCGGATGCGGGGTGAGTCAGTTGTGGACATTTCATTCGCAAGCCCCGCTCTGGCACAGCGTGTTATTGACTGGCGCGTCATGGAGGAGGTGGAGACCTACTCCGATCATCGGTATATCCGATTCGACGTCTCCACCCAGACCTCCAGCGCGCTGGTCCAACAGGCCCCGAGTGGTCCGCGGTGGGCGCTGAAGCAGCTGGACCGGGAGCTTCTCCTGGAAGCCTCGATCGTGCAGGCCTGGGTGACATCACCGGACAGGCCTGCCGATATTGATGATGAGGCGGAGTGGTTCCGGGAGGCCATGTCCGAGATATGTGACGTGGCAATGCCCCGAGTCCGGCCAGGACGCGCCCGACGTCAGGTGTACTGGTGGTCGCAGGAGGTGGAGGCGTTACGCAAGGCGTGCGTCGACGCGCGACACCTGTACACCAGGCACCGCAGGCTCCGCATCCGCCCTCCGGATGCGGAAGCCACGGAGGCGGAGCTGTACGAGGGGTACAGAGCGGCGAAGACCGCCCTCCATGAGGCTATCCAGCGGGCCAAGTATACGGCCCGCGAGGAGATGCTGGAGACTCTGAACAGAGATCCGTGGGGGCGCCCTTACAAAATGGTGCGGAATAAACTCCGCACCTGGGCCCCCCCGCTGACGCAGAGTCTCCGCCCCCAGCTTGTGGAGGAGGTGGTGAGCGCTCTGTTCCCTTCACGGGGGGAGCACACTCCCCCGTCTATGGCTCCGCCACTTGCGGTGCCCGAAGCGGACCACATGGACGACGACGACATCCCCGAAGTGACCGGGGTAGATCTGAGAGCGGCGGTAGGAAGGCTGAAAGCCAAAAATACCGCCCCAGGACCCGACGGCTTGCCAGGTAAAGCCTGGGTCCTGGCCTCGAGGGTTCTCGGGCCTCGACTGGAGGCGCTCTTAAGCGCATGTATGGAAAGAGGCCAGTTTCCACTCCGTTGGAAGACGGGTAAGCTGGTCCTCATTCAGAAGCCAGGGCGCCCTGCGGACTCTCCGTCCGCATACCGGCCCATCGTGCTGCTCGACGAGGTGGGCAAGCTCTTTGAAAGAGTAATTGCGGGCCGCCTCGTCGGGCACCTGGTGAGGACGGGGCCGGATCTTGCGGACAGCCAGTTCGGCTTCCGCAAGGGGCGCTCGACGGTGGATGCCATCATGCGCGTGAGAGCCCTCACGACGGGGGACGCGGTGTCCCGGGGTGGGGTCGTCGTGGCGGTGTCACTCGACATCGCCAACGCGTTTAACACCCTGCCCTGGGGCTGCATTGGGGAGGTATCACCGGGTGCCGACCTACCTCCGTCGAGTAGTCGGGGCGTATTTGACGGACAGGGCCGTCATCTACCCCGGTCGCGATGGGGAGTGGAACCGGCGAGAGATGTCGTGCGGTGTCCCACAGGGATCGGTTCTGGGGCCGCTCCTGTGGGACATCGGTTACGACTGGGTGCTGCGGGCCGACCTCCCTGATGGCGTCAGCGTGGTTTGCTACGCTGACGAAACGCTAGTCCTGGCGCAGGGGAGGTCGCATCAGGCGGCGGCCGACGCGATGACACGCGGGGTTGCGATAGTCGTGGAGAGGATCCGGCAGTTGGGTCTCGAGGTGGCATTGCACAAGTCCGAGGCCATGTCGTTTCATGGGCCCCGGAACACGCCACCATCGGGATCCCAACTAACTGTAGGAGGGGTTCACATCGGCGTCGAGACGACGATGAAATACCTGGGTCTCGTCCTCGACAGCCGGTGGAACTTCGTCGAGCATTTCCGACGTTTGGCTCCCAAACTGGAACGGGCCGGGGCCGCCTTCAAGCGGCTCCTGCCCAACCTGAGGGGGCCAAACGCCTCCTGCCGGAGGCTTTACGCGGGGGTCGTGCGGTCCATGGCCCTATACGGGGCCCCGGTGTGGGCGCGTTCACTGCGGCGGCGAGCCGCCCATTATTTGAACGCGCCCCAGAAGGTGGTAGCCGTTAGGCTGATTCGGGGGTACCGCACGATCTCGGGCGAGGCGGCAAGCCTCCTTGCCGGACTGCCGCCATGGGATCTGGAGGCGATAGTCCTCGCGCGCCTGTATGAGTGGCGCGCGGAGGCACTACGCCGGGGGGAAACTCCGCTTCCGCAGCAAATTGCGGCGGAGCGGACGGACCTCCGGCGCGATCTCATGGCGGCATGGAAAGAGCGACTGTCGCAACCCAGCGCAGGGCACGCCACGATAGCGGCGGTAAGACCCCTCTTTGAGGAGTGGCTAGAGAGGCGTCATGGCGCCCTCACCTACCGCCTGACGCAGGTCCTCACCGGACACGGAAGTTTCGGGAGGTTCCTGCACATAATCAGGCGGGAGGAAACGCCCGGGTGTCACCATTGCCAGGATCGCCCAGAGGACACGGTGGAGCACACGGTGGAGGTCTGCCCCGCTTGGGCGGAGCACCGCCGTGTCCTCGTAGAGGTGATTGGCAGCGGCGGCGACCTCTCGCGTCCGGGCCTGGTTCAAGCCATGGTCCGGGGCGAGAGGGAGTGGGGAGCAGTCGCCTCCTTCTGCGAAGCAGTCAGGCTAGCGAAGGAGGCGGCGGGACGGCTGAGGGAGAGAGCCTCCCGTCCCAGCCGCCGCGGGAGACGCTCCGGGCGTCGGGAGCCGCGCGACGACTCCCGGCCACCGTAGGCGCGGGCCTGCGGGCGGAGAGTAATGGGTAGCTCACCGTCCGATCAGGACCAGGCCCGTGCCGGACGGCGCGTACGTGTTCCACGCGCGCCTCAAAGAGATGTCAGCAATAAAAGAAGGGGCCCGTAAGGGCCGAAGCCTGCCGGGTCAGCGGGATTGTCCGAAAGGGTTACCGCTGGCCCGGAACATAAAGGGCGAAGGAAGGAACACGGGTGGGTTTTAGTCAGTAAGAGTCTGACACTCCCTTCCGCTCCACCCAGAGCGGGAGGAGTCATTTGATGATTTCCCATCTTGAAAAAAAAAAAAAAAAAAAAAAGTGATTTTATTTTGACCTAAAATAATAAATTGCCGGCACATTAGTGTATTTTCGTTAGCTGATTATTTTTCTTGTAAGTATCTATGCGTTTTTCTTATATGTAGGTATATTTTTTTACCATCCTCCTTTTTTTGGTGGTCTGAATGAATTCTAAAAGTTTCTCCATCTATTTTAATGGGACCTTATATAAAGAGAAATGGCAAGCTGGTCGTTGGTAAGGTTATCATATAATAAGGGCTGGACTGATATGGCGTTGCGCGTTGGGCATTTTTTTAGATATGAAAAACCATTGAACTCGAGCCACTTTTACTGTAAGCAACACCGCGCGTGTTTTGTTTATAAGACGATTAATAAAATACCCGCTTCGGATGTGTTCGGCTGTCCTCGGGATGTACAGTGCGTGCCACGTAAGATGAGACTTGACACACCACGTGGTTTGACATGCGCAGTACACGATTTTAGGTATCTTTAGCGGTATGAGGTCTGAGTGCGGGACGGGACCGGACGTCATAGGGGCGGCGGAAAGAGGCGGGGGAGGCGGGCTCAAGTCTCTTATGTGGCACGCACTGTACTCGGTTTTAATGTATATCCGATATGTCAGTGAGTGATGGCAAAGTATTGTTTTGTTTTCACTTCTGTCGGCACTCCCGGAGTGCCACTGTTTTCTTTTATTATTTAAAATGTTCGTAACAGTGTGAATCACGTTTTAGGTAAAAAATAATTCGAAAAGGTTCCCTGAACATTTTCAATTTCGATAAAAACTGAACTTTCTTTTTCTATGGAATTTTTTAAGAATGATTGAACATTGGAAAATTGAGTTGGCTCTGGTGATGTAACAGGAATTCCTAGTACAAGAGTGCTACACTGATGTTCGTATCTTGAAGTGAAAATAAAATTAAATAAATTACCTACATTAAATTAAACAATGTCATTCAGGTCAGCTAGTTTCTAATATGAGTCGGAAAAACCGGGAATTTTGATATAGTAGGTATCGGATAAGCTTATAAGTTTCTTCTGAGGGACTTACCCTAAAGTTATCATGTAAACTTTAAGGACACTCGTATGTTTAAGACATTAAGCTCGTTTTACACTATGTTTAAAAGTTTTAAGCTTACTTTACTTTATAGTTTCGAGGCTTGCTGAAATCGAAGAAAAGCCTAGGAACTAAGCCGACCGAATTCGGAAAATTAATTTAGTATTAATTTACGTTATTGCCTCGTTGGTCTAGTGGTTGCAAGCGCTACTGCTGAGCATGAGGTACTGGGTTCGATTCCCGGGTCATGCAAAGTTTTATTGGGTTTTCCATTAGGAATTTCTCAGTAGCAAACGCAAGTTTCTCAGAAGCAAAACTGTAGGAAACGTAGTACTACAGATTATTTTTAAATAATAAATAATAATAAACCGAATGATTGAAAATCTCGTATACTCGCCTCACATAATATGGTAAATTATGATAACAATAGACGATGATAATCTATTTTCGTTGTTATTTTATCGTGTAATTAAGCTGTGCTGTGGTCTCGGACTTTGATAAATGGCGCGGCGTCAGAAACATGGAGTAAATAATGAATGGAGTGATCATACGCACAGGAATTGTGAAAAAGTTTGGCGGTGAGAGGGCTGAAAGAACTACGTCAGGCGTATCTATTTCCGAATGTGTTGCAGTAATATCCAGGACTAACAATATGACGGTTGTAAAGGAAAGTAGGTGTGGATTGTGTATGCAAAATCACAGATAGAACACTGTCACCATTACCTAGTTTCTATAACCGGTAACCGGTTCTAGCCGTTAATTTTCCGCTTTAATAAGCGGAGTGTAGTGTGTTTTTATTTTCTTATAATACCTATATAAAAGTTCACATTATTTAGAAATACGATTTACGATGTAAATATCGCTTCATGTTCTTCATACTCTGTGATCAGACCATTGAACCTCGCATGACGGACGGGATTACGCGCAGGGCATCCTCACAGCCACAAAAGGACCCGTGCGTGATCGCCAAGATTACAATCTAATGTTATTTTTATATCTCATATATCTTTTGAGAAACCTTTTATTATTTATTATAGCGTATTGTGCCAAAATGGATTTGGAATGTGATTGTAATTTTGGGTTGAAGGAATTAAATAAAAAGGGAAAATGTGTTGAGTGTGAGTAACGACTGTATTGTGGTCAGATTAGAAGGAAAAAGTGAGAGTTTGTGAGTAAAAGCGAAAAGGGTTTGATGACCTTGTTTCTCGAAATTCCTTTTCTATTTATTACAAACAATCGTATTACTATGGCAGGGACATCAACACGTAAACTGTAACCATGGAATTCAGCACATGATTCTAGCGTCAAAATTATACGTCAGTTAGAAAAAAAATCTGCTATTACAAAAGTGAAAAATGAAGTGTTAGAAAGGTGAAATTTATTTATTTATTTCACGCGACGCAGGCCCATACATAAATACCTTAACCTAAACATACATATTTTTACTATAAAACAGTACTTCACTAGCTAACTTTTGTGCAGTTTAGTTCACAAAAATTACGATTTCATGAAACAGTTATTCTTTGGGGTTACGTGGTCTTAGAGAGTTTTGTTGATGACTTTAATAATTATAATTCTGGAAATAAATATTTGTTACGGCCGCGAATCATATATTAATCAACGTACAACTTAATAGTGACCAGCAAATTGCAAAAAACCTAAAAAAAAATAATTTCGCGGGCTACCCTGGCGCTTTCGCTTTAAGGGGCTTACATGACCTAAAGCGCGGTCACTGTCGGACTGCATAGAAAAGAAAGAGAAGCGCGATGACACAACGCTGGTAATGCAAAATATGAAGCAATTATTTTATTACAAAAAATCTATTGTTTGGACTAAAAAATTAAAACACTAGTATTTTTGTGTGTTGCTTGTAGAATAATCTTACAAAAAATCATAATGATTGTATGTATATTAGTATGGTTTTTTTTGTAAATAGAAAGTTTTAGAGGTATCTTCATGATTTTTTTTATCGTATCAAATTAGTTGTATTATATTTTCAACATACTATCTACCTAGCATATATCCTGAAGAATATCATATATTTTTCTGATTTTATTTACTGTAGTCGATCATATACTTTTATTGTTTCGAAAACTTGCGTTTTTCGTGTTTAGGTCCTGTAAGCCCCTTAAACAAACAACATTTTCAGTAAACTATTAACGTTTACGTGTCCATTGCGAATACGCAGTATTAAGGTGCTTATTAACGGTAGAACGTGGTTGTAATTGGATATTCGACTTAATCAGACCGAATTCAGTCGTAAAAACCTATAAGCAAAGCGTTTTAGTAATACTGTTGCCCCGAACTTAATTAATTAGTTGGGTCTGTTTGAAAAGGCCTCAGGTAGTTGACCACAGTGAAGGTAACTAAACACTATTATATTATAAACTAGCTTCTGCCCGCGACTTCGTCCGCGTGAAATTTCTTGTTTAAAATAAATAACCTCATAAAGATTGATATAGGGAGTTGAAGTTTGTATGGAAAATACCAAAATTCACGCAGACGAAGTCGTGAGTGAAAACTAGTTTGTATAGGTATATATAAAGGCCTCTTTTGCTTGAACTTCGTTTTTAAAATATAAATCCTGGTGTGTGTGTGTGTGTGTGTGTGTTGTGTTTGATTGTATCGTGAGTAATTTACGAGCAGTTTCCTCGATAGAGGTTTCTATTTACCCGGCCAAAAGTTTATTTTCATCATTTTAGATGTTATTTTATGTCTGCTACCAGCTTTTTCCTAGTAACTACCAAACTACCAAAAATAGATTTATTTGTAACAGAAACACTAGCATACAAAAATATGATTGACTCTAATAAGAACAATCATCAGGGCGACAGTTTGATTCCACTTTGGTTCTGCTTAGCCCTGAATCCTCTAAGCACACTGTTGGAGGATTCAGGTCTCGACCAGCCGATAGCCCAGGCTCTTGGCTGAAGAGTGGTCAGGTCATATCTCACCACCTCTACATGGCTTATTTGAAACTCTTTGCCCCCAACAAATTGCGACTGATGGAGCTACTGAAGGTAACTGAAACTTTCTGTAGCGCCATCAGAAGGAATTTGGTGTAGACAAATGTGAGGGGAGATTATGGAATCCGAGGGAATTCAACTCTCTAAATTCAGACCGTAAACCGGGTGCATTTCCCACCAATCATCAGTGGAAGTGCCGGGGTCGGCGCTTTTTAAATGCGAAGACCCTCCACAACTGCGAGTTGTGAAGTAGGTCAAGGGCCTGCTTCAGAAGGCAGTACAGGAGTAGGTACTGCCTGCTGCCATATCGAGGACGATACGGCTTGTATTGTGAGGAGGATGTGTGATGATGATGCTCATCTCGGCCGCTTCGGCTTGCTGGTTGGAGCCGCTACGGTTCGCACGAGTGCCTATGCTTCGTTATAGCGGGCGGGGGTTGCTCTCCTTTCGCGCCTTTGGTTTTATATACACTAGGGGTAGCAGCCAAAAGACTACGTGAAGTCGAGGGTGCCCCGATTTGGTTTTGGAAAAGATTGGACCTATTCAAACCATGAAGTGTCCTCCAGTGGCGGACAACGAGAATAATTTTTAAAAGTTGTTTCGCTGTCACCCAGTGGTGGCTAAACAAGTGGTGGACATCGGGAATAATCGGTAATCGATGACTTGACAATTATACCTACTGCTAATATTCATGAAAAACGAATATGATTTATTAATTTAATTGTTGAATAAAAAAGTTTGATGGTATTTGATGGCTAATTTTGAGACTGGAATTTGATTTTATTAGCAGACAAATGTTGAATCTCTAAAATATATAAAGTAGTCCACTTACAATATTTGTCGTCTGAATCATATCAATTTACGTTCGCAAATTTACGCTGCTTTTTGACGTGACAACGTCTAATAAATCGATGAAGCTGGTTGCACTCACGAAAAAACATGACTCATGTAGCGTTACCTCGCGGCCTCGCTCTGTAGCGTTCCATGGCGGCTTGAAGTGCAAGCGAATATTAACAAATGCAATGCAACTATTCCATCAGTATTTTCTTATGACGTTGTCACGTTCAACTATCGTCAGTAAACGGACTTTACAGACAACCGATTTTTTTTGAGGTTCTGAATCAGCCTTGTTAGAGAGCGAATTGCAATTTAATTTAATTAATAAAATATAAGCTGTTCTATTAACTCGTTGCCTACATACAAAAAAGACGTTAGTTTGTAGGTGCTAAAGAAAACTTTTGTTTGCACTTATAATTTCCTTTTAAAAATGTATGTTATGGAACTACAAATTATGAAAATAAAACCATAATAAGATAATAACATTTAATTACGAGCACAGAACAGAAACAGACGGCAGATAAATACTCAGCGTGATTTTGGTACGTGGGTATGTGTGTGTTGTTATCTAACAGTTATAATACAACCGTGTTAATAAGTTTTATCCCCCAGTGGGTAGTGACTTCTCAGTCCCCTAGTTATGAGACATTTTCTCCTAAAGCTATTGCAAAGTATGTCGTAGTTCTGCGGTAATTCTATTTGTGAGTGTTAATGAACGGTTACTTTTCCCAAGGTGGTCGTAAAAGGCGGTTATGTTGTTGCCACAGTGTTAAATTACTTTGTTGGTGGATCACCCGCTACTGTCATTCGGTACATTCTGTAAAAATCTCAACGCGAAAACTAGGTGTAGTCATTTCATTGATTGGGGGGGGGGGGGGTTACATTATTGCATATTGTTAATCGTTCGGCTGTAGTTCTAGGTACCTAGTGCGAAAGGCGTGATATTTGTTCAGTTTATTATGTAAGAATTTTTTTGCTAAGTATAGAAAAAGTAAAGTAAATAATGATCTCAAAAACAGAGAACATTTTGACAGGAAAAATTGCCCCTTCCTTCGTAGTTACATTGTGAATTACGATTGGGGTTCACATTTATCCTTCGTTGTCTAAAGCCTATTATTATCTAGCAATGTATCAGGCTTCTTATGTCTAAAAGCGCGATAGACGCATAAAAACCGGGC
This sequence comes from Luperina testacea, assembly GCA_927399505.1. Taxonomy (NCBI): domain Eukaryota; kingdom Metazoa; phylum Arthropoda; class Insecta; order Lepidoptera; family Noctuidae; genus Luperina; species Luperina testacea. Next base: position 7,919,274 of record OV656768.1, on the reverse strand, counting down.
AAGAGCGAGCCGGTCTCGCTCATCGAGGGTTCCACACCATCATATGTTTTTAATTTTCATCGGCGAGGCCTATGTTCGACAGAGAATTTTAACACTGCACGCAGCGGTGTAGAATATTGCAGTTTTAGGTCAGCACCATTTCTTGACCAATAGTGGAACTAATTAACTTTTGGTTTTCTGAAAAAGTGTGCTATTTAGTGACATCGTTTTATTTTTCCAGTAATCTTTACATAAATAAAAAAAACATGTTTGAGAATGTGCAAACTGCGCTCTTTTATAATAATATGATACCCCACATGGCCCTAGTAGCCCTACTTTGAATTTTTCACACCCCTTTCAGTCCCTGTTGCAAAATACATACATATATAATATATTTTCATTTCTTTCTTATTTGCAAAATAGTTGGGCAAATGTCATCTAAAACTATTCTAAATTTCAAATTGATAGCATTAGAGATATCCAGTTGTGACAGACAGACAGACAGACCGAGTCTCACCATAAGGGTTCCTTTTTACCATTTTGGTAGGGAACCCTAAGAATGCATGTTTTAGAAACAATAAAAGTATATGATCGACTACAGTAGGTAAACAAAATCAGAAAAATATATGATATTCTTCAGGATATACGAGTATGCTAGGTAGATAGTGTGTTGAAAACATAATACAACTAATTTGATACGATAGAAAAAATCATGAAGATCCCTCTAAAATTTTCTTTTTACAATAAAAACCATACTAATATACATAAAATCATTCTGATTTTTTGTCAGATTATTCTACAAGCAACATACTAAAACACTAGTGTTTTAATTTTTAAATCCAAACAATAGATTTTTGTAATTAAATAATTGCTTCATATTTTGCAATAAATTACCAGCGTTGTCATCGCGCTTCTCTTTCTTTTCTATGCAGTCCGACAATGACCGCGCTTTAGGTTATGTAAGCCCCTTAAAAATATTGTGCGTCCCAAATATAACAGAAGCTAAATGGCGTATGTAGGCGTGCACGTGATCAATCACGTGGACAACAAGACGTATGATACGCGGACTGGAACTGAGATTCGAGAACGGAATACAATTTGCGAAGATCTGTAGTGTGTTTTTGTGTTCGAGACATATTGGATATTCTTAAAAAAAGCTCAAGATTTATGTGAAACAATGCTTGGCATTTTTCTGAATGGAATATGTTTGTTTAGTTAAAGTAAATCAGCTTTTTTGTTTGTATTTGAAATTGAAAATACGCCAGAGTATTGTACTGCCCGCGAAATTCAAATATTCTTACTCTTTTTGCAATGCATGCAGGCCACTGACCTCTATTAAACAAGTCATCATCATCATCATTTCAGACGAATGACGTCCACTGCTGGACATAGGCCTCCCCCAAGCACCTCCACTTCGACCGGTTCTGTGCTTGTCGCATCCAACGGGCTCCTGCGACCCTCACTGGGTCGTCGGACCACCTTCTGGGAGGCCTTCCAACGCTACGTCTTCCGGTACGCGGTCGCCACTTCAGAACCTTTCGGCCCCATCGGCCATCTGTTCTGCGATCAATTAAACAAGTATGTTGGACTAAATACATATAATGAAAGAAATGACAGTTGTTTTTTGTGCCGATTCAAAGTGCCCCACTCGAGTACTGAGGAACTAAAATTCAAATAAATAAAGTTGTGAATGTTCCATGTCGATTAATGTGTCGATAATTTTCTTCAGACAGTGAGTAATTTTAACGTCTTCAAATAAGAAAATTAATGTCGCCAGAAATGTCTGCAATTTGTTTAGATAAGACACATGAGCAAATACTAGTTTCTAATTTCAAAAGGTAAATATTGTAAATAATGTTTGCTTGTTTCTAAAGTAAATACCTAACATCGAAATAAAACTTGCCATCTACAATTCACTGTCTATTTTAGCATTTTCACTTTACTTAAATACTTAATTTCAGATTTTCCACCGACTCAAATAAGCAGTTATGGCTCAACCGTAGTAGTTTTTAGGCAAAATTTTAAGCGTATCCTCATATTTAAAGCTCACAGATCTGAACTCATGCGCTATACCTAACTTTACTTTTGCAGCAATTATTCTATCACATAAAAATGAAGCATTAAAATAACTCTGAGTGACTCAGATTCAGAGACAAACAGGCGCGACACGCACTATAACCGCGCGTGACACATAGGCACCGCTCGTTGCGCGGCTTGCGGTGCCTTTGTGTCGCGCGCGATTTTATTGCGTGTAGCGCCTGTTTGAAGGAGCTTTAATGCGAAGCATTAGAGTACTTTACGATCGATAATTTTTTTCCCTCCTTTTTGCAGCTGTTTCTATTGTTATACTCCTGCTAGTACACAGAACCTACTAAATTTATATACCATTGTACAGATAATTTAATGGAGATTAATACTGTACCTTTAAAAATTGATTTAATGCATTAGAAAAGAAAAAAGTCATCAAAATATTTCTCAAAAAAAATCCCGTCAATCAAGTGTGAAACCTGAAAATACTGTAGCTTGCGAAAAAAACCAATAATTGAGTCAATTTTTTTTAATAGGTTCGTTTCACCCGTAAGGGGGAACCCTATTGAAAATGGATCTTTTATTAAAAAAAAGTTTAATTATGATTAATAATAAACTAACTAATATTTGATATCTTATATTCAGTAGACATACAATAAAATACCTATTTTTCCTTAGATGACCCATCATTTACGCATTGTGAACCTGTCCTGTTTTTCTTTGAGGCTAAATTAGTATATAAATTGGTGTGTAACGTGTTTTTATACAACTTGGGTACAATTTTTGGCTACTCAAAGTCCTCGTAGATGTACTAAAAGCGGTATAAGTTGTTTTCATAATATTATTTATTTATTTATTCCAAATTACGTAAATATCACCTTAACAGCTATAACGCTAATGCAACGTTACTACCACAAAGATACACATACATCTAACTTACATTGCCTACCCAAAAATCCAATATAATCTACCTCATTTGATATGATATTCAACAATCTTAGAAGTAATATTCAACAATATTAGATTTCTTGTGACTAACCAGTTTGGCACATGATATACGAAACGTTTTTATAGTCGAAAAATTCTAATTTCCTAACCTGTCGACTGCAGAAGTGTGTGGAAGTGGCTAGAGATATTGGTAGGTACGTATTTCCCAGAGTTTTTTGTAAGTTATTTTTTTCTTTGCCTTAGATTAGATGTCAGTTTATTTGAGAAACGTCAGGTAAGTCCTAGGTAGTTCTTCAGATGAAAAATAAAAACAATAGAAATGCGAACTAATCCCTCGTTAGAAGCTATTTAACATGTCAAAATTGACTTAAAATTTCTGACGATGAACTCTCTCTCACCTTGAGATTGTTTTTAAAAGAAAATTCAACAACGGGTCACCTAATTGGTAAAATAAATTAAGCGTGAACATGAAAATAAAGTGGGCAGTGACTTACTTCCCTTGGGAACGCTTGTTATTCATAGCCTTACGAACTAATCTTTACTTTTCATTGCAAATATTTGACCAAAAATGTTTTATTCATTCACTTCTTTCCGCAACATTGAAATTAAAATGAATAGAAGGAATTCGGTGAGAATAAAGTTAGTCTAAGAATACTTTTTGAATCAAAAGTGTGTAATTTTTGGATAAATTATTGTTAGAGTCAACTTTATAGGTATTACAGTACCATTTCTGAATGCGAACCAAAGTATATTGTTAATAATTTGGGCAGGCCAAAGAAGTGACGACTATTCCTTAATTTGTGAGTTCTTGTTTCTTTTTCAGGCTTACTCTTATGTTTATATGATAAAAAATATTTTTTCGGTCTTATGTCTGTTTACAGGCCTTTAAAATGAAATAAAATTGTTTATTCTGTAAATATGATATCGGAATATTTTTTACATTTTTTCATTTTTAGTTATAATAAAACTAGCTACACCCCGCGGTTTCACCCGCATAAGTTTTGATCCCGTGGGAATATCGGGATAAAAGTAATCTATGTGTTAATTCCGGCTATAAACTGTCTCTTTGCCAAATTTCATCCAAATCCATTCAGTAGTTTGTGCGTGAAGAAGTAACAACACACTCACAAACTTTCGCCTTTATAATATTACTAGTATTTGGGCGTTGCGCGAGCTGCAAGCAGCTCGCGGGGTCGTGTTTTTGAGGAGTATTCCTTACCCTTGTAAAAAGTATTTGGGCGTTGCGCGAGCTGCAAGCAGCTCGCGGGGTCGTGTTTTTGAGGAGTATTTCTTACGATGGGGGGAGAGAGGGGAGTTTTGAAAAATGATTTTGACCAACTCTGGGCTTCTTGATATGAATCTGAAAAAAAAAATGTTCCAAGTCTCTTAACTTCCGAGATCTACCTCTAGAGTGGGGGAGAAGGGGGGAAGGGGGGCAACTTTGAAAGATGGATTTTACTTTTCCGAGCCTCCTCTATACGAATCCGTAAAAAAACAAAACCCAGGTTTCTTAATTTCCGAGATACGATGGGGGGAAAGGTGAAGGGAGGGAGAAGGGGGCAAGGGGGGCAACTTTGAAAAATGGTTTTTACTTTTCCGAGCCTCCTATATACGAATCCGTAAAAAAACAAAACCCAGGTTTGTTAATTTCCGAGATACGATGGGGGGAGGGGTGAAGGGGGGGGGGGGAGGGGGGAGTTTTGAAAAATGATTTTGACCATTTCTGGGCCCCTTGATATGGGTGGCAACTTTGAAAAATGGATTTTACTTTTCCGAGCCTCCTCTATACGAATCCGTAAAACAACAAAACACGGGACTCTTAGTTTCCGAGATACGATAGGGATGGGGGAGAGTGAGGTGGAATGGAAAAGGGGAGGTTTGAATTTTGAAAAATGGATTTTACTTTTCCGAGCCTCCTCTATACGAATCCGTAAAACAACAAAACACGGGACTCTTAGTTTCCGAGATACGATAGGGATGGGGGAGAGTGGGGTGGAATGGAAAAGGGGAGGTTTGAATTTTGAAAAATGGTTTTTACTTTTCCGAGCCTCCTCTATACGAATCCGTAAAAAAACAAAACCCAGGTTTCTTAATTTCCGAGATACGATGGGGGAGGGGTGAAGGGGTGGAGAGGGGGGAGTTTTGAAAAATGATTTTGACCAACTCTGGGCCCCTTGATATGAATCTGAAAAAAAAAATGTTCAAAGTCTCTTAACTTCCGAGATCTACCTCTAGAGGGGGGGAGAAGGGGGGCAAGGGGCCAACTTTGAAAAATGGATTTTACTTTTTAGAGCCTCCTTTATACGAATCCGTAAAACAACAAAACACGGGACTCTTAGTTTCCGAGATACGATAGGGAGGGGGGAGAGTGGGGTGGAAAAGGGGAGGTTTGGGATTTTTCCCATACTCGTGAGAGTTACTTCTATACGAATCTGTAAAAATATACCCACCTCCCCCTTCACCATCTGGGAGAACAATTATGTCAGTGAGTGGTAATCGAGCTTTATATAATATAATAACTAGTATTTGGGCGTTGCGCGAGCTGCAAGCAGCTCGCGGGGTCGTGTTTTTGAGGAGTATTTCTTATCCTTGTAAAAAGTATTTGGGCGTTGCGCGAGCTGCAAGCAGCTCGCGGGGTCGTGTTTTTGAGGAGTATTTCTTACGATTGGGGGAGAGGGGGGAGTTTTGAAAAATGATTTTGACCAACTCTGGGCCCCTTGATATGAATCTGAAAAAAGAAATGTTCCAAGTCTCTTAACTTGCGAGATCTACCTAGAGGGGGGTTGAGAAGGGGGGCAAGGGGGGCAACTTTTAAAAATGGATTTTACTTTTCCGAGCCTCCTCTATACGAATCCGTAAAACAACAAAACACGGGACTCTTAGTTTCCGAGATACGATAGGGATGGGGGAGAGTGAGGTGGAATGGAAAAGGGGAGGTTTGAATTTTGAAAAATGGTTTTTACTTTTCCGAGCCTCCTCTATACGAATCCGTAAAAAAACAAAACCCAGGTTTCTTAATTTCCGAGATACGATGGGGGGAGGGGTGAAGGGGGGGAGAGGGGGGAGTTTTGAAAAATGATTTTGACCAACTCTGGGCCCCTTGATATGAATCTGAAAAAAAAAATGTTCCAAGTCTCTTAACTTCCGAGATCTACCTAGAGGGGGGGGGGAGAAGGGGGGCAAGGGGCAACTTTGAAAAATGGATTTTACTTTTCCGAGCCTCCTCTATACGAATCCGTAAAAAAACAAAACCCAGGTTTCTTAATTTCCGAGATACGATGGGGGGAGGGTGAAGGGGGGGAGAAGGGGGGCAAGGGGGCGTTTTGAAAAATGATTTTGACCAACTCTGGGCCCCTTGATATGAATCTGAAAAAAAAATGTTCCAAGTCTCTTAACTTCCGAGATCTACCTAGAGGGGGGGGGGGAGAAGGGGGGCAAGGGGGCAACTTTGAAAAATGGATTTTACTTTTCCGAGCCTCCTCTATACGAATCTGTAAAACAACAAAACACGGGACTCTTAGTTTCCGAGATACGATAGGGGGGGGGGAGAGTGGGGTGGAAAAGGGGAGGTTTGGGATTTTTCCCATACTCGTGAGAGTTACTTCTATACGAATCTGTAAAAATATACCCACCTCCCCCTTCACCATCTGGGAGAACAATTATGTCAGTGAGTCAGTCAGTCAGTGAGTGGTAATCGAGCTTTATATAGTATAATTAAGTGTGATGTGATATACGAGTGTATAATATATATATATATTATATTAAGTACGGAGTAGGATTAGTAGGATAGGATTTAAGAGGAAAGCAAGGAGGAGTGTAATAGGAGAAGAGGCCTAATATTATGTGTGCGACTACTAAAATGATTAAAATTTAGGCAAAATTTATGAACTTAATGAAACACGAAAGCGAGAGATATAAACTGAATCATTATCCTGGTTTTAATTAAACTAATCAGAATTCTGAATAGATATGTTTTCGGGGATACCTAACTTTTAAGAAATTCATTCTATTGATTAGAAAGAAAATAACAGTCTCTTGGACTAATTATTTTCCTTTTGTAAGGTTTTCTTTTTTCATTGAATACTAATAATGATTAAGAAGAGAATCTTTGTTCTAAGGCCTCACTTTTATGGAGCTACAAATATTATTATACTACTGTATCTTGGCGGTTTTTTCAAACGGGAAGCCGAGAACGCATCTTCATAATCGTAGTCATTCACGTAACAACGACTAAACAAGCGTTCTTTTCACACAAGTGCCTCTCAATTTGTTATTGTAATAAGGTTTTTATATTCGGGTAACTACTGAAAGTCAGCGCTGTGCTACGGGTCTCCCACAGCACAGAATCATGCAGCTATCGACTATTCCTGTTTGCTCGTGATTATAGATCTATTTTGTTTTCATTATTCAGATTATTTATCTTTTTAACACATCTATTCAAAAAAGTTAGTGTATTTTTCGTAAACAGGGACTAAAATAGCTCTTTAATACCTAGGGACTAAAAGTGATTTGAATTTGGAATGTGCATATTGTTAGTAAAAATCCCAATCACCAAAGAGATTAATCACGAACATTGTATGAACACGTAACAGGCTGTAGTATAAAGCAAAACGCGCGCGACACAAATAAAAAAAAATCTTTTTATATTTATTCTCTTTAATTCATAAATATATTTGCCTTTAATTAAATCTTTAAACGAGGGGCCCGTGGCTAAATAATAACAGCCGGGTCGATAGATCAGGTTAAGCTACGCTTGCCGCGGTTGGTCTGTGGATGGGTGATGGTGACCATCTTTACCTACCGTGACCCCTCCGTGCCTCGGAAAGCACGTTAAGGCGTTGGTTCAGGCTATCATTCGCGGATCTTTGACAGTCGTTACGTGTAGACAGAAGCCCGAAAGTCTGACAACTAGCCTTACCAAGGGGTATCGTATTACCCAGTAACTGGGTTGTGGAGGTCAGATAGGCAGTTGCTCCATGTAAAATACTGGTATTTAGCTGCATCCGTCTAAACTGGAAGCCGACCCCAACCTAGTTGGGAAAAGGCTAGGCAGATGGTGATTTGCCTCTAATATAATTTTAATCTGTTTAAAGAAAACAAAAAAAAAAGGAAAAAATACAACCACTAAGGTACATAAACTGGTGGTAGACACTAAATCACGGTTATCTCCTACCATTTTTCTAAGCGTTGTTGGTTATTTGTCAACACACCAGCAACACGAAACCGCTGAGAATCCTTGCCAGAATTTGTGCCACCTCCAATATTTTACCAACGATAACATCTCACAGGATTCTAAATTAATAGAGCAATTTACAAATCGTTTGGGGGAGATCGCACCAGAAGGGGGAGTGTTGGGAGCGTTTAGTCCCCGTCTGCCCCCAGGCGGGGTAATATTTGTCATGGACTGTTTGCCAGGTAAGTACTTACTAGAGATATTAAATCGGTTGTTATTGCGGAACGAAGGGAAAAATACTCATGAGGTAGATAAAGTGAGTCTCGACTGTCACTGCTGTTGTTATGAGCGGGGAAAGGCTGGGGTCATTGTACTACGTATGAAGTGAGGACTGCTATATTATAACATCCTTGTCTTTTGGGAATTACCCTTGTCCAAGATTTTTTTGCGTAGCAACATATGTAAATATTGCTTTATTAGCCTATAGTGTTCCCACTACTGGGGCGCGGGCATTCTCTCTGAGAGAGTGGACCGTGATATATCACGCGGGCCTAGTGCGGGTTGGCAGACGTCACATGTCTTTGAAATTTTGGTTTCACATGACATGCCAGTTTCTTCACGATGATTTCCTTCACCGTTTTAAGACCAGCGGTGATGACATTATTTACACAAAGTAAAGCGCCTGTTTTTGGGTAGCAATGTAGGTATACATAGGTTGATAAGTACTTTAACGTTCTACTAACAATAACAAAAACAAAATGACTGACTCTACAGCATTCAGTAATTACATTAAGCTGTTTGTAGAAACAGATAATTAAGTATACATACTAGTTGTACCTTACGTCTGTTCAAAAAGTGTTTGATGAAAGTGTAAACAAATCCTGTTCTATTAAATTCAAAGTAACACATTCATCTGTATTTAGCAGGTTTCATCATTATATATCACTACTTTTTCCAACAATTATATTGTTTTTTTTTTATAACGATTCGTTGAATTGAAATGAATAAATTGTAATTAAAAATCATCGGCGAAAAATGAGGTTATAAAATTAACAAATGAAAAACATCTTAAAGGTGATTAAAAATTAGAATGTCGGCTTTAAATATTCAAATAAACAAATCAAAGTACTCAATTAGTAAGTGGTTACTACAAATTGGCATCCACAGGTGCATTTTCTGATCCATTTGTTTACAATTTTCATCAGAAACTATTAGAACAGATAATAAACTTATTTTGTCATCTGCAACCATTTAGAATTGTCTCCAGAAAATGTGTGGATTTTCCGGGAAAAAATTACAAGAGAAAATATCAGTGCAACATTTTTTTTTAAAAAGCATGCAATCGGCAAATGGCAAGATTAAGAAGTACTTCCGTACTTCTTAACATTTTCGTCAAGGTAAAATGTATAAGGTATCTTCCGAATACCAAAAGCCTTCCTAATACTACAGAGATACAAAATACAAAATAGTTTATTGTGCAATTAGATATTACATTACATGTTAATGTGTTTGGAGCCCCCATTTAGGCAAACAATGCCTGTATTAGAAGGCTCCGCTCTTTCAACATCATTGTCGTACACTTATAGTAACACTAGTTGATATTATAGTATCTTATGGGAAGATTAAATTAGCCAGGCGTCCATTCTAAATCCTATTCTTCCAATAATGGTAATACAATGTCAACCAAAAAATCTAATTTGAAAGCGATGACAGTGCGTTGGTTCCAGCTCTCATTCGTGGACCTTTGACAGTCGTTACGGGACGGCAGATGCCCGATAGTCTGACAACCAGCCCAATCCAAGGGATATCGTATTACCCAGTATCAGACAGTCAGTTTGTTACAGTACCCGGCGATAAATATTGCACATCGACCTTTATCTTTTTTTGTATTTTATACAAATAATAAAAATAATTATCAAAAGAAGCAAATCATAATTGTTTTAACAGTTCTTAATAGATACCGCGGACTGTTTGTATTTCGTGCGACAGAGATAACGCTCTACAAAGCCGAAATTAGCCGATTGTCTCTTTCCAAAGGTCGATGTGCAATATTTATCGCCGGGTACTGTAATAACCCGTCATTTAGTAGAGTGGGTGTAGAGGAATCTTAATTTTAATTGAAATATCACAAGACCAATTCCCGTAATTCAAAATGTTCAAAATCTGGTCGCAATCTCATCTCAGTGACAATCAATGTCAAAAATGTATAAAAATATTATTATGAAGGTAATGATTCTAATTTGTTTGTCCATTCGGAAGTCTCGCTTTCGATGTTTACCAGTTTATCATTATTTATATATATGATGTGACATTTATCAACTCCCTTTCTCCCCCTTTAGAAAAACCCTCGTTAATTTAATATTATCGCATGAACATTGATTTCCCTGTAGAATTCTTGCCGGTCTGATTTCCATGTTGAATTATTTTTTATTTGAAATCATAATCATAGAACATCAAACGAGGTTTTTGCTGCGTAAAAATATTAATAATTTGCGAAATTCTTTTGATAATCAAAATATTTTAATTGATTGAGAATACTACAAGCGGTCGCTGTGGTCCATTTTAGGCTTTAGATTTTTCAATTCATAGGTAACTTATTTAAGAGCTTAACTATTACTAATGAGACACAATTACTTTTTCTATTGTTACCGAACTTAATAATTATGCTTGCCTAACAGACGAGAGGCTAAATAGTGTATGGTTTAATAATATCTATGGAATGTAAGTAGGTAATCTGAGACTTCCATGAACTGAATAATAATTGATTCTGCATGCATAACCTAACCTACTAAATCCACTCTTAACGTCTGCATTTATATAGGCTCAATATCTTTTGGCAACAGCTTGAGTTTACCAGAGCAGCTACACCACTTCCTGAACTCAGCATATTGACCCATATTAACATAATAGCTATGCGTGCCTCGGTAGGCATGTTCATCGTCCCATATTATTTCCCTTAGATTTATTAACGAAGGGTGGGTTAGGAAACGCCTGTTTTCCGGAAATCACCGTTCATATATGGTGAGAAAATGTTAACGCGAAATATAAATTGCTCAATTTATTTAAATTGTGGGTGCGTGTCCTCACATAAGGTGAACATGATAGAACGAGGCATTAGACTGACTGATGTTTTCATCTATCGGAAATCCGTGAGGTGTACTCTTGCCCTTATTTTTTATGTCCGGGCCCATTTTTTTCACGTAGATACGGAGCAAATGGCGATTTAGATTCAGATAAATCAGTTTCAGAGATTTTTGGCCTCGTCTAAGCTTATGTCCTTCTAAGGTTACTTTTTTTCGATAATTTACTCGTTTCAGTAGGGCTGGGGTAGGTAGCATTAAGAAGTACTTTGTTAGATGAACTCAGATGAACTGAAAACTAACAATGGACATATTTTTTGTTGTAAGTGTTTCATGGAATACCTACAACTAAAATATATTTCCAGTGATAAGACTCTAGCTGGCGGTTGGCTGGATGCGTGTCCTAAGATAAGGGTTTCTAGTTTTGGGCGTTGCGGCCCATTCGATTATTTTTCAACCACACTACTTCCAAATGTGGAGGAACTTCTTGCAATCTCTTATCGTATATCGTCAAATATTAATTCGTGATTTTTATCGCTTGACAAGAATATTAGCGAGTTTATTAATTTTACTATAATGTTAAAATATTCGGAGTTACCGACATAGCTAGCAGAGTAAGCAAACTGAAGTACACTGTCCTTCAAGATACAGGATTTTCCTAGTTTGAAGGGAAGGGTCTTCTCAAATGTAATAGCCGTACCCATTCCTTATTGAATTAACACTGATGTTACCTAGGCTAAATCTTTTAGTAAAATAAATAATAACTTACTTAGAAGTGGCGGTGGGCTGGCCATGTTTGTCGAAGGACCGATGACCGGTGGAGCAGACGAGTCCATGAGTGGAGACCGCGTATCGGCAAGCGTAGTGTGGGACGCCCCCCAGCTAGATGGACTTACGACCTAAAGACATTGGCTGGGATGGACTGGATGCAGAAGCCACAGGACTGGGTGCTGTAGCGCAGCCTGGAAGAGGTCAATGTCCAGCAGTGGACTACAATAAGCTCAGTTGATTGTTCAAATATTAATTAAACGTGCCCCGTTTGATGGCACATTGTACGAAACAAAATGGAGAACTCAATATTAATGGAAAAGATGATTATACAATTTGCATTTTCCCCATTTTATTTCGTGAATTTTTTTATATGCCACAAGAGAACCAAATATTAACTTATTCAATCATCTGGATGGTGAAATTTTAAATGGGTATTTTGGTTTTCTTTAGCCGGGGAATAAAATAAAAATACCATTTGCTTAGGTACACCTATATTTAAAAGGGGTAAATAAGTTACACTGAAATCATTGGAAACTGTACTTTTATCGAATAAATTATTATTTAAAGTATTATTTTATTAGAAAAGTGTTTTCATAAAACTTTCATTAAATTTCACATGGATAAAATCTGTCATTGTGGTGACATTTTTAACACGCTTTTATTAATAAAAGCGTGTTAAAAGTGTCAAACAACAACATTGACAGATTTTAGTTTCTCTTAACTGTCTAACAATGTACCTATTTAAAATCTTAGAAGTCAATTTTAACCTAGGTACTTCTAATTGTCGTATCGAAATGAAACTTTGTACGTAGGTATATGCCATGTAGTTCGAATGACAAAACTATAATTTGGGATCTTGGAGCTGATCTGATGATGGAGCCAGGAGGTAGATAGCGGAATTAATCAGTGGCTACTAGTAAACACGTCGAGTTTGGGCTTATATGATTGGTTTCGATGAGTCCAACAGAGAGGGCAAAAAGCGCTCCACGCTTTTTGAATTCAATTAAAGTCAAATTAATTACTTTATAATTTTTAGTGCTTGATAAAAGCGTGTTTTAGTTTTTTTTAAACTATTTTTATTGCTTTAAGAAGAAGAAGTTTACGATATGAATGTAGGTAAAAAAAATTAGAGTGATTCTGATTTACATTCAAATATCCAAAAATGTAGGTACCTAAACGTAAGTTAAGAATAGAAGAGATGTACATCTATGCAATTCGTGTAGGTACAAAAATCAGTTGTTACAGTTTGTATGGATTCCATGTTCACTTAGAAACGTGTAATCTCTATGTACAATGCGTGCCACGAAAGATGAGACTTGACCCCGCCTCCCCCGCTCTTTCCGCCGTCCCTATGACGTCCGGTCCCGTCCCGCACTCAGACCTCATACCGCTAAAGATACCTAAAATCGTGTACTGCGCATGTCAAACCACGTGGTGTGTCAAGTCTCATCTTTTGTGGCACACATTGTAGACTTTATTTAAATTTTCACGTTCGTCATACACCGTGGTAATGCCGCCAGTGTCTTGGGTACATTACCAGTCGACAGCGATACGGATGAATTTGTCGACGCTATATTTTAGTTTCTGTATAGTTTTAGTTAAGTTAGGATTTAATTTTATTAATTAATTAATTAAGCATAGTTATAATTTAATATCAATAATTATTGCCATATTTATAAAATGAAAATAAAATGTAATATAGAAATTTTTTCAAAAAAAAAAAGAAACAAACAAGTCAAGTGAGCCAAGTCAAATCAAGTTGGGTTTCAATTCAGTTCATTGAACTGTAGATATAATGTATGTAAGAACTTAAGAAGACTGATGGCGTGACATTTATGATTCGTCATTCTATCCCCTCTCGGTCAGTGATAAATGATAGAATCCGAATCGGCAACCGAGACTTTCAGCCACAATCAAATCCTAATTTAGACCATCAAATTCTCTTTCAGTATTATTAAGATGAAATCTAGGATAGAGGCTGGCTTTGAGTGTGTTTGTGTGTTTACTTGTGTAACTAACAAATTAACTAAAGCATTAAAGCATTCAAGCGGAAATTGCAAAGTTATTTTCAAAACAAATAGCGTAAAGTCGTCTCAACACCTCTCTCCCTTGAATTTGGATGTATATATATGTTATAAGTATATATTATGGTAAATAGTATGTATGTGTTGTTAGACGGAAGAAAACCGAAAACCTACTGAATCGATACAGCACAGCATTACGTGAAGACGCTATGTGACACATCACTAATTTTTTAGTTTTGACATTGACGTTTTCGCGGTAAAAGTACTTAGTGTGAATTTTAGATTGTTTAACCGGACTAAATGATTAATCTGTTTATAAAAACTCTTTTAATTACTAATAGTGTATATAACCTATTTATGTATTTGTGTACCTAGTTTTAATAGTTTTCTTTTATCATTGTTCCTCTCAACCAAAGTACCTGCCATCCAATCTCTTCACCACCCTTGGTTGACTGGTAGAGAATGCCTAAGGCATTAAGGCGGCCTTTGTACCTTTTTGTGCCAAAAGTTTAAATAAATAAATAAACTAACAATGTAACAAAATCTTCGAAGTCAATTTTTATTCTTATAGAAGGTATCTATCTAAGTATTAAGGTTCCTACAAACAGGCGCGACAAGCGATATAATCGCGCGCGACACAAAGGAACCGCTCGTTGCGCGACTTGCGGTGCGCCGCGTGTCGTGTCGCTGTTTGAAGGAGCCTTAAGGTTAATATCTACGGGCGGGCCGGTATACGTTTAATTGAACTCAGGTATTATGTATCGTTACTTCAGTCCATAACCATTATCTGTCTAGTATTCGTTTCTTCTCTGATTGAATTCACTACTAACTGATAACGCATAGCCAAAACCACAAGGATTAGAAGCATAAAGTCTTTTATACAAAAGTTTCTTATTATAATGACGGTGAGCACTAGAGAAGGATTTTTGAAAATTCGTTCCCTAAAAGGTTAAATATGATATGACAGCTTGTGTAGACGTTTATAGGGTTCTGTATCCAAAAAGTTAAAACGGGACCCTATTACTAAGACTCCACTGTCCGTTTGTCTGTCTGTCACCAGGCTGTATCTCATGAACCGTGATGGCTAGACAGTTGAAATTTTCACAGATGATGTATTTCTGTTGCTGCTATAACAACAAATACTAAAAACAGAATAAAATAAATATTTAAGGGGGCTTCCATACAGCATACGTGTTTTTTCGGCGTTTTTGCCTTGTGGTGTGTTGTGCGAGTCGGACTCGCACACGAAGGTTTCCGTCCCTTCGTGTGCGAGTCCGACTCGCACTTGGCCAGTTTTTAGGGTTCCGTAGTCAACTAGGAACCCTTATAGTTTCGCCAAATCTGTCTGTCCGTCTGTCCGTCCTCGCTTAATCTCTGTGACCGTTAGCACTAGAAAGCTGAAATTTGGTACCAATATGTATATCAATCACGCCGACAAAGTGGTAAAATAAAAATTGGAAAAAAATGTTTTATTAGGGTAGCCCCCCTATATGTAAAGTGTGAAGTGATTTTTTTTTTAATTTCAACCCAAACGTGTGATATATTGTTGGAAAGGTATTTAAAAATGAATAGGGGTTTACTAAAATCATTTTTTGATAATGTCAATAATTTCGGAAATAATCGCTCCAAAAGTAAAAAACAATGTGTCCCCCCCCCTCTAACTTTTGAACCGTAAGTTTAAGAAATATGAAAAAAATCTGAAAAGTAGAACTTTATAAGGACTTTCTAGGAAAATTATTTTGAACTTGATGGAAACAACAATTTTTGTACAAAAAAGACAAAAAGTTGTAGGTACAAAATAATTTCTGGACCAAGTTTGTAGTATAATCGTATATGCAAACATTTTTTACTTTTAAACTCATATAAGTGGGAACACTTATTGTGACGGACGGGAAACTACGGAACCCTACACTGAGCGTGGCCCGACAAGCTCTTGGCCGGTTTTTTCATTTTTGCCGATAGGAAATCACATCGTGTGCCCGATGTGATTTCTGCTTCTAATTTCGGCTTATAGAAACAAAATATTGGGTAGGTAATAAGTTAGTTAGTTTCTGAGAAACCCTTTGACTTTGTAATCTTGTTAGTGAGTGACAAGCCATCCTGATAAAATGTTACAGAACGGAAATAACTTTGTATTAAATTCTGAAAAGCAATTAGGTGCTTATTGAAATTACGATTTCATAATGTTGTAACTCCGTGTAAATTGGAATTTATTGCAAAAATAGGAAATGTTGCTAATTGACTACATAAATAAACGAAGCTATTAAAATAAGTTATTCGAGTACCTTCTTAGAATTATAATATTAAATCCAATATTAGATTCAAAGTTTCTATTTCATAAATCAAATAAATTATGTCCTGGGTGCAAAATTATTTGTAAGATTAAAATTTTATTAGATACTAGCTTCTGCCCGCGACTTCGTCCGCGTGAAATTTCTTGTTTCCGACCCACGCCGTCGCATCGCATCGCATCGCCTGCCCGCGCTGTCACTTCGTTTTCGCTTAGCGATCTTTCTGACTTTTATTCTTTTTGCTCGGCTCCTAAGGGTTATAGCGTGATGTTACATAGCCTTCCTCAAGAATTAGGCTAGCAAATGTAAAAATATTTTTTAAAATCGACTCCGAGAAAAATCCGACCGATTAGCGCGTTCAGACAAACAAACTCTTCTGCTTTATTATTAGTATTTACAAATTCATCTTAAGATACGAAAATATGAAATATTATTTATTATCTTCGTCGTGTGTGATAGTCCATTGAATTGTATGGCGAGCGATATTGTATCTTAAGATAAAATATTATAGTATCTTAGCCGTGTGCAGCGCCCCTTAGTGAACTCCACTGCGGGTGACGTAACCTACGACAAACTTATTATTTGCGGTTGGTACAGTAATTGGGTCTAGGGATCGAACCGCAAAATTAAGTTTGTTTTTTGTTGTATATACTTTTCCGGGATAAAAAGTACCCAGTGTGGTGCCCAGGATATTAAAGAATAATTATACCAAGTTTCATCGTAATCTAACCGGTAGTTTTTGCGTGATGCCTGAACAAACAGCCAGACAGACAGACAAAAATTTATTTAATCACATTTTTGGGTTCGGTGTCGGTATAGTAACACCCCCATGCCATTTATTTTTTTGATATTTTCAATGTACAGAATTTTCACTTCTACAGATTTATTATAAGTATAGACTAGCGACCCAACCCTGCTTCACACGGTTTAACTACTTGACAAAACATAGAGTTTTCTGTGTTATAAAGGTGTGTTATAAGGGTAAATATTACTAACGTACTCCAAATATATATCCTCCTGGGTTAGATTCCGCGGCCAGGCAAAGTTTGGTTGTGTTTAACCAACAGTTATTAAAATTAAAAAAAAAATCGACTGTTAGGTACACAAGTGCAATACCTACGTGCTCAAGATGTATGAAACAGCCATTTTTTTTCAATAACCGACGATAATTTTCAACACAGGGGTTTAGAATTATGTATTTATTTATTAAAACTTTATGCACATAATGTACAAATGCGGACTTAATGCCTTGGGCATTTTCTACCAGTCTACCTTAGGGTGATGCAGAGACAAAACAGTAGGTGTAACAGAACAGAAAATTTTGAAGAATAAAATATAATAATAAATACTTATACATACAACAAATTATACAAAGTGAGGAAAGATAAAAAAAAAACATAGATGAAGAAAACCAACAAATTAATTGTGGTTAGGTAGATAGATGAAGATGAAGAAAACCAACAAATTAATTTACTGAATGGTTATAGTTTGCGCGTCTATGTTCCTGCCCTGTATTTGAAAGGTCAGTGCGTTTTAGCAGATACCAAGACATAGTTTTTGGGCGTATTCGGCCTAGAGCAGTCCATTAGTGGCGTAACTCAATGCCTTTCTGGCCAGGTCAATTTCGCCCTATTTCGGCATCCCCACGTATTGAAGTGTAGGAAAACATCTATTTCGGTATGGCATTTAATTGACCCAGTTACGTGACGGCTTTCATTATTAACGTTATTTCCTGAACGTGAATTAAGCTGATCTGACGGTATCTATCATATGGATATCAGTTAAACCGTTACGACGTGTTTCTGGCGTTATTTTTAAGGAAACATTATCAATGGTTGGTTGGTCTGCGCCGGTGAGTAGCTGAAATTGCCTTGTTAAAAAGCCTTTGTATTTTGATTGAAGATAATTTATTTCTCATAAAGAAATTTACATTTTTCTTAAATGAGAACATTAGGTATTTAAATCCTTAAGGCGAAAGCATCTGGGTAGCTCGCGACATTAAAATTTTCTTTCCAATTTGCAAGTCAGTATCTGGGGGCCTTAAAAGGCCACTTTGGTAAAATCATAAAATCCTTTAAGTTAATCGTATCAAATCCCATTGGTGAAGGATTTTTCAGTTATTTTTTTTTGTCTGTGCTAAAATACCAATCAATCCAATCCAAATCCAATCTCTTTGATTATATAGGTATCGCTGCATTACGTAGGCGTAATGCAGCGAAAAAAGAAAAACATGGACTGTCTTCACCATATTATGATTCATAATGTTATCCTTTTATGATTCTGCCAAAGTGGCCTTTTTAGGCCCCTAGGTTGTATGTTTATCTTTATATGATTTGCGGCCGTAACAAATGTTTATTTAAAGAATTATAATCATAAAAAAAACCGGGCAAGAGCGAGTTGGACTCACGCACCGAGGGTTCCATACCATCATGTTTTTAAATTTTCATCTGTGAGGCCTATATTCGTCAGAGAATTTTAACACTGCGCGCTGTGGTGTAGAATATTGACGTTTTAGGTCAGCGCCATCATGACCGATTAATGTAACTTTTGTTGATGATTTTTGAAAAAGTGTGCTATTTAGAGACATCGTTTTATTTTTTCTGTAATCTTTACATAAACTTCTATGACACAGAATTATTTCAGATTTTTCTCTTTGCAAACTTCAGAGGAAAGGGAACGGTATTTTTTTTAATACTCGAAGTACTTTTATTTGTGGGTACTCCTACAAATCACTACTTGCGATACTTCACGAAACCTATGACTCTATGATGAAACTATCTCGCTTGAAGATAAACGTTGCAGGCCCGTTTTCTCAGTACCTACAAATAAATCACTCATTAGTAGGTACTACATACTCGTGTGTTTACTGCCAGGAAGCTTTTTAGGTAACATCCTATTTTATTTTAAACTGCCCCGTTGGTCTCGTGGTCGCAAGCGCGACTGCTGAGCTTGGGGTCCTGGGTTCGATTCCCGGCAAAGTGTTATTGAGTTAGTGATTTTTTTTTTAGTAATAGCCCCGAGTTTGAAAGTTGGCGGTGTGATACCCCCGTGCCTGGGAAAGCACGTTAAGCCGTTGGTCCTGCGCCTGACCGCTCTCCGGTCGTGTCGGATTGCCGTCCCATCGGACTATGAGAGTGAGGGAAGAGGGAGTGCACCTGTGTCTGCTTGCACACTTGTGCACTATAGTATCTCCCGCGCCGAAGGCTAGTCTCCGTTGAGATTGGCCGCCGTAGCCGAAATACGGTCTGAAGGATTTTTATTTTATTTAAATTTGTTTGTATGTTAAATTCAGGGCCCTGTGGCTACATACTAACAGCCGCTCAGGTCGATCGATCCGGTTAAGCTACGCTTGCCGCGGTTGGTCTGTGGATGGGTGATTATCTTTACATACCGAGACCCCTCCGTGCCTCGGAAAGCACGTTAAGCCGTTGGTCCCGGCTCTCATTCGTGGATCTTTGACAGTCGTTACGAGTAAGCCCGAAAGTCTGACAACCAGTCTTACCAAGGGGTATTGTATGACCCAGTAACCGGGTTGTGGAGATCAGATAGGGAGTCACTTCATGTAAAATACTAGTATTCAGTTGCATCCCGTTAGACTGGAAGCCGACCCCAACATAGTTGGGAAAAGGCTAGGAGATGAGTTTGTATGTTAAATTAATATGCTGTTTTTTTGTATCACTGCAAATCTGCATGTACAGGTTGGCAGGGACATCGAGGTACAGACGCCAGCACATCAACCTACCACAATCTGTCAGATTTTCCCAATCAACTTTGAACCTTATGCTTTAGCGATAAAGTTGAAAATCTATTAAAGAAATCTGACAGATTGTGGTAGGTTGATGTGCTGGCGTCCGTACAACCTGTTACTATGGATTCAGTACATGTTTCTCGACCAGCGGGGTAATTGCGTAACTCAATATCAGTAGCAATGGGTTTCATTTTGGCAGTTCAACAACATTCATTGCGTTATTTACGTTGTTGAGCGGACACCTTTTTCGAACATATCAAGCAATGGATTAGGAATATCCTTCAAAATGATTGAGATTGAGATTGATAATGTGTTACGCAATCAGGGTACGGGGGGTACGTTGAAACTTTTGTCTGTTATTAAAGCAATAGTTAGCTGTCCCTTACATTTCGACAGCGTAAATATTGCACTTTTGTAGGAAACAGCAGATTTTTTTTAGACAGCGTAAATATTGCACTTTTGTAGGAAACAGCAGATTTTTTTTTAGACAGCGTAAATATTGCACTTTTGTAGGAAATAGCAGATTTTTTTTAGACAGCGTAATTATTGCACTTTTGTAGGAAACAGTAGATTGTATTAGACAGCGTAAATATTGCACTTTTGTAGGAAACAGCAGATTTTTTTTTAGACAGCGTAAATATTGCACTTTTATTGTTAACAGCAGATTTTTTTAGACAGCGTAAATATTCCACTTTTGTAGGAAACAGCAGATTTTTTTTAAATAACCGACGAAAATATCGTACACAAAAGTTTTAAATCATCTGCTGAGTTCATTATTACAGGTTACGGTTTGCGCGTCGATAACATCCTGTAAAAAGCTGTCCTTGTTGTCAGGTGTAAAAAAAATCTTAACCATGACAAATTCAACAATTTGTAGGTTCAATAAATCAGTAAATTAAGTACTTTGTTGACAAATGAAACGAGTCCCTGAATATTTAGTACTTAATCGTAATTTCCTTATCCATCTCTGTCTGCCGCCACATAACAATCTTCAAATTAATGACGATCGTCAGCTGTTACACGATTGTTATTCAGATTGGCCCTTAAAAACTCTGGAACAAGTAGTCAGGGTAATTTGTTATTTAAAACATCAGCTTTTCTTTGATTGTTATCATTTATTATGGACTGAATTTCATTTTTTATTATAAGTATATTAATTAGTCTTCAATAATTATGAATTGTTGGTATTCTTATTAAAATTGAATGCCTAACATTAAACTTTACTGTATTCTCCGCTGCTGCTGTGAAAAATACTCACTTGTTTGTTAGGTCATATTGATGAGCCATGTCTACTATTCACCTATTCATCTACCGAATTTAGATAAGTACGGGGTGGGCAACTTCTCAAAGAGATGTCAGCATCAAAAGAAGGGGCCCGTCAGGGCCGAAGCCTGCCGGGTCAGCGGGATTGTCCGAAAGGATTACCACTGGCCCGGAACATAAAGGGCTAAGGAAGGAACACGGGTGGGTTGTAGTCAGTAAGAGTCTGACACTCCCTTCCACTCCACCCAGAGCGGGAGGGGTTATTTGTGATTCCCCATCCTGAAAAAAAAAATAGGGTGGGCAACTTAGAGGTTACAACTTTTTTGCCGCCATTTTGTTTTGGCGGCAAATATGACAGTTGTTTCATGAAAATTATTTTGTGTAGATATGGAAAATTTATTATGGAGCGTTTTACGACTGAACAACGTTTTTTAATTATTAAAATATTCTACTCAACCCAATCATGTATTGAACAGTTTGGTGTAGAATTTGGTTAGGATGAGTAATTATTTCTTTGAAGATGCTATGGGTGATTCTGTTACAGTGAATGGAGATCGGTACCGTGAGATGACAAACAATTTTTTCTTACATCAAGTCAATCAGTTAGGCTTAGGAAACATGTGGTTCCAACAAGACGGGGCCTCATGTCATACGGCACGAGCCGTAATCGAGACATTGAAAATAACGTTTCCGGGTCGATTAATTTAGAGAAACGGTGACATTGATTGGCCCCCAAGATCCCCGGATTTAACAGCTCCTGGCTTTGTTCTGTGGGGCTATCTAAAGGGACGTGTCTATGCCAACAGGCCAATGAACCTTCATCAATTAAAACAAAATATCCGAGACACAGTTACTGAGATAACGCAGGAAATGTGTGAAAATGTCATGAAAAACCCAATGAAAAGGGTTCACATCTGCCATAATGCTAAAGGTGGACATTTGTCAGAATTTTTTTCCATATTTACTTGCTGGCCCTTAATACTATATTTAAAAAAAATACTTAATATTTTTTATATTTCTTAGAATAAAATTCAAAAAATAAAGTGTATATCTGTTGTTCGCCCACACTTTTATTTACTTTGGTAAATTCCATTCACGTTACATATCAGTGTTACAACTTTTCTGTTTTTGCCGCTAAATAGAGAAGGTAGCTGTGTTTTGGTTTGTACGGTATGAGTGTCAGAGTAAATACAGGCACATTTCAGCTTTGTCTCTGAAACGGCAAGCAATAGTGATGCCTTTGATATTGCAGATGTCCATAAGTGGCTTTGACCACTCACGATTATCGCTAGGCATGTAGGGTAATGTCGAATGATTACTCGCTGGTGTTCGTATGATCCAAGCGTGTGTCTCAGATACTGTTTGCTCGGCAAGCGAGCTTCGCTGAGCGAGTGCTCTCTTTGATAGCTTTTGATGCTGCAACAAACGAGTACTCGTAGGCGGTGTGAACAGCCGGCGATCAACTGTTAATATAATAATAATTGGGTATCTCTTTAAATTACACGAAACTTGTAAGGCTCCCCCAGACAGGCGCGACGCGACAGTGCGACGCGATTCTGGTAGAACAATTTCTAATGAACGACGTCATCGTCGTCAGTTGAATAAAATAAAACCATGGAAATTTTTAATATGTTATAATTTATTTTTAATCATATCTTTGGTAAGTACAATGGCTGAAGGGTTATGGCCCCAGGTGTTGGTTCTTTGGTACCTACGTGTTGGTGTTCCACTTATGTTCGTACGTAATACAAAAGAGTATTTAAATATAACAGTTCTATACGAATTGGTCGGGTTGTGGCAAAATCATTATTGGAAAGGTAAAACTTAAGTTAAAATTAGCCTCTTTTTAGCATTAAAGAAACGAATAATAACTAAACTGGTTAATGACTTAAAATTAGATAAATCTTATACCAACCCACTATTTATTACGTTGCTTAAAATTAAGGCGGATGACACACTACGTTTAAACGTCACGCTAATCATTACTTAACTGGATGTAATGTTTATAAAAAAGAGTGATATAGTATTTCTTGGGCAGACTCAGTAGTCATAGTTTAGAGTAGGTAGTACCACTTCTTGTTATTTTTTCTATAAGTCAGTAACATAATAAACAATGAATTTATAAATAAAGGCTTGAAAGCTTCCGTGTCTCATTCGGGTATTTTTGCCGATTGTGGTTTATTCAAAATTCATTGTGATAACTAAGGACATGAAGTTATCAGAAGTCGTTTTGGATTTAGGTTTATTTCTAGGAAATAATATTTAATCGCCCAATGATTCTGTCACAAACCGCTCAAAACTTAACTCTTAAAACAAATAAATAGGCGTAATAAGTCTATTCGAATTCATATTAAAATAATATTTTACAAATAACTCGTTTGGTATCTACATGAAAAATTAATCTAACTTATTCTAAAAAAGGACATCTGACCACAGTTTTAGCTACATTCAATATGAGATGTTTGACAGTTATTCATTTTTGCAGAGGATTTTGTGAGGGATTTGTGCTAAAATCCGAAATGCCTATAAGGTTGGCTTTCACCGCATGCTGAGTTTAACGTTGTTGATTTTGATTATTGACAGGAGTTGATAGGTAACGTCGCTTAGCCCTCACGGTCGGTAGAATTTAAACTTTATTCTATCAGGGCTAACAATTATTATAATGTTATTCAACCGTTCTAAATTTCATTGACAGCTTAAAAACATTTATTCGTAATTTCAGATTACTGCGAAACTCTCATTAAATCTAGAGGAATTGAAGTGTATCCATTTTCTGTGGTTCTTATTCAAAATCGTAATAAAGTTTTATCCTATCAGACCCATATCAAACTTTACAACATATTAACGAATGTAGGATAAATTTTATCCTACATTCGTTTGCTACCAAATATTATAATGTAAACAAAACACGTATTTGAGCTTTTGCGTTCAACCAGCGGAAATGCTCAATGAATTCCAAGTTTCAGGAATATTATCTCCAACTCACAGTAAATATTAAATAAATCAGCATGTTTTTATACATGCTTGGTAAAATAAATACAGTAAAATTCACCTATTGACTAAATAAATTTCCTTTATACAATTATATCTTTGGGAAATCTTCGGTTACGACTTATCTTCACAACTATTAATATATCTATCATATAAAACATTTTAATTCTAAACATTAGTAACATTTTAATATTTCGTCGAAAACTGACAATCATTTGGAATGGTCGTCTTTTAATTTTTGTTTTTTGTTGAATCAAAGCGATGTAATGTAATTTACAAGCTACATTTATATTAATTTAATTAATGACCTTACTAATAGAAAGTTCAAGCAATGCTGCCATATTTTAATGAGATTTGATTCTCATGATGTTGCAAAACCAAGTCTCAGTTTTTAATCTACGAACATTATAAAGATTAACATTATTCCTTTCAGAAACTTGCATCTTTCAATTCTGTAATTTTCAGGTTCAATCGAACGAAACAGCACCGTCTTCGATTCAATATTAATCGTTATCGAAACGTTTTTTTTTTAATTTCTATGTCTTTGACATCCTTCTTATTTACAATAATATCACACATTGATATTGTACACTAGTACGAAATACCTTTACATCTGGGTGACTGTTATTTGCTTCGGCATATAAACCGTTCGTGCGTTAACCGCAAAAATAAGGAAATAGTGTGCCATCAGCCCTTTGCTTGTTTTATCCATTTTGAGTTCTATTCCTTTGGAGTAGAGTTGAAAAATAAGTGGTTTATTTCCTATGATTATTACATTGAATTAAACCGCGATTACTGCACAAACACGTCATTATGGCCATGACAAACAAGCGTCACCTTTAATTAAGAGGTCTTCGATTTTTTTTATTAATTAGAACCCGAAGAGTTTTTATTCGGTAATGTTTATTTTGTTTATACAGGGTTATTGGTAAAACATTAACAACCTCTTAAGAGGTCATTGTACTCACCATTATGAACAACTTTTAGTATGAGACCAAACCTGAAATCGTGAAAAAAAATCAGTAGTTCCCTACATTTATGTTCGTATAACTCGTCAAAATGTAGGAAACGGCTGATTTTTTTTTCGTGATTTCAGGTTTGGTCCCATAGTAAAAGTTGTTCATAATGATGAGTACAATGACCTCTTAAGATATTTTTAATGTTTTACCAATAACCCTGTATAAAAGGTCTACATTTTATCGTAATACTTATGTATATTAACTATCGTATACCTAAATCTTAATTTAGGTAGTAGATGAGTGAGTAATCGTATAAGTAGATTTTGATTTTAATATCATCGATTTGTATAAACTACATAGAGGTAACAAGCTTCAGTTCCTTTTAAAATTAAATTTGGTATACATTTCAATAAGCATTGATTGGTTAAGTTCATATACGATTCAAATACTTTGTTAAATCGATAAGTACGAGTAGGTATTCTCTATTGGAAAAATATATTCGTTAGAATCTTACACCAAGAACAATTAATTCTATTTGACAGTTAATGCATAATGAAAAGTTTATTTCAATAACATGTTTCACCTATATCGTAGTTCTAATTAAATATCGTCGATATATTAATATACTACCTGAATAAATTGATTGCTTTCTTAAGTTTTTTTAGTTAAAGTTCTTTGCTATACATTATTGCTAAAGCTTAGTTAATTATGTACATTTAAATATATAAAATAGACTCGTATTGACAGACAGCTGAATGTTATTCTGATAGCAATTGCTTTGAATCGGAATGTAACAGTTTATTTGGAAATAATTAATTTCCAAATAATAATTGGATGTGTATTTAGATGGACAAAAGTATTATAATCTTCAAATATATTATTTAAATAGAGAGAAATTTATGTATCACAATTTAATAGACTAATTAGATAATTTGAGATAAATAACAATGCATTCATGTCATTGTCATATTTTGTTTTTACCCAATACGTTGAATTGTTTTTTTTTAAATCTTTATTCTGCCTAACAGTGACGGCTGACTCACAAACTAACATTAGTTCAATAAAAATTACATATTTCGCCCTTTTGAGTATTTACATCAATGAAAAATGGAAAAAAATCTCACCGTTTACATTTAAATACATTTTTATATGCTTGTCTGTATTCATTGGACATCACAACATAAATGACGGGGTTCGCACACGTCGTGAAATAGATGAGTACGTACCCAAACACATTTGCTACTGAGTGCGTCGTAGTCTCAAAGAATATTGTCTTCATCAACGTGATTGGCAGGTGGCAAACACAAAAGGAGACCATGATAGCTACTATCATCGTCAATAGCTTTTTATCTTTCTTCGTTGGAAGACGTGGCTTCATCGGAGCTGTGGTCCATTTCATAGTTGTTATGAAACTGCGACGAAAGTTTTTGTTTTCGTCACCGAGTGCTCGCGCAACTTCAGGAGTGGTGGACTGCCTCTCAGATTCTGATGGGGTACTATCGGAGGACGTCGATAGTTCAGCGCCCGTTTGCATAAAACAAAGGTGCTTCATAGGAAAACTAGGCACTGTGTTTCTACATGGACGTTTGTCCAAAACCACTTTTCTTGATGCTATTGTCGTCGTACTCATGCTTAAAGATTTCATTTGGGTAGCGTTGCTGTGAGATTTTTTTGCTGTTGTTCTTACAATCCAAAGAATGCGGGCGTAGCACGAGATGATCGCAAGGCTTGGGAGGAGAAAGGCAATGATGAAGAGGAATTTCTTCGGTGAATTATCGTTATCATCAGGGACGATGGTACAGGAACCAGTTATGGGATCCAAGCTGAATTCGCCCCAAAACCTGAGGCACGTGGGTATCAGTGCTCCGAAAGGGAATACCCAGAGACCTACCATCATTAGGCATATGTTCCTGGTCGTGTATAACCTGTTGACAAAACATAATATTATTAGTAAATTATTCGAAATTGTTTGGGACTTATATATTTATGGCATTGGGTAAAATATAAATGAAATATTTATTAACGTTATTCTTGTTTCTATATGCAACCGAAATATGTAAGTAGGTATGCTTCAATCTCTACTGCTAATATAATATAAATGAGTTTTTCATGTAAAACAAAATTGAAGTGCGTAAAGTTGCTTCTTCATTATTTGTAGGCATCTTAACAATAACTGACATTATATAAATACTTAAGCTAACTCAAAAAAGAGAAACTGTAAAGCATTGCCTCTTTCATAAAGATACTTACTTGGGATAAAGGCTTGGATGCGATATCATGACGTATCTGTTGATAGTGATAGCCAGGACTGTGAATAATGATACAGCCACCAGCGCGTATCTGGCGAACGGGAACATATAGCAGAGGACCTTGCCATGCGCCCAGGATTTATTGTAAAAGGTGGAGGCAGCCAGGGGCAGGATGAAGCAGCAGAACAGAAGGTCGGAGCAGGACAGGTTGATGATGAAGATAGCCGTCGCGTTGCGGACCTGTAAAAGATAGGAGATACTTTTTTAGAACTTGTTGTAAGCATAAATGGGAGAGATGAGAAGTTCAGAAACTCATTCCTATACCTCTTTTTATTAAACATATATTATTAAGTATAATTTCTGTAGTTCAAAGACAAGAAAAAAAGAACAATTGCAATTTTGAAAAAATATTGTTTGTTATTTCTGTGTATTTGTGAAAAGCTGTTGTTGTTGCAGATAATATAATCAAGTACCTATCGGTAAGCCGTGAAATCATCGAAATGAACATGAAAGAAATTAACCAATTTGTAACCTTCAAAATTTATGCTCCACGTCGGACTCAAGGGCTAGTTTTTACATACAATGTAGTAATGCTGCCAGCTCTTGGGTATGTTACCAGTCGGCGGCGATGTGGAGGAATTTTTCGACACCATAGTTTAGTTTGTTGATAGTTTTACTTAGGCTAGGATATTATATTTTGATTTTAATAGTTTGATAGTTAATCTAGTATAAGAAGTTTATAATATCAAAACCTATAGGACAACTTTTAAAATAAATCCCATGCTCCATTACTTGACTCCAAAATTAATTCAATATCTCGTCCATTTAAACATGACTAATTTTATTGTGTTAAATACCTATTTCAGGAGGATATACCTACGCAGTAGTTGTAAGTGGAATGAAATGATGACGTCAATTTATACGCTCATACAAAATTGGTCATACAAAACACAATAAATCCTTCGTCACTGTACACGGTTATGTGGTTTTTGTCTGTTTACGTTAATATTGTACTAATAGTACGTACCTATCCATACAATCAATTATAATTATCAATAATTATTGATTGATTGATAAACTTGGAAACCAGCGTGGTAATTGTGTAACACATGTGTACCTAGCGTATTTGTAATATTTTTTTATTTTAATTGTATACCTAATAATTATCTTCATTTAAAATAGTGTTCTAGGAGTTTCTTGTCCGTTCTTCTTTATAAAGATTTTAGACGTTTTGGAATGAGGAACTAGCTTCAACTTTCACTCAAAAGTGCCTTTAAATGGTGTGATTGAAATAAATGCTTTAAATTCGAGCTTGAGAATGGCAATCAATCGCAATACGTTTCATTATGTTGGTTCAGTCACGTTTTTCCCGTTATTTACGTTGTGAGCCGACGAATTTTTCAAACTTTCATAGATTTGAAAAATTCATCAACTCACAACGTAAGATGTCACATCACAGATGTAAAAATGAAAGGCATTGCAATTAACAATTACCTCGAAGAAGGCATTCAAAGACACATTTTCTACCATACCTATACAAATGTCTTTAAATTTTTTAATGTAATAATTAAATTATTAGTCAATATTTTTCAACTGTTGAGAACAAAAGGTGTATTTTCCATATATATTTTTCCTTCACGATTTGTCGTTTGTTATTCAGGTAAAGGTACTTACCTAAACAGGTGAAGTTATGGAAAATCCACCGTTTGGTGGCAATCTATAATACATAATATGTTTGTTAACATGACTTATACAGCGTCTACCACAGAAATGTGACCTATCATAATACGAGAAGGTAAGTAATGAAACATATTAAAACCGCAATACTTTCGATTAGTTCGCGTAGCATGACCAAAGTAGACACAGAAAAAACGAAAGAGAAAATGACAGTTTGTAGAAATATTATTACAAAGGAGGTCAAAAAAAAAAGAAATGTCACTTTGTATAGAAAGAGATAGAATGTACCTATTACTTCGTAGAGTAGAGATAGAAGTAATTGTGCTACGAGAGTGCCTTTAAACGTCAACAAAGTTATTTAAACAAAACTGGGGGCTTAAAAAGGCCAGTTTGGCAGAATCATAAAAGGATAACATTATGAATCATACTGGACAGTTAACTATTAAGTTAATCGTATCAAATCCCATTGGTGAAGGATTTTCAGTAATTTTTTTTTGTCTGTGCTCAAATACCAATCAATCCAATCCAAATACAATCTTCATCATCATTTCAGTCAAAAGACGTCTACTGCTGGACATAGGCCTCCCCCAAGATACAAAGATACAATCTTAATCTCGTACGTAATGCAGCGAAAAAAAGAAAAACACGGACGTCTTCGCCACATTATAATTCATAATGTTACCCTTTTATGATTCTGCCAAAGTGCCCTTTTTAGCCCTCCTGGCGTGATTTTATGTCTACAATAAAGTTATTTGTTTCAGGGCTGATTTTTACAACGCCAGATAATTTTGTCCGAGGGATAGTTACGGTACAAAATATGTCAGACGTCAATTTTATTCTACGAATAAAAATTATCTGTCGTTTGAAAAATCAGCCCTTAGTTTGATAGCATGACTTTCTCTGATACTATCGGAAGTATCGGATATTTATTTAGAGGCGCGGCGGCCACATGCCCGAAATCACATTGCCGTAAAATTATCCGTCAAATAAACCCAATTTTAAGGCTCCTACAAACAGGCGCGACACGCGATATAAACGCGCGCAACACAAAGGCACCGCACGTTACGCGACTTGCGGTGCCTTGCGGTGATTTTATCGCTTGTCGCGCCTGTTTGAAGGAGCCTTTACGGATATTGAAATCGTTTCTGTGTTACATTTCAATTTAAAGTTCTCTTCCTCTAAAATACCCTTTATGAATGCCAAAGATTTGGTAGATTTTCTCAGTAAAATCATTAAACCAATTTTTATAAAGAGCTTGTGGGAGATTATTCCTGAAAATGCAATGAATCACTAGTAGGTATAAGCCGCGGAGCCCAGCTACCTACGTCTAATTTTATTACCTTCGCGAATGTTTCAAAACACGTTCATCTTGTCACGTCTGACTAATAAAGATGGACAATAAACAAATTAGTTGAACCAATTTGTTTCCACAAGTAATACACTTCTTAATTTGATTTGTTCACATTTATAAGTTTATGAATTAAATAGTAAATAGGATTTATTTATTTGTGTTTTGATTTATTGTACCTAATTACCTAGTTTTATTTTCCCTTTATGGGTAAATCAAATGGTTCGTAGATATTTGTACTTTTCACGCAAATACAAAACTGGTACTTCTATCTTAGGACTGAATCAATTCAAGAGCTTTTCAGAGAAAAATAAATCGCTTTAAATAGAAAGAAAGAAAGAAAATACGTTTATATTAGGGCACATAAAAATGACACATAAAAATAAAAACACAAACAACAGAAAAACAAAAAATAACAATTTGGGAGAAATTATGCGTAAATCAGGTTTTAGTTTGTTGTTTACAGCATGTATCAGATATATGTGATCAAAGTTAAGGGCAAAATTCTCCATGGGACCAAAAACGTAATCGCGAAAAACATAATTATCAACTGTCTCATAAAAAACTTCAATACCTACTCGACCCAAAAGTATGGGACGTTTGATGGATTTGACCACACCTTTCTGAGATATGCTGTAGATGTATCAATTGGTTAATTATTAGGTATATGTCTCAATTACAAATTCAACACAACATTGTAATCGTTCACCACGAGATTTACAAACATCGTTTAGCGCAGGACGTTACTGTTTGGTTTCGATAACATTATTAACTAACGCTGCTATTTTCCCGAAGAAAATACATCAACTACCTAGGTACTGGAAATAGGTAAGTATATATTTAGTACCTACAATACTGCAGTGCGATTCTGTAACCATCTCACCGTGAAAACTTATGTGAAGTGAGCGTGGAGTGAGCTGTCAATAGTGTCAATTCCTAGCTAAAACAAACTCACTTCACCTAAATTTTCACGGTGAGATTTTTACAGAATCGACCGGCTGGTGCATATTTGTACGTGCCTATTGACAGCGACCGTTCTTGTTTCAAAGATACGTTCCAGTTTCGTTTTCTAATTAGCATGAGAAAGTTTTGTACAGACGCCAGCACATCAAGCTATCCGAAACTGACAAACTTGTCCCAATCAACTTCGAAAGTTGAAAATCTATTAAAGAGATTTGACAGATGGTAGTACAGACGCCAGCACATCAAGTTACTACAATCTGTCAAATTTCTTTAATAGATTTTCAACTTTATCGCTACAGCATAAGGTTCAAGGTTGATTGCGATAATTTGAGGGTTTCGGGTAGCTTGATGTGCTAGCGTCTGTACCTTGATGTGCTGACGTCTGTACATGTATCTTCTTAGCCTTTCGTGCCTTGTTGGTCTAGTGCTTGCAAGCGCTACTGCTGAGCATGAGGTCCTGGGTGCGATTCCTAGGTCATGCAAAGTGTTATTGGGGTTTTTCTATAAGAAATTTCTCAGAACAGTCTAGATTTGTTCTCGGCTGATGGCAATAGGCTTGCTCCTTGTTAAATGTTACTGGCTAAATGTGGGTGTACTGGTACAGTACCCGGCGATAAATATTGCACATCGACCTATTCGATCCTATCGATTTTATACAAATTATTAATTATATATTATAATAATTATTAATTATATATTATTATATATTATTGTATTTTATTATTATTTTTTTATTTTGCGTTTTTGTTTGTGCAGAATAAACAAATTTTCTTTCTTTTTTCTTTTCTTTTAAATAATAAAAATAATTATCAAAAGAAGCAAATCATAATTGTTTTAACAGCTCCTAATAGATACCGGACTGTTTGTGTTTCGTGCGACAGAGATAACGCTCTACGAAGCCGAAATTAGTCGATTGTATCTTTCCAAAGGTCGATGTGCAATATTTATCGCCGGGTACTGTACACCTTTGCCTAACCCTGCGGGGATAGCACGCGTGATGTTATGTATGTATGTATCTTCTTTTCTCGTTACATACCTACCTACCTACAATCATCCTACAACACTACTCTGGATGTAAATGAGTGCTATTAGTAGATAATACAACATTACTGTGTATTGTATTAAATTGTTTAGTTTTGTTAATTTATCGGTTACTATGGCAATAAAAAACAACATCACACGTCCATTTATAAAATTCAAAATTATTTTTTATCTTTCAATGCTTTAGAACGATGAAAGAACATCTTAAACTTCGACCAAACGCGCGACCAAAGCGACTGCGAAGCGGGAGCGTCAGTCGCGCAGTGGACGCTGCTTGTGTGTATCTATGGCGCCTTGCACACCTACGCGGGAGCGTCAGTCGCACAGTGGACGCTGCTCGTGTGTATTTATGGCGCCTTGCACACCTACGCGGGAGCGTCAGTCGCGCAGTGGACGCTGCTCGTGTTTATCTATGGCGCCTTGCACACCTACGCGACCGCTGTAGTCGCGCAGGTGTTCACGTTTAGTTTTGCGTTGTTGATGCTCCCGCTTTGCGTCCCGCGTCCCGCGTCCCGCGTATTTGACGCGCAGGTTAGGCCAAAGCTTAAGGGGAGTTATGACTTTAATCGTCTACGGCTGATATCATATAACAATCGTATATGACACTAATCTAAGTAAATATCTGCAGATATCTATTACAATATGAACAAATTTTTAAATCAGATGCATAGGTATGCATCTTTCTTCCCTTCTCCAAAATAGTCTATCGCATTTTTTTGCCGAGATAACCAGGGCTAACCATTAAATCCATCAATCTTATAATCTTTAAAACATTAAAAATCAAATGAGCGTTTGTTGTTATAAATTCCTTTCGTGAACCAGTTAAACAATACAATTTTCCTGTAGTTACACCTATTGTTGTCGTAAAATAACACGGGTTAATAGTATCGCTTTGAACCAGAACGTGGGAAGTCCATTTACCACTATGGTCTGGGAATAAAAGAAATATAAGCTTTAGTGTAAGGCGCTTATGTTCTTTGAAAACTGACGTAGGTAGTAATAATTACGTCATGAAATTCCCGTATTTTTATGAATAATCACATTCTACTCTAAGTCAACCTAAGTAATGGCCTTCTGAGTCAAGACTGACTTAAGGCTTATTCGTTTTATGAAAACAAAGATGGTGCGCAATCTATTGGTGGAAGATGAAGAAGGTGTCTAAAATCTATTGAAAAACTGTTTCTACACTAGAAAAAACTGTTCTGTCTACAACTTACAAAACTGTTTAACAAACAGGTAAACCTGCAAAAGCAACTGTCTTACAATAACTTGCAAAACGGTGCAACATAAAATCTCAAACATTTACAGAAAAAAAAAATATTGAAAATTATATGTTTGTTGAAGATTCAATTCATTCATTCCTTTTAATTTATTTGCATAGGCTGCCATTTTGAAATTGACAGTAATACAACTACTATCTTGACATCACATCCGGCAGTTATAATAAAAATGAATCTATCCTTTACAAAGTAAGTACGTGGTCATCTCCATGCATAACAAACTTATTATGTTGAAACGTGGTGAATCAACTCATAATAATACTCGATTAAAAGAGATATGTAGCAGATGAACTCACCTTTCTACACCTCGCCAGCGCGAGGATGGTGATGAGGTTGCCGGGGATGCCGATGAGCATGAACACCATGCAGCTGATATACGCGAAGCGCAGCAGTGGCTGGTCGTAGTCTTCGAACAGCGACACCTTCGCCAGAGCCTCGTCAGACTCATAGGAGGCCAGACCAGGTATACCACTCACATTTGAACCACGCCACATCGAAGAACCCATTTTCAAACACAAATCAATGCACGTCACTCAAAGGCAAACATTCCACTACAAATGAATACGGAGACTAAATTGTTACTAACTTTTGTTTATTCTATTTTCCTTAATGAGTCAATTTAACTGTCATGGGTACGCCCGAGATTGATAATACTCCAGACTGCGCTTTGCCATAACCCGACGCGTCCTCTTTACTTTAATATTGCTTTCCAACTTTATTAACACTCGTCGACTTATTTCTAAATTTCGAATATAATATTTTACAACAAACAGATAGATATGAACAATGATTCATACACATTATTTAGATGATAAAAAATATAAATTATTAAATACCTACACTGAATGAGATGAATATTATGGTCATAGGATGTATCATTTTTGGCATCCTGCTAACCGTTGTTGAGTATCATTTTACGAGATTATTAGTTTAGATACATTTAACATCTTATTTAAACTACTTCAGTATAAAACTTTCTAAATGCTTCCTTTCCACCCATAAGCACAATCACGGACGGTTCGCGATCACAAAATTGTCTACGTAACTGAACGTCCTCTGCGTATACACAAATAACATTAACGCTGCCGCTGTCACTACAGTACACAAGTTTATGGTCACTTATCTTTTACACACATGTACTCGAGTGTCCATTATTTGCAGTTATTCAGGCTCTCCAGCGATTTACGACTAGTCACGGCGGGCGCTTCTCGGAGGCGCCATCGCCGGGCGAACGTCACGCCCAGCGACGACACATCAGCAGGTTCTTGTACGCCTGCCGGTACTCAGACGACATCACCACGTAAATAATAGGGTTTATACACGTCGTCAAGTATATCAGTATATATCCCGCTATATTCGCCGCTGGATGCGACGTGAACTCACGAAATATCTTTGTCAAAGTTATGGGTAAGTAACACACCCAAAATGATAGCATTATTGCCATTATCATCTTTAATAACTTTCTGTCTTTAGGAGTGAGACGAGGTGGTCTCACGGACGCAGGCGATCGTTTCAGTGCGACGGCTGCTTGTCGAAGACGTTTAGCCGTTTCTCCGCCGCTCGGTGTTCTAGGTTTAGCGTCAAGAGCGCACTCCTCATCGTGACCGTCTAATGTGTCGACACCGGAAGAAGACGAACGTTCAGGTCCTGGAGTTGGGGGACAGTGCAAAGCAGGTGGCGCAAGAAGTGCCCTTCGAGGCGGAGCCACGTGATTTATCCCATTTTCTGGACCAGGGGAACGTTCCAGAGCTGTAGAAGCTGATCCAACTGCGGAGTCTTCTAAACCCGGCCTTAATCGTCCTCGGGCTGGAGCTCGGGACTTTCTAGCGGCTTCTCTTACGATGCAGAATATCCGCGCGTAACATATAACTATGGCCAGGCAGGGCAGCATAAAGGCGCCCACGAAGAGAAATTCCTTCGGAGATCGACCATTTTTATCGGGAAGTATTGAACAGGAGCCTATCATGGGATCCAAACCGAATCTGCCCCATTTCTCTAACCACGTTGCTATAAGCGCACCGAAGGAGAAGGCCCAAGTACTTGCTACCATTACTGCTAAGTACTGGCGTCGGTACAACCTGTTGACAAAACAAACGTCAAATTGATATCAAAACCACTAAATAACAATTAACAAGCACCCGCGGAAGAGTTAATTAGTTTTCCTAGTACGAGACGATAATACCAAACTATGACTCAAGATTTCCACGTTGAATATTAAGGACATCATAAGCAATGGTTATGTCGAATTTATAATTAGAATATACTCACTTAGGGTAGAGGCGTGGATGGGAGATCATGACGTATCTGTTGATGGTGATAGCCAGGACTGTAAACAGGGATACAGCGACCAGCGCGTATCTGGCGAGAGGGAACATTCGGCAGAGGATCCTGCCGTGAGCCCAGGACCGTCTCCAGAAGGTGGAGGCAGCTAGAGGCAGGTTGAAGCAGCAGAACAGGAGATCGGAGCATGACAGGTTCATTATGAACACTGCTGTTGCGTTGCGGACCTGCAAGTGAAATATTGTTTTAGTATGGTCCTTACAAAAAACTATAAAGTAGCTTTCTATTTTACCATTTGTATTGAAGTGGTGCCTAAACGCTAAAACTAAATCAAATTGATGATGGACAACAATTTCCTTACAAATGTATCAAGGAATGTATGTGTAAATGATGATTTCCACCAAACGGCTCGCACCGCATCGGATCGGAACGGATTTTACAATCTTTAAACGATATTAAATCGTGTACACAGTATTTAAAGTCTATATTACCAAGCCGCGCATGGCAGCTTACCACGCGCGTCTTTCGCGACACGCAATCGTAGCCGAAAGTTTGCTGCGTCATGTGATCGGCTCCATACACCTGTCGTCGTATCCGATCGAATCCTTTCGGCTGTCGTCTAAATTTTCTTTTTCTCTTCTGTGTTTTATGATTACTTTCTTCTTCTTCTAAAGCAATACCAACAATAATACGTCAACTTCAACCGTTTTCAAAAATTAGAACAAATCAAATACCTAGTCTTATTCCTACCGTGTTGACCACACGGTAGGAATAAGACTATTTGACTGGGCGCAGAAACGAATACGTTCGCAAGCGACGTACGGAGCCGATCGTATGCGTCGACATCCTGCCGGACGCGACCGGCTGTCGCCGCATCCTTAACGATCCGATGCGATACGAGGAAGCCGTTTGGTGGAAATCATCCTTAATTATGCAATGTTCAGAATAATTTTGTACAACAGCGTTTATTATTAAATCGCCTCTAGAAGTCTATTGAGTTGTTCAAGTTTAAGTATGGCCGCTTACAAGCAGGTGTGTTGATCGTTTATTCAACTTATTTCAGAAAGTTTTCAAAGAAAGTTGTTCAGTTCAACGGCCCATTCAAAATTAATTGACTCAGTAATTTTATTATGGACAAGTTGGAAGCTTAACTCATTACCATAAAAGTATTCTAGAAGTGAATTAAGTCAGCATTGTTTATACTCAGTGACTAGCGATCACTGACCTACGTTAAGAGTGCAATATTTCATTGCATTTATTGTCATTCTTATCACTGAGCGTGAATTAATCGCTTCTTGACTCGGTTGTAAAGTTTTTCTATTTAAAGAAATTGATTGTAATACTGTTTTAGCTTGTAATACGTTTTTTTATGACTTCAGAATCGGATCATAAAAGTAACGTGTCGTAAAAATAATATCTTTGCATAATATATACTTTATATGAAACGTGCGTGTTCAGCATGTAGATATATTGGGACAGGTTACATGTGTTTATATTGTTCCGAAATGTGAGTTCGGTTTTCGCCGGAAAACACTAGATACGGAAACACGTGTACCTGTCTCCGCGGCTAAAAGATAATGTCACGAAAATAGACAAGACAGTAGCGAGTACGAGATAGTGACGCCTTACTTTTTAACATTTTCGTTTTAAGGCTCCTACAAACGGGCGCGACACGCGATAAAATCGCGCGCGACACAGAGGCACCGCAAGTCGCGCAACGAGCGCTGCCTTTTCGCGTCGCGCGTCACACCGTCCTGTTTGCGGAGCCTTTATTCAAGTTAAGACATACGCCTATCAATCGCTTAAAATTAAAAGACGTTTAAACTTCAACAAATGCATGGTTTTTGGTAAAGCAGACGTCAACAATTACCTACATAATTTTGAGCAACGTTTATACCTAAATAAAATAAAAATACTAGATGTTTTTTTTTTATCTGAATCTTCCCAATAAAGATATCGTCCAAATAACAAGCCTGCTTTAATAATAATAATAATAATAAGTCTATTTAAATCCATAAATACATACGCAATTCCTATACTCACTTATTCTTTTGGTGTAATAAAATGGTCTAACACAGAGTTACATGCTCTTGAAGTAAAAACAAGAACCACACTGACACAACATAGATATCACCATCCCAAATCAGCAATAGAAAGAGGTATAATGTCCAGAAAACAAGGTGGCAGGGGACTAGTCGAAATATCACACCTTCATAAAAGGCAAATCATAAATTTAAAACAATTTTTCTGGCGGAAGAAAATCAACAGTCAATTACACAAAACAATTATAGAGATAGACAAACAATATACACCATTGAACCTTAGCGATGATAGCAATATTGAGACAGTAGATAGAGCGAGACATATAGAAGAGATACACAGGAAGTGGAGGCAAAAGGAACTACATGGAAGACATCCCAACGATTTACACCAAACATACATAGATAAAGAGGCTTCTAACAAATGGCTAGAGTTAAGTGAACTATTCCCTGAAACAGAAGGGTTTATGTTAGCCATTCAAGATCAAGTCATTAATACGAAAAATTATAGAAAATACATAATAAAAGATAGTA
Source organism: Luperina testacea (assembly GCA_927399505.1). Taxonomy (NCBI): domain Eukaryota; kingdom Metazoa; phylum Arthropoda; class Insecta; order Lepidoptera; family Noctuidae; genus Luperina; species Luperina testacea. The sequence goes on along the minus strand of OV656768.1, from coordinate 7,880,608 downwards.
CAGTAGGAAATGACTTATGCAGAAAATGTCACAGCAAACCTGAAACAATACAACATATCACAGGAGCTTGTATCACTCTAACCCAAAACGACTACACGCATAGACATAATCAACTTGTTAATATCATGCACCAAAATCTCGCAACTAAACTTAAACTCATGCAGGATCCCTACACGCCATATTACAAGTACACGCCTAGAGCTGTATTAGAAAACCAATTCTACAAAATATACTATGACCGCACTATAATTACAGACCACACCATATATTATAACAACAGACCTGATATAACACTAGTTGATAAAGTAAACAAACACACATTTATAATAGATATAGCAGTTCCAAATACTAATAACATTCAAAAAACTATCACAGAAAAAATCAGGAAGTATACAGAATTACAAGAGGAAATTACCAAAGTTTGGAAAATGAATAGAGTCACTATAGTCCCAATAGTAATATCAACAACAGGTGTTATCCCGAAACAAATATTCAATAGTTTTAATGCACTAAATCTATCTAAATACACATATATAACACTACAAAAAGCTGCCATATTAAACACTTGCCGTATAGTAAGAAAATTTTTACAACTAGACTTGGACAATAATTTCACTGCAGTACAGAGCAATTTACCTTCCTAAAATAATAACTAGAATCTCACCTTGGTTCACACCCGTGAGATTCTGAAAATACCAGGTACTAACCTGAGAAAATTAAATTTAAAAACCATAATAATAATAATAATAATAATCTTTATTACACAAGAAAGTGGTTACAAAATAGAGTGAAGTCCCTGACTCCTGTGCTAGGTGATAGACCTGTGTTACAAGAGCCAGTGCCCTCTCCCAGTAGGATATATTACAGAATCTTATGCAAAAAGATTAACAAATAAAAAGAATATGGGAACAACAAAAAGTAAGAATATCTTAAGCTTCAATCTTTGAAGTAGAACCTATTTAGCTAACATGTTTACTTTGGCTACATATATTATGTCTCCCGCAAATGTCTATTGTCTATTAAGAAGAGGCCAACGTCCATCCAAAGACATTTACGATCTGATATTATGATTCATAATTCGTAAGTTATATCATTGTTTATTTAACACAGCAAAGTCAATTAGTCAATGGCTGAATACGTATCTGTGAGTGTCAATATCAGTTATCTCTAGAGAAATATTAATAATCTAATATCATAATCATAATCAATAGTAGTCTAATTCTAAAACTACAATATTGATAGTTGCATTAGACACTTTAATTTTATTTTAGCTGTAAATATAGATAAGAATAATTTTGACACTTTATGTGGGACATATAACTAGATATTCTATGTATATACCTTTATTTGCATTCGTTAATATATTATACTAATAACCTAACTGCTGATGTGCCAGCTGCTAATGAGTTTGTTTGTTTCAACGCTACCAGTCGGATTTGATACATTCTTTTTGAATTTGATAGCCTAATTCTTGAGGAAGGGTATAGGCTATTTAACATCGCGCTAGGACCAAAAGGAGCCGATCAATAAGGAAAACATGTCAGAAAGATCGCTAGGCGAAAACGAAGTAAGGCTGGTTTTATCGTCACGCGTTTCGGCAGCGCCGTTGGAGCGCGCGCGTTCGAAGATGTATGGGGTAGTAGTTACTTTGCGTTTCAAAGTCACGCGCTTGAGCAGCGCCGTTCAATAAACGCGCGATGTTCGCCGGCGCTGCCAAAGCGCGCGCCGCTCATTCGATTCTACGGCCAGTATGCGTTTTAGTGTGTCGCCGATGACACGCGCCGTATTGTTACTCTAACCGTATTGACCTGCATATTGTACACGACTGGCCCACAGCAGCGGAATGCGCGGTACTAATCTCGTTTTACGGTACACCGCTGTTCAAGCGCGTGCTGTTAACAGGGCGCTGCTCAGCGGCGCGTCTAGCGGCGTGACAATAAAACCAGCCTTATAGTGACGGGGAGTTTTATAGAAATGCGGCTGTTATTTTAGTATAGACATTGTGTATCTTACGACTTCCACGCGAACGAAGTCGCGGGCAGAAGCTAGTGTTAATAAGATTTTGCTTGATATTGATATGCTCTAGTTTAAATTAGAAAAGGACGACGGGTTTACGATTCATGTTGATCACACTAATATAATAAAGGCGAAAGTTTGTGTGTGTATTTATATGTTTGTTACTTCTTCACGCTCAAACGGCTGGACCAATATTGTTAAAATTTGGTACGAAGGTAGCTGACACCCTGGATTAACATATAGGTTACTTTTTATACCGGTATTCCCACGGGTTCGAAATTTATGCGGGTGAAACCGCGGGGCGCAGCTAGTTTTCCAATAAATTCTAAGAAGATGTCATTGATTCGCTTTATCAGAAATAGAATTCTATCCTCTAAATCCCTAAAGTATTAATTAAATAGTGAAATTCTCAATATTAGTGTACCTCTAGGGAGTGAACTATAAATCTCGTAACATCGTGTTGCCGTTTTAGTATATCGGCTTTTTATGTTACTATGTAATAATATCGTATAATTTAGGTGTTTTAAGTAAACTAACTTTCGATATGCAATAATAGGCATTTCTAAACAGTAATTAAAAAAAGTTTAAAATAATCACATTATAGCACGGAAGGCGGTCATGAAAATTATAGCAGCGGGGTTTGACTTCAGCGTTCGATATGCAGACGCTATGTGGGGGCTGTCTTCTAGGACAGCTTTAGGTTAGAAAGTGGTGCGCTCATAATGTAACAAACAGCCGTAGAATTGCGAAACAAATATTTTCCTCCACGACCTTCCTAAAATGGTTGTAGTAAAAACTGCGAGTAATCTGGACTATTTATCATTGAAAATATAAATATTTAAAGACGACGTTCCGTTTGTTAATGGATTTACATTATCTTTTTAGGAAAATATTTTCATATTATCTTAGTTCTTGTCATCATCATCTGCATAGCCTTTTCCCATCTAATTTTGGGGTCTAATTAGTTGCTGGTGAATACCATATTTTACATGGAACGACTGCATAAATGACCTCCCTAACACACGCGGGGTAACACGTTACCCCTTGGTAAGACTGGCTAGACTTTCGGGCTTCCTGACGACTCGTAACGACTGTCAAAGATCTACGAATGACAGCCGGCACCAACTGCCTCAACGTGCTTTCCGAGCCACGATATCTTAGATCTTATCTAATTACATAATTAGAATTGTAGAAATGTATGTAGTTGTTAATATATTTCTGTGAATGAATGGGAACAAGGAAATATCCAAAGTACTTTGGATTCCCTTGTTCCCATTCGTTTGTTCTAATATTATGAATGTCAAATTAACATACACTTGAGTAAACTTGTTACAATTGTTTGTTTAGCTGGTTAATGAACTAGTGTTGAAATAAAAAGAACGTAGTTTTGTTCTACATGATTCGGGCGTTACAATTAGTTATTGCACTGATTCAAATAGTTTATTGAAGATAGTACCCAACTAGCAAAGAGGTCGTATAAGCAATTACTCTCACGACTATGAATCGAAAAACACTCGTATGAAAGATCCTATATTTCAAAAAGCCGTTTAAAAGCAGCTGTCTAGATATTTTAGCCTTCAACGCTTTTTGGCTCTATAAACATGTCTAGTAAACGTGTACTCGACGAATTTATATTGCATTTACTCGATAATTATATAAAGATATCTCTCGATCACCTTCATGCAACCGTAAGTCCTATGACAGCTCTTTGAAAGCAACTGAATTGCTAATTTGTCGTAAAACTAGCTTTTATAGCACTATCTTTCGACATGTATTTATTACAGCATAATTATAGAGTAAACGCTGTTTATTCGACAAAATAGCATCTCAGTTACTATACCGGCACTTAATGTCATATAATAGCTTTTTATAAGGCTTTCATTCAGCTTAATTTTTGAAGTTGAGAAAACGCTTTGAGATTATCTATTACAGCCCCAAAGGTGCTCTAAACATCATTTGAAAGCCGTCTTACAGCATAATTGTCGTATGAAAGTTGAATAAAATCTTTTACAGCACTGTAAACGCCATTTTGTTACAACAATAACGTATTGCTTTTCTTGCGGGTTCTGTAGGAAATATTTACACTTCTACTGATTATGAAATTTGTGAACCGTCAGCCAGTGAAGTGTGTTTTAATTTACTGCCAAAAGATCCTTGGTCTATTTTGAATACGATTATAATTAATACGATTATAAAGAGAAAATAAAGAAAAAAAAAAGAATAATAAAGAGATTAATAAAGAGTATTCTATTCTATTCTATTCTATTATAATCAGATTTTGATCTAATGTTGAAGATTTAACATTTTGCGCTAAGGAACCCCAAACTAACTGCAATGGCGGTCCTAGAAGTCGTAAAGATGAAACCTCATTTCTATTTCTCAGCTAAAAACCGAGTGAATGCTGTGTGATGATAAGTGAATTGCTATTAATGGCGAATTAGATAAACTATTAAATTAATAATATTTGTAATTCATTATTTACTAAGAAATCTTACGGCCCATGAAAATATTAACTAAAATGTAAGGAATATAGACGAAAAATTTAACCCCGCATAGGAAAGTAAACACCTTTGAGCTAACTTTAGGTCACGAATTGTCAATATGACTGTAAAATTGTATGGCACAAATAATATGGCAAAATTTAATACTTAAATTTAATTTAATTATTTTATTTATTTTCACAAACAGCTCCGGTACCTAATTGAAGAAATAAAATGGTCTATGAATGCTGCTTGGTTGCATTCACACGATCAAAGAGTCGAGTGATTGCAACCGCACTGCTATATTACAATAAATTTGTCGAATGAAAGAGCTTCTACCGACTTGGGAAAAGCAAATGTGTTGAAAAATGGCATACTGATGATTAATACAATACTAGTAACTTTCGAGTTGCGATTACTCTATATTCTTCCGACTATTTGGCTATTCAGACGATAATCTTACAATATTTACATCGCTTAAAGCAGAGAGAAGTGCGCCCAAATCGCGTTGAGAGAATGTGCACAGATCATTTACTCGACATTTTCTCACCACCAATAGCTGAAATAGTAACGTGCTGCTGGCATTTTTACGATATCTTTTGCTGGTTGGGTAGTTACTTTTGAATTCTATAATTAATGGCACGGATGCCACAGGATTTGATCTGGTGGACTGTATAACTATCAAGATTATTTACAGTTCTCATTCTTGAAAATATTTTTTTAATATTGCAACGCAATTTGTTTTTGAATTCCGTGGTACAAAGGTTATCTGCGTTCATTGGACAGTTACTTTTTTGGCCTAATTTACAAATTATTTGATAACAGCCTGTAAAATTCCATTCAAATACTAGTGAAATGAACCGCATGCGATAGAAGGCTATACCTACAGGCTACAAGCCAGTTTTTGGATTTACTCTTAACTATGACCGTCTAAAGTACGTAACCCGCACAGACGGGCGTAATATTATCAGGATGATCTTAACCTTTCAGCTGTCATAATCTTTTGATAATAACTCTTGCAACTTTTCCGCGACAACACTGCATAAACGTTTACAGCCCATGTTAAACGTAATAGGACGTACATATATAATTACAAAAATATTGAAGTTAATAGCCGACTGTATATTTTTACGTCATGTGACTTACACATAACTGTTGAAACATGAGTTAAAATGCATCTCTGCCAATTCTATCGGGGAATATAAGCATGATGTTCTGTTAAGTTAAAACTACTGACCTTTTTACACCTCGCAAGCGCAACGATGGTGATGAGGTTGCCAGGGATCCCCACGAGCATGAAGACCACGCAGCACACAGAAGCGAAGCGCAGCAGAGGCTCCGGATAGTCTCGGAACAGCTCCACGGCCGCCAGCTCCGCATCAGAGCCATACTCCGTCACCCCCTCATCCTCGAGGCTGTAGTTACCCCCGTCTACCTCACTCGCGAACGTACTCCTCGGTATACTCGGTAGCAGATCACCCATCGTAACAATTCACTCATCATTCCACATAGACTTCATCACTTATTTCATGTCCATGTTTACGTGGTCGGGTTTCGTTGGCGACTGATAACGGACCTTCGCGCCGGTCAATAAGTTGTAAGTGTGGTGATGATAAGGCATTTTGTCGACGTGCGAGGTTATAGGTCACAGCTGCTCAGGAAGCGCTCGTATCGTCTCGTATCGCCCGCCGCCGGCCGCGCTCCACAGTATCTGAAAAGATAAATTGATATTCGTTTATTATTAATTCAATGTAGATACAGTTATGAGAGTTACGAAAGAAGATAATGGTGTGTTTGTTTAGTGAGTAGGTGATTGTGTTGGTGAGACTATAGGGCTCGTTGTGGCCATTGTCGGTTTCGGTATTTATTGCGTCTACATTACTTCTTATCGTTTTGTAGATAATAAATTGTACATAATTTGTGTAGCTACGTTACGTCGTTATTTATTTTTGATAAAGTTACTCTTCCTTGTTTTTAAAATTGGTTGGTAAAGTTATTTTTCATTTTTCTTACTTGGAAGGAAGTGTTTGTTTGATCCGAATAGCGGGTGGAAGACGCTGCTTTCCATCTTTAGGCGAGATACACTCATAGTAATTGCTTCCCTCTCTAGAGCAGGAATGAATTTTAAAAATAGAACAAATTTTGGTTAGGTAGTCAGCTACGAAATGTTTTACATAATCAAGAAAAATCCTGCGGCCTTGTGAGTGTATAAACAGCCAGTGTGAATTAAAAAAAAATCCTATTAAGCGGGACGGCCCGCGGTGGTGACGCGATGTGTTCTATATTTAAAATTTAAAAAAGACTTTTTAAATAGTGTACCTACTTTTCATGTTATTATCAATAAATATTTCAGAAAAACGACTATTTTTTACTTTCCTTTTATTCGAAATGAAAAGTAGATTGTTTAACATGGGTGAAAGTCATCAATTGCTCGGACTGTAATCGTCCTCGCTGCGCTCGGGCGTCTAAATGCCTCGTATAGAAATTGATTCCTTTCGACCCTTGTATAACAATCTACTTTTCCTTTTCATTTTTTCTGAATTTGTAAAACGTCATTAGGTAAAGTATAAATTTAATAAGAATAGTAGGAAATCTCATTAATTGAAGCGGACTAACTATACCTACATTCAATTTAAAATCAGTTTTAACTCGAAAACATGTAAATGTTACCCTTCTCTAACCTCTAACTGCTGAAACTGGGTTTTCCGACAGCAACACTTGACACTTTGACAGATAAATTAAAACCCGAATTTTGAAGTTATTAGAATGCGGACGGATTCTGCGCCCATACACAATTATTACAGTTGCCCGGCATGTAGCTTCGCAAGAGTCGTTAGTCGTTCCTCTCCTTTCTTTAACGTTCTTCCAAACAGACTTGTTTCAAAATTAATTATGGCAATAACCATAGAATAATGTCAAGCAAAAACAGGGTCATTTTTTGATAACTAAAAAAAAAAAAAGTACACTTAGTTATCAAAAAATGGCCCTGTTTTTGCTTGACAATTTGACAGATTTTAGTAAAATCTGTCAAAATTCTTTAAAAGATTTTCAACTTTATCGCTAAAGCATAAGGTTCAAAGTTTATTGGGAACTTTTGACAGTTTCGGATAGCTTGATGTGCTGGCGTCTGTACATGCGCGAACCTACTTCCAATACGCCACAACCTTGCTAAGTTACGTGCGACTGTACTCTTATGATATTCACGGGATGGTTTGACTATGAATACATCCATAGGTACAAGCTAGGTGTCTGTCTGTTAACTCTTCACGCTTAAACCGCTGAGCCGATTTAGATGAAATTTGGTATAAAGATAATTTGAGTCCCGGGAAAGGACATAGGATACTTTTATCCCGATATTCCCACGGGATTGACACTTATGCGGGTGAAACCGCGGGGCGCAGCTAGTAAACGCGAAAGTTTGTGAGGATGGATGGATGAATGTTTGTTACTCTTTCACGCAAAAACTCCTAAACGGATTTAGATGAAATTTAGCACACAGATAGTTTATAACCTGGATTAACACATAGGATACCTTTTATCTCGGTAATATGTTCCCGTGGGATGATTTCCGATCACCACGCGGGCGAAGCCGCTGGAAAAAGCTAGTAATAAATACATATGCCATCCTTGGTTGATTGGTAGAGAATGCCTAAGGCATCAAGTCTGCCTTTGTACCTTTATGTGCGAAAAGTTTAAACAAATAATTATGCAATTATGAAAGGTGTTCTCTTAGTTATTATTATCCTTTATTTCAAAGAAATTTAATGTAATCGGTTCCCCACAAATTGTCGTGGGATTGCAAAGTTAGACTCAACAATGTTCAACATAGGAAATGAAAATAAATTGTCGTATGTGTATTTAGTGCGAATGTTAAAAGCAAGCACATACGACTATTTTCATTTCATCTCAAACACCTTACGTAATCCCACGTAGGTATGTTGTAGATACGCTGTAGTGGCAAAATCTAATAGAATTTTGTTTCACTTTCATTTTGTAGTGCATAACAGTATTTCTTCAGTAATGTCGGTGGTAAAGAACTGAGAGTGCAGTGGAACGTAAAATGAAAAGCTATGGAGAGATTCGCACATTTGTTGCTTTGTTTACTGTTTTTTGCTGACAAGGCTCTATTAGTCTCTAGAGTTTCTTTTGCTTTGTTTATTATTGTTTACTGAAACTTCCAACGTTTCTTTTGATAGTTGGTGTTTTGTATTCTGTTCTAATAACATTATTACCAGCGTACCATAAATTCAGCACTTGATTCTAGATTCTAGATCTACACCCTAGAGCTGAAATTTTCCTAGGTTATTAAAAAAAATGGCTGTTTAGTACATTTTGACCCTAGGTCGAGCAGAAAATTACTGCACTTCTCCATGAAACCGACGCCAATTTTTTTAAAGCTTAGCACCAGACGGGTGTTGTGTCTGGCGGGCAACTGCCCGTTGATTCATGTCGGGTCGTTGTATCTATGCTAGTTGCGCGGTAAACTCTGCTTGCGCGATGCAGGATTTGTGTGACGTCAGTATGACGCGTTGTTTTGCATGTGGCGTTGTAGATACCGCTACAGTTTTAAAATATATTTATTACAATAAGTTAGCCAGTATAGGCTCGCGTATTTGCACTTTGTACGCGACCTACATTTGGCAGTGCATTGACACTGACATATTGCATTGTTCTATGCATTTTAGTGTTCAATTAGACGTGGTTTGAGTCGGACAACTTGCATTTTTATTTAGATTCATCCCGTTGAGCATTCACTGACATTTTCTTCATTTAAGTTTAAATTTGACATTAGACATCTGTATTGACATTACTTATGTTAGGGAAGCACCCTACAACCCTGATAGGCTCAGTTATTGATCTTTGTAACTGTTCCAATCCTTTTCATCAGCCCATTTAGTTAACTTCTGAAGTAGGCTGGAAGGACTACCTCTTAATTACTATTTTGCAACGAGAAAGCTGATAGAATATAATAAAAAACACATTTAACAACTGATATTAAACCAATGTAGCAGTGCAGAAGGTTTTTTCGGGACAATGTGATAAGTAAGTAGGACCCACAATAACATTTCAAAGGTGGGTTGATCCCGCCACCCGCCCCAGGGCGGCGGACATCCATGAGGATTTTCCAACCCGGAAAAAAAAAGAAAAAAAAGGTTGACCCAATTTATCATGTTACGTTGTTCCGACTACTTTTACAAATACATAGATGAGGCCTCGCGTAGGAAATGTAATCAGAAGATTCCTTCCGGACATAATCTAACCGGCTTCAAAGTAAATTAAAGTAAGTATCTTTCCTAGTAATCTAAAAGTGAATTTGTGAATGGTAGGAAAGAGAAGTTAGAATTAATTTGTTTAGACCGCAGTGCCCTAGGGCTTCTAAGAACCCTACAATTATTCATCCTTTTCAGAGTTTATGTCCTTCCATTGAAAGGGCTCTGAATAGTCGACCGCAGATCTTGTGTTTATGTGTTGTCCAAGAGGCTAGCTAGCAAATGCCGGTGCCATCTAGTTTTAAAATATTGACGTGTTAAAGTGTCACAAACTTCCTTGATTAATTTATGCATTGAAAGGAATTTTCTACAATTTCGTAGAAGACGGGTAGGTATGTACATAGGTCACCGCTACTGATGACTGTGTATCTCGGCAAAAACTAAAACGTATTATAAGTAAAATAATAAACCTAACCTACGTTTTGTTTGGTAAGTACAAGCATTGATCTTAACATAGTAATCTTTGTCCAAGCGAATTAAATACTTTTTGTTGTCATATAAGAAATAATAAAGACCACATATAAGTTACCAAAGCTATTACGCTATGACTTGTCAGTGAAGAGAAAAGGATGGTAAAGAGGTTGAAAGAGGAAAATAGTCCAAATATGATAAATAATACTTTGCAAATTAAGAGTTGTTGAAAGGTAAAAATGAGCTTTGTTTATCATAAAAAATAAACACCCTTTAGACACGTCAGAGGAACCGTCTAATAGTCGATGAAACAATTTAAAAAATTGCACATCCCCAAAAGGGTTATACAGGATGCTGTTAGGTTATTGACAGGGCTGTCACTACCAACACAATTCATTGAAAAATTTGCCGACGACAAGTTTTCAACTTGTCAGCCCTATCTTAACAAGAAACAGTGTTTTCACAGTATGCAGTTATAGAGTACGTAATTGAGATGTGATCGAATTAAGTTGTCTTGTAATTGGATTCTACTAATTTTGGGTTGCTTCAAGTACACAGTGTACGGGATTTTCTGAAGGCGTCTTTGTTTGAGACTTGATTATTGAGTCTTTTCAATTAAAGATTAGGCTGTAGTGTATCTATTTAATCGATATGTAAATACTGCCTCTATTCTACTCTATTTTTTAATTATATCAAGCAAAGTCGATGTCGACAGGACTATTCTGCCAATGTCTAAAGTGTATTGGAAAAGTAAGTGTGCATTGTTGTAAATTAAAAAATGAATAAGAAGGACGATAAAAATCTTCGACGAGACATTGGTGCCGGTTCCCTTGTTCACAAACTAAACTAAATTTAAGTTCAGTGCATCTTTTTCTTTCTATTTCATTGAGAAAAGGACAGAAGATACATTAAGTTTAGTCCTGTCAAATTAATCAGCGCCTGACGTAAATGGACGTAACTTTAGTAGGCATGTTTTTAATCACGTGTAAACTTGTATGGAGTAGATGATAGTGATGGTGTTAACTGTTTGTTTCTTATGTATTCAATGCTAAAACGTTTGTCTTGGAATGAAAACCCGATCAAATTTTTAATTAATACAGTTATAAAATAGGTCAGGAAAATTAAAAAAAATTCATAAACATTACAAGGTAACATAAAAACTTCAATAAAGTTTTCGTTTTATAAAATACATCATCTTATGACAAAGAAAGTTTTTCAGAGAAACTGACTATTTTAATTAATTACCAAATTAATTTTCTTACCTTTGTCACTGTGAGTGACATCACAACTTTTGCGTAATATCCGTTTTATTCCCGCAAAATATATATAAGGACCCTAGAGAATGAAATTCTTTTTGGAGACAAAAATCTCTTGTACTTTATTTTATTTTGTAACTCTAGGGAATCATAATTTACATAATGTTTTGGGCAAATCCTTTTGTTTATTGTTATCACTGTGAACTAATGAATGTACTGTTTTTTGTATAAAAAGGGAGAAAAGGAGGATAAAAGGGAGGGGCTTAGGCAGATTGAATCCAATATTTCATGTAAGTTAGTTAGTCATTTAATTTAGTATCTAGTGTAAATAGTTTGTAATAAAATAAGTTAATTGTATAAAACTATAAATAAATAAAAAGATGTAGATTTTTCATATAAAAAACCTTAACCTTAACCTTTTCCCAACCATGTTGGGGTCAGCTTCCAGTCTAACCGGGTGCAGCTAAATACCAGTATTTTACATGGAGCGACTGTCTATCTGGCCTCCACAACCCAGTTACTGGGTAACACGATACTCCTTGGCAAGACTGGTGTCCAGTATTTAGGGCTTCTGACTACCCGTAACGACTGTCAAAGATCTATAAATGAGAGATTTTCGAGGGGTCTCGGTATGTTATAGATGGTCACCCATCCACTGATCAACCTCGGCAGGCGTTGCTTAACCTTGAAAATCGACTCGTGCGGCTGTTATTACTTAGCCACGAGCCATTCAAAAAGGGATCTAGAGAGAAAAGTTATCTATGATTAAAGTTTTCTGGATTTAGTCCGAGTCATTTAATTTGCCAACAGATATGTTAGTCAGATGGTGTTACACAATTAATAGCTTTTTTATTGCTGAATTGGCCTGCTCTTGACCTCGATCACGCCTGACGGAAAGCGATGGATGAGGTCTATGATGGAACGAGCGTGCCCAGAAGATGCCTAAGTCACTGGAACTCCCATGCAATAACGAAACACAGTAGGCTGCTTGACGCCGGACTCCGGTAGGAGGGTGGTCGCAAACTAGGGTGGCGTTAGCCCTATTACCTCAAGTGAAGAATTGACACGTCAAATAAGGTGTTGGGTGTGACTGTCCAGGATGCGCCGAGCGCTCGGTTCAGTTGAGTAACTGGCGGAACAAACTGCGCTACACGAGGAGGCTTCTTCATGCTGTGTCTAACTGTTATTACACTTGATTCTTTTTGAGGATAAGTGAATTAAAAAATAGTTAAATAGCCGATCCCAAAGCTTCGTCAATACATGGGGTTTTCCAAGCAATTTAGCGTGTAATAGGGCTTTTCCGGATTCAATAAAAGATTGAAGAAATGAAAAATTGGACATCTTCTATATCTTCTATCTTCTTAATATATATAAATTACGTGTCACGATGTTTGTCCGCGATGGACTCCTAAGCTACTTAACCGATTTTAATCAAATTTGTACACCGTGTGAGTTTGATCCAACTTGAAAGATAGGATAGCTCACATCTTCATTTATAATCGCAATATTATTTTATTGCAAATTATTTGTCTACCACAGCAGCGCGTGGCCGGGTCAGCTAGTATATTATAAAGTTGTGGTCAGGGTGGGTCGATATTGAAAAGGCTTCCATTAAGGGTTAAACTTTTATATTTTTGCCACACATTTACAACTCAACGTGCCCGTATTGAGGCTTCTTGACAAGCTCTTATCATAAGTGTCAATCTGTTAGGTCACCACAGATTCTATTGGGACGGAGGAGTTCGTACACTGCTATAAAGTTGCTTTTCATCTCTGTCTGATACCGCGCTGTTCTTCTAAGCTACGCAATGGGTTTTGAATATGTTTTTAACATACTTTAGAGAATTTATTCCGGAAGGTTTAGCCGTATACGGTACGTAATACATGACTAAACTAACAAGTAATAAACAAATCTCGATTTTATGTTTAGTCGTAAAATCCGTGCGAAGCCGGGGAGGTTAGCTAGCTATCTATAATTTATAGAACTAACTGCTAGCACAGCCCTTTCTCAGTTAATTTACCTCTGACAGCAGCAACTCAACTGCAACCTTATTACAAGAAGAATAAACAGCACTGTGATTTGACAGTGATGCAAAATCAACTAACTAACGAATGTTGACATAAAGTCCCTTGTCTATATGTCAACATTACGCTTGCTAATCCGCTATCTTAACCCTTCGCTCAAGGTTTCCTCTAATGCTACGGCTACATTGTCGCGATAACACGAACCACCAGTACCATCGCGCGTTCTCTCTCGCACACAGCTTTACATCTCGCTGTACAACAAAGAGAGTGCGAAATCTACATAGTTCGCGTTTTCGAGACAATGTAGAGGTAGTATCAAAAGCCTGGTACCTACAAATTCAACACAATCCATAATATTCTGTGCAATCAGCTGTACAAATATTGATTAATCAACTAAATAGTTTAAATACATCCAAGTACTATCGAAATTGCTAATAAAGGAGCTTATTGTGTTATTATATTTCGCTGATTAAGTGCGGGTTTTCAAAGTCTAACTAGTTTTTATTATTGTCTAAATATATCATGCTTGATAAATTAATTTCATAGGAGCATTAATAATACGCTACAAGGTTATAAGTTTAACTTTTTGGTTTAAAACTGTTCAGAAAATGCTTTACATTTTTCCCTTGAGGATATCGAAAGGGCTTTGAAGGTCCGTGGTCCTATTATGTTTTGTTGTTTTCGTGGTTTGGTCCTATTATGTCCTATATTCTGTTTGCATTGATATCAGCTATCGATATATATATATAGGTTTCACGTGTGGGCGCCATTTTGAAAATAAATTAAAATGGCGCGACAGTAGGTATAACGTTAGAAATTCAATTGTGTCTCATTAGCCACAGTTGACTTGTACTACAAAAATGTTCGAACGCCTTTGATTTATCGACTTTATTGAATACGACGCTAACTTTTATATTTTCGTTTTAAACTTGTATATTATAAGTTTATAACATACAGTTATATTGTCGAGAAATCTTGTAGTATTAATCTGTGTAAGTATTTGTCTAGTTAATCTCTCTCGCACCTACACAAAAATAAACACATAATAATAGGGCTATTCGACACACTTTTCCTCATCAGATTTCTCATTACATAGATCATGTTTTTAGAGCTTCTGTTTTTTATGGGCTGTTAAAATGAGTCGGACAATAACTTCTGTCACTCAGTAATAACGATGTCAGGGGGACATGCAAGGGGAAATAAAAACCACAACCACAGAACAGTACAATGGCAACGTTTTTTAACAATAAAGGAAATCTTTTTAAGGGAAAACCTGGAACAGAGAGTCTTTTTGTACCTATTGTTGATTGCGTTTTATTATGCTTGTGCGCGACGCACCTTTTTTATAGTTTTCTTTTTAATGTATTTTGTACAGTGTTTTATATTTCGAATGCTGTTTATTTTTGATATTTTTTCTTATGATTAAATCAGTCTACCACCGGCGATCACGGCGTTTACTTTAAAGTATAGAGAATAGTCCGATAGTAGGAACCAGCACTGGTGTTCAGCTACAGTCCCCTACATCGTGGTCCTTCGAGCCAATCTAGTAAATCGTGGTCCTTCGACAGCCAATAGTAGTGATAGTAGATAGTAGTGATGGTGCGTACTCGTGCGGGTGCCAAGATGGGAGCTGAAGGAAACGCTGTGGAAAAGGAGCTGGAGCAACCAGAGCCCAGCCACCCACCCGCCAATGTGGCGGCCGCAGTCCAGACCCCTTCCAGGCCCGTCTCCGGCAATCAGACCCCGCCGAGCCCCGTCACTACCACCCAGACTCCGTCGAGACCAGTAAGTAGAACTTCATCTCGTTCTTCTGCTACAATGGTGGCTAGAAAGTTAGCCGCAGAGGCTTTACATGCTCGCCGTATGGTTGAATTAGGGCAGGCAGAGAGGGTCGCCGCGGAAAAGGTCGCCGTCGCCGCGGAAAAGGTCGCTGTCGCCGCGGAAAAGGTCGCCACGAGAGAGCGCGAAGCAGCGGAGTTGGAACTCCGAGCGGAATTGGCGGCTATAGATGCCGATGCCAGTCATCGTAGTTCGAGAAGCAGCCGTTCGGTCAATGACTGGCTCCAGAATTCAAAAGCTGCTCTGAAAGCTGATCCAGTTGGCCTAGCTGACCCTGTTGAATTTAATTCTATTATCTCGGTCGGTCCCTCTCGCCTGGCTCTAGTTTTTTTTTTTTTTTTTTTTTGTCGCTGAGAAATGACGTTACGCATCTCCGCTCGTCGGGGGACGACACGGAGTATGTGGGACTCCCTGCCAAGGTGGCAGTATACCCACTAAAACTCAGCGGTGTTCCCTCGTCGCCTTGATGGAGGGGTCATGGGAATCCAGCTCAGCCTTTGCGTCCACAATCCCCCCGGCGCATGCCCGCCTAACTGGCGAGCCCCGCATGTCCCCCCGGCTGGGGGGCTACGGGAATGGCCGGGAACACCTGGCCATTCCCGTCCGGCACTGGTGGAAGCCTGTGCAATACAGGCGAGGGTGCCCCCGCACCCGTCGCCTGCTGGCTTCCACCTGGGAGGAGTCGGAGGTGACTGTCATACTGACGTCGTCTTCGACCCCTCCTGGCTCTAGTTACCCCAACCCCAGTATCGCCTACAAAACCGGCTGACCTAGCCACCACAGCTACAAATGTTAACATGCATCTTTGTTCCAGCAATTCAGACCGCCTTGTGAAGTCGTTAGGCATTCTCATAGATAATGTTAATAAAGGCGCTTGCCACCGTAGGGGTGATAGGGACTTTCCATTGCCATTTTTCGACGGTAAATCGCATCTAGAATGGCTTTCTTTTAAAAGAGCCTTTCTAGATACGATGAACTCGCATTCTGCAGTGGAAAATCTAGCTAGGTTGAACAAAGCATTGATGGGATGCGCGCGTGAAGCGGTCATGATGCTGCTGGCAACGGCGCGCGAGCCTAATGTAGTGCTGCGCGCGCTCGATACACGCTTCGGCCGCCCCGAGCTTATAGTGGCTCAGGAGGCAGCTGCAATGCGCGCTTTGCCGCGCGTCTCGGGTGAAGGTAAAGACCTTGCTATTTTTGCTAGTCGTGTTCGTAATTGTGTGGAAGCGATTCGGTTACTCGACCAGCCTCACTACCTAACATCGCCAGAGCTGATTCAATCGGTCATTTCAAAAGTCCCCCCACTGTTACGAGCACAATGGGTGGCCTACGCCAGCAGTCATGCGGCCAGTGGGCTACCCATGCTCGACATGTTCGCCGACTTCCTGGTCGACATAGTCGAGCTACAGTCTAGATTCGGCCTCCTCCCTGAATCGGCTGGCGCGCCGAGTTCGACTTCCGCTGGTACTAGCCGAGTCAGGGATAAGGTGCACGCAGTCGTTGATGGAGAGAAAACTCGGTCAAAATCTAAAAATAGTTCATCCACGGCTGCTGCAGGCAAAATTCATTGTGTTTTATGTCAACAACAGCATTCATTGACACAATGTGACAAATTTCTTTCCTTGTCAATAGATGACAAGTGGCATTTTATAAAAAAGAAAAGAATTTGTCACAGGTGCCTCAAAGAAGGTTGGCATAGACTAAGTTTGTGTTCAGCAAAAAGTTTGTGCGACATTGGCGATTGTAAATTCCGCCATCATAGGTTGTTGCACAGTGCTAGTGAGCGCGCGGCCGCGGCTCATGTAGGCGTAGAAGAGGACGACGAACCTGCGCCGTCCACGTCAAGCTCCGCCCCGTGCGCGTCGAGCTATGTACCTGTAGTTTCTCTTCCTGAAGGGAAAGAGATCCTGTCTCACGCGTCAACTTCTTTTTCAGCTGAAAGCCCGGCGCGTTCGCTGAGTCTTCGCCCGTTACTGAAAGTTGTTGCTGTGACTCTGTCTGGTCCGTCTGGTAGTGTCGATACTTATGCTTTGTTGGACGACGGGTCGACCGCTACCTTTATTGATGCGGAGGTCGCTGCTAAGATAGGTGTTATTGGGCCAGAAGGACACGTTCACGTAGATTGCATAGGGGGCCTTAATAAGAACGTGTTGGTGCGTTATGTAGACTTCTACATCAAGGGTCGTCACGTGAAAGATAGTCACCTTATTCGTAGGGCTAGATCTATTGGCGGTCTAGGGGTATCGTCTCAGATTGTCAACAGGGACGCCGTCACGAAATATCCACATCTTGCAGATCTTGCAGATGAGTTGTGTTACGGTAAAATTCAGCCAATGCTCATCATTGGCACTGACAACTGGCATCTCACCGTATCTGGGGCCACGCGTAAGGGGTCTAAGTCACAACCTGTAGCGATTCGTACTGCGCTAGGTTGGGTTTTGTTCGGTTTCGGTTGTAGTTCGACTACTCAGGTTGATATTGTCAGCCACGCCACACTCTTT
This sequence comes from Luperina testacea, assembly GCA_927399505.1. Taxonomy (NCBI): domain Eukaryota; kingdom Metazoa; phylum Arthropoda; class Insecta; order Lepidoptera; family Noctuidae; genus Luperina; species Luperina testacea. Next base: position 7,862,810 of record OV656768.1, on the reverse strand, counting down.
GAGTCCGCGACTGTAGGCAAGAGCGACCGTTCCGAATTAGAGCAGCTTATTAAGGAGCAGTATAAACTAGAGTCTATAGGTATTTCGAAACGTGAGGCGCGCAATGCTGATGATGAACGTGCTGGCCAGATTGTTGAGCACACAGCACGCCGCTTGCCCAGTGGTCGTTTTGAAGTAGGTCTGATTTGGAAGTCTGACGATTTATCAGTACCTGATAGTTACAACCTCGCCTTATCGAGGTTTTTAGGTTTGGAGAAGAAATTGTGTAGGGATGGTGGCTATGCGGAGCGGTATCGTGCCAACGTTCTCGATATGGTTGGGAAGGGCTACGCCGAACTGTGTCCAGAGGCGCCCACAGGGCCGCGTATTTGGTACCTGCCTCACTTCGGCGTAGTCAACCCAAACAAGCCTAATAAGCTGCGGGTTGTGCACGACGCCGCTGCCAAATCAGAGGGTGTTTCGCTAAACTCGTTGCTGTTACCGGGTCCTGACCTGCTTCAGCCACTACTAGGCGTTCTTTTTCGTTTTAGGGAAGGTAAAATTGGGTTGACCGCGGACATTCGGGAAATGTTTCCGCAAATTAAAATTCGTGCTGAAGACCGCGACGCGCAGAGGTTTTTATGGCGCGATAGTCCGCGCGAACCGCTGCGTATTTACCGGATGTCGTCGATGATGTTCGGTGCCGCTTCTAGTCCCTTTACGGCCATTTACATTAAAAATAAAAATGCGGTTGAGCATCAGACACGATACCCGGACGCAGCGCGTGCAATCTTTTGCGATCATTATATGGACGATTGCATTTGTAGCCTTGACAGCGTGGATGAAGCAGCAAAACTGGCCGCTGATATTTACGCTGTCCACAAAAACGGGGGTTTCGAAATGCGTGGCTGGGCCTCCAACAGCGTCTCGGCCCTGACGTTGTTACCGAAGGAGACGTTGCTGGAGACGCCGGTGACGTCATCCGTAGACCTGGGCCACCTGGCCACTCCTGTAAGGACACTTGGTCTTATTTGGCAGCCCACTACAGACTGTATCGGTTTCAATATTGGATTAAAAAAGGGTGGGCTACCAAAAAAGCTTACCAAGCGGGTGGTTTTGGCCCACTTGATGCGGGTTTTTGACCCGCTCGGAATTATTGCGCCTCTAGTAGTGACCGGTCGCATCATGTTCCAAAATGCGTGGCGCAAGGGTCTTGAGTGGGATGAAGAAATTTCACAGCAGGACAGTTCAGCGTGGAGGCTATGGTTTCAGGATTTGTTTAGCGTTGCCGAATTGCAGATCCCACGCTGCTACTGCCTAGCTGACTGTGAAGTGAATCACTGCGAGCTTCATGTTTTTTCCGACGCCAGCGAATCTGCCTTTGCTGCGGTGGCTTACTGGCGTTTCGTGCTTAAGGATGGAGAAGTCAAGCTCGCACTGATTGGCAGCAAGGTCCGTGTAGCTCCCTTAAAGCCGGTGTCGATTCCGCGGTTGGAGCTGCAGGGAGCGTTGATCGCCGCGCGCCTCGCTTCAACAATCTGCGATTCTCATCGTTTCAGTCCCGTCAGGCAATTTTTTTTGGTGTGATTCAATGACGGTGTTGAGTTGGTTACGAAGCGAGGCCCGCTCATTTAAGCCTTTTGTTTCGCACAGAGTCGGCGAGATCCTGGAGTTAACGAGTGCCAGTGATTGGCGGTGGGTGCCTAGCGAATTGAACGTCGCTGACGATGCAACCCGGTTAAAACGCACTACGTTGTCTCTAGAGTCTCGCTGGATCACTGGTCCTGAATTCTTGCTTTCTTCTGTCTGGCCTAGTGAGCCTTGTAGTTTCTCAGAGTACCCAAGCGTAAATGAAGAGAGTAGGAATTCAGCATATACCATTGCAACAGTTCACCTCATCGGCAACGTTGAGAGGCATGTACCTGTCTCAGCTGATCCCAAGCGGTTTAGCTCTTGGCTGAGATTGGTACGAGCAACATACAGAGCTCATAAATATTTAACTCAGATCAGAATCCATTCTTTATCACGTAGGGGGTTTCATGTAGAGAATTTAGTGCGTGAGCAAGGGGGGATATTAACATTTTCTTTTCAGCCGTCAAGCTCTTTTGGCTCTTCACACTCAACGCATGAGACAGCTGCCGATATGCGCCTGGCCGAGAAGCATATTTTGCGCCAGGCACAGCTGGACTCATTTCCCGATGAGATGATGCGTCTGAGCAGACTCCCACCCCTGCCTATACCTCGCATCAGTCGGCTGTTCTGACTGTCGCTGATTGTGGATGTAGAGGGCCTCCTACGCCTATCCAGCCGTATCGCCGCAGCCTCAGGAGTGCCTGAAGCCACTAAGAATCCCATCGTCCTCGACGGGAAGCACCCTGCTGTCCAGCTATTGGTGGACCACCACCACCGCCGAGCCGCCCATGCCAACACGGAGACCGTGGTCAACGAGCTTCGTCAGAGTTTCTACTTGGTCGGCTTAAGAAACGTCGTCCGCTCCGTTGCCTTCCGTTGCCAGCTATGCCGCATTCGCCGAGCTGAGAAATTCCAGCCGCCCACTGGGAATCTACCGGAGGCACGTTTGGCTCACCACAAGCGCCCTTTTACATTCACTGGGCTAGACTACTTCGGGCCAGTCCAGATATCTATTGGCCGAAGACGGGAGAAGAGATGGGTCGCCTTGTACACGTGCCTAGTCGTGCGCGCCATCCACTTGGACGTTGTTGGAAGCTTGTCGACGGATTCTGCTGTAATGAGTCTTCGGCGCTTCGTGGCTCGCAGAGGAACGCCGTCTGAGATCTGGTCTGACAATGGTACCGCTTTCATCGGGGCAAGAAAAGAACTCCGTTCACTCTACGGGAACGCAGCTATGGAATATGCAGCGACGGAGAAAATCAGTTGGCGCCTAATTCCCCCGTCATCTCCGTTTATGGGTGGAGTATGGGAGCGACTGGTGAGAAGTGTGAAGACGGCACTCCGAGCGACCCTCACCGAACGTGCTCCGACAGAAGAAGTTCTCCGAACCGTGCTGGCAGAAGCAGAAGGGCTCATTAACTCTCGCCCCCTAACGCACGTCTCGGTAGAACCCGGCAGTGAAGAGGCGCTCACTCCAAATCATTTTCTCCTTGCAGCTTCGTCGGGACGTCCTGTTCCAGCAACCTTGACGGACCGAGATCTGGTGTCAAGAAGCGGCTGGCGCAAAGCGGTCAGACTGGCGGACCACTTTTGGCAGCGCTGGGTTAAAGAGTACTTGCCGAATCTTATTCCCAGACCAGGGCAAGGCGATGTTCCAGAGTTGGCTGTGGGCGATCTGGTTTTGGTGGCTGACGGCAACCTACCGAGGGGCTCCTGGCCGAGAGGGCGCATCTCAGCGACTTACCCGGGCCGCGATGGGGTGATCCGAGTGGCGGACGTCAGGACTGCAGTGGGCACACTGAGGAGGCCCTTGAAAAAGCTGCTCAAGCTGAGGGCTTAACTTTGGGGGGAGGAATGTGCGCGACGCACCTTTTTTATAGTTTTCTTTTTAATGTATTTTGTACAGTGTTTTATATTTCGAATGCTGTTTATTTTTGATATTTTTTCTTATGATTAAATCAGTCTACCACCGGCGATCACGGCGTTTACTTTAAAGTATAGAGAATAGTCCGATAGTAGGAACCAGCACTGGTGTTCAGCTACAGTCCCCTACAATGCTTATTATTTTTTTAGTCTGTGACATTGTCGAGCGTTTTGTGATTATACAGCAATTACGCGACTGATGTAGGTACCTATTTACTAAAATATAAAAATGGTTCAGTTTGAAAGTTTTTAACCGACTTCAAAAAGGAGGAGGTTCTCAATTCGACTGTATGTTTTTTTTGTCTGTTACGCGATATCTCCGGCAATTGTGAATCGATTTAAAAAAAAAGTGTCATTCTCTGGCCATCCCTTCATCATCATTTCAAATGATGACGCGGTGGGACGGGGTCCCATCACGTCGCATCCCATCATCCCATCGCCCGCCCGCGCTATTACTTCGTTTTCACTTAGCGTGTTTTCTTTTTGCTCGGCTCCTAAGTGTCGCAGCGTTAAGGCTCCTACAAACAGGCGCGACACGCGATATAATCGCACACGACACAAAGGCACCGCTCGTTGCGCGACTTGCGGTGCCTTTGTGTCTCGTGTCGTGTCGCGCCTGTTTGAAGGAGCCTTTATGTTAAATAGCTACCTCTCTCAAGAATTAAACAAACAAACTCTTCAGCGTTATTGTTAGTATAGACTTACCCACTGTGAAATCTAAGCAACCTACAATTTGTTAACGAACATAGCTCTTATAACTAGTAATCTAGAACTCCTATAAATCTTACTGAGTAAATCTGTGTTCATTATAATTACCATTTGCTTTGTAGAGTTACATCAGGAGCATAGTGTTTTCCTCTTAATTGTGCTAATATGAGCTGATACGGTTGCTGGAGTACTATATATTAACGACTAAATATGGACAAATAGGTATACGTAATTCTATTTACCTTTAAGTTCAAAGTACGATGCAATACCAGTTATTTTTAGTAGAGTTTTGCATATCAGCATGAATTGCCATTCATAATTATGTTTTTGTATCCTTAGGAAAATTTCTAGTGTTAGCTTACCGGCGTTCCTGTCTTCTGTCCACAGCACTGAAAAACTAACCAGGAAAATTTTAACTCTCTCCCTGGTTAGCTCGGAAGTGCCGTGCTTGTCCGATGCAGAGGACGCCTGGAAAGTGGCTTGCCCGGACACGGATCGGCCCGAGAATCCGTTTTCCCAGAGACAGTGGGATGAGCCGCTCTGCAGGTTGGTACGGAATAAACTTATTAATACGTCTACCAATACTGCTGAGCGTGCCCGCCTGCTTGCTGTGGGTGAGTGGGAGTCGGGCCTTTGGCTTCAGGCTCTACCGTCACCTAATATAGGAACTATGTTAGGTGATACAACCTTCCGGCTCGCTACATGTTTGCGTTTGGGCGCTCCTTGTGCTGCTCCACATCGCTGTCAATGTGGTGAAGCAGTCGACTGCCTCGGACACCATGGCCTTTCTTGTAGTAAGAGTGCAGGTCGGATAGCGCGGCACGCTAGCATTAATGATCTCATCCGTCGTGCTCTTGCCACCGCCGGGGTGCCAGCTGTATTGGAACCCACTGGCTTGGCACGCGTCGATGGCAAGAGACCAGATGGTATGACCATAATGCCATGGAAGTTGGGTAGGCCTTTGGTGTGGGACGCAACTTGCGTCGACACCCTTGCACCTTCCCATCTTCCTAGCACAGTGTGCTGCGCTGGGGCGGCTGCTGCAGGTGCTGAAAACCTCAAACGGCGCAAATACAATAATTTAATTGGCGATTATGTATTTGAACCGTTTGGGGTTGAAACTCTAGGGCCATGGGGCCCGAGTGCCCACCTAGTATTTCGGGAAATCGCCAAACGATTGGTCGACTCTTCACGTGACCAGAGGGCGGGCCTATTTTTTGGCCAAAGAATCAGCATTGCTATCCAACGTGGCAATGCTGCCAGCCTTCTGGGCACTTTTCCTGTTGACAGCGATGTGGACGAATTTTTCGACGCCCTGTAACCCTTTTTGATACTTGTAAATATTTTTATTTCTATTATAGAGTTAGTTATTATAGAGTTAGTTATTGTTTTGTTTTTGTAATTGACACAAATATTTGTTCGGTCAGGGAATCGAATATGCTATAGCCCACAAGCCAATAACTTGACTCCTACGGTAAAACCTTTGCAATATGGTAGCTGTAATATCCTTAGGTCAACAATTGTCTGGTGTATAAAGATTCTGAGGACAATTAAATGCAATAGCCTTTAATGACACCCACATTCGATGGATTATTCGTGGGTGAAAACAAAAGCTAGTTAGTCTATAAGTATTATGTAGGTATCTACACAGTCATTGCAACTTTCTCCATGGGACCAACCTCGTATAATTGCGAAAAAAAATATAAACTGCCTCATACAAAACTTAAATACCTACTCAACCTGCTGATTATTTTTTTGAGATAATTATGTTGGTCCCATGAACAACTTTCACCAACAACTCTCATATATTTCCTGGTCTGCGAGTTTCATCCAAGTCTCATTGCATTTACGTAAACAACTCGTCATCCATCTCCATAATTATAAGTAGCAGTTAATGTTTCGTTAGATTAGGAGTGAAACAGAGCATAGCGAAAGGAGGACAGTCAAAGATTTAAATCATTAGATTTGCCCTCACCATACTAAGTCACACGAAAAAGTATCCATACTGAAAAGAGTCAGTCTAAAACAGCGTTTCTATGACAATCGAGTCACATCTGCAACATTCTTTGTCAGAGGTATTAAAAAGAACAGAAAGGCGACTATCTTTTGACGCTGTAGGATGAATCAAACGATTTAAATCTTTGGGGACAGCCATTTTCAATTAGGCACGGGAAAAAATGCGTGGGGTGTGTTAACTAGAGCCTGTATGCCCGTAAACATTATACGGTCTCATTGTATATCGTCTTTATAAATTTTATGGCTGCGAAACAAGCGGGCTTGAGCTTAAGTTTATGGGGCTGGATTTACGTAGAATTTAGATGATTGAATTGTTACGTTGATTGAGGAGATAACGTTGTTGCAGGAGTGTTTAAGCTAGAGTCGCAGTGTCGACCTTCATGAAAATTATGACACCGGGATTTGACTTTATGGAGTCAAGAAACTCTCTCTGGGAGAACACACCGACTTATTTTCATAAATAAAGTTTCATTGACGTCATTCGCCGATAAATTGCGGACGCTATTTGGCGGCCACGGTGATCTTAGGACACTTTGTGCAGTATGATGCGCTCGGAGTTTAGAACCTTTTTACAGCTGCTGAAGTGTTGCTGTTGCATGGAAAATTACTTTGTGTTCGTCTCATTCGTATAATAAAAATACAGTGTCGTGATAAAAAGCAGTGCTGCAGAAATTGTAACACTGCTATATATTCACAAGCAAGGAGCAAAGAAAAAAATAATTACAAGGATTTTTTCTAGCAGTACCTATGAATTAAAATAAAGATGGGGCAGTACCTAAAACTAAATTTTGTTATCAAAATGCGAACAGTTACACTATACAAAATTCGCGAAGCACTGCACTTTTGCTCATAATTTGATTAATTATTACCTAAACTATGCGATATTCGCGCTTTTATCGTTGCTATGCAAATGGCCGCCGAATTTCGAAGCGTCCTCTATACTTCTGCAGCCAGCTAACAATCGGAACTAATTTTAAATAAGTACCCTGTTAATTTAGTAATTACCTACCTCCTTAGCAGCAGTAATTAAGTAGCTGAAGAAGGTGATTCGGCTATAAACAGGCAGTAGTAAGTCGGAAGCTCAAGTGTAAGGATTAGTTTAATTATTAAGAGTAGGTTAACGTTGTAGCGTGAGCGTGACCATTATTACTTGACATTTCGGGGCGGCGCTAGTTGTATGGAAGAGTCCTGGAGTGGAGACTGCGTATCGGCAAGCGTAGTGTGGGTCTCCCCCAGCTAGATGGACGGACGACCTAAAGAAGGTGGCTGGGGTAGACTGGATGCGGAAGGCGGAGGACAGGGTGTTGTGGCGCAGTCTGGGAGAGGCCTATATCCAGCAGAGGACTGCAATAGGCTGAATTGATTGATTGCTAGTTGTAAGGGTAAGTGTCAATCATGTGTCCAAATAATGTTTCGATCTAGCCGGCTCCTGAGCCGCAGCGGCGAAGCTGGTGTAAATTGTTAGCTTAGTTATTGCACAAGAAGGCCAATTAACGTAATTAAAAACGAAAACAAAATTAAAAAAAAATTAATAAAAAAAATCAAAATCTAGTCTCAATCTCATCTCAAATAAATAAATCTTAGCGACCATCAATGTCAAAAATGTAAGGAAATTAGTGGTATTTTTGACAGAATGAGACTGACACTAGAGTGCAACCGTTCTCAAAAATACGAGAATTTCCTGTCTAGTAATCGAACGAAAATATTTAATGGACGCGGAGGTCCATTTAATATTTTCGTTCGATTTTGAAGGTACTTTGGGAGGATTGTATGCAATTTAAATTGCATACAATCCTCCCAAAGTTCCTTCAAAATTATACATTTAAGTATTGTTCTTTCAAATACCTTGGACCAACCAGCGAACCTCGGAGTAGAAATTACATTCGAAAGTTTTCTCTATCCAGCGAGCGGGGCCCTGAATATTTTCGTTTGATTAGACAACTACAGAGTAAGAGCAGTGGTGTACCAGTGGCAACAGCCTCGACTAATTGAATTGTGGGTCGTGGGTTCGAACCCAAGCAAGCGCTTTACTTAGTGTAGTTTACTTCATCACCACTGCTCTCAAAACGGTGAAGGAAAACATCGTGAGGAAACCGGCATGTCCTAGAACCAAAAATTCGAAAATTTGTTACATCTACCTACAGTGCCCGGCGATAAATATTGCACATCGACCTTTGGAAAGAGACAATCGGCTAATTTCGGCTTCGTAGAGCGTTATCTCTGTCGCACGAAATACAAACAGTCCGGTATCTATTAGGAGCTGTTAAAACAATTATGCTAGACAGGTACTTGTCTACACCGGTTTTGTTGGTGTAGCTAAATAGACACATATCGTTAAATTTGGAATTTAGTTTTGTGTTTCGCCGTATTTCAATTTATACTGGGCGTTTGGTGTTGGCGTTAATCTTTAGCCGTTTCTATTAACATAAATAATACACGAGTTTATTAGACTTTGGTACCCGAAATAGTTTTATGTAAGAGTTAATATTGCTTATTAATGAAATGTTTACATAGTTTAGAAAGACGTGGGTAGATAAGCTTGTTAAGTCAGGTAAGCACAATATTGGCTTGAAACTTTTGAAAACTTGCGTTAGTTATGCAATGAAGAGCGTTTACATCAAGGCTTGTACGGACTAAGCGTTCCAATGTACGCGTAGTCGGTTACGCGTTCACAGAAACGATAGTCCGTACAATACAAGGCTTAATAGAGGTATTAAGCCTTGTATGGACTAATCGTTCCTGAGTACGCGTAACCGACAACGCGTACATTGGAACGCTTAGTCCGTACAAAGCCTTACACTTTATGGCGTAGTTGTAAGCTTCTTGAATATTTTAAAAGTTTAAACCCTTTACATAAAATCGTTGATTTTTTGTACACCTAAAAGAGTACGAAGTACATCGTCTAGTATTTAAAATATTATTGACGTGTAAGACTGTTTGTACAAACCTACTTAGAGAAATAATATAAGTAATTATATTTTCCTTTAATTCATTATATATGTAGTACCTATACAAATTATATTTTTAAAATACTTATCAGAATATAATACCACCGGTATCGGGAACAGGGCCCAAGCTACCAGTGCGGTAAGGGCTGCAGAGAGAGGAACCTCCTAGCAATGCGAGCTGTGATCAGAAGTACCGCTTTCTGAATCCAGCCCTTCATCCAGCTGCCCAATGAGAGCCTCCTTAGGTGTTATCATTATCATTACTTAGTTGCTGTTGTAAAATATTTTTGTAATTTCCACTACTTTTCAACCCTTTTATATTATCACTTGATTTGCATCTATGCTTATTCCCTAGGGATTTAAATTAATCGTATGCAAGTTACATGACTCATTACTTACATAACTTACTCACAGTTTCGGAGACGTAACAGCAGTAACAGTGTCCCAAACCAGGCCATTACACCACATTTTTACACGTGAGCACCCGCGTCACGGCCTAGCTCCGACCCTATAAATCACGCTAATTTCGGGGCCTGCACTTAGGGATGTCCACCGACCTAATTCTGGTTTTTAGGTCGAGAGCTAGAAGTGTTAATGAATTATTATTTACCATACCAATGTCGTTATTAGGCTGTAAAAGATGAGTCCGTTTGTCGCATGACGTCAGTCTGTATTTACCTATTTCGTTTGTGTACTTGCATCTTTTGTGAGCTGTAGTGATTTACGTTTTTTTGTTATTAGGGAAGCTCGTACGGGTAATTCTGTTGCGTGGGTTTGCAATTATTGTTGTTTGTGAAAAATTGTTTTACGCTGTAAGATTTTACTTAGTAGGAGTTATGGGATGTTGTACACATGTTACGTAGCTGGAAAAATGAGCGTGGATTAATGAATTTGGTTTTAACAAGGTTTTTTGTCGGCTTTCCCGGTAAAACACATGATATCTAAAGGGAAATATATGACGTAGGTACGTCAAATTTGAATTGACATTGTAGAATGAGCCTACTATCCTACGATAGTACGAAAAGAACATCTAGCTTCTACAAGCTAGATGTTCTTTTAGATTAATAATAACATTTTCAAGCACTAATTTAAAGTGGTTACGCTACGTTTTCCGGTACGCGGACGCCACTCCAGAACCTTTCGGCCCCATCGGCCATTTGTTCTGCAAGAAATGTGCCTTCCCCACTGCCACTTAAGTTTGGCTTCGGGCTATGTCGGTTACCTTGGTTCTCCTGCGGATCTCTTCATTTCTGATTCGATTACGCAGGGATACTCCAATCATAGCCCTCTCCATTGCCTTTTGGGTGACTTTTAGCCTTCTAATAAGGCCCATTGTGAGCACCCACGTTTCAGTGCCATATGTCATCACTGGCAACACGCACTGGTCGAATACTTTCGTCTTGAGACACTGGGGTATATGGGACTTCGGGGAATATAGACTTGATATTACGTTTTTATTTATATATTAAAACTGTATGCACAAGTAAAACAATATTGTACAAAGGCGGGCTTAATGCCGGAGGCATATTTACCAGTGAACGTTGAGAGTGATGCAAAGACAAAACATGGCAGGTGTAACATACGGGATAGGTAGCTCAAAAATAACTATAAAATACAAGAATATATACTAATGCATACCTACATATAAACAAAACAAACTTTCAGGAGAAACAACGATCAGTAGTAGAGAAAAAGAAACAGCAAATCAGCGCTGGGATGTTCCGGTCAACTTCTGACGGATATGTTCACGTGCCTTCACCTTAAAAGATAACTGTGTTTGTTACATAATTTAAAATGTGAACTCATAATGTTTTACCAAACAAACCTTTTGCAGGTTTTATTAATGAAACACTCTTGAAACTAAAATAGTCCTAGCTTACTCATAGATAAGATAAACGTGCAATTCCCACTTAAATATACCTACATATAAATTCCATAAGGTTACCGCTGAAAAACGCCAAGCTTCTACGATAATGTGTGAACTTATTAACGACATTAATATGCTGCCACACGCTGTGGGAAAGTAATTTCGCCTTTATATCCGTCGCATGCAAATATTAAACTTCGGGAAGTTATCGAAAGGGGATATGAGAAAAAGTTTATGTGTGACTTACATACCCGTCGAAGCCGCGTGTAAAATCTGGTTTACGGTTTTGTCCGCAGTTTCGTTTGCGTCGCGTACCTATCAATGACCTTTTTGGGGTTCCATACCCAAGGGTGCCAACAGGACCCTCTGTCTGTCCGTACATCGTTCAGTCTGTCACAGGGCTATATCTTTTGAACTAAAAATAATAATAATCGTAAGTAATACGTAGACACTTGAAATTCACAGCAAATAATAATAAAAAAAATAAAGGGGCTTATAAGTAACATGAATTTTCGGCGTTTTTTTATACTAAAATATTATAAAAAACATGTATCCGACTCGCACTTGGCCGCTTTTTTACTACCTACCACAAAATGCCTATGTAGCAAATAGAAAGATGATTGATTCAGTTTATGCGTGAAAGCACAGCAAACCACAAATACCTACCATACGGCTATAATTTTATTGTTCACTTAAAAAGTAAACCTATAGGTAAACTAGCTGCGCCCCGCGGTTGCACCCGCGTAAGTTTCGATTCCAAAAAAATTCTAGAGAGGGCCACCCTTATCACCTAGGGAAATAAAAATAGCTTCGACCCATTCTCAGATCTACCAAATATACACAAAAAAAATCATAAAAATCGGTTAAGTTACGGAGGAGTTCGATAACAAACACTGTGACACGAGATTTTTATATATAAGAAGATAAGGAAAGTACAATTACCAAACCTACACAATATATAACAGGAAAACCAACATAAACATAACATCACACATAATTCCCCGACGGGTTAATCAGAGGTGCACCTATAGGTACGGTAGTACAGACGCCAGCACATCAAGCTACTACAATCTTACAAATTTCTATAATAGATTTTCAACTTTAATGCTAAAACATAAGGTTCAAAGTTGATTGGGAAAATTTTACAGTTTCGGGTAGCTTGATGTGCTGGCGTCTGTACATCCACATTTCGCCACTTATGTTTAAGTCCTATGTAATAGGGACGAGCCTATTGCCATCAACCGGACACGAGTCCAGACGACTGCTACTGAGAAATTCCAGATTGAAGTCGAAGTCAAATCATTTATTTCAAATAGGCACATTAAAGGCACTTTTGAACGTCAAAACTTACAGTGAAATTGAATTGATTCTAGTCGCCCCTTCCAAAAGGTAGTTTTCATATGGAGAAGAATGGGCAAGAAACTCCACCGTTACTCTTTTAAAATGTTTGAAGTTCCAATAAAACTTTGCCAGCCCCGGAAACCAAATCCGAGACCTCATGAAAGTAAAATTTGCGCCTACTAGACCGAGGACGCAGTACAAGGAAAACCAAATGCAAAAATATAATCACAATACGAATATGCATTTCCCCATAAATTAATTTTAAATTTTCTTAAATTTTTTGCAATTTGTCAGTGTCGGGCTGTATGTTGAGCGAAATATGATTCGCGACCGTAAAAGTATCGATTTACAGAATTTTAATCATTATAATCAAAAAACAAAACCCTCTAAGTTCATAGTTATTATAATCCAATCAACTTACAACCTGACACCGACCAGCAAATTGCAAAAAACGTAAGAAAATTTTAATTTCGCCGGCTACCCTGGCCCTTCCCCCTTAATACAGACTGCAGTCTCCAAGTACAAAAAAACTCGCCACAAGCGATTCTATTCTAAAAGTTATCAAGTTCAGTTCAATGCACATTCAACGAGGAACCGATAATCGTTGCAGCAAATGAATCGAGTGGAAACGCAAAGAAAATAGCTCGAAGCATCGTGACCCGAAGCAAGTGGTTAAATAAGGGAAAGGGAACTGAGAAAATAGCTGGTTTCGTATTACAGTGGAGTGTCAATAGACTGATAAGATAGTTATAGTTAAATTGCTGGTTTCGTATTACAGTGGAGTGTCAATAGACTGATAAGATAGTTATAGTTCTTAGATAACATATATGTATAGGCATATGCTAGGTGGTTAAAATAAGGTGGTATATAGGTACCACCTTCTTTTAACCACTTCGCACACTATGCGACAAGCGACTGCGGAAGTTCGGCGACTAGACGCAACGACAGGCTGCGGCCGACCGTTTTCACATACAAAGTTTAATTAGCTGGCAAAACTCCGCAGATATGATGGGTCGAAATCTAAAAATGATAAATAAAAAAAAAATTGATGATTTTTTTGTGGGGTCGTTGACCGCAGTTAGTGTAGTCACTTGAAATAGTTCTTTTGTGTGTAAAGTTCACAGACGTGATCGATATCAAAATACTATAAAACAAAACAAAATCAGATTTTCTCAACTCATACTTCAAGGAACAACACACACCAACGGTCGTTGAGACAAAAAAAAACAATTTTTGAAGTGAAAACTTCTTTAGCATCGTTGTGATTTGAAATTTTATGAAACGAAAAGGCAACAGTAAAAAGAGACATATAAGATTTAACGTGGGAGAAAATGAGATGGGAAGCATTATACAGTGTTTTTGAAGGTTTCACTTCTACCAGGTGTGAACTGCACATATGCTGTTTTTTATTATTATTTTTATTAATGTAACGTAAATTTATGATTTATTTACTTTGAATTATATTATTATATTTGTACGCATTTCTATGCAAAACATGCTGAAACTTTTTTTATTTTATCGTGTTTATGATATCGATATCACGTCTGCAAAGTTTCATTTGCTACTTTAATTTGACACTGTATTTTGTTCAAAGTTCCGCGAAGCTACACTTGACGAAGAAATTGCAGAGTCGCAACGACGAGGCACGCTCTCGCTACTTGTCGCAACGTCTAGACGCATTATGCACGCGCATACCTGATGACAATCGTATGCGATCTGTCGTCGAGCTATTGCAGTTGCTTGTCGCAATTGCATTTTGCATAGTGTGCGTGGTATTTTGGTACACAGATAGTTTATAACCTGGATAATGAATGAATAGCACATAGGGTACTTTTAATCTCGGTAGTACGTTCTCGTGGATTTGTTTTTCTGACATTCATGCAGGCGGAGCCGCATGCAAAAGCCAGTTAAAATTAAAACTTTACCGCACATTACAAATATCATGAGATATTTGTAATGAGCAGTGGTGGCCAAGTGGTAACGGCCGCGACTTACGAGTTGTAGGTCGTAGGTTCGAACCCAGACAGGCGCTTTACTTTGTAAATTATTTCATCACCACTGCTCACAAAACGGTGAAGGAAAACATCGTGAGGAAACCGGCATGTCCTAGAACCAAAAATTCGAAGACATGTGACATCTACCAACCCGCACTGGGCCCGCGTGGTGGATTACGGCCCACTCCCTCTCACTGAGAGGAGGCCTGTGTCCCAGCAGTGGGAACATTATAGGCTGATGATGATTTGTAATGAGATTTGAGAGCAGTGGTAATGAAACACACAAAGTAAAGTGCCTGCCTGGGTTCAAACTCACGACCTACGACACGTAAGTCGGGGCCACTGGGCCACCACTGCTCCTCATATTAACTCTGAACAAAAAACATTAATTACATTGCAGATATCATCGTATCTTCGACATGGCCAATACATTTATTTATTTATTTATTTAATACTTCAAGCACATAAATGTACAGAGGCGGACTTAATGCCATAGGCATTAAGTACATTATCCGAATATTTGCACGCAAGGAATCGCTTTGATTGATTGGCACTCCATAATTATCCTTTGTTTTTCCTTGTAAAAGAACACAAGGAATGATACATAATTACTTAAGAAAGAGCAGAGTCCTGTTTTCTGTCCAAATAAGAGGTTGTAATTACGCTGGAGAAATAACAGGAACAAACACACAAGACATACAATCAAACAAACGTGGGAGTATGAAACTACGCCTGTGCCTATCTCACTAGGTCGGAGGCGTGACGTTTGTCCTATTAACTGATACTAGGCTATGGTGAGGGGTTCATTTTATTTCCTTCTGCAGCCCAGATTAACTCCAACATGACTGTGAATGGGTGACATCATTTGCAATTGTAATTCTGGGGCATATTGAACGTCATCTAACTAAGAACAGAACTCGTTAGCGTCAAGAGACACAATTCTGGAAATGGTAGAGTTTAACATTATTCAGGTGCTTTTGGTTATTTAAAGTTAGGTTTAATAAGGAAAACTTTGAGAGTTGATTAAACAGCGTGCCGAGTTAATTGCGAGATCTGCAATTTAACACACGTATACGGTTTCGCGTTTTCGTTTTATGAACATATTTTAATTTAAGTAAACGTTATTACTCATTAATTGAATTTTCTAAAATAGCAACTTGTAGCAACCCTTACGCGCAGGGGTCGTTTGCCGGTATCATAGCATAAATGAAATTAAATCGAATTGAAAAGAGTAGGCGATGAAAGGAGAGAGAGCTCTATGTCGGCGAGCGGCGCAAGCGGTAGTTTTTAAAGAACAAGTTATTTTATGTTGTTATAATATTTATGATTACTGGCCACTAGCCCTACCTGTGTGTTAAATTAATGTCGCCATTGTAACGCCAATTTGATATATAAAGCACAATTAAAAAGTGTTTTGTTCAAGTCAACGTTGATTCGATCAAATTATAGCAGAAGATATTTTTTATAAACAGAACTGTAACTGAACGGATATTACAGCCGATGCTTAATTATGTTAAAAGTTAAATTTGTTAAATCCTGTGAGATTGTAAAACTTAACGGCCATAATAATATATTCAAAAGACTGCAAGGAACTAGACCAGACTGGACTAGACTGCTACTTCTTTTCATGTCTTTCAAAAAAGCCTTTCAAACACGTAATGTAGATAAAATCGCTCTACACGAAACTGCCGTAAAATCAACATTTTATTGCATAACAAATAACCTCACGAACATGCATCGTACGTGAACCGATCAACCCTTACAATACGAGCCAACCATATCCGTGGAGCCAACATATCAATATCATTGGTCCGCTATCAACTCAGCACGTCTACCAAATATTTATCGAGGAAAACGTTTTAGATTTTCAACGAAAACTGTCGCTAACTTCCACAAGTCCAAACAGATATTGCTGTGGCTTAGATTTCAATTATGATCTGGAAGACGGATTGCGACTTATATAAATAACAAATATCTTTGTTAGATTCACTGTTAAAAGTAAACTTCTAGTCTTCTAGTTTATATATGGCACCATATATGGGGCACCACATGTGTTTTTATGATATTTCACGCGCAGGGAAGCGATTTTTGCAAGGATAAAACTTTATGGCATATCAGCTTGTACCTTTAGGGGAGTTATATCTCTGACGGGTGGTTTAATATTGTGGTTTATTATAACATTGTTGCGGAAGTGTAGTCACTGAGGGAAAAGAAAATAGTGTTTTTTTTTTGGTTAATGGCAGTCTTTGTGATGTTAATAAAATATAGCACTTATTAGTAAGGAATTAATTCTATTTTAAACTACGTATTATTAGGAGAACATTAATTTTACTTTCAGCACGCCGCTTTTACTACCAACTCTTCAGCTAATGTTAAATCCAGCTGAAACTTTGTACGGTACAATAAATTCCAAAAGGTTTCACATCTAGGAAATTCACGTACAACTAACGTTGCGAGCTGAATGCGAGCGTCCTATCAACGTTAGCTTACGTCCTCACAGAATTCCTCTTCAAAAAGGCAAATGCGTCGTACCTGAGAGCCTAGGACCCATATATTTATATAAAGGAGCTTTTACCGTTTCCTCCCTACACAGAGTAGATAGGTACAGAAGGCTGGGGCCTTACTATGAGCGAATGCGCACGCACACATAGACACGCGTCACGTACAGCGAGCGCAAGCGCAATTGCGGCCGGCATTTCTTTGCGACGAGGAACAGGGCCGTCTTTAACCTATTGGAGGCCCTGGGCACATAAGGATCACGGGGCCCCTGTGTAGATAAGTGACAATAAAAGAAGAATACTAATATTTCATAACTGAGGGGCTAGAAAGTTATTGTAAATCGCACTGCAAATCACTTATTTTGTCATTGAATCGGGTACTAATAATGCGTATACTCGAACGGCGGCTGCAAATAATGTTTTTTTATGAGAGCAGGCCGGGGCCCCCGAAGATCGCGGGGCCCTGGGCACTTGCCCAGAGTGCCCAATGGAAAAGAGGGGCCTGACGAGGAACAGTGGTGGCCCAGTGGTAACGGTCGCGACTTACGAGTAGTAAGGTCACAGGTTCGAACCCGGACAAGCACTTTACTTTGTGTACATTATTCATCACTATTGCTTTAAAAACGGTGAAGGAAAACATCATGAGGAAACCGGCATGTTCTAGAGCCAAAAATTCGAAGACATGTGTCATCTACCAAGCGACACTGGGCCTGCGTGGTAGATTACGGCCCGCTCCCTCTCACCAAGAGAAGGGCTATGTCCCAGCAGTGGGAGTATTTGAGGCTGATTATGCTTATCCTTTGAGATCGCCGTACGTACGCGTCTATGTGTGCGTGCGCCTGTTTTCGCTCGTTGTGCGGACCTGATCTTCTGTACTATTCTGTGCCCAACGGTTAGATAAATCTAGGATGTATGTATTCGTGTTCATGCATGTAGTTTCCCATTGTGCCGTTAAAATCAGTCGCTTGGAGTAGTGCCAGTAAACGAGGATTAATGGAAACTTTTAGGTGGGTAGTTGAAGATTTGCGAGTGAATTTGCATTGAATTGATTTGAGTGTTTTACGGACTGGGCTTGAGTGTCATGCTATAATGGATGGTATTGTATTTTGGTGATAAGCTTTTCTTTGCAATGCAAAAATATACTTACATGATTATAAGTGATGGGAAACTCATCAATTTTATGTGATCCGCCCTTCAATTTACCTCGCGAGGTCTTCACGAGTTACCCCTCATTTGAGTCGAGGAATCGTACGACGGCGTATTCACCTCACGACTCGTGAGCCCAAGCCGAACACAGACGAAGCTTCGTGGGAGAGAGGCGGGCGGGTGCAACGACGACACACGGGTACTCATGAGTTACGACTCTCCAATAATCCGATTATACACGTCCTCACTTTCTGACACACATCATTTTCAGACCTCACCTCATTCATTCTCAATTTTCTATACAATTTTTGAGTCGGTTCATTCGTTCACTAAGCTCACTCAATAACTCACGAGTATTACTCGCTCGCCTCGATTTCCTATTGTCAATAATGTCAATATCAATTCTTAAGTGAGGACGCGTGAACTAGTGACGTTATGAGGGATGAGGTGGTTCAATATGAAAATTCGAGTAACTCTTTCAATTTGGGATTACGAGTACCTGAAACGAGGTGCCTTATGAGTGAGGGACACATCACGAGTAGGATTTATAAAACACATAACTTCACGCCTATAATCCCCGAATGGTTAGCCAGAGATGTACAGACGCCAGCACATCAAGCTACCCGAAACTGTCAAATTTTTCCAATCAACCTTGAACCTTATGCTTTAGCGATAAAGTTGAAAATCTATTAAAGAAATTTGACAGATTGTAGTAGCTTGATGTGCTGGCGTCTGTACCTAATAGTACACCCACATTTCGTCAGTTATGTTTAAGTCATGTAATAGGAAGCAAGTCTATTATCATCAACCGGGCACAAATTCAGACTCTGAGCTGCTACTTACTGAGAAGTTCCAGATGGAAAAACCTAGTACCTAACACTTTGACCGACCTGAGATTTGAACCAAGGACCTTGTGCTCAGTAATCGCGAAAATCAGCGTCAGGTTACACCTTGTGTTGTCATCTGACGTTATGCTGAGCTGAGGCCCTTTTGGTATTATAATCTTTGTTTTATAGTTTTAAGGTGTAAGTATTTATTTTGCTGTAATGCCAATAAACGTATTTTTTCCACCATTACTGCGGCTCCAGGTCTATTCCTTAATATGCAATGGTCGCTGTAGCACCATGAACATGAGGAGACTACAGGAGCTAGTGCGAATCTTGGGGTTCATTCGATTAATCCAGTCTTGTTTAACCACGCTGGGTTCGGTGCGATTCATTCATTCTTTCTTTCTTTATGCGTGACCACTAGACCAACGAGGATTACAATTACAATTTTTATGGTTATTTATTATTTTAGTTGACAGCGTTGTATTAAAACAGTTTGGATTAAAATATCTGCATAAATATGAACATGAAACTCTACTTAACTAAATAACGTGTAGAGAACCCATTAGCAATATTAAATTTAATACTTATCAGAACTAAAGCACAGCACATTTTCGAGCTTAGGTTAAAACTCCCTTGATACGGATAAAATAACCTGTAACTTCAGCTTCAGTTAAAGTGCTAGTTATTGATTTAGCCATTTAGCCACTGTATGTCTTTACACAAAGTGGCTAAATGGCTTTTCATTCGAGAGGAAACTACTAACTAGGTTAATATAAGCATTTAATTGCATTGGAGAGTAAATTAACTAGTTAACCTCAATTTCAATAGAACGTTCAAGTTTATTTCACACAGTAAAATCAAATGATTGTTCTTGCTCGCTAGTGCTCCTGAAATCGATTAATAATTAGGTTGAGCGCTGAACGTACAAGTATTTAAAAACCCATTTTGTCTCCGTCATCTTCAAACGATTGAAAAAAACTGAGCGATGTTTTAAATACGTTTAGCGGTAAATGTATTTAGCGATGTGTTTTTACAAGCGGACCTCAGAGTTGGTGATGAAGTTTAAAGACATTAATAAAACCACTTGAGCACATCGATGTTTATGATTACCAGCCAGTAATATTCTATGCTTGCCAACGACACCCTCCATGTCTAATCACTCCCCCTACATGTACCCACATGGTGTAAACTTCACGCAGTGTATGCTCCCGTCCAGTGTATCTTAGCACCCGCTGAGATCGACATATCGGCGCCCGAAACAGGGATTTTCTACGCCCATACAGCGGGGTCAACGCCCTTTGCCCTTAAAATCCAACATAATAATATTAACATTAAAAAGTGATTGTGTCCCGATAACGGTATTTGTTCCAGTCTATTTCTTTTTCTGAATATTGAGGGAATTGAATTAATACAATATTGAGGGTATTAAAATATTTTTTTCCATTTACATATTTCGTGGAGGGACCAATGATTGAACAGTTTCTTTTGATTTACTGTACCTATTTACAATGTTATGTTTATTTGGGACTCTTGGATCGTATTAGGTCATACCTAAACCACGTGTGTTGTTACTGTCACTGTTAAATTGTCAGTGGCAGTGAGCAACCGGTCTATTGTCTAAAAATCTCACTGTGAAAACTTAGGTGAAGTGAGCTATTATTCCAAGACGGCTCACCTCGCTTAACTTTTCATGGTGAGATTTTTACAAAATAGCACCGCAAGTGTTGATACGAAGAGCATAATGCACCTAGGAGATCTTTTTTAAGTTACTAAAATCTAGATGACGCTGCTAGTCGGTTTTTTAGGACGAATGTAGGCTAAAATAGTCAGGAAAATTAATTGTTAAAAAAATTGCCAGACTACGTCATTTTGTCGTGTTATACCCTTTTCATACAACTGTGATTGGAATATAGGCTGTTGTCCCACCGCCGGCGATGAACGAGTAGCGAGTAGAACTAGCAACTGAAAACGAGTTGGCGAGCAGCGAGGAGCGAGTGTGTAGTTCCGATAGTTTTGTCGCAGGGCTATCAGCGAGTGCGACGGGCGATTAGTCCCACAGGGATTTCAGTGGGTCGGTTGGTCTCTCGGCATGAGCTCTCACCGCCAAGCAAGCATTGCTGAGTGAGTATCGCTGAGCGAGTGTTATATTTGATAGCTCTTGACGCTCAGCGACAAACCAGTGGAGCGATTCCTCGCTGGGAGTGTGAACAGTCAGCAATCAATTATTAATATATGCATCACTTTTGTTTACAGGGAATGTATACCTATTGTACGTTTCTTGAGCGAGAAAATAGCCGATAGATAGTTAGTCGCTTTATCGCCGGCTGTGGGACAACTGCCTTAAGGACAATAGTAGTTACAGTGCGCCCGACGAGAGAGTGCTTTCTTGACACTCGTCAGTTTCATATAAACGAATACGCGTTTTGTGAACTTGATCTTTATTAGCTGACTGATCGCGCTGACAGGTGTCAGCAACGCATTCTCTAGACTGTCGGTTTGTTTAACAATTAATTTTTCTGATTTTACCTAAAGACAGATCCTACATTCAATACTGCCGATAGCTCCAAGTATTTTTGTTGAAACCTCGGAATATTTTAAAAGGAAAATAAAAGGAAAGAAATGAGTAACGAAAATAATAAGGAAAATGTTTGGTAGGTACAGTCGCCAGCACATCCAGCTACTACAATCTGTCAAATTTCTTTAATAGATTTTCAACTTTATCGCTAAAGCATAAGGTTCAAAGTTGATGATCGAGAAAATTTGACAGTATCGGGTAGGTTGAAGTGCTGGCGTCTGTACATCATTATTATTTACTGTAGCTGTTTGCCACACAATAATATATATCTTCAAAACAATATTTTATTTCACAAAAGCAATGAACTTAAAGACGGTCGGTTCCATTTTATCTCTCTGTGGACTTAGCTCGGCATGGTTTGAGAATTTATTACCATAATATAAAAATATGGTGTGGCTTAGTAGTTGTGCCACGGAGTGAAGATCTAACAGAGACCAAGCTTTATACCACAGATAGAGCCACGATGAGTACCTTGGTACAATAACTACTGCATAATTATGGCGTTTGTATCGCATTGAATGTCTTAAACTCCCATGTACTGAAAGCCTAAGTATTGACTTGACTTTTCTATTTTTTCTGTCACCAGCTTACCTACATGATCGGTTGTAGTTATGTTGGTCAATCTTCTTTTTTCGAAAACGTAGTACCCTACTGTCCAGAGTGGCACATAAGTATTGTCGATCACAAGTCACAACACATGTCACTGACGATCCGTTCTATAAAACTCATACCGTGAAAACTTACAGTGTCAATTCCTAGCATTTAATATTTAAATATACCTAATAATTTTCTTTTTAAGTAATTTTAAGCATCAGGTGCAATGACAGCTCACTTACAAATTTTTACGAGGAGAGTTTTACAGAATAGACCGGGCAAGTTTATTTATCAGAACCGTTTACAGATGTTCTGTTGTAGTCTCTGTATGAATATCTACTCATGTGTATGTTCGTTCATTGTGTAGATTCTACTGCATGTTAATTAGTTCTCAAATTAACTTTCTAGTGCCTATTTAACTTTAAGATGCTATTTATAATCTGAATACTGAAATCAAGTAAACATTTGTAAGCCTAGAGGGATCAGTACATTATTTGAAATGCCAATTTTCGTTTGTCTTGTAAAAGTCTAGTTCAATATTATTGGTATACACGAGTAAAAGGTTGATGTACTTTAGTTGTTGAACGCGTATTTCCATTCTATACAAGGCCAGAACGCAAGGGTGTGAAACTAATCGCGTATGGATTGGAAATCCCTTTTTTTCTAGTCTTTCAATCTATACAAGAGTAGTACGCAAATACTCGCGTATACTTCATAGTAACTACATTATTCGTATACCCGTAACGACTGTTAAAGATCCACGAATGTCAGCCGGGATTAACGGCTTAGCGTGCTTTCCGATTAGAAAAGTTTGAATTTGATGTTGGCAAAGATACAAAACATACGAATCCAACTCTTAACAACGATGGAAAGAGTGGTGATTATTCTTTGACGGGAATCAACTGACCTCCCGTTTGCTTGTTATTTTATCATAATCTGCCTATAATGTTCCCACTGCTGGGACACAGTCCTCCTCTCCTTGGGAGGGGGTGGGCCAAAATTCACCACGCGGGCCCAGTGCCGCTTGACACATGTCTTCGAATTTTTGGTTCTAGAACATACCGGTTTCCTCATGATGTCTTCCTTCACCGTTTTGAAAGCAATGGTGACGAATAATGTACACAAAGTAAAGTGCTTGTCTGGGTTCAAACCTGTGACCTACTACTCGCCTACTACTAAGTCGCGACCGTTATCACTGGGCCATGGCGTGCGTACAGGCTGATGATGATGGGGCCCAATGTGGGTTGGTGGATGTCACAGGTCTTCGAATTTTTGGTTCTAGGACATGTTTGCTTTTTGATATGGCTTTAAACATCAATTCGAAATTTGAATTTGAAAGACGAGGGAGATCAATTTCGAATTGTGTTCCGTACCTTGAGAAGCAAGCCATGGATTTCATCATCTGTCTAGCCTTTTTCAAACTATGTTGAGTTCGGCTTCCAGTCTAACCTGATACAGCTTAATATCAGTATTTTACATGATGGAACTGCCTGTGCCACTCCATGACCCAGTGACTGAATAATATGATACTCCTTGGTAAGACTGGGTGTCAGACTTTTGGGCTTCTGATTACCCGTGACGACTGTTAAAAATCTACGAGTGAGAGCCTGTGGACCAACTGTTTAACGTGTTTTCCAAGACACGGAGTGGTGTCGGTATGTAATGGATGATCACAGAAAATGTGATGTAATTTAACTGCTGCAGTAGTCGATTTGTAAGGAAGCAAATTTTGGAGAACAGCACTACACAGTGATTAGAAATAATTACAGCGATTATATAACTTTGTTTACTTACTTTATCGATGTCATCAAGGCTCCCGTTAATGTGTGGCAATCATGTTTGTTTACACAAACAAATTAAGTCGTAGGAGCTGCAGGGTGTCACCCGCCCTGATCGTCTTTTCCTCTTTATTATTAAGGGTATTACGAACACCCTTGTTATTGCCCTTATCGTAACACGTTAATAACTCCTGTGTTATGGTGTTACTGCTTAGAAGTACCTAATAACTAGGATATTTATGGGCTGTTTTGATATAAACTTGGTCAGGAATAATAAAGTTTTGTGAAAAAAAAAAACATTTTGGTTCGTCAGACCGATTTGTTTAGGGAAATGTAGGATTTATGACGTTTTTAATAATCCACCTCTACGATAGATAATATTGGACTGAAACCTTTTAACAGATTAAGTTACTTTAAAATGTAAATAAAGATGGGAGATAATGAAATAGCTGAACAGTGAAAACTGAGAAAACTATATGAAAGCAGTCAGTTAATTTTGACGAGTTCATGAACAAGAACGCGTCGTCTTTCACAAAATTAAACTCCAGCAGTTTAATTATGTGAAAGACGACGCGGCGTGTTGTCGTGTCGGTGCCACTCCATTTTGGTATTTATAATTTATAATAATACTAGCTTTTGCCCGCGTGGATGTCGGAAATTATCTCACGGAAACTCACTGTTTACTACGTATCAATAGTTTTTTTAAGAGGAATAATTCCGTAATACATTGTTTTCATATAACTCTATTGGTTTACGCGGCGCACGCCAGTAAAGCTCCCAGTTGGCATTTTCTCCGAGATCTTCAACAATCATCGTCATATTTCAACCAATATACACAAAACCTTTCTCATGAATCACCTCGTCCATTGGTGAAAACTGTATGAAAAACCGTTTGGTAGGTTTTAGTTTATGGCGTTCAGACAGACAGACAGACAGACAGACGTACGCTGCGGGGGGACTTTGTTTTATAATAATGAAGTGATTACACTCTCTGCGTTTTTTTTTTCACATTCTACTGTTCATTAAATTTTTGACGGATATCTGGTTCTTAAGAGAATATTTGAGATATACCTTACACACGGCGACATATCAAGCTTTAAATTTCCAGTATAAGCTGACCTCTTCTTGTACGGCAAGCCGAACCAATGTGAGGTCAGCTTATACTGGAAATTATAGCTTGATATGTAGCCATGTGTACCTAACCTAATGTGTATAATGGACATACGTCGATAATGTGACCATAGTATGGACATACAGTAGGTAAATCTGACCACAATTTATGACTTCCATACAATATCATAAATATTAATGTGCGTCAGGATTGAGGAGTCACGTCTGCGGTTATACGTAATACTTTTTGTAATAGGTACACACTGTTATTGAAAATAAAGCTAAGGGCTTGATTTAAAATGCCCAAGGAGGTGCTAGATCTCCCAGATGAATTCAAAATTAGAACAAATTTGAGTAAAATGATCCGCCAAGGTGTATTTGGGTTTTATCATTCAGAATGTTATGTTGTTGTTGTGTGTTATGTTTGTTGTTGTGGGTTTTTATGTGTTGTTGTTGTGTTGTTTGTTGTTGTGTGTTGTTGTTGTTATGTTGTTTTGTTATTTATATGGTGTACATAATAAAGAGTATTCTATTCTAATGTTTTTATTAGCAATCCGGAGTTTGTAGGTCGAGTTGCCGCTGACCATGGGGTCCTCGGTTTGATTCCCGAGTCGGGCAGTGTTATTGCGCTTTTCCATTTGGAATTTCTCAGTAGCAGTCCGGGCTCTGTATTTGGGCCCGATTGATGGCAGCAGACTCGCTCCTAGTTACATGAGACTTAAATATACATAACTGGGAATATTTGGGTGCAAGTACACTTCTGCCTAACTTTTGGGGAAAACACGCGTGATGTTAGGTATGTGATCTGCCATAGTAAAAAATTTAAAAACGCTGAAACTTAAAATTTGCCTCTGGCGCCCCAAAATAGTACCACAAACACAAAGTTTGTTTCTCTTTCTCAAGGTTCCTTGCTAGACTGTCAACCTGTGTCATTCAAACAGGCCTAAACTAAACAGGCTTTAAGTGTAAGGACGCACTAGATACATACTTAACAAGGACAACAATAGTGACTCGGTTACTTATCTACGTAAACAAGTAAGGGAAAATTGTATATGACGCCTGTAATAAAATGTATCTAAAGACGCGGTCCCATCTGTGCCACGGCCCGCTAATAACAGGCCGCACCAACAGTTGCTATACCTGTCAAGGCTAGTCGCGGCCCATGCCGAGCCTACCCACGGCCCGTTAACTGGCACTGACAGGCCGCGGCAGGCGTTGCCACGGATGTCAAGGCGTGTCGCGCCCCGTGCCGAGCATTTCTACGGCGTGTGTCGGCCTGGTGCGGCCTGTTGGCCGCTATTCCAAGGGCAAAAGAAACGCGCCCGTACAGGTACGCCCGCACAGCTCCACGCCACAGTGCGCCACGCCGCGCTTTTGAACTTACCGACTCCCAACGGGTCGGACGGGCGACGTCATGCCTCACGGTTCCCACGGCCTGTCGGCCTGGCCTGGCGCGATTTGGCCTGTGAGAAAGCGGGCAGTAGGACTGCAGCATTATAAATGTTTGTACATTTTGTTAGTAATCAATTTATATTCACTGAGAAGGTGAGAAGGTCTTAGAGAGATTATATGACTATAGTATGACTCTCATGTTTATTAAGCCGTCGTATTCATTCATAGTTATGTTAACAACTAGGTGGAATATGCTTTGGTAAATAATAATGAAGCTTCTTTATAGTTCCGAATCAAAACATCTCTCTCAGCTAGTCCTGGTATCATCAGCCTGCACGAAACCAAATAAAAAAAAAAATCAACTAAGAAAAGAATTTCCATGAGACTATTTAACAGACGTAATCGCACGATTTTAAAATTGGAAGTAAATAAGTCCTACCTACTCGTTTCGTTCATAATATTGACTAGGTTTTAAGACTTTGTTCATATGGGTGATACTAATTGTGCTTGTCGCAACCAAAATGCTATAGGATACCTACAGTCCATTCAGTTATTTTACCTCTGGCAGCAACAACCCAACAGCAACCTTATTGTGACGAGAATAAGGATCACTATGATTTTGACAGACCTATCTTTTTGTTAAATTTGATTTTTTTTATTATATTATGTTTTTTCTTTTTTTTTCTATCTCTCTCTTCTGTTCACACGAACAGAAGAGAGAGAGAGAGAAAAAAAAAGACAATTTTGCATGCCGTAAGGTAAAATGTATTGGGACTCTCCACGAAATAACCATATTATATGTATACATTTTTGGCAAAAATAATGATATTCCGATTCTGAGTCTAAACAGTATTTTGTGTTATTATATTTTTTCTATAGGTTGTTTAGCGGTTTTGTAAGTGCTTTTTTTACACTTGCGCGCGCATCGCTAGTGCTGGCTAGCGCGGCGCACGGAAAATCAAAACCAGCGCGCGATTTTCCATACAAGTTAATATTATTTTAAAAATACAAGTCTGATTTTTTCCTCGCAAGTGTGTTGAAAAACGTCGTATGAAACGTGTGTGGTATTGATCATTATACGCTCAGTTTCCTTATCGCGCTCGCCTGCGGCTCGCGCAAATAATACCACAACGAGTGTAATGATCAACATAGCACACATGTATCATAATGTACTATTATAACTCAGTTGTTCAGGGAAATTATTTGGCACTGTTCACAACAACACGAGTAAATAATGTTACTCTACTTCAATAACAATATATTCGGAATACGTTAGCTTGTGATCTAATCTCGACCTTATTCCTTAGAACTTAAGACAGTACGAATATGCTAGGATTCGTCACGAAGCGACTTAGGGCTGGTAGTTACGTTCGGGTCACTTAATTTTTTATGCCTATACAGCTATTGACCGAACGTCTTCCTAATAGCTTCCTTATGATCATTGTTATACGTCCTGCTCACATATAACTTCGTCTATTTCATTTGATTGTGGTTCAACAAGGTAAATCTAACAAGTTTTGGTAAAATGAGTAAAGTTTACTTTATTATTACTTGAAGGATTCCAAAACACAAGGAAACGAAAGTTTGTTCAGTCATAATTATATTACCTGCAAAATTAAGCTTTAGCGTGCCTCGTTGGTTCATTGGTAGCAAGCGCTACTGGTTAGCATGAGGTCCTGGGTTTGATTTCCGAGTCGAGTAAAGTTTTATTGGGTTTTCCCGGAATTTCTCAGTAGCAGTCCGGAGTCTGTACTTGTACCCCGTTGATGACAACTGCCTAATTCTTCGAAGAATATAGGCGTGATGTTATGTTGTATGTTCAATCTAGCTTTTTAGTAAGCGTCATCTTCTAAGAAAGAACTCTAAGGAGGAACCATAGTCTACAAATTGTGAATTATAGGTCCTATTTACGCATACGTTTGCACCAAAAACCACCAGTTCTCCAAAAAGTTCCAGCTGAAGTGTACCAACATTAAGAAGAAACCGGGTTGTTCAAAATGGCTGCGTTTATTTAACTCAGGCTTTAGAATATAATAATGAAAGTATTGATGAAGTCTATAAATATGCTTTGTGTAAAAGGTTTCGCAGAAATTCGCCTAAATTTTTTTTTGGTACAAACATACTATTGGAATCTCTTGTAAATAATTTTATACCCTTATAGACTCCGTACTAGATACTTGAAAAAAACTTGTTGAAAATTAACGGAAACCTGAATATGTAATCAGATTCTAAGAATCTAGAAGCATCTTGTTTAATAGCAAACTAACGCTTTGCCCGCAACTTTATCCACGAGTATTTCTAATTTTCCAACACTATCTTCAACACATCACATTGCTCATTGAAGGGAAGATTTTTTTACTCAAGTTTGCCTTTTTTATTTTTCTCTAGTTTTCCATGCACATTGATTCGGTTCGGCGGCGGCGGCGCGGCGTTCTAAACGCGGAAATTTATAACAGACAGACAGACAGCAGAGACACTTTTGCAATTATAATAATTTATTAGTATGGGACTATAGTTGGAGTTTTGTATGAATATGTAATACTTTTCTTGCAGCAAGTTAGAAAAATCACTGTCAATCAATGTTTCCTGTTGCCATGTAAGAAACATCAAGTTTTTATTGAATGTTAAATTGACCTCATTACAGTGAAAATCCCAATTAGGCTCATGATAATTGATGAAATAATAGCTGTTTATATGTGCGTCATATTAATGAAGCAGTCATAAGTACCTAGTACATAATTAAAATAATATTGATTTAGTAAAGTAGACCAATAATAAATTGTTTTCTACCTACTAATAATTAAGTTTGTTTGTTTGAACGCGTTAATCTCGGACCAGTCGGATATGAAAAATGGTTTTATGCGTTTGATAGCACAATTTTTGGGGAAGGCTATATGCTATTTAAAATCACGCTATGACCCTTGGGAGCCGAATAATAAGAAAAAAAAAGCCGAAAGAACGCTAAGCGAAAAGGAAGTACTAACGCGGGCAGGCGATGCGATGCGACGGGGTGGGTGGGGTGACAAGAAATTTGACGCGGACGAAATCGCGGGCAGAAGCTTGTTTTTTAATAAACAAAAGAGGCATATAAATAAACAAACGGGGTTGTTTTTGGAATTAATCAAATGTCGTGAACACAGTAATTCATTACAAAATAAACTTTTTCACCCTTGGTAATAACGCAGAACTTTATGACCCAAAAAGTTTTACGCTTACTTCGCCGGTAAATTTCAAATTATTTAACTTGTTTACCTTTTCTTTAGCTTTTCAATAACACCGTTTTCAGGGGTCAAACTCACAACCACGTGGATTCATAACATCAAGAAAATTATATACCTATTTGATTTCTGTTTAGGAATCTGTATGGCGGTGTGATACCCCGCCAACCGTTTGTGTCTCGGTAAGCACGTTAAACCAGCTGTTTTCCTAGACACGGAGGGGTTTGATATGTAATGGATGGTCACCCATCGACGGACGGACCTCGAAATGCGCTGCTGAACCTTGAAGATTGACCCGTGCGGCTGGGATTATTTAGCTACTAGCCTCTTCAAAGCAGGTATGGCAAGGCAGGCTTTCAGTCTGCAATGGAACAGCATCTTAATAATTCATTTAAATAAATAATAATAATAAATAATTTATTTTAATAATTCAATAAATCAATTGTTTAAGTTCTAAGTAAGTAAAAGAAGTGTCTTTTACTGCCAAGTATAGTGATACTTGACAGTAGACAGTATACTTGTAAAAGACTGTGGGCGTAAAGGCTCCTACAAACAGGCGCGGCACGCGATATAATCGCGCGCGACACAAAGGCACCGCTCGTTACGCGACTTGCGGTGCCTTTGTGTCGCGCGTCGTGTCGCGCCTGTTTGAAGGAGCCTTAACGATAAACGGTTTTCTGTTATTATGTAACCGATGTCTATTGATGTTGATAATAATATCATCAACGAAGTTCGTCAAATTATTATTATTTTTGCAAGTAGGTATCCATTCCGGTGGTAAATTACAGAAACTTTAAACGTCTATTGAAAGATGAAATCTCTAAAGGTAGAGCCTTTTTAGTTAACTGACTCAAGTGCTTTCCAAGGTACATTTTAGTCAGTATTAGTTGTATTGTATTGTTTTAGTGGTATTGATTAATTAATATTCTTGAGGCCATTGGTCCCGACCAAAGACTGTCCTTCGTAGATCTTTGATAGTCGTTAGGTACGGGTAGTCAGAAGCCGAAAGTCTGACAACCAGTCTTACCAAGGAATATCGTGTTACACAGTAACTGGTTTGTGGAGGTCAGATAGGCAGTCGCTCCATATAAAATACTGATTTTACATGGATGGAAAAAAATCATCAGCTGTTCCCTACATTTTGACGAGTTATACGAACATAAATGTTCGATAAACAGCTGATATTTTTTCGCGATTTCAGGTTTGGTCCCATAGTAGCAGTTGTTCATAATGATGAGTACAATGACCTCTTAAGAGGTTGTTAATGTTTTACCAATAACCCTGTATATTTATGTATTATCTACTACATAAATAATAATATGATTTAAAAGTGAAGTTCGAAACGTTTCTTTATCGAATAGAAATAATAACTTATTATTAAAAAAAATATTTTGCGACATTTCAGACAAGTTCTTTGAATAAGAACTTGTCTGAAATGTCGCAAAATATTTTAAAGTGAAGATACAGTTCGTAACAGCTGCAAAGAACTTTTAAAAAGCTTTCTGATTGACCCACTTGGGAAGCTTTTGGCAGTTTGTATCATATCTAAATGGTTATTATCATCTGCCCACTTTTTAAGTGATTCTATGAATACATACGTTGATCTCTGTGGGCGGGTATAGGTCGAAATATTATTGTTAACACGCTTTTTTAGCTCCACTTGTAACTAACAAACATTGTATGAAATTCTTAGAAGTAAATTTTAACCTACTTCTCATAGTCGTATCGAAATGAAACTAACACTATGGAACAAATATTGTATTAGCCTGCAGTTGTTGTGAACATCGACAAGAATACGTTTAATTATCTGCAATATTAGTTCCATAACATTATACGAATGTGTAAATTCGATTTTATGAATTCTAGAATTATTTGAATTGTATTCAATGGATAGTGTGTTTTTGATGCTGACTGTAGCATAGATTCGGTATCTCAATAGGTATCGAATCGGACGGGGATTTTAGCAGTCATTGAAAGTCGTTCAGCAGCTGTCAGTTTATGGACTGTCAAAATTAATTAGCGAGTCAGTTTGTTACCATTTCATGGCAACATCTCGACCTTTGTGAGTTCTCTAAATAAATCATCCCTTTTATCGGCGCGAACTAAAGTAACAATGTTTAATACAAAGGCGGGACTGACTAACAAGGCTCGCTTTGTACGTCCAGGTACAAAGCGAGTGTCAGAAAAGTGTGGTCAAATTCATCGGCATCGCGAATCAATTATCAACTTGTATTCTGTGCCTTAATGTTCGGGACCGCTGATTAATTTTTCGCGATTATGATGATCGTCCCATGAAGAAAGTTGTTCAGTTTCATGGTCTGTACTTAGGGTTCCCAACCCTCCCGGATTGCCCGGGAGACTCCGGTAATAATGGTTTAATCTCGGGAGGTTAAAGCATTATTACAGGTCGGGACCTCCCGGGGTGCAATAATTTCCACGTCGCTTACACGTCGCTACTCGTCACGTTTGTTCTTTCGACTCCTGTCTTTTTTAATCATGCTTCTTGCGAGCGCGTATTCATCATGATGGAACAATTATTAATCAGGAGATTAATCAACAGAATGAATATTTCTTTAGTAAAAGCAGAGTTACAAATACTAACAAACATGCTGCTCGAAAGCAAGTAAATATAAATTTAGAAACTAATAAATGATTGAGACTTTCTTTCAACAAAAAAACATCGAGTAGTACCTACTCGATTTTTTTAAATTCTTACGGGTTGGTCCTTTGGAGAGTTGGCATCCCTATCTGTAATTCTGTGCATGTCCACACCTATCTGATACATACTGTTAAGTCCCTATTACAACTCGCACACAGACAAATCACTAATCTAGATTAAAATCAATATCCGATGAAGTTCACTATTATATCGAATTCTGCCGGTCGATTCTGCAAAAATCTCACCGTGAAAACTTAGGTGACTTGAGTTTGTTTTTGCTAGAAATTGACACTATTGTCAGCTCACTTCATCCAAGTTTTCACGGTGAGATGGCTACAGAATCGCACTGCAGTTGTTTGTCAGCGTCACGTTTCGAATTGTTTGATTCACGAGCACGTTTACCAGTACGAACAGATGATGATTATGAAATAATCCAATTCGACTTATTTAGGGTATAAATTAACTTCATTCACTAAAGCTACAGTTTCCCAGGCGAGCAGTGGCCGGTTATAATGGCCACAGAGACAGTTGCCATGAAAAAAAAAATGGTAGCGGGGTTTGACTTCACCACGGTAATATTCACTATACAGTATTGTGACTCGGCCCTTTTCTAGAAATAATTACCTACAGCCGCGCGGTACATAAATACGCGATAGGGCTGCCCGCCTACAGTATTTTAACTTCATCAACCTACTTGAGTTTCTTTCTAGTTTTGTAATTGCTTTATAAGTAAGTTTTCAGGCCTCCTCTCTGTGAGAGGGAGTGGGCCGTAGCCCAGGTAATCCACTACGCGGGCAAAGGTGGATGTCACATGTTTTCAATCAAAACTTTTCTACATTCAATTATGAAGATTTCATAAAGTACTAGCTTCCGCCCGCGGCTTCGAGAAAGAGTATTCTATTCTATTCTATTCTTCGCCCGCAAGATATGTCGATGAAAACTATCCTAAGTCCTTCCCCGGGATGCAATCTATCTCTCTGCCAAATTTTATCGAAATCCGTTCAGTGGTTTAGGCGCGCTGCTACCTGGCAACGTCTCAGTTAAGCGGTCGGCCTATAGGTAAAGTTACTTTATAAAATCTACATCATGCCTGCTTAGATTCAGACTCTCGACCTACAACTTTTATGTCGGAACCGTTACCATTTTTGGTCTAAGTACCATGCTCTCAATTAGAAACGCGAATGAATATAAGCCATATTTCCCACGTCTGAGAAATCGAGCGCTGATTGATATCCTTTTGCCGAAATCTCAAAGACACCTCGTAAAGATGGCCTTTCTCAAATAACTCCACAGCCCCTTATGAGATACTCGTATATCTGTTGTAACCTACTTCGTAGTAAAACGGTATCCATCACTCTACTTTGTTTTCTGGTTCGTGCGCAGCATCATTCATGTTTCCATTCTGAAGAAAAGCATAACAAACATATTCCAAAAACAGAATATACGTGAGACAGTTTATCTTGTTGTCTGTTTATAGAAAAAAAGATTAAAGAGCTTAGTAGATAACCGTTTCGTGCAGGTTATAAAGGGAGTGAAGAATTACGGCGGTATTTGCCGGTGACAGGGCGATCTTTCACGAGAATATGCGTTGGAACATAGTCCCAGTACCACCCACCACTAAGTTTTTCGAGACATTGCCAAGCGGTTGGGCGACTCGTCACATGACCAGGGGGCCTAAAAAGGCCATTTTAGCAGAATCATAAAAGGATAAAATTATGAATCATAACGGACAGTTACGGACTTTACTATTGATATAGAGATGCGGATGAATTTCTTCATATGATTTCTTTCCACTCCCATTCTGTAGAAAAAAAAAACCTACAAATTCCAAACTCAGAATATACATAGGATAGTTTATTTTATTAGCTGTTTATAGAACAAAAAGATTAAAGAGCTTAGTTGATAACCGCTTCGTGCCGGTTATAAAGAGAGTGAAGGATTACGGCGGTATTCGCCGGTGACAGGGCGATCTCTCACGAGAATATAACGTACCGTACGTTTAAATATCATTTATCATGCCTATGGTTCGTGTTAGTGGCTATTAGGGTTTCGGTTACCACATTAGGACATGTCTATTTAGGGTTCTCTCTCTTTACATTGGTTTGGTGCATTAATAAATTGTTGGTATGAAAAGTGACTGGTTTTTTTTGGTTTTTGGCAATGTTGGTTTACTTTAATGTTAAGCTCTTATGAGTTACTAGCAGCGCCCCGCGGTTTCCCCCGCGTAAGTTATGATCCCGTGGGAACATCGGGACAAAAAGTATCCTATGTGTTAATCCAGGAAATGGTCTATCTATGCGCCAATTTTCATCCAAATCTGTTCAACGGTTTACGCGTGATTGAGTAATAAACATCCAAACATCTTCACGAACTTTCACATTTATAATATTAGTAGGATCTAGTAGTTAGTTCTACAGTTTCAGCCTTATTCGTAACTAAATTTGTAAGGACAAAAAAATCTTACAGGTTCCAAAGCGAACTTTTAATCAAATTCTGCGCTTTTTATGCTGTCTCTGAACTACGAGGTACTTGATTACAATCAAGGAATATCAAAGTTTTTGAAAAGGTCAATTTCCATGAACCTTTTGCTGAACACAGGAAATTAGTCGTGTTACATGATTTTAATAGAGGCAAAACACAATGTTATTGTTCAACCATTTTCGTAACCAGATGAAAATGTTTGTAAATTGTGTGTCGTGTATGCTAATAATTTCGGTCTAATTTTATTCAACCTCGTGTCTAGACAGTTTCAGATTACATGATCATTTTTGGCTGTTATTTAAATAACTACTCGAAATATGAGTACAATTACTGCTAAGGCTTTCTAAAACTTCGCTACAACTACAATGGATAAATAAAGAAAAAATGTTTTATTCTCACAGGACAATGAAGTGTTTTTTCTTTCTTTCCTTACTTTGTCACTATCATCACTTACCTGCTGAATATAAGAGCAAGCTCCGTTGTTGGTCCTCACAAGACGAAGCTTTATTATGCTGTTAATATAGAAAGAAAAGAAAGAAAGAAAGAAAGAAAGAAAAAGTATTTATTGCGACTCGTACAGGAAGTTCACAAACTAGAATAAACACAGCAAAAAAAAAATCCATGAATGAATCTTTAGTCACAGTATAAATAAAGACATTTAGTTAAGTACCTTCTCGACCACTTTCGAAAAACCGTATGATTATGCCAATTCAAGGAATCTACAATTGCTGAATGTTTGTGGATTTGTTTGGTGTGCTATCAAGTGTCAATATTATCTACCTAGCCTTTTCGCAACTATGTTAGGGTCAGGTTCCAGTCTGACTAGATGTAGCTGAATACCAATATAGAAGGAATTGTGGTATCAAGTGTGTTTTATCTATCTACCTACTGTAATACACATAAACATCTCAGAATTCCTCACACTATTATTCAAAAAGTTATAATTACTATCCAGATTGCACCATTTCAACTAACATGATATTCACAATCACAAGCCGAATTACTCTAAAAAGCTAACCCACATTTGCGGCAAACAATTTGTCGACACCGCAAAATTTTCACATTAAATAATAATGTAAAATATGATCTGAAACTCCACTAACTAAACCGGGTTGCTAACGTTAAAGTGCGCGAATAAATCAGGCGGGCGAGGCTTGCTTCGCAGATTTTCACGTAATAACCGAGTTTTGGGGAAAACTGCGTAATTTCGTGTCGTTTATAACTGTCGTGTAATTGATGAGTGTGAGGCTGTGAGAAAGCTACCTATATATTTCTTAACAACATAAATTCAATGACTTGTTGAAAATAGAAACAAATCAACCGCGCAATCATTTGAGCGAAATGTGTTTACGTCTTATTGAAGATCGTTCTATAACGTGCGCTTTATAATTCACGCAACTATGCGCAGGCGGAGCATCTTTCTGGTGCGCAGAGTATGGGCCAGCTCCAACGCAATCCTGGCAATGATTGCCGACAGGCTGGACTGCCCCTATATGCAATTAATCCCATCGTGCTTTTACAAATAACAACTTACTAACTAAACAAACTAATCTTAGTCATACAAAACTTAACTTAATCTATATTATTACCTAATAAAATAGTATACAATATTTTTTCTCTTTGATTTAATTTCAGTATAATAATAATACTTCGTGTCTTTGTTTGTCCGTTACAATGATTTGGGTCATTTTTATTCAATAGAAATTTTTATTCGATTTCAATTCTTTTCACTTTTTAACGAGCCTACGTAGGCATTATCTGAAATATCTGGATCTCTGTTGATTATTAAAAAACTGGGGAATTTGCCTGTTTGTAGATAATAGTTTGGAGATCGGGACATTTTAATGCCTGTTCGACCTGGGTTGCCAAAATGATTAAACTGGAAGTAACGGTCTAATTCGATAATTGGAATGGCCTTATTGTATCGGTTTGGCCTGATATTGTTAATTATTAGTTGATAAATAGTAGGTAGGTATTTACAGCGGGGTTATTGCGTAACACACTTACGAGGGCAATTAATGGTAGTGCCTTATGTTTTGACAGTTCAGAGACGTTCATTGCGTTACTTGCGTTGTTGACATTTTTTTTCAAACCCATCTATGAAGTAATGAATTAGGAATGTCCTTCCCTCGACCTCGACTTGCGAAAACCCTCGGATTGTTATTGAAAGTGTGCTACGTATAAGTATAAGGGTATAAGGGTGCAGCGGTG
Organism: Luperina testacea; assembly: GCA_927399505.1. NCBI lineage: Eukaryota > Metazoa > Arthropoda > Insecta > Lepidoptera > Noctuidae > Luperina > Luperina testacea. Next base: position 7,825,910 of record OV656768.1, on the reverse strand, counting down.
CTATTCTGTAAAAATCTCTCCGTGAAAACTTAGGTGAAGTGAGCGTGGAGTGAGCTGTCAATAGTGTCAATTCCTAGCAAAAACAAACTCACTTCACCTAAGTTTTCACGGTGAGATTTTTACAGAATCGACCGGCAGTAGGTAAATATTAAGCAATAGAAATAATTAATTATCTATATAAAAATGAAATGATGTTTGTTAGTGTCACTAAAACTCGAGAACGGCTGAACCGATTTGTCTAATTTTTGGTTTTGAAATATGTATATGTAAACGTCCATGGAAGGTTTAAAAGGTCAGAAAATATGAAGAAGTTGTAAGGAAAATATTAAAAGCAAAAATTTTATTATCCCATACAAACTGTTCGTACCTGTCAAAGAATGTGCGGTCAGAAATAAAATAATATGGAGTTAATAAGATGGTATAGTTTAAATTGTTTGGTCTGTCCTATACTCTTTTATTTTATTTCTATTTGAGTTTAATATTGAGAGCCTTTTTTATGTAGCTTGATATATTATTTTTCTAAGTTTAGTCACAAAATAAATTTCTGAACACACTAATTTGACGAAAAACATATATGTAATTTCTAAAAGCTTTAAATATATTAACTATTAGCTTAGCTTTAAGTATTTAATGTCGATATTATGAAAATTTTAATGTATTTTTGGTTTTCTGCAAATTTTTAGTTATTGAACTTTGTTACATTATTTAATTCTGAGGCTGTACGAAGTACCTACGCCGCCGGGTCAGCTAGTCTATTAGGTATACATAGTATAATAGAAAATAATTAATTATCTATTATACACGTATCCTGTGTGGTCATTCAGGAAGCGAAAGATAAGCATAACCTTCGTGATTATAACAATTAATTTAATAATTACGCATTACTAAATAAACATCATATACAGCTGCTGGAGATTCAAGGACAAAGTATCTGTTCTAACAATTTGCGGATCAATACTAATTTTATTAGGTAATGATCATATTACCTGCGTTCCGTAGAAATAAAATTCGATGATACGGCTTTCGTACTCAAATAGGAATTCCGAATAAATAGGGTTTGTACAATAGGCTTCCTATAATTACTAACTGTCTGGTTTATCAACTCCAGGTAAGTTCCGATAAATTTTTCTAGCAAATATTTTCATATATGTTTTTTTTTGTTTAGCCTATACTAAAGGGAAGTCCCCCAAAAGTCCTTCCGAGAACTTTTTTCCTGCACCACCTGTCTGCCTGCGTCACTTTTTCCCATTGGTCACCGTGTGTAATATAATAAAATAGGATCGGGCGGGTCACATCAGCCGCATGGCTGATGTGACCCGCCCGATCCTATTTTACTCTGGCAGCCCTCTGGCCCACCTTCTGTCCATAATACCCGTTTTGGAACGTAGTGTGATGTCCTCAATATCCTGTCTTTTTACATCCAGTAAAAGACTGTAATTGTATTTTTTGTCATGTATTTTCTGGTGTATGTACAATAAAGTATATATAAATGTAAATAAATAAGACTGCTGCTGCCATTGCTGCGTTTCATGGCTCTTTGACAAACTCCAAGGCGGAAACTTTTGTAACTCGGTGGGAGACCAACAAATTACGTTAATTTTTTGTGATGTTGAAATGTGAACCAGGCCTTGAAGATATCGCCTTTATGGATTTAAGAACATTCTATCTCCCAATTTAGGCACACGTACAAGATATTTTGTACAGCGCTTCCATGAATAACAAGGGTAACCAAGCGATATTAATTCACCTGCTGCCCAACTTTCCCCACCTTTGTTTGTACAGGTCTATCCGGAATCCAGATTTATAGCCTACCAGTAGGGTGTCCATAAATCACCAAGTACTTACAACTTATTTCGTCTCCATTAGCATCGTTTTTCTGCTGATGGGGGGTTAGCAGATAAATTATTATCTGTGAATTTGCGGATTTGCAGAAATACATAGTTTCTTGGGGCTCATTTGTTGGGCTTCTGATATATCGCACTCGATTATGATTGCTTTTTTGTTTGTGATAGAGCACTGAAGAAGTTATTTGTAAGATTAATTAAGTTTGGTGTGATTTGTTGTTATATGGTAAAAGGTCAAGGTCCTTATTAGTGATGTACCTACTTAAGATAGGTCAGGTGCGTAGTACTCGCAACCGGCGTGCGTGTATGACCGGGATGTATGAACGTAAACGAGGCAAAAGCAGTATGTAAGGATCCCAACTAGCAAAAGATATCGTAAAAATGCCAGCAGCACGTTACTATTTCAGCTATTGGTGGTGAGAAAATGTCGAGTAAATGATCTGTGCACGTTCTCTCAACGCGATTTGGGCGCACTTCTCTCTGCTTTAAGTGATGTAAATATCGTAAGATTATCGTCTGAATAGCCAAATAGTCGAAAGAATATAGAGTAATCGCAACTCGAAAGTTACTAGTATTATATTAATCATCAGCATGCCATTTTTCAACACATTAGCTTTTCCCAAGTCGGTAGAAGCTCTTTCATTCGACAAATTTATTGTAATATAGCAGTGCGGTTGCAATCACTCGACTCTTTGATCGTGTGAATGCAACCAAGCAGCATTCATAGACTATATAGTTTGTGAAAAGAAATAAAATAGTTAAATTTAATATAAGTATTAAATTTTGCCATATTATTTGTGCCATACAATTTTACAATCATATTGACAATTCGTGAACTAAAGTTAGCTCAAAGGTGTTTACTTTAACCGCTATAGTTTATTCGTCTCGTCATCGACGCTCGCAAGTCAACTGTTTTTAAATAAAAGGTTCACAAAACCGTGTTCCTTCCGTTTGTTTTGTAACGTAAATAAACGAAGCTGAAAATAGCTTTGATGCAGCTTCCTTTAGCAGTGTTTGTTTGTTCTCACTGATATTGTGCAAGGCTGCGCGTAACATTATAGAAGGTGTGTTTACACCGCGGTGCACAATAATTCACCACACAACGTGCCATTATTTCGCTTGTGTGGTCATTTTTATTAACGTATTTCGAAGAAATGCCACTTATTCGGTGTGTTGTTTGTTTCAGGATATTGTTAAGATGTTCAGATGAAAGAGATAAACATATAAGGTCTTAAGAATAATATATGATGAAAGAATAAATAAATATCTTTAAATTGTATGTTTTCGGACGGAATTAAGAAGGTATCCTGCAGCTTTTGGTAAAATAATAATGATCAAATAGTCGGATCAGGCATTAAAACACCGAACGTGAAACACAATTCTCACATTTGGCGACATGACATGTAAGTAGGTAGGTACCTACTACAAAATAATGATTGACGTATCGTACACATATATACATACATAATCAGCCTAAAATAACTGCTGGGACACAGGCCTCCTCTCGGTGACAGGGAGTGGGCCGTAATCCACCACGCAGGCCCAGTGCGGGTTGGCAGATGTCACATGTCTTCGAATTTTTGGTTCTAGGACTTGCCGGTTTCCTCACGATGTTTTCCTTCACCGTTTTGAGAGCAGTGGTGATGAAATAATTTACACAAAGTAAAGCGCCTGTCTGGGTTCGAAGCTACGACCTACAACTCGTAAGTCGCCGCCTTAACCACTGGGCCACCACTGTTTATCTCTGTATCGTACACACGACGACATATTATCAAGCTTTAATTTACAGTTTTAGTTGACCTCGCGTTGTAAATGCTTTTCGTACAATGAGAAGACAGCTTATATTGGTTTCCCATCCTGAAAAAAAAAAAAGCTTATATTGGAAATGTATAGCTTGGTACGTCGCTGTGCGTACCAGTATCACACTAATATTAAAGGCGAAAGTTTATGTGTGTGTGTGTGTGTTTATATGTTTATTACCTCTTCACGCTCAAACGGCTCAACCAATTTTGATAAAATTCTGTGTGGAGGTAGCTGACACCCTTGATGAACATATAGGCTACTTTTTAACCCGATATTCCCAAGGGATCGACATTTACGCCGGTGAAACCGCGTGGAGCAGCTAGTTTTTTACATAAAGGCCATAATAATTATCACGCCAAAATAAGTTTTTCCCTTTGCCTTTACTAAAACAAAAACAAAAACACAATATACAACGTACAAAAAAAAAAGAAACCCGTATAAATTCTCTGTAGGGACTATTCATTTCCTTTGAAGCATTATTGGAAACACGTACATTCTGAATCACCAAACGTTACAATAGGCGATTACTCAACAGGGTGTGAGGTACTTATATACCTGCCCCCTTACTAATAAACGTTGTATAGCGTTACACAACGCTTTGTCTTCTTGTTTCGAAAGTCAAATTACTGACGTCTGAAAGAGAGAAATCGGTGTGTGACTATTCATCCGATATAATACGTACATTTATTAGTATGGGGGCTGTAAAGCCTTTGATACAGAATGTACTCTAATAATTATCGAACTGAACTGAGTGTTATCATAGAATATGAATCAATAGAAGCGACAGTTAGTGTTGGTGTGTGCTAGCTGATATTATTAAGGTAATTAATTTAATGTTTTTTGTTTCTTAATGTTAATTACTTACTATTTTGTATATAATCAAGTTCTTCTGACTGAACAGACCGCTGTGCTGCGGGGATTTGTGATGCCACTTCTTTTTCCAGCTAAAGCACTAGGGAGTGGTGAAGGGCGGGCGTTTTGGGGGACTGTCGTACGGTACCCGGCGATAAATATTGCACATCGACCTTTGGAAAGAGACAATCGGCTAATTTCGGCTTCGTAGAGCGTTATCTACATCTACGAAATACAAACAGTCCGATATCTATTAGGAGCTGTTAAAACAATTATCATTTGCTTCTTTTGATAATTATTTTTATTCTTTGTATAAAATACACCAATTTCCAAAGGTCGATGTGCAATATTTATCGCCGGGTACTGTATGTAATTTTCACGTTCAAAATCTGTTGATTTTCAGCCTAGTTGACTAAATAAATTACTTTTGATTTGATTTTGATTTGAACCGTCCATTACATATCAAGACTTTTCCGCGCCTTGGAAAGCACGTAAAGCCGTTAGTCCCGGCTGTCATTCGTAGGTCTATGAACTGTCATAGGTAGGTGGTCAAGATTTTGCGCTTCTGACTCCCGGTAACGACTGCGTTACCGGGAGTCAGAAGCGCAAAATCTTGACTACCAGTCAATCAGTCATCCTTGGTAAGCCAAGGAGTATCGTGTTACCCAGTAGCGCTCCATGTAAAATACTGATATTCAGCTGCATCCGGTTAGATTGGAAGCCAACCACAGTAGGGAAAAGGTCAGACAGATTGATTGAGAAGCGATAGTTTTGCCCTAGGCAATGGATATACCTACAGTGTCGGAGCGTCCACGTAATCATCATACGTCATCGTATTTAGAATTGTATCGCCATGTGTGGCGGATGTTACCAACTACGCTTGTTTATCGAATATTTATTTATTAATTTGTTTAATAATTTGTTTGATCAAAAATCAGTGTGGCCCTGGCTCTTGTACTAGGAAGTCCTGTATCACAAGAGCCAATATACTGATTTTAAATTAATTTGCCATGGTTTCCCAGGACTGAAGTGGCTGCCACATAGCGTCCGCAATTTACCGTCAAATGGCGTCACTGAAACGTTATTTTTGAAAGTAAGTTGGTGTGTTTCCCTAGAGAGTGTTTTTTGACACCGTGAATTCAAACCCCGATGCCATCAATATCATGACAGCAATCACTGAAGCCGTTATGTACAGACGCCAGCACATCAAGCTACTACAATCTGTCAAATTTCTTTAATAGATTTCCAACTTTATCACTGAAGCATAAGGTTCAAAGTTGATTGGGAAAATTTGACAGTTTCGGGTAGCTTGATGTGCTGGCGTCTGTACATACGGGCAACGCTGTCATAGTAAACCAAATCTTTAGGGTCGAGGCGGTGCGGTGGGAAGCTTTCGACGATTATTGAAGCGGCATCGGTACACGCACATGATATTCTGAGAGAACATGATTTTCGCATCTATACGGATTAATTATTCTATGGTATACGTAATTGCTACTTAGACATGTGTATTACGCTGCGTAGTAAAACCAATTAGCTTTGATTCAGTACTCTTGAGTATTGGTTATTACCCTGGATTTAATATTTCTCTAATGTATTATGATTGACGCACGTTATAATTATCACTCCGCTGGGTGAGGAGATTTACGGTTCGCTTATTAAGTTATAAGGTGTGATTTCTCAAGATCATACTTATTTATTTGTTATTTTGAAAACCGTATGTAAAGCGTTACATTATTAAAAATTAAGAATACATACATGTCTTTTGAAAGCAGCGGCACGAGAATCGAAGATGTCGATACTGTTATTGTCTTTTTCATGGTAAAGTCAACCCATTCTAACGATAGGGTTATACTACACATCCGTGCCCTATCACGAATGTTTTCTCATAAAAATGAAGGTACTTACAGACTACAGTACCCACCCGAAAATATCCATATTAATATTACGGACATCCACGCGGCACATCATCTAAGCCATTTATAAATGATTTCATTAATATCCTAAGCGACAATCTGATAATTTCGTTTGTGGTCAGCCTAAGATCCAAATAGGGTTATTAAGTACAGACGCCAGCACATCAAGCTACCCAAAACTGTCAAATTTTCCCATTCAATCTTGAACCTTATGCTTTAGCGATAAAGTTGAAATCTATTAAAGAAATTTAACAGATCGTAGTAGCTCGATGTGATGGCGTCTGTACATAATATTATAATGTGTAGGTACAGACGCCAGCACATCAAGCTACCCGAAACTGTCAGTTTTTCCCAATCAACTTTGAACCTTATGCTTTAGCGATAAAGTTGAAAATCTATTAAAGAAATTTGACAGATTGTAGTAACTTGATGTGCTGGCGTCTGTACATGGGTCATACATTCAAACAACGGTGAGAGAAGTGTGAGGTGAAGATATAGCTTGAGACATTCTAAATAATGTCGTTTTCCGTTGTCAGAGGATTCTACATTTATTAATATTCTTTATTGAGAAATATAGAAAAAAAAATAACAGGCTTATTACAACAAGACTAAAATGTACCTAATTAATTTGGAATTTATTTTCCGTTGAATAGTTTGTTTCAAATGTTCAAAGCTAGTTCAATTCGGAAAACTTCTGAAGGTTTACAGCTGGAAGTCACTTCGTGTGTAATGTTACGAGCTGTTTCTAAGAACCTTTATTATTTTTGTGACAAGCGACTTGGTAGGAAGTAGTCACATGTGATCCAATTTTTGGTTCTAAGATAAGCCGGTTCGATCTTGATGTTTTCCTTCGAGAGCAGTGGTGACGAAATTAATTATAAATTTTAAATAAATTTCCAACTTGGGTTCGACCACAGAAAATTAATAACATCTAAACTAATATTAATAATAAATTATTATAATCTATAATATTATAATAAAGAGAAAATGTATGTGATTTTTTGTTTGTTTATTTGTTACGCTATCATGCTGACTGAAACGTCTGAACGGATTTTGTTGAAACTTGATACATGGGTAGACCATGATTTAGATTACGACATGACAGGATAATTTTTATCCCGATATTTTCACGAGATCGAGACTTCGGGTGAAACCGCGAGGCGCAACTATATTTTTCAGGCTATTTTGTGTCCCACTACTGGGCAAATGCCTTTTTTCTTCCAAACTACCTAACTATCTTTTGCGAACTCTGGGCATGTTGGCCATCCAAATGATATTAGATCGTCACACCACCTTCGCCTATGTCTATCTCGTCGGCGATGTCCTGCCTCAGGCGTCCAGTGAGTGACGATCTTTGCCCATCTCTCCGGGTGCAATCGTGAGACGTGTCCGGCCCACTCCCACTTCTGCCGGGCTGTTTTACTTCCTAAACATGACAGAACAAAACAATATGTTTACATAAGCTCTAGAAATAACACACTGATTCCTCAAACCTAAACGTCAGAATGATGTTGAAATGATGACAAGATTCAGCGTTCCTGCACACGATGCCGTCACCGCGCCGTCGCCGCGCCGACGCCGCACCACTACACTGTAGATACGAGTCGCGCGAAGCCCGCCACCGCGCCGCCGCCGCGCCGCCGCCGCGCCGCCACCGCGCGCGTTCCCCTCCCTATCTGTTTGATTCATTCACGGGAAATTACGCGGCGTGCACGTTCGTACGCGGCCGGTAATGGAATGAATGAAACAGTAAGCGTTCCTGCACACGATGCCGTCACCGCGCCGTCGCCGCGCCGACGCCGCACCACTACACTGTAGATACGAGTCGCGCGAAGCCCGCCACCGCGCCGCCGCCGCGCCGCCACCGCGCGCGTTTTTAGCGTTCCTGCACACGATGCCGTCGCCGCGCCGTCGCCGCGCCGACGCCGCACCGTTACACTGTAGGTAACGGTGCGGCGTCGGCGCGGCGACGGCGCGGCGACGGCATCGTGTGCAGGAACGCTTAGTCAAGCAACAAATTTGTAAATAATTTCCTGCGTACACATTGCAATATTTATTTATATTCTCATGGTTAATATCACACAATTTGGCATTAGTTGCTGTTAAACATAATATTAGAACATCTGTTTACAAAACTGGATACTTAGGTAATTTTCTGGTACGAGTGTTTTGTTATTCATCCAACTAAATGAATAAATGTGAAAGTTCAATCATGTAATCACGCATGAACGCATATTGGCTGCAAGGATTCTAAATAGAATACAGCAAAAAGTGTAATGTGTTATATAGCATATATGAGACAGGTGAGGTCATATTTAAGGGTTGATGTGTACAGGCAATGGCCTGTACACACCAACCCTTATATATGGAGAAAGTGTTTCAATGTAATGACATTGAAACACTTTCTCCATGAGATTAACAACGTAAACGCGAAAAAATTATCAACAGTCCCATGCAAAACTTCAATACAGGCTCGAATCAAATGTATGAGAAGGCTGATTATCTCATGGAGAAAGTAATTGTTCAGTTTAATGGTCTGTAAAAAAAGAAAAAAAAAACCGGCCAAGAGCATGTCGGGCCACGCTCAGTGTAGGGTTCCGTAGTTTCCCGTCCGTCATCATAAGTGTTCCCACTTATGAGTTTAAAAGTGAGTATCCATTATGTTCGCGCTCCAGCAGCGCTCCGCGCTCCTGCAATTATTTTGTACAACTATTTGTCTTTTTTGTACAAAAATTGTTGTTTCTATCAAGTTCAAAATAATTTTCCTAGAAAGTCCTTATAAAGTTCTACTTTTCAGATTTTTTTCATATTTTCTAAACTTATGGTTCAAAAGTTAGAGGGGGAGGACACATTGTTTTTTACTTTTGGAGCGATTATTTCCGAAATTATTGACATTATCAAAAAATGATTTTAGTAAACCCCTATTCATTTTTAAATACCTTTCCAACAATATATCACACGTTAGGATAGAAATTAAAAAAAAAATCACTTCCCACTTTACATATAGGGGGGCTACCCTAATAAAACATTTTTTTCCAATTTTTATTTTAGCACTTTGTCGGCGTGATTGATGTACATATTGGTACCAAATTTCAGCTTTCTAGTGCTAACGGTCACAGAGATTAAGCGAGGACGGACAGACGGACAAACAGACATGGCGAAACTATAAGGGTTCCTAGTTGACTACGGAACCCTAAAAACAATGCCCTCACATTTCTGACACACGATTTATACCTACAGTGTGACACCCACATCAATACACAAACAGTAACCACGATTTCAGCACATGAGTCTCGACTCCAAGTGTAGAAATTTGTCGCCGGTTATTAAAAAATAATCTGCTGTTTCATAGAAAAGTGCGCTCAAAATATATGGAACAGCAATTATTTTTTTTAAATCATCATCATCATCAGCCTATAGCAGTCCACTGCTGGACATAGGACTCCCCTAATGAGCGCCATAGCGCCCTGTCTTCAGCTTGACGCATCCAGCATCTGCCTGCAGTCTTTCGCAGATCGTCATCCCACCTTCGCCTATGTCTATCTCGTCGGCGATGTCCTGCCTCAGGCGTTCAGTGAGTGACGAACATTTTTTTAAATAACCTCCCTAAAAGTTCAGCTTAGAGGGTGCAGAATCATGTACTGAAATCCTTAGTAACAGGTTGAGCGTCGATTTCCCTACCACCCTGTCATCATCTGCCAACCCTTTCCCAACTATGTTGGGGTCGGCTTCCAGTCAAATTGGCTGCAGCTGAATATCAGTATTTTTTCATGGAGCGACTGCCTATCTGACCTTCACAACCTAGCTACTGGGTAATACGATACCCCTTGATAAGACTGGTTATCAGACTTTAGGGCTTCTGACGACCCATAACGACTGTAAAAGACCCACGAATGACTGCAGCCGGGACCAACGGTTTGACGTGCTTTCCGAGTCACGGAGGGTTCTTGGTATGTGAAGATGGTCACCCATCCACGGACCAACCGCGGCAAGCGTAGCTTAACCTGAAAGATCGGCCCGTGCGACTGTTATTACTTTGCCACAAGCCCCTCCAAGACCTAAAATTTCAACGCAAGGGGTTCAGAATTATGTACTGAATCCATAGTTATAGGATGAGCGTCGATTTCCCTGCTAAACTGTATTACTGCAAAAGGTAGTACTTCACATATCAGATAACGGGGTGTGGATACGGGCAACTTCCCAAGTAATAACTCTTCCAAAATAGCAAACTCCCCTAATCCAAAACAAACGAACATCCATGAGAACTTGATGAAAATAATACCTATATTATTGATCCCAACACAGTTTACAAACACACATAAATTCAGTCCATATTCTCTTAATTATAAGCCTTCCTTCAGGTTAATAATAGATAGTAGTTTACCCAGTGTTCCAGTAAATAAGGGATGTGACGTCATTCAGCTATGAAATCTAACCACGAACGATCTTGTACCGGAACTTGCATAATATAATTAATAATAAATAATAAACTGTCGGTCCCTGTAACATTTTGTTGATGGATGGAAATATTTCAAGTATTCGGGTCAGGGTCAAGCCCTCAATTTTTTTTGTAAATTTCCTCTGGTGGTGTCTTTACCAGATGACGTAGTGGAGTTTAATGGAACGTCTGAGCCGATGAGCTTTTAACTTAATATGATTAAGCTTATGTGGACGACCGACGTGTCTAATACGCTGTTTCTAAGTGAGTGCTGTTTGGTTTTAATATGGGTAGCAACGAGTGGGTGGTGACTAGGTAGAGAGCAGGTGTCTTTAAACAAGTTTTTACTGAAATAAAAACAGGTAGCATAAGACTACTTTATTCCTACATCAAGAAAACGCCTTATTTTTTTGGTATTCGATGCCTAAAGAAACCTTCAAAATTTAAGGAGGTATTAAGAAAATACTATCAATAAATGTCCGAAAACGCACGATTCCTCACTTTTTAACATACTAGGCATTCAATAAACAATTAAGTTTTTTTTAGTTTGTGAATAGTTTTAGTTAGGATATAATTTTGTTATTTTTATTATTTAATAAGGTATTACTTATATTTGCGAAAGCACTAGGAACTCATGAAGGGCGGGCGTTTTGGGGGACTGTCTTTTGTAATTTGGACGTCCGAAAAGTGCTGATTCTCAGCCTAGTTTGAATAAATAACTTTTGATTTTAATTTTTGTAATTTCTTTACACATTAAGGCTTAAATAATTAAATATATACATGTATGTATGCTATATTACTACCCTCTGCTTGTTTATCTATGAGGTTATCCTCATACCAAAAGGCTTCAAAGGAGAGTGGGTCCTTCAGGGACTGTCTACGCAAACATATCGCTCCCCCCACCGAATAACATGGTAATGTGGTACTACGATAGTTTTCGTTTTATTGCATATTCGGTGTCTAAAGCATTAATTTTATCTTGTAATTTTTTTTTGTATTTTTTCTATGTATATTTATAAAAGTACAATAATTTCAATGGTACCGTAATGAACATAACAACATTATTCCCTTAAAATCTAAACACACTTTTTGCACGAATAATACCATAACATGTTATTACAGATCATGCAATCGTTAACTTTTTCGGTAAGCGACGATTACCATTATATTCGCGTAAGAAATGCATGCCTTTTTCCACGTAAAGTATAAAACAATTATATTTGTCTATTATTTTTGTTTACAATATAATAGAAACGGCTTATTCGATTTAGATGCGGTTTTCACTAATATATTGTAGTAAGCTTCACTTAACATTTAGTGTTTATTTCATGTCAATCGGTTCATAAATAAAAAAGTTATGTCAATTTAAAGAATCACGGCGGACATTTTTAAGGTATACTATCAGAGTACGTACATGGACGCGCACTCTCGAGGCTAACTGATGAACAGCGTTTGATATTTGATCTGGTGAGCGTTGATAGTACTTTGGAAGAAATGCTATTTGTAGATGCACCCGGTGGAACGGGTAAAACATTTCTTACGAAAGTTATTTTGGCGAAGGTACGAGCCAAGGTAAAATCGCGCTTGCTGTCGCTTCATCAGGCATAGCAGCCACATTGTTGCCAGGTGGGAAAACTGCTCATACAATGTTCAAAATTCCGATCGATTTAGACCGCACAGAAAGCCCTGTTTGTAATATTTCAAGAAACAGCGATAAAGCTAAGGTTCTTCGTGATTGTAGGCTTATTATATGGGATGAGTCCACAATGGCCAATCGAAAAGCAGTAGAAGCAGTAGACAGAACGTTGCGTGATGTCAAGCAAAGTGATCAACCCATGGATGGCATTACTATGCTTTTTTGTGGCAATTTTCGTCAGACTCTCCCTGTAATACCACGTGGAACAAGGGCTGTTGAAGTTAGAGCCTGCCTAAAGAGTTCTCGACTGTGGCATTACATTATACCTTTGCATTTGACATTAAATATGCGTGCGCAAATTAGAGGCAACGAAAATGCTCAAGAATTTTCAGATTTGCTACTTGAGATTGGTAACGGTGTGTTACCGCAGGAACAAGGAAAAGTTGTTCTTAATGAAAACCTATGCAACATAGTTTCATCAATGCGAGACCTCATATCATCTGTGTATGGAAACGCAACGCAAATACCAACTTGCGAAAATTTCTGGCTTTGCGAAAGAGCTATTTTGACGCCACGAAACGACCAAGCAGCAACAATAAACGCTGAAATTTTGAGCTATGTTCCGGGGGATTATGTTGAGTATATTTCCATTAACAGAGTCATGGAAGAAGGAAAATCTACAAGCTACCCAGTAGAATTTTTAGAATCCCTCAATGCTCCTGGACTACCAGCACATAAAATAAAATTAAAAGTAGGCGTACCGATAATGCTTCTAAGAAATTTAAGCCCCCCAAAACTTAGCAATGGCACCAGGTTAAAAGTGACCAATTTACAAAGAAATCTGATAGAAGCAGAAATTTTAACAAGGTGTGGAAAAGGTAAAAGTGTTTTCATTCCTCGGATTCCTCTCATTCCAAACAATTTTCCATTTAGTTTTAAACGAGTCCAGTTTCCAGTCAGCCTATGTTTTGCGATGACAATTAATAAAGCCCAAGGTCAGACGCTGAAAGTTGTAGGTGTAGATCTAAGTATCAGCTGTTTCTCGCACGCTCAGTTGTATGTGGCTCTGTCACGGGTTAGCAATCCTAGGAGCCTGTATGCTTTCATCCCCGATGGCCATACGTCAAATATCGTATACAGACAAGCATTACTGTAAAGTAAATTTTTAGCTACCCAAACGACGGTATATGTAATTCAAAATATGCTGCCCGAAAAGTCACTATTCCACGCTGACGAAGTCGCGGGCACAGCTAGTTAATAAATAAAAGGACTGATTATGATAAATAATAAAACCTTTGTTTTATTTCATAAATTTTAATAAAACGCTATTATAAATTATCCAGTATTAATATCAACTTCCTCTATTATTGTTATTTTTCTGCCAAATCAAATAATAAGTACTGGATTATTTAATAAAACATGTATTTGCAACATTATATTACTGTTAATCTTTTGACACCAACATCGACGAATATTACTGTAATGTAATATTACATTATACACTATCGCTTGGATTTCACACGAATAATATCGTAATATCATATTGCCGTTAGGTTTTTTGACACTGTATTACAACGAATAATACTATAATGCATTAATATTGACTACGATATTGTTGCGTTTACACGCGAATAATATGGTAATGATGCGTTGCATACTATACTTTTGCCATTTAATTTCAGTAACATTATTTTTGTGAATAACTTAATTTTATTAAAGTATTACAAAAAAATCATAATATAAATTAGATTGTTAAAAAATTAGCTTTGTTTTGACGTTTAAATGTCTACCTTACGATCTACCCGTGCCGAGATATACGCATAAAACAGTTTTTTATTTTTCCTGTAAAATTTTGATTTATCGATTACCATATTATTCGGTGGGGGGAGCGATATATTTTATGGCAAGGGTATTATAGCAGTCCTTTCGTAACAAAAAAATATAGTTGGCGGTTTTCGACCCGCGTTATATTGCAAAATGCGATGTGATATAAAGTTTGAGTATGTGTGCTTCTTTGTTTGATCTAAATTGTGATGTAAAGCAGCGTTTTCACTTAGCGAGCAAGCGTTTGTTCGTGCGGTAAATAAAAACATTTGAGCGAGCGAACATGTTTGGTCATTGAGATCGGTTGCACTCGGCGAACGATTGCTCGCTCGGTTATTCATTCAGTGAAAACGACGTTACTATCGATCGAGCAGCAGTTGCTCTGTGCATTCGTTCGACGTTCGACGAGCTCGGTTGGTGTCCTGGACATTTTGAGAATCAGACATTTTGAGCCCACTGGACATTTTGCGAATTGGACATAATGCGCCCAAACGTTTTTTACGAGCTTTTGTTTACAATTAGTGTTTGTTGTAGTGGAAACAGAAGTTATCTGTTTGTGCAAACATCGGCAGAACAGCAAACATTTACTCAAAACAAAATGTTCGCGCGACAGGGTAGGAAAATCGCGGCTTGATAAGAATGACAATATTGTGGGCTGAAACTGAAATGGTCATTGAATTACTATTTATTAGAATTTCAGGTGGGATACTGAGCGTGTATGGTACTCGTGACCTATACTGGTAGTTATTGCTAGATCTGAAAACGTGCTAGAACCAAAAAAAAAAACGAAGACATGTGACATCCACCAATCCGCTCTGGGTCCGCGTGGTGGATTATGGCCCACTCCCTCTCACCGAGATGAGGCCTGTGTTGGAGCAGTCAGTGGAAACATTAAAAACTGATTAATATACTAGTAGATACAGAGCTAACGTATTTGCAACAATATTCTATTCTCTCTTACAATTTTTATTAATAAATAATCAAATCTATATTTTAATAACGAGTCCGATAAAAATAAGGAAAGTGCCTAATTAGCTAGTACCTCGGATTCTGACTGGTTGTGACGTAAAAACCTTTGAAACGAGGTACATACTGAAACTAGTCCCTAAAAAAATTTGAATGTTTTTCTTTGACGACTTAATTAACTCTTCGCGTTTTTGTAACAATTCGTTTGTCACTTTTGTGTGGGAATGCAATTTCGTTTTTATTTTAGGGAGAGGTACCTTAATGATAATCTGGATAATGGATACCTACATACAGTAGAATCCGGATATAACGACCTTCAAGGGACCAGCGATACTATGTCGTACTAACCGGATGACGTACAAAACGGCAGGATTATTTCTTAAGGACAAATTTTGCATGTCTAACTGTCTAGCAAAAAAGTTTGCTTTCTCTTGTAGCAGAGGTCCATTAACGGGTATTCCCCGGTCGCGCTGAAGCTTGAACCACTGTAACAATGCCTTATCCAGCTGGTCATGAGTAGAAGTCCTTACACGATTGCATTTCAAAATATTGGCATTAAACAGCGGCTCGATCTTATCTTTATTCTTCTTTATTGTGGATATCGTAGAATGAGATACGCCAAACTCCTTGGCGAGGGTTGCATTTGATTCACCGGCTTCTAATCGGCTTAATATTGCACATTTTTCTTCAATTGTAAAACACTTTCGCTTCACAGAACTCATTTTGTCGAGCTTTAAGAACTTATCATACAAGTGACAAACACTGTGATTTACGCGCGCCAATAAGGAGAGGTAAAGCACGCGGGGCGGGGCGCTGAAGTATTGGTGCGTAGGTTGTGTAAACAAAACATTGCGCGTCGTTTTAAACGGACGTATTATCATAAATACTGGTCGCTATAAGCAGTTGGTCGCTTAAACCGGAGTCGCACTAAACGGTTATATTTTCTCAGTACCTAATTATGAAACCTAACTTGAGTAAACATTATCGTCGCTAAAACCGGTTAGTCGTTATAAGCGAAGTCGTTATATATGAATTCTACTGTATATCTATGCGTACTTGCGTAGGTATTATGATGTATTGGGTTATTGTACAGCATATAACGCATAGTCGATGCGTGGGAGTTCCAGTGCCTTAGGCATCTTCTGGGCACGTCCGTTCCATCATAGACCTCAATCATCACTTCCCATCAGAAGCGATCGAGGTCAAGAGCAGGCCCATTCGGCTATAAAAAAAAAATATTTCTTGCCCGTGTCATTCATTTGAACCAGTAACTAACTTCTAAACTCTTGACATAATTTCAGCACATACTAGGTATCAAAGATATCATCTCTACTTTTGGAAACAACCTCTTGGAAGGGGCTAGAATCAATTCTAAAATGTTAACGTTATAAAGTAGATACCTTCTACAAGTATGTGCCTATTTGTAATAAATCCTTTGACTTTCTCTATTTTGGTTTCAACTTTGTAGAATAACATGAAGTTACTTATAAATCTTATTTTTTTATTTTCATCTTCCTCTTATACTTAAATAATCCTTTAAATTTGCAAGTAGTTCTAGGCTTCGAACTTCCCTATTAAAACTTTTGTATGAATTCTATAAAAACAGGTAAGAGAATACTCAATTCTGACGCCTAACAATTTCGTAGGAAATTCCTTCCAAGTATGAACCAACGGGTGCTTACTTGTTCGAGATTTCAGACTTTACTCCTACATTCATGATAGACTTAGGAAATAGATACAGACGCCAGCACATCAAGCTACCCGAAACTGTCAAATTTTCCCAATCAACTTTGAACCTTATGCTTTAGCGATAAAGTTGAAAATCTGTTAAAGAAATTTGACAGATTGTAGAAGCTTGACATAGTAGCTTGATTGTAGTAGCAGACGCCAGCACATGCTGGCGTCTGTACATGACATACAATATTGAAAGCTACTCTTGGATATCGAATCACAATCGATGCGTAACTTTCAGAGCCACGACCAAATTTTGTTGTAAAATTGCAAACGAAACTCTCGATAATATCGTTTCTCCTCCACAAACTTCCCGTAACTAATACTTGAACTATATTTCAAACAGAGAAAACAATTTTCCAACGTGATATTAATTTGTTTCGTTTTACTTTGTTTCTGTGGAAACCGGGCTTCTGTGCCGTTAATTGGAAATGCTTGCTCTCTCCTAACTCACTTATTTTGCTTACCTGACATAATTATGATCTAATTTGTAAGTTTACCACCTAAGAATTGGAATTCAATAAAAGTATTGAGTATACATTTGGAATTCAATAAAAGTATTGAGTATTAATTGGAATAGGTATGATTATCTGTGTAGTTCTAGTTAATGTTACATATCAAAATTATGTGTTATTGTTTGTACTCTAACACATATATGTAAGTACAGTCAGGGAAATTAAATGTTATTATAAATTAATCATTAAGTATTTCGGGACATCGCCAAACGGTTGATTGACTCTTCACGTGGCCAGAAGGCTGGCCTATTTTTTGCCCAAAGAATCAGCATTGCAACGTGGTAATGTTGCCATCAGCCTTTTGGGCACTGACGGCGGGCATTGACAGCGATGCGGACGAATTTTTTGATGCTCAATGAGCTCCACCCATTTTTTATTATATACTTGTACATAATACATATATATATATATATTAGTGTTAGCTTGTATATTGTAATTAAGGCTTATTTTTAGTATTTAAATAAAATCCCTCAAAAAAAGTTATGTAAATTGACACCCTAGAAAGAAAGATAATTAGGTTTATTTGTCACAGAAACATGTGCATACAAAAACATAAGTTAACTTAAATAGTAAAGAAAAATGCCTTACGTCAATTTGCCGCGTTATCGCCATTTCTTACAACTGACAAAGAATGATAGTTGTGATTTGACTATACGGATAATTTAAGTGTCTCGTCAATTTGCTTAACATTAACCATCAATTTCCCTGGCTTTACTGAAATAGTTATCTTTTTTCGTTGGGAAAGATATTTACGTTAACACTTTCCAATATCTTTTATAAGAATTTGCGTCAGGCTTGCAGTATGACACATGTACAGAAAACTATGCTGATAATGAGGACGCTGCACATCGTGAAAAGTGGATAGGATTACCCAGAATACTGGACATAACCAACGGTCAAGATTACAAAGACAAAAACGTAAGAAATATAGCCGACCGTTTGAGGGGCGGGCCAAAGAATAAAGCTAACATATTAGTGAGCAAAGGAGAATGGCAACCTCGTAATAGTTTTACTCGTTTTGACAACATTACTCGGTAAATTGTAATTGGGGCCATCTGGAATTTCTCAGTAGCAGCCCAGAGTCTGGATGTGTGCCCAGTTGATGGAAATAGGCTCGCCACCTATGGGACTTAAACATTGTCATTGTATCATTACTTTCAATAAAATAACAAATTGCCAACGTGTTTATTCAACAAAATGCGCGTGACCTTAAGTCGCCTCAGGAGAACTCGTCTTGTTGGCGTTCCCTCTCCCTTTTCGACGCTTTGGCAAGTCCGGCCGTCAATCTGTGCGCGCCAGTTTGCCACATCGTCACATTGGCGCCCAACGTGGGGCCAATGTGACGGTGTAGCATCTGGCGAAATGTAGGGTAGATACCAGTTGTACATCAGTACACCTCTGCCTAACCCTTCTGGAACTCGTCTTGTTGGCGTTCCCTCTCCCTTGCCATCGCCTTGGCAAGTCCGGCCATCAATCTGTGCGTGCCAGTTTGCCACATCGTCACATTGGCGCCCAACGTGGGGCCAATGTGACGGTGTAGCATCTGGCGAAATGTAAGTGTAGGTACCCGTTGTACACCAGTATACCTTTGCCTAACCCTTCTGGAAATACAAGCGAGTTGGTATGATGTTGTGTACCCGGTAAATTGATATTTCTCTACGGTTGAAATTATCTCACTGTCCGATAGACAAGTGGATCTAATGTGTGTGCGTGGGGCCCATTTAAGATGTAGCGTTTCGCAGAAATTATTTACATATGTAGGTATGTGTATCTAAATGAAAAAGTCAGGAAAATTAATTGTTATGCAAATTGACTATCAACTTGTCCATATTATTATACTAGCTTCTGGACGCGACTTTGTCCACGTGAAATTTCTTGTTCCCCGACCCATCCCGTCGCATCGCATTGCCTGTTCGCGCTATTACTATGTTCTGTCTAACTTGCGTGATGATAAGTAGCCTATAGCTTTCCTCGAGAATTGGGCTATCAACTACAAAATATTTTTTGAAAACATAGAACCAAACTCTTCAGCTTTATTATTAGTATATAGATTATTACTATAGATTAAAATCACAACTGTCATTCTTCGACAGTTGTATGAAATAGCTATAGCACGGCAAATTGACGTAAGCTGACAATTTGCTTAACAATTAATTTCCCTGACTGTACATTTAAGTATCACAGTCGAGCAGGCTAAGCAACTTGTATTTTACGACTATTTTACTGCCAGCTTCTAAAGTGCCTACTCAGATTCACCTGAATATCTAAGAGTCCATTATTGCCCAATCAGCTTCAAAATCATTTCAGCTGTATAAACCTATCGTCTCAAAACGGAATGGAATCTAGGTTATTAATGTTGTTCATAGATTGCTTACAATCTGTCATAGCTGATGCATTATGCAGTATTTAGATCAAATGGCAGCACGTGGCGTGATATCGAGTAAACACGTGTTTTCCATTATGATCGGGGTCTATATTGGGTGAATGGCATTTAATAATTGTGTAAATCATATTACGGGTCTAAAGTGCAGGGACTCTGACAAAATTCGATTGTACGATCTCATAGGAGACTCACATAGGAGGGCTTTACTTTGTGTAAATTATTTCATGACCATTATTCTCAAAACGGTGAAGGGAAACATCGTGAGGAAACCGGAATCTCCTAGAAACAAAAATTCGAAGACATGTGACATCTAACAACCAACACTGGGCCCGCGTGGTAGATTACAGCCCACTCCCTCTCGAAGAGATGAGTCCTGTGTCTTACCACTGGGAAAATTATAGGCTGATTATGTTATGTATAAACTTAAGAAGATGAAGACGGGTGTCAAAACTATACAAGCATAATTATGTACTTAAACGAGAAACACACAGTACAGTACCCGGCGATAAATATTGCAGATCGACCTTTTTACACAAAACCATTTTATAAAAAGAATAAAAATAATCATCAAAAGAAGCAAATCATACTTGTTTTAACAGCTCCTAATAGATACTGGACTGTTTGTATTTCGTGCGACAGAGATAACGCTCTAAGAAGCCGAAATTAGCCGATTGTCTCTTTCCAAAGGTCGATGTGCAATATTTATCGCCGGGTACTGTACTGTTGTTTCAAGTACAAGGAAAATGTATTAGTTGAAATAAGGGAATAAGTAATGGAAAAAATAAGTGCCATACCTACATCAAATGTAAAAAAAAAATACAGTGATTAAAAAAAATCATGTAAAGAAAATGGAATTGGTGCTGATGATTTAGGCCAGAAAGCCAGAAAGTCAGAAAGTGATTGTCAATTTCATAGTAATGATGGAAATATCGGTTAGTAAACGTGGGAAGGATGTAAAGTTGTCAAAGAAAACAGGCAATGGTCATTAACTGAACTGACTGCTTTGGTCTGGGCCGCCGATTTGACATATGAAAGTTGGTAGAAATAGGACACTCAGAGATATATAATGCTTGGAAAATGGAGCAGAAATAAATATTTAAATAATATTTCAAGGGAAAGAACCATGTTTCAAGAATTAAATCAAAGTAAAACTACAATATGATTTATTGACACGTGTGATTTGATTTTCATGTCACGGGGACTGATTCATACGGTTCTAAGAACTTGTAAGATCAAAGCCGATGTAATAAATGTTGGAAAATAGGTCATACTAGATTTATTATTGGGATATAAATTGTAGATTGTAATCTTGTGCAGTAATTACTACCGCTGTTTGAAATGTCAATTCATCTTCAGAAAATTCGGATCGTCAGAAAAGCTTAAAGGTCTGACAACCAACCAAGGGGTAGCGTATTACCCAGTAACCGGATTGTGGAAGTCAGATAGGCAGTAGCTCCATGTAAAATACTGGTATTCAGCTGCATCTGGTTTGACTGGAAGCTGACTGGAACATAGTTGGGGAAAGGTTAGGCAGATGACGATAATGTCAATTAATAATGCTTGAATTGGTCGATTCATCCACTTCAAACGAAAGGTCCCTACGTGATATGAGGGCCCGTTCTTCTAGTCTACTTCAGAGTTTTATGTACAGACGCCAGCACATCAAGTTACCCGAAACTGTCAAAGTTTCCCAATCAACTTTGAATCTTATGCTTTAGCAATAAAGTTGAAAATCTATTAAAGAAATTTGACAGATTGTAGTAGGTTGATGTGCTGGCGTCTGTACAAAAGTAGCTGGGTCTCGAATATTTACCATGGCCAATAGATATTCATTTTTATTATAACCATGACAGAAGAGACCTAAACTTCATGTTTTTCTGATTACGTTCTATGAACTACCATACAATATGCATAACAAAATGTAAAAAAAAGAAGCACAATAAATATAAATTATTTGGAATCGAACTTATGTTTGCAAAGAAGTCGTTGAACCGCTAAGTTAATTTGCTTTGTTGAAAGTTGACTAAAATAGCCATACTTATCTATACAAATAAATAAAATTGGACTGTCTTGTTTGTAATATTAAAATAACCGCTTTTTACTAAATGCATTTATGATGTATACACGGTACATATACCAAAATAACATTTTTTACAACTTTTGTCCGTCTGATTGTTCCGGCAGCCGTTTCAGAGATTACTGAAACGGCTGGACCGATTTTAACGAGACTTTCACTAGCAGATAGCTGATGTAATAAGGAGTAATTAAGGCTGCTTTTATTTTAGAAAAAAAAAATAGGGTCCTACGAAAAAAAATTAAAACAAATGATTGAATAATATCCGATTCAAATAGGGAAGTTGTATTATACTCCGTTTATTTAGGTACTTAACCAAATGTAAACAAATCATAATAAAGAAACGGAGTATAGTTATGTTTATATGTGGATCCTATACGTGAAGATTTCCTAATCTCCATAGAAATTGATTGAATAAATAATATATGGTGTTGTTGTTTTAGCCCAAGAAAATCGTAT
Source organism: Luperina testacea (assembly GCA_927399505.1). Classification (NCBI taxonomy): domain Eukaryota; kingdom Metazoa; phylum Arthropoda; class Insecta; order Lepidoptera; family Noctuidae; genus Luperina; species Luperina testacea. The sequence continues at coordinate 7,803,469 of OV656768.1, read as the reverse complement.
ACCAAATATTGTATAGGTATAAAAGAAACTTTTCAATAAAGCTAATACGAAAAACTAAAAACAAAATAATAGGTAATGAAACTAAAAATGTAAAAACGAAAAAATAACTACATACGTACAAGAGAAATATGTACAAAAACAATATATCGATTCGTAAAATAGAAGAATTTCATTAAAATTAGCATAGGTATTTCTTTACCCGGAATGCAGTATTAATAAGTTATCGTAAATTCAGCGAACCGAACAATAACTTTTTTGTTAAATTCCACGCGGACGAAGTCGCGGGTAACAACTAGTTTAAGATAAATTTTTAACCAGTGCGCAAATTGTAACCATGAATTTAGCACAAATGATTCTATTCCCCCTAGCGTAGAAATTTTTCGTCAATTATCAAAAAAAGAACTGGTGTTTCATAGAAAAGTGCAATACATACGCGGTCAAAATGTATGGCACAGGTACAGCTATTTTGTTTTTGAATAACCGACGAAAAATTTTCAAGCAGCGGTTCAGAATCATGTACTGAATTCGTGGTTACAGTTTGCGCACTGGTTAAAAATTGATCCTGTATCCAACAGGATCAATTTTTAACCAGTGCGCAAACTGCTGCGCTGTGCTTTTATGGAGCTTACCAGTCAATCATGCCCTCATGATTGACTGGTAAGCTCCATAAAAGCACCACGTGATGAAAATATTATAGAATAGAATAGAATAGAATACTCTTTATTATGTACACCATATAAATTACAGACATAAATATAGAAACTGTACAAAGGGTGACACAATGGGCGGTCTTATCGCTAAGAGCGATCTTTTAAAGACAACCTTAGGACGGATTTATATCTATGGTTTTAGTCTTATTTTTAAATTATTACCTTACATATGCGTAAGAGATAACCTAACAAGTTATTCACCGGTTTTTGAATAAGGAACTTCGAAGAGAAGAAAGAGAATTCTTACAAGTAAAGAAATTTTGAATTTCGCGGACTACATTGAAGGAAACAAGTCTGACAAGTTCTCAACTTCAAATTTTGAACTCGGAAACGGGAGATAGTCATACAGATCAACGAAGATTATAGAAGCACACGCACACAAAGCCAAACAAGCAAATAATGAAACTAAATCTGTTCAAACATGGGGCTTAGGATTAGGACTCATAAATACTAAACCAAATAAAATTATTTGGCCAAAGTTTAGCGCTAAACATTACTTACATATGCTAAATCCAAACGTTAGCGTGGGTTCCCCACAATAGTCTATAGAACGCCGAATTTAGGGACGGACTTTAGAATGCAAATTACCCCTAAATGCTCGCCGCGGTGACCCGAGTTATGCTGCCCCTAATATCATCGGTAACTGTAGTCTGTACCTATGTAGTTACAGAACATTAAGCTTGTGTGCCTTATAGGGTTTACCGGATAAGTCAGCCATGTTTGTTATAATATTTAGGTCTATTTTTGTATGAAACGCTTTATGAATAAACTTTTTTATATACCGTATATAGTGAGATGTCGCTTTATTATATGTATTAAAAATAATACTTTTTTAAGATTTTTATTTAATTTTTAATCTATTGTTTGTACTTACAACAGCAGTACAAAAGTTCCTTCACACCTTCAAACATCGTCAAACGTCGACTGACATATCATTAAACGTTAACGTTTAAACGATATGGTAAATTTTAGCTATTTCATGAAATGACCGAACACTTCATGAAATTGTCAATTCCAAGATTGGTCACGACTTATTCACGTAGAAAGCTGGTAACCGGCGCCGATATGCCAGCGCTTGTCATTTCCATACTTTTTGCCAAATCAGCGCGAACCGTCGTCGCCGATAAGCGCCGACAAGTTCCTATCTGAATTAGTCGCCGATCAGCGTTGACCTGCGCTTGTCTTGGCATATCGGCGCCAGTTTTCAAGCTTCCTATGTAAATACACCCTTAAAACATATTTATATACTTATAGAAATAATCATCATTTAATTTTATTCGATGTCAACTATCTTTTAACATTTCTGTTTTTGGTAACAGAATAAATATGTATTTTACTTAGGTATTTGCATAGCTTTGTGTAATATATCTAAACACAAACAAAAACTCAAAGTGTGTAGTCTGTGCATTTTTGTCAAAGTCTCTGACTGCCATCGCGGACACATGGTGTCCGCCAACAATAGATTTTCTATTATCTGTTGTCTGGCAGTCGACGTGTTAAGGATTATCTCAAGGTTTATATTTATGCTTTACTGATTTATCTGAATAATATTCTACCAGCCTATAAATTATTGTCTATTATAGGGCGTCGGCTTCTCATACAGAGAAGCACGAGCACTGATCACCAGCTCAAGGCGGATATAAGTCCAGGTTTCCTCAGGATGTTTTCTTTCACAGATGTCAGTAATGTCCAAGGTAAACTCAGAAAGTACATATGAATTAAAAAAGTTACATTGGTAGGTACTTGCCCGGTTTTGAAAACCCGAAATCTCGTACATGAAATACTATCAGGACTTGAATTATAACACGGTGTAAAAAGTATGTTTATAATCTTCTAATGCCTCATGATATTTTACATACATATTTATTTGGTTTTCTGGCTCAAAACTTCGATTTCATAACATAAATGCTTGGAGGCACGGCGCGTTCCAACGCCTCCGATTCAAATGCTAAAATTGCAAACTTTTAATTACTTTTTTATAATATTTATATCGCATAAGAGCGTAAGACCCCGCCCCCGTTATATTAATACCAAAAATTAAAACAAGATCAATCGTCGAATCGTTTCGCCATCTGTTTACATCCAGAGCAATAAAATTTTTAAGGAATATTTCACACGAATATAAATCGAAGTCATGCGTTATTTTCGTGCAACCTATTTACCTAAACTTTGCGCTCCGGTTAATTAAGAGCGGGTATTTAAAAATGTTACATGTGTCTAATTCCTGATACATGACGGCGAATTGGAGCGGTCGTTGGCACACACATGTTGACGAGAGAGCCGCCAGTGTAACTTGGCTTCTCGTCACTTTGACGTAGTAAAGAAATAAGGCGCGGTTTCTCTTGCGCAATATGGGTCAAACGAACAATGCTTTAGGCCAGTTTACGAACAATCTCGGTATACAATATTAAGTCAGATATATCATGTTGCATGGAAGAATGCCGTAATGAATAGCTTTTGTTCTTTGGCCAAAGTATAAAGTGTCCATATTGGAGGAAATTATTTCTGTCCATTTTGTTTTGTAATGTAAAATCTCTTTGACGCTGGAAATAAACTTTACTTCGCAGTTTCTAGCGTAATGTTGATAAAATTACAGTTCGTGATATCCGGTATAATTGAGGTAGGAAAGATGTTGCTCTAATCTATTTTCTATTTAGTTCGGCATATACTCAAAGTTTGTGTGTTATGAGTTATGGTCTGGTTATTCCTTAATGTTCTTGCAAAAGTTTGTGTGAAACAATATTATCAATATGATATAATAATATGTCTCACTGATGGTGGCGCGTGTGTTGGATCATTTGGTTCCCTACAAAATGGTTGAGCTGGATGGTGCTGATCCACGCGTCATGTTCGTGAACGGGCGACGTCGGTTGAGACTGGTCATCTCTTAACTGCCAAGGCTTATTTTTTTAATCTTATATTTTAAATTTTTTCTTCATTTGTGTCTTTTTTTTAGATTGTTCTCACATATAGAAGCAACAAGAATAATGTACCCAGGATTTTGTAATATCTTGATTTAAAATAGTGTCCATGGAGTTTCCTGCCCGTTCTTCTCCATAGAGATCTGCGTTTTGGAATGGGCAACTAGCTTCAACTTTTTGACTGACAGACTATTTAATTTTGACAATTAAAAAGTGCCTGTACATGGTTTAATTGATTTCAATTAAATGCTTTGAGTTTGAGTTTGAATAGTTAGTGTTTAGAGATTTTTTTATTTTTTTTTATTTGCAATGGGTTTGCTCTTGACTCTAGTCTAGGTCAGAGATGACAGAGACAAAGTCTACGATGGAGTGAGCTCACCCAGAAGAAGCCTGTTCACTCTTACTTTGAAGAGATTCGGGAGATGTACCTATAGTAAGTTTTTATGCGAATTATTATGAGTCATGGATAATTCAATAATTATAATCATGATTCACGATTATCAAATTGATACCTAGTCGTCCACTGCTGGACAACTATTAGTTACTATTCCCAACCATTACCTAAACTAAAAATAGATGACTGAAATAGGTGACAAAAATACTGCTTTTAAACTCAATTTATCCAAATTCAAACAGCAAAATATTCTCTAAGTCGAAATCGTGTGATTTATCTTCAGGAATCTGTCATGTAACCGGTACAGTCGCGGGCGCCGAGCCAAATGGTTTCACTTCCCTTTGTCAGGGGTGCCACGTCGCCACCTCGATCTCTCATTGAAATGCTACAATGCTAAGCCCTAATGAAATGTTACATAATACGGGCAGCGATTTATAGCAGTCTTTTCTTCCTTACTGCAGAAGGCAAATTCTCGTGATTTAAAATGTTCAAAATCTACACACACACACAGGGTGTGTTTAGCGGATCTTAGTTCCCTGAAACCATCACTATGATTTCGGTAGGGGGTATGTTCTGTATTTAACCCGATGAACTACCTAGTTTTTGACTCCGTGAGTGAAAATTGATATACAAGGACAAATTGTGCACTACCGTGTGGTGTATTCGTGTCAGTCTCCGTGGTCAACGGTCTACTCAAAAGACCATTCGGATCAGTTGTGAAGCAGTGCCGCAGCAAAGAAAGGTGAGTCGTACTCAGATTTTTCTCTGTGAATTTGTTCCTGGATTGGGTGAACGGCGAACTCCGTTCGAACAGAACTACCTAATTCTCATTCTACAACCAGTTTAACTTACAGTCCACTCCTCTATTCCACATTCTGGTGCGCTTACTAAGCGCTTAGAAATAAGATGGCTACCGCTTAATATGATGCTCAGCGCCTCTAGTGCTGAATACCAAGTGTTTCGTGTCCTAGCCGAGAATTTAGTCAGCGCTGTCAGCGCTTAGTAAGCGCTTGTATCCGCTAAACACACCCACAGTCTCATCTCTGCGACAAACAAATGTCAAAAACTTGTCAAAATGTAGGGAAATTAGAGGTATTATGGTATAAAAATACCTCTATTTTTGAGACCAGACTGTGAACATTCTTAAAGTTACGAGAATTGCCGCTCTGAAATATTTTCTCGGTGGTTTTTGTTTGACTTGATGACGGTCGACTGAGGCCGGGGCTTAGTAAATCATGGTTCAAACAATAGCACTTGGAAACTTAATGTTAATTGGAGAGTTATTCACGTTTTCAAGAACTAAATAAGTTACGTGACTTGTAAATTCTGTTTTTGTATTATATCTTCACATCATAAGAGTGAACAGGCTTCTTCTGGGTAAGCTCACTCCATCGTAGACTTTATCTGTGTCATCTCTGACCTAGATTAGAGTCAAGAGCAAACCAATTTCGAAAAAAAAAAAATACCTACATTTTATTGTTCGCCATTATAATAAAAATATATTTTTTTTTGTAATATAACGTCCTGTAGATAGAGAGAGATCCTCCGAAAAGGAATCATTTGCTAATGGCATCTATTTTTAGCAGAAAAGAAGCGGGTATCTACTGCACAATTTCATCTTTAAGTATTTTTTTCTTAAGTTTTAGTTATTTTTATTCGTGCCTAGTTTTTTAAAAAGCGCTGATGTTAAATTCTACTAATAAGCATTTAGTTGTTCAGTATAACAGTTAACTTATTTCATTCCTATCTGACTGATTTGCTACTGGTAGAAAAAGAAAAAAAATGGCAGTAAATTTTCTCGTAACTACTGTCTTGATTACGTGATAACCCTACCTCTTTGCACCTAATTGGTAGTGCCGGGCTCGTTTCTCAGCGTCGTCACCACACTAACCACACGTGTTGTCTCAAAGGGACATCTCTTTTGTTCCTTTTACCGGCGATCATATGTCGAACATATTGGACGGCGATATACTTTGATAAGCTTGAAATCTTCCCGTTTATCGTGACTATAAAATGAGGACATCTGCGTTTATGTTTTCTTTTGTTTATTGTGTGTTAGAAGTTTTATTATATGGAAATGTACACGTCTTTCGAAGACACATTGCGTTCCCGGGGGGTTCCCCATTTTAGATTGTTGCTTGTAGAATAATCAGACAAAAAATCAGAATGATTGTATGTATATTAGTATAGTTTTTATTGTAAAAATAAAGTTTTTAGAGGTGTCTTCATGATTTTTTTCTATCGTATCAAATTAGTTGTATTATGTTTTCAATACACTATCTACCTAACATATATCCTGAAGAATATCATATTATCATATATTTTTTCTGATTTTGTTTACTGTAGTCGATCATATACTTTTATCGTTTTGGTCCTGTAAGCCCCTTAAGTAGGTAGTCATTTTAATGATGAGTCCTAAATTGTATCAGGTAGTTTCCTAAGCACCTTAGGTAATAAATTCGTCCCTAATGATTAGGACTGGTATCTGGAATCGAATAACGTAATAAATTCCAAGTAATGTCTCACTTTAGTTTAGGTAAGGTCATATATTATTTGCATGACATTTACCATTTTACCTTTAACCTGGATTAATTATGAAAGCATTCACATTCGGTTCACGTACCTCCTCAATATTTGGTAGGTATAATTTTATTCGTGTCGAAGGTACTGTCACCACCGTAATTTTCGAATTATTACCGGAGTAAATTCTTAACTTTAACTTGAAGCTCTTGTGCTGGTAAGTAGGTACCTACAGCTATTTTCACACAATTATTATATTATTATATACAGCATGTGTCAGAAGAGTGTAGTACAGACCATCAAACTGAACAACTTTCTACATAGGACCAACATCATAATCCCGAAGAAAATATCAACTGTCTCATACAAAATTTCAATACCTACTCGACCCAAATATATGGGAAGGCTAACTATCAATTTTTTCGCGATTACGACGTTGGTCACATAGAGAAAGTTGTTGGCTATGAAAGAAAGAAAGTTAATGGTCTGTCCACAAACTTAATTTTTTTTTTTTTTCACTTTTCTATTACATGCTTTATATAAATTTCTTTCATGAATGGCAATTTTGAAATTTTGATGCTATCTGTAGGTGCCTTAATTTGTATCTACTGGGGCTGTATCCTTAGTAATAAGTAATTAGGGATCCGCAATGTTAACAATAATAGCTTCCAGAATTTTCAACAAGATTTGTGGTTCGTAGGAAAACGTCTAACATTGTTTCGGTATTTTATTGAAGTGGTTCCGAGGAAGGAAAGGTGGATGGTTATAAAGTATCAATTGCTTTTGGAAAGAAGGCTTCAAACGTTACTGAAATACGTTTTTGCTTGTAAAATTAGTTATCGAATTGTGGTCAGAGGGACTTTGCCCGCGTCGGTAGTGTTATTTCGTTTTTCCATTTGGAATTTCCCAGCCCGTCTGGATTTGGTAGACGGCAATAAGCTCGCCCCCTATTACCTTGGACTCAAACTAAACATAACTGGTGAATGTGGGTGAACTACGTGCACGTGCCTTAAGGCTTCTACAAACAGGCGCGGCACGCGATATAATCGCGCGCGACACAAAGGCACCGCTCGTTGCGCGACTTGCGGTGCCTTTGTGTCGCGTGTCGTGTCGCGCCTGTTTGAAGGCTCCTGCAAACAGGCGCGTTGGAGCTGCCTCGCTTCTGTAGTGCATCAGGGATGTTTGCGCTGTATCGCACTGATGGGTTTCATGCCGTCATTCGCAAGAAAACTGTATCCCTTATCTGCAGAATGCGTGACAGTTGCAACGGAATTCTGAAGACTCTAGCAGATAGGATCTCTTCACCGATATGGAGATCCTTTATTAAGGCTCCTTCAAACAGGCGCGACACGCGATAAAATCGCGCGCGACACAAAGGCACCGCAAGTCGCGCAACGGGCGGTGCCTTTGTGTCGCGCGCGATTCGCGTCGCGCGTCGCGCCTGTTTGCAGGAGCCTTTAAGCGAGTAATTTCAATGTATTTTAATTTGAATCGGACTGTACTTATGTATCAATTAGTTATCTGAAATAAATGTTTTTTTTTTATCGTGATCAGATACCAAATCCAAAACTACAAAAAAGCCTGCCATATCTACCAGTTGACCTACTATTGAAACTAATTCCATCTAAACTTGGATCAGATCAGATCAGATCTAATTACTATCTCATTTTACGGGTCTCTAAGTTTCTTAAGTTGCAGATGTGACTGTCGCTAATCTTAATGAGATAATTAGTGGTATCCGTTTGACAAGGCTCTGTGTGGCTCTAATTAAACTTTTTATATTGCTTGTCTAATTTTGACGACCGCGAAAGGACATGGTAAAGGATTTTGTGTGAACAAAAATTATATTTTTTTAAATTGTGAATGATTCTAATCGTAATGTAATTATTATTTATATTTTAATTATTTTTTTTTGTTGATTCTAATTCTATAATGTAATTGTTATTTAATTTGTGTACCTACTAACATAGATTTTAAGCTTGTGTTGTACTAACTACTATGGATCATTTGTAATCTGACATATATAAATAAAAAAATAAATAAATACAAAATCTTTTCAGCCCGGTCGTGGTCGACGTTTGACACCCTACGTCAATTTTCCGTATTATAACCATTTTATTCAACTGTCAAGTATCACAGTTCTGACGGGGAATTCCCGTATTTTTAGAAACGTCCGCACTCTAATCCCAGTCTCAATCTGTCAAAAATTCCTCTTATTTCCCTACATTTTTTGACAAGTTTTTGACATTGATTGTCTCCGAGATAGGATTGCGACTAGATTTTTATTTTTTTTTATTTTTTTTATTTTTTTTTTGAACGTTTTTAATTACAAGAATAATTGGCCTTCTGATTTGAATAAACGGACAATATAAGTTGTTAGTAATTTGGTTAATAATTGATTTCCCTGAGTTTTTCTACCTTTGATTCGGCTCTGTAAACTGAACAGCACAAAACGTGCCGAGTTATTTCCATCATCATCTGCCTAGCCTTTTCTCAACTATGTTGGGGTCGGCATCCAATCTAATCGGTTGCAGCTGAAATTTTCTTTTCCATGGTGCAACTGCCTACCTCGCCTCCACAACCCAGTTACTGGGTAATACGATACACCTCGGTATGACTGGTTGTCAGACTTTCGGGCTTCAGACTACCCGTAACGACTATCAAAGATCCACGAAAGACAGCTGGCACCAACGGCTTAACGTGCTTTCCGAGGCACGGAGGAGTCTCGGTATGTAAAGATGGTCACCCATCCACAGACCAACCACGGCAAGCGTAGCTTAACCTGATCGATCGAACTCTGTGGCTGTTATTATTTAACCACGGGTCCCTCAGCTGAGTTATTTCTATGACAATATTATTACGTCGTATAATAATTATATACCATGGAACTTCTGGCTCTTGTGTTTGACATGAGCTACACGAAAATAGCTCAAGTATTCGACATGAAATAAGTCATTGTGGGTTGACTGACTACTAAAGATGTTTCATTTGTATAGGTATTATTACGCTTTACGGCATTTAAAACTCAAATGAGGAAAAATTCCGCTACTATAACCGGCAGACACAAAAGAAAATTCTATTCAACAAAAAAAGATTTTTCTCTTCGAAGTCATATAAATACATTTCATTTGTGTTATTACTTTGAACAGGTAGTAGCCGCGCAGCCTTCAATAATAATAAATGATGGTATCCTGAGCAACCCAGATGTTTTAATCAACCTTTATTTTACGCACCTTTTTTCGCTTGTGGTAACGGAAAGTAATCTGAATGAACCTCGCGTGGACATGATTTTAGTACGGTTGAGTTATGCGTATTTTTCGGGCGTAGTATATTTTTATAAAGCTAATAACAATTTAAGAAAATGCTGCTACAGCTGAGAATTTTATCCGTTCAATTAAAAACTCTTTCGGATTAAATGAGATTGGTTGAGGGGCTCGTGGGTAAAATATAATAACAGCCGCTGAACTGGGCCTTTTTGGCGCAGCCGTGAGGCACACTTTCCTGCTAATTTCTTACATCGGACTTTGCACTTTTTATTTTTATCTTATTTTTTATTTGATGTACAACTAATATCTAACTACCTGGTGTATTGTGTGTCTCTTAGTCTGTGCTAAATAAATGTATTTTCTTTCTTTCTTTCTTTCTTTCTTTCTTTCCGTACGAATCGATCGAAGTTTAAGCTGTGCTTGCCGCTGTCAGTTCGTGGATGGGTGACCATCCATTAGGTCGTTGCGTTTTGTCATACGATGATCTTTGACAGTCGTTACGGGTAGTCAGAAGCCCGAAAGTCTAACCACCAGTCTTGCCATGGGTATCTTGTTACCCAGTAACTGGGTTATGGAGGTCAGATAGGACGCCGCTCCATGTAAAATACTGGTATTGAGCTGCATTTGGTTACACTGGAAGCTGACCTCAAGGTAATAGTTGGGAAAAGGCTATGCAGATTGGTTTTATAATCGAGATTGATTAGAGTTAAATCATATTGGACGTTTATAGGGCTAGACCTACAACGGCTTCGCCTCAAAATACGGATGTTAATATACATTACTATAATACGTGCCGCTCGTGACTAACAATGGAGAGAGGTATATCATAAACATTGTATTTTTTTAATAATTGTTAGGTATATTGGTAATTATATTTTTTTGTAATCTTGCTTCAATATAAATTAATTTTTTGTAAAGTGTACTTACTCACACATTGTGACTTATAGCATCGCCTTGGATGAGTCTGTGAAGGTGTTGTAATTATAATTTAAGGGCCTTACAGGACCTAAACACAAAAAAAACGCAAGTTGTAGAAACAATAAAAGTATATGATCGACTACAGTAAACATTTCAGAAAAATATATGATTTTCTTCAGGATATATGCTAGGTAGACAGTGTGTTGAAAACATAATACAACTAATTTGATACGATAGAAAACAATTATGGAGTTATCTCCAAAAACTTTTTTTTACATAAAAGCCATACTAATATATACATACAATCATTCTGATTTTTTGTCAGATTATTCTACAAGCAACATAATAAAATACTAGTGTTTTAATTTATTAGTCCAAACAATAGATTTTTTGTAATTAAATAATTGCTTTATATTTTGCAATGAATTACCAGAGTTGTGTCATCGCGTTTTTCTTTCTTTTCTATGCAGTCCGACAGTAACCGCGCTTTAGGTCATGTAAGCCCCTTAAATAAATAAATCATAATACTATCTATCTTCTTTTCTCTTACAAACTCTTTCCAATACTGGAGTCATGACTCACACTTTGCGACAAGGGTTCACATCGTTACTATCGTTTTTTACGCTTGTATGGACGTCCGTCCTGTAAGGGAAACACGCATGTTACTGACGAACATCTCAAATCTATATATAAACAATACGACATCCGAAATCGATTTCTCCGACGATAACGTTTGTAATTGACATTTGTTTGCAAATAAGTATTTATGAATAGCTTTTACCCGAGGTTTTGCTTGCTTAAGGCGAAAGCGCCAGGGTAGCCCGCGAAATTTGTTTTTTTTAGGTTTTTTGCAATTTGCTGGTCAGTATTAGGTTGTACGTTGATTAATATATGAATCGCGGCCGTAACTAACATGTATTTACAGAATTATAATCAATAAAGTCATTAACACAACTCTCTAAGACCACGTAAGTCCGAAGAATAACTGTTTCATGAAATTATCATTCTTCGGACTTACGTGGTCATAAGAGAGTTGTGTTGATGACTTTAATGATTATAATTCTGTAAATACATGTTAGTTACGGCCGCGATTCATATATTAATCAACGTACAACTTAATACTGACCAGCAAATTGCAAAAAACCTAAGAAAATTTTAATTTCGCGGGCTACCTTAGCGCTTCCCCCTTAAAGGTTGGAAATTATCCCACGTGAACGTACTGCTGGGATAAAAAAAAATCATTGTCCTCCTAACCTAGGTCAGGTGGTCTATCCATGTGCCAATTTTCATCCAAATTTGTTCAGCCGTTGTTGTGTAAAGGTAGGTGGTGGGGGTGGGGTAGGTAAGGTAGGTGCGTAAGACAGACGCGTGTTTACAAATTACCCATTTTTTCATGCCAATACTTGTACGAGATTTTTTTTTTGTACAGACAAAAATTTTAAATACGAGACCTGTGCTTCTTTATTCCAACACATGAGCAGTGTTAAGATGTAGAATGGAATGCATTCTGTTTGTGCCGACAAGACACTTCAAGACCGACAGACATAGTTACTTTCGCATATATAATATTAGTACAGAAGTATGGACTAAAACGATAAACGAATTTTCATATCGTGAGTTAATTATTAATAAAACATTTACTTGTATTTCTGTGTGAATGATGTCACTTCCGTCACAGACAGATGAGGCATTTATATGCAAGTGAATAATATCATTTCGTACTTTGCATTCTGCGCTTGCGCCTCGTTCCTATATCGATTTATTTTGAGTCACTCCTATCGATAATCGTAGCGCCGATGTATCGATAGTGTGTTTTGTTGGAATGAATAATAATTTAGGAATTAATGAATAAAACAGTATGTAATTTGTCCTTCGTATGGAGGTTTGTTTGTTATTTTCCGAGTAATTTCGACACTTTGTTGTTGAAGTATCGACTACTAATATTTTTCATTTTTATTTTACACACATCACGCCTGTATTTGAAGATTTTGATAGATAGATAAACCATTTATTTAGCGCACACAAAGGACAGCACAACACACAAAAGTCCAGTATTTTGCTGAAAACAAAATAAGTACCTACCTACTTCTACTTACAATATTTATTTATTTATTAACTATAGATGACTTACAGCTAAAACAAACAGAATAAAAAATAGTATGTGTGACAGAGCCAATTAAAAGTCATCACTTCTAAAAACAGATTGCAAAGAGTGTGTACAACACAACACAGCTACCAAAGAAAAGAAAAAAAAACTGTATAATGTTCAAGCGATGAGACACAATTGATTTTCTATTGTATCGTGCCACATGTATTACGCGCGTGGCTTGACCTGAAACTAAATTCAATAACACAATAACAACACACATTCTACAATATGCAGCAGAAGTACCTAAACTCAAAATTAATAAAAAGTAGGCTACCAGAGACAAAGTTTAAAAAAAAGTATTAAATCCCTTTATAATTTAACAAGACAAAGTCAATAAGCAAACTTGGATGAGCGAAAAACAATTTTAATAGCAACACAGTTTGATAGACAGTTTCCTAATATAGAATATCGAAGATTTATAGGCACAAAAAGAAAGCTCATTTTCATAATTTATAGGGTTCGCTTGATGAGCAAATCCATTTTTTTTGTTCATTGAGGAATATAATCCTTTTTAGTATGTTAGTACCTTGTCTATACTAATATTATAAAGAGAGACGCAAAAAGAGCAATTTTTTTGAGTTTGTGTAGGTATATGTGGAGGGTGATTACCCTCCACATATCCGGAACCAAAATTCCTATTTAAAAAAATTTTCACTATTCGAAAAATATATGTAATTCCAGATGAACATAAGCTATTTATTACGTATATATATATAAAAAGAAGACCTTAATAATACTAACAAAGTGAGAATGTTGAAGTAAAATCCAATTTGGATAATCTTAAAAGCCTACAAATAATCTACCCAAAGGTTCCTATTCGTAATTTAAATTTGATATCTATAATGAGATTCAAAAACTGGGGCCCACTTTGGCAGAATCATAAAAGGGTAACATTATGAATCATAATTATGGCGAAGACAGTCCGTGTTTTTCTTTTTTCGCTGCACTACGTAGGTATAATCAAAAAGATTGGCATTGGATTTGGATTGGATTGATTGGTATATTAGCACAAACAAAAAAAAAATCCTTCACCAATGGGATTTGATACGATTAACTTAACAGTTAACTGTCCATTATGATTCATAATGTTATCCTTTTATGATTCTGCCAAAGTGGTATTTTTAGGCCCCCTGGCATTTGCGATTGTAGCTTGTTTTTTTTTCAGAAATGGTTTTTTTATTGCATTAATCAGAAAACAAGAAATTATTTTTTCTTTTCTAAATATGTATTGTCAATAATTATCATACATACCTATGATTACCTAATCAATATCATAACATACAGGCCATGTATGGTAACGTCTATTGTCATTGCGGAGAAAATAAATGACAGCAGTCCCCTTGCAGCTCAGATAAAAAGTTGCCCCACAAAAGTTGTAAATACAGTTCCCGAAGTAAGTTTTTCTGTTATATCCGTAATGTATGGCTCTCTTTACATAACTGTCATTCCCATGAACCCCAAAGGGTTACGCGGAAATGTACTAGCATATACCCTCATTTCTAACGGTATTAAGTCCAAAGTCCCATGTGACAGAGATTGGGTATTTGGGTACAAGACATTTGTAATAAAAAAGAACGCGACGCATAGTTGTTATCATCATCTGCCTTGTTCCAACTATGTTGGGGTCGGCTTCGGGTCTAGCCGGATGATGCTGAATACCAGTACTTTACATGAAGCGACTGCCCATCTGAACCCCACAACCCCGTCACTGGGTAACATGATACTCCTTGGTAAGATTAGTTGGATATACTGTTGTCGTCGTGTGCTAAGCGTTTTCTCCACCTGTATTGGGGTAAGCTTCCAATCTAAGTGGATGCAACTAAATACAAAAAGAGAAAGTATTGAACATAGTGATCGACAGACATAGCGTTGTAGATCCTACAAAAATACCTGTAACAGCCGCTAAGGCCAGGCCGCAAGTCTGGCGATGGGTTTGACCGTAGGATAAAATGTAATAGCAGAAGGCAGCCAGGCGCATAAGATCTAATATACAGTATGTTAACTAACAGAGGGCGTTCCCGTTAACCCGTAATAGTATAGCATCCATACATGCTAAAAAAAATATTACCATTCGAAAATAAAATGTTTTTATTTTTTTTTATATTAAAATATTCACTAAAAATCGTAAATTAATACGTTAAAAAAACACTCTGTACACGCGTACTTGAAGGACAGCAATGTCGGAATTTATTTAATTAAATAAATTAGAATTAATTAAATAAATAGAGTATCAATTCACGATTTTCAGTGAATATTTTAATATAAAAAAAAAATAAAAACATTTTATTTTCGATTGGTAATATTTTTTTTAGCACGTATGGATGCTATACTATTGCGGGTTAACGGGAACGCCCTCTGTTAGTTAACATACTGTATAATAGCATCTATGACCCTAATATGTTGCTAAATAAATAAGGCAAAATGGGCAACCGCCATTTTGTAGAGGCTCATTGCATTCCAATCTCATATTAAGCTATAATCAGTTTAGTATTTTATGGATAACATTACTTTTATTGCTTAGTTAATGGCGTTTTTTTAGGAATAGGAACGAAATAAAAAAAAACTTTTACTCCGATGAAATCTAAATGAAATCATTTAATTTTTTTTTTTATTGACCCTTAATTACAATAGACAAGCTAACATTAAAATGTATATATTATGAACAAAGGAAGAGTTCATTCGGCATCAAAAAATTCGTCCGCATCGCTGTCAATGGGATAAGTGCCCAAAACGCTGGCAGCATTGCCACGTTGGATGGCAATGCCGATTTTTTGGGCCAAAATAGGCCAGCCCTTTGGTTATGTGAAGAGTCGACCAACCGCTTGGCGATGTCCCGAAACAGTCGAAGTGTACGATTCTTGGGTATTTGGGGTTGGCCTGAGTCCAAAACAATTATTATTGATATTTAATAAATGATAATAATCATTATTATGTACGAAAAAGTATAATTTGTATGCCTTATTCTACTGGCAATGTATTCGTAGGAATTACTTCTTAAAACCATGATAATGGACGTACGTTTAGCTAATATGTTGGCATCAGTTACAGAAATCCAAACCAATTGGATCACCTGAGGTTTTCATTTATCAGCCTAATAGGTCTTATATATCACGTCTGGAGACGTCACCAACGTCTCCAGACGTGATATTAGGGCAATTTCCCTTCGTTCGCAAAGTACAGGAGATTTTTTGAGTATAATTCCTTACGAAGTTTAATGAAAAACAGCAACCTTTTCTGGAAGGGTATTCTATTTATTTAATGTGTCATACCAAAACGGTTACTGCAATTATAATTTTTCGGGTAATTTGTTCTTCACTATCGTCTATCTCGTGTAATCTACAAGCATGTTTATTTATTTATTTATTTATATATACTTTATTGTACACCAGAAAATACATAACAAAAAATACAATTATGAATACAAAACATACAATGGGCGGCCTTATCGCTTTCTGCGATCTCTTCCATGTTGTACATTATAAACTTTGTCACTACAGCTGCACAACCAAAATAATTAAGCACTAAGATTAATCTTCCAAGATAAAAGTTCCAAAAAATATTTCATTGCAATAACACCGAGGTACTAATTTAAATTTAAAAATTCTGTAAAGAAATAATATAACAAAGTTTTATGTGAGATACTAAGTTTTAAATAAATTTCATTTCTGAAGTTTTTAACACCGATTTTCTTGTTAGGAAACGTAAACTTACGAGCGAAGTCTGCACAATATTATTCCTCTGCAGACTTTTCTCGCGCTGGAGTCCGCCTCTGTACATTTCTGTGTTTGAAGTATCAATTAAATAAGTCTAACTTTTTATAACTATTTTGAACACGAATCTATAGGCAATATGTAAAACGTACCTCGTGCTTGCCTCGCTTTTTCACGCAAACTACATGCACGAAAATATTGGCATTCCATTTTGTCCAACTACCCTGCAGAGGTTAGAAAATATAAGCGAGAATAATTTAATACTTTCACTACAAGTCGTTAAAATAATAGGCAACAAACATTGCGGAGCTAGTGAGTGCACCTTTGTACAGCCAACTCATCAAAATGCAAAACTTTCTTCAACAATTTCAGTGCAGAGACAATCAGTCCAACATCCAAAGACATGCTCTGCAATGTTTCTCCTTACTCTAATATAAGTGAAGCGAATTTAAACTTGAGTAAGTTCTAAGTATTTTGACAAAGACTTGAATGCTCAAACTTGGCTGTGGTTAAAACTATCAACAAATTCGTAGACTGGAACCTGAAATGTTTAAATAATTGAATTTTGAAGTAATCTGAACTGTCGAGCTGGTCTGCGAAGTGTCAACTTTTGGTCGACTGTATTAATTACCTATGGATTAGCATTAATTATTTGTCTCTATTAATTTTATTTGTAACTGAGAGAGCAATGGTGGCTCAGTGGCAACGGCACCCACTTACGAGTTGCAGGTCGTGGGTTCGAACCCAGGCAGACGCTTTGCTTTGTGTAAATCATTTTTCATTTTATGACTACCTACTGCTCTCAAAACAGTGAAGGAAAATATCGTGAGGATACTGGCATGTTCTAGAACCAAAAATTGGAAGACATGTGACACCAACCATCTGCCAACCCGCACTGGGCCCACGTGGTAGCCCACTCCCTCTAGAAGAGAGGAGGCCTGTGTACCAGCAGTGGGAACATTATAGGCTGATTACGTTTATTTGTGTCGACTGTCATACTGAACTGCGAAGTTTAAAATAAAGATGTCCTCTATTCATAAAGTTTAAATGTACGAATTACGTGAGTTAGAAGGTACGGTATAACGACTTAAGACTCCTACAAACAGGCGCGACACGCGATATAATCGCGCATTACACAAAGGCACCGCTCGTTGCGCGACTTGCAGTGCCTTTGTGTCGCGTGTCGTGTCGCGCCTGTTTGAAGGAGCCTTTATTTAATAGAGAATGTTCATCATCACGATGTACGGAACTTCGAAAGCCTGCTATGACGAACATGCGGTGTCCGCAACACCAGCCCGTATTACCTATTAGAGAATGTTCATCATCACGACCTCCAAAACCCAGTTACTGAGTAATGCGATACCCCCTGTTAAGACTGGTTGTCAGACTTTCGGGCTACGGACGATCCGTAACGACTGTCAAAGATCCACGAATGACAGCCGAGACCAACGACTTAACGTGCTTTCTGAGTCACGGAGGGGTATTGGTATGTGAAGATGGTCACCCATCCACAGACCAACCGCGGCAAGCGTAGCTTAACCTGATCGATCGACCCGTGCGGCTGTTATTACTTAGCCGCTAGCCCCTCGAAGTTTAAAATATGTTTAAAAATTTAATATTCCTAAAATTAGTTTTCCTTTCGCATTAACTAACTACAATAAACAGTACACATCAGCAAATATTTTTCCCGAAAATATTATGAATTCAGTGTGGTTACTAAGTCAAACGTGCACCTCATTTGTACCCCGAAAAAGGATGACATGAAAGCTTTTAACATTTTGATATCGAACCGCTTAACTGCCAATAAAAAGATTTCCCGTGGGTTTTGACCCATTTTATCGGAGATATTAATAGATTATCAAATGGCTGACGGGCTATTAGGATCGAAACTTTATTACAAAACTGATACAACAACCTAAGTAACTAGCTGCTGCCCGTGACTTCGTCTGGGTGAAATTTGTTGGTCCCCCGACCCACCCCGTCGCATTGCATCACCTGCCCGCGCTATCGCTATCACTTCGTTTTCGACAAGCGTTATTTCTGTCTTGTTTTCTTTATGGTCGGCTCCTAAGGTTCAAAGCGTGATTTTAAATAGCCTTTCTTAAGAATTGGGCTATCAAATACCAAAAGAATTTTATAAGCGACTGGTAGCTCCAGAGATTAACCTTTTTACCTCTTTATAATATTAGCACATGAGTACACAAATGTTTCTCATCATGTGATATTAGTACAGGTATAATGGTTCTTGAAATAAAATTAGGTAGGTACAGAGTTTCTATATTTTGGTCTCATTAATAGTAATAATTGGCCCTTATTGTACAGACGCCAGCACATCAAGCTACCCGAAACTGTCAAATTTTCCCAATCAACTTTGAGCCTTATTTATGCTTTAGCGATAAAGTTGAAAATCTATTAAAGTTTGACAGATTGTAGTAGCTTGATGTGCTGGCGTCTGTACCATTGCAGGGCAAAGACCTCCCTTTCCTTTTTCACTCAACTCGATCCTGAGCCAATAATAATTATGGACTAATAAGAACTCACAGATGATATTTCTTTGATTATTTTTTATTTCATATTTGATAATGTGTATTTTTCGCCTAATAGAACGCAGAACTAATCTGCGTTCGCGATCTAATTGCCAAAAATGTAAACAAATATGAATTAGTGGAAAAATAATTTAAGACCTACACAATAAAGTTCAGTTTACGCTACAAATTTAAACATTTTTAAAACTTTTCAATAGTCACTCTGAAATCAACTTAATTACCATTGAAATAAAGTTGATATTTGTTTAACTTGAAATAACATCAACTGCCAACTTTAATTTGAATAGACCTTACCTTTTTATACGACTTAATTAATTAAACGAACGACGAAGTTAATTAAATTCGCCTCACATGCTCGAGGTTATGGGTTTTCTTAGCGTTTCGATGGTAAAATGAACAAATTCCCCATTCACCCTTTTAAGGGTGGAATTTCGAAAAACCCTTTCTTAGTGGATACCTACTCTTCACAAAGAACACACCCTCCAAATTCCATGTCTCTAGGACCAGCGGTTTAGGCTATGCGTTGATATATCAGTCAGGACTTTGAATTTTTTTTCTAGATTATAAGTCTGAAATCGCCATCCCGTCTTGAAAGCATGTGGTGATCATTGCTCGTGTCTTCTCTATATAACAAGAGCCTTTTGCTCTGCAGTGGGACAATAATAGGCTGGTGTTAATAAATCACTTTCTTAAAAAAAAAATCGGTTGTCTGTAAAGTCGGTTTACGGACGATAGTTAAACGTGACAACGTCATAACAAAACATTAATGAAATTGCCGAACGCGGAGGCCGATTCGGCAGCGTACGACATCATCTGTCTCTCATCGCTCGTTCCGCGCTCTCGCTTGCACTTCAAGCCACCATGGAACGCTACAACGCTACAGAGCGAGGACGCGAGGTAACGCTACATGAGTCATGTTTTTTCGTGAGTGCAGCCAGCTTCATCGATTTATTAGATGTTGTCACGTCAAAAAAGCCTTACCAACCGGTTACTATGGAAACCAATCCTTATAATTACCCGTCTTTTCACTTGTAACTGTTTTTGCTCTGACGATATAAAAACATGATTACTTCTGTATCAAGGGCGAGTTTGAGAGGCTGTTCGTTATGTAAATAGGACGTTTTTGGTCGGAGTGGAGCCAATATTTGTTACAGCTGTGTCACATTATTCATTTGAAAGCAAATAAAGTTACCAATGTTGGCGTTGTTACATCGTGATTATTTTAATTGAAATTGTATTATTATTTTTTGGGAGACTGTTACTTTCGCGATAGTGTGTTGAATAAATTGACATGTTATTTTATTCTGATCTATTCTGTTACAGTATTGTGAAATTTAATTTAATTTTATGTAATAATAATATGGGTTTTAAATGAACTTTATTTTTTTATGTATTTAATACCAAAAAGGTACTTATTCAATTGTGTATCTGGTGTGCTTAGTAATAACAAAAACTTACATGCTGAACACTTTCCGGCGCAATGGACAGTCGTTGAAATCTGTAACAAATAAACAAATGAATATCAATAACCAAATCTTGAATCTTGTTATCTTGTCTTGTAGTTTTGCTTAGAATTGAACTTGCATGGCGTTCACTACGATTTAAAAAAAAAATTGAAGCTTATGTTTAAAGGTAAATTCTAGATACCTAATTTAATCTTTAATCTAGATACATGCTCGAACATCGTTCTAAAATACGGTTCAGTCGTATCCTGTAAAAATCTCTCCGTGTAAACTTAGGTGAAGGGAGCTGTCAAATGTGTATTTATTTTGCTGTAATGCCAATAAACGCATTTTTCTTTCTTTCGATAGTGTCAATCCGTAGCATCAGGTGGAATGACAGCTCACTTCAAACTGACTTCACCTAAGTTTTAACGATCAAGATCTACAAAGTTCAACTGTGTAGCTGCAATACATAAACATACATCCGTCCGCCGCCGCAGCGCGCGGGATTCTAGGGCTTGGCCCCGGCGACACGCTCGCCGCCCGCGCCGAACAGAGCACTCGACGCGGTCTCTACGATCGGCCAATAACACGACAGCGACCAGTGCGCCACCGCACGGATCGCTGTCGTGTTATTGGCCATTCGACATTGTTGTTCGTTCATCGTTGTTCCATTCGACTTTTGTTTTGTCGCGTTTCTTAGAGTTGTGCAGGAACGCGTTGAGAGGTGCTTGTAAGTGGGCGGCAAGCGTGTCGCCGGGGCAAAGCCCTAGAATCCCGCGCGCTGCGGCGGCGGACGGATGTATGTTTATGTATTGCAGCTACAACTGTATCATATTTATATAAATTATTATTATTTCTTTTTTTTTTAATACTTAATGCACACTTGCTTTTCCAATTCACTTTCGACATTGGCAGAATAGTCGACATCAGCTTTGCTTGCCATAATTAAAAATAGAATAGAATAGAGATTTTTACAGAATACATTGGCTATATAGTACATACACCTAAGCACTCTACAAATACTATATCAACGTAGGAATCAAAATCACGTCGCACACATAAAGTCAATCAATTAGGCATTCTAAGCACGTATCTTATAAACGGTAACACAGTCATATACTATTATACGAGTAACATTATTCACTTGAACCGCTGTCGGTCCCTTCTGTGTTTGCCAACAGCTTTATCGTCCGACCTGTCAGTTAATGTCAGTGGCAAATGGTCGAAATTTGTCCAAGCTTTAGATCAGTTAAGTAAACTGTCCTTTATGGGGGATACTTTAAGGCGGATCCTAGACGAGCAATATCACGAATTGCGCAATGTTTTTGATCGTCTTGGGTTAATATTGAAGATTGCGCAATAATTCAACCAAAGTTTGAGCGAGTTTAATTTTTATTGCTTCATATTTTTTCATTGTACCGTGTAGGATCAGTATTGCGTATTGTCAAGCCCGGCTGGAAGGCTGACATGGTCACGAAATACTAGGCAAATTCGAATTCACTTATTTGCCAGAATGTAGGTATGTTACAACGTGTGATCTTAAAACTATAATGACCCCTTTACATTCGCTTACGCGAAAACATTGACTCTTATGAGCCGTCAATGATCAATATAAACGATCGTTTGAGGGCAAGGAGTGATTCAGTATTATTGCGCTATAAAAGTACTGCACAATGTTATTGTAGATGTAGAGCTAAGTTGCACAAGTGCCGTACCTACCTACATTTTACAAGCAAATTGCATCTGTGAATTTATTAGGTCCTAGTTAGGTACCGATATTAATGTTCACTTATCAATAATCATAGAAACTATGAACATATTCATACGTACCTACCTATTTGATAGAAAATAATTATAATTCAGGTATAACCATTTCTAGAAAATATGACGTGATTCATTTACTGGGAGGGCTTTACCAGTTGCGCGGTAAACTCTGCTTGCGAGATGCAGGATTATGTGTGACGTACTGACGTCACACATAATCATGACGCGCATATGGCGTTTGTAGGTACCGCTACAATTTCAGTGATTACTTTTATTATCAGTCAGTAAATATTATTTTAACCTTACCGCCACAAATCATCAATATCTGAACAATAATGATCATCATACGACCTAATTATAGACCTACAATATATACAAGAAAAAGTTAGAAAATATTTATGAATATCGCGAAAATGTGAATATGGCTGCATTAGAGCATTCTCCATAACTAAACTGTCCCTCAGCTAACAGTGTTACCTCGGCCCATTATTTTTCCATATATAGCCTCTTTTTGCAGAATAACCCTTCGTGTACCGACTTTAGGAGATTTATCCTCGTTGACCTTAACTTGTAAAGGCTTATGAATAATCCGTTTGATTTTTTATGCTGTCCTATGTTGAGGTACACGGTTAAAGGATTAGGTGCCCGAAAAAGGGCTCGGCCTTGTTTCGGTGGCCCTCGTGTAATTGTGTCAAAATGACAAGGCCTGGTTTACGTTTGAAACTTTTTAAACCTTGTTCTACTAAGTATTCAAAAACGTTTCTGTGACATTACACACATGATATTATTCTTCTTTTTGAGAAGTGGAAACAAAAGGGGGCGATAAGGGGGCCAAGGGAGTAGCATCTACGGTATTAGCCGTATTAATGATTTGCCCCACCCCCAGCTCCAGTCCAGTTCTCAAGCCCTTGCATTCATTTAGGAAAATCAGACAGAAAATCTAAGTTTTCTAAGTCGGTCTGCTCCAATGTTTGAACTCGCTTCACTCGCTCATACACTCTGTTACTAAAATCACAACGACAGCTTAACCTATCCCGGTCCAGAATGCTCGAATAATCAAGCTCGCTTCGTTCACTCTTCGATGAAAGCGGATCTAAGTCAGTATGTATAGATGCAATGACTTAAGTTGAATGAGTTTACAACCTTCTAAGTCAGTATGCTATTTAATATATTTTGTGAAAAAATCGACTTCAAAAGGAAATTCACTCAAAATTATGAAATAAGTAACTTTAATTCCGGAAGTCAGTGTCCTAGGATCTGTATTTTAGTTTTTTACTACCGACTTCCGGAATTAAAGTTATTTCATAATTTTGAGTGAATTTCCTTTTGAAGGCGATTGAATTTTTACCGACTTCAAAAAAAAGGAGGTTATCAATTCGACACGTATGTATGTAATATTATTGGAACTGCATTATATTCACATAAGACAGTCTATTAGGGCTTCCAAAGAAATACACAAAATTTTATAGATGTATGTATGTTTGTCCACGCATTTCTCCGCAACTATTAACCAGATCGCGTTGTTGTTCCCCCAACCCTCCGCGTCGCATGGCATCGCCCGCCCGCGCTATTATTTCCTTTTTTCTTGGCGTTCTTTTTCAGTTTTTTCTTTTTGCCCGGCTCTTAATGATCGTAACGTTATGTTAAATAGTCTATAACTTATTGCATAAAACCTTCCTCGAAAATTGGGCTATCAAATACCAAAAATAATTTTTCAAATCCGACTGGAACTTCCAGAGATTAGCGCTTTTAAACAAACAAACTCTTCAGCTTTATTATATTACTAGCTACTGCCCGCGACTTCGTTCGCGTGGCAGTCGTAAGATACACAATGCTTATAGGTACTAAAATAACAGCCTCATTTTTATAAAACTCCTCGTAACTATTACTTCTTTTTCGCTTAGCGATCTTTCTGACTTTTTTTTTGGTATATTTGCTCGGTTTCTAAGGGTCATAGCGTGATGTTAAGTAGCCTATAGCCTTCTTTTTTCAGGATGGGAAATCATCAAATGACCCCTCCCGCTCTGGGTGGAGCGGAAGGGAGTGTCAGACTCTTACTGACTAAAACCCACCCGTGTTTCTTCCTTAGCCCTTTATGTTCCGGGCCAGCGGTAACCCTTTCGGACAATCCCGATGATAGCGGGAATTCTTGAGGAAGGCTATAGCCTTCCTCAAGAATTGGGCTATCAAATTCAAAAATAATTTTTCAAATCCAACTTGTAGTTCCAGAGATTACTGCGTTCAAACAAACAAACACTTCAGTTTTATTATTAGATAGTAATAGTAAATAGTAATAGTATAGATAATATAGATTAGAATAGATATTCGGGAAACGATTCTGTCAATTCTGGAAACCTTCGCATCCAAAGCCTCCTTGTTTTCCTAACTCCCGGCACACGTTACACACACGACCTCAATTCGAGTCACTTTTATAGGGTTTTAAACTCCTATTTTATACCCTGCAATGAAAACAGGAACATTTTAACATGTTACTGATTCGAAAATGGCCAAATTGCTTACGAGCAGTAAAAGGTTATGTTAATTTTATTACCGCCCTACTCTCATTTCAATTTGATGTGCCCCTTTGTGAATGTGACATTATCAAAAATGATATTTCTTTATCACACAGATTGCAAAAAAATGCGTCTATACGCGAGTCGGACTTTCACACGAAGTGTTCCGTACCACCGTAAAATATTTAACACTACATATTATATTATTGTAAAACACGTTTTTTACATGGCGACATTTTTTTTAAATTATTTTTTTTATATTTACTGCTTTATTCTATTATTTTATTGTTATAGAGGCCATAGTAGTAATAATAATAATATATTCTTTATTTCGGACTACAAGTACTCACAATCCATAAAAGTAAAAGTATTAGTAACAATGACATAAAAACTATGTTAGTAAACCTTTACAAACTAAACCAACCAATAAATAGTACGTGTCCTAACACACGTTGGCACGTGCTTCCGTACCCAGTGCCTTGAGGACATTACATAACAGGCTACCCTGTTCTGTAATGTCCCTGTACAAGGCACTAAATAATTTGGGAACATTTCAAGTGTCTACTTAATACGGTTCAAAAGATACGGATGGACGGACAGCGGAGCGTTAGTAATAGGGTCTCGTTGGTGCTCTTTGGGTACGGAACTCTAAAAAGAATGGAAGGAATGAGGACGGACGCTTTCCGCATAATTTCGCACTCGACACGTTTAAATTTAAAAAAGTATATATTTATGAGAATAATGTTCCCGCGGGCATAATGTTGTGAACTGATTATATTATCTTAACTCGTGGAAGTTTCATTCATTACATTGTCCCAGTGTGGAATAATAAAGATCCTATATCTATCTACATTTTTTCCACTTGTTTCTTGATATTAAACACAAGATTTGGCCTGTTTTTATTTTTTCGGAACAATAAACAGGTACACAATGATTCACAATTTCATATGTTTTTATTTTCGAAAATTTTACCGTGTATTTTGTAATCCGGCTTGTCGTCAACTATTATCTAACTGCTGAAATGCAAGTCCTCTGTAAGAGTTATTTTAAACACCATCAGATAAAGAAAATTTTGGAAATCCGTTTTAAACTCCTACGCTTCCTAAAGTTGTCAAATTAGGAAAACAGTCTGATATTCTTTTTGGCACAGAAATTCGAAATTAGAAGTTTAAATCCGAATTGCCCTTCTCTCAAGATTGAATTGGCTTCGAACGCAGTAGGTACTCGTAATATAATATCAAAAGTAGATCTCAGTAACAATCTACTCAGCAACAAGAGTACACTCATCGAATAGACTTTTGTACCTACACAAAGTCAAGTTTCGTAAAATATGAAAAATTTGTTAGCGCGACCAGACAGCTTGAAATCTAGGTCGAACCCTGTCGTCTAGTATATTGGCTGTATTAATAGTCGGTCCATTCTCGCACGAAACACGTCTGGCTATCTCCTGATGACATTTGTTAAGGAACCATTAGGGAATTGAGAAGATTCCAGATCTCCAGATCTGTTCGCGGCGACGGCATTAATGTGCCTTTTATGGCCCCTTCGTCATTTTCATATATTGCCCAAATAAATTACAGAGGGTATATTTCTACTAAGGGTCATTAGGTCTGAATTTCATATTTTATCTTCCAGTTTTTGGATTCCCTTTACAAAGTAAGGCTCTATTTTCCTTATAAGTGTTTAATTTCGTTCTTTTGTTGGAGTTGTGAGAGGCTTGTCTTGTAATGAAGGCTTTAGGCATGGGGAAATTGGACGAAGTAGATTCTGGCAATTTCTTGATAACGATCGAGTGTTTTGCAAATATCATGAGATACATTTTTTTATATTCCTGTTGCAATAAGGCCTATAGCTATTTGAGCGATACTATAAGTTGGAAAATGTAGATTTTAAACATTTTATGTAATCAAAATCAAAATGAAGACGACATCAACAGATGCTAGAAATTCCTTCCATAATAGAAGACTAATTACATAATGAGTTAAAATAGCTCTCCCTAATGTTGATGTTCAAACTCGGATGTTTAAAATTCAAAACGTGCGCTCCGCTATACGTCTTACATTCCGCACTTTATAGACATCATTAGAATAAAGGGATAGAAGCATCCACTTATACCTTTGTAACTCCAGAATGGATACAAACGTTCACACGTCAAAAATGTATGGTTAAACAATCGCTAATCACTACTTAACTTTAAGTATCGTTTATGAATAAAGGAGACTATAATGCCAAGAATGCCAGAGAATACCTGAGCATAAGATATACCTGAAGCGGAATACCTTAGCGAAGAATTCAATTTGGTTCTATGGCAACAATAGAAAGTAGGTAATATTTTCAGTAGACGGAGTAATATAAGTTTCGTATTATCCGGTTCGCTGGTTTTAGGTGGTGGTAGGACCTGAGCTTTAGTTTCAACGATAGTGTAAAACTTGGTTACTGAATGGGCGAAGGACTGAAATATGGGAGATGATTTAGCTTAACCTGCGATGACTCATCGACGTTCGAGACCACCCAAAAGTATCATCACAGTTGCGCGGTATCGCGCAATATGGCCGCCACAGTTGAGGGGTACGTAATTAGGGTTCCGCGATTTCTGTAATTATACTTTCAAACCACTTCTTTCACTCTGGCTCAGCGAAGTTTGTCTCTCAAAGTAATTTTCTACAATGAGAAGCACAATGAGCCTAATTTTCTAGACAAGATGACGAAGCTAATACTAAGTTTAAATGAATTCACCCTTCGTGAATTGTGTTGGTGTCCAGAAAACCAGCTCCAGTTGTAATTTTAAACGAAAAGAAAATCTTATATAATGATTAAATAAATACGAGGCGAGAAAAAGAAGCTCTTGGATCCTTAAAGTATGTTTGGGTACAATATCGAGTGAAGAATTCAGCGTCAATGGACCTAGGCTTAATCCCAAAAATCTCGAGAAAAAAACATTAACAACAATGAGGCTTTGATAGAGATCAGTTTTTCTTGAATAGAACCCTCCATTCAAGAAAAACTCTCTTGCGGCTAAAGAAATAAACAGATAAGGAAAGGCATTACATTCAGACAGCGCTCAGCGGGATATGAATTAGTATGGAAATATGATTAATCGTCTATTAGACCGGAGATGGGGCTTTCATAAAAATATTACAATAGAATAGATGTAAATATTTTCGAACAGAGCTTAACATCGTTTGCTCGTGTGTAAACTTTCTTGGCGAGTAATGAAATGACGGTTTTGTTTTGCAATCTTTCGGCAGTCTGAGTAAATAATTATTTCTTACGACTTCTTTTAAGATTTGGGGTGTGTTCTTGATTTGTACGTCAACATTGTTGTTTACATCACGTCCGTCACAAGTCGAGCAGGAAATCATATTTTTGCATGTTGGTATACATCTATATACAAATCTTCAATGGTCCCCAGGGACAACGATTCGGATAAAAGGCATAGAAAAAAAAATGCTTGTTTATCTTCTGCGCCAAAGCCGGAACCATTTTTCACGTAATACTCTACAGGCTCGATGGGATGCTCACTGTCCATTTATCCGTTATTCTCGGAATATCAATGTGTTATCAAAAAGGATTTTTCATTCAATATTTGAGCGTACCCATGGGTATTTTGAGTGTAGATTATCGTTAGTTATGGCCCGTGGTTCAGTTTCGTGTAACAGGGTAATATAGGTAATCTGTCCTGTCAGTGTAAGTAAAGACCAAAGTTTTTGTTTATACATTTTTGAATAAAGTTTTATCATTTGTATATTTAGTTGATGGATTAAAACAGACGCTGCACATTTTGTAGTCTAGAATTCTATACTTTTTATTGTCTTTGCAAAAACATTAGTCTAGCCGCTGATTACTGTAGTAAATATGCTATAATTTATTGCAGTCTCGTAATAATCTTCTCTGTTATAATCTAGCTCATGTTACAACTAGGCTAATTTGTCAATTTCAAATCCAAGGCTTGGTTATTTAGAGGGTTATTTTACGAGCGGTATGACGGATTGTAACTCTGGTGTATTTATGTAGAGTTGTAAACATCGTAAAAAAGTACATTTATTTCACCGTAGGTGGTATAAAAGTGAAAACAGTTGGTTTTACACGTAGGTGAATGGACAGGAAAAATATCCAGAAATGGTCAGTCTTTCTTTTTCTTTCCGTGAGGCCCTTTCCTGCTAATTTCTTACATCGGACTTTGCACTTTTTATTTTTATCTTTATTTTTGTTTTAATCTGATGTACGACTATTACCTGACTATCTGGTGTATTGTGTGTCTTTTAGTCTGTGCTAAATAAATGTATTTTCTTTCTTTCTTTTACAACTGTTTTATAGTCACGTTGACTTCTTTTTTAATACTTCTAATGTACAAAATAAAAGTACATTTATTGTTTTACGGCGTGTACACAGCCGTTGTATTTCTTGTCGGTACATTTTGTTGGCAAGTTTTTCCGGTAAAGATTATATGTAGGCGGCGGGTCTCGAGGGTTGTATAAACGTTTTTACAGCCTTTTGTAACACCTTCTTCTAAATGTTACGAGATTCATATTCAAGGTAAACGAAGTTACTTTTGTGGCTGTTCTCTGTTTGTGATTTTTCTCAGCCATACCTACTTAGGATGACGGTTTATTTGAACAAACTTTTCACTCATAAATAAACTGTATTTTATGGAAATTACTATCGTAAAATATGCTATTAAGATTTACAAAGACTTTTCGGTAAGTAACAAAACTTTCTGAATAGCTTTGTGGGCTAAAATCTACATCAAAAGACTTTTGAAGTGCTTTTAAGATTTAAATGTTCATTAAACATGAAACACCGTAATACTAAGAGTGACTAAAATTACCTCAAGCTATGTATATTTTATGGTATACATAATTGTAATTGTCTAGTTCTGAAATTCTGCTTTCAGACACAGCAGATGAGGCCATTTTTGCGTAATATCTATGAAAGAAATATTTAATTTTAATATTTTGAGATATTAATATATTTAAATCATTATTCATTTATTTCATTGAGATTATAAATATGGTAGCTACAAAACCCTCAAGACGGTTACCGACTTAAGTCTTTGAAAATAAAGAAGTATGTAACACCAAGAAACCAAACCGTGGCAGAATTGGATCACCAATTAATAATTAAACATGTACCATAACCTAACCTGTCTAACTAACGAACTATAAAGGGCACTGTAGTTCCCTCAACCTACTATCAAATTCCGACCGTGTGTACAGACCGACAAACTTATATTTGTATGTCTTGGCAGCGTTGCTTGTAAAGGGATGCTGTCAAAAAGCTGTCAAACCCAGTACATTACATTTTAGTTCCCTATTTGGCCACACGCACAGATAAGTGTGTCGGTTAATTCATTCTGACTGGCCAGTGTCGATGGGTAACGGTGCTGTCACGTCCCAGTGGCGCGAAGAGGCGCTTAGTGTTTTGCATTCGTAAAAGCTATCCTTGATTTATGGTCTCCTGGTACCTTCCTACATCCGCGCTAATGGTGGGGTAAAAGCGCAGATAGAGAATTGTATACATTAGCTGTCAGCGTTGGGTATACGCTGACTGCTAATCAATACAATACCCGGTCACTTGTAAACTCGGTATCGAATGTAGTCGGGTAATACTTTCCAATGAAATCGTACCGTTACAGCTGTTTCGTTGGGCTCCACTTGTTGGCCAACAACTGGGGTCAGACAAAAATTTTTCATATGGTCTTATAAGTGTGTCCTTATTTAATTATTATTATGATTGTCTTGACTATTCTTATACACTACAGGCAAGAGAGACAGCAATTAATAAGCACTGCTGGATTATGCTTTCTCACTCTCCTTGATCCACATAGAAATATACTGTTAAACAATAACCTTTTTAATGGCGAATAGCATTCGTTTATACAAGTATATCTTGACGCATATAGAGAAATAAACGGAGGTTTATCGAATGTGACTCATCACCAACATATAGCATTTTAAGCTCTGCCTTTACACCCAAGATTTGATGGAGACGGTAAACTTACGTTTGTTTACGTCCAAAAAATAACTAACACTTGCAACACTGGTCTTGTACAATAAAACACGTGACGACAAGTCGTGGTAATATAAATATTGTATACGTTATCTTTTATTCGGCCACGTTTTTACAATTAATTTAATGAGCAGTGCGAAAAACATCACAATTTTTACACTGTTTTTAGGTGACCATGTTATGTTACAACTGTTTTGTGCCTTTTGTGCCAATGAATAAAACGACTCTCTTTAATATCACCTCGAAAATATTATTTGATGTCTCAGACGGGTCTTCATATTCAGTCCCTGGGAAGTAGCGGGAAACCGCTGAAAGCAGGCAAAGTCATTGTTGTAATGCTTGGAGGAGGCTTAGGTATGCCTTGCTGTGGATTTCTGTTGGCTGAGATGATGATGATACAGATGACAAAACCATAAACTTAAACCATTTCATTCTACTCTAACTTCTGTTAGTTGAGTGAGTACAAACAGCACCCTAATTATGTAACACACTATGAAACACATCATTCATTCATTCATCATCATTCATTCATTGTTTCAACACTATTTGTATCATTTTGAAAGATATTGTTAATCCATTGTTTTATATTTTGTTCGAAAAAATTATCTGCTCAACAAAGTAAATAATGCAATGAATATTGTAGAACTATCAAAATGGAAGCCATTGTTACTGATAGTGTGTTACGCAGTTACCCCGGCGTTCAAGTTTGAGGCCTGTACAATGCTTGCCACGAAAGATGAGACTTGACCCCGCCTCCCCCGCTCTTTCCGCCGCCCCTATGACGTCCGGTCCCGTCCCGCACTCAGACCTCATACCGCTAAAGATACCTAAAATCGTGTACTGCGCATGTCAAACAACGTGGTGCGTCAAGTCTCATCTTTCGTGGCACGCATTGTACAATCATGATTGCTATCAAACTGAAAGCCCGCCTCATTTATCTCACACTTGTTCTTTTTTTATCAGCATCTGGCATCGGCCCTTAAAAACTCTTTCTTCTTTTGTTTTATGGGTAGATACGGAATGCCATCAAGTGTGGCATGTTATTTTAGACGCCTGAGTGACAGTCGCTGAAGCAATTAATTGTTCGGTGTGCCCATGTGTGTACAATGCGCTTCGGCTGTTGACATGGGAGTGGGGAACGAAGATGTGTTAAAAATAATTTATGATAATTATAAAATAGGAATGTGTCAAATAATTAAAACAAGTTTTTAGAGTACCGTCTTCAAAAGAAAAAATAAGGAACTCATAACTTCGTCGTCCGGCCGTCTGTCTGACTGACAAAACCATTTCTCAGAAGCGCGGCGAAGTATCAATTTGAAATTAATATCAAATACATAGTTACGTAGGTCGTACAGTCCCTAAAAAATCAAGCTTCTAAGTCAACGCAATAAAAAAATATGCGACATATTTATTGTCATACTCGCAAATAAAGCAAACCTATAGGGTGCTTCCTGTTGACTGTCTCACATTACAATTAGAGGAAAACATGCGAAAGTCGTTAATTGGCAGTTTTATCACAAAAAATGCTGTTGGAGAATTGACAGTGACGCATAGGTATCGATGTCTGGGAAAACATTTTTTCAACACAAAGGTTTGTTCTTGAGATAAATTTATCCCACCTACGGAACCCTTCATTGAGCGTGGTCCTACACACACTTGGCCAGTTTTTTTAATGTCATGCGGTATTTACTTGAATTTTATCGGGACTGCTCGTGTAGATTTGGATTCAATAAATAGGCCACTTTTGATGAGATGGTTACGTGGTAAGGACACAAATCCAATTTTATTCTGTGCGCGATTATCAACAATCTATTTATTTATTTATCTATCCTTCAGACATGATCAAGGAAAACCATTCTAGGATGTAACCTTATTTGCGTATACTTTTGAGCCAGTTCATTATTTCAACCTTGGAGTCTATTATTCTGAAGGAACTAGCCCTTAAGATACAGTGTCTTACAAGCTTAAGAGGTAGCAATCTCTCTTGAATGACCCTGTAACCTGCCAATCTGTCTATGGTTTCGCGATGAGTTTAAGGGGCTTACAGGACCTAAACACAAAAAACGCAAGTTTTAGAAACAATAAAAAGTATATGATCGACTAAAGTAAACAAAATTAGAAAAATATATGATATTCTTCAGGATATATGCTAGGTAGGTAGGGTGTTGAAAACATAATACAACTAATTTGATATGATAGAAAAAAATCATGAAGATACCTCTAAAAACTTTCTTTTTACAATAAAAACTATACATACAATCATTCTGAGTTTTTGTCAGATTATTCTACAAGCAACATACTAAAATATTAGTGTTTTAATTTTTTTGTCCAAACAATAATTTTTTTGTAATTAAATAATTGCTTCATATTTTGCAATAAATTACCAGCGTTGTGCCATCGCGCTTCTCTTTCTTTTCTATGCAGTCCGACAGTGACCGCGCTTTAGGTCATGTAAGCCCCTTAACAGAATATACCGGCTGTTCATTGAAAATAAATTATTAACTTTTACAATACCCACAGGAAAATATTGGAAAAGGTTGAAGCAAAGGCATTGGAATATTTCAGTAGCTACGTTTTCCTGTATAAGGTGAAAGGCCTATTCAAATTTATGTTTCTTATTTATGTTATTTCAAGTTAAACAAATATGAACTTTATTGTAGTGTTAATTTAATTAAAAAAAATATTGAAGTTGTAGCGTAAACTGAACTTTATTGTGTAGTAATTAAAGTTATTTTTCCATAAACTCATATTTGTTTACATGTATTAACACTCATATTGGCAAATAAATCGCGAACGTAGATGCGGTACCAAGGGATTATGAGGATAGAAGAAAAACTAGAAAAATCTTATCGCTGTTCATGATGGAAGAGGCGTAATGAGAATTAGTGAAAATAGAACCTGTAATTACATGTCAAGTATCAATAGGGACCTTTCGATACAGCCGGTCGATTCTGTAAAAATCTCACCGTGATAACTTAGCTGAAGTGAGTTTGTTTTTGCTAGGAATTGACACTATTGACAGCTCACTCCACGCTCACTTCACCTAAGTTTTCACGGTGAGATTTTTACAGAATAGCACCGCAGTAAACAGTTAGTATTTATTTGTGTTTATTTGTTTTAATTTTTTTTTCGTTAGCCTTTTCTGTCCCACTATTGGGCAAAGGCCTCCCCTAATTTCTTCCACATTTATTTATGCTGTGCCTTATCCGTCCAGTCGGTTAGGAACGAATCTAAATCGTCACGCCAGCGTTTCATAGGCCTGCGTCGGTGACAACGGCCGTCTTCAGGAACCCATTGTGTGACGACTTTGGCCCATCTGTCTGGTTGCATCCTATAAGTGTGACCCGCTCAGTCCCAGTTCCCTTTCAGACATTTTAAAATATTAAAAAAAATTAAGAATATTAAAAATAGTGGCCCATCGGCAAACTGTCAGTGGTCACGGCTCTAGAGAGACAAACCTCCTCACTACTTATATTATCTTGTGACATCTGAATTAAATGATCTTTTTTTTTTTTACTATGCTTGCCGTGTCCAGGAGTATTGCTTTCTGAATCAAGCTCTTGAAGCAGCCGCGCAATGAGAGTCTCTTGAAGTTTTGATCTTTTATTAGGCTTTTCAACAATGAGTAAGTACACAGTTACTTTACAATTTGTACATTGCAAACTTAACTCTAAGCACCTCACTACTTAAAGTAGTAAGTATCGAGTAAGTATCGGAAAAAGCCGTTAGGGTTGATCCCAATTTCAAAAAGTATCATAGGAATTGTCTGGATCTCATCAGATAGGTCGATAATGGAATGTACTCGATAAAAAGCCAAGGGCTAAATCCTTTTGCATTCGATCTAATCCAAACTAGCCGTCGGCGAACTGTGACTTGTCGATAGCACATCCTTGTCTAACAAAAGTGGAAGGTACAGACTCACAGAGATTTCTTTAGAAATAAGGATCGGCTTTGTACCTACATATTTTTCTGTTATTTTCTCTTTGAATTTATTTGTTTATTTTCACACATATACTTAATATGTGTGAAAATAAACAAATAAATTCAAAGGACGAATAGACGTAGAATGAAAAATTTGCGCACATTTATGTAAATTGGTTGCACGGTGCCAATTTACTATTTCCTGACTACGTTCTGCGAAAATATGAATGAAAATATGAGCTAGCTAAGGCGAAATTACGGTGAAAGAAGTGTCTATGGGGATATTTATTTGAAGTGAAAACTTCTTTAAGCGCACTTTGTGGTCTTTCTGAACAGTGAACGAAACTGAACCGTCACTCTCGGGTCGGTTTCGCTGAATTGAAATAACTAACAGCCTGAAAAGGGGTCTCTATACTCATCGTTATGAACAACTTTTAGTACAAATGCCAGCACTACAATCTACTACAAGCAGCTAGGCAGCTACTACATTCTGTCAAATTTCTTTGATAGATTTTCAACTTTATCTTTTAGCTTTAGGGTAGCTTGATGTGCTGGCGTCTGTACTATGGGACTAACACTGAAGTCGTGAAAATGAATTCTGCTGCTCCACACGCGTCTTTTCGTATAACTTGACAGATTATTTTTTCATATTTAGAAGTTGTCCTTGAATAGAATAGAATACTCTTTATCAACCTTGAACCTTATCCTTTAGCGATAAAGTTGAAAATCTATTAAAAAAATTTGACAGATTGTAGTAGCTTGATGTTCCGGCGTCTGTACACCATATATATTACAGACATAAATGTAGAAATTTTACAAAGGGTGACACAATGGGCGGTTTTATCGGAGCGATCTTTTAAAGACAACCTTTGGATGGAATAAAAAGGGGAAGGAGTGAAAAATACTGTAGGTAGTCTGTGGTGTACGGTCAGCATCAAAAGTCGATTAACACTTCAGCTTTTTTAATCTCAGTTATTAAGCAAAATATTTGTTCGAAATTGCAGCAGAAGTATAATGCGATTTTGAACAAATATTTTGCTCAATAAGTGAGATTTAAAAAACTGAAGGGTTAATATTTTGCTCAATAAACGAGATTAAAAAAACTTAAGTGTTAATCGACTTTTGATGCTGACTGTACCATTTACATAATACAATAAATACATACATAAAGTATATTATACTAATCTAAATAAATATAATAATAAACATGAAACAGGAGCAAAGAAAATAATGATGACCTTTAAGGAGAGAAGGAGGAGGAAGAGCATTTTTATCATAATTTTAAAAGTGGGCAATGGTATAGGATAAAGGCTCCTGCAAAAAGGTGCGACGCGCGATGCCAATCGCGCGTGACACAACGGCACCGTTCGTTACCCGACTTGCGATGCCTTTGTGTGATTTTATCGCGCGTGATTTTATCGCGTGTCGCGCCTGTTTGAAGGACTCTTAAGTTTTTGTAGTTGTAGTTCCTATAGGATAAGTAGTTTATAATCACGAGCACAATGACCCCTTTTAAGTTTTCAGTTATTTAAATTACACCTTGTGTATCTCCAGGAAAATAACACTGACATCATAATTATAATTTACATTTGAAACTCTCACATAATTAATTAAGCATTTGAAAACAGCTTTCTTCCCCACTGGCAGGTTTATTAATGAAATCGTCGCAAAATATTCAGTTCAGGTCCCTACCTAATTGATGAGCGCCATTATGTGCTGATTAAATTATACCTTGATGAGCACCCATTGATTATATTGAAGTTATTCTTTTAGGTTTTATAACCTGAAAATTACATTATTGTTTTTTTAACATCCTTGAGTAAATATGAAAAAATAATGATAAATACATAGGCTGCACTAAAAGTATCGGGAATGGAATATTTCCATTGTTCCTGTCATATTAAAATCTTTTTAATTGAAAACTCCTTGGTTTTAAAAATCGAATACCATTTATTTATTTAAAAAAAAGATTCTCGGTCTTGTCACAAGGTTTTGTCAAACTTGTTTAGTCGTTGAGAAAATGGAATTGACTCGAGAAAATTCAAGAGCGATGATTTATTATGACTTTCGAAGTGGTGTAACACAAAAACAGTGTGTTGACCGGATGATTTCTGCATTTGCTGATGAAGCCCCATCCAAAACCACAATTTATCGCTGGTTTGCTGAATTTCAATGTGGACATGTCAAGCTCAGTGATGATCCCCGTCAAGGTCGTCCAAAAACTGCAGTCACCCAAGAAAACGTTGATGCTGTGCGTAAGCTGATTGAGGAAGATCGACATGTGACATACCGCGAAATTCAGGCAACTTTAGACATTGGCATGAGTCAAATACCTACAAATAATCTTGCATGAACAATTAGGTGTAAAAAAGTTGTTTTCCCGATGGATACCGCATTCGATCTGTGAAGAGCAAAAAGCGAACTCTCGAAAGATTACACGCAAGATCCTCAAATGCTGTATACAACATCGTATCAGGTGACGAATCCTGGATATATGCGTACGAACCCGAAACAAAAAACCAGTTACGAGTTTGGGTGTTCGAAAATGAGTTAAACAAAACAAACAAAAACAAAAATTGTTCGTTCACGGAGTGTTGCAAAAAAAAAAATGGTGGCCACGTTTGTCTCCAAAACCGGCCATGTTACGACTATTTCTCTTGAGGGACAAAGAACTGTTAATGCAGAATGGTATGCTAGCATTTGTTTGCCACAGGTCGTTTCTGAACTCCGTAAAGAGAACTGCAACCGCCGCATCATCCTCCATCACGACAATGCGAGTTCTCACACCGCGCACAAAACAAAAGAGTTTTTAGAGCAAGAAAACATAGAATTATTAAACCATCCGCCGTACTGCCCCGACCTTGGCTTGGTTATAATTTACTGTATTATAAAGAGCAATGTTTTTCAGCAAGGCTTTTCATGTTTAATTGCATGCGTTTTTGGCAAACCTAGAGTGCCAAAAATGCATGCAACAATAATCACAGATAACATGAGAATAACTTTTTATTACCTTCCCTTTGTTCTTCAGTATCAACTATATGACGAATAAAACTAATCACTTAATACATTCTATATTCTTATACCCTATAATGGAAAACGTAGTTTTTACAACTTTCATAGTAAATAGTAAAACTTTTTGTTAATACACCTTTTTAGTACCGAAGTCTAATTTCTTTCAGTCTGTTTTTATGACAAAAATGTTTGAATGAGACATAGAAAACATAATAAAATGTAAGTATTTTAACCATCAAATGCATCAAAGAATATTACTTAAAAGCTATAAAAAAATATTACTTAAATGTTTTAATTTCTTTTAGAGCTTCGTTGTGGAGTCGTTTTAATTACCAAAAAGCGGCCAAATGTGAGTCTCGCACTCGCACACGGAACGTAGCACCGTGCAGTGTTTAGTACTACATTTATTAAATATTTTAGTAAACACTGATGTCACTTGGAAAGCTGCCACGCTAAAAGGGAACTGGGCTGGACACATCTGCCGCATGTCAGACGAAATGGGCCAAACTTAGACCCAATGGGTCCCACGGAGATGGCGGGATAAGCTGGAATCCTTCAACAAAAACTGGTCCTTAGCAGCTTTAAGGAGCTCTAAGCAGCTTTTAGGAAAGAGAGTAGGGCCTTTGCCCTGCCCTGGACATCATAGGCTAATAATAATAATACAAAAACACGTTTCTGGTATGGGGACTAAGGGCGATCTTTTAAAGACAACCTTAGGATGGATTTGAAAAGGGGAAGGACAGACAAATACTGTAGGTAGTCCGTGGTGTACCATTTATATAATGCAATAAATACACACATAAAGTATAATATACTAATCTAAATAAATATATACACATACAATGTTAACCCCCCTTTAATGTTTAACTTCATTTTATTTTTATTATTTGTTGTTATAGTGGCTTTACCAAAAGATCGCTGAATGTCCTGCGCATCCACTATAATAATGTTTTCAAAATGCTGTTGGGACTGTCCCGTTTTTATAGCGCATCTAAGATATTTCGCTGAATCGAACTGACAACTTTTATGCCGTAATGCGGTAAAAAATCCTTAATAGCAAGACTGCGGGGCAGTGACAATAGTATTCTGAGGACAGTGGCGGAGAGCATCTCATCTACTCTCTTATTCTGAGACGTTTTGTGGGGGTGATGAACGAGTGAAGTACTTTTCTTTCGCTTGTGCGTCGTCCACATGAAGCGATCTCAGATAAAGTTTTAAATAATACTTTACTAACATTAATTATAAGAAATTTACGAACACGGTGGATCTTGCGTTGTCCGAAATAAATAATTTTTATTGTAGTACCTAGTACACACTCTGTGACAATTTCAAGTACCTACCTATTACGTTTCAAAAGATACAGCCCTGAGACAGCTGGACGGACAGAGGCGCCTTAGTATACGGGCCCGTTGGTATTCATTGGGTATGGAACCATAAAGAAGCTCAAATGATTTTAGTAAATAAGCCCAGTGCGCCATAAAACACTTATTTCTCAAAATCCTATGAAAGCAATTTCATTTTAATTAAATACAATTAGTTCCTTTCTAAGCGAAAAACAAAATTAGTTCTGGGCCATGAATCAAGCTGTGATGAACATCTTTTATCTGAGGTTCATAAAACTAAGACTTGATATCGTAAAAGACTCTCAAGGAAGCTCGGGCCTACTGTGGGTGAATTTGGATTGGTCCATAAAAATCAAAGATAATTTAGGTTATTATTTAAAATCTTTTATAATTACATAAAATACAACCTAAATTGTCCTTGTAGTTTACACTACATATCTAAAAAAATACTTAAATTCAATATTAAATTAAAACAATAGGTCTTAACATTGTATTGAAGTATTAGCAAACAAACAAGAAATACTGTCTGAAATAAGAAGGTAGGTACTTTTTTATATCACGGATACTCATAAGAGTTCTTAAGAATGACAAAATAACATAATATTATCTGTATCGCCTAAGACATTTTATTTTCTCAACGTCGGATATACTCGTTTAAAATTCGTTCTCCGACGCCCTAAAAAGCCGTCTGCTAAGCTATTATACGGAGCCCTATTTAAGAAACTCAAGCTCCCACCCATTTCGGCGCATGTTCAATTTCCATGAAATTCAATTTGTGTTACTTTTGTTTGCAGGGAAAATTATAGCACGGGCATATTGCCGACTTATAAGTACATGAAAAAGCTTTACTAGGTACTTATTTCATCAATTATCCAGACCCCTGGCTGCTACTGAGAAATTACCGATATAATAACCGTGCTCGATCTGGTATTATTTGATAATATTGATCACTTATCCCTGCGTGATCGAATCAGAAATGAAGAGATCCGCAGGAGAACCAAAATAACCGACATTGCCCGAAGAATTGCCAAACTTAAGCGGCAGTGGGCAGGGCACATTGCTCGCAGAACAGATGGCCGATGGGGCCGAAAGGCTCTGAAGTGGCGACCGCGTACCGGAAGACGTAGCGTTGGAAGGCCTCCCACAAGGTGGTCCGACGACCTTGTGAAGGCTGCAGGAACCCGTTGGATGCGAGAAGCACAGAACAGGTCCCAGTGGAGGTGCTTGGGGGAGGCCAATGTCCAGCAGTGGACGTCTTTCGGCTGAAATAATGAATGCTGATCACTTATTCTTAATTAAGCAATCAATTTGTCACTAACAATAGCCAGTATCAAACACCTAAAAAATTAACAAATTCCAATAACAACCCAAACAAACAACTTATTAAAATTCAAATTAGAGTTACAAGCACAATTAACAGTAAATCGTAATATGATTCAGGGCTTATAATTAACATATGTTTACTAATCACTTTAGCAGGAGTTCGAACCACAAAATGACTAGATACAGAAGGTCAGCTCCAAATAACAAGTGACAACATCTGCACGACCTCGCACACACCGACGCGACGTTTGCAAACAGGCGGCAGCTGCGATCTCAACGCTCGCAAACTATCTCAGACGAAAGCCGTCGTCCTACATCAAGCATGTCTATGTGTGCGTGTATTTTCGCTCACTGTATGGAGCGGGCAATGAAGAGGCTTGGAGTTTCCCTACGTGATCAAATCAGAAATGAAGAGATCCGCAGGGGAACCAAGGTAACCGATATAGCCCGAAGAATTGTTAAACTTATGTGGCTGTGGGCAGAGCACATTGCTCGCAGAACAGATAGCCGATGGAGCCGAAAGGTTCTTGAGTGGCGACCGCGTACTAGAAGATGAAGTGTTGGAAGGCCTCTCACAAGATGGACCGATACTTTTGTAGGTAAAGGCCACAGGAATCCGCTGGATGCGGGAAGTACAATAACCGTTAGAAGTGGCGATACTTGGGGGAGGCTTATGTCTGTCGACTGAAATGATGAATGATGTATGGAGCCGACCTTCTGTAAGTACTATTCTGTGTTCAAGCCTACGTTGAAGCGCTCCCACGGCCCGGCCGTAATTATCGCTTGTTATAGGATCACACCTGCTGCTCCATTGTTATTTCTACGAACATTTTATGTTTGATGAAGAGTTTTCGTTTGAGGATTACCTTAGTTGATTGATTTGGGATACTTAGTAATAGAGAAGTAAATGAGTAGGAAAAATCACAGTTCTTCTTTCAGAACTGTATAACTGAACTTTGTGTTTTTTCTTTCTTTTTTCCTTCCGAAATTTTATTATAATTATAAAATAAATAAATTTATTTATTTCAGGTAAATAAATAACACCCATTTAGCATGATCAGCCTATAATTTCCCCACTGCTGGGGCCAGGCCTCCTCTCTTACAGAGAGAAAGAACACCCATTGCCAAACATAAATTAATAAAAATCATATAAATAAAATAAGAACAGGTAAAACCAAATCAAATCAAATTAAATGGAAAAAAAAAATTAATTAAATGAATAATTAATTTATACGAGTTGTTCGTTTTGGTGTGGATATGGATAGTACATTCTTGTACCGTGTGTGGTTACAACCTCAAAGTACTTAGCTAAACTTTAATCATTAAGACCTGGATGAAGTGCAGTTTGTTCAAATTTATATAGAAACCTACTTACCACATTATGTGGTGTGAATAACTTTATGACTATTGCAACCCTACACAAAGGCATATGAAGTAAGTTGTTACAGTACAATACCATTTTACTATTTACGTGCCTATATTTCCTATAGTCTTGTGAAGTATTACTAACTTCTAGCGTTGAAATTTTTTGTGAATTATAAAAAAGCTGTTTAATGGAAAAGCCTACGCGCGGTCGAAATGTATGAAAATGCATTTTTTTTTCTCATTTATTCGATCGTCGAACTACTGAGATTTTTTTTCTCATTTGTTCGACCGTCGAACTACTGAGATTTTTTTTCTCATTTGTTCTACCGTCGAACTACTGAGATATTTTTTCTCATTTGTTCGACCGTCGAACTACTGAGATTTTTTTCTCATTTGTTCGACCGTCGAACTACTGAGATTTTTTTTTCTCATTTGTTCGACCGACGAACTATTGAGATTTTTTTTTTCTAATTTGTTCGACCGTTGAATTTAGTATGGATTAAGTGATTAAGTTAAGTTTGTCGAGACCCTCGGCCCGTTGGTTCCGAGTACTGTTGTCCAGAGGATAAGTATTGCAATAAAACGTGGCAATGCCGCCAGTCTCTTGGGTACATTACCAGTCGACAGCGATGCGAACGAATTTTTCGACGCCGTATTCTAATTTGTAATAGTTTTAGTTAGGTTAGGATATTATATTTTAATTTTAATAGCTACCTAAAATAGATAGAAATATAAATACAAGAGAACGTTGCTAAATCAAAAACCTATACAGTTAACATAACCTTCCTTATATATACATCTATTTCGGTATTTAATTCACGATTCTTAGAAAAACCCTTATCCAAATTTTGATCTTCATTTTCTTCAATACAGTATAAAAAATAATCCTTTCTTTGAAGAGTGTAATATAAAGTATTTTCGCTAAAAGAACGGAAATAAACATTCCTCGTGTAACAACATTCAAGCCATGTTTGTGATTGATGAAGCCAGACTCGCGGAAATCTACACCTTTGTAGAGTTCGGTGTCGATTACTACCAAATCGTAATATCCTTATAATTCTAGAGAAGTTATAAGTATAAGATTATATGTAACGAAGTAGGTATTGATCAGTTCTATTTTTAGATCTGTTAAAGTAATGCAAGAAAAAGAGAGATACAGGTGAAAATGGTCCGAATGAGCAGAAACTACTTTCGATTTTATAATCGCAAAGGAAGGCCTCTCAAAAGGGTGATGGAAATCATTGTGAGGAAATAGGCATGTCCTAGAACCAAAACTTCGAAGACATGTGACATCTAGCAACCCTTACTGGGCCCGCGTGGTGAAATAATATATGCCAGAAGGAATCGCAATATAACTTCACAAGTACTTATAAAATTACTTAACTCATAAATTGATAATATCCAGCACCTTAATTGTGCAACACACTTAATCCCAATATGAATAATTTTGAAGGATAGAATAGAATAGAATACTCTTCATAATGTACACCATAATAATAATAACCACCACCATTTTTCTATATCTATACTAATATTATAAAGCTGAAGAGTTTGTTTGTTTGGTTGAACGCGCTAATCTCAGGAACTACTAATTCGAATCGAAAAAATCTTATTGCGTTGGATAGTTCATTCATCGAGGAAGGCTTTAGGCTGTAGAACATCACGCTACGACCAATAGGTGCGGAGCATCAATGGAAAATGTTGCAAAAACGGGAAAAATATCTGATAAATGCATCACGCGTAAACCGTTAAACAGATTTGGATGAAAATTGGCACATAAATAGACCATTTCCTGGATTAACACATAGGATACTTTTTATTCCGATATTCCCACGGGATCAAAACTGACGCGGGTAAAACCGCGGGGCGCTGCTAGTTGCTAATATAGAAAAATCTGTCTACTCAACAACGTAAATAACGCAATGAATGCTGTTGAATTATCAAAATAAAAGCCATTTCTACTGATAGTGTGTTACACTATTAGCCCGCAGATCTTGAATACACTGATTTTCTTGAAAAGAGTCTGAAGAAAGAAACGGAATCTCTTTAACGTTACAATAGAACACCGAAAACGATGTTATTGCAGATAATGTAGGCAGGAGCTGCCTTTTACAATGAAAGATAAATGCTTGACACATATTGGCTAGCTCGACGTACTGTCCTAAAGCAAAGAAGAGCAGAAGACTCAGATCGGGGAATGAATTTAAAAGGTGTTGCGACGTCTGATACGCCACTACGAAAGTCGTAGCCCTATGCGTAGTTACTAAGTAGTAGTCATAGTACGCCAAGTGCATGAAACATTTGCTAAACAATGCTTAAGAATCGACTATTTAATTTTAATGTCTCTACTCTAAGTAGGAAAGTTACTAACCATGTGCCTACTCATATCTTCAATTTATACATAGTATATTTATATACTTTACATACTTTACCGACTTTCTTTGGAATCACTTTACTTCAGAAATATTGCAGTTCGCATCCATCTTCTAGGATGTTTTTAACTATTTATTGAGTCACCATACACTGGATTTTCTGTACAAATATCTCATGCCAACAAAGCTAAACTCTCGGTCCTATACAAAGATTTGCTAGC
Organism: Luperina testacea; assembly: GCA_927399505.1. Taxonomy (NCBI): domain Eukaryota; kingdom Metazoa; phylum Arthropoda; class Insecta; order Lepidoptera; family Noctuidae; genus Luperina; species Luperina testacea. Next base: position 7,759,047 of record OV656768.1, on the reverse strand, counting down.
TCCGTTTCTTCGCTGACTTCATGAAGCTATGAGCCCCATATTGAATGTAAGAACTTGCGATTCGCGGCAAAACCTGATTATTGCGAACATTTTTCGTATCTCCTTCGTTTATTAAGATTTCTTTGAGTTATTTCGGCTTCTTAATATTGCTTTAGTTGTATTTGGCTGAACATAACTTCAAACCTGTATACGGGGCAGGTAGAAATGTGCAGTACACATAGATTTCGTCAGATAAGTTATAGGAGCCTATTGCCATGAACACATAAAAATCCATCTATCTATCATTTTCCCAACTATGTTAGGGTCAGCTTGCAGTCTAACCGTATGCAGCTGAATACCAGTATACTATAATACCATTGGCGACTGCCTATCTGACCTCCACAACCCATTTACTTACTCAGTAAATGGGTTGTGGAGGTCAGATAGGCGTGGAGGTTAGATAGGATGTGGATACGATTGGAATACCTAAATAAATAATTTAATTAATTTTTATTTCAGATTTTGTCGCTTTAATGAAGGTATGGTAATGTTAACAAGTTTATATTAAGTCCTTACATAATGAAATTAGCGTTTTGTCGTACTGACCACTTTGATCTGAAATATCTCCTCTTTAGTTAAGAATTCCAAATTCAAATTTATACATTCATTTAGCTGGTACATTTGAGTTTTGAAAACAGTCATTCATTTGTTTTTTCCTCATTATTTTTCACACCGAAAGCCGAAATGTCAAGTACTTACTACTCCACAACTCAGTTACTGGGCAACACGATATCTTTTAGTAAGGCTGGTTGTCAGACTATTGGGCTTCTGATTTCCCATAACGACATCAAGCTGTCTGGAAACAAAAACAATGACTTAACCCGACGACTTGTCAGAATCCCTTACCGATAAATGACTATGACAATGTCACGCAACGGATTTTCAAGCCCAACCGACAATTTTAGCACAGAGTTAATTGAAATTTGACATAATTAAATAAACCGCAGCCCGGCTGAAAACACCCACGACTTGTCCCTATTTTAGGTGAGTAATGAAATAAAACATTAATTGCATCTAAGCCCATTAACTTAATACTATTTGTTTGTACTAAACCTTGGCTTAATTTGATGGCCTAAAAATAACTCCAATCAAAGTGTGTTATCAACTGGACATCGTCAGTTTTAATTACATTGTTGTGACTAGGAAACGGAGACACTTTTATAGGGACACGGATTGACCTGGATCCGAAATCTGACCCTTAAACTTTCATGTTTTGTAACAGTTAATACGAAGGTTTTTAAGTAGGTTAGAATTCGGCAATAGGTACAGACGCCAGCACATCAAGCTACCCGAAACTGTCAAATTTTCCCAATCAACTTTGAACCTTATGCTTTAGCGATAAAGTTGAAAATCTATTGAAGAAATTTGACAGATTGTAGTAGCTTGATGTGCTGGCGTCTGTACGTTGACTTTTAGATAAGACTGGTTGAAATAACTTTTATTCCCAACTCATCATCGTCTGCCTAGCCTTTTCCCAACTATGTTGGGGTCGGCTTCCAGTCTAACCGGATGCTGCTGAATACCATGCAGTACTTTACACGAAGCGACTGCCTATCTGATCTCCACAACCCAGTTATTGGGTGATACGATACCCCTTTGTAAGACTGGTTGTCAGACTTTCGGGCTTCTGACGACATAACTTACAACTTTTATTCCTAACTATCCTTACTAATATTATAAATTCGAAAGTAACTCTGTCTGTATGTTACCTTTTTACGCCTAAACTACTGAACAGATTTCGATAAAATTTGGCAGAGAGATAGATTGCATCCTATGTCCTTCATAGGATAGTTTTTATCCCGATATTCCCACGAGATCGACATTTACGCGGGTGAAACCCGGGGCGCTGCTAGTAAACTATAAAGGTACAGACGCCAGCACATCAAGTTACTACAATCTGTCAAATTTCTTTAATAGATTTTCAACTTTATCGCTAAAGCATAAGGTTCAAAGTTGATTGGGAAAATTTGACAGTTACGGGTAGCTTGATGTGCTGGCGTCTGTACTTAAGTTTAGACGGGCGCTGATATCTAAGACACAGTTTTTAACTTTTGTAGCTATTATCGTATCCATTTTAATTTTCTCCATTTATTTATGTTCCAAAATAATTAAAAAAACTTTAACTTTTTCTATGCACGGTCAGTTACAAAAAATGATATGATTGTGTTTTTGTAGCGCATCAGAATTCTGATAGCAATACCCATTCACAACTACAGTTTCATGGTACTATAAAATACCAGGAATTGCATATATTACACAGATACCAATTTATTTATGATAGGTTTATTTTTCAGGTCCGCGCTTGTTAAAATTCGCAGTCAGCTTTTATCGCTGTCCCAATCAAATAGAGTATTGACGTCACAGCTAGAAATGGCGTCACGTAGAAAAATAATAGACCCTTATGCAAATGAATCACATTCGTAGGAACACGATAGACGTCACGATCGGTGCAGCAAATTGAGCAATATGCAAATGTAGCCAGTGTACCTATCTATTTTCACCGCCTGTCCATTTTAAGACCAGGGTACCGGCATACGTGCACTTCAGTATTCGTTTTATTCGATTCCATACCGTCTGCGGCGAGCGCTTATTTTTGTTCCTTTTACAGCCTATCGGTTAACTTCGTGTGAGATCGGTAAGTTTCGTTTTTATTGTGGACGCTGAAGAATCCAGATGTTAGTCCATTCAGAAAGTTATTGGAGCGTTAAGGTGTAGGGTTGTTTTAATTTGGAAGAATTTTATTTGATTATTCAAACTCTATGTTGGATATCGGTTTTGAATATTGTGTAAATTAGTTTTATGTATCGTTTAGCTGTTAAACTATTAGGTACTGGTTGTGGTGGTGTGGTTGGAGGGAATTTTTCTAAAAAGCAATAGGTGGCGCAGTGGAAACGGCCCCGACTTACGAGTTGTAGGTCGTAGCTTCGAACCCTGACAGGCGCTTTAATATGTGTACCTATATTATTTCATCACCTCTGTTGCTCTCAAAACGGTTAAGGATGTCATCGTAAGGAAACCGGCATGTCCTAGAACCAAAAATACGAAGACATGTGGCATTGAGCTTGCGTGGTAGATTATGACCCACTTTCTCTCACAGAGAGGAGGCTTGTGTCCCAGCAGTGGGAACATCATTATATACTGACTAGTATTTGGGCGTTGCGCGAGCTGCAAGCAGCTCGCGGGGTCGTGTTTTTGAGGAGTATTTCTTACCCTTGTAAAAAGTATTTGGGCGTTGCGCGAGCTGCAAGCAGCTCGCGGGGTCGTGTTTTTGAGGAGTATTTCTTACGATGGGGGGAGGGGTGAAGAGGGGAGAGGGGGGAGTTTTGAAAAATGATTTTGACCAACTCTGGGCCCCTTGATATGAATCTGAAAAAAAAAATGTTCCAAGTCTCTTAACTTCCGAGATCTACCTAGGGGGGGGAGAAGGGGGGCATGGGGGCAACTTTGAAAAATGGATTTTACTTTTCCGAGCCTCCTCTATACGAATCCGTAAAACAACAAAACACGGGACTCTTAGTTTCCGAGATACGATAGGGATGGGGGAGAGTGGGGTGGAATGGAAAAGGGGAGGTTTGAATTTTGAAAAATGGTTTTTACTTTTCCGAGCCTCCTCTATACGAATCCGTAAAAAAACAAAACCCAGGTTTCTTAATTTCCGAGATACGATGGGGGGAGGGGTGAAGGGGGGGAGAGGGGGGAGTTTTGAAAAATGATTTTGACCAACTCTGGGCCCCTTGATATGAATCTGAAAAAAAAAATGTTCCAAGTCTCTTAACTTCCGAGATCTACCTAGAGGGGGGGGGGGAGAAGGGGGGCAAGGGGGCAACTTTGAAAAATGGATTTTACTTTTCCGAGCCTCCTCTATACGAATCCGTAAAACAACAAAACACGGGACTCTTAGTTTCCGAGATACGATAGGGAGGGGGGAGAGTGGGGTGGAAAAGGGGAGGTTTGGGATTTTTCCCATACTCGTGAGAGTTACTTCTATACGAATCTGTAAAAATATACCCACCTCCCCCTTCACCATCTGGGAGAACAATTATGTCAGTGAGTGAGTCAGTGAGTGGTAATCGAGCTTTATATAGTATAAAATCGAGCTTTATATAGTATAATAATAATGTTCCAAGTCTCTTAACTTCCGAGATCTACCTAGAGGGGGGGGAGAAGGGGGCAAGGGGGGCAACTTTGAAAAATGGATTTTACTTTTCCGAGCCTCCTATATAGGAATCCGTAAAACAACAAAACACGGGACTCTTAGTTTCCGAGATACGATGGGGGGAGGGGTGAAGGGGGGGAGAGGGGGAGTTTTGAAAAATGATTTAGACCAACTCTGGGCCCCTTGATATGAATCTGAAAAAAAAAATGTTCCAATTCTCTTAACTTCCGAGATCTACCTCTAGAGGGGGGGAGAAGGGGGCCAAGGGGGCAACTTTGAAAAATGGATTTTACTTTTCCGAGCCTTCTCTATACGAATCCGTAAAACAACAAAACACGGGACTCTTAGTTTCCGAGATACGATGGGGGGAGGGGTAAAGGGGGGGAGAGGGGGGAGTTTTGAAAAATGATTTTGACCAACTCTGGGCACCTTGATATGAATCTGAAAAAAAAATGTTCCAAGTCTCTCAACTTCCGAGATCTACCTAGAGGGGGGGAGAAGGGGGGCAAGGGGGGCAACTTTGAAAAATGGATTTTACTTTTCCGAGCCTCCTCTATACGAATCCGTAAAAAAACAAAACACGGGACTCTTAGTTTCCGAGATACGATAGGGATGGGGGAGAGTGGGGTGGAATGGAAAAGGGGAGGTTTGAATTTTGAAAAATGGTTTTTACTTTTCCGAGCCTCCTCTATACGAATCCGTAAAAAAACAAAACCCAGGTTTCTTAATTTCCGAGATACGATGGGGGGAGGGGTGAAGGGGGGGAGAGGGGGGAGTTTTGAAAAATGATTTTGACCAACTCTGGGCCCCTTGATATGAAACTGAAAAAAAAACTGTTCCAAGTCTCTTAACTTCCGAGATCTACCTAGAGGGGGGGGGGGGGGAGAAGGAGGGCAAGGGGGCAACTTTGAAAAATGGATTTTACTTTTCCGAGCCTCCTCTATACGAATCCGTAAAACAACAAAACCTAGGTTTCTTAATTTCCGAGATACGATGGGGGGAGGGGTGAAGGGGGGGAGACGGGGGAGTTTTGAAAAATGATTTTGACCAACTCTGGGCCCCTTGATATGAATCTGAAAAAAAAATGTTCCAAGTCTCTTAACTTCCGAGATCTACCTAGAGGGGGGGGAGAAGGGGGGCAAGGGGGCAACTTTGAAAAATGGTTTTTACTTTTCCGAGCCTCCTCTATACGAATCCGTAAAACAACAAAACACGGGACTCTTAGTTTCCGAGATACGATGGGGGGAGGGGTGAAGGGGGGGAGAGGGGGAGTTTTGAAAAATGATTTAGACCAACTCTGGGCCCCTTGATATGAATCTGAAAAAAAAAATGTTCCAAGTCTCTTAACTTCCGAGATCTACCTCTAGAGGGGGGGAGAAGGGGGGCAAGGGGGCAACTTTGAAAAATGGATTTTACTTTTCCGAGCCTCCTCTATACGAATCCGTAAAACAACAAAACACGGGACTCTTAGTTTCCGAGATACGATGGGGGGAGGGGTAAAGGGGGGGAGAGGGGGGAGTTTTGAAAAATGATTTTGACCAACTCTGGGCCCCTTGATATGAATCTGAAAAAAAAAAATGTTCCAAGTCTCTCAACTTCCGAGATCTACCTAGAGGGGGGGAGATGGGGGGCAAGGGGGCAACTTTGAAAAATGGTTTTTACTTTTCCGAGCCTCCTCTATACGAATCCGTAAAACAACAAAACACGGGACTCTTAGTTTCCGAGATACGATGGGGGGAGGGGTAAAGGGGGGGAGAGGGGGGAGTTTTGAAAAATGATTTTGACAAACTCTGGGCCCCTTGATATGAATCTGAAAAAAAAAATGTTCCAAGTCTCTCAACTTCCGAGATCTACCTAGAGGGGGGGAGAAGGGGGGCAAGGGGGGCAACTTTGAAAAATGGATTTTACTTTTCCGAACCTCCTCTATACGAATCCGTAAAACAACAAAACACGGGACTCTTAGTTTCCGAGATACGATAGGGAGGGGGGAGAGTGGGGTGGAAAAGGGGAGGTTTGGGATTTTTCCCATACTCGTGAGAGTTACTTGTATACGAATCTGTAAAAATATACCCACCTCCCCCTTCACCATCTGGGAGAACAATTATGTCAGTGAGTCAGTCAGTCAGTGGTAATCGAGCTTTATATAGTATAACTAGTATTTGGGCGTTGCGCGAGCTGCAAGCAGCTCGCGGGGTCGTGTTTTTGAGGAGTATTTCTTACCCTTGTAAAAAGTATTTGGGCGTTGCGCGAGCTGCAAGCAGCTCGCGGGGTCGTGTTTTTGAGGAGTATTTCTTACGATGGGGGGAGGGGTGAAGGGGGGGAGAGGGGGGAGTTTTGAAAAATGATTTTGACCAACTCTGGGCCCCTTGATATGAATCTGAAAAAAAATATGTTCCAAGTCTCTTAAGACTTAACTTCCGAGATCTACCTAGAGGGGGGGAGAAGGGGGGCAAGGGGGCAACTTTGAAAAATGGATTTTACTTTTCCGAGCCTCCTCTATACGAATCCGTAAAACAACAAAACGCGGGACTCTTAGTTTCCGAGATACGATAGGGAGGGGGGAGAGTGGGGTGGAAAAGGGGAGGTTTGGGATTTTTCCCATACTCGTGAGAGTTACTTCTATACGAATCTGTAAAAATATACCCACCTCCCCCTTCACCATCTGGGAGAACAATTATGTCAGTGAGTGGTAATCGAGCTTTATATAATATAATAATAATAATGTTCCAAGTCTTAACTTCCGAGGTCCGCCTAAAGGGGGGAGAAGGGGGAGAGAATGGGGGGATTTTTGAAAAATGGTTTTTACTTTTCCGAGCCTCCTCTATACGAATCCGTAATAAAACAAAACCCAGGTTTCTTAATTTCCGAGATACGAGGGGGGGAGGGGTAAAGGGGGGGAGAGGGGGGAGTTTTGACAAATGATTTTGACCAACTCTGGGCCCCTTGATATGAATCTGAAAAAAAAATGTTCCAAGTCTCTTAACTTCCGAGATCTACCTAGAGGGGGGGGGGGAGAAGGGGGGCAAGGGGGGGCAACTTTGAAAAATGGATTTTACTTTTCCGAGCCTCCTCTATACGAATCCGTAAAACAACAAAACACGGGACTCTTAGTTTCCGAGATACGATAGGGAGGGGGGAGAGTGGGGTGGAAAAGGGGAGGTTTGGGATTTTTCCCATACTCGTGAGAGTTACTTGTATACGAATCTGTAAAAATATACCCACCTCCCCCTTCACCATCTGGGAGAACAATTATGTCAGTGAGTGGTAATCGAGCTTTATATAATATAACTAGTATTTGGGCGTTGCGCGAGCTGCAAGCAGCTCGCGGGGTCGTGTTTTTGAGGAATATTTCTTACCCTTGTAAAAAGTATTTGGGCGTTGCGCGAGCTGCAAGCAGCTCGCGAGGTCGTGTTTTTGAGGAGTATTTCTTACGATGGGGGAGGGGTGAAGGGGGGGAGAGGGGGGAGTTTTGAAAAATGATTTTGACCAACTCTGGGCCCCTTGATATGAAACTGAAAAAAAAAATGTTCCAAGTCTCTCAACTTCCGAGATCTACCTAGAGGGGGGGGAGAAGGGGGCAAGGGGGGCAACTTTGAAAAATGGTTTTTACTTTTCCGAGCCTCCTCTATACGAATCCGTAAAACAACAAAACACGGGACTCTTAGTTTCCGAGATACGATAGGGTGGGGGGAGAGTGGGGTGGAAAAGGGGAGATTTGGGATTTTTCCCATACTCGTGAGAGTTACTTCTATACGAATCTGTAAAAATATACCCACCTCCCCCTTCACCATCTGGGAGAACAATTATGTCAGTGAGTGGTAATCGAGCTTTATATAATATAATTATTACTATTCAGATTCTATAGGAAGGTAATATGATCTAGTATTAGCTAAAATATATGGGTCAATTGATACTAGCGCAGAGTCGAAGCGCATCGAAGCGTTAATCTGAAACTTAACATAGCAAATTCACCCTTATCTCCACAACATAATGCACATATTTCTTTTGAGATAGAAAGAATATACGCAAATTCGCGCGCGTTCAACGGAATTCGCGCGTCTGAGCGCGACCAACGCTGATTGGTGCGCGTGCATTACAATGCGTGCCACGAAAGATGAGACTTGACCCCGCCTCCCCCGCTCTTTCCGCCGCCCCTATGACGTCCGCTCCCGTCCCGCACTCAGACCTCATACCGCTAAAGATACCTAAAATCGTGTACTGCGCATGTCAAACCACGTGGTGTGTCAAGTCTCATCTTTCGTGGCACGCATTGTACGTTGTGGAGATAAGGGTGAATATGCTAAGTTTCAGATTAACGCTTCGATGCGCTTAGACTCTCCGCTAGTATGAATTGACCCTATGCCGAAATGAATCGCAATATAAATTCACAAATACTTATAAAAGTGACCTAACTGATAATATCTAGATATTATCAGCTAGGTCACTTTTATAAGTTTCTTCAGTTTTTAAGTTCACTTTTTAAGTCACTTTTATAACACCCTAATTTCGTAACACACTATCATTTCCAATCTGAATAATTTTGAAGGATATTAATAGTGTAATATGTACCTATACTATGAAAGTTTAAGTTTGTATATTTAGTTTACAATACGTTGAAGGTAGTTTATAATAATTTAATTTAATTAGTTTGTGACGAAGGCAATGTTGAAGCGACAGGTATCAGAAAGTTACTGGACCTAGACGGAAAGGCCTTAGAAATTCATTAGAGTTGTCTCCAGAGTTGTTTGTTTATTAATTTGACCTTGGCGTATATAAACCTGACTTTAAAGCTTGGGTTCTATATTAGGTTACACATGCTATCTAGATTAAATTAGGTAGGTACAACTAATTAAATAATTTCTTTGAATTATCTAGGTCATCATCTGCCTAGCCTTTTCCCAACTATGTTGGGGTCGGCTTCCAGTCTAATCAGATGTGAATACTAGTATTTTACATGGAGCGACTGCCTATCTGACCTCCATGACCCAGTTACTGGGTAATACGATATCCCTTGGTAAGACTGGTTGTCAGAATTTCGGGCTTGACTACCCGTAACGACTGTCAAAGATCCACGAATGACAGCCGGGACCAACGGCTTCCGAGGCACGGAGGGATCATGGTATGTTAAGATGGTCACCCATCCACAGACCAACCGCGGCAAGCGTAGCTTAACCTGATCGATCGACTATTGCGGCTGTTATTATTTAGACACGGGCCCCTCCTTTAAATTATTTAGGTGAGTAAGTAAAATAGGATTCAAAACCAGAATCTTTACGATTAGTAGTAGTTAATTAAACTAAAAGTAATTTCAAGGATTATTTAAAGGCTTTTCAGAGTGTCTAGAATAAAGAATAGACTATATAACCACGGTTATATTCTCTTTGGTCTAGAAATTCTAATTAGGACTTTCGTCACAGATTTGATCTGTGAGCCTAGTATATTTTTGAATGGGTGGCTTTTAAAACATGTGATAGATAATTAGGTATATTTATTAGCGACCCGCCCCTGTGTCGCATGGGAATATACCTAATGGGCCCTATTTCTCTATGGCCACTTAACGATTCGTTACTTTGAAACCTCGTCAATTCCTTAGCTTGTCACGACATCTGCTATTAACTTTGACACTGGCGGGGTTTGAACTGTCAAAATACAATGTTGTTGTCCGTACGGTTGACATTTCAATTCCTTGCCGTTAACAAGACACAATATTGACGTATTGACATGTTTTGCACGTGCAAGAATACAGAATTGGGGCCCAGGTGTGTTGACATTTAACATGTCACCACATCCGTTAACATCAATTGCTTGCTCTATATCTTTTATGTGTGTAACTCGAAAAACTTTTTACTCTGTTAAAATACCTATTTGTTTTTCTAAGTTTGCAACACGGCTTGAGTTGCAGAACCTTTAATGTTGTATCCAATGATAGAAAGTAATTGGGAAAACAATAAGTCTGCCCCGATACCCAAGATACTCGAATATCAGTATATAAAGCATTTCGTAAAATGTACACAAAGGACTTCCTTATTGTGTACCTCCCGAAAATGTCATAAGAGACTCGACTTCATATAAATTCCGTGTTTCAAAGGAAACAGGAAAAAAAAAGTAAGGTGTACCGCGTCTCTCAAGAAATAATTAAATTTTTTTGAAGCGAAAGTTCTTAGGTGACTTAATAAAATTTGGACGAGAATTGAGAGTTAAATTTCAAGGACGTGTCACGATGAGGCACATTTCTTTACATGAGAGAGAAGAAAGACAACTGTCTCCGTGTCTCTCACACTTAGTCTCTCTTATTCCTTGTTTTTAAGAAGTTTCACTTATAACACGTGTACGGTGCCGCACGCGCATTTTTTTTCCTACAATGTTGGATATTAGAGTTTTTTTATCGTAGACTATTAATAAAAAAACTTCAGGATTACGAATTTACGTAACTAATTCAGCAATTCTTGCTAAAAACGTATTAATTAAAAATATATTTTTAGCCACCGTTTCCTCAGAGATTTCACATTTGCTAACAATAACGAAATTGAATCCCCATAACAATCAAATGTAAACAGGGAAATTGGAACATTGTGTTGTGAGAATTGGTAACCGAATCTTTGAAAACAGACGTGAATTGAAAACATAAGAGTGTGTTATGTAAGTATGTAGTAACACTAGTAACAGTTGATAAATCCGCCAATCACAGTTTTCAAACTTCGAAAAAAAGCGAGTCAGACTCGCACACGACAGCCGGTTGTGTTCGATTCCGACTCGCACTTGGCCACAACCATCGTACAATACTACTACTCCCCTTACTAATAAACTTATTATATCAGATGAATAATTATACACTGACTGGACAGGTCCTCTCAATCCGTGTGGTTCTTTTCTCCGAAAGACAATCTCAGACATCGATCTACATGGTCTTCATATAACCTGACCAAGATTATGTCTGGACTTTAAAAGAGACTGTGACCTCTGAGTTTGTTTCGGCCTTTCTTCTCAGAGTAGACAGATAGGAAACGCCTACCTCATCTGGTTTAAAAAATATAATATGATTGACGTGTAAAAGTGTTTGTGCAAACCTACTTACAAAAATAAAATTATTTATCATTTATTTTAATTACAGCATTTATTTTGGTAGCTAGTGTTAATTTTAGACCATTTGTTAGTACCTACTGCTTCTATTTTGCAGATGGTGTTTTTTTTTGTTCTGGGAAACGGATGCGACCTAAAACTTACGATGTGTGAGTTTGTGAGGTTGAGGATTCTACATTGAGGTCAGAAAAGTTTTTCTATAGCGTGATAACGAACTTCGAGAAAATCGATAAAAATGTTATATTGTTATTTCACAATATTTATCAATAATCGACATACCTACGTGTATGCTTATATACGTAAACGAAGCAAAATGAGTATATAGTAAGAGGCGTTCTGTAGTTACTGCCGCTTTATGTATGTATGTATTAATCAATAAATGGTCCACAATAACTAATTAAACGCTTGTATATCCATATCGGTATATATCAATCGTTTGCAATTCTGTTTGTTGTTGTTTCTGTTTGTATAACAATCAATAAAGGCTCCTTCATACAGGCGGGACACGACACGTCGACACGTCGCGCGCGATTGTATCGCGTGTCGCGCCTGTTTGTAACAATAGAATTGCTAATTAGAAACTTGAGTAGATTCCTGGAAACAGGATTTATCTCAACAATATCTATGTAAGAGGACTAGGCTTCCGTACTTAGTCCTTCAGGCGGACCAATGTACGAGGGTAATGGCGCCCGTCGATCAGTTTTTCAACCAGCCCACCTACCTCCAGAAGTCTCAGAACAATATCATATTAATTTATTGCATTCCATAAAGTATTATAGATGTTTCAAAGGCGGTTGAGTACGGATGAAAAATTACACAAGACGTACTAAACAAATCGTATTATTTTAAATGTCAATCAGGCTCAACATTCAATCTCAACAGAGTTGTCAATACCAATCCTTGAGAAATAAAGTTCCATTTAACTTCAGTCAGCTAGATTTATTAAATATTCGAAATGAATTCAAATACAAAATTAAACGCTTAACTTTCAATTACAAACAGGCACGGGTTTGAAACTTTGTGATATCGATTTGATTTAAGTTTTAGGTGTCGATATCTTGTGAAAGATTTTCTTGATTTTAATAAAGTTTTGTTAACTTTTATGAAATGGTCTGTCCACTTGAAGTATCAATCATTTAGGTTACTACAGCTCTATATATTATTTGGTGACAGATCGTGTTTAAGTGGCGAGGCGACCCGTGGTGCGTCGAAAAAGTGTTCTGGGACATTTAAGTCGATGTCAAGGGGGGAGCGGGACGCGTGTGTGGATATCGAGACTTCTCTATGCCTCGGAAAACACGTAAGACAAGCCGTTGGTCTGGGGCTTTCATTCGTAGATCTTTGACAGTCGTCACGCGTAGACAAAAGCCCAAAAGTCTAACAGACTGTCTTACAAACGGGTGTCGTATCGTCCAGAATCTAGTTGCTGAGCAATCAGCAACTAGATTCTGGAGGTCAGATAGGCAGTCGCTCCATAAAGCTTTATCCAGTTAGACTTTTTTTCCCAACATAGTTGGGAAAAGATTGATATTGAATCTTGACAGCGATACGTTCGGAATATAAATAATTCTGAACAAAAATAAGAGAATAGATTTTTTTATTTGAATATTTTCGATATTTGAATCCACATCTGGACAGAAATGCTGTTGGACTTACAATATTTTATACAGCAACCGAATGAAGAAAATTCGTAGATCTGTACGAAAAAGTCGTTTCCGTCTTCATGTCTGTATAATTCAGAGAAGAAAATTCAATTTTATACACTCAGTTACGCGCAAGAAAATTTCTTGTAAAGGTTCTTAGAAGTTTCATGAAATATTTTTCTAAAAAATAATCTCACGTTCAGTTGTCAGACACAATAAGCGTACAGAATGTTTTGTACGTCGTGATCAAGTTTTATAGCCCATTCGCCATTTCTTTTTTAAAATATAAATGCCTGAGATTTGGTAATGACGGATGTCGTTAAGTAATTGAATGACGTCATTTTGCGTAATATATTCGCGAGATTGTGGTGTTTCGCCTGTTTATTTTTTTGAACGGTACTTAAAATCTAAATTCCGGGCACTCCCGAAATCTGAATAGAAAATCTGAGATTTATATTTAACCCCAATATTTTATGTTCTGGATTAGTCCAGATACGAAATCTTTTGGCCTTCCTTTGTAAATTCAATACAATAAGGATCAAATTTCAATAAAGTAAGGGTTGTTCTTAACTTGAAACAATAAGAAACTCTATATCGACGGTTGAAAGGCTAATTGGTCTAAGCGACATTTTGTAAAACTTGCAGGAGGACGGATCAAAGTTTTTTATTTTGTAAAAAAATTCGTAAAAAATCAACTATTTGATAGACTTTCATTTATTTAATACAGTATATTCCTAATTAAGTAACGAAGTTTTTTAAGTTATTACTGTTGTAAATTGTGTATTATTTTAGAAAATTTATGTTGGTTAGCCCAAAATGCATCAAATTTAGCTATTTTTTGAGAAAGGCAAAACGGTTCAAATGCCTACCGTAAATAAAATAGCTGAAAGTAAACTGGCTCAAGCATCGACCTAGAATAAAATAATACAAGAGAAAATGAATTTAGCGCCAAGTCAACTGACAGTTGAATATACCCAATGAGCATAAGCAACATGATGGTGTTCCACCAGAGTGAAGTAGTTTGATGCAGATGCCCATTAGAGGGACTGCAGGATGAAACAAAATGAACCCTTACTAGATTAAATTAGATATTGATGCTTAGGCCATCATAATTCAGCAACGTCCTTATGATATTTTTGAGGTTGGTATGCCACTTTATACAATTTTAGACAGTGTCTTATAAAATTAAAAACAAAAAGCATTTTTGTGTAGAGGAATCATTCAAGATAATATAAGGTGATTTATCAGCCTACGCCTAGGTAGTAGTATCACCACGGAATACATTGAACTTTTTAGTATCACCCTATAAATAAAACAAAAAATAAATTGTTATTAATTATAATTTATTCAAAATCAGTCTTCAACATGGACGTACCTAATTTAAATCAGTAAGTAACAATCAAACATTAATATGAAAAAAAAAACTTTTCACGTTGTGATAAATCAGTAGTAGAAAAAATAATCTCGTCAGAAAACAAACAAACGTTAACATTCATTATCAAAAAACAATAGAATATCGACATTCTTTATAAGACAAAAAAACAAACGATTATAGATTATCTATCATCAAAAAGCAAAAAGAAAGAAACTGTAACATTCAATATAAAACAACATTTTAAATGTTGCAAATGTTGCATGTTGACGATGACAAAGAACCTGAAGCTTCTATCTCATCTTCAATATCTGTATCTATCAGAGCAACGCGGTGCGGAAATTTTGTGTATTCTAGGTGAACATTTTTGGGAATAACCCCTGTATCACACAGCTTTTTAAGATCTTTGTATTTGGATTTATTGTTCTCTGCTTCTATCTCATCTTCATCTGCTTCAAGGGACTTCCTCATCAACTCCATCTCACCCTCAGAAATTACTTCCGTTAATGTAGAAAGAAGTTCAGGTTCATTTTCTTTGTCATTTTTTCATTTGTAGTTTTGTTTCTCTTGTTCCCTTTTTTGGGTTTGACTTGATTATCATTATTGTTCTCTGCTTCTATGTCATATTCATCTGCTTCAAAAGACTTCCTCAGCAACTCCATCTCACTCTCAGCAATTACTTCCGTTAATGTAGAAATAAGTTCAGGTTCTTTGTCATTTTTTTTTCATTTTTAGATACCAGTTCGTCATCATCGTTTTCTTTTTGTGGAAATATATCACTCGAGTTTTCCTTATTCCAAACACCTTCAGTATTCTCAGTCTGAAAAAAAATAATAAGAAATGCTATTTTCACGAGGATGAAGTCGTAGGTAAAAACTAGTATTACAATTAATGACTTACCGACTCAAATTCATTATCTATTCGTATATCTTCTATATTTTCTGTATAACTCTTTTCTTTGGTTAGATCTTTGTTAGTAATATCTTCTAATAGAGCTTTGGTGGTACTATCATGATGATGATTTTTTTCTTTTAAGATTAAAAGAAAAAAAAAAACTTAAATCAACAAGAACTCTTGTAATAATAATAAAATTCCTATAAGTTTATAGCTTTATTTACCTGTGACTCTTTTTCCGTATTGCTGTTATCTGGGTGTGAAGGAATCATATTCACGAATGGAAATCTTTCGATTTGGTCATAGTAGGATTGACTTCCTAATAGTGTAACATCACAATCTTCATCAGCTTCATTATTTTTACTGTTTTCATTTTCTCTACTTGTAGGTACTTTAAGTCTTCTGTTCAGAAAACTCTCTCACTATCTGTTTCTTAAAATACAACTGGCGTCGTGATTCCATAGTTGCTGAAATGAAATCAAAACCGATTTAAGAACATTTTATATTCATAAGTAATTCTAATGTACAATGTCTCATTATAATTGAAAGAGAGACTTAGGAACATCTAGGAGACCTAACAAGTAGATAATTATAATCTAAAAACAATGAATTAGGAATACAAAGACGTAGTGTCTTTGTATTCCTAATTCATTGTTGTTAGCTTATAGGTACCTCATGACTACAGAGTCACTAGAGAGCCTTTTTAACTTTAGGTACACAGGTACCTAAAGTTAAAAAGGC
The DNA here is from genome assembly GCA_927399505.1 of Luperina testacea. NCBI lineage: Eukaryota > Metazoa > Arthropoda > Insecta > Lepidoptera > Noctuidae > Luperina > Luperina testacea. The sequence goes on along the minus strand of OV656768.1, from coordinate 7,743,122 downwards.
TTTGACAAATAGAAAGCATGGCTAGGCGCGATGCCGGTCTAACGTTTTTTAGCGTGACGTTTTCAAACAAAACTCGCCATGATGTTGGCGAGAGCGTGACTTGTTGTGTGTGTGTGTGTGTGACTAGTTTCTCAATTTTCATAATAAGTAGGCACGCCAAGAACAGGCCTAGCTGGCATTCGCACCTCGTCACGCTCTTTATTTTACGAAGCCTTAAGAGCGTTTACCGTTTGTGAGGTTTGTGAGAGTCTGTGAGGAGCACAACACCGTACGGCATTTCATACAAACTTTCAAGCCCTTATTTTTCGAAATGAATGAACCGATTTTAATGAAACTTCATACGCATAAGCAGGATACAAAGGTCTAAAAAGTTAGTAGGGAACATTTTACGTATTTTCCTTTTCTTTTGAAAAAAAATTACGTACCTACTCGTATCAGTTTACCTATTCAAGTATCGTTGCAGTACCTACTTTGTTTTGGGTTAAATACCTATTTAACCCAAAACTACGTAGGTATTGCAAATTACTTTCACTATTTTGACATACAGATTTTCTAATTACGACTAGGTAGATAAATAATTATTTTTTTCACTCATCTAGATACATACCTACACTAAGAATATTGAATTTAATGTAGATACCTATTGTAAATCAAAACAATGTCTGCTTTATTCTATATTAGGAGCGTAATTACAGGTCTTTTCATTGATTATCACTTATATAAAACAAGTTAATTTTTGTACTTACCAGAAAATCCACCGTCTGTCTTCACCACAGAGTACTTTTCACAGTCGCAGGCTGACTGACGCGCCCACGCGGGTGGGTGAGGTACTCGTAATGGACACTTACAGAGTGCGCAATAAATTGAACTTAGTTCCAAGCGACTAAGGAGTAACTAATCTCATTAATTTATTGGACGGCCTATGTGTTAAAACCGATTTGATATAATGATGGAAATGCCAATTCTACAAATACTGAATTGAATCAAAATGTTTCAATGGCCATAACACTAATGAGATAGTTAGGTCAACATCGCCGAAGTGACATTACTCATTATCCTTAATAGAGGCTAAATGACTCAAGAGACATAGTTAATTAATATAACTTAATGCAAAATGCTTCAAGCGACACGGTTTTTTAATGTAGTTGAATGCAAAATGGGCCAAACGACATAGCTTATTGTTTTGGTTTAATGCAAAATAGGCGAAACGCCAAAACCACAACCATGGCGAAAAAGCCAAATACCTTAATCGACACACGTTATAAAAGTTCGAAAAATCAAAATAGCTTAAGTCATCGAGTCGTCAAATTTGTCCAATTTTATGCCGTATAGATCAATGAGCTTAGAAATGAGGCCTGTTTTGCAGGGGGTGCTAAGCGCCAAAAAAGTAGTCAAAAAAATTTGAAACCTGTCTCAAACGACGGAGAAAAATTCGCTGATTCCGAATATGTATATAACTCAATTTCGCAAAAAATGTCGCTTAGACCAATTAGCCTTTCAACCGTCGATATGTTGATACCTTCATTAGTAACAGTTTAACAGATTTCTACAAACAATACCTTCCTCAAGGTAGTAGCTTACCTACACGGTAGGTACGGGGTATATTACTGTATGGTTGAAACGCTTCCACGACTCCACGTGTAGGTACATACTACGATACAATAGTACATTACGATATTAGTGCGTAAAGATGGTTATAACATGCGAGGCGGAATTTCAGCCCGAGCCGAAGGCGAGGGCGTAATTGAGCCGAGCATGTTATAACCATACGCACGTATATCGTACGACGTTTTTTAACACATTTGCGAGGAAACAGAAAAAAACATTTTATATTTTGTTCATTTTTAATTATTGAAACAGTGAAATTACAATTGTTAAAATGATACGTAGTTGTAGTTGGTTTTTATGTTTTTATTATTATTATTACTATTCATAATGTCATTGTTTTGTGTTAGGGTAAATGTTGGAGACGACGAAACTTCTTGAAAGGCGGCAGAAGAGCATTGTAATTCGTCATTAGTTTGTAAATAAAAAAGTATCATCAGTAGAAGAGGGGCGCGGCTCAGGGCAAAACTTCTTCGTTTGTGGCTCCAAATTTATTGTCTGAGTTATTTTGGCACTTATATTTGCTTTGTTTTGGATGGAATCTTTAAATTACCGAATAGTTAAACTGTTTTTTTTTTAATTTTAAATAAACTCAATCTGTGAATGCACACTGTTGCTTTCCCGCCATTTTAACAGCGCGCTAGCGCTGCCTAGTGCCTACTGACGCGCCGCGCGGCGATTAGTTCGAAATTTGAATAGCAACAGCGCGCTGCTCACTAGCTGGAGTCACAGCTGGAGTCGTGCGGCGGCGATCAGTTCCAAATTTGAAATGGCAAATAATGCTGTTATGGAATTTGTATGGACTATAACTTAACTATTTGCTTTGGTAACACACGCGTTTTTTATGACCCTCTTTACATATTTAAAACCGGTGGAATTACATCAGCTTTACGAGCAAGGGTGTTAAAAATTATATTTCGAACTCATGAAACAACAGCGGTTGCTTGAACTTTCAGGGCTTATTTAAGACTCGAGCACTTTATACTTATAGAGGGCAATGGTGACATTTTGTAAGAAAACAGGAAAGGGCCTGAGTCTGAACCTTGTGGCGCACCATTTTAACAGCAGACATAAAAGTTCAGATATTAACGAAATTATTCAAATAAACTCAGAAAATAATTATTACGTCACTTAGAATATAAATAAGCTTATGCCCGCGACTTCGTCCGCGTGAAATTTATTGTTTTATCATAAAATATTACCTATGACCAAACAGACACTCGGCAATACTGTAGCTTCCAAGTAGCGAAAGAATTTTCGGAATCGGATCAGTAGTTTTGAAGATTACCCTCTACGTAAAAACTCAGAAATTTTACTTCTTTATAATATTACTATATATTGAAACAACAGCTTTACGTTTCTACTTCGTTAAAGCTCTACGAGGTTCACATTTAACCGACAACGATCAGTAAGTTTAACGGAACAGGCATCTCAACGATGTAAAATGTAAATCTTTCGCCAGTAAGCCCAAGTGCATGCAGGACACGTGTTAAATTGTTTATTACTGTTCTTAATTAGCTTGTTTCTACGAAAATTTCAATTCACTAAGATCCTTTTGAGTTTAAATTAACAAGTTTAGTAACAAAGAGTAAAAAGATTTAATCTTTTGCAGTACCTAGCTTCAACTTTCGTTAGGCTACTGAAATGTTTAGTGTGATTCTCTTTTGTGACTTTGTCTTTTGTTTCTATGCTCTACAGTTCAATTAATAAACCAGAAAGCTCAATTGTTTTAGTTTAAACTTGCCGATTTTAAATTTGGAACTGTACGTTGTCAATGACAATCATGGAGATTAAAAAATAATCCAAAAATTAAAGGTGTCTGTGTCTGAGATCGGTCTTGGTAATAAACAAATGAATATGTTTTGCTTTGAGCGTACTGTTCCTATATTTGGAACAAGCCATCATTTGCAACTGAAGGCTTATTTCCGTTATTAAAAACGGTTACAGTCAAAATATACAGTCTAACCACCTGACACCGGTCAGCGAGATTGTCCGAAAGGGTTACCACGAGCCCGGAACATAAAGGGCTAAGGAAGGAACACGGGTGGGTTTTATTCAGTAAGAATCTGACACTCCCTTCATCTCCACCCAGAGCGGGTTTGTGATGCGGGTTGATGACTTCCCATCCTGAAAAAAAAAAACACCTTACACAGCAACCGTTACAATAAGTAACGAGTATAAAGATCACAATGATTTTGACAGACTCAACTTATTAGAAAAAAGACAAACAACAAGAATAAAAAAAGAAACACATCAACAAAGATTACTCTGATTTGATGCAAAATCAGAAGCAAAATAACTGTGAAAAGACTGTAGTCACAATCTCATCTCAGCGACAACCAATGTCAAAAATTGTCTGCAATATGAAAATAAGAGGAATTCTTGTCAGATTCCAACTGAGATTAGGATGCGAACATTCTTATAAATATGGGAATTACGCCTCTGCTCTGGTGCCAAATATTTTCGAGCAGTGTTTTTGACAGAAGGCACAAGTTCTTGTGAACTCTATAGTCTATAGTCATCTTCTTATTACGTGGTCTACATAAGTCACTCAACATGTCAAGACAAGAACATTACCTTATCATTAACACGATTGAGCAATTATCGACCCTGATTGCTATTGATGTTGTGTCATAGAGTTCAAGTACCTTTATTAATTATGTAGTTACGATTAGCTATGCCTTAATTAATAGTGTGTGTTGACGCTTCTAAATTAAAGCCAGTCACTGCTAATTGATCAATATTCTTCATGATTGATGCACATAGTACATCGATAGATGCATTATGTAGGTATTGGTCGTCTCTTGTATGCGCAAAATTAAAATTCTGTCTAATATTTCTTACTAGCAGCGGCCCGCGGTTTCACCCGCAGAAGTCTTGAACCCGTGGGAATATCGGGATGAAAACCTATGTCCTTTTCCGGGACTCAAACTATCTCTATACCAAATTTTATCTAAATCGGTTCAGCGGTTTAAGCGTGAAGAGCTAACAGACAGATTGACAGACACACTTTCGCATTTATAATATTAACACATTCGCGTGCGGTGGTCACTTTTTCGAAACTTGTGATGGAGCACTGTTTTCCCCCATACATTTTTTTTGACGTTTATAAACGTTCTTTAATACCTCTATTTATTTCAGTAATTAACTATGATCAGAACGACATTATACGTCGACTTATGATGACATTCCGCAACATAGGTATAGTTGTAACTAGTCAAACAACTTGTGAATCTTATATAAACAACGTTTAGTACTTATTGTTATGCCCGAAGAACATGGTTGTGATGGATCCTTGCTTGTATTGTCACCTTTTTTATTACTTTTCTTTCTTCTCACTCGCTTTGTTTTGTTCATCTAAAACAATGGAATTTCTATAATTAGTACTAAAAACAAAATACTTTTATTGCTTAAATGTGAAAATAATTATTGTATTCCATATAATACACACACTATTATTTAAATTCAGTAAGAAATATGTGATAACTTACGATTTAAAAGTTTCGTAACTCGGGAGCTCACTTCACTGTGCACGTGGGTCGCGTAACGGTGCACAGCCCGATACCACAGTATGCAAGTTGACGACTATGTACGTTCTGCGTTTGCGGGTAGGTGTCTTTTTATGTGTGAGAAGCACCCACAAAACGCCTAAAATGTCGATGCAGTGTGACACTACGAATTCAAGATTTCGATATGTTGTGGCACTGTGACGTCACTATAAGAGTTTTATATGAGAAACGGACGTTTCCTTACGTACTGATTGATAGGGTAATATAAAATTTGACGTATCGATACGTTGTGCGACATCGTATCTCGATTTTTTTACGTATCCATACGTCCTGCACGCGAACGTGTTAAGTATGGAAGTATGGAATACTAAACTGTGAAACTGATCTTGATAAACTAGTTTTTAATTAGGTACCTATGATTATTACTGCTCGGTAGAGCAGTGGTAGCCCTGTGGTGAAGGCCGCCACTTACAAGTCATTAACGTAGGCCGTTGGCGCGAACTCCGACAGACGCTTTATTCTATGTAAATTTTTTATCACCACCTGCTCTTAAAATGGTGAAAGAAAACATCGTGAGGAATCCGAAATGTTCTAGAACAAAAAATTCGAAAACATGTGACATCCAACGACTGACCTGCTGTGATACAGTTTTCACTAGTACAGAGGTCAGTGTGAATTAAGGCTCCTTCAAACAGGCGCGACACGACATGCGACACAAATGCACCGCAAGTCGCGCAACGAGCGGTGCCTTTGTGGCATGTCGCGCCTGTTTGCAGGAGCTTTCAAGCTCAAACAACCGCATATTCACAGGTACTTATTAGACATACGTACTCGTTATTGTATTTTGTACTAGTAGACACAAATCACAGGATTGTTGTGACTTGTGTGTAAGGTTTGTTCTTTTAAATTAATATTGTCAATAAATTCAACAACGCGCACTAGGCCTGCGTAGATTATCGCTCACTCCTTCTCACCGAGAGGAGGCCTGTGTCCCAGCAGTGGGATAATTACAGGCTGATTTTGCTACTGCTCAGTTTGACTGCTGTGGAAAATTAATAAAGGTATGTTTATTTTATCTGGGTACCTACTTTTTTAAGACCTTTGAGTGAACCTAGACCCAAAAATTTAGGCCGCTGTAGCAAAAATATTGGGTAAATAATAAGGATTCGACCTTTTGTGCTTGGGGAATATTTATGAAATACTAGCTGTTACCCGTGACTTCTGTCTACGATCCAGTATGAAAAATAGCCTATGTCGTTACCCAGGTCATGGTCTATCTGTGTGCCAAATGTCTATCAGCAGCCCTGCTGTCCTTTCAGCAGTTTTAGCGTGAAAGCGTTACAAACAAACAAACAAACTTACTTTAGCATTTATAATATTAATAAAAAAAATTACGGACGATAGTTTAACGTGACAACGTCATAACAAAACATTAATGAAATTGCCGAACGCGGAGGCCGATTCGGCAGCGTTCGACATCATCTGTCTCTCATCGCTCGTTCCGCGCTCTCGCTTGCACTTCAAGCCGCCATGGAACGCTACAACGCTACAGAGCAAGGCCGCGAGGTAACGCTACATGAGTCATGTTTTTTCGTGTGTGCAGCCAGCTTCATCGATTTATTAGACGTTGTCACGTCAAAAAATATATATATACAAATAAAGTTGGGATTATCATTAGTAAATTGAGGACGAGCTAAATATTAAAGAAAACTAAGAAATAAAATATTTCGTGAAGGTCCCTAAAGTATTTAAATTTTAATAAGGATGAAGTTTACGAGCTACGATAAATGGATACAACAGTTTTATGTTCGTAAGGCACAAGACGGGGACTAGTCAGTTTTATTGCAACAGCTTTTCTTGAATACTGATTCGAGTGTATTCTCATTGTTGGATTCATTTTGATTGCTACATTCTGTTTGAATACAGATATAATTGACACTATAAAAGTAAAATAGGTATACTTTTATTACTAGTACGTTTTTTAACACTCTGATTGATTATTTTCATTAAAAGTTTCACAAATATCTACCTACTAGTTACCGTTAGCCTGCATATCCCACTGCTGGGGAAAGGCTTCTCCCCATGACTTCCATCTCTTTCGATCCAATGCTAAAGTGGACCACTGGTCGTTTGTTTTCTCCAGCTCGCCCCGCCATTTAATTTTTCATAGATAAATAAACTACAGGTCAACACTACGTAACCAGAGGTATGGCCCTTTTGTTGGCCCAAGAATTAGCATTGCCATTCAACGCGGCAATCCTGAAAGTCTTGGCACTTTTCCGGATGACTGCGATGCGGACGATTTCTTCGACACCTAAGTGTCCTTTTGTTTATGTAGTTATTTGTATAGTCAGTTAGTACTATTAATTTAGTACCTAGTGTTAATAGTTCAGTTAGTTGTTATACAGGGTTATTGGTAAAACATTAACAACTTCCTAGGAGGTCATTGTACTCATCATTATGAACAACTTTTGCTATGGGACCAAACCTGAAATAGCGAAAAAAAACTCTACACTAATGTTCGTTTAACTCGACAAAATGTAGGGAACAGCTGATTTTTTCAACGACCTCTTAAGAGGGTTGTTAATGTCTTAGCAATAACCCTGTATAAGCCTTTTAATGATAGATAGACACATTATGCAAATGTAATCATGCTTTGTGTAACGCTAGATGTCGGTAGCCAGCCGTTAAGCCGGCTGTCAAGCCCGCCACGCCCAGCCATGCCAAAGCCATGCCATGCCGTGTCCTCTGGGTGCAGCCAAAGCCACAGCCACAGCCTCAGCCAAAGCCATAGCCATGATGACGTCGGTGCAGCATACGATAAGGAGTAGTAGTATCAGAATTCTAACTTTTTGAACGACCGTTACTAAAAAGACCAAACTTTCAATCACAAATATTGTGAAGATTGTGAAGGAAATTGCTAATCAACGTGCTCAGAAACGTAAATAACGAAATGAATATTGTTGAAATGTCGAAATGAAAGGCATTGCGATCGTAAATGTTACGCAATCACCCCGCAGTGTAAACTCTTACTGGTCACAATCTCAATATGATAAAAAATTATGGAGTGAGAAAGAAGTTATATGTTATTGAGTTATGGAAACTTCTCAGCGAATTTTCTAGAAGCTAGAAGGAAGGACTGTTTTACTTAACATCGTAGCTTTACTATCTAAGTAGTAAAAATACACAGATTCAATGTGAATGGTATAAGCAATATAGCACATAAAACTAACAACAGTAAAAAGGCGGAGTGAACACAGTAAAATCTTCATTCTCTTTAAAGAGAAACTGGGACAAGTCAGGCAAGGCTTAAAATACTACTTATCGTAATATATTTCAGGTTTTATACCAGAAAGACCAACATTTACAAAGTTGGTCTTTAGGTTCTATAATAATTTGGTCTAATGAATCTGGAGCTCAGTTAATGCCAAATTAGCTTAGTTTGAACTCATCATAATAGTAATCAACATCCTACTAAATTATCAATCACTCTGCCTAGACTTTTCCCAACTATGTTGGGGCCGGCTTCCAATCTAACCGGGTGCAGCTGAATATCAGTATTTTACGTGGAGCGACTGCCTATCTAACTTCAACAGCCCAGTTACTGGGTAACACGATAACCCATGGGTAAGACTGTTTGTCAGAGTTTTTGGTGTCTGACTACCCGTAACGACTGTCAAATATCTAAGAATGATAGCCAGGACCAATAGCTTAAGGCGAAAGCGCCAGGGCAGCCAGCGAAATTTGTTTTTTTTAGGTTTTTGCAATTTGTTGGTCAGTATTAAGTTGTACGTTGATTAATATATAAATCTCTAAGACCACGTAAGTACAAAGAATAACTGTTTCATGAAATTATCATTCTTTGGACTTACGTGGTCTTAGGGAGTTGTGTTGATGACTTTAATGATTATAATTCTGTAAATACATGTTAGTTACGGCCGCGATTCATATATTAATCAACGTACAACTTAATACTGACCAGCAAATTGCAAAAAACGTAAGAAAATTTGAATTTCGCGGGCTACCTTAGCGCTTCCCCCTTAACGTGCTTTCCGAGGCACGGAGGGGTTTCGATGTGTAATGGATGGTCACCCATCCATGAACCGACCGCGACAAGCGTAGCTTAACCTTCGGTTGATCCGTGCGGCTGTTATCATTTAGCCACGAGCCTCCTTATCAAATTTAAAGTCCAACATTTGTTACACTAGAGACACACTAGAGTGCCTCTGAAACTCAAGGCATAGACAAGTAATGAGGTTACGTCTGGCGCAGATTGAAAGATATTTATTTTTTATTTGCTATTATTTACATACTATTTATTTATTTCTGTAACTGCCCGTGACATCACAGCGGGCCCTATCAGAATACCAGCGCTGCAACATTTATTTTTTAAATGTCGTAGCATCATGCTGAGATAGGAGCCTTTTGGCCTCGTATAGGACTTTCTGTTTCATTTTCCTTTTGTTACTTTTTTTATATATAACTTGGTTTTTTATTTTGCTGTATTTAGTTTAGTTTGTGATCTTCCTGTACGAGTCGCAATAAATACTTTTTCTTTCTTTCTTTCTTTCTTGTTATGTTTGCCATAGATTTTTATGCGTATAATGAAATCGGAAAAATAAATTCATCATCGTAATAAGATATCAGTGGAACATTAGCTAAAAAAATACGGCCTGACAGATATGAAATAACTGAAGTAATGTCTGCTAGTAAAATGTTTATGAACCTCTGTAATATCTCCGGACTTTATGGTATAACTTTTTTACCTTAATTAGTGTCTACAGTCTACCTAAGGCAATTTTGGTGTTTTATAGGGTTCCGTAGCCAAAGGGTGCCAACGGGACCCTATTACGAATCCTCCGCTGACCATCTGTCCCTCCGACCGTCCATCCGTCTGTCCGTACATCCGTCCGTCCGTCGCATCGTCTGTCTGTCATCGGGCTGTATCTCATGAACCGTAATAGTAGACACTATTGTACGAGTAGACAGTTGAAATTTCCATATAGTGTGTATTGCCATTGCCGCTATAACAACAAACCATAAAAATAAAACAATTGTACGGTGATACAGAACCTTTCGTGTGCGAGTCTCACTCGCACTTAGCTGGCTTTCTTTTCATGATGATGTTTCAGTCATTTTGTTATACACGGCTAAGGTAAGAGAGACCAGAGACCTTGATTAGAATAGAATAGAATAGAATACTCTTTATTATGTACACCATATAAATTACAGACATAAATATAGAAACTGTACAAAGGGTGGCACAATGGGCGGTCTTATCGCTAAGAGCGATCTTTTAAAGACAACCTTAGGATGGATTTAAAAAGGGGAAGGACAGACAAATATTGTAGGTAGTCCGCGGTGTAACATTAACATAATACAATAAATACATACATGTAGTATATTATACTAATCTAAATAAATATATACAGATACATATAAATATATCCATATAATAATAAACATGAAACAGGAGCAAAGAAAATATAATGATGTTGTTTACGGAGAGAGGAAGTGCTACAAATTTTGTTTTTACTTAAGCGTCAGGGTATCCCGCGAAATTAAAATTTTCTTATGACTTTCGCAATTTGTATCTTTAACAGTCGTTACAGGTTGTCAGAAGCCCGAAAGTTTGACAACCATTCTTACCAAGGGTATCATAATTACCCAGTAACTGGGTTGTGGAGGTCTGATACGCAGTCGCTCCATCACAAATACTGGTGACTGGAAGCTGACTCCAACACAATTGGGAATACCTACGGCTAGACAGATGATGAATGGGATAAATTACTAACAAAATAACATACACGAAACAACCAATGGATGCTACATTAAAGTTACCCTGCTGCGGTCAGTTTTAACTCCTTCGTTGTATGAAGTAGGCAGTTCGTTTTATAGTTAAAGGAAGTACTTACTTCGCTTCCTGTTGCCATAAAATGCCGTCTTTGTCAGTGAAAGGTAAATTCAAAATATCCGTAGCTAGAGAGTAGGCACTTGAACCAAAACATTGCTTAAAAACCTGTCCTACCTCAGGCGAGTTACGAGAAGCGAGTAGAACTAGCAACTAAAAATGAGTCGGCGAGGAACGAGTCAGCGAGTACGCGACGGCGACGAGCGATTATACTTGCTGGCTTTGAACACAGCGTAACTCCTCTGCGAGTGTTCGCTGAGCGAGTACTCTCTTTGATAGCTTTGAACTTCACAGACGTGAGGGCAACACGGTAAAATAAAAAGAAACTTATCTCAACTCAAACTTCAAGTAACTACACTACCAGTTGAGGATCCCAAAAATTCAATACAAAAAAATATTTTTTTTGTGTTATTATTATCATGTTTCGACTTGGCTGAAGGGCAATGAAGGTATTTATAACCTGACTTCGGCTTCGACTTGTTATCCTAAACTCACATTAAACGCTAACATTAACTACCAAACACAACTTTCATGTAAATCATTAGGAAAAACAAGTGAGTTTAATAAGGTAATATAAATGCTCGTACTCACTTAACCCTGTAACGGAAGCGGGCTATTTTGACGGGCTATTTGTGGTTGAGCCATAACTTAGTTTGTTTTATGATAAACGTCCATACCGCATCGATATGGGGAGGCTATTTTTAAAGATCCCCCGTAGACTTTCGATAGCCAGAGCGGAGGAACTATTAGCGTGATGTTTTTATACGAAACATTAATTAAATGGGGGTTAGATGAAAGAGAGAACAGCGATGATAATCTTTGATGATGAGAGGTTAAATGATAAAGAATAGTCGTTAACATTCAACCTCACACCATCAGCAATCAATGTCAGCAAGCATAGGCCTGCTAACATTTTTGTGGACCAAAATGACAAACTGCTTGTATTTTCTTCTCTATATCTACGCTATGGATATGATTGGTATAATTTGACGTAGGGAACGGGAAAGGGATGCTTGCTAATTCTTATAAAAAATATAATAAACGACTCATCCGCTCACAGGTACTTACTGGGCTTCCTAATTATTAACCCTTTGACCGCCACAGTCATGTATAGATGACAAGACAAAATGTGCCCAGCACGCCACGGTTCGACTACACGACAGACTTTGACGCCGAGGGCACGTTTTATTATTATTTGACGTGTGGCGGTCAAAAGGTTAAGCTCCGGTAATAATATAGTCTTATACAAAATTGATGTTATTTGTTTTATATACAGTCGTATCAATGTTAATATTACAGTCCGTCCGACGAGAGAATGCGTGCCTGACACCTGTCAGAGCGACAAATCTAGTAGCTAATAAAGATCAAATTCACAAAACATGTATTCGTTTGTATAAAACTGACAGGTGTCAAGAACGCAATCTCTCGTCGTCGGGTGCTCTATAGATATACGTAAAGAATAAAAGTATAATCCATCAGCTAGTTTATGGTAACATCTTGATAGTAACAGCGCAGTAGCAATAGTGTTACTAACAAAATGGACACCATGGTCTGAAATAAAAGTATTATTATTATTCTTTATTTATTTTTTAACAAACTTGTTACATTTTTAAATATTTTCTTATAAAAAACATTAAAAAAAAACATTTAAAAATATAAAAAATTGTAGCCCACCGGTATCGGGAACAGGGTCCAAGCTACCGGCGGTCAGGGCTCCAGAGAGAGGAACCTCCTAACAATGCGGGCCGTGTCCAGAAGTACCGCTCTCTGAATCAAGCCCTTGATCCAGCTGCCCAACGAGAGCCTCCTTAGGTGTTGGTCGAGGCTCTTGGCTATTAAGCCATTGGCTGTCACGACTATCGGCACAATGATCGCTGAGTCCACATCCCACATATCGACAACCTCGCGAGCCAAGTCAAGATACTTGATTTGCTTATCTTTCTCGGCTTTCACGAGGTTCTCATCATGCGGGACGGTTATGTCAACAATCATTGCGCGCCGCTCTGATCGATCCACCACCACTATATCAGGCTTATTAGCAATAATAGTCCTGTCAGTGATGATGGATTGATCCCAGTACAGTGTGATATGGCCATTTTCGAGAACTGGGTCGGGCGCATACCTGTAGTACGGCACCTCCGATTCCACAAGGTTGTACTGCAGAGCAAGTTGCTGATGGATAATCCTGGCTACAAGGTTGTGTCTATGCAAATATTCTCCGTTAGCAAGACGAGAACACCCGGAAATAATGTGACGGATTGATTCACCCGGACGGTGGCATGCCCGACATATGTCAACCGTACCATCCTTCACAATAAATCTCCGGTAGTTATTCGTCATCACAACTTCGTCCATAATTGCACAGACAAACCCTTCGGTTTCTCCGAAGAGTTCACCGGAACGTAGCCAGGCTACGGACGCTAGGAAGTCTACATCGGGCCCATGTAGGGCCCGGAAAAAGCGTCCGTGAAGCTCCTTACTCTGCCATACCTCCATGCGGTCGTTAGTGTCAAGCACTACAGGTTTGCGCCAGTTCTCTTTAGCCAAGGAGAGCGCGGTAAGGCCCTTGTCCACTGTTACAACATCTCGATGCATCCCCACGTCGGCTTCTAGGAAATATTCCCTGAGACTGCATATCTCACGATTGTGAAGAGTCTTAGCATTTAAGAAGCCTCGACCTCCACACTTCCGTGGGATATACAGTCTCATAACCGAAGAACGTGGGTGATGCATTCGATATGCCGTCAACAATGTACGGACCTGCCTATCCAGGGCGTCAAGCTCTGTTTGAGTCCATTTGAGTATGCCAAAAGAGTACATCAAAACCGGCATGACCCAACCGTTGAAGGCACGCACTTTATTTCCGCCTGATAAAAGACTGTTAAGTACTTTTCTCAGGCGGCCAAAGAAACGCTCCTTCAGCGATTGTTTCATGTCGGCAACGTTGATGCCCAGTGCTTCCGACATACCCAAATACTTATAGCTTTCGGTTGCTGAGAGGGATCTAAGATTTATGGAATCTGTGAGCTGGGTTCCCACAGACTCCACAATCCCCCCTCGCTTTACATGCATGACCGCACATTTGTCCACACCGAATTCCATTCTGATGGCGCTACTGAAAGTTTCAGTGACCTTCAATAGCTCCAACAGTTGCAAATCGTTGGGGGCAAAGAGTTTCAGGTCATCCATGTAAAGGAGGTGAGATATAACCTGACCACCTCTCTTCAACCGATAGCCTAGACCTGAATCCTCCAGCAGCGTGCTAAGAGGATTCAAGGCTAAGCAGAACCAAAGTGGACTCAAACTGTCGCCCTGAAATATACCCCGCTCTATCCTTATCGGCTCACTATTCCTCTGGATTTGCCGACATCCTGGATAGCGAAGGACTGTCCTCCATTGCCCCATACACGACATCAGGAAGGTGCGCAGGGTTGCATCAATTTTATACAACTCTAGCACCCTCATGAGCCATGTATGTGGCACCGAGTCATAGGCCTTCTTATAGTCTATCCAACATGTCGACAGATCCTTTCGGGAACGCCGAACCTGCTGGCTAATGGCCATATCAATGAGGAGTAGCTCCTTAGTACCACGGGACCCGTTCCTACATCCATTTTGAGAAGCAGACATAACAGAATTTTCGTTAATATGTTTATTTATTTTAGCTCTCAAAATGGAGGTAAGAACTTTATAGACCGTAGGAAGACACGTAATCGGTCTATAATTTTTGGGTTCCGCAGTACTACCCGATTTATGGAGCAGGTGAGTTATTCCAGTAGTCAGGAACTCTGGTAGCGACCCTGACTCTAAGGCTGACTGGAATAGGGCTGCCAAGCAAGCATGCGATCTTGTGAACCATTTAATCCAGAAGTTGTGCAGTCCGTCCGGCCCTGGTGATTTCCAATTTGGCAACGGACGAACTGCACAACCTACATCTTGGGGGCTGATCGTTATGGCCCCCATTTCTGTTATTGGATCGCATGCTCGCTCGACGTCCCGAGTCCACTCACCCTCGGTATGACTGACAGGTATCGACCAGATGTTACGCCAAAATGAACACATGGCGTTATCATCCGGCAGGCACACGTCAGTCACACCTTGGTCCGGTCGCTCCCATGCTCTGTAGACCCACCTTTCATCGCTTTGGAAGGTACGATTTAGAGTGTACCGTTCCACCCGACGCTTATACCTACGAATACGGTTTGCCCATGCATACACTTTCTGCTTCCAGAAGTCGATGCGCTCTGTGACACGGGACATGTAGTCTTGAGGACTGATATCAGTCCCCGCAAACGCCCGCCTCACAAAGCGCATCACTCGAGGGCGATTGTTGCCCTCTCGGAAGCAGATTAGTTTGCCGATGAACGCTCTGGCCCCAGCAATGCGTCGTTCAATCCTATACTGCCATGCCGGTACGGCTGGTTTCGGTCGTGTAGCTCTGTCATCCGGAAATTTGACATGAGCTACACGACATGCCGTTACAGCCGCGCAATACAGGATTGAATGAGCATCGGTGAGGTTTTCGCAGTTATCAAAATAGCTTGACAACTGCGAATCCAGAACAGCCACCAGCGCCCTATTTCTGTTATGCATGGGCAAACGAGGTAAGCGTGGTCTGAGTTCGGGTGTCATGAACCGATATTCTCTGATCGCACCCTCCAAAGTACTCCTCATCTCCTCACTGCACTGGATACTCACATTAGTAGCCATGTCATTACTTACGTCGTTTTCGCAAATTAATGGTGTGGTTGACTGTGGTGGTGCCACAGCCTGCGACGGCGCAGCAATGACACGGCTACTCTGCATTTCAGTCCGCAAGCGATCAAGCACGGTGTCATCCAACATACGATTACGCTGGATGACTCGTACCTGATCCGACAGTCGTTGTGCCGATACGTTGACAGCCGGCTCAAGCACCTGAAACAGAGAGAGCATCCGAACACGGTACGCGGTCAGGTTGTTTCCTCCCTCTGTAGCCCCATAGTATGAGCGCATGACGTTCTCGTTGATGGATTGCGTCCATCGCATGCGCTGCACACTTCCGCCGAGAGCTGGGACCCTATCAGAGGCCGGTGGGCCTCGAAGTCCTAAACCGTCCGGCGGCCGGCGTCCTCCCCGTCGACGAGCAGGTGGTGGCGTCGTGGGCGGAGAGAAATACTCGTCGCTCGAGCTCGACGCAACTGCCGCGGCCGGTGTCGTCACAACGCTCACAGTGGGGCTGGGTACCGGCGGCGACGAGGCGGAGCTGAGCGAAGAGTCCGGAGGTGGAAGGCGTGCACGTCTTGCGGCTGATCTTGTCAACATTTAATTGTTTGATTTTATTTTATCGGAGGCATTGATCGGAGGTGACATGACATATATTATGTCACCTCCGATTCGGCAGTTTTTGGTTAATGTTTCTTGTAATGTTATGGTTCATTGTAACTCCTTTAATGATATTGAAATTGACGATTTGGGCTATGGCTGTATAATAATATTTCACAATAATTATCAACTTATATTTTAAAAATTAATTTCATTGAAAATTGTTGAAAATGACAACTTGTTGACGTTGGTGTTGCCAGCGTATTCGTATTATTATTATTATTATATATTATAATAAGGGAACTTTCGGCGATACAGTTGATAAGTAGTAAAAAGTATTTTTGAAGAGCTTGCCTGATGTTGATAATATACGTAAAGAATAAAAGTATAATTCATCAGCTAGTTTATGGCAACATCTTGATAGTGACAGCGCAGTAGCAATAAGGGAACTTTGGGCGATACAGTTGATAAGTAGTAAAAAGTATTTTTGGAGGGCTTGCCTGATGTTGATAATATTATAGACGCAAGGGATATTAAGGTGCCACTAGTTGATATTTTTTTCATACAAATTTCGGGAAAATATTACTCCACTGCTTGACATTGTGCATCTAAAGTTAAACATCATATCGTTTGACTTATTATTATTTTTGTCTGTACGAAAACAGAATAGTAAAATAATAAAAAAGCCATTAAAAAGTTATGAGCCAACAAAGATTTGTTTTTTTTGCTATTGTTAACGTAACTTTGGGTGTAAATAAGTTATAAAAGAACTATAAAATCTTCAAAATCAAGTCCATACCAACAAACACACACAACAAACAAACAAACAAACAAACAAACAAAGCTCGGTTATCGAAGAGTTCAATAACCTTTATTTGTAATTGATTTATGCAGTGGTTTTTCATAAAACTCGATTTTCTGAAGCACTTCGAATTATTTACGCGCCTATCAGTTCGGAGCGGTGTTTCTGTGCGTGAGAAGTAGAAGTTGTTCGTGTAGACTAGCATCTAACTGCTCATCACTGATACTAGCTCTGGCGGACACGAAGCCAGGCGAGACAATTGCTTTTTGACCATGACCACCAGTGAGTTCAAGCTCGCGACTAGTTAACTCTTAAACTTTATCTCCAAGAATGAAAACTCTTCACCAGTCCATATGGTGTTACAGGTGGCAATACACGTTTTGGCTTATCAATAAAATGCAAATCGTAAGCTCAGGATATTTGTCAAACTACTGAAAATTTGCTTGTATACAAAACTAATTTTAGTAATGACATTACGACTGCTGCTCTCGAAACTGTTTTAATAACTTTGTTAATTAGGTGACTGGTCTCGACAATAATGGTGGTGTAATAAAAGAGTGATGGTTGAAGGAAATTGTGAATGAACTGAATCTTTACTCAGATATGTAACCTATTAGAGGGGCTTGTGGCCAAGTAACAGTAGCCGCACGGGTCGATCGATCAGGTTAAGCTACGCTTGCCGCGGTCAGTCCGTGGATGGGTGACCATATTCACATACCAAGACCCCTCCGTGCCTCGGAAAGCACGTTAAGCCGTCGGTCCCGGCTGTCATTCGTGGATCTTAGACAGTAGTTACAGGTCGTCAGAAGCCCGAAAGTCTGACAACCAGTCGTACCAAGGACTATCGTATTACTCAGTAATTGGGTTGTGGAGGTCAGATAGCTCTATGTAAAATACTGGTATTCAGCTGCATCCGGTTAGACTGGAAGCCGACCGTAACATAGTTGGGTAAATGCTAGGGTGATGATGATAAGGTATTTATTATGTACACTATACAAATTGCAGATATAAATGTAAAAATCTTGGTGACAGAATGGGCCTTATCAATAAAAAAAAACATTTATTTCTAGCAAAACAATAACAACCTTAGGAAGATATAATATATATTATGTATATATAAAATTATACAATTCAAAAAATAAAAATAACAAGATCTCATGACGGACGTATATGGTTGTTAGTGAGTAATTCACACTGACCTCCGTACGTACGTAAAACTGTAGTAAAAAATGAAAACGATACAATAGTTACTTAACCCATTCTCTGTCCCATGAATCACATGGTGATTCATGTATTTATAATTTATTATACATACATTACCAACTATATAGTGTAAATGACTTACTTACTTACTATAGGTACATATACATAAATACAAAAACAAAAGACACTTAGGCGTCAAAGTATTCGTCCGCATCGCTATCATCCGGAAACGTGCCCAGAAGACTGGCAGCATCAATCAACTGATTCATGCTGATTGTTTAACTATTATTATGTGTCTACACTGTGGACAGTAAAGGCTCCTTCAAACAGGCGCGACACGATACGCGACACAAAGGCACCGCAAGTCGCACAACGAGCGCTGCCTTTGTGTCGCGCGCGATTATATCGCGTGTCGCGCCTGTTTGTAGGAGCCTTAACCCTGTTAAATAGAAAATTCCTGATAAATGTGGGGTCGCAGTTGATTCCCTTCACAGTTTATTGGGTTTTGTCTATTACACAAAACTTCCTTTTCTTTCTTTTCCAAAGTGCCATGTTATGTAGTTGGCCAAACTGTGTCGTCTAGTCCAACTTTTTCCAACTAACTTTTCTGCTACCTACTGCAGCCCTTTTCAATGTTTCATCTTACACATGTTGGTACAGTACCCGGCGATAAATATTGTACATCGACCTTTGGAAAGAGACAATCGGCTAATTTCGGCTTCGTAGAGCGTTATCTCTGTCGCACGAAATACAAACAGTCCGGTATTTATTAGGAGATGTTAAAACAATTATGATTTGCTTCTTTTGATAATTATTTTTATTCTTTGTTTAAAATACAAAAAAAGGTAAAGGTCGATGTGCAATATTTATCGCTGGGTACTGTACAGTGCGTGCCACGTAAGAAGAGACTTGACCCCGCCACCCCCGCCTCTTTCCGCCGCCCCGATGACGCCCGGTGCGGGACGGGGACCGGGCGTCATCGGGGCGGCGGAAAGAGGCGGGGAGGCGGGGTCAAGTCTCTTCTTACGTGGCACGAACTGTACTTGATGACTGATGCCAGTGAAACTACCCACATCTATACATAATAAAAAACGAAGAGCTTAACCTGACCGATCAATCCGCGCGGCTGTTATTACTAACCTCATAATAATACCCCATAATAATAACGATCTATTCTATCTAATTAAATAATAAAGATCGAACCAAATTATTCTCGTTAAATTTACGGAAACCTAAATTATTCCATACACGTACGAATAAACTCTACTTATACTAACTCAATTCTTTGGTAGATAGAAGTAATAAAATGTTTCCTGTGGCCGTAAGACAAGGCGAACACACCCCGGACGTACGGAGAGATGAAATAGTACACGACAAGACACTACAAAAGGACTCTCATCACAGAACGTCTCATTATACTGACGCTTTGACCGTGAACGCTAGAGTTTACGTGAAGTGACACAATCAAATAAGATAATTTTATTTAACAGGCAAACTGCCTTCTTAATAACGTTAGCGTTGTTTGATCAAACTGTTTTGTTTGCTTCCAGCGTTTGCTTAAAAACCCCGAATTATATTGTGAAATTCGAAAGTAACTCTGTACATATGTCTGTTTGTCTGTTAACTTTTCACGATTAAACGGATTTCGATTAAATTTGGCACATGGCCAGACCAAGTCCATACAGCCACTAAGACCACGTCCTGCACCCTAATTACGAAGTATCAATCACAATCATCATCATTTTAAAGGATATTGCTAATACATTGCTTCATATGCTCGAAAAATTGTCTACTCAACAACGTAAATAACGCAATGAATGTTGTTGAACTGTCAAAATATATGCCATTGCTACTGATAGTGTGTTTTGCAATTAACCCGCTGGGTTGGGACATATCTGATACTTTTTATCCCGGTAGGATATTCCCGAGCTACAATTACCGACCCCGAAGCCATTAAAACCGGTATATAATATATACATATTCAACCGGTAGAAATAATGAACATTATAGTTTGTAGGTAGGTAGTGTGCAGATTGTCTTCTGATCTTCCTGAGATAGGTTTAACTTTGGTAGGAACTTGGAGTTTACTTGAAAAGAAGGAGCTTTGGACCTTTGGTGCGAAGTCGAGCTTGACAAACAGCAGAAGCTTTTCTTCTTAGTTTTCCACTTTAAAGAAAAACTTACTGTGGCAATCTTGAATCTTAAGAATCTTTCTAGTACCGTGAACTAAAGACGGTGTCAGACATAATTATGTAAAGGGTTTCTTAATATGACGTTAGCAGCTCAATAGAAGACGATTCTAGTTAAGAAAATGATGAGGGCAATGTTCTTTAATATATTAAGAAGAAATATAGAATATTAGAAATAATGTAGATACATACAGACAATCTAAAAATACTTGTCATTCTGGGTCATTTTCCTGTGAATTTAAATATATTTTCTGCTGCTTTAGAATTATCTTCCACGTAATACGATTTGATGATTTTACTTTTCAGGAGAAAAAATAATTTAAATGATTTCTGCTCTACAAACTTTTATCGTTTAAATTCAATTAAGTTTATTTATAAAAAATAAGCTGTTTTCATCATATTGGAACACGTAAAAAGGACGTAATTCTTTGAGCTGTATCAAATGTCCCAATAAGAGTCGGAACAAAAGAGATAATGCGGGACTAAAATATTGAATTTGTCTCTAATTGAGTTGGTACAATGCCAAAATTATGTGCTTTTCTCCTCCAAGCGAAATGAGAGTAACAATAAGTATGTTGATATAACAGTTTGTTTGGAATGTGTTCGTTGTCATCAACCCTCGACACAAGATAAGATCTTCTGTGATGGTATTAGTAGATATTTGTTTTATCTATTCATGTACACAAAGATAATACAATAATGATTATGAATAATACAATATAAACCACACAAGAATAATACAAACAATTGTATAAGAAATGTAGTTTCTTTTCCTCGAACAAGATTTCCAAAATTGATTATGGATTCATCAATGTTGGACGGAACAGAATAACAAACTTCTGGATTTTTGTTGTCCGACATTTTCTGTACCTAATGCTCATCAGATAACATAATTACAGAAGCTTGTAAAAGTTTCGTGTACATAATTGATGGAAAGTGGGTCATTGATATTGTGTTCGGCGATTCCTATGTGATCTGAATTCGTCAGTACTTCAAGAATAATAAAATAAAACTTCTTGATTAGGTATTACTTAGAAAATTATCTTTCATTTCATTGTGAAAAATGCTGGAGCAAAAAATGTGGATGATGTTTTCAAAGAAGTACCTACTTAATCAGAATGGATAATTAATTACGTCTTCAAAACACTTTATGATTTTTTCGTGAATTTGAGACGTTTTGGTACTGAAATTTAATTAATTAGTTTCGCGAAATACATTGAAATTGTGAATTGAAATAACATTACATTATTTGACTAATGTTTTGTAGCTCTTATTTCGATTTCCATACCACATCTCCCAATATTTTCTCTAAACAGTTCAGAAAAAAATTTGGGCAAAAGTATTTTGTATGTATTCCAAGAACCCTTCGAGGAATAAAGTAATAGTGTTTGTCTGTGCCTACGTAGACGGTACTAACGGAATCGGCATATCAGTTTCTTTTTCAGGATTTCTGAAGCATAAATCGAACGATTTGTCTCCCTAAAAAGATGTAAATCTGTATTTTGCCCCGGGTTCTATGAATTATTTAGGTACCTACAGTAGACGAATTTAGATAAATCACAATTGTATTTCATAAATTGCGCTTTTATAAGTCCTAGCTGTCAAGGATGTTCTGATACATAACGGGTATAAAAAGCCGCTTAATTTAACCGAGATTATTGAGTCTCGGTTAAATTAAGCGGCTTTTTATAAGATATAGAATTTATTTTTTTCTGCTGTACCATACCTGGAAACCTGCGTTTATTCTGTAAAATCTTTCCGCGCTAACTTCGGTGAACTGAGTTTGAGGTGCGCTGTCAGTTATATGAATCCTTAGCATCAGGTGGATTGACAGCTCACATCAAGCTCTCTTCACCTAAGATTTCACGGAGAGATTGTCACAGAATAGATCGACAAGCTACGGAGATATTGAAGGTCAAAGATTAAATATTTTTTGATGCCTTTATCCGGAATAAGTTTTAAATGTTATAACTCTCACCATCCCTATAATGTTGCATGCACCCATTAGCGCAATGTTTTGCTTGCGTTACAATAAGATGCGCCAAAAATATACACAAATACAGGTTCATAGTTTGATGTGCAAAATGCGTAAAAGATAATGAACTTTTCATTATCTTTTACGCATTTTGCACATCATTTTATACCCTGTGTAAAACATAATGTATCAGTTGGATTGCTCCAT
This sequence comes from Luperina testacea, assembly GCA_927399505.1. NCBI lineage: Eukaryota > Metazoa > Arthropoda > Insecta > Lepidoptera > Noctuidae > Luperina > Luperina testacea. The sequence continues at coordinate 7,720,417 of OV656768.1, read as the reverse complement.
TCATATCACTTTACACATTCCTTTCAACGAAAAGGAAAGGAAGCTATTTTGTTTCTAAGGAATGTTTGAATGGATATTTCGCCAGTGTGAGCCCCACGTCATAATTGGTTCTCATTCTATGCAGAATCGGAACTTCAAAGCCCGACATCCGTTTCCAAATTATATTTTATTGGAGATTTCAGCGTCAACAACACGAACAGAACGATCATGCGAATAAAATTTCTGAAAAACCATATTAAAAGAGTTGGGACTTTTCATTAGTTGATTAGAAAAATGTAATAAAACTACTGTATCCTAACTTGATGTTGTTAAGACTATTTTTGTAAGTAATTTAAAAAAATGTGAAGTCTTCACACATAATGTGGCTAGAAACTGGTTGATTTATTCAACTTTTTTTTTTAAATCAGCAATTCGAAATTTCATGTTACTTTTTGAATATTCTTGCTTATTCATGTTACTTATCAGAAAATGTAACCAAGTTTCATATTTAAATGACCACGTTTGTTACTAAATATGAAACTTAAAATACTTATTCATTTATAGAATTTTCATTCATCATAAATTCTAAAAGATACCCATAAATAATGTGCAAGCTTAAAATACTCATAAAAGCTTTCATAGAGCTTCACAAAATTATTTTCTTCATTCGTCTTGTTCATGTAATTTGAGCTTAGTAATAAATATACCTACTGAAAATAGAGGCATTCAAAAATACACAAAGAAAAAGATAAAATGAACGCTTAATCACTTTAAACATAAACATGAAAGCGTCTTAAAAAATCCAGCTGCCAGTATGTTAAACCTGTTAGATGCTGAACACATATTAAGTAAGACAGAATAATCACACAATACCCAAGTACTTAATCCAAATATTTAACAAAGCACGAGTTCCATAAATCTAACATTCTGAATCTGATAAACAGCTAGTTTGCAAGGGAATTTGTCAAATGATATCTCTTATGTTACAACCCTAACTTCTGCAGACATTTTAACGAGTGTTAGACAAACTTTAATATATGTATGATGCTTTGCACAGACACTCGCAATTTAACAAAAGCTGTTTTCAGACTAATACCTACTTAGCACCGTTTAGTTTTCGCTAAACGACTTTTTCTTCATATCTATTTTTTTGGCTTCAATGCAATCCTTGATTACTCTAATTTAAACAGTTTTTGCTCGAAAGGTTTTGCTCATTGAATTCTGTGGAAGTTTTCGTCTCTTTTTTTCTTTGAGAAAAATAAGTTTAATACGTATCAATGTGATTTCAATATTGGTGGAAGACCGTTGGCTTAAACTCGTAAGTAACTGACATAAAGATAATTGTTGTATGAAATGTATCTAAGACATGGTGCACACTATGCGTCATGCGACTGCGAAAGCTTAATTTTTTATTTATTTATTTATTTTATTTATTTATTTTATAATTTATGTACACACAGTAAAATACATAGGGACATGACATGATTATAAATTGAGTACAAAGGTAAAGTAAGAGTGAACAGGCTTCTTCTGGGTAAGCTCACTCCGTCGTAGACTGTCTCTGTCATCTCTGACCTAGACTAGAGTCAAGAGCAAACCCATTTCAAATAAAAAAAAAAACACTTGCTCGACCCGGTAATCGAAAGGATTTTAGTCCAAACAATAGATTTTTTGTAAATAGATAATGGCTTCATTTTGCAATAAATTATCAGCGTTGTGTCATCGAGTTTCTCTTTGTTTTCTATGCAGTCCGACGGTCACCGCGCTTTAGGTGATGTAGTCCCCTAGTCCCCTTAAATTTATAATATGTAGAGAAGACATTGTCAAGCGCTTGCCGGCTCCGATAAAGCGTCCGTTTACGTAACGTTACGTTGATATGCGCTCTGTGACTTTCAAAGGGATTTGCAGAAAGGCTTTAGGTTTATCTGTGGAACGAATTTTGCTGATATTGTACAGTCCTTTTACATTTATTTTACCTCTGACAGCAGCATTCGAAAAGCAACATTATTGCAATGACAAAAAGATCATTTTGATTTTGACAGACTTGGCGATGGGAGCAAACCAATAGCAACCTTATTGCCACAACAGTATAGATCATTGTGATTTTGCTTAAGTAAGTGTAACCGACTCCATTGTGGAGTATTTTGTGTCTGTAATTGAAATTTAGACCGTTTTGGAGTAGCTTTTTCAATTTACATAACATCACGCCTGTAATCCCCTAAGGGTTAGGCGGAAGTGTAGGTACCTATACTTAGTAATACATCCACATGTAACAGAGGGCGTGCGTATGGCCATCAAGGCTCCGGGCTCCTACTGAGAAATTCCAGATGGAAAGACCCAATAACACCTGCTCGAACCGGGAATCGAAAGGAACTGGATTCGAAAAAAAATCGTTACCGTATTATATCGTATTGTAATTATTACGTTACCGCTAAAACATTAATTATTTTTAAACATGTAAGACCCTAGTATACTTATTCAAGACGGTAAACATACCTAATTTGTTACGGTTTTGTCATTTTCCGATCGATTTATTTGTCTAAGACATGAGTATATACATATGGCATGTATGTTACATTAAATTAAATCACAGTCATGTTTGCCCAACGGCGTATTAATTAATCCATATTAATATTATGAATTAGAAAGTAACTCTGCTTGTCTGTATGTTACTTTTTCAAGCCTAAACCACTGAACGATTTCGATAAAATTTGGCAGAGAGATAGATTGCATCCCGGAGAAGGACATAGGATAGTTTTTTATCGACATACCTCGCGGGCGAAACCGCGGCCGGAAGCTAGTTATAAATGTATCCATTATTCAAAGCAATTAACATTACAAATTAGAACATTAAAATATACTACAGTATAATGTCATCAACTCAATATAGAAAATGTATAATAAAATAGCCATTTAAATGTCAAAGTAAATAGGAAGAAAATCTAGAATTTTACACAAGTCAGAATAAATGATTTATTGAAACAAAAAACAAAACGCCTAGCTTGAACCAATAAAAGATGGGTACAATAAAAAGTTATTTATTTCCTTAGAGATCGTTTTTTGTCACGTCCGTAAAGAAACGATAAATCAAATATATTTATTTGGGCCATGCTCGTCGAGCTGGTCAGAATGGAACTAAGATGGAACTGGAAGACTATCAATCAATGGCTCTTCTTTCTTCCAACAGATTTAGAGTACTTTTAACGTTATTAATATTGTCGGCACGTAAACCTACAAGAAGGCAGCTATGAATGAACGGTAGTAATGGGGTGTAGTATATTTGTGATATGTATGGGTAATTAATAGGCTGATATTATTATTATACAGGAGGTTTTTTAATCCCTAAGTACAAAATACACGGTAAGACTTGTTGTCAGACTTTCGGGCTTCTGACGACCCGTAACGACTGTCGAAGATCCACGAATGACAGCGGGGACCAACGGCTTAACGTGCTTTCCGAGGCACGGAGGGGTGTTGGTATGTAAGGTCACCCATCCACGGACCAATCGCGGCAAGCATAGCTTAACCTAATCGATCGACCCGTACAGCTGTTATAACTTAGCCACAAGTCCCTTCGGGATAACGTTTAAATATGCATACTTATAAACGATTCAAATAGATACTCTATTTGAATCGTTTTAACCAAATAGATACTCTATTTGAATCGTTTTACCCAAGAAGCTTGAAAATAGCCTCCGCAAATTTTTAAGCATTGATAACATTATAAGTATAGCTGACCTCTTATTCTATTAAAACTCCGTACTACACCAGGCCAGCTCAAGGTCAAATTGCTACCACAAACGCGCATTTGACTATACCTAAGTACACCCGGAGCGCTCTCGGCACCAAAAATCTGCATTTTATTATGTTAGAAAGTTAGGTGTACGATTTTTATATTTTAATTAAACTTTTATAAAACGCGCTGTTTGACAACATTTTTACGAGAAAACTCGATGTAGGTAACCACAACATCGTTTTATTTCTAAAGCAGAGAATTCTGAATTTGACAGTTTTAATCTTAAAGTTAATTAACAAATATGGTAAGTGAGCTTCTACTGAACATTAATTACGCTATGAATTTCATTTTTATAGTGAGTGGACCTGGGATTAACCTCAATCACGCCTGATGGAAAGCAATGAATGAAGTCTATGATGAAACGAGCGTGCCCAGAAGATTTTTTTTTTAATTTTCTTGTTTAACAATTTACATTACCACTTGATTTATCATACCCTGATATAGTCTTATAAATTGTAGGTTTATACAGAGTTATAAAACTGACACCCAAGCTAAGATTGAACTTGTGTTATGGGTGTCAGGGCTCTCAAATTAATACCAGGAAGACAAATATAAGTTCGGAAATTCATCTATAGACCGAAAAATAAAAATATAATTTAAACTTACTTTTTTTTCTTTTTGATTAGTTATTTTGTTTTTGTATACAAAAACAAAATAACTAATCAAAGAGAAACAAAAATAAACCATCTGTATAGTGTTATTTTATGTATTGTGTCGTAATAGTGTTGTATAGTGTTGTGTTGAATTGAGTTGTGTAGTGTAGTGTTATGATGTGTTGGAAAGGTAAGAGTAAGTAAAAGGAAGATGCCTGTTTACTCTTGCGTTGAAGGCTGATGGGCGGATGGGAGGGAATACAGATGCTGGCCGAGAGTTCCTCTCTTTGGCTATGCGCATAATAAATGTGGAGGAGAAACGCTGAGTACAAAAAAAAATTGTGAACTTAATACTCCTTGGTTTAACATTTACCCACTTAGCTTTAGGGCCCTGCATTCGAAAATGAATGAAATTTTTTCTTGTATCTATGGCCAAAACGAATTGAAGTCTTTTCTAAATAAAAAGTATTATTCAATCTAAAACTGCTGATCTTAATCTTTTATTCGATTACTCTATACGTTTTAAAGTAAACTTCATTGAATTACTCATAATCATTGCGCCCTGATACTTAAAAAAAAACATAAAAATAAATAATGTCTGCCATTTTTTTGTATCGAGAAACTTTCATTGTATCGTGAATTTTACATTTAGGTGTATATTTCTTGACTAAAGGCTCTCTCAGCCAAGCGCGAAGCGAATGGTAGAACAATTACTATGGAAACTTCATGAAAATTATTCTTCCAGAATCGCGTCACGCCTGTGTTGTGTATGTTAGCATTTAATGAAGAAACATATACCAAAATGCTAAATCCCTATTCCTTATATATACTTGAAAATGTACACTATAAAGAATAAACACGTTTTTCAATACATCAATCATCTTATGTAGAAAGTAAGTTTTACCACAACACCTACTTACGCGCTGCCGAATTTAAATCGAAGCGATGCAAGAAATAAAGACGCAGTTTGATGATTCATAGCATGCCATCATTTAAATGCATGACAATGATTTTGTGTTTGGAATAAATTGCGATAGCCTGTGTAAGAATATGCTTGTTACTCAATCACTTCGTAACTGTTGAAAGGATTAGGACGGGATTGAACGTAAAATGTAGACTGATTCGCAACTTTAGCTAGGGTAGGAAAGCGGTTCCGGTATAGTTATTATTATTAATAACCAGCAACATATACTTACAGTTTGCACCACACATACAAATTATCGGTCAATAATATTAATTACACATATGATAAAAATGTGATTACAATGATAAAATTAGGTTAAATCGCATAAAATGAGGAAAATTTTGATAAAAGTCGATAAAATTAGGAAAAAATTAGATCTGTCATTTTCACCAGTATATGACGTTAAGGTGCCAAAAAGTGCTCTACTAAGTACATACATATATTTGGACAGCTGTTATTAAGTGACCGTTGTCCGTTTTCGAAGGAAACCAAACCTTTACTAAAAGAAAATAAATAACGCATAAATATAGTTTCGTTAAAAACTTAAACGTCATACAATATTATTGTGTGGGTAAGTAGGTACATATTGATCCCTAGTAAACAGTTTGTTTCGTCTGCAGTAAAATCAATATTGATCATATTTATTGATCTTGCCTTATCACAAGAAACAATACCTATTATGACTTTAGTCTTTAATACACTACGATTACTTGTTGGTGTGAACTGCTTCTCGTAACTGCAATTATCTACAGTCTATTTTTTTTTCGGGATGGGAAATCATCAAATGAGTCCCGCTCTGGGTGGAGCGGAAGGGAGTGTCAGACTCTTACTGACTAAAAACCCACCCGTGTTCCTTCCTTAGCCCTTTATGTTTCGGGCTAGCGGTAACCCTTTCGGACAATCCCGCGGACCCGGCAGGCTTCGGCCCTGACGGGCCCCTTTAGGTGATTCTGACATCTCTTTGAAGCGCGCGTAGAACACTTACGCGCCGTCCGCCACGGGCCTGGTTCTGATCGGACGGTGAGCTACCCATTACTCTCCGTTCGCAGGCCCGCGCCTACGGTGGCCGGGAGTCGTCACGCGGCTCCCGACGCCCAGAGCGTCTCCCGCGGCGGCTGGGACGTGAGGCTCTGTCTCTGAGTCATCCGCCACCTTCTTCGCTAACATGACTGCTTCGCAGAAGAGGTGACTGCCTCCAATTCTCTCTTGCTGCGGACCAAGACTTGCACCAGGGCCGGACGCGATAGGTCGCCGCCGCTGCCGATCGCCTCTACGACACATTTTCATTACATAATTACATAGACACTAAGTGTAGTATCTATTATTTTGGATATATGTATGTGTATCTATTTTAGTGTATTGTATACATAATATTTGCGCTAACGACAGCCCCATTTTATGTCCAGGAAAATCACTGTCAATTCGAAGGTTGCCTGGTAGAGATCGCAGAAAGCGATAAAGCCGTCCATTGTATATTTTGTTGTGTTTGATGTATTTTTCTGTTGTACAGACGCCAGCACATCAAGCTACCCGAAAGTGTCAAATGTCCCCAATCAACTTTGAATCTTATGCTTTAGCAATAAAGTTGAAAATCTATTAAAGAAATTTGACAGATTGTAGTAACTTGATGTGCTGGCGTCTGTACAATATGGTGACTGCTAGCGTCGACCAGGACAGGAATTAAAAGCTCTTCTTGTGGACCGGCCGAAATGCAGTTTGCTGTGCCAAGGTCGCTGATGAGGCTGAGGGTGATGACCAGCTCTGTGCGTCCGCTGCATGCTGGTAGGCAGGATACCCGTTGAAGCAGTGGATGCTGGCTGGCTGCGTAACTCGCCACTCGAAAGCTTGAAGAAGTGATGATGATGACGTCACGCTTAACGGGGGTGTTTTGGAAAGTATTTGAAGAGAGAATTAAAAAAAAGTTGTTTGAGCCACTGTAGCTAAATTGGGTCACCCTGTATTTAGCAAAGTTATATAAAGACTCCCAAAAATTTTTAAAAGTATCCTTAATTAGAAGTTATAAATAAAATACATAAAAAGGAAATTAGGTTGAATCTAAGTATAACTTTAGTAGTTGAAAGTTTCAGCTGATTGTCTTGCCTGGGGCGCGGTTGGAAAGTCGTCCTTATTAAGAGAACTCCCAAACAAGCGCAAGTAGCACAATTTCTATGAATACTTCATAAAAACTGTTTTACTAGAATCGCGTCGCACCGCCAGTAGAGAGAAGCTTGTGGCTAAGAAATAATAGCCGCATGGGTCGATTGATCTGGTTAAGCTACGCTTGCCGCGGTTGGTCTGTGCATGGGTGACCATCTTTACATACCAAGACCCCTCCGTGCCTCGGAAAGCACGTTAAGCCTTTGGTCCCGGCTGTCATTCGTGGATCTTTGACAGTCGTTAGGGGTCGTTAAAAGCCCGAAATTCTGACAACCAGTCTTACCAAGGGGTTTCTTATTACCCAGTAACTAGGCTGTGGAGGTCAGATAGGTAGTCGCTCCATCTAAAATACTGGTACTCAGCTACATCCGATTAGACTGGAAGCCGACGACTAGGCGTGATGGCGTCGCACCGTCATATCATCCCTGTCTGCGGCCTTGAGCAAAATATCATACCAATGTCAGAACGCATTGTTTATTGCTTAACAAAAATTAAGGACTGATTTTTCAATCGTCAGAAGGGGCCGTTCTCGTAAGTTTAGGAACGAATGTCTCAACCTGTCAAAAATAAATCTAATTTCCATTTTTTTGACATTGTTTGTCTCTGAAATGAGATTTCGACTTGATTTTGAACATTTTTATTTACGAGAATTTATTGGCCTTCAAATAACTTTTATCTGAAGAATAAATATGGTGGTTTAACGTTATTTTCTATTCAAGTACCGACAAACCGTCATATTTTATTCATCTGATGAAAGTAATCTCACGATTGAAGTCGGCTCTGAGAATTTTGTATGTTTCATTCTTCACTAATAAGGAGTGTAGATACTCTTCCTAATATGATTATCGTTTATCGACCCTCTCGTATTTAACGAGAGTTGTCAGAGATTTCAAAACCTAGTAAGGGACACTTTTTACAAAAATCGTTTTATTGCATAATCTTGCTAACCTAGAAGGTCTCTACCAAATACAAAAACACCAGCATTTTAAACTTACATAAAAGAAGATATATTATTTCAAGAATCGATACCTAGTAAGTGCACCATTCACTCCCTAGTGACCATTTTAAAACCTTGTAAGTCACTTTAACCAATTCAAAAGATAAAATCCTAGTTTTGAATCCACGACAGACTACCAGTACTTACCAGTACTTGCCAGTACTAACCAGTACTAACCAGTACTTACCAGTACTTAATCAGCCTACAACGTTACCACTGTTGGGACACAGGACTCCTATCTGTGAGAGGGAGTGGGCTATAGTTCACCATGCGGGCCCAGTGCGGGTTGGTAGATGTCACATGTCTTCGAATTTTTGGTTCTAGGACATGTCGGTTTTCTCACGATGTTTTCCTTCACCGTACCACTACTTACTACAGCTTCATTACAATAGGCAATGTCCTAATGTTGTTATCGTTTCCTCTTGCCTACTCTATTCTAAACAGATCCCATCTCAAACAAACCCCTGACCTTAGGGCGTACTCGTTAGGATAAGTACCACTAGGTAAATATGTTTAGGGATTTACTAGCTTCTAAGGAATCGTTTGGGTCCAAACGTTATCCGATAATATTGATTAAGCACTTGTGGGACTTTGGTATTGTTGGTAATAAGATTAAGGAGGTCTAAAGGGTTTGCAGCTTATACTGACATTTACATAAACAGTTACGTAGGTATCATAAAATGTCTTCCAAAATTCAGCATGTCATTGTATCAGAAAGATGTAATGGAGGGTGGATATAGACATAGATGTATTATATTTCTATGGGTATAAACCATGAACAACTTTCTCCATGGGACCAATATCGTGATTGCGAAAAAAAAATTCAACCATACAAAACTTCAATACTTACTCGACTCAAATGTGACATTTGAGTCGAGTAGGTATTGAAGTTTTGTATGGTTGAATTTTTTGTTTTCGTGACAATCAAATGTCAAAAATTTTTTAAAATGTAGGCAAATTAATAGTAGATTATGCACCGAGGGGCTAAAGTTGTGTCTTATGTCACGGGCGTCTGTTAGTACTATACTGCCAATTTAGCTGAGCATGTGAGATTCCAAATTCATATCACATTATTGACCAGCGGGTCATAATGAAATCCAGTACAACATTATTGACCGGCTGTGCCCGGGGGCACAGCCGGTCAATTAAAAAACCTTAACCTAAAGTGAGTCATTAGTGGCCGGGGCCACTAATGACTCACTTTAGGTTAAGGTTGCTTGACATATAATTTGACATTTTCGAGCAGGTGGTGTGAAAAATTATTTTTGACACATTGAGACTGAAATCAGACTGTGTTCGACCAGTAGATAAACGAAGTAGCTTTTTTTAAATATCAATGATGTAAAATTACAAATACAAGTGTAATTTTCATAAATAGAGCACAGTACATATTTCATTTTATCGCAAGCGCATTAGTATGCCATGTTTTCCTTTAACATTTGATACTGGTACAGTAATAAATTATGTACATATGTTTACAAAACATTTCGCCAAACGTCCGGTAGCAAAATCATTGCGTATTTCTGAATCAAATTATGTTATATATTTTATTCGCTTCAGGGCTGATTTTGTTCAAGTCAGATATCTTTTACCTGTGGAATAAAATTGACGTCTGACAGTTCTAGTATGGAAAAACTGTCGAAAATTCAATTCTCCAGATAGGTATTATATTCTAGGTATAAAAGTTTTGGTGGAATTTTCCCTCACGAGAAAACTCTATTATGTGTACCCAATTTATTTACCTTTTTGTAGACAAAGCGGTTGGACGACGATTTCATCTCGGCGAGACGGCGAGATTATCGCCGCGATTGAGGAAGGCTTTAAAAAAAGGTTTTTTCTAAGACGACGCACTGACCGACAAAGCCAACACTAGACCAATCTTTAAATTAAAAAGAGTTAATTAATAGAACATTAAAACAATAAGTACTTCATAAATGTTACTAGAATAACTCATCATCTGCCTGGCCTTTTCCCAACTAAGTTGGGGTCGGCTTCCAGTCTGACCGGATGCAGCTGAGTACCAGTATTTTATATGGAGCGATTGCCTACCTGACCTCCACAACCCAGTTACTGGGTAATACTATACCCCTTGGTAAGACTGGTTGTCTGACTTTCGGTCTTCTGATGACCCCTAACGACTGCCAAAGATCCACGTGTGACAGCAGGCACCAACGGCTTGACGTGCTTTGCGAGACACGGAGGGGCCTTGGTATGTAAAGATGGTCACCCATCCACGGAACAACCGCGGTAAGCGTAGCTTAACCTGCTAGTACGACCAGTGCGGCTATTACTTAGCCACTGGCTTGTTGTAACTAGAATATAATTATATGGGGAATAAATACACGTAAACACCCTTAGAGGGTGTAACATCATAAGAAAAAAAAGTTATTCTGAACGTAATTTTATTTAGACATTTAGGTGTTTAAATTGTGAACAAAATCTTTTATTTATTTATTTATTTTATTTTACCATTTATGTACACACATACATATATAAACAGACACAAAAAAAAAACAGAACAGAAAAATAGGTACAAAGGTGATGCTTATTTCATAAGGTAATAGGTAATACGGGCTGGTGTCCGCAACTCCACGTCAATGCGCGTATTTTGCGTTTTCATAAGAAATCTCTTCCAGCATACCTGCGATAGGACAATAAATAGGTAGAGATGTAGACAGCGTGTGAAAGAGTAAAGGAGACAAAAAAGAAGACATACAAATATATAAGAATATACTTCCATACATACAAATAAAGATATATACTTCTAAAATAAATATCACTAGAATGTTAATAAAAATTAAAACGTAATCAAAAAAATAAATACATACACAACTATGATAAAGTGGAAAGATAGTGTTCTTTTACTCTTCTTTTAAAAACTGCAACAGTTTGGCAGTCCCTAATTTCAGGCGGTAGTGAACTCCACAACCGCACCGCGTGCCCTGTGAAGGAATAGGAGTAGAAGTTGGTGGAGTGGGGAGGCGACTTAAGAAGGTTTTTAAGATGACCTGTGTGTGACCTGCAAGGCGCATCTGAAGGACGGGCGTAGGAAAAACGCTCCCGCAGATAGGATGGTATTTTAGGATTGTGAAGGAGATTGAATAGCAGATACAATATCCGAGAGTTCCTGTGAAGTCGAATGGGGAGCCACTTGAGTATCTTGCGAAAGTTGGAGACGTGATCATACTTTTTAAGGTTAAAAACAAAACGAATATAGATATTTTACAAACGCTCAAGTTTATTTAAAAGCTCCTCGATGGCATTCAAGTAACAGGCATCGGCGTAATCAATAATGGGCTAAATGAGGGTTTGAGCAAGAGAGATTTTGGTGTTCAAAGGCAAGAAGCCCTGGAGACATTTCAACGAATGGAACGTGTAGTGCACTTTGCAACTGACTTGTGCTACATGAGCAGTCTACGACAAGTAAGAGTCTATGGTTACCCCCAGGTTTTTAACCGTATGAGCGTATTCAATCTGAACTCCATTCAAACAGAGTGGAGACAGCGACGCAACATCGAGCCTATTCCGCATATACCTACTGCCGATCATTATGGCCTGGGATTTCCTAGGGTTGATTTGCAGTCCAAATGACCGCGACCACTCACTAATCAAATCCAGGTCACTGTTCATGGCAGAAACAGCGGCTTTCTCCATTACTTGATCGTGAGTTTCTTGGTTGTAAAATTCTTTTTAAATCTTCCTTTTAATATTAAACCAAGAAAACTTCTTCGTTACAGACTGGGTTACATTTTTAATACAGCATGTTGAGGTCTATATTTAAAATTACAAAGGTTCTAAACTTTGACCCTTATATTTAACATAGCAGACCTTCCGAGTTTTAATAAAAACTAGCTGACCCGGCGAACTGCGTACTGCGTCAGATTTAATAAAAACGAATGTAAGTATGAGAAAATGAATGAAAATCTTCATGGCATATTTTTTTACCCATGTTTTAATAGTTATTCGGTAGGTAGTTATAAAAATCGGTCCAGCCATCTTTCGAGTTATAAATGGTGTAACTAACCCAATTTGTTTTATTTAAATACAATCCATACAAATAGATAGGGAAGAAAAGATTTAGAGATTGACGATCTCTTTGTCTTTAAATTTACACCTATCTTCAAATGTATGGGTTTTCATGCTAAGTTTTCAGCAGGCTAAAAACGTGTTTGATCCAAAAACACGTAAACATTACTACATGCCGATTCCTGATCGTTAATGGTTAAAATGGAGGCTCTTGTACCTTTACCAATAATGAAGCAAATACCTCGAATAGCTTTGCACAGTAGACCCTCCCATATGGAAGTAGCTATCACAGGTAAAATTAGCTTACAAATTTATTTATATGCCCTCTTTGCAAAAAATAAATAAAACACTACCATTGGTAATCAAAACGATTCGTTTTTGTTTATAGTAACTATGGTTTATATATTTTTATATTTTTCTATACGAGCATAATCACAACGATCAGTAGGTACTAACTACGATTCACGATTTGTTAATAATAAGTTTATAGAAATCGGGCCTTCAAAATAACAAAAAAAAATGTAGCATATACCATGATAGGTATTTGCATTATTAATTTTTGTTACTGATTTTTGTTATCTGACTGTTATTTATTACTCATACGTATTATTACGTATTACAAAATACACGTAATCTAATTTGTAGGCGTGACAAAGATCGTGATACGCAAATGATTGTGCCAAAATGCTGATCGACTTGCTATATTTGTTTAAACAATTTAACAGACAGGTCTTACGTGTGACGATACTAATTAATACAACATTGAGAAATCATCCATGGTATGTAATGTTTTGATATGTCATTGTATTATTCTAGGTATTAGGGTCTCTCTTGTAGAAGGATAATATCTATGAATAGTACTACTAATAACGTTAAAATAATTTACATCTCGGAGAATCAAATTATATTCTATTTTAATTGTAAAATAGAATATAATTTGATTCTCCGATTCTTTAAACCTACGAAAAACACAGTACTTCTATAATAATACGAATGGCGAATGCATGTTATATCATTTTAACAAATAATGATCAGTAAGATTTAACTTTAGAGAAATGTTTATTTATTTATATAATTATACTTTATTGTACACCAGAAAATACATAACAAAAAATACCATTATTACTACAAAACATACAATGGGCGGCCTTATAGCTTTCTGCGATCTCTTCCAGGCAACCTTGCTTACGAATATAGATAATTAATCTATAAGCTTCTGCCCGCGACTTCGTCCGCGTGAAATTTCACCCTCCCCCCATTTACCTTCTTGGAGTGGAATTTCGAAAAACCCTTTCTAAGTGGATACCTACTCTTCACAAAGAACATACCCTCCAAATTTCATGTCTCTAGGATCAACGGTTTAGGCTGTGCGTTGATATATCTGTCAGTTAGGACTTTGAATTTTATATAATATATAGATATAGATATGGTTTATGGTAATTTTATAAGACAGTTAATTGATGTAGAAACCGCGCGTTTAATCTATTTTAACTACTTTCAGAGCATTATGTCGTATGGCATTTTACTGTGGGGTCGAGCTGCTGACATTGAATCCATCTTTATTTTGCATTAAAAGAGCTGTCAGAGCCATTTATAATCTACGTCGCCGCGAATCTCTCAGGGAACTTTTTAAAAGGATTAATGTTATGCCGTCATAACATTAATCCTTTTACCTTGCCAATTAATTTATGAAAATAAAGAAAAAAAGAAAAGAAGAAAAAAAAAGAAAAAAGAAAAAGAAAAGAAAAAAAGAAGAAAAAAGAAAGAAAAAAAAAGAAAAGAAGAAAAAATAAGAAAGAAAAAAGAAGAAAAGAAAAAATGTAAGAAAAAATCTAGGTACATCTTTTTAATAAAAATAAGCGATAGACATAATTTTACAGAGAACCATTTTTCAGATTAGCCAAGGTACATACATCTTTTATGGGGTACTGTGTTAAATGTTACAATAAAATACCTTGTGATAATATATAATAATAGCAATTAAATGAAAGAAAATTTAAAATTCACATTAAACGTACACTTTGTAAACAAGCATACCTACTATAAATTAGAAAATTATATCTAAGATAAGAACGCTTCGAAACATGCTGTTCCTGCTCCATAGGACAATTTAGAGTCTATAATCGAACTGGTTGCTAATTTAATTGTAAATTTAGTCTTTTTTTACATTGGTTTACATTCTGTAACTACTTTAACTCACACCCTGACTTATTACTTGTTTTTTTTTTTTATTTAAATGAAAACCGTTTACGTTTATCATGTTTGTAAATATGTGAGCACCATGTATCTATCAGATAATTTAATTTATTATTAATTCTTTCATTTTTAATTCTTTTTTCTATTGTGGTATAGTAATTTTATTTTAGGTGCATCGTCTTCACATATTATTATTAGATATATAATTAATGTATTCAAAATATTTTAAAACATTTTAAAAGAGTAACGGCGGAGTTTCTTGTCCATGGAGAAGTCCATACCAAAAACGATCTTTTAGAATGGGCGACTAGAATCAATTCTAATTTGTTGTAATTTTTGACGTTCAAAAGTGCCTATTTGAAATAAATGCTTTGACTTTGAACAAAAATCGAGAGCAGCTATAGCAATCAAACGTAAATACAACATAGTACTGATGACGATGGGGATCTGCCCTAAAAAGTAATGGCTACTAAAAATAGCTTCTGTTCGACTCGGAGAGTATGGTACAATAGCCATAAAATTGATAATGATGATGATTATAACATCTATAAAGTACAAAACGTTCTATGGGTACAATCTGTTTTAATGACCAATAGACAAAGAGGTTTGTAGAACATTTTTAATTAACATAGATTTTTCATAACAAAAATAAAAGTTGTTTTCCAGCAATTATTTTTGCTGTATATTCCGCAAAAATAATTGCTGGCAAACAACTTTTATTTTTGTTATGAAAAGTCGTAAGTACGTAGATTTTGTCTTGATGATGAATCTTTTTTTACATATTGTTTATTAAAATGAGACCACGAAAGTTATACCCAAATATATTACGACAAAGTCACTTTGTCACTAATGTTTGACGAACAGAAATTGTTTATCCTTTCATAATAAAACTAATATAATTTTACTTTATGAAAAATAATAAAACGTCGGTTACGTACACGACTTAACTCTAATATTCGACGATAAGTACCTACGGTTGGATAGTGGATACGCTTGCATTTGTGTCATAAACTTGTTACAAAATGTTATGTCTGATCGAATTCCCATTGCGAACGTGAAAGGAATTCCAATTAATGAACGAAGTCCGTAGCAACGTCCCATGTTCAATTAAGTCCAGTTCCGTGACGTAACAAAATGCAACGCCGAAATAGGTTTTATGAAATTTAAACACCAATCGTGCAACTGAAGTTTGTTTTGATTCAACTGCACCTACGTGTGTAAGTATAAGGTAGTTATAAATATTGTACATGCATCTATAGTGGGAAGTGTTGCCGCAACAAACATGTTAAACAAAATGTTAGTTACCGTTCTGTTGATGAATCGAGCTGCTATTTCCAACTGACTTTACACGGTCTTCGTATCGTCGACTTCCGTTCGTTGTCGTCGCAGGATACCGCCAGTCAAAGCATAAAATTGAATCACCACTACACGCACCGACGAGCGATTGTTTTCAAACTATATCAACAAAACATTCATTATTATGTCCTCACATTATCGTTTACATTTCATCGAGCACGTTTACAGATGCGGTCGAGAGTATCGTCCAATTCACTGCGTATAATTCCAAGTTCGGATTTCAACGATGATTAGGTGCGAAGACAATGTTAATGTTTGAACGATGGTCTCCTTCCAAACACACAAAAAGTTTCAAGTCGGAGTAAGTTATACACTTTAAAAGTTTCACTACTTTCTCAAACACACAATCTAAAACATTAATTTTTACACCACAAATTATTTTTAACATTAAAAAAGTGAGTCTAGAATATTTCGTATTGTCTATCGAAGTTATTTACGCGTCGCGGAGCTTTCTGAGAATCGCGCGGACACGTGTGTCGTCAGCGACGGCTCGTTGCCGACTGGCGCTTTGACGCTTTCCTTCAGTAACACTGAAAATACAAGCACATGGTGAGGCCTCCCGGCGTTTTTATCAAACGCAGGCTCGCGCGGGGTCAATCAACTCTGGAGGGATGAGGTCTCGACGTTAAGTGCTCTCAGTCCTTTGGCAAGGCCAAAGGGATCGGGGGTACAATTACGGGGACCATCTTAATTGTATTAGAAAATGTTAAAATTTTTTGTCTCTTGAATTGAAAATACCTTTCAATATTTGAAATTGAAAATAATTGGACAAGCGATTTAATGCTTTTATATATTTTATTACCAAGGTTGTCGAATGCTTCTTCAATTTTTTTTATTGTTCCACTTTGATATATGTAAGATTGGTTATGCTGTTGAAATTCTGTAAGTGGATTTTATGAAGCAATCAAATTAATATCTTCAAGCACAAAAAACGAGGTCAATAAAAACAATTTAAGTTCTTTTAGTGAGACTTATTATACATAGTCATCGGACTGTTGTAGGTGGCTCTTTAGATAAGTAAAATATATTTGGCCATTTTATTTTCATTTTTTATCCTGTACCTATTAATAAAAAATAAAGTTATCTAGCTAAGGGCTGGTTTTTCAATCGACAGATAATTTTTATTCGTAGATTATGGAATACACACATTCCATAATCTATATGGAAGAACTGTCAAAAATTCAAAATTATTCCTTGGATAAAATCATCTGGCGTTAGAAGCTATTTAACTGTAACTCATTATTTTACGTGATTATGTTATAACTATGAATACTGTCAATTTGCACTTTACACAATTCCGTTGCACTTTTATCCTTTAAATAACAGGGCTGCTAAATAAATATGACATAAATAGTTGTTTAATTGATTACTTGTAAAGTATTAAATTCATTCGGGTGTAAGAAAATTATTAAAATCATAAAATTAACCATGACTTTGGCTGTATGCAGTAAGATCGTTGCCTATTACACTACAAAAAAAAAGTAAATCAAGTGGTTTTAGAAATGAATTTGAACTGTAAGTTTGTTTATGACAATATTGTTCGCGTTTGGTTCTTTTTTATTAAGAAATAATTACTGTCCGATAGCTTAACTAATATTACAGTTTTATACAAGAGGTATGTAAATAGATATAGGGACAACTTCTTTATAAAGTAATGTTTTTATAACGAACGCCGAACGTGCTCATGTGAATAGTGAACATGACTATGTTACATAATTATATACCAGTGAAGTGATAAATAAGTTAGAATAGGTAAGTGTAAAAGTGATAGTGAGAATAGGATAGTTAAGATCCTATCCGCACTCCGGGCGCAAGTAGCTAATACTGTTTTTCTGAGTAAGATTTTGATTTCCTAATTAGATTTTAAGTGTTTGTATTGATCTAATTAGCTTTCTAACGTGTTTTTATTGTTAGTTTTCGTATTAGAATTTGTTTGGAATATTGAACGTAGAATTCTTGAGAATTTTAATGTATGAAGATACGAATAATTACGTAACTTGAAAACGAGGTTTTTTGTCAGGACGAATAATTGAGAGATTTTAATTTCAAATGAGAGGATTATGATTAAAACTGATATTCTAGTTTCAATTATGTAAATCGGTCTAATGGTTTTAGGGATAGAAAGAATTTTGTATAACGAAAATATGCCAAAGTCCCATTTGAGTAAGTTAATGTTCTAGAAAGATTTTACTGTATAGAGATAGGACAAAAAATGTTGCTAGAAAATACGAAAGAGGAATAAAATCCTTGCTCACTCTATAATTTGCTTTAAATTCGTATTCATTCATAGAAAACGCTTTGAACGTATAACGCATCATCTGACGCTCATCTCGTCTTTGTTTTAGTTGTGTTTTATGGAAATTACTGTTTATCGTGCCGTACTATACTCTTGTAACCCACAGAAAACCACTTAAAACGCAAAACAATTTCTTAAAAGTTATACTTTTGTTATTGGAAAAATCACAATCAACAAACTATCCCAACGCAATACACAGCTGTCAAAATACACTCAAGAGTACCGTTTACCCCACGCCAAGCCCGATCCCAATTCCACTTAGTTCCCCAAAATGGACACCCAATTTAAAAACCATTTGGCGCTAGCATCGAACTCAAGAGTACGAATGTCACAATTCCAATGTCCGATCTATCGGAATGAAATTCAAGAGTAATCACACTAATCACACTAATATTATAAAGGCGAAAGTTTGTGAGTGTGTTTGTATATTGTTACTTCACGCAAAAACTACTCTACGGATTTATATGAAATTTGGCACACAGATAGTTCATAACCCGGATTAACACATAATACTTTTTTATCTCGATATTCCTACGGGTTCGAAACTTATGCGGGTGAAACCGCGGAGCGCTGCTAGTAATGAATAAAACCCTTTATGTACGAGTATGTATGCGTCAAGCTGAAGACAGGGCGCTATGGCGCTCATTAGGGGAGGCCTATGTCCAGCAGTGGACTGCTATAAGCTGATGATGATGTGTTACATGTGTATAGCATAGAATTGTAACTTTTAATAATTTACTATTTACTCCCAAATAAACTGGAATAGTCTGTTTATTTATTTTTTAGTCTAAATTAAAAATATTATAGGTATGTATGTATGTTACCTTTTTACGCCTAAACCACTGAACGGATTTCGATAAAATTTGGCAAGGACATAGATAGACATTTTTTTTTAATTTATATTAATTTATATATCTGGGGAAGGACATAGGCTACTTTTTGTCCCGGTAGCTCGTTCCCGTGGAATAATTTCCGACATCCACGCGGGAAAAGCCATGGGCCGAAGTTACTACAAAATAAATCTGATTTCGCACTTGACAGATATCGGGGCAATGAACCTGCTTCTATTCTGGGATTAAGTCTGAAACTACTAATTGTTTTCCTGTAAATACTTATAAACTTTGTTAATTTGATCCGTTTTATATTCAAGGGTGAGCTTATAAAGGACGGAAAGGTAATATTGTTACGAACTTTTAAATTTTAATATTGTTTACGGTCACGCTCGAAGGGTTTTCATTTATAAATTCTAAAACTCATTCATCAGACAAGGTGTTTCATTAAATATATTGTGGTCATTAATGAAAAACCCGCCAAGTGCGAATTGAACTCGCACACGAAGGGTTCCGTACACCGTATTACAATATTTAATACTACATATTTCTTGTATGGGGAGTCCCTTTAAACTTTGTTAGTTTTCTTTGATGTTAGCGGCTGTTGTTGCGCCAACCCCAAAGAAATTGGTATAGGGCAGGGAAATCATGATGAACGGCCACAGTAGTGACCTATTACAGTTCAAGAGATACAGCCTTGTGACAGACGGACGGACGGTCGGACAGCGGAGCCTTAGTAATAGGGTTGGCACCATTAGGGAGCGGAATCCTAAATCAATTGTTTTTATTTTAAACATTAGGTACCGTTGTATGTTGTCCTTCTAGTTAGAGTTTTAAAAAGTTAAGTTGCTTTGTCGACTTAATAAAAACGTAGGTAAATAAAATTCTGATTCTTATTCTGAAATTCCGATTCTCATTCAGAAAAATATCTGGACTCCAGATTATTATTGTAGTGAAAATGTTGAAGCGCAGTTCTAAAATATTAAGCTAGTCTGGAGACAAGAAACTCATACAAAATCAATTAAAATACTGTCAATGACCTAAGAACACACCTAGATTTCTCATAATAGTTTTTCTAGGCAAAAACAAATTACTGTCCAAATGGAATATCGGCAGTCGACATTTTACCTTTCCGATTAGATTCAGGTCTCGATAAATGGACGCATAGCAACGTAAACAACGAGTAGGTACGGTCAGCAACAAAATTCGGTTAACAATTCAGTTTTTTTTAATCCCAGTTATTGAGCAAAATATTTGTTCAAAATTGCAGCAGGAGAACAATGCAATTTTGAACAAATATTTTGCTCAATAACTGAGATTAAAAAAACTGAAGTGTTAGTCGATTTTTGTTGCTGACCGTACCATGCGGGTCCAATTTTCACCTTTCATTAACATGCCGTTCCAGCTTTTGTTCCTCATTTATCTTAACAGCTATAGAAAAGAGTGGTAATGGGGAAGATAGTTTACTTAGCTATTTGTGTAGTCCATCGAATAGGGGATGGATTTACTGGTACTGATCATGTTAAATGCTGAACCGTCTATCTTGTGTATAAATTCGTCGGTAAGAAGTGACTTCATTAAACGGTATTGTGTGAATACCTATACAGGTTTAAATGAAATTAGCTAGCGCAACTCCGTGGACGTGTATTGATATCTAATTAAGAGTGGAACTCTCTACCTGCGTTTGTGTTTCCGAGTGCATACAACCCGAATCTCTTCAAAGTAAGAGTCAACAGGCTTCTTCTGGGTGAGCTCACTCCATCGTAGACTTTGTCTCTGTCATCTCTGACCTAGACTAGATTCAAGAGCAAACCCATTTCAAATAAAAAAAAAAAATTACGATAAAACAACTAAAAAATAAATCTTAATTTCAACTAGGGATGCCGCGATACGCCTTTTTGCCGATACGATACCGATACCGATACTCTTATAAAAATATCGGCGATACCGATACCGATACCGATACGCTTACTGAATTAAAAAAGGAAGGTAGATTAAATAAAACACAATTAATTAATAGTTTTAGTAATCAAAATTAACATTTATAAGATTTTTATGGAATTAAAAATCTTATTTGCATGGAAAGATACTACGCGCAACAACATTCAACCTAACGAAATGGGATAGATGTGCGAGTGCGAGGCCAAAGCGGGCGGGCGAAACAAAACACTGAATAAAGCGCGGGGTTTCCCCGAGCATAGTTAGTTCGTGCCTCGTTTGCAACGAAATAGACGGGACAACACGCGCGTTTACATTACATTTTTAAAGCGTAAAAGTATCGTTGCATCGGCCATAAAAATATCGCCGATACCGATATATCGGCAAACCTGAAGTATCGCCGATATATCGGTATCGGTATCGGTATCGGATGCATCCCTAATTTCAACTAACTACCGCTGCCTATGGGGTCAACGACCGCTAATAGTGTAGAACAGTTACACTTGAAATCATGAATTTAGAAAATCAGTTTTTTTTTGTTTATAGTTATTAGAGATCGCTACCCATAACATTTGTAGAGTTTCGCTAGGTAATTTAATTTGACCCTGTTTAAGGATTATTTTACAAGCGGCGGACTGCGTCGTTGGTCTACTAGGGGTCGCAAGCGTTGCGGCGGGTTCACGGATGAGTGCTAACGCGTGCCCGTGTTCTCGCCGTAAGCGGCAGAGGAGGACACCGTGGAGTTTTAGTGGGTTAGAGTCCCACATAACTGCACTATCTCCCCGTGGTAGTGAAGTATGCATGAGCATTTCTCCAAGTGAAAAAAAAAAAAAAAAGGGGTCGCAAACACTGGAGTCCTGGGTTCCATTCCTAGGTCAGGCAGTGTTATTGGGTTTTTCCATCAAGAGTTTCCCAGTAGCAGCTTGGAGTCTGGATTTCTGGCCGGTTTATGGCAATAGGCTCGTCCCCTATTACATGGGAATTAAAAATAACTGGAGAATTGTAGGCGTACAGTACCCGGCGATAAACATTGCACATCGACCTTTGGAAAGAGACAATCGGCTAATTTCGGCTTCGTAGAGCGTTATCTCTGTCGCACGAAATACAAACAGTCCGGTATCTATTAGGAGCTGTTAAAACAATTATGATTTGCTTCTTTTGATAATTATTTTTATTCTTTGTGTAAAATCGATAGGATCGAATAGGTCGATGTGGAATATTTATCGCCGGGTACTGTACTATGGGTACAAAGCGACACAAAGGCACCGCAAGTCGCGCAACGAGCGGTGCCTCTGTGTCGCGCGCGATTCGCGTCGCGAGTCGCGCCTGTTTGCAGAAGCTTTTATTCTTCGGGGATTACATGCGCGATGTTTTTTTATTCAAAGAGATTTTTCTTTGACTTGAATAATTATGTAGGTTGTTAGTTCCTCGTTTTGTAGGGTTCTGTACCCAAAGGGTAAAAACGAGACCCTATTACTAAAACTCCACTGTCCGTCTGTTTGTCTATCACCAGGCTGTATCTCATGAACCGTGATAGCTAGACAGTTGAAATTTTCACAGATGATGTATTTCTGTTGCCGCTATAACAACAAATAGGTACTAAAAATAGTATAAAATAAATATTTAAGGGGGCTCCCATACAACAAACGTGTTTTATTCGGCGTTTTTGCCTTGTAGTACGGAACCCTTCGCGTGCGAGTCCGACTCGCACTTGGCCAGTTTTTTATTTTTATTGACCAAAGATTTAGTACGAAAACTGTCTTTCCGAATAATTGAAATAAATACCTCTTGACTCTTCATAATTCAAATGTGCCTGAGACAGTTTTATTGAAATGACACAAAAATAATTGGATTTAATTTTATGTAGCGTTATAAATGTCAAGTTTTATGACTAAACTATGTACAGACGCCAGCACATCAAGCTAACCGAAACTGTAAATTTTTTCCAATCAATTTTGAGCCTTATGTTTAGCGATAAAGTTGAAAATCTATTAAAGAAATTTGACAGATTGTATAGTAGCTTGATGTGCTGGCGTCTGTACACTGACATATTTAAGTGCACTGAACTGAGGTGTCATAGCCACTTGCTTAAGGCTCCTGCAGACAGGCGCGACGTGACGGTGCGATACAATTCCGGTAGAACAATTTTCATGAAGTTTTCACAGAATTTGTTTTATTAGAGTCGCCTTGCTTAAGGCTCCCGCAGACAGGTGCGGGAGCCTTAAGCAAGTGGCTTATGACACCTAGGTTCAGTGCACTTAAATATATGTCAGTGTACAATAAACAAGTTTACTCTAGCTGTAGGTATCAAAGTTGACGGAACTGTCTCGAAATTAGGTTAACACGGAATTACTTCGTGGAATGTTAATGTGATCCCGTACTAGAGTCATACGGGCGTGAAAGAGGACAAGCTTTTATATAGTCTTGTCTAATTTTCTTCTTCCTAGACACCCCCTGATAAAGTACTGATAACGCCTAGTTCCTGTAACATACAAACAAACACATTACATACATACACATATACATTGAAACGTTTTGAATTGAAAACTTCTTTATAAGGCGCACTTTCTGAACAGTGAACGCAACTGACGCTCCGCTCGGTTCGGTGACGCTTTATCGAGTATACTCGGCTTCAGTCGGTCGGTGACGCAGAATTCGTATATTCTTTGCTCCAGTTGTAAGTTTTCACTTCTATCGTGTGGTGTGTATAAGCACACACCCTCTTTTTATTTATCTATGGATGATTTTTTTAAGCAAATGAGTTTTGTTTCGTGATTCTCTTCTTGGCCCTGAGTTGTGAAGCGTACTAGGATGAAGCCTTTAGACTAGAAAATTACTATATTAGTAAACATAATATAATTATGGTTGCTGTTTTGCTATGGGTACATTGTGGTGATCACGCGAACTTCACTTCGCGCGCTCTCTCTTCATCGAGAGGGTTCTCGATGTCTCCCTGTACAGCAGAGAGCGCGCGAAGTGTATTTCGCGTTATCGCGACAATGTAGCCGTAGGATTAAGTGAAACTTTACGAAACCCTGGTACAGAATTACCCGCTTTCTGAGCAGCTACAGGACTTCGTTAAAAATAGCTTAGAACATTAGATACTTGGAATTGGCAAGGATAGTCAGTTTTGAAGACTTAAAAAATTGGGCAAGAATTTCACTCGTTTATGTTTCTGAGAATTGCGCGAACTATTCGGAATGTGAATACGTAGTAAAGAACTGAAAAATATGAGGCTATAAAATACTTCTATTTAAAATTACAATCGTACCTAGTCACATATTATACCTGCTAACTTGAATACCTACCTACCTACTTGCTTACTTAGGTACCTAAGTAAGCAAGTAGGTTCGTAACTGTTACACATACACATATACATACACGCACACACACACAACACACGTACAAACAATAAACTTCTAAATTAATTACCCTCCTTATCCCGTAGTTGTGTAAAAACGAATGAGAAACACGACGACATGGTTTTGTTTCCAAGATGCCTGTGACCCGTGTTTCCGCTCCGTCGTCTGTTTTATTCCTACTTTTGTTGTTTTGTTCGTGTCTTCCTGTGTCATGTGCTTTGGCTTCAATAGGTATACGGTATCGTATTTTATTTATATTTATTTTACGATCTTTCTTTGGCTAATTTATTATTAGATTTATTTATTTTTGGATTTATTAGGTAGGCGTCAATTAACCATCAACGCCAAAACTAATGAATGATACTCGTAAATAAATTATTAATTATTATTATTACTCGTTATGATTCAGTAAATTTAATGAAATTAAATTACTTACACAATTTTGACGCCTAAATGTGTTTTTTGTATTTATTTGTAGGTATAGTTAGTCATTTAATGTAGCAACGAGCAATTTAATTCTTCCGCCAATCAACTCGCAGAAACTAAACCCATCTAAAACTCATTTGATTTTGTAAGTTTTAAAGTCGCAGTTTAAAAAATAAAGATTTCTCAACGCAAACGGCTCCCCAAGGCACAGTTAGATTAAATTTAAAAGTAGGAACCGAAGCGAATCGTGACGACGGCATACCAGTGTCTACGACAAAGCAAATAGAGGGTTTGAAAGTCGGACTTAAGGCTGCGTTTACAGGCGTAGAGTTTCTCGACCATCAAAAGGCGAGAATGCCCATGCGAGACTCAGAAGGTGAATTCCCGGACTGTCATTATTAGCTGTCATTATTAAGTGGCATTGGTCACAATCACTGACATGAAAGAAGAAAGAAAGAAAGAAGAAAGAAAGAAAATACGTTTATTTGCGGTAAACATGACATGAAAAATAAAAACAAGATCTTTTGTTTGTCTGTTCCAAAAGTATCTGATGAAAATGTAAACAAATGGATTAGAAAACATATATGTGGATACCAATTTGATATGCCATAAAACAATTAAATTAAATAAAACTTTATTTCAGACTAGGTCCATAATTTTGTTAGTATTTTGGTGTTAGTAACAATAATGCTTATGTAAATAGGTTAGTATTGTTAGTTTTCAAGCAGGAATTATTAATTCAGACCTAGGCCTGTCCCCACCCAGTGTCCCTGAAAGGGACAGTCCGCTCTGGCAGCGATAATTTTTTTTAGAATATTATTGTGACTACCATACAGGCACCGTAGTAAAGAGGCCGCTTTTTTTAGCATAATGGCATGGAAACAAGATCCTCTGCGAACATTCCCGAAGCACTACAACCTAAAAGCAAGCACAAAAGCTGAAATTCTAATTCAAAATCATCATAAAGATGTTTTACAGATCTCAATTTTCGTCGAAATGTTTTCTATTACAATTTAATAATGTCTTTGAAACAATAAACCTACCTACCTTTGTATTCAAATTATAATTATGTCATATCCCTATGTGTTTTACTGTGTACATAAATAATAAAATAAATAGGTTAAAACCTGCCAAATATAGATTAATGTGTTACTAATTCCTTGTAATAAGTGATTGCGTATTAATTTAACACGAACAGGATTTTTTAGCACTTTCATTAGAGATTTTTGGAATAGACCATACACAGACGCTACTGTCATTCGGCGAGTTGATTGCAAATTAAAATCTACCACCATACGGCCGTTGTCCAACTGCCGGCGAGGAAGCCACTAACTATCGGCACTAAATATCGGCTCAAGAAACGTACAATAGATATACATTCCGTGCAAACAAAAGAGATGCAAATATTAATAGGTGATCGCTGACTGTTCACACTGCCGGCGAGTACTCGGACCACTGCTTTGTCGCTGAGCGACAAGAGCTATCAAAGATAATACTCGCTCAGCGATGCTTGCTTGGCGGTCAGAGCTCACGCCGAGAGACCAACCATACAAACCCCTGTGGGACTAACCACCCCAAGCGAGTGGTGCGAGTAATCGCCTGTCGCACTCGAATACTCGCTGATAGCCCGGCGACAAAACTATCGGAACTACACTCTCGCTGCTCGCCAACTCGTTTTCAGTCGTGGGATAACTGCCTAAGGGTCCTATCCCAGAAAACATTCGGCGACATCGAGGCAGACCTAGGAGAAAATGGCGGGACGAGCTTAACGCCTACAGACAAGATTGGTCCATACTAGCTCAAGACAGAGAGGAGTGAAAGGCGAATGGGAGGTCTGTGCCCTGCTGTGGGACAACACGGGCTATAAACAAAATAATACATAAAAATAGTTGATTCCGACATTTCTAGAAGCAAGAATGGTCTGAACTGAGACATAAGCCATTTTCTTATGTTCTGTCGGCAATAACCTATTTGAGTTTGAACCACTCGCTAAGTGCGAACGCGGCTTTACTTCAACGACTTCAACCCTTACATGCTCATGGAGAGGGTTGGATTGTTAGTCTTTTTAATTAGATACTTAGTTCTTTATTTACGTTGAGAACGTTGACATTTCTTTGATTAGAAAAGGAATGGAAAAGTCTTGCATGTTGTTCGAGGGTTTTCCCTTACCCCTTACAACTACTTACTGGTGGATTATATTCTGTTCTTGAATATTTACTTTAATAGACCTGCACCCTACTTGCGTAAAGGCAATTTTAGACAGGGTCAGTGCACAAGTCAGTTATCGGCGCCAGTGCCCGCGCCTAGACTGGCTTCCACTGTTTACATGGTGTCAGTAGTCGCGGCTAGTTTTCACGGTGAGCACACGTTTGTGAAGTCAGTGAAGAAAAATGAATTTGCGAAACGGACGAAAAAAACATTTTCTCTTACTAGCCAGATGCAACGTCACCCCACAAAGCGGCGCCAGTAACTGGCTGTTTACACGGGGTTTTTGTCACTGGCGCGGGTGGGCGCGGGTTGCGGGGGGCGCCGACTGGCTTCTAAATATTCGTGTGCGAATTTACAAGCCAGCGCTGACTTCCCGCCACTGGATTGACTTGAAATCAATTTACACGGGGTTTTTTTGGGTCAGCGCTGGCTTGTCTCGATTTCGGCGCCAGTCACTGGATCTGTCTAAATCTGCCTTAAGACACTTTCAATCAAAATCTGAATCATTTATATGCGTATGCGTTTCGCAATGAATGTTGTTAAACTGTCAAAATGAAAGCCATTGGTCCATTTGAGGAGAGAATATAAGGCGAGAGCCAAACCTCGAATTATGACTGTTTGATGTGAAACATCTATAGCCGCACGTAAAACAAATTTCTAGCGTGGCGACGCATGCCGTGGCGACGCGTCGCCACGCTATATGATGGTGTATATATACAGTCACAGTCTTGTGTACTGTGTGGCGACGCGTCGCCATGCGCAATGTTTCACATCTGCCAGGCGTCCCGTGACGGCTCACTTTTTTTACTTAGGCTTTTTCAAAAAGTTTCTCCGACCACATTTCCTCTTAATGTGATTGTTTATCATTTCTCATAACGAAGTCTTTTTTCAGTAGACGTAGCAAAGTTCAACTTTTGAACTGGCCAGATAACTCCGAAAACATGCACATTGCACATGAGTCAAGCTAATCCAAACCATCTCAAAAGGTACCTAATCAAAACCATACACTACCAAATCTAGCCGAAATGACCGATGAATAACCGCCCGACATCAAATTATAATAAACATATAGAAAAGGTACAGTCAAGCGCACGTCCATCGTACTGATTTGAGATTGACAACGTCTTTATGTCGTAGCAGTGAGAGCGGTGAGACCAACGGCTCCGTGTTTTCCGAGGCACGGCGGGGTCTCGATTTGATATGTCTTAGAGTTGAGTGTACCTATAAATAATTCGCAATACGTAATCAATCATCTTGCTAGTCTAACTGTATTCGCCATTTCCTCTGGCGAATAGCCATAGAAATTTCAAGTTCCGCCGACGTGTTTCGCTTTTAAAATATATGCAGATGGTTTAAGGGGCTTACATGATCTAAAGCGCGGTCACTGTCAGACTGCTTAGAAAAGAAAGAGAAGCGCGATGACACAACGCTGGTAATTTATTGCATAATATGAAGCAATTATTTAATTACAAGGATCTATTGTTTACTAAAAAATTAAAACACTAGTGTTTTAATATGTTGCTTGTAGAATAATCTGACAAAATCAGAATGAATAGTATGGTTTTTATTGTAAAAAGAAAGTTTTTAGAGGTAGTAGTATTATGTTTTCAATACACTATCTACCTAGCATATATCCTGAAGAATATCACATATTTTTTCTGATTTTGTTTACTGTAGTCGATCATATACTTTTATTGTTTTTAAAACTTGCGTTTAGATCCTGTAAGCCCCTTAAAAGCTAATTAATATTCGGTAGGCGGCTACTTCTGGAGGCCTTTTATGTAGACACTGAGTTTGTACGTCCGTTCATTTGCAAGGTAAACAATCTAATCGTACTTCAATTTAAATGATTAGTTAGCCAATCATTTTAATTTGTTGATGTGTACATTTAAATTGAAGTGGCTGATGAAGAGTCCTTTCTTTGGGTTTCTAATGGAGATGAATGTATTTATTTGGTTTTTTGTTATTGTTTTTATACTTTGAGTGCCTGTATCAATTATTGTGATAGTCTATTGTTCCATTCGAGGTTGTTTAATGCGGCCATAGTTATGGTTTATTAACCTAAGAACCTCTTTTTTTTTCAGTATGGGAAATCATCAAATGACCCCTCCCGCTCTGGGTGGAGCGAAGGGAGTGTCAGATTCTTACTGACTAAAACCCATCCGTGTTCCTTCCTTAGCTCTTTATGTTCCGGGCCAGCGGTAACCCTTTCGGACAATCCCGCTGACCCGGCAGGCTTCGGCCCTGACGGGCCCCTTCGGTTGATGCTGACATCTCTTTAAGGCGCGCGTGGAACACGTACGCGCCGTCCGGCACGGGCCTGGTCCTGATCAGACGGTGAGCTACCCATTACTCTCCTCCCGCAGGCCCAACCTAAATACCTTTATTTTGAATTTAGACAAAAAAGTTTCAACAAAGTCTCCGTCGGATCATAGCGCCTTAAGCAATTACGTTTAGTTAAAATATCCAGGTAAAATAGAAATATATAATTACGATTTTTTTCCAATACCTAAGTATTTTTTCAACATACATATCTAATAAGATTTATGTATGTAGATGATGCTGTTTCTCAGAAAAATCGAAACGCTAACGAAACAACAAAAAACTTTATGCTAATAAATCTAATAATCAAACTAGGGACACACATCAGCATAACACATCTGTAAACATTCAAACAGCACCTGACAATGACATGTCACATGGAGCTGCCACAGGAAACACGACTTTATATGATTTACCGCTTCTTCATTTGGAAGTGCAACCTCAGTTCATACTGGATGCCTAAACTAGGACCTAAGTTTGATTGAGGCTAGATTTACGTCGTAAGTTTAGTGAATTTATGACTAAAGTTTTTAAGTTAGTTTTCGCGAAATATTTTTGAGGTAGAGAGGAAAAAATAAAACCGATGGCCGTTGCGACACACTCGAAAAGATTTTGTATTTATCAAACCATTGATTTATTAATATACTGTCGGATAGACTCAGGTGTTTCATAGGTCTGTAGTTTTGTAGATTGCTTAAGCATGTGAATAAATGAATATAGAGAAAAAAAGTAAATATTAGAAATCCTACTTCCTACTTATAAACGCGAAGGTTTGTGCGATGGATGGATGTTTGTTACTCTTTCATGCAAAAACTACTGAACGGATTTTGATGAAACTTTACAGTCATATAGTTTATACATCAGAATAACACATAGGACTTTTTACCCGATATACCCACGGGATTAACACTTATGCGGGTGAAACCGCAGGGCGCTGCTAGTATTTTTTTTAAATAATTGTAGAAAATTTAGAAAATCAAGGGCGATGTTAAAAAGCACCTAACATAATGAAAAAGTAAAATATAGTAAAATACAAAAGAAAATTCATTGACGATGCGGACGAATGTTTTGATCCCCAATGAGCCTTTTTCTTAAGTTTTTTATTATATACCTACTTGTTTATGATGTAAAAGTAATATATTTTAGTTGTAACTGGCAATAATTTAAATATTTGCTTTAACAACGACGTAGAGAACACGATCATGCGGAGACGACGAGCTTATAGGAACCAGACAAGATTTCCAAAGTCAATTTACATAGTTACATTTGTGGTCGTCTAAAATATTCTACGTTTTGTTTCCCTTGGGATGGAAGATGTGACGTTGCAAAAATAGATATTTACCATAGGTTTCACGATCGTAACTCGCGCAGATTCGATGGTTTCTTCTTTTGTATTATAGCATGATTCACGAACTATCTAAGAGTAGCCCATAATATAATAATATTATATTAAAAAATTACAAGGCATAAGAGTTTTATTAATATATAATTTTTATATGTATCGCCACTCGTTACAGATATTCTATTTCACGAAGTCCGTTCGGCTTTGATTGTAGTAGTGACGTATCCCGACAAGTGCGCTCCCACAGCGGCTGCCCCTTGCTGCCGTCGCATGAGGCTATTTCCGCGAATGTGTACCGTTTTACTTCACCCATTGTTGACTCTCTGTTGATCACAATGCGCATGTGCACGCTTCATTTCGCGAACAAAATTCATAGCCAAACGGACTTCGTGACATAGAACATCTGTACTTTTATTTACCCAATCTTGATGGTTAGGATGCACTTAGCATGATCAACCTATAACTTTCCCACTGCTGGGACACAGGCCTCCTCTCTGTGAAAGGGAGTGGGCCGTAATCCACCACGCGGGCACAGTGCGGGTTAGCAGAAGTCACATATCTTCGAATTTTTGGTCCTAGGACATGCAGGTTTTCTCACGATGTTTTTCCTTATCGAGCCACCTTCGTTTTGCGAGCAGTGGTGATGAAATAATTTACACAAAATGAAGCACCTATCAGGGTTCGAACCCACGACCTACAAACCGTAAGTCGCGGCCGTTACCACTGGACCACCACTGCTAGAATACGCTTGTAAATCAAGAATTGGTTCTAATTTGTCAGGTTTTCTAAATTTTCACTCATTTAAGCTGGACATCTCAAGAAGAGAGTGCTGGATGTCAGAGTAGTTACGCACAAAAGAGACTGCTCTGGCTGTGTTTCTCGAGTCACAGCATGAATACATCCAAATTGGTGGCATGAAAGTTGCATGTTTGCGAATACTCAGCGATTTTCTTTACTTATAAAATAATCCAAATCCAATATTGTACTTGGCCGTCCAAGTCCTTGTTTGTGTGCTTGGCCAGACTAGCAGCGCAGGGCGGGGAGCGGCGCGGGTGCGGGAACGTGCGCGATCTGCCTCTCCGCAGTCGGGCGCGGCTTCGTTCTGAGTGTTGTCGTGTCAGTGTTTGTCAAAATATAATATGATGAAGAAGACTTATTTTTACTAGAAAAGCTCGAACTAGTGTGAGAACCCCGGTCCCCGCGCGGGCCACCCACACACTCACTGCGGCCACTTGTATGAACGAGCTATGGCGTGAGTTGCCCCGCGCACACCCCACGCCAAGCAGCCCGCGCCGTTCACCGCGCCCGCGTGCCCACTATGGACGCTCAAATGAAGTTCTTATGTTTGAGTACGCCGCACCGCGCCCGCCCCGCGTCCGCATTTGCAGTCTAGCTAAGCACTATGAGGTATATAATATCTCAATAAACAAAGGAAAACAAACAACTGCAACAGTATCTTGCGACCCGGCGCCACTCGGTCCTAAGCGTTTAATAGCTTGAAACTCGATATCACTGCTCAATATACTGTAACTGTGCGTTCGTGTAGTAGGCGCCATTTTGTATGTCGTAGGTACGAACAAGACGCTATCGCAGACGTTAAAACTTATTCGGTTATGTATATTGTCAAAAAGTTTTGAGTCGAGACAACGCTAATCACAGTTTAAATTCTTGCTTAAAATGTTGATGACTAGACATTATTCAAGTTTATGTATTTTAAAGCAGTACAGCTTAGTATGAAAGTAACATTCATAAACATTTTTTAAGGCTTTCTTTTAGGACTTTTTAACTGACTGAAAAACTGGCTCGTTCCACTAAAATCCCCTAGACCAGTCCCCCAGGGGACTACACAGCACCTTGCCTATGTTGTTAGTTTTTTCTCAAAATTGTTCGAGTCGTTTTGTGATGAAACACTAGGGCCATTTGGTCCGAGTCCCCAATTAGTTCTTTAAGACATCGCCAAGCAAATGGTAAACCCTTTTGGTCAACCCTTCACGTGACCAGAGGGCTGGCCTATTTTTGGTAAATGAAACAGGAAACTTTCCTGTTCAGCGAAGCGGTTTTTTTTTATATGCTATGGCTCTAGCCCCTCCTTTTTTATACAGGATTATTGGTAAAACACTAACAACCCCTCAAGACTATGTTACCAGCATGTTAAACGACAACTTTTGTTCCATGACTTTTAATAATTCATCAGACTACAAAAATAATTCATACCATCGCTCAAAATGTTACGAACTCTACGCGAAGCAAAAGAAAGCGGAGGGAAGCGGACGTTAGATAGATCAACAAATCTTGAAGGTTTGTTTTTGGTATGTAATGGGGTATTATGTTTTGTAAAAAGTCATAGAACAAAAGCTGTTGTATATGATTTTAGTAATACAGTCCTAGAAGGTTGTTAGTGTTTTACCAATAACCCTGTACAAGTACAAGTATTATTTATTTTAAGACTATTAGCTTATGTATTAAATATTTAAGGCTTTTATATTATCTTGGAACTGATTTTTTTGAAGTGAAAACTTCTTTAGCGGCGCTGTGTACTTTTTTGGAATGGGTAAAAACTTCTAAACTCGCGTCAGGTCACGTGACCCTGATCGAAAATTCGTAAGACGTAAAACGTAAGACGCGCGTTGTTGAGGACAGCGCCATCTATGCACATCGGGAAGAACTACGAGGGCCTCGCGTACTAACTACGTAGTTCATCCAACAACGACGAGATGGCGCTGAACCACGGATATATAACTGACGACGAGCTCCATGCGAGCGGCTTGCTTCTCTTACCACTGCCGCGACCAACACCACGAACTGAAGTCTATCCTGTGTGCTTATTTGTAAATCTGAATAAATTCCTTTCACGAGAAGAATAAACCAGTCACTTTGGTCATCATACCTGATTTGCAAAAAACCCTATAAAATAAGGAACACACCTTAACACGCGTGTTTTGTTTATAAGACGATTCACAAAATACACTCGTAATTGTTCAAGTTTTCACTTCTGTCGGCACTACCGGACGAGGAGCCGATATTATATCCTATGTGATATCTAAAATACAAAGAAAACAAACAAAGAAAAAAAAAACAAAACAATAAAAAGAAAAACAAAGAAAATACAACAAACAAACAAACAAAGAAAAAAAAAAACAAAACAACGAAAATACAAAGAATATAATTATTTGATTTTGTGACTTTGTTTGTTACGCTTTCAGGCTAAAACGGCTAAACAGATTTGGATGAAATTTGGCACATGGGTAGACCATGAACTGGATTTGGACATACGATACTTTTTATTCCGATATTCTAACCTAATCGAGACTTATGCAGGTAAAACTGCAAGGTGCAGCTAGTATTTATGTATATAGCCGCCATAATAATATTCATGAACGTATTTTCTGTAACGGTATTTTATTAAAATTCCCGTTAGCTGTGGAAGCACGCTATAATAAATGCGTAGGTAGGGAAATCTCGTCAGCCTAATTCCTTTCGGTGTTGTGTTTCATAATAACAATAACAGCAAATTCATTATTCATTTTCCTTATTAAACCAGTTTAAACGTTATATTTTAACACATTGATGGACACTGAACGAGACACAATAGAAAATTTATTGTTTACTAGCTGACCCGTCGAACTGCGTACCGCCTCAGATTTTTTTTTAAATTATTCAGTTATTCGGGGCGAAGTCAAATCCAAGAAATAAAAGATCATAAAAATTTGTCCAGCCGTTCTTGAGTTATAAATGATGTAACTAACCCGACTTTGTTTTATCTATTTAGCTTACGTCGAGGGGCGTTACGGACACTTGACGCCCCACGCAAAGTGTTAAAGGTTAAAAAAAAGGTTTATTCCCTGATGAGGTAGGCACGGTTTTACAGTACGATACACATCGGTAGTAACACTTTGTACTTGAGCTGGACTAGAGTAGTACGGATTTCAATAGAATGCGAGGTACAGCTCAATTCAAACATTATGGCGGCTCGGAACACCGAGGCGAGTCGCTGCGCAGTACCATTTTTTTATGTCAGCGGGGGCGAGGGGTGGGGTACTGCGCAGCGCGTAGCGCACTTCAGAGCCGCCATAAAGTTTGACGCGAACTATACATAGTTACCACTGCCATGTGGTCACTGTACCTAATAGCTAACCCTCATTTTCGCCAGTAGGTTATGTCCTATGTAATATGGGCGGTCTAATTGCCATCAATCGGTTTCAAATCCAAACTACTATAAAGAAATTCCTGATGGAAAACCAAATTGCCTACACTATAAATAACTATAGGTACCTACATATACTGCCCACAAATACGGTGGGACTTATTATTTTAACAAAAGTAAACAGACTTTAATCTTTTACTAAAGTAAAACAAGGTAACCCAACATAGCGGTCACCTTGTTAGTTTTCGATTTTACCGAAGATGAGAACTAAGTTTGGCAGAAAACAAACACCGATCATGAAATGAACCATAAAAACACTAAACACTGATCATTAAATGAACCATAAAAACAGCAACCACGGATCATTAAATGAACCATAAAAACAGCAAACACCGATAAAATAAACGTTTTAGGACCTACTGGAAGGATCCAAAAAGCCCAATACACTGATCGTAGATACAAAACATACCATAACATCACGCCTGTATTCCCCAAAGGGTTAATAATAATAATAATACCTCATAGACATTGCAGTTCCCAATAATAATCATAACCTACAAAAAACCATATCTGAAAAGATAAGTAAATATGCTGAACTTAAAGAAGAAGTCACAAGAATCTGGAGTCAAGAAAAAGTGTACATTATTCCTATAGTTGTCTCCACGACTGGCGTTATTCCCAACCATCTTCTCCAAAGCCTAAAACAAATAGACTTAGAAGAGACCGTCTATATCAACATACAGAAAGCTGCCATCTTAAACACCTGCAGAATAGTTAGGAAATTCATGCAGTTAGAGGAAGAAAACACACCCTAATACACACCACACGCTACATTTACTTGGCTTTAGCCCGTAAATGTAGCTAAAACCAGCCTAAGAGCTGAGAAAAAAAAAACACTCAAAATAATAATCATTTTATTATCAGGCAACTAAGGCCCATAGATAAAATACACAAAATAATCT
The DNA here is from genome assembly GCA_927399505.1 of Luperina testacea. Classification (NCBI taxonomy): domain Eukaryota; kingdom Metazoa; phylum Arthropoda; class Insecta; order Lepidoptera; family Noctuidae; genus Luperina; species Luperina testacea. The sequence continues at coordinate 7,684,523 of OV656768.1, read as the reverse complement.
TATGCAATAATAAACTAATACATATTAAAGAAACTTAAAACTATGATTATACACGCAAAAACGCGCGTATTCGCGCGTCACGCGTTAAGCAGAGGTGTACATATAGTAGGGTATACCCACACGTAATAGGGGAGGAGCCTATTGCCATCAAACTCGGGGCTGCTATTGGGAAATTCCAAATGGAAAAACCCAATAACACTGCCCGACTCGGGAATCGAATCCAGGAAACTCATGCCCTGAGGTCGCGCTTGCCATCATCATCATCATCATCAGCCTATAGCAGTCCACTGCTGGACATAGGCCTCCCCTAATGAGCGCCATAGCGCCCTGTCTTCAGCTTGACGCATCCAGCATCTGCCTGCAGTCTTTCGCAGATCGTCATCCCACCTGGCCGGAGGGCGTCCTACACTACATCTGCCGAGTCGCGGTCTCCACTCAAGAACTCGTTTACCCCAGCGGTTGTCGGTTCTTCGCGAGATATGGCCGGCCCACTGCCACTTCAGCATGCTAATTCTTTGAGCTATGTCGATAACTTTCGTTCTCTGTCGGATGCATTCGTTACGGATCCTATCCTTCAGAGAGACTCCGAGCATAGCTCTTTCCATAGCTCGCTGAGCGATTTTGAACTGGTGGACCAGCACTATCGTGCGCTTGCGACAATTAAACCAACCTACTAAATAAACGTTTCTGGACCTAGGAAAGATGCAAAAAGACCAATACACTGATTTTAGATACAGTCACAGCATATTCCTGCATATTTGCTGCCCTTGCATCACGATCTACACATGCTGTACGAAGAATTGCTCGTGGCATAGTTGCGCCACTTCGCTCAGACAAGCCATGGAGTCTACGTCGAAGATGGCTTACCCAACGCCTCAGATGTTCGTGTCTTCGAAGTGTGCATTCCAGTGCCGTTTTGTGATAATAAACTACTATAAATAAATAGTACCTAATAATATTCCGAAATGAATCCTCAAAACTGTACAGTCATACTCCATATTGCTCCATTTTCAAACCACACATTGGTTTTAACGAGTTTTCAATATCAACTTGTTTCCAGAAACGAGAAACTCAAGCCACTTATTTGTTTGCCAGTGCGCAATATGAAAGTTCCAAGTTTCGAGTTAAAACTAAGTATGAAATTGGTATTTTAGCTTAGTTTGATATTTCTATTTGAAAGAATATTGGACTACTAAACTCCGGAAGTATTGTATTCGAAGAGTTAACTTTCATTCAGGAATAAATGAAATAGGTTTAAAGATATTTATTCTCAAAAAAGACATGACGTCTAAGTAACTTGTGTCTTTTTGGTTCAGTTTATACTGCCATCTCATTGTGGACCTGCCGTAAAATCGTTAGCGCGTTGTCGAGCTTCGGATTGTGATCTAATGCGTGATTGTCTGTACCCATCCCCTCCTGGAGCAGAATTCTATCAATATTAGGCAATAATACAATCCTACTTGTACATAATATGAGGCAAAACTTACCTAATTAGATCAGAGATATTGCGACTCTCAATCAAAGGAAACTTTATATAATATCTGTTCAGACATATCAGCGTGGGTGGTATCTTAGCGATCATACCTATATTTAGAAGGGACCAATCTGTTTTATAATACACACGACTAAGTAGATTGGAATCATATATCATATATTATCATACACACATATCATCATCACTTCGCTAAACACAATGCCATGATTGGCATTCAAGAAACCTGTAGTGGTATTCTGTACAAATCTCACCTTGAAAGTAAAGTGAGTTTGAGGTGAGCTTTCTGTCAATAATGTCAATACCTAACATCAGGTGGAATGAATGAATGAAAGTCTGTGTCGTTGGTTTTGTATTTTCGTTTTTTGACATCGACTTTCGAAATTAAAGTTATTTTTCACTTTTTAGTTGTAGGTACCTACCTACCCCAAACAAATTTATATAACACTACTTGCTGTGTGAATATCAGTGACAGGAAGCTATTGAACACATCTGCCTACCCCTTTAAAGGGTACAGGCGTGATGTTATGTTGTGTGATTGCGTAAACAATGTATACATATGCTATAGCAGTAATCGCGGTTGATTTGCTGGCATTTATTGAAGAATTCCGTTGTCTGTCTTCGAAACTCATCATCAGATTTTTACGAAATTTAAATGGGACCATTTCGGAATAAACCTCTTTCAAACAAAAAAAAAAACATTTGCAAATCCGTCTATAAATGAGGAAGTTATGCTCGAACTTACATGAAAAAAAAATATAAACATCCAAATTGATCACAATTCGGATGTTTATATATTTTTTTCTTGCTTCTCCTTTTTTGAACTCGGTTAATAAATATCCCTAAACAACAACTAACGAATTTTCTTTATTATTATGAGCTCACTCGCAACATTGAATGCCCACCACTTAAGGAGTTGCGCTAGGTAGCCCGCGAAATTCTGATGGCAAAACCCAATAAAACTTTATTCAAACTCAAACTCAAAGCATTTATTTCAATTAAACCATTTACAGGCACTTTAGAATTGTCAAGAAGTCGGTCAGTCAGAAAATATGTAGCTAGTTGCCCATTCCAAAGCGTAGGTACCTATGGAGAAGAACGGGCAAGAAACTCCATGGGCACTCTTTTTAAATTATATTTTACAAAAATATTAGTTACATCATTACTATCGACCTGAGAATCGAACCCAGGACCTCATGCTCAGCAGTCGCCCTTGTGACAAATGAAAATGGGAACATATCCAAGATTTCGCCTTAGCCATATTATCTGGTAGTTTATAGAGCTCTGCTTGCGCGATGCAGGATTTGCGTGACGTCAGTATGACGCGTTGTTTGCATGTGGCGTTGTAGATACCGCTACAAGTTTATTGTTTCTCATGGTAACACTAAACCAGAAAGTCTTTGATCGAACCAATCTGAATTGAAACTAAACAATCGAATTGGAACTGAAATCAAAAAAATATCAGAAAACAGTTCGGGTTCTTGCCAGCAGTATGTCAATGACCGCATACAAATCCTCATGGTTCATTGTTTGCGAACGTTCCTTCGAATCGAAGCACTTAAGCCGTGAACAAACCGCGGCGTACGAAGGGCCGTCGGCATCGCCTTTGTGCTAATATTTAACCGCGAATCATCTCGTTATAAGGCGTCAACCTCTTTCGAGTACTGTCAGCCAAAGAGATTAGTATACACCTTGCAATAGTCTCTAGATCCTAGATACTTTAATACACACAAGAGTCTAGACCTAGACTGTTTCGGCTCACTAGCTCCATACAAAATGGAGCTTTTGGATACAGAAATATAAGAAACAGACTTCTTTCCTATAACTATTGTTTAGACAGTTAGAGTAGTCAGCCCCACTACCACCTTAATGACTGGCTAATATTTTGACCACAGCTTGAAGTATTCTTATAATGCTTGTATTACATTTCAATATAGTTGAATGTTTCAATGTAGTTGTTTTTGTTGTTGGTTGTTGATACGGTTGGTTGGCTGGATGCAAAAGGCGGAGGACAGGGTGGGAGATGTCCAGCAGTGGACTGTGATTGGCCGAGTTGATAGTTGGAGTCACAGAACACATAAATGTGTGCAGACATTGAAATTAAATTAAATAAGATCTTTATGCATTTAATGAGATTACGTCGATCTATAGATTAATTAATGCTTTGGTATACCAAAGCATTAATTTTCAAATTGAGTAGGTAAGGCTTGTGCGTAAAAACTGCAGTCTTTGAAATAAAATGATGTTTATTTAAGTAAATAGATCTTCTAAGACAGTTTCAACACAGACAGACAGTTGCATTTCCTTTCCCATTCCCATTTCTTTGTCGGAAGGTAATTAAAAATTAAAAATTCGTAATAATTCGTAATTCGAACGTTTTTAATTCCGTAATTAAAAACGTTCAAAATCTAGTCGTAATCTCAGCTCCGCGACAATCTATGTCAAAAACTAGTCAACAGTGTAGGGAAATTAGAGGTATTTTGGACAGATTGAGACTGAGATCAGACTGAGAACGTTCTTAAAATTACAAGAATTGCCCCCCAGATGACTGCCTATTAAATATCTGTTCTTGCCTGTACACTTGAAAGTTTTGCTGCTTGTACTTCGAAAACGCCTGCGTAGCCTCTTGCAAGCAAATGGCTTTTATAGGCCTTTCCTATTATGTTGAACAGCGTGGGAACATGAAGTGTCATTTTAGGGTGCGGCGTTAATTTTCTGGCTTAATTTTGACAAACATTCCACGATGTTATTACGAAGAATGTGTTGGATAATGACTTTATTTTCAGAGTTACATCACTAACTTAATGTGTAAACTTTTCACTTAGTACAATTGAAAGAAATAAAGGAAACTATTTTATATGGGCCAAGCACAGCAAATCATCATAATTTCAGACAAATGACATACATACACTGCTGGACATAAGCCTCCCCCAAGCATCACCACTTCGACCGGTTCTGTGCTTCTCGCATCCAGCGGATTCCTGCGGCCTTCACCAGGTCAACGCCTTGTAGGAGGCATACCAGCGCTACGTCTTCCGGTACGCGGTCGCCACTCCAGAACCTTTCGGCCCCATCGGCCATCTGTTCTGCGAGCGAATTGCCAAACTGAAGTGGCAGTGGGCAGGGCACATTGCTCGCAGAACAGATGGCCGATGGGTCTGCAAGGTTCTGGAATGGCGACCGCCTACCGGAAGCATATCAGCATAATGCTGCGATATTAAAAAAAGTGAATACCACAGCGCTAGTATTCTGATAAATTGCAACAATCCTTTCAAATACGTAGGTACTTATAATGAATGACTCCATGCTGGTCGGATAAAAACTAAATCACTCAATGAATAAGTCGAATCCATCAAATATTTCCACTTGATCCTATGCAAAGGGAAACGACCTTTGTATTGTTTATTTAATTTATCGGCGAATATTTTTCTCCCGATTTTGTACGTGCTCTCATTTCTGTTTGGCTCACGTAAATTAGGTATGCAAACAGCCTTTTTTCGGTTAAGATCCAATATTGGCGTGTTGTTCTTCTCCGAAAATCGGGGTGGAAGTTTGGTCTAGTTAAACAGGATTATTGAAAAATAATACGCCTTCGAAGGTGTTGGAAAGCCCATCACAAGGTGGGCCGCTGACCTTGTGAAGGTTGCAGGAATCCGTTGGATGCAAGACGCACAGAACCGGTCGAAGTGGTGATGTTTGAAGGAGGCTTATGTCCAGCAGAACACGTCTTTCAGATGATGAGGCCGTCGAAGTAGAACATTGTTCGTGACATGAGACCGCGAAGATCGCGCATCAGAAGATGTGGCGTAGTGATGACAAGTCAGATAGATCGTAGACCTAGTAGGAAGATAACTAAAGAAAATTCATACTTAAGTCAAATTAAACTTACACAAAATAAACATATGCCCATAATTGTCAGGTTTTTTTTACATAAAAACTTCGACCATGAAAAATAAAGCTTCAAGGAGCTTATGAAGAATAAATCATGAGTAGGTACTAAAGCGACTGGGACCGCTGTCAACAAATATGACAGTTTGACTTTTGATCTTATGTTTTCTTGGGTAAAATTTGAGAGCATCAATATTTAAGATCCTTCTCAAAGCCCGCTTAAACTTTCTGTGTACTTATCAAATACCTCTTTATTCATAAACATTGCTTAAAGTTAAGTAGTGATCGTCACTGAACTTTAATCATCGTTTATAAATAAACCCCCTTAAGTGAAACACAATGCTGATGTGTTCGAATAATAAAATTTATTTATTTCCTCTCACAAGTTTCAAAATGTACACAGTTTATATTTCATAAAAGTTTGAAGATGGGAGACAGGAGCCCATACTAATTAAAACCTGAGCTACGGCTCTCGGTCTCCTTATCTCGAATATATTATAGAGAACTCTGCTAAGGACGTAAATAACAGTAGAGGGGGGGTGCGTCTCATATCATATAAACTTATTTGGTATATTTTCATTTCAATAACGTTCACAATAATAAAAGTGAGATATACCAACTGTTGATATAATTTATTTACATAATATAAAAAAAATTATATTCGTTTAACATTTTTATACTCTAAAACTTATTTCGTATAAGGTTATTGGATATAAGGTTTATTTAATCGAAAATCATCAGGTCTATCGTTTAAGATATAATTGATACCATCATTATGGTTAAAAAAAAAAAAAAAAAATATTTTTTTTTATAACCATCTAGAAATAGAAGCCATCTTGGCAGGTGGTAATCAGTTACTAGGTATATCTACTCAGGTTACTAACTATGATAGATATTACAAAAACAAAAAAATTTCTTTAAATATATTAGACTAAATAAGTTTTATGTCTTTTGAGTGGTATATCAAACAATTTTATTTTCATTGTTTGTGATGCTTATTAAATTTTATTTATTTAAAGTACATATATCAATCGTTTATAATAACGATTTTTTTTTAACTGATCATTATTTGAAATAAAATTATAGATTCAATTGTTATATCTTGTAAACATTAGAGATTTTGTGATTATGTTTTATATTACTTACCTACCCGTAGCAATCGAACATGCTTGTAATATTCAAAGACAGACATACGAACTTACTAAGGAAATCATTACTCTCGTTTTGGCTTCGCCGCAGTAAGACCTAAATTGCGTACAGCGGTGCTATTCCGTAAAAATCTCACCATGATACCTTGGGTGAAGTGAGCTTAAAGTGAGCTGTCATTGGCTGTCATTAGTGTCAAGTCAATCCTTAGCATCAGATGGAATGACAGCTCGCTTAACCTAAATTCTCACGGTGAGATTCTAACAGAATCGACCAGCAGGTTTTTGATTTCGCTGGTGACTGTATAATATTGGCGTCACTTGGTTTGTAGTCTCAGTTAATAATCGCTGTTGGGCGAGTGGGACTGCGGTCCCAATCGCTTGAGTGGGTAGGTACTCTAAAAGTTGTCTTAATCGTTTTTATAATAGAATAATCCGTATTTTTTTATTTCTCGATTTGCTTTAATATTATTTACTTTGCATTAATATTCAAGTTGGGTCTTTAAAAGTAACTTTAAAGATCCAACTTGAATATTAATGCATTGTAAAGGGTCTTAAAAATTACATGAGGAAACTCGTGGCAAGGTAATAACAACTGCACGGGTCGTTCCATAAGCTTAAGCTTCGCTAGTCGGTGCTTGGAAGGGTAACCATCTTTACATACCGAGAACCCCCGTGCCTCGGAAAGCACTTAAAACCGTTGGTCATGGCTGTCATTCTTGGATCTTTGACAGTCGTTACGGGTTGTCAGAAGCCCGAAAGTCTGACATCCAGTCTTACCAAAGGGTATCGTGTTACCCAGTAACTGGGTTATGGAGGTCAGATAGGCAGTCATTCCATGTAAAATACTGGTATTCAGCTGCATCCGCGGATAGATTGGAAGCCGACCCCATCATAGTTGGGAAAAGGCTAGACAGGTTGATTGGGTCTGTAAAACTAACTTATTCTTTGAAATATAATATTATAATTGTTTTCACAAACAAAGTATCAACAATAGTTTATCAAAAAGGAGTTTCAAAGTGCACTTTCAAAGCGGCAACCGAGCTTGAAAGTTTAAGAAGTACACCCAGATCGAATGCAATTTAAAACTTGGTTCTGTATCATGCAAACGTGCAATTTCAGCCGGATCAAACTTAGTAAAGTAAAGTTTGTCCTCATTACAATTGCACAATATATTGTTTACATTACCTACTTATTACTGTGTTTTAAAAATATTAAATCATTCAGTCAATTAATATTATACAGGGTGGCGGGGACATCAATGCGCAAACAGTAACTATGAACTCAACACATGGTTCTAGACCCTCTAGTGTAAAAATGTTTCGTCGGTTATCAACGCATTGAAAATACATATATGGAACAGCTAATTTAAAAAAAAAATAATCTACGAAAAATTTGAATGTATTAACACGCAATCAGTCACCATTGATTCAGTAAATGATTCCACGGAAAGTAATGGGTAGCTCACCGTCCGATCAGGCCCAGACCGATGCCGGACGGCGCGTACGTGTTCCACGCGCGCCTCAAAGAGATGTCGGCAGCAATCGAAGGGGCCCGTTAGGGCCGAAGCCTGCCGGGTCAGCGGGATTGTCCGAAAGGGTTACCGCTGGCCCGGAACATAAAGGGCTAAGGACACGGGTGGGTTTTAGTCAGTAAGAGTCTGACACTCCCTTCCGCTCCACCCAGAGCGGGAGGGGTCATTTGATGATTTCCCATCCTGACAAAAAAAAGCCCCCACCGTTGAAAATTTTACTTGGTTATAAAAAAAATCTGTTCCATACATTTCGACCGCCTAGGTATTGCATTTTTATATGAAAGAGCTGTTTTTTTTTAATAACCTACAAACATTTCTACGCTAAAATAATGAGCTGCTGGTTACAGTTTACGCCTTAGTGCCTTCTATCACCCAGTAAATTATGTACAGTCAGTTATAGCAATTTGCTGACCCACCTTTTCATAAATGGTTGAGATTTTTTAGAATACGAATCGATAGTATTTTATAATTATTTTATACTAGCTTCCACCCGCGGCATCGCCCGCGAGGTATGTCGATAAAAACTATCCTGTGTCCTTACCCCGTGATGCAATCTATCTCTCTGCCAAATTTTATCGAAATCCGTTCAGTGGTTTAGGCGTGAAAAGGTAACATACAGACAGACAGAGTTACTTACGAATTTATAATTTTAGTATGGATTTTATTTGCTTTGCTCAAATAAATAAAATACAAATGAAAAGAATTATACAATTCTATCGATTCGTATTCTAAAAAATCTCAACCATTTATGCAAAGGTAGGTCAGCTAATTGCTCTAACTTACTGAAACTACTTACATTATGAACAGATTGTAGGTAATGGTCGTCAGTTAACAGTAAGTTACGCTCAATAAATTATGATGAACTCTCCTGTAGGTATCTACAACCGCGGACAATGGCGGTCGACCACTTTTCACCCTTATACCCTTAGTAATAAGGTTGAAAAGTGGTCCACAGCCAGTGTCCGCGATGGCACCTTAGTGCTTACCTACATTATGTATGATTTGAGGGCCACTAACGTGCTCTAAGTCATCATTATCTGCCTAAGCTTTTCCCAACAATGTTGGGGTCGGCTTCCAGTCTAACCGGATGCAGCTGAACACCAGGATTTTACATGTAGCGACCACCTATCTGACCTCCACAGCCCAGTAACGTGCTCTAAGTATTTGTTGTTAAAACAAGAATTCCCAGTTAACCCTAGGTAAAAAGTAAAGGACCTATCCCACAATTGCGCAGTTGGTTTTCAACTTTCGGTATCAGCACACATGATTTGACTACAATATTATAAAGCTCTCTGTCAAAAGGCCACTTTGGCAGCATCATAACAGGATAACATTATGAATCATAATGGACAGTTAACTGTTAAGTTAAACGTATCAAATCGCATTGGTGAAGGATTTTTTAGTTATTTTTTTTGTCTGTGCTAAAATACCAATGCAATCCAAATCCAATCCCAATATCTTTGATTATACCTTCGTAGTGCAGCTAAAAAAAGAAAAACACCGACTGTCTTCGCCATATTATAATTCATAATGATATCCTTTTATGATTCTGTCAAAGTGGCCATTTTGGGCCCCAGAACTCCCAAGGATCAATCTTTATTTCTGGACAGAAAAAGGAGATAAAAGAGTACGGATGAGTTTGCTCAGTAGTGGGACATTAATGGGTAATAATAAAGTACTAATTATAAAGCTATAAGTAATATGAAATAATTTAAAATTAAACTATCACTCCGATTCATTCGATACCCGCGTAACGTATCATGAGTCAAGCATGCAAATCAGATTTCTATCTAAGAAATATAATTATGTGTCATCATTATATTTTCTTTGCTCCTGTTTCATGTTTATTATTATATGGATATATTTATAAATATGTGTATGTATTTATTGTATTATGTAAATGGTACACTACGGACTACCTACAGTATTTGTCTGTCCTTCCCCTTTTTAAATCTATCCTAAGGTTGTCTTTAAAAGATCGCTCTTAGCGATAAGACCGCCCATTGTGTCACCCTTTGTACAGTTTCTATATTTATGTCTGTAATTTATATGGTGTACGTAATAAACAGTATTCTATTCTATTCTATGTGATAGTTCTACCGAATTAGCTCCATTTCGGCACCAAAGTTTTTTAATGTTTTTTGTCCCAGTATTTCTCCAAAAAAACAACAAAGAAACAATTCTACGAACTATTTATCAGACTTTTCAGGAGAGCCTTATGTATTCTCGTATCGCTAAAGGCTTTGAAACCTTTTCTGGTCTTGTTCTATAACCATAATAGGTACTTACACAAAACCTCAAAACTGATGAGACGTTTTACAAATTACATATTAAATGTTTTAGTTACTATGTAATATTTTAATAGAATTTCCCTAAAACATCTGAGAACATTAGCGAAAAGCGAATAGTGTAATTAATTACTCCGCATTTCATGTGTTAGGAACACCGCACAGTTGGAGAGACATTAAATCTAAGTACAGGGTGGCTGGAACATGGCGCGCAAACTGTAACCTGAATTCAGCACATGATTGTAGACCCCCTAAAAAAGATCTGCTGTTTCTTAAAAAAGTGCTATACTTACACTGTTAAAATGTATGGAACAGTTGACTTTTTTCTTATAATTTTAACTCATGGGGGCGTGTGAAAAATTCGAAGTTGGGCTACTAGGGCATGTGGGGATCATATAAAAAAGCGCAGTTTGCACATTCTCAAACATGTTTTCTTTTTTTTAGGCCGCATAGTTTTCGACTTTTGATGAAAAATGTAAAAAAAAATACCATTCCCCTTATCTCCTAAGTTTGCAAAGAGAAAAATCTGAAATTATTCTATGTGATAGAAGTTTATGTAAAGAAAATGGCACAAATTTCTAAATGGCACACTTTTTCAGAAATCATCAACAAACTGCAATAGTCTACACCGCAGTGCACAGTGTTAAAATTCTCTTACGAATATAGGCCTCGCCGATGAAAAATATAAACATGATGGAACGGAACCCACGGTGCGCGACTCCGACTCGCTAGTTTTTGACAATGATTGTCGCTGAGATGAGATTGTGACTAGATTATTTACGTTTTTAATTACGGGTATTGGTCTGCTGGTTGCGCGTCGATGTCTTTGCCGCCGTATATCTACAAAACCTATCAAAGACGGTCAATAAGTCGGTCAGTTAGGTTTAACGGTTATTTCACACCGGCGAGGCGAGGAGTTGATGGGATGGGCGAGAATTGAAATCTCGCTGACCCTTTTACACCGAAACATGTATATCGTGATCAAAATCGATGTGCCGCGCCGACAGTGCGAGATAATAAATACTCTATGCGAGCAGCAATATAGTTCAATGTTGTACTAAAAACTTTTTCACACTTCCAGACTTTTCAGAAATTTCATTTCTCGCCCGTCGCTTCCATAGGAGGTTCTTTTAAAACTAATTATTAAAAAATTAAATAAAACCAAAATGGTTGACATAGCTCACAGAATAAGCAAGATGAAGTGGCAATGGGCCGGCCATATTAGCTGTAGAACTGATGACCGTTGGGGTAGACGTGTTCTTGATTGGAGACCGCGAATCGGCAACGTAAGGTAGGGCCTCAGGCTAGGTGTAGCGACGATCTTCGCAGGATGGCTGGTAGCCTATGTCCAGCAGTGGACTGCTGTAAGCTGATGAAAATGATGATTACAAAATCTAGTCTAATATTCAGTCTCGGTTATAACTATATTGTTAAACATCATCCGGCAATAAAATTAGCCGCCTCACACCACCCAGTTTACCCAGTATCCGAACCTCTTAAACCACACGCTCTGGTCGCAATCAGAGAGAAGTGTCGAATCATTGGGTTGATTAATCGTTTTAATCCACCGCCCGAACACAAAACATTCATTATATCGCAAAACATCTGAAATCTGAACCCACAGCGACCTTAGCCTGCCATTAGCACTTTTTTATACTAGAGCTCTATAAACAGGATGAAATTGGATAGGTGCACCAAATTAAAATATATAATTCAACGTGTGCTTAAGTAAATTTGGATGCACATAATATAGTATGAGCGCGTAGGCGAGCGATTTGGCAACGTCGTCGTGCGCTCTTTTTTTCGTAAAAATTCCTAGGCCAACTAACGCGTTGCCAATTTGCTTCATGTTGTGAACTCTGCGAAGAATGGTTGATACTTTAATTTTCTTATTTTGTTTATATAATTTTGAAAAAAAAAAAAAATTTTACTGGAACGACGATAATTCGTGTCTACTTGAAGGCAATAACTTTACTTGCAATATCCAAGACGATAATTTCACGATTTTTTCAAGAATTTAGATTTCGAAAATGATCAATAAATAATGGTTATGCATCTCCTATTGCAATTTGGACCAAGCGGTGCCATTCTGTAAAAATCTCACCGTGAAAACTTAGGTGAAGTGAGCGTGGAGTGAGCTGTCTATAGTGTCATTCCTAGCAAAAACAAACTCACTTCACCTAAGTTTTCACGGTGAGTTTTTTACAGAATCGACCGGAAGTTTTCAATTTCTCCCTGTAGGAATTCTACATTTAGGTGAATAGCCGTTTTCTAATTAAAAGTACTCCTAAAACAAAATCGCTGTTAGACATCCCGATTGATAAAGGTCCAGAGAGAGAATCAGCACCAAAGTTTAATTAGAATAGTCGGTGTTTTGTGGTCAACACACACGTATAAGTATTACATTTCCGGGGCGTCGCCGCGTCATCGCATCGTGCTGTGCTGATCTGATCCAGATACTTATGTGGGTTACGTTGAGTTGATTCCTGGTTGACGACACGCCGACAAGGTGAGGTGATATTCCTGCAGTATAAAAGTAAAAATAAAATTATGAGAAAAAAGTGAAATTCCGGAAAATAAACGGTCAGTTACAATCGTAGCAGTAGTGCTACGGTTTTCACAAAATACCTAGGTGCAGTGAGTAATGAACACGATGATCGATTCCACCAACAAATTTCTTCAATATTGAAAAGCGTTATCAAGGGAAATGGAACCTTGCGGTGCTGATTACTTCTGGTTTTTGATCAGTGAAACACCATAACGACTGCCTAAGATCTACAAATAACAGCCGGGACCTACGGTTTAAGAGATGTGCTTTCCGAGGTACGGAGGAGTCTCAATATGTTATGGATGGTACTCATCCTCGGACCGACCTCGGCAAGTGTAGCTTTACCTTCGATCGGCCCAAAACATAATGATAGTAAACATAAATAAGACAGTAAAACTCCGTCTGTAATGTTGATTTGATTTGTCAATTTCGTGACCTATTCTGATTGGCGTAGTACAATTTAACTTTTTCATTTCAGTTTGCATGCATCGAGTTAGGTTTCCATTAAAAGTTTCCGAGAATCCCTATTATCATTTGGTTATTACCTCGTGTTTGGGAAATTGAGTGAATTTCAATAACGATTGGCTTTGTGAAAGTTTTGTTCGTGAAAAAAGTTAAATAACTTGGCTTCGTAAATAAGATTACCGTTTTTCAGAAAATGAGGTTCTTATTTTAAATAGCAAATTACGTTGTTATTAATATAAAAAATAAAAATTGCGAAAGAAACCCATAGTATAAATATAGTCTGACAACCAGTCTTACCAAGGGGTATCATATTACCCAGTAAATGGGTGGTGGAGGTCAGATAGGCACTCGCTCCATGTAAAATAGGTACTTGTATTCAGCTGCATCCGGTTAGACTGGAAGCCTATCCCAAAATAGTTGGGAAAAGGCTGGGCAGATGATGATGATGTTGATGATTTTTCGAAACTGAATACCTACAAAAGTTTGACGTCTAAAACAAATGATACCTAATATTGTCTCATCTCTAAGCTACAAGGATGATTACCATCGTCGATGAATTTTTGAACCAAATCCCTTTCAAATATTTGCTATGATTTTAGTTCGCAAGCTTTATTTTGAAACATAATCCTGGAGTCCGCGAACTAGTCACGTACCTAGCTTTGTTGTTAGTCAAACTATTTGGCATTTCCATATGAAACGACTGTGATTGTGTAAAGCGATTTCTGAAAACGTATACCAAATATGAATGAAATTTTTCCTTTCGATTGTGTATTTTAGAAATCCATAGCTACTACTTGTTTTTCTTTGATTTGACATAGACTCTCTTTGTTTCTTCGAGTGATAATTGCATATTTAGGTATAGCTAGTGCATAACTTTTAAAAAAAACTACGTACGTACCTACGTATTAAAATCGGGCACTTGGGTTTCATTTTGGTGTTAGCTAATTGAAAATTCGAACAAACTTTTTACAGTCGCAGCTAGCTGTTATATATTTATATAATTGTTGTCACATACAATACCGTAGTTAAGTCTCTACTAATATTATTTTAAGACAGGATAGTAATCGCCTTAAAATTTCTAAATGAATACTTCCCGTCCCTTCATAAATCCATCCCAGATCTGTTTTTGTTCTCTAAGAGCTCCCTAGGAAATAAATGAATGAAGTCTAGCCGAAAACAAAATTGGCGAATCACCTTTTATACCACTAAGAGCGCTTCGTCATTCCGACAAAAATAGTCTTTTGAAAAGAAGATGTATTTTAGGAAGGGAAGATGAATTACCTTGACTGAAACTACACCTCCTGTGGTCAGGGCATTGACATTATTCTAAGGAGTGGCACGTCCAACAGAAAATAACAGAATATTAATTATAATATATTGTTACTTCAGGAGATTAAAAAATAAAGTGAACCAACTTTATTTGTTAACCTTCACTGAAAAAAATAATTTCTCACTAAACCACATTAAAGCGATTTCATTAAGACTTACTGACAGTAATTATACAGTAAGAAGAAATTTTTGTAAAGCAGTGAAAGACAAAACAGTAACTTTTAATGATTGAACATACTATTAACCGAGAAAAACAGCAAAAAAAGGAAAACCACCATTACTGTAGTGTAAGTAAATTTCGATGGTTTGAAAGATATCACCAAATGAATAAAACAGTTAATTTTTTAACCTTTTAGCTACTTAAAACATTAAAGTTTACTGTCGTGACGGTAACATTTTGTCTCAAGCTTTAACTGTTTTCGGATCAGTATAAAATACTGTTTCGAACGTTAGGTTCATATGGAACTGTTTAAGTTCAGATTAATGTTTTTTCACTTTTATTTACGGATTATTTCTTTTAGTGATTGTTTGTTGTCTTTCCTTTTATAGCCTGCACTACCTACTCATGGGCAAAGGCATCTTTGGCATCTTAGGCATCCACCCTGTCCGCATTTCACGAGATCGCATGTCTTCCTTCCAGGTGGTCAAAATAAAACAAAAGTTATTAGTTGATTCAAATAATTTTATTATAGTCAAACAGAAGCATTATCGTTCAAAACGGTTAATGGGCTTGGAGGGGAGCAAGTGCAACAAGATACATTTCGTATGACCAAATTTTTACCCGACTGCCTGAAGGCGCGGGTCTAATCTCTTTTTCGACGATATAAATTATTAGAAAGAAAAAAAGAAAAGCAAGAAAGAAAATACGTTTATTTGCGGCAAACATGACGCATAAAAATAAAAGACACAAACAACAGAAAAACAAAAATAACAATTTGGGAGAAAGTATGCGTCACATCTACGCAAAACGGCCAACGCTCAGCATAATACTAAGACCCTATACGAGACAGAGCCCCAGCGCTGGTTTTCAGCGACAGCCGGTGATTGACGAAGCGTTGATCGAAGGTTAAGCTAAGCTTGCCGCGGTCGGTTCCTGGATGGGTGACCATCAATTACATATTATTATCAAGACCCCTCCGTGCCTCGGAAAGCTCGTAGCCGTTGGTCCCGGCTGTCATTCGCAGATCTTGACAGTCGTTACGGGTAGTCAGAAACCCAAAAGTCTGCCAACCACTCTTAACAAGGGGTATCTAGTTACCCAGTAACTGAGTGGTGGAGGTCAGATAGGCAGTTACTCCATGTAAAATATTGTTATGCAGCTGTATCCGGTTAGACTGGAACCCAAAGCAACATATTTGGGAAAAGGCTAGGCAGATTGAGTGATGAATTATTAGCGAACTTACTGAACTATTCATCAATCTGAGAAGTCCTTGAAAAGGTCGTGGCATCGAAAAGTTTCGACAAATTTAGGAGTTCCCGAATTGGCTTTGACTTTGTAATCTTAGATAATTCAATGTTCTGTTTTCCAAATTTCCTAATTCCGTGTCGCAA
This sequence comes from Luperina testacea, assembly GCA_927399505.1. Classification (NCBI taxonomy): domain Eukaryota; kingdom Metazoa; phylum Arthropoda; class Insecta; order Lepidoptera; family Noctuidae; genus Luperina; species Luperina testacea. The sequence goes on along the minus strand of OV656768.1, from coordinate 7,668,283 downwards.
TTTCACATTTAGAGTTGGAACGGAGTGAGTCGGGAATTTAATAGGATTTAGAATGATTTTCGAGTTTTCATTGTTTGAACTTTTTAGTCTTCTCTTATTTGTGATGATGTCGTAAACATAGTTATACAAAAATATGCAGAAGCTCATGAACACAGACTTTATCATCACGTGAATGTCGACATTCACGTGATGATTAAGTCTGTGTGTGTGTGTCAAGGAGTTGGAACGCCTCGAGGCGTTCCAACTCCTTATACAAATAATAATTTATTTCAATCACGTATAGAAAAGGAGATCTCGATTTTTTTTAAATCACTTTTTTTGATCAATTTAGGAGGGTAGCTCTAAATTTTTAGAGCTCCAAATTTTTAATTTAGAGCTATCGCTCTAAATTTTTCTTAGAAACGATCACAATAATATTTTGTAGTGTCAGTATACATTTAGTTCTTTCACCATGCCAAAAATATCGTAAACCTGCAAACTGTATGTTGGGGACATACAGTTTGTAGGTTTACGATATTTACATATAGATAAATATGTACATAATCAGCCTATACTGTTCCCACTGCTGGGACACAGGCCAATGAAAATACAACGTGTCTCTTATGTTTAGACGGGCGTTGATAGTTTGACATAGTTTTTAAACAAAAATTTTTACAAAAAATTTTTACAAAAAATTTAAGAAAATTTGAATTACGCAAGCTAACCAGACGCTTTCGCCTTAAATTGGTCAGAAAATAGCATACCAAAGACAGCTTCATTACAATCGTCTAAAGTGTCACGTATGCTTTAAAACTCTTTAACAAGAACGCAACCAAATACTTGTTTACTAACATCACAAAACGAACTCACTTACTCAAGAAATGGAACACCGAAGTACAGGACCGACCAAAATAACTTTACTTTTGTAGCTACCATCGTTGCTATTTTAACTCCATTTGTTTTTGATCCGGAATTAAAAAAAAATACTTTACTTTTAAAATACTTTGAAGCTTTTGCTACAGTATCATGACATTTTAATATTCCTAGTAAATAATCTGGAAACATAATTACGAATTACTTTTCTTTTCGGCGTTATCTTTTCTTTTCAGACTGAGGAAAGGAGAAATTAACTAAGCATTACCTCATATGATCATATTTAGGAGCACTCTTTTAACAATCATAGGCTCAAGCACCCTATATCAATGTTAAAGTCCCATTTGCAATGAAACAAAATACGTACAAAATGCGTCCCGAATTATTTTTCTATGGTATACTCGAATGCGGTTTAATTTATTACTGCGGCAACACTGTACAATACGGTTGCGGTGCTCGTTGCGATATACATAATACAGCCTCCTTTTATGATCTCATTTTTGTTTGAGTATGTTTTCAGTCCAAAAATTGCACTCGGAAATGTGCTACAGTAGTAAACTGCAGCGTTCACTGCGAGAGGATTGTTCAGCTGCTTGTTATTTTGTAAGTAGGTTTTACTATTACCTACTGTGTAAGAGTTCCTCCAATTTGAATATGCAAAGCTTTTAATGAAATGTCTTCCTGCTAGGAATAGGCACTTGCAGATGACATTGAGAAATATAAACTTACCCACTTTAAAACACGGAAATATAACTCATTATTCCAGATGTAATGTCACGTTTCCAATAGAACCTTAAAATAATACTCAATACGCATTCAGTCCATCAGAAAAAGTAATTGAATCCACAAAGGTCAAAATCCAATCACCTTTACATTTATTTTGTAGCTGTTCGAAATTCAAATTATTTATTGTGGAACCGAACCTGGGAAATACTCGAATACCTAATACGAATACCGAAAACCTTTCAAAATCGAATTGATTGCCATGGACATATCGTGTCGATGGCTCTAGAAATGTCAAATTAATGAAGTAAATGACAATGAAGCAGAAGCTAATTTTCATGTAGGTAGTTCATTAAAAGTTGAGTGGATATTGAGTAAAAGTTTTTAAGCAAAACTGAACGTGGTAATGCCGCCAATCTTGGTACATTACCAGTCGACAGGGTTGCGGTGGAACTTTTTCGCGGCCATGTTTTAGTTTGTTAATAGTTTTAGTTAGAAAATACTATTTAATTGGGTATAAGTTATTATTTATTTATGCACATTTAGTTTTAATCTATACTAATATTATAAAGAGGTAAAGTTTGTATGTAGGGAGTAATCTCCGATCGGATTAAAAAAAATCTTTTTGCATTTGATAGCCCAATTCTTAAGAAAGGTAATTTACAGTACCCGGCGATAAATATTGCACATCGACAAATAATAAAAATAATAAAAAACAAAAGAATAAAAATAATTATGAAAAGAAGCAAATCATAATTGTTTTAACAGCTCCTAATACATAGATACCGGACTGTTTGTATTTCGTGCGACAGAGATAACCGGTCGAAGAGGAGGTGCTTGGGGGAGGCCTATGTCCAGCAGTGGACGTCTTTCGGCTGAAATGATGATGATGATGATGGTGTGATTTTTGGAATAATTATAATAGGTAAGTATTTTGTGTGTGGGGTGTGTTTATCATACTTATTCATAAACTCAATTTTTGCATTGTTATTTTGTACTGTTCAGACGCAGAATAAAATTACACCTGTAGGTTCTTCAGTTTAACCATATATTTTCCGCAGTAAGTTTGGCGTAACTCTACTCATAAGTGCCTAAGTGTTTACGCGGTAACTAGCCACTCCTTGTTTTATACGGACCATTTACCCTTTTATTTATTAACGTTCCTTATTGTTAAGAGACGTTTAAACGTCAAAAATGTATGGTGAAACAGTTTTCGTCGGTTAGAAAATATATGGAGGTTAATCTGCAAATCGATATAATTTATCGACTATTATAAAAGTGAATTTTCGTGAGAATGAATGGGTGGGTGGATGGATGTTTGTTACTCTTTCACGCTAATACTACTGAATGGATTTTGATGAATACATTTACGTGATACGGAGTATGAAACGCCCGTAACAGAGGCTGCTTCGGTTGCTTCGGCGGCTTCGAAACTGTGGATTTCGTGCTTAGCGAGCACGACCCCAGGTGACGCGTGTCGCTTGACAGAAGTCATATCGCACCAGGGCTGAGAACGGAGCCAGGAGATACATTTGCTTTTATACAATCACCATACTAAACATTACTTATCTCGAAATCATCAGTAACTAGGGTATTAACACTAAGCAGGCCTTACTTCCGCCCCGTCCCCATTTTGAAAAGGGCTTAATCTCCGCTATTTACCACAACAACCTATATTGTCCCGTACCGGATTAGTTCTTCGATAGACAGGATTTATACTGAATGAACGTTTCAGTTGAAATTTATGTTCCACCAACGATTTACTCGTGTGTGCATTAAACCCTTCGTATTCCGGGAATGTGGATCTACGCGAGATACAATGGCTTTTTAAATTTCTGTAATTACGGCATTCAACCGTTTAATATATATTTTTGTCTGTTTTGGTTGACTGGTTCAATATTTTAAATCCAGGACAATCGTATCATCTTGCTACTAAAAAAACCAATCGGAATTATCCTTTTTATTGTGGACGATAAATTTTTACGACCTGGTTTTCAAGCTCAAGAATCGTGAAAAATTACGAACACCTGCAAAAAAATACGAAACCGTCTGGAGAAGTCTTCTTGTAGCCGTAATCTGATTTCTTACGGAGAATTACCTTGCAATTTGGCTTTAAAGAATCGTAACAATTATCTCAGTTATATAGGTACCTAATGATTATTTTACAAGTGCCCACGGAGCAGCGCACTTAAAGTAAACTCGCGAGTATTTGAACTGGGCAATGGATAACTAGAGGGTTGTACTCTTTACAGGCTACTGGAGGGTCAAGTTTTCAAATAATAATAAACGAGTCCGCGTGTGGAGATAACAAGGTGAACGTTTTACGGAACCAAGCATCCATGAAAGATACCGTTTTGGGGATCAAGTGTTATGGTATGGACGGGAATAAGCTTGGTAGGCAAAACAGAGCTGCTAGTGTTGCCAGCATAGCGAAGGTAAGCCAGCCTCATGTCATCCCATTTTCGCAAAGAGTATTTTAGCACAATATTTATTTATTCAAGACTTAAAACTATTTACATAATGCATGACAATGCTCGCATACATACGGCCCGTGCCACACAGAGCGTACTTTCTGAGGTCAATATCACAGTTTTGCCATGGCCAGTTATGAGTCCCGATCTCAACCCCAATCGAGCATTTATGGATCAACTGAAAAGAAGCCTTAAGAAAACTACAGCTATGTTTACAGTCTACAGAAGCTCGTAAACCCGCTAAAACTCTGTTGGGAACGAATTCCGGAACAAAATGTTACCCATCTTATTGAAAGTGTAGCAGATAGGCTCAGAGAGTACATACAGAGCAGAGGAGGCTTCACTCGTTGCTAACCATAACATTTATCATCAAACGGTTACAGGAAATGGGCCATAGACTATGTTTATTTTTCAAGTTAATTTGAGTTTATTTCCTTTACAAGTGCTTTTTTGTGTAAATCGATCAAAATAAACTTTAAATTTTACCATTGACTATGTTTAAATAATTTTTAAATCCCTACTCCAGACATATCTATTCATAAAAATCACAACCATTAATATTTTTAAATAACAGCCTGGATGGGCCTAAATACCTAAATTATATTTTATAACAGTAACTGATATAATAGGTATAGAGCATCTGAAGCGTTTCTCACTGAAGTAGACGTTGATAATTACGAGTGTAAGTATAGTCTAGCGCAAGTCATTGAAACAAATATAGCTCTGATAAAACTACTCGACGTTGCCATACTGTAGACTCAGAATTATACAATAACATACTACTCTATTATTTGAATTCCTTAACATTTTTCAGTTTAGCAGAATTGATTCTCAATCTATCGAGATTATAGGTATACACATTTGCACATCTGACGGCAGATAGGTTGGACAACTTTGTTAGTTGGACTCACTAACGCATCGTCGGTTGAGTGTGTAATGTGGAATGTTATCTAGTTGTCCGTTCTTGCGTTACGCGACCGACGATACGCGACGTATCTTCCGTCAGATGTGCGACCACCCTTTGTTTTCCGTACTAGCAGGGAAAGAAAGAAAAGAAAGAAAGAAAATGAGATGGAATGTGATATGGGTCGCAGGGATGTGGGTCGCCGAGAGGGCTACATCCCTGCTTATTTGGAAAACTAAATCTTAGAATCATTATAACCACCAACAACTAAAATTCAGTATATATACCTACTAAATACTAAATTTTCTCGTATATTCAAATCACTATTGTCATTCTCTGACAATTGTATAAAATGTCTATATCACTGCATATGTAGGGTGTCAAAATTTCCCTGACTTTACCAAATACCACAATAATTATTGAATGGGTATTTGACGCTGATTGTTCTGCTAGAACGTACCCACTTATTACCCTATTATGTTTATACGTTTATAAGTTTTACTCCGCTTAATGGTAAGCGGAATAAAACTTACCATTCAATCTGCAAAGCAATAGAATTTATTGATCATAATAAATTATAATTATTTAAATTTAAATTATGTAAAGGACTACTCTTCTGTGATCAGTCAATCAGTTTGCAAATCAAATCAAACCAAATAAAAACCTTAATCATATTTTCTTTTTTCCCATTAATGAAAAAGCGGAATTTTACTGAACTTTTTGAAATTAATTTATGTAGGTACGTTAACTAATTGGTTTTTTGTTTGATTAGATTTCGTGAAATTGAGTTCGGATTACCTACTTAGAATTTTTTATTTTGTAGAACAGCTATACAATATCGTAAAAACATTTTGTTCGTCGTTTTTTATTATTGTCATTATAGATATTAGATACCCACAACGTGTCGTATGCAAAGATTATATTCCTAATATTATCTGATATTCAAAATAATATTTTGTTTAAATACCTGACCTAGATAATTTTAGTCAAATAATTTTAATTATTCCACCAATACCATTGTCGCATTGCGCCCGTTTGCGGGACCCTTAAAGGTCCAGCGCATACATGTCGACGATAAACCGGACCAAATGTCGAACACAATAGTACCTAAACTACTCTAAAGGTGAAGAGAGGAACGAAAACTAAAGGTAAAAAGGGTAGGACTAACCAGCAAGCCTTTACCGAAGAATGCCTGAAATTGATTCTTTAGGTCAACGTCGAGTAATGTCAGACAGAGTTCATCCGGCACACATTAGCCACTGGGAAGTCAGCCGTTCTATCGAACAAACATTTCTACCGACACATGTTTGGCAATGGCGATTTCTAACCATTAATTTTTCATTTACCACAATTCTCAATTTAGTGCTTAAATTGGTAACATTTATTCAATCAATCATTAGAGGAATATTGCAACAGTAGGTATTTCAATGGAGGTCTGCAGATGAAGCTAGCGGTACTAAAGCGCTCGGTCATACCGTTACCTAAACTATGTTACTTAGTTTAGCTTTATTCAGAGCATAGCATAATCGGCTTATAATATTCCCACTGTTGAGACACAGGCCTCCTCTCTTGGAAGGGGAGTAAGCTGTAATCCATCACGTGGGCACAGTACGGGTTGGTGGATCTTACATGTCTTCAAGTTTTTGGTTCTAGGACATGCCAGTTTCCTCATGATGTTTTCCTTCACCGTTTCGAGAGCAGTGGTATTGAAATGAATTACACAAAGTAATATGCCTGCCTGCGTTCGAAGCTACGACCTATAACACGTAAGTTGGGTTGTTACCACTGAGCCACCACTTCATTCAAATAATATGTTTTTTTTTTCGTTTGATTTCGTTGTGAGAAAGGCCCTGGATAATGGAGATTATTGGAGACGTAAATAAAATTAGCTTACACATTACACAATGTGAAATTATCGGTAACTATTTTGTAAGATGAAATAGCCTGTTTTCTGAGTTAATATCGAGATTAATGCTATACTCCTGTAAAGGTTTTAATTTAATAGGTTTCTGACCGACCGAAATAATTTAGCAAATTAAGGAAATTGGTTATAGATGAGTGAATATTATTTATGGAAGGTATCCGGGGACGTTCAGCAGACAAGTGGGACAATCAGGTGATTTTGGTATTTTGGTTTTGTTGATTTTTTTGATTTTGGTTTTTTTTGGTATCTGACGTTCTTACGTCCGACGTTTCGTACTTGGATGAATCCCCTCCCCCCTTCAATCTTTTGAAGGGGGGAGGGGATTCATCCAAGTCTTATTTTTTCTTACGCTGAAGGGGGAGGGGTGTCAGAAAGTGGTCAAAATTGTCTTACTCTATTGTCTAACTATATTGTGTGATAAATGAACAGTACCTAACTGTCTAAAGATTTTTAACAAAGAATCTTTCAAGCTCAAACATTTACCTATAGTAGGTATAGCTGCAATCCATGTTGGTCTGTCAAAAAAATCAGTCTGTACGTATTCAAGTATACCCACATATTATGTAATAATTTTACAAAATATCAGTGAGACAATAACAACGTGAATTTGTATTTATATTTTTGGTCACAGAATAAACATATCATCACTCATTCTCCAAAGGGTAAGGGCGGATCCACACCTGCGCACGTGCACGAACATTGACGTTCGCGTGCATCTTAAGGTGTATAGATGGCTCACTGACCTTGTGCATGTGGGCGGAGCTAAACGCCCTACTCCCGAATACGTAAAAATGTGTACGGTGGCGCGCTACACTAAAACTATGATCAAAGAATATGAAGAGGCGCAGACATGCCGCACGTAGGTCGCCATTTTTGCCTACGATTCCAGAAGGGAATGGCGGATGCAAGGCTGATATATTTTGTACCCGCGACTTCGTCCGTGTGGAATTTAACAAAAAAGTTATTGTTGAGTTCGCAGAGTTTACGATAACTTATTAAGGCGCTGTACTTAGTCAAAATAGGCTTCGCAAAACAATATTTTAGCCAAATGTATAATTTTAGAACAGCAAAAAAAATATGTTAATCTTGATCATATTTATGAGTGGACCATTGTGTTCAAAACACGTTTTCGGTAAATTTTCTCGATAGAAAAAAATCATAAAATAATCATTAAAATTGAAATCGTTGCAATTGTAACTGTGTTATTTATAAACAAATCTTGATAAAATTAATAACAGTGATGTAATGTATAATAATAAAGGGAACTGTTGTTTTTATTTATCGATTGAAATAAGATATTTGTAAGGATTAATTGTATTTAATGATAATTAACTCTTAACAAGTCGAACGAAACGTCGCGCCATCGCCATCGCGGCGTCTTTTTAGCTTCTCTTTCATTTCTACGCGGAGCGACAGTGACTCAGTGACCCATAGAGTATAAGTAACTAAACAGCAGTGACTACACATGGATCGTACTTGCAAAATCGCGTACCACGGCTTACAAGTACGACTTCTTTAAGAAATCACGTCCTAAAACTAGATCTCGGGATACTTTCAAGTATTTTCTACCTGCATAGGAAATTGAACCTTAACTGTATACAAATAAGGAGCAAAATCGCTTTTACAAATAAATACGTACTTATGGAGTATAGACGATTAAAGTTTCTACTACTATTCCAACCAAGAGCCCTGTTGGAAGAAAAAAAACTTGCATAGGAAATTGAACTCTGAATTCTTACTTATGGAGCACAATCGCGTTTAGGCATGGGTCGTACTTGCAAAATCGAGTACCAGAGCTACAAAGTACGTCCACCTTAAAAAACCATAGCTCGAGATACTTTCAAGTATTTTCTATCTGCATCGAAAATTGATCCATGACTTCATACAAATAAGAAATACAATCGCGTATTCATAGCCCTGTTGGAAGTAAAAATACTTGCATAGGAAATTGACCCGTTACCTTCTATGAATAAGGAGCATAATCGCGTTTACAATTAATATTTTCACAAACCATTAAAGTAAAAATACTTTCATACGAAATTGTTCCGTAGACTCTAATTGATAAGGAGCATGATCGCATTTGCGAAAACAGACGCGGTTGGGTACCTATTTAGTTGAGCGAGTAGACGTATAAAATATGTACTTTGAAGTCTTGCAATTAGTTCGGGTCGGTACCTAGTTACCTACGTACTTTGGTATCTGTTTGTTGATGAAAGCTGTTTATTATATTTTATTTTATGATTAGTTTTTTCTAAGTTATGTTGTTGGTGTAAATGTTTGTACTGTTTCGGTTCTACTCATAAGTTGTATAAATAAGCAATCAGTGTATAAAAATGGTCAACAAGAAAATAAACGGCAGGCAATAAAGAGATCTTATTCGACGAAACAAATTGTAAAGTAAGTACCTACCTACTTTTTTGTACACACCATATTTTGTTTGTATAGATTATCTATAGACGCGTAATTTCGACGTGTATTATAACAGCTCGATTGGTCTAGTGGTCTCGTGCGTCACTTTAGTTTTCTGCACTAACGCCCGGGTTCAAATCCAACCTTTTCCATAATAAACTTTTTGTTGATTTTCTTATTTGATATTAAATGTTTTTTTATTATTTTACTTTTTGCCGATTTTCTTGTTTGAAAATTTTCAGACTACATTATTATTGCTTACACTCTTTTGTAACACACTGTAGGTATATTATTTTTCTTCCGAATCAAGCTTGGTGGACGTTTTTATTATATTACTCTAGATTCTGAAGAAAAATAACTATAGGAATAAAAATGATTGTTTTTATTAAAATAACAATTACTTATTGAATTATTTTAAAAATAAGAAAATAAAAATATGCACATTATAATTAAAAAATAACAAAACAAAAGATAAGCACATTATAATTAAAAAATAACAAAAGAAAAGATAAGCACATTATAATAATTAAAAAATAACAAAACAAAAGATATGCGTCCACTGAGATTCGAACCTGGTGATTACGCAGTGAGAATCCGGACAGTAGAGCGCGGAGGCAATCGTACGTCTTATTCGAGTCGCGAAATTACGCTTCTAAATATAATGGAAGTCGCTCATCGACGATTCTCGCGCGGTGCACCCCGCCGTAGGTGGGGACTATTCGTATCCCACTTCATCTGCTTCACCCCCTCAAATACATAAAAGTCGTCTATTCACCGCCACGTAAAGAAATACCTATGCTAATTTTAATGAAATTCTTCTAATATTTCTCCATTTAGTTCTTTTTGATCGTTTTTGCATTTTTAGTTTATTATTTATTTTTAGTTTTTCGTATTAGCCTTTTTATATACAATATTTGGTGAACGATTTCCTTGGGCCAAAACAAAAACACTATATTATTTTATTATTTATTCAATCAATTTCATTGGAGATTAAGGAATCTTCACGTATAGGATCCACTTAAAAAAAAAAAAAACTATACTCCGTTTCTTTATTATGATTTATTTACATTTGGTTAAGTACCTAAATAAACGTAGTATACAACCTCCCTATTTGAATCGGATATTATTCAATATTTCATTTCATAGGTTTTAATTTTTTTTCGTGGGAACCTAGTTTCTTTTTTTTTCTAAAATAAAAGTACCTAGCCTAAGTTACTCCTTATTCACCTATCTGCTAGTGAAAGTCCCAGTCACAGAAATAAATCCGCACAAGAATATGAGAAGGTAGTGATCAATAAACTCAGTAATGCAAATACTCATAGATTGACAACTAAGAACGCTAATTTTTTATAAATTAAGGTGTTTGAAAACATTTTTTTTTAATTGTGGGTAAGTAGTTATTTTCTAAACAGTCAAAATAAAATGGCCTGAAGCGGTTGTTTTAATATTACAAATAGACACTCCAATTTTATTTATTTGTATAGATACTTAGATAGATACTTATTAGTCCACTCAACGAATAACCCAAAAAGAGGTGTAGACTGTGCGTGAGCTGGGCCCTGAGCGATTTCTTCAGAAAGTTGCTCAGAGTGCTTAGGGAGTAAACATACTAAAAGTCCCCGCGTCTAGGAGGTGAGCCGGAGTGGGGGGTATAAAAATTCCCACTTTTGAGTTTTTCGCTAATATCTATAAAACGGTGCGTCGTCGTAGAGAAAACGTATTTTTCTTGACTTGCTTTGCTTTGCCATTTTTATTTGTTTACAAATTTGAAATTATCTTATATTTACAAAATAAACAATATAAACAAAAACTGTATTTAGAAATGGCACCACTAATAAAGCGTCCACGCGGACAATAGAAATGGGCCCTCTGCAGCGAGCTTATCTATAAACGCATACTGATACAATTTGTTCATAAATATTTGCACTAACACAGCCAAACGCGCGTAGTCGATCGATAGCCGGGCGGAGCAGCGAGCGACACAGCCACCCCGTCTCAGTGCTAACGCACGACTGCCGCCCGCGCCCGCGCAGAGCACCTCTGAACCTATATCTCAAAATGGGGCATTGTCTTTGCAACTGTTGATTGATTTAAAAACGCTATTTCAAATATGTAGTACTTCTAACCATCAATTTTTCAGTGTAAAAATATTTCCAAACATCAAAGCCGTTTAGAAGTTATAAGGAAATATTAGCCAAAATAGCGTTTTGGTAAATATTTTTTTAAGGCAAAAGTATTAGCCTTATGAAAAAACCCTGTTTCAAAAATGCTGTACATGAATCTATAGCAAACATATATTTTTTACAGACCTTCTAACCAAACCGTTAATGAGTTATAAGCTTCATAAAGTGACCGAGTTACGGTACTAAACGAGAGTAAGGCCCTTAAGAACATAGTATGGACACATTTGGACATGTTCGCCAAAGGCTAACGAGCGGCAATATTCACGACATGCACATTTTCATGGTTTTCCAAAGTGTTCTCGAACGTGTCCATACTAAATCAGCCAATAAAGCATTAACAAATCAATGCTCGCGAACTGCGCGTAAGATGTTTGCGACGCGCGGGCAGAGTGTGACGCCTCCACACGCCACAGTTATTTGAGGTGTGTAGCGTGCACGGTTCGTGCGCCTGCGCTACACGCACGCAGGTGTGGATCCGCCTTTAGACAAAAAAGTATTTTAACACCCACGTTTCGCCAGTTGTATTAAGGCAATTTTAGACAGGGTCAGTGCACAAGTCAGTTATCGGCGCCAGTGCCCGCGCCTAGACTGGCTTCCACTGTTTACATGGTGTCAGTAGTCGCGGCTAGTTTTCACGGTGAGCACACGTTTGTGAAGTCAGTGAAGAAAAATGAATTCGCGAAACGGACGAAAAAAACATTTTCTCTTACTAGCCAGATGCAACGTCACCCCACAAAGCGGCGCCAGTAACTGACCAGGCTGTTTACTAAACACGGGGTTTTTGTCACTGGCGCGGGTGGGCGCGGGTTGCGGGGGGCGCCGACTGGCTTCTAAAATATTCGTGTGCGAATTTACAAGCCAGCGCTGACTTCCCGCCACTGGATTGACTTGAAATCAATTTACACGGGTTTTTTTTGGGTCAGCGCTGGCTTGTCTCGATTTCGGCGCCAGTCACTGGATCTGTCTAAATCTGCCTTTAGGGTAGTAGTCAGAATTATTGCTAAGGATAATAAGGTAATTCAAAAAGGTAAAGTAGGGTAATTATTGTTATTAGGAACGTGACCTTTCAGGTAATATAAAATTAACTTTAAGTTAATATCGGTGACCCTAATCTATTATAATGTTTCGTCCCAGAGGGTTGACTTGAAAACTGCCACGTTTTGTACGACCGAGTCTAATTCATCATAATGATACCGAGTCCCTTTGGAAGAGGTGTCGTTTTATTTATTATAATAATAAGCAGGTAATGGACTATTTTTCAGTGTATTTTTAGGAATTTTAACGTAATATACATTTATTACGAAGGTACATTTATGCGTAGGTACTTATTATACTAAATGCCTTTCTAGTTAACATGACATAACATCAGGCCTGTATTCTCCAAGGGGTTAGCAGAGCTGTACGAGTAAATACACCCACTTTTCGCTTTGTAACTAACAATTATTTGCTAATTGCCGACCCGCTGCTTCGTACGGTATTTATGACTTGACAAAAAATGAGATTTCTTTACTATATGTATACAAGTCTAATGTGAATTTATTATACCTAGGTAGGATTGCCAAGCGTACTATAATATATAGTATTGTACTATATTTAGGGTCTCCGTACTATATACTATTGAAGAAATATACAGTACGCGAAAATACTATATTTCAGTACAATAGCTCAATGTTTATATTTTGCAATACTAAAATTAGTAAAACGAAAAAAACTTCCTGCAATTTTCGAACGCTTCTTTCAATCCAATAAAGAATTTGAGTTTGAGTTTGAAAAAAAAAATAACTTTGTCTTTTTTTTAGTCTTCCAGAGTAAAATACTATATTTTTTTTATGCGTACCTACTATATTTTTTATGGCTTTTTAAAAAAACTACTATATTCAGACAAAAAAATGTTGGCAACCCTATACCTAGATATTCATAAAGCTTCCAGTGATGGTGAAAACCACAGCCAACACGGTCACACAGACAGACACGAAAAGCGACTTTGTTTTATACTATTTTTAATAAATTAATATCTATACTTACCTAGAGCTTGTTTGATTGAACGCGCTAATCTGTATAACTGTCAAATTATTTTAGCATTTGATAGTCTTATTTTTGAGTAAAGTTATAGACTACCAACTATTTTTAACATCACGCTACGACTCTTTAGAGCCGAGCAAAAAGTCAGAGAGAACGATAAGTCACACTAATAGATCTAGAAGAATCTCTTTACATCAATCTGCAGAAAGCAGCCATCCTAAACACATGCAGAATCGTTAGGAAATTCGTGCAGCTATAAGAAAGTACGCTCTCATCATAAAATTCACCACACGCTGCATTTACTTGGCATTGTGTTGTGCCGTAAATGTAGCTAAAACCAGTCTTAGAGCTGAGAAAAAAGAACACTCCCGATAATAATAATTTATTTCCAAGAACTTAGTACTACTTTACAATGGCAATGTGGCAACAATTTCACCTAATGAACCTCACTTCAAGAACTACTTCTAAACTAGAAACTTTGTTAAAAAAACATCTAACAAATACGAAATTGCTTAAGAGTGAAGCGAAGTCAATAAAACAAGATATTCCCTGTTGTTTAGTCTCTCATCATGAATGAAAGATAAGTCCGAGTTAGCTACGGAGAAGTTCTTCAAGTTAATCAATTAAGTAGCTACTTTTGTTCTAATTTCCTCCATACAAAGTTTGTAGGAGGCTCGGCCAATTTATATCACAATATAAACCTCACAGACTTCAGGGATTTAGTTAGCTACCTACTATACTAACTAATCTTGTCGCATCTACTTAAAAATAAGCTTCATTGATATCTCTTGCAACAAACAAAAGGCAATCTTGAAAACAAAAAAAGATAAATAACAGAGTACCTGGGTGTTAATATGGCACATCGGATTTTAGAAGAGTTGCTTACTCATTAAAGGCTTACGCTTTCATTGGGAAAAGACTAGACAGATGATGATCTTGCGAATGACACGTTATTGCTTTTCATGTGCAATGTTTGCTCAAGCCTGAAGTCAAACTGGATAGCTTATCAGGGAAAAGGGTGCATTTCTTCCCACCAGATTGCGAGACAGTAGCAACCAGACTCTTAAAAGTTATTGTTGATGTCATGTCTGTGATGGAAGACACATAATGAGGCATCTTATAAGCACCACCCCGTCTGCAGTAGAATTTAAGTATTAACATAGTTACATAGCAGTAATAGTAACAGTAGAACTTAGAAGTGTGCATGCATGTACGAGTAAACTTACTTCATATGTCAAATTGCTCACAACTATAATTGAAAGTATTTTTGTAATTTTATTGGATCCAGGTGTCTGATAACTAAGATAATGATTTTATTTCTCGCCACAATATATAAGTACATCAAAGATCCAGGGCAATATATTTTAGTTTAAATTATACCGTGGGAGACTGGTGCCTAAAAATAGAATAGAATAGAATATTCTTTATTATGCCTTTGTTATGTAGGCGTAAGGCCTGTATTTCAGACACCAGGTCTCCACCCCTTCAGAAGCAGTTACATTCAAATTGGATTATGCACTCGTACACAAATGCAGTAAGTAATAAAAGCAAAAAAAAAAACACTGGCACTCCGGTAGTGCCGACAGAAGTGAAAACTTGAACAAAGTGACTGGTTTATTCTTCTCGTGAAAGGAATTTATTCAGATTTACAAATAAGCACACAGGATAGACTTCAGCAGTGCTATTCTCTAAAAGACAATTTCATGGCTGTAAGCTGCGACGAGCTCGTCGACGAGACAGCCTTGAGATCGACCGAGCGTACAGCGCTGATTCAAACCGTATTCACTAACGTGGTTGTGCTCGTCGTCGAACCCAAGGCTGTAACCTCCCGTCGCTGTTTCTCAGACGAACGTAGGGCTTGACACAAATTCTATAAATTATAATCGATCAATCTCGACTGAGAGTTTTATAGGTTTAAAATATATATTAAAGGTCTATCTTTAAGTATTATAAGGAATACAGTTAAACTATAACCAATATCATATTTAAAAGAGCTTATTTCATATTTCTTATTACATTTTAAGGCTGAATGACGATTCCTTTGCTCTATTCGTGCAACGCGACGCGACGATGAATTAAAAGTCAGGAGTTTTTGGCGGGATTTCTTCGAGTGAAGTCTAGTGGGCTGTTTTAATTATTCGCAAATTGATTCCTAGTGGATATTGTGATGTAAAATTGGTGTAGTTTTGTATCTCAAGTGTCTGCGCAACTGGACAATATGTGGAATCATTGAAACAGACGCGATCCCGGTAAAATGGAGCTGAGAATTTTTTTGTAGTTTTGGCTACCTCAGCGAAGTTTACCGGGAAACTTGATTCGATACATTTGCTGCCAAATACTCCTAATACATTAGAATGTGTACACCCATATTCTAATGTCATGTTAGACTCAAAAAAAATAGTAACTGATGACTAGGCAGCATGGTCTCAGACCTTAGCCTTTAAAAACAAAAAAAAAAAAAAAAGAATTAAAAGTCAACATGACATAACAATAACAACCGATGACGCGACGCTAACAAAATCACTTGAATTTGTAGTTTTTAAACTTTTGGGTGCTTGATTCTTGTTCAAGCCTTGATTATTTGTATCAGCGAGTGCTTTTAACATAGGTAGTTCTGTGACTAAGAGGATAAATACAACTACCTAATGAAATGTGAGTATTATGATTTTTTCACTGATAGTATATGGCTATTATTACTATTGTCTCATCCACGAGTATTGTATGATACACGAGATATTAATAAAATTTAAGTAAATTACATGATTAGCTATTGTTTTACTATAATATGTACGTATAACTTTATTGTTGTAACGTAACATTGTGTGTTTTAGCATGCCAAGAAGTGCTATACTTTCATTACATAATATGAAAACTGTATAGGTACTTGGAAATTATAATTTTCATATTTAATTTTGTAGAGTCCTAAGCAACCCCTAAGACGACCTACTGACCAATTACTGCCTGTAGAACAATCTACTAGAGGCATGCTCCAGACCGAACAGTCCACACCTTCAATACCAGTAAGTTAATTCTAATAAAATATAATAATGTAATGTTATATTTGCAGGGCGAACGGACATACAACCAGGCCCATCTTTGTATAGGGACAATGTGCCAATGGAAAACCAGCCTAATACAGAACAAAAGGTGAAGTTTTAAATAAAAGTCTTACAATAATATGTTTTAACTTTATAATGGATATTTAGATAACTTTTTTTTGTATTACAGTTTGAGGCTAGATCACCACTTGCAGTCTTGCAATGCGTCATCATAGGAGTAATGCCCCAATTGCATCTTCATGTAAGGTTAACTTAATTATAATTTGGTTAATTATTGGTTTAGTGTAAAAAGCACTACATAGTAGTGGTCTCACTTTTGATTCCCGGGTTGGGCCAATTTGTTGGGATTTTCTGTAGGTTTTTTCAACAGCAGCCCTTATTCAATCAAGATCAAGATATAGGCTACATCTAATAGAATCAAGATATAGACTACATCTAATATGTATACTACATTGTAATATCTATTCCTTTAGAGGGAGAGTGATGTGATGTTGATGATACTTACATATTTGTTTTACCTCTGTATAGTAATTTGTTGCATTTTTATGTTCATAGCATCTCGTAGGCATCGAACGGCACACCGCCGTCTGATCCAGCACTCACCACCTTCTCAAAGGCAATCCAAATGGCGAGCCTGACTGAATGTTTTGTCGCCATTAAAGAGAGGTGTTTGGAAAATGAGAGACTTCTTATTGACAACCAGCAGAGGATGTTCGACTTTTAAGGAAATAAGTGAGTCATGGTCAAGGCAGACCCAGGCACTGCAGGATTTATGAGCATCCATCAGTCGAGGAAGTTGAATCTCCGAAACATGGATCTACTACTATGTTTAGATAATTTTAAGTTTATTTAAGATGGATGTTAAGAAGTTTAAGTATAAGAACTGTTTTTTTGTAGTAAATGTCAATGTTTGTTAGCGGGCATGCTCTTTATGCCTGCAGGCTTTTATTTAGGTACTTATTTAATTTTGTTTTGCTTGGGTAGTTTTCATTGTATATACTAAATTATTTAATTAAATGTCCTGTTTCTTGTAATGTTAATTACTTTGCATACCTACTATTGTATAGAATCAAGTTTTTCTAACTGAATATCAAAAGTCATTTTGAATAAATGATTTTTGATTTGATTGATTGTTTTTAATAGTAAATAAAAAAGAAAATAATGCAGTTATCTGTTTAATTTCTCATACCCCTGTATACACTCTTACCCATTTAAAAATATAGTACAAATAGGGACTAAGGTATAAATAGGCACATATTATTATAGGCTATTGATATTATACTAATCATATACACCTTAAACACCACACTTTAAATACACACCTTAAATGTTATGACAATTGTTGATTATAATAATATTTTTATTAATAATTTAAATACCTATTTATTGTATCTAATCAATAATGGTGAGTATATTCTATCTAAACACGTTAACCACATCTGTAAAGGAACGCATAAATTGTAGATACAACATGCTCGCCATAATTGATTAACTAAATCTCGCCTACTTATCAGCCTACTCTCTAAGTCATCATGTGTTGGAGCCTGATGTGTCAGGATTCCAAGTAACCTAGATTCTTCATCTAAGTCACATTGGTCTCATCATCATAGGAGCTGGTAGCCCGGCTCTATTACATATGTCGTTTAAAACACAGGAAGCCATCACAATTTCTCCCACTTTTATAGGATCATAGTACAATACCCTATGTACTAATAAACATCTGAACCGTCCTTTCAGGATTCCAATAGTCCTCTACACTGTTTCTTGCACTGCTGTGCAAATTGTTGTAATGGCTCTGGAGTCTCAGTTTCTGAATTACTAAAGGGAGTCATTAAATAAGGCCTTTGAGGATATCCTGAGTCACCTGAAATCAATGAATGAAGCTAGAATTAAGTGCAATCTTGACTTGTGTTTAAGTTATCATTGTATTGTAAATAATAACTTCGTGGATTGCCCTAGAGGCAGAAGACTGAGATATGTATGTGTCTACATTCTTCCCAATGATTTTTTGGTAACTTCCATTAGCCAAAAATGATAGTGTGCATAATATCTGAAACATCAGGAATTCAATAGGCTTTTGTTGGTGTGTGGTGAGGTATACCCATCATATCTCAAGAAACCTAGATGTAAACAAAC
The DNA here is from genome assembly GCA_927399505.1 of Luperina testacea. Lineage (NCBI taxonomy): Eukaryota > Metazoa > Arthropoda > Insecta > Lepidoptera > Noctuidae > Luperina > Luperina testacea. Next base: position 7,649,600 of record OV656768.1, on the reverse strand, counting down.
CTTTAGCCTCTTGGTTAAACCACTGGAACGAAGTCGCGGACGCATATATGGACTTAAGTCATCTTCCAATATATTAATTAAATCCTCAGAAAGCCTGTAAATATGGATAAAATCTGTATCACGGAATATTGTTTTAAACTTTCGTATTTGTTTCGCCTGTCGAGCTTTCTTCAAATTATCACTTTTCTTAGCTTCTTCTAATAAATGTAGCTTCAATTGTGTAGTAAAAGAATAGAAATATTTAAAAAATTAAGTACAGTTTATTATTTTTGTCAGTCTACGCCCGAATATTTAGAGCTTTTTGATTTGACAGTTAGAATTAGGAGTGGGCGATACAAATCGTATATAGATACAATATCTATATATCGGTACAATATCCAATACCTATATATCGGACAGTACTGTATCTATACTTCAGGTATCCGCGTACCTAGAACGAGACACTATAACGATATCGTATCACATGATCTATGATATTCGGTTCAAACTGATTCCGGTACAGTAGTAGTTATACGGTTGTAGGTACCGTATCCTTGCGATGCGCGCGGGCGGGAGTGATGTAGCTAGAGATGAACGAGCGAGAAAGCGCGTTAAGCTAACGTCTAATACTAATTTTAAGCATTATATACAGGAGCATAGAGTTTAATACCGAATACATTATTTTGTAAACACTTGTAAACAGGTAACCATCAATAAACGTCAAAGGGTTTTAAATCGTACCTATGGCATTCTCAACAAAAAAAGTGAGCCGTCACGGGACGCCTGGCAGATGTGAAACATTGCGCATGGCGACGCGTCGCCACACAGTGCACAAGACTGTGACTGTATATATACTTACACCATCATAAAGCGTGGTGACGCGTCGCCACGGCATGCGTCGCCACGCCAGAAATTTGTTTTACGTGCGGCTATAGATGTTTCACATCAAAAATTGTTTTAAAATCACTTTACGTGACCCTTGACCTTGATTGCACTTTGCTGTTTTCGTCAGTCTTCAGTTATTAGCTTCACTCATGACTGATGAATAGATACTTGACCTATTTAAATAATTGATAAAAATATAAATCTAGAAAACCGAAACGGCTGTACTAGTTTCATTTCAGAGTGCCATATTATCAACAATACATTCACTGATTTCGAATATACAGTTACAAATAAAATACAATGATGTAATGAATCGAACAAAACCGAAACCTAAATATCACAGTACCAATTTCGATTCCGAGTTCCACACTGATTCAGCCAAATAGATATTGAAATATATAGATACGATATCCGATATTCTAAACCGATACATAGATACGATTTGATATAGTGTAAAAGCGATATTACCCATGCCTAGTTTCTAATCGAGGCTGTGGGCGAGACGTCTGACGTTTTACGTCTTACGAATTTTCGATCAGGGTCACGTGACCTGACGCGAATTTAGAAGTTTTTACCCATTCCAAAAAAGTACATACACAGCGCCGCTAAAGAAGTTTTCACTTCAAAAAACAAAAACAAAACAGTGGCACTCCGGAGTGCCGACAGAAGTGAAATAAAACACAAACAGAATACTTTGCCATCATTCACCGACATATCGGATATACATTAAAACCGAGTACATCCCGAGCACAGCCGAATACATCCGAAGCGGGTATTTTTTTAATCGTCTTATAAACAGTTCAATGGTTTTTTCCCATCTCAAAAAATGCCCAACGCGCCTAAAGAAGTTTTCACTTCAAAAAAATAGATATACTTTTTATCGCGGCCGAAGCCGCGGGCAAAAGCTAGTACTTACATCATATTTTTATGAGGAACATTCAATGGTTTTAAGCGTTCAAAGGGGCCACCCCCTATCAAACACAAACAGGCTCTATGTGAAGTTCGTTTTGCTGACAAAGCCTTATGCCTCCGGCCTTCCTGTTTCCGAGTAAATTTTCCTCTACCACTACCCATCTCATCACCAGACGACCAACACTTCTTTTTAACAGGTTTTTGCCTTTTTAACTGGTTTAAATTATAAATAGGTTAATCCATACTAATATTATAAATGCGAAAGTATGTCTGTCTGTTATCTCTTCACGCTTAAGCCGCTGAACCGATTTATATGAAATTTGGTATAGAGATAGTTTAGAGTCCCGCGAAAGGACATAGAATAGTTTTTATCCCGATATTCCGAGGCCTGTGTCTCAGCAGTGGAAACATTTAAAATCAAATTGGCTATATCATATTTAATCATTGTGGCTTATTATACTTATGCTAAAGTACTCTTAGTTCTACAAGTATTAAGAGGAAATGCGGTCGGAGAGACTTTTGAAAAATCCTAAGTAAAAAGTCGTAATTCGATGTTTGGCTCTCGCCTATTTCCTCCTACCATATTGGACCTTTGAAAGTCAAAATCAAGTCATCGCCAATTTAGAATGTAGGTTGTTGTGTTTTGTGAGAGTTGTGCGTGTGATTCTTTCTGTCAAAAATGTCTCGATGTCAGTTTTTGAACATTTTATTACTTCGAATGAGTAGGTCAACATTGGTATGACATTTTGTATTTTGTCGATACCCGGTGACTTCTAATTATGTAATCTAGATGTTAAATATCTAATTTCAGACTCAGTTATCTCTTTAAAATCCATTAATTTCATCTATTGCACTCCATTTTGTTGCTTCGTCTGTAATCCAGGTTGCTTTTTCGTTGTATTGCGCTTGTTCTTCCCATATGCTGGACCAGAATGCTTCTAGGTGCTCTTTTGATGGTGCATCTGTGTTGTTCTCTATTGTATACAACAATAGAGAACAACACAGATGTTTCGGGTAGCTTGATGTGCTGGCGTCTGTACATATGTACATACATAATACGTACATAAACTTGCGCCTTCTTTCTATGGGGGTAGGCAGAAACTAGAGAACGCCACCTGCTACGATACTTACTTTTACTTTGTTTACCTTCGTACATCTGGTCATACACGCACGCCGGTAAAGAGGACTACGCACCTGACCTTTCTGAAGAACATCACCAATAAGGTCAATTTATTGATGTACAGACGCCAGCACATCAACCTACCCGAAACTGTCAAATTTTCCCAATCAACTTTGAATCTTATAATCTAGCGATAAAGTTCTAAATCTATAAAAGAAATTTAACAGATTGTAGTAGCTTGTTGTGCTGGTGTCTGTACTTCTAGAGCGAAAAAAAAAACAAAAAGCGATTAACAAATGAGATGATCATGGTGTGTGACTGAAAACGCTAGGAGTTTTCAGTCACACACCATGATCATCCCATTTGTTAATCGCCTTTTGTTCTTTTTTTCAGATGTGTGTTGATTATAGCCGAAAATCTAGAATACGGTTCCTTTGCAACAGTATATAAGTGTCTGGCCGTTGTTTACACAACGGACAATAGAACCCGTTGTGCCTCGGAGAGCAAGTTTGTAGGTCTCTGATGTCACATTGACGAATCGTTACGGGGCCTATAAAACCCCCAAAATTACTACACCTCTGTTTAAAAAGTTAGAAAACGGAAAACAAAGAGACCTCATTTTATTTACCGAGAATTTCAATATTGGATTTCTGACCGTGAATATTTTTAGAAGGCCTGAAATTAAATCAGAAAATATTCGATTCGTAATAAAATCAACTGATCATGATAGCGTTTATTCGGGATAGAGTGATTCGAGATAGCGTTCATTCGGGATAAAGTGGTTCGGGATTTCGAGGTCCGGCCTAACGTATAAGAGTCCATAAAATTAGATCTGTTTACACAAAAGAGTTTTGGACAGGCTCTTGCTACTAACAATTCCTTGTCAGAAAAGCCCCATGATCCACAGCCGCTTAATTATCCACTAGAATTCGTTCCAAACTGATAACCAGACAACCAGTCTTACCAATCGTATTATCCTGTCACTGGGTTGTGGAGGTCAGATAGGCAGTCGCTCCTTGTAAAATACTGGTAATCAGCTGCATCCGGTTAGACTGATGGAAGCCGACCCCAACATACATACATAGTTGGGAAAAGGCTAGGCAGATGATGATGAGTGCGTTCCAAAAGTATTTGTTGTAAGTATAAATAAACCCCTGTTCAGGTTAAATTCTTACGCAATCACGCACTAAAGGGAATCATTAACACATGCATCAGTATTTTTTGGTGTAATACATACCTAATATTCTGCAATTATTTATTTAGAAGGTTTAAACTTTAAAGTTCAGCGGTGCTATTCTGTTAAATCTCACCGTGAAAACTTAAGTGAAGTGAGCGTGGAGTGAGCTGTCAATAGTGTCAATTCCTAGCAAAAACAAACTCACTTCACCTAAGTTTTCACGGTGAGATTTTTACAGAATCGACTGGCAGTACTTTTTCCAATAATGATTATTTGATTAAATTTTAATTGAAAAGTCCTTAACGAAACTAGAGGTTATAATAATAATATTTACCTCAATTGTCAAATAAAAATCATCTTTAAAGGGATTTAAAATTAGAATATCGGGTTTCAATACCTACCAAATATTCAAATCAAAGCACACAATTTGTAGGTGGCACTACTTTGCATCCAAAAGTAGGTTTTCTGATTCATTTGTTTACATTTCTGCCAGAAACTTTTGGAACAAACCATAGATTTTTATCCAAGCCCACTCTGTATTCTACTACAGTATTATTTATTTATTTGTGTTCATGTCAATATTTACTGAAGAAATAGCAGCGGCTAGATTTGTTGAGTGCAGACAACGTATCTGATACACAAACAAAGTGTGGGACGAACTCAGAAGACGGTGCGATGACCGTCTGAGTAGACTAGCAGTAGCTCTGGAGATCAACTGTGTAACGGAGGAGATAAACTCAGAAGAATTCAAGTTAAAAAAAAAATGGTATTCTCTTTAGGTACTCGTTCACTATCTGGGGGCACGGCAGTGCCCCCGCCAAGTCGAGCGAAAAGCGGCACGGCCGTTTCTTTTTACTTAACTACAATGATAAAGCATATTAAGGAACTCGTGGCTAAATAATAACAGTCTCACGATCTTTAAGGTTAAGCAACGCTTGCCGAGGTTGGCCCGTGGATGGGTGGCCCGTGGGTGGATGATAACTTACTGAGACCCCTCCGTGTCTCGGAAAGCACGTTAAGCAGTTGGCCCCGGCTGTTATTTGTAGATATTTGACAGTCGTTACAGATAGCCAGAAGCCCGAAAGTCTCCCAAACAGTCTTACTAAGGTATATGGGTTGTGGAGGTCAGATAGGCAGTTGCTCCACATAAAATACTGGTATTCAGCTGCATCCGGTTAGACTGGAAGCCGACCCCAATATGGTTGGGAAAAGGTTAGGCATATTGATTTGATTAGCATATTAATAAAATACATAAGTAAGACACCTTGATTTGACCAAATTGTCAATATTTTCTAAGATTGAGTACGAGGCTTTTGACTACGTTATGTGTGTGTATTTTATGTTTTTTTTTTTAATATATATTTTTTTTTTCATTTTTATTAGTAATGTGCGTTTTTGTTTGTGCAGAATAAACTAATTTTCTTTCTTTCTTTCTTTCTTTTCTACCTTTCCACAGTTTGTGAAATTTTAATATTTTATTAAATGAGGTTATTTGATGTAAAAATGATCTAAAACGGTCGTCTAAGACAATATTTCGTGAATCACGTTTTACAATATTTTTATGGCATTCTTTTCAAACAGGCTACCTGAAGGCCAATTCTCGTAACTTAAAACTTTCGAAATCTACAAACTAATGCCAAAAACTTGTCAAAAATGTAGAGAAATTAGATGTATTTTTGACAAATTCAGACTGAGATCAAACTTGGAACGTTCTCAAAAGTACGAGAATTGCCCCTCTGCTGATTATATTTCAGGCCTTTCAGGTAGTCTAAAAAAGTTTAAATTCATTCTCCATTCAAAAATAGATTTGCTCCTAAAAGCATGAGGGAGAAAATTACATTTTTATTATTACGAGAGGGTATAAATTTTGTTACTAGGGGCGGTATTGAGTCTGTGATGAAAAAGGTCAATTTTGACAGCCGGGCTTACGTGAGCTGCCATCCCGTCCATTCTATTCACATCAACTTAATATAGGAACTTGACATAGGTATGGATTAAATCAAGCTTATGTTTAGAAATAATAAAGAAAGGAGCATTCAAGTGTCGAGCATTTTATACCCAAGAATTAAAATAGAAACAAAATTACTATTTTCTTATGGAAAAGTACTATTTTCTTTATTTATTTCTTTCCTTGAGGATTTTTTACTATTACAACGAAAGTCTACCTAATTAACCCCGGATGCGATTTGAGATTGCAAATGCCCAAAAACATATTTTTAACCAGTATTTTACATGGAACGACTACCTATCTGACCTCCACAACCCAGTTACTGGGTAATACGATACCCCTTAGTAAGACTGGTTGTCAGACTTTTGGACTTCTGACTACACGTAACGACTGTCAAAGATCCACGAATGACTGCCGGGACTAACGGCTTAACGTGCTTTCCGAGGCACGGAGGGGTCACGGTATGTAAAGATGGTCACCCATCCACAGACCAACCGCGGCAAGAGTAGCTTAACCTGATCGATCGACCTGTGAGGCTGTTATTATTTATCAACGGGTCCCTCGCATTAGTATTGCCAGTGTTTTCATGTATTGTAGTAGTGTTGTCTACACATTGTATACTATTATATTAACGGTGCCAAATCTTTCCCATTTCAAGTAGTAACATGCTGAACATAACTTGGCCCTATTTCCCAATGACACAATATGCATGAATCTGGATAGATCTGGCATTAAAAAGCCATTGACACGAGGTCAGCTAGTAACTTTCGCCAAATAACAGCAAATTAGGTCTGGGATGTCGCCAAAAACCAAGTTCAAATAGGATTAATGGTACATTAAAGCGGCTATTGTATTTTACAACATCGTAAACGCGAAACCCATTAACCTGAACCAATTTGTACCATGGAGAAGTGGTTCCGTTTGATGGTCTGTATGCCTGTGTGTTTATGGTGGTTCCCTTACATAAAACCACCCCTTTCTGAGAGATGCTTTAAGTATTTACATCGTTTGTTTTTAACCTTACTTGCAGAAAAATATTTGCATCAGTGAAATATTAATTCACCATTAGCAAAGACACCGCAAACCATACTTGGGGCCTTATCGAATCTTTGTTGTTATCGCTAATCGATTTAAAGGTAGACAGACTAGCGAGTCTGTCTACCTTTAAATCGATTAGCTTTAAAGCGATTAGATCCCTATCTAGTTACCTATCTAGTGAGATAGGTATCTAGATAGGGTACTTGACTCTGATAATTCTAGCACATTAGATAACTAGTTTTGTTCAAACATGTTTCAGTTGTTGACAAGTGCTTAGAAGCAGCAGTCACAGTGTGCTAAATCAATCCACTAAAACATAAAAGGTACCACCACTACCACCACACCACCACCACCACCACCACCACCACCACCATTTACCACTACTTACTTACGCTTATAAATATGGAACGACCTAATTTATACCTACATAATATGTTTTATTCTTGAATGGGCCTGCTCTTGACCTCAATCACGCCTGATGGAATGCGACGGATGAGGTCAATGATGGAACGAGCGTGCCCAGAAGATACCTGTTCACTCTTGCTACGAAGGCAGACGAGTTAAATGTGGAGAAACAGATGATGAAATGATACTCACCAGCCAATTTTCAAAAGACATACAAGGAATGGGAGATTTAAAAAAAAGATTTGTGTAACGAATCAGCGGCCGAGGTACAGACGCCAGCACATCAAGCTACTACAATCTGTTAAATTTCTTTGATAGATTTTCAAACTCAAACTCAAAGCATTTATTTCAATTAAACCATTTACAGGCACTTTTGAATTGTCAAGAAGTCGGTCAGTCAGAAAATATGAAGCTAGTTGCCCATTCCAAAGCGTAGGTACCTATGGAGAAGAACGGGCAAGAAATTCCATGGACACTTTTAAATTATATTTTTACAAAAATATTAGTTACATCATTAATGTTGAATTTATAATTATATGTGAGAACGATGTAAAAAAGACTACGCGGCAAAAGCGTCCAGAGTACAGCAAATAGTAAGAAAACAACAATTCAAAAACAAAATAATTAAAAATAAGCTATAAGGCCGCTTTCACATTAGGACGTTAGCAGCGCGACAGTAGCGCGGCAGAAGCGCATTCCTTCACATTATAAGAACAGCCGCGCGTTAGCAGCGCCGCTGCCGCGCCGCAGTTAAGTTCAGTGTGGCGCACTTCATTTCTAAAATGGATTTCGACGGTGAAACAACCTTGACCACCCGAAGGAGAAGTACCGTGGCAGAATAAAATGATATAATTAGGTACCTAAATAAAATAATAAAACTGCCTGCTGCACTTTTTTCGAACCCACTTTTATTTTCGAAATCAGTAATAAACAATGCACATAATTCTTACCAGTTATTCTTTTTTAGGGTCCTGTTGTTGCAATTTTTGCTTCTTGAATCCCACAAAACAGGACACATTTGAATTTCAATAATAAATCGTTCGGTATCAAACTCGCTCATTGTGTAGTCTATAATAATTACGTACGTTTGCAACACTGGCTCATCACCGACTGAGCACACGCGGCGGCCGCGGCGGCAGCGCGCGACCGCCGCGCTTCTGTTTAAACTATGAAATTCTGACAGCGCGACAGTCGCGCGTCAGCCGCGCGACTGTCGCGCTGCTAAAGTCGCCTAAATGTGAAAGAGCTCTAAGTGATGACCAACCCCAACCGACGGCGCCCGTTCACGAACATGACGCATAGATCAGCACCATTCAGCTCAACCATTTTGAAGCGAGCTAAATGATCCAACTCACACGTCACCGTCAGCGAGAAATTTGTATGCATGAGCATGACATACCTTCAGCCGCCAGGACACATTTAAGGCAATGAAAGAGAAATTACCCGGTAAATGGTACATAAGGTACATTAAGGTACATACGAGTATATAGAACTCTCATCTGATGCAATTATACAATACAAAGGAAATTGAGTTTATACAATGCAACGATAGTCTTACAATCTTCAGCAGCTCCAACAGTATTTTCAAGTGTTAATCAATTAGTTGTGGTTGTGGAGCAGGACCAGCATTGAGCCAGGCATTTTTATCAGCAATGTAATAATATGCCTGACTGCATAGTGTGCGTTTTATACAAGACTTGAATTTTGTCTCATTCAGTTGAAAAATGTGGGGAGGTATTTTATTATAACATTTTAAACAGTACCCCTTAAAAGATGAGTCTACTTTAGCCAGTCTTAAACCTGGTTGAACTAATAGGTCCCTATTTCTAGTACTATAATTGTGTATTTCACCTCTTTTACTAAAAAGATGTAAGTTTTTTCTTACATACATGATTTTTTCGTAGATATATTGACAAAGCACCGTCATGATGTTAAGACGGCGCCTGATGCAGCCCAACGCGAGCGATTTCGTACCTCTCGCCCGCGCCACCCCGCGCCCCCTCTACTATAATACGCGGAAGCGCGCGGCGCGGGCGGCGAGCGGCGACGCAGCAAGTGCGATCGACTGCGTGAGTCGAGTTCGAGTTTGAACGGCGCGGTGCCCCCGCCCAGCTGATCAACAGCGATCTGTGCCGGAGACGGACCGTGAATTTGAACTTGATTCGTATGGCAATAAAAATGTATTCGTAAAAAATTATGTCATTCAAATAAAGTTCAAATTCACGGAAGTATTTCCACGGTACGACGGATCGATGTGTAAAAGATAACACAGCTAAACAAACGAGCTCATTGTCGGTATACAATACATACATAATTATTATTTGAAGCTCTGTTCATAGACCTACAAACTGACATACCTACCACCAACATAGTAGGTAAATAGGAACTAGGGCTTCCATCCCGAGGCGCGAGTTTCGAAATTTAGAGGCTCGTGTTTTTTTTTGTGGACTCGATACTATATAGACTGATCCGTTATTCTATCCTCGCGTAGGTACTCAATCTATATACTTACCTAAAAGGTTAGTATGAAATAAAATGTTATGTAAATATTCATCAATGTTTATTTATTAAATAATTTAATAATGTATATTCAGAATATATAATACCATTACAATAACAATAAAAATCCCATAAAAAATAAAAGACAAAGAGGTTTCAAAAAATTTCGCGACGTGCAACGTTCGAAGGTATGTACTTATTACAAATATCGTATTACCGTAATAACAAAAAGTAATGTTCCCTAAACAAAAATAAACTCTCTCATAACATAACCATGCATGTACCTAGAACAAAATAATGTTTCCTTATAAATAAAAATATCGACCAAGCAAGTCGGGCCATGCATAATATAGGGTTCCGTAGCTGTAATTACAAACGACTGTAACATACTTTTTATGATGTAAAGATAAATAGAAGGCTATTAAAAGAGTATTGTTTGCTAAAGGCAAAGGCAAACCTTTGAACTAGGACGTCTATTGTCTATTTTGCAGTTTTATCTTTATTATTCGAAAAGTTATAATCACATTGTTCGCGAAATTACTTTAAAACAGTTTTTACTAAGTTATAGCAACGTGGAAGTTTCTAGGTTAGAAATGGCAGGGAGGGTGGGGGGCACTGCAGTGCCTTGCAACGCCCCCTGGCATTGCAAGGCAGGCAATTTGGCGGGCCATATTTCGCAAACGGTATAACTGAAAAAAAGTGATGTATTAATTTATATTACCTTCGTTTAAATAGACCTATTCAATTATACCCATCAAGAGGGGGTGCATTGAAAAAAATAATTCTTCCCCATTTGTATCTTTAGGCTTGTAAAAAAAACCGCCCAAGTGCGTGTCGAACCACGCACAATGAAGGGTTCCGTAGTTGGGAATGAGTTTATCCCAAGAAGCCTAACCTTTTCTCCCCTATCAACTCCAAATTATTTATACCGCAACCAAAGGCTGTTGAGGGAATAGAAAAGGTTTTTAATTCTTTAAAAAAAATTTAAGTCTATCATTCTTCTTTCGTCTGATTCTTCATTGATGTCTATCTGACCTGTCCTCTTCGTCTGGAAACCTACAAGATTTTATTACATAAATATAAAGCAGATAATAATAGCAATTTTATTACATAAATATAAAGCAGATAATAATAGCAATGCATGAATGTTCTGAAATAGTAGTATATTTTTGAATAGCTCCGATACTTTCCCATGGCCAAAGCCCTTTCATATAATATGCCACTTGACAGAACTTGTACGGAACCCTAAAAACCGTCAAATAAAGAATATTCTCCTTTTTGAAGTCAGTAAAAATGCGAGAACTGCAATATTATCGATGCATTCATTTCTATTACCTACCTTTGATTCTCATAAACCAAGTCTTCGAGCTCATCATCGTCGTTCACTTCGTCGACGTCGTCGTTTTGGATTTGTTGAAACAATAAGATTTTAAACTTTTTGGACTTTTTGAATAGTAGCATTTGGGCCCGGCTTTGCTCACGTGGTACCTGAATAAAAACTAACCTTAGTATTGCGCTTCCAGTCCCAAGCTCTGAGACTAGATTTTCAAGACTCACACACTGTCTCGGAAATTCCCGGGAATATCGAGACTTATACAGAATGAAATGGAATAGATACGCACAATGAATGATTCCGTAGTTGGAATGAATTTATGCCAAGAACAAACTTAACATTGTAGTTGAAAATCATGTTCTCACTCGTAAACTTGTAAAGCCTACGTAGCTGTGATAGTTTTCCTTTTAACATCGTTATACTACTAGCGTGAATTTTTTCACATATCGAAAAACAATCATTTAGCCTTAGAAGGACTTGATTTTAACAAAAATCAGCACTTTAAAGCTTATTACACTGGCCTGCAAAACTAAGTATCACACTTTTGAAATTGGAATAACTTTTTAAGTGCAGAAGATTTTCGAAAGAAGAACTTTCGAAATAAAAAGGACTCGAAAAAGAGTTAAGTCTTTTAAGAAATGGCTGAAAAGAGCTTTAAAAAGAAAAATAATCCTTTTCGAATTACAATTTTACCAATAATTTTTTGTTTCTGTTTTTGGTTTCAACCTTTTTCTTGATCGATGAGTCTTGTTACAAAAGCTAAGTTAGACAACACCACATACATTTTATTTATCGTGCTTCTTTCACCTGAAGAATGTGCTAGGATCATGACTTTTCTGGAACTAGGCATCAGTATGCGTTGTACTGCAAGAATGGTGGGTGTGACGTTACGAACGGTCCAGAAGGTGAAACGAAGGTACGAAGAGATTGGAAACCATCTGAGGAGACCTTGTTATGACCGACCCAGGTGTACTAGTGCCCAAGAAGACCGTTATATTGTTTCCACTGTGTTGAGAAATCGCCACCTTAATGCAGTTGAAGTCCAGCAACAGCTTCTTCAGACCCGAAGGGACTACATTAGTGACAGTACAGTGAGAAGACGACTTGCTGAAGCAAATCTGAAACCCCGAAGACCAGCGAGTGGCCCCAAACTCGAGAGAGAGCATCGAGTAGCGAGACTGCGATACGCCCGTGAACACATACAGTGGGATGAAGAAGAGTGGTCAAGAATTTTGTTCACAGATGTGTCTCGATTGTCACTTTACACTTTCGATGGAAGGCGAAGTGTCTACAGGCGGCCTGGTGAGCGATACCTTCAAGACTGCTTCTCAGGAAGAGTCCAGTACGGTGAAGGCAGTGTACATGTATGGGTCGGCATATCTTCAGAAGGTCGCACAGAGTTAGTGGACATAGAAAATGGCACTCTGACTGGGGAAAGTTATGCCCAAGAGATTCTCAACGCGTATGCAGGGCCGTATTTAGCAAATATGGGTGACGGATCGATGCTGATACATGATAATGCCCGGCTTCACACGACTCAGGTTGTGCAAGAGTATATTCAGGAGGTAGGTAACAGCGTGATGGCTTCGCCATCAAGAAGTCCTGATTTAAACCCGATTGAGCATGCCTGGGATGAGCTAGGGAGGCTAGTCAGAAGCTGTAGACCACCACCTACCACCCTCAGGGCACTAAAACAGGCCCTGATTGAAGAATGGGAGAATATTCCCCAAAATCAGCTCTGAAACCTCGTGTTCAGTATGCCAAACCGGCTCGAAGCTGTAGTCAGAGCCCGAGGAGGCAATACCAGTTATTAAAAATTTAATTAAATGTAACTGCACTGTACTGTATTTTTGACACTAAGCTAAAAATGGCTATTTTTATTGTTTTAGATATTTTTTAAGTTAAAAATATTACTAATGTATAGTTACTAGTTTCAAAGAAAGCCGATAAAATTTGCTACAAAACGTTTTTTATTTTAAATCTCTAAATTCTATAGTTTAGAAAAAATATAAATTTTAAAAGTGTATTACTTAGTTTTGCAGGCCAGTATATTTCACAAACTGATCCCTAAATCGAAAAATGGTTTTCACGAACCCGCAAGATTTTTTAAAGGAACATCCAACGGTAACATGGGTAGACGAGAAAAAAAAAAACAGCATGTGTGCAATTTACACGTGGTAGAAGGTGAAACCTTCAAAAACACTGTATAATGCTTCCTGTCTCATTTTCTCCCACGTTAAATCTTATGAATTTACATGTCTCTTTTTACTGTCGCTTTTTCGTTTCATAAACTTTCAAATTACAACGATGCTAAAGAACATCCATCGATCCATCCATCCATCCATCCATCGATCCATCGATCCGTCGATCCATCTATCCGTCGATCCATCGATCCTTCGATCCACCGGTCCGTCGATCCGTCGATCCTTCGATCCACCGATCCGTCGATCCATCGATCCGTCGATCCGTCGATCCATCCATCCATCCATCGATCCATCGATCCGTCGATCCATCCATCCATCCGTCGATCCATGGATCCATCGATCCATCGACCTGTCGATCCATCGATCCGTCGAACCGTCGATTCGTCGATCCACCGATCCGTCGATCCATCGATCCGTCGATCCATCGATCCATCCATCCATCCATCCATCGATCCATCGATCCGTCGATCCATCTATCCGTCGATCCATCGATCCTTCGATCCACCGGTCCGTCGATCCGTCGATCCGTCAATCCATCGATCTGTCGATCCATCGATCCGTCGATCCATCAATCCATCGATTCGTCGATCCATCGATCCATCCATCCATCGATCCATCCATCCATCGATCCATCCATCCATCGATCCATCGGTCCATCGATCCGTCGATCAGTCGATACATCGATAGATAGATAGATAGATAGATAGATAAAACGTTTATTTAGTGCAACAAAAGATACAATACAGGTATTAAAAACATTAAAAAAGGTGAGAAAAAAAAATTAAAAATAACAAAGATTAAAAAGATAAAATGAACCATAGACACCTAGCTCATAAACATCAATAACGTCGATCACTACTGGGCGGTGTGTGTCTTATGATTGCACCAAATGGGAGTCCAGCTCAGCATATGCCAGGTACAATACCTGACGCTGGTATTCTGCTGCATCCCGTTAGTGACACACGGATGTCGAGAAGACACACATCGATGCTTCGATCCGTCAGCACATCAACCTACCCGAAACTGTCAAATTTTCGCAATCAACTTTGAACCTTATGCTTTAGTGATAAAGTTGAAAATCTATTAAAGAAATCTGACAGATTGTAGTAACTTGATGTGCTGGCGTCTGTACATATTATATCCATGCCAAATTATAGTTTTCTAATAGTACTAAGAGCCTCTGAGCTAAACTGCGGACGGACATGGCGAAACTATAAGGGTTCCTTTTTGACTACGGAACCCTAAAAAAGAGAAAGCCATCACGGCAATTTTTTTTTTCTTTAAATAAAATTCATCAGTTTGAATAAGTAATATTGATTAGTAAAAATATCAGTGATTGAACTAGGATGATATTATTTTGATACTTATTGTATTTTTACCCGCATTATATAGGTAGATAGGTAGGTACACACGGCTACGTATCAAGCTATACATTTCCAGTATATAAGCTGACCTCTCATTGTACGGGAAAGATTCAATATGTTACATTATGCGATTTAAAATTTACATGTAACATAAATACAAAGCATCACGCCTGTATTGCCCGATGAGGTGGGCAGAGGTGCGGGAATCGAACCCAGGACCTCACAGCTCAGCAGTAGCGCTTGCGACCGCTAGACCAACGAGCCAGGTAAAAAAAATATTAACGGGGATTAAAAATTTACTTTTTTTTTTTCCCCAGGCAATAGACATTCGAAATACCTAAGTAGCTAAGGAAATAAAAGAATTGATACCGTTATATAAATCGGTAGTTAGGTACAGATGCCAGCACACCAAGCTACCCGAAACTGTCAAATTTTCCCATTCAACTTTGAACCTTATGCTTCATTGATAAAGTTGAAAATCTATTAAAGAAATTTGACAGATTGTAGTAGCTTGACATGCTGGCGTCTGTACTTACTTTTTTCTTTCTTTCGTTCAGAATACGGAGTTGTTCCCTCAAACGTTTTGTTTTGTTTTTGTTTTTTTTAAAAAACGTCCCACACTAGGAATTACTCCTGTATCGTGGGTGCGTTTACAAACATTTAAATTCACATACACAAACATCCAGACCCGGAACAACTACCTGTAGGCAATACAAATATTTGTCCGGTCGGGAATCGAACCCGCGACACGCAGCGCAGCAGTCGATCGCTCAGCCACTGCGCCAACCACGGAACAAACTGTTTTTTCTGTTCCGTGGCGCCAACCATGTGTCGTGTTTTCCGAGAGTTTTCTTTTTGCCCATCTTTATTTACACTAAATAATGATAATAATTTATTATGTTTACACCAAATGGGTTTAACTCCTTTTTACAGTAGGTAATACTTACCACTAAACAAAATAAAAATGTCGAAAATAGTCCTCTCTCTGTAATGTCGCCAAACATAGGTTCGTCCTCCAACAGGTGCCGTAGCAGACTGATTGAATAAATTGAAAAGGATAGCGCTATTACTACCGCGTGCAAAACAAGAGACAGAAAGAGAGTATGCTCGCTTAGAATAAAATGACGCAAGCGCCAAATCACTGGATTGCTAATTACGAGGAGACCGAGTAGAAAAATAAAAAAATAATTCTGCACGATTTGAGATAATATTATTACCTATCTATTAGTTTAAAAATCATCATTAAATTCCATAGGGTTTCAGAGATCTAACTCAAAATAAGTGCAAAACGAGGTTTTTTCGTTATTTTTTTTTATCGAGATTTTTTTATCCAATCGTGTTTTCGCTTCTGCAAATTTAAAGATTATAAGTCCAAGTTTAATGTGTCCAAATAGCAAACTCTCAAGTCTTACAGATACCGATATCCAGATCGCCCAATATCACCAAAACATCATAATATAGACTCTTAATATCCTTAAACAGTTCCCTTAGAGAATCGCGCCTGTGGAGATTATAATTATATGGCTCTGATGGCTCTTTTCTGCAGAATAAAAATAGAATCGATGTCTACAGCCCGTCCCCAAAGTAAAATACCGCAAGACATGATACTAAACTTTTTAACTAACCATTTTTTTTTGCACCAAAGTTGCTGTTTGTTAATTAGTTGACATCTTTTCTTTTACCAGTTTCGATTGTCAGACTTTGCTAATAACTTGAAAATCTGCAATTTTAATAAAAGTCCTGTTGTGATATTAAAAGAGTAAAATTGGCTCCTTGAGCGTTTAAAAACGAACCTTTGAAGACTTTGATAGAATTTTTAATGAGATTCTAATCTTTATGAATTTTTAAAAATCCAGCTTATATTTTTGTAAAAATTGCGGGTTAATGCTCACCAGATGTGTTTTAGGGACAGTAAACTAGACAAAATATTCACAATAATACAATATCTGCCTTATATGAATGTAGGTAACTGTTTTGCTAGACCTAATTCACATTTGTTTCTGATATTTGTTGTGAGCCCGTGGCACAAGTTGTTTATTAATTTCTACAAAGTTACTTATACCTAAGACCTTGTCCAGAATGGGTCAGATTAGTCTACAAGAAACATACCCCAACATTGTTTTAATTTTTTAGTCCAAACAATAGATTTATTGTAATTAAATAATTGCTTCATATTTTGCAATAAATTAACAGCGTTTTGTCATCGCGCTTCTCTTTCTTTTCTATGCAGTCCGACAGTGACCGTGCTTTAGGTCATGTAAGCCCCTTAAAAAATATAACCATTTTTATTCGGCAAAATAAACGTATTTTTTGAGAATCCGCTAAGTATTTATTTGAGAGAAATGGAGTAAGAAGATACTCAAAAACTTACTCAACTCAGCTAATATTTCAGGCAAACAAAATACGCGTGAACTTACACAATATCTCAATTCAACGCTCCTAATGCGTGCCTATAAATTATCCATTAGCATCTAATGCTCTCAGAATCCGTTTTGAAATCTTTTCTCCCTTTGCGCCGTAATATTTAAGACGTTTCGTATATCGCCGCCATTCTTTCCGTGTCGATTTACAAGGCATTAAAGTGCCATCAATATGTGAAGGGTATTGAAACTCCTACGCCGTTAATTCTGTTGTGATCACGCCTTCTTTTTAACCCCCGACGAAAACAGAGGGGTGTTGTAAGCTTAATTAAATTTTTTACAAGTTTTATTTAACTTGCCTTATTACTTAGTTAGTATGTATTGGTAATTGCCCTGTTGGTCTCGTGGTCGCATAACTTGCCTTATTACTTAGTTAGTATGTATTGGTAATTGCCCTGTTGGTCTCGTGGTCGCATAACTTGCCTTATTACTTAGTATGTATTGGTAATTGCCCTGTTGGTCTCGTGGTCGCATAACTTGCCTTATTACTTAGTATGTATTGGTAATTGCCCTGTTGGTCTCGTGGTCGCAAACGCTACTGCTGAGCGTGGGCTCCTGGGTTCGTTTCCCAGGTCGGCAAAGTGGTATTGGGGTTTTCCATTTGGAATTCCTCAGTAACACCCCGGAGTTTGGAAGTTGGCGGTGTGATACCCCGGTGACTCGGAGAGCACGTTAAGCCTTTGGTCCTGCGCCTGATGTCTCTCCGATCGTGTAGGATTACCGTTCCATCGGACTATGAGAGTGAAGGCAGAATGTACCTGTGTCTGCGCACACATTTGTGCACTATTATTATTATTTTTTTTTTTATATCAATCAACTTAGGATCATAGTACAATTAAAATCAACAACACAATTAAAATCGACATCACAATTCAAATTAGATCAAAAATTATAATTATAATAAAATTAAAACAAACAACAAACAACTATAATATCTCCCGCACCGAAAGCTAATCTTCGTTGAGATTGTCCGCCATGGCCGAAATACGGTCTGGAGAATTAACTACTGTTATGTATTGCCAAATCTTGCAAGCTGAATTAAACCACTTCCTCTTATGCGACGGGGTTGACATTTTACATGTTGATTCTGTTTCAAAGACAATGCATTTTTATGATGCAAAACCTGATTCAACACCCAGGACTTCCTTCGTCTGGAGCCAATCCTGATTATGATAGTCCGATTTAAAGTTGTTTACTTTTTACAAGATCTTTGGCACGTGGCCAAAATTGGAACTAATGCTGTCTTGTATTGTCAATACACAATGACAGCGACAATTTCACAAATGTTTACAAATTCAGCCTAATATTCCCACTGCTGGGACACAGGCTCCTCTCGGTGGGAGGGAGTGGGCCGTAATCCACCACGCAGGCCCGGTGTGGGTTGACGGATGTCACGTGTCTTCGAATTTTTGGTTCTAGGACATGCCTGTTTCCTCGCGATGTTTATCTTCACCGTTTTAAGAGCTGTGGTAAGGAAATAATGTACGCAAAGTAAAGTGCCTGCTTGGGTTCCAACCCACGATCATCAACTCGTAAGTTGCGGCCATTACCACTGGGCCATCACTGCTCACAAATGTTTAGGTACCCACCACCGATGTCATACAGGCGCCAAAGATCCTTCCAGCACTCCACTTGCATAGCAACCGGACCTCACCTTAATCAAAATCAAAAAGTAATTTATTCAAATTAGTCTGAGAATCAGCACTTTTCGAATGTCAAAATTATATAAGAAAGTCCTCCGTAACACCCGCCCTTCACCACTTTGCGTGCTGCATCTTTCCGAGCTTTCGCTGGGAAGAAGTAGCGCAACAAACTCCCCAGCAACACAGCTGTGTTGCTGTGTTGCTGGCCATAGCAGAAACCAGTATTATGTACAGGCAGCTGCCTGTACATAATACTGGTTTCTGCTATGGCCAGCAGTACCTATACAAAACACGCGAAAACACGAAACACGACGCCGACAACATTACGTGTATAATTATTATTATACTCATGTAAATCATGATTAAAATTTCAAGTTAAAATTATGTAAAATCTAAGGAAACAAAACAAACTTCAAGAAAGCCATTTAAATACCATACACATTTTATGCTTTTAGTCTAAATTATATATTTATAATACTCCTTTGCTCCAAACTCTTTGTTAAAGGCAAAAGATAATTTATGACAGAACTCTCTAAGCTATGGTAAGTTACGTCGAGACTATTTTGAATAATTAGTTCCTCTCTAAATACCCTGTATAATGTATAAAATAACACGTAAATCACGAACTGGAGGAATAGTTCGTGATTTACGTGGTAATTTTGTAACCAAACGTTTTAGTAAGTAGAACTTTTATATAATTTTCGCTTCGAGTGGAAATACTGAGGTACTGAGTGAGGTATCTTTTCAAATTGTATATTATTATTATTTACATTTCAGTAAAGCATCAAAGTTGTTCCACTTTACTCCTGTAAGTACCTAGTTAGTTATTACTTTTAGTTACCTGTAAATGTGGTGTTGTTTCACAAACGATGGGACACTATATCTTGTCCTGCATATCCTGTCAGCTGCACGTTACAGGAACTGGTGGACGCTGGTGATGGCGCCAAACAAGTAGCCGAATTCTGGGCCGAGTCCATTGAGATTGCTATCAACACGCTAAGAAGAAGAAGTACCTTGTTTGTTGTGAATTCAGTGAGTGAACGTAGAGATTGCTTCACAAGAATGTGCGTCACCGCTGTGTTTACAACAACAAAGGGTGAAAAACCATCAGTTGGTTCCTTCATTTTAGTAATCAGTAGCTATCCAATAATAGCGGTATTTATTTCTTCAACTGTATAGGGCAGGCCACACTGCGAGCTGGCGGGCGGGCAGGCTGGTATTTTCATTCTTGTAAGTTGACTAAAATAGGCGTTTTTATATTTGTCAGTATTGATACAGAGAGATACAGTATTGTAATCTTCGATTCTCGTGCCGCTGCTTTCAAAAGACATGGTATGTACTCTTTCTTTATAATTTTATAACGCTTTAAATACTGTTCTCTTTAAATAATGCAGCATCGTGTTAATTATGCACTTAACCTGGCGTTTTTGGTCTCCTACACATTCCCTGCGTAAGTAGTAGGTAGTGTGTCGGAGGGCAGAGGCTCATACCTTGTAGCTGTAATTTTGTCAAATAGGTTTTATTTTTATTTTTTACTGTAGTTGTTATCATTATTAATTGTTGTTGCTGGTCAGTGCGACTGCGCTTTGGGTGATAGTTAGGTCGAAACCTATAATTTGATCCTAGGGATATACTTACTGTGATTATTACCTGTTGAAGTTGCCTTGTGAATAAATAAATTTGGTCATGATAAAAAAAGGTGAAACGATACTCACCCATCATCAGCCCATCCACCCGCTAGCTCCCGGTGTGGCCTGCGCTAATCCTGTCTTTGGGCACCTAGCAATGATCCATGAATCCGTTTTGTATCAGTGTTCTCTCAAATGATTTTCGGTACACTCATTAATATACGGGCAATATATTCATTCATACAATCCATTGGATACACGAATCCGGAAATACGTCATAACTTCATATAAATTTCGGATACCGTTACAAATTCACTTCATATTTCGATAGGTAATTAATAATTTGTTCATTTGTTTCAGAAGGTAATAGAAATGAACCCGGTTGTCGTGGTAAATGGACCCGATCATCCGGGCTCTGATCGCCGTTATAAAGCTTACTTACAACATTATCGAAGGAGTTATACGAGCATTGATTGAGATATGCCAGTTAGTTGTAATTTACTCTTTACTCGCTACCGGCTGTTGTGCACTAGCAGCTTTGTTAATAAGGTAATTAAATTCCACTTATATCATTAATTACATAGCCTTTCCTCAACTATAGGAGTAGCTATTAAGATTAAAGTGATCTTTATTGTTGTCGTAATAAGGTTGCTTTTGGGTTGCAGCTATCAAAGGTGAAATAACTGCGAAATTAAGGCGGAAGCGAAAGGGTAGCAGCGAAATTCCAATTAACAAAATATGATTAGCGACCGTTACAAGTACTTATTTATGTATTTAAATAATTATAATCATTAAAATCAACAACCCTCTAAGTTCATATAACCCTACTGAATGACTATTTCATAAATCAATAGGGTTAAATAAATGCACTTGGGAATCATATTTTTAGGGTTCCGTACGTCAAAAGGAAAAACAGAACCCTTATAAGATCACTTCGTTGTCCGTCTGTCAAGACCCTTTTTCTCAGGAACGCGTGGAGTTATCAAGTTGAAATTAATATCAAATACTCAGGGCTGCAATCCCTTGAAGCAGTGAAAAAATCAAACTTCCAAGTCCGAGCAATCAAAAGATACAGGCGGTTATGTTCCGTTTATGCCACATATTTTGACACTCGCAAGGGATTCAAAACCTATAGGGTACTTTCCGAATCATGAAATTTGGCAAGAAGCAATGTCATGTAGCACAAAGAAAGGAAAAAATCCGAGAATCGTAAATTAGAAGTTACATTACAAAAAAAATAATCCCGTGATAAACTATTTACATACCTACTTTGTATGAAACCCTCGGTGCAAATTGCTATATATATTGCTCCTCGTTAATTGCAAAAAACATAAGACAATTTGAATTTCGCAGACTACCCTGGCGCTTCCCCCTTAATAGGTGTACGAGTATGTTTTAAAGTACGATTTTAGAGTGGAGTTTCATGTCGACTCTTTTCCATAATAAACAACCAATTAGAACCAGCTTCTGTAGCTTTCTGTGAAATAAAATATCGTCAGTTGTAACATCAATTAATGTAACCGCCAAAAGGCGACTTTACAGGAAAGGCAAAAAACTAAATTCAATTCACAAAAAGAGTTGTAACTATTTGTGTACCAATTCAATTGCAATACGGTTAAGAGCATTTTTCTCAAAATGTTGACATCTGTTATCAGAAAGAAACTATATGGCCTACTATTATACTTTCGAAGATGACATGGTGGTTACGATAATATTATTTTTTAATGTCGTGTTACATTAAGATTTTTTTGGAAATCATAACAGCTGTAACGTAACTTACACACGTAGACATACGTAGTGATATTAATCACAACGTATTGCAATTGGATGAGGACATACGTAGTGATATTAATCACAACGTATTACAATTAGATGAGGACATACGTAGTGATATTAATCACAACGTACTGTAATTGGATAAGGACATACGTAGTGATATTAATCACAACGTATTGCAATTGGATGAGGACATACGTAGTGATATTAATCACAACGTATTGCAATTGGATGAGGACATACGTAGTGATATTAATCACAACGTATTGCAATTGGATGAGGATATACGTAGTGATATTAATCACAATGTATTGCAATTGGATGAGGACATACGTAGTGATATTAATAACAACGTATGTATGTCCACGCCTTGAAAACTGTGTGATATACGTTAAACTAGATTGTATATTCTATAAGTTACGTTAAAGCTATTATTTTTTTTTTCTCTTTGAAGTAGAAGCAGTTGTTTTCACATGCCCCTTGCGGCGACCGTGACAACACTTCAAGAACTGAGACATCTTCTTCTGCTTGTTGTCCTTCTGGTTGTAGCTATTTATTCCCTTTATTATTTTGAGAATTATCAAATTTTCTTATTCGAAATTCCTTTCAAAGTTAAATTACTAATGATTTGAACGTACAGCCAACAAAAGAGATAAGTATGCAGGATCGTCGGCTACAGTGTTGAAGTTTAGTAAGAAACCGATGGATGTTCTCGAATAAAATTTAAGTTTATTAATAGAAAATAAACAGCTCATTTATCAAATTAAATCTCAGTCGACAACATCCATCGGTTTAGAATAGAATAGAATAGAATAGAATAGAATAGAATAGAATAGAATAGAATACTCTTTATTATATACACCATATAAATTACAGACGGTCGGTCGGTCGGTTTCTTACTAAACTTCAACTATATCCGACGATCCTGCATACTTATCTCTTTTGTTGACTGTACATGTTATGCTGCTTCCTCATAACACGTTGATAAGATAATAATAACAGTTATGGAAGTACATTACCTGCTTTCAGAAATCCTTATTACAGATATGTAATATTAATCTCGCGTAACCACGATATTACTTTCCTATAAAGGTTGTTTCTGATTTCGTGTTGTGTTTTCAATCTTAGTGATATAAAAAAAAAAATAGGCGGTCATGGATACTGATGACAGAAGTAAAAATTTCTTGACGCGAACCCTTAAGATCATCCCCTACCGAAAATCGCTCAATGTGGTTACAGATATTCTATTTCACGAAGTCCGTTCAGCTTTGATTGTAGTAGTGACGTATCCCGACAAGCGCGCTCCCACAGCGGCTGCCCCTTGCTGCCGTCGCATGAGGCTGTTTCCGCGAATGTGTACCGTTTTACTTCACCCATTGTCGAGTCTCTGTTGATCACAATGTGCATGTGCACGCTTGACAACATTCATAGCCAAACGGACTTCGAAACGTACATCTGTACCCATTAATGTCCCACTACTGGGCAAAGGCCTCTCTACTCTCTTAACTCCTCTCTCTGTCCAGAGCTGTTAAGTACCAATCTTTATTAAAGGAGTCCAGCTCATCCCGCCATCTCCGTGTGGACCAGCTCAACACGCTTAAAGAAGTTTTTTTCTTAAAAATACCAAGGATTTTATTATAAGTAACAACGATGACGACGGTGTATTGTCGACGGTCTACGAGTTATGAGATGATTTGACATCGGTCGGATCGAAACAGATTTTACAATCTTTAAACGATATTAAATCGTGTACAAAGTATATTAAAGTCTATATTACCAAGCCGCGCACAGCAGCTTGACCGCGGGCGTCTTCCGCGACACGCGATCGTAGCCGAAAGTATGCTGCGACGCGCGTACGGCTCTGTTCACCTGTCGTCGTATCTGATCGAATCCTTTCGGCTGTCGTCCAAAATTTTCTTTTCCTTTTCTGTGTTTTATGATTAGTTTCTTCTTCTTCTAATGCAATAGCCAACAATACTACGTCAACTTTAACTAATTTCAAAAATTAGAACAGGTCAACACGGTAGGAATGGAAATATTTGACTAGGTGTAGAAACGGATACATTCGTAAGCGATGGTACGGAACCAATCGTATACGTCGACATGCTGCCGGATGAGATCGGCTGTCGCCGCATTCGTTCACGCGTATCCTTTTCGATCCGATGCGGTGCGAGCCGTTTGGTGGAAATCATCCTTTATTCTCACCGATTGATCAATTAGTGGCTCTGAAATGTAAAGTCTGGGAAATTAATTGTCAAGCAGATTAACAAAATCATTTTTTTTTTTTAGGCTAAGGTCTGAGACCATGCCGCCTAGTCATCAGTTAGCATTTTTCTTGAGTCTAACATGACATTAGAATATGGGTGTACACATTCTAATGTAATAGGAGTATTTGGCAGCAAATGTATCGAATCAAGTTTCCCGGTAAACTTCGCTGAGGTAGCCAAAACTACAATAAAATTCTCAGCTCCATTTTACCGGGATCGCGTCTGTTTCAATGATTACACATATTGTCCAGTTGCGCAGACACTTGAGATACAAAACTACACCAATTTTACATCACAATATCCACTAGGAATCAATTTGCGAATAATTAAAACAGCCAAATAGACTTCACTCGAAGAAATCCCGCCAAAAACTCTTAACAAAATCATTACTCTGGCTTTTTTTTTTTTTTTTTCCTCTGGCTTACACAGCGTTGTTATTAGTGTTCATTTTTAAGTTGTCTGATGTTAAAAAGTTGTCTAATTATTAAAATTTTTACTGGAATGATAAGAAAAACAATGAAATCAAGTAACATCCCGTACAAGACATCTACGATAACGTTACTTAAAATAATATCAAAATGATATAAAATATAATCGTCGTAATCTAAAAACATCCTGTATTACATATTAGGATTCTCAGTTCCGGAGATACATAAGATAATAACTTCGTCTAATATGATATTTTTATCACGTAAATTTCGTTTTCATTATCTTTTCATGGATGATTTTCATCATGTTTGATACTTACCTTAGAATTTATTTATATTCATTTATTTTTATACTGTTTTCATATTAGTACGAGCTAACGTGACGTTGTTTTGCCAAAATTTCAATATGGTCTCGACTTCGCACAAAAATCCTATAGAAAAAATCTCTTTCACTTTTTCCCAAATTTTCGGGACTTTTTTCCAGCTTTTCTTTCCATAAAAACCTAATTCAGACTATTACGAATATTTTAAAACAAAAAAATAGCCTCATCGGTCCAGCCGTTCTCAAGTGATGCGCTTACCAACGAACAGCATTTCATTTTCCCATGTTATAAATCCTCTATAAAATAATGTTTCTGAAACAGTTGGCTTATTGCCAACACTAAAACAACCAGAGAGTCATAGTAACCATAATATCATCCAAACGAGTGTTATAATGTTGTACTAAATTTCATTATGCTACTCCTTTGTTTTTCGATCTCTTCCTTACTCATCAAACAGCATTCTCACTACTCAATTCGTGGTATCTTTATGAATTTAAAAAAGAACATTATCATCACGCGCGTTTCACTGTACAAAACCCTACGGTTTCAGAACCTTTTATAGAGGATTCATATCATGGGTAGATAAAGTCTTTTCTGCAACTGTTAATGTTAATAATTAGGTTAGGTTAGTACTCATGTGATACACATTTGTGTTTTAATACCCCATATTATACAACAGTTGCATAAATTACTATTATAGAAGATTTGCATTTCGTGTATCCGTACGTACGTACCTACATACGTATATTAAACATGCCTTGAGTCAAATATTTAAAAGAAATTGAATTGGATTGGTCTTTCAATTCTTAACAAGTGTGGCATATTTTTTATAAAATTTTCTGTTTCCAAAGAGGAAGAAAATGCTTTTATTTGTGGTAAGATAGTAAAGCAGGGTGCAGTGCACACAAGGGAGCAGAATACGCATGCTGAAGTGGAAATGTCCCGGCCATATCAGCCGTAGTACCGATGACCGTTGGGGTAGACGTGTTCTTGAGTGGAGACGCGAATCGGCAAACTTACGTTTGTTTGGACACCCTCAAGCTAGATGAAAGACAATCTTCCCAGGGTGGCTGGTAGCAGTTCTCGAAAATCTAGTCAAATGGTGTGCAATAGAAGAGAGAGAAAACAAACAGAAGAAATATCAAGTTAGGGGAAAACATGCATAATAGAAATTTTAAAGTAATGTCATGTGGTAAAGTGTGTAGTATAAGTAGTCATGTGCGTAATTTGTGTGTTGTGTGTGTGTCATGACTAGTTTGGGTTTATTTTTGTATTATTTTATCTTGCTAGCTAATTTTCTCTAAAGCTTTCTATATTGAAAATATGATCTAAATAATCCCAGACATACGAGAATATTATATCATGAGATATTCGAAACATGCATAACATTGTTTTAGCAATTACAGAGGCCTCGATTTCATTAAGTACGTGATCCAATTAGGTATTATAAAAATAGAAACAATATGATGAACAGTCATGACGAACAGATCACGTAGAATAATTTACTTTCTGTAATTTGTATGGTGTACATAAAAAAAAGTATTATTTCTACAGGTGAAATTGAAAACTTGTGAAAAATCGAAATAGGAGGTGCAGTAACTGTTACGTAATCATATTTCATTATCATTTCATTATTTCCTTTCAAGCAACACTAAGTTACTAGACCACGACTTTAATAACACACTATATTATTAGCATGTGTTACACATGTGGTAACACATGCTAATAATAAATAACACAGTAATAATAAAGGTTCTGCAGTTTCCTACACTTACACATATAAACAACGTTTCGAGCTTCAACACGGTTCATAAAAAAAAAACTGCAATAAAATTTTCAACTGCGATAATCGCGGCAATATTTGGTTGCAGAATACGGCTGGGAAATTATGGATAGGCGATTGATAGGCAAAAAAATGTCTGGTAAAACTAGAAAGCATGCCAGCCAAACGGCGAAGAGGTGAAGGTAAAGAGCAGTGGTAACCCAGTGGTAACGACCGCGACTTACGTATTGTAGGTCTTAGGTTCGAACTTAGACAGACGGTTGACTTTGTGCAAATTTTTTTTTATCACACCTGCTCTGAAAATACATACTAATTATACCAATTAGAGGGAAGAAACGCCTTTATCCCACCCTTCAAATCCTTTCATCCCAAGGTATGGAAGTTTGTATGAAAATCCTTCCGACCCAAGGGTGGGAAGTATGTATGAAATTCCATTACATACCCGGTTTTTCTTTTTTTTTTTAATTTGTCAGCAGTCATACTGCCAAGAGACTTTAACTGTCTACTAATTAAATTTCAAGTAAATTGTTACTGGCCACATACAGTTTTTTTTTTACCAGTTACCAACCTCCTTGGTGCATACAGAAAATTAAAAACGAAATTATTTATAATAGCTGCACTTTTAATAATTGTACTTTTAACTAAATATAAACATTTCTATGCATTTATGTCCATAATTTTCCTCGTAGGTGTAATAAAAAGCACTATACATCCCTCAGGATAAAGTACAGTTCCATACCTCAAATGTTTTGCGCCCCTCGCAAGCTCGTGGCGCAAATGCCATAATCTCGGTATGGAACTGTCACTTTCTTCCCTCTGAAGTAATGTACTATTTTCACCACTGCCCTCAAAATGGTAAAGGAAAACATCGTGAGAAAACCGGCATGTCCTAGAACCAAAAAGAAGACATGATATGATATCTATTACGGCCCTCTCCTCCGAGAGGAGGCCTGTTTCCCAGCAGTGGGAACATTATAGGCTGATTATGATCTGTTTGACTGCTTGGGCAACGACAAGAGCTATCAGAGCTAGCGTTTGTTATAAAGAGAGTATTCGCTCAGCGACGCTTGCTTGTCGGGGAAAACACTCGCTGAGAGACCCACGCTTGGTACGGCCGCCAGCACATCAAGTTACTACAATCTGTTAAATTTCTTTAATAGATTTTCAACTTTATCGCTACAGAATAAGGTTCAAGGTTGATTGGGAAAATTTGACAGTTTCAGGTAACTTGATGTGCTGGCGTCTAGGCGTCTGTGCAAACGCATACCAGCGAGTAATCGTACGTCACCGTTACGCATCGCTGCTTGTTACTCGCCAACTCATTTTAACTGCTAGCTCTGCTCGCTTCTTGTTGATCGTTGGCGGTGGGACAGATACCATAGGAGGATTAATTCATCATTAAAAAAAAAAACCTTCCTCAGTGCTCACTTTCGTAGGATGAAGAAAGAAATGCTATAAAGTGACATAGCAGTAATATGGCCGCGTAAAATGTTCATTGTTTTCAATAGCAGATCAATCTTCCAATACTAAACAAATGTTGGACTAAGGTGGCCGGGACATACCGAAAATGTTACTGGCACAGTCGCCGCCACACAATGCACAAAGCTCGCAAAGCAAAGCTCGCTAAGATCTCTGTTTAGAACAATGCAAAACTACATACATATCTCGCAAAGCAAACCTCGTTTAGATTTCTGTTTAGAACAATGCAAAACTACATACATGTCTTTACTCTTACCATATTCATTAGTCGCATACAAATGATTCCATTTCGCGTAGGCATCGTAGCATGGCGTAGCATTGTGCTACACAACTCGTAGCGCACATAGCGCTCCGCAAAGTAATTTTGCAATGTTTGTATGAATTTAGGTAAAATTAAATAATGTTTTTTGTTCAGCTACAACAATGTATGTCATTGTTGGTAGTTGGTGGCAGGTTTAATTGAAATGTCGAGTTTTTGTTTACCTTGGATGTAAAGAGTTAACCAAATGATTACTGTAGGTAAAATTATTAAAATTAGATTAATCTAAACATGAATTCTATTTTAAGCCACACACTTAACCGAAAACAAACGTCACGCGCATATGTGATAGACGTGATCGTTTGTATGAATTATGACGTACAGACGCAACTTGATCGCAAGTATGTCCTAATTATATAACAGAGCACGACGACCTCGTTGTTCGCGCGTCGTTTGATTTCGGTTAGGACGCGCATTGGAGAAGAAAACATAAATTAACTTCAATATAATAATGACTCATTTGTGAGTGAGTGTTTCATTTTATTACAGTTTGAATGTATCTCAACTTGTAAGTAAAAAAAATATTCTCGAGTACACGATCATCTGACCCCAGCATTTGGCCATTGAACCATTAAATAAACTTCCTATGACATGTTTTATGGCTACTTTTTCTTTCATCTGCAGGTATGGAGTTTGTAAAAATGAAAGTTGTGTCTCTGAACACCCAGCCGGGAAATTTATGGTAGTGGCGGGTGTAACCATGGCTGTTTATGCTGCCTTGGTGATAGTATCTAGATTGTTCTCAACATGATGATTATAATTATCATATGTGCCTTCTGTTAGTATTCAAATATAAGTATGATTAAAAGGTTATTCGCATTTGTTGTGTTTTATTATTTGTAGGTATACTTGAATACATAGATGGATAAACCATTTATTCAGTGCACACACAAGACATAGTAGGTACAACGCACAAAAGCGCAATTAAATGCCAACAAAAAAAACTAGGTAAACACACACTACATACATACACAAACACACACGTATACGATTGAATATCACGCAAGCGCCGTACCACGTGTACACCGCATTGATGCCGAGAGCAACGCTCACAGTTCAGTAAAGCATTGTCAACGAAACTTTAAAGACTTTGCAAAGCTTTTACACTCATTTTGACATATTCTAAAAATGTTAGTTCATAATTTATTATCATCTACATACTCGTTTATCTATACTAATATTATAAAGCTGAAGAGTTTGTTTGTTTGTTTGGTTGAACGGGCTAATCTGAATAATTATTTATATTATTATTTTTGTGTTGGATAGTCCATTTATCGAGGAAGGCTATAGGCTATATAACATCACGCTACGACCAATAGGAGCGGAGCGTCAATGAAAAATGTTGCAAAAAAGGGAAACAATATTCCTTTTGAGAGCTTCCGTTGCGTACGCTGCGTAAACAGTTAAAGTTACAAAAATCATGTATGACGAAATTGTTCCCCTTCAAAAGTTCTAAAAAACAGTCCGCAACAGCACACGTCTATCTTTTAAGGCTGTGGTACAGACAATCAAACTGTATAACTTTCTTCATGGGACCAACATCGTAATCGCGAAACAATAGTCTGCTGTATTGGACGGAAACTTCAGTACCTACTCAACCCAAATGGACGGCGGCAGCGGCGGAGACCTATCGCGTCCGGCCCTGGTTCAAGCCATGGTCCGGGGCGAGAGGGAGTGGGGGGCAGTCACCTCCTTCTGCGAAGCAGTCATGGAATGGCAGTCAAGGAGGCAGCGAGACGGTTGAGGGAGAGAGCCTCCCGTCCCAGCCGCCGCGGGAGACGCTCCGGGCGTCGGGAGCCGCGCGACGACTCCCGGTCACCGTAGGCGCGGGCCTGCGGGCGGAGAGAAATGGGTAGCTCACCGTCCGATCAGGACCAGGCCCGTGCCGGACGGCGCGTACCTGTTCCACGCGCGCCTCAAAGAGATATCAGCATCAATTGAAGCGTGAGGGCCGAAGCCTGCAGGGTCAGCGGGATTGTCCGAAAGGGTTACCGCTGGCCCGGAACATAAAGGGCTAAGGAAGGAACACGGGTGGGTTTTAGTCAGTAAGAGTCTGACACTCCCTTCCGCTCCACCCAGAGCGGGAAAAATTTCTACGCTGGAGGTCTAGAATCATATGCCGAAATCATTTTTTTCGGTTTGCGTGTCGATATCCAGCGATATATACAACGTCCTGACGTCAATCCAAGGGCAGTTAAGTAGCTCACCAAACCCGTCTGGTCGGATGATCCTTTCTTTTCTATGGAGGAAGTAAATGTATGGGATGGCTGATTATTATTTCACAACTGCGACTACGATGCTTGTCCCATTCATCAGTTTGATGGTCTATACTACACCACACCTTCAACTAAATATGACCACACATTTTTAAAACACGCTGTATATCTAAAGGTAATAATGTCGTTATTTAGAAGTCCTCTTAGTTTGTACAAGAATGATTTTATCTTAAACATTACGCTGTGAAACAAATTCCGTAATAATACAAAATACTGAGAAAATTTAATTAAACTTAAATTTAAACCAATTACAGAGGTGAGACTAGAGATGGGATTTGAACCGGTAAATTCCTGACTAAATTAAATTTTTGAGTAAATTTCCAGATAATGGGTATTTATTTTTATAAGATCGAAGTAATTTAATAAAATAGATTAGAGTAGATAGGTTATTGGGTTCGGCAGTGATAGTCACTTGACTTATATCAAACATATTTACCATTTCTTTTAGCTCGACTTATCCAAAAATTGAAACATGAATTTAGCACAAAAATCTTGTATTTCTGAGTCAGTGAACCTGAACAAAGTTCACAAGTTCCCTGAAACTTAAATGAAATATGTATGTAAGATGCCAAAAAACTTTAGACGACCTACATAAGTTAGAGAAAAGCTTGACAAAAGTACCTACATTCTTTTCTAAATGATGAGTGTACCATCCATAGAGAAACTCCTAATTGAAACACCAAGTTTTATTTATTTATTTTTTTAAAAAAACGTTGCCCCACGCTAGGAATTACTCCTGTATCGTGGGTGCGTTTACAAACATTTAAATTTACATACACAAACAGCCAGACCCAGAACAACTACCTGTAGGCAATACAAATATTTGCGTGCGGGAATCGAACCCACGACATGCAGCGCAGCAGTCGATCGCTCAGCCACTGCGCCAACCGTGTCGTCAAATATCACTAGGTAGTGTTCGGTAGATTACAGTAGGCTCGCATCTACGAGTAACTATACCAATAATAAAGCTGATGTGTTTGTTTGAACGCGCTAATCTCTAGAACTACCAGTTGGATTTTGAGAATTCTTTTTGCATTTGATAGCCCAATTTCTCGAGGCTATATATAGGCTCTTTAACATCGCAGCGCTAGAACCCTTAGGAGCCGAGCAAAAAGAAAAAGAGTCACAAGGAACGCTAAGTGAAAAGGAAGTACAAGCGCAGGCAGGCGACGCTTTGTGATGGGTAGGGTCGGGGGAATAGTTCGTCCATATGAAATACCTTGCCATATGAAATACCTTACCATGTGAATACCATCGCGGGCAGAAGCTAGTAGGTACTAATAACAAAGCCGAAGAGTTTGTTTGAAGCTAATCTCTGAAACTACCAGTCTGATTAAAAAAAATATTTTTATCATAATTATCTATTCTAAAAAGCTAGTGCTAGCTTCTTCGTAAACAGGGACTAAATAGCTCTTTATTCCCAGGGACTAAAAGTGATTTGAATTTGTAATGTGGATATTGCTTTTTTTTTTTTTTTTGAAATGTGAATAATAGTTAGTATCTATTTATAACTTATAAATAAAGGATGAAATTATGAAGTTGAATGCAGATTGCTAAATTCTAATTGATTTCTACAGTCCATACAAAGTTAGGTAGGTATTTTACCTATGATTGTGCATCACTGTCAGAATCACTGATCTTTATTATCATGGCAACAAGGTTGCCATCGGGTTACGGCCAATCCTGTCAAAATAACAATGATTATTTTCTTTGCAATAAGTTTGCTATTCGGTTGCTACTTTTAAACGTAAAATAAATGTAAAAGGGATGTACGTTATCGTTTTAAAGTATCTAAAGTACATAAAAAGCAATGAAAAGTAAACAAGAAAGAGCAATTTTATTCACACAGATCATGGGAGCGAAACGATGAAGGTTCTATGATTTTCGAAGCACAAGTAAAATGTTGGGTCTGAAGCAATAATTCAAACCTTTGCCAATATTCATGACATGAAATAGAAAATATTGGAACCGCCTTTATCTGCAGGACCTATGAATCTCATAATTCTTGAGAAATAAATTGGTTTGTGTTTGTATTGACTTTAGTACCTAACGCCTAAGTTTTAATGTGTAGCAACAAGTCACTGATCTGCGTGAAAAGAGGTGCGAGTAGTGCGACTGCGAGCAACCACTATTATATCCCATGGCACGTAATGTACCTACCTAGATAATATAGAATGAAAAAATCAATACACTTTAAGAAGCAAAATAAAGAAGATTAGGTCCTGGACCTGCGATTTCTATGCTCTGCACAGAATAGTTTTATTCGTAGATACGTCCTATTACTATGTTGGCAGCATCGATCACTAATATACACACTGCACAAGACGGTCGCTAAATTAGAGGAGCTGTGATTGTAATGTCTCCGACGACCCCCATACTCCTCGGAACTTGCTCCAACAGTCATCGTTGGAGCTTATTCTGGAATTTGAACAATTTCTTGCAAGAAAAAAAAATATTCCGATGAACAGGCAAAACCGCCTTCAAAAATGTTATTGATTTTCCCTCCAACAATTTTTTCTTCCTTTCTTGTTTTTTTATCACTTTCGCCATTTCATAGGTATGAAATGGCGAAAGTGATAGATAATTTAATTTTTTTTTCGTTTTGCTTTTTCCATAAATGCCAATTTCATATTATTATGTAAAGACCTAATATATAATTTATACTAAGACTCCAAACGTTGACCTGCTGTAGTTTTTTAATTATGTTCGTCTGTTTCCGAGCTCAAATCTCACAGCCTCTCACAGCTTGTACGCCTTAGTTTGTGCAGAATTTTAACCTGCGCTAAATACCTAACTCAGTCTATCGCAGTCCACTGCTGGACACAGGCCTCCCACAAGCCCAGGCCTCCCAGGCCTTGCCACAACGTCCTCCGCCTTCCGCATACAGTCTGCCCCAGCCACCTTTTTAAGATCGTCGATCCATCTAGCTGTGGGGCGTCCCACAAGTCGCGCTATGGAGCAAGCTATGCTCGAAGTTTCTTTGAAGGATAAAATCAGAAATTAAATTATCCGGAAAAGAACCGGTGTTACCAACATAGCTCACCTATTTAAATAATCAAATCGACTTAGAGCAATTTATAATTTTTTTTAACCACACAGCACAGGTATTATCTGAAAACGCGCCATCTTACCCAAACAGTGAATTACGTTTATCTGAAATTTTCAAGGCGTTCTAAGGCAATGGGTCATGTATGAAAATATTAAATTGTCTCGATTTTTTTTCTGCGCTTATGAATAAGCTAATACTATCTACAAAAAAAGTATCAGATTTATCTGATTAGTATTTCCAGAGAAATAAATTAAATTCTGTTAGAGGCGGCCATCGACAGTAACCCACGGATTTTTATTCAATTTCCTTAGCCTACTCAATTAAAAAGTAAAAACTTGTCAATTTGTCATAACATAACCTCACTTTTCACCTCTTGCTTTGTGTTTGTTTGCGATTTTATGGATATATCTTTACGATTACGATACGATTTATCTTTATTTTATTCAAAGCGTGAGGGTCGTCGTAAAGATATATCCATAAAATCGCAAACAAACACAAAGCAAGAGGTGAAAAGTGAGGTTATGTTATGACAAATTGACAAGTTTTTACTTTTTAATTGAGTAGGCTAAGGAAATTGAATAAAAATCCGTGGGTTACTGTCGATGGCCGCCTCTAACAGAATTTAATTTATTTCTCTGGAAATACTAATCAGATAAATCTGATACTTTTTTTGTAGATAGTATTAGCTTATTCATAAGCGCAGAAAAAAAATCGAGACAATTTAATATTTTCATACATGACCCATTCCTTTTCGCAGCCTTAAGCCATTTTAAATTTTCAGATCAACTCTTGGAAATTGCTCTGAACTTTGTCTAGTAACGGCTCTTAACCACATTTATGGTAATTAACAGGCAATTAAGACATTCGCAGTACGATTAACTGTCTTAGAAGTAAGTATAAGTAAGGACTTTCTTAAGACCATAAGTTTCTGAAGATGAGTAAAGAACTAATTTTGATTAAAGTTTTGCGTTTTGAGTAAAGGCTTAGAACTTCTTTTGATTAAGTATTAAACATCGCAAGAGCGTATTAAGGTACAATTTACCTGTTTAGTTTTGATGTGAGTTCCTATGTAGGTAGGATAACCAGGCTCTGCTGAGACACAGGCCTCATCTCGGTAAGAGGGAGAGACCTTGTGGGGCCCAGTGGGGGTTGGTAGATGCCACATATCTTCAAAATTTTGGTTCTAGGACATACCGGTTCCTGTAAACTGTTGATTCTTTTTTCGCGATTTCAGGTTTGATCCCATAGTACCTAATAGTTTTTCATAATGAGAAGTGCAATAACCCCTGACGAGGTTATCCATTAATTACCGGACACCCTGTGTATAAAATTCAAAATCCTGATGGACTGATATATCAACGCACAGCCTAAACCGCTGATCCTAGAGACATGAAATTTGGAGGGTGTCTTCTTTGTGAAGAATAGGTATCCACTAAGAAAGGGTTTTTCGAAATTCCACCCCTAAGATGGTGAATGAGGGAGGGTGAAATTTCACGCGAACGAAGTCGCGGGCAGAAGCTAGTTCAGTATATGATTGCAACAATTTAATAATAATTTGACAAATGAGAATCTGGAACATTTACGTCGTCTGGTCGGGATCGATCGCAATTGCTTGTGAAATAAAATCGTGTTGTACCGAAATTGTGAATGTTACGATTGCTATTCGTCATTTTTAAGAAAGATTTGCTTTTGTAAGTCTAGTTTTCAACATTATAAAAAAAAAATATTAAATAATCTAAACTACTTTATTTTTATCGCGTAACGGGCCTGCTCTTTACCCTGATCTCGCCTGATGGAAAGCGATGGACGAGGTCTATAATGAAACCCAGAAGATTCCTGTTCACTCCTGTTTTGAAGGCTGACGGCTATAATGAACCATCAACGGTTGGTTGGTTCACGTTTTCATTTCAGGCCCAAGACACATAATTTATTAGAATACCAAAGTTTTTTATTAATAGCTTTCTTATTTTTTTCGAAATACAGTTTGGGGATTAATTGATAAGCAAATGGACACCCTACGTTAATTTTTTTGTTTTATAGCCATTCCATACAACTGTATCTGTATGCCTCCTATCCTGCCTTATGTGGCCAAAAACACAGCCAAAGTGACTTCTGCACTGCCACCGATAACGCTGTGACCAACAAAATTTAAATAACTGTCGTGCCAGCGACACGACAAAGATACATTAAGAATGACAGTTGTCATTTGAATATCGAGACAATTTAATTTGGTAGCCAATTTGCCTGACTTTATCTAAATTAAAGAAGCAAATAGATGCGTAACCATTTGCAAGACAGTTTTCAATCGAAACTACGCACAATTTGTCTAGAATCGGACAAACAAAGATGGCTAAACATTTTTATTCAAAGACTAAAGAAATCTAAGAAGACTATCTCCATAAAAAATCATCGCTTGTTGAATTGAGAGCCTCTTTCGTCCCAGCCGTTACGGATTTGAAAGTGCCCAAGGAACAGCTTTTTTTATCCATTCGTGCCGGTAGTCCCGCGTATTCAACGTACCATTAAACCTTCAGAATTATCACTTTGGAATATTTATCTGCATTTATACGATATTAAACTGTATCCTTAAAAGTGGATCTAGCAATGCTGACGTGCGAAATTGTGCGCTTTTTTTTCAGATACATACTCTTTTTTGAAACCTTTTAGGAAAACACTTTTGAAGAGCGACTAAATCTTAACGAGACATATTGCTGTGCCTAAGATACTCATTGACAATTCAAAAAAGAGAGAACCGTAATTTGGATTAGCCGAACCATTTAATGTTTTATGGAGATGATCGCAACCAGAACAAAGCCGTCGAAGAAATTCAAATCTCTAAGAAAATTAATTAAACAAATAGCTCACAGTACATGCTTATTCATTCTGAATCCTTCATATTTCACCAAATTAATTTATACGGAGCGATCGGAGCTGCAATTTCGGGAATCCCATAATTTGCATAGTTATGAAACAATATTCCAGTAGGTACTTACTCACCAATCCTTTCGCGAGCATATTCTCTCCTTATGTAAATTTTTTTCAACAATTTTGAGTCTGACCTCGGGCCGCAGTGAACTCCCCAATCTGCGTTAATCCGCGGTCGTCGCATTGCTACGCCTGTTGAGGCCTTTCACGGCCTGCGCCAAGCATACCCCTGGCATGTATTGGCCTGGTACGGCCTATTGGCCGCTATTCGGACATGCCAAGTGTAACACGGAGCGCATAGCGGCGTGTGCAGCCGCTGTGGTTATTAATATTTGATAAATAACGCAAAAAGAAACGCGCCCGCTTAGGCCGCGACAGGCGCCATGGCACGCCTTTGAACTTACAAACTCCCAACGGATCGGACGGCAGACGTCGGGCCACCAAAGACCTTATTGCCTGTGACAGTTCCCCTGGCCTGTAGGTAAGTATCGTCGAGACTTTTTCCAATCTTTCAGCGGAATATACATAATATAGCATAATGACACACATAAATGTGGGTGCTAATTCATAGGTTACTCTAATACATGAAGCAATATTATTTCCCCTCCAGGTATTTAAAAGCTTCCTATTCAAAATGGCATTTTTTTAAAACAAATACTTCAGTAATAGATGTTATATTTGAATGATGATATATTTGAATGATTTGATGTGTCTGACATCTAGCACAAATCTTTTCCCAGCCTCAGGTTTTCAATAAATAATCATGCTTCTGCATCGTTCTAAAATATAATAATCTAATGCAATCCTAGTAATCTCTCCTCAAATACCATTTCAAACACTTATCTACATGATCCTCACAAGATCTGACCAAGATAATGTCTGAACTAAGTTTGTGACCTCTAAGTTTCAGTGCTTTTTCTCAGATAGGTTAGACAGGAAACACCGACTTCATCTAGTTTTTTAAATACTATTCACGTGTAAAGAAAGAAAGATTTTTTTTATTTGGAACACGACTAACAAAATTACATTAAATACGAAAAAATAACAACAGAAAAAGACCTCTGTGCGAGGCTAAAAAGGCTCCAATCTTAGCATAATGCTGCGAAAAATGTTGGTGTGTTAGTTGTATGTGTGTTGCGCTGTGTAAAGTTTTTGTATAAACTTACTTAAACAAAAAAAAAAAAACAACATAATTTACCATTGAATGTACTAACTAATCATAATATTACAACAATCATCTAACCAACTTCCTTCAACAAACGGTGTCACAGTGTTTCTCACTCACTGAATGCATGTCACCTTGGCACGATGTGTTACACGCCATTTGCTCAGCCCCCTTTATTCTAATGAGGATGTGGCCATGTGGCTCCCTGCACGGGGACCGCATGTCGCTCATAACTATACTATTTAGGAGCCGGGATCTCGGACCTAGATTATAGTAAACAAATGGAATAGCAGGAAGAGAAGAACTTGGTTCGTTGTGAGTTTTTGACGTGACAACGTCTAATAAATCGATGAAGCTGGCTGCACACACGAAAAAACATGACTCATGTAGCGTTACCTCGCGGCCTTGCTCTGTAGCGTTGCTGCCGCGCACGCTGCCGAATCGGCCTCCGCGTTCGGCAATTTCATATGACGTTGTCACGTTAAACTATCGTCCGTAAACCGACTTTACAGACAACCGATTTTTTGATTTCAATTTAAGTTTTCTAATAATCTACATCCAAATTGCGTAACACGCTTTCAATGAATCCTTTTGACGGATATTGCTATTCCATTGCTTCATAATATCTTGTTAACTGTCATAGTGAATGCCGTTTTACGCAATTACCCTGCTGGGGCCTATTTTGTAAAACCGACTGGCTGCAGGGCCAATCCGAAATTTTCTCAATTTTTAATTTTCATAGTTTTCTGCTTTATTAAACCGCACTTGTGGAATGAAAATGTTGACACTTTTGGCCAAATACTTATGCCGCGTTTCCAGTTCATCATCATCATCATCAGCCTATAATGTTCTCACTGCTGGGACACAGGCCTCCTCTCAGTGAGAGGGAGTGGGCCGTAATCCACCACGCGGGCCCAGTGCGGGTTGGTAGATGTCACATGTCTTCGAATTTTTGGTTCTAGGACATGCCGGTTTCCTCACGATGTTTTCCTTCACCGTTTTGTGAGCAGTTTTCAGTTACCTATATTAAAAATAGTGTGCTTCAGGCAGGAATCTGTAATTTTGAGAAACTACTGAGAAAACTTACTGGCTGTTGATCGTGAATTTGTTCACATAAACTTTTAAAACCCGAATGACTTTTTGTGATTGGAGTTGAGAAAATTTCTTTCTTCGGTTTAAAAAAAAAATATTTCTCATAAGAACTTACAGTCCGCTTATAATGAGATACAAAGTGGTATGATAATACCATACAATTTCCTCCAGAGTATTAGAAGTTATAATGTACATACTTACATGTTTCTTAAGCTTATGCTTAAATATGTTGTTTACTTCACGTAGGGATGGCCAAATCATAATAGGAATCTTACAATACGTACATAAACTTACGCTTTCTTCCCATAAGGCAGGCAGAAACGACAGAACGCCACCTGTTATGATCCTTTCTTCTCGCAATAATATTTCCAGTTTGTATGGGTTCTAGAGATTTTGGACTGAATTAGCTGATATTTCGGTCATCATTTTTGAACTCTTCCTTGCCATTTGGACCAGAAAATACAGACGAGGTTCTTCATTTTTATTTATTTCGAGGCACAAACACATTTCAATGATTGGATTTAATTCCAATCTACTGGATAGGTACCTCTATTTATTAGAATAATAATATAATATAATTAGAAGACTTCTAATTCCCTCAAATAATTTTCACGGACACCGAACCTAAGATCTTTGAAAGGAAATATTAAAATAGATGTCAAAGTAAAATTCTGCGTTCAAAACAGCTGGCTAATTCTAAGCAAAATCTCAGAGCCTATGAATTAGGACTATTGAATTAAAACCTCCCCAGTGATTTAGGGTGACAAAGTTCAATGATATTTGACAATTTCTTTTCCTTTGATTTGAAACAGCTAAGATTGATTTGTTTTAATTATAAGCCACCCCTATACCTAGTTGTGTTCTTGTTTGTGTTGGTTTGTCTTCGGTTGTCAACCGTGTGGAAATCCTCATGGATGTCCACCACCCCGAGGTGGTTGGAGGGGTCTGTCAGACTCTTACTGACTAAAACCACACGGCGTTCTGCTGCTACCATTAGCAGGGGTGCTGGAGTACTTGAGCATTTCGTCACGCTCCCCCGGCCAGGTGTGGGCCCGCATGAATCCATGCGGACTCCGTCACCCTCAGAGTTTGCAAAGCCTTGATACTGCTTGAAGAAAATCTGTTCTCTTCCTTTATTGCGGCCAGCAGTATTCAAATGTTTTTCGTCGGCAGTACCAAGAAGTCTGTCTAGCGAACTACAAACTCTTTTAAGATTTTAGTTTAGTTTTTATTTGGTTAATTTAACTCTATTTTTATGATAAAAATATACATTTTAGGTTTGGTACTTACTTTTGGTGTCAATATATTATGTAGGTACTAGAGAGATACAATTTTTTTTCGAGCGAGTTTGAAGCTTTCTATGCGTTTTCGATGTCAGTCGAAAATAAAAATTCATTCTATACATTTTTGGTCGGTCTCTAGAGAAAGCCTAAAATACATATTCAATTAATAAAGGTTCGAAACGATTTTTGTAACATTTTCTTCTTCTAGGTGATTCTTCACGGTCCATTTTATCAAAAACATCGAAATAATGCAAGTAATCCATCATTGAGACAGATTTGGATGCGAACGTTCCTAAAAATTAGTAAAATTGCCCGCCAAATCTCCGGTTACTACGGTTACGCGATCACTATACAAGGGTTGTGGACTGAATAACAGTTGTGTAAGTTCTCATACAATAAAAACTACCACTTTAACAGATGTGTACAACTGAACTGTCAAATATATTTTACTAGCAGCGCCCTGCGGTTTTACCCGCATAAGTGTCGATTCCGTAGGAATATCGGGATAAAAACTATCCTATGTCCTTTCCCGGGACTCAAACTATCTCTATACCAAATTTCATCTAAATCTGTTCAGCGGTTTAAGCGTGAAGAGGTCACAGGCAGACAGACAGGCACACTTTCGCATTTATACATGTATTAGTATGGATTCGTAGAGTAAGCGTTATACAGTACCCGGCGATAAATATTGCACATCGACCTTTGGAAAGAGACAATCAGCTAATTTCTCTCTCTATCTCTGTCGCACGAAATACAAACAGTCCAGTATCTATTAGGAGCTGTTAAAACAATTATGATTTGCTTCTTTTGATAATTATTTTTATTCTTTGTATAAAATACAAAAAGGTAAAGGTAGATGTGCAATATTTATCGCCGGGTACTGTAACTCCGGTATACATCGTGCGCAAAAGTTTATTACTGAGGCTGTCAATGTTTTAAGTATTAAATGTAAAAATGTAATGGCCTATTATGGAAATAAACCTTATCATCATCATCATTTCACCCTGGAATCACCCACTGAGATATAGGCCTCCCCTTCCGTCTGCCATACTTACCTGTTTTGTGCGTCTCTCAACCTTGAGTAATAAACCTTGTCATCATCTGCCTAGCCTTTTCCCAACTATGTTGGGGTCGGCTTCCAATCTAACCGGGTGCACCTGTGTTTTACATGGAGCGACTGCCTATCTGACTTATCCTACTTACCTATCTGACTGAAGGTTTATTACTACCCAGTAACTGGGTTGTGGAGGTCCGCAACCCAGTTACTGGGTGGGTAGTAATAAACCTTGTATCTCTGAAAAAGACAATGGGCGTCGGAGCGTTGCAGAAAATCAATTCACATTATTAGAATGTTTGAAGTGTGTATTTATGTGCATGTCTAAGTACATCATCATCGTCATAAATGATGACGATAGTTGGCTGCTATACATAGACTTTTCCCAAGCATCGCCAATTCGAACGGTCCGCTACCACATCTCTACCTTCCTATTACACAGGCCGTTTTAAAGACGAAGACTAGTCCTTTGAGATTAATAATTTTTGAAAGAAAATAGGATCGGCCGTGCTACATAACCTCAAAAATGAGAAAATACGGTATTTTTTGCACTTTTAGGTTAGGATATCTCAGGGTAGTTCTTCGAGGTCCCTCAAAACGCAGTCACACGGTCTTAATTCGTAACCTATTAAACATTCAGTCTTAGGACCAAATACAGATTAATCTTTATTTATATGTGTACATAATTTAAACATTAAACATCTAAAATTATTTCTAATGTTTATTTAAAAAAATATCTAATGTCGAAAACGGGAGCAAAATCGGTGTTCTTCGCGCGTCACACTCTGTTCGCGCTCACGGTAAACTTTGATAACTTTTGTTTTCAATTCATAAGCATATAATGTAATATATCTAATTAATTGTATTTAACTATGCATCATAATTATCAAAGAATATTAATTTTATCTCATAAGTGACAATAGTTAATAAGCTTTATGTCTCTGTCACACGATTTTGTTAGTTTCGAAAGCGCGCAACAAAACTGCACGTATCTTCCAAGAGCGCCAACTTGTCGCTACACATTTTAGCTGCGCGGACGCTCAGTAGTATCCCGGCGTCAGTGGGCGAGACACGTACGTTCATCGCTTCTAAACAAAAAAAATACGAGGCGAGTTATTCTTTGAATATTTTCGAGTAGCCTTGGTCTAGAAACTTTCATGCGCATATTTTGAAGGATAATGATTATAATTTTCCAAGTCATTTTGTATTAAGAAATAAGATAGATCTTCGAGATTATTCTCAAGTACTTTGTTTGTTTATTTACCTATAAGTTTAATCGTAATTCTCAAAAATGTGAAATTTTCATAACTTTCGTGGCACAACTTTCGTGGTAATTTGTCCACGAAAGTTAGCTAGGGCACCACGAAAGTTATATATCTCCATTGAATGATAAATTTAGATTACTTGTGACGCTGCAGATGCTATCGTGAAGCTCAAAAAAGGTGTCTTTAATAGCCAATTTTTTAATCACGTCTAAATTGTCTATGGATTATCTTAATTTGACAGGACTAAACCAATATTTATCTTCTGTCCTTTTCATAATGAAATAGAAAGAAAAAGATGCCTGAACTTAAATTTAGTTTAGTTTGTGAACAACAGAATCGGGGCCATTATCTGCCAGCAATAATTAGTAAGTAATAATTATGTTTATGTTGTCTTTCGTAACTTTCATGGGCACAGAAATTTCAAAATAAAATATCTCAGTAGTTTATGCACCGATTTACATAAAATAAAAAAAATACGTATTATTTTTACAGCGTCTTAAATGTGGGTACATTTAAATGTAGATTATTAAAAAAAAATATTCGCCATGAAAGTTACGCGGAGAATACTTTTTGAAGAACTACCCCTCAAAACCCTGACGTGATAGAGCAATTTTGAAGCCAGCTTCGAATTCAGCGCGTCAAAATCCTTCGGAAAAGTATAGTCCGGTTTCTGGGTAAAAATTTTGTTGGCCTGTGTTATCTATAGATAAGTACTAAAAATAAAGCTGAAGAAATGGTTTTATAAATGTTTGAACGCGCTATTGTCTAGAACCAGTCGGATTTTAAAAAATCTTTTTTGCATTTGATAGCCCAATCCTTGAGGAAGGCTATCGGCTATTTAACATCACGCTGGGACTCTTAAGAGCAGAAAAAGAAAAAAAGTAAGAAAGAACGCTTAGCGAAAACGAAGTACAATAAATTTACGCGGACGAATATTCGGAGGAATATTCGTTTTACGAGTAAATAAATAATATTAAAATTCTTTTGTAGAATTAGAACACTCACGTTGGTCAAGAATATGAGCTTGAGGTATACCTATTTTATACATGTACCTATGTCTGCAGAATAAAAATGGATAAACAAACTGACATCAAAATTCAATCTGAGCACGAAGCGAAAAACTAATATGTACATACACTCGCCGACAGC
This sequence comes from Luperina testacea, assembly GCA_927399505.1. NCBI lineage: Eukaryota > Metazoa > Arthropoda > Insecta > Lepidoptera > Noctuidae > Luperina > Luperina testacea. The sequence goes on along the minus strand of OV656768.1, from coordinate 7,605,412 downwards.
AATAATGTTTTACTGACTGTACAGCAGCCAAATAAAACCAAATAAATGTTGTTAACATAGTGCATTTTGGACATTGCCCCGTCAAATTTTATTTTTATCACCCCATAAAATGCAACAATAAAGTATTTATGATAATTACGACTGTGTTCGGCGTTTCGCTTTTTTTATTACGATGCATTCGTAAAAATAATGTTTACAAGAGCACACAGCATTGCGCTGACAAAAAAAATGCTTTGGAGCATCACAGACTTAGAGTCAACAGTTTTTTAATGAATGTACAGAAGTGGTCTGTCAGTAAAGTGATAATTTTGAAAAAGTATCACATATTCCGATATTTACAAATCCCGGTAAAAGTTCGACTCAACAATAAAATAACGCCACTATGCTTTACGCATGACATCACACATAATTTACGAGCTGTGTCAGATATCAAATGGATTCACCTGACCATAAATTCAGCCTCTGAATTCACACACGGAATGATTATTCTTTATCCAACTCTCCATGCATCATCACTTTTGCCAATTGTTTGACAAATTATAGGATTTGTCATTTGGCACAAAAAAAAACACTCGCGAGTTTCGTCCTTTCCGGAGATCGAGGCTTAAGGGGTGCTCACACCTTTCGGGTCGGCACACTCGATTCGGTTGTATTTGTTAAATAACAAAGCTGACCCGAAGCAATTACTACACGAAACGCTTTCATTTGGTTCGTTTCAATCAGCATCTAGGATAGATTCTGATTGACGCTAACCAAATTAAATCGATAATTTAGCCCATGTAAGCCCTTAATCATGTTCGGGTCAGTGATTCGCGCTAAACCGAGCGGCTTTTTTCCGATCGTATATCGACATACAATTCGATTTTGTCGAGCACGATCAGCCTATAATGTACGCTGGGACACCAGGCCTCCTCTGTGTGAGAGGGAGTGGGCCATAATCCACCACGCGGGTGTGATGTAACATGTCTTCTAATTTTTTGGTTCTAGGACATGCCGGTTTTCTCACGATGTTTGGTGAAGAAATTAAATACACAAAGTAAAGTGCCTGTCTAGGTTCAAATTCACGACCTTTTTTTATTTTCGGGTGGAAACCTTCAAAAGGCACTCGACCTCCGGGGGGGGGAGATTGGGGGGTGTAGGATTTTTACCTCACTAAAACTACCCCGATGATCACCATCAGCACGTAGGGGTGGTCCGGGTTCCTCTTAAAAGGCCAATTCCGGAATCCCCCGTGCAACGTATAAGGCAATGTCCCTGAGGAGACAACTCATAACTCGGATACCGCTGGTGCACTACCACTGCTCGCGCTTTTGTCATACGGCTGTGCCGAATTATGCCGACCCGGACAAATGTGCAGTACGCCTAACAGCCCTCATTTTATTTTATTTCCCATTTGTTAAAACACGAACCTCGCTTTGTTTTCAGCGAAAGCAAGCACGGCTCATGATTAAATGCCTCACGATAACGCGTACTAAAAAATATTACTCTCATTTTCTTCCAGCGTGAAGGAAATGACGATTTAATGATTCCACTCTAGGAAAGAATAATGGACGCAAAATAACTGGTGAGTGTGAGAAAGAGAGAGAGATACTAATAATAAAGCTGAAGAGTTTGTTTGTTTGAGCGCGCTAATCTCTGGAACTCGATACCAGTCGGTTTCCAAAATTTTTTTTTGCATTTAATAGCCCAATTCTTGAGGAAGGCTATAGTCTATTTCACATCATGCTAGGACCCTTAGGAGCCCAGCAGAAACAAAAAAAAAAGAAACGACGCTGCGCGAAAACGAAGAAAAAGCGCGGGCAGGCGATGCGATGCGGCGGGTTGGGTCGGAAAAACAAGAAATTTCACGTGGACGAAGTCGCGGACAGGCTAGTAATTTTATATTTATTATAGACAATGTAATTTTCTGACGTAAGGTCCACCATTTGTTGTGGTAGTAGAATATTATACATGTCATATTGTTATATTATTTAACTTTTTAATAACTGTACGTTTATCTCAATTCGTATGTGCCAACTTAAATAGAGTTTTCCCGACACTTTTACATTGAAATAGGTACTTACCTCTGTTACTGGGAATAATATTAAACCTTTATTTACTGAGAATGTATATTTGTTAGATTTTTTCGATTTGTACCTCTATCATTGGGACTTTGTAGTTCACTAAGTACCTACGACAACTCATAATAATTTATCATTAAAATATTTTTGCATTGTATTTTTAATGAACATTTTCACCTTTATAAATTAAAAAAACGGTACATTTCGACCTGTCTCATCGGAGGCCTCTGTAAATGAGACAACTGACATTTTAAACCTGACTATTAAGAAAATGAGTATTACTGTAAAAGCCTTTGATGTTCAAAAGTGCCTTTTATGTGCCTATTTGAAATAAATGCTTTGACTTTGATGTCTTTAAGTGATAAATAAACCTAGGTCCCTTCAGATCCTAATGTATTAACTTTTTTCAGACCTACAAGTAGTTGTTCCGGGTCTGGCTGATTGTGTATGTGAGTTTAAATGTTTGTAAACACACCCACAATACATGAGAAATTCCTAATGTGGGGCAACGTTTTAAAAAAAATGTATACACTGTATTATGTTTTCTTTGTAACTCCAATATATTCACTTAAAAGTACCTACCCTACAATAACGAATTCGTTTTTGTAAGTAATAAAAAAGCGTCGTGTTAAATTAATGTCATAATTAAAGCGCCACGCTGTAGAATACTGTTTATTATACGAATCTAGGCACCAAATGTGAATTCCTTCAGTAAACTCCCGAACATTGACCTTGCAAAAGTTCCCGTCTCATAATAAATTATGAAACGTCACGCCTGGGACCGTCTCGGTAACATTCGGAAGGCTGCGATAACCATGTCAGTGTGCTTAGTGTGAGTTTTTTTAACTTCACCATCGCGTTAGAGTTTACTCATGTCACGAACTTGAATTGTGTGTAAAAAGGTGAAAAATTATGTATTTCGGGTCCACAAAAATGTGGCCTTTTCACTGAAATTATTCGTGCGACGAAATCGCAGAATTGCAAAATTTTCGAGCTATATTTTGTACAGTTATTTGGTAATCTATAAAATTACCCATTTTTAAAACTCCCGGAAAACTTTCCAGGTAACCTATTTTTTTCGAACCAAATGACTGTACTAATTGGGCCGTTAGAATAATTATTGTAACATTGCTGAAAAACCCCTGTACCCTTTTATTTCAAGTTCTATAGTACAGATGGTTTATCTATACTAATACATAATATTATTATAAAGAGGTAAAATCGTTTTTTTTATAAGTTTTTATCTAGTCGGTCTCTGGAACTATCAGTCGGATTTAAAAAATTCTTATTCATTTGATAGTCCCGAGGACGGCTGTAGCTCTTAGAAACCGACAAAAAAATAAAATGCGGGCAATTACTGTATTCTGCGCTTCAGCTTTTCATAATAATGCAATGCGCGGAGCACAGTAACATAGTTGATGCGCAAAAAAAATGGATACCCAGCTTTACTTTGTTTGCTGGTGCATAGGACCTTTTACACTTTATAACCTCCTCGGTTATCAATTCGAATGTTTATATTTTTTTTATGTACATAACTCCCTCATATATGGACGGATTTGCAATTTTTGTTCGAAAGAGGTTTATTGTAAACAAAACCCGGATTACGGAGATTAAAAAAAATGAAATAACCTAAATACTAGGTACCTACCTAAGTACTTTATTTTGTTTGACATGTCGTACACGAACGGCCATTATTGCTCTAAAAACAGCGTAATCCGCGCCGTAGACTGAGTAAAGCGCTCGTTGAGTCTAGAGTGGTCTTGAGAGTGTCTTGAACAATAATCCTTTAATAATCTTAAAATACTTTTCATGAGAGACGCTATTGCGCATGGCCCACATTGTCGTTGAGAATACGGGGCCTAAAAAGGCCACTTTGGCAGAATTATAAAAGGATAACATTATGAATCATAATATGGCGAAGATAGTCCGTGTTTTTCTTTTTTTCGCTGCACTACGTAGGTATCATCAAAGAGATTTGGATTGGATTGATTGGTATTTTAGAATAGACAAAAAAAAATTACTAAAAAATCCTTCACCAATGGGATTTGATTCGATTAACTTAACTGTTAACTGTCCGTTATGATTCATAATGTTATCCTTTTATGATTCTGCCAAAGAGGCGTTTTTAGGCCCCTAGGTAAGTATTAGAAAAAATAAAACAAAATCTATAACCAATTAACCACAGGTAAAAAAATGATAATCGTTTAAATAAAAATAATTATTCTATTCTAGTTATTTTTAATTAATGTAGAATCGACAAAGTCTATTTTTTTTTATTGACGTGATGCACTTTCAAAATTCAAGGTTATATTAATTTATATTATTAGTTATATTAAAGTCATGCGAAGGGTATAAAACAATATCAACAGTGTTTTAGTTTAAATTAAATTCCCTGTTCAAAAATCAAATCCCCGACGCGTAATGTTGTAAAAAAATATGAAAATAATTACTAATTTTGATCTTGATGTATGAGATTACATTACGACTTTTCCATCCTAATTTAATTTTAATTTTTTTATATTTCGAAATCTTTCTTTGATAGTTTATCATTGAATAATACTCTGAGATTAACCTAGATACCTAATATTTAACTGACATGCCTCATATTGTAATATCAATTCGTAATTATTTATTCAATAGTATCATTATTAATCTAATATCTCTATTTTTGTATTTGTAAAATTTTATTTGTGTACCTACCTGATATTTGCGCGCCCCACGTAGCAGAATGTGATGAGACCATATTTCATTAATTTATAAGACCATGTAATGTACAACCATGTTCGGACAAATAAATGAATTTGAATTTGAGATTTTTTCGTACTTTTAGTCATTCTCTTTTACTGATTTTAATTTTCCGTAATATCGGATTACTGATTGCAATATCTAGGCCGTAGCGTTTCGTTACTAATCGAGCCGTCTTTCTAAGACGGTTTGTTTACCACCACGTTAGTCTTAAACAGGTGTTCAAATAACTCCTGGAAATTTTCTTGAAACTTCAAATGACTATAAAGACTGGACAGCTCCACTCAAATCTGCGCGGTTCTTTCCTCAAAATACCATTTCAGACGTGGTCCTCACATGATCGGACCAAGATTATGTCTGGACGTTGAAAGAGACTGTGGTGACATCTGAGTTTTTTTCTTTTGTCTTTTTTCTCAGAGCAGTCGGATGGGAAACGCCGAACTCATCTAGTTTTAAAAACATGATTGACTTCTTAAAGTGTTTGTAGAAACCTACTTACAGAAATAAAATCACTTATCATTTAACTATAATTTAACCCTTCGTACAAACGTGGATCCACGCGAGACACAATGGCTTTTAATTGTTTCTGTAATAACGCCATTCAACCTGTTAAAGCTCTATATCAAGCAATTATGATTGCCAGAAATCCTTTACATGAAATCGTAAGACGAAATTCAATTCAGTCTGACAATTTGAAATTATTCAATTTGCGTGAATTCAAGCAACGTGTCTAGTAACTTTTGCTACAACTTACACAAGACCTGTCAACTGTCACTAAATAGTGAAATATTCGTCAATGTTGAATTGAAATTCGGAAATTTTAATCAATTACTCGTGTTGAATAGCTTGACTGAATATTTCGCACTTATATTAAGGGGATGCGCTATGGTAGCCCACGAAATTCTTTACTTACGATTTTTGCAATTTGTAAATTAATGATTCACGATCGTAACAAATATGGCTTTACAGAAATATGATCATTAGAATCTGCCATACAACTCTGGCCTCAAATATCATGATTTCACGAAATAGTCATTCAGTAGGGTACTATGAACTTAGAGAGTTGTATTGATGATTTTTATGATTATCATTCTATAAATAAATATTTGTTACACTTACCTTGGCTCGCAATACTGCAATTTTGGTAGCTGTGTCTCCGAGATAAAAAGCCGAATTGGAATGGCCAAAGATGCTATCACCCGTTTACGTAATATTTGGAAGAAGAGAGGAATTGATATCAAAACAAAGATCATTGATACTAGTTCTAGTATTCCCTATCTTCCTGTATAGAGTAGAAACGTGGACAATTTTGGCCCGAGAAAGACAAAGAATAGATTCGTTTGAGGTGTGGTGCTGGAGACGAATGTTGAGAATACCGTAGACTGCCAAACGCACCAATGCATCGATCTTAACCCAGCTTCGAATAAAAACCCGCTTGTCGACCATATAATATACACACATATGTCAACAACGCATTTTCTCCTATTTCGGCCGCATAGTAGGTACGCAGAGGCAATGCAAGTTTTGAAAAACTGATTGTGGTTGGGAATACTGAAGGCAAAGGATCGCGCGGTCGTTCACCAACACGATGGACCGATCAGGTGAAGGCATCATCGTCTTCTAAAATCAACACGGTGGTAAGGGATGCGCTGGATAGAAACCGGTGGAGGCGGATCATCCACTTCAGATGCAAATCCGAATGTGACCACGATTCTCAGACCCTCATGTCTGGACCGACTACAGAGAGTTACGGCCGCAAATCTTATTTACAAACAGACTGATAAAGACCGATCGATACTAACCTGTAAATTGCAAAAAACGGAAGGAGATTTGTATTTCGCAGGATACCCTGACGTTTTCGCCTTAACGTTCAACGGTGTGAATCCTAAAGTTTTGCGTACCGAAGTTAATTAGAAGTCGTGCGTGAAAACACCCGTTTAACGCCGGTTTTTCATTCGCTGATTTGAGACTGTATTATTTAGAAGAATCCACTGGATGCGGGAAGCACAGAACCGGTTGAAGTGGCGGTGCTTGGGAGAGACATAATGCCCAGTGGACGCCTTTCGCTGAAATGATGATGATATAATATTTGGAGTTTTAGGCATTGGTCCTATCCAATCATTTAAATCGGCCATATCCTAATTCGCTTGTGGAGTTGACCCGGCTAGCACTACCTAGGTATAAATTTTGGATCAAGAACTGGATTGAAATAAAAATCTTGGCATGAACTTGGACTCCTACAAATGTTTATGTTTGATCGAAAAAATTGACGTTTATGTCAATGTCACTGATGGAGGCGGAGTCGACTTGGTGCAGAGTGTAAGAAATGATTTAGTATAGGTTATGGTGTTTCAGATAAAAATCTAATATGAACGATAAATGAAATGAATATAAACTTCGATATACCTATTTATGAATGAAGCTAAAAAGTGTTAATTGTGTTTTTCTGTCTGGAATTTCTCAGTACCAGCCCGGTGACTGGATCATGGCTATAGGCTTGCCCCCTTTTACATAGGTCTTAAACATATCAGCCGGTCGATTCTGTATAAATCTCACCCAGGTGAAGTGAGTCTGTTTTTGCTAGGAATTGACACTATTGACACCTCACTTCACGCTCACTTCACCTAAGTTTTCACGGTGAGATTTTTAAAGAATAGCACCGCAGTATATACTTTTGAGTTGACCTATACATAACCAGCGGTGCTATTCTGTAAAAAGGTCACCGTGACAACTTAGGTGAAGTGAGCTTAGAGTGAGCTGTCGTTCCACCAGCATGTCGATTCTGTAAAAATCTCACCGTGAATACTTGCGTGGAGTGAGCTGTCAGTGTCATCCTACTGATGCTAGGGATTGACCAAGCAAACATTTACAATCATAAAAGAGATTTTTTGATTCCCACGTAGTTTGTGTGGCGTGATCACTTCACCCGATTCACGACACTAAATGTCGTAAATCGGGTGAAGTGAAGGTGAAGTGATAAGATCACGCCGCGCTTGCGCGTTAATCACTGTCATTATCACATTGCAGATTGCGTGATCACTTCACCTTCCCTTCACCCGATTCACGACATTTAATGTCGTGAATCGGGTGGAGTGAAGGTGAAGTGATAAGATCACGCCGCGCTTGCGCGTTAGTCACTCATCACATTAGAGATTTGTTTTTACATATTTAACTTGTAAGGCGTCATGTATAAGAACATTAGGAAATTATGGTAATAATATTAATAATTAATATAATACACCATGGCGACCCTGCCTTAGAGTCTGCCAAGGGGCAGATTAAGCAAAGTTTTCGTTGAGCGATTTTCAAAATGTGTAATCATAATAATCATTTTTTATTTGTCTAACATAGGTAGTAAATACAGTTCTTAAATTAAAATTCATAGGTCGCTATGTTATGCCAAGAGGCGTACAAATATGGTTGCATGCTAATTAAATACAATCAACAATATGGAATCATTTCTACAGTCAAAGCATAAATAAATAATCATAAATTAGAATTAGTCACAATATTCAATTAAAATTAGTTAACTCTAAAGTAGAAAAAGACGAGGTATTCGTCAATCAAAACGCGGCTGGTGGAGGTGTTGTTGACGTCGAGGTGGTGTTGCCATGGTTACGAGATTCGAGTGGAGTGATATATGGTACATTCCGAATTGCACTGTAATCGACTACAGCGTGCTTACACCTTGACCCCAATTCTGCTGTATGGTATTTATCTATTATTCCCCGCATAATCTTACCACGCCGTACGTTTGTCAAGCGTGGTATTTTGACAGTTCAAACCGGTTTCGGTCATTGTGTCATAGAGAATACGTTAATAGCAGATGTAGTGATTAGGTTATTAAGGAATTGACGTGGTTTCGAAGTAACGAATCATTAAGTGGTCATAGTGAATTAGGGCCCTTTTCTGAATTAACGTGAACGCGACAACGATGTCCCGTGAATCGACATATATGAAGTCATGGCATGTGCCATCTTGCGATAACGCCGACTACCGACCATGCCCTAAAATTTAGGGCATGGTCGGTTTTTCATTTAGGGCCTAAATTAATAATTATCACCGATCTTTAAACTAACGTGGCATTTTCGAAATTGTGCTTCTGGCTACAGTCGCCACCTTACCAAAGAAGAAGAAATTCGTGGTGTATACACAAATAAATACTATAATCCAACCATGAGTAACTATTCGAGTGAATAGGTATATTACTGACTCTCAGCTGCCATAGTGGTGATTTATCTAAATCGGAAAGCAAATTATTCATGTGAGCGATGATGACTTAATTCGGAATGAGCCATATTTCACGCCGCGCAAGCGCGTTAGGCGCTGGCGCTGTCTGGCTATATAAGGACTTACTAGTCTAGGGAAAAAAGAAAAAAAAAAACAAGGTTGAGATTCTGACTGCGCTTCTGTTTTGCTGTTTTGACCACTTAAATACTAGCTTTGAATTATATAAAATATCAATAGGATTAGCATTAAAAATATTATTAAAATCTCGATTATGATTGTAAATGTATGCTTGGTCAATCCCTAGTATCTGGTAAGATGACACTGACAGTTCACTCCACGCTCACTTCACCTAAGTTTTCACGGTGAGATGGTTACAGAATCGCACTGCTGATGTTAGGGATTGACACTATTGACAGCTCACTTCACCTTAGTTTTCACGGTGAGATTTTTACAGAATAGCATTACTGTATAAACTGACTTCTGATAGTATGAAAACCCTATACAATGTGGGGTCAGCTGATGTTATGTTATGCTGAATGAAGCTTTTAAATTGGCAAAAATAAAAAAGTGAAGCAGAAGTAAGTATGTAGGTATTTTGTGGTTAACTGTTTTATTAGGTACTATTCAGGCTAATAATTTTGCATTGCGGTTAGTTCGGTTATGTATACCTAATCTTTGGCTGTCAGAAACATTTACGTTTCTAATTTTACTTCCTTTCATTTTTCTGCAAAAACACTGACATTTATAAAAAGATGTCAAAGCACTGACGGTCTCTTTTTTTTTCACCGATTTCGTGGTGAAACGCAGCACTTAGGTACCTAGTTTTTTTTTTTGCAAAAATGGTAAGCAAAAATCGTGCCATTTCTATCATCTAAAAACAAATGCTTAGATTTGAATGGATACGTGAGATTCAAATTCGCGACTCTGATTTAAGGCTCCTTCAAACAGGCGCGACACGCGATGTAATCGCGTGTCGCGCGTGTTTTTTTCTAATTTAATTTCATTATTTATTTTCTCTATTTTCATTTTTATCCCGTTATATGCTGTGGTCTCCTGTAAATAACCTTTCGTATTATTATGATTTCATCCGTGTATGTGTGCACCTGTGTATCTTTTGTTGGCAATCCTAAATAAATAAACATTCAACAAACATCGCTTTTATACACTGGCGTGTAAAAAAATTGGCCCACACCGTGCTCTCCATAACGAGGGACCATATCTCAAAATTCTTAATGAATATAATTTATTATTTAATAGTGTGTAAAGGTAAGTAAGGTACTGTTTATTTGTAAACACACTTTATTTAATAAAAGCAATATTATTAGCAAGATCGACTCGATACTTCAGATGTCCTTGTGGGGATTCGTGACCGTGTTGGGCGAGTGATACACTGAAGTAAGTTGTACATACGTAACGATTAATTTATTACGATATCCAGTAACTAAAGCTAGTAGTTACACTTGACACGAAAAGGTAAAATTAAATAATGTTACATGAAGAGTAAAACTAATAGTAGAAACACGAAGCTCGCCGTAAACTATTACGGCGAGCTTCGGCGAGTAAAATATGATCGGGGGTCAGAGAGGACCTCGCACGATCGTAGTTCAGCACAGACTGAAGCTCAGAACCAAAACTCCCCTACGTCTGCCGTTCACTAGACAAAGGAAGCGGCGAAACGATTTTACACAAAGTATAATAAAACACGAGAAATGCAAATGGGTACAATACAAGACAACTAAAAATAACAGAACAATGAACCTTAACTAACAATAGCAAATGGGTACAATACAAGATAACTAAACATAATAGAACAATGAAGAACCTTAACTAAAAGTAAAGAATCATGAAAGACAATAGTACCTATAACTTAAATCGCTTGCAGATGTGATTCGTGGGAAAAACACAAAATGAAACTTTCTAAAAATTATTACAATAAGTACTTCTAAAAATATTACATTCTTAACAACTATGCAAGGGATGGGTACGTGAGACACAGTCCCCACAGTACCCCCCTACCAGTGATAAAGATCACGAAACACCTGCCTGATAGTAATCAGGAAATTTAACTCGCCTACCAGAACGGCGAGGAATATGCTTGCCAGGCCAACTTAGGTTCCAGTGAGTCGGAACCGGTTGCCGCATAGTTCACGGTGAGTCGGAACTGTCTGCGAAGATGTCCCCAGTGAGTCGGGGTGGCGCGGGCGCTGCGTTATGCTCCAGTGCGTCGGTGCCGCACAGTTCACGGTGAGTCGGAACTGTCTGCGAAGATGTCCCCAGTGAGTCGGGGTGGCGCGGGCGCTGCGTTATGCTCCTGTGCGTCGGTGCCGCATAGTTCACGGTGAGTCGGAACTGTCTGCGAAGATGTCCCCAGTGAGTCGGGGTGGCGCGGGCGCTGTGTTATGCTCCAGTGCGTCGGATGTGGTACAGCGCCGGGTTGAGGCTGGCTGCTGCGTCGACCAGGAGAGGAATTGAGCTCTTCTTGTTGACCGGCCGAAAGTGCAGTGTGCTGTGCCGAGATTGCTGATGAGGCTGAGGGTGATGACCAGGTATGCGCGGTCGCTGCATGCTGGTGGTCAGGACACCCGTTGAAGCCGTGGGAGCTGGCTGGCTGGGAATGCGCGTCATCCGCCGCTAGTGACTCCCGCTGGATCGCTCGCCATTTTAACACGTACTTTGATTTAGCACTCGCGAAACTCTTTACGCACTGTCACGAACTCACGCTATTGATAGTTTTGATCACGTCGGGGTCACCACTGTGGGGATTCGTGACCGTGTTGGGCGAGTGATACACTGAAGTAAGTTGTACATACGTAACGATTAATTTATTACGATATCCAGTAACTAAAGCTAGTAGTTACACTTGACACGAAAAGGTAAAATTAAATAATGTTACATGAAGAGTAAAACTAATAGTAGAAACACGAAGCTCGCCGTAAACTATTACGGCGAGCTTCGGCGAGTAAAATATGATCGGGGGTCAGAGAGGACCTCGCACGATCGTAGTTCAGCACAGACTGAAGCTCAGAACCAAAACTCCCCTACGTCTGCCGTTCACTAGACAAAGGAAGCGGCGAAACGATTTTACACAAAGTATAATAAAACACGAGAAATGCAAATGGGTACAATACAAGACAACTAAAAATAACAGAACAATGAACCTTAACTAACAATAGCAAATGGGTACAATACAAGATAACTAAACATAATAGAACAATGAAGAACCTTAACTAAAAGTAAAGAATCATGAAAGACAATAGTACCTATAACTTAAATCGCTTGCAGATGTGATTCGTGGGAAAAACACAAAATGAAACTTTCTAAAAATTATTACAATAAGTACTTCTAAAAATATTACATTCTTAACAACTATGCAAGGGATGGGTACGTGAGACACAGTCCCCACATCCTCATTACTCACTTTTACTCGTCAGTGAAATTGACAAAAGTTTAATTTTGTTCATTTCTGTTCGTTAAATGAAAATTGAACTTAATTTTTTTCGGACTTCAAAAAAGGAGGATCTTTATTCGACCCCCACGTTTGTAAGTTCGCAATTTTCTCACAAACTTATAATCAGTTCAGATAGTTATTCCTCTAACGTATTCTACATAGACATACTTTCAGGAAGGTTTTAGTATAGAATATATTAGATTATTGTTAGTAAAACTTGTAGAATTATTTGGTTTCAAATCGAAGAGCACGGTTGTGGGTCGATTTTCTTGCACGCAAGTGTATTTCAACGATTTTCGCAAATAACCCTATGCTTAGCTCGGGTATTCATATCTTCACCTAACAAAGGGTCCTTCACATTAAATCCTGAATTACCCGCAAACCAAAGCAATACATTATTTTTAACGTGTGGCCCTAAACGACATTTCATTTTAATTACCAGTATAATTACACCTTCAGGGTAATTTAGAGGGCCGTTGAGTGATACTTAGTGACCACATAACACGTTATACTATCGTTTAAAACGGTAAGCTGTCGTGTAATCTTCTGCTTACATAATTCGGTATTGTCAGCATTATTTGACTAATAATCAAGAATTAAAGTGGAAATATTGCCCATAATGGGGTTTTCATGTGTCTAGCCTTTTCCTAACTATGTATGTTGAGCTTCGACTTTCAGTCTAACCAGATGCAGCTGAATACCATTATGTTACCTGGAGTAACTGCCTACATCTCAATCAATCATCTCAGTCTATTGCAGTCTACTGCTGAATATAGGACTATCCCAGGCCGCGCCACAGCACCCTGTCTTCCGCCTTCTGCATCCCAGCCACTTCCTTTAGGTCGTTCGTCCATCTAGCTGGGGGGCGTCCCACACTATACTTGCCGATACGCGGTCTCCACTCCAGGTGGCCTACCATGATCTAATTAAAAACGATTCAAAAGCAAGACATTTCATTTTACTTGCGACTCAGTTTGGGACAATCGCTGTCAGATGACATGGCCTAAATTGAATCGTTAAACTGACTTCGTGGTACGAATTAGAAGAACAGTTCAGTTTAGGTCCTAAAATGGATCGCGTTAAAAGCTAGTGGTAGGCCTCCTGGACTCGTCTGCTCCACCGGCCATCGGTTCTTCAACAAACATGGCCAGCCCACTGCCACTTCAGCTTGCTTACTCTGCAAGCTATGTATGTCGGTAACTCCGGTTCTTTTCCCGATAATTTCATTCCTGATTTTATCCTTCAAAGAGACTCAGAGCATAGCTCGCTCCATAGCGCGCTGAGCGACCTTGAATTCGTGGACCAGCCCGACCGTCAGTGTCCATGTTTCGGCACCATATATCAGGCAGGAGGCACTGGTTGAAGACTTTAGTCTTCAAACACTACGGGATAGGCAATGAGAAGACTTAATGGAGTTTTCCAAATGCTGCCCAACCCAACTGGATCCTTCTGTCGGCATCTTTCTCAAAGTTGTGTCTACCGAGCTGTATTACTTGCCCTAGGTAGACATAATTCTCCACAACTTCGAGAAGTGACCCTTCAATGATGATGATGCCTACATCTGACCTCCACAAACTAGCTACTGGGTAATACGATACCCATTGGTGTGACAGATTGTCAGACTTTTGGGCTTCTGACTATCCCTAACGACTGACAAAGATCTACAAATGACAGCCGGGAACACCGGCATAACGTCATTGACTTATATATTACGTGCTTTACAAGGCACGGAGGGATCCTGGTATGTAAAGGTCACCCATCCACAAGCTAACCGCGGCAAGGTAGCTTAACCTGATCGATGGATCCGTGCGGCTGTTATAAATTAGCCTTTCCATTATGTACCTAATAATCGCTGATAAAAATATCAAAATTCCAATAATGCTGTTGCAATACATGAGGTTGTGGGTTCAAATCCAGGCAAGTACCAGTACCAATGTGGTATTTTCAATTCAGAGGTATTTTTTGAGAAATCAACGGCATGTTTAAAAATATCTTTGAGACAACGATGTTTTCTGAAAAAGGAGTAAATCGTATTTTTTTTATTTACTTTGATCGTTTCTAATTGTGCGAACAACAATGACAGTCGCAACAGTTTATAAATGCGGAAGCGATTGAACTCATTAATTTTTTAAACAGTTAGTACAGTTAGCGCCATCCACGATGACGCGCCCCACTCTTCTTCCTAATCTCTTACAGTACAAGTGTGCAAATTCCGCTAGTGTTTTAGTTTTGTCGATACGTGCAGTAATTACATATTAGTGGGTAATTAGTGTGTATCAAAAAACTAAAACACTAGAGGAATTAACTAGTGATAACCACTAGCGATTAGTAAGAAGAGTGGGGCGCGTCGTCGTGGATGGCTGGCACTATCTATATCTACAGTGTCCATGGAGTTTCTTGCCCGTTCTTCTCCATAGGTACCTACGCTTTGGAATGGGCAACTAGCTTCATATTTTCTGACTGACCGACTTTTTGACAATTCAAAAGTGCCTGTAAATGGTTTAATTGAAATAAATGCTTTGAGTTTGAGTTTTGAGTTTACAGCAGTGGCGAAGGTACCATAAAACTCGATTCTTACCGGTTTCCCTTTGAAAAATGGCACAGTCAGTATTTTATAGACAAAATATAATATAATCATAGTAAAGATATCTACTCCGGCTTGCCTCTTACAAAAATTGACCCTTCGCTACTGGCCTGCAGTACAGTACCCGGCGATAAATATTGCACATCGACCTTTGGAAAGAGACAATCGGCTAATTTCGGCTTCGTAGAGCGTTATCTCTGTCGCACGAAATACAAACAGTCCGGTATCTATTAGGAGCTATTAAAACGATTATGATTTGCTTCTTTTGATAATTATTTTTATTCTTTGTATAAAATACAAAAAAGGTAGAGGTCGATGTGCAATATTTATCGCCGGGTACTGTACCTAACTATTACAAGGCAGATGTGAGTGGACACGCCGGGAGGGGAAGCACTAGAATGACGTAATAGGTATAGTATACCTACCATGGATATTGTTCTTCAGCAAGATCAGGTCCACCAGAGACCAGAGTACTCGCAACCGACGACGTGAGTGTATGACCAGAGGAATGAATGAAGCAAAATGATCGAGTATGATAATAAAAAATATCGTAGCAGGTGGCCCTCTATAGTTACTGCCTACCCTCATGGGAACATGGAGTCAGTTTATTACATGTTTATGTAGTACCTAATCTGCAATTGCGATATATTTTCCAATTTTGTAAACAAATATCAGTTTAAGGAAAAGTAACTTTAATTCCTACACAATAAAGTTCAGTTTACGCAACAACTTCAAACATTTTTACATCGAGATATAAGTACTAACGTACACTTATATCTCGATGCATTTTTATAACTTTTTCAATTATTCTGCTAGTCACTCTGAAATCAATTTAATTAGTATTAAGTAAAGTTGATATAATTATGTTTAACTTTAAATAACATCAATTTGAAACATAAATTTGAATAGACTTTACGTTATAATTACTTAATGATTGCCCATAGACTTGCCTATCGGATTTTTAACTATCATTAGGTAACATTATAACATACCATGTAATTGAGTGTCCTTGATTATTCCGGTAAATAACATTCATCATTAATTTTGCAATTACCGGTTCCAAGACTAGACATTAAAACTTGACTCACAACATCAGGATATGCATTCACACCGCTTCAAAAAAATAGAACATCTACCATTGTGAGAATACAATACAACATTGCAGAAGTCAATCGAATTTAGGCCTTAACGTGACGTCATAACAGCGAAATTATAATGAGAACCATTTATGAATGACGCAGCCAGCTGTGGACTGAA
Organism: Luperina testacea; assembly: GCA_927399505.1. Lineage (NCBI taxonomy): Eukaryota > Metazoa > Arthropoda > Insecta > Lepidoptera > Noctuidae > Luperina > Luperina testacea. The sequence goes on along the minus strand of OV656768.1, from coordinate 7,589,088 downwards.
GAATGAGTCATGCTGTCCCGTTTACTCGCGTAATTGCTTGGTTGGTTTCTATTTTAGGCCTTTAAGTCTGAGCAAGAGAGTTGAGTTTTGCTTAGCTGAATGTGAAATAAATGTGTACAACTTTATTGACAATGCGTGCGCTTGCGCATTGTGCGCTACCGTCGTTATGTCAGTGTGACATATGGTGCCGAAGACGACGCACGTCTGTGCTGATAAATAAAATAAATTGGCGCGAACATATTTTTATCGAACAATAATTCTTCGTGATTGTTAATAGTGAAAGTTATTTTGATAACCAAGTTTTGTGATGACAGAAACGTTTAAATACGTTACAAGGATTATTTTTGTGACAATATTTTATTATACTTTGATATGCGTGTACAAAGAAATCAAGCGATTCTGGCCCGGAATTGATTCGACAAACTCAAATTGATATTGGATTTTTCGTTTATTTCTGTTTGCAGTTAATTGGTGAGTACTACTACCCACATTTTTATAAAATAATTACGTAGGTACTTTATAAACTATAAAATTGTGAAGATAAATTCGTCAGCATGAAGTGTTTGTGTATTTTTATTATTTTTTGGCAGCGAGCTTGGAAATTAATTCCGTAATGAAGTATCCCATAAACTTCTATCTCAAAATGTATCATTAATCATAAAAAAACTGATTATTAAAAAGATAAAACAATTCCATTGTAGATTTGTAGCACATCTTTATTGCTTTATCAAGCATTCTACACAACAACACTATTTACATTTAAGGCCAGGACTCTCGGAAATCTCGGAATCGACCTATTTTTGATTCAACATTAAACAATCAAATATTCTTTGTTTTAATCTGAAAAAAATATATGGCATAGTTTAACTAACATTCTTGATTATTCTATGGTTCAAAACACGATATTTACAACTTCACTCGATCATAAAAAATCGCAAACAAATCGAAAACAGCGAATTTTTTAATCGTTTTTCAAGTCGTATTTGAAGTAGACTTAACTTTTACTCGCAAAAAATATATCAAAAAATAGGCAATGATGTATAGTAGAACATTCTACGGTTAATTTTTTTCAAAACTGATTTTTATTGTCTTAACAAAATATAATCTAAAAAGGCGGCCTGCGCGCTTCACTTCAGTAGCCCGCCGGGCGTTACCGAGGTAGGACCTGTGTCGCTTTTGCTGGCTCGCCGCGTTCCCGCTAATCGATCGAAATATACGTTATATTATTGTTAATTTCCGTGTTTGTGTATTAGTTTCAAAAATCAGTCTGTAAATATTGTTTAGGTTCTAGTATTAATAATTAAACTAAATATTAGTTTGTTATAATATAGTTGTAATATATAATGATAATTAAGCTCAGCGAGTTCATTCGAACTGCGCTTTCGCGGCATTTGCCACGCGAGGACGGAGGTAACGCTAAATGCCTACTACGCTCGAAGATCCTGGCCTTAAACAAACAAACACGAAACAGACAATAGACTTCATAGATTAAAAGTCTGAAATTTAATCAATCAAAGATATGCAATGTAGAACAACAAAGTATATATTATAGTATTATACAAGTATCTTTCTAGCAGATAATTTAACTAAGGATCCTACCTACCTTAAGAAACCTTAAGAAGTTACCTTAAGAAAGGGTTTACGTGACAGTCGTTATATTTAAGTAAGTAAGGCATGAGTTCACCAAAGTTCAAACCACCGGTTAGGTATTTAAACAGTCGGTTTATATCAAATTTCCCAAGGAAATTTTAAATATAGAATTGATTAATATTTAATCAGTTGATTTAAATGATGGTGGACACAAGGCTAGGTACCTGCTTAATAAAACTAAAGACAAAAATAATGTTTTTGCATCTGGAATTTCTCATTAGCAGCCCCGAGTCTGAATATGTGTTAGGTTGATAGCAATAGTCTCACCCCCTGTTACATAGTACACAATAAGCAAAATGTGGGTGTAAACAGAGTTCGCGATTTAAGGCCAGGATCTTCGAGCGTAGTAGGCATTTAGCGTTACCTCCGTCCTCGCGTGGCAAATGCCGCGAAAGCGCAGTTCGAATGAACTCGCTGACCCCTGTCCCGGTTATTTTTATAAGTACCTAATAGTATTGTGAATCGGCCCTATTCTTGAAATATAGGGCTGCTCGTCTACAATATTTTAATTTCATCATCCTACTTTAGTGTCTTTCTAGTTTTGTGATTGTAAATATTATATTTTTAACCGACTTCAAAAAAGGCGGAGGTTCTCAATTCGGATATTTCTATTTTTTTTATGTATGTTTGGGCATAACTCCATCGTAAATAGACAGAATTGCAATTTTTTTTTTGAAGTGAAACTTCTTTAGCATCGTTGTGATTTGAAAATTTTATGAAACGAAAAAGCAACAGTAAAAGAAACATGAGATTTAACGTGGGAGAAAATGAGACAGGAAGCATTATACAGTGTTTTTGTTTTTTATTATTACAAATGACATCACATTTAATCCTATGCTACTAATTTGTGGTGATGATGAAGATGAGGATGATGGTGATGGCGATGGCGATGGTGATGGCGATGGTGATGGTGATGGCGATGGTGATGGCGATGGCGATGATGATGATGGCGATGGTAATGGCGATGGCGATGGTGATGGCGATGAAGATGATGGTGATGCGATGGTGATGGCGATGATGATGGCGATGGTGATGGCGATGTTGATGATGGTGATGGTAATGGCGATGGCGATGGTGAAGGCGATGGTGATGGCGATGGCGATGGTGATGGCGATGGCGATAGCGATGGTGATGGCGATGGTGATGGTGATGGTGGTGGCGATGGTGATGGTGATGCGATGGTGATGGCGATGGTGATGGCGATGTTGATGATGGTGATGGCGATGGTGAAGGCGATGGTGATGGCGATGGCGATGGCAATGGTGATGGCGATGGTGATGGTGATAGATGGATGGATGGATGGATGGATGGATGGATGGATGGATGTTCTTTAGCATCGTTGTGATTTGAAAGTTTATGAAACGAAAAAGCGACAGTAAAAAGAGACATGTAAATTCATAAGATTTAACGTGGGAGAAAATGAGATAGGAAGCATTATCAGTGTTTTTGAAGGTTTCACTTCTACCACGTGTGAATTGCACACATGCTGTTTTTTTATTTTTGTAAAGATCTGATGATGACTTTCGGAGACAAACAATGGAACTCTTCAATAAATGCCAGCAAATCAACCGCGATTGCTGCTATAGCATATGTAATCACAATCACATAACATAACATCACGCCTGTACCCTTCAAAGGGTAAGGCAGATGTGTTCAATAGCTTTGTTACTGATATTCACATAGCAAGTAGTGATATAAGAATTTGTTCTGGGTAGGTAAGTACAACTAAACAGTGAAAAATAAAAACTTTTTTACAAAAAAAAAAACCGACTTCCAAAAAAAAAACACTACAAAGTGAAAAATAACTTTAGTTTCGAAAGTCGGTGTCAAAAAATGAAAATATATTCTTCACGTTGTACTTAGTGTTTTTTTTTCTGAGTCGGTTGTTTTTTTTGTAAAACAGTTTTTTGGTTGCTTGAATTCGTCAATAAGTTTTTTTAATTAAATCTACTAATCAAAAACACCACAATACGTATTTTTATTGAACTCTTCCTATTTCATTCACAACGAATTTCATATTTTTAAATAAAAAAAACAGCATGTGTGCAATTCACACGTGGTAGAAGTGAAACCTTCAAAAACACTATAATGCTTCCTATCTCATTTTCTCCCACGTTAAATCTTATGAATTTACATCATGTCTCTTTTTACTGTCGCTTTTTCGTTTCATAAACTTTCAAATCACAACGATGCTAAAGAACATCCATCCATCCATCCATCACCATCACCATCACCATCGCCATCGCCATCACCATCGCCATCACCATCGCCATCGCCATCACCATCGCCCTCACCATCTCCATCGCCATCACCATCATCATCATCATCATCGCCATCGCCATCACCATCGCCATAACCATCGCCATCACCATCGCCATCGCCATCGCCACCACCATCACCATCATCATCATCATCATCGCCATCGCCATCGCCATCGCCATCACCATCGCCATCACCATTGCCAAAACCATCGACATCGCCATCACCATCATCGCCATCGCCATCACCATCGCTATCACCATCACCATAGCCACCACCATCGCCATCACCATCGCCATCACCATCGCCATCACCATCACCATCGCCAACGCCATCGCCATCACCATCATCATCACAAATTAGTAGCATAGGATTAAATGGGATGTCATTTATAATAATAAAAAACAAAAACACTATAATGGCTTCCTATCTCATTTTCTCCCACGTTAAATCTTATGTCTCTTTTTACTGTAGCTTTTTCGTTTCATAAAATTTTCAAATCACAATGATGCTAAAGAAGTTTTCACTTCAAAAAAATATAATATTTTACCTATACAATCACAAAACTAGACACTAAAACTCAAAAAACTCAAATTTTGCAATTGAATATAAACCTTATTCCGTTGTAGTAAAGTTGCAAATCTATTACAGATATTACGATAATTGTAAAATGGTACCGACCTGCTACTGCTAGTACTGTGACGAAAGCAAGAGAACCTATACAACTACAATATTATTCTGTCGCGTCGTCTTATAAGTGGGTAGTTATAAATACGTAGAAAAATAATAATCAAACTAACCTTATTTTTTTTTAAGCTTTGCAGTTCAATGCTGAACATTTTTTTTTCTTTCTTCTGTTTTTATTCCCCATAATTTAATCTTAATTATCACTATATATTACAACTATATTACAACAAACTAATATTTAGTTTAATTATTAATACTAGAACCTAAACAATATTTACAGACTGATTTTTGAAACTAATACACAAACACGGAAATTAACAATAATATAACGTAATATTTCGATCGATTAGCGGGAACGCGGCGAGCCAGCAAAAGCGACACAGGTCCTACCTCGGTAACGCCCGGCGGGCTACTGAAGTGAAGCGCGCAGGCCGCCTTTTTAGATTATATCTTATTAAGACAATAAAAATCAGTTTTGAGAAAAATTAACCGTAGAATGTTCTACTATACATCATTGCCTATTTTTTGATATATTTTTTGCGAGTAAAAGTTAAGTCTACTTCAAATACGACTTGAAAAACGATTAAAAACTTCGCTGTTTTCGATTTGTTTGCGATTTTTTATGATCGAGTGAAGTTGTAAATATCGTGTTTTGAACCGTAGAATAATCAAGAATGTTAGTTAAACTATGCCATATATTTTTTTCAGATTAAAACAAAGAATATTTGATTGTTTAATGTTGAATCAAAAATAGGTCGATTCCGAGATTTCCGAGAGTCCTGGCCTTAATTGCCAATAATGTAAACAAATATGAGTTTACTAGCTGCGCCCCGCGGTTTCACCCGCATAAGTGTCGATCCCGTGGGAATATCGGGATAAAAAGTCTATGTTAATCCAGGGTCGCAGCTACCTCCAACTCCATACAAAATTTTATCAAAATTAGTCCAGCCGTTTGAGCGTGAAGAAGTAACAAACATATAAAAACACACACACACAGACACACTCACAAACTTTCGCCTTTATAATATTAGTGTGATGGAAAAATAACTTTAATTCCTACACGATAAAGTTCAATTTACGCTGCAACTTCCAACATTTTTATAAGTTTTTCAATAGACGGCACTATTGAAAAACTTATAAAAATGTTTGAAGTTGTAGTCACTCTTAAATCAACTTAATTTACATGAAAATAAAGTTGATATTTGTTTAACTTGAAATAACATAAATTGGTAACATTTTGTAAATCCTGATTATAGAGACTATAGGTACTTACATCTCTGCTTAACACTTCAGGGATCACAGACGTGATTTATGGAACAAAAGACAAAGCTGAAACCCCGATGATGGATGATAAATAATGTCAAAACCATAATACCATTATAGCCCAATGAACTTGCTTGAAGATACACAAGATACAAGCACAACAATAACAAGAACATTTCTTAAAATATCCTAACGTTAGGATATCCTTTGGTTAGAAGTTAAAACAAACATGTTTCATCGGATTTCCGTCGTCACAGTAAACGGTGGGTAGACGTCTCCACCGTGTTATGACAGTCTTTCATTCCCGATTTGGATACTTCCATCTTCGTTTTCATTGACATTTAAAGCAACTGGAATATCGGTTTCGTTCAATGTATTGTTTTATGCATGACATTAATAACACATTATTGTGTGTTTATTTATTGCATTATTGTGCATTAATAACACATTATTGTAATGACATTAATAATTAATAACGCTTTATTTCAAATTTTACAATTTAGCAGAATAGCACTATGTAGAACAGACTATATAAACCTAAAAGTTGTAAGAATCCCCTACTCTGGCACCCAAACTAAGATTAAACTTGTGCTAAGGGTGTAATTTTTTTGCCCGCGGCTTTGCCCTAGTGGATTTAGGTATATATCGGGAAGAAAAATGTGTTAATCCAGGTTATAAACTATCTGTATGCCAAATTTCTTGCGCCAATCCGGCGGGGTAATTGCGTAGGTAACACACTATCAGTAGCAATGAGTTTCATTTTGACAGTTCAACAACATTCATTGCGTTATTTACGTTGTTGAGCAGACAAATTTTTTGAACATATGAAGCAATGGATTAGGAATATCCTTCAAAATGATTCAGATTGACATTGATAGTGTTTTACGCAATTAGGGTGCTGGCCATACATCCAAATAAACAGCCAAAAATTCTTCGTTACTATTTTATTATATTGTAGGTATAGCATATACAACATTGCTACAGTTATTTTATCTTCGTCTTGTCTTCGTCTCTATGGTAACTGTAAGGCCATCGTTTGCTGTATCATTGTCTTTCTCATACATAATACTCGTATTATGCCTTCCACGACGACGAATTTAATAAACACATAATAATATTTTAAAACTGCCATGTTTTACTCAAAACAATTTTTTATATAAATGATGATATTTTTATGTAAGTTAAAAAAAGTAAAGTTTGTACAAAAACGTTAACACGTCAATCATATTTTTTTTTTTAATTAGACGAGTTTGACGTTTCCTATCTGACTACTCTAAGAGGAAAGGCCGAATGATATCTACAGAAGCATTGATATATAAAATGTACAGAATATACTTTTCCTACGCTCCTTAAGAGGGCGCCGACCAAACGCCAAAAAAATAAGTGGCTACTATTATCCGTTTTAGTGATTATAATAAAACTAAACAATGTAAAACTACCGTTTATAATATTATTAACATATAAATTTGTGGAGCACAACTTAACGTGCTTATTTTCTGCATTTTCATTCTAAAATAAAAAAATAACCAAACAAACGATGAGGGCGCCACTAGGCGGCCTTAACTATGTTACTGTCATTGAACGATATTTTTTAATTATACAATTAAGGTTATCTATAGATATTTTAATCTCGTTAGTTTTGGAAGCAATACTACCTACGTACTTATATTTGTTTTGACACAAAATGACAATTTGGGCCAACCTTGTACCACTTTAGAATTAATATTGTTGGATCGGCCGCGCGCTGTCTGATATCGTCAGATTCGTCACATGTTTGCTTACGTACTTTAAGTTCCCATTAACAAACATGTTATTTTAGTTGAAAGTTTAATATTATTCATTAATTTAAATCCCGTAATATGTAGTTTATTTCAAGCTCACCAGTCTCACCACAATATTTGATTGCGTAGTCTCGACCAATAAAATGAATGTCGCGGGAAAATAAAATATATTAACCTATATGTAATAAAGTGAGTGACGCTTAATTTTACATCAAAAACGAAATAACAGGAAACTGTGAGAGTAATATTTAGTCATGAGCAGAGTATAAATTCAGAGGGTTATGTGTAAAAACATTATTAATTTCTTAGAAAGGGAGAGATAGAACTTCGTTCAAACGTTTCCTTGAAACGAATCTTTAATTCGATCATAAATAATTCATCCCTTCAAAATAGCTCTTTAATGTCCTCGATGTACGGAACTCATAAAAATGTCTATCCAATTATCTACATAATTTAATTTTGAGAGCAATAAAATCCCGGTGATTAAATGTTTAGAAATTGTTGTTGAAATCCGAGCCAACTCTCATGCCAATATATCTTTCGGGCTATTTGTCTACAGTTGGCTAACTCGAATATAAATGGTGACACAGACCTTAACAGTTGTGTTTACGATCAAAATTATATTAGTGTTAACTGTCCATGTTTTCGTGCCTGAATTTGACCAAATATTTGAAATAAAACTACTTCCAACGAAGGTATTCCTATTTGGAATCTTCAAGGCTCCTTCAAACAGGCGCGACACACGATAAAATCGCGCGCGACACAAAGGCACCGCAAGTCGCGCAACGTGTTTGTATTTTGCCTTTATTCGTATGCTAGGAATGTTTGATCTTCACTTATTTAGTCCAAAGGACCTGTTAGTTTTCTCTATTATCGTTTCTATGCGTGCAAACCTACGCTAAGGTGATCGTATTTGGCTTTGCCAAATTATTGTATTCAGACTATCAAAAATATTTGAATACGCAACAATGTCAAAACTTCTTCAGTATGTTCAGCCCTTATCCTAATTTATTTGCGGAGCATGCCTTCTTCCACGGAAATCTCGACCAGACATCTCAACCAGTTATTTATTTATTTAAAGTAGGTAGATACGCCAACAGTTAGTAGGTATATAAATTTTACATTAATTAATAGATATCAATTATAGGTATAAGTTCTGAGGTATACACCAATTACTGTATGTATACGATATTCGCATACTTTTAAAGCAACATCTTCTAAAATTTAAATTTAGAAAAAATATATTAATGTGGGACCAAATAGCACAGTATTGGTGCCCTGAGACAAAAAGGCGGGGTCGCGGCAGCCACGTACGAGATGGCTGGACGAGCTGGATAGGTTCCGTCAAAACTGGAAGGAGGACGCGAAAGATCAACGGCCCAGGAGTAGGACAGCGTAGGCTATTAAAAAAAAAAAGATGTAGTAGCCTCTTTTCTGGCTATAAATTCACACAATCTATTCATCGTTTCTTATTATTTATTCATTAATCAAGTAACACAGACTCATACAATTATTTAGCATACAATGTCAATATAAAATAAAATAATTAGGTACCCCATACAAACACAAAATAAAAATTAATTCAAGCTCGGTCATAAAATAAAATAATAACACATAATACTTATAACAATGTCTTCCTCTATTCGTAAGATAACTCCAAACTTAGCATGACGAAATGGATCGCTACTTACCAACCAAGACAAATCGTTTCCAAACACTGTAAGCTGTAAGTACCTACTGTAATACAATTATTACGTCACAATACAGTACTTTCATAATAGCATTATTTCAGACGACATTGTTCTGGTTAGAGGTGTTTGAACAAATTAAACAACTGTATAAATTGTCAGCTGTTTATTTACTCGGCATGTAGGTCAGCCCAAGTTTTAAAAAGGTGTACTAAATTGAGCATTGTTTGAGTACTAATGTCTGGAATAGTAATAGGCAGGTGTCCTATAAAAGCATTATTCTATATCCTTACCACGAAATTTAGCACATTAGGTACATTATTATATAGTACCTAGGAACCCTGCCAGGTTCTAAATTTTTGTAGAAAATTAACAGATCGAAGACTTGTCCATTTTCGCCAGACCTGAAAGTTGCAAGGTAACTTTATGTAAATAGTTTAAGGCACACAATATGACGATTTTTTATAAATACAAATTAACAAACGTAATACTTAGGTAGGTACTTACTTCAAAGTATAGAACAATTCGATTTTTAAAATATTGCTTTCATTAGATTCGAAACCACACACCACAAAATTGCCAAGGGCAGGATTGGCACCTAATTGCTTTAAAACGTCGTTTTTCGGAGAACAACTTATAACGACTATGTTAATAGGTTTTAGCTAAATGCAAATACGTTGGTAACACATCGAACAGTAATTAAGACTTGGTACTTATAGCATTAATTATTATAGTCGTCAGGTGAGCGTTGAATACCATTGAAGCTATTAGCTAATTTCACTAAGCTCTATTCAGAATTGCGACAATTGTAAAGGCATTCACATACTAGATTTTGCGTTGCTGATCATTTTCTAAGAATTTCATTAGTGTTGTCCAATTAATACGAATAATACAAAGTCCATAGCTGAATGAAAACAGTGGGGTAATTACTTAATACACAGAAAATGGCATTTGATCGCAAAGCCTTTCATTTTGGGATCCATTGCTTCATAGGTTTGAAAAATTCGTCTGCTCAACAACACAAACAACGCAATGAACGTGGCTGAAATGTGAAAATGAAAGGCATTGCGATCGATTGCCATTTTATGTGTGTTACAAAATTACCCAGTAGCTTGAGTATGCATGGCTGGAAAACGAAAGAAACAATGGATGAATTGTGAAAAAAAAACCTATCCATATGGCAAGAATGGGGGGTGAATGCCGCACAAACACCTAATGAATTGGTATAGGGAAAGAAAGATGATGAATGTCAGCCAAAAGGTAATTAAACTAACTTGATACACGTACAGACACCAGCACATCAAGCTACCCGAAACTGTCAAATTTTCCTAATCATCTTTGAACATTATGTTTTAGCGATAAAGTTGAAAATCTATTAAAGAAATTTGACAGATTGTAGTAGGTTGATGTGCTGGCATCTGTACCTACCAGCAATATTGATCTGAGTAACCGCATCTACACTAGACGCATCATCATCATCGTTCGCCTGCCGATATCTAAATGTATTTGGGGTCGGAGCAACTTGTTCTTGTCTTCCATTCTTCTCTATTAGTCGTCACCTCGATAGCCACCAGTCATATCATCTTTAATCCAGTCCATCCATCGTTTCGTTACTAGCTGCATCATTTAATCAATTTACAGCCTCCAATCTATTTCATGTTACCTTGTAAAAGCTATCGTTAACCCAAAAAATGTTTCAAAAAATAAATTAGAACACGTACGCATCATTAATCAAATTTTAAATTCATCGCTGCGTATCGTCGTTCAATGTGAAACGGCATTAGGTACATCTGAATATTGCACGTAGCGCATGCAAAGTGATCAGAGGAAAGTGATCACTTAGTGCTAATGAAAGTGTTAAAATAATCCCTAGTGCACACTGAGCAGGATTATATAACAGCTTAGCAACAGTGCAGAAACTCCTGCGCTACGAAAATTAGGGTTGTAAAATTTCAGTTTAGCATAATATTTGCACATGTGCACTATTATTTTGTTCATGTACTTACCTAACTTTAATTACTTATCCTAGTATTGCGCCAAACTATTTTAAAATAGTTGTTGCCCGCGGTTTCATATGCATCCCAGGGAAACTGCAACATCTACCCGGATAAAAAGTACGATATATATTTTAATCTACATCTACTTTTTATACTGTACACCACAAAAATACATAGCAAAAAATTAATCGGACACTACAAAATATACAATGGGCGACCTTATCGTTTTTCTACATTGTCTTCCTAATTGCATGCAAATCACTGTCCATTCCAAGGGTGAGGCACTCTTGGAATGAACAGTGATTTGCATGCAATTTAGAGGCTTTTGGTCATAAATACACAACCATGTCCTCCCCATCATGAGACGTCTCACACAAGTTAAAAAAAAACGCTTTGCTCCTATAAAACTACTACTACAGACTATGGTAATGTGGTATGGTGGTTAATAAAGTTGTCCATTTTAAAGCTTCAATACTGTAAGGATTCGCCGTGAGACTGAAAAGCACATAGATCTACCCTAATAGTGTTTAATTCGGCCATCAACGTCACTCGTCATCACTTTCGTCGTGTTCGGAGCAAAGGAACAAGAATTAGAAATATATCTACACATTCGTCATGAATGTATCATGGGCCCTTCACTTGATTCATAACGGAATAGGCATAGGGTTTGCTTATTTTTTCGTGGTAGTTCATGTCAAAAATGCGGGTATAAATATAGAGTGAGAAATGTGCATCTGTTCATTATTTATAGGTATTGCGGAAGCAGTTTCGGTTATGCCCCAATATAGCATCTTTGGGCATCGATAACGTTGAGTTACACAAGATTTTCTTTGATAAATTCACACCTGACTTTTTTATTTCTTACGTGACTATAAACATATTACTTGTATATTTTTTATTGGCATGTATATTGTATATGTAAGAAAGAAAGAAAATTGCGTTTATTTGGCAAAACAAAAAACCCTTAAAAATAAACAAAACAAATTCAAAATGAATAAAAATAATAATGCCAAAAGGGCCTCAGCTCAGCATAATGCCAGATGGCAACACAAAGTGCACCACCTGGCAACTATGTATAATCAAATCTCTAATAATTCCCATTTTGGTTTCCTAAAAATATTATCATAGGTACTCTAATATAATGATCACGCGTTTTTTTGTGGACCACTTATTATTCATATTTTACGGTCCTAAAAAAACAAAATAACCAAAGTAACTTTGCCTAACTTGGATGTAGCGCTCGCTACTCTACTTCCGACGCGCCTCGACAATCCAGGAACCCACCGGGGGGGTCACAGTTCCGACCTAAGCTTACCTCTTGGTTGGGGTACCCTAGATTTTAGTTACTGTGACCAGGTGTGAGATAAGTCCAGAAACTTAAAAAGAATCTCAATTATTTAAAAAACGGGTGCATGCAAGGAAATTCGCTTAAAACATTATTTGAAAAGGCACATCAAAATTACAAAAAGGTTGAACCAATTTTTCAGCGCTTCAAAAGAATTTTCACCTTCCGCTTGTTTTTCTCCAATCATTTAAACAGAGCCCGCATCATTAATTACTTCGCCATAATTGATGGCGCGATACCGATCAGCTGTTACATGAACCGTTCATGACAACGGATATTTAATTACTCTGCCTATTCCAAAATGGATTATAAGCTTAATGATACTTCGATTATATTTAGCTGTAATAATACAGTATCCATCACTCTTTTTTTCTTGAATTAGAATAAGAAAATTACTTATCACTCATCACGCCTTGTTTCCCCTGAGGGTTGAGCAGACGTGTACGTCCACATTTCGCCAGTTATGTTCAAGTCCCATGTACAGACGCCAGCACATCAAGCTACCCGAAACTGTCAAATTTTCCCAATCAACTTTGAACCTTATGCTTAAGCGACAAAGTTGAAAACCGATTAAAGAAATTTGACAGATTGTAGTAGCTTGATGTGCTGGCGTCTGTACCTTATAGGGGCAAAGCCTATTGCAAGAAACCATACACAAATCCAGGTTGCGAAATACCATATAGAAAACCTGCGATCCACCCAATAGCTGTTATTACTTAGCCACAAGCCCCCGGAAGATAATGAATTATCTTCCGGGGGCTCGTTTCAGAATTCGCCTATTGGTCGGCTACAAGAAACGCCTAGCACCCTAATTGCGTAACACACTATCAATTTCAATCTGAATCATTTTGAAGGATATTCCTAATCCATTGCTTGATATGTTCGAAAAAGGTGTCCGCTCAGCAACGTAAATAACGCAATGAATGTTGTTGAACTGTCAAAATGAAAGCTATTGCTACTGTTAGTGTGTTACGCAATTAGGGTTTTCGTGAAAATTTACGACACCAGTTGGCACCACTGTGACAAGAGATCTTCCAATATAAAATATATGATGACGTTCATCATTCGATTCATTCATTCGTTCATCATTCAGTCATGACCAAAGAAAATATAGGCTCTTTGACAGATGTCTGGACCTGACGTGTCAGTGCTGCCACCTAGCGAACGTCATTTCAGAAAAACCTCATTACCCCGCAGCAGGCCACCCGTATTTAGCTAAATATAGAAACCTGCCGCGAAGAAATTCTATTTAAGGCGAAGTTATCACTTGCATAAATAATATTCAATTAGTCTAGCCCTCAGCAATAAGCAACAAAGAACATAGCTCATTCAAGGTTAAGACCTTATAACGAGATAAATTGTGTGACTAATTATGACAAATTATATTTTATTTATTCAACTGTAGAATATGGGTTTGATAATTAATGTTTAATTTGACCTCACAGGTTATCTTGTCCACTGTGTATTGTTAGCACTCACAGCCACACTTGGTTTTTAAGGACCATGTGGCCTAGAACTCTTAAAACATTATCTGTAACTTTATCTAAATAATTAAAAAGTATAATAATGTGGTCACAAAATTAAACTACCGGGTCACAGATAAGTTTTATTTATATAAATGACTTTTATTTAATTAGGTACTATTAACTTCACGTCCAAAATATATCTTAATACTCTTCCGGGCACTTAGATCAAGCCATCCGGCTTTTTTTTTGTAATTAGGTCTATGACTTTTTAAATGGTTGTCAATTCTATCTTGGAAAAATGATGACACCAAAATAATGGCCAGTATTTATTTTATTAATTGAATACTTCAAGCAAACAAATGTACAGACGCCAGCACATCAAGCTACCCGAAAATGTCAAATTTTCTCAATCAACTTTGAACCTTATGCTTTAACGATAAAGTTGAAAATCTATTAAAGAAATTTGACAGTTTGTAGTAGGTTGATGTGCTGGGGTCTGTACAGAGGCGGACTTAATCAATCAATCAAATCAGCCTATTGCAATCCACTGCTCCCAAGGCCTCTCCCAGGCTACGCCACAACACTCTGTCCTCCGCCTTCCGCATCCAGTCCGTTCCAGCTAGCTGGGGGGCTTCCCACACTACACTTGCCGATACGCGGTCTCCACTCAAGGACTCATCTACTCCACCGGTCATCGGTCCTTCAACAAACATGGCCAGCCCACTACCACTTCAGTTTGCTCACTCAGCAAGCTATGTCGGTAACTCCGGTTCTTATCCGGACAATTTCATTCCTGATTTTATCCTTCAAAGAGACTCCGAGCATAGCTCGCTCCAAAGAGCGCTGAGCGACCTTCAACCTTGACCTTGGCGGACTTAATTCCGTAGGCATTTTCTACCCGTCAGCCTTTGGGTGATGCAGAGACATACAGTAGCACTAGCGGAAGGTGCAATTATGAAAATTGAGGAAGCAGTATCTCGGCTTCAAAACTGACCAAAACTTTATCTTTGAATCATCACTCTTTTAATGTTATAAGGCTTTATATCTAACATGGAAATGCATGAAGGCTTGAATTAAGACTACTACAAACAGGCGCTACACGCGATATAATCGCGCGCGACACAAAGGCACCGCAAGTCGCGCAACGAGCGGTGCCTTTGTGTCGCGCGCGATTTTATCGCGTGTCGCGCCTGTTTGAAAGAGCCTTTAATAGTCTGGGAGTGTATTACCTACTAGCTGATGTCAATCCGTTCAACCGTTTTAGCGTGAAAGCGTACCAAACAAACATACAAAAAATCAAATCTTTTATCTTTATTTATAATAATAATTTACCTAGACCAAAAATCAACGAATAAAGTAAAGGCTCTTTCAAACAGGCGCGACACAACACGCGACACAAAGGCACTGCAAGTCGCGCAACGAGGGGTGCCTTTGTGTCGCGCGCGATTATATCGCGTGTCGCGCCTGTTTGTAAGAGCCTTAACAAATTCAACTGTGAAGTGCACTATCTTACAATATTTACACTGTCTTATTTTCTTAGTGTATTCTGCACACTAATTGCATAACACACTATAAATCGCAATCTGGATCATTCTGAATTATATTCCTATTCCATTGCTTCTTATGTTCGAGAAACTTGTCTACTCAACAACATAAATAACGCAATGAATGCTGTTGAACTGTCAGAATGTAAGACATTTCCACAGTTAGTGTGTTACGCAATTACCCCCCGCAGATTTCTTAGAAAAAACAAATATTATTGACATAAAGCGACTTCCACTTAAATATGTCGTCTATAAATAAATTATGATGTTGAATTGAATCTCGACAGAATTATTCAATATTGGAGGTTAGTGGCGTTATGTTGATTCATCGAAATGTTTATTCATAATAGTTAATTATATTACGATAAGTATAAACCGGTTAAACTTTGAGTCACTTGTGAGTTTTCTCCGCGCGGAACGTAATGGCTAAAGTTTAGTAGCATGGCGCGGCGCCTCGGTTCAAAATAGACCTTCGATCCACGCTTTGGGGACAAAACGACACTTTTTAGGATTCCGTACCCAAAGAGTGCCAACGGGACTTTATTGAGGCTCCCGCAGACAGCTAGGCGCGACGCGACTCTGCGACGCTAGTCTTGTAGAACAATGTCCATGTAGTTTTCATACAATTTTTTTTACTAAAGTCGCTTGCTCGTCTGGGAGCCTTTACTATGGGTCTGCTGAAAGTTAAAAATTAAAGGGGGTCGCCATAATTATAAAAAACGTGTTTTTTTACCATTTTTTTTTTAAATATGTAGTGTTAAATATTGTACAGATGCCAGCACTTCAAGCTTAGGTACAATCTGTCTAATTTCTTTAATAAATTTCAGGCGCGACGCGACACGCGACACAAAGGCACCGCAAGTCGCGCGACGAGCGGTGCCTTTGAGTCGCGCGCGATTCGCGTCGCGCGTCGCGCCTGTTTGCAGGAGCCGTAAAGCATAAATGGTTCAAAGTTGTTTGGGAAAATTTGATAGTTTGAGGTAGCTTGATGTGCTGGCGTCTATACTTGGCCTACCTAAGGATTAAGGAACCCTTCTTGAGCGAGCCTGACTCGCACTTAGCAGCTTTTTAACTGACGAAAAAACGGAGGAGGTTCTCAAGTCGACGCGTATATTTTTTTTAAAGTCATAACATTTTACGGTTTACCTGAAGGCGAATGTTATGGTAAAATGATTATGTTTATAAAGAAAACGTAATCTGCTCATTTTTCGTGTCACCTGTCAAAGAAAAACATGTTTTGTTGTTGTTTACCTATTTTTTCCATCTCTTTTAAGAATTTTATAAGTACCTTCGAACTGAATAACTTCTTAGGAATGAGGATCTGGGGGCCTAAAAAAGCCACTTTGGTAGATCCATAAAAGGATAACATTATGAATCATAATATGGCGAAGACAGTGTTTTTTTGTGTGTTCGTGTTTTTCTTTTTTTCGCTGCACTACGTAGGTAGGTATAATCAAAGATATTGGGATTGGATTTGGATCAGCTTGAGAAATTCCTAATAAAAGAACCCAATACATTTTACCCGACCTAGGAATTGAACCCGGGACCTCATGCTCGGCAGTAGCGCTTGCAACCACTAAACCAACGAGACAGCCAAGTAATAATATACATATTTACGTTTTAAGGAATATCATATCAAGATTCCAACTGCCAAGAGGTGGCCCAGTGGTAAAAGCCCCGACTTACGAGTTGTAGGTCGTGGGTTCGAACCCAGGCAGGCGTTCGAAGGCAGGCGCAAACTCAAACTCAAAGCATTTATTTCAATTAAACCTTGTACAGGCATTTTTGAATTGTCAAAATTAAAATATTCCGTCAGTTAGTCAGAAAGTTGAAGCTGGTTCCAAAACGTAGATCTATGGAGAAGAACGCGCAAGAAACTTACTTTTACGCGTTACTTTGTGTAAATAATTTCATCACCACTACTCTCAAAACGGTGAAGGAAAACATCGTGAGGAAACCGGCATGTCTTAGAATCAAAAATTCAAAGACATATGACATCTACCAACCCGCACTGGGCCTGCGTGGTAGATTACAGCCTTTTATCAAGAGGAGGCCTGTTTCTCAGCAGTGGGAGCATAATAGGTTAATTATGCTAACAAACAAAACAAAAGCACCTACGTAAAATAATACAGAATACTCAACATCATCGCTGTGAGAATCGATTAACATTATCTATCACGTTCATTTGTCCGGCATGACCGCATGAATGTTACCAACGAACGGTAGATGCACCGAGTAGAAGGCATGCAATGACTATTACAGTATTATAATGGATAATACACCTCTGTTGACTTCGCTTCTGTGATTCCAAGAATTGGGTGAGATACCTAATACAGCATTGAATCAGAAAGGTGATGATGGAACGAGCGTGGTCAGTAGATGCCTAAGGCACTGGAACTCTCAGCTAGATTGTCCGAAAGGGTTACCGCTAGCCCGGAACATAAAAGGCTAAGGAAGGAACACGGGTGGGTTTTAGTCAGTAAGAGTCTGACACTCCCTTGCGCTCCACCCAGAGCGGGAGACATCATTTGATGATTTCCCACCCTCAAAAAAAAAAAGCACTTTAAATCCCACGCATCGACGAAACACAGTAGGCTGCTTGACGCCAGACTCCAGTGGTCGCCAACCAGGGGCGTTAGCCCTACCACCGCAAAAAACTATACCTTATACATAATTACCGGTAAAGATAGTCAAAAAAAGGGGTATTCCTCGAAACGCACCAAAAGTATTCCTCGAAAAAAAAGAGAAAATATTAATAAAAATAAACATATTATAATATTATTCCTGGAAATGCATCAACGATGAAACATAGAGAAGAGCATGAAGGATTCGTAATCAATGATATCGATAGACGTTTCATTTAGTGCTTTTCAAAGTTGGTGCGATTCGAGGAATACCCCAAAAACAGCATCCTTATTGCGTAACACACGATCAATCACAATCTGCCGGTCGATTCTGTAAAAATCTCACCGTGAAAACTTAGGTGAAGTAAGTTTGTTTTTGCTAGGAATTGACACTATTGACAGCTCACTCCACGCTCACTTCACCTAAGTTTTCACGGTGAGATTGTTACAGAATCGCACTGAATCCGTTGCTTCACTTGCTTCATAATTATGTTCGAAAAATTTGTCTGCTCAACAAAGTAAATAATGCAATGAATGTTATTGAACCGTCAAAATGCTATTTGCTAATTAATTATTGCTAATTTATTATGCCATTGCTGCGGTTGGTGCGTACATTTACCCCGCAGAACTTGGACTCACACCTCACACTTAAAGCTCATCGTAGTGAATCCAGTTACAGAAACGAGTAACTTGAATAGCAAAAATACTTATACCTAATCTACATATTTTAAGGAATGTAAGTACTGTTTTTTGCGCGTCAATAACCAACATTTAGCCTTACGCCGTTAACACTGCAATAACATATACAAACCTTCCCAACCACATCGAAATCAATCGTCATTCCTTATGTCATTCAAACAGAGTTCAAATTACCGTGACAGAATCCCTCAAGTTTGCAGTTAAAATATTGTCGGGTAGAAGCACCGATATCGTAAACATAGCCACCGTCTGATATCAAAACAGTCCGCCGTTTATTTCACCTTTTAAACACATAACTATAACTTTTATATGTCCTTGTTTAATCACATCGTGTGTGGTTCGTATCATAAGTTTTTACTTGACACACGATTATGTACAAAGACGCCATTTTCCATAAGTGTGAGTCAGAGGGAAGGCATTGTTTTTAATAAAGATGTCATTAAATTTGCATAACTGTTCAAGTAAGTAAGAATGGTTACTTTGCAATTACGATTTGTTGCGGTACATTCTTGGGATATTACGTTACTTTACCTAAGTATTGATTATAGTAGGTGCACATCATACCTTGAAGATTAAGGCGAAAGCGCCAGGGTAGCCCGCGAAATTCAATTTTTTTTGGGTTTTTTGGAATTTGCTGGTCAGTATTAAGTTGTACGTTGATTAATATATGAATCGCGGCCGTAAGAAATATGTGTTTACAGAATTATAATCATTAAAGTCATCAACACTACTCTCTAAAACCACGTAAGTCCAAAGAATAACTGTTTCATGAAATCATCATTCTTTGGACTTACGTGGTCTTAGAGAGTTGTGTTGATGACTTTAATGATTATAATTCTGTAAACACATATTTCTTACGGCCGCGATTCATATATTAATCAACGTACAACTTAATGCTGACCAGCAAATTGCAAAAAACGTAAGAAAATTTGAATTTCGCGGGCTACCTTAGCGCTTCCCCCTTAATAAGGTAATCTCTTGATCGTATTTATGAGTTGACGAATCACTGAGCTCTTGCATTACGTCACCCCCCCCCCCACACACCACGCTGCTACCTCAGGCAAAATCTCAGGCGGTCTGCCAATAGATGGTTTGTCAAGTCGTGGAAACCTCGCGAAGCCTACTTTCTAAGCAGTGTTACCAACTTAGTGGATTTTCCACTAAAACTGGTGGTTTCGACCCCCCTTTTAGTGGCGAAATATTGCTTTTAGTGGCTGGTGGTTTTTCTTAGTGGTTTAGTAGAATTCAGTTTCAATTACTGAAAATGCTATCACTCAACCACTAAATTATTAAAATGTTACGAAATATATAATTTTTATTTCATTTAATTTTCAGGAGTATTTTCTTTTACTGTGTAGGTAAATTCCAATAAAAGTTATAAAACAAATCAGTACCAAAGAATCATATAAATGTGAAACCGACGATGATGCAGATAAAAATTCATCTGAAGAAGACGAATTTTAGAATATCACTTTTTTATAGTTGTTGTTTTTATTAAATAACTAGCTGACCCGGCCACGCGTTGCTGTGGCTAACGTTTTTGTCATATGATATTGTTGTAAAAGATTATAAATGGATCTTTCAAGTTGGATCAAACTGCACACGGTGTACGAATTTGATTAAAATCGGTTAAGTAGTTTAGGATTCCATCGCGGACAAACATCGTGACACGTAATTTATATCTAAGTATTAAGATTTTTATGTTCCTCATTTTGAGTTGTTCATTTACTAATAATATTGTATATTGATTTACTGATTTTAAATATTTTATTACGTAATAATAAAGAACATTTTTTACTAATAAATAAGTTTAGTGGAAATTTTAGCGATTTTTGGAGTAGGGTCGATTTTTGTTAGTGGTTTTCTGGTGGTTTTCGAAGTTGAATCTGGTGGAGAGCTAGTTTATCTGTTGGCAACACTGTTTCTAAGTCTGTCAACGAAGATACGTGCGCGTCAGATAGTAGTTCGATACTTCGGAATGAACCCTACTCCCGATGAATTTAACATTTTTGGCCGGGCAAAAACACATCGGGAGTAAGAACAACTGTCAAATCGTGTTACCCAACTCGTCTGCGGAGTTTTGCTAGATAATTAAATTTGACCTTGTATAACATCACACTAATATTATAAAGGCGAAAGTTTGTGAGTGTGTGTGTTAATATGTTTGTTTCTTCTTCACGCTCAAACGGCTGGACCAATTTTGATAAAATTGTGTATGGAGGTAGCTGACACCCTGGATTGACATATAGGCTACTTTTTATCCCGATATTCCCATGGGATCGACATTTACGCGGGTGAAACCGCGGGGCGCAGCTACTTAAACTATAAAACAATAACTCACATGATTGTGGTACAGACGCCAGCACATCAAGTTACCCGAAATTGTCAAATTTTCCCAATCAACTTTGAACCTTATGCTTTAGCGATAAAGTTGAAAATCTATTAAAGAAATTTGACAGGTTGTAGTAGCTTGATGTGCTGGCGTCTGTACATAGCTCAAACTTTAAAGCCCAGTGTAAAATGCCCGCATGACTCCTTCGCCCCTCGAATGATACCAATTAGGTTTAATTGTCGGTTAGCCATCCATTACAGTGTCCACAGTCCACTGATGCTTAACAAGGAATCAAATTGTGTAATCTCATTTGATATACCATTTTAGGGTTCTTGTATTGAAATAACTGTTACCACTGATTGGATTGTTAGAGAAAAAAAGGGCCACTAAAAATAATGGGGTACGCAGGTCACTGGCCTGTTAAATTTTAAGTGAAATAAAATTTTATTGCTGCAACTTACAGGAGTTTGAGTTTTTATTTTGTTCGTTTACAGTGCGGCCTATGAATTGTGGCCAGTCCAAACTTTGCGCAGAAGGCTGCCCAATAACATTTTATAGGAGCCAAATGGTAACATGTATCAGCGGGATTGTCCGAAAGGGTTACCGCTGGCCCGGAACATAAAGGGCTAACGAAGGAACACGGGTGGGTTTTAGTCAGTAGAGTCCGACACTCCCTTCTGCTCCCCATAGAGCGGGAGAACTGGCGCTCCGGGAGTGCTGACAGAAGTGAAAACTTGAACAATTACGTGTGTATTTTGTGAATCGCCTTATAAACAAAACACGCGCGGTACCGGCTACGGCCACCCGTCTTACGTCACAGCGGGCCCTATCAGAATACCAGCGCTGCAACATTTATTTTTTTAAATGTCGTAGCATCATGCTGAGATAGGAGCCTTTTGGCCTCGTATAGGACTTTCTGCTTTTTTTCCTTTTGTTACTTTTTTATATAATTATAACTTGGTTTTTTATTTTGCTGTATTTAGTTTAGTTTGTGATCTTCCTGTACGAGTCGCAATAAATACTTTTTCTTTCTTTCTTTCTTTTTTTTCTTGCGAATTTTCGGTCAAGTCACGTGTCCTGACGCGAGTTTAACATTTTTTACCCATTACAAAAAGTTTACAACGCCGCTAAAGAAATTTTCACTTCAAAAAAGGCGAGTACATATTAGTTAGATAACACCGTGTGAGTGTTCAGAACGGCCATGATTCATCGGCCGTATTTTAAAGTAACGCCGATCAGACATTTCTATATCAAAATGAATTAGGTACTAATAAGAGTTTGAGAGCAGTAGTGGCCCAGTGGTTACGGCCGCGACTTACCACTCATAGTGCCGCAGGTCGTAGGTTCGAACCCAGCTAAGCGCCTTACTTTGTGTAAATTATTTCATTACCACTGCTCTCTGAACGGTGAAGGAAAACCGAAATATCCTAGAACCAAAAATTATAAGCCATGTGACATCTACCAAGCCGCACTTTGCCCGTGTGGTGCTTGACAGCCCACTCCCTCTCACACAGAGAGGGCCTGTGTCCGCAGCAGTACAATGCGTGCCACGAAAGATGAGACTTGACCCCGCCTCCCCCGCTCTTTCCGCCGCCCCTATGACGTCCGGTCCCGTCCCGCACTCAGACCTCATACAGCTAAAGATACCTAAAATCGTGTTCTGCGCATGTCAAACCACGTGGTGTATCAAGTCTCATCTTTCGCGGCACGCATTGTACATGGAATCATTATAGGCAGTTTGTATTATCAGCTGTATTTATATTTTAAACTAGGAATGTTCGCCTACCTACTTGAAAAGGATAACCACTTATTTAAATGAAACAGGAATAAAACAAAATGTTTTCATTTTCCGACCACAATGTTTGTGATCCCATTAGGAACGATATTATCATATACATTCAAATAATTTTCCTTGTACATACAAGAATAAATTAGGTACTTACATAATTGAATTCATGAATACTCCAATGCTTTCTACTGATATTTCCAGTCTGCTGACTACACTAAAGGCTTCCTACGAACGCTCAATCTAACATCAATCCACATATTAATGCAACGAACCATTGAACCAATTCCACCATAACGCTAATTAAAATTAGAAAGCATTACGGCTCCTTCAAACAGGCGCGACACGTGATATAATCGTGCGCGACACAAAGGCACCGCTCATTGCGCGGCTTGCGGTACCTTTGTGTCGCGCACAATTCGCGTCGCGCGTCGCGTTTCGATATCTAAACATGATAAGAAAAACTAAAAAGATTTTAAGTGATTTTGGGGGGGGGGGGTCAATAACCGCTTATACATACTTTTGTTACTTGAAGTATAAGTTGAGAAAATCTATTTTATTCCGTTTTATCGTGTTTGGATATTGTTAAGTACCCATCACGTTTGTAAAGTTTACACTAAAAAAAACTGATTTTTGAACTGATATTTTCTAGTGACTAGGTACTCTAACTGCGGTCGATGACCCCACAAAAACATCTTCAAATTAATCAGGTCTGTGGAGTTTCGCTAGATAATTTTATTTGACCCTGCTACCTTATTTGGAGATACGGAATGCAATCAAATATTTTGACGTGACAACGTCTAATAAATCGATGAAGCTGGCTGCACTCACGAAAAAAACATGACTCATGTAGCGTTACCTCGCGGCCTTGCTCTGTAGCGTTCCATGGCGGCTTGAAGTGCAAGCGAATATTAACAAATGCAATGCAACTATTCCATCAGTATTTTCTTATGACGTTGTCACGTTCAACTATCGTCAGTAAACCGACTTTACAGACAACCGATTTTTTTTCATAGTCTGGAGCAAATGTGACAATCCCGAGTTACACTATTACAATTTGGGACACAAATCACGACTGCCAACCATTTCCTCCTGTAGGCCAGACATAATACGATTGCTCCATACAAACAAAACAAACTTCTTTTTACATTACTTATCTGTTCAAGTACCGTTACGTTTACTTACTGCATTGCATCGCATTGATCCACCAGAGCAATTCATATTGTGTTTCGCTACAATCGCATACATTTCATCACATTTTGTGAACTCAATGCTTGTTTAGTTACTTAAATATTTTTTACACAGGTTTACCAACAGTTTCTGTATACGATAAATCATAAGTAGAGGTAACAATTAGCCTTGTATTTACACAGTATCTAATTACTGTTATCCAGCACTCTCTAATTTAAACGTTAGATAAACACATGAAAATAAAAATATAGCACTAGTGGCGCTAGAATGTTCAATGTTCACAAAATCGAATATAATGTAGGGTGGTAACAAAATATATTTGCTTACCCCTTTGATATAGGCGTGTTGCCTGGTGTTGCTATGTATCCATACTAACATTATGAATTCGAAAGTAACTCTGACTGTCTGTCTGTATGTTACCTTTTCACGCCTGAACAACTGAACGGATTTCGATAAAATTTGGCAGAGAGATTGATTGCATACCGGTGGATATAGAGGAGGATATAGGATAGTTTTTATCGACATACCTCGCGGACGAAGCCGCGGACGGTACCTAGTAAGTCATAAATGTTTACCTACTAAATAGGAAAACTCTCTATCTTCCTTGAAATATAACAGCTATAATACTCAAAATTAGCATGGCACTTATCCAACCGAAATCTCACCAAAATGAATGGCAACGTTTCGGATTTACATATATCTACCTCGCTTACTTAGCTACGCTAATAAACCTGATATCTAACTGATATCAATTACAAACTGTAGAAACATGTTATCCGTCATAGTTTTGATTAGCCCTTAGAACTCCAGGGACCAGAGTTTGGCCACTAGCAAATTAGCCGTCGAGGTTAGTGAATTAGGATTGGAATACCCAAAATTCATTTAGATTGCAAATGGATAACAAATTATTATATATATAGATATAGATATTAGTGTTAGATCATATGTATACCGACTAACTTTTCTCTACCATGTTACAACGACATTCATACTAAACAGAAGTTACAGTCATGACTCTTGCCTTTAACCATCATAACCTTACTACCAAGCTAGCAAGATGGATTCCTCGTATCTTCCAATCATTTTAACCTATCACAATCGATGGATGGACTGAAGTGGCAGTGGCTGCAGACGAGTCCTGGAGTGGAGACCGCGTATCGGCAAGTGTAGTGTGGGACGCCCCCCAGCTAGATGGACCGACAATCTTAAGAAATTGACTGGGACAGACTAGGTGCGGATGGTGGAGGCGCAGCTTGCGAGAGTCTTATGTCTAGCAGTGCACTGCGATAGGTTGAGTTGAATCCATGGATAGACATTGGGCTTTAGATTAAACTCTACTGGCGCGTGAATTTTAAATGGAACAAAATAGCATAAGAGGAACGATATTCAGGGTTCGATTTCAAGTCTGGCCATCATATTGTTATGAGCTTGGGGTTCGTGACAATAAAAACTTCCGATTTAATAACCAAAAATTGACACTTTAATCAACAACACTAATTTCAACTCAAACACACTATTTATGAAACACAATTGCACTACTGATCGCTCTAAGTCGCACCTGAAGATCGCTTTCGATGTGTTCGCTTGTATCGCTTATTCAATACTATGTGTCTCGCGGCCCACACCGGCCTTATATAGTGCCACAGAGCTACTATATAAACATCTAGAATGTTCGAGTACATACCGGTCCCGACTGACCCGATGTCGATAGTTCTCGGAATTTCTAGGATCTTGACTCTACTAGTTCTGCTACCCGATACTAGATGGCGCTAGTGGTAACTAATGTCACCATTTACCAGGCATTAATTGTGGCGCGCAACAATATCATTATGTTTTTCTATCTGGACTTTCTCAGTAGCACTCTGGAGTCCGGATTTGAGCCCAGCTGATGGCAATGGGCTCGCCTCTATTACATGGGGCTTAAAGATAACTAGTGAAGTGTCGGTATACTATAGGTATGCGTCTACCCAGTGGCGTAACTATAGAGTGGCATTGGGGCAAAATGTCACGGGTCCCCAGCCGGAGGGGGCCCCCCGGCCCGAGAGGGCCATGAGCACAGGAGGATCCTAACATAAGGACAGAAACAGTCAGGTGTTAAACAGGAGCACTAGCATTAGCACTTCCTAATAAAAAAAAAACTATAACGTTGGTTCAGCTTCTTTACATTAAGGGAGGGCCCCATCCCTTGAATTTGCCACTGGCCCCAAACGGTATAGTTACGCCACTGCGTCTACCTAGCCCTTTGGGAAAACAAGGCCAAATATTCTGTTGTCTAAATAATATTCAGTCTTGTTGAGCTCGGCTCCCTTAAAACCACAAGAGACCTCTGCAAAGCGAATAACTTAGCACAGTATTTAGGAAGGCACTCAACTTAAAAGTTATTGGGGCTCGTACAAATTAAAGTTAGTACTGTGTGCTCCCTTGAGTGTAAAACAATTTACATACCACGTTAAATGTATCCTTTGGAACCGAACGTAATTTGGAAACGTGAATTTTGCTTTCGGAAGTTGTTATAAGTATTTCCATCTTTATTTCTTTCGAACTAAAAGGTTTTTACTAAAAGCGTCTTACTACAAAAAGAAATACTATCACAGACACATGTTGGAACCATGTTGCGTCTATGATTTATATAATTTTTTACCCTAAACGATTTGTGTGAAAAGTTGTGTAAAAATCGGTTGTCATGGTATGGGCATGGGATACGGAGGAATGAGGAAAATTTCGTGAGGAAAGTTTTAAGTAAGAATGTCAATATATAAAAAAAAAAATTATATATGGTACATAGGCATGAATGGACTCATATAGTATTTAAGATAGTTCTTAAGTAAGTGTCGAGTGAGGACACGATAGTGTAAAATAATAAAATTAAAAGGAATCGTAAACAACAAATAACGTAAAAAAGAGCGCGGACGCCTATGTCTGCGGTAGTAGTATTCATTAAAAATAGAGAAGTAGGTATGGAAGAAAAATAAATGTTGTGCCGACTCCAAATAAATTAGGTTATGTGCAGAGAATAACAAATGATATCCATGTTTATTTGAATGCTATTGAAAATCCTCCTACAGGTTCAAAATCTGTGTATATACTTTCAATTGATTGCAAAAATTTGTTGCAACAAACTTTATTAGTTTTCTCCTTTGTGTATTGGTACTGAGAAACTAATAGCAGGATATTCAAATAAGTCCTCCACTGCACGACACGGATTTTGAACAACGTTGTGAATTTTAATGTCCTACACGTGTGCTGTAGCGTGTGGTGCATACCTGCCCTTATACGTCTGTGACCGAGACCTATTTTCCCTAGGTTGCATTTAGCACCTAAGTAGAAAATTTTATGTTTTTTCTACCTTACCTACCTTCTCTTCTTCTTGAGGAGTAGTGACCCAATGGTAATGGCCGCGACTAACGAGTTGTAGGTTCGAACCCAGATAGGGGCTTTACTTTGTTTAAATTATTTCATCACCTATGCTCTCTAAACGATGACAGAAAACATGGTGAGGAAAGCGGCATGTCCTAAAACCAAAAATTCGAAGACATGTGACATCCACCAACCCCCACGGGTCCCACGTATTGGATTACGGCCCACTCCCTCTCACAGAGAGGAGGCCTGTGTTCCTACAGCGGGTCGACCCTAGCATTACTTTATGCATTTATAATTAAGTCTTATTGCCTTGAAATAAATCATAAATTTTCTTTGGTTCAATCGGCGGTCAGTACGGCAAAATACAAATTTTTTAACTAAAATACCTATATTTTAATGTTACTGAAATTGATACAGTAGTCAATTATGAACAAACTACTTTCAGGAGTTTCGTTTATTCCGTTACACCTCATAATATATAGTACAATGAACAGCTCCCTGGCAAATCGTTTTATTATCCGTGATATTGTATCGTTTTTTTTATATTTTGAAACATGGAGCTTTTTAATAAATATATACGCTAAATACACGTACAATAACTACTATATTTTTGTTAGTTTAGTGATATTTGCCGTATATAAATGTTGTGTTCAATCTCTGCAAATATTTTCGTTTGATATCTGTGTAGGATTAATTTTGAATTCCAATTATTTTGATAATAAACAGTCGAGTCTACCAGTTTATTTATATTTAGCGAGACATCATAGAGTTTCGTAATGGTACATAAGTCATGCCAAACAATCTCTGAGGACGTATCGTGTGAGGCAAGCAATGATTTATTTAGGCTGAATGAACACCAGTATCCGCCTGCAACAAAAATCTCTATTGGCCGAAATATCCGTAACTTTAAGAGCATTTTCGAAGAAAAACGCTGAGCTTACTTATCCACATGCCTATACGGAACGTGAAGAGTTCTAGAAGTATGTCGACGAAAATACTAGATAAAACTGCACCTGTTGAATTCAAAAACTCTCTCTTGAAAAAGCCAATGACTTTATTAGGGATTATAGGAATAGACAGATTACTGATCGTGGGTGTTGGTTGGGTATGAACCCCGGGCTTGACAAAGTGTTTTTAGGGTTTTCCCTTTTTCCGAGAAGAATTTATCAGTCCGGTCAGTCTAAATTTGTGCCCGATGTTTGGCATTAGGCTCAAATATAAATGAAGAAATGTGGGTGTCGGTATGTACATAACCCCTATGCGTAACCTTTCATTATGCGTGATATTATGTTGTGTTAAAAATAAACGTTGTCCTGGTTCCAAACTTAGGTACGTCCCGAAATAATGTAATGTTCATATAAAAAGTTTTCCCCATATTCGTGGACGAGTGATTAAATAACATTGATGGATATACTAAAGTGGGATATTTTACGAGTATGTTAGCGAAGCGACCGAGGTGTGGCGCCTTGTTGATTGATAAGCCTGTTTATTCTGGGATAAAAATTATGATAAAATCTCTTATGAGCAGTGATCGGACTAGGTAGATTGATTTTTGGTACTTGTATCACAAATGCCCACAGAAAGAATAACATGGATAAGCCGTTTTCCCGGAAAGTAATTCCGGTATTTCCGGAATTTAAACTTATATTTTATTTATTATATTTATATTATTATTTTATTTCATGCTGTATTTTTGTTTCTGCTGCATGTATTGTATAGTTATTAAATTGTAAATCCGTAATTGGCTGTAAGACTAGCTTATATGTATATCTTAAGATAAAATTTCAGAGCTGTGCATTTTGTGATTAATAAATAAATAATTTCCGGATCTAATTAAATATTGTTATTGTTGGTAGTGATATTATTACTACTCAATTCTAAAATAAATAAAAAAATTAAAGGAAGATATCAAAACTGAATTAATTTATTATTTATCTGTTTTCACGTAACGTTTTCACAACACAGTAAACAAAGAAGCGCACTTTACGAATCGAAGTCGTCATGTCGTCAGTGGGCGTACGCATTGCTTCGATAACCGGTTAGTGCACCACCCATGATCCTTTGTTCTGATTGGTCGTTGGGTTGTGTCAAATCGTGAATGTGTGCCGTAAAAAAAAATGAAGAATAAGATATAGCTCATTTTAATACAACTCCAACCTAAGTTCCGTTTTTTTTTAATAATCAACCAATTCCGAATTTCCGGAGGAATGTCCATATTAATATATACGTTTCGGATCAATGACCCCAATTCAATCTACCTAGTCCGATCACTGCTTATGAGCGTGGAGAGTTCGCTGAACCCGAAATTGCAATGCATTAAAAAAATGAGATATGAATTAGATAGGTTACATTCGAAAAGTTTTTCAAATATTTGCACACCACACTTGGCAGAATGTGATGATCCCATTGACTAATCATATGACCATATATATCATATACTGGCAAATAAATGATTATGATTATCATCAAATATTGATAACATTTGTATCGTGCAAAGCAAGAGAATGATAGTTTTGTATCAGAAAACCTTTGGGAACCCAGAAAGTCCTTGCAACAGCTATAGAATATTCTGTATATAGAATATAATAAAATTCAATTGCCGTGCGTTACTCTCGCAAAGACTGAAGAAAATTGCTCAACCGATTGTGATGAAACTTTGGTAAGTTCTTGTGTAACGGAGAAGGTTCCTAAAAAATAAAAAGGCATTGCAAGGTGATTAGCTAGTATGACATGATCGCCCAAAAGTTTCATCCCAGATAGATCCTAGCATAGAACCTCCGATTTGTCCTGCAATTGCAGAGTTATATCTAACGTGGTTGAGGCAAGCCAGCTTCAGGTTTTTCACTGACTGAAGGTTGTTTGGTTGTTCTTCTTCCTTAATAGTCGTAGATTGAAGTCAGTTGGTCAAATTCTAAGCTTCTTCGTGAGAAGTATCATATTATTTTATTATCACTGAGTATTTTTCGGTTACCGTGGCCCGAAAAGCACTATAAGCCGTTGGTTCCGGCTGACAATCGGTCTTACCAAGAGTGTTACCCACTTACTGGGCTGTGAAGGTCAGATAGGCAGTCGCTGCATATAAATTACTGTTATTCAGCTGCATCCGGTCAGACTGAAAGCCGACCCCGACATAGTTGGGAAAGGTCTAGGCAGAATGATTGAATATTTTTCGATCGGTCGAAAGAAAAACATTGTATTAAAGATTGAACCGTCGGCTGGTCGACTTCCCACGGGTCGAGAGCCTCTATCAACAATGTTTGTTTGTGGGCGACGGCTTGACAAGTGGTAATCAATCTATTACTGTTCAAGCCTAGCCAAAACACTTTGATGGTATTACAAACAAGCAGAAACATTCGCCTGTCATCCTTAGATTTTGGTAGTATTGTTGTTACTCAGTTGAAAGGGGGTATTAGGACCTCTAGATGATTCTTATCAAATAAATACAGGCTTCTATTGATCGGGTGGAAAGTAAATAGGACATTTGGGACATAACATTCTAATCTGTACCTATTGTTATCTCAGCGATTCCCCTTTGGTATGTACTTATGAATTACATTTGCTCAATTTATGTCATGTATTATTCATCGTTACTTCTGCTAGAAATCGTCTAGCCTTCATATTTCTAGATCTTACCTTAATCGTTATTACTTGAAGGTTTTACTGACTGAAACCCACAACTTCTATAGATAGCCGTTTTTAGCGTTCCGTAGTCAACTAGGAACCCTTATAGTTTCGCCATGTCTGTCCGTCCGTCCGTCCGTCCTCGCTTAATCTCTGTAACCGTTAGCACTAGAAAGCTGAAATTTGGTACCAATATGTATATCAATCACGCCAACAAAGAGGTAAAATAAAAATTGGAAAAATATGTTTTATTAGGGTAGCCCCCCTATATGTAAAGTGGGAAGTGATTTTTTTTTAATTTCAACCCTAACGTGTGATATATTATTGGAAAGGTATTTAAAAATGAATAGGGGTTTACTAAAATCATTTTTTGATAATGTCAATAATTTCGGAAATAATCGCTCCAAAAGTAAAAAACAATGTGTCCCCCCCCCCTCTAACTTTTGAACCATAAGTTTAGAAAGTATGAAAAAAATCTGAAAAGTAGAACTTTATAAGGACTTTCTAGGAAAATTATTTTGAACTTGATGGAAACAACAGTTTTTGTACGAAAAAGACAAAAAGTTGTACAAAATAATTTCTGGACTAAGTTTGTAGTATAATCGTATATGCAAGCATTTTTTTAACTTCGTTTACATATTTTATTATCCTGAACGTATCTTTTTTCAAACAAAAACAAAAAAAGAATTATTAAAATCGAATCCCAATATTTTAAGATCTATGATCGACTACGATTATTACGCGAACATAATGGATACGCACTTTTAAACTCATAAGTGGGACAACTTATTGTGACGGACGGGAAACTACGGAACCCTACACTGAGCGTGGCCCGACACGCTCTTGGCCGGTTCTTATCTATTATATCTATTAATTTCCCTACAGTTTTGACAAGTTTTTGACATTGATTACTGCTGAGATGAGATTGTGACTAGATTTTGAACGTTTTTAATTACGGGAATTGACCTTCAGATAAATACATCAGATACATCTATCCAACACCCTTTTTCTAATTTACACGTTGAAGACGTCACGCAAAAACGGGTAGTGAGTGATAGATATACGGTAAGTTCAAGATAACATGTTAAACAAATACCAACCAGTTAGCGTAACTTTGTGACTCGATGATTACTCGACTCACGTGTCGGCACGATTGCTCATCGATTACGATTATATACAAAAAATATCCATATTCGTGAATGGAATCGAGTGTTCAATGAATGAATCATTGTTTTTTTTTCCTTTAAGCTCGATTTCAAGTATGCGTCATGTATGGTTTTACCTTATCCAACCACAGGCTTAAGGCGCGACACGCGATATAATCGCGCGCGACACAAAAGCACCGCTCGTTGCGCGACTTGCGGTGCCTTTGTGTCGCGTGTCGTGTCGCGCCTGTTTGAAGGAGCTTTTACGTTGATAACTGCATGTTCGCAGAACAGATGGCCCATGGCTTCAATATGTTCTGTAGTGGCGACCGCGTATATGAAGACGTAGCGTTGGAAGGTCCCCCACAATGTGGACCGATGACCTTGTGAAGGCCGCAGGAATTCCCTGAATCCCCTACATATATGTTAGCTGTGACAAGTCATAAATATGTAAGTCAAATGATGCTGAATATATTGTGTTTTTGGCTCCTGGCCTAAAAACTAGGAGAGACTCGTCTACTATGAAAATATGAAGTTGTTTTATGCTACTTCTCATGGATGCCATGAAAATACTTATAACGCTTTCTTTTACTACACTACAATCAAGATATCTAACCGCAAGTCAATTTTCCGTTTTCCGATTTTCATTCCTTGAGTACAAAATAAGAAGACTGTTACTACGTAAATTTCCCAGCTTGACCGACTTCTTATGACTAGTAGGTAGGTAAACAAGTTATTTTTTTGTTTGAAAGAATCAGTGCAAATCCATATTTGTTACGCTAGTGAGCGGTTTAACTTTGTAACGGATGAGTTAACTTCGAGTAAGTGATGTTCAAAGATATTCGGAATATTCTTTGATCGTGTGTGGAAGCGATGACCACGAAGTCCGCAAGTGGTGGGATAGGATTGTTACCCGATATTGCTAGCCTTGAACTGGTTTCTTGATTTTCCCTTTGGTTACCTGAAAGGCATTCTTTAAAGCAATTGAGCTGCCTTTTGTCATTTCCAGCCAATTTTTAACTGGTGTAGGTTAGTAGGGCTGGACTCGTAGTAAACATTGCAGTGATATATTTTTATGTGTGTTGATTATAATATACAGTAAATAGACACTTTTGGTTGACTATGCTGCAAATTTTTAGGGTTCCGTATCTCAAAAGGAAAAACGGAACCCGTTTACGATCACTTGTTTGTCTGTCTGTCTGTCCGTCAGTCAAGACTCTTTTTCTCAGGAACGCGTGGAGTTATCAAGTTGAAATTAATATCAAATACTCAGAGCTGCAAACCCTTGTAGCAGTGAAAAAATCAAACTTCTAAGTCAACGCAAGTAGAAGATACGGGGTTTATGTTCCGGAATCAAAACCTATAGGGTACTTCCCGTTGACCGAATCATGAAATTTGGCAAGAAGCAATGTCATGTAGCACAAGTAAAGGAAAAAATCCGAAAACCGTAAATTTGGAGTTAAATTACAAAAAAATATATTTTTATACTTTTTACATTCCTACAAAGTACGGAGCCCTCGGTCCGCAAATCCGACTCGCACTTGACCGGTTTTTTTATACACGTTTAATTATTATGATTTAATCTTTGGAAGAGTTAATAGAGCCAGAGAGTTAATGCTCCTACAAACAGGCGCGACACGCGATATAATCGCGCGCGACACAAAGGCACCGCTCGTTGCGCGACTTGCGGTGCCTTTGTGTCGCGTGTCGTGTCGCGCCTGTTTGTAGGAGCCTTTATCTGCTATTTTATCTCGTTATGTTACAGGTATTTCACAGTTCAGCATTAGATTGTAGTATTGATCGTTCCAATCTATTTAATATACATAATAGCCACAGCAGAAAATATATTTATATAAGACTCAGTATACTGAGTGGTTATTTGTTAACTCTAGTAATTTTTTCAGACCAAAATATGATCAAAGCGCACCCTTATCATAATAAAATAAGTGGGTCCCTCTGTCCAATAAAGCCGAAATAGGTTAGTGGCAGTGAACGCTTCAGGAACATACTTGAATGTAGGACAGATTTACTCAAAGAGAATATAACGATTTACTATTATACCAATAAGTCTGTAGTATTGACTCCACTTTACAAAGTAATAACTAAGGAGATGTATGTACCTACGGTTATATTTTCTGAAGTATAAGTTTCAAACTCAAACTCAAAGCATTTATTTCAATTAAACCATTTACAGGCACTTTTGAATAGTCAAGAAGTCGGTCAGTCAGAAAATATGAAGCTATTTGCCCATTCCAAAGCGTAGGTACCTATCGAGAAGAACGGGCAAGAAACTCCATTTTACATTTTTACAGTTTAGTATCTGTATCCTTTTCAAAGACAACATAAGAGTTGTTTTGTCGCGAGGCATTTTTTTAATCAATTTAAAAAGGAAGGAGAGGAGCATTCGACTGTATGTTGTCTTTTTTTGTACATTTGTTACGCGATATCTCCGGAAATTGTAAATCGATTTCCAAAATTCTTTTTTTTATGGATAGGGCAGGATATGCCTCAGGGGTGGTCCCATTTAAATTTTATTAACTTTGCTTGTGAAGTTTTTGGGTTAGTTTCAATAATACCTATTTTTGCCACTTACTTTATAATGATGTTATAATGACTTTCTGTCACTGATATTTACATAGCAAGTAGTGTTATATGAATTTGTTTGGGGTAAGTACAACAACTTACTTGCAAAAAAGACACTACAAAGTCGGTGGCAAACAACGCAAATGCGTACCCAACTACACCGACTTCCGAAATTAAAGTTATTTTTCACTTTGTAGTGTCTTTTTTGGAAATCTTTTTTTTTATGTTTTTTAAGAACAAAGTTCGGTTGACATAGAACGTGGGGCACCACCAATTTAGTTTATCGAAGATCAACAATTGATTGTAAAATGTGTCGTCAGCACTAAAAAAATACAAAACTGGATTCAAGTCTCTCTTAAAGTTCAAAACCTCTTTTATTATAGGTGTTAACTGAAAGATGAAGTTACACAACATTTTGATTCCATTTGTTTGCTTTGTGGAGAAACTGTCATTCGTCAAATTGTAACGTAGGAATGACAGTCGACAAGTATCAGAACCGTCACCACTCAACTTCTTAATACATATATAACGTTTGCTCGTCAATTAATTCCCTCATTTACGATGTTGATGCCATTCCACGACAATCACCACACATATTAACCACAACTACTAAAACATAGCACAGCACTATCACCCTTACCGCAACAGCCATAAGTCGTACGATGGCATGAAAACTATTTCCCGGAATGTGTCGAGCATTTGTAAGAGCGATTGTATAAACTGCATAACAGTAGCTGAGACAATGCAATTTTGACCTTGATGCACTTGAAATAAAGGTTCTGAAGATCGCATTTTTTGTAATAGTATGTTGTCACGAGCACTATCAAATGGTTTGTTGCAAGATATATGTTGGGTTAAGAAGCGTGGAAATGGAGCAAAGGAAAGGTATCAGTCTGTCAAGAATATAGCAATAAGTTAGAAAAGAGAAAATATATTAAAGATTGATGGAACAGTCTACTTTCTTTTCACATTCGTCTTGGTGCAGTTGTTCTTGTGCCATTTTGTATCTATACTGCTTAATAATAAATCTGAACAGTTTGTTTGTTTGAACGCGCTAATCCCTGGAACTACCGGTCAGATTAGATAAATTATTTTTGTATTTGATTGCCTAAGGGCCTGTGCACACCATGTTTTTAAACGCGCCGTTAACACGCGTTTGTAGCGATACAGACGCGATACGCACGCGAGTCAGATACTGGCAGGAACTGCTCTGTAGGATAAAAACGCGCCGTTGACACGCGTTTGTAACGATACAGACGCGATACGCACGCGAGTCAGATACTGGCAGGAACTGCTCTGTAGGATGAAAACGCGCCGTCGACGCACGTTTCTAAAACGCGCGTCAACGGCGCGTTTAAAAAACGTGGTGTGCACAGGCCCTTAGGCAATCAAATACAAAAATAATTTATCTAATCTGACCGGTAGTCGTGAGGAAAGCGATAGGCTATTTAACATCACCTATGATCCTTATGAATCGAGCAAAAATAAAAAAGTCTGAAAGATTGCTAAGAGAAAACGAAGCGACAGCGCGGGCAGGTGATGCGATGCGACGCGAGGTGATGGGATGGGTCGGGTGAACAAGAAATTTCACACGAACGATGTCGCAGGCAAAAGCTAGTATTTTATAACTGGTTTGAAGACTTGACATTAGGTAGGCGTCTTTAGAGAGCTGCTAAAAGTTTCTAAAACAGAACACTGCTCTTCAGGATAGGTACCTACACTCTACAGGTTATTCCTTTTTCGTCTGTAATAGCCAATGATATTACAAGTGTGTAATAGCCATATAATAATGATACCAGCCTATTATTGTCCCACTGCAGGCTGCAGGGCAGAAGCCTGTCCTCATATAGAGAAAACATGAGCATTGATCACCACGCCACGATTTAAGAGTTATATTAATCACAAGTCCAGCTGGTCTATCCCATAAAAATCTCACCGCGAAAACTAAGGTGACGTAAGCTTGACAAGAGCTGTCATTCCACCTGATGCTAGTGTGCGCGAAAGATAATTTTTTTTTTTTCCTTTTATGGCAACTGAGCCGGTTCCGACTATTCTGCCAGTGTCACGTCGTGTAAAGATAATTATGTCTGCCCGCGACGTTTGACTTTTCAAATTCACTTTTGACATTGACAGAATAGTCGACATCGGCTTTACTTGCCATAATTTAAATTTTGAAATAGAATAGAATAGACGTTTGTTTGACTTCAAGATTATATACCTGCCAGCACTTTTAATTACTTACGGCGTAATGATGGCAATTATTTATGTTAGAAAACACGGAACACAGCACACTCTCTTGACACCTGAAATAAACGTCCAGATAGCGGCAAACGATTACTTCTGATTTCGGCCGCGTGCGGTCTTTTTTGCGCGCAGCCGCACTCTATTACAGGGATTGACACTATTGACAGCCCACTTCAACTAAGTTTTCACGGTGAGTTTTTTACAGGATAGATTGGCATGTTTTCCTTCACCGATGTAAGTGATGTCCAAGTTCATCCATCTTTTATTGAAACAATACTGGTGTTAGCTAAGCTAAGTCTTTTGGTAAATACCTAAATTATAACTTACTTACTCACATACCAGAAGGACAATGAGGGTTTTCTGAAATGACGTTCGCTAGGTGGCAGCACTGGCACGTCAGGTCCAGGCATCTGTCAAAGAGCCTATATTTTCTTTAGTCATGACGGAATGATGAACGAATGAATGAATCGAATGATGAACGTCATCATATATTTTATATTGGAAGACCTCTTGTCACAGTGGTGCCAACTGGTGTCGTAAATTTTCACGAAAACCCTCATTCTCGTTTATTTAAAAACGTTCACAGTGTGATCTCAGTCTTAATTTGTCAAAAATACTCTACTTTCTCTATACTTTTGACAAATTTTTGACATTGATTGTCGCTGAGATG
Source organism: Luperina testacea (assembly GCA_927399505.1). Classification (NCBI taxonomy): domain Eukaryota; kingdom Metazoa; phylum Arthropoda; class Insecta; order Lepidoptera; family Noctuidae; genus Luperina; species Luperina testacea. The sequence goes on along the minus strand of OV656768.1, from coordinate 7,551,153 downwards.
AGATTGTGACTATGATTTTTAACCTTTTTAGTTACGGGAATTGGCCTTCAGAGTGCAAGAACATTGCAGATCATTTTCTTACATTGTAGTTCGAAAAAGACATTTTTGTCACTCTTTTGTACACAGAATGTCTCATGTTATTATTTATCTATATTAGACGAATATAGATAAATAATAACATGAGACATTCTGTCTTCTCCTCTCTCGTTGATGTAGACTCTAATTTACATCATAGATACTAATTATATTTATTTTCATATCTTAATACAAATATTCACTTACCACGCACCGCTATCGCGTATTTTATTAAATAATGTATGTAATTATCTAATCTAAACAAAAGAATCTACTTGTACTTAATGAGGATTAACAACAAGGTGATTGCACTTGTTAGCACCTACCCACATTAATTATTTATTTAAAGTCGAAAAATTCTTAAAGCGAAAAATCCATTTAAAAGTGAAAACCACTGGATGGTTGGTGAAAAACAGTTCTATTAGAGTGCAGACCTTTTAGGGTTTATTAATAAATGTACCTATAATATTCATTAGAGCACTCACTCTGTTGCCGTTACAGCTTATACAATTAATGTTTATTTAGTCAAATTTGGTAAAAGCTTCCACTTTTTTTCGTTAATGCAAAGCATCCACGTTTTTTTTTATGGCATCTCGCAGGTAAACCTAAGCTACTTAACCGGGCTTTCCCGTGGATACTTTAATAAATGCCAGGGCAAAAAGCTTATAAACTAAGCGACTACACTCTAAGGGCACCCCTTGTGGGGTAAGGACCTCGGCTTAGGGCGTCGGTCACTGGGAGAGGGCAGCATGGGACAGGCTGGATCAGATCGTGATTATTTAGGGACGATTAGGGCGTCGGCCACTGGGGGAGGGCAGCATGGGACAGGCTGGATCAGATCGTGATTATTTAGGGACGATTAGGGCGTCGGCCACTGGAGGAGGGCAGCATGGGACAGGCTGGGTCAGATCGTAGGGACGAATTTGAAGCTGCAGGCTCTGCGGCGTAATTTCTCACTAGCAGCCTGGAGTCTGGATCTGTGCCTGATTGATAGCAACAAACTCGCCTTCTATTTTATGAAACTTAAACGGTAACTCGCGAAATTTGGATGTTAGGTAGGTATAGGTACAACTCTGTCTACCCTTCATGGGATACAGGCGTGATGTTATGTTGGATGTTATGTTCAGCGCCAAAAACAACGTAGGGATTATCAGTCAAAAGAAAGACAATCAAATAAAGACTACATTACCATCTTATAACAAATCTTAACTCGAGAAATCGAATCAGTTGTATTATGAGTAATAGATATAGCCGGATAAGTACTCGATTCTCGATTTAGGCTAATCGCAATGCTATACGTATCGATTTGAGGTCGATTATATCTCTTAGTATTGTGCGGGAACGACTGCTTGATGTATGATCGAGACATCGTTTAGGGACATATTTGGTATCTTGACGTGGTTTTCTGTTGTTCATTCATATAGTGCCGTGTGTGTGTGAGTTTGTGTGTGTATGTGTAGTGTGTGTAGTGGTGTGTGTGTGTGTAGTGTGTGTGTGTCGTGTGTGTTCGTATAGTGTAGTGTGTGTGTGTCGTGTGTGTTCGTATAGTGTAGTGTGTGTGTGTGTGTTGTGTGTGTAGTGGTGTGTGTGTGTAGTATGTGTGTGTTGTGTGTGTAGTGTGTGTGTGTGTTGTGTGTGTAGGGGTGTGTGTGTGTAGTGTGTGTGTGTCGTGTGTGTTCGTATAGTGTAGTGTGTGTGTGTGTTGTGTGTGTAGTGGTGTGGTGTGTGTAGTGTAGTGGTGTGTAGTGTATAGTATTCTATTCTATTCTATAGTGCTGTCTTTAAGGGTACTGTGTTATGATACTAGCCAGTAATAATAATACCAGCCTATTATTGTCCCACAGTAGAGCAAATGGCTCTTCTCATAAAGAGAAGGCACGAGCATTGGTTACCACACTTGCTCAGGACGGGTTGATGATTTTAGACTTATGTTTTACTAGCTGCGCCCCGCGGTTTCACCCGCATAAGTGTCGATCCCGTGGGAATGTCGGGATAAAAAGTCCAGGGTCCAGGGTGTCAGCTACCTCCATACAAAATTTTATCAAAATCGGTCCACCCGTTTGAGCGTGAAGAAGAAACAAACATATAAACACACACATTCACAAACTTTCGTCTTCATAATATAAGTGTGATGTTAAGTACTAGCTTTTATCCGCGGCTTCGCCCGCGTGGAGGTCGGAAATTATTCACAGAAACATTCAACCTCCCATTTCACCCTCTTACGGGTGGAATTTCGAAAAACCCTTTCTTAATAGATACCTACTCTTCACAAAGAACACACCATCCAAATTTCATGTATTTTACATGGAGCTACTGCCTATCTGACCTCCACAACCCAGTTACTGGGTAATACAATACCCCTTGGTAAAAATGATTGTCAGACTTTCGGGCTTCTGACGACCCGTAACTCGACAGTCAAAGGTCTACTATGACAGCCGGGACCAACGGCTTAGCGTACTTTCCGAGGCACGAAGGATCTTGGTATTTAAAGATGGTCACCCATCCATGGACCAACCGCGGCAAGAGTAGCTTAACCTGATCGATCGACCCGTGCGGCTGTTATTACTTAGCCATAAGTAAGGATACTGTTATGCCAAATTGTTTCGAAACGATTAGTCATGATTGTGGTTTTATTGGCAGGCAGTTTAATGCCTTCTACTGAGTTATGATGACGATAAGACATTAAAATGTACATAATTATATTATAGTTAGGTACAGACGCCAGCACATCAAGCTACCCGAAACTGTCAAATTTTCCCAATCAACTTTGAACCTTATGCTGTAGCGATAGAATTGAAAATCTATGGAAGCAATTTGACAGATTGTAGTAGCTTGATGTGCTGGCGTCTGTACATACATAATATTGGTAGGTACTAGAAACCAGAAAACCAAATGGATATTGCCATAATCCTACTAATATTATAAATTTGAAAGTTTTTGAAGATGTTTGGATGTTTGCTACTCAATCACGCATAAACCGTTGAACAGATTTGGATGAAAATTGGCACATAGATAGACCATTTCGTGGATTAACACATAGGATATTTTTTATCCCGATATTATCACGGGATCGAAACTTACGCGAGTGAAACCGCGGGCACTGCTAGTATGTAATAAGTATAGGTACTTATTACATACTAGCAGCGCCCCGCGGTTACACATTACGATGTTTGGAAGGTTCACATGGGAGCCATCATCATAAATTCTCATATAACCTTAAAAGTATTATCACCCCTCACCTGCAATAAATTTGATACATTTGCTACCCTTCAACATTTTACTGTCCTCTGTAAATATACTTAAACTAACGACATTATTTTAAATACTTTTTCTTTCTTTCTTTACATTTCATTTATCTCCTTGTCCACATACAGTTCTTAAAATCTATACTACTAATTAAAACTGAAGAGTTTGTTTGTTTGTTTGACCACGCGAATCTCTCGAACTGCCACTTGGATTTAAAAATTATTTTTCAAGTATTTTTAGCCCAATTCTTGACGAAGGCTTTATTTAGGCTTAAGAGTCTTAGTACCCGACCAAAAAATAAAGTAAGAATAAACGGTAAACGTAAACGAAGCAATAGCGCGGGGAGGCGATACGATGCGATAGGCTAGGTCGGGGGAACACTACATTTCACGCGGACGAAGCCGCGGGCAAAAGCTAGTACAGATGTTTTATGTGACGAAGTCCGTTTGGCTATGAATGTTATCAAGCGTGCACATGCACATTGTGATCAACAGAGACTCAACAATGGGTGAAGTAAAACGGTACACATTCGCGGAAATAGCCTCATGCGACGGCAGCAAGGGGCAGCCGCTGTGGGAGCGCGCTTGTCGGGATACGTCACTACTACAATCAAAGCCGAACGGACTTCGTGAAATAGAATATCTGTACAACAATAATGGAAAATGACCATCGTCTAGGACAGAACATTTTGGAATGACATCCCTTAGGTATCGAAGGGATCTCTTGACCTCCTTGAGAATGAAACTCGGTTAAGAAATAAGATGTTCCGGGGTTACGCAAATCTTTTTTTTTTGATCTTCGGTGTTGTTTTGACTAAATAGCATCGGTTCCCTTACTTTGGAGATGTGCAGTGAATTGATTGAATACATAGAGAAAAAATAGGTACCCTACTTTTGGAACAGTTGGGTAGAAACATAATAACAGTGGTAGAATTGAAATTAAGGAAGACCTGAAAAAATAAATAAACTGACCATTCATATTTATTGGATTGGATATTTATTGGATTGTGTCCTTTTATATCTATATAAAATTCAAAGTCCTGACTGACTGATACATCAACGCACAGCCTAAACCGCTGGTCCTAGAGACATGAAATTTGGAGGGTGTATTCTTTGTGAAAATTAGATATCCACTAAGAAAGGGTTTTTTGAAATTTCACCCCTAAGAGGGGAGGGTGAAATTTCACGCGGACAAAGTCGCGGGCAGAAGCTAGTTAGATATATTTTTCTTAGTAAGGCCGCTATCCCACTGGCGTTTTACGAGCGTTGACGTCAACGTCACGTCTGCGCAGGCGCGACGTTGACGTTGCGTCGTCGCGTGGCAAGCATTAACGTCCGCTGAACGCGACGTTAACGTCGCGCACATGTACCTATTGCCAAAAAACGCGACGTTAACGTTGCGCAGACGCGACGTCGACGTCGCGTTCAGCGGACGTTAATGCTTGTCACGCGACGACGCGACGTCAACGTCGCTTCAGCGCAACGTTGACGCTGCGCAGACGTTCGAGAGACGCCGACGCTCGTAAAACGCCAGTGGGATAGCGGCCTAACTAGTAAGTAGTTATGATAAACTTGAGTAAAATTAAAAAGGTCTTTTAGTCCACATTCGCACGGACGTACCTAAAAATATCGCGAAGGATCTTTTCGCCACTGGATCTTAAACGCACTGCTCAGCGCAGAGAGTTAAAAATCCAACAATGTTTTTTCAACGCGCTGTGATGCGTTCTATTGGAATCTCAATGCTCAGTTTAACACCGAGGGTTAAAAATCCAGTGCGCGATAAAATCCCATCGCGATAATATTTTACAGTGCGTGCCACGTAAGAAGAGACTTGACCCCGCCTCCCCCGCCTCTTTCCGCCGCCCCTATGACGTCCGGTCCCGTCCCGCACTCAGACCTCATACCGCTAAAGATACCTAAAATCGTGTTCTGCGCATGTCAGACCACGTGGTGTGTCAAGTCTCTTCTTACGTGGCACGCACTGTACATGCGAACGTGGTCTTATAATCAACTTGTCGTCACATTACCCTGTTATTGTCACGGAACTTAACCCAACATGTTATATTTACTTAAACCAGTCTCAAGTTAACATGCAAATCGTCAGTTTCCCAATGATGGTATGAATCAGTTTGCTGACTCAGGCACCGCATTCTCTCGTCTCAGGTAGCTAGCGGCCATTACTGAATCAGTGAGTCATCGGCAACTCGTCACTTCGACACTTTTTTCCATTTTTAATTATCTTATTTTTTTTTTTGGTATTTTTTAGTTTTATGCTATATTTCGATCTGTTCTTGGATCTGTTTTTGGTGTAACACATTTCAAATGTTTATAATAGGTGATTCTATAAACACATTTATTTGTACATAGGTAGACTTCACACCTCATGCCATTTAATCAAAATCTAAATACAAAGTAGATCATCCATTGCTCAAAAGACCATGTCAGACACTAATCTACATGGTCCTCACATGATCTGACCATTATGTCTGGACTTTTAAAAGAGACTATGCTTGTAAGTTCGTTTCAGTGTTTAGAAAATAATAGAATAGAAATACTCTTTGTTATCCTAGACCATAAATATTACAGATATGTATATGTAAATGTAGATATTTTACAAGGGGTGACACGATGGCCGGTTTTTTTTTTTATTTCATCTCAGACGTACCGACAACATCTAGTTTTTAAAAGAATATTGACGTGTAAAAGTGTTTGTATAAATAAATCTATTTACAGAAATAAATATTACCACTATTTAGAAATAGTAGATTTTGCTTTTAAGTACCTACCCAAGTGCACATTTTGTAAAAAGAGACATTTTTTTAGAATAAAAAACCAGCCAAGTGCGTGTCGGACCACGCACAATGAAGGGTTCCGTAGCTGGAATGAATTTACCACTTTGTCGGCGTGATGCCAAATTATAGCTTTCTAGTATTAAGAGTCTCTGAGCTAAACTGCGAACCAACGGACGGACGGACAGGCGGACATAGCGAAACTATAAGGGTTCCTTGTTGACTACGGAACCCTAAAAACTAAACCCATACTAGGTACATGTATTAATTAGGTATACCTAACTACTTAATATTGGCATCTTACATCTTATGACGGAAACACTTTCGAATATTTTAAGGTCATGGTGACTCATCCAAACGTTACGGATACGGTTAGTAGGTACCAATAGAACCTCTTCCTTGTGTACCTACTCAACAGTTAGTCACGATACTGGCTAGAGATTTACCGGAAATCAAATATTAATATTTAAAAGAGTGTCCATGGAGTTTCTTGCCCGTTCTTCTCCATAGGTACCTACGCTTTGGAATGGGCAACTAGCTTCATATTTTCTGACTGACCGACTTTTTAACAATTCAAAAGTGCCTGTAAATGGTTTAATTGAAATAAATGCTTGTGAGTTTGAGTTTAAATATAGGTTTGTTTGTTCAAGTGGATAGGCACTGTGGGGGTCCAGATGGGAGCTTCACAATTATAATTAAAAATCTTTAACTTGTATAACAAAACTACCTTATTAAAATATTTGACACTTGCTTGAACGTTCGAATGGAACACACCGGCAATTATAACCAGCCTGTTCTGCTAAAGGTAAGTAACCTCTACATTACCTACCTATAGGTACTTATTGCGTAAACAATATTCATATACATATTCAGTGTTGGTACATAATATATTATTATTAAACATTCTTGTCACACTAATAAAATTAAAGGCGAAAGTTTGTGAGTGTGTTTGTATGTTTATTACTTCTTCACGCAAAACCTACCGAATGGATTTGGATGAAATCTGGCACACAGATAGTTTATAACCCGGATTAGCACATAAGATTTTTTATACCGATATTCCCACGAGATCAACACTTATGTGGGTGAAACCGCGAGGCGCTGCTAGTTAGGTATAATTATAAAATAAATAAATAATAAACAATTTATTTCTGGCGACACAGGCCCAAAGATAAACATACATACATACCTTAACTTCAACATGTGTACATTTTTGTTCAAATAACATTTGTGAAAATAAAATGTTCTTATTTATGCTGTATAAAATGTTATTGTAAATTATGTTAAAATAACAGTAGGCACGAGTTATTTTAACGAAAGTTTTCCTCATCAAAGACCGAAAATTCGCATTTTTTTTAAAGCTTTTTCTTTATGTAGAGGTTCGAGTTATTATATTTTCAATACGTTAAGAAGTAGTAATGTAGTCTTAAGGCTCCTGCAAACAGACGCGACGCGAATCGCGTGCGACACAAAGGCACCGCTCGTTGCGCGACTTGCGGTGCCTTTGTGTCGCGTGTCGTGTCGCGCCTGTTTGAAGGAGCCTTTATACGAATGCGAGAACTTTTCTTTCTTTGAATTATTAACCATAATTTTATGTTAATTGTTTGAAGGCGGTTTAGCATGAAATAAGCGGGCTATCTCCTGCTTTAGAAGAGAAAATTCTTATGTTAAGAAAGAAAAAAAGAAAATAAAGAAAAAAAAATTGACCCAGGTTAAGTCAGGCACACAATATTCACAGATAATTACCTATCATGAGTAACTTGTATGAAGAAAAAAATATAAGACTAATTCTGCTCAAAGATTTTTCCGTCTTCCTTTACAAAGTAGAGACCATAAAACGACAATACATGAAAATAATTGTAATACATATGTAATACATAAATAATGCATATGAGTATTTTGGAACTATCAAATATATCCTAACATCGAAATTAAAAAAAGTGTTTTTTTTTTAAAACAAAAAAAAACTAATTTATTAATGATGAGCCCACTAAGGATTTTTCCAATCTTTGACTAGCTACAATAGTGACTAAAATTGGATAAATTATTTGTTTGAATTTTCTTAAGTAGACTGGAAACGTCTTTAGATAAAAGCAGAATAGAATAGAATAGTCAAGAATACTCTTTATTATGTACACCATATAAATTACAGACATAAATAAGCAGTTTCATTTATTGTCGTCTCCCCCTTGTGCTATATAAATTACTAGCTTCTACTCGCGACTTCGTCCGCGTTAAATATCGGCCCGCGACTTCGACCGCGTAAAATATCGGCCCGCGACTTCGTCCGCGTAAAATATCGGTCCCGCCCATCCCGTCGCATCACATCGACTGCCCGCGCTATTAAATCATTTTCGCTCAGCATTCTTTCTGCCTTTTTGTTATTGCTCAGCTCCTAAGGGCCCTAGCGTAGTGTTAAGTACTGGCTCAATAATTGGGTTATCAAACGCAAAAATATTTTTTCAAATCCGACTGGTATTTTCAGAGATTAGCGCGTTCAAACAAATAAACAAATTCTTCAGCTGTATTTTTATTATTAGAGAATAAGCAGTTGAGATGAAAGACGAAGTTTGAAGAAGAATGTTTTTTTTTTTTTTTTGTAATCTTGTTATGAGCAACTTTACAACTACTCAATACTCAATACTTTATTGCATTCCATAATGTGTACATAGTAAATGGTTGGTATTTTAAAACATTGAATCAATTATGGACCCTGTCGGGCACAGCAAAGTTAATTTTTTATAGGAGAGAGGATGAAGGCGCTTGTTATAAAAAAAAAAGAAAAATAACAATAATAATAATATGAAATTAAAATAAAATTAAAATAAATTAAAATAAATTAAAATAAATTAAAATAAATTAAAATAAATTAAAATAAAAAATAAAAAAAAAATAGTATTAAAATAGTATCAATAAATAGTATCATTTGCTGTTATGGTATTTATATTTTATTTAAGTAAGTATTTGGTTTTAAGTTTTATTTATATATTGCACGATTTACATTATTAACATTATAAATTATAATAAACTAAATATTTACAATTTTATTGAGTCTTGTAGAATGTTTTATTATTAATTGCGCGCTGTTTAGCATATATTAATTTTTTAAAATGACATTAACTAAACACAAAGCTAGTATGTAACCAGGTGAAATACTGCAGTAGTATTGGTTATTATAGGTTTAATTAAATACTGCTGACGATGACACTTTTGCGGTTTTGATTCGTTTTTGTTTTCTACAACGATTTGGATCAAAATGTACCTACCTAAGAAATGAAAGTCAAAGTGAAACCCATTACTTGTGTGATGCACGAACGACTGTCGTGATTCCGTGACGAGCTTTTATCAGTTCGACATACCCCATGACTAATTAGCAGAACATTAAAAATCTGTCCGCATCTAGTAAAATTTCGTGTTTTTATCAACAGCTGCTGATGTTAAGCGGAAAACGTCAGGGTAGCCCGCGAAATTTTCTTATGTTTTTGTGCAATTTGCAGGTCAGTGTCATGTAGAATGTTGATTAAAATATGATCGTGAGCGTAACAAATCTGACTTTACGGAATTATAATCATTAAAATCATAAATGCAAACCTCTAAGTTCATAAAATCCAATTCAATGACAATTTCATGAAATATGAATCAATAGGAATACTTAATATGAACTTAGGGTTGTATTGATTAATATTATTCTGTAAATACATACTTGTTAAGCTCGAGAATCATATTTTGTTCAACATACAACCTAACATTGACCTGCAAATTGCAAAAAACTAAAGATTTGAATTTCGTGGGATGCCTAGCGCATCCCCCTGAATTAAACTCTCAAACTAGATGTTACAACTGTTACAGTAAGATTCACATCTGACGAAGTGCGTTGTTTGTTACACACCGGCGCACTGAATTGCATTTTGCAACTTTATAATTGTTATAAAGGATGTCACCAAAATCTGCCCAAACGAAGTACCGTGGTACGGTACACTTAGTGGCATAAAATAAATGAATAATATTGCAATAATATTTTTTCTTATGAATACCCGGGGACGAGAATAAAATAACTTTTAAGGTAACAAAAAACACGCCATTTTGGCACCCTTTCATCGGCCCAACTACCTTACTTATTTAAAAAACTATCAAGTTGATAGTTGTCTGCTGTCGGCAGCCACACCATTATTGTTTCACATTTGTTTCGTTTCGAATTATATATTATTAATAATTATATAGTACCTACTAGCTGACCCGGCCACGCGTTGCTGTGTGTATTCCTGCTTTATTTGGAAAATAACCCAATTGTTGTTAAACAGAAATTATCAAAAGGAAAACAAAACAAAAGTCAAAACCCCAAGCGAATGGGAATTACTCATAAAAAGCACTTATGTAATTTCACGTACCTACTCAAATATCATTGAAATACGTACTACTCGTACATATAGATTTTGGGTGTTTCCTATAGGACATTTTCAGTAGCACCCGGATTCTTCAATTGTGCCCGATTTCTGGCAATAAACCATACCATACCATGCAACAGGAGTCATGTGATATCATCATGTCATACAGTAATTGCGTAACACACAATCAATCACAATAAAAAAAAAAAAAAAAAACAAAAAAAAGCCCTATCCTACCATACCATACCATGCAACAGGAGTCATGTGACATCATGATGTCATACAGTAATTGCGTAACACAGAATCAATCACAATCTGAAAAAAAAAACAACAAAAGAAGCCCTATCCTACCATACCATACCATGGTATGGTATGGTAGGATATGGTATGATAGGACTCCTGTTGCATGCAACAGGAGTCATGTGACATCATAATTGCGTAACACACAATCAATCACAAACTGAAAATAAAAACAAACAAAAAAAGCTCTATCCTACCATACCATGCAACAGGAGACATGTGACATCATGATGTCATACAGTAATTGCGTAACACACAATCAACCACAATCTGAATCATTTTGAAGGATATTGCTTCATATGTTCGAAAAAATTGTCTCCTCAACAACGTAAATAACGCAATGAATGTTGTTGAACTGTCAAAATGAAAGCCATTGCTACTGTTATTTTGTTGAGCAATTACACCGGAGAGTTAAGGCTCCTACAAACAGGCGCGACACGCGATATAATCGCGCGCGACACAAAGGCACCGCTCGTTGCGCGACTTGCGGTGCCTTTGTGTCGCGTGTCGTGTCGCGCCTTTTTAAAGGAGCCTTTAATGGATGGTCGAAATCAGAATAACTTTTTTTTTGCAATAATCGCCAATACATAATGTAAATATTGGAGAAGCAACCGTGACAATGTAAGCTATATTCTCTCACTCCTTTTTAATACAGCAAACTTTCAGGAACATAATCAACTTATAATGCTTCCACTGCTGAGAGACAGGCAGTCGATTTTGTAAAAATCTCACCGTGAAAACTTAGGTGAAGTGAGTTTGTTTTTGCTAGAAATTGACACTATTGACAGCTCACTCCACGCCCACTTGACCAAAGTTTTCACGGTGAGATGATTACAGAATCGCACTGCTGGCCTCCTCTCGGTGAGAGGGAGTGGGCTGTAATCCACCACTCGGGCCCAGTGCGGGGTGATAGATGTCACATATTATTATTAATTACGAATTTTTGTTTCTAGGACGGTGCACGATGTTTTCCTTTACCGTTTTGAGAGTATTGGTGATGAAAAAATTTATAAAAAGTAAAGCGCCTATCTGGGTTCGAATCTACAACCTACAACTCTTAAGTCGTCGCCATTTCTTCCACCACTGTTCCTGTCGGGAACCTCAGGCAGAAAACAATTTCATATTGCCACGGCCCACGAACCTAAGTGTAAATCCGGGGACGGATGACACGAAGCGTGCCCGTAACCATTCTCTTCCTACACTCATAAATCAAAGATTACTTTATTGCCTGATTCATAACAGAGGGGACAGTATCTGTGATCAGTGTAGGTGGCGAGCAACGACCGACAAATTGGTACTAATGCAATCATTATCACTGGCACAACACCTATACGCACTTTATTGTTCAATATGGTAATGTAATAGATATGCTTTGGGAGATACGCTCGCAAATATATTGAAGTAAAATAATTTACAGATGGCATATCTAAGTATTTACTTATAAACTATTTGCAATAAGTAATCAGAGCGTTAGGCCAGTGGATAAGTTTTCTCAGATAACACAAGAGGATACTCTGCACCTTCCTCTAGTCGTATAAACCTATATGAAAGAAAAGAAAAAAATAAAGAAAATTTGTTTATTCTGCACAAACAAAAACGCACATTGCAAATAAAAATTAAAAAAATATTTAAAAAAAGACATAAAATACACACACACACACACAACGTAGTCAAAAGCCTCGTATTCAAGCTTAGAAAATGTTGACAATTGTATGTATGTGTGTGTTGTATTGTGTGTTGTATTGTTGTTGTATTGTTGTTGTGTTGTTGTTGTATTGTGTTGTTGTTATATCGAGTAATTGAGTCTCAAATTTCAATCATTTCATAAGCAAAATCAGCCTATAATGTACTGCCTTCTATCTGTGAGACCGTCTACCACGCGGGCCCATTGCGGGTTGGTGGATGTCATGTGTCGTCTAATTTTTGGTTCTAGAACATGGCGGTTTCCTCACAATGTTTTCCATCGACGTATTGAGGGCATAAATTGGCAGTAAAGCGCATGAATGATCTTGAACCATCACATTAAAATCGTTTTTTTTACAAGAGCTATTTGCGTAGGCGCTTCCTCTATTGAACAATGGACATTATCCACTTATTGTCGCTCTAAATTGGTTAATTGTCGGTGCAACGGGATCTCGTGGGTATTTAAATTAAAGCTATAAAGTGAGTGATGACATAAGAGGGTATGAGGATTGTAACGAGATCAGAATTGATGCTTTGCAGCTATCTATGTATACTAATATTAGAGTAACTGTCTGTCTTTTACATTTTCACGCCTTAAGGCTCCTTCAAACAGGCGCGACACGACACGCGACACAAAGGCACCGCATGTCGCGCAACGAGCGGTGCCTTTGTGTCGCGCGCGATTATATCGCGTGTCGCGTCTGTTTGTAGGAGCCTTTAATGTCTGAACGGATTTGAATGAAAGGCATACGGACAGACCATGGCCCGGAATAGGGCATAGAATACTTTTTTCTAGGTTCTCAAGTTCCCATGAGATAATTTCCGACCTACATGCGCGCGAAACCGAAGGAAAAAAGCTAGTTTAAGTACTTAGGTATATGTTTAAGCGTATTTAGATAGAACACTGCAGCCCTGAGTACTATCTGTATGTAGAATTAAATCTTTTGCAGTTTCGTTAAAATGTACAGACGCCAGCACATCAAGCTACTCCAATCTGTCAAATTTCTTTAATAGATTTTCATCTTTATCGCTAAAGCATTTTTTTTTTCGCTTCGCTCGATTAAACCTAATTTTTTTTTGGTCTAAAATGTAGGTCTCAATTAACTTTCCAATTAAGACGTTTCACTTTTCATTTCCAATCTAACATTTTGTCCTAGACTTGTAATATCTACCAACCCGCACTGGGCCCCCGAGAAAGATTACGGCCCACTCCCTCTCGAAGAGACGAGGCCTGTATCCCAGGAGTGGGAACATTAGGCTTATTCCCGAAATCCCCATCGACAAAGCCCCACCAGTGGGGATTGTTATTTTTTTTCAGAAATCCCCATTAGTCAAATGACCAGCCTAGTGGGGATTTTTGAGGCTAATTAATTAATAATTATTATTAAAATGCTTTTCATTATTTAATTTCGCGGTTGTATTTAGTGATGTCACGTAGTTATGTGTATTCAAAGAGTATGTTGGTTACATAATGTCACCATAATTGTTTACCAAGAACTCTCTTACTAATTTCCCCGCCGAATTCAAGCTCCTCTGTACCGGATTTCATTACGAGAATTGAACTTCTAACGCCTACGTATCATTAGCAGTTGAATGGAACGTTGCCCTTTCCTCTTATGAAATACAGTACTACACGTATGTAGGTAGCTTTGAGCTTTCAACGTATAGGATCTGTAACGCTTTCACTGTCACACTTTCATATAAAGGCCCCTACAAACAGGCGCGACACGCGATACAATCGCGCGCGACACAAAGGCACCGCTCGTTGCGCGACTAGCGATGCCTTTGTGCCGCGCGCGATTTTATCGCGTGTCGCGCCTGTTATAAGGAGCGTTAATTATATACATATTTCTATTATGTTTTCGAATCTATACTACTAATACATACATAGAAATGTGGTCCATATACCAAATTAATCTTATTTTTATGGGTAATATAATCCTTTTCCGGGCTGTTAAGGCTCAACTGACCCTAATGTATTAATTACCGAACCGAGGGCTAAAAAAAATAAGATTATTAATCAAACCTGAAAAAGAAGAAGGAAATACCTATAGGTACTTACTTAAAGTATCTACTCGTTCGTACCTATCTAATAAACGGAATTTACTACCTACAATATATCTAACGTTTCAATTGCTATATTTTTTTAAGTTCCACAAGCTTAGTTTATCTCCATATTTTTATAAATAATTCGAAACTCTTACATACATATTGTCTCCATGATTTAAATTGTTAGTGATTTCAATTCTACTTAAAAAAATCTGTCACCTAATCGAGTCGCTAAGAGCCTATGATACTCAGGGATAATGTAGCTTCGTATTAGTGAAAGAATTTTCGAAATCGGATCAGTAATTCCGAAGATTACCCCCGACATACAAACTCACAAAGGAGATCGCCCATTTTGTTCGGCGACATGGGATAAAAAATAAAAAGTCGGCTGCCAGGAATGAATTACATTTTATTTAAATGGTAGCAGGTAGTAGAAACATCTATTTGTATGGTGACAACGCTGTAATGAATTTGAGAACAAAGATATACAACGATCTTATCTTTCAATCCACTCCCAAATATTTAGAGATAATATTATATAAAATAAAACAAAAAAATCTGACAACCAGTCTTACCAAGGGATATCGTATTACCCAGTAACTGGATTGTGGAGGTCAGATAGGCAGTCGCTCCATGTATAATACTAGTATTCAGCTGCATCCGGTTAGACTGGAAGCCGACTGCAACATAGTTGGGAAACAGCCAGGCAGATGATGATGATGATATATCCGAATGCAAGTTGTTCTCGACTTTGACGTCTTAATAAATAATAATAATAAAAATGTGTAAGTGCTTTAAAAATAAGTAAGTATTATATTATTGTAAAGTAGTAACAGTAAGTATTATATTAATAAGTAAGTAGTATATTATTATTGATGGCTGCCAAAAAAATATATCCCAGAATGGGTGATGTCCTTTACCTCCTTTTTGCTAATTTTATCTTCTAAGATCGAAAACGGCGAAAAAAAGCAATGGCATAGAGATTTTCCTAACCTAGTATTTTATGATGAGATAGGTAGATACTGTAATATCGCCCAACTCGAAAAACCTGTATTTTTAGAATAGCGAAAATAAACACACGGGTTTGTTAATCAGTCTTTATTATTACACTATTTTTATATTATTACATACTTTTTTCTTTTTACATACTTGAAAAGCTTACAAAAAAATATATGTTTTAATACGCCGGTTTTCAATTTTCATGAAAAACAACCTGGAGATTCCTTTTTCGAGTTGTAACCCTATTTTATCGGAGGTGCGATATTAAATTACGGCCACTAGAAAGAAAGAAAATACATTTATTTAGCACAGATTATGAGACACACAATACACCAGATAGTTAGATAATAGTCGTACATCAGATAAAAAATAAGATAAAAATAAAAAGTGCGATATTACCAGGAAAGTGTGCCTCACGGCTGCGCCAAAAAGGCCCAGTTCAGCATAAATGCCAGACACTAAAGCTGTTAGTAAAAGGCGACATATCCGTGACAAAACAGGACACAAGATATTACATCCAAAAAACTTTCAACGACTGTATAAAGACGCCCAAAGAAGAGAACAATAAATTCTATGACCGTGAAAGCGTGGTAAAACAGGCTGTGCTGTCCTGGAATTTTCTGAGTAATGAGATAAATGTAAAGAACTACAGAACTACACTTTAGTTCTTACCCTCGGTAGGCACTAAAGCTACACAATTACAGGTAGATATTGTTAGGGGACTGTGTGGTCCCAAAACATTCGGGAGTTTCCGTCTCCATTACCGTATGTAAAAACTCACTGAATTATCATAAAGTTAAGGCTTCTACAAAGTACAAACAGGGCCGACACGCGATAATATCGCGCGTGACACAAAGGCACCGCAAGTCGCGCAACGAGCGGTGCCTTTGTGTCACGTGCGATTATATCGCGTGACGCGCCTGTTTGTAGGAGCCTTTAAGCAAAATATTCCATATAGGGTTGTTTGATATAAGTATGTATTAAGTTTCGTAATACACATATAACGTACCTACATTTGAAATAATTTCTTTACGAATAATGATCATTGTTCTCGTAATTCTGACTTTCCATACCTAGAAAAGTATTAGGTACCTACAAATTGATGCAATAAGACATGTACAGACGCCAGTACATCAAACTATGACAGCTCACTCTAAGCTCACTTCACCAATAATTTGCACGTTGTTATTTCTACAGAATAGAACGGCTGGACTCAATCTAGTTTCAGTGAAACTCACGCGAGTTAAAATAGTAGAACATTCTAAAAACAAGACCACAATGTTATCCATTAGCTCATGTAGTTTCTAAACTTGGCTCCTCGTCGTGGAGCTAAAGTTGTTCTTTCTGAAGTAATAGCTCTCAGAGGAGTATTTAGATAAGTCGTATCGATTAAGTGTAGCACCTGCCCACTCAAAAGATGGTACAGAATCCCATACCATCAATGGTCCCATATAGGTAATGGGAGAAAATAGGCGCACGCACACATACAGCTAGCGCAACTCCACAGACGTGGTCGGTATCGATATTTAAGGCTCCTTCAAACAGGCGCGACACGCGATGAAATCGCGCGCGACACAAAGCCACCTCAAGTCGCGCAACGAACGGCCCCTTTGTGTCGCGCGCAATTATATCGCGTGTCGCGCTTGTTTGTTGGAGCCTAAATCTATTTTTGTTGTCTTTTTGTGGTATAAATAAAATATACTAAGAGAGTTGTTGTATTTCTGGCAACAAATAGCTATCCTTCATAGCTATTCACAACCACTCGATACGCTTCCGTACCGTATCGAACATCAATTAATGTTATCGTAGGAGTCTTCTAAACGCTGCTGTTCACAAGTGCAAAGTTCGAAAATTTTGTCAGTTTTAATCAAATAGATATAGAGGTATGAGGAACAGGGTGTAAAGTTCACTCATACTCTATAGAAAAGGGAGGATCCTCCAACCAGACGGGTGTTGTGTCTGGCGGGCAACTGCCCGTTGATTCATGTCGGGCCGTCGCGTTGTATCTATGCTAGTTGCGCGGTAAACTCTGCTTGCGCGATGCAGGATTTTGCATGACGTCAGTATGACGCGTTGTTTGCATCTGACGTTGTAGATACCGCTACATAGATGACGGCTATTCTTTCGACAGCTGATTGCTGTCGGGGGCAAGGCGAATCAGGTTATCGAAATGTGTCATCTTCGATACGATAGTCTGTCGAATGGTTGTGAATAGCTATGCGGTACCGTATATATTAAAAGGTGGAGTCCTAATTTAAGTTTGCTGGAGCAGAAAAAATATCCTGAATAAATGAAAAGTACCTAAGACCTTTCCATCAATACTCAGTCTACTTGAAGTAAAATATTATTGACCCAATAAAAATAAGCTTAAAACACAATAGAATCACAAAACTGGTTTCAAATGAAAACAGCTTTACTAGAACATTGCCCCGAAGCCGCAGAAAAACAGGCTTTCTTATATTTTCAACCAAAGAAAAACGAAACATAAGTATTTACCCGAAGATATTTCTGTTTTTTGTACAAATAATTCGACGTGTTTTAATTTTTTTCGATTATTTCCGGGTTGTTGTTGACGTTTTGTGTAATAGGATCAAGTGGCTTGCTTTTGACAGCTGACATGAAGGAAATGAAGTCTAAGATGTTTATGTATATGTTTAGATGTTGGTGTTTATGTTTTTTAGATGTTTGTGTTACAATGTAAAAAGATCCATCACGAGCCGTCAACAACGCATTCTGTACATCAAACAAAGTAACATTGTACAAAAATAATTGCTGGGAAATGACTTTTATTTTTGGTGTGAAAATTTTTTGCTTACAGAGTGCGCAATGTAACACACGCAAAAAAAACATTGTGCTCATTGGTGCATGGGACAGGGGTTGTAGGGGTATTTAAAGTTGTTATAACATTAAAAACTGGTTTTCGTAAAAAAACGTCAGAAAAGTTGGAATTTTGACCATCCGTAACCAGAATCCCAGGTTTCCAGGTATGGTCCAGTACATAAAAATATTAGAACGAGTTTTAGTACAAGTGACTTTCGGCATCGTTCGATGTCTTTTTACATCCGTTATTTATTTATTTATTCAAAATTACGTAAATAACACCTTATCAGCAGGTATAACGCCAATGCAATGTTGCTACCACAAAGATACACATACATCAAACTTACATTGACTACCTAACTATGAAGCCAAGGCGAAAATTCATGGGATTCGAGAAAACCCAATTTTTATGCATTTTTTAACATTTCCCAGAATTTGTCCCAAAATATCACTTTTCTATATACCTACTCTGAAACTGAATGGCCGTCATTACTATTCCATTGGGTACCTAATACTTTAAAAAACCTTTAGATATAACCAAATTTTCTAAAACACCAAACAGAAGTTTATAAACCATTTTCAAAAATCATCTACGTACATGAACTTTGACACCAGTTATCTCAAAACTTTAGTATGACATTAAGCGCGCGAATTACGGGGAAGACATTTTCATTTAATCAGCTACCTAACGAGGTACAAACGTTAAAACAATATTCGGAGGTGCCGATGAAACAGTCGAAGGAATACGTCAAATTACAAGTCATCCTGAATACAAATTTTCTTCAGCTATGTTCAGAGTAAGTTGCTAAAAGCTATATTCCTTATGTTAATAGATAATGCTTTTACCTATCGATATGGTGGATATGTGCGTTTTTGTTTGTGCAGAATAAACTAATTTTCTTTCTTTCTTTCTTTTTTTCTTTCTATATGGCTAATCATTTTGAGAACGCGGTATAATACTTAGTCCCGTTACCCAACTCTCTGATTTTTTTTTAATTTGTATCTTTTAACAACTCATTATTGACTGGCTTCTTGGCTCTTGCCATAGGTACTGTATTGGTCTATATATATATACAGCCAGTAGTGTCAGTCTATACATATAGCTTTATAGAGGATCGTAGACCACACAGGAAACATATTACACAAACATTTAATACGATTCTTTCCAAAGTTTCAATGAGTGCATTATCTTCAACGCTCGTTAAGTGGTCCAAATTGGCGCTGGAGCAATTCAAACAATTGTAGCATAGGCGCCGGCGACGCTAAGCTGGCGATAATTAGACGCCATTTTAGTTTCGTTTCTTTGGGCGTGAATAAATGTTGCAGTACGTTTGCATTTACACTGTCGTTATGGAAGTACTGTTTAGCAACATGAGCGTTTGGAGTTTCATTTTGGTGAACCGTAACTTTAAAAGTAGTAGTCGCGAGCTAGAACTCACTGGTGGTCATGGCCAAAAAGCACGCTGTCTCACCTGGCTTCGTGTACGACAGAGCTAGTATCAGTGATGATCAGTTAGACGCTAGTCTACACGAATAACGTCTAGTTCTCACGCACAGAAACACCGATCCGAACTGATAGGAGCGTAGAAAAATTTCCAAAAGTGCTTCGGAATATCGAATTTTATAAAAAACCACAGTATAAATCAATTACAAATAAAGTTTATTGAACTCTTCGATAACTGAGCTTTGTCGGTACGGACTTGGTTTTGAAAGATTTCAAAGTTCTTTTATTACTTATTTACACCCAAAGTTACGTTAAAAATAGAAAGAAAAACGAATCTTTGTTGGCTCATAACTTCTTTTTATTTTACTATTCTGTTTCTGTACAGGCAAAATTAATAATAATCCAAAACGATATCATATTTAACTTTGGATGCATAATGTCAAACAGTGGAGTAATACTCTCCCGAATTTTTTATGGAAAAAATATCTTCTAGTGGCACCTAAGAGGGCCTGGAACGAACTTTTAATGCCTGTAATGTCACTTTCCAACGCTAGATAATTATATCCGAGGAATAATTTTGAATTTTTGACAGTTCTTCCATACAAAATCTGCCAGACGTCAATTTTATTCCACGAATATAAATTATCTGTCGATTGAAAAATCAGGCCTTAATAGATAACTGTGCTGCTTGGGATGGTTGCGCCACGCCTTTAACTCACTAGGCACTGGTGAAGAGCGGGCGTTTTGGGGAACTGTAATTTTGATATTTCAAAACAGCTGATTCCCAGCCTAATTTGAATAAATGACTTTTAATTTTCATCCACTCGGGAGAAGAATTCGAATGGCAAACGGCGTTAGTTTGTACTAGAATTGAAACAACGCACAGTGTTATTATTGCCCCGAAAAACGGACATCCCCTTTTTATTAACTAATCCGATAGAACAGATTATTTAGAAAGTAAGAGTAAAATACCCGTGTGCCAATTTTACACCAAACACGAGTAAAAAAATTTTGTTTTTTTTTTTACTTTTTCTAAATTAATTAATTACAAAAAAAATACGCATTATTTTACCCCTTTCTTTATTATGTGTAATAATACTATATTAAAGATAATTATGTGATATGTTTTTCGACGCCCTGTAACTCTTTTTGATACTTGTAAATATTTTTATTTCTATTATAGAGTTAGTGTGTTAATTGTAATAAATCATGTATCTTGTAATAACAATATATAATATGTGAAAAAAAATACAAAAGGGTACTAACTAGTACAGATGTAAAGGAATATGGTTTTTTTGTGTTTTTAGATTTTGATTTATCATGGTTGTATCTTTGCTTAGTTGGATTCAATATTTATTGTAAATAATGTTTAGACCCCAACCAATCACTTAAAAAAAAACCGCATCCAAATCTCGCGGTGTTTAAGAGTTATTCACTTCTAAATTTTATTCTGATAATTTTGATTTTAGGGTCATCACTTCACAAAAAACATTATTTTTGTTTATAGATTTTAATTTTATGTTGAATTTTATTTATATCATAGAATAATACACATATACATATTTACGCCCACTCCCACAAAATACAAATAATATTCTTAAATCTTTTTATTATTTTTACATCGGACAAAAATACAAACAATAGTACATTTTGATACAAGTGGAGAAAGTTTGTTATTGTATTCGAGGCGGAATTATAATGAATGTTTTTGAGCCGAGAACTGCAATAACAAATGTCCACGTGTATCAAACGACGTTTTTCAATACACTTTTGAAGAATTAAAATAAAATAACGAAAAATATTTTTGTCATGAATTAAGAAACTATGATTTTAATTTTCTTTTTTTTTTCGAGCTTTGCATTCGCCAGGTTGAAGGAGAGGCAAAGGTATGAAGCCGTTAAACAGCCTAATATAAAAAATAGATTAATTTTATGCTTTTGAATTCAGTACACAAATAAATATTAATTTGTTAAACACAACTAAAGTAACTAATAGTTTCTAATAATCATGTTTATCTATGATATTCTATTTATAAACACAATTTGAATTTTCACAAAATATTTATGCCGGAAAGACGCGTAGTGCTTTGCCGAAATTAGAAAAAAAAACAATCACCTGAGATTAAGCATTGAACCAATTTGAACTAAGTATAGGTATAGTTATCTGTGGCAATTTTCATTCCCGCACACGTGCGGGAAAATGGAAAAAACGCACACGTGTGAAATACATTGCATCTTATACCTAATCGTAGTGCGTTATGGACCAGTTTTCGAGGAAGTGTATTGAAAAGTTAATTACTTATACTATATTTGTTCATAGTCAAAGTCAAAGTCAAAGTCAAAGCATTTATTTCAAATAGGCACATAAAAGGCACTTTTGAACGTCAGAAATTACAAAAAATAGAATTGATTCTAGTCGCCCATTCCAAAAGGTAGTTTTCGTATGGAGAAGAACGGGCAAGAAACTCCACCGTTACTCTTTTAAAATATTTTACAAAATTTTGCATACATTAATTATATAATAATAATATGTGAACACGATGCACCTAAAATAAAATTACTATACCACAATAGGTAAAAGACATAAAAATGAAACCATGACATATAAATAAATTATCTGATAGATACATGGTGCTCACATATTTACAAACATGGTAAAAGTAAACGATTTTCATAAAAAAAAAAAAAAATTACAAGTAATAAGTCAGTGTGTGAGTTAAAGTAGTTACAGAATGTAAATCAATGTCAAAAAAAGTATAAATTTACAATTAAATTAGCAACCAGTTTGATTTTGTCTAGGCTCCAGATTGTCCTATGGAGCAGGACCAGCATGTTTCCAAGCGTTCATGCTTTATTGCATGTCAAGCCAAGTTCAGAGATAAACAGGGTGAAGTACACCTTACACGAACCATTTCGAGCTACTTTAGACCACCTAAAACTATTAAACCTACCTTCGTTAAAGCAAAACTCTCAACAAACAAATACATACTTTGAATACTTGCCAAATTGCATAATCAGTAGCAAGGAACTTAATAAACTCTCTTTTACCTCCTTAGAACTTGGTACTCATTTAGGTTTCTATTTTATTATCGTGTAGGTACTTTGTACCGAACTCGGCCCTTATTGTTTTTGGTGGGACAAAGTTCATTTTTTACTTATTATCGCACAGCCTGAAACACTTGGTCGAAAAACTTGAAATTTTTAAAGTAAAATACTAAATATTTACAGAGTTCAGTTGCTTAAGTACCTTCTTTAATTATCATTTTCCGTAGGTAAAACTTCAGTGCTATCGTCATTCCACCCTTCTATAAGATTTTGCATAACGTCTTCTTCGTCAGTAAGCTGTCGCTATCTTGGGCCGAAACATCTTCCTTTGGTATTTCGTACGGTTTTAATAACTGGAGAACGGCAGGTGGTAATGGCATCTTTCTCAATTTTTTTTTTGAAGTGAAAACTTCTTTAGCGGCGCTGTGTACTTTTTTGGAATGGGTAAAAACTTCTAAATTCGCGTCAGGTCACGTGACCCTGATCGTAAGATTCGTAAGACGTAAAACCGTAGACAGAGAATACTATAGACGCCTGCAAAGCGTGTCGCAGAAAGAGACAAAACAAAAATACGTCACATATTTAGGGTTACCGTGTGAGGAAAAATTTACCCCACAATTTATGAAAGTGGAAGAGAAAGCTTGAAAGTGACTGATAAATCGATTATCATCGGTATAAGCATGTGATGTATGGAAGAAGACATGCTCCTGAACTCAAATAAATTGCGTTAAGAGCAGGAGAGAGTGACGACGTATGATGATGATGTGATTCTAAATACCTGCCATTCCTTAGATGATAGTAGTATCTGGCTTTGTGAGTAAATAATACAACAAATTTATTTTTAATTAGCTTTATTAATTAGATTGATTGCCCTTTAAATAAAACAAGCTTCGCATAAATGTTTCAATTATTTTTCTTCTTTTTATTTAACATTTTTTATGTCTGCTGCAAATTTTTGATGACGGTTTTGGTGTCCAATCTGTTCGTCCTGTAGCTATGATTCCGACGTAAATCACCACCTTCAGGAAAACTGTAACAAGCCATTAATCTTTCAGATATAATTAACTCGCTGCGCCCCGTGATTTCACGCGCATGTGTCTCGTTCCGTGAGAATATTGCGATAAAAAATATCCTAAGTCCTAACCCAGGTCATAGTTCACCGATGTGCCAAATTTCATCCAAATCCGTTCAACCATTTTAGCGTGAAAGCGTAACAAACAAACCAACAAATAAACTCACTTTCGTATTTATAATATTAGATAGAATTAGGATACACACTGCAGAATACAGATTTCCCATAAAAGTGGGTAATAATTTATAGAAAAGTTGGCAACACCTAAATTCTTAAGTCAGAACTTAATAATTGTTAGTTTTGTGTTTTTTATCGATGAATTTACGTCTAGGGTACATTATACTTAATGTATGAACACAGTAAAAAGTTATTGATAGCCTAGTTACTGATAAAAAGTGCTACACTTACGAACGAAAGGACAAATCTGGCATTTTTGTTCCACTATCACTTTTACACCTTAAAACGCTACACCGCACCATGCTTTTTTTTCAAATGATTGAAATATTAAGTCTAAATTGTTCACAACATAAAATAACATAAATTAATAAACATAAAGCACATAAAAACTGAATTTTACAAGAAGACGATAACTATCTGCACGATAACTGTCAAACTTTGTTTACCAAAGTACTATGCTAACCTTCAAAATCGTGGCACGCGACGTGAAACAAAAAATCTCATCGTTCTGTCTCATTTCTTTACACGATATAGGCGTAATTTGCTCTTTTTCTTGTGTGAACGTGACAAAAGACATCAATTTGTCTATAGTATTCTCTGTCTACGCGTAAAACGAAAGACGCGCGTCGTTGAGGACAGCGCCATCTATGCACATCGGGAAGAACTACGAGGGCCTCGCGTACTAACTACGTAGTTCATCCAACAACGACGAGATGGCGCTGAACCACGGATATATAACTGACGACGAGCTCCATGGGCTTGCTTCTCTTACCACTGCCGCGACCAACACCACGAACTGAAGTCTATCCTGTGTGCTTATTTGTAAATCTGAATAAATTCCTTTCACGAGAAGAATAAACCAGTCACTTTGGTCATCATACCTGATTTGCAAAAAACCCTATAAAATAAGGAACACACCTTAACACGCGTGTTTTGTTTATAAGACGATTCACAAAATACACTCGTAATTGTTCAAGTTTTCACTTCTGTCGGCACTACCGGAGTGCCAGTTTTTTTTTCAATGATAGTGTAACTTCTTTCAGATAACCGTGGCCACGTTATTATGTCCTTTGTTTATTTTAAACACATTTTACGTTTTTAAATATTACTAAACATAAAAATTCAATAAAAAAAACATCTTAAAAAATACGACTTCTGCCAACCCTAGCGCCTAAATTTCAAAATCCTGTAAGTTCTAAACACCATAAGATTTGGATATGATATTTTGAATCGGTGCTTCTTAGTGCCAAAGCAACATCTTGTCTCGATGTTGAATCCAAATAACAAGAAATAAGCCCATAAAAAAATAAAATCGAAAATATATAAAATTCAATGTTACTCACAACATGTTAACGATAAAATTTGAGCGTTTGCTTAGTAATTTACTTAATATAAAGCATCAATTAATTGCGATCAAAGACATAACAAAAACGCATTGGATCTAAAGTAATTGCGATTTCTATGGTTTTTATGGAAACCATAGAAAAAAGAAAAAAAAAAATTATATCTCCATATTGGGACAAAATGAGGGTTTTCGTGAAAATTTACGACACCAGTTGGCACCACTGTGACAAGAGGTCTTCCAGTATAAAATATATGATGACGTTCATCATTCGATTCATTCATTCGTTCATCATTCAGTCATGACTAAAGAAAATATAGGCTCTTTGACAGATGCCTGGACCCGACGTGTCAGTGCTGCCACCTAGCGAACGTCATTTCAGAAAACCCTCATTGCCACACGGGTATTTTACTCTTACTTTAAAAATAACCTGTTCTATCGAATAAGTTAATAAAAAGGGGATGTCCGTTTTTCGGGGCAATAATAACACTGTGCAACGCCTCTACAGTACGTATGAGGAACTAACTTTGACAGCGCGAATGTTACGTTCAAAAAATGGCGTAAAGGCAGCCAGGCGTGACGCGACGACGCGACGGTGCGACGCAATTCTGGTAAAACACTTTCCATGAAGTTTTCAGAGTCGCGTCGCGCGTCGGTCTGTGACGTCGCGCCTGTCTGTGGGAGCCTTAAATATTTTCGAGCGTTAATAAAGTTTGAAGCCAGAATGTTAATAACAAAAGATGTTTTAAAGATAACTTCTAGAATAACACTAGGAATATTCGATTTTCGTGAAATAATTAAATGAAAGCAACTTCAGCAAAGTATGCCAATGACTATAATGTCTATATAGGTACCTATACCTAGATATATCTATACAAATAAATAAAATTGTAGTGTCTGTTTGTAATATTAAAATAACCGCTTTTTACTAAATGCATATGGATGTATACACGGTACATATACCAAAATATTTTTTTTTACAATTTTTTTCTGTCTGTTTGTTCCGGCTAATCTCTGAAACGGCTGGACCGATTTTGACGGGAGTTTTACTAGCAGATAGCTGATGTAATAAGGAGTAACTTAGGCTATCTACTTTTATTTTAGAAAAAAATAGGGTCCCACGAAAAAAAATTAAAACCAATGAAATAAAATCTATACAAATAAATAAAATTGGTGTCTGTTTGTAATATTATAATAACCACTTTTTACTATTTAGTAAAAAGTATATGTACTGTGTATACATCCATATGCATTTGCATATGGATGTATACACAGTACATTTATACCAAAACTAGCTCCGCCCCGCGGTTTCATCCGCGTAAATTTCGATCCCATGGGAATATCCGGATAACAAGTAGCCTATAAGTTAATCCAAGGTCCAAGGTTAGGACCTCCATATAAAAATTTATCAAAATTGGTCCAGCCGTTTGAGCGTGAAGAAGTAACAAACATACAAACACACACACACACACACTCTCAAACTTTCGCCTTTATAATATTAGTGTGATAAAGAATTTCTTCGATAAAGCTAATAAGAAAAACTAAAAATAAATAATAATTAAACTAAAAACGCAAAAACGAAATAAAATAACTAAATAGAGAAATATGTACAAAAAAAATATCGATTCATAAAATATAACTTTATAATAATATTTAATATAACTTTTTGTTAAATTCCACACGGACGAAGTCGCGGGTAACAGCTAGTAGGTAATATAATGTAAATTGGATTGACTATTAGATTAACTCCAAGAAACCTCCAGTTCAAGACTTCAGGCAGTAGTAAAGTGGAACCAATTTTGAACAAAACATAATAGAGTAATTAAATACCTACATAAAAAGGTCAATGGACAAAGATACAGACCTCGACAACATTGTATACCAAGTTTACCTTCACAGTGACTAGGGAATGACATAATATACATTACTGTACTGCACTGCCGCTGCTGCTGCTGTGTGTGTGTGTGCTGCTGTGTGCTGTACTGTGTCTGTGTGTGTGTAAGTACAGTCACGACCATAAATATATTACTGTGGGCAGCTAGGCAATAATATCTGACTTTATGATTTACTATGTTGTCAAAACTTTAAATTTTGCTAACTTCTCTCAAAGCAATATAATCGCGCGCGACACAAAGGCACCGCTCGTTGCGCGACTTGCGGTGTCTTTGTGTCGCGCGCGATTTTATCGCGTGTCGCGCCTGTTTGTAGGTGCCTTAACTCATTGTTCTCAGTTTTAATAAAAGGCCACCTGAAGTATTTGTCCGATATTTTTTTTTTATTCCGTGGTTGAAACTATAAAAGAACAACGGGGTAATTGCGTAAAACACTGACAGTAGCAATGGCTTTCATTTTTCAACAGTTCAACAACATTCATTGCGTCATTTACGTTGTTGAGCTGACATTTTTTTGGAATATACGAAGCAATATCCTTTAAAATTATTCAGATTAGAGATAGTGTGTAACTGAATTAGGGTGCAGCCGGTCGATTCTGTAAAAATCTCACCGTGAAAACTGAGGTGAAGTGAGTTTGTTTTTGCTAGGAATTGTCACTATTGACAGCTCACTCCACGCTCACTTTACCTAAGTTTTCACGGTGAGATGGTTACAGAATCGCACTGCAGGTCACTTCCATCCCGACTGTTAGAGAATTGTCAGTCTGACCTCCAGTCTGAGTCAAATCAGAATGACCTCATCCTCTTTTCCACCTTTTTGTGCCGTACTGATTAATTGAACTGACTCATGTAATCATGACGGATGTATCAATTTATCTTCAGTCCAATGTTTATGGTGTTTTGTGTATTGTCCTCTACACAGGGTCTTATTAAATTAGCTTGTGAAATTCCGCAGACGTGTTGGGTATCGACATACAATAAAGGCTCCTACAAACAGGCGCGACACGCGATATAATCGCGCGCGACACAAAGGCACCGCTCGTTGCGCGACTTGCGGTGCCTTTGTGTTGCGTATCGTGTCGCGCCTGTTTGAAGGAGCCTTAATATAATAAAAACAAAAAGATTTCATGTTTTTTTTTTTTTTTGGAGGTCAATAACCGCTGTTAGTGTTATTACTTGAAGTATGAATTGAGATTTGTTTTCTTATGTTTTATCGTGTTTAGATGTCGATATTCATCAGTAACAAACATCCAAACATACACTTTCACATTTGTAATATTAGTAGGCATAGTAGGAAAAGGGGCCCGTGGCTAAATAATAACAGTCGCACAGGTCGATCAATCAGGTTAAGCTACGCTTGCCGCGGTTGGTCTGTGGATGGGTGGCCATCTTTATATACCGAGACCCCTCCGTGCCTCGGAAAGCACGTTAAGCCGTTGGTCCCGGCTGTCATTCGCGGATCTTTGACAATCGTTACGAGTAGTCAGAAGCCCGAAAGTCTGACAACCAGTCTTACCAAGGGGTATCGTATTGAACAGTAACTGGGTTGTGGAGGTCAGGTAGGCAGTCGCTCCATGTAAAATACTTTCAACTGCATCCGGTTAGACTGGAAGCCGACCCCAACATAGTTGGGAAAAGGCTGGGCAGTTGAGATGTCGAAACTCATCACGTTTGCGAAGTTTAAACAAAAAAAATTTTGACTGATATTTCATTACAATAACTGCGGACAAAACCCCACAAAACAAAATTATTTTATCATGATTAGATATTTACCCATTACGTCAGCAAAGTTTAGCTAACCATTTTAAAATAACCCTACATATTCCTGCCTATTCGGATGGAACAATGTCGGTGCACGCTTGATGGCTTCCTAGGCTTGGCTTGACCTCATGACGTTAGTTCACGTTAGGAGCGCCATTCAACACTATATGAGACTATATTTCATACGATTTGCGTGACATATGTCATATATTATGTTGGTTTTGCTTGATCGTCAGCTGTTTGTTTAAAGGTCGAGTGGCTGATGAACAAGATTCATGATCAGTGATCGGAGTAGGTAGAGCTGTTTTTGCTACTTGCGACATGCGGACATAACATGGATATGCCAAATATTTCCCAGAATCCAGGGAATTCTCGGAATATATAATAATATTTCCTTGAGCAGTAAAGTATATTTAGAATTGTTTCTAACAGTTTTACTTAATTAATTCATATTTCAAGAAGCTACCTCTAACAACATTCCAGGATCCCTGTGTGTGTGTGTATATAAGTAAATATATACTGTTTGGGTGCTCACCTACTACCTGTTCATAACTGCCCACTTACCCATATTAACTCACTTAAATCAATCGACAATTTCAAAATCCCGGGATTTCAGAGGCATATCCATGTTAACATCAATGTTTGCGTTCATTCACCCCAAACAGCTCTACCTACTCCGACCACTGTTCATGATGTACATGTATGTCATCATTTTCCTGCTCTTGTCATAAGTAACTTGCGGTCGACACAACACGTTTTCTTTTCCATTCTCTCCTGTCAGCCATCACGGTGTCATTCACTCCCATTTCTTTCATATAATTGCTCATCCTCACACAATGCATCCATCTTTTCTTTGGCCTTCATTGTATTATAATCAAGTTCTTCTAGCTTAACAGACGGCTGTGCTGATGGGGAATCTGTTGCACCAATTCGTCTTCCCAGCTAAAGCACTAAGAAGTGGTGAAGGGGGCCATTTTGGGGGACTGTCGTAATTATGACGTTCAAAAAGTGAATAAATGACTTTTGATTTTGATCCTTCCTGATGCACCGCGATGCACGTCATTGTCAATTTTGCTATTAACACATTGAAGGACACTGTACGAGACACAATAGAAGTTTTATTGTTATTACGTCGAGAGGCGTTCAGTGTCCTTCAATGGGTTAACAAGAAAACTGTTCCAGCACTTGCCTGCGTTGCCTCATACATTCCAAGTCATCAATTTCAGCTTAAAGGTTTGACCAAAACAATTCGGAATCACGGTGCATTACCGCCGTTACTCCGAAACCGTCGTTTGTCAGCTAAATGCATGAGTCATGCGTCACGAGTCTATTCATTGGCTTGGTCTTAATTGTAAGGGTCATGGCGCATTGTTTCGGTAACCTCAGGAGGATTTGATGCAACGATTAATAGAAATAGACACCTAAGATTAAGTATCAGGGTATTAGGTGATTAAATAAACGATTATTGATTTGATTTGATTTATGCCTGGAATATGTGTATAGTACCTTAGAGTTGATGCAAAGTCAAAAACGATTTTGTACAGAATGTTTAGTAGAAGTTTAATATTTTACTAATGAGAAATAACTTCAATTGTTTCAGATACACAATGGCAGACGACATCATGAACTTAACAGACGAAGTCACCGCTACGATGGAGCCCAGTGAACTGTCCAAGTAAGTCATATAAATGTTCGAATGATAGTAAAATACATTTTAATTCTACTTACTAATTGTCCCAAGGAATATAACTAAAATGTGTAATGTGTAATTGATACCATATTGCATCAGGTTTAATCAGCAAAGAATACTTTTAGGAAGTAGATGTAACTATAAGTTGATCTCCTAAAACTAAGTTAAGTGCATGAATAGAGTCCGATTGAATTTCTTTTTCGTTTATTCAGAGAATATAGGTACGTAGTCACAACTGAAGAACTTAAAGTACAGACGCCAGCACATCAAGCTACTACAATCTGTCAAATTTTCCCAATCAACCTTGAACCTTATACTGTAGCGATAACTTTGAAAATCTATTGAAGAAATTTGACAGATTGTAGTAGTGCATCTGTGTTTCCGAGCGCATAAAACCCGAATCTCTTCAAAGTAAGAGTGAACAGGCTTCTTCTGGGTAAGCTCACTCCATCGTCGACTTTGTCTCTGTCACTTCTGACCTAGTCTAGAGTCAAGAGCAAACCCATTTCAAATAAAAAAAAATTAATAAAAATAAAATTGTAGTTTGTTTAAGTCACGATCTATTGTTTTGAGTCCATCCAGACGCAGACGTGACCAGCTCATTGTCACATCGGCTTGTTGATCTTTTCTACCTATTTCCACAGATTTGTTTTGGTTTAAACAAGTTTTATATAAACAGTAAGAGTAACACTACACACAGCCCGATACACTACACACACATACTACACTTGCTGTAGTCTACAGTGGAGTCATTTTAATAGGTAACATTTGACGTCTGTCAGTTTTATCCTCATAGTGAGGTGACCTGCTTATAAACATCGATTAAAGTGAATGAATCGATACGGACTTGAAACATATGCGAATTTTAAAAATCATCAGGCGAATCCCTGTCCCATTATTATTATTTTTTTCGTAAATTTAAGGAGCAAAATAAGACAAGTACACAATTTAACAAAAACATTGCATTTATTCAGTTGAACTATCAGAACTGTTAAAAGTATTGTCATCTTCATCACTGCTGTCAGCACTCAGAGATATTATTAATTCATTTTCAATAATATTGTCTATTTTCACATCTCGTTCAAAATCTTGTAAAATTATTTTCTTTGTTTTCTCTACGACTTTTTTCCAGTCTTCTGTAGTGACTTCTGCACACGCAGTTTTTAGCAGAGACATCATTTTAGCAGTACTGAAGGGTGGTTCAGTATTGTTCCGCGCTGCATAACCCTTTATTTGTGCCCAAATAAGCTCGATGGCGTTATACTGGCAATGGTAGGGAGGCAATCGAATAACTTCGTGTCCATGCTCTAGGGCTAGTTCATCGATTACATAGCGGAGCTTGGACGGCTTAGTTGCTTTTACTAGATTTAACAACTCAACTTTTAATAAAGTTGGACTTGCATCCACACCATTTCTTACCAGCCACGAGACAATTTCTTGCTTTTTATTTGCTTGAGTTGGTGGTTTATCAACTTGTACAGAATGATACGGTGCATTGTCCATTATAATTTTCGATGGGTTTTCTAAGCTGACTAGCAGCTTCTCAAACCACTCTTTAAAAACCTCAAAGTTCATTTCCTCATGGTAATCACTTGTAGTTTTAGAGGCGAATGCGAGGAGGCAGTCTGGAATAAAACCTTGAGAAGCTGTTCCCGCGTGACATATAATAAGTCGGGCTCCTTTTCCCGGTGGAACTTTTGAGGTGGACGCCGCTGTATCATCGGTCCATGTCCGCGAAACCGTATGGTTCACATTCAACCATGTTTCGTCAATAAACACGACATTGTCCCAATCTGTAATTTTATTTACTTGACGTAAGAATGTTACTCTCTTCAAAATAATATCGTAGCGTTCTAGCAGGATTTTCCGCTTGTCAGATTTTTTAAAACTAAAGCCAATCGATTTCAAAACCTTTGATAGAGACGATTTACCGCCAAAAAATAAGCCTGCGTCTTTTAACGAACTTATTAGCTTTTCCCGTGTAGGATATTCTTTTCTCGAGTAATATCCATAAATGTGGTTGCGAATTGCAGCAGCATCAAAATTATCAATGCCAACAATTTTCTTGTCCCTCTTTCTTTTTTTCGGTGTACGTAAAGTATTATCTTCTGAGCCTGATGGTCCGTATTTCTCTTTCAGAATTTGAGTTACTGTCCTCTTCCCTATTCCCAATGCTTCGGCAACGCGTTCTCTCGGTTGTGTCAATGGTAAAAGAGGCCCATCGTTAATTGATTCCCGTTCAAAATAATTGTACAATTTCACCACTAGTTCGCGAGATTGACTGTTTAGCGTTTTCCCCCGTTTCGACATGGTAAGACTGTAATGTTGTTCTTGTTTACTAATCGTTAAGCAATCGGAGTCCAATTTATAGCCAGGTAAACGTAGTCAGTAAGATCAGTCCAATAAAAAAGCCGGGTCAGAAGAAAATAACAGAGAGCACACCAAAAACGCACAGTCACTTCGCACAACGACAAAAGACTGCGTCATGTAATGGCGACATGACATGGCGTCATCGACAGGCACTGGTGTTGCCAGCAACATACCACCTAAATTGTACCTAACATCAATGATTTTTCTATTTCATTATTTTTTGTATTTTTATACCTAGTTAGTGGAGGGTTTATTTAAATAAATAACAAAATTAAAATTAAATACTAACTTAACTAAAACTATACAGAAACTAAAAAATTGCGTCGAAAAATTCATCCGCATCGCTGTCGACTGGTAATGTACCCAAGAGACTGGCGGCATTACCACGTTGAATCGCGATACTCAGCCTCTGGCCAAGGTAAAAGCCAGCTCTTGAGTCACGGGAAGTGTCAACCAGCCGTTTAGATATTTCTTTAAAAAGACCATGAGCACTCGGACCCCACGGCCCGAGGGTTTCAACCCCAAACGGCTCGAAAATATAATTTCCGAAAAGGTTATCATATTTTCGCCGCTTGAGGTTTTCCGCAGCCGCAGCAGCAGCGCCAGCACAGCACGCCGAGCCAGGAAGATGGGATGGCGCAAGAGTATCGACACACGTTGCGTCCCAAACTAAAGGCCTACCCACCTTCCATGGAAATAAAGACATACCGTCCGGTCTCTTGCCATCGTCGCGTGCCAAGCCATTGGGTTCTAATACAGCTGGAACGCCGGCGGTAACAAGAGCTCGTCGGATGATGTCATTAATGTTTGCGTGCCGTGCTAAGCGACCCGCACTTCGGCTGCAAGACAGGCCGTGGTGTCCGAGGCTGTTGACATTTTCGCCACAGTGACAGCGATGGGGAGAGCAGCAAGGAGTGCCTAGTCGTAAGGAAGCAGCGAGGCGAAAAGTAGTGTCGTCGAACAAAGTGCCTATGTTCGACGAAGGTAGTGCATGAAGCCAAAGACCCGACTCCCACCTACCCACAGCCAGCAGGCGCGCACGTTCCGCAGTAGTAGCAGACGAGTCAAGTAAATTGTTCTGTACTACTCTGCAGAGCGGCTCATCCCACCGTCTCTGGGAAGATGGATTGTCGGGTGGATCTGTATTCGGGCAAGCGACTCTCCAGGCATCCATAGCCTCGGTGAAACACGGCACATCAGAATTAATCAGTGTGGAGGCTAGGATTTTCCTGATTAATTTATCAGTGCCGTGGACCGAAGATATGAAAGCCGGTAAACTAATACTAGAAATTTTGCGGACGCCGAGGCCCCCCATACGAATGGGAAGAGTAGCTTGTGCCCAAGCTCGGTCGTTCATGGCCACATTTAAAATGGAAGTTAATGTATGCCTGATAATTTGGTCCATTTTGTCTAAAAGGTGAGTATGCTTCCAAAAATGGGAAGCGCGAAGGAAATAATTAAATTTAGGGCCGAAACAGCAGAAGCGGATTAAGGTTATGGCCGAATGCATATTAATTTGGAACAATCTTTCCGAAACGTCATTGAAATTTTGGATTTTTTCCTCAATAAAAACTGGAAAGGAATTGTCAAAAATCGGAGACCCAAGGAGACGAAGAGAGCTTTTCTCAATAATTTTGATTTCTGGAGCTATTGCGTTAAATTTGGGAAGTGTCAGATGTCTGTCAGTACTGTCCGCTAAATATAGTTCACATTTTGAAAGATTGAGATCAAGGCCAATGGAATGAAGTTCATTTTTTAAAAATTGAAGGTCATGTAATACAGTTTCTGCATCGCCTCCCAAGGTTCCATCATCGAGATACCAAACGTTAAATTTGGAATTTAGCTGTCTAATAATTGGGTGAATTGCTAAACTAAAAATCACTGGCCCGAGGGGGTCACCTTGTTGACAGCCAACAGCAGATTCCAAAAGGTTGTCCCGATACAGTAATTTAGAAGGATGTCTGTAACATTGCCAAATGAAACTATAAATTTGGGGAATTTCTTTTCTAGTTTCTGCCAGCAAGGTGTCCCTATTAACAGAATTGAAGGCATTCTTTATGTCAACCTTCAGGATGACCTCTCCTTTTTCAGAATTTAAGTAGGTCGACAAGGCGTGTACGGCAGCCTCACAGCCCCCTTTGGAGCCGTAACCTAGCTGCAGGGGCTGAAATTTTTCCGAAACAATCTCACCATAAAATTTACAACAAATTTTGGCTGCCATACGGCGATAAGTAGTGCCCACGGCAATGGGCCGAATGCCGCCATCCTTCTTACGCAGGGCGCATAGATTGGCCCCGTACAGAACGTCGATGACGGCTTCGTTCACCTTGCCGGAGAGCATAAGGTTAACCAAAACCGTAAGCTCCTTCAAGAGCAACTCACCAGCTGCCCCGGCGCCTGAACAAATAAGGTCCTTAAGGTGCTGAGGACTCAGGCCGTCGAGACCGCCAGCGGAGCCGTTCCGGAAGGAGCAAATGGCTGTGACCAACTCTCGACCTGTAATGGTGAGGGAATGGTTATCAGTATCAGGAGGGTCGGGGAAAGAAAGGCCATCCGCTGCGGCAGGGTGTTTGCTCTCCAGAGCTGCGAGTGTTTCTGGAGAACACGGTGCCACCACATCACTACTAAAAAGAATCCTGGCAGCTCCGCTAATGTCACCTTCCCCTAACTTAGATTCTACCAGGTGTGATATACTTCTTAAAGAGGTATATCTCTGTGTCTGCAATTTTGAATCTAAATTATGGGCCATAATATTACAGTTTTCTTTAATTTGTGCAGTTAGTGTTTTTTTGGTTGCCAAATTCTTTTGTACATGTAGAATTCTGTAAGGGAAGGTGAGTAGTTGTTCCCAAGCACTTAGCGAGTTCTCGCGGGCGGCAAGACGAACGCAACCTGCTAGGTGTTGCGCCACTAGAGGTCTAGCGCCGCGGGGAACTCGCTTTAAAACAGGAATAGAGTTTTTTAATTTGGACAAAGTTTTCCAAAACGGGTCAAAAGTGGATGTAGCTGGAGTTGTAGGTGTAGGTGTTAAGTCAGGGTCTGAGGTGAGTGCATTTGGTGGTCTGTGCACCTTTCCAATATGCACATTCAAACCCCGCTTACCTTTAAAAAACCGTGCCTGGGTACACAGCGGACATCTCTCCAGGATGCTCAGCGATGTTGAAGGTTGACATGCACTGTTAACTACCACATCGCTGCTGCCACTAAGCATTTTAAAGCTATATGTATTTTACTTATTAAAACTAATAAAAATAATAACAATAAAATAAAATCACAAAAAGAAACACTAAAACGTCTATGTGACACCGATGACAAAGACGGGAGCTGTGACAGGACCGGCGCAGTCACGCAGGCGGCCTAGGGCACCGCGCCGCCGATGCATTTTGGCGCAGCCCTGGCAACCGTTGCCTGGAGACATCGGACTGGCGTCGCGTCGTTCAAAATGATCTTCACAACAAAACAAACGCTGTCCAGGTTGACTATTCCAAATTGACTTCTTCGCACCATTTCCCTTTTAAGGTTTATTTGAACAACACAAGCAAATTGTGTCGGCTATTTGTTATACACGTCGTGAAGCATTTAGCACAAGCAGTCTTTGAGCGATTGGGTACGGTACGGATCGGGAGGGATACAACGAAAACATCCACAGAGTAGAATAATTTAAATAGGAAATATATCGTTATACTATATTATTATGAAATTCAAACAAATTATCCGTCAAGTTTCCCTTTTTCCCTTTTTCCTTTTTAAAGCGAGTTAGTTAAAAGAATAATAAATAAATGTTTTATTATAATCACAACGTGGTTATTAATTTATGGTGATATTTCTTCACAAGTCATCATTGCATTCGATTCTACTTATCAGCTTTCGATTTTTAGAGTAACATCCCTAGTGTTTAAAAAGAAAAATGGTTAACTGACGTAACCTTGTAACGACGTTCAGTTCTTTAGATCAGAAATTGTTTATTATGTTAAGAATGGTTTATTAATGAAAGCAAATCGTAAAATTACTCGTATCGGTCATTATTACAATAAATATGTAATCGTAATTGAAAAAAGGTAAGCAATTGTGCAGTTCTAACAAAACGAAAAAATATGTTATTTTATGCCCGCCGTTACAAGGTTACGTTGTTGAATATTTGATGAATTGTCAAATGTTACCTATTACAATGACTCAAATTACTACAAAACGCCACCAGCACGACGATATTTAATATTACCTACAAATATAAGTCTTGGTAAACAAAAAATTTTAGTGGACCCAGGAAGCTCAGCTTTCCAGATTTATTCATGAACGTTTTAACAGATAGACCCTTTCGCTGACCCGTTAGCTTTAGACGAAAACGGCGAAAAACTAGAGAATTCATCAAACAAATATATGTACTCTTCTTTTTCTAATCAAATTTTCGGAGTTCAAACTCAAAAGCATTTATCAATTAAACTATTTACAGGCGCCTTTGAAATGTCAAAAAGTCGGTCAGTCAGAAAATATGAAGCTGGTTGCCCATTCCAAAGCGTAGGTACCTATGGAGAAGAACGGGCAAAAACTCCATGGACACTCTTTTAAATTATATTTTTACAAAAATATTAGTTACATCATTAATGTTGAATTTATAATTATATGTGAGAGTACAGCAAATAGTAAGTAAACAACAATTCAAAATTAAAATAATTAAAAATAAGCCGAGGCAGCTAAGTAATGACCACGACCAGCCCCAACTGATGGCTTTCAAAATGAACCTGGGTCGGCAACCGGCTTTGTATTCCCAGAGTTTTAATAATGTTTTAGTAACCCGGACGTGAAAGGCAACTCTCTTGTTTATTTGCTCAAAAGACGGGATTTCACGGGATCTATGGTGAACGCTGAAGTATAAAAGATATCCGGTACTGCTGGCTCACTATGAACTCTGCGAATAAAGGATATATGATACGGCAGTTGAAAAGTTCCGTAATAAAATTTGGGCTGAATTCTTAATGTTTTTTCTTGAATGAATTTCCAGAATTTCTTTAACGCCGCTTGCGGTAGGTCCGAGTAAACTAGTAGAAATCATCACGTAACGAAAAAGCGTTTTGACTTTCTCTCATGATTACTTAAATTAGCCTTTTGTGGCAAAAAACCAAAGACACCGACTTCGGAAATTAAAGTTATTTTCACTTTGTAAGTAGTGTTATTTTTGGAAGTCGGTTGTTTTTTTTTTTTTGTTTGTAACAAAGTTCTTTGGTCCTTTTATCCACGTTACATTATGATGAGAGCGTGAAAATGTCGATTGTTTAAAAACATTGCAATATTTAGTACACATTAAAAACAAACGCACTATTTAGCATCGCAGCAGTATCAGGAGGCATTGCATGTCGCTCCTTTGGTCCTTTCACTACCTACTACAATTTGTGCAAAAATATTAGATCTTGGATAATAAAGCTCCGAGTCATTATCATCATCTGCCTAGCCTTTTCCCAATTAAATATTGTGGTCGGCTTCCAGTCTACCCGGATGCAGCTGAATACCAGTATTTTATATGGAGCGACTGCCTATAAAACAGAAAGATACTACAGTACGCGGCGATAAATATTGCACATCGACCTTTGGAAATTGGTGTATTTTATACAAAGAATAAAAATAATTATCAAAAGAAGCAAATCATAATTGTTTTCACAGCTCCTAATAGATACCGGACTGTTTGTATTTCGTGCGACAGAGATAACGCTCTACGAAGCCGAAATTAGCCGATTGTCTCTTTCCAAAGGTCGATGTGCAATATTTATCGCCGGGTACTGTAATTACGCATACCCTTTGAGAATATTTCGTAATTAGTGTTCCAAACATGTTTCAGTTTACATACAGCTGCATAATTCCAACGTATAAACCTGTTTCCTGCTAAAAATGACTTTTTCTACAAAAAAAAAAAAGTTTAAAAGTTAAAAAAATCGTCCTGGAACTTGGGTTAGTCTCATCCTACACAAATGTTACTCTAGATTTTTGTCAAACTTTCCGTCTCTTTTAACTTGTCTTCTAAGAAGTTTTATCTTTTCTCCGTCTTCTAACTCCGAAATTCTTTGAAGGCGCAACTTTTCACAGCAACCAAAAGTTAGATGTTACCTTTTATAAAACTACCAAATAGTTTATAGACTAGATGCCGTTGAACTCACGAACTTTTCCCACATTTCTTAGATTTTATAAGAAAAACTTGAAAAATATTTTGTATCTTATCTAATCTTGTAAGTCGTTACAGGACCACGTCTGGAGCTACTGCTACCACAGGCCACGGAGAAAAGTTTTTGGGAAAATTTTTATCTTTAAACTGTTTTGATAAAACTTTCGCAATAATTTTGATACCAATATGCGTTTCGCGATTTATTTGCCAAAAATGTAAACAAATATGAATTCAGAGGCTTACAGGACCTAAATACAAGAACGCAAGTTTTAGAAACAATAAAAGTAAATGATCGACTACAGTAAAAATAATATCAGAAAAATATATGATATTGTTCAGGATATGCTAGGTAGACAGTGTGTTGAAAACATAATACCTACAACTAATTTGATACGATAGAAAAAAATCATGAGATACCTCTAAAAACTTTCTTTTTACAATAAAAACCATACTAATATACATATTTTTTGTCAGATTATTCTACAAGCAACATACTAAAATACTAGTGTTTTAATTTTTTAGTCCAAACAATAGATTTTTTGTAGTAGAGTTTAGAATAAGCTTTCAAATTTTTGTATTAGGTTTTTGTTTGGAAAAAAGAGTGATAATATAACCGGGGTGATGTAAAGACGTTCGCTTGGAATAAAACGCAGAAAATATAACATTGTATGATGCGCGGCAAGTCATTCGTCAAACAAAGTCTGTCACATAACCGCACGCCACATCCTGTGTGACACTCTCTTTATTATAACTGAGCAGGATATCGTCCACTATACCCCATAACCCGGTCACTATCTTTTATAAATATTACGTGATCAATTTAACGTTGTAACAGAAGAGAATCAGCTGTTGAAAAGAAAATTGCTGGTGTTACCAATCCCTTTAGATGTTAGATAAAGCTTCTGCGGTCATCGCTTAGGAAACCTTTGCATTCCCTAGATGAACTAAAACAACGTTCAATTAGGAGCTCTAGCTTTGAAGGATTACATACAACAACACGCCACGCGACAGGACGCGAGAAACGGACCCAAACTCCCTGCGTAAGCGCGATTTTATTGAATTTGTACGTAAAAACGCGGAGGAAGCGAGGCGCGTTGTAGTGTGTAATCCGCCTTATGAACCGATGATGGCGATAAAGATTTTTGTATTAAATTGTTATTAGAAAATGTATAGGAGTCTACTGAAATTTCAGAAATCATAGCACACTGCCACAAGCTAATGTGGATGGGCCAAAAAGATGTTCAGGCCCACACGCCTACATACCCAGCTTAAAAAATTATAACAAGAAACCACACACCATAATAATTATGATTTTATGCAGCAGCGGTTTTATTAAAATAAAAACTAGACAAGGCCGCTCACACGTGTCCTGACTTCAGGAAAGACAGACACGTGTTAAAACTTTATCGTATCTCTAAAGCTGAAGCTTTTTATAACTTTTTGATGACATATTTTATCTGTGTAATTTGCCCTGTTATCGACACTATCGATATTAGGTATATCATTGTTGAAAAGAGATTAGTAAAAGATAATACGTCCTGTTCAGAGTTCAATTGGCCTCCCAAAATGTCTGACCAACCTTACATGTTTTACTGCTGGTTGAATGAAATCATTTGGTTGGTTTCCAGGTTTTCGCCAGGGTTGCTGACGTTTGCTGCTGTGGTGACCGGGACCATAATGGTGGTTGGGTTGTTCGGTAACCTCCTCACGGTTGTCGCGTTGCTGAAGTGCCCCAAAGTGAGGAATGTTGCTGCTGCTTTTATTATCAGGTAAGTGTTTTTAGTCCTTTGAAACACAGTTCTATCCGTTATTCTATTGAATTGATGAGCCGTAAACACCCGATTAATAATAACGCGTGTAAAAAGACACTTCACGAAGCCGAGAGTCACTTGTACCCTTGTCATTATGAAATTTTTTTTTGTTCTGAATCATACGTGAAAACCTTTTTATGGAGATATTGAAGGTCAATTAGAAAAATTCCAACTTTTACGGACGTTTTTTTACGAAAGCAAATTTTTAATTTTATAACACAGCTTTAAGGGGATTACAGGACCTAAACGCAAAAAACGCAAGTTTTAGAAACAATAAAAGTATATGATAGACTACAGGAGACAAAATGAGAAAAATATATGATATTATTCAGGATATACCTACGCTAGGTAGATAGTGTGTTGAAAACATAATGCAACTAATTTGATACAATAGAAAAAAATCATGAAGATAGCTCTTTACAATAAAAACCATACAATCATTCTGATTTTTTTTGACAGATTATTCTACAAGCAACATACTATAACACTAGTGTTTTAATTTTTTAGTCCAAACAATAGATTTTTTTGTAATTAAATGATTGCTTCTTTTCTATGCAGTCCGACAGTGACCGCGTTGTAGATCATGTGCCGTTGCATGCACCCATAAGCACAAACAGCATTTTTTATGTGATTGGCCTTTTTACACCCTGTGGACCTGACCCTGTAGACTCTAGCTAGTGTAAATGATGATTTTGTTCTAGAACATTTCAAACCGTTTTGCAGTTAGATACGCCGGAAATCTCCAGAAAGTTATGAATTGCCATTCGAAGTAAAATTAGTCAGTCGAATCGAAACCTAAACTCTTGAAATAAACACAATGAAGCTCCTAAACAAACATTAAAACATACTTTAATCGCCCTAATCAAAGTTTTCCAATAACAGTTCACAATAGATTTCCAGCAATAATTTTCTAAAAGCCACCGCAAAATGTTTAATTACTGTTGTTCCTCAGGAAACCTGTTTAATCCACTAATTTGCGAGGTGGAAAGTTGGAAACTAATTGTATCTATAACTTTTACTTATACAGGAAACTTTGTGATGGTTTGGCCACCGTAAAAACATCTTTCACGGAGTTTCACTCCAGTTCTTGTTCTTCAATATCTTTGTTCAGTGTTTTTTGTGTAAGTTTTTTTTTTCTTTACATTTGTTGGACCTTTTCTACAGATCATTTTCTTACTTCGTACTTTGCCAACGATTGAAAAAAAACGCAGATAATTTTCTTATCATTTATCTAAGGTATGTTTTACCTCTATGATCCAAAGTTCCATCCAATATTAAAATGACGTCATCAGCACCATCTGCCTAGCCCTTTCCCAACTATATATGTTGGGGTCGGTTTCTAGTCTAACCAGTTGCAGCTGAATACCAGTATTTTACATGGAGCGACTGCCTATCTGACATCCACAGCCTAGTTACTGGGTAATACGATACCCCTTGTTAAGAGTCGTTATCAGACTTTCGGGCTTCTGACTACCCGTAACTACTATCAGAGATCAAAAGCACTGTAAATATCAATTTAGAACTTTGATTGTTGCAACGATGAGGTTCACACCATCATAACGTAATGCATAATTACATAACATATTCTCTATTTGTAGGAATTCCAAAACAACAACTTGATTTTCCATATAAAACAAAACATACATTTTATGGATATGAACAAGCTTTATACTATGTAATCGAACGTCTATTAAACCAGCAGATACATTGGGATATCCATTTATTTCTAAAAATGGGTAGTCATTTACCCTATGATCCCCTAAAGGCCTCTATAATAAAAACCCTTCAATTGCTTGCCCTATCTTGATCGATGTTTCACCCCTAAGGTTATCGATACAGAATAACCTTTTAGGACCTCATCTATCAACATCGTAAGCCTTATAGGGATCACTATCAGACTTAAAGTGACAGCCTCCGGACCATTGCTTTATTTACTGTGTAGTAGTTCAATCTGTCATGATAACTATCACTAAGAAATCATTTAGAAATCCTTCAACCCAAATCCGTAACACACTTTCTTTGACAATCCAATGGATTTTGAAGAAAATTTCCAATCCATTGCTTCATATTTCATTTTCATTTCACATAGTCTTTTATTTCTATTTTTTGTTTCGACAACGACAACTATTTGTGTGCATGCAGAGTTTACCTACTAAGTGATTGTTATACTTTACTCCGATTTGTTGCTTTTGTTTAAATTGTTTAAAATAGTGTATACAATTGTTGGTGAAGCAAATAAATAAATAAATATGTTTGGAAAATTCGTCTGTCCGACAACGTAAATAAAATGAATAAATAAATACCGCAAGGAATGTTGTCGAATTGTCGAAATTAAAGTTATCTATTGCATTTGTTAGTGATCATTGACTGGTCGTAGGGTAGCTATAGAGGTAATATTTACATGCCTACACCGTGCGACCAGCTAATTTACTTTTTTTTGTCATTCATACATGCAACCAGTATAATTATTTTAACAACTTAACTAAATAATTACCATCACTCGTCACTAACCCGTTATTATTATGTGTTAAGTTTATAATGTTAACAGTAAAAATAAAATTATAAGCTTTGGAAAGGTGAATCGCTAGCATAATAAAGTGATTTAAATTATAATGAGGAATAAATGTAGCTTATGATAAGTGCATCTTGTTCAGTGTTCCAATGTCAAATAAATATATTTGAAAATGAATTTGTATGTTATACAAACCCCGCTGGTTCTCCGCTATATCCATCTGTTTTCACATTGTGACAAAAAGATTTAACAGTTCACAAAACCGTGCAA
This sequence comes from Luperina testacea, assembly GCA_927399505.1. Lineage (NCBI taxonomy): Eukaryota > Metazoa > Arthropoda > Insecta > Lepidoptera > Noctuidae > Luperina > Luperina testacea. The sequence goes on along the minus strand of OV656768.1, from coordinate 7,507,272 downwards.
TGAATGACCTCCTCAAAATCCGTTTGACATCCAAATAGGTTACTCAATATTTTCGCATGTCCCAGAAACGTGTCCGCTTAATTCATGGCCCTCAATACCAATTGACAATACGCTTTGTATATCCAGCAGCATGAAGCAAAACTAGGCTCGACATAGATATAGTTTAAATCCGCGTAAGCATGCTATTTAAACTATCCTGCAATCATCATCACACAATATTAACTACGTCATAAATTTGCACATTTTGTCATGTGGTTTTGATCGTAAATAGTTTGGTGTTGCAGTCATTATTATTTCCATCATTTACAATGCTATTTATAGCTGTGCAACTGGAAAAGCTACGTTCAGCGGTCGACGCTCGGGTCGTTAAGTGACAATTAGGCGATGCTCAATTGTTTCCGTCCTGAATGGTGTTTCCTTACCCATATCTAGAAAGAAGACCGCACTGCCTGTACAATGCGTGCCACGTAAGAAGAGACTTGACCCCGCCTCCCCCGCCTGTTTCCGCCGCCCCTATGACGTCCGGTCCCGTCCCGCACTCAGACCTCATACCGCTAAAGATACCTAAAATCGTGTACTGCGCATGTCAAACCACGTGGTGTGTCAAGTCTCTTCTTACGTGGCACGCATTGTAACACACTAACCGTATTTTGACAGTTCAACAACATTCATTGCGTTAATTAAGTAGGTACATTTTTGAGCAGACAATTTTTTCGAACATAATATCGCATCTCCGATAAAATAGGGTTACAACTCGAAAAACCTGGAATTTTAGAAAAGCGAAAATAAACTCACGGATTTGTTAATCAGTCTTTATTCTTGCACAATTATTATTATGTGATCAAAATTATACATAATTGAAATGCTTACAAAAAAATGTTTTAATGTTTTTAAATTTTCCTGAAAAACAACCTGAAAATTTTCCAGTTGTAACCCTATTTTATCGGAGGTGCAATTTATGAAGCAACGGAATAACAATATCCTTCAAAATTATCAGATTGAAACTAATATGTGTGTGAGGCAAATTACTGGTAATCATTGTTAATTGAATACCTACTAACTAATTATAATTCCATTCCAGTCTCTGCATAGCCGACTTCCTGTTCTGCGCCATAGTGCTCCCTTTCGCCATATCAGGGTTCTGGACACGAACCTGGTCTCACGGGGACGCACTCTGCAAGCTGGTCCCGTTCCTCAGATACGGGAACGTTGGCGTTTCCCTCCTGAGCATCGCCCTCATAACCTTGAACAGGTAATTCCTCCTGGGAGGTATTGTGTTTAGCGTACTGAATGAGTATTCAAAATACGTAAGAATTTACTTAAGAATTTGTTGTTAGCGAAACTTTATGAATGGAGCTTCGATTTTTAATTTTTTCTTATTGGAAAATATTAAAGATCTTCAGAGAGTCGCGTTTAGATTAACAAGTCACTTTGAAACTTACCTACAGTAAAGTAAGGTAAGTTATCCGGGCGAAAAAAAGTAAGGTAAAGTTTGAAACTAGTCTGATACAGAAAACAGCACGCAAAGCTGAATCGGACATAATAATAACTTGTGTCATTCTTTCCACTACTTGTAAGAGCTCAACTGTCACTAATGAGACACAATTACTTTTTCTATTGTTACCTAACTTAATAAGCTTGCCTCACTGACGAGGAGGATACAGACTAAGACACGCTTAAACCACAAATCACTAAATGCGTTTAGCGCTCAACATATTAACTTAAATCAACATTCTGTCTTTGTCATGCTCTAACTTGGTGAGCAGTGGTGACCCAGTGGCAACGGCCCCGACTTACGAATTCTAGGTCATGGGTTCGAACCCAGAGAGGCACATTACTTTGTGTAAATTTTAAGAGTGAGTGAGTGAGTGTTTGTGTGTTTTTGTGAGTGTTTTTTTAATTTTAAGAGTATTCTATTCTATTACCACTGCTCTCAAAATGGTGAAATAAAACATCGTGAGGAAACTGGCATATCCTAACACCAAAAAATCGAAAACATGTGACATTCACCAACCCGCACTGGGCCCGCGTGACAATTTATAGCCCACTCCCTCTCGAAGAGAGGACGTCTGTGTCCCAGCAGTGGGAACATTGTAGGCTGATTATGTATCATCAAACGATGGACAGAAACAGAAAAATATATAAATACGTTGGGCCTCAGTGCACTTCCTTGCAAACGCTATTCATTTGTAAGCCTTGCATATTCTTAATCTTGCTGATTCAATCTACCTTGACCTATAGACAAGAAGGCTATCAGACATTTTTCCCTTTCATCACCAACATTTTCCTTCTCGAACGATCACGTAGCATCTATCGAAGAACAAAGATATTGACCAATTGGAGACATCTTTAATTTTGTGATGAAGCATATCTGAATAATTCATCTCACGTTTGGCCTTGTGGGTACATTATTATAATAGACTAATCGTATTAACAACCCATACTTGGTGGCTCCCCGAGTGAATTGATATTAGTTATGGCAATAATACCATGTGTTGAAGCATAGACGGAAACGGTTAGAGGATAACATGGAATTCTAGGTTCAGAACTTGGTCACATGTCGGTTATACCTACTTATAGGATATACCAAGTTGGTCATTTATTGTTTTGGACCGTTTTTGATGTTAACAGGCCTTTAATTTATTGATTTCAAAATCAAATAAGTTTCTATATTTGAAATACTTGTATCAATTCTTACCTGCACAAATCCACACACCCGGAACCATAATCACATAACCCCCTTACTAATAGACGTTGTATAGCGTCTGTATCTGTATCTCACAACACTGTGTCTTCTTCTTTCGAAAGTCAAATTACTGACAACTGAAAGAGAGAAATCGTTGTGTAACTATTCATCTGATATAATACGTTTATTAGTAAGGGCGAAAGTGATTAATTTATCGTTGCTACCTACTAGAAACAATTAACATAATATTATCATAATTCTTCTGCCCTTATTCCAATTTATTTGGGGTCGGAGTCTTTTTCTTACATACTTCTCTATTAGTCGTCATCTTGGTATTCACTCCCTCTGTAACCATATTGTCATTCACACAGTCCATCCATCGTTTCTCTGGTCTTCCCCTACTCTTATAGCCATGGACATATTATATACTTACTCAAAACTTTCCTCACGACATTTTCCTCATTTCTCCGTATCACATGCCCATACCATGATAAACAAATAACATAATATAGACCATGGAAATGCATGTCCCAAGCTGGAATAAAGTCCACAACCCATAGATCACAAAGGCGAGGGCTTAGCTCCTATGCTAGTCGAGAAATCTCAAGATTTTTAGGCACATTAGCCCAGATTGAACAATACCAACACAACAATAACTTCCTTGTCTATACTTACCGTTTTTAACTGTTAGACACAAATACATATTATATCCGGACAGTTATTCCCAATGCTAATTCTGACACGCTATTGTCTGCAACCCATAGAGGTCGAAGATTACTTTGCGTGTGGTCCGGCCTTTTACTTAACAATGTCCATTAATCAAGACTATAAATACTATAGCTGGTAAAGTTTATAAATAAGGGATTAGAGTAGACGCGTAGAGATACACACGAGCGACACATTTCAACGACAGAGCCAACTGCGACACGTGTCGATGGCTGCAGTTGCCTCTGCCATTGACTTGAGCCGCTCCTGTATATGAGCACTAAGCCTTTAAACGCACGAGCTATTTATATCGCATACTCAACAAAACATTAAAAATAAAACGAACAATCAACAATTCAATTCAAATTTCAACTCTTTGTACTGAGCTTTTTGAATCCAACAGAGCGTAACCCAGCACGTTAAAAAAACCCACTGTGGGATGTACAACTTTCAACGCTAAGCAGTGCGTTTTAAATCTAGTGCGCGATAAAAAGTGCCTCGGGAAAAATCGCCCGTGCGTACGGAGGCTAACAGTAAGAACGGAAATTGTCGTCATCTGTAATGTGATACTGACATGCCTTAATACGATTAAGTCCATTGACTGTTAGGCGCACGTGTCATTTCACATGGAGTCGTTGAAAGTATGACAACATAATGGGTACCTAAATTATTTGACTTCATGTCACTGCGGTTAAATGCAGAGCAAAGCTAAGATATGCCATACTGCATAATTATGTGTAGGTATGTAGCCACTACCATTAATTACAGACGTCCTCCGATTATTATCGTCTGTAGAATCTATCACGTATAACCTACTAGCAGCGCCCCGCGGTTTCACCCGCATAAGTGTCGATTCCGAGGGATTATTGGGATAAAAACTATCCTATGTCCTTTCCCGGGACCTAAACTAACTCTTTACCGAATTTCATCTAAATCGTTAATTTATAATATAAGTATAAATTAAATATTTTTACTTGATCGATATCATCGATAGGAAAGTAACATGAGTAATTTGGAAAGTATCGAATTTTCGTTTACAATTTTCGTTGCTCCCCAGCTCCAACTCGAATTTTTGCAGTGAGCTTTGTAAAATGTGTCCTATAGATTTACCTACTCTTCATTAAAAAAGATTTAGTTTCATAAAAGTATTTTTGCATCCACCTTGTCATTATGGGCTACACTGATGTTTGTCTTGAAGTGAAATTTTTTTTCCCTGTTTTAATGTTTGCCTACCCAGTTCGTCGAGTCGTTGAGCTCCTCAATTTCTGGGTTGAGCTACATGATTACTAAGGAATGCTTGCACTGACTAGACTGGTCCACTCAAATCTGTGTGGTCCATTCCTCAAATGACCATTTTAGACATCAATCTACATGGTCTTTAAATAATCTGACCAAGATTATGTATGGACTTTAAAATATTATAGACTGTGAGCTCTGAGTTTGCTTCGACTTTTCTTCTCAGAGTAGTCAGATAGGAAATAGCTCTTCTAGCTTATTTTTATATTTTTTATAATATGACGTGTAAAAGTAATTCCCATATCCTATTTACAGAATAAACGATTTCATTTCATTTTTTCGATTTTTTTCTATTCAAAATAATTAACTCATTCTTTTCATTCCTCAGGTACATAATGATAGCCCACCACAGCTGGTACGCGCGCGTGTACCGCAAACACAACATAGCGATCATGATTGTGTTCTCGTGGATGTTCTCGTACGGAATGCAGATACCCACCCTTGTTGGAGTATGGGGTAAGTCTTTATCATCATCATCACATCCCATAATGTCTGTCTGTATCTTTAGTGGTCAGGGAATATATCCAAAATGAATAATTTGAATCTCAAAATTCAATTAAATTTTTGGTTCGTCATCATTCTCCTTCCCTTATTCCAAATTATTTGGGGTCAGCGCAACATGTTTTTTCTTCCATACTTCTCTATTAACCATATCGTCATTCACACAGTGCATCCATTGTTTCTTTTGTCTTCCCCTAATCTTATAGCCATCGACATTTGTACCTACTCAAAACTTTCCTCACAACATTTTTATTTTTGCTTCATCATTATTTAACCGAAGGACGTCTATGGCTGGATTCTTCCTCAAAGCATCGCCATATGAACTGGTCCCGTCCTTTTCGCATCCAGATGATTGCTGCAACCATCATGGCATTTTGGCTTTCTACAACAAGATTACGGAATAGGAGAATAATTACAACGATAGTGATCCTTGCCATTTACTAAAACTAAAATCAACCAAAATTTAATAAACAACCTTGCAAATCTACGCTCATATAAAGTAGGTATATATATATGTAATTTAGCTAATCACACGTTTTGTTCCAGGGAAATTCGACTACGACCCAGAATTGGGAACCTGCTCAATAATGCATGATGACAACGGACGCTCAGCCAAGACCGCCCTCTTCGTCATCGCCTTCATTGTACCAGCTTTACTTATCTTCATATGCTACGCCAGGATCTTCTGGGTTGTGCACAGGTAACATTTTGTACTCACTTGCTTTCGCTAGGGGCTTCGCCCGCGTGGAATTCGGAAGTTATTCCACTACCGGGATAAAAAGTATACTTTGTTATAAACTACCTGTGTGCCAAATATCATCTAAATCCATTCCGCCGTTTTCCGTGATTGAAAACCAAACATACAAACTTTCACCGTCCAGTGTACATATAACTGAGAATATACATTTTTTTGTTTGTTAGCCTATACTGTACCACTGCTGGGCCTCCCCCGACTCCTTCCAGAAACTCTTATTCCCGCGCCACCTGGAACCAACTCTCGCGGTTCGCGTCCAGAATATCCCACCATCTCTTTCTGGGCCAGCCTCGGCCTACGTAATCTTTTTTATCAGTCAAGAAAATTCTTCAGATCTGTAAAATCTCTAGTACTTTAGCCTTTTGTTGACGACACGTAGGTACCTACTCAGATGATGAGCGCATTAGCACGTTTCTGCTAATATGTAAATAATTTACTATACCTACCACCAAGCCGTATAATATATAATAATAATACCTACGTACATTATTGGCTATATGAGAGACAATACTAAACACTCAATGATTGAACAAAACATTAAACGGCACGAACAGGAAATAAATTTGAACGGCTTTAAGCCACGTGCCGCAACTATTCGTAAGTGTGAAAATGAATAAATACATCTCCATATGAGATATGGAAGCCTAGTACTTACCTACTCTTCTACAGCTGGACTTTTTAACTAAAGAGTTATTTTTGGTAAAAAAATTCGGTTAAACGAAAAATAGCAAAGGAAACCAACCGTTTCAGAAAGACTAACAGGCAACAAGGAGAATATTATAAATTTATACAACTCCATATGAACTATGGAAGCCTAGTACTTACCTACTCTTATACATCTTGACTTTTGTAGTGAAGATTTATTTTTGGAAGAAAAGTTAGGTTAAAGGAAAAGTAGCAAAGGAAACAGTTTTAGCAGGCAGCAACGAGAAATAATGAAGTAAACGTCTTGAAGATAGGGAGACACATTTGCTCATCATAATTTAGCCTCAAGCGACAAATCCCATTTACACTTTGGTGTCATAACTTTCTTGGATGAATGTTAGATGACATTACAGTCTAACGTACTTGTAGTTAACCCTCATACATTCTAATAAAGGGGAACGAAAAACTGTGTTATAACTATAATCATTTGCTTCTACTTTTACGGCCGTAGACATATTATGTTCATAAGTTTATTATGTTCATAAGTTTTAGTTGTATATTTCAGTATAATTATATGCTTCGTTTAAAAAGGCCCACCAAAATATTACGATGAATATTTTTGCCAAACAATGGCTTCCAAACCACCAACTATCACAGGAGTAGGTTTTTTAAGAAATATACTCTACGACTACTCGTAACGATGAGACTTGGCCCACGGTCGCGGCTAATGGGTATTGGGCACTTTGGGCAGGGCCTTAGGACTGGCCCATATTCAAGCCGAACTTTATTGCATTTAAAAGGAAAGAGGCAGTCAACAATAGAAACTCAATAAAAAGCAGATATAGGTTATTAACAAGAAAATTTTATTTTCAGCTCAGAACAACGAATGCGCGAGCACCAACGGTCCCAGCATACGAGTCCTGGCACGCTCAACAACAGCACAGACAAGAGGTCAACAATCAAGGACAATAGAGAGACGAAGGCCAGGCGAAATGAGTGGAGGATCACCAAGATGGTGTTAGCCATTTTTCTGTCTTTCCTTGTCTGCTACTTGCCCATCACTATCGCGAAGGTGGCTGATAATCATGTGCAATACCCCGGTAAGTGGAAACCATTTCTGATGCAACAAAATTATTGTTTTCAAGACTTTTGAAATATTGTGATTTTTCACATAATAACGTGTTCGCACGACATTCTCTAGATTCGTAGACAGTGACGAAATGACAGAACAGAATTTGTCAGCTTTTAGGCAAATTCTGTTATGGGACAGGGCATTATGTTGATAGGCTCTAGAGGTAGGTACTCCTGCCTAAATAAGATGGGCCAATCATGTTCAGCATCAAATGGGCTGATTCTGATAATGGCCTGGTATTTCTGCTATCCAGAGAAGTAAAAAATCAATAGCAATGGTGGGTTCTTCAGCAAAGAGATTAATAGAGTCTGCAAATAAGAGGTACATAATCTTTACTTTTTTCTGCAGTATTCCACATCGCGGGCTACCTTCTCCTGTACGCGAGCGCATGCGTAAACCCTATCATCTACGTGATAATGAACGCTCAGTATCGCGCGGCGTACGCCGCCGCCTTGTGCTGCCCCCTGGCCAGACTATCGGGCCTCACCAGCGGTGCGTATCAGTCCTCGCCGGTCGCATGCCAAGCCGTCAGGAAATCGGAACGCACGTCGGCTCTCGCCTCATATGTCAGACCGTGAAGGTATCATTCGATGCAACGCGCTATTGGCAACGGTGACGCTTCCAGGCTTTGGTGTTTGGGCTTTTTTCATTTGAATTGATTATGTAAATACTAACTAGGACTGCAGTCGATTTGCTTCTTCATAGGTTTTCAACAAGTATGGTATTAACCAAGAGCGCATACCTAACTCATTAAGCATTGGTGGCCTCGTATAAAACGGCCATGACTTATAAGTCGTAGGTCGTAGGTTCGAACCTAGGCAGACATTTCACTTTGTATAAATTATATTTTATCACAACTGCTCCAAAAACAGTGAAGAAAAACATCGTGAGGAAACCGGCATGTCCTAGAACTAAAATTCGAAGACATGTGACATCCACCTACCTTCACTGGGCCTGTGTGGTGGATTACGGCCCACTCCCTCTCACTGAGAGGAGGCCTGTGTCCCAGCAGTGGGAACATTATAGGCTGATTATGTAAACCTAGTAGAGTAGATAAATAATATAATTAATCAAGAAGCACTTTTCTAAAATCCATCAATTCATAATTAAATAATTACAATGAGTCTCGTGGACTCATATAAAATTAGTACATGTTTATAGCCGAACTTTTACCATCCAGCGCATTGTATCATATTCATAGTCTCATTCTCTCATTAACTGTACCTAGAAGTCAACTTATTTGTTAATGTGTGCTCATACCTATCACCGAACATGTCATGACTACGCTTTATCATGATCACAATCACAGCATCCACCTCCATAAAAATTCACCTTATCATACCTTCAGCCGGTTCTTCTCAATCTCTACAGCTTGCCAAGCTCTGTGTTAAGCCATATTCAACAATTAACTAGTCCTTTATTCTTTTTAGAGAAATGGAACGAGCGTCACGGGTACAGCTACAACAACACGCAAACGGCGCTCAGCCAAGTGTCACTGGGGGAGTCGAGAGTCGACCCTCGGGGCAGCCTGGCCCCTGCCGGCCCTGGCGGAAGATAAGCCCCAGATCCCCAAGTTCTCACAGTGCTGGCCCCACTCAAGGCATTGGGCCAGCCACTGAGACTGTCAGCTTTGGGCCCAAAATTGGAAAACGACTTTCTGGGCAAAAATTAGGATCACAACAAAGTATTGACGCTAAATCTGAACAACACATTCGACCTCAAATGACGGGATCACAACACAGCATTGGTTCAAAATCTACTGCACCCCCAACCAGACCTCCAAGGTTGGGATCTCAGCTGAGCCTAGGCCCCAAAGTCACTCGATTCCAGATTGACGATTTACGAAGTGATAGACAAACCAATGTATAGCGACTTGTCGCTCATTGATATGACGTACCAAAGATATTGCAAGACTTATACCAAATAATTTTTTTGCATTTTTATGATTTTAATTAAGCACAGAGCACTACAGTATTGAGTTATTGGTCTTATCGTAGGTGTATATTTTTCATATGAATTAACATTATATATTTTATATATATTCACATGAATATAAAATGAATGAAAAATGAATTATTTAAGTTCTTCAGGTAATAATATGTTAATTGAGTCGAACTCCAATAAATTGATAATTTACAAAAACATTAATTTATTTTTTAAACATTGGTCGATAAGTTTATTCATTTCTTTTACTAGATCATGTTTTTAAAGTTGCAGGGAAAGATGCTCTCTTTTATTTTAATCATTTGAATTAATAAAATAATAAGTAATATTAAATTTAATAACACTCAATATCCGTCCTATGATGAGCGACAAGTACCTAAGCGACAATCGACATAATATTATAATGTAAATATGGTGACTTCTAATATTAAGGTCATATTTTATGATAGTAAGTAGCTAGATAGGTTTTTGTCTTCCAAAATACTCTTCTACATAAATAGATATTATGTAGTTATGTTACTGTAAAGATACTGCAGTTGTTGAGAGGTTGTGTATACATAATACAGCACACAGTCTCAGTAGACGCTAAAAGGGAACCGAAAGTACCGAATTTGTAATAATAATAATATTATAGAATGTAGGCCATTGTGCTTAGGCAAGTAGCGCTACTGTGAATGAGGGTTTTCAGAAATGACGTTCACTAGGTGGCAGCACTGGGACGTCAGGTCCAAGCGCGCTATATTTTCTTTAGTCGTCACTGATTGACCAACGAATGATGAACGGCATTACTTATATCTTTTATATTCATTATCTAAATGGAATAAGGCCTCTTGTCAAAGTGGCCCCAACTTGTAGCGTGAATTTTCATGAAAACCCTCATTGCAACGATAAATTTATTATACTGGGCACTCTGTATTTTCTTTATTCCTACTACATTCCATATTTTTTAAGTTTCTTAATATTATTATTGACAATAATCTGCACTTTTTACACCTGAGAAAAGTGCTAATTTTAAAATAGTTTAGTGCTAGAGAACTACATTCTATGTAATTTCGCGGCCAAAGATGTATAAAGTTTAAAAAAAAATAAACTTATTTTATTCCACGACCAAATCACGTATGGCTTTTATTATAAGAATAAACAGTATTTTGTATCAAATAAGTTATAAGAATATATGTAATAATATACCAATAATTATGCCATATTATGTAAGGAATTTCTCGAAAAGTAAATTATTGTGTAAATAACTGTTTGATTCGTTATTTATTATTTTGTTACCGCCGTGTATGAATTCAAAATATCAAAGCTTGTTGGAGAATTATAGGTAATATAATAACTAATAATTCTCCAACAGCCTTTGATATTTATCTACCTTTGATATATATACAATGATTTAGACTTCTTATTTGTTTGATTTTAACCTTTTTCTCCTTAAGTCCGGGTAGTCCAATGTTGGACATGAATGATAGGTACACAGCCTGGGTTTCTAAGCGTTGAGTTCTCTAACACGATCCTGCAGCATCGAGCTGTGCTTGTGCACGCAGCTAGCACTCGACTGGATCAGTCTCGAGTCCAGCGACTAATACTCTCCTGTATTATTATTATACTCTTTGGAGTAACTAGTTAAATATTATAATAGTTGCAATCAATCCTCAGTAATGTTAACACCTAAAACACAATGCACTCTAGTGCATACAATCACTATATTGTGCTTTGTTTATTTAAGAGCATTTGTGGAGTAGGTATTGTATTACCACGATTGAGTATTACCGATCTAAACCGATCGATGTGGCCTCAAGGGTTAGGTATCGCGCGACGACTCCCGGCCACCGTAGGCGCGGGCCTGCGGGCGGAGAGTAATGGGTAGCTCACCGTACGATCAGGGACCAGGCCCGTGCCGGGCGGCGTGTACGTGTTCCACGCGCGCCTCAAAGAGATGTCAGCATCAACCGAAGGGGCCCGTCAGGGTCAAAGCCTGCCGGGTCAGCGGGATTGGAAGGAACACGGGTGATTTTAGTCAGTAAGAGTCTGACACTCCCTTCCGCTCTACCCAGAGCGGGAGGGTCATTTGATGATTTCCCATACCAAAAAAAAAAAACCTCATCGTCTTCACATTCACAATAAATAAAATAATATAATTTTTTTATATTTTTTAATTACATTTTATATTTTTGAAGTGAAAACTTCTTTAGCGGCGCTGTGTACTTTTTTTGGAATGGGTAAAAACTTCTAAACTCGCGTCAGGTCACGTGACCCTGATCGAAAATTCGTAAGACGTAAGACGTAAAACGTAAGACGCGCGTTGTTGAGGACAGCGCCATCTATGCACATCGGGAAGAACTACGAGGGCCTCGCGTACTAACTACGTAGTTCATCCAACAACGACGAGATGGCGCTGAACCACGGATATATAACTGACGACGAGCTCCATGCGAGCGGTCATCATACCTGATTTGCAAAAAACCCTATAAAATAAGGAACACACCTTAACACGCGTGTTTTGTTTATAAGACGATTCACAAAATACACTCGTAATTGTTCAAGTTTTCACTTCTGTCGGCACTACCGGAGTGCCAGTTTTTTTTTTTTTTTATTATTATCTCTGTTAGCAGTTAGTTTTTTTTTTCATGGTCTGGCAGTTTGAGTAATAGTAGCCTACCCAAATGTCCTTTCTTTTCGTCGAATCGTTGAGCTCCATAAGTCTTGAGTTGAGCTGCTCGATTTCTGACAAATGCTTGCACTGACTAGACAGGTCCTCTCAATCTGTGTGGTTTTTTCCTCAAAAGACCATCTCAGACATCGATCTGCATGGTCTTCATATAACCTGACTAAGATTATGTCTGGACTTTAAAAGAGACTGTGACCTCTGAGTTTGTTTCGGCCTTTCCTCTCAGAGTAGTCAGATAGGAAACGCCGATCTAATCTTGTTTAAAAAAAAATTATTGATGTGTAAAAGTGTGTCATTTAACCGTGATTCAGTCAACACTCAACTCAGCCTATCGCAGTCCACTGCTAGACATAGGCCTCTCCCAGACTGCGCCACAGCACCCTGTCTTCCGCCTTCCACATCCAGTCTACCCCAGCCACCTTCTTTAGGTCGTTTGCCCATCTAGCTGGGGGGCGTCCCACACTACGCTTGCCGATACGCAGTCTCCTCTCCAAGACTCGTCTGCTTCACCGGCCATCGGTCCTTCGACAGACACGGCCAGCCCACTGCCACTTCAGTTTGCTTACTCTGGAAGCTATGTCGGTAACTCCGGTTCTTTTCCGAATGATTTCATTCCTGATTTTATCCTTCAAAGAGACTCCGAGCATAGCTCGCTCCATAGCGCGCTGAGCGACCTTGACCTTGACCATGATACAGTATTTTAATAAAATAGCGTAGAAAGAAAAAGAAGAATTAAATAATTAAGAAGACTAATAGCTAACTCCACGGTAACAACCGTGGAATTAGTTTGTACTACATTACATACACTGTAAACAGAACGCCTCTAAAAGGACTGTCATACCAAATTGACAATTCGACAAACGTTAAGTCAAATGTCAAACAGAAACTGTCAAACGAGAAATGAATCTTCAAGCGTGAATGCTGCAAAGAATTCATTGTTTCTGCCTTATTTAATTATAAATGAAGAATACAACATAATGTGCTCATAATAAGTGTTATTTAACTTAAACATATAGTCTTAGTGGTGTGCTTTTGATTAATTTGGTGTAGTGTTACAGTAAAATACAAATAAAAATGGATGTCGTCGGCAGCGAAATTGGTCAAAAAATGCGGGTAAATAGCTGGAAATACATCGATTTTTAACCTAAAATTAATATTTAGCAGGACTGATAGTATACTTATTAGATACTTATACAGTTTCGCATTCCAACAACATAATAAAACACCGTAAATATATGTGATACTTTCACGATGGGGCTTGTTCCTCATTTGTTGACACGAATTTGTGACATTTATGGATGAGTGTATTGATTATAAATATTTTACTTTCAGTCGGCCATCAAGGCCAAGCTGACAGAATTAGGATGCTATGTTGGTAAGTAAAACAACTTTCTATTTATACTCAATCAGATAATTTATAATTAGGTATAAACTTAGGTACCTAGGTACAATATTCGGCTTTATTGTTATGAAGCCTCATAACAATAAAGCCGAATATTGTAACATAATATTTTGTTATTCACCCAATATATGACTAACATTGCAACTGCAAAGCAGGGTCTCATCATCTATACCGACGGGAGCAAAGTAAAAAAAGACAACTGCAATTTTGAGATTTTTGGTTTTTTGTAAAAACTAACTTAAAATATCATGTTCTACAACATAGCAAAAACAAAAATACAAATATCACCTTATTTTTGGTACTTTTGTCACGTAAAAGAAGACAACTACGCCTGTTTTGTGAAATTGCACGATGTAGATGCGGATAACTACCGCCTGGCCGTTTATACGCGGGACGCGCGGGGGACCAGCGGTCAGTCATATTGTGTCATCAGTCAGATGACATGTTCTACGTCGGCCGGCACGAATTTTGTTTTTTTTGGTTTGTTAAGTGATAAGTGTGTGTAAAAGTGTTATCATATTAGTAAACAGTTTGGGTTCAACACAATAGACATGGAAAGACGTAAATTATTGGTGAATTTGGGCAAAACGAGACGACAATGCGATATTATGAACCGAGAAGATCTATTTGAATTCCCACGTAGAAACGACCAAGTGGTAGTTAACACAGTTGTCATATTTTTAAGCGCAATGTAGATGCAGACAACTACAATATCTCGTAATTTAAACATAATTAGAAGAAATGAAATATACATGTGGATATATTATTAAATAATGAAGCAATGATGAAAATTTCAATAAATTTGGTTTAAAATTGACAAAATGGGAGCATTTTTTCCTATTATGCGCTCTCCTGAAAAGTAGCTGTTTTGTAGATGTCTCTTTTTACTTTGCGCCCGTCGATACTAAACTAATATAAAAACGCTGGAGAGTTTGATTGAAGACACTAATCTCTGGAACTATCAGCCGGATTAGAAAATATATTTTTGTATTTGATATATATATTTGACAATGTCGCAGGCACAAGCAAAAATATACCTATATATTATGGGTTTTTCACAACAAAATGGACAACAATAATGTCACTGTAGACAAGAGTGTAGGATCTTCTTGTGTGTAATCAAAATACTATTGTAAGATCAATCACTACATCAATAGACAAGAGATAAAAACCCTTATCCTACAGTCAGTTTCTGTTATTTTACCTCTGATTTTGCATCACTGTGGACAGTGATGGAAAAACAGAGGTAAAATCTCTCAGACAAGTCTCTGAGGTAAGTTCTCAGACAAAGTTAATCTAAATTTATAATTATGTCTTCCAATTCAATCAGACTGTTGTAATAAATTTATTGTCTTTTTAGTAGGGATGCCGCGATACGCCTTTTTGCCGATACGATACCGATACCGATACTCTTATAAAACTATCGGCGATACCGATACCGATACCGATACCCTTACTGAATTCAAAAAGGAAGGTAGATTAAATAAAACACAATTAATTAATAATCAAAATTAACATTTATAAGATTGATATGGAATTAAAAATCTTATTTGCATGGAAAGATACTACGCGCAACAACATTCAACCTAACGAAATGGGATAGATGTGCGAGTGCGAGGCCAAAGCGGGCGGGCGAAACAAAACATTGAATAAAGCGCGGGGTTTCCCCGAGCATGTTAGTCCGTGCCTCGTTTGCAACGAAATAGACGGGACAACACGCGCGTTTACAATACATTTTTAAAGCGTAAAAGTATCGTTGCATCGGCCATAAAAATATCGCCGATACCGATATATCGGCAAATCTGAAGTATCGCCGATATATCGGTATCGGTATCGGTATCGGATGCATCCCTACTTTTTAGTAAAACTTTAACTCTGAAACATTATGCAATCAATCTGTCATGAATATGAGACCTCAGACTCTTCATATTAACCTTTTGACCACCACAGTTATGTATAGATGACAAACCAAAATGTGCCCAGCACACCATAGTCACGATTACATAACAGACTTTTGTAGGTAATTCATAGCTTGGTGCCGAGGGCACGTTTTTGCTTTTTTAACGTGACAGTCAAAAGGTTAAGTAAGTAAGTATAGATGATGCAATATACTGTTCATACTTGAAGCAAAAGTCAGTAAAATCTCAAGACTTCATTACAAGGTTGATGTGAAGTATCTACAATGTGGATGATGTGGTTCTTTCTTGTCTAAGACGAAAGTGTCAGGGTAGTCTGCGAAATTCAAATTTTAAACACTAGGAAAAGGAGAAGGCTGGGGCGTTCATTTTACATTCATAAAGTGCTGATTCTCAGCCTTCTATAAATGAAAGACTTGATGCTGATTTTAGTATTATATAAAACAGTGTTTTTTGCTCATGTGCTATTATTTCCATTAAAACACTGTATTTCGGTAAATAGGTTTATTGTGCTAAGTAGCAAAAACAGTATGAAAATCAACCGAAGAAAACTCACCTACCCATTACTTAGTCAATATTATTATTACATTAAGATTTGACAAGTACCTTAAATACAAAATATGTGCAAAACATAGTTTTGACCTAAATGTTTTATTTAACTTGATCAAGTAATTGAATTACAATTTGAAATGGCTATAATACTAACTGAAACATCAATAGTTAATTAAAACTTTTATGGCATTTCATCGTAACAATATTTTTTTTTTTTTTTTTTTTTTTTTTTTTTAATTTTTTTAATTTTATTATAATTTTTATTTTTAATCTAATTTTAATTGTGATGTTGATTTTAATTGTGTTTTGTTTTTAATTGTACTATGATCCTATGTTGATTGATATAAAATAAATAATAAATAATAATAATAATATTATTTGAGTGTTCTCTCCCTGACTGGTTAAACCATATTGATAATAAGTAAGTAATACATTTATTCATAATGATTTATTATTATTGTTTACTCATTTCATCATCTGCTTAGCCTTTTCTCAACTATGTTGGGGTCGGCTTCCAGTCTAACCAGATGCAGCTGAATACCAGTATTTTACATGGAGTGACTGCCTATTTGACCTCCACAACCCAGTTACTGGGTAATATGATACCCCTTGGTAAGACTTGTCAGGTTTTCAGGCTTCTGACTGCCCGTAACGACTGTCAAAGATCCACGAATGGCAGCCGGGACTAACGGTTTAACGTGCTTTCTGAGGCATGACGGGGGGTCTCAGTATGTAAAGATGGTCACCCATCCACAGACCAACCGCGGCAAGCATAGCTTAACCTGATCGATCGACCTGTGCAGCTGTTATTATTTAGCCACAGACCCCTTCAAATACTTTGCAACTGGTAATGACAATGTATGAAAATAAAAATATGTGCACATTGTAATGTTATCGTCGACGGAAATTTAAAAGCGTCTTCATAATATTTCTATACATTTTACTTCCTTGTGTTATCGTGATACCGATGTTAAAATTATGAAAGCGCACATTGTATGTAGAGGAGACCGTTATCAATACTGCTCACGATTCGACACGACATCCAAGTAGTTGCCCATCTTTGTCGTGATATCGCACAGCGCCATCTCGCTGTTATTAATACAAATAATAACTTAGTACTAACTCAGCATCACGTAATGTAATCCCCGAAAGGTGCGGCAGAGGTGTACAGTCATGAGCATAATTATACACTTGGCTTTATTCAACGACAATTTTCTCCTTTAGTTTTGAATGAAATTTTATGTTATTACGAACAAAGTATTTTCGAACCCATAGGTTTGTGTAAAGTGTCGTATTTCAACGTTGCATGCGTTATTTCACGAAAAAATCGCAATTGAAAGTTGCCAAGTGTTGACATATTAGTGCTCGTGACTGTACATATAGTACACCAATATTTCGCTAGTTATGTTTAAGTCCCATGTAATAGGGAACGAGCATATCAAACGTCAAACGGGAACCAATTGAGACTCCCGGCTATTACTGAGAAATTCCTGATGGAAAAACCCAAAAACACAGCCCAATCAGGGAATCAAACCCAGGACCTCATGCTCAGAAGTACTGCTTACGACCACTAGACCAATAAGACAGGTGTACTTCAAGTCAGTACTACTTATTGTCATATAAAAAGTCAAAATATTTATGTTCCACAGATGATGAACTGCCTGACTACGTGATGGTGATGGTTGCAAACAAGCGAACGCGTTCGCAGATGGAAGATGACCTTCAGCTATTTCTTGGCGACAATACAGAGTTGTTTGTCAATTGGTTGCACCAAGTATTGAAGAAACTGCAGGAGGTGACGGTAGCTACTCCCTTAAGTAAGTACCTACTATAGTCTGTTCCAAAAGTATCTAATAAAAGTGTAAACAAACCCTGTTCAGGTAAAATTCACATCCTAAGTCATCAGACCGTATTATATACGCATATTACAGCTTGATTAAAACTTTATGGTGGCTCTGAAGTGCGCTACTCGCTGCGGAGTAACTCGCCCCTTACCCCCGCTGACATGAGAATTTGTTGCTGCACAGCGACTCGCCTCATGTTCCCAGCAGCCATAAAGTATGAATCGGGCTGTAAGTAAGTTTTAAAGACAAATAATCACTTAATTAAAGAATACGATTATTTTATAGAAACGGCAGAACTCGACAAAAGCAAAGACAGGTCTGATTCAAAGGAGCGAAAAACGAAAGAAAAGAAAACAAAAGATAAACAGAAGAAGAGTGACCTGAAAAAGGCAAAGAAAAAAGGCAAGGAAAAGCTTTTCCGCAAAAGAGACGATAAAAAAATTCATAAACTTAAAAAGAAAAGTAAACATCACGACATGATTCGCCCAAACATACCTCCTTTACTCATGAATATGGAGAAGGATTCTGAACCTTCAATCACAGATGTTTTTGCTGGGCAGATATTAAAAAACCATGGAATCACCTTGGAAGCAGCTCAGGAGGAAACAAAGCCAGAAAAGAAACCTATTGTAGCAGAAATCAAAAGGTCAATTCTGCCCGTAATCGACCCAGCAACCATTTTAACACAACCAGACCCAGAGGTAGACGAAGAAATAGTGGCTGAAGAGCCTAATAGAACTAGTGTATCATCCATGGGTGCCCCAAAAGAGGATCAGATAAAAGAAATAACTCAAATTGAAGCTAAAATACAGGGGTTAAAGCAGAAATTGGCAGAGCAATTAGATTCCATGTCAGATGATGAAGACTTTTTGAATATTAGAACTGAAGCTGAAGAGTTAATGAATGATTTTGCTGAAGATGTGTTTCAGGTAAATTAAAAAGCTCAATTCTAACACGCACATGTAGGTACAGTCATGAAATCTTTAAAATGTTTTTTCTTTATTGTGGAATTGGCTGCTTTTGTTTGACCTCGATCTCGCCCGATGAATAAAACACTTATGCAAGATTCAAAAGCGATTTTCTGCTAGAGTTTTGACAAATATTTTATGGTGTTTCGAAAATAGTATTTTCGTATACAAAGTTGAAATGCTTATTTCACGGGGAAATCGCTTTTAAATTTTGCATAAGCGCAGGTAGCACAGGCGCGTTTTTTTGCGCACTGGTTTTAAACCCTCTTCTTAGCGCCGAAATTTGAAAATGCAACATTTTAACGCTCTGGGATCTGCTCTGTTGGATCCTCAATGCTTGGCACAGCACCGAGAGTTTAAAATCCAGTGCGCATTTCGATAAAATCTCGTCGCGATATTTTTACGTCCGTGCGACCGTGGGCTTAGCATTTCATTCACCTCTTTGCTCGACTGCAGTTACCTCTGCTGTTGATGCATACCGCTCGTCTGTATGCACACTAAGGTTGCTTGTGACTGTAACTGCCTGTTAATGTTGCATGTGAGTTCGACTTTGTAGCGTTTTTTTTGTAACTCATAATCTCTTCAACACTTTCGAAAATTCCATGTGCCATATTAACGCCTGGGTACAGTATTTGGTGTACTTTTACTAGAAGGCAGTCGTTATAACTTTCATCTTATTGTTTTCAGGAAATATCACAACAGGCGCCACTGGTTCCCGTAACCGTTACACCGCCAATTGAGCGCGCAAAGTCCCCTATTCCACCCCCTCCTAAGCCTATAGAAGTTCCTAAAGAACCTCCAAAAGAGCCCATAGAAACCCTACCCCAAATAGAACTCAAACTCCCCAAAAGACCTATAAGGGACCGGCTAGGAATCCGTGAGGAACCCAAAAAGGTTCCAGAAGTAAAAGAAAAGGAATCAAAAACGAGGAAAGCTAGTCCCGAAAGGTTGTTAAATATAAAAATTTGAGGTAGTAAGAATAAATACGAGCTCAATTTAATTATGTTTATTTAGTTTATTTAAGTTGGCCATGTTTATTTAAGGATATACCTACTTGTTTGAGATTCAGATTCGAAAAATTCAAGCAAAACGTATTTTTAACTGACTTCAAATAAGTTTTTCAAGTCGTCTATTCTTTTAAGTATTTATTTTTGGCCAACATTAAAACTCCTTAGTGCTATTATTAACTCTGTTATTTTCAGGTTTACACCTGACAGAGAGCCAGACTTCTGGCCTCAATCTAAGTCTGCCAGGAGTCGGCTAGGGGGCCCCCCAGAACATTCGAAGAGAAATTCTGTGTCTAAGGAGACTGTGTCTGACATATCAGAATCGGTTCCAAAAAAACTAACATCGAAGTAAGTAAAGACACATGTCACTTTTTACACATACCAGAGTATGTGGCATTTTAACAAAATTGTCTGCAAATCCATTTTAAAAGACAAGTTTAATTAGTGTTTAATTTCATAGTTTCTATCATTGTAATGCAAGCCTTATGCCAATGACATAAAAGTCTAATGAAGCAAGCTTGTGAATCGCAATAATTATACTATAACAGTAAAAAAAGCCTGCGTTTCAAGTAGTCCCAAGCTGCCATAGCACAACTTGGGATATCGCAATTGTAGTGACGAATTTTGCTTTTGGGGTTGCTATACGTATTTATACATAGCAATTTACGTGACAACCATGCGGGAGCAGTGGTGATCCACTGGTAAACGCCCTGACTGACGAGTAAGTCGTGGTTTCGAAGTTCAAACCCAGTCAGGCGCTTTACTTTTTCTAAATATTTTCACAACCACTGCTCTCAAAATGATGAAGGAAAACATCGTGAGGAAACCGGCATGTCCTAGAACCAAAAATTCGAAGACGTGACATCTAGCCCACTCCCTCTCGAAAAGAGGAGGCCTGCAATGCCTGTATCCCAGCAGTGGGAAACCGGAAGACAATGGTCCATTGATTTATTTTCCGAAACCGAAAATATACAACACATCATTCTGGTGGTCAAGCAGAATAAATCTCATGCTTTCTCTATTGGAACGCACAAGCTTTTGTGTTGCCAACGTAGGGTTTACTGCCAATATCATACAAGATGTCTTTCATTTAAGTGTGTTAAAGCTTCCAATAACATCTAACCTCTAATTTCAGAGTATCAGTACTAGAGAATCGTCCGTGTCGCTCGACTTGTGCGAGCGTGGTGCGCGTGCGCCCGCGGCCGCGCGTCGCCACGCCCGCCAACAGTCTATTGCTTAGAGCCGTCGCTGATGCACACAAGAGCTTGCTCAATGTAAGGATTTAATTTAATCATCATTATCATTCAGCTGAAAGATGTCTTTTGCTGGACACAGGCTTTCCCCAAGCGTGACGATCATCACTCTTACAATGCGTGCCACGAAAGATGAGACTTGACACACCACGTGGTGTGTCAAGTCTCTTTAGCGGTAAGAGGTCTGAGTGCGGGACGGGACCGGACGTCATAGGGGCGGCGGAAAGAGCGGGGGAGGCGGGGTTAAGTCTCATCTTTCGTGGCACGCATTGTATCTGTCGTGAACACGAGGCGAGTCATTGCGCAATAACACATTCATCTGTTAGCGGGGGTGAAGGGTGAGGTACTGCACAGCAAGCAGCGCATTTCAGAGCCGCCATAAAGTTTGAATCGGGCTGGAATACAAAGGGATGATGACATGTTTTTTATTTTAAACTCAAAAAACTATTTGTTTGCAAATAGTACTATAAGAAGTATAACAGCTTAAAAAATTGACCAGTTGTAAACGTTTATAACTTCTAGACAAAGACGGCACTATCACAGAAGTGACGTCATGGCTTGTAACTTCATACTAGCGCCATACATTTTACGTACTGCGCGACAAGGAGGGGAATAATCCCCTCCAACAACTTCAATAGCGTGTACCTTCTCCAAATTTCCATCGATTTTACAGAATTTTTTCGATTGTCTCATTATACTAAGTATGTCTTCCGTGAAATTACATTATTTGTTCGAACTATTAGTCATATTAAACCGGATTCATACTACTATGTTGTGTCGTGTCGTGACGCCTTCTGACACAGGGTTAGCCAATCAAAACTCGTTGTAATCAGGCCCTTCTTTTCCATTGGGCACTCTGGGCAAGTGCCCAGGGCCCCGCGATCTTCGGGTGCCTTGGCCTGCTCTCATAGAAAACATTCTTTGCAGCCACCATTGCATTCTACGCATTATTAGTACCCGATTCAAAGACAAACTAAGTGATTTGCAGTGCGATTTGCAATAAGTTTGTAGCCCCCCAGTTATGAAATATTTATTAGTAGGTATGTTTCTCTTATTGTCTCTTATCTACACAGGGGCCCCGTGATTCTTATGTGCCCAGGGCCTCCAATAGGTTAAAGAAGGCCCTGGTTGTAATTTGACGTAGTCCTGAACAGATTCGTTTGATTGGTGTATTCCGAGTCACGACACAACACGACACAGTAATGTGTCTGTGGCTTAATAAGGGTTACCTGCAAAGCCCATTTTTAACAGGCCATTGTGCTGGATAATACATAACCATATCTTTCAGGCACCACCAAATAGATCCGAACCAGAGCCTCAAATCAAACGTGCCCTCGTTCTACCGATGCGGCGCTGCGTAGACGCATCCAAGATCATCATACAAGTGCCTGCGGATAACTCGCATGACATGGATAGGGGGGATAGCATCAGTCTCGGGGATATGGATAGCGACGACGATAAGAGCTCGAAGTAAGTTGATTTAGAATATTTTATTCTATTGAAAATATTTTTGGATTTAGATTTTTGACGTGACAACGTCTAATAAATCGATGAAGCTGGCTGCACACACGAAAAAACATGACTCATGTAGCGTTACCTCGCGGCCTTGCTCTGTAGCGTTGTAGCGTTCCATGGCGGCTTGAAGTGCAAGCGAGAGCGCGGAACGTGCGATGAGAGACAGATGATGTCGAACGCTGCCGAATCGGCCTCCGCGTTCGGCAATTTCATTAATGTTTTGTTATGACGTTGTCACGTTAAACTATCGTCCGTAAACCGACTTTACAGACAACCGATTTTTTTTTCATAAAAAACGGTTTCTCATTGTCTCAATAATGAGCTAGCTATATTGACTGAAATTAATTTGTTTATTCTGTAAATAGGATATCAAAATCACTTTTACAAATCATATTAAAATTAAAATGATATGGAATCGAGATTTCTTATCTGACTACCCCCGAGAAGAAATGACGGAACAAACCCAGGGGTCAAACTATAATTTAAAGTCCAGACATAATCTTGGTCAGATCATGTAACATGTGACTAGATATTTGAATGCGATTTGGCAAAACCGCAAAATCTAATAAGTACATTACCCCAAGATAACTACCGCATTATAGAATTGCACATTGTAGAAAAGTTTTTTTAATGCTCCATTCTATAATTTAAATATTATCAGAAAATCGGAAAGCAAAGCTCCCACCACCATTATGTCGCAATTTTTACTAGTTAAAAATTAGATTCTTTTTTATTAGAAAGAAAGCGATGTTATAAAGGTTCCGTTTTTTTTTTCAGAACTTCAATCATTCGATTCTATATGTAAAAAATAATTTGTTTCTTTTTATTTTCTAACTTTTCTTCTCTCTCTCTCTTCTCTATCTTTGATATTTTTCTTCCATAACATTGTTCTTTTTTTTATCAACAGCTATGGTTTTTACTCGCGTATTTAAATATTACTTTATTTTCACATCTTCAGAGTGGCAAGTGACATAGAAAGAGATGAGTACATACCGGCGTCCATCACGAAGAAGATCATTAACAGTGAATACACGCCTTCACGGCGAAACGAGGGCAGGACGGCCAGCAGGAAAGATGACACGCTCATCATTGAGACTATGTAAGATATCTTGTCTATAATAACAATTATGGTCAGGGTAACAAATTGATAAACAGATTAATTTTCAGTATAAATTGTTCATGACCTTTTTAAAGATGCTAAGTAGTGAAACTTCATAGACTAAGTAAGCCGTCGACGCGTCGTCGGTTCCAGTTGCCTCTCTCTTTGACGCGTGTGGCTCGTGTGTATACACACATAGCTACACATGACGTGTGAAGTTTCCCTAATTAATTTAAAAACAGTCTGTATTCAATCACAACTGTCATTCTTTTTCAGTCCTATGACAGTAAAAAAACATCGAAATTACGTAATCTATCAATCAGCTAAACATTATTCCTCTGTCTCTACTTATGTACAGACGCCAGCACATCAAGCTACTACAATCTGTCTAATTTCTTTAATAGATTGTCAACTTTATTGTTGAAGCATAAGGTTCAAAGTTGATTGGGAAAATTTGACAGTTTCGGGTAGCTTGATGTGCTGGCGTCTGTACATAAAATATAGTGTGCGTTCGCGCAGCGGAATGTTGTTGAATTTAAAGATATTAATTATGCAGATATTTAGTGTATGACGTCGTATAATTGTGTATGGTAAAAAAAAAATTGTGTACGCAGCCATTGTGGAGAAATTCACCAAAAACTGATTCCGCTGGGCGAACGTTGTCCTGGCGGAACTTATTTTAATCCATAGACTTTAGAAGAAAAGAGGTGTGTCCAAAAATTAGTGTGTATTTGTGTGTAATTGTGTATGTATGAATAAAATGAGTGCATGCATAAACTTCGGAGAAATTCAAGTTTCCGCTACGCGAACGTTTGGCCATTAGCTAGTTTTCATATAAAGCGCTTACATAGAGAGCTGTAGATTTTTACATACGTTGTTTTGAATTTGTTTATATTTGTTTAAAAAACAGATTTAGAAAAAATCGTAGGGCTTAAAAGATAAAAATATAAACGTAAAATACACTTAATAGGTCTTAGTTCTTAAAGTATGCACTTTGGGGTCTAGATTTTCACGTTTATACAAACCTTGTAAGTATCTGAAACATGTTGCCAAGTATCAATGATGTTCCGTTAGTAATTAAAGAGTTAAAGGACAATTTTACCATGAATAGATCACTGTTTACAAAACAGTCAAATATCACGACGTTCTAAAGGAATTGCATGGTAAAATGTATGCCAAAAATTAGTTTATTCATTCAACTATTCACATGCAAAATTTCATGTCATTAAATTTAGTAATTAAAGAAATCAATTAAAATACTGACGAAGCATCGAAAACCTACATAACCCGACCAAGTTCGGATAGCTACAAAAAAGCGGCCCAGCCATATATCTAAGAGACGTTCTTAACCTTCCAATATAGTATTTACTAATATGGTACAGTTCCGTACACAAGCGTTAGGAAAAAATAAAACAATTGCATTTCTTGAATTAAAAATATTTTTTTAATAATAACCCAACTATCTACGATAAAAACAAATCTTCAATTAACAAGTACTTTTCTATTTAAATATCCGTGTACAAAAATTTTTTTTATTAAGTACATAGGGGAACCTGTTGTACCTTGGTCACTTTTTCATTCAACGATTTTTTGAAAAAAAGCGGTTATGACTATTGCGATTAAACAAATGTAAGCTGTTAGACGAACTAATGTGGGTTATAATATAAATTATACAAAAGCATAGATCATCCTTTTTACAGGTTTTACATAAACTAAAAAAAGTTCGGAATGTTGATCAAGGTACAACAGTGGTGATGTACCTAGATCCGCCCATGTTGTACCTTGGTCATAGTTAGAACTCATCAAATAAAATACATATTTCTCGACAAATAGCAAATATTTTATTATTTCCAGCTTCAACACGTCTATAAATATCTTTATAAGCTTATCTATTACAACAAACAGAATTTATATGAATAAAATCAGTATTTTTCGTAACACCTAACTTAAACATATTAATCACATAGCAACAAGTCTTTATTCTCTTCGTACTGACTAATATTTGGACTAAGCGTTTCTTAATAAAATCAATAAACTCCGAGTATTTATTCATTTCAGGAACTAAGTAATATTCCCTCTTGGAATTATTTTTTTTTGGACTTTTTATTTTTTCCTTAATATCTAACCATTGGTATAAGTTGAGATCTTCTTTTTCTGGCCATTTCCAGTTTTTTAGCGACTTCTTCATGGATTTTATAAGAGCACCCTCTTCACTGACAGATACTATTTGGCCAACAAAGTATTCACCTTCGTATATAAAGATAACGTAATCACCATCTTCAAAATTGTTTGCGTGTCTATTCTCTTTATTTCCTTCAGAATAATTGCTTAATGGCTCTTCCTCAGAAGATAAAAACCCTTCTGAAGCATCTGAATCTTGCACAGAAAAGGGAGTTCCTAAACAGAATTAACAAGAATACATTTGAATGTAGGTAGGTACCTTGACCATATGACCAAGGTACAACTGTTTTACTATGGTCAAGGTACAACACCCCTACCCTTTTATGTTTATTCGCACATGTAAATATGGAGGTCATGATTAATTCAAATAAGCATACTACATTCTAAACTTGGCTAAAGTATTTGTTTAAATCAAATGGTTTTAAAAATGTATCTAGTAAATCACAGAAGTAATGAAAGAAACTAAAAATATTAAATATCTTACTTTTTTGCAGCGAAAACGTTAGAGTGATCTCCCATGCAAACTCGATGCAATGGCCGCTTGCAACTAACTTCCTGTTGATTAGCCTTGTCAAAGTTCACTATACCATACCACAAAGAGACGGAATAAAGGCGCGAACATTTCAAAAAATTAAGTGGCTCTAGGTACAAAGGGTGTCAAGGTACAACAGGTTCCCCTACTTAATTATGTTTCATTACACACTTAAATAAGTAATTATAATAACGTTAACAAACGCTTGCAACGACAGCAATAAACTTAAATGTGTTTTAACTAACATAGGTTTAATAAACGATTATGAATATAAGGGTAAGTAAAATATTTAGAGCTTCAATAATAAAATCACAGATTAACAATCTCAGATCACATAACTAGACTATTCAGTTGTTTAGGTTTGAGAGTCTGCCTAATATAAAAATAAATCAACATTTAAAAAGTACTTATAAAATAAAAAAGGTATTTACAACTCAATACCAATATTAAATGAGTAGCAAATACAGAAAAAGACCTCAACATTTCTAAGTATAATGTACACTAGCTTAAAAAAAAATCACAGATTAACAATCACAGATCACATAACTAGACTATTCAGTTGTTTAGATTTGATCAACATTAAGAAAGTGCTTATAAACTAAAACATTGGTATAAAAAAGGTATTTTCAAGAAAATATTCTTAAATGAGTAGCAAATACAGTAAATAACCTCAACATTTCTAAGTATAATGTACACTAGCTTAAAAAAAAATCACAGATTAACAATCACAGATCACATAACTAGACTATTCAGTTGTATAAATTATTGCATGAGGCATTATGTTTTTGGAACTATTTTGAATTTTGCTACATAAATCGTCGTAACACTGAAATGATTTATTAGTGTACGGGGGTCTCGAACAATGCGCCTTGTAATGACCAATACCTGGCATTTGTAAAGGTGGAACATATTCAATAATAGCCAATATTAAAAATAGCTTATTATTTATTTCAATATTACGAGGTATGTCCTCTAGATTTATGTACAAATTATGTAGTTCAAAGATAATTAAATCATTTAAATCATATTTAAAATCGACAGTGCCTATTCCACAAAAATTACAAATAGGAGGATTGTCACTCCTCATACCAGATTCTACAGACTCTTGCAATTTGGCAATGCCTTTACACTTAATGATATCAATGTTTAAAGGTAGGTATTTACATTTAAAATTGCTGTCATTTATGGAAACAAGGCATTCTTTATTTGAACAACATTTCTTTCTGTTTCCAGAAAAGTATGGCAAACAGATGTCTTCAATTATTTTTGTGACATTGCATGCACAATCTATAATTTGGCACTGTCTTGCATCAAGTGTATTGTCATTAACACACAAGAATATAATTAAATCAAAATATTAACTTTTAAAAAATGTGAATACCTATCGGAACTCCGGAATTATTCCAGTCAATTCTGGAGCTGAAAAATCAGAACAATTGAACAAAAATTTGGTGTACAAAAATAAATGACCTTTAAATTATATCGAAACAACAATTGTGTTATCACCTATACCAATTCAATACCGGTATTATACGGTAAATTTTGGGATGTTACCTAAATATATTGCATGGACGCTTTTTTGTAGCTATCCGAACTTGGTCGGGTTATGTAGGTTTTCGATGCTTCGTCAGTATTTTAATTGATTTCTTTAATTACTAAATTTAATGACATGAAATTTTGCATGTGAATAGTTGAATGAATAAACTAATTTTTGGCATACATTTTACCATGCAATTCCTTTAGAACGTCGTGATATTTGACTGTTTTGTAAACAGTGATCTATTCATGGTAAAATTGTCCTTTAACTCTTTAATTACTAACGGAACATCATTGATACTTGGCAACATGTTTCAGATACTTACAAGGTTTGTATAAACGTGAAAATCTAGACCCCAAAGTGCATACTTTAAGAACTAAGACCTATTAAGTGTATTTTACGTTTATATTTTTATCTTTTAAGCCCTACGATTTTTTCTAAATCTGTTTTTTAAACAAATATAAACAAATTCAAAACAACGTATGTAAAAATCTACAGCTCTCTATGTAAGCGCTTTATATGAAAACTAGCTAATGGCCAAACGTTCGCGTAGCGGAAACTTGAATTTCTCCGAAGTTTATGCATGCACTCATTTTATTCATACATACACAATTACACACAAATACACACTAATTTTTGGACACACCTCTTTTCTTCTAAAGTCTATGGATTAAAATAAGTTCCGCCAGGACAACGTTCGCCCAGCGGAATCAGTTTTTGGTGAATTTCTCCACAATGGCTGCGTACACAATTTTTTTTTTACCATACACAATTATACGACGTCATACACTAAATATCTGCATAATTAATATCTTTAAATTCAACAACATTCCGCTGCGCGAACGCACACTAAAATATATACATGTCAACAGTCAACACAGTGTCTATAGCTGATTTCTGTCTTTCCAGCAATATCCACAACCCATCGATGGACAGAGACAAGAACACTCAATTCATAGTCACAATGGACGGCTACCATCCGAATGCCTTCCTCGCCAAGAAACTGCTCACCGAAGGTCTCCTCACCGAAGAAGAAGAACTAAAAACAATGGAGCAAGAAAAGCCAAAAACACCGGAAATAAAAGAACAGCCTTCACTTAAAGAAAAACCGGTCGAAAAAGAAATTTTAATAGAACCTTTTCAAAAGAAACGCCTTAGTAATACGAGTGAAGAGAGTGAGACTCAAGTCATTATCAAAATGGAAGAACAAAAAGCAGAGACAAGAAAAAATAAAGAGGAGCAAACTGAAAAAAGAAAGTATACTGAAGCTTTAAAAGAAGATGTGCTTCCGGCGAAAAAGCGGAGGGCGTCTCCTATAGTGTTTGATGTTGATAAGAATAAAAAGAAAGAGGACAAGGAGCCTGAAAGAGTGAGAGAGAGGACCGAAAGTGCGAGCAGTGATCAGCATGTAACGGTCGCTACTGTCACTAATACGCATAAATATGATTCTGTGCCGCCTTGTAAGTATATTATTATTAGGTACTTAATACATTGAAGGACACTGTACGAGACACATTAGAAGTTTTATTGTTATTACGTCGAGGGGCGTTCAGTGTCCTTCAATGGGTTAACATATTTTTTTTTTACGTATTTTGTTTATCTTTCTTGGTCAAACAAACCAAAATGAACGAAGTACCTACTACGCTAGAATCTATACGTGTGCGACTGAGTGAGTGCGTAGCATTGTAATGTGACCACCATTTTCTCCCACAATCAGTATAACTAATCTAATAATGTTTTATAAATCATCATCTATCTGCCTAGCCTTTTCCCAACTATGTTGAGGTCGGCTTCCAGTCTAATGTTTTATAAATAATAGCAAAAATTCAGTATATGTGTACGATTCTGACATAATATTCTTCTCTTCTTCATAAAGAAAGCACCAGTTGGGCTTTCTTTAATGGATTGACGAAACTTCACTTCGCATATAGTGATTTCCTAGTTTTATAAGACTTTGGCCGACCTGGGAATCGAACCCAGGACCTCAGGCACCGTATAGTCGCGCTTACGACCACGAGACCACTTTGAGAACTTGCTGGCGAGTTCTTTCATCACAATAGCCATATTGTGATAATAACACAGGCCGACAAAATTTTTACCCAGAAACCAGACTATACTTTTCCGAAGGAATTTGACGCGCTGAATTCGAATCTGGCCTCAAAATTGCTCTATCACGTCAGGGTTTCGAGATATCCTAACCTAAAAGTGCAAAAAGACCGTTTTTTCTCATTTTTGAGGTTATGTAGCACGGCCAATCCTATTTTCTTTCAAAAATTATTAATAGCATCTCAAAGGACTAGTCTTCCTCTTTAAAATGACGTTGAGTTTACTCAAATATCTTATTTTTTCGCTGAGATATCGCATTTTGAAATTTTCGTGTACGTGAATTGTTCTACGTTTGAGAATTCATACACATACAGTCTATTGGAAAATTTCAAAAGGCAATTTAAAAAAAAATGCCAGATTCGAATTCAGCGCGTGAAAATCCTTCGGAAAAGTATAATCTGGTTTCTGGCAAAGAGTGTTCGTCAAATTTTGACGGCCTGTGTAATTATATGAATAAAGCATAGCTGAAATAACTTCGTTTATTATTTCCAGTAAGTGCAGCTGAACGCAAATTAGTATGGTGCCGTGCCTTCCCGCTATGTCGCTACGGCAACGCGTGTGCGTTCGCGCATCCTCGCTGCAAGTTCGCGGCGTCCTGCACACGACGCAACTGTGTGTACTCACACGCACCCAATGCCTTGGCCCCGCCCACTACACCTACGTCGCCTGTTATTGGTAAGTTGAGTTTGTTTAGCCTATCGAGTGCAATTACATTGACGGGGGAACAAAATCGTAGTAGAATGATCTACTAAGAGTTTTTTTCTCTGTCACTACGTTTTCCAATTTGGTGTTCATATGTATATCGTATGCTTATTTTGTATTTTAACCCCCTTATTAATAAATGTTCTATAGAGTTTGTATAGTTACACAACGCTTTGTCTTCTTCTTTCGAAAGTCGAATTATTGACGACTGAAAGAGAGAAATCGGTGTGATCTGATATAATAAGTTTATTAGTAAGGGGGTAAATGTATACTTAATAAATTGCCTTTCACTACTGACTCGGGTGAACAGTTAAAAATGCCAAAAATAAAATAATTTGTTGTGGATCTAATACGAATATCAACCTTATTAGTATGAAATCAATGTGTATATTCCTATAAGCGAATGTGATCAAGCAAGCGTTTCATACAAATATGAACATTAACTTTATACGGATAAGGTTCAGATTCGTATAAAACGCTTACGCTTACTCATTTCTTGCCCATTCTCCATACAAAACTACCCTTTGGAATGGACAACTAAAATCAATTAAATTTTCTTGTAAATTTTGACATGGCCTTTTATGTGCTATTGTGATAAATTAATTGATTTTTACTTCGATTGTAGTTGCAATTTGTGGGATTTTTTTTATATTTTATTGGCTTTAAATAAAAATCTAACCGTTTTTCCACAGCATCCCACGTAGTACCAGCCGCAAACTACAAGACAATATCAACAGTAGTTCCTAGCATGTGCAAGTTCTACCCAAACTGTGTGAACCCCTTGTGCCACTACTATCACCCGAAGCCGTGCCGCTACGGCAAGACTTGCGTCAACAAAATAGAGTGCAACTTCTACCACGCCGACGTACCGGCCAAGTGGAGGTAGTCTGTCAGAAATATACAGATTAGTTCATACTGAGATATTGTTTTATTTCATTTTTACTTTACTTTCCTAACTTGTTTGTTTAAAAAAAAACTTTACCCCACACTAGGAATTACAATGCGTGCCACGAAAGATGAGACTTGACACACCACGGGGTTTGACTTGCACAGTACACGATTTTAGGTATCTTTAGCAGTATGAGGTCTGAGTGCGGGACGGGACCGGACGTCATAGGGGCGGCGGAAAGAGTGGGGAGGCGGGGTCAAGTCTCATCTTTCGTGGCGCGCATTGTACTCCTGTATCGTGGGTGCGTTTCTAAACATTTAAATTCACATACACAAACAGCCAGACCTGGAACAACTACCTGTAGGCAATACAAATATTTGTTCCGTGCGGGAATCGAACCCGCGACACGCAGCACAGCAGTCGATCGTTCAGCCACTGCGCCCACCGTGTCGTCCCTTAGGAAACAAAGTCGCTTAACATTGTTACAGCAACATATTTAGGTGTTGAGGTAACATGTTGCTGGCAACAGAGGATTACAGTGTTGCTAGCAACATGTCAAACAAAAGTTGGGCAACTGTTTAGCAAGTGTTACTCAACTTTTGTTTTATTTGATTTTTTGCCGTTATAATATGGAAAACAGGATAGATTAGATACCCGGACACGCTCGTTCCATCATAGACCTCATCCTTCACTTTCCATCAGGCGCAAAAGAAGCGGCGAAGAGCAGGCCTATTGGGCAAGGAAAAAAGAAGTAATACTTGGTAAACAATGTTGCACAACAGTTGTCAACGTCTAAAAGTTTAGTATTTATAGCAAACAAAAGTAACGGCAAGAAAGATACATTTTTACCCAAATTTCGTGGACCCCCTGTGCCACTACGCTATTTGTCTCACCCTAATTTTATATCTTAATATATATAAATTACGTGTCACGATGTTTGTCCGCGAATCAAATTTGTACACCGTGTGCAGTTTGATCCAACTTGAAAGCTAGGATAGCTCACATCTCCATTTATAATCGCAATATTATTTTATTGCACAAAAACGTTAGCCACAGCAACGCGTGGCCGGGTCAGCTAGTTGTTTATAAAACCTACTTGCCTCGTTGGTTTTGTTGCAAACGCGATTCTTGGGTTCGATTTCCAGTACGGACATTAACATGGTCCAAATTCAAACTCCGGCCTACTACCGGAACACTGTTGGCCTGGGAATCGAACCAGACTCAGCACTCAGCAAACCAAAGCGCTTCCGACCACTAAACCAAAGAGGAAATATCATCTATACAATTTATTTCAGTTTTATGTACAGACGCCAGCACATCAAGCTACCCGAAACATAAATTTTCCCAATCAACCTTGAACCTTATGCTGTAGCGATAAAGTTGAAAATCGATTAAAGAAATTTGGCAGATTGTAGTAGCTTGATGTGCAGACCTGCTGGCGTCTGTACCTACTGGGTCACAAAAATCGGCTCCACTTTACACCCAATAATATAATAGCCATAATAGCGTCACACAATAAGAAAATTGTTCACATTACGTGGACTATATTCGGTGCAAGGACGCGACCAATTTGTTCCAATTGGGTAATAGAATGAAGTATAATATTATTATGGTTGCATAAACGTCTTATTATTAATGTTGCCTGTACAGAAACAGAATAGTAAAATAAAAAGTCATTAGGGTAAGGAAGGGTATTGCCGGTCACTTAAGCAAAAAGAACTATAATTCAGTGAAAAATCAACATTTATTTTAGAAACTCTTATGCAATGTAACTTAAGGTATTGTTCTAACATAATCACAACCATTGGGATCAATATTAATTAAAAAAAAAAATAATCAACTCTTTAAAAAAAAATGGCTTTGACCGGTATTGCCCGACATGGCAGACAATACCGGTCGGCAGGTTGGCAAAACCGGTCAAACTTTAAACGGCACAAGTCACACACGTAGCCTACGGGATACTCATAACCTGAGCACTCAGCATGAGCCCAATATCATTTCGACCTATAGCTGGTAATTCACTATTCTTGTTTTTCAGTCTTTCTTGTAGGGTTGAGAATGGGATGCCATAAGACCGAGCTGCCTCTCTTATCGGTGTTCCTTTTTCGACAAGTTTAAATGCCCTACTCAAATCATTTTGGATCCATTTCACCTTCAATCCTTTGTTCCTACTTCGAGTCCCCGACATCCTAAAAAGGAAAATAATATAAATTTTAACGGAATAAAAGGTCGAAAATATGATCTACATACTTACAAACATAACTTGCGGAGTTGCGGTTAATACCGGTCAGCATGACCGGCGTTAGCCACCCGTATATTTTTCTGGTTAATAATAATTTTAACAAAAACCTGTAACAAAGTGCTTAAAATCTATGATAACATGAGTAGATAGATAACTACACGACAATAAATAACACTGACAATGAATGCAACATGAAAATTAAGACACTCACCTCTTATGTTCCGAGGCCAAAAAATTACTAAAAAGTGGCGCGAAACAAATTGACGTGCGGTTCTCCCTGATGCGTGCTCGGAACTGAGCGGGGGCCGGTGCATCGGCGCGGGGAACACTTACGCCACCCTCAATCAATGTGTGTTTGCGCAAAACGCTGTAATTTGGAAGATAGTGTGGTGACCGGCATTGTCGCCTGACCGCGGATACCCTCCTTTACCCTAAAAAGTTATGAGCCAACAAAGATTCGTTTTTCTTGCTATTTTTAACGTAACTTTGGGTGTAAATAAGTAATAAAAAAACTGTAAAATCAGCGTGCTTTATTTTATTTATTTTATTTTTATTTTACTATTTATGTACACACATATATAAACAGATACGAAATAGTCAGAACAGAAAAATAGGTACAAAGGTGATGCTTATTTCATAAGAAATCTCTTCCAGCATACCTGCAATAGGACAATAAATAGAGAGATGTAGACAGCGTGTGAAAGAGTAAAGGAGACAAAAAATAATACGTACAATCTAATCTAAAAACAAATCACTTAATAAAACTAAACAAATATTATAAGAATATACTTACATAAATACAAATAAACATACATACTTCTATAATAAATATCACTAGAATGTTAATAATATTAAAACGTAATCAGAAAAACAATAATAAATACATACACAACTATGATAAAGTGGAAAGATAGTGTTCTTTTACTCTTCTCTTAAAAACTGCAACAGTTTGGCAGTCCCTAATTTCAGGCGGTAGTGCATTCCACAGCCGCACCGCGTGCACTGTGAAGGAGTAGGAGTAGAAGTTGGTGGAGTGGGGAGGGGACTTGAGAAGGTTTTTAAGATGTGACCTGCAAGGCGCATCTGCAGGGCGGGCGTAGGAAAAACGCTCCCGCAGATAGGATGGAGTTGTAGGATTGTGAAGGAGATTGAATAGCAGACACAATATCCGAGAGTTCCTGCGAAGTCGAATGGGGAGCCACTTGAGTATCTTGCGAAAGTTGGAGACGTGATCATATTTTTTAAGATTAAAAACAAAGCGGATACAGATATTTTGCAAAAGCTCAAGTTTATTTAAAAGCTCCTCTGTGGCATCCAAATAACAAGCATCGGCGTAATCAATAATGGGCTGAATGAGGGTTTGAGCAAGAGAGATTTTGGTGTTCAAGGGCAAGAAGCCCTGGAGACATTTCAACGAATGGAACGTGTAGTGCACTTTGCGACTGACTTGTGCTACATGAGCAGTCCACGACAAGTAAGAGTCCATGGTTACCCCCAGGTTTTTAACCGTATGAGCGTATTCAATCTGAACTCCATTCAAACAGAGTGGAGACAGCGACGCAATATCGAGCCTGTTCCGCATATACCTGCTGCCGATAATAATGGCCTGGGATTTCCTAGGGTTGATTTGCAGTCCAAATGACTGCGACCACTCACTAATCAAATCCAGGTCACTGTTCATGGCAGCAACAGCGGCTTCCGCATCTTCCCCTAAGAAATTATTGTAAAGCTGCAGGTCGTCGGCATAGAGATGGAAGTAGGAAGAGATGACACTGGTGATAGAGTTAATAAAAATAGAAAAGAGAAGAGGAGAGAGAACACCACCCTGAGGCACACCCGCGGTAAGAGAGCACCAGTCAGAAGACGACTCATCGAGACGGACCCGCTGCGAGCGGCCATTAAGATAGGAGTTAAACCAACCAATAGTAGAAGAGGAGAAATTTAGAGATTTAAGGATCCCTAGAAGGATATCGAAATCGACAGAGTTAAAGGCACTGCTAAAGTCAAGAAGTAGAAGTAAAGTAAGAGATTTGTGGTCCATAGCCCAGCGGATGTCATCAGTAACCTT
Source organism: Luperina testacea (assembly GCA_927399505.1). NCBI lineage: Eukaryota > Metazoa > Arthropoda > Insecta > Lepidoptera > Noctuidae > Luperina > Luperina testacea. Next base: position 7,471,128 of record OV656768.1, on the reverse strand, counting down.
CAACAGAGCCGTCACTGTGCTATGACCAGTTCGAAAACCAGACTGAAAAGGACTAAGGAGGTCATTTGCAGATAAAAATACAGAAAGTTGTTGGTGAACAATATGCTCAAGAACTTTAGAAAGAAATGGGAGGATAGAAATGGGACGGAAATCGGTGGGAGAGACCGGCTTAGGAATTTTGGGTAAGGGGATGATATGAGCTTGTTTCCAGGCCTCAGGAACAGTAGAAGAAAACAATGAGAAATTAAAAATGTGGGTCAAAACGGGAAGTAGTGTAGAGAGGATAGGAGAAATCATTCTTGAACAAATATTATCATTACCAACTGCAGTAGAGGAGATAGCACAAATAGACTTTTTGACCTCACTTTCATTCACTGGACTCAATTCAAAAGAAGAACACTGCGGCATTGGCAAACCAGAAAGTTTATTTAACGTTACTGATCTGACGTGCGGATCAATAGTAACAGGGGGATGTGAGAAATGTTTGTTAAGAGCACACACGTCAATGCCATTACTAGAAGCGACCGGAGACTTACCAATGCCGACAGTTTTAAGAAACTTCCAGACTTCAGAAGAGTTACGATTGTCGAGAGAATTATGGAAGTAGCGTCTCTTTGCATCTCTACACATACGCCTACAGCGATTACGCAGCACCTTATACGCATTCAAGTTACGCTCGGAAGGACAGCGTTTCAACCTTCTTTTGGCTCTGTCCCTACTTGCCATCGCATCCTTAATAGTAGGAGTAAGCCAAGGAGCCGGAACATATTTTACTTTGACTCGACGGATAGGGGCATGCCGGTCAAATAAATTGAGTAAATTGCTGTTAAAAATATGAACCATATCGTTGATACATGAGCTCTCCAAGACGTCTGACCAATCGATGCTAGCAGCATCACGCAGCAATGCCTCCAGGCATATTCCTTTGTAGTTCCGAAGGAACATATAATGCGGTCTACGCTTAGGAGGGCGAATCCTGTAGGACATAAAGATGAGGTCGTGGTAAGAAAAACAAGCAGTGAGCTGTCCGTGGACAGATACATTATTAGAGTTAGAGACTATCATCAGGTCCAATAGAGAAGGGGTGCAATTAGGAAAATGATGAGTAGCAGAAAGAGGCAGAATACTAAGGTTATAAGAGGATAAGAGAGATTGAAGTTTGTGAGTACGGCTGTCGTTTTTCAGAAGGCAAGTATTAAAATCGCCCATCAAGACTACGTGGTCATAAGACGGACAGAAAACATCTAACAGCGAATCAAAAGACTCAAAGTAATCAATAGTGAGATTAGGACTGTAAACGACTCCGAGAAGCATTTTAGCATGATGCAAGGAAATTTCGAGAAATAGATGCTCCGCTGACCCCGAGTAAGAAGATGGCGATGTGCTGATAATCTTGTAAGGAATATCAGTGCGCAAATAAATGGCAACACCACCACCCCCTTTCCCAGTTCTATCATTACGGATAAGGACAAAGCCAGGAAGGGCATAATTGACAGATAAGAGAGAGGGCTTAAGAAAGGACTCAGAGATGAGCAAAGCATCAATCAATCATCATCATCAAGTGCTTTTTGGCCATGACCACCAGTGAGTTCGAGCTCGCCACTAGTTTACTCTTGTGTTGTTGCGTAGGACGTTGTAGGTAGGTACTTAGGTACATCTTCATCCCCTTGTCATTCTTATCTTATCGTACTGATTCAATTATGCAATTACTACTATACCTAGCTACTTACTAAGGTTTCTGATGACATAATGCGGAACTAAAAATATCTGCATATGCGATAATTAATATGCACAATGTTTATGATTCATTTCATAGATATGCACAATTATCTATCTCGTACAGTCATCGACAAACATCACATAATAAGTATCTAAACGCGAAACGTTTGCTGGACTCTTAAAATAAAGAGTTGTCGACATGACATAATCAGCCTATATAATGTTCCCACTGCTGGGACACAGACCTCCTCTCAGTGAGAGGGAGTGGGCCGTAATCTACCACGCGGGCCCAGTGCGGGTTGGTAGATGTCACATGTCTTCGAACTTTTGGTTTCCTCACGATGATTCCTTCACCGTTTTGAGAGCAGTGGATGAAATAATTTACACAAAGTACAGTATCCGGCGATAAATATTGCACATCGGCCTTTTTACACAAAACCATTTTATACAAAGAATAAAAATAATTATCAAAAGAAGCAAATCATAATTGTTTTAACAGCTCCTAATAGATACCGGACTGTTTGTATTTCGTGCGACAGAGATAACGCTCTACGAAGTCGAAATTAGCTGATTGTCTCTTTCCAAAGGTCGATGTGCAATATTTATCGCCGGGTACTGTAAAACGCCTGACTGGGTTCGAACCTACAACTCGTAAGTCGCAGCCATTACCATTGGGCCGCCACTGCTCCTGGCGACATGACATACTTTTTCCAAATCTCTTGTCTTGATCGGCTTTAACGACTGCAGGACAACTATTTTATGCCAAATCTTGAAATAGGTAACTTGGTTTATCAGGCAGTTCATGATAGGTGGGTACCCAACGTCATTCCTAACATAGGGACTTAAATTGAGAGGGGTTGTTGCGCCCAGACACGGTTGCATTCGATTCTGATTTCTGACACGCCCTTTGTGCCCGGACGGGCTTGTAAAATTTTGTTTTTAGTTTTTTACTTGAGTAGTTATAGTTTCATCATCATGATCATTTCAGCCGAAAGACGTCCACTGCTGGACATAGGCCTCCCCCAAGCACCTCCACTTCGACCGGTTCTGTGCTTCTCGCATCCAACGGGTTCCTGCGGCCTTCACAAGGTCGTCGGACCACCTTAGGCCTTCCAACGCTACGTCTTCCGGTAGGTACGCAGTCGCCACTCCAGAACCTTTCGGCCCCATCGGCCATCTATTCTGCGAGCAATGTGCCCTACCCACTGCCACTTAAGTTTGGCAATTCATAGTTTACATTCTATTTATTGGTATATTGGCGTGGCTAGCTGACAATTATGGAACAGTTTAATTTAATGTTCGGTGTCTCGTAATATTAACTACTTTGCATACCTACTATTGTATAGAAGCTAGTTTTTTTTTAACTGATCACACAGCTGTGCTGCTGGGGAGTTTGTTGCGCCACTTCTTCCCAGCGAAAGCACTAAGAAGTGGTGAAGGGCAGGCGTTTTGGGGGAATGTCTTATGTAATTTTGACGTTCGAAAAGTGCTGATTATCAGCCTAATTTGAATAAATAACTTTTGATTTCATTTCATTATTGTCGAACGTAGTACTTAGGTGCCTCGAATCTATTATGACTGTTTGCCATGCCGAATTATTACCCATGTTTTTAAATTTAGAAATAAAACTACGTGACAAAAAAAAAACTTTGGCTGCCAGATCGAGTTACAAAAAGGTAAGATGGGGGAGATTGTCGAAAAAGATGCTGACCCAAAAAAATGGAAACGTCACGCTGACGGCCGTACATCTGCACGCTACCCTGAACCGTACTTATGCTGGCTATGGCGTTGGATGGATGTTTTTTTTATAATTATTAGCCTGTTTAAATGCCTACGTCGACGCCAAGGTAACAAGCGATAAACCTTTGCTATCCAAAAATTGGACATTAATTTTATGTTAAATTAAACCAGCATTCCTTCACGAAATTAACACCATACGAATCAAATTTCTCGACGAGTGTGCGTAGATATCCCCGAAGTATACGTCACCTAATAAAATAGATAGCATCCGTCGTACCCTATCATCCTGCAATCATTCGCACTCGGTCCCCAGTCCCCACAGTTATAGTTGGGATCCTAACCAGAATTCAGCCAATTCCCATCCTTTGAGGGCGCAGTAACGTGATCAGAACATTTTGTGGTGCCGTCTCCAGGAAAATAAAGGCAATTATGGAGGTAAGCCAAATCGTGCATGATAGATAATATTATGTGTTTTATCTCATAGTAATCATGAATGCAACTATCCAGGTTCGACAATAGATGAAAAAATTAAATTCATTCATGCTCAAATTTCGGGGGTCAAGTCATTTAATTTGTCAGAAAGTTTTCCTGAAAAACAAAAAACTTTTACCTAAGTATGTGTTTTTCCCACTTTGTAATGTAGGTAATAATAATAAAACATGGGATTATACTGAAGAAGCGAGTTATAATCAAATTACAAGTTAATCTGTTGGAAAACTTGTTGCGACCCGAGCCCGACGACGCAAAGGTACCTAACGGTAACTAGATACCTACGTACCTAGAAAACATAACTTAGTACATCAAAATGAAAAAAGATTTCGGGAAAACAGTTGATAACGCATTATTTTGAAGCAATCCTAAATTGACTATGATGAATATGTCGAAATGGACAGGATTCTTTTTGAAGTGAGCACGCGAGAACCTACGTTTCGCTATTCAATATTGCTCCTAATTTTTATGTAAATTATAATCTAAAATAAAACCTAGCCATTAACAACGTTGTTTATTCGATGGCTTAGTTAGATAGTTCAATAAAGGTCACATTTTATCAATAGATTATTATACCAGTTATTATCTAGACGCCCGTTTAGGTACTAGACTAAAACTTGACACACAGATACATAGGTACCTACCTAAGTGTGTAGAACATAAGTAACTACCTACTGACATAATAATACTTAGACAAAAATCAATTACATTTTCAAATAGGTAGTATTCAGTTTTTTTAATAGATTTTTTCACGTTTCTTCCGCATACTTAGGTAATTAAATAGTTTCTTTGTAACTATGTGTGGACAAGCATGTTTTATGTGAGTGTAACTAAGTACATACTTACCTAGTTCTTAACATTAGTTATAAGTTGTGGTTTAGCCATGTTAAAATCTTAAGTAGACCAACCAAGCCCAGAAGTCTTCTCAGAAGCTGAAACTAAGTATTCTATAGTCTCTAATACGTTGTTACGTGGCGGATGACGTCCATGCTGTCATCTGGTTCTTGAGCGGCTGATTCTCAATATGGTAAAATAAACCTAGGTTCCTTTAAAATTAGGTTAGTACCCTACCTACCTATTGTGCAAACGTTAATACCCTGAAGATAATTATACCACATAGCTTACCTAAGCAGAACCTACTCTACTTCTAGTTATAGGAAGACTGTTTTAAACCATCCAGGGTGGCATCCGCATTGACGTTTACGTTGACCTGTTACCATGGATTAATCAGTTCATGATTCTGAGCATAAACCTACATATAACCTACATATAACCTACGAAATATTCTAACGTAGGGTACGTTAGAATATTTCGTAGGTTATTAAAAAATATCTGCCGTTCTATTAGATCCATTTTGACCGCGTAGGTATTGCACTCTGTAGGAAATAGGTAGCCAGCAGAAATAAAATAATGATAGGAGAAGCCACAATAACGTCAATAAACGCAAAAAAAATAAAAGCGAATTATCTTTGAATATAGAACTAGGTGTTCCATACATTTTGATTGCGTAGCACTTTCATTGGAAACAGCAGATGAAAAACAGCGACGAAAATGTTCAACGCAGGGTGGCCCAGAACCCAGGATCATGTACCTACCTAAAGAGTAACAAGTTATTTATAGTCCATGCCTATCTAATGAGGAAAACGATTGTACCCTTACCCCCTTACTAATAAACGTAGGTATAGCGTCTGTATGGTTATACAACGCTTTGTCTTGTTTCAAAAGTCAAATTACTGACGACTGAAAGAGAGAAATCGATGTGTACCTAACTATTCACCTGATATACTTAATACGTTTATTAATAAAGTAAGGGGTTAAGATATAAGTACCACATATGTGATTTACCTAAGTAGGTAAGTATCTACTCTATATCCTGTTTTAGACTGTTTTCAACAGACTAACGTCGATGTAAAAATAAGACATCACACAGCTAAAAATAATCTTTTGAAAGAAAACTAACTATACCATCCTATCTGCGGGAGCGTTTTTCCTGCGCCCATCCTTCAGATGCGCCTTGCAGGTCGCATCTTAAAACCCTCCACCAACTTCTACTCCTACTCCTTCACAGTGCACGCGGTGCGGTTGTGGAGTTCACTACCACCTGAAATTAGGGACGGCCAAACTGTTGCAGTTTTTAAGAGTAAAAGAACACTATCTTTCCACTTCATCATAATTGATGTATTTATTATTTTGATTACGTTATATTTATTAACATTCTAGTGATATTTCTTTGAGAAGTATGTATGTTTATTTGTATCTATGTAAGTTTATTCTCATAATATTTGTTTAGTTTTAAAGTGAATTGTTTTTAGATTTGACGTTTTTTTTTTTCTCCTTTACTCTTTCACACGCTGTCACATCTCTCTATTTATTGTCCTATCGCAGGTATGCTGGAAGAGATTTCTTATGAAATAAGCATCACCTTTGTACCTATTTTTCTGTTCTGTTTTTTTTTCTTGTCTGTTCCTACCTATGTGTGTAAATAAATGGTAAATAAAATACTTTTATTTGCGGTAAACATGACGCAAAGAAAGAACTCAAACACAAAAAAACAAGGAAAAAAAACCTAGTTAATAAAAAATAATTAAATTACCTACGAATGCGTGAACGTGAATCCACGCCAGAGATGATGATTTTTTAATTATTTCTGTATGGCATTCGACCGGTTAATAAACTTTTCTTTTACTGCTTAGGTACAACACAGCAACGTAGGAAAAATCCAAATTTGCTACACGAACTAATTATTTGCGCTATGAGTTCAAGGTCCTACCACAAAAAAGTGCAAACCTCATGGTGTGTCTATTAAATAGGTAGGTACCTATCTATTTCAGTCAGTGTTCCGGTTGTCATTCTAAAAATGGCACATAAACAAACAAAGAAATACTCACTGCACATCGAATATGTCCACAAAAAACAAAAACATTGATCAAGGTTAAGAGCGTATTGAAGTTACCGACTTTTCGAGACAACAACCGAACCGATAACTTGATTAGCGAAGCGGATAAGATGAGCGGTACGCTTTCGGACTACCAACGGAGCGCGTAGCCTGTTCGGATTCTTCGGAACCGACACGGAACTTCTCGATAAAATAACAAAATCACAAAGATAAAGAAAGTACCTACCTAATAATGTAGGTTCTTAATACTTACAATATATAATATCATCATTGCGAGTAAAAAAAATGTAATAAGACAGTATCTATATCAAATCGCAGATACTGTTAAAAATGAAAAAAGGCAAAATAATATAACTGCAACCCAAAAGAAAAAAACAAAAAAGCAAACCAAACAATTACAAGTGAAAAAGGTAGTTTAAACTTGACTTGCATGACCTGCATGTTCACTGCCCCCTTTTTATAATTTTGTCTCCCCATCGAGTCCTCAACGTTACTTACCCTACCTACCTATATGTAGTTGTCTAACAAGCAAGAATTAGTCAGCCCCAGTGTGTTCCTTCGACTATGTAAGTATAAGATGGGTCAAAAGTAATACCATAATGTGCGAAATACCAACTTGCCGCGCTTGACTCGGTGGTACGCAGAGCTAAAAGGCTCATTGGCGACGTAGAACTGGTGGATGCCAAGCTTCACAGCTTGGCTCATCGCCGCAAGGTTGCCTGCTTGTCGGTCTTCTACAGGTTGTACTTCGGTGAGTGTGCCCAAGAACTCCACGACCTCATTCCACCGGCCTCCTTCTACCTTCGGACATCCAGACGCACTGCAAGTTACCATCCATGCCTAGTTGCTATTCCACCAATTCGCACTAAGCTTTTTCAAATGTCCTTTATAATGCGCACAGCAAAAGAGTGCAACTCTCTACCTGCGTCTGTGTTTCCGAGCGCAAACAACCCGCATCTCTTCAAAGTAAGAGTAAACTGGCTTCTTTTGGGTAAGCTCATTCCATCGTAGACTTTGTCTCTGTCACCTCTGACCTAGACTAGAGTCAAGAGCAAGCCCATTTCAAATAATAAACAAAAATGTAAATTGGCTGCCATTTGATTGGAAATGAAAAAAGATGGGCTTTGTTTTCACAGAAAGTTTATTTAAAGGTGTAAAATTTATGATATCAAATCGCTAAAACGGGAGGACCTGAAATTGGTGTTTCAAAATCTCCATCGTTGCATGAGCTGTAATGACTGTGTGTTATGACTCCATTGCATTGTCAACTAATTCTCTACCTTTCTACAACATACCTATGTATTAAATCACAATGTTACTAAAACGCCAGTAGCAAAAATATGGCACATTCACACTAAAACACACCTCGTAGTTAAAAAAACATCGTGTGATTTTAGTCAGAACAGTCTGATAGATCTACCGCCCGCCTGAGGGCGCAGGACATCGAAGGAAGGGAAAAATAAAGAACCACCATTGCAGGGTCACGGGATTCGCTTATTCATACACTGTTAACACGGCAATGGGGTGAGGCTTCCGAACTGTTCATGCTTCCTGCATTAACGTTGACGAGATAAATGTACGATCAATAAATTAATTTCGCAATTTTTTTCATAACAAATAGGAAAACATAACTCAATTTCGTTTTCAATTTTCCACTGTATTTTCAGATGTTCCTCAGAATCTAGCTTTTGTAGGTTCGGCACGTAGAAACATAAAACATTTTTATGGTACAGAAATAAATATTTCAGACACTCGTATTTTTTTTCTATACTGCTATCCCCCTAGGTCATTAGATTAGGCTGGATGATGAGGGTCTTGAAATATTGGCACAGACATGGCTGAGAATTTATTTTATTTCTTACCTAATACAAGATTGTTTTTTCAAGATTATTTAACCGGTCGAATGCATTGGTCTCGCGTGGATCCACGTTCATAACCTTCGGCGTACGAAGGGTTAAAACTTTGTCGAGTAAGTAGAGTCGACCGCACGTATGTGGTAACTCCTTGATTTGGAGCAGGCCTAGCGTTGTCCGGAGTTCCAACAGAAAAAAAAGTATATATATTATATAAACATCCGAATTGAGAACCTTTTTTGAAGTCGGTTTTAATAAAATCACCCGAAAGTCTGATAACCAGGCTTTCCAAGAAGCATTTTTATCTTGTTGTGTTACTGTCGATAATTGTGTTGCGGACTTATGAAGGCCAGATAGGCAGTCACTTCATGCAAAATACTGGTTGTTAGCTGCATACTGTTAAACAAGAAGCCGACCCCAACTTAGTTGGGGAAAGGGTAAGCTGATTATGATCCAAATTAACAAGCCCTACCTAAGTGATCTACCTAAGTACCTAAGTGATCTGTAACACAGGACCCTCTTACTTCAAACACCAATCTCTATTTTAAGATTTTATATTTTGTTAACCAGTGCCTGTAATATGATGTTAGATACTTAAATAAAGATTTATGATTATAATTAGAAATGGAGCGCAATATGCTTAACATAAAAAAAAACATCTTAAATAGTTCGTGACTCAAAAATTCAATCTACATCCAAAGCTATCAATGCCCCTTTACACACGCACTCATAATTAAATGAAAATGGGCAGGCCATGTTGCAAGACTGCATGACAATAGATGGGCCTAAAAGATGACTTCTTGAATGAGGCCGATTGGCAAACGTAAACGAGGATGACCACACCCTCGCTGGGAGGACGAGATCGTGCGTATAGCTGGAACACGCTGGATGGACGTAGCGAAAGACAGAGAAAGCTGGCATTCTCTGAAGTTGCCTTCACCTTAGGCATTCTAAAATAAAAAAAATCGGTTGTCTGTAAAGTCGGTTTACTGACGATAGTTGAACGTGACAACGTCATAAGAAAATACTCATGGAATAGTTGCATTGCATTTGTTAATATTCGCTTGCACTTCAAGCCGCCATGGAACGCTACAGAGCAAGAGTCAAAACATTTTTTTAAATTATTGACTTACTGTACAAAAAGAGAGGGTTTTTATATTTAAATTATTATATTCTTCGTTTCTCTTCGTTCTTCGTTCGTATAATAAAATAAATTGTCGTCGTATAAGTAAACATTGACTTTGGATTTTTTATTGAAACTGACTAGACGTTTTTTTAGGTATTCCCGTAATTTAACATACAGTTACTTCGCGTCCGTGAGTATATCCGTATGGCAAAATCGTTGCGCACTGTGCATAATTAATTAATGAGACAAAGGTGACTCCTTTGACGAAATACGGAGACGGATTTTCTATAGACAAGCATTCAGTGACATTGACACGTTTGAACTAAACCGCCTGCGCCTGCGAGCTTTTCGTGACATGTTATTTTAATTTACCAGAACGAAAAGAAAGTATTGCTTTTATTGAAAAGAATGGTTGCAGAACCTTAAAAATAACAATAAAAGGATTGGAAATTAAATCAAATGAAATTGTTTACTTCTGTAAATAGGATTTCATATATCCTCCTATTAAAAAAATCCTATCAGGCAATAATTTCAAAAGATAAGTCAATGCTATCAGGCTAGTCAGGAAGAGAAAACATGGTGAAACAAATTCACGGGTGGATAACGGTCTGAATAAAGTTTCCGGTCATGTATGGGCACTGAGTAAGTTTGATTGTATTGACGAAGTAGGCACCTCAGACCAAATAAAGGCTCTCACAAACAGGCGCGACACGCGATATAATCACGCGCGACACAAATGCACCGCTCGTTACGCGACTTGCCGTGCCTTTGTGTCGCGCGCGATTTTATCGCGTGTCGCGCCTTTCGAAGGAGACTTAAAAAGTCGTAGGCACCTACTCGTACCATAACTACCATAGCAGAAGCGTAGGTTGATTCCTACATCATCTATGTATTATGTCAACCAATCACCGCTTTGTCTTTAAATGGGAATAATATGACAATATTAATTGTTATTTATTTCTCTCAAAAGGGTGTTGGTTCATAGGTATTTTAAGTTACAGTAACCTTTGTAAGAGCTGGAGTCTATACCTTCTGGGTGCGAGACCTGTATGACAGATCTCCAGGCTCACACTCTTATGGCAATTGCAATGCCAACCATACTGGCCTTATTGCGACCAGCCTGTACCTACTTATACATATACCTGTAGGTAGGTACTTCGTTGTCTACAATTAAACAGAACGTGACATAGTATCAATTACAAATGCATTATAGTAGTGTAGCTGTAGATATTAACGATTATTGTATCTATTCTCTGTGATACCTTGTTTATTGACTGTAGTATACATTTTAGATACCTACGTACAGGAACAGAGGTGATGAATTAAACAGATCACAAGACAGTATCATTTTAAATCGTGGAGATCGATCATCTCGCTAAACTGTTACACCCTTTCCTAGACAGTGTTATACTATGCCTTGCCTTCTTCCCAACTATGTTAGGGTCGGCTTCCAGTCTAACCGGATGCAGCTGAATACCAGTATTTTACATGGAGCGACTGCCTAGCTGACCTCCACAACCTAGTTACTTGGTAATACGATACCTTTAGGTAAGACTGGTTGTCAGATTTTCGGGCTTCTGACTACCCGTAACGACTGTCAAAGATCCACGAATCTTTGTCTTTTCCGGCTGTCGCCGGGACCAACTGCTTAACGAGACACAGAGGGAGTTATTAAAATACCTAGTTCGCGTAATAGACATCTTTCTTTGCAATGTCCAAATTAACATTACCTTAATAAACAATTACCAGTAATCTTAAAGCGCAAAGATTACGATAACCATCGAAGGTTGCTTCCTGACACTGTCTAGACATTTGACAGGTCATTGCCAATCTAAACACGAAGAACACGGGCCACCTGGCTCATTTGTACTCTCACAGCCCGTGGCCCAATTCGCCTATGGCCTTTTAGTAGTATGATAGCACTATTTGCATTGTTAACTTCCTAGTGTTATAGTCACGTGGATCTAAACTCAAGTTAGCTAATTGATAACTTTTTAACCCCTTTACTAATAAACGTTGTATAGCGTGTCGTCGTCGTTGCGTCATAGTTACACAACGCTTTGTCTTTATGTTTTCAGTAACTGGGTTGTGGAGGTCAGATAGGCAGTCGCTCCATGTAAAGTACTAGTATTCAGCTGCATCTAGTTATACTGGAAGCCGACCCCAACGTAGTTGGGAAATACTAGGCAGATGATGACTCAGATACAGTTTGAATATTACAAAATGTAATGCTGTCTAGCTAATCTAAATTCGATTTTTTATCAAACTATGCAACTGAACTGTGCGCACGTGAATCTAATGCCTTATTACTTGTGAGAGACAACATAAATTACAGATGCATTATAATAATTATGTTAGTCAAAGCTTTTTAAACAATTATTTTTAAAACATTGTAATGACGCACCGTCTTAACTTTGTAGAGACTCGATAAGATATAGGAACAATTTTATTTAACAACTAGCTTCTTCCCGCGACTTCGTCCGCCTGAAATTTCTTGTTACTCCGACCCACCCCGTCGCATCGCATCGCCTGCCCGCACTATTACCTACTTCGTTTTTGCTTAGCGTTCTTTCTGACTATTTTTCTTTTTGCTCGGCTCCTAAAGGTCATAGCGTGATGTTAAATAGCCTATATATAGCCTTCCTCAAGAATTGGGCTATCAAATGCAAAAAGAATTTTTCAAATCCGACTGGTAGTACCAGAGATTAGCGCGTTCAACCAAACAAACAAACAAACTCTTCAGCTTTATAATATTATAGTATAGATATGTTATACTGCTTTAAGTATAACCTTACATAATCTTCGGAATGCAAATGAATAAATATTTTCATTTAGCATTGCTTTCAGGGAGATTCTAGCCTTCGTCCTGTCCTGCTAAACCGGACTTAGACAAATAATGCGAAAAGTTTCTATAGTATGTTCCAATTTAGTAAGTGACTAAAATTAATCATTTATCTACTCGTACATTCGTACTACTGGTATTACCTACCATTACATATTACTGGTATTACCTATGCATAACAACACGTAACTGACTTACCGGTTGGCAACAATCGAACGATTATATATACAATATACCTACTGATTACTGGAGGTCTATTATTAGGCATAAATTTACTATATATAGGTGCTTACAAATTATTTCATTTATCTGATTGGGTCTACAAATTCGTTAATTGATTTCAAAGGTGATACTTTAATACACGGCCTACCTACCAGGCTTAATATTAAACCAGTGCCTTTTGCTTTATATAATTTTGTTTCTGGACGGATTGTTTATTAGGTAGGTATCTGGGTTCCTTCAGAGGTAGGATTATTTATTTATAATATACTCTAAGCATACAAATGTACGAATGGTAACGGACTTAATACCATAGTGCACTCCTTCACTAATTTTTATTGAAGTTTAAACAACACTGCCAACACTGCCAAAAAAGACCTCTCATGTCTCCGAATCACCCAGTTCTCCGTATCCATGCCAGGGTTCTGCAGTGCCTTCCGTATCTTCCGCATCCACCCTGCTACCAACTTTCACGAAAGCTTTGAATTCATAATAATCATATTCATAAATCTTTATTTATGTCAACATCATAATCCAGGCATTGATTAATATACTGCATATTCTTAAATATAGTGTCTGTGATACGAGTGTCGAGGGTCTTGAGTTACAAATCACCCAGCTCACTTAAATAGACCATTTTACTTTACACAACGGCTAGAGTTAAGATATTATAATAATGAAAGTTTAAAATTGCATTTGCAATTTTAAACTTTCAAAAAAATTTAAATTTTGGAATTGAATTTTGAATTTTAACAAAAATTTCAAAGAAATATACAAACTATGTATATTCTACCTAGGACAATAATAGTAATATTAAGTACATTTTACTCTGCAACTAATCTTATTTTTTTGATAAATTAACGTAACACATGTACAAAATGTCTTAATTATGTTCCAAGAGCCTCATATCGAACGTTTTGACCAAGCTATAATAAAATTTGCAATTTAGATTTATGAACTGGACAACAGTGTTAAAGGCATTCGAGGTGCGTAGTTATTGCTCAAGTCACGCCGCAGTCACGCACTATATAACCAAATGAAAAACTATTAAAGCCCTTTCACAGTTATATCTATTACCTCTGACAAGAGCAACCCTACAGAAACCATATTTTAACAAAAATAAAGATCGTTGTGATTTTGACTATGATGCAAAATTAGAAGTAAAACTGTAAAAGGACTGCGATAGTTACTTACATACTGAACGTGGTTGAAGAGTTGGCTCCAACTTTATAGCCACGGCATGGGTTAACTAACAACTACGGCTAACGCCTGAGCATTCACTGCAGGTAACTAAATAACTATAGATTTGCAAGAACTTGGAACAAACTGGTCGAATCGGTATTGAAGTTTTGTGTATACGACACTTAATTTTTTTTTTTATTTATTTCGGTCTGATCCCCTGAACCCCCCCAACACCCCCTGGATCCCCTTTAAAAGAAGTTCAGTTTGATGGTCTGTATCACACTTGTCTGACACATGCTGTATAATAGTATAATCAATGGGGTCCCATTTTAGTAATTTTTTTTTCTAGATAAAAGGCAATATTGAGAAAATACATTCTTAAAAAACCCAGTAGTCTTACAGTTTTGGAATCCTGCCTACAAAATCCTCTTTCTCTACCTTGCTACCATATTATACATATTCCTCTAGTAATCCCTGTACAAGTGATCCAATTCAGCTGATGTTTTTCCTATGTAGCTTGTTATAGCAATTGCTGCTTTATTTATTGAATTATAGAGTACATACCATACTAGAATAATCAGCCTATGATGTTTCCAATGCTGGGGCACAGGCCTCCTCCCTGTGAGAGGGAGTGGGCCGCTACTTTAACCCGCACAGAATGGTAAAAGTTGCTACATGTTTTCGAATTTTTGCTTCGAGGACATGTCGGTTTCCTCACGATGTTTTCATTCATTGTTTTGAGAGCAGTGGTGATGAAATAAATCACGCAAAGTAAAGGAACTGCCCAGGTTTTAGGACCTGGGCATCGAGTTGTTAGGTCCTGGATTTGCCCAGGACCTACAACTCGAAAGTGGTGGAGACGCCAGCACATCAAGCTACCCGAAACTGTCAAATTTTCCCAATCAACTTTGAACCTTATGCTTTAGCGATAAAGTTGAAAATCCATTAAATAAATTTGACAGATTGTAGTAGCTTGATGTGCTGGCGTCTGTACCAAAATCAAAAAAATCTAAATTTAAAGTCTTTATTCAAACTAGGCTGAGAATCAGCACTTTTATTGAGCGTCAATATTACATAATCCCCACCCACCCTTTACCACTTCCTAGTGCTTTCGCTGGGAAGAAGAAGTGGCGTGGGCCACAACTGCTCAACATGCTGAGGCTATCTAAAATCGGAAATCTAGATTATCTAGAGGCCCAGTGGTTATCAAGCTAGGCCTACTGTTACTAACGCCTTTAAGGACCAATCCTACACACTTGAGACCTTGCTAGCCCTATTTCAATAACAAACGATCGTAATTAGAACTGTTGACATAAACACGGCTTGATAAACTACATGCATACCTATTAAATATCTATTAAAGCATTGTGCCTACATAGTCTAGATTAATTACTAAATCATACCTCTTGACTAGTCTCAATAGCTTTTGAATTTTATATTTAGTTAGATAACATGTCTTTTTTTTTTTTTTTTTTTTTCACGTGGAGAAATGCTCATGCATACTACACTACCACGGGGAGATAGTGCAGTTATGTGGGACTCTAACCCACTAAAACTCCACGGTGTCCTCCTCTGCCGCTTACGGCGGGAACACGGGCACGCGTTAGCACTCATCCGTGAACCCGCCGCGGCCGTCCGTTACCGGACCCTCCTCTGGGGAGTAATCCCCATCACCGGCGCACCAGAACACATAGCACGCCGTGACCACCCCAGGGACCAAACCAGCACATGGGCGCCAGACGACCCCGTGTCTGGACACCCTTGGTCCCCCTGTGACGGGTCAGAACATTGGCCCCGCCGCCTGCCAATTTTCGGCTGCAGAGGATAGGGAGAGCGGCCAACGCAATACCGGCACTCCTCTTCCCCTGCAGCCCCACCGCGTCCGCCATCTTACGGTGGCGACCCCGTCAAGGCCGCGGAAGGTAGGGAGAGCGGCGCACCGTAATACCGGCACTCCTCTCCCGCCGCGGCCTTCAACCCTCAGCCGCGACGCCCCCGTTACGACATCGCGGCCCGCCTCAGTTGCGATGCCGCTCAAGCGGCACCGCAACCTACTTTTGGCCGCTACGTCGTCGGCTTGGTAGCAAAAGCCCTGACGAGCGGCCCCTCCTCGGGTTCCTCTTAGCTTCACCGTGGGGCTCAAAACCACGGCTACTGGGCCCCCCCGCCTCGACAATGCGGGAACCCACCGGGGGGGTAGATAACATGTCTAGTTTAAGGTAAAACCCATGTATCTATGCCGTGACGTGTCCTTGTATCCTCGTTGGTCTAGCTGTCGCAAGCACGAGTGCAGAGCTTCCGGCTTCAAGTCCTTGGTCCGACCCCAAGTGGTATTTCCAATACTACTATTGGAAAAATAAGGTTTTACCGTACCATAAGCCACGCTACCACGCAGCTGACTGGTTAATATAATTATGTATTTCACACGCGTGCGTACCGATTGGAGAAAAAAAGAAAAAGGCTCTAAGCCAATAACAAAAAGACGGTATTCTTATTAAAAAAAAAACTATGGCCAAAACAACAACTAAGTGGGTCCCGTTAAATGTAAGACGACATCGCGGCAAAATACAGAACTGTCTGGAAAAGGGAGAGGGAGGCCTTGCCCTTTTGTTTGATTAGGCGTCAGACTAAACCCGCCCGTGTTCCTTCAGTTGCCTGTGCCAGGGGCCACGGTATCTCTTTCGAACAACCCGCGACCCTGACAGGCATCGGCCCTAGCGGACCCCGTCATCTAGTGCTCACGTCTCTTTGAGGCGCGCGTGGAATACAACGCGCCTTCGACCCGGGCGTGGTCTTTACCGAACGGCGGGTCTTACCCTTCAGTGGCACTATACAGCCTAGTTGGTAGTTAGTACGGGCCGCTCATAAATATACAGTATGTTAACTAACAGAGGGCGTTCCCGTTAACCCGCAATAGTATAGCATCCATACATGATAAAAAAAATATTACCATTCGAAAATAAAATGTTTTTTTTTTTTATATTAAAATATTCACTAAAAATCGTAAATTGATACGTTAAAGAAACACTCTGTACACGCGTACTTGAAGGACAGCAATGTCGGAAGTTATTTAATTAAATAAATTAGAATTAATTAAATAAATAGAGTATCAATTTACGATTTTAGTGAATATTTTAATATAAAAAAAATAAAAACATTTTATTTTCGAATGGTAATATTTTTTTTAGCATGTATGGATGCTATACTATTGCGGGTTAACGGGAACGCCCTCTGTTAGTTAACATACTGTATAGGCCACATGTATAATTCATTCATATTAACATAAATAAAATAAAGAAATCTCATATTTTGTCAAGTTGTATAAACCATGTGAAGCAGGGGCAAGGGCATGTCGTTATTGGTCAATAAACGGTAAGCAAACCCTCAAGGCGCAAACATGACTCATTTTCTAATTTCTAAGGTCTACGTTTCAATGTCAAATAAATTATCTTTGTAGTCTAGGCTGTAGACGTCGTTTCGTAAGGTCCTAGACAATACGAGAACAACTAGGTATCATTGTTTATCAAATTGATTACCAACTTATCCGTCCGTATCTATACGAATTCAAATTACAACTGTCATTCTTTGACAGTCCTACGAAATATGGCTCTAACACATCAAATTGTGTCAATTTTTTGATAAATTAATCATTTTTCCTAAGCGTTGCTATAGGTCTAAAATTCTAGATTCAACAAACGCAGCATTTGACTTACGTAAATGCAATTGCACTGCAATGCAACAACAAATAATTAATCAAATGCAACCTAGGCTAGCACATAGATCCTATAATCTTATAACGGAAACAAATGTCGCTCGTATTTATTGTAATTGGTAAATAGATAAATAAAACATAGTCATTCACCTCAGTTGCGATCTAGTTATCTAGCGCAATTAATGAATCAAATAAAGATTAATACCAACTAAATTGATCTTTAATTGATTAATTAATTAGATACTGCAATTTAAATCAAATGTACGGTTTTTTGAAGCTTTATAAGTCCTACAAAATATTATTAAATTTTTCTATGCAGTGAAATTATTACTTTATCGACTTACAGTCAAACTTTTGTCAGTACTTAGTTATATGTTTATTAGCTCTACAGTGATCAGCCTAGCCTTTGGAAGTAGCGCTTGCCTGCTGCTGCCATCGATTGAGGCATCGATCGCTTTGCTTGCTCGGCTCGCGCGCGGTTGGTCACAGTTCTGACCTTTTTTTTTTAACATGGAGAAAATGCTCATGCATTCTGCACTACCACGCAGAGATAGTGCAGTTATGTGGGACTCTAACCCACTAAAACTCCACGGTGTCCTTCTCACGGCGGGAACACGGGCACGCGTTAGCACTCATCAGTGAACCTGCCGCGGCTGTCCGTCACCGGACTCCTCTGAGGAGTACTCGGCGCTGTTTAGTAAAAAGGCTATGGCTGTTGTTAACTGAAAGGTTAATTAGTTTCGCTAGTTGGCTGCGAAATATAGACGTAGACGCGCACGCTAACTACAATACAACTTCAAATCGCAATTAAAATGCCTTCTCTACAGCAGACACTTTTTCATGTTAATTTGCATATAATTAAATACAGCGGATGCTTTTCACGTTTTTTCATAATCATGTTATGGAAATCTAACTCCCAAGAACAGACCACAGACAGAGTAGCAAGTTAATTAATTCCGAAGATTATTCATGACGTACCTATGTACACAATTGAAGTTAATGAATGACATCACGGTACTGTATAATACCCATGATGTCTCATTTGCGTTCCAGAAATGTCATAACATACCAGGCTTGGAGAATTTGAAGACAACAAATCAATTAGGGACTGTGTCAGTAGCAGAGTCTTTTCGCCGCAGTGTTTTCCATAATTCATTATCATCATAATGAGAGTATGTCAGATACATCGACGCGCACACTGTTACCATGAAATCAGCACAAGATTCTAGGCCTAAAGTAGTAACTGGTTGCTCGTCTTTGTCCCTACCATCCTGTATAATAGTCGTCAGAAAATCTGGTCTATCCACTGCTGCCTTCTGCGCATTTCTCTCATTGATGATACGGGTCATATGATCGTTCCATAATAAGCCGTTGTCTGGGAATATCAGATTCCCCTTTATGACTTTTACTTCTTTATCTTCTAAATGTAAATAAGTAGGAGAGTTTATAATTTAATTATATAACATTATAGAAAGCAAAATGTCTTAAAATAATAATATTTACAAGGTATATAAAAAGTAGGGGAAAAAATCAAAGGGCATCAAAAAATTCGTCCACATCTCTGTCAATAGAAAAGTGCCCAAAAGACTGGTAGCATCTTCCAAATTAAATGTAGGGAATAACATAAAATATTGAAAACATTTAAGGCTCATACAAACAGGCGCGACACGCGATATAATCGCGCGCGACACAAAGGCACCGCAAGTCGCGCAACGAGCGGTGCCTTTGTGTCGCGCGCGATTTTATCGCGTGTCGCGCCTGTTTGAAGGAGCCTTTATGCAGCTGGTTTACAGCTATTATTCGGCTACCTACTTCAAGATGGAGAAACCTTACAAAACTGACAATCATCTTGAGGGGGTTGTTTACGTAGTCTTTATGTCACCAGTAGGTCGGGTGAATATTACCGGCGGCGCCACCTTTGCATGTCTCAGCCATTAATTTGCACTAATTAAATCATATGGCTACAGCTGGAAATCTGCATTTTATCTATCTGCCATCTAAACCATTACAGCAGTAATTAAAAAATCCAATGAAACTTTAGCCGGATACAAAAGCGCTACGCATTTCAAGGTCAATGTTGCTAGAAATGCCACACAGACAGTCAAGTCTTGAAACTCCTCGAAGTGATAAGAGTTAGTCATTTGTTTGTCTAATCTACAACGTTCCGACGAATCGACTTCCTCGTGTGATTAAGAGTTTGAATGATAACCGCTATCAATTACCATCGGTCGAGGTTACAGTAGTTACTAACTGCTGTCTTTGACACCTCAGTGCACGTGATGCAATTTTGAATTCAAATTACTAAGTTCCATACACCGTGAGTGCACTGTCTCACGCTCTTCCTAAGAGTATTCTAAGTCCGGAAGCGAAGGCTAGCAAGGAGTAACGCAATATCTATCCGAGGTGTCATTCCAGATTTCTCAGGGCCATGTGCCGTATCGGCACGATATGAGAAAGCAAAATAGCTCAGCAAAATAGCTACCAACCAGCCAATAAAGTGATAGTGAGGCTACGGCCGGATTGCCGCTTCTGGAACAAAATGTCTTCGAAAACAAAATGTTGAGAAACGCCACGGCACGAGCCTACTTCGTATAAGCAAGTAAGAAGCTCCTTGCTTTGATTTTTTTTTAACATGTTTAGAAATTGAAATTTTGGACACAAAGGTTTTAAGTATCGAGAATCATCTTGATACTTGAACCTCGAAATATTCCCGAATTCCTCCTAAAGGGAAAAAAGATACCGATCATTTTCGCACATGTGTATTTGACCCAAATATACAACTAACAACACCCATCTAAACAGAGATAACTACATAAGATACTATAAGGATGTAGGTGAATGTCGTGGTTTAATAATAAAAACGTCGACGAGCTCATTCCTCTGTGTTGCATGATATAACGAGAGCGCTTTCATCACCCTTCTGCATGTTCATTTTCCCGTAAAAATATATATATTTACAGCAGTATATTATTATACTAAACAGCAATGCAAGGTTCCGTACAAAAAGAACAAATTTATATTGTAGAACTTGGGTTAAGACGTTAAAAGACTATCAATTAATTAAAAAAAGGGTACAAAGCTGCAATAAAATATATAGCTCATGTGCCGTCTTTTTTAGAATTGCACAGAATGATTATATTATTAAGATAATTATGAGAAGGTGTCTGTATTTCATTCGGCCTTCTTTTGGTTACTCCTGTAGATAAATGTTTTCGAACTAAGCCTGCCTATGTTTATCACAATACCGCTTCGACTTTAAATACACCCAAAATGGAAAGCTTAGCCAAACCGTGACCTCTCCATTCAATCGGCAATAACTTCAAACTGCGTCCAGTAACTAAATATAGTCCTCCAGACTGTATTTCGGCCATGGCGGCTAGCAACGGAGTCTCCGTTGCTACTAGCCTTCGTCACGGGAGATATTATAGTGCACAAGTGTGTGCACAGACACAGGTGCACTCTCTCTTCTTTCACTCTCATAGTCCTATTGGACAGCAATCCGACACGACCGGAGGATCAAAGGCTTTACGTGCTTTCCAAGGCACGGGGGTATTACACCGGCAACTTCCAAACTCCAGTTACTACTAGTAAATAATATCAGGACACACAACAAATAACAACCCTAGGGAACCCTAACGCTATGCAAGCGGCACACGGGGGGTGTTTTCACTGCGCTCGGCGATGCAAGCCACGTGAAACACGAAATGTAAATGAGAAACATACTGGGATGGGATGTACGAATTTTTCATGTTGTACCAGTATTATTTTAGTTTCATTGTATCGGCAATTTGGCACGAACTAATATTAAATGAGATTTGCTTATCATCTTCCTGCGCTTGACCCATGTTACTTGAAGACTTGTACTAACTAAACCTTTTATTTTTAACCCCTGACCTGAATAATACCTTTTATTAAAAGGTATTATAAGTTTGACGCCTCTGTCATTCTGTGTATCAGTATGTCTGTCAATTACGTTACGTTGCTCCCAAACGGGTATTCCGATACGGATTGCGATACGGTTTTTTTAAATTTTTCACTCGTACAGATTAAGCACGAACTATTTTCTGAGAATAAGCAGCGACAGACATAGCTTGCAGAGTAAGCAAACTGAAGTGGCAGTGGTCTGGCCATGTTTGTGGAAGAATCGATGGCCAGTGGCGCAGATGAGTCCTAAAGTGGAGACCGCGAATTGGCAACTAGTTGGCCCGACGACCTTAAGAAGATGGCTGGGACAGATTGGATGCGGAAGGCGGAGGACAAGGTGTTGTGGTGCGGCCTATGAGAGGCCTATGTTCAGCAGTGGACTGCGAAATTTCATCAACTCAGCCTGAGTTGATGAAATTTGCGACTGTTCAGAGATAAACTTGGTAACGGTAGTTCTACATTCTGTAGATGGTCCAGTCAGAAAAATGATATCGGATTTGACTGCCTATCATAAAATGACACTTTCCTGACCCAGCACGTGATATTTAATGATCTGGAAACACGTGGACACTCTTTAATTACACCGTAAGAACATAAAAGACTTGAAGTAACAAGCAAACTCGTTTATGAGCAAGTTATTAGCCGATATAAACCTTGTAAGATTATGAGCAACAATAGTTAGTGAGACATGATAGATTTCCTATTAATTCTTGTACCACGGAAGTTCATTATAACATAAACTGAACAAATGTGGAAACAGGTATGGATTTATAATAACCAACTAGCTTTCATAAAATTTTAATTAGAAATTTCACCCTTCCCATTCACCCTCTTAGGGGTGGAATTTAAAAAAAAAAACCTTTCTTAGTGGATACCTACTTTTCACAAAGAACACACCCTCCAAATTTCATGTCTCTAGGACTAGCGGTTTAGGCTGTGCGTTGATATATCAGTCAGTCTTTGAATTTTATACCTATAAGAAAAGACAAATTTATTACAGGTATCTTTATAAGGCTCATGTCTGCATAAATGCTCGAGATTAGATGAGATATAAATCTTAAATTGACGCTTAAGTCCTTCCGTCTTCCGGTACTACAATACATGACATGTCACCAAGGTGTTCCAAGAAGTAAGGTGCATAGAAATAATAATATAGTTCATATTATCTTGGTGATAAGTTAGACAATCGAGGCGAGGTTGACAAGGGAGCCGTCAGCAGACAGTGTGCCTAGTTATTTATGTATTGTGTTTGGCGTGGGCGCTCTTTAAATGCAGTCAATACCACGTAAAAGCGAAAATAAAATCGATTGTCTGTAAAGTCGGTTTACTGACGATAGTTGAACGTGACAACGTCATAAGAAAATACTGATGGAATAGTTGCATTGCATTTGTTAATATTCGCTTGCACTTCAAGCCGCCATGGAACGCTACAGAGTGAGGCCGCGAGGTAACGCTACATGAGTCATGTTTTTTCGTGAGTGCAACCAGCTTCATCGATTTATTAGACGTTGTCACGTCAAAAAATGGAACAAACTAAGAAAATTACTTTATATTTTTGAGATCCTTATTGCCTCATGTCATGAAGTATTTTGAACCCTATTTTCTTATATACTAACATATTCATTGTATCATATCAATCATCTCAGAAAGTGGAGCAATGGTGGCTCAGTGGTCAATGGACACGACTTACGAGTTGTAGGTCGTAAGTTCGAACCCAGACAGGCGCTTTACTTTGTGTAAATTATTTCATCACCACTGCTCTCAAAACGGTGAAGGAAAATATCGTGAGGAAACCGGCACGTCCTTGAACCCAAAAATTCGAAGACATGTGGCATCCACCAACCCGCACTGGGCCCGCGTGGTGGATTACGGCCCACTCCCTCTCACTGAGAGGAGGCTTGTGCCCCAGCAGTGGGAACATTATAGGCTGATTATGATGAATCATCTCAGCCTTTCGAAATCCACTGCTAGACATAGGCCTCTCCCAAGTTACCCAGTTCCCTGACCTTCGGATCCAATCAGTCTAAGCGGTACATTTGCCGATTCGCGGTTTCCAGACAAGGTCTCCCAACAGACGCACTATGACCGAAATAATTCAATTCTTCCTCCATTTTGGATTCGTTCTTCGTACCTCTGCAACTCAGGGTAGGAGTGGGGTTAAAGGGGAGGTTGGGCCCGCTTTCAACGTGATGAAAGAGCTTTCAGATAGGGATACATAGTTGCACAAACATAACAGATAGAAACTAGTAATCAACGGATGCTGGTAGTTTGTGAAAGAGAAATAAATTGTTTTTCTGGGAATCATGTATAGGTTTATTTAGCTCTGTGATAGCACTACGTGATGAGTATATATACAGCGTGCTTTAACCAGCGCTGGCTCACATAGGGTCGTAGAATTAGGCTGAGCGATGGCCGTATAGAAGTCCTGCGACTCCTGCGAAATGCAGGATTTTGTGTGACGTAGGTATGACGCGCTGTTCGCATGTGGCGTTGTAGATACTGCTACAGCAGTTTTGCGCGGATGTGACGAATATTTACCCAAACTTGTTCTTTTTGTGTTTGTATTCTTTTGCTGCGTCATGTTTACCGCAAATAAAGGTATTTTCTTTCTTTCAGAAAAGTGTGGTCAAAGTTAAGAGGAAATGCGGGTGGTCGTTTCTCCATAGAAACGCTCTCGCCTATTTTCTTTCTGGTTAATGACCATAAAGCAATGATTTTTTTCAGAATAATAAATATTAACTACTTATACGTCCCTGTGTTTTCCTTTTTGATGATACATTATTTTTATAAGCACTAGAACCCTCAAAAAATGCCGATTTAAACCGCTGTCAACAGAGGACTTATAGTGTACAAATTTGACAACTATTAATGAAAAAAGAAAAACATAGGGACACACATCGTTCTTATTCAGTTTATGAAATATCTTTTAAATTAGTCCAATATTGGAGGAGAAAATGGGCGAGAACCAAACCTCGAATTATGACCTTTTACTTAGGATTTTTCAAAAGTCTCTCCGACCGCATTTCCTCTTAAGGGTGCATTTGGGTCGTGTAGGATTTGGATTGAAGTTTTGTAGGGACAGTTGATATTTTTTTATCACACTCTTTTGAAACACGCTAATATGGTGAATATACATACTATGCATTGAGTCAGAGTCCTTTTGTGTACCTTTAGTGTACTTTTTGGTAGTAAACTAAAGATTTCTGAGATGGTAACTTACAACTTATGACGGCACTACCTAGTTATCATAAAAATATTAGAGCTTAAGTCTGATATAATTATGATAACTTGGCACAGTTACACGAGTAAACACAGACTTCTACTCGTCACCGGAGTGATTACCGAGAGCCAAAACCTGAACGTTTTTAAACTAAATTGCGTTTGTTTTTAAAATGATCTGCGAAATCTCACACAATGAATACGGTTGTTAAAAGTTAATTCACTTCAAGTAACTATATATAGGTACTTGTCAGTGTTAAACCAAAATCATTTAAAACAACAGTGTCAATATAATATACTGACGAACAATAGTTAAACGATGGACAGGCCAATATATGTTCATTGCTTTTAATATTTGACGCACCACCGATATAAAAGACAATGCGCACACTTCTTTATTATTTAAAACAAACTCATTTTAACCAATTCTCAGACAGCTACTGTCGCTTTTCATTTTACGCTTTAAATAAGACGTTTCTGTTCGTCCATGATGGTGACCAATCGATTCGATTCATTTAAGTCAGTAATCACTTGTGACTTTGCAAAAATAATAATTGAGTCCGATTAGGCTAATTCTTAGTTGGTTTTATTTCAGTTAGTGTAGAAGTTGCCAAGTCGATGTTGTGCACTCCTCCTCATTTAAAACTAGACGAAACATGTCGTTGTTCATCGTAATATAAACTCCTTGTGGTTTGTCATCTTCCTCGTAATGTCTACGATTCCATAAATTATTTTTTCATTTTTTCGGCTACATTGTCACTGCAAGAAATAAGCAGTAAATAAAAATGAACTGTTTTAAACAGTTCCTTATGTGCCTAACGTCCAAAACAGTATTTTTTACTGATCCGAAAACAGTTAACAGTAAACTTAAACGTTTTAAGTAGCTACAAGGTCACAAAATTAACTGTTTTATTCATTTGGTGATATCGTTCAAACCATTGAAATTTACTTACGTTACAGTAATGGTGGTTTTCCTTTTTTGAAGTGAAAACTTCTTTAGCATCGTTGTGATTTGAAAGTTTATGAAACGAAAAAGCGACAGTAAAAAGAGACATGTAAATTCATAAGATTTAACTTCTACGGTACGGCTTCTAAGGTTTCACTTCTACCACGTATGAATTTTCTTTTGTTTTTTTTTTTCAGTAAAAATTATGTTCAATCATTGAAAGTTACTGTTTTGCCTTTTTCTGTTTTACAAACATTTCTTCTTACTGTATAAAGTCAGTAAGTCTTAATGCGGTGAAGTAAGAAATTATTTTTTTCAGCGTGGGGTTGATACTTCCTACAATTCGCCAGCTATGTTTAAGTCTCATGTGACAGGGAGCGAGCCTTTTGCCCTCCAGATGATGATAGCTACTGAGAAACTCCTTATCGTCACAATATATTTTGCGTGCAGGTGGTATGTAGAACTTTCTATTGAGACAGGGTTCTTGCAGTGCTGTGACATGTCCTTCTGACATCGTCTACCCCAACAACCTCAGGAAATAACGCAGTGACACACGACATTTCAATTTAGTAATTATCTGACAACTTTAGTTCTGTTTTTTGTGCAGTTGTATTATTCCACTATAAATAACTTCAGAATCGTTGGTAATTTTATAGTATGGTACTAAAAATTCTTAGTAAAGGAAAATTTATGTGCGGTGCACCGCATGTTACCGGAGAATTAATCAAAAGTTGCAGACAACGAACAATAAAAACAATGCGTTATTAATTTAAGTAATTATTCATTCTAGATAATTCATTATAATATTATTATTTAAAATAACACATAGTTACTGCAGTAATAACAGACTGTGGAAACAGTGACTTCAAAAGGTTTCCAGTTTGGTTTGGAAATTTTAAAATAATGACCAGCCGGTCGATTCTGTAAAAATCTCACCGTGATAACTTAGGTGAAGTGAGTTTGTTTTTGCTAGGAATTGACACTATTGACAGCTCACTCCACGCTCACTTCACCTAAGTTTTCACGGTGAGATTTTTACAGAATAGCACCGCTGTAATGCTTATATGTATTGCATTATAGCAGTGGTGGCTCAGTGATATCGGCCCTGACGGACGAGACGTAGGACGTGGGTTCGAACCCAAGCAGACGCTTTACTTTGTGTTATTTGTTTCATCACCAGTGCTCTTAAAATGGTGAAGGAAAACATCGTGAGGAAACCGGCATGTCCTAGAACCAAAAATTCTAAGACATGTGACATCCACCAACCCGCACTGGGCCCGCGTGGTGGATTATGGCTCACTCCCTCTCACAGAGAGGGGCCATGGGTTCCTGGACCATTATGCTTTGATGCTTAATACTAAATCTTAGAATTGGAAACCAAGGGGCTGCAATGAGCAAAGAAAAATATGCAAGGATAAAATATATTTGGAGTGATAAAACGATGTATAAAATTACCTATATTTCACCAATTTTGCTGTTTCCACTAGTTTTTTCGGTGTTCGTTTATTATGCAAATATACATTTTGTAACATTAGTCATTTGACTTACCTAGATGTAACTTAATAATAAAAGTAGGTTTTTAAAATAAAATACTTCCAGTTATTCCATTAAACTTGGAAATTACCATCAGAATTGAAGCTGATTCTAAATGATTTTTAAATTAAAATAAACAAAAGTAATCATTAGTAACGTTATCCATTATCTAGATACGGTAGTGCAACAGGTATAATATAATAACTTTATAGCCCCTGCATAGGACTCAGTACTGTACCTACAGACTCGTAGGCTTACCTAATGGAAAATCGGTTTTTTCAAGTGCTATGGAAGTTGGAGTTATTATGGCCAACGGATGCGCGGAAAACCAGAAATAATCGCATTCATAAGCAAGACTCAGACACAAATTAATGAACACATGGCAAGTCTGACAACCAATCTTACCAAGGGGAAGACTGGTTGTCAGACCTTAGTCGTATTACCCAGTAACTGGGTTGTGGAGATCAGATAGGCAGTCGCTCCATGTAAGATATCTACTGGTATTCAGCTGCTTCCGGTTAGACTGGAAGCCGACCCCAACTTAGTTGGGAAAAGGCTAGGCAGATGATAATGACATAGTATGGAAATAATGGATATAGGATGTGTGTTCGTGGCGTAATACAAAAGTTTGAGTATTGATTTGTATAGTTATTTAAATTCATTGTCTACTGTCAAGGAAGTCGGGTTAATCACAGCAAACTTAATGTACCCAATTACCTATTTAAGTTTTTTGTTTGTAAGCGCTGTGGTTAGCGGTTTTTACGATATTGTAGCAATTCCCTTCCATGTCTTGTAACGTCATAAGCTTGTTCTTTATTTAGTTTAGTCTGTAGGTAACTATAAGTTCTGGGGGTCTACTCCGAAGTGGTAAATTTATCGTATCGGCCGAATGTTCGGTCATTTCCTACTACGAAGTTCATTTTATTGGGTTCGGTCGGTTCCGATCCGACTGAACTTCATTCTGACACTTGTTGTATCGTAAACCCTACTCTGAACGAGAAAAGACAGACCGATAATTTGAGTTTGACAAGAGTTACATCGTGAAATTAATGTCAAAATACACGACAGCAAAATAGCTACCTTTTGAGTATCGTAAACTTATCGAATTTAATGAATTATTACAATTTATTGAGTTATGTATTTGTTTAAAGTGTTAAAGTGAATGTGCTATACTTAAAATGGTAGCCAAATGGCAGTACGTATGCTTTTGGTGGAAGAGGCTCTCAGAGAAGAGCGTTTGGAGCGTAGAAGAAATTGCAGATGACTTCATGACTCCTTCAATACCAATTAGTACCCGACCTTGAGTTTATAGCTAATTACAAACTCAGTCGATCACTTTGCCAGGACATAGTGCCCCTGTTACCCCGAAAGCCTAATAGCCATGCAATTGAGCCTGCTACAAAGTTACAAACGTAGATGTAAGATCTAAGTTTTCCACAGCAGTCCTCTCACTATATAAAAATATTTTGTTTAATTTGATGACGTCTATCTGTTTGTAATTAGTTTATCTAGCTTAGTTAGTAAGTTATTAGTTTTCATATTCTAATCCAATATCACTGTAAGTAAGTTTGTAAAGATTTTTTTGGAATATGTACTTACCTAAGGATTGTTATATAATTACGTAACTTGAAATTGTGATTTTTTGTTTATGTAAATATTGAAATAAATTTGGTCTCAAATGATAGAGTTATGTATAAAACTAATATTTCAATTGGATTTATGTAAATCGGACTACGCATTCGGAAGATATTAAAATATGTGTATATGGAAAACGAATATTTTTCTTGTAAATAGCGTGCGCGCTCCTCCATTGAACGCACATTTGAGATAGTCAAGAGTTGATGGAAGTGTCTCTTGGGAGCGAGGCAGGTGCACTAGGATGCAGATAGAGCAGGCAGAATCATCTTACCCTGCTGTGTTGTGCATAATAACGTACATTGTGCATAAGGGCCGGAGTGAGTGCTCCGGAGTTAACCCAAGATGATTTAGAATCGGAGAACTCCTGGAAGGTGCCATATCAGCCTGCTACATTTGCCACAGATGCTTTGAGGAGGGTACAAAGAGAGAGGGAAATACTGATACAATCATTAGAAAATAATGAATAAAATATATTTTTTACAATACTAAACAACTAGAACTAATCTTCAATTTGTTACAAGTACAACTAAAAATAATATAGCATTCAGCGTGGTGCAAATTTCTTCCCACAGTCGATGATTCAGCGTACGACTGTCGATGCTCCTCAAGTTGCCTTGGGCCAAATCTCGATGAGGAGAGCATCAATTTGTGCTGCTGTCGGTCTGGACATGGTGACTTGTTCTTGCAGAATGTTTATTCATAACTTTCATTTCCAAACTTCCGAAACACGAACATGAGAAAACGATAAATCCAAGGGGCCCTTTATCACGTATAAAGTGAATAATTTATGTAGTTTATAGTATATTTAGCTTGTTTTTTGTATACATCTCATAACTTGACTTTAGCACTACACTTCAGTCAGCACTTGATGTTAAACGACCGAAATACGGTTATCGCTATAGCGATAGCGACAGATGAGATTTGGTTTGAGTTTAAAAGTACTTTTTCTCAATTTTGCAATAATAAAATCACAATCTCTCCCCTTGTTTGTTTACTTGTCATCCTTTGACGTTTATCCTTTTTTTTTTTTTTTTTAAAGGCTAAGGTCTGAGACCTTGCCGCCTAGTCATCAGTATTTTTCTTGAGTCTAACAAGACATTAGAATATGGGTGTACACATTCTAATGTATTAGGAGTATTTGGCAGCAAATGTATCGAATCAAGTTTCCCGGTAAACTTCGCTGAGGTAGCCAAAACTACAATAAAATTCTCAGCTCCATTTTACCGGGATCGCGTCTGTTTCAATGATTACACATATTGTCCAGTTGCGCAGACACTTGAGATACAGAACTACACCAATTTTACATCACAATATCCACTAGGAATCAATTTGCTAATAATTAAAACAGACAAATAGACTTCACTCGAAGAAATCCCGCCAAAAAAAAACTTGACGTTTATCCTTTTTCTTTTTATTTTGACAATCGTCAAAGCAATATGGTTGCCAGCGACAAATATATTATTTTATCGAGAAATATTACAATGTTCTTAGGTATAAATATTGAATTAAAAGAAAAGTTCTATTTTATTACTATAAAAATAATTTTACTCTGTAATTCAACAGTTTAATTATATCGAAATGAGTATTAATGACTAATAAAAACATATCGATAAAACGTTCACCTCTGGCACTACATTTCGTTCGGTCCGACACTCTTTTCGAACATTGACTATGGTCCCGACCAAACTCGGCCAATCCGAACATTTTTCGTAGTAGGACAACAATATTCGGTTCGGTGGTGTGTCGGATCGTTCCGATCATTCGAATGTGTCGCTTCGGAGTAGACCCCCTGGGGGTCTACTCCGAAGTGGTAAATTTATCGTATCGGCCGAATGTTCGGTCATTTCCTACTACGAAGTTCATTTTATTGGGTTCGGTCGGTTCCGATCCGACTGAACTTCATTCTGACACTTGTTGTATCGTAAACCCTACTCTGAACGAGAAAAGACAGACCGATAATTTGAGTTTGACAAGAGTTACATCGTGAAATTAATGTCAAAATACACGACAGCAAAATAGCTACCTTTTGAGTATCGTAAACTTATCGAATTTAATGAATTATTACAATTTATTGAGTTATGTATTTGTTTAAAGTGTTAAAGTGAATGTGCTATACTTAAAATGGTAGCCAAATGGCAGTACGTATGCTTTTGGTGGAAGAGGCTCTCAGAGAAGAGCGTTTGGAGCGTAGAAGAAATTGCAGATGACTTCATGACTCCTTCAATACCAATTAGTACCCGACCTTGAGTTTATAGCTAATTACAAACTCAGTCGATCACTTTGCCAGGACATAGTGCCCCTGTTACCCCGAAAGCCTAATAGCCATGCAATTGAGCCTGCTACAAAGTTACAAACGTAGATGTAAGATCTAAGTTTTCCACAGCAGTCCTCTCACTATATAAAAATATTTTGTTTAATTTGATGACGTCTATCTGTTTGTAATTAGTTTATCTAGCTTAGTTAGTAAGTTATTAGTTTTCATATTCTAATCCAATATCACTGTAAGTAAGTTTGTAAAGATTTTTTTGGAATATGTACTTACCTAAGGATTGTTATATAATTACGTAACTTGAAATTGTGATTTTTTGTTTATGTAAATATTGAAATAAATTTGGTCTCAAATGATAGAGTTATGTATAAAACTAATATTTCAATTGGATTTATGTAAATCGGACTACGCATTCGGAAGATATTAAAATATGTGTATATGGAAAACGAATATTTTTCTTGTAAATAGCGTGCGCGCTCCTCCATTGAACGCACATTTGAGATAGTCAAGAGTTGATGGAAGTGTCTCTTGGGAGCGAGGCAGGTGCACTAGGATGCAGATAGAGCAGGCAGAATCATCTTACCCTGCTGTGTTGTGCATAATAACGTACATTGTGCATAAGGGCCGGAGTGAGTGCTCCGGAGTTAACCCAAGATGATTTAGAATCGGAGAACTCCTGGAAGGTGCCATATCAGCCTGCTACATTTGCCACAGATGCTTTGAGGAGGGTACAAAGAGAGAGGGAAATACTGATACAATCATTAGAAAATAATGAATAAAATATATTTTTTACAATACTAAACAACTAGAACTAATCTTCAATTTGTTACAAGTACAACTAAAAATAATATAGCATTCAGCGTGGTGCAAATTTCTTCCCACAGTCGATGATTCAGCGTACGACTGTCGATGCTCCTCAAGTTGCCTTGGGCCAAATCTCGATGAGGAGAGCATCAATTTGTGCTGCTGTCGGTCTGGACATGGTGACTTGTTCTTGCAGAATGTTTATTCATAACTTTCATTTCCAAACTTCCGAAACACGAACATGAGAAAACGATAAATCCAAGGGGCCCTTTATCACGTATAAAGTGAATAATTTATGTAGTTTATAGTATATTTAGCTTGTTTTTTGTATACATCTCATAACTTGACTTTAGCACTACACTTCAGTCAGCACTTGATGTTAAACGACCGAAATACGGTTATCGCTATAGCGATAGCGACAGATGAGATTTGGTTTGAGTTTAAAAGTACTTTTTCTCAATTTTGCAATAATAAAATCACAATCTCTCCCCTTGTTTGTTTACTTGTCATCCTTTGACGTTTATCCTTTTTTTTTTTTTTTTTAAAGGCTAAGGTCTGAGACCTTGCCGCCTAGTCATCAGTATTTTTCTTGAGTCTAACAAGACATTAGAATATGGGTGTACACATTCTAATGTATTAGGAGTATTTGGCAGCAAATGTATCGAATCAAGTTTCCCGGTAAACTTCGCTGAGGTAGCCAAAACTACAATAAAATTCTCAGCTCCATTTTACCGGGATCGCGTCTGTTTCAATGATTACACATATTGTCCAGTTGCGCAGACACTTGAGATACAGAACTACACCAATTTTACATCACAATATCCACTAGGAATCAATTTGCTAATAATTAAAACAGACAAATAGACTTCACTCGAAGAAATCCCGCCAAAAAAAAACTTGACGTTTATCCTTTTTCTTTTTATTTTGACAATCGTCAAAGCAATATGGTTGCCAGCGACAAATATATTATTTTATCGAGAAATATTACAATGTTCTTAGGTATAAATATTGAATTAAAAGAAAAGTTCTATTTTATTACTATAAAAATAATTTTACTCTGTAATTCAACAGTTTAATTATATCGAAATGAGTATTAATGACTAATAAAAACATATCGATAAAACGTTCACCTCTGGCACTACATTTCGTTCGGTCCGACACTCTTTTCGAACATTGACTATGGTCCCGACCAAACTCGGCCAATCCGAACATTTTTCGTAGTAGGACAACAATATTCGGTTCGGTGGTGTGTCGGATCGTTCCGATCATTCGAATGTGTCGCTTCGGAGTAGACCCCCTGGTCTCATTAAGGCTCCTTCAAACAGGCGCGACACGCGATAAAATCACGCGTGACACAAAGGTACCGCAAGTCGCGCAATGAGCGGTGTCTTTATGTCGCGCGCGATTCGAGTCGCGCGTCGCGCCTGTTTGCAGGAGCCTTAAATGTCTATTAAAATACTTGTATTTAGTTGCATCTGGTCGTAAATTCGAACAAACTATCCTATAACATTTTGGTTTAAATGTTTGCTATAAGCACAACTTAGTGTCACTCATTGATAAGAATAAAGGCTCCTACAAACAGGCGCGACGCACGATATAATCGCGCGCGACACAAAGGCACAGCTTGTTGCGCGACGTGCGGTGCCTTTGTGTCGCGTGTCGTGTCGCGCATGTTTGAAGGAGCCTTAAAGTCTTCAAAATATGTATGTGCAAAACAAGTATTATCAATTTTAAAACCGCACGAATTTACGTAACGTATTTTCCGCGCGTTTGGTCTAAGCCCACAGGGCTCTTCAAAACGAGCTACACAGCTGTAGCCTCTGTAATTGGATAAAGCCCCGCATTCATAGTAAACTTTTGTTGAGCAACAGTTGACCAACAATGTTGATGAGTTTCTGGAAACAATGTTTATATCAAAATGTGTTGTCCACACGCCAGTCTGCGTAAAAATGTTGCCCGAGGAAAGTAGTGTTATTGTGTTTTCTGTATCTAACGTATTGCACACTACTGCCATGTTAATAAACTCGTTGCAAACACGTACACACACGTCAAAAATTGTTGACAAACGCTTGTCGTGCGAGAACTTGTCAACATGCCGTGACCAACTCGACAACACCCAGTGATGCCAGCAACATGTTGACAGCAACTCAGCAACAGATTATTTGAACTTTGTTTATAAACAAATGTTTACCATGAATACGGAGCTTAAGGTCTAGTCGATATTTTTTCCATACAAATTTCGGGAGAGTATTACTCCACTGTTTGTCATTGTGCATCGAAAATTAAACATCATATCGTTTTGTCTTATTATTAATGTTGTCTGTACGGAAACAGAATAGTAAAATAAAAAGCCATTAAAAAGTTATGAGCCAACAAAGATTGGTTTTTCTTACTATTTTTAACGTAACTTTGGGTACGGTAACGTAACTTTGGCTTTGTCGGTACGGAATTGGTTTCAAAACCAATTCCGTACCGACAAAGCTCAGAATCGAACAGTTCAATAAACTTTATTTGTAATTGATTTATGCAGTGGTTTTTTCATAAAACTCGATTTTCCGAAGCACTTTTCGATTTTTTTTACGTGCCTATCAGTTCGGAACGGTGTTTCTGTGCGTGAGAACTAGACGTTGTTCATGTAGACTAGCATCTAACTGCTCATCACTCATACTAGGTCTGTCGGACACGAAGCCAGGTGAGACAGCGTGCTTTTTGGCCATGACCACCAGTGAGTTCGGGCTCGCGACTAGTTTACTTTTAAGTGCCACTCACAGAGCCCAGCGGGGTAATTATGTAAGGGGCTGTCCATTAATCACGCGGGGTCCATAAAAAATAACGAAGTATCACAAGGGGAGAGGGGGGTGTAGTAATATATCACGTGTATTTTTTTTTCGGCAAACGCGCGATACTGAACCGGAAAGCGGCGTTACATGTATTATTTATTTCGTCAAACGTGTACAAAATCGAAAGCGGCTTGTAGTGTGACCTTGTGTACTAAAAAATACAGTATGGGGGGGGTTAGTCGTAAACCTCATCATGAATCTCCAAGGGGGGTAAAAAATGCCAAAAAAAATCGGTTGTCTGTAAAGTCGGTTTACTGACGATAGTTGAACGTGACAACGTCATAAGAAAATACTGATGGAATAGTTGCATTGCATTTGTTAATATTCGCTTGCACTCCAAGCCGCCATGGAACGCTACAGAGCGAGGCCGCGAGGTAACGCTACATGAGTCATGTTTTTTCGTGAGTGCAGCCAGCTTCATCGATTTATTAGACGTTGTCACGTCAAAAAAATCACGTGACTAATGGACGGCCCCTAACACACAATGGCAACGCCGTTAATTTTGACAATTCAACTACATTCAATGCGTGCAGAGGAGTGGTTGCCCAGTGGTAACGACTCCGACTTACGAGTTGTTGTAGGTCGTGGGTTCGAACCCAAGCAGGCGCTTAACTTTGTGTAATTTATTTCATCACAACTGCTCTCAAAAACGGTGAAAGAAAACATCGTAAGAAAACCGTCAGACATCTACCAACCCGCACTGCACCAGCGTGGTGAATTACGACCCATTTCTTTTCACAGAGAGGAGGTTTGTGTCCCAGCAGTGGGAACTTTATAGGCTGATTATGCATTGTGTGATTTAAGGCTCCTTCAAACAGGCGCGACACGACACGCGACACAAAGGCACCGCAAGTTGCGCAACGAGTGGTGCCTTTGTGTCGTGCGCGATCGCGCGTCGCGTGTCGCGGCTGTTTGTAGGAACCTTTACGTTGTCGAGTTGATGAATTTTTCAAACGTATGAAACAATGACTTAACAGTTTTTTTCGAAATCCATTCCGAAAGTTTGTTACTTAAACTTTGTTTGGTGCTGGTTATCTGTGTGCCGTCTGTTAGTCACGAAACTGTTTAATAATTATATCACGCCTAGTAGATAATTGTCACAATTACCACATTAAAACTAAAATTGTCGCATTTTTATCAAGACCGCTGAGTAAAAACTAGTTATTAAAGTAGTACTAATTAGCATAGTTGTAAGTTGTAAAATTAGGCACAGATGTAAAACATATTTGTGTTCTCTTATCGCTGTAGAACAAAATATATTGCATAAATACACGATGCAATTTGTTAAAATAATATTGAATGCTTTGTTTTAAATGTAATTTTTATATTTTATAATACCATGTAAATCTCTTATTAGCATGTATATATTTTTTTTTTAATGTATTAGTAATTTAGTTATGTATTTAGAGCATGTACTCGATAATAAACTGTGGTTACCTGTAATTGAGTGTGCATTACAGGATAATGTATATTATGCAAGTTCTTTAGTGGTAAAAGTTTATTGTAATGTATCTCGTTGGTAATACTTAAATAAATAAATAAAATAAAATATTTTCTTTCAACTGGTTTCAATAGGTACCTAGTTAGTCAGGTTCATACTTTGTAGGAAAAAACTGTTTCTTTAAAGAGTATAATAAATACTCCTATCTAAGTAGTTTCATTCTTTGTGAATGCGACTGCGTACGCCGTACTACGTGGCCTACGCTACGCAAGCCTACGCTTCGCTACGCGTGACTACGCTCCGCTACGGAGCCTACGCTACGCTACGCGAGCCTACGCTTCGCTACGTAGACTACGCTGTCGGTATACTTTCGTTGATTTCTCGACCTTCTTGATACTTTGTGGTTTATCAACTTTTTGAATTCACGTTAATTCTTTAGGCCGACGCAACAACGTGGAGTCAATTTATCGATAAATAAACCAATAGTCGTACCTACTTAAATTAAATCAGCTGCTTGATGAATACCGTCATAATTTTAAAGTGGCTTGACTGATGTTACAATGTGTACAGGTACATAATTATACCTAATAACATAATTAGTATGATGCTGCCTTCAGTATACCTTTGTCTTTTCCGTGTACTATTTGCTCCTCATTCTTAACAAAACAAACTATGAATGCCTTCGCGTGCCCATTAGCAGTGTTAGCAATTTGTTAGTGATTGAATAATGCATGATGCAGACACGTAATGATACTATGTACGTAATATGTGTAGGTAGATAGTACCTAAAAATAAAAATAATATAAAATTAAATGTACTTCACTAAGTGGTGGGAAAGTTGTGTGGAAGTACCTATGTCTAGTTTACTTGTTAGGCAGAGAGTAGTCTTTTTCAGTTATAACTAGTTTATTTTTATTTTAGAAAAATAAAAAAGTTTGAGCTTCTTTTAATAATAATTTTTCAAGTACGGTTTTTTTTATATAATTTTTCTTTTTTTTCAGTAGCAGTCCAGAGGTTTTTGGTCGGTTCATGGCAATAAGCCTGCCTTACCTGCTTGCCCTTTAGGAGAATAGAAGCGTGATGTTGGAAGTATAGATGAATGACTAAACCTTTGGCGAGACAAGTCGTGATACAGGACTTGTCTATGCCTTTCTCTCCCTCTCTTGTCAATAGTACCTAGTCTTTGTAACGAAGTACGTTTTGTTGTAAATTTTCTATTTGTGAAATAAATTCACTTTCAGTCGTTCTTTATTTCAAAACATGTGGTTATGTCGTTTTATATCATGTAAGATTGGTCAATTGGCTTTTGCCCTGCTGTGAAACAACAAAGGCTAATAATAAACATAAATAAATGTTGTTATGTCACATTTAAAGGTAAGTCACAATTAACTGATAAGGCACCCATTGTAATTAAAAAAACTCGTGACAAATTCAATTAACTTTTTGTAAATTGAATTAAAAAACTACCTATTTGCGTGTAGCGCTGCATTAAATCACGCTCGATGCAATTTTGTAATAAATCCTGCTTAGAAAAATAATCAGATTTTGAATAATTCAATGATGTTATTTATCTTCATACGTCAACGGAATAATTATTTAAAATCAGGTATTTAGGTCCCAAGGGATCCTTGGTCTTTCAAGTTGAGTAATGCTTTGTTTTTCAACACATTGTCTATGACTAATTAATTGGGTAATCATAGACTTGCTAAGATCTTAAGAATTCATTGGTGTTGGTTCACTAATTAAAATAGCTGCTGTGTATTATTTCCGTTTCTGAGTGAAACTGCTTTTTTCGAATTAATTTATTTTTTAATTGTCTTTACTAAGATTCAAAATTAAAGCATTTAATGTAATTAAACCATGCCTAGGTAGTCTTGAATTGTCAAGTAGGTATTGCAATTTTTTTATGACTTGGATATTTTATTCCTAGGGAAGATATCAATTTTATTATTTTTACTACACACTGTTTGGTTTGATTGTTGAGATGATATACCGAGACGTATTCAATAAAACAATGTTGTTCAAAAACTAATAAATAGTACACATGACATGACATAAAATAAATAGATGCACTTAAAATAATTGAAGACCAGCTAAGATAACATCTTATTAATCCAAAGTCTCATATGTCAGTACATCCAGACATATCCTGTGCCTGCTGGATTTGTTTAGACAAAACAATGACTAAAGTGGGGCAAGACATAGAGTACGTTCGTTTGCATAGTCTGAATAGCGAATGAAAGGGACAAGAGCGCGGGGGCGCATTCATGTTCATGTCTAGCTAGAACGATACGTACAGCTTTTATATAAAAGAAGCGCTCAGTTTCGCAACCATTCGAATTTGGAATCTCGGCGCGAGGAACGCTGGGAGACGGAACGCACCCGTTTTTGCGCGCGAAAAGTGACAGATCTTATTGTTTTTTTTTTACAATAAATAAACATTATTTAATTCATCATTATGGCTGTTACAAGTGCTAGGAATATTGTGAATTTGAAAGAAACGGGGCATTTTGAACGTGAAAATGCAAGGATCGATAAATATACGGTAAGTGTTATTGGGAATGAATGAAAATTATTACTTGAAAACACACACAACACTTCCTCAACATGAAAAGTCCGCTGCATGAGAAAGCCATCTCATCAAGTAGTTCCAAAATTACTGTAAAGGTAATTTAATATAACGATTAGATACCAAAGAGAGGGAAAATAAATTTCGATCTACCGTATATTTCTAATTATGACTTGAATGACATTAAAATAAAGTTCCAAAATTATTTAATTTCAAAGATCTACTAGACCTCGATATTTAATTTTACTAAAATAATTAGCTGTTGAAGTGGAACCTCCCAATATTTATGGACAGGTTTTCCTTTCTTATCTCATGCAAAATAAAAATAGGTTCCATCATAACATTGGCATACAAGTACCAATTTCCCTCTATTATTACCAATGTTTCACCTTGATGTCCACTGTTAGTCTCAAGATAATTTATCTAATATGTACCTATCAATAACATAATAATTGATAACTAGGTCAGTGTTACAACTATGCTGAAGGCATCAGTCTTATTTAGTCATCAAATTAATTAATTTTAATATTCAACTGGACTCGTGAGGTTCCACTTATCGCTATACTACTTTTATTATTACGTTTTTTTTATTAATTGTAAGACAAACTGGTGAATAACAAATGTGCAGCCCTGTGCTCATATTTAACTATTAAAAAAAAGCAAAGGAATGAAATCATTCATCCTAAAAATAACTACCTACTGCCGATGCATTTCAGTGCAGCACATTCTAAATATAAACTGCACTATTTGACGTTGGTTTAGAATAAGTATTGGACTCATATTACGTACAATATTTTTGTATAAAAATAAAGTATTGTGTTTATCTACTAAAATGAATTTGCTTTATCTTTCAATCTTTCACCTACTAATGTTTTTAGAACACTTTTCGATTCATTTTTTTTGCGGGAACGTGGTTTCATATTTTTGTTGCCAGGCTTTTGTAATTTATTTTTTCATACGTCCACTATGATATGGACATTTCACATCATCATCATCTGCCTAGCCTTTTCCCAACTATGTTGGGGTCGGCTTTCAGTCTAACCGGATGCAGCTGAATACCAGTATTTTTCATGGAGCGACTGCCTATCTGATATTAACATTTCACATCAATGACACTATTCCAAAAAGGTTGCTTGGTTGAAATTCAAGCAACAGCAATGTTCTACGCAGAATTATTTCTTAGAAAATTTGTAAAATTTTCTTGCACCATCCCTCATCTTTAGAGATAAAGAGCCAAAATGGCAAAAATCGAACCCTTACCCTTTATATTCATTGATGTGTTTGTAGTTGATAAACAAAATAAACCAATGCATTTCTCGCAGTAAACACAATTTTATGCAACATCAGTAGTATTGAGTAAACAAATAGTAACCCAAGGCCTCTTTTGAGAGTGACTAGGCCTACCTCACAAACATTTGAATATATCGAAGGCTTAGAAAAAGGATACCACTAAATGTACTAACTATCTGCTTTACTTCTCGTAGATTTGCCACTTTAATTATTCTTTGCACGTTATCTTAAAATTGGTTCGTCGTAACAGTAAATATTCGGAAACATCCTTAGTGTTGTTATCTACCTTCCTACAACATACCTAATGTTTTTCACCTTCAACCTATTAGGGCCTGTGCACACCACGTTTTTCAAACGCGCCGTTGACGCACGTTTGTAGCGATACAGATGCGATATACACCCGAGTCAGATACTGGCAGGCACTGCTCTGTAGGATAAAAGCGCGCCGTCGACACACGTTTCTAAAACGCGCGTCAACGGCGCGTTTAAAAAACGTGGTGTGCACAGGCCCTTGGGTTTTCTATTTCACAATTTGATTGTTATCGATAGTGTCGATATCAATTTCTCCGTTACTACAGGTATAAATACTTTTATACGCTTATTATCCCGCAAAAATTAAACAATATGTTCAACAATGAGAAACATAAATATTGGCCGAGCCAGACGCTTTTAAATTCAGTAAGCATGATATTAATTTTTCTCCTTTATTTAGTTCTACAAAAACCTCTCATCACGCTCAATTAATATTTTTATTTTGTCGTATTAATTTATGAGCTCAAAACCTTCAACATATTTCCCATTTCACCATTCTTAGGAAAAACCGGTAAACCCAAAACTTAAAAGTTTACCAACATCGCAATAAACTACACCCTACTCACAACAGTACTAATACATAGTTCCCATACAAACTGCATTATCTTATGAATATATTAGCAACAATTGTTGCATCTGACATCACAGCATAAACAATAAAATTGGCGCATACAATATCTTCAGCCATCCTGAACTGACCTTGTGATGCAGATCATGCAGATATCAAGTTCGTGACATGAACTAACAATTCACATAATAAATTGATAGCATGACTATATAAGACGGCGTCTTATAAAAACGCAGTTCTTAGTACAAGGCGTAACTGATCCGGGTGAGTTTATAATCAGCTCCGGAATCCGGATACAGCAAAAAGTGTAACCGCGAATTTCTCAGCAACATCCGGGAGTCTGGATTTGTGTCCGACTGTCCGGTTACTGTTGGTGGCGATAGACTCGATTATTTTATTCCGGTCTGATCCCGGGAACTCCTTAATCCCCTGCTAGTTCGTCTTCTGTTTTAATCTTTGTCTTAACTCGCCTCCTGTTACATGGGACTATGGGTTATTGTTTTTTGTTCTTTTTTTTATTTGCTTGTGAAATGAGTTTTGAATACTTCTCTCTCATCTCCCCGTTTGGATAGACTTACGGGCGTGATGTTTGCTGTAGGTCCCCACGTAAGATTACTTTGCAGAATTGAATACAGGGGTATTCAATTCTGCAAAGTAATCTTAAGTCACCCTTGACAGGGACTTCGATACGCAACCTGTTACAATAAATCAATGGCCAAAAAAAAAAAAAATCTGCAGTACTTATCATAGAAAAATGCAATACTTACGAGATTAAAATATCATCATCTGCCTAGACTTTTCCCAACTATGTTAGGGTCAGCCTCCAGTCTAAACGGATGCAGCTGAATACCGCAACTGTATTTTACATGGAGCGACGGCCTATCTGACCTCCACAACCCAGTTACTGGATAATAAGATACCCCGTGATAAGACTGGTTGTCAGACTTTCGAGCTTCTGACTACCCATAACGACTGTCAAAGATCCACGAATGACAGCCAGGACCAATGGCTTAACGTGCTTTCCGAGGCACGGAGTGATCTCGGTATGTAAAGATGGTCACCCATCCACAGACCAATCGCGGCAAGCGTAGCTTAACCTGATCGATCGACCTGTGCGGCTGTTATTATTTAGCCACGGGCCCCTCATGACACAAAATGACATGATTCTAGAACCTCTAGCGTAGAAATTTCTGGTAGTTTTGAGATGGGGAAAAAACCACTGAACTCGCGACTCTGTTACCGACACCGCGCTACATTCGGATGTGTTCGGATGGCAAAGTATTCTGTTTGTGTTTTGTTTTCACTTCTGTCGGCATTCCCGGAGTGCCACTGTTTTTTTTTTAATAACTGACGAAATATGTTCAGTTTTGGTTCAGAATCATCTACCTACTGAATCCGTGGTATGGTAACACGTTGCGTTTCGATGTCTGTATATGCACGCAAGCCATAGGTATCTAGGCCTGTCCTTGCTCTGTTTAACTTTGAAGCAGGTTGTATTTTAAAACCTACTTATACCTATTTAACAGCAGTTGTAAATTCAGTATTCATTTAAAAATTTGCACTATTACTATTATTAAGTCAACTATTGAATCTGGTTGCTGGAACTAAGTTATAGTGTCGATATCGTAGTCGCGAAATTGGCTCCGAGTTTATAGATCAACAATTGTATGCATAGCTATGCGAATTTGCAATACCGCAACATGATAAAATTGTGAAATTACGCAATCTGATACGCAAAAAAATTAAGATGTTTAAAAAAAATATCGATACTTAAGTAAAGATTTTACGATACCTACGGATAGGTACATTTTGCTACCTACATCTGAAGTAGTGTCAATTAACGACGAAATGCAGGAATTCAAAGCCTTTGGTGATATTGACCTCTATTTTACAAGTAGGTACCTACTGTAGGTATAAAGACTCCTTCAAAGAGGCGCGATT
Source organism: Luperina testacea (assembly GCA_927399505.1). Lineage (NCBI taxonomy): Eukaryota > Metazoa > Arthropoda > Insecta > Lepidoptera > Noctuidae > Luperina > Luperina testacea. Next base: position 7,428,056 of record OV656768.1, on the reverse strand, counting down.
CGCGTGTTGGCGAAAATTCGAAAAAAAAAATATTATTGCACATTTTCTTTCAATTTTCAGCCAGTAATAGTTTAGTTTTTTTTTACATTTCAACCTTTTTTAACGTAATGTACCTCGATTTATTCCGATCTCTCCGATTATTTAATCTTGTAGACCGATAAGGTCGATAACCTTTTTAACGACCTTTTCACGTACAAGAAAACTATTTCAAATAAGTCTAGGAACATTAAAATGCACGCAATTTCCATTTTATTACCTCCATCACATTAGATATGAGACGGCAGCTGCAGAAAACTGTAATAAAGGCTCCTACAAACAGTTGGAAGGAGCCTTAATACGTGTTATAAACGCATTCCACTTGATTTACTGTCACGGTCAAGGCTTACAGTGCTAAACAATAATAAAATTGTTAGTAATTACGTTGTGAAGTAAACTAAGTATTTATGTATTTGTCAGCGGGATTGTCCGAAAGGGTTACCGCTGGCCCGGAACATAAAGGGCTAAGGAAGGATCACGGATGGATTTTAGTCCGTAAGAGTCTGACACTCCCTTCCGCTCCACCAATTCCCATCCTGGAAAAAAAAGTATTTTTGTATTTACTTAGAACTAGAGTTTTTTCTGATAATGTTATAGCATTATCAGCCTATAAATTTCCCACCGCTGGGACACAGGCTTCTTCTCGGTGAGAGGGAATGGGCCATAATCAATCACTCGGGTCCAGTGCTGCACCTTGCGTCACACACTATCAACCTGGATCATTTTGAAGGATATTGCTAATACATTGCTTCATATGTTCGATAAATATGTCAGCTCACCAATGTAAATAACGCAATGAATGTTGTTGAAATGTCACAATGGTTTAGTCCCATCTCGGCACCTTCTCATCTCGGCATTCTGTCATTAATCATTGTTAGGTACACAGTCGTCATAAAATGGATACACAGTATCAGTATAGTGAGTAAATCAACTTGATTATTTTTATTAAATCAAAATAATTCATGGGTGCCGAGATGGGAATAAACCGTCACAATGAAACCCATTGCTACTGATACTGTGTTTTCGGAACTACCCTGCGGGTTGGTGGATGTCACATGTCTTCGAAGTTTTGGTTCTAGGACATGCCGGTTTCCTCACGATGTTTTCCTTCACCGTTTTGAGAGCAGTGGTGATGAAATAGTTTACACAAATTAAAGCGCCTGTCTGGGTCGAACCTACGACCTACAACTCGTAAGTCGCGGCTGTTACCACTGGGCCATCACTGAATTAAAAACTACCGATTAGTATAAATGCTACGATTTTGATGTATCTTGCGGAGATAGAACAGCAAAGGTCACGCTCATGAAGTCTAATCCTGGGGTTTTATAAATGTGTATGAATAACTAGCAGCGCCCCGCGGTTTCACCCACGTAAGTTTCGATCCCGTGTGTATATCGGGATAAAAAGTATCCAATGTGTTAATTCAGGAAATGTTCTATCTATGTGCCAATTTCCATCCAAATCTGTTCAACGGTTTATGCGTGATTAAGTAACAAACGTCCAAACATCTTCACAAACTTTAACATTAATACCTAATATTAGTAGGATTTTATTACTATAGTTACTAACTTACCTTAATAAACGTAAACGTAAGGTAATATTTTACGTTTATATAGGTAAAATAAAACAGAGTGCAGTCAAAGTGAAAAAGTCAAGCTCTGAATTTTAGCATTTCATTTTACGACTGTGTAATCTTCGATCAATGTAGATTGATTGAAGTGTGTAATGCATTTTAAGTTAAAGGCTCCTCGCATTCCTGAAGGTTAATTTTCGTCATTAAAAACGTTTAAAATTTAGTCGCAATCTTATCTCACTTACAATCTATGTCAAAAACTTGTCATAAATGTAGGGAAATTAGAGGTATTTTTGACAGATTGAGACTGAGATCAGCCTGTGATCTTTTTTAAAATTGCGAAAATCGTCCTAATGTTAACTTTAAAAAAAAACTACTACTTTTCTCGGAAAAACATATCAGTTAATAAAGGTCCATTATAGGCTATTTTTACATACGATAACGTGGATATGGATCTTGCAACAAAATATTAATAAACAATCCTCCAAAAAATAGTATAAAGGCTCGTACACACAGGCGCGACGCGACACGCGACACAAAGGCACCGCAAGTCGCGCGACGAGCGGTGCCTTTGTGTCGCGCGCGATTCGCGTCGCGCGTCGCGCCTGTTTGCAGGAGCCGTAATACGTAAAACAAGTTTCGATTCTAAAATAATAAAAAATGTCATACAATGGTTCGTTTATTATTTAATGATAAATTCTAAGAACACATCGTAAATGCGTTAATAATTACGTAAAACAATTTCCTCGCTGCGCATGCGTCAGTGAGCGGACCTTGTTCACGTTCAATACCAAGGTCCAGAGTTCGATGATCGCCTTTCGTTAACAATTAGATTTCTAACGATTTGTGTACCGGCAATGCAACAAGGAACTTGTTGCATTTTTTTTGTAACATAACGTCTAATTCAAGGCAAACTTTAGGGTTATATACTTCGATACTTTGCTTCGGAAGGGGCCCGTATCCCTTTCCGAAGGAAAGTGTTTCTGACATTTAGCAGCAATTTGTTTTGAAAAGAGATAGTGTAGTATACGTATGTTATGTTGAGGTATGTTCAGCGCTAGGATAAAGCCATACGAATCAGATTCTGCGCCATTTTATTCTGCTCCGACGGTCGGGATCCGAAAATGGTGCAAAACACAATGTTCATCATCATCTGCCTAGCCTTTTCCCAACTATATTGGGGTCAGATTTCAGTCTCACCGGATGCAGTTGAATACTTTTACATGAAGTGACTGCCTATCTGACCTCCACAATCTGGGTAAGACTTTCACTTTCGGTGCAAAACACAATGTTGTCAAGTATTACAAAAAATTGCCAAAGTAGCCGGGAATTGAATTCGTACGGTCTCCTCCCAGCACTGAACTTAGGTGCCCCATCATACTGTACGAGCATGAAGTTACTAACTTCATGCTCGTACAGTATGTTAGCACCCTGCATGAGTTAAAAAGAGAAAAACCATTTTGTGAACCCTTTCTGAAATCGCGTCCGTTTATTTGACACTTTTCGGGGTGCCATGTTCGACAAAAAAACTTTATATAAATTGCACGCTTGAATTCTATTTTAAATTCTGAATGTGTAGTTCACTGGGCGTTGTATAACGATCAGTTCAAGGTCGCCAGTTAACCTTTAATCGGAAGATTTAATCGCTTTTATCTTTTGATTGATACCTACTAGACGTTAAAATGATTGATAGCTCTGTTTTATGTTGATCTAGAAAACGAAATTACAGAAGCGTTAATTTCTTTGACAAATAGTTTATCATTGCATTTTTAAACCGCAACCATTCCCAAGTTGCGTAAGACGAATAAGAAGATGCAGCAAGATGTACTTGAATATAATTTAAAAGAAGGGCAATTTGACCTAGTTTTGTTCTAATAAAATGAAAAATATTATCAAGGCTTTTGATATAGTCAGTCCTCATTAGTCTAACCAATGTTTTTGCTGTAAAAAAATAATATGTACTTACTCGGCAAAAAATACAAGTACCTAAGAATTATAAGTACTTATACTACTTCTATTTATAGGTGGGTAGGCAAACATAGTACCTAATGGTCTAGTTTTTTATCACATTACGTGTGTATTATAATTAAAACGCACCTGCCTTTCTGTTGTTTTTTCTTGCATAGATACTGGCGTTCAATGCGGAAATAGGCTCTTACCGTATATTGAAATATAAAAAAAGGTGTAGTCTAGGTAGATTTTTTGCGTAGATATACGAGACGACTTGCAAAGATTACGGAAGTTATGATCCGTTCACAACTTCAGCGATCCGTTACTTATTTAGATCATTCATAACATAACACAACGTCAATTATGTCATAATAGTCATGTATTGTCATCGTGTTATTTCCGACATTTTTCTGACAGCCCCTGTGAAGTAATTTACTGCATAGGCCCTGTCAGAAAAATGCCAAGAGTGACCAAAAACCTTTGTTTACTGCCAGTAAACAAAGGTTTCCGGTCACTCTTGGTATGATTTATTAAAGTTCAAGCCATTCTATTGGTTCACGACATAATTATTCAAGTAGGTATTTGAAAAAAAAAACTTGAAAATAAATGCTATCTAGATACCAAGGCGAGCATAAACAATTCCTCAATTATAACCAGCGGTGCTATTCTGTAAAAATCTCACCGTGAAAACTTAGGTGAAGTGAGCGTGGAGTGAGCTGTCAATAGTGGCAATTCCTAGCAAAAACAAACTCACTTCACCTAAGTTTTCATGGTGAGATTTTTACAGAATCGACCGGCTACTATGCTGTAAGCAGCTAATACCGAAACATCACCCTAATTGCGTAGCACACGATCAATCACAATCTGGATGATTCTGAAGGATATTTATTGCTAATCCATTACTTTATATGTTCTAAAAAAATTTCTGCTCAACAACGTAAAGTTAGGCTGTAACGTATCTAATTTTGGCTGTAGTCGTTTATCCATACATGGGTATTATAAATTAAAGTCGCTTGCGTTGCACTTCTAAATTACACAACGGATTTTGATACCGTTTTCACCATCATTTAGTCAATTTATTCCGGAAAGTTTATGAGTACCTATAATATCTACAATGACTATTAAACTTACCTAAAATATAGAAATATCGATGTTTTGTCAAGTCGTAAAAACAGTGCAAATCAGGGGTGGGACGCTAGTTTAATTAATAAATTACTCGTTATCATGTAAGTTTAAAATTAATGTAGTAGATATATAGTTTATAAACAACAATTTAGTTTCGAAATAACAATCTCATCTTAACAAAAAAAATGTCACGATAATGTCAAAAAGTTCTCATTTTAACAAAAAAAACCGGCCAAGTGCGAGTCGGACTCGCGCACCGAGGGTTCCGTATAAACCTGCAAGGTTTACAAAGTTCGTTCATTACGACAATCGAGTCATAACTATGGTATTTTTATTGCAAAATGAAATTCATAACATTACAATGGGGAAAGATGGAGGAGCATAAATTTAAGACAAAGATCTCTTTATCGTTTAAGTAATCCTTTATTTTATATTAACACATATCATTTATCTATAATATAACTGAAACACTTATACTAGCCTTGCAGCAGACTTGCGAAAGTTCTTTTATTAAAGTTATTTATTTACTAAGTTTTTTAGTCACTATTTAGAAATCTGGTTCAAAAATATTAATTAAGTATTAAATTTGAACCAGACCTGTAAATGGTGACTGAAAAAGTTATGAATAGTACCACATTGAACATTGCAAAAAAAAAAAAAAATTTAAGGTTTTCGGAATTTTTCCTTTATGTGTGCTATAAAACGTTGCTTCATGCCAAATTTCAAGATTCTAGGTCGACTGGAAGTACCCTTTAGGTTTTGATTCCCTTGCGAGTACTTGCGAGTTTCAAAATATGCAGCTTAAATTGCTGTTTCTTTTGATTGCGTTGACATAGAAGTTTGATTTTGTTACAGCTTAAAGGTATTATAGACCTGAGTATTTGGTATGAATTTCAATTTAATACCTCTACGCGTTTATGAGGAAATGGGTAGTAAGTTTAAAATTATTAAAAAAAAAATATTATGTGATGTAACTAAAAATTTATGGTTTTCGTAATTTTTCCTTTATCTATGCTATAAGACGTTGCTTCGTACCAAATTTCAAGATTCTGAGTTCACGGGAAGCACCCTGTAGGTTTTGATTCCCTTGCAAGTGTCGAAAATTTGCGGCATAAACGGCTGTATCTTTTGATTGCGTTGGCTTAGAAGTTTGATTTCACAGCTTCAAGGGACAGTAGACCTGAGTAATTGATATAAATTTCAGCTTCATACCTCCACGCGTTCCAGAGAAAAAAGGGTTCCTTTTTTCCTTTTGAGGTACGGAACCCTAAAAATGTCACGATAATGTCAAAAAGTTCACGATCCCTGCCCTACATGCAAAATAAAGGAATTTCCATATTTACGAGAAAACGTGCGCGTACAGTCGCGTACAACCTTGACATAGAATTGCTATGGCATATGGCAATGACCGCTTCTTATTAGATGCTCGACTTTGTTACCGAAATAATAGTCTGTCGGATGTCGGAGCGTGTTTTAAATTGCATTTATGCACCTGTTTATTTAGAGTAAATATTGTGGCACAGTTTATTGATCTTAGAACATGTAAGTTGTTTATTTGACACGTGTTGGGTTCCTTTTTTAAACTTTGTAAGTTCCTATGCAAAATACGCGCTTGGTGGTGGAGTGTCGGACTCCAGCCCGTTATGCAATACAAATAATACAATACAATAGTTTGTTAGTATGTCTGAGATTTATAAAATCCCAAACACACTAACCTATTTTTTTTTTTTACTATTCTTGCCACGAATTTGTAGTCGCTTCCTTCTTTTAGATGACGATTGAAACAATAAGGAAATATTAATTTAAGTTAACGGAGTTTGTGTTTGCCCTAAAGGCTCCTACAAACAGGCGCGACACGCGATATAATAGCGCGCGACACAAAGGCACCGCTCGTTGCACGACTTGCGGTGCCTTTGTGTCGCGCGCGATTTTATCGCGTGTCGTGTCTGTTTGAAGGAGCCTTAACTGCTCACGAAAATTGCGATGATATTATGATTAATTTATGCAATTATTATCTGCCAATTTTAAACATTGAAGAATATGTAGGTACCTACCTATTTACTTATAAAAACAATCCTAGTTGAATGACTTCCGTGTATGTGCAAAATATAATTAAATAATTTCATATAAATTTGATCATACCGGTTGCGTCCAAATAGTATCTATAACAAATCTCAAATCTTTTATTGCAATGTACAATTACAGGTGGTAAATAAAAAAATAACAGAAACATTTATGGGACATGTGCGTGCAATGTTGGGCACAGCAAATTTTTAAATAAGTAGAGAGAGGAAAAGCGCTTTATTAATTTATGATTAAATTATCAATGAATTTATGATGAACAAATGTAAAATGCACAAATAATTCGAACATATCCGTCAAAAGTTGGTCGTAACATCCCAGCGCTGATTTGCTGGATTAATTTTCACCTCTACCGATATTTTTTTTCGCCTCGCAGTTCATTTTGTTTATATGTATGTTTGTATGTATTAGTATTTATTCTTATATTTTATAGTCATTTCCCAGTAATTTATCCCGTATGTTGGATCTGCCATTTTTTGTCTCTGCATCACCCTAAGGTTGACTGGTAGAAAATGCCTCAGGGATTAAGTCCGCCTTTGTACAGTATTTCTTTTACTTATGCGTAAAGTTGTAATAAATAATAAAATAATAATTTAATTTACAACATGAATCAAATAACAACTTAAAGTTTGTAAATATTCAAGTTTTCCTAACTAGATTAGTATTAATAAATTCATTTATTCAATAGTTTAGTACTTTATGATATAATTATGTAATTATATTTGCTTTAGTCATAACTTCTTTATTATTAAAGAACTAGCTGCGCCCCGTATGTCTCGATCCGATGGGAATATCGGAATAAAAAGTATCCTGCGTCCTAACCTAGGACATGGTTTATCCATGTGCCAAATTTCATCCAAATCCGTTCAGCCGTTTTAGCGTGAAAACGTAACAAATAAACGTAAAAAAACAACAAATACTTTCTCTTTACAATTATTAGTTTAGAAAAAAAAATGTCCCTAAATAGGTAGTTAGTTAGTTTTATTTCCTTTTATTTATTTACTTTTTTATTTTAACCTGTAGGTATTTACCCCCTCAAGAAACACTTCATATAATAATTATTTTATTTATTTATTAAACATCCAACGCCATCGCGGAAGACCCGGGCCTAGATGGCGTGGCGGAACGAACTTGACGCCTATCCATATTGGCTCACCTGAGCCAATATGGACCAATATTTTTCCACTCAACTCGAACCTTCGAGTTGAGTGGAAAAAGGAAATCCCTTTCCTTTTTCCACTCAACTCGAAGGCTCTCCCTTTCGCGCACTCCCGTGCGCGAAAGGGAGAGTGCGAAAGGGAGTGCTTTGCGCTGGGACAATACAGGCTGGATATTTATTTTATTTGATGATAGGTCTTTTTGGAAACCACATTTAACTGAAAATAAATAGGTTTCCTCCTGATATTCGTGTATAATATCAATATCTTATGATTACTAAGTGTAACTCAAAGCGTTTAATTACTAAGCTTGGTAATTTCATGTGGAAAAATCGAAGAGGTGGGCGATTCTAGATTCTTATAACACTGCATTTTAAAAATAGTCCACGCTCTTTCACGGCAAACCAACTATTAAATGCAATTAAACAACTTTGTGTTAGTTTTTTATCCCACACATATTTTGTAATCTAAATATTTTCCTGATTGTCATTGTTGTGCTTAAGCGATACGGAAGTAGCAATCTATTAAACATTGTTATTACATGCGGCTAGTATTATAACCAGTCTATCATAAGTAAGGAGTTTGTATAGAAGTTGTGCACTTATTTCCGGTACATACTTACTACTGCCGCATGTCTGGTAGATCGTGACCATTGCTCTAAGCATAAACTTCCGTGACAATGCGCAGGAGTTGATCTCTATTTATACTAAGCATATGACCCAATAAAGATGTTAAAAGGAATTTAAATGAATACATCCATAAAATCGCAATTAAAATACTTTATTGATTAAGCATTTACAATTCATTAATGTCGAAACGTTGTTAGCTGTAAAATATGGGTTGTTCGCATGCACTGCGTTTAATATAATAATATAATATAATCTTGAAGCGTTTAAAAATTGACGTGATTTATTAATTCTTTATTAAAAGGGTTAAAAAAAGCTGTCAAATACAAAGTGTATGACGGTGAATTATGAAACACTTTGACATCTTTGACATTTTCTTATTGTTCGTAATAAATGATAATCCGATATGATGTCATAATCACCGAGCTGGAAAACGTATTGGAGATAGGATTAGGAACACGGTTATAAAGACACCTACATCACAATCCTTTCCTTGGCAACATTTTTTTTCCGATAACCTTTTACTTAGGTATGTGTATTGAAGGTGTAGGTAGATATCTTGTACGGCCAGCAACGAAAATCTATTAACACTGTTACAGTACCCGGCGATAAATATTGCACATCGACCTATTCGATCCTATCGATTTTATACAAAGAATAAAAATAATTATCAAAAGAAGCAAATCATAATTATTGTTTTAACAGCTCCTAATAGATACCGGACTGTTTGTATTTCGTGCGACAGAGATAACGCTCTACGAAGCCGAAATAAGCCGATTGTCTCTTTCCAAAGGTCGATCGTCCCACTGCTGGGACATAGGTTTCCTCCCTTTGAGACCCGTGGGCCGTAACCTACCACGGGGGCCGTGTACAGATTGATAGATGTCACATGTCTTCGAATTTTTGGTTCTAGGACATGCCGGTTACCTCACGATGTTTTCCTTAACCCTTCATGTCATCATGACAAACCAAAATATGCCCAGCACGCCACGGTTCGACTACATGATAGACTTTGACGCCGAGGGCATGTTTTTGATTTTTTGACGTGTGGCGGTCAAAAGGTTTAGCCGTTTTGAGAGCAGTGGTGGTGAAATTATTCATACAAAGTATAGTAATAATAAGTACTTTCACATAATAATTGAAATTGACACAAAAAGAAATAGTTTACAGCTTACAGCATTTCATGAAAAAATAGTTTGTGTTACTGTAAGAAACATAACATATCATCTCGCCTGTATAACCGGAAGAGTGGACAGAGGTGTACCAATAGTACACCCATATTCCGCCGGATATGTTTACATCAAAAGCCAAAGTCAGAGCATTTATTTCAATTGGGCACATAAAAGACACTTTTGAACGTCAAAAATTACAATAAAATAGAATTGATTCTAGTCGCCCCTTCCAAAAGGTAATTTTCGTATGGAGAAGAATGGGCAAGAAACTCCACCGTTACTCTTTTATAATGTTTTGCAATATAATATATGAAGCAGATGCACCTAAAATAAAATTACTATACCACAATAGTTATAAGAATTAAAATAGATTAATGAAACCATGACATATGTGATAGATACATGGTGCTCGCGTATTTACAAACATTGTAAAAGTAGACGATTTTCATTTTTTAATAATCAGGGTGTGAGTTATAATAAAATCAATGTCAAAAAAGAATAAATACAATTAAATTAGCAACCAGTTTGATTTTGTCTGGACTCTAAATTGCCCTATCGAGCAGGACCAGCATGTTTTCAAGCGTTCTTATCTTGGATATAATCCTCTAATTCATAGTATTGTGTAGCAAAGATTTAAATGTTAATCTACTTTAGCTGCTAGCTATACTAAGTAGGAAGGTAGTGGACTAGTTTAGGCACTGTTTACCTTATATCGGCATTACTTAACAATTCCAGTATTATTAACAACTATTAAGCTACAAATTGTTGCTAAGTGCAAAGAATAATTACGCCAGAGCCCTAATTACTGTTATTTCATTCTATTGTCCTACGTATTACCGGATAAGCGGAAAATAACTGTGATTTCCAACCATTATTATGCTATAACTTTTCCAACCATTATTATGCTATAACTTGTAAGTTATCTGCTGGTTTAATATTTATTTTTATTATAGCTGCACCTAACCATGTTGATTTTAGGTAATTCCTTGTTCATATTAAATAGATTATAAAGAAATCTCAAATCGGTAAAAAAAAATATAGTGGATTTTTTTCGTGTGAATATCCTTATGGGTGTTCTTCGCAGAAAACGCATTTTATTTTTCGTTGACTTCAGTTTAGTTTCAGGCTTAGGGTACAAGAATTGCAAAGATTTGACGGGTTTTTTGTTTCGTCACAAGAAATAACACTTTTCCTATGCTTTCTCCAAGGCATTTAAGGGGCCCACGGCATTTCAATTGATCTAGGTACAGTCGCATCCAAAATATCTTCGTCATCTTAAGGGATATTTTTGTCTGCTCATTTCATGTAAGAATCTGCTTTCCCGACTCAATATTATAATTGCGTCATAATGCCAATACCGCAGAGCAGAATGACATTCGGTCATCTTCTTTACATGTCAGAATTAATTAAAAGTATGACACTGACACTGACATTTTAATTTTAAAAACATGTTAATCTATACTAATCTATCTATGTGAAGAGTTTGTTTGTTTGAACGAAATCTCTGGAACTAACAATCAGATTTGAAAAAATCTTTTTGTAATTGAAAGCCCAACTGTTGAGGAAGGCTATATGAGAACATCACGCTATCGTTAGAACCCTAAGGGGCCGAGCAAAAAGAAAAAAGTCAGAAAAAGTGAAAACGAAATAATAACACAGGAAGGCGATGCGATGCGATCGGGAAATAAGAAATTTCACCCGGACGAAGTCGCGGGCTGAAGCTAGTTTTTAGGTTGATGTCAACTCGAAATTGATCAAATGTTATTTAGATCTTTGTTTTATATAACTAAGTACCATTTTCTATGCAATAGTATACTTAGCTTATTGGGATACCAGATACAAGATATTGTAACCCGACTTGATAAGGAAATAATATGAAACTGACCAAGATACAAAAGACTTTTCCTGAATCTTACCTGACCAATCTGCCAAGTAGCAACCCTATTGGTATATATACAAAGTATATGACCGGTATAGGGGAGCAGCACATGCAAAATCGAAATTATAATATCAATCAATCAACTATTGAGTTATTACCCTACATTGATCCTGTTTCATGATCGGATACATCTGTCAGCGCGACGATCGGCATCCGTTCACGAAATGTTTTAATTGCTCGTAATACTTTAAAAACGCAGGTGCAAGGTTGTTGTGGAAGGATTTTGGTGTTTGTTTATTTCTTGATGTTGTTGCGGCATCTACAACATAATGCTTAAAATGCTCCCACTGCTGGCGCACAGGCCTCTTCTCAGTGGATGGAAGTGGGCTATAATCTTGGTAAATTTTATAAGAAAGGCCGAAACAAACTCAGAGGTCACAGTCTCTTTTACCGAGACATGATCTTGGTCAGATGGTAATGGGTCGCCCCTATAACATAGGAGTTAGGACTTAAACATAACTGGCGATATAGCAGAGACCCTTCGGAAATTACAGGCGTGATGTTATGCTGTATGCATTTCAAAGTGACAAAATTTATATTAAAATGTACGTAATCTAGGTACTAACATTAATAACATGTAACAATGCGTTTAGAGTCGCTAATCGTGACAGCGGTCGGAATTACCCATTAAATCACATTCAGTTGCATTTAAATCAATCCGGTACCGGCTGTAGGTACCTACCTACACCAGTACCTTGTATATACATAGTTTGCTAATAGTTCACGCTAATGGTGTAGAGGTGCACACACACTGACTGAGATTTACTAGACAAATTACTTGTTACAACTTATTTTGAAATCATCGAAGTAGGTAAGCCTTATAAAATCAGGAATGAAGTTATCCGGAAAAGAACCAGAGTAACCGATATAACTTGCAGAGTAAGCAGTAAGCAAGTGGCAGTGGGCTGGCCACGTTTGTCGAAGGACCGATGGCCGGTGGAGACCGCGTATCGGTAAGCGTAGTGTGGGACGCCCTCCAGCTAGATGGACCGACGCCCATAAGAAGGTGGCTGGGACAGACTGGATGCGGAAGGTGGAGGACAGGGTTTTGTGGTGCAGACTGGGAGAGGTCTATGTCTAGCAGATGGAGGCTGAGTTGATTGAAGCCAGATAAACTTGCTCCACTATTCTGTAGCTATACCTTCCCCCACACCGATCCATCCCCATATTACCCAGATTTCTGACACTTTCGCTCAAATAGTACAGATTTCTGACACTTTCGCTCAAATAGTAACGAGTAAAGGTTTCCAGATAAATTTGAATAAACTCATGACATCTTGATAATCAGCGATCAAACCATATTGAAACATTTTAATATTACCATCATCCGGGCACAGATTTAGAATCCGGGCTGCTACTGATAAATTTTAGATGGAAAAACCCAATAAAATTTTACCCGATCCGAGAATCAAACCCAGGACCTTGTGCTCAGCAGTAGCGCTTGTTGCTATGACATCGTCCATTGTGGCCGAAGCTTAATTCAGCTGTACAAAGGTTTAACATAATTTTATTGCATTTAACCAAGGTGACAGAGATAAAGGCAAGCCGGATACGACACGGTATGCAAAGGGCTGCAGTAATACCTACCTAATTCCTCAAGTTTATAGGACTGCCAAAAAACTTGCTCGAAATACTTAGACTGCATGATAATAGGCGTGCTGTATTAAGGTGAATGGATAGTGGTAGACCGCGAATTCAAATTTTCTTACGTGTTTATGCTACTTCTCTAAATATGTACCTGCTATTGTCGCGAATCATATTTTGATCAAGATACAACCTGACACTGACCTGCAAATTGCAAAAAACGTAAGAAAATTTGAATTTCGCGGTCTCAACTACCCATTCACCTTAAATAGGACATGGATTTAAGGTGACAAAACGAAAATCAATCAATCTGCCGAGCTTTTTCCTAACTGTGTTTGGGTTAGCTTCTTGTCTATCCGGCAGCTAAATACATACATATAATATATTTTACATGAAGCTTCTGCATATCTGACCTCCATAACCCAGTTCCTGGATAACACGCTAACTCTTGGTAAGACTGATTGTGAGAATTTCGTGCTTCTGACTACCCGTAACGACTGACAAAGATCCACGGAGGGGTCTTGATATGTTATGAATGGTCACCCAACTACGCACCCACCTCGTCAAACGTAACTTTGACGTCGTCCTGATCGTCCCCTGCAGCTGTTATTAATTAGCCACGAGAACGTTCAGAAATGTTTCAGGTTTTCCATATTGACCCATCTTAATGAGTCACCCTGTAAACAATAGAACTCTGCCAAGTTTAAAACACATAAAGTTTAATGGCTATTCTACTGCGCTACACAATCCACTCAATTAAATTGTCATTTGGCTTGCAAAACATGATATAACCATGCCATTGCGTTGATGATGCAGTTTAGATGATTATATCTCACATGTGCTCTCAGATCTACGCTGTTATGATATCTATTCGATATCTGCAGCTCTTAGGAAGAAATATAACGTCATTATTTTATAGTATCCCCTTGAATTTGATAGATAGAATACTCTTTATTATGTACACCATATAAATTACAGACAAAAATTAAAAATAAAAACAAATTCGATTTCAATTCCCTTGCCAAAAACTGCCAATCAGTTGAAATTTTTCGAGATCACACTCATATTATAAAGGCGAAAGTTTGTAAGTGTGTGTGTGTGTGTGGGTGTGTTTATATGTTTGTTACTTCTTCACGCTCAAACGGCTGAACCAATTTTGGTAAAATTTTGTATGGAGGTAGCTGACACCCTGGATTAACTTATAGGCTACTTTTTATCCCGATATTCCTAAGGGATCGACATTTACGCGGGTGAAACCGCGGGGCGCAGCTAGTAAATAATAAAATCACCGCAAATATAATCCAGTTCCAGATATTTATATCCCCATCATCTCTAATATAGCAGTTGATGATGAGATGTAAGCCAACGTTTTAGAAGACTCGAGATTCTTTAGCATACCTACCCTCAAATAATGGATTATGCGGACTACTCTATTAACCGCACTGCTCCGTACTGCATTACATCGCAGCATTAACAGTGAAAATGTAGTATCCGATCAGGCAGCTAAACTAAATTCAGTTATCATAGCCAAGGCTAAAAAGGACTTCATACAACAAACGACAAGACTTTCTTGAACAAACAAGTAAACAAAACAATGAATTTGTAGATCGTAATAAATAATTATATCAACTACAACAGCGTGGTTGTCGTCGTGACAAGGCTGTCGTAACAAAACGGTATTTAAGCGGTTTATCCATTTAAATCTAGACTCTTGACTCTAGACACCTTGGCATTCCTTGGTGTGCCTCCAGATTTATAAGACAACTAGCTGAGCCATGCGGTTTCACCCGCGTAAATGTCGATTCCGTGGGAATATCGGGGTAAAAAGTAGCCTATATGTTAATCCAGGGTGTCAGCTACCTGCATACAAAATTTTATCAAAATTGGTCCAGCCGCTTAAGCGTGAAGAAGTAACAAACATATAAACACACACACACACACTCACAAACTTTCGCCTTTATAATATTAGTGTGATGTTATAAACAAAGCAATTGTTAGGTACTTAGGAATATTACACTCAATCTCTTTAACGAAAAGGCGTCCAATGCCAATGTCCAATTGATTAGTCACTAACCATGACCACAAAATAACTAATAGTACAAGTTACCATGATCAAATCCTACTATTGCTTTAAATCCAAAAGGTGTAAATGTCGGTTTGTGGTTCTTTCACGCTGACGTGTTTTTTGAAAGTCAAAGGTCAAGCATTTATTTCAAATAGGCAAATACACAAATAGGGACTTTTGAACGTCAACATTTACATACATCAAATTAGAATTGATTCTAGTCGCCCCTTCCAAAAGATTGTTTTGTATGGAGAAAGAAACTCCACCGTTACTCTTTTAAAATATTTTACAATATTTTGTATACATACTTACTTACAATACAAATGTGAGGACGATGCACCTACAATAAAATTACTATACAATAACAGGTAGGTAAACAAAATTAAAAATGAAGCAATGACACATATCACATGAGAATCTTGACGAGATATAGATAATGGGCCGTGAAGTGAAAGTGCAGACATTCGAAGGCTACTTTTATCTCGAAATCATACACGATTTCTGTGGTATCGCTAAAAGCTAGTTGAAATTTTACTTAATAATACATTTATTTACTTTCTGCATTCAACAATACACAAAACAAAACAAACTCCTTCCCTATTGTTAACCAATAAAATCTTATTTTCTTCTCAGCTCGCCGACAAACTACCGGAGCAAGTGGCGGCGCTCGGCATCAGCAAGAAGATACAACCCGCGTACCACATCAAAACCATCACCTCCAAGGACAAGGAACGTACGCTCGACTTCCTAAGAAGGTAAGAACTGAAGAGAAACCATTTATTTTTAATAATGTAGGTA
Organism: Luperina testacea; assembly: GCA_927399505.1. Classification (NCBI taxonomy): domain Eukaryota; kingdom Metazoa; phylum Arthropoda; class Insecta; order Lepidoptera; family Noctuidae; genus Luperina; species Luperina testacea. Next base: position 7,411,949 of record OV656768.1, on the reverse strand, counting down.
TTTAAATATATGGAAGACCTACTGGGCCTTTAACGAACACATACATTTTTTTTTTTTTTGTGTTATTACACTGAAAAGAAATCTCATCGACATGTGCGTTCTGCCCGTCCTACTCCTAACCTACCGTGCACAAAGTTGGTCGCTCACCTATTGAACAAGAGAAGTCCGAACTAAAGCTTTGGCAATGGGCAATGGAGCATAATTGATGTCAATCGAACAGATCGCGTTAGAAACACCACCCTGCGCTCCATAACCCAAGTAGTGGAATAGTATGTTGGAGAAAAAACAGCCAGGCTGAAGTGGGAGTGGGCTGGCCACGTTACACGAAGGCAAAGATCGTCACTCACTGCCGGGTCAGCGGGATTGTCCGAAAGGGTTACCGGTGGCCCGGAACATAAAGGGCTAAGGAAGGAACACGGGTGGGTTTTAGTCAGTAAGAGTCTGACACTCCCTTCCGCTCCACCCAGAGCGGGAGGGGTCATTTGATGATTTCCCGTCCCAAAAAAAAAAAAGTCGTCACTCACTGTACGCCTGATCTCTCCATCAGGCGTGCAGTGAGGGCTTATTCCGTTTATCTACCCTAAAACAGCCACCCTAAGGTGGAAACTCGGAAACGCTGTCCAAGAATCCACCCTTAGCCTATAAAATTCGTTTATCCAACTAGGCCTAGGGTGGATTCTCGGACATGAATTTCCGCGTATCGAACTTAGAGTGGATTTTTTGGGGTGGATAAACGGAATAACCCACAGTGAGTGACGACATCATATTACCCTATTGAATGACTATTAAACGAAAACATGCGTATTGCTGAATCTAATGATTATTATTCCTTGAAGTCATTTAAGTTACGGTCGCGAATCATGTTTTAATCAACATACAACTTGACACTGGCCTGCATGCAAATTGCAAAAAACGTAAAAAAAAATTGAGTTAAGCGGGCTCCCTTAGCGCAGTCCCCTCGAATTGCTCATAATGACATGCTGCACTGCACTCCCCGCCACTCTGTATTAGCAGCCAGGAAACGTAACGATCTCATAATAGCATATCTACGTAGGTATAGACCGCGCCTCCTCGAACTGGACTTTGCCCAATCTAATTACGGTACCATTGCTATTTATAACACCCGTAAACTTATTAAATGCCCCTTCTCATTAAAATGACTTTAAATTAAACTATGTATCGTTCTTGATTAGTGTGGAATTTTATATTGTAAACAATGTTAAGTTAGGGGGGGAAGATCAGCAGTCTGGGGTAAAGTGCAGCACTACGTTCTAGAGCCAAAATGATGAGAACTTTTTGCAAAAAACTGTTGTCTTTAGAAAAGTTTTCTGTAATTGGAGGAATTTCTGTATTAGAAAAGTTGACTTGAATCATTTGGTTGAAAATTCAACAAAAGACAGTGTGAAGAATAGAATAGAATAGAATACTCTTTATTATGTACACCATATAAATTACAGACATAAATATAGAAACTGTACAAAGGGTGACACAATGGGCGAACTGCAATGGATACATAAGTTACTACAATTTGGTTACCAGGACGATAAAAATAATATTATATTTTTTATGCCATGAACCAAAAGCTAACTTTCAATAATCTTCCAGGTTCTTCTTCCGTGACGAACCCATGAACCTGGCAGTGAACTTGCTGGAGACTCCGTCTAGTCGGTGTCTCGAGCTTGAGGAGTACGCAGCCAGTTCTATAGACCAAGGAGTATCGTTGGCAGCTGTTGATGATAACGGAGAGTTCGTGGGAATCGTCATCAATGCAATTATACATAGAAATGTGAGTATTTTATAACTTTCTAACAATATCGACATCACGACTGTGTGGAGTTGGTATTTTTTGTTCCATCGTTTTAAATTCATTACAATCAATGTTATCATTTCAACAAAGCACGGAATGCCGCATAGATTTTTTTAAATGAAACTGTTTTAAATCTAGTCCCCCTAGGCTTTGCAGCAATGTTTACTACATTAGTAGAACTCTGAGAGAATTGGTTTCTAGAGTTTGTTGCTATTTTGGTTTTCCCTTCATATTTTTATGTTAGGTTTCCCGTCAGGTGTGGCGAAGTTTATTTATTAATGAAAACTTTAGGTGCAAGTAAAAATAACTGTACAAAGACCTTAAACTAAGCTATTAAGTGGCCCTGTTAACGCCTCGCATATATTTGCAAGTGCATACACACGTATGCAACCGAGCGACGTTACTATGACAGAAGAAGATTCCAGAAGCCTGCGCAACCGAGGTGCGCACACGACAGGCGCGTCCTCTTTAGTTTCACGTTACCTTAGGTTTTTGACAAGAACAATGTCACTTTTATTATTTTCTACGAATTCCTTTTATGTTTTTATATTCTTTTTATTGAAGAAACACATTTATATTTACTTCCACCCATCGCCCCACAACGAGCATCATGACCTTCACACGCCCCTTGTAAAGTAGTCTGGTAGAAAATGCTGTCTACTTTAGGATGAAATAGAAACAAAAAGTGCAATTCTATATTCAAAAAGTGTGACAGTAAAATCAGTTAAATTTTTGCATTTTATTCTTCTACCAAAAGACATCAATGAAACCTCTATTGCCCATTGTATGTGTTGTAGTGATAATTGTATTTTTTGTTATGTATTTTCTGGTGTACAATAAAAGTATATAATAATAAACCAGGCCAGCACCCTAACTGCGTACTTTCAATCAAAATCTGAATCATTATGAAGGATATTGCTAATGCATTAATTCATGTGTTCGAAAATGTTATCTGCTCGACAACGTAAATAATGCAAATAATTCTGTGAATATAACGTGATGTGTGATTACTATTGTTAGTGTGTTACGCAATTACCCCGCTCTAGGTAACTTTTTTTTTTTTTTTTTGTTGTCGGGGTTAAACCTTCAAAAGGCACCCGACCTCCAGGGAGGGAGGTCGGGGAGTGTGGGATTTTTACCTCACTAAAACCACCCCGGTGATCACCATCAGCACATAGGGGTGGTCCCGGTTCCTCTTAAAAGACCAATTCCGGAACCCCCCGTGCAACGCCTGTAAGGCACATCCCTGGGGAGACTGTAATCTTCTAAATTACGTGTCACGATGTTTGTCCGCGATGGACTCCTAAACTACTTAACCGATTTTAATCAAATTTGTACACCGTGTGCAGTTTGATCCAACTTGAAAGATAGGATAGCTCACATCTCCATTTATATTCGCATTATTATTTTATTGCAAATTATTTGTCTACCACAGCAACGCGTGGCCGGGTCAGCTAGTAATTAATATTTTTTCACGACTGGCAGTTGTCCAGTTTCCTTTGTGGAATATTACCTACCCATAAGGCACAATATGAACGTGTAAAGGATAATAATGGCAATGAACTTCCGTGCAGGTGTTGATTACCTGTCGCGGAACAATCTGATTTCAATTAACTGTGTTTTTAACAATCACTTTGTCAAATTAACGCTATTTATGAGGCTAGTTGATAATTTATAATTGAATTTGGAGAACAATGATGGTCCAGTGGTAACGGCCGCGACTTACGAGTTGTAGGTCTGGGGTTCGAAACCAAGCAGGCACTTTGTGTAAATAATTTCATCATCACTGCTCTCAGAACGGTGAAGGAAAACATTGTGAGGAAACCTGCATGTCCTAGAACCAAAAATTCGAAGATAGAATTCGAAGAAGGTATGTGACATCTACCAACCTGCACTGGGCCCAGATTATGCTAATTATTATTAAATAGAAAGTTGGGTAGGAAATGCTTAGATACCGTTGTTACTATGTCGGTAATGTATAGCCGTATTACCAATCAGCAAACAAAAATGTGGAACATCATCATCATTATCATGTGTGTGTGGTGTGTGTATGTGTGTGTGTGGGTGTGTGTGGGGGGGGTGTGTGTGTGTGTGTTATGTGTGTGTGTGTGTGTGAAGTGTGGAAATGTGGAACTGAAGACATAAGACGGACTCGTTGGTCGTGTGGTCGCAATCGCTACTGTTGAGCAAGAGGCTCTGGGTTCGATTCCCGAGTCGGGTACAGTGTTTCTATCTGGGAATTCTCAGTACATGCTCAGAGACTAGATATATGTTCGGTTGATGGCAGTAGGCTCGCTCCCTATTTCATGGGACTTAAACATAACTGGCGTAATTTGTGTGTGAGTGCGTACTATAGGTTTGTGTGTGCGTACTATAGGTACACCTCTGCCTAAATTTTCGCGAAATACAGGCGTGATGTTCGGTTTAAAGAATATATTGTATTTGTATATTATGTATTTCTCAAAAGAACAAACATAGTTCAATTAATTATAAGAGAAACTTAAAAAAAATTATAATAATATTCTTCCCTTCAAGTGTTAAAAAATCAAAATTTGATTTATAACAATAGAAATTGAATTATGTCTCATTAGCCACAGTTGAGCTAATATATAGATGTTGGGGGGTTTTATGGAAAATATAATTATGTAGGTACACTGTATAGCTTTGAGGAGAAAATTCTAAAGTTTAAAACAACAAGCTAAGTATGCAAATATAATCAACTTTTTATTCGAGATTCAAGAGAGAAAACTTTTGCCTCGAGTTTTCATTTACGAGTGGCAGAAAATCGATGAAAGCTTCTTCCAAGGAAATCCGCTTAACATCGGGGTATTAGACCTTCTTTGAATAAAATGAACGTAATAGGTATTCTTGTTTCTTGTTATCTTCATTGTAATACCCTATAAATTTCGGATCTTTTGTAAACAATGAATATAAATGTAAGCGAAACGTAACGTATTTTCTGGTTTACAATAATATATAAATATGACGCGTTAGACACAACAAGTCGATGGAACGGATGAACTCAAACTCAAAGCATTTATTTCAATTAAACCTTGTACAGGCACTTTTGAATTGTCAAAATTTAAATAGTCTGTCAGTTAGTCAGAAAGTTGAAGCTAATTACCCATTCCAAAACATATCCATAGATCTCTATGGAGAAGAACGGGCAAGAAACTCCATGGACACTCTTTTAAATCAAGATATTACAAGACCTCAAGACATCCTTTTCGCCTTTAAAACCTTTCAAAGCTATTATGCTGTTAGTTTACTTGTAAACAGACTCTATACTGTAAGTTACAAATAAAGTATTTCTAAGAAACCTTTAATGTCCTTTCAATTCTCGTTCCCATGAAAATAAATCTTCTTGTTTCAAGGATTGCTCTATATGTACTCAATACAGTTAAAACCGGCTCAAGGGCGAAAAAGAAAGGGTTCTGCTTGACGAGCCGAAGCGCTCCAATGATCGGATCATTTGAATGAAACTCTAATAATCCTAGTGAGATCGCCATCACTGAAAAATGCGGAAATTGTCCTTTCACTTGCAATGACCTTGACAAGGCCAAATTTTGCATTAGGCTGAACTGTTTAGTAAATCTATCTATAATAATAATAAAGCTGACTTTGTTTGAACGCACTAATAGTAGTATAATTATTCTAAAATACAAATAGCTCTAAGCGCCATTCGCTAACCGGTACTTATTTACATGATATCCTGTGTTGTACTTACAAAAATAAGCCTCACTATGACCGCATTGCCACCATGCACTATGCTGACAAGACGAAACGCGTTTTGAAAATAAAACATTAGATAATTTTTGTCACAAGTACCTAGTAGGGAATAGATAACATGTGTAACCGAAATCTATATACTGGTCTGTATTTCCCCACAGCAGAGTAAAAGCGTCTCTTACCCTTTTCCACACCCTGCTAATACGGGTCATTCTCAAGGTCAATCTCCTCCCCTATCTTTGTGTTGTCTATGATTCAATATAGAAAAACACTTATTCTTTTTACCTCTTTTCCCACAGGATGTTGAAGAAACAGACAAATCAGAAGAATGCCCTCATCACAAGTTCAGACGTATCCTCCGGTTGCTGACCCACTTAAGCAACGAGGCGCGGATCTGGGAGAAGGTGCCGGCGAGTGAAAATGTCATGATGGACATCAGAATCGCGTCCACTCATCCCGACTGGAGAGGACGACGGATCATGAAGGTGCTGGCTGAAGAATCAGAGTGAGTACCATTATATTCTTGCTATTTCTGGCATAGACCAAACCCATTCTTCCTGTGGACTTCTATTGTTTATGGTTAGTTGGAGCTGAAACTCTTCGTACTGGTCGCAGCAGGGCGTGCCTTCCAAATTGGGAAGGAAGTCCAGCAGTGGACTGCTATAGGCTGATGATGAATTGAATTCAACATTGCTTATTAGTATCCTGATGGAAGCTCATGTGAGCTAACATTTAGGAAAAATAAAATCACTAATACCTTCATTAGGCGGCTTGAATGGCAATTATAGCTCTAGTAGTAGCAACCAAAACCAAAATTGTACCTTAACTTAAAGAATTTCTTTGATACGAGTGTTATTTTCGTCTTATTCAATTTTTAGAACACGCCTACGCATTGTTGCTCTTTAAATTCTAAAAATAACATTTCAAAAGAAAAAGATCGATCAGTTAAACATTTTTTATGACTCTAAAATTCTTCTCTTCGTATAGTTGTGCTTGTTCTACTGCCCAAGTAACATTTTAGGTTCTAGAAAGGTTTTGAAAAGGTTTTGAAAGGTTCTAGAACCTTTTCAAAACCTTTCTAAAACCTAAAATGACCTAAAATGTTACTTGGGTGGATACTTTATCCCAGTACCTATACCTACAAGGTGGCAAACATCGACGCGTAAACTGGTACACATGAATTCATCACATGAGACTCTAGTATTCTAGACTCCCTAGCGTAGACGTATTTCGTAGGCTATCAAAAAAAAAAATCTACTGTTTCATAGAAAAGTCCAACGCGGTTAAAATGTAAGCAAAAGTAATTTTTTTTCAAAAAATTTCAACGGCATTTATATTCCATGTGCTGAAACCATGGTAACACTAGGTTGCGCATCGGTGTTCCTGCCATTCTGTATTATCTGCCTAAGTATAAGGATTCTGGCATTGAACTTTAACTCAAGAATTCTAGCTTCCTTGGCTCTGTTGAGAGATCCACTCATTACCCTCAAGTTCTCCAACCAACTGAGTGACACTAATCCCATCTGTGTGAGACAGCTATTCAAAACAAAACACTGGTGGGTAGGCAAATGAACTTGTGAAGACGTGTCAATGAAATGTTACTTCAGGGATTGTCTTTTAAGATATCTTACTAGAACTTAGTATGTTTGTGAGTAAGTTATTAATAAGAAGTATTGGAACTTTGTGCTCGTTTTGCCTAAGTTGATTGGAGTACGGGAAGTTTAAATCAGTTTTAACTTTTAGGCACTTATCCTGTTAACAGCGATGCAGACGAATTTTTTGATGCCTTATATTTACCGCTCCTTTTTATATACTTATAGGTACACATAATGGTTAGTTATTATTTTAAGACTGTTAGCTTTCTGCCGGGTCAGCGGGATTGTCCGCTGGCTCGGAACATAAAGGGCTAACGGTGACTGACTAAAACTCACCCGTGTTCATACACGGGTGGGTTTTAGTCAGTAATAGTCTGACACTCTCTTCCGCTCCACCCAGAGCGGGAGGGGTCATTCGATGATTTCCCATCGTGAAAAATAAAAGACTGTTAGCTTTTAAATATTATCTTAGAAATTAAAATAAAGTTTGAACTTTAACCTCTACTTATAACTTTAAAGTTAACGAGTAATCTTTTCATACCTACACAAAAACATAAACTTAACAAAAAATCAACGGACTATTAAATGAACCCAAATGGTCATAGTATATGCATATTTTGCAAAAAGCATACGATAAAAAAATATATATAAAAAGATCATAAAACATTATGTAAAATAGAAGTACTTATTTTTTTATTACGATGTGTCATTCAGACATTTTATTATAAAAATAGTAAAAGTAAAGCGATTTGACTTAATTATTTTGTACAAACTTATTTCCTGCCGTAACTTGAAGTTAGCCTTGACCAAGACTCGTTGATTTGTTATGATTTTATGAAGGACGATCTTACAAATAAATAAAATTGAAGTGTCTGTTTGTAATGTCAAAATAACAGCATTTACCTAAATGTAAGAAAGTATGTAAATGTATATATACGACATATAAAAAAAAGTTTGTTTATTTGTTCCGGTTAAACTCCGAAACGGCTGAACCAATTTTGATGGGAGTTTCACTGGCAGATAGCTGATGTTATAAGGAGTAACTCAGGCTACTTTTATTTTTGAAAATGAATAAGGGAACCGCGCAAAAAAAAAACATCCATGTGGGATGTTTTTTTTTTCACGCGAACCAACTCGAGGCACAGCTAAATAAAACTTTTCCAAATAAAAATTAACAAGAGATCAAGAAACCTAAAGGATCTCCATGTGTTTCTAAATTTTTGCAAAGTAACGTAAACTACGCGTACCTACGTAGGGTACTATCGAAATTCCTGATAGAGGTCCAGCCATAGGGCAAACAACACCTCCCCACAGACAATGGCCAACCTTCCATCCTGCGCCGCATGGCCCTATCACTTTTGCACTTGATCTTATGGCTGCGTCAGTGAGCGGAGTTAGCAAAGCTGAATTTTGGGCCAAAGATGTCTAAACTTTTTAACACATTTAACGTTTTTTTTTCTTTTTTTTTAATTAGCCGCTTAGTTAACCGTCTGGCCTTTGGAAGTAGTGCTCGTCTCGCTTCGCTCACTCGGCTCGCATCGCGCCATGCATTTGCATAGCAACTATTTATTCTAGACCTGTCTGTCAAACAAAAATAGTCCTAAACTGTTATTATCTCAGAGTAACGTTAATATTATAGTATTAACATGCACCGTTTGGTCTAGACTATTCGTATATTGTTATTGAGCGTGCTAAACAAAAAATGCGTTTATTTAAATTTCGAGACTCAAGGTTCCCGTGTCAAAAAATACGATTTTGTTTTATTGTTAGTAATGATGTAGGTACAGTCAGAAACAAAAGTTGATTAACACTTCAGTATTTATAATCTCAGTTATTGAGCAAAATATTGACACTTCAGTTTTTTTAATCTCAGTTTTTGAGCAAAATATTTGTTCAAAATTGCATTGTACCTCTGCTCCAATTTTGAACAAATATTTTGCTTAATAACTGAGATTTAAAAAACTGAAGTGTTAATCGACTTGTTGCTGACCGTACCTACGGTGTTAAGTGTACAGCATGAATCAAAAAGGGCTGATCATAATTTAAGGGTGTGGTACAGATCATCAAACTGTACAACTTTTGTCTATGGAACCAACATCGTATTCTGGAAAAAAAATCAACTGTGCCATACAAACTTCAATAGGTACCTAATCGATCTAAATGTATAGGGCAAAAAAAAAGTCGGTTTACGGACGACAGTTTAACGTGACAACGTCATAACAAAACATTAATGAAATTGCCGAACGCGGAGGCCGATTCGGCAGCCGATTCCGCGCTCTCGCTTGCACTTCAAGCCTCCATGGCGTACAACGCTACAGCAGAGCAAGGCCGCGAGGTAACGCTACATGAGTCATGTTTTTTTCGTGTGTGCAGCCAGTTTCATCGATTTATTAGACGTTGTCACGTCAATATATAAAAATAATACTGACAGAAATAGTGATAGATAGGTGTTCTCTCTGTAGTCGCTACACCCCGATGTTTTTTTTTTCTTAGGAACCTATAATCGAAATGGAAACTTATATTACATTGACACAATAAAAACGTATCAACTGATCAGTTACACATGTTCTCGTATTATCTATAAAAAATAATTATTGAACTGCTGTTTTTATTAATAGACAAAAAAGATTCGATTGAATATGAACCGGAACCCGCACTCAATTTAGATTATAAGCAGGTGCTTATGAATCAAAGGAATAAGTGATTAATGTACTTAACTGAACTCTTCTAAAAATAAAATATGTTACCTAGGTAACATATTTTTTTTTTGAAGAGTTCAATAGAGAGCGTCCTATTCGACTACATAATTTGCATTTATCATCATCATCATCATCATCATTTCAGCCGAAAGACCTCCACTTCTGGACATAGGCCTCCACCAAGCACCTCCACTTCGACCGGTTCTGTGCTTCTCGCGTCCAACGGGTTCCTGCGGCCTTTACAAGGTCGTCGGACCACCTAATTTACATTATTGAGAGTTATATCTATCGAGCCGTATGGAGTTAAACACTAGGTAGGGCCTTTGGTCCGAGTGCACTTTTCCTGTTGACAGCGATTCGGACGAAGTGCTATATGCCTATGATTAAATAAAACTAAAACTAAAAACAAAGAAAAGGGGGAAACCTTTTCTTTGTTTTTAGTTTTAGTTTTATATGCCTGTCATTTTCGAAAAATAGTGTTACAGTCAAATTAGACTGCGGGCGGAGAGTAATGGGTAGCTCACAGTCCGATCAGAACCAGGCCCGTGCCGGACGGCGCGTACGTGTTCCACGCGCGCCTCAAAGAGATGTCAGCATCAAGTGAATGGGCCCGTCAGGGCCGAAGCCTGCCGGGTCAGCGGGATTGTCCGAAAGGGTTACCGCTGGCCCGGAACATAAAGGGCTAAGGAAGGAACACGGGTGGGTTTTAGTCAGTAAAAATGACACTCCCTTCCGCATCACCCAGAGCGGGAGGGGTCATTTGATGATTTCCTACCCTCAAAAAAAAAGCCAAATTAGACCCATTTAAATTTTCCACAGAAACAGATTTCCAGTTATCTTTTTTTTAAGATATTTCGAAAATTTTCATAAGTAACTTTTTAGACCTTTGTATCCCGCTTATGCGTATGAAGTTTCATTAAAATCTATTCATTCATTTTTTTAAAAACAAGGGCTTGAAAATTTGTATGAAATGCCGTACGTCGTAAACGCTCTTAAGTATACTATTGACATTACAATATGTATAAGGCAGCCAGTAACAGACACAATACCCCCTGTACTAATTGATACTGTCTATTATAATCATTGATATAAACTGCCTACTGACCTATTTTAAGACGGAAACGAAACCGGCATAATTCCCCTTGTTTTATAATAACTTTTTATATAAACTTGTTTTCACTTCTCATGCTCTGAAAGTGCTTCTTTGTGCAGGGTATAGGCTGCACAAAATCGAATTTTGTGCACAAGGGCATTAACGTATCTACTCATAAATGTATTATATTAAGGCAAAGAAAATGAGCCATACAGCCAAATGCAATAAGAAGTTCATAGATAGAATTTATTATATAATATTTACTTTAATTTATTTGCCTTACCTATGTGTTTTTTAAGATATAATAGATATTAAAATTTTAATTCAAGTACGGTAGGTTAGTTGATTTAAGAAAATTATTATTACAAAATTAATTCAATAGTAGGCTGTATAGGTCGACAGCCTAATATCAATGTCGTAAGAAAAAAAAATAATTTCCCTCAGTATTCCAAACTGTTCTAATTTTACTTTGAATTTTAATTAAAGAAATGTTATGTTATACTACTCTTTTATTTCCTCGCAATCGAAGTGAAAAGCAGAGTTTATAACTCGTCCACAAAACCATTTCTATCCTCGACATTACTATCAGCCCTCGCCTTCGGCTCGGGCTGCTAAAAGTCTCGGATAAAAATGGTTTGTTTTGTGCACTTGTTGTAAAATCTACTATATGCAAACGATGATATAATAAAATTGTATTCTGAACTATTTGATCCCAGAAATAAAAGCCGCAAGGTCGTCTGTAGTTGTTTACAATAATCATTTTTATTGGTCAATCACAATCGACGAGTATGCAGTAATAGTTATAATATAAAAGAGTACATACTTAGGTTGACCGTGGCAAGGAAAACCTCTTTCGCAAACGGGATACGTAGGATACGTTTTCATGCCCTGCATGCTCTCAACCTGAACGTTGATGGAACTTAAATGAAGGCTAGTGACAAGGCAAAACTAATAATATACCTAATATTATAAAGGCGAAAGTTTGTGAGTGTGTGTGTGTGTATTTATATGGTTGTTACCTCTTCACGCTCAAACGGCTGGACCAATTTTGATAAAATTTTGTTTGGAGCTAGCTGACACCCTGGATTTACATATAGGCTACTTTTTATCCCGATATTCCCACGGGATCGAGACTTATGCGGGTGAAACCGCGAGGTGCGTTGGTACATACTTGGTTTAGGCATCGGCGGAGCCACCTTCGGTTTAGGTATTCTTTCCTCCAGTTGGCAAGACAGATGGTGATAATGATGATGATCGAAGCTATACAAAAAATCTTTGACCGGCAGGATTGCATCAACAAAATATTCCTCAAGCAAAATGCAGCTTGTTATAGCAAAAAAATGCGCCACAAAGACCAAGATAATAACAAAATAATTACGAATACAAAGAACCTATCTGTCACAGGCTCACAGCCACATCACTACGTAATGGGATTGTTATTGTACGCGTACATGAAGACGTTACATAATAGGACTGACTGTAATTGCGTAATTTTAGTAAGTAATTGACCACTATTACATAATTGAAATCAACTCTGACGCGGTAATGTCCGCAGAGTTAAAATGTAATTTTTTGCATCGTTATTTAGAACGAAAACGAGGCAAAAGGTGTCAAAAGGAGTATGTTAAGATCGTAGCAGGTGGCGTTCTGTAGCTTCTGCCTATCTTTATGGGAAGAAGGTAGTGAGCTTATATATGTATCAATCGCAGGAAATTTGTATGATTTTTTTGGCTCTAATCTCCAACGCGGGTCCAGTGCGCGTTGGTAGATGTCACATGTCTTCGAATTTTTGGTTCGAAGATATGCCGGTTTCCTCACGATGCTTTTCTGCACCGTTTTGAGAGCAGTAGTGATTTAATTGTTTACACAAGTAAAGCGCCCGCTGGGGCCTCTTAAGTTGGGGTTATTTACCACTGGGCTACCACTGCTCTTCCACAAAAATTGCATTGAAAACAGTTGCAAAAAGGAGGCAAAAAAATTTCGATCGTAAAGCACTCTATAATGCTTCGCATTATGAGTCGTGCAAAACACTAAGTCATGACAAGAGTTCATTTAAAATACAACCATGCCATGTTTGTTGACGAATAAATTGAAATAAATAGAACATTATGGCTTAGTATGATTGCAATGTAATTAGTCTTACTAAATGTTTATAAACATAGCAGTGAATTCAGCGCATGACTTTGGAAATTGAAATTTTGGTATGTAAGCTAATATTAGTACACAAACAACAAAAAAAATCTAAAACTTGGAACTTTTACCCCCCAACCCCTTAAACTAGGGGAAGGAAGTTTGTATCAGACTTCCAAAAATTTTGATGCTAGATGTCTGAATTATAAATAATAAAAACCTTATTTCATGATTTTTAAATTAGGGGATGGAAGTTAGTATGGGTTTTCCCATACAAACTTAATTTCATGCTAGAGATCTGAAAATTATACAAGTACCTACACAGTCTTCTTATTAAAAAAAAATCGTGTTTCAGGTATTAAAAAAAAACACCCCTCAACCCCTTAAATTAAGGGGGAAAAAATTGTCATAAACATGTAAAATGTTTTAGTATAGTACATTATGATTCTAAAGGTAATTGGGCTAGAGGGACGCCTTTGTAAAGGTTAAATCGCTAGTCGGTGCCTACTTAGATATAATAGATATAAATATAATTACATGTAAGATTGCTTCCTTGACTGTTAAAGTGTTCAAAGATTAAAAAATATTTTGTCATATAAAAAATGCTTCTATCAGGAAGACACGCGGCTATTACATATGTCACGTATTTAAGTAAATTACAGCATGATGTCCTCTTGTGTCAACTGTTGTATAAGCTTTGCTACTTACATACTTAATTTAGATGAATGAATCATGAGGCCCAACAAATCTAATCTGTAAAGTTATCTACCGTTTCCTAAAGAGAGCGGTTCTGTCATATTGTAGTTCGACAGTTATGAAAATCTGTAATTTCCATCATCAGTTTTTGACATAAGGTGTCAGAAAATGCTCTGTATTTGGACAGCCGTTATTGTGTGACACTGTTCACTATTTTCAGGAAACCAAAGCTTAAAAAAAGCTCACTTAGGTACTAAACACATATTAAGATTGAGCTAAGCTAAACAAGTGAACGATTTTTTTTTTTTATTTTAGGAAAATTAATTCGCTTATTTCATATTTCGGCAAGACCTAACTCACATGTGAACTCAGCATTAATATGAAGACCAGTCTTTTATATACGAATTTTTCAATGTTTCAGACGCATCGCGAAATCACACGGCGCGTGCGCCATCCGTATGGATGCGACTTCGGCTTTCTCCGCTTGCGCCGCCGAGCGCCTCGGCTACAGCAAGGTGTACTCCGTCAAGTACGCTGATATCCCAGACGGCCCACAGCCGAAACCACCCCACTTTGAGGCTTGCGTTTATCTCAAGAAGTTTTAAGGTAAAGTTGAAGTCTAAATTATACTTTCTTTAATGTAGGAATTTAGCTGCATCTGACTGGGATTTTTTTGGTTTAGTCTTATGCTTGGAACGAATTAGTCGCCCCGATTTTCATCGCGATCATTGTGTTTGTGTTAAGGATAGCCAACGAATGGTACCTACATGCTAAAAATGCTTTATAACGATACAGTAAAACTTTCACAACATTCAATACACTTAGGCCCGTATTACAGAACCTCGCCCAAGACTCTTACTTAAAACTAGTTAAGAGCCAATGACTTATACAGTGTGTTAGGTTAAACGAGGGACATACTTTAAGGGAGTGTAGTACTCATAAAAATGAAGAACTTTTACTAAGAAACCAACATTGAAATCAAGAAAATAAAACCAGCCGCTCTATACATTTCTGTTCGCATAACTGGACAAAATGTGGGGAACAGCTGTTTTTTTTTTTTTCATATTTTTGAGACAGGCCCATATTAAAAGTTGTTCATTTTCATGAGTACTACACTCCCTTAAAATATGTCCCTCGTTTAACCTAACACACTGTATATTATGTTGAAACTAGGTAATGCTTGAGTCTTGGGCGAGGTTCTGTAATACGGGACTTAGACAACCAGTGCTTAAAACTGGTTCTCTTTGTAACAATATTTCACGTCGGTTCACTTTTGAAATACACAGTAGACAACTATTTTCACAGTTCGTATTATGTTTAATTCGCAAACGATGAAAAATAAGTGGTTTTTTTTTTTTGCTTTTTCAGAATCTGCACAACACGCACAAGCAAAATGAACTTCTTCGAGGTTCGATGATCAAAAACTAATCCACATTAGATACTAGCTGTACTACACGCGTTACTCCTAGATTTTACTCAAACCTAGTATCGCACCAATTTACGCGCGAAACACTTATAATTAAGAAGTTATAAAACTGTATTATAATATTAAAATGTATAAATTATTATTGTACCTGGCAACTCTATGGCTATAATGAAGACGCAATTAAGCTGGACTCACACTCAAGCAAATCTCACGCGGGAAGGGACGCGTGACGTATATAGGTAGTTATATTTTTTTATCTCACACAGCGACGCACCTTTTACTTGTGGACGTCCTCTTGTCCAAGTCCCGCGCGGGACTCACCTCAGTGTGTTTGAAGCTTTATGGGTAACCAACTACTATTTATTTTAAGGATAGTCACTCACATAAAAAAGCGACAAAGCAGAATAAGTATTATCAAAAAAAATCCTTATGCATAAAAAAATAACAAATAAGAATGTTGACCATAATTATTTGTCTGCAATAATTATAATTTGTGGTAATTATATATTTAAACGGGCATCGCAGTACTCGTCATTCCATAAGTTAAAAAAATAGATTTAATTCAGCGGTGCCTAGTAAAATATAATAGCAACACACTTTATCAGAACATTGTTATAACAAAATGTTTAGGCTTTCTTCTTATCGTGTATCAAATAGCATAGCTGTTTGTAGTTCCTTATTAATGTATTATTTAATGTACTCTAGCTTATTAATCAAACACATTGACTATTATTTCAATTGTGAGACCGGATCAAGTCGTGATGGCCCGGGTGGCCACTTATACAGTAGGATTTGGTAACACAACAAGCCCTTTAACAACACACATTCTAGTGCTGTAACGCAATGTAATTAATATAACTATGTATTTTGCTTAAATAAATAGGTGAATATATCTCATAAATGAATAAATTGTAACCGCTTTCTATTGAATAATAAACTTCGAAGCAAAGCTCCAATAATTTGCGGCGCTAGTGGTTTTTCAGAAAATATAGAATCTCTCCTACCGAAGATCTGCTAAACACAGTCAAAATAAATGTACCTATGGTCAAATCAATAAAATTGTGATTTAGTCTGTAAATATTGTAATTCTAACTCAATAAATGTACCTTGGTTAAAAAATATTTCTTTTGTTTTGATTTTATCACCTCATAATTTCCTACTGACAGCTACTGGGCATCATCACAAGCCCGAAACTCTGAAAACCAGTCTTACCAAGGGTTTTCGTATGACCCAGTAACTGGGTTGTGGATGTCTTGATAGGCCACCCACAAAATACTCTAGGGTCTGCTCGGAACATTTCCTAGCCAGCGACATTATACATAACGAAGAATAATTTTTAAGATTAGTATATTATAACATTTTGTTTTATTAATTAGTTAACAATAATTACTCTTGTGAAATACTGCATTCATATTTTTTAGGATCGAAAATAATTTATTATTTTACCCGTAAATCTACTCTATATCAACACGAGAAAATCGAGTGTCCATT
Organism: Luperina testacea; assembly: GCA_927399505.1. Lineage (NCBI taxonomy): Eukaryota > Metazoa > Arthropoda > Insecta > Lepidoptera > Noctuidae > Luperina > Luperina testacea. The sequence goes on along the minus strand of OV656768.1, from coordinate 7,395,283 downwards.
TTTCCCCACATTCCTACTTTTGTACTCGCTCGGCCAATGAGCATACACGGCATGCACCACAGAATGACAACGTAATTAAAGAAATATATTTATCTCTCTAACAACAGAAATTCTGTAGATGACATTTAATTTTCTTTCCCTTTCTTCGTGCGTATTAGTTGCTATCTAGCTACCGATAGTATTTACGCTGTTTTCGATTGCCGTGATGTTCATGCATGACGCATCTAATTATTAATTTACGTCATTGGTTAAAACGTGGTCGCACTAATCTCACCGATGATCTGCGTGAGGGATGGCCTTCTACGGCGACGACTGAAGATAACATCAGGGTAGTTCTTCGAGGTCCCTCAAAACGCAGTCACACGGTCTTAATTCGTAACCTATTAAACATTCAGTCTTAGGACCAAATACAGATTAATCTTTATTTATATGTGTACATAATTTAAACATTAAACATCTAAAATTATTTCTAATGTTTATTTAAAAAAATATCTAATGTCGAAAACGGGAGCGAAATCGGTGTTCTTCGCGCGTCACACTCTGTTCGCGCTCACGGTAAACTTTGATAACTTTTGTTTTCAATTCATAAGCATATAATGTAATAAATCTAATTAATTGTATTTAACTATGCATCATAATTATCAAAGAATATTAATTTTATCTCTTAAGTGACAATAGTTAATAAGCTTTATGTCTCTGTCACACGATTTTGTTAGTTTCGAGAGCGCGCAACAAAACTGCACGTATCTTCCAAGAGCGCCAACTTGTCGCTACACATTTTAGCTGCGCGGACGCTCAGTAGTATCCCGGCGTCAGTGGGCGAGACACTTACGTTCATCGCTTCTAAACAAAAAAAATACGAGGCGAGTTATTCTTTGAATATTTTCAAGTAGCCTTGGTCTAGAAACTTTCATGCGCATATTTTGAAGGATAATGCTTATAATTTTCCAACTCATTTTGTATTAAGAAATAAGATAGATCTTCGAGATTATTCTCAAGTACTTTGTTTGTTTATTTACCTATAAGTTTAATCGTAATTCTCAAAAATGTGAAATTTTCATAACTTTCGTGGCACAACTTTCGTGGTAATTTGTCCACGAAAGTTAGCTAGGGCACCACGAAATTTATATATCTCCATTGAATGATAAATTTAGATTACTTGTGACGCTGCAGATGCTATCGTGAAGCTCAAAAAAGGTGTCTTTAATAGCCAATTTTTTAATCACGTCTAAATTGTCTATGGATTATCTTAATTTGACAGGACTAAACTAATATTTATCTTCTGTCCTTTTCATAATGAAATAGAAAGAAAAAGATGCCTGAACTTAAATTTAGTTTAGTTTGTGAACAACAGAATCGGGGCCATTATCTGCCAGCAATAATTAGTAAGTAATAATTATGTTTATGTTGTCTTTCGTAACTTTCATGGGCACAGAAATTTCAAAATAAAATATCTCAGTAGTTTATGCACCGATTTACATAAAATAAAAAAAATACGTATTATTTTTACAGCGTCTTAAATGTGGGTACATTTAAATGTAGATTATTAAAAAAAAATATTCGCCATGAAAGTTACGCGGAGAATACTTTTTGAAGAACTACCCATCAGTTTTGTGCAGCGTATGATAGAGACTGATAAAAGAGTGACTTATCAGCAGATTCGGACAAGCTTAGGCATCGGTATGAGTTAAGTGCACAAAATCTTCCATGAACATTTAGCGGTCAGGAAGCTTTGTGGCCGGTGGATACCTCTTAGTTTGACAGAGGAACAAAAACTCCGTCGTTTTGATTGGTGTCGTGAAATGGTTCAAAGATTTAACGGAGGTGACTCAAATGCTGTGTTCGACATGCTTACGGGTGACGAAAGCTGGATTTATTGTTATGATCCTGAAACTAAGAGACAGTCTGCTGTCGGGTGTTTTCTTCCGAGGAGTTGCCAACTAAAGGGAAGAGAGGTCGAAGCGTGGGAAAAAAGATGGTGGCCTCGTTCTTCGGAAGGACAGGTCATTACGCAACAATGAGGGTATTCTGAAATGACGTTCGCTAGGTGGCAGCACTGACACGTCAGGTCCAGGCATCTGTCAAAGAGCCTATATTTTCTTTAGTCATGACTGAATGATGAACGAATGAATGAATCGAATGATGAACGTCATCATATATTTTATATTCATTGTCGAAATGGAAGACCTCTTGTCAAAGTGGTGCCAACTGGTGTCGTAAATTTTCACGAAAACCCCCATTGTTTTAGAGGATCGAAAAACAGTTACTGCAGAGTAGTACACCAACAATTGTTTGCCATTTGTCTTGGAAAAAGTTCGGGAGAAACGACCTCGCAGTAGGATCCTCCTTCACCACGACAACGCCTTGTAGCACACCACGCAAACAATCGACTACTTGGCGACGTCAGACGTGGAATTACTGGGTTACACGCCCTATAGCCCTGAACTCGAACCTTTCCATTTTTATTTATTTCCGAAAATAAAAGAAAATCATCGAGGAAAACGCTGTAAAGACGCCGAGGAAGCAGTGGCTGCGTTTCAAAATGCCGTCGAAGGACGAGTGGGCAAAGTGCTTTTCCCAGTGGTTCCATCGTATACAGCGATGTATCTATGTAAATGGACACTATTTCGAAAAGATAAAATAATACTAATAACTAACTAATAACTTGCTAGTTTGTTCAGTTTTTGATTTTCTAAGAACTTTCAGTGTCACCCTCGTACTGATATTATAAATGCGAAAGAACTAGGTACCGTCTGTTACCTTTTTACGCCTGCTGAACAGATTTCGATAAAACAAAGAAAGGAGATAGACTGACAACATGTAACCTGAAGAAAAACCTTTAACTGCGGGAAAATAGGTACCTTATTTTCACGGGAATATGTGGGCAAAACCGCGGGTCGTAACTCGTAAAACTAGTAAAATATAAAAAAATGTAGGTAGTACCTAAGTATATTCATGGGGTAGGCAGGCATGGCTCAGGGGGCGCATATATTCATAGTTAGCCTAGGGCTGTCAGAAACCTAAATCAGGCACTGTAGGTATCTTAAATCTCTTTGATTTCATTCAATAGTACATACTAATTCCATGTCCATTCATCATTCACTTGGATCAAGGTCGAACCATTCATCATCACAACGATCACTGTAGTCTGTGATTGTACGTGTCAGTCATTCAATTGATCAATTGGCATCTATGATTGGCATTTGGTTGTTGAATATTTTTCTATATGGTTATATTTCTATTGGTTTCTATTAATTTTAACATTTCTAGATGACTTCTATGATTCTACGTACGGGTGAATGCCTATTAAATAAGGAAACGTTCAGGAAAATTCGCTTATTGAAAAGATATGATGTGAGCTGAACTACTGTAGGCTATATTTAGAGAGTAAGTTGCTCCTGATGGGAGTAACTCTAACCTAGCAATTCTTTCTGCAACTAACTTTGCTAATCTTAGTTTAAATAATACATTTTTGTTAAGTTAGCACTAGTATTTTTCACTTAGCTCGCTGGCAAGTTCCCGGAGCTGGCAGTGGAGCGTGGCATCAAGAAAAAAGTGGAAGGCGCATTCCACATCAAAGAACTCGCACCTAACGACAAAGAACGCGCTCTCGATTTTCTCAGAAGGTAAAAATTACAACCAGTCTTATTAACCTACCTTCCTATCTTCTTGAATGCCCCGTTGGTCTCGTGGTCGCAAGCGCTGCTGAGCGTGATCCTGGGTTCGGATTCCCGGGTTGGGAAAAAGTGTTACTGGGTTTTTCCATTGGGAATATCTTAGTAACAGCCCGGAGTTAGGAAGTTGGTGGTGTGATATCATCGTGCCTCAGAAAGCACATACCGTTGGCCCTGCGCCTAATCTCCCTCCGAGTCTCCCTCCGACGGCAATCCTACACGGATTGCCGTCACATCGGACAATGAGAGTAATGGAAGAGAGAGTGCACCTGTGTCTACGCACACACTTGTGCACTATAATGTCTCCCGCACCGAAGGCTCCGCTTTGAGAATAGTCGCCATGGCTGAATTTAGGTCTGGAGGACTTCTCTAAGCCACACAATTTTTGCGGTTTATCAGTTCAATAAATAGCTAGTAGGTACTCTCTGAATGTATACCATAAAAGTATATAAATATATCTTTGATCTTTTTATCAGGTTGTTCTTTCGTGACGAACCGATGGCCAAGGCGGTAAAATTGCTGGATGGTCCAAATGATCGGTGTCCCCAGCTAGAAGAGTACATAGGCAAATCCATAGACGATGGAATATCGGTGGTGGCTGTTGATGATAAAGGAGAATTGGTGGGAGTTATCATCAATTCCCTTTTACAGAGAAATGTAAGCAATTAAAACACGTACCTACGCGGTGCGGCGCGTGCCGAAAAAAGCGTGTAACGGAGCTTAATCGGCAACGCTTTTTTTTTTAATAACAAATTTCAAGAAGAGGGTTGGGCTTGTGGCTAAGAAATAATTGCCGCACAGGTCGATCGATCAGGTTAAACTATGCTTGCCGCGGTTGATCCGTAGATGGGTGACCATTTTTACATACGAACAGTGACGGATTAACCCTTAATCAAACTAAGCAATTGCCTAGGGCATCACGTCTGAGGGGGCACCAGAAGAAGCACAAAAAAACCCGTCCTTAGGGCATCACGTCTCACTCTCACGTCAAAAACCACACCAAAAAGGTTTCCAGGACTAATTTGAAAATTTGCGCGTTTTAAGTTGACATAGAGTCCGACCTAGAGTCATAACCCCACTCCCGCTTGCCCACTCGCTGCCCTCTTGTGCAGCGAGTGGGCATGGGATTTACGAAGAGTTGATTATGATAATGGCCCAAGAAGTGCATGGTAAAATTTTATCGCAGATAAAAGATTCTAGATATGATAGTCTTTCAGTAGATTCTACGCCGGATTTGATGCATATGGACCAGCTCAGCGTAGTTATTCGCTATACAAAAGATGGGCAGGCAGTAAAGCGATTTCTTACATTTATTGGGTTGGAAACGCATCACACAGGATATGAACTGGCAAAGCAGACTCTTCAATACCTTGAAGAACATTGTGAATTAAATTTTTCAAAATGCAGAGGCCTATTTTACAAAAAAACTAATGTTTTTAGGCGGTAATGGTTTAAAGACCGATTCTAGTTGACATACGGATAGGGGGGCCCACAGGCATGGATTGCTTAGGGCATCAAGTAGTCTTAATCCGTCACTGCATACGAAGACCCCTCCGTGCCTCGGAAAGCACGTTAAGCTGTTGGTCCCGGCTGTCAATCGTGGATCTTTGACAGTCGTTACGGGTCGTCAGAAAACCGAAAGTCTGACAACCAGTCTTACCAAGGGGTATCGTATTACCCAGTAACTTGATTGTGGAGGTCATATAGACAGTCGCTCCATGGTACTGGTATTCAGCTGCATCTGGTTAGACTGGAAGCCGGACCCAACATAGTTCGGAAAAGGCTAGGCAGATTATGATGAACAAGGTTCAAGACAGTTGAATCTTTTGTTTGGGTCTCTCATTGACTCGACGCTTTTCCAGTTGGTCTACCAATTCTAGATAAACGATTGGTATCAGTGGCAGTAGTTGAAGAGAGAAAACGAGGGCTTGTCCCAAAAACAAACTTATTTCCTTTTGCTTTCCCCACAGCATTCTATAAAACAAGAAGAAATAGAAAAGTGCCCAAATCCTAAGTTCAAGATCATAATCCGATTTATGGCGTACTTAGAGACCGAGTGTAAGCTCTGGGAAAAGGTGCCAAGCGACTGCAAGAGTATTGTGGATCTGAAGATTGCATCCACAGACCCCAAGTGGAGAGGACGACGTATAATGGAGCGCCTGGTCGAAAAGACAGAGTAGGCGAATTGTTTTAGCTAAGTCGGCATAGATTTTCCATTGGAAATTGGTCTTGAACAGCCAATTCGGATCGATCGTGGATTACTAGATACTCAAATTAATGAAGTAGTAATGTCAAGTCATAGGTACAGCTCGGAAGACACGATCTCGAAAAAGACACTAACATTAGTAACATGGGAAGCATTTGGGAAACCTCGCCACATCATTTCATCGTCCATAACTCAATGTTTGAAGGTTTAGGTCTTCAACCAGGGCCGTCTTAACCATATTGGGCGCCGGGGTGCGAAAATCAGCTTGCGCCCCCCTTACTAACAAAAAGAAATTAAACTTAATTTTTGTGTTGCATTTTTAAGATGGTTTCCACCAATTTTTTCCAAGGGATTTTTTCGAGGCGGTGACGTGCGGTTACAGCGCTGGAGCGTTGCGGTAATAATGAGTGATTAGTGATGACCTGATCGGCTTGCGCCCCTTAAGACCTTGCGCCTGGGTGCCACGCACCCCTTGCACCCCCGGGTAAAGACGGCCCTGTCTTAACCATCGAGTCCTGCCCCTGCTGGTTAAGATAACTTCAATAAACTCAGCCTATAAGCCTTCCACTGGTGGACATAGTCCTCTCCAAAGCTGCGCCACAACACCCTGTCCTCCGCCTTCCGCATCCAGTCTGTCCCGGCCACATTTTTAAGGTCGTTGGTTCATCTAGCTGGGGGGCCTCCCAGACTACGCTTGCCGATACGTGGTTTCCACTCCGACTCATGTACACCACCGGCCGTCGGTCCTTCAACGAACATGGCCAGTCCACTGCCACTTCAACTTGCTTACTCTGCAAGCTCTGCGTCGGTAACTCCGGTTCTAACCATAACTTACAAGTGGTCTGTATCCAGCAGAGGACTGCGATGGGCTGAGTATATTGATTGAGCCCTTTGATGTTTCATTTGGCCTTTTCTTAAGTCGAGATGTGTTTATCGATTTTTGACACAAATATTCGAATCCACAATTACTTCCAATTTCGGCATGGACTAACCGATATTAACCAAAATAACTTGCCGTCGATAAAGACATGCCTGTTCTTAAGTGAATTTTCAATGTTTTAGGTGTATGGCGAAAAAAAGTGGCGCCTGTGGTGTACATTTAGTCGCGTCATCCGCCTTCTCCAAACGCGCGGTCGAACGACTCGGTTACAAAATGATCTACTGCGTTAACTTCGCCGATAAACCGGATGCACCACAGCCGGAGCCACCACATGTCGAGGCTTGCGTCTTCCTAAAACTGCTTTGAGGTAAAACTTGGCGGGCAAACCCTTGTTGTTGTTGAGTAAATCACTATTCTTTTTAAGCCGCAGCATGTCTTCTTCCATGCATCTCATTCTCTCTCTCTAAATAGGTGCACCTACATGGACCTGCGCGTCCATCCCGTCTGATAAATCGCATACATGCATTGCATATTAACATGCAAATTATTTGCTAACTAGAACTACAACAAGATAGGCAATTGTTAAGAAAGAAAAAAAAGAAAGAATACTTAACATTTATTTTGCTGAGTGTAGGCAAAGTATTCACTTAACAAATTATGACAATTTCGCCTGGATACATGCAAATTAATAGTACCTAATATATTTTGTGAGCTTGTTTTTTGATATCATTTTATTGTGATTACCTAATCTCAAATCTGTTTATATTACAATTTTACCGCAATAAAAGTATATATTAAGTCATTTGGTTTTGATTTGGTCATCTGATAAGTTTGCATTGAGGTAAGTACGGAGCAGTGGTTAGAAGTACCCTGGCATAGTATACACTAAAGAATTGTACACATTATGTACTACCCAAAAGTATGTACTATCCAAAAACATAATATTACGGAAAGCTGTAATATAGGTATTAAGAGAAAATATCAAAACAAGCATAAGCGCATCAGCACACTTGCTGATCTTTGTACCCACTAGATGTGGCCTCTAATTTAGAAGTAGGTACTGGAATTATCTCGGTGGGATGGTTGCATAACTTGCATAGAAGGACGAGAAAAAGCAACACAATACGAATCGATATGCTTATCAAGAAAAATTTACCTTCAGGAGCTAGATAAGAACTTGGTACTGTACTTAGGTATTAGGGACAGTCAGCAACGAAAATGTCAACTAACTTTTGGAGGCCATAAAATAGGTTCAGACTTATAGCTAGCGCCACAATGTTTTTGTCAAAGTCCGTTAAGCACCTAAACTTTAATAAATGTTGGTACTGTAGGTAGTTACTAGTTAACGACGAAGTAGATCAACATTTCAGTTTTTGAAATCATATTTATTGACACGTAAAAGTAACAGTGTTGACGATTTTCGTTGCTGACCGTCCCTAATACCAAGTACCTACCAAATTCTTATCTTGTTGTTGAAGGAAAATTTTTCTTGTTATCTATATCGATTCGTATTCTGTGTTGCTTATTTCTCGCCCTTCTATGCAAGTTATGCAATCACCCCACCGAGATAATTCCAGTATCTACTTCTAATCTGGAGGCCACATCTAGTAGGTACAAAGATCAGCAAGTCTGCTGATGCACTTAAGCTTGTTTTGATGTTGTCTCTTGATATATTACAGCTTTCCGTAATATTATTATGTTTTTGGATAAGCACATAATGCGTACAATTCTTTAGTTTATTCTATGTCAGGGTACGCCTAATAAAACTTGTTGGCGCGGCTGGGAAGTATACTTCCTGGCCGCGCCACCAACACAAGGCTATAATTTCTAAAGTAATAACATTTTCGAATCTCTTTATAGCGTACGGAAAAGAACAGGGTGCCCTCTATCTGGCAGAACTTTTTTTGGCAGAAATTTATTTGGCATAATCTTCTTTAAACGAATATTATTAGGCCATAAAAATTATTTAACATAATCAGGGCGAGCGAAGCGAGCCCTGCTATATCCCACAACCTGAGCATTTTGTGGTACACTTTACGGAATAACTATTACGCCTATTGATTTGTGCTTTAACATAATCATTTCTATTTATATGTAGATGTGTTATCAGTAAAAAAAATAATAATTTAAATTACGAAAAAAAATATTAAAAAAAAACTGCCTTAAAGATTATTACCACGCAGAAAAACGACGCGAGCCCTCACAAAGCTCTGCTTTTAGCTAGTTATTGTTTGGCCGAATGTTTATATGTCCGAATTTACAATGGCATACTTTTAAGATGGCAGAATTTTATTTGGCATAATTTCACTAGGCAATTATGAAGTTATCAGTAGGTATTAACGAATATTGTTGGTTTGGTGTATTTTTCCATGGTATTTGAATGAACTATAATAATAATGGTTTCTATAAGCGATCTCGGGACTTGGGACACCCCGACTTGGGTTAGGTTAGGTTCCTTTAAATCCTGTAGGCAGAAATAGGGGCCTCCGTCGACGACGTCTTATTGCTTGTAAACCAACTTAGACCCTAACTAGTTATTAAAAAAATATGTTTAGGTTAGGTTAAAACTGTGACCCCTACGCACGACCTAACGTATGCAAAAGACGATTCTGACTGTGAACTTTCTGCGATATGATGGTTCTACTTTTTAATTATTATGGATATGAAATTTATGCCTAAAGATGATTCTGACTTACAAAATTATGAGTTTGAATGTATGATAAATGAGTGTATGCCAAACGATTTTCTGCGAAATGAAGTTTATGCTATACGCTTTTATGCAAAATAATATTATGACATAAAAAGGTCTGCTATAAAGGGTGGACCCAAAAGAACAATTTTGGTACAATTCTTTCGTATAGGTACACTATGTCCGGGTACGCCTAATAAGTAGTTTACAAAAACCGTGGTGTCGCGGCCAGGAAGTATACGTCCCAGACGCGCCACCAAAACTTCATTATATTTCATTATTCGTTGAGGTACAATTTTTTTACTACTTGTACCCTAAAGTACATAAAGGGTACAAATTATCTAGAAACGTGTTTCTTTAATTTTCCACTGTAGCGCGGCCAGGAAGTATCACACGGATATCTACATACACCTATAATGATAGTTTGACATATTTTCTATACAAAAGCTGTCAAACCGCAATATTTATTCCTCAAATAAAAATTATCTGTCTATTGAAAAATGAGGCCTTAGTTGCTTTTGGGTTGCTTCTGGTTAGCGCAGCGACTGACCTCTAAACCCTCTAAACCCCACGCACTTCGCATCAGCGACTAGCGATTTTGTGCTTCTCGGTAGCTCGATACAGCAGTACGATTCTGTAACCATCTCACCGTGAAAACTTAGGTGAAGTGAGCGTGGAGTGTGCTGTCAATAGTGTCAATTCCTAGCAAAAACAAACTCACATCACCTAAGTTTTCACGGTAAGATTTTTACAGAATCGACCTGCACTGCAGCATAATGACTCTTTTGAGTTTTATCGCGTCAGCCTTTAAAAATTCTGACTTTGAAACATCTACATAATAATTACTAATTACAGCTGACAACACTTTGTTACGGGTAATTAACGTTACAGTCAATTAAAATGGTACCGACACACAACAAATAGGTGGCCAAAGGTAAAGGCTCCTTCAAACAGGAGCGAAACGCGATAAAATTACGTGCGACACAAAAGCACCGCAAGTCGCGCAACGAGCGGTGCCTTCGTGTCGCGCGCGATTATATCGCGTGTCGCGCCTGTTTGTAGGAGCCTTTTTTTTTTTCAGGATGGGAAATCATCAAATGACCCCTCCCACTCTGTGTGGAGCGGAAGGGAGTGTCAGACTCTTACTGACTAAAACCCACCCGTGTTCCTTCCTTAGCCTTTTATGTTCCGGGCCAGCGGTAACCCTTTCGGACAATCCCGCTGGTTTGTAGGAGCCTTAAAGGATATTACAAATCATTAAATTTCTACTTCTATTAGTTATTCTGTGCTTTGGCAATGATTGCATGGCTTCGTGCTTTAAACTTTGTACGGGGCTCCTTATTATAGCTTAGGTCGTAGTTAACAGCCCCGTTGGTCTCGTGGTCGCAAGCGCGGCTGCGGAGCGTAGGGTTCTGGGTTCGAATCTCAGGTCGGTCAAAGTGTTATTGTGTTTTTCCATTAGGGATTTCTTAGTAACAGCCCAAACTTATTCGGAAAGCATGTTAAGACGTTGGTACTGCGCCTGATGACCTGATCTCTTTCCGGTCTTGTCGAGTTGCGTGCCGACCTATCGGACTATGAGAGTTGTTAGTATGTACGGACGCCAGTACATCAACCTACCACAATCTGTCAGATTTCTTTAATAGCTTTTCAACTTTATCGCTAAAGCATAAGGTTCAAAGTTGGTTGGGAAAAACTGACAGATTGTGGTAGGTTGATGTGCTGGCGTCTGTACGTAGACGTAGGGTACGCAGCGCGGGACCCGATCTCGGCAGTCGATATTAAACGATAGCTCGGGATGCATGTCTTTTCTTTCTCCGCAACTAACAGTGGCGACGAGCGAACAGCGCGCGCGCGTGCACTAATCAAACATAGCGAAAGCGTCCGTTGGATCCCTGAATATGTAGTTTCAACCACTGGAACAGTGGTTCGTGGTGGTGGAAAAGGAAGATAGAGTGCACCTGAGTCTGCTCATACACTTGTGCACTATAATAACTCCCGCGCCGAAGGATAGTCTCCGTTGAGATTAGCCGCCATGGCCGAAATACGGTCTGAGATTATAAGTCATCTCGGATTGGGTTCATAACCTCAGAGAGAGAGAGAGAGAGAGAAAGTCACTTGTACTTCCCATCATTGTTTCTTTTTTGTACAGCAGTGCGATTCTGAAACCATCTCACCGTAAAAACTTAGGTGAAGTGAGCGTGGAGTGAGCTGTCAATAGTGTCAATTCCTAACAAAAACCTCGCTTCACTTAAGTTTTCACGGTGAGATTTTTACAGAAACGACCGGCTGAAATATACCTGTGAGGAAACCTTCTGATTACGGAGATGTTGTCCGGTTTGTTATCGATGGATTTATGTATACGCTTATGGCATTTAGTCCGTCTCTGTAAATTTGTGTGCTTAAAGTATTAAATAAATAAATAAATATTGAAGGACCAAGATTCGAACTACAATTTTTTTTAACTTTTTTTCACGAAATCATATTTAAATGACATGTTATCATTTAAATTTGAAAATCCCACAAATCCTGTACCATAGCATGCACTCATACGCACAATATTTTACGTGCTTATCATTGCCTGTTACCAAAATAGCAATGCTTATATCACACCAAAAATAAAAGTCGTTTCCCAGCAATACATTTTTCCTCAATCTTACCTACAGACGCCAGCACATCAAGCTACCCGAAACTGTCAAATTTTCCCAATCAACTTTGAACCTTATGCTTTAGCAATAAATTTGAAAGTCTATTAAAAGACAGATTGTAGCTTGATGTGCTGGTGTCTGTACATAACGGCTATCGCTGCGGCTATAGCGGCTATAGTGGCTGTCTGTATAAGTAGGACTTACCTATCTCAAGCAATAGCCTAGGTAAATTGCATTTGAATCATGATTTGTTTAGTAGTACCTACCTACCTAACAACTGTGTTATACATTCTATGCATAATGAATGACTCCAATTTTTTGAGCAACACATGGAACTCGCGTCCATAAAAGTATGTACGTACATTATTGTCAAGATGGAAACGTCCCAGCGGATTGGCGACCACATGGCGTATAAAAAATAGAGTACTTAACAACAGCATATGGCCACAGCTTATGAACACAGCCCAAATCTTAATAATACTGGCAATATTAGCTAAGACCTATCCTCTTACATTTTTACCATAGATATTGACTGTGTTCTGCCCAAAAAATATTTTTATACGATCTAAAAATACCGTGCTCTGTCCAAAAATATGATCACTTCGTCTGTGGGCATTGAAAAAGACAATTTAGCTGCAATCATTGCAATATGCCATAAAATCAATGTAACAATGCAACAAAGATGGGTTGTCCATGGTCGGGTTCAGGCACAGAAGTTTACATGTTTCATATGAAGGTTTGTAAAGCTATCGTCTGAAGAGGGTAGGTGGGGGTTCTACGCAGCGAATTATGAATATTAAGGCAACCGAGTTTTGGAAGCGCCAATGTCCAGCATTGATCTACTACACACTGTACATGAGAAAAGTACCTATTAGTAGGATACAGGGGGTATAAGTACCTGTACATTGAGTCGCAAGGTAGTATCACTGACCTTGAGCCGGCCTTTTTTTTTTTTTTTTTTGTTGTCGGGGGGAAACCTTCAAAAGGCACCGGACCTCCGGGGAGGGAGGTCGGGGAGTGTGGGATTTTTACCTCACTAAAACCGCCCCGGTGATCACCTTCAGCACATAGGGGTGGTCCCGGTTCCTCTTAAAAGACCAATTCCGGAACCCCCCCGTGCAACGCCTGTAAGGCACATCCCTGGGGAGACTGTAAAGGGGCCTCCCCTGAGCCTCGCTATGCACGGCAGCACGAGTACGGAGTTCCAATAAATTATGAGTCCAGGTTATACTGGCTTCGTTACTACTGACGTGTGGCCTACAGGGTTCCATATATCCACCCCAAAACATCCGCCCTACGCGGAAACGCATATCCGAAAATCCACCCTTAGCCTATAAATTTCGTTTATCCAACTAGACCTAAGGTGGATTCTCGGACATGCGTTTCCGCGTATCCACCTTAAGGTGAATTTTTTGGGGTGGATAAACGGAATAACAGCCTACCGTTCTAGAGTTTTGGAAGAAGTCAATAGTCTTTTGGAGTTGCAAAAACTCATTATGAGGAAGAACTTGTACAAACAGACACAATAGCTTAACAATCACCTTGAGTTACGTCACTCATCAAACAGAGAACTTGTTTATCAAACTCTTCACAACCTGTTAAACATTTTTATTACAAAAACAGACGTTCTTACGTCATTGACATTAGATACGAAATAACAGCGGTCACAGCCAAGCACAGGAGGATTAGTAAATATACCGGCACCGAATGCCAAGCTTCGGTCTTCGCAACCAATCCCCACTACTCGCTAGAACTTAAGGCACCTACACCTACAACGAAGTTGATTTTGATAATTTGAAGTTTTTACTTCGTACGTGCGTAGGTTCTCTGCATGGTGGACTGATGGCCTGGTGAATGTCACGGGATTCCGCCGAATGCTGGCAGAACAGGGAGCCTAAAAGGGCCACTTTGGCAGAATCATAAAAGGACTATATAGGAATTATGAATCATAAACTGTTAAGGACATATAGGATGTATAGGACTTTCTGTTTCATTTTCCTTTTGTTACTTTTTTTTATATAACTTGGATTTTTATTGTGCTGTGTTTAGTTTAGTTTGATATCTTCCTGTACGAATCGCAATAAATACTTTTTCTTTCTTTCTAAGTTAATCGTATCAAATCCCATTGGTGAAGGATTTTTCAGTTATTTTTTTTTGTTTGTGCTAAAATACCAATCAATCCAATCGAAATCCGATCTCAATCTCTTTGATTATACATTTTTTATAATAGGTTTGGTAATCGGTTATCTGCTACGTATATCATACCTAAATGCAATTTTCAACGATTTTCTGGCAGCGATAATTCTAATTAGGTATTGAAAATAATTTGTCGAAAATAGTGTAGGTACTTATGTTCTTTAGGAGTTCTTAATTGTTATCCAATTTTATCTATAGAAAATACAATATTGTTCCAGATATAGTAGGTACCTATCTTGTTTATCAAGGTGCGCTAACCACCACAACAGATATCTAGATTGATATCAGTAAGTGGAGAGATTGATATCAGTAAGTTACATTTGAAAAAACTGTAATAAACACCTTCCTATCACTGCTTGTGATAAGCCCTCTTACGACTGAAGGAAATTATTTCAATTAATTGTTGCGTTTAATATTCATTAAGAAATACCCAGAATAATAGCCTCCCGGGCGATTTCACGGTGGCCAATGTCAACGGAGATTAAAGCAGGAGATATTACAGTGCACAAGTGTGCTGCGTAGGTAAACACAGGTGCACTCTCTGTTCCTTTAAGGCTCATTCAAACAGGCGCGACACGCGAAAGGCACCGCAAGTCGCGCAACGAGCGGTGCCTTTGACCTTGTCCAGAAGGGGCGATTTCGCCGCGAAACTTTTCGCGCGAACTCATTAGCGCGTTAACGAGATACTAGGCGCCAATACATCGCGTCCACAAGAATCGCGCGATTTCAAAATCCGCGCGTAAATCGCATGCCGTTCGCCAGACTCTCGACTCGCGCTTCATTCGCGCGTATTGCGCGCGAGTCGAGATACTAGAGACTCCTTGTTGCGTCCAGTTGACGCGCGAACGAGCGTTCAACTCCATGTTTTCTACTGTCAAATGAAATTCGAACCCAAATGCTCGCGCGTTGGTACGCTCCTTCTGGACGCAACAGTCGCGCGTAATACGCACGAGAGAATCGCGGCGAATTCGTCCTTTCTGGACAAGCTCTTGAGTCGCGCGTGATTGGCGTCGCGCGTCGCGCCTGTTTGCAGGAGCCTTTACTCTCATAGTCCGATGGGACGGCAATCCGACATGACCAAGGATAGATCAGACGCAGGACCAACGGCTTATTACGGCTTTAGGTGCTTTCCGAGGGACGGGGGTAATGTTGTGTCGTAATTTGTATACAACATTAACCGCCAGCTTCCAAACTACGGACTGTTACTAAGAAATTCCTAAAAATACCAATACCAGTTCATTAATTAGGTAGGGTAGGTAACAGTTTTTAATAGAGAACAAACGTTTGTAAAGCCAGTTGGTAACTGATTTAGTATCTGATTTACATAATTATGTTCACAGTCAACAAAATTATGATAATTTTATCGTAAAAACAGAAACCCCAAACCAACTCCCAAATAATAATATTTGCCGAATAAGCAAGCTTAGTGGTACCATGACTGTATTCAGTAGTACGCCATAAACGATAAGATAAACAAACATACCACCGTATTCGCCTTAAATACAGTATTTTTATCTTTCACCGTTAATATGTAAATGCGTAGAATACGCGCAGCGTTCAAAACAGTATCTATACAGAAGCGCGTTAGCCGTACGGTACAGCGATTTGTTTTATTTTAAATTACAATAATTTAATTTGCTAAGTTTTGTTAAAGTACCTACAAGTTATTTACTGTTGTCTGTTGTCAGAGTATTATTGTCAATGTGATAGTGAGGACTGTTTAAGTTTTTAATACCAACTTGATTGGACAAATAAGTGTTGTGTATTCACTTAAGTAACGTCGTCATAACTTAGCGTTATTTACAAACGTACCTACCTATATTTATATAGGAAGTCACAGTTACCGTAGGTAAGCTACACATTAATTAAAATAGGTATAGACAATAAGACATAAGTTACCTACTGCGATACTTAAGCTTTTAGCTACCTACAGTTTTAATAGTAACCTACAACATGAATACCTAAAAGATTTCTATTTGTTTTAATAATATTTTTATTGTAGGTATCTATTAGGTATCTGAAAAGTTTCGGATAATCGTTTAGTCTGTCTAATCGATGTTAATATTCGTCATTTGCTCTCTGTTCAGTTACAGATAGGTACGTACGTAGGTATATATAATACATACCCAAAGACACCACGTTTCTGTCGCTTGTTATATTCTATGTGATTATATTCTCATAATCTTAGGTAGGTACACTTAACGCTGACGTAATTTGCCAATGTATTCTGCAAAAATCTCACCGTGAAATCTTAGGTGAAGTGAGCAGTCATTCCGTCAGATGTCGTAGACTGGCAGCTCACTTCACCTAAGCTTCCACCGTGACATTTTTACAGAATAGACTGACTGAAGCTAGCTTGTTCACGTCAATTTCGTTTATATCTATGTTATGGATACCAATAGTTTTCCAGTTACCGTCTGTCTGATGAAGCCCCAACGAGTGTCTCCATCCATGAACAAAGCTCATCATCATTATCAACTGCTTAGCGTTTTCCCATCTATGTTGGAGTCGGCTCCCAGTCTAACCGGATGCAGTTAAATACCAGTATTTTACATGGAGCGACTGCCTATCTGACCTCCACAACCCGTTTACTGAGTAACACGATACGATACCCCTTGAGAAGACTGGTTTATCGGGCTTCTGATTACCCATGACGACTGTCAAAGAATGACAGCCGGGACCAACGGAAACTAGAATTCGTCGACAAAACTGTTTTCCCAGGGATCACGCTCGACTCAAGGCTACAATGGGGTCATTTAACATCTCTTGCAGGACGGCTAAGTTCCAGCAGCTTATGCTGTCAGAAAAATCCGTCAATTTACTGATGTAGATACCGTGTGACTAGTCTATTTTAGTTACTTTCATAGTATCATGTCTTACGGTATTTTACGGGACGGGCAATGATTCTATTTTTATTCTGCAGAAAAGAGCCATCAGAGCCATATTTATAATCTCCGCAGGCGCGATTCCCTAAGGGAACTGCTTGAGGAAATTAACATCATGACGGTGCCTTGTCAATATATCTATGAAAACATCATGTATGTAAGGAAAAATTTACATCTTTTAGTAAAAGAGGTGAAAGACATAATGATAGTACTAGAAATAGGGACCTATTTGTTCAAACAGGTTTCAGACTGGCTAAAGTAGATTCATCTTTTATGGGGTAGGCTAGGCTACTGTTTAAAATGTTATAATAAAATACCTCCCAGCATTCTTCAACTGGATGAGACAAAATTCAAGTCTTGTATAAAACGCACACTATGCAGTCAGGAATTAGATCGCTGATAAAAATGCCTGGCTCAATGCTGGCCCTGCTCCACAACCAGTCCGTCAGTTGGGGCTGGTCATCACTTAGCTGACTCCGCTTTTATTTTTAATTATTTTCTTTTGGATTGTTGTTTTGTTAAGTACTATTTGTTGTATTCTGGACGCTTTCAAAGCGTACGTCTTTTTAGGGTTCCGTAGTCAACTAGGAACCCTTATAGTTTCGCCATGTCTGTCTGTCCGTCTGTCCGTCCTCGCTTAATCTCTGTGACCGTTAGAACTAGAAAGCTGAAATTTGGTACCAATATGTATATCATTCACGCCGACAAAGTGGTAAAATAAAAATTGGAAAAAAATGTTTTATTAGGGTAGCCCCCCTATATGTAGTGGGAAGTGATTTTTTTTTTTATTTCTACCCCAACGTGTGATATATTGTTGGAAAGGTATTTAAAAATGAATAGGGGTTTACTAAAATCATTTTTTGATAATGTCAATAATTTTGGAAATAATCGCTCTAAAAGTAAAAAATAATGTGTCCCCCCCCTCTAACTTTTGAGCCATAAGTTTAGAAAATATGAAAAAAATCTGAAAAGTAGAACTTTATAAGGACTTTCTAGGAAAATTATTTTGAACTTGATGGAAACAACAGTTTTTGTACAAAAAAGTCAAAAAGTTGTACAAAATAATTTCTGGACTAAGTTTGTAGTATAATCGTATATGCAAGCATTTTTTAATTCGTTTACATATTTTATTATCCTGAACGTATCTTTTTTCAAACAAAAACAAGAAAAGAATTATTAAAATCGAATCCCAATATTTTAAGATCTATGATCGACTACGATTATTACGCGAACATAATGGATACCCACTTTTAAACTCATAAGTGGGAACACTTATTGTGACGGACGGGAAACTACGGAACCCTACACTGAGCGTGGGCCGACACGCTCTTGGCCGGTTTTTATTTTTTTACATCGCGTCACATATACATATATTTTTAAAATCAAAAGTAATGATGTACCTAACTAATATTTTTGTAAAATATAAATTAAAAAGAGCGTCCATGGAGTTTCTTGCCCGTTCTTCTCCATAGATACCTACGTTTTGGAATGGGCAACTAGCTTCATATTTTCAGACTGACCGACTTCTTCAAACTCAAACTCAAACTCAAAACATTTATTTCAATTAAACCATTTACAGGCACTTTTGAATTGTCAAAAAGTCGGTCAGTCAGAAAATATGAAGCTAGTTGCCCATTCCAAAGCGTAGGTACCTATGGAGAAGAACGGGCAAGAAACTCCATGGACACTCTTTTAAATTATAGTTGTACAAATATATTAGTTACATCAATAATGTGAATTTATAATTATAATCTTGACAATTCAAAAGTGCCTGTTAATGGTTTAATTGAAATAAATGGTTTGAGTTATAATACATCTAGTTGGCCGTTTTTGACAAATAGTCATGAAAATATTACTGAACATTTGCACAAAGCGTTTTAAAAGTACCCGACTCTTGTTTTCAGGATTCGTGCAAATAATGGCAGGTTATGAAGTAAAGCCGGTTCAAGCAGGAGATACGGAAGACATCCTGGAATTACTGCGACGGTAAGTTCGATGAATGAGTTTGTTAGAAACAAATGAGTGATTTTAATGGAAATTCCATGAAAACCATGTTACCGTAAAAGAAAAGCAGAGGCTTCGGAAAATATCAACAGCTTGGTGCAATACCATACTGGTATCGGTATGTTAGAAGAATCACTATCTACGATATTCGAAAAGACAGTGATTGGTAGGGAGGGAACAACCGCACCAGCAAAAACGGTTATTCCAACACCAAATTCGTAGTTCACTTTCAAATTCACGACGATGTTCAAGCTCGGGTGATAGAAACAGATAACGGTAAATAATTCGTGATGCAGTGAATCCATAAAGACCACCGGAATACCATCCTTCTCACAACCAAGACCTCTTGTTTTCAACTTTAAATAATAGTCCACGAGACCGAATTCAGCATTGTGAATGTAGCCATTTGCGCGGGAGAAATTATAAATGCACAAGTGTTTGCGCAAACACAGGTGTACAGTACGATTCACGAAAGATGACCACGGCGCAGAAGGCATAAAAAAGGATACAAGATGCATTTTAAATTACTTACGTTTGATTTATTTGCATAACCAGCATTTACAACATTACACAAATTTATTTAACTATCATTTAAATATTATTTTTCTTTTCTTCATGAGTTTACGTGCGCAGACGGCCGCCATTTGTGGTCATCTTTCGTGAATCGTACCTTACTATTCCCTCACTCTCGTAGTCCGATGGGAGTATGGGACGGCAACCCGACACGACTGGAGAAAGATCAGACGCAGCCCGCAGGCTACTTTAAATTCTAAGCAACGGAGCCAATTTTCTTCTTATATCCAACTCCAAAACAACCTATAGTAAAGTATCCTCAATTTTCTATTTCCAGAACATTCTTCATCGATGAGCCAATGAACCAAGCAGTCGGGCTATGCAATGACGGAACAAGCACTGAGCTTGAAGAATACTGCAGACAGTACCTTCCAGGTGATGGCTGGTCTTTCAAGGCTGTAGACAAAGAAGGCAATATCGTCGGGGTCATGGTCAGCGGAATCTGTTCTTTGAAAGAGGTTAGTAGGTAAAATTCAAACAAAAAAAAAACATTAAATAGTTTACTTACCTATATTCACTTTTGAATGGTGAAGGAGTCGAGCTGGCTGCTTATCCCAAAGCTTAATAAGTTCCTAAGGAGAACGGGCAAGGTATGAATAACCTTGTGAATATATGTAAGTATAGGTAGGAATGACTTGATGAATTCCGTGGATATAATCGATTTGGTTATTACGTCATCCTTGTCGTTTCGAGATATTATCAGCTCTACATGTTTTCGATAATACGATAACGTTGTTTTGTTATTTTACCATTTATGTACAAACATATGTATAAAAAGACAAGAAAAAAACAGAACAGAAAAATAGGTACAAAGGTGATGCTTATTTCATAAGAAATCTTGTCCAGCATACCTGCGACAGCGGTGCTATTCTGTAAAAATCTCACCGTGAAAACTTAGGTGAAGTGAGCGTGGAGTGAGCTGTCAATAGTGTCAATTCCTAGCAAAAACAAAACTCACTTCACCTAAGTTTTCACGGTGAGATTTTTACAGAATCGACCGGCAGGACAATAAATAGAGAGATGTAGACAGCGTGTGAAAGAGTAGGAGACCAAAAAATAATATCTACATAAAATCTAAAAACAATTCACTTAATAAAACTAAACAAGTATTATGATAATATACATACAAATAAACATACATAGGTACTCCAAAATAAATATCACTAGAATGTTAATTATTAACGTAATCACCTACACAACTATGATAAAGTGGAAAGATAGTGTTCTTTTACTCTTCTTTTAAAAACTGCAACAGTTTGGCAGTCCCTAATTTCAGGCGGTAGTGAACTAGGGACATTTCAACGAATGGAACGTGTAATGCACTTTCCGACTTCCTTGTCTAACTTGAGCAGTCCACGACAAGAGTCCATGGTCAACCCAGGTTTTTAACCGTATGAGCGTATTCAATCTGAACTCCATTCAGACAGAGTGGAGACAGCGACGCAACATCGAGCCTATTCCGCATATCCTACTTTTTTGAGTTACCTACCTATTCTATAGGTAAACCTGTGATGACGATTTTCTGAGACAGAAAAATTATTTCGTCTAGAACTCTATAATTATAAAGCTAAGTTTGGTACCTATAATTTCGTAACAGAGACAAGGCACATTTGATTCATGTATAAGGTAGGTATCAAGGATTCTAGGAACATATAAATTTTGATATCTATCAACACAGCAGTTTGTTATCTGTCACCACTAAAAAACAATAGTTTTAGATATTATATTGTGGTCGGACGGGTCTTTATACTTGTGGTCTATGGTTCCACACGTTCCAGTTACCAAAAGTCCACCAACCATTATCTGTTACCACGACTGCCTATCTACAATGTCTACTTGTGAATCCGAGTCTACTCTTAATAATAATACTCCTAGCTTTAGGGAACCAGTTGAAATCCTGCAACTGGCACAAGGAATAGGTACCTAATGGACGCCTATTTGGGCACAAAATATATAACACAAAGCTGCAAGAAATAAACTTGCATTTCTTACATTTACAGCCGGAAGAAGGCAGCGACTACTTAAGCCTGGCAAAGAAATGTAAAAATCCAAAGTTTAAGAAGATTCTATATGTGCTGGCGAAGCGTGAGGAAGGTGCCAAGCTTTCGGAGAAGTTCCCCGATGAACACGAAGTTCTGGATGTAAAGATCGCGGCCACAGACCCCAATTGGAGGAAGAAAGGCATCATGAATGCTTTGTTAGCCGAGACTGAGTAAGTAGACTGTGGAAGAACGAGGGCAGCAGTACGATCCTTAGATCTTAACCGCAGACTGGTTAAGTACATAGTTTATAGTTTACCTCAGTCTATCGACATGTGTGACGTCACGAGATGCTTTGGCACTCAACATTACAATTACAGAATTACCTACTGTATTGAAATAAGACATGACAGACAACCGTAAAAATCCCAGTAATTGTTACAAATTGCCCCGGTATATAATGGCTGCTTCATTTGCATAAAATAAGTACAAAACGGCCTGTCAGCTCCTCGTGTTAATTACGGTATTCTCTAACGCTTTGTATGTCGTCGTCAAACGTCTCGAATCTCGTGGCTCGTTCCCTATTACATGGGGCACAAAAATAACTGGCGAAATGTGGGTATAGGTACTATAGGTAGATACGGCTCTGTAAGCCTTCTGGGAAAAATAAAATCCTAATGTTATGATAGTGTGTAAACCGATCTAAGAGCTACTTACGGCAGCTAATCTTCCTGAAATAGTCCATCCTCATGATAAGCACATAGCAATAACCCCTTTCCTCACATTTCAGAAACATAGCAAAGAAAAAAGGTGTCAGAGTTCTCCGCATGGACACCTCAAGTGCCTATTCAGCCCTGTCGGCAGAAAAGCTTGGTTTCACCTGCATGTACTCAGCACCATACAGCGAGATCAAGTTGGATGGACGACCCCTCATCGTGCCAGAACCGCCGCATGTGGACGACAGAGTTTACACCAAAGTTCTGTTTGAAAAAAACGGCTAGCTTTAACCATACCTGTAGATAGATAGCCTTATTTTCTTTTCCGGATGGGCCATCATCAAATGACCCCTCCCGCTCTGGGTGGAGCGGAAGGGAGTGTCAGACTCTTACTGACTAAAACCCACCCGTGTTCCTCCCTTAGCCGTTTATGTTCCGGGCCAGTGGGTAACCCTTTTGGACAATCCCGCTGACTCGGCAGTCTTCGGCCCTAACGGGCCCCTTCATTTGATGCTGGCATCTCTTTGCATTTTTTTTCTTTGCTTTGATAGATAGCCTCGTCCAGGATTCTCATTTTCGCTCTTTCTGCCGCTTAGAAACATTCTTCACCAGAGCGAGAAAAATTGCTTGCAAAGTTGCCAGCGATCTTATGGCCTCGTCTTTTTTACTCTAGTGAAATATGTTTCTGAGTAACAAAAAGGGATACTTACGGGAAAATGCGATCCTGGTTGAGCGCTAAAACAGATGATTTATTTATATATACTTTATTGTACACCAGAAAATACATAACAAAATACGATTATGAATACAAAACATACAATGGGCGGCCTTATTTTCTGCGATCTCTTCCAGGCAACCTTGGATGATGTCGTTTCGCATGCTATGTCTTCAGATACATCAGGCAAACTGAAGCAGGTTCGCTTGTCTAGTTTGACCTCTCAGGCCGTAATCTATGAACTAAGTATCGCTTAAAGATCTCGGTCATAGTGTAGGTGTACGGTAGGCTTTTAGCCAATGTATTATTTTTATCTATTGTCTTGTGACTCGTTTATCATGGAACGATGTGTCTTGTGACTAAAGACTAATCGTATTTAGATAACCTATCGTTTATCATGAACGATGTATGTACCTGCCTTATACCTTATGTATAGTTTGAAGACTATTGAATTGTGCTAAAAAAATAAATAAAAAAAATAAATTATGCTTTGATCAAAGTGAACCTAAGAACACAATACCTACCTATATAATATTTTAACGGTACCTAATATTAAACTGTATATTTTATAACGTTAAGGTATATTACATCCCTATTGTTTATATAATAAATTATGTTACTGTTATAATTTCGTTTTGTGTTTTATATAGTAGGTACGACATAGCTACCTACCTAGAAAAACCGAGCAGCTCAAACCGGAGAGTATCACATTAATATTATGTTAAGGCGTAAGTTTATGAATGTGTTTGTATGTTTATTAGGTACTTCTTCACGCAAAAACTATTGAACAGATTTGGATGAAATTTGGTATACAGATAGTTTATATTTATAACTAGGATTAACACAGTATACTTTTTATCACGGTATTCCCACGGGATCGAAACTAACGCGGGCGAAACCGTGGGGCGCTGCTTGTTTATTATATAATTATAGTCTACTTAACTATACATATTTCTAAAGTAACCTACACGCTTTCTAGTAATATATAGCGGCTCTATGACAACTATACAATTTACATCAGAAAAACAACCTCATTTTGACGACCCAACAGCCTCGATTGACAGTAAATCCATTACACTTGCAAACCGTTAATTTAATATTCTACGACCTACCTACTCTAAAAATGTACAAGACATCACACCTGTCTACAGAAAATGAATTGACAATGAGTTGAATTCAAGGGTCGACTAAGATAAGGGTAGGTAGTAGTGCATAAATGTGCACATTTATGCACTACTTCATTATCATACCTACCCTACCTATGTTATCAGCTTCCTACCCTTGTCCCATGCCATTTGATGTTGCTACGCCTTTATTGGCCAAATATCGAAACATAGCTTCACGAGATACCTATCCTGCGTTCGCCATTTCGTTTCCAAAAATGTAAACAAATATGTTGTTTTGGAAAAAAAAATTAAAATATAATATCCACACAAAGTTCGGTTTGCGCTACAACTTCAAACATTTTTAAACGTTTTACTTTAGATTCTAGTCATTCTGAAATCAATTTAGTTTACACTTTTTTTTGTTGTGCCTATAATAATAATTTATTTAATAGACAACAAAAGGTCCACACTGACGAAACAAAAATACTTAAAAGATGTTACAATATATCTTATCATCACCTGTATTAGCACTAATATACTAGGATGTTAGTAACAGTGTGGCTTGTGATCTATGTTAATACTTATACCTACACGACGACAGACAGTGTTGTTTTGATATAATGTCGCTACCCGGTGGCAACTGGGAATTTTATTCCCGATTGTTACCTGGTGGCAATCCATGTGACAATCGGGAATATTCGCGATTTTGGCCACACGTAAAGATCCTTGTACAAATGTTGCGTTTGAGCACGCTACCACAACGCTATATTGACGTTGTGTGGTATGGCGTGTTAGTGCTCTTACACACGAGCGACACGCTTCAACGGCAGAGGCAATTGCTGCCGTCGACAACATGCCGCTCGTGTATTTGAGCACCGTACATAAATAGCAGTTACCGTTTACGCTCGTCGACGGCTGCAGCTGCCTCTGCCGTATCGCTCGTGTGTACAATGCGTGCCATGAAAGATGAGACTTGACACACCACGTGGTTTGACTTGCGCAGTACACGATTTTACGTATCTGTAGCGGTATGAGGTCTAAGTGCGGGACGGGACCGGACGTCATAGGGGCGGCAGAAAGAGCGGGGGAGGCGGGGTCAAGTCTCATCTTTCGTGGCGCGCATTGTATGCATACTTAACCTGTTCCCGCCATAATGCTGGCTGCTACTTACTAGGCTCTGCAAGCAAGCATTCGATGCATCGTCTATTTTACCAATAAAAACAAATAATATGACAAATTCTGTAAATATTTACTTTACGTCACATTAATCCAAAATTACGTATTTACAGCATCAATTTTTTACCTTTAGGTATATATATTTTTTTAAACATAATCACTTTACATTTTAGTTACCAACTTCCATTTTCATTGTTTTCTCGAAAAGAGGAGTAAGTTCATCCGTGTTAGTCGCGTGCCACTCGTCAATTTGATTGAAAAAAGCTACTCGTTTTCCAATAAAATAGACATAACTTTTCCAATGAAGCTTTGTAGGGTCGCCTGTGATTCGGTTTTGGTTGCCAAAGACCAATCTTCTGTCGGACTTGGCAGTTCTAGTACTCCGAATTCCGTGACGATTGTTATCGGCGGATGTCTGTAACGTTATCATTGTTTTAGAATAAGGAACACTTCTAAGGAACAGGAAACGCTATATTCAGCCGGTTCAACCATGTCGGGACTGGCTAGGGAATCTAGGGATTGACAGCTTACTTCACCTAAGTTTTTAACCGACTTCAAAAAAGGAGGTTCTTCACGGTGAGATTTTATTTTTTATTTCGGCCATCTTGTTTTTACAATACAATTTCATGAAATATTCTCACAAATGTTTACCAACAGCGTCCCGCTGCGCTGTCAATGTCATTCCCGCACCAAAAGATCTTTGTAGCAGTGTGACTAGTCTGCCTACCACAAACAAGACAGCGTTTACGAGTCAGAGCTGCATGCATTTATTAAAACTTTAGACAAAAGTTAAACAAAAAACATCCTGTACAAGGCGGACTTAATGCCTGAGGCATTTTCGACCCGTCAACCTCAGGGTGGTACAGAGATAAAAAATGGCAGGTGCAACATAAGGAACGATATTATCTCAAAAAAGAATAAATACTAATACATAGATACATACATATAAACAGAATAAACTGTATCAGGAGAAATAACGATAGGATAGAGGAGAAAACGAATCTAGAAAATCAGCGCTGGGGTGATTCTGCCAACTTCATTCGAATATGTCCACTTGCCTTCACTTTGAAAGATAACCGATTGATTGCCACTAGAAATACCGCCTGAACAAAGAAAGAAGAGTAAATAAAACCCAAGCGATGAGAAAGACATCGCAGAAGACGATTGTTGGTGAAACGAAGATTCTCAGTATGGGCAGATCATAAGTAATGAACATGGGAAGTCAGGTAAGAAGGAGAAGTGGGGTTGTCAAGTATAGAATACAACATAGACAGAGTCCTCAACCCTCTGCGCTGACGTATCGGTAACCATTTTAAAAGTGTGTTTCCAACCGATACAGCGACCGCAACTTTCCGGTGACTATTTTACTTACAGTCGTGAGCTGCTTTCGCTAGTCAAGACATATTATGTCGACATGCAAACCAAGATCCTTAATATCGTAGCTAAACGGGATGAATGAATTGTCAAACATTACAGGTAGCACAGTTAAGCCATTTAGTTTCCTGATACTTTGGGGGCTCCCTACAATAATAACCTGACAGTAGGTAGGGTTAACCGCCACTCCAGAGCGATCAGAACAATTTTTAGTCGCACCTAAATTTCGGTTTAGCTTCTCAATCGCATCGAATATGTTGTCCACACTGCCTGGCAGTAAAGCTGCAAATCGTCAGCATACAGATAATATGCAGTCTAAAGCTCGGTGGTAATGAGATTAATAAAAATGGAGAACAAAAGAGGAGATAATATACCGCCTTGAGGGACGTCAGCTGCAAGATCACAGCAACTCAACGAAGAGTCTCCAGCACGAACAGACTGCTGACGCTCCTGAAGATAAGAGGAAAACCATTCCAATACTTCCTGAGAGGCCATAAGATAGGAAACGTTGTATAAACGACTTCGTGACTGACAGTATTGAAAGCATTGGATAAGCCAATTAACGCTAAGACTGTAACTTTAGTGTATTCCATTCCCCACCTAATATCGTCATTGATAATTCGTCAGTCACTTTAAAGAGAGCTGAAACGGTACTGTGCCAGGACCTGAAACCAGATTGAAATGGACTGATGAGGGAGTTGCGGTGAATAAACTGGGAGAATTGTTTATGCTCTGTAGACACCTCGAGCACTTTAGGAAGAAGGGGAAGTATGGAAATTGGGCGAAAGTGACTGGGAAGATAGGGACTGGGTATCGAAGGCAGCGGCCGAACAAAGGCTTTACGCCACAGGGAAGGGAAAACAATGGAGTAAAGGGAGAAGTTTATTATGTGGGAGATTGCAGGGAGTTGATCAAGTACCGCTACGATAAGCTTTGTTTGATCTCTCCAGGGTCGACTCGGGGGAAAACAAAGAGGGTTAATATTGGGACGCGTTAGAACAGCAAGTCGAGGGTTTGGCATTTGGTTAGACTATCTAGAGTGGGAAGTGGTGATAAATGGCGATTTAGATCGTCGGAGTATCGTTTTGCCCATGTGAGGAAACTAGAGAAAAAGGTGAGGATCAGGCCAAGCCAAGTATCATCACTGGCTATGTTATGATAAGAAAACAAAGAGAAGAAGCAAAACATGCAGGACTGGCTGACTCGATTGGGAGTTGAGGGTAAGGAGGTCGGTATTAAAATCCCCCATAACAATGTGATGTACATACTACGAACCCAAAGATTGAAGTAATCAAAGGAAGAGGGGCAATAGACGACACCAAGGAGAGACGTTCGGTCGGGTCAGTCGGTCCTTAGACACAAACATCGGAGAAAAAAACATTCAGCGGATTCATTGGACGAAGAATAAGCTACAACAGACCCCCCCCTCTCTCTTACCGATTCAGTCATTCCAATTTACGTGTTCCATCGCAGAGAACACTGGAGCGGCCACTAAGCAGCTCCAAGGACGAGGGCGGCTGGGCGGCGCCGCCTCGCCGATTGGCGCCGTATAAGTAATTGCTGTTACGAGAAAATTTCAATACAATTTTCCGTACGTTTACACAAGTGTACTTGATTGACGCCTCGCTGTCTTGTAAACGCAGTTTTGTATTGCAGTAAGCACCTACGCAGGCGGCAAAAAGTAGGACATTCACAAGCGACGTAAAACCATTTTAGCAAGTCATTAAAATGTAACTAAAGAAAAAGAAAAAAAAATGCGTTATATGACGGCAAACATGACGCAGAGAAAAAACAAAAAAGAACAAGTTGGGGTTTAATTTGACAGAACTAAACTAAAATTTATCTTCTGTCCTTTTCTTAATGAAATAGAAAGAAAAAGATGCACTGAACTTAAATTTAGTTTAGTTTGTGAACAACAGAATCGGCACCATTGGTTAAGAATGAGCGAAAATCATACAATAGCATACCTACAATGTATAAGGCTTAAAACAATTGGTTAAGTTTCATAATAAATTGTCAAACTTAGAAGTTCTAAGTTTGACAATTTATTGTGAAAGGTACCCATTTTTTTGTTGTAATGTTCTAAGTGGAACATTACAACGAAATTATTTCTTTGTCTCGATCGCAATAGTAAAGTTATAAATAGGATATGATTTTGTTGTAAGTACGCAAATCAAACTATAATTAGTCTAAAACGCCCCAGAAATGTGATTTGCCATGTATTGCGTTGTAAACAAAACAGTTTATTTGGCTTCAAAGTTTTCGTCCAATTTATAGTCAAACACAATATCTTTAATTGGTCTAAAACACCTCAAGAAGGTGATTTGTCATGTATTGCGTTGTATACAAAACGATTTTTTTTTGCATGAAGTTTTCGTCCATTTTATAACTTATGGTATAAAAATTTAAACTACATAATGTCTTTACATTAAAAAATATATTAAAATGTACACTATTCAAAATCTACAACTAATGTGTACCTACATCAGAGATTTTTTACGGAGGTAGTTGAAACAACATCAAATGTACAGCGTCATTAATAAAAAGTGAAAAGATTTTGGTACAAAACATATAACAACTTTTACTCTATATTTACATAATGTACACTGTTTTAAGACTAAATATGGGTATAATTTAATTCTAAATTGATCTACTTATGTACTTATATAAATGGTTTCTGATGAATGAATGGTCGTCTTTCGTTTTTCGACATTTTAAAGTAGGCAATTTTCTTCATTACGTTTAAAACATGACATAAATGCGAAAGTATGAATAATTTTTCTCATTATATATTACAGTTCAAATGCAAGTATCTAAACAGTGGTTCAGGAAATTTGGGCGTCTTCAACGAAATTAAAATACAACAGCGGAGCTATTCTGTAAAAATCTCACCGTGAAAACTTAGGTGAAGTGAGAGTGGAGTGAGGTGTCAATAGTGTCAATTCCTAACAAAAACAAACTCACTTCACCTAAGTTTCACGGTGAGATTTTTACAGAATCGACCGGCAGGAACCATTATCACAAACTAAATGTTTACAAACTCAAACAATAAATTATCAAACAAACTAATAAAATTTGCTTCGTCAAGGATTTATCGACTCCTTAAGTGTCGTCTAAAATGTACTAAAGTTCAAATCTATGGTATAAAGTTCTACCTGAGAAAACTAACATAGAGAATGTTATAGCTTTATGTCAACCATAGCCACAATGATCACCAGCTCGGTACTGAGACCTAAAATCAAGAAAACTTTCGCGCCTCTTTGGTGACCACAGTCGCGCGACAGACGCCAGACGCCAGAGTGGCCCAGTCAGAAATCGCGTGCGCTCAGTCGGCGATGAGCCCGTCGAAATCCATTTTTGATATGATATGCGACACTCTGATCTAAACTACAGCGTGTCAGCCGCTCTGCTGTTCTTATAATGTGAAGGCATCTGCTTCTGCCGCGCTATTATCGCGCTGCTAGCATCCTAATGTGAAAGCGGCCTAACTCAGAGGCTGTTTCGTAAGGCAGAAAGAGACGACTCTATATAGATAGTCTTATGACTCCCTCTATGTTAGTTATTCCTCTGAGATTTCTACATAAAAAGTGAAAGAGAATCACTTCTTTTCGCTCGCCAGTGCTTGACCTAGGGAGGCTGTGGCGACGTTTGCGTTCGCCGCTGTCACGATTTTGTCGAGCAAAATTCGGGTTTGCAACTGAAAATAATAAAAAGAGGTTTTTTATTTTTCGTGACACTATCGTATACTCAAGGGAAGAAGACCAAAGAGATGGACTGTGTGAAATATCATATGAGACAGAAAGGGGGGGGGGGGCGACTGCCAAGATGACGACTAATAACAGGGTATTATGGAAGAAAAATACATGTTGCGGCAACCCCAAATAGATTGAGGTAAGGACAAGCAAGAGTATCATGATATCAGAGTCGGCAATGTGTTAGAGCTCTTACACATCTGCGACACTGTGCCGCGACATCTGTCGCAGACTGTCGGCGACGGTCGCCAACTGTCGGAGACGGTTGCCAACGCACGATCTCGGCACTCTATCCAGCAGTCGGCAGCGCATGGACTGAGAGACAGGACGTATTTCTTTTCGCAAAAGTGAACGACTTGGACATCGATTTGCTTAGATTAAAAAATATGAGTGTTTATGGAATTATAAAAGCAAGGAATAAAACCCTTAAACCTTAGCTCCCATACTACATTCATTAGGAAACCATCTGGTATTTGTTTCGCGGGCAGTCGCAGGCGGACGCACGACGTTTGGGGACCGTCGCCGACCTGAGTCGGCGACTGTCGCGGCACGTTGTCACAGATCTGTAAGAGCTCTTATTGGTAGAGGCTTTTGTTTTTTTTAACTCCTGCGATCAGGTCCTGGGGTATGAGATTTTTTAGTGCAGAATGGCTTCTCCAGCGAGATTTCCGTCTTTATATTTTATGGCATTGGCAAGGTCCATTACAGCTAACATTCTTAGCCGCCTTTTATGATCCAGCTTTATAAGCACTTTTGCCAAAGGATTTGGGTAATTCAGTAGGCGAGCTCTGTAGCATTCTGCTCAGATTTTGCTTCCTGATGCACTGTGTCAATGTAGAGTAGATACTCTACATTGACACAGTGCATCAGGAAAGACTAAATGGGCATATTATTATCGTATCTAGATAGATACGATAATAATATGCCCATTTAGTCTTTCGAAACCCACTTAGTGAGACACAATTATTTATCTACTGTTCGCGGCTTGAGTCTGCAGCGGGATAAATGCGTAACACGCTAACATTAGCAATGGCTTTCATTTTGACAGTTCAACAACATTCATTGCGTTATTTACGTTGCTGAGCAAACAAATTCGCACAAATTTTCGCACAAATGAAATTCGCACAAATGAAGCAATGGATTAGCAATATGCTTCAAAATCATTCAGATTGTGATTGATAATGCTTGTTACGTAATAAGGGTGCAGGTCTCGAAAGATTAAAATAAAAACTAACGAAAAAGGAGACGTTATTGGTGTACAACATAATTATTATTTCTGATTTCAACCATTCGTAAAAATAAATGAATTTTGTTACCTCATTCCCGTTTGTAATAGCGGCAGCTCGCACTCTGTCTAATTCTTCAGCAAGACGTTTCGTTTTCTCTTGAGCTTCTCGACGTTGAGCTACATATAAATTCCTGAAAATGTAAATGGATTTACAAGATGGGGCAGAAACAAGAACTGTAGGTACAAAAAAACAATAAAAGATAAAAAGATTTAAAAAAAAGAGATAAATGTTAAGTTCAGTCTCCTAAGATCTGCATTCACAGATTTTTTAAAAAAGTACAGGTAGCGAGAAAATGGGCAATTTTCACATACATCTTCTTTATAGCTGTCTACTTCAATTTCGTTCATTTGTATGTATATAGATATATTAAAATAATCTTACCTAATAACAAACACCTGCAGTATAATTCCAATCAATGCAACACCTGTACACATGGCTATAACCACATAGTTGGGAATCTTCTTCCCAGACACGTTTACTCCCCTGCTTGCTGCCTTGGGAGGATTAGTTTCATAGTAGTAATTGTAATGAGGGTGGTTACGTAAGCTGGAAAATTAAAAAGAGAATTGTTTTATGATTTTACAGTGTTTTAACAATGAATGATTGATGGGCTGAGATAAGTGTTTTTTGGTGTGAGTTCGATTTAATAAACAAACCAAGCAACATTATTTCTCAACATGAGAAAATAGGTAATCTACAGTTAATGTATGCAAAATATTGTAAAACATTTTAAAAGAGCAACGGTGGATTTTCTTGTCCATTCTTCTCCATACGAAAACTACCTTTTGGAATGGGCGAATAAAATCAATTCTATTTTTTTGTAATTTTTGACGTTCAAAAGTGCCTTTTATGTGCCTATTTGAAATAAATGCTTTGACTTTGACTTAGACAGTGTAGTCTATTTATGCCTAAGGGTATGCAATAAGGTAGCCCCCAAAATTAGATTTTTCTTACACTTTTTGTAATTTGCAGGTCAGTGTCAGGTTGCATGTTGATTAATTAAATTAAAATCAGCAACACAACTCCTTCAGTTAGATTAGGCCTTAAATGTCATCCAACTAATATTATAAATGTGAAAGTTTGTGAAGATGTTTGGATGTTTGTTACTCAATCACGCATAAACTGTTGAACAGATTTGGATGAAATTGGCACATAGATAGACCATTTCCTGAATTAACACATAAGATACTTTTTATCCCGATATTCCCACGGAATCGAAACTTACGCGGGTGAAACCGCGGGGCGCTGCTAGTGATTTCATAAATTAGTACAGGGGTGGCGAACCTTTATGGATCAACGTGCCATTTTTTGTAAAGAAATGTTTGATGAGGTCATAGATGTGCCATTTTTTTTGTGATTACAGGGAAAATTATAAAACAATACTATCGATTCCGCGCTTCCCGCCTGCTGCTCCTTACACCGCGCCTACTCACTCCGTAAAGTAGGCTCAAACGCGTTCGTTTGTTAAATTTCAGTGTATTACGTAGGTACTTTTTCGATCGAAGGCGTGCGCAAAATAATTTGTCGCGTGCCATCAATGGCACGCGTGCCACTGGTTCGCCATCCCTGAATTAGTATATTATTATATTATAATTCTATAAATAAATATTTATTATGGCTGCAAATCATATTTAGATTTACATAAAACAGGTTGCAACAGCTTTTGCCTTAATAACAAGACCTGTTTGTATTTTCATTAAAGTTTTGCTATAAACATAAATGGAGATAATCTTTAGCGCTTAATTTACTACTAAACTACTTACTTGTATGGCACATGTGATCTGTACATGTATGAGGGTGCAGAAGAAGTATGACTGTTAGTGTCTATCTCTGTCATGTTGTCATATCGTGCTCGGCTACCGGGCTTGCCTAGAACATTGTATGCCTCTACAATACGCACAAAGTGCTCCTGTGCTTTTGAATCTTTGTTTTTGTCAGGATGGTACTGGAAAATATAGTAACAGCTTAGTAGGATGAGCTGATCAGCTGATCACACAAAACAAATATTAAGTACTTATACAAATGCATATTTTGTGAGATTGTTTGCAGACTAATGTAATCAATGCTGGGTCAACCCAGCGTGAAAAATATAATATCTATAGAAGTAAGAATGGCCTAATATTTAAGTAATTATGTAAACTGCATCCATTTTTATAGAGAAATAACTTACCTCTTTGCTCATTTGTATGAACGCTTCCTTGATTTCTTTGTCAGAACAATTTTTTCGTATATTGAGGACTTCATAGTGATTTTTTCTGGCTAAACTGAAAATAAATTACGCTGAAAATAAGATAATATTTCTAGACCACAAAATGACCTTTCGTTATTTCGGAATAGTTGTTGTACCTGTAACACCTCAGCAATGCTCGTATAGCACTGGCATCAAAATTTCGATTAAAAAAAAACATAACGATTTACACGATATAATTTTAACTAATATTTTGAAAGTTGTTCATGTTATTATTTTGCAATTTCCATTTTTGTTCCCAACTCTGCTGATGGAAATAAATGTCAATGTCAAAACTGACAATATTTGGAAAAAAAAGTCAATGCATTGGCATGATTGGCATCGCCACAAAAAAAAAGTAAAGGAAAACAAAGCAAAGTTTAGTGTTTCTTAACATGACCATAATACTTTGTATGTTATAATTACTTTTACACGTTAGCCAATGACTTGTCAAAAAATTTTATTTGTAATTTAAATATTAAGGTTTTTGCTCATAATCATAAAGATTATAACGATGATAATTTTTTTAAGCCTGGTAACTAATATGACAGATTTCACATCAAATATGGCGCGTAAATTCTGAATCTGATCTTGCCTGTCGAAAACCAAAACAAAAAAAAATTGTATTCGCTGAAAAATATTAAACATAATGTGTGTATCCTGTGATGAGTTGATGACAGTGTGTACAGCAATATGTGTAAAGTGTAGTAAAACATCGTAGTCTTCAAACAATGATTTTTTTAATCTAATTTGGTAAGTGACATTCTTTTTTCACGTTTCATTCTATTAGCTAGCTTTCCAGGCATAATCAAGTTGTGTGAACCATTTTCAATCCTTAGTAACTTACGCATTGCAGTTCCTAAGACATTTTGGTCGCAGTAGCCTGTATTTGCTCATAGTTTTGCTGCAGTTTTGCTGAATTTTGCCTACTTTTATGTAATATACGAACATTGCTGATTGTTATTTTGTCGATAACCTAGAACAAATTATTTCATTGTTTCTATATAAGCCTGAGAGCTTTAGTGATCAAAATACTTTTACCGTCATACATACATTTGCCGAACGGTAATTTTGCCTGAGCGACGTAACCGTACGCCATCGCCACTGCCGCTGCCGACGCGCGACGCTGCCGTAGCCGTATAGAATCGACGATTCGACGGCCGCGGCCGGGCCGCGAGGGACGGCGCGGCGGCGGCGGGCGTGAAGCGGTAAGCGGTCGGCGCCGAGCGGCGTTCAGTGTACGCGCGTCAAACAACGCGAGTGGTTGTACGGTCATGCGAGAAGCGGCTGGCAGAATGGCCGAGCTCGAGTTCGAAGCGCCTCTCGCGCAAATCGAGGAGGCGGATGACTGTCTCTCGACTGCTGACTACCCGCAAAAAACCATAAATGGCAATGACATACGTCTTAACAACATTAAAAATATCAAAAGTGAAATGGTCAAAATGAAAACTGACTCCAACAAAATAAACGATAACGAGGAACCTAAACCGGTGAAGTGCAAACAGGACAATATGCCAAACGGTGAAGGAGACAATTTCACGGAGACTTTCTCCGGCTCGCTCGAAGATTTGGTGAATACTTTTGATGAGAAGATCACCAAGTGCTTCGGGAACTACGAGGAGAGCGTGGAGAAGTTGGCTCCAGTGCAGGTTCGCAGCCAGGAGGAGATCATGAACGAATGCCAGTGAGTACCAATTAGCACTTAATAAACTAATTAGAGCGTGTAATTATGTATTATGATATCACCTATGAAGTCATCAGCTTCAAGTATTTTTCAAACATCGATTATGTTTTTTTTTAAATTAATATTCGCGTTGTTAGTACTTATAAATACTTACATGATTACAAAATTATGAAATTGTAAGATGAGAATAAAAGAAAATATAAACAAAAAGGGCGGGCTTTGCGCATGGCATTTGTGGCGAAGAGTTCGATCAATGTTTTGGGGCGAGGGTGCGCAGGGGGTGCGTGCCGGAGTGGTCCCGATGACGCATCGCACCCCCGCCTCACACCCTGCCCTCTTTGTTTCCAACCCAAACTTATGGGAGACGATACGACACGAGACCGTAACAAGATTGTATTTATGCTAGATAGGACCCTAATTACATTACTGATTCTAATTAACGTCCTTATTGTTAAGCAAGAAGATCGATTACATTATTAATATAATTATAACAACATACATACGTTATGTGTGGTTTGTGTAAATATAGGTTCCTACGGTATCTATAGTTTATCACCCTCTCAAGTTACAGCATTTATTTACCTCATACTCTCTTCGCCTCTCAGACATCAATCACAAAGAATTTACCCGAGCATCTACATTTATTCTCATGACTCGAGTCTGAAGATAATAGTAAAAGTCTCTCACATAGCCCATTGTTTATAGGGAAAATGAAAAAGCTTTTTGCTTGTCGTCTGCTGTATCCCCTTTGAGCATTATGAGAAACCGATGAGATAATTATTCATTACATTGTTACGTTTTTTCACCTTATGTTTCAATCTTTTCTTTTATGACAATAGGTATCATGCATGGAGGATTAGGCACAAAAAATGGTGCTGGTAGGTAGAACTTTTTGAAAACTTTCGCTGAATAAAAAAAGCGTTATAAATCAACCGGTTCGCCATAATTCTACAGATGTATGATACAGAGTCGTTTTGTAAACATAACTTTTTCTCATGTGTCAAGCTAAATCTTTTGGAGTCGATCCAGATGACCCAAATGCCTGAAGGCCGGGAAACACGTAAAAGCAAAATGAGAACAATTCGCGAACAGTTCTCAAGAGGTGAGCCCAATTGTTAATCGATACTTTATGGCGTCCGAGTTCAGTGGGAAGTAGTAAATATTATTCATAGAAATTCACTTTATTTGAAGAATCACTACATACCTTACTGACGTTACCAGAAAAATGTAAGATAAACAGAAGTCAACAGTATTCCAGCTGTTAGTAAATCCCACGCATGTTTCGAAAATAACCATAAGACATTCGGTTACCTACTAAGATTTTATGCGAAACCGAAACCAACATATTGCATAAATAGTAATTCCATGTCATATTGCCATATGCTAAATGAACGCACCTGCTATGAAAGCCGAATCTCCAAAAAAACTTTTGTGGCCGCACGACAGGTGTTAGCATTGATTCTTCCGTGATTCGACCGCAAGTGGCCGCAGATGTCTATCCCCACCTTGCGTTTAGGTCACTGTAAAGGAACACCTTGTCCAATACTCTTTTGAATATACAACATATGGCGTGCTTATTCAAATTAGGTCTTACTTCCTTTTGGCAAAAAATTATATAAACCTACGTTTTTTTCATTTGAAAGCTTTCAATGCTCTTTTCTCTTGAATGCAATAACAATGAACCAAAAAAGTGATATGTGTATATTGAAAGGCAAGCCAGTTTAGTTTGCCTTTAGGACATGGACACGATTATTGAAGAGTTTAATATTTCTATTTGGCTACAAAGTTGTCGTCGTATTGTTTGACTCAGCGGGGTGCTTGCGTAACACATTATAAGAAGTAGCAATGGTATCCATTTTGACAGTTCAACAACATTCATTGCGTTATTTACGTTGTTGAGCAGACAAATTTTTCGAACATATTGAAGCAATGGATTAGCAATGTCCTTTAAAATCATTCAGATTGTGATTGAAAACGTGTTACGCAATTAGAGTGCTGTTCTGGTTACTATTACCCACCTTTTTCAGGATTCTTTATGCATTTTATGATATCCATCATTCATTATAATTATAATATTATAATTTTTTTTCACTCCACACCGCTCCAGTAATTCAAAAACAACACGCTTCCCAATTCTATAATATATCTTTTATGTTGTAAATAAAAATCAATGTTTGTTGTTTGTCCTCTATGCGTTCCGAAACCATTGGTCAGATTGTGACGAAACTTTGATAGGGTGTTCTGGGGACGCCCGTGAGGGTTCCTAATCATTAAAAAACGGGAAATAATAACAAAAAAATCTTTGGCGGCACGAAGTTCGCCGGGTCAGCTAGTGTTCTATAAATGCGAGGGTTTCCGCATTTTCAAAACCCTCGCTCATACAGTTAAGAAGTTCTATGTCATATATTGTAACCTGAATAACTAACTCGAACCTTTAAAGTACAGCGATCAAAATTTTGGACTAATAGCTCATCAAAATATTATGATTTATGACTGTGTTCATTGTCATTCATTGCTATGCTTGTGAGTTCCGTTCCACTGGCAGTATCAAGCCCCGAAAATAATGGCGTCTCAATCGATTATATCGTTTAAAATTAATTTTGTTGCGCCGCTAGAGTAACTAACTGCTCGTGAATGTTCGATGGCACATATATCTGCCATATTTAGTCGCTTTCACTACATATTATATAAACGGGGAAAATACATTTCTTTTTAATCCTATGAACTGAAAACCTCCCTTGTGAAGTCTGTCTGTCTGAACGCGAAAAACTCAAAAACTATCGAACGGATTTTTATACGGTTTACACTAATTGACGGAGGGGTTCATGAGGAAGGTTTAGGTATACACCTAAACCTTTTCATTAAGGTTTCATTAGGGTTTTGTGTAAATTGGCTGAAATATGACGGATGATTGTTGAAGATGTCGGAAAAAATCATACCGACTGTGGGAGCTTCACTGGCGAGCGCTGCGTAAATCTATATGGAAACCCCGGTAAAAATCGCGGTAGTATGTATCCGTGGGATATTTTCCGACATCCACACGGGCGAAGCCGCGGCGAAAAGCTAGTTTTATAATAAAATGGTTTACTACCTTAGTCGTCATATTATATAGGAATATAAATATCTCTAAAGCCAATAGACATAATTAGGGGATGCCTACTTTGTCTAACACTATAAAATATTGCACAGAATGGAAACTGCATGCTGAATGAAAATTTGTCATTAATAGCTTTATTTACTACCGTTTCACTTTTCTTATTCGCTATAAACTCTCTCGCGCATCATAATGCAGCCAATATTATTGAAATCATTTAAAATTCTGTCATACTTGTTATTCACGACGAATCTAACATTCACATCGGCAGTGGCACACGACACACGTCCGTCTTGATAACCCATCGTAGTCGTTTTGAATACTAATTACACAAGCTATTTCTTATTCAAATTAGACTCCTTTTATCTCTTTTATTTCTCCAACATTACGAAAATCAAAAATTACTTTATTACCAATGTTACAGCCGAAAGTTTCCTGCCTTCGGTTGGTTGTATAATTGAATACTTATTACATGATTTACGCATTACAACTATTACTGCATTGCGTGAGTAACCCGTGACCTTACGCACATTTGCGTGCACGAAAATGGTTACATAACCACAACCTGTATTTATTGCACCCTCCTGTCTCAGTTTCCAAACTAACTTTAGTTCGCGTGTCTATCTGAATCGTAAGCGTAGTTAATTGTGGTGGCCTTCTCGAAGCAGGCTTTCTAAAAAATAACATCATTTTATCAGCTATTAAGCATTGAAAATAAGATCAAATCATGTGTGTATAAAATCATGCTGTTACATAAAATGGTGCTTCCTTTCATTATAGTACCGACATGTGTAATACAAAACGGAAAATAAGTAAGTAGGTACTCTATATGCTTGAAACTTGTTCTCATTCATATACCAAACGAAAATGAACAAAATGGAACTCGTGAATATTTGCTAAATGCGTCGCCATTTGCACTTTATCTACTCTTCCTCAGAGGAAATGTGGCCTAGATGGGTTGTTGTACATTCGTCACAAAGTAAATTCGCCACGAAAAAAAGTATGTGTAAACTCGTCACAACTCTATGTTTATGAAAGAAAATCCGCCATATTGTTTATTTCCGTACAGACAGCAGAAAAATCAAACAATAAAGAATAAAACGTTATTTCTTTATTTTTCATAATCATAGAAATTCACATAAAAATCACAGTTCTACTTACAGCTAAAATATACGGTAATATTGTCTGGTTTTGTGCGTTTTTAAGCCCGCGTTGTCAAGGACAGCGTGACATCATCATGATCATCTTTTTTTTGGTAATTTGCATCTAAATAAAAAGGCGCACTTTTACTTACAATTTTATTGCAATAGGCTGATTTTCCTGATATTTTTGTGGAATAATAACATCTTCCGGTATAACATGACCGGTACGGCTAGAAAGAGATAGATACAGCGAGCGAGCCAGTGCGTGATAGCATGTGCAGGAGCGCAGGAGAAAACAAAAATTTGGAAATCATTTTCATTTTCAGCACTAAAAATCAATAACTTTATTTTCTACCAGTACTTTATGCAAAAAATATGTACCTATACAGACTTGTGACGAGTTTACACATATTTTTTATGCATGTGACGAATACACTTTCAATGTATGGAGTTTTAAAAATGTGACGAATTTACTTTGTGACGAATGTACAATAACCCGCCTAGATCTAGCGATGGAAACATTGAATTAGCATACTGTCTGTCTACTGCAAACCGCTTGTTATTTGAATATTCCGACACTTTGGCGCAAGTTAGCTAATAAACTGTCTCCAAGTTTCTTTCCTCGGTGCCACTCGTAATTTGGTATAATTTTAATTACCTGTCTAATGTAAAACTAAAGCAGTTAATTGGAACTAAGCATTTAAACCTTAGACGAAGAGAAGACTGCTATATTTTATTCTCGAACCCTTGAACCAATTTTAATATACCTAGTCTGTATGTTTGTAAATTAACTGGCATGATTACAGTCTTATTAGGTATAATTCATGTGGTAAAAAATATCGATTTGCAACGTGCTAAAGAAATAAAAATTAAAGAAGGCTATAAAAATAAAGCCTAGTTTCTCAGGGCACCCACACATGTGGGCATCGGGCCAACGACCTGCAATTCGCAACTACCCACATAATACCAGCGCCCCTTCCTTGGATAATCGCAGCTAGAAAAGGGTTCATAGTCCGTTGACGTTAAAATATAATTTCTTTGGTCTGTAGCGTAAGAGCAAAATAATGTTTATATATATAATATATGTAATCTTCTTATTAGAAAGTCAGCTTCAATTATTAACACTTCAGGTAATCCAGGCGTTCCCGCATGTTTCCCAATCCCAACCGAGAACACCATAAAATGTAAGCTTTATTCGGGCCGGTGTGTTCTTTGAACATTATTTTTAATTGGTACAGAATTTATTGTCAACCAGTTCTTTATGTGGTTTTTGTAGCTTTAAGAGAAGTAAGGTAGGTTCTTACATTTTTAAAAGCCTCGGCTGGCGGCGTATTCCGAAATTATCTTGAGAGCGTTATCATGGAATGATTTAGTAAGTAACTTTTAAGGTCGTCTTCATTAATCTACCCGTACAAAGCACACGTGGTGCACCATTAATCACATGTTCAACAAACAAGCTGAGAATCCCTTATGTCGATCTATCAAGACAAATGATTCTTCGTAAGAGTGTACATTAGCGTTGAATATTAATTGTCTAAAAGCCTTTGAAGCTGGTTCAATGTGAATGCAACGTCATCCTATTTTATTCGAATATTTAATATGAATGATGTTACCAATATTTTGTAACCGTATTTTGATTTAAAAGAGTGTCCGTGGAGTTTCTTGCCCGTTCTTCTCCATAGGTACCAACCAGGGTCGTTACGAATATCAGCATCAGAATCCGCGGATTATCAGCATTGTTTTTAATATCAGCATCACCAACAATCGATGCTGATTTTTAATGCTGACATTCAAGTCGTAACATTCGGTGAAGGCTTTAAAGTTTTAACCCGTCATAGACAGTTATACAAAAAAGCTGTTACTTGTTCCCTCATTCGATTGTTTTGTCAACATAAATTGGTTGGACGCTACACTCTGTCCACTAGGTTTAACCGTTTTTTGACAGCTGCCTAAGAACGTAACTATTCCAGATTATGTAAAAGTTAACTTTAAAATGCATAATATAATAAAATAAATATAAGCTGCCATATCTTATTGAATTATCTTATTTATGACTTCCGATACGCATTTGGTACAAATGTACTACAACCTGGAACGCAAGCTCCCATAAACAAAATTACTAAAAAAAAAAAAACGTCTGAAAGTGAATGTATATAATTGCTTTATTTAAAATATACGGTTTGAGTTTGATTCAGTTCTAATTTATCGATCCAATCCCAAATGACTAATAAACTGACTGACTGACTTTATATGGTGTACATAATAAAGAGTATTTTATTCTAAACCCCCGGCCATTTCTCGTATGTATAAAACCGATTTATGGCTATAACCTACTTTCCTAATGAAGTTTTTAACTTTCGACAATCGCACCGCGATATCTATTTACGATTTTTAGAAATTTTATATTACTTTACTACTTTATTGAAACATAAGTGGGTGAGTTCTTGCATCTTTGTAAATATAGCATGGATGAGTAACTCTATTAAATGCTTTAGAAAACTGCCTTCAAAGTTACTGGCAAGTTGCAGTTATCTTGGTTTCGAATTTTGTTAAGTAATAACGTTATATGTAATTAAAACAATGCTCTTGCTGCCCATGTGTCTTTTACGTCATCGCTTCATAATATGACGTCAAGAAGTGTTGTCTTTGAAGCATATGTGGCCAGTGTGGTTTACAATAGTTGTATGGTTATTCGACACAGATTCATCAGATCGAAAAACAGATTTTTATAACGGGCTACTTTAATCAGCTAAATGATCTGTTGAAGCTATGACTGCGAAAAAACCAAAACAGGATACAGTTTAACTGCTTCTCGTATCTGTATGCCCATCGATATCCCTGACAATGGTTTCATTAGCAAGTAATACACACACAAAAACACTGGCAGGCGTAGGCCGTACCTACCAATTACATGCTCGAGTAAACCAGGTGCAACGACCATGGCTTTCAGCGTAGTGATTTTGAATACAATCCCCTAGTTAGCCACTTGTTAATGGATGGGCTTGTGGTAACAATGCAAATACGTTCGATTCATTTGTCACAAGTTCGGTAAATTGATGACTTTACTACCTTAACCTGTTTGGATCATTGGGCTTGTGGCTAAGTAATAACAGCAACAACAAAGGGTCGATCGATTAGGTTAAGCTACGCTTGCCGCGGTTTGTCCGTGGATGGGTGACCATCTTCACATACCAAGACTCCTCCGTGCCTCGGAACGTTAGTCCCGGCTGTCATTCGTGGATCTATGACATTCGTTACGTCATGTCAGAAGCCCGAAAGTCTGGCAACCAGTCTTACCAAGGGGTTGTGGAAGTCAGATAGGCAGTCGTTCGATGTAAAATACTGGTACTCGGCTGCATACGGTAAGACTGGAAGCCAACCCCAACATAGTTGGGAAAAGGCTAGGCATATCACTCTTTACCTACACAGTAATAGGTACCTACTGCGTGTAGGCTTAAGGAAATAATAAAAAAAAGCAAGGCTTGAAATAGATAACGAAAAAAACAGTAGATGTGTGTCAAATACAATCGCCAACAGACTGATTAATATTAATAGCAGATGCTAGTTTGTCATTGTTTGGCGAGCATTTTAATAAAAACAAATATTCTAAATAATATGAATCATCGTCATCAGGCAACAATTTACATAATATTAAGATATTCGATACTTATAGAATTTCCACCATCCATCGATTTACATATATCGATAACGTAAACTCCTTTATGTTGCGAATCAAGTTTTTTGTCGCCATTATTTCAGTTCATAATAACCTGCATTATGTATTTAAGTACCTAGAGCTCACGTTTACGTCATAATGTAAATGACCAAATCGTTGCTAATTAGAAACCGTCTGAAAATAAATTTTAATGAGTATATAAATGCATCGTATCTCTTCGTTTTTCCGTTGCGTATTCAATAACTGTATCCTCGATTCCTGGTGAATACGTTTTTTTTTTAATAAAAACGTCGCCCCACATTAGATATTTCTCCTGTTTTTTGGATGCGTTTACAAACATTTAAACTCACATATACAAACAGCCAGACCCGGAACAACTACTTGTAGGTCATACAAATATTTGTTCCGTGCTGGAGTCGAACCCGCGACACGCAGCGCAGCAGTCAATCGCTTAACCACTGCGCTAACTGTGTCGTCAACATTCATATTACATTACACACAACAACATATTACATTTGATATGTGGGATATGACGTAATGTCTCCCAGTCATTTGCACAGATACGTACTGTTATGTACTATACCATGTTATATATGTATGCGTTATTATATTATTATCAGGCACAGCAGTTTCGCTGTGTGACGCATCCCAGGCAGGCCATATGTCGCGGTTTCCTTGAATTCGCCAACGCGATACAACACCTTGCAAAATGGCTGTTTCGTGCAGATTTGATTTCTGCACGGCTATTTATAAAATCGATACAAGTGCAGAAGCTCAAGTTGTTTAAATACGGAGTCGTTGATGAGCTTTGCTGGCTTTTATTCCTGGAAGTCCAATGTTCTTG
Source organism: Luperina testacea (assembly GCA_927399505.1). Lineage (NCBI taxonomy): Eukaryota > Metazoa > Arthropoda > Insecta > Lepidoptera > Noctuidae > Luperina > Luperina testacea. Next base: position 7,350,754 of record OV656768.1, on the reverse strand, counting down.
CTCAAACTCGATAACGCCTCAACCTTGTGTATGATGAATGGAAGCGACAACTTCTCCTATTACATAAGCTGGTATATGGCTGTAGATATTTTATTACTCTATTCTCTATTGCTTTATTTTTAACTGTCACGAAGTCTTTCTTGATTAATTACCACAATATTTTAGGCGACAGTGTCGTGTCCGCTGTAACTCGTCCCTAAATTAACACTATGTGCACATTGTACTGGTGTTCATTTCAATACGCTGACCTTCCAGCAATTTAAAATAGATTATACTACTGTCTGCATACACTCACACGGCCCACGTTGTTGTTTTGAGGTGTTCTCACGATTCTCACGTAGTAGTAGAGTACAAATATTTGCCTAGGTACCCGCACTTTATCACTGTGAAAGCTTTCAGAGAATCTTGTTGATCAACAAAAATACAGTGTGTGGTGGAACATGAAGCAGCACTAATTCTTAAAAGTATGAACATCCTACGTACCGTATTTCTGGCTACTTTGTAAATCAATAATGTTCGTGTTAATGAGCAGTCTTGCCAAAAGCAAAATATTCAGCAGTTTCAGCAGGTTCAGCGGCGGCGGCGGCGGCGGCGGTTTCGGCGGGTTTCAGTAGTTTTTGCAGTTTCTATATTTATGTCTGTAATTTATATGGTGTAGGTACATAATAAAGAGTATTCTATTCTATTCTTCTATTAATTCATTAGGACTTTAATGACTGTTGTATTTTTTTATATTGTACTTAATTGAAAGTTAAGTTTTACTGCAAAATCATTAACTTTTCTTTGTGATGGACACCAACATGGAGAGACTTTACAGTAAACCAGCAAACTGATTGATGATGATTACGAAAATACAACCCACATATGCGATAGTTTTTGCACAATTCCTATTAAATATCTACCGGTCCCGAGCAACAGTTACATTGGCATTATAGTACTGTTATAAGAAGCTATTTTGCTTTAACATAATCACCACAACTTTATACATAAAATAGATAATATAGTAGAACTGAAAAGAAATCTAAGCACCTAATGAAACCATTTTCGAAATAACTTTTTTACAAAAAAAATCAAACCGACTTCCAATAATGTTGTGTGTAGTTAAGTAGAGCTGATGGTGAAGTCACCATCAGCTCCACTTCACCATACGCATTGTGACGAACATAAATTGCTTAGTAACCATATTAAAGCAACCGAATCGCAACCCGTGAAATATTTATAATTGAGTAGTTCCGATGGCCACCTGTAGTCTTTATGATCAGTTCCACTTACCAAATGATGATTTCCGAGAGCAAATGCACGAGTTACTTTAAAATATACCCAAATCTCTATAGGTGTGCCTATAAAATTTGAGAGTTTCCCTCGATTTTCATGGAATCCTCTCATCAGATTCCAACTTAGTGACAGTGGGACAACCTCGAGAGTATACCCTTTCATACAAAGAAAATAATTTTAAAAATTGATCCACAATTGACGGAGAAATCGGTGAAAATACATTTAAAAAAAAGTCTGTGAACATACATAAAAAAAAGTAAAAAAACGTACACAAAGTCGAACATATAACTTCCTCCTTTTTGGAAGTCGGTTAAAAAGTCAAAACTGAGTCACTAGGTACAAATCTTTATTTGTCAAGGTGCTTTCAATAACATCGATCCTCGCCTGGCGTTAAGAAATAACCATAAAAATTGTTTACATATTCAAGAAACCCAACTGTGTTTTTTAATTCCCTTTAATTCGGAATGGTTCTTTTCATTGCGGTGGATTACCTCACACCGTTGAACGTTGTTTAGAAATACAGCTTACAGCATTAAGATTATTTTCGCGAGATTCACGTCATCGGGCCCGGGATTGTTTGTATGACTCCGTGTATGACTAAAACTGTAACTACTTACCAGTCATACCAGTGAGTAACCATTTTGGAGAATTAATAGCTGCGTAACCTGCAGTTTTCTGGATATATGTAGACCGAAGAAGCAAATCAAGGGCTCAAACACTTAAAACGAGCATAAAAATATGCCTTTTGTTGCGAAGACAAATCAAATAAAGGAGATTAGATAAAAGCTATACACGTTTATACAATATGCCAGTATGCCAGTATGTATACACATAACCTTGCCCAAACAGACTCTTTCAAGGACGGGCTCTGTCGTCGCTCCATCCGGACCTCTTGCCTCCCCCTCCTCGATTCCATCCGTTCTCCTTGAGACCCGCGTTATACGCATGCTCCTAACCAAACATAAAAGTATAGGCTACAGACACACAGACACACACAAAGAATAATCTTCAAAGAATTATGGTTTATAGCTGTTCAGCTGTTAAACTCTGTGTGTAACTTATTCCATACATGACTAAGGTGCGCTTTGAGATGCCTATCGATTTATGTATCGCGACAGCCCGCTTCATCCTCGGCTCGTAAGAACGGTCACGCATAGATGTCCATCCCTTTTACTCTCGTAACCCAAACTACTTGAGAGTTCATATTATCCTCATATGACTTGTAAAGACTAAAGATAAAGGTGCTTTTGAAACAGCAGGATAGTCTCAGCCGTTCCCGTCGCACGCACGGCTTTGAGGTAGTTGAGGATAAATCAGTGTCGCGTGATGTACCTACAACTACAAGGTACTTATGGTTAGTAAACGAATACGCTTAGGCCTTAGGTATGTGTAAAATAAAACCACATTTGGACATAGCAGTAAGCTCGCCGCACTAAAACTGGCCACGCTAATCACATCTTTCCTGAAATAGTCTGGAATTTCCTTGCGGCGCGATCAATACCAATGTCAGTACACGCTATTTTTAATTGACGTGCGGAGCATTGAATCATAACAAAGGAAAAATATGATATTGATGCAGTACTTATGCGTACAAGGTAGGAAAATAAAGAAGAGTTAGAAGGTTTGCGAATTGTAATGGAATAAATACTTATGGACACAAAAAATAAATAATGGCGGATAATTGTAGCTTCCAAATGAAAAGATTAATATTCTACATAGACCATGAATAGAATAATCAAATAACTGACTCAGTAAAACAACCTGTTTAACGGTCAATACAAAATCTAAAACGGAGTTCCTAAAAATCCTTAAAGTGACGTAAAACCAACCAAAACAGCAACTGTCCTAAATTCTATAATGCTCTCGAACACGAAGAATCACTTTTGAATTCAAATCCGTAGTAACGAATTTCACCGAAGTTTACTTGGATACATAATTTGAATAGCTTACGACAACCGAGGATATTTTCGTGCTACCAACGTGTTAGCGGTTGACGTTCCCGACAAATTGAACATTTATGGTGTTCAAAAAGGTTAAGATTTCAAGTTAGCTGTATTAGGAGCTAAAGAAAGTCAGGTCGAGTCGCTCGAACTGGATTGTAGTACATTCTCCGACGGCGGACGACGACCGGTTTGACCGGCGCGAATCCTGGCGCTAACACTACCCATATACCGACCATAATATACAAGAAACCGAGATAAAACAGTTAGGTGTAACCTGGCCACACACTGTTATCTACCTATATAACACTGCAACACTTGCAATATTATTGGAAACGTGCACAATATTTATGTAACTTCGTCGATAAGGTCAGGAACGGATTATTAATACACAATTCATATTTTTGAAAAAGCAAATGGCGTAATCTTAGTAACCTGAACGAAAATTTGTGGAGCAGATGTTGCAATTTCTTACTGTCATATACATCCACGCTTATATGAATGAAATAAAGTAATGGGATTTATATAAAAAACATAATCATTTCGTTACGTAAGCGAAGATTTCTGGTTTGAAATGAACGTTTAATATTATAGAGCGGTGGAGCAACTTATCGTACGTCTTCACTAATGACTATTTTATAATGGTAATAGCAGTTTGATTGACGATGATATTCTTTCGTAATAGGACCATCACTTTTTTCCGTTCATTGTAATAGTTCAATTTGATGCGCGTCTAGGGATCAAAAATGTAGGACAGCATTGTCTACGCTGACGTAATACATTAATAATGAATCCCATTGAGTATATAGCATATATTGTATGTATCCAATGAAACACTGCAGTTAAACCTGCTACTGATCACGTGTGTCGGAGAAGCCTCTGAAGTGCTTTAGTCAGCCGTCATAGGCACTGATTGGAAAACACATGACTTCGTACTTCTTACTATATTTACTATAATGCTTTTACGATCGCATTCTAGAATGTGGATTGATTTATGAAGGAATGCTGATAAAATTAACGGTGAACAAAAAGCAGAATTTAGCTAACTAAGACTGGCTGAAGTGATTTGGCAGATAACCGTAAACTCTAGTTTTAAGTAAACCATCAATCAAAACTAAAGATGGATTAGAAATAGAAAGTTACAGTTCAATGGAAACGTTAATGCATAAGAAAACCAAGCGGAAATTGTTGATCCTCATATCCAGAAATCAAATTGCAAGAATCAAATATACAATCTGCAATCTCTCGAGATCAAACACAGGAAAATAATCAGTATTCCGGACATTCGCCTTTACGCTTCACTCCAGTTCATTTAAGTTTGTTTCCAATGAAGTAGTTAACATATCGGTAAATAACGCGATGATGTTTATAGTTTTTATACGGATGCCTACTACAGTTGCGAGAATCGCAGCAGCTTGCGCTACGTCAAGTAGAATGGTGTAATACTTGAAGCAGACTGCTATAGAATTATTTTTTAGCGTTTTCTTTAGACAACCCCCGAGATCTTTGTTTTAGAGACAATACGTGCTCTAGCGAAGTATTCTTTGTTTTTTTTTTTTGTCCCAGCTCAGTCTGCGAGATGGAAATAAAAAGGCAGATTCAATCTACTACTACTAAACCTGTAACCTACTTTTATGCTGAAAAGCAATTTCATTTGGGCATATCTTTTAAAGTCTAGACCTGCGTGATATTGAACGGTGTATTTGTCACATCAGTGTTTTTATCAATTAAAATGACTTTCGTTTTAGTCAATAAATCTGCCTCAGTGTGACAGGTACACAGTTGATTCATGTCAACACTTGGTGGAGTTGGACAATAGAGAAAGTAAAACAAAGATTGAGTTTTGCCTGAGTTGTTTATTATATTTCCTGTTAGTTTTAAACGAAAAACAATAACGGTGATACAATCAGTGCGGAACAGCGTTTTGTTTTGTTCCAAAATAGCTAGAAAGAGTTCAATTTAATTTTTCTATGATTTTTCCTCCTCTACCTGTTACTAGGAAACAGTTTTGATTACACAACCGATACCGAAATAGTGTGCATTTCTAGACGACACAAACTTATCATATAAATTGTCTGAAATGACAGTGAATATTGTCATCCGCTGAAAGTTGAAAAATTGAGCGTTTTCAAGCCATTAAACGAAGAGAAGAAGAAGAAGAAGATTTTATGAAAACATGAAAGATAAATAAATACATATACATATTGTCACAATTTGTTATTTCTCACGAAATTAAAATGCAACTATGAATAGTGTGGACGTGGCGCGATGGAGCAAAACTGTATGTGTGTGGTAGTCTGATTACGTGATCAGCAAAATCATTCCCACGCGCATCTTTTTACATATTTCTGCATAAACTGACGCAATGATCTACTTATTATTACCTATGAAAACAATAAGATAAAAGAACATCGACGAGGTCGTTGCACCCATCGCCTTACTGATAAAAGCCTGCATTTCTAGTTCCATTTCCTTTGTTCGCTTAGCGATAACGATAATATCTCTTGCTAAAACAGCAAAATGTTAATGAATACATTTTTAAAGCAAATAAACTTAGATGAATGATTGGTCTCGCTGCACTCGAGTACAGCGAGACCAATCATTCATCTAAGCAAATAAATAATTTTTGTCTGAATGTTGTTGTCGAAACTTTACGCATTAAACATCTAAGCAGGTTTCATCAATTATCAAGTTACATAGGTTGCCGTTAACGGAAATAAGGTATTTATGGTTGCCGTTGATGGAAATAAGCAATTTAATGGAACTTAAATTACATTCCAAACAGACATTTGACAACCACTGAAAAGTTATAACAGTAGAACGAAAATCATGTTTTTTGTTTCCTATAGTCTTTATGTCAGGTACGAAAAACACTAACCAAAAGCACAGAATAACTAATAAGTAGTACTTACAGAAGGCACTGCAAGTTAAGGTTTATCTTATAAATTATAAAGTAAACAAGTAATTAGTTAGCGAATGTTAATAGATAACATTCAAAATGTTCTAATGAATAACAAATATGAGGCGCGCCAAGGGCGGTACTCCTACACACTCGATATCGTCCATACAGCAGATAAAAGAAACGCGGCGCACACGCACGCATATTTAAATGCACGATCGATGTTCAACCGACTCGACGCAACTATGAATGTCAATCAATAGTCCATTGATACATTGCAACCTCATTAAACAAAGCCACACAAGTTATTTTGTTTATTTGGTTCTCATCAATTCGATTGAACCGTGTGATTGTGCTTCATCATAATTGAAGATGGTAGAAAAGGATGGTATGTACGAGTACAATGGACTCGTGTCATTTTAGAAATATTTAATGATCATTGAAGCTATAGACTCCAATGGACTCTTCAGGTTTCTTATGCTAGAATGTAGTTGTACTTTATGAAGTAAACAAAGCATTAACTAATGATGGTATTGTATTGTTCTAAAGAATCGACATTACGTTGGGAATTGCAAATCATGGGTACCGGTTGGCTGTTTATGTTTAATAAAATATGACAATGGGATCACTACACTACCGAAGAACCTATAAAGGCTTTTGCTACCGTGTAATCATCTTTTGAAGAGTAAGACTGACTTTGACTGCAAACTTCATTTTGTAATTTACGACTGTAAGTTTTAATGTTTTGGAAACTCTGTGGCCACAAAGAGGTCGGCAGTTAAGTAGTAAAGCTATTGACAATAAAATTTTCAGTGCCGCATTTACGAGCGCTTTCAGCCATGTATAGGTACTGGGCTGTCCTTCAGACGTATCGACCCTATTTTATTTATGTTCCTTGCTTTTAATTAAACTAATTTATAATTTGTTAGAAAGTGACTTCAGGTTTTATTATCAAACAGTATTGAAGTGATGATTATTAAGTTTTGTTGATGTGACGCATGTTTCCCTCATGCTTTTCAATTTCTTTTTTGCGTTTATGTTTTTTTTTTTTTTGCGTCATATTTACCGCAAATAAACGTATTTTCTTTCTTTCTTTCGTAAGTGCCTTGACGTTATTGCTAATATTTAAGATTAGTCTACGAACAATTTGCGACAGTTGACGTACAAATAGAAACTCTACGAATGCATGATTTTGTAACACAAAAAACACATGCAAGCGCTGTGAATAGTTCTCGTTTTCATGCCTTAGGAAATGAATGCGCTTTTGACGAATTTTGAATGCGCTTTTGTTAAAACAGCTGAAAGGTACCTTTTGGAATAACACGAAGCACTTGGCAAATGGTCTGCATGCGATTACCACAATAGCGACAATTTCCCTCGGTTGACTCAACCGCATGAACGATAAGGCGATAGAAACCCTGGTGAGCAATGAAATGGGCAGTAAATAACATGTGCAGAAGCACAAAATCAAAAAATCTGCACTATTCTTTATGATTGTAGAGATATCCTTACATCCTATTTGGGCCAATAAATACGACGATGCAGCAATAATTGCATTTAATAGCAATCTTCCACACATTAAACACCGTATTGCGCCGGCGTCGTGTCGGCGACCTACATGATTATACAAATCAGGCCACTTACGTAACTAGGGTTTGTCCTTCGACACAGATAGTAGAAACAATAACTGCGTTTTAACATGACGAGGAAAGAGGAGCTAGTATTGACGAGGTGTACCTAATACGTAGGTGCGTCTAGTCGAGGGCGGAAAAGGGGTTAATTACACTAAGTACCCTCATTTTGCGTGTGTACTAAGTGGGCTAGGCTATTGACTTTTTTGGGGGTGGAACAACCATTGAAATCCCAATGGATAAATATTATACGAGCTAGTCGTGTTTGTTATTTTCTCGTATTTATTTTCAATATAAAGCTCTTACTTAGCGAGTCTTTTTACTTTTTGTCATTGATTTCGAGTGAGTTTATTTATACGAATGATTTGTAACCTTCAATATTACCTAACAGGCTATTAGGCAATGAAATCATAATAAATATTTGTACAACATCCGTTCTTAACGTTAAATAGTCGTTTAACCTACAGCTGAGTCGTTAAGTATGAATCTAACATAGATTTGTGTACAAAGCTCTGACCTTGCGTAGGAGTTGAAGTGTGATGTATTTAAGTTTTGCTGTTTATGTAGGTAGTACCTACCTATAGCCATTTAAATAAATTCTTAGGTCTTAGACTGCGTCCCCATAGTCTGCACGTATTTTTCGAAGTACCTTGATCGCTCCTTTTGTGTATGAGAGGTCAATCAGTGCAGTTAGAAATTCCTCAGTGTTATTTACACTTACATTCCAAAATTGCCTTGGTTCATTTTGGGCTGAGACGAAGTGGGATCGTGAGGGTGTTTGTACTTCCATTTATCATGAACATCTATGGTGTCAGTCGTATGGACATTGTTATGGATATTCGATTAACTATCGAATAGCGTTTAGTGTTTTTTCTTTCTTGGGTGTATGGTCGACTATATTCATAACAGTGTAAAATGAGAAATAAAATCTCGTAAGCAGACAATCTATGTATATCGGATCATAAGGAAGCCTATGACAATAGAAGAAGCAATGAAGATTACTTGTGTTTTCATAACTTACAAAACCTTCTACTAGTCCGAGAGCCGGCTGTATAAAAGTCCTATGGATCAGATACATGAATCATTTTTGGGGTATGAACAATAAAACCATAGGTCTAGAGGTCGACACCCCTGAATTTGCTTGATTTTGCCCGCATGCAAAATTATGACGTCACTTCCGGTTTTTATTTTAGGTGTAATTGTAATTTATGAAATACATCAAGAAAATTTATGTCAAACGAAAGTTTTTGATGAGTAGAATAAAAATGTCAAGGGTCGACAAGCTCTATTTATTCGCTACCCTGAGTCGACCTCCGTTAAAAATTATTTTTTTAAAATTTATCTTAAGCCATCGAATACATGGATTTGCTTACAATTTTCTGAAACTAGAACCTCTTAAATGACTGAAAAAAATTGGTCGACACCTTTTATTTGCCCGGATCTGACTGTCGACTTAGTTTGAAGAATTAAAGAGCCTATGCTTAAACATTTCATCTCTATGTATGTTTAATTATTTAATTATCTGCATATCTTTTCCAAATACATTGATCATTTTTTTTATTAATTCTGGAACTCTAACATTACTACAAAAAATTGGTCGACCCCTTTTATTTGCCCGGATCTGACTGTCGACTTACTTTAAAGAATTAAAGAGCTATGCTTATACATTTCATCTCTATGTATGTTTAATTATTTAATTATCTGCATATCTTTTCCAAATACATTGATCATTTTTTTTATTAATTCTGGAACTCTAACATTACAAAAAATTGGTCGACCCCTTTTATTTGCCCGGATCAGACTGTCGACTTACTTTAAAGAATTAAAGACCTATGCTTATACATTTCATCTCTATGTATGTTTAATTATTTAAATATCTGTATATCTTTTCCAAATACATTAATGTTTTTTTTTAAATTAATTCTGTAACTCTAACATTACTAAAAAAAATTGGTCGACACCTTTTATTTACTCACATCCAACTGTCGACTTAGTTTAAAAAATCAATGAGCTCTAACTCATACGTTCCATCATACGTCTATACATGTTCAATTATCTACATCTCTTTTCCAAATACATTAATAACTTTTTTTTCATTAATTGGAACATAAAACTACAATTTTCTTGAAATACTTACTGTACATTTCTCCATACTTTATATTGTGAGTTTTGGTGTTATTTAGTGTGTTGATTAAAGTGTCACTTTTTTGGCTATTAAATCGGCAGTTTTTATTGTCACGAACCCCAAGCTAGTAACACTACTGTCCCAAACTTAGGGCTGAAAAATATCAGGCTCTCCCTACCTACTCGTGTTCTTTTAAGTAAGTATTTCAAGAAAATTGTAGTTATGTTACAATTAATGAAAAAATAAAGTTATTAATGTATTTGGAAAAGAAATGTAGATAATTAAATAATTAAACATACATAGATATGAAATGTATAAGCATAGCTCTTTAATTCTTTAAACTAAGTCGACAGTCAGATACGGGCAAATAAAAGGGGTCGACAAATTTTTTGTAGTAATGTTAGAGTTCCAGAATTAATAAAAAAAACCGGCCAAGAGCGTGTCGGGCCACGCTCAGTGTAGGGTTCCGTAGTTTCCCGTCCGTCACAATAAGTGTTCCCACTTATGAGTTTAAAAGTAAAAAATGCTTGCATATACGATTATACTACAAACTTAGTCCAGAAATTATTTTGTACAACTTTTTGTCTTTTTTGTTCAAAAACTTGTTTCCATCCAGTTCAAAATAATTTTCCTAGAAAGTCCTTATAAAATTCTACTTTTCAGATTTTTTTCATATTTTCTAAACTTATGGGTCAAAAGTTAGAGGGGGGGGGACACATTGTTTTTTACTTTTGGAGCGATTATTTCCGAAATTATTGACATTATCAAAAAATTATTTTAGTAAACTCCTATTCATTTTTAAATACCTTTCCAAAAATATACCACACGTTAGGGTTGAAATTAAAAAAAAATCACTTCCCACTTTACATATAGGGGTGCTACCCTAATAAAACATTTTTTTCCAATTTTTATTTTACCACTTTGTCGGCGTGATTGATATACATATTGGTACCAAATTTCAGCTTTCTAGTGCTAACGGTCATAGAGATTAAGCGAGGACGGACGGACGGACAGACATGGCGAAACTATAAGGGTTCCTAGTTGACTACGGAACCCTAAAAATGATCAATGTATTTGGAAAAGATATGCAGATAATTAAATAATTAAACATACATAGAGATGAAATGTATAAGCATAGCTCTTTAATTCTTTAAAGTAAGTCGACAGTTAGATCCGGGCAAATAAAAGGGGTCGACCAATTTTTTGTAGTAATGTTAGAGTTCCAGAATTAATAAAAAAAAATGATCAATGTATTTGGAAAAGATATGCAGATAATTAAATAATTAAACATACATAGAGATGAAATGTTTAAGCATAGGCTCTTTAATTCTTCAAACTAAGTCGACAGTCAGATCCGGGCAAATAAAAGGTGTCGACCAATTTTTTTCAGTCATTTAAGAGGTTCTAGTTTCAGAAAATTGTAAGCAAATCCATGTATTCGATGGCTTAAGATAAATTTTAAAAAAATAATTTTTAACGGAGGTCGACTCAGGGTAGCGAATAAATAGAGCTTGTCGACCCTTGACATTTCTATTCTACTCATCAAAAACTTTCGTTTGACATAAATTTTCTTGATGTATTTCATAAATTACAATTACTCCTAAAATAAAAACCGGAAGTGACGTCATAATTTTGCATGCGGGCAAAATCAAGCAAATTCAGGGGTGTCGACCTCTAGACCTATGGTTTTATTGTTCATACTCCAAAAATGATTCATGTATCTGATCCATAGGACTTTTATACAGCCGGCTCTCCGGCTATACCGTGTTTACAGAGATTTTGAATTCTTATCTTCAATGATGCCGCTCAAAACAAAAAGGTTTTAGTGTTATCTTTATCCTCTTGAGTTGAATGAATGTCCGTTGCTGTTGAAATGTGCTCTTATATACATTTGTCATGATACATATGAAAGCTACCGTTATTCCATCAACTTGAACATTACTCAACTTAAGTCAACTTGATGGCGGCATATCGTGCTAGTCGATTTGTAAGCCTCCAAAGGCCATATGCAAATGCGTTGCTCTTGTCTCTTCTCTTTAAGTGGACAAGTTGTTGTGCCCACGTTAACTGCTCCCAACTTACGGACACTCTCACTTTCCATTTGTGCGTACAAGCATACTAATCAGACAGTGGCGAGACAATCTAGGCCTATATAATATACCTTTAGTATAGATCGTTACGGAAACTTTTCCAGATAATTAATCAAAGAGAGATTATAATAATGTTTATAAGGATTGGGAGTTCTCCTAAATCAAATATTATTAAGAAAGCGAACATCTGGTAAGCTTAAATCTTCACTCATTTGATTAACGAGAAGATTAGATAACTTTCTACAGAATAAAAAATACATTACACCATGTTTTATAGTTCCCATATCTGTGAATCTCTAGTGTTTGTTAAGTAGATATTTTCACTGCATCATCCAATTAAATCAACCATATACTCTCATCCCAACTTTTAAAAATAAATCTATAAATCTCTTGATCATTAATCAAGCTAAGACGTCTATTCAACTATCCAACTTAACGCTTCCTTATAAATTTATGTTAGACTAACAAAAAAGGAAAAAAGACCCGAAAGCTACTCTTGAAAAATGCTTCTCAAACGTGCTTTTTAAATATTTGGTGCCGTTCTTACATTACTCTTCTAAAATTAAAAACCGATACCATATTTTTCGTTCGTGACTTTAACACCTAACCATTAAGGTTACGCCTCCGTTTTATTTTTATACTTTTTTTTATGTAGGATGTGGGCAATAAGGTTAGTCTGGCCACTACCTGCTCCCTCTGGATCCACAGTACCTCGCACCTGCTCTCCACAAAAAAAATGTAAACATTGCCCTCTATTTTGGGAACCAATACACTGTCTTACCAGCTAGTAAACCGTAAATTATTACTTCGAATTCTTGCTATCTAGCACAAGGTACGTTTTTATGGCGTTCAAAATGACGTTTACAGAGACGCACGTTCCGAATTTTATTGCTAAAACAACCAGACGAGCAATTCGAAGAAGTTTATTCGCTACTTCGCAAAATCGTTTAAAGAAATTTTGTAATTTTAATATCATCTGCGGATACAAATATTGCATACCACCAGGGAGTTTCTATTCGCGTCGGCCCCATTCACTCTTCTCGGTTAGTGACATCGCCAAGCAAAATTAAAAAAAATACTCGAGTGGACTCGTGGCGATACTGATATAAAGTTCTATATTTAAATCTCGTCGTTCCCGAGACGCCATTATGCCACTCGGTTTTTTATTGCGTTGACACCAATTTTACGATGAAAAGTTACAAAAGTGCATAACTACTACCCAATTAGTATCATAAAGTACTGTTACTTCTAAACTATTATTAACTGACTTCAAAAAAGGAGGTTCTTTATGACTCATGATAAAAACGTGGAGATTAGATAGGTATCTCACTCGCTGTTTGTTGATTGCCGATGGCGTGTTATTAAGACTATCTCGATTATAATATAACATTCTGTGGACCGGATCGCGCCTTGGTTGCACACAGTTATTCGATTATTTCACTAATAGAGTACTTAAACTTCGTCACTTGTAATTGTAACTGTGTCTTCCTCTAGAATTTACAACATAATTGGTCTGAGACTAATCTCAGAAAAAAAACATTATACCAGACCAATAACCTTCATTGGCAAAAGGCGACGGATTTCTTACCATAGATAGAGGGATATACTTGACCCAAAATATAAACAATAAAACCTGAGATCTCGTATCCGACTGTAGTCGTAAAACAAGGGGGCGGGTCTTCATTAAAATTCACTGTTCCCGTGCAGTAGGTGCTTTTGTCTGTTGTGATTACCTTTTATTTTACTTTTTCCGAGTTCATGGAATTGTACGTCGATACAATTTAAGGCCTATTCAAACCTGAGCGATATTCGCTGCCGCTGTGGGTAGAGGTACATACCGCGCGGGTTTCGCTCAGGTATTTAGTATCAAGTACCGCGGCTAGAGCGACCTGAGCGATATTCGCTGCCGCTGTGGGTAGAGGTACATACCGCGCGGGTTTCGCTCAGGTATTTAGTATCAAGTACCGCGGCGAAACTCGACTACCGCGCGTTATTCTACCCACAAGGATAGCGAAATCCGCTTAGGTCTGAACAGTAATATTACCGCATACCCACTGGGTTTTCTCTGCCAAGACGGTAGCGAATACCGCTTAGGTCTGAATAGGCCTTTACCCTACTTCGCCATTCCCGGCCGGCATTCGTTTTTTATTCCGTATTGATCGTGTTTACTGGGTTCTAAATTGAAAAAAAGCAACTACAAAAATTGCTGTTTGGGTAAATCGTTGACCTGATTTGTTTAATACCAAGAAAGATTTAACTGGTCCTGTGGTCCTCCTATTTTTATGCTTCTATGGGATATAGCGGGTATCATTAATACATTCCACCATTTATGAAGACTTTTAGATGAAAAGTCAGCCTACCCCTAAAGATAAACTAAACACAACAGAAAAATACATTTATCAGATGGCAGATACCAAAACCCAATTGCAAGGGCCTACAATGGAACCAGTGACCTAACTAAAACTGCAGCAACGATTTATCACAAATGGCAACCCTGTTCGGCGCCCATCCGTCGCGTCGGGGTTAGTGGGGTGAACGGGCTGCGGTCGCTGGGACACGGATCGATAACGCATCGTACTCCATATTCGGTGTGTAGCCTTCGCCGTGCAACTCTAGAATAGGCTGTTGCGGTTTTTGTTTTTGCCTATTTATGTTTGATTTCTGTTCGCTGTGTCTCACTGATTTGAAAAAGGACCGAGAGTAGAGAGAGTCTGTATATTAGGTTTTGGAGACTGGTCTCGTCTTTGTACTTTGTAATAACTATGATACTTGCATAAAGCAGTGGGTTTTCCGGTACAGATCTTGCAGGTTGATCTACGTCGAGAAACGGTAACAATGTACGGTAACAAATTACCAAATTAGACAACGGTAACAAATTACCTGTTTTTTTTTATATTTGTGAGCGCATAAGTTAACACTATCGTCGCACCCGACTCGTCTTTACCGGGAACCGACGTCTTTATGCAAGCACCCTTACCAACATTCGATTATACAAATAGCAGCTGTAGGTACATACCTACAGCGTCTTCCAATAAAATAACGACATTTATTATACTCAATGGCGCGTTACTGTTATTAGCACTTCGGTTGGTACGGTTTCCTCCCAAAATAATTCAAAAGCCGCCTTTTATGGGTGGGTCAGGGTGGTCTTAAAGTAACCGAGAGTCGAGCTCATACCGCAGGTTTATTAGCACTAAAACATGTACAGGCGCTAAAGGGAACACACCTAACATGTTACTATTGTTCTTTTGCTAAGACTAGGAATACAGAACCGCCTTATTGGTCTGACTCATAACATCTCATATGTATTGTGTTTATTAGTCGCTCTGGAAAACACATAGGTATCGAAGGACTTATAGGAAAATCGTCTTTAATTTCTTAAGAAATTCTAAACAACTAATAAGAAGATACTGTATCTGAAGAATTGCGGTTCACAGCTTCCTGAAGAAATCTTGCATCAAGATAAAAAGAAAGTTCTGTAACGCCCCTTCAATTAGGAGCTAAACGCAATAAGATTAACGCTCTTCCATTGGCACTTATTGTAATAATTGTATAATTGAAGAGTAGGGCCGTCGCCGGCGCCTACGGCTACAACCAACACATTATAGTAATTTGTCATTAACTCTTTACAGATCGTTTTATAAACCTTACATCGTGGTATAATTATAATGCGAGGCTTCGCGAGGTGATCTACCTACAAGAGAACCTACGATGTCATGGACTCTTCTTTTGTTCCTAAACTTTGTATAGAAGTACAAGCCTATGAACTAGATGTTAAAAACGGTACCAGCCCGAATTCTTTTGTAGGTTTTGTTTTTGTAACGTGACACTTGAAGTGGTAACTAATACGTTGGCCTGGAAGTGTCATCCGGATCACAATCAGAGCAGCATTTTCTGAGAATAGTCTGACGTACAAACATACATGCTGACTTGCAGCCAAAAATATTTTTTGTTGTGTAGGAATAGGAAAGGTATATAATAAATAGGTGTGCTTATCTAACAAAGAAATGATAACATACCGAAACTATAAAATATCATAAATTTTCATAAAATAATTAGAAAAAGTTAAAGAAAGGTTACGGCATTTAAAGGTCAGTAAGGTATTTAAGAATGAAATATTGCCGCTAGGGAGGCTCCTGTTGACAATGGGTTATTTATTACTCTATAATGTCAACACTGCTATTGTAAGAAAAGCGCTATTACTATTCAAATAAGATGTAAATTGGATTGGGAATTTTATACCACGTGGGAGGATAAAAAATGTTAAGTAGGCTATACGATTCTCAGTTGTTTACTGTCGATTCTTTCTCTGTAAATGATAAACTTATGTTTACTAACATTTTGTCTAATGACGATCGAAGAATCTTTCATACCATAATGAGTCTTTTTCTTCTCACGATAACTATTCGATACATCACAATTACTGGAAGCTTGTTGGATTTTCGAACAGCGATGAAGCTGCCCTCAATGTTACTCAGTCATGTCCAATCAGAAACTCCGAATCATTTTCTATTGAATCTAACCGTGGATTCACACGAGCATGAATAGAAACAAAATTATAGCAATTGATTTCGGTACCACCATTTTGAAATTGAAGTCAAGACATTTCATAGTTTGATGACTTTTATGCACGGGGTCGATTGATAAAAAGTGTTAAATCCTAATCCTAACTAATACCTATTATAAATGCGACAGAGATTTTGTTTTGTTTGTTACGCTTTCACGCTAAAACGGCTGAACAGATTTGGATGAAATTTGACACATGGGTAGACCATGACCTGGAGCCTTCTTCAGGTCATGGTCTACCCATATGTCAAACATAGGCCACTTTTGATCCTGGATCGCAGATGAAGTCGCGGACAACAGCTAGTAATATAATAAATATGAGTGTCTTCTTAGAAATACCGACCATTCTCATTTTTCAGTGCCCAATAAACGATGATAATAATAAAATGTTTTTTTTTTTTTTTTTGTCAAAACGCTTCTCGCGTTTAATTAATCTTCTAAATCTTCATATTTTTTCCAATGATGAGCGTGACCTGTGACTTGTCAGTGATAAAATACATGCGGTATGATAGTATGTAGAATGTAGAAGTGAACTTAACCTCATTCTTTCTTATCTCCCCGGATGACTGCGAATGCCGTTTTAAGATAGTCACAATGTTATTAATGTCGAACAATGAATAAGTCGGAATTCTATGAAATTGTACTTTGTATTAAACACTTACTAAGTAAATTCCTGTAATGTTTAAGAATATGATTGTCATACTTATTTTGAAATCATTAGATACATGAACCAGAGGCCCTATCGCGAACGCGCGACGTAAATTTGAATGATTTTTTAATGGAAAACTCATATCAATAACATTTTTCTTTAAATTTTTGCGTCAAGCACTAGCAGTATCACCCATAGATATAACTAAAGTCTTATAACTTGTAAATTTTATGTGCGAAACGAGAATTTTTAATTTAAAATTATTCGAATTTACGTTACATTAACTCCGCGTGTTTGTGCTAGACCCACTGGTTAAAATGTAGTAGGTAGTAACGTAAGTATGTATATAGCTTTGGTTTTCATTAAATACCTACGTACTATATTTCTATCGAAAACACCGTATTTATAAATACCAATTTTGAGTCCATATTTCGTAGTCCCGTCCGTACCACATTCTCAAAAGCTAATAAAAGTAAGATTGCTTGTGTAAACACTTTGTGTTAGCCGTCTGCCCTTTCTTGGTCAGTCAAGAATCCGTGAACCAAAATCCAGTCGCGCAGGATTTCTTGGAATCAATGCAACCTTAGCTGCGCCTGAGAGCGATCAAATATAGGCTGGAATATTTTTTGCTTTTTTTAGCTTCTCATAAATGCTCTGAATTTACGTTAGATAAAAAATTAGTCTTCTATATATAAAATAAATTAAAGTCGGTTTTCTTGTGTGTCTGTTTGACAGTCTTCTAAACTATGCAACCGATATTGGTGCAGTTTTCACCATAATTTGGGGAATTTGTTCCGGAAGGTTCATGTGCATTATACATTTAAATTAAACTTACATATAATAAAGAAATCGCCATGTTTTGTCGAGTCATATAAACCATGAGAAGTTGGAGCGGGTCGCGAGTTTTACAATCCTTTATTTTTATAGACAACAGCCGTTTTCTTAAAACTGAACTGTCTATAATTAGCCAACAATAAAGCTGCTAAAATACATGACATCAGCTGATGCATATGTAGCCCACATCTAGTTATTATTGATTCATTGGACACAATCACCTTCACTGCTTCGTTTATATATGCAAATGACACGGCAGACATACAATATTAATGCCTACCTAAGTACCTAGTATAGGAGATAGGCAAGAAGCCATTTTCTTTTATTTTCAGGATCGGAACCAACCTTGAGCAAGTGTTATTAACTTATTTGTAAGTATTAACGCTGACTCGGTTGGATGAACCTGTTCGAATTATACACGTGATCCCCGTACGCAAGTGTAATAAATTCCAAAATATTTGCTGATTTACGACGAATTGAACGGATTGCATGACACGAAACCAAATAAAATTATTTTTTTACGGGAATAAGCCATATTATATCTACATATTTACTGATTTGAACTAGTACACTAGCTGGTTGTGATAGAATTGAAGAACAATATTCTGACAGTCTTTTACCAATGACTGAAATTAATGATTTCTGTTCTACATGTCGGTGAATTTCAGGCCGGTCACAAGTAAAAGGAAAAGCATTTCTTATAAAGTTTTATTGTAAACATAAACTTGTCAACATTAATTAATTCTCGTTGCACCGCTATAAAATATATTAGGGAAACAAAATTAATTAATTAAAGTTACAGTTCAGATTCACTGTCTCTAGGCACAGGCATCGTCACCAGTGCGTATACGCAACGCACCATAATCATCGATTCACGCTCGATCGGTCTGTAAAATAAGAAAGCCGATTCTGAGAAATCGATATTATATTGATACATCGATTAATCGGTTGCTTGGCTTTGAAGGGCTGGATAATTATATTGTAGCGACATTGACTTTAAGATTGGTTTAAAATAACTATATTGTGATTAAAAGATTAATTAGTATGATCTGTAACAATTGCTAAAAATATATGACCTACTTAACTAGCTGAACTTCGTGTCGCCTCAGGATCAATAAGAACGAATGTGTATTATCCTCATATATTTTTCTTTCTATTATTTCCTATGTTTTAACATTTATTCTGCTATTAAAAACACAAAAAGGCAAATCCAACAAATCAAACATCATAAAAATCGGTCCAGTTCTTGAGTTCTAAATGGTGTAAAGTAAACCGACTTTGTTTTAATTTATATAAATGAGAAAAGTTGAACTTGTAAAGTTTTAACTTCATTGTAAAAAAATAATATAAAATATCATAATTTATGACGTGTGTTATTTTAATATTTCCTCAAAAGTTTGCGGTGTAACTACGTAGTAGGTAAGTAATCAGGACTTTCTATGTGACACATTAAAACAAGGAAAGAGGAAACGTAATTTATTCAATCATCGCTTCACCAAACACACACTGATTGATATATTTAAGCATACAAAACAAAAAATATTTTTGGTTTGTGCAGTAGTGCCATATCAAATGCATTATGGTAATTCAAAAATCACTAAATAATATAGAGTGCTTTTCACGTAACCAGAGGGCTGTCCTATTTTTAGGCCAATCAGCATTGCCATCCATCGACACACATGGCAGCACACGGACCAGTCCATCCAGTGGCGATACTGCCTTTTGGGCACTTATCCCATTAACAGCGATGCGGACAAATTTTTCGATGCCCAATGAGGTATTCCCCCTTTATGTACTTGTACAAATGCCAGCACATCAAGCTATCCGAAACTGTCAAATTTTCCTAATCAACCTTGAACTTTATGCTTTAGCGATAAAGTTGAAAATCTATTAAAGATATTTGACAGATTGTAGTAACTTGATGTGCTGGCGTCTGTACATAATATAATGTACTTATATATTTATTGTATTTAAGATGACCAGCTAAAGATTGAAATGGAACCATAAACTTGGTAGGCACCTAAATACCTAACAACTTCTCAACAAACGCCTCCTTCCTTCTTTCCTTCCTTCCTTCTGCTCGAATCATTCCCACATGGATAGCCGTTAGATCATGCTCATAATAAAATACTTCACACAGTCATTATAGCATTTCTATTACTTTAATCAACAAAATACAGTTGTATAGCTTTACTGTTAACTTGCACATTAGCAGTCGTTAGTCAAACTTTATATAAAAACGCAGTTTCAAATCCGTCTATTGTTGTTCGTAAATTAATATGGGCGCCATTTTTTTAATGCCTTACCTAGGCTAGCCTTTTAGGGATGTGAGGTCATGTTTGATTCAGCCTACGCTGTGATTACTAGCTTGATAAGCTTTTTAGTATTTAAATACTTGTTTTGTAAGGACATTGCCCTATTTGCAAAGTGTCGTTATGTTTCATTATGTTTATGCTTAAGGAACATTTCGTTAAAATATAGAGCAAATTATGTTTTCGGCGTGACTCCACCAAAGTTATTTAAATTTGGGAACATTTTTCATAGTTGGACTAAAATAATTTATGGAGAGAAATCTGATGCGTAACTGACAACGTCATCGTCAGCCACGGCCGTCAGTCAAGTTCAATTTATTCATAAATAAAATGATGCAAATTGAGAGCCTCAATTCCCGATGACATATCATCAGTTTCTCCAATGCTACCAAATGACTTCCAATGAGCTAAATGATGAACAATCGTGTGCCGTATACTTCCATGACTAGGCTAGATTTCGGAATTGAACTGATGCAAATTAATAGATATTTTTCTACAGGTCATTGAACAATTTTTTATACCTTGTTATAAAACCAATTAAATTAAATTGAATCGTCCTTGTGGGAGTGAAGTGTGAATGTAATGGCTATGAAGTATTTAATGATAGTTATAACCATTCATATAGCTAGCTTTATGATTCCTTAAGCCATAAGTCCATAACTGACTATATTTGTTTAGTAATCTTATGTAATAGTACTTAGTTCCTTCTAAGATTATGATTGAGATGAATCATCGAAGAACATAGAAGAAATAGTTAATGCTAGTGCTGGAGAATAAACTCCTATAAATATTATACATATAATTATATATACATATATATATATATATCCGAAGAAGATAAAAATTCAACACAAAAAGTCTCATTACAATATTCATCGAACGACAAGTAATTTGTAACGCAACACGTAAGTTGTACCAAGCTATCTTTTCCTTTTCATCGCTATAAAATAAAGTGCAGATAATATCACAGTCAACAAAGCATGTAATGACTACATGCAACAGCGAAGTCGTATTCAAATCATATTTGCTAATAAGAAAAGTAAACATGGCTTAACGGTACACACCATATAAGAGCGATGGTGAAACCGTTCAGGCCAGTGGACCGGCCAATTTTGATCACGTTTAGCGACCTCACGCGCATGGCAGACTTTTTTGGCGGATTGTAAGACATTGTCGCATGTGGCATGCGTGTGCGCCTACACTAGAGCAAGTTCTGAGTCAGAATTTTATTGTCTTGTCGGGCTTACCTATATTTCATTGCGTCGCCAAGAAAGGAAAAATACTCAATTTATGGCTTTGTTAGTCATCCCAACCCGAAGACGATAACAGTAATGCACCATATATGGTTTATTGTACCTATAGTTGTCAAGAAATTGAATTGTTTCTTCTTTGGTTTCTGCTATAAATATCTATTGTTCATTGTATTAGTGTTTTATGAATGGGGCAAAACTATTGTCATAAAAAGGTATCTACTAGCTCTAGGCTCGAACACCCTGAAATGAAAATTTTGTCGGCAAGCAGTTGAACTGCAATAAATCCATGTGTACCTACATACCGCATCAAGTCAAATCAACGCATTCGGTTCTAAGAAGGCGGTAAGCTTAGCTCATAGAAAATACATAAGACAGCCAAGCTTACAACATGATTCGTCTAATACTGCCAATACACAAAAATAATATGCTATAATCGATTTGGAATATGTAATTCATATTCCCATTGGCCATTTTAAAAGCATTAAATCCCGTCTGAGATATTAAATAAACAATAAGCTTCGAATAATCCCTTCACGATTGGACAATAAAGACGAAAGACGAAACATTATCCCGAAGCAACGATTGCACTTACAAACTAAATATTTACATTACGAATGGTTTGTCTTCACTCAAACATTGCTGTAATCTATTTGGATAGGTAACTGGAAATGTTACTCCAAAGTTAGCCAAAAGAATGTGTTGCTACGCGTGATAATAATGTGAAAATCTCATCATTTGGTGTCGTTTCAATCAGCGCAGATGGCCATAATAGTCTGTCAGACTGACGCAATGCTAACGACCGCAACAGACCTTATGCTATTGACATTATTTGGTGGCATTTTAACTAAATACGCCTCCGCACATTAGCTAGAGGAAACAAAAAATGTTATACCATCTGATGTAATAGAAATGTATTGTGAGAGACAATAAGAAATGTTCCCGTTACTTTTCTATAATGTATGCACATGCTGCTCAGACTTGTTTTTGTAGGTACGAGATTATATTGTAGATGAGATGAGAACAGTACCAAACCAAATTGATGACATGAGCCCGACTCAGCCGCTGAATCAGAAAACTTTAGGACTAAAAAGTCGTGAATAAACAGATCATAATGGCGAATGAAAAGGTCTCGATAGCATGGGTCTAAAGTTCTGAACCTCAACGGACCCACCATTGCACCGTGACATGATTTGGTCTCTTAACAAAGACATGTCACATGACAGATCAACCTAGGCTAGATGACCAAATAAGTCATCTGAGATAACCATTAAAAAAAACCGGTCAAGAGCGAGTCGGACTCGCGCACCGAGGGTTCCGTACCATCATGGTTTTAATTTTTCATCGGCGAGGCATATATTCGTCAGAGAATTTTAACACCGTGCACTGCGGTGTAGAATATTGCAGTTTTATGTCAGCGCAATCTCTTGACCTATAATGGAACTAATGTAACTTTTGTTGATGATTTCTGACAAAGTGTGCTATTTAGAGACTTCGCTTTATTTTTCCTGTAATCTTTACATAAACTTATATCATGTAGAATTTCAGATTTTTTTCTTTGAAAACTTCAGAGATAACGGGGGGAAATGGTATTTTTTTTATATTTTTCATCAAAAGTCGAAAACTGCGGCCTAAAATAAAAAATGTAATACAAAATAGTTGGGCAAACGTTTAGATGACGTTTGCCCAACTATTTTGTTCACTATTCCAAATTTCAAGTTGATAGCATTAGTAGTTCTTGAGATATCTAGCTGTGACAGACAGAAAGACTGAGTCTCACCATAAGGGTTCCGTTTTACCATTTTGGTACGGAACCCTAAAAACAATAGTCCACTCAGGTATTTTCCAGGTTTTACCCAGCTTTATCTTACCAAATCCAACACAAGCATTTGACTTGCTTGCATACGTTTTTATTTTGTCGTTACTATAGATCATACTTCTGATGATTCAATACTTTCTGTGTTCTAGGTTTTATTTGCTTTCCAAATATATTCTATTCAATAAATGGTTTCCATTTATTTGCATGTTTTCTACAATTCTTTCTAACACCCAAGTTAACATTCAAGTCAAGTAGTACTTAGAATGACTTGATACTTCTTTCTAAGTCAAAAATAACTTCAAAGACCCCCGTGTTTTCTAGGTCACATTTAGTTGCTTTACTTGTAGCTACATCTGGTGTGAAGCTGAGAATAGGATCTCTAGTGCTCTTTCTAGGCGTTTTTATTAGATTTGCTCAGTGGGTGTTGAAAGACATTGTTTCATTTCAATGGCACCAGAAGCGAAAAATGTGTTTGTTAGTTTTCTTACCTCATTCCTGTTTTGACCGTTCTGATTTTCTAATGAGATACGCTACTCGCTTTTAAATATTTTTCTCCAGTAACACCGTTGAGTGCTATTCTGTAAAAAACTCACCGTGAAAACTTGGGTGAAGTGAGCTGTCAATAATGTCAATCTCTAGCATCTGGTAGAATGTCACTTGACCTAAGCTTTCAAGGTGAGATTTTTGTAGAATTAGCCGGCTGGTTTTCAAGTTGTTCATTATATTCTTCGACAGTTTCTAATACCTACAATATTTTTATGAAATTTTATGACTAGTGCGTAGAACCCTGCGTGTTGTTGTTCGGAATATGCCATTATTCACTGGAACGTCATGCAAACGTACCGAGTCCAGATCCGATGCAGTACTTATACGTAATATAAAGTGACACATTCCTCAATTGAGCGGTAGCGTGCCGCGAGATCTCAAATTAGCGCCAATTTATGTCTCCGGCTGACTCACGGGCACGGCTAGGTGATCATACATGTATCATCCTCTATACTTCCTCTCCAAAACTAAAGAAGAATAAAGACAATTAGTACACAGAGGTAAGGTAGTTAAGTGCAACTCGCAACAATATACAACTTGGCAGTGGCTGTGAGAAAATTTTAATTGTTTATAGTTGCAACCACTCTTGCTGGATCTCTTCGATTGTTTACCGAAACGGAAACCTCGATTCAATTGAATTACTCCCAAAATAACCGATCGCATTCAAAATCTAAACCACACTCATTCGTAAAAACAAACGTGCTGCTTTCAAGTCCCAAAAACTGTTCAATCAAGAAAACGTTCAAAGAGAATCTTGATTACAAAATCAAATTGAGTTCTATCTTAAGAAATTGAACTATAAAACCAAAGCTGTAAATGATAAAACCTCGGCTCTGCGTGGTTACAATGACCTTGTTGGCGAATAATTGGGGACTGACGCAATTGGACTCTTCCCAGCTCCGTCGGGAAGTCAGGATGTCGGGGAATTAACTACAGGTCCACGAATTCAAGTTTGTGACCTTTAGTAGATAGGATACAAGGACCTTCCTTATCTTTATTTAAAGTGCAAAGTGCTTACTTTGTTGGGTGTTATTATTATGATAAGATTGTGTGTTCAATAATGTTATGTTAACCTCCAAATTCATCGACAAATCTCTGAGTATTGCCGAGGCTTTTCACGTTTTAACACCTCATTACTTCATTAGTGTGAAAAACTCTTCACCAAATTGGACTCTTATGTCAACTTAGCTAAACAAAGACAGTGAACCTTTACACAAGAATTCCATCCCATCTTACAGTAATGGAGCGACGGCTATAACGCTCTATCGTCTAATTGTACTACGTGTTGTAATCTTTAATAGTTTATAAGCGTAACTAATTCCAGAGAATAATAAACCTTGGTATCCAGAGGCCCTTAAAATCTCCCACCGACGCACGAGCACCCAAACCATTCCATAAATCATGCTGGCTTTAGATAATATCATCGTATTTGTACTAACTTAAATGGAGTTTCAATAAATCGGAAAGTATATTCGACATCGAACGTACTGTCTTTATCTCTTCGGTTCGGAGAAGGGATTTATTAGTTTGTACCCAAAGGATATTCGGATTCTTTAAAATGAAAGTTTGTTAAATATTAAAGCATGTAGGTACTTTCAATAGACATACTTAATTTGTGTTTTTACTTTTTCCAGAATGTGGTGGACAATCACAGGAAACTTCGGGAACATCCTCCCGATTGACTGGACCAAATCGTTCTCCAGGAAGATGCATATCCCTACCTTAAACCTTAATGAGAAAAAGGTAATGGTAGTTATTAATTATTTTTAGTGAAGGCCTTGTTCTTTTTATTTAATTTAATTTAATGAAGCAAGACGTAAGAGCACTGATCTCGTATAAGTAGAACAGCTCTTTGAATGTCTTTAGGATTCTTTAGACACTCTAAGTATAGGTACCTATTCTCCTCCACAATCTCAGGCGCTGAAGATTCTTACCCTTTTTCACCTAGATTGCTTAGTTGGCTGAAAACATTTTCGTCATTATGTAAAACTGTGATATGTAAAGTTCACTACTTTTTTCATAATGAAAACCACACAATTAATAACTTAAACCGATGTAACTTCATAAACATCTCATCGTCATGAGATTCTTTCGTTTTATTCTTTTTTTGTAACTTTATACGATGGCCAACGACAAAAAACTGGTGAATAACGTTGAACATTGTTTTGTGGGAAAATTTATTATTTTGGTGTATCATTATAATGTAATGCTCATCAAAACTGTAATGAATGTTCCAGTTTTTGATGAGGCTTGAATCGCAGTTTGTGAAATTCAAACGCGTGTGATATTTCACACCATACGTTTGCTGTGATATTAATTATGTATGGTGAAAAGGGAATATGATAGCCCCTTGTGTGTTTTCAGCACAATTATGTTTTTAATAATTCAACATTTTCATTAGTAATGTTCATTAGTTACTATTTGGTTGTGGGAGACGATGCTTTAAACTTAGTCTCGTCAAATTCTGTTGGATCGTATAGATCAATACCCAGTTTCTCATCAGCTTATATAAATACTTTAGATGTTCCTACATGCACATGATGTGCACACATGCAATTAAAGGATGTTTTTCTCATAACATTAAACATCCCATGAAGTCTAAAAGTACAGATAGGTAGGTAAGGCCGAAGCCTGCCGGGTCAGCGGGATTGTCCGAAAGGGTTACCGCTGGCCCGGAACATAAAGGGCGAAGGAAGGAACACGGGTGGGTTTTAGTCAGTAAGAGTCTGACACTCCCTTCCGCTCCACCCAGAGCGGGAGGAGTCATTTGATGATTTCCCATCCTGAAAAAAAAAAAAAAAAAAAAAGATGTTCCTAATTAGTCAATTACGATACGACCGGAAGTCGTTTTCTAAATATTTGTTATTAGTTAAATCAATCATCAACATTTTTATTAACATTAAATTATAACAATAAATTAACAATATTAACAATAAATTATCAACATTTTTTGGGCAAACCAGGAGTGTTCTTTTTACTTCCATTATCTCTTATATCCCAATTTCTCGTTGTACAGAGTTCAATGACACCTGACGACGAGATCCACAGCTCGGAGGACGAGGCTGTGGCTTCAGACCTGGACATGCACGCCCTCATCCTGGGAGGTCTACACCAGGACCACGAATGTCCCGTCAAAACGGCTGATGAGGTAAGGACAGCTGAACGTAACCTAACGTTGCATCACGCCTGTATTTCCCGTAGGATCGTGACGGAAGCGAGCGTATTCACATTAACCGGGGACAAAACCCAGACTATAGACTGAGAATTTTCTAATAGAAAAAACCCAATAACTCTTCCATAACTGGCAATTAACCCCAAACACAAAAAAATGCTGAAAGATTACCTTTGACCCTATCCGGTTATCTGGATCTTTGTTAATAATTTGTTTTTTCAACTAATAGGGATCTACAAACAACTTAGGTATTTAGGTGTACCGTCGTTAAGTCACGCTAAGAATTCTGAATCATGCCATAATTGTCGTTCCAACAACCTAACCGACAAAATCTTGGACGATTAACTGGTAATTACAGTTCCAATTAAGAAATCAGACAATAAAACTGTAATTTTTCCATCGTATTTGCGAATTCAGGTGATACAAGAGATAGATGACATGATGCAAGACACTCCATCATCAGAAGGCGACATCATTGAGTATAATGAAGCTCTGGAGAAAGGAAAGGAAGTTCTCAGCGCGCCGCTCTATGAAGACAGTGAGTATCACCTACCTTACGTTTACGTCAATATACGTCCTAAAACAGCCACAGTGCCACTAACTTACAGAATACGGGATAGTAAGACCATAGACTTCCAGTGTTGAACGTATAGGCTGTAAGTTGGTTTTCTGCCATTATGGTGGAACTAGTGGCGAGCTCGAACTCACTGGTGGGCATAGTCAAAAAGCACGCTGTCTCACTTGGCATCGTATCCGACAGAGATAGTATTAGTGATGAGCAGTTAGACGCTAGTTTACGCGCACAACGTCTAGTTCGCACGCACACAAACAGCCGTTCCGAACTAAACGCGCGCAAAAAAATACGAAAAGTCTTTTGGAAAATCGAGTTTCATGAAAAAAAACACTGCATAAATCCATTAAAAATAAAATTTATTGAATAATTCGATAACTGAGCTTTGTCGGTACCGACTTTGTTTTGAAGATTCACTTCTTTTATTACTTATTTACACCCAAAGTTATGTTAAAATTAGCAAGAAAAATGAATCTTTGTTGGCTCATAACTTTTTAATGGATTTTTATTTTACTATTATTCTATTTCCGTACAGACAAAATTAATAATAAGAAAAAACGATATCATGTTTAACTTTGGATGTGCAATGTCAAACAGTGGAGTAATACCCTCCCGAAATTTGTATGGAAAAAATATCGACTAGTGGCAACTTAAGTCACATCTTTGCAAAATGGATTGGTGGTCTGGGAATGATGTTATGAAGGTAACAGAAGCTGGTCCTGCTAAAAGTATGAACTGTACTATATCTTTGGCTGTAGATAATAATCCTGTTCTCTTACTTTGCAGCATCACTATTTTGTATTATTTTTCTTAATTTTGCTGCTTTGTTTTTACCGATGGAATAGTCAGTCTTTATTAAAATTTAGTAGCAAGTAATATAAATTTTATGACCATGTAACTGAAAATAATTAAATTGCAATAGGTATAAATAATGATCTTTTTACAATGTGACGCTGTTTTCTCACGCTTTTTAATCAGATAGGCATGTCGTCAGTCTTAGCACCAGTATGTGCCAAGCTAATGGTTTAAAACGTACGAAGGTCGAAGCAAATATTGTTAATTGGACGTAAACATCCCGTGCATGAATCATGTATGTACGTCGATGTCTGGTAGGAGCATTAATGGAGGAGGATGTCATACATATAAATATAGATCTGTCCACTCCATCACTCCGGCTTAACATTAATTAAAGTCCAAATATAGTACCTCTCTCGAAATACTTTTAATTCGATTGCAACATTTAATAACATACGTCCTGCCGGTCGATTCTGTAAAAGTCTCGCCGTGAAAACTTGGGTAAAGTGAGTTTGTTTTTGCTACAGTGGAGTCATTTTAATAGGTAACATTTGACGTCTGTCAGTTTTATCCTCATAGTGAGGTGACCTGCTTATAAACATCGATTAAAGTGAATGAATCGATACGGACTTGAAACATATGCGAATTTTAAAAATCATCAGGCAAATCCCTGTCCCATTATTATTATTATTTTCGTAAATTTAAGGAGCAAAATAAGACAAGTACACAATTTAACAAAAAAATTGCATTTATTCAGTTGAACTATCAGAACTGTTAAAAGTATTGTCATCTTCATCACTGCTGTCAGCACTCAGAGATATTATTAATTCATTTTCAATAATATTGTCTATTCTCACATCTCGTTCAAAATCTTGTAAAATTATTTTCTTTGTTTTCTCTACGACTTTTTTCCAGTCTTCTGTAGTGACTTCTGCACACGCAGTTTTTAGCAGAGACATCATTTTAGCAGTACTGAAGGGTGGTTCAGTATTGTTCCGCGCTGCATAACCCTTTATTTGTGCCCAAATAAGCTCGATGGCGTTATACTGGCAATGGTAGGGAGGCAATCGAATAACTTCGTGTCCATGCTCTAGGGCTAGTTCATCGATTACATAGCGGAGCTTGGACGGCTTAGTTGCTTTTACTAGATTTAACAACTCAACTTTTAATAAAGTTGGACTTGCATCCACACCATTTCTTACCAGCCACGAGACAATTTCTTACATTTTATTTGCTTGAGTTGGTGGTTTATCAACTTGTACAGAATGATACGGTGCATTGTCCATTATAATTTTCGATGGGTTTTCTAAGCTGACTAGCAGCTTCTCAAACCACTCTTTAAAAACTTCAAAGTTCATTTCCTCATGGTAATCACTTGTAGTTTTAGAGGCGAATGCGAGGAGGCAGTCTGGAATAAAACCTTGAGAAGCTGATCCCGCGTGACATATAATAAGTCGGGCTCCTTTTCCCGGTGGAACTTTTGAGGTGGACGCCGCTGTATCATCGGTCCATGTCCGCGAAACCGTATGGTTCACATTCAACCATGTTTCGTCAATAAACACGACATTGTCCCAATCTGTAATTTTATTTACTTGACGTAAGAATGTTACTCTCTTCAAAATAATATCGTAGCGTTCTAGCAGGATTTTCCGCTTGTCAGATTTTTTAAAACTAAAGCCAATCGATTTCAAAACCTTTGATAGAGACGATTTACCGCCAAAAAATAAGCCTGCGTCTTTTAACGAACTTATTAGCTTTTCCCGTGTAGGATATTCTTTTCTCGAGTAATGTCCATAAATGTGGTTGCGAATTGCAGCAGCATCAAAATTATCAATGCCAACAATTTTCTTGTCCCTCTTTCTTTTTTTCGGTGTACGTAAAGTATTATCTTCTGAGCCTGATGGTCCGTATTTCTCTTTCAGAATTTGAGTTACTGTCCTCTTCCCTATTTCCAATGCTTCGGCAACGCGTTCTCTCGGTTGTGTCAATGGTAAAAGAGGCCCATCGTTAATTGATTCACGTTCAAAATAATTGTACAATTTCACCACTAGTTCGCGAGATTGACTGTTTAGCGTTTTCCCCCGTTTCGACATGGTAAGACTGTAATGTTGTTCTTGTTTACTAATCGTTAAGCAATCGGAGTCCAATTTATAGCCAGGTAAACGTAGTCAGTAAGATCAGTCCAATAAAAAAGCCGGGTCAGAAGAAAATAACAGAGAGCACACCAAAAACGCACAGTCACTTCGCACAACGACAAAAGACTGCGTCATGTAATTGCGACATGACATGGCGTCATCGACAGGCACTGGTGTTGCCAGCAACATACCACCTAAATTGTACCTAACATCAATGATTTTTCTATTTGATTATTTTTTGTATTTTTATACCTAGTTAGTTAAAAGAATAATAAATAAATGTTTTATTATAATCACAACGTGGTTATTAATTTATGGTGATATTTCTTCACAAGTCATCATTGTATTCGATTCTACTTATCAGCTTTCGATTTTTAGAGTAACATCCCTAGTGTTTAAAAAGAAAAATGGTTAACTGACGTAACCTTGTAACGACGTTCAGTTCTTTAGATCAGAAATTGTTTATTATATTTAGAATGGTTTATTAATGAAAGCAAATCGTAAAATTACTCGTATCGGTCATTATTACAATAAATATGTAATCGTAATTGAAAAAAGGTAAGCAATTGTGCAGTTCTAACAAAACGAAAAAATATGTTATTTTATGCCCGCCGTTACAAGGTTACGTTGTTGAATATTTGATGAATTGTCAAATGTTACCTATTAAAATGACTCCACTTTAGGAATTGACACTATTGACAGCTCACTCCACGCTCACTTCACCTAAGTTTTCACAGTGAAATGGATACAGAATCGCACTGCTGTAACATGCCCGATTTCTGAGATAACCGATAGCTAGGACAAAGATCACCAGTTCTTTCATCTTAACTGGGGAGAATTTCACCAATAAAACTAAATACCAGGGCAATTGTACACATTGATACTATCGTAGTAAGCTCCTATACAAAATAGACGAAAAAATAAGGAAAAAAAAACAAAACAAACAATTTTCTTTTTAAAAGCTCATCAAATAGCTTTGGACTAAAACATAAATAAAGTTAGAAAACTTATAAACGGTGGTAAAACTATCAAAAACACACACTTATTTTTCTCGAAACAAAAATAAAATAACTGATCATAGTACGAGTATTCTCGCAAAGAATCTAGAATTCTAGAGTCTAGTTTATCGGAACCGGTTTGCCTTTTATTACCCTTAATAAAGACTAGCGCGCCATGTTTTTCTGCACCCAATGACATAATTGATTTCGTAGCAATTTGTTTCTTTTTGTCACAGTAATTTTATTGTAATCGCTGAATAAGTAGAATATTCAGTTGGCGTAGTTTGAAGCGTGAGAAATGTGGGAATCTTTTGACAAAGACCAAAGTTATATAACTTATCTTGATGACATAATATTTGGAACAGCAACAATGGGTACTGTTACTGTTAGCCTGTATCATCCCACTGCTGGCATCCCAAGGCCTCTCCCTGTGACTTCCATCTCTTTCGATCCAGGGCTAAAGTGGACCACTAGTCATTTGTTTTGTCCAGCTCGACCCGCCATATTCTAGGGGTCTGCCGCGTAGTTGTTTTGGCCTACAGCTTATTGGACATACGGCAGCCGTTGCCAGACATGTCCCACTTCAGCTTAGCGGTTTTTTTTCGCAACGTCAGTAATCTGTGTTTTGGAGCGCAGTGTGGTGTTGGGTATATGGTCTGTCAATTTGACGCCTAGAATACTGCGCTCCATTGCACATTGGCAAACCTTGAGTTTGGACTTTCAAATATTTGTCAAAGACCAAATTTGGGATCCATAGGTCAGAATGGAAAGGATGCACATGTCCATAATTTTTCGCTTTAAATAGTGTCAAAGGCAGATTTCCTAAGCTCTTTCATGGACCAGTACCTCTTCCAGGCATTTTCGGTTCGACATAAGACTTTCTTGTCTTGTCTATTGTACCTACTGTGTACTTGGGTAGTTGGCAAATATTACATGTTTTGTTTATTATAGTGCTTAGTAAACATAACATGACTTAGGTATTTGTCAACTGCCTTTGTTTTTTTGCGTTCCATTCTATGCATAGACGCAATAGACAAGTCACTAAATAATCATAATAATGAGACACGGACACACCGATTAGATCCAGTAGTAAGAATAAACGAGACAAATATAATTTCTATCTCATTTGCGTATGCAAACTTTTTGTCTGTGCCCAGTGATTGGGCAACAACTGGGGCTCAACAAATGTCTGTGACGGTACGATTTATTTGGAAATTTTAGGTACCCAACTACATTAGATAGTACAGTCAGTTATAGCAATTAACTTTTGCATAAATTATTGATTTTTTTAGAATACGAATCGATAGAATTTTATAATTCTTTTATATTTTATTTATTTGAGCAAAGTAAATAAAATATAAAAAGAATTGTAATATTCTATCGAATCGTATTTTAAAAAATCTCAACCATTTATGTAAATGTAAGTCAGTTAATTGCTATAATTGAATGTACAGACGCCAGCACATCAAGCTACCCGAAACTGTCAAATTTTCCCAATCGACTTTGAACCTTATTCTTTAGCCATAAAGTTGAAAGTCTATTAAAGAAATTTGACAGATTGTAGTAGCTTGATGTGCTGGCGTCTATACCAGCACCCTAATTGCGTGACACACAATCAATCTGAATCATTTTGAAGGATATTACTAATCCATTGCTACATACTCGTATGTTCGAAAAATTTGTTTGCTCAACAGCGTAAATAACGCAATGAATGTTGTTGAAACTGTCACAATGAAAGCTATTGCTACTGCGGTGCTATACTTAGGTGAAGTGAGCGTGGAGTGAGCTGTCAATAGTGTCAATTCCTAGCAAAAACAAACTCACTTCACCTAAGTTTTCACGGTGAGATTTTTACAGAATCGACCGGCTAATAGTGTGTTACGCACTTACCCTGCTGTTTACATGTGACTTTCAAAAACTATCTCATAACTTCATACGCTGACAAGTGACAGCTAATCATACAATAATCTAGGTAAGTACTTACCTATGTACGATTCTAGCAACGTTGATTGATCCAACTGACAATGAAATTCAGGTTGAAAATAAACGATGTAGGTACAGACGCCAGCACAACAAGCTATTACAACCTGTCAAATTTCTTTAATATATTTTCAACTTTATCGCTAAAGCGTAAGGTTCAAAGTTGATTGGAAAAATTTGACAGTTTCGGGTAGCTTGATGTGCTGGCGTCTGTACTTACCTATTTTTACATTCTAATAACGCGAGAATAGCCGTTGTAAAAGAAAGTAAAACAGATTATACTGTTCGATACGGCAGCAATTGTAATTTAAATATACAAATGGTCATAAATACAGATTCACTCAACTTTCAGTAGCTTTTACGGTTTTGTCTGTAAATTAATTTGTGTCAAATTCAGTGTGAAAGTAAATCATAAATTAATCAATGAAGCTCACAATTGTCGTCATTCGATATGGGAGTACAACCGAGTACAGTCTCGGTCTCAGAAAGATGTAAACGAGGTTAAGAATTCGTTTTATTTTCTTCTACCCTTGGTTTGGTCCATGGAGCATTGGTCCATGGGGTGGCCCAGTGGTAACGGCAACGACTTACGAGTTGTAGATCGTGGGTTCGAACCCAGTAAAGCGCTTTACTTTCTGGGAATAATTTCATCACCACTGCTCTCAAAACGGTGAAGGAAAACATCGTGAAGAAACCGGCATGTCCTAGAACCAAAAATTCGAAGGCATGTGTCATCTACCAACCCGCACTGGGCCCGCGTGGTAAGTAGATCATTATTGCCCACTCCCTCTCGAAGAGAGGAGGTCTGTGTCTGTGTCCGGGAATTATTGGTATAGTATTGGGAATATTATAGGCTGATGATGCTTGGTCCATTATATTATACATCATCTAGCATTTGCCCGCGTTGTTGTCGGAAACTATCGTACAGTACCCGGCGATAAATATTGCACATCGACCTATTCGATCCTATCGATTTTATACAAAGAATAAAAATAATTATCAAAAGAAGCAAATCATAATTGTTTTAACAGCGCCTAATAGATACCGTACTGTTTGTATTTCGTGAGACAGAGATAACGCTCTACGAAGCCGAAATTAGCCGATTGTCTCTTTCCAAAGGTCGATGTACAATATTTATCGCCGGGTACTGTACTACCGGGATAAGAAGTATCCTATCCCTTATCCCAGGATATGGTCTATCTGTGTGTTATATTTCATCGAACTCCGCTTAAAAACGTAACAGATAGACAGAGTTACTTTCGCATTTATAATATTAAAACACAGATTGGTTAGATACTTAATTGTAATTACGAATTATGTAACACCGATTATAGACATGCAAATGATTTCTTGTCGATGGGTACCAACTTTTTGAGGCTGACTGTACCGCTCTGCCGATGCCCTGGCACGGCGCAGCGCAATGGCCGAGTCTTTTGCTCGAGTGCGTTCACCCCTGCGCTTGCGATTAATTTGGCGCATCACTGTTTCCTCAACCTCATACGCTATCTACGTATGTACGTTTATTTTTCGTATCTACATTATTAATTGAATAGATAAACGCTAAAGTACTTTATAACCCAATTAAAATCTATAAAATAAATCACGAACTAGATCAAGTAGGTTTAAAAACATCCGATTTATTTATTTGCGTTGAAACTAATGCTGTAGTAAACATTAGTACGTCTAGTAAAATCTTATAGAAGAACAACAGATGTGAGCTATTCACGAACTTTATCTAAACCTGGTTTGAAAATTCTAAAATACACACGTTGTTCAGAATTCGGAGTAGAGATGAACTTTTTACCGTAGGTAGGTAGGTACAGACGCCAGCCTGCACATCAAGCTACTATAATCTGTCAAATTTCTTTAATAGATTTTCAACTTTATCGCTAAATCATAAGGTTCAAAGTTGATTGGGAAAATTTGACAGTTTCGGGTAGCTTGATGTGCTGGCGTCTATACGTATTCTGCAGTCAGCCTATCGCAGTCCACTGCTGGCTTCAATCTTATTGATCGAAGATTGCTGGACATAGACCTAATTTACCGTTGAGTTAATCATATCAAATCCCATTGGTGAAGGATTTTTCAGTTATTGGTTTTTGTCTTTTGCTAAAATACCAATCAAACCAATCCAAATCCAATCCCAATCTCTTTGGTTATACCTACGTAGTGCAGCGAAAAAAAGAAAAACACGGACTGTCTTCGCCTTATTCTGATTCCCTTTTATGATTCTGCTAAATTGGCGTATCTAGGCCCCTTGTTCTCCGCCCTCCACATCCAGTCTGTCCCAGCCACCTTCTTAACGGCCGCGAATCATATTTAAATCATTATACAACCTGATACTGACCTGCAATTAAATATGAAAATTAGATTTTCACGGGCTACTCTGTCGCTTTCGCCCTAAAGTCGGCGGTCTATCTAGCTGGGTAGCGTCCCACCCTAAATAAAAATAAATAAAAAGTTTCTTTATTAACTTAAGTTGTACAAAAACACTTATCTAAACACTATGCAGCGTTACAACTAAGGGATAGAGAGATTTCGATGAACTCTGGCACCCAAAGTAAGATTTAACTTGTGTTTAGGGTGCCAGCGTCCTCGCCTATAATTAATTGAACAAGGTATATCAGTACCCTACGCTTGCCGATACGCTGTCTCGTCTGCTCCACCGGCCATTGGTTTACGTAACACGATTTCTAGTAATGAATTCTATGCGAGTAGGAGACGGTCGTATCACTGTCTCAAAGTTATCTGAAATTCTATTAACTGCCGTGTCCCATGTCCCGAAAAAGTAATCATGTTCTTGGACGTGTCTTTGATACAGATCAGGGTGCTTACTCTTCAATTTAATTCCGATAGATCGACATTGGAATTGTGACGTTTCGTACTCTTGAGTTCGATGCTAGCGCCAAATGATTTTTAGATTGGGTGTCCATTTTGGAGAACTAAGTGGAATTGGGTTCGGGCTTGGCGTGGGGTAATTGTTGACAATATTGTTTTCAAGAGTACCGAATCACGTGACTGTAAAATTAACATTGGAATCATATTGGCATCTCATTGGAATTAAAATTAGTTTGGAGAGTAAGCCCCCTGAGGAGCGTTTCTCATAATTTTAATAACGTTTACAGTCTGATCTGTCTCAATCTGTCAAAAATCTAGTTTCCCTACATTTTGACAAGTTTTTGACATTTGTTTGTCGCCGAGATGAGACGACTGTGACAAGATTTTGAACGTTTTTACGAGAATTGGGCTTCAGTTTGGTTCATGAACATTTTGTGACCTAATTTATTTACTAGTCGCAGTCCTTTTTACCCGACTACGCAACAGCAAGGATAGGGTTATGTTTTTGACGTGTTAAGGCTCGTACACACAGGCGCGACGCGACACGCGACACAAAGGCACCGCAAGTCGCGCAACGAACGGTGCCTTTGTGTCGCGCGCGATTCGCGTCGCGCGTCGCGCCTGTTTGCAGGAGCCTTTATTCAGATAGTAATAATAAAGTTGTAATCTGTGGAAAACGTAGTGTAAAGTATATTTTGTTGTCAAGTTTATTGTTATTTCCATTTATTTTTAATATACTACTGTTTGATTTCCTTACAAAATAAAAAGTAAAAATAATATACATATGTAGCTATGTATACAGGGTGGCGGGGACATCATCGCGAAAACTGTAATTACGAATTCAGCACATGATTCTAGACCCCTAGCGTAGAAATTTTTCGTCCGTTATCATTTAAAAAATCTGATGTTTCATAGAAAAGTGCAATACTTACGCGGTCAAAATGTATGGCCATTTTTTTTGTTTAATCCACGAAAACTTACATCGCAGGGGGTTCAGAATCATGTACTAAATCTATGGTAACAGGTTACGCGTCGATGTCCCCGCCACCCTGTATTTGTATCTTTCCCTCGAAGCATTCTAACTGCTGGATGGATTTTCATAAATGAGGTGTCCATCGACTAAGATTTATATGCGATCCGGAGTTATTACAATATAAGCCAATATAAGGTACCTACATTTATAGCGTGAACCAATTAACAATGCACAAAGCAAATCGTTGCAGTGCTATTCTTGCAAAGAGGTCGCTATTCACTCTTGTTTTAATGCAATACGTTAGTTCTAATGCCCGGTTTCTCGAACGAAAACCAACACAAAAGTTACTTGTGATTGGTTGACTAAATTATCAACAGCCAATCGGATCACTTTACATGCGTTTAATTTCGACCCAGAAACCGGCTGATAGTTACTCGCACCTTGTCGACCATTAATATAGTTCTTATAATTATTATCATCGAAGTAATCATAAATAACACAATATGATCGCCTGCATGTCCCAAAAGGTTAAGCAGAAATGCACCTGTAGCAAACCCATATTTCGTCAGAACATATAAATTCGTCAAAATTCATAAATAAGTCATATTTTAACCTACAGTTTTTCCCTTCCAGAACTGCGGACCTACTCGCTTGCTCAACTAAACGAAATATTCATGGAGTTAGAAGTACTCATCCGCGAGTTTTCCGAGACTTTGATCGCCGAGCTGGCTCTCCGTGATGAACTGGAATACGAGAAGGAACTCAAGAACACGTTCATATCTCTGCTGCTGGCTGTTCAGAATAAGCGGCGCCAGTACCATATTGAGAAGAAGAAGAGACCGCTGCCGCCTAGGTCACCCAATTTGGGTGGTAGCCATTCTGAGTCAAAGGTGAGGATGTTTTTTTTTTCTAATTTTTGGAATAGATTTTTTGATGCATCATCTCTCAGTGAATCGGAGATCGGTCAAAGTTAAAGAACATTGGAAAACCAAAAATATAACGACCATTAAATTCAGATGGATAAATAAATAAATCGTGAGATGGATAAATAAATAAATCGTGAGATGGATAAATAAATAAATCGTGATATGGATAAATAAATAAATCGTAAGATGGATAAATAAATACATCGTGAGATGGATAAATAAATAAATCGTGAGATGGATAAATAATTAAATCGTGAGTTGGATAAACAAATAAATCGTGAGATAGATAAATAACTAAATCGTGAGCTGGATAAATAAATAAATCGTGAGATAGATAAATAAATCTTTGTTTTTGGCATGTGCTTGGAAAAGCTGAAGAAAAGTGCAGTGGCAAGAAATCGTGGATATGAGAAGGGGCTGGCATTACCATCAATGGCAAGTACATAACTCACCTTCGTTTTGCCGACGATATCGTAGTCATGGCTGAGACTATGGAGGACCTCAGTACAATGCTCGGTGACCTCAGTAGAGCCTCCGAAAGAGTGGGTCTTAAAATGAACACGGACAAAACGAAGGTCATGTCAAATGCCCATGTAACACCCACTCTCATAAAGATCGAAGATCTATCGAGATCTATCGATCGAGCTACACTCGAAGTCGTGGACGAGTATGCTTATAGGATATGGGAATCAGATAGTTATTATGCCACTCTCATGTTTAGTACCTACTTACTTCAAAATCTGTCTGTATGATACATTTTTTTATTTACCTATCTACTTGTTCTACAAATCCATTTCTTGAATTACTTAAGTACCTACCTATTTAAATACTAATTTTATAAAATTGTATAAATGACTAGAAATCTCTACAAAAAGTGGTTATAGTGACAAACAAACAGAGAAAGTCCCTTGTTACGGATAGTTGAGCCCACGAGTTGAGCTTCTGTTCCGTCTCGTCGACTGTTCGTGATCGGCTAACAATCTGGAACTAATCGATTATTTTGTGACCTTCCTTGAGCCAGAGAAATTATACTTTACCACGTTTAGCTTGAAATAGTATCTATTAATTCTTATTTTTTGGTATGTCTTATGGTGAGGCCACACTGCAGTGGATATAGATAGGAAAGAAAGAAAGAAAAATGTTTATTGGTAAGAGAAAGATATTAGTATTTTTTATATGAAAATGGCTCATAGATACCTAGGTGAGTAAAGCTTACGAAAGCAACAAGACACAGATACATATAAGTTTTATTATTATTATGGCTGTTCTGTGTACAGTTTATAGAATTTTTAATCTATACAAAAAAATATTTGACCCATCTCGAGGCTATCGTTAGGCGGTTGGATTAAGGGACTGATTCAGAAGACAGTACTACCTCGATACTACTCGCATCGTGAGGAGGTTTCTGTCTCTGGAGCCCTAACCACCGGTAGCTTGGACTCTGCTCCTGACACCGGCAAACAAAAACTTTTTATCTTTTTAAATGTATTTTATAACTTTTTTCAGAAATATTAAAAATATATTAAATACATATGGAAAAAAAATTACCCATCTATTATCATAATCTTCCAATTTTTATTTTTTGTTTGTTTTCTATTGGATTTAATTAGCATACTTATTTGTAATTTTTTATGTTCCAGTACTTGACTACAGTGATACCGTTCCACCTAGACAACGGACCCCCAGACAACCAGTCGCTCCAAGTGCTCATTAAGAGTAAGTTTTATTTAAGTATCACATACATATATAAACTTCCCCCCTTATCCCACGGGGTGACGGGGTAGGCATAAATTACTGAACGCCATCAGGTACGATCCTTACATACTACTTTCATTTATTAAATAGCCGTAGGTATTTAATTTGTGGTAAAGTAATTACAATAATTGATGCTACCACGGAAATTAGTTGTTGGACTAATAATTAAATTCGATATTAGTATTTCCCCAAATATAATTTTGTTTCTCATCGATCACTCATTGATCTATCCATAACTAATCAAACTGTTTTCTCCTATTCCAGTTCTAAAGGCGATCAACGAGGACAGCCCGACCGTACCGACGCTATTAACAGACTATATCCTCAAGGTGCTGTGTCCAACATAAACACAACGCCACTCTAGCCAATTGAATCTAAAACAATTGAACACATTCAATATTTCAACATTTGCACTATACACGTATAACAGGTTCTAGGCCATATCATTGTCTACACAGATACTTTTGTCACGGAATAGATAGGTGCAGAAGGTAAGCTCCATACGACGACCCAAAACAGGCGCACGCACATATAGACGCGTACGTACGGTGATCTCAACGTAAAATCATTTGTTTATTTGTGTTTGGGTGTTTGTTTTGCAATGTAACTCTTATCTCTGTAAGGTAAGGTGTAAATTAGAATGATGGCCGAGAGTTATACCAAACCCACGGCAGTAATTCTAATTTATACTTTATAATAATGTTCTAAAAGTTGCATTGGAATGACTTACGAATAGTTTACGTCATTCAAATTTAATCGTGAATGCAGTGCGCTCGCACTCGCTGTACAGAAACATTGGTCTATGTGCGGGTGCGTTTTCGTTCGTTGTTAGAAGCCGACCATCTTTACTCCTCTATTTTGTACTTTTGTTGACTTAGAATAAATTTATTAAATAGGTGTTTTCGGTGGCACTCAAGATAGAACGACTTAAGGTGCTGCCACACTATCGTTAATCGATACTATTAAAATCACGTGACTGTAAAATAAAAGCATTTAATTGATATTAAATTGACACTGATGTTTATATCATAGGTATCGAATATTAACTATTGCTGTTGCTCATTACATTTGCAATTGACTAAAGCACCTTTATCGAACTGTCTATAAAACTCACATTTCAAATAGAGTAAATTATTCAATAAATAAAAATATTAATGTTAAATTATTCATCTTGTATATGCATTACTTAATAGAAAACACATTTTACAAGACAATTGATATCCTCTTCTTTTTATTTGCAATGTTATGTTGAATTAATAATACAGCTCGATGTAAACCTTTTTGGCGGCTCGGAACATGAGGCGAGTCGCTACGCAGTAACACATGCGCGTGTCAGCGGGGGAGGGGCGCGGTACTGCGTAGCGAGGAGCGCAATTCAGGGCCTACTCTCTAAGTCCTTCAACAAAGATACAGGCCCGACCGAAACGAATTCAAAACTTTGGACTGAACCCTACACCATATTAATTAACTTTTTGGACGGGTAAAAACACATCAGGAAGTAGGGACACCTGTCAAATCGTTGTGTCAATCATTCTTGGATCGGGCCCAAAACTAATCTTATTTTCGTAGATGATACGGAGTAGGAATTGCTCGTAACTTCGGATGCCGTGCATAGGGAGGGAGTAGACCTTCAAAGCCGCCATGAAGTTTGACGCGTACTATAACAGCATTAAAATGTATCAAACAAAAATGTTGTTGTTCTGTTGAACTGTTCAAGTCATTGCCATTACAACAATTCTTTTGGTGGTTAATTCCAAGTGTAATATATATATTCAACTAAATATGTCTTTATTTGCATAAATGAACTGTGATATCATTAAGATAGTTTAATTAATGCTTCCTTTTAAGATTTACCTACGTAATTATTTGTTATTTTAATTATCTCTCAAACATTTTCAAAGTATTTATTTTAGTGTATATTGTCATATTAAATCAATTGTCGCCGGCAGAATGTGAATTCAAATGTAAATATTTAAAAAATATAATATGTAAAATTGAAAAGTGGAATTGTCCTCTCATATGAAACGTTTAGCTAATATAAATTAAGATATATAGGTACTCAGAAGAGGCTTGTAAATAGTGTTTAAATATCAGCTTTTAGGATTCGTTGCTTAACTTTTATTTTAACTATTGACTTTAAATCGTCATTTTTTATTATAAGAACATCGAATTTTGTTTTTATTTTATTTTACGGGCTAGTGTCAAAGATTTAAATCGTTAGATTCGCCCTACCGCGTCAAAAGATAGTTGCGTTTCTGTTTCGTTTTGACACGCAATGATGCAGTGACTTGACTTGATTGTCATGGAAATTGAATTAAGTGTGAGCTCATTCTTCTCAGTATAATATGGTCACTTTTTGGCATGACTACGTACGAAGAGGGCAAATCTAGCGATTTAAATCTTTGGCTAGAGTTTAGCTTCCTAGTTATAGTGTGCCCGAAATAAACCAGCTAATTATGAATTTTAAGTAATTCCATTAATCATGAAATTTTAAGTAGTCGTATAACAACGTTAGGTTAAGTTGTATCTCTAGTCTCAACATGTAGTAGTCATACATTTGTTATTATTTTTAAACACAGCAGGGAGCTTGAATGTTCATTAAAGTGTAATAATAATAATAAATAATCGCATGATATTAAGTATGTAAAATAACTAATGTTGTAATTTCAAATACATTTTATTGTATGTATTGAATTTGTTTGCAAAATTATGTATGGCGAATGCTTCAGTCGCACATTTTAATTACGAATAGTGCAACTCACTGACTTGTTGTGCATAATAAAATGTTGGACGAATGGACTGGACAAGGTACCCAATGGGATAAGAGCTCTGACAAACAAATATATCTTCATACACTATTAAAAATCTACTTTATTAATGGAAATAATGACAGTTCTAAAAAGAAATTACAAAACGTTTTGTGAGTCGATAAAAATAAAATGTGTCTAAAATATAATTGATTTATTGATTTATTTTTTTCGGCTAATGCGCTGATGTGGCATTACCATTATCAAAAGTAAAAAATCTAATGTCATGTATGAATGTACTGTTTAACTACTTAAATATTTAAAGCAAGATCGTAATAAATGTTGCCTATTATTGTCTGTATGCCTGTCTGGCTTGAGAGAGGATATAGTTTTCGTGAACACATTGTAAGTACCTGGTCGAAATAAAGGAGCTTGAATGATAACCTCTACTTTATTTACCTACCTACAGTACGATTCTGTAACCATCTATTGTAACCATCTCACCGTGAAAACTTAGGTGAAGTGAGCGTGGAGTGAGCTGTCAATAGTGTCAATTCCCAGCAAAAACAAACTCACTTCACCTAAGTTTTCACGGTGAGATTTTAACAGAATCGACCGGCTGGTGCCGTATTATGACGGTTCACTGCCATCATGATTCCAGTGTAAGAGAGTGACGGAGCTATACATGACCGATAGCACCATCTCTTTTTCGCACTAAAATCATCATGGCACTAATACTTCGTAATACGGCCCCTGAACCCTAATTTTAATTTTCTGTTTCCTTTTATTGGACAAATATTGGGTAAGTCTGCTA
The DNA here is from genome assembly GCA_927399505.1 of Luperina testacea. Lineage (NCBI taxonomy): Eukaryota > Metazoa > Arthropoda > Insecta > Lepidoptera > Noctuidae > Luperina > Luperina testacea. Next base: position 7,307,114 of record OV656768.1, on the reverse strand, counting down.
GTCCACCAAAATATGAAAATCAAGACTTACCTAACAAACATTTCACAATTACCTGCATATTTATATCTGTCTAGTGACCCGCCCCTGCTCCGCATGGTTTTTACGCCTTGACAAAAAATGGATGTTTCTTTAATATACATAAGTTTAATATTAATGTTTTATAAGTATACACATAATCCTTCCGGAATAAATTTCTCTGAATTATGGTGAAAACCGGACAACCAAACAAAAACAGATATTTTCAACTCGTACTTCAAGTAAACAAACTTAACAGCGGTCGTTGACCTCCCCAAAAAAAACAATAAATCTATTTTTATTTTATATAATCGTGTTGAGATATCGATACCTTTCACGTTTGCGGAGTTTCGCTATTGTGGCACTTTTTGAGCGGATTATGCGGTATGCCATGCATTCCTGCGGTAGCTGCAACTCTTGTGCACGTGCTAAATGCAATATCTGAGACGTATCATTCATTGATCACCAGACCAATTCATTAAAATATAATCATTAATGACAACACGTGGTTTTAAAGCGATTTGTCGAAAAAAAATGATAACAAGTCGCAAGATATTAAAGATAGAAGAAGTTCCAGTAAATAGACGAATTAAGACAAGAAAATAAATCAATTACGATTGGCGAGTTTAATCTTATCGTTGGATAAAGACAAAGCAATAATAACACGTTAGTTTATTAATGTGTGTAAGTACGTTAATTTAATTTAGGTAGGCTGGAAAGTTGGCGAGACATAAAAGATTACAAAAAATGTTGTTTTTTCATACAAAATAAAACTGTTATTTTCTAATTAAAATGGAATGTATAGGTAATACGGGCTGGTGTCCGCAACTCCACGTCAATGCGCGTATTTTGGGTACGGAAATGTAAATGGAATGTATTTATGGTCGGTCTCTTGAAATTTATAAGTATTGACGAATGAAATTGTTGAAGCTGGTGACGCGGGCGAAGGCCGAGGGGAAGCCGAGCTGGCAACCGGCAGAAGCGACGAAGGAGCTGATACCGATCTGAAAATATAAAACACAACTTTAAGGTAGTGGTCACATTAGGTAAGCAAAAAGTGTGCACGGAGGGGTTGTTAAAGCGGTGTTAAAAAATGGGCACATTGAAAAAGTCTCCGAAGAAAAGCAAATTGAGAAAGAAATACGTCGATTGCATATTATTGGGATAGTTTTTAGGCTTACCGCATCCTTGTGAACTCAAGCCAAATTTCCATACTATGACCACACTATCTGTCGCCGTCAATTTCACTTTCTATCCGTTGTATGTAATGCACTTACCAAAGTGGGAGTTCCGAATTGGTTTATAACGAGGGGACCGCCGGAGTCTCCACCGCATACGCCGATGCCGCCAGCACCGTTGGTGCAGAGCGTGCTCGAAACCACAAAATTGTTTCCGAAGACCATTTGGCACTGAAGCAGGCTGATCACTTGCAAGCTAACATGGCTCACGATCGTCGACGCACCCGCTTGCTCTGCAGGATAGAAAAGGTTTGAGTATTGAAGCATGATGATTGTCACATGAGCTTCGAATTTGATTAATTTTAAAATAAGAAGACAACTTACGGTCGCTAGTTCTGCCAAAGCCAGCGGCAACTGCCCAGTTTCCAACGAATTGATTCCATAGATCATTATTAGAAGGAAGGGCTATTGGCTGGATACCCACTGAAATTTAAAAAAAAATGCTCAAAACTAGAACAGTAGAACTGCTTCTATTTCGCGGATACACTGTACATCCCAGAATAATAAACTGTATGCCCATCTTTCCGTTGATATTGTCCTATAGGATAAAAATATATAATCCATCGGAATTACAATCCCGATGAACTAAATATTTTATATTTTTGGCCCATACAAGTATTTTACATGGCAAAATTAGTATGTATACTTAATCTCATTTTGATGTCAATAACAAAATAATCAAATCTATAATGAAAGCCATCTGTAATCTTCCCGGATTATATAAATTTAGATTACTCACTGCTGAACTGAACATGAGAAGGCAGCAAGATCATGGCAATATCGTTGTTAAAGTTGTGCGGTGTGTACTGAGGGTGCATCACAACGTTAGAGGTAGCGATGCGGATGCCACCAGTGAACAGAAAATTGGAGCCAAGAATTACGGTGAACTGCCACGCCTGCATGCGACCGTCGGTCCAGCAGTGAGCGGCCGTCACCAGCCGGTTGGCGGTCAGGAGTGATGAGCCGCATACTGAGTTACCGGAAGTACCGACCAGACTGATCAGCAAGCCAGCCTAAGCAAAAAACATAAAAATTTAATACGAAGGTTCATACAAATTATGTCAACAATCACCTTCCAGTATGTCTATACATAGGTTCCGTTGACTTTTTAATCTTTCTAACTTTATACAATACCAATTCATATGTGTCTGAAATCTGATTACTTCATTGGTTAGTTAGACTTCAATGGTTTTAGGTAAGATAAAAAAAGAAAATGGTTAAGTATATGAATTGAACAATTTAATATTTTAATAGAGCGTACTACAAGTGTATCTGAGACCACGCGTGACCGCTACCTGTCGTCAGCGGTAGCCACTAGTGGTCAGCCCAGACTTCCCATATATTTAAGTGGCGAGTTTCCACCACCGGCCGCCTCTCGCCAAAATAATGACTGTTTCTGACCACTCGTGGCAATCGCGAGATTCCTAATCTTTTACCCATAAACCTACGTATTGATATGTATACTATATCTAAAATTTCCCACAAATCATTACGCAAAAAATGTGAAGCAAGTAATTACATTTTTTGAAGTGAAAACTTCTTTAGCGGCGTTATACACTTTTTTTGTAATGGGTAAAAAATGTTAAACTCGCGTCAGGACACGTGACCTGATCGAAAATTCGTAAGACGGATGGCCGTAGCCGGTACCGCGCGTGTTTTGTTTATAAGACGATTAACAAAATACACCCGTAATTGTTCAAGTTTTCACTTCTGTCGGCACTCCCGGAGTGCCACTTTTTTTTTAATGGTGTTTGGGCGATAGCCGTTAAATGTTAAAGTAAAAATGAATTAAGTAATCATAGTGACTTACGAAGTAAGGATGTGCGTTGGCAGGAGCGAGAGCACCACCAACAACCCTGTCATTTAGAGCGGCTTCGGCCAAGGTGTGTGTGCTATTTCTAGCTATAATATAGGATTAAGGGTGACTTCTTTATTTCAATAAAAAATGCGGATATATTAAATTGATCTATTCTTGGATAGAGCTTAAAGTGAAGTAGTTCAAAAAATGGTAGTTGAAACTTAAAAGCTAAACATGGAGTATCAGGATTGGTTACACAAAAAGCAACGCGATTGGTTGATGAAGATGACGTGGTTTAGCTGCGTTCATAAGCTTGAACATCCTCCCCGGCCTTGGAAGTGGTAACTTTCAAGCGACTCGAACCGGGCGATCCCGCTGCAGCTACTCATCTCGAATTGGCAAAGGGCAGATCTTGGAAAAAGCTCGTCGTGCGATGCCAGAAGCGGTTTGGATATCGGCAACCCTGGCCACTCCATCCTTGCCTGGAAAAACGTCAACAATACGTCCTAAACCCCATTTTAGTGGAGGCTGATTGTCATCCTTCATAAGGACAAGCGTGTTCTTCTTCAGACAATCTTGGTTTTCTCTCCATTTGCCTCTGGTCTGCAGTTCAGAAACGTACTCCTTAGACCAGCGGCTCCAGAAGTGCTGACGGATTTGTTCGACCCTCTGGTAGCGTGTCAGGCGGTGCGTAGGCACGGCGGTGACGTCAGCGCAGACAGGTGCAGTCATCGGACGGCCAACCAGAAAATGAGCAGGGCTAAGAGGGAGATAGTCATGCGGATCTGTGGACATAGGAGTCAGTGGGCGGGAGTTCAGTATGGCCTCGACTTGTGTCAACACCGTGCTGAGCTCCTCGAACGTTAAGTGCGCATTGCCTACTACACGTCGCAAGTGATGTTTACAACTCTTAACCCCGGCCTCCCACAGGCCTCCAAAATGACTGGCGTAAGGAGGAATCATTTTAAATTTAATATTTTGAGCTGTGGCGTACTCTTTTATATCGTCAGAACAACTGGTAAGAAATTTGTTGAAATCATTCATTAAGCCAACAAAGTTCCTGCCATTGTCAGAAAATATTTCAGCCGGTTTACCTCGGCGTGAAATGAAACGTTTTAATGCTAATAAATATGCTTCTGAAGTGAGATCGCTGACCAATTCTAAATGTACCGCGCGCGTCGTAAAACATATAAATAAACAAACGTATGCTTTTACGGTTCTAGCACCTCTGCCCTTTCGGTTCAATACAAGCAATGGCCCAGCGTAATCTACGCCGCAATGTATAAACGGGAACCCATAATCTAATCTTTCCTTTGGTAAATCAGCCATTTTTGGTGTAACTATTTTGCCTCGCATACGTACGCACTTTACGCACTTATGACAGGTCTGACGTGCGAGATTTCTACCACCTAATGGCCACCACGCTTCCCTGATAGTAAACAATAACATCTGTGGACCTGCGTGCATCAACCGGTTATGCTCATATCGGAATAACAACAATGAAAGTTGATGTTTACCAGAGATTAATATGGGGTGTTTTTTATCAAAATCAAAGTTGGGACTATTTTTTAGACGACCTCCAACTCGAATCAATTTATTTTTATCGATAAATAAGTCTAACTTTGCTAAGTGAGTCTGTGTTTTGTTTACTTGTCCCTTTCTAAGAAGTGAATCGCGCGCATCGGGGAATGACTCACGCTGCGACAAGCTAGCGAGCATTGTCGTAGACTTGTTTAGTTCATATGTACTCAACGGCCCCTTCCACCGATCGTCTTTACAACGCGTGTTATGTATAAAGCGGAGTACATAAGCGGCAGCACGCTGCATGCGGTTATACTGAGAAAACCTGAAAAATGGAAATAAGTTTTCTTCAGTTGTTTGACGGGTAAGAAGTGTGTGTGCGTCGTGACTTTTGAGCTCAGGTAAATTTTCTGTCGATATTTTTATGCGTGTTTCTTCACTTAAACTATCAAATTTAGGGTCATGCAAAAAATGTGGCCCTGACCACCATAAATTGTTGACGTTCAGTGCATCTACACTTTGACCTCGCGACACTAAGTCGGCGGGGTTATCTATACCACTAACATGTCGCCACGAATGGCCTTTTGTCAGTTCGTGTATCTCCCCGGCCCTATTCTGGACGTAGGTTTTTAACATGTTAGGTGGAGTTTGTAACCAACTTAATACAATAGTCGAATCCGTCCAGAATACGACTTTATCAAAACTAGATCGCAGCGAACCCCTGATTTTTTCATATAATCTTGCGCCCACCAGCGCCCCACACAGCTCGAGCCTAGGTATAGTCATAACAGGCTTTATAGAAGCGACCCTACCCTTTGAGCATAACAATCTTACTGTGACGGTGGATGCGTTATCAACCGTACGAACGTAGGCGCAGGTGCCATAGGCTGCTTGTGACGCGTCGGTAAATATGTGCAGTTCAGTGTTTACAGGGTGTTCGCACATCACAAACCGAGGTACTCGAATTTTATTGAGCATAAACAAATTATTAATGAACCGTTTCCAGACTTGCGTGACGTCATCCGGTAACGGTTGATCCCAATCGAGTTTAAGCAACCAACACTTTTGCAACAATATCTTTGCTTGTGTAATAACTGGACTCAATAAACCGAGCGGGTCGTAAATTTGTGATGCACCTGATAATATTGTGCGTTTAGTGATCGGTTTTGTGTTAAAATCAAACTGTGTGTGGAAATATAATTCGTCACAATGTGGGTACCATCCCAACCCTAACGTTTTGCTGTGTACATGCTCACCTAATGAGAAATCTTTTGCGTCATTGGGAATGTCTACACAACTGGAATCTGCATTGAAATTATACACCCATTTGCGTAGCGGAAAACACCCGGTATGTAAAACTTTTGCGGTATCATTACAGATCTGAATTAATGTACTTTTATCGTTGTTTCCACAAATTAAGTCATCAACGTAAAAGTCTTCGCGAATAGTCCGTGCCACATCAGGATCGTCACATTCCTGTGCTAATTGTTTCAGACACCTGCAACTAAGAAACGGCGCAGACGCGGTACCATATGTCACCGTGTTTAACTGATAAATACCTAAGGGATCTGACTTGTTTTCGCGCCATAAAATCAACTGAAGGTCACGTTGTTCTTTATCAATCAACACCTGCCTATACATTTTTTCTATGTCTGCGCAAGCTACATACTTGTTCTCTCGGAATCGCAGTAAAATAGAAATTAAATCACCTTGTATAGGTGGTCCGACGTACTGTAAATCATTTAACGACCTTCCCGATCTTGAAGCTGCGCTTGCATTATATACAACACGCAGTTTTGTTGATGTGGCATAAGGACGAAAGACGCCGTGATGGGGCATGAAATAATGCGGGGTTCCGTATGTGGTGATACGACTCATATGACCTAAAGTTTCGTACTCGTTCATAAATTCCGTGTACAACTTTTTATATTCTGGATAACGTTCCAGCCGTTTTTCCAAAGCATAAAAACGTCGTTCAACTTGTGCGAATGTATCACCTAACGTATCAGGTTCATATTTGAATGGTATGCGTACGATAAATCTACCATCAGCTGTGCGCTTCATGGTATTATGGAAATGATCCTCGCACGCACGCTCATCGTCGCTGCGTGAGTCAGCTGATTTGGTGCTAATGGGTAACTCTTCGAGCTCCCAGAAGCTGCGGACTTGTTTATCTAAAGATTGAATATCTATAGATTGCGTGAAATTACAATTTACACGATTAGATTTTTGCGGGTAATCTAAAACAGAACCTGAAATAATCCACCCTAACTTTGTGTTAATAATGTAAGGGCCATTATTTAGTTTTATTTTCCCTTCAGTCAGCAGGTCCCAAAATAGATTCGCACCTATTAAAATATCAATCTTTTGGCTTTCATTGAAAGTGGGATCGGCTAACACAATATTGTCGGGTAGACTGAACTTTTTCCGTGGCAAAGTAAAGTTTGGCAAATTGGAAGTAATTCCGGGTAAAACTAAACATTGTACATGTGTGGCAAATGTTTTATCCAAAGAACGCAGTTCTATATTGCAATACTTTGTGCACTGCGTCACGGAATAAGCTACTCCTTGAACATTTTGAGTGGATTTTATTAATTGCACGTTTAATTTGTCACATAACGATTGTGTAATGAAACATCTATCGCTGCCGTTGTCTAAAATTGCGCGTACTTGGTGTAAATTACCTAATTTATCAGGTATTTCGACTAGAGCAGTAGATAACAACACAGATTCATATTGCTCGGGCGACGATTGCGCGTTTATGTCTGGGTGAGCATTATTTACCTGGATTGAATAGCTTTGTGACTGTGCGTGTGTATGTGACGTATTGGAACTAGAGGCGGGGAGATCCACAGCGGTCGGCACCTCAGCTACCGAGTGCAGGGCGACCGAGCGGTTGTGTTCTTGGCTCCCGACCACAATATCACATATTAATGAATTATGTTTTTTCTCACATCTTCTGCACGGACCGTACCTACACTCGGCAGCTGTGTGGCCGATACGGAAACAGTTCTCGCAAATTTCGTGCCTGCGTACCAGCTGTTTTCTGTCTTGCAAACCAAGATCGAGGAACTTTTGGCATGAATATAAAGGATGCGATGCATTACACATACAACACGTTCGTTTGCGAGATTGTTTGGTTTTAGTGTTAGTGTTGGTGTCCGGTTTTTGTGTAACTATGTTACAGTTAACCTTCTGTGTGGAAGAATTGTTTGAAGGTTTGTTTTGTGTTGAATTGACTTTGGGTGAACTGTGTGAGACGGAGTGTGAAAGTGTTTCTAACATATCTGCTTTCTGCCTAAGAAATTTCATTAAATTATCCAGTTTAATGCGTTTAGAATCATCCGTCACTGATAAAGAATTCTTATATTGTTCCCACTCGCGTTCAGTAGTTTGGTCGAGCTTGGAAACAACCATATGTATAATTAATATGTCCCAATGCTCGATACTTTCGCCGAGTAACTTCAAAGCGCGTAAATTTTTTAGGGTTATGTCAATAAGTTTCCTTATCTGCGGCGATGATTCTTTTGTGACTGACGGCATGGAAAATAAAGATTTGACGTGCTTCTGAGCAAGAAGTGTAGAATTATCGTAACGGTTGAGAAGTAATTCCCATGCCACAATGTAGTTATCTGCAGAAAACTCAACTGAATCGATCACTAAGCGAGCAGAGCCTTTTAATGATGATTTAAGGTAGTGAAATTTCTGTATTGTAGGAATAGATCGGCAATTGTGAACTAGGGATAAAAATATATCGCGATATTCTAGCCAGTGCTCGTATGAACCGTCATATTCAGGCAGAGATATAGTAGGTAGTTTAACAGACGACGTTTGAATTGAGTGGTTATCGGCTGATACATTTGAATTATCAGCTTCCTCATCTTCATTGTTAATTAAACATTGCGCTTTAGCTAATATTGAATAATATTCAGAATCAAAACTATCTCGTTCTTCTAATGCTTTTGGAATGTCTGTTTCGGACGTGGTTAATGTTTCAATTTTGTATTGAACGTCATCGAATAACGAGTATAGTTCTTGAATGCCAGAAACACGCAATTGCAACTCCGTACGCTGCCTAACAGTTAAAACGTTACCGTCTAGAGCTTCTACATGCTTTTTAAAATTAGTGAGAGTCCTTTTGATGTGACCTCTTTTATTATTAAGCTCTTTAATTTTCTCCTTAGCGTCAGTCATTCTGGAATGGTGTGGAAGTACTCACGATTAAACAGGTGCGCGATATTCACAGCAGCTGAAGCGGTGATTGAAGCTTCGGTATCAGCTTGAACGTGAAGTACGCAACCGACACGTAGCGGTCACGCCGTGGTCACGCAGAGGTGGCTCAACACTGGAATTTAGCACAAAAACCGAGATCACACAGGGGAATGGACAGGTTTTGGATATTCTGGTTGGCTCGTCTCACCAAATGCGCTGCGATGCTGCTGATGATGATTGACGAGGATCTTGCGTTGATCAATGCCCAACCGTCGTCGTCGTATATCCAAATTCTTGATCGCTGATGTCCGACTCGAAGGACCAAATTATGTGTGTGCTATTTCTAGCTATAATATAGGATTAAGGGTGACTTCTTTATTTCAATAAAAAATGCGGATATATTAAATTGATCTATTCTTGGATAGAGCTTAAAGTGAAGTAGTTCAAAAAATGGTAGTTGAAACTTAAAAGCTAAACATGGAGTATCAGGATTGGTTACACAAAAAGCAACGCGATTGGTTGATGAAGATGACGTGGTTTAGCTGCGTTCATAAGCTTGAACACAAGGCCTTCTCCTCAGCTACCCTGATCTTCTCAGCGGTAGGAATGCCGACTTCCTGATGGTACCCAGACCCAACTTCCACCAGCGCTGAAGCAGAAGCCACCAACGCCAAACCAACCAAGAATAGAGCATGCATTATATGAAAATTATTTTTTAAATTATATCTAACAAATAAAACATTTTGCCACTTTATATACCTCATTAAATCTGATCTAATCATTCGTAATCAATTGGTAATTGGTAAATTTACTTTAATTCAATTATAAACAAAAGCCGATTAGTGTTATCAAGACGGGTAAAACCGTTGGATATTCATATCTTACATACGGATTAAAGGTAAGTCAAAAATATTATGGAAGTTTTTCCCACATCCGTCCTACCTAGCTCAAACTACTTACCTACCGACTATAGATTTGAAGAGAACAATATTCTTTATACCCATGTGCATGAAATTCTGTCCGTTTCTTTGTTAGACCGGCTGACTTGTAAAACATTGGACATATAGAAGAAGGGATTTCAGTATTCAATTCTTTATAGTTCCAAATATGACAAATAAAAGTGTTAGATTTTTTGTCCTAAATTTTTTTCAGTTTGGGATTCGCCTAATATTTATGCGAAATGCGAATTGTGTCTGAAAAACAGTCACAAGGTACCTACGCCTATAATTTCGTCATTTATGATATTAGACCCATGGAATATTTGCCATGAACCTGTAAAAAAATCCTGGATACGGCTAATAATGAGCAATTTTTCATCGAATAGCCGTACCCCGCGTTCTAACAGAAGGATATCGTCGCGAAAACACCTGATCGTCGCGTTCATCAGTTTGGAAACCCTGTCGGTGTGACCACGCTTTTCGGTTCACTGAACAAAAAGAGACTTAAGCCCGCGATTGCTTTCTATTAGAATGTGGTCTTACCGTCTGTCATTCCTAGTCGCTACCAAATTTCTAATGGGGAAATTTGTAAGACATTGGTCGATAATTTTGACCTCGTCAGAATCCAAGAATATGTAAACAGAAACTAAAAGAGGTAGGTACGCGAACTTACAGATCGCTTATAATATGTAGGTAATAACGAATAAGTAGTCTAGCCATAGTATATATTATGACTTACGGCTGATTTTTCTAAGGCCATATAATTTTATCGGAGGAATAATTTTGCATTTTTGACAGTTCTTCTATACAAAACCTGAGACGTCAATTTTATTCCACGAATAAACATTATCTGTCGATTGAAAAATCAGTCCTTAGTCCAACTTGGGACTTAGTACGTGCTAGTCATTACCTCAACAAGTTGGACTTCAGCATTGAACAGTACAGACAGAACAAAAAGTTAAAGCAGGGTCAAAATAATACAAAACAGTTGTTTTAAATTAAAATGCAATGTGTTTATATTATAAGTCAGTCTCATGGTATTTACATGTATTGTTGGATGAAATTGGTGAAGCTAGTGACACGAGCGTAGGCCGATGGGTGGCCGAGCTGGCAACCGGCATTAGCGACGAAAGAGCTGATACCAATCTGCAAACAAATTGAGTTCGTTAACATAAAGATCACAATGAGGAGAAAAAAGAAAATAATACAAGAATGTGCATTAATGTCAATGTTGAAAAAAACTGTGCAAACAACGAAATAATTAGGATTCCATACAAGCCTGCCAACCTATGTAGGTTCTAGACAAAGTGTATCTTATCTTCACGACAAACACACTACCTCTCGTCGACAGTTCCATTTTCCATCGATGTTTTTTTGTTTTATAGTTATACAATACACTCACCAAAGTAGGTGTTCCCTGTAGGTTCACAACGAGAGGACCGCCGGAGTCTCCGCTGCACACACCGACGCCGCCGGCACCGCTTGTGCAGATCGTGCTCGCGACCACAAAGTTGGATCCAAAAGTCAACTGGCACTGAAGCAGACTGATGACTTGCAAGTTAACGTGACTCACGATCGTCGAGGCACCCGATTGCTCTGCAAAATAGAGAAAGTTTTAACTTAACAGTAACTTAAAATTTTAACAGTAACTATTATGACAATAAGTATTATTGTTGGTAGGTAAGCAAGGTGCAACATGAGAAACGTTGCGCCTTACTGCAGAACTTTTAGGCTCCATCAGCCATACGATCTGCAAGCAATTGTAATTTAGCTAGTCTTTGGCTCATAACGGCCTTTGGCGGATTAGTTGTCCGGAGAATCTCTTGATTGCTGATGCAATAACTTCCCTTCCCCTTCTCTCTTATTATGGTAACACATACAGCGGTACTATTCTGTAAAAATTTCACTATGAAAACTTAAGTGATGTGAGCGTAGAGTGAGCTGTCAATAGTGTCAATTCCTAGCAAAAACAAACTCACTTCACCTAAGTTTTCACGGTGAGATTTTTAGAAAATTGACCGGCTGGTCTTAAAACACTTTTTTTATTAATTTTATTAATGAGCTAATAAAAAATTATTAATTTTAAGATTATGATAAGATCTTACGGTCGCTAGTTCTGCCAAAGCCAGCGGCAACTGCCCAGTTTCCAACGAATTGATTCCATAGATCATTACCAGAAGGGAGGGCTATTGGCTGGATACTATCTGAAATTCAAAATATTTGTTCAAATAACAGATAAGAACTTTTCTTATTTCGTGGATGGGTACCAAAACCAGAAATAACATAATTTAGGCCTTACCATCCGTAGATCCATATTCCTACATAGGTATGCCTACATCTATTTAAAATTTGATCCATGCGGGAATCGAAGGAAGCCATGAAGAAAGTCGACCACTTCCCAGCAACAACAAATCATAAATACCTGTTTCTTCTTCTGCTGCTGCATCATTGTTTATTAATGTTGTCAAATGTATGTGAAATGTAGGTACCTATATAGGTACACTAGCTATCTCGTATACCTACAAAATTATAATGTCTAATTTTGGCGACAATAACAAAATAATCAAATCTAGCATGAAAGTTATATTTTATCTGATCAAATATAGTAAGTATACATAGGTATACTTTGCAAATTTTGCAGATAAGACATGGGTCTTATCTGCAAAATATAACAGATTACTTTAGATTACTCACTGGTGAACCAAATGCTTGTAGGCAGCATGATCATGGCAATATCGTTGTTAAGGTTGTGCGGTGTGTACTGAGGGTGCATCACGACGTTAGAGGTAGCAATGCGGGTGCCACCAGTGAACAGATGGTTGGAGCCGAGGATAACTAGGAACTGCCACGCCTGCATGCGACCATCGGTCCAACAGTGAGCTGAAGTCACCAGCCGGTTGCCTGACAGGAGCGAAGATCCGCATACTGAGTTACCAGATATACCGACCAGACTGATCAGCAAGCCAGCCTGTACAAACATTAATTATTTTACCGTTACAAATTGCGTCACCGATTTCATAACAAAATGTTTGTTCGAACTCGAAAGGTGATTAATGAAAACATGTAGATTTTAATGTAATTAAGTGGTACCTACAAACTTTTACTCCCTGAAGAATATTTTGTACGTGTTTCAAATCTGTACTATAATTGGTAAACACATTATCTATCTTAATCTGTATCATTTTGAAAGATATTGCCATTTTATCCATTGCTCCATATGTTCGAAAAATCTGTCTGCTCAACAACGTACAGACACCAGCACATCAAGCTACTACAATCTGTCAAATTTATTTAATTGATTTTCAACCTTATCGCTAAAATATAAGGTTCAAAGTTTTTTGGGAAAGTTTGACAATTTCGGATAGCTTGATGTGCTGGCGTCTGTACCTAAATAGCGCAATGAATGTTGTTGAATTGTCAAAATGAAACCCTATTGATAGTGTGTTACGCAATTAGCCCGCTGATCACTTAAATTCTCTAAAGTCTTTTAGGCCCCAGCTTATAAGACTGAACCTGACATGAACCCGTCGCGACCTCCACCAGTGATAGCCATCTATCTTAAATCTATTGAAGTAGCCACCAAAGACAAGCGGAGACAGCCACTCTGCACTGCCACTTTATAATATATCGCCTTTTGACGTGACAACGTCTAATAAATCGATGAAGCTGGCTGCACTCACGAAAAAACATGACTCATGTAGCGTTACCTCGCGGCCTCGCTCTGTAGCGTGGATGGCGGCTTGAAGTGCAAGCGAATATTAACAAATGCAATGCAACTATTCCATCAGTATTTTCTTATGACGTTGTCACGTTCAACTATCGTCAGTAAACCGACTTTACAGACAACCGATTTTTGTTTCAACAATGTGTTATCTTAAAAATTCAAATTGTCGGACTTATCACGTTATTGAAGCAAAGAGGCCGCAAAGTGGCTGACGCTGACTACTCGTGTCGCTGAGCGATCGCGAATCGTCCGTCTGCGGATGTGCTAATTTTCTCAAACACTAATTAATTACGTATTATTATGAATGGTTAGAACAAGACATAAGTACATAAGAGGAAGTTTGAAAGTGGCACCGTTAACTGAAAAGTTGTGTGGGAATTGGTTGTCATGGTATGGTCATGTGTTACGGAGGAATGAGGAAAATGTCGTGAAAAAAGTTTTGAGTATGAATTTCGATAGCTATAAGAGTAGGGGAAGACCAAAGAAACTTTGTATGGACTGTGTGAATGATAACATGAGTTTACTACCTAGATGACGACTAATAGAGAAGTATGGGAGAAAAGTAAACGCCGATCCCAAATAAATTGGGATAAGATAAGAACAGGAGAATGATGAATAATTCATTACATGGAGAGATTTTGAACAACCACGTTGCGTATAATTTGGAAGATTTGCAGTGCAGGTACTTGACTATTATTTTTATTGATCTATTTAGGTTTTTATACATTATTTGACGACTGATAGCCATTTTATGCAAAAGTAAAAAAACGAGGGACTCACAAAGTAAGGATGTGCGTTGGCGGGAGCTACAGCACCACCTACAACCCTATTGTCTTGAGCTGCCTCGGCCAAGAACTTCTCCTCAGCTACCCTGATCTTCTCAGCGGTAGGAATACCGACTTCCCGATGGTATCCAGACCCAACTTCCACCAGCGCCGTCGCTGAAGCCACCAGCGCCAGACCAACCAACAATAGAGCACGCATTGTGTGGAAATTAATTTCCTAATTATGAGGAGCGATAAAAAATAGCCGCTTTTATACTTTCCGCTCACTAAATCTGATCTAATCATTCGTAATTGATGATTGGAGAACAATTAAAACGGAACCTGATTGGTTTCATCAAGACAAACGGGGTTATCTTATCTGGATACGGATTATAATGATGAATAACCCAGTAAAATGTGGTAATGCCAAATTAAATAGAACATTTTCTGGAAAACTGAATATAATTGGTTTTTTTAATGCAATTCAAGATAGACCATGACATAAAGACGATGCTATGTATGACATCATTAATCATTCAATAGCAGCAATGTTAAATGGTTCTATATTGTTTTGAAAAAATATGCTCGTTTGTATTTTAATTGTAGTGAGTTAGACGTTGATTTTTACCTAGTTATTTGTTTTTTGAAATAATTTATATATCTTTTAGTTTACTGTTGATCCAATTTTTATTTAAGTATGAATGTGGATTTTTAATGGACTTTTCCTAGGACTTATTGTTGATTTAATTTTAAATTGTACATGGAGTTTTTAAAATTTGTTTTTTTTCAAATTTAAAAAATATATAAATAATTGTTTTTTAAACCTTTTGTTTTCATACTGTCACTTAATTGTTGGTCGGTAAATTTTTCAGTAAGTAATTAAATTAAATATTGATTAATAATATTAATAATATTAATTAATATTATTATATTTAATATTATTATTGATAATATTAATTAATCTTAAATATTGTTTATTACAGATCTGACTGTACTGTAGTAATGAAAAGATGAATAATATACCATTTCTGTGATTTTGATTGTGATACTGGATAATAAAGATGATTTATACCTAAATGTTTAGAATTAAATTAATTAAATTTTACCAAGTCATGGGGTATCGTGTTACCCAGTAACTGGGTTGCGCATGGTAGATTGTCGCTTCATGTAAATACTGATATTCAGCTGCATCAGACTGGAAGCCGACCACAACCCCCCCATGAGTTTGTTTCGGCCTTTCTTCTCAGAGTATTTAGGAAACTACGACCTCATCTAGTTTTCGTGTAAAAGTGTTTGTACAGACGCCAGCACATCAAGCTACTACAATCTGTCAAATTTCTTTAATAGATTTTCAACTTTATCGCTAAAGCATAAGGTTTAAAGTTGGTTGGGATAATTTGACAGTTTCGGGTAGGCGTCTGGCGTCTGTACAAACCTACTTACAAAAAGAAAATCATTTATCATTTATAACATAGTTCTGAAGAGGCTATAAAGGCAGATGATGATAATATGCTTAGATAGATGTGGTCAATAATATTTTGATAGTCTTGCGGCAACGCTATATTAACACTGTATTTAATAAAAACTTTTTCACCGCCTGTTCTGATTTAGATACCAATAACCCAAAAGGGTCTTCGGATCGGCACAGAATGGAAGATAAATAAGTAGGTTCTGTACAAAATAAGAAAACATCAATTGTATGTAATATGTAAATAAAAAAATGTCATGTATTTATGATCTCATGATCATCAGTCTCATGTTATTTTTATAAGTTTTGTAGAATGAAGTTGTTAAAGCTGGTGACACGCGCGTACGCCGCGGGCAAACCAGCCTGGCAACCGGCGCCAGAGACGAATGAGACAACGCCGATCTGGAAAAAAGGTATAGATAATAATTCAAAAAAGAGAAAAGAAATGCATCCGGAACATAGGGGCGCTGTATTGAAATTCGTCAAAAAATGCAAATTCGGGATTTCACAACACCAAGAATCCTGTTTTAGTATAAGATAAGCCAGGAAAGCTGAATCAGTATTTGGTGGGTGTAGGGCCCTCCTCTAGTGAGGGTGACGGTCTGCTGCTCAAAGACGAGTTATGCCATGGTTACTCGTCTAGAGCGGCGATACATAGTGATTTGGGCAAACCTTCACCATAGTCGCCTGAGGACCTACACCCACCAAATACTAAATCAGCCTTCCTGGCGATAGTTTCAAAAAGTATGGCTATCTCTTGTGATATTAGGTCTTATAGCTGAGCTAAATAAAAATTTAATATAAGCAGTAGACACTCACCAAAACGGGTGTTCCAGCACGGTTGAAAACTAGGGGACCGCCAGAGTCTCCAATGCAGGGGCCGACGCTGCCGATACCGCTGGTACAGATCGTGCTGTGGATCACATAGTCAGGTCCGTAGATACCCGCGCAGTCGATCTCGTTGACTACTTGCACGCTGACGTGACTCACAACCGTGGCCGCTCCTGTTTGCTCTGCAAAAAAAAAAGCACAAGATTTTAATTTTGGGAGTCCCAAAGAAAGGATAATATCCTCAAGATAAAATGGGCCTATGTGTGTGCAGATCTGTTTTTAGGGTTCCTTTCCTCAAAAGGAAAAACGGAACCCTTATAAGATCACTTCGTTGTCCGGCTATCTGTCAGTCAGTCAAGACCCTTTTTCTCAGGAACGCGTGGAGTTATCAAGTTGAAATTAATATCAACTACTTAGGGCTGCAATCCCTTGAAGCAGCGAAAAAATCAAACTTCTGAATCAACACAATCAAAAGATACAGGCGTTTATGTTCAGGAACCAAAACCTATAGGGTACTTCCCGTTGACCTAAAACCATGAAATTTGGCAAGTAGCAGTGTCATGTAGCACAAGTAAAAGAAAAAATCCGAAAACCGTAAATTTGTAATTACATTACAAAAACCTACAAATTGTACGGAACCCTCGATATGCGAGCCCGACTCACATTAGACCGGTTTTTTTTTACACAAGTTAACTTGTCTTTTTTGTAAGTATGCACGTGTTTCTGTGACAAATATAACTATTTTTCAGGCACTGCGTGCGCGTGCATATGAAATGACGTGACCATGAGAGGAAGTAATTTTTTATCACACCTGCTCTGAACACACCTGCTCTGAAAATACATACTAATTATACCAATTAGAGGGAAGAAACGCCTTTATCCCGCCCTTCAAATCCTTTCATCCCAAGGTATGGAAGTTTGTATGAAAATCCTTCCGACCCAAGGGTATGTATGGGTAGTATGTATGAAATTTCATTACATACCCGGTTTTTCTTTTTTTTTTAATTTGTCAGCAGTCATACTGCCAAGAGACTTTAACTGTCTACTAATTAAATTTCAAGTAAATTGTTACTGGCCACATACAAGTTTTTTTTTTACCAGTTACCAACCTCCTTGGTGCATACAGAAAATTAAAAACGAAATTATTTATTAATGATTAGCTGCACTTTTAATAAGTGTACTTTTAACTAAATATAAACATTTCTATGCATTTATATGTCCATAATTTTCCTCGTAGGTGTAATAAAAAGCACTATACATCCCTCAGGATAAAGTACAGTTCCATACCTCAAATGGTTTGCGCCCCTCGCAAGCTCGTGGCGCAAATGCCATAATCTCGGTATAGAACTGTCACTTTCTTCCCTCTGAAGTAATGTACTATTAAATATTGTAAATGATCGTGTTATGAGACACGAAAATTATTAACAAAGTTACTATGAGTTTTGAACTTACGATCGCTAGTTCTGCCATATCCAGCTACAACTGCCCAGCTTCCAGCAAATGTCAAGAACTGTTCGAAACCAGTAGGAAGGGCTACTGGCTGGATACTGTCTGAAATTTTAAGAAGTCATTTGATGAAGATTCTCATAATCTGTTAATCCACGCAAACCCAAAATATTAACTAGATCCGTTACAGTAATCGAACGAACCCACGAAGAAAGCCAACCACTGAATAACACTTCCAAACAATAATGACCATCGTTGTGAAGCATTTTAGGTTGGTATTATGTAAAGGTACACGCACATATCAACTCGGAAAGGGATCGTCACCGTATCAACTCGAGCCATTCAGTATTCTTTGTATGAAACTCCCTACTGTAACGCACACTAATCGGAATCGTAACGTAATCGCCTCGCCTCGGGAGAAGCTCACGAACCGCTGTGCGGTGCGTGGTCAACTTGCAGTTCCCGCGCTTACGGCTCGTTGTCCGCGCGCTTACGTCACTCCGTACCCGAGCTTACGGTACGATTCACGAAAGATGACCACAAATAGCGGCCGTCTGCGCACGTAAACTCATGAAGAAAAGAAAAATAATATTTAAATGATAGTTAAATAATTTGTGTAATGTTGTAAATGCTGGTTATGCAAATAAATCAAACGTAAGTAATTTAAAATGCATCTTGTAACCTTTTTTATGCCTTCTGCACCGTGGTCATCTTTCGTGAATCGTACTGTACGTCTCTTCGTCCACCCTTGCCCCGCTCACGCCCCCCGCAGCCTGCCTGCAGCACCATCAACCAGCGGTCGGCGAGCCGTAAGCGCGGTGTCGCCTAGCCGTGGGTGAGTCGTATCGGAGCTTCTAATCCGCTTTGGTTACGTGCTTACGTTAGGTTGACGCCTGTTTGACGGCGAGTTGAAAGGCGATACGGTGTCGATCCCTTTCCGAGTTGATATATGTGCTATGACCTTAAATGTGGTGTAGGTCTATACGAAATATTTTTTATATCATCATCATCATCGTTTCAGCCCAGAATCACTCACTGCTGGGTATAGGGCCCCCCTTTTTTTCTACCATACTTTCCGGTTCCGTGCATACCTCATCCAGGTGTTCCATTTCTTATATATATCTGACGGAGAATGTACGTCTGTCTCGTTATCATCAGCCATATTTTCACTGCTGTGTTGGTTATTGGGCAGTAGAAAAACCGTTTGCAGATCAAATCAGATTATAATTTTACGAATCACACACTGTAGATAGACAACTTAACGATACGGATCGCGAGACAGTTTCTCAGCACATGTTGTCCGTACGATGTCCAATGTCCAAGCTCCACATCGTTCTGTAGCGCTCTCGTCAACTCCCATGAACTCAGGCTAGACTCTGTCAAGCGCCGCTTGGCGCTGGCGTGTCGAATAGTCAAATGAACGACTGACGTATTTCCGACTTACTCGTAGCTATGTTTAAATTTGGTGAATTATTCAAATCTATCAAATGAAAAACTACTCACTGCTAAAGGCAACATTAGTAGGCAGCCTGATCATAGCAATATCGTTGATTATCCTGTTGGACGTGTACTGAGGGTGCATGACGACGTCTGTGGTGGCGATGCGGGTACCACCAGTGAAGAACTGCTTAGTGCCGAGGATCACGGTTAACCTCCACGCCTGATTGCGACCGTCATACCAGCAGTGAGCTGCAGTCACCAGCCGGTTGGCAGACAGAAGAGTAGACCCGCACACTGAGTAACCAGTAGTTACACCGACGATTTCGATCATCAATCCGGCCTGCACAGATATAAAAAAGTGAGACAACAATTATTTCACTAACAGTTTTTTTTAAACAATATTAATCTGACCTAGGTCTATCACTAAAGAACTAATCCCCAGACCGATTTCGGTGGTCAATCTCAAGATGGCGCACCGACGACGCCTCCGCTGTTTGTATCTTCGAAGTATGCACTCCCATGCCGTATTGTAGAAATTAACGATAAACTTATATTATTCGACTATAATTTATGAAGATACTTACGAAGTAAGGGTGTGAGTTGGGGGCAGCCACGACACCGCCGACAACCCTGCTATGAGCTGCTTCGTCCAAGATCTTTTCCTCAGCTACCCTGATCTTCTCAGCGAGAGGAATGCCGACCTCCTCATGGTATCCAGCACCAATTTCCACCAGCGCCGACGCCGAAGCTACCAGGGCCAAACCGACCAACAAAAGAGCACGCATTATGTCAAAATATTTCCCTAAATATAACGAACGACAATTGGTTTCCCTCTTATATACTTTCTGCTGATTAAATATCTGATTAACAACTTATCCGCAATAACAAAATCATGCCTATTAGTTGTCCAAGAAGAGGAAACCGTTGGATATCTTATCTAGGCTTAGTATTAGGTATTAATGTGGGCATAAATGTCCTTTTCGCATTGGAAGTTAAATAATAAAAGAAAATCTTCTGGATACCCTCGCAAGATGGTTTATCAAGGGGTTATCGTTTAAGGTTTATATTTAAAAAAAATAAAATGGCAAAGGTATTTGTTTAATTAATTTTTTCTAAGCGTTTTTAGTCCTACTAGCAGTAACAGTATTAAATGTTGCGACGACTTCGCTTTGTCAAACGTTACTCATTCTATTGTCATCTTTCGCGAATCCCTAAAAACAGTATTTCGAATTTTAGACAGTAAGAAAGGAGCCGGTTCTGATGGGATTAGGATTAGGTTTAACTTAAGATCATTTTCAAGGGATCTCTCGACGAGGGTCCGTTCCCACGATAATAGCGCGAGGCTCAAATTGCCTTTGCTCTCTAGGCGAGATTGCAGCCTGATATTAATGCGGGTGAAACACATGACTGCGGGTAAACAGGTAAATATAGCGGGTCGATTTTCTACGCTTTTCTAGGCTAGGCTAGGATTTGCTAGGCCACAGGTGACTAAAATCGACCGTGAAAATGCTCATTCACAGGTGATCGCCCGCCGGATGAAGGTCGACATTTTGATGCAAATTTAAATAAAATCGCTGGTGACTAACCTGTGATTTTATCAACCTGTGTAAATGGGTTGGCGATTCGGCTTATTCGGCGTTAGCGACCAGCTGCATGGCAAAAATGAACCTCGTGTACCCTTACAAGGCGAGGGCGTAATGAAGCCGAAATACTCACGCTTTTCATACGTTTTACAACACATTTGCGACGAAAAAATAAACGCAATGTCCTAAACATTTAATCATTTGTAACAAATATAAATTGTGAAAAATGTAAGTTATGTTAGACAGGACAAGTTGCTAGGTGCAGTGAGGACAGGTGGAGAAGAGTTATGAATTAGGTACTACCGAAACAAGCAGAAGGATCTGTTGGCAGACCAGCTGCTAAGTGGGCTAAACAGCTGCGACCTACGCTGGTCAGTGAGGATTAGCAAAAAGTAAAGGGTTTTCCAATAGGAACCCTATAGCATTAATTTAAACAAATATTTTGTCTGAATAGGTAATAAAACACTTGTTTGCAATATTTTTCCTGTTTATTTTAGTCATATATTAAACTCAAACAATTTCTGCTAAGGAATAATAAAAAATATCGAAAGAGACTCAAGTTATGATAATTTTATTAATGAGGTTTATTACCAAGGTCATTATCTGGAATCTATTGTTATTTACATATGTCGCATGATCCAGCTGTGGAAGCTGGTGACTCGGGCGTAACCTGATGGATGACCTCTTTGGCAAGCGTTATGTGCTGCGAAAGAGATGACGCCGATCTAAAAAGATTAAAAAAAGTTTTAGGTGATGACGTCAAGACGTGACTCGTGACATGTCCTGGAGGACACAAATAAAGGGAAATTGCCGCAAAGATGTCAAATAGACCTCGAACAACAACTATTTTTTTAAAACCTCACCAGAAATAGTTGTCCGTCGTTGCCACGAACAGCGAGGGGTCCACCGGAGTCCCCGCTGCAAACACCAACGCCTCCAGCACCATTGGTACAGAGAGTACTTTGCTTCACAAAGGTCGAGGAATAGATGCGTTCGCAGTGGGCATTGCCAATCACCTGCAGTGAAACGTGACTCACCACAGTGGAAGCACCTTGTTGCTCTGCAATGTTAAAAGATTTAAAAACAAAATCGTAGTATTAGACAGTTATTAAAACTATCTAACTGTTAAGGAATATAGTTCATAGTCATCGTCAACATTCACCCGAAAGACTCCACTGTTGGACGGTCTCTCCAAAGCGTCGCAACAACGATCGATCCTGTACTTCCGGCATTCAGCTGTGTCTAGCAAATTTGATTTGTCAGTTCACAATGTTTAGACATCAAAATTGTCCAAATTAAACTGCAACACTATAGTAAGTACTTACGGTCGCTAGTTTTGCCGAAGCCAGCAGCAACAGCCCATTGACCCACAAATGTGTTCCACAGCTCTGAACCACTGGGCAGTCTGATAGGTCTGACGCCATCTGAAAATATAGATAAAATGTACTAAGTTACATTTGACAATAAATGGCATCATGCTCTTGAATATATATCTCTATACTGTATTCAAGACAAGTTCACTTTGTATAAACTAAGGAACTTATAATAAAATTAATGGATTCAAATTTATTAAAACGAGGCGGCTTTTTGCCAAAAACCATTTCCAGCACCTGACCAATTCATTTACATCAATGATATTTTAGTTTACAATCAAAACTTATACATTTTATTCAAGCGTAAGTATACATTTCTTCGTTTTATTTGTTTTCATCGTCATTGTCCACCAAAAAAGACGTCCACTACTCTAATTATGTACATAGGCCTCCCCCAAGCATTGCCTTAATGACATCCCGTGTGCCTCCCACATTCATCGTCTCGGGAATCCGTTATCCAAGTCGCCGGTCCACTTTATGAGGAGTCTACCAAAACCGCACCTTTCGGCACGCAGTCGCCGCTCTATAATTTTTAGATATCAGTTCTGTGAGCAATTGTGCACATGGCACAATTCAAGACTCCCAAAAATAGCATTTTCAAAACTTCAACTCACTATGTAACGTAGCAGATCTGGGCAGGTAAGCCATAGCGATGTCGCTTGTAAAGAATTGAACTACATATTCAGGGTGCATAAAGACTTGACGGGTCGCGATACGTTCGCCGCCGCTCCACAGAAAGTTTGATCCAAGAATAACAAGAAACTCCGTGGCCTGGTTCTGGGCATCCCGCCAGCAGTGTGCAGCCGTCACTATCCGGGTGGGCGACAGAAGAGAGGAGCCGCATACTGATCTGGCGGTTGTACCCGCCAAACTGATCAACAACCCAGCCTGCACAAGAAAAGTAAATGGATCAGTAGGTATTGTCTCTCCTCCCGTCATCATTTCAGCCGAAAGACGCCCACAGCTGGACATAGGCCTTCCCAAAGCACCTCCACTCCGACCGGTTCTGTATTTCTCGCATCCAACGGGTTCCTGCGGCCTTCACAAGGTCGTCGGTCCACCTTGTGGGAAGCCTTCTAACGCTACGTCTTCCGGTACCTCCCGTAATCCGTCCACATTTATATCTGTAATTTTTATGGTGAACATAATAAGGTCGAAGGTGCCTTTTGTTTTTCTACAAGTATACAAATAAAACGAAAAAATTATAATACTTAATATTATTACTCACAAAGTGAGGGTGTGCGTTAGCGGAAGCTAATACGCCACCGATAATCCTGCCATCCTGAGCTTTCTTCACAAAAATTTCTTGTTCAATTGCCCAAATCTTCTCCGCGGCAGGAATTCCAACACTTTGGTGATAGTTAGTCTGTACTTCCACCGAGCCGAAAGAACAAACAATCAACGAAAGACAGAATAATACTAAAACACGCATTATAAATTATATGGAGACAACAATAAAATAATTTGTTTTTATAGGTACCTTTTGTCTTTCAATCTGACTTAATCCTTTTGAAATTGATGAACTGATAATATTCCTTAGGAATATTTCAATCTAATCTTAATAAAGCTTAGAGAGACAAGCGGACTATGACTCGGGTACATGTTGTACTGAAATGGCATCTGTTGCCCACTCAATGTCGATAATGTCGGCTACGACTGTTCCCGTGAGCGGCATCCAGCGGATCGTCGTCGTCCTCCTTGTGGGATGCCTGCCTATCCACGCAAAGCCTTCCTGTACGCGGTCACCACCGTCACTACATAAATTTTCAGCCACTGACTATCCGTTCTTCAGCGACGCGAGCAGCAGTCCTTGTCTCTGAGATCTGGAAGCAAGCAACTGGTCATACATGAATGTCAGCTAGTGCTTGTGTACAGACTTCCAGAGTATCCACTTCTACAAAAAGTTTGGTTTCCTTTTTTATTTTACGTTACCTGCTATGGATTTATAGATATAGGCTTCATGCATGACCGCCGTTTAAAAAATATGGCGCCAGTTTTGAAAAAAAAAGATAGCGCCCTGCGCCACATTTAATAAAAACGCCTAAGGTGTCGGTAATCTAGCTGGTGTAACGCAATTGTTGCGATGAATTACAAATTTTTTCGGAAATAAATAAAACTCCATAAAATATTATATGGAAAAATTTTACTCACAATGTGACTAACATTTTAGGCATTGGTTTTTCAACAGTGTGATAGAAAACAACAAAAAATTGGTGGGTGACGAATCTGAAAAAAGCTGGAAGTATAGGATTATTCCTATCAATAACCATAACAAACCAAACAACTACAAATGTCAAAATAAATTCGTACAGCTAATGCCTTTTTAACACCCTTGCTCGTAAAGCTGATGTAATTCCACCGGTTTTAAATATGTAAAGAGGGTCATAAAAAACGCGTGTGTTACCAAAGCAAATAGTTAAGTTATAGTCCATACAAATTCCATAACAGCATTATTTGCCATTTCAAATTTGGAACTGATCGCCGCCGCACGACTCCAGCTGTGACTCCAGCTAGTGAGCAGCGCGCTGTTGCTATTCAAATTTCGAACTAATCGCCGCGCGGCGCCAGTCAGTAGGCAGCGCTAGCGCGCTGTTAAAATGGCGGGAAAGCAACAGTGTGCATTCACAGATTGAGTTTATTTAAAATAAAAAAAAAAACAGTTTATTCGGTAATTTAAAGATTCCATCCAAAACAAAGCAAATATAAGTGCCAAAATAACTCAGACAATAAATTTGGAGCCACAAACGAAGAAGTTTTGCCCTGAGCCGCGCCCCTCTTCTACTGATGATACTTTTTTATTTACAAACTAATGACGAATTACAATGCTCTTCTGCCGCCTTTCAAGAAGTTTCGTCGTCTCCAACATTTACCCTAACACAAAACAATGACATTATGAATAGTAATAATAATAATAATACATAATTAAAAAACCAACTACAACTACGTATCATTTTAACAATTGTAATTTCACTAACTGTTTCAATAATTAAAAATGAACAAAATATAAAATGTTTTTTTTCTGTTTCCTCGCAAATGTGTTAAAAAACGTCGTACGATATACGTGCGTATGGTTATAACATGCTCGGCTCAATTACGCCCTCGCCTTCGGCTCGGGCTGAAATTCCGCCTCGCATGTTATAACCATCTTTACGCACTAATATCGTAATGTACTATTATGTAATGATTGCACGTGGATGATGTACGAATTTATTTTTATGAATGTAGACTTTATCATGTTTCGATTCGACAGGGCATTGATACTGAAATCTAGCCTAGATCAAAAAATTATCTAACCAATCCGAGGAACGAACGGTGCTATAATTTTAGAGTTCGCTTCATTCGCTCTTGCACCTTCGGATCTTCTTAAACGTTTGAAAGAAAGAAAGAAAAGAAAGAAAATACGTTTCGTCGTTTTCGTTTCGTTTCGTTTCATTCGTTTCGTTTCTTATACGTTTCTGATGTCCACATAGTCGGTCCTATTACTGTTTGAATTTTTTTTACATAGCTACCCGCCTCGAATACGAGGCGAGTAGCTAAAATTTTTGAGCCCCCTTCGCTCGCATTCAGACTACTCTTAGAAAATTGCGCTTTGCCCGTGCTTACGACCAAAAAGGGGGCCACACACGACAGCGGCGCGGCGCTGGTGGCATATCATGCAAAAGTTCCAAAGAAATAATGAATATTATCCGAACAACAGAGGCGGACAACAAGAATTTGAAAAGACAACAAGAGTTTAAAAAAAAAAAATTGTTAAAAGAGGTAAGTCGGGGTGCGGGGTGACGAGGGATCAATTTTGTCATTGCACCAGGGCCTCTGATCTGACGTTACGCCACTGGGAGGTTCAGTGGTCTTTTGGGGAAAGAACTTGTCCATTCAGGCAAGCATTTGTCAGGAATCGATTTGAGCTAACTCAGAACTTATGGAGCAAAGCAGCGACTGCCGCTACTTTGTTCTTTGAAGTCGCGACGTCTGGTCTCGTGCTGATCGCGGTTAAAATTTTTACATACATATTATGTGACTTTTGGCGGCCGAGCTAGGCATCGCCCGTCATTCGAACTATTTTTCGGGAGTTATGCTCGCACTCTCTTTCAAGGCAAGATCCGAAATGCAGTTATATAGAAAAGTACTGGAGTAGCCGACATACGAGAGCTAGTTCGTAGCTTGCATAGTCAGTAAACTGAAGAGGACGAACTGGGAATCCCCCCAGCTTTTAAAGGTGGCTGGAACAGACTCGATGCGGAAGGCTGAGAACCGGGTGCTGTGGTGTAACTTGAAACAGACCTATTTCCAGCAATGGACTGCTATAGACTGAGCTGAATGATTGATTCCTCTTCTTTACCGACATCTTCAATCTGATTGCGGCACAATCTTTTAATCCTTTGTCACAAACATAGATAAGCACGTGTAATCAATGTCTTGCGACTTTTTTGTCAATCAATTGTGATTGCTCTAACACGAGTTGATAATAAAAACGTGCCTCGTGGATAAATAAACAGCTATGCGGACCGACCATAGATATAAGAAAGAAGATTTTACATTTTTTACATTTCTATGGGACCGACCGTGTAGGTACAGCCGCAGTACTGATGGCGGATCTCACACTACCACGCGCCTCGCTGCGGTGCGTGTGACGCACGCACTATAGGTACGATCGGCACGTATACGGTACACCACTGTGAGTTATGCTGGTCGGGCCTCGGTCAGTGGTTGGATGGGTAACCATTTATCATCGAAAGCCCTCCTCTACATTATAACGGACTTCCATGTACGTATACTATCTATTGTCCTTTATCTCTTTAAATCAGGATCGATGGGATCTACCTAATGCTTTGGTGAAGAAGCAGACTTGTTTTTATCTTCTTCACATAGGTAGTAGCTACAAACGGGGTGAATAGCGATGCAGGGGTGAACCGGGCCTGCCGGGTCAGCGGGATTGTCCGAAAGGGTTACCGCTGGCCCGGAACATAAAGGGCTAAGGAAGGAACAGGGTTTTAGTCAGTAAGAGTCTGACACTCCCTTCCGCTCCACCCAGAGCGGGAGGGGTCATTTGATGATTTGCCATCCTGAAAAAAAAAAGAGGTGAACCGGGACGAAACTTTAAAATGGATTTTAACGTTGAAATAATATAGTTGTCAACAAGGGCACTTAATCTCTTTTCTCGATAAACATAATATTATAAAATCCCTTTTAAGGTTTCGTCCCGTTGTTTTTTTACCCCTGTACCTATGTATTTATTTATTCACCACCGCTAAAAGATACGAGTAGTACCGACTATCTTTTTATTTATCATCATTTATTGATACGATAAGTAATACCTACAAATCTGGGTTAATACGGGTTATATGATTAGGGTAAGTATACCTACCTATTATGAATCAATAATCCATATATTACTTTACTTTTTTTATTAAACCTCAATAAGATTTAAAAAAAACCCAAGAATGAAACAAAAACATAACCCTCCTTCTGGCGCAGTCGGATAAAAAGAAGTAGGATTCATATTTATTTATAAAATCAATGTTTTTAAATAATTTCCACGCCCGTAATTTCGCTGATCCAATCAAGATATCGTTGCACCCTGGTGAATACTGAGGGTTGGTCGTCGTTACAGCCATCAGCACTGATGAATGATGCCACCCCCACCTGGTATAGACAACCGTTCGTTAAATATAAAGGTTGAATTTCAGTAGTTAATTGGCTATTTGGTTCGATAGATGGCGTTGAGCGAATGTCATATTATGAATCGCGGTGTTATTGGTACGAAGTTCTTTTATGGAGCTTGCGGTAGGAGTAAAATAGGAGAAATCGCCACGTAACAAAAAAGCGTTATGCCCCCCTCCATGCGACTTTTCATTTATATAATAAAAAGAGACAGAAAGAGAGATAGTTTACATGGTTTTCGAAAGTGAAAAAAAAGCATATTATTACAATGATACTTGCCAAAATATCCTCTTCGGTTGCGTTGTAAAATATCGTCAAAGGGCCACCGTTATCACCCTAAAAAAGATAAATTCATTTGTTTATCTACTTAGTGACATTACAGACGTTAGAATGTTGTAGTCATACTTTGTTATTTGCCATTAGGTATAATTATGCCAGTTGCGCGGTAAACTTTGCTTGCGAGATGCAGGATTTTGGGTGACGTCAATATAATGCGTAGTTCTCATGATGGATGATGGATGTAGATAAGACACAGATATAAGATGATAGGAATTAGCAGGAATTCTCAGGATGCGGGAAGCACAGTACCGGTCGAAATAGCGGTGCGTACGTCTTTCGCCTATACGACGATAGAAATGATAATAATTACATTTAACTATTACATTTTCAATACCTACACAAACTTTTAATTGTAAATAGACCCGAACAAACCTTCTACCTACATTGAGAATCAAACTCGCGACACGTAGCGCAGTTTTCAATCGCTCAGCCACTGGGCCAACCGTGCCATCATATTGTTGCGCGCCAAAAATAATGCTTGATACATCGCCATGTATCGCCATTAGTTACCACTAGCGCCATCTTGTATCGGGTAGCAGAACTAGTACCTTGGCCTTGGTACTAGGACATTGACCCTTCCTGTAGGTACTAGTAGTTCCGAGAACTATCGACGTCGAGTCAGTCGGGACTGCTATGTACTCGAACATACTAGATGTTTCTAAAGTAGCTCTGTGGGACTATATAAGGCGGGCGCGAGCCGCGAGACATATAGTTTTGAATAAGCTATACGTGCGATAACATCGAAAGCGATATTCGAGTGCGACTAGAAGTGATCAGTAAGTGACATTGTGTTTCTTAGTTATTGTGTTTGAGCTGTAATAAGTGTTGGTGAGTAAAGTGTCAGTTTTTTGGTTATTAAATCGGTAGTTTTTATTGTCACGAACCCCAAGCTCGTAACAATTGGTGTCAGAAGCGAGGGATAAAAACATGCCGATTTTACCCAAAGACGACATGGAGGGTATCCGTACCCGGAGTCAACGCCAGCAAGAGACGGACCAGAGGCGATTTGGTGGAGCAATGCCACAGGGGTCGGAAGGCCAGCTACCGACCACGGAGGCCGGCCCGTCCACAGCTGCTCCAGCATCATCAGCACCAGATTTTGCTGCTCTGATGATGATGCTGCAGGAGCAGGCCCGCCGACAGGAGGAACAGGCTCGCCGACAGGAGGAACAGGCTCGTCGGTTGGAGGAACAGCTCCAGCGGGACAAGGAGGAGCAGGCTCGCCGACAGGAAGAACAGGCTCGTCGGTTGGAGGAACAGCTCCAGCGAGACAAGGAGGAGCAGGCCCGCCGACAGGAGGAGCAGGCGCGCCGCCAGGACGAGCAGATGCTCCTTATAAAGGACCTTCACGCTACCTTCGGGAAAGACATGAAGGAGGTGAAGGATAAGGTTGCTCAACATGACAACCGTCTGTCGGAAGCCGAAACCCGAATCGACCAAGTGAAAAACCAGGTAGACAACGTGATGGCTGACGTGAAGCAAACCGTGATGGCTGACGTAAAGAAAACGCTGGATTACCTGAAACTGGGTGATGGAATCGCAGCTCCCGTAGCTACAACACCTTCGCTACGTGGATTCAAAGTGCCACCGTTTGACGGAACTTCTTCCTGGTCGGCCTACAAAATCCAGTTCGAGGCTGTCATGAAGGCGAACGGGTGGAATAAAAGTCAGGCCATGACTGCCCTCACCCTGGGCTTGCGCGATCAGGCCTTAACTGTTCTGGAAGCTCTCGGTAAGGAAGTGACTTACGAGCAGCTCCTTGAGGCATTGGAGGCTCGGTATGGCGACGCTCACCTGGAACACGTGTTTCGAGCGCAGCTCAAGGATCGCGTGCAACGCAGCAACGAAAACCTGCAGCAGTGGGCCCTTGAAGTAGAGAAGCTGGTTCGCAAAGCTTACCAGTCCGTACCTGCGCTTATTGATGGGAACCTGGTGCAGGCATTCATCGACGGCATCCGCGACCTTGAAGTTAGAGTTGCTGTGAGGCTCGGTCACCACGGGACGCTGAAGGACGCCTTGGCCCATGCACTGGAGGTGGAAGCTGTGCGGCAAGATCATCGTTCCCATCGCGTCAGGGAGGTTGCAGCGGCTACAGTTCGCGAGCGCAGTAAAGGATACAGCCCTAGGTGCTACGGCTGTGGGGAAAGGGGCCACCTTCGATCCAGTTGCCCTAAGCGAACTGCAGAAAGAGAAGACGGCCGATCTCCAGAGGGCAGCGCGGCTAAGAGCACCGCCCAACACCAGCAGCAGGGAAACGAGTAATAGCCAGGACTGCGGGGCGGGTGCTGGCTGATGTTCAAGGAGCCCCAAGGATTTCGATCACACAAACCCATGATGGGAATAGCCTAATCATCAAGGGCGAGGTCAACGGAACGCCGTGTAAGCTGACCATAGATACTGGAGCCTCTCGTACGGTCGTCAGTTCCCAACTTATAAGTCGGTTCCTTGGGGACTCCGCACACAACCGAGAACACATTAATTTAGTAACAGCCACCGGTCAGCGCATACCCGTCCATGGAGAGAAGAAGATGGAATTGAAGCTAGGCAACAGAATCTACCTGCATAATGTCATTGTGGCTGATATAATGGACGATTACATCCTGGGCCTTGACTTTATGAGGAAGAATTGTTGCGAGATCGACGTTAAGCAAGGTGTATTGAAATGTGGACAAGAGGAAGTTTTCGTGGAAGGGGCGTTACCAGGAAATGTATACAGCCTTAAGAAGATTGTTCTTCCGCCGAGATCGGAAACGATTGTGCCGGTTAGTCTTCCTCGGAATCCTGGTAAAACTCATCGTTGTGTACTCGTGGAAAGGGTAGACAATGACCTTCCATGGAAAGTGGCACGAACTTTGGTCAGAGCCACCGACATCTCAGGGGTACGTGTGCTGAACCTTTGTGATCAGGAACACATTATAGAAAAAGGCACACTACTTGGTACTTGCGAGGAAGTGGATTGGTTGCGTCGATGCCAATATCTATCGACTGGGACCCTCAGCAAGGATGCACAAACGAGAGTGACCACACTTTTAGAAGACTGCCGCAGCGCTCTGTCCCAAAATGAAATGGTCAAGGCAAAGAAGATGTTACATAAGTACGCCGATGTTTTCTCGTCAAACGATGCTGACATCGGGAGGACTGGCTTAGTTCAACACAAAATAAATACAGGAGAAGAATTGCCTATCCGCCAGCGGCCAAGGAGATTGCCAGTAGCACGTGAAAAGGAAGTGGAAACCATGATAGAGGGAATGATGAAGGATGGTGTTATTGAACCTTCATCTAGTCCATGGTGTTCACCCGTAGTGCTGGTAAGAAAGAAGGATGGCAGCATGCGGTTTTGTGTTGACTATCGTCGTCTGAACGACGTTACGAAGAAGGACAGCTATCCTTTGCCAAGAATCGATGACACGCTGGACATGCTTACTGGCGTAAAGTGGTTTAGCACGCTGGACCTGAAAAGTGGCTACTGGCAAGTTGAAATTGATCCCAAGGACAAGGAGAAAACTGCATTCTCGACAGGAAAGGGTCTGTGGCAATTTAAAGTCATGCCGTTTGGATTGTGCAATGCTCCGGCAACGTTCGAAAGGTTGATGGAACTTGTACTTACCGGGTTAATTGGCGATGCCTGCCTGGTCTACTTGGATGACATCATCATCGTAGGCCGCACGTTTGAAGAACATCTTCAAAACCTGGAACGCGTGCTCATGAAGATCCAGAGTGCTAACCTCAAGTTAAGCCCGAAGAAGTGTTCACTATTCAAACGACAAGTTAGCTTTTTGGGATATGTCGTGTCTGAAGAAGGTATCCGCACGGATCCAGAGAAAATTGCAGCTGTCAAGGATTGGCCAGTTCCAAAAGACAAGACGCAGGTCAGAGCATTTTTGGGTTTGTGCTCCTATTATCGCCGATTTGTCAAGAACTTTGCAGATATAGCCAAACCCCTGCATAAGCTCACCGAGGAGAAGCGACATTTCTGCTGGGATAATAGTTGCGACATCGCATTCCAGGAGCTAAAGGACCGTCTGTGCAAAACACCTATTTTGGGTTACCCTGATGCGGGCAAGGAATTTATAGTTGACACAGACGCAAGTGACATAGGACTTGGCGGTGTGTTGTCCCAACGGAATGGTGATCAAGAGGTTGTGATAGCGTACTTCAGCAAGTCGTTGTCAAAACCGGAAAGGAACTATTGTGTTACGAGACGGGAACTGCTTGCGGTGGTAAAGTCATTGCAGTATTTTAGCAAATATCTTCTGGGTCGGAAATTCCACTTACGTACTGACCATGCTGCACTGAAATGGCTATTGCAGTTCAAAAATCCAGAAGGTCAAGTTGCGAGATGGATTGAACTACTGCAGGAATACGACTTCGTGGTCGAACATCGCAGCGGAAAATCTCATGGCAATGCAGATGCATTGTCAAGAAGACCTTGTCCTGAAGACTGCAAGCATTGTACTAGACAAGAGAGTAAGGAAGTGGTACCTGTGAGGATGCTCAAGACAGACCTCAACAACGAGTGGAAGGAAAGCCTACAACGTGCACAGCAGGAAGATTCGGACATTAAGCCGATTCTGGAGTGGATGAAGGCCAGAGCTCCTAAGCCCAGGTGGAGTGACGTCTCAGCGATGAGTTCGGTCACAAAAAGCTATTGGGCCCAATGGGACAGCTTGGTGGTTCAGGATGGAGTCCTGTGCCGTAAATGGGAAAATGCTCGGGGAGACAGCTGTCATTTGCAAATGGTTGTCCCTAAAGCTCAAGTACCGGATGTTCTACAGCTTTACCATAATGGTTGTTCAGGAGGTCACTTGGGTGTAAAACGGACTCTACTGAAGATACGAGAACGGTTTTACTGGGTCCACTGTCGGGACGATGTCGAGGATTGGTGTCGCAAATGTACAAGTTGTGCAGCTGTAAAGGGACCTCAGACTCGTAGTAGGGGTGCATTGAAATTGTATAATGTTGGTGCACCATGGGAGAGGATAGCCCTTGACGTTGCGGGGCCGTTTCCGGAAAGTGAAAGTGGTAACAAGTATTTCATGGTTGTGATGGATTATTTCACTAAGTGGCCGGAAGTCTTCGCCATTCCAAATCAAGAAGCTTCGACAGTTGCGGATAAATTAGTTCATGAAGTCTTCTGTCGTTTTGGAGTACCTTTGGAGATTCACAGTGATCAAGGAAGGAATTTTGAGTCACAAATATTCCAGGAAACTTGTCGAGTTATGGGTACTCATAAAACAAGAACGACTTCTTACCACCCACAATCGGATGGAATGGTGGAACGATTTAACCAGACACTGGAGAGGTATCTAGCAAAAGTTGTGGAAAATCGGCAACGAGATTGGGACAAGCACATACAACCGTTTTTGTTGTCATATCGAAGCGCTGTCCACGAAAGTACATCGGTGACGCCAGCTTTCGCAAACTTCGGAAGAGAACTACGGCTGCCTGCAGACCTGATCACCGGAATACCACCTGATGCCCCACGCAGTGTAACTGATTATGCAAATGATTTGCGGAACAAGATGAATGACATTTATGAGCACGTCCGACAATCGGGCCAGCAAATGTCTGAAAGGATGAAAACCCGTTATGACCGCAAAATGAATAATAAAGGGTTCGACGAAGGTTCACTAGTGTGGTTGCACAATCCAGTCCGCAGCAAAGGGAAATCTCCTAAGCTTCAAGCTAAATGGGACGGACCGTACCGGATTGTGACAAAGATCAATGATGTAACCTACCGGATACAGAAAGGTGCAAGAGGTACTCCTAAGATCGTCCATGTGGATCGACTGGCGCGTTATTATGGAGCCAATAATGCTCGGGACGAGCATGTCTTAGGAGGGGGCAGTGTTGCGCGCCAAAAATAATGCTTGATACATCGCCATGTATCGCCATTAGTTACCACTAGCGCCATCTTGTATCGGGTAGCAGAACTAGTACCTTGGCCTTGGTACTAGGACATTGACCCTTCCTGTAGGTACTAGTAGTTCCGAGAACTATCGACGTCGAGTCAGTCGGGACTGCTATGTACTCGAACATACTAGATGTTTCTAAAGTAGCTCTGTGGGACTATATAAGGCGGGCGCGAGCCGCGAGACATATAGTTTTGAATAAGCTATACGTGCGATAACATCGAAAGCGATATTCGAGTGCGACTAGAAGTGATCAGTAAGTGACATTGTGTTTCTTAGTTATTGTGTTTGAGCTGTAATAAGTGTTGGTGAGTAAAGTGTCAGTTTTTTGGTTATTAAATCGGTAGTTTTTATTGTCACGAACCCCAAGCTCGTAACAATATTATAATATGTACTACAGTGCAACCACTGAATCTAAAAACTATTCACAGTCGATATGGAATTGATGTGATGTGGCACCATGTAAATGATGATGAAAATGATGATGATGATGATGAATGGTGATGATGATGTACAATGTATACCTACACTGATCTTTTGGCGCTCCAATGGCACTGTTAACATAATTGTTTCGTGAAACGTATTGAATAAAAATTATGGCTGCGTTAATTCAATTTCTGGCCACGCGCCGAAAGACTCTTGTTTAATTTTTGTTTTTGCCGATCTCTTTTGGTACAGTCAGCACTCAGCACAGCAAATTTTAGTAACACATTAACTAATTTTTAGGATTCCGTACGTTTGAATGAAAAAACGGAACCTTTATAGGATCTGTGTATCTGTTTGTCCGTCTGTCACAGCTGAACCGACACACACTGCTCCGAATCTACTGGACCGGTTAAGTAATACTAATAACACTCCTTTTTTTGGACAGTCGTGTAAAAAGGTGCACATGTCCCACAGACGGATGTGTAACGTAAATATGTAATTGAATTTTGATTAAGGGAATTACTTTTGGGGCGCAGTTTTATCAAATTATAACTAAACATAAAAAAAAATACAAAAACAGAAACTCAAATAACACAAACACATGAAATGCAGAAAAGCAGTGAATCAGAATATTTTGTGTCGATTTTGAAACTCGCAGTCTTAACCTGATTTCTTAAGCTGTTAAGCAGGGTATACCTTGCAAGTGCCAGCACCTCCTTGAAAAGTACACATGGTGTTCTGAGGGAGCTGGTTGAAGTAGTACATGTTGCACAGTGAGTCCGTTATCACCGTCATCAGCTTCTGACGAAGTGTAGGTGATATGAAGGCCACTCCTGCAGGGTACGGGATGAATTAGGTAGGTAAAAAGATTTAAAAAATGTATATTAAATCACTGGCGGCCTAATGAGGGGCGGTAGGGTCGGTCCACCCTGGGCTCGCGGCCCTAGGGTTCCCCCAAAATCTTGTGAAGTACCTTTTAATTAAATCCCAAACGAGGTCAAAATATATTCAGTATAAAGCAGTTTGACGTTTGAGAACGTATATTATATACCTATACAATATGTAAATATAGGGTGCTAAAAATTTCGAGCTCGCTTTGCTCCCTTTTAGGTACATTCTCTTACTCCTCAAACTTTTTTGCGTAAAGAAGTCAAAGCAACTCCTATCTCCGTAAGAATATTTAAAGAAAACTAACAGAAAAAAATTGCAAAAAATTTCGAGCCTCGCTAGATTTTTATTCTTATCAAAAATGTGTGAAGCCACTAATTTTTGAAAAGTTTTATTATTTTTTTAATAAATCGAATGTTTCTTTTTTAGTAAAAATTGGTCATCCTTTGACAATTGTATGGAATGGCTACATAAAATTGACGTAGTGTCCATTTGATTAACCATTATTTTATTTCCACACACTCTGCACTATAGTGTATAGTGCAGAGTGTTTTCCACTGAAACGATTATTAATTAATAAGGTGTGGATTACAAACCTGCAGCTGCAATGCCCCACCCGGACACGGTACCGCCTAACCCCGCGAAGTTGAAAGACGATATGCTGCGGTACGGGAGTTGGATGGTATTGACCATGTCTGCAAAAATCAACATTTTCCCCTTTATTTATAAACCAATGATTGTGTGGTTATGCTTCACCATACAATTTTGAAATTTAAACGTCTCTTAACTTTAATCAACGTTTAAAAATTAAATAAACAAAATAGAACTACAAGTATAAAGTATACGTAACTACAAGTATAAAGTATAAAGTAAAAGTATAACTACAACTCTTACGCGCAAAAATATCGGCCCACCCGTGCTCTTCCATTCTCTCAAAATCGAATGAATCAGTTTTGAATTTTTTTTCCCTAATGTAACCACAGACGCCAGTACATTAAGCTACCTGAAACTGTAAAATTTTCCCAATCAACGTTGAACCATACGCTTTAGCGATAAAGTTGAAAATCTATTAAAGAAATTTGACAGACTGTAGTAGCTTGATGTGCTGGCGTCTGTACTTTCAGGAAGGTTTTAGCAGGTATGTTACAATATATATTACGCTTATTTTAAACTTGTTAACTTATGTTGTTTCAAATCTAAGAGCATGGGGTGGATCGATTTTTGTTTCGCTTGCAAATATTTAGGTATCCACTTCAGATAATTTACAGGTCGGTGGGTAAATTTAAAACAGGAAGTTAAACTGAAATCGTTACTCGTTACAATCTTTTGGCAACCACAAAGCCTATACCTATATATTATATACCTACCTACAAAGGCGAATAGTAGGTAGGTACATTTCAAGAACGGATTTCGATGCCACAGTATAGGTAGTAGTTACGCTGATATAGGTACTTCTTTTTGCTATCTATTGATGTCCCACCCCCGTCCTTCCACCTTTCTTTGTCCGGAGCTGCCAAGGACTAATCTTTTTTAAAGGAGTCCAGCTCATGTACTGCGTATACCTATTACCTCCCAGGCCCCCATTGCTTTCTTTCGAAACTAAACTATCAGAAAATTCTGTCATAGGTGATGATTATAAAGGCGACTGTCTCGATTTGTAAAGAAGTTCTAAGTCACCTTCATGTTGATGGTGCAGAAAACCAAACATTTTTTACTAGCGAATTCTTACAAAACTACCTGTAAGTTGTATAACATTGGCGAGTTTGATCAGCGCGATGTCATTAGTGAAGGTGTCCGGGTCGTATTCGGGATGTACGACCAGCTCGTCCACGTTCACCGCTCGTCGGCCATTCTCGTAGCGGTCGTATAGCGAATGAGCGCCGAGAATTGCCTGGAAACAGCGATAGTTCTGGGACTAGGTAAGGAATCTAGGTATTAGGTTGTTAGAACCAAAAACTTATCAATATCCTGTCCTGGTACCAATTTATTTGGCTGTCGAGCAAGTTCATCAGCATCATCTTTTTTTTCATACAAAATAAGATCTATGTGCTGCAGACTTCTATTATATCAGTAAAAACTTATCTCCCTTCCTTCTAGCCATATCTTTTACATAATGGAGTCACCATCATGAGCCTATAGCAGTCCGAGGGGCTTGTGGCCAAGTAATAGCAGCCTCACGGGTCGATCGATCTGGTTAAGGTACGCTTGCCGCGGTTGGTCCCTGGATCTTTAACCTTTTGAGCGCCACGGTCTTCTATAGAAGACAATCGTTTCCGTGCCCCCCACGCCACGTCTTTATTAGAAGACAATTTCTAATAACGCTTATTACATTAAAATACATGAACAAATGCTTTTGTGCGTATTCTTACTATTGCCTAAAACCCTAAACTTAAATGTTTATTTCAATATGGGGTCTTATCACTACTGTTTACTATACATTTGTTATAGATACATTTATACTTTATAGCTTGGCGCTGGGGGACACATCGCGTTCGGTACCGCTTGGCGCTTTATATTTTACAAATGTGAAAGATTTTTTTTTTTATTTCGATTATTTTACGATTTGTCACTTCATTTACTTTTATACATAAGTTTTATATACTTTTGTAATTACCTTTTAAAATCGTTTATTTTGATACCCCACTCGATAGGTTTTGAAAAAAAAAAATTAAGACATAATAATAATAATATGGCGCCAAAAATCGGCCATTT
Organism: Luperina testacea; assembly: GCA_927399505.1. NCBI lineage: Eukaryota > Metazoa > Arthropoda > Insecta > Lepidoptera > Noctuidae > Luperina > Luperina testacea. Next base: position 7,268,825 of record OV656768.1, on the reverse strand, counting down.
TTTTTCCAATTGTGGTATACCCAGTGTCACTCTCACAATAAAGACAAATCTGACGGCACCTCTCAAGCTGAAATCGATCAAGCCGTTTAGGCTACAGAGCGTGCCAAAGAAATATACATACGTCCATACACTCGAAAAACATAACCCTCCTTCTGGCGCAGTCGGTTAAAAAGAGAGATTCAGCTTGCTTATTCTACAGGCTTTAATAATGTCGACCACTCAGGTTCTCCGTCCACCTAACATAAAATCTATTTTGTATATCATCTCATTCCAGCTGACCCCACTGAGATAATTTGCTAATCAATTTATCAGTTTGCCACCACATTCGTTACCTGCACATGGTTGACCTCTTCTCCATCGTGGAAGAGGCAGTGAGCTGCAGTGATGACCCATTCCTGGCTTAGGAGAGAGCCGCCGCAGAAGCCCAGCTCTCCTGTTGTGCCCACTCGAGAATATAGGGCCACCTGAATGTATAAGGGTTTTTGGACTGTTAACTGTTAAGTTAATCGAATCAAACCCCATTGATGAAGGATTTTTCATTTATTTTTATTGTAGATACTTCAGTAAAAATTTTCAAAAAGTGGAAGGTAGGAGTTCGAAGCCAGAATTCAAAATTCTTGTTACAGTTAACTTGTACTTTGGTCAAACACTTATCATTTTCTCTCGATTTACCTGAAATGGTCTCCCGTTCTGCTCAGATCTCTCTCCCCCCGCAATTCTGGCCGAATGCCTGGCACACCCCTCACTTCCACACACATTTCCACGTGCACCCAGCACTAACAGGGGCCACAAATATATTAGTTTAGCTAACATTTTACTCTTAATTTACTAAACACTAGTAGAGTTAGTCATGAGAGGATCAACGTGAGAAAATGCTGTTTTATCTCTTAGTGTGACGAATTCTGAGTGTTAGCAATGTGATAGTTGTTATCAATAACCCAATATCTTGATAACAGACAGTTGATATTAGGAAATATTTTTGACCTAGTCTCATCAGTTGGAGGAACTGTGAAAATATAGGTAGGTACTTATAATAGGTATTTAATTTCTTCTATGAATGATCAAAGGCCTGTATCAGTGACTCCGCATAAGTTCTAATTAACTTATCAGGGAGATGGATTATTCCATTTTTTTTGTGGATAGCTTGTATCTAGCCTTAATTTTAAAGGTATCAAACCGGAAAGGGATCGGCACCGTATCAACTCGAGCCGTTCAGTATTTTTTGCATAAAACACCCTACTGCAACGGAAACTAATCGGAATCGTAACGTAATCGCCTCGCTTCGGGACAAGTTCACGAACCGCGGTGCGGTGTAAAAAGCGATACGGTGCCGATCCCTTTCCGATTTGATACGTGTGACATGACTTTTGTTGTGGTAATTTTAATGGCGGAAATAATAAAAACACAGATTTATTTGAAAACATCATTTATTTTATATTCTCATCAATAAAGAAAGTTCTTTAAAATAAAATAAGTATAAACATAGGTTTACGAAACATGCAGTGATCAATGTGGCAGTAGTTAGACACGCGCCTTGCGAACACCACCACACTCGCCAAATATACAATAACCATAACACGAATAGAACTAAAAATGTGTGTACGTAATATTATGAAATGTGAAATTTAGTTATATATAACTATTATTTACTTATAAAAATTAACAATTTGTGAAATTGGCAGTAAAAATAATCATTACAAGATTAGTTCATAATAGAAATACGTCATTTCGTAGAAGCACTTATGAGGCGATCAAGCATACTTACAACTTGGATTACTAAGCCCCGCGGGTCGCCGCGCCCGCCGCGCTACAGTACCGACACTATCGTCTACCCGCCCTTCACTAACAACGAGAATCTAAGAAGAAATTTGATAATTATTTTAAATGCGGCATTTGTAAGCGGACAGCGGCGACCGACGGTCGGAAGAAGACACTTTATAATGAAAATTAAATCTAATACAATTTATGTACGTAGCTTACGTTATAATTTATCTCGCATTGCTCACACGTAGCAAAGCTATCGATATAATTAGTAAAACGTCAATCCACTGGGACATCGTCTATTGAATGTAAATGCGGTTACAATCCGTCGTCTTAGCTAAGTTAAACATTATCAAATGCGATAGTCAAACCCGTCGATTGGTATTACATTGGTCATTAATATTTTTAAACTTCTTTTTATTGTAATTTGAATCATTAGTAAATCGCACGACATACATTTCTAGTTCAAACTGAATTTACATTACACTAGCTCCATTTTTTATATTATTAAATAAAATATATATATTCTCAATCTGAATTTAAACACTAAAATCATCTATGTATAAATAGCCGACGCATTTAGAATTTTATAATAATAATATGTATTTATTTCAATCATAATCGTTTCATATCATAACAATTACACTTTCGAGGGGTGGGATCGTACATACCAGGATAAAATCTACTATAATATCTTCAATCTTCGATACGAATATCGAACAATAAATACGGTTTACGAGGGCGAACGATCGAACACTCAGATACCGAACAGTCTCAAATAACGTTTCGTACGCAACAAAAAATAATATTAATAATAATAACATTGAACCGTGTTGACGGTCGATAGTGCCGCGAGTCGACAATTTCGTCATTAGCAAAGCTTACAGCTGCAAGCGTCGTGAGAAATGCGCGGCGTCCGTCGGAGCCGCGTGCCTGGCGTGCGCGCACCCGCGCGGGCAAGCGTGTGCTCGCGGGCGAGCGTGTGCTCGCGGGCGAGCGTGTGCTCGCGAGCACGAGCGCGCGCACTGCACGCGGCGCGAGGACGCCGCGCGAGCGTAATGAGGAAACTTGCACCCGCCTCCACACGCTCCTTAACTGTTTAGCTGTAAACATCAAGAACATTACTTACATATTCGTACAATCGTGTCAAATTGCGAAACAAACAACAGTCATTAGAAAAAGAAAGCATTCAAGATTAGCAAGCAGAGGTTAAATTGCAGAAATTAGGAAAGCGAACGGGCCGTAAAGGCGCCAGGGTTAGTCAAAGATAATAATAGTTTTGTGCAAGGTGTAAGTAACGAAGTGTGGTGAAGCGAGTTATCCAACCTCGATTGTGATGACTCATCACAAATAATGACCCACCTTTCCTATATTAATGGATGTATGTGTTAACACTTTAAATGACGAACAGAGTTAATACGACAAAGAATGATGAGCTTAGAAATAAGCTGTCACTGAAGACATTTGAAGACATGGAAAAGGACATCATTAAACTGTAGCGACTGAAAAATGACACGTGATGGAATGTAATGGAACATTCAAACCCAAGACAAGATTGTCAAACCCCAAAACTGTCATCTGGTACAGAAATACCCACATGCCGCATACTAGAAGTTTTCTATGGCGAACAAAGGAAGGAGACGAGAGTAATTGACGCCTCTTCAAGCGCCAAGGAGTGAAGCCTAATTAATAAAAATAAAACTCCATCTTTAAAATGGTTCTATGGATGATTCAGCCAACTGGCTCATGAAAGATGAAGGTATCGATGTACATGATTTAGACAATTGGCTCGTAAAGAAGGTTCTATGACTATCCTTTGAAGATTCCTCAGTTTTGTGTAAACTCTTGTATCAGTGTGAAAAGTAGCTAAGAGCACTGGAACTTATCGAAACCCTCCTTGAACTTTAATCCCGACTTTGCTTGCAGCCTTGCGATATTGGCGGCTTCTGTTTTGAAAGAATCTGGACCAGAAATGACACTATAATCGCAATATATAGCAGAATCTTAAGCCTCGCTTACACGAGGAAAGTTTCACGACCTTCAGGAGGTAATATTTAATATCCAGCGCGAGTCCCCAGCACCCCAATTCCGTAACACGCTTTCAATAAAAATCCGGAGGAGTTAAAATACATTGCTTCATAATATGTTTGAAAAATTTGCTGCGTCTGCTCGACAGCATAAATCACGCAATGAATGTTGATAAATTGTCATAATGAAATTGCCATGAAAGAGTGTTACGCAATTAGCCGCAGGAATTTCGCCCACATGTTCGTGGACATTCTCGCCTTGACAGTCGAGAAACGATTCTCGTGTAAACTTTCACACCTGTCAAAGACCGTCAAAGCTCCAAAACGCCAAAGCCCCATATCGCCTATAGTTTGTGGTACAAACATGAGTCATGCAGTGCTGGATGGGCCTACGGAGCGTATAGCTGAGAGAGGAGGGTGACTGACTTTTTCTTGAGCGTGAAGAAGGAGCGTCGCTTGGGCTCGTTGTTGGCGGGCGCGGGCAGCGTGTGCGAGCGCGGCGCGGGCGCGGCGGCGCGCACTCGGAGCCCTTCCAGCCACCACGACATCTCTGCCTCGTCGTGCGCTTGCAGCAGGAACTCAGCGCCGCTGCTCAGTCTGCAATACACGTTTATTTTTAAATACTACACCATTATAATAGTACAGTACCCGGCGATAAATATTGCACATCGACCTTTGGAAAGAGACAATCGGCTAATTTCGGCTCTGTAGAGCGTTATCTCTGTCGCACGAAACACAAACAGTCCGGTATCTATTAGGAGCTGTTAAAACAATTATGATTTGCTTCTTCTGATAATTATTTTTATTCTTTGTATAAAATGGTTTTGTGTAAAAAGGTCGATGTGCAATATTTATCGCCGGGTACTGTAACATATATTTATAATGAGGCGCAAGAACGTCGAAATCAAATGTGTCGCTGCGCTTGGCGAGCGAGGTTGAATCTTACCTTCAAACTTTAACAGGATTATACGCTTTTACGTATCAATGTGATACTAGATTTTTCCCCGAAGGGCATTTCGCAAGTTATGTTAAGGCCAATGTATGTATTGAAACGCAAGCGTATTACCGTCAAATTGTTATGTATAACATTTTATTACTGTCACACAGGCTCACGCGTGTAGTTAAGATAATATGTAGCATTATACGTAAGTAGCTGCAAACACGTTTACGTAAACCTACAAAATTCCAAAAGTAACTTATACCTGAGACGGAAGACATGCTTCTTCTTGGTGTAATTCGCGGCGACTTCAACGACGGCGCCGTTGAGGTCGAGCGGTGCCTCGCCACGCCAGTGTGCCTCGGGCGACGACTTGTACGCCTTCTGGTCTTTGTAGAACGCCATGCGACCGTCCTTAGCCACCACGTACACCTTGTCCCATGACCTGTAGAGATTTTAAGAAGTTTTAAACTCACTAACGTAACTTTCGACTTGTCCAAATATCGCTAGAGTTATGTTGTAATTAACTTCTATAGGAGATGAATTTTCAAAATGCTTCCTTAGTGCTCACTTTCTTTATACACTGTGTTCTTCACGATATGAAATTTAATTGAGCTATGCAGTAAGAAAGGGTCGTAACTTATTTTTGACAACTTTCAGCCCGTCAAATCTTATGAATGAAAATACTTCGTTGCCAATTCGGAAAAAGAGGCATGCATATCGGGTTATTTACGTCAAATTATTTAGTTTGTATGAAAAATTAACAAAAAAATCAAAATTAATTAATGTGTCCATAATGAAAAATGCTTATTTCCATGGTCTGAACATCTGGTCGGAATTCATGTATATCGTCCGAAACACGGTGTATATAAGGAACTAATGTACAAAACTTCATGTTTCTAGACCCAGCGGTTTTTGGCTGTGTTGTCTGTCACTGAGTGAATTTCAGATAGAGAATGTATTCTTACCTGTTGGAAGCTCGTTTGGCTGCGGACTCCCATTCGTGTTTGCGCACCAAGGTCCCCTCTACGCCCTCGTCCTCACTCGCGGGACTAGCGCCCTCTGTACACAACAATAACTTTCGTACACACGTTCTGACATAAATTGTCAGAATCGCATAATCAGATTAGCTGTTCTTTGAAAGAAGGGGACTCTTAAACGCAGAAATTAGCAATTTTTTAATAGAAAAATACTATAATTTCTTTAGAAATACTTCATTTCAAAAGCCCACTAATTCCGATAATGCACGGCCTTAATCTAACATCTAATATTGCTCTTATAAATTATTTTTGTTCTAAAAGGTGATAAGGTTTGATACGCAGGCGTCATGTCCGAACCTAACAATTTTGAATGAAAGCCACGCATAAAAAGTTGCTTTATTGGCTAAACTAGGAAAGTAAAACATGCGCGTAACAATCACAGCAGCACAAATAAAGCTCATCGCGTAAACACATCATAAGGCGTAAACAGCGGGTGGACGGTCGTGGATGGACAGTTTGGAGTAACCTTCAGTAAAAAATATTTATTTAGAGTGGTTCTTCCTAAGATGACCTTGGATGGCTTAAAATTTAAAATGGAAAATCCTGTGGTGAATTTAAAAAAATCTTATGCAAACAATTGGATTTAAAAAATTCTAAGTGTGAATTCGCCACCACCACGTAAAGAGGAAACGTAGTGATCAATGCTCCAGCCTTCTCTGTATGAGAAAAGTCTTTAGCCTGCAATAGGATATTATGCTGGTATGTATGGGAGCTACTCGGGTTTCCTTCAATCACGACAAATCGTGTCACACATATCATCCGAACTGGAGGTTTTTTTTTTCATTTTCTCGTGAAAGTTCTTCAGAAGCGGGTGTGACGTTTCAGTCTGTGCATAATATTTTCAAGTTCGGTTCCAATTTTTCTCGAAACCCCTACAAGGGTTAACCTTGTCCATCCATCACCGTCCCCTACCATGGATACCTTCATCGTCGCTATGATGAGTTCCGGCCAGCAGTTTCTTCGCCGTTTTCCATCTGAAACTCCTGAACGGCGACTTGCTTCGAGACCGCGACTTCACCTTACCGGAACTAGACGGCGTAGCTGGTGTGGAACTTGTTCCGGGTGCTGTACGTGCCAGAATGGGAATAGGCAGGGTACCAAGGTAAGTGCGACGTTACAACAAAAGGTCGTGTACAGGAGTTTTGGTAGGTATAACGTTTTTTTTATCAAAAGGACAGGCCGCGCAGTAAGGTGGTCGGGACGAGGGAGAAAAACAAAAAACAAAAATAATTCAAAGCAACATAAAACAAAATTGCGTCGCAGCAAAAACAAAAGCGTTTTCATGCGATATTGAAAACATTTTTCTCAAAACCTGACATTTAAGAGTAGTAGGTAAATAACAAAAACACAGATATTACCATGCAGTTTAGGGTACACATACACTGTACATGTTAGAGTACCGTTTCGCCATTACTTGACAGCGGGTTAAGAGTTTCATTTACATTCATTAGTCCTGATTCAAATTTGAATTTAGTTTTGCCTCCATTTAAACTCAGACGGCCGTTCTTAAGAAATTATTAATTGCTATTACTAATTATTGTCAACTTGACTAAATTGTGCTAATTTTATTTTGGTATATATGCCAAAATAAAATATGCCACACAATCGTAAAACACAACGAATATGCTGATTGATTTCTGCTTCTGAATAGGCTGTTTCACGTATTAGACCATGCCTATGTTAATTTTAATTTCAAATCTTTAAATTTCGTTGTTCATTCATCACAAAAGTACATTCAAATTTGAACCATACTACAATCACTATAAGTTCTACGTTACCACTACAATACTCACTGGACAGGCGTGCAGGTTTGGCGGGCGTCTGCTTTGAGGTCGAGGGTCGGGGCGGGGAGTCGGTCTCGGTGACGGCTTGCGGGGTGGCGGCGGGGGCGGGGGCGGCGGGGGCGGCGGGGGTATCGGGACCGGGGGACTGCTCGCCCAGCTCTGCATGCGTACATTACATCTACGTGCTAGTTACGTCTACACTACGTGCTTACACATGCTTACGTTACGTTTTATTGCTACATGCTACGAACTGTGTACACGGTTTTGGTAATTTTATTGAAAATCATGAATCAGATACAAAGTAACAAGCTACAGTAACAGTACTATATTACTCGAACCGAGAAAAGCTTTAGTTGAACATAGGAATACTTTAGCAATCGGAATTAACGGTAACCAAAAGATGGAGGATACAAACGTACCTCAGACTAAAAAGAATTTTCGTGTCAAGATTGAATGAAAAATATTACATAATATTTAAGAATATTCCAATAAAATCTCTAAACACGTGTATACAGCTGTAAATAAACATACATGCTACACATACGAGTTACCTATAACGCTACAAAATTAAGTTTCCAAGTTATTTCATACTAGTTAAACGACAGGATAGTCGACATTCCAGTTAACATAACCTACCTAAATTCCCTGGATTTTCAATTTATGTTTTAAGTTTTTTTTTATGATGAAACAAAGCATGTTATATCCCTTTTTTAAGCAATCAATATGGTAAACCATAGCCCCGTGGTTAAGTGATTAAAAGTGATGACTAGATTTTGTGCCCATTATTAAAATAATTGAATATACTTACTTTTTATATCGTATAGTATAAATATATAAAGCTATAGACAAAGCTGATGCACAATATAGGAAGCAAAAGACAGTGAAGCCAAAGTAAGTATACAGTGTGATACCTACCTTGTTGGAGTCAGCTCCATTTTGAACAAGAATACAGAAAGCATCGAACACGACTTAGAGATAATATAATAATAATAATAAAATAGCTGGAAAGGAGTTTTCGGGCTAGCTTCCCCACTAGATAGTGTTCACGTGACCTACCGGGATAACATTTGCAGTGCGACAAAATTTTGTAGTTGCATTTGCATCTCACGCTGAAATGAGATAATTCTGACTATGTTTACAACAGAATTTTCTCGCGTTGCGTATACCCTGGCCAGTCCTATTCACTGTTCTAATCTCATTTATCGTTTTTGTTTGTTTAAATGATTCTCCAAACACTTGTACGTAAAAACAAAATAATCTTTAAAAAGTGAATATCGATCTGTTGTAGTTTTAATATACGAGTGTTTAGATATCATACGTGTTGGAAGACACAACCACCAAACTAGCAGGGATTCTATATGAAATGACAACTCCACATTAAAATGAAACAGAGATAGTACAGACATGAGAGACAGAGTATCAAACCATCACCGTGATTAGCAGTATGACGTCACAATATAGTGTATAATGAAATATATACGGTTATAATTCAAAAATATGATATATTCTAAAATTATGATGAAAGTAAGACATTAAAACATCGGGGCATAAAACGATATGGAAATCTGTAAAGACTTCCATATTTGGTTAAAATATTTTATTCCTATTAAAATCAAAAGGTTTTAAGCCCCGACCGATGATTGAAATGAATCAATGATAATAGTATTCTGTATGACGGTGAGCTGACAGAAAGAAAACCATCACCTTAATATAACAAGATCGTAATGTGAAGAATAAATTGAAATCGTGCAATAAAAGAAAACTGTGCTAGAACCCCAACTACGGTTTACGTAAAAATAACCTACAAAAACCTACACGAAAGAAAATTCCTTAATACGTACAATAAAAGCTTTCAAGCTAATAACAAAATTAATCACAGTTAATTAACTAACTCCCCGAGTGTTCTAACTATTACGAGCGCAGTGTAACCCGACAGAAATGCAGAGTATACCCATTTTAAACTACCGTAGAAGCACATGCCAACAGCCGGGTATATTTTTACATCGGTAGGTTTATAATAAGCGCTCTTATTACCTGGCTGGGAATGCGGTCGCTCTTGGGCCTTCTCAGCCGCTTTAGTGGATGTTCTCCTTACGACTACGCGAGTGCATGTGTGGACAACACATCGGTAAGTAACGGCCCTTTGTCACACGCGATATTCCATCGACTAACGAAACCAGCACCCCTAATTGCTTAACACACATTCAATAAAGAAAATTGCTAATCCATTGCTTTATATGTTTGAATAGTTCGTCAGCTTGGCAACGTAAATGACGCAATAAATGTTGTTGAACTGTCAAAAACAAAGACCATTGTTAGTGTGTTACGCAATTACCCCGCGGGTCTTGTCTATCGTTTCGATATCCGAACCGATAGTTAAGTTTGTTATTTGGGTCGGTTTTGTTAATCGACTGAATAAGCGAATAAAAAGGGCATAAAGTAATTCACACGTAAAGCGGCAAGCATTGCCGTAAGCCTTCTTAGGCTGTAGTGCGAAATGTGCTTAATTTCTTTATACTTAAATTCAAAAATTCCTACATTTTCTTTCAAATAAAAGTATACTTTATCAAAATTTCTAATTGTAAGTGTTATTGCATATGCAAGCAGCATTCACCGTTATGGTGAAAGTTAGTGGAAGTTCCAAATATCGTTCTTTACTGGATAGTTGATATATTTTGTTTCGACAGTGCTAGAAGAAGACATTACACATGCGTGCTTACATTGCAATCCGTGAAACGAAGTGATGTTAATCTTTTAGAATGGAAATGTTTTTTCTGTGTTTTTGACTAGATAATCATAATATTTCTTTTGCTTTCATTACTTGGAAATAAAAACCTAACGTAAATTTTTGATAACTAAATTACACCAATTGTCAAGTTAATATTCAAGTCAATTTTGGAATATTTTGTCTCATGGACAATGATATGGTACTGTAAAAGCTCGATCAGTGGCAAATCAAGGTCCAACTAAGACAAAAATACTTAATTTTGAAAGTTTGATAAAACTCAAGTAACTCTAAGAAAACCCGTAATTTTCTGCGATTGTGAGTAAAGCCTGATTTAATTGCGATTTAATTGCCTATGGCATACAATAAGTTGAAGTCATGTGTTGCTTCAATTTTATGGTATGCCACAGGCCAGAAACTGGCATTGTCTAAATGGGGCTTTATTTCTTTATTTATTGATCGTGATTTTACAGTACCAAACACAATCATAAGATCATATTTATCACTTCGACAAGCCAATCTTCAATTTATCAATACCTAACCTAATTTCTCATTTATTCATCTGTCCGTATAGTTATAACAAAGCCACATACCCTGCGGCTGCGTGTCCTGCGGGGTGTGCGCGCGGTCCACAGCGTCCTGTGCGGCGGCGGCGGCGGCAGCGGCCTCGGCGGCCTCGCGCTCGCGCTGTTCACGTTCTGCGGCCTCCGCGGCCTCTTGCCTTCGCTTCCTCTCTTTCACTTCGAACTGTAATGTTGGAAACAGTTAGTATATGAAGCAGTTATGCTACAGATGTTTGGCCGTGAATATAGCACATCTAGTTTTAGTCGTATTTGGTGACTCCCGAGATGACGTCATCATCTGCCTAGCCTTTTCCCAACTATGTTGGGGTCGGCTTCCAGTCTAACCGGATGCAGCTGAATAGCAGTATATTACATGAAGCGACTGCCTATCTGACCTCCACAACCCAGTTACTGGGTAATACGATACCCCTTGGTATGGCTGGTTTTCAGACTTTCGGACTTCTGACTACCCGTAACGACTGTCAATCCACGAATGACATCCGGGACCATCGGCGTGCTTTCCGAGGCACAGAGGGGTCTCGGTATTTAAGGATCACCCATCCACAGACCAACCTCGGCAAGCGTAGCTTAACCTGATCGATCGACCTGTGCGGCTGTTATTATTTAGCCACGGGCCTCTCACGTCTAAGGCCGCTTTCACATTAGGGCGTTAGCAGCGCGACAGTAGCGCGGCAGAAGCGCATTCCTTCACATTATAAGAACAGCCGCGCGTTAGCAGCGCCGCTGCCGCGCCGCAGTTAAGTTCAGTGTGGCGCACTTCATTTCTAAAATGAATTCCGACGCTGAAACAACCTTGACCACCCGAAGGAGAAGTACCGTGGCAGAATAACATGATATAATTAGGTACCTAAATAAAATAATAAAACCTACCCGCTGCACTTTTTTCGGACCCACTTTTATTTTCGAAATCAGGAATGCACATAATTCTTGCCAGTTATTCTTTTTTAGGGTCCTGTTGTTGTAATTGTTGCTTCTTGAGTCCCACAAAACAGGACGCATTTGAATTTCAGTAATAAATCGTTCGGTATCAAATTCGCTCATTGTGTAGTCTATAATAATTACGTACGTTTGCAAGTTTGCAACACTGGCTCATCGCCGACTGAGAGCACGCGGCGGCCGCGGCGGCAGCGCGCGACCGCCGCGCTTCTGTTTAAACTATGAAATTCTGACAGCGCGACAGTCGCGCGTCAGCCGCGCGACTGTCGCGCTGCTAAAGTCGCCTAAATGTGAAAGCGCTCTAATAGAGAAGTATGGAAAAAAAACACATGTTGCGCCGACAACAAATAAATTGGGATAAGGCAGGAAAATAATGACGATCGGTGTGAGAGTGTTCTTCTAGAACTCGATGTGAAATATTATACGACCGCGTACTGTAATGTTGGTATAGTTAGTTGGTTTGTGCTCGGCTTTAGTCTGTAGCGAGGATATTGTAGCGTCTTTTTTTCTGTGTATTTTACATATACTTACCACATTTAGAAATCACAATATACAATGTCTTTTTTAATTAAGTTGTTGGAGAAACTTCACAAATTGAGTTGGGTAGGTATCAGCTTACAGCAGAACATAATAGTACATTACTTCAGAGGGAAGAAAGTGACAGTTCCATACCGAGATTATGGCATTTGCGCCACGAGCTTGCGAGGGGCGCAAACCATTTGAGGTATGGAACTGTACTTTATCCTGAGGGATGTATAGTGCTTTTTATTACACCTACGAGGAAAATTATGGACATAAATGCATAGAAATGTTTATATTTAGTTAAAAGTACAATTATTAAAAGTGCAGCTTTTATAAATAATTTCGTTTTTAATTTTCTTTATGCACCAAGGAGGTTGGTAACTGGTAAAAAAAAAAAAACTGTATGTGGCCAGTAACAATTTACTTGAAATTTAATTAGTAGACAGTTAAAGTCTCTTGGCAGAATGACTGCTGACAAATTAAAAAAAAAAGAAAAACCGGGTATGTAATGGAATTTCATACATATTTCCCACCCTTGGGTCGGAAGGATTTTCATACAAACTTCCATACCTTGGGATGAAAGGATTTGAAGGGCGGGATAAAGGCGTTTCTTCCCTCTAATTGGTATAATTAGTATGTATTTTCAGAGCAGGTGTGATAAAAAATATTTTTTAATATCTAAAAAAAAATTGTTGTTGCTATTGATACTGATCCCCATCACGTAAATGAAGTTTCACCAATTGATTTAAAAAAACCTGTATGATTCGTAATGATTCCAAATAAAAGTAACCAGGGGCCGTATTACGAAGTATTAATGCCATCATGATTCCAGTGCAAAAAAAGGAATGGTGCCATGTCATGTATAGCTCCGTCTCTCTCTTACACTGGAATCATTATAACATTAAACCGTCTTAATACGCCACCTGACAATAATCCATTTCAGGATCACCTTCCAGTCTACCCAATGCGAATCCACCAAGCTACAAAGGATAAAGAAAACAAGCAAATAGGTTTTCATGCGTAAGATTTTTGTGATCCATGCCGCCAGCATTCAAGCAAGTACATGCAATACACCAAACACCACACTTACACTATCCAAGTAGTTATAGTACCATGCACCTTCAGGGAACAAGAGACTACGGGTCTGGGATAAAAGGAGAAGGGATGAACTCAAAGGTATACTCTTCACTTCTTTACCAAGGTCGTTGATAGCCTTCGAACTACTACTACTAGTCAAACCGGGCATGGATAACACGGCAACTTCACCCTTAATGTCAGTGTCTAAAGGTTTAACTTTTTTTGACCATTTCCTAATAAACCGTTTTAAGCTAGATTTTGAGGAACTATTACTTTTATGTCTTAGTAAAGATACGTTTGGATATACGTTTTGGTACGATAATCGTTCCCATAATATTAAGTCTACACAAGCTAAATATTCGTTGGCTTTTTCAACTTGGTCGGGGAATTCAAAGAAAACTGAGCTGTATATTTCAGGTGACATCATTGGCGACGTTGGGGGAGAGCAAGGCGCGGAACTTGTCTCTGATATCGTTGACAGACTATTGTGATTATTTGACATAGACACAGACCATAGATAAGAATCATTTTTCCTTTGATTGTTCGCGTAGTTTATACTTAGAACGCGAGCTTTAATTTTCTCTGGTATTTGAAATTTGTTGCTGTCCGTTATGATTTCTTCGACTATTTCACTGACAGGTCGTTCGTGCTTGTCTACGGTAGCTGTAAGGGGGTCGTGGGAGCGGATGGTGGGAGGGGGTTCGTAGGTAAAATCTGATTCGTCACATCTATCCCAAGGCTGTGCACAAGGCCACATTGAAGACTCACGCTGTTCAAGCTAGTTGTGAATGAGAAAAAAGAAATTAGAAGAGTGAACCAAACACCAAAGAAAATAAATAACAAAGCGTGCAGTTTAATCAGTAAGTATTTTAAGAGGTTTAATTGTCATCAGTACAATGCGTGCCACGAAAGAAGAGACTTGACCCCGCCTCCCCCGCTCTTTCCGCCGCCCCTATGACGTCCGGTCCCGTCCCGCACTCAGACCTCATACCGCTAAAGATACCTAAAATCGTGTACTGCGCATGTCAAACCACGTGGTGTGTCAAGTCTCATCTTTCGTGGCACGCATTGTAGTTCTGTCTATGAAGCTTAATAGTCAGTCGGTCGCGTTGTAAGTAAATTGTAATCATTCTTATCATGCAAATAAAAAGTGCAAATTAGTTTTACATTACTAGAAATTCTAACTACGTGCTATACAAATCATATTTATTACTACGGATCTTTTTAATGTCATGCTGTCGGTCGAGACCCACGAAGTTTAGCCTCCCCATTTCCATCATAAAAATAACAAACATTTAAAAACTAAAAACGGTGATGAAAACGGTAAAAACGCCTTCAGTTGAATATAACACACGGAATTTGTCTAATAAGCTACCAAAACCATCCCACAATGATACAGAGCGAAATATTCATCAATACATACGGTAGTAAGTCTCTGCAGTGCTGAGAATCTGTCCTCCTGTGCGGCGGCCGACTTCTCGAAGGCCTCGTGTTTCTTGATGAGCGACTCCACCTCGTCGATGGTGTGGCCCAGCTCTTGGGACATGAGGTACGGCTCCTGGGCTATCAGCCAGGCCTCAGCCACGGCCGCGTCGCGAGCGAATTGGTATACTTCCAGGACTGAAAGAATATTTTGATATAAGACAAATCTATAACATAATCAGTCCTATAATATTCCCAGTGCTGAGACAGAGGCATCCTCTGTTCGAGATGAAGAAGGATGTAATTATAATCGCAAAGATTCTTGTGAACATTTAAGTTGAAATGGCATCTTCATACATATTAGCCATTTTCAATATATAAAAAATAGGAATCGCTGCTGATAGTTGTGATTTCTTTGATATGCTGTGGATAATATACTTACTAAGTTGGAGGTTCTCCCAGCGTTCTTCCCAGCGACGTAACAACGCATTGCGCTGATTGGTCAGCTGCAGAAGCTTCTCCTTGATATCAGAAGACGCGTAGTGCTGTCTCGCTAATAGTTCGCGACCGAGGGAGATGCAAGCTGAGAAGTTATCCTCGCGAGTGTCGATTTCGGCCTTTAGAGACTGGTGGTTGTTCATTAGGAGCTCTACGCCGCTTACGTCACTGTGGAAGTAACGACCAATTAGAATGGATGAAGAAGTCTAGATAGGAACTGTTTTAAGATTTTGAGGGCTCATAAATATTAGGTAAATCTAGCTAATTATTACAATAATTACATTAAAAAAAACTGTGAATTTGAAGAATATATTGAAACATTTAGAGGTCAAAAAATATTGAGCTTTGATCGCCAACGACGACCAACAGAAAGGGACAGAGCGAAAACGGAATGACCTTGAAAGTTAACAAAAATGCTCGATGTTTGAGAATGTCAGTGAAATAACGCTGGTATACGCACCGCGGCTTCTCCCCGGTGTTCATCTGTCGCACCACGTCGTCCATCCACACGGCGAGCGTGCGGACGAGGTTGAGGAAGCGGTACAGCTGGTCGGCGTCCTCCAGCTTGGCGGTGCGCGCGGCGCAGGCGGCGGCCAGCGCGGCCCAGGCGCCGCGCACCTCGGCCTCGCGCCGCGTGATCTCGGCCGCCTTCTCGCCCGCGTACATCGCGCCCAGGCGCCCGCACTCGCTGCGGATCGCTTCCACCTGACGAACGATAACGTGACATATTCAATTCTGACGTATCGTCGTTGCGCGTGCAAAAGCCGCTATGTGTTATTTAGTTATTTTCGGTTCTTTATGCAGTTTTAATCGCACACACATACTGTATAAATAGCTATGTGATAAGTGGAATATTTAATTAAGGAATGTAACTATGTGATATTCATACATCGAAAGTTCCGTATAAACACGCTAAATGAATGAACTATAATTCATATAGCTCAAATAAGTTCACTAAAAACACATAGCGACTTTTGCACGCGTAACGACGATATACGGCAATTGGGTTTCAGTGATACTAGATGAGACTCGGTGCCCGTCTGAATAAGGAGTTTTACACGCAACTACGTGCGAATGCTACACACGCGTGTTTCCCTGGATGTACGAGGTGCCCTGAATAAATAGGAGCGTATAGTTACGTAGTACGAATCAAGGACTTGAAACGTTACTCAAAATAACGTTACGCGTAGTTCCGATACCGATAATTTGTACCGCTCCACCAGGATCGTAACAAAATTAATCCCTTGACTATAACGATAGATACTAACAAACGGAACGAAATCTTAAACTGTTCACTAACAATATTATCAATATATCATTATTAGTATAACGATATAATAACGTTATTCATTTCGATACTCAACTTTACCATCGCCATAACATAAAACATGACGAAAAAGACGGACAAATATGAAGAATAACGTTACAAATGAATCTTTAACGTTATTACAGGCAGATAAGCTTAATGTTACGGATACCTATAATGTTACTTATAATATCGTTCTACAAAAATGATATTCTATAACGTTTTCTTTTTACAATGTTATTGATATTTTTAGGTGTTAGTATTGTTACTAATTTTGGAACGTTATACAATAACATTAATGATAATAAAACGAAATTAATTTCGTTTTCAAGTCTCTGGTACGAATGAATGCATGCATGATGATATGGTAGGTACTTTTTTTTTTAATAATGTCATACGACAACCGTCGGCTGCTTAACCAGACTATTCTATAAAGTAAGGCCTCCAACCAGGGCATAAAACTTATCAACTAATGGTGAAAACAAAATGTAGCTCTTAATATCTCGATTACGCTCGACTCCATACGCGCGTATAAAACACCGAGTACAGTCGAGTATAAAACACCGTAACTGTATAGGCTCATAATGGCCTGTTTCACCAACTCCGAATAGAATAAGTTTCCGGAAAGTTATTTGGCCGCATTGCATAGGTACAAATTCTGTTTTCATTTATAAAACCTAAATAAAAGCTTGTAAAACCGCCCGAGTCATATATGTTTACCTGTTGATGCAGAGTGCTGAGGTCCTGCATGAAGTTGTGGTGTTTCCTCTGCAGCGCGCCGACGCTGATGGCGTCGCGGCCGAGCTCGTCGCTCACGCCGCGCGCCTTCTCGTTGACGCGCTGGAGTGTGTCCTTGCAGTCGTGGAAGTACTTGTGGAGCTCGCGGGACGCCGCCAACATCTGAAGAGGGACATAGCTTAGTACGATTAAGAAATAACAAAATATAAAGATTATAGTAAGGTAAAAAGTAGCATATTCTAAAAACAATATAAATAATATTTTTTGTAAAAGAATTGAACAAAATCGCGATAGTTGTGGTCATAAAACAGAGCAGAACAGTGATATTAACTTGAAGTATCATCGTCGTCACAATCCTACGTTTTATAACAGCGCCTGTTACGAAAGTTGGCGATTAGCGACTAATAAAAAATCGAATAAAATGTTTTTTTTTTCACAGTTCTGGAACTATTATCCTGAATCAACTGACCTGTGTCCTGGTCTCAATGAGCTCGAGCAGGTCCTGCCAGGTCTCCTTGAGTCCCTCCTTCCATTGCGCGATGGTGGCGTTGTCCGAGTGTCCCATAGCGATCATCTGGTCGGCGATACGTTCTGCAGTCGCCACGCGTTCTGAACCAACTGCCTGTGTCTCGCGGGCGAATTCCTTGAAGCGCTCCCATAGAAGCTGTAATAGACGGATGTTGTTAGTTAATATTATGTAAAGGAGGAGTCTTTTCGATGAGGCTTTGAATTGTGACAGCCAATAAATGCTTCAACTATCAATATACTATGTTTCTATGAATTTTCAACAGCAATAAATTTTGCATTTTCATTATATTAAAAACTAAAAACAACAAGCTCTAAAATTAATCACAGAAGTTTTATTGCCGGTGCAAATAATTGTGATTAAAAAAAAGACTATTCTAATGTTCATTCGCCTATTTTTGAGTATCAGATGAACTCTTTTTAGCTTTATCAAAATTTAAACCCTTTTTTCCTAGATGCACCTTTAAATCAATAGCTTATGATACTCACAGTAACATGATCGTAATCCTGGCCCAACTCCTGCGAGCTAGCGACCAACTCCCTCTCGGTGATCCATTGCTCGAGGTCATCGACCTCGCGCGACAGTTGGAACAAACGCAGCGCCTCGTCGAGCTTGGCGCGACGCTCGCCCGCCAGGTCCTTCAGACCAGCGTACAGCTTGTCCACTTGGGATTGTTTTACGGAGATTTGTTCGCTGTAGAAATAAAAATAAGATTATTATGCCGTTTTACTAGTCCATCAAAAGGCGCTTGCTGAGTGGGAGCCATTCAAGTATTCAATTGGTATTTTTAAGGCTTTAGAACTTCTTTAATCTTTTTCAAGACTGTTCATAGTGGAGGTTCATAAAGAGACTTATGATAGGCAATGGTTTAGATTTCTATAGCCAAGAATTATAATAACTTAATAGCTTCCACGAATGGATATACATAAAAGAACGCCCAACGCACGTACAAGTCTGCATCCCACATAGTTGATTGGCAAATTCGACTACGGAAGAGTTATCTCATATAGTTCGTGCATCCTAACTAATATTATAAATGCGAAAGTAAGTTCCTTTGTTACATTTTCACGCCTAAACCACTGAACCGATCATCCTGAAATTTTGCATTATTATAATAATAGATGGCGCCACGTGTCTTTCGAACGGGATCGACACTTATGCGGGTAAAACCACGGGGCGCTGCTAGTATATTATAAAAAAAGAAGAAATGTAAAAAGTTACCTGAGCGGATGTTCATCAGCAGTAAGATGTCGAACAGTCTCTCCTAACTGCCTGATAGTGTGAGCGTAATCATCGACCGCCTGCTCCAGTATCTCATGTTTCTTCATGAGGTTCTGTGCAGAGATCTCATCCTTTCCTCTATCTTCTACCATCATGTACAGTTCCTGTTCACTCATCCAGGCCTCGGCTTCGTTCGCGTCGAATAGGTACTGTTGTGCCTTCTCCCATTGAGACAGTTTGCTCTTGCGTTCGTCGATGGCATCTGTGGAATATAGTTATTGTATTGTTCCGAGATTTGTCATTAAATTTATTAAATTATCTCAATATATGATTTAGTCGGTCGGGATTTTACCATGAAAAAAACGCATCTAAACCAATTGTATGGAAATACTGATGCCGATCATAAAAAAAAAACTTTCATTGAAAGAATGCTACACTTTTGATTTGTTTTATTGTAAAATTCAGTTTAATTATGGTGTTCTCAATATACATGTCATTTGTACTGTTTTTCGACTACCATGTGGACGAACTCGCGAGCAAAAGCTAGTAAGGAATATATAAATAAATAAAAATGTAAGTAAAACTCACCCTTCAGTTCTCGCCACCTCGCGGTAAGTTCCTCAATGAGCTGCTTGAACTCGGGCGTGTCGTCATGTCCCTCATCAATCAGCTTCTGTCCATTAGAGATTACAGTTAGGATCCTTGGCTCATGGTTGTCGGTCTCCGTCTTTAGTGACTGGTTCTTCTTCTGTAGCATCTGCACGTTGAACAGGGAGTTTCCGTAGTCAGTGCTTGTTGCTAACGGCATCTTCTCGTGAACCCATAGTTTTTCATCCTCAACGTCGCGACGGAATTGGAAGGCTTCCTTCTTCTTTGCCAAGTGACGCTGCCTATCCAACAATGGAGCCTTCAACTGTTCGAATCGTTGTTCCACAGACTTCTTCTTCTCCTTAATCTCGTCCATCTTGTCAGGTACAGTCTTCTGCAAGTATTCAGCCTGAGTCTCCAGTTCGGTGACTTGCTTGGCTTTCACGGCCATCTGTGTCTCGATCATCTGTTGCTTCTGCATGAGAATGTTCACAGATGCCAGATCAGTGCCGGTGTCGGTGTTCTCGATTTGTTTCTCGAGTTCGTTCATCCATGAGTCGATATCGTCGCAGGTCTGGTGTAGAAGAACCTCTCGGTTGGCGTCAAAAAGACGTTCGCCCTTATCCTTTGTTGTTGTTTGCAGGTTTTCGAACTGATCTTGGAGTTCGGTCATCTTCGGGGAAATTACTTCGACGAATTCTGGCTTCTGCTTCATGAGTTCCTCAGCGGCGTTCTGTACGGCGAAGAGACGCTCCTTGTTAGCCGCGATTTCGGCTTCGAAAGCTTGATGCCGGGTCCACTTGGAGTGGATTGTTTTGGCGGAGCGGTATGTATCATCCTGCGCGGTGACGTTCTTCTCTTGCACCCATTCGCCGAGTTCGTCGCAGTCTTGCAAGAACTGGTGGAGTTGTAGTTGGTCTTGCAGTTTCTCCATTTGTTGGAGAGCCTTTTCGCGGTTGGCGTTGCGTCGTGCGTCGATGTTCTCCGCCTTGCGCTGTATCTTGTCGGCGTCGAAGTGCCTCTCCTCGACCAGTCTGTTGGCGAACTGTACGACGGAGTTGATCTTGTCGTCGTTGGCTTCCATGGTGGTAAGGAAGGCTTCGTGTTCCTTGATCATGTTCTCGGCTTGTTCGAGGTTGGTTGGTGGCTCGGTCTTGCCTATTCTGTAAACGATATTCCTTGTTATTATTAACACCAAAGAATGTAGAGTGCCACAAGGATCTTTTGGCGCTTAAATGACATGACAGGGTGGCACTGTTGGTAAACAATTGTGAAATGTATTGAAAAGACAAGATGGCAGGGTTAGTTCCGATTTGGTCACGCGCCTAAAGAACCTTGTAGCGTTTTGTTTGTTGATATAACTAGAATTTATAAATTGAGTATTTGAGACACTACCGTCTTGTTTCTTGAAATCAAGACTGCTATTTTGATTATCATTATTTTCTCAGCAATTTTCACCACATAATGACTTGTATTATGTTATACCTGTGCTCCTGGTGCGACAGCAGTACTTCAGCCTGCCTGGCATCTCTCTGCAACAGCTGCAGCTCGAGGCTCTGTGTGAGCAGCTGTTGTCTGTTCTCCCACATCTGCTGTAACTCGGCCCAGCCTTCGCGAAGAGCCTTTAGACGCTCGCGCAAGAACATATACTGCGGATCGTCTTGTGTCGACGGCTCCTGTTGGAATGGTAAACAAAATTATGAAAGTACAGTGCAGTCAGAGTAACATGAAGATCTTGCTTCCACTATAATAAAGCCCTTGTCGTTTCAACAAGATTTTGATAAACTTGTAGCAATCATACTGGTGTAAATAATTTACTAGACCATCGCAGTCTCTAGACTGCAGCCATATTTTGACGTACATCATTCACTTCGCGAAAGACCATCTCTTTTCCATAGCAGAACAATAATGGCTTTAACACTTCATAATACCGCCCAAATGGTAAACTTACTGCAGTGATCTTCTCTCCATACTCCATCATCTTGGCATATTCGTCCTTGTAGTTGTCGATCTCCTCCTTGATGGTCTGGTGCTGAGACAACAGCTTCTCGGCTTCCGCCAGGTTTGAGGGCGTGTCTGTTAGAGAAAGAGTTGACGTTTCTATAGCTTAAAAAAATGAGTGGGCTGACTATAGAAATCTGTGGCCAAAGACTTCTGGACTCAAACCATTCGAGAAATATTCCTAGACAGGAATTTTATAATATATTTTAGATACGTAAGTTTCGTTCTAGTTCGCGTAATATTTGTCGATTTAAGTGTAGATTTGAGTGGAGATAAATATGGAATTGCCACTGACATTTTGTATTTGAGTTGAGATTCATCATTCATGCTTAAAATCGTTTTAGAAAGGCCGAGGGTTATTTGAGTGGTCTTTAAAGCTGTTAGTAGTTTAGATTGAAAATTTCTTATTTATTAATAGAATCTTGTAAAACTTTATTTTTTGAAATCCTTGTCAGTTATTTTTAATATGCTGAGGTTTTCGCATACATGAGATAGTGTTACTTACCCTCCGAAGCGACATCGGTCTGGGTCTTTGTGAGCCATGCCTGGAAGTGGTCCACGGAACGCAAGAAGCGGTGCAAGTCGCCCGCCTCTTCCAGCTTGGCATCGCGCTCTTTGAGCTGTGGGAAATTGTATGATTAGTCTCTAAAAATATTATATAAAATTCAAAGTCCTGACTGACTGATATATCAATGCACAGCTTAAGCGGCTGGTCCTAGAAAAATGAAATTTGAAGGTTGTGTTCTTTGTGAAGAGTAGGTATCCACTAAGAAAGGGGTTTTCGAAATTCCACCCCTAAGAGGGTGAATGGGGGGGGAGGTTGAAATTTCACGCGGACGAAGTTGCGGGCAGCGGAATATTATAATAACTTAGATTTAATGTTTGATCAGACTGACAACACCTAGTCAGACTGAGTCATCAAAACGATAGCTTGACTTGCTGCACAAAATGTAGTAGCCTCCTTTCTAGAGATACTAAGTTTACGGAGTGAGTACAAAGTTTATGTGACCTTATTATCAAGCTATGTACTGGTAAAGTGCAAATTTATTTATTTTTTTGTTATCCATTTAGTTCAAATTTACAGAACAAAACAAATCGAAGTAAAGGTTTTTTTTGGGTGTTTAGAAAAAAAAATTGTAATAATAAGTATTTTTTGGCACTAGCCGACGCCAAATGAATTAGGATAAGGGTAAGAGAATGATAAATGATGATGGCTTTTGTTTTTTTAACGACTAATAAGTTGTTTAATGGCAGATTTTTTAATAGTCCTATAACTTTTATCTGAAGATTAATTATGATAGTTTGACATATTTTCTATACAAAAACTGTCAAACTGCAATATTTATTGTTCTGATAAAAGTTATTTGACTATTAAAAATTCAGCCCCAAGTGTTGAGTGGTGAGTGTTGAGTGGTGAGTGTTGTGTGTTGAGTGTTGTGTGTGTGTGTGTGTGTTGAGTGGTGAGTGAGTGGTGAGTGTGTTGTGTTGAGTGTGTGTGTAGTTTTTACAAATAATTGGACACAAGTACACACCATCTGCGTGAGCTGGTCCCAGTTGTGCGTGATGCTGTGCACGCGCTCGCGGATGAGCTGCGCGTCGTCGGGGTGCTCGCCCTCGATGGCGCTGGCCTCGCTCTCCAGCGACGAGATGCGCGCCTGGATGGCCGCCAGGTCGCGCTCCATGCCCGACAGGCGGCGCTGCAGGGTCATCACGCCTAAGGGCCAGGTGCAGCGGTTCGTACACGGGTTACATTCACATTGAGCATTCATGAGTAACAATAAATCATACCCTACTAATTAACTTTTGAAAGATTTTCTAAAATAATGATATTTTTTTATAAAGTAGTTTCTTATAGCTGGCTGCGGGAGTAGACTTGATGTAAGAGACAAATTAATTGCGGAGACAACAGTTGCTCGTGACCCTTATAATTAGACAGCTAAACGGGTCATGGTGTGGAAAACTATAAGATGAGATTACGATTATTTTGTACCTATTGACATCACTTCACTTTGAAATAAAATAACGAAAATAATTATTGAAAAACATCGTAAAACTATACAATAAATTAAACAAACAACCGCGAGTTGTATTAATCTCCGTAAGAATGTTGATACATTAGTTATTTTTATTGACTTTGTAACCGCATCATCTAGGAAACCAAAGACAATGCGTCCATTATGATCGTATTACATGACGATTGTCGCACCTTACAAGTTTTATAATTACTATTATGGAATTATTATCTCTGCAAATTCGATGATCCGAATATAATATGGTAGTTTATTAGCATTACATTGATAATAACTGTCCTGTATGGTGCGTAACAACATTTAGGTATTTTTAATAAAATCCCTAATATTGAATTAACAATCTGTTTCACGGCTATCAATGAAAAACACTGTTTGCAGACTTGCACAGACTAAGTAATTGGCGGTCAATCCTTTAAATCGCGTTTCTTCGGTTTTGTTTCTGAAAATATTAGAATATATTATTATAAGCTCACCGTTGAGGTCCATCTCCAAGTTGTCGGTCTGCTGCAGGATCCTCTTCTTGTCCTCGATCCAGGAGACAGTCTCGCGACACTCGATGTGGAATGTCTGCACTCCCTGGGCTGACTTCAGATCGTCCTTCTTTGATTCCGCCTGGGTTGAATTATATTAAGGTTAATTATTATTGTTATAAAATAATATAAAATTAATTTATTTCAGGCAAGTTTTTTTTTTTACACATTCACCCAAATTATCCGAAAATTAAATTAAATATGAAATTGAAATTAAATTATATTATTGTTATACATATAAATGTAATGTTTACAATTTACGTTTAAATTCAAAAAGTCATACTAAAAGGAAATACTTAGTGGTCATGTAAATGGTGCAGAATATTTTTTTTACACTTAATCGGTCTCAGGTGAAATGATGCACTACAGTAACCAAGTAACTCACTCACGAATATGCTATTAGAGCGTGATACATCCGCATTAAAGTCACCAAGTTATATGACACATTCCACTGTACTGTTTTCTACAATATGGCATGGTAGAGTCTTCAACCATACTGAATTAGGTATTATTTATATTAGTTCCATTTAACATCAGTTTTATTTACGGATAAGTTTGGAATATCTAATCTGGAAGACAACTTCATTCAAATTGTTCTTTTATTTATTTATTTATTCTTTAACTAAAACGGTTTACAACCAATTACAGAAGTTAAAGACAGTTTACACATAGGTACACATAATATGTTTGCTGGAATAAACTTATATACCTATTCTCTCACGCTCGAGTGGAGACGATGAATCACAGGGACATCACTCTGTCCCTATGATAATACAGTCCCCAGCTAGATGGATCTAAAAAGTCTGGAACAGACTAGATGCGGAAGGCCTCAAACCAGCTATTGTGGGATGTGTGGCTATGTCCAGCATAAGACTACTATAGGCCGAGTCGATTGAGAGATAGTTTCCCTGCTCATACCTTCTCCCTGAGCTCGGCCCAGGCCCCGTTGAGCGCGGCCTGGCGCTCCTGGATGCGCGCGGCCTGCGGGTGCTCCACGTGGATGAGCTGGCGCGCTAGCTGGTTCACGACGGCCACGCGCGACGCGTTGGCGTTCATCTCCTTATCAAAACCATCGTATCTGTGGAAAAAAAAGCATATTAATGACGTTCCATAACATATTCAATGCCTTAAAAGACTTAGAGAGATTCATGAAGCTATACTAGACAGGATTAAAAAGCTACACAAAAATAAATATGAGCAAATTTCACTTGAGTGTGTCAATACATAAAATTAAGAAATTGTGAACCCCACAAAGTGTACTGATAACCTGATGTAGGTAGCAGGAATCTTCTAAATGCCAGAAGTACAGAACCAGTTGGCATAACGATGCATGGAAGAGGTCTATGTCCAAATGTTGACATCTATTACAATGATGATAAAATGTCAAACTAACCTGTGCTTCATAATCTCCACATCATCGATGTCTTTGGGCGGCAGCATGGTATCTAACATCCTGTCCTTCTCCGCGATCCATTGGTCGGCGGCGTCGGCCTCGGCCAGCAACTTGAACAGCGACAAAGCGTCCAACAGACGTTGCTTTCGCAGCCGCGCCAGCTCCGCGAGCTCGCCGTGACGAGCGTCGATAGCGGCGAGGCGATCGCGAACTTCGATGCTGTTGGCATCTGAGGGGCTTAGTTCTTGAGCCTGAGAGGATAAAAACAAAACGATTATTCATTTTAAATGTGGATTTTGAAGGAAAATAGTCAATATTAGGTGTAACCTATGTCTGTCTTAAAAGTCAAGGATCAATTACTATCAGCACAAAAAAATGGTTAGAAACTTAATGATTCCTTCTAAACTACTATAGTTTCTTACTATACTTTAAATTAATTTCAATTTGAATAATATTCAATACTGTTCATAAAAAAAATGCGTACCTGTTGTTTGAGTTGCTGAATGACGTTGGCGTAGTTCTTAAGTTCGTCGGTGACATCTTTGTGTTTCTTCAGCAGACTCTGTACTTGAGCCTCGTCCACGCCGGTGTCCTCGGATGATACCAACCTACACAGCAAAGATAAATATGATATATAACATCACGCTTGTATTTACTAAAGGTAACCAGAGATATATAATACAACTCCGTTTCGCTAGTTGTAAGTTAGGCGCAATCGTTAAAACACAAGTTAAACGGAATTGTTTATTTATCCTCAATGCATTAGGCGAATTAATGCAATTAGCATCAATCAAACAAGTCAGTTAACTCGAAATCGAATCGATTCTACTGCACCAGCACATGCGCTTTTCGTAACCTATGAGTGTTGAAGGTCACTAGCTAATGTCAGAGTCTGCAGAATCGCAGATTGCCGTACTAAGTACACTTGACAAAATGATCATACCTAAGAGTATCCAACATCCAGTTGTCGATGTCATCAGCATCAGCGAACAGTTGGTGGTAGCGTACGGCCGCGTCCAGACGGTTCTTGCGAAGAGACACCATGTCGAGCAGGTGGTTCCATTGAGACAGGATGTCGCGGAGACGGTCCTGTACACAGAAATAAGTTTTTGATACTCACGTAATTAATATATTTGTAATTGTAAGTAGTTTTTCAGTCTTTTGTATGTAGTAAATGTAAGGAAGAAATACAAAAACAAATGGCTTAATGAATTGAAAGGCGCAATGTGGTCTAGCCCGCCAAAAGGCGGCCTAATAGGTGAAGTTGGTAGGAATTCGCCAAAAGTAGGCACCACAGGAACAGTTGTGGTGTAGATTGCCCTTGAGAAAGCCCAAGTCAAGCAGTGAACATTTATTTTTCCAAAACGACCATTTCTGAACAGCCTGCATCCAGTATTTATTGGCATTTACGTTCTCTAAAATATGGGTTAGCAACCCATATTGAGCAAAATAGCCAAAAGCATGTATTTACCTGAATCCTATCAGCTCCGAAGTGTCCTTGCGAGATGAGCTCGTCTCCCACAGCGGCCACGCTCATCAGTTGCGGCTCGTGAGCTTGTACATCGGCTTCAAGCGCCTTGTGCTTGGATATCAGCAGGTACACTGTAAACAAGAAATAAATTATTATGCTGGTTGGTATCTACTTTACTTGGGAGCCAAAATATTCGCGAGCTACTTGGCTCCTACAAAATAAAGCGACCCTATTTCTATTTAAATATAGTTCATGTTGTGTAAATGTGGTCGTCCAAATCAAAAGGGACCTTATGGCGGTAACTAGTTTCCGAGATATTAATAAATTTGTAAAATACCTCAAAAAAATCGTTTTTTTATTAACTGTATTTTTAAAAAGATGATTGTATTTACTACATGTAAATGTGTTCAACTTTTCGAAAAGTCAATTTAAAAAAGTTTTGTATTCATCTAAAGTTTAGTAAAAAGGAACCTTATCGCGGCAAGACCTAACAAATCGTTTTTCTTTTAATTCAAACCATATATGGTTTGAATTAAAAGAAAAACGATTTGTTAATATAATATCGATCGATGTCGTTGTCGATTTGTTTGTTGATATAATATAATTATATCGACATTTTAATATGTTCCCACAACAAACAAGTTTATGCAAGGATTGTTAGAATTTCCATTAGTAATAATCATAGTCAATCAAAGTATACCATCAGTTACATAACTTCACACTAAAACATAACTTTAGTGTACGGCATACTTAAATTGCGATTTTCTCGAAACTTATAATTTCGATCAGTGAACTTCAAAAATTCGTAAAAAAATAACGGTAGTGGTTAGAAGGTTGGTTCTTGGGTCTATAGTTCGGTACATTTATGTAGTTTTCAGCTCTGTAGATAACTCATTTCCGCCATAAGGTCCCTTTTGATTTCGACGACCACAAATATTTTTTGGTACGTTATTATTTGAAACTAGCGACACGCCCCTGGTTCGCACGTTATTTGCGACTTCGACGATCGAGATTTCTTTATCATTCGAAGTTTTATACTAATGTAATAAACGTATATAAATTCTCTAAATGGTAAAAACCGCATCAAAATCCGGGAGTATAGAACACAACGCGATCATACAGACTGCGACTGACAAGCGACTTGTAATTTATAGTATGTATAAATTATGCGAATTGCTGTCGAATCAAAATGAAAATTGAGTTGTTTCATCATAGAAAACTTTGTTTCATGGGGTAATAAAACAGTTTGAAAGACAAACAACGTGAAACTGAGGGTGAGCCACAAAACAAATGACGTAATATCGCACGCCGCGGCGACGAGAAGTCTGTATTTGACTTCCTCTCCTTCGGTTAACCTTATTACATCGGGCCACGTTGTCTCAATAACGTCGTGTAATCGTCGAATCGTTGAGCTCCTTAAGTCTTAAGTTGAGCTGCACGATTTCTGACAAATGCGTGCACTGACTGGACAGGTCCTCTCAATCTGTGTGGTTCTTTCTTCAAAAGACTATCTCAGACATCGACTTACATGGTCTTCATATATCCTGACCAAGATTATGTCTGGACTTTAAAAGAGACTATGACCTCTGAGTTTGTTTCGGCCTTTCTTCTCAGAGTAGTCAGATAGGAAACGCCAACCTCATCTAGTTTAAAAAATATATGATTGACGTGTAAAAGTGTTTGTGCAAATCTACTTACAAAAATAAAATCATTTATCATTTAACAACATACCGACATTTGCCCCGTTCCCACATTTATTTCCGTGAAATAAGATTAACCCTTTGACCGCCACACGTCGAAAAATCAAAAACGTGCCCTCGGCGTCAGTCATGTAGTGGAGCCGTGCTGGGCACATTTTGGTTTGTCCTATACATGACTGTGGCGGTCAAAAGGTTAAACAACAAAGACACAACTTGCGTGTTTGATTTTCTATTTCTTTTTTTGTGTGCCCTCTGGGATTTCCCATCTTCCATAGTAACTTTCATCCCCTATTTAATTCCGGTTCGGTTATATTTTCTTACGTGCTCATCTTGGTTATCTAAGGAACTCTTCAGCAAAATTGCATGTTTCTTAACCCAGCAATTTAAGCTATGCGTTGTCTGTCAGTGATTTTAAATTTGACATAAAAACGACCTATCTATTCTTCTGGAATTCCAAAAACACTTTTGAATAATATAATTACCTGTAGTAAGATCATGTCCGATATCATCAACAGAGACGATCTGCTCCTTCTCCTTGATCCAGTTCTCCTCATCAGCCATGTCCCAGTAGAACTGCCACAGTTTGCGGCTGTCCTCCAGGCGCTTTCTGTTACGAGAGAAAATATGGTGTGAGTAACCCCTTTGTGGTAAATAATATTAGTAGGTACTTTGAAATTCTGTAGTTGAATAATTTTGGCGATGCTTAGGAGAGTTCTAAGTCCAGCAGTGACTGTCTGTCATACAAGAAGACAACACATCTCGATCATTTAAACCCGTGTTCACTTTCTTCCCAGCCATACAATTTTTCACGTAAGTGCTATCCTAGACTAGTAGTGTGGGGATGTGGTGTGTGAGGGTACTGTGTCCTTTGTCTTAACTTAATTATACTTTTTTTATCAATGTTACTAACTCTAGAATATAAGATGTTTGTAATGTGATGTGTGTTTGTGTGTGATGTGTGTTTGTGTGTGATGTGTGTTTGTGTGTGTGTGGTTTGGGTGTGTTGTGTGTGTGTTTGTGTGTGATGTTTTGTGTGTGTTTGTGTGTTTTGTTCTTGTTGTGATTATTTGTGTTTGTTTGTTTTTGTTTTGATGTTTGTATACTAACAAAATATGGACCCGAAATAAATGAATTTTAACGATTTTTTTTTTTATAATTGAAAGTATGGTACCTGCGTTCAACAGCAAGGTGCACAAGTTCAGCATAAGCGTTCTCGAGCTGTTGGATACGCTCCACGGTGATGGCGGGGTCGCACGGGCGGTAGCCGCCTTCTTCTTGTTCCAGGAAGCGCTGTGACTGGCCTACTACCACCTGTAGGATATAAAGGATTATTGTAGGATTGGTTGATTAATAATAACATGACTGTACCAGTCCGACGTGGAACAGTGCAGAAAAATAGTGTTGCTCCGAGGTGGACACTACTGTTTAACACCCTCTATAAAAAATTAATTAAGTAAGTGCAACTTATGAATAAGAATAGTACTTCAAATTAAACAATTACGAAAGAAGGCAGAATGATTTTCGCGAGTTTTTTATTTTTTCATAAACATTTCTTTTTAATTTGTCTCGCGCGCGTTTTTCTTTATCATACAGCCAGTTGCTTGTTCATACAATGTTCGTGAATGATCTCTTATGGTGATTGGAATTTTTACAATATCCACATTTCAAATTCAAATCACTTTTAGTCCCTAAGGATTAAAGAGCTATTTTAGTCCCTGTTTACGAAGAATACACTAGCTTTTTTTGAATAGATGTGATAAAAATACATTTTTCCTTTTATGTTACTAGAACTCCTTTTGAACCATGTTGTGAGTGTGTTTAAAGTCTGTAGTCAAATGTTTGTTTGTTGTTATGCACGCAATAATAATCAAAGCAAAGATTTTATTTCGTTTATAGCATATTAGTAAACTCCTATGTTGGACATAATTGACACAGGAATACTAAATGCATGAACTAACCTTGACCCTCTCTCCGAGCACGTTGATGTCGGCCTCGACCAGCGCGTGCTTCTGCAGCAGATCCTCGACGCCCATCAGGTGCTTGCCGTAGTCGTCCGTCAGCAGGCGCATCTTGATCTCCTCCATGGAGTCCAGGATGTATAGCATCTCCTGTGGGTGGAAATATTGCGTGAGTATTATGACGAGATATAGGACATAATATGAATAGTTTTTTTTTTTCAAACATTTTTTGCACACCACCTCACCAGAATATTATAGTAACAGTTTGGTTACAATTTTTTATATTTTTAAATGTTTTTTTTTTGTAAAGAATATTTAAAAATATAATAAGTTTGTTTAAAAATAAATAAAGGAAATAATAATAATTTATTTAATAAAAACGTTTACAAAAGGTGTAAATTTAGCAAAAAAGTAGAAAAACTTTCCATACAATTAAAGTGCCTAAAAATAAACTAATATATTTTTTTCTTACAGGTGCAAGTAGTGATTGTTCGGAATTAGAGTGTTTGGTAGCGACCCGCCCGAACTAGGTTTATTCAAACCTGTGTTCCAGGCCAATATACATGGGGATCGAGAAAATGTTTTTGTCTTTTCTTCCTCCCTTGACAGTCGTAACCATTATTCACAGCACTTGCTAGATTAGGCAATAAAAATTCACTCCCTCTCTCTCAGATTGTCGTTTTGAAATTGTAAAGTTATGGTCGTTGATGATAATTGCTGCGTAATGCGCCGACTTCATAAGACGTACTGCGCCAACCCCAAGTAAATTGTGATCAGGGCAGAAGGCTGATAAATCAAACCGTACCTGGAAGTTCTGCTGCAACTGCAGAGACAGCTCGAGCCTGGCGCGCCGAGCTCGCAGCAGCTCCAGCAGGTACGCCCACAGCCGCAACACGTTGTCGCGACGCGCACACACACGCTCCATGTCGTGATATCTGACAAGATTAATTATTGATTAGACTCGGGGAAGAAAAACAGGTAAGTTTTCGAGGTGCTTTTGTTTCTTTTTTTTTTTTTTACAAAATAAAGACAGTGAAAAAGATGAGGATGTGGACTGTAAACCGAAAGTGAAATAAATACGTGTAAAAGAATATATTTTGTTATTTTAATTAATATCAAGAAAAATCACACTTTTTGACAGCACAGAACCGCAACATAGAATCATAATGTAGAAAAATCAATTTAAATTTGAAATATAAAGAAAAAAAAAACAGTGGCACTCCGGGAGTGCCGACAGAAGTGAAAACTTGAACAATTACGTGTGTATTTTGTGAATCGTCTTATAAACAAAACATGCCCTGTACCGGCTATGGCCAACCGTCTTACGAATTTTCGATCAGGTCACGTGTCCTGACGTGAGTTTAACATTTTTTACCCATTACAAAAAAGTGTACAACGCCGCTAAATAAGTTTTCACTTCAAAAATTGTCCGTGTGACTCCACTGCAGGGCAAAGGCATCCCTTTAATTTTTCCAGTCATCTCGATCCTGAGGCAATATGGACCAATGCCGCCTATAAGCGTCAATTTATCCCGCGGTCCCGCCATCTAAGCACAGGATTTTTATTTATTATGTTAGCAATAAGATGACTAAGACATGCATTTTTTTCTTTCTTTTCTTTTTTTAGAAAAAAACGTTGCCCTTCACTAGGAATTGCTCCTGTATCGTGGGTGCGTTTACAAACATTTAAATTCACATTTACAAACAGCCAGACCCGGAACAATTACCTTTAGCCAATACAAATATTTGTTCCGTGCGGGAATCGAACCCGCGACACGCAGCGCAGCAGTCGATCGCTCAGCATTTGATTTGATTACCTACCTAGAGAGAGACCCGTTGATAAAAGTATTGAATCAAAATAAGCACGCCAAGGAAGGCTATTTTGAAAGGACAAGTAACTATAAAGCTATGGACTCACAGTTTTTATTATGTAGCATTAAGATCAGATAAGCTGTCTTTCAAAGATTGGGTTCTTCCTACGAGCTTCACATGAAACAGATGAAGCTACGCTACATTTAGCATATCGGTACTCTTTGTCAGATCGGCATCTAAGTTTCTAATTTCCCGTAGTAATATTCATTTCTTAGTAGGTAAGGGGTTTTCTTGCTTCGTTCACTGAGTTTTGTAGAATACATTAATTTCTTTTCTTATCTTATTCACTACAGTAGCTGATTCTACTTGGCCTCTATGTGTGGTTCCCCTACTTCTGTCCGCCATCCAATTTGTATTCACCGCGACACATGTCTGGAATGTTAGCGTAATTTGGGATTCCACAGTTGTTGATTTATTCAACATAAATAAGATTTTTGGTATTTAATACTTGCATTTGCTATTTGTGTCTAAGTATTTTAAATATTTGAGCTTCATATAATTATAGATGGAGACAGAAACGGACACAGGGTCAGACTGTTTTTTTTGCAGAATTTTGTAATTAAGTAATATTTTTTTTTTACTTAAAAAATGTTTACAATCTTGAAATAGTCGTAGGTTCGAATCCAGACAGGCGTTTTACTTTGTGTTAATTATTTCATCACCACTGCTCTAAATAGGTACGGTGAAGAAAAATCTCCTAGCGTAGAGTCATCTCAACACCTCTCTCCCTTGAATTTGTATAGTATATATTATAGTAAATAATATGTATGTGTGTATGTGTGTCTAACCTAACCTAACCTATTTATGTATTTGTGTACCTAGTTTTAATAGATTTTTTTTATCATTGTTCCTCTCAATCAAAGCACCTGCCATCCAATCTCTTCACCACCCTTGGTTGACTGGTAGAGAATGCCTAAGGCATTAAGTCCGCCTTTGTACCTTTTTGCGAGAAGTTTAAATAAATAAATAAAAATATCGTGAGGAAACCGGCATGTCCCAGAAACAAAAATTCGAAGACCGTTCACATGTACTGACGAGCACTGGACCCGCGTGGTGGATTACGGCCCTTTTCTTCTCACCGAGAGGAGGTCTGAGTGCCAGCAGCAGGAATATTATGAGCTGATTAAGCTACTTCAAGAATTTTGTCAAGAAAAGTCTGGTTCGGGAAAATAGAGTTTAATATTAAGGATGAAATTCAATACCCTGACGATATGATTTGCTCAGAGTACCTACTTAGCTTATTATAATGTAAACTTCTTGGTATTATAACTCTATAGCATTACAATGATTAATCTATGAACGCATTAAAAAGAATTTGTCAACGAAATGACAGCCCACATGGTACCGCTTTCCCTGGTGATTATCTCAATAATTTTCTACCGAAACTCCTACCACTGGCTAAAAATGCGACTTCGAATAAACCTCAACGGTACAGCGTATCTACCAGGTGTCTCAAATATACCAGTAAGTTGTACCTTTCACCCGGAGACGATGATACCACCTCATGTTCAGGCGATGGTCTTAGAAGACGCAAGGATGCTCTATCCTGTATGTCTGATGGATGATAACGACAGTGGAGGGGGTGATGACTCCAGCAATGATAGTGCAGAGTCTGAAGGGCGAGAAGAAGAAGAAGATGACACTGATCCCCCTTCATTTTTTGTTTTTTCAAGTCACACTGGGCAGGGAAGACGTGGACTATTTGGTAGTTCGCACTGCAGAACCAGTGATTTTAGTTTTTTAAGTTTGGTGTGTAGCTCGTTATTGGTGGTTGTATATAATAATACTAACTTTTGATCGCACGGTGCTGGTTTTATTACTTCCTATATTATTATGTTAATACTGTCTGACACAACATCAACATTGAACATCATCGTAGCTAAAGAAATTATTTAAGAAATGGCACCAATTCTTACAAATCGTTGTTAGAATTAGTAGGGACATGGGCATGGCAGCGGTTGATCTACAATAGTAAAAAACATAGATGGCGCTGTCCTCAACAACGCGCGTCTTACGTTTTACGTCTGACGTTTTACGTCTTACGAATTTTCGATCAGGGTCACGTGACCTGACGCGAATTTAGAAGTTTTTACCCATTCCAAAAAAAGTACACAGCGCCGCTAAAGAAGTTTTCACTTCAAAAATACTTATATAATATACCAAAGAGTACGTAACAGACAGCAAACTAATGAATATATAAAATCATAAATACCTCTCAGTCTGCAACTCAGAGCACACAGCCACAACGGCCTGCACGCGCTCCTCATAAGCGAAGATGTCAGTTTCAATGGCTTCATGTTTCTTAGCAGCCGCCTCCACTGCCGCGAGGTCGAAACCGAAGTTATCCTGGCTGACCAGACGCTGGTTCTCAGACAGCCATGTCTCACGCATCTGTGCTTTGCGGTTGAATCTGTAATAAGAAAAAAATATTAGTTATAACATCATGTTTGTTATCGCCGAAGGTGTAGACAGCTTTGATCGAAATTGTCAGTTGTTTGGCGTATGTTTTGATTCATTATTCCAAGATTGAATTCAGAATTAATTGCTCTGAAACATGTTTTTTATTTCTTTTTGTTCTGTAGTAAAAGCTTTATAGCAGAACATGGAAACCGAAAATATAAAATTCATATTTCTACATAGTAGCGCAGGAAATGTTATAGCATTATAACTGTAAATGTCAGTCGTGTATATAAGTCACAGAAATGTCAACCGATAGTTTCCGTTGAAAAATGTGACTTTTCTGAACACAGCCATTTAAAAAGTGGGTATGATCATGAGTGACGATATTTTGTACGTCCGCCCTGGACAATCAGCCCCATTATTACTTTGCTGTCTAATATTTCTACCATGGCTTACTCACATAGTTCGTACCGCTACAAAAAAAAAACCGTCTTAAAACCCTTTCGTAAACTACATACCTGGCAGCAAGTTGCTCCAGTTTCTCCTGTCTGATCAGCTCCTCCCTCAGAGCTAATTCCCGTTCGTGTTCGGACTTCTCAAGCCTCTCCCAAGCGCGGTTGATGTCATGGATCATCTTGCCTTCGCGCGGCGTATACGGCTTCTGGTTGGCCGCCCGCATGCGGGACTGCAAGGTGAAGAGAAGGACTTCCAAGTTGCCTTTTTCGACGAATCTGAGGAAGTAATGGACATTTTAGTTAAAGATAAAAGTGTTCTTATCATTTTGTAAATATTATAGTATTATAACACGCCTGTAATCGCCGGAAAGTTTAGGCAGAGGTGTAGTACACCCACATTTCGCTAGAAATGTTTAAATCCTATGTAATAGGCAGGGCCGTCTTAACCATATCAGGTGCCGGGGTGCCAAAATCAGCTTGCGCCCTCCTTGCCAACAAAATAAATTAAACTTAATTTTTGTGTTCCATTTTTAAAGGATGATTTCCATCAATGTTTTCTAAGGGATTTTTTTTTTTGAGGCGTTGACGTGGGTTACACCGCTGGAACGTTACGGTTATAATGAGTGATCAATGATGACCCGATCGGCTTGCGCCCCCTAAGACCCTGCGCCTGGGTGCCACGCACCCCTTGCACCCCCGGGTAAAGACGGCCCTGGTAATAGGGAGCGAGCCTATTGTCGTCAACATCAACCGGGCACAAATCCATACTAGTGCTGCTAGTGACAAATACCTCAAGGAAAAACCCAATAGCATTGGTGAAAATGAAATGGCTTTTAAAATGTGTTCAGTAAGTGGGTACAATGAATCTGTTCTTGTTATTCTAAAACTTGAAATAAGAGCAGTGCAGTGTGCACAAATCTATCAAATAATAAAATCATAACAATGCGCCTGCAACTTTGTGTAAGCTCCTACAGGCATTGTTTACTTTCTCGGAAATGAAAGAATTGTTTATGCAACACGTAAAATTAGAGATGTTTTATTTTTACTACCACTTTATAGTTTATACATGCTAATCTGGCATTGAGCCTGCCTGGCTCAGTAGAAACTACAGACAATTTCTTTCGTTCAATTTTGTAGTTGAAGGTTTACTTACTTGGGTGGTTTCTCCACAGTGCGATAGTTGGCGAACTGAATAAGTTGCTGACGAACGCCTTCGAGTGAGTTCGCGAATGTTCGGTCGCCGAGCGCTTCGATAGTACGCTCGATCCATTGCAGGAGATCGCTGAAACACGAGCATAATATTAGTCATTTAGAAAGAAAGAATAACTAATAAGTCTATAATTTTATATCCCAGCATAATTATCTACATCGCTTTTTCACGACCTTTTATGGCTGACATCCAACCTACCAAGCCATTGAGGACCTAACAATAACCTATTTGTCGTTCAATTCGCTTAGATATCGTATACAACTACAACTGCATATCGATTTTATATGCGACGAGACTGATATCTGAACCAAGAGAAACTGGCTAACTGACTTTCGGGATTTATGATAGCCTGTGATGACCTTCAAGCATGATGTGGTTTTTCTTTAGCCTATTCTAACTCACAGCTGTTCAAGGTGTTATCATCATTTCAGCCCAGAATCACCCACTGTTGGGTATGTAAATAGGTCTCCTCTCTCTTCTGCCATACTTCCCGGTGCATGTTATGCATAGAATAGTGTAATCACTTAATCAGCCTATAATGTCCCCATTGCTGAGACAGGCCTCCTCTCTTCGAGAGGGAGTGGGTAATAATCCACCACGCGGGCCCAGTGCGGGTAGTAGACGTCACATGGCATCGAATTTTTTATTCTAGGACATTCCGGTTTCCTTGCAATGTTTTCCTTCACCGTTTTGAGAGCAGTGATGATAAAACCAATAAATAAAGTGTACCCCCAAAAAATATTGTTTTTGCTGCTACTACTTTCTTAAGCCACCTCAAAACAGCCGTTTTTCTGATAAAGCTCTGGTTATACAGACCTGGTAAGCGTCTCATACTCCTGCATCATCTTCTCGTTCTCCATGGCGATGCCGACCACCTTGCCGATCCTCTTGCCCTGCACAGTCTCCTGCTTCATCTTACTGAAGTAGTGGTAGTACGTCACCACGTATGTGATAATTGACTTCTCGTCGGGGTGGTCGACAGCGATATCTGGGGAGGAAGTTATGTTATCAGGAAGAGTATTATTTATTTATTTTATTTATTAACCAAAGATGGTAAGTTGAGAGGTGGCGGTGGTGGTGGTGGTTGTGGTGGTGGTGGTGGTGGTGTTGGTGGTGCAGGTGGTGGGGGTGGTGGTGGTGGGGGTGTTGGTGGTAGTGGAGTGGTGGTGGTGGTGTAGTAGTGGTGGTGGTGGTGGTAATGGTGGTGGTGGTAATGGTGGTGGTGGAGGAGTGGTGGTATGGAAGAGAGTAATAGTGCAGTAGCAGCCCGGGGTTTGGATTTGTACTAGTTTGGTGGCAAAAGGCTCGCCGCGCCCGCTGGGTGAACTTAACCATAACTGGCGAATTGTGAGTGCACTCCAGTTCCATCCTGCCTAACCCTGTGAGGATTACAGGCGTGATGTTACGCTTCAAACTAAATTGTATAGGTCTACCGGAATCTCTTTCTTGTCTTTTTCTTCCATACTTCATGTTTTTACCAA
This sequence comes from Luperina testacea, assembly GCA_927399505.1. Taxonomy (NCBI): domain Eukaryota; kingdom Metazoa; phylum Arthropoda; class Insecta; order Lepidoptera; family Noctuidae; genus Luperina; species Luperina testacea. The sequence continues at coordinate 7,230,633 of OV656768.1, read as the reverse complement.
TTTATACATTTTTTTTTTAAATAAATATCATTTATCATAATACTATAAGTACTTCTTAGTTGGGAACCAATTACAGGTCCCACCCACATAAAACAATAGCTAATCTACGTCTGTCTGGTAAAATTAAGCCTCCATTATTTAATTTTATGGTGGCTGCGTAGCTTACCTTCAGCATCCAACAGCTTAGTAAGTCCAAGCTTGTCCTCAGCAACATTGAAGGCATTATTCAGGTTATGCATAGGATTGCTTCTATGCAGCTTGTCGAACTGAATGAGGTCAGGCCTGTGCTTGTGAATGATGGCGTTGAACGCGAGTCCGTCGCGCCATGACGTCGTGAAGTTACGCACGTTAACGTTGTTGTAGCCAGCTGTCTTCATTTGACACCATAGGAGTAGAGCGTCCTTGGCGGATTTAGTCTCTTTGTTGTCGGTTTCTTCGATTGTAATGTCTTGGATCTGTTAACAAGAATTCATATTTTAGGGCAAGAACCACTCTAATGAACTAATTTGCATTAGGTGAGATGTAGTGTTTGGGAAAAGTGAGGAGTGGCAGTTGTTTCAATAAAACTTCTATGTGTATTTAACACAGTAGTTCTCATGACACATCGAATTTTAGAAAAAAAACGGCTATGTAGAGCTGTGTCTCTCTCACACATAACAAACGTGGCACTACGTTTCAGAAACTAGATGTGTTATAAATTATAATATTAACGTCAAGGTACAGCTGACCCAACTTCAGCGGTAAGACTTTGACCTTGAGCTGACCGAGCGCACGTATGCAGTTTCAATAGTGAGAGAGAGGTTTTGTTACCACTGAGGCTGAGGTGTGATCGACTGTATTGTTGGTAGTGTTCATTACCTGGAAGCGCAAGATGATGGTCCATATAAGACCAAGACTCAGCCTAGGGTTGCCGTCGACGATGTCGTGGGAGCCCATGTTTTCTAAGTGCACGCGTTGTTCGCGCAGGAACTGCAACGCCTTGTCCACGTTCTCCAAACAGTGGATACGCATCTTGCCTTTTGTTGGACGAGGCTGCAAACAGAAATAAAAGGTCAATACAAAAAATATCCCAAGCACATAGCGTTTTGATCTAAAACTATCATTCTAAGAGCTGATTTTTCCAACGCCAGTTAATTTTATCCGAGGAATAATTTTGAATTTTTGACAGTTCTTCTATAGAAAATCTGCCAGACGTCAATTTTATTCCACGAATAAAAATTATCTGTCGATTGAAAAATCAGCCCTAAGTGTTAGAAGTCGTTTCTAACCGTCTGGTAGACCAATAGCTAGATGATCTGATGCTACAGCGAAGTTTGTAGCGGCAATAGCTCTCAGGAGTGGCTAAGGTGGTTGGTGTAAAGCAGTGTAGGGCTATTCTCAGCAGTGTGAATGCAGGCTGAATAGATAGATGGATAGCGTTTCTATAGTAAAATTAAACATTTTAACTACTTCTTACCTTAAACATTTTTATTTTACTAAAAGACATACTATAGACTCATATTCGAAATTATCTTTATTTGCATTCCATAATGTTTGCAGGTGCTACAATGACTTAAGCTAAGGTACAATTACGGACCCTGTAGGGCACAGCAAAAATTATAAAATTAATTAATTCTACAAGGCAGAGGGACGTACGTGGTTCCTTACATGTGCATAAATCCGAGGTGCTTACAGTTAGTTATCTTTAAAAAAGCAAGCCTGATAAAAATATCAGATATTATTGGGATAAACAAAAATTAATTTTACAAACAGTTTTTATTCATGCAAGACTATCTATCTACACTAATAATACAGCTGAAGAGATTGTTTGTTTGAACGCGCTAATCTCTAGAACTATTAGTCGAATATGAAAAAATATTTTTGCATTTGATAGCCCAATTCTTGTGAAAGGCATAACTTTGCTCTGTGGTATGGAGTTTCGTTTTATTCGTGAGAATAGCATTGATTGACCGCTCGAGTTCGTATATAGGACGTTGATTTCAATGAGTGGAATATAAAAGAACACTTAGCCCCATGTCTGTTAGGCACGCTTATTGAGTTCAATAACAATAGAAAAAGTAATTGTGTCTCATTAGTGACAGTTGATTTCTTATGGTCGTATTACAGAACCTAACCCAAGACATTACTTAAAAAACTATGTACATAGTCTTAACCAATCAACTGGCTATAAACGAGAAAAGCTTGAGTTTTGAGTGAGTTTCTGTAATATGGACCTTAGTTTCAAAGTACATGATCATGACCGCTTATCAATTCTCTTACAAGGCTTCCAACGTGTACCTAAGACTTGAAAAAAATCGGTATATTTTTTTATTCACCATCTTTTTAAAAACATAGAGACAACAATATTTTATTAACGGAATAATAAAGAGGACCTTGCACCAAAACATGTTACCAAGTTTCGAGACCTGCAGTGTCCCTTGAGGAGGACGTCTGCATAGGTCGTAAATTACAGAACAGAGGACGATAAATACTGCAGTTTATTCTACACAGCGCAAGAAGCAAGTCAAGTAGGTACAGTCAAGAGCAAAAATATTATGTTTCAATCAATTTGCCTAGCCTTTTCCCAACTACTTTGGAATCGTCTTCCAGTCTAACCGGACGCAGCTGCATGATACCAGTATTTTACATGGAGCGACTGCCTATCTGACCTCTACAACCCAGTTATTGGGTAATACTCTTTGGTAAGACTGGTTGTCAAACTTTCGGGCTTCTGACAACCTGTAACGACTGGTAATCCAGGAATTACAGCCAGGACCAAAGTCTTAACGTGCTCACCGAGGCACGCAGGGGTCTTGGTATATAAAGATGCTCACCCATCCACGGATCAACCGCGGCAAGCGTAGCTTAACTGATCGATCGACACGTGCGGCTGTTATTACTTAGCCACAAGCCAAAATATTATGTTTAAACTTAATGGAAACAATCTCCAAAAGTCAGTTATAATTAAAAGTATGTTAAGATGCTCAACATAATGTATATGGCACCGGGCACGTATAGGTACAAGCGGAAATTATGAGGTGTTTTGAGTGCCCGCACAACACTTCATAATTTCCGCATAATTTCAATTAATACCTAGCGAGGAAATCGTTGTTGAATTTCACTAAGTGTAGGTACCTATATATCACATATTTTTGTCCTTGACTGTACACGAATATTCTAAATACATTTTGACTTGGCCGCGTCGCCAAAGCCTGGATAAAGTCCGGTTCTACAGGTCGAAGCTGGCCATTGTTTGCTTTTTATACGCCAAACGTATAAGAACTTGAATTTGAAACTTGAATACAATGAGAGGAACTCAATGACTTGGGACTGTTTTGTTTACGAGTGATCGTTTTGACAAATAATTTAATTTAGGTAAAAAGCCTTGGCACAATAGTACATTACTTCAGAGGGAAGAAAGTGACAGTTCCATACCGAGATTATGGCATTTGCGCCACGAGCTTGCGAGGGGCGCAAACCATTTGAGGTATGGAACTGTACTTTATCCTGAGGGATGTATAGTGCTTTTTATTACACCTACGAGGAAAATTATGGACATAAATGCATAGAAATGTTTATATTTAGTTAAAAGTACAATTATTAAAAGTGCAGCTTTTTTTTTTTTAAAGGCTAAGGTCTGAGACCATGCTGCCTAGTCATCAGTTACTTTTTTTTTTTTTTGTCTAACATGACATTAGAATATGGGTGTACACATTCTAATGTATTAGGAGTATTTGGCAGCAAATGTATCGAATCAAGTTTCCCTGTAAACTTCGCTGAGGTAGCCAAAACTACAAAAAAATTCTCAGCTCCATTTTACCGGGATCGCGTCTGTTTCAATGATTCCACATATTGTCCAGTTGCGCAGACACTTGAGATACAAAACTACACCAATTTTACATCACAATATCCACTAGGAATCAATTTGCGAATAATTAAAACAGCCAACTAGACTTCACTCGAAGAAATCCCGCCAAAAACTCTAAAAGTGCAGCTATTATAAATAATTTCGTTTTTAATTTTCTGTGTGCACCAAGGAGGTTGGTAACTGGTAAAAAAAAATAACTGTATGTGGCCAGTAACAATTTACTTGAAATTTAATTAGTAGACAGTTAAAGTCTCTTGGCAGTATGACTGCTGACAAATTAAAAAAAAAGAAAAACCGGGTATGTAATGGAATTTCATACATATTTCCCACCCTTGGGTCGGAAGGATTTTCATACAAACTTCCATACCTTGGGATGAAAGGATTTGAAGGGCGGGATAAAGGCGTTTCTTCCCTCTAATTGGTATAATTAGTATGTATTTTCAGAGCAGGTGTGATAAAAAATAATTAACGGCACCCTATTTGCGCAACACACTTTCAATCACAATCTGAATCATTTTGAAGGATATTGTTAATCCATTGCTTCATATGTTCGGAAAATTCGTCTGCTCAACAACGTAAATAACGCAATGAATGTTGTAGAACTGTCAAAATGAAAGCCATTGCTACTGTTAGTCTGTTACGCACTTACAATGCGTGCCACGAAAGATGAGACTTGACCCCGCCTCCCCCGCTCTTTCCGCCGCCCCTATGACGTCCGGTCTCGTCCCGCACTCAGACCTCATACCGCTAAAGATACCTAAAATCGTGTACTGCGCATGTCAAACCACGTGGTGTGTCAAGTCTCATCTTTCGTGCACGCATTGTACCCCGCAGGATGACCTGTGTATCAGTTGATGACGTAATTAAATTTCCACTGTATGAAATGAATCTCACGGCTGTTTTTATAAACTACTAGCTTCTGCCCGCGTGAAATTTAGTTTTCGTTGTTTCTGACATTTTTTTTTTCCTTTTACTCGGCTCCTCAGTGTCGTAGCGTGAAGTTAAATAGCCTATAACCTGCCTCAATAATTGGACTAATAAATGCAAAAAGAATTTTTCAAATCCAACTGGTAGTTCCAGAGAACTGGTAGTACCTACATACAAACTTTACCTCCTTATAATATTAGTATAGACAACCTTCCACACTGCCAGGTTAGGTATTTAAAATACTAAAGCAAAATAAAGGAAATACAACACACAGAAGTAGTTTAACGTCCCTTTACCAGTTTTCTACTGTCTTTATAGATTTACACAGCCCATAAGATGAGATTAATGAGAACATGAAAATGTTGTAAATAGGGCTTGCCAGCTTATCGTAACTTTTATTGGCAGTTTCATAAAAGAGTCCATGAAGTTTATGATTAAAGAACTCGTGGAATGAAAGGCACCGCAAGTCGCGCAACGAGCGGTGCCTTTGAGTCGCGCGCGATTATATCGCGTGTCGCGCCTGTTTGTAGGAGCCTTAATAGTGTGTTCAAACAAATTTTTGCTGCGCACTAGAAACTTTTTGCATTTGTAATCAGGGATCATAAAAACTACAAACCATGCTTTGTTCCTTATAACATAGCAGTACTGTACTTAGCCAACAGTGCACAGTAAGTACAATAGGCAATAACTATTTTAATACGCTTATACAGTACTTGAGCTATAAGATTTAGGCTCCATGTGGGAGTAATGACACCGATTAAGGCTCGTTAACGCTTTAGCGAGTGGGTTTGTAAATACTACCTCTGTACAGACGCCAGCACATCAAGTTACTATCTGTCAAATTTCTTTAATAGATTTTCAACTTTATCGCTAAAGCATAAGGTTCAAAGTTGATTGGGAAAATTTGACAGTTTCGGGTAGCTTGATGTGCTGGCGTCTGTACATTACGCGAGGGAGGAACTTAGGTCGTATTAACATGGAACTTTAAACGAGAAAAGTTAAGAGGATCGTGAGTATGTAGTTTGTTTCTCTCAAAACTATCATAATCAAAGAATAAATTAAAAAGTTTCAGAGGGAAATTAAATAAAAACTGGCCAATAGGGATGACGAATGATTTTGAAATCCTCTTCCGTAATGTACATACACATTTACTATTTACGAAAAAACCTATATTTCGGTTATAAAATAAAGTTGAACGAAGTTTAAAGACATTTTTCTAATATTTTTTCAATAGCGCGCGAAAACAGCTCGCAGTGTCATGGCGTCGGGTCTGATGTCACGCCTAGGTAAACACTAAACGTCAAATGTGTCAAGCTGACACATTTGACACATTTTACGTTTAGTGTTTACCTTTCCTCTGACTGCGCGTGTTGACAAAACAAACATTGCATATTTCATCTGATAAAAATGAATTCCAAAGTGTATAAGTCGTGTGCAGTGCCTCAGTGTAAAAACACATCAATAACCACTCCCAACAAGGTGTTTATATATGTCCCAAACAAGCAAATAATAAGAGTTCAATGGTTAAAGCTCGCAAGGCGAAACCATGTTGTTATAGATTCGTGTTGTAGAGTCAAGTGGAGTGGATAAATTACACTTAAATTAATAAAAAATCGATCCAAATGCGTAATCGGTAGTAGTCAACAAAACGCAAGTGATGTTTACATAGGCGTGACGTCATGCGCTGTGATTGGCGTTTCAGTCAAAAAGGCCGAATGCCGTATTTTCATCTTTTATTTTAGTGAAAATCCGATTAATCTCAAGTTTTTAAATAAAACTAAATCAGTGTTTTAAATCCTTTTAATGTGTACTTCCCCTAAAATCATTAAATCTTTGATTATTTGATACTGTCGCCACGCCTATTGCGAGTCGGACACGAAGGGTTCCGTACCACAAGGTAAAAACGCCAAAAAAACACGTTTGTTGTATGGGAGCCCCCCTTAAATATTTATTTTATTCTGTTTTTAGTATTTGTTCCTATAGCGGCAACAGAAATACGTCATCTGTGAAAATTTCAACTGTCTAACTATAACGGTTTTCACGGTGAGATAGGTACTGTTTATTTGTACTTGGAACAGTCACGAGCACTAATACTAAACTTCAACTATATCCGACGACCCTGCATACTTATCTCTTTTGTTGACTGTACAAAGTACACACTTAGCAACATTTAAAAGTTATTCTCTTCTACTGTATTGATTGTAATTTTATTTTGTTACGAACATAGTATTTTCGAACAGATATTATTATAAAAGCGATTTTCTCGTGGAATAACGATTGCAACTTTGAAATAAGATGTAGGTATTTATCTCAAAGTTGCAATCCAGGAGGAAATCGCTTTGCTACATACAGTACCCGGCGATAAATATTGCACATCGACCTTTACCTCTTTTTGTATTTTATACAAAGAATAAAAATAATTATCAAAAGAAGCAAATCATAATATTGTTTTAACAGCTAATAGATACTGGACTGTTTGTATTTCGTACGACAGAGATAACGCTCTACGAAGCCGAAATTAACCGATTGTCTCTTTCCAAAGGTCGATGTGCAATATTTATCGCCGGGTACTGTAATCAGCCTATACTGTTCCCACTGCTGGGTCACAGGCCTCCCATTGTGGTCCATTGCGGTTTGGTGGAAGGCATGTCTTAATTTTTTTTGTTCTAGGACATGCCGGTTTCCTCACGATGTTTTGTTCTCCGTTTTGAGAGCAGTGGTGATGAAATTCAATACACAAAGTGAAGTGCCTGTCTGGACGACCTACAACACGTAAGTTGGGACTGCCACTGCTCTGAATATTCTGCTAAGTGTATACATATTTATGCTCGTGATTGTACTGCAACAGTTACCATCCGCATCCGACTAGACGTGCTAAACATGGCTTGAAGTGACGCTAACGCAATTAGAACTGGTACGTAGATACTGATTGGAATTAAAAAGGAAACTGTGGATGGTAATTTTAGTCGGGCAAAGTAACTGCGATTTTACTGGTAAGTAATACGTTTATAAAACCTGATACTGCCAAATGAATATGTTTGCTAGTGCAAATCTGTTTAATGCGTCAAAGCTTACAGTAGTCCACTGAATATTTTGTTTGAAGAAGTGTACCTCTAATGCTTCAAAACTCACACAATAAGCCGCAGCATACAAAAGTGCGGTGCGGCCCGCCTGTTGTGTGCGTTGGTTCATAGAAAATTTACCAAAGTGATGAGGAAAGATTTTTGCAAAGCGTTGTTCCGGCGCGGCCCGCCCTAATCTACCTACTTTAGCCTTAAAATCACCTTTAGTAACAACAATATAATTTTAAGTAAGATACCCACCAATCTCTCTCCAGAGAGCACTTCGAGCAACTTGATGAGTTGCTTGCCATCCCGCATGTCGACGTACAGGTCGCCGATACGGCACCCGACACGCACCAAGTGAGAGTTCACCCATTTTTGAAAAGTTTTCTTCTGCACGCTTTCTCGTTCGTCTGTCAAGGAAATAACATTTGTTAGTTCTATAAACATGACTAATAAATACAGACCAGAATTTTTGTAAAAGGTAAGCATAAGATATGATGTGGACCCAGAATCGTCTCTTGGGGTACTCCCTAAGAAGGCTTATAAATGAAGCTAGAAACGGGGCTGAAATTACATTATTTTGATATATGACCAAGAAAAGTCGCTTGGGATATATGTATGTCTCGACTCAGAATGATACTCAAAGAATAGAGACTTATTTAACGAAAATTCTCTAATAGACGGACCTGAAAACCAAAAGTAATGCACATAATAAACACTCATAAAAATTAGAAGAAAAACAATAAAAACAAAGTAGGGAATGTTAACACATTAACCGCCAGTGGGGACGACCGCGTCGCGGCGACCAGATAGCTGGCTTCGCGGACCGAGTCTTCAGGAGTGGAGGCTCCAGCCCGTCCGGGACAGCCGTCGACATCGTAATAACTCACACGACAATACTCCAATAAGGTGTTGGGTTCGGAATATAATATGTGTAATTCGAGATATGGATCAGATTGCTATTCGCACGCTTCAGAGCGGAAAGCACAGCCCTAGATGTGCAGGGTGTTGTACTGTAGCATCAATGTTTCTTTTTTTTTATAAGAATGTGCACAATCTCCGCATTTTTATCGGTACATCGATATATATGTACATAGGCCAGTGGTCACTCCCTAAAAATGAGATAATCCCCTTATTCAGTTTATCAGATAAAACAGTTTTATGATTGGCATGGAAACGCCCTAATCGACAATTATTATTATCTTACAAAATTATCTTTTTTGACACATGCAAAAGAAATTTCATGCAATAAATCCCAGTTATAACGATTTTACATGAAACAATGCTGAAGCCAATGAAACAAATATAGAATCACAAGGAAAATGAAGTAGGAAATTCAGAAATTTACTACATAATGATGATATTATTTTCAGAAACAGGTATACAAAAACGTTAATTCCAGGGAAATTAAAAATGCCCCACCACAACTTATCTGTCATCCGATGAAGGAGAAAACAAAATCCAAAATTATGCAATCCAAAAGGGGCACAACACTGAGGAACACTGATAACACAACACTACAAACCTCTGAGTTCAATCACAACCTTGTCATAATACACTTCTAAACCGGGCACTTCAATATCTACTCCTTTTTTTATCAGCTCATATCCCTCGGTGGATGTCATGTCGCCAGCGACGAGCGGCGACTGAACCACCGTACCAGGCCAAAGACGAGAAGAATTAGAGCGACAAAATTCAAATACCAGTGGACAAGGATATTCGATATCGCTGCGACAGATGTCGACAACTCAGGGCAGGTTTTCAATTATTAGAACATTCGTTACACTATTGATCGTGTTGCTACTTGCTACACATTTATTTTAACAACTGAAACTGAATGACACATAATCAATTTTTTTTATAAATATTGCCCAGGTAACGGCGAAAACGATAAATTGTGATTGGTTCAACGAGAAGATTCGGTTGAAGTAACAGATAACACTTTTCATCAATCGATAAGCGTGAGGAATCGAAGACTATCTGATAGTTCATTGAATGTTATTTCGACATGTGTAATTTTATTTTACGCATTTTGACAAATTCCATCCAATGGTTTCATACCCCGTTGTTTTATGCGGAAAAACGGATGCTGCGGTTTGCGATGTCCGATAAGCTGCATGGTATTATGAAATATAGGTACATATGTAGTATCTATATTTTATAACAATGCATAATACAGCCTAAATAATATAATATTAACAGTGTGTCAAGGTTCCGACCTCTGAGGTGTTATCTAAAACTATAATAATCCTACATTTTTAGATAAGTCTATTTGCATCCGTGTGTCGTCGAACCTTTGGTTACTTAAAAGTAACATTGTTTTCTTATGGCATAGTTTTCTTTCATTAAAATAATATAAGTAATCTTTATCATCACATTAGCCCTTACTATACTCATAGTATCATAGCAATCAGCTCAAATCTTATCGATAAGTACTGACACATATTCCAATAAGAACGTCCTACTTGATACTTGTAATCATCTAGTGATATTCATGGAAAATGTCATCATCATTAAACAACTTATCGAAGTCCACTGCAGAACCAAAGCCGTATTTGGAAAAGACGATATACTACTCTTCAATAGAGCTATTGTTGAAAACTTAAGTGTTGTCATTTTTTCTTTTACATGTTACACGTAAGAACAGAGTGCCATTATGGGCTTGCTAAAAGCTGTGTAAACAAAAGGCTTCCCGTGTCATGCCAGCCGCCGGAAGATTTCTACTGTTGAGTACAACACCTACGCAAAGCGATGGGGTGGATGAAAAGCCACCCTTGCTATTCATAGACGGGTACCACACAAAAAGGTTTGTTTTAGGGTAGTTTTCTACAGTAGACGGTATTCGGTGAAGGTGCTATTGGAAAATTTTGACAAAGGTTTCACATAGGTAAGGTGCAAAGCACTAAGAATAGAGATAAGTTCATCAACAAGTTTAATGTAAGCTTTAGCCCAATGAAACAGTTGGCGGAAATCCAACATCGGCGAAATTGTAGATATAAAATGATTGGGCCCAAAAGAAGTTTTCAACTAAATAAGTTTGCAATGAGGATTTCTGACAAATGCAAGTCCTAGCTAGGAAGAAGCTCTGTATGCAAACCAACAAGAATGGCGACGAAGATTATCGTTATGGTAGTTCCTATAGACTTTGGAGATTGTAATAAGGGCAGTGAAGACTTTAGGGCAGTACATATAGATCTTTTGATGATTGGACTTTAGAACTAAGAAAATGGTCGCAAATCGATATCTCACCTGCTAACGCCTTAATGCGCGATCGTTCGAATAGCCTCGACGACGAGTTGCCGCCATCGTACTCGAACTCGTCGATGATCTCCTGGCCGTGGCCTATGGACGGGTCCCAGCGGGACACCGATATGTCGGTCGTCATCGCGACCAACCTCTACCTGGCCGCCACGCTCAACTATCTGGAAAGAAGAGAGAACATTTTTTAGCGACTTAGTACTTAACCACAGATATATGCATCATTATGTTGAGAAGATAGGCAACATTGCGTCCGTTATCAAATCAGCCGTAAACGGACATAGATCTGTAATTTATTTGAAGTCTTCAGAATATAAATTCGCGGTCTCCAGCCAAGCATCGTGTGCTGAAATGGCCTTTAACCGAGCGAAACTGGTTTTTGATGAAGTTGAAACACACAAGGGCCGTATTATGAAGTACATACTAGCAGCGCCCCGTGGTTTCACTCGCATAAGTGTCGATCCCGTGGGAATATCGGGATAAAAACTATCCTATATCCTTCCCCGGGATGCAATCTATCTCTCGGCCAAATTTTATCGAAATCCGTTTAGTGGTTTAGGCGTGAAAAGGTAACATACAGACAGAGTTACTTTCGAATTTAAAATATTATAGTATATACTACAAGTATATATAGTATGGATTAATGCCATTATGACTCCAGTCCGAAAAAGGGATGGGGCTATCGGTAATTTTTAGCTCCGTCTCTCACTTGCACTGGAACCATGATGGCATTAAAACGTCGTAATAAGGCACCAGGTAACAATAAAGATACGGGTATTAAATAATAACTGCCTTTGCAGGTTTATTGTGTCGAACCACCCTAAGCCAGTGACCGGTGACAATGTCAGCGATGCGAGTGGGTTGATTTCCGGTCACCAACCCGCTTACCTAGCGTTAACATTGATTTATATCCTTTTTGGCTCTCATCTAACCATATCAAATAACGCCTTCTAAGCTCTAAGTTATATGCGAATAGAAAATAATGAGTCAGTATTTGAGTTAGATCAGTAGGTATTCATGTCTTAATTCCCCTGTATTAAATGGCCTTATATAGATCGCTGTAGTCTAGTAAATAAATCCGTCGATCGTTGTTAATCGATAAATCATAATATTATGTGGTTCTGTTAGTTTATAATATACAGATGAGCAACCATAGGACACATAGTTTTGTACCACAGACACAAATGATGATCTTGAGAATGACAACGGATACCAAATATAGACTAATGGACCTTGAATTGTGAGTTAGTCAGTATATTTAAATAAAAGATGTCCGTATCAAGTTTGTTGCATAATGTTTATTCAAATGTAACTTAACTAAATCTAATGCGTTTATACCTATACAATTCATTAATTGTTAAAATTTGGGACGGTAGAAATCTTTATTTCAGTCCTTGAAACTATGGTTTTCTGCCAGAAACGAAAAAAATAAGTTTTGAAACAGTTCATTACAAATCATTAAATTACCTTGAATTTTCAGAATATTAACCGTAACTTAGTCACCACAAATAAGAACACGATTTCACCAAAAACACCGCTAGTTATACAAATTGCATACACAATACAAAGACACAAGAGTGAACTTTTTGTTATTCCAAATGACATCACGCTGCCGGCCGGTGGTGATAAGATAAGATACCTAGCCGCTTTCAAGACTAATAGCCACACCTAAGTGGCTGAACCAAGTCGATGTGCCATTTTATTTGAATTAGATCAAATAAACAAGCAAGCAGGCGGTCTATTCTGTAAAAATATCACCGTGAAAACTTAGGTGAAATGAGTTTGTATTCTATCTACCTGATGCTAGGGATTGACACTATTGACAGCTCACTTCACCTAAGTTTCTTTCGCGGTGATATTTTTACAGAATAGCACTGCTGGAAAATTATAAAGAAGACAAGTTTAGGTAGACTACAAGATTAGATTATGGATTGTATAACAAAGTATTACGTCCTCAACACAAAATGCGGTACTTAGACACACAGCAATAATTATGACATAGTACAGCTAATGTCCTCAAAAGTTACTCCTCTTAGCACACACAGGTGTGAGGAATTTGCAACAAAACAGGTTTCGAAATTAAAGCGTTTACGTTATACAACGATCAATAATGTAAGGTTACGTAACGTGTGAGTGACTCATTCACACTCCAACGGAATCCGCAACAATTCACATTTTCTTATACATCGATAGTGAATAGCCTCCTCATACACCAACTTTGTAAATTGTAGTTCATGGATGATATTACTGAGTAAGGTTACAAATTAGATATTGACCTTGACAAATTGAAGATAATTTGTTGGCTTCTACTTTTTATTCGTCATAATTGTTGATAGCGGCATCCGAATAACGTAGATGTAATACGGCTGCGATACACTGTTCAATGGTCAAGAAATGTAGCATGAAATGAAGGCCGTTAATAAAAGTAATAACTGATACCTATAATAAAAAGGCAACAGATCTTGCTATTAAACGTTTAAGAGTGTTATTCGTGAAGCCGTCAAATGATTTGTTCACGTTATTTGGTAATATGGGTATAATTCAGTCGGGCAGTGAGGTTGACCTTCTCGCATAATGGCTCGGTTAACGAAGGTCCGTCGAGCTGACAGCCACAATAGAAATCTATGTCGCTGCCAGTGTCCACAACTCCACATGAATTACACGCTCAGGCCTCTTGTGTTATCAACTATGAGAGCATGCTTATCTTTCAAGAGAGTATTATGAGCAAGGATAATAAAATGGCTGTCTATGTCGATCATTTAATATTGAGCATTACGAGGACTTTGTGAATCAATGAATAAGTACTCGTCATTCATTCATCAGAAATATGTTCCTAAAGTTAACTCAATTTCAACTCAGTCCCTGATCTCAATCATAAATTTTATAAACTTTTGGACCTGTGATTGGATACAATACAATGGCTCTTTAAATAATCTTATATTCCCAACCCAAAGATCACAGCATTTGAGACAGACATCGCTTCGATAAAACAAAGCCAACAATTCACACAAGTTTTTATTATAAACGCAACTGTGAATGAACAATGGTACAGACATAATCTCATGTGAAATCAGTCAAGTTTCTGGGACATGAACGAAAATACTAAAGTAAATACCTACGCGAAACTCTTATCACAGACATAATCAGTTTAAACTAGGCAGACTGTACTGAACACCGAAGTAAAATTCAGAATGTGTCTTTGAATGCTACAAAAAATATCAACAGCTGAGATATTATTCACGATTAAGTTGTTTGCGTAGCAATTAAAAGCTAACTTAGAACGCTAGTTTCCAAAACTACAGTTAAGTTAAATCGTTGATTTCAAATTGCTATTACTAAGCATAATACAACTTGGCCACGTCTACAAGATTTCTGAGAAAAAGCTAAACAGTTGTTCCACTGGGTATCAACAACAATATACCATTACAACATAACTGCTTGGGGTTTCGCACTTTCCATCACGTAGCGGATCCGTCACGAAGTCCTATTTACATAATTAGCATTCTATTTATAACTAACACCCATTCTCATGACGCCATTTACCTACATACAGTTAATAAGGACGATTTAATGCGAGGCATTTACATCAAGGAGGAACGAAAAGATCACGATAATGATATTCATAGAAAATCGAGGTTTGGAGAGAACATCAAAGTTATGCAGCTGGATTAAAATTCATAAAAATGTTCACCCCTTTTCATGTTTTCTCATGAACTTTAACTTTGGACCTACCAAAGGTTCAACTTAGTATATTAGTGTGTTTTTCGTGGTTGATGTAGCATAATTGGAATTTCAATGTCATTGAAGACAAAAACTTTGAAATCGTACACCTCAACCACAGTATAAAGACATACAGTACGAGGTCTTCATACAAACGGACGAAACGCGAGCTATACCTACGCGCCTCGACCACGGCATGAGCTCAGCATGCAGACAGTCGCGACTGTTCTGCAGTGACGAACGGACGGTGTGTTGTTTTTTTTAACAATAACCGCGCGATTTTTGCACTAAAAATAAGTTCAAGTACATATTTAATATGACGAGTAGGCTATATTGTGCTGTTTTTGGTTGCATGAATTCGTCAATAACGCATCCAGAGATAACTTTTTTTAGATTACCTGGAAACTCTGAAAGGTAAGACTATAAAATAATTTTACTTACTTGTAGGTAGGTACATAATGTGTGTATTTTTAATGGATAAGTATTTCATTTTATCTCCCGAAAAAAAGATGTCTGGATTAATAAATGAAGTGAATAGAGTAAAGGAAAGTGATAAACACGAGTGAGGTAGGTAGTTATAGGCGGTTCATGAATCATTAAACGGTAGGTACGCTTGTGTTAAAACCTCGGCGCATGTGTGTTTTGTTAGTTTGTATAATTCAAAGTAAAGACGTGGTTTTTATTATTAATAATAGTTGTTTATTGTACTGTGTGTATGAATAATACTACAAAAAAATTGGTTGTCTGTAAAGTCGATTTACGGACGATAGTTTAACGTGACAACATCATAACAAAACATTAATGAAATGATTGCATACTTTTATGAATAAAATTAATTATTTTTATTGAATAACTGTTACTGTAATAAGAATAACTGTTTCATGAAATCATCATTCTTTGGACTTACATGGTCTTAGAGAGTTGTGTTGATGACTTTAATGATTATAATTCTGTAATAGTACATTACGATATTAGTGCGTTAAGATGTTATAACCAATACGCACGTATATCGTACGACGTTTTTTAACACATTTGCGAGGAAACAGAAAAAAAAACATTTCACAATACAAGTACAAAGAAAAGAAAATTTGAGAAAAATGGCGCGAGGATTATTTTCTGCCGTGGCTGCGTGAAAATGTTGGCAAAGACACTAGAGCATGCAGCCAAGTTTTTAAATTACCGAATAAACTGTTTTTTTAATTTTAAATAAAATCAATCTGTGAATGCACACTTGCTTTCCCGCCATTTTAACAGCGCGCTAGCGCTGCCTACTGACTGGCGCCGCGCGGCGATTAGTTCGAAATTTGAATAGCAACAGCGCGCTGCTGCTCACTAGCTGGAGTCGTGCGGCGGCGATCAAAACAACACGCATTTTTATTAAACACTTCCTATTCAATTCACAAAGTATTTTATTTGTTTATATAAAATTATTTATGTACACACAGTAAAATACAATAACAAAACTAAATGGAAACACAAAGTAGGCAAATGTAATTAAAATACTGGAGGCGGGCAGCCCTATCGCATGTTTACGTACCGCGCGGCTGTAGGCATTTACATCAAGGTTACGGCCGAGTACGAGTACTGTATTTCTTTATTCTGTGCCTCAACCGTTACCGGTTTTGTCAGTATATATTTATCAATGGCAAGTTAACTGCATTTTAATGACTTTCCCGGCTGGCAACACCTTATCATAAATGACTTGCTGCTCAAGATGGCGGGTTGAGCGATCTATCAACGTTTTGTCAGTCGGAACACAATCATGGCCGAAAATCGGCTTCTATTGGACATAATGATTTTATGGGACTTATTAAAGCAATACTCAAAACGCTGTTCAAAAGCAATGACTGATGGGTGGCACGCAATTGTTTACTGGCACACATGGTGAATCATGGCCTCTTCATCAACGAAATAACTCGTAGTCGCATTCTGTAGGACCAACTTAAATGAAGGTCAGGGCTTATTTTTCCAAGAGATACAAATTAAATTCAATGGAATGCATCTTTGTTAGTCTGACAACCAGTCTTATCAAGGGGTTTCGTATTACCCAGTAACTGTGTTGTGGAGGTCAGATAGCCAGCCGTTCCATGTAAAATACTGGCACTCAGCTGCATCCGGTTAGACTGGAAGCCGACCCCAACATAGTTGGGAAAAGGCTAGGCAGAGGGGGGAATGCGTCTTTATTGTCATAGTGTGATAATATCCGAGCTGTTTATATGTCATGTTCGAAATTGTCTCTTAAGTTTGCTTTAGTCTCACCCCTGAATGCCAATGATACGCTTTCGCCTCGTTCCATAAACATTTGTATATGATGCAATTTATCCACTGAATAATGGTACAGCCATACAAGCAGCAGACGAGTGTCGCGCATGATTGACGAACGGTTATGATTGAATTCCATCGATCACTGTGGAGGCTGGAAATCAACAACGAGAATCGCAGAATGTACAATTTGTCTGGTAACATGTTTTCTACTATCAATAGTTTTATCTATAGATACGAAATAGTGTCGGTATCATTACATAAACTTAGTTTAAGCGCTAGCACAAATCAAAGACGCAACAAAAGTCGAACAAAGCAAGTGTATCGAATAGGCAAGTCGGCGCGGTCGACGACCTCGGCAAGTAGACATGGCGTCGGCGTCGTCGATACACCATAGCACACAGCGCACCATAACATGCCATTACAGTCATGGAACAACGTAAAATAGCGGCGATTAAGCCACGAAGAAAAATTTATATTTGCTCAATATGTATATACTGACATCATAATATATATATACACTAACATTACTGACATATACACAATATACACTAACATAATAATCCTATGAACCACCAGAAAAAATACCAAAAAGGCTGTCAAGAAGTTAAAACAAAACATTCAGAACAAACACCATTAAACACAAAACATCAATCACGGACTTCGACGAATATATTACGCTATATATTATGTTAACCTTTGATATCCCGTCGTTCCTCGACGATTTAGGGCGTTGTCTACCCTTGAACTGGTCTACACACCTTAACTATAGCGCGCTTATGAACCCAGCTTTAAAGGTCGGAATCGTAGCACGTTACAGCAAATTACTTAGGAGTAGAGTCAACAAAAGACTTGAGTAATATTGGTTTAGATTGGATTGCAACTAGGGTTGCCAACCGTACTCTAAAATAGAGTATTGTCCTCTATATCATGTAGGCGTACTCTATAATCTATAACACTAATAGAGTACGCTAAAATACTCTTTTTTACACAATGTTTACTGTCTGTGTCTACTAGTGCCAGTCTGTAATAATATGCAAAACCCATAATCAGAATAAAAAAAGTCTACTATATTTACTGTTTAATTTAATCATTTATAATATATTATAGAAGGAAAACTTAATTTACAAAGACTAAACATACACATGGACAGTTTATATTCAGAAGTAATAATTTTAAAAGAACTCCAAGCCGAATTGTTTAATAACACAGATTTTATGCAAAAATCCACTGCAAGAAATTTTTTCACTGCAATTTATTTTTAAAAAATGTCCTGAAGAATTTGCTTGTTTAAAAAAAATTATTAGCTATATATACTCTCTGTTCAAGCCACTTCAGCATTTACTTAAAGAGTCTTTTCGGTCATGAATGTCACGTCGCGAGAAGAGAGAAACAGAGCTTCATTGAAATTGATCAAAAATGAGCTCTTGATTTATATAAATTTAGAGTTGGAATGTTTGGACTCATACAATTCCTTTAAGAACAATGAAAAATTGTTATGTGCTGCAAAAAGTACAAAAAAAATACCTTTTTAAAAGTACAAAATAAATGATACTCTTTTTTGTAAGTCCGTACTCTTTATTTACCTCCTTTAAAATCAGATATACTCTATTTCTTCTAAAAAAAGTTGGCAACCCTAATTGCAACATATATTGAAATAGAAAGGGATTGGTCGTCTTACTCAATGAACTTCTTCAACGGTAAACGGAACAAATTAAGGTTCGAAGAGTTTGCAATCAGTTCAAATTAATTTTCTAATGTGATAAGTAGGCAACCAAAACATCACACATTACTGCTGAAGTGCTGTCTGACTAAGCAACCAGAGCACAATTTTTAAGTCCTCCACTTCCCGCAAGAACTTTTGCAAAAAAATTCATCAAGTCAAGTATTCTGTCGCGTTTCTTATCTTGAGTCATAAAGAGCGTGGTGAAATGGCGAGACACTAAGACAGTAACAAATAGCCCAGGTACTGGCATCGACCCTCCCTCAATGTTTACCGCGTCTGGTAAATGACTAGACGACACGCAATCTGCACTGCGAGGGGACACGCAGTACCGCCATACATTAATAAGTGGACGAACCGCTTTGGGCGGCGGATATCCTAATTCCTGTGTCAGTTTGGAACAGCATTGCTTAAAGACTTCCATTATATTGCAAGTCGTTTCAGAGTTTTAGATACCTGTTGTTCTACAGTTGAACAGTTTGGATAAGAAAAGCAAAGACTGCTAGTTGCAAATTGCAATATGTAAAACCATTCAAAAGGATGATTATGATAAAATGAGAATTTCTGAATCAAATTATAGATATTTTAAAAGTTGGTAAGAAAACATTTGTGAACATCTTTTAGAAGTCTGCAACTTTTTAAATGTATTTGGTCTCACGACTCGAAGTTCAAATCAAACGGTACCGACGACGACGTTGAGTAGAGTTCACAACAGAATTTCAAACGGTATTAAATCAAACTTTTAATAATTGTCATTCCAAACAGTAGCCTCATTAACCCTTTAATTATAATTTACATTCGTTTACCATTTGAAGCAGCCACAATGTCGGTCTATTAAAATACTACGGTAAAACTCATAGCCGGTCAGTTTAATACCGGTTAAACTGTTTTCAGAAAATTGTAGTAACGACAACATCCAATAAATTAGCCGTAACATCTTAGAAGTTACGACTTCCTCAAGTACTAGCATAACATACAAAGTAAAAAGTACTGAAATGGCACGCAATTTACAAGTAATTACGACGTACTACTCGCGTTATGCGGTTTCACGTTTACTCTCATATTATGTAAAGCGTTGTAACAGAGAAAACCGTTAGTGCACTAGAAACAACTGGCTCACCGAGTAGGCAACATAGAACGAATACAAGACCTTCGAGATAAGTGTTTTGAAAAAAATCAAGTAACTCGAAGAAAAGCTAAGCATGGCTCCTAAAAAGATGCAATTGAGGTAAATTATTATTTTCAAACTACTTTTAATAGTATAAATAAATAAATTAGAAGAGTGCTACACAACTTAACGTTACTTTCTACGCACAAGGAAAAATGGCAAAAGCCCAACAGTTTATCATAGGGAAGCCTCTTGGTAGTTCGTCAGGATGCAAAAATCTAAATCATTATTTATTTTACTTCTCAAGTAGAGAATGATGAAGCACCAAAAGGTACTAATCCGACTGAACCAAGTATGAGCAATCTCTCCATCAAAATACACGCACACAGATCACAACAGACTCATTCATAATTATGTGCATTCATTTTCATTTCCCATTCTACAACCGCAGGAAGCGTTACGATTTCTATCATTTCCATCCCGTTAAAATTAACATGTAACGTGGCTTTTATTTAGAAGACAATAAAGTCTATTTTCAATCAGCTTGAAATAACTGTTCATTTTTATGTACGGATGTATTTACGGTCGTCAGTCACAGTAGGACGGTTGCGGATCGCGTACAACCTGCCACTTTGCGCTGCATTTCTAACCGCAATCGACTCTTTTGTTTGTTTTTTTAATCAACCTTCAGTTTTATTTCAAAGGTGCATTAGTCTGTTTTTAATTTGCCTCAGGGTACTGATTTTTTTAAATTTGGCAGTCTTAAACTACAACGATTCGACGTAGCATGATAAATACAATATGAATTTTTTTCAGACCAACAGTCTTATAGCGATAAATTATCAAGGTAAACAAGATATAAAATAAAATCTGCAGTGACACATTTTCCAGCTTCGGATGTGTGCTGACATCACGACACGAATGATTCTAAATTTAGAGCCATTAACGCAGCAAAAGTGGACTCGAGATGAACTCAACTATTCGCCGAAACAAAAACACGTATGCGTGTACGACGACGCAGACTAGGATCTGAAGACACACATGACATGTTTGTCTATAAGTCTGTGGAATGGGTGGTGGGTCTCGTGAAAAATTATATTGTATGGACTACATTCAGACGCCAGAACAGAACCTTCGAAAATAAGTTTTGGGCTAGGTAAGTATTTCAGAATTCAGGTGTGTTTGCAATTTTCCTAAAAGGTAAAGTAGGTCTTGATCATGCGGCCTGGAACCGGTAAAGCGGACGGACCAGCTAACAGGCACTTCCCATGCTGGTGGCGGTGCGCGGACGAATCCATTAACCCAAATATAGAACCGCGCCCGAAGCCGAGTCGCGTGAGTTCCACTCACAACTATGCTAACTAATGAATCATAAATATATATACAATACTTATAATTTTTGCACTTCAGCCAAAGAGTGCAAACATTATAGGGAAGCTCCCAAAACTAAAGTAGCAGTGTCTCCTATCTTGTATACATTTCTTGGTTCAAGATTGCACACACCACAGTGCGCGTTCAGTACCTAGTAATTTGCCATACAAGTAAAGCTGTTTGCAACCTGTACTGCATTTTAGGTAACGTCATGTTTGCAAAGCGACGATATCTATAAGTGTTGTTGGTACTGAGCTCAACGGTTCCGAAGTTTTAGAATGTTTTATTTTATTTGGAATATTGTATGTCTATTATATGTATAGCATAAGCCTCGCTATTAACGCTACGCCGTTCACGACCTCACGGCTAATTAGGTGTCGTAATCAAAACGCTCCCTCATGTGAAAACATTCCCCCTCCTACGCGAGTCACAACCGCATGTTCTAAATAATAAACAAAACCATCACAGACACGAAACATGACTACGCACCAGAAACAAAAGGATATCCGGTCCACATCATCATAGTACCTGAACCAGGTTCCAATAGAGAATTTTTTAATTGTTCATGAATCAGATTGCTAATTTGAGTGATGAAATAGGAATAGTCTAAAAATAACGAACAAAACATTTCGACTGTTGAAAAACATCCAAAGTTGATGTTGAAGGGAATTAAGTCCAATCAAAGTAATGTGTAAACACATCGAAGGCCAGGCAAATAAGATACTAAGTATAGACAAACGTGTTAGTTGCAAAAATCGATCCCTCGCGACTGGGATGGCCCAAGCAGGCAGGGGTGGCTAGTGGCGCGGCAATTCGTCCAAGCGTCACTGACCGGACATTGGAAAGCACGTATCTGTAGATAGATCGGCTATACGAAATTGCTGCTTATTTTTAGACTTCGCGTGTTTAGAAACTTTGGGAGTTGGTCGATTCGAGGGATCGGGGCCAATGATTTCAGAGTTTTATGCTCCGGTCATCACGTTTATGTCCGAAATAATGGATAAGCGATTTGGACTACGCACAGATTTCACGTCAGTTTATCCAATTGATTTTAAAACTTCGTATCCAGGCCAGCATTTACTTTATTAAGGGTCCAATCTTACAATTTACTATGACAAAGTTTTGTCACTATTATGGTTGCACCATCACCTCTGGGAAGATAGGAGTCAATGAGTATAGTGCGTAGGAGTCGCCACTGAACTTTGTAGAGTAGGATGCGGCTCATTTGTCAGTTGCCAACCAAGAATGTATTCTATAATACCAACGTCATTTGGATTTCTGGTCTCAGTTTCAGGGGCATAATAAAATTATAATTTTAGTAAGTATTTGCTCTTCCATGTTTTTTTTTTGGTAGCGGGTAAAACAAGCCACGTTTCACGCGACTACCTGTACGGCTTCATTAAAAACCTCTTAAATTACCCGTCAAATAATTTGAACCCAATGATGACTTACATTGCTTCTTCGTATCAAGTGACAAGCTATGTTGCAACGCTTTAGGCTGACCAGCCTATCACGGCCACATGATCAAGAATGTTGATAGATACAATCATGTCACTAACGTCTATGAAATGTGTTGTATACAGACCTAATTCGTGACGTAAACCAATCGGCATTACTAACGTTTCTGAACACTGACTGATATTGCTTACCCATTGTTCTAAATAAACCTTCTGGCGTCAGAAGTATACAGTCATGCAAAACGAACCATCTTTACATCGATGAGAATGTTTGACGGTCGAAATTATCTTTATTTCTGACGTGGGTAAGTATTATTGGCAATGAAGCAATCCTTCTTGATAGAATGATTCGCATAGATACGTGTTAAGTTTTGCAGGTCAATTTGGCTACAGCATACAATCATAGTCGGTAATGGTATGACATAAGTGTGGTGACGTCACCCCGGGCGTCGTCGGCAACTGTGGCGAAGGCCGGCTCTGTTGTTTGTGCGCGACCGACCGGTTTTATAGCAACACATGCACTGCACGCTACCATCTAACCCACCACTACGAATATAAAACACGCGATGTCTACAGCACAATAAGTCAAAGCACTGTGAGAAAAGAAGCGGTTAAACAGTGAGTTTGAAAACATACTACGTTCAAAGCTTGCTTATTTATGAACTCTATCGTAATATTCTTAAGTTCTTTATTATTTTTCATCTTTCTTTCAACAGGCGGCGCATTGTGCAGTTGCCACGCCTACATGTAAGAGGTTAGCCTCGGCGGTGGTGCTATGACGCTATCGCCTATTTAGGTCAATATAACTCGCAGCGGCCATAAAA
The DNA here is from genome assembly GCA_927399505.1 of Luperina testacea. Classification (NCBI taxonomy): domain Eukaryota; kingdom Metazoa; phylum Arthropoda; class Insecta; order Lepidoptera; family Noctuidae; genus Luperina; species Luperina testacea. Next base: position 7,207,071 of record OV656768.1, on the reverse strand, counting down.
ATTATAAACAGGCGGCAAAATCAACATCTTGGATATTATCTTGGGCTATATACTCGTTAAATTTATGAGACAAATGGACATCAGACGAGATGAAGAGCAATTGTGATGGAAATGTTGTTTTATGTCATACAAACATCATCCAAAGAGAAAAAGGGTAATTCATACAACGAATATAAAAAAGTAATTTCAAAAAATTAAACCGACTTCAAAATTATGAAATAACTTTAATTTCGGAAGTCGGTGTCTTGGGATCTGTAAGTGTTTTAGTTTTTTGCCACCGACTTCCAAAATTAAAGTTATAAAGAATCATGGCAAGATCCATACATTAATTTGTACAAAAAAAAAAAATCATTTAGAGGGTTCAAAATATTTTCCAATTTTGAGAATACATTACTAGAAGTAGTTTGATATACTTATCATATTTTTTAAACCCCGCATAATTAAAATATTTCGAAATGAAAATATCAGTTTTTCGTTTCATCTCGTTGCCCATTTTGTAAAAAAAAAAGCGACGTGACAATGACGGATGTGTCAAACTGACAGAGAGACAACTTCAGACAATTACTTGATTGATGTGATGTAAATCGTAAAATCGTTACATATTTACAGGAATGTTTATTGTACTCTATGATTTACAGTGGAAAGATTGAAAAAGAACATTGATTAATCATTATTTGTGACATATTTCCCATAAAACGATGGATGGATTGCTTGAAAGATGATATGGGTAGAAAGCGTGTGACTACTCTGTTGAAGGCTACGGGACATAAAAGAGTCAAGACAGATAAATTAGGTAGACTACTGTACATAAAAACTGCGTTATGAACGGGAGGAGCCAGTCGTTGCAGCAGTACGACAACAACCGTCTATTGAGAGCGCATTTATTGATATTGTAATTATGTCTACCGGTAGAAGATGTCAAATTAATATCAAGCTTGTGTAACTATTGATGGGCAAACACTAATCTGCTGAAAGTGTAATATAATAAGTTCTTAGGAAATGATCGAGATCCTATTATAAATAACATCAGGTTAGGTCTAATAAAAAAACATCTCTACAAAAACCACTACTTATATCTGGGCTGGTGTGACCACAGATTAAATATACTCAAGGAAGAGAGTCGGGCGCAGTCCGGCGGGTCTTACACTGACAGCGGCCGTTTCGTTCTAAAATAATGAGCTCCTAGTTAAACTATTTACTTTTAACATTATCTATTTATTGCGGGGTTTTAAAAATATTGTAAATGCCTGAAGATACTCTTCAGGCACTCAAGAGTTTATGAGTTAGAATTCCAACTTCTCTAAATATCTTTATTTTTTTGTACAAATCCTGCCATGATTCTTTCATAATTATGAGTTAATTTCTTTTTGAAATCGGTTTAATTTTTTTAAACTACTTTTTTATTTCCTAATTTTTAGTTTTAAGTTAAAACTGGAATATTTATTTGTACTAAGTAGGTAATCGTTTTTTTTATAAATATTGCACTAGAATTTGACCAAGATTTTGAGATGTTTTCCCTTTGACACTATACCCGAAGCTCATAATAATAAGCCAGGCCGTCACACTTACACGTATTCCATAACTTGAAAATTACTGAATTGATTTTGAAAACTTGCACTGTTCCCTAAGTTGAAGTAAATGTAAGCAAATTAAAAAAAATAGTTACGATCTGATTAATAGTTGCGGAGAAATGCGTGGACAAACATACATAATAAATACATACATCTACAAAATGTTGTATATTTGTTTGGAATAGATTGTCATATTATGTGAATATAATGCAGTTCCAATAATATTACATACATACGTGTCGAATTGATAACCTCCTTTTTTTTGAAGTCAGTAAAAATATGATATCCCATATACATATCTTGATACGTGGCCAAAACCCATATTGTATTGTTTATTATTTAAATCCGTTCGTATGGTACGTACAGGAATGCCAGTATCATAATTTGGAAGAGAAATCGTAATCAATAGCTGATTGTTGGCCAATCAATATTAATTTAACCAATGGACAGTCGGGGCTCAGTCAGACTTCGGGCAATCATGTAAGTATCGAGTTACGAGTAACTCTATCATCTAACTAAAACAACAAACGAGTGGACTGGATTCAGATAGGCTAATCTCATCCAATTAGTTTTTTGTTTTTGTGAAATTAATCTGACATGTTTCTAATATTTGTAGCGATTTCAGTTTCACCTGTTTCAGTATTTCGCGCTTATGTCTGCAGTCTGTTGTCTTCCACAAAGTTCATAGTTTTCCATGATCTGCTTCTACTCTTTTATGCTTTAATAAAACTTTTCCAGTAACAGGCTCTTTATTTCTCTTACATTTGCTTTGCATACATTAGTTACTGTTCCATCTTTCAAACTCTTTATTATAATGCATAATTATACTGTCTGTTCTCATCTCAGCATGCCCGTTCAATATTGTGCGCCTGCGTTGGTCCTACCATTGTTACGACAATTAGGCCAAGTTAATCCACTGTTAAGATTCTTTAGCAAGCATTGCAGTCGAATCATCAGAATCAACGGCACTTATATCCATTCTGAGAAAAGAAAATAGGTAACCATTGTATGGTAGCCGTCCGTTCGTGTTAATAATGCACTATGAATTATTCACAAGCCATGACTCTGCAATGAAATTCTTTGTGCAAATGCACGTGAACACACTTTCCATAATATTCATATATCGGTAGAGAAATCTGAAGTCAATGCACAACGTCGTCTATACAAACGTTCAAAGGAATTGCTTAATCTTGGCACACAGCGTCCAAAAATATGTTGTGGCGAGAAATACTTGAGGATATGACAGCCAGTAATAAAAATGATTTTATCTTTTGGTTGTCGAAAGTATTAGTGAAGTGTAAGCCGTATTACCGTTACACTTTGTGTTATTAAGATCTCTTGATGACCTCAATGTAGATGGCAATTCTTGTGTTTAATGTCTTCGAGATGTTATCCCTTCACTGCAACTTGCAGCCTCTACAATTTATGGAACTTGACTTTAATGATAAATCGCGCTTTATGGACTTCTTCATCTTCTAGAATCTTTAAGCCGTTTGTACTTCAGCTAAGCTCTTCAAGATTATAAAAAATTAAGCAGTTACTATCAAATATCAATATGGGTCAAGCTCGTTTCGACGCCGGCAATTCCGAGAAGGGAGTTGAAAGCTTCCATTGTCTCAGCAAAATAAAGCTTACGTTCATAACTGCCCGTTCGCTATGTATGTTAAACACTGACCTCGCTAAAATATTTAAAATGGTGATGATGAATGATGCAACGCAGAATAATTAACGTTAAAACAACACAATGCACCAAAACCATAAAACATTTGAAACGCAACCGTTAACATGTAGAATTTACTGACTTCAGTTTCAGAGCATGCCTAATGTAATATTGCATGCCTAAACAGCTAATACCTTAGCTGACCTTGACTTTGTGAATACTTTCTGAATAAACAACACCAACCTACGTCAATAATTTACGTTGCTAAAAGGTTTATGAAATTAAATTCCCTCCTAAAGCAATTTTTTTGTGGGTAGTTTTTCATATCACAATCTGTTAGTTCTGTTACATCACAGTCCATTCATGACTAGTTTATAATGTACTATGTATCTGAAGAGCAGGACTTGGTTAACAATCCGAAATGATTGCTTCAAATTGATGTTCAACAACCGGCAGATTGTTCCGGTGAATCAAGTACTCCATTCAATTTTCATGACATTTCGATGCTTTTTGTGCCTACCTTAAACAGTTGCACATACAGCAGTTACATTACCTAACCAGCCGGTATATTTTGTCAAAATCTCACAGTGAGGACTTAGGCGAAGCGAGTTTGAAGTGAGCTGTCATTCCATCTGATGTTAAGGATTGACACATAATTGACAGCTCACTTTAAGCTGACTTCACATAAGTATTCACGGTGACATTTTACAGAATATATCGACTGGTATCCGTAACGCTGTTAGCGATTTTAAAATTAATTTTGATCAAATCATAAACTGCAACTACATATGTACCTGGTTACGAGAAGGTAGGTAAAAGGCATAGAAAACGTACAAAGTTGAAACGTGCAATGGACACTTTCCGCTCTTACTGCAAGGGACATACTCGTACATGACGATGTACAGATAACGGTATTAAAGATAAAGATACTAGTAACTGCCGCAGAAATATAGGAGTAATAATTGGACAACGTTATTATTTGCAGTAATGATAAACTGAAATTAGAAACCTACCAAGTTAATGTACAGAATAGATTGGCAAGCCGTCAACTGAGTATACTTTAACCGGTTTTGCCGGTAACATTTGAAGAACCCATATCTGATCGCCAACTGCAAAATATCATTTCTATGAGCTTTTCCTTCCGTGCTTATCGCTAGCAAGACAAACTTTTACATTTGACTGTCTACTGTGGTTGAATGAGCGTCGATTTATTGAGCTAGGCAAGCGCAAAATCGATTGAGATTGTATATAAATCTGTAGTTTATCAACCTCTTGATTCTAAAATGAATGATTAGACAAGACCAGATAACCTGATTGCGTAACAAAGGGAAAATTATTGAAATAAACTTGTCAGTGAGTAAGTTAACGGAGCTCTTTGGGTAGCACATGCAACACATACGAGTACTAGCGTTATGTATACGTATGTTCAGAAAGCGGTTGTTACGTGAGTCGGCGAGTGCAAGACATGGACTGGATTCGAGGTCGACGACCCCGGTAGAGCGGGACTCAGGACTCTACTGCCGGAATATTAAACGCGATTTTCAATTGCTTGAATGTCTTACTTTGAAAATATAAAAGGATTACGGTTTTTATAAAAATCAGTTTGCTAAATCATGCGATATTAATTAAGATGAAGCATACTTAATTAATTCTCAAGCTTTAGACAAGCATAGTGAGGTATTTTAAAGATTTAGCAAAAGCTGATTCAAATATCGAGACAAAAATGACAAACAGAACAGAAATGTACGTAAAAAGTAGTATTAACACGTCAAATTCTTCGGTAGTAATAAACTTCAAAGCGAGACGAATAAAATAATAAACAAAGAAGCAAGCACAATGAGCACTGTTGACAGAAAGAGTAGAAAGCTGGTGGTAGCGTGCCCCTTTTGTTAGTAGCATTAACGCCTTTTGGTACTCAAGCGTGAAAGGGCCACGGACTTCGAACGTTTGTAATTTCGGTTGAGATGCAATCAAATGTGGGGGGAAGGCAATTATTTTTAAGAATTTTGCTGTCGTAAGCCTGAGGCACGTTTCGAAAACGTAACTTAGTAGTCTTATGCTGACGATATAACATGGCAACTTGAGACACAAATACAATAACTTGGGAATATCGAACTCCATTTTGGTAAGTTCTGCAATTAGCTTATGGTAGTAAGTATTAAGTAAGTACCATAGTTTTCCTGGAATTTAATTACTAATTATATTATAGCTGTAGTACTAAAATCGAAGGGGAAATACCGGATCGTATTAAACTAACCCGTTCCTTGAAATGATTCAATTGTTCTAGGCTTTACAATTTTCTTATCGATCGTTCTTCACAAAAATATGAATTGTGAAGTATTTCTAAAGTGTTTGCAGATTAACGGATACCTTTGTCCAGTAGTTCCCGGCTCGATTCAGAACGTACTGGCCATAACTCTCTAAATATAGATTTCTATAAAAAGTGCTGTTGGATTCCTCAGAAGCCGTAGCTTTGTGTTCGGGAAACGTTCTGAAGGTTCTCTTATTTATCGTGATCACAAGTCTGATCGATGATGTCTTCAGACTGATTTTTTTAACCGCATTTTGAAGTACTATACTGTCTGACATTATTAATGAATGACTCACAATATTTCTGTCACGTTCAAGGTTTATTATGTCATCAGAAGCTGAGACTTACTTACCGGTAAACACATTATGAGCCTTACATTACCTATGGCTTAGATTAGCTGATGTTTGATTTAAATATATTTAATTTATAAGTGGCTTTCACTTTTGCCTATGTAGACTTGAAGGCTTGGTTCAATATGGTAGCAAAAGTAGCAGAAGTTCTTAAACCACCATGAATGTGGTAATTAATTTTTGAGTAATCAGCGATAGTTATAATGTCATCATTTATTTGACTCAATTACTTCATAATTTGTAAAGCTATTAATAACACGTCTAAATAATTCGTTTAACCATTATGTCACAAAGATGGTACGCTTTTGGGTCAATTGAAAGGTCATATAACAGACTGGGGGAGAGATAACTGTATGCGCCACTTGAAGTGATAAAACAAACGAAATAAAAACTACACAACAACTTCTTATCCTTGGAAACCGGTAAAGCACTCTTGCGCAATTTAATTGCATATAAGGTCAAATAAGAATTGAACCGAAAACTGCAACTCCGATCAAAACAATCTTTTGATATCAGAATTTTGCAGATAAGTCGAGATAAACATTAACGTCAGCAGTTTATCATTACCATAGTTGTGCTAATCAAAATGTACCTACCTACGTAAGATTTGCTTTTTATAAAGTGTGCGAAGTAAACCACATTTTGCGGCGAAGTGACCGATCATCGTGCAAATTTAGTTGTTCACCGCCCACAGGTTGGACCAAACATCAATAAACTATGACGAAAAATTCGGAGTAAAAAGTGAACTTAAAAATGCGCCGATGAATGGTCAGTGAATGCGAGCAGGTCGACTATGACCTCACCTATTATTTTTTTTGTCATTAGCAGATGTAATGTAGGTGGTCAACGGCGGCGCTTATTTCTGTATTATCATGGCAAGCATTCCTCGTGTACTGAGTCATTGCGGGGTCTCTAGAAAACTAAGTTTTTGTGTCGCTTCACAACAGAAGGGCGTGGCATTAGATAATATCTCAAGTATTTTTATCATATTCTTTTTAAAGTTCTTAAAATACATCTCCAGAAATGTTCACCCAAACGTTTTAGTTAGCAAAATGACATCATAATAAACACGATAAATTAATGTTCTCATGTATGATATCATTGTGACCGCTATAGTGCTAGGTTTTATCTTGTGAGGCTTTATTCAAGGACCATACAGAATATTTTGGAAATGTGACATACAGGAACTCTGCTGAAATTCGACATACCTTTGCAAAACACGGAGAATAACGTCACAGTCACAGCGCAATGCGTTGAAATTCTTGCCAAAAGAATATAAATCAGCAAGTGAACGATTAAAAAAATCTTTTGGGTTTGGTATACAGTGCGGTGATCCAATATATTCCTAACATTAACCAGTATCGGACAGTTGATTCAGTACGTCTGCGCGAGTGACCTCGATGACGGCAGGGGGCGGGGCACAACCGCTCTGCAAATAACGACAGATTTCTGAACTTACCCGGTGTATACCGTCTGGAAACTCCCGTCTAGATAAAACGACAATCAACGTCTCAAATACATGCTTCAAAGAACAGGTCAAGAGGTTGAACAACTAATTAACAGACTGTGGGAGACACTTATTGCAGCAGTCAGCCACTTGGGGTGCCTAGAGGGACTTGGAAATTAAATAGGTCAAGACATTTTAATGCTAGGATGTTAGCAATCTTGTCCAGTGGTTTAAGCCTGGAGTAAAGTACTATTTATTTTACTGCCTTAACAGGCAACAGCATAACTGTTACTGATAGTTTTTGCCAAGTTGTGTAAGTATTTAGTATGGCTAGGCCTGTTCCGGCTATATAACACTTGATTACCTTTCCTAAAGCGAAAGAACTGTTCGTAATCAAACTTGTATTTTCTTGCAGAAGTAAATGTAATCGGTTATCGATATCTTTTCGGGTTACCGATAAAAACAAACACGAAGCAATGTCTATAGATTACGGTACAAAATGTCTACACCAAGTATCAAAACGAATCGGTGCAAAACATTTTAATCAATATCCTTAAAACACACGTAAAAGTGACATCACCACGTAAACCTCACTATTGATCTTCTAACAAGTAACACAGACACTAAACACCGGAAACCTGTAAACCTAAATGGAACGATGGCCTCATTCATTAAAATTCGCAAATACACATACCAATAGCTAGCGAGGACTATCTCATCTCCGTACGTTTATCCAACGTATAAATCCACCACAACACTGAGGTTCTATCAAATTCTAAAGGTACGAACACACGAGCACGGAACTTGGGGAACGGCACAGCACACAAGCGCGTCGCTACTCCAACTCGACAGAGTGAGCTGTGGGCCGGAATATCGATCCAACTCCTGGCGCCGGCGGGCCGCATATCCCTAGTGCACGCACGCCCCTCCCCGCCAGCTTACCACCCCTGTGTAATACACCCTTTATAACGGGGAACAAATAAGATTATATTGGTAAATTCATTCGAGTAGTTAAATTCTTGATCTACAATGAACTTTCAGTCCAAACATTAAACAATATCAGATCTGCTGATAGTTTTGGACGATCTTAGAATATTTTAATACTCAGTTCCAATATGTTTTGTTGTTCAGACAATTTTTTGGGCAAATCTGTGTCAAGAAGATGGGAACACTGGCTCCCCCTCCCACTCGCAGAGTAGCAGACCGACCTTGTGGGACGCGCCACGCAAACCCGGTTACCCCCTGAAGTTGTCGACACAGGAAATTTCTTATGAAATTAAGAGATAGAGTTCTCACCGAGGAGAATGGTGATTAAATTGGGTGGAATAAGAAATCCTTGTACTTGAATTATATATCAATGACTTGAATCGTCATGTTTTTTTGACTCGTTCTGATTTCTGGACTGGGGGACATTGACATGCTACAGATTTTTTCTGGGCACGTCGATATGTGTCAAGATAATATTTTGGTAGTAAGACTTCTTTTTTTCGTCCGGGAAATCGTGGGAGTCTTTTATTTAAACACGTATCATGAAACGATGTTTTTGATCAACATTGACAATTTGTGTAATATATTACACTCATCAAATTTGAAACCATGTTTAGAGGTTCAACTATATGCAGATTCACTTTATTTTATCATTAATTTAGGATCTCCTCATGCAACGATATTTTATCTACTCTGATTTTTTTCCCTTTTTAGGGTTCCGTATCTCAAAAGGAAAAACGGAACCCTTATAGGATCACTCGTGTGTCTGTCCGTCCGTCTATCACAGCCAATTTGGTCCGAATGTAATGGACAGATTAAGTTGAAATTTGGTACACATATGAATCTCTGTGACCCAAACACAAACTTGTAATGTAAATAAATTAATTTTAAATATGGGGGTCATTTTTGGGAGGCAAATAGGTTTTTATTTTAAGTTTCGCAATCTATAACTTGTGATTACCAAATGAAAGGGCTTACTGTGGTCTGTGAGGATCTTAAATATATTATTTTCATAATTTTAAAGTAAATTGTAATGGTCTTAAACCAACAAGGTAAATCTCTCAATATTGTGCGAACAAACTTACATTTTCAGTTGAAATGTATGGGAGAACAGGTTTTTTTAAGTTACAGTTCGCGTCAAATTTCTTTGCCGCTCTGAAGTAAGCAACAAATCACTGCGCAGTAGTTAATCCTATGAATAAAACAGCAGCGCGCATGCGCGGCTAGCGAAAAGCCTAGCTTCAGAGCGCAAAGTTATTTGACGCGAACTGTACCACAAACTTTGGGTCAGATTTAAAAAAACATGGTAAGTAGATAAAATATTCATCATACGGAACCCTCTCCACGCGAGTTCAACTCGCACTTGACCTTTTTTATTTTTTTTTATTAAATTTAAACATAACTTTGTTAATTTTGAGAAGCAAGTAAGTAAGTAAGTAGGTATATCAATGAACGTTTACATAGAAAACAGCGATACAAGTATCTCACATCTAGATACATCAACGATGTGAATGGCATTGTAATACTTATTCGTGATACAATATTACAATGTTGATGCTGATGTAACTGAGGACTCGCGAGACGTGCTGTGGGAGGCACGTTTTGTATGAAAATATGGATTTTATCTGAAACTGGATAAGGTGTTGCTGTTGTCGAAATATGATCTATCTTCGATATTTTCGACACTCGTCAGTTAAACTTCTGGTTGTGTTTCGCGGCCATTTCTGACTTGGCTTTGTCAGAATCGGACTAATGCTTGCGAAACTTTAACGTTGATCGATTAAGATCCGAGTTTATTTTTTCACAAGAAGTTCATTTTCCGCTGGAAACACCTTGGTAAGATTGGTTGTAAGAATTTCGGGAACTACAAGTTACGACTGTCAACGATCTACGATTGACAGCCGAGACCGATGGGTTTACTTGTTTTTACATTTAATTCCGAAACTCCACCAGAGGCATGGTGGAGTTTCGGAATTAAATGGTTGGGTCACACGTCCACGGACCGACTGCGGCAGGAGCAGCCTAACCTGGATTGATGAACCCATGCGGCTTTTACTAGCCTCTAGCTCATGATAAAAAAATATTATGCAAAAATCAGCAAAACATCTTTCGGAAGATGGGTCTTCGGTCAGAGACAATGCAATGGGGTGCTGTCTCGCATAAGATCGAAGCATCATGCTGAGCGATGACCGTTTTGCGTGGATGTGATGCATATTTTCCCCGAACTTGTTTTTTTTTTTTGTTTGTGTTTCTTTCTCTGCGTCATCGTCATGTTTACCACAAATATTGCGTATTTTCTTTTCTTTTAAACACATTTTGCTTAAAGAATTTTCAAATTAACCAAACCAAAACAGGGTTTAGGTTGGATTGATAGAGTTTAAAACTGTGTTCTGCATTTGAACCATCATGAGTAGAAAATTCCACTCAGCACATATACCTATACTTATGCGTTTTACACTAAGCATATGGCTGTAAGGACAGACATTTCACAACAGATGTATCAGACTATTAGTTGATTGTTCATCAAAGATGTTACATTCTTTATTATTCCATTTGGAATGTATTACCAACATAATGAGTTCACTAAGAGATGTGAAATAAATTGTTGTCCATATTACTTGCCGAATTTGTGCCTTTAGCTTTGGTATGTCAAAACAGAAAACAGATGTTGGTGTATATTACAATAATACCAACAAACATACCAAAACAAAATTTTGGGAAGCACTATCAATTAGACATTGCAACCTGACAGTAAATAAAAGTTCTTTAGTTTGCAGCTGGCTTTGAAGATCAAAGTTCTGTTGAATCACACACAGCTGGAAACAATTTGCTCCCTTCACAGGGCACATCACTCTTCATTCCTGTGTGTTCTCATACCATTAAAAATGCTGTTTGGTCCTTTTTGCCAGATGATGAGCAATGCATCACAAGGTAATGTTTACTTAGTAAACATCTATAATTGCTCTTTGCAGTCGACCTTGAACAATCACACAATGGTTTCTCAAGAAATTTTGCTTACAAATTTACAATCTATAAACAAACATGACATCTAATTGTGTTTTTTTTTATTATAGTTTGTGTTTGCAGTCATAGATTTAAGAGAAAAAAATGTAAAAGCACAAGAACTTATTGTAAAAACAATTTTGCAAAAATTATACTTGCAAATACAATTCAAAATAATTAATTTTGCATGTTAAAGTTAACAAAAACCCTTTGAATGTTCACACAACTACGGCAAAGCCGTTCTGTGTTATCATTTTTTTTAATCTCTCTTTACGGTTAGTGTGTTACTTAATTATTTTAATATATATGATTTGTTTTAATTACCACATTTAATATAGAATTATTGATCCATATTATTATTAATAGTAACCAAACACAAACATAATAATCAAGGGAGCTGTACTCAACAGTCAATATTTGAGTGCTTAGTAACTCATATTAGTCACGCCCCACTTGCATTGCCATACTGATAACATAATGGCTGAGCAAGATAAATAATGACTTGTACACTTCACCTGTTTACTAACTTATAGCCTTTACAATTATAACACATGATTACGTAACCAGAAATATCCTATTTATTCAACTAAGGGTTCATTTTTCCAACACCAGATAATTTTATCTGAGGCATAATTTTGAATTTTTGATAGTTCTTCTGTACAAAATCTGTCAGACGTCAAATTTTATTCCACGAATAAAAATTATCTGTTGATTGACAAATCAGCCCTAAGTAATTTAAGTTACTTATTAACAGGCTGAAAGAAAGGAAACCCTTTGAAAATACAGCAGAATGACTTGATGAGGACAGCTGGAAAGACATGTACTAGACAGGCAAGAAACACGGAGAAATGGAAGGGGTTGGAGGAGGCCTTTGCCAAAAGGCACATTGATACTCAGAAAATCAGAGCTGATATTAAACATTTTGTACTAGAACTATCCCTCTGAAATAATGCCATATTAAATTAAATAAATACTCAGGCTGGGAACAGGAAGAGTAAATGGAAGAATTTGGAGTGAGCATTTGCCCAGAAGAGAGACAGAATGAGTTAGTATAACAGCTATGACAAGAATGGCTAGAATCTAAGAGTCTGCAATACTAGCAGATATGGGGAGACCTTTGCTCAGCAATGGGTCAATAATAGGATTTCAAGCTCTAATGGTCAGTCAGTAGTTTTAATCATTTTGTGTTGGGAACACTAGGGACCAATACTCGCATATTTAAACAAATGGATCCAAACTAATTACAGCTATCTACTGATTCTATACACCTCATGATAAGATATTTAAGCACTTTTAACATTTAATTCTTTGAGATAAAATGTTGATAATATTCTTTATCACAATTTTATTAAACTTTAAAAAGATACATGTAATGAACATTCTGCCTAGAATAAAAAGGAGGGAAAAAAGTGATTGGATTGTGCAAAGTGATATTAAACTTCGATTAGCAGACCTGTCTTAACAAACAACTTTGTCAGAAGGTTGTCTTCTTTTCCTAGGTTTTGTAATAGGTAGTTGGTATGCATGTACCCTAATGGGCCTACCACACACACAAGCTTCACCACAGTTTTGCCTGCGCAAGCCGGTTTGTACATGGAACACCAATACAGTATTACCAACCAGACGCACGGTGTTCCGTGTACAAACAGGCTTGCGCAGGCAAAACTGTGGAGAAGCTTGTGCGTGTGGTAAGCCCATAAGGAATTTAACAAGAACCAAATACCCTATAATTAGAAATAGAAAATACATTTTATTATTTTGGACATCTCACATGTTATTACTTGAGGCAGCTTTAATATTTGAACAAGTCTTCCAAGTACCTTGGCTGCTTTGGCGGGTACTAGCAGCGAATCATTCAAGGCGTTACCCAAATGAAACAAGATACCGGGACCAAACTACGACTACTTAAGCCAATTGAAAGCAATTATAGAAAGAAACCAAGCCCCGAATTTTCAAATGAGAATCTACTATAGTAATTAGCAATAAACTGTCTACGTAAATATTTCGGTTAGCCCAATACAGATGGTAATAGGGTACCAAAAGAAAGAGCAAAGTGCACAGACGATCCTATATTCGGGCTGGTGATGACATCGACCCACTATTTTCAAAACAGAATCTAATCAGTTTTATGAAATAACTCTTCTACATACCTTCTTTTATAGGTCCAGGAATGCTTTTTCAGCCCGGTTATACACATAAATTGTCGGCACACACAAAATATCACTTTGGATGCGGGACCGTAGCCAATCGTAACCAATTTAAACCCACAGCACATACACTCTTTATACAGTCTTCAAACCGACTCGCTGAATAGTTAACATAACACTTGTGATTTAGATTTTATAAATAATCGCTATTCATGTAGAATTTGTTGGAATATCATCCGTGACTGCGAGTACGAACACGGCATCGAAGGCGAAGCGAAAGACCGACCGCGAAAGCATCCACCTTCGCTGCGCTCATCTCATAGAACAAATTATTAAGAGATGCGACAGTGATCAACAAGTTGATTCAAAATAAAAAACATATCATTTTAGTTCATAAGATGTTAAATCACATTTTTAAAGATAGACAATTAATTTTACTTACTGTAATATTTAACTGGTTAGCTGCTCAGCAAATCTTCATGAAAATAATATTATGAAGTGCTTGTTTGAAAGTTAAGTTTGAATGTTTGGTATGGCAATCAAATTATGACATGAATCTCCGAATGAGTGCTGCCAGTACAGAGCTGATTTCCCCATATATTATACAAAACAAAGGTTGAATTGAACTAAGAAAAAAATATTGACTTGAGCGCCAGTAGGTTTATTTTCAGGGTTTTTTAAAATAATCTGAGTTTCTTTCTTGTTTTTGTAAACATACGCTAACTAAAGGGTCCACCGTGTCTTGAGCCACGGTGGAACCTTTAGCGTGTGTTTGAACTGTACTTGAGTACAGTTTTAAGGTCCATACAACTCGCAATAGTTCACTTGAGGTAAAAAGGAGTGATGAGTTGAGAGGAAGTGATCCGAGCGAAGTCTCAAGTTAATTCTTGCGGGTTGCATACAAAACAAGTAAGTCATAGAGGCTCTCGACAACTTAAATGCTTGAATGATTTCTGGCGTCACGATTGGACCGCACTCACTTTGGTCGTTATTCATGCGTGCTAGTCTTTAGTGCTAGTTTTTCTCAATAAACTTATTTTTTTAACCGACTTCAAAAAAAGGAGGAGCTCATCAATTAGTTTTAATTTTTTATTTTTGTTACCAACCTCAGTACTCCGATATTTATAAGCCGATTTGCAAAATTCGATTTGATTGAGAAGGATATAAGTAGGTACTTTCAGATTGGTCCCATAGAAATTTCAGTGGTAGCTTAGTGGAATGTAATGGGATGTAGGTGTTACATGCTCTGTGTGATGGAGTGTGGCTATAAGACGGAGGTTACACGTTCAGTTCGGCATCAGTTCAGTCTGCGACCTTGATCACGTATAGACTGATGGCTGAATAATGGACTGACGGGCGGTATTAGACTGTAAGTCAGACTGAATGACGATCAGTCCAACCGAAAACTTCTACGCGATAACACGCATACGCATTAGGTATGGATTTTAACAAGAACAAAAGCTTATGTTGCTATAATATTAGCCCTGTCTACGAGGAATAGTAGCAAAAGAAAGTGGTGGTGCAAAAAGTGGCTAATGAAAAGATGATCCCATATAAATTTTATTAACATTGCTCGGGTAGTTTTTGAGTTAGCTTCATTATTACGTAATTTTGCCACTTGGTTTATATTGATAATGTTATAATGGCTTCCTGACATATTTACATAGCAAGTGGTGTTAAACGAATTTGTGTGAGACAAGTATAACATATAAGTGAAAAATAAAAACTTTTTACAAAAAAGAAACGACCGACTTCCAAAAAAGACACTACAGAGTGAAAAATAACTTTAATTTCGGAAATCGGTGGCAAACAACGAAAATGCGAACCCAACGACACCGATTTCCGAAATTAAAGTATTTTTTGAAAATCGGTTGTTTTTTTTTGTAAAAATGTTTTTTATATTATATAGGTAATTATTTAGAACGAATAATTTTAAAAATTAACCTAATTTTAGTGTTTAGTACGGCTTAGGCACTATACGATAAAGTAAAGTTTGTCTTTGTCTTGTCTACTTTTCGAGTTTTTGCTACTCTTTGACTAGTATGACATCATCTACAAGTTTATCAAGTGAGTCCATCATTAAGTTTTGTCTATGGTTTCACACATTGAAAAGGTGATGATAGATTTTGAAAAAGATAAGAATAATAATTAAAACCAATATTATTGCATCATGTTCATTTTGGTCAATTATTATAGCAATTTACATGAAAAAAGTCATACACAATTAAGCGCATCATTAAAACCGTAGACAAAAGAAATTTTTGGGTGTGGCCAGTATTGCAAGTTTATTTTGTAGTTATTGAAACTAATTACTGAAACGAGTTTATTAACCAAACAAATATTTATGATTTACACTGATATCTATCATACAATGTCTAAATACAGGTCGAGTGATGATTAATAATAATAGATGAGATAGAGGTCGAAAGCAAGCACATACAAAAAGCAGCAAAAATCACTATTCCATTTGGGCATACCAGCAGTGTGACCATCTTATAAATGGGGAATCTGCCACAGACTGGGCAAAAAATCTTCCAAAATCTGCCACACTTAGCGCTAAAATTTCCAAAAATATGACTTCATGGAAACGGAAAAAAATACACAACGAATTCAATAAAATTTCTATAATCAACAAAAATATTTAACAATTCTCTTATGCATTATTATTCTTATTATTATTTTCTTATGCAAATGCGGATACTCTACGTATCCGCATTAGCCTCCTTTTCGTCATTTTTGGTGTACAGACGCTAGCACATTAAGCTACCCGAAACTGTCAAATTTTCCCAATCAACTTTGAAGCTTATGATTTAGCAATAAAGTTGAAAATATATTAAAGAAATTTAACAGATTGTAGTAGCTTGGCAAGAATCTGTACATAGATTTTGACGACATCTTTTTGATCATGGTTTTAGGTGGTTTGAAGGAGACAATCCCCTCTTTTGTTGTATTCTCTTCATAATTAATGATTCATACATAACACAGAACCGCACACGATACACATCAAAAGAGAATGAGGTAAAATCAAAATTTGATTGGAAACCAAATCAATAAAGAAGATAAGAATAAGAACACTAGGGAAGACACGTATTTACGCGACCAGGGTTTTACACCAGGTATTTGCTTCCAAGTACGCACACCCGGTACCGACCAAAAATACTTGCAAGACTTCAAAGTAGGTATTTTATACGGCTACTCGCTCAACTACGTAGGTACTCAACCGCGTTAGTTTTCGCAAATGCGATCATGCTCCTTATCAGTAAGAATCTACGGAACAATTTCCTATGCAAGTATTTTTACTTCTATCAGGGCTTTGAATACGCGATTTTACTTCGTATTTGTATCAAGTCATGGATCATATTTCTATGCGGATAGAAAATACTTGAAAGTATCTCGAGCCCTGGTTTTAGGCCCTGGTTTCTTAAGGTGGACGTACTTGGAAACCCTGGTACTCGTTTTTGCAAGTACGACCCATGTCTAAAGAACACTATTCCAGTTTGATTACAGTTCATAATCATAATTATGACGCACTTGTTTAAAACAGAATAAGCGGGAAATCCCCGTATTATTTCGCCATGAAACAGAAGTTGCCAGTTCGATAAAATAATTTGTAATCTAATTTGTATATGAAACCTGATGTTATTACTTTTAAAAAAGATAAATGAATTTATTAAAAATTCAAATTAAGTAATGTGATATTTTTCGAAATCTTTTAAATCTGGCACTTTTGTAAATCGTTAGCATGATCTGCCACAGACAAAATTTAGGAGCGAAATCTGCCAAAATGGCAGAATTCTGCCACAAATGGTCACACTGGATACCAAACGCAGTAAACCTGTCAGTCGTGAACTCGTGAGTTCAGTTGTCGACACGGCAACGGCACTATTGCCATAGAGAAAAATAGAGTAGAATAGTCAATGTCATTGCCAAATGCCACTGCCAGTGTCAGACCACAGAGTACATTAATATATATGGGTATAGAGTATTCAGCCGACCTCTACGTCATGCGCCATCTGGTGGCTAACGACAAAACAACTTGCAATGTGCGTTTATACACTTTCACACACACACACACACACGTGTACTCTTTAAGAAATAGTTCCTTTTTGTTTTTTCACTTTTATTGTTATATTTGGTTAAAAAGAAACACAAAATTAAATGTCACAAAGTTTTATTAAGTTTCTAGAAACAATACAGACGATATTATTTGTATTAAGTACTTAATTTGTGTATTTTCCTTCTCTTGCTATGATATATTAAAGCCTGATTCTGTATTTCGTCAGCCGAATCAACATCTTTATCTGTGCTGGTACCAAAAAACAAAACAAAACACAAAAAACAAAAACAAAACAAAAAAAAACTGAAAAAAACAAAACACTTATTTTACTTTTTTTTATTAAGAATCTTCTTCTTCTTCAACAATGCCGGAATGGCTGACAATGTCGTTCCTTTACATGACACTTTTTAAAGTGCCAATATTTCATTTGAATTGTAATTTGCAAACTATTAAATACATATACGGTAAACCTGCGATTGAAAAACTAATGTTATTTAAAGCTCAGTTTTTTTGTTCGAGGGAAATAAACTAAAATAATTACAATGTTACTTTCCTTAGCGTTGCCTTTAATTCATGAAATGAAACGTTGTTCTTTTGGGTATGGCTCAGTGTTGCTATAGAAATATTTTATTGAATTTTGTTATCATTTTATTTAATTTTCTTTCTACTAAGTTTATAAATAGTTTAAATTTATAAATCTTCAGACAATATTTCATAATATTTTAAAATTTTATTATACATGAAAATGGTACAGATAGGCCATCTGTTGAGTAACGACGGAACTATAGCTCAAGCCTTTTTGTCAATACAAAATAAAAATGTACTAAGTGAAAAGACCCTGTGTCAGACGGATGGCGGGATTTGTAAAATTGGCGAGAAATTTGAAAAACATAGTTTTATAGTTTCAAACGTACTTTCTTTACCTACGGAACTGCGGGTAAGTTTTTAAACCAGTTTTCAATACTTACTCGTGTTATTTTCATATTGTGGAATTTAGTTTTAAACACTTAGTGATTGATTATCAACAATATCAACTTATTATTCAATTTATCGGGCCATAAACTTATTGCGGGACGGTATAGATACCCTGTGCCATTATGTATAAAGAACGTCGATCGACGCGATGTGTACCTAAATGCTAGTCACCAACAGTTACTCAAGATTCGATTGGTGACATGTCCGTCCCTAAGACGACCCACTGACCTGGTGGTGGTTAACCTATCTTAGGTTTACTACCTAAGACCGAAATTAAAACACAAAAAGTTTCATTTATTGTTTTAATACAAAATGTATAAACATACTTAAAATTTCCATCCAGACATTAATTAATGATAAACAATAATTTATTATTATCATCACATCACAATTACACATTCTTTCTTTCGAATGTCCTTAAAATAGGAGATTACAACTATTTTCTTTATTTCGAGGAAGTGCTAATGAATTTTTTATCATGAATGTCTATGCATTCAGCTATTCATGAAGTTTCATAGGTATTCATGTGTGGAATAATTACAATTATCCCTTTCTTTTGTGACAAAAAAGTCAACTATAAAAATTATTCATTGAAGAATATTCCTATTTCTGGGAAAAATACAGGAACCATTATCATACCCACTTAACATTATTTCAGAAGCACCGCCTCAAACGACAAAAATGTCGATAATATAACTAAAAAATAAATAGCTCCTTACTTACCAACTATGAAGCTAGAAATAGACAAGCTTTGGGAGGTACTTTGAAGCACAGTCTTCAATCAATTAAATAGAGTAGGTACTAAAATTATTTTCGCAACTAGGAGACAGATTCCCTTCCCCAATTGCAAATTTAGAAAAAAAGCCTCTTTCACGAACTCAAGGACCTGAGCTAGTACCCAGACTGAGGTACAGTGTAATAATTTACTATATATTAGCCAATATATATGCATTTGATATATTTGTCTACTAAGTACAATTTCTTAACATACCAAAAATAATGTTATGTAGATGGCGACATAAGGAATTTGCAACAATCATTTTGATTTACTTATATGGCATTTTGAAAACAACTTAAAACCTGTGAAAACAATTCTGTTTGCGCTTTAAAGGTTAAGTCTCAGCTTTTGCTGTTATAAGTCGCTTGAGACAGCAAAAAAAAAACTGATTGATACACTTTTGTAGCTGTCAAAAACTTCACAACCCTTCAGAGAACATGATGTTCTAGAAAACTATCTACTTACTGTAATAAAACTTTTTGACCAAGTAGTTCCAGGGGCTCTAGCCAAGATTTCAAGAAGTTACATTTCCACAATTAAAATTAACTTTTTTCTCACTAAAAAGGGCGCAGAATCGCAGATACAATGCCGACCAAAACTGACTTTATGTAAAGAGCTTTTAGCAAGCCCCATTGATTTTAAAATCGCCTTATAGGCGAGACAACCTCACTAAAATTCGCGTAAACTTACGTCTCGCTTACGAGCTTCTTGTCAGAAAGCCCTTGAATATGGCCAGTTATTGCTAGAAGATGAGTGGTGGTCTAAATATGGGCTATCAGTGAGAAGGAGCTTGCTACCACTAAGACCAGAGCTGGAACTCTCGCTTGATGAGAACATGCTCTTGCTTCCTGTGTAGAAAGAGAGAGACGTATGTAATGGCTCTCTTCCTAGACGGCGTCTTGCTCGCACCAAAGAGATGAAAGCCACGGCGATTGCACACAGGAATATGATTCCTAGGACGCAAAATGCGAGTGCCATTTTCCCTGGTGATAAGCAGATAGTCTTGTCTCCCGGTGAGAAGCCTCTCACGAATTCATCTTCTTCCGATTCTATTCTTCTTGACCCTGTAAATGAGTAGGTTTAAATACTGGTCAGTGTCAAATAGAGAATTTTTACCTGCTTTGGGTATAATAAATGGCGGATTTAGACAATGATAGTCTTTCAAAATCTTACCTCTTATTGAAGCTTCGTCTTCTAACTCTATGTTAGGTGCATGCACCTCTATGCTGTTATAAACCTCCAGTCTATCAATCACTATGCCTTTAGCGTCTTTATCTAGTCGAGCCTTTCTGAGTAATCCATCTCTAGTTTCCTGTGGTTTCTGCAAAGCTTTGCAGTCCACCGGAGGGCATTGGCCTTTGCACAACTCAATACCACAAGTTAGATGTAGCTTAGCTCTATCAGGGAATTTGAAGGCAGCAAACGTGGTGATAGCATGTTGGTAGGTCATGATATTCTTGAACATGTTGTCAGGGTCAGATTTTTCTAGTTTAATATTTGTTTTCTCGTCAATGTTTTTCTGTAGATCAACAGGCTCTAATTCAGAAAAATCAATTTCAGCGCTTTTGTGCTTGTGATGATGGATTGATGGTTTGTTGAAGATCGTCTCATCGATAGGACAGCCGGCCTCGTCCAGTAATTTCTGCGAGGCTTCTCCCAAGCCGTCGTGGGCAACGCAGTTAGTTACTCGGAGTCCAACGCCCACTGAAATATAAAGATGGACATTGAGTAATACGTTCAGTCATCATACATTTGTTCAATTGAATTATGAGAAACTGTCAAGATCAATTACGCAATGACTAAGGATGCTGAGGAAATGAATCATTGACTTATATTCTTAGGACCTATTACATAGAGCAGATATTGTTTCTTAGTGGGAACTTCGTCTTTCCAATGTTCTATATATCTAGCTTAAATACACAAGTCACAATTTCTAAACATAAGTTCCTTTCTCCAAAAGAGTCTACTTTTCAATTAGGTAGTTGACTTTTTGGCAAATCTCTCATCAATAGGCGAAAAAGCGGGTCCTACACCCGCTTTTTATTATCTTCTTTCCCGCTGTTTCGTTCTTATTCAAGTATAACTATCCCACCTTGTCTAACTGGCGTTTTATCTTTCGACTTGTTTCATTCACTAACAGGAATTAACCAATAAAAGTAAATTCTGATCCCCCTAATAAACGTTAAGTCACACTAGCATGATGTGTTGCTCATTCCGTAGGCAAGGCGTTAGAAAATTACTTCTAATAACTTCTAGCATGCCAGCTTCACTGGCTAAAATACATGGTTAAAACTTACCAGGCAATGTGCACTGTATGAGTAGTCTAGTAGGTTGTCCCACTTCGACGGTGGCGGGCTCTGCAGCAGACACCGCGGGTGCCAGTTCCATCCAGGCACGTGCTGCTGCCATAAGCCACTCGCGTTGTTCCACTTCTGCCGCGTTCGCGAACCCTGGACGGTTGCGGCCAGTTCTGTTGACAGATCGTGAAAGTTACAATTCTAGTATTTTGAAGTCAAAGCAAAAAATAAATACTAATAGTACTTGCATCAAGCTCAAAATGCAAAGGGAGAGAGAAAAAATAAAAGACGGAACTGATGCTTTTGCCCTCCAGTGGGACACCGAGGCTCCACTTGCTCTTGCGGTTGCTAATTATTTATCTAACTTTACCTCGTTTTTTTCGCCTCTCTGGTAGTCATTTCGCGTAATTTACTGTTGATCACCATCTCTAAAGCCGAGCTGTCGATCTGAACCGCGCGAGGTTGCAGTTTACATCTGAAATTCAAAACATGAACGCTTTAGATAAGCAACTTAAACAGGTAGATATTGATCTGCACCTACCGTTCGTTACAAGTGGAAATTCAGTTAGATTAAAAACTTATGTATGAAATAAGCAA
This sequence comes from Luperina testacea, assembly GCA_927399505.1. NCBI lineage: Eukaryota > Metazoa > Arthropoda > Insecta > Lepidoptera > Noctuidae > Luperina > Luperina testacea. The sequence goes on along the minus strand of OV656768.1, from coordinate 7,184,891 downwards.
ATACATACATGAAATAGAATTCTACTGGATTGATTTTCGCAGATTCCGCATTTCGTAAATATCGATTAGACCATCCTTTATCTTTTCATCTTAACTCCGGTCCATATCGCACTGGGCTGAGGTCTCATAGACTAATGCAATACTTTTGTACTTAGCTCATAACTCGTTTCCAAATCAAACAAGGCATTACTCAGATGCTTTTACTCCTAGCATAAGTATCTATATTTAAACTTAGTCGGAGAGGTTCAAACGCCTGATAAATAATCCGCAGAATATATTGCAGATTTTGCTCTCATACAACCGGGCTCTTGGTTAACGCTCTCCATTAGACATTAAATGAGGTAACATGAAACCTAGCAGACCTTATCAGGACTCGCAATTATTATCTACCTAGCACTTGACGCATTCCACGTGGAACTAGATTTTTAATGTCCTTGCACCTTGCGTGTACAACTTCCAGTGCGTCGTTGAATCTGGTTGCGTATGGTTTTTGTAATACTTATCTATTACATGATCCTTGTTCAGACTTGGGTAATATTTTTCCATAGATATCAAGTTTGACGACTCCACTATGTTTGTGAATAATATTAGAAAATCTAGAGATTAAAACAAGGGCTTTATAAACAACGCATGATTATGTAGGTGTTTGTATTCAATACATAATTAACCTGGATTTTAGTGTTGGAAATTAACAAATTGTTGTGCTAAAATCTAAGGAAAAGAATCTAAGGAGTTTGTTTTTGTCTATTCTTCTCCATACGAAACTACTTTTTGAAAGGGGAAACAAGAATCAAATCAATTTCTTGTCAAAAGTGCATTCTAATTGTGTAATTGTAATAAATGATTTGACTTTGAATAAGGCGTTGGTTTAATATTACGCTTGTTGTAGGCTAAAACGTCATGAGAATTCAGGGCCGGCCGCTATTTCGCCATCTGCCCTTTTCGAGATCAAGGGTTGATGATTGCACAATACGAAGGTCGTCATAGTATCCATTTTTGACTGCCTGGTTGGTCTAGCGGTCGCAAGCATCACTGCTGAGCGTGAGGTCCTGGGTTCGATTACTTCGATTCCCTGGTCGGAAAAGTGTTATTGGGTTTTTTTCCAGAAGGAATTTCTCAGTAGCAGCCCGGAGTCTGGATTTGTGACGTTTGATGGCAATTGGCTCGCCCCCTATTACATGGGACTTACCTACACAGAGTTGGTGAAATGTGGGTGTACTATACGAGTAGGTACACCTCTCGATCTCGGGGAAACAAGAAGACTTCTTGTTTACATGACTTTTTTGACTTACATGACATCACTTAGTGATGTTATGTACTTATATGCATATTTATTATTCAGTCATTCTTCCCCACCTGACTAACAGTTCCTGATCAGATGACTGCTGTAGCTGCCTGTCCATCTGCACAACCAGCTCGACGTTGTAGTACAGATCCTCTTCCTCATCAGGCTCCTCCACTGTAGTGTTCATTGTTGATGTCCTGACGCCGCATGCGTTTGATGGCAGATTTAGAGTTATCTTGTTTTGAAGATTTCCTGGAATATGTAACATTTCCATTAAAATTCCGATATAAAGGACCGTTGATAAAGATTGAGGTAGAGAGAAGAAACGAGCTTGAAACTTGGACGAATATCGACTTTAAACACATCAATTGGGACTGGGACTTAATCATAACAGGCGAAATGTGGGTGTGTCCCTATCCCTATAGGTGCAACTAAGCCTAACCCTTCTGGGTAAACAGGCATGTTGTGATTTTACTAAATAGATTCTATTTACCTTGAACTCGACACTCCCTCGAGAAGTCCTTACTGAAGACAAGTCCTTTAAATGGCTGTGCCATCTCTAAATGCACTGTCATGGACGCCTTGTCACAGATCGTAGATACGCTGGACACCCTATTTGGCAGGATCTGCTGGCAGAGGGTTGGTGACACCAGCCACATTAGCAGTATCGCACGCCACATCTTGGCGCGCCCTGAAAAGATGGAAAAATATTGCATAAGTCAAATAGAAAGGTACAACCAATGCCCTCTTCTTAGAAGAAGAGAATAATAATTTTTATGAAAATAGAAATTTCTTTAAGGGTTGACAGATCGAATAATAACTTCGTGATAAGCCAAAAACAACTTAAGGACACAGAAATACGGCCTATCTACGGTTAATACTAGACACACTTCTGCCATTATTACGATGATTAAGTATAATCAAAATTAATCCGGTTCAGCTTCTATGCGTAAAGTTATTTTTATAGGGTGCTTAAACGTGTGTCGTAAAGTTATATCATACTGGTATTTTCATTACGTAATAAAGTAAGGTTCATAGAACTTGTATCTAAAGTACAGCGTTCTAATAATAAAGTACGAAGGTGTCTGCGAGGACTAGACGGGCTAGATCTGCGGTGCCAGTAGTGTACATATCTAGCCGAGTTGATCAACAATTTGCGGTCAATACCGCGGTTTTGGCGGCGGATATGAAAGCAATTTGAGACAATCCACAATTTACGAAATTGAAGTTTTAGATTTGTTTCTATTGAATATTACGTAGGATATTCTTATCTACACAACCACATACCTACAATATTCCTTATTTGTCCGTTTCGAATTTGCTCGAAGGAGAAGTTCTGGTTTAAATGCACGGTGGCAAGGTGGCAGCGACAACGTCGTGGAAGTGACAAAGTTTTGGGCCAACAATATCTAAAATACAGTCGTGCCAGCGACGCGAAGAAGAAGAATAACAAGATATTAATAAGCGTCCTTAGAATAATAGAAAGGTCTCCGTTTTAATTCAAACATATTTCCTTTAACCCCTGACACTAATAACTAACCGGACAAGTCGGAAAAGGCTCGCATCTTTGAGGGCGTTGAACGAGCCGAGACTAGCATAATCTTGGACAGTAATATATTGAAAGAGGCGCTAAGTGTATTTGAAAAAGCAGTCCATTGTGCTTTGCCATCGAGGCGTTTAGCATACGATTTATAGTTAATTCTTCCTATTAATCTACAAAATCTTAAGTAGGTACCTATCTATACTATATGCATAGTATACCTATCGTTGGAAAATGTACAGTTACATTTCCGGTCTCTGTCAGCGATCTCAGATGGTACAATTAGATAGAAAACGTTTGTAAGACAATTAAATTGTTTATACGAGGAAATTGAATTGGGGCTCTATGATCTATGTCGAGCGATTCGTAGCGATTACGGCCGAGATAAAGAAGTCTTACTTTCGTCTCTCGTGTGGACCTAAATTAATTACTGTTTGAAGTGCTTTTCTTTCACTTTTTGCATGCAACGAACAGGTATGGGTTAGTAAAAATAATAGTCGTAAGTGAGAAGTGACGATTATCGATGACTTGTTTTTTTTTAGCCGTCTACTATTATTTCAATGGCTTAGAAACTTAATCATGAACACTGGCTATTCAAAAACTCTTTGCTTCTCAGATTGCGATTGACGCCATCCTTAGATGGATCTGAATCTAATCTCAGTAACGTTAAACTAATCTTTCACTATGAACCATGACTCTGAGATTATTTTAAAAATACTAGCTACGCCCCGCGGTTTAACCCGCGTTTTTTCGATTCCAAAAAAATTCTGGTGAGGGCCACCCTTATCACCTAGGGGTATAAAAAATAGCCTAAGACCTATTCTCAGACCTACTGAATATACACACAAAATTTCATAAGATTCGGTCATGCCGTTTCGGAGGAGTTTTGTTACAAACACTGACGCGAGAATTTTATATATTAGGATGACGCTGCAGTCCATTTCAGAGTCATCCCTATTGAGATCATCAAACCGCCAGTGTGCGTGATGATCGCCATTAGCTTTAAGATCATTGTCTCGAGTCTATCTCTAAAGTCTCAGAGAATCATATTTAGCCATGGTAATTGCAGATAGTGCACCAGAAAATAATGTAATGATTATAGGAAATTATTACTCTATTCTAGTCCTGTTCAAATTGTCATGGTTTCGCTAATGCTATATTACGCAGGATGGGATGAATAAAATTATAGAGCAAAGACGCGGTTTACAATGTATAGGGAATAAGTAGTTAGTTTTAGTTTCAATAATATAGGGTTTTCACTCTTTGGGACTGACTTCTTCTCACGCTAAAGGATCCGAACAAGTCTAGGGATAAAAAATAAATCTGGCCAAATATTCTATTTAATGGATAATTGTAATGTAATTCTATGATAATGGATTGATTGTTTTTGCGCAACGGTAGACACACAAAGTGACAGAAGCCAGTGTTTGAAGCGTGCTTTTGCGCTTCTGTTTACAGTTATCACAAACAAAAAACAATTACATAAACAGCTATGTGGTGTTGCGTAATTGACAATTAGTGTACAATTACAACTGCATAAGAATGTGGGACCGCGGTCGGTGGGATCTCGACCTGCTCTTCAACGTCGCACGTGTGAAAATAAGGGTCATTACACGAATTAAAGAATACCCAATGTCTGCTGACGTAATTTTGATGTAGAGATGATATAAATGACGGGTAATTATTTGATAGTATGTATGCTTGATCTGTATCATTTCAAAGATAAAACTTATAAATAGATAAGGTGATACCTAAATGATAACTTATCTTTAGTCTTGTAACTATAGGCCGTCTGCTTAACTGAGACGTTGCCTGAGGTGGCTGCACGGTGCGGGAGGGGTGACAGTTGTCACAAGTTGACGAATCACTGAGCTCTCGCATCACGTCATCACACACCTCCCGCACCGCGCTGCTACATCAGGCAACGTCTCAGTTAAGCGGTCGGCCTGTAGTCAATTTTATTTAATAAATAGGTGTCTAATAATAAAATCGAAATCTAAATTGACTGTAGATCAGGTCACAAACATCAAAGGCCGTAAAATCATGCTGTAGTGATGAACACAACACATGACTACAGATGGAATAGATAAAATTATCAATTGAAGTGAAAGCATTTTTTATTGAGCGTGAGATCTGGTTTGTGCACGGATAATTTTATCAGATGCGCCTTTCCAAAGCCGAATATTGTTGCTAAATATGTAATGGGCGGTTTGCTGAATTTACCACACTGACTTATTTTGTTTTTACAATGTTTTGTAATCATATAAAAAACATGAACAATATTGATTTTCGTTTTATTTACATAATATGTATATTACGTAAACGATAATGAAAGTCATGAGATACATTTTGACGTTATCAACATTACTTTCTGGATGGCAATTTCGAAACAGGCCAAGGTGATGAAGATGTTCCGAAGTTTTGTGTTGAGGTCAAACAACTACATAATGAGAATAAACGCGTTGATTCAATATCACATTCAAACTCAAAGGGAAAAAGCAGAACTTTGTCTGTTGTGTCTATTCTCTTCTAAGTACTGTTCCAGCACTACCTATCTTTAGAGGAGTGGGAGGTACGAAGTCCCTCCGTTGAAAAGGGAGTATTTCAACCCAAAAAGGTGCCCCTGATTTAAAAACCAAAATTTCTGAAAAGAAATATAAGTAAAAAAAGAAAGCTTTAAGCATCTCACGTGTATGGGCAAGTGGGATGCATAAGATGCATTGTCATTGTCGTTAGTATCCTACCTCAACTTTTAGACTTAGGTAATGTCTTCTATAACTATAACGCTAACGTTACTAAATCAAGAAAACTTGATGAAATAATAATTACTTATTTATTTCAGACATAATTCTAGTCCATAGTTTCAACATTAAAATTACTTATAAAATATAATATTAAATTCAAAACAGATAAAAACCCAAAATAAAATTGTGATCAATTAACAATAATAAGTAATATATATAAAAATGTCAGAATCAAATAAAAAAATGTCAAATATAAAATTGTCAAATTGTAAAAATGTTACTTAGTCTAATCAAAATAACACAGTCTAAAATGCAATTATGGTCACGCATTGTCATTCCCTGTATAGCATGAGAACTTAGACATAACGGGACTCACAAATTGTAATAATCTATTTCTTAGTCGTTACGCCTATTTCATTCCCATCTTCCGACACATTCAAAGATGGCCGCAGTAGGTGCGAACACTATTGTAATATGAATTTAACATAACGTTAAGGCGAAATGTAATAACTTGTCAGGAGATAATGGCGTTCATAATTTGCCCCTATCATTATTTGTGGTAGTTCGTCGACGTCGACTTCCAATTTTTTACGGCATAATGATAAATCTGTGATGAGATCGCGGACTGGTACATAATCGATTATAAGATTCAATTAAATTGGTACCTAGGTACTATGATATCGGTTGTGATTATCGATTATATGATACCTATAATTTTGGCTTAGGTATATAAGAAAATATACTTTTTTTCTTCTTATAAACAAAAAGTATAAAAGCAATAGCAATCCATATACTTACGTATTTTTAATTATAGAAACAAAGCCATCAAATATTTATTACTATAGAAAATAATAATATACACATTACATATATTGGTAAAACATTAAAACGAACGTAACACATTAGAACGAATTAAACAACGATCTTTATGGATATTAGATAAATATCCCGTAATACTTGCTAGCTCGAGACGTCGAGTTCACAATTCTTTTATTATGGGATCGTTATTCAAAATTTACATTTCTGATATAGGTAGATAAATGTCATCAGCTTGATGAACTTTTGCTGATTGAGAAGCAAATTGTAGCCGACGGGCATAGGGTTCGGGCATCTGAATGAAAGTACTTGGTAATTTTCAATTACTATTTAAATTACTCTAAAAAGAAACACGTTTATGGGAACACAGAACAAGAATTATTAGAGATTTAAAATGGCACTTTACGAGTGCGGTTTGAGACACGTCGCGTCACACACTTTTTCGCGAGGCTCATCCATGATGTCAGAAAATTGTTTTCGTGGAGATAATTATTAGCTATGTTATCATGAATGATATCAATCAATGAGATTCAGGCAGTTGGCAGAAACATTATATACCCTTGTTCCAATTAAACTCTTCCCAGTCTCAATAATAAAAAAAATCAGGTATGATGACCAAAGTGACTGGTTTATTCTTCTCGTGAAAGGAATTTATTCAGATTTACAAATACACAGGATAGACTTCAGTTCGTGGTGTTGGTCGCGGCAGTGCTTCGTTAATCATTTCTAAAGTGGTAACTAGATAAACTAATAAGGAGCCTGTATGAAATTTTACACAATGTTACCTTTGTTCGATTACCATAATGTTTGCAGAGGCGTATTAGAAGAGGACGTAGATGGTACGATTGATATTAGTTACATTTTTACATACTATTGGCCTTGTACATAAAATGTATTTGAGCTCGTCGTCAGTTATATATCCGTGGTTCAGCGCCATCTCGTCGTTGTTGGATGAACTACGTAGTTAGTACGCGAGGCCCTCGTAGTTCTTCCCGATGTGCATAGATGGCGCTGTCTTACGTTTTACGTCTTACGAATTTTCGATCAGGGTCACGTGACCTGACGCGAGTTTAGAAGTTTTTACCCATTCCAAAAAAAGTACACAGCGCCGCTAAAGAAGTTTTCACTTCAATAAGTAGTTAATCAATACGAAGAACTGGTACGTTACCTACTAACAGTCAATAAAAAAAGATTTATTCATCAAACCCAAATGAAGCTGATTGCTTCTGAAGATATTAATTGCGTCGAAAGTAAATGGACTTCACCTATAAACCGAATTGTTAAAACACTTACAATTAGGGTTAGCACCGCTATAGACAAGTTCTTATTTAAATCTTTTATTTTATCACTTTCTTTAATTTTAGTGTATGTAATGTACGTAAACTGTCACGAACGGTTACATTAAACCATTAATCTCATTTAGACAGGAAAAAGCAATGTGTAACACAAAACGTAGGTACTGAATGGTGACAAAAAATAAGATAAACGTTTCACATTATGTCGACTGTGTCATTAGCAAAATGGTCGAAATGTAATGTGCAGTTACAAAAACTGTTCCTGTCTTTTGACTTGAATACAACTTTTTATTATCATTGTGAATGAACAGGTGAAAGTTAAGCTGTGGTTACATATTGCGATAAATCTAAAATTTGATCTAAGTAAAGCATTCTACACAGATGATCGAAATCCTATGGAGTTTATCGTTAAAACAACAAGAGTTTATCCATTTATTCGTTAAAAAATATTTTTCTGTTGTCTCACATCTTATCCACATTGACAATAATTTGTCGGTCAATGCAGTCAACGGTCGGTCGATGTGATCATAAAGTTAAATAGTTTTGGACTACCTCAGGGTTCTATTCTGAGATCATGTTAAAGGAAAAGCGTATCTATTCTTTATGAAAATATAATAATTAACTTTAACAATCTTCTCGAATGTAGTCTGCGCTTAATAAAAGAGAATCATAAGAAAAAAACGGTTATTTGGGCAAAACGTGATTGAGAATAACAACAACAATATAACAGTTCTAAAGCATTTTATCAAGTTAACCTCATTAGTTTTATTTTGTACATTCTCGGTAAGATTTGTTCCCATTCATTTCTCCGCACATTCGTCAAATTAACGCAGTAATGTTTAGACGTTAAAATAGTGAGAGAACATGTCTAAAAAAAGTTCAGAATATATTTTTCCCAAAATTGGGTAGTCTTTCAGTCCTATGAGGATGAATATGAATATGATTCAAAATATACTTATAATTATAATACATCCATAAGCGTACCTAATCTGTTCTATACCTAATCTAAACATTCTCCCAATATGCTTTAAGAGTTAGCAAAACTTCAAATAGTTGGAACAAGAGGTTCGCATCGCGTGAGCCACGTTCAGCAATAAAGTGCTGGGCTTAAGGCCAGGATCTTCGAGCGTAGTAGGCATTTAGCGTTACCTCCGTCCTCGCGTGGCAAATGCCGCGAAAGCGCAGTTCGAATGAACTCGCTGACCCCTGTCACGGTTATTTTTATAAGTAATAGTATTGTGAATCGGCCCTATTCTTGAAATATAGGGCTGCTCGTCTACAGTATTTTAATTTCATCATCCTACTTTAGTTTCTTTCTAGTTTTGTGATTGTAATATTATATTTTTAACCGACTTCAAAAAAGGCGGAGGTTCTCAATTCGGATATTTCTATTTTTTTTTTATGTATGTTAGGGGGGGCATAACTCCATCGTAAATAGACAGATCTGCAATTTTTTTTTTGAAGTGAAAACTTCTTTAGCATCGTTGTGATGTGATTTGAAAATTTTATGAAACGAAAAAGCAACAGTAAAAAGAGACATGAGATTTAACGTGGGAGAAAATGAGATAGGAAGCATTATACAGTGTTTTTGTTTTTTATTATTACAAATGACAGCACATTTAATCCTATGCTACTAATTTGTGGTGATGATGATGATGAGGATGATGGTGATGGCGATGGCGATGGTGATGGCGATGGTGATGGTGATGTCGATGATGATGATGGCGATGATGATGATGGCGATGGTGATGGTGGTGGTGATGGTGATGGCGATGATGATGATGGTGATGCGATGGTGATGGTGATGGTGATGGCGATGGCGATGGTGATGGTGATGGCGATGGTGATGTTGATGATGGTGATGGCGATGGCGATGGTGATGGCAATGGTGGTGGCGATGGTGATGGCGATGATGATGATGGTGATGCGATGTTGATGGCGATGGTGATGGCGATGGTGATGGCGATGTTGATGATGGTGATGGTGATGGCGATGGTGATGGCGATGGCGATGGTGATGGCGATGGTGATGGCGATGGTGATGGCGATGGTGATGGTGATGGTCAAAAAATGAAAATATATTCTTCACGTTGTAGTGTTTTTTTTTTTGAGTCGGTTGTTTTTTTTGTAAAACACTTTTTTTGGTTGCTTGAATTCGTCAATAAGTTTTTTTAATTAAATCTACTAATCAAAAACACCACAATACGTATTTTTATTGAACTCTTCCTATTTCATTCACAACGAATTTCATATTTTTAAATAAAAAAAACAGCAAGTGTGCAATTCACACGTGGTAGAAGTGAAACCTTCAAAAACACTGTATAATGCTTCCTATCTCATTTTCTCCCACGTTAAATCTTATGAATTTACATGTCTCTTTTTACTGTCGCTTTTTCGTTTCATAAACTTTCAAATCACAACGATGCTAAAGAACATCCATCCATCCATCCATCCATCCATCACCATCACCATCGCCATCGCCATCGCCATCGCTATCACCATCGCCATCGCCATCACCATCGCCATCACCATCTCCATCACCATCTCCATCACCATCATCATCATCGCCATCGCCATCACCATCACCATCGCCATAACCATCGCCATCGCCATCACCATTGCCATCACCATCGCCATCACCATCATCGCCATCGCCATCACCATCGCAATCACCATCGCCATAACCATCGCCATCGCCGTCACCATCATCATCATCGCCATCACCATCGCTATCACCATCACCATCGCCACCACCATCGCCATCACCATCACCATCGCCATCACCATCGCCATCACCATCGCCATCACCATCGCCATCACCATCGCCATCATCATCGCCATCACCATCACCATCACCATCACCATCACCATCGCCATCACCATCGTCATCGCCATCGCCAACACCATCACCATCGTCATCGCCATCGCCAACACCATCACCATCGCCAACACCATCATCATCACAAATTAGTAGCATAGGATTAAATGTGATGTCATTTGTAATAATAAAAAACAAAAACACTGTATAATGCTTCCTATCTCATTTTCTCCCACGTTAAATCTTGTCTCTTTTTACTGTAGCTTTTTCTACTGTAGCTTTTTCGTTTCATAAAATTTTCAAATCACAATAATGCTAAAGAAGTTTTCACTTCGAAAAAATATAATATTTTACCTATACAATCACAAAACTAGAAACACAAACTCAAAAACTCAAATTTTGCAATTGAATATAAACCTTATTCCGTTGTAGTAAAGTTGAAAATCTATTACAGATATTACGATAATTGTAAATTTATGGTACCGACCTGCTACTGCTAGTACTGTGACGAAAGCAAGAGAACCTATACAACTACAATATTATTCTGTCGCGTCGTCTTATAAGTGGGTAGTTATAAATACGTAGAAAAATAATAATCAAAATTACCTTATTCTTTTTAAGCTTTGCAGTTCAATGCTGAACGTTTTTTTTTTCTTTCTTCTGTTTTTATTCCCCATAATTTAATCTTAATTATCACTATATTACAACTATATTATAACAAACTAATATTTAGTTTAATTATTAATACTAGAACCTAAACAATATTTACAGACTGAATTTTGAAACTAATACACAAACACGGAAATTAACTAACAATATTATAACGTATATTTCGATCGATTAGCGGGAACGCGGCGAGCCAGCAAAAGCGACACAGGTCCTACCTCGGTAACGCCCGGCGGGCTACTGAAGTGAAGCGCGCAGGCCGCCTTTTTAGATTATATCTTGTTAAGACAATAAAAATCAGTTTTGAGAAAAATTAACCGTAGAATGTTCTACTATACATCATTGCCTATTTTTTCATATATTTTTTGCGAGTAAAAGTTAAGTCTACTTCAAATGCGACTTGAAAAACTATTAAAAACTTCGCTGTTTTCGATTTGTTTGCGATTTTTTATGATCGAGTGAAGTTGTAAATATCGTGTTTTGAACCATAGAATAATCAAGAATGTTAGTTAAACTATGCCATATATTTTTTTCAGATTAAAACAAAGAATATTTGATTGTTTAATGTTGAATCAAAAATAGGTCGATTCCGAGATTTCCGAGAGTCCTGGCCTAGGGCCGTAATGGTGTATAGTGACAGGTTACTAAGTTCTTCGCCCACAGGCCTCATTCAATCGACCATTCCGAGCTGCTAAGGCTTGAGGACAACGACCAGATAGCATAAAATATAGTACTGTTTAGATGTTTGTTGTTGTTTACTGCTTTCTGAATAGGTGACTAACTAAAAGTTACTATTTTGCAGGTAGTTGTAAAATTAAAATTCCGAATTAGCCATCCATCATTTCGATTAATTTGAAAAATGTTGCAATTCATTTTGTTACTCCTTGTTTATTAGCACTGCCATTAAAGAAGGTGCTAAGTACTAACGAAAATTTGGTTATTTCACATGTCTATGTACCAGCCTGTTAAAGAACACTTTTTTTAATCCCTTAGACTGTTACTTTAAAGATCACTCTATAATTTGCTGAGGTCATTTACTATAAATAAGAGTATCATCGCATCGCTCTTTATACATAATTTGAACGTTATGTTCGACATAAATATTAATGAAAAGCTTGGATATCAATTATTCAAATTTAAACATGCCATAATACGCCGATGAAAACATAAAATTAAAATAAAATGCCTCAATTTAGATAGCAGAGAATGAAGTAATTATTTGATATGAACTGTTTGAAAGAGACATTTATTATGATTTTCTTTCATTACATTTGTTTTAATCGTATATCAAAGCATGTGTGATGTTCCCACAGCCATTGTATCTGGCAGGTTTCCTCTAGTGGAAATTAATCGATGAGTTTCACCTTATTGTTTCGACTCGAGGTATGGTTTACTTATCTCCATAGGTTTACAGGAGACGCTAATTTTACTTTGTTACTTTTCCGAGGAAGTAACGTTGATAGAACAATTACTTATGATGTTAACACGCTAAAGCTCTTATCTTTCAACTGAGATAATATCAAGTCAGTAGGTATTATGCAAGTGCAATTTTACCAGTAGTACAATGACTTTCATAGATAGGTACCTACAACTTTTTTCTTGATCTTGGGATTTCCATCTTTGAAATCATATCTTTCACTAAATCTCTATTGTATAATATTTATTTAACCCTTCAGATATAATTAGTCTTAATTCACAATCTCGATGAAATATATTTTACTTTTCTTTGTTTCTTTCTAATTGATCACGTAAGCGAATTATGTAGTCATCGAGCTCAAGTCGTCGGTAACATTACAACAAAACAAGTTTATTTATTTATGTATTGCTGTCCAACTCATATTCATAACAGTAACCCAAATATTTTGGCAACAAGGTATATTTGTTACAGTAAACCTATTAACATAGCAAGTGGTACGCAAAGAGCGTCGTGGAACGCTACAGTTACTGGCGTTCCGTTATACGCCAGTAACACATAACGATACGATGGCGATGTAAAAGACGCCAACCGGGAATGCGGATGAACGGAACATGCACAAAGGCTGTACTATCACTGCATATCCTAGTCATTTGTTTTTAGCTTAAGTAGGATTAACGAGGCTAGGGGCACTAAACGGAAAGCTACCAAAGGAACTTCCATTATAAAGAGTTTATAGGATTTATATACTTTCATCTCCCTCACTTCATATAAGTTTTTAATTAGGTACCTACTGGGTTCATGAAAAATAAGCTTCAAGCACAGTCAGTTATAGCTAGACTTCTCTCAAAAATACAACGTTCTTCTGATCTTTTTGCTAGCTACTTTGCAACTTTTTCGTTAATGAACTCCTTGCTTGAGCAAGGAGTTCATTAACGAAAACGAACGTTTAATTTTTAATTAACGAACGAAAACGTTGCAACCGAGTTGTGTTAATCGATTAACACACATACTAAATTACCAATAGATAGAGCTGAACTAGCCTACGCGAACTCGTCAAAGTAAATCTTACAAAAATTATCATTCTGTCTGACGAGAACAGGCATTAAACATTTAAATCCATTTTACGACTTAACTAGCGACCCGCCTTTGCTTCGCACGGTTCTGACGACTTTACAAAACATGAAGATTTCTTTATTATATTTAAATTACCTATTATACACATGAACATACATTATTACATGGGACTTAAACTTAACTGACGAAAGGTGGGTGTACTGTTATAGGTACACCTCTACCTAACCCTTCGGGGATTACAGGCGTGATGTTATGTTATACACATGAACCTTCCGGAATAAATTCTCTAAATGGTGTTAAACCCCTATCAAAATCCGTTGCATAGTTTCGAAGAACAACGTGGCCACACAGACAAGAAAGGCGATTTTTTATAATAAACTAGCGGCCCGCCCGCCCCAGCTTCGGACGGCTGCAGTTTTTTTTACCAATTTTCGAAATTCTCTTTCATACAAACCTTGTTCTGGCAATGTCGAACACAACAAAAATGAATTATCCAATTTGGTGCAGTCATTCGGAAGTTATGCGCGTACAGACATTTCGGCGACTTTGTTTTATACATACTATGTAAGGATAAAGATAGATATAAACGACGCGACGGCCATAATTTATTAAAAGCAATATTAATTTAACTGGCCATTTATTTATAAACAAAAACGAAACGAAATGTTGTATTTATAGATTCTAATTTAAACCAACGTTTAAATGGCTGTTAATGGCGACTCCCGTTAATGCCTACGCAGTAATATGAACATTTTATAGCTAATAAATAATATTTATATAAATGTATGCTATGCCTCGACTGTTACCGTACGTATTCCCACATGAAATCAACTCGACATAACTGCATAGCCAGCGGTACTAGCTATAAACTTACTTGTACATTAGGATACTGACACATTGTGGCGACTACCGTACTGTCAATGCGTTTATACTCCAACAGTCATCAAATCATACTCATCATCACTTGCAGTTACGGGATTCAAATCGTCGATGACATCACGGTCGATTGATTCAATGCACAGCAACGGGAAAAAATCCACAATTTTAAATAATGTCCCTCAATACTTCTGTCTCATAAGGTGATATATATTGAAAAATATGTGGTTTTTCTATTTCGTCTAACTTGTTAAATATGTGGAATAGGGATTTAACATTTTGGTATACCTACCTATATATTTTTTGACTCTTTGGTCTAGTATCATGTAAAAGGAATACAAGATTCAATGTTTTTTTCTCGATACAAAAAATTGCAAAGTTATATCTATTTTTTTACTTTTTTCGACATCACGAAGGCGGAGTAACGCTTAAGATTATTCAATGGAATTTACTTTAAAACATAGAGAATTATTTACTCAAAGTAGTTTTAAATTTAAATCATATGTATTGTTAAAAAAGGAGTAAGTATATTCGTTTTGGTACATACGTCGTTTTATTCCGAGCGCACGCATATTATAGCCATCTCTTTTCTTTTGCGTTTCAAAAGTTATTGCATCACTTTCGCTCACTTAGTATATCAGTGGCCTTAGTGTGCTTTTTCGACTCGCATTCGATTGCGAGCACATTAGAATTTTGTATGGGATGTTAGGTTTCTCCTAATGACCACCAGGTGGCGCTATAACTTTACCCTTATAAAATTCTAACGCGCTCGCAATCGAACGTGAGTGAAAAAAGTCGCTACGATTTATTTTCGTGGTAGCGCCTGTAGCCATCATTCTATCAGATAATGACAAATCAATAACGGCTTCCGTTGCTTACATAACTGTTTCCAATTTTCAGGTGCAATATCATGTAAAAAAGCAAAACTACGTTGCGAAGAAGAGTTGAACGCACTTACTTTTTTGCAGTCACTGCATGTCATTTGAGTTTGATAGATTTTGCTAAAAGTTTCGATAGAAGCAATAGGTATTTATTGGGCAATTTCGAGGGGACACAATGAAATGAATGGAGGCCACGCAAAGATAGTCAATCCATGTGATAAGCATCTATGTAGGTCCGTCACGCACGGAGAAATCTATGATCAGAAATTTGTAGATGACGAAAATTAGCAGTGTTTTGGTACAAATGTTCTTTCGGGTACGTGTGAGAAAGCTTATACATAATAAGTTATTGGTATTCGAAGTTATTCTTATACCGTTGACGGCCATAAATCAGCCACAGCCGATGTTTAAAAAGCCATAAGTGCTACTTCTCGACTTCTGAACGTTTATAATGGAACTTTATAAGTTATTGGTAAGACATTTAAAAAGCTACTGCTAAACTTCTACTTAGATGTTTTATCTGCAACGGTTTCTGTATTTGGTCATCTGCAGCTCCAGAAGCATCGCAAATGAATTGCAATACCAGCCAAAGCTGACATTTTTCTTGTGCCTCAAACAGCTACTGCTTGGCGGCAAATTGATATGGCGGTAGTAGGTATCTACTTACTTCTCTAGACGAGCTCCATCACAAAGTAGGCCTAATAGTACTTAAACTCACGGTTACCTCTTATCTAGTTACTGTTTATGAATGTGAAGGTGAGCAGTAACATTGACGCAACTAGCGTCTGAGCGAGACAGATCACATGTGAATCCGGCGGAACGCTTTCACTCTCGCGCCTCCGATTCTTATCTAACTGTTGTGCACTGAAGGCTGGAAAATGTCACCCACGCTTGTTGTTCAATTTTGAGTCGAGCCATTGATGTTATGTCATAAGTGTTTGGAGGAGTATAGATAGTCGTTTGATAACATTTCTTTCGTCGGATATTCAGGAAAGAAGGCCAGTGTTGCCTTCCGGAAAGTTAGTGCGTGTTTGTGGCTGTCTTAAATTTTTGGTCTTTTTCTGTACCGTGCTGTGCCTTGTAAATGAAATGGAATCAGTTGGATGAGATCACATTGCTCCTGACTCCCTAGAGTTGGATGAAGTGGGGGTACCTTGCTGCCTAAGCAAGTTCAACAAACTCCTACTGAAAGTTTGACGCATACAAGTTTGTGAAGAAAGTGACAGTCTTTTATAAGACAAAAAGAACAATGTGGGTAATGATTTCACAAATTTAATTTAATAATTAAAAGAGGAGGTACCTACTTCTATCTCTATGCTGTGTGATAAATGCACTAGCTATTGTGTTGCATGCCATCAACGTTATACAATCACTTCAGGTCACGCGAGGCGGACATATTAGTTCGATCGACTTAGTTGCAGTGTCAATGGCATACTATTCACCAGTGACCTTCAATTAAAGCAGTTCAATTACAAGACCGATGGCCTAAAATCAGGAACGGTTATTTACCTACATAGGTAATGGTACCTTATTACCTATGTAAGTAAATAACTGTTCTTGATTTTTCCAGCATGGATTGGCCAAGAGCCTTTCCTATAGAACAACGATGGTCGGCTGATTAGGATGGTGTTGAATGCACATCAAAAATCCAAATAGCGAGATTTGCTGGTTTTTACCGCCAAAAATTTCAAAATACTCCTGGACATTTTACCAGATTTCTGGCATTACTTAAGGTGACGCCCCCGAATGCAAAATTTGTTTATAGAAATAGTAAAAAAAAAAATGAATTTCGCGGGCTACGTTGAAGGAATCACTTTTGGTTCTGCTAAGGTAGAGTTTGATAAGTTCTCAACTTCAAATTCTCAATTCAGGAATCGGGTGTAATACGTCGGATAACTTAGGTTGTATCTATAAATGTGCAATTATTATCATGTCATGAAAGTATGTGAAGGTTCTGTCATTGAGAACCAGGGTTACGTCATTCGTTAGCCATAAATTTGCATTTGTCAGATGGTTTATCGATCTGATATCATAAGAGGAACGTTCAGTGAAAGGATAAAAAAATTACCTTGTTCCGGCTTTTGATGAAGCCTGCCGAATGATTTTGTAAAACAAACTTATTATTGTTTTTGCTATTGATAACAGATGTTTTCTTGCACTCCATATTCTTGGGAGTTATAAAGTTCGCTTGCATCCTTATCTTCTCTTTCCCAGACCATTATCAATATCTAATAGCAATTGGTATTTGCACTTCATAGTAACCAGTTATTTCTGGTTTAAGTAACTAATACTCACTACTCATTCGATGCAAAATAAAACGGACCATAGTTTGTCCTATGTTTAGACATAAACTCTACTTTCTCAGCTTTGGTTGTCCAAGCCACACTACATGGTTACAAAGTGATGTTTCAGATAAAAGACACAATATAATAATTGTACTTACCAAATGTAGACACATCGGTAAGAAGGCGGATTATGGCAGCAGTGAGCAGCGGTGGCCCAGTGGTAACGGCCGTGACTTACAGATTCGTCGATCGTAGGTTCGAACTCAGACAGGTGCTTTACTAAAATTATTTTATCACCACTGCTCCCAAAACGGTGAACGAAAACATCATGAGGAAACAAATGTTCTAGAACCAAAAATTCTAAGCCATGTGATTTCTACCAACTCGCACTGGACACCCTCTCACCGAGAGGAGGCCTGTATCCCAGCATGCAGTGGGAACATTATAAGCTGATTATTATGTTAAAGTCGTATGCATTGTTTGCCAGGAATCCTTCTACAAATGATTCTTTATGTTCTAGCCTGGAGCAACTGGACTTCTAGGTGCTAGATTAGGTACCTATGCTAATTTTGACTTTCACATGTTAAGCTGTAGAGTACACCGCAGGGTCTGACTCGGTCGACGCCAATCGTGACTAGGTACTCCATTTCCTTAGTTTGTTCAAATTGTATCTAACTATGTGTGTATATTCCGAGGTTGCCACGAACTGTGCTCGTTTCGTAAGTACTATAATATCCGATCCTATCTGGGCAGTAGTGTAGTGACCGTTCCTTCGAATAAACCGAGTGACAATTTGGGTCAAAGCTTTTGTATGTCACTAGCGACCCGCCCCTACTTCGCACGGATTTTACGACTTGACATTGAGATATCTTTGTAAGTTTAATATACACATATATCTTCCGGAATACATGCTTTAAATGATGGTGCAATGAAAACCGCATCTATAACTGTTGCGTAGTTTAGAAAAACTACACGGTCACACAGACAGACATAAAAAGCAACTTAATTTTTGTAATTTGTATAGATGCTTCTATGATTCTTTCAAAAACTTTTTAGACTCTTTAGCTACCTAAATAATTCGTGATGAGCGTCTTTTGATGATAGATAGGTTCCGAATTTAAAGTCCTATTTCCTATGCTGACTCATAACGGAAATCGTTTTTTACGTATCTTTATATTCATTAAACTTCCACGACCAACAAAGTTGTTCGTCAGGTTTTGGTTCATAAATCGTAGAGTAAAAAAACTGTCATTTGAGTGCATAGGGTTGGCGAAATACTACTTGTTAAAGTTTAAAAAATAATATGGTTTTGCATAAAAAAATATCAGTTTGCCTGATTAACATTCCAACGGAATACCTAGATAAACTTTTTATCTATTCCGTAGACCTACTTATAATTTAAGGCCAGGACTCTCGGAAATCTCGGAATCGACCTATTTTTGATTCAACATTAAACAATCAAATATTCTTTGTTTTAATCTGAAAAAAATATATGGCATAGTTTAACTAACATTCTTGATTATTCTATGGTTCAAAACACGATATTTACAACTTCACTCGATCATAAAAAATCGCAAACAAATCGAAAACAGCGAAGTTTTTAATCGTTTTTCAAGTCGCATTTGAAGTAGACTTAACTTTTACTCGCAAAAAATATATGAAAAAATAGGCAATGATGTATAGTAGAACATTCTACGGTTAATTTTTCTCAAAACTGATTTTTATTGTCTTAACAAGATATAATCTAAAAAGGCGGCCTGCGCGCTTCACTTCAGTAGCCCGCCGGGCGTTACCGAGGAAGGACCTGTGTCGCTTTTGCTGGCTCGCCGCGTTCCCGCTAATCGATCGAAATATACGTTATAATATTGTTAGTTAATTTCCGTGTTTGTGTATTAGTTTCAAAATTCAGTCTGTAAATATTGTTTAGGTTCTAGTATTAATAATTAAACTAAATATTAGTTTGTTATAATATAGTTGTAATATAGTGATAATTAAGATTAAATTATGGGGAATAAAAACAGAAGAAAGAAAAAAAAACGTTCAGCATTGAACTGCAAAGCTTAAAAAAAATAAGGTAATTTTGATTATTATTTTTCTACGTATTTATAACTACCCACTTATAAGACGACGCGACAGAATAATATTGTAGTTGTATAGGTTCTCTTGCTTTCGTCACAGTACTAGCAGTAGCAGGTCGGTACCATAAATTTACAATTATCGTAATATCTGTAATAGATTTTCAACTTTACTACAACGGAATAAGGTTTATATTCAATTGAAAAATTTGAGTTTTTGAGTTTGTGTTTCTAGTTTTGTGATTGTATAGGTAAAAACGAGCTTTATATAGTATAATATTATATTTTTTCGAAGTGAAAACTTCTTTAGCATTATTGTGATTTGAAAATTTTATGAAACGAAAAAGCTACAGTAGAAAAAGCTACAGTAAAAAGAGACATAAGATTTAACGTGGGAGAAAATGAGATAGGAAGCATTATACAGTGTTTTTGTTTTTTATTATTACAAATGACATCACATTTAATCCTATGCTACTAATTTGTGATGATGATGGTGATGGTGTTGGCGATGGCGATGACGATGGCGATGGTGATGGTGATGGTGATGGTGATGATGATGGCGATGGTGATGGCGATGGTGATGGCTATGGTGATGGCGATGGTGATGGTGATGGCGATGGTGGTGGCGATGGTGATGGTGATAGCGATGGTGATGGCGATGATGATGATGGTGATGGCGATGGCGATGGTTATGGTGATGGTGATTGCGATGGTGATGGCGATGGCGATGATGATGATGGTGATGGCGATGGCGATGGTTATGGCGATGGTGATGGCGATGGTGATGGCGATGGCGATGATGATGATGGTGATGGAGATGGTGATGGCGATGGCGATGGTGATAGCGATGGCGATGGCGATGGCGATGGTGATGGATAGATGGATGGATGGATGGATGTTCTTTAGCATCGTTGTGATTTGAAAGTTTATGAAACGAAAAAGCGACAGTAAAAAGAGACATGTAAATTCATAAGATTTAACGTGGGAGAAAATGAGATAGGAAGCATTATACAGTGTTTTTGAAGGTTTCACTTCTATCACGTGTGAATTGCACACTTGCTGTTTTTTTTTATTTAAAAATATGAAATTCGTTGTGAATGAAATAGGAAGAGTTCAATAAAAATACGTATTGTGGTGTTTTTGATTAGTAGATTTAATTAAAAAAACTTATTGACGAATTCAAGCAACCAAAAAAAGTGTTTTACAAAAAAAACAACCGACTCAAAAAAAAAACACTAGAACGTGAAGAATATATTTTCATTTTTTGACACCGACTTTCGAAACTAAAGTTATTTTTCACTTTGTAGTGTTTTTTTTTTGGAAGTCGGTTTTTTTTTTTGTAAAAAAGTTTTTATTTTTCACTTTTTAGTTGTACTTACCTACCCCAAACAAATTCATATGTCACTACTTGCTATGTGAATATCAGTAACAAAGCTATTGAACACATCTGCTTTACCCTTTGAAGGGTACAGGCGTGATGTTATGTTGTGTGATTGCGATTACATATGCTATAGCAGCAATCGCGGTTGATTTGCTGGTATTTATTAAAGAGTTCCGTTGTTTGTCTCTGAAAGTCATCATCAGATCTTTACAAAAATAAAAAAAACAGCATGTGTGCAATTCACACGTGGTAGAAATGAAACCTTCAAAAACACTGTATAATGCTTCCTATCTCATTTTCTCCCACGTTAAATCTTATGAATTCATGTCTCTTTTTACTGTCGCTTTTTCGTTTCATAAACTTTCAAATCACAACGATGCTAAAGAACATCCATCCATCCATCCATCCATCCATCCATCCATCCATCCATCCATCCATCCATCCATCCTTCACCATCACCATCACCATCGCCATCGCCATCACCATCACCATCACCATCGCCATCGCCATCACCATCGCCATCGCCATCGCCATCACCATCATCAACATCGCCATCATCATCGCCATCACCATCGCCATCACCATCGCCATCACCATCGCCATCTACATCGCATCACCATCATCATCATCGCCATCACCATCGCCACCACCATTGCCATCACCATCGCCATCGCCATCACCATCATCAACATCACCATCGCCATCACCATCACCATCGCATCACCATCATCATCATCGCCATCGCCATCACCATCACCACCACCATCGCCATCACCATCGCCATCATCATCATCGCCATCATCATCATCGCCATCACCGTCACCATCGCCATCGCCATCACCATCATCCTCATCATCATCATCACCACAAATTAGTAGCATCTAGCATAGGATTAAATGTGATGTCATTTGTAATAATAAAAAACAAAAACACTGTATATTTGTATAATGCTTCCTATCTCATTTTCTCCCACGTTAAATCTCATGTCTCTTTTTACTGTTGCTTTTTCGTTTCATAAAATTTTCAAATCACATCACAACGATGCTAAAGAAGTTTTCACTTCAAAAAAAAAATTGCAGATCTGTCTATTTACGATGGAGTTATGCCCCCCCTAACATACATAAAAAAAAAATAGAAATATCCGAATTGAGAACCTCCGCCTTTTTTGAAGTCGGTTAAAAATATAATATTTACAATCACAAAACTAGAAAGAAACTAAAGTAGGATGATGAAATTAAAATACTGTAGACGAGCAGCCCTATATTTCAAGAATAGGGCCGATTCACAATACTATTACTTATAAAAATAACCGTGACAGGGGTCAGCGAGTTCATTCGAACTGCGCTTTCGCGGCATTTGCCACGCGAGGACGGAGGTAACGCTAAATGCCTACTACGCTCGAAGATCCTGGCCTTAAGAATGTGATGATAAGTTCTAAAATATCAATAAAGCAAAACGATTTTCTTTTGATTTCATCGATTCACAGTAAAAAGTTAGATGTAGGTATGCCTGCCTGTCATCCAGCGAACACAAAAAAGCTTTATGTAGTAATAATCGACTAAGTGGAAAAATGGCGCTCAAGTTGATCTTTAACCTAACACGTACCTACAACAGTCGTACACAACTGCTGGACGTGAGATTAAGTGGTTCTGTTTTCAAAAAATATTGGAGGCTTTTAATAGGTTAATTGACAATAGATAACTTTTTAATGGGATAAAATAAACAAAGATCGAAAATTTTAAGAGGGTAGTCAGAACGAAGACAAGAATGTATCAACTTTTGTCCAGTTGACAAAGGAAAAACTACTAAAATGCCTACCTACTATAAGGTAGTGATTTTTTTGTTAATTTAACTCGATACCCTATTCTAAATTAAAAAGTGTCAAGTTATTACCAACCCTAATGTCTTAACAAGAGTGTCCCGCTAACTTACTTCACTCGTCATTCTTATCACGTATCAATGCGGCACATCTACTTAAATTCATAGCTTGCGTTTTAATCGGTACTCTTACTGCACCGGCATAAAGTTTAAATTGCTATATCAAGTTGCTTAGATACTGTATCGATTGATATGGCTACCGCATACCCGACCTGCGCCTGTGACCTACAGAACCTTGACTTTTTAGTTTGGTGAAAGTCGGGAAAGGTAGGAAGTAAGATCGTAGAGACTGGATCAAGTAAGTAGTTAATATAATCAAATTGGGAGTTATAGAAAGTGTTGGCTCCTTATCAGAAGTTATTTATCACTGAGTATTAAATGCTAGTGCTCCAAACTCTCTTGTAGTTGATTTATTGGTGAAGTTAAAAAACAATGGAAAAGTGTTTATTCACAGAAATACTTTTCTAACAAGAAACTCTCCATGAGAGCCTCTGCCATGCTATAAAGCAGGTTGTTGGCAGACGTAACTCCTTTTTTACTTTTCTAATCACTACATAGTATAAAACAAAGTCGCTTTATCTGTCCCTATGTCCCTTTGTCCCTTTGTATGCTTAAATCTTTGAAACTACGCAACGGATTTTGATGCGGTTTTTTTTAATAGATAGAGTGATTCAAGAGGAAGGTTTATATGTATAATAATAATAATGTTTCCGTGCGAAGCCGGGGCGGGTCGCTAGTAATTTATAATTGACACTTTTTTACCTATACACGTGGTACACTAAAAACTATTTATGCATTCCTTAAATTTTATTCTGTCGTTTTTAAAACACACATATATCATCCTCATTCTTCTACCCTTATCCCAATTTATTTGGGGTCGGCGCGACATCTCTTTTTCTTCCATACTTCTCTATTAGTCGTTATCTCGTTAGTCACCTCCTTTCTATCCATATCATCATTCACACAGTCCATCCATCGTTAAAACAGAACAATTAGACATGTAAGTATAACTTTTTTTTTTAAATATTCTCTACGTGAGGCTTTGACAACATATTGATGAGGTACTTATGGATTATTATTTTTAAAGAGGTTTTTATTATACAAAACTCTTTATATCGGCTGGAAAGTAATGCTTCACACTCACTTGTGATAGACAGGATATTCTGATGGAGTTGTCATATTCAGATCGAGTGCTAGAAAGTACAGACGGTTCTTATCAGATCGGTTTGAAGTTTTAATCCGGCCAGTCTTAATTGCTTGTAATGTAAGCTGCACACAAATGAAATGGGTGAAACATTATAAATCTGAGAAGTAGACCAGAGAAAGAGTATATAGGTACTTGACTGTCAATGATAGAAATGTGCTGTATGAAGAAGGGTTTATATTATTTGATTCAGGATAAGTATGTCTTCTGGCTTCATCATTTGCGCTTAGAAAATACAAATAATACTAATAAGTCATACTAATCAGCCCAAGATATAATTAATTAATATATCTACCTCATCATCTGCCTAGCTTTTACCCAACTACATACATATATACCTAGTTTTATTAAACCTTGTGCTGCATAAAACAGAAAAACATAAATTATTAACATAACTGTTAGCTTATGCGCTACTGCAATAAGTTAGCTAATAAAACACGCAATAAAATTAGTACGTGTTAATGTGCACCAATAATAACTTAATTACGAATACCAATGCAGACAATATGCTTCAGTATATTCCGAAAAGAAGAAATTAATAATGCTTGGAATATGAAGAGGAATTTCAAACAATTTAGAACTTACTTTCGGCTAATTAAATTACTAGGTAGATACTTATTGCAATATTTAATGACTCAATTGAGATTGAAACTAGATACGAAACTAGTTTATTTTTGACAGCCAACACCAACATAATTATGAAGTCAGTTCTTCGCCCTTAAGATCATGAATTCGAAGTCTAGGTTAAGTTCGATACTGTGACTACTACTCTTTACTCTCGAGCAAAAAACAAATGACATTACAAGACTGCTACAAGGATCTTGTGTTACCTGAATGACATTAACAGGGTCTTGGCTAACATTTATGACATTGTATTGAAAAAACAAGAAGGCGGCGGCGACGTTAGTTCTGATTTTGCCACGCGCCAAAACAATCTCGTAGCGCTATACTCTACCATAGAGCAGAAAACAAATGACAACTACTTCAACTAACACAAACAAATTTAAAAAAAGTGAGCCGTCACGGGACGCCTGGCAGATGTGAAACATTGCTCATGGCGACGCATCGCCACATAGTACACAAGACTGTGACTGTATATATACACCATCATATAGCGTGGCGACGCGTCGCCACGGCATGCGTCGCCACGCCAGAAATTTGTTTTACGTGCGGCTATAGATGTTTCACATCAAAAAAATGTAGGTACGTACAGAAAATTAACAGCGTAGAGTAAAGCTCTTGAACCTTTATGTAGGGCAGTCCGTTACGTGACCGTGACCGTGGTGCCACTCTGCCACTGGCAGTCCGATGACTTGTTGTTTTGTCACTCGGTTACCGCAGTTAACTGAAGGTATAACCTTTACGACACGTTAAGTTAGTTCAGTAACGTGTTGTGTTATGTAATTGGTTAAAGATGACGAGCAATCCGGTTTTGTTCTTGTGCTCTCGTATCGGGACGAACTCGCATACCGGGTAAAAGAAGCCACTAAGCAGAGTGGTTGTGGTAGTAAGGCTGATTGTCTAGGCGCGCTGGAAGTACCTACATTTAGGTTTCTCCGCGCCTGGAGGCGATTTTGCTTCACCCAAGTCTGTATTTTATTTAGGATTTGATTAGGCGAGAATGTTTCCGCCTTTTATAAAGAAAAATCAAATACCTAACTTATTTTGTCATAAAACTTTAAAGAGTTCCTTGCATCGTAGTCTGTAGACTTTCTAGGAGGCTCTACGTCTCGTCGCTTTTGCGTTGCCGTAAATGAAGAGGCAATTAACTTCCATAGAGGAAGTGCGTTTAAAATGCCTCAATCCAAGTTCAAAGTTCCAACTTTGAATCCTACGCACATGCCTAACTAAAAACTAACTGAGTTAGCAACTATACGCCTATTTAGATGAAAGTATACCTACAGTACCTTAGGTTACGTTTCTCAGAATCCTATATGTAAATACTGAATTGATTTCTGGCTTATAAAATTAATTACCACGTTTATAAGCTGCGCCAAGATATAAAATGAACAGTTATTATTAATAGCATATCAACAAAACATTAATTAGCCCTTTTATAATAAAAGTAATAATAAATTTAATATGTTTTCCTATTAAATATAATTGTTATTCCTACTTCTACTTAATACTGCCAGTATTAAGTAGAAGTAGGAATAACAATTATGAGGACGTATGGTAATTTGAATTATTAATTAAAGTCGTTCCTTCTGAATAGCATCTTAATTTGGATTAATTATTGTCATATTACCTAACATAAACGTGTTTTTAGCATCTAATATTTGCAGTACGTTTGGTAGTAAGAGCCCAGATTACACTGAGATCACTCAAGAAGATAATGGCAATGTCTCCTCAAGTCCACCGTCGCGGTCTGTTATGTACAAACAAAGCACGCAAGTTAACAGTGCAACCCAAATATTTACAGAACCTTTCACATTGAAGGGAAACATGAATAATAGGCACACAATTTCCGAACGAAGACAGGAATTCCTAAACGAGTTTTGCATGTTGTGCAACCAGCAATTTCCTAGTTTGAACAACTTCAAACAAGAGGAATACAAGCGTTTATGTTAATCCACAAGCGTCTATGCCGTTAGCACTCCGTGTCGAAGGTACTGGAAGTACTGGAACCGTTATTCGTGAGCCTGCAGTAGAAAAGTAGAATAGATAATTCTGGGAACAAAAAAAAGTAATTTGAGCAGTTTTAGCTAAGCTCACCATGCGACAGCGATAGCGATCTACGAATCATCGTGACTGGAAATGCATTGCGGTAAACAAAAATTGCGAGCACGTGATTTGGCTTCGTTGGAAAACATACTCTAACGGTCCTTAATTTAAACTGACGTCACGGCTTCCTCTCTTCCTGCAGAGACGTTCGTTCCTGAAAATCCCGCAAGGAACGATGTCAGGGTGGAAGAATGATAAACAACCTCCGCATTAATACATAGTTAGGGTTGCCATTCGTCCCGATATATCGGGACTGTCACCGACATTAGGCCTTCTGTCCCGACGTCCCGACAAAACACTAGTACGTCCCGTTTTATCGCGCGGTCAAAGCAATTCAAATACGCGCGCCAAATTACTCGGAGCGCGGTTGCGACGTCGCGCGTCGCTCGCGAGTTCCGCGCTAGGGAAGGGAGAAGGGTGCCCCGCCACGTGCTGTCGCAGCAACAGCGAGCGAGTCAGTAGGTAAACGAACACCAATACAGTGAGTGAGAAGTGAGAAGCTTGTACTTTCGCATTGTTTTAGTGTTTAGCTAAGTAGCACAATTTTGTCGTTTTTAACTTGTTGTCATCACGAAAATGTCTACAACAAGAAAGAGAAAATGCCATTTTTCGGATGAATATACAAAAGAATGGAGTTTTATAAAGAAAGGACGTACAAATGAAGAAGCGTTGTGTGATATTTGTCACTGTTTCATATCAGTAACTCACGGAGGTAAGGCTGATGTTAAGCATCACATTTCTACGGCTAGCCACAAAAAGAAACTTGCCATCGTATCGACATCAAAGTCTATATCGGGTTTTATGATTAAAGAAGATACTACAGAAGATTTACTCATAAGTGCAGCGGAACTAACGACAGCTTATAAAGTGGTGAAACATCATCAATCCTTTAGCTCTCTTGACTGTATTGTAAAATTGAATGCAACAATGTATCCCGACTCGAAAATCGCCGCAAAGCAGTCTACTGCTAGGACAAAGGCTACAGCTATTGTTAAAAATATTCTTGCTCCGCACTCTGTTACCGAAACAGTGAAAAAATTGCAAGAAGTGCCATTTTACGGCATAGGCACCGACGCGTCAAATCACAAAGCTGAAAAAATGTTTCCTTTACTCGTTCAGTACTTTACTGAAGCTGATGGGATCCAACAAAAGCTGTTAAAATTTGAGTCTCTTAACCCTTATGTGAGTGACGAGGTACCCGGGTACCTTTCGCGTTTTCAAATTAAAAAAAAATATGTTTTACGCCCTGTTGATAGCTGTGACTTCCTGAGAGCTCTTAACTATTTATGAATTACATATTTTTTAATGTATTGACCAAGTCAACTATTTACAATGTTTTGTGGAAACCAAAACATATTATAAACTCATAATTGAGTGACGAGGTACCCGGGTACCTCTTTGTGACTATGAAGTAAGTATTTATAATTTCATACAAAATTTTAATAAGAAGCATTTATTAAAGTGTTTTATTTCTATAAAAAATACAAATCTTTGTTCATACAGAATTAGTACAGCTTTCGAAGCAGGTGTTACATGTTGGACGAGTTACTGCATGTCCATCACAAACTGGTTTTCTGCAGTTAGTGCAAGCTTTTCGAGTTTTTCTTTGCTTGCGTTTGAGTTCTCTGCATAGGTAACAACTTCCGACGACTGCAACACGCCCTGTAGAATCTCGTCTAGTCTGACTTATAGAAGTTGTAGATCCAGAAGAAATTGACGGCCCAAGTTCTCGGCCAAGCACATCCTGCATTGCAGATCTCACATGTAATTTTGAAGTCACAATGCAATTTTTTGATCTCTCTTCTATATTTTTACCACACAGTTGCAGACTCAATGATTTCAAAAACTTTCTACGTCTGTCACTCGAGACCAAATTGTGGGTTATGTTCCATGTAAATGATATATGTTGCCAAAGCTGCAATGTCAATGATATTGTAAAAAAAGTGCTAAAGGCCACCGATTTGTTCTGCGTTTTACGGTATATTCTGCTAACAGCTTATCCATGTTATCCACTACACTTTTGGTTTTATTATAATATAAAATTATTTCTGGCTTGGCAGTTTCCTTATTACTTTCAATAACTGGTGGCATGTGCATTGATGACAACATTATTACTGCTTTATTCTTTTTAGGTACGTAAGAGCACACAGTTGCTTCTTTGCTAAATGCGAAGTTAGAAGAATAAATCGCCCTCTCCTTGTGTGCTTGCATATTAGCAGGAAGAAAACGTTTATTTTTTCTTATCGTTCCAACTAGTGTCATATTCCACGAATTCAAGGAATGGACTAATAGAAGCGACGTAAAAAAAAACACTGGCACTCCGGTAGTGCCGACAGAAGTGAAAACTTGAACAATTACGAGTGTATTTTGTGAATCGTCTTATAAACAAAACACGCGTGTTAAGGTGTGTTCCTTATTTTATAGGGTTTTTTGCAAATCAGGTATGATGACCAAAGTGACTGGTTTATTCTTCTCGTGAAAGGAATTTATTCAGATTTACAAATAAGCACACAGGATAGACTTCAGTTCGTGGTGTTGGTCGCGGCAGTGGTAAGAGAAGCAAGCCGCTCGCATGGAGCTCGTCGTCAGTTATATATCCGTGGTTCAGCGCCATCTCGTCGTTGTTGGATGAACTACGTAGTTAGTACGCGAGGCCCTCTTAGTTCTTCCCGATGTGCATAGATGGCGCTGTCCTCAACAACGCGCGTCTTACGTTTTACGTCTTACGAATTTTCGATCAGGGTCACGTGACCTGACGCGAGTTTAGAAGTTTTTACCCATTCCAAAAAAAGTACACAGCGCCGCTAAAGAAGTTTTCACTTCAAAAATTATCGGTAGTTACATTCAGTCCTGAGTTTTTATATTTAGCCACGAGATCTAATACAGTGCATTCTCCTACATTTGTTTGACGTATGCCATCACCTGACTTTCCTGTATATAATTGTCCATTTAGGGGGTAGGAGTTATTTGCATCACAAGCCCAGAATATTTTTATGCCATACTTTTCAGGTTTTGATGGCATGTATTGAGTACTCCACCTCTCTTCCGCTTTGATCGCCACAGATTGTCAACTGTTTAGCTTAGCTAAAATAATAATATTCAAAGTATGTGTAACTCAAAAGCCGATCTTGATTATTTACATTACGTGTAAACTGTATGAAGGTACCCGGGTACCTCGTCACTCTGTTATAGGTGTTTTATTTGTCACTCACATAAGGGTTAAAAATGAAACATCAGAAACTATTTCAAATTATTGTATCTATACTTTAAGACAACTACAGGTTCCATTAGATAAGCTAATCGCTTTTTGCGGAGACAATACTAATACAAACTTTGGAGGGCTTGAACGACGAGGCCAATGCAATGTTTTTCACAAAATAAATAAAGAACTCGGAAAAAATTTAGAAGGAATTGGTTGCCCAGCCCATATTCTGCACAATACTGTATCAAGTGCAGCTGGAATCTTGTCTGTGGATGTCGAAGTCATCGTCCTGAAAATATTTAATTATTTTTCCATATATACTGTCAGGACTGAGAAGCTAAAGGAATTTTGCGCTTATGTTGATATAAATCATCAAAATTTACTGTCGCACTCAAGAACAAGATGGCTTTCGCTGATGCCCGCGGTTGAACGGATTCTCAAACTTTGGATTCCACTAAAAAACTATTTTAACGCCGAAGAGAGACCACCTAAAATTATTTCTGATTTTTTTAAAAGTCCGATCAGTGAAATTTATTTCCTATTTATACAGTCCAATCTCAATTTATTTCAAAAAAATATAAAAAGCGTTGAGAAGAAAAAAGTGTCAATAATTGAAATAAAGCAGATATTACAGGAAACACAAAATTCACTGACAGAGAGGAAGTCTGCCAATTTTATAGGCATGCAAACTAAAATACAATTAAACAAATTAAAAAATGAGAATCCTTCACTTGAAATTGAAGTGTACCCGTAAGGTAATAACATTGATCACGAAGTTTGAGGAGGAGACAGTGGCTTTTTATAATACAGCTTTTGAGTATCTGCAAAAGTGGTCCATATCATTTGATAAATATAAAGTGTTTGATTGGATGATGCTATCTGAAATCCCACAATGGACAGCAGTTGAAAACACTATTTTATACCTAAATGAAAATGGTGTGGAGATTTTGGGCGACAGTTGCTTTCAACAATATAATTATCTGAAAAACTTTTTGGAGGCTACAGTTGACACGGAAGAGTGGAAGGCCAAAAATTCTGTAGAAGAGAAGTGGATTTACTTTTTCAATCTTACAGAAAATCCTGAAAGAAAATGCCAAATGCTCAAATTATGCCAATATTTGTTTGCGATACCTGGCCACAACGCTACAGTAGAAAGAGTATTTTCATTAATGTCGAGCCAGTGGACCGATGAAAGAAATCGCCTGCTGCCGGAGACTGTGGAGTCGATATTACAGTGTCAGGTTAACTTCAATATGACTTGCACGGAGTTTTATAAATATGTAAAAGGACAGAAAGAATTACTTAAAAAAGTAAAGTCTTCAGCAAAATATGACCAAGCTACGTCTAGCACTGCTTCCATACAGTAGAATTTGTAATTTGTTTTTTTAATAAAAAATATTCATATTTAATGTTTTTTTTCTCTTTGCGTCCCGACACGAGCCTTGCCAAATATGGCAACCCTATACATAGTATGCTGGTGGGAGAACTACGTCAGTGGTTAACGATGTGATGTTGTTTTTAAATCGGTCCATTATTATAGATTAACGATCTCTGTAACAAAATCATTGTTTTAATAGCTTAAGGGCCTATTTCCGGATAGGCAAGATTCATCAGCATCCTAATTGCGTAACACATTCTCAATGTGAAGGTTTGGAGGAAATACGTAATCAATAGCTTCATAGGTTTAAAAAAATCCGCAAAAACCGTTCAACCACGACGCAATGAACGTGGCTGAAATGTCAAAATGCAACGCATTGCGTCCAATTGCCATTGTATGAATGTTACGCATTTACCCCGAAGATTCATTAAAAATTAATTCCACTATCTGCCTACGGAATTTTGCCGGAGATGGCGAAATAAGCCATAAATATTATCCATTTCAAAGTACACATTAAAATAATCCTTCTCAAGAGAATAAAGCGTCCCTTCCCACCCATAATTTTCCTCCTATAACATAGTGTGAAACGAAGTGAACATGTAGCTAGTTAACAGTTCCTATGTAAACAGAACTAGCCGTCGTGAACCCTTGAAGAATTTAACTGTACTTCCTTTATTTACCTATTGAACTAGCAATTCTAATTTGAAACGGGTCCACGTTAACCACAGTCGCTGAGGCATTCAGGCGTTGACGTCATTTTGTTCCACGAAATACTGTAACTAATGCCTGATTTATTTTTGCTAGATTCGCGTTACCATTATTTCACTTGATGATAAGGAATTATGCGATGCACGATGGTTACACAAAGCCTGGGTTAATTTATTCACTCGAGATTTCAAGTCTTCCAGGTATAGCTGTTGATAAATACAAATCGTGACAAAGAGTTCCACTCCTAAATGGTTCGTACTCACCATAGAAAAATGTACACAAAATGCATTGCTTTTCGATTCCATGTCAGAAAAAACGTATCGTACCTATTTCTTATGATAATATTATTTTTCTGACTAGACATTCACTATCACATGGATAGTGAATGTCTAGTCAGAAAAATAATATTGTCTTGGTAAAGATAGTGTTTGATACAACCATTGACAAATAATAATACCTAGTTTACATAGTAATCGGGATTTGTGTACATTCCAGAGAAGAAAAAGAATGAAGATTTAAAGAGAGCGAATCTCTTGAGAAAAACATGCAGCACAGATTCACAGATTAATCAAACAACAGACAACTTACATTACAATATAGCCAGTGTAACTTGCAGTCAACTGACTTGATAAAACAATATGCCGTTACAATATTAACAATACGGCCCAAGCCCCAGTTATGCATGAACTATGATTTTTCGCCAAGCTAAATGTCAGCATGTACCCATGTCTGAAGGGCGGCAAGTGCCGTTAGTCCGGCCTCACGGAAGATCACGCTCCGAGTTAATTTGAAACCGGCACTAGACCGGTCTCGATGTAATATTGTACCGGTAAAATAGTAAATAAATAGTATATCTGTAAAGGAAATAAGGTGTACGTAATCTTATGTAACTAATGTTTTAATTACCTGCAGGGCCGGTAGTAGCTTCTCAGTGTATTATAAGTTGTAACTGCGGTTGTAACTAATTTGATCTATCCATCTACGTGGGTAGTATCGTCATATACCATACCGTCCTGGTATAGGCGGATGGTCAAGTCGGATGCTAACTTCTAGATTAACATCACTTGTGCAGTTTTCAGCCCTTATTTAATTTAGTAACCTAACCTAAACCTGCTGGGATTGCGCCACCAGTGTATCACTCAATTTCTGAGAGGAAATTATTTTAGGTTCCTTCATAATAAAGCGGAGTATTCCGTCCAAAGGATATTTAGTTTACTGGTGGAAGGAATTAAAAATCAATTAAAACCGTGATTTAGGTTAGCTACGAAGCAAAGTACAATCATATTTCGACCCAAATCTAAATGCTATAGGTACGTGACTTCAAGCAATAAAACTAACGTGACGATAAGGCAAACATACATTGGATATTTTGGTATTGATTAATATTTATTGATTGCTTATCAGTGTTACAACATCGACAGCCTACTGCAGTCTTTATTGGGCAGAAAGAAACCTGGACAATTGGATCAATTGGTTCATTGGTTGGTGACCAGACTAGAGCTGGTGGTGCTGCTACCGTAACCACTCATCAGCCCGGTTGGTGAGGATTATTTGTCTGAAAACAAGTAGGCTATAATTATAATAAAATTAAAATGTATGTTTGCCGTAGACATTACTTTTTGCCCCACCTTGTATACGGTACTTAAAACGAATAACTTTATTTAAAAAAATTGTCTGTTTGTTCCGGCTAATCTCTGAAACCGCTGGACCGATTTTGCTGAAAGTTGGTATGGGGGTACTTTGGACCCTGGAGAAGGACATAGGCTTTAATCGACGTACCACGCGGGCGAAGCCGCGGGCGGAAGCTAGTTTATAAGAAAATGTTTGCCTTAGCAGAATCCCATTGCCTCTGTGATCACTCCCTCTTATAACATTAAGTACCTACCAATGATTGCAATAAAGCTACAAAAGTGTATTCGAAATTTACTGCCCAACATCATAAAAGTGGAAATTGGGACAGTAACTGTACCTTCTTCATTAACAACAAGCAGAACAGTTAAAGACTTAGTTAATTAGTGATTGTCCAAGGAACGGATGTGTAGTGTAGCAATTAGCGTAGGTATAACCATAAAATATATTGGAGAGTATACTTCCGAAGTTTATTTCGTAGCAAAATTTATAGCTTCTACATAATTCTTCATAAATAATGTCTAAATATTTTAATAGTGTTTATAAACCTAAAAAGCCTTTGAATCTTTAATTACCCTTAAAACAAGTTCAAACTAATTATTTATATTTAACGTCTTACTAAAATCTACAGTCCTAAACCAAGTACTATTTCACAAGAATTTTACTATTGTAACAGAAAACAAAGTCTCTATAGTATCTATCGCAGAAATCTCTCTGTTCACGCAAAATCTATTCACTTGGTTTTCAATAAAGGCCATTAAACTCTTTCTTATGTGATCGCATGCACATGATACAACAAGCGGAAGAACAAAGTCGCGGTGTAGCGAACTTGCAAACCCTATTCATAGTCAGGTGCAATCAACCTTAAACTCATTGTTCTAAGTGCTACGCCACGATACATAGACCCACTCCTGTGCCCCCAGGATTAGCCACAAAGGCCGGATAAGGGGAGGTAGTGGTTTCTCGGAGGTCTAGCTATATTTGTCGATTGCCGGTGGATGCACGAAGCCAGATAGTAAATAAATCGGAACGAAAGCTTTACGTTCGCGTTATAATAATGGGTTATTGAATAGATCGTGCGTTATACACTTGTTTGCGATTTTGTGCGACTGTTTTATCAAAATGTTTTTGTATCGGATTAGTACCTAGTTAGTAGAGAGTATGAATGCGGATTTAGTTTTTATTCCGGCCATTAACTAAATCTTAAACTCAAAGACTAAAATATGCAACTTATTAAAGTAGGTAAAGACGGGTCATTATCTCCTAGAGCCACAGCTAGAGTCCACCATGGCATCGAGTGGCTTTAATTAAAACGACTAAAAGCACTTCCAACTTAGAATAACAGCACACCGTCCACGGTTCATAAAAAAGAGATTCAAATTAATCAACAACCGTGAAAGCATGCCTACAAAAAGAAGATCCTTGTTTAAGCACCTAGAGCTTTGCCCGGATTGCGACGGTGATGCACACAACAGGTAAAAACACAACTATTTTAATGGGCACTTATTGTAGGGTATCGGCAAAAAGCCTAGTAGCCCGGTACTAGCGGCTGTCGCATGCCATGCTGTGCCGCGACATACCGCAGCTCGTAGGCTCCGGCCGGCACCTAATGGGATCACCGTTACGCCAAGCGGGAGCGCGATGCATTTCGATTCGCTTCTAGGAAATATTGATGCTTCACTGGCCGTGATTTTTTTGTAGATTCACAGCATTCAACTGAGAAAATTATGTTGTTTATGCCGTAAATGTAGGTAAAGTTGTATTGGACATTCATTCTCCTCCAAAATTTATTTGCCGCGCCTTTATAAATATTAATATGAGTCTGCAAACACACCCAGATTCTATCTGATGAAACTATTATGGAATAATCTAATTTTACTACCTACGTAATCAAATCAATCTGGGAATTTCCACCGTATCCCTTTTACAGAATACACATAGACTTCCTAGGTCCGATTAAAGGTTGCGTTTATTTGGTAGCGGTAGATGCACATACCAAATGGGTAGAAGTTTATAACATGAACACAGCTACTTCTTCAGCCGCGGTGATTGAGAAGCTATGTGATTTCATGTCAAGGTTCGGAATTCCGAAAACGGTAGTAAGTGATAATGGCACAGCTTTCTGTTCGCGGGTATTTGAACTATTTTGCGCGGCAAACGGGATTACGCATATGACGTCACCGGTCTATCACCCACCTAGTAACGGCCAGGCCGAAAGTTTCGTTAAGGTAATTAAAAAGGGAATAAAGTCTTGTATTATGTCGTCTCATAGCGCGAAAGAAACATGGGTGAAATTGCTAAAATATCTTATGGATTATCGTAATTCAGTTCACTCTGCTACTGGGTTGTCTCCTGCGCAATTGGTGTTTGGGCACAAGTTAAGGTCACGGTTGGATCTGATGGATCCAAAGTCATCGGCACCCTTGTCCCCGTCTGTATCTCATGTTGTAAAAAATCAACAGTGTATGCAAACTAAGCAACAAGGAAAAAATAAAACAAAATATTTAAAAAAAAACGATATTGTATTGTACAAAAAGTTTGTTAATAAAGCAAGTTATTCATGGTGTAAGGGTATCATACTTAAAAGAATTGGAAAAGTATTGTATTTAGTAAAAGACAGTCATAGTTCAGAAAGTTACAAAAGGCACATAAATCAGCTGATGCTGTATAAAGGAACAAGTAACAACAATGAGGATAATGTACAAAATTCGAAAGAGAACTTACCTGGGTCATCTGGTCCTCCTGCACCGCAACCATCACCGCTACACTCGCCGTCGTCGTCGCCTCCGTCATCACCGTCGCCTTCCCCGTCGCCAGCTACTCCTGAAACGCACATACTCCAGCCGGAACCTTACTTACCAGATCCCTTGCCGGGTAGTTCGGCCAGAGGGAGGACAACAGAACTGTGCGAACGAAGTACTTCTTTGTCGTCAAGAGAGGATGAGTCTGAGAAGGACCAACAACAGTCGTCCCATGATGATGAACAACAAGCTGATACGAACGACGTAGATGTTGAAAGAACAGAGAGACATTCAAACTCCGAGGATGTCAGTCACAAAGCAGGAACTGAACTTGATACCCAGACCTCACAACGTGATGAGCCAATGATTGATACACCAAAGAGATCGTTACGTAATCGCCCCGTTATTTGTTTTAAAAAGTATTTCTAGCGTAAGATATGTAAGATAATATATGTTATGTAGTACTAGAGTATACTATGTGTATGGATATTCCTATTCGATGTTTTTGGACTAGAGGGAGGAATTGTTATGTATGTGAGCAAGGCGCGCGCCCCACGCGCCACCTATTGTACGCCGTGTCCAACTCTCGAATAAACGAGTGCGTTGCTAGCCAGCGGTCGTTTCAGTTGTGTAGTACACTCTCCCCGCTCCCGCGTACTTAACACTTCCATTTTAGTCTAAATCATAATTTCCGTGTTTGGGTTTGTCATAATCGGATGGTAATAATTATGCTCGAAACAGTCGTGCCGATTACACAATTTATAAAATATCTCCCTTCCTTTGGATTTAACATATTTGGTCAATTAATTCGTTGTTACTTTTCTCGCGTGCTACACGGAAGTAGTAGTTAACAGATTTCTTATTGATATCGATTTAAATTCAACGTATTTATTGCGTAGGTAGACTAGATCAGAGGCCGTTAAAGCGATGCGATCATGGCGGGACAAGAGGACTGGATTTAATATTGTCTGCAGTCAATATTAAACGACACGGTTTTGCGTTAATGATCAGCAGTCTGCAGATCATTAGCGCAAAACCGTGCTGTTAGGAAATGTAATCGATCAAATCAATGGAATTTTACGTATGTACCTAACCTACGAGTGTGAATTGTTTGAATAATATGTGGAATATAACTGACGAATCCGAATGCAACTGTAAAATAAATATGCAGAGTTTAGATAGACTAAACAGACAGCTCTATGTTCTGTTGGATTAAATTGATTGTAAAATATGCTTTATTAATTACTAAGTGTTCATACCATAGAAATATATATATATGTATAGATCTATGGGTTGTACACACGAGCGGCATGCGTCAACGGCAGAGGCTACTGCAGCCGTCGACGCATCTGCGGCTGCCGTTGACAACGTGCCGCTCGTGCATTTTGGCACTACCGTACTCAAAATTTAAGAACGGTGGTGCTAGCCGTCGACAACGTGTAATACACGTGCGGCACGTTGTCGATGGCTACAGTTGCCTCTGCAGTTGACGCGTGCCGCTTGACTCGTGTGTATGAAAACTTACTGGAATTCCTCTTATCATCCGTTCTTCACTATTCAAAATGGATACAAACATGTTATCTTCTCAGAAATACTACTCACTTAAGTCCCTAGATAATATTGAAAGTAGGTTCGGTTCGCCACCTAGGTACCACCTATTAACAATTATTTATCGATATTAGATAACATTGCGTGTGTATTACCGGTTATAAGTTTAACTAATTATTACTTTCAGGCATCACAGTAAATCACAATTACGTACCTACCAAATTTAATTGATATAGGTAATTAATTAATTAAAACGAAAAAAGTAAAACCTGCTGTCCTCTTTCCTTCCGACCTTGTCTCATAAGCAACACGCGACGAACGCAACATGCAGTTCTTGCAACGTAATATAAACTCTATTTGTATGTAAATAAGGGTTATGTAATACCGTAGTCCGTAGTGATGTACGTCTTGTTGCGCAACACGCGAAAGTGCGCATCCGACCGAAGCCGAATGTTGAGCGCATAACACATCTCTATTTCAATGGCATTACGTACAAATAGGTGCTTAGCTTGCTTGAGTTGATACAGTGGTTTTTAATTAAGAAAATAATATCTTGATAAGTTAGGTTGAAGTCATGGGGACAGCCGGTCGATTCTGTAAAAATCTCACCGTAAAAACTTAGGTGATGTGAGTTTGTTTTTGCTAGGAATTGTCACTATTGACAGCTCACTCCACGCTCACTTCACCTAAGTTTTCACGGTGAGATGGTTACAGAATCGCAGTGCAGGACTTTTCCCAGCAGTGGGATGATGCAGGCTAGCAGTAACAGTAAGTTAGATTGAAAGCGCGTCTGTCTAGGATGAATTCCTGCTAGGAATTTCCCAGTAGTTTACTTACATTTTTCTGGTTTTCAGTCGGACAAAATTTCAAGGAATAATATAAGATACCTAGGTACCTAATTGAGAAAGAGGGTAGATATGAATCAGCCAATCAATTCTGTAAAAAACTCACTGTAAAAACTTTGGTGAAATGAGCTTGTAGTGAGTCAATAGTGTCAATCCCTAGCATCAGGTGGAATGACAGCTCACTTTACAAGCAAGCTGATTTTCAAGGTGAATTTTTGAAGTGAAAACTTCTTTAGCGGCGCTGTGTACTTTTTTTGGAATGGGTAAAAACTTCTAAATTCGCGTCAGGTCACGTGACCCTGATCGAAAATTCGTAAGACGTAAAACGTAAGACAGCGCCATCTATGCACATCGGGAAGAACTACGAGGGCCTCGCGTACTAACTACGTAGTTCATCCAACAACGACGAGCGCGTTGTTGAGGACAGCGCCATCTATGCACATCGGGAAGAACTACGAGGGCCTCGCGTACTAACTACGTAGGCCTCGCGTACTAACTACGTAGTTCATCCAACAACGACGAGATGGCGCTGAACCACGGATATATAACTGACGACGAGCAAATCTGAATAAATTCCTTTCACGAGAAGAATAAACCAGTCACTTTGGTCATCATACCTGATTTGCAAAAAACCCTATAAAATAAGGAACACACCTTAACACGCGTGTTTTGTTTATAAGACGATTCACAAAATACACTCGTAATTGTTCAAGTTTTCACTTCTGTCGGCACTACCGGAGTGCCAGTGTTTTTTTTACAGAATAGACTAGCAGTAGCTTACGCTTCTGACTGACCTGTCACAGTTGCACCGTGCATTACGAGTATGCGTTATTAGGGCCTTCGTCAGTGCTAAAACAGGATTTGAAGGATTCATATCATAAATTCTTCATGACGATATTCAAAATGATCATTTACAAGATGAACCCTCATAATAGAAAAAGCACTAGCAAAGCTACAGCGGAGTTTATGAATAGATAATTACTATGATCAATTGTGGGAACAAACGGTGTTAGAATAAAAATCTTGAGAACAGCTACTGGGAGAAACATAGATGAGTGTTTGTGAGAAGCTATGACTCATCTGCAATTCTGCACATAGGTAAAATCATAAAATGGTTCTGGATTATCTCAGGCAGTGGAATAATTGGATCGTGAAAGTTGGCACTAACTCCGTGCAAAATTACTGAAATACAGCTGCATCTCGATGGATTTGATAATGGCGCATAGCCGTCTCGACGAAAAGAGGTGGTAACTAGTAGCATAATAGGGTTCCTTTATAAAACTCACAAGTCTGTGCTAGTATCCTTTAAAACTGGGGCACGAAGTACAACTAACCATTAAATTTCAAGACCCTGATTTTGAACATATCCAAATATATGAGCATAAATCTTGGCCGAAGATTAAAATTATAATGGTGTTTGCTTAGCCTAGTTAGATGGAAAGAGGCCTAAACACATCCTTATTCAAATACTGATTTACAACAAAAATATCCACTATCAAAATACACTGATAAAACAATTGAGTACAAGCAAACTCTTCAGGCTCGGTCAAGTATCTGCATACAACTTGAAGTGATTGACACCGTGACATTTTACTGGTGGAGAGTGGCTACTCGCTACCAATAGTAAATTGGACAGTGGTGTATATTTCAATCACATTTCGAGAGTACGGTAGCAGAATGACATTTTAAATATTATGTAATGATGTCTTGACTGGAGTCAGTTTCGTCCTGCATATTGATTTTTGTCAAACTACCCTGTTTATTTTTCTAATTATCTTTATTTTACTCCAGGGGACATTTTTTTAGTTTTACTGAAAAGAAACCCCTCTCCCTCTCTTCTGGAACACTGTATCTCATTTCCTGTGCAGTGCAAAGTCAAAAGATTTCTCTAGTCTGCTCTATCGAAAACTTTTAAAGTAGATTTTTATCGCTTATGGAAAGGTTTTTCGACAGTGGTCTAGTGGTTCCGTAACTCTATAGTGATAGACGATGACTACCTTAAATGCATTTAGAATGTGATCGACAGGAAAGTGCAAGCATAACCACATTGTATGCGGAACGAGAAGATATCTCACGTAACGTAAGATTTAAATTCAACAGGTAGTCTAGAAAGTAGGTATTCTTTATATATTTTTTTCTTCGGTTAAATAAATCGTTCACGTAACTGTGTTTTACTGAAATAAGTATTTATACAGACAACTTAAGCATTACAAAATGCTAGACAAGTGTTGTTTACTTTTTCGTCGACTACACTCGTAGGAAGTAAAGTTTTTTGCACATTATGTAAGTCGTTATGGCACATATGCTTACCTAAATGCGTAATCTGTAAATATTAACACAAATTTTAAGAAAGTTGAATGAAAATAGTGTTAAAGTAAGCTTAGCGTTCTGTATTGAGAATAATAACTTGAATAGTTTACAGCTTGGTGATCCCTCAACCATGGTGAAGATAATGATGGATGTATTTTATTTGTGTAATAGTTATGTATCTACTAGCCAGTGTGCACTTATGATAAGTCACGCAAATACAGATAATAACATACAATTACTTGGTATCTATAATTAAACCCTTTCTATAATTTTAGTCCAGTTCTTCTTATAAGCAAGCACGACCTTAACGAAGCAAGACGGGAAAAAGAAACAGGGGCAAACGTGTGGTTAACAAATATTTGTAATAGCACATTACATTTCTTTTTCTATGCTAATGACCATTTGATCTCCTATTATGTATACAGTGTATGTCGAATTTGCAAAACTAATCGCTGCCGTGCAAATTGACGTCCCTGAACTCGTTTCAGCTTTTGTGCATAATTCGACGCACGCGCCGAAAAAAGGCAAACAACACTTCTCTTAAACATTGCATTTGCAGACGGCCTTACATGTTATTTACTACAGTTTGTCTTCACTTTCAAGACATTGTTGTATTACTTAATCGTTCTTAAACATTGTGCAGGTTCATAGATTCTTGACCTACTCGGGTCGTTCTTTAAACTTTTGTTTGGCTTCGAAGACATGGGCCTATAATATCACTGCCTGTTTAGCCGATTTTGTAATACAAACAATGAGCATATGGTACAATGGTGGTGCGTTTGTTAGGTTGATGGTACAATGGCTGAAAGTGGTCGAGTCGCCGGATCTTTTGCAAGCCATTATCGGTTCGTGCACCATCGTTTGACCTGATTACTTAACGTTAGCCTAATTCTGGCTGATAATGAAGCAGTTAATCATAGTGCTGTATCGACAATGCTTAGTCAGGATATTCGGAATTATGGATCATTAGATAGTTTTAAAGTTAGACTTAATAAACTTGAAGGAGATTGCTTAATACGTGATAGAATGAAGGCCTTTGGATTCATAGTCTGTAATCATCACCTGCCTCTCGTAGGACGGATAATGTAAGTAAAAAAGAGTCTGTTGTTATCAGACAGAACTTCATGAGTCTTCATCATGTTTGGGCAATGGGAAAGCTCAGCTTATAGACTTTTGAATGATGACTCTTGGGTTTATTGGACAAGTCCTACAATAACATGTTTTATTTGGTATTCTACAGATAAGACAAAGGCTCTTACTTATTTTTAGCACGAATGGACGCGGTGGATGGAGCAACGAACAATGAGAAATTAAGCAAGTAGGTACTCAAGCAGATTTACGATCAATGCGAGCAGAGAGCAAATTTAACTAAAATGCATCCTATGTGACTTCAGTGATTTTATGTAAAGTTGTGTAAGTAAAAGGCCTTGCACAAGCATAAACAACTAAGTTTATATTTTTCACATCTCTCTTTTTGGTGAGAGTTTAAACCACCTCTCATATTACAAGTTCCACCATAAAAGAAACCTTAGTAGAATTTACAGATTATCACAGGAATAATGGTAATATATACGTAGATAAATTAGGCCGATAATGCGGGTAGTGGCGTGGCTCCGGGATAAATATAAGAGGCTTACACGAAGTGGTGGGCGGATAAGAACTATCGGCCTGGGCTGGAAATAACTTTCTTGTCCTAGAATGTTAACACTGTACCTACTATGGTGGGCGAAGGGCTACAGGTAACATCCTCATTAGTGTTACTACGAGCTTTTTTAACACAACATAACATCTTGACTCGTTTACCCGAACGGTTGGGCAAAGGTGTACTTATTAGTACACCCACATTTTACGAGTTATGTTTAAGTCCCATGTACCTAATAGGGGGCGAGCCTATTGCCATCAATCGAGCACAAATCTAGACTCCTATCTGCTACTGAGAAATGCCAAATGGAAAAACCCATTATCACATGGTTTGACCCGGGAATCGGACCCAGGACGTCCTGATCAGCAGTAGCGCTTACGACCACTAAACCCCCCACTTGCCTTTTATTAGTTAGGAATATATCTCGCTTCTAGGCCAGCTTCCATAATAATATCCCGGCATAGTTTGTGGGTACAATATGTATATAAGTTCTTAAGGCGATCTTGAACGTCTTATTAG
Organism: Luperina testacea; assembly: GCA_927399505.1. Classification (NCBI taxonomy): domain Eukaryota; kingdom Metazoa; phylum Arthropoda; class Insecta; order Lepidoptera; family Noctuidae; genus Luperina; species Luperina testacea. The sequence goes on along the minus strand of OV656768.1, from coordinate 7,141,411 downwards.
ATGTGTTAATTTACTTATCTTAAACAATATGGTAAGTAAAACAATAGTGTAAGAAGGAAGCTGTAAAGATAAATGACTATTTCCTGACCTATTGTTCAGTAGATCTAACGTAATTTCGCAATCTGCTATACCAACCAATTACACAGCCATTACTAAAAATGTATTATATATATTGTTCAAGAATTCCTTTAAAAATAATTGAATACGGAAATGGCGTCCGCCTCCATTCGCCGGCTAGAACCAATTGAAATTTTGGTGCAGTTTCTTGGCACGTGACTTTATGTGTCACCTTAATTTTATGTACCTATATAGAGGACAGAGTAAAAAAGATCATTAGTATGATTCCTAAGTTTCCTTTGCCTGTATCTGGCGGTGGTGTGGTGCATAATAAACGGTGAACCATTACCCTAGCTGGCGGAACGGAACGAAAGAACTTGCAGCTTGCTACTTGGTTGCCATTAGGTACGTATCTCAGATTTACCGGTATCGGTAATGTCTATCACTGACCGGTCAAGCCTCTTCAATCGTGTTATTTTAATGCTGCTGCCCAGGAAGGCAGGAAATGCTATAAAAACTGTGGAACTAATTCTAGCGTTAAATGTATTCATTGTTGTTGGAATTTGTAACAAAGAATTTTGTAACTTAAAAGATGCGGCGGTTTTATGTATTCTTTTGTTTAACTTTAAATTTTTTTATAGAAAAAATATTGTAATTTTAAATAGAGTATTATATTTTTACATAATACAGTTAGGGCTGTTGTTGATTCTTATTTCGCTTTTCCGCCGTTTAAAATAGAGCGCCTCACAGCTTCCAAAAATTTCGAACTTCACACTCAAACAGATCTTGAGCCCGAATATTTGCATACAAATGCTACCAGCCCCAGGCCTCAGGTGTTATTAACACTCATTACTCTATCGTCTATCTCCATCTGTAATCTCAAACTGTTTCAAATGAGCCAGAGGGATTCAACGGATTTCCGTGAAATGTATGTAGCTACCTACGTGCGATAAAAAGCTTCGAGATTTGAATCAACAGCCGCTGCGTTCGCTGCGCATTCGCATAGCAGAAGCAGACCATTGCAAGTGTTCGAGCTTCAATGCATCCGTGATGATTACCTACGTGATGGTTTTATTAAGGAATGCTGTGTATTTTTAAGTGTGGTAATATCCGTTAATAAATTAACTAAGGTACTAACCTACTTTTTATTAAAAATTTGAAATGTTATTTTTAATTTACATAGATAGGTACATAACATCACGCCTTCTTCCCATAGGGGGAGGCAAAAAGTATAGTACGCAACCGGCTACGAACCTTACATAGGTACTGCTTCTGCTTGTTATTTTTAGCCGACTACCAAATAGAAAGAAGTTATATGTTCGACTATGTTTTTTTTATGTATGTTCACCGAATATTCGAAGACGGTTGGATCGATTCCAAATTTTTTTTTGTTTGAAAGGGTATACTCTCGAGGTGGTCCCATAATCATCCAGTTGGAAACTGATGAGAGGATCCCATGGAAATCGAGGGAAACCCTCAAATTTTGTAGGTATTTACAGTGTATTAATTAACTCTCTCAAATCAAATGAAACCTATTGATGATCCAGGTGTTTAAGTCTGAGAGACATCACTTAATGCTGCCGAGCTGACGATGGTAGCCACAGCAGTCCATTGCTGTTAAAAGTTAGGAGATACGGCAATTTGTCGACAGAAACTACTTAGCAGTTCTTGGATAGACGTGGACTTGTAAAACAATTTGTCTTCATCTTTCCATTTCTCGTAATGATGTAACGGGACGAGCAGGTCAAAAGTAAGTAGTTATATGAATTTGTTGGTGTCAATAAACGAAAATGCGGAACCAAAGACAACCATTTCCTAAATTAAAGTTAATTTTCTATTTGTAGTGTTTTTTCTGGAAGTCGGTTTTTATTTTGTAAAAAAGTTTTTTATTGCTTTAAAGGACATCATTATTTTCGTACCCAAAAATAAAACGCCGGCCAGAAAAAAAGGGCTGCTGTCTTAAAGGAAAATTACCTCTTGAGCATTTTACTATTACGACGAAAGTCTGCCATTAACCCTCCAGCTGCTATTTAAAATAGAAAACGCCTAGAATCATATTTCAATTACAATAACATGTTTATAGTTAAAACATGTTCTGGATGTTAAATTCAATTAAAAGTTGGTATTTTTTTAACGTTATAGGTACTATGTACCTACCTAAGACACTTGAAACTAAACTACCCAAAATATCCAAACAAAGCGAAAAATATCATAGTTTTGACTTTCAAAAGTGCCTTTAATGTACCTATTTGAAATAAATGATTTGAAGCAAATCCAGATCCTGGCTTAAAAGAAAGAATATTATCTAAAGCTTACAGCTATAAATTAAATAGACCATGACATGAGGCGTGTCGAAAAACAAGAGATATAATCTTGTAAAAGACTTTATTAAAAACTTTATTTGATTAATTGATCGAAGCTTTGTTTACAGTTTAATCCATTCAAGCTGAGTAAGATGCAGTTATGTTTGAATTAACTACATAATGCTACGAGATTAACGACCGTGATCGATGATTAGGTTCAAGGCCCTGTCATTAATTCACTGCTCTTTTAAATCATTGCGTAGCCGTTGTTTTAATATTGATGTCTACTATTTAGGTAGGTACAGTCACGAGCACAAATATTTTTAGGTAAGTACACCAAACAAAAATCAATACTTAACTCTTTAACCGCAAAGATTTGCAACCTTTGACTTATCTCCAGCTCCAGCGCAACATCACTATTGGTACAAAAAAAATTGGTTGTCTGTAAAGTCGGTTTACGGACGATAGTTTAACGTGACAACGTCATAACAAAACATTAATGAAATTGCCGAACGCGGAGGCCGATTCGGCAGCGTTCGACATCATCTATCTCTCTCCTACTCATCGCTCGTTCCGCGCTCTCGCTTGCACTTCAAGCCGCCATGGCGTACAACGCTACAGCAGAGCAAGACCGCGAGGTAACGCTACATGAGTCATGTTTTTCGAGTGTGCAGCCAGCTTCATCGATTTATTAGACGTTGTCACGTCAAAAAATTATAATTAAATTAGTTTAATTCAAGTAACAAGACTCATATGAAACAGATACATAAAAAGGATACATCATCATCGCCAGGACGGTGTTGCCGCTGCCCTGTACTCTGCGCACCAGAGACGCGCACCGCTTGCGCATCGTTGCGTATAGTATAGTAGCGATTTTTTAAATATTAATTTACAAGCTTTTAGATACCCCGTATCTCTAATAATAAAGCTGAAGAGTTTGTTTGCTTGAATGCGTTAATCTCTGGAATTACCAGTCGGATTAAAAAAAATCTTTTTGCATTAATTGATAGCTCAATTCTTGAGAAAGGTTATAGGCTAAGCTATTACGCTATGACCCTTAGGAACCTAGCAAAATGGTAAAAAGTCAGGAAGAACGCTGAGCGAAAATTAATTTGAAGGTGATGCGACGGGGTGGGTAGGGGTAACAAGAAATTTCACGCGAGCGAAGTCGCGGGCAAATGCTAGAATAATATAAAAAGCATGAACGTCTTTCTTACACTTAAAGATAAGCCTCAAGCTAGTAGTATTTAGTAGGTTCTTTTTAATTCAATAAAAGTTTGCTTACTAAAAATTCGTGGAATAACGATTGCTACTTTGAGATGAGACCTATTTCATAACAGTAGGGGTTCCAAAATACTACGTTCGTAACTACATACAATTACCGTTAATACAGTAGGCGAAATCACAAAAGTGGCTAATAAGTGTGTGGTTTAGTGCTCTTCACCTACTTATTTTAAATAACTTAAGCTCATTTTAAAGTTAGCGTAGGTTAGTTTCCTTATAATTTGTGAGTAGGTAATAAAGGAGGGAACATCAAAGATAATGAAGCAATTTGCAACGGAAACCATAAATAGGAAAGATTTGAGCTTAGGATGTTTAGTGCATAAGTGCTACGAGTAAATACTCAAACTTAACTTATAAGCTTGAGACGTAATTTCACTTATGTATAGCAAAAATTCTAGCTAAGCCAGAAAAGCAGGTTGTTGAGCTTTGGAAGCATTCAAACTGCAGAACTAGGTAGATAGGTCCTTTATTTTTTTGAATATTTCATGCAGGCTGGCTGGCAGAAAAAATATTCTGCACCCTGATTGCGTAACACAGTATCGCAATCAGAATAATTTTGAAGGGTAAGATGCTAATTCATTGCGTCATAATATCTTCGAAAAATTTGTTTGTTCAACAAATTCAATAACGCAATGTTGTTGAACTGTCAAAGTGAAAGCATTGCATTGCATTCGATCACTCGAGGAGAAATACATTAGTTTCAAAATTGAAAAGGCAGCTCTTGTTTTTTTTTTTAAATTTTAAATTCAGTGTTCCTTTTTATTTAGCGCCTACGCCGTATCAGGTAGATAAATAGCGCCTAGCTCTATAGTAGGTCCATACCTTCGTCAAAAATTACCATGGGAACTCAAGAGCTAAAACCGACGCTATGCCCAAGTTTATGGCGTTATTAAAAGGGATAGGGGCAATTGCCACCATACCGCTGCCAGCTTAAATGACGACTCTATATAAAACCAAATTGCCCATCTAATGCTTTGCATAACCTGAGGCTATGTAATGTGATATGAAAGCCTTATTTATGTATCTATAGCCTTTTTAGTGTCAGGTATTCACATATCAGTTAGGTTTCTAGTTCCTACCTAATATATTTTTGGTACGAGTAAATAAATACCTATGTACTTACGTAGGTACTTATTTACATTTGCGCTAGGCACCAAAGTTTTGATTGGAATCGGTTTTACAGAAGCGATAATTTGTTAATTTTCAATATCTACGTACGCCACTTTAAAAACAAACTTCTTTCTTGATCAATGAAACGAAAAACTTGAAAACATAGACAAAAGACGATCTCGACTCGTTAATCATTTTAGTTGTTTTAACTAAAGAGCAATCACCTCAGTCATGCTTGGTTGATTTTCACTTAACACCTTTTGTGCAATATCGGAATCTAGGAACTAAATCATGCTCATCAGCCCGTGGCTGATAGATACTGATTCTAAACGTTAAAGCCCTTTACAAACCAGTGATTAGCTAATTTATTGTGGAACAGCTAAGGTTCTAAGAACCAGTCTGTAATAAGGAAATAACTGAACAGTCTTATTAAAATTTCTTTAGAGATTACTAGAACTGTGAGTTGCACTCACTTCTAGGTACCTACCTAGTAGAGTGCAACTAGGTACCTACCTATTCCTGTTGTACCCATCGCAACATAGCTATTGTATGCAGTGGTTTCACGTCTGTCGTCCAACGTCCAAACAACGGGTGATGATCGAACTCACGACCTTTCGCTCCACAGTCCGCCCGGTACCCTTAGGCTATGGCGTAAAATGATACTCAGTAGGTAATAATTTTACTGTTAGTAGGTCCATTCCTACAATTCTCTGAATGATTACCTACACTTTCGAAATAGAAAAAATCATACGCGGCCTTCTCTCACTTTCATGGATATTTTTTTTCTACTCACGAAAGATCAGTGTAGCGTAACACAACGTAAAATTGAAAAGCTTAGGTAGGTTCTTATTATATTATAGATGCACAAAAACATCACTATTCAGTTCTACGTAACTTTCGCTTATGTTTGTTTATGATATCATTTCTTTTGAGCAAGTACAAACAATCCCTTCTCATTCTGTCCGGTGATTGAAAGCCAAGTTTTTACAATAGACTATAAAGATTGAGTTATGTATAAGTTAAAGCTATTCTCGTAGGGAAGATAGGTAAGTAGTAAAACCGTAAAACCAGTGCTGCCCACTTTGCTTCAGTTCTTTTTTAATACTACCTAATAGCATGGCACGTCAAAATAAGTTGACTACGACTGGGACTGACACAACGTCTATTTTAGTTTTATTGTTCTTGCAAACTGCGGCTGTAAACCATCGAGAGATCTAGAGAACATACTCATTGCTCATAATATAACGTTATTGAATAGTTCACTAATTGGAAATTACTCTGCCAGCTTTAATTAAACCTAGGAGTTACTACTTCCATAAAGATTTATTACGAAAATCGTTCTGTTCACTCAAGTTCACGTCGTCAAGTTGGCACGAGAACCCCATGGATAAATTGCCAATTAATGTAAATTAATTATGTGCCATCTATTGATTAAAACCAGTAGATAATGACTTTATCCCACACATCAATTAATATTGATGGGGAGTTTCATGTATAATGTATGGCCGTGATAACATAATATATTCTTACAACTTTGAGGAATGTCTGAGAACAAGCGACTACTATTTATGGATGTATAGTAAGTATTATAATTGTTATCAGAACCAGAACATCAAGTACAACAATAAAAATATAGCATAGAGAAAAACTTGATGCTTTTCTTTAGGTTCAAGGCAGAGGACATTAACCCGCTCCACATTTAAACGGGACGCTTCATTCAAATTCAGAATGCCTAGCTCAGAAGCTGGAACTAATTGACTAGCAATTTTTATAAAACTAAAACCTATACATATTTTTGTAAATAAATGGAAGCTGGTGTTCTTTAAATATAAATAAAATAATGTAGGTACATAATTATGTAGAGACGATAATTATGTAGCTCTACGAGTCCACAGGGTTAAAATACTAAACATGTTCTTCGACGTCTAAGGTGTAAAGTTAGTAATAAGTACAGCAATCCTGTTTCACTTACCTCTACTTAAGTTAATACAGCAGAATCCCTTGCTTCCACATCGACGTTTGTTCCGGCACAGCACAAATTTACTTCGAAATAATAATTTATCCCTGTGATAATTTCATTAGTGAGCGGCGTTTAGTTTTTAGTGTCGATCATTTTACGCGCGCGCGTTTTATTTTTAAGTGTTCGCGGGAGGCAACGGTCTGCGTTGCTACGGCTTGCGCTCCGCGCGCACCTCTATGGACTGAGGGTTTTCTTTCAAATTCGAACTCCCCCCATCTTAGCGGCAAAGGCAACACTTCGACCGCAGCTTATAAGTTATAAGCTCGGCCACCTGTCAAGCAATCGGAACAAATTCCGCACGGGATCGAGGACTATGTTTACAATAATATACGGCCCTTTTTATAAAACCGTTTATTTAGTTCTTATCTACGTTTGACAATAATCATTTTAATAGCATAGACACAGTTACAAGTATAACTTATTAAAACATTATGAAGTTGTCTTAACTATTAATTAAATTAACTGTTTTAATAAATATAACGATAACATAATATTTAATATTTTTACCCAAATAAGTTAACAGTAGATTGGAATTAGCACTACAATAATTTCTTTATGTTATGTAAGAAGGTATAACTATTCTAATTTAACATTTACTTACGTTAATTTAAACCGCGGAATTATGTATCTACCCTACTTTTTATGAAGTGTGTTAAGTTATTTTTAATACATTACTGGTATTTTGAATGTAATATAATTATAAAATAATTAGGTAACAGATTCTAAGAATATAATAACATAAACAAGGAGTTAGAGACGGTTTTATGAGAAAATTAAGGTTTTATGGTCTGAAAATTAAGCATGAAAAATTCCCAGCGATGTATAATTATTAAGTTTGTAAATAGCAGTAAACAAACATAATTATTAACTCACATGAAATATTAAAGGTAAAAAGAAAAATATCACTATCGTAAATCTATTTCGAGAAAATTATATTCGTGAATCTCTCGTAAATCAAAATCAACAGAAAGTGTTAATAAATACGTAGAAAATTTCAGTCAAACGTTGGCCTAAATTCGAAATTGTTTTTATAATTCAGTCAATAAAGGTCACTAGGTATCACAAAAGAATATGAATGTTATTATAATAATTATATATAAATTATAATATAATATAATTATATCTAAGTGGTTTTGTTGGTTTTAATAAAAATTAACGCTGTAAGTAAATTAAAACAAAAAAATTATGACCAAAAAATACCCGTTTTTTTTTTTTTTGAGAAATTAAGATAAACTTACCCAATCATAATATTGATATGTCCTAATCTTAATATTAAAATCTTAATAGGTAGCTACCAAAATGAGGAGTTTTATAAAAAAATAATCCATTTACTTATGTCTGGTTTCACTAACACTACGGTACACGCGGTACACCTAAATGTAGTGCCTAATAAAAGTGCACCGTTGATAAGAGCACAATTTTCAATTTCTTACATTTAGGTGTCGGGTAGTGATAGTGAAAACGGGCTTTAGACCTTAAACAAATACATTTAGGCTAAGACCTGCCCTAAAGCCCCACATGTCTCAATTTCGGATTAAGTAACTGTTTTGATTATTAAATACACATTATTTAATTTTATGAGTTTGGCGTCGTAAAATTCAGTCTGTAGGGCCAACCTGGATCAGTCCTTTTTATACTGTCCATGTAGTTTCGCCTTCTTCGAGATCGGCTGGCACTCCGTCTTCTTGTATCAGGTTTTCACTGACAAAAAGTAAAAACTCAACCATAGATTTTATTCCAATTTTAAATACTTACGTGTTCTATTGTGTTATTTAATTTTAATATTTCTTCATTATTATTGATTTACAGCAATTTTACACCCAAGCTTCACCCATATTTTGTGACCGTGATAATCCTAAAGCTTCAATTTTGATCATTCGCAAGTAAACCAACAATACCACTTAGACTTAGGGCCTGTTTCACAATATCAAAAATTCCGAATAGTATTAGGTGACCTACCTACTCACCAAGTAAATTAAAAAATGGAACAGGTCATAAAGGCCCATACTCATTTGCAAGAAAAAGCAATCAAGGTGACAGTAACAAGGTAAAAAATTGCTTATTAGGAGTGTATGGTGGTAACCCCTAGTATTTATATGAAATTATCTGGTAAGTATTTGTTGGGATTTAATTTGGAGGTGGTAAAACAGGCCCTGCAGCAATTCGCTAACAATCAATAAAATAATTACGTCTCCTCAATGTTAGGGTTTTCGGAGAAGAGCTGGTGATCGTTGTAGGTCCTCAGATACTTCTTGGTGACGAGGTACAGCAGGAGGCCCCACTTCATCATCATGAACGACCAGACGAGGCGGATGATGATGCTGGTCTTTATTGGCGTCACATCTGTAACAAAAGACATGGGTTTAAATTTTTTTTGCAGATGTGAATGTGACAAGGAAGTTCTACACATTATGAGGGCCTGTCGGGGTTTCTGCCGTCGAGTATGCTAAATTATTTTATTTCTGTACTAGCTGCGCCCCGCGGTTTCACCCGCGTAAGTGTCTATCCCGTGGGAATATTGGGATAAAAAGTATTCTGTGTTAATCCTGGTTATAAACTATCTCTGTGCCGAATTTCATCCAAATCCGCTCAGTAGTTTTTGCGTGAAAGAGTAACAAACATCCATCCATCTATCTATCCTTACAAACCTTCGCGTTTATAATATTAGTAGGAAGTAAGTTTGTACAAACACTTTTACACGTCAATCATAATATTTAAAACTAAATGAGGTCGGAGTTTCCTATCTGACTACGCTGAGAAGAAAAGCCGAAACAAACTCAGAGGTAATCTTGAACAGACATAATCTTGGTCAGATCATGTGGATACCATGTAGATTGGTGTCTGAAATAATGTTTTGACGAAAAAACCACACTGATTGAGTGGACCTGTCCAGTCAGTGCAGTCTGAGTTAAGCTGCGAAACTACTGACAAATATGTAAATAGGTATTTGTCAGTAGTCGCGCAGCTTACCTCAGAACTTAAGGAGATCACAACTTGTTGCCGGAAATCCTTGCCAGTCTGAGAAATAGTGAATACTGCTTTCAGATAAGCTGCAGATGAATGGACGAAAATAAGCTGTAAGAAGATGAGAACTTGGGAGCAAAGTAAATACTTCTTCTTCGACTATGATGCGAGGACTTTTTCAACTCCGCGTTGGTCAAATTTCTATCAGAATTGATGCCTTCAAATAAAGTGAAAATCTCTAAACTTAGGCATTTAACGGCCTTATCAGTTCTAATGATAAGGCCGCTATTTCATATCATCATCTGCCTAGCCTTTTCCCAACTATGTTGAGGTCGGCTTCCAGTCTAACCGGATGCAGCTGAATACCAGTATTTTACATGAAGCGACTGTATATCTGACTTTTACAACTCAGTAACTGGGTAATACGATAACCCTTGATAAGATTGGTTGTCAAACTTTTGGGCTTCTGACGACCCGTAACAACTGCCAAAGATCAACTATTGACAGCCGGGCCAACGGCTTATAAATGTGCTTTCCGAGCCACGGAGGAGTCTTGATATGTAAAGATGGTCACCCATCCACGGACCAACCGCGGCAAGCGTAGCTTAACCGATCGACCCGCGCGGCTATTACTTAAGCCACTCGCCGCTATTTCTTATCATCGTTAATTAAAATGTTAATATTGTTTCTACTAAAATCCTTGTAGTTAAATAGGCAGTTTGTAGTTAATTAGGTAGGCTTTTAAATCAAGTTGGAAGATAATTAATAAAACATTTAGTCCATATAATTGCGACACGGACAATGAAATTCTGTATACATTTATTCTTGCCAAAGTAAAAAGTCAGTGCGAGGGGCGTGTACGCGACATCGCAATTTTTTCTTAATGCTTAGTATCTGAAATGGGTGTCAATAATGAGTGTTTAGCCAGCTAGGTGGACCGGCAACTTCGAAAAGGTGGCTGGGAAAGACTGGATGCGGAAGGCAGAGGACAGGGAGTTGTGGCGGACCCCGGGAAAGGCGTATGTCCAGCAGTGGACTGCGACAGGCTGTTGATTAAATGAGTGTTTGGTACCCAAGATACAGGCTTGCTTAGTTTGGGGCCAATATAAATCCCCTGTAATCTTTTTGAGAATAAAGTTTTTATTTATATACTTATTATAAAATGTTTCTGAATGTTGTAAACAAATGTTTTATTTCATCACAGCATACAGCAACTAGCTAGCAAATAGCTCTCTACCAAATAAAAAATATGTTCTGGCAACTCCCTAATATTATCAGTATTATGAATATTATTGAATTCATAATTATTCAAATGCCATTGGTAAACATGCTACGCAAAAACAATGTGCAGCTTTTGCGTGGTTAATTTATCAAACACTAGCTTCCGCCCTCCACGCACAACGGACCGAATGGGAGTCTAAGTGCGGAAAAGGGAGTCCCCTAATCTAGCTTCCACCCGCGGCTTTGCCCGCGAGTTATGTCGATAAAAACTATCCTATGTCTTACCCCGGGATGCGGATGCTATCTATCTCTGCCAAATATCGAAATCCATTCAGTGGTTTAGGTGTGAAAAGGTAACATACAGACAGATAGACAGAGTTACTTTCGAAATTATGATATTAGTATGAATTTGATAAATAAAAATCTTCGTTTTAAATGTTATAAATAGGTATTGGACAGTGATAAGGGGATGAGTAATGAATAATCAATATGTAGTTCACCTTATCATGTGACAAAACATTTTGCAACAATTTATACACTTACTAGCAATCCACCATGGCATAGCACAGTTTTTACTACTTCAAAAAACATCAAAATTTTATTTTATTATACATAGATTTAATATTTATTTATGTTTTTACACATAAACTGCATCAAATTCCGTTGCATAGTTTATAAGATCAACTTAGTCATACAGACAGACACGAAAAGCAACTTTAATTTTTAATAATTATGTATAGATTATAATAGTGCTAGAATTAGTAACAGAAAATGATTGGTTATTTAGGTTACATCTTCAAAGTAACCTTAGCGAGATGATTGTTTACTACTTACTTTGATTTGTTATGACAATTAGTATTATCATGAAATGTCAAAAAGTTATCAGAACTACTTTTGTAAAACTTTTTTAGTATTATCACCACTATCAAGAACACTATTTTATTATTACTGAACTGAAAATTGAATGGAGGTCTTTTAATACCTCATCATCATCTACCTAGCCTTTTCCCAGTATGATGGGGTCAGTTTCCAGTCTAGGTCTTTTAATACATACCAGCTTTATAATAAATCTCCAAGAATAGGTAGAAAAGTGTCAGCGCTGATCCTGAGACGAAGCCAATAATTCCAAAGTCACCAATGTACTGCAACGCTTTTCTTGAGAAGTTTACGTGTAGTGACTCTTTGAGGTAGTGGCAATGCAGCATCAACGCCAATGATGCATGTATGCCTGTAATAGAAAGATATATGGTTATTTATATTTGCATAGAGTTCGTTAAAAGATAAACACAGGACACGCATGTCTTGTTTTTTTATAAAAAAACATTCAATTTTTTATTTTATTTTAAGTTGCTTTTTAATAGTTTGGATTTCTATATTTATATTCTATTCTAATTAGTTTAGGTCCAATTAATAACTTTAAAATAATAATTAAGTATGAGGAAATCGGAACAGGCATAACAAATCACAAAGGAAATTAAATGTATGGACAGGAAATAATAGAACATTATAGCAGGGAAAAATATTTACAAAATCACAGTTCGATATTAAGATGATGATGACTTAATTTTGTCACTGTAGCAACAGCAGGATTTCAAAACAATCCCGAGGTCAATTAAGTCTTTCTAAAATATCAGGAACAAGTTTCAGGCGTATATTAAAATTCATATAAGTAGGCCTGAAACTTGCTCCAATATGTTGATTACCACCTCTGCTCCTGCTGTGATATTTTAGTATGAATGCCCTTCGCGTGTAAAACAGGTCATATTTCGCCTCACTTACCAGATAAAAGCGCCCACATTCCGGCTTCAATGTTTGCATAAACAATGCAGAAACATATAAACGCAGATAAGCCTAAAAAGGCCCCTATAGCACTTAGTGCTATGTGAATTTTAACACGCAGCATATTGATCACAATCTATAATCAATTGCTAACAACAAATATCAATTATTTATGTCGAAAACAAAGAGATAATTTTCGCAATTTTCGTTACATTTATTTACGAGTACAGCTGTAAAACTGTCAGGCTGTCAGCTGTATAAAAAAAAACCACTAAGTAGTGATGTACGAGTATCGTGATATTTAGTACGACTGCCAGTGTGTGAATACGACTCGATAAGTTTAAAAAGTAGGAGATTTGTGTAATCAAACCATCAAGGTTTTTTGAAGCAGTTTAACCTAATTTGAAAGGACAAGTTTTGAGAAATGATTTTCTGAAAAAATATGGTCATTGTATTATACATAATAATTATTATCTGTTGCTCGGTCTAATAATAGCTAAGAAAGCCACCAGAGAAAGTCTGCATTTCTGCATCCAGTGCCAAAGAGAGCCAAAGGGCTCTACTTATTCGTAGTTTAGCTCTGACCATGAAGCAAATGATTTGTTAGTAGATTTGTGCGTTTATTACAGTCGAATTTATGAACGACGACACTATAATTGACACTGCAAGACAATCTGTCAAATGTCAATCCTGTCTGTTGCTTAGCGTTCCATTTCACAAAACGAAACTAATCTGTAGCTTTTTGAGGAAGCTATCTTTCTTACTCGCATTGATTAGATTAGATAGATTAGAACTGTGTGTACCTACTTCTATAAAAATGTACTCTGTGCCTACTTCACCTACCTGACTCCCTGACTGTCTCATTTCATTTCATTTTGAAATCTTTTGCCATGCGAAATATCAAAATATTCGATTAAAAATAAAATCCAAATCAAAATATTTTTGTGAGTTGATGATAAAAATAAATTATCTACCGACTGTGGGATATTTTATAGGGTAGCAGTTATATAGGCGGTTCAAGACTAAATTTATAAGTTCACTACTCATAACCGATCTTAAAAAATCTTATTGTTTTGTAAACATGAGTCGTGTAGGTCAAGCTCAGATGAAGAAATTACTGGACCTGCTTAGTGAGGACGGTGTACTGGTCGATGGCAGAGTAATGTACACCAATACGAATAAACAGAACTTTTGGAGGAGTATCGCTTTTCAACTTAATGCCGTCGAAGGAGGTGTTTATAAAAACACTTGGAAATGGTGTAAAGTAAGCTTGTAGTAATAAGCAGAATAATCTTTTTTTCAGATTATTAATAGCTTGTTTCCTCTCCTGTTAGTTCCTAACTAGCATTATTATGTTATTATCCATGTAAAGAAGTTATCTTGATTGTGGATCTACCATACACCTCTGCCTAACCCTTCAGGGTATACAGGCGTGATGATATGTTATACATATTATCACTTGACTTTTATTCTAAATACTGGCTTCTGCCCGTGACTTCTACTGCGTGAAATTTCCCCAGATCCACCCTGTCGTATCGCATTTCCTGCACGCGATATTATTTCATTTATGCAAAGTGTTCTTTCTGACTTTCTTTCATTTTGCTCGGATCCTTGGGGTCCTAGCGTAATGTTGAATAGCCTATAGCTATAGCTTCTCCAAGAATTGGGCTATAAAAACCATAATTTTTACATACTTTCATTTCAATAAATTCCAGATGTGGGCCGATTGGAAGAACAAAACAAAGAAAAAAGCCAACATATTGCTGAGCAGAAAGAGCTACTCCGTTGAACAACCAACACCTAAACTGACCAATTTAGAACTTAGACTTCTGAAGTTAGTAAACTACCCTATTGATGATAAGGAGGATGCCCTGACTTTGGAAATGGTAATAACAATGTATATGTGTGTGTGGAGCACTACTGCTGAGCATGGTCCTGGGTTAAATTACCAGCTCGTATAAAGTGTTATTGGGTTTTTCTATCTGAGATTTCTCAGTAGCCGCTCATAGTCTGAATTTGTGCCTAGTTGATGGTAATAGGCTATACATGGAACTTTAACATAACTGGTGAAATATGGGTGTACATTGCATGCCACGAAAGATGAGACTTGACACACCATGTGGTTTGACATGCGCAGTACACGATTTTAGGTATCTTTAGCAGTATGAGGTCTGAGTGCGGGACGGGACCGGACGTCATAGGGGCGGCGGAAAGAGCGGGGGAGGCGGGGTCAAGTCTCATCTTTCGTGGCACGCATTGTACTATAGTTACACCTCTGTCTAACCCTTCAGGTAATAGGTAATACGGGCTGGTGTCCGCAACTCCACGTCAATGCGCGTATTTTGCGTACGGTTGGGCAAATCGATCATTCGATCCACCCCAGCTCCTCAAGGAAGGCCCAGCAACGCCTTGATGTTACTGACCGTATCATGTAGGGTACCTGGGTTACCGAAGTAGTTTGCCCTGTATGTGGCGACCACCGGGCAGTCTAGAAGCACATGTGCCGCTGTCTCGTCGTCCTCCATGCAGGCTCTGCACAGCGACTGTCTGGTTGATGGCAATAGGCTATACATAACTTTAACATAACTGGTGAATTGTGGGTGTACTATAGTTTCACCTCTGTCCAACCCTTCAGGTAAACAAGGCATGATGTTAACGACTTTTCCACCCTGAGTGAATCTGCTGGTGACAATAGTGCTGTGTGTGCCTTAAATTTGTAATAATTTCATCATAGGAATTTAGGAATGGGTGTTAACAATATTAGCCACTATTCATTAAAACTATTTCACTGATGTATCAGATGCTAGATTGCTAGTTCATACTAATCCCACATTTTTTCTTTTGTTGTGCTGCTTACTGTAGGAATAATACAGGCTGGTTGGATTCATTTAGATTATAAATTTTCAGTGGTACTCATGGTAGATCACATAGTTATGAAATATCCTCCATGGAAAAGATACAATGCATCAATCACAAAAAATGTTAACCTCTATTTTCATAATACATACATACATTTTCATTTGAAGCCTTTTTAATTTACAGGTGGTAAGCAAAGAGGAGGTGCCAGAGCCAACAGATGACTTTCATGTGGAATTCTTAAATAGTGACTATGGTGATGGAGACATGCACTCTCCAGACAAAACACCTTCTGATGTAGAAGAAGAAGAGGAACACAAAACAATAGACCATTATGATAGAATTGAGAGCAAATTCTGTGATGTTGATGATATTTTACAAGGTATATGTACAGCAAAACGCAGCACAGTTTTCACTGCCAAACAAATATCTCCCTAGCTCTTCTTAAAATAAAGTCGAAAATAAATAACCTTAACTTTACGCTTAAGGATATTGTGTATTGGCTTGTTGATATTTGTTTCCTAGTGAAAAGCACTCTTTGTCCTGGCAAAGAGTGCTTTCCACTAGGAAACAAAAGATAAATACACATACACACGTCAAAATTTATCTAAGTACCTATTTAATAACTATTTATTTACAGATGGTAAATTAGAAGAGGAGGAAGAACCAGATGTAGAATCGTCAGATTATGGGCATAAAGTTCAATCAAGAGGTAAATCATGTACTTAACTTCAAAATTATTCCTCTGATAAAGTTATCTGGCGTTGGAAAAATCTGCTCTTAGTATCTATCCCATAAAATGCACCTCCTTGTTTTGTCTCTACATCACCCTAAGGTTCTGGTAGAAAATGCCTGGCGGAGCATGCGTAGTTCATACAAACGTAATATCATAAATAATTTGTACCTAAATCAAACATAATATTCTTAATGTAGTGTGTATTTATTCCGATTGGATTACAGAATATCTAGGTTCCCAAATATATATTTTGAGAAAGATGAGTTTTCTATAGAAATTTGAAATTCCTCATATCCCGTCTTTAAAGCAGTCTCCTTTTATTTGAAAGGATATAAGTACATTCAGATTGGTCCCATAGAAATTTCATCAAAATCGGTGCAGTAGTTTGGTTTTGAAACCAAAATTACTGGTAAAAAATCAAGTAATGGAAATTGTTTTTGTATGTAGGTATGTTACGTGATATCTCCATTATGAATCGATAGAATTTTTTTTTATGGATAGGTTTTGGTGGTCCCGTATTTTTTTATAATTTTTATCAACTTTGCTTGGGTAGTTTTTGAGTTAGCTTCAATGATACATTTTTGTCCATTTAGTTTATATTGATGATGTTTTAATAGCTTCCTGTTACTAAAAAAATAAAAACTTTTTGACAAAACACAAAACACCTTTTGGAAGGGGCGATAAGAAACAATTCCATTTTAATGTAATTTTTGACGTTCAAAAGTGCCTTTAATGTGCCAAAGTCAAATCATTTATTTGAAATAAATGATTTGACTTTGATTTTTTTACGAAAAAAAAAAAAACAACCGACCTCCAAAAAATAATACTTAGGTACCTATGTACCTACTACAAAGTGAAAAATAACTAATTTCGGAAGTCAGTGTCAAAAAAAATGCGAACCAAGGCAACTTCCGAAATCAAAGTTATTTTTCACTTTGTAGTGTTATTTTCTGGAAGATGGTTGTTTTTTTTTTTTGTAAAAAGGTTTTTTTTTATTACGGGAATTAGCCTTCTGGACTTTTGTGACAATAATGGTACCCAATCAATCGTATTTAACTTAAGCTTGCTTTAAAATATCTAAACAATTGGCTTTATAACAGTTACAGAAAAAGTATTCAAGAAAAGAAAGGTTTCTTTAGAAGAATATAAAGTGAGAACGACATTAAAAATAGAAAAAGAAAGAGTTCAGCAGAAGACTGAGGAGTTAAGACTAAGAGCACTAGAGTTGAAGCTGAAAGGAGAAGAATTAAGACTGAAAGAAATAGAGATGAACAAAATTAACTATTTGACAAGTATTGAAGAAGAGAAACTGAAGTGTTTTAAAGAAATATCATCATCTTTGAAAGAGTAAGTACTCCTTTTACTGGCCTACGCTGACCCACTCCTGGGCATAGACCTCGCTCCACTCCTTCCATCTTTCGCGAGCTCGCGCGTTCTCCTTCTAGTTTTGACGGAACCGATCCAGCGCGTCCATCCGATCCATCTTCTACGTGGTCTGCCGCGACCCCGCCTCAGTGTCTCAGGGGCAATTACGTAACACATTATCAATCGGAATCTGTTTCATTGTGACAGTCCTACAACATTCATTGCGTTATTTACGTGTTGAGCAGACAAATTTTTTGAACTTATGAAGCGATGGATTAGCAATTTGCTTCAAAATGATTCAGATTCCGATTGATAGTGTGCACTAGAGATGTTACGGAAGTCGTTTTACCGGAACCGGAATCGGAGGTTTTAAATTTGATTCATCGGAATCGGAACCGGATTCGGAACCGGAATCGGAGCCGGAACCGGGGTGGAAGTAGAAGAAAGATGTGTTAAGGGGCCTTTCCTTAAAACATCTTTCTTCTACTTTCTTCTAACATCCACAAACAAAACAATAAACTGAGACTTCGAGCGCGAGCGTGTATAAAATAAATAAACATTACCCTGGCGACACGTGAAAACTTGTTTGTAGGCGCTCCAGTCACGTGTATCGCTGCGTTTCGAACTCCGGTCTAACTCCGATTCAAAATTATCGGAACCGAAATCGGAATCGGAGGTGTAAAATTAATCGGAAGTTCCGACTTTTCGGAATCGGAACCGAAGCTCCGTAACATCCCTAGTGTGCACGCAATTAAGGTGCTGGTCTCAGGGCAACAATTCTGTGCTATTTGGGCCCACAGTTTGTCCGGCACGCGGCAGACATGTCCTGCCCAGTCCCATTTAAATTGGGCAGCCAAATAATCCGTGAATTACATACATACATAAACTCACGCCTTCTTCCCATGAGGGTAAAAAGAAACTATATTATAAATGCGTAAGGAACATTGCCCGTTACCTTTTCACGCCTAAATGATTGAACTGATTTCGATCGTCCGTCCGTGTGATTGTTCTAAATTACGCACCGAATTTTTATGCGGTTTTCAAATTCATTTAGAGAATTTATTCCGGAAGGTTTATGTGTATAATGTATTTAAGTCGTAAAAACCGTGGGAAGCAGGGGCGGGTCACTATTATCAAATAAGTAATTAATTCTACTTTAACAAATGTTCCTTCGTTTTCAGGTTATCAGACAGGACCAGAAGTGGCTCCTTACGATATCACAATGTCCTCTAATATTGTTGTAACTTACACAAAAATATTTTATTTGTGTTTGTTAAAAAAAAGAAAACTAAATATTGTAATATGAATTATAATTTCAAAAAAATGAAAACAGACTTTTCTTTCTTATTATTCTCTAAATTTTAACAGAAAACAATCACTTGCACTTAGTATAGTATAAAAAGTATTGTCTAAAGTAGAAACATTATTAAAAGTCTCAACAGTATTTTTGAAACATGGTTTGAAAACCATTTTAAATAATGCAAACAACATGTAAGTAAATAATATTGTGCTTCTAATACAAAGTTAAATCTTGATAACTATAATAATATTATAAGATAGAGTACCTCTCATTATCAATCAGCATAGGTGAAACAATAATTAGGTGTTAACAAATATCAGTAAACTATTTTAAAACTAATTAGGCACATTAAATTCTGTAACAAGAAAAATAATTTTTTAAATAGTCCTCTCTTTTTAAAATGTAGTAGTACCCTCACACAGCCACAATCTCTAAAACCACGACAATTTTTTGTGTGAAAGAGATTTTATACATATAAGTAGAAGTTTTGACAGGCAACTTTTTTTTTTTGCGGATTGCGTGTCGCAGTTCTATCTATGAGATTGTCGTCTGCTTAACCGGGCTTGCCTGAATAAATTAACACCCAGGGCTTAAATAACAACCAACTTAGTGGGAATGCTGCACGTACTAGGACTGCTGAACAGTTTGATCCTTAGAACTTCAGTTACAAGGGTACTTCTCATGTTTACCAATGAAGTATGAACTCATAGTTTGGGCAATAAAGTCGGCGCTGTCGTCACATTATGACCACAAAAGCCACGGTTTCATAAAAGAGCGATGGCCGCACTTAAATCGTTAGATCTCCGTTGCGTTTCTGTTTCATTTTGACACACACAAAGACGCAGTGACTTGACTTGATTGTCATGGAAACCCTATTTTATGTGTAAGCTGTCTTCTCATTATAATATAGCCAATTTTTCGTGTGACTAAGTACAATGAAAACTTAAATCTAGCAATTTAAATCTTTGGACAGCGGGTTTTGACATAATGTCAAATAAGGCCGCTATCCCACTGGCGTTTTACGAGCGTTGACGTCAACGTCGCGTCATCGCGTAACAAGCATAAAACGTCCGCTGAACGTGACGTTAACGTCGCGCAGATGATACTATTGCCAACAAACGCGACGTTAACGTTAAGCAGACGCGACGTTGACGTCGCGTTCAGCGGACGTTTTATGCTTGTTACGCGATGACGCGACGTCAACGCTCGTAAAACGCCAGTGGGATAGCGGCCTAATGGTGTAAATGACAGATTTTCATGACGGTCGTTAAATATGAATGATGGAACCGCTTTTCTAGGAAACCAAAGCTTAAACATTCCATTTCCCCTAATTTAATTTAAACAAATGCTATAAGAGAGCCATTATTGCCATTATAGCGCAGACTGTCGAGAGATGCACTAGAGATTTTCTCGCGGAAACCACGGTTACTCAGCACGAAGAAATTCTTATCAATCAAATTCACCCAGTGTAGAAAAAATACTAAACTAACACTATCTGTTTCTAGGTAATAACAATTTTTAAAATAAACAAAAAATTTATATGGTCCATGATAAATACATAATATATCAACTAATATTCACTTCTCATTCTTACAGACATCTTCCCATTGAATTGGACAATAAATAAGCTCTGATGAAAATTTACAAAATGGACTCATTGACTTGAAGTCTTCATTCCAATCGCATAACAAAATAATATCTTTGACATAACAATTTCAGTTTTTAACACTAGTACTTATAAGATAAGTATTGAGATTAAAAATAGTTTCATCTCACACTTTCAGTAGTTTCAGGTAATTCGGTTTCATTTTGCTCAATGTGATGGCATCAAGCTCTGATATCCTGTGGATGCGGAGATGACTCTTCATGTTACCTCTTTGGGCGTACCCTCGCCCACAAATGGGACATTTGAATGGTGTCTCCCCTGTGTGCAACCGCATGTGTTCCTTTAGGTAATCCTCATGGTAGAAACTTGTATTGCAGACAGAACACTCCGCTGGCCTTAGACCTGAAATCAAGCACCCTTACATATTATAAATTGCAACATTTGTTGTCTGTCTGTTAGTACACACTTCTTTTTTATCTTAAAAACTTATATAATTTAGTTGTTTTCCAAAATTCATAAATATATTCCTTGACTGACAGACGGTTGTATTTTTTAAAATTGGTTTACAGAAACAAAGAAGGTTGCATAATAGGTATCACAGTTTATAAATCTAATTTAACATGTCTTTAACCGGTTGAATGCCATAATTACAGAAACATTTAAAAAGTAATTATGTCTCTCATGGCCTACATTCCGGTAAACAAAGAGTTATTCACGATTTGAAATATCTGACTTCAAGAGTGCAATATTTGGTATTACTAAAATATAAAACAATCAGATACTTTACCTGTATGAACAGATCTCTCATGAATAATAACAGATTTTGTACATTTGTATGTTTTATCACAGAATTTGCATGTAAACAACTTCTTAGGACGTGCTAGCTTATCATGTACGTTTCTGAAGTGACTCGTCAGCTCTCCTTTGAATGCAAAGCCTTGGCCACATGATGAGCAAATGAATTCTCTGTGGACCTCATGTTTTCTTTTTATATGTCTATTCAAATAATAATCTGAGACGCAAATTCGTGGACATTTTGGGCATTTAACGGGATTTTTAAAATGTACTTTTTTCTTGTGAATTTTAAGTTTGTCATTGCTTTGAAATACATCTCCACAAAGGTCACATAGTTTCTCTGTAGCAGCTTGCTTAACATTTGGTAATTTGATTTTAGTCTGAGGTCTAGGTTTTGGTTCTTTCATATCATTGCTGACTACTTTTCTTAAGGTTGTTTGCCCAATTTTCATGCTGGAATGAAAAAAAAAGTTTATTATTATCATTTACAAAATCATTTCAAGACTGACAATTCTGGTGAAGTTGTAAGAATCTTTTAAAACAATCATGAGAAAACAAATAACCTTTTCAGAAGTCATTCAAACTTAATTATAAATATATTACCACCATCTATCTCCATTCCACACACAGTTTCCTTCTAATATAGAAGATGCTATCTTGTTTGTTCTGTTGCCAGGTCGGGATTTGGCTTTTTGAGATCTCTGTTCCTTCTTAATGGGTTTGAGATGTTTGGGTTCCTTTTTAACTTTGGTTGGTTGGTTATCTTTTAACGGTAACAAGTCTTCATAATCGTCAAAGCCATCATCAGAGCGGACATTTGATTCTGTCTTTATTGTTTTTATATCTATTTCTACTTCAGTCATAGGGTCATTGCTAACATAGCTATAATCTTCCCTTTTTACAACCAACAAACCATTTTCTAATATCTTACAGGACTCCCTAAACTTATTAATAAAATTGCATAAAGTTTCTAATGTATTATTGCACATTGTACATATATGACGTGGTAATCCTGTGATGTCTTCTATCTGCAATTTACAATAAGAGCGCTTATTAGTAAAAAGCGATACAATTTCTGTGTTATAAATAAATCAGTCTAATACAAACTTTTTCACATTGTAAACAGGAAGCTAGTTTTGAGTGTATATTGTCTCCTATTTCTGACTTCTCAAATATTGGAAGTGTAGCTCCATCCTGTAGACATATCCTACACAAACTTGTTGAGCTTGTGTCGTCCATTGTAATACGTTTAAAGGATTCTAATAAGAATTCCTAAGGAATTACTCCACTCTTATAAGTTTGGTATTGTAAGAAATTGGAATGTATTCATGACAAATATGTACACGTAAACTTGCTTATTTATAAACTAAAATTAAAATTCCCAGCGCCTGGTGACATTTTCTGATTTTCGATGTTTTGTTTTTGACACAGTTTTTTGACGTTTTGTTTTTTTTTTGACAGTTGGGTGCCAGTCCACAGTGTAGTATATTCCCTAAAATTATGTTCCTTGCTCTGCGTTCCGAGTTGGGAAATAATCGATGTGAGCGTGCTTAAGAGCCCCTAACAATTTCGCGGACTAAAAACAGAAAAATCAGTTTTTTTCAGCGCAAATTTCTCAATATCCTTAAGTTATCTAGTTTTTTAAAAAATACACAAGTATTTATCACCTATCTATCTAGTAAGTCTACGAATTTAATTTTTGATAACTACTTAATATAAATTCCAAAAAATAAAAAACAAACACACGTTTTTACGTAATCACGAAACACCAAGTTTTTCGATTGCTTTTTTAGCTTACTGGTAGCAAATAACGATCTGAAAAAAAATCCTAAATACTAGGCATATAATATATTAGTAAGTCTACGATTTATTTTTTTTAAGTTTAATGTATTAGTACCTGTAAAAAAACTGTTAACTACGCTGAAAAATCCCAATAAAGTCATGTGCAAAACCGTCGTGTACGCGTAAGAATTTATTGAAAATAACAAAAAGTGTTAAATATTTTAAAATTTGAGATGTTTATCTACCAAACTCAATTTTTATATTTTTATTTTGACTACTAATTTAATTGTAGTAAAATATCTAAATAATGCCTTATAAACCGATGCGCTCGCTCGATACATTCAGTCGCGCCCAAAGGCTTCTAGACGACGGACCTGTGTCGCCTGTGACGTTCGCCGCTCCCGTCGTAATTCTTGAATCGCGAGTGATTTTGTACTACGCCTAAACAGTTTTGAGACTGTATGAATATTTATTTTTTTATGTCAATAGTGTGACACTTTGTGATTTGTTAATGTTATTCATACATATTAATGTTTTGTATTGTACTTTTGGATAAACAAAATAATGTTTCGTTTGAATAAAGCTATCTTCAATATTAAAGTAATTTTCCTCCATGCCCCGCTCGTTTTCTCCTTGTTCTATACAAATAAAGTGATTAGCTTTATAAAATAGGACAAAATGACTTGCTATATTATACTCTCATGGTCTGCGGTCTTATGGCGAGGGAATACTACAGACCTCCCCGTCGTTCTGTATTACGTAAACAATAACACGTGTAATTCGTTTCAGACGTACCTTATAATACGCTGGTCACACTTTAAATTTTGGTTTTACGAGTACTATAGTGAATGCCGTAATAGGTTACGATATTTTTATAGGGTACCTGAACATAACATGTCATAATCACAATAAAATCCATCCAGTATTACGCAATCTAGTAAGTAAAACTATGGAGTGCTAATAATAGCGGTTACGGACCAAGATTATTTGTTCCCGCTTCAACGCACACTACGATTATCAGTTTATAGTTCGAACTAGGGATGTTATGGATATGAAATTTCGGATACGGATTAATTACGGATATAGGAATGATTATTATACCGGATACGGATACGGATACGGATATGAAATTATTTCGGATTATCCGTTAGTTTCGGATAATTTCGGTTACGGTTATTAATTTTTTTAGGAATTTCAATAGTACAATACAAATAGTTAATAAAATAGTTTTATTTATATGTAACTATTTGGTAGGAATTACAATCAGTCTGTGAGTTATTACAGCTATTTAAATTAAAAATGAGTATAAATAAATGTTGAGTGTTATCTAATCTACCTAAAATGAAAATGTAATAATAAAATTATTACTTATACTTATTTAGTAATTTCGTATTCAAAGAAAATATTAAAATTAGATTTAAATTTAGAATGCACATTGCACATATTTATTTACTATGATTTAAGTTTAACATAACAATCATAGCTATCTTTATCTTGTGTCTCAATTAGGCTCCGCCCCTATCCGATATTATCCGAAACTTTTATTTCGGATTCGGTTACGGTTACGGATAATTTTTTATATCGGATATCCGATAGTTTCGGTTACGGTTACGGAGCTCCCTAACATCCCTGGTTCGAACGCACACAGACACACTGCGCTCCTATAATTACCTAATCTAATAGTGCGCCGAAATTGTTAGGGGCTCTTAAACCCGTACCGAATTAGCGTGAGCGCGATAACGATGTCCCGTGAATCGTCATAGATGACTTCATGACATGCGCCATCTTGCGATAACGCCGACCATGCCTTTTAATAATATCACCGTGAGCGCTGTCAAAAATGACAATGTGTGTGTGTATCCGTGTGGGTTTTGTTTTGAGTTTCATCATATCTTTAAATTAAACTAACGTGGCATTTTCGAAATTGTGCTTCTGGCTGACAGCCGCCACCTAACCAAAGAAGAAATGTGGTGTTTATAGAAAGAAATATTATAATAATATTAATATCATGTTTACATTGAGTAAGCACTGCGCGTTCACACTAGCGTTCCGAATTGTTGACAGCCCTCAGCTGTCATAATCATAATATCTAACAATAAATCGGAACGCATGTGAGATGATGTGAGTGTTGTGAGCGATTAGCTAATTCGTAATGCAGCCTGGGTGTCGCATGGAAATGCGTTATTCAGACAGAGGTGGAATTGTTGAACAATTTTCATCATTCTGAAAGGATGTAAATTTTCCCGAACCTGTATCAAGCTTTTTTCGTAAAGCATCAATGGCTAAAGCCTTTCATACACGATCCATCTGGCTGTACGTCCCGCTAAGGTCATGAACGACGCATGACGATAAACGACGAATAGGTTCGACGATTATTATTTACTTGATGGATTTGCATGAACAATTTTGCATCAAGCGAGCGTCCCACCACCGCGAACGCCGTGCACATAGACAGTGAATAACGCGGACGTACAGACGCCAGCACATCAAGCTACCCGAAACTGACAAATTTTCCCAATCAACTTTGAACCTTATGCTTTAGAGATAAAGTTGAAAATCTATTAAAGAAATCTGACAGATTGTGGTAGGTTGATGTGCTGGCGTCCGTACATACGTCCGTAATAAACTCGATATATGTATAGCAGTATTACCGATTCTAATGATTATAATTCTGAAAAAACATATTTGTTACGGTCGCGAATCATATTCTAATCAACGTACAACTTAATTCTAACCAACAAATTGCAAAAAACGTAAGAAAATTTGAATTTCGCGGGCTACCTTAGCGCTTCATTTAAACGCTATTTAGTCTTCAGCTCGCGTGCATAATAATTTACCATCTATTTGTAATTGAAATAATTACTGAGCGCACAGGATATACAATAAAGGCAGCTTTTATGAATTTGTCGAATTTCCAATCTTCTAAATAAACAACAGAGTTTTAGTAACCTACTTCGAGGTTTTTATTGTAAGACAAATAACGATTGTTGTTAGTTAATTTATACAAGAATTTTTCATTAATTTTACTTTCATACAATTTATCAAAATCGATTAAAATGTTTGCTATAAAATCGCCTCAAATTGTCATTTTCATTGAGCGAGATCACAAGACCTTTCATAGACAATATTTGATCACTTATCTTCTGTCATCAGGTGATTTAGGTTTGGGAGTAAAAAAGTCCTGAAAAAGGGATAAAGCGCCAAATATTTTCCTAAATCAATATGTCTGGAAAAGATAGATTAGCGATTTTCCCTTCTCGGGGGTAAGTTATGTTTTGAATAATGACTTTTAGTCAATTTATAATTGTGTTAACTTTTGCGTTCCATTTACGCCTAGCTCACGATGTAATTTGTCCTGGTTGTAGTGCTCAGATGTTAATAAAGGCACGTCTGGCTGGTGCACAAAAAGGTCATGGTCTCCTGAAGAAGAAGGCTGACGCCCTCCAAGTGAGGTTCCGTATGATTCTGAGCAAAATTATTGAGGTGAGTGAATTTAATTTTTTTTATTTGCTGTCGTGATTACCTCTTCAAAACATGAATCAGTGTTGAAAATCTATTCAGATAAAATAATAAACTTTTCGTCGATGTTAGATCATTGTACTGCACAGTTTAATTTTCTGTGAAACTTTGGCTACCTCCTTTGATCCGATTATATATGATAAAAAAGCTCTAGGGCTTGCTTACAAAAGAAATTAAACATTATTCATTTGAATTTCATGCTATTTACAGACAAAAACCCTTATGGGTGAGGTGATGAAGGAAGCAGCTTTCTCATTGGCCGAGGCCAAGTTCACAACTGGAGACTTCAACCAGGTGGTTCTGCAAAACGTAACCAAGGCTCAGATCAAGATCCGCTCAAAGAAAGACAATGTTGCTGGTTGGTAAAATAATTCTATTTGAATTTAGAAACCAGCCAGTACATACTGCATTGCTTATTCCCTTGACCTAAATAAAAAAAAATGCTTTATTGCAGAGGTTTCAAGCTATGGATGAATTTATGAAACAAGTTTTTCTGATCTGTGATGTAATAATGGTGAACAGCTGATTGATTTTTACTGTATAAAGAGTAGCAATCACTGAATTTATTAGTTTTGTTTTTATAAGCTACAATTTAGTTTATGTAACATAGTCCATTGAATGTAATTTGACATAGCAAAGTGATATAAAGCTCTTGTGATCAAAAATATACCATTAAATTGTATTCTCAAATAGAAATTGTTCATAAAGAATGATGGGCATTTTTGTATGGAGCCTGGCCTGATGTCCAATAGAGTTCTAATGAGATCCACAAATGACAGCCGGTACCACTGGCTTAACGTGCTTTCCGAGGCACGGAGGGGTCTTGGTATTTAAAAATGGTCACCCATCCAGGGACCAACTGCGGCAAGTCCAGCTTAGCCTGATCGATCGACCCATGTGGCTTTTATTACTTAGCCATAAGCCCCCCTCAATGTTAAGAGTAATAACTAATATTATTGAGAACTGCAGTGAACGTTAGCATCATAAACTAATATGTTTACTTGGTACTTGCAGGTCTGATATCTCTTTAATCCGGTATTTCACAGCCTTCTGCTCATAATGAAAATTGATGCTTTTGATAAAAACTTTTACTTGTTGTATGTGGTTTTTATTGGACATCTTGGCAAAAACGCCTATCATTCTTTGTTTGCATTTCATCAATAATTACTGTTCATCTTAGTAATATACTACTCTATAATATTAGACTATTACTCATCTTGAAATCATCAAATCGGTCTATTGCTTTCCTCTCCCATATTATGACCTTTCGTGCCAATATCTTAACACCTATTTGTAATTAGATTATCTCTCAAGTATCTTTTATTTTTCCCTTTTGACATGAATTATAAATGATAATTTCTATGCATAAATAAAACGTCAGTTTATAATTTACATCTTATTCTCTGTTTCAAGGTGTAACACTTCCAATCTTCGAGTCTTACACGGACGGTACTGACACATACGAGCTGGCCGGTCTGGCCAGAGGTGGTCAGCAGCTGACCAAGCTCAAGAAGAACTTCCAGAGTGCCGTCAAACTGTTGGTTGAGTTGGCCTCCCTGCAGACGTCGTTTGTGACCCTTGATGAGGTCATCAAGATCACCAACAGGCGTGTCAATGCTATTGAGCATGGTGAGTTGGGAGATGACTGTTTCCTCATGTATTTTTATGGTTAAATGTTGCATTTTGGCTGTTAAGGTAAAAATATTATATACCAGCTGAATTAGGAAAATTTATTGTTTTGAGAAAAGGAATGGAATGCAAAGAATCTTAAATGGGGTTAGTAAAAAAACAAAAAAATGCAAAAACTTCGCCTTTTTTGTATAGGGAGTGGGCTCAAATAATTAATAGAAATAGAGGGCCACTTGCTAAGATCTTTACATAATTTCTTTGTCCATGTTATAGAGGTGTGAATTATGTTCAGAAGGTTGCGTGTTCAGATCTCGTTGGGGTTACCAGTATAGAGGATGAGGAACAGAGTGTAAAGTTCACTGTGCTCCATACAAAAGGGATGATCCTCTAACCAGACGGGTGTTGTATCTGGTTGGCTATTGCCCAAAGATTGATGTCTGGACATCATATGTATATAATATGCTAGTCGCGTTGTAAACTGCTTGCGCGATGTAGGATTTTTGCGTAACGACAGTATGATGCGTAGTTAGTATGTGGCGATGTAGATGTCGCCACTGGCATATGCTTATTTTAATTGCAAAGCATAATTATTATATTGAGTTGCTTTTTGTTCCAAGTTATTCTAAACTATATTCGGGCTACTTGCTTTAATGTTGATTGAGTTTATAGACTTTTAATAATTATGAATATCCATATCTTACTGATAAGAAAATATGTGGTTTCTTAAACTATACCTACTGATAAGGTATTTTACAACAAAAGTTGGTATGTAGCTAGAATAGTCTTTATGTTGTCACCTAGGGAACATCACTTCTTTAATGGATACCAAGAATAAGATAACAAAAAAATAAGATTGTAGTAAAATTTAACTACATTACCTTACGCTACATACAGAACTATTTAAGAATTAAATTTCTTGTAAATAAGCGTTATCACCCTTCAGTACGAGCGTGAGTTCATTATATAGTTTATTTTATTCAGGAAACTTAGTTAACATAATACCTACATAAAAAAAACCATCCTAAAAAGTACGATTAGGGGCCTTACTAATTAAGTATCGTTATTACTCTAATTGATTAAAATGGGAAATTATATTACACAGTAAAAGGAAAACAGTCTTGTTACTAAGTAATTAGGTATAATTAAATCGCGTTTTTCCACAGACCCTGAGGCCTCGATATTAATAAAATAATGATCAAAATCCTTGCGGACTTTAAAAGAATAGTCTTGGTAATAAAATAGATGTATCATGCATGGCCATAATGAAGATTTGTCTCTACAAATGCAGAACTGTGGATTACGTTAGTAGTAATAAATAAGTTAATGGTATTAACAGTAATACCACATTCACTTTATTCCTTTATTAGTTAAAAATCAACTAGTTTGAATATAATTCCAGTAATTATCCCTCGATTGGAGCGTACTCTGGCGTACATCATCTCAGAGTTGGACGAGTTGGAGCGTGAGGAGTTCTACCGGCTGAAGAAGATCCAGGACAAGAAGAAGATCATCAAGGACAAGGCTGAAGCGGTGAGTTTGTTACTTTTTTTTAACAATTCAAATACCTATTTTTCAAATTCCTCGCAGGCCCCATCCCCTTTTAAATTATCAGCTAGCCACGCCAATATACCAACAATCTAAAAAAAAAAAATCGGATCTCTCGCCAATCTCTATAGAAGTGTATATGTCACGGCTAATAGCCGAAGTGCGGCTACATCTAGTTTTAGCCGGATACAACTAGGTGCAGTCGGCCACATGCGGTTCGTGTGTATTTCGGGAGGCGACGTAGGATGCACGAGCGAGCGAAGGGCACCCCGAGGTAAGGTTTGGTTAAAACTAGGTGTAGCCGGCCGCAATTCGACTATTAGCCGTAACATATATAAAAGTAATGATCCAATGATCGAATTTTGATAGAACTTCCTTCATAATATTATATTACTGTCGTGAGCCATCAAACAGCATTATGTAATCTAGTAAAAATTATCTAACGTTGTCTCTAAAGTTATCATCGCAACTGCAAACTCCTTTGTGTCTCTGACCTAGATTAGAGTCAAGAGCAAACCCATTTCGAATAAAAAAAAAAAGATAGTTTCCTTATAATAGATAATAGACCTGTTCTGCTTGTATGTCTTGTTATTAAAAAAAAACTAGCGACCCACCCCTGCTTCGCACGTTTTTTTACGACTTGACAAAACATCGAGATTTCTTTGTTATATTTATGTTTTATACACAAACCTTCCGGAATAAATTTTCTAAATCATCGTGAAAATTGCATAAAAATCTGTTGCGTAATTTAGGAGAACAACGCTGTCACACAGACAGCCACAAAAGCGACTTTAATTTTTAGAAGAATACCTCTGAAGGTGTTGGTATTGGTAGACGTGTTTAGTGCACCTACATGTCGCCAGTAATGTTAAGAAGAAACACGTAGGAATTAATGAACATATAATTGTTGTCCACAGCGTAAACAGAAGATGTTGGCTGCCGGTCTGGATCTCGCCGACTCCGCGAACTTGCTGGATGAAGGCGACGAAGACCTGCTGTTCTAAGCCATCGCTGACTATAGTAGACACTCATATATCTAGCCAGTTGTTAGTAGTGTGCAGTCAGGTCAGCCCCAAACCTTGGAGCCAACATCTAAGCCCAACACAAATGTATGAGCAATTGTTTGCCCAATTTTTTTGATGCCATTAATTTGGTACTCTTTTCAGTAAGCTGTTTCCAAACTTGACTGCATGAATTATATAAGTAAAAATGATATTACAGTGTTCATTACCTACGTTGTAAATACAGTATTGTTGTATCACTGTTAAATATGTACTATGTGCTGTTAAAATCTACTATTTCACACGTTACGGTTTAAAACGGCTTTAAATGATTTAAGTTAGGATTGGCCGTTTGCTTAGGTGTTGTCGTATGTAAGCATTCCACCAAGTTTCGATTTTGTTTTTATTTTTCAAAGCTTTTTTAAACGCTGTATGTAGCATAAAATCAGTATAAGTACACCTATTAAGTATTTATGGTTTTTGAATTGTTGTTTGGTAACTTAACTAAATATATTTTAAGTAAGCAATCAATCATGTAAATACAAGTTTGTGAAGCGAATTATATTATTATTATTATTGAATTTTTGAGTTTAATTTACTGTAGATAATCTTTATAGCTGTAGTCTTAATTAAACTGACTGCATAATCAAAATTTCAAAGGACAAGACACTAATACGTTAGTAGACCATGCTAAGGGCCGATTTTTCCAAAAACAGATAATTTTATCTGAGGAATAATTTCGAATGTGACAGTTCTTCCATACAATATCTGTCAGACGTCAATTTTATACCACAAATAAAAATTATCTGTCGATTGAAAAATCAGCTCATATTTCGTGCCTCCATCATCATTTGCCTTTGGGTAGGCCAATTTATAAGTAATTGGCCTACCCAAAGGCAAATGATACACTTATAATATCATTGCTCATAGGGTACTTACGCAGCGCACTGACAGGTGGCTTGCTTAGTGCTTAGAGCCTAGCGAGTAACGAAGTGAAACGATCGCTCTAGAAATTTCGCAACCGACCGCACTGCGCTTGGCGCCTTCGTTAGCTAGTACGCTAGAGTATCGAAAGATGCTAAGTGACCACCCACCATCTGTCAGTGCGTATGTTGCCTAAGAGATAATCAGGGTTTATAAAGATAAAAAGCCCATTGACATAGAAAAATTATGTAATACATTGTACATTAAGCGTTACAATCGTGTTTTGGAAGCAAGGAAAAATTTGTTGCCGCGTTTCTTCAACAAGCCAAAGTCTACAGCGCATCTCATCATCGTCCCAATAGACTTGCCGGTGTTCTTCGGGTTATCCATCACTTTGTAATGTTTCTTCAGGAACCCAATCACTCTTCTCGAAGTTAAGCCATTGTGTGCAGGGAGGTTGTGGAATGCCCATAGCACTATCGCCGCTGGATTAGACTTCTTTAGTCCTGATTTGATTCTGTTGTAAGCATGGCTCTCGTTAACTTTTTTAAGTCCTGGTTTTCTGTAGCAAGCATGGGTCCTACTCCTGACGATGGTCGTCTCGCTGCAAGTCAAACATTGTGAGCATAAAGAGCTTGGCGACATACATCTTGCATACTTCATTGTAGATTGCGATAATTAATACAGTGATTTCATAACTTTCCCTACTTATTTTTTTTTGGTGTTTTTTTTGGAATCCTTGAGCCCGGTTGACAAAATGTGTTTTTGACGTACGTTTGACATGAACGAGAAAAGTAAACTGACAACAGTACAGTTTTTTTTCAATTCAGCGAAGGAGATCATAGCTTTGATGGTAGTGGCCATGTTTTTTTACGTTAGGTAAATGTTTCACGACCATTATGTAAATTACCCACAGAATTACCAATGTGTTAAGAAAGTGTAAGTATATGTATGAGTGTCACAGAAGACCTCTATGGTAGGTGCAGTTAAACCAGGAAAGCTATGCGTTTCGGTAATCTTCGTGCTTCCGAACTAGCTCGAACGTCGCGCCGCATAGTAACTGCCCACAGAGGCACATCTTGTAAGCTTTAAGTATCTATCATTGCGCGTTTGTATGAAGTTTTCTCTCTGTCGGCTTATCTACCGCACAGGTAACCTACTCCAACCGCATCTCGTCATCTATTACCTAGGTACCTACTGAAAAGTATTTTGGAAATAGTATATATAGAGTTTTGAAAAGTATTTTGGAAGTGCATAAAGTTTAATCTGTAATTGTTTAACTAAGTATAGTAATACTAAATATGCAAGTACTTCCATAGTTATAACAGCTATTTGATCTTATAATCGTGCGTTAGTATTTCTGAAGATAGACGATCTTTCCTGGGAAATCTGTAGGTTAATAAGTACCTACTCTTGGCACAGTGCGCCGTGCGGGCTACGTCGTAGCACGAAGTAAAAAATACAGACGTAGTCGCGCTGCGTATGAGTGGAGAGGGCACAACCCAAATCGAAAATAAAACCGGTATTTTTATACAATCGATTTAACTTAATACAAAAACCATTCGCCCAATTACCTATAACACCTTATCCCTGTATTTATGCGAAAATCCTAAATAAAAACATAAACTCACAATGATTGTAATCCCAAAATACACACGCTCGACACGAACACAAACCTATGACACGTGCGAAACACGAGATCATAATATCTAACATGCAAACGGCCTAAGTTAGATTACCGAGAGTAAACAGGGCAATGTATGTGCTGCTACCGAATGCAATGATCCTTGTTTGTAGTGACGTCATAAAAGGAATGGTAAGGAGATCTGCATAATGAACGCTAGCAGAAGTTGTCCTACTACTGAATGAAAAATGCTGCAGAAAAGTCCTTCATTGTCAAGTGCGTAGTAGATTTTAGGCCTTTAGGGATAGTACCTAAGCACGAAAATGTTTATCTATAACTGAAAATATGATCAGGAACTGATACAGGAAGTTGGATAGCTTAGGTAGGAAAAACATTGCGATGAACATAACGAAAAATAAAAATATCTAATGGCCTCAAGACATGGTAAACTATCTCACTAAATTATTTTCAATTGTCCAAGCTAAACGAAGAAAACTGTTAACTTTCACTGCAATAAAAATTACTATCACACTGACAAAGCCCAGAGAGTAATTAACGATTAGTTAAGCATCTAAATTATCTAATTCCCAACGGAGAGAGGTCCATGCCTAGTCGACCGACCGATCGCCAGACAAGTCGGAACGTCGCACTCGGGCCACGAAAGGCACATATCCGGTAACCGGGGGTGAATTATTGCAACTTCATTTACTATGACGCTCTGGCGTATTTTGTGAGATGAATGTAGAACAGGCGTTTGTGCTGTATGGAAACGGTGAAAGTATAGTGACGTCATTATGTTGTATTTTAATAGACATCTAGGTGTTGGTAATTCGTTACGTCATTAGATTGATAGTGGTGTTAAATAATGTGTGTTTAATCATGTTTATAATGCTGGTAGATGTAGGACCTAACGTAGTAGGTACGGTATAGTTGCAATATGTGGAGGGCGATTTGTGCAACTTCCTTTGTTTCAGAAGATCTTTGTCCACGCTCTGCACGCACGCAGCACACATGCAATGAGGGTTTTCGTGAAAATTTACGACACCAGTTGGCACCACTGTGACAAGAGGTCTTCCAATATAAAATATATGATGACGTTCATCATTCGATTCATTCATTCGTTCATCATTCAGTCATGACTAAAGAAAATATAGGCTCTTTGACAGATGCCTGGACCTGACGTGTCAGTGCTGACACCTAGCGAACGTCATTTCAGAAAACCCTCATTAAAGGATGTTTTTCTCATAACATTAAACATCCCATGAAGTCTAAAAGTACAGATAGGTAGGTAAGGCCGAAGCCTGCCGGGTCAGCGGGATTGTCCGAAAGGGTTACCGCTGGCCCGGAACATAAAGGGCTAAGGAAGGAATACGGGTGGGTTTTAGTCAGTAAGAGTCTGACACTCCCTTCCGCTCCACCCAGAGCGGGAGGAGTCATTTGATGATTTCCCAACCTGAAAAAAAAAAAGATAGGTAGGTAGAATAGTGGTACGGTCGCCTGCAGAGAAAACGGACCCCCCCCGCCTTTAAGCAGTGAGCGTTGAGGGGTCCGTTTTATCTGCAGGCGACTGTACCTATTGATCTTGATGAAGTTACATACTTACTTATACAGGGTCAAAATTAATATAGCTAGCGAAACTACACAGACGAGACCTGACATGAAAAAAAATTGGTCATTTTTTTGGGGTTAAAGGCCAGCAGGACTTCAGAAAATCTTTTTCGTTTGGATGGATGTCAATCAATATTTTAAGAACGATAAATACAATTTTAATATGTACTTCAAGTAACTACAGTGTCTGCGGACGTTAGTCCCAACTAAGGCTGCCATATCCTAAATTACAAACCCCGGATAAAAACCTCAGAAACCCCGGACATTTGAGTGAAATAAAGACTTTTCCGGGGTCAACCTGAAAAAAAAAAACTTAAACCTCAACAATACAAATGAAACGCTTAATTTACTAATCAATTATACACTCTTCTCTGTGTGAGAGGTATTCTGAATAATTAGGAACGCTCTTCTTTTTGGCATCAATGAAAGTAAAAATTGTAAATCAAAAGCAAATTATGAATTGTCAACGCACGGGTTACACGGGGTATACATATATGCCGCGCGGCGAATTTTTAACTATGATTTATGCTTTAATTTATTGCAAATCATTTAAAGTCAGATTTGCCTTAACATAGAAAGTGTCCGGGTAAAACTCGGGCACTATATAAAACCCCGCCCGGACGCTCCCCGGACGCCCTCTAAACTAGGAGAAATCCGGGGAAACCCGGACGGATGGCAGCCCTAGTCCCAACAAATATTATAACCAAATATAGGTACTTATTTTTGCACGACGCATGCAAACATTAGAGAGTGATTCACGAGTTTCACGAGCGAAAAAAATGTTTTGCCTCCTTTCTCCAACTGTTTCTATTGTTATACTCCTGCTAGCACACAAAACCTACTTAATTTATATACTATTGTATAGATAATTTAATGGAGATTAATTCTGTACTTTTCAAAAATTGATTTAATGCAGTAGAAACGAAAAAACATCAAAATATTTAAAAAAAAAATCCCGTCAATCAAGTGTGAAACCTGAAAACTTGTAGCTTGCGAAAAAATCAATTGAGTATTTTTTTTATACCTTGCAAACAGTAAATTATAATTATAACTAAATAATTTGCATAATTGTCATCATTATTGTATAATATAAATTATATAATATCATATATTGTTAGATAATTTTGTGTAAAGCGTATGTCGTGAGCCGTTAAAATTCAAGTAGTTGTTCCGGGTCTGGCTGTTTGTGTATTAAATGTTTGTAAACGCACCGACAATACAAGAAAAATTCCTAGAGTAGGGCAACGTTTAAAAAAAAACTACAGTCACAGAATAAAGTACAAGTCCACAGTGTTAGCCTCATAGTGCCTAAACTATAATGAGTTAATGTGACTTAGGGTAAGCGCATTTTGTTTATTGTTTCATTGGTAAATAAAGATATTTGAAAATGAAATAAAAACGAATTAATTGAGTCATTTTTTTTAATATAATAGATTCTTAGAAGAAACATTATTGACATGCTCTAAGATTATTGAAAATGGCTCTTTATTCAAAGTACTTAGTTTAATTATAATTAATAAAAACTAACTAATATAATGGACTATGTTTTTTATACGATCAAATGAGCATTAAAGCTCCTACAAACAGGCGCGATACGCGATATAATCGCGCGCGACACAAAGGCACCGCTCGTTGCGCGACTTTAGGTGCCTTTGTGTCGCGTGTCGTGTCGCGCCTGTTTGAAGGAGCCTTTATGGGTCGTGCACTTTTGGTATTCCAATTTTTTTTTTCGTTTTGTTTAGATATCGATCACGTCTGCGGAATTTCGCTAGCTAATAGCTAATTTAATTTGAGCCTGCATAAGTGGTAGATCTGTATCAGTTAGTACCTAAACAATTCAAATTATCTAACTATGAAATATTTAATCTTAGACGGAGAAAAAGATTTCCTTTTCAAACAACTACCGAATTAAATTGGATCTCTTAAATATTTGCGAAATAACTGAACAGGTAGGCCTCGGCATTGATCAAACGACTTTGTTCTAGACGTGAAAGAGAAGTGACAAAGTGATTAAATTCAGCGAATGTTTTGTCGTATTACAGCGAGGGATGCTTGACTGCTCAGTCGTGATTTTTTAAAATGTTTTTGTAAGTATAATAATTTTTTGGTAGTTGTTCTCGTTTTTAACAATGGATTGCAAACGTTGACATTTTTGGTATAACTTAATTATACCATGTAAACTATAATAAAATAATAAATATACCTGCAGTCGAAAAATTCACATGAAAAAAAAAAGGAATTTTTGCAAACGTGAGGTTTGCTACAAACATATCTAGGTATGGACGCAACGAGAGATAATGTTTTTGTGGTTCATTCTTTTATTTTGGTCGTTCCTTCAATATTTACGTGAATTCAAGAGTATGGACAATTGGTCACCCATAGACAAAACAACAATGGACCTCCGAGTGTCCATAGTTTCATAGTAGGTACAGACGCCAGCACATGAAGCTACCCGAAACTGTCAAATTTTCCCAATCAACTTTGAATCTTATGTGTTAGCAATAAAGTTGAAAATTTAATAAAGATATTTGACAGATCGTAGAAGCATGGTGTGCTGGCGTCTGTACCTACACAAATAAGACGCATTACCTACTACTAAGTAGCCTAAGTACTTAGAACTATTTATTAGCTCATAAACTTACCTATGTGAGTGTCCTAATGTGTTGGCAATTTTTCAATGAAAGACGAAAATCTTTGCTTTCACTATTTAGGTACCTATATAGGTACTAGGTATTACATAATATTAAAGAGAGATCTACGACGTAACAGAACTATGAAATAAAAGTTGACGCAACAGGAAATAAAGTGAAAAGTTTCAGAAAGAAAATCGGTACGTTTCGCAGTAACCATTGAACACATTTTATCGGTAATGTACCAAAGGTAAGCGAATTACAAGGATCCTGGATGAGAAGCTGAGATGAAAAGTTTAATATTTACAAAATAAAGCAGGTGGGCACACTGGGTAGGTATTTGTGCTGCCAGACAGCCAGAGTACGGTAGATACATGTTCAAGATTCAGTGTCATATAACTTGGTTTAAATTAGAATTCCTTGTATTTATATAATACTAGCGACCCGCCCCGGCTTCGCACGGAAACATTATTATTATTATACATATAAACCTTCCTCTTGAATCACTCTATCTATTAAAAAAAACCGCATCAAAATCCGTTGCGTAGTTTCAAAGATTTAAGCATACAAAGGGACATAGGGACAGAGAAAGCGACTTTGTTTTATACTATGTAGTGATAGTGATACTTAGGAAGAAAGAATTAAAGTAGGTAACGAAGTAATTTTCATTTCAAAGATTTTTCATTTTATTTAGTAGGTATGTTTTTGCAAACCACTATTGTATTGGGATCATCCTATAAAGATAGTGTGTGTAAGTTTAATAAATAAATAAATAAATTTGTATAACGAAAAAATTATATGTACTTGGAAAGGGGTGGCTTAAAAGCATTGATTGTTCAATGATCGTAATCTCTTTTGATTTTTGGCAAGTCATCATCATCCTTGTCTAACCCTTATCGCAATTTATTTAGGGTCTGTCTACAGCCGCTATATCTCTGTCAGTATCAGCCTTCTTTGTTTGATTCCTTCCATGCATTGACCTGTATTATACAAGTACGCCTTTTATCTTCCAAACATTCTATATTATTATATCTTGTCTTTGGTTTGAGTTTTGACCCTGTTAAGTTTATTTCGTTGTCAGACCTATGTGCAAAATTCTAACGTTATTGCGTCACTTCAAAATTCGAACGCTATCGACATCGAGGTCAGAGTCCGGAGTAGAATGAGGTTCGAATTTCACAGAAAAGTAATAAGTATAGCTAGGTACAGATCTCTTTTTACCGACTTCAAAAAAAGGAGGTTATCAATTCGATACGTATGTATGTATGTAATATTATATTATTGGAATTGCATTATATTCACATAAATGACAATTTATTAGGGCTTCCAAACAAATATACAAAATTTTATAGACGTAATAGTATGTCGACGTACGACGTATGTCGTATGTCGGTTTAATTTTAAAAAATTAAAGCGAAATTCCTACTTTCCTCTAAAAATTTCGAAAATGTATGTTTATGAACTTTATCATTTATTTAGCTAAATAAGTATGCGGGCAAAAAATTAGAACTTTATAATTTACTTAGATAAGAGTATTTGTGCCAAGTTTTAAGTTCAAATTTATTTATACCATTTTTTTGAGATAATCAAGCCTCTCACTTTTTACTTCGAAAATTAAGGACTTTCCATACACAACTTCATCCCTCTTTTAAACCCTTCGGAAGTGGAATTATTATCACAAACGCTGAGACACGTATAAATTAATTTCCAATGGTCAGCCTAAACTCAAAATTTGAAGATCCTAATTTCAAAACTGATGGACTTTCATATAAACTTCCATCCCCTATTTTACCCCTTTAGGGGTGG
Source organism: Luperina testacea (assembly GCA_927399505.1). NCBI lineage: Eukaryota > Metazoa > Arthropoda > Insecta > Lepidoptera > Noctuidae > Luperina > Luperina testacea. The sequence continues at coordinate 7,101,947 of OV656768.1, read as the reverse complement.
AATTCCCAAAAATCCTTTCTTAGTGGATACTTACTCTTTACAAAGAACACACCCTCCAAGTTTGGGCTGTGTGTTGATATATCACCCAGTCAGTCAGTCAGTTTAACATTTTATGTAGGTACGAAATATATAGATAGATATAGATTGAAGCTTTCACCTTTTAAAAATGTGAGTTTCAAAAATATTCAGAAGGTACGAATTCAGTAAAATTGTTTCATTTTTCGGAGCATACAGCGTCGATATCAAACGAAATAACAAGTCGAAAACAGCAATTCCTGGGAATTCACAGTGTGCTTTAAATTTCAATCAGCTGGATTTGAACGAAATATTTGAGGCGTACCTACAGTTTTCGGTTCAGTCGTATGTCAGTTTTAACGAACGCTAAGAAGAATATGGTTTTCGTTCTCTTCTTTATCGCATTCATATGCGGTTTCAGATATTTCACCTCTCTGAAATGAAATGAAATAGTTTATTCTGTAAATAGGATGTCGGAATCACTTTTACATTTCACTTTTTTTTTGTTTTATTTGTTCTGTCCCTCTTATTGGCAAGTGATATCGCGGCAGGCCCAGACGGAGATGGCGGGGTAAGTTGGACTCCTTCAACAAGAACTTGGGGCCTAAAAAGGCAACTTTGGCAGAATCCTAAAAGGATAACGTTATGAATTTATGAATCAAAATATGGCGAAGACACTCCCTGTTTTTCTTTTTTTCGCTGCACTACGTAGGTATAATCAGAGATAGGGATTGAATTTGGAATGGATTGATTAGTATTTTAGCACAGACAAAAAAAATAACTGAAAAACCCTTCATCAATGGGATTTCATTCGATTAACTTAACAGTTAACTGTCCATTACGATTCATGTTGTTGTTGTTCATGTTATTGTTGTTGTGTTTGTTTTTTCATGTTATCCTTTTATGATTTGCCAAAGTGGCCTTTTTAGGCCCACTGGTCCTTAGCAGCTTTAGACAGAGAGAAGCGGAAAGAGAGTATGGAGGCCTTTGCCGTGCAGTCGGACATTACAGGCAATGATAATAAATATTTAATAATAATTATTTAATAATAATATTCTGTCCCACTGCTGGTCAAAGGTCTTCCCTAAGTTCTTCCAGGACTTTTTCCCGCGCCAGTTATGTCACATTAAAAAAAATATCAGATACTGTCAACATTTCCTATTTGACTACCCCTGAAAAGAAATGGAGAAAGAAACTCAAGGGTGAAAGTCTCTCTGCTACATGATAATATATTTTTTCCCATATAAAATAGCATCATTAATTAATGAATCATGAATGGGATGAATTAGATTTAATGTCATCACTCATCGGGAACCGCAGCAAATAAAGAGGCGAGCTTCGATAAACAGTCATAATACTTTAATATGCATAACGAACTTCGCTTCCCTGAAATTAGCTCCATTTCAACGTACCTCGCTTCACTTGTTTGAAAGAGTTTCTTCAATGCACATACAAATCTTACAATGAACGTCGAACTGTAGAATATATCGGGAATGACATGAAAACGTCACTAGAACTGGCTGTATGTATTACCTAACAAGATACTACGAGAAGCATTACACAGAATAATTTAGTCATAGGCACGTTCTGCAAAATGTAATGCCAGTCTGCAATATTTCCAGATGCTCTAGACTCGATTCATATGAAAACTCCTAAGTATTCCAAAGGGTTTCACACTAAAAGGGTTCCCATATTATACGAACGGCGTAAAACTAGTCGTAAACGGTAAACACTCTGAACCAGGAGTAATGGTAAGGTCATAGCGAAAATTTCTCGTGAACGAAGATGTTTCGTGGTAAAGGAATATTTCCAGTCGGTAGAGTGAGGGGTGAGGGCGGGGAGTGGAGGCGCGTTGCGGGGGGGTCGCCGAGGGTGGATGTTTGGAGTGTTGTTCCCTGTAAACGTCAAGAGCAATCACCGTCGGAATGAAACTGAAGATAGATTTGAGGTAAGCCCGGTGTAAAAACCAGAAATAATCGGTAATGACCAGTTTTTGTCGCCTCGCTTCTGACTTACTTAAATGTTTTCATGCCTAACGAAAGTGGTTTTTTTGCCTTTGGGCAAATAGTTAAGTGAAAATAATAGACATTGTCTTGTCCAAACTACAAGTCTTTGAGAAACTTTTTTGCGAAACATTTACACCTATGTACGTACATGTCCATATAAATATTTGGGACCATGTTGTGCTCCATGCACCATAATAGCTTATAATAGAATGTAATTAGGTACACACGACGAGATATCAAGCTATGCATGGCCAGTTTTAGCTGACCTCGCATTGTAGGCTTTTCGTACAATGAGAAGTCGGTTTATACTGGAAATGTACAGTTTGATATGTCGTCGTGCGTAAGTACGCACGACGACATATCAAACTGTACATTTAACTTTTTTTTTTTTAAAGTCCATTACATAGCCTTAAGTAAGTACTTAAGGCTATGTAATGGACTTTAAAAAAAAAAAGTTAAATGTTAAGACGCATGCAGTTTAAAGATACATACGAGTAAGTTAAGTGGCCTATGGCTTATGGGAAAATTGCAGATAACATTTTCTCTCCCATCATTCGTGTTTGCATGATATCTATGAACGCATGCATGAAAAATTACAACTTGGTTGATTCTTGAAGGGCCCTTCTTTCAAAGATTTACATTCGATGGAAGGGTAGAAGTGTGTGCGTTAATATATTGTAATGTACCTACTTAGAACGAACGAAATGAACTCAACTCAATTTTAGCACCATTTCCTACAAATAGAGTTTCCTTTGGGATATATATTTTAATTCTAAGGCAATTACATTATTGTAATAAGACACTAGCGACCCGCCCCCGCTTCGCACGGCTTACACGACTTGACAAAACATAGAAAATGGTTTATGATAATTAGATAAGTAAGTTTAATATTAATGTAAGTATAAACCTTGCGGAATAAATTCTCATAAGGATGTTGAAAACCGCATCAAAACGTTGTTTATCTAAACTGCGCTGCTGTATCTATTTATTAGATACGAAAAGCGACTTTAATTTATATTTATTTGTTTTATTATTTATGTAGACACAGTAAAATACACAGGGATACGACATAATTATAATTTGATTTACAAAGGTACAATATAATAATTAGTTTAGTAGAAGAAGATTGATTCCACTGCTCCTTTTTAGATGACTTTCCAAATTCAATATTTATGCTCTACCCATTTTGTCTCTGCATCACACCCCAGTTCGCCTTTGTATAGTATTTTTATTATTTGTGCAATGCTTGTGCATAAATTTTAATAAATAATAAATAAATTATATTATAACATAACCTCGATAGCTACGCAAGTACGCACCGTATCTAAATTCCTAATTCGAATTTCGTTTCGCTACACAGTTTTTTTAACAATATGGCGTCTTAAAAATGAATATCCGTCGTAATTTAGAAAGTTGGGAGCTTTAATCCCGAGACTCCTGATCAAAAATTAATCTGATGCGGTTGCTGTGGGGCTATGCGACCTGTCTGCTTTGTTTGTCATCGTTTGACTAGATTTTAGTCTGAATTATTGAGTGGAACATGGAAAATGTTCATCACAACTTAATGGTTATGTGTTTTTAACTTTCTTTTGCTCCATTTACGGAAAGAAAAGGAAAAACTTTGGTGAAAAAAAATTGTCTATGGAAAATAAAAAAATAAACGTTGCCTAGACCGATAATACACATGAGCCACTAGATGAGTTATGGCGTGATGGAGTAAATATTTTTAACATTGATCATAAAGGTCAACTTATTAAAAATGAATTCAGTGTCTATCCGATTAACTGATTAAATCGGCTAGATACTGAATTCATTTTATACAAGCCTGAGCTTATCGTAGGGACGTATGTAAGCAAGTCTTGTAATTTAAACCCAAAAAGATTTTAACATTCTACCTAAGTTAAAAAAAAAACATTTTTCTAACAAATACCTACCTTAAAAACTTTTCAATTTGAATGTGCCATCTTTTGTGTTTTTTTACACTCCACACATGGTCATGATCATTTTGTAAATATCAGTAAGTGCCAAGAGTTTTTCAATAGACTGCTTTTCACAGTGTTTACAAAAGTAAGCACCTACGCTAATTATTTCAAACTAATTAGCTAAATTGCATTCTCTAAATACGCTACGTGCTCCGAAAAGCTTTTTCATCTGACAGAAAGAGGATAACAAAAGTCTTGGCGCATTCCGTTGTCTGTTTATAGTGCGTTCATCTTCCAAATACGAATTATACCGAGTTGGTTGCGGTTATAATAAGAGAATGTATGTGTAAGAGATTATGTAAATGTTTTCCTAAATTAAGCTAATTTCAATGTAAACAACGACATTATTGTTTGAAAATTCCTTTCTAAGAAATTATTAATTGAGACTGTCGGTTTTATTTATAGGCCTGTTTATAATACTTATTTGTAGGCAGTAGGAACCATAATGAGTAGACAGGAAAACTTTTAAGACGGACGCAAAACTTTTAAGTTTTGGAATGCTGCATGCCGAAATGCCGAGTAAAAACGGATACTTACCCATTTACAATTTATGTCGACTTGCTTTGACCGGATTTTTATTCATATGAAAATAAATAGGTGCCTAGCTGAAAATAATTCTCCGATTATCCGGCTGAAATAAATAAGTTAGCGTTCACATGACGAGGGTTGCCGAAATATTCTGTTTTTGTCTGGCACGCCCCTAATATGGGTGTTGCCTGCAAGTGTATGAGTGTGTATGGAACAATTTATTTACTTTTATTCGTTTGACGTAAATGTATTGTTACGGATGAACCAATGACCTGAAAACAGTAGCTTACGAGGATAGACTCTAGTCTAGAGTGTTATGAATCCGTCACGTAATGAATTAAATCTCCCATAATTTAATTCACTACGTGACGGATTAAATAAACCAAGATCCATTGGCAACAAACAAAGTTGTCTGTTTCTGACAGCCTACCCGTCAAGCAAAGTCGGTTTTTCTGTTAGGAAACGTAGTCTGGGATCGTATTGTTCGAGGTGTTCAATAAATAGCGATAGGGTCGCCCCCTCCACAATGGGGCTCAATACTGTCCCTTGGCAAAGTGTACATGTATAGCTATGTTGTTTACATCTCTGTCAGTCGTTTGCCGGCGTTTGGCGGTAATTTAACATTCTTTTAAATGTTAAGAAACAAAAGAAAAACAACTTTCCTTTCCTGTGTTCGCGGCGATGTCTAGACAACGCGCAACGGCTCATTTTTTGAATTGCTCGACTAAGCGGTTACTTGGGAACTGAAATTCGCGAGGTTTTGGAGGCAGAGTTGAAAAATTTTTCTTGGTTTAAAAAATATTGCACTAAGTAGAATATGGACTTTCAGTAGTTTTTCTTTAAATATTCATTAGGATTTTTTTCGATATAAGGAATGCGTTAATTTAATAATAGGTTAATTTTTTAATTGCAAACTGGACCAGGGCCGTCTTTACCCGGGCAAGGGGTGCGTGCCACCCAGGCGCAAGGTCTTAGGGGGCGCAAGCCGATCAGGTCATCACTAATCACTCATTATAACCGCAACGCTCCAGCGCTGTAACCGCACGTCACCGCCTCGAAAAAATCCCTTAGAAAAAATTGGTGGAAATCATCTTAAAAATGGAACACAAAAATTAAGTTTTATTTATTTTTTTTGGCAAGGGGGCGCTAGCTGATTTTCGCACCCCGGCGCCCAATATGGTTAAGACGGCCCTGAACTGGACTATCTCTTGACCTCAATCTCGTCTGCTGGAAATCGATGGATGAGGTCTATGATGGAACTAGCTTGCCCAGAAGATTGTAATGCCTATTCACTCTTGCTTTGAAGGCTGACTGGTTATAGGTACTTGGAAGGAAACACAAGACGTAAATAGTACAATCAAGTTCAAATTCCTACAGATATTATGTACAGTCAACAAAAGAGATAAGTAGTCAGGATCGTCGGATATAGTAGAAGTTTACTAAGAAACTGATGGATGTTCTCTAATAAAATTAAATTTTATTAATAGAAAACAAACAGCTCATTTATTAAATTAAATTTCAGTCAACAACGTCCATCGGTTTCTTACTAAACTTCAACTATATCCGATGATCCTGCATACTTACCTCTTATTTTGACTCTACCTATCTGTCCCTCAATAATAAGGGTGCAGAGATCAGATGGTAGTAGCCTCGTGTTAAATATAAGGAAGTAATATTCAGCCGCATCTGTTTGTAGGTATTGGTAGCTGATTCCAATGGAATGGAGCCGATGATTTCCAGTAAAGATTGCTTCACCAGATAATTTAACGATTGTTGTTTGTTGAAATTGGGACTCGTATCCCTGTCATTGATGCATAGACAAGAGAATAGAGTTTAGCTTAAAACATAGCCCTTCCTAACATTATAAGTAATTTATTTAAGAGGACGCCGACCAAACGCCGACCGCGCAGTGGCGCCCTCATCATTTGTTTGGTTATTTCTTTTATTTTAGAATGAAAATGCAGAAAATAAGCACGTTAAGTTGTGCTCCACAAGATTATACGTTAATATTATTATAAACGGTAGTTTTACATTGTTTAGTTTTATTAAAAAAGACGGAAAATAGTGGCCACTTTTATCCGTTTAATCCGTTAATAAAGGTATAATTATAATGGTATATAAAGACAATGAAGAGTGCGCTAACACGCCAGAGAGCGTACAAATGTTTGTAATTAAGTCATCAAGCCAGACAAGTCTCACTAATTCTGGACAGTAAAAAAACAATTATAAAGAATCACACATTTAATAATACATATTAATTCATAATAAAAAGCAATGGAAATCAATGTCATTAAAAAGAGAAAAAATAAAATTTTAAAATTTCAATCAATGTATTGATATTTTTATGTATTTTTTTTTCAAGCATTTTCCAACAGACTGAAAACAAATAATAATAAGAACAAGTTAATATACAGTACTACATTTTATATTAGGTTTTTCAGTCTACTGAAAAACTAGTTACCCTAGTTAGCCATCATAATCTGTTTTTTTCTGTTCCGTGATAATGTCACGATTTGCGATCTCGTTCGATAAGTTAATTTGTAAAATCGAAGGTTTCTCGCATTATTACCGGACTGCTTTTTTAACCCTCAATTTCCAAGCATTTCCAAGTATTGGATATAAATTCATAAGTCACTCAGCCGTCTCGTCTGAGGAGTTTACCTTATTTTGAACAAAATTGAATTATTGTTCTAATAAAATAGTGACGTAAATATGGCTAGCCACGACAAATATTTCCAGCTACAGCAAAACCTTATTTTATTATAGTACTTTCAGAGTTTATCGTGGAACAATTGACGTACAGACGCCATCCAGCACATCAAGCTACCCGAAACTGTCAAATTTTCCCAATCAACTTTGAACCTTATGCTTTACCGATAAAGTTGAAAATCTATTAAATACATTTGACAGATTGTAGTAGATTGATGTGCTGGCGTCTGTACTACAATATCGATCGTGAGAAAGCTGTTACTGTTAGCCTGCATCATCCCACTGCTGGGTAATGGTCTCTCCCCAGGACTTCCAGCTCTTTTGATCCAGGGCTAAAGTGGACCACTGGTCGTTTATTTTTCTAGCTCGTTCCGCCATCTGCCATCTTCTAGCAGGGCCGTCTTTACCCGGGGGTGCAAAGGGTGCGTGGCACCCAGGCGCAGGGTCTTAGGGGGCGCAAGCCGATCGGGTCATCATTGATCACTCATTATAACCGCAACGCTCCAGCGCTGTAACCCACGTCACCGCCTCAAAAAAATCCCTTAGAAAAAAATGATGGAAATCATCCTTTAAAAAACAAAAAATAAGTTTAATTTATTTTTGTTGGCAAGGGGTCGCAAGTTGATTTTGGCACCCCGGCACCTGATATGGTTAAGACGGCCCTGCCTTCTAGCTATGTCAGGGATCCATGTGGTGGTTATTGTGGCCCACAGCTCATCGGACATACAGTAGCCCAGTCCCACTTCAGCTTAGCGGCTTTCTGAGCAACGTCAGTAAGGACTTCCAAAGAACATTATAATCTGAAACTGCCAACATTGAATAAGCGTGGTGATTGATGCTCTCGGGTCCTCTCTGTATGAAAAGAGATGTTTAGTCTTTCTGTGGTAGACGGTACTATCCTAACTAATATTATAAATGCGAAAGTAAGTTTGTTCGTTTGTTTGTTAATGAACCGATCATCCTGAAATTTTGCATTATACGTTGCCAGGTGTACAGAAACGGACATAAGGTACCTTTCATCCCGAATAAAGGTGCTGTTCCCGACGAAAACAACTATAACGTTATTATGATAATAGATGGCGCCACGTGTCCTTCGAATCATTTGATTGTCGAAATCTAAATTAACGCGAGCGAAGCCGCGGACAAAAACACACCTACCACACACACACACACACGCACACCTGTTATCCATTTATGATTCTGCCAAAGTGGCCTTTTTGGGCCCCCTGGAGTCGAAATTAAGCCTAAGACTAGGTTCTTTTAATTTTCTTTGCTTTACGATTTGATAAGGGCTGAATCTTGCCCTATTGTCCCTATTGCAGTATTTACTTATGACGTACACCAACACTAGGCCGCAACTAAGTGTAATACCTAAATATTATTGCACTGTTGGATTTTAAACCCTCGACGCTGAGCCGCAAGGAACATATTTACTCTAGGAGAAGAACGTCAACTACGAACAAATAAAATGGTACGGTTTTTGGCGCCACCTAGTGGGTGCCCCCAAAAACTTGTGAAAGCGGGATATTCAAAATCGATTTCTTTGAGATGTTTTCTTTGAGATGTTTCTTTGAGATGGTCCACGAAAGCAGAACTGAGAAACTGTAACCGATGTTTAATTGTGCTATTTTACTGGTTACAATTTTCCAGCTCCGCTTTGGTGGTCAAGCAGCCTTATTGTTTAAATTAACTTAAAAGGTGGATAGAACATAAATCTTCTAGTAAAAAAGTTTGAGTTTTGACATAAATCACAATTTTTTGTCAAATGTTTTTACTAGTATTATTACAATAAAACCAGTAGTGTGTCTTTTATGTCAAAAGTACTTTATTATAAATTACACAATTGGTATTGCATACATAGGAGCTATCAAAATGGGCAACTGAATTTATACCTTATCAACAAACAACATAAACACAAACTATAATCACTATCTCGTACACAACACTCAGGTGATTCGGCACACAGACGGTGGAACGTAGGCTCTACTCAACGTCGTTAATAGCGAGGATAACACTTAACGTTGCAAAAAGAGAATTCACAAGAAATAACATCAATATGCGCTTACGCCGGCAGACATTTTTCATATGAAGTGGTATTTGTGGGGCTGCCATGTACATTAAAAAAAATCGTACCCACCTAATCTTGTAAAATTAATAATTTTAGAAAGAAAGTAGCCTCTGCCCGTTGCGTTGCAGTAAATTAAATTTATTATTTATGTATTGACTTGATTGGTAACCTTTTTGTTTATTTAAAGTTAAAACCTATGCTATACGAGCGTATATCTATTATATTCGGCATGAATTATAGTTATATTTATTGTATTCTAATAAAATTAACGTTGAATAAATATGCGAAATATTATGTCGGCTAATTTGTTGATTAATAATTTAAACAAAAATGTCGCTAAAACTACCAGATGGTAGCTTTTTAACACCTAAGCAACTTTTTAGTTTTACTAATGTTGCCATCTTTGAAAACGTCATTATTAGAGACCGAAACTTTTAGGTCTTACATAATAGAGGAAAACTTGGCAACACAGGTCTAGCCCCCGTAGGTATTCCAAAGTTTACCCAATGAGTCGACCCCGCCTGCTGAGCCGAGCGTTGAAAATCCAATTTTTGTTTAGGAATTATATTTAAGTGTCGCCTAGTGTAAGTGAAAACGGTCATGTATTGTAAGTTTGTAAGTTATTCTAAGCATCTGCTAAGCTCTGTGATTCGTCCAACAGTTCGTTCATTGTAGTGTTCGGCATTAAATAAGTCAACAGATGCCTTAGTGCACTGGTTGGTTTCATTGAAATCTGATGTTATAACGTAAGAATGTTTTTCATGTTTAAATTAAAGTATGTAAGTAGTACCATAATAGGATTTTATGGATGTGTCGATTAGATATAGGAAGTAGTTACATAGTTATAGGTAGGTATAACCTACGTAATAATAATGATGATAATTGACTGCGTTAGTGAGCGGAGTTCGCGCTGCTGAATTTTGGGCCAAACATGTTTGAACTGTTTGCCATCGATACGGTAAGAAGAAGAATATCTTATCCTAATGCTCATTAAAGTCAGTCTAACAAATGATATGAAATTAAATTGTTTATTTTGTATATCGGAATCACTTTTACTATCTAATTAATCATATGATAAAAAGTAACCTCGATGGATTCGACATTTCCTATCTGTACCTATAATGACAGTTCAAATAAGCGAAAAAGAGCACAGAAAATAATGTTATTGTTAGGTATTCAAAGAACCTTAACAGACCTTTTATAGAAACAACAAAGATTCTCTTTAACTTACCTACCTACCTAAATAGGAGCATTCAAAGCAAATTCACAAAGATTACAAGATAATTTAGCGTAAATCTTCTCCGGTGTCATAAAAAAGCAACACGTTTGCGTCCAATGACAATACATTTTGTACCGCGTTCACAGGCGATGTTCAACACACGTCGCTTGTTGAGAAAATAAAGCTGTGACCTGTTGGCCGACCGGTCGGCCGACACATCGGCCAACTGGTCTGCTGACTCGCCGCACCGCAGCATGGCTTCGGGGAAATATCTTGTAAGGGTTTTAGGTTAACTAATTTGTTTGATTAGGTATGTGAGTTTCTGTATCATTTTGGATTTCTGATGTCGTGTAAAGTGTCTTGGTAAAGTGAGTGTCACTTTGCCTAATACGAATAAATTTCTCAACTTTTAAGTAAATCTGGAATAATAATCAATAATATAGTACCTACCTACTTAGTTTTTAACTGATATTTTTTGTATCGTGCAAGAAAATACCATAACGTGATGTACCGTATACGTTAACGTTGTCTGTGTACGTTTTTATCAGTGATGGCGATTTATCTTATTATTTATATAGATTACTTACCAATTTGTAGGTAGAGTACAATTCAAAATTATCCATAAACACTAACCTACTAACAACTGTATTTAAATCAGTAACCATTTAAAGCTTCTCCGCCTTAACCTAGATTTTAAATTACAAGTCTGAATAAAAATAAAAAAACAACATCATGCGCCAAGCTGTTAAACGCTTCCGCTATCCGCTACTAGATGGCGCTAGGTGTTCAACGCCGCCGCCTCCTTATAATGATTATCGCCTCTTTTGATATTGTGTACGTCTACATGTACTGGTAAGCTACTGCGTAGGTTTAGAAGTTATTTCACACTTTATTTTTCGTTTTTTTAACCTTTCGTATCAATATTATTGCGCATTTTGAAGAGCAAAGTTCAATACAATGCCTGAATGCCTTCAAAAGTTTCTATAGATAGGTTGTGGTTCCCTTAGCTACGCCAAACAATATTGGTGAACTTTGACATCGGCATTATCCATGTTTCGCCACTTTTTATAGTCCCAATGTGTATGGATCGGGTGTATTTTTCATCGGTACGGGTAGCAAATTACTCTCCGGGGCTCTCACACTTTCCAAAATAAAATGTTTGATCACACGAGTCCATAAAAAGTGGAAAAGTTTCGTGTTTGTAGGTATTTAATTTTCCGGTTAATCCGTTTGTTTTTTAATAAAGAGCTTATTGTACTGTTCTGTCTGAAATTAAAACCAAAGTTTGACATAGATACGTGGCAGCTGAAGCTCTATTATTTCTACAGCATGTACCTACCTATTAGATAGGTGTGGTACAGACCATGGAACTGAATAACTTTCTCCATGGGACCAACAACGTAATCGGGAAAAAATGATCAACTGTCCAATACAAAACTTCAATAAGTAAGTACCTACTCGACCCAAATGTATGGGACGGTTGATTATATTTTATATGTACGCGATTACGATGTTGGTCCCGACTTAGGTCAGCGTTAAATTGGCGTAAATAATTGTGTCGTCTCTTTCTAACTGGATAAAACTCGATAGATTATAAATATCAGTGGTTCAAAAGATACTTGGCTTAGCCTTTACAAAGAGCTTCTGAAAGTATTGGTTCGCCCATAGATAGATATAAGAAAGGGTTCGCCTATATATGTAACTAAGGTACCCGGCGATAAATATTGCACATCGACCTTTGGAAAGAGACAATCGGCTAATTTCGGCTTCGTAGAGCGTTATCTCTGTCGCACGAAATACAAACAGTGCGGTATCTATTAGGAGCTGTTAAAATAATTATGATTTGCTTCTTTTGATAATTATTTTTATAATTTGTATAAAATCGATAGGATCGAATAGGTCGATGTGCAATATTTATCGCCGGGTACTGTAGTACTCGTAGGAGGCCTATAATTCATACGCACAATCTTATTTATTGAATGGTTGCATTATTTATTCTCCTGGATTGAAACACAGATTTTGATTTGTTTGTGGAATAATGGAAAACGGAATACTGTCATATGGAATGTACCTAGGTATATGACATTTTTTGAGAATAATGTATGACTGCATTTGATTGTGTGTATGTGTCTACTAAGACCTACGCGGAATGTTTTTTTTTGTTATTATTTATTGATATTGTTTAAATTTTTTTAACCGGTTGAATGCCGTAACTGCAGAGACAGTGAAAAAGTCGTTGTTTCACGTGTGGCACCACGTTCGAAAATAAAATACGAAGGGTGAAATAATGTAATTGGCTTCGGCCGTTCTATTTAAAATAAATAGACTAAATAATTACGATGAAAAAACCAATAGAGGGCAGGCAGGGGAAGATAAATCGAACCAAGTTGACACTAGCAGAGATTAAAACAAACACTATAGTCGGACTTATAATTAGCTGTAGTAAAATGACAGCTTATGTGTTACTTATATGACTGAAATTGGCATCTTTTTTTTTTTTCGCGGCCATCAACCAAATCTTGTTTTTCTAGTACAGAATAGTGTAAAAAACGAAACTTATTTGACATGCATATCTCTAAACTCAGTCCGAAATGAGTTACTAAGAAGTGTCATTTTACTGCAGCTAATTAAAAGTCTGACTATATCTAATCGACGATGATGTTATGTTAGTTAGCACGATGCCATTAAGCAATCGTAACTACGTTTACTTTCTGCAACGAAAGGGAATTTTATATCAGACGTCAATCTCTTCCTACAAGACTTAAGAAAACTCGGCAAAAAGGCTTATTGTATGCGGTTTAGAAATCTGTCTCGAACACTGCAGTATTACAATTTCTTATATCTTATTAGCTAGCGAGCGAACTGCTCAAGCGGCTGAATCCCAGGTAATCCTATCATGGAAATTGGTAACTGTTGGATAGAAGGGTATAATTATGTCGTGTGTGTTTTTGTTGGGATGTCGTTCGAATATTGGAAGGTGTAGGTACCTATTAGTGAAAAAAGGACTTACCTTACCTATATTATCTACAAGCAACTAATATGCGGAGTAATTGAGTAATACACGAACAGTGGCGTCAGTAGCAATAGCTTTCATTTTGTTCAACAATATTCATTGCGTTATTTACGTGGTTGAGTAGACAAAAATATTCTAAATAGTTTGCAAATCCACTGTATAGTCATATAAAAAAAAAATAAAAAATAAGGTGAAGCGAAAAAAAAACCATAAAAAATTTAAACTATAGCGTTAGCGCAAAACAAATTATGATCATTATATTAATTGGTTAAAGTATAACTTGACAATGGAAAAACCTACATCAATGGTAGAGCTAGAGACTGTCCAAATGCGTCCTTTTATATTGGACAGATATCCACATACATCGCGTCACTGCTACCTATTAAAATGTCTGTCAGTAATTATGAACCCCTCAGTGGACATAACATACTAGCCCATATCCGCCACTGTATACACGCCAGACATAATTTCATTATCTCCCACTATCGCCACGGTGACGTCACTCGACATATTTCACAGAATCTATACCAAAACTGAGAAAAATTGACATGTCACCGTATAGACCGCTTCACAGCATTTAAGTATTTAAAGTGAACCTTACGTAATTAAAATTGGGGTAACGTACAATGTACTTTATTTTATAGAAGATAAAGTCCAATATTTATTATAGGGTCTCCTGTGTCCCTTTCCAGTCAGGTAATAATAAAATAAGAGATTACATCTTTGCGTAAGCAACAATAGGGCTCCCTGTTATTTTACTAGGGTGGTGCGTACACACAAAATTCAACCTTGCTTCTTTGTTTCAAGGTGTGATTTCATGTGTGGATAAATAAATTTGATTATAACAAAGTTGGATTGCTGTGATAGGTAATCGGTAGTTTTAAAAGCGTTTAACCAGCGCCGGCCACCTGTTAACTATGGCTGCACTTCACATGTTAATGTATATAATTAAAATTCGTGAAGTAGGTAACTTGTAAAATACATTGTTTGTATGCAAGTAGGTTTGATTAGCAGTTTTATCTGAGTTGGAGTGGGGTTCCATCTGTGATTCATCTTCTAAAGTGTTATTTTTGTTTCATTCTGGTCACATTTTATTTTCCTTTAGAGAAGTTTCGTTTTTTCAGGTATTTTATTAGATACTTACAGTTACTTATTCTGAAGCTGAATTTGATGAATAAGTCCTTAGCAGTTTTTTTGTACTAATGAATATTGCATTTTGTATCTTGTGGACATGTTGAATCTTTATGGCACCATGGTCACCCCCTACAAACCCCATAGGAACTAATGGGAAGAGATAAGCTATTCATGCACTTCCTCTAATCACTTTAGAGATTACCTACCTAACCAGTATTTAAGATCAGAATAATCAAATGTGTCCGAATAACAGAGTCAATATTTCTTCTTGCATTAAGTATGTATATAGATTATACGTACAAATGGTTTCTCAACGTGAGCGATAACGCCCCCTTGTGACTTTCGGGGGGCAGTAGAAGACCCACAGATAATTATATAATATCCTATCTTGTGACTATATAATGTTGTATTTTTAAATATAATTGTGGCAATAGCTGTTTCAGGTGCGCGACAGATGGTAAGTAAAAAAAATCCCTCCGGAGCAACTGGACAGATTCGCAACTGGACAGATTCTCAGCTGGACTGTTTCGCAGCTGGACAGATTAGCAACTGGACAGAGTACTGGGGGCTTTAGAAAAAAAATGTCAAAGTGGCGATGGACAAAATAAGGTTGAGAACCTATGATAAAGAACATTAAACATACTCCTGCCCTTATTCCTATTTATTTGGGCACAACATGTTTTTTTCTTCAATACTTCTCTATTAGTCGTCATCTCGGTAGTCACCCGTTTCTAGACATATCATCTTTCACACGGTCCATCCATCGTATCTTTGGTCTTCGCCTACTCACATAGCCATCCACACAGGGCCGTCTTAACCATATTGGGCGCCGGGGTGCAAAAATCAGCCTGCGCCCCAATTTTTGTATTTTATTTTTTACTAGCGACCCGCCCCGGCTTCGCACGGAAACATTATTATTATTATACATATAAACCTTCCTCTTGAATCACTCTATCTATTAAAAAAAACCGCATCAAAATCCGTTGCGTAGTTTCAAAGATTTAAGCATACAAAGGGACAAAGGGACATAGGGACAGATAAAGCGACTTTGTTTTATACTATGTAGTGATTTAATAGTTACTCTACAATAAAAATAGGTACATTTTCAAACATCAAATTTAATTTTTCCGGCTTTAAAATCGACAGTCTTTTTTATGATATCGTCTGTTTTGTAATCAGCTTTCAATTCGATAGGTATACTATAGCGAAAATTGTCAATTGATTCATAACTATGAATCAAGTTATGATAGATTTTGAATTGAATTGAATTTAGAAATGAATAAAAAACTAAAAGTAAAAGTAGTTTTTTATTTATTTCAATTCCGAGAAGGTTTACGCATGGTACGTGTAGGTTTAAGGATTGGCTTGCGTCCCCTAAGACCATGCGCCCGGGTGCTACGCACCCCTTGCACCCCCGGGTAAAGACGGCCCTGCATCCACATTCAAAACTTACATTAATTTCTAGCTATTTCATAATTGCATTTTCGTATCTGTGTTCCAAGTTCATGTAATGATGACGTCACGTTCGATTCCGTTTGAGGTTAGTTTCGGTCTCGAAGCACCACATCGAGAGGTAATCTGCGGTCATCGCAGTCAGTAGAGCGCTTATGATTGTCCTTGTTGCACGTGTAAGCGTGACAGATGTTGACCAAACCACTGTTCAATGGTCTTCCGTTAATTATTACCTGGTGTTCTAATTAATTGTCTTATGGTCTAGTGGTCGCAAGATTAAGAGGTCTTGGGATTGAATCCCGGGTTGTGCAAACTGTTATTGGGTTTTACCATCTGGAATTTTGGAAGTTGACGGCAATAGGCTTGTCCCCTATTACATGGGACTTGTACAGACGCCAGCACGTCAAGCTACGACAATCTGTCAAATTTCTTTAATAGATTTTCAAATTTATTGCTAAAACCTAAGGTTCAAATTTGATTGGGAAAATTTAACAGTTTCGGGTAGCTTGATATGCTGGCGATGGCGTCTGTAGGTACATAACTGGCAAAATGCGGGTGTACTGTAGTTGCACCTCTGCTTAACCTTTCGCGGGATATATGCGTGATGTTATGTTATCCTAATTTGTTATGAGTAGATGCCTTGCACTTGTAGTGTAGTAGGGCCTTTTAAATTAACACTGAGAGCCTGAAATAAGTTTGTTTAGACCCTAATCCACTTATGCCCAAAATATGTTCCTACAGATGATCAATCAACATAACTTATCCCATTCTAAGGCTTGACTTAGGTCTGTCTCGACTTGATCCATAACATCTGGCTCTCTGCCTTCTGCGTTTAGTCTGCCCCAGCCGCATTTTAAGGTTATCTTTTCGTCCAGCTGGTCCTGTACTACGTTGGCCGTTTTTGTGGTCTCCATTCAACGACTTATCTGCTAAGACGGCTGTTCTACAGAAGTCTAATTAAATTACGCCGCAAAAAAAATAAAGGCTCCATATCAGAAGCCCTGTTCGTCAAAGTTCGTATCACATTGTTACCGTAAATCCAGAATATTTGTTGTTTATTTCTTAAATTGTAGGTATTGTATTTTACAATAATGAGGACGATTGAATTTATAAGGCTTTAACATTTTCAATCAAGGCGAACAGAAAACTTTAACGTTATTTACATGTCTCACAAGTCTGGAATATAAAACTTTCAAAATCTTAGAAAGCCTTTGTTTTGTAAGCACTAGATTGTCTTGTTGAGATAATATGCGACGAATAAAAACTTGATGACATAAGAAATATGAAGGATTTGGTATTGAAATAGATGACTCTGAAAGATGTCCTAAGTTTGAATATTCACGTATGAATTCTACGTACTGAGACTTTAGTGTCGGATTTTTTCTAAATCTTTTTTCGAGATTTTTGAAACGTTTTTTAGCTTGATTATAGGAATCGCCGAGGCAGTCTGGTGACTCCTTTAGTGGTAGTTTCACCATAAATCTGCCATTACTCAAACGAGTAGTGGTTTCGTGAAATTGTTTTTCACATGCTATTTCGGTGGGACTGAGAAGCCGTATTTGAGGGACATTCTCAAGTTCCCAAAATTTTGTGAGTATTTCATCCAAATTGTTGTTTGAAACAATTGCATGATTGCATTGAATATTTTGATTGCAATTATGTGCGTAAACATAAAAATGGCGACCGTGACAGGACATATGTAACAAATACGGCACGCGAGTTCATTCATACTCGGCGGCCACGAAACACGAAAATTCTTGGAAAAACGAAACTTGGAGGCTACGACAAAACTACGAGCCAGCCTGGTCTTCCGTGCCAACGCATCAGCTAAAGATCGTACCGGAAATCCATGGAATCACCAATTTCAGCAAGTTAAGTGCCTTCCCTTGTTCCGTTCCACCACGCCAAATTACAACCAATTTCCAAATTCCACTCATAAATCCCTTCTAAAATACCTCCACACTAATAACTAGCCTCTATTAGTGCTATAATCTTAATTTTTCATAATTTTTATCGTACCAAATACTTAAGTAGGTACCTACCTACACAAGTAAAAATAATTAACCTCTTTGTTCATTAGAATATTTACACGTTCTAAATAATAGTAGTCCTAACTTTTCACACTCCTACCGTTATTTCCGGTATTTTTCCTTACATATCCGCGAATTAAAGTCGATTTGCCGACATTTTCAGGCATTATCGTGAACTCCCGACTGAGTCTGCAGCCATCATTGCCGGTGGCTGAGTGAGGCACTGCAGCCAGCTGATTCAAGCCTTCCGGAGAGTTCCACCGAGGAGAGGAGTGTGAGAGTATCATTTTTATTCCTTTTCCTAGTTAACTAAAACATTGTCGATACATTCAACCCCATCGGGTTAAGGTCTACTATTAAAACAAGTTAATTCAATTTAAATCAAAATGGATCATGAGGGTGGTGATAAATCCTCTGCAAATGCAGCTTTAAGAGAACTATTTGTAAAACGCAGCTCAATTAAAGGTCAGATAACAAAATTTAAAAATTATTTAGATAAAATCAGAAAAATTCCTGACTTAACCAATATAGAGCTTGCAGAATTAACTTTAAGATTAAACAAGTTTCAAGGGCTATCGACAAGGTTTGAAGATTTGCAAACTGAGATAGAAGTATTAAATTCTTCTAATATTCAATCAGAACTTGATGAGCGAGAACGCATTGAACAAGACATAGTTCAAAATATAGCTATAGCCAAGACGGAGCTACAACATTACAGTATTGATGATGATGGTAAGCGCCGTCAGTCATTGGTCAATGCGGACTCAGATCATCAAAATGTGGGTTTTCGTTTACCTCAAATACAAATTTCTAAGTTCGATGGTTCACACTTCCGCTGGCTTGAGTTCCGGGATACATTTCTTAATTTGATTCATAATAATGAGCGCATTCAAGATATTCATAAGTTTCATTACCTTGTATCTTATCTGACTGGAGATGCTGCACGTGTTATTTCAAACCTGGAAGTTTCTTCGGCCAATTACCAAGAGGCTTGGAAACAGATCTGTGAGCGATATGACAACAAAAGGATTCTTATGAATTATCATTTAGATTCTCTCATAAACATTCAACCAATAACGCGTGAGTCAGATAAATCACTTCGGTGCTTAGTTGATAACATTACAAAAAATCTTAGAGCTTTAAAGACATTAGGTTTACCCACAGATCACTGGGATATGCTTCTGATATTTATTATATTGCTCAAATTAGACAGTCGTACCATACTAAAATGGGAAGAGTATCGCAACACCATAGATTGCGTGAATGATGTGCCTACTTTGGAGCAATTTAACAAATTTTTAATTGACCGCGCTAATGTACTAGAATCATTTAATCAAAATAAATCCATGAACAACAATAACAACAATTCTAAATCGCAACAAAATCCACGTCCTTTTAATAACCAATTTCAGTCAAATCCCAATAAATCTTCTAACAAATCAAGCAAACCAAATAATAATAACCAAAATACCAATGTGTTTACATCCACTTCACGTAATAATTCCTCAAATGTTTATTTATGTGTAGTCTGCGATGGTAACCATAGGATTTATGACTGTCCAACTTTTAAATCAAAATCCATTCCGGAGAAAATGTCATGCATCTCCCAATACAAATTATGTTCGAATTGCCTGCGCCAAGGTCATCCTGCGGCTGAGTGCGGCATGGGTTCGTGTCGGCATTGCAATCAAAGACACAATAGCCTTCTTCACGACCCTAGTGTATCAGTTAACTGTAACATAAACGATAATGAAGATGTTAAGGGGGAGACCATAGTGGCTTTCTCTCAACAAAATAATAGTCATGTATTTCTATCTACAGCTATTATAGAAGTGCACAATCCTCAAACTGCTAAAACCGAAAGAGTCCGTGCTCTCTTGGACAGTGGCAGTCAATCCACTTTTATTTCTAAATCTCTGCAACAAAAATTAGATTTAAAATGTAATCCTCTAAATGCATTAAATGTTATAGGTATAGGAAATAATCAATGTGACACAGTATCGGAAAGTTGTGTTACTCAACTAAAGGCAATCCATGGTACTTACCAAGTTAAATTGTCTTGCTTTGTCCTCAACCAACTTACCGGAGACATTCCAAAGGTTACAGTTGATATCCATCACCTGAAAATACCAAAGGGTACTATATTAGCCGATCCAAAATTCAACGAACCTGCGTCCATTGATATACTCATTGGCGCAGACCTCTTCTGGGACATACTAGTCAGCGGCCAACGCTCACTAGGCCCAAATAATCCTAAATTACAAAATTCCAAATTAGGTTGGCTTATAGCCGGCCCTATCAATTCACAAAATTACAATCAAAATATTCAATGCAATCATGCAATTGTTTCAAACAACAATTTGGATGAAATACTCACAAAATTTTGGGAACTTGAGAATGTCCCTCAAATACGGCTTCTCAGTCCCACCGAAATAGCATGTGAAAAACAATTTCACGAAACCACTACTCGTTTGAGTAATGGCAGATTTATGGTGAAACTACCACTAAAGGAGTCACCAGACTGCCTCGGCGATTCCTATAATCAAGCTAAAAAACGTTTCAAAAATCTCGAAAAAAGATTTAGAAAAAATCCGACACTAAAGTCTCAGTACGTAGAATTCATACGTGAATATTCAAACTTAGGACATCTTTCAGAGTCATCTATTTCAATACCAAATCCTTCATATTTCTTATGTCATCATGCTGTATTCAAAGAGGACAGCGAGTCCACTAAAATTCGTGTAGTCTTTGACGGCTCAAATCCTACAACTTCTGGCTGCTCTCTAAATGACATCCTACTGGTTGGGCCTAATTTGCAGAATTCTCTTTTCTCCATTCTAATAAGAGCACGTCAGTATAAATACATTTTGACTGGCGACATAGCTAAAATGTATAGGCAAATTGCTGTGGATCCAAGGGATTGTGATCTTCAATTAATATTATGGAGAGAAGATGAGTCGCATCCCATCCAAACGTTGCGTTTGGATACTGTCACTTACGGTACTGCTAGTGCCAGCTATCTTAGCACTAAATGTCTTTGGCAGGTAGGAGAAGAGTGTGGTGACGAATTAATTAAAACTATAATACAAAATGATTTTTATGTGGATGACATCATCACAGGCTCTGATGATGATGATCAACTAATATACATACAAAAGGCTCTCTCTACTGCACTAAATGCAGCTTGTTTTCCACTACGAAAATACAAAAGTAATTTACCTAAATTATGTCTTAACATAGAAACCAATTCAAAGGAAAAGCTTACCTTAAGTGAATCCTCCAGTACTTTGGGTCTTGGGTGGGATCCACTTGATGACACATTCCATTTTCCTGTAAAAATTAACAATACAAATAACATAATTACAAAAAGATTTATAATGTCACAATCACTTCGTGTTTTTGATCCACTTGGGTTACTAAGCCCATGCATAATTCAATCTAAAATATTAATACAAAAATTGTGGATAAAGGGAATTGATTGGGATCAGCCCGTACCTAACGATATACAAGAAAGTTGGAATGAAATTTCAAAAAACTTACCTCTACTTGCAGATCTTCATATCCCACGTAAAGTAATTGGAGACTCACCTGGATCCATAGAACTGCATTCGTTCAGCGATGCCTCACAAGTTGCCTACGGAGCTTGTATCTATATGAGAACGGTGAACGAAAACAATGAGGTGACAGTGAGATTATTATGCTCAAAATCAAAGGTAGCTCCTATAAAGCCCACCACTATACCTCGCCTCGAACTTTGCGCGGCGTTATTGTCAGCTAATCTATGTCGATCTGTTATAGAGTCCTTAAGACTCACTCCTGCTAAAATTACTCATTGGTGCGATTCTAATATCGTATTATGCTGGATAAATGGTGACCCAAGTAAATTAAAAACATTTGTGGCTAATAGAATAGCTGAAATTTTGGAACTTACTAATCGCAAGGATTGGCGTCATGTTCCCACTGACGTTAACCCTGCTGACCTTATTTCGAGAGGTGTAAACGCTCATGATCTTCGCGACAATTTGATGTGGTGGCAAGGCCCCTCATTTTTATACAATAATGAATCAAAATGGCCAAGGCTGCATCAAGTTCAAAATATTGAGCTACCTGAAGTAAAGGTTCACTATATTAACTTACCCGAGTCTACATTTGATTTTAAGGTATTTTCAAAATTCTCTAAACTACAAAGAACATTTGCATACGTTTTACGCTTTCTACACAACTCCAAACGAACAAATTCACTTAATCGGTTTTCTGGCCCTTTAATGGTGCATGAATTAAATAATTCCTTTCTTTTAATTTGTAAAATTGCGCAAAAACAATCATTTCCTCTTGAATATAAAAGAATGCAATCAAAATTGTCATTATTACCTAAATCTAAACTATTAAGTCTATCTCCTTTCCTTGAGCCCACAACAAATCTAATAAGAGTAGGGGGGAGATTACATAATTCCAATTACTCATTTGATAAAAAACATCCAATACTGTTAGATTCTTCTCATCATGTAACTAAGCTTTATTTTATACACGAACACTTACGGAATTTACATGCTGGTCCACAGCTATTGTTGGCAACGGTCAGAGAATCTGTGTGGCCTATAAACGGAAGAAGGCTAGCAAGAAGCGTTGTAAAACAATGCGTCACTTGCGTGCGTGTTCGTGGGCAAACTTTATCCCCAAAAATGGGTAATCTACCAACAAACCGTGTCTCCGTTGATTTTCCGTTCAAATCTGTAGGAATCGACTATGCCGGTCCGTTTCTTATATTAAATCGCAAGGGACGTGGGGCCAGGTTAGTAAAATGCTACTTATGTCTATTCATTTGTTTACGTCTTAAATGCGTTCATCTAGAACCAGTAAGTGATTTGACAAAGGAAGCGTTCATTATGACTATGCGTCGATTTGTTGCCCGCCGCGGCAAGCCAGCGGAGGTTTGTTCTGACAACGGAAGAAATTTTGTAGCCGCTTCTAAAGAATTAAGTAGTTTTTTAAATTTAAATAGCGAAGCTCTCTCTCAGTTTGCAGCGGGAGAAGGAATAAAATTTTCATTTATACCTGCTTACAGTCCTCACTTCGGTGGAATTTGGGAGGCTGGAATCAAAGCTGCTAAATATCATATTAAAAGGGTCATGGGAAATTCCCATCTTTCCTTCGAAGAGATAGGTACTTTATTCGCACAAATAGAGGCCGTTCTGAATAGTCGCCCTTTGTGCCCAATGTCTTCATCCCCTGACGACTTCCTATCCTTATCCCCAGGGCATTTCCTGATTGGCAGACCACTCAACGCATTGCCAACCCCAGTGCAAGATGATTGCAGAACCACTCATCGAAACCGGTACGCTCGCCTAGAGCAAATAAGGCAAGACTTCTGGAAGCGCTGGCAAAAGGAATATATCTCCGAACTTCACCAACGCACCAAATGGAAGACTGACGATAAGAAGCTAAATATTGGAGATCTTGTCATTATACAAGAAGACAACACCCCACCACTCAACTGGCGCCTCGGACGTGTCGTCAGACTTTACCCTGGACCAGACGGCGTATCCCGAGTCGCAGATGTCAACACTTCACGAGGCTGCGTGCGTCGATCTCTAGTACGGCTGTGCCCCCTTCCTACTGGTGAAGATATTCAAGGTTGAAGCTCTCCGTCCTTCAACGGGGGGAGTCTATGTACGAGCCTACTTCTCTCTGCATAATCTGTGCTCCATTAGTGGCAACACTATAGATTTACTTTTTTTTTTGTCTGTCGAAAACTGTCATGTCGGGACCGGCGTCTTCCCGCCTCTGTAATTAATCTGAAGATTAAATTTCTGTTAAAATCAAAAGAATATTTCATTAAGTGTGCCCAAGCACATTGCAATTATGTGCGTAAACACATTGTGTTATTTATTTGGAAATTTTATAAATTAGTCTACACTCTGTCCTCTAGGTTATCCGTTTTTTGACAGATGGCACTACTTACTGATTGCAGTAACGTAACACTTCGATTATTTACACTTTAATTTATATGTAGTATCGATTATCAATATTTTGCTATTTTTGAAGAAGGCTATGGGCTTAAAACCGCGTTAGGAGCAGAGAAAAACAAAAAAAAAAAATTAAGAGAGAACGCTGAGCGAAAACAAAGTAGATAATAGTGCGGGCAGGTGATACCATGCGACGGGGATGGTTGTAGGTACCAGAACTTTTACGGGGACGAAGTCGCGGGCAAATTATTATTATTTTATTTTATAATGGTTTAATTGTATCACGGTCGACAGTGTCAACCACAGAGGCTCACAGAGCATGTAACACTTTGTGTCAACTATGGTAGGTACCTACGACTCGCATCCCGCCGCGGTTTCTGAAATCATAATAATTATTGAATTGAGTCTATTGTGAAATCTCATGTCAATTCTTTTGATCATAGAATTTTTGGTACCTACCCGCAATGAATTAACATAAGATTGACAACGTAATAGGTCACTTTAGTGTTTTCAACTGGGTGCAGCAGAGCTATTTAGAAACCGGCGTCCTAATTTCGTAACACATTATCAATCAGAATCTATCAATCGAAAATTTGTCTGCTCAACAACGTAAATAACACAATGAATGTTGATGAACTGTCGAAATGATAAAAAGAAAATACAATTTTCCACTGTCAAAGATAACTGAAAGGACTAAAGTCTCCTTCAAACAGGCGCGCCACGACACGCGACGCAAAGGCACCGCAAGTCGCGCAACGAGCGGTGCCTTTGTGTCGCGTGCGATTATATCGCGTGTCGCGCCTGTTTGTAGGAGCCTTAAAAGTAAAAGTACTGAAGTCTACTCAGCCTACCGTCTTGTACCAGATTATTCAGATCTGGTACGGTCTGCATGTCTGGACAAGCAAGGCTCTTTTGTATGCCCCAGGGGGGTCAGTTTCTCCCTATCATTTCCCACGCTTTGGGCCTCACAACAGTACTCGCTACGCTATTGTTTATTAGAAGATATCGTTAATACATTTGGTGCGAATAACAATGTCGGCACAAAACTATAAACTACAATCTAGTAAAAAGGTTTCTAAAGCAATGCATATTTCTATGAACGGGCGCAGACAATAATCTTTGTTTACATCAACCAACTAAACATTAAGCAACTAATAAAACAATGAATTTTACTACGACTCTCTGCAACAAGCAAATACGTGACCCAAAGTTCCCGAACGCCGTAGGGTCTCAAACATCTAGCAACATCTACTTTATAGAAATGGTTATTGTCTATATTAGGTAGATACCTATTTGTTGCCCAAAGATAAAAATAACACGTGCCTATAACTATTTTACACAAGCTTAAACTATACGATCGGCCGTCCTGCACGGACACGTTTTTGATATTTAACTCTTATCATTTCTGTGCTCTCATGTCCTTTTTTCTATGCTTTATTGCATAACATTAAAAATAAAATTCAATAAAAAATACATTATAAAAACCACCCACAAATAAATTAACTACGTGCGAGTCGCCTATAGAAAAAATAATATTATTTAAAAGTGACGATTCGTTCGTTTCGGGCGAGTACATTCGTGCGAATCGACCAATACCCAAAAAATCAAGGACAATAAATTTTATTCAAGTAGTATCTAAAATCTCCTTGAAATAAACCTTTGTCTAAGTAAAAGATAAAAATCTGTTATAAAAACTAGTGATTAACTTCATAACTGTGACGGTCAAACTATGTATGAGTTAATTAATTTAAATATGTAGCTACTTTAATAAGTTTTCCTGTTTTAATCATATTAAAGGCTCCTGAAACAGGAGCGACGCGCGACGCGAATCGCGCGTTACACAAAGGCACCGTTCGTTGCGCGACTTGTGCGGTGCCTTTGTGTCGCGCGCGATTTTATCGCGGGTCGCGCCTGTTTGAAGGAGCCTTAAGAATTGATCGTTATTTAGCATCGTATCTAAGATCTTGTTAACATTTTATTTCTATTGAT
Source organism: Luperina testacea (assembly GCA_927399505.1). Lineage (NCBI taxonomy): Eukaryota > Metazoa > Arthropoda > Insecta > Lepidoptera > Noctuidae > Luperina > Luperina testacea. The sequence goes on along the minus strand of OV656768.1, from coordinate 7,075,836 downwards.
CAATTTTAATTAGTTTTGGAGTTACGTAGAGCTTGCCTTGTTTAGTTTATTTTATGCATTTTCATTTTTATAATAATTGGTATAATTATGAATATTTGTTTTGAGCATTATTTGTATTTTTTGTAACAGTTTACGTTGTTTTAAGTGGTTGACATAATCGTAACTTAGCTGGGTTACTATGCAGGAGATTATTAAAGGGTGTGGTACACAGAAGTCTGTCAAAAACTATTGACTCTTCTTCAATCGGTCCCTCATTACTGAGGATCGTGGACATGTCGTCATGAACTCATGACGCCCGTGCGAAGCCGGGGGTCGCTAGTCTTTTATAAAGCAGAAATGAAAAAGGAAGCGGATTTGGAATGCATGAAGAAGCCTCCTCGTGTAGCGCAGTTTGTTCCGCCAGTTACTCAACTGAACCGAGCGCTCGGCACGACCTGGACACTCACACCCAACACCTTATTTGACTGGTCAATTTTTCCCTTGCGGTGGTAGGGCTAACGCCCGCCTGGATTGCGACGACCCTCTCGCCAGAGTCTGCATGGCCTGTTGTGTTTCGTCGAAGCGTGGGAGTTTCAGTGCCTTAGGCATCTTCTGGGCACGCTCGTTCCATCATAGACCTCATCCATTGCTTTCCATCAGGCGTGATCGAGGTCAAGAGTGGGCCCATTCAGAAATAAAAAAAAAATTACAAAAGGAAGACATTGAATCATGAAGTGTGTGTGAATCCCTCTTTGAGGAGTGGCTAGAGAGGCGTCACGGCGTCCTCACCTACCGCCTGACGCAGGTCCTCACTGGACACGGAAGTTTCGGGAGTTTCCTGCACATCATCAGGCGGGAGGAAACGCCCGGGTGTCACCATTGCCAGGATCGCCCAGAGGACACGGTGGAGCATACGGTGGAGGTCTGCCCCGCTTAGGCGGAGCACCGCCGTGTCCTCGTAGAGGCGATCGGCAGCGGCGGCGACCTTTCGCGTCCGGGCCTGGTTCAAGCCATGGTTCGGGGCGAGAGGGAGTGGGGGGCAGTCGCCTCCTTCTGCCTGCGAACGGAAGCAGTCATGCTAGCGAAGGAGGCGGCGGGAGACGCTCCGGACGTCGGGAGCCGCGCGACGACTCCCGGCCTCCGTAGGCGCGGGTCTGCGGGCGGAGAGTAATGGCCATGGGTAGCTCACCGTCCGATCAGGACCAGGCCCGTGCCGGACGGCGCGTAGGTACGTGTTCCACGCGCGCCTCAAAGAGAAGTCAGCATGTCTGAAAGGGTTACCGCTGGCCCGGAACATAAAGGGCTAAGGAAGGAACACGGGTGGGTTTTAGTCAGTAAGAGTCTGACACTCCCTTCCGCTCCACCCAGAGCGGGAGGGGTAATTTGATGATTTCCCATCCTGAAAAAAAAAGAAAGTGTGTGTGATTACTTAGATTACTGGTTACTTGTTTTATGTACTTAATTTATGAATAATAAGAAAAAAATTGTGAGTAATCATAGCGTTTGCTTTCTTTCTTAACTTAACCCAGACCGGTACGTGACAAAACGCCTGCTAACTCATCAAAGCTTCAAGTTACAAAAACTCAAGTAAAGCATAAAGATACACCATTCATGATGACCTATTAAACGCGTCGACACCAGTTCAAACGGTAACTAAATAAAAAATGACTTAGAAACGGATACGTCCCAAGAATGCACTGCGATAGTGTTGTGAGTCATCCCATCACTGACCACCACGAAGTTCTGACAGGACCCTCTCAATTATACCCGCAAACAACCGAAAATCACCCTTATTGCTAAGTCATAAAGATCTCCCAAAGTTTCAAACTTCCCAAGTCTGTGTTTAGGCAAATACAATGTTACATTTGCGGGCGCGGAACTCAATTTGGAGCGAGCTCAATGGATTATAAACGCTATGTGAAAGCTGTAGAAGTTATAAAAATAAATTCGCTCAAAAAATGGCTGTTTATATAAATTGGTGTTATAACATAAGTTTAGACTACATTCCGACCGTAATGGTAAGCAGTGGCGTATTGTTCTCAATGTGGTTTTTAAGCGTTTATAAATTAACAATTAGGCTTAGATACTACACTTTGTAGCTACTACTCCACAATTAAGTACATACATACTATACTACAAATTAATAAAATTGAAGTGTATGCTTGTAATGTCAAAATTCCAGTTTTGTTTGTTTGCTTATGAAAGTAAATACGGTAGGTACTTATAACAAAAATCCATTTTTAATTTTTTTGTCTGTCTGTCTGCCTGTTTGTTCCGGCTAATCTCCAAAACGGCTGGACCGATTTTGATGAAATTTGGTATGGGGATAGTTTGAACCATACAGTTCGTTTTTTAATCCAAGAGACTAATCTGACAGGTGTAAGTTCAAACTCTAACGAAACGCAAACACAAAATATTTAAATTTAATGTCAGATTAGTTTCTGGCTTTCTGGGATAAAAAAACGAACTATAGGAAAGGACATAGACTTTTTATCGACATACCACGTGGACGAAGCCGCGGGCAGAAGCTACTTCTAAATAAATTAAAGCCGTTTCGGCAACTCTGAGTCTTGTATCCTACAAGACTATTGCCGAAACGGCCTAAAGGAAGTGAAGGAAGGACGCACCGAAATGTCAGGAGGCGAGACGTTATAATTTTTGCCTTTCAAATCCTACAAGACTCTCTGAATATTTCGTAGGACGACGTAAACTATAATAACTTCGCTTCTTTGAATACATATTTCTGGAACGTTGGAGAATTTACGTGAAATATTATGAAGGCCATTTTAATCCTGTATGCCTCGTATAAGTAAAACAAGCTGCGCCCCGCGGTTTCACCCGCATAAGTGTCGATCTCGTGATGAGATGATGTGAGTGCTGTGAGCGATTATAGCTAATTCGGAATGCGGCCTAGATAAGAATAATATTTAGTTATGATTGTCTCCTTTATCGTGTTTCCGGTACGGCTACGATAATTAATTTAGAGCTGTGACCGCCTTGCGACGACTGTCATTTGATTTAAAATTATTAATATAATTATCTTGTACATCTTTGATACACGTGTTACTTATTTGTATCTAGGTTTAAATATATTTCTTTTCAAAAAAGACACATATTCACTTATACGAGAACAATGCTTGTAAAAAAATTATAAATCGTCACTATCGTTACTGTATCAATTAGGATTCACTCATGCAATGCATTTAGTTTTTAGGAAGTATGTTAATTGCGATTAGATATTTAGGTACTTAATTGAATCTTGAATGAGTGGGTTTTTAAAAACGTGTGAGTATTTTGTTGTAATTGCGCCAGACTTAGACATAGATAGAATATTCTTTTTTTATGTACTTACACTTACACCATACAAATTACATAATATTTATTTATTTGTGCATAATTTATTAGCTTATGTAGGTATACTGCCGGTCGATTCTGTAAAAATCTCACTGTGAAATCTTAGGTGAACTGGTGAAGTGAGTTTGTTTTTGCTAGGGATTGACACTATTGATAGCTCACTCCACACTCACTTCACCTAAGTTCTCACGGTGAGATTTTTACAGAATAGCACCGCTGTTGACATTACATTATATACTTGAGGCAGCCAGTAACAGCCAAAATATCCCCCGTACTAGTTCGTACTGTATTACAGTGATTATTAATATTATAATAAATTGAATGTAGCAATTAGTGCTACTTTTGTTTATATTAATTTTTTTTTCGTTAGTTCTAATCTTTGGTAAAATCAGAAATCTAACTCGGCGAGTGCTACGTTGGGTAACTTGATTTACTTTAAATAAACGATAAATTAGTACTTATCGTATCTACAGTTTGACACTATCTCGCCACTAGAGGGCATGTCATGAAATAAAAAGCGAGCAAGTATTGTTTGGGGTATCTAAATACCGCTGTGGGGGAAGAGGGTCCCCTTTGTCGTCCCCTATCGGAACTCTTGTTCGGGCTATAGATACTAGTACATAGGTACATATTGTTTCGATTCTCAGGGTGTTGGGAAGAAATCGATAGTTTGCCTACTAGTATTTTTTTTATTACCTACCGATTATCTATTTAGAGATTACAACGACTTAGTTAGACTTTATAAAGTAGTTAATCTCCTAAATTAAGACATTTCTAACCTCAGACCAAATAAAAAACCATGACAGCTGTCAACAGTAAAGTGAAGCCGGTTTCGTAAACATGTGGGCACATAGTGAGGTGTAGTTTGATTGTAAATGTGTGCGTGTGAGAGCGGAGGTGTAGTTTTTGCATGCTTCACTGTATTGTTCGCAGCGCTAATATGTCTTGACTTTTTATTTGGTTTGAGTTTGTAACATGGACAGAAAAAAAAGAGTTTCAAAAAACACACGCCTGTTGTCGTCGAAGAGTAAGAAGGGTAAGTCAGAGGAGTACCTAATATAGTACTTACACCTACATTTCGCCATTAGGTCAGTAGCGAGAAACAAAAAAAAATATAGGTACAGACACCAGCAAATCAAGTTACCCGAAACTGTCAAATTTTCCCAATCAACTTTGAACCTTATGCTTTAGCGATAAAGTTGAAAATCTATTAAAGAAATTTGACAGATTGTAGTAGATTGATGTGCTGGCGTCTGTACCTACATACAATATTTTTTGAACAAAATTCTGAATAATTTTTAAAAAGAAAACAAATAGAGAAGCTTCTACAGAACTTTTGAGATTAGTACCAAAAATAAGTTTTTACCATTTGCTGCTTGTATAAATCTCTCCTATGTTTATATTTTAGCCTAAAGAAACATAATTTATCCTTTATTCATGTTAGGAAGGAAGCAGCTGCCACATTGGGCGTGGCAGTATGAAACCTAATACATAGAGACACCGTCTCATCCTAGACTTGACATTTGATTAATTTATAGCTTTTTACGTCGTCGCCACATTAGTTCAAATATATTATTTTGTTCGTTATTAGGTTCCAATCTTCGTAAGCTTAACGCCGTTTATCAGGTACAGTCTTAATTTCGGAGACGCTCATGGCTAAGTAATAACAGCCGCACAGGTCGATCGATCAGGTTAAGCTACGCTTGCCGCGGTTGGTCCGTGGATGGGTGACCATCTTTACATATCATGACCCCTCCGCGTCACGGAAAGCAAATTAAGCCCTTGGTTTCGACTGTCATTCGTGGATATTTGAGAGTCTATACTTTTCGTCAGAGGCCCGAAAGTCTGACAACCAGTCTTACCAAGGGATTTCGTTATTTCGTATTACCCAGTCACTGGGTTGTGCAGGCAAATAGGCAGTCACTCCATGTAGAAAACTGGTACTCAGCTGCATCCGGTTAGACTGGAAGCCGACCCCAAACATTGTTGGGAAAAGTCTTGGCCATGATGATGATGAGTCTTAATTTCGGCTTGTGATCTCCCATTTTTTTTTTCAGGAAATAACATTGATCGGGTTTTGCCGATGAAATCAGGTACTCGTAGTTTGGTATGAGCCGGAATAATTGAGACACACGCACACACATTACCTAACTCACGCCATCTTCCCATGGGGGTACACACACAACGCCACCAGCTAGGGCTGCTACCATTCTTTATTTTTTTCCGGTTGGGAAATCATCAAATGACCCCTCCCGCTCTGGGTGGAGCGGAAGGGAGTGTCAGACTCTTACTGACTAAAACCCACCCGTGTTCCTTCCTTAGCTCTTTATGTTCCGGGCCAGCGGTAACCCTTTCGGACAATCCCGCTAACCCGGCTGCTACCATCCTTACATACTCCTTTTGTTTCGTTTACATTCATTAATCCGGTCGTACACGCACGCGACCGAGAACTACGCAACTGACCTTTTTAAAGAACCTCACCAATAAGGTCACTATACCTCTATCCCTCTACGGCGTTTCCACTCACATCTGCCTTAAAAATACCTGATGAAACCTACTTGAACACGTGAATGATTTAATTTCTGAATATTCAAAAACCTTCTAGGAAAAATACTGTGTCCTTGGATGCGTTCAAAATCGCATTTTAAGACTATATAACTTGTCAGCGGGAACATAAAGGGCTAAGGAAGGAACACGGGTGGGTTTTAGTCAGTAAGAGTCTGACACTCCCTTCCGCTCCACCCAGAGTGGGAGGGGTCATTTCCCATACAGAAAAAAAAAACTATATGACTTTCAAATTCTAGCAACAGATTTCAGAATCGAAACTCCTTTCTTTGTGCAAAAATCACACATATCCTTCACTCATCAAGGATCAATATCTGTACCTATATCAACGATTACATATCTACCGTGAGCCGTAGATTCCATAATGTTCGATGATATTTCTATATATATGCGCACTTACGTAATTCGTAGTACATACAATTGTTGTCCAGTCCCGGATTAAGAGCAGCTCACGTTCATCTAATATGAGCACGGAGCGTTAGCTTTGCCCTAATTCCGTGTAACACCGAACGCCGCCGGCCAGTTAATTGATTGGCAAGACTTATTCGAATTTAGAACTCGATTTAAAAAACGCGCGATTCTAAACTAACGGTGCGTGACGCGTGTACGATTTATGAAAGAACCAATAGTGCTTGAGGTTGTATTGTGTGTTGCGATGGCTTAGTAATTGGTGTTGAATTTAATGAGTTTCGGTCGGGTTCCTATATTAATACTTACATATTTATGAAGTTGTCATGTTTATCGAAATATCTTAACCAATTTCAAACCCTATCCACTAAACGCCATCCAAAACCCATCAAACCGTTGTTATCAAAAAGTTTCCAAGGAATGGCTCCAAAAATATTCAACAAATTACCTAAATCAATAAAAGCTTCAAAAGACTTAAATTTTATTTACTTGTTAGGACGCGGTGGTTCTAATCCTTATCCTTACATAGTATTAAAATCAGTCACCGAAACGTCTGTACGCGAATAACTTCCAAAAAAAAAAGAAAAAAAAAATCGAAATTCGTATCGAAATTGGATAATTCTTTTTTTGTTGTGTTCTTTATTTGTTGCACCTGTGCGAAGCTGGGGCGGGCCGCTAGATTAAAATATATGAAAGATTTTTTTAAGAAGAAATAACATAATCAGTATAAATAATGATGGTAATCGATTCAGAAGTCGATTCTGAACAAACTACTTTCAGATCTTGCGTTTATTCTGGTACACCTTGTATAATGATGATCGAACAGAACTTACGGATAAATTCGTTTATCACTCAAAATCTTCGATTTCCGTACAAAAGAAACTGTGAAAGCTATAACCGAGTTGCGGTAAGTAAGTACATAAGTATACTAACGTAAAATTAAAATCAAAATATTTTATTTCACATAAACCTACATGGGCACTTATGACTTTTCAGAAGCTAGGTGCACTGTTCCAATTGTAAGAAACGGTAAGAAACTCCAGTTACTCTTTTTAAAAATAATTGGCTGTTACAACGTTTTCAAATTACAGTAGGTATGGGAGGACAGCGTGGGCCTGTCAACAAGTACTAGGTACTTGATAAAATAAAAAATGGTCTACAGATCTAAATTCTACAAAGCCTACAAAGTCAACTCATATTTACAAAATAAGAATCTATTAAAAGGATAAATAAAAATTAAAACCTACTAAAACTTGTTGAATTGTTTGTATTTATATACAGACAAATATTAAAAAATAAAAAGATTATGTCAAATAATAATAAGATTATGTCAAAGAAGTATGTAAAAAATAAATAACAAATAAACATCGTAATTTGAGAGCAGTTAATAGACATTTACATAGTTATGCCGTTAATGAGGTACCAGGGAAGCCACATTTACAGAAGGAATTATTGCCAAATTACCTTGGGGCCTAAAAAGGCCACTTTGGCGGAATCATAAAAGTATAACATTGTGAATCATAATGGACGTTAATCGTATCAAATCTCGTTGGTGAAGGATTTTTCAGTTATTTTTTTTCTGTGCTAAAATACAATTCAATCCAATCCAATCCCAATCTCTTTTATCATGTCTACGTAGTGCAGCGAAAAAGTGAAAAACACGGACTGTCTTCGCCATATTATAAATATAATTCATAATGTTATCCTTTTATGATTCTGCCAATGTGACCTTTTTAAGCCCCCAGGTCTTCAACGTAGTCTTTAATCTTATAATATGCTTTTTTTGATAAGGACACGTTTGATGAGGGTTTTATACTTTCCATCGCTAGGTTTTGTAAGCGGCTTTGGCAACTTGTTATAAAAACGGATGCTGTTTACACGAAATGACTTAGGTACTAGTTTTAGTTAATCTAAATTTAGGTATCCCAATTTCATTTTTACTGCGTGTATTTATATTATGGAAATCGCTTCTTATTTTGAAAAGTCCTAAGTTTTTGCTAACATACAAAATTCTTTCTAAAATTCTTCTCTTTAGAAGGCAGAGTTAGTATGAATTTGTTTCTAAGAGACTTGCGAGGACCAATTTTATAGATTGCGCGGATTGCCTTCGTTTGTAAAATGAAAATTGAATCTACGTCAGCTGCCGATGCCCACAGCAGAACACCATTAGACATAATACTGTGGAAATAAGCAAAGTATACTAACCTAGCTGTGGCTATATCTGTCAACTGCCTTATTTTTCTTACTGCATATGCAGCTGAACTTAATCTACTTGAAAAAGCTCTAATGTGAGCGCCCCATTGCCATTTTCAATCCAAAGTAATTCCTAGAAATACAGTTTCCGTAACAGCATCTAGTTTTTGCCATCAAGTTGTAGCGGTATCTACAACGCCACAAGCAAACAACGCGTCATACTGACGTCACGCAAAATCCTGCATCGCGCAAGTAGAGTTTACCGCGCAACTAGCATAGATACAACGGCCCGACATGAATCATCGGGCAGTTGCCCGCCAGACACAACACCCGTCTGGTCGGAGGATCCTCCCTTTTCTATGGAGGTTGAGTGAACTTTACACCCTGTTCCTCATACCTCTATAAAGTTTTAAATTCAGACCCACTTGAGGTACCTACATTTAGTTTTGTTCCCGTATGAGAGAATTTTCACCACCCTTTGGAGATTACGCCGTCAAAGTCAAACAATTTGCCTGCATCAGTCTTCACAGAATAATCAATAGAGCGAAACACGAGTCTTAAGGCTCCTGCAAACAGGCGCGACGCGGGATGCGAATCGCGCGCGATACATAGACACCGCTTGTTGCGCGACTTGCGGTGCCTTTATGTCGCGCGCGATTAGGTATATCGTGTGTCGCGCCTTTTTGAAGGAGCCTTTATTCTTACTTTTAACGGAACGTATTAGGTATATTAATTGATCACAAATAACACCCTCCACCACCATCGCTTAAAGTTAAGTCGTGATTAGCGATTTCTTAACGATTTTTTGACGTATAAGCGTCATTTAACTTTAATCATCTTTTCTAAATGAACCCCATATTGCATTGTATGGGTGTATCATACATAATTGCTACTGTGACGTCAGTGATGAACTGTGTAATTAAGAGGTAAAGTTTGTAAGTTTGTATGTAGGGGTAATCTCTGTATATATGTATATATTATAGTTAGGATTAGTATAATAATATGTATTAGCACTTATAGATTTTTAAAGCATTGTTCTCAGTAAATTTGTGTACTTTTGAGAATAAATATCTTTAAACCTATTTTGGAACTATACAAGAACCTTCTCGAATCGATTACCTAAATAACCTATATTGACTTTTAATCTTAAAAGCCACGAACATTGCTCCAGACAGAGGATAATAAATGAAACAGTGTTAAAGAATAACAGATGAAAAAACAAGAAGCTACAAATAACACTGACGTTTGTATTTATTACTCATATTGTTATATCAAACCAATTTCGACATATAAGGCGTTTATCGATCTGACAACTTGTGCCCTTGAAGAGGTATTTCATATTCTTTGGTCGCGTTTAAGATTTATTCGTCGATTGAACAACAACCTAGTCGTGTTTCTATGTAGCTGTTATTGCCTTAGAGTGCCGGTTGGCACATTAACACACCATAATACGAGAGCTTGAGCTATTCCAAGCTATTCTCAACTACTTTCGAGCAGCTTTTACAATGTAAGCGCATCTTGGTGGCTGTGTTGTGTAGACTAATATTTTAGTGTCCTATTTTGAGGTCGCAGTAACAACTTGACAAGTTTATAGTAACTCTTCGCTAGTAGTAGTGATTGAATGACGTATTCATAAATGACTATTTACACTAGTCACTAAATGAAATTATTAACTAATTATGTAATTATTAACCAAATAAAAAGAAGAAATACCAAACTTAAGTGGCAGTGGGCGGGGCACATTGCTTGCAGAACAGATGGCCGATTGGACCGAAAGGTTCTGGAGTGGCGACCGCGTAGGTACCGGAAGACGTAGCGTTGGAATGCCTCCCACAATATGGTCCGACGACCTTGTGAAGGCTGCAGGAACCCGTTGGATGCGAGAAGCACAGAACCGGTCGAAGTTTAGGTGCTTGGGGGAGGCCTATGTGCAGCAGTGGACGTCTTTCGGCTGAAATGATGATGATGATGACAATGATTAACTGACTATATTAAACTAACTATACTAAATTACTAACTATATTAATTAACTAACTATAACCTACAAATAAATAAAAAAACAGAAGGATTAATAAATTCGTTTTATTAATTAAATATGTTTTTTTTAATAGGATGAAATAATACTTTTCTGCTAAAACCTACGAGCTTTGGAACGTCTCGTACGTAGCTATACAGCGTTACAACGAATAAAGGCTCCTACAAATAGGCGCGATTTTATCGCGTGTCGCGCCTGTTTGAAGGAGCCTTAGAGCTAGGAGCCTTCAGACTTGACAAAGAATATTTTTTTTCGTGTAGTATTTAATTTGGTTAAGTTTAGATGTCGCGTTTTTAGCGTGGCAATAAGGGTCAATGAACCCACCTACATTTCCAAGCATTTTTTAATTCAAACCCGAAATAAAGTCCGTTAAACGTCCTGGATCAATAAAGTATAGATTTTCAACATGTTCCATTAACGAAAAACCACAAATAGTTTATTGTTTGGGTCCCTACGGAGAGATATTAGGAAAAGGGCAACGATTGCTGTTGCCATGCTAAAACGCGACAAGTATAGTAATAAGGTGAAAACTTTATGAAACCAGTTATCTTAGTTATAGTTTTGTCTGTAGCATAGTTTAGGTCTATTAATCTAGTCTTAAACTTAATGTTCTAAAGAGGTGTTTAAGAGGCATAAGGAAATCTTTGGAAGTATGATCCTATTATAAAAATTCTGTCACTGATTGAAAGCTACGCAAAAAACATAAAGACATACTACATTTATGTCAGAGGATGTCTTTAAGGCTCCTGCAAACAGGCGCGACGCGGGACGCGAATCGCGCGCGACACAAAGGCACCGCTCGTTGCGCGACTTGCGGTGTCTTTGTGTCGCGCGTGATTTTATCGCGTGTCGCGCCTGTTTGATGGGGCCTTTATGTTAAAACAAGAAATATTACGTGCACGAACTCGCAGGCAAAAACTGCGCCCTAAAGGCTCCTACAAACAGGCGCGACGCGGGACGCGAATCGCGCGCGACACAAAGGCACCGCTCGTTGCGCGACTTGCGGTGCCTTTGTGTCGCGCGCGATTTTATCGCGTGTCGCGCCTGTTTGATGGAGTCTTTATGTTAAAACAAGAAATATCAAGCGCACGAACTCGCAGGCAAAAACTGCGCCCTTTATCTATCACAACCCGAATCATTTTCAAAGATAGGTAATGCTAATATTACTATTGCTGTAAACGTTCGAAAAATTTGTCTGCTCCACAACGTAAATAACGCTATGAATCTTCTTGAACTGTCAAAGCCATTGCTACTGATAGTATATGATACGCAACTACCCCGATGGTCTATACATATTATAAATTAATGTCTCTTTTGGTGTCTGTCTGTGGTGTGACCGCGTTATTTTTCTAAACTGCTAATCATTTAGAGAATTTATTCCGGAAGGTTTATCTGCATTATTGAAACTTACGTATAAAAAGGAATCTCCGTGTTTTGTCGTAAAAACCGTGCGAAGCAGCATCAGCAGTGCGATTCTGTAACCATCTCACCGTGAACACTTAGGTGGTGAAGTGAGCATGGAATGAGCTGTCAATAGTGTCAATTCCTAGCAAAAACAAACTCACTTCACCTAAGTTTTCACGGTGAGATTTTTACAGAATCGACCGGCTGGGGCGGGTCACTAGTTAACAATAAATACCAACTATAACAGCTGTCATACCCAGTAGAAGCTTTGAGGTAGGCAAGAAAACTGAACGCAATGCGTTAAAGGGCTGTCAGTGTCCAGTTCCACAACAATGACGACACTGACAGCTCTTGAACGTGGTTATTATGATCGCGTTCAGTTTCACTGGTGAAATTCGCCCTAAGAATACTTAACTTTCCTACGACTGTTTTTTGATTCTACTATTTATCTCTCAAAGTTAACAATGAGGATAAAAATTCTTTTATCTTCTTAATTTTCACTTGGATACGTTTTAAGGGCTATGTGGAGTGTGGACTAATCTTTGGGGTTCCGTTGTTTTAGATAATCAACGTCATGATTAGGTAAAGCTTTGGTTTCCTAAGAAAGTGGTGAACAGTCACACAGTAACGGCTGTAAAAATACTGAGCGTTTTTTTACACCTTGTTACTAATAAACGTTGTATAGCGTCTGTATAGTTATACACAACGCTTTGTCTTCTTCTTTCGAAAGTCAAATTACTGCCGACTGAAAGAGAGAAATCGGTGTGTAACTATTCATCTGATATAATACGTTTATTAGTAACCGGGTAATTAATGTCAAATACTGGTAAAAATTGTAGATCTTTATGACGGGCGTCGTAGATAGAATATACTCTTTATTATGTACACCATAAAAATTACAGACATAATATGACGGAACCGCTTTCCTAGGAAGCCCAAGCTTCAGTGGATCCAACTTCATTTTAACTTTACTGGGAATCAAAATGAGTGATTTCCCCCAAAAATTATAATTATCTTTGTTAACTAGATGACAATAGAAAATTATTGGAAAAAATACATCGAAACCTATAATTCGGCGTATTTTTCAATAATTTTCTCTTATTTCTATGATTTAAATACTTATTTTCTTCACTTGCCATTATTTTTTGCGGATCTCTCGCTTTCCATGCTTTTGATTTTATTATATTCTTAGCGATCAGAAGCCTAATTAGTTTTTTTAAAAGAAAACACGACACGTCCTACACAACTATTTATTTGAATTACAAAAACCGTTACAAGAATATAATTCAATACGATCACTAGTACGCGTCCGTCCCGTCCGAGCTCCGCAGCAAAAGTGCTAGAGGCGAGTGAGCACACGGACGGCTCATGTCATGGTGTGTCACCCCCTCCACTGACAGCGTCATCGCAGCGATGTGATGTCCCCGCCCTTTCTGCTGTCAAAAACTCTAACAATATATTTATTTGTATTGTTTTAATAAGTAGTTATTCGAGTTAACTTGTCTTTTTGAAGTGAAAGGTGTACTTTGCGCTCTTTCCTAACAGTGAACGAAACTGTCAATGTCGGGTCGCTGACGCTGAATTAGGTATACTCTCGGCTCCAGTTGGTCGCTGACGCTGAATCGGGTATACTCGGCTCCAGTCGGTCGGTGACGCTGAATCGGGTATACTCGGTTCCAGTCGGTCGGTGACGCTGAAGCGCGTGTACTCGGCTACAGTCGGTCGGTGACGCTGAATCGCGTGTACTCGGCTACAGTCGGTCGGTGACGCTGAAGCGCGTGTACTCGGCTCCAGTCGGTCGGTGACGCTGAATCGGGTATACTCGGCTCCAGTCGGTCGGTGATGCTGAATCGCGTATACGCGGCTCCAGTTGGTCGGTAACTCTGAAATTCTGAATCGCGTGTACTCGGCGCTGAATTGGGTATACTCGGCTCCAGTCGGTCGGTGACGCTGAATCGCGTATACGCGGGTCCAGTCGGTCGGTGACTCTGAAATTCTGCATCGCGTGTACTCGGCGCTGAATCGGGTATACTCGGCTCCAGTCGGTCGGTGACGCTGAATCGGGTATACTCGGCTGCAGTAGGTCGGTGACGCTGAATCGCGTATACGCGGCTCCAGTCCGTCGGTGATGTTGAATCGGGTATACTCGGCTCCAGTCGTCACCTCTATGGTGTGAAAAGCACACACCCTCTTCTTTATATTCAGGTGTTTCTATACAAATAAACATTATTTATTTCTTCGTTGAGTAACGATAACTTTAAAAAGAAGACTTAGACATTTACTAAAACTCTGAAACACTAGAAAAACCACTAAAATTTGTCTATTTCGTAGAAAGCCGACTGAATGAAATAGGAAATTCGTCAACATTTGTGTCGCCACGTATGTGTATTGGAGTTTATTCCAAGTCTGCTAAAAGGATTACTTGGACCTTTCACTAGGAGAGCTACGATTAGTGAGCTTCTGGGAAGGGAACACAATATTATGTAGGTCATTGCCCTCGTATCCAGATAAATTTGAAGTTAGTAGGTATGTAATTACTACATATTAATTATCTTGGCTTATTTCGAGTTGTAGCTAAATATACCAAATATAAATAGTTTGTAAGATAGAAAATTCAGCTGTTTTAAAGTTAGTTATGTATAGGTTTTTGCTTCTCAAGAAGAAATGAAATAGAAAAACCAGAAGAAGAAACTGAGAAGATACAGCTTGTTACTTCCTTTTCAAGCCTTTTGGGTACTTGGGTAGGTTCAAGAGAAAAACGCTGAAACTGGCTTTATGATTTTTCTGAATTTGTCCCATGTTTTAATAGAACTCTGGTAGGTAATTCGGGGCGGTGAAAAATCCAACAAATCAAACATCATAAAAATCGGTCCAGCCGTTCTTAAGTTATAATAAATTGGTGTACCTAACCCGACTTTGTGTTATATAATATAGGTTATATACCTATATGTATGTATATACGACGGAGAAGGTATGTGTGTCTCGTTATTATCAGCCATATTTTAAGTAGGTACTGTGGGCGTACTGTGGGTAGTGTTGGTTATTGCGCAATGGAAAAACCGTTTGCAGTTTATATCGGATCATAATTTCACGAACAAATTAATCACACCAGCGAATCACACGCTGTAGGTACATGACACAACCAGATACGGAACGCGGGACAGTTTCTCAGCACATGTTGTCCGTACGATGTCCAATGTCCAAGCTCCACATCGTTCTGTCTGTAGCGCTCTCGTCGACTCCCACTAATTCAGGCTAGAATCTGTCAAGCGCCACCAGATGGCGCTGGCGTGGCGTCCCGATCAGTCAAACGATGGACGTATTTCCGACATATATGTAGCTTTTACTTTAAGATATCACATAATCATATTTTCTCTTCTTGATTTCACACACTATTTTGTCTACATTTATTTTTCACTAGCACTTCTGCCCGCGACTTCGTCCGCGTGAAATTTCTTGTTAAATCGTCTTAAAAACAAAACACGCGCGGTGTCGCTTACGGTAACAGTGGCGGGAGTTCAATAGTTTTTTCCCCATCTCAAAAAAAGCCCAACGCGCCTAAACACGTTTTCACTTTAAAACGTGTCTGTCAACAAGCTTCTATAACAATATACACTATAATATACAACACTGACGACCGTGCCTAGACACGGCAGTACCCACAGTTTTTGCGCTAAGATAAACATGTGTGGACAAAGGGCCTTAAGGCGACTACATGACCTAAAGGCTCCTGCAAACAGGCGCGACACGCGATGCGAATCGCAAAGGCACCGCTCGTTGCGCGACTTGCGGTGCCTTTGTGTCGCGTGTCGTGTCGCGTGTCGTGTCGCGCCTGTTTGAAGGAACCTTAAAGCGCGGTCACTGTCGGACTGCATAGAAAAGAAAGAGAAGCGCGATGACACAACGCTGGTCATTTATTGCAAAACATGAAGCAATTGACTAACAATCTATTTTTTGGACTAAAAAAATAAACACTACTTTTAGTATTTGTAGAATAATGTGACAAAAAATCATAATGATTGTATGTATGGTTGTTATTGTAAAAAGATAGTTTTTAGAGGTATCTTCATGATTTTTTTCTATCTTATCTTTGTATTATGATTGTTTTCAACACACTATCTACCTAGCATATATCCTGAAGAATGTCATATATTTTTCTGATTTTGTTTACAGCAGTGCGATTCTGTAACCATCTCACCGTGAAAACTTAGGTGAAGTGAGCGTGGAGTGAGCTGTCAATAGTGTCAATTCCTAGCAAAAACAAACTCACTTCACCTAAGTTTTCACGGTGTAATTTTTACAGAATCGACCGGCTGTAGTCGATCATATAAATTTTATTGTTTCTGAAACTTGCGTTTTTTCTGTTTAGGTCCAGTTGCAGTAAGGCGATCATTGAGAGTTTCCTAGTTAAAAGTATAAGTTTCACTGTTAGACGTGAGCAACATAACTATTCTGCCTACTCTCACGTTACCACAGGCTATATTTGTGTCACGATAAAACGCAGAACAACAAACCTACTGGCAGTCAACACAATTGTTATAAATAGTAGCAATACAATATTTATTCTACGATCGTTTGTCTATTCTTATGGTAATCGTTGGTTTGTGCATTACTAGCAATGTAAAGAATACTAATACTTCAATTAATTTGCATATACCACACCGCGAGTTTCGCCTGCTATCTGTTGGAGCGCGCCATTTTTGTATGGAAGGAGGATTTTCGATGTCGACTTATGAAAGAGTCTTTGAGTCCTGGGCCCTATACCACAAAACTTTACATTTAGTTTGTAAGTCTTACAAGTGTCTGTACCACAAAACTTTACATTTACTTTGTAAGTCTTACAAGTGTCTGTACCACAAAACTTTACATTTACAAAGAATGATGGGCATTTTTGTATGGAGCCTGGCCTGATGACCGAAAAATAGAGTTCTAATGAGATCCACTAATGACAGCAGGGACCAACGGCTTAACGTGCTTCCCGAGGCACGGAGGGGTCTTGGTATGTAAAAATGGTCACCCATCCAACAACCAACTGTATTTAGATTAGAATTATAGTGTAATTCACAAACAAACTCGCAACCGGCGTGCGTTCATGACCAACCTGGCGGTCTATTCTGTAAAAATCTCACCGTGAAAACTTAGGTGAAGTGAGCGTGGAGTGAGCTGTCAATAGTGTCAATTCCTAGCAAAAACAAACTCACTTCACCTAAGTTTTCACAGTGAGATTTTTACAGAATCGACCGGCTGAATCGTTTTGAAGGATATTGCTAATCCATTGCTTCCCATGTTTGAACTTAAATAACGCAATGAATGTTGTTGAACTATCAAAATGAAACCCATTGCTACTGATAGTATGTTACCCAATAGGGAATATGCATGAATTTTTTTCATGGCATTTATTAACAAAATATGAAAATACCGTAGTAGAGATGACAAAAAGTGAAATTAAAATTAAAATCGGCCAAGAAACACGGCCGATATGAGCATTTAAAACTATTGATTACACACCAATTAGACAGAGAGATCCGACATAGACTGTGACGTCACATGTCACTACGGCCATATAAACTCCGTGTTAAATTTCGTTTTGCGAGAAAGAGATAGAAACAAATCTTCGATGGCTCATATCTTTTTTAATTTCATAGTTATCCGAAAAACAGTTTTACTAAACTGTTTATTACATGAATGAGGATTAATTTTTTAAATAAAAAAAAATCGTGCATATTCCCTATTACCCCGCAGATGTATGAAGGTAAACTATTCAAAAGGAGTATGTAGGATCTTAGGAGGTAGCATACTGTACTTTCTGCTTACCCCCATGAGAAGAAGGCGTGGCTTTATGTATTATGTAAGTATGTATGTATAAAATATTTTTTTTTTTAAGTGAAAACTTCTTTAGCATCGTTGTGATTTGAAATTTTATGAAACACATCACATTTAATCCTATGCTTCTAATTTGTGGATGTGGATGTGGGTGTGGGTGTGGGTGGATGGATGGATGGATGGATGTTCTTTAGCATCGTTGTGATTTGAAAGTTTATGAAACGAAAAAGCGACAGTAAAAAGAGACATGTAAATTCATAAGATTTAAGATTGAAGGTTTCACTTCTACCACGTGTGAATTGCATACATGCTGTTTTTTTAATATTTTTGTTTAAAATATTAAAAAAAAAAATTTTTGTGTTGATTCCTTGGGGGAGGCCTGTGTCCAGCAGTGGACGTCCTTCGGCTGAAATTATGATGATGATGATGATTTTTGCATAGAGTTTGTTTTGTAGGTTCATTTTGGCGCTTTTCATCTTCAGACGCTACTTTAGAATTTTCATTGGAAAAAAAATCTTTTCCATTAAAAATATGTTGTACCTAGTTTGTTTCCAGTAATATGTACCCTGGTTTTTTTTTAATGAATCCTCAGAAATAATAATAGGTAAGTCTATGCAAGGCCTCCCACAAGCACCGCCACTTCAACCGATTCTGTGCAATCTGAGACAAGCTTAAACTTTAAATTAAGAGGGCCCACTAATCTCAGGGCACTGACTTAGAATAATTTTATGATAGTTATTAATAATATACCTACCAATAATTATTATAATGAGTCACATAATGCTAACGATATCTGTGGTTCGTATCGTAGACGACCTTGTAACGAAATGGTTTTGGAAAAGGGCAAAGTTCTGACTTGGAAAGTCTGTCAGACGTTTGTTCAAATGTTCATTGCTCCGAAAGTATAATAATATATACTAACGAGTAGGTACGTTAGGTAAGTATAGCTTTTTAGTTTTTTACCAAGCTAAAGAAATACGTAAGTAGGTAAAGTACCTACTTTACCTATGTACAGACGCCAGCACATCAAGTTACTGCAATCTGTCAAATTTATTTGATAGATTTTCAACTTTATCGCTAAAGCATAAGATTCAAAGTTGATTGTGAAAATTTGACAGTTTCGGGTAGCTTGATGTGCTGGCGTCTGTACCTATTTCTTTTCTGTAAGATATACAGTTTTTTTTTAAGTAATTCTCTGTTTCTCGTCTACAAACTGTTAAAAAACAATTTTTTTCTAATCCAATGATATAAATGTATGATCATTGATCATCATAGTTTATCAATTATTTATCATTAGTTAATTAATCCGTTGATGCTAAATGTATAATACCTCTTTTTTTCACATATAAAATATAATAATTTTCGAAGCCATTGCCTGTTAGAATACAGGATGATTTTTTTACCGGTTCCATATTTTTACAGGGTGTTCTACCCATGAATATGAATGACTTTCACTATGGGACCAACTCTGAAATCACGAAAAAATTTCATACATAAGTTCAATACCAACTTGACCAAAATGTATGAAACAGCAGATTTTTTTTTGTAATTTCAGAGTATAGCATATGAGGAAAAAAAAATTGTTTTTATAAAGTCTTGTGACCATTATTAGACTCTAAATTATACATACCAATATATACCATTAATTCAGCTTTTATGAGATTAACACTGGGCCCTATTACGATCATATCGCCATTTTATATTGAAATGAAAATATACCTAGTAGTTTCGCCAAAATTTTTTTATATATCGTATTTATGCCTCTAATATAGCAGGATACTATGTTATATAGTAGAGTTAGCAACTCTATTTATTTTATGACTGACCCGTCGATTGGTTGAGTAATGTTAGAAAACTGAGTAACAACTGACGAAAAATAGTTTTAAAAATGTTCAAATGTTTCTGTATTGTCGAATAACAACAAAGTTTCCAGAGCAGAGTCCAGAGAAGTAAGTCCATTTTGTTGATAGCTGGTTATATTTTTCCGATTAAAATGTAAGAGTACTAAAGATTTTTTGTTGTTGCTGCAACTGATATTTGATCTTTTTGAGACTTGTCCAATACACTGTCGTTTGTTTATTAGTTAGTTAGGGTTGCCAGGTATGAAACAATGAGTGTTGCTAGACACAAAATAAAAAATGTGTAGCTTATGAAATGTTGCATAAAACAAACACTCCCGATATTATTTAATTTAATTTATTTATTTAAGAAATGACTTTTCTATACTCAGATAACTTTTTATCAAAAAAATAAATTTGTCAGTTTGAGATATTTTCTATACAAAAGCTGTGAAACGGCAATATTTAATCTTCAGATAAGAGATTTCTGACTATTGAAAAATCAGAGATCCATATTTATGTTAGTGTACTTAAAACGTTACCTTTGAGTCTTTCGCCCGGGGCTAAACGATTGCGTCTTTAGACAAGATACAAGAAAAACCTGATAACAGAAGACTAAGGTCTGAATTCCTTTTACGCTGACGTCGGTCGCGTATTGTCGGACACGCGTACCAAGACGCTGACGATAAATGGGCGTATTTACTGTAGTACTGACGGTCAGCGGGCGCGAGTCCATATAAAGCGGTACGCGACAGACGTCGGCGTAAGATCATTTCCAGCCTTACTAACACATATCAAATCACTTCAAACCAACGCCAATACGAATATTAGCCAAAAGACAATGTTTCACCAACAAGCAAATGTTTGCTATGTCATTCTCACACACCCACAGTATGCGCAACTTGTTACTGGTTAAGGATACTCGTCGCGTGGCGGTAAAGTGATCGAGAGTTGGGACCAACTTCCCCTCGGGTATTGGGGTATTGGTATTATATGGCTCTGATAAAACCGAAGCTCCTGACACTTGTGACGAGATCAATAGATGAATAATGAGGTCTTTTACAAGTTGGTTGATTTCGCAATTGAATGACGACATTATGTACTTACGTATCTATGCCTCAAGCTTTGGGTAAATAAAAATTGACACTGCAATAAACCGTACTCAAAGATGGTCTTAGCTAAAATTGCGCACATTTTTATTGACATTGACACAGTTTGGCGCATGAAAAGAGGGACCTACGCTCGGCAGTGGGATTAGTGGATATGGATGATGATGACATGACATTGAGGCAAACAAGGTAAGGTACAAACAAATAGGTTCCCATCATCTATGGGTACAAACAAATAGGTGCTCATTTATTAGGCCTTCGTTTTGAGGATGGGAAATCATCAAATGACCCCTTCCGCTCTGGGTGGAGCGGAAGGGAGTGTCAGACTCTTACTGACTAAAACCCACCCATGTTCCTTCCTTAGCCCTTTATGTTCCGGGCCAGCGGTAACCCTTTCGGACAATCCCGCTGATCCGGTAATCATTAGGCCTTCATTCATCAACTACGTGGAAAATCATGAAATCAGAGAAATTTGTAAGTGCTTGATTTCACTCAGTGAAGGTCGTCAGTGTCGTATGGATCGCTATGGAAGCTTATTGACATAGACGTTTTTTCTACGGCGCGGGTTATACGCCGTGTGTAGACTGAACGGTCGTCAGTCCGGTCAGTGTCGTATGGAGCACTATGGAAGCTTGTGCACGGACACATTTTTTCAACGGCTTATACACATACCGTACCGTAAAGAAACCGTGCCGTGTTCAAAGAGTCTAAAGGCTCGTACACACAGGCGCGACGCGACACGCGACACAAAGGCACCGCAAGTCGCGCAACGAGCGGTGCCTTTGTGTTGCGCGCGATTCGCGTCGCGCGTCGCGCCTGTGTGTATGAGCCTTAAGGCTTTGTGTAGAGGCGCGCAATTTTTCTGTTGAATGGACTCTACCTTATTGTGACTGTTGAGCTATATCCATATCTTATTAATTTTTCATAGCTACTTAGGTATATTTTCACACCTTTTTTCATGTTAGTAGGTACAGGTATTCTATTTCACGAAGTCCGTTCGGCTTTGATTGTAGTAGTGACGTATCCCGACAAGCGCGCTCCCACAGCAGCGGCTGCCCCTTGCTGCCGTCGCATGAGGCTATTTCCGCGAATGTGTACCGTTTTACTTCACCCATTGTTGTGTCTCTGTTGATCACAATGTGCATGTGCACGCTTGACAATATTCATAGCCAAACGGACTTCGTGACATAGAACATCTGTAACATATTTAAATAAAACAAAAAGGTTTTTTTCAGACTTTTTATTTATACATAATTGTTTGTAACAATACTAAAATCAAAATCAAATCATCATTCAAATGATAAAATCATGAAATCACTCTTGTCAAAAACCATGTCAAATAAAAACATAGTACCTACTAGCGTCATCTCGTCACATGAAGCTGGATGAATCTCCCTAGCTCTGCAGACTCTGGCCTCTCAGAGATTATCCTTGCAATTTAATGAACAGTGATTTTTTTATTGCTTTATTTCATATTGTACTTATTTTATTTTCTTTCTCCCCCTTTATAGCCTAATACAGAACCATTTGTCACTAAGAGTTAAGAGCTGGGGTAGGTATATCGATTAGTCTTTCAAACAAGCCTCATGTATTTGCAGACAAGTTAGTTGTGAAGTGGAATATCTATTACCACCTTATGAAATGAAGTGACATAATTTGTAGTTAGTTCTGTGACGATTTGTTAACGATTGAACGATTTCATTCGCATGTAAGACTAGCGGGGTAATTGCGTAACACATTAAAGGTATCTACAAATAGGCGCGACGCGCGTCGCGGATTTTATCGCGTGTCGCTCCTGTTTGAAGGAGCCTTAACAGTAGCAATGACTTTCATTGTGACAACTTCAACAACATTCATTGCGTTATTTACGTTCTGAGCCGACAATTTTTTCGAACATATCAAGCAATGGTTTAGCAATATACTTCAAAATGATTCGGATTGTGTTTGAGTGAAGTGTGTTACGCCATTAGGGTACTGGGGTAGGTGTATCGATTTGTCTTGTAAACAAGCTTCGTGTATTTGCAGACAAGTTAGTTGTGAAGTGGAATATCTATTACCACCTAATAAAATGAAGTGACAGGATTTGTAGTTTGTTCTGCGACGATTTTGTATCGATGGTTGGCGTTATAGGGAAATGGGGAATACTTTTAACCAGTTGAACAGATAGGTATCGATCGTTCTGTTATTATGAATGCGAACGTGAGACTGTATGTCTGTTTGTTTCATAATTAAATTAAACCCTACGAAGGGTAAACTGAAAACAATCTGGTATTATTTATGTACAGAGGGGTTTATTTATAAACGCTGATTAAAGTTAAGAGACGTTTAAAGGCTCCTTCAAACAGGCGCGACACGACACGCGACACAAAGGCACCGCAAGTCGCGCAACGAGCGGTGCCTTTGTGACGCGCGCGATTATATCGCGTTTCGCGCCTGTTTGTCGCCTTAAACGTCAAAAATGTATGTTAAACAGCCGCTTATCATTACTTAACTTTAAACAATGTTTATAAATAAACCTCTTAATAAGTAACATAACTTATGATCGCGTCTGTATTCGCTGGAGGTTTTTTTTTTATAAATGGCATCTCGCGGTGCAACCAATGAGGTTGTCTTTTACTTAGCCGGGCTTGCCTGTGGATGTCTCAATAAATTAACACCCAGGGCTTAAATAACAACCAACTCATTTATTAAATAACAACTTAGTCGGAATGCTGCACTTAACTACGGCTGCTGAACAATTTAATCCTTAGGACTTCAGTTACAAGGGTACTTCTCATTTTCTTCATGTTTACCAATGAATTAAGAACTCTATGGTTTGGGCAATAAAGTCGGCCGAAGGTTCAGACAGAAGTGTACTTAAAGTACACTCTCATTTTCCCAGTTATGTTCTTAACTCCCACGTAATAGGGGGTGAGTCTATGCCTATGTTAAAAACTGTATCTCTTACCTCTCTCTCTCTCCCTCTCTCTTCCTGTTTCTCTTGTCTCTCTCTGCCTCTCCCCCTCTCTCTTACTATTTCTCTTGTCTTTCTCTCCCTTTCTCTTTATGTATTTTTTTATTTGTTGTTCAACCAGTTTTAAGCGTGAAAGATTATTTGTCAACCATTAAAAATCGCCCTTGATCATTCAACAATAATAAAATGATCATCTAATTACAGTAATATTATAAAGGCGAAGGTTTGTGAATGTGTGTGGTGTGTTTATATGTTTGTTACTTTTTCACGCTCAAACGGCTGGACCAATTTTGGTAAAGTTTTGTATGGAGGTAGCTGATACCCTGGATTAACATATAGGCTACTTTTTATCCCGATATTCCCACGGGATCGACATTTACGCGGGTAAAACCGCGGGGCGCAGCTAGTGGGTACATAATTATGTTAACTAATGCTAGAGACACGGTTGATTTTGTAGAACAAATAAAATAAAACTCTGCTAGGTTTCAGGGTGACGCTAAGCCAATAAAAGCTGAAAGGTTGGAACTCCTGAA
Organism: Luperina testacea; assembly: GCA_927399505.1. Lineage (NCBI taxonomy): Eukaryota > Metazoa > Arthropoda > Insecta > Lepidoptera > Noctuidae > Luperina > Luperina testacea. The sequence continues at coordinate 7,051,642 of OV656768.1, read as the reverse complement.
AAATACATGTTAGTGTATATAGATAGGTACATATAATGGTTTCACGTGAAATATGTATTTTGTTTCCAATCCATACATTATACAACATGTAAGAGGATAATAATATGTTGGAGGGACCAGCTCATTAATATTAATAAAGCCAATTCTATAATGAAACAAAGGTAGGTAGGTAGGTTTTTACAATACTTTCATTTCAAAGGTAGTCATTTTCCGAAATTATTTTATCCGACCGTTTTTTATGAGATTTAATTTGTTGGATTTGTCTGCGCCCCGAATAGAACAATTAAATTTTCCCATGTTTTAATGTAACTATTAAAACATGGGACAATTGAATGAAGGTATTTATTTTTTGCTTTTATTTGGTATTTCAATATTTATTGATTTTGAGGCGATACCTATCAATTTCTCCGGGTCAGCTAGTAGAACTATGTATATATGTAGTACTAGCTGACCCGGCCACGCGTTGCTGTGGTTAACGTTTTTGTGCAATAAAATAATATTGCGATTATAAATGGAGATGTGAGCTATCCTATCTTTCAAGTTGGATCAAACTGCACACGGTGTCCAAATTTGATTAAAATCGGTTAAGTAGTTTAGGAGTCCATCGCGGACAAACATCGTGACACGTAATTTATATATATTAAGATATACAATTTTTTCAAAATTGCTAGGATTTAGAAGCCAGTCTCTATATTACAAAATTCTGTAAAATAAATAGTGTGGAAGTAAGTAGGAAACTCATTTCCGAACCTGAAACAATTTGAAAACATGTGGTATGTACGTATTTATTTTTATTAGCTTCCGCCTGCGGCTTCACTCGCGTGATATGTCCATAAAAAGTAGCCTGTGGTAGTAGCTCCAAGGTTCAACGTATCCCCAAACCAAATTTCATCAAAATCGGTCTAGCCGTCTCGAAGATTAGCCGGAACAAACAGATAAAGACAAACATTTAAAAAATGTTTTTTTTTGTTATAAGTACCGTTTATATACCTTCATAATAAAAAGCTGTTATTTTGACATTTAAAAGACACTTCTAGACACTTCAATTTTATGTTTTATTTGTGTTTTCAATTTTATTTGTATCATGTACTTATTGATATAGCCTATTACAGATAGCGCAATCCGCGAAGACGCGCCCCACTCTACTTACTAATCCCTAGTAGTTGTCGCTAGTTAATCCACGAAGACGCGCCCCACTCTTCTTACTAATCGCTAGTAGTTGTCGCTAGTTAATCCACGAAGACGCGCCCCACTCTTCTTACTAATCGCTAGTAGTTGTCGCTAGTTGATTCCGCTAGTGTTTTTATACACCCTAATTACCCACTAATAAGTAATTACTGTGTATCGACAAAACTAAAACACTAGCAGAATGTTGCACACTTGAAGCGATTAGGAAGAAAAGTGGGGCGCGTCTTCATGGATTTCACCATCTATAAATAGGTACACACACTAAAGAGTTTAACTCATTTTGTAAACGCTCATAAGATATCGATCGAATAACTAAGCTTTTCTATACCTCTCCTTCTCTTTCAAACATTAAACTAATACAAACATGATGCTTGTAACCATTTGGCACCATTTCATACCTGTATAGCATATCTTCAAGGCCTTGCGATCGGACTAACACTAAGCGATCATGTCATTAGCCTATTGGCTAACTATTGTCATATTCTACTACTGTCTTGTGTGTCTCTGGTATAGACTAATTGCATAATCTGTCCTGATTCTGTGTGTCTACGGTGGATCAACTTCAATCATTGATGGATTGAAGACAGGGGTTTGGACTTAGTACTTAATTATAAGACCGCTGATTGACCTATATTTAGGTATGTAGATATTTAGATTCGGTTTTCTTAAATATCCATACTAATATTATAAATTCGTAAGTAACTCTATCTGTCTGTATTTTACCTTTTCACGTCTAAACCACTGAACGGATTTCGATAAAATTTGGCAGTGAGATAGATTGCATCCCGGGGAATGACATAGATAAGTTTTTATCGACATACCTCGCACGCGAAGCCGCGGGCCGAAGCTAGTATCACATAAATTCCAGCATTTAATAGAATTGATTAGAATACTCTTTATTATGTACACCATATAAATTACAGATATAAATGTAGAAATTTTACAAAGGGTGACACAGTGGGCGGTCTTATCGCTAAGAAATTAATTTAATTTATTTTTTCTTATTACATTTTTATACTTATTCAAATAAATCTAGTAATGTGATAGTGCATGAAATCATTCTTATTATTTAATTTAACGATAAATTAACGTAATAATTCAGCATATTAATATTTTACAGTGTTATCGCTCTAGATAAACCAGCCAGGGCAGCCTACGTTCTAAAATATTTAAACTTCTATGCTAAAACGTAACGAACTGTGATTAGGCCCGGCTCTGACCTTTGTCTAAATAACTTCACAACAACAATATCTCGGCGAAAACTTTGCAATAATGAACATTGTAAATAAATCTTATGGCGGCTGCCCGCGAAACGATACTAATCAAGACTAAAGAAAAGTACTTGGCAGAATAGCGCGGAGTCTCTGCCGCTGCCGCGTTTGGAGATCGAGAAACGAGTTCTTTTTTCAAACTGAGTGCGCTTATTTTATTTATTTTATTCTGTGGATTATGAATTCAGTTTGGTGCGAAAGTGTTTTGTCACCTGACATTGGCACAAAGTTATAACTAGTGCCACACTACAAAAAAAAAAAAAAAAAAAAAGTGTTTTGTCAATGGCGCTAGTGTATTTCAATTATGAGTGACGTTGTTTTTTAATGTTGAAAGGTTTGCTGAAAAGCACTTTATTTGTGAGAATCAGGACGCACAAGGGACTGAATCTGAATGTAGATCGTACCTATATTTTTATCTCGTAAAAAAGTCGAAACGTCTTAATTTCTGTGTTAAGTTATTTATATTAATAAATTGTGCATTTAAAGCTTTATGTAGTGAATACAAACTTTATATTGTGAGTATAAGTACATACAGTATAAGGTTCCTCCAAACAACATTTAATCACAATTATTCAGACTTACTTCGTAGACACTTCGTAATCTCGTCAACTTTTTAACTTCCGTCCCTAATGTTTAAAAACACATTATCGCCTGACCCTGGATAAAATGTAATCTTCGGAGGATCAATATTGACGATTAGACACACGGTGCGGAATCATGGCCCTTTGAAAGGCCCCCATGGTTGTGTCAGTGAACTCCATGCATCTATGGTGCACCACAGACAACACTTAGATGTAGGGGACAATATCGTGGAGCTATTTAGGAACGTTTTTATTTTCGAGATTCGGGTGCCCACAATAATAGGAGCTGCTTCTAATCCGATTGAAGTGAAGACATTGGGACGTTTTAAATACTTGTGTGTACCCCAGATTATATTGTCAGTTACAAATTATTAGGTACAAATGAAGCGTCTTCTAATTCCTATTGATTGTTGTTAACAACTTTTTTGACGGCCAATTTGCTTGAATTTGCAAAATTATTTGAATGATTAAATTAACATTTTAATCAATCTAAGCCCGACTTTGTCGATGTTGGTAGGCGTCAATTTAAAATCCTGTCAATCAATAGATTTTTAATACGAACGAATTTATTCTCAGTAAGTATCTAAGGCTGATAATGTAAACCCGAAACGTAACTTAAGTACGTAAATTATTATATTTATTATTAATACGATCATGACCTCAAGATTGATATATCAAGTGCGAGCTCTTGGCCTGAGTAACGTTTAATTAATTAATCTTTCTTATTATAATAACATTTCGAGTTGGAAACTTGTAAAAGGAAGCAATGCTGTGTTGGAGAGTAGGTAACAAACATTTTAACTAAACGAATTGAAATTATTTGAAAATAATCGTCGTTTCTACCTTTCGAACTTTGGATAAATGTTTTAAAAGGGAAGGAAGATTGTTTTATAATTTTCGAATAAGTTCTGAATTTAGGTCCAAATAAATACTCATGGTAATGGTGATACTACCCAATTCCCACCTACGGCCAAAAAAGCTATAATCCATCCCGTATGTCCACCCTACTTATGGTTCTATGGGGGTATCGATTATTCCCCGCGCCCGCGCCCCCCGCGCCGCCGCCGCCCCTCCCTCCCCCTCGCAGATCTCACCTACGACTACTCGCCGGCATTCCCACTTATTTCCAAACTTACTTGCGTAAAAACTAGTGTTGATTTTTTTTGTGGAGCAGAAACAGCTTTATAGTTTTTTATCAGTCTCGCCTGCTTTGTATGACCAAATTTTCATAATAGACGATAGGAATTGCGGTATTTAGGTTTTCATTAACTTTTGAATGCGGAATGCGGATACGGCAAAAAGTAAGTCCAGTTAGGTTAGATGCGCAATAATTATAATGTTATTAATGATCTAATCAATATCCTTTCCTTTTTTTGTAAAAGCTTAGAGTAAATATTGATCGGGTGTCTAAGAAGTATAGGTACCGGGCGTCATAATTTGATTAAAATTAATTTTATGGGCGCAGGTCAGATTATGAAATTAAAAAGGTAAGACATTATTAAAAAGTAAGTAAGTAGAGAACACAAACAGCCCTTGAAAGATATATTGGGTCGTCTATGATACTCTAAGATTAAAAAACAATTTGTATTCCTATTTTGAAATGGCCATAAATACAGGCGTGTCTATGACAAGGGTCGACACTCGTAGAGGCGTGCAGACAGAATGACATGCCACAGATAACAATTTTTTTGTTTGTTGTGTAACTCGCTGAAGTTAAAATTCTTGAAATAGATAGTTATAGCCACTGACCTGTATGTATTATACATTAGAGATTAGTGGTTATAGCTATTGTGTGGTTGAACCACAGGTATAAGAAAGAAGGGTTGAACTAAACTAAAAAAAAACTAAAATACTAACTAACTAACTATACCGCTGTAAAACCCGCGATGGTTTGTGTGGTATGTTTAATTGTTCAACAATGATTTGTAACTGTTTTGTTTTTGATAAAAAACTTGATGAAAATGCTGAAGGTGTTCGAATGCGGAGTTTTTTGTTTTTTCTTACTCCTACCGCGTCTATGTTCAACGTTGTAGTAGGTAGCTATTAACGAATTTTACATTCAACTTTTGGGTCATTTATCAAGTTATTAGTCAATAATTTAATTTTAGATCAAAACGGACGTTATTATGCACAGGAGCTCAAATTATACGGAACTTTTGCTTCTCAATAGAGCCCCTTTTGCTTCAAGGTTTCAACCAACCTTTTTTTGTTGGTAGCCAGGGGCGCGCATTTGAAGAGTGTTCCAAAATCAAAAAGAGTTAAAAAAAACTGAATACAAAGATGTCAACACGTTGTTGTTTTTTTTTTTAGGTACGTAATACATAACATACCTAGCCATGGAGTGGCTTCATAGATTTCAGTAAGTAGGCTTTAAAATGGAACTGGATAAAATGTATGTAGGTGCCCAGCTATTTTTACTAACACCTAAGCATCAGCTTATTTTGTGGTTCGTTCTAGGATTTCATGGGTAGCTAGATCAATCAATTTACTCATTGGATACAATAAATTGAAATTATAAGCGACTTTTATGTCTCACTTTTAAAGCTGATTTTTCATTAGTTTTTTAACAGTAACTTATATCTGAGGAATAAATATTGCGGTTTGACAGCTTTTGTATAGAAAATATGTCAAACTGTCGTTTTATTTGTTGATTGATGTTTTATTTTATTCTTCAGATAAAAGTTATCAGTCTATTGAAAAATCAACGCTTAATCCGACTACGGGGAAAAGCTATGTTTCTGTTCGGTAGTTAGACGATTTGGGGAAAGAATGGATAGGGTTTTTGGATTGTTGGAATTTAATCCTTTAAATAAGGCAGAAAATTATCATCATGGTCTGCCTAGCCTTTTCCTAAATATGTTAGGGTTGGCTTCCAGTCTAACCAGATGCAGCTGAACAGTATGTAGGTACTATTTCACATGGAACGACTGCATGGGGAATTGGGGACAGACAGCATATTATAAATAAATAAAGCCCCGTTTAAGCATTATGTAGGTAAGTACATCAATCATGCCTTACTTCATCGCAATATTTAATTTTTATTTTGTTTTTTATTTGATGTAAGTACCTACTTATATATTAATTATATTATTGTGTGTATTTTAGTAGTTTCTTAGTTCAACTTTAAGACCAATTTTATTAACTTTTAAGGGGCTTACACGACCTAAAGCGCGGTCACTGTCGGACTGCATAGAAATGAAAGAGAAGCGTGATGACACAACACTCGTAATTTATTGCAAAATATGAAGCAATTATTTAATTACAAAAAATCTATTGTTTGGACTAAAAAATTAAAACACTAGTGTTTTAGTATGTTGCTTGTAGAATAATCTGACAAAAAATGTATATTAGTATGGTTTTTATTGTAAAAAGAAAGCTTCATGATTTTTTTTATCGTATTAAGTTACATAGTTGTATTATGTTTTCAAAACACTATATACCTAGCATATATCCTGAAGAATATCATACATTTTTCTGATTTTGTTTGCTGTAGTCGATCATATACTTTTATTGTTTCTAAAATTTGCGTTTTTTGCGTTTAGGTCCTGTAATCCCCTTAACTATTATTAGATATCTCGCTCGCTCTATAGTCCTGTGTCTTAATTAGGACTGTAATTATGAAATAATGAAGATGGCCTTAAACTTTGTAGCCAGCGCTCGGACTGGACCATCAAGTTGACATTGTAACAAAGCGACCACAATGAAATAATAAATTGTGGAAGGAAATTAAATAAAATGGGTACTCTAATGAAATATTCTGTCCTAGCTTTGTGATATACCTACTAGCGACGTGCCTCTGTTTCGCACGGGTGCTATGACGTCTTGTCAAATTATTGAGATTACTGTGATATAACTAAGTTAAATAATGTATTATACATATACACCTTCCGGAATAAATGCTCTAAATTGTAGTGAAAACAGCATCAAAATCCGTTGTGTAGTTTAGAAGATATAAGCGGCTACACAGACAGTCCGTCTGTGTGGCCGCTTATATATTCTAAACTACTACTTTGTTTTATACTATGTGTAATATAAAGTAATAGTAGTAGTTTTATTGCATGTATAAATCTACACTAATTATAAAGCTAATGAGTTTGTTTGTATGTTTGAACGTGCTAATCTCAGGAACTACCAGTCGGGTTTGAAAAAATCTTTTTACATTTGATAGTCCAATTTTTAGGGAAGGCTATAGGCTATTTAACACACTAGGAGCCTCAGGAGCCGAGCAAAACGAAAGAAAGTCAGAAGGAACGCTTAGCGAAAACTGAGTAATAGCGCGGGCAGGCGTTGTGATGCGACACGGGGTGGATCCGGAGAACAACAAACACGTGGACGAAGTTGCGTGCAGAAGCTAGTACGAAACACAATCATGGTTGCAATAACTTTTAATTAAAAAAAAAAAAACAACAACTTAACCGTGACTATGTTCAACATACCCATCCATTGTATTGATTTACTGATCAATTGTTAAATTGCCGCATTAAAAACTAGAGTGCTACGTAATTAGGGTGTAGCCGTGTAGGGTGCCAAATGTCGGGAGCTCTGGGTTTATGTGGAAATAAGTTAGAAGGACGATTTCAAGATACGTTTTTACTGGAGCTTTAAAGGCTCCTTCAAACAGGCGCGACACGCGATAAAATCGCGCACGACACAAGGGCACCGCAAGTCGCGAAACGAGCGGTGCCTTTGTGAATATAGTGTGTCAGAGACTGGAGTCCGTCCTCATCTTTCTACTATAATCCTTTTGCCTCTTATACCGACATACAGGGCCTTATTTTCAATTGGCCACTCTGGGTAAGTGCCCAGGGCCTCTCGATTCATAGGGTCTATTATTTCCTGCCAGCGTCGTAGCTAGGGGCTATCAGAGGCAGGGTGATTCAAACAAGCTCACTTCGCTCGCATCCTAGATTCTCCATAGTCCCCCAGTATTCTAAACGCCTAGGGCCTCCAATAGGTTAAAACCGGCCCTGCCGACATCGTTTTTTAAGTCTCTAACTCCCAAATCGTTTTCTCCTCCTAAATACTTCTTTTGACATCACCATCGATCGAGTACCACTCCAATCCCATAAAACAGTCACAACGGTACATAATATCAACATCATCTGTGTGACAATCCACGCAGTACATCCGTATGCAAAACGTGTTCATGTCAAAGGTATATTTTTATTGGATTCGGGTGTAATATAAAAACGTCAAGGGCGAACTTAATAATGTTGAGGTTGAAAGTGTGGCATGTATATATTCACATACGTATCTATAATGGTATACAATGTGTGTATGTATTGCAGGTATTACTACTAAGTACATTGCTACATGTATCTTTTGTGCTCGACTGAAGTTGACAGCAGGGCGCTGTTGGTAAATATTTGTGCAATTGTTTTGCGAATTGTATTAAAAAAACAAGATGGCGGCTTTAGTTCCGATATTGGCCACGCTCCAAAATAACGCTGTAGCGCTGTATATAGGTAGGTATGATCTGTGACGTAGCTTTTGCATAGTATGTAGGTACACGGGCTTTGAAATGATATCAAAAAACAAAATGGCAGCATTAGTTTCGATTTTGTATTAGTTATTCTGTGGGCACGCGCCAAAATAACGTTGTAGCGCTATATTTAGGTATGTATGACGTAGCTTTTGCGTAGTATGTAGGTAAACGGGCTTTGAAATGTATTCAAAAAACAAAATGGTAGCATTAGTTCCGATTTTGGCCACGCGCCAAATAACGTCGTAGCGCTGTATGTAGGTATGTATGACGTAGCTTTTGCGTAGTATGTAGGTAAACGGGCTTTAAAATTTATTCAATAAACAAGATGGCGGCGTTAGTTCCGATTTTAGCCACGCGCCTAAATAACGTTGTAGCGCTGTAGGTTTTAGTGAGGTAGTTTTTTGCGTAGTGGGTAGGCACGTGGGCTTCAGTAAGCTTTACTTTTGTGTTTGTGTGTGACCAATAAATATGTAATTGTAGGTATGTGTAAGTACTGGTTTTTTGTTGTTTCTAGTCTTAATCATAATAATCATTAATTTGTCAAAATGATGGTCTCAAGATTAGTCAATGGTATCATCACATTCTGTCAAGTGTGGCATGCTAATACATATTAGGTAAGTATATTACATTTATTGCATGACATTAACATATTTTTCTGTAATTCGCTTTATGTCTCATAGACAATTGTTATGCTTCTGTTATAGCTGTTGGTTCTCCTATAAAATAAATGAATAAATAAGTGTCTATTGCAAAAGTATTTTTTAAAACAGTTTTACAGACGCCTAGCTCTACAGTTTGTTATAATAAATTTATTAATTATTCAATCTTCGAGCTCTGATTACTAAATGTTTAAAAATAGCACATTTTAATACGTGTGACTAAGTAGACATATTTCGCGGCGTAAAATTAGCTAACGCCGCGCGCCGTGTCGTACATTATTTTATAGCTCGTGTGACCTAAACCCACACTTAACTCACGCTTTTCTGAATAAAAATAGGCTACTTAAGTCACAGAAAAGCGTGAGTTAAGTACGGATTTAGGTCACACAGTGATATAAAATATTTTGAAACAGTGTAGATAATTAGGGCCTAACCGGATACCGTATACAAATTAAATGCAAAACTTTATATGGACCCACGCTACGCTGTGCCACGTAATATCTACGAAAGTTCTTTGTTCGTATTTCGGAGACGAATCGTATTAAATCCCTTAACAAACATTTTCATTATGCAAGAATTTAACACATTAACAAACAAAACGAACATAAGTCGTTAGATAGGCTTCCATTAAAATGCTGTTCTCAAAATTCTTTTGTATCTACTAATTACAATGGCATAAAGCGAGTTAACGACGCCCATCAAAGCGCGGCACCTAAGGAGTGTGGTTTATCAATTATGTACAAAAAATTATCAATATGGAAATTCTTATTATAAAGCGGAGCGAGGCAACATATTTTATTTCGTGCGAAAGGTTCGGGAGTACCCGTTCTCGCAAAACGTTCGATTTGTCAGCTCACCGGTCGGACAACCAGTCTGCTTACCCTACGCCCCGCTAGTTCTACATCTCCCAACTTAAAACGACCTCCCCTTCTTCCTCATGACTTAGATAAAACTGCGCAAAAAAGGGTAACGGCAACCAAATTCGGGGATCTATTTAAAATGGCCGTGGAAACAACCCACCGTAAGATTTTACGAAAATTAACTTTAAGGGGCACTTCAATCTAAACCTTTAGAAGATTAGGGTTTTCACATAAGCGTATACATTAGGCGCCTTCTGGTCATTCGCGTGGTTTCCAGGCTTTGTTACGGTACCGACGCGACGGGTATTCAATCAAATGGAATGGAGTTCGTTTCAGCCAAATATGAAATGATGGCAGCATTGTTGGATTTTGAAACCGTACGATTTTCAATTATTATTTCAATATGATTCCGACATTCTGTATTAAAGTGTTATATTTATATGTTTCAATAGAGAGATGAGTATTTATGAGTATATGTTAATGTAGTCGGAGTTAATTTTGAAAGGTTTATTTTGATGACTGCTAATTATAAGTACTTAATAGTATATTAAACATGTTTTCGATTAATTTTGATTGGTCGGCACTTCACGTGACCAGATGGCTGGGTCGATCTTTGGCCAAACAATTACTAAGAGTTCTGGGCACGTTTCCGGATGACAGCGATGCGGACGAGTACTTCGACGCCTAAGTGTCCTTTTGTTTTTGTATAAATTTGTATATAGTTAGTCATTTAATTTAGTATTTAGTGTAAATAGTTAGTTATCTATACATACAATAAAATTTGTACTCATTTTGTTTTAGTAATGAATGGTCGGTTCATCCTTATCCCCTCGATTCTTTGTAATAGTGTATGTACAATGTCGGTGAAACACAATTCTTGTTATATTCTATTGTTGAATAGCGAGCCTGTCAAAAATCTTTATCCAACCGTTTCTGAGTTCCAACAAACAGACAAAGGAATTTGAAAACAGCTGGTTTTCGCTTTACTTCCATATAGTTAAGTGAATAAGCAAGTGAACTTGGCCACTTTTGGGTATACAATACCTATATCTAAACCATCTACTAATATTATAAAATCGAAAGTAAGTCTGTCTGTCTGTTACCTTTTCACGCCTAAACCATTGAACGAATTTCGATAAAATTTGGCAGAGAGTTAGATTGCATCCCGGGGAAGGACATACATATAGGATAGTTTTTATCGACATATTTCGCTGGCGGAAGCTAGTATTATAATAAAGAAGATTTGATTTTTTGTATGTTTGTTTGTTACGCTTTCATGCTAAACAGGCTGAACAGATTTGGATGAAATTTGGCACATGGGTAGACCATGACCTGGATTAGGACATACGACACTTTTTATCCCGATATTCACACGGGATCGAGACTTATGCGGATGAAACCGCGGGGCGCAGCTAGTTTTTTAAACGCAGACAAGTAATTTTATTGTATTTTTCAGTGACAATCCAATCCATCCCGTACCAGACAAAAGGACATCTTTGAGAGCGGAGCGACAATTCTAAAATTCCGAGATCAAATTCAAATTAAATTATTTGTGAAGGTCGCGAATAGGTTATTCTACGTTATAAGCAGGGCAATACCGTTCTAATTGTTACTTTATAATTATTACTGTTGAAATTATGACACGTTTCGGATCGCACAGCCACTTTGTCAAGGGGAAAGTAATGGTTACGGAAAAAAAGGTAAGTATAATTGTTTATCCACCCCGCATACCATAAAAGTAGAAAGGGGGAAGGGTTATTTGTCGTACTAAACGATACGTTCGGCGCAACTTGTCACTCACTAGTCTCTACTTAGGTATCTCAACTTTTGTTTGCCATATACGCCTTGAAATTAATCGGTAGATTGATTTACAGTAGCGGTCATAAGTGGAGTACAGTACCCGGCGATAAATATTGCACATCGACCTTTGGAAAGAGACAATCGGCTAATTTCGGCTTCGTAGAGCGTTATCTGACTGTATACCGGACTGTTACCGAGATACCGGACTGTTTGTATTTCTGTGTCGCACGAAATACAAACAGTCCGGTATCTATTAGGAGCTGTTAAAACAATTATGATTTGCTTCTTTTGATAATTATTTTTATTCTTTGTATAAAATCGATAGGATCTAATAGGTTGATGTGCAATATTTATCGCCGGGTACTGTAGCAAGGTGCAAGGTGCTAACTGTGCCCTACAACTTACATACAATCAAGCTTGCGAATTTTCTGTAGATTTAATAAATTAAAGAATTAATTAATTAATTTTGATGTTCCTCGTTAGTCTAGTGGTCGCAAACGCTACTGCTGAGCATGAGGTCCTGAGTTCGGTTCCCGGCAAAGTTTTATTGAGTTTTTCTATGAGGAATTTCTCAGTAGCAGCCCAGAGTCTCGATTTGTGCTCGTTTGATGGTAATAGGCCGCTCCCTATTATATGGGACTTATGATTTCTTGAAAACCAGCACTAGTTGTCTGGCATTTTTGCTGAACTGAGCTTTATTGGCGCAGCCGTAAGGCACACTTTCCTGCTAATTTCTTACATCGAACCTTACACTTTTTATTTGATGTGTGTGTTGATTGTATTGTGTTGTGAATAAAAAAAAATACATTTATTTAGCAAGCACTAAAAGTCTTTAGTGTTTGCTAAATAAATGTATTTTCTTTATTCTTCTAACAAAGTAAATAGTAGTGATGGGCCGACTATATGAGTTTTGCCGATCTTTGACTAGCTATAATGACTAAATTGTTGGATATATTTGATTGAATTTTCGTATGTAAACTGAGAACGCCATTACGTATACGCAGTTTAATGTATTGTAGTCTCTACTCTTCCTTATACAGTGGTTGCAAATTGCAGAGTTCTGTAACCTCGAATTATATAAACAGCTCCATCAATAATGGCCAGTTCTCTTTATATTTCATCGAAAAATAAGGGTGAGTTAGTGGGCAGTTGTTTAATATCGAGTAGGATTGATCGTTTAAGGCCGAAACCGGAGTAATCCGGCGACCTTTACATAAGTGGTCGGCGAAAAAAAAGCGGGCTTACCTACTTTCATTCTCCACAGTTAACCATTACTTTTATAGGCGCAATGTTTTTTTTTTAAAGGTGTATATTGTATGTATTGGTGGATGGAGCACCTGTTTAGTGAATTGTTGTTATCTGTTGAAGTTGGGGCAGGTAAAGTTGAAAGATTTGACGGATGTTCGTTATATGAGGGTTAAGAGAGTGGATTTATAGAAGCCGTTTGGTATCAATGCTAGTTTAGCTGTTAGGACAAAAAATTTACACCAGCGGGGTAACAACATTCATTGCATTATTTACGTTGTTGAGTAGACAAACTTTACGAACATGTGAAGCAATGGATTAGAGAAATCCTTTAAACTGGTTCAGATTGCAATTAAAAGTGAGTTACGCAATTAGGGCGTTGGCCTCAGGACGTTGTATTTACGATTCGATAAAATAACTCTAGACGTCCAACCAATCTCTTTGTTTTATGAGAAAAAAATAACTTGATCTTTTTTTAACTTGTTAATAATGGGTTCAAGCTTGAATTTTTCAGGAAAATTCATAATAGCGTTTAAAGATATTTGACCTTATAAGAGGCCCGCCCGCTACCTGCCGATGCCTGATGTTTATAATGAGAAGTTATTTAATCTGCAATTAGAGCAGGATTTTGAAAAAGGGCAAAGAACCAGAATTCAAATATTCATCTATGGAACATTCAGATCATATTCTATTGTTGCTACGTGGTTACCATACTTACCATAGAGTACGGAATAACCGCGCCGGCAGCAGAAATTAGTGGCGCCGAAAGTGTCACAGACCACCTTCATAGCTCTCAAGTTTATATAATATAATCAGCATATGATATTCCCACAGCTGGGTCACGCTCTCTTTTTGAGAGGTAGTGGGTTGTAATCCACCCCGCGAGCCCAGTGCGGGTTGGTACTGGTAGATGTCACATGCCTTCGAATTATTGGTTCTAGGACATGCTGCTTTAGAGAGCTGTGGTGATCAAATTTTTAACACAAAGTAAAGCTTGCCTGGGTTCGTACCAACTACAACTCGTAAGTCGTGGCCGATGCCACTGGGCCACCACTGCTCTGTAAGTTGATGTGCTTACGTCATTTGTGTCGCAGACTGCGAGAAAGTGGTGACACAATTGCTTTGTAAGGAAAATGTTATACAGCTTGACACCTCTATCAGCAGCCACCGAGGCGTCTACGTAGTCTGTGGTAAATAGCTACTAAGCGTTTGAGTTTCGAATACTCTCGATAAAGAAGAAATGGGGGGAAAGTGCGAGCGCTACGCAACACACAGCTACATAGTATAAATGCTTAGTACCTACATACTACCGATTGCAGGTTACGGGTGTATGACGCGTTTTCACATCGTTGCGTTTATCTTGTTGGAAAACGCGCGTCAAATGTTTGTCGACAGAACTTACCCTGTGTGCTTGCGAGGATTTTCTATTGGACGGACTTGTTTATTGATTAGGCGGGTTAATTATACACCTTACTTGTGATCTAAATAACTACGCCAATGTTACCGAAGACTTGTAGTAATTGTTATTATTTGATGATGCCTGCTGCTATTTTCACGAAAACATTTATAAATGAAACGAAGTCCTTCATAAATGTTTTAGTGAAAATTAACTCGGAATTTTCTCAGCAATATTGAATAGAATTTTGACAATTATCGTACTGAGGTTATTTTTGAAGTGAAACTTCTTAGGCGGCGCGGCGTTTCAATAATTGGACGAAAATTGGGAGTAAATTTCTAGGACGCGCCACCTAAAGGCAAATTTCGTTACATGAGAGAGAAGAAAGATATAAATAACTCTCTCTGCGTCTCACACTAAATCTCGCTTATTCAATACTTTTTTAAAAGGTTCACTTCTATCACTTGTAGGGTATTTTAATCTCGGCTAATTTGGGAAACTTTCCTCACTGGAAGTTCTACTACAGTGTGCACTAATTCTTACCTTAACCACAGAATAACTAATAGCCTTAACGAAATCGCATTGAACAATAAGACCAAAACCGTAACCATTAAAGCAGGATATTCGGTTATAATAAAGTACGCTACCTTATGGGGTATGTGCACCTGTCCTCATATCTAGGGTGGTGGGGCGAGTTATTGTCCCATCTGGCGCGAGGGTGCCAGAGAATAACAAACGCTATGAAGTTTACCGCCATGGTGCACCGGAGGTTCCCAATACCCATTGATATTAAGGGGCTTACATGACCGAAAGCGCGGTCACAGTCGGAATGCATAGAAAAGAAAGAGAAGGGCGATGACACAACGCTGGTAATTTATTGCAAAATATGAAGCAATTATTTAATTACAAAAAATCTATTGTTTGGACGAAAAAATAAAACACATATTTTAGTATGTTGCTTGTAGAATAATCTGACAAAAAATCAGAATAATTGTATGTATATTAGTATGGTTTTTATTGTAAAAAGAAAGTTTTTAGAGGTATCATAATTATTTTTCCTATCGTATCATATTAGTTGTATTATGCTTTCAACACACTATCTACCTAGCATATATCCTGAAGAATATCATATATATTTTTGATTTTGTTTACTGTAGTCGATCATATACTTTTATTGTTTCTAAAACTTGCGTTTTTAGGGTTCTTAGAGGTTCCGTAGTTAACTAGGAACCCTTATAGTTTCGCCATATCTGTCTGTCCGTCTGTCCGTCCTCGCTTAATCTCTGTGACCGTTAGCACTAGAAAGCTGAAATTTGGTACCAATATGTATATCAATCACGCCGACAAAGTGGTAAAATAAAAATTGGAAAAAAATGTTTTATTAGGGTAGCCCCCCTATATGTAAAGTGGGAAGTGATTTTTTTTTAAATTTCAACCCTAAAGTGTGATATATTGTTGGAAAGGTATTTAAAAATGAATAGGGGTTTACTAAAATCATTTTTTGATAATGTCAATAATTTCGGAAATAATCGCTCCAAAAGTAAAAAAAATATCTTTTTCAAACAAAAACAAAAAAAGAATTATTAAAATCGAATCCCAATATTTTAAGATCTATGATCGACTACGATTATTACGCGAACATAATGGATACCCACTTTTAAACTCATAAGTGGGAACATTTATTGTGACGGACGGTAAACTACGGAACCCTACACTGAGCGTGGCCCGATACGCTCTTGGCCGGTTTTTTTGTGTTTAGGTCCTGTAAGCCTCTTAACGTATTTTATTTGTTTTGGCTTGGCTATTTGTTTTTGGATTGTCCGGAAATTGTAGATTCTTTCTTTTTCTCTCGTATCGGGACGAATTAATAGCTCAAACCGCTGCAAGCATCAAAACTATAGTTGTCGCGTTTTAGCATGGTAATAGCGGTCATTGACCTACCTACAGTTTTTGACATTATTTATGTCAAAAACGGAAATAAAGCATGTTTATGTCCTAAATCGACATTTATCGTGATCCTGCACAAGTGAATTGGTAGATCATCTGGATTTTGGAATTTTAGACAAGCCGGTTTCCTCATGATGTTTCCTTCAGAGTTTTGTACCATATACTAAGAAATAAATGATATTCTATTATATTCAAGCTTTTTATGGCTACTTTGTTTGCTATGTTAAAACATATGTATTACAACTCTCTGTGTTTATAATTGGAAAATCAATTTATAGAATGCTAATTTAATCGCTACCATCAGATTTACTTTTTGTAGGTTCTTTTGTTACATCTATAAGTTTTTCATTACCTGTATCCTCATCCTTCAGAGGAAACCTTGGTACTTATTTATTTATGTATTCCCGGATTTTTTGTACCTACATTTTGTTTCGAGAAATATCTTGTGAGTTCAGGGTAGGGTTGCCGACTCTACTATAATATAATATACACTATATTTATTACGAGTCCCTCTAACATAACTTTCGAACAAAAAATTGTAGATGGTTACTTTAGGCGAAACTACTACATTTTCTTTGTAGCTAAACATTTATATTTTTATTTAAGAATGCATCCAAAAATGTTATCGTAACAATTGAAAACACTCAATGTAGTAAAAAATACTCGTTTTTAAATAATGACATTCGCATCAATTAGGTACTTTGTTTATAAACATACTTACTTTTTTGTCATTTTTCTCAATAAATATGTATGTTATCACGTGAGAGCATTACAAAATTTCGATTTCTTAAATTTTTTGGCTGCTCATTTGAGTTTTACCTAAATTAGGAAAAACCGTATTCAGGCGAACCAAACAAGAAAAAAATAAATCAAATCGGTCGAGCCATTTTCGAGTTTTTGCGAGACTAACGCACGGCAATTGATTTTTATAAATTTAAATTCCAGTCAATATAGGATGCCGCCGGGTCAGCGGGATTGTCCGAAAGGGTTACCGCTGGCCCGGAACATAAAGGGCTAAGGAAGGAACACGGGTGGGTTTTAGTCAGTAAGAATCTGACACTCCCTTCCGCTCCATCCACAGCGGGAGGCGGTCATTTGATGGTTTCCCATCCTGAAAAAAAAAGAAAAGCCAAGAAAGGAGTCGTAGACTGCGTGAGCTACCTAAGCGATTCTTTCAGAAACTTGTTCAGGGTGCTTAGAAAGAGACCATACTGAAAGTCCCGTAGTTTAGCAGGTGAGCCTTGGGGGCACAAAGTTCCAACTTTTGGTTTTTCGCATATAAATATCTCAAAAACGGTGCGTCGTAGGATTTATTTCTGATACCAAATGAATTTTTTATTTTATTTGAAATGGGTTTGCTCTTGACTCTAGTCTAGGTCAGAGATGACAGAGACAAAGTCTACGATGGAGTGAGCTCACCCAGAAGAAGCCTGTTCACGAAGAATCTTTTAAATTCTATACAACTTTTATGAATTCACTTTTACTGAATTCCCTATCCTCATTCTATACCGTCTTTTGGACCATTCGTTGACTGAACTATAGGTTAAAACAAGGGCCAAATGCAACTAATGGTATTTTCCCGCTCAAAACCGACATTTTCGAACGAGACTATTCTTTAACCTTGACAAACCCAGAGCTCGGCCCCAAGCGACAGTATTCCAAAGGTGCGCTTAAGTTAACATAAATATGTATATCAAAACTATAGTAAAAACAAAAAGCCTTAAAAAGTTCCCAGTATTAAGTACCGGGCCGCAGCTGGCTCGTCGGCGCGCGCGCAGGCTACCATAGTGCAGACAGGTACAGAAGGTGCACTACTGTCTCATTTATGGTGCAGCTGTCGTAAAAATTAGTACCTAGTGTAAAGAGATGATGGGATGCGGCTATTTTCTTGTACTCTAATAAACTCTAGGGATTACATCAAGGTATTCCTGTATTTTCGACTGACACGGAATTCTTTCAGTTTTCTTTTTAGTTGAGGGGCCCGTGGCTAAATAATAACAGCCGAACAGGTCGATCGATCAGGTTAAGCTACGCTTACTGCGGTTGGTTTGTGGATGGGTGACCATCTTTACATACCGAGACCTCTCCGTACCTCGGAAAGCACGCTAAGCCGTTGGTCCCGGCTGTCATTCGTGGATCTTTGACAGTCGTTACGGGTAATCACAAGCCCGAAAGTCTGACAACCAGTCTTACCAAGGGGTATCGTATTAGAATAGAATACTCTTTATTATGTACACCATATAAATTACACACATAAATACAGAAACTGTACAAACTACAAAGGGTGACACAATGGGCGGTCTTATCGTTTGAAGGGAGTTGTGATCACTAGATTCCCTACCGTTAGGTAGGATGAAAATTCACTTCAAACTCACTTCACAAAAGTTTTCACGTTGAGATTTTTACAGAATAGAATAACTGGTACTCCTGTCGACAACTCCAACTTTAATAAATAATCTAAATAAATTATAACATTTTGTAAAAAAATCTATTGGCAGATTTAGTTAAAGCGGACCGATTCACTTGATTCCAAACTGCGCATTGTGGCAACAGCTGGTCCTTCTGTAATTGATTACTTCATGTTTTTTCTCCGGATCGCGGGGCGGGGTGAGTGACCGACGTCGGATGCGCCGGCGACCCCGCGCGCGACCGATTTCCGCCCAATTCCGCACTGTGTGTGCCCACCCTTAACGTTCAGATACTACCACGTGTTACGTTTGACAGTTCGACGTTCGTCTAGGACGCCATCTTGGATTTTGATAATTTTAATTGGCATTTAATTTGGTTACAACGCGTGTTAAACGATGTTTATCACGCGTTGTAGATTGTTAATTAAGGCCATCGGATGAGGTGTTGATTTATCAACACGGGGTCGTGCGCTCGAGTCTTTTATGGAACTATTTTGTGGTGAACCGGTAAGCCCACCTTCCTTAACGTCAGGCATGACTAACTTCGATGTCCTGTTTACTTTATTATGTTCAGAATAGAGCCTTATTGGTTTCATTTAAAGAAAGAAAAAAGAAATAAAATAAATTTATTTAGCATAGACTAAAAGATACACACATACATCAGATAAAAACAAATAAAAAGTGTAAAGTCCGATGTAAGAAATTAGCAGGAAATTGCGCCAAAATTTTACTATGAGACTAATCAACTACCTACATTGGTATTAAAATAATCTTACAATAAAATGCTAAAGTTCGAGTTTAAAAACTCATGAGAGAAGAACAATATAGGTAATATGTAGTTAAAATGACGTGATCATTCCTAAATGCGAGTCCACTTCCGTTTTGCTAGAAAGAGACAGAAGACGTTGCTAACAATGACCCCGCTATCAAAATTCTTGCAAGGACTTGAAGAGCAGTGACCTGTTTTTTCTACAGAAATAAAAATAGGTAACAGGCGGTTACTGGCAAACGAATCTTTTGAAACTTTCTGGCCTTGTTTACCAGTGAATATATAATTTAAAACTGGCCAAGTGCGTGTCGGACCATGCACAGAGAAGGGTTTCATAGTCGGTATGAATATTTACCTACGCATGCACAATAATGATTTTAGCGACTGCAAAATATAATAAGTTTGTATTTCATTGGGTTTCTCAATGAAACTGGATAACCAGTTATTTCTGCGGTGTCAGCGAAAATATCCCATATCTCAAAAACACGAATTTTCTTTAAAACAATTTTCGTTGTTTTTAATGTTTACCGACTTAATTATTTCAGAATTCTCCAGCGTAAGGTTGAATAGTTAGAGGGGGACGACAAAACAATTTTTAACTTTAAAAGCGCATAATATCCCACTAACTATAAAAACATTAAAAAAACAGCATAATCTGTAAAAGTATTATGGAACCAACAACAGTCCACTGCGTTGTCTTGTCGTTTATTACATGCAGGTAAGAAGCAACATGGTGGGGGACAAACATTCGTGAGGAAACCTGTACTTATAGTAAACTAGCTGACCGAGACGTTGTCCTGTTTTTGTTGATTCGAAAGACACGTGGCGCCATCTATTATCACAATAACATTATTGTTGTTTTCCTCGGGTTTTTTTTCGGAATGAAAGGTATACATATGTCCGTTTCTGTACACCTGACAACGTATATGCAAAATTTCAGGATGATCGGTTCAGTGGTTTAGGCGTGAAAAGGTAACAAAAAAACTTACTTTCGCATTTATAATACTGATCCGATAGAAGTCTGAAATCGTTAACCCGTCTTGAGCAAGCGTGGTGATTAATGCTCGTGCCTTTTCTTTAAGAAAAGAGGTCTTCGCCCTGCAGGGAGACAATAATAGTCTGGTATTAGCGCAACACTTATAATGTGCCCACTGCTGGGATACAGGCTTCCTTTTGATGAGAGGGAATGGGCCGTAATCTACCACAGCCCAATGCGAGTTGGTTAATGTCACAAGTCTTCGAATTTTTGGTTCTAACATGCTGGTTTCCTTACGATGTTTTCCTTCACCACTTTGAGACCATTGGTTATGAAATAATTTGCACAAAGTAAAACGCCTGTTAGGGCTCGAAACTACGACCTAACTCGTATGTCGCTGCCGCTACCACTGCTCGAAACAGCTCGAGTCTTTATAATGTAAGATCCAAGAATACCCCACGCGCGTATGTGCACTGAATTTCTTTTATCCCTCGAGTACATGCAGTTTTGCAACAATACAAGATCAATGACCTATTACTGTACGCACCTGTACCTAACTACCGTAGCTAAGAAAATAAAATGTGTAAAGCTTAGCCATAGCCAAACAGCATTACTTCCCGTTTGTAGAACACCTTTCCGAAGGGACAGTGAGAGGTCCGGTTTTTGAATATTTTTTTCTCTCTCTCACTTTTATATAGAAGATAATGATTTCGACTTTAGTATTCATTGAAGGGCCATCCTTTGACGCTCCTCCGTACTTGATATTTACAGTAATAATACGAAAGCAGAAAAACGGGCTATCTCAAGGTAGTGTCCTGGCACCGCTTCTTTTTAATATCTACACCAACGACCAACCGTCCAGCCCCAACACGTTCCGCTTCCACTATGCAGATGACCTTGCCCTCACGTCCCAAGCCACTACCTTTGGGGAGGTTGAGGCCCACTTGTCAGACGCTCTTGGTGACTTAGCTACATATTACTTTGCTAACTCACTCAAGCCCAATCCGAGCGAAACCCAGTCTTGCATATTTCATCTCCGCAATAGAGAGGCGGGCCGCAAACTTAACATCGTTTGAGGTGGGGTGTTCATCGAGCACAGCAACTCCCCTAAATATCTTGGTGTCACCCTGGACAGGTCTACGAATATCAAGCAAAAGGTGCACACTCGCAACAGTCTTCTTCGTCGACTGGTCTCACGAAGTGGGGTGCTTCGCCTGACGTTATGCGGACTACTGGACTGGCGCTATCATTTTCTGCCCATGCAGAGCTGTTGGATACAGCTTTGAATGAAACGTGCCGGATCTTTACTGGCTGCCTAAAACCTAGCCCGGTACACATGCTGTATCTACTAGCAGGGATAGCGCCACCAGTGGTTCGCAGAGCGGTGGCAAGCTCCAGCGAACCATCACAACAAAGACTGAAGCTGTGGCGAGACAGTGCTTCCAGTGCTTCCTTACCCAAACGTTCGTCCCACCCGCTGAAGACCTCCCACCTAGACATGAATTACCTTGGGTAACCTGGAAGTCTTTAAACAGACTCCGGACCCAGGTTGGCCGAAGCAAAGAAAACCTGTTCAGGTGGAGATTCATAGACGACTCCGCCTTGGAGTGTAAATATGGTACTGTTCCACAAACGATGGGACACTTAATATCGTGTCATGTGTGTCCTGTCAGCTGCACTTTATAGGAACTGGTGGACGCTGGTGATGGCGCCAAACAAGTAGCCGAATTCTGGGCCGAGTCCATTTAGATTGCTATTGACACGCTAAAGAGAAGATAAAACGAAATTTAAATTATTCAAGTAGCCTTAATAGTTTGATTATATTTTCACATTTTTATCAACGTTTACAGATTTTGAAAAAATTGTAGTCAGCTAGAAAACATGCAATTTTAACAAAAACTGTTTTGATACTAATCAACCAAAATTTTCCCGTTTCTTATAAGGATCAAAAAACTCAAAATTCTTGAATGCAGATTATCTTAAAAACTAGCAAACTATAATATTAGGGCCCAACTTAAAACCGTTTTCCTGCATCTACAACGTTTTAAGTACCTACCCTTACTGCCCCGTCTCAAAAATCCACCCTGAATAACATTAATAGTCATATTCTTATGAAACGCTTACTAAACTTAACAAAGTAAATTCCAAGTGCGGACTGTGAATCTTGCTCTATGATTTATAGGGCAAGGTTCACACAGTTTATTTTATAGAGAAATCTACAAAAGTACGACGATTTACAGGTTTATTTTGAACATAAATTATAACCTATAATAAGTTAACAAATATTAATAATTTTGGCAAAACAAATTTAAAAAGTTACAAATATTTTTTCGTGTTATTTTGGCCATCCACAAGCTAAGAAGAAGAATATTCTTATGCAATTTAGTAATGCCTGAACAAATAAATATCTACTCGTTTCATCATCGTCTGCCTAGCCTTTTCCCAACTATGTTGGGGTCGGTTTCCAGTCCAATCGGATGCAGCTGAATACCAGTATTTTACATGGAGCGACTGCCTATTTGACCTCCACAACCCAGTTACTGGGTAATACGATACCCCATTGTTAAGACTGCTAGTCAGACTTTCGGCTACTGACGACCTGTAACGACTGTCAAAGATCCACGAATGACAGCCGGGACCAACGGCTTAACATGCTTTCCGAGGCACGGAGGGTCTTGGTATGTGAAGATGGTCGCCCATCCACGGACCAACCGCGGCAAGCGTAGCTTAACTTGATCGATCGACCTTTGCGGCTGTTATTACTTATCCACAAGCCCCTCGTTATAAATAATTATATCTACTCGTGTATATCATGTTAAAGAACTACCTTCAAATACTCTAGAATTTCCAGACAAGACAAATAAGAAAAATGCCTGAAAGCGTATTCTTAGTTCAAAGCATTAGCTAACATAATTACACAACCGTTCGCATATTATAATATTATGTACCGAGTCCTTGAGTATAAGTGAGTATCTAATTACTGCAAATACTCATATGTGATCTTATATATTTATAGTATTTCTATGTAAATAACGCTCCTATGTTTGGCTAGATAGAAACTAAATTATTTCGAAGGAATCTTAGATCTTGTTAATAAACATTATTCGTTCATCATCATCATTAATTTCTTTCATTTTTTTTTCTTTTTAATTAAACTTAGAATTTGAAACACCTTTTAATATGGTTTAAGGGTTTGGTTATTTTTTCTTGATTTTAGGTTCATCCTGGAATTTACACATACATTAATAAAATTAACACAGACCATAGTTGAATTAATTAAATTTATTTATTAATTTAATTGTCACGCATTTTCTACACATACAACGTATTGTAAGATAATTAACGCAAGACCTCATACACTCCAAATAGAGTATTGCGTTAAAAGCATAATACAATGGCCAAAACTTATTTTTTTTAAACTCTTTTTATTAAGAAAATATTGTTGACTCTACCACTACTTTAAGCATTTAAAATTGAGTCTTATCAACCTTGAAATAAGATTTAATTTTGTTTGGCTCAATCGGCGGCCAGTACGACAAAATACATACATAATTTAAAAAAATATACCTACATTATATTAAAAGTTACTTAAATCGATTCAAGTAGTCAATTATGAACAAACTCCTTTCAGGACTTGCGTTTATTCTGTTACAACTTTCACCTTGTATTCATGAATTAACTCTTAGTAAACTGGAAGGAGGACGCACGTGCTCGCGAAAGATAGAAGGGGTGGAGGCATTTGTCCGCGAGTGGGACAGCGTAGTAGGCTAGTAAAAAAAAAACACCATTTATGTACTTACTTCTGTCACTGCACAAACGAACTAGGTACAGACGCCAGCACATCAAGTTACTACAATCTGTCAAATTTATTTAATAGATTTTCAACTTACAGTTGATTGGGAAAATTTGACAGTTTCGGGTAGCTTGATGTGCTGGCGTCTGTACTTCTACAAACACAAAAAGTCTATTAGACAGTTCTTTTATTCGTGGAATAAAATTGACGTGACAGTATATTTTATTCGTGGAATAATATTGACGTCTGACAGTTATAGTAAAACCGTCAAAAATTCAATTTTTTTTTCTCAGGATATGACATATTCTAGGGTTAAAAGTTTGGTGGAATGCGCCCTTAATCAAAGATACTTAAGTAGAGTTAAAGAGAACAAGATAATAAAGATAAACTTAAAGCTAATTTCATATTTCTAATCTAAATAACCACCTTGCCTATCTATCTACAAGTAAGTAAACAAAGTGTAAGTATACATATTTCTAATACAAGTTCTACTTCAAAACATATTTTATCGTTTGAAAATACCCATCGATTGCTAATTAGCATCACTTATCATCAAAAACCCGCGCCTGGCCGCTCGTAAACGATAAGCCCGTAAATTTATCATTTTACGGTATTCCCCGTTCAGTAATTTAAGTGAAAACGAACCGTTTTATGCACCAGTCGATATTTATAGAGTACTAGCTAGGTGCCTATATCCCAATTTTAGCGTGTGCGTAATACGCAAAACTTTGAGAATCTGCATAAAAGAATACACAGCACCGCAATTGAGGAAGAAATTAAAAAAAAAAATCCTAATCCATTGCTTCATAAAATAATGTTTGAAAAAATCGTCTGCACGCCAATTAAAAAAAATAACGCAATGAATGTTGTTGAATTATCAAAATGAAAGGCATTGCGATTGTCTGTGCGTTACGTAAGTACCTACGCAATTACACCGCAGACTTACTCTACTAAAGCATGTAAACTACGCTTTATTATGTGAAGATACACGAGCCTTACCTACTTTAAAAACCATAGACAAAAATAGATAAAAAAAGTAAATGAGCTTCCCCTATTATGTGATCATTACTTCCCACAGATGTCGCTTAGCAGATAACAATAAAATATTTCTAACAACGCGTTATCCAACTATCTTTCATACAAAAAACATATCGCGAACAAAAGTGGTTTGAAAATCAACACGATACAAAGCAAAGCGAGTAATAACGACCTATATACAAATACCGTAAGTCCATTTAAGGCGATCCGTTGGTATCTTTCCTTGTATAATCCATTGATTGTTTTATGGGCAAAGTAAAGTCTAGGTTCAATATGAAGACTGCAATGTATTGGACGCAGACGGGAGGTGACATTCTGATTTCGCATGCGCTACGGTCGTCTCGAGGGCATACGGTGTCGGTGTAGCAAAACGACATAAGTTCTGAATCTATTTCATTCCAATATAGACAGTACCTCAACTGATTAAGGCCTAAAAAGGCTTAAACTGCTTCGGGATATGAGTCTTTATTGAAAAAAGAAGGCAGCACGTTCGACGCCGATCGGTCGCATTCGGGTGCCGTCGCCGCGCACGTGCACACGGCGGGAATGGGACACCATTAATGTAGGGCTGCCCCTCTATCTCCGATATCGCAGCAATGTTTTAACTCGTCGACACCCTCCTAAAGAATAACTTTTACGAGTTTCTAGCTACTATTTACACATGAATATAATTGAAAATGCTTTTTGTATACGTATTTAGGAAGTTTATCTGTTTCCTATTTTTTTTTCTATTTTGTTTTTCTATTTTAACTTTGCTAAATTAATGTTTTTAGTACTTCAAGTTCCTGAAAATCAACCAACTTAGGGCATAAGTTACCAAAAGCAACAACCTTATCTGTGGGTAATTCTTCATGCTAAGCGGTTTTTATCCGAACAATATTTTATTGATGTTTGCATTATGAAGCAGTATTGTTAAAATGCAGAACGAGTAACTCTAGTAAAATAATTCAAATTCAAATTCAAATTATTTTATTAGTCACAATTTGTACAAGAATAGAGTAGACTGTGACCCCCAAACTAGGCATTATTTGCCTGTATCTTGGGAGTCAGTGTTGCGACATTTTAAAAGTTATGAGTGTTAAAGAAATGTGTGGCACAACCATAAAACGCCTCTGCCCGAGTTTTTGTAACCGACTAAATCGACTGAATCCATCCATATGTTCGGCGACGCGTAGTTTACTCGTTCCAAGTTTAAAAGTTCATTAACGTTCAATATCCAATGTCGACCAATATATTTAATATACTCAATTTTCCGGCCAATCCGCGTTTACATTTGTTTGAATACTCTAAGACAATGTTTATCCAACCTTTGATCCAACATTATCTGATGAACACAAGGAGATTTAGTACATTTGGCCCAACAGTTGTGGTTTGGTGATGATTTCATTCGTTATTTTGTGAAAGGCGTTCTGAGCGTTATTATATACATACAACCTTGGTTGTTTGTGGGTAGCCACTTCATTCAAGACGTCGAGAATTTTTCTTTTAAATAGATAAACAAACTATTTTGTGGAGCGCCGTTTGTGTTTTCTTTTGTTTTATTATTTGCGTTACGATGCTCCCACCGCGCTTCTGCAGGAATACGGAAATGTTATAGGTCTTGCTCTAGTTGCTAAGAATAAGTTCTGCTATGATTGAGGGTCATTTTGTCGTGGCGTTATGAGTGAGGCTGATTCGACTTCTGGGTCAAGGCTTCAGAAGGGAGAAGGTCGTTTCGAGAGCAATTTTATCGTCTTAAATTTTGCACAGGAAGATGATCTTGGCAATTTAACTACTTAGCTTAAAACAGTGGTTAAACTTAATGAACACGATATTGCCAATAACAGAGTTAATGGTAAAGCGATAGATTGTTTGAGAGCTAATAAAATTAACGTAGATATAATCCGCCATCCCTTTGGTACCGGAGAGATTATTGATCAAAAGATTACAGAACTGAGAATAGACAAGTAGATTTTACAACTGTTCCCAGCTTTATGGTGATGATTGAAACCGTAGAATATCTAAACGGACAATTACAGCAGCATAGACAAAAGACTTTAATTGTGTCCAATTTAGATAAACTACCTAGAAGATAAAAATATAGCAGGCATCCTAGAAATGATAATGAATGCGAGTGTGTAAGTATTGACAAAATATTTAATTAACTTTTTAATAGGTACCTTAAAATATTATAAAATAAAAATTAATGTTTTAAAACTAATTGCGAAATTAAGAAACTAATGCAGTACAACATCGAATTGTTATAGCTGGTGATTTTAAGGTTTGGTGCAGTCTGGAAGAGGCCTATGTCCCGCAGTGGATTGAATCGGCGGAGTTGATTGAATCATTTTTAAAATTGTAAGAATTATCAAAGTTCTGACTTTATTCGAATCCTTTGTCTTCCAAGACGAACAGTATGACTAATGGTAATGATGATAATATTATAATCACTGCGCACTTAACAGATAACTGGTATTGTCGATTTCGTAAAAAACCAACTCACGAAAATCTTTTGATTGACTGCTTGGTATGTATTCTGTAGTTTTCGTATATATTTTTTTTAATTCTTTGTTTCATGAACATGGACACCAGCATTCAGCTTTAGGTATATACTTCTTTCTAACGATCTTTATACAAACAATACTTTGTAGCATTTTTCTTTCTCTCTTTATCAATTCCGAAAACAAATCCCTTATTTTGTTTTTGGAATTATTAGAGGAGTTTTTGTTATTTATTGAACCACTAGCAGATTAAAGCGGAATCACCCGCATAAGTGTCGATCCTGTGGGAATATCGGGATAAAAACTATTCTATGTCCTTTCCCGGGACTCAAGCTATCTCTATACCAAATTTCATCTAAATCGGTTCAGCGGTTTGCGTGAAGAGGTAACAGACAGACACTTTATTAAAAAAATAAAAGAAGAAAGATTTTCGCATTTATAATATTAGTATGGATGCACTCACATACTTATAAATAGACAAGAAGAAAGAAACGGGAAAATAGGTAACAGGTAATGCCTACTTCTAAACAAATCTCTTCCAGCATGCTCTTCCTGTGATGGGAAAGTAGGCAAAAAAGAGATAGACGTGTGTAAGAATAGAAGAGAAAACAAAATACATAAAATCAAAAAATAATTCACTATTTTAAATATAAACATACAATGTGAGAATATACTTACATACATACATACTTCTACAATAAAAATCACTACAATATATGTATACATAACGTAATTTAAAATAGACTCAAAGCTGCAAGAAGCGATAGATAAAATAAGAAAGGGTGATTTATCATACAGAGAAGCTGAAACGAAATATAAAATTGATAAATCGTTCATAAAGAGGAAAATCCACAATTTAAACACAAATAAGCAAGGACGGAAAACAGTTTTAAGCATAGAAGCAGAAACAGATCTTGGCTTCTACATTGACTACGAAAAATATTATATTGACTACTAAATGTTGTCAAGGCTATGAGTAAATGTCTCAAATTTACACATTTTCAGTTGATATTTAAGTTAAAAAAAATGCATATTTCTGTACCAGGTTTTGTATTGTTTAGTCTTTTATACTGTCATCGGTAGGCATATAAGTTTGATTGTAGCATTAAATTGCTGATTGCTGTTGTGATTACCAAACGATTAAAAAAAAAGGAAAAAAAACAAATGTAAGCAGAGTGAAGTATGTTGATTTTTTTTAACAAATTTTTGCTGAATTTAATAAAAGTTTTCGTTTTATATTTAACCCCGTTGTCTTCTTATTGCCCCTGTATCTGAAAAACAAGCAATTTTGAAATTTAAAGCTATTAATTTTTTGAATTCTGTGTCTTATAATTATTTCCCCCATTATTGAGGAAAAAATGAAACACATACTTTGTACACAAAACTATATATCTAGGTCAATTATCTTCAATTTAATGTTATTATGTGAAAGATACCAATGGACAGTATACTATAATCTGTTTTAAGATTCACTAAATAATCTTTAACAGCGTCAAAAATGAAAACATTTGTTTTTCGTCTGATATTTACCCCGCCTGACCCTATGCAACTATGACGAAGTCAAAATATACCGTTCTTTCTTCTTCTTGAGAAAATTCTCTTGAACTATGTAATTTTGGGGTAAATATAATAAGGAGGATGCTTCTGGGATCTCACTTAGGTGGTCCTAAATAATAACAGAGCGACGTACAAGGAAGAGCTGTAGAACTTCTATTGAAAGTACTAAAACCGTAGAGCGAGGTTATTGACCTGCAATGGTATAAGTGCACGTTAACAGTTTCACATTAAAAATCTGCAAGAAGATTACATATTACATTATAATCTATGTATATACCTAGTATTTACTTATTGTAATTTTGTTCTTATCACAAAGAAAGTACTCTGTCAAATTCCAACACCAAAAACATAACTAAAAACCTAGGTACCTACTTAGGTATCTCTACTGAAAGTTCTGAAAACGAAAAGGGAGGTTATTGACCTGATATGGAAAAATGTGTCACAAAAAAAATACCTACTGTGTCAAATTTAACCTTTTGCTTCCACCAAAAATATTTAACTGAAATCTTAAAATCAATTTAATTGTAACATATTATTTAGATATATAGACTAACATAGTCTACTTAAATGATATCTGGTGCAAAAGATACATTTGTTCGGTTCAGATACCTACTCGTGTTATTTATTTAGGCGGGGTCGGTGAAGCCGACTTTACGGATTGACTCTGTTCACGCTGTGAAAGGACGCTTAAACATTTAGCATTCCCGTGTGTTGTGCATCTTTTAATGAGTTTATAACACTATAAATTATTTAAGAGTTAAATAAACTATAATTAATATTTTTTTGTGGCTTTAGTCATGAGTTTTAGTGTAAGACATACTTAATCTACGCGCGTGGCATTCTATAGTCTCTCTTTCTGCCTATTCATAAAGGAAAAGACAAGAATCAATCATTGTTTATATTAAATAACTTTTATAGCATCTTTAAGCACGTAAATGAAAACAAATCCAACTTTTATTCCGTAACATAATGAATTATTCTAGTTCACCTCGCCGCACATAGATGGCGTTAGCGTCACTATATTATTCTGTCACGGCGCGTTTGTATGCATGGCGGCTACGAGTATTGCTTCCCTGTTTGGCAGCACCCTATGTCGAGCAACCGACTGGGAAAGGCGAACTAGAGTATTATTGCTAGCAGCTTTATATGTAAATACATTATACAGGTATGTATTAGCTTTATTTCTCAGTCAAATATTGACTATAAGAAAAGGTGATTAGTCCAATGAAATTTCCAATGTCTAGGTCAACTGGGCTTGGTACCTACAATCGGTCAGTTTTAATGAAATTGTATTCTATCTTGATTAAAAAGTCTATCAATTTATATATCTAGCTTGTATTGTCTATCTTTAGGGCAAAGGTCCTACCTCTCCCTTTTCTGTCCTCTGCTACTGCGGGTCAGTCCTTTCAGTTATAAAATACGTCGATTTTTTTTTAATTTTTGAAACTGGTAACGTCACTCAGCCGCGTAAATGAAATCAGTCAATCACCCCAAAAACGTGTCTAGCTTCGTTAGTTTCAATGTCCAAAATCTCAAGTTGCTCATAAGAAATCTGTTGTATTCAGCACTCAATCCTTGCATTGTACCAGCGTCATCAGACCCGCCGTCCGTCAATTTGGCTCGGGAGTCGTCAAAGCGTTCTCGTCGGCCCTTCTGCGAAAACAATATTTAGGTGAGCGGAGCTTCGGAGAGCGGGGTGGAGAACAAGGGGGCGGGCACGAGGACTGGAAGGTACAGAAGGTTTACCTGTCAACTGCGTCTTATAAGTGAAAATTACGGGAAAGTCTTTGATGTCAAGAAATGGAAATTTATTTTCTTTCAGCTATTTAAGTTAAAATTATTTTCTTAAGAGCGTTTACGCCGTACGGCATTTCATACAAACTTCCAAGCCCTTGTTTTTCGAAATGAATGAACCGATTTTAATGAAACTTCATGCGCTTAAGCAGGATACAAAGGTCTAAAAAAGTTATTTAAGAATATTTAGAAATGACTTATAAAAAAAAATAATAACTGGAAATCTCTGTTTCTATGGAAAATTTTAAATCGGTCTAATTTGGCTATAACACTATTTTACGACTTTTTTTCTCATTGGGATTTCTTATCTTATACAGTGAACCTTCTGATTCTTACGCATCACGACAAGCGAGATGACGCCGCGTTGACGGCGAACCGTAAGCACACACATGCGGTAACGATACGGTCCCGATAAGTGAACGTAATTTCCGTACTGATCCGATATTTATTATTTTTATACCGTTTGTGAATGAGAGAATAAATAAGTATGTGAATAAGTAAGATGATACTTGAAGGCATTTTGTGGCTTGCGCTTGACTACTATAACGCCTGCAATTTGTGAGGAATCAAGCAAAAATGTAGATATTAATGTTAGTAGTAAGCCCTCGCATCCGTATTCGGCGTTGGCCCAGAGTGGGCGCTCGTTGAATCACGCACAGCACAAAAGCCGCGACTATACTCAGTTTTTCCACTGTTGTCGCTTGTAGGTTAACTAAGTTTTGTTTCATCATAATCAGCCTATAATGTTCCCACTGCTGGGACACAGGCCTAGTTTTGTTTACATTAGTTTTATTTAGTACTTTTTAGTTTATTAAAAGGTTGCTTAAAAAAACTTTAATTTGATTAACTATTGCATTTTAGGTATTGAAGAATGCGGCTACGCGGCAGTTTGGCGCTGCTAAGTGTGGCTACGCGACGCCTAATCGCTGTAACGCGCGTCTACGCGATTGTACGGCGCTATAGCGCGTTGCTACGCGAACCTACGCGCGGCTCGCGACGTCTACGCTGTAACGCGGCGGCTACGCTACACAAACGCTAAGATGAACCGACGAGCAGATTCTCTAAAAAATCATTTATGAGCTTTGGAGCATCGTTGTTTTATTATTGAAGTGAAAACTGCTTTAGGCGCGTTGGGCATTTTTTGAGATGGGAAAAAGCTGTTGAACTCGCGCCACTGTTACCGTAACCGACACCGCTTCGGATGTGTTCGGCTGTCCTCGGGATGTACTCGGTTTTAATGTATATCCGATATGTCAGTGAGTGATGGCAAAATATTCTGTTTGTGTTTTGTTTTCACTTCTGTCGGCACTCCTGGAGTGACACTTTTATTTTTTTTATTGTTAGGGTTTACCGTTTTTACTCTTTTAAATTCAATCGACATCCATTCACGACTAATGAAATGAGATTTGACAACTAGTGTGTACTGCCGGTCGATTCTGTAAAAATCTCACCGTGAAAACTCAGGTGAAGTGAGTTTGTTTTTGTTAGGGATTGACACGTTGACAGCTCACTCCACGCTCACTTCACCTAAGTTTTCACGGTGAGATTTTTACAGAATAGCACCGCAGTATGGACGAAGCCAGGCCTATGGCGAAACTAGAAACAAAAGTACAAACAAAAGGGTAGAAAAAAAAAGAGTGTTTAGTTAATCACAGTAGTTATTGATTGAACCCGTCAACAGGTGTTGAAAATCCACCAACATGGATACTTTGTACGAAGGCAGTGAGTCGTACTTATCTATGATTTGAAAACGTCGAGCTGAAAAACCAGTCGCTAGGTAGGTACTTTTGGCAATATTGTTCCTATGTCTATGTATAAATTCACTCTTACCTAAATGGTATGAGTCTAATACATATACAGTGGTGTTTGGTGCATGATAAGTTCAAAATTGCAGCTCATTCTCTATTTTGACATCACACAAACTCAACTTTTTTTTCGATCGGTAGTTATTTTTTCTGTACTATAAAGCTTTTTGTCCTGTTAGTGTTTATATATTAAAAAATGCAAGATAACGAAGTTCTCATAGAATTTCCTCATCAGTAGTATTAACTCCTTGAAGATTTTGAGATAAGTTTTGAATTGCTTGAGTGAAATTCGCCATTAGGAAACGCCAAATTCCCGGTTTTAACGCTCGCTGATTTCATTCAAATTGAGCTGTTATTACAGAAGACGTTTAATATAATAGAATATTATTTTATATATTTTATAAAGATTCCGATTACTAAGCTTCTTGAGATTGCAACTTTTCGATGTTCAGTATTAATGCATTTCTAGTTTCTACTAAAAAGGTTTCATTTAAAAAATATTAATGAATGAAAATTAATTAATTATCTATTGCGATATTGAATATACTTCTAGAAAAAAAACTTAATATTGAATTTACAAAAGTCATAGCTCAATAAATACTTACCGATCACACAGTTCTAGCTAGAGGATTCTAAACGTGGACAATATGTCCCGCGCGTGGGCGTTTGAGTCTTGAGGACCCAGAGAAAATTGGAGGTAGGTACTTATATATCCTATCTTACGAGTTACGACTATATAATACTAGCTTCCGCCCACGGCTTTTCCCGCGAGGTATGTCGATAAAAAATAATAATAAATAATCGATAAAAACTATCCTATGTCCTTCCCCGGGATCCAATCTATCTCTCTACCAAATTCTATCGAAATTCGTTCAGTGGTTTAGGCGTGAAAATGTAACATACAGACAGACATACAAGTTACTTTCAAATTTATAATATTAGTATGGATTACACGTTTAAATATAATCGTAGCAATAGCTGTTTCAGATTCGCAACATATGGTAAGTTAAAAAAATTGGAGGCTCTAGAAAAATAATCTCAAAGTGGGCGGTTGGCAATAAGAGGTTGAGAACCTATGAGTTAGAGCAATTACCTACTACTTTTGGAATCACATTTACGAAGTAAACCACCCTTTTTACTGTCAACATATTTTGTCCGCCACTATACATTTGTGTACTTAATATTTCAACAAAAATCCACAACATTTAGTAACCGATTATTATCAATAACAACATAACACATACGCAGTAACAATTGATCGGGCCCGGCGTGTGCGCATCGACCTCCGTATCCCACTGCCGAGGTGAATCAATCCGCTCAAGGTTCCGACAGTAAGAGGTCTGACCATTTTATATGCTAAATTAAACACCGACTGGCGGCGGTGATGATCGTGAATTCAGGTTGTTTCTAAACAAGGAAATGAAACGATTTTTTAAATTCTGTAAAAAAGGATATCGGAATAACTTTTACACGTAATATTTTAAAAAAATAAGCTAGATGAGGTCGGCGTTTCCTATCTAACTACTCTGAGAAGAAAGGCCGAAACGAACTCAGAGATCGCTCGGTAGATGTCACAAACCTTCGGAATTTTGGTTCTAGGACATACCAGTTTCCTCATGACGTTTTCCTTAACCGTTTTGAGAGCAGTGCTGGTGAAATAATTTACACTAAGTAAAGCACCTTTCTGGGTTCGAACGTAAGACCTTCAACTCGTAAGTCGCGGCTGTTATTACTGATCCACCACTACTCTACATTATACACACAACATAAACAATATTTTTTTTCAGGTTAAAATACTGGGTCCTATTAAAATAGATGGACAAATTTTAACACAGCGCTCAATACGTCTAACCAAAGATATCCAAGCAAATGCAATTTATTAAAATAATAAATTGCATCAGTGTGTATTTTCTTCAGCTGATTATTATTATTGTAGGTATCTAATGCGTTTTTCTTAAATATTTTTTTTCCATCGTCCTTATTTTGGTGGTCTGAATGATTTCAAAAAGTTTTTCCATCTATGTATGTTAATGGGATCTTATATAGTGGGTAGGTAAATATGTCTGTACTCTGTTTACATATTTAAGTTGGTGGGTAGGTAGTGTAGGTACTTATCTACTTTGTGGCTACCAATCTCAATTTGATACAGCACATATTTTAAAACGTAAAATTCACCAATACAGTAGGTAAAACTTTTTACAAATGGATCAATCGAATTGTCTTCTTTTCACGGGTAGGTAAGTACATTCCTCAAATGTCAGAAGAAACTGGGTCCTTTGAAAAGCTTACGAAGGGAGAAGGGTCCAACAGGCCTTTAGAGAATTTTAATTTAAAACGAATTGGGAAATAACTAAAAAGATTATTGAGTTTCGACTGCTTCGCTGGTCTAGTGGTTGGAAGCGCACTTGCTGAGCATGAAGTCGTGGGTTCCATTCCTGTCTTGGGCAAAGTTTTATTGGGGTTTTCCATCTGGAATTTGTCTGTAGCAGCAGTACTATAGGTACACCTCTACTTAACCCTTTGGGAAATACAGGTGTGATCAGGGGGCTTACTCTCCAAACTAATTTTAATTTCAATGAGATGCCAATATGATTCCAATGTTAATTTTACAGTCACGTGATTCGGTACTCTTGAAAACAATATTGTCAACAATTACCCCCCGCCAAGCCCGAACCCAATTCCACTTAGTTCTCCAAAATGGACACCCAATCTAAAAATCATTTGGCGCTAGCATCGAACTCAAGAGTACGAAACGTCACAATTCTAATGTCGATCTATCGGAATTAAATTGAAGAGTAAGCACCCAGGGCCGTCTTAAACATATTGGGGGTCTTAAACATATAAAAACAGTGGGGGGCGTAGGCTGTTTGTTTTTTGGCAACAAAAAAGATTTTGAAGTCCAATTTTTAAGTAGAAGCACCAAGGTAGCCCGTGAAATTCAATTTTACGTGTTATTTCTTACGTTTCTTGCAATTTGCAGGTTAGTGTCAGGTTGTATATTTTGTCTTGCAATTGATTTAGAGGGTTGTATTGATATATTGTAATCCTCTAAGTTCATTTATAACCCTATTGATTGATATTTCATGAAATAGTAATTTTGAATTTCACGGGCTACCCTGGCGCCTCCTAAGACCCTGCGCCCAGGTGCTACGCACCCCTTGCACCCACGGGTAAAGACGGACCTGGGTGTGATGATGATCATTATTCGATTTAAATAGTCTAAATAAAGGCAATTTGTGTTACTATAAAGTGCTATAAACGTCCTACAGTTTGGCCTTGTTGGTAAGATTCATTCATGCGTTCTAAATGTGATGAAATAAATAAAAATAGAAACAATTGAAATCATTCACACTATTATGTACAATACTGTTTAGCTTGGCTACCGATCGAAAAGTTCACATAATATTTACATCGGTGCGGTCCGTTTCTCAATCTGAATATATACATATAAAGAGGTCAAATTTGTGAGTTTGTATGTAAGACCCCCAACATAAAATTGTCGGGGCTACTGATCCGATTCCGAAGTTCTTTTACTAATGGGAAGTATTGCCGAGTCATCATCTGCCTAGCCTTTTCCCAACTACATATGTTGGGGTCGGCTTCCAGTCTAACCGGATGCAGCTGATTACCAGTATTTTACATGGAGCGACTGCCTAACTGACCTCCACAACCCAGTTACTGAGTAATACGATACTGCTTGGTAAGATTGGCTGTCAGACTTTCGGGCTTCTGACTACCCATAACGACTGTCTATGATCCACGAATGACAGCCGGGACCAACCGCTTAACGTGCTTCCCGAGGCACGAAGGCCACAATCCTGGTGGATTATGACCTCAATCAACCCGCACTAGGCCCGCCTGGTGGCGGGCCCAGTGCGGGTTGACGAATGTCATATGTCTTCGAATTTTCAATTCTAGTACATGCCGGTTTCCTCACGATGTTTTCCTTCACCGTTTTGAGAGGATATATTTTCTGTGAAAACAAGAGTTTCCCGCGGATAAAGTCGCGGGCAGAAGCTATGATTCTATAAAACTATCAATATTGATATGACGTGGGCGCAGAAATAAATGTGCAACCCCTTTTTACCGGTAGCAAAACATTATGAGACTGTAAAGGGCTTCACGAGGATTGGTAGCATCATTCTCAAGTACAGTGGACCCCCGGTAATCCGGCCCCTGTCTAGTCCGGCACCCCCTGTAATCCGACATGGTCTACATATTTTCTAACGTTAAGTTATTGCATATTTTTTGTAAGTTCTACATTAATTTTATAATAAAAAGTAAGCTCTCTGTTGTGTTGTTTAATTTACTAAATTTGACATACATAATGAAGTATGATTTGTACTTCAGAGTAAATAATAACATATAGAATCTTATCATGGGACCTGTAATTTGTCGGATTACAAGGTACTCTTTTGTAAACATTTCCGGACTATAGGGGGTCTTAGGCAGTATTCTATAATCCGACAAATTCGATAGTCCGACACTGCCCTGCAAAATGTTTGTCGGATTACCGGGGGTCCACTGTATATGCTTATAAACCTGCGATTTCGCCATTCTGTTTGCCAAGCGTAGTGATAATGGTATCATATATCATCATATCAATGTAAATCTATGATTATCATCCTCAGCCCGACTTCACCGACTGCGAGGCTTCCCTCATCATACTTTAGGAGGCCAATTTTCACTGACATCATATATATTCTAACTATTCAATCAACTATCAACTCGCGGTCCACTGTTGGACAGGGACTTAAAAACAAGTTCATAAATGTTACAGAATTATAAGTGTTACTTATTGAACTGAAAACAGAATCAAATATGTAACACATAAATGTGTTTTTTAATTTGTTAACCCACAACACTTACGCAAGTGTTACCGTAATATATCTGTAACAGATATGAAAGTGTTACCGGTAAAGGTGGCGTTGCCAAAATAGCCGCAATCTCGACTTGATTGAGGCTATTTTGCCATCACCGCGTCTGTCTGTCCGCCGCGCGTTTTTGCGGTACTGTGCTGTGTCTACCTACAAATGCTTATTTCTGTTACACACATTAACACATATAAAAGGTTACACTTTGATTCTGTAACATTATTGTATCTGTTACATTTATAAATGTTTTTGTTTTAAAACAGAGTTAAAACATTTATTACGGTTACAATTTGAGTCCCTGGACATAGGTTTCTTCCAGGCCGCACCACAACACCCTGTCTTCCGCCTTCAGCATCCAGTTCGCCCCAGCCACCTTATTCAGCTCGTTGGTCCGTCTAGCTATTAACCGAGTCTATATCTTAGTCTGCCTTTTTCCAAGTAGCACCACACTCCCACATTTTTAATTGTCCACGCTACTAACAAAAATAACTAAAAATAATGAACAGTACCAGTCAAGGAATTCCGCAGATTTTTTAATTTTCTATGTCGGCATAATCTCGTGTGTCTGATAGCTATCTGTTCCACAGGCCTGTTGTAGAAAGGACTATGAAAGGTTTCACAGCTCAACTTATAATGGTCAGGGTGATTCGTGTGTCTGCTGTGTAGTTATATGATTGCATGCTTGTAAGGCGATTTCATATGGCTATTATCAGGCTGTTGAAGTTAGGAATATGTTAGGATTTATGAATTGGCATGTTTATGGATTGAGGTATTACAGACGCCAGCACATTAAGCTACCCGAAACTGTCAAATTTTCCCAATCAACTTTGAACCTTATGCTTTAGTAATAAAGTTGAAAATCTATTAAATAAATTTGACAGATTGTAGTAGCTTGATGTGCTGGCGTCTGTACATAAGGCTGAGCTTAGGAAATACAGGTACAATACCCGGCGATAATTAATATTGCACGACCTTTGGAAAGAGACAATCGGCTAATTTCGGCTTCGTAGAGCGTTATCTCTGTCGCACGAAATAAAAACAGTCCGGTATCTATTAGGATATGTCTTTATACTGTGATTAGGAGCTGTTAAAACAATAATGTTTTGCTTCTTTTGATAATTATTTTTATTCTTTGTATAAAATACAAAAAGGTAAAGGTCGATGTGCAATATATTTTATCGCCGGGTACTGTAGTGCAGGATCATTGGAATCCGTCGAAGTGGATAATGCTTTGTGATTTTTATAGGTCTTTCCTTAACAGTATTTTTTTTGAATAATACTTTATTGAATACACACAATAACAATAAAGCTGGGTTAGTAATAGAAAATTACTCATAAATTAAATTTTGGAAATAACTTTGCGTAAATCCTCATTGTTTTTGTATTGATTTATATGTATATGTAGTTAGTTAGTCTTTTAATTTAGTACCTAGTGTAAATAGTTAAGAGATAGTTGATACCAAAACCAAGTAAAAATTATTAATTCTACAATAAATTTTTAATTTAGTTTAGTAAAAATTTAGATTGTCATAGAATTCGATAAGGATCAATTAAGTTATCAATAAATAATGTGTATGTGTTGTTATCAATAGTAGTAGTAGATAGTTGTGTTGTAATTAATGTGTATGTGTTGTGTGTGTAGTTATCAATAATGTGTGTGCGTGTGTATGTGTGTGTAGAAAACAAGAACTTACAACCACATTATAAAATCCTCTTCATACAAAAGATAGTGTCAATTCATGAGCAATAACCATTGAAATTCCTGATCAATTCAGAAGAACTGCACAAACAAAAAAGTAATATATGTAAGATCCGGAAAGACAGGGTCAGACAGATCAGTGACAGATCCGGACAGAGTGTTCCTGACACTCGGGAATGACATCGGAGCGAGGCATGCGGTTAGCTCAAATCAATCAGTCATACATTGTGCTTCCGGAAATCCGATGAAGAATTCCTGATGAGTTTCCGGGTGCATGCAGTCAGCATCACTTACTCTTTAACTTACTTACGGCTGTTTATCTTTAATATTCTCAAGTCTTCATCCGTTTATTGAATTACTTGCGACCTGCCCCTGTTTCTCACGGTTCTTACGATTTGACAAAGCATCGGAGTTTCTTTATTATTTTTAGCCATGAATATCCCACTACTGGGCAAAGGCCTCCCTACTCTGTTTCCACCTCTCTCTATCCAGAGAGAGGTGGAAGTCTTTATAAAATTTTTTCAATATTTTTTTACACTCATAAACCTTTCGGAGAATAAATTCTCGATATTATAGCGTAAGCCGCATCGAAATCCGTTGCAGAGTTTTGTTGTGTGTACAAAAGTAGTTATTTTTCCACTCTGCAATTGGCAATTTGTTTTTGTTTTGATTGTTGTTATTTAGTTGTCATCTGCCAGTGTCGCAGGCGCATCATGGATTAAATTTGTATTGTCAATGTCAAATAATGTGTGTTGTCTTTGGTCCCTGGCCCTGACATCAAGCAATGGACAAAATTGTCAACATTTTATATGCTTAAGTACGAGGCTTTTTTTTTTGACTATGTTGTATGTGAAAATTTTATGTATTTTTTATTTGTAATGTGCGTTTTATTGTACAGAATTAAAAAAATCTTTCTTTCCTTTCTTTCTAGAAGAACAAAGCGGTCAATCAGACAGACACGAAAAGCGACATTAATTTAAAAAATATATATTATAGATCAGAGATGGCGAACCAATGGTAGGCGTGCCATTGGTAGCATGTAAAAAAACAATTTGGACACGATATAATTTCAGAAATTTGGGTACCCAAGTCATCTAGTTTGCAACAGCAGAAGTCGGACTAATTCATTTAATTTAAATAAATATAAAATTGTTAATATTCAAATTAGTCCTACACCAATCAAGGGTTGTCCGGTGCACTTGCATAATGCCAACAGAGATGATCGTCGGATGGTGTCTCATTTCATTAAAAACGTCCAACTCCCTGAGATATGGTTTCGGCCCCTCGTACGCCTTTCAAAGCCCGGACCGGACCTTTGGAACCCCAGGGTCTTGAGAAATGCCAAGAGAGGTTAAAAATCATAATAATGCAAAAGTAGGTATATGTCTTTTTCCAGCAGTCACTAAGCCAAGATCGTTTGTTGGCACTTCATGGCCGCATTCAATATTTATTTGGAAAAAATGGCACGTAGAGGTTCGCTATCCCTGTTATAAATACAGATTTTCCGCTTCATACGTAGATATGTTCGACCTCGAAACTGCTATATCACTCTTAGGTTGAATGCCATTTATATGTCATAAAACGACAAAGGTTATTTTTGTCTTTATGACAGTTAGATATTTTCAACCTTAGTGAAGTTTCAATTTAGTGGAAATTGTTTTCAAAAGTGATAAAGCAATTGTACTAGGTAAATCAAATTCAATTAAAGTTATATTTGTTATTACCTCCTACATACAAACTTACAAACACGTAAACTTTATCTCTTTATAATATTAGTATAGATGTAGTCCTACACACGTTGGTGACCCCTGAAAGGTTATACAGAGGTGCACAATTGTACACCCACAATTTGCGCCCACGTTATTACTATACCCCTATAATAGGGGAAAGTAAAATTCACTACTTATCGAGTACAATTTCTGAGTAATTGAGGATCATTTACAAATTATAGGGTTATTTTTATACTATGTTGTTAACTGATAATTGGAACTAAATAATGTCGTCAAATCGTCGTAAGTACCAACTACCAATGACGAGAGAGTAGCATACCAGTCTTCTCAAGGGGTATCATATTACCCAGTAAATGAGTTGTGGAGGTCAGATAGCCAGTCCATGTAAAATACTGGTATCCATTTGCGTCCGGTTAGACTGGAAGCTGACCCCAACATATGAAGTTGGGAAAAGTCTAGGCAGACGCAGGAGTAGCATACTATGTAACCACTTCGGAAAAATCATGTAACCAATATATTGATTTAAAAGAGTGTCCGTGAAGTTTCTTGCCCGTTGTTTCCCATTTTGTTTGAACCTACTACGCTTTGGAATCGGCAAATAGCAAAATTGCCAGATTGGTTTATTTGAAAATATACGCTTTGAGTTTGAGTTTTATATCTATTTACTCCATATAAAAGTAATTTTGCGTCTCGTTATTGTCGCTAGACAGTACTGCGTCAGTTTCATTAAAAAAATAGTTTACGTTAAGGCTCCTTGAAACAGGCGCGACACGATATAAAATCACGCGCGACACAAAGGCACCGCAAGTCGTGCAACGAGCGGTGCCTTTGTGTCGCGCGCGATTATATCGCGCCTTTAAACGCGATCGAATAGTGGTATACAAACTCGTACAGGTCCAAATTCACTATGGCCACTTAACGATTCCTTACTTCGAAACCACGTCAATTTCTTAGCTATTCCCCCAATCTCGCGTTCATTTCGTGCGGTTTTCTTTATTGTGTCAGAATGACGTCCCAGGTGGGGTAAAACGAATCTCTTCAACAACCAAATCTCTTACAAAACAAACACGTCATAAAATCCACTTATAGGTATTTAATCTTTTTAATCAAGTTAAACTCGCCCAATAAGTAACTTTTAAACACAATACGCTCGGAGTGTTTACTTACTCGATATGTTTGACAAAACTTACCCTGTGGATTGAGCGCGGTACGCTCGCCGACAAATGCTTTGTCACACATCAAATCGTTTTTACGAACTAGGGGAGTTATATTGTGATGTGAACGTTTCAGTTACGTTTTTGAGTGACACCTATTGGTTTAGTTTGTGGATGTTGGGTTTTAAACTATTTGGGATTGTAGAAGGCTCAATGTCTAAAAGTACGTGCCGAGTACATTTTTACAGTTTGCGCATCGATGTCCCTGCCATATAACGAAGGTGATTAAGGAAGATTTTTGAATATTCATCCCCTAAAAGAATTAAATAGAAGATATTTATTGTTTATTTAATAAGTTGTTCTAATTTACAGTACTGTGACTTGTGAGCTTCTGGCTCTCACTTACGAGCTCTCAGTACCGGAACGAGTAAATAAAACCACTATTCAATAATTATTCCTAGAAATGATTCTGCGTTTTTAAATTTTTTATATAGGTATGTCACACGGCTTATCCAAATCTCATTCCTACCGTGGTTTTTTTCTATTATTTTTGTAAATCAATGTTTGTCTCGTAGCATCTACTTTTCAAAGTATTCATCCCGTGCCGGACGGCGCGTATGGGTTCCACGCGCGCCTCAAAGAAATGTCAGCATCAACCGAAGGGGCCCGTCAGGGCCGAAGCCTGCCGGTCAGCGGGATTGTCCGAAAGGGTTACCGCTGGCCCGGAACATAAAGGGCTAAGGAAGGAACACGGGTGGGTTTTAGTCAGTAAGAGTCTGACACTCCCTTCCGCTCCACCCAGAGCGGGAGGGGTCACTTGATGATTTCTCATCCTGAAAAAAAAAATAAAAAAAAATAAAATAAAAAAGGTTGCATTTAAACACATTAGCATAATCTGACTATATCGTTCCCACTGCTGGGACACAGGCCTCCTCTTGGTGAGAGGGACTGGTCCGTAATCCACTGTGCGGGTTGTCACATATCTTCGAATTTTAGACTCACGATGTTTTCCTTCACCGTGTTGAGATTTGAGCACCAAATAGGCTGTAATAATCTCTATAGTACCTAACCACTAAAAATATGTCTGTGTTTCGCGCGCTACCGAATTGATTTTATTTTTTAGCTTACAACACCGTTTGGCTCACTGTTTATGCAATGTCCACATTACGGGCGATATCAGTTAATTTAAAACATAATTGGCAAATTCGTGTCACTGAACGAATATTAACATCGTTAACAATACGGCGAAATTTATTTATTTTTTTAATTTATTGTTTAGTGGTAGTTAATGTATGGAGACTAATGAAAATTAGACGAACTAAATGTATTTATTTAAGTCAGACACACTGACTCATACTTTTACTTCATTACGATACGTGTGTATTACGTATCGTATACTATTTTATAGCTCGTGTGACCTAAACCCGCACTTAAGTCACGCTTTTTTGTGTAAATGATAATGATAAATGATTTTATTTTGTAAGTAGGTTTGTACAAACACTTTTACACGTCAATAATATTTTTAAACTAGATGAGGTCGGCGTTTCCTATCTGACTACTCTGAGAAGAAAGGCCGAAACAAACTCAGAGGTCTCTTTTAAAGTCCAGACATAATCTTGGTCAGGTTATATGAAGACCATGTAGGTCGATGTCTGAGATGGTCTTTTGAGGAAAGAACCACACAGAT
Source organism: Luperina testacea (assembly GCA_927399505.1). NCBI lineage: Eukaryota > Metazoa > Arthropoda > Insecta > Lepidoptera > Noctuidae > Luperina > Luperina testacea. Next base: position 7,007,446 of record OV656768.1, on the reverse strand, counting down.
TGAGAGGACCTGTCCAGTCAGTGCACGCATTTGTCAGAAATCGTGCAGCTCAACTCAAGACTTAAAAATTAAATATTTAAGTCACAGAAAAGCGTGACTTAAATGCGGGTTTAGGTCACACAGTGCTATAAAGAATTATGCTAGTAACTAAAAATAACAATACATGCCACAATAATACTATTATAACTAAATTAAACAACTGACGTATGTACATAAAATTAAATTGTAAAATAAATTAACAAGTTACTTAAATCGCAATCATCTTAAAATTCCTTAAAATCATTTACGTCTTTAAATTAATTAAAATAAGTGTTTCAAATCAAATCAAATTCTTTATTTCAAACCAAAGATCCGTATGTGTTAGTATCACCTTAGCCTAATTGTTAGTAAATAATAATTTAATAAATTAATTCACGACATGGACGTCTGTGCGCACATGTCTACCCGCCCAGTGTCTAATAAATGTCCCATCAATTTTGTCCGCCAGTGTAGCAAGTATGTTGTTTCAACGATACAAGACGAATACGTCTTGTATTAAAATTATTTTGGGATTGCCAGTGAGCAACCTAGCAGTTTAAGAAATTCAAATATAAAACAACAACAACTGTTTGAATTTGCACTTAGAAAAGTTATCTTATCATACAGTTTCGTGAAAAGTTTAATCCCACCAAAAACATTTTCATGTAAAATGTTGCCAAGCCGAAACCACATAAGTATGCCTCGCACTGTCAAAAAGTTATCAGATCTCATGTAGAGTCAAGCTTCTAACTCAACACGCCCTGCCCTAACTTCAAAAATTCTACACCTTAGTCTAAATATGAGGCTTGGCCGTTTCGCTACCATCACATGAGAGTAAGGAGAAAAATTTATACCTATAGGCTGGCTTTTACCTTGGCTAGTGGCTAAGCATTGACATACAACGTGGCAATGCCGCCAGTCTCTTGGGTACCTATAACATTACCAGTAGACAGCGAAGTGGAGGAATTCTACGACGCCATATTTTAATTATTTAATAGTTAAATTAGGATATTATATTTTTATTTTATTACTTAATTAGGATATTTCGATTGGTCGACACTTCACGTGACCAGAAGGCTGACCCGTTCTATGGCCAAAGAACGTGGCAATGCTGCCAGTCTTCTAGGCACGTTTCTGGATGACAGCGATGCGGACGAGTAACTCGACGCCTAAAGTGTATTTGTATAGTAAGTTAGTAAGGGTTTTAATTTATGTCGTGCGGTGTCCCACAGGGATCGGTTCAGGGGCCGCTCTTGTGGGACATCGGTTACGACTGGGTGCTGCGGGCCGACCTCCCTGATGGCGTCAGCGTGGTTTGCTACGCTGACGCCATCTGCCGCTGGGTCAGCGGGGTTGTCGGAAAGGGTTACTGCTGGCCCGGAACATAAAGGGCGAAGGAAGGAACACGGGTGGGTTTTAGTCAGTAAGAGTCTGACACTCCCTTCCGCTCCACCCAGAGCGAGAGAGGTCATAATTATGATGATTTCCCATCCAGAAAAAAATGGCTTTTAATTTGATGCCTAGTGTAAATAGTTAGCTGTGCTGTGTGCTGCTGCGGAGTTGGTTGCACCCAATGATATTTTGTTGCACCACTTCATCTTTCCAGCGAAAGCACTAGGAAGTGGTGAACGGCGGGCGTTTTTGGGGGCTGTCTTACGTAATTTTGACGTTCGAAAAGTGTTGATTCTCAGCCTAATTTGAATAACAAATTGAATGACCTTTGACTGATTTTAATATAAATAGTTATTAATGTAAAGTTCATGTTAATTCTTACCCCCTTACTAATAAACGTATTATATCAGATTTCTCTCTTTCAGTCGTCAGTAATTTGACTTTCGAAACAAGAAGACAAAGCGTTGTGTAACTATACAGACGCTATACAATGTTTATTAGTAAGGGGGTTAATAAATATATTTATTACAGGCATAGAAGGTCGAGCTTAGTACTGCCAGCCCATGCGAAAACCTCACCCTGTAGTAAACTTTCGTTCGGTACAGTTAGCTTCAACAAGCTGTGAACATTTTCACTCGCATATTATTATTATGTAGTTCAAAGTTTAACCAAAATGGAGTATGGTACAAGTGTCATCATTCATTATGGCATACCAAAATTGAGAATATTGAAGAAAAACATGCGTTCTTTGTTGTTTGTTCGATTATAGTCTTGCTTACTTGTCCGATTGGTGTCTATATTATTGATACAGCTGTTTATTCATTAAACAGCTGTATCAATAATATAGAAATGCCTTAATTACTTCATTTGTAGATTTTTTTCGATTTTGCTACAAGTGTTCGACATTCAGTGTTTACAAACATTTTCACAACAAAGTGTTGATGCTATAATATCAGACTGTAAAGTGGAAGGTTCTTTTGATAAGTACCTACAAAATACTACTTACTAAGAATTCTAATAATTATCACGTAAAACTCAAGTAATTTATTTTTTTCGTTGTTGCTTATTAAATTGTTAAGAACTTGGTTCTGTTGAATAAAACCAATAAAAGACATAACTGGCGAAATCTGCGTGTACAGGTACACCTCTACCTCCTTTGTGCGCATTATGTCCAATTCGCAAAATGTCCAGTGGGCTCAAAATGTCCAACTCTCACAACGTCCAATTCGCAATTTGTCCAATTTGCAATTTGTCCAATTCGCAATTTGTCCAATTCGCAAATTGTCCAAATCGCAATCGTGTGTGTGAAAAAAAATGTTCAAAACCAATACCATATTGTAGCGTACCTACATAAAAATGTGGCTTATATAATACGTTAGCAGCACTTTGGAGTGCGTCAGTGTGAAGCCTATTTTAACTTTTTATCAAGGGTGGCTCACCTCGGACGACCGCCGTTAACCTCCGTTGAATATTTATATTAGCCGAGACCCCACTCCAAGCTCCCTTTGAGACGCTCTGCTCGCTCTATATAGTAATCTGTTTATTGTTAAAAATAAAGGACAAGTTTAAAGTATGTGTAGATGGTAGATGAGTTATCGACGACAAATGCTTTGTGGATGAATCAGAGCTGATTGTGAGCGTTTAAACGCATATGGACACATGGTTTGGATTTATCTGAATATTTGGAAGCCCTACACTGGCCTTAAGCAAGTGTAGTAGTTACGTAACGTTTTAAGATCTTTATTGCACTTAAAAATAATACAATTATTAATCCATAATACAATTATTAATATAATCAATTATGTATCCCACTGTTGGGCAGAAGCTTCCCCTTTTTCCTTCCATACCTTTCTTTCATGTGCGATCTTTGGCCATGTTGGCCCCCCGCGCCCCGCAAACATGTTTACCTATAGATCATTGATCGAACTGAAAGTTATAAAAACAAAAATTATAACTTATAATATGAGTAATGCTTTGAAACACGTTGATATTTTTAATCTATTGTACAAATAAAAATACAAGTAGTAATATAAATCTAAGGTAAAGTACCTTTTTCTTTTTTTCTTTCAGGATGGGGAATCATCGAATGACCCCTCCCGCTCTGGGTGGAGCGGAAGGAGTGTCAGACTCTTACTGACTAAGACCCATCCGTGTTCCTTCCTTAGCCCTTTATGTTCCGGGCCAGCGGTAACCCTTTCGGACAATCCCGCTGACCCGGCAGGAAGGTAAAGTACCTTAGAAGCTAATAGTAAAACAATTCTAGAACATGAAGAAATACCTACTAGGTATGTTAAGAGTGTAAACAGACACTGGAATGCTCGAGAAAAAAAAGGCTCCTACAATCAGGCGCGACGCGCGACGTGAATCGCGCGCGACACTCAGGCACCGCAAGTCGCGCAACGAGCGGTTCGTTGCGCGACTTGCGGTGCCTTTGTATCGCGCGCGATTTTATCACGTATCGCGCCTGTTTGAAGGAGCCTTAAAGCTACCGTACGTAATTAACGTATATTTGACACATATCTACCGACATACATAAAATCACGCCTTTTTCACATAGGGGTAGGCAGAAACTGCAGAACTAGTCCTGCTACGATACTTTGATATTCCTTTACTTCGTTTACGTTCATATACGTGTCCCAAAATTCAACGATCAGCGGGCACCAGAGGATGACATGACCTGCTCATGACTACTCGAGAAATAATAATGTAAAAAAAAACAAAGTGGTCTGAAATAATTTTTTTTTTAATTTTGATTAAAATAATAATTTCGATTGATTTTTGTGTAACTACAGGCATTCCTTAAGGCAGACGGGTTAAATGTGGGAGGGTACACAGATGCCGACTGAGAGTTCTACACTTTGGCTGTGCGCATAATAAAAGTGGAGGAGAAGCGCTGAGTAAGACTCGTGGGGATATCAACCAAGTGTGGATGGTACGCTGCAGTACGTCTGGCTGTCTGGTGGTAAAAGGACGATGCTAGGATCAGGTCGTGAAGCTCCTGCGCACACTCTCCGAAGTACAGTCTGTAGAAGACCGACAGACAAACAACATCACGCCGATGAGCTAGGCTGTGAAGCGTAGCTACCAACGTCCCGTCGCCTATAAGCTCTGCGTTCCACCGAGTCAAGTGCAGCAAGCGGGTATTTTGCTGAGCCATCCCACAAGTGGCTGCAATACTCCATACAGTAACGGACCTGTGCTTTCTACAGACTTAAAAGCTGTTCTGATGTGAAATATCGCCTCACCTTATTTAGGATGCCCAGCTTCTTGGCTGCAGTCTGTGCTTTTGACTCGATGGTTGAGCCGAAGTTGAGATGATGTCAACTCCATGCCCTAAAGCTGTAGGCGGTCGGTAACCGGTACAGATGCACTTCGGAAAGTAGGACATAACTGGAACTGGCTCCTTTTCGCAGTGGACAGACACGCCTGTGTTTTCAAAGCATTGAATTTGACCAGATTGTCGTCACCCCACTGGGAAACGATATTTTATGTCAAATTCATTCGCTTCACCATGGCCTCTCCAGAAGTAACTGTTTCCTGGCTGGCTGGCTCTTGTACTGGACAGGTATCTTTCTGCGACTGTGCTGTCATTTGCGTACCCAATTCCACCAAGCTGTAACAGATCGTTGATGTGCAGTAGACATAAAGTCGCAGAAAGAACAGACCCCTGAAGAACACCGGCATCAATGGCCATAAGTTCCGATGAGCAGCCATCTATGACCACTCTGATTGATCGATTACTCAGGAAGTCGAAAATCCAGTTGCAAAAGTCAGCAGAGATGCCGAATGCCGGAATCTTACCCAACAGACTGGCGTGCCAGACCCTGTCAAAGGCCTTTGAGATATCAAGCGACACAGCAAGGGCTTCGCCGTGTCTCTCAATGGCCTTGCCCCAGCAATGCGTAACATACACAAGAAGATCTATGATATTCTTCAGGATATATGCTGAGTAGATAGTGTGTTGAAACATAATACAATTTAATTTGATACGATAGAAAAAAATAATGAAGATAACTCTACGAACTTTATTTTTACAATAAAACCATACTAATATACATACAATAATTCTGATTTTTTGTCAGATTGTTATACAAGCAACATACTAAAGCACTAGTGTTTTAATTTTTTAGTCCAAAAAATAGATTTTTTGTAAATAGATAATTGCTTCATATTTTGCAATAAATTACCAGAATACCAGCATTGTGTCATCGCCCTTCTCTTTCTTTTCTATGCAGCCCGACAGTGACCGCGCTTTAGGTCATGTATTCCCCTTTAATTAAAGTGCCATCGAGATATTGCAGTGGTTTCTATCTGATTTTAAAGTGCTGCCAAGTCGTATGTACTAAAATTACTCATATTAGATATTACTTACTGGTTTATTGACCCATTTACCCAATGACTTAAATCGCAATCAGATTCCTATAAAGGTTAAATTTTTGGGGTTCTTTGTAAATAGATATTGAAACGTTTTGTAGTATTTTCATATTTTTGATTCAGCAGAATCACAGTCACTTCGTTTAGAATTTACGTTAAGTTAAATAAGTAAGTACTAGATATATTTAACTTACGAAGTTTACTGGCGTAATTGCCATTGCCAAGTTTCATTCATTATTAAAACCCTTTTTTCAAGGTTTTACAAGACTAGCGTGTTAGTAGGTACGACTTATTGATTTCTTTTCCGACCAACCAATATTATACTGCACTTATATTTCATTGGGTTGGAAACCAGACCATTAGAGTTCTTTGAAGGGGTGAGATGAAAGGAGATTAGAATTAGGTACTTATATAGATTTGTAAATCACAACATCTGCCTAGCCTTTTCCCAACAATGTTGGGGTCGGCTTCCAGTCTAACCGGATGCAGCTGAATACCAGTATTTTACATGGAGCGACCGAGCGACTGCCTGTCTGACCGAAATCTGATAAAAATCTCCAATCCAAATCTGAAAAAATCACTAGAATCTGAATCTGATCTGCAAATCTGATAGATTTGTAAATATAAATAACTAGCTGACCCGGCCACGCGTTGCTGTGGCTAACGTTTTTGTGCAATAAAATAATATTGCGATTATAAATGGAGATGTGAGCTATCCTATCTTTCAAGTTGGATCAAACTGCACACGGTGTACAAATTTGATTAAAATCGGTTAAGTAGTTTAGGAGTCCATCGCGGACAAACATCGCGACACGTAATTTATACATATTAAGATATTATATTATGTATCTTGTGTATATTTCCAAAGAGACTAAATAGCTGCGCTCCGCGGTTTCCCCTGCATACGTCTCGATCCCGTGGGAATATCGGGATAAAAGTATCCTATGTCCTAATCCAGGTCATAGTCTACCCATGTGCCAAATTTCATCGAAATCCATTCAGCCGTTTTAGCGTGAAAGCGTAACAAACAAACAAACGGCTGCCCTATTTCAAAACCTAGTAAGGACTTAAAATTAAATTTTACAGGAGAGCGCATAAACGTAATATTGGAAAAATGCTAATGGTTGTAAAAGATAACTAAGGTTTTGAATTGGTTAAGTGACTTACTATATAGGTTTTAAAGTCACTAGGGAGTGAATGGTGCACTTACTAGGTATCGATGCTTAAATATATCTGCTTTTATGCAAGTTTAAAACGCTGGTTTTTTTTTTGTATTTGGTAGAGACCTTCTAGGTTAGCAAGATTATGCAATAAAACGGTTTTTGTAAAAAGTGTCCCTTACTAGGTTTTGAAATGGGACAGCGGGCATACCTTAGAAAAAATTTAATAATTTTTCTTTATTATATTAGTTTAGACTAGTAATTAGACTAGTAACTAGCGACTTGCCCCTGTTTCGCATGGTTTTTACGACTTAATAAAACATCGAGATTTCTATATTATTGCTCCACGTCATTGCGCGTATTTTGCGTAAGTTTCCGTATGCAAAATACGCGCATTGACGTGGAGTTGCGGACACCAGTCCGTATTACCTACCTATTTACCTACGTAAGTTTAATGGTAATTATTATAATGTACACATAAACCTTTCGGAAACCGCATTAAAATTCGCAACGAGTTCACACAAGTTGTGAGATGAGCTACACAATTTCTGACTAATGCTTGCACTGAATGGACAATCCACTCAAGTCTGTGTGGTTCATTCCTCAAAAGGCCATTTCAGGCACAAATCTACTTGGTCCTTACATGACATAATATTAAGAGGATAATGTCTGGGGGTTTCCATCGTGAGGAAACCGGCATGTCTTAGAACCAAAAATTCGAAGATAATTATGTGACATCTGCCAACCCGCACTGGGCCCGCGTGGTGGATTACGGCCCACTCCCTCTCACCGAGAGGAGGCTTGTGTCCCAGCAGTGGGAAAATTATAGACTGATTATGTATGTATGTTATGTCTGGGGTTTAAAAGAGACTGATCTCTGAGTTTGTTTCGGTGTTTTGTCTTAGAGTAGTCAGACAGGAAATACGCAGATATAAGCAGATGCAAAAGTCCTGAATATCAACTTTATTGACATTTGCAACGCCTACTTTCAGTTTTATAGCTTAGACGTTCGACGAATATTTTTATTCTGCCTTCTCCCCCAGGCTGGGTACCCCTGCCATTCACCAGGGGTTCACAACATTTCCCCCCCGGGCTGGGTACCCCTGCCATTCACCATGGGTCCGCAATATAACTGCACGCCGATATTGAATGAAGTGTTAACAATTTTATATGCTTTTTGGTGGGAACAAATTATGAATGAGCCCGTATAATGAAGTTTAAGATTTTTGCTGTGATAAAGTTTTATGCTCCGTTCTCGTGTTTTAGATTTATTTAATCATTTTGGTTTGTAAATAAACGGTATAAGTAATTGAAATACTTTTTCAGGTATATTGCCACAAAGTTGGATCATTTCCATTACCTACTTTATAAGAAGTGCCACAATAAGCCTTTCAAAGCGAAAAAGTAAGACGTAGGTTATTCGAGATCGTGTAAATTCAAGGAATAATTGTTAGGCAAATTAACAACTTACACACATTTTACGTGTTATAGCCATTTCAAACAACTGTCAAAGAATGACAGTTGTGATTTGAACAAACGGACAGTATGAGTTGGTAGTCAATTTGTTTAACAATTAATTTCCCTGACTTTAGATACCTTGATTTCAGCTTCCAAACAATAAAATTCGTGTTTTCGTGACTGACTTTAAGGGAATGAAAACAAGCACGACAATATAATAATAATAGTATTATCTCCAAAAAACTGGACATAAGTAGTCTTATCATGTCGCACACTCCTACCTGCGAGGGTTGTGACGACAGTTATCACCGTGTGGTCACACCCTTACAAATTACACCCACTGGGTTAGCGCTGCCATATTTATGGGAACAAGTTGTCCCTAGAACAATGACCACGTTACTGTGACCTTCGGAACTCGGAATCATGGCTTCAATTCACGTGACTACGGTAATAATGGTATTTATTTGAATAGAAGTAAATCTAGGTTATGTTATTTTATTTTGAATTTATCTAATTTTATTTAATTTTATACGTGTGCCATTAATGGGTGTTATTTACCTGAAGTAAATGAATTAAATTAAATTTATGTATGTGTACGCATCGAATCCTTTTACAGTATCTATATCGTCAAAGTCAAAGTCAAAGCATTAAATTTATTTCAAATAGGCACATAAAAGGCACTTTTGAACGTCAGAGGCACTTTTGAACGTCAGAATCAGTATCTAGCTATGATCTATATATTCTATCTAAATCTATACTACTAATAGTAAAGCTGAATAATTTGATTGTTTGTTTGTTTGAACAACGCGCTAATCTTTGGAACTCGGATTTGAGGAATACTTTTTGAATTGGATTGTCCAATTCTTGAGGAAGGCTAGAGGCTATTTAACATCACGCTATGACCCTCAGGAGCCGAGCAAAAAGAATAAAAAGTCGGAAAGAACGCTTAGCGAAAGCGAAGTGATAGCGCGGGTAGGCGATGCGATGCGACGCGACGGGGTGGGTCGGGGGAACAAGAAATTTGACGCGAAACGATGTCGCGAGCAGAAGCTTTTAAAGATTGTAACAGTCGCATGCTCAATCTGTGCTGAAAGTTGAATAAACTCTTCGACAATGAATGCGTCGTCCAAATGTCTACCTACGCTATTCAGTCATTGACAGATAAGATAGTACAAATATAACTACAGTTGCACATAGATTAAATGACAAGCGAACAATTACATAACAGTCACGATTACAATAAAACTGTAATTCTAATGCTACTGTAAAACACAAATGTAAGGCGAATTGGAGCAAATTAACAAATGTTTGCTCCAATGTTGGCTGTGACGTATAAAAACGAACTACAAGCTACAAGCTCACGGCAGGAAAACGAAACAGAATATGATTACCAACGCGACCGTACAGCTGGTCGACGGGACTACGACAACGATACTGTACACTCACTTGCTGACCCATACATTGCTGCACACAAAACTGGAGCAGACGAAACACCCAATAACAAACCAGCAATGTATGTCATCTGGGGATGTGTAAACGTAAGTACAAAAGAAATTATAATACAAGTCGTCAAACGCACACATTCCGTAATAAAATGACGCACACAAACAAATGCTTTCCACACAGAAAGAAGATATTTCGACAAGGATCTTTTTACTTATCGATGACTGCCATTTATTGTCTGTCGTATTATGCCGTAGACACCAAAAAGGGATGGATATAGGCATCATATAAACAAATCTGGATAATAATCTAATCGGCACACCGACAATAGATAAATGTTCACACTGTCTGACAACAGATAATGCTTTTTAGGTTACAGAGATAGAACATCCGGTAGGAGAACCAGAGACCTAAATTAAGGTGGATAGATGTAGTGTAAAGGACACGGTAGAAAGAGAAGAAAGATCTTAAAATGGATGAGAAAGACTAAGACAGCTGATCCCATCTAGGGTTACCATATGTAAATAGAGGGATGCCTGTCTATGATACCTAAAATGCCTGAATTTTCAGAAAAATGCCTGTCTAAAGCAAAACGCTGTAATAGTTCTTTTCATAAAACATAAACGTAAAAATCTTCACAAGATACAGTTTTGTAATTTTCCTGAGTAATCAATATTGCTTTTACTGATTCAATTGTCAGCCGATTTCTTTCTTTACTTCACTGGGCGTTGACGAGAGAAAACGTACGTTCTACGTTCGCATTGTGTGCCAAAATAGAGAACACAAACTGGCAGATTTTCATGAATTTCGCGCCCGCGCGCTTGCATTTATGCAACCGCGATGCGCGCGCGGGCGCGAAATTTAAAAATGCCTGTCTCAGACCAATGCCGGCCGCACGCCTGTCTAAACCTTAAAATGCCTGTCAAATGCGGCAAATGCCTGTCATATGGTAACCCTAATCCCATCAGAATGATGTAGAATTAACAGAAGATAATGATATAGTAATTGCACAACAAAAACAAAAGAAAATCACTAATAGTCTTTCATATAGTAAACAATACTCACGTGAGATTCCAAATAATTATTTGAATATAATATTAGACTAATCCTAATGGCATTTTAATTAATATTTAATTAACTGTAGTATTAGGTTAAAAGTATGTCATTGATATTAGTAGTCAAGGCAAACGGATATTACGCTGAATTAATTATTTTATTTTTAAGCACAAGAGAAACAAAGTGACCAAGTTCAACTAAATGCAGCATTGTTTTAATACTTGTCGCTTACGTCGAACCAAACGTATCCATATCAAGATACTTACTACAAACATGGCGTTGAACCTTTTAGAAAGAGCACGCGTACCATATAAGCCAAATAAGAATACCTACCTATATTTGTTCAAAGTTTTATTTTACGAAAACCATGAAAATTTATACAGTTTTTCCAATAGATATTGCAGCTAGATAATCTTATGTTAACTAAATAAAATAGTTCAGGTGGCATAGGATTATATGATTAATTCATTATAGATTAACTCCTAATTAGATCACATGATCACAAAAAAAACCAATGGAGCTATAAATACATCTTTCAAATAATAATTAATGATCACCAATTCAATGCAGGAGAAAATTATGTAACTGCTATGTTAGGTTAATTATTCACAAAGCAAAACAAATTCTGTGGTATACACAAAAAATAAGTCACCTTGGTGGCGACGTTGTGAAATGTCACTTGATCGATAGATACATTTCAACTATTTCAAGGATGATCATGAACATAAGATAGTAGTATTTCTCCTATAAGCTAATGAGTTAGCTATATATACTGCTGTCACCAATTCTTTTACTAAGCGTGGTGATGACAGTAATCTAGCAACTGTATACTGTAGCTTTCTAGGCAAATCTGCGAAAATGTCAAAACATTTTCGCCTATAACCTTTACGTAGAAAGCATCTCCTTGCTACAGTCGATTTAGCCCATCAATATATCCAGACGTATGGTGACAGCTGACCAGGACTGCAGGCGACACAATAGTAGGTGTATGGTCCAGCTAACAGGCATACAAAAGCAATCTATTGCGTTTGCACAACGCAAATGTGAACGCGGACAGTTTATTGGGCTATACCTTGTGAAAGCTAGGTATACAATGCTTGTATTTTTTTTTTCTTTTGGAGTCTAGATTATAATGTCAACAGTCTGGTTGAAGTGGGATAGCTCCTTTTTTCGCTTTGGACGATCTTGAATTAGTTTGTTTTTTCTTATGTGATGTGGTTTTTGTTTTACAGTGGGTCAATTACATGCTGATATTTCTTTAATCTTGTTTATTTCTGGCGTAAAAAAAACATCATCATCAGCTAAATACCAGCAATTGCAAATACCTAGGTATTTCCAATTGCACGCCATTCACTTTGATTCTCGGCAATTTTCATCTAGCTTCTACTAACAACCAAGAGAAGACCTTCATTGCTAAAAAAAAATGCAACCTGTCCTGTCTTAAACGGGATTTTCGACTAGAATTTATGAATTTTATAAAAGCAAAAACAACTTCCGTTTCAAACTTTAAATCGTCTAAATTGAGAATGTTAGTTTTATAAAGTAAAGGAAGGACAGGTTACAAACTTACAATGCCAGCCTGACGCAACAAAGTGCAATTTTATCAACTTTTAACTCACTACATTTACGCTTAAACGTGGATTTGAGTAATGCTTTGCGACTAATTGCGACTCTACCTCTACCCCTTCGTTTGCATTGTTTTATGTCTGTTTGTTGTTTGAAGCTTTTGCATTATCGTTCTACTGTTCAAATTATGCTTTATCTTATTTTCAGCTGCTTTAATGCTGTTTATTGTTTTTAATTTAGTTTAATAATGATTTTTTTACTATAAAAAACGTAGGTAACTTCTAAAAAATTCTTCTTATTTTCTGTTTCTCCAAAAGTTTTACCTTTCCCTTTTTATATTGTTTAAAAATATTAACAATTTGCATTATAAGCATTGCACTTTATAATATTGATCGTATAGGTAGGTACTTCATCTTAGCAAAATCTTCTGTGGAAACACTCCCAGGCATTTAAAGTCCTATTAACTGACTCCTCAATAAGGCTTACTTTCATTGCTCGTTCCTTCACATCAAAGGCGTTCTAATAATACTCCCATTTCTCTAAAACATCGTACATTTGGAAGGCAGGTAGGAGGAGGATGCCATCGCCATTACATTGGCACCACAAGGTCAGCGCATAAGAATAGGGTATTTATAAAACAGTTAGGCGCAAGTCCGCGTTCACCTTTGTTTAGTTCAGGTAGGCTTCCGGCCGCCCGTGTATTGATAGCTGCTCGATGTTTAGCGACAAACACATAGATTGTTTGATAGTTAAGTAAATTAATGGCTCTATGTTAATTTCCTAAGCATTTCTATCGGGGATCTACTTTGTAATTCATGAATATTTGGCGCTAATGTAACGTTTCGTTTCTCCGATAAATGTAGAATCATTCGGGCAACGGTACACGGGCACGGGCACGGGAATTAAAAATAATGTATGTTCAGGTTATTATTAAACTAGCGACCCGCCCCGGCTTCGCACGGGTGCAATGCTGATACTAAATACACTACAGAAAATTAAATTAACCTTTAAAAATTAACAATTAAAAAATTAACTAGGGATGCCGCGATACGCCTTTTTGCCGATACGATACCGATACCGATACTCTTATAAAAATATCGGCGATACCGATACCGATACCGATACGCTTACTGAATTCAAAAAGGAAGGTAGATTAAATAAAACACAATTAATTAATAGTTTTAGTAATCAAAATTAACATTTATAAGATTTTTATGGAATTATCAATTGTCGAAATTTCAAAGTGATTCCATATAGCACTTTTGTGTTTTGAAGTTGATATGACTACTATTTATTTTATTTGACTCAAACGACTAGTTATAAAAATGACATATAATACACAAACAATTACGATATGTAATTCTTAATCTTATTTGACAACACGCGCGTTTACATTACATTTTTAAAGAGCGAAATTTGAAAAGTATCGTTGAATCGGCCATAAAAATATCGCCGATACCGATATATCGGCAAACCTGAAGTATCGCCGATATATCGGTATCGGTATCGGTATCGGATGCATCCCTAAAATTAACCTTAGAATAGAATATAATTTATATTTTAAAACTACTATCATACAATTATTTATCGTAACTTACTTATAATTACTGATACGTTGTCGCGCTGAAAAGCACGTTTTTATAATAAACGCGTCCGATCGCTGCTAAATTCAAAGTGCTAAATGGCACGCTCTTGCCGCACCGGGCGGCCCGGCCGGTACCGCCGCAAACGCTACGTCCCGCAATTTTTAAATCTGTAATATCTTCGAAAATATTCACTTAAATCATACGGTGTAAAGGGCCATATAGATCTATATTAAATGAACAATGTATTCAAGGTATTTAATTGGTTAAGGAATAATGCTGTATTGGTTAAAATCGCTTCGAAAATTAGCCATTATTTGTCGTAAAAAGTAAATGACAAAAAAAAGTTATTGTGGGTTATCCATAAGAGATAGACATATACCATCACGGACTTTTCTGTAGACCTTTTCAATGTGTACAATACTTAGTACATTATTTTGATAAAACTCGTAGGGTTCAGCCTGCGTTTGCAATGTAAGCGGAAAAAATGTAATTATTTACGAGATCACATTAGAAACCTCAAAAATAACAGTACTTCTCCACTATTTAATGGATGTTATTATACATATAAACCTTCCTCTTGAATCACTCTATCTATTAAAAAAAACCGCATCAAAATCCGTTGCGTAGTTTCAAAGATTTAAGCATACAAAGGGACATAGGGACAGAGAAAGCGACTTTGTTTTATACTATGTAGTGATGTAGTGATTTATTCCGGAAACTTTAAAACTCCGAAAAACCCAACTCGGAAGAACTTAATCTTATGTAACGTAATTTCCTTTCCCCCCCAATACATATTTCTGCTTAGCAAATCATTAACGATTATATAACTCGTAGTATTTCATGATACACACCTAAACTCATCGTTTTGTCGCTTTTATCGTTAAACTGCTAACTTACTAAAGATACGGGTTTTATGCTTTTATTGCTATGGTGTTTATGATAAACACAAGTGAACTCGTAGCGTGTGAAACAAACTTTATGGATCTAGATTTACGAGCGAGTCAATAGAGAGCCCTTGATGTAGACGCATTGAACAGAGTTCATCTTGTTTTGGGGTGCTAAAGAGTAGAGCCAACACCGACCGCCCACGAAGCGCACTCGATCATTACACAAACTTATCGCTTTTAAATATCAAACGACAAGCTGTTCATCAACATTATGTAATTAATATCTTGTACGTTTTTTCTTGACAAGTTTACGCGAAAAAAGTATTTTCTAAAAATCTTCATTCGCAATACGAGCTAAAATACGCTTTATAACCCGCAATTAAAGCCCAAATTCCGGTATCGAATCGTAGAGGCCAATGCCACAAACACATGTTGGCGTTGCACGTCCAGGTAAGCTGAGCTCCCCTGCCTCCTTTATCCGTACAAAAATGTTCACAAAAGGAGGTTGCGTCGGGGTGGACTGGAGGTCATTTAGGCTGGTTTGCGTTATGGGAGCAAAGGGGGCGCAGAAACGGAATCAATGAACTCCGTTCGAGCCGACCGACAAAGGACGTTTCGGGCCGGCAGGTAATTAACTTAATATCAATCCCTGCTCTTTTATACATAATACTAAACTATAGACAAACACTAAAGTAAAGTAAAGTACGTTCTGTGATTGGCAGCGAAAGTCATAAATATGACGTTGATGGAGCTACTTAGCGCTTTAGTACTAATATTGAAGCTGGCATCCGTTGTGGATAAAATGTTTATTAACTTTTTTAGGCGTTCAGACTTGTGCGCAATAAAAACTGGGACTCTACATAAATGCCCTGTAAGAACTCTGTAATTGGAGCGTTCTGTAAATCTGTTGCCGTCTCGCTTTATTGAAAAGAAAACGACAGTGACAGGTGAGACTTATCAAGGATTTATGGATGTCAAGTTTAGAGAAGACGGGCGCGTGCCTGTAGGTAGACATGTATGGAGTAGATAGTACCTAGTCAGTTATGTTTCCCTTTAAAGCAGGGATTACCGTATAGCTTGAATTGACGGTATGTTATAGCTTCCTAGAGAGTGAGCTTTTTGGGGTCACACGAAGCGTTGGCGCTTAACAAGATGAGACTAAAGCAGGCATAATAACGATTTAGGCCCGATACTATTAATAAAAAATTGTATGAAAATGATTAAATGAGAAAACAATAATGTTTCATTGTATACGAGGTCGTGAACTTCCCAAGATTCTTTCAAGAGCATTGATTGTAGCGGTTTTTAGTAGATTTTCATTTTAGTAGACCTGTTTTTTATTTACTTTGATGATGCGTTATTTTATAGTTTCGCCCTGCCTGAAATTGTGACGTAATAACCTGTTAGTATTCATAAATATTGCCTTATTAACCGAAGGTTTTTTACTTATAAATGTGAATGTGTGCGTAACTTTTTGTAAAATGTCAGCTGCACTGCACCCCACATACTTAATTTACGATATATGTATACGTAATATGTAACTCTAGCCACCCGCCTCTGTTCGCACGGATGCGATGGCGGCAGATGAAAAGATGGAGGTTTCTAGGCTAAATCTAAGTTAAATATAAGTACATATTATATATACAGTGAAACTTGGTTAAGTGGGACCTGGATAAGTGAGAAACCTCCATAACTGGAACTCATGCTGAGGTCCCAACACTTTGGCACTAAATTACCTCTGTTAGTGGAACGAAGCAAACCTCTATATCTGGGATTCGTTCTTTCGATTTTTTTGTGATAGTTACCTCTATACCTGAGACAGCGAGTGAATTTTATATGCATTAACCTCTGTAACTGAGATAACATCATTTTGTTTGTTTACTTACTTATTCTTATTCTACCCCCAAATTCCACACTTAACTAATTTTGAGCCTCAATGACCTTCAGTTTTAGTTTTGCTTTTCTATTGTACGGATGTTTATTTGTATAGGCTCGGAAGTAAATTTAGTAAAAATTTCTGAACGCGAAGCAGTAAAAGCACTAGAAACTTTGCACAGTTATTTTAAAATGACATCAATTGGTGACCAAAGCATTTTTGATAAAATTTATAACATCGAAAAACATCTGATGGCTGATACTTCCAAAAGACAAACTAAAATGACAGATTTTTATAATTGATATTCTGTTTACATTTTTGTAGTACATATTTATAAAAAAACTTGCTTGAATATTTTTGTTTATTACATTTATTACTTTTATCTTTTTTTAAATTCCCAATAAAGATTAAAACTCACGTACATAATACGTTATTTTATTTAATAATCGCACCTCTGTAACTGAAATAACATCTATTTCCTAACCTCTATTAATGGAACCCTCTGTAAATGAGACAGATATTTATTTATACCTGGATATCTGAGACACTGGGTAAGTGGAATACCTCTATAAGTGAGACAAATTTGCAGGTCCCTTGAAGTCTCACTTAACCAGGTTTCACTGTATAAACCTTCCAGAATGAAGATGGTGAAAACCAAAAGAATGAAAGAGGGTGAAAACCACATCAAAATCGATTGTGTATTAGAGTTAGAGGAGATCTAAGCGGTCGCGGACGCGAAAAACTACTTAAATTCATAATGTTGTGTTTAGAGTGATGATGTTTAGGCCTTAGATAAGACTAGCTGCGCCCCGTGGTTTCACCTGCGTAAGTGTCGATCCCGTGGGAATATCGGGATAAAAAATATCCTATGTGTTAATCCTGGTTATAAACTATCTGTGTGCCAGATTTCATTCAAATCCGTTTAGTAGTTTTTGCGTGAAAGAGTAACAAACATCCATCCATCCATCCATCCATCCATTCTTATAAACTTTCTCGTTTATAATATTAGAAGGATTTTATTTATTCTGTTAACTACATTAGATACTCCTTTTATGTTTCGGTGAAAGGTATAAAGGGGTGAAGGGGTGTGTCAGGGTCGTATCACGTGGCGTTCTGTAATTTCTGCCTATTCCCTTGGGAGAATGGCTTGAATTTATGTATGTGTGTAGATTCAAACCTTGAGAAAACCTTCCTGTGTTTTTCAGTATGTAGGTAAGGATTCAAGAAAGAGTTGATATACTACGATGTAGATGTACTAAATATAGCTAATTATGGACTTGACTGCAAAAATCGATAAAGGTAAGTAGCTACCTAAATATGCCTCGGTAAGGTAAAGATCCAAGTTAATTCGGGAAACTTTTTACTTTCACTTTTTTAGAAAGAAAACGAGTAATTTAGCTCTGCATTAAAATAGAAATTGATAATCAGATGAGGCGAATAGAGATACATTTTTTTCTATTTTATTTAGAACTGCAACCGGTTTTAGTAGTGATTACATAAGAAATATTTAACATATAAACTAAAATTATTGATTTGCAATGAACCAATGTTGGGTTTAATATAAGCTAAAACGTAAAGTACCAAGTAGATTGTCTAAAGACTCTTTCATAGGGCTTTATGCCCGTTTCATTAACACTAAGTGGGACCTAAATAAAAGCGGTTGTATGCTCGGCCCAGCGACGACAGTTGAAAATCCCACAGTGTTATAGGTATAATTTCTAAATCTTTATTTAGGTATCGCCTAGGGTTAGTTAAAACAGGCTGTCTAAAAACTTCAAGACTTTAGAGAGATGTCTGTTTTCTTTAACACTAGGCGTCACATAAATGCATGCAAGCAAAAGGGCGCATTGGATTTTCCACTTTCGTATCATCCCCGCAAAGTTGAAATTCCAACAGCGTGCTTTTTAGATTGTTGCGCGAAGGACACTGCCCTCAAAAGAAACACAAGTGAAACTTCTTCGATACCATGAAAAATAACGATAACGATAAAATTACCATTAGAGCTCCAAGAATTAGTTTAGATTGAGTATTTGAATATAAGCTCGGTTACATAAACGAGAGTCAATTTGAACTTGAAGTGGATGGTGTCGAGCCGTATGCGAAGCAAAGTTACTTACTTACAAGTTACAAGTAGTTTACACTTGACGTGGGTGCGATATTCATGCTTGATTGAAGTTTTTTTAAAACCGATTTATAAAAAGGAGGAGGTTCTCAATTCAGATGTTTATAATGTTTTTTTATCATACATTAAAAAAAAAAAACATATTATAAACCGAATTCGGGCATAACTCCGTCATATACGTAAAGACGGATTTGCAAAATTTTTTTTTGTTAGAAAGAGGTTTATTCCGAAATGGTCCTAATTTGAAGTCGGTGTCAAAAAACGAAAATGCGGAACCAACGACACCGACATACGAGATTAAAGTTATTTTTCACTTTGTAGTGTTTTTTTTTGGTAGACGTGTGGTTTTTTTTTGTAAAAAAGTTTTTATTTTTCACTTTTTTATTGATAAGCTTACTATATTGGGTAGTAGGCACATCAACGTGCAAACTGTAATCGTGGATGATATGATTCTGAACCCCCAGCGTTGAAATTTTTCGTAGGCTATAAAAAAAATTTGTTGTTTCATAGATGTTGAACGCGTAGCCGTTTTTTTTGATAACTGACGAAAAATTTTGAATGATAAATGATACATGATTTTATTTCTGTAAGTAGGTTTGCACAAACACTTTTACACGTCAATCATAAATTTTTTAAACTACAATGAGGTCGGCGTTTCCTATCTGACTACTCTGAGAAGAAAGGCCGAAACAAACTCAGAGGTCATAGTCTCTTTTAAAGTCCAGACATAATCTTGGTCAAGTTATATGAAGACCATGTAGGTCGATGTCTGATATGGTCTTTTGAGGAAAGAACCACACAGATTGAGAGGACCTGTCCAGTCAGTGCACGCATTTGTCAGAAATCGTGCAGCTCAACTCAAGACTTAAGGAGCTCAACGATTCCGAGTGTCCGGTATAGAATCAATTATGCTGAATTCAGAGTTACAATTTGCGCACTGGTTAAAAAATTTTCCTGTATAATAAACTAGAAATTTAAAGAGCCTGTGAATGCTTTGTAACGTTGGGATAAAAGGAGTGAAGAAACTAAATATTAACATTTTTTTGAAAAACAATCATGATTCTTTAGAGCCAATTTGAAGTTGATAGCGTCGAGTCGTATGAGAACCAAATTTACTACTTAATTAAACATACTTACAAGTAGTTTGCATTTAAACTTGACGTAGGTGACCACACTGTCGCATTGGGTACAGACGCCAGCACATCAAGCTACTCGAAACTGTCAAATTTTCCTATCAACCTTGAACCTTATGCTGTAGCGATAAAGTTGAAAATCTATTAAAGAAATCTGATAGATTGTAGTAGCTTGATGTGCTGGCGTCTGTACATACACCAATTAACACCAGTAATAATAGTTGTAAGGGAGATTATAATAAATAAATAAAATAAATACATAAAAAGGTTCGTAACGATGGCGATCGATGATACGTCTTTGATAGAAGTTTTTCATAGATATTCGGAACAACCTAATATAGAAGAAAAACATTATTTTTATATATCGAAATGTATCTTATGTACCTAAAATTGTTCGAAAAGGAACAGTGGAAAAGGTTTTGATACTCAGTTCTTGATAAACATATTGTTAAGGTGAAGATCGAGATTCTTTTATTTCATAAGGCGAGGAATCTGTCTTTCAAACTTCACTTAAATAGTTTTTATTATTTTTGCCTTCAGCAAGGCCAAATTAATAAAAACTAAGTAAATCCAGAGTTTAAACCGAAAAAATGTAGTAGAAATGGTCTTCAGCAGCACCAAAATTTCTATAATGTACGACCCATTTAGAATTAATCTATTCCTAATTTAACACAAACATAATAAGGACAACAATAACACAATTCCAAAGAACCACGTTTAAAATGTTCAGATAAAACGTCACAAATCACGTGGTGTCCTATAAAATGTTTATGAATGGAAGTTTTCTCCGAAGCCGGGTGGCTGGATGGCTGGACCACTTCGCTCGCTGCACTGCGCTAACAATAAGCTTAAATCTCCGAAGCCCTGTTACATTTATTATTGGCTTACGACTTTTGTACCTATCTACTTTATTATAAATAAGTATAGCTTTTCTTCACTCAATTGTTATAGCTATGAATTACTTTTATAATCTGTTGTTAGGAAACTCATTTATTTTATAGACTAAGGGCTGATTTTTCCATTGCCAGATAACTTTTATTTCGAGGAATAAAATTGACGTTTGCCTGTTTTTGTATGAAATAACTGTCAAAATTTCAAAATTATTCCTCGAATAAAGTTATCAGATGATTAAAAAATCAGCCCTTAGTTATTTTTGACTCGACCAAAATGTGACAAGTTAATCTAGTAGGTACCTAATATTATTGGATTTTTAGAGGTCTTAAGAACAGGGTGGAATGTTCCTATATTTTCTAATCTCGCGGAAAACTCTGTTTGCGCGATGTAGGATTTGCGTGACCTCAGGTGTAATACGTAGTTCGTATGTGGTGGTATAGATGCCGTTACAGATTAATGGATTGCCAACACAAAAAGAAATGGCGGCCAATATCATTCTGATGATTGTTTGATTAGTTTAAGAAGACGTGTATGGGTACGCTGATAAACAAAGTCCTCAAAAGGATAAGGCAGTTAATACTAGTTACAGTTTCAGGTTTTTACTGGTGACCAGAGATACCACATGTTTATGGTGCCTAAAATTTCAAAATTATCCCTCGAATAAAGTTATCAGATGATTGATGATTGATGATTGACAAGTTAATCTAGTACCTAATATTCTTAGATTATTAGAGGTCTTAAGAACAGGGTGGAATGTTCCTATATTTTCTAATCTCGCGGAAAACTCTGTTTGCGCGATGTAGGATTTGCGTGACCTCAGGTGTAATACGTAGTTCGTATATGGTGGTATATGCCGTTACAGATTAATGGACCAACACAAAAAGAAATGGCGGCCAATATCATTCTGATGATTGTTTGATTAGCATTATAATTCTGTAAATACATATTTGTTACGGCCGCGAATCATATATTAATCAACGTACAAATTAATAAAGACCAGCAAATTGCAAAATACGTGAAAAAAAAATCGAATTTGCGGGCTACCCTGGCGCTTTCGCCTTAAGCAGGTTAGCTCGAAAGGTCTGAAGTTAGGTTTAAACGTATGCAGGAGCGATTGAAGTTTGACGCTGTGGTTTTTTTTTCTAGGGAATAAACAGGGTGGTCTGTTTCTAGCGTAAGAAATACATAGTAAAAAATTCAATGCTTGTAACGTATGCATGCAAGCTAAATGTTTACATGCTTGTGTTATGGGTCACAGCAGTTTAACAGGATAGGAAGTGAGCACGCAACTTTGCCATCATCGGTCACACACCCGTATCGCATGAAAAACCTCCCTGTCTGTTGCAAAAAGACCTGACATAAACTACAATACTTTGAATTTGAAAGGTAGGAAGCATATGATTTCAACCAGTCTCCTTATATCTATAAAACAAAGTCGAGTTAGTTACGAGTACACCATTATAACTCAAGAACAGCTGGACTGATTTTTGTAATCTTTGATTTGTTGGATTTATCTCCGCCCCTAATAGCTGGATAACTATAAAAACATGGAAAATTTCACGATACATTTGTTCTTATTGATTCAAAGGCGGTACGAATTTCGCCCGGGTCAGCTAGTTTTATGTAAAAAAGTTAATTCTAGCAGTCATTAGAATTCCCATTTATAGCGGGGTCGATTCCAGGCTGGTTTTCTTAATAATAGTTTGTTGCAATGCTTCGATATACGATATGATGGATACGACCTTTACCGGAAAATATTTACACTTTCGCAACCTAATAAAAGTAAACCATCTTACGCTACAGGATCTATTAATAGCATTCACAGTGGAAACATATAACAACAACAGTCATAATCCAATGTGAATACTTAATCGATTGGGCTCACAAATAACAGTAAACAAAGCGAAACAGTGACAACAGTAGATCGCGGAGCGGTATCGTAGGTAATTGTCGCGGCGGTATCCGCATTCAAGTCACAATCTACATACTTCTTTACTATGCAGACGACACTTTGAACGTTCATCGTCGACCTCACACACACTAGCATGAAGCTAGGTGATATGACATTTAGCGGGGTATAAGCATGCTCGCACACGGCCTCACACGGGTACATATTTTTATAGGTTACATTTTTGTATGGCTTACGTTTTGCAGGACGTGTGTGTTTATAGATTTGATCTGTACCGTTTTATTTAGCTCCTACAAAAAACCGGCCACCGTTTCTATGTCGTCTGCGAACGCTCTAAAGGGGACTCATTCGCGAGTTCCGACTAAAATTCCGTGCAGATGAAGTATATATTATGTTCCTCTGTGTGTGTAGACAAACCATGAATGTAGTAAGGCATTTGTACGGTGCGTAATCTGTGTTCATGGAACCATAAGCTCCGCTTACTACGTTTCTGTTGTGGGTAAGTTTTCTCGAAGGCCTAGTACTCGGTCCATTGAGAACTTTTACATATTTGTATCCTTATCCCTTTTATTTTTTGGTAAACGTTTATTGCGTATCATATTTCCGAGTAATTCATCAACTCGTCCTACATGCCTACGACTTGCAGAAAATCAAAACAAATTATATTTTCATTCTGCAAGTCGTCCCTCTTTACTATCAAAATGAGGAAAGGTACATACAATCAGTAGCAAAAGTATTAGTGTGGAAAAAAAATGTTACAAAATAATTATTATTATTTAATAATTATTATTATTTTTATTTTATTTATTGTTATTCAATAATCTATGAATAAAGCGAAAGTAAAAACTAAAAATTCTTAAAAAAAATATTGTTATATCCTGTCTTGCTAACTGTACCAAACGTTGACAAAGTTTAAAGATCCATACAAAAAAAAAAAAAACGTGGGACGACTTGCAGAATGAAAATATGTATGTATTATTTATTTTGATTTTCTGCAAGTCGTCCTAAATGGGCCGTAGGGATGTAGGACGAGCTAATGAATTAAGGCTCCTGCAAACAGGCGCGACGCGCGACGCGAATCGCGTGCGACACAAAGGCACCGCTCGTTGCGCGAGTTGCGGTGCCTTTGTGTCGCACGCGATTTTATCGCGTGTCGCGCCTGTTTGAAGGAGCCTTTACTCATATTTCCTTTAGATAAACGTCGTAGGTACTTTAAAGTGTAGGGAGGAGTAAAAATTCGTTTACTGTATCCACTTACGAGGGTGGGGTAGTGAGTGCGCGTAGGTTGGGATTAAAGAACACAGCCATAGCTTACTTTGTTGTGCAGTTTTCTGGCTCACTGATCTAAGTAGAAATTACAGTAAGTAAAATAGTTCTTACCCGCAATGTTGTCCCGATTAAAATGTGTCTATTACATACTTACAAACTTTAACTTTTGCTTCTCTTTGTGAATGTAGGCGGAATGTATTACTAATGAAGTAATGACACTCTACCAAAAAATCTATAGGTTGATTAGAGGTTGATTTCGTAATTACGTAATAAACGTATTATATAGATATATTAATGTAATAAACCTGTAATATACCAAAGATAGTCTTCGACGTCACAGTCAAGAATGAGAAGTTTTCACAGAAATATTGATTTACATTATTATAAAGTTCACAAAAGGGTCTTTGAACTCCCAACATTTTAACTTTTAGGACTTGAATTCAGTTTCGAAAGCCTCCGTCTGTACACATTAAAACATCGTCTGCTTATAATACCTAAATACTTCTTAGGGTTCCGCACCCAAAGGGTGTAAACGGGAGCCCATTACTAAAGCTCCGCATGTGCGTCCGTCCGTCCATCTGTCACAGGGCTGTATCATTTGAACCGTAATAGGTAGACTCTTGAAATTTTCACAGAATATGTATTACTAACAAACGCTATAACAACAAAAAATAAAAATAAAATAAAGTTATAAATTAAAGGGGGTCCCCAAACAAGAAACTTGTTTTGTTTATACTAAAGTATTTTTTTTAAATAATAGTGTTAAATTTATGGAACGGTGTTACGGAACCCTTCCCCCACTTGGCCGCTTTTTTAGTTTCATGCCAGTAACCTTTGCATAATTTAGTCAAAAAAGAAAAAGACTTCAGACTCTTTGTTAGTTCGTAACTTCGGAATTACTAAATCTATTTCGATTCAACTTTTACTTGTTATGTAAGAATGGACTGCTGCGGTTGTTACGTGTATCTAGATTTATTTAATATGCCCTATGACAATCTGGATACTTAGCTGATAGTGAAAGTGCTTTAAAAAAACAACCTATCAAAATAATGCCTAACGTGATAGTAAATAAAATTAATAATTTCTCTCACTTGGAACAGTTTCCTTTGGAACAGTGACATTTTTTGTTTCAAGTACAGCAACCGCAGATTATTTACTTTAGTTGTACTGTAACAGAAAACATTACACGTAAAACAAATTTCTCATATAACAAATATGTAAGAAAAGAAAAAGCGCCAACGATCTTACAAAAAAAGTTAACACGTTGTATCAAAGAGGCCGGAGTGCCCGGTGCGCCTCATTGGACATACGCCAGACCATAGACTTATCTAGACTTGTTCGGCTGATTATAATAAGTTGAGCTATTTGCCGCCAATAAAACACATTCTATGCGACTTTGGCCAAATTGTTCACTATATCTTTATTTGAACACTTCGTAAATATGTCTGGGAGTCTGTTCAATACTTTTGGTTGGATGTCGAATGTCGAACATCTTATTTGCACCGTTTATTATTTATGACTCAAAGGTTTTAGGCGGCTATTAAGTAGCAGATGTAATCGTTTCATTTCGGATATCGATTTTTGCCGGTTCTGGGTAGACTGGATTGGAATCTTAGTTCTGTAGACGTAGAGCCGATAGTATTATTAAAAAGTAAGGTTTCTCAAAAAATAATAGATTTCCACAAGACTCTTTCTTGCGGAAATCTATTTCCTAGCCAATAAGTTCTTTATCTAAGTAGGTATAGTAATAATAATGCTGAAGAGTTTGTTTGTTTGTTTGTTTGAACGCGCTCATTCCCTGGAACTACCCACAGAACAGATACATTATCTGTTCTGTGGAACTACCAGTCAGATTTGAAAAAAATATTTTTACATTTGATAGCCCAATTCTTGAGGAAGGCTATTTAACATCACGCTAGGATCCTTAGGAGCCAAGCAAAAAGAAAAAAAAAGACAGAAATAACACAGTAATAGCGCGGGCAGACGATGCGATGCGGTGGGTCGGGGGAACAAGAAATTTCACGCGGATGAAGTCGCGGACAGAAGCTTATTTTTTTAATATTCAAGTACGAGTAATTTTTGAGCTATTGCGAAGTAATATTAATTGCAATCGTTTTTCGCATCAAACCCTAACAGGATATCTTGTCAGTTTTGTACAAGTACAAGCCATTACAATTTAGCAACTTAAGGGGCTTACATGACCTAAAGCGCAGTCATTGTCGGACTGCATAGAAAATAATGATACGAAATGATGAATACGAAGCAATTATCTATTTACAAAAAATCTATTGTTTGGACTAAAAAATTAAAACACTAGTATTTTAGTATGTTGCTTGTCTAATCTGACAAAAAAATCAGAATGATTATATGTATATTAGTATGGTTTTTATTGTGAAAAGAAACTTTTAGAGGTATATTCATGATTTTTTCTATCGTATCAAATTAGTTGTATTATGTTTTCAACACACTATCTACCTAGCATATATCCTGAAGAATATCATATATTTTTCTGATATGGTTTACTGCAGTTGATCATATACTTTTATTGTTTCCACTTACGTTTTTTGTGTTTAGGTCCTGTAAGCCCCTTAATGTTCAATTAATATAGTCGACTAGTACCATTGTAGCTGCTCTTGTCAGTAACTGCGAAATGAATCGAAAGTGATTAATAATGTTACCGCTATTACTTCGGAACTCAACGAATCTAATTATGAAACAAGTTCTTTCCTATAGCTAGCTAGTATTTATTCTATACTTATACTATTTCATACTAGTTTTTTGTATGCCTACAGCTAAATCTCAAGTCATGCCTATTAAATCCGGATCAGCGCCTAAGGAATTTGACATTTTAACATTGATCAAGATCAAATCGGTGTCATGTTAGGTAAAGGCCATTGGTCAGCGAATATACTACTGTACTCATAAGATTTTTAAGACTTAATGTACGACAAGAGTTGCTCGTTTATTTTTGGCTCCCAGATAAAAATTTGTCCATTAGAAGCAGGGGGCCGAAAAAGGCCACTTCGACAGAATCATAAAAGAATAACATTATGAATCATAATGGACAGTTAACTGCAAACTTAATCGTATCAAATCCCATTGGTGAAGGATTTTTCAGTATTTTTTTTTTGTCTGTGCTAAAATACCAATCAATCCAATCCAAATCCAAACCCAATCTCTTTGATTATACCTACGTAGTACAGCGAAAACAATAAAAAACGGACTGTCTTCGCCATATTATAATTCAAAATGTTATCCTTATAAGATTCTGCCAAAATGGCATTTTTAGGCCCCCAGTTCATGTCTGTGCATCGTGAAACTCTTCGAACAATTTCAGTCTTAGAACTCCAGTTCTACTATTCAACTCCTTTAAACAGAAAACAGTAGACCGTAAACCCCGAAAACGTTGAATTGTCCTGGAATTTACAGCAAATTTAATGGAACCAAACACTGTCTGTCTCGGGACGGGCGAGCGCGGCACATTGTTACTCAGTCGCTACCTAGATGGCGCTAGTCGTTAGAGTACCTCGCCGGTTGAAATGGAATTCATCGGGCCTTCAGACGGTCATTATAATCGGGCCCATTGTCACGTTCTTGTGAACCGGCCCCAAAAGTAAGTATCAAATAACAATAAGAAAAATTAAGGCGAATACCGACAGCTCGAATGTATTTCGTTTTATTTAAAAGTTGTTTTATTAGTGGTACTCGTTAGTAGGGAGCTGGCGTTGTAAATTGAGTTACTGGCTACTTAAATATTAATTCAATTTTAAACAAATTCATAGTGGTGTATTATATGGTGATTAATCAATGGAGTTTAAAGACAAATGAAAGCTGATATCAGAAATAATAGTTAAATATCGCATAAACCCTTTCGTTGACACAATTTATAATTGCCCTAAACCGGGTACGGTTACTATCCCTTTGAGTAACTCAGGCGTGCCTTTCTATCAATCAAAGGCGCAGGAATCAGGAGCAAAAGGTCTTCCGTTACAACAAAACATTTCTTTGTGTGCAAAATTTGGGTTTATGTTAGGAATTTTTATTTGTATGTGTGTATAGCAATATTTTATTTTTGTATTAGCAGCTTGCAGATTATACTCAGACTCTTCGTTTTTAAAATAAGTATCGTGAATTGTGCTACTTATTTCTTTAGTACCATTTTCTATGTTCTTCCTCCTTTTATCAAGCATCTAGATGACAGACAGGTTGTCAACCTTATTTTGCCCACCACCCACGTTGAGAATATATTTTTTTCTAGATCCCAAATTTTTTTACTTACCATCTGTTACAGCTATTGTTACGATTATATTTAAACGTGTAATAATTTATATTGACGTAAGACAGTATATCCGGTCTGCATCCGGTTAGTCTGGAAGCCGACACCAACATAGTTGGGAAAAGGCTGGGCAGATGATGACATAAGACAGGATATGTAGTTTTCTCTGGGTCTTCTACCGCTCCCCTGAAATTCTCAAACGCTCGCGAGGGGTAATCGCCCGCGTTGAGAACCTATGATCTAGATTGATATCTACATTCGCAAGATAGTTAAAACTATCAAACTAAGTCACATAACTAGTAACCAGGCTACCATCGGACGCTTTTGCGTACCAAATGACGAGATTGAATATATCGAATCGTTTAAGGCAGGCACTTGCCAAGTGAAAGCGTGACGTCATTCATACTGCATACATTCTATAAACGCACTTGAAATCGGACATTGCGCATTCGTAAGGACACCAGCTGTATCGGAATGTGATATGTGGCACTGATTTTGAGTTCAGTCTTTTTTTATACTGGGATCTTTAGCAACTACATATATGGTTGTAAATGGAGTAATATTGCTACATCACGGTTGGCTAACGATTTAGTCATCTCAGTTCAATATTATCAGACCTAAACTGGAGGAATCTGTGCTCATATCATACACTTCGTTATTCTTAGTTTATCAAGTGGCATTTCTTTTAAATTTTAGGGGACACGAGAAGAGCCCTCGATGGTAGGAAGATATAAGATATTAGGAGAGAAAATAAATTTAAACCAAATATACATTTATTATTATTGTTGGATTACCTTAAAGAAATCTAGAAAATGGAAGGCGACCTCGATAAACCAGCGTAATGAGTCTATTCATAATAAGGTTTTAAAAACTAGATCAAGATGGCTTTACACAAACATCGTCAACTACAATATCTCTGGATCGTAAACTAAGCTCGTAAATTAGTACTTACCTTTTAA
Organism: Luperina testacea; assembly: GCA_927399505.1. Lineage (NCBI taxonomy): Eukaryota > Metazoa > Arthropoda > Insecta > Lepidoptera > Noctuidae > Luperina > Luperina testacea. The sequence goes on along the minus strand of OV656768.1, from coordinate 6,978,068 downwards.
TGAACGATTTGAGACTTTGTCTTTGTTGTTATCGTTTTAATTTGTAAATAAGTAGGTTAGTAGTTGACTTCCTCGTTGGTCTAGTGGTCGTAAGCGCTACTGCTGAGCATGAGGTCCTGGGTTCGATTCCCAAATCGGCGAATATGTTATTCAGTTTTTCCATCAGGAATTCCTGATGGAAAAACTGAATAAAGGAAAGGAGTAATTACTCAGTAGCAGATTCGTGCCTGCTTGGTGGCAATAGGCTTGCCCCCAATTACATGGGATTTAAAACCTACTGGGGTCCCAGTAGGGACACCTACATTTCGCCAGTAGGTGTACCTACATTTCGCCAGTAGGTGTACCTATATTAGTAAACTAGCTTCTGCCCGCGACTTCGTCCGCGTGAAATTTCTTGTTACTCCGACCCACCCCGTCGCATCGCATCGCCTGCCCGCGCTATTACTTCGTTTTTGCTTAGCGTTCTTTCTGACTTCTTTTCTTTTTGCTCGGCTCCTAAAGGTCATAGCGTGATGTTAAATAGCCTATAGCCTTCCTCAAGAATTGGTCTATCAAATGCAAAAAGAATTTTTCAAATCCGACTGGTAGTTCCAGAGATTAGCGCGTTCAACCAAACAAACAAACAAACAAACTCTTCAGCTTTATAATATACAGGTACCTACACCTCTGCCCTACCCTTCCGGGATTACAGAACGTGATGTTATGTTAAGCATAAGTTAGTAGTAGATATTACATTTCTAATTGAAGATAATATTATAACGATAATCACAGGTAGGTATAATACTCTTATGTTCGATGCTTACAAGCAGTGCATGGCTATGGTGTATTGTATTGTAATGTAAACAATTCCACAATTCACCCTGTGCCATAAACAATTAATTGATGCATAAACATTATTCCCACAAACAACAGTAAAACTATTTAATATTGTTTTGTTCATTAACTTTTCATGTTTCGTTCCTTATGTTCCCCTTCTGGATCTTTTGTGCATCCCCTTACCTTCGGGTACTATTTTTCCTGGACCATTAACCACCCCTGTAATAATTCGATGAAAGCATTTCTTGACAGGCCCAAATTCTCGATAGATAGCAGTGTACTATACTATTTTGATATTAGGTCAAAAAGAATTTAGTTACTATAGCACGTGAATCGTTGGTTCCGGCTGTCATTCGTAGATCTTTGACAGTCGTTACGGGTAGTGAGAAACCCGAAAGTCTCATATCAGGTATCGTATTACCCAGTAACTGGGTTGTGGAGATCAGATAGGTAGTCACTCCATGTAAAATACTGGTACTCAGCTGCATCCAGACCCCAACATTCATCGTTGGGAAAAGGCTACGCAGATGATGGTTGTTTCTTTAACTAAGTTGGTCTTTGGGTAGAACTATTTAGTTGCTGATTGCTTCGAATAAATTATAAAGATTCCTGTTTGGTTTAGGCATTATGTAATCAATTTTAAATGTCACAGCCTCATAGATTCTCGCCTCCGCACATTGTAGATCAAATCTAGCTAGCGTTTATTGAATTAGATCGAAATCCGATATTTTAGTTCATCGACATTAGATTCCTTGATTCTATGTATGTATGTACAACATGAGAATTTTTATAGAAAAGATGGAGTTCCAAAACTTTCCTAAGTTGATATTAGTTATTTAAAATTTTTGGTTTTTTTGTTAGTATTAAATTTAATTGCTCCTTTTTGCTGTTTGCATTTTCTGTGCGTGTCCCGAATAAAATATTTATTTTTCTTTATTTTTTAGCAGCGAGTGAAGCCTCGTCTGCTCTGTATGCACTCTCTAAGCCTAACTGGTACTTTCAGTAAGATGGGTATCATTTTGTTCCGGAATTCGTTCTCAAGAGAGTTTTAGCGGGTTTGCGAGCTTCTCTTGATTGTAAACATGGCTGTGAATAAAAATTATCTGGCGTTGGAAAAATCAGCCCTTAATATCTTATTTATAATTTACACGGTGTGTTTATATATTATAGCCCTTTCAACTGACTGATTTCAGTCGTCCGTACTCTATCACTTGTCTCTTCATTTTTTTCTAATACATTTTATTAGTTTATAACACCTGTTTTTTTTACAAACAGTGGTACCCGTTGTAGAATCTACACAGGCTTCCACACTCGACAATCTGTTGTGGTCATCAGTGAAACACGGAGCGTTGACTTCCTTCGTGTCCAGTCCAGGACATTGGTAAACTGTCTCGGAACACGCAACGACGTAAAAAAAGAAATAGCGAGAACTGTTGGAAAAGCGTTCCAGATAAAGAACTGATTATATTATGGTAAGCGGTATGTAATTATATTGCAGGAATAACTCAAACTCAAAGCATTTATTTCAATAAAATTATAATATTATATCCTCAAAATGAATTGTACAAGTCTAATTTATTTTGACAAAAGTGCACATTGCTAATTTATAACATCTATAATTGACGGATTGGTGACCTCTGCTGTAACACAAGTTTTTCCTAGCATGCGGGTCACTGATCATTTATTTTGTACCGGGCTATTTGCACGCTTATATTAAGTGTCATCCTGTATACTTTTTATGTTAAATCAGTATTATTATTATTAGTAAAAAAAAATAACAATTACAGGCACTTTTGAATTGCCAAGGAGGTCAGTCAGAAAGATCTTTTCTTCCCTTCCCTTTTTTCTTCTCTTTCTTTTGACTTCTCCTTTCGCAGGTCTGCTGGAATAAATTTCTTAACACATTGAAGGACACTGAACGAGACACAATAGAAGTTTTATTGTTATTACGTCGAGGGGCGTTAAGTGTCCCGCAAAGTGTTAAGAAATAAGCAGTACCTTTGTACTCAAATTATAATTATGTCATATCTCGATGTAACTCGTATTTCACTGTGTGTACAGACGCCAGCACATCAAGTTACTACAATCTGTCAAATGTCTTCAATAGATTTTCAACTTATCGCTAAAGTATAAGGTTCAAAGTTGATTGGGAAAATTTGATCGTTTCGGGTAGCTTGATGTGCTGACGTCTGTACATAAATAATGATGAAGCTGCTTATTTTTAAGCGTAGTAGAAAGAAAAAGAAAGAAAGAAAAGAAAAGAAAAAAAGAAAAAGAAAAAAGAAAAGAAAAGAAAGAAAGGGAAAAGGAAGGGAAGGGGAAGGAAGGGAAGGAAGGGGAAGGGGGTTTCTATGGAGAAGATCGGCGGGGTAATTGCGTAGCACACTATCAGTAGCAAAATGCGTATCATTTTGACATTTCAACAAGATTCATTGCGTTAATTTACGTTGTTGAGCAGACACATTTTTCGAACTTATGAAGCAATGTATTAGCAATATCCTTCAAAATGATACAGTTTGAGATAGTTTGTTACGCAATTAAGGTGCTGCCGGTCGAAATAAGAAAAATCTCACCGTGAAAACTTAGGTGAAGTGAGTTTGTTTTTACTAGGAATTGATACTATTGACAGCTCACTCCACGCTCACTTCACCTAAGTTTTCACGGTGAGATTTTTACAGAATAGCACCGCAGGTAAGGAAATCTATCGACACTCTTTTAAATCAAAATATAATAGGTTGTCATCTTTCATGTTTTAAATTATGTTTGGAAATAAGTAGAACATTTGATTTGTTTGAAAATGATTATAGGGCATTAAATAATATCGTCATTGGGAATGTTTTCGATTGTAGATGAACTTATTTTTGACATTTTGTAAGTATAATAGTGGTTTACTTATTAATATAACTACCTAGTGTTGCCATTTGACATTATGCTGAGCTAAAGCCCTTTTGGCATAATGTTTTATATATACTTTTAATGTGTTTTATTTGTATTCATGCCAATTCATGTATATTCTTTCTTTCTTTGTTTCTACTACTCGATGGTTATGTAAACTTTTCTCCAATCGTATTTTACTATATTAGAAACCGTTTGTCCCACGGGTAAGCTTATGCAGGACGTGGACATACGCTCTCTGTTTATCTGTCTAGTATGATAGAGGTGCATAGTACGTAGCTAGCCTGTAAATAATTCGGGTTTCTACAAACGGTATAATATGGTATTACCTATGTATATTCTCAGCCTACATCAATAATAGTAATTAGTGACTTGAGAAAACAATTTTATTTTAGTCTATTTTAGTATTTTTCATTTTTTATTTAGAGGAAACTCTGGCGTGATGACGCGTTTATGGGAAAATGGCTGTAGAAGGCAACACGCAGGGAAAAGTGGAAAGCTATGGTGGATGCTTTTTCCCAGCAATGGGACAATCTATTGTCCCATTGCTGGGAAAAAGCATCCACCTGGATGGAAAAAAAACTTATTCAATATCTAATTTCTTCTTCATGAAGTTTTGTTCTTTTGTCTTGTGTTATGGTAGTTCAAGAGAGCTACTACGGCCATCCCATAGATAACACAAACAAAAAAGCATCAGCTAATAGGAGCACGTTATATCGTCCGGATCAGTGCTCTATTATGCGTCTCACACCACACCTGAGACGTTTTTAATTATCGAAAGTAAACATCCCGGAATCTGTTACGGGACTTCATAAATGTAAATTGGAGGCGCGCATCCCGTTTAGCGGGGCTGCCCCGCCCCGCGCACCACCCCGCGGCTCGCCCCCCTCCGCCCCGCGCGCCGACGGCCGAGGAAACGGGGCCGGGCGCCGACGAACCGAGGATTGCGGTGTACATCACTACTACGATATACTTATCGCTATCGTTGTATTAGTAAATTGCGGGAAGATTTTAGTTTTCCCGGAATTGTTGACGTAGTGATACAGCCATGCTTAGACCACGCCGAGATTACTAGTTAACCTAAATCGCTAATCGGATGACAGAGAATTAGAGGTGAAATTAACAAAATTATTTCTTTTTTGCTGTTTGGTTTTTTTAGTGGACAAGAAATTTTTATCTAACTGGCCTATATGTAGTAAATTCAGACGATTTCAATTTAGTGTATAATCATTCAATCATTATCCTATTACGACATAAATATACCTATAACAGATTTTATGGTTCAATATAATTCAATATTTGATACCACCACATTGTCATTGAGACCACCACAGATGAAGCTGGATCAGAAGAATATAAATCTAACTGTCCCAATGATAAGGATGAAATTTGTTCACAAAATAATAAAACGAAATGAAATATCAAAGAAGGACGAGCCGACTTTTGAAAATTTGACCAAAAATCCGTGCTGCTGGTTGATTCGTAAGAGGCGTGAATATACTTTTATAGAAAAAGACAATAGGCAGTGAGGGGAAGGGTTCGAGTCGAGGCACAATGGCTCGTCGGCGAGCCGGCAGGTAGAATAATTAATTGCCCCTGAGAGGCATACGTCCCAGATAGTGCTGTGGCAATTTTAAACAAATCTCGTAATTTTAGTCCTGTCAATAACTACTAAATAATGACGGCAACAGTTTTGTGTCTAAAGGACATTGCTCGTCGTCCAAACATAGTTGGCCTAAGATCCAATAGGGAGGTGTATTTACTTTTTGGGTTTTAGATAATTTATCTAATCGATTGAACTTAAATTAAAACAACGGACACTTCTGAGAATTCGGAAAAAATCAAAACACTTTCGGATTTTGAGGTTATAATTACGTCAATAAAAACATTCGGTATGTAGCAATAACAGAATGCGCGCGCCAAGTGACATTACTACCAAATGTCAAATGTCATCTGTCAATTCATCAATTGTCAGTGTCATTATTGCTCGTTTCAAACAGCGCTCAATCGAGTTTTTTGATAAGCCGTATTATGATTCCGCGACATCATAGCGGACGTTTGTAACTAAAAACCATTATTGTATATCAAGCGTTGAGAATACTGACGCTTGTCTGTGTCAAACTCTTATTAAGAGTGTTGTTACAAAGACTTGGCTGTATGAACTATAATACCTTTGCCTATTAAAAACCTCAAATTGAACCAAAAAATAATAACACCGATGATTATGACGGAAGTGATCAAGTGAATACTTTTTAAAATGTTTTCGAAATTAAGAAGTGTCCGTTCTATTGAAATATTTGTAATGTATATTATTAAAAGAACTAGTAATTATAGTAAATGTTTCATGCGTGTTGATTCATAGGCCATTTTTTACAATGTCCTTTCTACAAATTAAAGCAATAGTACTGTAATTACATTTTATGAAAATTATAATTTGTTGGAATTTAAGTTTCTATTACGAAGTTGATCTTCAGTTCATTTTAGTGGAAAGCTTAGTCAGTTGGAAAATTAACGTAGTGAAGAATTCAAATTAAAATCAGAATGTATTAGAATATGACCAAAATCTCTTTAAGTAAGTTTTAAGGGATAAAATGGATGAACTTGAAATAAAGCCAAGACTAACTAAATGTAGCAAATATTAATCATGAAATACAAACAGTAAACTATGAACACCGTTGAGAAGGGTAGACATAAGATATATTTTGATAGATAGTCGGCAAACACGATTTATTATATACTCGTTACGAAATAAAGACGATAATATTTAGATAATAGCTTGAATGAAACTGACAGCACACTGACAGGTTAAACGGAAAACGCTTTCAGTTACATTCTTTTGTAATAACTAAATGCGGAGAAAAAATAATTCCATGATTGTGGTATTGAGACTGTGTTCTGTAGGCAAGTTACGTTAATCCCGAAAGGAATCTCTTTAATAACAGCTAGGCTGCTGTTAATTGAAACTGCTCATTCTTGGTTTTGATAATGTGATGTTTGTGGTACCTACCTAAGCATTATATATTTTCTTCCACAGTTGGTAGAGATAGGCACCGTTTTTGTAAGGCTTTCGATCATCCATCAAAGTTTACACAGCAAGGTGTGGAAACAAAAAGGGTTTGGTTTGGTGTATCGGTTAACAATTCGGGCACTAGTTCGAAAAATCCACTATCAAAAAACCTCAAAAACTCTCGTTTGTCTCGAATTTTTCGTTTGTCTTTTATTTGTCGGTGCTTTTTTAACATATTGTGGATATGGGAGCCCCGATGCATTCACCGCACTGGCATTCAAACGATATTTTTTTTGCATTGAGCGTATTTCAGACTAGTCCGGCGTCAGTTACAATTCTAGCCAGTTGAATGTCCCTTTGAACTTCATTAAATAGCAATCAATGAGTATTGAAGAGAAACATTTTATCCTTGAAATTATAATTTGAACTTAGCAAATTGCTATTGAAAATACTAGTAATTAATCGCAATAAGCACATTAATGTTTAAACAGAGATCTGAAAATGCAGTGTCTCTGTCACAACCCTTACTTGAATATAAATGATAGTGAAATTGAATAAAGTAACATTAACAAAATCTAGAAATGTGTAAATAAAAAAGAAAACTGAAACACAAAATTAATTGCATTTCCATGAAGTACTTATAGATGAGTTTTGAGTAACACGATGAAAACGCTACGTTGCATGCAAAAAACAAAATTAAATAACGGGCTACCTATCATGATTGTATTTCTGATTAAAATTCAAGCCCTGTCTGCAACATTCTCATGAAAATTGAACAATGAGCTTGATAAGGATAAATAAATTTGAACCAGCATCCTAATTGCGTACCTTACTTTTAATCACAATCTGAATCATTTTGAAGGATATTGCTAATCCATTGCTTCATAATTATGTTCGAAAAAATCTGCTCAACAACGTAAATAACGCAATGAATGTTGTCGAACTGTCAAAATGAAAGCCATTGCTCAGTAATGGCATTTTGACAATAGTGCCAAAATGCCATTGCCATTACTGAGCAATGGCTTTTCACTATATTGATAGCAATATAGTGTGTTACGTAATTAAGCCGCAGGTTTGAATGAATTGAATGGTTTTGTGAAAATATTACTGAATCACCACAGTACTGCCGATCGATTCTGTAAAAATCTCACCGTGAAAACTTAGGTGAAGTGAGTTTCTTTTTGTTAGGAATTGACACTATTGATAGCTCACTCCACGCTCACTTCACCTAAGTTTTCACGGTGAGATTTTTTACAGAATAGCACCACTGTATACATAAGAACACGAAAGAGGAAAGACCGTAGAACTAATTTAATACGCTTCAAAAGCAGGTCCTACCTACATGTTAAGTCGTTAACACTTCATTTGGTCCACTTGAATTATTTCCCTTTGTTAAAAACATTATGGGAACTAATACACCTGATTAAGTTTATTGTCTTCAAACTGTACAAACCTTCAAGTTGCTGATTTAATAACTACTTTTACATTTTGTAGAGGGAGACGTTGTATGCATCTTTCTTTGTCATGTCTTTCGGCATCCAAAACGGTTGTGCTAAACTTAATACAACATCTTCAATATATATAATAATACAACATCTTTAATAGCATTTGCTTCCCTGTCTGTCATTTAATACGTTTTAACGTACTTATAAACATTTGTTATTTTCTCGGTTTGGACTCTCTCGTAATGTAAACAACTGTTAAATTGCTAAATTATCGCCTAATTCACAAGGTATTGTTGTACTAAAGTTTGTGTTTTCTTAACGATCTATTCGCAGTTATTTTGTTGTTGGTTTATACATAACTTCAATGGATATTTATCTGGGAGATTATTATTTTGGTAATTTTTCAGGAAGATACACTAAGCCTGACTTGATTCATGTTCATCATTGGGAAAATTTAGCAAATCCACCATGACTTTTATGAGGATAAATTGTCATAATTACTGAGTGAGTCCAACGTGTAATATTTGTTTTATTTTCCTGGTAAAAAAAGTTATGAAGTTAAGTTGACATTGACTACAAAAAAAATATAACGATGAATCTTAAGTTTTGCTTGAAGTTTTCCGTTTGTTTAATATCGAGTTTGTCATCTATTTGTATGTTATTTTTTAAGAATTGAAGCTCTTGATCAGATTATTGTGTAAGAGTGTAAAAAGAACAGTAGCATTAACATATAACAATGAGCATAAACTAAACATATCATCATGACCTTATACAGAAGATATCCGCATTTACGTTTCCAGTTCCCCTTCAATATTAAAACTCATGAGAAAATTAGAAGATGCACTCATGCAGAACAAGGATAAAATGTTGCGTAACGATTATTTTAGTTTTTACGAGTGATGCAACTCTAGGTTTTAGCATTAATAACAATAAATGAATCACAACAATGACATCACCATGGGAAATATCCAATAACTTGCAGACTACAATGAACGATTGCACTGTACTACGGAGTTTGATGTCCTAGCTATCTGTATTAGGTATTTGGGACATCAAAATCTGTGTACAATGACCTCGACGGGCGGCGTGTTCGCGCCAACCTTGCTCGGCCGTCGTCATGGCGGGAGCGCGGGCGGTCGCGGTCGAAATTTTAAACATCGAACGACACGACACTCGGCACGTTCATTCGAGTGATCCCGGAAAGTAAGTCCGGTCAAGTGCACATCACTAATTTACGTGTTTATGGTTTTAGTGTTGCATATGAGCGGTTGTTTATTAGTTTAATGTTTATTGCTTTTATGGTTAATTTGCATTTGCATGGCGTTTTATGAAGGTGCAACAAATTCCTGAGTTACTTTTATGAGCTAATTGAATTTGCTTCATCTTTAATGATGTTTAAAAATAACAGTATCTAGCTACTGATGAAGCAAAATAACACAGTAATTATGTAGGTGAAATTAATGATCAATAAGAAACGGAACTATGATTTAATTGTTTACTCGTAATAATTATGTTTATGAGTTCAGTTAATTAGATCTAAAAGAAGACGAAGTAGTTAGATGCTAATTATAGTAAATCTAAAAACCGTAAAGCGTACGTGCGGTTACAGATCATTGGAAATTAGAAGCAGAGTTGTGAAAGTCCCGAAGTGCGGCATGCCAGCGATCACGTAAGATGCAGCTATCTAGCCAGCCACTGAGCTACTCAAATATTTCATAACGCCCATCCAAGGACGACGCTAGATGAAGAGAACTACCATTCCTACCAGCTAGGAGAGAAGGAAAAGTAAATATATATTTAAAGACCAATTCTAAGTAAAGCTTGTCTCAGAGACCTACCAGCTAAGAGAGAAGGAATATCGAAAAAATGCTGCGGTCACGCATTCCAAGATGACTGTAGGAACAATCTTACTATTTGAATCAAATGACGTTAAAGTTTGCTATTACCTCAATGTAATATGAATAATTGAATACATTTCACATACCTAATGTGAAGAGTAAACACTACATTAATGATAAGTATTATGTATATATTTTTTAAACAAAAATCTTCGACTATTTTGAATACATTACCATTGTAAACACCAAACAGTGTGTATATATTACGTATGAATTTGTTTTCCACAGCTGTTAGCACAAGTAAAGCTAATTGTTATCTGCCAAAATTACTTTTACCGGTTGGCCTCTGCATGTACTAATACGTCGGCATGTAAGGAATTTGTTCACTGTTGCAAGGCTACTCTCATTCTGCTAATTCATCTTGTACGTTATAGTTGTACATTTGGATATTCTCAAGACTTTTGCAATGCAAATCTTTGATTGTACACGTTCACCAATTCACTGGCCGATGGACTTGTACTAATAAGCGTGTGGTTAGATTACAATGAGCATTAGCATCGTTTTGCACTCGGCAGGTTTATCGTAGATGTTGGTCGAGTTGTCGTCACTGGACACGATCTCATTGACCTAGCAAGAGCGTATGGTGGCAGTGTGGCAGCGGTGGCGGCTGATGCAGTAGCGACATTCGGTCGAGATAATGTGGCACATGAGTGTCGTTCACACGGGGTTCATGCATCGCGCGCCGATGTGGCGGTAACGTCACGCCGCCGATCCGATATCAGGGCAAGACGCTGCTGCGCCGGCGGCTGGCGTGCGGGAAAGAGAGAGTGCGGCACACAGGTGTGCGCCGAGGCAGCCGGCCCATCAGCTGTTCGACGCGCTCGCTCGTGCCCGTTCTGCCGTTGCTCCGATGAATGCCGCGTGCATTGCGGGCAGCCACTGAACCCAGTGTTCGTCGATAGCCGCCCGCGGACAGACGCGCGATCCCGCCCGTTTGCCCGCCGATTCTCGCTCGCTTCCCGCATCGTAGCTCGGATGTGTCAGTGTGTGCATGTTTGTGTACCGTGTTGTCACTGACGCGGCGATCGCGAGCTCTTTGTCTAATTAGCAGGTAGGCAAATGCTTCACTAAACTTTTTTTACAGTCGCGTCGGCCGGACACAATCGACTTACTTTTACGTTGGTTTATTTTTCTGTCGTAATTGAATTGTATGTACCTAACTCTTATTGTTCTCACTTTTTATAGTTTATAAAAGCGTAGTCTTCGTACTATTATCAGAGCTGGTTTAATTATAATTTACAAGTAAAACAAGTAGTAAGGCGTAAAGGGAGCAGCTATTTAGAAACAAAGGTTACGCTCAACGCGGCGATAAAAAGGGCCGAAACTGGTTTTCCGTGGAAAGGCATCTGGCACGCACTAATTGATATAGCATCAACTGACGTTTATAATTATGAGTGTCGAAGTGGAGCGGCGCACAGACTCAGAATTTGTTAATGCGATTAAGAAGAAAGTCCTCGTTAATGCATTCTGGTGTAATTGATTAGCTGCAATAAAATCCGATGAATTATCATAAACTTTTACACATAATTATAGAGGTACCCACTTTTAGTAAGTATCTTTCTACTGACCTTGCCTTTAGAGCTATAGGTGAGTACATACCTATGACTATGCACTAGCAAGGTCGTTGCGATTCAAACCTATTTGACCTCATTTAATAAGGATGACACACTCACAGCTGCCTTCGAAAACTAAAAAGTCACTACAAAATTCAAATTGCACTGAAATACTTTTTGTAATCTCGCAAGTGATTGATAAAGTACTTAGCAGTGGGAAGGGGTGGGGGAGTACGGCAAGGGAGAAGCGGAGGGACTAGTGACGCCCATGACGTAACGAATCGGTATGCGATCGAGTTGACGAGAAATTACCATTAACTTACCATTTATTATTAATACGTTTAATTTACCATTAATTATTAATACGTTTTCTAAACATGCAGCTATAAAGTCATACACTAAAAGTACTAAAACATTGATACCTACATAATACGAGTAAGTATGTATTATCTGCACGCGATAGGATGCTATTGCTATATTGTCGTTGCCTAATGAATACCGGCTGCTACAAAGCAAGTGCTTGCATGTGCACTTGATTTTTTTTAAACTTTCGGAACGTTAAATTTTTTAAAAGTTAAACTTTGGATTTGGAACTAATTCTACACACAAGTTAACGACAAATACAAACTTTTTTTCTAATTAGTATCGTTGAAAAAAGTTATTGCAACAAAAAAAGTTTCGTTTCTTTGCAACCCGCTCTTTAGTGTTGCCAGTCTCAATAAATATTTAAGTTACTGCTAATAAATGGTAGCCGTATTGATGGTTCACATTACTGATTATTATTAATAACCAACAATTAAGATAAATGCTTCTTTATTGTTGGTTTTGTAATAAAATTCACTGCATATTTTTGCGTCATCCCTCATTACGTGTATAGGTATATACACGTTGCTCTTTGTAATTATTATGTCTGTATTAATAATTAAAACATGATTATCATTCTAGGAGACTTGAGAGTGCTATAAAATTATATTTGTATTCATATATCATTTGGTGGCCTCTCAACTTAAATAAATAAACATTCTACCTACTTAGCGTGCAGTGCTCACTACCTACACGATTGCAATGAAGGTTTTTTTGATAAAAAGGGAAAAATAACTTGAAGGAGACCTTGTATGAGAACAAACAAAGACATGAACTACATAATAACTTTGACTTTAGTATTAAAAACCAGGGTTTATGTAACAGCCGAAATTAATTGCTTTAGGTAGACATGTCACATAATAATTTATATTGTAGACTTTATTATACAAAATAATTTCATAGTCAAATTCTTAGTTAACGCCTGGAAGGGTTGTGCAAATATGTATCTAATTAGAGTTGACATTAAAACGAATTTCTATTATTACTTAGGTCTTTGAACCTGAATTGTAAAGTACCATAAAATGGTTTACATAATAAAACGTTAACTAGATCTACCATGCATAGATTCAACTTAATGCCGCAACTGCAGCTTAACGCAGCGGTAAGTAAGTAAGTAGGTAGCTAAAGAATGAAACAAAGTAAAAATAATGATGTCATCAACATGCACAAATCAATAAAAAACAACGAGAAGAATCTGATTGTATCCCCCCGAAGTATCCAGTCCGAACAAACATTGCCACGAAGTCAGCCAAAGACCCATACTGGCCAGTTACAGACAGAGAAAGAATTTATTACCCTCTTACCAGTATTTTTGCAAGTGGTAAAAGTCAACTGAATGGTAGGTTATTATGATTACGAGCTAGTGTCGAACCAGTACAAAGTGTGTTATTGCTACCTTTATGTCCAATGTTTATGTTAAACTTGACTTTAGAAGTCAAAAACCTCAGTCCTTTACGACACTGTTCAATATTTTTTTTACGAAGGATTATTAAGCTCGGATTCACCCTCCTTTGGTAACATTAAACCTCTTTTTATTTACGTATATTCCACATCTTACCATATATCACCAACTTGAATTCTTGTTATAGTGAAATTAAAGTGGAGTCATTTTAATAGGTAACATTTGACAATTCATCAAATATTCAACAACGTAACCTTGTTACGGCGGGCATAAAATAACATATTTTTTCGTTTTGTTAGAACTGCACAATTGCTTACCTTTTTTCAATTACGATTACATATTTATTGTAATAATGACCGATACGAGTAATTTTACGATTTGCTTTCATTAATAAACCATTCTAAACATAATAAACAATTTCTGATCTAAAGAACTGAACGTCGTTACAAGGTTACGTCAGTTAACCATTTTTCTTTTTAAACACTAGGGATGTTACTCTAAAAATCGAAAGCTGATAAGTAGAATCGAATGCAATGATGACTTGTGAATAAATATCACCATAAATTAATAATTAATAATATCTCTGAGTGCTGACAGCAGTGATGAAGATGACAATACTTTTAACAGTTCTGAACTTCTGATAGTTCAACTGAATAAATGCAATTTTTTTGTTAAATTGTGTACTTGTCTTATTTTGCTTCTTAAATTTACGAAAAAAATAATAATAATGGGACAGGGATTCGCCTGATGATTTTTAAATTCGCATATGTTTCAAGTCCGTATCGATTCATTCACTTTAATCGATGTTTATAAGCAGGTCACCTCACTATGAGGATAAAACTGACAGACGTCAAATGTTACCTATTAAAATGACTCCACTGTAATATCACAATTTTTAGAAGCTCTGAAGCTAACACTATCTTGGTTGAAGAATATAGTTTCCAATACATGGATGCGTTTATAACAAGTTAGGTGAACCTCATGCACACAAAAAGAGAGATGGTCGTCAAACGTCAAAGTATTGACAGGTATAACATTGATAAGAGGAAAGAAAAAGCGAACATCATCGAAGCTTAAGGCGGCTAATGAACAGCAATTGGTAACAAATACAAAGCCAACACATGAAGTAATTATACCTTATCTAGCTTATGTTTCTTTTCTGTAGCAAGAAATAGTATTCATTGTGCAACCTTAGTGCGAGTACATTATGACACGTGTCAACTTTTTATGCCACAGCATAACTATAAACAATATTAATAGTTCGTTTCTCGCTTTAATTTACTGTGCTTAGTACTTCCTATTGCTTCATTAATGCAATAATTACTCGTATCGTTTTCAGTTTTAGCTACAGTTTGTTAAAATGTTAGAGAATTAAAAATACTTTTCATATTATCGTATCGAATTTTCTTACATGCGCTATGAAAAGGAAATACAGTCTGTTCACAGGTATTTTACCTCTGACAGCAGCAACCTTATTGTTATGAGAATAAAGATCACTGTGATTTGGACGGGGATGCAAATTCAGAGGTAAAATAACTGTGAACGGATTACTTTTTTTTAAGAATTAGATATTGTAGGTTTAAAAAAATCAAATCAAAAGAGGTTTGTCATTGAATAAGAATGATAAATGTTGGTAGTGAACTTGACTTTGATTTTAAAGGAGGTTGTATGCAAGTAATGTGAAAAGGATGCGAGAAGCACAGAACCGGTCGAAGTGGAGGTGCTTGGGAGGAGGCCTATGTCCAGCGGTGGACGTCTTTGAGCTGAAATGATGATGATGATGATGAACGTGAAAAGAGTTAACTAAACAACCAGCTACTCATCTAAGGGTGACCCTGACTCACATGAAATTACCAATTAGGACAGCATACTAGTAATAAACGTAAATCGTAGCTAATGTTCAGTAGAAACTGTTATCAGTAGTTAAACAAATGTTGTTGATATAAATATCATAGAAAATTTGTGTCAAGTTTGTTATAATTATTTGTACTTTATAAGGAAAGTTGAATTTTTGAAAGTCTGTCTAATAAAGTTTAGATAGGTATATGAGAATAAAGGCCGCAAAACAGATTAAAGGCTAAACATATTTTTTGAAGAGTCACAAAACTTTGCAATAAATATCCAATAGTATTCGCAAATTAAGTTATTGTAATGATCTTGAGTGTCATTTTGCTACACAAGAAACACCTCTTTTTGTGCTATGATTCAAGAACATAACACAAGAAAGTACAATGACAAAAATCATCACAGCCGAAATTCAAAATAAAACCAATCATCTAAATGCACAAAGACAAAGTTATAAAAGAAAAACTGAAAGCAGCTAAACATGCTTAAATTGAAACCGGCGGATATGTAGCATCGCAGGATGAATCCATATTCCTTAGTCTAGACAGAACCGACGTCGCTATCTGTATTCCACCCGTTGAGACAAGACGTGTTAATCGTCACAATAGCACCAAGCTTTTTATTAAAAAAGTAACTGGTAGGCATTGAACCTCCGACCTCTGGAAAAATACCGGAGACTGAGCAATTCGCTTTTTTCTTTATCAATAAGGTAAAGTGTAGTAGGTAAGAATATTAGAGAGTCCTTTCTGTCCAGTTTTGGATTCAGTTCCAATTTATCGTTACACGGGCAGAACGGCAACGTTTATTGTACAGACGCCAGCACATCAAGCTACCACAATCTGTCAAATTTCTTTAATTATAGATTTTCAACTTTATGGCCAAAGCATAAGGTTCAACGTTGATTGGGAAAATTTGAAAGTTTCGAGTAGCTTGATGTGCTGGCGTCTGTACCTCAAAAGGAAAAAACGGAACCCAACAACTAATTATTTACACAAGGTACTAAATTAAATGACTAAACTATACAAGTTAATACAAAACAAAAGACGGCAGCATCTACGAAATACGTTTGATTTTTGGTTAAAATTCAAAATCTTGCATTTAAATTAATTTATGCGGGACTTTATTGACACTATCATTTAGAGGATTTGCATGATTATGTATTTTATAAACTAAAAGTCACTTGCTAGTTTGTGCTAGATATATATTATTTCATTTTGTGTAGACATAATAAATCTCAATTGAAGGCTTAAAAAATACGGAATTGGAAAATCCAAGCTGTAAAATGTAAGTGTTCTGGAATTTCTCAGTAGCAGTCCGAAGTCTGGATTTGTGTGTTTTTTTTAAGCTATAGCTACCCAGACTATATTCCGGGCAATCCCGGCTTGCCTCCTATTACACGGGACCTCTGCTTAACCCTTCGGGGAATACCTACGCGATGCTATGGTATGTAATCTGCGTTCGCGATTAGCTTGCCAAAAATGTAAACAAATATGATTTTATAAAATAGTAACTTTAATCCCTCCACAATAAATTACGCTACAACTTAAACGTTTTTATAACTTTTTCAATAGTGCTATTCACTCTGAAATCAACTTTATTAACACCAAAATAAGGTTGAGATTTGTTTAACTTGAAATAATATGAATTGGAAACATACATTTGAATAGACGTTAAATGTATTATGTTCAACTAAAGGATTGATAGAAATTCAATTCCTAACTTGTGAAACGTTTCTGATTCTGATAGTCAACTAGCACCCACTTACAGAATTCACTTTGTTTCAATTCTCAGGAAGACTTAAAGCTCAATAATAGCCAGGCTTTTTCCCCCATTGGTCTAGCTAAAAACGCTTCAGGCAAATCTGTAATTGGATTTATATGTTTGAAAAAATCTGAGTTACAATTGGGAATGGGACTGTTTTTACGTGTATTGGGAACTCTGGTTTCATGGAAACAATGAATGAAAATTAATCAATTAACTGTCTTTAATTCTACAACGAATTTGGGAGAAGGTGAAATCAAAATGATTTGTTTATTTTATACGGACGAAATTGAAAACTTGCGACAAATCGAAATGAGAAGTGCAGTAAACTGTTACTATAAATCAATAAAAATTGACATTTCCCAAATCCAAATTCTTAAAAAAATTGTGTAATTTTCGTCTTAGATAGTGCAAACTAAGATATTGCCTTCAAGTAGACACGCCACGTTGCCGTTCCAGTAAAAAAAATAATTCATAATCATCATAACAAATATGGAAACATACTTATCAATTTTTTAATTTTAACAGTTCTTACGAAAAAAGGTGAGCGTGACGACTGCCAAATCACTCTCCTTTTTTTTTCATGGTGGGAAATCACTCCTACGCGCACATAAAGATGCTCTAAATTTACTTTATAACACGTTGAATTAGATATTAAAATTCGTCGCACCTATTCGATTTTATCCCGTATAAGGTTGCTTCACAGCTGACCGTAAGTATAACATAATTATTAATCTAAAAATTATGCCAATTACCAAATAGTACACAAAAAATAAGAATTATAGCGTGTAACTGTGCGGTGTAGGTGCTGCAAGAGTGTGTGATGGACAAAGATAAAATGTCCCGAAATCCGAAAAACCTCGATCAAGTTTATAAACTATCAAAACTATGTCGTGTACCTACGAGTATATTAGTTTCGCCATACTATCAAAAATGTTGATCATTGGCGACGCTTCCAGTCGACGCCGACAGTAAAAGGCTACTAAACCATAACGCTCTGGAATATTCCGTGGAAACTGGAAAGTTAAACTTGAGAGCTCTGAAAGAACTTAATAAAAGTGGTAGTTCAAGTAAAAAAATCCACATTCCCCCGTTCTAAGGGTTCCTGTAATCCTGTTTATCTTTAGGTCTGGGTTGAGGTCCATTTTGTTGAACATACTCATAGCATGACCATGGAGCGTGGTTTTACAATGTATTACTGGTAGGGTTGGGCAGTTTAGTGGAAAGATGAAAGTAAAATTATTCCCCTTGAAACGTACTACCGGGATAAAATAAATTTCATCCGAATCCGTTTAGCCGTTAAGGCGTAGAAACGGTAACAGACAGACAAACAGAGTTGCTTACGAATTTATAATATTATAAAGGGATAGTATGGATATCTATCATACATATTAATAATAATATATCATCCTTGTTTTTATTTGTTTAATACTAACCCCCTTACTAATAAACGTATTATACCAGATGTATAGTTACACCGATTTCTCTCTTTCAGTCGTCCGTAATTTGACTTTCGAAAGAAGAAGACACAGCGTTGTGTAATTGTACAGACGCTATACAACGTTTATTAAGTAAGGGGGTAAGAAACAATTATCTATTTTTTCCAGATCTTTGATTTAAAAGAAGGAGAACGTAGATATAGTCGCTATAGAAATAAATAAATATTGTTTACCTTTCCACATCTATCCTTTCCAGAAACCAATATCCTCCAATTAGCGTCCACTATTCGAGTTCAGCTAAAAAGTAATAAAAAGAACGGTTTCCATTTAACAATCCATTGCTCTTTATTAACGTAGCAAACGAAGAATTTTATTGAAATTGACTTAGAAACGACGCAATGCATGGAAAAACGAAACCCTAGCTCATGTTTCATACCTTGGAATCAGACGTAGGCTTTGTAATTTGCCACGAGGTAATTTTTCTTCGGAACAGTAGATTTTCTTAGTCATAAACGGGATTCTTTGAACAATTTGTAACTAGAGGACCCTTACGGACTGATGACTGGGGCTATAAATAATTTTTATAACTACCACCTGTTCACTCATGGAGGCCTTCTAGGGTACCATTAAAATGCGTAATAGTAGGTAAAGTATGTTTTACCAGAGAAGGAAAGTATGCAGCTTTACTCAGCAAGTATTTTGTAGACTTGTTCAAATCATGTAGAACTATCTTTGGAAGGGATTGCGTTGCATATTTTTTTGAAATTGCTTCTTTGTCAATTGTGTAACTAGAAGTTTAGAAGAGACGTAGAGCGACTTTATTTTATACAAATTTACACATTTTATGTGGTTTTTGGTTCTTACTGAATCGATTTCAAGTAGAACAGGATTAAAGCCTGTTCAGACTCTTTTGCATTTTCTTGTACCTACAGACGCCAACACATCAAGCTACCCGAAACTGTAATTTTTTTCCAATCAACTTTGAACCTTATGCTTTAGTGATAAAGTTGAAAATCTATTAAAGAAATTTGACAGATTGTAGTAACTTGATGTGCTGGCGTCTGTACTTGGAACAGTAGACATCACGCCTGTGGCGCGTCTAGCGTAGTGCGGAGTTTTAATGAAATGCGAGGTCAAGATATAATGGTGTTGTTAGTACCCTACTCCTACTCGAGTGCAGAATAGTAGCTATCTCACTAAATAACCGACATCCTTATTGACAAGATTTATGGAACCAGTAATCAGTTCGCACATTACTATTCTAATTATATGTTTTAGAACCTAATTATTGACCGGGGACGGCTAGCACTTGTTTCTAGTTTCTTAACAACCTCATCTGATACTTTTATGGCATGCACTAAAGGATTTAGTGGTAAAGAGTCTGTACAGAGTCTGTACCACTAACTCCTAAAGTTATTTTGTATAAGGTGGAGACAATATACAACAATTGTGGTTTAAATAAATAAATAATTAATAAATAAATAATAATAAATATGACAATAAATTAAACTGCGTATATCTAATGTCGTTCCCAGTGTGCATACAAAAATTCAATCAAATTTAGGTAGGTACCCAGTAGTTTTGTCACTATAGCTAGTTAAAGATTGGCAAAATCCATAGTCAGCACATCTGAAAAAGAAAAAAAAATTGATCCAGGTTAAACACACAAAAACAAAAAATTGTGTTAATCGCGGCTGCGCCAAAAAGGTCTAGTTCAACATAAATGCCAGACAACTAGTGCCTGACGCTTGATTTCAACTGGATCCTATGTTACGAGGACGTCTAACGGATTTAATCAGTTTTATAGAGTGTGTAAAAAATTAAATAAAAAAACATACAGGGTTATTGGTAAAACATTAACAACCTCTTAAGAGGTCATTGTACTCATCATTATGAACAACTTTTACTATGGGATCAAACCTGAAATCGCGAAAAAAAATCAGCTGTTCCCTACATTAATTATGTTCGTATAAACTCGTCAAAATGTAGGGAACAGCTGTTTTTTTTCCTCTTAAGAGGTTGTTAATGTTTTACCAATAATTAATCCTGTATAGATCACTATTAATACTTTTATAATTTCGATGCGAGGATTTGTTTGACAGTTCCAAAATACTCATATTCATTAGTATTGCGAGTGTTCTCATTTATTGTCGTATTGTTTTTGTCTACACATAGAAGGTATAGCTCACATCTATGCACTATTAATAGGGTTCGAGGTCCAGTGTAACAGAAACGCCATCAAACTACTTGGACAGATCTCTTGCAAGAAGCTAACAAATCACCAATCTTATCGTAGCATGCCGATTATTATATTTATCACCGAGTTTCTTGATCTTATCTTCTTTGTTTCTGTATATTATCTTATTAATATCTGTAATTTACTTATAGGGTGTATTATAAAGATAACTATCTGTATAATCTCTTTTTTTTTTGCCATTTCCTATTTAAATGCACTAAGTTATTGCACTGATTTGCAAATCCATACATATTACGTATGCACGTGCCTTCAAGCGTTGCCAAAGGACCTTGCTTTGGCTGGCATCATCTGGGATATCATTCATAAGACATATTATAGGTATCTACGTACACAAAAGATATTGCAGTACATAAGTTGTGACGTCATCGATCCGTGGCGAGAACATTACAAAATAAGCGTTTCGTGATTCTTTTTTAATGTTTCGGGGTCAGACGTCGCCATCTATTGGCAGTCAAGGTAACCACTTGACTGTTACCTAGTTTTCTAGGAGTGCAGTAAGTAATCTTTTTTGTGTACCACTAATTATGAGGTTCGTACTTCTTAATAGTACCTAAGTGCAAGTTTAGCTAATTTCCACTTTTTGTACTGTTTAAAAGAAGTAGATACTTAACTAACTAATTAATTATATTTAAGTTGGCAATACAAATCGTAATTGCCCGCAGCCTCAAGTCGTAATACATATCTACTTAATATTATAAATGCGAAATGTCTGTATGTCTGTCTGTTACCTCTTCACGCTTATACCGCTGAACCGATTTAGATGAAATTTGGTATAGAGATAGTTTGAGTCCCGGGAAAGGACATAGTCTTTATCTCGATATTCCCACGGGATCGATAATGCGGGTGATACCGCGGGCGCTGCTATAAATGATATGTCAATGAGTGAAAATTTTTGATTTTAAAGTCATTGTTCATAGGTACAGACGCCTGCACATCAAGCTACCCGAAACTGTGAAATTTTCCCAATCAACTTTGAACCTTATGCTTTGGCGATAAAGTTGAAAATCTATTAAAGAAATTTGACAGATTGTAGTAGCTTGATGTGCTGTCGTCTGTACTTAGTCATTGTTCATAGGTAGGTACATAAAAACCATTATTAATGTCCAAGCAAAATAATTTATGATTATGACATCAGCACTCTAATTGTGTAACACACTATAAATCGGAATCTGAATCATTTTGGCACAAATCGCTAATCCATTGCTTCATAAGTTCGAAAAATTTGTCTGCTCAACACGTCAATAACGCAATGAATGTTGTTGAAATGTCAAAATTAAACCGATTCCGATTGATACCCGTATTATGTTACGCAATTGCCCCGCTGTAATTATTTTCAGGTTTTCTATCCACTATGTAAAAACTTCATAATAATCTTGTATGTGTACTTACCGTGTGAAATAAGACTACGCATGATAAACCGGTCTCTATTGACAGGAAGATCATTTACTTATCATTGTCAATGTCACTGCAAGAACAAAATATCCTCAATGTATAAGAGGAAATTAAAAGGTAAACTGCGGAGAAACCTTGTAAGAAAATGACACATTTTATTAATATACATGACTAGCAGCGCACCGCGGTTTCAGCCGCATAAGTGTCGACCCCGTGGGAATATCGGGATAAAAACTACCGTATGTCATTTCACGGGACTCAAACTATCTCTATGCCAAGTTTCATCTAAAGGTTCCACACAACAGGCGCGACACGACACGCGACACAAAAGCACCGCAAGTCGCGCAACGAGCGGTGCCTTTGCGTCGCGCGCGATGTATAGCGTGTCGCGCCTGTTTGTAGGAGCCTTAAATCGGTTCGAAGAGGTAACAGACAGACACATTTTCGCATTTATAATATTAGTATGGATGAGAAAATGGCTTGGTGTCCAGCAGTAGCGAAGGGTCAATTTTTGTAAGAGGTAAGCCGGAGTAGATATCTTTAATATGATTATAGTATTATTTGTCTATAGAATACTGACTGTGCCAATTTTCAAAGGGAAGCCGGTAGGAATAGAGTTGCTATGGAACCTTCGCCACTAGTGTCCAGAATTTCGAGAAAACAAGTAAAAAAGTCATTTGAATTTTTTTTTTCCTGACGTATTAGTTTATTTCTATATTTTTCTGTTCTTCCTATTGATCATGAAACAATATAGGGTCTTGTGTCCAATTTAAATCCAGAACACAAACAGAATAACCAGAATACAAAACTAATTTTATTTAGGTAACTACTTAGGAAAAAGCCAAAATACTCAATTTGCCGTAAGTATCTTATACATTTAGGAAATAGTTAAAAAAGATTATGTTAAAAAAAGATTTGTCTTATACCTATTCAATTATGGACAGATTTTAGGGCTCAGTCGTTCGGATCCAAATTAATTCACCGCAACGTTTCTTTATGACTGTGCCGTGTGTAACATTATAAAACAGCGTCAATTATAACTCATCGACATGAAACTGGACATAAAAACTGATCAACAAAGCGCGCGCCATCGTTGCGTTGCCCGTTTCTCAACTTCTCGAGCACTCGATCTCGCAAATCTCGCGGTGGCTCACAAGTTCTCGTCGTTTCAAGCGCCTACACGTCAGTAGCGTTCACCGCACGACGTATTATTTTAGTGATTTCAGAACAAGTTGGACCAATCGGCAGCAAATGAGATTATTAGGTAGGCGTGTGTGTAACTAACCTATATGTATCTTTATAATACGCTATGCTGCAGTTCTGCATAGCGTATTAGTGGCATTCGTTCCACATTTAACGCCGTTCACTAACTTGAAATTTTAAGTAGTTGACGCAGTTCAAACAATGTGTGTAAACTCGAGAGCTACGAGGGTACCTACGTTAGTTAAGTAATCAGCAGTGATTGATACGGCTTCGACGCTTGTTACGTTTATTTTACTGTCTTGTTTAGGTAATCTAAAGATTTCGTAACTGGCTTCTTATGTTCTTGCATCACTGCTACATTAAAGATGGCGTTATTTGCGTTATCTGTGCAAATGTAAACTTTTGATGATGAATTTCTGTCAAAATAATAAACCTTCACCTCTGCAATTTATCCATAAAATCATTTTCCGTTCCACGTCCACAAACAAACATTGTTTAAAAGATTTTTATAATTGCCTAATAAGTAGACGAATCACGTTTCATTGAGCGGCAGCGTTGCGTTTGTTGACAATCACCGCGGCTGTGACGACACTGCGCACAACCACAGTGAAACAGGCAGTATGTCAACTGACAAAGGAAGAATTAAATCAAGTGCCAATATGGAAGCAGTACAATTTCTACACGGACCTCAAACAGAAAGTATGCTATTATTTGAGGGACAAAGCCGATTTGAGTCTCTACTTAACTTTCCGCTAAAACGAGCTCCATACAAAGCCAGGCTAAATAATTAAATCGCGTTTTGCACGGTTCGATCGTATTCTTAGCGCAAACAAGTTACATTGCTGGTTCGACCGCTCGGCAATGTAGCATCAAGTTCTACGCTTTCAATGAACGTGGATCAGGTTTTTTCTGTCGCGTGGCGACCTTGTTCGGACGGCGGCGGCGTGTAATAACAAAAACTTTGTTTTGCTTTGTGAATTGTTTGAATGTTACTGAAGTAGTTCGATACATTTTTTTTAATAAAGATGGTTAGTTCTTGTGTTTGATGAAGTACGAGCATTTTGGGACGTTTATCAAGCGGAGCACGTGAAGCCGTTGTTATTGCTTGATTGCGAGCATTATGTTTCGTAAAGAGCCGTATTTATTATTGGATCGTGAAGCTGTAATTTCGTTGTTGTCATTAAAAATTCCGGAAGCGAGCAGAAAACGAATCGTCTCCGCTAAACGAACCGGAATCTCATCAATATTCATATGTGCTGTATCAATTAATGGATCGAGGAATGTGCTTCGATTCTTCATTGCATCGATGTGCCGTATCAACTATTGGCTATGGAGAACTAGTGTATTATTATGATTTTACGAGGCTCGCCTCCAGTCCTCCGCGGCCCCGCCATTGTTTCTTCTCTAAATAAATTCCTATTATTTATAATATAGTATTATGGGAATTTTCTATCGATTTTGTGCACGTTTAGTGCAATTGCTCAATACACTAATGGTCATAAGATTATAATAAGTTTTTTTTTAATACTTACCAAATTTTTTTATTGAAAGTTCAATTTAAATTGACATTTTTTTTCTGTGCTAAGTGCACTGTAGGTATAATCTACCTGACTTTGGCAAACTACGTAGGTACTTACCTCTTTAAATCTGAAATAAAATCCTGTAAGCAATACTGAAAAAAGAAAAAAACGAACTTGCGAACGTCAAAATTGCCAGGTGTTTAGATAACGTTAATCTAAAGAACTGATAAGAAGCTCACCACCATGACAATATTTTAAACCTTAGGTAAAGTAATTCAGCTACATTTTCTAGTACTTACCTACAGTTTTTCGTATTTCTTGTTATATTTTGTAATTATGAAGGTATACATACTGTTCTGATATAAGAATGGTAACTCGTGAATTTCGAATAGGTACATATTTGGAATCGATCGTTGTTATAGCGAGCGATTTTGACATGTTGTAGGAAGCGCGCTGCGACCTTAGTGACGTCACTTCGACGGAGGCCGCGCCGCTCTCTCCGCTCGAGTCAGGCGTCGGTCGTCGTCACGGCATGCGGCAGGCGGCCCTACCGCGTGTTGCCGGCCGAACTATATTGCTCATTACTTATTTATTGAATTTGCCTTTGCCGTCGCTCCACTTTTTGGTTATTGTAGCTTTGAATGATGATAAAGTGGCGGGCGTAAGGGACCAATTTATCACACCTTTATAATATCAGTTAGCTACTTAGCTCTATTAATTATCTTAGGCAGAAAATACTCATTTGAAATCAATCGCATCTGTCTGCTCTCTTATGTCAAATAGAATCTTTTAAGAGTCCATAAAATGAGAGAAAAGTAAAGATACTTAATGAAATATCTACTCAAACATAAACTTCTACTAACGTAATTAAAATTTGTAAGGCATAAAATATTAACCATTGATTAAAAAACTACCAGCCAGAGTTACATACTCGTAATTAAGAATTTCATACATGCTTTAATTTTTTCGAAGGTTGCCTGGCGGCCTTTACAATGTCCTTGAATATTAAAAATTTATTTGTCGTTGAGCATGTGCAAAGATCTAGGTCGCTACAATATCATAGGTGCAGGCTGACGATAGAATTATTTAATGAAAACCCAGTAGCATAATGTTATGATAGCATAATGTTTATTTGTAAACTAATTAATCACTTCATTCCGGTAATCTATCCGCTTATTGTCGAGTTTGTCGGTACAGTCTTGTACGTAAACGTACTTCTCGAATAACATTATTTATTCACGATAAGAACTCATGCTTGTACCGGTTGAAGTTCAGATTATGGCAACTTGTGTTTTAGATTTAAATAGGTTAGGTACTTAGTGACACAGAATGGGTTTTTATTTGACCTTCTTGGTTTTCTGGTAACGGTACTTGGGGTTTGTCGTGTTTTGTGTGAAGAGTTAGGTACAGACGCCAGCACATCAAGCTACTACAATCTGTCAAATTTCTTTAATAGATTTTCAACTTTATCGCTAAAGCATAAGGTTCAAAGTTGATTGGGAAAATTAAATTTATTAACATAACATGATCAGCCTTTAATGTTCCCACTGCTGGGACGCGGGCCCAGTGCGGGTTGATAGATGTCACAAGTCTTTGAATTTTTGGTTCTAGGACATGCCGGTTTCCTCACGATGTTTTCCTGCACCGTTTTGAGAGCAGTGGTGATGAAATAAATTACACAAAGCAAAGCGCCTTATACCTAGGTACGGACCCACGATCTATAACTCGTAAGTCGGGTCCGTTACCACTGTGCCATTACTGCAAATTAATTAAAATAGTCCTAAATTGATGTAAACAAATCCAACACAAAGATACCTATACAGTATTGAAACTTTTCAAATGATTTTCAGTAGCAAATTACTGTGAATGAATAGTTACACATTTGGTCTGAGGTTGAAATAACTGAAATGATCAACATCCATTGCAATCATGAATGCCGCTCGCGCATTTTTTCAATGCATATCCTGAAAAAAAGTCCGAACGTGTTGTCTCCCCAAAAATGTACATATTCGGTGAGTCGATGGCGTTTTCATGGTTTGTCATATAGTATAAGTGGTCAATTATCAAATTAATTCGTGACGAAATACACGTATTGAAAAGACAGGCGGCGACAAAAACGTGAACAAATTTCATATGGACTGAAAACGTTGACCAATTCAGTGACTAAATTCGCATGAGTTTTCTATAGAACGGTTACAGCTAGCTGTGATGTAGAAGATTAATTAATTACTTTTGTTTCGTAAAATCGAGGACGTAGAAGCGGTTAAATGGTTTTCTTTCTTTCTTTCATTTTGTGTTAACACGATATGAATACAAGAAGAAACAAAGAAATTAAATATGACGCAAGCGCAAAACTGAACTGAACTTGAACTTAGGGCAAAGAAAGAAATATTAATTGTCCTGAACAAAACGCCATAAGTGATAAAAGAAAAAAAATTCCATTAGCTGTAAGTCTTGGTACTTGGTACTGTGGTAGACAGTATGTGTTATCGCCCACAATACAGGGCGGCGGCCTTGCCTGTGTTTATCAGTAAAGTCAATTACAGAATGCAACTGTAACTACAAATGGAACAGATCGCTTCAACGTCACTCGAATTATGAATGCGTTCGAGTTTGAAATATTTTGAGAATAGTTCAATTACGTTTGCATTGTTTTTTTTTTTTTTAAAGCTGTAGCTTTATACCTGTGGCTTATAATATTGCAACTTCATTAAAAGTTTGCTGTAAACTGAGCAGTCATTAAAATTAATTTTGATGTAGGTAGTTTGAATTTGGACGTTCTTTCTTTGGAAATACCTAATTTCTGATTATATAAAAATCAATTGCCGTGCGTTAGTCTCGCAAATCTCGAAAATGGCTCGACCGATTGTGATGAAACTGCGGGAAGTTGTTGAAGGCGCGCCGGAGACGGGTCTTAAGAAAAAAAATGAAAATGGCATTGAAACCATTGAGTTATATGTACTAAGTACATTATAACTCAATGATTGAAACGCATTAGTTAGGTAGTTCTTAGAATAAAAATATACAAAGTTTGGTAGTTACTTTGTAAGTCCTTATAAATAAACATATTACGTCTTTAAAAAACATGAATGTTGTATAGCTCCCACCTACTCATAAAAGTCGTGAACAGATTATATTTCTTATTCTTACTCAAGTTTGACTTCATTCAAGTTACCTTACGAAAAAATAAAGTTATTTGATAAAAACCGGCCAAGAGCGTGTCGGGCCACGCTCAGTGTAGGGTTCCGTAGTTTCCCGTCCGTCACAATAAGTGTTCCCACTTATGATTTTAAAAGTGGATATCCATTATGTTCGCGCTCCAGCAGCGCTCCGCGCTCCTGCAACTGCTCCCGGTAGTGGGTACGTGCGCAAACACGGAGCGTGCAACATTGCACGCTCCGCGGCAGGCGCTCCGACTCGTGACTGTTTTTAGCGCGAACACTTAAGGGATACGTTCAGGATAATAAAATATGTAAACGAAGTTAAAAAAATGCTTGCATATACGATTATACTACAAACTTAGTCCAGAAATTATTTTGTACAACTTTTTGTCTTTTTTGTACAAAAACTGTTGTTTCCATCAAGTTCAAAATAATTTTCCTAGAAAGTCCTTATAAAGTTCTACTTTTCAGATTTTTTTCATATTTTCTAAACTTATGGTTCAAAAGTTAGAGGGGGGGGGACACATTGTTTTTTACTTTTGGAGCGATTATTTCCGAAATTATTGACATTATCAAAAAATGATTTTAGTAAACCCCTATTCATTTTTAAATACCTTTCCAACAATATATCACACGTTAGGGTTGAAATTAAAAAAAAAATCACTTCCCACTTTACATATAGGGGGGCTACCCTAATAAAACATTTTTTTCCAATTTTTATTTTACCACTTTGTCGGCGTGATTGATATACATATTGGTACCAAATTTCAGCTTTCTAGTGCTAACGGTCACAGAGATTAAGCGAGGACGGACAGACGGACAGACAGACTTGGCGAAACTATAAGGGTTCCTAGTTTACTACGGAACCCTAAAAAGCTCCTTTAATAAAGATTGGTCTTTGGCAGCTCTGGACAGAGAGAGGTGGAAAGAAAGCAGGGGGGTGTTTGCCCATCATTGGGACATTAATAGCTAATAAAATAAATAATAAGCACCCCATTTAATTCACGATAAAGGCGCGCGATTATATCGCGTGTCGCGCCTGTTTGTAGGAGCCTTTAAGGATTGAAAACTCGGCCCTTAAATAATTTAACAAAAACATATTTAAATTAAATTATGTACAAACTTTACCAAAATTTTACACTAATAAAAAACAAAACAAAACGGGCTTTAACGACTTCATCCACGTATTTGTTGTTACTATACGGTCCTGTGAAACGATAGCTTATCGTGATACTATGGGTTTCACATAAATCTGATAAGCCGTTTTTGTGTTAACCCCTACCACATGATACAAACAAACAATTCCGCCCTTTTTATTATTTGAATATGCTGATTAGGAAATATTTCGACTAATGAGAATGAGTTTACAATAAGTACCTATTTGACTCTGTCAAAAGTTTACAAGAATTACAGTATAATTGATGAAAGTTTACAAAAATTGCACATTTGGCAAAAGTCTACATCGAAAGTCGACATTAGTCAAACATTCAAGCAAATAGTGAACAGTACCATTTTAGAAAAAAAAATAACTACGACATCGACTTATGAAAGTAAAATTCTATCTTCAAAACAAAATTTTTTGTTCAAAAGTAGCTGTAAAGAGGTTAATGGAGACACATATCTATATATAAAGTCTGTTCATGATGTGTATCACGTATGCACGTGATCGCTACTCTGCAGTGCTCGGCACATAAATATCGTAATAACATGCGAGTAGTCGAGAACTCGCCACAGTCCGAGTATCGGTTACATACCCTTCTAGCAATGTTGATGTTACACTTTTTGCCCTTATTGGGATAGAATTGTGCATATACTTTGTATGATTTTAGTACCATTCTGATCATTGTTCTTGATTTTTACTTTGTTGTGTTTAAGCTTAACAGATTTATTCATCGTTTGGAATATTAACCTTTTTATGGATTACTTCTTCGTCTTTTATCTTACCTACCAGTTCACCTATTATTTTGGAGTAAAATTAAAGTGTCAATACCGTAATTTAAACAATAATCCGTTTTCACTTCAACCCTGTCCAAATCGTCCGTATAGTTAGTGAAGTATCCAGTTATCTAGAGATACTATAGGTATATCGTGAGTGAACTAAATCATGCTTATTACTTTAATAGCTCAACATCGATGTGTTAGAGCAGTGTGAGATATAGTACCGTAAGCTATAATTCATGCGATGATATCATTTTCGAATCGGTCTCTTCATTGTACTTTGAAACGTTTAACTAAAGCTGTCCTATTGGATTTGAGAATAGAAACCCCAAAACAATAATTTGGCAAATAACAAAATTGTTATCTACAGTTTTATTTATTTTAACAATCAGAATCTACTAAGCGAACGGAATTTGAATGATGACATCATTCCTTAATAGATTAGATTTCTCTTGTCTGGCAGCTCTTGAAATTAAATAACTTGCATTTATCAGTGTGGAGCAGACCATTATACATCCATTGTCTTATATCCACACCTTGCGTATATCAGAAATATTTAGCAAACCGCAATTTAGAACATATTTCATTTTATTTATCAACAATTAAAATTGTTAATGACACATTTCAAAAAGTTCCAACCTTGAATGCAATAGTACTTACGAAAAGCAATCACAAAAATGAGCAACAACTCATACATGTACCATTTTCGTTGCTGGTCCAATTACTCTGTAATTTGGAGGAGGAAACGGCAAACGAGTATTGAATATCGTTTTAGTTGAAGTGTCGTATTGCGAAGGCTGGGTGCGTACTGCGTAAGTACGGTACGTTACGTTTTGTCACAACACGTTTTCTTCTACAGTATTTTAAGTTCGTGCAGCCTTGACATACGCCCTGCGATTTACAATGGAAAAACATGGTGTAGATTCTGGAAAAAACACAATGACATCAAAATGGGGGTAATTATATCCATTAAGATGAGGGGCAATTGAGACGGGATTTTACTTGTGACTTTCCACACTGTTTAGACGATATCGAAATAATAACTGATAAAATCATAACTACGGCAAAAAAAAAATAGTTTTACTAAAATAGAAAGTCTTGTCTCCGTACCTAAGTAGCTACATACTTCCAAAAGCCTTATCTTATACTCGAAAGTATTAACTGAATAAGTCTTTAACAAAATAATTTAATTCAGATCAAGGAAAAAGGAATTTTCCTCTAGCTGAGTAACTATTTATCTCGCCGATAAATTGATACAATGCGATAAAATTCGGACAGTGCACTTGCTGAGTAGTTAAAGATAGAATCGTCAAACCGAAGAAACGTGGGTGTGAATGTCATTCGTAACTCTATTCTAAGCACCACTACTACTGTACCCGGTTCCTATGATAGACCAACCGTTATTAGTTAAACTAGACGTAACTGTATTTTTATTTCTAGATTATATAGAAGCGTCTTCAACAATGAACAACGTTACTACAAGGGGAGCGTTGATAGACAGAAATACATTTATAGGCGCTTTAATTGAAGAGACAACCCGGCTGGCATCACTAATGGTTTAAGTGGTTAGCAAAATAATTAGTTTCAAAAAGCAACAGAAGTCTTTATTTAAAAAAAACCTGAACTACTGTCTTTTGTTTACATGGCTGTTTCGCGCCGGGAAAATGACCACGATAAACGACCTACAAAATGCTTACTTAAAAGTGGGTCGACCTCTAGCGACAATCGGCGTCGGCGTTCATCGTTAAATGATTTTTTTACCCGCGCAATAAGTAATCTACAATGTTCGAGAGTTTTATTGTGAGATTGGTATAGAACCAGCGCGGCCTACACTTTATTTTAATATATTCGAGATACGAATACTATCGTATTACCATGTATTAAAGCGTATTTTGTATACTCCTCCAAAGTTCTGATGAAAATGTGAAATGTCAAATGCGTAATGATGACGCCACACAGTAGTACCGTAGCTAGTTGTTAGCGACCTTGTACAGTAGTCCTACCTAGGGTTACCATATGACAGGCGTTTGCCGCATTTGACAGGCATTTTAAGGTTTAAACAGGCGTGCGGCCGGCATTGGTCTGAGACAGGCATTTTTAAATTTCGCGCCCGCGCTCGCATCGCAGTTGCATAAATGCAAGCGCGCGGGCGCGAAATTCATGAAAATCTGCCAGTTTGTGTTCTCTATTTTGGCACACAATGCGAACGTAGAACGTACGTTTTCTCTCGTCAACGCCCAGTGGAGTAAAGAAATAAATCGGCTGACAATTGAATCAGTGAAAGCAATATCGATTACTCAGGAAAATTTAAAAACTGTATCTTGTGAAAAATTTTACTTTTATGTTTTAGAAAAGAAAGAACTATTAAAAAAAAATATTTCCTCTGACAAATATCAGTAATAAATATCCCTCTTCATTATTATCTGTTAGCTTTTACTACCTACTTTTTATTACCTACAGCGTTTTGTTTTAGACAGGCATTTTTCTGAAAATTCAGGCATTTTAGGTACCATAGACAGGCATCCCTCTATTTACATATGGTAACCCTAGTCCTACCTAACTTGCTTTCGGTTGCGGCTTTCAGTTCTTTGAAAGCTTAGAGCGCTTCAATTAGCTCCCCATTATGTGAATGATTTGCTTTGCCACCACCCACGCTGTTCAAACTGTTTTATCGTACCTACCAAATCGTTTTAGTTTCATAAAAAAACAAATGCTCATTCACTTTCTTTCGTTATTGGAGGTCATTATCTTGTTGACATTTGGTACCGACGCACAAGACGTAAAGTAGGCGAAGATTGTGCCGATTTTACGCGGAATTAAGCGGGCAGCGAGAATGTTGCGGTATTTTGACGGGCAACGGGTAATGCACGGCGGGCAAAGCGTCGGGCAGAGCAGTCGAACGGCGATCATGGCGCGCTCCTCGGTGCGGGGGGGGGGGACTAGTGCAGTAACCAAAGAACCGGACGCGCTCGGACAGGTCCGGATTTCGGTCGTTTACTTACAGAAGATAATGCTCACTAGTTCACTGTATTTAAACACTTTTACTTACACCGTACTTAAAGTTGATGCTAGCGATACAAAACAAACAAAGAAAAATGTTCCTGACGCGAGTAAAAATTCGAACAAAGTAAATCAATACCACAGTCAATACGTAGGTAGACAAGTAAAACATAACGTTGACGCATTCCGCATGAGTGCACTTACGTCAAAAATCATTTCATAACAATAGGTACGTAAAATAATGCACAATAACATAAAAGAACGCAAGTGCCATAATGTTTCGAGACAGCGGCATAATCCTTAAAGCAGTGAGTGAGGGCAAAACATCGCGGGGGTAAAATTTCACACGAAAATTTTTGGTAAACCTACAGGGTGGGGTGGATCCACACCCCGCGACCTCGGCCCGCCAAATGAATAACAAAATCAAAAGCAAATAGGTGTTCCTTTCGAACTTATCTTAGGTGTTTTTGTTCCTGTATGTTGTAGTGATTTTCAATTTGTTTACACTTTGTCAATTTTGTATTAATAAAGTGCAGTTATTGTAAAAAAAAGTTAATTACCGTCTACTTAGTGATACTTTGATTCGATTAGGCGTGTATGAACTACTTGAAATTACAAAACTAGAGTTTATCCAAACTTATTCGATACATTCGATTCTCCCGAGGCGTCGTACCTTTGTAAATAAAGTTAGATTAGATATTACCAGCAAATACAGCTTCAATTTACATTTTAATGAGCCAGCCTGAGTTTCTCTTATGCGCTCATGTTACTGACATTATTTATGTTTTATTGTTTAAAAATTATTACGAGACAACAGTGCATTAACACAGAAACACGCGTTCTAGAGAATGTTCGAGTTCATTCTTACTACAGAGCTACCAACATAATGTAAAAAAAACTTGATTCGGTCCCGCGAATGGCTAGATACCGTTTTGCGCTGAATATTTTACTCTTTCAGGGCTAAAAATGGCTACAGTTACAGTATTCATTGCGCAGTCATTACTTTAAGCTATATGTAGCGAAGTACATATATAAATATAGGCCGACTGAAATTGAAGCTATTTGTTAGCAAATTAATTCGCTCTACATAATTATATATACGTATACGAGTATGTATACGTGCTCATTTTTAGTATCCCATGATTTTGATATCTTTGTGGGAGGTTAGTGAAAGACACAAAAGAAAATAATTCCTTATATCACCGTCCATTATCAATCTCAATCCATAAACAAAATGATTCTGTTAAACGCCCCTGGTCCGTAATTTCAACGCATTCGATTTCGGTAAGGGGTGAAAGATGTAATTAATCGAGCAACTTCTGTCACTAGATGGCGCCGTATCCCCTAGAAGGCAAACTTCCAAGTTACGCAGGGGCCAGTAAAATGTGCCCCTAATTTTGGCGCGAAATTACTTCCTCGTCCCGCAATAAAACTCTTTATATATAGCTTATTATGTTCCATATTGCCGTGCACCGCTTGCGATATACGAATAAGTAATGCAGAGGGTAGATTTTTCAAATAAATAATTGTAAGGGATTGTTGTTGTTAACCATCTGCAATCAAATTATGGTGTATTGTGTGTATTGATTTTACGCGGCACAAAATTTTGACTCTCTCTGTTAGCAGAATCCAAATTAAGCGCCGTAAACATACACATGATAAACATGCGATTTGTACACGTGATATGAGACTGTGCCACTTACAAGGCTTAGAGTCGTTCAAAATTAAAAAAAAACATGTTTTTAAGATAGATACGTATCTAACAATTCTTTAAAGAAGTACCCAGATACCTTTTTTCAAATGCAAAGGAACAATGCGCACATTTACACCTGCTCTAATTACATTTTAAGTTAATTATAAAGATATATTCAGTATAAATGCGTAAGTTTATCGACTTACTTAATAATTATTACGGCGCGTGTTGCATGAATATTAAACGGATAGGGACACAACACGGATAAAGGCTCCTTCAAACAGGCGCGACAAGCGATAAAATCGCGCGCGACACAAAGCCACCGCTCGTTGCGCGACTTGCGGTGCCTTTGTGTCGCGCGCGATTATATCGCGTGTCGCGCCTGTTTGTAGGAACCTTAAGTTTCTGAACTTATACTAAGATAAGAAAAGATAGCTTTATTTACGTCCTAATCATTTTCACATCATGTGAGTTTTACAAGAATCCTAAGGCAAAAAGTAGTAGTACCTTAATTCCATTAAGTTCATAAAATAATGTCGGCAGGAATATTGGATGTTTTTTTAATTATTTGACCTACATTGGTGAACTAACGTAATCCTAATTAATAAAGCAACTTTGTTTGTACATCATTTGTTAAAAAAGTTCCAACTTCACCCTAAACCCTCAAATTCCAAGGCTGTCTGGGCCAATCCAGACCATGATGGTACACCTAAGTACATATAGTTATATGTCTATTTGAACCTTAAGTAACAAGATTCAACCCTTATAAATTAAATAACCTATGGAAGAGCTGTGATATAAACGTTGCTAGACGAAAATACTCGTCGTTTTGATTAATTACTCCGTCCCATTTCTTTGTGTCCCTCCTACGTATTTATACTAGCTCGGGAACCGGCTTTGCTTGCGTGAACGTGGGCACGGATTAAAAAAAAAGACTGTACTGTTCTGTTGATATAACACAATCATTATTTATTATTTATTTGACTTCTGGAGCTTGATTCTGATTAAACGGAAGATTAAGCGTTGTTTAAAGTGGTCGAACTAAGCTCTTAATTAAATAGTGAAGCAACTTGTTATGTAAAAATTTGTATAAAATTTGCATATGTAGGCATATTAATTTCTCGTTAAAAATAACTATGTGCACTATAGAAAAAAAAATACCTAAAACACCTGAAAACACCTAATACTCTAATACATACTTACTTTAATACTTAAATACTCCGCCGGTCCTATATCTTGTACAGACAAAATTTATCTTATTTCCGTTACGTCTGAAATTAATTGACTAACAAAAACAAAGTCAAGCTAAAACATTAAAAAAATCTAATTAACACCGTAATCTTGGAAAGTGACACATGTACACTTTGTATTAAAGCAACAAGAAATTAAAATCTGTGTAGGTTGGTATTTTCATCTCGTCTTTCATGAAAGGAATTTTTTCATCTACTAATTTAGCGGAGGGATGCTTGAAAAACCACAAATGGAACTCACTTGTCGCTACCAGAAACATAAAATAACTTTATAACCGTGTAATTACTAATTAGCTAGTTTACTTTTGTAATATTATTCCGCGCCGTCCTTGCGAGATAACCGAGTTAAATGTCACCGATATGTTTGACATTTTTGCGAATTGCTATCAAATAATTATCGACAGAAATATCACTGGTTTCAACTGTTGAGAGAGAAAAAACCGTTTGGATGATCATAAACGAGTTTTTGTGGCATATTATCTAGTGTAACGAGACGATAAGGGACAGTCAACGCTCTCCGGGCAGTTTAAATAACCCATAATATCGATAACGATCCGATTGTCTGTCTTAATCGTGTCATATTTTAATGATTTTTTCCATAGATTAGCAGCTTAACCGAAAGCAATGTAAAGAGAGGGTATCATTATGAACTATTAATATCATTGGTCACAATATTTCAAGGTTGTGTTATATTTATAGAACAATAAAAGTCTTCCAATCGTTTTGTTTACAGAAATTATACAAAGAGATAAAAGTATACTTTTTGTAAAACTGTCCGATGCGGCGGCGCGCGGTGGCGTCCGGATTCTTTTTTTAATCTATACAGAAACATATTATGGAATATGCTGTTTAAGTTGGGTAGGTAACAATGGACCGAAGGGAGTCTGAAAGTAACGCGCTCCGTATCACAAAAAAAACTAGTGACAACTTATGCTAAAAACACTTACGGACAACGAACCACTGCTTATTTAGTTCCTCGACTGCTAAATAAAATGAATCCTATGCTTAGAAGCAGTATAACGAAATCCAATATAAAATCAAAATTAAAATCATACTGTATAACGAACTTAAAGGACGACAACGCCAATATTGTAACTGGTTATTAGCAAACCATAGATGTGTGCCGTAATGTTGCCAACCAGTGGTGGATGGATGCAACATGCTTACTGGGTAGTAAGCATGTTGTATCTATCTATTGCTGGTTGGTAGCATTGGTTGGTAACATGATGTGCATACCGACTAATCACTCAAAATATTGTATTCTATTTTTATGAATCAACGTTCCTAACAAACCTCTGTGGTTTTCTGGAACGTATATTTTGTCAATAATTGTAATTTTAATAAGTTTCTTGATAATATAAATAAATAAAAAAAAAAAAAAAACTTTATCAGTGCCGCTATTCTGAACGGCATGTGTTCGAGTTCAACTAAAGCTAACGGTAATGTAGTTATACAATCTTATGTGCAATCCAAAAGTAGGATTTTTGAATAAAAACGGCAACAGTTATTGATAAGATTAAATAATGGATGGATGGATGGTAATGGATTAAAGTTAGATATATATCTTCATGACAGAGTTACAGATGAAACTACTTATCTAAAGTCTGATTTTAATTTGCTAGAACAAAATTACAGCTAATATACAAAATAATGTCATGTTGCCAAAAAAAGATCGATCGCAACTGTCATCTTAGTCTAACAAATTAAAAATCTGAGTTTAGTAAGTAAATTAACGATAGACTAATTCTGAGAAAAATATCTGTGTCAAAGAAATCGTGGCTTACTTGATTGTGTAAATCACTTTATTTTCGCTATTCTATTGTTATAAACATTGACGATTTGATATTTTATTCTTTAGCTGTATCACCAATAAATGGCCTTTTAAAGATTCCCGTTGAGAAGTTATCAGGATTCTGTTTAAAAAACGTCTCAAGAATAGCAGTGAAATTCCGCAGAGCAAAATTCATGTTCGCGTTGTGCAGTCAGTCATTAAACTTGGTTCACAGTTGGTACTCGGTGGATATGTTCGCATAACGGTCCGGGCATGCGGCCCGCGGTCGCTTGCACCACAACGCCACAGCGCGGCAGCGCTTCCCTCCACAAAACACTACCAAGTTTTCGATCAACAGTACAGTCTAGTTTAAAATACACACGTTTATGAATGAAAAAAGCGCTGACTTCGCTCACATTCACACGTCACTCTACGTTACCCATCTGTCAGGGTTGATGCGTGAAAACATTTTGGTCTTAAATTAAATGGCTTCAATGTGGGAGTCGGGGACGTGATGCGACTCTTATTCCTCTTGCACGCGACTGCTTAAGTGAACTTTAAGGAATTTTGTTTTTCGTTATATTTTTTGACCTTACGCTGGAGATGACTTTAATCAACTTTATTTTTGTGCTAGGACGTGAACTTGTCTTTAAAAGATCGCTTTTAGCGATAAAGAGCATTTTTTTATACATAATTGTGTACCTACATAATAAAGAATAGGTAGGTACTAATTATTATATTTGTTTGCATTTTAAACACACCTATTTTTCCTTTATGTTCTCGTCGTTGTACTTATTTAAAGAATAGTGGAAACCATTTTTCATAAAACCTGATACCCTTACCTACCACAGAATACCATTCGACCTGTTTCGTATACAGCAATCTGTTAGTCGATTGCAACTGATCACGCTATGATCAATCATAGGTAAAGAACGAATCGGGTCGCCTCTAGCAGCAGGCACTTTGTACTCAAGAGTTATGAATACTATGTCTAAACAATGAGTGTACTAATAATGAGTCAGACGACATGCGTTATGCAGTATCAAGTTGATTGACCACGCTGTCAATGACATTACGTGCTTAGGGCTCGTACCATGTCACTTAGTGTTCCTGTAATCGGAACAGATTGTCACTGATTGTATTTGTAACGCGTATTGACAGTATTGGTAGTATAATATCAGTTCCACAGTTACTGTTCCAGTCAGTTTGTCATCGAATGGAAGTTATCGTTCCTTGTTTATCTGATAATGTTATCTGTAGGTGTTAAGCTAAATAATTGTTTGTATAATATATTTCATTGTTTAGTCTGGAAATCATCTGAATTAAGGAATATTTTTAGTTGTGTTAATTATCTTAAATGTTCCTGTAACAAAGAGACAAAAAATATTTAACGAATTTTCATGAAAATATTGAAAATAATGTAAGCCATATTTACTCGGGATTGTAAGTTTTGTGTACGTACGACCCCTAAATTCTATTTATTATTGACGCCAAGTGTGACCAAAACAGTTTCAGTTGAATTTGTTATTTTGTACGCAACTAAAAGAGCCTGTTCTCTTTGTGTTTCACAAATTACGATTCACAAGTGTTTTGTTGATCCGATTGATCGCTTCGACCTTTTTGATATGAGGAAAACCGAAGCAAACCGAGTTCCTTTGAACTATAAAGTTTTTTACCGTCTAAAGTAACTTCAGTATTTGAAATATCTAAGTTATTTAAGCAAGTACTTGGCAGTTTGTATTGAGTCCGTCTTTCACTTAGGAAAGTACTGCGGACTGCGAATTTCATTTTTTTGTTGAATCAGTCTGGGGTTTGCCAATACAGCAATATTAATGGAAATTTCCTTCACATTGACTGAGAATGAATCGTTCGTAAAAAAAACAATTAAATGAAATGTTTTCTCGGATATCAGGGGGCCTAAAAAGGCCACTTTGGCAGAATCAAAAAAGGATAACATTATGAATCATAATATGGCAAAGACAGTCCGTGTTTTTTTTTTTTTTTCGCTGGATTACGTAAATATAATCAAAGAGATTAGGATTGGATTTGGAATGGATTGATTGGTATTTTAGCACAGACAAAACAAAAATAACTGAAAAGTCCTTCACCAATTGGATTTGGTACGATTAACTTAAAAATTAACTGTCCATTATGAATGATGCATAATGTTATCCTGTTATGATTTTGCCAAAGTGGCCTTCTTAGGCCCCCTGTACCTTCACCGTCGACATATCGAACTGTAGGTAATACATTCAATAGCATACTGGCAATTTGTAATTCATATAAAAAGACGATGAAGTAAGAAAACAATGGAGTTACAGTGTAGGCAGCGATGATATTACCCACGCTTGAACGCACCGCGAGCAACGGAGAAAGCGTTTAGCTAGATAATACTTGTACAGGTAGGTAGTACATCTGTTTTAACTTATGAGTGAAGGGCTCACCTCTAGTAAAGTAAATTATGAATACTTATTTTAAAAAAAACCGGTACTCATTAATAATAAATTAAATACCTACTTGTTTAGATATTCTTTTATACTTAAATAAAAATTATGTTACTGAGACCTACTTTTATTAGTCAAATAAATAACCAGCCGTATTAAAAAAAGTAAAAAGTGAAAACAATAACAAATTAAATAGTTATGTTTAGATATTCTTTTATTCTTAAATAAAATAGGTATGTTACAAACAGAGACCTAATTTATTAAAATAAATAATCAGCCGTATTTAAAAAAACCGGAAAAAAATAAAAACAGTAATATAGGTATGTACTTACTTACTTGTTTAGATATTCTTTTAAAAATAAAATATGTTACAAATGGAGACCTAATTTACTATATACTAACATTTTGTTACCAGAGCTTACACAAATCTCACAACAAAGCGCGGTTCATAGTAAATCCCTTTGGCAGTCCGCCATCTTTTTCGCATAACGCGGCAATATCGTTTAAATTAACATGATCATTGGTGTTTTAAAAGTGCGATCGTGAAACTCATTTAAATAAAAACCACTTCGTTTATATTTAAAATGAACCTATATTTTACTTGGCATTGTTTATTTCGACTCATGTAAGTGAAGATGTGTTTAATTAAAATGTTTTTCATGGATTAATTTTCTTTTATGTTCACTTAATTTCGGTGTTTGTTAAACTGATATTATTCAGCAGCTAAATGTTGTTGTATAATGCAGTTTTATTTTAGTTTTTAAACTAACTAAAATAAAGCGTTCCAAATAAAAACAAGTGCGCAACTTATGACGTAACCGCAGTCTCTAACTGTTCCCTAATTGAAAAAGCTATACAAAATACAAATGTCCCACTTCGGTCACCGCATCGATTTTAAAAATAGAAGCTTGGTGCGTTTTCGATACACGCCCGTGCTGCGATAA
The DNA here is from genome assembly GCA_927399505.1 of Luperina testacea. Lineage (NCBI taxonomy): Eukaryota > Metazoa > Arthropoda > Insecta > Lepidoptera > Noctuidae > Luperina > Luperina testacea. The sequence continues at coordinate 6,937,071 of OV656768.1, read as the reverse complement.
ACTATACAAATACAGCAACATCTTTATCACAAAGGAATAGAGTACATTATCGTGCGTGTTTTAATTCATATGATATTACATTATTTCGTCAGCGCTGCTCGGCTGAATGGAATTCGTACGATATGCTCTCCTACGTTGAAACTCGAGTTCAAACAAATAGAATGCTCGATTTACGCGATGAATATTGTGAATCGGATCCGACATTTGTGAATCGATTTTGGCGTCTCGCTTTACATTGTATCCTAATTAATTAGCCTTCAAATTTTTATCCTTGATTCGATTTATAAATAATGTTAATAGTATGCGACCTTTATTTGCATAGCATTTTGATTTATTAGATGGCATTGTTGAAAAGTACCTATCTAAGTAGGTACATTTTTTGTCGAGCCTAAAGGCTCCTTCAAACAGGCGGGACACGACACGCGACACAAAGGTACCGCAAGTCTCGCGACGAGCGGTGCCTTTGTGTCGCGCGCGATTATATCGCATGTCGCGCCTGTTTGTAGGAGCCCTAAATCGGAAAATGCTACTGAATTTCAATGTAAGAGTTTATATTTAGCAAAGATATAAGTATACAGGGTGAAATTAAATTAGCTAGCGTAACTCAGCAGTGGTGGCCCAGTGGTTACGGACACGACTTACGAGTTGTAGGTCGTAGGTTCGAACCCAGACAGACGCTTTACTTTGTGTAAATTATTTCATCACCACTGCTCTCAAAACGGTGAAGGAAAACACCGTGAGGAAACCGGCATGTCCTAGAACCAAAAAAAAAGTTCGAAGACATGTGACATCCACCAACCCGCACTGGGCCCGCGTGGTGGATTACGGCCCACTCCCTCTCACTGAGAGGAGGCCTGTGTCCCAGCAGTGGGAACATTATAGGCTGGTTATGATGATGATGATGATGATGAACTCAGCAGACTAGGTAAACATGATAACATAAAAAAGAAATGAATATGATGATTTTTTTGTGGGGTCATCGACCGCAGTTTCTGTATTCACTTGAAATATTTGTTAAAAATTCAGCTTTTTTTTTGTATAAACTTCATAGATGTGATTGGAATCGATGTCTAAATAATCTAAAAACGATAAAACACATTTTCTCAACTCATACTTCAAGTTACAATACCACCAGCGGTCGTTGATCCCTAAGAAAAAAAAAACATCAAATCTTTTTTATTTTCATTTTATAGTGTTTACATAATCTGTACTTACTCGTCACGCAGAGTTTCGCTAGGTAATTTAATTTGACCACGAATAAATACCTAGGTTATAAAGTTGTTTATTTGGACGCGTCATGGCGTGGCATAGCGCAAGGTTGACTTAAAAATTAATAAGCCAGCTTGCCAACCGTACCTAATAACTATCCGGTACATTTATTGATTGCTACTACTTACAACGAGCTTTCACCTATTTGTCAACTTACATCGCTGTTCACAAAGAAATTACAACATTTTTAAATCGGACTTAATATCCAATGATATGCTTTTTATGGAGAACACAAATCTATGTCTTGTTCTTTATTACGGTGATTAATAACTGAATTGATGAAACAGGAACATAACATTAATAAGTATACGGTAAAAAAAAACGACTGAGAATTTTCTTCTACTTAAGGATGTATTTTTATTAACTGTTTATAATTTAAATCGGTAATTTAAATAAAATAACATTAATTCTCCGAAAATTTAAAAACAAAATTGAATGAAATTAAACCCCGCTCTCATTAATCGGGCACAGATTAAATAATTATTTCCCAAAATCTCGAAGCTCGTAGCAAAATCATGTTCGTATATTTATAGTTAAGAGGGGGCGTATTCTATAAACCGGGTGAATTGTTTATGGCACTTTTTGATCGCTCGATTATTGGTTCCGACAGTCGATAAGCCGACCACAGATAACATAGATATTGTAGGTTGTGTTATGCTTTATGGATTGAATCCCTGAAAGCCGGTTAGTTTCAGGTAATGCGGTGGGTGGATAATATTATGTATAGGTATTGTAAACGATTCAACACAACTCTGTTGTATGTACGTACATTGGTTTAGTTTGTGGTAAATGTAGGTCATATGGACCTTTGTTTGGCCCTAACAAACTATCTCGAAAATTATCAAGACAATAAAACGTATAAGGAAACTTGTTAGTAGGTCCGTTTCTGTTAGCCCACGTTCGCACGGACGTAAAAATATCACGGCGGGATTTTATCGTTCACTGGATTTGCAACTCTCAGAGTTGAGCCGAGCGTTGAGAATGCAACAGAGCGCATTCCAGCGCGTCAAAAAATAAACTGTTGCATTTTCAACTCTTGGTGCTGAGCAGTGCGTTGAAAATAAAGTGTGCGAAATAAAATCGCCGCGGGAAAAAATCGACCGTTCTCCAACTGCAAATGTAAAATTGTACCTAATCGCAAAAACTGTTTTTTTATGTGATAAAATTACAAATTAATGTTTTTCGAAGTTATTCCTTTACTTGTGCCGTGACCATGCGTCTTCCAAATTTCATGATTCTAGGTCAATCAAAATAGGTTTTGAATTATTTGCGAATATCAAAATTTGTCGCATAAATGGCCGTATGTTTTATTGCGTTGACTTAAAACTTTAATTTTTAGAGCTCCAATTAAGGGACTGTAAAACTACGTACCTAGGTATTTGATATTATTTTTAATTTGATACCTCCACGTGATCCTGAGAAAAAGGGTCTTAACAGGCAGAGAAACGGACGAACAACGAAGTGATCCTAAAGGCTCCTACAAACAGGCGCGACACGCGATATGATCGCGCGCGACACAAAGGCACCGCTCGTTGCTCGACTTGCGGTGCCTTTGTGTCGCGTGTCGTGTCGCGCCTGTTTGAAGGAGCCTTAAAACGGTTCCGTTCTTTCCTTTTCAGGTACGAAACCCTAGAAAACCTTGTGATGTGCCTGAATTATCTTTATAGTCCTTCTAGGATACAGTATCCATACAGACTTATGTTATTATAGTTTCGAAAGCGCCTATCAAGCACTGGCCTAAGCTATGTCTCGTTGTACGCTAGGCGTGCCGTGCGTCATCCATCATTTGTGACGCTAACTGCGAACCACCACGTAACTCTGTCACTATGCTTTCTTTACTTACATGGCGCACTATTTTCCAACCTATTGTTACTTAGATTAGCGGATGAAAAGTATTAAACATCCTGTTATTCTTGAACACCTCTATAATGTCAAATATGAAGCCCATTGAGGGGTTTGAGCAGGTAAAACAGATTATATGTAGTTACATGTTTCAACAAACCGAACAATTTCGCTTTGTGTGAATACTGAATACTTTTTTATTTTTTAACCACGCATAAGTACTTAAGTTAACTATCCCCCATTACTAAAATGACACTATAAAGTAAAATAAAAACTAGAAAACTTTATTAATCGCTGCGGCGCCCCAGGGGGCTCGTAATGTTGACCATGTTACCTTACCTTATTAATTGCAGTGCGGGAAATAGAAAATAACATTCGTAACATTCTTTAATAAGTCGTCAAGTAATAATGAACGCCCCATTAGTTCAAAGATGGCCGCTATTAATCTCAGCTGTAATGTCAACGTCAATAAATAAACAATATTTAAGCAAAGGCAGCACGACACACAGCCAGCTTGCAGCGGCCGATGCGTTCCGATTCACAGGTGCAGTTTACACGCGGAACGATCCGCATGCGATATTGATGTAATCGTGATGTTGTTACGTTCGAAAAAACTCACTAGAGCGGGGAAAGTGACGCGCCTCAAGATCGTGAAAGGTACTTAGTCGATCACCGGTTGGCACGGACCCGCGACGTCCCTCTCCTCGCTGAGGGAAACGTGTGCGACGGAGGACGCCGACTAATTTGCTGGGGCTCTTGTTTGCGTGGTCGCGTAAACTTACGACACCACCGAGCGTTCGGAATTCGAACTACTTTCGCGTAATCTGTCTGAATAGAATATGGCGCCCTAGTTAGTGAGCTTCGGTTTTTCGGTGAAATTGTATAAAAATAATGAAGTACTTGCATTGGATTAGTATAGTGATTGAAAATTGAAATAACAAACAAATACCTATAAATACTTACGTGACTCAAAGCTTCCCTGAAACTTTACTATCTACGTAAATGAAATACCAACCAGTAGTAGTATTTCCAGTTTCTATATTTATGTCTCTAATTATATGGTGTACGTATAATAAAGAGTACTTATTCTATTCTATTCTATTCTATACCGGTAAAATCGCATTACTTTGTTCCAAATTTTGATTTTTTTTTCTTTTTCGCTCCATGTTTCTGGTCTAATCAGCTCTTAATCTATTTTGATGAAATCGGTATATAAAAGAGGATATAAGTAAACGTTATAAGTGAAAAAAGGAAAAATGTTGCAGTGTTTTAGTACATTTTTTTTTTGTCAAAATTTGGGCCAATGTTTTACTTTGGACGTGTATACTTCGACCCACTGATTTTTTTTGTTTCCCAATCGCTAGTTTTCTCAAATATGGAGTAAATATATCAATAAAACGAAATTCTATAGGAAAGAAAACACCATTTTATGTCGGAAAAATCAAACTATATTAAATTTTTCAAGATAAAACTATGAAAAATAATTTAGGTCACAAACTTACCATTTTAACCAGCTCCAGAAGAAAGTTTGCACAGTAACAATTTGGTAAAAAACCGACAAGTCGAAACCTGCTCCATTAGCCAATAAGCGCGTTACTTTAGAGAATGAATGACTGTTTTACCGACGAGCCTACATTGTCATCTACCGAATATAGTGTGAATTTTTGCAAAAATTGACAATATAACAGTGTGGCGGGAAGTTTAATCTTTTTCCAAGTTAGGGCCAAAGTTACTCCCCAGGGCTAAAGTAATGTGATTCTACGGTACCTACCTACGATAGGTAGTAGCGACTACAGCAAGTTCTAAGTGGATTTTCATCCAGTTACTGTTACCGCAAGTCGCGCAACGAGCGGTGCCTTTGTGTCGCGCGCGATTATATCGCGTGTCGCGCCTGTTTGTAGGAGCCTTTACTGTTAATCTGCATCATCCCACTGCTGGACAAAGGACTTCCAGCTCTTTCGATCCTGGGCTGAAATGGACCAATGGTCCATTTTTTTTCATCCAGTTCTGACAACAATAATTCTTTAAAGTTTCTAGAACTAGGTATCTACTTTCACATCCACTCACTTCACTCATTTTTAGGGTCCCGTACCCAAAGGGTAAAAACAGGACCCTATTACTAAGACTCCACTGTCCGTCTGTCTGTTTGTCTGTCACCAGGCTGTACGAGTATCTCATGAACCGTGATAGCTAGACAGTTGAAATTTTCACAGATGATGTATTTCTATTGCCGCTATAACAACAAATAAATACAAAAAAAAAACAGAATAAAATAAATATTTAAGGGAGTCCCCCTTAAATATTTATTTTATTCTGTTTTTACCCATACAACACCTGTTTTTTCGGCGTTTTTGCCTTGTGGTACGGAACCCTTCGTGTGCGAGTCCGACTCGCACTTGGCCAGTTTTAAAGTGGATGAATGAATTATTTTTCCAATAATTTCGATACCTACTTACCTAGTAAAAAGTTTATCTTTACAATTATGTTCACAACAATACTTGTAAATTGCGTTCGGAATACCGATTTACAAAACAACATGTTTATAAAAGTAATGTTACCTACATTCGAGTCTACGTTATTCCGCTTTATTAAACCCATGGCTTTATTTATGTTGCTTTGATATCACTGATAATAAATTCATTCATACGATACTTATGTTAAAATTTAATTTTATTACCCGCTAATTACTTACGTTCCACTGTACGCACGAAACGCATATAAAAATGGCGTATATCAAACAAATAGAACAACATGTTGCGCATTTACGATGTTTATTGTCGACAAACAAAAACATGTTGTTTCCGTCCGATTTATTCTAATCGAGATCATAATAGATTCAACTTTCCGACACTACGATGCAAATTAATTTCCGAGTCCGATTTTCAGGGTCCCTATTCCGTGATATAAATAAGAACGCACCTGGCTCAGTGGCTCGGACCCTGTAGGGTTGCCACAATCTTTGGACACATAGCAGTTTTCATATAGATTGTCGTCTGAACCGATTCACAGATGTCACTGGCGGGAGGCGCGACTCGTCCGTAGATAGCTCCGAGTGCTGCGTTCCGGACAAAGAAAACAGATTGTAATCGAGCGACCGGTCGGCCGACCGCTCGCCCGACTAATTCGGAATCAACAGCGTTGCGACACCGGTCGGCCGACTGGTCCGGTCTTCGTACCTACCTACCAGTTTAATTTACGGTGTTGAAGAGAAGATAATAGGTGCTGTTAAAATGCCGCCTTTTTGACAATATTTCCCTGTGAGCATGATTAGTGAAGGAGTTAAATTTTAATGATTGTTAGCCTTGGTTGTTAAACAATAACAGTTAACCCTTTTTTTCTTAGTAAGTAGGTACTATCAAAATACCAGTTACCGGATGGTACAATTTTACGGCGTAGTTTCTAAACAAACACTTCAAATAACAACAAAAAACGCGCGTGGAAATTGTTTAGTAAAATTCGCAGTCGTGTAAACATCATACAAATTCAAACTTATCAGCTAATTTGTTGTCAAGTTATCGTAAAAGTTAACGCATCTAATTAAGAGCGGGCATAAAAGCATTGGAAGTCGAAAGTTTCTCGAGTCCAGACTGACGCAGTCCATCGAGTAGTGCACTGAACCCTGCCTGTGTGCGCCAACTGTCTGGTTCTAGATCACTCCCACCCAGACTCCAGACATTTTACACAAATTTGTTACATAGGTAGCTCTTGTGCAATTTTCGCGTTTTTTACGCATCCAAACAAATCAAGTTGCTCCAGGTTGCGCCTTTCTATTAATATTTTCTCTATATCTCAATGCTTATAAACATAGACAATCCATCATTGTTTTTATTTCTTTTTATGAATCAATTCTCTTTTGATTGTATTTTTTTAAATTAATATCAGAATTTTTTTTCGATTTGAAATTCGAATTGCTTAAATAAATAAATCTGAGTTATAAATGTTACACTTATTTATTGTTACAATAAAGCCCACCATTGCAGCATTTGAAATCAGAACGAAACGCATGTAATTAATTTTATACTCTGATTTGAAATAAATATTGACCGTGAAAATAAAATTATTGTTAGCTGTTTTCTTTCAAGTGTTATATTAAGTAGTTTACTTAGTAAAAAAAAATGCATGGCAATCGTTAAAACTTGAAAAATGGATGTGCGGCCTTAAAGCACTAATATTATAATAAAAATGTCTAATTGACTTTTCGTACGCCTGTGTACCTATTATCTGAAAAGTGAACCTTTGGGAAGCAGGAAAATGTTATACGATTGCGGTTTTCGCAAGCAAATAGATGCCTACGATTAATTCATTACACGTAACGTTTCGCCTAATTACAGGGTAATAAATAAATGATAAATTGGTTATCAAGTCATGAAGAGAGGTTCATTTGGGAGACGTGGAGTACCGTCAACAAATGTAGGTACCTAGGTTTACGTTTTGAGACATTAAAAAATACAGGGGCAAATAAAATAGGTTAGCGAAACTGTAACTTGATGGGTCTCGATCAATATCTAAACAAGTAAAATTAAATAATAAAAAGGTTTGATGTTCCTTTATCCCTATAAAGGAACATAAAACTTTTTTTTATTTACCCCTGTCAACGACCGCAAAACTCAGGTATGAGGTGAGAAAATTATGTTTTATCGTGTTTCAATATCGATATCGATAAAAATCACGTCTGTAGTTTCCACAAAAAAAAAGGTTTTTTAGACTGATATTTCAAGTGACTACACTAATTGCGGTCGATGACCACACAAAAAAAAACATCGAATTTATTTCTTTTTTGTTTTATTATGTTTAGATATCGACCATCACGTCTGCGGAGTTTTGCTAGCTAATTTAATTTGAACCTATACAACACGCTGATTTTTATAAGTAAGTAGGTCATTATTATTTCGATAATTATGTTATGAATAACATAAATCATTTAATTTAATATAATATAATATAATATAATATAATATAATATAATATAATATAATATAATATAATATAATATAATATAATATAATATAATATAATATAATATAATATAATATAATATAATATAATATAATATAATATAATATAATATAATATAATATAATATAATATAATATAATATAATATAATATAATATAATAATAATATAATATAATATAATATTTTTTTTTAAATCATTTTTTCATCATCATCATTTCCTGCGGTTTATTCAAATAAACCGCAGGAATAATAATGTGGTTAGAAGATAACATTAAAAACTAGAAGTTTCAATGACACGACTAATACTGTAGGTACCTACCTAAAATATTCCACTTTTGCAAATGACATTGATATCTAGATCTAGCAACGGAATGTAGACGCGCTAACGAGATCTAGTCCAAACAGAATCTAAAAATTACCATTGTAATTTTTTTTTCGTTATCCTATATTTTCCTTATTACTGGGCAAAGGCCTCCCCATATTCTTCCACCTTTCTTTGAGCTCTGCCTTCTCCGTCCAATCGCTTAGGAATGAGTAAGTAGTAGTAGAAAAAAAACATCGTTTATTTTTAAAGATGTCGGGATAGGGTAATACAGCAATGTTTATAATTACGTTAGTATTATGAATATGTAATACGCAACAGTGTCACTGACACTTGGCAAATATTGCTCAAGTCTACTCAAAGTGACATTGATATCTAAAAATATCACTAATAACAATGTTTTCATGGCTGTGACTGTGACTCTATATCAGTCAGTAGTAAGGTTTTATGTCACAAACAATTATTTTTGTCTATGAACAAATCTGTAATTTTCTTATGTTTGGGTTGAATGACCCTGTTCGCGATAGTGCGGTACTTACCTACGTGCTGTCATCCGCCATTTCCCATTTGTCTATGGCGAGTTATGTCATCTAATCAATTAGATACAGGCCTTTAGATTACATGTGTAAGCAGTTCACATGAATGAGTTTAGTTATTCTAGTGCTTGGCTAAATGTCATACAACACTAGCTAGAGTTCCTAACAAATAAGTTCCTATATTTATACCGAATCTGCCTAGCCTTTTCCCAACTATGTTGGGGTCGGCTTCCAGTCTAACCGAATGCAGCTGAATACCAGTATTTTACATGAAGCCTATTTGACGTCTTCAACCCAATGACTACTGTCAAACTGCTACTACCCGTAACGACTGTCAAAGATGACAGCCGGGACCGAGAGCTTAACGTGTTTTCAGAGTTACGTATATTTATACAAACGTGAAATATGTAGCTAGATAGCTCCACTTGTTAGTAATTAATTAGTGTAAGTTCCACTGCAAAAGGCTGCATGGTTTTATTCCAGCGCACATTCAAGCTCTCCACTCATCCCAACCATAGATAATTAACATGCCGCATTAATACTTTGTGTTTGCACCACCTCATTACTATTTGTCTATGGCTAATTGATACTCTTGTCAAAGTGTGAACGACCCGACGTTACCTATGTAAAGTCGATAATTTACAGATTACCTTTTTAGTGTTAATTTATTAGTGGACTATAAAAAATGATGCATTGTTTTAGAGGACATGCTTTGATTACATAATGTTTCAGACGCGATGCCTACGGAGAGTTTATTGCACTAGAGTACCACTTGAGTATTTGAAGATATCCATACTATAAGCTCTGAGACTATAAGTATAGAATATACATACTAATACTATAAATGCGAAAGTGTGCCTGTCTGTTACCTCTTCACGCTTAAACCGCTGAACCGATTTAGGTGAAATTTGGTATAGAGATAGTTTGAGTCCCGGGAAAAGACATAGGATACTTTTTATCGCAATATTCCCACAGGATCGAGACTTATGCGGGTGAATCCGCGGGGCGCTTCTAGTTTAGAATAATTTAACACGGACAGCCTCGTTGGTTTAGTGGAGCAAGCGCTACTGGTGAGCATGAGGTCGTGGGTTCGAATCCCGGGACACGCAGTGTTATTTATTGGGGTTTTCCACCTGGAATTTCTCAGTAGCAGCCCATAGGCTGGATTTGTGCCAGGTTGATAGCAAAAGGCTCGCCCCCCTATAATGTAGGTGCCTAATGTATGTAGGTGAAAGTACCACAAGTGAACTCTGCCTGACCTAGGCCTAGGCTAGAGAGACGTCACGGCGGCGGCGCCCTCCGCTCCGGGCGTCGGGAGCCGCGCGACGACTCCCGGCCACCGTAGGCGCGGGTCTGCGGGCGGAGAGTAATGGGTAGCTCACCGTCCAATCAGGACCAGGCCCGTACGTGTTCCACGCGCGCCTCAAAGAGATGTCAGCATCATCCAAAGGGGCCCGTCAGGGCCGAAGCCTGTCGGGTCAGCGGGATTGTCCGAAAGGGTTACCGTTGGCCCGGAACATAAAGGGCTAAAGGAACACGGGTGGGTTTTAGTCAGCAAGAGTCTGACACTCCCTTCTGCTCCACCCAGAGCGGGAAGAGTCATTTGATGATTTCCCATCGTGAAAAAAAAAACCGTTTTGGTAATACAGGCGTGATATTATGTTGTAACTTTTGCGAACCTATAATCTCAATCTGAATAATTTTGAAGGATAATTTGCTAATCCATTGCTTCATATGTTCGAAAAATCTGTCTACTCCACAACGTAAATCACGTAATGAAAGTTGTTAAACTGTCAAAATTAAACCCATTGCCCCTTTCTTTTTTTTCTGGCTTCGCACACCCATTGCTACTGATAGTGTGTTACGCGGTTACCCCCGAAGAGTCCAGACCAGAGTTTGATACGGAAACTAATGGTTAAATATATCTTGACGTCATTTGGCCAAAAATGGTATAAAATAATGGTTTTTATGAACGTCAGAGGCTTTAATTGATAAAATTCGTTAATTGGGCCTAGAATAGGCTTGAAATTTTCCTTATAACCTTTTGCCTTTAGTTATTAAATTCAGTTTTTTACGTTATCTGTGCGTCATTCGTTGTCTATGGTGAGAACTACGCTTTATAATACACAGTTGACAGTTGACACACCTCTGCCTAAACCATCAAAGATTAAGGGCGTGATGTTAGGTTTATGTAGTTGACATTATAGGTACCTATACATTTTTGCTGATATGTAGAATTTGTGAAGTTAGGGTCGGTAGAGTTAGGCCGTGTAGATTCAGAAGCTTGGCTCTACATGAGATCTGATATCTTTTTCACAGGGAAAACCTTATGTGGTCGTTTGGCAACATTTTACATGAAATGTTTTTGGTGGGTCAAGTCTGTCTGGAAAGTGGCGTTTACCTTCTTATACGCATACTCATTAAACTGACTCAAATTAACTCTTTAAACTCAGATTTTTAATTTGCAAGACCAAAATGACAGCTAATAGATTTACAATACCGAATATTAATGACAAAAAAAATTGTGGGTAATTAGTATGTATAAAAAGCTAAAACTACTAGGGATTAGTAAGAAGAGCGGGCCACGTCTTCGTGGATTAACTAGCGACAACTACTAGGGATTAGTAAGAAGAGTGGGGCGCGTCTTCATGGATTAACTAGCGACAACTACTAGGGATTAGTAAGAAGAGTGGGGTGCGTCTTCGTGGATTAACTAGCGACAACTACTAGGGATTAGAAAGAAGAGTGGGGCGCGTCTTCATGGATAAACTAGCGACAACTACTAGGGATTAGTAAGAAGAGTGGGCCGCGTCTTCTTGGATTAACTAGCGACAATTACTAGGGATTAGTAAGAAGAGTGGGGCGGGTTTTCGTGAATTAACTAGCGACAACTACTAGCGATTAGTAAGAAGAGTGGGCGCGTCTTCGTGGATTGCGCTATTTGTAAGTCACAATGAATACACCTCAGACCAAATAAAAAACCAAGACAGAGGGCTGTCAACAGTAAAGTGAAGCCAGTTTCGTAAACATGTGTGCACATAGTGAGGTGTAGTTTGATTGTAAATGGCTGTAAATGTGAGCGTGTACGCACAGAGCGGAGGTGTAGTTTTTGCATGCTTCACTGTATTGTTCGCAGCGCTATCTTTTGACTTTTTATTTAGTCTGTGGAATACACAGGGACTTAAAAACACCTTCATAAAGATTAGAGAATTAAACGTTTTACATATTGAATTGATAACAGAATCAAATGTTATGTAACACTTGTAAATTTTAATGTATTTTTCAATGTATTAACCCAAAACACTTCACACACGTCCTGAAAATTATGATTTTTGGAAATATTTTTTTTAGCTATCATAAAAAATATCCTAAAATCATAACTTTAAGTAACCACTTGATCACGGGGTCAACGTCCCGTGATAGCATCATGGTTTAATAAATTATTTTTCTTATTAAATTTTTAATTTATTTATTTTATAATTTATGTACACACAGTAAAATACATAGGGACATTATTATATTCAACATTGTTTTATTTACATAGGACATGACAAGATAAAATTAATAATTAATTGCTATTAGATAGATGATACCGTCTTTGAAGTTTCACCAATTATGTGAAAATAATAATATTTATTGTGGATAATAAATATTAATTACGTAATAAATAAAAATAAGTAAATAAAACAATGTTGAATAATAAAAAAAGTTTTTTATAATGTTACTAAATAAATAAATGTGTAAGTATAATTTATTTATAATACAACTGTTATAATTCGTAAATTCAATTTTGTATAATGAAAACAGTGTAACTTACTCACTATTTATTATACTAACAATACTAACTTAGTACCTAAGCACCATTGTTACTAATACTTAATACTAACTATAGTCGGTACTTTCATTTATCTTATAGTGTAACTAGTGTATAGTGTCTAGAGACTCACCGATCCCACAGTCAAACCTTTACAACGGTTTTGTGGGGTTTAGTTTATAAGTATACTTACCATCTTTAGTTAATAAATAAATAAATAATAATAATAATATTAAAAAATTGTCACATTAAACACCAAGTATTCTTCCTCTTCTCTCCTACTATCTACGCTATGCCCGACATATTGTATGTAATGTAATTGTAACTTATATAAATATGTATTTCCCTACCAACTACATACATAATGGTAAGCAATAAAGAATTGAGTTGAGAATATCTGAAAGTACCCTTTACTCGTATATCAAGTACAGTAGAAATGCCACGATAAACAGAAGGTTATTGGAGTCTTATTAACACTTCATGATCTTAATAATAAGTTAGTATGATCTTCTCAGCATTATTCAGCTTCAGTTAAAACGTTTAATTTCGAGTCGAAATCTCATTTCAGCGACAATCAATGTCAAAATCTTATCAAAATTATTCGAAATTATAGGTTTTTTTTTGACAGATTGAGACTAAATTACATTACGAACGTTCTTAGAAATACGGAAATTGTTGCTCAGATGTTTTTCAGACTCTTGCCTGCCACAGTTCTACTGAATGGTGTCAATTTATTATTAAAATATAAATCATCTATTTTATCTGACTGATACCGGGTCACGCTGTTTAAACTACAGCAGTGCGATTCTGTAACCATCTCACCGTGAAAACTTAGGTGAAGTGAGCTTGGAGTGAGCTGTCAGTTGTGTCAATTCCTAGCAAAAACAAACACTTCACTAAGTTCTCACGGTGAGATTTTTACAGAATCGACCGCCTGTTCTGTCGTGTAATTTCATCGGTTTGTAATCCAGAACGGTTTTATTGGAAATTTGAGAACTCGAAGGAACTAATTCCAGCACCCTAATTGCGTAACACACTATCGATCTCAATCTGAATTATTTTGAAGGATATTACTGATCCATTGCTTCATAAATGTTCGTAAATGTGTCTACTCAACAACGTAAATAACGCAATGTATGTTGTTGAACTGTCAAAATTAAATTGCTAATTAGTGCGTTACGCAATGAGGGTTTTCGTGAAAATGAAAATTTACGACACCAGTTGGCACCACTGTGACAAGAGGTCTTCCAATATAAAATATATGATGACGTTCATCATTCGATTCATTCATTCGTTCATCATTCAGTCATGACTAAACAAAATATAGGCTCTTTGACAGATGCCTGGACCTGACGTGTCAGTGCTGCCACCTAGCGAACGTCATTTCAGAAAACCCTCATTACCCCGTCTGTTACCAGTGACGTTTTCGGATTACATGAATGGCTTTCAAGTCTTTATAAAAATATACTTTTTATATGTACATGTATGAAATCCAATTACTATGCGGTTAGTCGCAAAACGTTGCGTTTTTGACGTCACATTCCTTTGTTAGGGCCTGTATCTAACATAACATGTCATCACGCCTGTAATCCGCAAAGGGTTAGGCAGAGGTGTACCTTTAAGCTAAGCGTCCACAAGAGGCGGGTCGGGCCGGGCCGGTGCGGCGAGCATTTTTGCGTACTGCGTCCACTGGAGGCGACGCGCGACGGAGCGGGCCGCACTGACGGCATTTTGCCATCAGTTTAAGCAAGGCGTCCACAAGAGGCAGGTGTAGAAATGACAGTTCAGATGAAGAATTATTTTTACTGAGTATATTGCTTGACGAGATTGCTTTCATAATACCCGCTATTTCACTCCAAATATTATTCCTCCGCAATTCATCATGATACGTAGGATCACCAGTATTATATACCTAATTCAGAATATTGTTGAACGAGAGATATCAACAATTCTTCATCCATTTTTCTTGCAATCTTTTTCAAAAAATGCAGTAAACACGTCAATGCGTTGGCTGGCGTCACGTTGCGTCCACTAAAGGCGGGGCAGGGCGGGCCGCATCGCAGGGACGGAAAAATACGCTTGGCGAGCAACCCGTCGACGGATTCCGTCGCGCTCCGTCCCGCCGAGCCTCTAGTCGACGCACCGTCATATATTTCAATGGCAGGCGGATTTTATCGTTGCGATGCGGCCCGGCCCGGCCCGCCTGGTGGACGCTAAGCTTTAAGCTTAGCGTCCACCAGGCGGGCATCGACGGTTTGCTCGCCAAGCGTATTTTTCCGTCCCTGCGATGCGGCCCGCCCTGCCCCGCCTTTTAGTGGACGCACGTGACGCCAACGCTTTTCTGTTTTCTGTAATGAGTACTTTGCTTTTGTAGATCTTCATATAAAACATTATGTAATTCTTCGAAATTTTCGTAAGACATGCGAAAATACTCAAAGAATTTCACCGGATCATTATTGAGACCATGAAATAAGTGATGGAATTCTCCATAAAATCTTCTTTTTTTACACACATCATGGACCCAAATTTTAAGTTTTCGACGTACTATTTTATTTCCTTGCTCGTCAAGCAATATACTCAGTAAAAATAATTCTTCATCTGAACTGTCCATTTCTACACCTGCCTCTTGTGGACGCCTTGCTTAAACTGATGGCAAAATGCCGTCAGTGCGGCCCGCTCCGTCGCCTCCAGTGGACGCAGTACGCAAAAATGCTCGCCGCACCGGCCCGGCCCGACCCGCCTCTTGTGGACGCTTAGCTTTAGTACACCCACATTTCGACAGTTATGTTTAAGTCCCATATAGTAGGGGTGTATATAGAGAAAATTTCTAGAGAATTTATATTTTTTTAATGTTGCTCTTAGAGCCCCAAAAACATACGAAGAGGTTCGGAAACTACACTTTCAGTTACTTTAGGTACCTAGGTGTTGTGGATTTATTTGGCGACTACAAAAATCTATGTGACTTGTGTGTCTCTGTGAACTTGAGTCATTGATGTATAACTGACCATACGTCCCGTTTTGAACAGGACTGTCCCTTTTCTCAGTCATATATGTCCCTTTGTCCCCAATCAAAGCTTCGGGACGTAAAATAGTCCCGTTTTAAAAACATGTGTCAGAGGAAAGGAGATGTCCGCTTTTTGTATGGACGTTGGTTTTTTATTCCAAGAAAAATCTAACCAGCATCAAACTCGGTTCAATTAAATACGACAAAAATATGGAACTCAGAACTACTGAAATAATATTTTTAAACCCCTCCATTTAAGCGAAAAATCATAAAATAATAATTGATGTTATTTGTAGTTGGCAACCCTAATAAATACTCCGTCACTCTGTGACAATGTCATATTTGACAGATGTTTTTTCAGCTGTCACTGGCGTTAGAGATGTGCCAACTCAGGATTACTCGGATTGAAATTCATGTGACTCGAGTTGAACTCGAGTTACGGAACTCTGGTAAATGGATGAAATTGAACGAAGTTTTTTCACCTCTGTTTCGCGACGATTTTTTTTTATAGATTCGCAAGGAAACGTATATTGAGACTATTTTAATTATTTAAAATACAATTTCAGTAGAATTTAAATATAAAATAAGGTTCAAATACATGCCAAACCAGAGACGTCAATCACGTACTCGCTTCTTCATTTACCGTGGCAATCTAATTCAACTCGATCGCGGCATCTCAATCTGAGCGCAACTCGAATAATCGAGTTAGCCATACATAGCTGGCATCACCAGCTCAAAGTGTTATCGATTCTTGCCGCAAAAGATCCTTAGAAGATTAGATGTAAATATGTTTAGTCCATTTTATGAAAATCAAGAAAGATACGTTAATAAACGATTTCTCATCAGTAAAATCAGGGATTTTTTTAGTTCAGGGAATTCGTTAATAACAAATTAAGTACCATATAAAGAGTATTCGGTATAAAACAAGACATTTATTTTCTTAATGATTATACATTAAAAAGTTTAGAAAATAAATAATATATCTTATAGTCTCAATAGAAAACTCAAATATTGATTTTCTATGCTAAAAATTGATTTAAAAAATCGATTGTTTTCGCCCGATAAAACGATTAATTGAGGTCAGATCGCCATCCCTACCGGCTCCATGCGTCATTCGTCCGACGTCATGCTCCTACATCAAAAATTGATTGACGTTGACGCTCACTGCCAGTAATGACAGTTCTCCTGTGTCAATTTTGACAAGTTTACTTTTTTTTTTAGGTGTGTTCATTTTATTATTCTAGATAATTAGAAGGTTTGTTCGTTTTAGATGTAAATTCTCACGAAAACAAAAAACGATTTTTCTCAAAATTGGAGGTCTTTAAAAATGTATGATATAACTAGAACGACTAGTTTTAGGGATGTCTATCCAAATATATTTAACTTACTCTGGTTAGAATGATTAAATAATAAAAAACCATTTCTGGACATGTCCTTTGATGATAGATTTTTATTTATCACAATTTGTTCGAATTTATTTAATAGATTTCTAATGTAATGAAATTTTAATGAAACCTTAACTTTTTATTTTAAATTTTCACGCTTTTTCTATTTGTTAGAATAAAAATAATTTTAATTAATCTGAATTATAGTTTAGTGAAAAACACTAATTGTATTAAGTTACACTTTTTATAAATAAAGAAAATTAAAATGATGTGTTTATTTTCATATAACCTGCTAACTGTCGTTTTTAAACCCATGTCCCGTTTTGAGTTAAAAAATAAATGGTCAGTTTATGTATAAGTGATAAGGTGATAACCGTTCCGTAGTCATTATATTAATTATGTACACACTTATTCGGTAGTAATCTCCTATCTATGAATAATAATTTGGTTTGTTAACTCCTGTTCAATATTTTAACACAAATTACTATCGATCCTACGTAGGTGTGCAATCTGACTAGTGACGTTATTTTGTAAAAGGTCAAAATTAAATGGTAGTTTTCGGTTTGCACATTGTGACTCCCTACCTACCTGAAGGCTAAAGGTACAGTTGGCATGTCACATGTGGGCATCATTCTGTCAGTAAGTAGGTACGAAAGCTACCCGAAATTGTCAAATTTTCCCATTCAACTTTGAACCTAATATTGTAGCGATAAAGTTGAAAATGTATTAAAGAAATTTGACAGATTGTAGTAGCTTGATGTGCTGGCGTCTGTACATGATTCTGAACACTCTTGCGTTGAAATTATTAGACGATTATAAAAAAATGTTGTTCTATACATTTTGACCACGTATTCTATTAAATATACAAAAGTGAAATATACCATTTCACTTTTCTGTGAAATAGTAGATTTTTTTTGAATATCGACTAAAAATTTCTACGCTAGGAGGTCTAATGGAAAGAGGAAATTAATGATTTCAGTTTGCGCGTCGCTTTCCTTGCCAGCCTGCATAATAGAAGTGTGTGCTAACATAATGCTCTATATCTTTTGAATTAAAATAACTCAAGACATAAACAAAAGGAGTTAATGACCCGAATACAACTAATCACATCTATAACAACAACTGTCACTTGCTTTTTTAATAATCAAGGACTCGGGCGTCGACGTCACTCAGCCTCGTCGCGTATCGGTGCCACGAACGGTCGACTCGACTATTTTCGTGTACACTTCGGGTTTTATCGGCCGCGGTACCAAGTAGCAAGTCTTTTTGTTCAACATCGAGAATCGAGCGTAATCACCGCACTATTAGTGAGAACGTTAACCAATACAATGCATTCTTGCAATCATTTAATTAGTTGTAGTATATGAGTAGGTTCATGTATACATACTACGGCACGCTATGTGCTGTTTTTAATAGTTAAGTTATGTGTTAGATAATTAGGTATACACAAAAGTATGCTAAGTTATTACTTCTTAACAACCAAGATGTGACGTTATATACTCAAGGGGATATTTCTATATATGTATAGAAATATATTCTATTCTAATTCTATATATCTATAGAAAGAAATAAATAAAATAATATTGTCTGTAATGTCAAAATAAAAGCTTTTTACTGAATGCGTATGAAAGTAGGTAGGTACCTATATACTTACCCTACTTTTAACAAAAAAAAACTTTGTCTGTCTGTTCCAGCTAATCTCCAAAACGGCTGGACCGATAGCTGATGTTATAAGGAATAACTTAGGCTACTTTTATTTTAGTAAAAGAATTAGGGTTCCGCGTAAAAACATTAAAATCCATGAAATCTCATATGTTATCCTACATGCAGAGCTAGTAAACAAATATAAATAAGTTCTTCGGACATTTGGAAATTACGTGAACATTCAAATTACAAAATTTCTGTAATAACACCCGTTGCTACCGCCTCTACATTGACTAAAATAGGTAATTTGTTGACTTTGAATATGTCGAAAATTCTAGGTAATTTCAGATATGACATGAATATGTACAAGGTCTTATTAAAGAACACTGCCTACCCACACAGTACAAATCAAAACAACAAGTCAAAATGGTTTATCAATTATTAAAATTACTAGGTCAGGAGGTTGATGTACTGACATCAGGATTTTATGCGTTAAAACATCAGGTTTCCATTCAATGGCTGGCATTATATGAGCAATAATAAGAGTGAAAGAAGAAATATGTACTTTCTAACAAAAATTACATAGAACACTATGAGTTACTTCGTATGTAAGAAAATACAGATGCTACATTAATCAGGTGTGATTCTTTATTTTTAGTTACAATATTTCTAGTGAAACAGAAAGTCGGAGTCGGACGATAGCGATCGCAGTGATTTGCAGTCGTTCGTGGTAGTGGTATTAATTAAGTAGTGGCTCGCTCGAGAGTTCGAGACACAGCACCGCCTATGAAAACCATAGCTAAGGTTGCCATAACTATGAACATTATTCCGAGCGATGAACGCACCCATTCGGAATGGGACCATTGAAAAGTCCCGAATGTTATATTTTTAAAGCACACAGGACGTTTACGCATTTTAAACAAACAGTAAAAAAAATCAAACAGTCGTTAAATTCAATTTGAAATCCAAAATAAGTAAATGGCCTGTAATTTTTTGTGTTCCAACAATTAATAAATAATTGGAGAAAGCTGCAAATACTTTATCGATTTGATAATCCTTCGGTGTATCCGAATTTAACTTGTATCTTCTTAAAAACGTTTCAATCACGACCCAGATTACAGTATTTCATATCGGTTTTTCAGATTGTTCCCAATGGAGAGTTATTTTCACAGTATACTTACAATGTTGTTGATTTTTCTTCACAGTTTATGATAACGGCCGATTAGATATAGGTTACGTAACTTCTAACTTTGTATCAACTATCTGCGTTGGTTATGCATCGTTATTGCTCGGAACGTCCATAGTAAAATGGTAGGAGCCGAGGTGATAGAGTTATTTCCGCATTTTGATCAATTCATTGAATAATTACGACTAAACTTTTTATTCAAATAAAAATATAATATTAAATATTTTTTTTTAATAAAATAAGCAGATTCTATGAGACCACATCAACGTTATGTTTGGTTGTAACCAATATCTGGAAGCTGGATTAAGATGTCTTTCATAATTTTTCTGGAATTTTAAAATCCAAACTAATTTTATAAATTCGAAAGTAACTCTGTCTGTCTTTATGTTACCTTTTCACGTCTAAACTACTGAACGGATTTCGATAAAATTTGGCAGAGAGATAGATTGCATTCCGGGGTAAGGACATAGGATAGTTTTTATCGACATACTTCGCGGGCGAAGTCGCGGGCGTAAGCTAGTAACTATAAAATACGAATTTAATACTCATTTCATCTCATTTTGCCATTTAGAGCCACACATTTGTTTGTCACTAAAATGGGCACTAACTGATACCCGGTACAAGAATCAATACCGTACTTACAAAGTTGTGACTAACAGTTGGGGGTAACAGGATATGTAAACGGTTTAACTATGTTTTCTTTCCATTAGATGATTCAAAAGTTCAACATGTAGTGCCTTGGACTTTTCATTTTTACGAACTAATGTATTTTTACCGCCTTCATTCAACGACTCAATTTTACTAATGATTTTATTTATTTAAATTTTTTAAAGTTAATATTCTTTCTAACTGATACTTTCACATTCATTTCCTAAATATAATACAAAAACCCTATTTCTCTCCCTATTTACCAGAAATAAGAAAACCAATCAGGTCTTCTTCTCCTTCGTGTCGCTCGCACGACTGTAATTTAGATCTTGTTGGCCCAAAACTTTGCCGTCGGCGTTGTCCATCTGCTAAAGTGGGGCTACCTTGACGGAACGCCAGTAGGTTGTGATTGTGGAGATATGTCGGAAACCATGCTCCACCTATCCTGCCCTGTGTGTCCCAAACCATGCTCCACCTATCCTGCCCTGTGTGTCCCAAACCATGCTCCACCTATCCTGCCCTGTGTGTCCCAAACCATGCTCCACCTATCCTGCCCTGTGTGTCCCAAACCATGCTCCACCTATCCTGCCCTGTGTGTCCCAAACCATGCTCCACCTATCCTGCCCTGTGTGTCCCAAACCATGCACCACCTATCCTGCCCTGTGTGTCCCAAACCATGCTCCACCTATCCTGCCCTGTGTGTCCCAAACCATGCTCCACCTATCCTGCCCAGTGTGTCCCAAACCATGCTCCACCTATCCTGCCCTGTGTGTCCCAAACCATGCTCCACCTATCCTGCCCTGTGTGTCCCAAACCATGCTCCACCTATCCTGCCCTGTGTGTCCCAAACCATGCTCCACCTATCCTGCCCTGTGTGTCCCAAACCATGCTCCACCTATCCTGCCCTGTGTGTCCCAAAACATGCAGCTAAAGTCTCCTCTGCGCTACCAATCAGGTGCTATCTAATATTATCATCGAACCTTCTTCAACACGCGTATTTCATTTCCCACCTGTCCATCTTATTCACACATTATTTTATGACCCGATTACTCTCTTCACGTCACTTCATCTCGAACGCAACGGCTGATGTTGAAAAACATCCGAGATCATATGTATTGTTTGTCTTGCGGAAATTTCCAAACAACATCCCGTCCCTATACAACTAAGTTTGACGATTATAATAATGTTACTACTTTTCCACCATTACACGACGTACAGTGTGCTATTTCTCAGAGGAATTAACACAAATATGTACACAAACATCTCTAATATCATCTGTAAATGTTATAAATATCTGCGCGTTAACATAAAGTGCCTCAATCTACGAGATTCTTACTACAAAGGTGATTCTGTTCATTTCCTGTCGTTTTGTTTTCTTGCCAGCTTGTATTATTATTAAAGGAAGTTCGATTGATCTTATATTTATTTGCATAATCTCCACAGGCGTTCGTTTTCAAACACTTTCAATCTCTGCTGGCAAAATAAAAATCATAATTGTAACTTTTAATCATTATCAAAACATACATATGTTCTTACAAGTATAACTTTTGGCCTATTTTTATTGAATTATCAAATTGTTCTACGAGTATCTATAATGTCCAACAGCGCGGTGAGCGTTGTTTTTATCAATATTAATATGTAATAGCGTTATTCACACATAGCATTATCTCTGACGTGACACAATAGATTGGTGATAACGAAAATTTAAGGGTATCGTATCCAACGCTGTTCCGTGACCTCGAAAATTTATCGGTCGTTGTCTTTGTATTTACGGAGGTTTTTGGCGATGCCATTGTGTGAGGTGTTAAAGTTTACTCTCGGTTGTTGTCATACATAATGTAACACATATATTTTACAGATATCAATGTGAAATTGTTTACCTAGTACCCGCCATAGCTTATTAATGTTTTATAAATTTTATAATACAGAAAACCAAACATGATTGACTTTTCTGGAAATACCACGACCTATGACATTCTGTTTTTCCGCCTGGATAAAAATACCCCGTCTCAGAGTTTTATCTAAACGGCATCAATATTGTGGGAATGCGATGTTCAAAATGTCAGGTTAACATTTTGCACGTGCCTGCGTTCCCGTTTATTTAAATATAATGGAGTCTTGAGCCATCATCTCTATTAAAAGCATCGATTTAACGAGCGGAATGAGATGGTACACTCAGCGTACCTACACTGTAAATATGGGTCGGGTGCGTCGGGCCGCGCGCGCCGCCCGCTCGCATGTAAACTTGCTCCGAGTAGCTCACACCCGCTAATGAAATAACAAAAGGTGTAACGCCACGCTTCGATAAACTGTTTTTGTGTTATTATAAACAGCCTTAATAAAACGCGCTGCTCTCAGAATATCTCTCTGTTGCAATCGTCTACGGTCGTCTCCATTGCACTTAACCATAATCCGTGCACTTAACTGTTATTAGCGCGTATTATAGCAATTGAAGCCGCCGTGTGCCCTGAATATCGTTTGTTATCTGTCGAGTTTTCGACACTATCAATCGTTCCACTTTGCAAAAACAGCCGATTGTCATTTCCTTGAGAGTGTTACGTAATAGTGAGTGACTTCGTCCAACCGTTATTCTGGCGGTGTCGGCGCGTTGAGGCCGTTGCACTGGTACCGCTTTCCGAAATTCTGATTGCAAAAGCGCGAGACGTCGCGATCGCGAGCGGCCGGTGTCGCGGGCTCTCGGCCCGTGCCACGGGCTGCGGGCGGAAGTTACGGTGAACGGTGCCTCGATGGCCTTGGCGCGCGGCCGCCGCGCGCCGATGGTGAAAGTCTTGACGGTCCGCAATTATTGAACCTCGACCTGCCATCCTCCGATATTCGGGTTACACCAACCCAGCGGTTACCAACGCTACCGCTGCGTTCCGGCTCACTCCCGACTTCCGCATTCTCAAATCCGACCAAACATTTCCGACCCTAATTTTATTGGTCGGCTACAGATACTCTTCGAAGAATAAATAACATTCGGATTCGGACCAAGTTCGCAAATAGATAAAACATCGGATGATGGCGATAAATCAGTGTTAGGACAATTATTTTTATACGGCTAGAAGCGTTGGGCTGCACCTTCGCGGTTGATTGAATATGGCAGTTTGAGGGTCGATCTGACATCTGCTTGTGTCACTGCTTGGCTCTCATTCAAATTTAAATGTATTCAATTGTTCAACAAGAACGTATTACCGAGATGAAACTACTCTTACATTATCGTTACTACAAGAATCTGAGAGTTCAATTGATATTCATGCGATTCTTGTTATACAGCGGGTGAATATCACCGACTAGAGGTTATGTAACTTAAGTTTCAAGATAGTCACTGTAAAAACTCAATGTTGTCACTATCGTACCTTCTATATGTAAATTCAGGAAGGTAATTTGCGATGGGCTGGCACTATATCTCCACATATCTGTGCCAAACGCTTTAAGTAGTGCTTTGACTCCAATTATAATCCCTGTATACCCGCTAGGAATAGCAAGCTTGATGAGAGATTTATTCTCAAAGATAGCTTACAAGTGCACAGCAGTCCTGCTTAGACTGGTTTCAACTTTAACTAGCGTTCATAAATGTGTATGTATAATTATGAACACAAAAACCTCATTTAAAGAAGTCACAATTGAATTTCTTGTAACTTGGATAGACGAAGAAACCAAGAAAGTTTGTTTAAAAATGTTAGACAAATGTTCGGGAAGTTTATTAGTAAACTATGACAGAACATGGCTTGAGTTGCCGTCTGAGGCCAAGGGCGACCCAGGCTCAGGTAGTAACTTTTTAACGACTGATTTTGATAACACCCCGGTTTTCGTTTAGAATGGTTGTGATCAATGCGTTTGCTTTGTAATTATTGAAATATCTTAGCCGGAAAAAATAAGTATAATATTTGAACATCAAATTATGTAAACGCGCTAGACACTCCTACGTCCAGTGCGTCTATTAGCAAATTAAGAATTAATGAACATACTGTGAATTTAAATGGTGCAGTTTCAAGTAGAGATTATAATAAGCATCGGTTTAAATGAAATGCGATTAATGCAAATGCGAGGAGAGTCGTTGCCATTGTTTATAATATTGTGCGTGCTTACACATCGATGAAGGTCGGTACGGTTCGATCTTTTTATGCAGTTAGTTGTCTGATGTTGATTACTGCTCAAATCCTTAGTCACGGTGACGAGCAATTCGAGCAAAATAGTAAAAGGACATGTTTAAAGCCGGAATCGAACATTTTGATTTCTATTTCCCGTATAGAACTGAACAAGACAACGTAGGGTAAAGAAATTTCCTGTGTTTGCCAGGAAAACACAAGTAATAACAATAAGAGTAGCACATTTAACAGCTTCATTTTGTTTTCCTCTCCTATTTACAAAGAAATGCGCATGAAAGTGATAAAAGTTAAATTGACGTTGAAATCTTAATATACTATTCTAAGCTGCATTTTTATGTTAGAGTCTTTATTTTTTGTTATGACAAACGATCGCCGTCTTTGTATTCTTCTTGGCATTTAGCTGCGTTATCTACAATTACTCACCTAGACCCAAATACTTAACTGCTAATTACTAATGTATTATTAAAATATTTCACTGCAGCGTTCCAAATGGTTTCCAAGTTAATTGTCTACCTACACCACATTAGCGAGATACACAGTACAACAAATGTACAATCGTAGCTCTTTGTAGCCTTGAATATCAATTGAGCAATATTTTTTTTGTGATGATCGTGCGTTATACAAATGGATTGAATTTTTGTTTTAACTTCAATTAATTCAGATATGACCTCTGCAGATGGAAGCGTGCCATTATCTCAACGAAATTTGACTTTTAAAACTCAGATCTTATTACTATTTTATTTAACATTCTTTATCTCAATAGAGTTGAAGAACAAGTGGCGTTTACGTGATAAGCCAACAATCGCAACGAGATATTAAAAAAGGGGTCACCACCAGTGACACCCTATAAATAAAAATTATCAAAAAGGCACACGGATTACAGTGAGGATAATGAGGTATCCTTCGCTAGGGGAGCATCCATGGGCCGCGCTCGCCCGAGTCGCCTGCTCGCCCGCCTGCGCGCCCTCTGTAAATCACCACAACTTATGTATGTACGGGAGAACAGACGCAGTTCGGCGCGCGGAGCCGTCACTCGCACACGTTCGCGACTCGCCTTCCATTTAGTTATGTAGTAGCGCTCGCCGCTCGCCTGTTTGGACAAGTGCTAAGTTGATCGTTTTATGTGATACACCTCGTTGGCATTATGTTTAATTTAACCGTTCGATTTTTAAGTTGTTTCGTGTCGTATCATTGTTTTTAATTTTAATTTTTAATCAATTGAAGTGTTGTATACTTTTTGGACTGTTGATTCTTGGATTGCTAAGGTACATATATTTAATTACTAGGAATTAGTTTTAAGAATTATGTTATCTTTTATTTTATTTTTAGGGCTTGCGAAACTTTCTCTGTTTGAAACAAAGGAGTCGATAGTTTAATTGGCTATTTCTTACGTAATGTTTTGTGTGTACAAATATTTTTATGAGCACGTAATAATTTATATGCTTGCTTAAATCTACCTGTCGTAACACAGTTACTTTCTTTAATATATTTAGTACCTATCCAGGGAACTGTTTGAAAGTGTTTAAATACTTAAGCCTGTATGTTTATGAATATTTAAAAGTTGGGACGCGAAAATGAATATATACTTACAAAGAAAATAGGAAATCAAAGTAGATAATCGGATGATAAAGATGCAATATTTTTAGAATTTAAAAGTTCTGGAATGAAAGAGACAAGTAGACAAAGGATAGTATTTTTACAAAAAGTATCTTTATCTAATAATTAACAGTAAGTTAATGTACCGATGCGCTGCATTATGTATATATGCGTGCCGGACGGTGGAGTGGGTAAATAAAATAACAACACTATCTATTCAATAAGGTGTTATCGACTTAATATTTAACGGCTTCACTTGTACATTTTATTTCACTAATTAAGGAAATACTAGCAAATTCTTTAATAGGCAATGTGTTACTAATTTATGTGAGTGGATTATTCTGGTTTAATTTATTTCCTAAGGGTCCTTTTGTTCGACGATCGGATATAGCCATCTCTGTCGCACTGTAAGAGCGTGACAAACGGTATTCGAATTCGACTACAGAGATTTTCAGAATAGGGTTTCGTGACTTGATATTATTTGTGAAATTTTGATTTGGAATTGATGTTCCTTGTAAGTACTTATCGTTTGTTAATCGCTGTATTTTTTGGGTAGTCTATTGGGATGTAGGCCTGACCTGTATTTTAAATTAGATTGTTAAGGGCAAAGAACTTACTAATGTACTTTTAAAAATGCGTGTTAAAAGTGATCGAAAAAAATCTGAGAAAATTTATTAATATGCGACACCAAAAAATGATTCGAAAATACTAAGTTATGCTGTTTTCACTTTTAACCCTAAAATAGGGTCAAAGAATAAAAATGATTCCGTAACATTGTGCATCCTTACCGGTATAGACGCGCGCAAACGACACTTCAAAATATAGATTTTAAAACTGAAAAAAATATATGTACCTATATATAAAGAACATTTTCAGTAAGTACTTCCTCAGAAGGAATTCCATCATGATGAATCTTCAGATTCATCGTTAAAGCTTATCAACCCGTTAATAAGCGGAATATTACAAATAAGGCGTCTAATCAAATCATTACTTGACCCCACCCAAGTTCGGCAACAAAGCGCCCGAAAGAAACTTTATAAATTGTATAAGTTTTACAGAACTGTATAGGTAAAATTTTACTTTTAGGACTTTTTGCAAAATATTATTACCCAAGTGCGAAATTCCTAGAATCCTAAGATGAATGCGTCATTCGATATTTTTCCGAATTTTTGGGAGGAAAATGCATTCATTTATTTAAATTATTCAAAGGGATTTGTATCTTATTTTAGGTACTTCAGGTAAGATCTAAAATCGGAATAAACTGCCGTCTCAGCATTGTCTATACCACTCCTTCACTAGACTGGATATTAAACATTTCATTTACAAAGCAACTTACACGAATTTTCCAATGAAACTTATTTATATCATCGTACTAGGAAATTAGTTTTCCTCAGATTTCCCTGCAATATCCTTTCTTCATGACGATCACTGTCATTTGCAGGTGTTCCGCTAGAAAGCGTCAGCACGATATCGTTGTCTCTTTCAATTTATATTATAAACTTTGCTGACGTGGGAAACGTGCCAAGAGCTGCTTGCTACTTTTGTTAGTAAAGTGGAAAAATAGAGCTTAAATAAAGTTACTGTAGTGTGTATTTTATGTTTGGATTGTGATTGTTTGTTAACATCAAAAACTTTTTGTTCAGATCAGAATGATTATAGAAAATGACACCTTCTGATTTCAATCGAAATTTAATTGTATAATCTTGCGTCGATGTAAAATATTTGACTCATTGTTCAACCAAAGCATAATTTTCGTCTAGTCCTGTTTAAAACCAACAATAAAGTACATATCTATAACAGACTCAATAAGTTTAAAAAGCGCGTCAACTACGTAGCCATTATCCGTGATTTATACGCTGTGAGCCGCATCCATTGTCTGCTGCGGGCTATCAACGTTATATGGCGCTCGATTTAAACACGCAAACTATATTTGTATAGTGATTTTGATTGCCCCAAGTGCTAAATTACTTGGTATTAGTCTTTTACGGCTTCCGTGAAAAGTCTCAAATATGTACTTCAATAGTATTTTAAAGACAATATTCTTTCGTTGTTTCTTCCTCTTGTGTTTATTTTGCCGTTCGTCCCGGCTGTCCAACCAATCTTACGAAGGGGTATTGTGTAACCCAGTTACTGGGTTCTGGTGGTCAGACTTGCAGTCGCTTCATGTAAAATACTGGTATTCAACTGCATCCGGTTAGACTGAAACCAGACCCTAACATAGTTGGGAAAAGGTTAGGCAGATTGATTGAGGTATCTTTGTTTCAATTGGTAGTTGTCAACGTGCATATTCATATGGGGAAATTTTTGCAACATTTCCGTCCGTAGGTACGACTTCACTGTAATGCTCATGACGCATAGCACGTTACAATTTCAAACATTCCTTGCATCAGATGCCGCAAAAGGATAACTTCTTATAACAAGCATTTGAACTTTATTAGTGTTACCTTGAGCCATAGGACTTACAAGCTATAGCGCGCTATATTTCTTTAGCATTCAAACAAATTTTCTCTTACAAAGAATTTCCATAGCTGGAGTGAATAAACAAGATTTTGAAGAAGGATCTATCACTAAGAAACTTCTCTTAAAAATAAACAAGACCTTTAAGCTGATTGAAACATGCTGAGTAATTTTCCGGGAAGGCAAGGATAAAACCGAAACGATCCTGTTACAAGACAAAAGTTTCTACAGATGATACAAAGAAAAAATCTGACATAGAGGAAGTTTAAGATAAGCTACCTAGTAGAAGTACCTACAGTAGAATGGAAACTGAATCCTAGAAAGGTACAGCCCATTGTGAGGTCATTACATAAGCACTGTCGGCTTTGTGCGAGCAATTGTTTAAAAAAATATGATTCACCCGCTTCCATAGAAAAATTCTGTAATGCGCATCATTGATGAATGTAACAGGGAAATGGTAGGAACGATGAAGTAATAAAATTAAGTGAGAGTACTAAACATAGTATTGATGGGGTGAACGGAAAAATGGGGAATGGCTAAAAGAAGATGAAGCAGTAAATACAAAAAAATTATTCTTTGATATAGGAGCAAGCTTTCACCAAGTCATACTTGGAAGTATTTAAATAGACAATTATGTATCGTGCATTTAATCATTTTTAACACACATGGAAGTTATTGTAGTATTAATGAACAAAAGCAATTTATGTAACACCCACGGCACAGTAATTGATGAGGCAACACACAGGGACACACAATTTCGGCCATAGACACCAGTTACAACACATTTACGTGTGTACGTGATTTTTAACAACTCTTTAATTGTCATTACAAACAAAAAGCTGGAGGATACAATTCTTACCAGACAACAAAAAACAATTATCAAAAATCGCATGCATGAGTATATTTAAACGACATACTAACTAACACAAAGATAATGCTATACAGATAAACTGAAAGTGTAGATAAAAATAAGTATAAATATAGCGCAGCCACATTGTTTTGTACAGAAAATGACTTATTCTGTTCACATAGATGCGGCTATAAAGCAAAAAGAGCTAATGCAATTAAGGGCAAGGTAGAGAACGACGTGAAAGTGCGCGATGCGGGAAATTAGAGAAAAATATCGGAGATCATTAAACTATTATATCGTATCGGTATATGTTTCCACCTACATTCGATAATATTCATCGTATCATACGTTCTCCATAAAAGGTGCTCTATCAAAACGCCTACGCGGTCATAGTGATTTAGCAAAAAATATATACTTTGAAGAAATATTTATTACCTTCAAGGATTTCTATCCTAAGTGGATTGGAATTCGATACGTCTGCAATGATTTCTAATGCAACCCAGCTTGTATTTTCTGCTATACCCTGATGGAGCTGAAACTAGCGGCGATAGGTATCAGTCGAACGCGGAAAACCCAGGGCCGAAACAATCGAGGGGCCCCAGTAAACATTTGTTGTTAAAATACCCTAAAAAATTGATTACGTCTGCATTACATCTTATTTTCGCATTATACTAATATTCAATGAACAATATCGATTGATAAGACGCAATTACAGATTTCGTCTCAATCGTTGTAATCGCTTTAACACTTAGAGGCATTTTATTCAATAAAAAAAATAGAAGGCATGTTCGAAGTTCATTGATTTTCCTCCTGAATCATTGCTATACATTTATTTATCGAAAAAAGGTTAGATCTCATAGAATCAACCTGTACAGAAATTGTTTAAGTATAATCATCATCTGCTGATGACATTCAGGAATACTTTATTCAATAAAAAAAATAGAAGGCATGTTCGAAGTTCATTGATTCTCCTCCTGAATCATTGCTATACATTTATTTATCGAAAAAAGGTTAGATCTCATAGAATCAACCTGTACAGAAATTGTTTAAGCTGAAGATATAACTGTCGGTATAAATTTTAAAAATTATAAAAAATTGGAAAACTGCTTCGAGATATACGGAACACAATTAAAACATAGTTAATAATTATTAGAATTGTCACAAATTTTATATCTTTGTTACTACTAAGAAGAATATTATAGTTTCAAACATGCCTTCTATTTTTTTTATTGAATAAAGTATTCCTGAATGTCATCAGCAGATGATGATTATACTTAAACAATTTCTGTACAGGTTGATTCTATGAGATCTAACCTTTTTTCGATAAATAAATGTATAGCAATGATTCAGGAGGAAAATCAATGAACTTCGAACATGCCTTCTATTTTTTTTGTTGAATAAAGTGTTCCTGAATGTCATCAGCAGATGATGATTATACTTAAACAATTTCTGTACAGGTTGATTCTATGAGATCTAACCTTTTTTCGATAAATAAATGTATAGCAATGATTCAGGAGGAGAATCAATGAACTTCGAACATGCCTTCTATTTTTTTTATTGAATAAAGTATTCCTGAATGTCATCAGCAAGTGATAATTATACTTAAACAATTTCTGTACAGGTTGATTCTATGAGATCTAACCTTTTTTCGATAAATAAATGTATAGCAATGATTCAGGGGAAGAATCAATGAACTTCGAACATGCCTTCTATTTTTTTTATTGAATAAAGTGTTCCTGAATGTCATCAGCAGATGATGATTATACTTAAACAATTTCTGTACAGGTTGATTCTATGAGATCTAACCTTTTTTCGATAAATAAATGTATAGCAATGATTCAGGGGAAGAATCAATGAACTTCGAACATGCCTTCTATTTTTTTTATTGAATAAAGTATTCCTGAATGTCATCAGCAAGTGATAATTATACTTAAACAATTTCTGTACAGGTTGATTCTATGAGATCTAACCTTTTTTCGATAAATAAATGTATAGCAATGATTCAGGGGAAGAATCAATGAACTTCGAACATGCCTTCTATTTTTTTTATTGAATAAAGCATTCCTGAATGTCATCAGCAAGTGATAATTATACTTAAACAATTTCTGTACAGGTTGATTCTATGAGATCTAACCTTTTTTCGATAAATAAATGTATAGCAATGATTCAGGGGAAGAATCAATGAACTTCAAACATGCCTTCTATTTTTTTTATTGAATAAAGTGTTCCTGAATGTCATCAGCAGATGATGATTATACTTAAACAATTTCTGTACAGGTTGATTCTATGAGATCTAACCTTTTTTCGATAAATAAATGTATAGCAATGATTCAGGAGGAGAATCAATGAACTTCGAACATGCCTTCTATTTTTTTTATTGAATAAAGTATTCCTGAATGTCATCAGCAAGTGATAATTATACTTAAACAATTTCTGTACAGGTTGATTCTATGAGATCTAACCTTTTTTCGATAAATAAATGTATAGCAATGATTCAGGGGAAGAATCAATGAACTTCGAACATGCCTTCTATTTTTTTTATTGAATAAAGTGTTCCTGAATGTCATCAGCAGATAATGATTATACTTAAACAATTTCTGTACAGGTTGATTCTATGAGATCTAACCTTTTTTCGATAAATAAATGTATAGCAATGATTCAGGGGAAGAATCAATGAACTTCGAACATGCCTTCTATTTTTTTTATTGAATAAAGTGTTCCTGAATGTCATCAGCAGATGATGATTATACTTAAACAATTTCTGTACAGGTTGATTCTATGAGATCTAACCTTTTTTCGATAAATAAATGTATAGCAATGATTCAGGAGGAGAATCAATGAACTTCGAACATGCCTTCTATTTTTTTTATTGAATAAAGTATTCCTGAATGTCATCAGCAAGTGATAATTATACTTAAACAATTTCTGTACAGGTTGATTCTATGAGATCTAACCTTTTTTCGATAAATAAATGTATAGCAATGATTCAGGGGAAGAATCAATGAACTTCGAACATGCCTTCTATTTTTTTTATTGAATAAAGTGTTCCTGAATGTCATCAGCAGATGATGATTATACTTAAACAATTTCTGTACAGGTTGATTCTATGAGATCTAACCTTTTTTCGATAAATAAATGTATAGCAATGATTCAGGAGGAGAATCAATGAACTTCGAACATGCCTTCTATTTTTTTTATTGAATAAAATCCCTCTAAGTGTTAAAGCGATTACAACGATTGAGACGAAATCTGTAATTGCGTCTTATCAATCGATATTGTTCATTGAATATTAGTATAATGCGAAAATAAGATGTAATGCAGACGTAATCAATTTTTTAGGGTATTTTAACAACAAATGTTTACTGGGGCCCCTCGATTGTTTCGGCCCTGGGTTTTCCGCGTTCGACTGATACCTATCGCCGCTAGTTTCAGCTCCATGTTTGAAGAGGGCAATACATATAAACTCTGCAAGCAAATAAATCATCGTAAAATTTTGTAAAGGAAAAAACTTTTCACGTTAAAAAGTTAACCATACGTTCACGTTGCTTGTGCCTTAACATGACTTATTCGACGAAAGCGAGGAGAATTGATAACGAATACTTTATTCAAATGCTTCATTGTTTTGTTTAAACTGTCCTACATAAATTACGAGAATTCTTAAGACACTTACATGTAACGTTTGAAAAGATGAACTAGCATCAGAGGCATCATCTACGATGTCAAATGTTACAAAAAAGTCCCCTATATTATGGTGGCATTCACATATCAGTGGATTCTTGCCCCCGGCTCGTGTGGGACAGAGAAAAGAAAGTGCAGGTAGGCAGTAGCGTCGGTTGAGTCGAGCGAGATTTATTAGATCGTAACTGGTGGGGTCGGCAACACCCGGTGCACTGTCGTCGCGCATTCGCCACACGAAAAAAAAAAATAAAACATGGTCCAAGCGTGTTGTGTACATTTATTAATGTTTGATAGTAATTTTTAATTTGAATTTGAAACAAGATATTATTACCATGAAGACTGAAAAGGGAAATCACTTCTTCAAAATAAGGCATAAAATACGGACAAGCGAGGACAATACACACAAAGTTAAATTACTTGACATTAAATACAGGAAAATATAAAGTTTACAACGGCAAAATAAACTATGTGCTGACATTGGTTAAATTTGATTTCAAGTCCAGCTTACGTCGAATGGGAAAACACATAAGTGGACTAAAACCCAGGATATGAATAAAAACCCAGAAATCAATCTTGAATCTTGATTTGAACTCATTTTATTTATTCAAGGTCTATCATCAATCGACTTAGGTTGTCTATGATGGAAAAAGTTTAAATGTCAAAAGTGGTGGTGTTGTCAACGCGTTTACTGCAGTTTTTATTACATCATAGTAAAGTAATTAGGCGATATCAGCAATAAGAGGTAGTAACACCGATATTAGCTGTTTCGACTTTATATTACGTCACATTTAATAATGCTGAAATTAATATTTCGCTCATCATTACGCAGTATTGAACAGTAACACGTATTCTAATATTTTATCAGATAATGTAGCCATATTTCCGAATGAGTTTAACTTTACTGTCTTTGTTTTATTAAGTAGCGCTTTATATCTTTAGTGGATTGTCGTGCAAGTGAGAGTATCTATATTATAGTTGCTAAGCTTTTTGTGTCTAGTATTTGAATGCGATTGATACGATCAATAGTTGCCAAATCTTCTAGACTTAAAGTGATCGCCTTGAGGTTTAAAAGGCAACACAGAACAAAAGAAAACAGTCGCATTAATACAGTCGTCGCAAATCTTTCTGTTCGCCAATTACCTTGAATAAACAACAGAACGCAACCAACACTGAGATAACACAGACTGACGGCTGTAATATTCAGAATGCAATGAGAGATACATATTATTATGAATCAGGTTTTAAAACAAAACTTTGGATCGAAAGGATTCTGGGCAAAGGGCAATTTTGGTGCAAAAACACGTAGCGTGTAACGTCTTTTCGATAATACGATTGTGAACGAACGTGTTTCACACTATAACTAGTCCAGGTTTTATGAATCCTTGGCTAGTTTACACACTTTTCTTGTTTTGTGTTTATAGGTTTTCATTTAGTGAGCTCTTGAAATTTTCGACACCCCACCAAGTGAAATCAGCGTGATATTTTGTAATCCAAAGAGACGAGTTGATTTTCTTTAAGGTTGGCAAGCAGTTGGCCAAAAATGTTTCCAAAAAATACTCTGTTCCTTATTATAAGTTCTTGGCTACTCGTCTTTTGTTACAAATTTATATATACCTAGTTTCAGATTCTCAAAAGCTTTGTTCGTGAGTCAAACCTCTGCAATTTACCTTTATGCTTTACGTATTCTTCTTATATTAGTAGGTCGTAAAGTAACTTATTGCAAAGGGCGAAGGGTAACATTGTTACCTCAAGTGTCCTCTGAACGTTCTTGTTATTCCGGAGGATGGTTTCAGGCATTCGCCTCGATTCAGAAGAATTCTACAGTCAAACATTTTGATATAGGTACATAAATTGAGTTAAGTTGCTCCAAATTAGTTCATGTTGCATACTATACCATCCTGGTTATTCCATCGATCGTTGCAATATATGTGAATTGTTTCAATTACATTAGCATGTTTAACCTATTAGTTTTGTCAAGATACAACTGTTTTATCGAACAGGAAAAAGCATTTTCCTTGTGTAACTCAATCTATTACAATTCAGTTACATATTTTTCATAAATTGGGCACTAGATATTACTCGCATCTTTTGTCTTGTACACAAATTTAGACGGCGAGTCATCACTAGTCAAGCTATAGCGTCTAAAATGACGGCTATGGTCTACGTCATCCGTTTCCTCTCCATACGTACGTAGCAGTACATGACGCAATTGGCTTTTTCAATGTCTTATCTACAGCGAGGTATGTTGTCATTCGTCGAGTGTTCGTCGAGCTGCGCGCACGCCGCTCACCGCGCGATTTATTTTTGTTTCACTTGTGTCTTTTTGCTTTTTTATAGTCGTCGAGGACAAAGTGACGAATTGCGCGCCTGTATTGTGCCAGTGTTTTGAACTTTGTGACATTGGAGTTACCATTTTTACAGTGATCAGATCTCAGTGGATTGCCGATCATGTTTATGTCAGGGTTCCTCATCATTTCCCCTGATTTATTTAGGTAGGTGTTGACGAAATGCATTTCAAGTTGTTTTTTATCTTCAAAACCTGTTCGCTAATATCTGTTGTAGTTTTGATGTGATTGCGAATGGAGAGCGGATTATAACAAGTTGTGAACCTGATTGGCCCGTTCGGACTTCGATGCATTGTTCTCCGATTGACCTAGTACTTGTTATTATGAAATAATTAGGGCTTCTCCTTGACTCGTTCACATTCCGTCACAGTTTTATTAATAATAATGTCTTTGTGATTAATGACTTACTGCGTAGCATTTTAAAACTTAGGGGATTCCACTATCCAATTAATTATTTTACCAGTTACTTTTCGGCTGTTCTAATTTCGTGCCCATCACTAAAATTTACGTATCGCTAATATATGCTAATGTGTCCGCGTTTTTGTTACAGAATGACGCCGCAAGAAGAGCGCGAGAGCTCACGCGGCGCGGAGATCGCCGACGCCTTCGAGGACGACATGTTCGGGCCGCCGCGCACCGAGCCCGCAGCTAGGCCCAAGCTCTC
This sequence comes from Luperina testacea, assembly GCA_927399505.1. Classification (NCBI taxonomy): domain Eukaryota; kingdom Metazoa; phylum Arthropoda; class Insecta; order Lepidoptera; family Noctuidae; genus Luperina; species Luperina testacea. Next base: position 6,900,763 of record OV656768.1, on the reverse strand, counting down.
CATGATCTCGGCGCGAATCCGTGCTAACGAGGAACGAAAGCGGGTCATTGAGATCTGCTCGCAGAAATTAGAGAACATCGAGGACCCCGCGCGCGACTTGAGGCGCTCAGTGTGCATTAACAACACATACTGTCGACTGAGCGAGGAGGCGCGTCGGGAGAAGGAGGCGAGACGACGCCGGGCGAGAGAAGAGTGCGATGACTCCTGGGTCGGGAAGAAAGCGAGGCGAGAGGTTGAGGATGAGTGCCTGGCGCTGCTGGATGCCATCCCCGAGCTGGGTGACGCCAACCTGGGCTGCGCACAGCTGGCGCGGCAGCAGATGCCCCGCCAAGACGTGCCCCTGCTGCCCCCTGGACTCCTGACTGTTCTGGACTCATGACCGCGCCGCCCTGCGCACCTCCACAACTCATAAGCGAACACAGACGTGTTCGCGTGCTCTTGATGTGAGCCGGCCGCGTGCCGCGCGAGGAGTCGGCTCCGGCCCGGTCCGAGCCGCTGGCGCTCCACCGCGGCTCGAGAATCTCTGGACTATTGATTCGTGTTTAATTTACGTTACCCGGAACGGACTGTCGACGATTAGCCAATTCTTTATTGTTAAGAAGAGTACTTACTTTGTTAGCGTGTTTTTTTATTATTTAGTGAAAGTTGCTCAGGCGCTGCCGACGGGCGCGGTCCAATTAGTGTTCAACGATTAATTTTTATCGAACAGAGGACTCTGAGTGTACGTTGTCGCTACAGTGACGCGCTCACTAGTGGTGCAAGTTTAACGGTTCACGAATGAGGCATAGTCTTAAGCGATAATTATTATGTTATATTATTGTACTGTAAAGTAAGTAGTGATTAAGAGATAGTGCAAAACGACTGGGAACGGTTGCGTAGACGAGCGGTAACAAAACTTCCACGCTTATTTAGTTTTATTTGAATAGTATTATTTAGTGCTGCCTTTGTGAGATCGGTTGATGTTACTGGATAGAGTGAAAACTTGTTCTCGATGCACACACACGTCTGTGATTGGAATAATAAGGATTATGCTGTTAGCAAGTTAAAGACAAGTATTAATGTAGTATTTTCCAATTCGAATCTAATTGCTAACATTACTAATAGTCAGTAAGATAATAAAGGAAAATTTGTGACGTATGTGTGTGTGTCATCGGTAACTCTTGACGGCATTTTAGTTTCCTTATCAATTCCAGCGCGTGTCGACGTTGAGGAAACATTCGGCCAACATTGGCGGCCAACGTCCAACGTTTGCTCGCGCCTCACATTTTGCTAACAAGTCCGAGAGTTACTTTGAACGAGTTTTGTTGTACTTTATCGCTTTAAGTTTTATTTAAACGTTTTTTTTTTGTTTTGTACATTTTAATGTTACCTTATTGCATATGTCACCATTTTAAGCTTTGTTACCATTATATGATATCTAATTGGGTTGAATCTGGGTTTTAGAGAACTATCGTGTCATTGTTAATTTATTGTGTAATTCAAGATAGAATCTACGTTTTCCTCTTATAAGCGTTGTTAATTTAATTTTAAAATAATATGAAGAAATAATATAATATTTTTAATATTATTATCAGACTCGCAAAGTCGCAACAACTGTTGCTCAATTTAAAACAACGTTTATAAGTTGGGGGATTGTGTGTAATAAAAAGCGTTACTTATCAGACGGTTGTGCAATAAGTTTGAAAGCAATCAGTCGTTCGATTGTGCAATTGATCCACGGAACAAGCGAGTTCCTTTTCTTTTGAAATCTTAATTGTCGCAAAATATATCGCTAGTAGCCCGTTTCGCCCCCTCTGAATAGTAAATAGGTAGGGGAGGCGCGGGGCGAGAGGCCCGGGGAGGCGCGGGATGGGGGGGGGGCGGGCGCCTTGCGCGGTCGCGTGGTGTGGGTCTCCGCACCGTTCCCAGCACTCCTGTGATATTAGCCTAGCCTGTGTGTCGTATTTGTGCTAGTTTCCCCAACCGACTTGTTTGGATATTGTGCTTGTAAAAAGCTTGAAAAAATTTAATTCCTTTTCTATATCGGCCATTTTATACGGATTAACCGAATTTTAAATGTCGTTTACCCGACGGTAGGATCGCATTTAGAGTTTCGATCACCATTTGTGACGAGTAGATGATTTTGTTTGTTTCCATCATTTGGTATGTTGTATGTAATGTTGAATAATCATTATTGTATTATAAAATTTATAAAGTTAGGCGCTTGTACACTTAGCTGTTGGCCCTTATTAGGGGATAATGATGAAAGTCTACAAAAATGAAGTTCATACAAATGATTAGTGCTCTAATAAATTTTGGTCACTAGTTGTTAATTTGAATTTGCAAGCAAAATTATACTTTATAATAAATTGAACGTAAAAACGCACATATTAACAAATAAGTAGATTTTTCAATGTACCTCCTACTGTAAAACGGCCACGTTTGTGAGCGCACGGAGTTCTGAAATCAGACTGAGAGTTAGTCGTGTCGAAAAGTTCATAAATGTAAATGAAGTTTTGTATCAACGAACTCAATTGTCCTATAACGGGTTTTTATTTTCTAATATGCCAATCGACCAAGAATTGTTTTGAACGATGTGCTTTCCAACATTCCTATCTCTTTGTCATTAACGCCAACAAGTCACAGTAGAAGTAAGGAGAATGATTGTACTCGTACCTCGTTCAGACGTGGTTACTCCATGGACGATGTGAGATTCTTAGACAGTAAATAATATAATACCGAACCTCTAGCTTAAGTCATTCAGGCGTGTTGATCGGAAAATGTAAGCAAAGAAAAGGACGTAGCAGACTATCAGATTATTGAATCAAACTCGTGTTCATCTCACTCGCGCATTGCATGAGCGAGCGGGACAAAAGACAAAACGAGGCGATGTGTTAAAAGAAATATTGTAATATTGTATCGATAATACTCCAAAGCAATTTAATAATTTTATTGGTTCCGTGTGAGCTTGAGATCTATAAACTTAATAGTTCAGCTTATTTGGCATTATATTTACTACTTGGCACTCCTGCATATTGTAATAATAATAGATTCCCCGAGTCGTTTTCAATATCAAACCATTGGTGAGTCAGAGAATCAGTTGAAATGATTGAGTCATTCTTATTCAGGCCGAAACATTCACATAGAATGAACAGTACATTTTGTACGGACATATTAATTTGGACTAAAATCACTTTATAAATAGAAACGAAACGAACTTATGAGTGGGTGATACCGTAGAAACCGTAATAGATGAATATGACGTATGAGAAAGGGTTGATGTAACAGTTGATCACACATCAGGAATAGATGTGAGTAACACACTCTACGTGCAGATTATTTAAGAATTACTGACTTGCTAATGTCGTGTAATATCTACATAAATACAAAACTCTACACAAATGATGTTTTTGATCCGTTATTATATATTAGTAATCAAGCTTGCACAAAGCCATATTTAGCTAATTATACAAAATATTCCTCATAATGTTAATGAAATTAGAATAATTTCTGCAGATTCTTTCGCTGAAAAGATTTTCCCGTACGAAGTTGAAATGGACGTACTAAGTAAGAATCGGTTTATGATTTTCATGAATGGATGTGAAACAGTTCTCAGAAATTATTTTATTTCGATTTTGTTTGAGGTTAAATTCAGAGAAGATTTTAAATATTGAATGTATTAGGAGTACCTAATATTATGAATGATGTAAACATGTTTGAAACGAGGCGAGGTACTATATACTTGTTTGTTTGTGAAATAGTAAATTTAAGAGAACGTTTTGTAAATGTTATCATAATTTTATTATTGTGACTAGCTGCTATTTTATAAATGTTTCCTGTCTTAAGCTAAGAGATTGTCAATAAATAAATATTAAATATGAACAACTATACATTTTATTGTGTGCCTATATTGAACAGATAACCCTAAATGACGTTAACTGACAAATAATTTCGACAAAAGTCCTTTGTGCAAGACTTGATAAAACAAACGAAATGACGTCAATATACCAAGAAAAACCACAAAGAACAAAAATTTTTGTATCTACAGGTACTAGCAAACTGCGCATAGAGATATACATATAATAATACAAACTTCAATATTATCCCTATACAGTTAATTAAAACGGAATTTAATGATAAGCTGTCTGCTAAACAAAATACGATCGATCCCTCTTCCACAGAGGAATATAATTAAAACTATGCATTTGTGGTAAATCGCCGTCTGGCCCACGATTTTATAAAACAGGAAAGATCACTTTCAGAAGTGGAAGTAATGTAACTCTTAGGGGCTGTCCATCAATCACGTGAGGCTCAAAGGGGTGAAGGGGTCCATAAAAAATCACGAAATATCACAAGGGGGGGGAGGGGGGTGTAGTAATATATCACGTGTATTTATTTTTTCGTCAAACGCGTACAAAATCGAAAACTGCTTGTAGTGTGACTTTGTGTACTAAAAAATACACGTGATTAAGGGGGGGGGGAGTTAGTCGTAAACCTCACCATGAATCACCAAGAGGGAGGAGGGGTTAAAAAATGCAAAAAAAAAACATCACGTGATTAATGGACGGCCCCTTAGGTACTTCATATCTTCCATCGGCACTGATATATAATAATAATAATAAACATTTATTTCAGAAAAATATCTATATTTTAACACACACATTTATTACAAAATAAAACAAACGAAACAAAAACAACACACACAAAATAAAAGCAGTTAAAAACACAAAACAAAAATAAATACAGTTACACATATTAGGACCGGGAGGAACTGTCCACTGCTCACAGTGCAGCGGTGCTATCCTGTAAAAATCTCACCGTGAAAACTTAGGTGAAGTGAGCGTGGAGTGAGCTGTCAATTCCTAGCAAAAACAAACTCACTTCACCTAAGTTTTCACGGTGAGATTTTTACAGAATCGACCGGCAGTCGGACTAGCACACGAAAGGTTCCGTACCACAAGGCAAAAACGCTGAAAAAAAAACACGTTTGTTGTATATATTTTATTCTGTTTTTAGTCATTATTGTTATAGCGGCAACAGAAATACGTCATCTGTGAAAATTTCAACTGTCTAGATATCACGGTTCATGAGATATAGCCTGGTGACAGACAGACAGACGGACAGTGGAGTCTTTGTAATAGAGTCCCATTTTACCCTTTGGGTACGGAACAATATTTTATTAAAGATTACCATTTTAATATAATTATATATCGATATAATTATATTATCGATATAATTATTTATTCATAGTTAGCGAAACTCTACAGCCATGATGGGTATCGACCCATCATGGGTGTGGAGTTTCGCTAAATATGAATAAATGGTAATTTGTCGAGACTATTTTAATGCATCCCATATTTACACGGCTACCTGCTACATTTCTTCATAAATAGCCACAAAGTATGCACAAGACGTAATACATAAAGTAAACAACTCTATTTACCAACATGTTAGAAAAATAGTCGCTTCACACATGCATGACTTAGGGCATTGGGCATAAGATTTCCACATGCTGCTGGCACACACACATATATATGTACATATACGTCTTGCGAAATAGCGTTTACGTTTAAAATAACACGTAGAAAAATAGTTGAAGAAGCAACAGAATTTATCGATGCAGTGGGAGGTAATGTTTTGGGTTGCTGGCGCCATCTAGTTGGAGTTTCAGTAAACTCGAACTTGAGAGTTGTAAACGTGGCTAAAGAATGGCCCTCATTACTTATTATAAAGTTAGTATTTATAGTTAAATGCGATTAGGAAAATAATCCCTTTATTTATAAACGTTGCTTATAAGGGTTCCTATGTAAATAAATAGAAAAAATAATATGACAAAATGGTCAGATTAACCCCTTAAAGGTTATGACGATCATCAACCTACAAAAAAAAAAACAATATTAGGATTATTATGATAATATCAATCTAGTATGATCAAGAACCATTGGAAGATGCATATTAATGAATCAAGCGCAATACACAGTGTCAATATATGGTGGTCTAAGCTTACTGCATGATTAATTTAAGGAAGCTCTAATACCGGAGTCTGAATGGTATAGATTTCAACCCTGGCATGCTTTAACAAGGTTGATCTGAGATCGAGCTACGTTATAGTCTATGGTAGAGGTACAAAGGTGAAGGAAAGTGCTCGCAGGTAAGTTTCGGATGGATAGCCGTATTTAATGGCAGATTTAAGAATTACGGCTCCTACAAACAGGCGCGACGCGCGACGCGAATCGCGCGCGACACAAAGGCACCGCTCGTTGCGCGACTTGCGGTGCCTTTGTGTCGCGTGTCGTGTCGCGCCTGTTTGAAGGAGCCTTTATTGTATTGTAATGGACTGCAATAGACGTACATGTTTATTTTATTTAAACAATATTAATTGAAGTAGATGTAACTAGGTATAGTATTGTTTTGGAAATTCATGGAGTATCAATTGACTCGTAGAATTAACTTTTTTAATTTTTTTTATTGCTTACTGTAATGCTCCTGACCTCGATCACGCCTGGTGGAAAGCTATATAACATTATATACAGGGTGTTATTGAATTAACGCAAAACCTCTTAAGGGGTCATTGTACACATCATTATGAACAATTTTTACTATGGAAACAAACCTGAAATCGCAAAACAAAAAAAAAATCAGCTGTTCCCTACATTTTGACGAGTTATGCGAACATAAAGTTGTTCATAATGTTGAGTACAATGACCCTTTAAGAGGTTTTGCGTTAATTCAATAACACAGAGTACAATTTTTTTTTCTTTCTACATTTTTGAAATTTTTTTTGGGCATTTAGTCATTCCTTTTATTCTGGGATATATATTATTACGATAAAACAGTAGCGTAGGGTTAATTTTTGTAAGATGTAAGCCGGAGTAGATATCTTTAATATGATTATATTATTATTACTAGCTTCTGCCCGCGACTTCGTCCGCGTGAAATTTCTTGTTACTCCGACCTACCCCTAGGGTTGCCAACCGTACTCTAAAATAGAGTATTGTCCTCTATATCATGTAGGCGTACTCTATAATCTATAACACTAATAGAGTACGCTAAAATACTCTTTTTTACACAATGTTTACTTAACTAGTGCCAGTCTGTAATAATATGCAAAAACCCATAATCAGAATAAAAAAGTCTACTATTTACCGTTTAATTTAATCATTTATAACAAATTATAGAAGGAAAACTTAATTTACAAAGACTAAACATAGGTCATGGACAGTTTATATTCAGAAGTAATAATTTTAAAAGAACTCCAAGCCGATTTGTTTAATAACACAGATTTTATGCAAAAACCACTGCAATAAAACGGCAATTTATTTTTAAAAATGTCCTGAAGAATTTGATTGTTTAAAAAATGATTAGCTATATGTATACTCTCTGTTCAAGCCACTTCAGCATTTATTGAAAGAGTCTTTTCGGTCATGAATGTTAACTGGCAAGAAGAGAGAAAAAGAGCTTCATTGAAACTGATCAAAAATGAGCTCTTGATATATACATATATAAATTTAGAGTTGGAATGTTTGGACTCATACAATTCCTTTAAGAACAATGAAAAATTGTTGTGCTGCAAAAAGTACAAAAAATACCTTTTTAAAAGTATAAAATAAATGATACTCTTTTTTGTAAGTCCGTACTCTTTATTTACCTCCTTTAAAATCAGATATACTCTATTTCTTCTAAAAAAAGTTGGCAACCCTACCTACCCCGTCGCATCGCATGGCCTGCCCGCGCTATTACTTCGTATTCGCTTAGCGTTCTTTCTGACTTTTTTTCTTTTTGCTCGGCTCCTAAAGGTCATAGCGTGATGTTAAATAGCCTATAGCCTTCCTCAAGAATTGGGCTATCAAACGCAAAAAGAATTTTTCAAATCCGACTGGTAGTTCCAGAGATTAGCGCGTTCAACCAAACAAACAAACAAACTCTTCAGCTTTATGAGTTTATAATATTAGTATAGATTTGTATATAGAATACGGACTGTGCCATTTTTGAAAGGGAAGCCGGTAGAAAGCGAGTTGTATGAAACCTTCGTCAGTGCGATCTCGTAAAACCTTCCAGCACTTACATCGCTATTAATTACGATATTTTTTTTTCCTTCGTCCCACCCCGTCCAGAGATTAGCGCTTTCAAACAAACTCTTCAGCATTATTATTAATATTAGTATAGATATACTATTGTGAGAAAGTGACTAATAAAATAGCTATCCTAGAATTATGTACTTCAAAGAATACTGGAGTTAATAATATTCTAATAATAAACATCAACTCTTGTACATTTTTTCTCCTGCTCGTTCTAGTTACCGTGTTTCATGTAGGCATTGAAAAGGTACCGATGGAACACGGTTTGCATGTGGGCAAAAGATTCTCATCTACCGCGCATGGAGTGCCGTGGTAAAGTATACTGTTATGAGTCTTATCAAAAATCTCATACAAGTTATTGTGTGATGCGTGTCTGGTTACCTACATGTGGCATGTTATGGAATGGGTCATGTATGAAAATATTAAATTGTCTCGATTTTTTTTCTGCACTTATGAATAAGCTAATACTATCTACAAAAAAAGTATCAGATTTATCTGATTAGTATTTCCAGAGAAATAAATTAAATTCTGTTAGAGGCGGCCATCGACAGTAACCCACGGATTTTTATTCAATTTCCTTAGCCTACTCAATTAAAAAGTAAAAACTGTAGATCAGAGACTGTTGTCAATTTGTCATAACATAACCTCACTTTTCACCTCTTGCTTTGTGTTTGTTTGCGATTTTATGGATATATCTTTACGATTACGATACGATTTATCTTTATTTTATTCAAAGCGTGAGGGTCGTCGTAATGATATATCCATAAAATCGCAAACAAACACAAAGCAAGAGGTGAAAAGTGAGGTTATGTTATGACAAATTGACAACAGTCTCTGATCTACAGTTTTTACTTTTTAATTGAGTAGGCTAAGGAAATTGAATAAAAATCCGTGGGTTACTGTCGATGGCCGCCTCTAACAGAATTTAATTTATTTCTCTGGAAATACTAATCAGATAAATCTGATACTTTTTTTGTAGATAGTATTAGCTTATTCATAAGTGCAGAAAAAAAATCGAGACAATTTAATATTTTCATACATGGCCCATTGTTGAAATCTTAAAAAATATAAGGCGGGCCCTTCAGGCATTAATTGGAGATTAAAGGCTCCAAACAGGCGCGACGGGCGACGCGAATCGCGCGCGACACAAAGGCACCGCTCGTTGCGCGACTTGCGGAGCCTTTGTGTCGCGTGTCGCGTCGCGCCTGTGTGTACGAACCTTAAGGCGAATAGGCAGGAACCATTATCATCTGCCTAGCTTTTTCCCAACTATGTTGGGGTCGGCTTCCAGTCTAACCGGTTGCAGCTGAATACCAGTATTTTACATGGAGCGACTGCCTACCTGAACTCCACAACCCAGTTATTGGGTAATACAATACCCCTTGGTAAGACTGGTAGTCAGACTTTCGGGCTCCTGACGGCCCGTAACGACTGTCAAAGATCCATGAATGACAGCCAGGACGAACGGCTTAACATGCTTTCCGAGGCACGGAGGGGTCTTGGTATGTAAAATGGTCACCCATCCACGGACCAACCGCGGGAAGCGTAGCTTAACTTGATAGATCGAACCGTGCGTCTGTTATTTTTTAGCCACAAGCCCCTCGAATAGGCAGGAGTATGAGCATCTTATCCAAATCTTATACAGCCTATCACACCAGGGCTCTATACCACAAAACTATACAAGTCTACAATTCTACAAAATTGTTAAATTGTAGAAAATATAGGGTTGAAGAAGCTCAGCATGTTGTTTGACTGTTCACTGGAAGATAGATGGTCACGCCTGCTGTGCTGTCAGTCTTGTTGAGGAACTTTTTTCAAACCAGATTGGGCACAGGGAATGAAGGGACAATAGAGCAAGTGCAGCGTCACCCCAAAGTGAATTGAGAGCTATGTTGATGGCAGTAAGTTTGTTAATTCAATTTAGCTAGACTCAACTTCCGTTAGACGGAAGAAAAAGACAGATTTATTGCGTAATACGCTCTTACTGGTAATAGCTTCCATGTTGAATATTGCACTATGTTCTTAAAATCTGACATTTCAACAAAGCACGTAAAGACGCCAGCACATCAAGATACCCGAAACTGTCAAATTTGCCCAATCAACTTTGAACCTTATGCTTTAGCGATAAAGTTGAAAATCTATTAAAGAAGTTTGACAGATTGTAGTAGCTTGATGTGCTGGCGTCTGTACATACGTACTTAATCAGCCTATAATATATCCACTGCTGGGACTCAGGACTCCTCTTTGTGAGAGATAGAGTAGGCCTTAATTCACCACGCGGGCCCAGTGCGAGTTGGCGGCTGTCATATGTCTTCGATTTTTTTATTGTTTTAGGACATGCCGGTTTCCTCACGATGTTTTCCTTCACCGTTTTGAGAGCAATGGTGATGAAATACACAAAGTACAGTGCCTGCGGACGACATTGTAGTGCGGTTAGAACCTGGATGAGGCTGGCACAGGGGAACAGAGAATGGCACTTGAAAAGAGACGCTTATGCTCAGCAGTGGGTAAAGTCGGGCTGATGATGATGATGATGATAATGAAAGTTCCTGCGTGGGTTCGCCGTTACCACTGGCCCACCACTGCCCTCAACAAAGCACGTACAGTACCCGGCGATAAATATTGCACATCGACCTTTGGAAAGAGACAATCGGCTAATTTCGGCTTCGTAGAGCGTTATCTCTGTCGCACGAAATACAAACAGTCCGGTATCTATTAGGAGCTGTTAAAACAATTATGATTTGCTTCTTTTGATAATTATTTTTATTCTTTGTATAAAATGGTTTTGTGTAAAAAGGTCGATGTGCAATATTTGTTGCCGGGTAATGAAAATTGCTACTTAGGTAATGAAAATTGCTAAACTGCCAAATTGAAAACTATTACGTGTTTATAAAAAGTCTAAAGTCTTTATTAAACACCTTCTAAAGACTGTCCATAGGGACATGGGTCCAACACGCAGAGGCCATTTGGACAGTTTTTAAAGTAGGTTTTATTATATTGCTTTTTCATGTAACTCGGAAAACTAGCACTTTTATTCAGGATAGTTTTCATTATAAAACGTCTCTTTTTGGTATAATTTTGTACGAGCTAAATATTAACGTGAACAAAATCTCTGGCATTGTTGGTTCAGTGTGTCATTGCATTTGAGTAACGACTACGGTAGGTATTTCAGTAAATTATTAATATAACATGATTGCAAGTTACACATTGTTAAAATAAAAGTATTGCTCTTACTGTTATCAGCCAAAGGAATCCCCGATACATCTGTTTTGTATGACAACACAAAACCCCAGAACATAGAACAAATATGAAGAAAATAAATGATACATTATGATTAACACATCTATATATCTATACATATTATGAATTGAAATCGCTTTTAGAGTCTGTTCTTCTAAACTCCGCAAAGAAGCAAAGCGAGCCCATCTTCGACACAAGTGATCCGAACGCACTTACACATGACAAGAGCGAGCGAAGCGAGCTCTATCTCAAGTGAAGCGCGAGCACAGTTTCGTGCCGAGCTAGCAAAGCGGAGCCAATGACGCGTCGACTGAGCAGAGCGTACTTACTTAAGTGAGCGACGCGAAAATAGCATAAAAGAAACCCATTTATATCGTTAAATGTAGCCCAAGCCTTATATATTTTTGTACAAGACAGTTAAAAACTATGTAACGCTCCCGATAATAGTTATTATTCGCATTTTGTGGCATTAAACACAAACTTTTTTACAATACGACGAGTTTAGAGGCAGTTCAGATCGTGTCCCAGTAATCGTCAAAATTTTGCGTCACGTTGGAATTTTTAGGAACCAATCGATGTCACGTTCGAAAGAAAATACTTTTATGATAAAAGTGTTTAAAACTTCAAGTTATATCATTAGCAAAATAACTTAACTAATCATTAAACAATCAGACCTACCGTAGACCCCACTGAAGGTTCATAAATCAAAACACAAAACTACCGTGTGCTGAGTATGACATAGCAGCTAAACTTGCAAAAAAATTAAAAAATTGTGGGACATATTTTTCAAATAAGATATCTCAGTCACCATTATTCGTGTAGTTAAAACTCAGTGTTGTTATTTTAATTGTGCATTATGGTACCAAATGTTGCCATTAAAATCGGCTTGTTTTTAGACAATTTGACGACTTCTGGATCACTGACGACTTCACCCGCGTTTACCTTAATGGTCCCACTGCTGGGACACAGAACTGCTCCTTGTGAGAGGGAAATAAATGAATTAATATCATTTAATTTTCTTTATGACCAAAGCCTTTAGTCCTAACTTTGACTGCCATTTACAAGGGCACAATGCTTGTCATGTTTAGTTTTCAGACGGGAGGCGGTAACTTCGCAAGTTGGCAACACTACACAACACGAGACAGCCTGTTAGACCAGTGGACGAGGGATATGGGATAACCTGGTTTCTTAACTGACCGATACTAGTCAGAACTTCCTTTAGCGACGTAATAGTCCTCTACACAACGTTAAACTTAGCCTTTTATAGCCCATAGCAACATACAGGGTGGCACGTGGCAGTGACTTCGAAGCGCAAACTGAAATTGTGAATTCAGCACATGATTCCAGACCCCCTAGATTAAAAATTTTTCGTAGGTTATCAAAAAAATTAAAATAGAAATGTATACCTGTGCGGTCAATATCTATGGAACAGCAATTTTTTTTAAATATCTTACGATAACTTTCTACGCACTCACACACACGTATAGTAGAAGATTGATTATAATGTACAATTTGTAACTGAATTAAGGGGCTTACATGACCTAAAGCGCGGTCACTGTCGGACCATAGAAAAGAAAGAGAAGCGCGATGACACAACGCTGGTAATTTATTGCAAAATATGAAGCAATTATCTATTTACAAAAAAAATCTATTGTTTGAACTAAAAAATTAAAACACTAGCGCAGCTTTAGTATGTTGCTTGTAGAATAATCTGACAAAAAATAAATCAATCAGAATTATGTAAGGTTTATTGTAAAAAGAAAGTTTTTAAGTATCAAATTAGTTGTATTATTATTATTGTTTTCAACACACTATCTAGCATAATATCCTGAAGAATATCATATATTTTTCTGATTTTATTTACTGTAGTCGATCATATACTTTTATTGCTTCTAAAACTTGCGTTTTTTTGCGTTTAGGTCCTGTACTCCCTTAATGCACATTAATAAGTAGTTTGTTGTCTGTGGATCGGTGAAATGGATGAAAAGGACAACTTAAAGACTGACAAAGCTAGCAGGTAGGTACCTACTGTCACTGTGCTGAAATGAAAACGCTTAAGGAAAATAGTAAATAATTATTTGACATTGAACAAGTTTTAAACACGAATTCTATTTTATTAGGTAGATACAAATTACTTTTTGGCGACAGTTTCGTTGATCCGCAAGCGCCACTGTTGAGCATGAAGTACTGGGTTGGATTCCCAGATACGGATGTTGTGTTATTGGGTTTTTTATTTAGGATTTTTTCAGTATCAGCCGGCAGATTTATGGTCGGTTGATGCCAATAGGATCGCTCCCTATTAAGGCTCCTGCAAACAGGCGCGACGCGCGACACAAAGGCACCGCTCGTTGCGCGACTTGCGGTGCCTTTGTGCCGCGCGCGATTTTATCGCGTGTCGCGCCCGTTTGAAGGAGCCTTTACATGGGACTTGAACGTGGTTACGTTCAAGTCCCATATGTAATAGGGGGCGATCCGAGTCGGGGGGAAATAAATGTCTGTACTATTTATTATACAAGGTCAAATTGAATTAGTTAGCGAAACTCCGTAGACGTGATGTTTACATAAACATGATCAAACAAAATATAAATTAATTTGATGAGTTATTTTTTTGGAGTCGGTGACGCAAAAAAAGATTTTTTTTTTATCGTTTTTAGAACTTTTATTATCGTTTTTAGATATCGATTTCCAACACGTCTGCGGAGTTTTGCAAGCTAATTGCCTGCCTAACCCTTCGGGGATTACAGACGTGATTTTATATATTATGTTATGTACAGACGCCAGCACGTCAAGCTACTACAATCTGTCAAACTTTAATAGATTTTCAACTTTATTGCCAAATTGCTTTATTGGTTCAAGGTTGTTTAAGAAAATTTGACAGTTTCGGGTAGCTTCATGTGCTGGCGCCTGTACTTATTGGTTTGCATTATACCGAATCACCGTATGGAGAACTTTTACTTAATATTAATGGAGGAAACGCTGCTATTATTACGGAGATACTCACTGACCAGCCGGTCGATTCTGTAAAAATCTCACCGTGAAAGTTTAGGTGAAGTGAGTTTGTTTTTGCTAGGAATTGACACTACTGACAGCTCACTCCACGCTCACTTCACCTAAGTTTTCACGGTGAGATAGTTACAGAATCTCCCTGCAGTATACAACTATTAAAATCAACTAAAACAACATAGCAAGATACTCATTGCATTTCACAAGCGCATTGTAATTTAAACATCGAGATATAAGTACTGTTAGTACTTATATCTCAATGAATTTAAACCTTATAGGTATCGATGTCATAAAACTCATTCAGAATTAGCTCGAACTATAATCGCGTTGTGGAATGAGGTGACATCCCTAGTAGAGTGTGCCATAGATAGATAGATGCCTTTGCTTAATAAGGTCGATACCAGATACTAATTCATTGACTAACTCTAGTAATTATGCAAGTTTCCTGGTTATTTACCAGCGTTTTAATTGCAATCGTATAAGAATTTATTAGTATTATTACTTTACTTTATGATTTCATTCATTCATGTTTTCCTTGTTAGTAAATTATGGAGTAACTAATGAATCATTTCACAAACCCTGAAAATAAGTACCTAGCTGTATTTGGTATTATGGTGTGGAAGTAACTAATGTTTTGTAAAAAGTGTCCATGGAGTTTCTTGTCCATGCTCCATAGGGAGAATGGGCAACGATCTTCATATTTCAGACTGACCGACTCCTTGACAGTTCAAAAGTGCTTGTAAATGGTTTAATTGAAATAAATGCTTTGAATTTGAGTTTATAGTACGGAAACACTCATTAAAGTAGGTAATCTACTAATCTTACATATCCACATGAATATCAATTGGTTTACCTATATCGTGATATATATCCACTGATGTAACAAAAATAAAAAATCAGCTGTTCCCTACATTTTGACGAGTTAAGGCTCCTTCAAACAGGCGCGACACGACACGCGACACAAAGGCACCGCAAATCGCGCAACGAGCGGTGCCTTTGTGTCGCACGCGATTATATCGCGTGTCGCGTCTGTTTGTAGCAGCCTTTATACGAACATAAATGTAGGGAACAGCTGATGTTTTTCTCGTGATTTCAGGTTTGGTCCCATAGTAAAAGTTGTTCATAATGATGAATACAATGACCTCTTAAGAGGTTGTTGGTGTTTTTCCAATAATCCTGTTTATCAGCGAACCATGTTGATAATCTATTGCTCCATATGTTCGATAATAAAATTAAGATAATAAAATTTGTCTGCTAAACAACGTAAATACCGCAATGATAGTTGTTGGACGGACAAAATAAAAGCCATTGCGAGGTACAATGCGTGCCACGAAAGATGAGACTTGACCCCGCCTCCCCCGCTCTTTCCGCCGCCGCCCCTATGACGTCCGGTCCCGTCCCGCACTCAGACCTCATACCGCTAAAGATACCTAAAATCGTGTACTGCGCATGTCAAACCACGTGGTGTGTCAAGTCTCTTCT
This sequence comes from Luperina testacea, assembly GCA_927399505.1. Classification (NCBI taxonomy): domain Eukaryota; kingdom Metazoa; phylum Arthropoda; class Insecta; order Lepidoptera; family Noctuidae; genus Luperina; species Luperina testacea. The sequence continues at coordinate 6,884,981 of OV656768.1, read as the reverse complement.
TTCGTGGCACGCATTGTAACAACCTCGCAGATCACCTGTGTGTAATCCTAAATTCCTGATCACAGAATGTATTGCAGGATTGTATTAAGGCTCCTACAAACAGACGCGACACGCGATATAATCGCGCGCGACACAAAGGCATCGCAAGTTGCGCGACTTGCGGTGCCTTTGTGTGGCGTGTCCTGTCGCGCCTGTTTGAAGGAGCCTTTACGCTTTAAATGCACATTCTAAATATGAATCGCTCCCTTCCATGACTACGTAACAGAGCATAGTAGCACGTCACAACATAGTAAGTTTAAACTCAACAAATACTCTCCAAACACGTGCGATAAACATGAAATATAAAAATCACAGTAGTGAAATTAGATGCGCCAACGTTCGCGTGGTGGATATGCTTGTGTAATCGCGCCGAGCGGCAACATCGACGCCCGTCTTCAATGTGATTTCATAGTAAACTATTTAAAAAACATTCTGAGTAAGTTTGCATGTATCTGTGCGTTTGCTTGCTTGCGGTTTTAAACATTACGTATGTATTTGTGAAGGGGTAAGCAGATGTGGCAAACTCACATTTCATCAGATATGGTGTAAAGGCTTCACACGCTTTACAAACAGGCGCGACACGCGATATAATCGTGCGCGACACAAAGGCACCGCTCTTTGCACGACTTGCGGTGCCTTTGTGTCGAGCCGCGCCTGTTTGAAGGACCCTTAATAGGGGGGCGAGCATATTTACCGCCTATAACAGAGCCCCTATTAGATTGAACTAATAGGGGCTCAACTATTTAATTGAATTGATTTGTTATTTAACATGTTTTAAAAACTACTGAAATCTTTATTAGGTGGATTTTACAAATCTGGAGGCACGGTAGTGCCCCCGCCAAGTCGAGTGAAAAGTGGCACGGCCGTACCATCCTTTTCTCTAAACAGTTCAGGCCATTTTCGCCCCCCTAAAATTACTTTTTGTACAAGTAACCGGTTTAAAGGCTCCTTCAAACAGGCGCGACACGACACGCGACACAAAGGCACCGCAAGTCGCGCAACGAGCGGCGCCTTTGTGTCGCGTGCTCGCGTGCGATTATACCGCGTGTCGCGCCTGTTTGTAGGAGCCGTAAGGAGGTCAGATAGGCAGGTCTTCCATCTAAAAAACTGGTATTCAGCTGCATTCGGTTAGACTGGCCGACCCCATCATAGTTGGGAAAAGGTTAAGCAGATGATGACTACCGTACCCTGGTATAATTTTACCCGGTCAACCCTAAGTCAATTTGATAAGCTATTCATTTCCCTCACTATACTATACATTTCTGCCTAATCCTTTGGGGAATATAAGCGAGATGTTAGGTAATAGTCAAGAGCAGCTAGATCAGTCTGCTGGCTAAAAAGTTATAAATTCTTAGATAATTTTCGTCTGACGTCATAGCTTCGTGCAATAATTGGAAAACTTATGTTCGGGGAATTTAGATTTTCGGGGAATCAGCTGTAGATATTTTCCCTTTAAAAATACACGTAAAGGCTCGTACACACAGGCGCGACGCGACACGCGACACAAAGGCACCGCTCGTCGCGCGACTTGCGGTGCCTTTGTGTCGCACGCGATTCGCGTCGCGCGTCGCTCCTGTTTGCAGGAGCCTTAACACGGCTTCCACGTGATACGGTGAGTTAAAATCTATCTATATACTTTTCTATCTAAACTAATAATACAAAGAGAAAAGATTTTATTTTTGTATGTTTGTTTGTTACACTTTCACGCTAAAACTGCTGAACGGATTTGGATGAAATTGGGCACATGGGTAGACCATGACCTATATTAGGATATGATATGATACTTTTTATTCCGATATTCCCACGGGATCGAGATTCGAGACTTATGCGAGATTCGAGACTTATGAAACCGCGAGGCGCAGCTTTATACATATGTGAAAGTAAGTCTGTCTGTCAATTCCTTTTTTACGCCTGAACCGATCGTAATAAAGTTTGGCAGGAAGGTAGCCTGGATCCTGGAGAAGGAAATAGGCTACTTTTTAGTCTAGATATTTGTAATAAAAATGATAAAATATGCAATACGCGCGGGCAATCTAATTGCGCAATACACTATCAATCTCAATCTGAATCATTTCAAAGGATATTGCTAAAGGCTCCTTCAAACAGGCGCGACACGCGATAAAATCGCGCGCGACACAAAGGCACCGTATGTCGCGCAACGAGCGGTGCCTTTGTATCGCGCGCGATTATGTCGCGTGTCGCGCCTGTTTGTAGGAGCCTTAATCCATTGCTTTGTTCGAAAAGTGTGTCTGCTCAACAACGTAAATAACGCAATGAATGTTGTTGAACTGTCAATGAAACCCATTGCTACTGATAGTGTGTTACGCAACAGGCGCGACAACCGGCCGCATGTCGCGCAACGAGCGGTGCCTTTGTGTCGCGCGCGATTCGAGTCGCGCGTCGCGCCTGTTTGTATGAGCCTTTACCATGAATTCAGTACTTGATTCTGGCCCTCTTGCGTTGATATTTTTCGCCGGTTATTGAAAAAAAATCTGCTATTTCCTACTAAAAGTGCAATCGCGGTCAAAATTGTGCGTGGGAGCAAAATTTTTAATAAAATATGTAAACAACACGATTCGGATCTCTTTACAACCAGTGTGACCTCACCTTTGTTTAATTTCGTTTCTTTTTCTTTCTCACTTTTTAATTGTAAACACAACTGGTTATTTTAATAGTTTTAAGTAATATGTTACTTACTGCTAGTATGTTCACAACAAAAATTCTATTAAGTCTAAACGCGAAGACTTGTAATTGGCTTTCTGTCGACTATTCTTTCTTATTTCTTTTTGTTTTTTTTTTAGCTGTAAGGAAGTCTTCCATGCTGTAATAAATAAATAAAACGTATCGCCCTTCCATTTAAAAAAAAATAATCGACGACAATTTCACTCATCAAATCAACCTACTGAATCCATGGTAACAGGCTGCGAGTGTTGCAACCCATGGGCGTAGGTAGCCACACACAGCACTAGCTTGCCCCACCCTGGCTCTGACAAGAAAAAATACGGAAATTAATGCATTGAAGGAAATGGAAGTGGCGGATCTGATCAAAATTTCGGAAATGCAATTTTATCCCAGCGTAAAAACTGCGCTCGCTATTTTTCTTGCCCAGCCATGTACGACCTGTACAATAGAGCGATCATTCAGCACATTACGGCGGGTCCAAATGTGGCTTCGCTCAACCATGAGCGAAAATCGTCTAAGCGGCCTGTGTATGCTAAGTGTGCACAGAACGAGGATCGCCGAATCAAAAAATACATTTGTAGAAGTGAAGAAGTGAAGTGAAGTGCTAAATAGGTTCTGCCAGAACCCACGCGCGCGGCTTCTCTTGAAGTATTACTTATAAAGTTAGTTAAAACTTAAATTTAAACACCGACTATTCATAAATAAAACTATAATATCTGTCCTGTGTGTAATTGTTTATTTTCTGTACCTGAAAATATAAACCTCTAAATTTACAGATTAACAAATTGGCATAGGCGCAGAGCCCAAACGGCTCAAGTTACAAAAAAATTACCAGGGGTGGGGGGGGATAGGTTGACTGCTGCCCCACCCTAAGCCCAAGGCTGGCTACGCCCATGTTGCAACCCTACAAAAAACTTAAGACAATCTCTTCAATGGCCCTAGAGGGCCCTTCGCAAAGAAGAGAAAGACATTTACCAATATTGAACCAGCATACAAATAAAAATAATCCATTTCTACAGCTATGTATCAGGTAAAGTCTATTCAAAGTTATTTATTTATTATTTATTTCTTTATGTATCAAATTAATATTATTTAAAATTAAACAAAATATATCAATATTTATTCAGAGTGACTAGCAGTCTTGAAAAAGTTATAAAATGTTTGAAGTTGTATCGTAAACTGAACTTTATTGTAAGTATAGGAATTATAGTTATTTTTCCATAAACTCATATTTGTTTACATTTTTGGCAAATAATTCGCGAATGCAGATTAGGTACACATTTAATATTTTTCCTGTTATTTCCTCGTATCACAGAAAACGAAAACAAGCTGGACTTATAAGCGCATTGCACAATTTTTATAATTATATTGATGTTTTCATCAGGTCTTAGTTCAAGGCTGATTTGGCACTGAGAAAAGAAGGCTGAGGTTTTTGTTTACACTTCGATTTTACCGAGTTATTTCCCTTAAAGGGTTAGACAGATTTGTCGAGGTGGACCTTTTACAACTTCCAGTTTTGAAAATTGAATCTAGACAACTCAAGAAAGACCAAACCCAAAAGAACTCAAGAAAATCTGCACTATGAATCACATTCTGAATCATTTTGCTAATCCAGATGATCGAAAAATGTATCTGCTCAAGAACGTAAATAACGCCATGAATGTTGTTAAACTGTCAAAATGAAAACCACAATTGCTTACGCAATTACTTCGCAGCTTCCAAAAGGCTCCTGCAAACAGGCGCGACGCGCGACGCGAATCGCGCGCGGCACAAAGGCACCGTTCGTTGCGCGACTTGCGGTGCCTTTGTGTCGCGTGTCGTGTCGCGCCTGTTTGAAGGAGCCTTAATGCTCATAAGCTTTAGAGGTACCTACAGGTTCCAAACAGCAGATCATATAAAGTCAAACCAGCAAAGGCTTGAGAATCTTCTTTCTGACATTTCAAGTTGTTTACATGCACATAACATCTCGCCTATAATCTCCGAAGGGTTATACAGAAGGGTACCTACCCACGGTACACGAGTACCTATGTTGTTTATTCCTCTGACAATTCACAACTGATTGGTATGCATGAAAACCCTATCAATAATATTGCGAAGAATTAGGGACGATTTTTCTCTAAGTGTGAACAGAATTAGCTGAAATAACACTGTATAGATAGATTCAGTAGTAAAATACCTCAAAGGTTCCTGCAAACAGGCGCGACTCACGACGCGAATCGCGTGCGATTTTATCGCGTGTCGCGCCTGTTTGTAGGGGCCTTAAAACATGAAGAGTGTAGAACATTTTCATTCAATTTAACAACAGCATCAGATCCTACGGTGTACAAACCCGCGGGGCCGTACTTAGCAATAAAATGGACGTGAACCGCTGTCGTAACCGAGATGCGTCGGATGCCAAGCATTCAGTGCTATGACTAACATTGATGATCCTTCGAGCCGGATTGACGAGTATATATTGTACGCAGATAAACTGGACAGCTTCGGAGAGGGCTTTGTGAAGCAGTGGATATATTAAGGATCATAAGCATACAATGCGTGCCACGAAAGATGAGACTTGACACACCACGTGGTTTGACATGCACAGTACACGATTTTAGGTATCTTTAGCGGTATGAGGTCTGAGTGCGGGACGGGACCGGACGTCATAGGGGCAGCGGAAAGAGCGGGGAGGCGGGGTCAAGTCTCATCTTTCATGGCGCGCATTGTACTATGAATATTTTTTATAGTAAGTATGCGTATTGTTCTTTAACGATTCTAAATTTTTTGTTAGTTTTGCCATCGACACACTAGAAGGAAGAACTGCAGGGTAATTGCGTAACTCACTAACAGTAGGGATGGCTCTCGTTTTGACAGTTCAATAACATTCATTGTTATTTACAATGCGTGCCACGAAAGATGAGACTTGACACACCACGTGGTTTGACATGCACAGTACACGATTTTAGGTATCTTTAGCGGTATGAGGTCTGAGTGCGGGACGGGACCGGACGTCATAGGGGCAGCGGAAAGAGCGGGGAGGCGGGGTCAAGTCTCATCTTTCATGGCGCGCATTGTACTATGAATATTTTTTATAGTAAGTATGCGTATTGTTCTTTAACGATTCTAAATTTTTTGTTAGTTTTGCCATCGACACACTAGAAGGAAGAACTGCAGGGTAATTGCGTAACTCACTAACAGTAGGGATGACATTCATTTTGACAGTTCAATAACATTCATGGTTTTTTTACGGTGTTGAGCAGACAATTTTTTCGAAGCTAATGAAGCAATGGATTAGTAATATCCTTCAAAGTTATTCAGATTTCAGATTGTTGTTGAAAGTGTTTTACGCAATTAGAGAACTGACTCAATTTAATGTGGAGGTACAATGCGTGCCACGAAAGATGAGACTTGACCCCGCCTCCCCCGCTCTTTCCGCCGCCCCTATGACGTCCGGTCCCGTCCCGCACTCAGACCTCATACCGCTAAAGATACCTAAAATCGTGTACTGCGCAAGTCAAACCACGTGGTGTGTCAAGTCTCATCTTTCGTGGCACGCATTGTAAATTGTTATTACGATGTAGAATATTTCATATTTCTAGATTTTCTATATCTAAATCTTCAATAATGTGAGTCCCGAAAGACTTCCAGCAGCATCGCCGACCCTGGCGAAAATGGTATGACGAGCTTAAGGGCCTTACACTCGTTTAGTACCGTAACTCGGTCACTTTATGAAGCTTATAACTCATTAACGGTTTGGTTAGAAGGTCTGTAAAAAATATATGTTTGCTATAGATTCATGTACAGCATTTTTGAAACAGGGTTTTTTCATAAGGCTAATACTTTTGCCTTAAAAAAATATTTACCAAAACGCTATTTTCGCTAACATTTGCTTATAACTTCTAAACGGCTTTGATGTTTGGAAATATTTTTACACTGAAAAATTGGTGGTTAGAGGTACTACATATTTGAAATAGCGTTTTTAAATCAATCAACAGTTGCAAAGACAATGCCCCATTTTGAGATATAGGTTCAGAGGTGCTCTGCGCGGGCGCGGGCGGCAGTCGTGCGTTAGCACTGAGACGGGGTGGCTGTGTCGCTCGCTGCTCCGCCCGGCTATCGATCGACTACGCGCGTTTGGCTGTGTTAGTGCAAATATTTATGAACGAATTGTATCAGTATGCGTTTATAGATTAGCTCGCTGCAGAGGGCCCATTTCTATTGTCCGCATGGACGCTTTATTAGTGGTGCCATTTCTAAATACTGTTTTTTTTTACATTGTTTATTTTGTAAATATGTACCTATAAGATAATTTGTAAATAAATCAAAATGACAAAGCAAAGCAAGTCAAGAAAAATACGTTTTCTCTACGACGACGCACCGATTACCTTTTATACAGCGTGGCGTTACAATGGTGACATTAATTTAACACACGTGTAGGGCTAGTGCCCTTTAATCATATTAATTTTAGTAGGTTAAAATAACTCGTAAATTGAAAAAAAAAATTTTTCAAACAAACTAAATGATAAAAATGTAACTAAAATTGGGATCACCCTTGCAAAAAATCATTCATGAAATTACTTACCTACGTTACGCTGGCTTACGTTAACTCGGAGCGGCAACGCGTCGCTTCACGCGCTGCCACTTTTCGCGCTTTAATATCGTATGGACGGTACTGTGATGAACTTGAAAATGCCTAGCGCTCTGGCGGAGGCTAGTTTTGGGTTGGTTTTGGAAATATTGTAGCACATTTTCAGTTAACTGGTTTGGGTTTTGTCGTGTAGGTGGTCGATCAGGGCGTTGAGACCTAGGATCCACTGGCCGGTTTTCGCGGATGCGCTGAAGAGCTCCTACAATAGTGCGAGGATTAGTAGCGCATTGTCTTGAACCGCCATATCTCTCGCGATATGTCCTTATGGCAAGAGCGGCATTTTGACGACATTCTTCGTAAATTAGGATCATGTCCGCATATTCAACTGCTGTGTAGTTCGGATGTGTATTTGCCATCACGATCACAAGTTTACACAAGCACTAATAACACAAATAAAAGCGCCCGTATCGCAAGAGATGTCAACGTACCTACTAAATTAGAAAACGAAAACAAAACAAAGCGTCTTTATCGCAGTACCATAATCTAATTACTCATTAGTTCATTACACAAAAATAAATAAATAAAACCATAGGTAAGCGTCTTTTTCGCGGAAACATTCACAAAATTAGTCGACGTAATTATGTGCACTACTGTGAAGAAGTGTGTCAAGGGCACGAGTTAGGCTAGCACTAGAAATGCAAAAAAAAAGAATTGGATTTCGCTGCGACGCGACGGGGTGGGGGGAGGGCACTCGTCGCCTGCGCCGCCCGCTCGCCGACAAAGGGATATCACGTTACTTTAAAGTATTGTTTATTTATTTTAATTTCATTGATGCGATATTATGATCCGTGACCCGGCAAATGACCGCTGCGCGACAGTTCTTTAAGTACAGGTTGCTCCAAAATGCTATTTTAGAAAACTTTAAATAAATCCGCAAATAATAACGTTTAATGGAAACATAATTTCTTCATGAAACGAAAATGTGAAAACGTATATGTGTGTTCAATTAATGTCACCATTGTACCGCCACGCTGTAGATATGTATTAGCGAAAAACTCAAAAGTGGGAATTTTTATACCCCCCACTCCGGCTCACCTCCTAGACGCGGGGACTTTTAGTATGTTTACTCCCTAAGCACTCTGAGCAACTTTCTGAAGAAATCGCTCAGGGCCCAGCTCACGCACTCTACACCTCTTTTTGGTTTATTCGTTGAGTGGACTAATAAGTATCTATCTATCTATACTTAATCTTATAAATAAAAATCTTTAAAACTTTATTAATAAATAAAATTGGAGTGTCTGTTTGTAATATTAAAACAACCGCTTCAGGCCATTTTATTTTGACTGTTTAGAAAATAACTACATACTTACTCACAATAAAAAAAAATGTTTTCAAATACCTTAATATAAAAATTGAGCATTCTTAGTTGTCAATCTACGAGTAGGTATTTGCATTACTGAGTTTATTGATTACTACCTTCTCATATTCTTGTGCGGATTTATTTCTGTGACTGGGACTTTCACTAGCAGATAGGTGAATAAGGAGTAACTTAGGCTACTTTTATTTTAGAAAAAAAAAAAGAAAATAGGTTCCCACGAAAAAAAATTAAAACCTATGAAATGAAATATTGAAATTAAATATCCGATTCAAATAGGGAGGTTGTATACTACGTTTATTTAGGTACTTAACCAAATGTAAATAAATCATATAATAAAGAAACGGAGTATAGTTTTTTTTATTTTTTATAAGTGGATCCTATACGTGAAGATTCCTTAATTTCCAATGAAATTGATTGGATAAATAATAAAATAATATAGTGTTTTTGTTTTAGCCCAAGGAAATCGTTCACCAAATATTGTATATAAAAATGCTAATACGAAAAACTGAAAATAAATAATAAATAAACTAAAATGCAAAAACGATCAAAAAGAACTAAATGGAGAAATATTAGAAGAATTTCAATAAAATTAGCATAGGTATTTCTTTACGTGGCGGTGAATAGACGACTTTTATGTATTTGAGGGGGTGAAGCAGATGAAGTGGGATATGAATTGTCCCCGCCTTCGGCGGGGTGCACCGCGCGGATTTCGTCGATGAGCGACTTCCATTATATTTAGAAGCGTAATTTCGCGACTCGAATAAGATGCACGATTGCCTCCGCGCTCTACTGTCCGGATTCTCACTGCGTAATCACCAGGTTCGAATCTCAGTGGACGGCATAATCTTTAGTTTTGTTATTTTTTAATTATAATGTACTTATCTTTTGTTTTGTTATTTTTTAATTATAATGCGCATATTTTTATTTTCTTATTTTTAAAATAATTCAATAAGTAATTGTTATTTTAATAAAAACAATCATTTTTATTCCTATAGTTATTTTTCTTCAGAATCTAGAGTAATATAATAAAAATAAAATAAAAACGTCCACCAAGCTTGATTCGGAAAAAATTATATACCTACAGTGTTTTACAAAAGAGTGTAAGCAATAATAATATAGTCTGAAAATTTTCAAACAAGAAAATCGGCAAAAAGTAAAATAATAATTAAAAAAACATATCAAATAAGAAAATAAAAAAAAACCAAATATGGAAAAGTTTGGATTTGAAGCCGGGCGTCAGTGACTAAACTATAGTGACGTGACGCACGAGACCACTAGACCAATCGAGCTGTTGTAATGTATGTCGAAATTACGCGTCATAATCTGTACAAACAAAATATGGTGTGTACAAAAAAGTAGGTACTTACTTTACAATTTGTTTCGTCGAATAAGATCTCTTTATTGCCTTCCGTTTATTTTCTTGTTGACCATTTTTTATATACTGATAGTAGGTACAAATATTTACACCAACAACATAACTTAGAAAAAACTAATCAAAAAATTAAATATAATAAACAGCTTTCATCAACAAACAGATACCTACCAAAGTACGTACCTACACTAGGTACCTACTCGAAATAATTGCAAGACTTCAAAGTATTTTATACGGCTACTCGCTCAACTACATAGGTAGGTACCCAACGCGTCAGTTTTCGCAAATGCGATCATTCTCCTTATCAATTAGTCTACGGAACAATTTCTGTGAAAATATTAATTGTAAACGCGATTATGCTCCTTATTCATAGAAGGTAACGGGTCAATTTCCTATGCAAGTATTTTTACTTCCAACTAAGATTGAAAATAGTAATTGTAAAACAAAAGAATCTTCGTTTATTTGTGGAATATTTAACATACTTAATAGGGAATATGCATGAATTTTTTTCATGGCATTTATTAACAAAATATGAAAATACCGTAGCAGAGATGACAAAAAGTGAAATTAAAACTAAAATCGGCCAAGAAACACGGCCGATATGAGCATTTAAAACTATTGATTACACATCAATTAGACAGAGAGATCCGACATAGACTGTGACGTCACATGTCACTACGGCCATATAAACTCCGTGTTAAATTTCGTTTTGCGAGAAAGAGATAGAAACAAATCTTCGATGGCTCATATCTTTTTTAATTTCATAGTTATCCGAAAAACAGTTTTACTAAACTGTTTATTACATGAATGAGGATTAATTTTTTAATTAAAAAAATATCATGCATATTCCCTATTATTGGTTAGCAACTCGGCATTCTTATTTCACGTGTAATACTTAAAAAATATTTTTCACGTTTGATGTGAGACTCGAACCCGAACGTTCGCCATGCGAGGTACAGTGTTAGCCACTTTGGCCACCGTAACGCTTACGAACCTTATTGAAATTTCTAATAACAATCATGTGGCCAATTTGTAGTGTTGTCAAACGTTCTTATAGAAGGTCATTAGTACTAATATTGCTATGCCATAGTTTTGTGAGATTGCTAGTCGACTTCTGACTGTTTTTGTAATATACCAAAATATTTTTTTTTTTAATTTTTGTCTGTATGTCCGTCTGTCTGTCTGTTTGTTCCCGCTAATCTCTGAAACGGCTGGACCGATTAAGACGGGACTTTCACTAGCAGATAGGTGAATAAGGAGTAACTGTTTGTTTTGTTACTTTTTTTTATATATAACTTGGTTTTTTATTTTGCTGTATTTAGTTTGTGATCTTCCTGTACGAGTCGCAATAAATACTTTTTCTTTCTTTTCTTTCTTAGGCTACTTTTATTTTAGAAAAAAAAAGAAAATAGGTTCCTACGAAAAAAAATTAAAACCAATGAAATGAAATATTGAATAATATCCGATTCAAATAGGGAGGTTGTATTATACTCCGTTTAATTAGGTACTTCCAAATGTAAACAAATCATAATAAAGAAACGGAGTATAGTGATGTTTATAAGTGGATCCTATACGTGAAGATTCCTTAATCTCCATAGAAATTGATTGAATAAATAATATAATAATATAGTGTTTTTGTTTTAGCCCAAGAAAATTGTACACCAAATATTGTATATAAAAAGGCTAATACGAAAAACTAAATATTTAAATAATAATTAAACTAAAAATGCAAAAACGATCAAAAAGAACTAAATGGAGAAATATTAGAAGAATTTCATTAAACATGCATAGGTATTTCTTTACGCGGAATCGGCGGAATACAGAATTAATAAGTTATCGTAAACTCTGCGAACTCAACAATAACTTTTTTCTTAAATTCCACGCGGACGAAGTCGCGGGTAACAGAAGGGAATGGCGGATGCAAGACTGATATATTTTGTACTAAAATATATCAGTCTTGCATCCGCCATTCCCTTCTGGAATCGTAGGCAAAAATGGCGACCTACGTGCGGCATGTCTGCGCCTCTGCATATTCTTTGAATTTCGTTTTAGTGTAGCGCGCCACCGCACGCGTTTTACGTAGGACGCTTAGCTCCGCCCACATGCACAAGGTCAGTGAGCCATCTATACACCTTAACACCTTATAGAATGGTCGACGCCCAATGGCGTCGACCATATCGATATCGACCAATGTCGATAGCTATAAAATCGCGAGGAGTGAAAAAGGAGGACTTTGTCTTGCAGTGAGAGAACTCAGGCTAATAATTGATTATTAAATAAGCATTGGACTTAATAAATGATTAATTAATTCTAATTTATTTAATTAAATAAATTCCGACATTGCTGTCCTTCAAGTACGCGTGTACAGAGTGTTTCTTTAACGTATCAATTTACGAATTTTAGTGAATATTTTAATATAAAAAAAAAATAAAAACATTTTATTTTCGAATGGTAATATTTTTTTTAGCATGTATGGATGCTATACTATTGCGGGTTAACGGGAACGCCCTCTGTTAGTTAACATACTGTATATTATTACTAATAAGCAAAAAATTTCGGAAGTCACAGTAGGTATGATTGATGACTTCAAAGCCATGGGACGTTTTCTTTGCCTCGTGTAAGTTCTGTAAAATGGCTGTATGCCAAATATTTTATGTAACTTTTTAAAAGAAAAGAAAGAAAGCATTAATAGACTACTTAAGTCACACGTATCGTATACTATATTTTTTATAGCTTGTGTGACCTAAACCCGCACTAAGTCACGATTTTCTGTGTAAAAAAAACTACTTAAGTCACAGAAAAGCGTGACTTAAGTGCGGCTTTAAGTCACACAATGTTATAAAATATATTTATATACATTATACATTAACTACAAAACATACAATAGGCGGCCTTATCGCTTTCTGCGATCTCTTACAAGCAACCAATTAATTCCTATGAAAAAAACCGACAAAGTTATCAAGCATATCAAAATAAGTAGTTGAATGTTCTACTTCCTAAGTTCGAGAAACATCGAGTCTCCAACAACAATGCATAATTAAAAAATCTCACTCACATCACACCTCAAAACGTAACCATCACATAATTAACCTCAAGAAACACAACCTCTTACTTAACCGACTTTATAAATTACCTACATTTTCCGAATCCCCGAACTACAACACAAATACAAGTACATTCCAAGCGGATCGGTTGAGTAACTTTGAAGGGACAAAGTTATTTGGTACGGTAACCGTTTTTGAGACATCTCGAGCAGGTAGGTCAAAGGAAATGGCAAGAAAATTATCGGTACACGCGCCCTTTTTAGGGCGCTATACATTATTTTCTTTGAATGTGATATGTATGAATAGGGATTGTGTTTATTTTGACGTCACGTGTCGTTGAAATGAAATGAAATGTAATAATAATAATTTGCAAGAATCGTAGTACAGACGGCACATCAAGCTACTACAATCTGTAAATTTTTTACAATCTGTAAACTTTTTGTTGTGCCCTACAGGGCCCGTAATTGTACCTTAGCTTTAAAAATTAAGGAATGGAAATAAAGATATGAATTTGAATACGAATAAAAAAAACAATCAGTATATACCATTTTTAACCCCCGACTAAAACTGTACAGATGGGTGTTATCAAGTTTAACGTGTGTATCTGTGTATCTATGTGTCTGTCTGCGCCATCGTAGCTCCCAAACGGCTGTACTGATTTTGATTATGTTTTTTCTTTCCTTTACTTTTCTTTTCATACAATATGTTTCGATAGACTGCGTTTCAACATTTGGTTGGTTTGGTTGGTTTCATTGGTTTGTAGGTCCTAATTTCAAAATGTTTTAAGATATCCGCGTAAATAATACCTCAAAAGAAAGAGCAATTATCAAGCATGTTTTCAAAACGATTTGAACAAAAAGCACCCTCCGTTTTTTTTAATAAGGTTTTTACAAAAAGTATTTATGAATTTTTAAAATTTTTATGAACTTTAAATGTCTGTAAAAAAATGTCTAACGCCACAGAGGCCTATAACATGTTTTGCTAGAGTGCTTACACATTACTTTAATTAAATAAAATAAAAATGAATTCGCTTATCATTCAATTTGGCCATAAATAAGCAGTTTAGTTAAAATGTTGGGAATTTTGGAAAAAAATCTTAAAAATTTGATTAAAAAAAATGATAAGACTTCGTCTAAGACAACCATGGCTTAAATGGTTCTGAATTGTCTGTACTATCTTCGCTTTAAAGCTTCGCACCCACCTTCCAATCACCCTGTACAACATACTACAGTAGCCAAAAGTCATTTTATAAATCCTACAAAATGATGGAGCTCTGCAAATCTCAGCTGAGTGTCAAAAGAATGCAACATTTGAAAGTAGAAGCCGACAATGTACCAACTACAAAAATTAGGTCACAGCATCGGCCGCCAATATCGGACCTTTAAAAGATCAAAGTCTACGAACATCCTTAAGTTTACTGTAACACTGCAAGCCAACAGAAATGATGATGCAAAACATAACATTTACTGTTGAATATACGAGTGGTTCTGCTCATATAGTGCTATAACGAACGTTCCGGGCATATATTGGCGTAATCTTCAGTCACCACGTTTGGCATCGGTGAGCGGTAGTATCTACTTACGAGTGACGATCCGTTATTATTTCCCTGATCGTCCTCCAAGCTGAATATCTTAGTCCCTCTAATAATACTTATAGCTATAGGCATTACATTGTGAGAAGACGTGGATTTATTATAATACTAGCTTTTGCTTGCGGCTTCACCCGCGTGGTGGTCGGAAGTTATCCCACGGAAACCTACTATTACGTTTAAAGGCTTCTTCAAACAGGCGCGACACGCGATGTAATCGCGCGCGACACAAAGGCACCGCTCGTCGCGCGACGAGCGGTGCCTTTGTGTCGCGCGCGATTACATCGCGTGTCGCGCCTGTTTGTAGGTGCCTTTACAAGTCGTAAGTCGCGGCCGTCACCACTGTGCCACCACTGCAGTGGGACAGTAATATGCATATTATTATAGGCACTAGTTACTAAATCTCTGAAATATGACTGGATCGAATCCGATAAAACGAATTGCAATCATAACTCAGACATAGAACACATTCTAATCTGAAATCAAAACCTGTTCCTGGGGCTCATAATCGATTTCAAAACGAGAGACGCTGTGAACAAAACCGCGAAGTGTGGAGTAATAATCCTACACACTGACATCAAGGTAATGTTATTACCGTGCTGACATTATCCAGGGTCAAATGAAATTAGCTAGCGGCACTCCTCAGACGGTATCGATATCTAAATATAATAAAACGAAAAATAAATTAATTTGATGAGTTTTTTTGTGGGGTCATTGACCGCCGGCAGTTCTTGAAACATCAGTTTAAAAATCAGTTTTGTTGTGTATACTTCACAGAAGTATCGATAATATCTAAACGTAATAAAACAAAGGAAAACAGATTTTCTCAACTTATACTTTATGAAACAAAACTCCCAGCGGTCGTTGACCCCGAAAAGAACATCAAATCATTTTTATTTTATCGTGTTTAGACATCGGTACCCATCACGACGTGATGGGTACCGATGTCTAAACACGATAAAATCGTCAAAAAAAAAAAAAAAAAAAATCGTAAAATCGTCGTCGTCGTGTGTAGAGTTTCGCTAGTAAAATTCATTTAGTTCTGTAAAGTGACTTATTTTAAGAGCTTTCATGTATACAGTATGTAACGTTAACTAACAGAGGGCGTTCCCGTTAACCCGCAATAGTATAGCATCCATACATGCTAAAAAAATATTACCATTCGAAAATAAAATGTTTTTATTTTTTTTATATTAAAATATTCACTAAAAATCGTAAATTGATACTCTATTTATTTAATTAATTCTAATTTATTTAATTAAATAAATTCCGACTTTGCTGTCCTTCAAGTACGCGTGTACAGAGTGTTTCTTTAACGTATCAATTTACGATTTTTAGTGAATATTTTAATATAAAAAAAAATAAAAACATTTTATTTTCGAATGGTAGGTAATATTTTTTTTAGCATGTATGGATGCTATACTATTGCGGGTTAACGGGAACGCCCTCTGTTAGTTAACATACTGTATACAGAGCTGATTAAAATATGCAAAGGTCGCCTGTGAAACTGCTATCTGGACCGGCCAGTTGCTCAAGCAGAGTTTATGTCCAATCGGTAATGAATGAGCGAGGTCTCTTTATTATATTTAGTATTGTACCTACGTAGAAAGTACAAAGTTCTTGGTAGCGCAATAAAACCTCCAGTTATTACAGAAATAAGGATCTCCGTGCTTGTTGCTACCTACGCGTTTACATTATAGAGAACTAGCTTCTGGCCGCGGTTTTACCTGTGTTGACGTCGGAAATTATCCCAGGGGAACATGCTACCGGGACAAAAAATATGTCCTATGTCCTTCACCGGGATGCCATCAATCTCCTTGGCAAATTTTACCGAAATCTGTTCAGTGGTTTAGGCGTGAAAATGTAACATACAGATGTACTACCGGGACAAGAAGTATGTCTATGTCTTTCCGCAGGATGCCAGCTATGTCCTTGCCAAATTTGATCGATATCCGTTCAGTGGTTTAGGCGTGAAAAGGTAACACACAGACAGAGTTACTTTCGAATTTATAATATTACTATGGATATGCAGCTATATTTGTAAGTTAAAGTTACAACGTCAATGGAGAGTAACGGGTTATATAATTCATCTAATAATTCCCATTTTGAGCTCCAAAAAATATGATTAAACACTCTATTATAATGATTGCGACTCTTTTTGTGAACGTCAAATAATCCAAAATCATCTTTATTTTAATCACATTTGTGAACTTTAAAAATAACTACCGGTAATTTTTAAAAAGGCCATACATTTTAAAAAAGCACAATATTACAAAATGCCTTCATCGATAGAAGTTCAAAAATGTGTTTGCCGCGCAGTTAAATATCTCCCGTTATTCAATACAGTTCGCTGGTGATAGGTTAGTTACAAATGTTACGATAGATAGTGCGCTAGAATTCGGAGCGTGACTTTTTTATTTCGGTTCAATCTAGAAGTTTCCAGACTCTTTCTAACTGAGGTCTAAAACATGACTTTCTGTAAGTTTAACGTTCCATTTTGAGGTATGTCGTCTTCATTACAAGAAGTAATTTGTATTTTTTTTTTTCAAAATATTACTGACTCGCTTTCTAATAATTTAACTTTGCACTATTCCTTACAAGTACAGTCAAGTGCAGAGAAAAGGTACCCCACCAAGACTTAAAGATTATCGCCCGAGCAAGCTCGGGCCCGCGTGTCACGTGAGCCTTGAGCAGCTCCCTCCCCCGCCGCCGCACCCATCTCTGCCCGCGTGCATCCACCGATCCGCCTCAAATAATATTTGCAAGTATTTAATAATTTTATATGGTATTTTATCGGCTTCCTTCTGGCCGAACTGTATAGATACCAAGAATAACTTACAAAAAGACACTGCGTGCGATTAAGATACGAACCTGCTTCACCAGGCGCCAGCCGATCAACTAGACCGTGCCTTATACCACTAGGCTATTGGCTCAGTTATCAACCTGAACGAAAATTTGAATAGCATTACTCCTTTTATCGAACAAGGTTATTAACGGTCTAATCTTCTAGATATTAAGGTTTAAATTTCAACTTCCGTGTTATATTATTTTAATACTAGCACCTTACCGTCTTGTTTTACAAAATGCAATACGCAACTCCTCAATTAACTAAAACATAAGGTTGAAATTAGCATAGATTTCTTGTTTGGTTGAATAGAATGTGTTGATTCCGATTGTTGCACTACCCTCATTTTACTTCAGAAACTTAACTGACGTATGAACTGCGAGTTAAGGTTGAATTTAGTATACTTCTTCGCCTTATTTACTAAACTGTGATTGAGGGTATTTTTACTTTTCAAATGGTTTCATTTTCGTGCCGATTCGCTTGTGTCTAATTATCTTCATCGTAATATTATCCAATTTATTATGTTTTTGACCAGTTGATTTTATTAATCGATGGTATGGTTCGATTAACAACTTTATTGAAGGCTAAAATTGTTGTTCTGTGGGAAAAGGAACAAAACAAAGTAAATATCACGAGATATGATCATAACGGTAAGATTTACGTTATTCTTACACATATACCTATTTATTGTTGCAATCATGTTGCATTATTACTTACAAGTTGGATTTTTTTTAATGTATTTCTAATATTATTATTTTCATTACAGAGAAAAACAGTTCGTAGATGGATACAAAGGTATCAAGCGACGCGACGGGTGATGTGAAATGTGATCACCAAGGCCCTCGACCGATTGCTTACACTAATGAATCGAAGCGACAACGTAATATGTATTGTGAAAGTTCACTCAGTGGCACCCTTCAAAACTACGCGTTCAAATGCTGACTTCAAGAAGTGATAGACAGTGACGGCCATCCTATCCGTTATGAATAGGCAACTCGGCAGATTGACTGTGTAACTTATTTGATAAAATTGCATTGGAACATTTATATGAGCAAGTGTTAATAATTCCCAATATCATTCCATAATCAGTGGGATCATTATCTCGTAGTTAATCAAAAATAAACAACCTTTATTATTATCAATCCTGTTACTCTTGTTTACAAGTAGTCTTTTAACGATTCATATCTGACCTCACATATTTTTCTAATATTGTGTTAAATAAGGCTAATCAGAAAATGTGATAAAAGAGAAAGATGTATATTGCTATACTGTTATAGTTTAGCATGTTGGTTCTTCCTCTGTAATTCACAGGCACAAATGACAACATTTCATTTTCAACCAAGCTTTTTTTCCGATAAGATCATACAGAGTATAAAAAATGTATGTTTTCACAAC
This sequence comes from Luperina testacea, assembly GCA_927399505.1. Classification (NCBI taxonomy): domain Eukaryota; kingdom Metazoa; phylum Arthropoda; class Insecta; order Lepidoptera; family Noctuidae; genus Luperina; species Luperina testacea. The sequence goes on along the minus strand of OV656768.1, from coordinate 6,866,071 downwards.
TTTAAATAAATAAATATTACTGTAGTTATGTTTCTAGAAATATCTATAAACGAACCGTTATCTGTTAAACGTTCTAAGACAAAATAAGGTATCTATTTTGTGTTTAGTTAATATTCTAAGTAAACAACCCCAATTTAACATAGACAGGAATCTGTATATTCAACCAGGAAGTGGATTCCATAAAGTCCTAGAAATGTAATTAGAAAAATAAATGAATATTGTTTATGCAAAATGCCTAACTTTTATTACAAACCTCCATTTGATTTCTTAATAATAATAAACAAAAATCACCTACTAAAGAAACTAAAAATAAATAATAAAGGTAAATAAATAAAATAAAAAAAACCCTTCTCATGCGCGGATTTGAACTCGAGACCATCACATTGCTAAGCCGCAGTGTATACCACTAGACCAACACGTCATTAGGGTTACATTACAAAAAACTTAAATAGGTTCGATGTCCTTACCAAGGGGGTAACTATCACTGTGAAGCGGACTGTACAACGCAGTTCATTCAAATATCAAGTACACAATTTGCTGGTCATTATCGTGTTTCCATAACCATTATTTACGGTGGAAAGGAGACGGAACGCTCTGTATTAGACGGCGGAGGTGCATCTTATTCCATAATAAGACTAAAACCAACGAGACATAATTTGTATTTTGTAAAGACGTGGAATTGCAGTTCAAACCAAAAAACGATACACAAAACTTGAATTTTGTGCTCAAAAATCCTCCGTAACCGCATAAAAGCCGAGAAAATAATCTCATATTTTCCGTAATTTTTATCTACGACCAACTTTCTCAGTGGATTTCACAGTGTGTTGCGTAACTCCGACTCGATTTGTAACTTAGCTTCACTTGGCTGAAGATAATCTTGCTCTTCTTACGTTAATCGTACCACAGTTTGGGTCAACGTAATAGGTTTATTTTGTAGTCTAATAACATATATGTAAATTAGCATTATCGCTCCTCGCAGCATTGGAGTGTGTGTGCATAACAATTTGCATAATTGTATTTTTTTGGCAGATATGTGTCGATCTATTTGGCATGTATTTATGTATATATTATTACTATTTTAAAATTGTCTTTGTCAAATCTCAGGACCCTCGAGTCCTTTTGGAAGGTATACGAGGGGCCGAAGTCAACTCGCAGAGGGGGGCTCTGCAAGTTGGCATCGGCAATTTAACAATTTTAAATGATGAGGAGGCACCAACCGACGATTATCCCTGTATGCACTATGCAAGTGTACCCAAGGACAACCCCCGGTTGGTGCAGGGCTGTTATTATAAATAAAGAACAGTGTTGACCACTGGGTCAACACTGTGCTGCGGCTGTTACCACTGGGTAACAGCCCCGACTCTCGAGTTGTAGGTCGTAGGTTCGAACCCAACAGGTGCTTTACGTTGAGTAAATAATTTCATCACCACTGCTTTCACAACGGTGACGGTAAAGATCGTGAGGAAACCGGCATGTCCTAGAACCAAAAAATCGAAGACATGTCACATCGAACAACCTGCAATTAGCCCTTGTGGTGGATTGTAGTCCACTCCCTCTCGAAGACAGGAGGCTTGTGTCACAGCAGTGGGAATATTAAGGGCAGATTACGTTTATATAATACAGGGGTCTTTTTTTTTCTAAAAATATCTTCTCTGTAGATTTTTTGGAATGCAAATTCATTAAAATTTCTTTTTCTTTTCTAATTTCCTTCTTTCCCTCAGTGTGATTAATCTCGGATTTTTAATTTTTAAGATCACTCTTCCGGTTTATTCTTTGCCACTTAATTTCGCCATCAATGAAGAATGTTACCTAATTTTGATTATTAGCACTCCATATTCTCTGTCAAAAATAAAAAATACTAGTGAAAGAATTACTTCGATACGTCAATTAGTTTCCGATTTAGAAATAAAACAAGTTGTAACCGCACGACGCGGGCTGCCGGTGACGGTGTGACGTCATCGCACAACACGCTCAGTCTGGCTCACTCAGTCCGCTCGCGGTCGCGCGCCCGTGCCGTCGAAATTATACCTAAATACTTAAAAAAATGTCCAATCCAAATACTAGGAAATCATGCGTTGTGCCTAAATGTAAAAATACAACTACCAATTCACCGGAAAAGTTGTTTTTATAGTTCCAAAGGACGTTAAAATGCGAAAAAAAAAAACACTGGCACTCCGGTAGTGCCGACAGAAGTGAAAACTTGAACAAAGTGACTGGTTTATTCTTCTCGTGAAAGGAATTTATTCAGATTTACAAATAAGCACACAGGATAGACTTCAGCAGTGCTATTCTCTAAAAGACAATTTCATGGCTGTAAGCTGCGACGAGCTCGTCGACGAGACAGCCTTGAGATCGACCGAGCGTACAGCGCTGATTCAAACCGTATTCACTAACGTGGTTGTGCTCGTCGTCGAACCCAAGGCTGTAACCTCCCGTCGCTGTTTCTCAGACGAACGTAGGGCTTGACACAAATTCTATAAATTATAATCGATCAATCTCGACTGAGAGTTTTATAGGTTTAAAATATATATTAAAGGTCTATCTTTAAGTATTATAAGGAATACAGTTAAACTATAACCAATATCATATTTAAAAGAGCTTATTTCATATTTCTTATTACATTTTAAGGCTGAATGACGATTCCTTTGCTCTATTCGTGCAACGCGACGCGACGATGAATTAAAAGTCAACATGACATAACAATAACAACCGATGACGCGACGCTAACAAAATCACTTGAATTTGTAGTTTTTAAACTTTTGGGTGCTTGATTCTTGTTCAAGCCTTGATTATTTGTATCAGCGAGTGCTTTTAACATAGGTAGTTCTGTGACTAAGAGGATAAATACAACTACCTAATGAAATGTGAGTATTATGATTTTTTCACTGATAGTATATGGCTATTATTACTATTGTCTCATCCACGAGTATTGTATGATACACGAGATATTAATAAAATTTAAGTAAATTACATGATTAGCTATTGTTTTACTATAATATGTACGTATAACTTTATTGTTGTAACGTAACATTGTGTGTTTTAGCATGCCAAGAAGTGCTATACTTTCATTACATAATATGAAAACTGTATAGGTACTTGGAAATTATAATTTTCATATTTAATTTTGTAGAGTCCTAAGCAACCCCTAAGACGACCTACTGACCAATTACTGCCTGTAGAACAATCTACTAGAGGCATGCTCCAGACCGAACAGTCCACACCTTCAATACCAGTAAGTTAATTCTAATAAAATATAATAATGTAATGTTATATTTGCAGGGCGAACGGACATACAACCAGGCCCATCTTTGTATAGGGACAATGTGCCAATGGAAAACCAGCCTAATACAGAACAAAAGGTGAAGTTTTAAATAAAAGTCTTACAATAATATGTTTTAACTTTATAATGGATATTTAGATAACTTTTTTTTGTATTACAGTTTGAGGCTAGATCACCACTTGCAGTCTTGCAATGCGTCATCATAGGAGTAATGCCCCAATTGCATCTTCATGTAAGGTTAACTTAATTATAATTTGGTTAATTATTGGTTTAGTGTAAAAAGCACTACATAGTAGTGGTCTCACTTTTGATTCCCGGGTTGGGCCAATTTGTTGGGATTTTCTGTAGGTTTTTTCAACAGCAGCCCTTATTCAATCAAGATCAAGATATAGGCTACATCTAATAGAATCAAGATATAGACTACATCTAATATGTATACTACATTGTAATATCTATTCCTTTAGAGGGAGAGTGATGTGATGTTGATGATACTTACATATTTGTTTTACCTCTGTATAGTAATTTGTTGCATTTTTATGTTCATAGCATCTCGTAGGCATCGAACGGCACACCGCCGTCTGATCCAGCACTCACCACCTTCTCAAAGGCAATCCAAATGGCGAGCCTGACTGAATGTTTTGTCGCCATTAAAGAGAGGTGTTTGGAAAATGAGAGACTTCTTATTGACAACCAGCAGAGGATGTTCGACTTTTAAGGAAATAAGTGAGTCATGGTCAAGGCAGACCCAGGCACTGCAGGATTTATGAGCATCCATCAGTCGAGGAAGTTGAATCTCCGAAACATGGATCTACTACTATGTTTAGATAATTTTAAGTTTATTTAAGATGGATGTTAAGAAGTTTAAGTATAAGAACTGTTTTTTTGTAGTAAATGTCAATGTTTGTTAGCGGGCATGCTCTTTATGCCTGCAGGCTTTTATTTAGGTACTTATTTAATTTTGTTTTGCTTGGGTAGTTTTCATTGTATATACTAAATTATTTAATTAAATGTCCTGTTTCTTGTAATGTTAATTACTTTGCATACCTACTATTGTATAGAATCAAGTTTTTCTAACTGAATATCAAAAGTCATTTTGAATAAATGATTTTTGATTTGATTGATTGTTTTTAATAGTAAATAAAAAAGAAAATAATGCAGTTATCTGTTTAATTTCTCATACCCCTGTATACACTCTTACCCATTTAAAAATATAGTACAAATAGGGACTAAGGTATAAATAGGCACATATTATTATAGGCTATTGATATTATACTAATCATATACACCTTAAACACCACACTTTAGATACACACCTTAAATGTTATGACAATTGTTGATTATAATAATATTTTTATTAATAATTTAAATACCTATTTATTGTATCTAATCAATAATGGTGAGTATATTCTATCTAAACACGTTAACCACATCTGTAAAGGAACGCATAAATTGTAGATACAACATGCTCGCCATAATTGATTAACTAAATCTCGCCTACTTATCAGCCTACTCTCTAAGTCATCATGTGTTGGAGCCTGATGTGTCAGGATTCCAAGTAACCTAGATTCTTCATCTAAGTCACATTGGTCTCATCATCATAGGAGCTGGTAGCCCGGCTCTATTACATATGTCGTTTAAAACACAGGAAGCCATCACAATTTCTCCCACTTTTATAGGATCATAGTACAATACCCTATGTACTAATAAACATCTGAACCGTCCTTTCAGGATTCCAATAGTCCTCTACACTGTTTCTTGCACTGCTGTGCAAATTGTTGTAATGGCTCTGGAGTCTCAGTTTCTGAATTACTAAAGGGAGTCATTAAATAAGGCCTTTGAGGATATCCTGAGTCACCTGAAATCAATGAATGAAGCTAGAATTAAGTGCAATCTTGACTTGTGTTTAAGTTATCATTGTATTGTAAATAATAACTTCGTGGATTGCCCTAGAGGCAGAAGACTGAGATATGTATGTGTCTACATTCTTCCCAATGATTTTTTGGTAACTTCCATTAGCCAAAAATGATAGTGTGCATAATATCTGAAACATCAGGAATTCAAACCTAGATGTAAACAAACCTTTAGCCTCTTGGTTAAACCACTGGAACGAAGTCGCGGACGCATATATGGACTTAAGTCATCTTCCAATATATTAATTAAATCCTCAGAAAGCCTGTAAATATGGATAAAATCTGTATCACGGAATATTGTTTTAAACTTTCGTATTTGTTTCGCCTGTCGAGCTTTCTTCAAATTATCACTTTTCTTAGCTTCTTCTAATAAATGTAGCTTCAATTGTGTAGTAAAAGAATAGAAATATTTAAAAAATTAAGTACAGTTTATTATTTTTGTCAGTCTACGCCCGAATATTTAGAGCTTTTTGATTTGACAGTTAGAATTAGGAGTGGGCGATACAAATCGTATATAGATACAATATCTATATATCGGTACAATATCCAATACCTATATATCGGACAGTACTGTATCTATATTTCAGGTATCCGCGTACCTAGAACGAGACACTATAACGATATCGTATCACATGATCTATGATATTCGGTTCAAACTGATTCCGGTACAGTAGTAGTTATACGGTTGTAGGTACCGTATCCTTGCGATGCGCGCGGGCGGGAGTGATGTAGCTAGAGATGAACGAGCGAGAAAGCGCGTTAAGCTAACGTCTAATACTAATTTTAAACATTATATACAGGAGCATAGAGTTTAATACCGAATACATTATTTTGTAAACACTTGTAAACAGGTAACCATCAATAAACGTCAAAGGGTTTTAAATCGTACCTATGGCATTCTCAACAAAAAAAGTGAGCCGTCACGGGACGCCTGGCAGATGTGAAACATTGCGCATGGCGACGCGTCGCCACACAGTACACAAGACTGTGACTGTATATATACTTACACCATCATAAAGCGTGGTGACGCGTCGCCACGGCATGCGTCGCCACGCCAGAAATTTGTTTTACGTGCGGCTATAGATGTTTCACATCAAAAATTGTTTTAAAATCACTTTACGTGACCCTTGACCTTGATTGCACTTTGCTGTTTTCGTCAGTCTTCAGTTATTAGCTTCACTCATGACTGATGAATAGATACTTGACCTATTTAAATAATTGATAAAAATATAAATCTAGAAAACCGAAACGGCTGTACTAGTTTCATTTCAGAGTGCCATATTATCAACAATACATTCACTGATTTCGAATATACAGTTACAAATAAAATACAATGATGTAATGAATCGAACAAAACCGAAACCTAAATATCACAGTACCAATTTCGATTCCGAGTTCCACACTGATTCAGCCAAATAGATATTGAAATATATAGATACGATATCCGATATTCTAAACCGATACATAGATACGATTTGATATAGTGTAAAAGCGATATTACCCATGCCTAGTTAGAATCGAGGCTGTGGGCGAGACGTCTGACGTTTTACGTCTTACGAATTTTCGATCAGGGTCACGTGACCTGACGCGAATTTAGAAGTTTTTACCCATTCCAAAAAAGTACATACACAGCGCCGCTAAAGAAGTTTTCACTTCAAAAATGGATAAAAGCTATGAAGATTGTTCGTTCGATTGAAGCGGTGTTCTGGCGTGCTTCTACATTTAACCGTACATACATCACCTACTCTTTTTACTTGAACATAACCAATAGCATCATCGCCATAGCAGTATCTTGCCGATCTGAAATAAGTTTCAAATAAAAATAAATGGCCTTACGTATTTTGTTAGTAAAAAAAATACAAATAAATAAAAAAGGTTTAGTACATCCGTTCGAACATCTACATTTGCAATAAAAATTTAATTAAATAAAATGGCCTTACGTATTTTGTTAGTAAAAAAATACAAATAAAAAAAGGTTTAGTACATCTGTAACGTTCAACCCACTACATCTACATCCTAAGTACCTATCCTACTTCCTACTAATATTATAAATGCGAAAGTTTGTGAGTGTGTGTGTGTATGTTATCTTTCACGCAAAAACTACTGGATAACGGATCTAGACGAATTCTGGGATAACACATAGGCTACTTTTAATCCTGGGAAAATGTACAGTTCCCGAGGGAAACGGGGGCGAAGCTGCTGGCGGAAGCTAGTTTGCAATAAATCAATGTATGTATTCATTTAAATTTACTAAGAAGAGCAGTACCTACCTATATATACATACGTACCTACCTATAGCTACAAAACTATAATACATTTTGTTGTCTTTAAGGTAAAAATTTAATGGTAGGTAGGTACTTCTACTATTTGAGTTGCATTCTTCCATTACGACATTAGTTGGGTATTTTGTTTTGATAAAACAATTTAGAACAGATAAACTATTAAGCTTACTTTGCATTTTTATTCCTCGCATTTCGACGGCAACGAAATCACTAAGTATTTGTAGATAAATAATGCGCAACCATTAATCCATCTATTTTAGGCAGATTATCCGATTGCCCTTTTTCGAATCCTTCATCCATTTTATTAATCGAATAATATTTACTATTATTAGACTATTAACGAAAACACAACAAAATACTGCGCAAGCTATTACACCTATTATAACAGTTGGCGACTTGATACTAAGCGGGCCGCGGCCCGCGCGGGGCGTTGTGACATGACATCACAAGCGGTCACGTGACTGTTAGCGGGTCTCGATATTTTTCGAAACTTTGAATGCCTATAAAATCAAAACTACTAGGTATTTTTGACTACAACAAAAACTAGTGTATTTGTATACATACAGGCTTTACTGTGACAAAATTTCAAGCGATTTGGCATACCTAGTAACATTCTTCATTGTAATTTAGATATCGCAACAATTCGGCTTGTTTTTCGGGTTACGTATATACCCAAAAGGTGCCAACGGAACCCTGTTACAGCCTCCACTGTCCGTCTGTCTGTCAGTGGGCTGTATCTTGTAAATCGTAATAGGTAGACAATTGAAATTTTCAGTCTGTAATTTCTATGTCTGCTATAACAACATAGAATAAAAATAAAGTAAAAAATTAAAGGGGGTCTCTATACAAGGAACGTGTTTTTATCGTCGTTTTTCAGCAACGGGCTGTGTATCTCATGAACCGTAATGAGAATACAATTGAAATTTTCACAGAGTGTGTATTTCGCTTGCCATTATAAAATCTAACAAAAAAAGTGAATTAAAGGGTTTCCATACTAGAGACGTGTTTTTTCGGCGTTTTTTGCCTTGTACGGAACCCTTCGTGTGCGAGACCAACTAGCACACGGCCGGTTTTTGATATTATATTAGAAATAATTTAACTCGGTACCTAATTATAAATAAATAGGTAGATACCTACGGCTTACTGCGCTGCGTTTTATAACATACAAATGGCAATTATTTGTACAAGGCATGTTATTAAATTCATATCTTTAATGAGGTTGCAGTTTCACGTTACTGAATTATGTGTAGGCGAGGATTTTTATGCTTAGTGTGTACATACGCAAACATTTACAGCATAGCAACAAGCTGTAAATTGTTGTAGTTTCGGTTTACAGTTATCGGAGCATTGAGACGGAGCTGTTGCTACCAGACTCTTCTAATCTTCTTTAAGGCTCCTACAAACAGGCGCGACACGCGATATAATCGCGCGCGACACAAAGGTTGCGCGACTTGCGGTGCCTTTGTGTCGTGCGCGTTTTTATCGCGTGTCGCGCCTTGAGGGAGTCTTTAGGTTACTTAGGTATAGACGCCAGCACATCAAGCTACCCGTAACTGTAAAATTTTCCCAATCAACTTTGAACCTTAAACTTTAGCGATAAAGTTGAAAATCTATTAAAGAAATTTGACAGATTGTAGTAGCTTGATGCGCTGGCGTCTGTACTTGTGTATGACCTTAACTAACCTATTTTTCGTTATATTCTGCCGTCCGATATAAGCATCAAAAATTTTGTCAGTGGTGTCCCGGATTCTCTTGAACTAATGTTTTATTTAATCTATTACTATACTATATTAAAACATTAGTTCATATAACATTAAACTAATGTTCATATGAAAGCTGAAGAGTTTTTCTGTATGTTTGTTTCAACGCGCTAATCTCTGGAAGCACCAGTCGGATTTGAAAAATTAATTTTTCATTTGATAGCCGAATTCTTAAGGAAGGCTATAGGCCATTTAACATCCCGCTAGGACCCTTAGGACCCGATCAAAAAGAAAAGAAGTCAGATAGAACCCTAAGCGAAAACGAAGTTAAAGCAGGCGATGCGATGCGGTGGGTCGGGGGAACAAGAAATTTAGCGCGGATGAAGTCACTGGCACGGCTACTTAGTTATGTAATTGAGAAGACACTGTTGCTACAAAACAGAATTGTTTGTCGAATTATATTATGTATGAATTATTATTGAAGAGAATTTCACAAATTATAGAGAAGGAAAGGGAAAGGGTAGTAATGATAACTACGTTTTCTTAGGTAGGTACTGTGGGGTATTAGTTTTCTGTGCGATGACGTGGGATGCGTACCTACTTCGTATAGGCACTTATTCTTTGAGGCGCCTCCGCCAAAATGTGGGTGGTGCCGATGGAAGCTTCACAATAAAATTAAAAAAAGCTTCGACTTAAATAAAATATATTTACGACTTTACATTATCATGTTATTTCTAGCACTGCTTCTACTAAACAAAAAACTATAGGTATTAGATTAGAATATTTGACGATTGTTTGAACGTTCGAATGGAACACACCGGCAATTATAACCAGCCTGTACTGCTAAAGGTAGAACTACACAGATAGTCTCTACACTCTCTACAGTACTGAGTGTTGCCGATCTAAGAACAGCCGGTCGATTCTGTAAAAATCTCACCGTGAAAACAAGTAGGTGAGTTTGTTTCTGCTAGAAATTGACACTATTGACAGTTTACTCCACGCTCACTTCACCTAAGTTTTCACGGTGAGATTTTTACAGAATTGCACCGCTGCACTCTAACTGCGTAACACACTATTAATCATAATCTGAATCATTTTGAAGGATGTTGCTAACCCATTGCTTTGTATGTTCGAAAAATCTGTCTGCTGAACAACGAAAATGACGCAATGAATGTTGTTGAACTGTCAAGATGGAAGCCATTGTTACTGTTAGTGTGTTACGCAATTAAAGCGCAGCTCTGGTTTCTACACGATGGTTTCTCTTATCATAAGTTCCAATTCCTTGGTGTCCAAAGTTAGTTTTCAAGATAGGTACGGTCTCATGAAGGAAAACATCGAAAGGTGTAGGAAAACATCGTGAGGAAACCGGCATGACCTGAAACTAGAAATTCGAAGACATGTGACATCTACCTAACCGCAAAGGACCCGCGTGGTGGATTACGGCATACACCCTCTCACCGAAAGGAGGCCTTTGTCCCGGCAGAGGGAATATTATAGGCTGTTTATGTTACAGTATACATAACATATTGGCACATCGACCTTTGGAAAGAGACAATCGGCTAATTTCGGCTTCGTAGAGCGTTATCTCTGTCGCACGAAATACAAACAGTCCGGTATCTATTAGGAGCTGTTAAAACAATTATGATTTGTTTCTTTCGATAATTATGTATTTTTATTCTTTGTAGAAAATGGTTTTGTGTAAAAATGTGGATGTGCAATATTTATCGCCGGGTACTGTACCTTCGTATTAACTAGGTTTGATCCGCATTTTTACACGTGGCAAGCTAACTCTCCAGAAAGACATCATTGGACACCTTCAGGAAGCTAAATACACCGCTGATCCTTAAAAGAGGCTCACGCATACTCTTAACAATAGCGGTACAGCAACACTTAATCTATTCTTTTGTCTGTTTTTTGGCACTAAAAACTGTTCCGTTCGGTTCTAGAACCGAATCGAGATCGTTACTTTATTAAAATTCTAATGACCTGCGTTTTATTTCTTATTTCTTTCGGCCAAGGTGTGTCTAGACTAATAACAGGAACATAGATTCTTGTCTCAATTTCTTCGCTTCTAAGACTGATCATTATCAATTAATTAATTATTTAATTTTAAATAAATAAATAATAATAATATAAATCTGAATCTGAATAATTTTGAAGTATATTGCTAATCCATTGCTTCATAAGTTCAAAAAATTTGTCTGCTTAATAACGTAAATAACGCAATGAATGTTATTGAAATGTCAAAACGAGCTTTTGTATTGACAGTTCAACGCTACCGATATACTCAATTGGAACGCAGGTAATGTTCCCATGCACTGCTGGGACACAGGACAAAAAAAGTGGGCTGTAAGTTGTAATCTACCACGCAGGCCCAGTACAGGGCAGGGTGGTAGATGTCACATGTCTTTGAATTTTTGGTTCCAGGACACGCCGGTTTCATCACGATGTTTTCCTTCACCCCTTTTGAAAGCATTCATGTTTAAAGGATATAAAATGTAATCCTTTACTTTCTATTTATACAAGAGCGATAAATAAACTTTTCATCGAGAGCTTTCTTTAATGTTCAGAATTGTTCGCTTGACAGTGTGTTTAAGGGTTCTACTAAGCATAATATTTAAAAACATTACCCTACTTTTTGGGTCCGACATAGTCGGCTAAAAGCCGGATAGCAACCGAAGTCTTAACTCCGTATATATTTTTAAATTTATTTTTTTATTGCTGATTGGTTTTTTTTTATTGCTTAATGGGCTCGCTCTTGACCTCGATCACGCCTGTGTGTGGTCTATGATGGAACGAGCGAGCTCAGAAGATGCCTAAGGCACTGGAACTCCCACGCATCGACGAAATTGAGCAGGCTGCTTGACGCCGGACTCCGGTGGGACGGTGGTCGCAAACCAGGCGGGCGTTAGCCCTACCACCACAAGGGAAGAATTGTCTAGTCAAATAAGGTGTTGGGTGTGATTGTCCAGGATGCGCCGAGCGCTCGGTTCAGTTGAGTAACTGGCGGAATAGACTGAGCTACACGAGGAGGCTTCTTCATTCATACACAACATATTAAAAATGGATCCGGAAAAATCTAGCTCTCTCATTCATGCTCGCGTTTTTTGTTTCTCTGGTGTCTCTTTTTGCCCTTCTGGTGTAAACACACCTTTATTTTAAACCAATGATCGAATGCCGCTTTTTAAATATTGATTAGAACGACTCAAAAATAAACAAAACAACGTCGGGGCCGTCGCGCGTCGGGTCGGTATTTGTAAGTGTAATTAAGTTTGTTTAAGTTCTTGTTCAATCTAGGAGAGCAACAAAATGTAAAGTAGTCACGAGCATAAATAACTTCCACTTTAGCAAAATTTCAAAAGCGATTTCCTTGTGAAAGATCTATTTCATAATAGCATGGTTCTGAAAATACTACGAACATAATTATAATCATTTATTTATCAGAATATGGTTCATTATAATTATGGTCTTAAGTTTTTAGTCAGTGTCATCATCACATTCTGCCAAGTGTGGTGTGCGTATGTGGTACATACATACATTTATTAGATTATCATTATTGATTACTATTTTAACGTTTCTTGACATTTCCCGGGACTCTGGGGTCCTGGACCTTTGGAAAGTCAGAGGCCCATTAGGCGTATTTATTGAAATGCGGCACCAATCGACGATTATCCCTTTTCGCACTATGCAAGTGCACCCAAGGACAACACCCGGTTGGTGTAGAACTAATTAATATTACAATTTGGGGTATGTCGGTTCGAAATAATATCATAAACACACAATTTATTTAGGACTAGCTGCGCCCCGCGGTTTCACCCGCATAAGTGTCGATCCCTTGGGAATATCGGGGTAAAAAGTAGCCTATATGTTGATCCAAAACGTCAGCTACCTCCATACAATATGTTATTAAAATTGGTCCAGCCGTTTGAGCGTGAAGAAGTAACATACATATAAACACACACACACACTCACAAACTTTTGCCTTTATAATATTAGTGTGAAGTGTGATGTCAAAGTAGGTATAATTAAATGTTGGAGTATCAAAGAATAAGATGTCAATATATAAAAGATTACAATTAGGATGTCAAAGTATCATTCAAGTCATTTCAAGTAGCTACCTACTGTTGTGTATGTTCATTACATCGGATTTTCTTTACTTCAGGATGAAATCGCTTTTGAATCCTGCATAAATTTAAAGTACTTATGCTCGTGACTTTAAAATGATTAATTATCTTTAGAAAAGTTAAAAATAAAAGAAGGAGGAAGGCTTACACGAGGTTCCTACATTTGTAACGAGTTTCTTAGTCTGTGCCAAAGCACTGGCCATTATAGCAACTGTGCTTAGGATCCCGTAGGAATGTTTGAGTTTGATAGTTATGTCATCATCATCACAGAAATACCAGTAAAACTGAGTGCAAATACTTACCAGAATATGGAAGGTTAAGAGCCTTTACGACGTATGGCATTTCATACAAACTTTCAAGTACTTATTTTTCGAAATGAATTTACCGATTTTAATGAAAGTTCATAAGCATAAGCAGGATACAAAGGTCTAAAAAGTTAGTTAAGAACATTTGCGAAAAATAGTGTTACAGCCAAATAAAACCGATTTTAAATTTTCCATAGAAACAGAGATTTCCAGTAATCTTTTTTTAAATAAGACATTTCGAAAATGTTCTTTACTAAATTTTTAGACCTTTGTATCCTGCTAATGCGTATGAAGTTTCATTTAAATCGGTTGATTCATTTCGAAAAAAAGGGCTTGAAAGTTTGTATGAAATACCGTACGTCGTAAACGCTCTTAACTTAATTTAGCTAGCAAACCGGGGGTGGATGACTCAAAAAAAAGCAGTACTTTAGTGCTCTTTTATAGTTATGTATATTTCTCTCTTAAGTGTTTTATTTATAAATAAATAAATAATATCATTTTTTTTTTGTTTTCCCTATCATATCCGCGGAGTTCCGCTAACTAATTTTAGTGTAGTGTACACATCTGGCTGGTTACATATTGGCAGAAAAACATATTTAATACATCCAAAGAACAAGCATTGACGAAGGAAATTATTAATTAACGATGTCCATTATGAGGAAGGAAGTTCTTCACCGGGAACTAAGCACGACATGCGTTAGTAACATTATCTAAATTATATCATTTGTATCCGATTGACGCGCATATTATGAGAGCCATAGTAATAGTGTTGTATGATAAAATAAGGAAAACCATATAACCAATACAAACTACTGTCATTTTAAATTAGCTTATAGAAGTTTGAGGAACAGGGTGTAAAGTTTAACCATCCTCCATTACAAGGGAAGGTCCTCCGACCAGATGGGTGTCGTGTCTGGTGGGCAACTGCCCGTCGATTGACGTCGCGTCGGGATGTTGCATATATTCGCTAGTTGCGCGGTAAACTTCGCTTGCGCGATGCAGGATTTTGCGTGACGTTGCCCATTCTTCTCCATACGAAAACTACCTTTTGAAATGGGCGACTAGAATCAATTCTATTTTGTTGTCATTTTTGACGTTCAAAAGTGCCTTTTATGTGCCTATTTGATATAAATGCTTTGACTTTGAAAGCAACTATCTTCTCGAGTGAGTGAAATTCCTGGATCTGTTTCGTTGTTTTACGTTTTCTGCTCAAAAATTCCCTGGATTTTATCAAAATATTCGCTTCCCTGCTCAATACTGGTTTAATTGTACTTCGGCCGTTGAATATTAGCTTTTGTATGCTGAATACATTCCAGTAACGAGGTTTGAAGTGAATAAAGGTACAGACCTGTGCCTTTATTCTTTAATTGAACCTAAGCTTTTCCTAACATTGTTTGATCTTAAGGGGCTTACAGGATCTAAAAACAAAAAACGCAAGTTTCAGAAACAATAAAAGTATATGATCGATTATAGTAAACAAAATCAGAAAAATATATGATATTCTTCAGGATATATGCTAGGTAGATAGTGTGTTGAAAACATAATACAACTGATTTGATACGATAGAAAAAATCATGAAGATACTCGTACCTCTAAGAACTTTCTTTTTACAATAAAAAACATACTAATAGAGCTAAACGAAACCAAACTAAAAGATAATTTGATGCTAGAATTTTCATCATAAAGTACGCTTTGCAACTGTTTCCGACATTTTAGCTTAGCTTTGAGACTCTTAGTACTAGAAAGCTATAATTTGGCATGATATAGATTCTATACATATTAACCACGCCGACAAAAAAAAAATTAAATAAAATCTTCAAAAAATAACAGGCACTCCAGGAGTGCCGACAGAAGTGAAAACAAAACACAAACAGAATACTTTGCCATCACACACTGATATATCGGATATACATTAAAACCGAGTACATCCCGAGGACAGCCGAACACATCCGAAGCGGTATCGGTTACGGTAACAGTGGCGCGTGTTCCATATTTTCCCATCTCAAAAAATGCCCAACGCGCCAAGAGAAGAAAGAAAGAAGTTTTCACTTCAAAAATGCGGGTTTGTGAAAACCATTTTTCGATTCAGGGATCCGTTTGTGACATGTTAACAAAAATTCAACTACGGAACCCTTCATTGTGCGTGGTCCGACACGCATTCGGCCGGTTTTTTCTTTATTTTTTGCTATTTTCACTGTTCTGTTAGTTTTAAACTTAGATAAACCTAAAAACTAAGTATGTACTTACTTTTAAGTTTTTCATGATTTTGATTTTAATGTTTTTTTTTTATTGTTTGTATTTCCTGTGCGTATCACAAATAAAATATTATGCCTTCTTTTTTTTTTTCCTTAAATTAAGATTTTAGAAAGTTATCGAACACGGAAGCAACATCAACAACCGCTGTCCGCTGATTACAAAATATGTTGTTGTTGCAAGAAAAATTACACTTAAAAAAATACACTCGATAGAAACTATCACCACCAAAAGAGATATGTATACAGAAGATTACCAATCGACACGTATACATGCATTAGCAAAAATCCGCCATTTTGTTTTTAGCAAAAACATAAGTGACATATGGTCTAAGTTGACTCGCTCCGTGCAGTGTTGTGTCGGTTCGTGCGTGAAAGTGGAGTTCCGTAACAAAGTGGCACAATGAAATATATGACTACACATTATTTATAATACTTTTATACTATCTACTTCTAAATGTAATCGGTTATAGTGGCGGAACTACCTATCGATATTAAACTTTTTGTATGTCGTGAATTGGATGTTTGCAGTTTTTTTTTATTTGGACGTAACAAAACAATGCTTATATAAACTGGCAGGGACATCGAAGCGTCCTAGACTCGGTTGATGACACTGAACTTTTCGTTTTTTATTAAAAAAAATAATTACTGTTCCATAAATTTTAACCGCGTAGGTACTTATTGCACTTTTCTATAAAACAGCAGGTTTTTTTTTATAACCGACGAAATATTACTATGTGCGGGTCTAACATCATGTGTTAAATTCATTGTTGTTACAGTTTGCGCGCCGAGGTTCCTGCCACCCTGTATATAACTTCTATATTATATCTGACTTCGGTCAGTGGGTCGTCTACCTCTACCAATATGTCCTTTCTGTGTTAATAGTACCAATATGTCATTTCAGACACCATTCAGTTACATTATAGGACAAAATAGTGAGGAAACCCGGACTTAATAGTCTGAAATCTATTTCGATCAACAATAGGAAATCTCTATCAGTAAACAAGTGTCGTAATCAATGCCCGTTCGTATTTTTTTTATTTTTGAAGTGAAAACTTCTTTAGCGGCGCTGTGTACTTTTTTTGGAATGGGTAAAAACTTCAAAATTCGCGTCAGGTCACGTGACCCTGATCGAAAATTCGTAAGACGTAAAACGTCAGACGTCTCGCCCACAGCCTCGATTCTAACTGTCAAATCAAAAAGCTCTAAATATTCGGGCGTAGACTGACAAAAATAATAAACTGTACTTAATTTTTTAAATACCTATTTCTATTCTTTTACTACACAATTGAAGCTACATTTATTAGAAGAAGCTAAGAAAAGTGATAATTTGAAGAAAGCTCGACAGGCGAAACAAATACGAAAGTTTAAAACAATATTCCGTGATACAGATTTTATCCATATTTACAGGCTTTCTGAGGATTTAATTAATATATTGGAAGATGACTTAACTCCATATATGCGTCCGCGACTTCGTTCCAGTGGTTTAACCAAGAGGCTAAAGGTTTGTTTACATCTAGGTTTCTTGAGATATGATGGGTATACCTCACCACACACCAACAAAAGCCTATTGAATTCCTGATGTTTCAGATATTATGCACACTATCATTTTTGGCTAATGGAAGTTACCAAAAAATCATTGGGAAGAATGTAGACACATACATATCTCAGTCTTCTGCCTCTAGGGCAATCCACGAAGTTATTATTTACAATACAATGATAACTTAAACACAAGTCAAGATTGCACTTAATTCTAGCTTCATTCATTGATTTCAGGTGACTCAGGATATCCTCAAAGGCCTTATTTAATGACTCCCTTTAGTAATTCAGAAACTGAGACTCCAGAGCCATTACAACAATTTGCACAGCAGTGCAAGAAACAGTGTAGAGGACTATTGGAATCCTGAAAGGACGGTTCAGATGTTTATTAGTACATAGGGTATTGTACTATGATCCTATAAAAGTGGGAGAAATTGTGATGGCTTCCTGTGTTTTAAACGACATATGTAATAGAGCCGGGCTACCAGCTCCTATGATGATGAGACCAATGTGACTTAGATGAAGAATCTAGGTTACTTGGAATCCTGACACATCAGGCTCCAACACATGATGACTTAGAGAGTAGGCTGATAAGTAGGCGAGATTTAGTTAATCAATTATGGCGAGCATGTTGTATCTACAATTTATGCGTTCCTTTACAGATGTGGTTAACGTGTTTAGATAGAATATACTCACCATTATTGATTAGATACAATAAATAGGTATTTAAATTATTAATAAAAATATTATTATAATCAACAATTGTCATAACATTTAAGGTGTGTATTTAAAGTGTGGTGTTTAAGGTGTATATGATTAGTATAATATCAATAGCCTATAATAATATGTGCCTATTTATACCTTACTCCCTATTTGTACTATATTTTTAAATGGGTAAGAGTGTATACAGGGGTATGAGAAATTAAACAGATAACTGCATTATTTTCTTTTTTATTTACTATTAAAAACAATCAATCAAATCAAAAATTATTTATTCAAAATGACTTTTGATATTCAGTTAGAAAAACTTGATTCTATACAATAGTAGGTATGCAAAGTAATTAACATTACAAGAAACAGGACATTTAATTAAATAATTTAGTATATACAATGAAAACTACCCAAGCAAAACAAAATTAAATAAGTACCTAAATAAAAGCCTGCAGGCATAAAGAGCATGCCCGCTAACAAACATTGACATTTACTACAAAAAAACAGTTCTTATACTTAAACTTCTTAACATCCATCTTAAATAAACTTAAAATTATCTAAACATAGTAGTAGATCCATGTTTCGGAGATTCAACTTCCTCGACTGATGGATGCTCATAAATCCTGCAGTGCCTGGGTCTGCCTTGACCATGACTCACTTATTTCCTTAAAAGTCGAACATCCTCTGCTGGTTGTCAATAAGAAGTCTCTCATTTTCCAAACACCTCTCTTTAATGGCGACAAAACATTCAGTCAGGCTCGCCATTTGGATTGCCTTTGAGAAGGTGGTGAGTGCTGGATCAGACGGCGGTGTGCCGTTCGATGCCTACGAGATGCTATGAACATAAAAATGCAACAAATTACTATACAGAGGTAAAACAAATATGTAAGTATCATCAACATCACATCACTCTCCCTCTAAAGGAATAGATATTACAATGTAGTATACATATTAGATGTAGTCTATATCTTGATCTTGATTGAATAAGGGCTGCTGTTGAAAAAACCTACAGAAAATCCCAACAAATTGGCCCAACCCGGGAATCAAAAGTGAGACCACTACTATGTAGTGCTTTTTACACTAAACCAATAATTAACCAAATTATAATTAAGTTAACCTTACATGAAGACGCAATTGGGGCATTACTCCTATGATGCACTCCGATGACGCATTGCAAGACTGCAAGTGGTGATCTAGCCTCAAACTGTAATACAAAAAAAAGTTATCTAAATATCCATTATAAAGTTAAAACATATTATTGTAAGACTTTTATTTAAAACTTCACCTTTTGTTCTGTATTAGGCTGGTTTTCCATTGGCACATTGTCCCTATACAAAGATGGGCCTGGTTGTATGTCCGTTCGCCCTGCAAATATAACATTACATTATTATATTTTATTAGAATTAACTTACTGGTATTGAAGGTGTGGACTGTTCGGTCTGGAGCATGCCTCTAGTAGATTGTTCTACAGGCAGTAATTGGTCAGTAGGTCGTCTTAGGGGTTGCTTAGGACTCTACAAAATTAAATATGAAAATTATAATTTCCAAGTACCTATACAGTTTTCATATTATGTAATGAAAGTATAGCACTTCTTGGCATGCTAAAACACACAATGTTACGTTACAACAATAAAGTTATACGTACATATTATAGTAAAACAATAGCTAATCATGTAATTTACTTAAATTTTATTAATATCTCGTGTATCATACAATACTCGTGGATGAGACAATAGTAATAATAGCCATATACTATCAGTGAAAAAATCATAATACTCACATTTCATTAGGTAGTTGTATTTATCCTCTTAGTCACAGAACTACCTATGTTAAAAGCACTCGCTGATACAAATAATCAAGGCTTGAACAAGAATCAAGCACCCAAAAGTTTAAAAACTACAAATTCAAGTGATTTTGTTAGCGTCGCGTCATCGGTTGTTATTGTTATGTCATGTTGACTTTTAATTCATCGTCGCGTCGCGTTGCACGAATAGAGCAAAGGAATCGTCATTCAGCCTTAAAATGTAATAAGAAATATGAAATAAGCTCTTTTAAATATGATATTGGTTATAGTTTAACTGTATTCCTTATAATACTTAAAGATAGACCTTTAATATATATTTTAAACCTATAAAACTCTCAGTCGAGATTGATCGATTATAATTTATAGAATTTGTGTCAAGCCCTACGTTCGTCTGAGAAACAGCGACGGGAGGTTACAGCCTTGGGTTCGACGACGAGCACAACCACGTTAGTGAATACGGTTTGAATCAGCGCTGTACGCTCGGTCGATCTCAAGGCTGTCTCGTCGACGAGCTCGTCGCAGCTTACAGCCATGAAATTGTCTTTTAGAGAATAGCACTGCTGAAGTCTATCCTGTGTGCTTATTTGTAAATCTGAATAAATTCCTTTCACGAGAAGAATAAACCAGTCACTTTGGTCATCATACCTGATTTGCAAAAAACCCTATAAAATAAGGAACACACCTTAACACGCGTGTTTTGTTTATAGGACGATTCACAAAATACACTCGTAATTGTTCAAGTTTTCACTTCTGTCGGCACTACCGGAGTGCCAGTGTTTTTTTTTTTTATTGAGAGGAACAGCATTTACATAATAAGGACTTACAACTAGATTAACAAAATAGCAATTTGGTTATTATAAAGCAACCTACAACGCTGTCCACAAGTAGGCATAGAAGTTTAAGAAAAAAAATTTGGCACACAGATAGTTTATAACCAGAATTAACACATAGGATAGTTTTTATCATGATATTTTTACGAGATCGACACTTATGCGGGTAAAACTGCGCGGCGCAGCTAGTGATATTATAAGTTAGGATTAGAATATATATGTATCTACTCTGTCTGGGGTAAATACTACAACACATGTATTAGACAGCATTGGCATATAACGGTAGAACAAACTTCAAGATTTTTTTGTACTCTTTGTTTGACTGTTTTATATTTCTAAACCTTTTAAAAGCAAAATAAAAAACCGGCCAAGTGCGAGTCGGACTCGCGCACCGAGGGTTCCGTACAAACCTGCAAGGTTTACAAAGTTCGTTCATTACGACAATCGAGTCATAACTATGGTATTTTTATTGCAAAATGAAATTCATAACATTACAATGGGGAAAGATGGAGGAGCATAAATTTAAGACAAAGATCTCTTTATCGTTTAAGTAATCCTTTATTTTATATTAACACATCATTTATCTATAATATAACTGAAACACTTATACTAGCCTTGCGAAAGTTCTTTTATTAAAGTTATTTATTTACTAAGTTTTTTAGTCACTACAATTATTAGTATTTAGAAATCTGGTTCAAAAATATTAATCGTTTTGCGTTTTTGCGTTGACTTAGAATTTTTTTTTTTCACGGGTTAAAGGCAATTAGATCTAAGTATTTGATATGAATTTCAACTTGATAGCTCTACGCGTTTGATAGATTATACTAATTATAGATATTGTTATTATTATCATAAGTATTCCCAACGGATATCCACCTTCAATGTCGTTGATATTTTAAATGACGGTAGATGGAAACGTCAAAGTTATTTGTTCACGACTATAAAAGGGGGAGCTCTGAGTGGCAGGGATGATTCTTGTTCGAGACGTTGACCAGGACGGAGCTCCGGTCTATAGATGTTCAGTTGATTAGTATTAGTGACGTTATTATGTGGAATAGATCGACCAGATGTCACGTAAGTTAATTGATATTATTATATAGATTATTGCTGATAACTATGGTGTTCTGTATATGTTATAATATGACCAATATTGCTAATATTAGAAATGTGTGGCAATATAAGGAATTGTTGATAGAATACTTTAATACTGTTTCCGTGGAGTTTCTTGTCCTTCTTCTCCACGAGGACCTAGATTTGGAACGGACGACTAGCTTTCTGATTATTTACTGACAAGCCTTAATTGAATAAATGTTTGGTCTTGTCTTTCTGTGCTTATTTTATAGAATCCTTTCCCTAAATACCATATTCATAGGTATTACACATATTAAATAACTATTGGGGTAATATATATATACTTAAAGATAGATTATACTTTATTCCGCTAACACGTTCATGAGGAAAAAAGTAATAAGTTTATATTTATTAAAAAATAAATATATATTTTGTAATGTAACTAAAAATTTAAGGTTTTCGGAATTTTTCCTTTATGTGTGCTATAAAACGTTGCTTCATGCCAAATTTCAAGATTCTAGGTCGACTGGAAGTACCCTTTAGGTTTTGATTCCCTTGCGAGTACTTGCGAGTTTCAAAATATGCAGCTTAAATTGCTGTTTCTTTTGATTGCGTTGACATAGAAGTTTGATTTTGTTACAGCTTAAAGGTATTATAGACCTGAGTATTTGGTATGAATTTCAATTTAATACCTCTACGCGTTTATGAGGAAATGGGTAGTAAGTTTAAAATTATTAAAAAAAAATATATTATGTGATGTAACTAAAAATTTATGGTTTTCGTAATTTTTCCTTTATCTATGCTATAAGACGTTGCTTCGTACCAAATTTCAAGATTCTGAGTTCACGGGAAGCACCCTGTAGGTTTTGATTCCCTTGCAAGTGTCGAAAATTTGCGGCATAAACGGCTGTATCTTTTGATTGCGTTGGCTTAGAAGTTTGATTTTTTCACAGCTTCAAGGGACAGTAGACCTGAGTAATTGATATAAATTTCAGCTTCATACCTCCACGCGTTCCTGAGAAAAAGGGTCTTGACAGACGGACGGACAGACGGACAACAAAGTGATCCTATAAGGGTTCCGTTTTTTCCTTTTGAGGTACGGAACCCTAAAAAAGAGCTTATCGCTCGGAACATTAATAGCAGTACGTGTGACAAATACTAAATTAAAAGTTAAATGATAAAAAACAAAAATAAAGACTGAAAACAGAAAGAATAAAAAATATATAAGAAATATATCAAAAATTAAGAATTTTGTCTGAAGAGGCCTCCCTCTATCTTCGATAGTACTACTATCATGGTGTTACCTATACATTATTATTACAATGAGACAGTAACGAAGTCAAAACTGTACTGGCGCACATCAAGCTACTACAATCTGTCAAATTTATTTAATAGATTTTCAACTTTATCCACTAAAGCATAAAGTTTAAAGTTGATTGGGAAAATTTGACAGTTTCGGGTAGCTTGATGTTCTGGCGTCTGTACTCGTACATTATACAGGGTGGCAGGGGATGTCGACGCGCAAACTGAAAACCTGAAATAAACCTGTAAAGTTGTCGGTAATAAAAAAAAATCCGGTGTTTCATAGTAAAATGAAATACCTATCTACGCGGTCAAAATGTGTGGAACACCAAAATTTTATGACCGACGAAACATTTCATCACAGGGGTGTTCCGAATGATATGCTGAATCCTTAAACAGGTTTCACGTTGATGTCCCTGCCACATTGTATATTAAAAAAAAGTAATTCTACGAGGTATTGGAACTGTCTGAGTCTGATGCCGAAAATATACTTTTTAAAATTTCTGCCCGTTTGTCTCTTTGTCTGAATCTGTGTTCCGGATGGGGGCAAAATGGCTGAATGGATTTAGATGAAATTTAGCACACAGATAGTTTATAACCTCGATTAACACAAAGAAGGATACTGTTTATCCCGGTAGTACATTTCCGACCTCAACGCGAGCGAAGCCGCGTGCAAAATCTAGTATTAAATATAAACTGCTTTAGTTAGCTTTATTCTAGGTTCTACTTTAAACATGACGTGGGTAGCGAAAGGTGAAACATGATGAAAATAATTCGGCGATGACGTAGACATTACATAATAGATAGACAGTTACATAGTATATTATTTGGTCACTGATGCAAGCTACCGTTTATAACAGAGGGCGTAAATCGATCCTACGAGTTAGACATAGCTATTCTGTAAATTAAATGGACACAACATAGGTACCTACATAATCTGCGTTCGCGATTTATTTTCCAAAAATGTAAACAAATATGAATTAATGGAAAAATAACTTTAACTCCTACACAATAAAGTGTAGTTTACGCTACAACTTCAAACATTTTTATAACTTTTTTCAATATTGCTAGTCACTCTGAAATCAACTTAATTGTCATTGAAATAAAGTTGATATTTGCTTAATATGAAATAGGGTGCGGGTGTGCAGTACAGCGCACTTTTACTGTAAATAGATTATGAACCCTGGGTGAGAAGACTTCATCCACTACTGGACAGCCAATGCTGGACCCTCTTCTCTTGTTGCGATACCCAGCACGCTCCTGTGTGTCATCCAGGTTTTGCACGCGATGGTAACAATGGTAGTCTTCTTCTACCTGTCAGAAAATAGAAAAAAACGTGCGTTATCTTGTATTCTACAAGAATGTTTTTTTTGGTACGCACGGATACACATCAAGGTATAATACTTAGCCAGTATAAACTGACTTCTGACTGTACGAAAAATGTATATAATGTGAGGTCTAAAACTGGAAATGTATAATTATAGCTTGATGTGTCGCCGTGTGTAACTACCTAATATATCTATACCTATTTATAGAATGAGTTTCACTCCGACAATTTTCACAGATAAATATTGATAATCGTAATCGACATAATATTTTGAAGTAAGTAATCATTTGGATAGACTGTCCAATCATTCTCCATCAAGTGTTATATCAGTGAAAACAGTACCTACCTACCTACCTGCCTATTCAAAATTGTTAAGTGGTTTCTGAGATTAATCGACTCGAAAGATAGGTAATCGAGTGATCGAGTGTCGAGGACTTTTTAAACAGGCTGTGTAGGAGGAGTACCTAATGTATGTTGTATCAAATCAGAACAATAGACATTAATTCAAATTAGACTGAGAATCAATACTTTTCGAACGTAAAAATTACATAAGTCAGTCCTCCAAAACGCCAGCCCTTCACTACTTCCTAGTGCTTCAGCTGGGAAGAAGAAGTAGCGCTACAAACTCCCCAGCATCACAGCTGTCTATTCAGGGCATTATATTGCCCAATGACCTTAAGCATGCTGCCCCGTACTAACTTACGACGAAATGACGAGAAAGAGAGGGACGAGAGGACGAGAGATTTTTCGCGAAATTTCGGATTATTATAAAATATTAAAAAAAGTAAGAGAAAAAGGAGAAAAAAATCAATACACATAGTTAAATACGTCATTACGTATTTTTTGGTATAAAATTCATGCCGAGTTATTGAGGCGTTATAGAGAAAATTTTCAATTTAGGTTGAAAAAGGACCTATTTGTTACGATTTTTTGATAAAATTTGAGTAAGTTTATTAAAATTTTAAACAATACAATGTATTTGTGATGACCTTTAGTTTAACATATATTTTTTATATTGAAAACGCACAAAAGGATTCATCTACAAACTTCTATAAACACACGGTATTTTCAGGATTTGAGCGAGGTAATCCCCTTCAGTTCGATATAAAAACAACTATGTTGAAAAACTATGATATTATTTGATGGTCCATGAAGGTAAGTAATTATGTATGGTGTGTGTGAATGGTGTACATAATAAAGAGTAGGTATTCTATTCTATATTTCCACATCATTCATTAATTGGCAGCTTTATTTCACTCATTGCTATTTAGGCCACTTCCCTTTTGTGCCATCCTTCCCTGGTCTGTGCGAATCTCATCCAGGTCTTCCTCACGATCTTCTGTAGGTAGTCCACCTGCCTGGCTATTGGTCTGCCAAGACTTATGATTCATCTAAATTACTGGACCTCTGAAAGAGGTTGTGGCTTCAAAGAAAGCATATGGCTGTTTACTGCTGGATCAAAACATCTTCCTAAAAGAACATGAATGTAAACATGTTGTATACCCAAAACGCCTACACTTCCATCTCCACAACTACTTTATTTACAAAAAAAATCTAAAGCAAAATATCTAGGCATCTAGGTCACAAGGTACACTCGACAAAAGTATCGTCTGGTCAAAACATTCGATACACAACCAAACAAGTTACGACCCAATAACAACTAGGTATATATGACTCATGTTTGGATCTGATGTTTTTTTTATGACTGTACATTTTCGATAGGAATAATTGGACAGTTCCAAGCTCTAGCATTAAGAGTAACAAAATCATACAGTTGAAATTGTTGAACTGTCATCCAGGGTTGGTAAAAACTAAATATTTTTTCAGTTTACCGATCGCGATCGTTGGTTTTAAAATAAATCTGCAACCGATTTCGTATAAAAATATGCTCGAATTGACAATCCCTGTCAGAAACATTCGACAACAGCCCGGAATGCTATCAGTTTATTTTGTAAACCATCTTTTTTGTGCACTATTGCACCATATGCAGAATAATAGACAATAAAGTAACAAGTTCCGTCTGCATCCGACCTCATCCTTTTAAATTGCGACATAAAATCCCAAAATTATCCCACGACGTTCAACCCTATTTTTCCTAAGGGGTTAAACGAGCCGCTCTGCGTGAAACCAACAGTCGTTCACTAATTAGTGCATGACCAGTCCCCTTTAGCGGTGACAACCCTAGCGATAGGGCGGGGAACGATCAGGCATAGGCGCAGCTTGACCCTTGATAGGATAAAAAGTCATCATAGCAGCTCGTAATTGTTTTATGATGGATATGGGTCACCTCGACACCTATTTGTAATGTTTAAAGTAATTCTCTAGTGAAAATAAAAACACTGAAACATTCTAGGTACCTATACATAGTCAGTTCACATTATGATTATCTAATTAAACAAAATATTGTGAATTCATTTTCTTCTTATTCATACGAAACATTTCGGAAGGCAACTAGAATTAATGCTTCTTTATTTTTGTAATTTATGACGTTTAGAAATCCCCTTTAATGGTGCAATTGAAATACTGGGTAATACGACACCCCTTGGTAAGACTGGAAATCAATATATCAGAATGTTCAATAATATTTTCAGGAGCGCAAAATGCGAATTATTAGAGGTCCGATGAGATACAAAAGCGCTTATGTAAAGTATTTATCAGAATCGCTCTAAAGAGGGAACTTGCCGAAAAGAAGCATGATGCAAAGGAAATCGTTTCCCTACACCAAAGGTAAAAGACAGGATTCTTCACAGAGACCTCTTTACCAAAAACTACGCACAAGACAAAACAGTACATAAATACTAGCTGCATTTGATTAACCTAATACAGATCGAGGTTACCAAATAAGGTCAAGGCTAGTTTTCCATAGCTTTACGTTTATTGAAACATTATTCCTTACTACAAGTTCGAGTAGTTTTATTATGGGACCTTTGTTATGGTACAAAGAAAGTGTGGTACAAATAACTCTGTCCCTGTGGAGTCGTGTGCGGCAACTAAGGGGGTTACCTGGATTTATATGGTGAATGAGATCGGGCGAAATATGGTATTCCTAAGGGTTGGGGAGGCAATATGGCGGTTGTTGTTGCCCTGTGTAAAACCGAAGGCTTGCTACGTATAAAGGAACTGAATGGAAATGAAACAGGGTCATTTAAATGTAGTTTGGGAAAATAATTGTTAAGTAAATTGAAACCCTACGTCAATTTGTCGTGTTATAGGCATTTCATACAACTGTCAAGGAATTGTGATTTGGATAACTGGACAATTTAGGTTGGTAGTCAATTTGCTTAGCAATTAATTTCCCTGACTTTACCTAATCCTGTCTGGGACTCATAAGTGAAGGGCGTGGATACGCCCCGACAAAATGTAGTGGATCTGACATTGTAAACAACCAGTTTGGAACTTAAAAGATATTATTATTAGATTATTGAAGGTTTAGATGAATTTCAGTAAATCAGGAAATAGTACTATACCTACTTATAGATTACAGGAAACCCTATAAGAAGTATAATTATCTTCCGTTTATCTAGATCTTAAAATAACATGATAAATCTCTCAATAAGGGCGCATTCCACCAGAATAAGTCTTATCCTGAGAATAAATTTTAAATTTTTGACAGTTTTTCCATACTAGAACTGTCAGACGTCAATTTTATTCCACGATTAAAAGATATCTGACTTTGGTAAAATCAGCCCCAAGCCGTATTCTCTTTTCAAATGAAAATAATGTCAAAGTGGACTAAATGAGGTATTCCTCAAAACGCACCAAATGAAATTTCGAATACTTTTGGTGCGTTTCGAGGAATACCACGACTAAAACAAAGAAAGTAAGTAACTTACACGTGGGTGTTAGGAAACTATAATTATGGACATTTTACTTGAACTTTATAGCCAAGTATAATTTAAATGTGTCTTAGATCCAAATGCTAGCATTGATTTAGGGGACTTAAAGGTTGATAATATTATTATAGTAATTATACCAATAATTAAGTTTCTATGAAATATTGCTACGCCAGCTTTCAGAGATAAATATCGTAGCCATAAATTTCAAAATATACATATAGGTAACCACACTGCACTTCTGTACTACCTTTATAACAGAGTGATATTCAAGCCTGTTAGGTTATTTCCTTCTTCCAAGCCTAAGGTTGATTATATTTCGGAAACAAAGCCGCACGGTTATTTTCTTGTAATTTCCGCATCCATACATACCAAACTATTCTTCAAACTAGAAACTAGAACATGAAAGACGCATGCCTAATGCCTATACATGGATCTCTACAACACAATAATAAATATGAGCTACAACTAAAATGCATTACGAGTTGTAGGTACAACATCTTTTAAAACTAGAAACCATCCGCGGCGATCCTAACGCCATCTATTGGCACTAGGGGAAAGTACCGCAGAGAACAAGCAAAGTATAACGAAGTCGCTAACCCTCACGATAAGGGTGGCGATTACGAGTAATACCTCCCTAATATTATTAACGGAGGACATTTAGGGCTATACAAATGTGTATTGTGTATTGGATATTACAATACCTACATTAATATAAATTGTTATAATTATTTGGTTCAATATTGAATCTAAGTACCTACTGACTCCGTGTTCCTTAATGGGTGGGCAAAAAAGGCTGAAGATCAATCTCCGTGGCATGCAATGAGAAAGGCCTGTGTCCAGCAGTGGACTGGTAAGCTGACACTGAAATATTGATGACGAGACTGAATGAACCTTCAACCCTTTCAGTTTAACCGTAGCCAACTGAAAATAATCCGAGTGGAAACAGCATAAAGCCATAATATAATACACACAGGAATTAAGATTCCATTGAAAGGTACGCCAATAATGTGAGTGTAATTTACATTGTTCAACAAATGATGATAAATAAACACACAGTTCGTAGTGCATATTTGCATTTGATTATTTGCTATAGCCACATTAAATTGCTGTGATGTTTCATATTATTTGGGCAGTTAATTAAGTAGTTGAAATAATGCATTTAGATATTGTTTTGTTTTAGATAATACCAAAATCTTCTTTGTTTCTGTCGTTAAAACTTTTAAGTATAAAGGCTCCTACAAACAGGCGCGACACGCGATAAAATTGCGCGCGACACAAAGGCACCGCAAGTCGCGCAACGAGCGCGAGCGGTGCCTTTTATTATATCGCGTGTCGCGCCTGTTTGTAGGAGCCTTATAAAACTTACGAGCCGATTGTTCCTTAAATATCAATTACGAATTTCCATATAAACTTATATCCCCTATTAATTAACCCCTTAGTTTAGTGGGTGAATTTTCAAAATTCCTTTCCTATTGCTCATTTTCGTTGTATAAGAAATTCTAGTGCAAAATTTCATGCTCGCTTTCATTCTGGTCTCAGCGTTTGGCTGCGCGTTGTCTGCCAGTGAATTTAAGAATATTATTAAGTTGATAAAAAAGTATTTACAAGGCAGATGTGAGTGGAAACGCTGGGAGGGGACGCCTTAGGAAGACATATAGGTAGTGACCTTATTGGTAATGGTCTTAGGAAAGGTCAGATGCGTAGTACTCGCAACCGGTGTGCGTGTATGACGAGAAGACCAATTTACGTAATTTAAAGGCTCCTACAAACAGCCGCGACACGCGAAATAATCGCGCGCGACACAAAGGCACCGCTCGTTGCGCGACTTGCGGTGCCTTTGTATCGCGTGTCGTGTCGCGCCTGTTTGAAGGAGCCTTGATACGTTCAAAATCTATTTGCAATCTCATCTCAGCGACAATCAATGTCAAAAACTTGACAAAAATGTAAAGTAGAGGTATTTTTGTCAGATTGAGATTAAGATCAGACTGTAAATGTTTTTAAAATTATGGGAATTGCCCCCCAGATGCATGTACTGTACAGACGCCAGCATATCAAGCTCTGTCAAATTTCTTTAATAGATTTTCAACTTTATTGCTAATACATAAGGTTTAAAGTTGATTGGAAAAAATTGACAGTATCGGGTAGCTTGATGTGCTGGCGTCTGTACGTAAACGAGGCAAAAGGTGTTTCTGAGGATCGTAGCAGGTGGCGTTCTGTAGTTTCTGTCCTTTCTATGGGGGGAAGATTATAAAGCTGTGTTGTAATTGTAATTTCAATATGCTACTTTTCCCGATTCTGCTACTAATAAATCGAATCAAGAATAATTTCGTAGCACATAGAATCTAGCTTAAGAAAACAACCTATGGGAAGATTATAAAGCCGTATTGTAATTTCAATATTATGCTACTTTTCCCGATTCTGCTACTAATAAATCGAATCAAGAATAATTTCGTAGCACACAGAATGTAGCTTAAGAAAACAATTAAATATCGGTTTGAATAAAATGGCCTAATATAACTTTCAAAACGGCGAAGGAAAACCTCGTGAGGGAACCGGCATATCAGATTGTACTTCGGTGAGTGTGCCCAAGAACTCCACGACCTCATTCCACCGGCCCCCTTCTACCTTCGGACATCCAGATGCACTGCAAGTTACCATCCCTGCCTAGTTGCTATTCCACCAATTCGCACTAAGCGTTTTCAAATGTCCTTTATAATGCGCACAGCAAAAGAGTGGAACTCTCTAACTGCGTTTGTGTTTCCGAGTGAATACAACCCGAATCTCTTCAAAGTAAGAGTGAACAGGCTTCTTCTGGGTAAGCTCACTCCATCGTAGACTTTGTCTGTGTCATCTCTGGTCTAGATTAGAGTCAAGAGCAAACCCATTTCGAATAAAAAAAAAATATCTTAGAACCAAAAAAATCGGAAATATGTTACATCCACCAATCCGCACTGGACCCGCGTGGTGGATTACGGCCCACACCCTCTCACAGAGAGGAGGCCTGTGTCCCAGCACTGGGAACATTAAAGGCTAATTATACCTAATATAGGTACAGGAAGACGCAAAGTTTAACCTCTTTCAGTCGCACCCCCCATCTTGTATAGTTATGTATACTATCTATAACTACGAATGTACAGCCACGCAAAAACGATTTTGACAAATAAGGTGTTTATTGATTTGTTCTAGGGACGCGCGACCGTAGGTACTTTAAGAAGCCAAGTCCTGATATAGAGCTGTATGTAAAGATATGTACCAGTAGTATTTTACTAATGAAATACTACTTAGGTACTGTTAGCGACGGTAGCGACACGCGATATAATCGCGCGCGACACAAAGCCACTGCTCGTTGCGCGACTTGCGGTGCCTTTGTGTCGCGTAACGTGTCGCGCCTGTTTGTAGGAGCCTTTTAAACTTGTAGGATGAAACAGAGTACACTGTTAAGTGGTCTTTGATGAGAATTACATTAAACTTCAAGCCACCGTACAATCATTGCTTAGTAACAAGGCTATAATACGTTTCTAGACACGCGGGAGCGTGTCAAGCGAAGTTCATAGTATTTTAGTGAAGAAAGGTTGTCTTGAAAAGATCGCTTTTAGCGATACAACCGCCCATTGTGTCACCTCTTGTAAAATGTCTACATTTATATCTACACACTATCACACACACACTACACTATTGCTTTCCAGCTGAAACAGACTAGAGTCTGAACTCAAATGTTAAGTCAAGCTTGATGATAATTTCATCAAACTTCAAGCCACTGTACAATTATTTCTGAGTAACAACATACATAATGCCAAATCGTACTTGCACTAAAAGATGCACACTCACATACATAGCCGCCTTTACCCACGTACCATTACTTCGATCCCATCACGTGGCATCAACAAATACATCGCACAAGTGATTTCAAACACTATTTCCTCGTATGACAGACCCCCATAATCTCCAGTAAGGGTAGCAGCCCCTGCACCATGCATTGTACTTATCATGGGGTAACTTTTATTGTCGGCCAATTTACGAAGACACGCCACACACCATTCAAAATCCCTGCGCAGTTCCTCAAACAATGAAGCCGCAGGGGTGGGGAGAGGTCTTCAAAAACTGGTCGAGGATAAGTATTGAAGCGATACGTTATTTAATGGATCGAGAAATAAATTGATTTCGCAAATGTGTGGAATGTAGTGTTTTAGATAGATGTGACTAATTAAAGGTAGCGTATTAATGAGCTGTGTAGGAACGCTAGCAGCAAACTGATTGAATAATTCAGTGTGCCTGACTGAAACGGGGGATATTTCTTGTTGCTAACGCGATATGAAATGATGTTTCTATGTAAGTTAACTCGCTAGAATTTATGAATGTTTTAGTATGTAACATTTCGTTTTGTTTATTCTGTAAATAGGATATCGGATTTTACAAATCATATAAAATATATAATAAGCTAGATGGAGTCGACATTTCCTATCTGACTGCCCTTTTTTTTCTTTTTTTTTCGGTATGGTAAATTATCCCTCCCGCTAAGGTTGATTTTACTCTCACGCTCACCGTCAGCGCTCATAGCTCAGCGCGTAGTTTGTCAGCTTTGAGCCTCAGCGTGGGTCGTTTTAGTATCGTACTGACCGCCTTACTGATGCATCCCACAATTTCTTCCTCAGGCGTACCTCATCGATAACTCTACCTGTATCCACTTCGCAATTCGCCATGACTGTACGCGCTGACGATGTCCGCTCCGCTCGACACTAAAACGCTCACTGAAAGCAGAGGCGCTCGTGCGATTGTCAGCGCCGATAGCTACGCGGGGCCGACGCGCGACGCGTACGGCCGCGTAGCTATCAGCGCTGACCACCGTGTGCGCTGATAGCTACGCGTCATTCAAAAACGCTTGCTAGAAGTTCATATATCTCGGCCATCAGCACTGACGGTGCGCGTGCCGTCGGCGTAAGACTAAAACCAGCCTAAGGGTGGAGCGGAAGGCAGTGTCAGACTCTTACTGACTAAAACCCACCCGTGTTCCTTCCTTAGCCCTTTATGTTCCGGGCCAGCGGTAACCCTTTCGGACAATCCCGCTGACCCGGCAGGCTTCGGCCCTAACGGGCCCCTTCACATGATGCTGACATCTCTTTGAGGCGCGCGTGGAACACGTACACGCCGTCCGGCACGGGCCTGGTCCTGATCGGACGGTGAGCTACCCATTACTCTCCGTCCGCAGGCCCGTGCCGCGTCTCCCGCGGCGGCTGGAACGGGAGGCTCTCTTTAGGTCGGTTATTTAAAAAGAAATAGCTGTTCCATACATTTTCACCGCGTAGGTATTGCACTTTTTTAGGAAACAATAGTTGCGGGGAGCGGTGAATGCTTATGCGAATCCCGCACCCCCGGCCATAGGTAGAGATGTAACACCGTGATGGTTTTAATAATAATAATAATAATTTATTTATTTCAGACATAGTTCTAGTCCATAGATTCAAACTCATACATTAAAAATACTTATAAAATATAATAAATAAATGAAATGTCAAATATAAAATTGACAAATAGTAAAAATAAAATTTTAGCCGTAAAGAGTCCGGCATGCCGCATGCCCCTCTGTCACCCCCACGATGGGAGAAGTCCATGAGGAATACCACCGCCCAAAAAAAAAGGAAACAGCTTATTTTTTTTTTTGATAACCCACTTTAAATTTCTACGCGGTCTAGAATCATGTGCTAAATTCATGGTAAAAGTTAGCGCGTCGATAATTTATGTTTTTTTTTTTTATAATATGTTTGTTTTTTTTTCGTCTGTTATGTTCTTGCCACTTTGTAAAAGAACCCACTAAACTATAACCGGATTAATCAAGTGCCAATTACAAAGCGGGAAGCTTTTGAGGCGATCTCGTACCAACGAATAATTAAAACTTATTGTATAAGCATAACGGGATCTGGTACGTCATTTTCTGATGCTGAGAAAATATTTTATTTTTAACCGAAACCTTCACGATGTTAGAATAACAATGGTTATTTATTATTTGTGCCCTGATAAGTTTATCACTTCTCTTATGTTCATCCATACTTATTCATTTCAATGTAAGTAAATTTCAATGGTTTGAACGACATCACCAAATGAATAAAACAGTTAATTTTGTGACCTTTTAGCTACTTAAAACGTTAAAGTTTACTGTCATGACGGTAACATTTTGCCTCAAGCTTTGACTGTTTTCGGATCAGTAAAAAATACTGTTTTGAACGTTAGGCTCAAATGGAACTGTTCAAAGCAGTTCAGATTAATGTTTTTTCATTTTTTTATTTACTGCTTATTTCTTTCAGTGTGCCTGGGTTCGAACCCACGACCACGACCGTGACTCGTAAGTCACGGCCACCACCACTACGCCACCACTGCTCTCTAGTTTCATAATATTCATAACTAGCTAGAAACTTGGTTATTCTATGGCTGAAAGAAATTCTTTCTCTCTTAGTCTAAGCATGAAACAAAAATATGAATCCACGTACAAGGTTTAAGTACTATAATGTAGAGTGGAGATCAGGGCCGTCTTTACCCGGGGGTGCACGAGGTGCGTGGCACCCGGGCGCCAGGGTCTTAGGGGGCGCAAGCCAATTCTTATACCTACACGTATCTACTATGCGTAAACCTTCTCGAAATTGAATTGAATAAAAAACTACTTACGACTCAAGTCAATCTAGATTGACTAGTTTGGCTATAATATGTACTACAATATCACAAAAAAGATTGCCGATTTTAAAGACAGAAAAATTAAATTTGATGTTTGAAAACGTACCTAATTTTATTGTAGAGTAAGTATTAAATAAGTATTATTAAGAGCAGTGGTGGCCCAGTGGTAACGGCCGCGACTTACGAATTGTAGGTCGTTAGGTTCGAACCCAGACAGACGCTTTACTTTGTGTAAATTATTTCATCATCACTGCTCTCAAAACGGTGAAGGAAAACATCGTGAGGAAACCGGCATGTCCTAGAAACGAAAATTCGAAGACATGTGACATCTACCAACCCGCACTGGGCCCGCGTGGTGGATTATGGCCCACTCTCTCTCACAGAGAGGAGGCCTGTGTCCCAGCAGTGGGAACGTTATAGGATGATTCTGAAGTATTAAATAAAAAAATAAAACACAATTGGGGTGCAGTCTAATTTTCGCACCCCGGCGCCCAATATTGTTAAGACGGCCCTGCTGGAGATAGAAATATTTTGATTATAAAACCAGTTTTCTGCGGCTTACCAGAGATAAATCAGTCCTACTTCAGTAGTGCACAATATTTTTTAGCACCTACCATACCGCAGTACACTCAACAAGGACGGTTGGTATGCGGCCTAAAAGCACTAGCAGCGCCCCGCGGTCTCACCCGCATAAGTGTGGCCAGTGCCAAATTTCATCCACATACGTTCAGTAGTTTTTGCGTGAAGAAGTAACAAACATACAAACACACTCACAAACTTTCGCCTTTATAATATGTATTATGATTTTGGGCGATGATTTGGTTCGCGCCCGTTTGATAACGCTCCCATTTGGCAACCCTACATATGTATACTTACCTATAGCGGTGTATCGCATCTACCAGGTACAGTCAGTATGCCAAGTCTAATTTTTAAGGAATGTTAATATTGGTTTGAAATAAAATAAGTAATTTAAGATTTTTTTAGTGTATACCTACGTATTTCTTATGCTTTAGTAGCATTTATCATGGACTTACGGATACTTAAGATTTAGTTTATACTAAATAAAACTTTTGAAATTTGAAAAAGTAAACTTAAGCAACTCTGAAGACCGTATTTGAAAAACTATTTTGGATTCTACGACACATATTATTCTACAATATTTAGCAAAATTTATTTTGGCCAAATCAAAGTTAAAAATATAGACATACGACTGTTTGGTCAGATAATCAGCCTAGACCACGCGCTTTCGTTTTTATTTATTCTTAAAAATCAAAGTGACACTTAGTCGCATTGACATTATGAACGCAGTGTCTGCAGCCGAAAGGGCTGTGGTAGAGAAGCCCAGCTTAGGTAACGCTTCCCACCAGGCAAGATACACCTAAGCGACACATTATGGTTTTCCGATATCCACGTGAACGAAGTCGCGGGCACAGCTAGTAGGTAAATAAAATATAAAGTAGAAGTTATTTCAACTAAACATAGCAAAATCAACAATTGTAATACAATAATTTGGTACACTAAATATTAATCAAACGTATGTAGGTATAATATTCAACTAGACTAAATAATAATCAACAGAATAATAGAAATAAAAAAAATTAAATTAGGTTCATAATCTGCAAAGAGAAATAACTCGCTCCAAAAAAAACTTAATGTCACATAGGCCGTGTGTCATAACCCAGAAGCTGGGTTGTGAAGGTTAGATAGGCAGACGCTTCATGTAAAATACTAGTATTCAGCCAATTGAGTAATTAGACTGGAAGCCGACCCCAACATAGTTGGGAAAAGGCTAGGCAGATGATGATCGGGTCTATTTAATATCTCACAAATCACAATACGATGCGAAATACATAAATATAAAAGTGGTATATATATTGTATATACAAAAAAGTTGCAACAAATACATATATTGTAGTAAATTACGCATTTTGAACTAATAGGTAGTTACATACAATCTTTTCTTTCAAACTGTAAGACAGAGATAGAATTAATGTGAAAGCACATTAATTATGTCTGTCTCTGTCTAACAGTTTCGCTAAGTATTGTCTTGAAACCGGATTTCGTTTACAGCTAAATAACAATCACAAGGATAAATACTCCGAACGTTTTTGTACCTGCACTTCTTTCGTTAGGTTTTTTTACCCTTGATTCCTAAATAAATTGTCTTTTGTATTCTATGCAGTACTTAGTCCTTCATGGCGTTCGTGGTGCGAGTACCTACATGCTACCTGCACCTCGTCATGGCAGAGGACTTTTGGCCGCAAGGTGTAATGTTCCGTCGTTTCCGCGGACAAGTGCCACACGATCGCACAAATACAGTGCTCGAGTGAAGTGAGTTTTGTACTATTATAATTTATATATGTTAGTCTGTAAGGTATTTATCTATGGGCCAAAGTAGCCTGAAAATAAAGGTTTTAATATTATTATTAATATGGTAGTTTTAAAAGAAGAAAATAAAATGAATATTAAATAAATTCGGCACACCAGAACTTTTTACTCTGACTGTACTTTAAGGTGTGCTTAGGTACGTAATATTTACAAACTTATCCAATGATATGTAGCGTTACCAAACTGGCATTGGCACGACCCGATCATTTTTCAATTACAATTTAATAATGATAATCAAACAAAAAAAAATGTTTTTTATTATTATTTTTTTTTCATGAAAATGGATGATTGTGTGTGAGAGTGATTGTTGTTGTGTTGTTGGTTGTTGTTGTTGTTGTATAAGTGGTGTGAGGTGAGATATAAAGTTAAAATCTTCTAAACACAGGGTAATGTGTTACCTACTAATTCCCTTTAGTGAGTGAGTTAACCTAAACAAGGTTTGTTTACACTTTCATCAGCAACTTTTGGAATAGACAGTAGTTTCCATCGTGTACCTATGTTCTTTGTCTGCTGTACCTACATAAGTAGGTAGGTAAGTACATACAGAGTGTGGAGTGCGGACCATTCGTAGCCGCGTTGATTAAAGCGAAAACAATCCTTTTATTCTACGCGAAATAGGTTTGATATGAGTAATATGTATTTCCTCTATGTCTGGGCGTTGTACTGGGTTTCAAGGATGACCTAGATTTCGAGCTACAGTTGGTACAGCGATAGGAACATTATTATCAATTTAGTCGGTGGAAGTATACTTCTGAACACGAAGGAAATAAGGTTGATATTCATGAGTTTTAAGTGTTTTTTTATGTTTTTTCTGTTTTGAGGTCTGTTTTTCAAGAAAAAGCTGATTTAGAGAGTAATTATTTACACAAAGCAAAGCGACTGCCTGGGTTCGAAACCACGACCTACAACTCGTAAGTCGGAGCCATTACCACTAGGCCACTACATCCAGAAAGAAAAGAAGGAAATTTCTTAAACACTAGACACCAGTCTCACAATGCCTTCAGTTTTAACTAAAAGTAACATTTAGTTTATTATTCACGTGAAAAACTAATTAACTGCATCCCATAAAGTATTGAAAAAAACAAACAGGGAAACACTAAAACATTTCATATCGTTTTAACTTTAGTCCATATTCGCTCCCACGAACATTTTTCGCCCATAACGTTTGGCCGCGTAACGAACTTACTACCAACATACGTATATGCCAATGTTGGTGGACAACATTGGTACAATTTCGCGCTAGACATGTATCTGCGCTCGCGTCAGAATAATGTAATTCCTGGCTTAATTGAGAAAAGGTTCGGGTGACGCATATAATTAATACAAGTACCTATTAAAACAACCAACGTTTGTCAAATAGGTAAGTACCACAGATATGGATAGACCTATATAACGCAACTATCACGAACTGTATGAGAACCAAGCGTGTCATTTATTGACTACCTACTATGACGTCACAAGCTCGCGCTCTCGCTCACGCTTACCCAGCCAGCAGTACAGAGCGCGAAAGTGGCGGCTTACGATTTTTGAACGTAAGCTGGTGCGATTTTTGGCACGCAAAGTTGTTGCTCTTGCGTTATCTAGGTGTATCTATATTTATCGTAAGTAACTACTCGAGTAACGTACGTAGGTACGTACACCCATTGGCGTACCAGAGATTTTGTCTAGGGGGGCAGCCTTCCAGCAGAACTAACCACAGTCATTTAAGGGGCTTATAGGACCTAAACGCAAGTTTTAGAAACGATAAAAGTAGGTATATGATCGACTACAGTAAACAAAATCAGAAAAATATATGATATTCTTCAGGATATATGCTAGGTAGATGTGTGTTGAAAACACAATACATCTAATTTGATACGATAGAAAAAAATTATGGAGATACCTCTAAAAACTTTCTTTTTACAATAAAAACCATACTGATATACATACATACAATCATTCTGATTTTTTTTTCAGATTATTTTACAAGCAACATACTAAAACACTAGTGTTTTAATTTTTTAGTCCAAACAATAGATTTTTTGTAATTAAATAATTGCTTCATATTTTACCAATAAATAGCGTTGTTATTGCGCTTCTCTTTCTTTTCTATGCAGTCCGACAGTGACCGCGCTTTATGTCATGTAAACCCCTTAATAAGAGATCATAATCAGCATTTTATGATTCTAGGTCAATGGGAATAAACCTAACCTAACCTATTTATAGGTTTTCATTTATTTGCGAATATCAAAATATGTCGCATCTAAGTGGCCGTATTTTTTATTATTGCGTTGACTTAGAAGTTTGTTCTTTTTAGGACTCCAAGGGGCCGTAGACCGACGTATTTGATATTAATTTCAACGTGATACCTCCACGCGTTCTTGAGACAAAGGGTCTTGAGAGACAGAAGTACCAAAAACGAAGAGATCCTATAAGGGTTCCGTTTTCGTTCCACAAGTTGACAAATCACTGAGCTCTCGCATCATGTCACCACATACTCCCGCACCGCGTTGCTACCTTTTTTTTTTTTTTTTTTATCGTGGAGAAATGCTCATGCATACTGCACTACCACGGGGAGATAGTGCAGTTATGTGGGACTCTAACCCACTAAAACTCCACGGTGTCCTCCTCTGCCGCTTACGGCGGGAACACGGGCACGCGTTAGCACTCATCCGCGAACCCGCCGCGGCTGTCCGTTGCCGGACCCTCCTCTGGGGAGTACTCCCCATCACCGGCGCACTAGAACACATAGCACGCCGTGACCACCCCAGGGACCAAACCAGCACATGGGCGCCAGACGTCCCCGTGTCTGGGCACCCTTGGTCCCCCCTGCGACGGGTCAGGACATTGGCCCCGCCGCCTGCCAATTTTCGGCTGCAGAGGATAGGGAGAGCGGCCAACGTAATACCGACACTCCTCTTCCCCTGCAGCCCCACCGCGTCCGCCATCGTACGGTGGCGACCCCGTCAAGGCCGCGGAAGGTAGGGAGAGCGGCGCACCGTAATACCGGCACTCCTCTCCCGCCGCGGCCTCCAACCCTCAGCCGCGATGCCTCAAGTACGACATCGCGGCCCGCCTCAGTTGCGATGTCGCCCAAGCGACACCGCAACCTACTTTTGGCCGCTACGTCGTTGGCTTGTCGGCAAAAGCCCTGACGAGCGGCCCCTCCTCGGGTTCCTCTTCGCTTCACCGTGGGTGTCCAAGCCACGGCTACTGAGCCCCCCCGCCTCGACAATGCGGGAACCCACCGGGGGGGGGGAACCCACCGGGGGGGGGCCGCGTTGCTACCTCAGGCAACGTTCCGGTTAAGCGGTCAGCCTTTAGTAATTCTTCAATACTGTCGATTTTCTAGAGTGGGAAAAGAAGTTTCTAGAGTGGGCGCTGCCTACCCTTGCGGGGATACCCCTAGCTACGGCCATGATCACGCGTGCATTCCCCAAAGAAAAGGCTGAGGTGTATACTACGCAGGCCGCACACATTTCGCCAGTTACGTAGTAATAGGGGCGAGCCTATTGCAAACAAACGTGCGCCAGTTTTGACCCAGAAATCAATCGATCTTGTGATTTTGTTCATCTGTTATAAATACACTAATCTATGCTAATAATAAAGCTTAAGAGTTTGTTTGTTTCGCGCTACTCTTTGGAATTACCGGTCGGATTAAAAAAGAATGTTTTTGCATTTCAAAACCCAATTCTCGAAAGGCTATATGTTATTTTACACCATGCTATAACCCTTAGGAGCCGAGCAAAGAGAAACAAGAAATTTCACGCGGACGAAGTCGTGTGCAGATGCTAGTTAATAAGTAACGCTAGCTCAACTGTGGCTAATGAGACACAAAAGAATGATCATTCGATAAGTAACTCATAATCATGTATTATCATATCACAAAACTGACGATAGGAAAAACAAAAGTTAAATAAAAAAAAATATTACAGTATTAAGTGCGCTAATGTCCTGTTTTCTATACTTTGTTGCATAAAATTCAAAATGTGTCAATTCGTGCGAGTCGCATAAAGTAAACATAACGACGGTTGAAAGTCTAAGCGACATTTTTTGCAATATTGAGTTATATAAATAGTTGTTTTTGTAGGATTAAAAACAAAAAAAAACTTTTTTTAACTCAAAGCAAATTTCGCATTAGCTATTTGATTTCCAATGTTGACTATCAATTGCAAACTTAATAACCTGTGTTCCTCTTCCCCAACCAGCATGAAATGACAAGCAGTTAATGCGCTGTTCTTGAATTACCACAGCGTTTGGAAATGCCCTACTTTAATTTGCAACACGCCACATCGTTTGACTGTCATCTCCAGTACTCTGTATTTCCATACTGTTAATAGTAAGTATTCTGTGCATTACGCTAACAAGCTTACGTAGTTAATAGATAGGTAGGTATGAAATACCGGGAAGTACTTTATACTATAAAGTATTTCCCGGTATTTTACGCTATTCTCGAAAGCTATAAGTTATAGCTTTCGAGAAAAGCGTAACGTTATCGTTCTATGGTGGGTAAAGGGAATCGGATCGTTGAATAGTATGAAAAGAATCAATAATTTGCACCATTTTTTAAGATTAAAATCTTATACGTTAATCATCATCATCTGCCTATCCTTTTCCCGAAAAGGTTGAGGTTGTCTTCCAGTCTAACCCACCTACCGGGCTGCCTATCTGACCTCCACGACCCAGTTACTGGGTAATACTAAACCCCTTAGTAAGATTGGTTGCAAGACTTTCGGGCTTCTGACAACCCGTAACGACTGTCAAAGATCCACCTTTTCGTGACACGGAATATTTATAATACGTAACGAGTAATATGCTGCTTTATATTTTCATCGGCATAGTAACAAGCTGCAAGCTACCAAACAGGGTACTATGGTACCAAACAACAACAACAAAAAAGACAACAATAAAGCACAAAAAAACAACAACAACAACAACAAAAGCAACAACAATAAAACAACAACCAACAACAACAACAACAATAATAAAATAGTTATAATTTATTTAATAAACTTATTAAATAAATTATAACTTTAAAATTATTATAATAAT
Source organism: Luperina testacea (assembly GCA_927399505.1). Taxonomy (NCBI): domain Eukaryota; kingdom Metazoa; phylum Arthropoda; class Insecta; order Lepidoptera; family Noctuidae; genus Luperina; species Luperina testacea. The sequence goes on along the minus strand of OV656768.1, from coordinate 6,823,716 downwards.
AAACTATTTTATTATTGTTCCTTATCCTTAAAGTTAAATCATTTATTTACCATAGACCATTAAAAAACACATATGAATGTCATGAACAAGATAAAAGAAGAATTGAATCTATTTAGTTGCCACTTCAGAAGGTAGTTTCATTTGGAGAAGAATGGGTTAGAAACTTCATAGTATAGGTACTCATTTTTATCGTTCAACTATTTATTTACTTATTGAACAATTGTTTGCTGCAGAATCCATTTATACCGAAACCTGCAGCAAGCCTGCTACATCACCTTTTAAAAAAGCCACACCACACCTAAAAATGTTCATGAGAACACTTAACATAGAATTACTGCTAGAGGTATCAGGGCGTTCAACAGATTGATTGCCTGGGTTATGGGAGCATAGCGAGCAGTATGATACGCACTGGCATTATTTTGTATAGGTTTTTACCTATCTTGGGTTATGATGATCCACCACTATTGGACCAAACACCTTGGCCTCTAGCTCTTAACTGTCCCTAATCCAGTTCGCCGCAGCTATATCTTCTGTGGGTCGTCGTCCTGTCTAACTGGGGGGCCTTCCCACGCAACGTCTACCGATTCGCGGTCTCCACTCAAGGGCGAACGCTATCAGCTTCAACGATCTTTATACAGAAATTATTATTAATAACAAAGGTCTCATCTCATTCAGAGAAAGCACGACCATTGATCATCATGCTCAAGACGTTTCTTCACGATGTTTTCCAACACCAATGTCAGAAATGCCCAAGATAATATTAGAAGTATACTTATATGAATTGAAAAATTCATATTGGTATATGTATCTACTAGCAGTGCCCCGCGGTTTTACCCGCATAAGTATCGATTCCGTGGGAATATCGAGATAAAAAGTATCCTATGTGTTATTCTGATGTATAAGCTATATTATTGTTAAGTTTCATCAAAATCCGTCCAGTAGTTTTTGCGTGAAAGAGTAACAAACATCCATCCATCCATCCTCACAAACTTTCGTGTTTATAATATTAGTAGGAAGTAGGATAGTAGAATTAGTAACAAGTAGGAATATATACATTGCCAGCCGCATCGAGATGGCGAAGCTGCAAGCTGACTCACGTCACCCGATGCACAACTACGTCTCAGTGCCACAGCAGCTGAAGAGCTGAAAAAGTTTTCTTGGATGCGTGGGTCCAGCTAGTTGAGCCAATAGTACGCCTCCACAGCAAGATGTAATCTATGGCGGGAGCTGTATTTAAAACCCCCTGACAATATTATCGAACTATGTGAGAGCCTTCCACTTGGACACGCGTTATTGTGGCTGACTTGGAAATTTCTAAAAAGACTTCGAACCCAAGACGGCTGGAGCAAAGACCACTTCCACAGATGGGGGTTCACGGATTGCTCAGGGGGTCTCCCTAAGAAGGAAGTCCATAGTTTCGGCTGAAGTTACGAATGTTACCAACTCCGTTCTACTTACGGACATAAGATTAGTTCGGGGACCTAAGATTGAATAACATCACGATTTGACAGTTGTCCCAATATGTAATTCCCCGTCCAAAAATTTATTTTTACTCTGATTTTGACTGATAGACTACTTTCGGACGGTCCCGTATCTTCGTTGACGGACTTAGAGAGTAGACCTTTGGGTCTCAAGTGCGTATGCGGCACCTCCCCGAAGACAATGGCCCACCTTCCATCCTACGGCGCATCCAACCTGTGCACAATGATCCTATGACTGCGACAGAGAGCGGAATTCGCATAGCTGAATCTTGGGCCAAATATGTTTGAACTTTTTGCCATCGCGTCGATACGATAAAAAGAAGGAGACCTAATAACACTAAATATTTTATCATTTTAGTGGTCTCGAGTCCTCAAACCAAAGGAAATAAAATAACTTGTTCCTTAATTCCTACAATAATTGTAACTTTTAAGTGACCTGAATCATCACTTTGGTTCACTGCAAATAGTGACGCATCTAGCAATGTGTCATTATACTATTAGGCACAGCCGTTCCATTCAGCCCAGAGATAACAGAGCTTGAAATTATTAAATATAAGGTAGGGCTTTAGTCACTACATCGTATTTTGAACTTTACGATTGAGTAGCAGATAAATCTTTACGAAGAGCTCTTTTATGAGTTCTATATTATTGTCCTTTTTGTTGTATATATACAGGGTGGCAGGGAAACCTGTAAACATGAATTCAGAACCTCCTGATTTGAAATTTTTTATCGCGTATTTTCACCAATTTCTCTTCAGCAAAATCGGTCTAGCCGTTTCGGAGATTTGCCGGAACAAACAGACAGACAGAAAGACGGACAAATTGATTTTTGTTATATGTACATTGGCCACCAAAAGTTGGTTGACATTATGATGCCACATTATGATTAAAAAAAATATCAGGTAGGTACTCCTAAGGGATTACTTGATTATTTTTTATGATAAGTCAAAGGTAGTTGAATTAGTCAATAAAAACGATATAAGTAGTAGTTTAAATATTTGGATCACTAGAATTTTAAATCTTAATGTGGCGTGTCACAGCTGAAGTGAAAAAATGACAACTAACTTTGGAGCCATATATGTATTTAGTAAAAGCTGTTATTTTGATATTACAAACAGACACTTCAATTTTATTTATTTGTACAGAAAAGGAACTCAGTGAAATATAAATTAATTCTCGTAGCTACATGTTTTTTGCATTGAACAAGCTGATTACAATTTACTACGTAATATCGCTTTGTATCTATCAGGAATAGATACCAATTTCAAAGAATTCAGATATTTCAATATCGAACGAAACACAAATGAAGAGCATTTAAAAGCGCGCGTGCTCATAACAACACCGGTCAAGTGCGAATCGGCCTTACGCACTAAGGGTCCCGTACCATAAAAATTATAAGTCAACAATTTTATTATTTGCCATTATAGGGGCCACTGTAGTAACTACATAGTAACACGTACTCTGTACCTTGCTTCATATTACGGTTAAAAAATTGCAGCGCTGCAACAGACAGACGAACGGTCCCGTTTTCACCCTCTATGTTCGAAACCGTAATGGTAAGACGGGCTGGTGTCCGCAACTCCACGTCAAAGTTCACGTCCAGATGGGAAAATGGATTATAATCCATTTTCCCATCTGGACGCGGGCTGGTGTCCGCAACTCCACGTCAAAGTTCACGTCCAGATGGGAAAATGGATTATAATCCATTTTCCCATCTGGACGTGACCTTCCTTGAGAAGCTGGGGTGCATCCAATAATTATTGGATGCACCCCAGCTTCTCAAGGAAGGCCAGCAACGCCTTGATGTTATTGACAATCACACGGACGGTATACCTGCACCCAAATTGCATAACATACTATCAATTACAATCTTAATCATTTTGAAAGGTTTTGCTAATTCATTGCTTCGTATGTTCGAAAAATTTGTCCGCTCAACAACGTAAATAACGCAATGACTCTCTTAAACTGTCAAAGTGAAAGCCATTCCTAATGTTAGTGTGTTACGCAATTACCCTTCTGGGTTACCGAAATACTTTGCCGTTTATTTGGCAACCACCGGGCAGTATACGGAACCCTAATAAAGTTATCCGTGGTTCATTTTCAACAATTACATACTAGTTTACAATGAGAAGCGAAGGGATATCGGATTTTCATTTAAGTTAATCCATACTAATATTATAAATTCGAAAGAAACTCTGTCTTTCTGTCTGTATGTCTGTATGTTACCTTTTCACACCTAAACCACTAAACGGATTTCGATAAAATTTGGCAGAGAGATAGATTGCATCCCGGGGAAGGACATAGGATAGTTTTTATCCCGATATTCCCGCGGGATCGACACTTATGCGGGTGAAGCTGCGGGGCGCTGCTAGTGTAACTGTAATATAGTTGCAATACGCCATGTTATTTTTATATCCAACTTCAATAAATAATTGGATGTGTGCACCGTAGGCTTATGAATAAAGTATTCACTGCGATCGGTCTGTTACTAGACTACGGTGGAACCACCGTAACGTTTTGTATTTTGTTTTCACAAAAGGATGCTTTAATAAAAACATAATATATTTAGGCATTAAGTTCACACATCGACACTAATAGTATAAAAAGGCGGAGTTCGGATGTAGGAGGTAATCTCTGGAAGTACTAATCCAATTTCGAAAATTCTTTCACTGGCAGAAAATGTAGTTTTCTGCCAGTGAAAGAATTTTTGAAATTGGCCTATTGCCGAGTGCCATAGACAGGGTATGTTTAAATAGTAAAGTTGACGTTAAATAGTAAAGTTGAAGCTAGTAGAAATAAATAGGTAATTCCTTACGTATGTAGTGAAGTTAGTCTGTGGTAGATAGGAATAGGTAGTCTGTGGGGTTAAATTGAACTGTCCATTCCACATAGAATTTGTTTTGGGTGTTGTAGTAGGTATGAGTTTTTGTATGTCTTGTTTTGTGCGGATTAATTGCAACGAAAGCTTTCTAGTTTTGTATTGATACGTTTTATTTTCTTAATATATATTTAAAGCTAATACATTCTTGAGCTGCTTTTATTAAGGGCAAACAACGTAATTTTTTACTTAGGCACTTTTCTCTTGGCGTGTAGATGACAGAAATTCAAGCTTGTCTGAATAAAATCTGGGAAGTATTCTGAGCAGCTAGTGTGCGTTACTTTCTACCTACAATGATGTGGGTAGGTAAGTAGCTTTGCTGGAAACCTATAAGATAACCAAAAGATTGACTTTTAAAGAGCCTTTTCATAATTAATCTACACAAAAATTCTTCACTCACATTTCTGTATCCATGTACAGAATTGTTAAGGGAGTGAGGAATTTTTATGTTTTTGTGTTTTTTTTTTTAAGAAAAAGTTCGGTTCTGGATAGGTTTACAATAATGGTATGTATTGTAAGCCCATCTAGAGCAGAAAATTTTCTTTAAAAAAAATCATGTATAAACTTAGGTGAAGTGAGCTGTCAATAGAATCATCAGATGAAATGACAGCTCACGTCACCTAACTTTTCACGCTGAAAGCCATTAAACGAAGAGAAGAAGAAGAGATTTTTATTATTTATTTATTTATTTCAGGCGACGCAGGCTCATAGAGAAATATAACTTAGCCTAAACATACATAATTTTTATTGTAAAATAGTACTTCGCTGGCTTGTTCTTGTGTTGTTCTGTGGTACTTCTCCGCGGAAGCGACGGAACACCACATCCTGCAGACAGAAGTCTTCTTCCATGACGGCAGGTAGATAACAATTCGGTACGCGCATCACGAACGCCTTGGAAGTTGATATTGCGGTGCGATTCCAGTAACTGCACCCTCGGCGAGTACCTCGTTTTCAGGCGCACGTACTCCACGATGTCCTCCGCCTTAGTGGTGTAGTGTTGGCGGAGGATGTACACCGGTATGTTCGGCTTTGCTGCAGCGGTTATTGTTCGTTCACGAATCAGCGCTTCCCTCCTTAGCACCGTCACGAAACCCTCATCATCAGCCCCATTCGGTGCCTTTTCTGGCGTAGGCTTCATACTCGGAGCACCTGGGGGAATCGCGGTGACGCTAGCGGATTCCTTTTGTATTTTTTTTTACAGAACAAATAAGAATATATCGACTGCTGTTGTTAATTGGTGGGAAATGGTGCCGTCTGTCGGTCTTGCGGTGTATAACCGACGTCATATCAGATCTAGACATCACTACCGTTAGAGGAATATCGTACAAGCCATGTTATGTAGTGAGTAGGTAAGTTGTAGTAACGTAGCCAGCTAATCGTGTAGAACACGGTTGAATTTCATGTTTGTTTGTCAGTGGTATGACGAAGAGTTGCCGTTTATTATCGCACTGTGGTGTGGCTGGGTGTATAGCATCCCAAAGTTGTAGTATCGATGTGTTTTTGACTTTAAAATCTTACAGTTTCATCGCGACAATATTATTGCATTACAGTGTTACATCAATTTAAAGCGTGTTGTGTCTGTCCAAAAGTATCCGATGAGAATGTAAACAAATGGACTAATGAGATATAAAGTTGTAGCTTTACATAATATGAATGTGATACTAATTATCTTAGTAGGTTAGGTACCTACCTACTTATAATAATCACTCCATTGTACAAAAATTTAACCAGCATGGTACCTAATTGCGTAACCCACTGACAGTAGGTAGAGTTAGAGGCTTTCATTTTGAGAGTTCAACAACATTCATGGCGTTTTTATGTTGTTGAGCAGACAAATTTTTCGAACTTATGAAGCAATGGCTTAGGAATATCCTTCGAAATGATTCAGATTCAGATTTAAGCCCGGAATACATGCATGTAACTTACAAAAAAGTATGCAAGTAGCTTGGTTGCCTCCCACAAGGTGGACCGACGACCTTGTGAAAGCAGCAGGTATCCGTTGGATGCGAGAAGCACAGAACCGCTCGAAGTAGAGGTGCTTTGGGAGGCCTATGTCCAGCAGTGAACGTCTTTCGGCTGAAATGATTATGAGCATATGCAGCAAGGCATGCGCTTTGTGCCATAACGATTTCTGATTGGTGAATACGATACCTACTGGCATGCAAGCTACTTGCATACTTTTATTCAAGTTACATGATTGTGTATTCTGGGCTTAACAGTGAGTTACGCAATTAGGGCGCTGAACAGGGGTATTTTACACATTCATCAAATACTTTTGCAAAAACAAAATTCCTGTTATTTGGATCTACCTAAATTTTTTTTCCTTCTGTAATTTAGCCACCTCAATAAATCCAGTATTTTGTTCATATAGGTATTTTTCTTATTTTGTATTCGCTATGACTGCTTACTGGAATGTCAATAAAATGAAAATTACATTCTCGTTTTAATACTCACACACGTAACTGCCTCTATTCCCTCTAAGTTTTGATAAGATAATCAGAAATAAATAAACACAGCTACGTTACTGTTAGTTGGAGTTAGTTCGAACAACTTCGGAGTGTCGGGCAGTCGGGCCCGAAACCCACGCAGATGAGGTAACAGGTACGTAGATATAATTATAGCGCTATAAGGTTGGTTTGGCGTGTGGCCAAAATCGGAACTAACGCTGCCATCTTCTTTTTTGAATAGATACAGACGCCAGCACATCAAGCTACTACAATCTGTCAAATTTCTTTAAAAGATTTTCAACTTTATCGCTAAAGCAAAAGGTTCAAAGTTGATTGGGAAAATTTCACAGTTTCGATGTGCTTGTGCGTCTGTACATTTTAAGGAATATTTCACAAAACAATTGCACATTTTTTTACCAACAGCGGCCCCCGTCAACGTCATTCGAGATCTAATAGCTCCTTGAGCAATGTAGTTCCTATGGTATAGTCGACGATCAAAGTGAGTTTAGAACTGGAGGATGTTAGAAAAATGGTTTGATGGTTTGGTGGTTTGGTTTGGTTTGGTTTGGTTTGGTGGTTGGTTTGATGGTTTGGTTTGTTTGGTGTTTGTTTGGTTTGTTAGTTGGTTTGTTTGTTTGGTTTGGTTTGTTGTTTGGTTTGTTTGTTTGGTTTGGTTTGTTGTTTGGTTTGATGGTTTGTTGTTTTGTTTGGTGTTTGGTTTGGTGATGATTATCTGCAGTCCTTTCACAGTTATTTTACCTTTGATTAGCATTACTGTTAATATAAGTTGCCGCGTAGCCCTTGAGTTGCTGCTCTCAGAGGTAAAATATCTGTGAAAGGAGTTGAAGTAGGTAAGTATTTTATAAACATCATCATCTGCCTAGCCTATTCCCAACTATGAAGGAGTTGACTTCCAGTCTAACCAAGTACTAATCTGAATACAGTACCCGGCGATAAATATTGCACATCGACTTAGGAAAGAGACAATCGGCTAATTTCGGCTTCGTAGAGCGTTATCTCTGTCGCACGAAATACAAACAGTCCGGTATCTATTAGGAGCTGTTAAAACAATTATGATTTGGTTCTTTTGATAATTATTTTTATTCTTTGTATAAAATCCAAAAAAGGTAAAGGTCGATGTGCAATATTTATCGCCGGGTACTGTACTAGTATTTTACATGGAGCGACTGCCTATCTGACCTCCACAACTCCTTGATAAGACTGGTTGTCAGATTTTCGGGCTTCCAGTAACGACTGTTAAAGATTCACGAATGACAGCCTAGCAGAGTACCTATTTTATAAAGATATTAGCTGACCCCAAACTTTCTACGGCCTCAGAATAAAAAAGCCATTCCATACAAAATGTATGAGAAACTGAAATATCTTCATTATAATTTTTTCGTGAATTTTCCCATATTTTAATAGTTATTCTGCTATTAGGGGCGGAGACAAATCCAACAAATCAACGATATTAAAAATCGATCCAGCCGTTCTTGAGTTATAAATGGTGTAACTAAGCCGACTTTGTTTTATTTATATAGATGTACAGACGCCAGCACATCAACCTACTACAACCTGTCAAATTTCTTTAACAGATTTTCAACTTTATCGCTAAAGCATAAGGTTTAAAGTTGGTTGGAAAAGTTTGACAGTTTCGGGTAGCTTGATGTGCTGGCGTCTGTACCTAAGTATAATGTAACATCACGCCTTGTTACCCCGAAGGGTTAGGTAGAGGTGAACCAATAGTAGGTACCATCCACATTCAAAAAGATATTTATTTAGAGTGGATAATATAATTTTTCCGTACGCAAAATACGTGCATTGACGTGGAGTTGCGGACACCAGCCCGTATTACCTATTACCTATAATTTTAAGGTAGGAATTCAAATATTTTTTTTTATTTTGTCACACCACCTTTATGAATTTATCTTAAGGCCGCTCTCTCGAAAAAAGCTTAAAAAAGCATGCAGATGAAGCCATTTTTTGTCGGCATTTACAGAGAAATTACATCTGAAAAAAATCCTTAGTAATCTTCATGATATAATACGTAATTTGGTTTAGCCATAATTTTTCTACCGGTATCACTTAATTTAAAAAAAAATCACCAAATCACCTCCAAATCATTGAGATGAAACCGTTTTACTCCTTCATTTTTTATCAAAAGAGTGTAAAAAAATATATCTACATCTTCGCAATACAAAGGAGAATAATTTGGTTTTGTTACTTTTTTAAAATATGTATTATTTTTATGATAATAAATTAAAAAGGCCTCTGATAAAGGACTGCGTCTACATCACCCCCGCACTCGTCCATAAATTTAGTGCGGGGCGCATCGTGTTGCTAGGTGGACGTATGTCGCGTTGCGAGAACTCCGCACTACGATATAAAATCGTAAAATATTACTGCAAAAACAAAAAGTGTACCTACCCAAGCGGGGTTTTATGAAACTTATGCGCTGTCCATTACTCTGTGTACATAGGTACTGTTTATAAAATACCTACCTCATTCAAACGAAAGTCGTAAGTACTAGTAGTGAATGATCACAGAAGGTCCACGTCCACGAAATGATTCAGCCAATATTATAAATTTTACTTTTCGGTGCCTAAGTAAAGTCTATTATTCTGATGCGTTGCGATTATTTGTGACATATTGTGACACAAAACTGAAAATGCTCCTAAAGTAGGTATTAATTATGATTATAGGTTACGTACTTGCTAATAATTTGTCAATTTATTGATTACCGGCGTAATTATTTTCAAATAAAAAAATCAAATCAAATCATTTATTTGCATAAAACAGGTTCAGTGGATGTTAAAAAAGGTCAAATGGTACACTGTTAATAACCATATAAGGTGTGCAAATATAAAACAAGAATGTTAACTGTTAATTTCACTATTCAATAAAGTACGGACGCCAAGCACATCAACCTATCCGAAACTGTCAAATTTTCGCAATCAACTTTGAACCTTATGCTTTAGTGATAAAGTTGAAAATCTATTAAAGAAATCTGACAGATTGTAGTAACTTGATGTGCTGGCGTCTGTACAATGTCATTGAAAATAAAATTATCGTAAATACAGATCAGTCAACAAAATAAGGAATTAAAAATAATAATGTCATACAATAGTAAAAAGTAGTAGTTCAATAATATATATGTATATACAGGCTGGATTTTTTTAACCTCACCTAGAGGGCAAGTACTCTAAACACTGGAGATAGCAAATTTTACTCAAAGGAAAATCCCTTCATTAAAAAAAAACAAATCTGCAATCAAAGATGTTCGAAAATTCGCTTGCCGCTCTCGGGAATCGAACCGCCTAAAATCCGAAAAAATAATACCCTGTACTTTTATGGCATCAATCGATAGGGTCAATCATAAGGATCAAATCTCTCTATGGCAGATCGAAAGTCGAATACTTTTTACTCGACTTCTATCGTCGCGGGTGACATCAATCAATCAATTAAATCAGCCTATCGCAGACCGCGGGTGACACAGACTACATAAAATTAGAAAATCAAATTGGTAGTCATGTTTTTTATTATAATTATCACTTATCATTACTATCCATGTGGGCTAAAGTGGGTCAATAATATTATTCAACTAATTAAATCAAATAAAAAAATCATTACCTATACGTAGTGAATCAATTAGTTCTACCAGAGAAGTTGAAGGTGATTCTGTTGATTTGGATGTGAATGTATTTTTTTTTACAAATTATGAACCTATATTTTTGTTTTACTTGTAAATATATGTATAACTGCATTCATTTTAGGAACAAGATGATTTGGGCATTCAAAAACTACGGTCTCTATTGGATGACATGGTGACTCACAAGCATCTTGTAAGGTCTGTCGAAGAACTTGAAGATTATTCAGCTGAATTTTAGTTATAATATATTTGTTTATAAAAAATATAACAAATAATATGACATACACTAGTGATAATTATACTACCTATACCTACCTACCTACCTACTTTACCTGCCTACCTATCTACCCTACCTTCCTATCTGCCTTACCCTAACTACCTACCTACCCTACCAACCTACCTATAATACCCTACATACCTACCTACCTATCTACGTACATGCCTACCTACCCTTCTTCTCTTCATAGAAACCTTCCTAAGACTTCAACGAATATTTAAAAAAAACCGAATTGGTCCAGCCATTCTTGAGTTTTGCGCTTAGCAGCACATTTAGCCATTAATTTTAGTTAAAAAGATACATTAAGTTGTTTACCACATGGCAAGCCAGGCTGATTTATATTAAGGGTATAGCTTCTACTCACGGCCTCGAAAGCTTTTAACAATTTTATTCGTAACCATAGCCCGAAAAGTACATCCATATCAATAGATAATACCTAAATAAAACCAAAACTGGACCATTGTAAATACAGGGTGTCCCAGAACTCAACGTCAAGCCAAAACGGGGTGACAGGATTGATCATAACCATCACGAGAAAAATCTGAAAAAAAATCTATCCCATGCAGTTTGAAAATTATGGGCATTTTAAGAAAAACCTAGAATTTTGATCAAACTGTAACATTTTTCGGTTATTGTGGTTATTCTTTTTTATTTTTGTTCATTTGAACTTTGGAAACGTAATCCTAAATAACATTTTTAGAATCCCAATAAAAAATAATGACACAATTGCCTCAAGTTTCCGAGAATTGAGACTATTCGTTAAACTACGAATTTAAAATTTTCAAGATTGTAATAAAAATGTTATTTCTCTATCTGACTTTTATTCCAACAAACCTAAATTAAACTAGATCAAGATTTTTCATTATTTTACTAACTTTTTTTCACTTTTTTCACTTTAATAAAAGTGGCGTCACTATCTGTCTCGCTCACTCATGGCAAACATACCCACTATCCATCTCTCTCATCATTTTGCCTTAAAATTAAGAACCTACCTAGAGCTTGTGCGAATCAAAAACATTTTAACTGAGATAGCAAAAATCGGGTTACTTGAGGTTTTAATTTTTTTACTCTTTTTTATTGTATGGAACTAACAAGTATTGTACCATTTTAGAATTCTGATTAAACGCGCCAACTTTTAATACCACTTGCCAAGGCACTCTAGTACATTTTTTTTTAAAGGAGGGCCAATCAAAGTCGACGAATCTTGAAAATTTTAAATTCGTAGTTTAACGAATAGTCTCAATTCTCGGAAACTTGAGGCAATCGTGTCATTATTTTTTATTGGGATTCTAGAAATGTTATTTAGGATTACGTTTCCAAAGTTTAATTGAACAAAAATAAAAAAGAATAACCACAATAACCGAAAAATGGTACAGTTTGATCAAATTTCTAGGTTTTTCTTAAAATGCCCATAATTTTCAATCTGCATGGGATAGATTTTTTTTATATTTTTCTCGTGATGGTTATGATCAATCCTGTCACCCCGTTTCGGCTTGACGTTGAGTTCTGGGACATCCTGTATATGTGGTACACATAATTATTTAACTTTCACGATGACTTGACCTTCTGTGATTTCGATACTCTGTGACGAGACTAGGCGAGGCAAACCGTGGTGGCGGCGCACACAACCGCACATTTTCTGTTACATGCGGGTAGCGGAGTGGCGCGGAGAAGGGGTCGTTAGCTCCGCCCAAATGCTCAAGGTTATCGGCATTAATACAGGCCTTAAACATTCATTACTCTTTTTTTGGGTGGGAAATTATAGGGCGTGTCGGACTTTTAGTTACTTAAACCCACCCGTGTTCCTTCAGGTGCCTGTGCCAGGGGCCACGGTAACTGTTTCAAACAACCTGCGACCCTGGCAGGACCATTCATTACCTTGATATAGCTAAGTATGACATTATATTTCCTGTACAAAGAGAATAAAATAAAATATATACTAGTTAGCTATTATTTTGATACTATATGATCGGTGTTATAGGTGAACAATTCAACATTAATTTATCAAAATGAATTATGACGCGTGTGGTGGCCTGATAGAATTCACTGAATTTATATTTTAAATGTAGTTTGTTTTCACAAAAGGTTTCCTTATTACCTAGTTTGTTTATTTTTGACACGTAGATTTTCAGGCGCAAAATTATTCATATTAATTTGAAAATAGCTGGAACTACCGCTAGATTATCGGTCCATTCTTCATTATTAGGAAAGTATAAAGACTTTTTTAGAAAATAACAACCGATTTAAAAAAAAACACTACAAAGTGATAAATAACTTTAATTTCGGAAAGTTATTTATCACTTTGTAGTGTTTTTTTTTTTTGAAGTCGTTTGTTTTTTTTTTTTGTAACAAAGTTTTTAATTTTTTACTTTTTAGTTGTACCTACCTCACACAAATTCAATTACCAAGAATTGAATATCAAGAATTGAAGACACCGAATAGAAGAATTATCAAAATTCGCATAGAAATGCCGGAGATGCAGTACATTTATGCATATTACTTCGTACATAAGAATAATTACCTAATGTATTACATACTATGATCAAACTCCATACAGGACTGGCATGTGTCCACCGAGATATCATGCTCAGACCACAGATGGATCCGTTATACTATTAACTTCAACCTAACCAAACCACAGCCAAGAAGGGTTCCGCGCAATACGGACCAAGTCAGATTCACTAAACTAGTCGAGGCTGAACTTGGTAGATTACCCGCCCTTCCGGCTGAAATACCAGTAACCAACTTAGACGAACATGTAAACAACATCACACACATACTTCTATCTAGCTATGAACAGTCTTGTCCCCTCACGGTACCTAGACAGGGAGCTCGCCATTCCTGGTGGAGTCCTGTACTGGAAAGACACCGGCACAAGTTGAGAAGACTGTTCAACAGAGCTAGGAACACACGGTCGCCAGTAGATTGGGACCGATATATAACAGCTCGTAAAATATATAAAAAACTGATACGCCTCAGAGGTAGGAATAGTTGGAGGCGTTTCTGTACTAACATTGAAAGTAACAACCAGGCAATGAGGGTCAAAACCTGTCTTGCCCAAGAGACTAACCACTCAATAGGATGCCTAAAAAAACCAGATAACACATACACAACAAACGACGCTGAAACAAGTGAACTACTCCTAACCACCCACTTCCCAGGATGCCAGATTGCCGCCCAGCAAAGCTGGGAACTACATAGGGATAGGGCCACAAACAGCCTAGATTGGGAAGTGGCGTTGGAAGTAATTGATAAAGACAAATTAACATGGGCAATCAACACCTTCCTACCTTTCAAGGCAGCAGGACTGGACGGTATTTTCCCGGCTCTGCTCAGGTGGAGTCAAGATGTACTGGCCGACTACCTCGTTAGGGTGTTCCGAGCCTGCCTGGCCCACCGCTACATTCCCTTGAAATGGCGGGAAGTAAAAATAATATTTATACCGAAACCAGGTAGGGGTGACTACACCCAGCCCAAATCTTTTAGACCTATAAGCCTTTCTTCGTTCTTCTTGAAGACACTGGAGAGGCTGGGGGATAGGAAGATCAGATCCCAGGTTTCGGTACAAAGACCACTACATCCTAATCAACACGCCTACTGTGCAGGCAAATCAACTGAATCAGCACTTCATAGCGTAGTCTCACGCATAGGTAATGCTCTAAAAGCCAAAAACCCAACCCTAGGCGCCTTCATTGATATAGAAGGTGCTTTCGACAAAACTAACTTCGTCAGTATCGAACAGGCACTTGCCACACACGGTGTTGCGCGAACACTCATAGAATGGATTAATAACATGTTAAAATACCGAGCTATTCAATTCACCGTGAACACCACCACACGAGGTATCGTGAGTAGAGGCTGCCCACAAGGTGGGGTGCTGTCACCACTGCTGTGGAATTTAGTCGTTAATGAGCTTATCTCAGAGCTCAACGCCAGCAGTCTGTACTCAGTGGGATACGCGGATGACATAGCAATTCTGATTTCGGGTAAATTTGAGGGCATCTTATGTGATCTCATGAGAAAGGCCTTCAAAATAGTCGAGAGTTGGTGCACGAAGCACGAGCTATCGGTTAACCCCTCGAAGTCAGAACTAATAATGTTCACCAACAAGAGAACTCTTGGACCTCATAGGCTCCCAAAACTTTTCAACACAGAACTAACATTGAAAGACGAAGTCAAGTACTTGGGGGTGATTCTAGATAGCAAACTGCTCTGGAACAAGCATCTTGACTACAAACTTAATAAAAGCACAATTGCACTCTACCAATGCAAAAAAATGTTAGGGAAATCATGGGGGCTCTCTCCGAAGATTACTCTGTGGATTTACAAAGCGCTGATCAGGCCAATGTTGGCTTATGGCGCTCTGGTTTGGTGGACGAGGACAGAACTCTCGACCACCATTACCAGACTACAACGCTTCCAACGACTGGCCTGCTCAGCTACCACTGGCTGCATGAAAACCACCCCAACAGCAGCCATGGAGATAGCCCTTCAATTAACTCCCCTTGACCTGTACATACAGCAGGAAGCGGCGCTAGCCGCCATCAGGCTGATGCATCTGGGCATATGGGGCAAAAACATTACCAGTCCACACGCTAAAATCCTGGACCGGGCGATTGACTACCAGCCTCTCATCGCTGCCCCGTGTGACAGAACACCAAACCAACCGATGTTCAACAAAAACTATATTATACAAACAGTTCAGGAAGAAAGGGATCAGTCAGGAGTCAATGAAGTGCGCATCTATACAGACGGCTCTAAGACACAAAACGGTTCAGGTGCTGGCGTACACTCCCTTGACCTCAATATTAACTTTCACATACCACTAGGCACACATAGTTCGATCTTTCAATGCGAATGTGTTGCCTTAACACAAGCTGCAACAGCAGTAAAGCGCTTAGGCATCCGGAACTATGGCATTAAATTCCTATCCGACAGCCTATCTGTGCTCAAAGCTTTAGCAAGCAAACAAACTAACAATAAGCTAATTTTTGAGTGCCATCTAGCTCTGGAGAGTTTATCGACGTCTAATCGTATTACTCTCCAGTGGATCAAGGGGCACAGTGAATCTCTGGGCAATGATGCTGCAGATGAACTTGCGAAGAGAGGCTCTGACATGAGGGTGCTAGGCCTGTACCCACTTCTCCCTTTGCCTTTCTCACAATTTCGTGCGTGGATTCGCCAAAGATCGACCGAACTCCATAACAACAGATGGTCACGGGCAACAGACTGTAGACAGTCAAAATTGGCTCTACCAATGATACACCCGCGATTAACCAAAAAACTTCTCAACCTGAGTAGGAATAACCTTAGAATAATAATAGGTACAATTACGGGCCACAACCTCCTTAACAAACATCTTTTCAACATAGGCGTCACGGACAGCCCCCTCTGTAGGGGCTGCCTTGATGCCGAGGAATCAGCCGCCCACGTCATCCTGGATTGCGAGGCCGTGGCTTCTCAACGTGAAGAAATCCTCGGAACAATGAGGTCGCTCCGCGAAGCCTGTGAAGCTCCCAGGAAGCTTCTGTGCTTCTGGGCGGAGCTAGGCTGGCTCTATTAGCCAGAATCCCCACGCACAACGGACCGAGTGAGAGTCTAAGTGCGGAAAAGGGAGTCCTATCATCATCATCATCATCATACATACTATGACCTTCCTGAAAGTATGTAGACCACATTAATGAAAGAATAATCAAAATTGGTTCATTAGTTTTTGAGAAAATGGCGGACATACAAACATAGATACATATATTCATACATATTTTAAGTATGTACATAGTTTAAATTATAACAACTCCATTGGACCAAATTTAATTGTCCTAGATTTATTTTTATTTACACTGTATGCATCACATCAAATTAAATCATTTATTGGTTTGCAAACCAATAAACTATTACCTAACTAAAATTATTTATTACATAGATGTTTTATTATACATTCTTATGTATAATAAAACATCTATGTAATAAATAATTTCCTCCATGCTCTACCGTCACATGGACATGCAAAACATATATATTATAATTTTAAATAACAATTAGTAGAATAAAATAATTCAAAATACAAATTTATGTCAAATCGTTTGAATTAAGGCTCCTACAAACAGGCGCGACGCGCGACGCGAATCGCGCGCGTCACAAAGGTACCGCTCGTTGCGCGACTTGCGGTGCCTTTGTGTCGCGTGTCGCGTCGCGCCTGTGTGTACGAGCCTTTACAGTAAAAATGTCACAATAATACAATAATGGCAAATGTGAACTAAGGTTACAATAAAAATAAAATGTCAAATGGTTTAATAGCATGTCAATCAGTTAGTGATTCATCTTCAAGCGAGTCGACAATTATTATTGTGTAAGTAATAACATTTTTCAATTAACATTTCGATTACTGCCCTTTTAAATTTGAATACAGTCATAATTTTAATAATATTAGGTAAGTACTTTGTTATTAAATATGCATAGGTATGGTTTATCTTATCTTTAACTAATAATACAATAGGTCAATCTATACCTACTAATATTATCAAGAGATATGTGAGTTTTTATGGAGGGATAATCTTCGAAACGACTGATCCGATTCCGAAAGTTCTATCACTAAGCTACGCTGTTGTGAATGCCATAGAATAATTATGTTTTATGTTAAAACACGCTCTCGAAGTCGCAGGCAGAAGCAAGAATTTAATAATTTGAATATGTCTACACCCCATTAGAAACCTGTCATATCCTCCGACTTCGACTGCCATAGGTCGACCTGCGCTGACCTATTTTGTAAGTATTATTATGTCGTTTCCTTGTATCGAATGGTTCAGCAATAATTAAGTTTATTCGGTTAATCATTATTGCACTAGTTACTTGAACATTGCCACCACATCATATTACGTGTATCATTAATATATTATGCTTGCATAGTCTTGGAATGCGTAAGTACGTAAGCACTTTAGTAAGTACTTAGGTAGGTACTTACGCATTCCACGACTACGACGATTTTATCCAATATAATACAAAAAATTTGCAAAAAATGGATAAAATCGTCAAATACTAAGTAGACATTACTACATTGGAAATCTTCCTTCAATACCTCAAAGTTCACACATAATATTAGGCACTAAAAACACGATGCTTCATTTTGTCTATACTTCGAAATCAAGAAGCGAAAGTGCAACAACAAATATAGAAGAATTCATAATAGTTAAGCATCGTAATTTAATACGTAGGTATTACAAAGTAAGCAGTCACTGAGTGCATGTTACAATATCAACAGTTTGTAAAAGAATTCAAACACACACTGTTTATAAAAAGATCCTATCATAGACGCATGAATATGAAACGATCGTAAAAGCCAACCTATGCAATACTATGTTAATGGGTCATGTATGAAAATATTAAATTGTCTCGATTTTTTTTCTGCGCTTATGAATAAGCTAATACTATCTACAAAAAAAGTATCAGATTTATCTGATTAGTATTTCCAGAGAAATAAATTAAATTCTGTTAGAGGCGGCCATCGACAGTAACCCACGGATTTTTATTCAATTTCCTTAGCCTACTCAATTAAAAAGTAAAAACTTGTCAATTTGTCATAACATAACCTCACTTTTCACCTCTTGCTTTGTGTTTGTTTGCGATTTTATGGATATATCTTTACGACGACCCTCACGCTTTGAATAAAATAAAGATAAATCGTATCGTAATCATGTTCTGCCACCGTCACTAGCAGCGTTCCAGAGATGGCGCTAGCAGTCCTGTTGGGTCATGTATGAAAATATTAAATTGTCTCGATTTTTTTTCTGCGCTTATGAATAAGCTAATACTATCTACAAAAAAATCAATGGAAAATTCAATGGAACGTGGTTCGAATTTCGAAACAATGCTTTGAAGGATGTGGACATTGAGTGTAGGGTACTATTAATAGATGGCGCTTTTTGTTACTTGTCCTATCTTTTCAGAGTTTTCAGTTGGAGGACCAAACATGTTTATTTTTTACGTTAGGTACTTATATATGATGCTATCGTGCACCAAAGAGATGGCAGTAGTCATATTTATGCCGATTTCAGCCGAAAGACGTCCACTGTTAGACATAGGCCTCCCAAAGTATCGTCACTTCGACCGGTTCAGTGCTTCTCGCATGCAGATGACATAATTAACATATTGCTCATGGTGCTAATAGCCGAATAATCTAGTGTGTAAAAATCTGGGAAAATCGTCTAGATTTTTTATTGGAGTAAAATTTGCAAGTTTTCTGGTGTTATTTATATTCGTTACGCACAAATAATGTATCTCCAGCAGTGATTTTCAGTCATAGTTTTACCACAGGTAAGTAGGTATCTATTTGCTACGACTCGTAGAAACTAGTAGGGTCTACGCAGTTACGAAGTTGGCGTTCATTCCACTAGGTGGCTCCTGGGGGTCTACTCCGAAGTGGTAAATTTATCGTATCGGCCGAATGTTCGGTCATTTCCTACTACGAAGTTCATTTTATTTGGTTCGGTCGGTTCCGATCCGACTGAACTTCATTCTGACACTTGTTGTATCGTAAACCCTACTCTGAACGAGAAAAGACAGACCGATAATTTGAGTTTGACAAGAGTTACATCGTGAAATTAATGTCAAAATACACGACAGCAAAATAGCTACCTTTTGAGTATCGTAAACTTATCGAATTTAATGAATTATTACAATTTATTGAGTTATGTATTTGTTTAAAGTGTTAAAGTGAATGTGCTATACTTAAAATGGTAGCAAAATGGCAGTACGTATGCTTTGGTGGAAGAGGCTCTCAGAGAAGAGCGTTTGGAGCGTAGAAGGAATTGCAGATGACTTCATGACTCCTTCAATACCAATTTAGTACCCGACCTTGAGTTTATAGCTAATTACAAACTCAGTCGATCACTTTGCCAGGACATAGTGCCCCTGTTACCCCGAAAGACTAATAGCCATGCAATTGAGCCTGCTACAAAGTTACAAACGTAGATGTAAGATCTAAGTTTTCCACAGCAGTCCTCTCACTATATAAAAATATTTTGTTTAATTTGATGACGTCTATCTGTTTGTAATTAGTTTATCTAGCTTAGTTAGTAAGTTATTAGTTTTCATATTCTAATCCAATATCACTGTAAGTAAGTTTGTAAAGATTTTTTTGGAATATGTACTTACCTAAGGATTGTTATATAATGGGTCATGTATGAAAATATTAAATTGTCTCGATTTTTTTTCTGCGCTTATGAATAAGCTAATACTATCTACAAAAAAAGTATCAGATTTATCTGATTAGTATTTCCAGAGAAATAAATTAAATTCTGTTAGAGGCGGCCATCGACAGTAACCCACGGATTTTTATTCAATTTCCTTAGCCTACTCAATTAAAAAGTAAAAACTTGTCAATTTGTCTTAACATAACCTCACTTTTCACCTCTTGCTTTGTGTTTGTTTGCGATTTTATGGATATATCTTTACGATTACGATACGATTTATCTTTATTTTATTCAAAGCGTGAGGGTCGTCGTAAAGATATATCCATAAAATCGCAAACAAACACAAAGCAAGAGGTGAAAAGTGAGGTTATGTTATGACAAATTGACAAGTTTTTACTTTTTAATTGAGTAGGCTAAGGAAATTGAATAAAAATCCGTGGGTTACTGTCGATGGCCGCCTCTAACAGAATTTAATTTATTTCTCTGGAAATACTAATCAGATAAATCTGATACTTTTTTTGTAGATAGTATTAGCTTATTCATAAGCGCAGAAAAAAAATCGAGACAATTTAATATTTTCATACATGATCCATTACGTAACTTGAAATTGTGATTTTTTGTTTATGTAAATATTGAAATAAATTTGGTCTCAAATGATAGAGTTATGTATAAAACTAATATTCCAATTGGATTTATGTAAATCGGACTACGCATTCGGAAGATCTTAAAATATTTGTATATGGAAAACGAATATTTTTCTTGTAAATAGCGTGCGCGCTCCTCCATTGAACGCACATTTGGGATAGTCAAGAGTTGATGGAAGTGTCTCTTGGGAGCGAGGCAGGTGCACTAGGATGCAGATAGAGCAGGCAGAATCATCTTACCCTGCTGTGTTGTGCATAATAACGTACATTGTGCATAAGGGCCGGAGTGAGTGCTCCGGAGTTAACCCAAGATGATTTAGAATCGGAGAACTCCTGGAAGGTGCCATATCAGCCTGCTACATTTGCCACAGATGCTTTGAGGAGGGTACAAAGAGAGAGGGAAATACTGATACAATCATTAGAAAATAATGAATAAAATATATTTTTTACAATACTAAACAACTAGAACTAATCTTCAATTTGTTACAAGTACAACTAAAAATAATATAGCATTCAGCGTGGTGCAAATTTCTTCCCACAGTCGATGATTCAGCGTACGACTGTCGATGCTCCTCAAGTTGCCTTGGGCCAAATCTCGATGAGGAGAGCATCAATTTGTGCTGCTGTCGGTCTGGACATGGTGACTTGTTCTTGCAGAATGTTTATTCATAACTTTCATTTCCAAACTTCCGAAACACGAACATGAGAAAACGATAAACCCAAGGGGCCCTTTATCACGTATAAAGTGAATAATTTATGTAGTTTATAGTATATTTAGCTTGTTTTTTGTATACATCTCATAACTTGACTTTAACACTACACTTCAGTCAGCACTTGATGTTAATCGACGGAAATACGGTTATCGCTATAGCGATAGCGACAGATGAGATTTGGTTTGAGTTTAAAAGTACTTTTTCTCAATTTTGCAATAATAAAATCACAATCTCTCCCCTTGTTTGTTTACTTGTCATCCTTTGACGTTTATCCTTTTTTTTTTTTTTGTTCCTGACGGAACAGGCTAAGGTCTGAGACCATGCTGCCTAGTCTTCAGTTACCATTTTTCTTGATAGGGTAAATCCAGTTCAATTCATCAGTATGTAAATCCATAATATAAGGAAATCCAATAAAATTCATTAGTTTTATATTTATCCATAGATAGGTAATTCCAGTTTACGTCATTAGTATTTATCCTTAGGTAATCAAATCCAGGTAAATTCATTTTTCTTTTTATTTTGACAATCGTCAAAGCAATATGGTTGCCAGCAACAAATATATTATTTTATCGAGAAATATTACAATGATCTTAGGTATAAATATTGAATTAAAAGAAAAGTTCTATTTTATTACAATAAAAATAATTGTACTCTGTAATTCAACAGTTTAATTATATCGAAATGAGTATTAATGACTAATAAAAACATATCGATAAAACTTTCACCTCTGGCACTCCATTTCGTTCGGTCCGACACTCTTTTCGAACATTGACTATGGTCCCGAACAAACTCAGCCAATCCGAACATTTTTCGTAGTAGGACAACAATATTCGGTTCGGTGGTGTGTCGGATCGTTCCGATCATTCGAATGTGTCGCTTCGGAGTAGACCCCTGGCTCCTATAGAAGTTATGCCTTATCAGCTTTTACTCAAAGTAAAAGTAATATTGGAAAGGTTTGCTACGAACATAAAAGTACGTAGAGCGGTAGATGGTACAGACGCCAGTACATCAAGCTACACGAAACTGTCAAATGTTCCCAATCATCTTTGAACCTTATGCTTTAGCGATAAAGTTGTAAATCTATTAAAGAAATTTGACAGATTGTAGTAGCTCGATGTGCTGGCGTCTGCACTACTTTACCAACTCAAACATACATTTCGGAACAGATGCTACCATGGAATTAATGTCTTAGCTCTAAGAAGACAGGGTGGCAGGAACATCGGCGCGCAACCAGTTACCATATGGATTCAGTACGTCTCGTTGTAAATATTATTATTTTAAGTCAGTTGGAAGATCGTTGAAATGTAATTCTTCACAGAATACAAATTACTATGGCCTCCGTCATCCTAACTATCGTAACTACATAATCAATATAATATTGTAAATGCGAAAATAAGTTTGTTTGTTACGGCTTCACACTAAACCGGCGGAACGAAATTGAAATTTGGCACATGGGTAGACCATGACCTGGAATAGGACAGAGGCTACTTTCCTTAAGGTCGCGGGCAACAGCTAGTAACAAACAATGTAAAATAGAATCGTCATAGTGATACGAATATTAGTAACTTTTTAAGGGCATCAATAATAGTTGGGTTAAGTCCTATATAAGTTCATTTTTTAAATAGTGTCCCGTTGCAGGGAAAGGTCCCCCTTAGCTTTTCCACTTATTTATTTATAATCCCACTAACTATCCATACTAATATTATAAATTCGAAAGTAACTCTGTCTGTCTGTCTGTGTATTACCTTTTTTAAATCACTGAACGGATTTCGATAAAATTTTGCAGAGAGATAGATTGCATCCCGGGGAAGATAATTATATTGATTTCTGCTCGCGTAGCATGTCTACTCCTATATCTACTCTTCGAAGAATAGCTTAACTCTTTCTATACAAAGTGACATTTAATTTCTTTTCTTAACATCACGCCGTAGCATGTCTTCCTACTAATCTGTCATTTTGTCTTTCGTTTCAAATGCGTGAAGTGTTCAATATTTTTTTAAATGAGTCTATTCCGCCTCCATCATAAAGTATGTAGATAGATACACGCTTTTATTTGATTATTGTGTGTTTATAAAATAATATTGTTATTTCGTATTATGAATTCTTTTAGAACTATACAGGGTGGCAAGGAGCAAGGACATCGCAAGCTGTAACCATCAGTATAGCGTTGTTGAAATTTTTCGTCGGTTACTTGTCCATGCATTTTGACCGCGCAGGTATTGCACTTTTCTATGAATAAGGTGTTTTTATTTTTAAACTGACGAAATATTTCTATGCTAGGGTCTAGGTCTAGAATCATGTGCTGAATGACATACTTACAGTTTGCGCATCGATATCCTGCCACCCTGTATTGAGAGAGAGGGAGAGGAAGAGGTAACGATAGCGCAGTGCGCCAATAACAACACCAATATTTAAATTTCTATTTATTGATTCAATTTGAACTTCGAACTCACAATAAAATGCAGCACAGTTAACACAAAAATCATCAAACCATTTATTAATTATGTAGAATACTTATTAAAATACGTGAAACAGTGATTGGAAAAAGGTACAGAAACCAGGTTTTAGGTACTACTAACATCGAATATTGTTGACGCACGACAATAAATTTAGATTGATTGAAAGTAGACATCCTATACCGACGAGAAACAGCTGATTTTGAGCAAACAGTTTTGTTAAAAAAATAAGTGGTCGGCTCGTTACCATCATTATTAAAAATACATAGCGGTTACTTGATGCGGATTAAACTTACGTTATACACAGTGAGTAACTTACGTAAATGCCGTACGATAAGCACGGGCGGGCGCCTACTCGCACCTCTTTCGCTACGAGACGAATGTCTAACAGCACCATCTGTTATTCAAACCTCGTACTACGTCGATGACAACAACGCCATCTATACCCAATTCAAGCAGATGGCCATGCGCAGCGAAATAGGAGCAACAGAGCGCCGTGGCGCATCTGATATGACTTCATTTGTAGTAACGCCACAACACCCGTAAACAAATAGAAATAGTGTATATAAATTAGCTTATGTAACAAATAAGCTTAAATGTATATAATACTGAGGCAGAATTACATCTTAACTACGACGTAACATTAAGTGTGGTACGTGGGATTAGACACGAGCGCAAGCCCTTACTTTATACGGACGAATGCGATATATAATTATATTTGCTTTATATCTATGTATCTGACGCTAAAACATCTATATAATGTATTACTTTTTGTACATCTACTTATATATTAACCGTACATACACCCACTAAGCTTATTTGCCTCGCGACCGCGTACCCAAGGTGTGTACACAACCGTTTGCCGAAAACTGCCAAAAGTAGATGCCCCTGTTGCCTTGACTAGATAAACAAATGTCAACAGGACGCGACCGCTGCAGCTGCGCAGTTACACGTGGTCGAGTACTCTAATACAAAACGCACGTTGAGTACACGGCGATCTTTCACATCGGGAACTTGAGTATTGTCCCGCGGGCGAACGGGAAGTATACATAGCGACCATGAGAGAGAAAGAGATTCATCGACAACTTATCATTACTAAATTATTATGAAGGAATGTCTCAGAGTAATTTAAGACTGAATAGAAGATCGTTCACCCGCGCCGGCTATGCCGCCCGTCCCATCGCTAAGTACACATTAATTATTAAAATATATTTTCGCATTTATTACATAAAATTCACGTTATGTTCTACCTACGTTAGAAAAGTAAATGAAAGCGGGCATTATGTGTAAGTAATTTAGGTTCAAATTTGTACGCGGAGCCTAAAAACACAGCGTACCATGGACGTTTGTTCCACTCGCCTCAGTGGTAACATTCAACGAACCGTACAGGGAAACTATAGCTAAACGATAGACAGACTAAAACTGAGATCATTCGAATAACGACTAACAAAACGCACCAAAGGACCGAGGAGCCCGTTGCACGTCACCACTGCGGAAGCGGCTTCAAAAACTTAATTTAAAAAACTCGACTACAGTGACACTTATGAATTCTAGGACACTAGACAAAAAAACTTAGATTTAAGTCCTTAAAATAATAATAAATATTTTGGTGCAAAGTAAATAACAAAAAATAAACCGTTATCACTTCTAACCTTAACAGTATGACTGACCGCGTTACCGCAAACGAATATTCCCACTAATCACACAAGCTTTATTAAAATGAATGTTTATAAATTATAACAAAGGGTCTGCCCCGCCGGGAGTGCGTCCTCGCCGAACAATATATAAGTAACACACACATTCATTCCATAAAGAATTACGCTGAGGACAATAGATAAGGTGTAGGGTAGAAAAACACCCTGTCTCTAGGGGCATCTAGCACACATCACAAGAATTTGGAAGTCTGTCTATTTCCTTTGACATCAGCAGCGTCTTTGAGTATTATGTTGGTATTGCTCGGAGATTTTTTTCTCCTAGATGAGATTCAAAGTTGAGGACGCTGAAGAGTTTATTTCAAAGGAAATAGATTAACGAATTTGCCGAAAATGACACCACAACAACCTGTAGCACTCCTGTCCAAAGTAGACCTGACGATACACACAAGTCAAGTCACTTGGCTGGACGTGACGAACGTCGCACTCCTAATGGGGACATAGGGGGAGGGAAAAGGGAGGGGAGGGGGTGGTAAGAGGTGGGAATCTACTCTTTGACCTCGAAGTACTTGTAGGTCGGATTCTCGTAGCCGTTGATCTGCATGTTGGCTACGTGTCGCTCCTCAGGAGTGGGGGCGACGGCGCCGGTCTGTTCCACCTGGAAAAAAAGGACATGTGTTAAGAATTATCTTCATCGCAGAGTCGTCGTAGATTTAGAATGCGAAGAACTTCCATGATCAGACCCAAAATCTTTGCTTTACCAAGAGCTTTAACCAACACGGGACGTGAAGACTTTAGGCTCTCCCCCACAGAGAGCCTTTTAGCTTTTCTAAAACTGTGCTTATGATTTCATGCAAATTCTGTTCTATTTTTGAGTTTTTTCGGACGCTACTACACCTAACGACACTAACCTGGACGAATCCCTGAGCAGGCGGCGCGCGGTCACGGCGACGTGCCACAGCGAGCGCCACACAGGCGGCGGCCGCCAGCGCCGCGCCGCCCACGCACAGCGCCGGGTACAGCGCGCTCGCCGAGCCGGGGCCGTTAGCCAGGCCCGCGCCGCGGACTGTGTAGCCCTGTAAGCGTAACTAGGGGTGAGTTTGAGCGTCAGAAATTGGTCCTTTAAGCTGTAAGCCTAAGGACCAAAATAACATGAAGCAATTTGTAAGTTTCTAAAAGCAACAACATCAAGTTGACATCGACAAAGTATTTTTCAGCATCATTAGAGACTAAGTTGTTTTAATGTACTCACAGGCTGTGAGTGCTGCAACTCGTGTTTGAGCGCGTGCGCAGGTGGTGGGGGCGCGCGCTCTTCTGCATGCTCTAGAGCAGCGCGTAGACCCTCGCCTTCCGTCTGCAACGGGCAACAATCAAACATATTATTACACAAAGTCTCTGGAAAATATGAGAAAAAGGGATGCGATTGCGGCGGCATCTACATCGCCACATTCGAATTACGCATCACACTGACATCACGAAAAATCCTTCATCGCACAAGTAAAGTTTACCGCGGAACTAGCATATATACAACGACCCCGGCATCAACCGTCGGGCAGTTGCCCACCAGGCACAACACCCGTCTGACTCCGATCAGACGGGTGTCCTGATCCTCCCTTTTCTATGGAGGATGAGTGAACTTTACACCCAGTTCCTCATACCTCTAAACGACCAAGAAGTGATAAATATGAATGTAAGTAAGAAAAGAGAAAATCTGGATGGTGTGAAAGGTTAAGAAGGTAGTTAAATCTGTAATAGTGGCAAAAATAGATGTATTGCTTACAAGAAAAACGTCCTGGGTTGACCCCATCTAAATTGGGCTTAGACCAGGAGGATAACAATGATGTTTTCTATTCTCAATAAGAGATCGACTTTGCAAACATTGGTTTAACTCATCTTTATCAAAAAGATCCTGAAATCCAATTATTTGATGTACTCACCTCGCTAGTGGATCGTCGGCTGGAAGTCTCGCTGACCTCGCCGGTCTCAGCGGTCTCGCTCTCTGGTACATCAGTCACCGTGGTCGTGATTATTTCCTAGAACAAACAAAATTCTCTGAACTTTTCACGCCTTAAAATACATTAACACATGTTTAAAAGTATCAATTATTCAGCTTGTAAGCCCATTATATCATCTCTTCTCCAGTTCCAAATAAATTGAGGTAGTAAGGACACACTCTGCTGGAAGCCATCAGATCAAAAACTGCTTTGTCTCTGGCAGGAGAATCGACAGGAACTGAACGTCAAGGGCTTATTAATTAGTTAGGTCTGTACTCTATTTCTAATCATTTTACTTACGGTGGTAGTAGTATCCTGTGAGAAGGCAGCGTGGGTGGTAGAATCATGTGGCGTGACGGACACAGCAGAAGGTACCGGTGACGCACTGGCGGACGCAGAGGGGGACGCAGAGGGGGGCACAGACGCGGAGGGGGAGGGGCCGCGGGTGCTGCTGGACGAGGGGTCCTCGATCTCACTGGCTTCACTCGCTTCGTCATCAGCTTCTAGGCTTTCTTTGACGCCGTTTGAGGTCTGGAAGGCAGTTATTTTGAGATTCTCGGATACAGAAATTAATTTATAGAGAAGATATGTCATTTTTTACAACTATCTAGAAGAGCCTATAAGATCTACATCTTCGTGGATATTGGATAAATACACACATCATTTTTTAATTCTTTAGTACTATTCAGGCGGGTGATTCTTCAGGCAGTTTATACTGATTACTTTAAGAGGAAACTTCAAAAAGAAGGAAATTTTTAAATCGTTTGTATGTAGGTAAGTTCTAGTTTTTTAAACTAAGGATATTTTTAAAGAAACAGCAGGAACTTCCTAAAAAAGGGACCTTCTAATGTTTCTAAGGGTGCTTGCTTACCTTAGCCCGTTCATTCTGGATGTCCTGTCGCTGTCGGGTGCGCTGGTCTCGCTTAGCGTTGAGCTGATCACGGGCGGCCTGTTCTCGCTGTACTTCAGCCTCAATGCGATCCAGTAGTAGTTCCTCGGCTTCAGGGGTCATCGACATCAGGGACACCGCCATGTCGTCCTTGGATTGCATCGACTAGAATGTTAGAATTTTTCTTGTGTCACCAAGAGTTGAAGTATTAACTAGCTTTATTGACTCTTGGTAACGAGAGAGGTAGGGAAAATGGAATAATGATTTCTCTTGGCGCTGTAGTCTCGTCTACCTTAGTATCTTTGTAGTCTACATGATACGTCTGTGTAGTCTTAGTAGTGTAGTGTAGACTGCAGAATTCAAGAAGTGATGATTTTAATACCATTAAAACAGGGATGTGGAAGGATATGGTTTTCCAAATAATACAATATTCTACCCACATTTCTTACCTGAACGTAGTCTTCAATAGCAGTTCCGATGTTGGCGTACAGATGAGGGCGGCGACGGAGAGCGGATAGGGCACGTTGGAGAGCACGGTCAGCATCCTATGTGGGATAATAGTTATGATGAAAATATCAACTTATTAACGACTGACAGAAGAAATGATAAAGATGCAATTAGATTACGGTCCGACGCCATGAACCAGTCGATATTGGTCGCTTCGAAATAGGTCATCTATGCATATTCAGTGTGAAGCAGCATGGGCCAGTACACATTTGGTCTCAGATCAGTACCTGCAGTCGGTCGGCAGCACTGGATCGCTCTGCAGCAGCAGCTTCGCGCCCGTTGGCGGCTGCGCGGCGCCACGCGGCTAAGGCTCCACTTCGTTCAGCAGCCAGGGCACGGACTAGACGCTGCAGGCACTTCTGGACGCGGTGAGCCTGTCGAAATAGAACGATATAGTAAAGGACCCACTCTCCTAACTCACTTATTTTGCTGTGCCCGACAGGGTCCATATGATCTAACTATAAGTTTACCACCTAAGAATACCATGTATACAGTATGAATACATGTGAAATGCAATAAAAGTATTGAGTATTGAGTAGGATATAAGAGATCTAGAATCTAAATTCACTTCATAGCTGTGAAGCTACCTTTGAGAAATTAATATATTAGTGAAGGCGACAAAATATCACCTATTCAACTTATCATCATTACACATTGAAAACTGTTGTTTTAACCATCGGAGAAGAAGATTTAGAGCGCCTTCTCTAGTTTTCAGTGAACGTTACTACATCCACAGTACCTGAATGAACTACTTACATTGGGTGGGGTATCCCGGAGTGATCGAGTGTAGCACGCGAGCGCGGTGCGGCGACGTTGAGCGAGGTGAGCCAACACACGCTGTTGATGTAGAGCGGCCAGGCGGCGACGCTCAGCTACGCCTTCCTCTTCAAGAGTCTGAGGAAAACCGTTGAATTTATTTAGTATAAAGTGATGGATGAAAAACTGTTCATACAGTGCCCGGCGATAAATATTGCACATCGACCTTTGGAAAGAGACAATCGGCTAATTTCGGCTTCGTAGAGCGTTATCTCTGTCGCACGAAATACAAACAGTCCG
Source organism: Luperina testacea (assembly GCA_927399505.1). NCBI lineage: Eukaryota > Metazoa > Arthropoda > Insecta > Lepidoptera > Noctuidae > Luperina > Luperina testacea. The sequence continues at coordinate 6,793,885 of OV656768.1, read as the reverse complement.
GTATCTATTAGGAGCTGTTAAAACAATAATGATTTGCTTCTTTTGATAATTATTTTTATTCTTTGTATAAAATACAAAAAAAGGTAAAGGTCGATGTGCAATATTTATCGCCGGGTACTGTACGATTCACAAGTTCGCAAAACTTCAAAAAAGCAAAGTAGTATTTTTGAAGTTTTGCGAACTTGTGAATATGTGAGACACAACATTTGAACAAGAAAAAGTCGCCTACTACTTATATAAACTATTATGACACGCAACACTATTGGAAACAAATCGACAATAGTAAAATGCCATTGGTGTTTATATTTTTTTGGTATTTGCTTCGTGATTAGACAAGTACCGATGTCGTTACATCGATTACGTTACATCTTAAGGATTTGTAACCGCTAAGTAAGTACTTATGTTTCCATTACCAAAATTACCTGAATGTTAGACTGGAACTTGGCAGTCATGCGTTGGCGGAAGGTCTGTGCGGCGGCGGGGTCGTTGCTCATCATCTGCTGGTACCTGTCTTCAAGCTCCGACCATTCCTTCATCACCTTGGTGATCTGTCACACACAAAAAATCGTTACACACACAATTCAGTACAAAAAGTTGCAGTTTTTCTGTATATAATATTTGAACATCATTAAAGAATTTTCTAGTTTCTACGGCAATTCTTACCTTTTCACGGTGCGTCTCCTCCAGCCTCTGCTGGGCATCCTTGTAGCTCTGATGTTCAGTGCGAGGGTCGAAGTGCGAGAAGTAAGGGTCGGAGGTAGCGGAAGAAGCCTGCAAACAATATAACAATCAGTCTTAACATTAACGTTGCCACGCTAATGGGGCCTAAGATGAAATATAGAGATGTGTTGCTGGGAATATTTTGCTCTGCTTCATTTTACTAACATAATCATTTAGTATGTTTTGTCATATTCGTATTTTTTGAAGTGAAAACTTCTTTAGCGGCGCTGTGTACTTTTTTTGGAATGGGTAAAAACTTCTAAATTCGCGTCAGGTCACGTGACCCTGATCGAAAATTCGTAAGACGTAAAACGTCAGACGTAAAACGTAAGACGCGCGTTGTTGAGGACAGCGCCATCTATGCACATCGGGAAGAACTACGAGGACCTCGCGTACTAACGTCAGACGTAAAACTTAAGACGCGCGTTGTTGAGGACAGCGCCATCTATGCACATCGGGAAGAACTACGAGGGCCTCGCGTACTAACTACGTAGTTCATCCAACAACGACGAGATGGCGCTGAACCACGGATATATAACTGTGTGCTTATTTGTAAATCTGAATAAATTCCTTTCACGAGAAGAATAAACCAGTCACTTTGGTCATCATACCTGATTTGCAACAAACCCTATAAAATAAGGAACACACCTTAACACGCGTGTTTTGTTTATAAGACGATTCACAAAATACACTCGTAATTGTTCAAGTTTTCACTTCTGTCGGCACAACCGGAGTGCCAGTTTTTTTTTTTTTGTTATGTTTTTTCTGGTGTACAATAAAGTATATATAAATAAATAAATAAATAATAACGCTGTCACACCCTTTATGCCTCACACCGTTTTGAGTCTTTTATTTAGGTCTTAAAGTTTGTTTACATTTTTAGTTACTTTTTCTTTGCTCGAGTATAATTTTTCATATTAGCGCTGCTAGCTGATATTTTTGTATATTGTTATATTGACGTTATTTATTGTATAGTTTATTTGCCACTGCCACTTCTTCCCAGCGAAAGCACTAGGAAATGGTGAAGGACGGGCGCTTTGAAGTTTGGGGGTTCTTATTAATTAAAATTTTAATTTTTTAATGAGAAAAAAGTTTCTAACGATTTTATTAACTAAAAAGCGTTGTGCGGTAGCATGTCCCATCAGCAGAAATGACGAACTTTCATACAAATTTTCATCCCCTATTTAACCACTCTAAAGGCTCCTACACACATGCCGGCGGCACAGCCACAGGTTTTTGCCGCACGGGTATGCCGTCGGCATAATCAGGCGGCCGCAGAGCATCATTTCAGTTGTGCAGCTCGTTTGTGCGGCAAGTCCGGCGGCTCAAATACCCGCCGGGAATGCCGCAGGGCTTGTTGGCGGCATGCCCACCGGCTGCGCCGCCGGCATAGTGTGTAGGAGCCTTTAATGATGAACTTTGAAAAATCCTACTTTAGTGCTCGCCTTCATCATTTCATGCTTCTAGACCCAGCGGCAGTCGTGCGTTCTGTCAGTGAATTTAAGTTTTTTTTTTACGTCCATGTGTTGGTCTTTGAGTGCATTTTCCTGCGGGTAATTGCGTAACACACTAACAGTAGGAACGGCTTTCGTTTTGACAGCTCAATAACATTCATCGCATTCTTTACGTTGTTGAGCTGACAAATTTTTCGAACATGTGAAGCAATGGATTAGGAATATCCTTCAAAATGAAGGATCTCCCTCTCAATGGAGGATCTCTCTCTCTCTGTCTCTCTCTGTGGGTTTCTCTCTCTGGGTTTCTCTCTCTAGGTTTCTTCTCCTTCCTTCCAGATCGATAGTGTGTTACGCGATTAGAGTGCAGGTCCTTGGTTCCGCACTAAGAAACAATACTATTAATGGTATAATACAACTTACCGTAGTAGTCGTGGTGGTGGTGGTAGTGGTCGTGGTGGTCGATGGTTGGGATGAGGTCTCAGGACGTGGCCAAGAGTTGTCATCACCATCCGTGTAATCGTCATCTTCGGCATCGTCGTCGCGAGATAAGTCAGCATCTTCGTCTTCGTCCATGTCTGGAAATTATGAAGTTTTAATATTACGTCTATATAAGGTCCCATTAAAATAGATGGACAAACTAATAGAAATCATTCAGACCATCAAAAAAAAATATGTAAGAACAACGCATTAGATACTTACAAGAAAAATAATCAGCTAACCAAAATACACTAATGTGACCGTGCCGTGCCGAATCAGTGTTTTTTTTTTTTGCTTGGATATCTTTGGTTAGACGTACTGAGCGCTGTGTTAAAATTTGTCCATCTATTTTAATGGGACCTTATATATAGCTTGCAGAGTAAGCAAACTGGATGCCATGTTTGGCGAAGGACCGATGGTCGGTGAAGCAGGCGAGTCCTTGAGAGGAGACCGCGTATTGGCAAGCGTAGTGTGGGACGCCTCCTAGCTAGATGGACGGACGGCCTAAAGAAGGTGGCTGGTGGTGGTGGTGGACTGGATGCGGAAGGCGGAGGCAAGAGTGTTGTGGCGCTGCCTGGGAGAGGCCTATATCCAGCAGTGGACTGCAATAGGTTAAGTGGATTGATTGAAGATTTCGTCTTTTATAAGTCTGATATGATAAGTTATATCTTGTAAAGGCTGATTCTAACATGGTCTGTGTACTAAGCAGTTGTTTGGTAACTAAAATAATATGGTGTCTCGAATTACAGGCATAAGCATATAGCCGCATGTTCTAAAATATTATTGCACACTTAAATATAGCAAACCTTTTCGGAATATCATCTTAAAACGGAGTCGTTTTTAAAATTGATACGTTGAAAGGCACACATAGTTATACCGGTTATTGCGAAAAAATCCATTTTTCTTTTTGTAAAATAGATTTCTCACCGTCATCGGTATCGTCGTCGTCATCATCATCGCTAAGGTTCAAGGTGTCGTCATCATCATCGTCATCCAAAGCGTCATCATCATCCAGAAGATCATCATCACGCTCATCCATCGCCGCTGACGCAGCCAGCATCTCTTCACCTCCCGGACTGACGGGGACACCAACATCCATGGGCTTGTGCATTTTAACGTTTTCTGGAAGATAGCAAAATAAATGTGAGTATATCTACATCAAGAAAAAAATTGGCAATGCTAAAATTTGCCGGTCAGCAACAAAAGTCAATTAAGACTTCAGTTTTTTTCATCTTAATTATTGAGCAAGATATTCCTAAAAACACAACTGACGAAATACTCTAAGTACACCTCTGCCAGCCCTTCGGGGACACAAGGCGTGATATTATGTTATGTTCCAAAAAAATCAAAACTGATATTTGGTAAAGAGGTATAATTTATATTTCTTTTATTTTTGTATCGTTTTATTTCTTTTACGATTAGGGTCTGTTATTGATAAGATATGAACCTCTAGTCTAGAACTTTAAACTGGAATATCTTTAATTCCTGACTGTCTGTATAACTATGAATATGAAGGATGTTCAGAAATAAAAACCCTGTATTTTAACATAATTATTTTCCATCGGCAGACGCAAAAAAAAATGTAACAAAAAATTTGTTTGGGAGTTCGCCGTCGTCTTTTCAAGAGAAATAAACTCTTAGCTATTACATGAAACATATCAATTTAGATGACGTGTAAAAGTAACAGTGTTAATCGACGATTATTGCCGACTGCACCATGCGGTCTTTTGACACTTACCCTTGAAATGCTTTGGGCAGCAGACGAACTCAACACCAGAGAACAGGCTAATTCCACAAGGCAGCAGCATCGCAAAGGTCCTCAGCTTCAATCCCCTCTGGGCGCAAGCACGTCCAGCCGTGGCGTTCCACCTCGCAAACTGCCAGCATCGGGACTGGTTGTGGATGTGGTCGAACAGACAGCTTTCCGGCACCAGGAGCGCGTCCGATTGGAATGGACCTTCTGCCGCCAAACACTCTTTGTAGTTATGCATTGTAAGTGGACGTAAGTGGAAAAGGAAGATGAGAGGGTTCAAGCAATACGTATGGAAAAGGACGGGTTTTAATGGGGGTGTGAGAGTAGATGACGAAGGTTGGGAAGAGTTGGTCTATCTTCCTTTGCTAAAAGAACGGGATGATAAACAACATATTTCTTTATCGAGACAGGTCTCATAGTTCATCTTCACCGCACGAGTGATCTTCGTTAAAGGGCAATGACACAGGCAACCCTTGGCAACCCTTTGCAACCCAACCTTAGTCGCCTACTGAATAACAATATCCTTTAGACAAACTTCCTTTTGAACTCGTAAGTGGGAAACGACCTTATAAGCCGATAACCCTATCGAATGACAAAGTAATCATATATCAGTAATAGATACGTACCAAGACAACGGAAAGGCTTCACCCATCGAGTGACCTTGCACTTGGCCGCGTTGCCAGTACCCAGCTTGCACCAGTTGCTGACTTTCACATAGTGGGAGGCTTCCACGATGTTGGTGATGTCGTGGCTCGGGTATACCTGGAAAGACACAAAAGATTCAGAATAAATAACTGATTTATACTCAGATTACCTCAAAGATCTTATTTGATATGTACATATGTATGGATACATATGTGCCCGGTTGAAGTCAAAAGACATGCCTTCTAGCCTCCTAATACATCGGATTTTTCAATAAGTGTGCATACACGTTGACAACCGTCGATAACGTGGCGCTCGTGTGTTCGAGCACTAACTGAAGAAATGTACGCCTACTACACGCCTCAGTATATCCCTTCCTGGCTAACTAGCTTCCTAGCTTCCTAACTGGGCGTGATTTTTAAAGATCCTAATACTATGACAATGTTCTGATGACTTGTGAACTGCGATAGTGAATAAGATTAATTCGTGTCGAAAAACGTAGGCGAAATATGTAGGAGTTCACTTTTAGACTAAAGGCTCCTTCAAACAGGCGCGATACAAAGGCACCGCAAGTCACGCAACGAGCGGTGCCTTTGTGTCGCGCGCGATTATATCGCGTGTCGCGCCTGTTTGTAGGAGCCTTAATACTGTAGACAAATGATTTTAGGTTTCATTAGAAGAATCCTCTAGCTACGTGCTTAATAATAGCGAAATCAGCTATTCCCAAGCGATCTTTATATTTAGCAAAAAAAAACGCATTGACGTGGAGTAGCGGACACCAGCCCGTATTACCTATTACCTAATATTTAACGACACAGAGGTCGCCAATTTTACGGACATTACTCAATTTAATTAGGGTAAAATCGAAATTGTCTGGTGGCAGCTGGGAGCAGTAACATAGCCCTTTTTATAACCTCAGCCAGTATGCCTAGACACATTCCATCCCAAATCAGGCATACCATAAAGTAAAGGAATTTCGCAAATTAAAAAGGGACCTACATACTCGTACCTCTGTGTGAAGGCATAGCTACAGTGCGTGCTACGTAAGTTAAGAGACTTGACACACCACGTGGTTTGACATGCGCAGTACACGATTTTAGGTATCTTTAGCGGTATGAGGTCTGAGTGCGGGACGGGACCGGACGTCATAGGGGCGGCGGAAAGAGGCGGGGGAGGCGGGGGTCAAGTCTCTTCTTACGTGGCACGCACTGTACACAGTCTGACAAATTATTTGGCTTGGTTTTGTGGTACAGAAGCCAGCACATCAAGCTACCCGAAACTGTCAAATTTTCCCTATCAACTTTGAACTTTATGCTGTAACGATAAAGTTGAAAATCTATTAAAGAAATTTGACAGATTGTAGTAGCTTGATGTGCTGGCATCTGTACATAGTTGAATTTGTAATTGGAACAGAATGAAATCTTGATTAGGCGACTTTTCCTATGGTTGAATGAAAATGGTAGATATAAAGATATGTATGTGTGGGACTAAAATAATCATCTGAATCTTTTGTTCACAAATCTATACAGGTTCAAATTTAATTAGCTGGCGAAACTTTGCAGACGTGATGGTATCGATATCTAAACACGACAAAATAGGGGTCAACGACCGCTGCATCTGGTAGTGTTGTTACTTGAAGTACCTATGAGTTGAGATTTGTTTTTTTTAATTTGAAATGGGTTTGCTCTTGACTCTAGTCTAGGTCAGAGATGACAGAGACAAAGTCTACGATGGAATGAGCTCACCCAGAAGAAGCCTGTTACTTTGAAGAGATTCGGTTCGGGATTCGGTTTTATTTGTTTAAACTGATACATATTTCAAGTGACCCTCAAAAAGGATCAAATTCATTTATTTTTTGTTTTATCATGTTTAGCATCTGCTTGTTCCCTGTCATAGTCATAGTCATTTGTTTCATAACAAAATACATTGTGTAGAAAATAACTTAAAATTAGATTTATATTAGATAGTCATAAAAAAATATATTAAATTAAAAATAAACTCATTTCAAACAATACATTAGATTACATTGGAAACTTATATATGAAGAAAAATACTAATAATTTAAAAAGATGAAAATAAGTAAATAAAGGTACATATTTTGTCAAAATTTGTCCATACTAAACTCTTCTATACTGTAGTAGCTCTTCCTCAATAAATATCTCCTTAATTTGTTTTTAAATAAATTTACGCTGTTCATGCTTTTAAATTCTATTGGCAACTTATTATAGTATAACCACACAGATCATCCAATCCATCTGTCCATCAAGTCTGCAAAATTTCACTACCTATCTAATTTTATTTGATCCTGTACGTATATTATTAGTAAGTATATCCATACGTACTAATAATATACGTACATACTAGTACATACATGCTAGTAATCCTATTAGCATGTCGTCAGAAACGCAATTGGTCCTTGTGACCAAAATATGTCGAACTATCGACTTAACGGAAACCCAAAACATTTTAAGGATCAATTACGTAAGAGATCGTTTACGTAACCCATGGAAACTTAGCGCGGGTATTAAAATAGTTAAGTTAGCAATTAGTATCAGCAAATTAGTTGTTGGTAAGTATGTGTTCGGTTTGTTAAGCGGCACAGTAATGAGATTAGACGGTATAGTCGATAAGTCGTGCTCACGGGAAGCAGCACGAGGCTATGTCTATTTGTCGACCACTGGTGTGTACCTAACATTTACGACTCATTCAATCACTTAGCTTGGTTTGAAATTGAGTTGAATTTGATTAATTTAATGTTAGTAAGTATCTAAAGTCTATTCAAACTGAACCAGCATACAAACGAAAATAATCCATTTCTACAGCTATGTATTAGGTAAAGTCTATTCAAAGTTATGTTTCAAATTAATGTTATTTCAAGTTAAACAAATATCAACTTTATTTAATGGTAATTAAGTTGATTTTAGAGTGACTAGCACTATGGAAAAAGTTATAAAAATGTTAGAAGTTGTAGCGTAAACTGAACAATAAGGGGTAGGATTTAAAGTTATTTTTCCATAAACTCATATATTTGTTTACATTTTTGGTAAATAAATCGCGAATGCAGATTACATGGTGGCAGGGAAATCGACGCACAAACTATAAGCATGAATGAATTATGCACATGATTCTAGACCCCAGATACATTTTGACCTCGTAGGTAAGTACCTACGAGGTCAAAATGTATCTGGGGTCCTGGGGTCTGGGGTCTTCTGGGGTATTGCACTTTTCTAACAGGCGCGACACGACACGCGACACAAAGGCACCGCAAGTCGCGCAACGAGCGGTGCCTTTGTGTCGCGCGCGACTATATCGCTTGTCGCGCCGGTTTGTAGGAGCCTTAAAGGCTCGTACACACAGGCGCGACGCGACACGCGACACAAAGGCACCGCTCGTCGCGCGACTTGCGGTGCCTTTGTGTCGCGTGTCGCGTCGCGCCTGTGTGTACGAGCCTTAAATCGGGGTATCATCATTTGAGGCTATACTATAAAGTATGGTATCAGTTACCTTCTTGCAGTAGTCGAGGATCTCCATCTTGTCCTTGAGGCAATTGTGAGGCTTGGTGGTAAGGTCGGGCGTCCATCTTCCAGCGGCTGACATGTACTGGGGGTGGTAGGTACCTCCCGCCTCGCAGAGAACTGCTACCTGGGGCTCTGCCCCGCTGCTAGCCTGCAACAAGAGAAATAACTGGTTTAGTAAAAATGTCAGGGAAAAAGTGCTTAAAACATGGTATCATCGAAGAAAAGAAGACAAAAGAACAAAGTATGCAAAAATAAGATCATCCATGTTTAATTGAATCTAATAGGTAATACGGGCTGGTGTCCGCAACTCTACATCAATGCTCGTATTTTGCGTACAATAATTAATAATTGATACAATAATTGATCTATCCATAATAAAGTGACGTCATCATCATGACACCGTCTAAAAAAACACCCAGTACCTATTGCTATTAATTTCCAATACTTCTTTTGTAGACTCTTAAAACAATACCATAATTGCGTATCACATTTTCCATCACCATTTGAATAATTTTGAAGGAAGCTTATCCATTGCTTCATACGTTCGGAAAATTGGTTTGCTCAACAACGTAAATAACGCAATGAATGTTGTAGAACTATCAAAATGAAAGCAATTGCTACTGTTAGTGTATTACACAATTACCCCGTCGATCATTGATTGGTTGTTGTAATCACAAACAAAACTAACCAAGTCTCAAGAGTCCCGATGCAATAATAAGAAGGTATTATAATGTGAGAACTATCTACCTATGGAATAGATATCCAGTCGGTTCCATTTATTTACAGAACCTCGTCATTATCTTCCTAATGTAAAGTAAACAGTACCTACAATTAGTATCAGAAATACTCAAAGCAAACTCACTGCTCTCATTACAACTGTGATTACCTATTTAACCACAATACTTAACTAGAAAGAAATACTGTAATATTAATGTCACTATAAATCAATTTTCCTAGTTGTCAGACACGTTCAGATGTCTACTTGTCAGATTAGTCTAGACAGACCGAAGGGGGTGGGTCTGGCCTAGACTCCCCCCTTTAGTCCCCGAGACTAGTTATTAAAGAAAAGAGACCGGGTCGTTGTTCCCCCAAGTGATTAGTATTATTATCTGTGGAACATTGGAATGAGCTTTCAGATATTAGCCGCATAAAAACGGCAAGGTAAAGTAATTAGGTTTAAGGCTTTTATATAAAACCTTTTTAGTATGATTGCTTAGGAATTTAAGGTTACTAAGGGTGAAATTCAAACAAATTAAAGAAACAGATCGCAGTTTTTAGAAGCGTTTATAACAAAGACATTTAACATGCTTGTACGATGTTAAAGTCAAATTTCCCTTGCAAATCAAAATATGCAAAATGTTTTTTTTATCCAATTTTGCACCCAAAAGAAAATAAGCACGAAGTAACGAGTATAAAGCACAATAACATTTAAAATTCAAATGCTTTAAAAATGAAACAACATCGTCTGCACGAAACAGAACTGGCAAAGGGCAACAACCCGTAGCCTAATATACCTACTATACACGTCAGCCCTACCAACGATTTTCTATTAGCTTTGCTATACATTGCATTTTCAAACCTATCGTTAATCGATCGTTCGTAAACAAAAAGAGCATTGTACCTTGATAGCAAACTTCGCGTCGAAATAGAAAAAAGAAAGAATAGAAAAAATTTAAAGCCACGCTATTCTTGAAATACAAACACTGATAGTAATAGCAAGAAAACTGAACAGGTAAAAAAGTTCAGTATGGAAATTCCTAACAAAATGTTGTTTTAAAAAAGTGTTTCGATTACCCTAAAATAAGGCAAAGATTTTGTTAATTCAGCCAAAAGGTACGTTTGCCTTTCCAAAAAGCCAATTTACAAAAACAATATTATAAAAGGATTAATTTTCGCTTAAGTTAATATAACTTCCGCTTTTCATGAAGGCTGTAATAATAAAAATATATTACGCCTGTTTCAACGAGGAGGGGTATGGTTAAGCCTCGTCGTAAAGACGGAAGAATATTTGCGTTTTTGCAGTTCTTATGCAAAACTCGATTCGATTTTTCATAAACGTAGAAAGGTTTGTCTTTATCTGATCTGAAAACAGTAAAATATGACTGAACTGACTTGTTTGATTTTTATCGATGAAGAAATATTACTTTCTTGAAAAACTTTGTACATATTACGGTGGCAAGTTCTTTTTCCGGAATACAATTCCACAAAGATACGGTGTTTTTCCATAATATTTTCAAACTCTTTTTTGGGTATCTTAAATCTATATAATTTAAATCACTATGTTATGTTACACACACCTTCCCATAAGGGTAGTTAGAAACTACAGAACACTCCCTGCTACGATCTTTACATACTTGAATTATTAGATATTAAAAATGATGTAGAGTTTACTGGGGCAATTACGATATTGGGTATATTCCGTTAAATGATAATTTCTATCAACCGCAGCGGTATTTTTATATTGGCAACATATTGATTAGACGTCATTTTATCGCCCGCCATCCCGTTCGCTTTTGCTATATAAAAATGCATGTAGAAATTATCTCCCAACGGAATACCCACTATTGTAATTGCCAATAATAAGTAATAACACAAACACAACCTATATTTTGTCATCGTCGCCATTTTCCACCAAAGTTTTTTCGTCAGTTTTCAAGACGTTACCAGAATTCCACTTGGCTTGTTACAGTTAATTAGGTACAGACTTTTCACTTCGCACTCTCTCGGTTGGTTAATTAAAACAGTCCGACATTTTGGTTAAAATTGTCTGTTTTGTATGAACTCGGAAACAAGTTGGTTTTGTTTTAAGTACAAGTATAAAACAACGACTCAAGAATTTTCACGATTATTGCTAGTCTTTGACGTTTTATAAAATTAACGCTCAGTCTTTCTGAAGTAAGTAGAAGAAATTATCTCCCAACGGAATACCCACTATTGTAATTGCCAATAATAAGTAATAACACAAACACAACCTATATTTTGTCATCGTCGCCATTTTCCACCAAAGTTTTTTCGTCAGTTTTCAAGACGTTACCAGAATTCCACTTGGCTTGTTACAGTTAATTAGGTACAGACTTTTCACTTCGCACTCTCTCGGTTGGTTAATTAAAACAGTCCGACATTTTGGTTAAAATTGTCTGTTTTGTATGAACTCGGAAACAAGTTGGTTTTGTTTTAAGTACAAGTATAAAACAACGACTCAAGAATTTTCACGATTATTGCTAGTCTTTGACGTTTTATAAAATTAACGCTCAGTTTTTCTGAAGTAAGTAGAAGAAAGAATTATGTTTTTTATACTTGTGTTAAAACGCTTTGTCGAATAATACCAAACAAATACAAATCTGGTTTATTTTATTGAATTACCTATGTTGATTCGGTATATAAAACTTAATTTAATTGAAACAAAATCTCCTTAAAAACCAAAAATAACAAAATAAATGCTCACTTAACTAAAACGTTGTATGGCGATGCTTAGCCTCTGGCCAAGGTAAAAGCCAGCCCTTGGGTCACGGGAAGTGTCAACCAGTCGTTTAGAGATTTGGTATTATGGGTATTATAAACACTGTTAAAATATTATTTTATTCAACTGGTAACATTTATGTAGATATGGTCAAACAGAGAGAATAGGGATGCGGGGGTGAACCGGGACGAAATTTTAAAAGGGATTTTAACATTGAAATAATATACATATTGTGTTTCCAAAAAGGACTGGTAGATGTCACTTGTCATCGAATTTTGGGTTCTAGGACATGCTGGTTTCCTCACGATGTTTTCCTGCACCGTTTGAGACTAGTGGTGATGAATTTATTAGGTATGCAAAGCCTACTTGGGTTTGAACCCACGACCTACAACTTATAAGACGGGGAACATAGATGTAATTTGACTTCACCATTCTAGGCCCACATATGTTAACAAGATGCTACCACAGCCAAGTGAATAACAACAAAACTTCTAACATTTCAGTTTCAATTGTACAAACTTAGTACCTACAAATGACAGCGAGATTCTAAAATAGTTCTTAGGTATTAGTTAGGGCACGTCTTGAGAACTTACAACTTAGCTCGTTAGTACACTGAGTGACAAGAGCCATCCACTATAAAGTTTTAGAGGGTAGCTGTTGGTTTGGTACGTAGATAGGTAGGTACAACGAATTTGTCATGGTAATACTTGAGTTGATTTTGTGTTTTCCTTGTAAGGTTTTGATGAGTCTGACTAGCTTCTGCCCGCAACTTTGTCCGCGTAAAATTTCTTGTTCCCTCGTGGTAACCGCCCCGCGCTTTTACTTCGTTTTAGCTTAGCGTTCTTTCTGACTTTTTGGTTTTTGCACGGCTCCTAAGGCTCGCAGCGTGATGTAATTAGGCTATCAAATGCAAGAAGATTTTTTGAAATCCGATTGGTAGTTCCAGACTGTTCACTTATTACGTATGATATTTTTAACCAATTTCTGACCCCCACGTAAGAAAAAATAAGACTTGAATGAACCCCCTCCCCACATTTGAATCTTACGTAAGACCAGTATCTACCAAAATTGCAAAGAAACATTTAGTAATTTTTTTTTACTTTGAATTTTTGCTTACTTTTATGATCTTACGTAAGAGTACCTAATCTAGACCCCTTGTAAGAAATAATAAGATCTGTGTGAACCCTCTCCCCCTCAAATCGTCTTACGTAATAAATGAATAGCCCAAACAAACTCTTCAACAAAGCTGAGGAGTTTGTTTATTTGACCGCGCGCTATAGATACCTATAGTTACTCGTAAGCGTCATGTGTCAATATATAGAAAGGTTTTGATGTACTGCTATATATGTTTTCATCTCGGTTTCTGATTGACTGTACGTAGGTCACTCTTTCTAAGTTCCAATTAAATTCCTTGACAAAAACAAATACGAGTAGCTACCAATTCTACATATTTCCCGAAGCATAAAAATTCTTGACAAACTTGACATTTCTGTTTTGTTACAAATAAAGCAGGCTTTAGAAATATAATGCTGCCATTTGAAACCAGAACAATAAACATTGAATAAATACAGGCTGCTCCATTTAAGTCGGACTTGTCGACTGCGATTCGATACACGATGGCCCAAGTCGACGCTCGGAGGAAAGCCAAAGAGGAACAGGGGAACGGGGGAGTGGGGGAACGGTAAGTGCAAACTCTAGTATTGTAAAACGGAAAGTTCTTAGGAATTACGTCCGGAACAGGGCTGCTAGTAGCCCATTTAATTCCCGATATTGTGCAAAAAGCTCTTGGTCAGAGTAGGAGTAATTTTAATAATTGTTATATTGGTTCGGTCGAGTTAACATCTAGCTTGGTTTCGTGGAGTTATTGGGGTTAATTAATTAATGTGTTTCTGTAACTATAATTTTGGTTTGGAATGTTTACTGTTTAAATAGACTTTGTGAATCCTTGTTTAACTCAATTTGATATTGATTTTCTTTTAATATATCTAACTAAATTCGTTGCCGAAAATAATGTGTCCGCTTCCACATTTAACTGCCTGTTCACTCTAGAAGAACTCACTTTAGAAGCGATGGATGACGTCTCTGATATAACGAGCGTGCCCAGAAGATTCTGGGCCCGCTCGTTACATCATAGACCTCATCCATCGCTTTCTATCAGGCGTGATCGAGATCAAGAGCGGGCCAAAACAAAACAAAATTCAGCAATAACAAAAAAATCACTACATTATTTTTGGCAACTAGTTCCTATGTATAAATATTTTCCTACGATAATTGAATGAAAAATTATCAGCCTCTGAATTTTTTTATGAATTTTATCCAAACCTGAAGCTAATAAAATAGAAGGTATTTATTACCTCAAAATACAACTATCAGATACAGTGAGTCATGAGTCCATGCTAACCCTGCAAAGTTCTAAACAACTGCGTGTATCAGGTTCAAGACTTTACGCCTTCCACAGCACCCTGTAGGTAATAAAGGCTAGTAATATATAGCAGAGTACTTTACCCGTCGTACTGTACGAGATTATGTTAGAAATAAGTGCCCTCTTGATTTATGATGTTAGTACATTTATGTATTTTTATGACTTAAATATTAAGGCTAAGGAACCCTAAACTTTCATGACTCACTTATAGGGTCCGACTGGGTAATGTGGTACTTTTTGAATTTATATGAATTCGGGAATATTAAAATAAAGTTTTCGGGAGTAACAAATAACATAATATTAGAATAGAATAGACATATTTTTTAGGTCCAGGTAAAGGCTCCTTCAAACAGGCGCGACACGACACGCGACACAAAGGCACCGCAAGTCGCGCAATGAGCGGTGCCTTTGTGTCGCGCGTGATTATATCGCGTGTCGCGCCTGTTTGTAGGAGCCTTAATACAGTGAGCAGGTTTACTGGTAAGCAGCAAGTTGAGACGACATGACTAGCTTAAAATACTACCTATACAGCTAGGTTACAATATATATTATTTGCCAATTAGCCCCAAACTAGACAGTTGGGGCTCGGGATTAGCTATATTATAACATAATACCATTACACATGCATTCAACGAAGTGGTAGGCGGAGGGAGTAGACCCGTATTTCACCAGTTACGTTTACTCAAGTCCCGAGTACCTCATAGGTGACAAGCCTGATGCCACTAAGCATGGAGGGATAAAGACTTGACTTAATTGATTTACATGTTCTGAATATCATTGATGTCATCTGAGAATGACAGCCGGGACCAACGGCTTAACGTGCTTTCCGGGGTACGGAGGGGTCTTGGTATGTAAAGATGGTTACCTATCGACGGACCAACCTCGACGAGCGTAGTTTAACCTGATCGATGGACCCATGCGGCGGTTATTTCTTGTCCACGAGCCCCTCATCATTGTAAACCATATTAATCTAAATAAGATGCTAGCTGATGTACTGACTCATATAATCTATTCAACACATAAGTACTCAAATAAATATAATCATCGCGACATTAACATCACCTACACACACGAACACAAAGAGCTCCAGACATGTTTATTAGAAATACGTAGCTCCTGCAAATCTGCCATTATGTTAAAAGCTTAATTAAGACCGTGCCGTGACGTATTAAATTTAATCATTTTGTAATTAACGATCGCTAATGTTGGGGTACACTTCATCACCTGTGTTTTGAAGAGGGTTTTAAGGGTAAAGGTAATATTTATATGACCTCAGTTTTAACAGCTCTTTTGTTTTAAAGTACTGTTTTACGTAAATCAACGTTGGCTTAGTCATCTTATTTTAATGTCATCCAATGTCGCAGCCCTTCTAGTAAGTAAGTTAAATCAACTAAACCTGATAAAAACTGAAAAAAAATGAAATAAGCATATCTGATAAAAACTGAAAAAAAAAATGAAATAAGGAAAAAACATTTCAAGTCTGAGAGCATTCATATTACAATTGTTTTTATAGTAGTAATTATTCCACATTTGTTGACTATTTATGGGAAGAAATATAGAGGAACATAATATTTGCAATACTAGAGGAAATCCCAGAGAAAATACTGAAATATCCCACTACACCGACACCTATATCCTTCAAACTGGAGGTCTGGAACACAGCGAACGACCTCCTTTAAAAACAACTTTTCGTATTTAGTAGTAGTAGTAGTAACTACGTAAGCATAGTCTATCCGTAGCTTTATAATTGTTCATTGTAATTGAGAAAACCCAATTACAATAAACAAATACGAATCCTAGATCGGGAATCTAGAAGTGTTATTGGGTTTTTCATAAGAGGGATTTCTCAGTAGCCGTCTGGAGTCTGGTTTTGCACCCAGCTGATGGCATTCAACTAGCCCCCTATTCTTCAGCCCTTATTCCAATTTATTTAGGGTAGGAACAACATGTCTTTTTGATGGAACTTAAAACATCACTGGTGAAATGTGGGTATAGGTACACCTTGCCTCACCCTGCATAATTACAGACGTGGTGTTATGTGCGTGTAACTATAATAAGTAAACTACTTTCTTCGTTTTCTATAGCCATTGTAGGTTACTTGTCTCTGACAGCCTATTTCAGGCATCCCTTCAGGGGAATACAGGCGTGACAATTACATTTATCTACCTAATTATTTAACTAGCGTCCCCCTGCTGCTTTTGCAAGCGTAAAATTAATTCTACTGAACCTGTTTCCCCCAAAATAATTAAAAAGGTTGAAAGTTTGTGGAATTAACCTACATATCAGAGACATGTACAAGTTGGGAAAGTTTTTAGGTACTTAATGTATGTACAGATTTACCCCAAAGCTTCTGTAGTGTAGATCTTTGCCAGTTGTGGGAGAAAATACAGCGACTCAACAGAGCAATTCGAGTGCCAAACAATAATGTAGATGTTATAAAAATCAAGCAGTCTCATAATCATCATAATTTCTGCCGAAAGACGTCCACTGCTGGACATAGGCCTCCCCCAAGCACCGCCACTTCAACCGGTTCTGTGCTTCCCGCTTCCCGCACTCCAGAACCTTTCGGCCTCATCGGCCATCTGTTTGCGAGCAATGTGCCCTGCGCACTGCCACTTAAGTTTGGCAATTCTTCGGGCTAAGTCGGTTAACTTGGTTCTCCTACGCGATCGAATCAGAAATAAGGTAACCGACTGGAAAACTCCAAGAACAGGCCTCAACAATCACTCAAGCAATCTGCCAACAACTCATTTAAACTATCGACTAACAGACACAAAGTTATCAAATTCAGTTTTAAAATAGCTTTCCTAAACCAAGTCTTAAGTCGACGACTTATAAACTCAGCGAGATAAAAGTTGGAAGTAACATCGCCCTCAAGCGTATTTAATATCATATCGAACGTACACCGGAGACCGGTGTCGGCGGTGTCAGGGAGTGTCGGGAGTGTCGACACTCAGACTGTCCGATATTGCTAAAGTTGTGCCTTTCAAAATTGTTCCGGCTTATTTAGAAAACTATTTCGATTTGAGAGCATTTCCTTTGTTGCTTTGATTGAATTTCCTATCAGACGGCGTGTTGTGGTTGTTTTTTGTGCTTTAAAAGCTATTTTGCTATTTTGGATAAAAGTTGTGCTTTACAAAAAATAAAGAAACTCATTCCATTCGACAAGTATTTAATAGTTTTGTAAATAACATTTTGTTTTCACATTTTGGCGCTTTTGGTACCAAAAGTGACAAAATGACAGGTTGAAGTTAGTTACTAACTATGTTTCATCCAATAAGTTTCTAGTTAATCAAATGATAAGAGAGGTCGTAATTTACAAGTTACAAGCCCTATATTATGACCCCCATGGCCATGGTTTACGACGCAACATTTATTACCCGAGCCAAACTTTGGAAATACAACATCTTAATTTTGTTACACGTGGCAACACTGGCAACCATGCCTACGTGAGCAGTAAATATTTGTAGTAGGAAATTACCAAATAAGCACGGAAAATTAACGTATTATGTCAGACAAAACAACGAAACCCTCTTCATCCAATTTTCGTGGCATTGTGTTTATTAGGTTTGTGTGTTTGGATCATATCAAATTTAATAAACTTCGACTTTGTCGTAACAGTAGAACAAGCCTTTTTGTGCTATTGTGCTGGGTAAGTAATACAATCTTTAATGTAATTATAGGTTCCCATTAATATCGCAGTCTCATTTACCCACACAAAACAAACATGATACCACCAAAAGTCCCTTTTCCAGTGTTATATAAAGAAAATAAAAGAAACAAATGCTGTAAACACAATCGAGCATTGTTGGGTAGGCACAGCAGTCGACAATGCTGAACTCATGCCAGTTGGCACCAAAAGTGCCACCCTGCCCTAAGTACCGGTGAATAGTCGCCAACACAAGTATTTATTTTTATGGAACAGGCAAGTTTGGTAGTAGGGTTATGAGGCTCTTATCTGGTCAGGTGGCGTTTAATGCAAGATAGATGGGGTTAATGTGGTTTGAGAGATTTTGGCAAGAGAAAAGGTCATTAGTACCGAGTAAGTCGACTGGCTCCTGTAGTTATGCCCATTTAAAGCATATTAATATTTTTGTTGTTTTTCTTTGATATAATTTATAATAAAACGAGCCAACAAAGTACCTACGAGCCCTTTTGGAGATCTTTCTTACATATCAATTCACAAGTGCCAAATGACATATTTGACCCAGACAGCCTTCACTTAATACGCAAGTCACACGAATAAATTAAGTTACTTTTGTTATAATAAAGTACAAGGTTATGATTATAATATAAATTGATGAAAATGTCAGATACCTAGCAGTAACTAGGTAACAAGTGTGTTGGCAGGGTATACTTTGTATATTTCCAAGAAAAAAATATTCTAAAACTAATTAAGTACTTAGTTGCTGAAAAACATGTGATAAATCTTGCTCATATATTTTCAAGATAAAATGAATTGAGGGCCGAAAAGAAAATTGGCTGTTTTATTTGTAGAGAACGCTATTAAAACTGAAATAATATTTTTTACAGTTATTTTATTCGATTAAAGACTTTAAATATATACCTAAGTCGCAATATCTAAAATCAAATTAGCACTGTAATATTTCAGCCAAAGACGTCTACTATCATCCCAAGAGATTATTCAAGAACCTTTAAAGTAAAAGAAAATTAAAGTCGGTAGACAGCCTCGTAAAATGCAATCGCTAGACAAATAAAACCAGCCACTAGTGACGGGCTCCTCCAAAGTCCGGGGAACTTGGCACTTTATGCAAATGCATGCAGATCCCGCGGACACGTCTTGTTACTACGACACTAAAGGATCGGGAAAAATAGGGCTGTCACTACTAATTAGTTGCCTCGGTGAGTCGCTCGCTGTTAGTTAAATAACTAAATGCGACGAAGAAAAATTGTTGGTCTTGTTTGTTCCATTTTGTTGAATTTTTACAATAGTATTTACATTTTAGGTCACGTTTAGATACTCTTGAATGCTTTATTTGAAACTCGCCGAAAACAAAAAAGAGAACATTATCTCTCTATAAGAATATTTAATATCGTCTGAGAGAATATTCGTCTAATATTAATAGTATGTGCATATTTTGATTTAAATATGAAATTACATCTGCAATGTTTAAATATTGATGAAACGTATACGTTTGATAAAAATATAAATTCAACCCACGTACAAATTATATTTCAAAAAGAAGATACACACCCTGTTTACACAAATAAACTTGTACAAATATCCTTAAAAAAATACACTTGACCCTTGTTGACGCTCGAGCAAAATATGTAAAATATGAGCTGTCAAGAGTTGACAGCCCTGCCAAGTCCCGGGCTTGGCAAGTCCCGTACTTAAACGTCCTCAGCACTCGCTCCCGAAGTCCCGCGTTTTTTACTTACACGCTCCTTCAGCTCACAACTCGACGCGGAAATTAAAAAAAGAAACTCATGCACAGACTGTGCGAATGTCTTTTTAATTTGATTTTAAATCGACGATAAGTCACGTTCTTGTCTAACGTGCGATTCGGATTTATTGTATTTGAAATAAAATAAATATGAGGACATGTTTTTGCGCGATTTTCTATGTTTTACGAAATTTTAAAGGGTGTTTTTTGTTACATACTGATACAAGAAAGGCTATTCAATGTGAATTTGATGTTCTATATATTATTTATGTAATCTATTACAATTTGTTTTTAGCCGCTCAACGAAAACCTCTCAGGGTCTGTGTATAATACTTTTATACTGACGATTGATTTATTGGTACATTAATACGTACGTAAATTAGGATCCATTTTGTGTAGGGAAACATTTTGAAATAATTTCAGAACAATAAAATTATAAACGAACGTTTACAAAGCTTTAGGCGTTGATCTCTTCACTTGTAACCGTCACAATATCTCTATTGTCATAAGGCCAAAGGTAAGTTCCCATCATTCCCTACATAAATCTCCCTAAAAATATCTATTCGGTACGTGTGGCCTTCGCGGCTGATTCCTCTCACCTATAGATTCCTTACGGACATGATAAATGGCACCCTCTCAGTGTCTCGACGAGAACCATTTGTCTAACAGCCTGAATACTGGGGGCGACGAAAAACTTCCATATTTACATATTCTACCCTACTGTCAGAGAAACCAGGACTTAAGGCGCTATTCGATATTTGCCTTAAGAATTTTTATTAGATAGGTTTACGAAGTTTTTATAAAGCGTTCAGGCGCTTCTGTGGAAGCTCTAATGTCTCGTTTCTAGGGAGAGATATTTCATTTTTTTTGCACACACCATTTAACTTAATAAGATGGCGACGAGGAGAAAGTTCTAAGTAGGTTGGCTTAAATTCCGCGAAAATGTTCAATTTTTCGCTTACAATTTTCTAGAAAAGAGATAATTTAAATGGAAAGTCTAAGAAAATATTTCAAGTTAAAAAGTAAGGAAGCTTTCACTTGACTCTTTATCTACCAACAACATGTATTTCCACGCCTTATTTTTCTATCCTTATCCATATAAGTTCTGGCAACACTACCGAGCCACGAAGTTAAATATTCACCCACCGTATAGCTTCGCAAAGTTTCTCGCCGCACAACTTAGAAAGCCTTAGAGGTTTTAATTTTTTAAATAAAAGCCTTTATGTAATACCAGCCGATCGCCTAGCCTCCGGTTATTCCTCGAGCAAAATTTTTTGTTTCTAACTTTTAAATTTCCAGGGATATAAGGAGATGTACGATGAAATTGTTCGGGAACCTATGTTTTATTCTAGAGTAGACGTAAATTGAACTTTGTAAAGATTTGAGTACCTATACCTACAGGGTTATTTTAAACTGGCCGGTAGATGAAATATCAGTAGAAGCAACCGTTTTCAAGTGTTTATTCGTAAAGCTATTTCATCGGAAATCAAAATACATTTCTAAAAAGGCTGTGGATTGCTTACTGCTTGATATATTCCAAAAATCCTAAGACCGCCCTTTGTGTCACCCTTTGTACAGTTTCTATATTTATGTCTGTAATTTATATGGTGTACATAATAAAGAGTATTCTATTCTATTATATCCTTCCAGCTTAACTGTTTTCAGAATTAATTAGTAACGCTTCAGACATTCTGAGTATTTTAAGAGCTATGTTCAAGTTTAATGCTTTTCCAAAATTACTCAATTTCTTTGGCTATAAATCTTCTGAAAACACACACTGAAGTATCTTATATGTACTGTAATTTCCTGTTAATAGCGTTTATAAATACTTGATAATATGTAGGTTATTATCCTATCTGACTTCCTACTAATCCAATCCTACCCTACTAGATACTAATTACTAATTTACTAATAATATTACAAATGCGAAAGTTTGTGAGAATGGATGGATGGATGTTTATTACTCTTTCACGCAAAATCTACAGAATTTGGATGAAATTTGGCACACTAATAGAACTAGGATAACAATATAATTATAACCAGGATTAAGACATAGGTTACTTTTATCCCGATATTCCCACGGGATTGAAACTTATGCGGGTCAAAGAAACCGCAGGGCAATGCTAGTAACTCATCATTCTCCTGTCCTTATCCCAATTTATTTGGGGTCGGTGGAACATGTCTCTTTCTTCCATACTTCTCAATTAGTCGTTATCTCGATAATCAACCCATTTCTAACCATATCATCATTCACACATTCCATCCATCGTTTCTTTGGTCTTCCCCTACTCTTATAGCCAACGACATCCATACTCAAAACTCTCCTCACATTTTCCTCATTTCTCCGTAACACATGCCCATACCATGACAGCCGATTTCCACACAACTTTTCAGTTACTTTCAAACTTCCTCTTATGTACTCATTTCTTATTCTTTCAATTCGTGTAATACTACACATCCCTCTTAGCATTCTCATCTCAGCTGCATGCAATTGCCTTTCATTTATCCCTTTTGTGGCCCAACATTCCGATCCATACAAGACAGCAGGTCTAATCATGGTCTTATATATCCCTCCTTCATGCAACAACTTATTGAAGAATGAAGTCAGCTACATACATCCATCTTCTTTTAAACACTTCCATACTTCTATTTTAACCGAATGCAGCTGAATACCAGAACTTTACGATCATCGATTCGTCGATTTTCTTGTAAAAAAGTAAATATATGTTACACAAGCATGCTGATTATTGCCAAAACAAATGCAAATTTCATGCCATAAATAAAACATTTTCAATTAGGAAAGATAACCCTTACCAGCTACAATTTGTTATATAAACATCGATATAACTCATGATGAGTACCGGTACATCACTATGGCCGTCCCAAGTATAAATTAATTTGATCGCCACATAAATTTTATGTCTCGAACCAACTTCATTATAATTTTACGAGGGTATTGAAACAAAAATCGATGCTAAGTGCGTACGGAAATTGAGCTAGGGAAATTTATAGGAGGTGAAAGTAAATACTTTACAAGAAAAGCGTCTGCTTACATTTTGAACGAGAAGATATATTCGAAGGAAATTGTGGTTAGTTAGGCATGTCATGTTAATTTTATTGTAGTAACGTTTCTACACTGTTTCTCTTCACTATTAGTTTATCAAAGTGTATTTCTATTCATATCTGTTATATACAAATGGAGGTCAGTCGGAAAGTCAATTGTCGTACTTAAAAAAAGTTCAAATTCAAGTCGCAAACTGATGTCATCGACGATCAACGTCAAAAACTTGTAAAAAATAAAGGTAAATTAGAGGTTCTTTTTGACAGGTTGAGACTGAAATAGAATGCGAACGTGGTTAAAAATATGAGAACTGGCCCTCGGGTGTGTATTATTTAAAAAGAATGACCAAAATATAAACAAAAGTTTATTGAAAAATCCTCTGCGTGACATTCCTAAACTTGACGTGCCAATAGAAAATAAAAATAGCACATTAAAGCTATTGATTCCCCATCAGTACCGGGTATGAGCATTTGTCACGGCAAACTTTGGAGCCTTCTAAGCGTCAAACAAAGTTGACAAGTTTCGCCCAATATGTGCTCATACTAAGTTTCCTCAAACTAAAAGAGACATATATAGGATTTGTGTATACATATATAGGTATATCCTGGCTTTGCTTGAGGTTTTCCCCGAGATTAAAACGGACGACGAGCCACTTGATAACTTATGATTATAGGCTGTTGAAAGCAATGATGTTTTTTCAATAATTATAAAGTTGTTGAAGGCACGTTCATTAGATGACTACCGTTTTATTACAAGTGTAGATTTGTTTCACATGGAAGATGAAGGTCCAAAAGCACATGAAGTAGATGGGACTTACGGAAGATGACGCACAAGACCGAAATAAATGGCGTTGCATGATTGGGAAAGCCAACCCCGCTTAACGGGAAAAGTTGAGGCCAAAGAAGTAGTAGTTTTATTTCACTGTCTGTCCAAATATAGAATATAGATATTCTTGATTCGACCTTCGCACATCCGAAAGGTACTTGATGCTTCATCGACCCGAATCGCTTTGAAGGACATTCTTATGGCTTCAGCGGCCATCATTCTATTTGCGTTTGAGAGGGCAATCAAAATATTCAGAAATACACCAATGCTCAATACAAAGGGTAGTGATAACGGAATTTCAATCCTGCTCCTTCGAGTACCTACATATTTCGATTATTTCCTTGTGGGGTTTCAGGGCAGTTGAAATCCGGGAATCATGTCCCCGAAACATGCAAGGCTTCGATGTCTTGGCGTTTTTTCTTCCAGCACTTGCAGTTGTTGGAAAAGTTGAGGAAGTCATAACACAACATCACGCTTGTATTCCCCGAATGGTTAGGCAGAGATGTACTACCTATAGGTGTATACCTACATTTTGCCAGTTATGTCTTAAGTACTATGTAGTGAAGGCGAGGCTATTTATATCAACCGGACCCAAATCCAGACACCGGGCTGCTACGAAGAAATTTTTGAGGAAAAACCCAATAAGACTATAGAGGTATGAGGAACAGAGTGTGAAGTTCACTCATACTCTATAGAACAGGGAGGATCCTCCGACCAGACGGGTGTTGTGTCTGGCGGGCAACTGCCCGATGATTCATATCGGGCCGTTGTATCTATGTTAGTTGCGCGGTAAACTCTGCTTGCGCGATGCAGGATTTTGCGTGACGTCAGTATGACGCGTTGTTTTTGCATGTGGCGTTGTAGATACCGCTACAAGACAAATGTCTTGTTCCAAAAATACATACACTTAAAACTTCCAAATTATATAACCTTCATAAACCTTGAAAATCTGGTTTACATTTTCCCAAACATATCTTCATTTACGCTTGAAAGACGTACTTGAAGCATCCCAAATTCCCTTTAACGGTAGCTTGCAGTCATAAAACTTATCAACTAAACTTCCACTTCGTTAAGTACACTTGCGTATATACCACGCTGTATATATTTAGGCACAAGTATGGTGGGTTTACATCTCTCGGTATTTCGCAACGACAGTTTGTAGGTAGGGGCATAGAATAGATAAGTGCCCATAGTACAGGAGGCTTCATTACGAGCGAAAACGCACGCAGATGTAGCATATGCAAGCTTCACGTACGTCGTACAGTGAGTGCAAGCGCACTCGCGACTGCCACCATTAGTTTCCTTAGTCTAAGGCGCATGCGCACATATAAGCATACGTCAGGTTTAACTTCGCTGTATGGAGTTCGCCTTCTTTATCTATTTATTCTGTGGTAGTAGGTAGTTGAGACACCGCGTTTCACCACATTCCCTGGGCGTCGACGAAGTTGTTGAAACTTCGGTATTATGTACCTATCTGTCTTACTCATATATATATGTATATGTAGATATATAGGTGCTCGACTGTGAAACAGTTTGTCCCAATTGATTTATAGAAACTTGGCGAGCTTGAGCGTGAGTTTTGGTCATGACGATGAAGTTTGAAGTGTGTATACGAGTATTATAGGAGAGGCAAATCTCTAAGCGCCTGGAACTAATATCCAAATATATTTGACAAAATACTTGTTGTTATACAGACATAATATGTATATTTTACATAGAACACTTTCTAGACGTATTAAAACTTTTTGGAAGTCTTTTGAGTGCCTGACTAGGTTGAACATGAACAGGTCTTAAAACTTCGCGTCTTACATGTATCGGAAACAGGCTCCAGTCTTAAGGACGTTTAGACACCGTAAGATTGTAGTTTTAATCACATTATAAAGAGAAGAAAGTTTAAGAGTAGTATATGACTATAAGAGTAGGGAAGACCAAGGAAACAATGGATGGAATGTGTTAATGATGATATTGTTAGAAAGGGGGTTTTACCTAAATGACGACTTATAGAGAAGTATGGAAGAAAAAACATGTTGCGCCAACCCCAAATAAATTGGAATAAGGAGATTGATGATGATGATATAGAGAAGAAAGAAAAGTTAAAAAAAGAAAGAAAGAAAATAGAAAAAGGAAAGAAAGAAAAAAAGAAAATAAAAAAGAAAGAAAGAAAAAAATAAAATAAAAAAAGAAAGTATAGATAAAGAAAAGAAAGAAAAAGAATAAGACAAAGAAGAGAAAGTTAATTTTGTATATTTATGCATATAGGCTTGACATGATATCCGTTGATATTTGGTTTCATTAAAGGTTTTTTCCTGATCTTTGAGATCAAAAAAGTACACGCTGTACATTATTTAATAATTTTATTTTATCCAGCAACCAATGCTCGAGCAATTCGTTTATAAAACTGCAGATTGATGACGTAAGCAATTAATATTGTTTAAGTGCTTTAGTTTGCAAATTGTTTTAGTTTAGTTCAGATAGTATAGTTGCTTCAGCTGTAATTATATTACGTAACTTTCCGCCTATATTATCTGAGCCTGTAAACGGTAGGGATAAGATTACTTCCCGCATTCATTTTTATTATAATAATGTTACACATTTTATCAGTAGCATTTTTTACAGTAGGATCATCATAGGCGGATTGTGCATTTTATCAGCCTTTAAAATAATGAGAAGGTAAAGTAAAGAACATTGCTATAAAATTGTTGACATTTTCAAATGACGTCTTCATCTATATACCATTCTTTGAATTTGATGTTTGTAAAGCAACAGAGGACGAAAGCCGTTGATATAAAAAAACCTAGCTACGGTGAAAAAGGAATATTTCTCGAGATTTTTCGAAGCTTTTTCTTGTCAAACCGCTTTCCTATACATTTCCAATACCTCTTCAGTTCTTCACATTGACATTGAAATGAATTATCAATTTTCTTGATTTAGTACTTATGCCTAACTTAAACAATATTCAAGGACAACACGAAACTAATTAATAACAATTAACACTTCAACAGTTAATTAAGTTAATACAATTGAATAAGCTATTCCTACAGTCTATCAGACGTAGGTATTTTACGGTACATCATAGAACTGAGACAGCCCGTGATTAATGATGATACATCATCCAGCTCATCAGAGTTATGTTACGTTGCGGTGTGCGACGTGGATGATAGATGGATTAAACTGGATAAAGGGTTGCGTGATACTGTGTATAATTACGTGTCAGAATGATTTTTGTGGCCAGATTTTTGTTTGTGATATAATTACAATAATGACCAGAGAGCTGGCCTGTTTTTTGGCCAAAGAATCAGCATTGTCATACAACGTGGCAATGCTGCCAGCCCTTGGCACTTTTCCTATGTATTTTGATGCCCTTCGATTATTTCCCCTCCTTTTTATATACTTGTTCATATTATTTTAAGACTGTTAGCTTTTTAAATTATGTAAAATAATATAACTAGTATACAATCATGAAAGAAGAGCAGCAAGTGGAATAGCTTGTGTTGGAACAGCTTTCTGTACAGAAATGAAAAATGAAAACCTGAGCTTAAGAAAGACTAAGAAAAAAGTTAGGTAAGTGTAACATCAGAAGACTAGAAGGGACAAAATAATTCTCAATATAAAAAACCAAATAAGGTCACCGAAATAAACAAAGTATCATAAACTGTAATCAAATAAACAAAAGTAAACATCCCCCTCGAACCTCAATCGAAATCCAAACGGAACAAACCGCATACAGTCCTCGACAATATTGCAATCACTGATTGAATAACAGCCCTTCAAAAGTATTTAACGTAACCATATCACCCGAGGCGGAAGGCGGCAGATTTAACACGCACCCCTGCACTGCCTGTGTGGGAGGCATGGTTCAGCAAACAGGTGAACACAGAAGAGCTACTACTAACTACTACGTGGAAAATGAAACTCGCACCTGAATGAAACAATTTGGCGACACTTTACGCCGGTTGACATACACTCCCGGTACTTATTTTCGAGCACCTATTGAATCATAAGTTATACCGAGACAGGTACAGAAAATCGATTCATGAAAGGGCCATATGATTCAGGGACACTTCTTTTTTTACGTGCGATATTTTCTGAAACTTTTGTTCTACATATATATGTTATACATAAACACACATCAATTCTCCCATGGGGTAGACAAAAGCTACAGAACCGCCTGCTACTCTTACATACTCCTTTTGCTTCGTTTACGTCCATACATCTGGTCGAACAAAACAGAACGTAGCGCTCGAAAACCGGTGTGCGTGTATGTACGCCGATTGCGAGCGCTACATTTTGTTCTACAAGTAGCTTTTTAAATTCGGTAGTCCTGTCTGCGACTGTTGTCAGATGTCAAAAAGAAGTATAATTATTTATGATCAATTATATCCAAGTGTCTTTTTAAGCGTTTTTAAAATATGTAGGTTTTCGTTACGAGGAAGCAAGAGTGAGCCTTCTGTATTCTCTGTTTCATAATACCGGCCTACCGCGCGCGCCGCTCGACGCTCGGAGGAAATCCAATTGTCACCCGGATTAACACTCTAGATTGTACTCGCGAAATAACTCAACTTTTACTTATTTTAAACTACTTAAGTGCCGCCATTGGGGAACTGAGGGAGGATTATTATACCTTTTTGTGGCGGTTACAAGTACAATGTCGTTTATTTTTAGCTTGTCTTTAAAGAAATATCGCGGCTCGGGGCTAAATAATAACGGCCGCGCAGGTCGATCGAAGGTTAAGCTACGCTTGTCGCGGTCGGTTCGTGGATGGGTGCCCATCCATTACATATCGAGACTCCTTCGCAGTTAGATGCCCAAAAGTCTGATAACCAGTCTAACCAAGGGGTATCATGTTACCCAGTAACAGCTGGTTATGAAGGCCAGATAGGTAGTCGCTCCGTGCAAAATATTGGTGTTCAGTGGCTAGTTAGACTGGAAGCTGACCTCAACATAGTTGGAAAAAGGCTAGGCAGATGGATTTTATGTATGTATTTTCTGGTGTGCAATAAAGTATATTATAAATAAAAATAAATGGATTTTGTTTAAAGAAAGTTAAATAAGTTGCTACTGTAAACATAAAAATATAGGAAGTAGTATTTATACTAATAGTGGTTATTTATAGAAACAATGTATCGTGGTTGTTAAAACATACAATAGAATTGTACTTACACATAGGTACTAAATTAATCGTAAATCAGATGACACTAGTTTTCATGGACGCTTGTCAAATCCAAATCAAATCCAATGTTTTGTTTCATGGGGGCTTACACATGAAACAACATATTGGATTTGCTAGTCGTAAACCGTATCGCATAAACTTTCCTTATGCCACATAAAAGATACTGTTAGTGCCATTACACAAATGTCACATTTTTTTCCTTATAAAATGTACGTATACTTTTCCCTATCCTACATCATACAATGCATATCAGAACTGCTCCAGGCGAAATCCAGTACGAACGCGTTATTATAAAAGTCACAATTGAAAATGTACTACGTGTTCTCGATGTTCTCGGTGTACTCGGAACACAGAATACTGCTGTTTTTAAAATCTCCGACTTTAATTTCAAGACGTTATTGCACCGTCCACTTTCCTCCGTACACCATTACAACTTTCGCAGAATGATATTACATTTTGTCAAAAGGAATTATGAAGGCAATTCCTTGCGTGTAATGAAACGTCAGGGTACTTACTATGTTTTATTAACAGCCTAACTGTTTATTAACTTTGGCTTTGAGCAAACTAACCGCTATGTGGAACCTGGAGACAGCTTGAAGGCGTCGCGGCAGACCCCGTAGAATATGGTGGGATCAGTTTTGGACGAAACCAACGACCAGTGGTCCACATTGGCTCTGGATCGCAAGCACTGGAAGTCATTGGGAGAGGCATTTGCCTAGCAGCGGGGTGCTACGGGCTAACAGTAACAGTAAGGGCCCTATCTCACTAGGACACCATGGTGCCGCAACCATGGTCGCAATGCCAGAAAATGTTTGGTTAGTACAGACGCCTGGTGAGATCTCACCAGAAAGTTGTATATATTTTGCTAGCAGCGCGGCCATGATGGCGCCACTGTTGTGTCCTAGTGAGATATAATCCTAACAGAGTTGGCGTTTAGTCTGCCAGCTGAACATGAGTATTTTCTTAGGAAGTGACTGCTATTTCAGCACTGCCACTCAATGAATGATACATGTTCGATAAGTACCTATATCAGGTTATCGGTAATCTATCTTTCGGGCTTCTATCTACCCGAATGTTATAGGTATGCGCCTAACAACCGAGACCAACAGCTTAACGTGCTCGAGGCACGGAACCAATATCTTCATTCCCACGTATATTACGTATAATTCAGTTTAATATTCGCTCTTGAAGCCAAGAGTCGACTCCGCTCCCGAAGATAGCGGGTAATGGATCTTTTTTGTTATTTTAATCACGTCTCGGCGAAAGCGACACTCCCCGTTAAATTAATTGGATTTTATGGGATCCCTCGCCATTCCTGTTATCATTTGTTTTCAAAAGTCACCTGACTGAATTAACAGCGGAATATATAAATATAATTAGACATTTTAATAACAACGGAATTTGTTTACCGTTTATGTACATTTTATTTGAAACTCTCAATTTGCTCTGAAAAGCAAGCTTCAGTGACAATAATTACCGTAGCTATTCAAATAATAGGCAATTTAGATTGTAATTGAAACCTTTTTATCCTGCAATATCAGCCTATGATGGTATTGCCGATTTCATATTACTACTTGTTCAAGTCAATTACACAGAATACTTTTAATTGTCAATTTATAAATCCGAGGGCATGTGACCCGAGCACTAAATATGATAAAAGCCCCGACAGGCTATTAACACCGGAGAGGTCACGTCACAAACAGGCGCCCAATATAAACGATTTGTTTTACTTTTCACAACGCTCAATAGATGGCGATGCGATCACGTTTAAGTTTTACCCCTCTATTAATGAAACAAAACGTTTTAATTCGCAAACACCATTTAAATTATTGGATTACAAATTCAAAATTGGAATTGTCGTGGTAAAACGTGCAATTCCTATAGTCATTAATCATGGTGAGTAGAGCGATGTCAATAAGGATGGGGTCGCCCTGGCATCGATAATTCAATTGGCCACGTGCCTATTATAAGTCTATTAGTTTATATTACGGTTTGTTCAGCGCTAAGTGTTTGGGCGACAGCGTGATTGATAGGAGGCCTGTTTTCATTAACGTCTAATGAACACATAGACCCGTGTTGGTGGTTGTAGGTAGTTTGTAAATGATAGGATTGCCATACATTATTTACATGATTAATTTTGTATGCACTATTTTTTTTTAATAAATCAGCTGAAAAAAACATGGCTATATCTTCATCTAATTAACATTAAGACAATTCCTAACTCTCCATTGAATTGCTAAGAAAATAAATCAACAGCATTTTCTTTGGAAAAGTCGTAAATTACGCGAAAATTACTAATAGTAATAAGCGTAGCTAATTCAATTAGTAGAGAACAGCTAAGGAATACTAATTTTGAGAGAAATGTAATTCGAACAACAGCGCAAAAATCTATAAGGCTGCTGTTATTACTATTATACGTGCCGCTGAACTGAAAATGGCCGTACAAATAAATACGAAGCCAAGTACACCCTCGGCTATTTTTACGGCCACTCTAAAAGTGTCGAAACTAATTAATATCGATAAGCTGACCATGACATCACTATTCGTTGCCACCGTATATTTTGTGCGTAACACGGACCGTATTGATTTTGTGTGCGCGCGCACCGCACCCACCCCGAGGGGAATGGGGTAGAAAAGGAATAAGGGAGACTCGACGATTTGAATCGAACATTTTTATGAGGGCGCTACAATCCCTAAGATTAACAGCGATGTGTCAGCCCTCGAGAATGTTTAAGCTAACTTTTTAATTTATGACAGAAAAAAAAAACACGTGCCTGACTTTTCGTAAGCCTGTAAAAATATGGTTCCTCGGTTGAGCCTTGCCGTGTTAATGGCAGCGAAATTGAGGTAGTTAAAAAAGGCGCTAATACAACTTATGTACGGTTTATCGCGTGGCTTTTCAGGGCTTTGGAGAAAAATGTTGGCTTTTAGCAATTAAAATATCTGACTGCGGGTACGACTGTTCAGCGGTACAATTAGTAACGCCGGTTATTTCTCCGATAACAGTAAATAATACGTATGCTCCGAATGGAATAGACGAAGTTATTCCACATTGTTGCGCTGCGCCAATGGGCAAAACAATCTAAATTATAGTGGAAGCCAATATATGACTATTGTTGAAGCTATTCTATTACCCGAAGGAACCTTTAGTTGAGCTGACTTTGTAGTTACTGTTATTGAAAAGTTTTATTGCTACACGTAAACTTAAATTGCATTTCAACAATCGTAGTTAATATTTTGTGGAAAACAATATTCATGGGTAATATTTTCTTAGAAAAACCCAGACTAGATAATGTCGAAGTGCAAGTGTCAAACTGCACATTGGGACAAGTCTATGAACCTACGCCTACGCTTTGGAATGGGCAACCAGCGTCATCTTTCTGACTAACCGACTCCTTGACAATTCAAAAGTGCCCGTAATTGGTTTAAGTGAGTTAAAAGCTTTGAGTTATAACGTTCACACTGTTGGGACACAGGTCTCCTTTCTGTGAGTGGAAGTGGGCTGTAATCCACCACGCGGGCCCACCACGAGTTGGTGGATCAGTAGATGTCACTTATGTCTTCGAATTTTTTGGTTCTAGGACATGCCGGTTTCCTCACGATAAGCATCGTGAGAAAACCTGCATGTCCTCACCGTTTTGAGAGCAGTGATAATGAAATAAATTACACAAAGTAAGTCTGGGTTTGAACTTACGACCTGCAACTCATAAGTCGGGGCCGTTACCGCTGAGCCACCACTGCTCCACTGCTCAGCAGTTAGGAAGCTTTCATAACTTTATAAGCTTTCATTGAAAAGCTCAATTATGAAGTTACACGTAATATTTCCTTGAAAACGCTACTTCAAAACACATTACGGTTACATCGTAACATAAACTATATTATATGAAAAAAAAAACAAGCAGAGATCCTATCATTCGAACAACATTTCCTAGAAACTGTACAAGCTCTATTCAAGAAATAAAACGTATTTTTTTATCGTAAAACGGAACAGGTTTCGGCAAGCGATGTGAAATATTAGAGAGAACGCTATCAGAATATTAAGCATTGCAAACATAGGGCAAGTTATATTTTTTTGTTGGAGTTCCCCTAATAAATAATTTTAGGGTTTGTTTAAGCATGCTTATTATTATCACGTTTTTCTTTTATTTTATAAAAATCAAAATATTTTATTTCACATAAGCCTACATGGACACTTATGAAACGTCAGAAGCTAGGTGCACGGTTCCGATTGGTCGTTTCCTATGGAGAAGAACCGGCAAGAAACTCCACGGTTACTCTTTTTATAAATAATTGACTTTTTACAATGTTTTCAAATTACAGTAGGTATCGGAGGACAGCGTAGGCTCGTAAACAAGTGCCAGGGACTTAATAAAATAAAAAATGGTCTACAGATCTAAAGTCTACAAGGCCTACAAAGTCCTCACATTTACAAAATAAGAATCTATCAAAAGGATAAATAAAAAACCTACTAATACCAAGTAATATGATTGCCATTACAACCACTAATAAGGAGGTGAAAAATTAGAATTGTCTGTATATACCTAATGTCAAATAATAAAAAGATTATGTCAAAGAAATATGTACGTAAAAATTAATAAAAAATAAAAATCGTAATTTGAGAGCATTTAATAGATATTTACATAGTTATGCCGTTAATGAGGTGCCAGGGAAGCAACATGTGTAGAAGGAATTATTGCCAAACTACCTTGTCTTCAACGTAGTCTTTAATCTTATAATATGCTTTTTTGATAAGGACACGTTTGATGAGGGTTTTAAACTTTCCATCGCTAAGTAGTAAAATTATACTACTTTTTTTTTCTAATACACTTAGCCTAATTCACATTTAGTTTTAGCCACACGGCGAAAACCTCTCAGGGTTTATCTGCATATTGGTATTGTTATTACAGAGTTCAATGACATTTTGGGCGGGGATTATATCCATTAATACAAATAGAGCCCTACCTAAGTATACATAGAGCTCTTATTCTTTTCTATTGAAAAGAATAAGAGCTCTATATAATATATAGCGCTAGCTCTATATAATATAGCTCTATTAATCTATATACCTTAGAAATAAATAACCTATGGTCTGTTCCGAAGTCACCATTATGTGTCCCCAACCTTAGCCTTTTTCCCAACTATTTTGGGGTCGGCTTCCAGTCTAACTGGATACAGCTGAATACCGGTAGTTTACATAGAGCGACAGCCTATCTGACCTCCACATTCCAGTTATTGGTAATACGATACCCCGTGGTAAGACTGGTTGTCAGACTTTCGGGCTTCTGACGACCCGTAATGACTGTCAAAGATCCACGTATGACAGCCGGGACCAAACGGCTTAACGTGCTTTCCGAGCCACGGAAGGATCTTGGTATATCAAGATGGTCACCCATTGACGGACCAATCGCGGCAACCGTAGCTGTTATTTCTTAGCCATAAGTTCCGAAGTATTGGATGAAAATGTAAACAAAGTCTGTTCAGGTTAAATACATTACTAACTAAAGGGAAGAAGGTTTCAGCTTTTTGTCTCACCGTTTTTTCCAATAAGTATTAAATTGTTTGAATAACATTATGTAATAAATCAAATAATATGCAAGTAAATAACAATTAGTACCTAATTAATTAATAAAAATAACAAAATTATATCCTAACATGTGATTTGACATATGTCTGGAGAACGCGCAAACGACTGGACTATAGACCACATTTGTTTTTTTTTATGATGAAGGCTTTCATCTTTAAATAATGTTGATTTTTCATTTTTCAATGAATAATTCATCCGGTTCATATATTTCGGGTTTACAGTATTCAAATAACTACAAATCGACATCCACAGGTACCTATTATACATTTTGTACTGATCCATTTGTTTACATTTACATCAAATACTTTTAGATTCGACTATAAGTATCAAAATTCATCAGCATTTCCAAATTGTTCACTGTTTTAACTTAAAACAAGCATCTCACTTATTAAAATAACTGCTCCATTCAACTCTTTATTGTCTTTATCGCAGTGCTCTTTTGTTTTATCGCGTCAGAAGAGGGTACATCGTGTTCATTCTCCATTACTTTCTTGTCTAAACTTCTTTGAACTAGTAAACTATTGTTTCTTATACTCGGTAATTCTTGGATACATATTCATGAGACATAAAGAAGGGAAAGTACGCGACTTGGATGTCACTAAACTTATAAGTTAGTTTTTTCGTAGCTTCTAGAGGGTTAACTTTTAAATTGATAAAATGACTCTGAAAGTTAGGTCGTATACAGCATGTAGCAGAAATTAGTGGACATATGTAAGGGTTTGGTAGGTACAGACCATCAAACTGAACATCTTCGATCATCTAACTTCGCGAAAAAGTAATCAGCCATCCCATACATTTGGGTTGAGAAAGTATTTAAGTTTTATATGGGATAGTTGATAATTTATTCTGGATTACGATATTGGTCCATGGAGAAATTTGTTCAGCTTTTTGGGCATCGTTAAATATGACCACCACATCGTTAAACATGACCACACCTTTTTGATACATGCTGTATAATTCATATATGACTTTTTGGCGTAGGGACTAAAGTCACTAACCTATCACCTAGGAGTGCCTAATCCCCTTTGGACAAGTTAGATCTACTTATCGTGTCCGCGTTCGTATCGAAGGGGTTTTCAGGTAAAGGACTCAAAGCAGAAACACTTTAGCGTCATCGTGGCGATTCATCATGTATAAGATGTGAAAGAAGTATGTTAGAGGTTCATTAACAAATTCTAACATACCACTGTCACCATAGTAATTAGAAGGTACAAACGCCTGCACTAATTGGAAAGCCCTAACAAATTACCTTTAGAGGGGGTGACTTATACAAGGCTGTCCGTGTACAGACGCCAGCACATCAAGCTACCCGAAACTGTCAAATGTTTCCAATCAACTTTGAACCTTATTTTAATAGCGATAAAGTTGAAAATCTCTTAATGAAATTTGACAGACTGTAGTAGCTTGATGTGCTAGCGTCTGTACATATTATATCGAAATATTTTCTTCATAACTGCCGAAATGTAGATGTACTATAGGTACATCCCTGCCTAACCCTACGGGGAAAAAAGGCGTGAATATCTTAAGTATATTTTATCAAAAATAAGTCTGGGGTAGTCAGGGTTAGCCGGCTACCATGTAGTTGACACTTGACTGGCTTATACCTAATTTGTGCCAATACGAAAGAATGGTTGCCGAAAAACGGTAGGAGTGTTGGCACACCGACGGCCAGGAGGGTTGGACGATCGCGGGGGAGAGCTGGATGAGATTGGCACAGACCAGGAAAGCATGGCACAAAGGGAGGTGGCCTATAATACTAAGCAGTGGTTGGAACAGGGCTGCCAAAGATGATGCTGATGAATACGAAAGTAGAACCTCTCATAACCTTCAAGGTTAACACAACACCATATTAGGTATATTATACTTAACCTCTCGAATGTCTTATGTTACACAGTCCGACATAAGAACAATTAACTTCTATTGTGTCTGCTCATTAGTCAATCAAAGGGTTAAGGCCTGCGCAGACGATGGACAATTTGTACGCGGACAGATTGTCCACGACGATAGAATGTAAGGAAATCCCAGCAGTGTACTTGTCCTTCGTGTGCGTTATTGCATATATTTCCATACGTTCTATCGCCGCGGACAAATCAACCGCGTACAAATTGTCCATCGTCTGCGCAGGCCTTTATAGTTTTAATCGGTTTATGCGTATCATTATATTTAAAACAATTATTTCTCAATTTTCATGATTGCGCCTACCAAGATTTGTCTATGCATCGCCCAAAGGTTGACTGTTAGAAAATGTCTATAGCATTAAAAGTCCGCCTCTGTACATGTATTTGCTTGAAGTATCTATAAAATAAATAAATAACAAAGCTGTTAATTACTACATAATAATGTAGCTCCCTCATTAGCGCAAAGTCTTTGATCACGACGCGTCAAAAGCCTCCACAGTTCCCAAAATAACTATCAGATATTAATTTAATTTCCATACCGTCAGCAGGCCTGTCGTCACGACCTCTAATCAAAGGACCCTCCATATCTAAATAATTTAAATACGGCCGACTCTGGATTATCAATTCCATATTTTACCTGTGAGAGATTTAAAATTTTAATGAAAACGACCTTTATATTCTGGTTAAATTAAAAGTGACCTCGCTTGAGGTGAAAAATGTTCAAGTTATGATTTAATCAAGTTCTTCGTAAAGGTTTTGTGAAAGTTACAACAATTTGTTATTTGTCATTCTGCCTTATGCGGAGTACAAATTGTTGTGCTGCCTTTTGTTTTTGGCCTTTATCGCTCTGTAAAACGTCATTAGTGGTTCTGAAACTACAAATAAATATAAAAGACTACAGAAAAAAAATGACTATTAAACACAGTTTGTTTCTATGTCAGAATGATTTGTTATAGTTTGACAACGTTGTGGCTTAGTAAATAACGCCGCTCGGGGTCGATCGATCAGGTTAAGCTATGCTTGCCGCGGTTGCTTCATGGATGGGTGACCATCTTTACATATCAAGACCCCCGTGCCTCGGAAAGCACGCTAAGTCATTGATCCCGGCTGTCATTCGTGAATCTTTGACAGTCGTTATGGGACGTCAGAATCCCGAAAGTCTGACAACCAGTCTTACCATAGTATTACTCAGTAACTGGGTTGTGGAGTCACTCGATGTAAAATACTGGTACTCAGCTGCAACCGGTTAGACTGGATGCCAACCCCAACATAGTTGGGAAAAGGTTAGACAGGTAATAAACTATTAAACATACACACAATTCCGTTTGTAACTCGAATATTGTCAGTGCTCTTAAAGCTAATAAGTTGAAAGTTCTGCTCAAACCACGAGAGAATACAGCGTTATGATACTGCACATTAATTTTGAACGGCAATATCTTCCTTGCCAATAATGGTACGATCGATTTCATGAATACAGCTCTTTAAGTTTACGATGCGGTTTATAAACTTCAACAAGTTCACATGAAGAGGAACTCCTTTCATGGAATATTTAATATGAACTAAGATTTTTAGGAAGATAATTAAGTTGAGTCTTAGTGTTTATTATTATTATTATTAAATTCTTTATTTTCAAGTAACTATGAGACTCATACAGTGTTAGTAACAATAGAATAAACTTACATCTATATTAGTGATACAATTACACAAACAACACAACAAGACAATCACTGCTTCCGCACTCCAGCTGAGATACTGGAGCAACGACTTACAATACAGCAGTCCAGTCTATCAGCAATAACTCCCAGGATGCTATGCACCCTATGATGTTATGCACCCTAGCTAATATTATAAATGCGAAAGTAAGTTGGTTTGTTTGTTATGCTTTCACGCTAAAACAGCTAAACGGATTTAAATGAAATTTTGCACATGAGTAGACCATGATATGATTTAGGACATAGGATACTTTTTATACTGCATCGCAGAAGTCGCGGGCAACAGCTAGAATATCATAAAGCAAGAATTAGAGGTGTAAGAAAGGACAACTAACAAAACAGTTTTGGGAAGATTAAGGAAACAAGGGTTTTTTGAAGTTTCATACATAATATAAGATCACGCTTTGTTTCCCCGACGGGTTGAGCAGATGTGTAACTATAGACCGGACACAAATCTAGATTTCAGGCTGCTTCTGAGAAATTCCATATTTAAAAATGGAAGATTGGAAAGAAAAAAAATGGCCTCTGTTTTTTTTAAATTTAAGTAATGAATGAATAGTTTTATTAACCTATATGTGAAGAAGTGTCATTATAAAAAAAATATGTTAAAAGTACAAAAAAAGGAGATACATCTGCCAACAAACTGCTTTGCAGTTTGGCAGAGGTAGTGTAGAATCTTGTAAAAAATTATTTCTGTGAATAAACACTTTTTCACTTTCACCATAGTACCTACTATTATATATTCTGTGCTTTCACTTCATTGCTTGTTAAACACCCAGGCTGACAATAAGTGGATTTTATTTTTAAATGTCAAACGTTGTAATCAAGATGGGTTACAAAAAGAGGAGACCCATGCCAAACATCGGGAGGGGTTTTCGATAAGTTTTACAACCAACAATTTATGTACAGACGCCAGCACATCAAGCTACTGCAATCTGTCATATTTCTTTAATAGATTTTCACCTTTATCGCTACAGCATAAGGTTTAAAGTTGATTGGGAAAATTTTACAGTTTCGGGTAGCTTGATATGCTGGCGTCTATACCTGCTGCAAGATAATAAAAGCCTGAAATACACATACAATAGGCAGTCAATTTGATTAGACTATTTACCCAAAACACACCAACCAAAACTCCCTAAAAACAAAACGGTCAATTTAAACCAGCAGTCAATATATCACTGAATACCAGTTAATATCGCTGGCACTAGCCACTGTTGGCCAATCACAGCGCAGGCTTTACGTGCAAAACCTAAATTTATCGCGTAAAGTACGAGTGATTGGCTGGCTGAGCGATATATTGGTGGCGTCAGTAATTGAATGGCTGCCCGCTGGGATTTAAATTGATTTTCTTCGTTGTTTTTAGTTTTTCTCCCTTTTTGTTTTTGCCGTGATAGAGCGGTTCTGTTGGTTCTATTTTTAGGAGTGGTGAAAATGACTGCGGGAGAGGGTTTAATTAGATTTTCTCATCACTGGCTACACCTTCAATTTCCACCAAAGACAATCACCACCCTTCAATACACACACCTTCAATTTCCTTATAAGAAAAAAAGAAGTAATATACAGGTTGAAATTGAAAACATGCGACAAACCGAAATGGGAGATTGTACTCATCATTCTGAACAACTTTTACTAAGCGACCAAAGCAGCAATCGCGAAAATAAAATCAGCTGTTCCCTATATTTTGACGAGTTATGCGAACATAAATGTAGGGAACAGCTGATTTTGTTTTCGCGATTTCAGGTTTGGTCCCATAGTAAAAGTTGTCCATAATGATGAGTATAATCTCCCATTTCAATTTGTCGCATGTTTTCAATTTCACCCCGTGTTGAGACTCGCAAAGGAAGATCAGAAACTAAGCGAAACGCAACCAAAAATCTGCCGAGCCGATTCCCAACTATGTCGGGGTCCAATCAAGCCGGATGCAGCTGAATACCAGTATTTTACATGGAGCGACTGCCCATCTGACGTCCACAACCCAGTTATCGGATAACACGGTACCCCTTGCTTAGACTGGTTGTTAAACTTTAGGGTTTCTGGCTACCTGTAACGACTGTCTAAGATTTACGAATGACAGCCAGGACCAACGGCTTAAAGTGCTTCCCGAGGCACGGAGGTGTCTATCATGTTTTGAACATGAATTCAAAACATGATAGTCACCTCCGTTACAGTTTGCGCGTCGTTGTCCCTGCCACCTTGTATACGTCGAATAGGCGCTGATACGGCGCAAATGCGCTACTTATTGCGTCGCGTAGATACCGCTTTTTGTACGCAAGACGCAAGTGTTCACCACCCTAACTTCATTAAAGTCTAGATATTGTCTCTATTAGAACGTCGCGATCGAGTTATTGTAATCACTTTGTGTTCCCCTAGCGGATACTCACACTCTGTGAAATTAGATCTGCCTTTATTGGTTGCATTATTTTTCAGATTTTATGGCTGTAATATCTAGCCTTTTTTTAGTCTAGTAAAATTTTAGGGTACTTAGTTGACTGCAGTTAATATTTTTGATGGTTGCGAGTTCTTCTTCTTGGCGTGTCGATGGCAACTTAGATGAATCGGCCCAGAATTCGGCAACGTGTTTGGCGCCATCACTAGCGTTCATTAGTCCCTGTAATATGCAAACGACAGAACACGATATAAAGTGTCCCATCGTTTGCGAATGTTAGTCAGCCATACAAATTAAACAACAGATTGTATTAATGTTAGGACTCCGGCACATATTGGATTTGGAACCTAATTTTCTAAAATTCGGACTAACATACATAGCTCAGTAGGCACCTGAATTTTATTGCGCTGTGTTATCCCGCAGCTGTGCCTCGTTTAACAGACTTTTCGGAACAGCCTATACGCTTAATCTGAAGAATATGTAACCAGAAAAGGTATTTCGATCAACTCATTCCATAACTTTGCTAAAGATCGTTAAAAATAGATGTTTTCCACTACAAGTCATGCCAAAAAATTGAAACCAGCGAAATATTTGTCAAAAAACGCAATTCAATTTAGATGTAATTACACTGGCCGCGAGTGACGTGTATTTCAATATGGCCGAACAGAATTTTATTGCGCTCGATAACGAGTGTCAATATTAGTAGTGCATTTTAATAATGTTACGACAGCTAAACTTGTTACGTGATATTAATTATGTTTTGTGCACAATGTAGTTGATATTAATTAAAAGTTTGTTTTGGTGTTATTCACTCAATAAACACGGGATTTCAATTATACGGCACCTTATTGTTATTATGTTTAATTAAAACTGATATCTAGTTTTAGTTATGGATACCTATTTATACTGAGCTTGTTTCACTTTAAAACCTGTGCAAATATTTCGTTTGTCTTCTATTTTCATTTTTCATGCATCATTATATATTATATTTGGCAAGTTTAGATGCTATTTTATTACTATACCTATTATCCGGTCTTACCAAGGGTTATCCTGTTGCCCAGTATCTGGGCTGTAAAGGTCGCAAAGGCAGACACTCCATGTAAAAAAAATACTGATATTCAGCTGCATCCGATTAGATTGGAAGCCGACCCCAACATAGTTTAGGAAAAGCTAGGAAGATTTACCTATAACGTTTACATAACTATATGACATTATTGTATACATTAGTATTTATTTATTCTAGTTGACATTATATACAGACATAAAAACCAAAAATAATAAAATTAAAACTTCTAAACGACTGGTTGACACTTCCCGTGACCCAAGGGCTGGCTTTTACCTTGGCCAGAGGCTAAGCATCGCCATACAACGTGGTAATGCCGCCAGTCTCTTGGGTACGTTACCAGTCGATAGCGATGCGGATGAATTTTTCGACGCAATTTTTTAGTTTCTGTATAGTTTTAGTTAAGTTAGAATTTAATTAACCATATATAATTGAGATAATTGAATATTATCTTCTTACCTTGTTTTCCAAGTGCCAAAAAAAGTAACAAGTTATTCCAATAAAGGTCAACTTACATAACATTTACCAGAAATTATTTTTAATTCTCAGCGTTGGCACAGACTTCTGCTGAAATAATATTTTACAAAGTTTCTCCTCTCTTTTTATGAAAAAGTTGGTTATTGGAAGATACAATTATTAGATAGTGCTTCATACTTTAACTTGTAATATCGTAAAAACGTCTGGAAGTCGAGTAGGTAACTGAACTTATTCGTAAGTTTATGAGCACTTAGCCTCTAAAGAAACTGCTAAAACATCTTAGATTTTTTTTTCATAACGGTACCTTGACGTACATAATTTAATACAATTAGCCCTAGGGTTATATTTAATCAATAGCTCGATACTGAGATTTTTAAATTATAATTTAATCAAACTTTTAATCGCTATATGCAGCCTATATGTTCCCACTGCTGGGACACAGGCCTCCTCGGCGAGAGCGAGTGGGCCGTATTCCACCACGCGGGCCCAGTGCGGATTGGTAATCTCACAGGACTTAGAATTTTTGGTTCTAGGACATGTCGGTTTCCTCACGATGTTTTGCGCTATTCCCTTATTAAAATGTAAAGAAGAAAAAAAAAAGAAATGGGCCAAACAAATTATAGTTTTACACTAAATACCCAACCATTTAACTTCGCGTAAAGGCTCCTTCAAACAGGCGCGACACGCGATAAAATCGCGCGCGACACAAAGGCACCGCAAGTCACGCAACGAGGGGTGCCTTTGTGTCGCGCGCGATTCGCGTCGCGCGTCGCGCCTGTTTGCAGGAACCTTAATGTGGTTGTACTTTAGGTACACCTCTACTTAACCTTTCGGAGAAAAAAGGCGTGTGTTATTTGTTATCAAATAGGCACTATAGGTACAGTCAACAAAAGTGATAAGTATGCAAGATCTTCGAATATAGTTGAAGTTTAGTAAGAAACCGATGGATGTTTTCGAATAAAATTTAATTTTATTATTAGAAAACAAGCAGCTCATTTATCAAATTGAATTTCAGTAGACAACAACCATCGGTTTCTTACTAAACTTCAACTATATCCGACTATCCTGCATACTTATCTCTTTTGTTGACTGTACATAATCAACTGTTGTGCAAACAATTATTTATCAATTTAGTAGTCTATCGCTGTGCTAAACCTACACTTGCGTGCAAAAAAATTGGCCCACTCCCATGGTCTCCATTTGAGACACGATATCTCAAAAATCGTAATGAATATAATTTATTATTTTATATTGTGTGAAGGTAGGTAAGGTACATTTTATTTGAACCAGGGGTTGAAAGCGGTAAAGGTATAAGGGTATGGTACCGGTATAGAATTACGATACAGCTTCGATTTAAAGGTAGAACCATAACGGTTGAGAATTACGGTTGTGGTACCGTTAAAAAACGAGTTATACATTTATTTTTTTACGGTATCGTTATACCTATATATTACTAATACCTTTACCGAAATAATTTCGGTACCGAAAAAAATGATGCAAAAAAGAGCGAGCTCGACGTGGTGGCAAGGGCGCGGGGTGCCGTCGCCGGCGACGTTGCTTGCCAGCCTAGTCGACTCGATGTCTCTCTCGTTCGTGTCGAGACTTGAACGAACGGAGACTCGTCAGTTGTATTTTATTTGCAATTTTCGTGCACCTTAATCAATTTCCTTTTTTCACTGTTGCTTTGACGTGTTAGTTTCATTATACTGTGATATTAAATTATCCACGAGCACTCATAAAACGATGGGAAGAAAACGGAGGAACGCGGTTTACTCTTATCATTTAATTTCTCACCTAACCTCATTTTTCAAAATTCGCTGAGCCATCCCAATACTCCATGCAGGATCGGACTTGTGCTTTGTAAAGAGTTAAAAGCTTTCCAGGTGTAAAGTATCGCTTCACCCTATTAAGGATACCCAGCTTCTTGGCCGCAGTTTGGGCTTTGTACTCGATGGTGGCGCCGAAGTTGAGACTAGATGTCAACTCCATGCCCAGGAGCTCGAGCCGATCTGTTACAAGAACAGATGTACCCCGAAAAGTAGGAGTCTGGTCGAATCGACTCCTTTTGGCGGTCAAAACACATGCCTGTGTTTTGGTGGCGTTAAAAGAAACCAAATTGTCATCACCCCACTGGGAGACAAGGCTTAAGGTCAAATCTATCCGCTCCACCATGGCCTCTCTCAAGAAACGAACTTCGACCCCGCTGGCCCTTGTGCTGGACAAGTATCTATCTATCTATCATGGGGTTTAGGTTTCCGCACTTAGTCCTTGAAGTGGACCATTGTGCGTGAGCCATGGTGGCCGATTACTCCAACCAGCCCACCTCCCTCCAGAAGCAGATAAGACTTCCCGGTCTCCTCAGGGCATCCGCAAGGGATGTTGGTGTTCCCAGGGTCTCCTCGCGAATCTTGGTAACGCCTGTGCACTCAAGAAGCACATGCGCCACCGTTTCCTCCGCCTCCATGCATGCTCTGCACAGGGGACTATCAGTGATTCCCAGGGTATGGAAGTGTTTATTTAGTGAAAAGTGTCCAGTGATGGTCCCCGCCACCAGGCGCAGGCTGTCTCTGTCCAGGCGCAGAAGGCGCCTGGTCAGCTTTGTATCCAGGGATGGCATAGCTTCCTTGGATTGCCTACATCCTGGTGTCGAGGTCCACCATTTTTCCGCTTGTATTCGAGTGTGATCCTTTAACCAGCTTCTTAGCTGCTTGAAAGGAATGGGCACAATGGGTTCAGGTCCGTAGGGTCTTGTGCTGGATCCTCTTCTGGCAAGTTCG
This sequence comes from Luperina testacea, assembly GCA_927399505.1. Taxonomy (NCBI): domain Eukaryota; kingdom Metazoa; phylum Arthropoda; class Insecta; order Lepidoptera; family Noctuidae; genus Luperina; species Luperina testacea. The sequence goes on along the minus strand of OV656768.1, from coordinate 6,749,078 downwards.
TCAGCCGCATCGTTTCCAAGTGATCCACTGTGACCTCTAATCCATTGTAGCGTTACCGTGTTGCGATTTAGTACCGTGATTCGTTCTAGGGCCTTGTGGCATTCTAGTGTTAGTCTCGACGTGATCTGATTACTCTTTAGGGATTGAAGAACTGAGGCACTGTCGGAGAGTATTCGGATATTGGTATTCGTAACCTTCCTGGCCTCTATAGCGTGTGCCGCTTGGATAATACCTACACACTCTGCTTGGTAAACGGAGTTGAGCATTCCAAGTGGTTTGGATATCTTAATGTTTAGGTCGTTGGAGAACACCCCGACGCCCGTCCCGTCGTCGGTCTTTGATCCATCAGTGTAAATTCTTAGCTCTGTTGTACCTGAGTAGTCACACAACTCCTCTATGAGCTGTATGTTGTAGTGTTTTTGGAAGCAGTGGGTCTTCAGGGTTCTGTCGATGGGTGATGTCATCATCGGTTGTTCTTTGATTGCATCTTCTCTGATGCGTGTGTGTTTGATTCTAGAATCATTGCTTAGGGAGCCGGATACTTCGAGTCTGAAAGTCGCCATGGCCGCCTCCTCTCTCACGACGAGGTGTAGGGGAGGTAGCCCCAGCATCACCTGTAAGGCAGCAGTGGGGGAAGTCCTCATGCTACCGGTGATTGCTACGCATGCAAATCTTTGTAGTTTCTCGAGATCCTTTTGGGTTGTACTTAGGTTGGTCCTGGGCCACCAAACTAAAGAACCGTATGTAATAATTGGTCGGATAACTGTGGTGTATAGCCAGTAGGTGATTTTGGGGCTTATGCCCCAATTTCTCCCTAGGAGTCTCTTACATTGCCATAGGGCTATACTGGCTTTTGTGATAATGTAATCAGTGTGTTTTGCCCAGTTCAGCTGTTTGCTGGACAAGTATCTCTCTAAAACAGTATTGTCATCTGCGTACCCAACAATACCAGGCTGAAGTAGGTCATTGGTGTGCAGCAGGAAAAGCAACGAGAACAGACCTCTGAGGAACTCCGGCGTCAATAGCCATAAGGTCAGAGGAGCAGCCGTCAACGACTACTCTGATCGACCGCTCACTAAGGAAGTCTGATATCCAGCTACAAAAATCAGCTGGGATGCCATAAGCAGGAAGCTTGCTGAGTAGACCGGCGTGCCAGACCCTGTCAAAGGCCTTCGAGATATCAAGCGATACAGCAAGTGCTTCGCCGTGTTTCTCGATGCCTTCACCCCAACAGTGCGTGACATACACAAGAAGATCGCCAGTTGACCAACCCCGGCGAAAGCCATATTGACGGTCACTGAGGAGATCATTGTCTTCAAGGTAGGTCAGCAACTTAATGTTCAGTACCTTTTCCATAACCTTGCATAGAATGGAGGTAATGACGGTAATGTGCAGGGTCTGCACGGTCGCCCTTTTTGGGCACTGGTTGTACATTTGCAAGCTTCCAGGATTTTGGCACCGTTCTTTTTTCAAGAGAGAGGCGAAACAAGCGTGTCAACACAGAAGACAGTTCAGGCGCACACTGCCTCAATACTCTCGCTGGAATACCGTCAGGCCCGCTTGCTTTGTTCACGTCTAGACTGCACAAAACTCTTCGGACCTCTTTATTGTGAACTGCGGTCTCCGGCATCGAAGAGTCACAATGAGGTACAGTGGGTGGTTGCTTGGAGCCAGCGTCCAGACGTGAATTGCTTGCAAAGAAAGATGCAAATGAATTCGCTTTCTCATTTGCAGAGCAAGCGACCCATCAGGTTTCATCATTGGAGGTAAGGAGGGACGACGGAAATTCGTATCAACCGCTTTAGACTGGGACCAGAACTGTTTACTACCCGGAGGATGCGATGCTAGTTTGATCCCAATACGTCCGACATGGTCAAAACGTGCCTTACCCAAAACCCGCTTGCGGAACTTAGCGGTAGAATTAAAAGCTCTTTTCTTCGCGCGAACCCTATGCGCTCTAACTTTGCAGTCGCAGGCTGTGACCCAGGCTTGGTACGCAGACTCTTTTCGGGCCTCAGCGCGGGCGCATTCCGCAATATACCAAGGCCGGGAGTTGTGCCCGAGGGGGATGTCGGAGAATGGAATAAAATACTCCATCCCCTGCTGAATCACATCCGCAACCACGTCAGCACAGCACGAGGGGTCACCCGAGGAGAAGCACACCTGCCGCCGTGGATAAGACGCAAAAAAGTGCCGCATCTCATCCCAGTTTGCTGACTCGTATCGCCATACTCGCCTCGTGCCTCTAAGACTCTCATCTGGAGGAGAGCAGGTCAATATGGATTTCACCAGACAGTGATCAGACGTTCCCAGCGGGACTGAGACCGATACCTACTGAATGACTGTCCGGATCAGTTGCCAGCAGAAGGTCCAAGCAATTGGGAGTATGGCCGTCGACATCCGGTACCCGCGTTGCCACATTCACCATCTGGGTTAGATCTAGCGTTAAAGCAAACTTGCGCGCCTCTAACCCAGCATAGTCAGTTCTCTGGAACGGGAACAACCACTCTTTATGGTGGGCGTTAAAGTCCCCCAGAAAAATTAGCTTCGCTGTTGGGTACCGTTGCTGGGCTACGTCAGTCGATTCCACGAGGAAATTAAAGAGCGCCGTTGTCTCCTGGTCACCGCTGTGCGATCGGTAGACGCCAATGTAGACAGATTTCTCCACGCCTGTGTCCACAAGTAACCATATGGTAGAAAAACCCGATTTCACAAAGCATCGGAGACGACGACAACAAATATCATCGCGGACGTACACACAGACCAGCTTGCTTCTTGAACTTGTGGTCAAGAGAGTATCCTGGGTAGTTGAGGTACGCTACATCCGACGGGGTTGCTATCTTCGTTTCCGTCAGGAAAAACAGGTGCGGCTTCTCGGTCTCAAGGTGGTGATGGACCGGATCGAGAATTAGTGAGGTGCACTTTTAGTGGGAGGAAGTCGGCTGCACTTCCTCCCACTAAAAGTTGTTTAACCTTATTCTTCTTTGCTTTGGTCATTTTGAGTAGAGTTGTTGGGGAAAAAAGTCGACTTGGTCGAGGCGCTGCTCAGTGAACCAAGTGAAACACTAGAGCTAACCTAATCTATGGGGAACTCATTTGGAGACTGCGGGGACGCCCGAACCCCTCCGGATATGACCACTGGGTCCTTCCATCCAGTCGCCGACTGGCACGGTGGTGCATACCGGGATTTTTCGCGAGTTGGCGGGGCAGCCTTTGGCACGCGGCTGGCGTGCTACTTGGACCCCCTACCGACTGCGGTCGGCCAACGGCGGCACCTAGCTTCGGATCCCGCTACCCTCCAGAATGAGTTACCCGACAAGTTATGCCCAGGGACTAAAACCGGTTCTGAACAGAGCAACTGACAAACTCCTTCTCCCCCAAAGGCACTGGCACTCCCACACACCGACGGAACACAGCAAGCTGCTTGGCGCCGGACTCCGGTGGGATGGTGGTCGCGAGCCAGGCGGCTCCAAGCGGAGCCTACCACCGCTAAGTGGGATCTTCAGCCGTACCACAGGCAAGCCTGTAGTGCCGTTGCCTGGGGTGGACCACTAGGAGGTAGATCCCATACCACCCCAAAATAAAATAAATAGGGATGGTGTTTATATGTCTTTAGGTACCTTTATCGTGTTTAGGACGAAGCCAAATGGACGAAATATTTTGAGTTGCGAGTCCGTAAAATGTGTCCCTGTCCCTGCATTCGGTTGCATAGGTACAAAAGTTCTGTTTGTGCCACACGGAGCGCGGCGAAGCAAAAAGAGTTGACTGCTGACTAGGATTCCTGTATGAAACCGAATGCAGCGACTTTACGAACTCACAACTCGAAAAATTACGTTCGTTCGGCCTCACTCTAAAAAGTATAAAGTAATACAAAGTCCATTGATATAATATTATAAATAAAACCGTTTAAAAAGGAGGAAGATACGTTACGCACAAACATCGCAATCTGAAAACCTTGACTCGGTGCAAGACTACATGCACCGAAACTCACACGTCTATGATCAGTGTCATCACAGTCGCAAACCTACAGTCACTGATAGACAAGGACAGAGATAAGAGCCGGCGCTGTCGTGCGAGCGAAATCGCGTTAGCTGCCGAATGAACCCAACCTCGGTCTAGTACTCGTCGCGTTCTTGCAACTCGCGCATTATGTGCGTATCGTGTCTCTCACGCTATCTCGCTCTCACAAACAAGGCGAAGCAAACATTAATTATAATTTTCAACAAATTAACACGTTGCGCTGTACTTACGAGTGGTAAGTAATCCCGTGTGTCTTATTTTTCTTCCTTTTATTATTAAAACACTGTTTAGCTAAACAGTGTTGTGCAGCTGCACAAGAAGTCATTTTGATGCGTATTTATTACAAAAAAACTGAAATTATTGAGGTGTGTGGTCAACGACTTTCCGTGCGCGACTGAGTGCCAAACTGCCAACTACCTACGGGCAGTCGGGCAATCACTTAGGTAGTTGATAGTATCAGGCGCTGTGACAAGTCCCGTATCTACCGCCTTTTAATACATCAATGACAAAGTTATATAATATCGTTAAGACATGCTTAATAAGTTTGTACAATTACTTTTTTTATCCATCTTGGCGGCAATCTAATTGTAAAGTTTCAACAAAGCACACTTGTGATTAAGTTCAAAAACAAAGTAGACGCGGAAACATGAATGGCGGCAAAATGGCAAAACAACCAGCTGTGTCTGGCTGCCGAGGCACGAATATCAGTAAATTTTCGATCAAGTACCTACTCTCTTACCATTGCGGCCGACACGACTGACGCCTCGGCGCGGGCGGCAGGGTACAAAATACCTTTATTTTATAATTTAGATACTTGAAAAAGTAATGATACCGCAATATTACAATATCGAAATTATACAAGTACCGTTATTTTAAGGTATCGAAATTTAAAGGTATGACGTCATACCGCTAACCGTTTTAACCTTAATTTTTCGGTTATTCAATCCCTGATTTGAACATACATTGTATCTCGATAAAAGCAATATTCTTGACAAGATCGACTCGATTCTTCTGATGTCCTCATCACTCACTTTTGCTCGGTAAAAGTGCGTAACTTTTTTGACGTGACAACGTCTAATAAATCGATGAAGCTGGCTGCACTCACGAAAAAGCATGACTCATATAGCGTTACCTCGCGGCCTCGCTCTGTAGCGTTCCATGGCGGCTTGAAGTGCAAGCGAATTAATACAAATTCAATGCAACTATTCCATCAGTATTTTCTTATGACGTTGTCACGTTCAACTATCGTCAGTAACCCGACTTTACAGACAACCGATTTTTTTTTGTCAATGAAATTGACAGACGTTAAAATTTTGTTTATTCTCAAAATTGAACTTGATTTTGTTAACGGACTTCAAAAAAAAAAGTTCTTTATTCAACACCCATATTTGTAAGTTCGCGATTTTCTCAAAAACTAATGAATCAATTTTGATAATTCTTTCACAAATATAATATACATACAAGGAAGGTTTTAATATACAATATATTAGGTTGTTGTTAGTAAAACTTGTTGAATTATATTGTTTCAAATCGAAGAGCATAGGGTCGATCAATTTTTTAAACACAGAAGTGTATCTCTATGTATTACTTTGGATAATAAACATATTTTTTTATCGGACAATGATCAAGGATACATAAAACAGTTTTAACTGTACTGCCCAGCTTAAATATTTAGAAATAAACTGTCAAAATTAATTAATTTAAAAAAAGCGTTAAAAACTGACAAAACTATTCAAATACAAAACCAAACAACACAGGCAAACATGTTCAAAAACATTCACCTATAAAATACGCACTAACAATAACTACTGCACTACTGACAGCGCACAACTGAGCTCATATTTCCAACTCAATAAAATGAAACCAAAACACCAATCATAAACTAAAAACTGTAAAGGCTTATAAATCAATGAAAACTGCGTGCAAATTGGTATGAAAACAAATTATTTATGTATACACAGCTGTATGACGGCACCGTAGTGGCAGGAAATTGGCAATTTCTCTGCGAAATGCCAGCGATGAGGCTGGACGCGGTACTGTGAATATTTATAGTTCAAAATATAACAGTTAATTGCTGTTGCAAAATTGTTAGGAAGGTGCTTTAAATTAATTCGTTGTCAAAGTGGAACGGCCCGGAGGTTCAAAACGGAGGCTCGTTTAGTGATTTTTTTTTGTTTTTTTTTCAAACTACTTTTTTGTAGTTGGTATAGGATTTAGAGGTTCATGATTTTTCGTAGCGCAAGTGAAGACAGTTATTTTAAAATTAGGTTGAGTTTACAGTCTTTACGGGTCTTACAGGACCTAAATGCAAAGAACGCAAGTTTTCGAAACAATAAAATTATATGATCGAATACAGTATACAAATTCAGAAAAATATATGATATTCTTCAGGATATATGCTAGGTAGATAGTGTGTTGAAAACATAATACAACTAATTTGATACTATAGAAAAATATCATGAAGATACCTCTAAAAACTTTCTTTTTACAATAAAAACCATAGGTACTAATATACATACAATCATTCTGATTTTCTGTCAGATTATTCTACAGGCAACATACTAAAACACTAGTGTTTTAATTTTTTAGTCCAAACAATAGATTTTTATAATTAAATAATTGCTTCATATTTTGCAATAAATTACCAGCGTTGTGTCATCGCGCTTCTCTTTCTTTTCTATGCAGTCCGACAGTGACCGCGCTTTAGGTCATGCATGTGAGCCCCTTAAATAACGATAGAAAGAAATGCACCAGCCGGTCGATTCTGTAAAAATCTCACCGTGAAAACTTAGGTGAAGTGAGTTTGTTTTTGCTAGGAATTGACACTATTGACAGCTCACTCCACGCTCACTTCACCTAAGTTTTCACGGTGAGATGGTTACAGAATCGCACTGCTGTACTAGAATATGATTGTATAATTTTTGTAAAATACTTTACTGCAATTACTTTCTGCGCTTAAATGATAAACGATCATCATCACCTGCCATGCCTTTTCCCAACTATGTTATGTTAACTATGTTATGCTATGTTATGTTTGTAATTTACATGGTGTACATGTACACAATAAAGAGTATTCTATTCTATTCTATGTTGGGGTCAAATACAACCGCAATGACCGGAAACCGGCTGAATATCAGTATTTTACAGGGAGCGACTGCCTATCTGATCCCCAACAACCAGAAAAAAAATCTGTAATCTGGTTTAAAAACCCGTCATCAATATACTATACTAGTATTTTAAAACTAGATAACATCGGCTTGATAGTTCTTAGTGCCCATTAAGTAAATATGTAGGTACCCCTGTATTGTATACACTTCGGTCTTTTCCAATAAATCTCCTGATTTGTTTCAACAAGAAAACATTTATATTATATTTAAAACAGGGATCTATTGAAGGACCTTTAATACCCACCTCCGTTCTAAGAATGGAAGCCGAGTGCGGCAGTATCAGAAATGTCTACCTACTAACTTATAAATACAGGTTTAATACCGTCAGTCGATTTAAAAATATAGATCCCTCTTTACTTTCACCTTTCATCGAAGAAAGCCCTCGGGATACTTCACATTAGGTACGTATCGGAAAATATGTATCATTTTTTTATTTTATAAAGAAGGTTTAGGGTGTGCTTATGTTGGATCGGATCTCTAATAACTTCCATTTTGTGTTCCTAAAAGTATTATATTAAAAGCTCACTTCACCTAAGTTTTCACGGTGAGATTTTTACAGAATAGCACCGCTGGCCCACTGCGGATCCATGGTTCCACATATTTCTACATATTTCTCTGCCTCTCTTGTAGCCTTCACTGAGCACATTATTCAGTAAAATTGTGTAATACTCCCATAACGTCTCTATATGAAGTTAGACACGCGAGTCCCACATAATCAGCACGTGATAAGCCTGACAATACGAGAGGATCATTAGTGATATATTATTTACAACACATCACGTCCCTTCGTGTACATGATAAATGTATGTGCATATTTCGGGTTCATGAACTCGACATGTAAAAAGCTAATGGCCCTTCAGTCGAGTTTGAGAGTTATTGGGCACTCAGAAAATGTCCACCGCAACTACATACTTAACATCATGCCTGTAATTTCCGAAGGGTTAAGCAGTGGTGTACCTATAGTACACAGATTTATTCCGGTCCTACCCCTGAACCCCCTCCACCCCTTCCTCGATCCTTGCTAGTTCGTCTTCTGTTTACCCACATTTGGCCAGTTATGTTTAAGTCCCTATTACATGTCATAGAGGGCAAATTTATTGGCATCAACTGGACATAAAACCAGACTCTGGACTGCTACTGAGAAATCTCTGCCACCAAAACATGTTATTATAATAAGAATGGACAAAAGAAATATTACTGATTAACTATGCATAGTAAAAGGAAATAAAATATCACGAAAGACATTGCTAGCAAAACCACTGCAATATATATACAACTTTATTCAGCTGAGATTTTTCGCAAGACGACATAACAAGAAGCAGAACAGATTTTTTTGTCATACCGTAGAATATTCTATTATGAGAGTATCATAAAACTTTTTGCGCAGTACCTCATTCATAGTGCAGTGACTATGAGCCGCAGTATTCGCGGTATCCGCCGTATCCGCAAGTTGGACGTGAGCCTCATGCACAATGTGGTTCATCAGCGTTATGTGTCTGAATCATAATCCCTTTATGTGGGTCAGCCGTGTGGACGCCGTTAGTGACGTAAATGTTTTAGTGTTATTGTTATTTGTTTTTATTATCTTGTTTCTTTATTTATATTATTGTGTCGGGGAACGTTTTATTTCTTTGACCTCTCGGATAAGAATTGATTTTCGCATATTTTATGTCAAACCTCGTATTAGTAGTTTATTGTAGAATCAAATACCTAACCAAGCTTTGTAATTGAAAACGTGCCCAAATAACTCTTAACAACAATCAATAACGCTTTAACATTTAGGCGGAACGACAAAAACTTTTATTTAACATTTCCGTCGAAAAATATTCTCTCTAACAGCAAAAAAACGTATCCCACGCACTCTATGAAACACTATCAATTGGAGCGTGAGACGCATTCACAATTCGGATCATCGTCTATTATATCCGCGTATCCGAATAGCCGAATATCCGAGTAAATAGGTCGCGACTTTCGGTCACCGTTTTTGGCTGCATTGCGGTGGAGCCAGACTATTGGCAGAGAGCTACTGTTTAGCGAATGAGAAACTCATCTAGATAATAGCTCGGACTTGGTTTACTTATCAGATTAAAGACGAGACACGAGCAATGTCGTTCGCTTTTATTGCAGGTACGCTAAAGATGTATGAGACGTTTTGTATGTACTTTCAGACTTTGTGTGTAGGGCAAAGTGTTGAACAAGAACTTCGGTGAGGGTGACTGATAGGTACTTGGTGGAAAGCTTGATTAAGATACACTGGGTGAGGCTTAGTGATATCCTAAAAATGGTTCTGTGTTTATATCAGTCTACAATGTGTTGAATGGTATACAGAAATAAATAATACCAACAATTTGTGAAGTAATATTCTATCCCATCATCGCGTGTTTGCGTCTAAAATATGTAGTCGCCATAAAACGCTCCGATAATAGCGGCATTAACACTAAATAATACAGCATGGTATGAGGTCACAGAAGTAGTTTTCTAACTAGTGCTGCACTAACGTCGAACGTGATGAGAAAACTAAACGCCGATAATACTGGCAACATTCGGCTCGGCGTGAACTGGCAACACCGGTGAAAACTAATGTAACATTCAGTGCAGAGTAGGGATTTAACAAACTAACGGTAGCTGGATTTCCCATATAAACTAAAGATACGTGGAATGGTGGATCGATTACATTCACTAAAACGAAATTAGAAACTAAACCCGGATTTGCCGAGCTTCCGAGTAGCAATTTGTGCCGAATTTCCGAGCAGATGTGCGTTTTAACAAAGGATGGCTTTTGTTTAAATAATGTTTTCGGACTGCTTTTGTTTCTATTCTGTTAGCTTAATTGGGCGTTGCGCAATCTCTTGCAGAGACTTTGTGTCGATTGAAGATAATGAGAACAATACTATTGACTGAAATGCAACGTGATATTTTTTCTCATTTTGAGCTTTATGTAAAAAATCTAAACCAATAATAAAGCTGAAAAGTATGGTACCAGTCGAATTAAAAAAAAAATTTTGTATTTGATAGTCCAATTATTGAGGAAGGCTAGGCTATTTAATATCACGTAACAGGGTCCTACCTTAGAAGCTGAGCAAAAAGAAAAAAGTCAGAAAGAACGCTAAGTGAAAACGAAGTATAGCGCGAGCAGGCGATGCGATGCGATGCGATGCGACGGGGTGGGTCGGGGGAACAAGAAATTTCATGCGGACGAAGTCGCGGGCGGACGCTAGTACCATGATAACCACAAACTGCAATAAAAAAAACTGTAATCTTTATGAACACAATACATCAAGTTAATTCGGTTAATTTGCGAAAACAATTACGTGATTCATACAAACAACAAATAGGAGAGCTATTTTAATATTCACGTTTTCACATGGCTTATTTTCAGAGCAAATACTCTCGGGTTGAGGATTTTAACAGGGGTTATATTCGCAAAATAAATATTCGACCGACATCAGGTGCTTGTCAAAGTGTCATCGCCACACGTATCACACGTATGAAACGTATTAGCGTATCTGACAATACGCCGCGTCTATACAACGTGTAACAGAAACCCTATAGCTATCCTTAAGCACTAAAGACAACAGCTGATATAGAGTCACTATACTTAGTTTCAACTGAAAATAAAATACTCTAAGAATTGATACCAAATTTTCGGTATCTTAGGTTTCTTAAATTCAAATCATAACAAACATGTCACCGCACTACGTAGGTCAATCACTTTACTTGCCAATATCACGATAAATCTCTTCCGTAATTCTGCGCGCCTAGTACTGTACTAGCCTACCAAACGCGGCGTCTTTGTCGGCGCGAACTGACGAGATCAAACATGCCGCCTACCGCTTTGGCGGTGCGGCGGCGTGCGCGCGCGCAATAGGTACATCATACCTACTTTACCTTGATGTAAAAATTAGTGTTTAATTATTGATTTTCAATTTATTAGTTAATATCAAGCCAGAAATTGCACGTAAAAACCGAGATAATAAAACTTACGTAAAAAATCGAAACAAAGTTTAGGTAGGTTAACTAGTTTCATCCCTTATTAATTTATTATTACTTATTACTAGGGATGCCGCGATACGCCTTTTTGCCGATACGATACCGATACCGATACTCTTATAAAAATATCGGCGATACCGATACCGATACCGATACGCTTACTGAATTCAAAAAGGAAGGTAGATTCAATTAATTAATAGTTTTAGTAATCAAAATTAACATTTATAAGATTTTTATGGAATTATCAATTGTCGAAATTTCAAAGTGATTCCATATAGCACTTTTGTGTTTTGAAGTTGATATGACTACTATTTATTTTATTTGACTCAAACTACTAGTTATAAAAATGACATATAATACACAAACAATTACGATATGTAATTCTTAATCTTATTTGACAACACGCGCGTTTACATTACATTTTTAAAGCGCGAAATTTGAAAAGTATCGTTGAATCGGCCATAAAAATATCGCCGATACCGATATATCGGCAAACCTGAAGTATCGCCGATATATCGGTATCGGTATCGGTATCGGATGCATCCCTACTTATTACCGAGTAAACAATAAAATCTTAAAGCTTTGCTTAATTTAATAACTTGACTTACATTTTTAAAGACGGGGTTCGATGTGGTGACCTTGGTATGCACAAGGCCGCTCGCTTGTTCATAGACAGACACCTGAACATTGCATAGCATGTCTGGTGTTATTGTCCTGAAAGCGGCCTCAATCCGTACTTTCATTTGGTCCACTGTATCACACTGCACTGCGTACACTACATTTTGAATGTACCCCACAAAAAAGTCTAATGGGCTTAGGTCTGGGGATAGCGGAGGTCAAGCTATGCTTCTACTACCACGCCCAACACACTGAGTAAAGCGCATATCTCAAGCAAAGCGTCGTCGTGTTGAAAAATGAAATTATTCTCCATCACAAGATTAACATAACATAACATTTGGGTCAATAAAACGGCGACGGTACAGTTCTCGGGCAGCTCGTTACCATTTTACTCCGACACACTGATGTGTTGATGAAATGATGATTCATTTCGTAATATTCGCTATTACTTATCGATATTTTGCAAACACAACAAAAAAAGTCAATTAGGTGTAGCCGTAGGTACCTACTGAATTGATGCGCGTATTATAATAGGGATAGATACGAGTGCACTAAACACGGAACAGACGTCGACTGACGAAGTGACGAGCAAAACAATAATGCAAAATAAATCTCCTATTCCCTGCCATCCTGGTACCTAAATATTATTTCGTTAAATTTAGATACCTACGAGTATAGGGTGACTGTGCTAATAGTCGTCCACTACTATTAAAAAATATTGTTCAAGAATTCAAGATTATTTTACATCCTTTTATTAAACTAAACTCCGTTAAACTTTCAAGTAAATCTAACACACCAGAGTTGCGTACGTAATTCAAAATCAAAATTGAAAAATCATTCTTTGACTGACACTGACTAAAAACAACATTCCCGCAACCTCGGAAATTCCCGCAACTCCGGAAAATTATTAATTTCAATCCATTCAAGATCATAATTTATGGGGCCGCGTTATCTCCTTAGAAGTTGTATTTACCAGGAGTAATTGAAACTACACGGACTGCAATTGGTACACTTACCCTAAGACCCTAACCCATTAGGTTTACACACACTAAGATGCTTACATTGTGTGTGTAACGACGTAATCAGGGTTCTGTGAGCAAACGATTTTCAATTCGGCAATAACAATTTCTTACTCATGCGGTCCTAGTACTTTTATTAATTTCTTTCCACAGTTAGATGCAGTTTCGCGACATTTTTTATTGACTTCATTTGAATTATACTAAAGACTAAACGTGCTCAAACCAATAAAACCCATGTACCACTCAAACAGCACCGACAGACCGTGAACTCCCGATAATTCTTTCGGTTAGTCCTACAGACAAAAATTATGCGTGCGTGCTATTATTTTGTAATAAAAAAAAACTATTAACTTGTTTAACGTCACTATTTAAGGGTATCGGCGTTTATTACACTTAACGCGTACACAATGTTTAGTAACAATAAGATTTACATATATAACTTCCTGAGACATAAAAATGGCGTCGCGACTTAGAGTCGCGGAGGATTTTGATAATGCGACCGTGCGCGTCTACGGTCGGGGGCGCACTCTTCTGCCGCTGCCGGCATCTCGCTTGCGCTAGCGCGCGAGGTGCGCGGGCGGCGAAGGAAGGGGCGCGCGTACCAACAACAATAAAATTCCCCGCCATAAAGTTGCCTACGATAAAATTCCCCGCGCTACATCCTCCCCCTCTAGCCTAACTAAATGTCCCCACAGTTGGGCTAGTCCAAATACCTACGCGGCCTGCCGCGTTTGCGTTTAGCTCGGACAGGAGGCTCTACTTGTCCGGAGAAGGGCGTGAGGTGCGAAACGTGGTACTTGCCTATGTTGCTACCGGCTTGCACGTTCTTTAGCGCATATGTGGTCGGGCTGATAATCTTCCCAATTCGGTATGGACCGTCACGACGTGGGATAAACTTCGCGGTTTGCCCGCGGCTTGCGTCATTCGGTCCTTGCGTTTTTAACAAAGCTAGGTCACCTACCTCGAATCGTCTTGACACGGCAGGGGTTTGTAGCAGTCCTGCTGGTTTGCGGTTGTCGGCTTTATACCTCTGGCAAGGTACGCACTCTTTTATGTAGTTCGTGATGAACGTGCGCATGCCAGGCCAATAATACCTTGCGCGAACGCGGCTTAAGGTGCGCTCCACGCCGAAATGGCCGGCCGTCGGCGCGTCGTGGAGGTCAGCCATGACTTGCCTGCGTTCATGATCGGGTACGACTAAGCAGCAGTCCTCTCCATCGTCTGACTCTAAACTGTACCTGTAAAGTATCCCATCGGAAATAGTGTACTCGCGGTCGGACCACGGTCTCCCCCTAGAGGGTTCGTCGGACTCCATGTCCTCAATGATTTTTCGAACTTCTGGGTCCAATATTTGATTGCTGCGGATATCGCCGCTGCTTCTCTTTGGCATATCAATGACAGTCATGCAAAGGTCACACTCGTTCCGGTCCTCTTTTTTACTTCGCGATATCCTATAAGGTGGACAAGCAATCGGTTCCTGTTGCGGACTTACCTTTATTCGGTGCGTGGCGAAATCTGTCGCAGGTCCGTCGCGCGCGAATTGCGGCGCGCGGTTTTCGATAAAGTTGTTCAGTGTATTTCGCTGCTCGGGGTTTAATTTACAACCCTCGTCTGGGCGCAACGATGAATCGATAGATGCGGCGCTCAACAGGTCAGCATCGGTGGGGTCAAGCGAGTACGTGTACACGAAATCGTAGTAATGTTCCGGACTATCCGAAAATGACCACGTGCGTCGGGCGACGTCTAGTACCATGCCGGCCCGAGCCAAGAAGTCTACTCCTAGGAGTGTCCTATTATCACTCCCGGGCAATATTAAAAAATCACACGTTACCCTACGACCTTTAATAATAATCTCTACCTCGGCTGACAACAGGTCTCTCCACCCTTGTGTACCATCAGCCAGGCGCACGAAACGTTTAGTATCGTTAAACTGAACTCCTGAATTTACTAAAAGTCGGTGCAGTAAAGGACTCGCAATACTATGCGTAGCGCCGGTATCTACAATCGCCACGCCGTTACGGCCCATAACGCTAATATTCACCATCGGGTGATGTTCGCGCGCACTAATGTTTGTTATTCGAACGCACGAAGCGGTATCACTCGTACTAATGTTATTACTATCATGACAACCACAATCTAAATCAACATTGTTCACAGATGTTTTCTCATCTGGTTTCGACGATGATTTCGCGCAAACGTCGCATTTCGATCTCACGACGCCTTGTTTACCACAACCATAACAACGTAACTCCCTATGCTTAGTGTCGTTATTATTTTTATTAGTGGTCGCTTTCTCGCGATTACGACACTCATCAGTAACATGCCCAAATAACTTGCAATAACTACAACGGGGTCTATTTTTGTTGTTGCTACGCGACGCATTCTCACTCGTTGTACTTGAACTCGATTGTGTGAGATTACGATCAGTGGTAGTCACTGGCGATGTTTTGGTTTGATGCATCGTATTATTATTACTATGAACAGAATTGGTTACCTTAAGCGCCTTGTAAGTATCCTCCGCAATCCTAGCCTTATACAATAATTCGTCTAGATTACGTACACAATCACGCGGCACTCTTTTCACTACGCGTCGGTGCAGTAACCCGTAACAAATGTCTAGCTGCACTACTTCATCGAGCGTATACGGTAACTTAGCAATTAATGCTCGCACTTTGCACAAAAACGATTCCGCACGTTCTTCATCTCGCTGTTCCGTAGCGAAGATCTGTCGTAGAACCTGGTGCGCGGGCTGCGCCACGCCGTAAGTCGCACGAAGGCGCGCGATCGCGTCAGCCCACGTGCCCGCCGACGTCTTGACGCCGCGCCACCATACCGCCGCTTCACCTTCCAGCAACATCGGCAATCCGCGGAGGGCGTGCTCGTCACTTACGGCAGCGCACTCCTTGAAGATCTCAACGGCGTCCAGGAACGCTTCCAGGACCTCAGCGTCCTGGGATGACCCGTTGAATCTCGCCGTGCATTTCGTGAAGTTCGCGTCGGCGCTCGGCGCGGTCGCGGCAGCAGTACTTCCGCTGCTCGCGTTAGGTGTTGGAGAGGCCCCGACTGGGGTGGAGGCCCTGAACTCGCCGTTGGATGTCATCAGCGAATTGATGAGGCTTCTATTGGCTTCCATTTGCGCTCGCGTTATCGTCTCGATCAGCGTGGACAGGAAGTCTGGGGAAATCTGAGGAGCTGGTTGCCGCGTCGACCTCGAGCCGGCGCTCGCGGTTTCGTCCGCGTGGCCGCGCTCGACGACGTTCTCCTCTTCTTCAGTGGGCGTGACGTTCTCCTCATCGTCTCCTCGTTGTTGACGGAGCGTTTCCCTTCTCGTTGTCGGCATCTTCACCTCGGTGATGACAACGGTTAGGTGGAGTGTCCGTACTTTTCCTAACAAGGATAGTAGGTATACGATCGGTCACGTAGGCACTGTAACGGTCGTAAACGGTTTATAACGATCCGTGCCCCACGTTGGGCGCCAGTTTAACGTCACTATTTAAGGGTATCGGCGTTTATTACACTTAACGCGTACACAATGTTTAGTAACAATAAGATTTACATATATAACTTCCTGAGACATAAAAATGGCGTCGCGACTTAGAGTCGCGGAGGATTTTGATAATGCGACCGTGCGCGTCTACGGTCGGGGGCGCACTCTTCTGCCGCTGCCGGCATCTCGCTTGCGCTAGCGCGCGAGGTGCGCGGGCGGCGAAGGAAGGGGCGCGCGTACCAACAACAATAAAATTCCCCGCCATAAAGTTGCCTACGATAAAATTCCCCGCGCTACACTTGTTGTTAATAGTTTTCGACATAATTATTAAAAAAATAACCTTATTTTTAAAATTATGAACGGAACCGTGGAACCAAACTGTGATTTTATTTGTACTAGGAGAAGCATCAATACCGAAGAGGTGAATTGAAATGATGTTTTGGGTTCAGTTGGACAAAAATACTTGTTCTAAATCCTTTTTCTATTCTAAGTTCTAATGGCAAATAATAATGTTTGTTTAAGCAATTAATTCCTAGTAGGATGCATGTAAGGATTCGATTTTTTATGATCAATTCAATGGTACGAGCTGACGATTTTTCGAAACAATTCGTTTTAATGCGATCTTCAAGCAAATCGATTCAATAGTAAGGTGAATCGAATCTCCTGGATCGTATGTGTAAAAATTATTATGATAAGGGCTCATAATAGTTCAAGTTCATGTTTGCCCAAAGTATTATGCGGACAATCATAAACAGCGAATAGGTAGGTTTATTTATTAAAAACAAGATCAATTACATACATATGCCGGACACTTAAATTTTTATCTTGTCCGCATTGTTTATGTTAGCACTAAGCGAAGATTGAAACATTTGATTTTAACCGACTACATCTGTACCATCTGAATGAAAGTCATTTAATTACGCTGGAAAGGTTATCAATTATTATTTATTAAAAGTTTAGACGTACCTACCTGACTGGCAACTGTAAATATGTCACAAAATAAAGGTGTGTTAAATGTTGTTTAAAATTTTTTTGATTACGATTTTTGAATGAATTTTAGTAGATCGATTCAAGAGCACGGGATTCGTTCTGTGAATCTATTAAAAAATCGATTTAAAGCAAAACATCGTTTATCCTTATGGCCACCAAAATAAAAGGTTAGGAATAACGTTGGGAAATTCAGTACAGGAATATTGTTTTTTAATTAGGTATTTATTGTGTTGTAGGTACGATGGTAAGGCGGGGTGGGTGGAAGATTACTATGTAGATAATAATTATCTACAAAGTAATCTTCTACAAAAGGACAACTACATAAAAAACCAACAAGCGTGTAAATAATACGTGATAGTGCAAACAGGTACCTAAATATTATTTCGTAAAATTTTAATACCTAGACCAAAATTAAAGTTTAGGAAAAGTCAGTAATAATATTTTGTAAACAAAAAATAAACGTGCGGAACCTTTTATTCATTTTATTCAGAAGTACCAGGAGTAAGAGGTTTATTTTTACTCACAAATAGTTCACTGACACCGATCAGCTGATTTAGTGCTAGTGATGTGTTTATTTCAATTTGAAAAGTTCGGTTTCTGGTATCAATGTATTAAAAATTCTCATAACTTCCGAACATGTAGATATAGGATTAAAAAACTCTTCCAATATCGTTTGATACCATCCAAAGAAGCCGTGCCCTTGGTATGTATATACCCTTTCCGTTACACGTTGTATACGCATTTGAGCGTATCGCTTTTGATGGGTTATAATGTAGAAACCAATGCTTGTAGTATCATATTTTCAAAGGTACCAAATAGGTAATATTATGGTGATGTTTGGTATAATGATTTGCAAACCATTCAAGCTAAGATTGACTATAGGATTTCTATCTAGTTAAATTAATTTAAATATGAAGACGGTGCAGGCAACTTTAAACGGCGGGAATATAACAACCTTATTGAGAGCTTTATGTTTGAGCCATTTGGAGTTGAAACACCGTGGGATCCGAGTGCTCATAGAGTATTTCGGGACATCGGTAAGCAGTTGGTCGACTCTTCCCGTGACCAGAGGGCTGGGCTATTTTTTGCTCAAAGATGCCAGCCAGCCACTCTTGGACACTTTTCCTACTGACAGAGATGCGGATGTATTTTCTTGATGCCCAATGAGCTCTTTTTTACTCGACTGCGCCAGATGGAGGGTTGTGTTTTTTTATATCTGTATATATGTACCTACTTGTATTTATAAGACAATTATTATTTTGTTATTATTTATACAATGTTAAATAATAATAATGTGTAGCAAGACTATAAAGGGCTTGTGGCTAAGTAATGCCAGCCACAAGGGTCGATCGATCAGGTTAAGCTATGCTTACCGCGGTTGGTCTGTGGATGGGTAACCATCTTTACATACTGAGACCCCTCCGTGCGTCGGAAAGCACGTTAAGCCGTTGGTCCCGGCTATCATTCGTGGATCTTTGACAGTCGTTGCAGGTCGTCAGAAGCCCGAAAGTCTGACAACCATGGGGTATCGTATTACCCAGTAACTGGGTTGTGGAAGTCAGATAGGCAGTCGCTCCATGTAAAATACTGGTATTCAGCTTCATCCAGTTAGACTGGAAGCCGACCCCAACATAGTTGCGAAAAAGGCTAGACAGATGATGATGTAATTAGGTAAAACAAAAGATACAATACCACACTGTTTCTGTACCTCTCTATATCTGTATCTTGCGAGCTATACAGTACATTAAACTGCTATTACATACTAAACAGCTTCCCAGATCCCTCAGAATCTCACAAGAAAGGGGTATTACCTTCAGTACAAGTAAATGAGGCAAGCGAGTGATGAGTGCTTTCATCTTATTACAGTGTGCAGTCAGATTACATTATAGCCGAGTGGATGGGCGTTTGTAATACTATGTGAGGTACATTATCGTGGGGTTCATTGGACTTAAGTACCTTGGTGTACCTAGATGAAGAGACGGGGTGTATTTGATGTGGTTGTGTGTACCTACACACAGACACTGGGTATTTTGTAATGGTAAGATTGTTACTATAAGTATAAAAAGGATTTTAAAAAGGAACAGTTGTTTTGGAAACGAATTCAGGGGCGGCTCGTTCTTTTGGCCAAGTTAGCATTGCTTTCGACGTAACTATGCTGTCAGTTTTCTAAGCACGTAAGCAAATGATAGTGATGTGCAGCTGCAATACTTTAAATGACCTTGATGAATATTTTTGTATTTGTATTTATTGGTCTATGCATTAATTCTATGCATAATATTAACGACGGTCTCCTCCTAGGAAGCACCGCCGCGCGCCGTCACAAATATTAAAAACGTTGGTGTCAAATTTGAAATAATAAAGATAGGAAAATCAATTCATCATTTCAGCCGAAAGACGTCCACTGCTGGACATAAGCCTTTCCCAAGCACCTCCACTTGGACCGGTTCTGTGTTTCTCGCATCCAACGCGTTCCTACGGCCTTCACAAGGTCGTCGGACCACCATGTGGGAGGCCTCAATCAATCAATCAAATCACCATCCTCGATCAATTATTGTTTCTAATTTCGGCTGCGACAACAAGCAGAACTCCCCAGCAACCCTTCACTCTATGTATATTTGCTAGCTATGGTCAGTATACTACCTAATTGCTATATTCATATTTGCCTGAACTATTAATAGTAATCCTGACGGGGTGTACCTAGACGTAGCTTAGGTGGTGTCCACATGACATATAGACCGTTCACCCGTCTAGACGACATTTGTCATAACGTCACGTTTTGTGGGTTTAGTCAAGTGAGGAAGGGAGTATGTCAGGAAGATGGATAGCAGAATCTTATATCAATTGCCCGCAGAACTGCAAACAGCGTTGTGTTTCTAGGTTTGTCTTCAAAAAGAGTAAACCTAGATAAAGTGGATAAGACAGAGATTAAAACAGAAGACGAACTAGCAAGGGATCGAGGAGGGGGGGGGGAATAAATTTCTAGAACACAGTGAGCGTTTGTTTGGGTGTATGATAAACAAATGAATGTATATGGCATGCACATACACACACAATATGTATACCATCTAACTAAACAAAAGCTGCGTATAGTTACTGCAGCTTTAACTGGCCACGGGTCATTCAATAAACACCTCTTTGTCATAGGAGTAACAGACAGTCCGCTGTGCAGGGCCTGCATGGAAGACGACGAGACAGCGGCACATTTGCTTCTAAACTGCCCGGTGGTCGCCACGTACAGGGCAAAGTACTTCGGTAACCCAGGTACCCTACATGAGACGGTCAGTAACATCAAGGCTTTGCTGGCCTTCCTTGAGGAGCTGGGGTGGATCGAATGATCGATTTTCCCACCCGTACGCAAAATACGCGCATTGACGTGGAGTTGCGGACAACAGCCCGTTTTACCTATTACCTATTATGTATACCATCGGTGGCTTGTAATGTGCTACGCGTTTCACGCTTTGGTGCCAGTCAGGCTTACTTTTATGGCTTCCTTCACGATGCTACGTTGTTTTATTCCATAGATTCGTTGATTCATACAAATCCCCAAATATCAAAATTGACATATTATGTTAGTTCATAGTTGTTGAAAAAAGTGTGACCGTAGTTTCTGAGCTAAGAAAACAAGTTGGCATTACAAAAGCAAGTCTTTCTGTATGCAAGTATGTAGGTACCTACAAAGGAAATCGGTTAATGCAGCTTTTAGCTTTTATGAACACCTTGGACTCAGACCAAAAAGTCAAGACATGCACGCTGCGAACAATACAGTGAAGCATGCAAAAACTACACCTCCACTCTGTGCATACACGCTCACACGCACACATTTACAACCATTTACAATCAAACTACACCTCACTATGTGCACACATGTTTACGAAACCGGCTTCACTTTACTGTTGACAGCCCTCTGTCTTGGTTTTTTATTTGGTCTGAGACCTTGGACGGGTAAAGACTACTATTTAAAATACCTTTCTCCAAAATCATGCACCATGCAAAATACTTACCACCAAAAAGTACAAACTTTTCCAACCCCACAAGAACATCGATTCAAAACCCCATTAAGGCCAGGTATCTTGGTTTTGCCTGTTTTAGAATTCACTTTTGATAGGCAAATTATAACATTTTGAATCTGAAATAAATATATATTTAGGATGCATTCTTTCTCTTTACCATGTACTCGTTCAATACACGATGCAATAAAATTTTCTCGATAGAAAAAAATACTGAAGTAACTCCGATTTGCAGTTTTTTTACAAGCAAATTTCATTTTAAACGAGTACTATAATACTCCATATTTTATAAATAATATCAATTTATAGGTAATTCATTTTGGAATCGAATCTACCTGTTCGTTTTTTTTCATTAAATTTATATATTTTTTTATCGATTATTTCAAGTTTTTCGATTAAACGCGTCGCCTGCCTATAAAAGTACTCTGTGCAGTGTCCCGCGGGACGTTACCGAGGAGGGACCTATGCCAAAAATTTGCGCGCGCGCTTCGCTTCTGTTCCGTAAATAATATTAATTCGAAATAAAATAAATTGTAAATATTTAAAAATACCATAGTTTAGATTTTGTTTGTTTATTTGTTCTTGTGTAAATAATTTGTATTTTATTGTATAATAGTTATTAAGACAATTTATATTTGTGATTTGGTGAAAATGGCAAATAAAAGAAATAAAATTAGGACTAAATCACGGTTGAAGGCAAAAAAAATCGCGAAAGAAATATGGTAAGTTATAATTTTTATTCATTTATTCCTATTGACCCTGGCTGTTACAGTTTTACGAAATTTATTATTTCTCTACAGTAGGTAGCGAAATGCCTTTGATGTCGGGTGACACCGCCCGCACAAAATAGATCGGTACAGAAGTCAATCTCATTTATGTGCTTCACTTTTCATACCTACGTCTTTGAGATATCGTGTTCGTGACTTCTGTTTCTGTCTCCTTTGTGTCGCCCGTATACTTATTACTACTTGTTCGGGCATAACTTCCTCATATATAGACGGATTTTCAAAATTTTTTGTTAGAACGAGGTTTATTCCGAAATGGTCCTATTTAAATTCCGTAAAGATCTGATGAGGAGTTTCGGAGACAGACAACGGAACTCTTCAATAAATGCTAGCAAATCAACCGCGTTTGCTCCTATAGCCTAAGTATGCATTGTTTACGCAATCACACTACATAACATCACGCCTGTACGCTGTAAAAGGGTAGGCAGATGGCAGTAGTGATAAATTATTTTTTTGGGGTAGGTAGGTACAACTAAAAAGTAAAAAATAAAAACTTTGTTACAAAAAAAAAAAACAACCGACTTCCGAAAAAAACACTACAAAGTGAAAAATAACATTAATTTCGAAAGTCGGTGTCAACAAACGAAAATATAGAACCAACGACACCGACTTTCGAAATAAAAGTTATTTTTCACTTTGTAGTGTTTTTTCGGAAGTCGGTTGTTTTTTTTTTTGTAAAAAAATTTTTGTTTAGTAGATTTAATAAAAAACTTGGTGACGAATTTAAGCAACCAAAAACAGCACAATAACTAGGTATATTGTGCTGTTTTGGTTGCTTGAATTCGTCAATAAGTAATAATATGGCAAAGAGCAATTATAGACTACTAAAATTGCTTGAATTCGTCAATAAGTTTTTTATTAAATCTACGAAACAAAATTTTTTTTACAAAAAAAAACAACCGACTTCCGAAAAACACTACAAAGTGAAAAATAAATAGGTAAATAAGTAAGTACCTGCTTGTACTTATTTCAATGGATATTGTCACAAATGGCACGCTTCGGGCATAACTCCATCGTAAATAAACGGATATGCAATTTTTTTTTTGTGAAGATCTGATGATGATTTTCGGAGACAAACAAAAAATCAACCGCGATTGCTGCTATAGCATAATCGCAATCACACAACATAACATCACGCCTGTACCCTTCAAAGGGTAAGGCAAATGTGTTCAATAGCTTTCTGTCACTGATATTCACATAGCAAGTAGTGATATATGATTTTTTTTGGGGTAGGTATGTACAACTAAAAAGTGAAAAATTAAAACTTTTTTACAAAAAAAAAAAACATCCGACTTCCAAAAAAAAAACACTACAAAGTGAAAAATAACTTTAGTTTCGAAAGTCGGTGTCAAAAAACATTCGAATTGAGAACCTCCTCCTTTTTTGAAGTCGGTTCAAAACGAAAATGCAGAACCAGCGACACCGACTTCCGAAATGAAAGTTATTTTTCACTTTGTAGTGTTGTTTTTGGAAGTCGATTTTTTTTTTTTTTGTATAATGTTATTGTATAGAATTTATGTCATTATTTCTGGTGTTAAGTTTTTAGGGAATTATAAGTATAGCAACATAATTAATTTTATTACCTACTAACAATTGTTTTTAATTGCTACCTAATATTTTTTTCATGACTGTTACAGCGCTTCCGCACTAGGTACCCTTTCTTTTTTTTTTTTTGAGAATGGGAAATCATCAAATGACCCCTCCCGCTCTGGATGGAGCGGAAGGGATTGTCAGGCTCTGACTAAAACCCACCCGTGTTCCTTCCTTAGCACTATATGTTCCGGGGTAGCGGTAACCCTTTCGGACAATCCTGCTGCCCCGGCAGGCTTCGGCCCTGACGGGCCCCTTCCCTATTGCTGACATCTCTTTGAGGCGCGCGTGGAACAAGTACGTGCCGTCCGGCTCGGGCTTGGTCCTGATCGGACGGTGAGCTACCCATTACTCTCCGAGTCTCCGTCCGCAGGCCTGCGCCTACGGTGGCCGGGGTCGTCACTCGGCTCCCGACGCCCGGAGCGTCTCCCGCGGCGTCTGGGACGTGAGGCTCTGTCCCTCAGCCATCCCGCCACCTCCTTCGCTAGCATGACTGCTTCGCAGAAGAAAGTTTTCTTTCAAGACTGTTACAGCGCTTCCGCACTACCCTTACGATCCGTTTTTTGGAATTTTTGTCTGATAGATAATAAACTACTGGAGGGATTTTGATGGGAGTTTCGATATTCTGTAGCTTTGGTTTTCATCTATCACATAGGGTATGTTTAATAAATGAGTTATAGTCCACGCGTACGAAGTCGCGGGCATAAATTAGTTATTTATTATTAGTTA
The DNA here is from genome assembly GCA_927399505.1 of Luperina testacea. Lineage (NCBI taxonomy): Eukaryota > Metazoa > Arthropoda > Insecta > Lepidoptera > Noctuidae > Luperina > Luperina testacea. Next base: position 6,724,676 of record OV656768.1, on the reverse strand, counting down.
TATAAGTACTTTGGACTTAGTAAATTCTGATAAAGCTCATTACAACATAATACACAGGATAAAAAATTCTTTATTAGAAATAAGAAATACTAAAATACTACTCTGTCAAAGAAGTACCAAGGGAATCAATAATACACAAAATGTTAGTTATTCATCCAAATTTACTTTGATCACCTTCAAAGTATGCTCCTTCAGAAACGACACACTTACGCCAACGAATAATCCAATCATCAAAGAAAATTTCAAACGCTTTTTCCGGAACTGAGTTTAGTTTACGCCCTGAATTCTCATTCGTTCGCTAAAATTCTTTCACAATGATGGCCTTGTGCAAAGGTGCATTATCGTGGTACAAAATCCAACAATTATCTTTCCACAAATCTGGCCATTTTCTTCGAATTTGCTCTCTTAAACGCCGCATTACGTTCAAATAATATACTTTATTTACCGTTTGACCTTCCCGGTAAGAATTTCGTGTGCACAACACCGCGATAGTCAAAGAAAACAGTCAACATGACTTTGACTTTTGATCGACTGGTTTTCGGTTTCGGTTCAGTTGGAAGGCGCCACTCCGAAGCGTGTTGACTAGTTTGCATGTCAAACTCGTCTCGTCACCAGTAACAATGCGTTTCATAAATGTTGGGTCGGAATGGGTCATGTATGAAAATATTAAATTGTCTCGATTTTTTTTCTGCACTTATGAATAAGCTAATACTATCTACAAAAAAAGTATCAGATTTATCTGATTAGTATTTCCAGAGAAATAAATTAAATTCTGTTAGAGGCGGCCATCGACAGTAACCCACGGATTTTTATTCAATTTCCTTAGCCTACTCAATTAAAAAGTAAAAACTGTAGATCAGAGACTGTTGTCAATTTGTCATAACATAACCTCACTTTTCACCTCTTGCTTTGTGTTTGTTTGCGATTTTATGGATATATCTTTACGATTACGATACGATTTATCTTTATTTTATTCAAAGCGTGAGGGTCGTCGTAAAGATATATCCATAAAATCGCAAACAAACACAAAGCAAGAGGTGAAAAGTGAGGTTATGTTATGACAAATTGACAACAGTCTCTGATCTACAGTTTTTACTTTTTAATTGAGTAGGCTAAGGAAATTGAATAAAAATCCGTGGGTTACTGTCGATGGCCGCCTCTAACAGAATTTAATTTATTTCTCTGGAAATACTAATCAGATAAATCTGATACTTTTTTTGTAGATAGTATTAGCTTATTCTTAAGTGCAGAAAAAAAATCGAGACAATTTAATATTTTTATACATGGCCCATTGACTCGTTCTAGCATGTCTTCAGCGACTAATAAACGATTGGGTTTTTGGAGAAAATTCAGGTCTTTTAGGATAAAATAATACGGATCGACTCGTGAGGTACTGTTTGTACCTCACGAGTCGATCCGTATTATTTTAAATAATCACTTGGGTATGAAACATGTTGCCGCTCGGCTAGTCCTAAAAGACCTGAATTTTCTCCAAAAACTAATTACTAGCCGGGGCAGCAGGATTGTCCGAAAGGGTTACCGCTACCCCGGAACATAAAGGGCTAAGGAAGGAACACGGGTGGGTTTTAGTCAGAGCCTGACAATCCCTTCCGCTCCACCCAGAGCGGGAGGGGTCATTTGATGATTTCCCATCCTCAAAAAAAAAAAGAAAGGGTACCTAATGCGGAAGCGCTGTAACAGTCATGAAAAAAATATTAGGTAGCAATTAAAAACAATTGTTAGTAGGTAATAAAATTAATTATGTTGCTATACTTATAATTCCCTAAAAACTTAACACCAGAAATATTGACATAAATTCTATACAATAACATTATATAAAAAAAAAACAATCGACTTCCAAAAACAACACTACAAAGTGAAAAATAACTTTCATTTCGGAAGTCGGTGTCGCTGGTTCTGCATTTTCGTTTTGAACCGACTTCAAAAAAGGAGGAGGTTCTCAATTCGAATGTTTTTTGACACCGACTTTCGAAACTAAAGTTATTTTTCACTTTGTAGTGTTTTTTTTTTGAAGTCGGTTGTTTTTTTTTTGTAAAAAAGTTTTAATTTTTCACTTTTTAGTTGTACCTACCTACCCCAAACAAATTCATATATCACTACTTGCTATGTGAATATCAGTGACAGAAAGCCTTACCCTTTGAAGGGTACAGGCATGATGTTATGTTGTGTGATTGCGATTACATATGCTATAGCAGCAATCGCGGTTGATTTTTTGTTTGTCTCCGAAAATCATCATCAGATCTATACAAAAAAAATAAAAATTGCATATACGTTTATTTACGATGGAGTTATGCCCGAACATACGTAAACAAAAATAGAAACATCCGAATTGAGAACCTCCTCCTTTTTAGAAGTCGGTTAAAAATATAATATTTACAATCACAAAACTAGAAAGAAACTAAAGTGGGATGATGAAATTAAAATACTGTAGGCGAGCAGCCCTATATTTCAAGAATAGGGCCGATTCACAATATAGATGTTGTTATGTTACCTTGACAGGGGTCAGCGAGTTCATTCGAACTGCGCGTTCGCGGGATTTGCCACGCGAGGACGGAGGTAACGCTAAATGCCTACTACGCTCGAAGATCCTGGCCTTAAAATAAAATTTACAACTGCGGGTGCAATTAAACGAGTCGTGTATTTCACCCATAATCTGTTTATCGGTGATTCATTGCAGTGGTGTCACCAGCAGAGGGGGTACGGTGATCAATACCAGTTGTCTAGACTAAAGTTATGAATCACGGATTGTACCTGGTACTTGTGGAGGGGAGTTATAAGTAATGCATCGGGTACGAGGGTTCTGTTAGGGATGTTCGTGAGGACTGAGGGGTAATTAGAACCAGCTAGAAATATGGTAAGTATTGTGAGTTTAGCTTTTCAAAGTTTTAGTGGCCAAAGTCACGATACAAAAAGTTTGTAAGTTCAGGAAAATAATAAAGGACTATGGACATTTAATTTACGTTGCACAGAGCAGGTTTCTTGATTTTTTTGTTGTAATCAAACAATTTTCTATCTCTTTCAGATAGAACACTGTAACAACATTGTTTTAATTGATTGTGTTTGTGTGTAAATATTAGATACAGTGCTCTCTTGAATCAGCGCAGCTTTTGCAATATTGTTTTTGACAAACCTATAGAGCTTTTTGTGGTGTTTCTGTTTATATATTATATTGTTTTTGATCTTTACTTAATAAACAATACAAAAATAAAAAAGTAGCCACTAATGTACAGACGCCAGCACATAGCTTGATGTGCTGGCGTCCCGAAACTGTCAAATTTTCCCAATCATCTTTGAACCTTATGCGTACTGTACTGTTAGTGTGTTACGTAATTACTCCGATGTAACTTCATATTAGTAAATGAATTTTCGGAATAGGATCAGTAGAACATTACCAGGACATACAAACACTAATTTTACCTCTTTATTATATTAGTATTAATTTAAGTGATTGGTGCTAACAGAGCAACAAAGTTATCTGTAAAATTCTTTAAGCGTTATTTTAACTCAGGCAGATGTCTATGGAGGGAGTGATATCTCCGTATAGCACTAATCAATGTTGAACACATGCCGTGCATACCACTCACGGCAGATTGCATCGGGCATAGATTACAGACATACTCATCCGGGACTGGCAGCCTCTCGAGACAAGCACAGCACACATATCAAGCGTACTGTACGATTTATTGATGTTGCGGCCAAGAACCTTGCAGCACATGTCCATACTTCCATAGCTACTATATTATAATTATGTACAGTAGGGATGTTACGGAGCTTCGGTTCCGATTCCGAAAAGTCGGAACTTCCGATTAATTTTACACCTCCGATTCCGATTTCGGTTCCGATAATTTTGAATCGGAGTTAGACCGAAGTTCGAAACGCAGCGTTACACGTGATGACGTGACTAGAGCGCCTACAAAAAAGTTTTAACTTGTCACCAGGGTAATGTTTGTTTATTTTATACACGCTCACGCTCACAAAGTCTCAGTTTATTGTTTTGTTTGTGGATGTTAGAAGAAATAGAAGAAAGATGTTTTAAGGGGAGGCCCCTTAACACATCTTTCTTCTACTCCGCCCCGGTTCCGGTTCCGATTCCGGTTCCGATTCCAGTTCCGATTCCGGTTCCGATTCCGATCAATCAAATTTAAAACCTCCGATTCCGGTTCCGGTTCCGGTAAAACGACATCCGTAACATCTCTAATGTACAGTACCCGGCGATAAATATTGCACATCGACCTTTGGAAAGGGACAATCGGCTAATTTCGGCTTCGTAGAGCGTTATCTCTGTCGCACGAAATACAAACAGTCCGGTATCTATTAGGAGCTGTTAAAACAATTATGATTTGCTTCTTTTGATAATTATTTTTATTCTTTGTATCAAATGATTTTGTGTAAAAAGGTCGATGTGCAATATTTAAATAATATTATAAACGTGAAAGTAAGTTTGTTTGTTTGTTTGTTACCTTTTCACGCCTAAACCACTGTACCGATCCTCCTGAAATTTTGCATGTACGTTGTCAGGTATACAGAAACAGACATAGGTACCCCTATCATCCCGAAAAAAAGTGCTGTTCCCGAGGAAAACAACAATAACGTTATTATGATAATAGATGGCGCCACGTGTCTTTCGAATAAAAAACAGGACAACGTCTGTCGGGTCAGCTAGTCTATTATAAATGTGAAAGCTAACTCTATCTGTTATATTTTCATGCCTTAACGGCTACATGGATTTGGATGTTTGGCCAGGGTTAGACCATGAACTGGGTTAGGATTACGGCATAGAATACTTTTAATCCCCTTAGTATATTCCGAAGGCATAATTTCTAACTTTCACGCGCGCAAAACGGTGAAGGAAAACATCGTAAGGAAACCGGCATGTCCTATAACCAAAAATTCGAAGACATGTGACATCTACCAACCCGCACTGGGCCCGCGTGGTGGATTATAGTCCACTACAACGAAGAGAGGAGGCCTATGACACAGCAGCGGGAAAATTATAGGCTACTCGGTCGAAGCTGCGGGAAAAAGTCAGTGTTTATAAAGCAACATTGATACACTACCGAAAATGCTGCAATAACACAGTAAAAACAGCACACCCATTACGAAATCCCAACAGGAATTGGTTGAACAAAAAGACCTTTGCAATTCAAATGATTGTCACCCGGCGTACAAAAATAATCGAAAATAAAGCTCCCGATTTCTGCAAACACATTAAAAAGCAATAGATTGCAAGCAATTAGCGCGTTTCGGTGCCATCGAGTGAGGGGAAAATCGAGCAAAATCAAAACATCACGATGCAATTTCCGAACGAACGCTCCGCTCGCTCGCTCCTCGTGCATCGCAATATAATGTCGGCGCCGCACTAGTGTTATTAACGATGCGCGGAAAACCGATGGAAAAATTTCGTACGGAATTACAAATAAGAAGACTTGCAAAGTTTATGAGATTCCGAGGTTTGAAGTTTTACAGGAATGTTCTGGGATCACGTTAAGTTTTAAACGCTCACTCAATGTTTTTGACGTTAGGTACTGTCAGCCTGCCGGCGTAGGACATCAATAACTCCAAGGTTTCACTGTGAACTCAGAAAAGTTGACATTATCGTATGCTTCCGGTAATAGCACATACATGCAATAATATTCAATTATTCATACAGCTTTCAGTCCATTTAGTACCCAAATGCCCACAAAAAAAAAAAACAAAAAAAAATCTTATAAAAAAAATCGTAGTGCAGTCGATACACGTAGACAATATGATTGAAATAAACACTCAGCCATTACGGTGCGTGATAAAATTTAATAATCCACATTATTTACCGCCCACAATGGAGGCAGAAAATTTAATTCAATAGGTGCATTGTTCACTTGTTCTGCAGTACGTGAACGCGTCTGCTCTCGACGGGAACACCTCGATAAATGATAAGCGCGCATTCTACGAAGAGGTGGGTAGTTTTATAATGTTTTGTTTCATGACGTCGTAAAGAGGAAGCTTCTGGTTCGTGGAAAGGTTCATTATTAAAGCTCAACTATCGGTTTATTAAGATGGTTAAGTTACGAAGTCTCTAGAGAGGATGAAGTAGCTACCTCTCTAGAGACTTTTAAGTAGGATATTTCATAAAGTTTCCACCTACATTAGATTTTACGGCTAATTTTCAATATAAATTATCTCGGAACGCAAACAAGATTGTGTAATGCTTTTGATTTTCTACCGCAATAGGCTACAGCGGTTGGAATTCATCGAAGAATTTCAAAAGAATATTTCTACAACCATTTTCATGCACATGTAATCGGAAAACTACTTTCCTTAAACGCTGAATTTCATTTCACGCTGCTCAAATATACTCGTACCTACAACCGCATGCAATTCCATACGACCACAGAAAAATGTCGTAGATATTCGTGGACCCATGTAACCCGGCTGATTGAAAACAGCAATCACCCACGAGCGGCTGTCGTATTGATTGCATGCTCTCCGAAATTGCAGGGTTATCGAAAAAAGCCTTGTAACTGTCGAGCGCCGATAGGTTTAGGATTTTAATAGCGGATGAAGTCAAGTGGAAAGATACTAGTTAGATCTGGTTATTTGCATACCGTTATGGTTCCGTATTTTTTGGTATTTATAGTAAACTTTATTGGTAAATTAATGCATGAGCTCTGATGTCATATTGTACTAAGATTATGTCATGGCAAAAGATCACTAGTCTCAAATTCCAAGCATTTATTTAAATTAAACCAATTACAGGCAATTTTGGCGTGTCAAGGAATCACACTAATATTATAAAGGCGAAAGTTTGTGAGTGTGTGTGTGTGTGTTTATGTGTTTGTTACTTCTTCACGCTCAAACGGCTGGACCAATTATGATAAAATTTTGTATGGAGGTAGCTGACACCCTGGATTAAAGAATGATGAAGGTAGTTTGCACATTCCAAAGCGTAGTAGGTTCCGGGTAATTGTAGGAAAATAAGTCCCTAACTACTAAAAAGAAAATAATTATTGAAAAAACACAAACCCCGAGTTTCGTGTCTTTGAACTTTGTTTTCGCGTTTATTTTTCTTTCAATTTAACCGGTTCCCTGAGAAGTTAACAAGCCAAAAACCCCTTTACGTTTAGACCTGTTTACTTGAGAAGCCTCCGTGATTCATTCCATTAGCCTTTCGCTTTCACCAACAATTACCGTCAAGACTTGCGTGTACTCTAGCTGCTATACAATACACTATACAGCTTTTGTAAAAGTAACTCTACACTAGTAGTGTAAAGTTTAGTACAAAAATATTTACCCTGTATATTTTTGTACAGTCACGAGCACTAATATGTCAACACTTGGAAACTTTCAATTGCGATTTTTTCGTGAAATGACGAATGCAACGTTGAAATACGACACTTTACGTAAACCTATGGGTTGGAAAATACTATGTTCGTAATAACACACAATTTCATTAAAAAATAAAGCACCAAATTGCCTTTGAATAAAGTCAAGTGTATACATACTTATGCTCGTGACTGTACTAAAGGAATACGTCAAATTACAAGTCTCGCTGTCCCTAACCGAAATAATGCGGTGTTGTGCATAGAACATCTTTGCACGCGTACTTTTCACTCGACTGCCCAAAACTAGGAGGACTGTTTCCAGGGTTCATGTTTGCATGTGTGTGAAATTTCAAATGCTGTTTAAAATAACAACATGGCTATGCATTAAAATTACAGTTTAATTAATTACAGTCCCGCTAACGAAAAAAGAACATACCAAAATTATAAAATTACTGAATATTTTTCCGGCCGCCATTGCCCGAAGCGGCCTGGAAACTATATGGGATGTAATTTTCAACGCCGGAAGTGACCTATGTCGGCGACGTCGCGTATTTCCTGTCAACATCAAGTTTAATTGGTTTTCCGACGAGTTCTAGGTACTCTTACTGATGTACCTACTTGTTTGTATGTATGTAGGTAGGTATGGGTGCATCGCTCAAACTTGGAGAGCAATAGTAGTAATAAAATGTTATGCTGCCCAGATAAATTACGTAAACGTTGAAGATATATTGACGTGACAACGTCTAATAAATCGATGAAGCTGGCTGCACTCACGAAAAAACATGACTCATGTAGCGTTACCTCGCGGCCTCGCTCTGTAGCGTGGAGGCGTTCCATGGCGGCTTGAAGTGCAAGCGAATATTAACAAATGTAATGCAACTATTCCATCAGTATTTTCTTATGACGTTGTCACGTTCAACTATCGTCAGTAAACCGACTTTACAGACAACCGATTTTTTTATTTTTATGAAAGACTTGCTGCGCCCCACGGTTATACCCTCATAAGTCTCCATCCCGTGAGAATGACGAGATAAAAAGCATCCTATGTTCTAATTCATATTATGGTCTACCCATGTGCCAAATTTCATCTAAAACTGTTCAGCTGTTTTAGCGTGAAAGCGCAACAAACAAACATACAAACATGTAAAAAATCAAATCTTTTCTGTTTATATTGGTATATAATATTAGTTTAGAAAATTTATATTCTGTCTGGGTATGTACTTGGTAAGCGAACCTCTTACAACAAAGAGAATACTTTGTATTATTTTTGAACACTGTGTCTAATATCGAAATAGAGCAGCCATTTTTTTTAATTCTCGTTATAGTCTCATTCTGATCAGAGCAATGATACGAACGTCGCATTTTTAAATCATTTTCTATTTCTGTACTATAAACGACAAAGAAAAAGTCAATCTAGCACAAAATACGTTTATATTCTAGCACAATGTTCTGCAAAATATCGATTTTCATTGTCAACTGCACCACAGTTGTTTGTTCCTACACAAGCCGCTCAATAGGGTGGGTGCCCCAGTTGCGTGCCAACCTGATTGACTCGCTCACCTGGAACAAGGGGCATGCGTCGTATGTCTGAGCAATTTATCGAGTTTACATTTTTATGTTGACGTTGTGCTCAGGAAAATAGATAACATATTTCTCAAGGCAGCCATTGATTCGCATGTTTTTAGGCGTCGTGTCACGTAGCGAACAGTGATTTGATATTTTTTGTACGATCGTTTCGGCTGTTCTATTTCTATGTAAAATATACTGTGCTTGTCCTACGACTACTGACATATTATGTTCAAATTATAGGCGAGGACGCTGGCACCCTGAATACAACTTTAATCCTACTTTGGGTACCAGAATTCAACGAAAACACTTTTCCTTAGTTGTAACGCTGCATAGTGTTTAGATAAGTGTTTTTGTAGTGTAAGAGTAATTGCTCTTTGACTTTTTTAATACTTAATTAATTTTGTTGACATTAAATGTATTTTTGTAGCATTTTGCTAGGGACTTTGTTCTGTATCAATAATAATATTAATGTTTGTAAGGATAGTATTTTGAATTTGGCTAGATGTTCTAACTTCGATGATCGGTGAGGAACTAGGTTACTTGTAATTTTTTTTTATGTTGCTTCTTTTTGTGTACCTACTGTGCAAATATTTTCGACACAAATGTATTTTTGTTATGAATAAATAACTTGAACTTGAACTTGTACAACTGAAAAGGTAATAAAAATCTTTTTTTTTATGTGAATGCGAAATTAGTTGAACATGTGTTGTTAGAAAACCGATAACTTGGTTTTCCAATTCCATAAAATTTGCATAAAATTATTTAAAGTTTTAATAAAGACACAGTTAGTTAACTTTCTAACTGGCGGCAAACATAAAATCTAAAAGAGTGGCAGTAAAAAAACTACAAAAGATAAGACACCCGCTCAATAGCTCAGCCAATAAAAATAAACCTGAAGCCCGCTTAACCCACGGGTGTGGTCATGCGACTGACGAAACACGCGCTTTGACCATGACACAACGCACCCTAACCCTTCACTGGTCACGCAATATTCGTGTCAGTAAATTCCCAGATACTTATTCACCACTCCACTAAACCACAGACCATTAAAACTTCTGTTCCTTCTGTCCAAAGCAATATAAAACAAAGTTATTGATGGCTATGATTTGTTAAAAGTCAAATAGGAAGTACAGCGGTGAAAATCCTGTGAATTTACAACTAGAGAGAGGATAGAACACTATTTATTATGTCCGTTTACACGTTAGCACCGAATATATATGGCGTGAGGCTTTCGAGAGGCTACCGTGAAAAATGTGCGCGCTGAAGGCTATTTATAACCACACTTTCGACCACTGGCCGACAAATGGTGTATTCACCCGGTCTATTGGCTTTTAGGGTCTTCGTGTTATTATGTAAGAATAGATATTCTGTAGATAAGGTATTATGTCACTATTGATGTTTTATGTTTTTTCAGTCTACTGGGAATTTGTTTTCTATCTAATATTTAAATATAAATAAATCAAGAATAAAGTCGGGATTTATAGCGGCATATATACCCTTAACGAAGCCGAGAGTCACTGATTGTTCTCCCCATTTTAATGTTTTTTTTCCTGGGAATCTTCTGGTTACGAAGGTATTGAAGGGGAAATGTCCAACCTTAAATACTCCAACAACTCCTGTACATTGCATGCACCCATTATAAGGACAATGTTTTTCCGTGCATTGCGTTTCAAACTACCGTAAACAGCGTATTTTCAAACCAAAAATGGAAGTCGTTTTACAGCAATTATTTTTGCACAAAGTTACTTAGTTTGTTGTACAGCCTGTCTATTCTGTAAAAAATCTCACCGTGAAAACTGAGGTGAAGTGAGCTGTCATGTAGTGTCAATCCCAAAGCATTAGAAGGAATGACAGCTCACTTCACCTAAGTTTTCACGGTGTGATTTCTACAGATTAGCACTACTGCATGCGCAAATAAGGAATCATCGTGATGACACCGGCATGTCCTAGAACCAAAAAATTCGATGACACGTGACATCTACCAACCCGCACAGGGCAAGTGTGGTGGATTATAGCCCACTCCCTCTTACCGAGAGGAGGCTTGTGTCCGATCATGAACATTATAGGCTAACTATACTACAGTACCCGGCGATAAATATTGCACATCGACCTTTGGAAAGAGACAATCGGCTAATTTCTGCTTCGTAGAGCGTTATCTCTGTCGCACGAAATACAAACAGTCCGGTATCTATTAGGAGCTGCTTATGAGCAATTATGAGTTGCTTCTTTTGATAATTATTTTTATTCTTTGTATAAAATACAAAAAAGGTAAAGGTCGAAGTGCAATATTTATCGCCGGGTACTGTATGTGCCAATGAGGGTTTTTTTGGAAATTTTAACGTTAAAAAGTGCATATTTGTAAACAATTATTTGACTTTGACGGCTTCGTGAACCATCCTTTATACGCTAACATAGCGACATAATTTTAACTTAAACAAGTTCTGTTATTCTCAAAGAAGTCTAACTGTAGATTCGGTAGTCACAGCACAATGTTTTAATTATAACTCCAAAACACTGCGTATCTCAAAGTCATAATTAATTAACTAAGTGGGTACGTACATGCTTAGTTTGTAAAACAATGTTGTAACGTCAGTATTTGTTGAGGGGAGTTATTATTAGCTTTACTGCCGCCTTTAGTTAGACTGAAAGCTTCAACCGGAAAAGGCTGGGATGTTATCTAATTATAGACCTATTATTAGACTGCCTTTCACCAAGGGGTATCGTGTTACCCAGTAACTGGGTCAGAGGGGCAATGAGGGTTTTCTGAAATGACGTTCGCCAGATGGCAGCACTGACACGTCAGTTCCAGACACCTGTCAAAGAGCCTATATTTTCTTTAGTCATGACTGAATGATGAACGAATGAATGAATCAAATGATGAACGTCATCATATATTTTATATTGGAAGACCTCTTGTTACAGTGGTGCCGACTGGTGTCGTAAATTTTCACGAAAACCCTCATTCTCGTAATTTCAAGAACGTTCACAGTCTGATCTCAGTCTCAATCTGTCAAAGATACCTCTAATTTCCCTATATTTTTGACAAGTTTTTGACATTTGTTTGTCGCCGAGATACGACTACGACTAGATTTTGAATTACGAGAATTGGCCTTCTGATAAGCAGTCGCTCCATGTAAAATACTGGTGGCTGGGTGTACATTCTGTAGTCAGCCTAGTAGTCAGGTTAGAAACCATATTAGATTAAATATCATTGTTTTCTAATGTACAACACCCCTTATAGTTTTCTAACAAGTTGAATATGGAAAGTTCGTGCCTGTATATTAATAAAAAAAAAACAAGGCGCAGTTGCATGACGTATAAGTAATTACCAACCTGCATGAACGGTCATTTTCTGGGTTGCACTAATAGCCCAATTATTGCTTAGAATTAGAACGAAAAATGTTTAATTCAATGTTCCAGAAAATTGACTGTGTTCATTCATAATTAAGATTACTTTCTTTTTAAACCACCACCAAGCCTACTCCTATATTAACAGCCTCATTTTACGGCAATTTTAATACAGGATTTATAAGCCTCAAAAATTAGAAGAGACTTAAAAAAAGGCGACTTTTTTTTTATAGATCCACTTTTCCCCCTCGGGGGAAGTTTCAGGAGCGATTTGTGATATAAGCCGGCACAGCCTATAATGTTCCCACTGCTGGGACACAAGCCTCCTCTCGGTGAGAGGGAGTGGGCTGTAATCCACCACGCTTGCCCAGTACGGGATGGTAGATGTCACATGTCTTCGAATTTTTGGTTCTAGGACATGCCGGTGTCATCACGATGTTTCCTTATTTGCGCATGCAGTAGTTCTATTCTGTAGAATTCACACCGTTAAAACTTAGGTGAAGCGAGCTGTCATTTCTCCTAATGCTTCGGAATTGACATTACATGACAGCTCACTTCACCTCAGGTTTCACGGTGAGATTTTTACAGAATAGACCGGCTGTACAACAAACTAAGTATCTATCTATCTTAGAATTGATCGGCAAGTCTACGAAATTGTGCTTATCACTACACTTAGCAGAAAGAGAACCACAGTTTTAATTAACAAGACTTACCTTACGTAGTTTGTGAATCCTTAATAAAAAAGAAAAGAACATTTTTTATTGAAGAGAAGCCTAAGTACAGACGCCAGCACATCAAGCTACTACAAATCTGTCAAATTTCTTTAATAGATTTTCAACTTTATCGCTAAACCATAAGGTTCAAAGTTGATTGGGAAAATTTGAGTTTCGGGTAGCTTGATGTGCTGGCGTCTGTACATACTAAAACAATGTTTCTCCAAACTAGGGGTGTCCCTGTATCTTAGAGATCAGTGTCCCTCCGCAGCAAAGTCACGAGTCAATATTTGTAACTCATTGGTACAAAGGCTAGAACATTCTTTTTCTTAGCCTATTGACGGCAAAAGGTTTAAACGTTTTTGGACCAAAATTCAGGTGCGCGAAATCCGCTCACTGACGCAGTCATAAGATCATCAAGTGCTAAGGTGATAGGGCATGTGGCGCAGGATGTCAGGTGGGCTAGTGTCTGTGGGAGGTGCCGCATACGCACCTGATAACTGAGCCATCCGTGAACCCTCAGCTGTGGAGATTGTCTTGCTGCAGTCGACTTGGGTTCGAAACCTATTTAGAGCTAGCCTATTATAATTCCCGTTCAAAATCTGCACAGAACTCCAAAATAATACCTTAATTACTAAAATAAAAGTTAATTTCAGTTCCTGCCATCGGTATGACATAAATACTGTGGCATTATGCGAGCTTACCTTGGCCTGTCCGGTACGTGTCCGGATTATATCGTGATAACACTATTTCTGGACAAAATGGACGCCGCGGAAAACACCGACCGTAATGATCCGAAGGCTTCAAATTAATTAAATAACTTGTGACCGCCTGATCACTGTGGGGTATTTAGATAAATATATATTTTTTTTAATAAAAAAAAACTGTTTACTTAGCGCAAACTTTCGTCAATAATACCATAGTTTAAAGAATGTCAATGACATGAACAATGAAAAAAAAAAAAAAAATGAAAAATGAAGATCATCATGATCATGATGTGAATGTCATGTGAATGTCATGTGTTGTATATATAAATAAATAATAAATAAATAAATAATGTCTGAGTGAAGCTCTACCAAGTTTACTCGTTTTTCACAACTTTTCCACTAATTCAACCAGAAACCGTTTTACGAGTAATCATAAATCGTAGGAAAACGCAGCTTTGAGAGGAATTTCTTAGATAAATGTTACCTTCTTTGGTGAAACGATTCTATTTTATAGTTCGTAAAATATTATTCTTGAGGCAAGTAGACCCGTTCAAAAAGCATTTCAGTTGAGGTGTTTTCAAACTTTTGTAAGTTTTAGTAAATCTTTTGCTTACTCAAATTTACGAATCATTTGGCTCAGTTAATGACATCTAACAAAGTTTAATCAGACCTAGGAGGTACAGACGCCAGCACATCAAGCTACCCGAAACTGACAAATTTTCCCAATCAACTTTGAACCTTATGCTTTAGCGATAAAGTTGAAAATCTAATAAATAAATTTGACAGATTGTAGTAGCTTGATGTGCTGGCGTCTGTACAACACACTAACAGTAGGAATGGCTCTCATTTTGACAGTTCAACAACATTCATTGCGTTATTTATATTGTTGAGCAGACAAATTTTTCAAACATAATGAAGCAATGGATTAGCAATATCCTTCAACATTATTCAGATGATTGGGGACTGCTAATCAGGGTACAATGCGTGCCACGAAAGATGAGACTTGACCCCGCCTCCCCCGCTCTTTCCGCTGCCCCTATGACGTCCGGTCCCGTCCCGCACTCAGACCTCATACCGCTAAAGATACCTAAAATCGTGTTCTGCGCATGTCAAACCACGTGGTGTGTCAAGTCTCATCTTTCGTGGCACGCATTGTACTGCTGAAAGTATTTGAAACCTTGTGTCGCTTTCACTAAAAAGATAATGCAACATGTGTCATGTGATGTATCATGAAATATCACAGTCCTTATAAAATAAGCAAACACATCTTAAAAACCATAATTATAACAACGACGTACCAAAACAATCTCTTTATTCCAAAAAAACATACCCAAAACTAATTCATCACAGCAACATCAATTCTAAACTAAGTACCAATTCGATAACCAAGAAGGTTCAACCAAATCACGTACAACCCTATTCTGATCACGAAATAGCTAACCTAACTAATTTTCCTAGAACAGCCGCATTAGAAGCCAATACATCTGACATCACAGGTCAAACTTGCTTAAGATACCCTATCTTCTTATAAATAAGGCCACTTTCAAAGCTATTATGTAAACAGGCGAACCTTTATAGTACATTATTTACGAGGACAACGCGTTGAGCCCTTCGCTCGTAAGTCTCAACTCAATAAAGGATCGTTGAATATTTGTCGGACAATTTGTTGAACCGTCGTATGTCGCCTTTATGCTTTAAGGAAATTAAATTTTAAGTCAAGAGAGGAGTCTTTTGAAGTTGTTTCCTTTTTACAAGCTTTTATTTAACTTGTTTGTGATGAAAACCATCGAAATAACTACATATGTGATTGGTGAGTAGCTATAACTTTTCTATTCTTTATTGTTCGTCGAATCGTTGAGCTCCTTAATTTCTGAGTTGAGCTACACGATTTAGACAAATGCATACACTGACTGGACAGGCCCACTCAAATCTGTATGGTTCTTTCCTTAAAAGACCATCTCAGACATTAGCATGTAGGTATGGTCTTCATAGTACCTGATCAAGATTATGTCTGGACTTTAAAAGAGACTGTGACTGAGTTTGTTTCGGACTTTCTTTTCAGGGTAGTCAGAAAACACCGAACTCAAGCTATAAAAAAAATATTAAATATTGACGTGTAAAACAGTATTTTAAACCAATTATATTACATCATTTATCATAAGTTGGATAACTGTGTATTTTTGTACTATAAGTATTTTCATACTAAAAGTGCACATTGATAAAAGAGTGTATTTATGAAATTTCGCACGGATGGAATGGAAGAGCACATTTTAATTAACTGTGCACTTTGACAGTAAAATCAACTAAAATCACGAATAAACGCTTTCTAAAGTATTTGAGTCGACGTTTTCGAATGGCCAGACGACCAGAAACTTTCCTTTTATTATTACTCTCAAACATTTCTAAAAATAAATATAGAAAAATACCTGAAACTCCAAAGAGATTCGTAAATAAAGGAAACAAATGATCCGATCGAACCTTCGGCAAGATAATCTCTATTTACGATACTGTAATCTGGAGAGCTTTCCTACGAAATGGGTTACGAAAACAATGGGAGATATTTATTAGAACTGTTCTGTTTATATAGAACTGACCTACTCAAGTTCTGTATAATAGGCGAGTAGGTAAGAGGCGGTAAGCCTAGGTAAGCCCCCTCCCTTATTCTACTTAGAGCTTTGAATATAGGTAATAAGTAGACAACCTGGTTATACAGGGTGTGTTTATAAGACCAGGGCAGACACCCAATATTTGAAGATTGATGAAAACGGTTAAATTAGCCATGATCTCGATTCTGGAGATTAATTTCAAATACATTTTTGTTTTTCTTGTCTCTAGTTTTTCAGTTTTCGCCCTGAAATTTCATCTCAAAATCGTACACAGTACTTATATTTCAGTGTTTTCTAAAGACAAAGACGCAACTGAAAATAATTACTCATTTTGGTAGAAAACTAATTGAAACCGTTAAGCTAAGTCAAATAATAATTTTGTTAACTAGCGATGCTTCTGTTCTCAGGTTGTTCTTACCTCAGTAGTAATTAAACTTCTGTTTTAAGTAACAAACTTTGCAGTTTACCAAAACTTATAAAAATATTGTATTATTTTGGACCAATTCTTTCTTTTCTCGTGTCGGTACGAGTTTTACCAGAAAATTTCCTCAGGTCTAAGAAAATGTGCTAGTCAGCAAGTTGATAGCAGGTTTTGCTGCCGAGGGTGCAACGGTCGTGCGCTTAACACCATTATTCATGCACTTTTTAAGTATATTAATAACTATTTTAATCATGGTCAGGCAATTTGAGTCATTTATGCGGCTCACCCAAATGTCTTTGGTATTTTTCGTTGAGTTCTAAGTTGAGCTGAACGATTATTGACAAATGTGTGCACTGACTGGACAGATCCACTCAATCTGTGTCGTTCTTTCCCCGAAAGACCATTTCAGACACAAATCTACATGGTCTTCACATGATCTGATCAAGATTATGTCTGGACGTTAAAAGAGACTGTGACCTCTGAGTTTGTTTCACCCTTCTTTTCAGACTAGCCAGACAGGAAACGCTGACTTCATCAAATTTTTTAAATATACTTGAATTCTAAAAGGGTGTACAATACAAACCTACCAACAGAAATAAAATTATTTATAATTTTTCAAAATCTAAGGTTTTGTCCATAACAAAAATAAAAGTTAGCTGAATCTCCTGATATTATATATTTTACAAGCTTAGCGAACAAGAAGCTTCTTCTTTAAATTTAAAAAATGCTAATCAGACAGTGACACACAACTCCCTGTGGACCGAAAACTGACGGAAAAAAGGAATATTAACCTAACGAGCGAGTGTCCTTCGAAAAACATAAGCATATAAGCACATAAGAATATTTTTCTTTATAAATTTAAATACGAATCTTACGTCCATTCCTCGTTGGATTGGAATAAAATAAGGTATTTTTAATAGCTTCTTAATTCCAGGAAAATGGAAGAAGGTTACGTAATTAAATTGACCTGATTAGATTATATAGAAGATATTAATTCTTGTGATGTATTTGTGAATTAAATTAAGTAATTCTTGTCACTGAGTAGTTATAGAAATAAGAGTAATTTGCCATGAAACGAGTCCGTAATGTGCTGATTATGATATCAAAACATTTTCATAGGAAAGAGCATTAATTTATAAAATATTTAATTAATTCTGATACTTCTTTTTATACTCATCATTTCAGCCGAAAGACGTCCACTGCTGGACATAGACCTCCCCCAAGCACCTCCGCTTCGACCGGTTTTGTGCTTCTCGCATCCAACGAGTTCTTGCGTCCTTCACGAGGTTTTCGGTCCACCTTGTGGGAGGCCTTCCGACGCTACGTCTTCCGGTACGCGGTCGCCACTCCAGAACTTTTCGGCCCTATCGGCCACCTGTTCTACGAGCGACGTGCCCTGCCCACTGCCACTTTACACTACTTACTTACTTTACTTTTATTTTTTATACTATTATGAACAAACAATTACAAAACAAGTAATGTATGTCCTGTCTAGCCATCACGCGAGTATATAAATGTTACTGCACCAGCAGCACAATAACTACCGACATTTGAAATAAATACGAGAAACTTCTTATAAATTTTATCGCACATTGTTTTCATTGTCTGACATTAAAGTTATTCTTTATTATTTCACACGAACGGAGTCCGTAAAATTTTCATGTAGGTACATAGTTTTTGAAAGAAAAATACCGGTATTTTTGTATGAAAATAAGCATTCTGCACAGTGCAAAAATCCACCTCCAAAGGTTCCTTTGTTTCGGGTATTTCAGACTACAATATGCCAAAACGGAGTTCCGTATTCTATATGAGCATCCCACCATTTTTGTAAATTCGTATTCCAGGAAAATGCATTCTGAAATATTTGTTGGGTTCTGAAAACGGACCAAATGGTGTATGATAATGCACCTGCGCTATTTTTTGTATAAAAAGTTGTTAAAGCGATGAAATGGTACGTTAAGAGAAAATCTCTCGCAGTTATATGAGCATTTTTGTACAATGGAAATTAAAATACTGCTTTTAATAAAATATTCTTAAACTGGATCCACATTCATTGCAAAAAAATTGTGGATACCTAAAGGTATCTCATAATATCGAAAAACAAAATAAATCCAACGATACTTCAGCATTTTGAACGATAAGACCGCCCATCGTGTCACCCTTTGTACAGTTTCTATATTTATGTCTGTAATTTATATGGTGTACATAATAAAGAGTATTCTATTCTATTCTATTTGAACATACAGCGTTACTGATATGGATAAATAAGCACAATACCGTTACACACAAAGTGTACAATCGTGTCACACATAGAACACATCTAAAAAGAATCGTCCCACATAACCTCAATGTAGGTACCCAGGCCGCACAAAGTTTTTATCACAGACGTATTCTCCGAGGAGGATGGTGCGAACTCCGACCTGCTCCAACTTCTACTGAATTTGTTGAGCCACACATTGTTGCCAACTGTTTGTCTTCAAACCAAACTGTTTTTGTTTTGTTGGTCTTGCTCCCACTTGCCTTAATATATATGTGGCTGTGAGAGTAAGCAACCAAAGTTACTTTATTTTATTCAGCTTGGTGTTTTGGTGATAGAAAAGTAATTTCCGATGTTATTGAAGTCTTGCGAGTTTTTACTAAAATATTTATTTAACACTACCACTTGCCCGCAGTTTCACTCACATCCTAGAAAACTATTTTTTGTACCCTCATAAAGTTATGAGCATAGTATGAGTTAGTCTAGGACATGTGATGCGCACCAAACATTGAGTAACAAGTATCAAAATATCGAAACATTTTCAAAAAAACTGGGATAGTTTTTAGCTCGTATTATGACATGATCATAAGGAATAGATCAATTACTTCCATACCTTTAGAAATATGGGCATAACTAAATCTCTTACCTAGTATTATATTAAGGTGATCTCGTAGGTAATCCAAAACCTAAATCAAAGTGGTCTAACTTTGTAAGTAGACTCCTACTTCCTCAAGAACTTACACTATCTCATCTACTTCGAAATCCTAAGCTATCCTGAAGCTTGTAATATTTCAGGTTTCAGTCTAACGATAAAACTTAGTTACCTGACTTTTCAAACACATAAAAAGTATTATGAAGTCTTTGGATCACACTAAAGTACCTACATCTCGTTAATATTGCGTAAAACATAAAACAAAAAAAGATACAAACGAGGTTTTGAGTGCCCACAGAGGCCTGAAAGTTTTAGGTTCAACAAAAAGTTCTTCTGATCTGCTTATAAAAACCTCCTGAGAGTTCATCCAAAAAGCATTTCCATTTTATTTTTAATTTTCGATCCAAGAATTATTGATAAGAATGATGAAATGGGCCACTAACTTGTTCGAAGATTTAAAAATAGACTTTCACCGTTGCTTAAAAAAAAAAAAACACGGTCGCTATTTCTCTAGAAAGTATTGGCTGGATAGACGATCTGTTACTTACCTAAATAAGTTACCTTTATAAAAATATCACAAAGGTCTCTATGGTCTGGATGGCGTCCTACATCAGTATTATATTGCGTCTAATCTGAAGTTTGATTTTAGTGTACTTATTCAATTCAATATTTACTTTCTTTCTAAGTTTATCTTAAACATAACTGACATCGATAAAGGAAAGACATCGTGAGGAAACGTGAACTTATACCTGTTGATATAAGTCTGTAATCGCCAACCCGTCTTGTGCAAGCGTTGTGCCTTTGCCCTGCACTGGGATAATAATAGTTTATTGTTGTATCTTATGTTGTAAAATTACACGTGGAGACCCATTTATTTCAAGAAGTTTGTTATTTTGTTCACAAATACCTTTCTGAAACGTTGTTTGTAAATTGAGAACACAGAAACAATACCTGAGCTATTAATTACACTCTGTGCTGTGTTCTAGTTTCATAACTTTCATACAATTTCATTGTTTTTATTTGCTCAAGTTTTAGAAGCTCTTTGCTCTTGGGAATACTCGGAAGCTCTGTATATTCGTATATTTTCACAAAATAAGTATACAGCCTCGGTGTTCATCAAAATGTATTTATTCTTAAGAGCGTTTACGCCATACGGTATTTCATACAAACTTTCAAGCCCTTGTTTTTCAAAATGATTGAATCGATTTTAATGAATCTTCATACGCATAAGCAGAATACAAAGGTATAACAAGTTACTTAAGAACATTATCAAAAAATTGTGTTATAGTCAAGTTAGACCGATTTTAAATTTTCCATAGAAACAGAGCTTTCCAGTTATCTTTTTTAAATAAGACATATCGAAAATGTTCTTAAGTAACTTTTTAGACCTTTATAATTTATTTATATATACTTTATTGTACCCCAGAAAATACATAACAAAAAACTGCTTACGAGAGGAATAGACTAGCATGTACTAGGGCCAAGTCATAATGGAGAAAGAAAATACATTACACAAACACATACACACACACACACATCCAGAGTACGAGAGAAAAGAATCAAGAACATTGTTTTAGTAGTCCTCTAGTTATAAGCGCACTAACAGACAGACAAGACATTCATTTATTTAAAAAACATTACGCTCCTTCTGGCACAGTCGGAATAAAAGAAAATATGCACACGCTACTTGCATCAAGGTAAAAATCGATCTCGAATTCGTCGAAGCATAAACTACGGTTGCCATGGCAACACATCTGTCGCTCCCCGTTTGTTTTAATTGGTTTTGCTAATTGGCGCCGGTAGCCAAGACACGGAATAACGATGCCTTGTTTTATTTCCATCTCTCGCCGAGCATGATTTTATTTTATTTTATAGTCGAAATAGTCCTAAACTTGGCTATAAAAAAGTTATTTTTGTGTAATTTTGGTTCAAATGTAGTTTTTATTCATTCTTCGATACGATATTATAAAAATTAAAGTCGCTTTTCGTGTGTGTCTACAGTGTGACCGCGTTGTTCTTCTAAACTCCGCAACGGATTGTTATGCTAGTTTCACTGTGACTTAGAGAACTTATTCCGGAAGAATTATGTGTATAATACATAAAGATTAAACTTACATAAGATAAAAAAATCTCCATGACTGGGTCGCTTTTGGTGAATAACATAGGTTATTTCGTATGAAAATAGATTTTACGTAGGCTGTCGTGCTTAAGTCTTCAATAGGAGAACAGTTTCCCCAAGATATTAATAGACGTCACATCACACTTCCTACTAATATAATATTATAAAGGCGAAAGTTTGTGAGTGTGTTTGTATGTTTGTTACTTCTTCACGCAAAAACTACTGAACGGATTTAGATGAAATCTGGCACACAGATAGTTTATAACCAGGATTAACACATAGGATACTTTTCATCCCGATATTCCCACGGGATCGCATCTTATGCGGGTGAAACTGCGGGCTGCTGCTAGTTTTGTATGAAGATTCCAACCATCAATCTCTTCGGGGAAAATTCACGATTATTTCCCTAATCTCTACAACTTTTCCTCAACAAAAAATCATAGAACGACCTAGCTATTCAGCAAAGTTAATTCTAGTTCTTATCCCCGTACAGAAACAGCTTAGTTTCAAAAGAGTATCTCGGTAAAGGATCCTATCTTAATTAACGATGTCCCGATAAAAAGAAGAAAAGGGGATATTTTATAGGAACCCCTCTATTGTTCGTGGCCACCTATTGTTTTGCAATGACAGAGAATTTTCTAGTCTGCTGACGATCGGGATCGGACGGTTTGGAAAAATTACAACAGTCTTCCGATGAACATCGTTTTAAAGAATAAAAGAGCAAGCCTTTTCAATCCTGGGGTTGGTCTGGGAGAATGGAGCGGCTTTATTTATTTCGAGAAGTTTTTTAATAAAGATTAGGGGTTCAGTTTTGGAAGTGATGAAGTGTCATTAAACTTAATTATTTTTCTTTAAAAAACGAATGTGAAAAGCTCTTTTTTAATCTTCAAATAGTTAGTGGCCAGTGTCATAATCAAAGGGAACTATTTATTCATAGTTTTTTTTTTCATATAATTTATTCTATAATCTCATTTGCCGCGATATAAATCGAAAGTTAAGTATTCGATATAATCGATTTGTATTGTAGTTTCAGCTCCATACGGGCTTCGCCTTCGTCTTGGGACTACGAGCAAAATTTGTAAAATTTCGGCGAAATGTACTTTTAAGACGTGTCCCACAAAGCAGAAAAAAAGTTAACAAACTATATTTTTAAGACAATTGACGAGCATAACTAAAAAATCTCGCTGCTGATTCTTTTAATTGATACTTAAATATTTGTTTAAAATTGGTTAGTTGTTTGTTGCCACCGAAACACTTCACAGAAACCTAACTAAACAGCAGACGAGAGCGATAAATTCGATCGTTCAGGCCGAAACTGGAGCCGAATTTATTTGACGCAACATAACGCTGACGTAGAACAAACCACTACAGAGCCTTTGTTGCGACCTAACACTAGCCCTTCGTGATACCTTACTGTGCCAAAGACAAACACTCTCTCACCTACAAAAACTGTTATTTATGTATTTGTGGTTCGATAACTCAAAATGGAGCTTATACAAGGTGTAATAGAATAAACGCAAATCACGAAAGAAGTTTGTGCATATTTGACTACTGAATCGATTTCAGTAACTTTCAATTTTTTATTTTAATTGCCATATCTCTCCGCCAAAGAAAATTTAATCTTATTTGAAGGCAATAAGCCTCAATTTTAAATACATAAAGTACATAAAGTAATGCTAGGGTCATACATAAAGTAATGCTAGGGTCAACACAATTTTCTTAATATTAGTAGTAAGCTTTGAAAAAAATTGTTTTAGTCATTGTATTACGTTTTTAACTCAATACCCTTATTGGGGTGTATGAGTTCTTGCATCAATTATGTTACATATTATACATGAGTATGTATTTATTTAGTTGCAACCCTTAAAGTCGTATTTTAATCAGGCACACGAACCTTAGGAACTTCACATAGCCGCCATACAACAATATAACATGTCATCATCATAATGGAACACGTCATCCACCTAACTTGGCTCATAATGCAGTGTAATCACTTAGTTCGCATAAAGCCTCGTCACGCCAGTCTAAATCGAATAAATAATAGAGATGTACCCGAATCGATAACCACTATCGTTAATCGACTATTTTTCATGACAATACCCGGTTTTGTTAGGATTTACGAGTGTGTTAAATGATCCGTGCGAAACAGCTTCATTTCGACGTGGCCTAGTTATTTCAACAGTTCAATTATATATCAAATTGTAATACAATATTGGCCTCATCATGAATATGTTTGCGAATAAAATAGGTGTACTGACATGAATTTTTCAGTTGACTGACTCGATCACGGAAAAGCAATTATAAGTAATTAAAATGTTCTGAAAACTTTATGAAATTGTAAATATATTAACTTTTCGCGCGTTAAATAAAAGTAGATTATAAGCCGATGTTTTATTCGACATACCTACTACATTATTTACAAATATAACTTTAACGATTTTAAAGCTTTTATTAATTTGTAATCTGTCTAAACGACAAAATTCCTTTGACGAAACTTTGTACACACCCACACACACTTACTTTTATGTATATCTGTAATTTATTGGGGCCATGGGGTACCTAACAAAGGAATTCTATTATATCATTGACTAATTTGTTTCCAATCATTAAAAAACCCTACGACAATTAAAGTAAAAATACACATTGCATAAAAAGTATTTCCTTATTCGCATAATTCGTATTACTAGTCCACACACCGCAACCCTAGCATATCACACAATGGCCCCCGGCGCTCGAACACACATTGAGTGCAATTGCCCAAGTCAAATTATCTGAATGTATACAAGAATGCTTTATTAAACGAGGCATATAGTCGGCTTAATAACTCTGTGGTGCCGTTTATATGTCAGTTTACAGCCTTGAACATGCTCTCGACATACTCAACGCTCATTTTGATCGCAATTTACATACTAGCCTTTGCGGAACAGAAGGTTCTGCCAGTGATGTTACTCCTACTGAGTGCGAACACTTAAATAATGTAAAACTAATTAACAACTACGAGGCTTCTCTAGCGAAAAGGTATGCGACTTTTTAATTTTGTCGCGTGTTCTGGATTTCTCTGTATAAAAATCTCATTTCGACGTCATAAAAAGAACTTACACTCTGCGTTTCAGGATTTTTCAGATCACTTTTATTCAGACAAGTCTGGGCGTCGAGGTGTCAGTCATAATAATTTGAAAATAGATCTTGCTTTCGTAGCAGACTTGTTGCTACGCCGCCTACGAGGGTCTACGAGAAACCGTACGCGTTTAATCGTAGACGTTTGCTGACGTCACAATTTATCTAGCTAATAGGTACATTATTCGCGGTGTGTAGCAAGTAATATGCTTTTAAAGCGACGTGACTAATTGCTGAAATTAAGCACATATATGTGTTACTAAGGAATTTATGTGAAAAGGGTATTTAGTCTGTCTATATAGCTTATGGTTAATGTGATACAGATGTATTTACGTCAATCTCTTTAAAATACTACTCAACGACTTAATTAACAACCACAATAGCACTGTCGGTTCAATACATTTACAAAATTGACGACCTCATCGGGTCTTATTAATATGAAATCGAAGTCCTACCAAATACAAAATCAGTCGCAACAGTAACAATACGACGCAGAACTCATCAAATCAAAAATGTCATATTTCCCGAACAAAAGTTAATTGAATCGGAATGAACAACAGGGACTGGCCACATTTTCTGATGAAGCGAATAGTTTTCACCATTCATTATCGGAATGCCTTCGGGCTCCGTCGAATGCAACGAAAAAGAGTTTCATTAGCTGAAAAGCCAATGCTGCACGTTTCTTTGTTAGAAAAAAGAAAGAAAAACGACGAAAAATACGCGTTCCACTTTCCTTTCTTGTGTGGAATGGATGGCGGGAAAGGGTTGAGACATAATGAAGAGACATGCAACTGCGGGCTGAGATTGTCTCATACGAGTACATGTTCCATCCAGTGATATTTTCCTTGTAAATTTTAGTTTTGTATATATTTTTGGGAACACGCTGTTTTTTTTAAAGAAAAATGAGGTCGCAGAAATAATTAAATGAAATGTTGGTATTTTTGTGTATAGTACCCGAGCATCGTATACACAAATTATTTACTTAATTAAAAAATTCTTCCAACATTCTACAGAGTATATAACTGAAAAGTTAATTATAAACATTAATATTTGTTTTTAATCTGTGTGTTTATTATAGATTTTATGTAATGCCCTATATCTCTTCACATTGACTAAATAATCCTACTGTTTATATAAATGTGAAAGTTTGTGAAGATGTTTAGATGTTTGTTACTCAACCACGCGTAAACCGTTGAACAGATTTGTATGAAAATTAGCACATAGATAGACCATTTTCTTGATTAACACATAGGATACTTTTTATCGCGATATTCCCACGCGATCGAAACTTAAGCGGGTAAAACCGCGGGGCGCTGCTAGTTAATTATATTTACATACTGTATGGTGGGACCCTGGTGATATGCTATACAGGTATTCCCAGTGTAGACACCAGTCTCTCACAAACTAGTTTGTGAAGAGGAAAAAAAATATTTGAATTTGAATTAATTTACCATGATTGAATATCTCGAACAGGAACTAAAAACCCAAAAATATACCTATTATCCGTATCAGTCACCCGCACTCTCGAAACATACAAAATTCAAATTAATTTCGTTTTTAAATGAAACATTTTCTGTGTCCCTAGCTATGAATATACACATGATTACAATAAAATTTGCACATATTTCACTGGGAATCTTTTTTCTTTCATCAGCTAAAAGGTCCGGCGGCCGGCACATTGACTATGTATGACTATTTACCCCTACGAAATAGCTGGGATGAATATTATCCACGCACTCTGTATATGAGATGACGGATTTTATTTCGATTTGTTTTGTTTATTTTCCAACTAACTTCTGGCCACGATTTCCGCGTAAAATTTCGGTCCGGTCCGCGTAAAATTTCGGCCCCCGACAAACCGCGTCGCATCCCATCGCCCGCTCGCGCTTTTACTTCATTTTCACTTATCGTACTTTCTGATTGTTTTTGATTTTGCACGGCTCCTAAAGGTTGTAGCTTGATGTTATGAATAGCCTTTAATCTTCCCCAAGAATTGAATAAGAATTTTTATCCGACTGCTAGTTCTAGAGATTAGCACGTTCAAACAAACAAACAAATTTTAAACTTTATTATTAGTATAGACAGAAAAACATTCAGGCTTTACATGATTTTTCAAGCAACATATATTTTACATGGACGTAGTAAATACAGGATGGATTTTTGAGATTAAGAAAGATCGATTGGCATAAAGAAAAGTTGTGTGGAAATCTGTTGTCATGGTATGGACATCCGTACTCAAAACATGTTGCGCCGACCCCAAGAAGTTTGCGGTAACTACTGTACGAAAAATATCAAATAACTGCATGAAATTTTTCAAAGAAAACTATTTTGTGAGCAGACAAGTAATATCCTGCGTCGTTAACGAATAAAAACGAAGAAACGAACCGTTTTTCTCTCAAAGCGAAAACACATATTTAACGTAACAAGCTCCATTACAGAGACCGGCACACGCCGCAAAAACGTGGCAAAGTTCGACAAAGATAGTGTCATTACCATCAATGGAGGCATTCTGGCAAGCTTTGTATACCCCTCACGACCACCACTCGGCGGGGTAAGCAGACAAAAGAATCTCGTGAACAATACTCGGGACAATGAATCTGTACAGGTTCGTTTTCCCGGCTTCTTGTCTGCCTACTAGTGATGTTAATAGGTCAGCCCTGAATAGTAAGGCAATTAGCCCATACTATTATTTGATGGCCTAGAAACCTTTAAGGGTCATTCACGTTAGTGAATGTGTAAAAAGCCGTTAGCATGTTCTGCATAACGACGGCTTACTAATAAACTAAGCTAACGTTAGCTCAGCCATTTATGCAAAGAATTACTTGATTATTCCAACAATTTTATTAAAAACTTCGCTGTGACTTTAAATAAAATCCGACACTCCAAAAAAGTTTATCTAAAACCAACATCTAATCTTGAAAACTTTATTCATAAAACTTGAAACTTTTAGAGATATATCTTAAATACTCTCTTAAGGGTTTGAAGACCTCGTTCGAAAAGAATAAAAAATGAGCATCAACTGATCATAAAACGGAATATTTTGGTGACTGCGC
The DNA here is from genome assembly GCA_927399505.1 of Luperina testacea. Classification (NCBI taxonomy): domain Eukaryota; kingdom Metazoa; phylum Arthropoda; class Insecta; order Lepidoptera; family Noctuidae; genus Luperina; species Luperina testacea. The sequence goes on along the minus strand of OV656768.1, from coordinate 6,696,792 downwards.
ACATATACTAAGTCACTTAAAACGACCTTTTGACTCTCCCACAAAAAATACCAAAATTAATCCACATTTTGATCAACACTTCTTAGTCAGAATATTTTTCATTCTACCCGAGCTATGAGCAATGGTGGCCCAGTGGTTACGGTCCCGTCTAACGAGTCGTAGGCCGTGGGTTCGAGCCCCAGTAACCGCTTTACTTTGTGTAAATAATTTCATCATCACTGCTCTCAAAACGGTAAAAGAAAACATCAATCAAACAGATGAGAAAACCGGTTTGTCCTAGAACCAAAAAGAAGACATGACATGTGACATCTACCAAAACGCACTGGGCCTACGTGGTAGATTACAGCCCACTCCCTCTCGAGGAGAGAAGGCCTGTATCCCAGCAGTGGCAACATTATAAACTAATTAAGAACTTTGCACTCTCCCACAAAAAATAATCCACATTTTGATCATCACTCTTTAGTCAGAGCATTTACCATATTACCTGAGCTGTTTGAACCGACAATTCAACCCACATTAAGTCCATTTAGCTAGCTGTATCAACCCTGAGGTAGATAAAGCACTAGTTAGCCTGCGAAGCCAGACGAGTTAGCCAATCCGACAGCGGCAGCGTGTTTGCGTAAGCCAACCCGACGTGCCCACGGTACGCCGATATACGAGTATATCGGATACGGTGCCTCGTTTACTTTCTACCTAACTACACAATGTTTACATGGATAAAGGTTTGAAAATCTTTTTATTCCACGTGAAACGACTGGCGATAAAAGGATTACCTTTTAAAGGTGGCTACTCAAAATAGAATCCAAATTAATTACATCAAGCTTGTATTTTATATAGCCGTAGTAGCAGTTCAGTTTATTTGCCAAAATCACAGGCTAGTTTGAAAGTGGCTCCATAAACTCATTTTGTGACTCATCAATAATCTCATTAGTGATGTTCTAGTTTATGTAACAATCGAATGGGGGTATTTTTTCAATAACTAGAGTGATTACTTTTTCCAAGAAAAAACGTAAAGCTTACCTTGTAATCGAGTTTCTTTAAGGTTTCAAGGAAAACTGATTTAAAAACCCAATCAAAAAAAGGGTTAGCAATTCGGTTTCCGAAAAATGTAACTTACCGAACGGAGGCCCGTGGAAACCGACGCTCCTTGTAGAACAAAAAAACCAATTTCCTACTACCATTTTCCTGTCCCAATTTTCTAATAATGATCCCCGTAAGTACTGACCAGGGGGCCTAAAAAGTTTGGCAGGATCATAAAAGGATAACATTATGAATCATAACACAGCAAAGACAGTTCATGTTTTTCTTTTTTTCGCTGCACTACGTAGGTATAATCAAAGATATCGGGATTGGATTGGATTGATTGGTATTTTAGCACAGACAAAAAAAAAATCGGTTGTCTGTAAAGTCGGTTTACTGACGATAGTTGAACGTGACAACGTCATAAAAAAATACTGATAGAATAGTTGCATTGCATTTGTTAATATTCGCTTGCACTTCAAGCCGCCATGGAACGCCTCCACGCTACAGAGCGAGGCCGCGAGGTAACGCTACATGAGTCATGTTTTTTCGTGAGTGCAGCCAGCTTCATCGATTTATTAGACGTTGTCACATCAATAACTGAAAAATCCTTCACCAATGGGATTTGATACGATTAACTTAACAGTTAACTATCCATTATGATTCATAATGTTATCCTTTTATGATTCTGCCAAAGTGGCCTTTTTAGGCCCCCAGTTATTCGTACTACTAAATAATCTGCTACCACATAACCTTTTACCCATTAACTCGACCTTTTCCTAAGCCCCTTTACAATGATCTCCGAGCAGTATAATGCTCATTATCTGCCACATATCACAGAGTCTTTTATGCCCCATACGAATCAATACTTTATTTTTAAAGCGTCCGAAATTACCGTAGTAGTGCCGGGGGCAGGCAATATCGAGAATCGAGCATTTCACGGTCGGTAAGTTCAGCCTCAACCATAGAGTATTTTATCCCCCATACGAATCCACCACTGCAAATACTCTGATGAGTTACATTACTAACTAATGGGAACTCCTTTACGGCGTTTGCAGCATTTTTCCGCATTATCCGTTAGTACGAGGATTTTTTTCCGATTTTATTAAGTTACATTACCCCCAAAACGCTGCGAAGTGGGGGCCAAATGTACCCAATTTGCAGTAATGTAGGATATTTTACGGCACAGGTGAAAAGCAAAATGAAGCTTATTTAGATTCCCGTTGGGTACATTAGCTTTGTTGTGGGAATAGAATGGTAGTGAGTGCCCTTTAAATATATTTCTGCTATTTCGTATTTTTAGTTTCGGGTTACATTTGTGTGATAGAATTCTCCGATTTAGACTACGTACAAATGATATCCTCAATATGTATTTTAATGGTAAATTATATAAAACTCATGGTCTAGTGGTCGCAAGCGCTACTGCTGAGCATGATGAGGTTCTGGTTCCATTCCCGAGTCGGCCAAAGTGTTTTTGCGTTTTTTCATCTGCAACTTCTCAGTCTGGATTTGTGCCCGATTGACTTAAATATAACTGGCAGAATGGACGTGTACTATAGGTGCACTTCTGCCTTACATCTGGAATAAAGGCGTGATGATAATATGTTTATGTTATAACTTACCATTTTCCAATACACAACGTCCCTAAACACATCATAAAGGGGTTAAAACACGCACATCAACAAATAAACAATATGCAAAGATAAGAAATTTATTCCACAAAATTACCCCCATACGTAAAATATTACCTATCAATAACAGCCATACATAACTCAGTATGGGGAAAAGTCATATCTCCCAACAAAATATATTAGGTATAGGTGTTTATCTGTAGGACGGTCGTAATATATTACCGGTGAACTACCATGGGTACTTGGGTATCGGGGGTTGCCAATAATCGGTCCCTTGAGAGGACCTGTCGTTTCAACCCGAGAGGCTCTTTTTTCCACTCACAAAACGTTTTTCTGAACAGGAATTCTCTAGAGAATAGAAATTCTCTAGAAATTCTCGTTTTGTTTTCTTTTCTTGTATGTTTTGTTTTGGAATAGCGCATGCCTGCTGCTGGTTGAGAACTATTCAATGTGTACCCGAATACAATAAGGAGGTAAATTAATAGTCAGATTTTACAATGACAATGTGATGGAGAGGAGGCCTGTGTCCCAGCAGTGGGAACATTATAGGCTGATGATGATGATGATGTGATGTAAAATAATAATCTATATAAAAAACAAAGTCGGGTTAGTTACACCATTTATAACTCAAGAACGGCTGGAACGATTTTTATGATCTTTGTTTTGTTGGAATTGTCTCCGCCCCGAATAGCAGAATAACTATTAAAACATCGAAAAAAAAAAGATATTAATTCATTTTCTCATACATTTTGTATGGAACGTTTTTTTGCGTGATATCTTACAAAGTACAAATAAGTTTTTAATACCTACCTAATTTGTGTATTTACTACAAATGATATACCAATAATGTAATAATTGATACGGTAAGTATGCCATTCTCAATTTCACGGAAATGAAATAAATTGTGAATTTATTTACTGAATACTTCAAGCACATAAATGTACAGAGGCGGAATTAATGCCATAGGCATTTACTACCAGTCAACCTTTTGTGTTTTTTGTGAATTGAAATGTATTTATATTATGCAGGCTGTTTATAAATTAATCCTCTTGTTCAACTTTCCACGAAACGAACACAAGTTTTAATTACACACGATGCTACTAATGTTCATATACTGAAAATAATTCTGTATGTTGTAACAAAAGCTCTCTTTAAACGCCAATGAACATGATTCTCACACAATACTGTGAACTAAATCGCGTTTCCAGTTCTATAAATTTAATGTGTCCTAGTTATTTAACTTTTGTTCCATTGTACCAGCGGACTAACGAAACTTATAATAATTTTCGTATTCATAACATTTTCGATTCGGTGATTTTAGCATCATTTTCTACCTGTCCAACCGTAGCACGATCATTTTGCAGATTAGTATAATAATGTAGTAGTAGTTCAGTAATCTTTGTATTTTAACATACATACTTACAGTACCCGGCGATAAATATTGCACATCGACCTTGGGAAAGAGAAAATCGGCTAATTTCGGCTTCGTAGACCGTTATCTCTGTCGCACGAAATACAAACAGTCCGGTATCTATTAGGAGCTGTTAAAACAATTATGATTTGCTTCTTTTGGTAATTATTTTTATTCTTTGTATAAAATACAAAAAAGGTAAAGGTCGATGTGCAATATTTATCGCCGGGTACTATACAATACTATTTGCTTATTTAGAAACTAAGCAAGTATAAAGTTAACCTTTATATTTGATTACTTGATTTGACAAATCTATGGAAACAGACAACATGGACCATTTTTTCGACGCAAGTATTTCATCGAGTTTTGTTAGTAACGTTACGTTGTTAGTAACGTTACGTAGTAGGAGGTACAGCGAAAATGATCCGTTAAAAAAATGAGTATCAATCAAATCAGTACGTCCAATGTCCCTATATTCGGCATCTGTCCCAAGAGATGTCGTGAGACGCTGACACTGTCAATCTCGGTCTCAAGCATTTTATCGCCGAACATAAAATTTTTACTATTCCATCTTTGAATCGGAAAATAGTTAGACGTCGCTGTTTCTGATGAGTAATATTAAGTATTTATCAGTAAGATTTATGTTCAAATTATAATAGAAAACAAGGCGAATAAATCTGTCACCTATAAAATGACCATATCTTATATCTCATCAATAAACACGATTCTACGAGCACTTTAGAAACAGCTTTATAACATGCAAGCTTTTGATAAATAACAATGTCACGACAAAACGAACTGAAAGTTCAATTAAATGACAAAAATTATATTTAAATAACAACAGACCCGGAAATTAAACCAAGTAACCAGACACGCCATTTTACCTGCTAGTCCACGGAAATCAGAAACTGACTCCAAATTCAAATGAACCAGTTAGCTCAAAGCTAGTTATACAGGGCTATTTGTTTTGCTTATTCCGTCCCTGTAGAGGGGAGATAAGACGAGCTCCTATTTCATTGTAATAGTATGATGACGCCCCAGGGTGTTCGCTTGGGGAGATTGGGGAGTTTGGATGCACAACGCTCTGTAATAAAGTCTTTGAAATCGCACCAAACTACGCCGAGTGTGGATAATGGCACTTGAATTGCATTTGTTTCTTGATTCTGGGGGCTTTAAAGCAATTAACCGGAGGGAGATAGCGGGATGTGCTATCGTGTCGGTATGCGGGGAAATGTTCATAATTTAATGCACTAGTGAGAATTGAGAAACAAACGATACATTATTAAGAAACCTAAAAATCGAATCTAATTATATTAGGAAAACTACAGCTTTTTAGTTCGAACGACACCGAAAATGGAATACCTCTATAACATCTCAAACACATTTTCTATTTCACACACAATTTTCCCCAGAACACTGTGAATGTGATATGTATCTTAAATGCGTTATCTTCTTCGGACCAGTCCCGACACTGCGAGTCCCATAATATCTTGTGTCCCGACGACACTGCGAGCCCATAATATCTCGTAAAAACCGGAATATGTTTACACGTTTATGACTTCTCACTTCGGGCATTTGAACCTTTACTTTTGTCGTGAGTTCATGGTCCGTGTGGATGTAAACGAGACTGACTTTTAAGAGCCCCTTTTGTCTTCTTTTGTAAGATTATTTTCTCACAACAAACTTTGTGAGTCATCAAATATGGTCTAGCCAGCAGTCAGCAGATTTCAGTCGAATGTTAATGCTGTTTATATACAATAGATTTTATGTCGAAAACTATCATAGGTCTAATTATTTTGTAAATAAGCTCAAGCTACGATATTCAAATAAATCATCCAAAATTATTTCACGTTTACCAATAGCTAAAAGAGTTTCAATAAACGCCAACCCTAATAAATCCGGATTGATGGTAACCCTAGATACGACGCAATATCGTAGATTCGTAGTGGCAATAGAAAATTTATAAAGCATTGTTACCCTACGCACGCAGACGACCAAGGACATACTAAAAAAATATGGTCACAATAAAAAATTTGTACCAGAAACATTTACCAATGTCGGGACAACCCTAGTTTTGGTTATTTGCGTAAGACCGTAAGTCTTAGGACGTTTCTAAGAAAACGCAGAATTAACCTTCATAACCCAACATAACAATACCATTTATAACAAAGAAAAGCATGAACTTTTAACAAATAAAAGTGGTCCTCCTCCTTTGTGAAGCGGGCGTAAAAGAATTCCTGTGATCAGTCAGCGAATTGTTTAAACTTCGTTCCTTTAATTATAACAGAAAGGAATACTTGGAAAACTTCTGTCTTCGACAACTCCTTACCTGGAACAATGGAAATTAATATCATTATAATTTTGGCACCTTTCATACACACACACACACATAATATTATTATAGACAAATAGATAGAATATAACAGCCGCACTGGTTAATCGAACAGGTTAAGCTACACTTGCCACGGTCGATCCGTGGATGGGTGACCATCTTTACATACCCAGACGCCTCCGTGCCTCGAAAAGCACGTTAAGCCTTTGTTCCCGGCTGTCATTCGTGGATCTTTGACAGTCGTTACGGGTCATCAGAAGCCCGAAAGTCTGACAACCAGTCTTACCAAGGGGTATCAAATTACCCAGTAACTGGTTGTGGAGGTCAGATAAGTAGTCGCTCCATGTAAAATACTGGTATTCAGCTGCATCCAGTTAGACTGGAAGCCAACCCCAACATAGTTGGGAAAAGGCTACGCAGATGATGAGATAGATAGAATAGGGGCATAGGTATTAGTAAAACTAAATGTTCCCTTGTCTTTCACCCACAATGAATCAATCTATGGGTAAAGTGTAAAGACAGCATTAGCATGACCCGGGCAGTGCCTGCAATGTTTATTGAAATCATTCCAGGTCAGCAGAAGTACCACTACTGAATTTAAATTATTGATTTAAGGGGAAAGCGCTAAGGTAGCCCGCGAAATTCAAATTTCCTTAGGTTTTTCGCAATTTGCTGGTCAGTATTAAGTTGTATGTCGATTAAAATATGATTCGCGACCGTAAAAAATATGTATTTACAGAATTATAATCATTAAAGTCATCAACACAACTCTCTAAGACCGCCTAACTGCAAAGAATGATGATTTCATGAAACAGTTATTCTTTGGAGTTACGTGGTCTTAGAGAGTTGTGTTAATGACTTTAATGATTATAATTCTATAAACACATATTTCTTACGGCCGCGATTCATATATTAATCAACGTACAACTTAATACTGACCAGTGAATTGCAAAAAACGTAAAAAAAATTGAATTTCGCGGGCTACCCTGGCGCTTTCGCCTTATGTTTTGATCCATTACAAAAGAAATACAGCGGGATAATTACGTAACACACTTACAGGAGCAATAGGTTCCATTTTGACAGTTCAACAACATTCATTGCGTCATTAACGTAGTTGAACAGACGCATGTTTCGAGCATATCAATCAATGGATTAGCAATAAATAACCTTCAAAATGAAATAGATTGTAATTGAAAGTGTGTTACGCAATCAGGGTGCCGGTTACAGTTGATTAATAGGCTGAATAATGATATGTATTTATTAAACCTCATTGGGGCGACCTCCCCGAACTTAGAAAGTAACGGAACAGGGGGCCTAAAAAGGATACTTTGGCAGAATCATAAAAGGATAACATTATGAATCATAATGGACAGTTAACTGTTAAGTTAATCGTATCAAATCCCATTGGTGAAGGATTTTTCAGTTATTTTTTTTATCTGTGCTAAAATACCATTCAATCCAATCCAAATCCAATCCCAATCTCTTTGATTATACCTATGTAGTGTCTTCTTGTCTAGTCTTCACCATATTATGATTCATAATGTTATCCTTATATGATTCTGCCAAAGTGGCCTTTTTAGGCCTCCAGATACATTTAACATCAGACATCTTCAAGTATTGAGCCATTACAAAAGACCATTTATAACGGTCACAGTTGAGTAATCTGTCCTTTTACTCAACAATACTCTAAAACCTATTCCATTCTACCCATAACTCACAAAACATACATAATACTTGAACTTTCCAAATTACATAATTGCCTAAAACGAACAGCCATCGATAATCTAACTCATAAACACGCTAAGGTAACCGGATATCGCGTGACGTCAGACCCTGGTCGACTATATTTGTCAGAATTCTAGAAGGCGCCATAATACACATTTTCCACTGAAATTCAGATTTTGAGAGAAGTAGGTAGTACGTGGAGCTTGATAAATTACGGTGTGATAAACGAGGTTCAAAGTTTAGTCGTGTATTCGGAGCTAAGTGCCTTTTCTAAGGCGACGACGCGACGTAAGTAAAGACTTTTTGGAGATGGAAGTATTATGTTTTACCTTCTAAAGGAAATTTCTAATCTAGTAATGACTATAGTGACAAGTGAGACTGATGATTTTGCCTATCCTTTTAAGAAGATTCTTAAATTCTTGCAATTATGACACCTATATGTGGGGAGGAAATGGTTTATACAGTAAAGGTCAGTCAGCACTACCTCCTGAAAAGTCAACAGTGAAAGAAAGAAAAAAAATTGGTTTATTTGTCACAGAAACACGTCTATACAAAAAGGTAATTAGGTAACTCGAATAATAAAAAAATAAATAAAAACAAAATAGATAATAAATAATAATCACGAGCACAAAACAGAAGAGTTATTGTTTCATTAATCATATTAAGTTTTTAATGATAAAATATGATATAGATTACTTTGTTTGACTACAAGCGTTTAAATCCTATTGATTAATTGACTGCCGAGTTGCTTATCTGACGAGACGCGCATCTGTCAAGTTGCGTGTTTGTCGAGCTGCGTCTTTGACGTGGTGCAAATCTGACGAGATGCGTTTCTGTCAACATGTGTTTTCTGGCGAAATGCGTATTTGACCACTTGCGTTTCTGACGACATGCAAGTAATTCAAATATTCGGCACCTGCACGTCAAAACTGTGACAAGAAGGTTTCCATTCAGCATGATGCTGTGCGATAGGGACCTACAACACAGCGTTGATTTTCAGTGGTTACCCGAAAAGTATATACGGAAACCAAGTCAGGTTTAATAATCATCATCATCTAGACTTTTCCCAACTATTTTGGGGTCGGCTTCCAGTCTAACCGGATGCAGCTGAATAACCAAGTCAGGTTTAATTGCCGGCACGGTTGGCACAGTGGTTAGGCGATTGACTGCTGTGCTACGTGTCGCGGGTTCGATTCCTGCACGGAACAAATATTTGTATGACCTACAAGGCTACAAGTAGTTGTTCCGGGTCTGACTGTTTGTGTGTGTGAGTTTAAATGTTTGTAAACGCACCCACAGAAATTCCTAGTGTGGGGCAAAGTTTAAAAAAAATGGTATATACTATTGGTACAATTCAAACAAAGTTTTATACGCTTGCTGGTGCAGTCTTTTTCTATTCAGCAATTTTGAGCTAAGTGGACCCCAACAAAAGCACGAGAAAACGCTAAACAAACTAAGTTTAAACTTATTAGATTTATGTAAAAATATTCATATGTCACACACAGTATAAGCAATCTTCACTCAACTGTAATGCCTTATTCAGTCTTATTCCTATTCACATAATCCCGTTACAGAACATTTTACGTTGTAAAACTCTTAGAACGCGAAGATCCGCAAAATACTTTATAATACGACCGAATTGCAAAGACATCTGAAGATACCTGAACATGTGGAAAAGCAAAACATTACCCGGTGCTTTTTAAATTGGCCGTTTGGAGCCAAAAACCATGCGACTGCGTAATCTTTTTCGAATTGCCAGCGGAATGAATATATGTAGCGAGAATTTCGTTTTGCTCTAAATTTTAGAGCGAATTTTTTGCTCGTGCTTTTTCGAAGGTAACTTTTAAGTAGTTGCTACGGCGTAGCACTCGTAGCGCTCGTAGCAAGTATTTTTTTCTTGTTTCTTTTAGTTAATTAAAATTAAACAAAATCATTGTTCAATGTTCTTTCTTTGATAAAGTACGGAGTAATTCCTTTACGTAACTCCTTTTCCCATTTTTAGAGTGTTGTGTTATTCAGTGTTTAATTAAAATACTTAGACTAAGTAGTGTCGGTGACCATTTCCCAAGTAACATTTTAGGTTCTAGAAAGGTTTTGAAAAGGTTCTAGAACCTTTCAAAACCTTTTCAAAACCTTTCTAGAACCTAAAATGTTACTTGGGTTAGAAGATCAGTTCACTAGCAAAACTAAACCGTCCCATGCTCAATTTTATCCAAACCTTTTCCAACAGCATCATGTCACCGTAATCATCTCAAAAACCTGTCTTACCGAAACCTTTGAAACTAAAACTTCTACCTTACAAGTTAACAAATCATTTCAGAGCACCGCCAGGCGCGGGCGGGCGAGTTTGCATAGGATATTCGACTTGGTCGTGTTACGTAGGTGTTTTTATTCATTTTTCCCTGTGAAGTTGATACCTTGCCCCCTCTCCTTCGTTCCCCTCCCCCTTTGTTATGACAGAATGCCCGGCGGGAACCCGCTGCTGCCTCGAGATTATAACTTTTTCTTGAAAACGAAGTTACATTTTATACGGCCCATTAATAAGCCGGGATTTCATTCTCAGTATACTGAAAGCATTATTCTTTGTTAATTTAAATCGCCTATTTATCGTGTTTATTTCGTGTAATGGAATTTGAAAGGGAAACGTTGGAATTTTCTTTTTAGTTGAGCGCATTCGTTACGGTTTGAGGTAAGTAATTTAGTGGTTTGGTACGTAAAAGAAAGAAAGAAAGATAGATTGTTTATTCTGCACAAACAAAATGCACATTAAACATTAATAAAGACATAAAATATACACATACAACGTAGTCAAAAGCATCGTACGTAGCCCCTTTAAAAATATGTGTCAAGTAAGCAAGCAAGCAAGTATGTTACGAGGTTTCGTTGAGAATTCAAGTATGAATTTCTAAATACATAATATAAAAGTTACTAAGCTAGTATGAAGAGCGTTTACGCCGTACGGCATTTCATACAATCTGTCAAGCTCTTATTTTTCGAAATGCATTCACCGATTTTAATGAAATAAAAAAAGATAACTGGAAACCTTTGTTTCTATGGATAATTTAAAATCGGTCTAATTTGGCTGTAATACTATTTTTCGAAAATGTTCTCGACTAACTTTTTAGACCTTTGTATCCCGCTTATGCGTATGAAGTTTAACTAAAATCGGTTCATTTATTTCGGTGAAAATAAGGTCTTGAAAGTTTGTATGAAATGCCGTACGGCGTAAACGCTCATAAGATTGAGTTGTCCAAGCATAAGATTTATTCACTATAAATCTCTCATTACGAGCAACGTAGAGAACTGGAATGCACTACAGCACGTAAACTGATGTAACATTTTTGTAAAATAAATGGGCTGTTCACAGTGCATATTTCCAGAATATATAATACAGTTAATATGAGGAGGACTACAATCAATTAATTTTTTTTGGAAATTTTGCAGTCCAGAAACGCCTTTTATGTTCCTATTTGAAATACATTATTTGGCTTTACATTGAACTAAATAGTGCTTAAACACACATTTTAAAGAGACTGCTAAAAAGACAACGTAACTAAATAAATAACAAATTTATTTCACAAACAGTAATTCTATAAGAACAAAATCTTTTAAAACAACTTGCATCCACAATCGCAAAGCGCTTACTCACCGTAAAGAATAAGCGTGAAATAAGCTTTGAAAGGCTAAACCGTAAGGGGGGAGGGGGGGGGGCTTTTAGTAAGCCATGGTAAAGAGATCGCCGCTTCTTGGGATTCTCCTTTTATTTTTATCTGTTTGTTTCTTGACATTTGGTTCTATTTCTGTCACATTAAAGAGGAGGAAGTTTTAAGAAATCTGATTGTCACGTCACCAGTCAGATTTACTCATTTATTTTGTCGTTTTTGTTTGAATATTTCATTTTACTGATATAGCTCTCGTCTACTCAAGCAAAATAAATTTTAATTTATTCAACGTGTAAGTTTTCTGCAAAATTTAAGATGTGACCAAGAAAGCGTCACCTCTCTCTCAGTAATTAAACACTGACTTTATATCAGCATCAGCTTTCTACTCTGTTCGTTTTTATTAATTGGAGAGCGCACTATACAGAACCACTATATTACGATTCACCCCATCGTGACAATATAGGTACGACCTATATGCTACCAGCCTCCATCGTTTACTTGCTTATTTTAATGATGTTAATACAATACAGACACATAATAATATTTGTAAAGGACGATGTCTGTGGTCTTTCATAGCATGAAAGTATTTTCCTTGTACTACAATACTTCTTTCTCAAAAGCTTTAACATAGTCTACCACTACACAAAGCATCCCACCGAACACATAATGCAACATTTGCACATTTGCACAGTATCCGTCTGTGTGCAATACCGACTACGTGCAATATCCAGAATCCGTCTGTGTGCAGTGTGCCCACTACCAATAATGTGCAATATCATATTAATATGGCGGCCCGACCACAACCGCTGCGGTGACGTGCGCACTTCGTACACTATACATTTGCATGCTATACATTTGTGCACTAATGTATACATTGTTGTGTTTGGTCTTTGGTGCATAGTGTGTGTATATTCGGGGAAATGTTGTAACAAAATCTGTGTTTATGTAAGTGTTTGTATTTGAAGGTACGAAAACCTTCATTTTCAATTGGACAGTGATTTAGAAATGATTTAACTAACAAACTTAATTAGAAGTGAAATAATGAGCCTTTAATTTTTAAAATTTAGCAATATACATCATAAAAATTTCAATTAAAAATTAAATATTTGTATAAATTTAAGTGAAAGCTTATCCCTTAAAATATAAGTCTATTTTATAATTAAAAAACTATAAAATATTTTTTTCAGGCAACAAAAACATTAATTTTCAGTTTTTCAGTGATTTAGAAATGATTGAACAATCAAACTGAATTAGAAGTGTATTAATGAACTTTTATCTAATATCAACACCGAAATTAGGCCATGATTAATTCCATACCGTTGAAGTAAGTACGTTAAGTTCTTAAACAAAACCTTTGGTATATAAATTGACATTTCACGCTGACCTTTTGAGCAAAGTTAGCACAATGTACTTTAGTCTAGCTCTGAGTTAGGCAATTCACTTTAAAGTTCAGTCGACGAACTATATCCATTCCCGCCCCGGCTAAATTACTATCAGAGTTTTATATTCCTCTGTTCCACAACACCCGACGGTAGATATGGGTATGAAACATCGTTTGTCCTCTGAAAAGCGTCACACTGTTATATAAATTCGATCAGGCCCGCCTATTCCAGGCATATGCGATAAAAAACATTAGCATACCTACTTGCGATACAGACTTCGGTCATATTTTATGTTCAAATAACAAAAAGCACGCGTCGCGGCCAAACTTTAACATACAACCTTGTAAAAAAATATCGGTCGGGCAAATGTCAACTTTATGTTCTAAACAGCTACGCCTGAACAAGTAGCTGAGTAACCTTCTGTTTTACGCGTTAAACAAAACACAACCCTAATGACGTGTTGCTGAAGTTTAGTTTTTATTAGCCTCACAACAGTATCGAACGTGATAGATTACAAATTGTTTCATTATGTGCCTAATTACAGTAGCTGAAGGTAGCTTTTACTTTACGCGTCTATGAAGGGAGGGTGTCAGTGTAAATTGGCTCTCATTGCTTTGTTGTTAAAGTAGTGAATAGTGTGTATCGTTGATGTACGCTCGTCTGCCACGGGGTGGGTGCCCCCGTGCGCCCTGCGGCGGCCCCCGTAAGGTCAAATGCAAACTCTATACCTTTACCCTCTGAAGGGAAACAGCTATTACGCCATTTTATTGGCTTAGATAAGAGCTGTTCTTGGTAATTGTGTACACAAATGAAGAGCTTTTGTGATTATGTTATAAACATGTTTACGATGGGCAATCACGACGACGCGACGCTCCGAAAAAATTACTTTCACTAAAAATTAGCAAAATTATGATACGTATTTGTCTCGTATGAATATACTTATTACGTTGTAATTTGGTTGTATAAACACTAAATTAGTAGGTATCTACTTACTAGGTAAGTATAAGTAATCAGTCTAGTGCTTACTACATTATTACAACTAACTACTTTAAATGGATTAAAAATTAGGTAAGTAAGTACTTGAAAAATACCAAAGGTCTAGCCGAAACTTGCAACAATATGTCCCCAAGACCCATTTTCTACCGACAGCATCATTGAATTCGATACGTAAACTAACCTCACTTAATCCATCGAGTACCGTTCCAAGATTATACTCGTATTCAACAAATTACCATAGCTAAACGAGTTGATATAAATCTCAATCCCTTGTAATTTATCTACGGCGCGGTACCTCCACGTCACACGCTATTGCGTAGTCCTAAGCTTTAAAATGACTTGGTTTTTCGTCTCGGGCAAATGTACTGTGATTTTTCTTTGTTCGCTCTGACATCGATGGATGTCAATTCATCGGGAAAACGAAGGAAATGGCCTCTTTTGATAGAAAATTACGGCTTTTTAATGTTGTCGAAGAGGCTGCAGCGGAAAAGTAAAGATGTATTACGAGGAATTGATGTTTTGTTATAAATTATTGATGTTCGGAACATTTAACGACATCACAATAGGGTATCGAGGACTTTTTGAAGATACCATTATAAAGGAATCGGCATGACCTCTTTACGCTTTCTTACATTTGCTTTTCAAATTATGGTTTTCCTTTTACTCCTATAAATAAATTGAGATCGGGACATAAATGTGCATACAAGCGAACGGGAACCAGACACGCCAGCCATTCCGTCTGTTCCCAAGCAATATCTATAATTACAATCTTCGGCCTTTGATCGTGTACAATTTAATGCAAGTAGCGTGCTATCTATCGATCGCGACGTCGGTCCTCTGCGAGACCAAACGCCTGAGTGAATGCTTAGTGGTCTGTGAGCGTCTAAATACCACGTCCTTTACCAAATTACCTACATTCTAGACACAGAATGAACTAAAGACCTGCCGACATAGATATTGATAAATAGGTCTTCTGAGTATCATCATCATCTAGCCTTTTCCCAACTATGTTACGATTTCCAGTCTGAATATCAGTATTTTACATGGAGCCTATCTGACCTCCACAACCCAGCCGGTCGAATCTGTAAAAATCTTACCGTGAAAACTTAGGTGAAGTGAGTTTGTTTTTGGCAGGAATTGACACTATTGACAGCTCACTCCACGCTCACTTCACCTAAGTTTTCACGGCGAGATTTTTACAGAATAGCACCGCAGTTACTAGGTATTACGATGATAATAATTTACCCTTGGTAAGACTGGTTGTCAGACTTTCAGCCTTCTGTCTTCTGAGTATATTACTAGAAAATTAAATAATAGAGATCTTCATTGCCTAAGAAATTTATCTCTCATATTTTATTTACTTTACGCAAAACACCGAAGCAAATATTTCATCGAGAAAAAGGTACAAAATACGAAAATGTTATTACTCATCACTGACACTTTTCTTGGCTGTACAATACTCCATCTATCTCTTTTTTTCGTATAGAACGTTGACATAATGAGCAGGACACGTATAGATAGGTGTGGTTATTGTGATATTGTGCTTGTAGAGTTCGATAAGTTGACATAAAAGCCGCCGACCGCAAAATATCTACTTGAATAGAAGCTATTGGAAAATATTAGAGGTGTTCTCTCGATGCTCAACAAGCTTAAGAGCGTTTACTCAGTACGGCATTTCATACAAACTTTCAAGCTCTTATTTTTCGAAATTAATGAACCGATTTTAATGAAACTTCATACGCATAAGCAGGATACAAAGGTCTAAAAAGTTAGTTAAGAACATTTTCGAAATGTCTTATTTAAAAAAAGATAACTGGAATAATCTCTGTTTCTATGGAAAATTTAAAATCGGTCTAATTTGGCTGTAACAAACACTATTTTTCGAAAATGTCGAATTTTGTGTGTGTTTTTGTGAAATGTGTGTGTGTTTTGTTGTTGTTTTTTTGAATGAATTTTAACTTGATTTATGAACTGTTCGTCTTCTATTAGTTAAATTAAATTTCATTAAAAAACATCCATCGGTTTCTTACTAAACTTCAACTATAGGTATCCGTCGGCCCTGGTTACTAATCTCCTTTGGTGACTGTACATATACATTTAACAGTATATCTTTCTACTGCGGTGGCCTTCCACTGATTGAGCCTTTTGATGTGATAGAAAGCCTCTTTTAATTTAATTTATAACGACAAAAGTTTGGGTTCTGAACAGGGTCAATATATATACATCGGAGTAAACATATTATAATGTTATATATTAGGTACAGCATGTTTATGTAAGAGAAGTTGAAACTTCTCTATCTTGTTCTCAATACTTGTCAATTACAGGATTTTGTAATTTTATTGTATTAGTACCATCTGCCAATTAGCCTAAAATTGTTCGCACCTAAGAGGTAAAGTCTGGAAGTACTGATTCGATCACACAAAATTCATTCAGTGAAAGAAAGCTACACTACTGCCGAGTGCCATTGAATTTATTTATTTTTCTAACACGCAGATAAAGCCGCAGGCAGAAGATAGTACACTATAAAGGCTCCTTCAAACAGGCGCGACACGACACGCGACACAAAGGCATCGCAAGTCGCGCAACAAGCGGTGCCTTTGTATTGCGCGCGATTCGAGTCGCGCGTCGTCGCGCCTGTTTGTACGAGCCTTAAAACAATGACTACCGTGTCTATCGTCAACGAAAAAGAGAATCATATTTGCAATTTTGCACCTCTCTCTTCTAGGAATACAAGCTTGGTCATATCGGAAAAATACAAAACGCAACTCCCTACACTGCATATAAAACGAGATAACGATACCGTTTCCCGAACAATCCTTTCACGCGATGGCTTAAATAAATTGGTCGACGGGTTTCATACCTATTCTATCCTTTCCGGGTACAATACCTATCCCATATGATTTATTTCTGGCTATCCCGCGACCGAAATTGGGGCTAAGTCAAACTTTTCGACCGTCTCTATGACGGATATCGGTTCTTGGTCATTTGCGTTGATCCCGAGACCCTTTAGGGTTTTGTACGGTAAAAATGGAACTCCATAACGAGTTTGTAACTCCTCGATTTGATACGGTTACGGTGAGTTAATATGGGGATATGTTTATTAGATGATTGTTTTGCAAATTAATTTTGGGTATTACAATTATAGGGGTGGAAGATATTTCCATTACCTTTGTCAATACGTAAATTGTCATGGCTATTGTGCGAACGTATTTTCGTCCATTTGGGACGGATTTTTCAATGGTCAAATGGTTTCATGGTTGTTTTATCTAAGCATAAGCATAAAGCATTATCATCCTAAAATGATCCAACTGCTGAGACACAGACCTTCTCTCTTTGAGAGAGAGTTGACTAAAACTGTATATAGTCATTGACTACAATCTACTAGATATGTATCAGTATATGTACTGATAGATGTCAAAAGATGTCGCATATCTTCGAATTTTTGGACCTAGGAGTCTTTGGTCAACTGGACCCACTCGAACTGGACCCGCGGGTCCAGATGACGTAATCACATCTTGAATAGGTCGACTGGACCCACTGCCCAATTTCATCATTAGTACAGCGTGACTGTAAAGTCGAATCTTTTATCCTACAAAATACAGGTCATATATTTATTTATTTATTTATTAATAACCAACTTATACTACCACTTAGGTCACGGTTTCCTTCACCGTTTTGAGAGCAGATGAAATTATTTACACAAAGTAAAGCGACTTCTTTGGTCTGGGTCGAACCCACGACTTACAACTTGAAGTCGGTACCATTCAGATACTTACCTATTTTTTTACTGAATAAAGGCTCGAGCAAACAGCCGCGACGCGCGACACGAATCGCGCGTGACACAAAGGCACCGCTCGTTGCACGACTTGCGGTGCCTTTGTGTCGCGTGTCGTGTCGCGCCTGTTTGTAGCCTTAATAAGAAAGTTTAATATTATGTATTCTCGTCACGAAAACTATGAAACCGCAATATTTATTCCTACTTCATAATGGTTTCTGTCCTCATCATAATCATACAGATTGTGCCCGCAATGGCAACAATGTCGTCTGTCCTACCCAATGTCAGCGACAAATAAAAATAATATCAAAACGGATTCTTAGTTAGGAATACAAAGCAGTTAAGTACTTGGTTCACTATTAATCAGTAATCTCGCAAGTACTTAGAAGCAGAATACCAATGTTGATGAGGTCGATATCTCGACACAAACAGGGTAGCGTACCCAGTTGTCGGCTCATGCTAATTTAATCGTTCTGCTTACCCACGCGGCTCCCACGCGACTTATAAGTCTAATGCTTCGTTTAGTACGTAGGCTAGTAAGCACTAGGATCCAACTACCCAAACGGAAACTTATTTTTTTGCATGAAAAGTCATGTTTTTATAAATTAATTTTAAAATGAAATATTCATAGTTTCAACATACTTTTTTTCAGCCACTAATACCTTAGCTGGGACTGCATTCTAATTAACTCTCTCAGTTCTATGTTTAAAACATGACACTGAGTTTTAGTTGGCCGCATTACCATTTCTATCTGACTTCGAGAGCTACTTAGAGAACCAGATTTCTGGATTTTTGGCAGCACCCCAAAAGCCTCATTTATCATATGTACGTGATGTGATTGGATAAAACTGGATAGTATTCTTATTCGATGAAAATAAAAGCCTTTTTTGGAAGGATCTCTTTTCGCAAAGCTAGAATATATTGTGTGAAATAATATCTTAGCAATAGGATTTATTAGAGACTAGCTGCGCCCCGGGGTTTCGCCCGCATTAAATTCGATCCCGTGCTAATATCGGGATAAAAAGTAATCTATGTGTTAAGCCTGGTTATAAACTATATGTGTGCTAAATTTCATCCAAATCCATTCAGCCGTTTGTGCGTGAAGAAGTAACAAACATGCAAACATACTCAAAAAAATTTGGCCTTTATAATATTAGTTATGAAGTTATGATATCTTTATACTTATTTATGGGAAAAATATTTACAAACAAATAAAATAACCGAACGAATTCTTACGGTTTTCACCAATGGACGGAGTGATTCATGAGGAAGGTTTAGGTGTATAATTCATTAAGGTTTGATTTTTGAAAAATGACTATGATTTTTAAAGAGGACACAAAAACGGCTGACAGGTTTAAGGCCAGGACTCTCGGAAATCTCGGAATCGACCTATTTTTGATTCAACATTAAACAATCAAATATTCTTTGTTTTAATCTGAAAAAAATATATGGCGTAGTTTAACTAACATTCTTGATTATTCTATGGTTCAAAACACGATATTTACAACTTCACTCGATCATAAAAAATCGCAAACAAATCGAAAACAGCGAAGTTTTTAATCGTTTTTCAAGTCGCATTTGAAGTAGACTTAACTTTTACTCGCAAAAAATATATGAAAAAATAGGCAATGATGTATAGTAGAACATTCTACGGTTAATTTTTCTCAAAACTGATTTTTATTGTCTTAACAAGATATAATCTAAAAAGGCGGCCTGCGCGCTTCACTTCAGTAGCCCGCCGGGCGTTACCGAGGTAGGACCTGTGTCGCTTTTGCTGGCTCGCCGCGTTCCCGCTAATCGATCGAAATATACGTTATAATATTGTTAGTTAATTTCCGTGTTTGTGTATTAGTTTCAAAATTCAGTCTGTAAATATTGTTTAGGTTCTAGTATTAATAATTAAACTAAATATTAGTTTGTTATAATATGGTTGTAATATAGTGATAATTAAGATTAAATTATGGGGAATAAAAACAGAAGAAAGAAAAAAAAACGTTCAGCATTGAACTGCAAAGCTTAAAAAAAAATAAGGTAATTTTGATTATTATTTTTCTACGTATTTATAACTACCCACTTATAAGACGACGCGACAGAATAATATTGTAGTTGTATAGGTTCTCTTGCTTTCGTCACAGTACTAGCAGTAGCAGGTCGGTACCATAAATTTACAATTATCGTAATATCTGTAATAGATTTTCAACTTTACTACAACGGAATAAGGTTTATATTCAATTGCAAAATTTGAGTTTTTGAGTTTGTGTTTCTAGTTTTGTGATTGTATAGGTAAAATATTATATTTTTTCAAGTGAAAACTTCTTTAGCATTATTGTGATTTGAAAATTTTATGAAACGAAAAAGCTACAGTAAAAAGAGACATAAGATTTAACGTGGGAGAAAATGAGATAGGAAGCATTATACAGTGTTTTTGTTTTTTATTATTACAAATGACATCACATTTAATCCTATGCTACTAATTTGTGATGATGATGGTGATGGTGTTGGCGATGGCGATGACGATGGTGATGGCGATGGTGATGGTGATGGTGATGGTGATGATGATGGCATTGGTGATGGCGATGGTGATGGCGATGGTGATGGCGATGGTGGTGGCGATGGTGATGGTGATAGCGATGGTGATGGCGATGATGATGATGGTGATGGCGATGGCGATGGTTATGGTGATGGTGATTGCGATGGTGATGGCGATGGCGATGATGATGATGGTGATGGCGATGGTGATGGCGATGGTTATGGCGATGGTGATGGTGATGGCGATGGCGATGATGATGATGGTGATGGTGATGGCGATGGTGATGGCGATGGCGATGGTGATAGCGATGGCGATGGCGATGGCGATGGTGATGGTGATGGATGGATGGATGGATGGATGGATGTTCTTTAGCATCGTTGTGATTTGAAAGTTTATGAAACGAAAAAGCGACAGTAAAAAGAGACAAGTAAATTCATAAGATTTAACGTGGGAGAAAATGAGATAGGAAGCATTATACAGTGTTTTTGAAGGTTTCACTTCTACCACGTGTGAATTGCACACTTGCTGTTTTTTTATTTAAAAATATGAAATTCGTTGTGAATGAAATAGGAAGAGTTCAATAAAAATACGTATTGTGGTGTTTTTGATTAGTAGATTTAATTAAAAAAACTTATTGACGAATTCAAGCAACCAAAAAAAGTGTTTTACAAAAAAAACAACCGACTCAAAAAAAAAAACACTACAACGTGAAGAATATATTTTCATTTTTTGACACCGACTTTCGAAACTAAAGTTATTTTTCACTTTGTAGTGTTTTTTTTTTTTGGATGTCGGTTTTTTTTTTTTGTAAAAAAGTTTTTATTTTTCACTTTTTAGTTGTTGTAGTTACCTACCCCAAACAAATTCATATGTCACTACTTGCTATGTGAATAAAGCTAACAAAGCGGCGGCAAAAGCGGCGGCGGCGGCGGCTAATAGCTTTGTGTAACAAAGCTATTGAACACATCTGCTTTACCCTTTGAAGGGTACAGGCGTGATGTTATGTTGTGTGATTGCGATTACATATGCTATAGCAGCAATCGCGGTTGATTTGCTGGCATTTATTGAAGAGTTCCGTTGTTTGTCTCTGAAAGTCATCATCAGATCTTTACAAAAATAAAAAAACAGCATGTGTGCAATTCACACGTGGTAGAAATGAAACCTTCAAAAACACTGTATAATGCTTCCTATCTCATTTTCTCCCACGTTAAATCTTATGAATTCATGTCTCTTTTTACTGTCGCTTTTTCGTTTCATAAACTTTCAAATCACAACGATGCTAAAGAACATCCATCCATCCATCCATCCTTCACCATCACCATCGCCATCGCCATCACCATCACCATCGCCATCGCCATCGCCATCACCATCGCCATCGCCATCACCATCGCCATCACCATCATCAACATCGCCATCATCATCGCCATCACCATCGCCATCACCATCGCCATCAACATCGCATCACCATCATCATCATCGCCATCACCATCGCCACCACCATTGCCATCACCATCGCCATCGCCATCACCATCATCAACATCACCATCGCCATCACCATCACCATCGCATCACCATCATCATCATCGCCATCGCCATCACCATCACCATCGCCATCACCATCGCCATCACCATCGCCATCATCATCATCGCCATCATCATCATCGCCATCACCATCACCATCGCCATCACCATCGCCATCGCCATCACCATCATCCTCATTATCATCATCACCACAAATTAGTAGCATAGGATTAAATGTGATGTCATGAATAATGCTTCCTATCTCATTTTCTCCCACGTTAAATCTCATGTCTCTTTTTACTGCTGCTTTTTCGTTTCATAAAATTTTCAAATCACATCACAACGATGCTAAAGAAGATTTCACTTCAAAAAAAAAAATGCAGATCTGTCTATTTACGATGGAGTTATGCCTCCCCTAACATACATAAAAAAAAAATAGAAATATCCGAATTGAGAACCTCCGCCTTTTTTGAAGTCGGTTAAAAATATAATATTTACAATCACAAAACTAGAAAGAAACTAAAGTAGGATGATGAAATTAAAATACTGTAGACGAGCAGCCCTATATTTCAAGAATAGGGCCGATTCACAATACTATTACTTATAAAAATAACCGTGACAGGGGTCAGCGAGTTCATTCGAACTGCGCTTTCGCGGCATTTGCCACGCGAGGACGGAGGTAACGCTAAATGCCTACTACGCTCGAAGATCCTGGCCTTAAATGAAATTTGGCACACAGATAGTGGATTAACACATGAGCAGGGCACTTTTAATCCCTGTAGTACGTGCACGTGGGGTTATTTCCAACATTCACCCAGGCGAAGCTGCGGGTTGTAAAGTTTATATAAATAAACTAGCAGCACTCCGCGGTTTCACCCGCGTAAGTTTCGATCCCGTGGGTATATCGTGATAAAAAGTATCCTATGTATTAATCCAGGAAATGGTCTATCTA
This sequence comes from Luperina testacea, assembly GCA_927399505.1. Lineage (NCBI taxonomy): Eukaryota > Metazoa > Arthropoda > Insecta > Lepidoptera > Noctuidae > Luperina > Luperina testacea. Next base: position 6,673,855 of record OV656768.1, on the reverse strand, counting down.
TGTGCCAATTTTCATCCAAATCTGTTCAACGGTATACACGTGATTGAGTAACAAACATCCAAACATCTTCACAAACTTTCACATTTATAATATTAGTAGGATAAGTTTAAGATTTTTTATGTCTGAAACATCAATAAATTAGCTCACATTTTAATTAACCCACATTTTAAAGCCGCGGTACCGGAAGCAATGACGCGTTAACTACCGATCCAAAACATAAAGGCTCCAAACAGTTTGTAGGAGCCTTAAATCAAAGACATTTTCCCTTTGTAACACAAGTATAGTTCAGATTCATAATGTCCCTTTGGTTTGCAAGGGAAACTGGGAACTATTTAGCTCTAACAGCTGCTGTGACGTCGGCATAATACAATTCCTTCGACTTAGCATTAATTTGTGCTGTATTTACTGAACGTTATTAGTTTATTGCATGGCTGATATTCTGTTGCGTATTGCTATTTGAGTGGTAGAAAGTTGAAGAGCTTTTGCGCTACATACCTAGAATCTTTTGAATATTTGTGTATAAGTAGACAAGAGAAATATTGGAGAATGATCTTAATATAAAAAAGCGGAACTAACGAAGGGTTCCGTACCACAAGTCAAAAAAAGCCGGAAAAGGCACGTTTCTTGTTTGGAGACCCCTTTTATATTTAACTTTATTTAATTTTTATTATTTGTTGTTATAGCGGCAATAGAAATACACACTCTGTGTAAATTTCAACTGTGTACCTACCTATTATGGTTCAGGAGATAAAGCCTGCTGACAAACAGACGGACTAACGGGCGAAGAGCGGAGGCTTAGTAATAGCGTCGGCACCCTTAGGCACTAGATACGGAACCCTAAAATACAGCGTCCGCCAGTATATCTTTTTATCCTCGTATTTTTGCTTTCTCCTACTATTTCTTTTATCCATCTAGGCTTACACCAACTTCATACCCACAGCACGTATCCCACATTTTTGATGAAGCATATTGTTCCATCAGAAAATACGACCCAATTTGTGCTAGTCTAGTAGCAAACAAAAAAAGAGATACATTTCAATGCGAAACGACGGCTCGACAGTACAACGAAAAACTCGAAAATCGGAGATATGAAATATTACATTTTAACTACCACGAGTGCTAACGAATTTCCAACCGCAGAAGCAATTAAGGCCTGTATTAATGCCGATAACCTTGAGCATTTGGGCGGAGCTAACGACCCCTTCTCCGCGCCACTCCGCTACCCGCATGCAACAGAAAATGTGCGGTTGTGTGCGCCGCCACCACGGTTTGCCTCGCCTAGTCTCGTCACAGAGTATCGAAATCACAGAAGGTCAAGTCATCGTGAAAGTTAAATAATTATGTGTACCACATATACAGGGTGTCCCAGAACTCAACGTCAAGCCGAAACGGGATGACAGGATTAATCATAACCATCACGAGAAAAATATTAAAAAAAATCTATCCCATGCAGTTTGAAAATTATGGGCATTTTAAGAAAAACCTAGAACTTTGATCAAACTGTACCATTTTTCGGTTATTGTGGTTATTCTTTTTTATTTTTGTTCAATTAAACTTTGGAAACGTAATCCTAAATAACATTTCTAGAATCCCAATAAAAAATAATGACACGATTGCCTCAAGTTTCCGAGAATTGAGACTATTCGTTAAACTACGAATTTAAAATTTTCAAGATTCGTCGACTATGATTGGCCCTCCTTTAAAAAAAATGTACTAGAGTGCCTTGGCAAGTGGCATTAAAAGTTGGCGCATTTAATCAGAATTCGAAAATGGTACAATACTTGTTAGTTCCATACAATAAAAAACACCGGCCAAGAGCGTGTCGGGCCACGCTCAGTGTAGGGTTCTGTAGTTTCCCGTCCGTCACAATAAGTGTGTTAAAATGCTTGCATATACTACAAACTTAGTCCAGAAATTATTTTGTACAACTTTTTGTCTTTTTTGTACAAAAACTGTTGTTTCCATCAAGTTCAAAATAATTTTCCTAGAAAGTCCTTATAAAGTTCTACTTTTCAGATTTTTTTCATATTTTCTAAACTTATGGTTCAAAAGTTAGAGGGGGGGGGACACATTGTTTTTTACTTTTGGAGCGATTATTTCCGAAATTATTGACATTATCAAAAAATGATTTTAGTAAACCCCTATTCATTTTTAAATACCTTTCCAACAATATATCACACGTTAGGGTTGAAATTAAAAAAAAAAACATTTTTCACTTTACATATAGGGGGGCTACCCTAATAAAACATTTTTTTCCAATTTTTATTTTACCACTTTGTCGGCGTGATTGATATACATATTGGTACCATATTTCAGCTTTCTAGTGCTAACGGTCACAGAGATTAAGCGAGGACGGACAGACGGACAGACAGACATGGCGAAACTATAAGGGTTCCTAGTTGACTACGGAACCCTAAAAAGAGTAAAAAAAATTTGAGGCTGATGGTAAACAATTTGAACAATTTTATTGTAATAAAAAACGTTATTTCTCTATCTGACTTTTATTCCAACAAACATAAATTAAACTAGATCAAGATTTTTCATTATTTTACTAACTTTTTTTCACTTTTTTCACTTTAATAAAAGTGGCGTCACTATCTGTCTCGCTCACTCATGGCAAACATACCCACTATCCATCTCTCTCATCATTTTGCCTTAAAATTAAGAACCTACCTAGAGCTTGTGCGAATCAAAAACATTTTAACTGAGATAGCAAAAATCGGGTTACTTGAGGTTTTAATTTTTTTACTCTTTTTTATTGTATGGAACTAACAAGTATTGTACCATTTTAGAATTCTGATTAAATGCGGCAACTTTTAATGCCACTTGCCAAGGCACTCTAGTACATTTTTTTTAAAGGAGGGCCTATCAAAGTCGACGAATCTTGAAAATTTTAAATTCGTAGTTTAACGAATAGTCTCAATTCTCGGAAACTTGAGGCAATTGTGTCATTATTTTTTATTGGGATTCTAGAAATGTTATTTAGGATTACGTTTCCAAAGTTCAAATGAACAAAAATAAAAAAGAATAACCACAATAACCGAAAAATGTTACAGTTTGATCAAAATTCTAGGTTTTTCTTAAAATGCCCATAATTTTCAAACTGCATGGGATAGATTTTTTTTAATATTTTTCTCGTGATGGTTATGATTAATCCTGTCATCCCGTTTCGGCTTGACGTTGAGTTCTGGGACACCCTGTATTTACAATGGTCCAGTTTTGGTTTTATTTAGGTATTATCTATTGATATGGATGTACTTTTCGGGCTATGGTTACGAATAAAATTGTTAAAAGCTTTCGAGGCCGTGAGTAGAAGCTATACCCTTAATATAAATCAGCCTGGCTTGCCATGTGGTAAACAACTTAATGTATCTTTTTAACTAAAATTAATGGCTAAATGTGCTGCTAAGCGCAAAACTCAAGAATGGCTGGACCAATTCGGTTTTTTTTTAAATATTCGTTGAAGTCTTAGGAAGGTTTCTATGAAGAGAAGAAGGGTAGGTAGGCATGTACGTAGATAGGTAGGTAGGTATGTAGGGTAGGTAGGTAGGTAGGGTAGGTAGGTAGTTAGGGTAAGGCAGATAGGAAGGTAGGGTAGATAGGTAGGCAGGTAAAGTAGGTAGGTAGGTAGGTATAGGTAGTATAATTATCACTAGTGTATGTCATATTATTTGTTATATTTTTTATAAACAAATATATTATAACTAAAATTCAGCTGAATAATCTTCAAGTTCTTCGACAGACCTTACAAGATGCTTGTGAGTCACCATTTGTCATCCAATAGAGACCGTAGTTTTTGAATGCCCAAATCATCTTGTTCCTAAAATGAATGGAGTTATACATATATTTACAAGTAAAACAAAAATATAGGTTCATAATTTGTAAAAAAAAAATACATTCACATCCAAATCAACAGAATCACCTTCAACTTCTCTGGTAGAACTAATTGATTCACTACGTATAGGTAATGATTTTTTTATTTGATTTAATTAGTTGAATAATATTATTGACCCACTTTAGCCCACATGGATCTAGTAATGATAAGTGATAATTATAATAAAAAACATGACTACCAATTTGTTTTTCTAATTTTATGTAGTCTGTGCCACCCGCGGTCTGCGATAGGCTGGTTTAATTGATTGATTGATGTCACCCGCGACGATAGAAGTCGAGTAAAAAAAAAACACTGGCACTCCGGTAGTGCCGACAGAAGTGAAAACTTGAACAATTACGAGTGTATTTTGTGAATCGTCTTATAAACAAAACACGCGTGTTAAGGTGTGTTCCTTATTTTATAGGGTTTTTTGCAAATCAGGTATGATGACCGCTCGCATGGAGCTCGTCGTCAGTTATATATCCGTGGTTCAGCGCCATCTCGTCGTTGTTGGATGAACTACGTAGTTAGTACGCGAGGCCCTCGTAGTTCTTCCCGATGTGCATAGATGGCGCTGTCCTCAACAACGCGCGTCTTACGTTTTACGTCTTACGTCTTACGAATTTTCGATCAGGGTCACGTGACCTGACGCGAGTTTAGAAGTTTTTACCCATTCCAAAAAAAGTACACAGCGCCGCTAAAGAAGTTTTCACTTCAAAAGTATTCGACTTTCGATCTGCCATAGAGAGATTTGATCCTTATGATTAACCCTATCGATTGATGCCATAAAAGTACAGGGTATTATTTTTTCGGATTTTAGCCGGTTCGATTCCCGAGAGCGGCAAGCGAATTTTCGAAAATCTTTGAATGCAGATTTGTTTTTTTTTTTAATGAAGGGATTTTCCTTTGAGTAAAATTTGCTATCTCCAGTGTTTAGAGTACTTGCCCTCTAGGTGAGGTTAAAAAAATCCAGCCTGTATATACATATATACTATTGAACTACTACTTTTTACTATTGTATGACATTATTATTTTTAATTCCTTATTTTGTTGACTGATCTGTATTTACGATAATTTTATTTTCAATGACATTGTACAGACGCCAGCACATCAAGTTACTACAGTCTGTCAGATTTCTTTAATAGATTTTCAACTTTATCACTAAAGCATAAGGTTCAAAGTTGATTGCGAAAATTTGACAGTTTCGGGTAGGTTGATGTGCTTGGCGTCCGTACTTTATTGAATAGTGAAATTAACAGTTAACATTCTTGTTTTATATTTGCACACCTTATATGGTTATTAACAGTGTACCATTTGACCTTTTTTAACATCCACTGAACCTGTTTTATGCAAATAAATGATTTGATTTAATTTTTTTATTTGAAAATAATTACGCCGGTAATCAATAAATTGACAAATTATTAGCAAGTACGTAACCTATAATCATAATTAATACCTACTTTAGGAGCATTTTCAGTTTTGTGTCACAATATGTCACAAATAATCGCAACGCATCAGAATAATAGACTTTACTTAGGCACCGAAAAGTAAAATTTATAATATTGGCTGAATCATTTCGTGGACGTGGACCTTCTGTGATTATTCACTACTAGTACTTACAACTTTCGTTTGAATGAGGTAGGTATTTTATAAACAGTACCTATGTACACAGAGTAATGGACAGCGCATAAGTTTCATAAAACCCCGCTTGGATAGGTACACTTTTTGTTTTTGCAGTAATATTTTACGATTTTATTTCGTAGTGCGGAGTTCTCGCAACGCGACATACGTCCACCTAGCAACACGATGCGCCCCGCACTAAATTTATGGACGAGTGCGGGGGTGATGTAGACGCAGTCCTTTATCAGAGGCCTTTTTAATTTATTATCATAAAAATAATACATATTTTAAAAAAGTAACAAAACCAAATTATTCTCCTTTGTATTGCAAAGATGTAGATATATTTTTTTACACTCTTTTGATAAAAAATGAAGGAGTAAAACGGTTTCATCTCAATGATTTGGTGATTTTTTTTTAAATTATGTGATATCGGTAGAAAAATTATGGCTAAACCAAATTACGTATTATATCATGAAGATTACTAAGGATTTTTTTCAGATGTAATTTCTCTGTAAATGCCGACAAAAAATGGCTTCATCTGCATGCATTTTTCAAGCTTTTTTCGAGAGAGCAGCCTTAAAATAGCGAGCCGTAAAAGGAAAAGTGAGATGAGTCCGTAACCAAGGTACAACGTTAAACAACACAAAAAAAGACGGTTTAGTTTTTAATAGGATTCGCGCCAAGACTTTTATGTTCATTTTTTGCTACGTACAGCTGTAAACGCAGCATAGAGTATCAAAAAAAAAATACTTTTGATAAATCTTGCAGACTTTTTTTTAATTTTTTTTTTTAATTATAGATAATATATTCAGATAACAGAGATCCATTGGGTTAGTAACAATAATCTTAACCTATGGTAGTAGTTAACTAATAACACCGACAATGTACAGGTGACAAGTGACCTCACCAACGGGCTGTCGTGTCTCCCGGCTATAGCGCGTAGAATGCTGCTGGGGCTGCCACGGAGTCTGTTTAGCAGCGAGGCCGTTCTCTTACGCCGTACAGCATTGAAGCAGTCGGTATATATTTATATCCAGCATCCTAATTGCGTAACACACATTCAATCAAAATCCGAATAATTTTGAAGGATGTTGTTAATTCATAATATTGCTGCATATGTTCAAAAAATTTGTCTGCTCAACAACGTACATATATAACGCAATGAATTTTGTTAAACTGGCAAAATGAAACCCAGTGCTACTGTTAGTGTGTTACCCAATTCTCCAGCTGAGCATGTAGGTACAGTGCGTGCCACGTAAAAAGAGACTTGACCCCGCCTCCCCCACCTCTTTCCGCCGCCCCTATGACGTCCGGTCCCGTCCCGCACTCAGACCTCATACCGCTAAAGATACCTAAAATCGTGTTCTGCGCATGTCAGACCACGTGGTGTGTCAAGTCTCTTCTTACGTGGCACGCACTGTACCTAGTCATAAAGTAGGTCCTCCATTTTCTATATATAATACAAATTAAACACATGTCGCTTCTCTGAAATGGCGTTAACTACATAACATAGTTACAGTACAAAACAGTGTACATAGGTACTCGTATATAGAACAGCAGACGTTTCCGCTCACCCCCAAACTTAGATGTTAATACCGCGGATTAAACCGTAGCCTGAGATGTAACGATGTTATTGACAACAAAGGCCCAAATTGATTGTGACAAACAAATTTATTTAACCACATTTGTGATAGAATTTAGCAGTTTCTTTATTTATTTATTAATCACAAAATCCACACCTTACAGCCAATTTCGGATTTACAATTTAAAAACTATACAATACATGCAGCAGAACAAAACACAGAATGAACTGCTAGCACCATATAAGCATTGCTAAGTGTACTGTGTGAGTGAGTGAGTAGAAGTTTAACACAACAACAATACGAAAAGTTCAATAAACCAATCTTTTCATGTCGAAATTCTACAAAAACTATTCCGATCTTAATCCGAACTTTGTCAATAACTAGCGCAAGCAACTTGTCTCGTTCTAAACGCTCCACAATCCAATATAAGGCGTCTAAGACCGGTCCAGACACGTACCAAGTGAAAATCTAGATCGAGAGATTCCCACACTCAGTTCCGAGGTCCGAACAACTCATTTAAACAGACCATAGTAAGCGAACTTGAAACTGGAAATTAATAGACAAAGTTTTAAACAAGCTATTGGTTCCGTAGTTGGAGATAACGTAGCTTTTACACTTTTGGGCCTCATATTCAAACATCCTGAATTTATAGAGGTCCAAAAGTTTGAAATATATAAAACGTAACGTTCAACCAACTCTAGTTAGCAGAATACCTGCGTCAATAAACCGTTGAACGAAAAATATTCTAATTAACAAAGTTCATTTTGGATTGTCAAATTTTCTTAAGTAATCAATTAGATAGATACTTCGGCGGAGTTCACGAAGACCGTTTGATATAGTATTAAAAATTCGGTCATTTATCACTTGGAAATGCTTCATTTTGGGAGAAAAATTCAAACAATGTAATGCTTTCATTATTTGTTTTTTTTTTAAACCTAGTTAGTCTTTTTGTTTTCGTGTCGATGGTACTCTTCTTCGATATTTGAAATATTGTGTGAGCCCAGTAAGTGGCACATTGATTGCGTCACCCAAGGTGCACCCTAGCCTAGTTATTAAAAGGGTTAAAGAAACCTCCAATTTATGCTAATGAACTACCTAATATCTCTTTACATATCTCTAAGCTCAGACGACTAATTATAAGCCCTAAGAAACAAAATCGCAATTCACACCGCCACGCACCAACTAAACCTGTAATTCCTAAAAGACATTTAGATATTCCATATTCAAATAACAGAACTGTGTCCACTGCTATCCGTCACGTCGTCACGCGCTCACGACATTTCGTGTCGTTATCGGCCACAAGACAAACGAGCCATTGGCGTGACGATATCCATTAGTTTATCCACATCGACGGCTGCCAACGTTGGCCCAACGTGCGATGTATTGAGATATTGGGCGCCAACGTTCGATGGATTGAGATATTGGGCTAAACCAAACGTGATTTACTAGATATTGATGGCGAAGCTGCTGTGAATATGTTATAAAACTGATTGTTCATTAGTTTGTGCTTGGTTAGTTTACTGTCTTAGCTTGGAATTGCAGCAACTAACTTGCTTAGTTAACATCAAACTGAGATACGTTTAAGTAGTATGTAGTGTCCTAATAAACGACTCTTTTTTGTCAGTATTTTCATACCAGCAAGATAATAATAAAATACCTGACCATTTAGGTCAGGTATTTTATTTGCACCTGATTAGAAAGGAATCTTACCCGAATAATTGCAAAGTCTAGATAGTGCAATTCAAAGTTTACAGCTCCCAGGCAACGTGTACTAAAAGTTTTAATAGTAGAATTCCGTATTTTATAACCTACTACAGCAGCGTAATCGCCAAACCTGATCTCTTAAGCAAAATTGTTCCGTAATCATAAATATTTATTAAAACACCTATAAAAATGACAACAAGGATTTTTAACTGACTTATAAAAAGGAGGAGGTTCTCAATTTGGATGTTTATATGTATATATACTAGCTTCTGCCAGCGACTTCGTCCGCGTGGAATTTCAAAAAATGTTCTTAAGTAACTTTTTAAACCATTGTATCCTGCTTATGCGTATGAAGTTTCATTAAAATAGGTTCATTCATTTCGAGAAACAAGGCCTTGAAAGTTTGTAAGAAATACCGTACGACGAAAACCTGCAATCAATTCCTATCTGAATAACACCACTTAAACTCTGATTTTTAATTTGCTAGACCAAAATGACAGCTGCGATCTGCGAGCAGCCGTTTTTTTTGTCTAGCACATTAAAAATCAGAGTTAATATAGCACCTACCTTAAGCTGTAACCCGTAGAACATAACATTATAACCGTCTGTTTGCTAAAATAACATTTTATCGTCGATATTCAAACGTGATGTGAACAGCAGATAGCGACCAATACGGGCAAATAATGAACTGACTTTCCTTGTGTAGTACAATACAAATGGAAGGGGTAAGGTAGATATCTCTAATACCGCGGGCTATTCGCTTCGCAGTCGATATTAAAGAGGGGGAGATTAGGGGGAGCAATATTGTGTAGAATCTATGATTGTAATAGTGGGTCTAGTCATTGGTATAGGTACTTGTTTTCCTATTGTTTATTACTGTAAATAAGAGTTCCTCCTGCGTCATTGGTATAGTAGTCGCAATCTCAGATAGGGAAATGTGTTATTGGATTTTTTAGCAATAGGCTCGCCCCCTGTATGGACTTCAGGCAGCAATAGTGATAGCGCTGCAAAATGTAATGGGCAGTCGTTTGCGTCGCACCGTAACAGTAAGGGCCGTGCACACCACGTTTTTTAAACGCACCGTCGACGCGCGTTTGTAGCGATACAGACGCGATACGCACGCGAGTCAGACGCAGCATGTAGACCTTCTGTAGGATAAAAGCGCGCCGTCGACGCGCGTCAATGGCGCGTTCCAAAAACGTGATGTGCACAGGCCCTTACTTGTATAGCATTTTCTAAATACTGTATGTGTAAATATTGAATAGACTGGGTTTACGGACTTGTGCTTTTTATTTATTCTCCTTACTACAACCACATAACACAACCTCAATATTTTTTGCAGCGCTATCACTATTGCTGCCTGTAGTCCCTACACCCCTATTATATGGGACTTAAACATAGCTCTGCTTACCCTTCGGGGAAATACAGGCGTGTTGTTATGTCATGTATGCGTGTATGTTAGTCCATTTTCAAACCAACCATTTTGCAACTTCTGATATTGGAATATGGCCTCAGTGATTGGAGACTACCCTTAAAATTCGAAAAAGGGCGGAGTTTCCATGAATATATTTTTAGGTGGGTGGATACAAAACAAAAAACTGACTAGCAAGCTAACAAGGCTTCTAAATCACAAATCATTTGACGACCACTCCGTCCCTTATCAACGTAATATAATTAATTAGAAATTCCAACAAGTTACAAAATGTAACATTATACAGCCAATATAAATTTCAATTTCCCAAAATTCCTGGAGACACTTTCAAGAGGCGCTCATAAAAAGGCTACTTATTACATCTTGCGGCCGCCATCTTGAATCAAATTAACTTCCGACCCTGTATAGGGTGAAAAGTACGCGAAAAATTCGAGTCTCTTTAATAAACTCCGCATTATGAAGCTCGAATTAATACGCACACCAAATAGCCTCTTTCGGATCCTTTGGAACTCAGTAGGGATGGCAACAGAATTTAAATCATCGATATCCGTAGAATTTATTGTCTATGCAGGGGTTGTTTTCGTTTCGACAATGTTTACGATGCTTTTCCAACAAAAAATAAAAGCTTATAAACTCGAATAAATAAGCTGAAGCGAGGTTTCATGTTCAGCAAACATTGTGGAGTTTACTGTACGGGATTTAATGCTCGTTGTATTTGAATTTGTTGCTGAAGTATCGATAAACCAAACTTGAGTAAGTATCGATGTTTTTGGACAACCCTATAGCCGCTACCCGTACGGTGCACGTACTTGAGGAATTCCTCATTTAGCGCTCGCTACCCAATGCACCTTTTGATGTCAGTAGCCAAGTAGAGAGGAGACAGGGAAAATATGGGGACAGGAAAAACGTGAGAATTTCGTTATAACACAAAACGCGCGGCGTAAAATGACTAGTAAATGTGTCATGTGATATTCTTCTTGAGATCACACGTTATATGACTTACATTACCATGTCCGCTACACAAAGCTACGAACCTTTTTTTTTTCTAGTGAAACCTTCAAAGGCACCTGACCTCCGTGGAGGGGAGGCCGGGGAGTGTGGGATTTTTACCTTACTAAAACCACCCCGGTGATCACCATCAGCACATTGGAACCCCCCTATACACACAGGCTACGAACCTAATAAATTGTGAAAAGAATACTAGGAAAGATACAAGACCTTGTTTATGTTTGATTTTCATCTAAAATCTGCCCAAAATCACCTTTTGCTCAAACCTCGTAATAAGTAAATCACACATACATTATAACACATAATCAGCCTATAATGTTCCCACTGCAGGGCGCAGGTCTCCTCTCTTTGAGAGGGAGTGGACCGTAATCTACTATGCCTACCTAATGCGGGTTGGTGCAAATCACACCATTAATAATAATAGGCCCAAACACAACATAAACAAACTATTAATTTAATACATCAACCAGTCATCCATTATTACATCCACCCTTAACCCTTACAGGGATCATTCCCATCACATCACTCAGCAGTAGAAACTCCATGCGTTTCGCATTTCGCAGGACTTTCGAACAATTCGCACCCGCTTTCAATCGTACAAAGTTCGACATCGGAATTCGGAATGTCGGGTCGGGAATCTTTGAACCAGAGAGTGCAAAGTAAAACAATATGGAAGATGTCAGATTTATTACTCAGCCAATAGTTTTAGGTGAGTTCTTGCAATGCGGTGCGAATACCTGTAACTAGGTAAGCAGGAAGGTAGAACCTTGAGCTAGGTATAGAAGTCGACTCGGAGTGTTGACATTGAATTCGATAAGTTGGATTAACTTGAGCTCGTTAAAGTTGAGCCGTGACTTCGTATTGGATTTGCAATGGGGAGCAGCATGATTTAATGGACTTTAATAATCATAATAAGACATTTAATTCAGACGTAGTCCATATACAGTTAGTAATACAAAAACCTTATAAAACTATTGTTAGTGGTAACGCCAACACTGAATAGATAGATTCACTCTTATAATATGAGGCAATTTGTATTTCCCGCTCGTTTTCCCAACCTGCACATGCAGCGCTTTAGCATCATTCAAAAGGTGAACATGAGAACGAGAGAACAAGGACTGACAGCTGTCAGTTCGACGAAGAATATATTTTATTTAAAGGTTTTCTTACCAAATCTATGATAATGATGTTAGTACTACTAACAACCATTAACAACAAGAAAATCTGCCAATCCCTCAGTTGGCCGTTTTTTTTTATACGTTGAAAATCTGTGGGCTTGCCCTAATTTTGACCCCTAGGCACGCCACTGACTCCATGCACAGCAGTCGCGCTTGCGACCACGAGACCAACGGGACAGTTACAGCTAGATATCTATATGTATTTATAGTAAATAAACATTATGTAGGTATATGTCGCAGCCAACTGGTTAAATTAGCCGTTTAGTTAACCGCTTGACCTTTGGAAGTAGTGCTCGCCTCGCTTCGCTCTCTCGGCTCACACGCGGTTGATCACAGTTCTAAACTAACCTAACCCATTAGGTCGGGGTGCCTTGGCTTAGTTACTGCGACCTATTCGGCTCGCGCGTCATTGGTTACAGTTCCAACCTAAACTACAATTGAATATCATTCAGGCTGTTAGTTGAACGGCCGCCGTTTAGTTAAAATGTTAGATGGTTAACTAAACGGCTATTTAAACCAGTTGCATGGCTGTGACATATATACTAGGTATATTCCTTCCACTGGAAATAACAGTAATAGAGTAATGAGTAAACAAACGCACATAAAACCACAAATTAAACATGGCGGCGGCGTCAGTTGGTTTGTCCGCAGTTTGTAATAGATTTATGGTGACAGCAACATTGCGACGTGGAATACCCGTCGCTGTCATAGTGACCATAAAACACAGTCATTTGCGGGACGCTGATGATGATAGGTGATTGCATTTGGCTGGTTTTAATAACCGGTTGATATATTGTATCACTATGATATTCATGAAATTGGTTAAAAATTACCAGGCAAAATATCTCATTTTTAATATGAATAAGTAGGAATGGCAAACTAGATGCAAGTTTAGGTAATTCGTTTGTACAGACGCCAGCACATCAAGCTACCCGTAACTGTAAAATTTTCCCAATCAACTTTGAACCTTATGCTTTAGCGATAACGTTGAAAATCTATTAAATAAATTTGACAGATTGTAGTAGCTTGATATGCTGGCGTCTTTACTTATACTAAACAATCATTCAAAAACTCATCCAGTGAACTTCATCGCTGGGTTTATTTTTCTTCGTAACGTTCGAAAAGAAGTAGGCACAGAAAAATAGCACCAATGACAGGCCCTGTCAGGATAAAAAAAAAAAACAAAATAAAACTTCTAAAATAATGCCATGTGATCTCGTAAACAAATTCTGCTAGGTAAGACTCTTAAATCCCAAAGCCACCATGCTCACGATAACCTTTCTATATTTTATGGCTTAGTCTAGACGCTATAACTCATAAATTACTACTAACACAGCTATACCTAACTACACATTTGGAAAACTGTACCTACCAACCTCTCTGAAGGGAATTACTGTACTTATCGTTATGAAAACTGTATATATTTTGAGTATCCCTAGGTTTTCATGAAGGTAGATTAAACTCGGGTACTTTTATTTATTGTTCCCAGTGCACTTTTAGTGCACAAGATAAGATAAGGCAAATACTCTTTATTGCACACCGTAATTGGCATTCATTTGCATTTCATCATGCATTACCTACATTTTTTTGAGTCAGTTAATACTATTTCTATCTATTCCCAGCGGCCTAACCAGATGACTTCACGTAGATCAAATCAAAGAAAATCAAAAATCAAATGAGTAAACTATACTAGTTTACTCATTTGATTTTTTATTTTCTTTATTGGCGTTTATTTATAGAAAAATAGAAATTTAAAATATTTTACTGTCCAGGGTCACAGTTGAGACGACATAAGTAGCTTAAAGTACTACCTACAGCTAGGTTACAATATTTTATTCGCCCAGTGAGCCCCAAACACACACACACAAACACAAACACACACACACACACACACAAACACAACCTAGACAGTTAGTCTGTATCTAGGGGCTGCTGTATTTAAGAGTATGTATACTCATAAATACAATAATAAATTAACTATTTACAACTAAGTACTAAATTAAATAACTATAAAAAACAAACGGTCGCTTAGGCGTCGAAGACCTACTCCTACACCACCAAACAGCGCTGTCTCCTGGAAACATACCCAGTATACTGGCACCATAGTCAAGTTTGTTTGGCAATATCATTCATATTGCCTAACCAAAGAATGATTTTACTATTCTACTAATATCAGAAACAAAATGTCCTTTTAATTTTATTGTTCCAAGTCTCAACCAATCAACGTCTTAAGACATCTAAAGCCATTGAAATCCATAAAGCAGACACACAAACACAATAGAAAATGTATTGTTTACTGTTCTACCGTCAGCACATAAACTGATGGCGAGTGAAATACTACCAGATAGATTGCACAAGGCTTAGAACTCCTAGAATAGAATATCTCTTATTCTACGCCTACACCTATGGTGGCCTGCGAGTCAGAATTGATTATAAATCGACTGCAATATAGGCATTGGTACCTTAAATCTTGATAGTGTGTAATTTCATAACACGCTATCAATCACAATCTAAATCATTTTGAAGGATGTCGCTAATCCATTGCTTCATATGTTCGATAAATTTGTCTGCTCAACAACGTAAATGACGCAATGAATGTTGTTGAACTGTCAAACGGAATAACCATTGCTATTGTTAGTGTGTTTCGCAATTACCCCTCTGGTGCCCCTGGGTCAATCGGTAGGCTGTCTGACCCAGGGACTCCGGGTGCTCACACAGTTTTATTGTACTTGGTTTGGTGACCTTTTGTTTTTTACTCTGAGATCCTAACACAATCACAAAGGGAGACAATTTGAATGAATTAGGTACTTTCTATTAATTCACCTTTTCCCAGTAATGGGATGATGCAGGCTGACAGTAAACTAAACAGTAACTATTAATGCGAGATAAAACCAATAACATTTAAACATGACCAAATCCATAGAAATAAATTAAAAAGAACAAAGAAAAAATCGATCCATGACACGCAATATAGTATTTTATTCTACCAAGAGCCCTTTGAGGTCAATGACCGGTCGGTTATTCTCATAGAACTATATATTTCGTGTTTATCTATAACTGCAAACCAATCGGAAAAGATAAGAACCTAAATCCGATCTGAAAATAATGTAGCACGCTGCTGAGAAATACGGAGAAATTGGGATTCATAGTCCTATTACAGTCAAAGAATTGTTATTTATTTAGGTTTTCTTTACCTAAGGAAAATTAAGTTGAGCTGACCCTGTTCAATACTGTCTTGTCTGTACAAACATAATAAATACAGATCGTTTTTGTACGTTTTCACAGCTAAAATACAGAATTGTTTTGCTAAAACCTGAAAGTTTACTTGCCATCCCCTAGAAATTAAAATTCTAAAAATCTACTTTACGCGTATAGATGAGATGTAACTTCAACCTGGCAAAGACAGAGCGATAGCAGAGTGTGGGAGTGGAGCTATGTCGCAAACTATGATCCACCTTCTATCCTGCCCTCTGTGTCCCAAAACTTGCAGTCAAATGGACCTCTGCGCTCCCAACTGACGACGCCGTGGAAATGGCGAAATTTTGGACCAACAAGATCTAAGAAAAGCCATGCCAGCACAAAGAAGCACAAGAAGCGAATAGAACTTTTTAGTTCTATCGTTGTTGTTGTTGTTCTTTTTTGTTCTTTTTAGTTTTGTTTTTTTTTTGTTATTCTTTTTATTCTATTGTTTTTGGTTTTTGTTCAAAATCATCTATGCACCATAAAAAGTTTTCGCGGGTAATCCGCCGACCATCATCGAATGCAATCCCAAAACTGAACAAAGATGTCCCTAAACAAAAACCCCATACGCTTTCAATTCCACGCTCTAAGAGACCGCAAAACCGAATGAATTTACGTAACAAAATAAAAAGTTCATCTGCTATGCCAATGTTGGCACTAACTGAAACAAACAACACAGGAAATCCGTTGGAAGCAAGGACCGTTGAAAATGATAAAAAACCTTGTAAAAAGGTGGAAAAACCGGACCGGGCCGCGACACCGGGAATGCCGTATGCGAACTATTTGGGGCAGGGGCGTATTGTAGCAAAAACACAGCTTTTACTACCACTTTTGTTACTGAAAACAGTGGAAACGTGGCCATTTACAAACGCTGAAAATTCTTAACATAAACAAACTTTTCTGGAGACTGGGGAAATTAAAATAGAGGATCTCATTTACATGTTGGGTGACGGTTTTGCGGTGTTGTGTTGAGAATAGGCTTTATTACATCCCTTGGGTGTAATACGTGTGCTATAATGCCAAGTGGTATACTTTACACATTTTAATGACAAATTAATAACATTATATTTGTATTTTAAACATGGCTACAACTTTTCAACGATTTAGAATATTTCCTAAACCATAGTTTCCAAATTATAATAGTTCCACAAATATAAACGAAGATAACTATGAACATTTGGAACAAATTACTGCAAACGAGCACCATATTATGCATGTCTTCAAACCAACATGATATTGGAACGCAGCTGCAATCGAAACCGCCGCATCTCCTAATGGTATCGTTAAATTTTACACACCATGTATAGGGAAATAGCTTAGAAATACACATGAGATCCACATTAGAATACATACGACCAAATGCAAATTATATAGGAGCCATTTAATCACACAAAAACAACCAATCAGTAAACAGATGACCACTGTTAATATAGGAATTTCTACATGGCGTTTGATAATATTTTGTCAAACTCGCGTTTCGTCAGTTGAGATCTAATTGGGTGATTACAAGATGGGTATTGGGTATCCCAATAATCTTTTAATATCCCCGGCCTTCCGGCGGCGAGGTACGTGGAACCTTATTGAGGAAGAGGAGACCTCGTACCGGAGATTGGCATATGAAATCAGAGGCCCATGATGCTGATATTTATTTTTAAAAGAGTAACCGTGAAGTTTTTTGCTGGCTTGTCTCCACAGGAAACGACCAATTGGAACTGTGTACCTAGTTTCTGACGTTTCATAAATGCCCATGTAGGTTTATGTGAAATTAAATATTTTGATGTTAATGATCCCCAATAAAAGAGGACCATTATCAAACAAATACAATTTCTGAATAAAAAATCTGAACACTGTCTGATAGAAAAGTAATTCAACCTCCCAATTAATCCTCTTTTAATCATCAAACATTATTTCGAAAGGTGTAGTATGATAATTTATTTATAGAGTTCTCAACACGCATCGATGTCGGACCATAAACCGGGGAATAATGCAGGATATTATGCAGGCTCACACTCGTGCGGTGCGTTTACATGTAGATAAGTATCTCTGCTAACGATGCCCCGCCTATTTTATTGTGCTTGGTTTTGTTTGGTGCAAGTGAGGTGATGACGCGTCTTAAAACGGATGTTATTATACTTTGAAAGACTGGCCATTCTACTAATTGAGCAGTTTTATTAATCAAGATAATATTTACATAATATAAGCTAACAAACTTAATTTAATAATATATACAGACGCCAGCACATCAAGCTACCCGAAACTGTAAAATTTTCCCAATCAACTTTGATCCTTTTGCTTTAGCAATAAAGTTGAAAATCTATTAAAGAAATTTTACAGATTGTAGTAGCTTGATATGCTGGCGTCTGTACATGTATATGAAACAAACTGGCCAAGTGCGAGTCGGACTCGCACATGAAGGGTTTCGTACCTCAAGACAAAAGTGCCGAAAAAAACACGTTTATTGTATGGGAGCCCCTCTTAAATATTTATTGTATTCTGTTTTTGTTAAAGCAGCAACAGAAAATACATCATCTGTGAAAATTTCAACTGTCTAGCTATCACGGTTCATGAGATACAGCCTGGTGACAGTCGGACAGACGGACAGTGGAGTCTTAGTAATAGGGTCCCGTTTTTACCCGTTGAGTACGGAGCCCTAAAAATAATGTTCAAGTAGGTAAAGGTATTATAGATTTATTTTTCAAAATCACTTCATTCACTTGCTGTGAATGCCTATAGCACATAACCACCTAAATTTCTCTCTTCTCCAAATCATTATAAAGCAGAACTAACAATATATTTAATCCCTGAGTCAGTTGCCGTCCCGCTGTTAGTTCGTGCTTCACACCAAGCTTCACTTTATCGAGAGAGCCGCGTGATTTATGTTCTTAGTTTCAGTAATGAGGGGTATTCACCAAATACATAAATATTGTTCTGCTAATAAATGTAGGCTTATTAAGGGGTCGTAAAATGTTGCCTATATTGAATGTAATAAACAAATAATGATAAACTTCAACATAGGAAGGCTCTAGGCAAAATACTTTAATTAAAAACTTTACATCCCCTATGCTTTCAGATTAAACTTCCGTCGCGGTCGTGGAAGTGTACCGAGTCATTGGTATGACATGACTCACTGACTGACCGATCATGCAAAACTATGAATGATCTGCGCATGAATGATTTTTCGAAAGTAACCTAACTGGAATGGAAGTTTGTATGTGAAATTGTAAACACAGTCATCATCCGCCTAGCCTTTCCCAACTATGTTGAGGTCAGCTTCCAGTCTAACTGGATGCAGCTGAATACGAGTATTTTACAAAGAGCGACTGCCACAACCCAGTTACTGGGTAATACGATACCCCTTGGTAAGACTGGTTGTCAGACTTTCGGGCTTCTGACGACCCGTAACGATTGTCAAAGATCCAAGAATGACAGCCGGGACTTTCCGAGGCACGGGGGGTCTCGGTATGTAAAGATGGTCACCCATCCACAGACTGACCGCGGCAAGTGTAGCTTAACCTGATCGATCGATCCGTGCGGCTGTTATTACTTAGCCACGAGCCTCTCAAATTGTGACTGTGACTAAAATGGTGAACATAGTCACACGCACCAATTCTTCAGCGGGATTATCCGAAAGGGTTACCGCTGGCACGGAACATAAAGGGAAGGAACACGGGTGGGTTTTAGTCAGTAAGAGTCTGACACTCCCTTCCGCTCCACCCAGAGCGGGAGGGGTCATTTGATGATTTCCCAACCTGGAAAAAAAGGCCCCATTTCTATATCGTTTCACATGAAGCACAGCTTGCTCGAACAACACATATCTGGCGTTACAACTAAATTATCACTCTGATGCTTTTAAATGCTCTCATGAAATCCATTTGGGCGCCAACCGAACATGATAAACCCGTGCTCAATTGAATTAAGTCGAGTCTCCGCGTTCCGCCGCTCAACTCGCTCAAATCGCTCAACTTGCGCAGTTTTGTTCGAGTCGAGCCTATCAGCCCACACGAACCATTGAGCGGCTGACTTTAATGTTGATAGTAAATAAATTGTGTTTGATAGCTTTGATGCGAGCTTATTTTTAATATAAAACATCACGCCTGTATTAACAAAAGGGCTGGGCAAAGGAGCTCCTGTAATAACACCCACATTTTGCCAATTATGTTTAAGTCTCATTTAATTGGGAACGAGTATATTGTTAGGAGAGAGCTTATTTTTACAGCGGTTATAAAGTACAGTACCCGGCGATAAATATTGCACATCGACCTTTGGAAAGAGACAATCGGCTAATTTCGGCTTCGTAGAGCGTTATCTCTGTCGCACGAAATACAAACAGTCCGGTATCTATTAGGAGCTGTTAAAACAGTTATGATTTGCTTCTTTTGATAATTGCATATTTTTATTCTTTGTATAAAATCGATAGGATCGAATAGGTCGATGTGCAATATTTATCGCCGGGTACTGTATATAGGTATCAGTGGCGAAATTTCCATACAACTCGATTCTTACCGGCTTCCCTTTAAAAAATGGCACAGGCAGTATTCTATAGACAATTAATATAATCATATTAAAGATATCTACTCCGGCTTACCTCTTACAAAAATTTAAACTTCGCTACTGGTAGGTATATAGCTATCTTTTTTATTCTACGGTATCTACGTAGACTTATTTATTACCTAAGAAGTAAGGAGGAAATAGGCGGTAAGATAACGACTATTAGACGATAAGGAAGCAATAAAAAAGTGCAACCCAATGAAAGAAAAAAGGACAACATTATTTGCTGTTGTAATCATTTATGATGATAATGAACATGCACTCTGGAGAACTACGAAACAGTTCAGAGTCAGTCCAACCTAATACAGTTTTTTTTTTTATTTGAAATGGATTTGCTCTTGACTCTAGTCTAGGTCAGAGGTGACAGAGACAAAGTCGACGATGGAGTGAGCTTACCCAGAAGAAGCCTGTTTGAAGAGATTCGGGTTGAATGCGCTCGGAAACACAGACGCAGGTAGAGAGTTCCACTGTTTTGAAGATGACGATAGAGCATTTGTCTACACTGGAATTTAAAAAAGAAATTAGTTGACAGTCAAAAGCTTTTTTCGATCGCTAGCAATAAGGCTGTGCCCGTAGCTACTTATGCATAACTTTCGTATCGTTCTATTTTCTTTGAAATACATCCGGCAGGATTTCGTTTCGCCAAAAATCTAGAGCGGAAGCCAACCGACAAACAAGGAAGTACGCACCGCCCTCATTTCGCCTGAGGAAGCGAATTTTTATTAAGAGGAAGAAGTATATTATAGGCGCGATAAGTGCTGTGTTTTAAACTTACTTAGATTTCAACCTAACACGTGTGAATTTTCATACCATGACAGCATTATCTTATTTTATTATTCTTCATGTTTTATCTCTTATTGTATTTTTTGCTTTCAAACTCACGTTTACCGCAAAGCTAAATTTCATTTATTTTACCAAAATAACAAAACAAAACTTTATGAAATTTTCCTTACTTTGCATCTTAAGTTTGTAAGCCAGTGATCACATCTCCTTCTTCATTCATCATTTTGGCACCATCTATTCACTACACCTTCACAAACCAAATCTGCTTTATCCTACAAAATTCTACAAAATAAGCACAAGTAAATTCTAAATCTCAGAGCTCATGAAAACATAAAGTGCTATCACTATGTTTACTCTTTACATAATAAGAAAGTCAGGGATAATGAATGAGCCACTAAAAGGATATAATGGGGCTCTCGTGAGCTTCACTATTTGCCGACAGGAGTTCTCATACAAATTAAAGAGGAAATTCTAGTGTTATTAGACTGAGGTACGTTCTGTCCCAGTTAGGAATTAAAACTAGGTTAGAGTAGCGAATTGTATTGTCAAAGTTAGTTTATATACAACCCGAATACATCAGACTCTATGCAAAGACATCAAAAACCATCCTACTAAGATGGTTTTTGATGTCTTTGCATAGAGTCTGATGTATTCGGGTTGTATGAGGACACTGGCAGGTATCTCCTTGTTAAAGTTATGCAAGAATTTTATGTTCATTCATTTCTGTAAAGAGATATTTAGCATTAAGCGGGTACAAGACTAAAAGAAAGAAAAGAAAACGTCGCATCGTGGCCATCTCTTTTTTTGTTCAGTACTAGCAACATTTCCAGCAATTTCAAGAACCCAGAAAAAACTGTACTCTAAATTTCCAATCCCGTCCAATCACAGCAAGCAACTTGTTCGTATTTCCCGTAGTTCCCCAAAATGACATCAAACAATAATATCATAATTAAAACACAACAAAAGTCAACAACAACACATTTGCATATTTCAAAATAACAAATTTAAATTCAGACTTTTTTTTTAACGCCAGCCATTTTTTTCAACCCCCCTAGAGGTGAGGAGTCTCGGATATGTAAATAAGACGAGCACTCTCGGGTCGGAATTAAAAAGAGGCCGACGGTCGAGATAGGGCTGTGGTCGAGATAGGGCTGCGCTGACAAGAGCCCTACAGATAAGCCACGTGATTTGGTGGGGCAGATTGTAGGTTGCGCTGATTATTATTTTTAAGAGTGTCGGTTGTGAAATATTTTGAGCCTTTGAGTCAGACTTAAGGCTCCTACAAACAAGCGCGACAAGTGATAAAATCGCGCGCGACACAAAGGCACCGCAAGTCGCGCAACGAGCGGTGCCTTTGTGTCGCGCGCGATTATATCGCGTGTCGCGCCTGTTTGTAGAAGCCTTTATTTGTTGAACGATGTATTTGAATAAAGCTGAGAAGATATATATACCTATCTAGGATACAAGTAGAATTTCAAATAAAAATAGCTGCAGTTCTACACGCAGAAGATAGTTTAGTTGAAAGTTTATAAAATCATGTTCGATGAAAATCGCTAGCTCGCAGTGAAGTCGAGCACTCAATCTAGATGCAAATCCTTTAAAAAAACCATCAAGAACCCTCCCCAAAAAAAACCAATACACCAACAACTTCCCTGTTCCTCTCAGAATGCAAGAAAAACAACAGTTCAAAAACTTTTAATTACGAACTACCAACCAGTGCCGAAGTTTTTTAACTTTCGAACGATTAAAAGCAACAATGTCGCAACAGATTTCTAACAAAGGGGTTTTTAGGGAAGAAAACCGGGTACTCCGGGTACTTACCCGTGCCCTCTGCCCCTTAATGAATACAATCTTAATCGCGCTGCCCTTTTCTCGCGTAAATATTTAATTAGGTCGCAGGGTACTCCTTTAACGGCTTAATTGCTGAAAATATGGTATTACACAGACGTTTGTTGCAAGGAAAATATTCTAATTTCGCGCTTAATGTGGTTTTATGACGCGTATCATTTTACGATTTGCGTGAATTTGAAGCTGTGTGAATGTTAAGTGGTGATGGCGTCGTAAAGGGATTGTGTTACAGAGGGATTACATAACATTGCGCCTGTATTCCTTATACAAGTGTATGGTACACCCACATTTCTGTAGTTACCTATATTTGAAGCTTTTAGGTACAAACGCCAGCACATCAAGCTACCCGAAACTGTCAAATCCCAATGAAATGTGAACTTTATAGTTTAGCAATAAAGTTGAAAGTCTATCAAAGGAATTTGACAGATTGTAGTAACTTGATGAGCTGCTGCTGCTGGCGTCTGTACATGGTTCAAGGAGCAGGTATTTGAAAGAAGAAAGAAAATACGTTTATTTGCGGTAAACATGGCGCAGAGAAAAATAATTGGGGTAAAATAAAAAAAAATAAAATCGTTTATTATGGTACAATTTTATCTGATACAATCACATAAAAATAGTTAAACGATGATAACTGCAAAAGTTAATAAGTGTGGCGCAGCTATCAACGCCCGGCTCCTAGTGAGAGGGTAGTTCTTTCCAGATAAGAATATTTTAAACTATTTATAAGTAGTTAAAATTAAAAAGATAAAAAAATAAGACAATTAAATTACGGGATAAGTGTAGTGTAAGTGTGACTGTGTGTGTAAATATCGCCAAATCCACGCAAAACGGCCATCGCTCAGCATAATGCGAGACACAGTATCAGCGCTGGTTTTCAGTAACAGCCGGCGTTGACGTGATGACGTCAACCGGTGCAGCATACGATAACCACCACCAACCAGACCGGACCGGACCGATGGTTTTGCCACTAATTGGGCACAAATCCAAACCCCTGACTGCTAAAGGCTCGTACACACAGGCGCGACGCGACACGCGACACAAAGGCACCGCAAGTCGCGCAACGAGCGGTGCCTTTGTGTCGCGCGCGATTCGCGTCGCGCGTCGCGCCTGTTGATGATGATGATGATGATGATGATGATGATGGGACTCCCTTTTCCGCACTTAGACTCCCATTCGGTCCGTTGTGCGTGGGGATACTGGCTAACAGAGCCAGCCTAGCTCCGCCCAAAAGCACAGAAGCTTCCTGGGAGCTTCACAGGCTTCGCAGAGCGACCTCATTGTTCCGAGGATTTCTACACGTTGAGAAGCCACGGCCTCGCAATCCAGGATGACGTGGGCGGCTGATTCCTCGGCATCAAGGCAGCCCCTACAGAGGGGGCTGTCCGTGGCGCCTATGTTGAAAAGATGTTTGTTAAGAAGGTTGTGGCCCGTAATTGTGCCTATTATTATTCTAAGGTTATTTCTACTCAGGCTGAGAAGTTTTTTGGTTAATCGCGGGTTTATCATTGGTAAAGCCAATTTTGACTGTCTACAGTCTGTTGCCCGTGACCATCTGTTGTTATGGAGTTCGGTCGATCTTTGGCGAATCCACGCACGAAATTGTGAGAAAGGCAAAGGGAGAAGTGGGTACGGGCCTAGCACCCGCATATCAGAGCCTCTCTTCGCAAGTTCATCTGCAGCATCATTGCCCAAAGATTCACTGTGCCCTTTGATCCACTGGAGAGTAATACGATTGGACGTCGATAAACTCTCCAGAGCTAGATGGCACTCAAAAATTAGTTTGTTGTTAGTTTGTTTACTACCTAAAGCTTTAAGCACAGATAGGCTGTCGGATAGGAATTTAATGCCGTAGTTCCGGATGCCTAAGCGCTTTACTGCTGTTGCAGCTTGTGTTAAGGCAACACATTCGCATTGGAAGATCGAACTATGTGTGCCTAGTGGTATGTGAAAGTTAATATTGAGGTCAAGGGAGTGTACGCCAGCACCTGAACCGTTTTGTGTTTTAGAGCCGTCTGTATAAATGCGTACTTCGTTAACTCCTGACTGATCCCTTTCTTCCTGAACTGTTTGTATAATGTAGTTCTTGTTGAACATCGGTTGGTTTGGTGTTCTATCACACGGGGCAGCGATGAGAGGCTGATACTCAATCGCCCGGTCCAGGATTTTAGCGTGTGGACTGGTAATGTTTTTGCCCCATATGCCCAGATGCATTAGCCTGATGGCAGCTAGCGCCGCTTCCTGCTGTATGTACAGGTCAAGGGGAGTTAATTGAAGGGCTATCTCCATGGCTGCTGTTGGGGTGGTTTTCATGCAGCCAGTGGTAGCTGAGCAGGCCAGTCGTTGGAAGCGTTGTAGTCTGGTAATGGTGGTCGAGAGTTCTGTCCTCGTCCACCAAACCAGAGCGCCATAAGCCAACATTGGCCTGATCAGCGCTTTGTAAATCCACAGAGTAATCTTCGGAGAGAGCCCCCATGATTTTCCTAACATTTTTTTGCATTGGTAGAGTGCAATTGTGCTTTTATTAAGTTTGTAGTCAAGATGCTTGTTCCAGAGCAGTTTGCTATCTAGAATCACCCCCAAGTACTTGACTTCGTCTTTCAATGTTAGTTCTGTGTTGAAAAGTTTTGGGAGCCTATGAGGTCCAAGAGTTCTCTTGTTGGTGAACATTATTAGTTCTGACTTCGAGGGGTTAACCGATAGTTCGTGCTTCGTGCACCAACTCTCGACTATTTTGAAGGCCTTTCTCATGAGATCACATAAGATGCCCTCAAATTTACCTGAAATCAGAATTGCTATGTCATCCGCGTATCCCACTGAGTACAGACTGCTGGCGTTGAGCTCTAAAATGAGTTCATTTACGACTAAATTCCACAGCAGTGGTGACAGCACCCCACCTTGTGGGCAGCCTCTACTCACGATACCTCGTGTGGTGGTGTTCACGGTAAATTGAATAGCTCGGTATTTTAACATGTTATTAATCCATTCTATGAGTGTTCGTGCAACACCGTGTGTGGCAAGTGCCTGTTCGATGCTGACGAAGTTAGTTTTGTCGAAAGCACCTTCTATATCAATGAAGGCGCCTAGGGTTGGGTTTTTGGCTTTAAGAGCATTACCTATGCGTGAAACTACGCTATGAAGTGCTGATTCAGTTGATTTGCCTGCACAGTAGGCGTGTTGATTAGGATGTAGAGGTCTTTGTATCAAAACCTGGGATCTAATCTTCCTATCCCCCAGCCTCTCCAGTGTCTTCAAGAAGAACGAGGAGAGGCTTACAGGTCTAAAAGATTTGGGCTGGGTGTAGTCGCCCCTACCAGGCTTCGGTATAAAGATTATTTTTACTTCCCGCCATTTCAAAGGAATGTAGCGGTGGGCCAGGCAGGATCGGAACACCTTAACGAGGTGATCGGCTAATATATCCTGACTCCACCTGAGCAGAGCCGGGAAAATACCGTCCAGTCCTGCTGCCTTGAAAGGTAGGAAGGTGTTGATTGCCCATGTTATTTTGTCTTTGTCAATTACTTCCAACGCCACTTCCCAATCTAGGCTGCACGTGGCCCTATCCCTTTGCAGTTCCCAGCTTTGCTGGGCGGCAATCTGGCATCCTGGGAAGTGGGTGGTTAGGAGTAATTCACTTGTCTCAGCGTCGTTTGTTGTGTATGTGTTATCTGGTTTTTTTAGGCATCCTATTGAATGGTTTGTCTCTTGGGCAAGACAGGTTTTGACCCTCATTGCCTGGTTGTTACTTTCAATGTTGGTACAGAAACGCCTCCAACTATTTCTGCCTCTGAGGCGTATCAATTTTTTATATATTTTACGGGCTGTTGTATATCGGTCCCAATCTACTGGTGCCCGTGTGTTCCTAGCTCTGTTGAACAGTCTTCTCAGCTTGTGTCGGTGTCTTTCCAGCTCAGGACTCCACCAGGAATGGCGAGCTCCCTGCCTAGGTATCGTGAGGGGACAAGACTGTTCATAGCTGGATATAAGTATGCGTGTGATGTTGTTTACATGTTCGTCTAAGTTGGTTACTGGTATTTCAGCCGGAAGGGCGGGAACTCTACTTAGTTCAGCCTCGACGAGTTTAGTGAACCTGACTTGGTCCGTATTGCGAGGAACCCTTCTTGGCTGTGGTTTGGTCAGGTTGAAGTTAATGGTATAGCGGATCCATCTGTGGTCTGAGCATGATATCTCGGTGGACACATGCCAGTCCTGTATGGAGTTAGATATGCCTATGGTTGCTACAGTTAAGTCTATTACAGTTTGTGATCTCGCATTTATGAAGGTAGGTTCGGAGCCCTTGTTAAGTAAAACAAGGTTATTACTAAGAATAGACTGCTAAAGGCTCGTACACACAGGCGCGACGCGACACGCGACACAAAGGCACCGCAAGTCGCGCAACGAGCGGTGCCTTTGTGTCGCGCGCGATTCGCGTCGCGCGTCGCGCCTGTTTGCAGGAGCCTTAATGCCAATTTCCTTACAAGTCTTGTAGATCTACATATCTCAAGACCTCAATAGACGCGCTCGCCACTACTACATCACCAAGACAGTTATAGAAGAAGATTCGAATTCAATAAACCAAAAGTACTACCTACTTATAAAAATATATAGCTCGTTAGGTTCCTATCCTTCACGAAACAAAACCGCGGTAACTAGCATAACAACACATTTATTAAGATGGCTATTACGTTATTTTGCAAGTCCACAATCAATAAATAACTAAATTACCCATATTGAAGGACAAGCAAATCGGTTCGGTATAGTCTGAAGGCCGAAGAAAATTGCCCTCTATAAAAACAATAATTATGTTTCCTACATATATAAGAGTAGCAAATACTTAGACTTGAATTAAATAAGTAATTTATTTTTCCTGACTTCATAATGAATTGAAAAAGAAAATTACTTATTTAATTGAATAACATAATGTTTCCACTACTTCAGGAAACAGGCCTTCTTTTTGTGAAAGGGAGTGAACTGGCCAACACACGGGCCCAGTGCGGGTTAATTTTCATTTCATGAATGATTATCCAAAATCGAAAGTCGTATCGCGGAGGCCTTAACTCAGAAAGAAGACACACATTTTGCCTGTCAAAAAGACTTTACAGAAGATACGAAGCCATCAATGTCAGTCTATAATGGCCCCACTGCTGGGACACAGACACAGGCATCTTCTCTGTGAGAGGAACTGGGCCGTAATCCACTAGACGGCCCCAGTGCGGGTTGGTTTTCTTTACAGGAATGATTATCCAAAATCGAAAGTCGTATCTCGGAGGCCCTTAACTCAAGAGAAGAGACACGCTCTTTGCCAGTCAAAGAAGCTGGTCTTTGCAGAAGATACGATGCTATCAAAGGATAGAAATCACTTATAATTTATACCAACGTCACCTAGATTAATCGCTATTTCATTCAAAGCTGAACACATTACGTAATCACTGTCGCTATTGAGAATTTTCCATTAAAACCAACATTTTTCCATTAAAAATGAGACTGAACTGGCCGGGAGTCGTTAGTTTCGTTTTTGTCCATTCGTCCACTCTCAGTCAGTAAAACCATTTCTATTAAAAATTTTATATTTCAGTATTTAGTTTTATATGTCAGAAACGTCTAAACGAGTGCCGAGTGCCGCATGCAATAAAATAATAAAAAGGAGAATCTTTTTATTCAGATTAGGGTTGTATATGAAGTACTTTTTGTTAGTCAAATAGACTATATGTATAGAAATATAGTAGGACTGTTTCGCAACATCTTAGCATAGCAGCATAGCTTCGGAGATGGAGCCGAGACGCAATTTACATTCCGACTGCGTTAGTCGAATACTTCAGCTGAATCTATGTCTTGAAGCTTAACAGTAGGTAGCTGGTATTTCTATTAAGAGCATTCTCTGTATTCTTAATGTGTTCATAATTCACATGTTTTTGTATGTGCTTCTGTGTTAAGCCCTATTTAGTAAAGTTTTGTGTATCTTTTTAACTGGCATCTCTCTCTGCACTTCTGACATCATCTCCTTCTTTCAGTTGATTATTTGCCAAATTTTACATCCGAATTATATCTACTCATATTAACAGCAGCAGAATCTTCATTTTCTTTACTATTTAAAAGCACAACTTCTTTTAAACCTAAATTTTCTACCCAATATTTACCAAATAATTCAAGCGAAAGCCTTTAAAATCCAACCTTCGTCGTAAAAAAATACTAGTAGTATTTCTTTTGAAAAGAGTAAAGAAGCGAGTCAGTATGTCAGGGCCGCTGCAGCTCCACTTGAGATAAGGCGTTCGCGACTTAATGAGGACTTCGTCAGACTTCGTAAGGTAACCTGAGGACTGGAGTTTAGTGGAACTTCTAGAATAGCTCGTAAAATAAAATTTGATGCAGTTTTTATCAGATTTGGAAGGACAGCGCTTTAATGAGGTTCTATTGTTTTTCAACTAAGTTCTAAAAACGGGAATATTTGTTTGTAGTTTGATGATGTTTTCAAGAAACAGGGTCGTTGCAGCCCCACTTCAGATAGTTTAAATCAGATAAAGAAGATGATACGCATGACTTTGTAAATGTTACCTGAGGACTAAAGTTTAGTAGTTCTGGAATAGCTCGTTAAATAAGATTAGATATTCTTATCTGGATTGGATGGAAAGATAATGTTTTTAATGAGGGTCTGTCAAAACCTGTCGATTATTTAAAAATCTAAGAACGTAAATCTTTTAGTAGTGAGAAGCACGAGATATTTAATACAGCAGCATCATTTACGCGTAAATTAAGGAATTATATAGCTAAGCTTCCGAGTGTCAGTAACGACACGTTTTTATACCACTAAAAATAAAAACGTATTAACACAACATTGTTCGTAAAGACTTTCGTGCCCTTTCTAAAATCTAAGCAGTTTTTTATTTTATACGTACTCGTAATTCTTAGAATCAGAACCCCTCAAATAGCAATAAAATTATGCAAAGATTCTGCAACTCAGCGTTTAATATCACGTTTTTTCCAGAAAAAAGCTGTTACCTACATCAAAATAAGATTGAAAATTCCGTAAATAAATCTGAACAAAAATTATGTTTAACGACACTAATAATATCTCTTGTTTTATTCTGAAAGTTGTGATATATTCGGATCTCAAAGTTTATTGTTTTCAATTACATCTTTACCTTCGCATAATATCCTAGATTCTCTTCAGCCAGAGAGAACGAATTTATATGATTACGTATTTAAATCTCATGTACCTACTTTGTCACGAGAATTTTTTTATTGTTCCAATTTCTTTTGTAGATGAATTGGGCTATTTATTTTTTCAAACTGCGAGGCAAATATTCTTCTTTGTCATTATACCTATGTGTTTCGTTTTTTTTTTTTTACTTTTAGTCTCTGCTATAAACAGTCGTAACAGTCTTTTGCTATTACAGCTTTGTACCAGAAAGGTGTGACCATATTTAAGGGTGTGGTAGAGACCGACAAACTAAACAACTTTCTCTATGGGACCAACTTCGTCATCGCGAAAAAATTATCAACTTTTCCATACAAAACCCTAATACTAGTTTACTCGACCCAAATGTATGGAACGACTGTTTTTGCGATTACGATGTAGGTCCCATGGAGAAACTTGTTCAGTTTCATAGTCTGTACAATACAGGGACATACTTATGACCACATATTTCTGTAACAAACAGGATATTAAAAAAACTTAAATATATTAAATACACAGATAATGAAGAGCACGACATGTTAAAAGACTTTAAAAGTTTATTTCCTGACACTGTAAATACCATTCTCATAAATGTAAAGCTCATCCTGTCTTCTTTACTCTAAATAAAGAATGAAATAAATACTTAAACAGAGGAGCCAAGAAACACAATTTACTTCAAAAGTTTAGTCATGGACCACGAATAAACAGAGCTTTAAGCACCAACTCTTAGTATCGCAGCGCACAAAGTAGAACAAAGTTTCGGAGCAAGCTAAGCGACAAATTGGACTCTTGCCGGTCGGAAATTAACCGAATACCTGTGTGTATCTTTGATGTGACACGTAGGTACATACTAGATCATACAACTTTTTGCGTTTAATCAATTTACGTTGAAATTACTTTCAACGTAAAATAAAATCGAACACAAAAACGTCCAAAGCAACAAAATTGGAAAGCGCTGAAAATTGGGCTCAATAAACCCTCCTAATCCAAACAAAGCGAGCCCGACGTGACAATGGAAAATTAAAAACCATTAATAAATTTTTCAAAACAAAAGTCCCGTGAATACGTCGAGATAATACACATAAAGCTAACGTAATCTCTGAGTAACACTGAATTTGAATTAGTCCACTAACCTCCCTTAAAAGTTACGTGGTCCGTCCATTACGTAGGTCATTATAAAGGGCGTTGTGCAAAGTTTTAATGAGAAGAAGCGACGCTATCATCGTGGGCAGATAAGAGACGCTCGTGTAATCCTTGCCTAATTGATTCGCGAAGCGTCGACTCATGCCCTTGTAGGCCCGGTCGCCATTGTTGGCAGTCCATATCGATTCCGATACCGTTATTGTAGGCATAACGCTGGGGAACTGCCTACTTCGGTTATTGAACGGGGAGTAATAAACTGATGACCATTATTAGGGAATAGGTAGATTTATGCTTTTGATCTAATGGTAACGAATTTAATTTATGAAAATCTGGGTAAATTTCATAACGTACTTCATATATTATTATACGATAATAATTAATCGTTTAAGGGCGAATTCCACCAAACCTTTACCTAGTACCTACAATAAGTCTTAAGGCTCCTTCAAACAGGCGCGACATGGGATAAAATCGCGCGCGACACAAAGGCACCGCAAGTCGCGCAACGAGCGGTGCTTTTGTTTACCGCGCGATTCGCGTTGCGCGTCTCGCCTGTTTGCAGGAGCCTTTATCCTGAGAATATGTTTTGAATATTTTACAGTTTTTCCATACTAGATCTGTCAAGCGTCAATTTTATTCCACGGATAAAAGATATTATATAAGACTTTGGTAAAATTAGCCCTAAACGGGTTGAAGCATGTGTAAACAATGGGTCAATTTAGGCCAAAACTATGCAATTTATGTCAAATAAACATGATCCAGCCTATTAGGTAATTAATCATTTTCTTCGTAAGCCTTACTGAATACTAAAAAAATCCATACCTATGTACTAATAACGTAGAATGAAAGAAAGAAAGAAAAATTGTTTATTCTGCACGGACAAAAACGCACATTATCGCACATTCAACAAATCACACACAATTCACAATTCACCGATTTTTTTTTTAATGTTATTTTATGCCTAGCCTTTTCTTAACTATGTTTGGGTCAGCTACCAGTCTAACCGAATGCATTTTACATGGAGTGACTTGCATGGAGCGATTTTTTACTGCATCTGACCTCTACAACCCAGTTACTTGGTAATACGCTACCCCTTGGTAAGACTGTTTGTTAGACTTTCAGGCTTCTGGACCAATGGCTTAACGTGCTTTCCAAGGCGTCTTGATATATAAAGATGGCCACCCATCCACGGAAAAACCGCTGCAAGTGTAGCTTAACCTGATCGATCGACTCGTGCGGCTGTAATTACTTAGCCCCAAGCCACTGGAAAATTAAAAATATCTATCGACAGAAAACTATCCGTAATAAACGATCAAACAAATTTCTGCGAAAGTGTTTACTCGGAGTAACCCTTCGGTCCCTCGATGACGCTTTCAAACATTTTTGCCGACGCAACACTCCTTTTGATTCTTCAAAAACGACCGCTTACCGTTCAACTTTCCTTCGAAGGAACTTTGAATGGTTTTCCAAGTAATTATACGGAACTCTGGCAGGCACTTCATGGTCCCTTGAAGATCGTTCATTAAATAAGTTGATGTCACATATCTTATTATAATTTACGGTCCTTTGCAGGCTTTTTAATATTATTTGATAATATAACGAAGTTTTAAGAGCGTTTAAGCCATACGGCATTTCATAAAAACTTTCAAACCCTTATTTTTCGAAATGAATGAACCGATTTAATGAATCTTCATACGCATAAGCAGAATACAAAGGTCTAAAAACTTAGTAGAGAACATTTTCGAAAAATAGTGTTACAGCCAAATTAGACCGATTTTAAATTTTCCATAGAAACAGAGATTTCCCAGTTATTTTTTTTAAATATGACATTAAATAGGTAATACGGGCTGGTGTCCGCAACTCCACGTCAATGCGCGTATTTTGCGTATAAAAATGACATTATAAATATGACATTACGAACGGAACGGAACCCTAAAAACCTAATAAGATTATTCTAACTAAAACTGTTAAATTAAAGTGCTTTGTTTTACATATAGAAAAATAAATTCTTGAAAGGTTGGCTGGTTATTGTAACAAATAAGCTCATAAACCAGCCAGCTTAATTTAACTCACTTTAAGGCTCCTTCAAACAGGCGCGACACGACACGCGACACAAAGGCACCGCAAGTCGCGCAACAAGCGGTGTGTGCCTTTGTGTCGCGCGCGATTCGCGTCGCGCGTCGCGTCTGTTTGCAGGAGCCTTTATGTTACTTAACTTAAAGTTTAAGTAAATATACTCTACCTATTCCGATCTCTGATAATAAGTAATGTATTGCTTCAGCCAATATCTGAGTCTACAATAAACCTAATCAACCGTTATTGAATAGAAAAAAAACCATTATCCTGATAGAATACAATACTAGTATATAAGATCACATCCTTTTCAATTAAGAGTAACAGTAATATCAGTTACTCGGAAAGCACGTTAAGGCCAGGATCTTCGAGCGTAGTAGGCATTTAGCGTTACCTCCGTCCTCGCGTGGCAAATGCCGCGAAAGCGCAGTTCGAATGAACTCGCTGACCCCTGTCACGGTTATTTTTATAAGTAATAGTATTGTGAATCGGCCCTATTCTTGAAATATAGGGCTGCTCGTCTACAGTATTTTAATTTCATCATCCTACTTTAGTTTCTTTCTAGTTTTGTGATTGTAAATATTATATTTTTAACCGACTTCAAAAAAGGCGGAGGTTCTCAATTCGGAAATTTCTATTTTTTTTATGTATGTTAGGGCATAACTCCATCGTAAATAGACAGATTTGCAATTTTTTTTTTGAAGTGAAAACTTCTTTAGCATCGTTGTGATTTGAAAATTTTATGAAACGAAAAAGCAACAGTAAAAAGAGACATGAGATTTAACGTGGGAGAAAATGAGATAGGAAGCATTATACAGTGTTTTTGTTTTTTATTATTACAAATGACATCACATTTAATCCTATGCTACTAATTTGTGGTGATGATGACGATGAGGATGATGGTGATGGTGTGGCGATGGCGATGGCGATGGTGATAGCGATGGTGATGGTGATGGCGATGATGATGATGGCGATGGTGATGGCGATGGCGATGGTGATGGTGGTGGCGATGGTGATGGCGATGATGATGGCGATGATGGTGATGCGATGGTGATGGCGATGGTGATGGCGATGGTGATGGTGATGCGATGGTGATGGCGATGGTGATGGCGATGGTGATGGCGATGGCGATGGTGATGGCGATGGCGATGGTGATGGTGATGGTGAAGGATGGATGGATGGATGGATGGATGTTCTTTAGCATCGTTGTGATTTGAAAGCTTATGAAACGAAAAAGCCACAGTAAAAAGAGACATGTAAATTCATAAGATTTAACGTGGGAGAAAATGAGATAGGAAGCATTATACAGTGTTTTTGAAGGTTTCACTTCTACCACGTGTGAATTGCACACATGCTGTTTTTTTATTTTTGTAAAGATCCGATGATGACTTTCGGAGACAAACACCGGAACTCTTCAATAAATGCCAGCAAATCAACCGCGATTGCTGCTATAGCATATGTAATCGCAATCACACAACATAACATCACGCCTGTACCCTTCAAAGGGTAAGGCAATAGCTGTTCAATAGCTTTGTTACTGATATTCACATAGCAAGTAGTGATAATATATGAATTTGTTTGGGGTAGGTAAGTACAACTAAAATTTGTTTTCCAAAAAAAAAACCGACTTCCAAAAAAAAAACACTACAAAGTGAAAAATAACTTTAGTTTCGAAAGTCGATGTCAATAAATGAAAATACATATATATTTCACGTTGTAGTGTTTTTTTTGAGTCGGTTGTTTTTTTAGTAAAACAGTTTTTTTGGTTGCTTGAATTCGTCAATAAGTTTTTTTAATTAAATCTACTAATCAAAAACACCACAATACGTATTTTTATTGAACTCTTGCTATTTCATTCACAACGAATTTCATATTTTTAAATAAAAAAACAGGTACTTCATAGGTACGCATAAGCAGGATACAAAGGTCTAAAAAAAACAGCATGTGTGCAATCCACACGTGGTAGAAGTGAAACCTTCAAAAACACTGTATAATGTTTCCTATCTGATTTTCTCCCACGCTAAATCTTAAGAATTTACATGTCTCTTTTTACTGTCGCTTTTTCGTTTCATAAACTTTCAAATCACAACGATGCTAAAGAACATCCATCCATCCATCCATCCATCCATTCATCCATCCATCCATCCATCCATCCATCGATCCATTCATCCATCCATCCATCCATCCATCCATCCATCCATCCATCCATCCATCCATCCATCCATCCATCACCATCGCCATCGCCATCACCATCGCCATCACCATCGCCATCGCCATCACCATCGCCATCACCATCACCATCATCATCATCGTCGTCGCCATCACCATCGCCATAACCATCGCCATCGCCATCACCATCGCCATTGCCGTCACCATCGCCATCACCATCTCCATCGCCAACACCATCATCATCATCGCCATCGCCATCACCATCGCCATAACCATCGCCATCACCATCATCACCATCGCCATCACCATCGCTATCACCATAACCATCGCCACCACCATCGCCATCACCATAACCATCGCCATCACCATCGCCATCACCATCGCCATCGCCATCGCCATCGCCAACACCATCACCATCATCATCATCATCACAAATTAGTAGCATAGGATTAAATGTGATGTCATTTGTAATAATAAAAAACAAAAACACTGTATAATGCTTCCTATCTCATTTTCTCCCACGTCAAGTTAAATCTTATGTCTCTTTTTACTGTAGCTTTTTCGTTTCATAAAATTTTCAAATCATAATAATGCTAAAGAAGTTTTCACTTCAAAAAAATATAATATTTTACCTATACAATCACAAAACTAGAAACACAAACTCAAAAAACTCAAATTTTGCAATTGAATATAAACCTTATTCCGTTGTAGTAAAGTTGAAAATATATTACAGATATTACGATAATTGTAAATTTATGGTACCGACCTGCTACTGCTAGTACTGTGACGAAAGCAAGAGAACCTATACAACTATGTACAATAATATTCTGTCGCGTCGTCTTATAAGTGGGTAGTTATAAATACGTAGAAAAATAATAATCAAACTTACCTTATTTTTTTTAAGCTTTGCAGTTCAATGCTGAACATTTTTTTTTCTTTCTTCTGTTTTTATTCCCCATAATTTAATCTTAATTATCATTATATATTACAACTATATTATAACAAACTAATATTTAGTTTAATTATTAATACTAGAACTTAAACAATATTTACAGACTGATTTTTGAAACTAATACACAAACACGGAAATTAACAATAATATAACGTATATTTCGATCGATTAGCGGGAACGCGGCGAGCCAGCAAAAGCGACACAGGTCCTACCTCGGTAACGCCCGGCGGGCTACTGAAGTGAAGCGCGCAGGCCGCCTTTTTAGATTATATTTTGTTAAGACAATAAAAATCAGTTTTGAAAAAAATTAACCGTAGAATGTTCTACTATACACCATTGCCTATTTTTTGATATATTTTTTGCGAGTAAAAGTTAAGTCTACTTCAAATACGACTTGAAAAACGATTAAAAAATTCGCTGTTTTCGATTTGTTTGCGATTTTTTATGATCGAGTGAAGTTGTAAATATCGTGTTTTGAACCATAGAATAATCAAGAATGTTAGTTAAACTATGCCATATATTTTTTTCAGATTAAAACAAAGAATATTTGATTGTTTAATGTTGAATCAAAAATAGGTCGATTCCGAGATTTCCGAGAGTCCTGGCCTTAAGCCGTTGGTCCCGGCTGTCATTCGTCGATCTTTGACAGTCGATACGGGTAGTCAGACTGGAAGCCGACCCCAACATAGTTGGGAAAGGCTAAGCAGATGATAAGAAATATCAGTTACTAGCGACTTCGCGACTTCGCCCGTGTCGATGTCGGTAGTTATCCCACGGAAACGTGCTACCGGGACAACAAGTAGCTTAATATGTTATTGTCCTGGATTAGTAGATATAATAATGTACAAATCATAATAATGTACAAAAAAAAATTGTCTAAAAATAAAAATGTCCAAAAATAAAAATGACCAAAAATAAAAATGTCCAATATGAAAATGACCAAAAATAAAAATGCCCAATATGAAAAATGGTACCTACCTTCGAAAAATGAATTGAGCAAGTAAAGTTTTTCGAATGTGAGCTTAGCTGACCTCTAATATAATATCTTGGGCTAAAAGTAAGGTATGTTGTGTTAGTATAATACAATAAGTCTATTAAAAAAAAAAGAAACATTATTTATTGGTTGCTTTTTTTTTGTTATACTTAAGTACTGTTACTTAATATTTTATTGATGTTAATTTGATATAGCAAACAGAGACTTAAATTTTAGTTAATTGTATGTTTGTATCTTTAAAACCAGTTACTCAATATCTCTTTTTATATGACATACTCTTAGTAAGTGAGTGCTAAAGAGATAAAAGAGAATAAAGACAAGCAACGAGAAGCGAGGTTTTCAAAGTACGCTCCGCTGCTGAAAACCATACTGCCTTTGACGCTGCTCCAAAGGTAAACGCTAAAAATATCCGCGGTACAAACTTGCAACGAGGTGCATTCATCTCTATAAACTTTTGCAGTTTACAAGTGACTTAAGTATTTTAAGTAAGAGTTCTCTATCTGTTTAATCAGCCTCCTTGTCGGAGTGAAGCCATCCATTTAGATAAGTAAGAGTTAAGTAGTTCCAAGGTTTTGCTTTTGGTAAGTTTCTAAGTAGGTTCGTTTTTCTTATCAGAATTTCATAGCTTCAGGGCCCCAATTTTGTATGGTAAGCATTAGAGAATTCAACCCGTGCCTACTCATGGAACGTCATAAATATGATAATGCCAAAGCATTAATACCGATTATGACAAATTAGCCGATAGGAAAACGATAATTTATTGCTATCCAAAATATATTTTCACCCATATTGTGGTCGAAACGAACCGGGAATTCATAATGTATTCCCCGATGACAATATAACAGTGGCGTTCTTATGGCACGCACCACAGATATAGATAGACCTAGATAGAGACGTAAGTTATGAAAACCAAGCTTGCTATTTTTTGACTACCTACTATGACGTCACAAACACTAGTGATGGGAAAATAAAATCGAATCAAAAACTCCGCCGCGTGCGGCACCCGTCTTGCCGCACCCCCGGGGCCTAGCGCCAGCGCTCACGCTCACCCAGCCAGCAGTACTCAGGACTGAGCGCGAAAGTGGCGGCTTACGATGTTTGTTTTGTACGTAAGCTGGTGCGATTTTTGGCACGCGAAGTAGTTGCTCTTGCGTTATCTAGGTGTATCTAGACCTGTGGCAAGCCCGTTATTTATAACATGATTCGCATTTAATGGTAGATAAATATGTTATTTGCATGCTTCTTTTAATTAACTTGTTTAATGTCCAAAATCGCGCAAAAGTTTCTAGACAGTCACACTCCGAACACGAACATTTTGAAGTGGAGAGTTATGTCCACTCGGCCACCACTTAGCAGTAAAGTAGCGACTTGGGAGCATTAGAAAGGCGATATTCCCATAACACCTACATCCACTCTCTGTAGCGCTGTACCTTGAAAAGAAAATTGTCCAAAAGCTAGCTATAAAACTGTCAGTGTCGCCGGTAGCCCATCAATTACAAAGAGCATAAGCTCCACGGACACTCCATTCTGTAGGGAACGGTACGGACAGGAATCCACTACACTTCCACCCGACTAGCGGCACTATTCGACCGGAACAAACTCGAGCATGTTGTGTTGCAAAGAAGTGTACTAAAGTCGGAAATATCTCGGGGAATAGCAAACTTTAAACTTGTCCTTTAAGAAATGTATACGAGATACATTGGCTCGGAATCGACTTAACGGTATGTACCTATACAATCAAGAAGACAAAAAGTATTATCTCGTCTGAGAAATTCTCGAGGTGTAATAAAATACCAGCTTAACTCCAGTAAGTACCAACCTTGAAACGAAATACGAAGGATTATTTCGTCAGCTGATCTATCTAATTTAGAAGATTGACGGTTATTAGATGGATTCGCAGTACTTACAACCAATTATATTTTGCCAGCGGAATAAGCATAAAATTGGATATTTCTGTTTGACAATTCAGTGGCATTTTCTGAATCTTCATTTAATTCACATTGGAGCACAAAACCTCGAAATACTAAATGGGAACAATCAAAATCGCTTTATCACAAGGTGGACAACAGTTTTCGTATATCTGCAGCGACAAAACAAATACCATTTCATGGATATCTTTGTTGAGCACACGGCACACGGTACAAAGTCCCATTTCACATTGGAGTATACAAAGCGACTCCATTCGTGTGGAAATATATCACGGCATAGAAGTGGAGGGTCTGTTCGTGCTTTTCTTTTTGAGAAGCTCTCGAGGCTCGTTTAGGCGAGTAATTGGGATACTGGACAGAGTGTGCTGAACATTCGTGTTCTCCTGGTAACGGCGTGCAAAATATGCGGCTATCACTAATGGCGGCCAACAGGGACTTTCAGACGTTTTTAGAACACATTTTCGACTCTTTACGACTCTCACTGTTTTGGTCTATTTTTTACTTTAATACGTTTCCGCTGTAATTTTATTGTCGAATTAAAACGGAATAATGAGGGCTTTACAGCCTATCTTATGTCCTGTGCTTTGTGTATTTTGCAGTAACAAAATGTTTGCCTGAAAGATAAAAATCTCTGAAATTGTTTTTCGCGTGGACATTGAGTTTTTACTTATGGTTTGGTTAAATAAACATTGTTGAGACTCTGTTGTGTATGAAATCTACATAAATATCTAAGGAGTATGTCTGCACGAATCTCCAATATCTCTCCCTTGGTACAATAACCTCATCGCTCTCCGAATCAATATTCCGAAGGCACTCGTGTTGCTTCATACTCAACTGAATTATGGATTTATGCATCTCACTCGATGCCAAATTATTTACGTGCCAAAATGTAAAATTACGTGAAAATAGGTCATGGGGTTTTTTACTACACGCCATAACCTCTTTGCTTTTTGGTCTTAGTTTTTCAAAGAGGAAAAATCCATACAATGTACGAGTATATACAGGTTGGCATAGACATCGACGCGCAACCTGTTACTATGGATTTAGAACATGATCCTCAAGCCAGAATCATGTTCTAAAATTTGGTCGTTGAAAATTTTCTTCGGTTACTTTTTTTAAACTGCTGTTTCATAAAAT
The DNA here is from genome assembly GCA_927399505.1 of Luperina testacea. NCBI lineage: Eukaryota > Metazoa > Arthropoda > Insecta > Lepidoptera > Noctuidae > Luperina > Luperina testacea. The sequence goes on along the minus strand of OV656768.1, from coordinate 6,633,473 downwards.
GTATGGAACGGCAAATATTTTTTTAGGTCTATAATCATATTCTGAATTCATTAAGTTTACAGTTTGCGTATCGATGTCCCTGCCACCCTGTATTATAATACGAGTATTATAAATTCGAAAGTAACTCTGTCTGTATGTTACGCCTAAACCTCTGAACGGATTTCGATAACATTTGGCAAGGAGATAGAACCTGAGGAAGAACATAGGCTAGCTTTGTTCCGGTAGCACGATCCTGTGGGATAATCTCTAACATCCACGCGGGCGAAGCCGCGGACTGAAGCTAGTACAAAATATTTTTTTACTCTTCTTGTTAAGATTGAACACACTCCGATTTTTATTACGTTAGATACGAGCGACACAGGTAAGATTTTTGTTATGTTCGTAAAAGATAATTTGGGGGTAGGTACATACATCTAAACCTACGAGAATATACAAATGAAATGAGAGCTCACACAAAACAGAATTCAATACAGAGACCCAAAATACCACATCAAAAACAAATTCCTTTTACAAAACGTATCAAAACACAACCAAAACAAAACTAACACGAATGGGTTTAATACAATCACCTGACTTTGCAATTTATCCGTCCGGTATCACCCGGGCTGGGTAATGTCGGGTATATTCGTAACATAACCGTAGTGTGATGAAACCGGGCGAATACTGATGAGGCACGTTGACCCGGCCGAATATTAATCACTGGGGTAATGCGACCGCCTGTTGCATTATGTAAGATCTCGGGGCCAGGACTTCTAACGGAATATCTTGAAAGAAATGGGAAGACTTTAAGGGAACTTAAGACGAATTTTGTTAAAAAATTTCGACAGTGGGAAAATGTTACTGGCAGGTTGTTAGGCAGGTATTATTTGTGAACGTTGGCTTAAATGATACAGATTTTAGTCTTATGAGAGATTTTTGACGAAAAGTAGGAAAGCAAACTACGCAATTTCGTTTGCTTGAATTTTTATCAGTAATTTTGGTTTAAAAACCAAAATACTCAACCGATTTCTATGAAATTTCTATGAACCCATCTGAAAGTATATCCTTTCAACTAAAAAACAATTGTGCAAATCGGAGAATCGAAAAGAGAAGAAAAAAGAAAGAAATGACAAATAACGGAGTTCTTCGGTAAAAAACATTTTAAAAAAATCAACCGAATTGATAACCTCCTCGTTTTTTTTGAAGAGGGCTAAAAAAATAAAAAATTATGTCGATTAATTTTAATGAATTCTTGTACCTTTTCTGTGTAAGAGACAAGCCCCTTCAGTGAGGCATTTTAAAGGCTAGTACAGAAGCCAGCAAATCAAGCTACCCGAAACTGTCAAATTTTCGCAATCAAAAAAGTTGAAAATCTTTTAAAGAAATTTGACAGATTGTAGTAATTTGATGTGCTGGCATCTGTACATACTAAGGTACTTTATTTCTTCGAAACTACTATCTTTTACGATCAGCACCTCAATTGCGTAAAACACTAGCAAACGGAATCTGAATAATTTTGAAACAAATTGCTAATCCATTGCTTCATAAGTTCGAAAAATTTATCTGCTCAACACGTAAATAACGCAATGAATATTGTTGAACTGTCAAAATGAAACCGGTTCCGATTGATAATGTGTTACAATCAACGACTTTTAAACGCTTACACCGCTAATATCGTGTTGTCATCTACCACGTAGTTACAAACACAGGTAGCTACACCATTTCTCTGGCAACACAATCACGACCATTACTTTCTAATTTTAGCTACAAGTTTCCAAGTACAATCAACCAGAATAGAAACTTGTACCCATTGTGAGCTTCCACTTAACGATCATTAGTTAGATGAAGTTAAGCTAACGACCAATGAGCACGCTAGATTTTACTTAATAGTACAGTCGCCGGCAAAGAGTTATTTTAATATCTTTGGCTGTCATCTTAATGAAGCTTGGCTTAGATTTTGATCGGAAATGTTAATTTTGTATTGTTTACGTTACTCGTGGGACAGATCGAATTTTTACTTTTATTTTACTATGGTACTTTTCCGTCACTTGTCCCTAAAGTTTCATTAGAAAACCAGCGTCAGACAGCATTATGTCTGGCATTAATGCTGAAATGGATATTTTTGGAACAGCCGTGAGGCACACACAGATGTTGTTAAAACATTAAAGTAACTGTAGCCAAATAAATGTTATTCTTCCTTTCTAATGGTCAAATTATAACAACGAGTGAAACGTCAGACGTGTCGGGTATCACTATAAAATCATAATAAAACAAAACAATGCGACCCTATTGTACCAACATAAACACGTAAACATCTACGTAAGATCCTAACAAACCTTCGATACCAAAATGCAAAACGAATTTCGCCTCCACACATTTCAAATTCGAGTAAAAAACCAATATTCAACCCAACGAAAATCGGAAACTCCGCATCCCACAAAATTGTATTGTGAGCGGGTTGCCGATAAAAAATAAGAAAAATAGTGTTGCCATAATATTCCCGGGACCAGTCTGATTTCTATCCGGCTAACATCAGTCAAGTCATATCCGGGGTGAGAGACAACCCGCCCGTGTGAGGTCGAGGAAATGAAATAATTTCTCATTTTCTCACCTGATTAATTTCCATTCTCCTTCTCTTATCAGTTTATGGAGGGGAATCTATCTTAATGAGACTAGTGAGTGTGAAGATGATAGTTAGGTAATGAAGAATAGTGCCTTCTCTGTATGAGAAGAGGCGTTTGCCCTGTAGTGGGACAATAAGTAGTCTGGTATTATATGAAGAATAGAATAGAATAGAATCCTCTTTATTATGTACACCATATAAATTACAGACATAAATATAGAAACTGTACAAAGGGTGACACAATGGGCGGTCTTATCGCTAAGAGCGAACTTTTAAAGACAACCTTAGGATGGATTTAAAAAAGAGAAGGACAGACAAATACTGTAGGTAGTCCGTGGTGTACCATTTACATAATACAATAAATACACACATAAAGTATATTATACTAATCTAAATAAATATATACACAAACATATGAATATATCCATATAATAATAAACATGAAACAGGATCAAAGAAAATATAATGATGATGTTTAAGGAGAGAGAAAGTGCTTTTTTACCATAATTTTAAACGTGGACAAAGATTGAGCACGCCTTACCGACACGGGCAAGTCATTCCATAACCGTACTGCTTGAACAGTAAAAGATTAATGAAGAATGAAGATGTAATGAAGAATAATAATGTAGAATGTTTATATGTATTTATTATTTTCTCTAAACAAATAGTCCGCCTCTGTTACCATTGCTACATTTGTGTGCAGTTACAGTATTAAATAAATAAATATTCTAAAGAGAAAAGATTTCATATTTTGTGTATTTGTTTGTTACGCTTCCACTCTAAAACTGCTAAACGGATTTAAATGGGGCACATGGACATGGATTAGGACATAAGATACTTTTTATCCCGATATTTCCAAGGAACGAAACTCATGCGGGTGAATTCGCAGGTTGCAGCTAGTTTTGTCTATAATTACATGCAAGTTATTTTTTTATAATGCTGCCTAGTATGTTTAGTCTCTGTATCACCCAAAGGTAAACTGGTAGACAATTCCTAAGGCACTAAGTCCGCCTTTGTACGGTTATTTCTACTTGTGCATAAAGTTTTAATAAATATTTTATTGACGCGGAAAACTGAGAGTAGGTAGTTAATGGTAGGGACTTCATTAAGCACGTGCTCAATTTCAAACCCATTTAATTTGGTGACAACCTAGTTGGCATAGTATGTAGGTAAATATTAACGAGAACTGAATTAATTAGTGCCGCTGTAACTGCTCTTACTCAATGTATTTGAATGCTTGGAAATCAGGCCGCACAAACTCCACAAAAAATCTAGTAATAAACTAGAAACTGTTTGAAAAAATGGAGCCTAGTCTGGCACCATTTCTTTTTTTCAACTTTATATTGGAGCTATTTACTAAACAAGGTCACGCCCCCAGTTTATAGGTATAATAAAAAGTAAAACAACACGTCCATTTGACGAATGAGATCTACAATGAGAATCTGCCACGACAAGAAAATGTAAGGGCCACGGAATATTTTACTCTGGCAACTCATGCATTCTAAAGGTAAAATGGTGGAAGTTGTAATGAGTTTATCTATAACTAAAAAGTTCTTCTTCGGCTTAACTTTCCGTAGTTTCTACTTTCTATCTTACAGTGGTTAATTTCAACATGGAGTTCGCTGGTGGATTTTCTGGTTTTGTGAAATTTGAAGTTATGTTACCAGTTCACCTACAAAGTCCCTAGATATTTCTAAAATATAAGGTTATTATTTTATGCATCTCGATCGCGTTTAATTTTGTTTTGGTTCAAAAGAATATTTTGGCCTGCTTGTTTTCTCTAAATACCGACTTTAAATGGATGTAAATATCCTCATAAAAAAAATACATTTCATCACCTAACCGCTATAATCAAGTATAACACAAGGAAAAAAGACAAAGGACTAGATATTTTATTTGTGCGAACACCGCATTGTTAGACGCGTCCCACAAGGCTCATTACTGAAAATTAGGTTAGTCTCTAGAAAAATAATGGTGGGTCTCTTCACTTGATGAATATTCACAAGATGGCGTCCTAGTGGTCATGACGCGCTCGCGCCATGCGCCGTCACGGGGATAATTAAAAATAATTATAAAACCCGACCCGCACTCCCGTCTCTGTATATTGAATTAATCATTCAGGAACATGCTGATTCCAAGATGAATTTTCAAAGGAATTCCGATAGGGTTATATAGTTCACGTATTTAAACGGCACGTGGGAGGGCTGACACGGAACGGCCGCCATTTTAACTCTTACCAACTTTATCGAAGTTCTTAATGAGAAAATCCAGCTTACCTGAAACAAACAACGATAATTCATTAATACCAAGAATAGATGGGTCGTTCAGTGAATTTAAATGGACATCAGACCTTAGCCTAGTATTCAGACATTATTAAAGGGACGTCGGAGGTAATTCCCTCGTGACACGGATCTCCTGTCGTCGAATAAAATCCGGAGAGCTACCGTTGCTTTACGTAGGTACTTGTACCGGTAATGTTTATATTTACCTTACACTCCTGGATTCTCTTTGATGTGTTTATCCACGAAATAAGATGCAAAACAGATTTATATGCCTGTACTTTGTGTTGGTACAGAAGTGTCCTAATTTGGATAGTGTTAAGTTAGATTCTATATTTATGAAGTAGACGATGATGTTGACTTACATCTAGTCATCGGTTATATGTATAATCAGCCTATTATGTCCCCACAGCTGGGATACAGGCCTCCTCTGTTCAAAAAAGGGTTGATTATAATCCACCACGCGGGCCCAGTGCGGGTTGTTAAATGTCACATGTTTTCAATTTTTTGATTCTAGGACATGCCGGTTTCCTCACGACATTTTGCTTCGCCATTTTGAGCGCAGTGGTGATCAAATTCTAACTATCCATACTAATTAGGGATGCCTCGATACGCCTTTTTGCCGATACGATACCGATACCGAAACTCTTATAAAAATATCGGCGATACCGATACCGATACCGATACGCTTATTGAATTCAAAAAGGAAGGTTTATTTTATTTGACTCAAACGACTAGTTATAAATGATATACAATACACAAACAATTACAATATGTATTATAAAAACACATACTTCGCTAGAACACATGAGCACTTTATTTACTACACAACATTCGGCATTTCGATAAGGAAATAGCAGAAACACCAACATTTCCTTCTTAAATAACCATTTCTTATTTCTTATTCAGTCTGTGTGCTATGCAAAGGCGAAGCGTTTCAACGCGAAGTGTTACAGATAAGTTTGTACGAGCGTCGCTAACAGTACATACGAAAGCTTCACAAATAAATGGAGTGGTGTGACTTTGTAAAAACGTCCTATCTTCACTACAACGTACCTATATTATAAGTACCCGCATAGCTCTGAAGCACGGAAAATGCTGCGGGTACGTATCATTTATTTTTCTTTTTCATAGACTGTTCAAAGGCAGGAAAGAGTGATTCCTTCGATTGCAATTGTGGAAAAAAAATAAAACGAAGCAGTTCAAAGAGGATTCGAGCGGCAGACGATTTTCAGCACGATCTATTTTACGTTTTTTTTTATTCATTGCATTGAATAAATCTGGATGTTTTATAGTAGCAATACGTATTGGATATCGCGTTTAATAAAAATAACTTTAATAAAGCTTGTACTTTTGTTTGGTAAATGCAAAAATGAATCGCGATGTTTATGCAACGTGGTGCCGTAGTGAGAATTGGGCTTTACTTTATTTTAATTGAATATCGTTTTAATTTGGATTTCATTACTGTTCGAATAAATATATCAACCACACACCATAATAATAAAGATTTGCCAGAAATTGATAATTTCCTGAACACCTAATTCCTGTAATTCACCTACTTTTTCATAACCTAATAGCGATAAGATTTGTCAGAAATTGATAATTTCCTGAACACCTAATTCCTATAATTCACTTACTTTTTCATAACCTAATACCTACCTACTATATAGTTCTCTTCTACAAAATAACCCAAAAGGTTCCTCTACTATTAAATAATTTAAACAGCTTTTCGTCTGCAGTTTTATCACTTGCCAACTCCCCTCAGCCATTAAAAGTAATGATAGTCTTCGGAATACTAAATTCGAGAGACTAAACTGACACTGTAGAGACTAGCTTGTCTAATTTAAAACGCTCATAAAACGTTACTTAGTAAAGTAACAACGATTGTTGAAGATAAGATTTGAAATGTATTCGTAATTGGTACTGTAGATATAAGGCTAATTGCGGTGTTATCTTGGATTCAGCAGTGCGATTCTGTAACAATCTCACCGTGAAAACTTAGGTGAAGTGAGCCCAGAGTGAGCTGTTAATAGTGTCAATTTCTAGCAAAAACAAACTCGCATCACCTAAGTTTTCACGGTGAAATTTTTACAGAATCGACCGGCAGTTATTTCTATTCGAAAGCTACCTCTTGAGCTGGCCGTAGTGTCATGAATACCTATATTATTGCTTGTAGGTACTTTTGTTCTTCTTTTACGAAGAATATTGAAACCTATAAATAAAGGTCAGGGTGCTTACTTACTCTTCAATTTAATTCCGATAGATCGACATTGGAATTGTGACGTTTCGTACTCTTGAGTTCGATGCTAGCGCCAAATGATTTTTAGATTGGGTGTCAATTTTGGAGAACTAAGTGGAATTGGGTTCGGGCTTGGCGTGGGGTAATTGTTGACAATATTGTTTTCAAGAGTACCGAATGACGTGACTATAAAATTAACATTGGAATCATATTGGCATCTCATTGAAATTAAAATTAGTTTGGAGAGTAAGCCCCCTGGTGCGTAGTAGTCACAACCAGCGTGTGTGTATGAACGTAAACGAGCCAAAAGAAGTATGTAGGGATCGTAGCAGGTGACGTTCTGTAATTTCTGCCTACCCCATGGGAATAAGGCGCGTATGTTTGAAAATCTACAATATTTACGTAGGTATTAAAACAATGAAAAAAAAAAAGTTAAAAAGTATTTTTCATGAGATTCATTTACCCCCGCAAGGAAGGCTGTTGAAACAATTTCTAAAATATGTTAGGTACTAGGCTTAAAAGCTGCCCAAGGACTGCAAAAATATGGCTTTAATTAAATTTCACCTACACTGAAAATTATACCTGTAAATTATAATAAACCTAACGTACAGTGCTGCAGTAACTAAACAACCCTGAACCAGCTAAAACCTAGGCTGAAAAACCTGAAGTAGGTCAACGCGCTATGTCAAACTCGTGTCCTACATATGTTGGCAACGACACTGGAAGGATGCCAGGATCCCTGGCGACTTCATAACCTTGCCAATTTAAATGCGCCACACTTTTGCCAGAAAACCTTGGAAGTCGTTCGAAATCGTTGGAAGTCGTGCCGCAGTGCAAAGTAAAATACATGATAAAATTGCGATTTCTCGTGTCATACAAATACGATAAGGCGAGAGTTCTACGTCACGTTTGTATTAGATTATCTGTAAATACATTCGGGTCTTGTTACGTATAGAAACGTACACTCGCGGAACGAATAGGTGAAATAATTTTGAAACTCGAGTACATGCCTTTCCCGCATATTGGGTACATGTCACGTTTCCGAACCGCCATTTTAATTCATAAATAATGTCAGGGTAGGTACGTACATATAGGCTCTTTCAAACAGGCGCGACACGCGATAAAATCGCGCGCGACGCAAAGGCACTGCAAGTCGCGCAACGAGCGGTGCCTTTGTGGCGCGAGCGATTATATCGCGTGTCGCGCTTGTTTGTAGGAGCCTTAAGTCTCATCTAAACGCGCGTAACCTTCTAATTCTTCGTCTGTAAACACATACATAAATAAATTATATAAAGTCCTCCAGACCGTATTTCGGCCACGGCGGCCAATCTCAACGGAGACTAGCCTTCGGCGCAGGAGATATTATACAATAATAATAGTACACAAGTGTGCGCGCAGACACACGCACTTCCTCTTCCCTCACTCTCATAGTCCGATGGGACGGCAATCTGACACACCGCACCGGAGAGAGATCAGACGCAGGAACAACGGCTTAACGTGCTTTCCGAAGCACGGGGTATCACACCGCCGACTTCAAAATTCCGGGCTGACTAAGAAATTCCTAATAGAAAAACTCAATAACACCCATCGAACCCAGGACCCTACGCTCAGCAGTGGCGCTTGCGACCACGAGACCAACGGGGCAGTTAATAATAAATACATACCTATACAAACAAACTACCTACATTCGTACGCCTTATCATCCTGTGATGAGTCAAACGACTTTCTTTTGTTTCTTCATGCGGCATATCTTTATCAATACCTATCACTTTCGACATCATACATACAGTGCCCTCCACAAGTAAGTTGAAATTTTTCCACTTTAGCTGTGACACACCACATTATGCAATGTTTGAACTGTAGACTGTAACGTTTTTATTGACTAATACAACCTATGACTTTTTATAAAAAATAATCAAGTCGCGATAACCTAATTTTTTTTATTTTTATTTTAAATGATAATGTGGCATCAAAGCAGAAGTGGAAAAATGACAGCTAACTTTTGGAGGACATTGTATGTATGATGTCTAAAGAGGTAGATGTTGATAAGGACATGCTGCATGAAGAAACAAAAGAAGGTCGTTCGACTCATACACAAGATGATAAGGCTTTATACGAATGTAAGTTTGTTTTCTTGTGCAACCTTTTATGACTTTTATTTTCTTGATTGTTCGAGCGCATCCCAGCAACTATTAGGCGTAACCATTGCCAAAGATCAACGCAACCAGATAACAAAGCGAAATACGACTCGGGCCCATATCGCTTACTCTCCTGATAGATCGCGAAAAAATACCAGCTCACTTCATCCTAAGTTTTCACAGCAAGATTTTTACTGAATAGATCGGCTGAAATATGGGGCAAGTGGCTAAATAATAACAGCCGCACAGGTCGACCGATCAGGTTAAGCTACGCTTGCCGCGGTTGATCTGTGGATGGGTGACCATCTTTACATACCGAGACCCCTCCGTGCCTCGGAAAGCATGTTAAGCGGTCGGACCCTGCTGTCATTTGTGGATTTTTGACACTCGTTACGGGTAGTCGGAAGCCCGAAAGTCTGACAACCAGTCTTACCATGGGGTATCGTATTACCCAGTAACTGGGTTGTGGAGGTCAGATAGGCAGTCGCTCCATGTAAATACTGGTATTCATCTGCATCCGATTAGACTGGAAGCCGACCCCAACATAGTTGGGAAAGGCTAGGCAAGTAGGCAGGTGATGATGATGATCAGCTGAAATACCAAGTCCTTGTCATATGCTTTGTAAATGTTGGAGACAAAATTAAAATGTGCCTGTTACTTCATGTGTGTGTATAAAAGAAAGCCAGTAGCACAGTTTTTATCGCCACTATCTTAGAAGCACAAACATTTTACGTGACCATATACTTGAAATTTCACATATTTCGTACGAAAGTAACTTTACACCGTCTGTATCTACACAAGTACACGATACACAACTTGACAATAATTTTAGTTTAGTTATGTTCTCAAGTTACAAGCAATTGTTTCAAGGATATTGGAAACGTGTTTTGGCGAGGAAACATTTCTAGCTGAAAATTCCTTTGCCAAAAGTGACTTTTACTAAAATCCTTTCGTATTAGATTTTTATATTTCATGTTATATAATAAAGATTATTTTACACCACTGCCGTCACCTTTGGCATGGAAGCAACAAAAGTGTTTGCCGATGCTTTGCCGATCTTACTCCATGCTTCTTTCTTGCCAGCAGATATGGTAGGCCGATGCACCAATTTATGTCGTCTGCTCGACGTCCGTATGTCACTGCAGGGATCCAGCAGAATATCAGCCTCAGGTACATTTGCCTGACACATACTGAGGTGGACTCCCATTTCGTGCAACTTTGAAACGCACACCGCACTTTTTTCGTTATTTGAATTAAAGTATGTCATAGTGTCACTTCAGTTATTTGAGTATGTTTTTCTTTTACTTTTCTTTGTGTATATTGGCACCTCCTTTTTATATTAATATTAATCTAATTTTTTATCATGTAATTGTGCTTTTGTGTGTTGTGCTATGACTTTTATGTGCACTGAATAAATTATTAATAAATTTAACAATCTGATAATAATTCTACTGAATGATATGTAAAACTCTAATGTCTTGTCATACAGAATGGTCACTAATGCTCCACTGACCGAAGTTAGTCAAGATTCAAGTTCCGTAGTACACATAATGGGTCAATTAAAGTAGTTAGTGGTTCTCCAGCAATTGAAGTGTCGAGACCAAGATTGTATCTCCGTCCAAAGATAAATTTACTTTGAAAACAATTCAGTACCCCTGGTTGAACACCTGAACTTCCCTCTCCGGTGGAGAAAACTCTGGCTACAGACAGGTGACATCAATCCATCGGATACCTTAAAATATTAAGATAAATTGACCTACCCTTTTTGTCACCTAAGATTAGTTACACTAACTTATACTTTTTTTTTATTGCAGTACGTACAGCAGTGGTGGTTACGAGTTTTATGTCATAGGTTCGAACCCAAGCAGTTTACTTTTTACGTTTACGTTTTACACTTTATATAAATTTTTTCATCACCACTGATGTCAAAACGGTGAATGAAAACATCGCGAGGAAACCGGCGTGTCCTATAACAAAAAAATCGAAGATATGTGACATCCGCCAACCCGCCCGCCCCACCTGCGTTGTGGATTATGGCCCACTCCCTCTCATAGAGAGGAGGCCTGTATCCCAGCAGTGGGTACATTATTGGCTGATTATACTTGTCTTTATTTACAACAATGTCACAATATCATTAATTAACTTTCAGATTGGTGTGGATAAACATTATTTACCTTTATAAAATGAATATCTTAAATTCCATGACAATTAATTTTGAAACAATAAGAAAGATTCGACAGCACCCTTCGTGGAAAATAAGTGGAACAATAAAGTTCGAAGGTAACGACATTTTTCTACAGTAATTTTTGCTTAGTAAGGCGTATTTTATTTACGAAATCCCAGCAGTTATATCATCAAATATTTACAAGAGGAAAATGGAGGTCTTTATCGCAGGGCTGCTGTCTAAATCCCGGAGCTCACGGTACATTATGTCTAAAAGGCCGTATTTCTGTTCATTTAGAGTCATTATCCTAACGGTGGTGTGATAGTGACTTGGTTTTTGTTACGTGTATGTTTCGTTATTGGATGGATCAGTCGGATTTATAGAAACTACATCAGCGGTGCTATTCTGTTATAATCTTACCGTGATAACTTATGTGAAGTGAGCTGTCAACAGTGTCAATCCCTAGCATCAAGTGTGACAGGGCACTCCACCTAGATCTTCGCGGTGAAATTATAACAGAATAGTCTAGAATAGAAGTCGGTGAGTGAGGGTGATGTGTTAGCTCCAAATCCGCAGTTTGGAAATCAAGGGTTTGCCCCGTATTGAGACATTACAAAGTAATAAATTATATATATTATGATATTTATATGAAGGAACAGACGCGCGTCGTAGATATGAGTAAAGTAGGTACCTACCCACGAATAGACTTCAATAGGCTGAGTAGTCTTCAGTACTCGCTAACTTTGACATTGGAAAATTGTATTTTCATTTAAGTACTTCCACCATGGTCCACCGTCCATCTTCACAGTGACTAGTGTCCAGTACGTATTTCCACCTTCCAATCCAGCGCACTGTACGAACCATCGAAGAAATTGGTCCTTCGAGCCGGATTACTTATTCGTAGGTACCTACTATTAATTTTTTATTTATTTATCCTTTTGATAGATTCTTATTTTGTAAATGTGAAGACTTTGTAGGCCTTGTAGACTTTGAATCTGTAGACCATTTTTTATTTTATCAAGTAGGTACCTGGTACTTGTTGACAGGCTTACGCTGTCCTCCCATACCTACTGTAATTTGAAAACATTTTAAAAGCCTATTATTTTTAAAAAGAGTAACCGTGGAGTTTCTTGCCGGCTCTTCTCCATAGGAAACGACCAATTGGAACCGTGCACCTAGCTTCTGACGTTTCATAAGTGCCCATGTAGGCTTATGTGAAATAAAATATTTTGTTTTTGATTTTTGAATACGAATAGTACTGTCAAGACGCCATTTTGTTCCGCAATACTCGCGAACATCGAACTTCATTGCTGTGCTGGCAGTACTAATTTGACAGCTATCGTCTGAAGTTGGCAGCAAGCGCGATCCTATTCTTAGTTGGCTCGCATAGTATGTACTAGTAGCGTCTTTCAAAAACGACGTTGCATTATTGTCTCAGTTACCTCCCATATTTTTATTTACGTTAGTTTTTAACTATTCTTCATAATGTGTTTCCTTGCATTCGGTACTGTGCCAAATTATCATTTTTCTTTCTTTCTTTACTGATTACCAGATTAAGAAAGAAAGAAAGAAAGAAAATACGTTTATTTGCGGTAAACATGACGCAAAAAAGAACAAAACAGAAAAAAAAACAATAAGAAAAGGTTGACATGTCACATCCACGCAAAACGGCTATCGCTCAGCATTACGCGTTTGTCGCGTTTTGCGTTTGTTACTGAGGAATAGCAGCCCTGTGGAGTCCCATCCAATGGCACTTCACTGAGTGTTTATCTACAGTTTGGAGATCCTTGGAGCCTTGAGATGACTTTCTGTACACTCTTTAAGAAGGGTCAATACGAACTAATCTACATCTTGCATGGAGCCGTTGAGAGTTTCTGTTTTTTTTTATTTTTATAGGTGTTTCAAAGTTGTTTAGCAACAATTTCTTGTGGACCTACCAAAGAAATCGACGTGCTTATAGAAATGGTTGTCGTTGCCGTATATTATAAGCAATTATAAAAAGCAACACAAGCAATTTATATAAATTATTATATAAATTGCTTGCTTGCTTGCTTGCTAATAAATATTATAATATAAATAAATTTATTTAAAAAAATAAATTATAAAAAGCAACACAAGCAATTTCTTATATTGAGAAGAAAAATTCAATACAATTTGGAGAAAACATTTAATAAATCAAGTTGAATACTTTTTCGCAAATATAAACAAAACAGAACTATAAAATTACTTCAGTCAGAGTAAAAAAAAACATGGACATAACAATTTAAAGAAATTCGAAAGAGTTCAGTTCTGAATACAATTTTCTCTTACTTATTGGCTGGCCTGACTTCCGTCAACAGTCCGGAAATGAGTTTTGCCGTCTTATTCCCCCCTCGTTCCCTCTCCCTCTACCTCCTTCGTCTCGTGGCCAGGACAGGCAAGCCACCACATTATTAGCACGTCGGAAAAATCCATTTGACCCCGGCCGACTTAAAGAATAAACAATTCAACTCCCTTACAAAGTAACTTGTTTTTTTTTTATTTGGTTCAGTTGCTGCTGTTTATTTAAGAGTTGAAAGCGAAAATATAAATGGTTTTTTATTCTGGACAAGTTAAAATAGAATATTTTTAAATTTACAAACACCTACGTATATTTCTTTTATTTATCATTCGCCTGAGCTCTCATTTGTAAACGGTATACACGTGTTTGCTTTTGCAATCCAAAAAAACGAAGCCAAAAATAATGTTTGTACGAAAATAAACAGAATCCCTGACGAGGTTCACCGAAACCTGCTCATACACAGTAATGGAATCAAACGCCACATAAAAACTCGAAAAACAATCGTTAATCATAACTTTTTCAGTACTAAGATTAGGCAACTCACAAACGAGATCTCCCATGAAATCAAATTTATTACAAATTCAAGGCACGGTCAACGGGTGGGCTATAAATTTCTCCAAAACAATCATGGATGCACGAGTTGTATCCCTAGCCAATATGTTTTTGCTGATCACAAAACGATATGTTGACGAATTTCAACCTTAAGACTAATGCAATGAGTATTTGGTTTCACAAATTCATGATACAAGATAGCCAACTTTAACTTGGCTATAGATGACGTCCCGGCAATCCCAAAAAATATAGGACAGGCTGGATTTGCTAAACTTAAAAGCTTACCTTGGATTGTGGCCAGTTGCTACCGATATGCGGCCAAATCGAGATGGAATTGGTTTTTGTGATTTATTGCGAAACATAACGTCGTGTACCGTGGTTTGATTATTGGAAAAGGTATCCTGTTATACACACTGCCACTTAACTTTGTTTATGTTACCAACATATCAGTGAGCACGCCCGGAGTTATAATAGAAGATTGAGAGAGAAAGAGTTAAGTCAGCTCGGCCTCTGTTATGCAGAAGTCCGACAAGAGGCAGTCTTGTCTACCGAACAACAAAAACTAACTTAAAACTAGAAATAAAGTTATTCCTAGTTCCAGCTGGTATATGTAGTTGACTGTACCGTAATCAAATAGACACCTACCAGGCGCACGTAACATCGTAGAGATGCGCCGCAGAGGAGAGGCACAAAACGCTAGTGCGCTACGAGCCCTCGACTCGCGTGCCGTCGAGGGCCGCCAGTGATTAGAGCGCGCTAACAAAGCGCAGAGGGCTCTTAACCTACATGCTCCGTTTCACAGCATCGCCCGGTGACACTCCTAGGGACCGCTGCGAGCCTGGTAGCAAACCCACTCGCTGACGGCTAATCTCACTTTACTACAATTTTATTCTTTTCTTTTATTTGAGCAACGGCGAGTACGTCAACGTCATGTAAAAGACAATCAAGATAAAATCAAAATTCATAAGATGCAACTCTAAATGGTATCACTAAAACCTTATCAAAAATTCAACAGAGTACCGGAACAATAAAATACAGGGGCGAGCATAATATAAACGACACCTCATAAAACCTTAAAGCAGCAATACATAAAACAACAGACAATGTTACAAAGCGCCGTAGATTTCCTAGATAAAACCGAAAAGATGACTCGCCGAAATTTTCAGTTTTATTTTACAAAACTAAAAGTACTTGTGGAGGCTTTTATGGCATCAGGGAACAGTAATAAAACGGCATTTAATAAAAACGGAGCTCCGCGAGGCAGGCACCGGAGCCGCTAACACTACAGCCGGGAACATGAAACATTGACACTTTGCAGATATTGATTTCTAAAGCTTATTTCTAGCCGAGTGTTGAACATCGTCGTCGTCGCATTGATTCTTGTGAATTTATGTAGAAGCTGGCACCTCGTCAAGTAATAAAGCCGTTATCTTCGCTCGTTTGCGCCAAAACGGAACATTGATATGCCCCATATTCGGCAATAAAAAGCTGGGAGCGTGCAGAAGCCGAATTTCAGCTAACGGCATGGTAATTACGAGCAAACTTCGAAGGTGGGAGACAACTTTACGCTCGTAATTTGTTGCTAAACTTAGTTAATGTTCCCCCTGGCAAGATAAATTCATTAAACGTTACCTGTTTCGAGCTTATAGACGACAAATGAATCGACGTCCTCCTCCCTAACGACATCGTCTATCTTAAGCGTATCGCACAATCCAAACCGATATTATACTCCGAGTGTCTCATTTGATAGTCATATTAGACGACCCGCTATTCAATTTTAATAGCTTATAACTTTTTTTCGACAAATCTCTCTTGGCAACCATAAAGTTGAAGAGCCAAATCATTTCGAGAATATTGGCAAACTTTCAAATAAATCAAATCAATAGCAAATAACGTTGTCTTTCAGAATAAATCCCTCGTCTGCAAACTATTACTGTAAATTCCATTTTCCCCAACACGACTCTTCACTTTTATGTTGAAGTTGTTTAGGGCGCCACCGTCAGTCACAGCAGTAAAACCACATTATTGTCCAAGTGGGTCGATATAAAGCCTAAATGGCGTCGGAGCGGTCAGTGCATCCCGGGGAGAGTGTCCCCGCTCGCATTAAACTTTTACAATGCCATTAGAAGACGAGACGGTGAACGGACTCCTGATTGCTTTCCGTACCATTTTACTCCATCAACTCCCGCGTTTCAACGTTTAGCTGAAGCCAATATTTTGAAGAGCTATTGTTTCAGTTTCTTGCACGATTTCAGCTATGATGGTGAATAAGACAAATTGAGGAAAATGGTTCAGTCTTTTTCTGGGGAGCAATGTATAAATTTAATCTTTGTCAAAAAAAAAGCCTTGTATAACAAGGGTGTGGGTTCATATTTTTACTTTTTTATTTTGCTTTTAAAAGGTTTAGAAATATAAAACAGTCAAACAAAGAGGACAAAAAATCTTGAAGTTTGTTCTACCGTTATATGTCAATGGTGTCTAATACATGTGTTGTAGTATTTACCCCAGACAAAGTAGGTATATATTCTAATCCTAACTTATAATATTACTAGCTGCGCCCCGCAGTTTTACCCGCATAAGTGTCGATCTCTTAAAAATATCAGGATAAAATCGGTTGTCTGTAAAGTCGGTTTACTGACGATAGTTGAACGTGACAACGTCATAAGAAAATACTGATGGAATAGTTGCATTGCATTTGTATTAATTCGCTTGCACTTCAAGCCGCCATGGAATGCCTCCACGCTACAGAGCGAGGCCGCGAGGTAATGCTACATGAGTCATGTTTTTTCGTGAGTGCAGCCAGCTTCATCGATTTATTAGTCGTTGTCACGTCAAAAACTATCCTATGTGTTAATTCTGGTTATAAACTATCTGTGTGCCAAATTTCATACAAATTCGTTCAGCCGTTTGTGCGTGAAGAAGTAACAACCATACAAACACACTCACAAACTTTCGCCTTTATAATATTATTAGTGTGATAAATGCGAAAGTGACTTTGCTTGCTACGCTTTCACGCTAAAACGGTGGAACGGATTTGGATGTAATTCGGATTTATTCCGGTCTGATCCCCTAAACCCTACCCCCCACCCCTCCTTGATCCCCTGCTAGTTCGTCTTCTGTTTTAATCTCTGTCTTATTCACTTTATCTAGGTTACTCTTTTTGACAGGTAAGTACAGTCAAGAGAAAATAAACGTTTCATGATTTACAAAATTAAATAATCGGCACATCAATAGATCATGATCTGGTTTAGGACATAAGATACTTTTTATCCCAGTGGTACATTCCCATTAGATAATAATTTCTGACCTCCATATGAGCGACGCCAAAAGGTAAAAGTTAGTATTTAATCCTGGCTTGATTTTTACAACCCTTTCCCATAACATATACATATAATATTGATGTATATATATTATATTGATGCATTTAAAAATCGTATAGAGGTTTTTCTTTACACCATTAACAACAAATGCTGACATAAGGGCGAAAAATGCCCTTCATAAAATCTTCGTCGGTCCGTCATAAAACAGCTATAATTTTGGTTCACAATAAAGATTTTAGTAGACGACAAAACGTAGCGTCATATAATGGGAATATAATAGAAATATTGATGGTAGATCGCAAGTCAGTAAATCTTTTAATAGTTTCTTTTTTAAACGCAAACCTTTTAATAGACATGTGTTCCGTGATTCTGCAATAAAATGAAAAGTTGAAGTAGCATTTGATGTTGATTTTGCAAGGGATATAACCATTTGACTGCGCATACAGTGCCCTGACGACGCTCGAAAACTATTAGTATTTTGTCGCCTATGTATAGGCTACAGTACTAGTAACCATTTTAGTTGTGTCTAAGTGTTAGACCTGCGTGCACGCTAAATTAATACAATTTTTATAACTTTTTGTGCAATTATCACGCATTAAAATGCTTTTGAGTTTTTTTCATAATGTTAAAATCCATTTTATTGACTAACCATTGCTACTGATAGTGTGTTACGCAATTACTCCGCTTGTCATAAAAAAGAGGTTTTATTTCTTCATTTTGTGTCTAGACCAAAATTAAATATAAAATGCAAAAGTTTAACCAAAACAAACAAATTGTAAAAGAAACCTAAATACCTATCATTATGATTAACGAAAGAAGTAATTACATAATTACACCATAAGAGCCAGCCAAATGAACTTACTGAATCATAGCACATAATACAGTCTACAGCAGTTCATATCGCTGACGTGACGTCATTAGCAGGGCCGGATTGAAAGCACATATCACGTGAAATGGCACACGGAACAATACATTCTACACCAACCTTTATTAAACCCTATAATACGTAATTTAATTGCACAATTGCGACCCAAATTCTCTCCTGCTTCCAAAACGTCGCTAGCGTTACAGAAACCATTTACAGTATGAACCGAATAGGCGTGTGTTCCTTGGACATATTTAATGAAGTCCCGAATCACAAGGATAATGTATGTAAATAGATACTGGGTCACGGTTTATATTAGTAATTGGTGCGACGTTCAATTGTGGCATAGAATTGGAATGGAATTTATTTATGACTGGGATGAGAACCGACTCACGTAGTGGGTTTATTGTATCGGTGTTGTTGCGGTACTGCTCTGTAAATGTCTCATTCAATCAAGTCTACTGATCGCATTGCCGAAGGCCTCGGCTGAACTGTGACGTCATAGACTGAAGGTCGTTTGTCAAGGATTTTTGCTGAATAATATCGTTGTGGGACATCTATACGCATGCGTGAATACTGCGAACTGTATGGGGATATAAATAAATTGAAAAGCTTAAAGCTCAGCAGCAGCTGCGAATGGTGGCAGTGGAGCGAGAAATGACATGCGAACACGTACATGTGGAGCTTTATCGTCCAGCATTCACATCCACGCATGTATCTATATCTATACGATCCGTGTTTGTGTATTCAGATGGATTTACCCCTACACAATGTGCTAAGAGTTTTTATAATTCCATATATAAATGATGAAATAGAATTGGAAGTCTTGGAAAGACTTCTCAAGCATCATCAACCCCAGTGTCATGTGGCCTTCATTAGAACAATATTTTCTGGTCCCATGACTTCTACAATGTTTAATACCTATTTGCATTATCTTTACTAAACGAAACTTTAACAGACTATGCTATTGTTAAAAAACAAATAAAAATCCCTTTACTGGAACGTAGAAAAACTACAAACTGAATTCCCAGCACACATAAAACAAAAGAAATCACAACTACAACTCTGAAACTAAGCACAGCGGATAGACGTACGAATTAGGGAGAGATGCGGGCACCCAATCGGATAACAACGCTGATTGCAATTTGATTTAGCCGTATAATCACTAAAACAATCAACTAAATATACCGAGCTTCGCGTGTGGAAGTGCTGGATAATAATGGCATAGGCCCACAATAGGCTTAGACGCCTAATGCGGTGTGGTTAGACAATAATCTTACTTAGTACGAGAAACACTGGAGTATGTTTCCATCCCGTAATACCTAGGCTCTTTGTATGTGGCTCTTAGAATATTACTTAATACCTCGTGCTGATGAAGTAGATTTAGTTTATAGCTGATTAGTTAAGTTTGATAATAACATAAGTAACCGTAGAACCGATGGCCAGTGGAGTAGATGTGTTCTTGAGTGGAGACCGCGAATCTGCAAAGCCAAGGTAGGACGCCCGCAGGATAGGTGGAGCGACGACCTTCGCAGGGTGACCGGTCAGCTAGATGAGAATTACCGAGAATCAAGCTGAATGGCGTGAAATTGTAGAAGCTTATGTCCAGCAGTGGACTGATGTGGGCTAATGATGCTTATTACATTACTATATCTTTTACTGAGAAGTTTTATGAGAAAAAAAATCATTTCGATTCGATTCTCAAAAGAACGATCTAGACCTAAGTTGATCTTTGTACCTATCGGAATTTAAAACCCGACATTCAATTCCATTGAACTCTTTCCAAGTCAATTTAAGTTAATAACGTTACCATGCAACAAAGAGCAGCCGTCCCGCAAATCGATAGTATCGATATAAAGAACATTGGCGATTCGATGACAGGGCCTTTAAATAGGAAATCGGATTACTGGCATATGGCACTGGCGAATAGAGGACAGGAAACGAGGCATTGTGGTCGAGTTCCGCGCTCCAATGCCTCTCTATACACCGAGTACTTGTTTAGGTGTACTGACCTATGTCGTGTGGATTTAGCTGACACGGTTCGGCGAATATTAGCTAACGCATCCGGACTGTCAAAGTCATTGGTCATAATATTCTAGTTGGTACCAGATGACGTGATTAGCAAAGTGCTGCTTGATATTAGCCGGCATGATACGAAAACGGCAATATGTATTAGCGTCAGAGTAAGAGGACATTTTTAACGTATTGGTATTTCGTAGTCCATAATTTAACAGCATGGGTGTCGTGAAATATAGGGATTTGTCAATAAGTAATAATAGCCGCACGGGTCGATCGATCAGGTTAAGCTACGCTTGCTACGGTTGGTCTTTGGATGGGTGACCATCTTTACATATCAAGACCCCTCAGTGCCTCGGAAAGCACGTTAAGCCGTTAGTCCCGGCTGCCATTCGTGGATCTTTGGCATTCGTCATGGGTAACCAACCCAGTAACTGGGTTGTGGAGGTCAGATAGGCAATCGCATCATGTGAAATACTGGTAGTCAGCTGCATCCGGTTAAACTAGAAGCGGTCATCAACATAGTTGGAAAATGGCAAGGAGATGATGGATGTCGTGTAAGATGGTTAAATCTTAGAATAGGTTACAGCCTTCTCTGACATCTAATTATGTTCTGGATACCACAATTTTCCACATAAATACTTACCGAGCAGTCATGTTTGCAGCTACTTACGAAATATAAATGTGTAATATGTTATACATAGTTGATTATTCGCTAATGGATTGGAAAAGCTTTTAATAAAATATCACTACATTTTTTACCCCAGAGAGTTGCGAACAAATTGACATTGGCAAGATTAAAAACCTTTTTTCGCGATTTATATTATTGCTCCGACCGTAATGAAAATCGAGAGGACACTTTTGGATTATTATCATCTTGTGTAGTTTTTCTAGTAAAACTCATTTTTATATCTAATCACAATGTTGTCAACATAAACAGGGTTTATTTACTTTTCATAAGCGACCACACTGAGAGCAGCCGGTCGAAATCTAAATCTAAAAAAATATCTGTAAACATCTCACCGTGAAAACTTAGGTGAAGTGAGTTTGTTTTTGCTAGGAATTGACACTATTGACAGCTCACTTCACGGTCACTAACCACCCAAGTTTTCACGGTGAGATTTTTACAGAATAGCACCGCAGTAGCTCAGTGGTAACGGCCCCGATTTACAAGTTGTAGGTCGTGGGCTCGAACCCAGGCAAGCGCTTTACTTTGTGTAAATAATTTCATCACCACCTGCTCTCAAAACGGTGAAGGTAAATATCGTGAGGAAACCGGCATGTCCTAGAATCCAAAAAATCGGGGACATCTACCAACCCGCACTAGGCCCGCGTGGTAGAAGCCCATCCCTCTCGAAGAGGGGAGACCTGTGTCACAGCAGTGGGAATATTTTAAGCTGATAATGTGACCGAAATGAAAATCGAGAGGACTTTTTGAATTATTATTATCTTGCGTAGAACTTGTTGTAGTCGTTTTTATATCCAATCAAAATTTTGTAAGTCAAGCATAAACAGGGTTTATTTACTTTTCATAAGCCACCACACTCGGCGAACGAGCGGGTCTGAATAATTCCATCCCAATTTACTCTCCTTCAAGAGGTTACCTCAAAATTCATTTTTCACGCAGCGTACCTTGGAATAAAATGTACAAGATTAGTTTATTCGCTCGAAGGGCTGGGATATCAGTGTTTAGGCCCGTCGCCATGGCAACTGGAGCAGAAGGGCCTATTTGCCGCTCCATTGGGCATTTTGAGTGGCACTGACGTAGTTAGGATCCAACATGTGTGTTACAATGTCGTTATAATGAAGTTTGAAGACAATAATGGCTCATAGGAGATGCTTCGGCAGCAATATCAAAGGTTTAGGACCTGGTTCAGGCTTGTTATGTGACGGTCTGATAGACAGATACTTCGTTTGTGAGATCCTCTTCACATGTTTGATTTTATCTAGATTTTAGAGACATAGGTACTTGAATATTGGATTCCTTGCTTTAATACATCAAGCCTATTCTCTATCAAATAGCACTCACTGTTCTTGATCTCCAAAGCTTTGTTTTAGTAACTGGATTTATAAAACCAGTTTAATAACATGGTGGCGTATTTCGATTTGCCAAAAAGAGAAATATATGGAACTATCCTCGTACCCAATCCAATTATTGCAATCTCGAAAAAAAAGTTGACAGTGTTGCCATGACTAGATTTGAATAAATGATGACCGCCGTTCTAGCCTGAGGTACAGACGCCAGCACATCAAGCTACTACAATCTATCAAATTTCTTTAATAGATTTTCAACTTTATCGCTAAAACATAAGGTTCAAAGTTGATTTGGAAAATTTGACAGTTTCGAGTAACTGCTGGCGTCTGTACTAGCGTAAGTACTGGAATGTGGTCTAGACATTTTTATTTCTGTGCTATAAATAGTGGCGTCCTAGCAAGGACGAACAGGTTTATCGATATAATCGTTTACAGTTAAAATCGGCATGCCATCGATTTGCTTTTTAATCGATTTGGATTGTTGATGCACATTTTTAGTAGGAAACATGTTTTGTAGTGGTTCTGCGGTGCTTTTGAGGTACATATCTACTTTTATTTTTAATTCTTAATGTTTTAATTGTAGACATATTCTTTTAAGATAACTGCATCACTTGAATATGTTACAACTAGCTTCTGCCCGCGACTTCGTCCGCGTAAAATCTCTTGTTCCCCCGACCCACCCCGTCGCATCGCATCGCCTGCCCGCGCTATTAGTTCGTTTTCACGTTCTTTCTTTCTTTTTTTTTTGCTCGGCTCTTAAGAGTCCTTATGTGGTATTAAATACCCTTCCTCAAAAATCAAGCTGTTAAATACAAAAATATTTTTTCAAATCCGACTGGTAGTTCCAGAGATTAGCGCATCCAAACAAACAAACTCTTCAGCTTTATTATTAGTATAGATAGATACAGATTAATGACAAATAAAAAACTGGCCAAGTGCGAGTTGGACTCGCACACGAAGGTTTCCGTAAGGCAAAAACGCCGAAAAAAACACGCTTGTTGTATGGGAAACCCCCCTTAAATATTTATTTTATTCTTTGTTTAGTATTTGTTGTTATAGCGGCAACAGAAGTACATCATATGTAAAAAATTCAACTGTCTAGCTATCACGGTTCATGAGATATAGCCTGGTGACAGACAGACAGACGGACAGTGGAGTTTTAGTAATAGGGTCCCGTTTTTACCCTTTGGGTACGGAACCCTAAAAACAGGGTTGTTTTTGTGGGTAAATGTGGGTACATTTCCATCCTACGTCTTGCGAAAACCGAGTACAATTGACGGGTCGATATCCGTGGCTAGAACTAACTTTACCGAGCCTGCTCTAAGCCTCAACATAGTACGAATGTACAAAGTTAGGCTATTGAAGAGCATCCAACAGTAAACCCTCACCATTGTCTCAAAGAGTCCGCAGAATTCTTACTGTAGATATTACCGACCAAGACTTAGAGCCAAGTTAGCAACACCAAAGGAGCCCTAAAACCAAGCACTCGACTAGTCTGTAAATAAAGGCAGGCCAATAAAAACTGCTGCAAAACAGCACAACTATTTTCTTGTTA
The DNA here is from genome assembly GCA_927399505.1 of Luperina testacea. Classification (NCBI taxonomy): domain Eukaryota; kingdom Metazoa; phylum Arthropoda; class Insecta; order Lepidoptera; family Noctuidae; genus Luperina; species Luperina testacea. The sequence goes on along the minus strand of OV656768.1, from coordinate 6,609,389 downwards.
CCAAACGGAAAACGAGTTTTACAAAGTTGTTCCTTTAGAAATACAACACTAGAATCGTGTAGCTGTGCCTTTATACCTTCTTTCTCTATGCTCCCCTGTTCTGACGTCCCGGTCAAAAGGTGTTCGAATTTCAAACGGACAGGAACATGAGGATGTTAAGGTGATATTTATTTGTATGCCAGTGTTCAAGGGCCTTGGTTGTCTGATTTAGTTCAACCAGGTACAACCATTTGTAGCTCTGTTATAGTCAAAATCTGTTGAATTATTTAATAGTCTCTTTCTTGACGTTGATGTACTATCGTAAGATGTTGAGTACTTCATCAGCACTAGCGTAAAGGATGTTCATAAATATTCATCCATATTTTGCCGATGTAATGTACGATATACCTTCAATATTATTTACTGAAAACGCCTGAAATATGTTCCTATGACCCAGTCTAGGTATATAAAAGCTGAATGATAACATACGATGTGTGCTAGTCATACTATAGTAGGTAGTACCATCTTGTTTTCTACAGTTTGTTACAACTTCTAGCTGGTAAAGTTAATTGTAACCATTCTGCTAACACAAAGTTTACTAAAATCTATGCTCACACTAAACCTTGAAACTGCTCCAAACATGTCCTTCTACCACTGAAAGTCAACTAAAAATAGATAAATTTCTCTTCGCACCCTCCCTGCCCACAACACTCCGCGAGGTTGCATTCTTGTTAAACAAAAGACTGTAGCGCACAAACTACGTCGCAAAAACTTCTAAGACAGCTCTCTTATGGCCACTAAACCTACGAAATGTAACGCTAGCTCTTTGAAAGAAGAAGCCTGAAGCCTGAATCTATCTACTTATCTATCCCATGGATGAAGGTGATTCCAAATTTCCAATCTTCAATAATATTTTACAACACATTGAAGTTGCAATGTGATAGCAAGAATAGAGAGTATGGTACTCGAAATTTTGGGATTTTTAAAACTTTGATCATGTCTTTCACATTCATATTCTTTATTTATCTCTATAGACTTAGTTGTTATTTTTGGTTTGTATATTTATGTAATACTTAATAAAAAAACCCAGAGGAAAGTTATATGACCCAATTCCACAACACCAAATTAAACTAAGTGGGTTTAAATTTAATCAGCTCGTCAACTAAGCAGAAATAATGATTCGGTATTTAGCCAATGTCGCTTGCTCCGTGGCCCTAATCTTGCGAACTGAAGTCTTAGCACGGAGTAGCACCGTCGCCATCTTGGAGCGGGGATTAAATTTCAAAGAAGCTCTTTGAATTGAGGGTAGGTGTGTGGTGGCACTGTTATATTTTCTCTAAATCTATTCAGCGTGTAGGTAGACATGGTTGTTTTTGTACAAACTTGCATTGGTCTTGTGTGCATCAGCACAAAAATATTTTCTTTACCATCAAAGAAAGTATCAACTTTCTTTGATGGTAAAGAAAATATTTTATTGAAATTTCCCTTTTTCTCGGATTTGCAGTATCTCCAACTATTGACATGTTTACCTTGGAATCTTAGTTCACAGTGTTCAAGTTAACTGTCACTGCTTACTGCCGCGACATCGCTGCGGAATACAGACCATTAAGGCTCCTGCAAACAGGCGCGTACCGCGACGCGAATCGCGCGCGACAAAAAGGCACCGCTCGTTGCGCGACTTGCGGTGCCTTTGTGTCGCGTGTGGTGTCGCGCCTGTTTGAACGAGCCTTTATTCTCTTAGAAGAATCAGCCTATAATGTTCCCACTGCTGGGACACAGGCCTCCACTCTGTGAGAGGGAGTGCGCCATAATCCACCACACGGGCCCAGTGAGGCTTGGTGGATGTCACACGTCTTCGAATTTTTGGCTCTTAGACATGCCGGTTTCCTCACGATGTTTTCCTTCATCATTTTGAGAGCAGTGGCGATGAATCTCTTGCCCTTACCCAATTTATTTGGGTTTAGCGCAACATGCGGAATACGTAAAGTTATAACATAAAATTGTGCTAGAATAGAATTCCATTGGCTTAGCATGGTTGGTTAAAAATAACATTGAGCACACATGGGAACAGATTATATCCGCAACTCACTCCACAAGGGATTCAAATATAAGCGTAAAAAGTTTTTAGAATTTCTAATGCTTATATAATTTTATTCACTCCGTCTTTCCAGAACTTTTCACGTCCTTCGAACATTTTATAATCAAATATTAATTTTTCCAACTTCTGCAAAGCTTCTGCAAGCTTTCTGCAAAGTCTTGGGAAAAAATAAATGAGTTTCTCTCATTTTTATTAAATATTGCAAACCTCTCCGTAAAGGACCAAGTTTTGTATGCGTCGTTGGCACGGCTTCCTTTTGATTTCAAGAACATATTGACGAAGTTTATTTATTCTTTCAAACGTTATTAAGTAGGTTATGCAGAAAAATATCTTATAATACGTATAATGTCAACGACTTCGATGAAAAACTATTCAAGTTGTTAATCTCCTTTTCCCCATAGACCTGTACACTTTTTTAAACCATTTAATATTTTATGGCTATAGACTCACCCCCTGTTACATGGGGCAAATAACTGGGGAAATTTGGCTGCACCCTTCGGGGTTCACATGCGTGATGTTATAATAATAATAATTATTTATTTATTTCAGACATAATTCTAGTCCATAGATTCAAACTCATACATTAAAATTATGTTATGTTATTACGCCATTATTTACGTTACGTTTTACGTTATTATGATATTACGTTATGTTATGTTAATATTTTTTCGAATAATATTTCTTACAAAGAAAAATAACACCAATGGCAAGTTCTATATCTAGGTTAAGGATTATTTCTGTGTATATGCACAGTAATAATTCCTAGTCCCATTCCGTTTACCAGAAACTTCGCCACAAACTAGTCCCATTGTTCCAGCCTTTGAACAAACCACAAACAACAACATTCTACCACTATTCAAAATATTGATCATCTAAGCACAACTGGCTGCATTTAGCACAATACCCGACGTGGCCGCTCGCAAGTTTTCAATAGACTCAATGAAGTGTACATTGCGACAGAGCAGAACACGGAGATAACTGAAATTAATAACCTGGTACACTTTATATATCTGCTACAGTTCATTTATCTGGTACAGCTTGTATACCTTTGTCCATTGTGTGTGCTGTCGTCGGGTAGGATAATGGGTTTTATACGATTAATCTTGAATAGTTGTTTGTAAATATGCAACTGGTTTTTAAGTGGTGGTTAACGCTTGTATTTCATAGTAGGCTGTACATAATGTATTACTTTACTGTACTGCTGTGATTTATTACTAAGGCCGTATGCCAAATCGAGAGGGATAATGTCGCTAATTTAAATACCTAGGTAGGTAACTACAGGGTCGTTTTTTTTGTTGTACCTATAGATAACTTAGTCCAGTTTTCATTTACCTCTTTGCTAAATTCTGTTTCAGATTAATCAGCACACAAACAGAAGCTAAACTAGCACGCGTTGTCTGCCGTATCCCAATTAAACAAAACGCTAACGCCTGGCATAGGTTTTTTTCACTCCACAATTATCCGAGAGGACGGGCCAAACCTTATCAACGACACACATATACAACAAAAGGGCACTTGAGCCGCTTAAACAATGGTCACTCTACAAAGCCACCCCAAATCCCTCCAGAAAGGAAAATTGGAATAAAACCTTCGCAACATCGACTGGGTTACCAGATAATATATTTAAAAAGACATTATGTTGTAAAAAGGAGATTTGGAAATAGAATTTTGAAACTCCGTATTTTAAAAGGTTTGAAAACAGAACAATATGGCGGGTCTTAGTGCGGGTTGGTTACTGGGAATAAAAGTTAAGGGGGGAGTTTTACTTTATAGGTTTTCAGCGAGAGTAATGGACTTTTCTTGTCCCTCTGTCTTTGGGAGGAATGGAGTGTGTGGAGTGGGAATAAAACTTACCTACTTTATTGGCAGGAATACATATGATTCATCTTACAGAAACCTTTTTGCCATAACCAAACGCCCTCTTAGTTTTTTTTTCGCTCAAAGGAGGCAATTATACCTGCTAATCAGGCACGAGAATAGAAAAACTTGACAGAGGAAGTCATTCATTACTGTGCCTATGAGCAATGTACCGCCAACTAACTAACCTATCATCATTGTAAATCTAGCTAATCCTGCAATCTTCAACCTTAACCTGTTTTTCTCAGCAAACGTTGAATTGCTACTGCATTAGGTACTTAAAGAAAGGGAATTATAGGTGGCGCAGTTATAATAACTGCTAGCACTTGAAACTACTCGTGGCTGTGAAATTATGGGTTGAAACGGTCGATAAAATTGCACCGTATCGTCTAAGCACTTTTATGACCAGTGGAAAATATTATTATCTCGCAAAAAATTATTATACAGGTAGACACAATTTCCAACTAAGCATTTATTCCATTACATTTATACTGTTAGCTGCTTTACCCAGTGAAATAAATATGCCGGCAATATATTTCTCAGGCAAATTATGACACCAATTCCTAACTCGTATGAGAAATGGACAATGTTTTAAAACAATAAACATAAATACTGCTGTCTGCGAAAATAAAGGCTGCAAGAATAAAATAATTCTACGTATAATATCGTTAAAAAAAAAGGCTTTTATTGGTTTGTTTGTTTCGTAGACCCATTATAACCTATTTGAATTATATGAAACCACAATTTATGTAAATTACCTAATTAGTTTCGATCTCGCAATTCAATAACGTCCAACCGCTTTATAGTAACGTGTTTTGTTTCGATATTCCTATATATTACTACTATATTGATACTCGTTCTAAGTTCTCCCTTAACTAATTGATCCGAAATTACTAAGATAGGTATTTTGAGGAAATAACCACACAGATTTGACTCAAGGAGACTTCCGCTATTTGTTTGATCTGAAATCACTGAAATGACAAAATTAAATCAGAAATCTACATCAAAAACCTCAATAACAACCGGCAACGTTGTAACAAAGCGAATGGAGTCGTCAGAACGCAAAGCCTTCCTGCTTGACAGCCAATATTCAGGTGATCCGATAAAGCCGGCTCTTTTGTTTCGCGGTGTCAATCGCTCATATTCCATCAGGTTGAACCGAATCCACGTTAAAAAGAAGCTGCAGAGCTAGAGCGCGGATTCGAAAAAGTTTATTACTGGTCGAGGCCGTTTGGAGTGGGACATGATCGAATTTTGATCGAACGACATCGACAGTTTGGTTGATATTGGATGTTAGGAAGGTTTTAGCTATGCCTATATCACACAAGATGAAAAAAAAGATAGGAGCAGCACTAACGACAGTATCTAACAAAAATTTAAGTATGAGTGTTTTCCAATGGCAATTTCGTAACGGCAAGAGTCAAGCAATCGTGCTTTGCGTGCGTGGGTTTTCATCGGTTGAGATGGTGGTCAAACGCAGAAATAAATGTATTTATAATACCTACCTTGATAAGATAATAATGCCACACAACGTGGCAATGCCGCCAGTCTCTCAGGTCAGTTCAATCACATTACAAGTCGAAAGCGACGCGGATTAATTTGTCGACGCCATCTTTTAGTTTGTTAATTGTTTTAGTTAAGTTTGGATATTATATTTTTTTGAACAATTAATAATTATTTAATATATATGTTGCAGTCAAAACTCTTAACCAGTCAAAAGTACTATTGACTAGCAAAATCAGTCAAAAGTACTTTTGACTGAATAGGTTGGTCAAAAGTGGTTTTGACTGAAAATTATTGGTTATTAGTACTTTTGACTGCAAATTTGCGGTTAAAAGTACTTTTGACTGACGAACTTCGTCAATAGTAGTTTTAACTGCAATAAAGCATCAGTCAAAAGCACTATTAACTCGTTAGATGTGAATAAAAAAGAGGTTCACCCTTGTTGCACCACCACCACAACTTTTGATGTAATGTTACTAATTCGAACAACGTTTAGGAAAATAATCAATTTGAATATCGATTAACATAATTTTCATTTCATCGAATATTTATTTGCGATAACAACATTTGCGCTGTTGATCAAAAGGTATAATGTTCATTTGATGTAATGTTCCCACCCCGAGGTTCGGTTTTGTTAGGTTACTTTAAACCCTTTTCACAGAAATAGGAGCCCCGCGAAGCGGGGCTCCGTCGACATTGGATGCAAGGGCGAGTGAATGAGAATACAAATACCTTTAGGTACCTCATATCATATTAAACAGGCAAATTAGTGCATTTGAAAATTCGGTCAAATGACATTATTTCAAAGAAATAAAAATGCTAAATAATATGCTAAATAATTTTTAAGAGTTTTGACTGATACAACCAGTCAAAACCACTTTTGACGGAATCACTTAGTCAAAAGTACTTTTAACCAGCTCCATTGGGCAAACGTACTTTTAACTGTTATTTTAGTCAAAAGTATTATTGACTAAAGCATACGGTCAAAAGTACTTTTGACTGATTTTGCTAGTCAATAGTACTTTTGACTGGTTAAGAGTTTTGACTGCAACATATACACTGAATAAACTTCTTATACTAAATTAACTAATAATCTAACCTTACTAAAATATTATACATATTGTTATTTTTATTAATTAATTAGGTATATGTTGTTATCTATGTACATTTTATTATAATTCTGAATAAATTGATCATGTCTTTATAATATGTATCTTGTATTTATTTATTAGAAAATAGTGCTATTGCACTTGAATTGACCAAGAACCTCATATTTCCACTTTAACGAACCCAGAAATAACTCGCCCACAGTGAAACAACATAATCTTACCTCATTAGCCGTAACTCAATGATTGACGACTATTTGTAAATCATTACCGGAAAAACAAACGCACAATAATACTCGAGTCCCATTACCTAGGTACCAGGCGCCCAGAGTGAAGTAGGAGCTTTTATTAACCATTCAATATACAACGGCAGAACACATTGCGCGTGGAAATCAAAAGGCCATTTGATTTTGCACGCACAATAAGAGAATACGATCCTTTAGGGCCACCAACTAGTTTTTCTTTCCATCTTATACCACTCAAGGCGGTTTAGCAAAAAGTTCATTGAAAATTCGTTCACGTTCGTCGGGTAAGGGAAGTCCCTCGTTGAACGGCACCTGATCAGCATCGCTTTCGAGTCGTCTTCGAGTTGACCCCCCATAAACGTCAATCCTGTCTCTAGCTGTTTTATTACACCCATATTTAAGTTTTTTAGTGCCTACATTAAGCTTTGCTGGCTATGTTGCTATACGGTGCGCCCTAAGGGCAGGATAGAAATCGAATCCATCTATCCAGTATTTATTAACTACTTTTTCTACCACAATTAAAAGATTTGGTACGCATAATAATTTTCTTTTGAGTTTCAGTAACGATCGTTTTCAAAGCTTTTCGTATTTGAACATTCAGTGCTGCAGAGCACTGAATGTGTTACGCAAATACCCCGTGAGTTATGCAGATAACTCACGGGGTATTTGCGTAACAGACTAACAGTAGGAATGACTTTCATTTTGACAGTTCAACAACTTTCATTGCGTTTTTTACGTTGTTGAGCATACAAAATTTTCGAACATATGAAGCCATGAATTAGCAAAATTCTTCAAAATCATTCATAATTATGGCGATTGATAGTGTGTTACGCAATTAGCGTGCGGAGCCCTCATCCCCTCTTCTTCTTTGTAAGAGGGTTCAGGTAATGCAGCATAGGTAGAGCATACGACAACTACCTTTTGAATGGGCGACTAGAATCAATTCTATTTTTATGTAATTTTTGACGTTCAAAAGTGCCTTTTATGTGCCTATTTGAAATAAATGCTTTGACTTTGACTTTGACTTCGCAGAGCACTGACCGTACAACTTTTAACAGATCCATACTATTATTATAAATTCGAAAGTAACTCAGGTCTGTCTGTATTAACATACAGACCCATGAAAAGGTAACCCTTTTCACGCCTAAACCACTGAACAGATTTCGATAAAATTTGGCAGGGTGAGAGATTGCATCCCGAGGAAGGACATAAGATAGTTTTTATCGACATACCTCGCGGGCGAAGCCGTTGGCGGAAGCTAGTTTGACATAAGCTTTCGGTTGCTTAAGACAGTCGAATACATTTTTAACTTTTCCATCATCGTTATTGCTGATAGAATGTCCCTAGGCCCTCAAGACCAGCTATGTTGCGATACTAAACAAACAACCTGAGTCAGTTTAGTTTGACGCAGTAATATCGTCTTTAGTTCAAAGCAAGTTCATATAAAATTCATTCAAGCAGTTCCAAACAAAGCCGTCGATCGATGCCTTTGTATGAATTCCTGAAGATCGCTAAGTATCTTTCAGTCATTATGCAGAAATCATGGTATACAATTCCAATAAATACCTATTATTTTAATTCTGCGAAATATTGTATATAGCCTGATAAATTCAAATTTTCTTACGTGTTTTTTTTATAAATTGCAGGTCAGTATAAGGTTGTGGAGAGCAGTGGTGGCCCAGTGGCATCGGCCGCGACTTACGAGTTGTAGGTCGTAGGTTCGAACCCAGACAGGTGCTTTACTTTGTGTAAATTATTTCATCACCACTGCTCTCAAAAACGGTGAAGGAAAACGTCGTGAGGAAACCGGCATATCCTAGAACCAAAAATTCGAAGACATGTGACATCTACCAACCCGCACTGGGCCCGCGTGGTGGATTACGGCCCACTCCCTCTCACAGAGAGGAGGCCTGTGTCCCAGCAGTGGGAACATTATACGCTGATTATGATGATAAGGTTGTATGTAAATCTAAGTAAAATTCGTGGCCGTAACTAATATTCATTTAAAGAATTATAATCATAAAAATCACCAATACAGCTCTCTAAGTTCACATATTAGGCTTAGTCGATTAATGCCCAATTCGTAAAATGCCCAACAGCTTCAAAAAGGACTAATTCGCTAAATACCTAAGTTCTGTAAATACCGATTTCTGGAAATGAGAATTATTATTATTATTGAATGATTACTTCATGAATTAAATCATGATATTTGAGGCTAATTCTAATTCAAGGAGATGTATTGCTGACTCTAACGATTATAATGCTGCGCCATTTGTCATGGCATGGCGCAGTAGTGATTGTTCGAATTTATTTCTTTTATGTTTTGTTGTGGGTAGTTTTAAATATTACTAACACTAGTCTATAAGAACATTGTTACTAACAAATTGGACACCATGGTCTGTAATAAAGTATTTAGTATTATAATTCTGTAAAGCCATACTTTTTACAGTCGCGAATCATATTTTAATCAACATACAATCAGACACTGACCTACAAATTGCAAAAACTTAAATAAATTTGAATTTCGAGACCTTATTTAAAAAAAAAAAAAACTCGAAATTCAAATACCCAAAAAAAAAAAAGCCCAAAGCCATACTTTTTACAGTCGCGAATCATATTTTAATCAACATACAATCTGACACTGATATGCAAATTGCAAAAACTTAAATAAATTTGAATTTCGAGAGCTTCCTTGTCGTATTCCCCTTAGAAGAAAATCTATGATAACCTGTTATTTATTAGAACCTTGGATAACATTAGAAACAGCTAATTTTACAAAATGACGCGATCTTTTCATTACCTATATTCATCCAGTTTCGATTCGGACTTCTTTATCATCGTATCCGCAACTGATCGTAACACTTGAAAAATAACTACTTAACTATGTATATTCAAAACAGTAAAAAGCCTATTCATCAATCAGATACAACATACCTACCTCGTATGTAACAACAAAGTAGGTACCTAAGTAGTTGGTACCTACTCGTAAAAAAACAAATTCATTGTTGTATAATGCAAAGTAAAATTGCGAATTTCCTCACATCAGAATCGTATGTAATTTACGGCTATTTCCTCCAGGCTGTGCGGCCTAAGTGCAGGGACGCAGCAAATAAGATAGAAATGTATGGAAATGAGGGTGTATGGGCAACAAGACGCATAAGTATTGCGCATTATTTCTGCCCCGTCGCTTTTGCAGCTGCCTGTATATATGCCGTACTGAACACCCTTTATTTCAGCTATGACGCAATACCATCGAATAGATTTTTTTTTTCCAATGCAGTATTTCGGTATTCATACGAGGCCTAGTTCCAAATTTAAATCTAAACTCAATAAACTGCGTTCAATATTGCCTGTGTCATTAACCTGCCAGTATGTATGTACCTATTTATAAACATTTTCGATTTGAATTTACATAGTTAACCTGTAGTACATACTTATTCCATGAGTTCCCAGAGACAGACGTTTTATGGCTTGAGCCTGCCAGTGACTGAGGCTTTAACAGTGTCATCGATTTAAAAAGAAAATGCTGCAAAGTGCAATCTCCGCTACCTTGGTACAAGTATAAAAGTAAATCAATCCTTGCACATGAATCCTAGCTACCTAGGCTAAGATTCATATAAATAGCTACCTGCAACGAGATACTAGCCTCTCTAAAACCCTACTTGTAGCGCACTCTTACCTAACATTCCAGACTGTTCACTAGGGTTGCCAACTCTCGAATGGACCAACCCGGGAGAATTAAAAAAAATCGAGTATTGCGTTGAAAGAAAATCTCAATATTTTATTATTTATGGTTTTTTACCACAAAATCATAAAAGTAGTATTTGTAACTCTGCTGTTCTGTTTACTAAAGAAATATTCATTCGATTTCTTTTCTTGTTCCATCATAATTACTGAATACGCGCTCGCAAGAATTGTTAGAGACAGGAATGGAAAGAACAAACGCGACGAGTAACGTGGAGCGACGGATGTATATATGTACTTTAAAAAAACCGGAGAAATTATTGCACCCCGGGAGATCGGGAGGTTAACCATTATTACCGGAGTCTCCCGGGCAATCCGGGAGGTTTGGGAACCCTACTGTTCACTCTTGAAGTGGTCGCTACTAAAGTTGAATGCCCCTCGGACTTTAATTGATTTTATAAGTCTACTTACGAACTAAATAAGAAGCCTTAGAAGATCCTTTTGTTTCAAGCACTTGTAACGTCAACTTTAGTTCAGCAAATAATTTAGGCAGTTTAAGCGGACTTAATGATAAAGACAGTATTGTTAGTTGCTGTGTTCAGAAACCTAAGATATTACGAGTTCGATTTTTGAAATTATAAGTGTCTAAACACACTATGCCGAAGTTATGCGACCAAATTTCGGTACGATTACGCCTGCAAATGCTATTTAACACTACGTAATTTCGGCATAATGTGTCGTCAGTAATTCAATCAAATAGCATTGCTGGCGTAATCATGCCGAACTTCGGTCGCGTAACTTCGGCATAGTGTGTTTAGACACTAATGCTAAGATCATAGATGTAGTACATATATAGTTTAGACTAAATCTGTGGCTGAGAAAATAGATATACCTAAGTTAGTAGGTAGTTAAATAGGTTTATGCGTATCTTTATATTTAAAATATTTATTCCTTAATTTTCATGATTGCACCTACCACTGTTTTGTCTCTGCATCGCCCAAAGGTTGACTGGTAAAAAATGCCTACGGCATTAAGTCCGCCTCTGTACATTTATGTGCTTAAAGTATTAAATAAATATAAGTACATTTCTATGGCTCTCAGCCATAGCTATCCCCTACGCTAACCCCCGTTTCAGATGGCCTATTAAATTTTGTTGCTTTATGTCTCGTCATGGAATTAGAATGTACTATCCTATGTCAAGTCATGGAATTAGTACCTACCTTCTTTCTTATATCTATGGTATGTACTATCCTATGTGAAGTCATTCGGTAAGCTAATTAATTTTTTTACCTATTGATTAGCCTTTCAGTAACCGGTTGTTAGGTAACATTAATGTAGCCATACAGATAAGCATTTAAAATGAAATGCCGTTAAAGAAAGGCCGAAGGGTCTTGTTGTAAAAGTCTGTAGATCACTCTATTCGATAGCCCTTTAGGTACTTCTATCCGAGTCTTTTTTATTTTAGAGATCTTGTAGCTTTCAAGCAATTAATCTGATGCTGAATTGCTAATGTATACTTATTGCAACGCTTTTGTGCAGTACAGTGCTGAATGCGATTTGTGTAATGTATTTGAGATAATTAAATAACCTGCGATCTTAGGTTTTGCTTTCATTTAAGCTGCCAGTATCGTTGGCTGAAAGACGATAGAGTCTTTTCAGTTCAGAATAATGTTAAATTGCTATAAAATGCCTCGTTAGATTTTTTTATGTTTCAACTATTCTAATCGTGGAATTTATAGAATACTTTGCAGTGATATGGAGTAATTGCAATAATACAAGAGTTCTCGTATGCAATGTACCAAATCGATACTAACATCAAATAAAATGATGTTTCTGTATGAAAAATGGCTCAATTTTTTTTTGCTAAAACAAGGTTAATTTAATCATCCGCATCGTAAGCGTCAGAATTTTTCATAATTTAGTGCGAATTCATAAGCAATTGCGCGAATGTACGACTCGAGTGGTCCGATGACTACGCAAATTACATTTTTAAAGAAATATTAATAATTTTTCTTCATTTACGTTCTTTTTCTTGATAAATTTATGCTATATGTGCAGATCTTAGTGGCCATTACGTAGATTTGATTATGTAGTCATGTATTTTAACGTTTTGTTAGTACATAATAACATTGCTTTGCCATCTTAGTAATGGAGAGATGATTCACTTTTGATTCTATTTCGAGTCTAACGACTGAAGAAAGTCATAAATGTATTTTTATGGCATCCGTAAGCCGGGTATATTGTTCAGGAAGAAGAAAATTTCATTACAAGCTTAAATGTTATTTAGAACTAAGAAAAACATTAATTTAGGGCTGGCGAGACTTCCCAAATACCTTGTCTCTTCTTTTTCGTGCAATTCAATCAATATTGACACGGCATTGCATAATAATTATTATTTATCGATCCAAAATCGCCATTTCCTATAATCGCAAACCCGAAAATTTCGGTCGTTTATAAAAAGATCAGTCGTATAAACAATTACACGTATTTTCGCATGCACACGGCTCCCGTATACACTACTTTATTTATGCTAAAGATTACCAACCGAAGAAAACGAAAATACAAAGTTTTCTATACTTATCTAAGTCCCAATTATGTTACGCAACCTATTAAGTAAATCATCGAACGAAAAAAGTCAACGAAAACAACTTTTACGGCATCTGCAAGTGTATGAACGGGCTCCTTTCAGCCAGACACTATTCTACACCCGCCTTGAAAACATTACCGAACACATTCAATCGATTTTCGACTTAGTGTCCCCGGCATGATGCCGCCGTTTCACATTCAATAAAATCCATACAAATCTTCCATTCAAGCCTTTATCTTACCTGTCCGGCATGCAGCACGTCCAAAAATATGGTAAATACACTTATAAAAAGCACGGCGCGCGTCATTTTTGCGGCCGCGTTGCGTTCCTATACCGGACTGGCCAAAGCTGACGTTTGTGCCAGACGCCAGAAACCTGCGTACTAGTGGTGGTACGGCACTGTAGCCGTACCTAGCGTCGTATAGATCGACCCTCCTGCGAGGGACAAGGACGGCGTATGCGATACCGCGGGTGGGACAGAGATGCGAGAGGGAGGATAACGCACGCGCAATGCTGTAAACGCTGCGTACAATGAGGACTCTATCGAAGGGAATCGCGAATGCCGTCTTCGTCTGGCTTTGTCTGGATTTCCCGATGATGATGCGTCATTTTTTCAACGGTTCCGATTGGGTACTTATGTCTATTCTAATCCAGTTTAAAATTGTTTGATAGATTTAAGATTCAAGCTAACAAGATCCCATCCCAGCATAGCTCTTTAAATAGCCATAGGTCATAGAGTTGCACCCGATAATGATATGCGTAAGTTCAAAGTACGGTAATAAAATGTACCCTTTTAATACCTGCGCTGAGTCATCAAATACCAGCTTGGGGTGACAGAGCTTTCACCCCGCTGTTCAGCCTTTAGAATTAGGTGTTGAAAATCGATTATGTGTGTGATTCAGCTGTTTGTTAGTAAGTACATATTTGAAAACAAAGACGATCAATACTGGATGGACATGTTTTTATACTGCTTTTATGTTATTATATACCTACAGATTTAAGCGTGGGTTTAGAAATTACGTAGACAAATATCTCGCAAAAAATATGATTTTGGTTTCCAACGTTCAGAGGACTGTACAAATAAAAAGAGCTTTTCGGCAGGGGTTCGTGGAATATCAAATTTTATTTTATTTAGCAATGGATAGACCTGCGCTTATTTTTTTATAAACACCTAAATTTAGCTATAAAAATATCTGTATTCGTAACAAAATTACAAAATGATGCGTAACATTTGAACAAAAAAATACCCATTACAAATCAAAAAGTAGTACCTAAAATTCTAAGTCTAGATTACTTATCTTACCTGGAAAAACTAGCCGAACACCTACTAAACTTTCTCCTTGTTTTAAAGTCGGTAAATATATAAAGAAAAATATGAAAATGCGTAAAAATAATTTTCTCAAAATCTTAGCAGCTCTACAACCGTTTATCTTGAGATCCTGCAAGGCATTGATTAAAGGTCCCCATGAGCATATTCTTGGTCCATTCAATGTTGATGAAATCTCTGAAGACGGACATTAAACATTCACTACCCTTGGGTCCCTCGGTCCGTCCGTCACAACCACTTGGAAAATAGGTTACCATAGACCACGAGTGTTTGAAGACATTGTTTCTGAAGATTTTTGGTGCTGTAACATATTTTGGTAGTATAATTCTGAGATGTGATAGATTATTATTATTTTATTTATTACTTTTTTATTATTATTTGCGTAGATGTGACGCATACTTTCTCCCAAATTGTTATTTTGTTTTTTTTTGTGTGGTTTTATTTTTAATTTTTATGCGTCATGTTTGCCGCAAATAAACGTATTTTCTTTCTTCTTTCAAGTGTTAATTCATGCCAGAGACATCGATCGACGCGCAACCTTCATTACATGATGCAGAAACCACGGCGTTGATTTTTTTTGCCGGTTATAACAAAACATTTGCTGTTCAATACATTTTGACCGCGAGGTATGACAGTTTTCTATGAAAAAGAAGATTTTTTTTTAACTGACTATTTATTTCTACGCTATAGAATCATGTGCAGGCATTCATGGTTAGAGTCTCAGGTCTCTGCCACTCTGCATTCGAGTTCAAGAGTTTTAGCTGACACGGATGCAGCTTACCAAAGCAGCTACTAATACCAGTTTTTGCATTGGAGAAATCGGGAGGCGGAAAATTAATTATCAAAATCGGACTACTCTGTAAAAAGTAATGCGTGACCATAGATAAAAAAAAAACTACGCGTCGACTTGAGAATCTCCTCCGTTATTTCGTCGGTTAAAAATGCGTGGTAACTTGATTACTGAATTAAATACAGACATTGTATAGTAATAGGGATGATAACAATTTTCTTTTTAAATTTTAAAAATATTTGCTTGCAAATCGTGCTAACAATATTATTAAAAGTCATCATCTGTCTAGCCTTTTCCCAACTACGTGGGGTCGGCTTCCAGTCTAACCGGATGCAGCTGAATACCAGTAATTTTACATGGAGTGACTGCCTATCTGACCTTAACAACCCAGTTACTGGGTAATATCCTAGACTTTCGGGCTTTTGACGACCCGTAACGACTTTCAAAGATCTACGAATTACAGCCGGGACCAACGGTGTACGGTCTCATCAACCGTACATTTACTTTGCAAACGCAGCAACCTACTTTGGTGGCGTGCGTCACAAAATATTACGCTATAATTATAACTTTTCACGCTAAGCAGAGCGAGTCAGACAACAACTGTGGAACTAACCACTTATCAAGAGAAAGAATCGCTACCACTCTACCTTGTTAAACTACAACGTTCAATATATAACTTAACGTGCTTTCCGAAGCACGGATGGGTCTCTGTATGTAAAGATAGTCACCCATTTTCAGGCAAACCGCGAGAAGCGTAGCTATAACTTGATCGAACGACCTGTGCGGCTGTTATTATTTAGCCACGGTAAAAAGTGTAAAAGCTTATAAAAATTTGCCAAGTTATATACGTTTTAAAATTACTTGTAGACAAAGACGTCACGCACTATCACAGACTGAAGTGACTTCACGACTATGTTTGTAACTTCATACTAGCGCCATAGACGGGAAATAATCCCTTCTAAAAACTTTCAAAGCGTGTAGTTTATTGTAGTGTGCCTTCTCCATATTTCCATCGATTTTTCTACCTCATTTTACAATGCTATTAGGTACCTTTAAAATTACATTATTTATTCTAAAATTTCTAATATTAGTCAAAATCCCTATTGCGTATGTGGACAGGGTTAATAGTAAGGACTTCATAAAAATCCAATTTCGAACAAACAGCTAAAACTAAAATAACGATAAATACCTAAATGGCAATCTTCTTTCGATCTAAAACCATAGAATACAAAATAGTACAAATAAAGCTTGAAGTAAAAACAAAATACATTTGCCTCTTACATTATTTTTAGGTCCCGTAAAATAAATGACGTGCAAACATACGAGGTACGTAACAAGGGTCACAAAAGCTCCTCTTTCCTGGTGCCCATATAGTGGCATGCTCGAAGTCCGGCCGGCACCCCTGTATCTCACCTCTCACCCTTGTCAGCGGCACTCGTATCATTTCACTCGTGTCACTTTACTCACTACGTATCGCACTGTCTCTGCTTGTCTATGCCACATGTGTCAAAAATATTCCATATGATTTGTTTAGGAAACGGATAACGAACAAAATAAACAAAGATGATTTTCTGGAAAGGTAAGGAAATAATAATATTTTAGGAGGAATTCCAGAGTGTCCTTGTATAAAGGATGTTTTTATATATGATGTCTTGTAATTTGACGTGTTTGGACATGAGTGTACCTCATTAAATAGCTGATAAAATGAAGATGTCTTCTGTGTAATTTGTAAGTTTAATCATCTGCCTAGCCTTTTCCCAACTATATTGGGGTCGGCTTCCAGTCTAACCGGATGCAGCTGAATACCAGTATTTTACATGGAGTGACTGCCTATCTGACCTCCACAACCCAGTTACTGGGTAATACGATCCACTTGGTAAGACTGGATGTCAGACTTTCGGGCTTCTGACTACCCGTAACGTCTGTCAAAGATCCACGAATGACAGCCGGGACCAACGAATTAACGTGCTTTCCGAGGCACGGAGAGGTCACGGTATGTAAAGACGGTCACCCATCCACAGACCAACCGCGGCAAGCGTAGCATAACCTGATCGATCGACCTATGCGGCTGTTATTATTTATCCACAGGGCCCTCTAATTTGTAAGCTTATATCCCATAGTAAAACTTTGAGCTAACTGGTGTCAGTGTTCATGACGTGTCTGATTTTTGAAAATGGTAAGCAAACTTCTTCCTTTAACTTTTAACTAGTGATGTTTTAGAAAACTTGGTTACCTCGAAAGGTGTTTTAAAGTAGGTATTATGTACCCAATAGAATAGTTATAAAGGTCATTCAGTTTCCTGAGAAACTTTAAAAAATATATAAAACTTAGGTTTTCTCGATTTCCAAAAATGTTTGTATAGGCTTTAAGGGGTGCTTTTTTGTTGCAAATGGGTCACACTATCACGTCCTGGAAGGAATACGTCACATTACAAGTCACCTTGTATATTTTTCTTATTATTGTAGGTACTTACTATCAACCGTGGGACGAGCACAAAACATCAAAAAAAATTAATCTCTATTTTACAACGTGTCTGAAATGTACTGACAAATATGTCAGAAATAAATATAAAGCACTTATTGATCTAAATTCAGTAGCAAACCGATTCGTTTCCGACATTTCTCCACATCAAACGTCAAATTAGGCTCATTACTTTTGACTTAATCATTATTACCGCTGTAAGATACTCGTAAATATCGTATTTCTACTCCGAAATTAAATCACGAGTTGAAAATCGATGGCAAAAACCTTGGCTTTGAAGGAAAAATTTATGAAAACGGGAAAGTTTTCATTTTTTTCCAAGTCCCAGTTATGCCTCAAAGCGCGTTATTAATTTCGCTTTAAATACCAAAGTTGGTAAAATTCGTCGGTAAATTCTGGTGGTGCTTATAAGCTGCGTGTTCTGTATTGATAGATAGGCTATCAAGTGCGGTTCGTTTATGCACTTCGGTGGCAAAGCCGTCCTCCGCATGATTGAGTAGCTCGTAACGGTTATTGAGGTGATATTGCATTGAAACTGCATGCCGTGTTAATTTAAATTCAGGTGTGCTGTGTAATTTTTCGTGAAAGTATGAACGGGTAAATTGGAAGAGGACTAGAGAGGGGTAATTGCGTAACACACTAACTATTACTATTACTTGTATTCTATTTTTATGAATCAACGTTCCTAACAAACCTCTGTGGTTTTCTGGAACGTATATTTTGTCAATAATTGTAATGTTAATAAGTTTCTTGATAATATAAATAAAAAAAATAAAATAAAAAACAGTATCAATGGCTTTAATTTTGACAGTTCAATAACATTCATTGCGTTAATTATGTTATTGAGCAGACAAATTTTTCAAACATATGAAGCAATGGTTTAGCAATATCCTCCAAAATCATTCAGAGATTCATTGATCGTGTGTAACGCAATTACGGTGCAGATTATTGAATCATCATCATTAGTGTCGGTGCAGCGGTCTTTTTATTCGAATACGGCGAAGCAAAAAGGAGGGTTATGATTTTGACTGGTATGTGTATATTCATCTGTTCCCTCATAACTTCTAAACTACTCGTCATAATTGAACAAAAGAGGTATCGTTGGAAGCGGCTTGATCGTCCGCTGGTTATAGGCTATGTGACTTCATAATAAATTTAATATGGCTCCCTCTAGCGGACATAGAGTCATGACCTAATAGATTTTTTTTTTAATCATGCTGCATGCGTGGGTATCAAATGAAAGAACTTAATTAGCCCATTTCAAAAATATAAATATTACTAAAATAAGCACCAAAATAATTAAATAAAAAATAAGTGTTTAACCCGGTTTTAACCGGGTTTAAATTTAAAACTTATTTTTTCTACAATAGCTCTATCAGCCTACCAAACGGCTGATAGAGCTATTGTAGAAAAAATTTTGCTATTGTAGAAAAAAATTTGGTACTAATGAATATTATTTTAACTTATCTACTCTTTCCATCTCCAACTTCACAGTAGCGACCCGGAGTCTGTATTTGCCTATGGCATTAAGTCCGCCTCTGTACATTTATGTGCATGAAGTATTAAATTTTGTGGCCGGAAGACTCGCCCCCTATTAGATGCGACTGTGTGACGTGACTGTGTGTGGCATTGACGAAATGTGGGTGTACGGTGCGGTTTATACGCCGTACCGTAAAGGCCCATACAAACAGGCGCGACACGCGATATAATCGCGCGCGACACAAAGGTACCGCTCGTTGCGCGACTTGCGGTGCCTGTATGTCGCGTGTCGTGTCGCGCCTATTTGAAGGAGCCTTAATGAAATCGTGCCGTGTATAAAAGGCCTTAAAGTTCTCACTATGATACCGAAAAATACTCTTCAGTATTTTCGAACTTAACCACTTATTGACCAGTTGTATATACATAGTTTTACTCTTTGAAGTACATTGCAGGAATCTTACCAAGGGGTATTTTTGGATCGTTTTTTAGTAGATTTAAACTTTTTTGTAGTATTAGTAGGTAGGGGAAAAAGGAGTAACTGCTGCAAACTTAACTTTACAGAAGGATATGATGGTGCATCTAACCAAAGCTACAGCTGCATTGGGGCGTTCAGTGAACTCTTCCGGTGTCATATATAAAATGATGACGTCACGTACCGTCAGCAATAACAAATGACCGAAAATCTTTTCTATAAAAGATATTCTATTATTACATTACCATACCAAAATAATTTACCAAACAAATGACGTCAGTTTAACATTACCAAACAAAATGACCAAATGAACTTAATTAACCCAAACTAGTGGTTATATAGCACGAATACATATTTATATTAATTCGCCACCAGCAATGAGGCTGTGACGTCGGTATTTTGGCTACGGCGACCGACGTCCGGAGTAAGATTGGTCCAATATTGATCACACGAGACCCGGTTTTACCGACAAAATGCTCTTACGTAATTTTTCATCGGTCGTTTTGACCCTTTATATAACAGAGTGTAATCGTTTTACTTTGTACTAATTGGTATAAAACGCGTGGATACATTTTTAGAGCTGACCCGGATACATTTTGCAAAAGTAGGGTTCACACTCATCATCTTTATTAAGCTTAAGCTTTGACCGAGGGTAGTTGGAATAAAAAGAGTATATGTTCGAGATACGAGGGTTGGATACATTCACGTGTACATTAAAATAAAGTTTATTTACTAACGACCCACCCCTGCTTCGCAGTTTTCACGGTTTGACAAAACATGGAAACATATTATCCGGAATAAATTCTCTAAATGACAATGAAAACCGCATCAAAAGCCGCTGCGAAGTTTAGAAGAACAACACAGTCACACAGACAGACACGAAAGCGACTTTATAAAAGGAATAGAAATATTTATTTAAAGCACTTTACTTTTCTGTGACTGCAGTCCATTTTACACATAAATGCGTGACTTAAGTGCGGGTTCATTTCACACGAGCTATAAAGTAGTATACGATACGTGTGACTTAAGTAGTCCATGGGTAATGATTTACCCCCTTACTAATAATCACACACCGATTTTTCTGTTTCAGTCGTTAGTAATTTGACTTTCGAAAGAAGAAGTCAAAGCGTTGTGTAACTATACAGACGCATACACAACGTTAATTAAGTAGTATGTGTATCCCCACATTAATTATTACATATAACCTATATAATAATGACAAGCAAAGCCTTAAAGCTCTCACAAAT
The DNA here is from genome assembly GCA_927399505.1 of Luperina testacea. Lineage (NCBI taxonomy): Eukaryota > Metazoa > Arthropoda > Insecta > Lepidoptera > Noctuidae > Luperina > Luperina testacea. The sequence continues at coordinate 6,588,534 of OV656768.1, read as the reverse complement.
AACATTTTTATATAGGCATGGACTCATGGAGTCGTGACGTAATCAAGCAGAATGGAATGGAAATGGCTGCAGTAAAGAGAGCAAGTCCCCTACAGAACTATTGCATTGAGCTGATTCCAACTTTTTTATCACTTTATTGTACAGAAGACCGTTAAGATTTTACTACGGTGCAGATAACGGATAGATTCTAGATTCCTAGTACTGTTTAACATTTACCTCGTAATAAATCCTTGGAGCATGAACGTTTAATACAGAGTTTACAAAACTATGAAAACTGCTGGCGATGTTGTTCGACGCTCACCCTTAATTGGGCAGCTTACGAAGTTATAATTAAAATCTAGTTGTGTCAACTAAGGGTTGCTTCAATTAAATCTGTTTCATGTTGCTCTTTTGACCTTGTGTTTCCTTTTTCAGCTCTGTCACTCCGCTTTTTGGATTTGTTTGATCCAGTATAGCACCCATTTATAGTCTTTCAAACTCTCCATAGCACAGGTACCTATCTATTGTTCACCAAACACAAAAGCAAAATGAATGCAACCAATATTTTCAGTTACAGTATGTTTATCTCACACGCTGTGAATGTGTGTTAAAGCGCAGGAGCTCTCGATACCGTACGAGGCAATTGCAATGGCGATGGCGAAGTGGGAAGTGTGTGTGTTATGTGCTGACGCTACTCGTGTACACGCACACATTCAAAGCGTGTTTGTACACTGAGTTACCACAAGTAAAGCGCGTGTCACTTCGTGAGATAAAAATACTGTAAGCACGATATTGTACGCGAATTCAATTTAAGGAATGCATTTCACTGCGTGATTATGTTTCCTCTTTTCTCCATCAATTTTACTTATTTCACAATTCCTACAATTCCGGGATTAGTCCTCAATATGTTGTATCGATGATTGTTACTCCCATTTGCAATGCCATTAGCCATTCGACACCTTCAGTAAAGCGAAAAAAACTAACAGAAGACCGTCATCTGTTTTCCTTTTTACAGCATTTGAATCATTCAGTGGCTCTTCTCTCAATAAATCAATGTAAGTATAGGCACTATTGTTCAGGGATTCGGAATAAGTTACCATTCTATGAATGGAAGCCATTATTACGGTAATAAAAACATTGTTACCCTTGGCTACCAAGTAAAGATCGTTATTCTACTTAATAAATTATTTTTGTCTGGTTTTTTTACTTAGTAGTCTCGTGTTTTTATATCGTAAATCATGGTAGGACAGAAACTATTGATTGTGTAGTTTACTGTGGAAACGGTTTTCGTAGATCTTTATCTTGGACTGACGAGTGAGGGTCATTTCCCTGTAATGGATAAGTCTAGATAAGAGATTGCACACGATTGCATAATGATATAGAGATAATAATTAAAAGTTTTAAGTTCGAACTCAAGTTCAAGTCATAATAGACGAGTCATCACGCTAAACACGCTTTTAAATAAGCGAAACTGCATGAAAATCGGTCTCAAATTAAAGAAAAAAATGTGATGTCATGCCTTGTAAAATTTCTACATAGTAACAGCCGAACAGGTCGATCGATCAGGTTAAGCTAGTTGCCGCGGTTGGTCTGTGTATTGGTGACCATCTTTACATACCGATTCCCGGCTGTCATTCGTGGATCTTTGACAGTCGTTACGGGTAGTCAGAAGCCCGAAAGTCTGACAACCAGTCTTATCAAAGAGTATCGTATTACTCAGTAACTGGGTTGTGGAGGTCAGATAGGCAGTTGCTCCATGTAAAATACTGGTATTCATCTGCATCCGGTTAGACTGGAAGCCGACCCCTACATAGTTGGGAAAAGGCTAGGCAGATGAGATGATGATATAATAAAGAATATTCTATTCTTTTATTATCTTTTTGTATATTGGTACCATGTTTTTATTTATATTAATATAATTTTTGTGTGTTGAGCTACGTCTTTTGAGTGAAATAACAATATTTTTATCTGTCTGTCTGTCTAACTAACTCGTTTCGGGTCCGAAATAAAGCCTTACAGCACACACATTTATTTGCAATACAAATCCGAGACTAGCTTTTAAAACATTCAGAATCGTAGCTTCGAAATCCTTTGCCCATAAACTAACGTTAAACGAGGCATCCCCTATCCAAAAGTGAGCAGGCACACATCAGGGCATCTCAAAAGGAAGATACTAGATACTAAATCGAATTTTGAAACGAACCTCGGCGGGCCATTAAAGCATCTGCACATAGAAATGTTGGGTGCTTGGTTCGTCTGAATATTCTAGACATTTGCATATGGCGGCCGGTGACGTCACGGTATGTCGCGTGCAGCCAGACGCGCCGGTATTCATGCGGGCCTTAGTATAAAGCTGCGGACGCAAAGGGAGATAAATGTGTTCGGATTTGTCCGGACCCGGCCAGTTCGACTTCAGTAAGTAATGGTGTGTTTAAAGGGAATAGTTTGTTGCTGTAGAGGAAATATCCGTTGGACTTTGGGAAACGAAGAATAACTCTACCTATCATCAATTTTGATATCCTTCAGAATACACATTTACTTCAGGAAGCACTTTTTCAGGAATTAATGTGATATCCCTATCACCAACATAAACGTTTAGGTACTTAATGTTGTATTGTGCCTCCAAAGTTATGCTAAGATTGTTTTGAACGCTTTGACACTCAACTAAGCGTTAAAAAAGTGAATAAAACATTTATAAAACATTGACTTCATTATGCTTGATCAGCGCTAACGATCGCTCAGTAAACCATCTTCGGCACAAGACATCAATCAAATAAAAGTCATACCCAATGCCAAATGATCTCCAAGACCCTCATAACCATTCTTTATCCTATAACGGGCTATCTCTTACCCAGCGTCTATATACGGCTATCCTACACAATAATGAGCTCAGTTAGTGAGTCCACGGCTTAAGGCCCTGTCTGACGACGCAAGCTGTTGCGTTATTTTACCAGTCTCCTTCCCGAGACGGTCCAGTGATTAATAATGGCGTCCGAGCTTTATATTATCTAGCCGCGTAAGCTAAAGTTTCCTAAGAAAGCGGGGAACGGTCGCACAGTAACGGTTGTCCAAATACAGAGCGTTTTTTAACACCTTAATGTCAAATACTGATGAAAACTGGTGGTCCAGTGGTAGCGGCCGCGACTTACGAGTTTTAGGTCGTGATTCGAATCCACTCAGGCGTTTTAATTTGTGTAAATAATTTCATCACCACTGCTCTAAAAACGGTGAAGGAAAACATTCGTGACGAAACTAGCATGTTCCAGAACTAAAAATTCAAAGACAAGGCATCTACCAACCCCCACTGGGCCCGCGTGGTGGATTACAGCCCACTCCCTCTCACAGAGAGGAGGCTTGTGTCCTAGCAGTGGGAATATATTAGGCTGATTTTGTATTATGTACTGGTGTTATAACGGCCGTTATAATATGATGAAACCGTAGCCTGTAAGACGTTTACTTAAGTCTGCTACAAACCTTCGTGGTAATCAATAGACCTAGCTGACGTCAATCCGCACGCCTGAAATATTTTTATTAAATATTCACAAGTCGTACGTGCCAATGAGTCAGAGTAAGTTTTCTAGAACTTGCCCCATTTATGTAATAAATTGGAACGTGTTAGGTACTACAAATCTCTTTGCTCTCTTCCTTGTATTCTTGAAGTGACGCCAAATTCGGCTGTAGTAGGTACCTAATGGGACGCGACAGAATTACGTGAATTACAGTCTTCCTGCCATCTTACGTCATTTCTGTAAGTTTGACCGTTGACGTCATAAATTTTCTGCTTCATGGGCACTGACCTCTATCATACAAGTCCTTGTATAATACAGGTCAGTGTTCATGGGTCTAAGGAAAGCTAACGCCATCTAGTAGAAAAGAGCGAAACCGTCGAAGGCACTACGTAAAACTCATAGCTGTAGAATTGCAGAGGTCAAGCCATAATAATTATGTCCATGGGCCTAGCCCAGGCTATAAGTCTTAAATTAGTGTACCTAACCACAAAGAGATTGCTAATATAATAAACAATACCTTAATTATTAATTTAAACACGTTAAAGGAATGGTATTGAAGGCATTGCCTAACTTTACGTGTTCTGAGTCATAAGTTTTCATTTAGCTAGACCATACAGTTTTGTAAACCTAAAGAATTATTAGCAGAATTAAATAAACGAAAAAATTTAATTATTTTTTATTTTATTATTATTAGAATTATTATTTTTTTTTTTATTTATATTTTAGTTGAAAAGCAAGACAGAGAGTAAAACTAAAATATTCTGTAAAAAGGGTTACCGCTGGCCCGGAACATAAAGGGCTAAGGAAGGAACACGGGTGGGTTTTAGTCGGTAAGAGTCTGACACTCCCTTCCGCTCCACCCAGAGCGGGAGGGGTCATTTGATGATTTCCCATCCTGAAAAAAAAAGAAGACTACCTTCTGCCCGCGAATTTCTTGTTCCCTCGACCAACCCCGTTGCAACGCATCGCCTGCACGCGCAATTACGTGGTTTTCACTTAGCGTTATTTCTGATTTTTTTATTTTTGCTCGGTTCCTAAGGATCCTAGCGTGATGTTACGTAGTCTATAGCCTACCTCGAGAATTGGGCTATAAATGCAAAAAGAAGTAAGTATCTATACCTAGATAGATATCATAATAACAAAGAGAAATAACTTGCCTATCCACCAGTCACTACTATGCATGACTTCTTTTTAGACTGCAAATATCTAATTAACTACATAGAGCTGTTTCGAAGTATGCACCTATAGGCCTGGCTATCGACAATGACGCAGTTTGCAGGTGAAGTCGTTTCGATCGAAAAGGTACTATTTAAATGCCACTCGTAAGTTTCGAACAAAACTTACTAAAAGGATAGGCTCACTTGAAGTAGGTACAGACGCCAGCACATCAAAATACTACAATCTGTCAAGTTTCTTTAATAGTTTTTTGACTTTATCGCTACACCATAAGGTTCAAAGTTGATTGGGAAAATTTGACAGTTTCGGGTAGCTTGATGTGCTGGCGTCTGTACCAAGATACTGTTTTCTTTACGGCTTTGTTTCGGGATAGCCCGATGCCATCCGAGCTCAAATGGAAAACGTTTCGTAAAGTCATCATCATCGCATGGCGAGGTCACTGATGGGAGAGCGGTTCGTGTCCGAAACTTGTCGGGTTGTCCCGAAATAAATACGTGCATAAAATTAATGTATACCAGCTTATTACTGTCACACTGCAGGGTAAAGCCCTCTTCTCATACATCGAAGACATGGTCATCAATGTCATTGATCACCACGCTTACTCAAGGAAAAGAGATGTTGCACAGACCCCAAATAAATTGCAATAAGGGCGGCAGAATGATGAAGTCTGAACTCGACAAGCCACGTTTTTTTTTTTTTTTTAAGGTGGCTTGTCGAGTTCAGACTTCATCATTCTGCCGTTCTTATTGCAATTTATATGGGGTCTGTGCAACATCTCTTTTCCTTCCATACTTCTCTATTAATCGCCAACTCGGCACTTTCTAGCCATATCATCATTTCAGAGTTATAGGTACTATACTAACGGCCGCCCCAGCTTTTTTTTTTTTCGAAGTTCCGAAATTTTCTTTCATACAAACCTTGTCATGGCAATACCAAACACAACAAAAAAAATAATTATCCAATTTGGTGCAGTCATTCGGAAGTTACCTATGCACGTACAGCAGTGCGATTCTGTAACCATCTCACTGTGAAAACTTAGGTGAAGTGAGCGTGGAGTGAGCTGTCAATAGTGTCAATAACAAAAACAAACTCACCTCACCTAAATTTTCACGGTGAGATTTTTTCAGAATCAACAGGCAGACATTTTAGCAACTTTGTTTCATACCTACTATGTAAGGATTAATTAGAAGTCCAGTTTTAACGATCGATGTTTTTCTTAACCGATGTCAGTGATTTTCAAGATAAACTTCGGAAGCAAAATGAATTTGTTATACGAAAATTATAGTATCAAATTTTTGCCTCTACAACATCTAGTAGCGATGCAACATTCACCCTAAACCACTAAACTTAATTGAGATTCCGAACTGATTCATAGTGTGGACTACACGCTTCCCGTTCCGTGACTAATCGTGGCCGGTCGAGCTATCAGAATCACGATACAAAGCCATACATCATATTTACCCTCAGAACCCCAGTGTTTAAATGTAAACATATATCATCACTTCCTATCCCTATGGCCAAGGGACCGCTCGACCGATCTAATTAGAAATTAACGGATCGATTTCGAACAACCCGATAGGTTTACGAATTAGGTATAACTTAGTGGTTGGGTAGATAATTCATTTAATTAAACAAAATATTTATACTACCCAAACCTGCAAACACTGGCGGCAGGTGCGGTCCGCCCCGGTCCCCCGGTCCTGGAGGGCCCCCAAAACTCGGGAAATACTTTTTAATCAAATCTCAAACAAGACCAAAATATGTTCGGTAAGTAAAAGGCAGTTTGGAATGGAGGCAGGCATGCTAAATATAAACGTAGGGTGCTATAATTTTTGAGCTTGCTTAGGTCACTCCTGCAACCTACATTCACTTTTTTCTCAGACTTCTATGCGTACATCGACAAAATATTTATAAAAAATACTAGCTGCACCCCGCGGTTTCGCCCGCATAAATGTCGATCCTGTGGGAATGTCGGGATAAAAAGGCCAATATGTTAATCCGGGGTGTCAACTACCTCCATACAAAATTTTATAAAAATTGGTTCAGCCGTTTGAGTGTGAAGAAGAAAAACACACACACAAACTTTCGCGTTTATAATATTAGTGTGATTTAGTCAAAACAAACCTTACCTGTCCAGAATGAGGTGCATACATTTTCGAGCTCGCTACGCTGGCTAGGCACCCTACATTTTTAAACTTATGTTTTTTTATGTTGACGAAGTAATTGCTATAAATTTCTGTATGTTAACGTTAAAAGAAAAATTAAACTATGCGGGGTGCAAAAATTTTCGACCTCGCTTCGTTCACTCTACCATCTTCTATTTGTCTGATACTCTAGCTTTTCTGTTGTCGACAAAGTATCTCCTATTTCTGCATCAATAGTCAAAATAAAACCTAACCTCTTCTAGGCAGCATGCTAAATATTTCGACGTTCATTCCTTGCACGTAGTTTTGCCACCCCGGACCCCTAACAAAAAATACTTTTTTGTTCCACAAAAAGTTGAAAATATGATAATTTCATGAAAAATCAACATTTACGCTTTGCTTTCGGCCCCATCATCAACTTCCAAGTTAAAAATAACATGATAACTACCTACAGTACCTCCTACCTCAAAGACTGGACTCGACGATTCGTATTTATCTTCCAAACAAAAACATAACCGTATTATTTTACGCAGCTTGTGTTAAAGCTCGAGGCACAAGGGCACTTCCGATATATCAAGAGCCATTAATTGCGCCCCCTGTTTCCGTGACATTTGGCTAATGTCAGGGCCAGCTACCCCTGCAGTTGGGGTAGCCAGTACGTAGGTAAGCACTGACTGCCCCCGGAGACACGACGATAATAAAATGTCAAATATTTGAGGTGAATTAAAGTGTAGCAGCTATTTTGTTTAGGTTTTAGGACTCAAAAAAATCGCAAATATTACAACGGGTATGTAGGTACTTGTGTAGTTAATATTTTGCCTTCCTCATAGAGGATTTTTTTATGTGAAAAATCTTTAGGTCTTAAAAGTAAAACCGACTGGTGTGCCGATGCCGTGACGGCAAATGGCATGGCGCTCTTTTGCAAGCTGTCATGACCCCTCTCCGCCGTCATTTGTTTTTTGTCTTGCCATCAATTTCGAAGTTTTACATCTGCCGGGCATCCCGTGAGTCCCGTGACTACCAACTTTTTTGTTCATCATCACAATATTTACTGTCTTCATGGTTGTTTGATATTTGGTCTGCGTCAGGATGACTGGACCAAGAGAGATTTTTGTGTTTTACCTAAAGTCTACGTATTAAAATTCATTTTATTTCAAGTTAAACATACCACCGACCGATACCGACTTTAGTGTAGTGAAAATTATGTAGATTTCAGAGTGACTAATACTATTGAAAAAGTTATGAAAATGTTTGAAGTTGTAGCGTAAACTAAACATTATTGTGTAGTTAGTAAAGTTATTTTTCCAATATCTCATATTTGTTTACATGTTTGGAAAAGAAGTCGCTAACGCATTAGTTGGTATGGTGGATTGGCGACATCTTACACAAAAATCAAATTGCTGCAAGTTAGGGATCTGTGATACTGGACACGTGGGTCATAATTATGCTGATAAATGTATATTCTGGCGCGTGTCCAAAATCGGAACTAACGCCACCATATTGTTTTTCAATACATTTCACAAAACAACTGCACAATAATGTTTACGAACATCGCCCCTTGTCAACCTCATTCGTCTGTCAAAAGTTCCACGTAGCAGTATAACTTGTGATCGGTATCTAATAAAATCAATACTGTGCCCAGTAAGTAAACAATGTTTATTCACATAAAAACAATGAAAAATAATTGTCATAATAACATTTTTGCTTAAAACAATTATAAATAATATTTATCAATAACAACTTTTCTTACATAATTTGGCTGCTAAACATTTGAAAAACATTAACAAAAATACAAATGTTTATTTGGAATAAAAATTACTATACACAGATTTTAATTGAGCGTAGTTTTCTATATACAAAGCTTGAGAAAGAGGCGCCTGCGAACATCGCTTGCGACTCTGATACAATATGCTCTTCGATAAACCCTTATTGATCAATGCCTTGATGACCTTTTTGAGTGTATTTCGTTCAAAAAAAACAGCAAGTATACAACCTAAGTTTCTTTTTTAAACTCAAATATACTTTTTTATGATTTTATTGGGAACTTTTGTTATATTGTTATCACAGACAGCATCTATAACTTTATTAATAAATCGAACCACGTTTTATTTACTTGGGTTAGGATATAGGAACTCCATATTTTTATTTACATTGTTATTTTTTATACTTACTGCAGTTTTGTCAACTAGCCTTCGAAAGTATTACTTTTTCATTCACTAGGCCTGACGAAGTTGATTCACAAGTTTAAGCTTTTAGATTATGGATGCAGTTAAAACACACAAATCGAAAACGCACCACATACAGAAACTCTGAACAAATATCCGTAGCCCATAATTTGGATTTTTTTTAATGAAAAAGCCAGCATTGAACGGTTCATCCGTATGAAAATCAAGGAGAAAAATACATGCCCCCACTGATTAAAACTTCATCGGCCTTCTCAGATGTATTTTTTGTTGCTTTGTTGATACCTATGTCCAAGCGACGATCTTCGCAAGATGGCTACCAACCATCCTGCGGTATGGCTGGTAGCAGCTGGATGGGAATTGCCGAAAATCAAGTTGAATGGTGTGCAATAGAAGAGGCTGTACGTTGATGATGATTGATGAGGATGTCTACCTAGTTACAACAAATAATCCTACGTTTCGCATACAAAAATATACATAAAACTCCGCGAAATTCAAATTTTCTTACGTTTTTTTGCAATTTGCAGGTCAGTGTCAGGTTGTATCTTGATCAAAATATGATTCGCGACACTAGCAGGTACATATTTAGAGAAGTATAATCATTAGAATCAATAATACATTTTTCTAAGTTAGATTTCTACCACTAACACTTTTCCATAAGAGATTGGTGGTTGGTGGTAGAAATCTAACTTAGAAAGATATATTAATGATTCTAATGATTATAATTCCCTAAATATGTACCTGTTATTGTCGCGAATCATGGATTAGAACTAAATACAACAAAAACTAAAGTCATGACAAACCATCAAAATATACCTATAACTGTCAACAAGAACTCTTTAGAATACGTAAAAGAATACATATACCTTGGGCAAAAAATATCATTTTCCAAAACCAGACTCTACGATGAAGTAGACAGACGTATAAGTATTGCGTGGAACAGCTTTTGGAACAACAAAGATGTACTGAAATCAAACCTTCCGGTAAAACTGAAAACAATAGTGATAGATTCATGCATACTACCCTGTCTCACTTATGGTTGTCAATCCTGGACATTTACCAATAACATTAAAAATAAAATTCAAACATGTCAAAGAGCAATGGAAAGAAGTGTATTAAACTTAAAAAGGATAGACAAAATAAGAAACTCGGACATAAGGAAAAGAACAAAGGTCATAGATGCTTTGAAACATTGTATGAAACTGAAATGGAAGTGGGCTGGCCACGTCGCACGTATGAACGAAGAAAAATGGGCCCGTAAATTAACTACCTGGACTGGACCACCTAACAAGCGAAACAGAGGCAGACCAAAAGAGAGGTGGCAGGATGAAATAAAAAAAAGTCGCCGGCAGAGATTGGCTCAAAAAAGCCACAGACAGAAAAACTTGGAACGAAATGGAGGAGGCCTTTACTCGTTGTGAGGTCCCAAAAATAATAATTAAATAATAAGTATTATAGAAAAACTCAATTTAAATATTCAATGTTATTTTTGTTCAAATCTTAATATTTACTAACCACAATTTATTATAAATATTTAATCTCAAATTGCATGAAAATAAAATTGTATTTGTAATTGTAACATATTTTTGGGAAATAAAAGGCTGTAAAAATAATAATATAATTGTCGCGAATCATATTTTGATCAAGATACAATCTGACACTGACCTGCAAATTGCAAAAAACGTAAGAAAATTTGAATTTCGCGGTCTACCACTATCCATTCACCTTAAAGAATAACCTCACTGGCTATCGTCAATGTTATCAATCAATACAAAAATATTACATGTTTTACTACTTTTGTAAATAATTTTCTAAAAAACACAACCCTCTTTCGTAGTCGGGTAATTAATAGTTTATCTCTTTAGTAATGTATTCCGCAAACTCTGTTGGCGGGCACAGCTTTGTCTGAAACAAGAAAAATAAATTATTTGTCTATGAGTAATCATTCAGTTTTGTTTTTAAGATCATTTATGTTTAGTTTCGTCAACTTGCGTCAGTAAGACTAGAAAATAAAATTACAGAGTTCAGGTACAAAACCATTTTATACAAAGAATAAAAATAATTATCAAAAGAAGCAAATCATAATTGTTTTAACAGCTCCTTATAGATACCGGACTGTTTGTATTTCGTGCGACAGAGATAACGCTCTACGAAGCCGAAATTAGCCGATTGTCTCTTTCCAAAGGTCGATGTGCAATATTTATCGCCGGGTACTGTAGGGCAATCAAGTTTTTTAGATAAAGCATCTGTCACAAGGACAAATCGAATTGCAAACTGGTTTTATCACAGTTCTCTTGTGTAATAAAGGGGGATCCACAAACGTAGTCCGCGAAATTCAAACTTTCTTACGTTTTTTGCAATTTGCAGGTCAGTTTCACGTTGTATGTTGTTAAAATATTATTCGCGACCGTAACAAATATGTGTTTACAGAAATAAACCTGTCCGCATCGGATTATAATCATTAGAATCGGTAATATAACTCTTTAATTTTGAATTGGCAATGTCATGATTTCATGGATCATTCATTCAAAAGTTGTATAATTAATATCATTAAAATCCTCAAGGTTTTAATGATATTAAGTAATTCTGGTGATACACATTTGTTACGGTCGCTAATCATATTCTCATTCTCATCAACATGCAACCTTACCTGCAAATTGGAAAAAACCGTAAGACAATTTTAACTCCGCGGGCTACGCCGGCACTTTCGCCAATGAGGGTTTTCTGAAATGACGTTCGCTAGGTGGCAGCACTGACACGTCAGGTCCATCAGGCATCGTCAGGCATCTGTCAAAGAGCCTATATTTTCTTTAGTCATGACTTATGAATGATGAACGAATGAATGAATCGAATGATGAACGTCATCATATATTTTATATTGGAAGACCTCTTGTCACAGTGGTGCCAACTGGTGTCGTAAATTTTCACGAAAACCCTCATTGGTCTCAAATCAAAACAAAATTCAACGCACCAATCATTTTAGGGTACGGTAAGTTCAGATTATCCATAATACTGATGAACTCCTTTAAAGGTTTCGTCAATCTCGGGTTGTACTTCTTCTCCTCCCACACCGTAGTCGCTGTCTGACCCCTGTAGTCGTGTGCCGGGTACAGTTTGTAGTGGTCGGGGAGCGTGAAGATACGTTCATGTACCGAATTGTATAGGGTTCGTGGCGAACCTTCTTGGAAGTCAGTTCGACCACAGCCTCGGATAAGAAGGGTGTCGCCTGTGAATGCTAGGCCCTGGAACAGAAAATATTGTTTTAGTAAAACTAAATCGACTTAAGGCGAAAGCGCCAGGGTAGCCCGCGAAATTCATTTTTTTTTACGTTTTTGCAATTTGCTGGTCAGTATTAAGTTGTACGTTGATTAAAATATGATTCGCGGCCGTAACAAATATGTATATACAGAATTATAATCATTAAAGTCATCAACACAACTCTCTAAGACCACGTAATCCCAAAGAATGACTATTTCATGAAATCTTGACATTTTGGGATTATACTAACCTAACAAGTTGTGTTACTGATTCTAATGATTATGATTCTGTAAATACATATTTGTTACAGCCGAGAATCATATTATATTAATCAACATACAACTTAATACTGACCAGCAAATTGTAAAAAACGTAAGAAAATTTGAATTTCTCGGGCTACCTTAGCGCTTCCCTCTTAATAAAATCTTAAATTCATTCATTCACTGACAGAAAACGCACAGCCTAAACCGCTGGGTCTAAAAGCATGAAATCTTGCACAAGACTTTTTTATACAACAAAAGTGAGCGTTAATGAAGGATTTTTGAAAGTTCATCCCTAAAGATGTCAGATAGAGGATTACATTTTGAATGGAAGTTCTTTATATTTTCTTCGTCGTCACATTGCTTGTGTCTCAATAAAATCATGTCACAATTGACAAGACTGACTGTGAAACATTAAAAAAATATCTATCTAAAAAAAAATATATCTATCTATAAATATCTGTTTAGTTTTTGTCGACCAGCGACTAACCTTTGTCCTAATGCGAAAGCTCGTGGACAAATGTAAGTAAAGCACTCGTTGATATGTCCCGGAGTGGCCATCGCCAACAGTTTGTGTCCACCGAAGCACACCACATCGCCATAAATATCAGATGTATGTCTATTATAAACACTAATTCATACCTAACATAGTAAAGAACCCGTTAGTGTGCCTCGGAGTGACCTTAGCCAAAAGTTTGTGTCTAACGAATCACAACACATTTCTGTCTATCAGATATATGACTAACTGCTGCACACCAGATCCCCATTTATCAGCTGTATGTCACAAAGGCTTACCTCTACATAATTACTCTATCAGACTAATATTATAAATGTGAAAATGTGTTTCTTGCTTTGTCCTTTTTCACAGCAACAATATGGCTTTTTGCATAGAATCGGAGAGACATAGGTTTCTTTTAATCCTAGAAAAAATCGCGGATCCTGTGGGATAGACCAGGACAGAAAGCCGCGAGCAAACTCTTGTTAACTGGTATTTAAACCTCTCCATGACAGATGTAAGTGAAGCATCCGAGAGTTTATCCCGGAGTGACTGTCGTCAATAGTTTGTGTCCACCGAAACATTCCACACCGACGTCTATCAGATGCATATCTATCATAGCACTTATACTTACCTAACATAGTACAAACCACAGAGAAAGATAGACCTAGATAACGCAAGTATCTGTATGAAAACCAAGCATGACATTTTTTGACTTAGGTAGTCAAAAAATGGCATGCTTGCTATGACGTCATAAGCACTATTTAGTGATGGAAAAATCAAAATCGATTCAAACAGGCCGCCGCGTGCGGCACTCGTCTTGCCCCACCAGGAGACTAGCGCCAGCGCTCACACTCATCCAGACAGCAGTACTGAGGACTGAGCGCGAAAGTGGCGGCTTACGATTTTTGTACGTAAGCTGGGCACACGAAGTAATTGCCCTTGCGTTATCTAGGTGTATCTATATCTGTGGTACAAACTATATGAACTGACCTGTTCGTGACAGATGTAAGTAAAGCAGCCGTTAGTGTGTCCCGGAGTGGCCGCGGCCAACAGTTTGTGTCCACCAAAGCACACCACATCTCCATCTATCAGGTGCATGTCTGCATCAGCACCGGAATCCTTGCCTATCACACTCTTGGTTTCGGGCAATATAGCCTTCAGCTTGCCTGTGCCTGTTATGTGGTCTGCGTGCATGTGGGTGTTCACTGGAAACGATAAAAAAAGTACATGGTAAGTAAACCAAATCGCACAGGGTTCGCATAGATTTACAGCCAACTCCCAGGAAGGCCAGTGTCCTGGGACACTGATATTGATGGCAGTGGGAACGTTATAGGCAGGCTGATTATACTAAGTGAGTTATCACGTCATACCGTTAATTGAGGAGAGATTGTGGAGAATTTGAGTCACTGAAACCATTTATTTTTCGAATTTTCCGAGTGAAATTAGGACGGTTAATGATTTCATGATGGGCAATATTCACTCGCATAACTGCGAGATCCTATTCTGAGTCAGAAGATATTAATTTATTTTGCATAGGAGGATATTCCTCATACAATTATGTATTTAAGGAAAGACCCATGATAATCATGTAGCGTCTGAATAATAGAATTCTGGCAACCAGAGCTAGGACACTTTACCATCAGGAAAATTAATATCAGAACGAATTATAAACTTTTCTCTTTGTTGACAGGAAAACGAGCGATTTCATCACTACCAGTGGAATGGTATTATGTACAAGTCACTCACTAATCGGGCCAATATGCACGATCTCACGCCGAAACAAAATATTACTACACGAAAAATGATTTGTCATAGCTCGTCATATAATAACCAAATTATGTCGCTTTAAGGTCATAGGCTATGGACCATAGGGCCTAAGTCTATGGTCTCTCCATTGTGAGTTTTTGACAGATTTTGTATTGCAACCCTCAAAAAAAAACTATTCCCAGCAGTTAACTGCAAGTCTTATTTTACTTTTAAATTCGAAGGTAATAAAACTCACTGGCATAAATCAGCTTGAAGCCCAACTCCTTAAGAAGCGCAGCATCTCTCTCGGCATGCTCAAGCACAGGGTCGATGAGCACAGCATCGCGCGTACGATTGTCGCCCAGCAAGTACGTGTATGTACTGCTTACTGTGTCGAACAACTGGAATAGAATGACATGGAAAATGTTAAGAACAGTAGAAAGAGCTTCGCGCGTGTCGTTTGAGAATAGCTCATGTAGTTGTTAAATATTATCCAGTCAGGTCTTCTTGGCGTGTCGATGGCAATCTTAATGACTCGGCCCAAAATTTAACTATCAGTTTGGCACCTTCAGTAGCGTCCATCACTTCAGACACGCAGGAATGCGAACGCAAAATGCAAATTATCTTAATGGGATTGATAAGAATGCTTGAAAGTGGATTGGTGATAGTAGTGATTAAAGGCTCCTACAAACAGGCGTGACACGCGATATAATCGCGCGCGACTCAATGGCACCGCTCGTTGCGCGACTTGCGGTGCCTTTGTGTCGCGTGTCGTGTCGCGCCTGTTTGAAGGAGCCTTAAGGCGGGGATTATTACTTAAAACTGTATATTTGATCAACAAGACATTTGATATGATACCACTTTATCTACGGTTATCCCACACTTGACAATGTTTGTATTGTATTCGTATTTATAGGGAACGCTTTGTTCTTTTACTGGCAACGACTAAAGAACTTGACTTATTCAGTACTAGCAGCGACCCGCGGTTTCACCCGCAAAAGTTTCCCGTGGTAATATCGGAATAGAAACTATCCTATATCCTTTCCCGGGACTCAAACTATCTCTATACCTTCAGCTAAATAGGTTCAGCGGTTTAAGCTTGAAGAGGTAACAGACAGACACACTTTCGCATTTATAATATTAGTATGGATTAGTATGGATTTATATAAGTGCTTATAGGCTACAACTACCCAGGCTGGACAAGACATTCTTATATTTCCACTTAATAATAGTGGAGATTCACAAGAGCAAACGTGCTCGGGGGAAGGATGTGTTCCAGTAAGTGCTTGTAGGGATCTTGACCATCGGGCTCTGGGATTGTTCTGAAAACTGTGAAATACCTCTCCACTCTTCAAGCACCTCAGGACATGTTGCTCCCTTATCGTTACGTCACTATGTGTTAGCGACAGTTTCCGGGGCCCATTATTGAGCGTGCAAGTCACCCCTGCCATTATATCTGTGTATTTTATATAAAAACATTGGTCAGGCAGCCAGTCTTCCCAAAGTTCTAGATAACTTTAGCCACCCAAACCCATAATCCAATATACTTGTTTCCATATATATTAATATTCCTACACCAACTGGGGATTTTTTTTTAGACGACGACTATGTTTAAATTTATTCTAGGTTAAGGACTATACCTAAGAAAATCGTTTCTGTTGTTGGTTTCATTACGATGTGATCAGAGAGTGTTACTATACGGACAAAAATATATTATGATCACAGATTTCACAGACACAATGAAAACACAAATCATATATTGGATGCTACGTTAGCATAGCATATTTATCTATAGGAATGTCATACACTAAACATGCAATAGATATGCATGAGTAAAGATTGATTGATGAATGAATTATGACATTTATTGTTTAAGCAGTAAGGTTCAATTCACTGTTTGAAAGACACTCACTAATATGTGCTATAAGATCGCATACATTAGTGAGCGACTTTCCAACAGTATTTTCATCTTTCTTAAACAATTAGCGCTGATTGTTTTTAATAAAATGATGAGAGAATCAATATTATAAGCTCAGTAGTTTGCAATATCACTTATTTGATAAACATTCGTGTGAATATCACACTATAGATATAATATTACCGTGCTATAGAGAAAACCATATCTATTGTTCTCGTTAACATAACCATAACATCACGACATACCTATTTCTCGAAAAGGAAGGCAAAGTGTATAAGTACAGACGCCAGCACATCAAGCTACCCGAAACTGTCAAATATTCCCAATCAACTTTGAACCTTATGCTTTAGCGATAAAGTTGAAATTCTATTAAAGAAATTTGACAGATTATAGTAGCTTGATGTGCTGGCGTCTGTACATTAGTACTTACATACAACCTGGGCTACAGCCACTTCTCGCTATACAGTGTGTATCAGAACGGTGTGGTCATATTAAGGGTGAGGTACTAACAGACTATAAAACTGAGGCTTAAGTGTGAGTTTTCTCACTCACGTTCGATTGCGAGAGCGTTAGAATTTTATATGGAAAAAAGTTATAGCGCCACCTGGTGGTCACTAGGAGATACCTAATTTCCCATGCAAAATTCTAACGCGCTCGCAATCGAACGTGAGTCGATAAAACTCACACTAAGGCCGCTATCCCACTGGCGTTTTACGAGCGTTGACATCGACGTCGCGTCTGCGCGGCGTCGACGTTGCGCAGACGCGACGTTGACGTCGCGTCATCGCGTAACAAGCATAAAACGTCCGCTGAACGCGACGTTACGTCGCGCAGATGATACTATTGCCAACAAACGCGACGTTAACGTTAAGCAGACGCGACGTTGACGTCGCGTTCAGCGGACGTTTTATGCTTGTTACGCGATGACGCGACGTTGTCGTCAACGCTCGTAAAACGCCAGTGGGATAGCGGCCTAAGGCCTCTGAATAACTTTCTCAATGGGACCAAAATCGTAATCACGAAAAAATTATCAGTTGTCCCATACATCCCTGTATGGGACAACTGATTATTTTTTTATGTGAGTGAGCCTATTGCCATTTCTTCTCATTATTCCTCCATAAATCCATTATTAATTATGTTAATTCTGACATAAATTATCTTGATCTGTACATTTGTAGTCGAATCCTTACTAATATCATAAATTCGAAAGTAACTCTGTCTATCTGTATGTTACCTTTTCACGCCTAAACCACTGAACGGATTTCGATAAAATTTGGCAGAGAGATAGATTGCGTCCCGGGGAAGGACATAGGATAGTTTTTATCCCGATATTCCCACGGGATCGACATGCGGGTGAAACCGCGGGGCGCTGCTAGTGGTTTATAATTTTTTTTTTCACTTCAAGATACAAACATAAGTTTAGCCCTGGCTCTTGTACTAGGAGTTCCTGTATGACAAGAGCCAAACACTTTACATAGTTAATGGTTGAATGAATATTTAAATTTGATTTGTTATCGCATTTTCTTTAAGTACTTACTTACATTTTATCATAGTATAATACAAGTAGTAAAACCTACTACATTTTCCTACCTGAAACCTACTTTAAAGAAATATTACCTATAAGCAGCGTCCCGCGGTTTCACCAGCGTAAGTTTCGATCCCGCGGGAATATCGGGATAAAAAGTATCCTATGTGTTAATCCAGGAAATGGTCGATCTATGTGCCAATTTTCATCCAAATCTGTTGAACGGTTTACGCGCGATTGAGTAACAAACATCCAAACATCTTCACAAACTTTAACATTTACAATTTATAGTAGGATTGACTGTCACTGAAAACAAAGCATTTCTCTTTCAACGAATGTTACAGAGATCATTATCATCATCATTTGCGTCGCCTTTTCCGAACTATGTTGGGGTCGGCTTCCAGTCTTACCGGATGCAGCTGAATACCAGTATTTTACATGGAGCGACTGCCTATCTAACCTCCACAATCCACAACCCAGTTTATAATGTTTTTTAATTTTACAGAGATATCAGATATTTATTTAGATAAACTGATAACACAAGTAAAATTTATTATTGCAACACAGAAAGTGTATATTAAACAATGGGTATAATATTATGTTCGAGATGAACAGTTTATTTAAGTAAATAGGTACCTACCTGTTGAAGACAGCACATGAAACGAATGTTTTTAGTTAACCGTCGATCGCTCATGGGAAAGTAAAGTAACTTTTATTCATTTCATAACATACCTACTATTACTTACATAATCTCTGCTCTTCCGGTAAGTGTAGACAGGGGAGTTTACTTATCAATTTATTTTCTTCATTATACTATAGGTATCTACTTAATCTACTTACAGATTAATATCCTATCACCTCCTACTCTAGGTACTTCTCAAGATCGGGTATGACTAAAGGCTCCTTCAAACAGGCGCGACACGACACGCGACACAAAGGCACCGCAAGTCGCGCATCGAGCGGTGCCTTTGTGTCACGCGCGATTATATCGCGTGTCGCGCTTGTTTGTAGGAAGGAACCTTAACGTGGCCATTTTTTTTTTTGTTAGACCGGGATGCTTGCGGAATGCAACAAAAAAAACTTATTTTACAAAGTATGTAGGTACGTATATTTATCAAAAAGAGAAAAGGACATGAAAAATGCGGTTTAAGACGCATTTGTTTTGTATTTTTCGGTGAAGTCGATTAGTTTTAAAATGTCGGTTCTAGTTTTTAAGTAGGACTAGGAATGGAGCTTATCACATGATTTGTCGATGTTAGGCTTTGTAATTAAAATTTAACGACTACTTATGCTGTCTTTTAATTGATATTCAGATACAATGTATTATTATAGTAATGTATATTGTTAATGAATAAATTGAATTGAATATCGTTTGGTCCCTTTGTAAAAGCGGGACATTTTTGCTCTGGTTGGGGGACAACGGGACAGACGGCCTGAAAGCGGGACTGTCTCGCCACATTAGGTATGACGATACTTATTAGGTTTTTCTAATAGGTATCGTCATACCCGATCTTGAGAAATGGACACTATAATTATACAAGTACCTGGGTACTTAAGGCCTTGTGTTAATCTAATGAAATAAACTAGGTCCTATATCCGGCTGGACCGGTTTTGATAGGACTTTCACTGGCAGATAGCTGATGTAACTCATTGTTACATTACCTAAGTTACATTTATTTTAGAAAACTAATTAGGGTTGCGCGCAAAAACTTAAAACCCATAAAATCCACATCCACGCGAGTGAAGCCGCGGGCAGAAGCTAGTCATAACATAATTAAAAGACGTGAAAATATGAAAACAAAACACAGCTCAACAAATATCAATCTCCCTTATCCCAATGTACCTATTTGTGGTCGGCCGCAACAGCTCAACAAATAAATTCTATTTTTTTATAGACAGCTAGTTGGTCTTTAAAAAAAAAATAATTTCAGCTACAAAATTCGCTTATTGGCAAGCGAATTTTACTCGACTAAAAATTCTGCAATTTTGAGTTGAGTATGCAGGTGAATGCGGCCAATTTTATTATTTCTGCTACAATAACGACATTACACTAAGCCTAAAAATGAGGAAGCCAGATATGTATAACTTTATGCTTCGTCGCACTTTTACCGCTTCTTTTACTCTTACTTTTAAATATCGTACATACCTACCCAAAAAAATTCTGTTTTGAATTATGTCAAGCTTCTCGCAAATGAAAGAAATATAAATGCGCTTTTAATTGTAACTATTTATTTACTTTTCATTATAACTATTAGCTTTAAACATAAGTTTAATTTTAAAAAATTCAAACATAATGTAGTTACTTTACAACACAATTTTTATGAATCACTATTAGTATTTAATATGTCCGAACTTTTTACTTTTATTTAATAAACAATACACACCTGTCTAAAAAAAAAGTCAGACCCCTTATCCATGGCTGTAGACACCATCCGCACTCGAACACAACTCTTGGACAAAGTACACACCGCGCCGGCAACGCGCCAACCACCGAATGACAGTTGTTGCAGCATCCTGCGACAAATAGCAGACCACTATAGTTGGTTGGAGTATTTGTACAAACATTGGTGTTATATCATTAATACAAAATAAACTTTATTACAATATATATAGGGTATAATTTTGTATTGATCAAGTTAGGCGAATATTTGGGCCAAGTGAGGTGCCATCATTACACAATCATCATTAATTCTTGCGCCTCAACTCAAAGAAGCCGTTACTTGGCATTATTTTGTCTTGTAGACATAGATGATGGCTCATTTCTATATTTCAGATAAGTAATTAAATAAATATGTAAAGAACAATGGTAAATAATAAAATTAATAATTATATTCTTGTTGATTAATCAAGATGACTCAATATTGGGCAATAAAGTAGCTTACTATTACTAGGCACACAATTTTGATGGAGTTTTTTTTTTTTGTTCAAATTTTCACACAA
Source organism: Luperina testacea (assembly GCA_927399505.1). NCBI lineage: Eukaryota > Metazoa > Arthropoda > Insecta > Lepidoptera > Noctuidae > Luperina > Luperina testacea. Next base: position 6,567,397 of record OV656768.1, on the reverse strand, counting down.
ATTATAAGTGAAGGCCAAAACTTAAGGGCAAAAAGACAACTGTGGGAGGCCGGAAACAGGTTTTCTATCAAACGAAGTGATTAACGACAATCATAAAATAAACTCTATTTGTATGGAAATTGAGAATATATTTAATTTGTTACGTTTATGCATTCGGTAAATCCGGTAAATACGAACTAAGGTCTGGGGGCCTAAAAAGGCCTCTTTGGCAAAATCATAAAAGGATAACATTATGAATCAAAATATGGCGAAGACAGTCCGTGTTCTTTTTTTCGCTGCACTTCGTAGGTATAGTGAAAGAGATAGGGATTGGATTTATTAGTATTTTAGCACAAACAAAAAAAAATAACTGAAAAATCCTTCAGCAATGGGATTTGATTCGATTAACTTAACAGTTAACTGTCCATTACGATTCATAATGTTATCCTTTTATGATTCTGCCAAAGTGGCCTTTTTAGGCCCCCTGTTCCTGACGTTTTACGCCCGTTTTAGTTATAAATCATCGTCATCATTTAGTGAAATAAATTAATAAAATAGTAACGTTCATTTTAGCCGCACCCACCAAGGAGTTCGAACTGTCGACTAGTGCATCCTTAAAAGCGTGCCTACTTATTTATATGTTAGGTACTATACTTGTGTAGTAAACAAACATGGCATGTGTATTATATCGAAGGCGATAATAATGTGATAAATGAATAATGCTGTACCTACTGTCATTAACTGCTTGATGCTAAATAAGCGATTAAATACCTGCGTTATTTTATAAATTTTTACTAAACACCTATAATACCACGAGCGAGAAAAGGAAAAAAGAATCCTACAAAAGAATTTACCTTAAATATTAAATAAGAACCACAATAATTATTCCACACTTAAGAACACTGTTCAGGGAAAGTAAAAGAAGCACTGACTGCCCATGTATCATTCTCAGTCATTTATTAAATCATTCAAGGAAAATTCATTAAGTATGAGAGTAAACAGCTAGTCATCAGGTTATAGAGATTTTGGTTGCTTTTAAATACGAGACACAAAATTGGCAAACCATGAACAAATAATAATGAAAAACATCATAAGTTGTAGGCTGTTAGTAATGTTTGGAAAAAGAAGGCTTTTTTTAAACTTAGGTTAGTTCAGGAGGAAGAGGGTGATGATCATAGGTTCATATTAATAGGAAGCTTAAACCCAAAATAATAGAACCCAATACACAGCAAAACATTATAACCATACACATAAGTAGGTAAGCAGAGGTACCTTATTTTCAAACTGACTCTAAAATCTAATATATTTCAAACTTTTATTACCAATTGCTACAACCTCAGTAAACAGTATTAACTCTACTGCAGTAACGGGTGGCTTATAGTATTAATTATTCATTCTTTTTTTATGACATATCAATGCAGTATTTATCAACATGTTAATGGAAACAATAAAGACGCCACTCTACTTAGCTTCGCTTTGTATGAAAAGGATATTGGACAAAAATGTATTGGACTTAGTCAAAAATGTCCACCCCCTGCGAGACCCATGTCACTGAAGAGTCTATCAAGTAACTTTTACTAAAAACCATTTTTTTTTAAATTCAGTTATAACTTTTTACTGAGTTTTTATTGTATGGGTAAGATATCCATAAAAATTGCCCCTTATTTAATAGACTATTGAGTTACATTGTTCTCGTTAGAGGTGAATATTTGGACCACTTTTTCCCATTGTCTGTTAGACGGGACCACTGTGATGGCCACGATACACGCGGATGCGTGGCTAGCAAACAAATTAACCACGCAGCTAACGTGTGAAGATTCCATGTTCGTAGTCAAATTCTGGGCTGATTTGTATAGATTGCCATCGACATGCTAATGCTTTGACTATTTTGGCGCGATAACGCGAATCACACCTCGCGCTCTTTGTTGTACAGCGAGACGTCGAGATAAGTGTAGTTCGCGTTATCGCGACAATGTAGCCATAGCAAAAGAAGAAGTGGACACTCAACCTAATAAAGGAGCACACGCCAGTTTTTAAACTGCACTATTGTGTTGTCTAAACAATTGCAAGTGAATCAAACTGTTAACAATCAGTAAGAAATGTGAGAAGTTTATACACCTCAAATAGTACCCCACTACACAAAATGTATATATTTTATTTATTTATGTAGATTTCACATTACATGTAATTAATTTTTATGTTTTTTCTTCTTTAAGTTTATTAATACTAAATACCTATGTGCATTGCGAGTGAAGCACCTTCCTTCTAGTTTTCTCTATGGAGACGTAGTATCACAATTCTTTTATAATATATATATTCTGTACCATACTTCAGAAAACTAGAGACGAAATGTAAATAAAAACTCATTATGGAGTGTTACAACAATATTGCCATAGTATCTTTTATCACTGTGGCTCTTAATAAAGGAAATATTTCAAATAAATATAATTATTTTTTACATTGAGTCTATGCCTTTTTGTCTGTACATTTATTAGGTAAGATGCTACAATAGTAGGTAATGAAAAATAATATCATAATCTTATCAAATTACTTCATTATTTTCACTATCACTAGTTTACTGTGACATTGCTGTTGCTGGGCACATATTTTTAGAACCACAGGTTTACTATGGTATTCACAATCATAATTAACAAAAGTAAGTTTGCCTCTGCATTTAAAATCATTTTTCCTTCCAAAATAAGATTTATCTTTAGACCCAGGTTTGGTCTATTATATCATTTTTTTATTACAAAGGCTATGGCAGGATGAGCTTGATGCCTACAGACGGGATTAGTTCACACTAACTCAAGACAGGAGGAGTGCAAATGAGAAAGGGAGGCTGATACCCTACAGTGGGACAACATAGGCTAAAAATAAAATAAATAATACTTTAAATGCTATTGATCAAAGAAAGCTATAATCAAAAAACTGGTGCAATGAAGAAATTACAAAATATTGAAGACGCCACCTGGCTGAACCACAAATGACAATAACCGTTTCTTATAAATCAAGTACTACAAGAACAACTTTAAAACACATATAAACTGTTCAAAAAAATGTGATTTGAAGGAAAACATAATAATAAATTACATAATAAACACACACTTAACTGGCATGTAAATTGTAAAATAAATACAATTTATGACTAAACAGTGTAATATATTGAGCAGTTTATTTGATTTCCAATACATGACATCACTGATAGGTTTATTCCCATAGCATATTCAGTGAGATAAGTAAAATAAACTTTGATACATTGTTGGAATTGTTTATTTTTAGTATCACTTTCTAGAAATATGCTTGTAACAATAGACTGGTAGACCATCTAATAGACCGTTTAAATAACGTTTAAAAGATGAGGCTGTAATCGCCACACTTAATAAATAAATTGGTTGCAGTATGACTCAATAGGTCCAGAAGTAATTTCCTTTTAAAATAGCCCATCCTCTGAGTCACTTTTTTATAACTCATGGTATCCTCGTATAGGCCACAATCCACAATCCCTAAATTTATTATAGTAGAATTTTGTATCTTTGTTTAATATTTAATTTATAACAGAACTAACAAAATTTAATAAAAAAGAGCTCTTAAAAGCAAGAAGAGGTTTTCAAAAACTTGATCAAAACATTACTTACTTGAAAACGAATAGGGATCACTTCTCAAATGCCTGCTCAATATAAAGAAATCTTATCCTTGGCAACTACTTATCAGTATAAAATATAGAATTATCATTATCACAACGTAAATTCAAAATAAATGTTAAAACGGCAAGATTTGAGCTGTGTGACGAACAATAATATTTTTGAACTTGACAGTTGACACAAATGACTGTGACATGACATAAATCAATGACACACCTGCAGTCCTCTAGCATGAGATTGTTGGCGTTGTAAGTTGTGCTACACAACTTGGTTTCACACAGGCTGGAATACGGGCACCAAAAGTGATGGGACGAAACTTACTAAAATTTTAGTTGCTTTTTATTACTATGAACGGGTGAATTCATTATATTATACCTGTGGGCTGTGTTATTTAAAAATAAAACAGTAATGCTTATTTTTTTCAGTGATATATAATAATATACTTAAAACATATAATTAACTGCTAAAAGTCGTAGCATATTAAATGCTGTAAAATCAACATAACCGTATGTACGAGTACTGGCCGTCTTGACATTGGCTAAATTGTGGTGATTTTTCCGCAAAAGCCATTAAACGAAGAGAAGAAGAAGATAAAGAATTTTGACATAATTGACATTACTATATATTTTTCTGTTGTTGAGAAGAAAATGCAGTAAAATGTAAAAATAAACGAAGTTGTTTATATATTTAGAATTTATATTTCCAATGGCTATCAGATTTGTATAAAAAATTAAAGGTAAGTTATGTAACATTAACTAAGTATCCAAAAATTATTATCATGAATGAGAAATCATCATAGATCATGAGAACTCAATGCTCTTCACTTACAAACATCTGGATCTTACGCAAAGTTGAAAAATCTTGGTTTGGTATAAGCCGTCCAGTGAACTTAGCAATGTCAGTTTTGTATTTTAGTAATTTAAACGTACTTTTTACTTATTTCAGTTGGAATAGGTAACAAGTCATACTATATTCCATTTGAATAATAATCAATATTTTAATATCGTCATGTTGTAATTCAAATAAGTGTGTACTCGCCTTTAGATACATACATTCACAAACTTGTACTTGTATTCTTGCTTGTATTGCGTCTCTGGTGGCCGATTTGTTGTATTTCCTTCTCGGTTTCTGCCTTGAATTTAATAGCTCTATCTTTGTCACTCAGTGCCGCAAATGTAAACGTCATTGACCTCTTTCATCCCCTCTCTTGTCAGTCAATATTTCGCTCGCGTATGAACACAACCCGATATTAGTGTGCGTTGAAACAGGCATTGCGTCTGTGCAATGTATTGATGTAAACATTCTCTTGTCATTTTATTTCAGTGCGTTTGATGGAAATCTCTTGAAGGCGCATCTGAAAAACATGTGAACAGCTGATTTCGTTCATTTTAAAATTATAGTGAACCCTCGATGTGTGTACTATCGTAAAGGCATTTTTTTAAATTAAGCGTCAAGAAAAGTGCGACAAGTCTTTGTTTAGAAGTGTGGAAAAAAGGTCAGTTTTTCAATATTTTTACTTGTAATGTAGAATATAAATTAATTAAATGAATATCTGATCAAGTGAAAATCGGTTTTAAAGTTCATAACATATTGTGCTGTTTTGTAATGAAAACAAAATTCAAGTTTCGAATTCGAGCCTTCATTTTCTTCTATAAAATTAGGTGAATGAGAGTACCCAGACTGGTATTTACGTTCCCAAAAAATGCAATCTTAAAGAACTCAAATTATCTTTGTAAGTAGGTACATAGTTACAAAAATAATTAATAAAACCGGACTCTAGTCTAGTAAGTAGCCTATGACGCTGTATACAAACAACTTCCTTGTTCTAGGTAATTGTGTAGAAGGTGATAAAATACGCAATCGAATTTATCGGCTGAATGGGCTTTAGGGTTGTTCCGCATGAACAAATTCGAAAAAACAAAATATCGATACCATAACTTATAATAACCTTCTACCAAAAAAATAAATGCATTCTCCCGCTCTTTTTATCTACAGATCTAAATTACAACAAGGTAGGTACTTATCTAGACTGCATCATTGTCTAACGTGTTTCTAATTAGCATGAAGTAATCTTTTTTCTGTGCACCGACCGACATGCCCAGCATGGATGTTATCGATTTTGACCGTGACCCATATAATCCTATTGGCGCGCGTATCTCCTACTTCCTCATTACAAAAACGTGTCCAAATTGTTTTACCAATCCTTGGGTTAGTGCTTCTGTTATTGAGCAATTATCATTACGATAATGGAAGCGATTCCGTAACAAGTGTCTTCATTACTATTGCTAAGGCATTTCTTTGTTGCTCCATAAGTGAAAACATGTTTCCATAGTGTACCTACCTTACGTAGGTACGTAAAAACTAAAACGTTGTATACTTTGAAGGCTATCTAGACTAGAACTAGAAGATAGAGCGGTTTACTTTATGGTGGCGACTAGTCCAGCACCTATTCGTAGCAGATCCGAACAAAAACTTTTTTTTAAGGTTTGCCTACCTAATTAATATGGAGTCGATGACTTTACGAACATTTCATCAACTTAATATGAATATGTTTTTCTTTGAGCTGAAAGGATGAATGAAACAAACAATGAGCCAAGATTAAAAAACAAGTATGGGTACTTACCAGATTAAAAAAAAATTAAAAAAACTATAGGTAAGTAAGTACGTAAACTATAGTTTTTTTAAATATTGGCTCTACAATACTTTTAAACTGATACAAATAATACCTACTTATTTTTTAAATACTTTTATCTTGTTCTTTCCCTAAAAATATCGAGTCAATACTTCAATAGCTTTAAGAACAATTCATTTACTTACTATGAACTATTTATTATGAATATTTTTTACACAATTTGCTGAGAGTATGAATGAAACAATACCTATATATATTTTTTTAATAATGTTCTATCAAAATCTAAATTGCGATTACAAAAGCGTTAAATTCCCGCGCATTGCAACATAGCGTTCAGAAATAATGAGTAATGAGCCGTCCTTGTGAATCTTGTGGTCGTCGTGCGAATTAACGAAAACTTATTCTACAGATGTTTTATTAGAACATTTATTATTATACGTCTAGAATCTATCGGCTTGTTTAAATTACCATGGATTTCCAGTGGTCCTATCCGCGATTTCCACTAATTAGTCTCAAATTAGTTTCTGAACATAGTTTTTCGACAATTATTACATTATGGTACGGGCAAAACTTTGTTGAAGATTATATAGATAGTTTTATCTCTTCAAACCGACAAAAAATAACTTCAATAAGGTAAATCAAACAAATCACAAAACTTTGTACTACATATGTGGGTTTACCCAACGATTATGACTGTTAAAAGATAACCAGCAAAACAATACAGGAATTCGTCATTATCAGTAAACTGTGAAGGTGTCTATACTTCTGTAAACAAGGCAATGCAAACGAGTGCTGGTTCTAATCAGTAATGTCTGTCGCACGTGTTATGCGTCCCACGTATTTCAATGTTTATCTCTGACGACCTTCAAGATCCGCGTAACAATTCACAATCCTAAGTTCCCATCGCAGTAAGCATACTTACTAACTTTGTTATACATTCTTGTTTCGAAACCGAAATTTTGGAAAAGGTAAAAAGAACTTAAAGGCTCAAGGATAGACTCCTGAGGAACAATATTCGCATTTAAAATGAAATCATTAATTTTTAGTGTTCTTCTTTTCGTATCGATGTACTCTTGCTCGTTTTTTTATATAGTTTGAGTTGAGCCCAGTAGATGTCACGATGGTGTCACGTTGATTGCGGCATCATTGTTAGACAGAAGTCTGTATTTCGACTTGGTGTGTGTCTGTGTGAGCTTAATATTTTATAATGACCGATTAATTAGGAAATCCTTCAGTGTTTGCTTTGCCATTGAAACGTTGAAACAAAATTATCAATATTGTTATGTACCTAATTATGATTAATGTGATTATAATATCATTAGGTGTAATAAAATTAAATGGACGCACAAATGAAGCGCAATAAATTGAGTTGTAAAAACAAAACATTATTGACTATGACGAAAGCTAACAAACAAGTGTGGTAAAGGAAAAAACGTGATTATCTCCAGTCACCTTTATTTACAAAATGATTCTATGATTTGAACATTACACGATGCGCAAAAAGAACTGCGCAGTATAATCTCGCGCTGTTAGATTCACAATTATTTTTTTGTTAACCTTTGTCAATGTTAGCAAAGGACACGTGAACGATCTCATTTTGTCATCAAATAATGGCCACGCACGTTCCAGTGTTATTTTGTAAATTTTTTTCAAAGCCATTGTGTTTCGCACTTGTTCACGAATCGTTTACACAGTAACCGTTTTAGTTCGCATTTTTTGCGATCGGCAGTCCATCGGCGGTCGTAGGCCTCTTGCATGTTGCGCCATAGAACCCGGATTTCCAGGTTCTGCATCCGGTCCGTCCCCTTTATAAAATCGCTGGCCGGCCCATCTTGTAAGGACTCTGCCAACCCTGCTGCCCAACCCCAACCTTATCCTCCCATCAGCTAATTACTCGAAGTTACGTCTACCGAGCTGGATGACCCGCCCATCATACATACTCGTTCAGAACTTCCAGCTCATTTCTATAGTCCAGCTCAAGCATATGTTCTCTGATTGGAAAATCCCCATTCTAATATTTCCATGACTTTTGCATGGCTGTAACTAAATCACGAATTAATCTCTTAAGTCAGACTTTCGAAGCCAATATATTTTCGATCCAGACAAGCAACAGATAGACATAGACAAAGTGGTGTTTAGCCAAAGTGTGGGTAGTCGAGACGTTAGGTTCGTCGCCCTTACCGTCGCGACGCCTGGCCCGAAGGGGTGGCCACTCTGTGGGTGGATGAATTCTCATTTGTGCCACAAAGGAAACCTCAGCGTCTACGTTCTTTTGTTTGCTTCTAAGAAATCCTATGCGCAAACAAATGCACATGAGATGAGATGTTGTAAACAACATCTTGCCTTGCGCAATGATAGAAAAATGGATAATATTTTTCGCTGGAAGTGTTTAGAATAATAGAAACTGAGGCAGCAAACTTTTAATAGAGAACACCTGAACTTTGAGATAATATATATTTAATGACAAAAACAAAATTGGTACACAATTTGTGCTGCTGCTATTATAGTCTGAGTAGTTTATCAAACAAATCGTTTAATTAAAACAAAATTGCTTAAGTTATTCTATAGAGAACCGTAGTTACGATATTTTATAGAAATTGTAGAACAGTTATTTCGATCGAAATTGACTTACCTCTAACTGTTGCAGAATGACTTCTACCTGGCTGACACGCAAAGCTTATCAAGAGTTAAAATATTAAACATTGATTCATTCTGCTTGTGGAAGGTACGAAATGCCAGTCTAGTACGACACGACATAGATACAATTTGTTCTAGTACTAGAATAAATAATTATTAGTAGTCTCATACTGTTGCAACATGCACTATTAATTTTATTAGCCTCATTGTTTCAACTCATGCAGGATGTTTATAGCGCTTTGTCTTGCACTATCTCAATAGTCATCAAGAACCTGTCATAGATATTAGGTATAGAATGTCTACCTATGAGAATATCTACATAAAGAGTAATCACAACAATTAGAACTTTATCCATTAGATGTAGGCAATAAAAAAGAACAAAAGAGTTAAATATGTTGTGCAAAAATACGATTACAAGTGTTCCGGCCTTGGTAGACTCTCGCTTTTGGAACAACCTTACTGTAACAGAAATATGAACTAATAAAAATAAATGATTAGCGCTTAGTATTTATAGATTGCTGTTTATGGAAGGAATGGGATAGAAATTCATTACACTATTTTAAACGATTTGGATCCTAAATTAACATTTCCTACCAGAGATCCTATTGATGCTGTAGCACAAAATGCTGTAGGCAAAAACCTCAAAATGATAATAGATTTTGCGAATTATAAAATGTGAAGATGAAAGTACAAAAGGCTAATGCATTGAGTTAATTAGTTATTATTTCACATTATGTAAACAATAACTAGAGCGGAATTAGTTAACCTTATTACGATTGCCAGTGCAGTGGTGCAAGTTGTCCAAAACTTCGGTAGCAGTTGTAGTAATTCACAAAGGGGAAATGTTATTCTATGAACACAACCCGAAATGCGTTTATAATGTATGCCACCACACCATCAGCTCCGGAATTGGGAAGGGATACTGAATTTGAAACAAGGTGGCTAACGAGGTTGATAACATTTTTATTGCGTTCTTCGGAATTTTTACTCACAACTTTTCGTCGGCTTATAGACGTGTCGGCGTCGGATGCAGGAACTAAAAATCAAAACTGATGTATTCAGTTAGCTTGGAGTTATTAATGTGTACAATTTCACGTTATAAATCTTTCACGAGCCAAGGCTTCCGTCATGCTACGCCGTGTTTTTTTTATATAGTCTATCAGTCAATGAAAAAGGTTAGGCTACGCGTAATGTACGTTTAATTTACTATCACATTACATATCCGCGATGTTTATGATGCTTTGCACAATCAATGGCCGTCAGTTAGCCAACATAGTACCTCGCAACAGCATTATACGCGCATTGGAAATGTAGAACGGGATTTATGTCATACGTAATGCGTGGTTATAGCAAATTACGGTTGTCTGATGTCATGTTTTATTGATATTCCACGACGCTATTTGATATGGCGTGTAAGAAAACATAAAGAAACAAGACAATAAAATAAATCATGCTTTAAAAGATTCATGTACTTATCCCGAAGTCGGCTTAGATGCATTATTGCAAAGATAGAAGAAAAATGTGCTCTATACCTAGGTACTATACTAAAACGTTAGAAATCCCTTGTGGAAAATATAGTCGGGACGTGGTAGAAACGTTTCTCGCTATTGTCTGGTAAGTCAGCTGAATTCTATTAGCCTTGACTTTATCGTTAATATTACGTTCCGCCAAGTCCCATAGTCGACAAGCATCTAAAGAATATTATAATCGAGCTGTACTTGAATGTAAACTACAACACAATGTCCAATCGTTTGTCTCTATAATATGGTAAGGTAATTTTTGTGGTCTTTTGAGTCATAAGGGCGCTTTTACCTGTGTAGAAAATGAACATCAGTATGTGTTTAACTAAAGCCAATTTAAAAACCCCAATAAGTTGCTTTTAAAACGTTAAAAAGCGTGGCGTAATAATTCTTCGTCGAATCAAATGCCCCGTTTACTAAGTAAATTGTCGTTTCAAGTCAGCTCTATTGTGATTGTGAGACAAGATACTAATTAAGTTTAATGCACATTTGAACTCGACCTTGGCTGCAGTCACGAGCCACGAAGTCTCGGAACAGCCCGTGGCCCGACTATTTAGTATTGAGCAACATCCCTTCTAATATTGTTCCTACCGCTTTAGTTTAAAGCGATAGTAGAGTGGTGTGAAGAATTTCAATTAAATTCAAGCTGGAGTTAAACAAGGTCAGATAAAGTTGGGGTTCGATAGCAAGTTAAAACAGATATAGCATGCTCTAACTTTGGAATGAGATATCTAATGAAATGTAGTCTGTCTTTCTCTGTGTAGAGAGGAGACGATTCATTCAGAATATTTTCAAAGAATAAATGAATAGGCTAGACAAGACATGCAGAATAGTAAATGTAAATTTGTGCAAATCAAATCCTCTAGAAGACACTATGGGTCATCGAGATATAGTAAAGTTTCAAGTATTACTCTTGCTAGTTTTGCAATAGCAAGTACCGATGAAGTAGCGGAACTACAACGCAATAATTCAAATTTCCTCACTGTAATTTTGTAGGTATTATTTTCGTAGTTTTGCCACAAGGTAATCTTGTGGCAAAACTACGAAAATAAAACGCAATATACTTATACGATATCAGTATCGCCCTTCGTAAACCTTCGTTTTAGTGCATGAATGGATAAGAAGTATCAACAAAGCGAGTCATAAAGTGTAATTATTATTTTAATCGCGTTATAAAACACACATCACGAACCGGGCCAAATATACTTTTTACGGCCCGGTATCACGAATCTAAACCGATCGATGAAACTGTTGTTGAAGAAACTTTTCTACAATTCATAACATTATATGGAACATTCTTAACGAATTTCAGTTGACACTTTTAATGCCAAATATTATTCAGATACAATTTTATCAATCAATCTTAACTAGCTAACGTAATTAAAATATCCAATAGTTATAATGTATAATGCTCCTAATAATGACACAGCTCATTTTGTTGGCCATGGAAAATCTGGGTTACTAAAACACATGTTGGAATGCTAACTCGTTTGAGAAACTCCCATCAGTGTGATTCCTTAAAATAATATTTAGGTTCTGAGCAACTTTGCAAGTCCTTGAGCAAATATTCCGGTCTGTTGGTTTATTGCTTTACGTAGGTACTGTTTATTTATTTAGCCGGTTGCGCATGAGTTCAAGCGAGAAGGAAACGCCGCTCATTAATATTGACCAATTTATTAATTAATTTCAAATTGAGCCTTCGATGGCGCTTTGATTGTGTAAGTGATAGCGACACTGGAATATTCATCATGTTCTTCATTTGTTGTCAATCAAGTCAATCAACGACACAATATTGTAACACTAGGATGGTAATTGCTTTTTTTTCCGATATTACGTTACTTATTAATGGCGCATTGGCAATGAACTGACAATTATGGTCGAGGTTTTAAATTATCGGACAATTTAATCGAAACAGTAATGTAATTTGATGCAGATAGCATTAATTGTAGTAAAATTAAGCATGTAGCTTTAATTAATTTTATTAAAAAAAGATGTTTTTTTTACAGATCTCAACAAACAAGAATCATAGGTGTCTACCAACATGCCGTCGCTCCTAGAAGCTCTAGAGCGGAAATATGGTGCAAAAGGCGAAGTGAATCCTCCGATAGATGACATGCCTGTTGCTATATTTGTGCCGAAGCGCTCCCCTCGACTGAGTGTGCCCACGCTACTGGTGCTCAACGACTGCGACATCGACTGCGCAGGAGACGCCTGCGCCCTCGCCGATAAGTGTGCCGATGTAGTCGAACTCGATATAGCCAAGAATAAACTTGCAGAATGGGAAGAAGTAAGTTAGTGTTAAGTTCATCATAGATTATGGATATTAACCTCCTTGTCAACTGTAACAGCAAACAAGCCTCTGCAATAAGCACACCATTCCCACATTGCAGTTACGACAAACTATACCAATTATTGGTTAAGGCAGTTATTTCCGCGATGTTACGTTCACTCCTTAATAATGTACGACTGACATGGAGTTTTGCTTCTAGGTTTTTGCAATACTGGAACAGACACCGCGAGTGAGGTTTCTAAACTTGAGCTTCAACCGTCTCTCGGCCCAGATCCAGGCAGCACTATCTCTTCAGCCACGGTGGGACAATCTGAGCCACCTCATTCTGAATTCCACGTACGTCCGTTGGCCTAGCGTCCACGCTTTACTCAAAGCTCTACCAGCTCTGGAGGAGTTGCATTTGAGCCTTAACGAGTACTCCTATGTGGACTTAACAGGGAAAGAGGTTGATGAGAAAGCTCAGTGTGAATCGTGTTCACGACTCAACGTTGATGTCACAGAACCCGTGCACGACCAGCTGAAGAAACTCCATTTCTCCGGGAACCACGTCGTAAGTTGGAAAGAGATATCCAAACTAGGCTACGCCTTCCCCAACTTGGAAACCCTGCTGGTTAACGACTGTCCCATAACCACTCTAGAGCCGGACCCGTGTGAGAAATGTATCGATGAGCACGGAAACAAGAAAAGCCACGATGCCTTCCCGTAAGTGAATACAACCTTTTGTTATCATTATGACACAATTAGGTCAATGTGTATGTTGCCAGTGACCTATTGATCTTCAGAATTTGAATATTGTTCGTTTTGTGCAGCGTCACATGAGCGATGTCATTGATATTCCAGACACCTCCGCTTCCTAAACCTGAACAATACGGGCTTAGCTACGTGGGACGAGGTGGATCGACTGGCACAGTTTCCTGCTCTCAGGAGTCTACGAGTACAGGTGAGTTCAACACAACACCTGTTAAACCTATTGTGTATTCACGGCACATAGACCGTAATGTTTGCAAATACTGACCTCGCGAATGCAGGATTATGCACATGGCCGGAACTGTATTGTAACTATACGGTATTCTAAGCACACTTTGTAGCTAGAATTTGTAAATAGGCGTGACTTTGTGTAGACATACAATAATTGATTGATGGGTAATTTATGGGATATTTAAATGATTAACGCAGCTGTTGATTAGTAAAGAAACCGCTTTAGATTTATTTTAATTAAAATCCCTAAGCTGCAACTGCACTTGGCAGTGCAAATTCTGTCAGAACGCCAACACGTTTAGCGCCGCCAACTTGTAATCCGAACGTGTCCGCGATAAGCAATCTATATTTGACGTTGAACGGTAACGTATGAAGTGCAGGAGTGTTGTAGTTTTAAATTATCCGTGTAACGTCCCTCGGGAACACAGGGCAGCCGTAATGTGGGTGAAGGTCTTCCAGATATAGTGGCGACCTACTCGACGCCCGGTTGTGCAACGTTAGCTAATATCACCGATCACTACCACGCACGCATAATTTCGACACGTCTCCGCTCGCGGGTATGAACGGGAGCTCACAGATTTTATAGGAGCGTTAGCCTTGCATTTGTCTGGTGCTTGAGAATTTATATGTTCTATTTAAACGGATTTTGTGTCATAAAACTGATCGGTATTACGATTGGCTTCGTCGCGTTCTCAATGAAGGAGCTTTACAGAAAAATGGGCTTGCTTATGGAAAATTCCTGCGTTTGCATTAGCCTCAACGGACATAAAGGTCGAGCTACTTTCGATTTCCATTTCGCGTCAGTCGTAATATCAAAAATACTCAATGAGGACTTAAGAATATCTGTCAAGTTCAAGGTTGTGCAAGTCGATCGTCGTAAACGAGCCATCCAAATGATTATCTCTTTGTGTACCTACACATCCATGTCCTTTGTTACTCAAATCGTATATCATAGTTAAAGCTTCATTGGTAACGTATTGTGAGTCTTATAGTCGCAGTTATAGGGTTATTTTTACCATGAAAATTAGTAGAGTAGCCATGTTTTGTGACCGTCACACTACAAAGAATGTGAAAGTGTGTCTGTTTGTTTTAATGCTCGCTTTATGCGTTTATGAGCGATTGTGATGTCATCATAATGGTCAAAGTAAATTTTATATGAATTTTAGTATTTGTATGTGGATTGTGGATCCAAAAGTTATATTAGGCACTAGTTTAAATAAATTAAATAAGTATATGTATATCTCCTTTATCGGCAATACACTGGCTTGCTGGACACGACTCGAAAAGTCAACGATCATTGTTTGATCGACTGTGAAGTTTTAGGATCGTATAACAGGGTTTAGGAATCGGACACTCTTGTGGATTTCTTCAAAATTAAATCTCTCACAGGATTCTCATTAAATTATTATGTATTTCATTTGCGTAAGTTAGAGACTTGAACGAAAATGCTTAGATAATAAAGTACAACTACAAACTTGGAGCTATTATATGTGTTTACATACGATCTCTTGTGAACGTGCTACATAAAGAATTTCGTAGGTGGGACCAAAGAAAACAGAAAACCTCGGCTATTTTAATACAAATTGAACAATATCTACTTTTACACTGAAGGAGATCTGGGAAAAAGAATAGGTACTTGCATGAAGATACATGAATAAGTTGCAAGCAAAAACCTAAAGACAACAAGTCCATGAATAATAAACTGGAAACAAAAAAGTATCGTATTTATGGCAATAAAAACAAAAACTGCAAAGGTAGAGGGTTGGCGATGATTCATTCGAAAAATGAATCGGAACTCTACGGGTCGGGTCGTTCACATTACCAGTTGAGCTGGCGTCCTTGTGTCACTTGGTATTTATACTTGTATTACGTCTGCATGTCCGTTAATATTTGTAATGTCCAATTTAATTACTTGCTAAAATAAAGTAGCATTTCGATTCTACAAAGTTTATTATACGTTTTGTATACTTTATAAAGAATTAATCTAATGACGGATTGCGTCTGGTCTTTTAGTTGACGTTCGCTTCGCAAGTTCGCAGAACGGACAATAGTGTCATCATTAGTGTTTCAATATTTCACCTCCCAACGAGTGTCGATGGATAGAGTCGCTCTCATAAACTTAAATCTAATACCCTCAACATGACATTGCGTTATGCTAAAACTTAATATTTACGAAACTTGCCAGCCCTGAAAGCCAACTAAAAACCTGTGCCATTTTCATCCCACTCCCAACTTTATTTATCCTTTTCAAATTACACCAAAGCATCGCAGCAGAATTTACTGGTTTTCTGTCTATTTTACCATTTTCTTCGTGTTTGTGCCCCACATTTTCAGTCTGTTCAGCTGTGATAAGCTCGAGCCATGCACATTCAATCCTGATACCAGTAATACAGAGTGCAAGCTTTAGCTTGAAAACTTGCAACCTACCTGTTGCGAAAAATATCGCTGTATCGTATTTACCCACTTTATTTTGTAATAGCAACTGGCACTTCAAGGAAATCACATTTTGGAAAAATAATCTTCTTCCTTAACCGATAAAAATTCAGGCACACAGACACATCAGATAGGTACAAAACTCGAACAAACAAATCCTAAATCTTCAAATGATGACATAATTTGTTACAAATGTAGTTTTCAGGATACGTGTAGAGTACCGAAAGGCATTACTTTAAAGATCATCTAGATTAGGAAAGAAGCGATCCAAACATTTTGCAACCTCTATTACATGTTGTAATTTTGCATTTGCAACGTTTGAAAATACGCCTCGGATTTAGCATAGCAACTTCGGCAGCAGATCTTCTTGAATATTGTATCTCATAATTTCAATAATGCACTCTCACAATGTACCTATGTGAACTGAAAGCGAGGCAATTTGATGTTGTGCAAATGTCTACCAGTCTCCCTGTCAAACGAAGAAGTCTGTTCAATTTAAATTGAAGTGAGTGGCCTTGTTTGGGTTTCGCTACTGAATTTGTAGACGGTTTTCAAAACATTTTATCTGTAATAGCAGTCTTAAAATTGAACAATATATCGCTGCACATAAAATAAAACTTTATCAACGCAGCCAATTTCGTTGATAGCAGCTCTAGCTTGAAAAATGGAATTCTTGTTCGTCTGTTCCTGGTGCATTTTTCCTTGATGTTGTTTTTATTGAAATATGCGCTTCAACAAATTGGAAATTTACTTGCCATGTGTTAGGATAATAAGCTGTAGTCAGTCAAGTCAGTGATTCACATTGGGCCGTTAAACGGTCGAATCACTCTTTGATTTTTTGCCTACGCGCTCTGCGCGTCACATCGCTCTTTTATGCACTTTGTTGATTGAATTATTGATTTATTTCCTTTCATCAGTGTTAATACCTATCATTAGTATCAAAATGAATAACGGTGTTGGTTTTTGATCTATTTAATTTAGAACATTAATATTTCCTTTCAATGTGATTAAGAGTTCTTCATTTTAAGTTGTGTAATCTTTTCGTAATGATTCTCTTTGACTTGACGAAATGAATAGATGAAAAGATTTGAATGTCGCTTCTATCTAATGTTTTGGTGACTACATTGGACAAATTCCTTCCGTTATCACTAAAATTCTGATGTAACACTTCGATAATCTGAAGTTGAATACAAAATTTATAGATTCGGTCATAGTGTCGACCGGGTCGACACGGGGTGACCCAGAAACACGTGTAATGCTCTACACCGTGTTCAGATATATTATTATACCATTCCGTAGCAAGCTAGAAATCATATACTTACCTAGTTCACGAATTTTCTCATAGTTTGTTTTTGTGCACCACCGCGCTTTACAAGCTTTTATTGAGATTCTTATTAAATTTAATTCCAAACTCCAATGTGTGGGTTTAAACTTAGATGTGTTTTAACTATCTGACGGTGCGTTTGTACTAACATAAACGTAGGTACCTTTATCGTCTGTCTGGCTGGCATGATTAATTCTAGCTTTTGTTAAAGACTTGGAGCCCTACACAAAAGATGGTATGCATTTGAATTCTACATTTAATAAGAGATTGGGCGGTTCAAGTGCGTACCTGCCTCGTCTCGTGTCAATAGAAGTGCATACAACCCGAATCTCTTCAAAGTAAGAGTGAACAGGCTTCTTCTGGGTGAGCTCACTCCATCGTAGACTTTGTCTCTGTCATCTCTGACCTAGACTAGAGTCAAGAGCAAACCCATTTCAAATAAAAAAAAATAGAATAGAATACTCTGAAAACTAAAACTGAACTCTCTGAACTCTGAACTTTGACTCTGATACTCTGAATACTCTGTCAATGAATGCTTAAAGTTCCTCGTTGACTGATGGTTATATATACTGTGGTAGTTGTCATGTCTCTTTAAGCTCTGCCAAGCTATTCATCACAGTCAAATGAAATCTTGTTTTCTTATTACTCTCATGCTATAACTTTTATGGCCGTAATTAAAATCTAATATCTTGGTGAAAGACGTCGCCATAGAGTCGTGACCTATGAATTCATTACTCCCCACTACCTACTCGATGTTTTAGGTCAACTGTCTCCTCGATCCGTACTTAATAACATTAACATTCTAACTCCTTTGTGTATCATATGTTCAATAGACAAATGGGTCTAGGTACCTATACGTGGATTTTATTGTTCCCAAGGGGCCAGGGGAGGGTTATTTCAAGGTAAAGGAAAAGGTCCCAAACCTTGGGCTCGAGGTTTCAAAACAGCCAAATTTTTTTTTCAGAGAGATGGACCAAATTAGAAAGATAACAAGCAAAACTTATATCAACGAAAGTATTTTCAAAAGAAATGGGAAAATAACGAGAAGAAGCGTTAAAACTAAAAAAACAACATTTTCAACAACCAGTAGGTAAACTAGTTCACATAATTGCTTGTTATCGATAAAAACAAGTCTATCCACAGACAATTACTCAAGTGTTTATATTAACATTGTAAAGGGCACTTAGGCAGTTACCTTCGCACGCAATGCAGTAGTTTCCCTTCAGTAACAGCTAATTCAATTTTTTTGCCGCAGAATTGTAACTTAGATATTTGATTATAGTGCCGCAATCATAATTAGTATAATTACCTATATTTTATTAGGTATGATATGATGCAGTGTCCTACTAATTTACATACTTCTTCCATGTTTCCAGATTATTGTTTTAATACCTTGATTCTAGTGGGTAGGATAATACTTACCTATCATGTTGAAACTAGAATAGATTAGAAAAAATCCATTTGCCTCGGCAAACTTCGTACGAAACTCCGTTTGAATTTTTATAACTGACGCTTTTGATATAGTAATACTGTCCCAGACGGGATACCAAGTATTTCACAATGAACGTGCGACGAATGACGTCAGAAAATATGAGGTTCCTTTTGCCCTTGAGCTGGTGAAAATATAGGTTTAATAAATAGTACATCGGTACTTCGGTATGTCGTTGTCAACTGGGAAGGGAAGAACGACAGTTAAGGAAAGACAAGTCGAGGCTTTCCAAAATACCTTTCCCTTTTATAGTGCTACTTACCTTCATTTTACAATTTCTGGTTCCTATGTCTTTTTGTTCTATTTGTAAAGTATCTGGCCAATGTTGCCAAGCGCAAGACAGGGCCCTTTATTTCGATCCTAGCTTACTGCTTCAATTTGGGACGACTACAATCTGACAAAAATATTTTGCTATGTCGAGGAGAAACCTTTTTCCTGTAGCTCACCTCTAACAATCTCCAAAGAAGTAAAGTAGGTCATGTTGTTTAGAAAAAGGACTACGTGTGTGTGCGATATGTGTACGGACCTGTAATGAAATGATTTTTCTCTTTATTCTTATAATCTACATCATGAGACATTCTCCACTTTTCTAACGTTACACTCGGATTATGTTTGTTTGTGTGTATTCTAACACCGATATGTAGATCAGTACGAAATATTTCCTATTTCTTTGTTCTATTACGTACAGTTAAGCAGTACGTAGGTACACGCTAGATCACGATATCTCAGTAAGGCTAGTTATTATTTATTATACCATGACTAAGCCACTGTTTATTTCTAGTAGGTACTTGTATCGTGACCCTCCAACGTTCCTTGTTTTGGTATTCCTCTATTTTAGGTATTCTTGCGTATTGTTTTCATAAGTAGGTATCGAAATGAAGATATTTACCTACCTACGGAAATTATTCATAAATTATGCGTTGTTTCTTATGTAAGAGCAGGTTTTTATCGCAGTTGTGCTTAATTATTCTTAATGGGTCTTTGAAATCTTTTGGGTAGTAATCACGAGCCAGGCTAATGATAACTGTTTTTTTTTATTTTTTATTCACGGAATGCAACCAGTGTTTGCCTAATTCAAATATAGGTATACATTTATGAAACATTACTACAGCGTTGTATAAACATTACAGCATTAAATGCTTTCAATTGATTATGTATCCTAGATTTGATATCCATATCATTAACCGTGTGCATTATTGTTGCATCTGTTGACACTGCACAATGAAATCGATACTGTAAATTCAATGATTCAGAACGGGGCTGTTACCGATCGGAACGGAACTCAAATTTATAACCGTTAATTTAATTTTGAAACGCGGTCGTGTGTGACTGCTCCCTCCCGCGTGTGTGGGTTGGGTAGTCAGATGTTAGTCAGCCAATTTGACGGGAGGGGACATTCTGAAACGGTCAAAACATTAGTTTAATGCTCGTAATCCAATAAATTAATATCCTGTTTCTGGCCAAACAGAGGTCACCTCTTTTTATCAGGAACAGCCCTATACAATTTACTTTATGTGACTGCCCTTGAGGTCCTTGAACCTCAGACCGAGATTAATAGCATAAGTTGATATAACAGCCACCATATACTACTATCTGCATCTAATGGCGTGACACACTTTCAATCACAATCCGAATCATTTTGAAGAATATTGCTAATCCATTGGTTCACATGTTCGAAAAATGTATCTGCCCAAGAACGTAAATAACGCAATGAATGTTTAGAATTGTTAAAATGAAAGCCATTGCTACTGTTATTGTGTTACGCAATTACCCCACTACTCTATGTGAATCATCTTAAAAAGGATTAAGAGGTATACCTACAGAGGTTTTTTACTTAAAAAAAAAACGAACGTGTTGATAACTACAGAGTTTAAAACAAAGACTTATTTACTTAATATGTACTTATAAATAAACCAGTACCTAGTGGACAATACATTAATCATAAATTATTAGCTACATATTTACATGTTCAATGTCTGAACTATAAATACCTACAGATTTTCCAATCAAAAATGTAACCTCAAGCACAGGCTAACTAATAGTACTTACCTACCTAAAGCTAAAAAGGGTACAAACATGCGGCAATAGCAAATTCCGTAGGAACCGTGTATGCAAGGTGATTCCGCCTTCCGTTTTAAGGCAAAACAGGGCTGCCAGGTTGAACGCACGCTCAAAGATATCTCATATAGGGGAGAACAAAGGACTGCTAAAATATTAGAAACTAAACTCAAACACCTTACCAGTTAGATCTAATTTTGTTTGCAATCTGAATATGATGATAGTGCTTATGAGCTGTTAGTTATTTTCGCCTTTATTATTAGCGGAATAATGACTAATTTCGAAGTGTTTGAGGTTAAGTATATTTGAGCATATTAGGTATAGGTCTGTTATAGCGCCACTTTCCTATACAGCCTCCATTTTCTGGTGTTATGCATGAGAGACGTGGGTGAAATATTCACTAATTTGACTGGGTAGGTAAAGTTCGTGAGCCTACAAGGTTATAATATAAAATTGTGATCGTCAGAAAACAAAGTGATTAATATACCTTAGAGTTCTTTTATGAATTAATCAGTAGACATTTTCTGCTGTAAATGGGACATAAAAGCTGTAAAAATACTTCAAAAGCTTCACTCATAAAGAACACCATAAACAAACCTTGGGAAAATATCATCGCGTCGCGGTCGTGAACATTAAATCAATCATAAAGAGGTACCTACTTGTCGGGACAGTCGGACTAGGAACTAACATCTTCGCATCGATTCGTGCGCCTTACAAGGAAACCTGATCCTCGCGGAACCTTGAGATTGAACAAAAAGCAATTCAATTTATATCAACGACTTTTTGTTTTGTTTCATTCGGTGATCCTTTTTAGTTATAGGTAGCTTACGAATCGTGACTTCGGGGATTATCTTTATTTTGGAAGTACTACCTAACTACTTAGGTGTTGTTTGTAGATAATATCCTCAAATTAATTATTGCAATTTGTATAACTACCTATCTATTTAGATTGGTATCTGTTTAATATTCTATCGACGCAGATATATTTATAATAACTTACGAAACAGCCACATAGTACAATGGAGTATGTATAGATACCATATCTACCAACTTTGCTCGGTTTTTTGGCAGAATCGTAAAAGGATAACGTTATGAATCAAAATATTGCGAAGACAGTCCGTGTTTTTCTTTTTTTCGCTGCACTACGTAGCTCGTAGGTATAATCAAAGAGATAGGGATTGGATTTGGATTGGACTGAATATTATTTTAGCACAGACAAAAAAATAAAACTTGAAAATCCTTCATGAATAGAATTTGATTCGATTAACTTAACAGTTAACTGTCCATTTCGATTTATTCGATTTTTTTTTTCGATGTTATCCTTTTATGATTCGCCAAAGTGGACTTATTAGGCCCCCAGGTGTCCGCAACTCCACGTCAATGCGCGTATTTTGCGTATAGTATAATAAACCACAAAAACATTAATTGCCTGTATGTTTTTACATTTTTTTAATATAGGCACTCATTTATTATGACCAACCTAAACTAAACAGTATTTTATATCTACGAACCATGATAAGTACCTACGCACTAAGAGATAAAAAAATGTCCGGTTCGTATTTACTGAACGTCTAATTTGACATTAATATCACCGGCCTCGGTGGCGCAGTAGGCAGCGCGTAAGTCTCATAATCTTAAGGTCGTGAGTTCGATCCTCACCCGGGGCATATCTTTTTGTCATTTTTATATTGTAAAATATTAAAGTTGCTACATTATTTTATTTTATTGGCGTGTCGTACAATTATAACCGACATTTGTTATAAAATTATTGTACATTTCAGTATCATTTTCTGTTTTTTTTTTAATCTAGGATCGAGGTACAGAAATAGCTAGGTACATGTTGTTTTTATTAACTTTAGTAGCTATCATATCTTGATAAATATCGCAAGAAAACAGATGTTATGGCGACGTTTTGGCAAATTTGTGTTATACGACAGTTTTATTTCCGGGTACAGTGCGTGCCACGTAAGAAGAGACTTGACCCCGCCTCCCCCGCCTCTTTCCGCCGCCCCTATGACGTCCGGTCCCGTCCCGCACTCAGACCTCATACCGCTAAAGATACCTAAAATCGTGTTCTGCGCATGTCAGACCACGTGGTGTGTCAAGTCTCTTCTTACGTGGCACGCACTGTACTACTACTTCGTTGCTTGTTCGTATAATAGTCGTAAGCGCGACTGCTGAGCTACGGGGTCATGGGTTCGATTCCCAGGTCGGGCAAAGTCCGGAAATGCCATACTGTTTTTTTTTGAGGAGTTTTTTCATTAGCATCTCAGTTTGGATTTATACCCTGTAGATTGATAATATCAATAGGCTCCTTTTAGAGATTAAAAATATAATTGACGCGAAATGTGGATTACTACACCTATTATAGCCACTAGTTGATAACTTATACCTTGTCCTTTGGAGCCTCAAAGAATACAAGCGTAATGTTATGATTGTTTATTTTTAGTCCCATTGAGATAACATGAGTAGAAAATTAAAGAAACCAATAAAACCCAGCTACGTCTTTGATTTTTATTCGTCTGGAGTCTGGAGGTCTCAGACAAGGTCGTTTTGGGTTAACCAAAAAGTATTATTATTTAAATAATGAATTAACTGACTCTTCTCTACGCATTTTGCAGGGTTGGCCGCTATGGGAGCGAAACGAGTCAACGGAGCACGAAAGACGACTGTTGTTGGTAGCGCGGCTGCCTCACGTGAGAACCCTGAACGGTGGCGGAGCGGTGCCTATTGAAGAGAGAGATGCAGCTGAAAGAGCCTTCATACGGTACTATATGGAGAAACCGGAGTCTGACCGGCCTGATAGGTGAGAAATGCTTTAATACCTACTTAATATATTTACACATTTTGGCGCTCGAATGACGTTGGTAAACGTTTGTGAAATGTTACTTGAAATATATTTAAAAAAAACAAGATGGCGGCGTTAGTTCTGATTTTGGTCACGAGTCAAAATAACCTTTTAGCGCTATATCTCAGATAGAAAAGAAAGATGAATTCGATAAGTCCGCCTTTGTAGTTTTTGATAAGTTTTATCAGTACATTTTAGTTAACATAAAGAAAATGTTTCACTAATTTTTGCCATTTCAAACCGCAAACCAGTTCACACTACACAAATAAAACTCTGACGTGTTCTGGAAAACCCGATTACTTACGCACCAGTTAAATCAAATAATGCAGCATTATCCTTCTAAATTGCAACGTTCGCTACGAAGGTCTAATCAATAAGGAGCAATGTAGGTGAGGTCTCTGTGCCAACACAACGACCTAAATGACTAAATTCGTATGCTAATGAGACTATGTAGGTGTGCATAATCATAAAATCTCACTCAATTTGTACCTTGTTTTACTATAACGACAGTTTAATCGTGGCACCTTAGGTAGGTGAATATCACGTTTGCAATGTTTTCTAACCAGATAAGGTGTGCCTACAAAATAATCATGGCTTTTTTGCAATACCCAAGTTCATACTTACTGCAGTCAGGTTTTAGCTGCACTTGATGACGTAAACAGATTAGATTCAGTATAAAATCACACATATATGGCATTGTTTTGATCTGTCTATTATGCGGTGTTCACCACCTAAGGGCTCAGACATTTATATCTACTAAGAAATTGTTAGAAATTGACGTTGCGGTGTTGACCTTGGTAGGTGTAACTTTTTCTCCTGTAAGAGCCAATAGGTATACGTAAATTACTTCTGAAAGTTAATGGATCTGTAAATTAAAATGTATATGGATATCGTGCCAAACTGCCAGTCATAAGGTGACTACCGATGATTTAATATTTGGCAACATTATTTTCCAGATACTGGGAGTTGGTGGGCGTCCACGGAAAACTCGACCCTCTAGTGTCAGTGGACCTGAGACCCGAAAAGCGCGTGCAGATCACTTTCACGTGTGGAGACAACAGCGAAGTGCGCACCGTCGATGTTTACAGGCTAGTTTTACTTTTTTGAAACCCTGTATAGTAGAAGAACTGTCATCGTTCCAGTGCGAGACAGAGATGGATCTATATAAGACAAAAAGCACGAACCCCTCTTTTACGAAGGAACAAAGATGGCGCCTCATATATCGTTTGCTTTTACAGCCTGATTAAAACTTTATGGCGGCTCGGAACATGAGGAGTCTTTGTGCAGTAACAGTTCACCTGTCAGCGGGGGTGAGGGATAAGGTACACTGCGCAGCGAGGAGCGCACATCAGAGCCGCCATAAAGTTTGAATCAGGCTGTACTTTTTATAAGTCTTGTCAAACCCTAGCTAGAGTATACTAACCTAACCATATGTAGCTTGTTGCTACTTTTCGTTTAAAGTAGGTATTTATATTATTTCTAGAACTGTATCTGACCTGAAGTCAAGACTAGAGAGGATGGCTGGCTTCCCCGCGTCTAAAATGAGACTATTCTACGTTGATCAAGAGCTTCGGGACTCCCAGGTAAATACAATATACTTTGAAAGTCATTAATGGTTGTTTTTTATATGTATTATAATATCCCATTTACAAGACATTTTTTGCATGACAAAGGGAATGGATGTATGTATTGCGATGATCACTAAGCATTTAAGAAATCACTTTAGGCTACTTTTAACCCCAACAAAATTAATTCAGAGTTTTGAATTAACTACGCCACCGAGCATGTTGTTTGTTTTAGCTCACTTTTTGATTTTTACTGCTACACTAACATTGTAAATACGCTTTTTTTCTTAAGATTAACAGTTTACATTATTTCTTAAGCCTTTTCAGGGTCCAGAGGAGATGAAGTACCCTACTAAGCAGCTATACTCGTACAACATCAGATCAGGCGACGAGATCATCATCGACTCGAAACTGAAGCATTCGATCTCCGTCAACTCGACCGCGTGAGACTACAAACTCACTTCATGTCGGCTGCATTTCAAACACACACCTACAACACTGCTACAAGAATCTTTTGGCGCTCTAATGACGTAGACAGGGTGGCGCTGTTAGTAAACATAGTGTAAATGTTTTGATAAATGTACTGAAAAACAAGATGTTGGCGTTAGTTCCGATTTTGGCCACGCGCCAATAGATCCTTGTACACATTTTCCTCCCTCGATGAACCAAGACTGAGAAAAGGCCAGTCTTACTTGGAAAATGTATTCAATAGAACTTACAATATTTTTATCTAGCATTAGAAAATATACCAGTACAATATTTCAAAGAGGTGCAACTGACATGCAATAATAGTTATCTTTTCACCTAAAAATGCCATTTCATAATGTATTTTCAAGCTACTGTTCGTCTTACTAACATTTATGTACTATTCATGGTATGAGTTTTATGTTTTGTAAGAAATTGTTTCTGTTTTTTTCCATGTGGATTATTTTAGGAGTAATATTGCAAAGTATTATAATAGTAGGGAATGTCAACGGTTGTCACAAAGCATTTAGTTTTAAGAATGATCGCAAGCTTTGAGCTTGATGAAACTAGTTTTATTTACAGAATTATATTTTTAAATAGATTACCAACTGAAATTCTGGAAACTTTGAATCATGTTTTATATTTTATTACTTACAAAATTATCGAGTAAATTATTAAACATGCTATTTTACAAGTCAAGATACGGTACCTACTTTTTTATTTGCAATAAGCAACTGTGATAGTAAATTTTAGATTACAAAATCTGAGATTAAACTACTTATTATGGGACATTATTTTTGCATACTCTCTGCAGTGTTTCCTACACAG
Source organism: Luperina testacea (assembly GCA_927399505.1). Classification (NCBI taxonomy): domain Eukaryota; kingdom Metazoa; phylum Arthropoda; class Insecta; order Lepidoptera; family Noctuidae; genus Luperina; species Luperina testacea. The sequence continues at coordinate 6,540,710 of OV656768.1, read as the reverse complement.
CATCTATCTTTCAACTATAACTAGGTGTTGTAAAAGTGCTTATTAACATTAAGAGATACTAACTGCCATTTCGAATTATGAAGTATACCTAAAGTGTCTTTCCTAAAATTAATAGGAATTATGTAAAAGAAAACATAAACATCGATTATTTTTGGTTTTATAGTCTTTGGGAACTGGTAGTGCCAAAGAAGTAAATTCAATTTAGAATTTTTTTTCGATTCTGCAGCTGCCAAATTTTTAATAGGTGAAACTTTAAGTTTTACATTATGCATGAGCTATTTTTAGCACTGGCCCTCAATTAAAAAATCGTGATAATTTTGTTTGACACAAAATTACAATATAGTGACATTTTAATTTTCCCTTTTAAAGACATAGAAAATAGTATCAATGAATAAAATAAATGGATTAATTGTATGAAAATCTTAGTTTTATTCAATAGTATCACAGCATTTTTATTTAAGTACTTACATATTTCACCTCAATCTGATATAAACAACCTTTTACCATAAACAGCTATCATCGCATTTTGTACTTGTTCACATATACTATCATAAACTTTCAACCAGTCACTACTTCCAATTTCTTTGGTCATCCTTCTTAGAAAATTCATTAAAACAAATAGTTTTTCTGTATTCTTATTCACTACCATTTCTTGTAAATATGCCACAGTCATATCAATATCACATTGTAGGGGGCTCTGTCCACTTTCTAGCCATGCCCTTAACAGCTCCCTTACTTGGTCCCAAGGAAGACCCAACAACCCTTTGGGCTTTTCTGTTCTTGGTGTTACTTCTGTATGAACTTCTTTTATCATTGGGTCCTTATATGGCAAGTCTTTTGTGACATTATCTCCCTGAAGGAATTTATTTATTGATTTTGTAGAAGAGGGTTGTAGCTTTTTTTTTGGAAGCCTCCCTTTTCTTTTTCTTGGTGGAGATTTCAAAGCGATGATGGGAGATTTCTTTCTTTGTGTAATAACTTTGGATTTGCTAGTGGTACTAGGTTTCTTCTCAGGTGTTTCTAAAACTTTGGCATCACTCTTAATAGTAACTAGTTCTGATTTTATGTGAGTCTTATCAGTAGCAGGTTTGGACGCCTTTTTAACAGTTTTGTTGTTTAATAAAAACTTATTTATTGCTCCTTTTGAAGGTTTACTATTGACTGGTTCTAATTTTGTTATCTGAATGCCAATGCCTCTCATTTCTTTAGGATCTATGTTTTGCTTCTTGTATATTGAAATGACTTCTTTTGTTATAACTCCAATATCATTTGTAGCATTATTTAATGAAGTTGATTTATTGATGACATTGCAGAAACCATGCCCCATGAATTTTGCTGTTTCTACAGGTGCCTCTTCATTTCTAACCATCAGTTTCAAAGTTATGCATTTCCCTAAAACTTTAAATTGCTGCATTCTTGAGTGAACCTCAACTGATAATTGTTTCAAAAACTCTAAACATTGATTATTATTTTCAAATCTGATTCCATAGTTTACTTCAGCTGAAACTGATTTCCTTAAAGTATGAAAATTTAGAGGGTTTGGATCACGACCACGACATTGATCAAATAGTTGAGCCCCACTCTTATTTCCTAACTGACTTTTTAATGTAGCTAATGTCAAACTTTGTAGTGATCCACAGGTGGCATGACCTAATGATTCCAATTTTTGGGCAGTCTGTCTGCCTACACCTGGTAAATCTCTTAGTTTTATTTCAAAGATAAAATCTTCAATGTGGTCTTCAGTGATGAAGAATTGCCCATCTGGTTTTGCCCGTTTTGTGGCCAATCTGGCTTGTAATCGGTTGCCACCAAATCCAGTAGAACATGGACAGCCAGTTTTACGTTTAATCTCCTCTCTCAGCATGGTTGCAAAACTTTGAACACTGATATTCATATCTGCCAATAGTTCAGTACAATCTACATACATCTCATCACATGATACAGCCTCAATATCTAAAGTATATTGGGCTATAGTATTGTATAAAGTGTATGCAACTTCTTTGTAGCCCTCAAAGTCATAAGGTATTGTTTGTAAATCTGGACATAATCTCAAAGCTGCTCCCATGAACATACCATTTCCTACACCTTTGGCTCGGGCTTCATATGAACATGAGGCTATTTCACTCATGGAACCATATTTGTCATCCTCATTAGCAATGTTATCAACTCGGCTCTCAAATATAATTTCGTCTTCTGGTTTTCCAGTTGCCTTTCCTAGTTTCTTGACTTGCTTCTGTTTGTACAGGCCAAATTCTATATTTCTATCAACACCAGGTCTCTTTGGCCTACCCTGCCCCCCTCTAGAGTGAGTAACAGCTACGGGTTTACCTCTGAGATCAGGTCTATTGCGTAAACCAACTGACACAAAAAAACAATCCATGTCAATATGCATGATCACTTTATTTTTCTCAAATTTCAACTGGGATAAATGATTGAAGTCATTCATGGTTAAAATTGATTTTTTAAGCTCTGCTCGAGCAGGAAATAAGAAGTTACTATTTTCTCTTAAATCATTTACATACTGTTTGAAGCATGCCCCTAACTGTGAAATGTGATGTAGCCTTGAATTATTGTAAAATTCAGCTATGAAGTTAGGATCTGCAGCAGTTTTAGGTACTGAACTCAAATTTTGTTTTGAAGGTTTGTTTGCCAACTTAACTAAATTATTATCATTTGTTATTCCTGATACAGTAATGTTAGAAGTAGATGCTCCTGCATTATTTGAAAGTGGATTATGTTCTGTTCTGTTTTCATACTCTGTTTCTGTTATAATCTGTTCTAAATTATTCTCATTTGCAAGTAAACATGTATCATTCTCATTATTAGAAAACTTGATTTCAGTGTCAGAAGAATCATTATTTTTAATAACCTTCTTAAAGTTAAGCTGTTTTTGAGTTCTTGAGTTTTTATAGAGCAAGTAGTCTCTGTAGTCTAGCAAGCGATTAGATGATATGCTATCAGTAATCCATTCAGGTTTTACAACTCTTACAAGAGACATATTTTTAACTTTAGTATCAGGTAAATTAGAGGCTATTATAAAATCGTTGCCCCTTTGATAAGTGTGGTAGATTCCTCCATGCTTCGTCATGAGAACTTTTAATTCATCGGCGGAAGGTATCGTAAATCCATTGACAAAAATACTCACCCCGTTGAAAATATCGGATAGGATTTCTTCTTTTCCCGCTTTTACACAAAATTGCTCTTCTAATTTCGCAACCTTAGCTTGCATATAACCGCCCCAGGCTTCGAAGCCATTCTCAGGAAATTTTTCTTCTCGGCGCCTCATTTTAGGTTAATCTTTTCTAATGAATACAAAACACAAAATTACTTGGATACATTCGCTTTTTTTCCCTCCAATCAGTGTTCAGTCACAGAAATTGGTTGTGAGTGCAGTTGTTATGACAGTGAAAGAATGACAGATATGATGACAGTACAGATATTTTTCTATAGCAACACCGCTACAGTTATAGTGATGTAACTTTAGTAATAAAAAAACCGGTATTATTAATGATTGGTGGAGAAAATATTATATTTCTAACAATTAAAATAAACATATTAATATACCTTTCGTTCTATAACAAACACAACCTGTTTACGAATTGCCATAATACCCATGCTTTGTTATGTTCACGCTGTATGCACCATTTCCTATACAGTCTCTGGTATAGCCCGAGTTCATTGGAATGAACCCTGATAAACATTTTCAAAGGGTTAACGCTTCATTTTCCATTGTTATTTTATACAGTGTGTTAGGTTAAACGAGGGACATATTTTAAGGGAGTGTAGTACTCATGAAAATGAACAACTTTTAATATGGGCCTGACTCAAAAATATGAAAAAAAAAAACAGCTGTTCCCCACATTTTGTCCAGTTATGCGGACAGAAATGTATAGAGAGGCTGGTTTTTTTTTCTCGATTTCAATGTTGGTTTCTTAGTAAAAGTTCTTCATTTTTATGAGTACTACACTCCCTTAAAGTATGTCCCTCGTTTAACCTAACACACTGTATAACTCTTGTGTGTACTTGTGATAAACTGACAATCTTTTGGACATTAAATAATTTGCATATTATTTTCTTATCAATCTATGGCCATTAATTAATGACACACATACTCAGTAAATAACAGTTTACTCCGCGCTGTCAATCGGGTCGTACCACGGTTGTGGTACGGATTACTTATTTTGCCGCGAAAATGTTGCGGGTCTTTATCATTTTTAACGCAATTTGCGTATTTTTTGTGGCCAGTTTGAGCATTGTTAATCCCGGACCGGCATTCCCACCGACGAAAGGGGAAGTGTGGCCAAAACCTCAACAGCAAACAAAAGAACAGACTTATTTTAAACTATCACCCTCTGTTTTTAAGTTTACGGTAAGTGAAAAAATAAACCTTTAATCCTACCTAAGAATCCATGGCGAGACTAAATCTATCCATTATACATCTAGAATGGTACTGCTCCTGACGCCGTTTTCTTTTGTTGTAAGTATCGATTTTTTTATCGCACCCTGGTTGAAGTTCACTGGACTTTTTAAATGATTTAATCGTACCTAATAAATTAGTACTTTTAACCAGCAAAGCGTAATGGTCAATTGTTAGTTATGTATTTCTAAACACGATTGAATATTATGATGAAACAAGCAATCTTGGATAAAAAAAAACCGCAATAAATATAAAAATAGACTCATTACCTACTTTAGTTGTTAAACACAAAGAATCATGGCAAGATCCATACATTAATTTGTACAAAAAAAAAAAATCATTTAGAGGGTTCAAAATATTTTCCAATTTTGAGAATACATTACTAGAAGTAGTTTGATATACTTATCATATTTTTTAAACCCCGCATAATTAAAATATTTCGAAATGAAAATATCAGTTTTTCGTTTCATCTCGTTGCCCATTTTGTAAAAAAAAAAGCGACGTGACAATGACGGATGTGTCAAACTGACAGAGAGACAACTTCAGACAATTGATTGATGTGATGTAAATCGTAAAATCGTTACATATTTACAGCAATGTTTATTGTACTCTATGATTTACAGTGGAAAGATTGAAAAAGAACATTGATTAATCATTATTTGTGACATATTTCCCATAAAATGATGGATGGATTGCTTGAAAGATGATATGGGTAGAAAGCGTGTGACTACTCTGTTGAAGGCATAAAAGAGTCAAGACAGATAAATTAGGTAGACTACTGTACATAAAAACTGCGTTATGAACGGGAGGAGCCAGTCGTTGCAGCAGTACGACAACAACCGTCTATTGAGGGCGCATTTATTGATATTGTAATTATGTCTACCGGTAGAAGATGTCAAATTAATATCAAGCTTGTGTAACTATTGATGGGCGAACACTAATCTGCTGAAAGTGTAATATAATAAGTTCTTAGGAAATGATCTAGATCCTATTATAAATAACATCAGGTTAGGTCTAATAAAAAAACATCTTGATTAAATGTCTTTATTCCTCTTCTATAAAAACATTATTTAAATGTTGAGCTGGTAGTAAAATGTTGTCCTGATACCTTGCCCATCCCAAATACCAAACAACTGTCATTACATGGGCACAACAACCAAGTGTTCGGCGACCAACTATGCAATTACAGCAATATTCTAGGATGCCACTTCGTCCAGATAAATTAGTTTTGGTCAAAATATAAACATAATAAGTCTTTCTTCCCACATGACGTGAACGTATTTTGCCCCTTAATAACGTAACACCATCAGTTTCGCTGACATTCATTTGAGACAGATTGATGTAACTTGGCAGTTCAGGGCATACTTCAATTATATAGGTGCCATTAATTTTAATATGTTCACTATAATAAGAATTAGCCTGCCGTATTTGGTAAGTACCCAAGGAAAATAATATAAGATCATCATAGGCCAATCGGGGGAAGAATAATACATTATCCTGATCAGCTGTGATACTTATAAAGTCAGATGAGCGTCTATTAAGGTTCAATGAGATCACCACATCTGACAAGTTATTATGCAATTGAAATCGTTCATTTATAACATTTAAAATATTTTGTGCATCACTACGATCTTTCAACCGCACAGCAAACTTATTGTACAAAGCCGCTGCTATCTTGAAATCCTGCATTAGATGTGGCAGAGCTTTATTATTAAATTCATGCCTAAATAATTTATAATCTCTTTTCATGTGACCATTCACTACCTCTACCACCCAGCGACAGATAGTGACGCAACGGTTTTGATTCGCTTGTTGTGTGGTCAATTGATTATTTCCTTGCATTAAGGAGTGTGGCATATGAGGCTCATAACCACACTGTTCTAATAACGTTATTGAATCCCTAAAACCTCTATCCAAAATGAAAACGTCATTTTCTCTGAAATATGATCTTACTGCATCATTTTCATTATTAAAAAGGGATAACATAATCTCTGCATCTGAGGTTGTAGCTTTGTATGGACCCAGGCAATCCAAAATATATCCATCACATAAAACTACCATCATAGGCTTAAGTAGGTTCCTGTATTTATGCAAAGAATAAGAGTCTTTTTGAAAGCTGTAATTGCTACTTTTGTACGTAAAATTATAGGTGCCATCCCAAATAAAAATGGGTTTAACATTATGGCCATATAGGCCATTAGGAATTAATAAATTGTGTGATATCATCTGTTGTCTGGTAATATGGGATAGACCTAAATGTCTAGGAACAAACTCCTCTGTCATGATTTTCCTGGCCTTATTCATATAGCCCTCAAGTGTACGCCTCGGAACATTCATGAGGCTTGCTATTCTTTCATCTGAATCACCAGTTCTATATTTAATTAAAAGGGCCGATAAACCCGTCTTCATATTTTCTTCAGAAAGCCTTGGAACCAGGTCCAATAAACTTAAAAAGTTTTGTCTTGTCAACCCAACCCAGTATTGAAACAAATTGTCATCTATGTTAAGAATTTCTTCAAAGTTGTAAGTCTGATTGTGATTTATGTATGAAAATATGTGCTCAATTTGCTGCGAGTTAAAATGTGAAGTACTAGAATTATACAGTGAATCCCACTCATTGATTATAAGATGAGTACTACAAATCCTAACATGGGTTGGAAGATATAATTTATAATCTTGTAGCAACCTAATTCTCAATGATTCCGATATGGTGTGAGTATCTATGTTGCTGCATTGTGGCAGTGCACAGTTATTCGGGCTTCCGGTTGCCCTTTTGTAAGTAGGTAATAGAATGGTAGGCATATTTTCTTGAGGTACATTTGGTACATTAGCAGGTAACCATTCTGAACTTGACGATCGTGGAGAACTGGGCCGTGATGACAACTCCTGATCTGAAATTAAGTGCAGTGCAGGTACTACAACTGCATCTTCTTGCGGTTGCCGCTCTGGTTCTGCTCTGCTCAGGATCTGGGTCTGATGCGGCATCCGGGCAACAGTACATCCAGCTGCTCTGTAGCAGTTGTGGCACAAGCGATCCATGGGATTCACCTACAAATAATTCAAAACTAAAGACCAACATCACTATAAATTATAGTTTGCCACTATAGTTTACTAATAACTGTAAATATGCACTTAGATCTGTTTACATAAATACATAATATAACATAATACACCATACATAAACCTCACACCTTTTGCATGGTGGTAAGCATAAACTACAGAATCAACACTACTACTGTTATAATTATTAGATATGTAAAGAACTAACCTGACGAGGTGCAATATTGTTTGAGATCAATAGTTGTATTTGTTGTTGCCTTGCAGTTGGGTTTGTACGCACTACAAGTTCACTTGGAATCCTTAAAACAGAGCGACCGCATGTAATGCAGACTCGTGAGTGTCCAATAACTCTTTGAGGCTGGTTTACATTGCTAGAGCTAGCTTCAAATGGATGACTATCACTAGCATTTTCCATAGTATTCAATGATTCATTGATAGCCCTCATAGCTGCTTCCCAGCACTGAACACATATGCAGTCTGTTTCAGTTACCTGCAACATTAAAACATAATTATAACTACATACTATAGATACCTAATTGGCAAAAGCCTCCTATAAATGTATATTTGTACGCCAAATGGCAAAACACAGAGAAACTATAATATTATAACAATTGTAACATCTTACACACTGTTGGAACCTATGTTTACAAATAAAGACTATTGATTGATTGATTGATTGATTGATTGATTGATACATAAACATAACATGCCTTTTTTCCCCCCGAGGGTTGGGTAGAGGTGTACCTACAGTATACCCACATTTTGCCAGTTAAAGTCCCATGTAATAATGGCCATCACGATAAATACCTAATCTAACAGGTCTAGAACTATGTGAATAAATTAAAATCGGTACTTACTATGACAGGAGCAATCCATTCTGCTATCATTGAGATTGTTCTTATGTCTAATTCTTCTAAAACAAGTATACGCCGGGAATGGTGAAGATCGATGTTACAGTTGATGCAACTCATTGTACAATTCGTAAATCAAAATCCAGTGTCGAGAATATAAGCACAAAGTCAAAGATAAGCGTGAAAAGTCCGTGTTGAAGCCGAGTTTTCAGGGTAAAACAGAAATCAAGTGTCCAAGTGAGTAGCCAAAAATCGTTAAAGAAAGCGAAAATAACACCGAAGCAAAAATACACACAACACAGTCGACGATCAAAGACAGTCTGGGCGACAGACTATTAACATAGGGTGTGACCACAGATTAAATATACTCAAGGAAGAGAGTCGCGGCGGGTCTTACACTGACAGCGGCCGTTTCGTTCTAAAATAATGAGCTCCTAGTTAAACTATTTACTTTTAACATTATCTATTTATTGCGGGGTTTTAAAAATATTGTAAATGCCTGAAGATACTCTTCAGGCACTCAAGAGTTTATGGGTTAGAATTCCAACTTCTCTAAATATCTTTATTTTTTTGTACAAATCCTGCCATGATTCTTTATGTAATAACTCTATAGGCACGTAGGTATCGGTATTAACTGACTTTGCAGGAAAGTCAGAATACCTATACCTATGTGCCTATTAGTAATTTGATTCAATTGAACAATGCTGTTAAAAATATCTCGTAATTTACTTCGATATCAAACTATTTTCATTACCTAGGTACCTAATTGATTGTTGACTGATCAGTAAATTATTGTAGGTAGGTATCTGCAGCTTTGATGATGATTTTCCTTTAAGATGCAAAATCGAAAGGGCCCTTTCGATTAATGCCATAAAAATGCCATGTTTTTTTTTTCGCATTAAGGTTGTTCAGTTTTCCAACTCAGGCAAACAACGTTTCAAAAATGCTCTTGTATTATTATTTTTTGTTACATCAGAACTTCAAAAAAAAAGAATTGATTTTTTTTTAATGATTCCTTTGATTTGATGTATTTTCGTTCATAAATATTTAGAATAGGTACCTACAGCCTATTTGCTTTATTTACCATTTACAAAGAGACTATAGTTACAACTAACTATAGTTACAATTATCCCTAACTTATTACTCAAATGTCAGATGCATTTAGTAGTCCTATGCTCTCGTCAAAAAGGTCTCAATGCATTAATGTGTACTTTTTTCTTTTTATAAGTACCTACATGTGCTAATCAGCCTATCAAAAAGTACTCTGTGCTAATTCCCCATGTATAGCATCTGCACACTGTGCGTCCCCTATTTAAATTATTGTACTCTGTGTGTGCGTCTGTGCATTGGCGTGGAGAAGACAGACTACAATATAATATAGGGGTGGAGAACAAAGATTTAAATCGTCCTGCGAATCGAAAACGCGTTGTCAACGCGGGCCCGACAAGTAGGCAACGCATTCCTACCATACCAACTTGTGGTTTTCAAGCCTCAGTTGTTGAGTAAAGGCAGTTAGAGTTACGAGTCGTTAAGGTGTGTCTTTATGGACTGTATGCGCTTAGATAAGTCCTGCTGATACAAAGAACGGTGACAAACTCTGTAGCGAATTAGCGATTAAAGAGGTACAAAAACTTAAGTGGCACTGGGCAGCCCGCACATTGCTCGCAGAACAGATGGCCGATGGGGCCGAAAGGTTGTGGAGTAGCGACCGCGTACCGGAAGACGTAGCGTTGGAAGGCCTCCCACAAGGTGGTCGGACGACCTTGTGAAGGCCGCAAGAACCCGTTGGATGCGAGAAACACAGAACCGGTCGAAGTGGAGGTGCTTGAGGGAGGCCTATGCCCAGCAGCGGGCGTCTTTCGGCTGAAATGATGATAGGTACAAAATCGTTTTCTTGTTTAAGTACCTACAAACAAATATATCACTTCATTAGAAACCTACTATTCCGCGAGAAAACAAACAGCTGATAACAACAGGTCACATTCATAAACATTATTTAGAAGATACCTACTACGCTATCCCACAACAGATAAAACGGCTTATTCGGTTTATCCACCCTAAGGATACGTGGAAATGCATGTCCGAGAATCCACCTCAGGTCTAGGCCTGGGGTGGATTCTCGCGCGGACATTCATCCATCTAGATCCATCTAGATGGATAAACGAAATTTATAGGCTATTATTATGAGGTGGTTGTCTTGCCCATTACACCACCAATAACAGCCGCAGCACCAGACACTGGGTGGATTCTCGGACATGCGTTTCCGAGTATCCACATTAGGATGGCTGTTTTAGGGTGGATAAACTGAATAAGCCGAGAATATGACGACTTATAGGCCGACCGCTTAACTTTAACGTTGCCTGAGGTAGCAGCGGGGTACGGGAGGGGGTGTGGTGACGTGATGCGATGCGAGAGCTCAGTGATTCATCAACTTGTAACAACTGTCACCCCTCCCGCACCGCGCAGCTACCTTTTTTTTTTTTTTTTTTTTATCGTGGAGAAATGCTCATGCATACTGCACTACCACGGGGAGATAGTGCAGTTATGTGGGACTCTAACCCACTAAAACTCCACGGTGTCCTCCTCTGCCGCTTACGGCGGGAACACGGGCACGCGTTAGCACTCATCCGCGAACCCGCCGCGGCTGTCCGTTACCGGACCCTCCTCTGGGGAGTACTCCCCATCACCGGCGCACTAGAACACATAGCACGCCGTGACCACCTCAGGGACCAAACCAGCACATGGGCGCCAGACGTCCCCGTGTCTGGGCACCCTTGGTCCCCCTTGCGACGGGTCAGGACATTGGCCCCGCCGCCTGCCAATTTTCGGCTGCAGAGGATAGGGAGAGCGGCCAACGTAATACCGACACTCCTCTTCCCCTGCAGCCCCACCGCGTCCGCCATCGTACGGTGGCGACCCCGTCAAGGCCGCGGAAGGTAGGGAGAGCGGCGCACCGTAATACCGGCACTCCTCTCCCGCCGCGGCCTCCAACCCTCAGCCGCGATGCCTCAGGTACGACATCGCGGCCCGCCTCAGTTGCGATGTCGCCCAAGCGACACCGCAACCTACTTTTGGCCGCTACGTCGTTGGCTTGTCGGCAAAAGCCCTGACGAGCGGCCCCTCCTCGGGTTCCTCTTCGCTTCACCGTGGGTGTCCAAGCCACGGCTACTGAGCCCCCCCGCCTCGACAATGCGGGAACCCACCGGGGGGGACCGCGCAGCTACCTCAGGCAACGTCTCAGTTAAGCGGTCGGCCTATAGTTGCTTTAATTTATAAACAGGAGCACTGAATTATAACGATAATGATATCGCATAACATAACATCACGCCTGTATTCTCCGAAGGGTTAGACAGAGGTGCACTCACTTTTCGCCACTTACGTTAAAGTCCTATGTAGTAGAGGGCCAGCCTATTGCCATCAACCGGCCACAAATCCAGACTAATGATATCATTACTAATGATATCATTGTGTAAAATAACATTTAAGTATTTACATAAGGCGAAAGCGCCAGGGTAGCCCTATTTCATGAAATCGTCATTCTTTGGGGTTACGTGGTCTTAGAGAGTTGTGTTGATGACTTTAATGATTATAATTCTGTAAATGCACATTTGTTACGGCCGCGAATCATATATTAATCAACTTACAACTTAATACTGATCAGCAAATTGCAAAAAACCTAAAAAAAAATAATTTCGCGGGCTACCCTGGCGCTTTAACAGCATAATAGGTTAACATTCAACCTTGGCTTACAATAGTAGGAGTTTAGTTTAGGTCAACATTAATAACCAACAAGGAAAATATTTTATCAACCACAATCAATACATTTTCAGTAAGTATATGGCAATTCTAATACCATTAACTAAGTCCCTATATTTCAACAGGAAAAAGGAAAATCATGCGACATATTAAAAAATGCCATAGATCGGTACACTGCCGTGTTAAGAAACACCCACCATATAGCATGGAGACATTCGAAGAAGGCGGGGAAGCATGTGGAGACTCGGTCTGTGGATACCAGCCCTGACTTCAAGGGTACGCTGGAGGAACTGAACATCGACCTGAGTAGACAATGCGAGGCCTACCCACACCTGGATATGGATGAGAAATGTAGGTGTTATAGTGATTTCCATTGCTTTGCGACAGATTTCTTCTCTTGATAACTGTAAATAAGAGAGACTTCCTCACTGAATTCAGACGTCTAAATTAGGATCCTAAAAAGAAGGCTAATTAGAAGCTTCTGATTACACTTGACTTATTTAGTTACTAATTCAGTTGCAAGCGCGCGGCTGACGTATTGCGTGATGGCTCCATTCCTGTCAAAGCATCAAAAAATTGGTCTTCTCATAGGCCTGGCCGTTGGCTCAATAACAATAAAAAAAAGCACTTTCCATCCTTCCATTTTTATTATATTTTTATTTGAATAGTTTTTATCATTTTTGTTTTGTTCCTTTATACAATTCTATTATATTAATTATAATTTATTTTTCTTTCGGCGTCGACATCATTTGGACCTAGTTATGCAAACAGGAACCAATCCACACACATGCCAAAATCGAGATAAGGACACAGAAGCTTTCAAAAATGAACCTTCTATCGACCCTGTAAATATCAAAATGATCTGACAATTTTGACAGAACAAAACATTTTTATGACAAGGTTATCAACCAACATAACACCAGTTGTTCAATAAACTAACAAGACCCATGCCCCATAGTCACCCAATAAACCTAAAAAATCATTGAAATTGTTTTTTTTAAAAAGACTCATGCCACATGGTCCCTTGCATTTTTTATTTTGTAATCAAATAAGTAGAACCATGCGAGTTGGTTCTTGTTTGCATAATAGGCATAATCCTATATGTTTAAAAAGACTCACATTTCTTGGTTCCTTGATGATTATTATTTACAATATAACTTTATTTACAATATCTAAGAAGTCATGTTCTTTGAATATGTGTCGTATAATAACCTCCTTAACAACCTTGATAAAATTATTCATCCAAATCAGTGATACATTATGGTTATTCATTAGTTTTTTTTTTAAGTTTAACGCAGCACACTACTATAAACCAAATAAATATAAAATTCCTTGAATCAGGGCATATAGCTTCCTCCAAAATGATACAGATTTTGGAAAGATAGAATGTGCCTTAAAACGTCAACATTACAGAGGATCTATACACCAGATGATTATATTTAGGTTAAAAAAACGAAACCAATGCATGTATGTCTCCATGCAGGCCCTGCACAGCGGACTGTCTGTTACTCCTATGACAAAGAGGTGTTTATTGAATGACCCGTGGCCAGTTAAAGCTGCAGTAACTATACGCAGCTTTTGTTTAGTTAGACGGAGAACCTGTTTCGTGAGGCGGCCATCCAAAGTGGGAAGTGCTTCCCTAGCCTGCCTGCAATCGCCTTGGTCCGTCCATAGTTTGTTGTGTTGATCCGTTTCCTTACCAGAGTACGTATATACCCGAAGGGGAGTGGCGCAATGGGCTCAGGTCCCACTGGTGCCATACTCGACCCTCTTCTAGCAAGCTCGTCGGCTGCATCATTACCTAACGAACCGCTGTGTCCTTTGATCCATTGAATGGTTATATTATTGAGGTTACCCACCTGGTTAAGGGGCTGGTGACACTCTTATATTAGCCCAGAGTCAACTGCATAACTGTTCAGCGCTTGCAAAACAGCCATACTGTCTGAGAGTATTCGGATTGAGTGTTCCTTTACTTCCCTGGCCATAATGGCTGAAGCGGCTAGAGAGATGCCCAAGCATTCGGCCTGGAACACTGTGTTGTGTTGTGGACCCCCAACGGTGCAGCTATATGTATATTGAAGTCCTCCGAGATGACTCCAGCAGCTGTGCCACTACCTGTTTTGGATCCATCCGTGAAGATACGTAGCTCTGCAGGACGCAGCCCTTCGCATCGGCGCGGCGGTCCTCGTGAAGCTGGATCTTGTATTTTTTATCAAAGATAAATTGTTTAGGAACCCGGTCGTTTATGGTGCATCTGATTCCACAAGACTCGCATAATTTCTATGTGTAACTTGTCGGAAACAATATTATCGAAGACGATCTTGAAGGATTTTCAGGTCAACCGGATTTTTACTTAGAATTAGATTTAGATTAAGTATTTTTTTACACTAACATTAGTATTTCAAAGCGGGATATTTACCAATCGGTTATTTACCATGTTTATTATTTGTTTTAAATAATAAACATGATAAATAACCGTTTAAATATGTACATGTCAGTTTAAAAACTATTTTTTGATATTCAATTAAATATTGTTGTAGTTTTTAATATTTTCACTATCATAATATAATTCTAAGAATTTAAGATTTGTGTTTTTTCTATAATAAATAAATATGATTTTAAAGAAATATGGCATTTTTCATTTGTTTTTCATATAACTTTATGGCATGATGAAAAATTAACAAAGAACCAACACACACATACATACTTTTGCAATAAGGAACCAACGAGTTTTTCATTTATTATTATTAAAAATGTTAATGATTTTCATCAATATTATATAAGTATACATAAAACAAACTATTTAGTAAAATATAGTATGTAAACTTTAATCAAAATAACAATCAATTTAAATGTATACAACATTTTCACAAAAATCGCTTTTTCTCAAAACTGTCATTGTGTGGATTGGTTCCTGTTTGCATAACTAGGTCCATTTATACCCTTGTACCAACAAATTAAAAAAATACAAAAATTGCACGTCCTCTCGCAGTGGCGGGTGCGGTGCGACTAACGCATCTGAACGCTATTCCACCTTCTAAATGGCTTTCTAAATGAATTAGTCAGTCAGAAGCCTCACTTCTTCCGATTTAGGAGGCTTTATTAGGATTCTAACTTCCTAAATGCTATTTCACTTGATTGAATTTAGTTACTGAATCATTTAGGACGTCTGAATTCAGTGAGGTGGAATAAGCCCTTTACTCGGCCAATTACTATCTTTCGCCGCGCATCGTTTGTTCGAATCGCTCTCAAGCGCGGCGCGTGCACACAGTGCACAGATGTTGCATGACTCTCTCGATACACAATTAAAATAATTTTACTGCTTGGTTGCAACATTGATAAGACACTTTAACTGTCATTCACGAAATCGAGGTATCATACATATTTTTTTTTACATACACTCACGCCTAGTTCCCATGGAGTTAAGCAGAAACTACAGAACGCTTCCTACCCAACCTTTTGCTTCGTTTACGTACATATGTAGGTACATACATCTGGTCATACCGCACGCCCATTGCGATCACAATCGTTGGTCACAATCGCATGTAATAGCAACATTCACTTTATTTCCCGCATTTAGGCTGCGTTTCCACCAGAGATGAGCGAAGATGCGTAGCGAGGAATGTGTGTAGAACTAACCAATAACAACGCTAACTTAGTGCAAACTATGAAAATGAAGCGATGTTTTTGGGTTGTTTCACACATCCCAGTTACGCATCCTCGCATATCTCTGGTGGAAACGCAGATTCTCCTTTTCACACTTTCATCAGTCTTTCGATCCGTTGTAAACCGACTCCCCAACAACAACAAAATCAATCATTTATACAACAAAATCAATCATTTATGTTCACATCCATCACACACCGATGCATCGTCATATCTTTCAAACAAAATTACTTTCGACCTATTCACATTTTCCTTTTCATCTTACATGCTTCATCCATCACAGTTACTAGAAAGAAAGAAAGAAAATTAGTTTATTCTGCATAAACAAAAACGCACATACTAAGTCCTGCAACTGTTCTGCTGACGATGCAAGTAGAACTTGATCATCTGCGTAGAGATTTAGAGAAGTAATTTGACAGGCAACTTATTCATTGTTAATCGGCACTTACCCTCTTTCAAATCTGCCAGACAACTATCCATGGACGCCGGGAGCGGGGCTTTTGCACCTCGCTGGCTTCAAAATAAAACAACCGAGGCCGATTCCGATTCGACGGAGATTCTAAAATTTTCGCATTCTGCTATCTCTCAATTGTAAAGCTTTTGTGCATTAGTTAACAATACCGAACTCCTATTTTCAAAAATCTAATCTACCCTACGCAAGGTGCTAACATTATCGAGCTTGCTTCATTCGCTGTTGCATCGTACTCTATCTTAATTCTTAAAAGCCTCATTATATAAATCACACAGTTAGACCCCTTTCTCTATGCATGGACAAATTACCGAGCTTGCTTTGCTCGCTCTTGCATCCTACTCTTAATTTTTTAAGCTTTTTTGCATAAGTCGACAAAGATACTTCTTGTATGAATGGACAAACGATAACCTAACATATCCAAGGTGAAGTACAAAAATGATCGAGCTCAATTCGTGGAACTGAAGATAAACTTGCCGGCGCCCATGTAACTATGTACAAGTTGGACAGGCACGGTGACACTACACAATCTTACCACTGTATTAATACAATCCCATTAAAAGCAACAGCGATTTCAGTTCGCAGACAAATCTTTTCTCGATTTAAACAAAAACATTACAGCATTTACAGCCCGAACCTATCTAAATTCCAAAACATCTTATTGATAAAGCTCCGAAACATATTATTGATAAAGGAAAATATTATTTTCCAGACAGCCTCAATGTTTCTGCAATTTCGACACTGAGCAGTGACTCGATATGGGGCATTCTGAGGGGCATGGAGACTTTCGTGCAATTGTTCTATTTTTCTAATGGATATAAAGTAAGATATTATTGTTCTTAGGTATATGTGTTTTTTTAAATCGCTAAATAATCAGCATAACAAAGAAATTGCTACTGGTAATGATGAACTACATATTATATTGGTTACAGGACGTGCTCATAAACACGACGCAAATCGTGGATTTCCCAAGATACACGTATCGTGGACTCCTTATCGACACATCGCGACATTACATCACCGTGGCGAACATTCTCAAAACATTGGACGCCATGGAAATGAACAAGATGAACGTTCTGCACTGGCACATAGTGGACGACCAGAGCTTCCCTTATCAGAGCGAGAAATTCCCGCAGTTAAGGTACTTATTTAAATAAAAGCTGAC
Source organism: Luperina testacea (assembly GCA_927399505.1). Taxonomy (NCBI): domain Eukaryota; kingdom Metazoa; phylum Arthropoda; class Insecta; order Lepidoptera; family Noctuidae; genus Luperina; species Luperina testacea. Next base: position 6,523,326 of record OV656768.1, on the reverse strand, counting down.
TACTGAGAAATCACGCTACAATTTTTTTCTTAGTTCATAACTTTATGTCCTCTAGAGCGCACCTGTTCATATTTAATGTGATGTTACATAGCTTATAACCACCGATTAAGACGCTTCCAACGACACCTCATTTGTCAAATAATGTTAATAAGCAGCGGTGCTATTCTGTAAAAACTCACCGTGAAAACTTAAATGCAGTGAGCGTGGAGTGAGTTGTCAGTAGTGTCATTCCCTAGCAAAAACAAACTCGCATCACCTCAGTTTTCACGGTGAGATTTTTACAGAATCGATCGGCAGTTTAGAAGTTATGAGGGAACAAATGAAATTATGTAGGTACATAGGTACATACATTACATACCCACATACATACCGGTCAAAATCATAACCTTCCTTTTTGCTTCGCTGTAGATAAAAAATACCCACATAGATTTTTTTGAACTGAAGATAAATTAGGACTTACTGAACTGCGGAATAATTGCGTAACACACTATCAGTAGCAATAAGTTTAATTTTGACAGTTCAACAACATTCATTGTGTTATTTACGTTGATGAGCAGACACATTTTTCGAACAATAGAGCAATGGATTAGCAATATCCTTCAAAGAAATGATTCAGATTCGATTGAGATTAGTAGTGTGTTATGGAATTAGGGTGCTGCCGGTCGATTCTGTAAAACTTTCACCTTGAAAACTTAGATAAAGTGAGTTTGTTTTTGCTAGGAATTGACACTATTGAGAGCTCACTCCACGCTCACTTCACCTAAGTTCTCACGGTAAGATTTTTACAAAATAGCACCGCTGATTTGAATCAACAATAGTTCAACTTTTAAGAATGGACTGCCGCGCGAGTGTTCGTGAGTTTGATCCCCGTCTGTGTCCATCAGTATTTCCTTCAAGTTAGTTAGTTGCTAATACAACTACCCACTTTTTCTTAGCATGTCTTGCGTCCACATTGCATATAAATGTGTATTAATGATCACAAAGCTCTTTCTTTCCAGTGAACAAGGCGCATACGATCCCTCAATGATCTACACAAAAACGAACATTAACCAGATTGTTACGTATGCGAGAGACAGAGGGATCAGAGTTCTTCCAGAATTCGATGTACCGGGTAAGTCCGATCAGAATAAAGACGTCATCTGCGTAGTCTTTTCCCAACTATGTTGGGTCAGCTTCCAGTTTACATGCAGCATATCCGGATGCAGCTGAATACCAGTATTTTACAAGAAGCGATTGCCTATCCGATCTCCATAACCCAGTTACTGGGTAACGATCAGAATAAAAAACTTGCTCATTGCTATCAATTAATAGGCATTATAAAAATACCACATGCATCAAGACGAATAAGGTTTGGAATCGCTAAACCCGCTTTTAGAAAGCCCGAAAGCGCGTTGGTAATTAACGCTAGTTTCTTCTGTTTGAGAACACAGTGCACACTGCAGGGCAGAGGCCTCGCCTTGCAGTGGCTGTAGCTGTGTCCCGGCTTACCTTACAGTTCCTAATACTTAAAACAATGTACAGACGCCAACACATCAAGCTACCCGAAACTGTCAAATTTTTCTATTCAATTTTGAACCTTATGCTTTAGTGATAAAGTTGAAAATCTATTTTAGAAATTTGACAGTTTGTATTAGCTTGATGTGCTAGCGTCTGTACAACATCGTCCCTTCTAGTAAAATCAAATAATAACAGCATTCTTATCAACTCTTGACATAGTGCATAATGTCCTCTCAAGTTGACCTTAGATAAATGTGATGTGATTGCCACTTATTTGCCGAGCCTTGATTTTATCTTCTAAATATAGAAGGAGAAACTGACCGACTGACTGACATATCAACGCACAGCCGAAACTACTGGGTCTAGGAATGTGGAATTTTCACACGGTTTCCTTTTATAATGTATGGGAGCACTAAGTAAGGGTTTTTGGAAATTCAACTTTTAAGGGGGTCAAAAGGGGGGATTTCGTTTGTATGAAAAATCTTATTCCTTGAGTTAATAAACTTGAAACTTGGCACAAATACTTATCTAAGTAAATTATGAAGTTTGGCATTTTTTGTTTTTCTAAACTACCCTCTAAAGGACGTTTGGGGAGTGTCAAAATTTGTATGCAAGAATTTTAACGCGCGGTCCGATTAACTCGAAACTCAGTATCTAGTTTAAAAAAAAATTATGATTGACGTGTAAAAGTGTTTGTGCAAACCTACTTACAGAAATAAAATCATTTATCAGTATTTATACTTAAGACCAAAAATAAAGAACGTGTATCAGGATTTTTCGAAAATCTACCCTTGACGGAGTGAAAAGGGGTAGTTAATTATACAGGCAAGGATTTTACTGCGTGGCTTGATTAACTCGAAAATTGGTAGTATAATCTTTGAGTCAAGTAATGAACATATCCCAAATGATTTTTCGAAAATCCACCCCTGTGGGGGTGAAAAGCGGGGGATACGGTTTATTTGAAAAATCTGATTCATTTGATCTACAAACTTAAAAATTAGCCTGAATACTTATTTATCTAAATAAATGATAAAGATCATATTACATACATTTTCGAAATTTTTAGAGGAAAGTAGGTACGAAATACACGCGGACGAAGTCGCGGGCAAAGTGCGCTAGTCGTAATATATGTCAAGTTGCGAATTTGCAGGATAAAATCAATTCATATCCAAGAACTGCATATTTGAGGTGGTATTTATGTAAGCAGTAACTATGAAAACATAACCCTCCTTCCCACCCTTCTGACTTCTGACGCAGTCGGGTAATAATTATGTTTTTATTTGTACAAGCAATCAAGCAAGTACTTACTTAGATATTTAAACATATTTTTGATGCCTTAACAATATCGCAGCTGCATGAACCAAAGGATTAATTACTTACCATCCTACTATAATATTATCGCGTAAATTCTTACGCCTGAGAAAAATAAACAACAAAACATTATCTTTTAATAGGACACACAAGATCGTGGGGTGTCGCGTACCCAGGGATTCTGACAAAATGCTATAAGTTTGGCCAAATTATAGGCTTAGGACCAATGGACCCGACAAACAATGTTACGTACAAACTGATCGGTGACTTGTTCCGTGAAGTCCAGGAGCGGTTCCCTGATAAATACTTCCATCTCGGAGGTGACGAAGTCGCTATGGACTGCTGGTGAGTTTCTATTGATTAACTAAAGGGTGGCAGTAACGTCGACGCACAATCTGTTGCCATAGACTCAGTACAAGACTATGAACCGATATGGAACATTTTTTTTTAACTTTTTTTTTTTTTTTTTTAAATAACTTTTTAAGCATTTTTTTTTAAATAACTAAAAACTAAAACATAATTATAACAAAAAAATTGCTGTTCCATACATTTTGACCGCCTAGGTATTGCAGTCTTCTATGAAACAGATTTTTTTTGTAACCGAAAAAAACAATCTACCCTAGTCTAGAATCATGTGCTGGATTCATGTATGTTCTTAGGTATGATGGTCTTAAATTACGTAGTAGTAGATCTTCAACCTACGCGTCGTGAGGTAGTATATAACTACTTTCGATCACGTGCCATCGAAAAAATTTAAAACAAACTAAGTTTTGCAGTGGGTTTTCCCGAGGCTGCGAATCGTTCCCCAAAACTGGTATTACTATGGCCTTATGTTACTATTAAATTGTGTTCCTATTAAAACTGGATAATTCTAATACGGTATATCACCGTTTCCAGGGCATCAAACCCTGAGATTCTAGAATTCATGAATCAGCACAATATGAGTAGTCCCAGCGAACTGCACGCTTACTTCATGACAAATGTCCTTCCGCTGCTGGGACAAAACTCCAAGCCTATAGTCTGGCAGGTATGTTACCCCACACACATATTTTTATTATCTCCTTTCATTTTCCATCCCCTTAACCTTACCTGGAGAAAAGACCGGTGCTGTTTTGGATTTCATACAGCGCGTCTTTTTCTCCCATAATTTCTATTAGCCGACATCTCATTTAGTCTGCCACTTTTTTTACGACCATCCACAATCCACATTAAATGTTTCTCCTTCCATAAAAACAAAAATCAAATCCCCTCCGAAATGTTTCAGGAAGTTTTCGATGAAGGTGTGAAACTGCCCAGCGACGCAATCGTGCAAGTTTGGAAAACCGTCGGTGCTGAGGACATGATTCGCGTAAGTTATTAAGTACATATTCAAGGTAAAATTACTCCTAATAGAAGGCGACGTTTCTTTTAATGAGCAAACAAAACATGGAAACCACGAACGACAGCTGCTCGACAATCTTTTAGTTTTACAGTCTACGCACACAAACGAACATCGTCACATTATAAATAATATGCAGTTGCAGAAACATCTGCAACAGGACACCAACATTCATCTCTAAACACGCCATCACCACACGTTTTGTGTATAGGCTAAGTCGTATTGGTTGCCCAGGTCTTGGCTGCTGGTTACAGAGTAATTGACTCCGCTCCCTGGTACTTAGACGAACATCAAACTGGCGAAGACTGGAGTCATTTCTACAGGATCTATCCCCGGCATTTGTTAAATGATAATTTTAACTTAGACGATGTTTTGGACGGTGAAGCTTGCATGTGGGGTGAAATAGTCGATGACACAAATTTTATTTCCCGGTAAGTGTTCCTCATTTGTTCTACGATGGTATCCTCTACGCGCATGACGTTGCGATGGCCGACATGTTTTCTTAACGTGACGACCTCCTTTTTGTTACTTTAAAGTAGCGGGACATCTAATGAATGAACAAAATTATCAGTTAAAGCTATTTATCTATAAATGTAAATTGAGGCAACCGTACTTATAAAAAAATCATTGCGGCGCATGCCTCGCTCTGTCTGGGCAATTTTCGAAATGAATGAAACGATTTTAATGAAACTTCATACGCATAAGCAGGATACAAAGGTCTAAAAAGTTACTTAAGAAAATTTTCGAAATGTCTTATTTGGAATATTTAAAATCGGTATATTTTTTCTGTCTATCCGTATGAAGTTTCATTAAAATCGGTTCATCAATTTCGAAAAACAAGGGCTTGAAAGTTTGTATGAAATTCCGTACGGCGTAAACGCTCTCAAGCTGGGCAGGGCTTTCGGGCACCATTGCCTTCAGGTAGTTGTTGATTGAGTGATGCTTAATTGATTTTAGGGTATGGCCTCGTGCTAGTGCTTTAGCTGAAGTACTATGGAGCGCCATGGACCCTAAGTTCTGGTTCACTTATCGCTCCGAAATCACCTATCGTCTTGAAGAGCATACATGCCGCATGAACAAACGCGGCATCCAGGCGCAACCACCTTCTGGAGCAGGATTTTGCATCGGAGGAGTCTAATTTGACATAAAATTTTGATTTTACATTGATTTGTTATGAACTGTTTACTTTCATGACATTATTAAGTTTAGTATTAAAATATGTAACGGTTAGAACTGTTGTTTCTATGAATTCGTTTCCTTAAATCTGGCTTTTTATTTCTATTTTTTTTGGCTTGGTCTCCTCTACATTGCTCTCGACAAACTAGTCTCTGGGTTCTTAAATTTGTCAAATAACCAGGAACTTGCAAGCGTTCTGAGGTTGTTAACGTCGACATCTGCGTGCACTTGCCTCTTGCCAATTTTGTCATAGACATTAGGTTGGAAACATCTTTTCTTTTTTTTCTTTTTTTTTTTAAAGCGTTGCCCCGCACTTGGAATTTCTCCTGTATTGTGGGTGCTTTTACAAGCATTTAAACTCACTTACACAAACAGCCAGACCCGGAACAACTACTTGTAGGTCATACAAATATTTGTTCCGTGCGGGAATCGAACCCGCGACACGCAGCGCAGCAGTCATCGCTTAACCACTGCGCCAACCGTGCCGTCGTATGTTATTGGTGAAGTTCTACTAATGTGTTTGTCTTTTCCTTTCTTCCTATTTGGTATCCTGTTGTGGTATCCTTCAAATACTTCAAAATAACATGGATAATATTTAAAACCCCGTTCATAACATGGTTTTCATTTTGTTTTGTTTTTTGTTCATTGTTTCAAACACCCGATTTCGTTACTACTACTAAATAATTAATTTCGATGTTCACAGGTTTTGGAGGGCAAGCACAAAGTTATCTACTCTGCGTCATGGTATTTGGACTATCTAGCAAATGGTGGTGACTGGAACAAGTTCTACACGGTGGATCCCCGTCAGATGATACCGAGACATTACAAAGAGTTAAACCTGAACAACATTCTGGGAGGCGAAGCTTGCATGTGGGGAGAGTCAGTCGATGATAGGAATTTGATAAGCAGGTACGTAATTCTAATTGCATGACACGGTTCGGGGCAAAGGGCCATCACTGTTGGGCAGTTTGTTGCACTAGTTTTTGGAAATTTGCAATTCAAAAGTGCTGTTTTTCAGACTTCATACTAATATTATAAATTCGAAAGTCTGACTGTCTCTCTGTCTGTCTGTATGTTACCTTTTCACGCCTAAACCACTGAACAGCTTTCGATAAAATTTAGCAGAGAGATAGATTGCATCCCTGGGAAGGACATTGGATAGTTATTATCCCGATATTCCCACGGAATCGACACTTATTCGGGTGAAACCGCGGGGCGTTGCTATTTTTTAAATAAAATAATTCTTGATTTTGATTATAAACACATAATAATTATAACCACAGTGATTTGGTTGCGGTTTCCAGATACTCCATGTGAATTACTGATATCCAGCTACGTATTTCGGAAAGAATTTGAAATGGCTAAAATTACCATTACAATAATAATTTTAGACGATAATCTCTTCTTAATTAATGTAAGACATTTCAATTGGTTGCAGGGTATGGCCTCGTACTAGCGCAGTGGCCGAAAAACTCTGGAGTGCCGAGCAACCTCGTTTTCACTTCTACAGACATGTTTCGAACCAAGTCAACTGTCGTCTGGAAGAGCACGCGTGTCGAATGAACCGCCGTGGCGTACACGCACAACCTCCTAATGGACCCGGATTTTGTGTCGGAGGAATCTAAATAATATATTATTTCTTACATAATGTGTACAGCAGTTTAAGATTAGTTTACTTTCTTAGGAATTTAAATTTTAAAATATTTCTTAATTTAATCTGCGTTTTATTTTATACCTTTGTTTAATCTAAGATCGATTATACAGGGTCAAATGAAATTATAAGCTAGTGAAACTCCGCAGACGTGATGAGTATCGTATAAAATAAAATAAACAATTATATTTTTTTATAGATGATCAAACAAAAAGAAATTAATTTGAAGAGTTTTTTTTTGGTCATCAACCGCAGGTATTGTAGCCACTTGAAGTTGAAATATCAGTTTAAAATTATTTTTTTTTTTGTGTTAACTTCACATAAGTACGTGTTGGGTATCGATAATTAAACATGATAAAACAAAAAAAAACAGATTTTCTCAACTCGAACTTGTAACAAAAATGTGGTTTTGTTACAAGTTCGAGTTGAGAAAATCTGTTTTTTTGGTCTGCGGTCGTTGACCCCAAAAATAAAATCATCAAATCTTTTTATTTTGTCGTGTTTACATACCTATATCGATACTCATCACGTATGCGTCTCGCCAACTAATTTAATTTGCCTCTGTATCTGCACCACCGGGCCCAGCGGCGGCGGCAGTCCGGACGAGAAAAGAAAATCGAAGTGTATGGAACTATTTATTTATTTTAGGCGACGTAGGCCCATAACACATGACATACCTAATATTATCATTTTTTTTTTAATTCATATTATGGACAAGTGTGTGAAAGCTTATAATGAAACCAGTTATTGTGCTAGCCATCTGCTAGCCTGAACTTTCAAAAAGAAGCTCCAAGTAAAACTGGACTCCAGTCCAGTGAGTCCTTCGGAGAAACCGGGTGTTCAAGTAGTGGTTCAAGTCCACTAGTCCCTAACATCATCATCTTTTACCTACTAAGTTGGGGTCGGCTTCTAGTCTAACCAGATGCAGCTGAATACCAGTATTTTACTGGACCTGGTGAAGGCCGCAGAAATCCGCTGGATGCGAGAAACACAGAACCAATCGAACTGGAACTGGTCAAGCACCCTCACCGCCACTTCGATCGATTCTGTGCTTCTCATCGGGGAGGTCTATATCTAGCAGTGGATGTCTTTCGGCCGAAATGATAATGATGCCACATCCCAATTACCAGGCGCTGTCGCAGCCCAAGTTTTTCTTAGAACTTTCCCCTTTGATCGGTTGGTTGCCATCATAAGTTTTTCAGTCGGTACAGAGTCCGCAGCGTTCCAGTAACCTTCTGGTTGACCACACCCACTCGAATGTACTATTAATGTGCTAGCCTAGGTCCTTCACATCTGTACTAAATGGAACGATCGTGCCAAGGATCATCGATAGCAAGGTTGTACTATCCTTACTCATATTCCGAGAATTACTGATGATTATCGCCTGACACTTATTAGAGTTTACTACTACTCCAAATCTATCACACCAGGTTTTTAGGACTATCAAGTCCCTATCTAATTTGTTGATAGCTCCAGGTATTTCTTCTTGCATACAGATGATACGTACACTGAAGTTAGGTAGTTGTAAAATTAATAAAAATTGAAAACAGAAGAATACCGCCTTGAGGAATGCCAGTTTCCAAATCACACCAGCATGATGAAGAATCCCCAACATGAACGGACTGCTGACGTTTCTGAAGCAAAGAGGAAAACCATTACAGTGCTTCGGGGGAGACCATAACATAGAACAATGACAGTCTAACAGGACGTAGGGAGTTCGTGACTGACGGTATTAAAGACATTCGAGAAATTGACCAACACTATTGCAGTAACTTTGGTGTTTACCAGTCCTACCCTTATATCGCCAGTCACTTTAAGGCAGCCCCAAAAATTTAAGAAAAAAGTCCTTAGATGGCCTTGTCAAATAAGACAAGGCCATCGATTTTTTTGCAGAACAAAAAACTAGAATAGTAAAATTGAAATTCTAATCTAGGTAGACTAATATATAATAAACCTGAGCCGTCTTATTACAAAACGAGATGTAACTTTAGTTTTAGCTTATACCTTTGAACCAATTCTAGAACCTTGAAAACTATAACGAATATTGTGGTTTGTTTGGTTTCAGCCAATTTTTCCTAATGATCTGAAATAGAGCGTTACGAAATACATAGTCGATTTAAGGTTTTTTTTTTTAATAATAACGAGAAAATCTTAACATGGTAACCCTAATTTATACGTCAAATTTTCAAAACAAAACGACGAAACGTTTCTTTCGAACTATTTCAAAGTTCCCTTCCAGTCTGTTCTCTTCTTGAGTATTAATGTTCTGTGGGTTCCAGTCAGTTCCAGTAGTTACAGCAGTTCCACTTTGACCTCTTAATTTTTGGTACCTATTTGTCGAGTTGATGTTGAACTTTGTTTGCATTTAATGAAAAATGTCCATGATCGAAGAAGAAGTCGTAGTTGCACCGTGGGTTGGTCCAACAAGTTGCAAAAATACGTTATCAGTGATAGTTCTCTCAACTACTGTTGATATTATTGAAAAGATATCAGAAGCCCTGATAGAAGTTCACAACAAAGGCAATTTCTGCTGGAAACTAACTGTATTACGAGCGTTTCATCTGGAAGAAGTCGTTAAACAGTCTGATCTGACCGGAAAGATTGGTATCGACTTCGTTATTATAGCTATCGACACAAGTAGAATATTTTGTTTGAATTGGGCGAAGAAAGTGTTAGAGCAAGTGCATTCGGATTTAAAACTTCGCCGTGTGGTGCTTGTGAATGCTGGTGGACTACCTGTGAACGCTATGGCGATCAGTGCTAGTGATCTGATAAACTTCCAAAATGAAATGAAGCTAGACATTATAACTGCGAATGTGTTTGATGAAGACAATGCTACATTCTTGGCTCGCAGGTTACTCAAGTACGTTCAAGTGTCTGTTGGTGTTAAGACTGGAATCCCCAATCTAAATGTATGATTCCATTAAATTATGTAATTTTAAGAATGTTTTGAGTTGGCCTGACCACCAATTTTAAAAATCCAAGTCTCAGCCTTTGGTTCATGGTAGTGTATTTAGGCTTTAAAGTTAGTTTTTACTTATCTCAAAACTCTGACATAGTTTTATATAATAATCATCATTATCTTTAAATAAAAACAACTTTAACTGTGGGACGCCATGAAAGTTAATTTTAAAAAAACTGCTGCTTCATACACCATACATTTACAAAATAATGTTATTTTGCAATAAAGTTTTGTGTCAAAGTAAAAATTTTGTTCTTATAGATGAGTACCTGCCCTGTGAGAGGTTCAGGGTAAACAAAAATTAAGGTTGTATTGTCTACAAAACCACTGTATCTGCCAGTCACAATATTATGTTGACACTCTTGTACAGATGCCAGCACATCAAGCTACCCGAAACTGTCAAATTTTCCCAATCAACTTTGAACCTTATGTTCTAGCGATAAAGTTGAAAATCTATTCAAGAAATTTGACAGATTGTAGTAGCTTGATGTGCTGGCGTCTGTACATATCACTATGTTTTTATAATTATTTGGTTAGACACACTAGCAGCTAATTAGCTGATGTTTGTGTATTGTATAGCTTGAAGATATTTAGTTTGTCCAGTCGATTCTTGAAGCAGTTTAGTGTGGGAGCTGTCACAACATTTCCTGGGAGCCTATTGCATGCTGTTACAACTCGGTTAGACCAGAATTTCTTCAAGGGCTTTTTTTTTTATGAATTTTCTCATAGTTTTAGGGAATGCCCATGCAAATGTGTGTTTGCATTCAGTGTGTAAAGATCTTGAAGGCTGGACACTTGTTAGTGTTCTGTAAGTATCTTGTATGTCTCAATGAGCCTACCCCTTCGTCTGTGCTGTTTCAGTGTGATAAGCAAGGCCAAGTTTTTTTGGATGCTGTTTGTAAGGTAGATTATGCATGGTGCGAACCATCTTGGTTGCCCTTTCTTTGTACATTATCAAGTAGAGTTGTGTCTTTTTTAAATAAGGTCCCAGATGACATTAGCATACTCCAAGAGTTGTCTTATGTAGGTCTTGTACAACTTGACATTAATGTCTTAGGTGTTAGACACTTGAATGCCTTGCGGATGATGTAAAGTTTTGAATTTACTCTTTTGACAATACTGAATATCTGTACATCCCATTTTAGGTTGTTGGACATAACAACACCTAAGTCTTTATGTGACTCAACAGCTGAGAACTTGTGGAGTCTGAGACAATAAGTTTTTCATGGATTGTTTTTACCCATGTGCAAAATGGTACATTGTAAACATTCAGCGTCAACAACCAGTCTTGAGATTATTTGTATATAGCGTTTAGATCATTTTGGATATCTTGCCACAGGTCATGAGGATTCCCAAAAAACTTTGTATCATCCGCAAATAATGGAAATGGCAGACAGAGCGTGTTTTTCAAGTCTGTGAGGTATAAAATAAATATCAGAGGGCCGATCCTTGAGGAACACCACTGGGCACTATACGAGCTGTAAAGAAAACGTCTCCAGTCAAATTAATGTATGCTCTTCAAATATGTGCAACATTTTGAGTTGAGTTGCAGACACCAGCCCATACTACCTTGAGGAGGAATGCGCGAATAAGCCATGTTGGTTGAGCCTATGTTCATACCGGCCATATTGTAGTATTATTGTATGCTCTACACATCAGTGTAGATTCTAACACCCAGTTTCTTCATCAACAACTAATCAGTCAAAGTATTGACTTTTACTGATAGTATGGCAAATGTGTTTCTTCATGCAAGTAACAGCTAAAATAGTGAAGAAACAAATTTAACTGTTACTTTAACATTTATTAACGTTACTTTGGCTGTTACTATTGATGAAGAAACTGGCCTTAAGTCAGGGAAAGGATACTATCCTAATGAACATGTTTATGAAAACTGTGTTTCATGCAGATTTGATTATGTGCTCTTTACAAAGAGCAACTGAGCGGATGTCTGTGTTGATGTAAGATATTGAATAAATAAAACATATTTTACACATTTTGAATCATTTATTATACTTTGATTGTACTACAAAATAATAGGAAGTTCTCTACAGTTACAATTATATTATATATTACATAAATAATAAAACAATTACAGCAGTCCTCACTTTTGTAGCAACCTCACAATATTCATGTAGCAACACTATTGCTAGGTAGTTGTATAAAAACAAAAATAAACTATAGGGCTGTATGGTGATAATGGATATAACATGACCTTATAACTAACTGAAATACTGCTCATTTATTAACTTAACTGTTTTTATAAATAACATTTTAAGCATAGAAAAATCTGTAAAATAATCCAAAATTATAATAAAACAATGAGAATTTCTCATAAAAAAATGTTAAGCTCACATATTCAAAATGCACTACAATTTCCACTTTACACTAATGTATTCTAAAATATATCGCTATAGATTGTTGCATCTAACATTAAAGTCACCAGTGACTTGTTTAAATAAAACGTATACAAAAATTTAATATTAGGCAATATCACAACTAAACCGCCTGTTTGATGGCAGGCAAATAAATACAGTCACATAAACATCACTTAAATAATCCCACAGTGATGTGCAAGAATAAAATACAGTATAAAATCTTTATAGCGAAATTGAAGGGACTGGGTATTTTATTGCATTATAGTTTTCGTTAAACGGAAAAAGTAAAAGAAATACATAGTCTTACTTTTATTGGCCATGTTTGAAGTTCAAAAATTTGAAAGTAACTAAGAATAAGATACACAACCCATAGAAATAAGACGATAGTAGGAAGTAAACACGTGCTAGGCAATTACGACAAATAAATGAACACATTCCTAAGAATTTCATTCTCATACGAAATATTTACGACTCTATGATCAGTATTCTGTTTAAAGGTCAGTAAAAATAATGTTTATTGGGGTCTAAATAATGATGTTATGTTTCGCTAGTTAGAGTGGTTACTACGCTATAGTGTTCCAATATAGGGGTAACAATGTAAACCAAACGAACTTTGGGCAATTTCTATGTTTTAAGGAGTTTGTCGTTAAATAGAAGTTCGCTATAAAGAATTTACACTGTAATTAATGCAAATAAAAAGACAGTCATACTGCACTATAATTACAATGTGAGTACACAGTTTTGGATAAAAGAATTGCTAAGGCCCAAATTAAAAATTGACACCTCACTAATATTAAATAATATTTTGTGAGTTATTTGAAAACTTATAAACATAGTTCTAATTCAGGTAATAGTAATATGGATTTTTTTTGTTGTATTTGTATTTAGATTAGAAACAAATACATTTATTTGAGGCCGAATATGGGATTAATAACTATGATAAAACCTGCTTACAAATCATTTTCTAGTCTTCATTCTAGAGCAATTTGTATCAACTTAAATTACACTTAATAATCATTATGGGAATAAAATATATTTTAAACAGATCGGGTTTAAAAATTGAAATTGCCACTATATATAAATATGTGATAACTTCACGAAAATAACATCTCTCTAATCTTAAAATTGAACATCAATGTTACTAATGGTTTATGTGCCGAGTTTACAATCATGTATTCCAGTTTCTAATTCAAAATATTGATTAAACATACATAAACCAATGAATAACATTAATTTTAGTTTAGATTGGTGTTGCAGTAACTATACATAGAGTAATATATTATTACTATATTGTTACTTAGTGGGTGCTTGTCACAGATTAGCGAACAAATGAAGTGCATTTTACGAATCCTTAATTCATTCAGTTTCCAAACAGCACCCTAATTGCGTAACACAATCACAATCTAAATCATTTTAAGGATACTGCTAATACATTGATGCATTTTGTTCAACAAAATTGTCTGCTCAATAATGTAAATAACGCAATGAATGTTATTGAACTGTAAAAATTTGCCCAAGCCATTGCTACTGTGAGTGTGTTACGAAATCACCGCGCTGAATAATGATTTTGGTATTGTCACATTTCCTGTTAAATTTATAATGTTGTGTCAGACTGTCCGTACAGATAGGAATGTGTTTTAGCACTCCGTTTACTCACTATTCCTATTAGGTGTGGTCATACAGTTCCGTCACTACTATGTTAGACACACAGAAGTTTTCTAACTACCAACATATAACTTATCACTAATTTCCTGTACTGAGAGATATAGTTAAAATTTATCAAGATGACACCTGAAGCATCCTGTGATAGCATCCATACAATCACATTCTGTATTTCATTACACTAACTTGGATAGTTATAAATTATGTGTAATGGCTAATTCTTCCACACACAGTCTGTGCGCATTCTAGACTGTTTCGATTGGCTGGCAATACTTCTGCGCCAATTTCGACGCAAAGGCAGAATATTTGCTTGCAGCCTGTGTGCACTAGCTGCTCTTTCAGTTGCTTAATGAAATGAAGTTGTCATGTTTTTATATTTGGAATGAATAGATTAATGGATGATTAATGAACAAGTATCAAGAACGCATTTCCAGTAGCTTTCTTAGGATGCTTCGTTTGTTCGATAGTTCCTACGTCATTCTCACACATAGTGTCAGAAAGTAGAATGTTAACTCCCACAAGCACAAGTGTCACATTTCAAGTTTAAGCACAACTGTCTATACGAAGCTTAAAATATGACCAAACTTGTGCGCCTTAGCCTTATCATTTTTACTAAACTACGCCTTAGGCTTCCGCTGTTGTTGAGTTTAATGAAACAAAGTGAAGTTTCATTGATATGTGGACACCAGTGGCAGTGGTCCTCGTTAGGAAATCATATGGAGAGTATACGGCTAAGGTCTAAAAGGGTCTGACTACAAATAAAATACTGAGATTCTTGATATGTAGCATTAAGAGCGCAAGCCTCAAGGCGAAAAGCTACATATATGGAGCTAACACTCCAAAATATCACTGTATTTTGGCCAGATGATCACCTGGAGTGCAGAGCGCTGCGGACTCGACTGGGGGGCGGAATCCCTGTACTCGGCTACTTCTACTGTTCCAGCGGCCGGCCAGTCCGCGGCGTCCACACCCCACTCCATATAGCAGTGTAGCACCTATTACCAT
This sequence comes from Luperina testacea, assembly GCA_927399505.1. Lineage (NCBI taxonomy): Eukaryota > Metazoa > Arthropoda > Insecta > Lepidoptera > Noctuidae > Luperina > Luperina testacea. The sequence goes on along the minus strand of OV656768.1, from coordinate 6,508,309 downwards.
TCACTGTACACTTCGGTCCACTTTGCACCTCTCTCACTACCTGTTGGTAAACAAAGTAAAATATGTCAACTCAATGCAAATAACAAGAAACTAAAATATACAAAAATCCAATATGTCTATTTTCCCGACCAATGAAGTATCAGGAAACAAAATATGGTGGGTTATAGAGCAGGATCTCGAAATAGGTGAAGTGTTCGACGAGTAGAATACGTACGGGTCTACTAGTCGGAGTCGAGGTTGACGACGTCCTGCGAATGCGCGGGCGGCAGGCGCGGCGCGAGCGGCGGGCGGCCGCGCGGCCGGCCCGCACCCGCACCCGCACCCGCACCCGCACCCGCACCCGCACCGGCGCCGGCGCCGCCCGCCATCATGATCTCGCGCGCGCGCTGCTGCTGCAGCGCCATGGCCACAGGGTCGCGGCTGCCCAGTCCGCCCGCGTAGAACTTCGCACCCATTTGCTGTTGTTAGTTACGTAAAGTTCAGATGACAAGCGCTTGACGCGCTTTTTGCTTATGTGCGGTTACAATGTGCCGTTGGAGACGCCATGTTATAATGTGTAAACGCGCATTAGCAAAACGCGCGTCAAGCGCTTGTCATCTGATTGTTAACATTGAATATAAAACAACAAAAAGCAAACTGAAATCGGAAAGATACCTAACCTAGACCTGTACCATTGTAAAGGTGACGCAATGCATTCGATAGGAGTGTTCGAACGTGTCTATCAATCACAATAATGTAGCATTAGCTCACTTTTGTTATAAAACATCTAGTTTATAATTTGAACGCCACCGTCAGTTTTATAGCCATAAAACCTCACAATAGCCGTAAAACCTCATTAAAATTTGTGGCTTGGAAATAAAATATATTTGTTCCAATATCTTTATCATTTAGATGAATGTACAGTGTTCTTGCTCCATTTTGTACAATTCTTCTAAAAGTAATTATTTAACTTAGATTTAAAATGATAAGTAATTTATTTGAAGGGCAGCTGTTTTTTTATAATTATTGCAAATTGGGTCTGGTCTTGACCTCGATCTCGCCTGATGGAAAGCGATGGATGAGGTCTACGATGGAGCGAGTGTGCCCAGAAGATGCCTGTCAGTCTTGCTTTGAAGGCTGCAAGTTAAATGCTTTACAAAGGCTCGACCCTGCGTATTCCTATGTCGGCCGCTGCACACTCACATTCTGCTGCATGAGTTGCTGCAGACGCATCTGGTTCTGCTGCTGCTGCTGGCGCTGCCACGGCGGCTCGTACTGCAGCCCCGACGTGCCGCCCATGCCGCCAGCTGCGGCTGGAATACATTAGTTGTTACTACTTGTCTATGGGTAACGTCAACCTCGCTTGCTAATACTAAGACAAATGGGATCATCTATCGGGATAGGCTTCCAGTCTAACCAATGCAACTCAATAATATTTGACATGGAGCGACTGGTTGACACAATCGGGCTTCTGACGAACCGTAATGACTAACTGATCCACGAATAACAGCCGACCAACGGCACGGAGGGATCTTGGTGTGTAAAAGTATGGCATGAGATGCTTATCCAAGTATGAATTAAACTTTCAACGCTAATTCAGCACACATGTTACGTTATATTATTACTAATTCCTGATTATATTGCAAGGCGTATTATAGGATAGTTTAACAATGCAACTCACCTTGATTCATAGCAGGGTTCATCATACCATGATTCATCATCCCCGGTTGAGTGTACTTGTATATTTCACTCATTTTCTGCATCAACTATAACATAAAAACAATTCGACGTCATCAGAGGTTCTACAATAATTTTATGCGTCACTACAAAATAATGAAAATGACATGCTTTAATATAAAATAATAATGTCTAACGGCGTCAGGACTAGGCGTATACATCTAATAAACAAGGGATATAAAATATATCGACATAAAACTTACGCCAAAGTCATATCCACCGAACATCTAAACAGATAAATGTTAAAATGTGAATAAGTTGATAATATTGGATTACTTATTCATACACTTACAAATAAATCAGTCATTGTGTATTTGAAAATAAATACGCCAATCAAGAGTGTTGAAATTAATGAAAAATAAAAACAAAATGGTCTTTGCTTTTTGACAAATGAGTGTATGAGTATGATGATGATATTATTGTATTTAATTGATTCAGTATGTCCCCAATGTTCATTACCGTCTTATAGTTAGTTAATTCTGCGTTTCTCTAAAAAATCACCAAAGAATGCTTCAAATTTAGGCTTGAATGAATCCAGTGCCGTGACCTCATGTTTATTTCCAATTATATCTTTTTCATTTCATAAAAAAACTGGATAATGTTGCAAATGAAACTGAAATATTAAGTGTCGAAAATTGCAAGTTCGCTAGATGGGCCAATGTAGTCCTTGTCGGAGTTAATGAGAAACGTATATATATCTGTGGTAAGCTCACCCCTGGGTTAGAGTTGTATATGAGCGGTAACATGTCCCGGATCTGGTTGTCGTTGATGTTGGGCATGTCCTTGCGCAACATGGCCGCCAGCGCCGCGACCGCGAGCTGCTGTTGTTGCTGCGCTAACAGTCCCGGCACTGGAAAAGACAAAGTGATGATAGAAAACTCCAGCAGCGCTGAGAATACAGCTAAAGAAAAGTGGACAGGGGACAGGGGTGGAGTGGGGAAGTGGGTGGGAAGGGGGAAAGTGGGGGGGTGTATTTACACAGACTATGGCTTGGGTTACTATAATATTATATAATACTTTTTATCGGGGTGCATAGTTATCCCCAGAATGCAACTCAAGTTGCAGGTTAGCTAAAATAACGACTGGCCGCACCGGAAGAGTTTCCGACATAGTCTGTGGTTGATACCACACTGGTCTTAGTATGGGGATGGCCCAGCATCGGCTATAGAGTACCAGGTTTATAGAAACTATACAAGGTCGCAGGGATATAAATGTAACCATGAATTCAGCACATGATTCTAGATCCCCTAGCATAGAAATGTTTCATCAGTTATAAAAAAAAAGTGTTGTTTCATAGAGAAGTGTAATAATGGTCAAAATGTATGGAACAACAACTTTTTTCTTAAATAGCCCTCAAGGTTATGTCCCTGTCTCCCTGAATGTACGATGTAAAATCTCACCCATTCCGTTATGCATAGGCCATGCGGATGGGAAGGGCGCAGGCGGCGGCTTGTTCTTCTCGTTCTCGAAGTCCTCCCACGCCGCCTTGCGTTCTTCCTCGCTTAAAGTCTCCTCTTCCTTGTTCTCGAGTAGAGAGTCGTGTTCATGGTACTTGTAAATCTGTGTGGAATTATGTAAGGTTCAAATATTATCACTCTTTTGGAATTTTGGTAAAGAGTACATAGATATACGAAAGGGAGTCTTATATAGAATTTCTTTTCTTTTCTACTGTGAATTGATAACCTCCGATATTCACATTATAACAGTCACTCATTTTAGATCTAGCTAGACGAGGTCTTAAGAAACGTTAGGTTAGGACATGGTAATATACAAGCTTAGAGCCAGGAACATGTTGGTCTAAAATGATTCTGACATTTAATCGATGCATTGGAGCCAGCACTACTGGCTCCAATGTGTGGTTATGTAATTGGTACTGCCAGTACCAATTAACCACACCACATCGCAGCGACAAAATATGGGCAAGCAGTGTCGTTGCAACTTCTCGCAATTGCGTTGTGGTCTACTACAAAAATGGTCGATGCAACGTTGTGACTGCGATGTGGCCGGCCGCTAGTGTGGGGCTTCGCTGGTGGTTACGTTGTGGCTGCGACGTGGCCTTGATGTGGTCGGTATCGCCCACACGGTTGATTTTGACGGCCAAATAAGTCCATGTGTTGTTATTGTTGTGGTGTGCTTGTGATATATGTGATCAGGGTCTAAGACAGACAACCTTTGTATGGTAGCAGTCATTGAATGCAAACAAATTCGTTATTATGAGAATCTTTTTTTTCGCCGATGCCAACTAGCACATCGTCGTTGTGCGTGCAAAAGTCGCTATGTATTATTTAGTTAGTTTCGGTTCTTTAAGCAGTTTTAATCGTTATTTCAATACACACATACTATAAAAGCAGCTATGTAATAAGTGGAATATTTAAAGAGTTACGGAATGTAGCTATGTGATATTTATACATCGAAAGTTCCGTATAAACACGCTAAGTGTTTTAATTCATATAGCTCAAATATGTTCACTAAAAATACATAGCCACTTTTGCACGCGCATTGACGACATGCTGTCATGAAATATAAAGAGGGAAATCTTGCTGGATAAAGCACTCTGCATCATCAAATCCAACAACAAACCTGCTCATAGTCCAGGAACTGATTGCAAAAGAATATAAGACAGGAATCTTTAGAAGCCCTTATAAAAAAAACTAGCAAGCTGCATTAAATACCTGTGCCTCGTGTTCCCGCAGCATCTCAGCGAACAGCCTGTCCTTGGGCAGCGAGGGCAGAGGCCGCGGCTCGTCGGGCCGCGCCTCGAACTTGTACAGCTCGGCCAGGTCGTTCTCTGCGTAGTGTCTGTCTATCTGTTGTTCGTCGATCACACGTTTGGAGATAGCTTGCTTCGTTACTTGACGCTCGTAGATTTTTTCTTCCATTGTGCCCTGTAGGTTCGAAATAACGTTTATTTCAGATTCTTTCGACATGATTGAATGTTGAATGCTGCTGTAAAGCAAGAAAACAGATTATTATGTTGCAAATACTGTCTAAAGATTTTATAAACAAAATCGTTTTATTTTCTTTTCAAAAAAGATGTTTTGGTATCTGGTCCTAAAACCTGTTATTATTTTGATCTGAACATATTGATTTCACGAATAATCACTTTATCCGGAATTTCTAACCAGTTTATATTTCATGCTAAATAGGAAAGTTGACTTACCATAGCCAAAAATCGGTACACATAGCAAGGTTTCTTCTGCCCAAAGCGGTAGACCCTGAATATGCTCTGCACGTCGTGAGAAGGGTTCCACGACACGTCGAAGATCACCACACGGTTGGCGGCGACCAGGTTGATGCCCAGACCGCCCGCGCGCGTTGATATTAGGAATAATCTGCGGCACAACACGTATTATAAGTTAAATCACTCAAAGGGGAAAGGATAAGGGCAGACAGAAGAAGAAATAGTCTAGAAAATAGTAGTTCTATGATTTTTGGTGATTGTATTAGAAGAAGTTAGCCAGTTTTCTTGAAATACTAGTATAGTCGAGAGTAGGGAACTCTGTATATAAACTGGCCTACTAACTATCACATCATTCTGCATCACCCCATGAAAAGAATAATGAGTATATGTCTACAACTATCACATGTCAGTTATACCCATCTTGTTATACCCTTGTTCATACACACATAATTAATACCTGTGTTAAATATGATTGTTATACGGACCTCGCTCTCGGGTTGTCTTCTCTGTTGAAGTTCTTGCACCAGATGGATCTGTTCTCACATGATGTGGACCCGTCCAGCCGGAAGTAATCGACGCCCGGTGACCACGAACCTGATTAACACACATGATATTCACTCATATGCCTTACATAGATACTTGGATTGAATTTGAAAAGCCGCACCCACAAGGAAACTTCCATACCGGTGAATTTTGACAGGACTGGACGCTGTCGTATCTGAATGTGTTAAGCGTTTTGCGGCAGTTAGACGGCAACATAGAGACCAAGATTATAAACAAACTCCTTACCAACATGTCTTCCCAGTTTGTCGTCGATACGTCCCTCTTGCGTGGCCTCGTCAACCTTACCCAGGAAATGCTCAATCAGATCTAGTGAGTACAGCGACTGTGAGAACACCAACCTGATGATAAAGAAACAAAGTATTAACTGCATACCATAATAATAATTCCGATAAGAGGAAGAAAGTATTCCAGTAAGATCTTGTCGTACGTGCGGGTTGGCTTTGGCCCTTGGCTTTGGATCTGGGATCCCAGGGTCCTAAGAAATGTCAAGACGTAAAAATGATAAATACCGATACTTCAAGTGACAAAAAGAAAGTCCAATATAAAATTTTGGTATTCAGCTGCATTCAGTTAGACTAGAAGTCGACCCCAACATAGTTGGGCGAAGGCTAGGCAACGATAATGATGCCCACAATTGCAATAAAGAGGTTGGTCATAACCAACCTCTTTATTGCAACTCAGCACTCTATTCTATTCTATTTTTGAGGTTCTGGCTCCATCGGTTACGTTCGATGATTTTGCCAATGTCAAGGTATGAGAAGATAATGATCGTAAACTTTTACACAACTATTGATCAGGGTTTGTAGCGATGGCATCCATGAATCCCCATGCTAAAAAAGGACAAAACGTTTTTTACCCAGCACTCACTATTAACGTAAACCTCCTGTCATGACCATTTCCTGTTATATCGTCGTAAGCTATACAGTTTTACCTCAGTGGTAGAAAGATTTATCTGTTTGTAGGTATGTATCGCAGCTGATTGCAAAAAAGAGCCCACAAAAGTAAAGGTTCTTTTATTCCACCGCAGAAAGCAACTGTCACCTATAAAAAAATAGTTGTTTAATCATCATAAAAATAGTAGAACTCACAGTTTATCTCCGATAGCCTCGCACTGGCGCAGTATATCGAACAGCAGCACCAGTTTGTGTGAGTTGCGCATGTCGTCCAGTTCCTCCTCCTCCACCAACTTGATCCACCACTCAGTCGGGTTCTCGTTACGAACTTCCACCACTTCAGCAACGTCGGCGTCCTCATCGTCGGCATCCACTGGTGAGCAAAATAAAAAGATATAGAAGCTGAACAGAGGATAATGCACGATTGTACGAAATTCTTTTTACGCATACGGCGCAGCCCGTAAAAAGAAGGGGGCATATTGAACATAACGTAATGCATAGTGCATAATGAAATTAATGAAAAGAATTTCAAGCAAATGTTACATTCAGTAAAAAGTAACTTCGTTTGCTAAGTATCATAACATTCATCAAAAAAATATAACCACATTTCTCCAATTATATTTTTGTCTCATGTAATACTGGGCGAGCCTAACCGAGTTGCTATTATTGTATTTTTTGGGCAATTTGTTTCTCCTTCAATGATATCATATCAGCTCATGACTTCTTGCACTCTCTAAGTCAATATAAAACTAGATTGCAATAGTTGGTGGGTGCTATTTGGCAAAACCATCCTCTTGTCAAACTGCGATCATTAATCTGCCAAGCATTCTTATTACGGCAGTTTCTGAAGTCAGTTGAGCAGTTGAAGCTCATCAGCATCCAAGGGGTTTTCCTTCGGCGTAAACTACTTAAAGCTACAGTGATTAAGAGATTTACCAGATGCCTGTAAAAGGGTTTAAGGACTAAATTCTACGACAATAATAGAAAAGCATACTAAAAGCTGGTTAGACATTACCGTTACCTGGGTTGGCCCTGGTCCCCCGCCGGGTGCCAACCTTAGATTCCTTATCCTTGCCCTTGTTCTTCTTAGCTTTGTTCTTCTTCTTGGCCTTCTTCCGGCTGTCATCGCTCACATCTGACAGGTCGTCTGAGGACTCTTCTGTTGAAGTTTCCTGTGTAAACAACGGTTTTGTTAATTAAATTGTGTTAATCACTGAAAAATAAGGGATTGTGTTTTCAAGTGTGTGATGGTAGTAGCACCCGTTCAGTTCGATCGCAACTGTCTGTAACTTTTTAAAAGGCGTCTCTAATGGCGTGGCGTCTGTATACTTAGTTGCTTACAGCCTTCAAACACAGGATTCCTAGTCTGGCATCCAGCACAAAACATTAGTAATGCTTGTCGGTTCGTTCAATTGGAAGCTGCCAGAACATTACTGGGGAAATAACTTGGACACAGTAAATATAGAATTTAGATTGGGATACTTCAACTTACATCTGGAGTAGAATCATCGTCTATAAAATCTACTAGCGATCCCTCAGAGTCTTCTTCTTCTCTCTCTCTCTGAAACAAACAACTCCAAATATACCTTTGCTCAACAGTTTGAGTATAGATTAACAAACATCAAAACATACATAGCATATCGTGTACCTTTTTCTGTTGCATAATTTCGTATCTCTCCGAGTTATATTTGAGTACGAGCGGGTGTGTCCATATTCTCTGCAGCGATTGGAAGTCAGGGAACAGAAATCCTGAAGACTTGCCCGGTAGTGGCCTGCACAGATAAAATATACTTCAATTAATATCGAAACGTTCGGGAGTTGGCAGCAATAATCAGTGTGTTTATGATTTTAATAGAGATTAAGTTACAGTAACAACAACAATAATATTAAAAACGAAAAGATTGCTTTTGGCTGTAAAATTAGGATGAATACTCCCCATCCATAAAGGTTCACATAGAACATGAGGGTTGTCCACATTGGTATCAGATGGATAGAGAATGTTAGTAGACAAAGTGCACAATATAAAAGATAAAAAACAGAAGAGCAAGGCATCGGCTGCGATTGGCTGAGTTGAGAATCCTCATAGGCAGTTGATTCAAACTAAACCCAATTACCAAAGCAACAATAGACTCTCAAAAATACGTACCTTCTCGAGTAGTTGTCCAAATAGTACTGGTACAGCTTTACTTGGACATCCGACAGCGTGATAAACAACACGTACTCGTGCTTCGGAGGTAGGAAGGGCGCCAGCACTCCGTAGTCCCTCCTCTGAAAACAACAAAAAAATTAAATTTGAAAATTACTTTTTATTAATAATACCGTGTACAATGCGCGCCACGAAAGATGAGACTTGACCCCGCCTCCCCCGCTCTTTCCGCCGCCCCTATGACGTCCGGTCCCGTCCCGCACTCAGACCTCATACCGCTAAAGATACCTAAAATCGTGTACTGCGCATGTCAAACCACGTGGTGTGTCAAGTCTCATCGTTCGTGGCACGCATTGTACAGCGGGATAAATGTGTAACACACTAACAGAAATGGCATTCATTTTGACAGTGCAACAACGTCCAATGCGTTATTCACGTTGTTGAGCAAGCAAATCTTTTAAACTTATGGAGCAATGGATTAGCAGTATCCTTCAAAATGATTAATATTCTGACCGAGTGTGTTACGCAATTAGGGTGCAGAACTCGGTCGTTAATATAACAGATCGAGTTTAGAAAGAGAAAACGCTCTACAAAATTAAAATATTAACGGCCGCGTGTTGTACTTTTTGAATGAAAGGGGCTTACATGACCTAAAGCGCGGTCACTGTCGGACTGCATAGAAAAGAAAGAGAAGCGCGATGGCACATCGCTAGTAATTTATTGCAAAATATGAAGCAATTATCTATTTACAAAAAATCTATTGTTTGGATTAAAAATCAAAACATTAGTGCTTCAGTATGCTGCTTGTAGAATAATCTGACAAAAAATCTGAATGTTTGTATGTATATTAGTATGGTTTTTATTGTTTTTATTGTAAAAAGAAAGTTTTTAGAGGTATCTTCATGATTTTTTCTATCGTATCAAATTAGTTGTATTATGTTTTCTACCTAGCATAATACAACGTGTTTTTTTTTATATCCCATAACTCTATGGGGTCATTGTACTAATCATTATGAACAACTTTTACTAAGGGACCAAACCTGAAATCGCGAAAAAAAAATCAACCATTCCCTACATTTTGACGAGTTATGCGAACATAAATGTAGGGAACAGCTGATTTTTTTTTTCGCGATTTCAGGTTTGGTCCCTTAGTAAAAGTTGTTCATAATGATTAGTACAATGACCCCATAGAGTTATGGGATATCAAAAAAAACACGTTGTATATCCTGAAGAATATCATATATTTTTTTGATTTTGTTTAATGTAGTCGATCATATACTTATAATGCTTCTAAAACTTTCGTTTTTTTGCGTTTAGGTCCTGTAATCCCCTTAAGGCGAAAGCGCCAGGGTAGCCCGCGCAATTCAATTTTTTTTAGGTTTTTTGCAATTTCCTGGTCAGTATTAAGTTGTACGTTGATTAATATATGAATCGCGACCGTAACAAATATGTATTTACAGAATTATAATCATTAAAGTCATCAACACAACTCTCTAAGACCACGAAGTCCAAAGAATAACTGTTTCATGAAATCATCATTCTTTTTTCGCGATTCGTATATTAATCAACGTACAACTTAATACTGACCAGCAAATTGCAAAAAACGTAAGAAAATTTGAATTTCGCGGGCTACCTTAGCGCTTCCTCCTTAAACAGGTCCATAGATAAGTGTTATAGAGAAAAATACTTTAGTTGCTTACTTGACAAGCGTAAGGACAAGCAGCTTCAACTTGACGCAAACTGGGACTTTTTCAGGCTGCCTATAGACAAAGCCCATCAATCACAGGACTCTAAACACATGGACACCGCCATATTTGTGGTTTAATCCAGACTTCGGCGGTCAATAAGCTAATATTGTTAAAATAGATCAGTATTCATACCTGAACAGCTCCATCCAACATTTTGTGCAGCACATGGGAGCGTCTCTTCATGACCTTGATGTCACCTTCCGTGGAGTCAGTGTACTGTCCGTTGGTGATAGGGTTCACGAAACGATTCAAGTACTCGTTGTACTTCCCCAGTAGGTTCGGCTTCACGAATTGTACCATGCAGTAATCTGGTGACAAATATAAAAACAATAAAATTATTGGATCAGAAGACTTCAAAAATATATTTTTTATGATGTTATCCGATCTCGATAGACCAAAAAACGAAGATGGCGGTTCAACCTTGACTTAACGAAAGAAATAGAAGCCTTTGCTCTAGAGTGGGCCAATATAAGTGAGATAGAATAACTGGGACTACCGTCCCAGTTACCATCTGTATCACTGAGACTGGTAAGTCTAAAGCTTGAGTCCCATATAGAACATGTAAATAAAGCATGTTATATTCAGGGTGGCACAGACATCAACGCACAAACTATAACTATAAATTCAACACATGATTCTAGAGAGACCCCCAGCATAGAAATTTTCGTCGTATATCAAAAAGAAATCAGCAGTTTCATAGAATAGTGCAATACCTTTGCGGTCAAAATGTATGGAACATCAAATTTTTTTTATAATCCACTAAAAATTTCATGGATCCATAATAGCAGGTTGCGCGTCGATGTCCCAGGCACCTGCGTATCTTACAAGGGGCCTCGAAAGTAGCGTGAAGTTTCTAAGTTCTATTAAAAATAAATTTGTTTTGTTTGGACACATTGTTCTTTGATGTACATCAACCTACTACAATCTGTCAGATTTCTTTAATACATTTTCAACTTTTTGCTAAAGCATAAGGTTCAAAATTGATTGGGAAAATTTGACAGTTTCGGGTAGCTTGATGTGCTGGCGTCTGTACCTAGAACATTAAAATATACGACGTACATTCTTTCAAGTTGTTCTGTAGCGGTGTGCCGGTGAGTACGATGCGGCGTAGTGTCTTCACTCTGTTCATGGACTGCGACAAACTGGTCTTCTCGTTCTTCAGCAGATGTCCCTCGTCACACACCACCAAGTCTGGTCCTGGATTGAAAAAAAAAATACATTATAATAATGTGGCTTTATGTTGACTTGTATATTTTTCTAAATTAATGCCTTGAATAATTGAATGTAGACAGAAGCGTCAAAATTTGCAAGGTGTCTGGTAGTAAACAGATGAGAGTGACAGAGGATATGGTGCAGTCCCATACATTGCCAATGCAAATGCCAATGCATTCCACAACATTTTTCGACAAATCCTTTTCTGTTCAGGCCGCTCGTTCATGGAATGCATTGCCAGTTCAAATAAAACACGCGCAATCGTTAGCTGTATTTAAGAGACTCGTGAAGGAACATTACTTGTTATGCTTTTATTTTCGTAAGTTTGTTCTAAAAGTTTTTGTTGTTGGCGGAGACGTTGCGGAACATCTCGCACGCACACGCCGCCTCAATCGAACCACTGCTGCAGCCGTTGGCTAAAAACACTGCATCATCCACTGACCTGGATCCACGAGACTCTCCTGGAAGCTCCGCAGCATCTTCTTCTTGAACTTCTTGTTGTTTTCAGAGGAGAGGTTTCGGAACATCTCATAGCCGAGGACGCACACGCCGCCGCCATCCAACCACTGCTGCAGCTGGAACGCGCGCTCAGAGTTCTGCTTGTACCTGGGTTGAGGAGTTGTATGGGTTAATTAAATTATATTTCGATAAACAGAACTAGTGTTGATACCATCTATCGGATTAGCAATAAAACAATATATTTTCTTCAAAAAATCATAATTTGAAGTAGGTGATTAGTAGTACAAATTTTTTTTTTGTTCATTGCTATTCGATGCAGATACTATCACGTCTATGAAATCGCCAATGAAAGGCACTGTATAGTTTGACAAACGAAAACAAAAACATTTTTCTGAATTCATTAGCGACGCATTTTCAGTCATTTGATGTTAGTTCTCTATTTCGCTGCCCGTTCTTGTACCAAAGTAGATACCGATCATAAATTATTGTACAGGATATGATAGTGGTAACACAAGGTCGTATAGTTTTATCAATACGTTTGATTTAAAGACTCGCATTATTATGTAGTACCTCTTTATCAGCCCTTACTTCAGAGGATAACACTTTTAGATAACTAAGTATAATGATGCCTATAGAATATGAATAAAGCATTTTTAATTTTCTAGTCTGAACTTGTACTTCCTATGGGAATAAAGGCTTGTTTACATGAAGCGAGTTTTTTGACCTCGAGAGGGGGAAAATGTTCATGTAAGCACGATCAAGGCTATTTATCACACTCGAGTGAGAAATGAATACGATTATGTCATATTGAGACTCGACAGCCGATTTTTTCGAACTGTGATTTGACAAATCGAAATATAATTTTCTGGTTACACAGACCCGGTCAATTTTGAAAAGATAATTACGAAAACTATTTTCGCCTTCGGACATGCGATTATCGTGCCGTCGACCAACCTTCATTGGTAACAAAATCAGTATAAATTGGCGTCGGTATCTTTTGAAACTTCGTGCTACTCAAGGTTTTTGACTTTGAGTAGCAGTATTTCCACTTACTTGGTTGAAAAATGTTGACTCATGTAAACAATAAGTACTTTACTGTTTACACGAGTCATCTTTTACATCTCCTTTCGATGTGAGAGGGAATAGGACGTAATTCACCACGATAGTCCGGCGCGAGTTAGTGGATAATTGAATCTTACATTCATAAATAATATCTTTAATATTCATTCAATGACCAGACAACCCATAGCCTAGACCGCTGGGTCTAGAAGCATGGAATTTTACAAAGAGTTCCTTATTTAATGAAGGAAGGATTTTTGATATTTTATACCCTAAAGGTTTTAAATAGGGGCTGAAAGGTTGTAACTTTTGCCGATGGGACGGCTTGTAGATGATAATTTGATCGTGTCTTACCTCGACAACTCATACACGTCAACTTCAAACTCGGAGTGGGCGTGTTTGAGCCACATGTTGAACTCGTTCACCCAGTTGAGTACAGTTGACAGCGGACATACGACCAGCACACGGTTAACGCCCGTTAGAGTCCCGTGGATCAGCAGCGTGTGTGTTAGCGATATTACCTGCAAATATTTGGATGATTAGTTGATGTCAAACCCCTTTATTTATAAAAGTTGCTTAAAGTTAAGTAGTAGTTAGCGACCGTTTTAACCGTTTTTTTGATGTTTAAACGTCACTAAACTTTAATCATCGTTTATAAATAAACCCCTAATTTTTTTATGGAATGTGCACTCGAGTGACCGAGATACAGGTTTATTCCTATTTCAGGTAGACTAATTATTATGTATACCTCAAGTTTCAAGGCCCTAAGATTGTAAATATTTATGTACCTAAATCGATTATTTCAATATACAATAGTATATTAGCGTACAATAGGTAAATAACGTAAGGGTCAGCTCACACCGAGACGCGGCGCGGCGCGTGGTGACGCAACAATAGTGCAAATGTGTATCTTTTCGTGTAGTAAATAAAGTTAGATTTTGAGTCGCTATTAAAACGGAGCGCGGCGCCGCGTTGCGTCGAGCTGCGTAGCGAAATGTGTATCTTTTAGAGTAGTAAATAGAGTTAGATTTTGAATAGCTCTATTGAAATGTGCGCGCAGCGTCGCGTCTCGGTGTGACTTGACCCTAAGACTAATTTGCTCGGCGGAAACAAAAATGCCCCGTTTAGCCTCGGCACTTACGTTTACAGTCCACAACAACAAAAACAACCTGTCTGAGACCTATTAAAGGTCTGAGCTAGGATATAGTCACACTCAACAGTGACTCTTTATTTTTATGAGATGCGCCTTAGCTATCTAGATTTCTTCATATCTTTCGACTAAGTGTCGATTTTTCAATCGTTTGTAGCTTGTATCTGAAGAGCCTGTCTAAAAATCGGCCCTAAAAATAGAACTAACAATGTTTAAATGTAACCTACCGGTACAATGCGTGCCATGAAAGATGAGACTTGACCCCGCCTCCCCCGCTCTTACCGCCGCCCCTATGACGTCCGGTCCCGTCCCGCACTCAGACCTCATACCGCTAAAGATACCTAAAATCGTGTTCTGCGCAAGTCAAACCACGTGGTGTCAAGTCTCATCTTTCGTGGCACGCATTGTACATGATTGTGTAAGAAGGATTATATGCAAAGGTTTATTAAGGATTACTTACTTGTAAAGTTTTTCCCAGACCCATGCAATGCGCGAGAATGCAGCCGGATCCCCTTTCTTTCTTGATACGCTTCACGCTTTCAAAGCAGGCGTCCCACATGAATTTTATGCCGTTTGCCTAAAAACAAACGTTAATTATTACGTAAGTAGGAATATTAGATAGGAATTAGGATGTTAAATATAGGATTGTGCTACGTTTTTTTTACGACCAGAATGTAGTTCTTATTCACCATAAAACTAGTCAAATCTCGTCGGTAATCCAAGGAGGGGAATCCTTGAAGTGATTGAATAATCATGAGTATCGAATGTTAGACAAGACGAAGTAGAATATCTACATTTTTACAAGAATATCGACACTTTGAAAAGAATATCGACACTTTTAAAAGAGTATCGAAATTTTTAGTAGAATATCGACATTTTTAGATGAATATAGAAATTTTTAGAAGAATATAGTTAATTGCAAAAATGGTCCTTACGTACACATAAAAATAAAGCTTACCTGATGGGGTTTCAGCTTCTTCACAAGTCCTCTGTCGACCTCGATCAGCGGCTCTTTAGTTTCAGGATCGAAATCCAATATCACCTTCTCCAAAACAACCTCGTCTGGTTTACCAGACTCATCAAATTCCAAATTATTGTACTGTAAAAGTAAATTTTACTTTTTATAAATTTTTACACAATGATATTGTTAAATCGGTCTGAAACATCATCATCATCTTTTCCATCAGTCATAGCTTTGTAATAGTCTCTTTCTAATCGAGAACTGTACGAGATTTTATTATGCCAGTATGTGTGGAAGCTTTCCCCTTTGTACGCACACGTTTTTCTTGCCGCGAAAAATACGATTTATTCGCCGAGTGTAGGCACGGTCGTCATTGTTTTATGGACCACTATGGAAGTTTGTTGACGGACATCTTTTCTACGGCGCGGTTTATACGCCGTAGCGTAAAGAAACCGTGCCGTGTAAAAAAGGCCTTAGGGTGGAAGGTAACTAAAGGCTACGTCAAGATGTATAAAAAATCATAGAGTTTTACAACAATTTTTTATAGAATTAGGGTATAAGGGCGTTAAAAAATACTAACCAATTTCTGTCTCTCTAAAATACGAGCGACCCTTTCTTTTTCTTCACGCGCCGCCTTTTTCGTGGCCTCCTCCAGCTGATTCTTACCCATGACCTGGAATCAAACATATCATTAACATCCATTACATTCAACACATATTTCAAAGTGTAAATATTGATAAAAATATACTGAATATTTACCTTACGTATATTCTTCCTGCCATGTTTATTTCTGCCCTCATTTTCAGTGTCGGAACCAGAGGCATCACTGTCCCTCACTGATTTTATACGTCGACGTTTCTTTGTGCTACAGAGAAATAAACACCAATTAAAATAATTCCCAGGAACTGTGCAAAAACGGTGATCATTAGAATGTTTTTTGATGACAACTACAATACCAGAAGCAAAGCAATAATCAAAGAGAAAAAACTGAAATGCCTCATGTGTCTGTAATTATTACCAAGGACCCATGCCCTTCAAACTGGTTCAAAAGAACTCAACTACTAAATGGGTTTGAACATTTTTCTATGGAAGCGTGCATACTTGCTCCATCGCCAATTAGTCATTTTTCCCCTATTATTATAGTACAGACACCAGCACATCAAACTACCCGAAACTGTCAAATTTTACCAGTCAGTTTAGCGATAAAGTTGAAAATTTATTAAAGAAATTTGACAAATTGTAGTAGCTTGATGTGCTGGCGTCTGTACATAGACATAGAGAATGGACTGCATTCAGTATTCAGTTGTACATTGAATACAGACCGAAAAGTACGAGAGAGACAAAGCGAATGTGCGGCCAGTAGTTGTCTCTTTCTAGAATTCTTGTTTTGTCCACGTCACTGGCGGTCAGGAGTGTGTCGTTCTGCACTGCATATAACAACTGTAAGCCAAAAGAGATAAGAATTGGCTGCACAGTAGCTTTGTCTCTTTCTAGAGAGTGGTCACTTTTGTGAGGCTAAAAATCTCCATCTCTATGTCCATGATATAATACTCCAAATATTTCAGCAAACCAGCAAGAAAAAGAAAAATGGGGCGTGGTGGATTACGCGCCAGCCCAGTGCGGATTGGAGTTTTCGCTCTAGGAAATGCCGATTTCATCTCGTTCTAATCTATAATTACATTTAGATAATAATATAACATACCCTCCTTCATTACTGGATCCTCCCGACGCCTCACTCTCAGAGACTTTCTTCTTTCGTTTGGCGCGCTTTAATGACTCAGAACTTTCGTTTTCCGAATCCTCAAAGTCACTAACTCTCGCATCTTCGTCGCGTTGCTTACGACGCGAAGTTCCACCTTCGGAGTCAGATGATATCGCGTTCGCCTTGCGTTGACGTTTTAATTTTACACTGTGAAAAAGCATAGATTTTTGCAATGTTCAATGCTTTTTTGCCTGAACTGCCTGAACTAAGTTGAACCTGTTTCTCAGGCTAGAAAGTGCATAAATACTATAGACGATAGTGCATAATATAATATTTAATGTTTTTTTTACAGCTAAGTAATTTAATTTATAGATAATAAGTTTTCTATTTAATGTATTGTACACAATGACGTATTATATATAGACACGTTATCAACCAACATCTCGGCGCTTAAAAACGGCGAAAATACTAGATAACTACTTATACGCGTAAAGAAAGGGAAAGAAAATATGACACCGTACGGCGGGATGTCTGTTGCTAGAGGGAGATAAATAAACATCTTCAGTTACGTCACAGGATAAGTAATAGTCATATTACATGCTCATTGGTCGAGCGCATGAGTGACGTAGCTATCAGTCACTTCATGCGCCGGCCGCCATTAGACGCAGCGTCGTACAAAATAAAATAATCTAGTTTTGTAAACTTACGCGTGAAATGACACATTTTTGTCTTTAACTTTTGGGGTATAATTTTTACATCCTCTGAAAACACACGACGGCATGTTTTCTTTATGTTTTGCACGATATAAATTAAAAACAAACATACGTCGCGTCGCGTCGCGCGACAGGTTGGTGCGTGACTGAGCGCAATGTGGCCAATTGGCTTCATTTCATGTTGCCATTTTAGAGTGCGGACAACGTATCTATAGTTTTATACATCATTGATTGTACAGTCATAGGCCTAAGAATGTAAAAAATCTTCTACTAAGACATGTTTTGAAGTTGCTTTAAATATGCATACTACATCATTCCGTCTCTACTTAATATTTTCAGCATTGTAGGTTCAACAGCATCAACGCTGTGTCGTCGTAATATGATATCATTTTGCCGTCTTTAATATTTATATTACCAGTATTTTTCTGCTTATCGCTCGTAATATTATATCTATTCTAACACATTGGTACTGCTACCGGCTGGCTAAATAGTCAGCAAATAGTTTAAGCGGCGTTCCCCTTATTCCTATGGTTTCTAATTTATTTAGAAGAACAGAAACAGACACCGTGTCCAAGGGCTTGGCTAAGTCAAGGAAGAATCCCAGAGTCTAGTTTCGCTTGCAGAGTTCTTCTGAAATATAATCAGTCAGACTGTGTACCGCATCGGCTGTCGATAGTTTGCTCTAAAACTAAAACTTCCTAACTTATATGTATATAAATATCCTAGCTAATATTATAAATGCGAAAGTAAGTTTGTTACCTTTTCTCGCTTAAATCACTGAACCGATCATCCTAAAATTTTGCATATACGTTGTCATATGTACAGAAACGGACCTTTCATCCCGAAAAAAGCGCTGTGCCGGAGGAAAACAACAATACTGTTCTCGAGGGCCGTCACAAACCGTCTTGCCAAAAGATTTGAAGAGTTTCAGAAACCAGAACAAGGCGGAGTTACCGACATAGCTTGCAAAGTAAGCAAGCTGATCTAATCAATTTATAAAGAAACTAGCTGCGCTCCACGGTTTCACCCGCATAAGTGTTGATCCCGTGAGAATATCGGGATAAAAAATTTCCTATGTGTTAATCCTGGTTATAAACTATCTGTGTGCCAAATTTTATCCAAATCCGTACAGCCGTTTGTGCGTGAAGAAGTAACAAATGTACAAACACACTCACAAACTTTCGCCTATAAAATATTAGTGAAGATGATAATTAACTGATATTGATATCATGCAGATCCCAAGTAATACTTTTCTTTAGTTATAATTATGTTAACTCCCATACTTACTTAATCTCGTTCGCTAAAATAGTGTAGACGAGTGATATAAAAGAGTTACTGCACTTACTTTTCTTCTTCTTCTGAATCTTCCACGGCATGAGTTTCCTGTAAAAAATATTTGAGAATGAAGTATAAACAATCTAATTCAATAAATTGTCCACACAAACGATTGCATTGTCTACGAATAAAGCAGCCGTTTTAAACAAGACTGACTTGTTTGAACATTCCATTTTAGTAAATGGAATGTTCAAACAAGTCAGTCTTGTTTCTTTAAAACACAGTTACTTAGTAGTAACTGTGTTTTAAAGAAAGTTCTATATGAAATCATATCATACCTCTGTTTCGCTCTGCTCATCTTTATGTGACACTGAGGAGTCAGTTTCTCCAAGTAAGTCATCTTTAGCTAAATGTCCAATGCTGTCTCCATTAAGTCCTGGCAGTGTTACTGGAGGCAAATCTAAAATATAAAGTTCTTATTTAGTTACCATGTACTATTAACATAACATACATACATTTTCCCGGTATGAATACCTCCCTACAAGTAAATTGACACAATCGGGGCAAGCTAACTTAGTCCCGTATCCTACGCGGGATTTGCCTGTTTGGCCAGAGGTTTAAATCCCATTCGCGATTTGGGGGTTATTATTACTATTAAAATGATAATAAAACGTACCTTCTTCTTCCAAATGGTCATCTTCGGATGCTTCAGAGCTGCTCACGGGCCGCAGCAAGTCTTCACCTATGTTGGGTGTGGGCTTTGGTCTGTTATTCTTCCTGACAGAGCTTCGACTGCCACTGTTGTTCGTAGGAGTGTCGCGCCGTCGATGCGGTTTGTTTAAATTGTTTAAGTTTGCCAGCCTACGAACATCGTACCTTGTTAGATATTTGCAGGAGAGTAGAATTAGTCACCCCAACTCGTTTGTATTTATAGGTATGACAAAATAATAATATTTTTATGTTCATAAATAATTTTGCAAGTCAACGGCGCGGCGTTCTTTTTAACTTATTCCTCTTCTTTACATGTCGATTCAACTCAAATTTTGTCCGACTAGTGTGTAGCCATTTAATGTAAAAAAAAATCATTAGAGGTGCACTACACACACATCTAGTAAGTTAGCACTCGCCGAGTTAGAAATAATTCAGAATGTTACATGTATTTACCTGACTAAGACCTAGTCATAAAATATCATCTTGTATATTTTTCATCCCTTCATAAGTCTCATTAATGATCCAAGCCTGAATCACTAGCTGACTCACTCACATGGATCTATTTACACACCCAAACTTCTTATCGTCTAGTAGGTAGTAGGTATGAACACCACACAAATTGTATTTCCCTAGTTTGTGATTTTTAAATTCAACATTGCTAATCAAAAATCAGAAGTCATTTACTCAAACTAGGCTGAGAATCCGCACTTTTTGGACGTCAACATTGCATAAGACAGTCCCCAACACGCCGCCCGGCACCACTTCCTAGTGCTTTAGCTGGTAAGAAGACGTGGCGCAACAGACTCCCAAACAGCAGGTATAATAAAACTTTAGAAATTCAAAAGTGCATAACTCATAATGCCAATTTGATATAGAAAAATATTAAATAAATAGCAGTAATATTGAAAACTGTGACGACGGTGCGCAACTGGCGCTCCCGCCGCCTGCATGCTTGAAACCACTCCCCTAGAACGTCGATCGTCGCCCGCGTGAACCACAGGACTGTCACCAACGAAAAAGTCGGCCTAAAGGATATCTAGGACGAAAATTTTATTCTCAATCACAATAATAAATTTAAGTTCCTTCACCCCATTTTATTTTTTAGACAATATTTACCCATCAATTTCTTTGTCACTTGCATCTTGATTGTCAGAATTCTGGCCGCTGCTCCCACTGGGTTTTGCTTTAGAGCGTACCATCTGTAAGTATTTTCATCATATTTATTCAATCTTCATGTTCTGTTAACTACAATTTAGTTCAAATACAAAGTAAAGGTATAAAATATTAAAAATTTATTCAATCATTAGTTTAGCATTGTCTATTTACTTATTAGTTTATACCTCTATTTTGCATTTAGTGCGTAAAATAATGAAAACTACCTTGCATTGCTTGTCTCATTTTTGTGCTAAATTAAAACTCCATATGTTTCAATTGGCATTTAATTGCTAACTACCAATGCACATCAATAATACAGAACAATAAGTATTATCCTTAAACAGATACTTGGGTAGACATGAACATGAAAAACTTAAAACTACAAAAATGCAATTTATGTTACATAGTTTTTAACACTGATAATAATAGAGAATGGTAATAAGTGTACATACTGTTATGACTTATGTACAATGTTGAATTAAACTTATACCTATGTATTTTGAATGTACTTATGACTTATGTCCTAACCTTGCTAACACTGGAATTTGACTGCTCATCTATGGTTCCATCAATCTGGTCAATAGTTCTGCAATCCCTATCTTCAATGTCTGAGTGTGGCTTACTGCTTTTATCTTGAGAGATAGATTCCCGTGAACTAACATCCTGACTGTTTCCCTCATTCAATGAAGAAGAGCTTGAAATACGATATTTTCGTCTAGTATGTTTATGAGTGTGCTTTTGAAAATCCTTATTTGGTTCTTGAGAGTTCTCTTCCTCATTTTCTGAACTAGATGAATAATGTAAAAGACTTTTCTTAGCTTCCCTACTTTTGATGGCATGCTTTCTTTCAAGCTTGCTCATTTTCTTTTTGATTCCCGGTGATTTTGCCTCACTATCAGATGAATCATGCAACAGGGATGATTTAATTTTTTCAGGATCTTGAGTTGATTCACATTGCTCAGTTCTGTCAGACTGATTTTGTGACATGTTTTTTTCTTTATCACTATTAACAGGTTTATCAACATTATCATTTTGATTCTTATCTGAATCATTGATCAATGCACTTTTAACTTGTTTGCCTTTTCCTTTATCACTATCACTAGGTTTATCAACAGTATCACTTTGATTCTTATCTGAATCTGAATCATTGAGCAAAGCATTTTTAATTTTTTCAGCAACTCCTTTTTCTAAATCTTTTTCACTTTCATTAGAAGTAGAATCAATGATTTTATTTGTTACTTCCTTATCATGTCCATCATCATCAGATTCATTTAGGAGAGCATCTTTTATTGCTGCAGTATCTGTTAACTTGTCCTGGTTTATTTCAGTATTTTTTGAAGTTTGTTCCATATCATCAGAATCTGAATCATTAAGAAGTGTATCTTTTACTTTTTTTGCTTCAGAGGTTAAGGCATTATCAATATCCTCTGACCCAGACTCATTAAGTAAGGCGTTTTTAACTTCATCAATATTTTTTTCTAAATTTACTATATCCTTAACCTTTGTTACCTCACAAATGGTTTTGGATCCATGAATTATTTTTTGGAGATTGTGAGTAATCAAAAAGCTTACAGTTAATTGGGGTAATTTACTTATATTTACAGTAAATGGTTTAGGTTTAAATTGCTTAACTTCATTCCTTTTTAGTGCCCTAAATTCATCATCACTTTTGTTTTCCTTTTGTGCATTATTACAATTTGTACTAATTTTCCTAACTCTTCCTTTTTTCATTAAGTGATTTTTTTTTGTGATTTGTTTACCTTTAAATGACACACTTGTTTCTGTATCTAGTATATCAGGTTTAAGTAATTTAGTAATACTGACACATCTTATTATGGGCTTAGAATCATTTCCACTATTAATTGCTTCTTTTGAATTATGACCTGAATCATCGATAGACTTCGAATTATCACAAGTGTCACCTAATTTCCTTTTTTTAATCTTGGGTTCAAGTTCAGTAGTATTCTTTTTGTTTACTTCATTTTCTTTACCAGAAGAGCATAGATTTTTGTTTTGCGCTGTGTTTTCATGTTTGTTTTTTATAGATTCATCACTCTCTGAGCTATCATCAGCAATCCTAATCTTACTGAACTTCTTTCTTATACCGGTTGCTTCTTTCTCTCCTCTTTTAGTTTTCATACTATTTGTTTTATCTTCAACTACCTTTGCTTCATTTGCAAAGCATTCAATAAGTTCAGATACTGCTAAATCTTCCTTAGAACTACTTTCTTGCCTACTTTTACTATGTACATTTGCATTATTCTGTTCATTGGCACCTTGTTCACATGTGGAATTATCATCTTGTGTCTCCAATGAATCAGTAGGAATAGCGTCATTAATTAAATCTGCAGGATTAGAATTTATCGTCACATCTAAAGATTGCCTCCTAACAGTTTTAGTATTGTCAGAAT
The DNA here is from genome assembly GCA_927399505.1 of Luperina testacea. NCBI lineage: Eukaryota > Metazoa > Arthropoda > Insecta > Lepidoptera > Noctuidae > Luperina > Luperina testacea. The sequence continues at coordinate 6,485,253 of OV656768.1, read as the reverse complement.
CCATGCTTTTTTTTCTGGACTCCTCATTCGTACTAGATTTTCCAGATTCACTTACATTAGATTCAACAAGTTTTAAAAACTCGGTTTGTTTATTTTTAGACTTTCCAATGTTCTGATTTGTATCAGAACTGTAAGAGGAGTCCTTTCTTTTTGAACTTCGTCCTGTTTCCTCTTCAGTCTGTTTTTCTGATAGTTTTCTCCTTAGCCGCTTTAGTTTACAATCGTAAAATACAGGATATTTTTCTTGCATAGAAGTAGGCATCTCTTTGGCAAGGACTTTAACACCCGTGAAATGGTCGATTGAAATCTTCTTCGATATTCGCAATTTGAACGACTCATAATCGAAATAATAAAACTTTTTATTGTTATCTTGGCTTTTCCTTTCGATCGTTTTCCCGCCATTATCTGGATGTGCTTGAGCCGCGTTAACTATGGCTAGTACTTTCCGAACGCCGGTTTCTACATTCTCAAGTGATTTTTTTGACAATTCACAAATGAGAAGCACCTTTTTCGCAGCTTTATGAACAGCGTGTGCATTTCTTAATTTATTCTTACTTATTCTCTTCTCTTTCAAGTTCTCAGATCGAGATCGCAAATTTGATCCAAGTTTAGACAAATATTCCATTGCTTCACATAATACATCACAAACGGGCACCTCGGCAGCCATTTCACGTATCCGCCTTAGTGTTAGTTATTTAGCGCACTTAGGTTCTATACGAGTAACGCAAATGTCTTATTTTGATGATGAATTTTAACAGCTTGGGAGTTTCTTCGTTAATAATACAGTTCGATCATTGAATTTTGATGTGAAATATTGAGATTTTTATAAAAACAATTCGCGTTTTTCGAAAACCAAATAAAAAACCATAGACTAAAAAGCGTTCCATTTCCGTACTTTTTTTCTTTGTTTGGTGCAAATTGTCAGTCCACCTCTATTTTCAAATATTTTTATATGATACACCCAAATTTTGAACTAGTAAAATGTTTTGTTAGACTTTCATCTTGAGGTCACTAAACTTACACCACCTACTATCTTGGATAGGGGAGATATTCTATCGATTGCAAAATACTCGTACTTGAAATGGAACGTAGTGCTTCCTCATGACCTATTCAACTCGGTCGGGTAATAGTTACTATACATAAATATAACATACAAAATAGCGGCAAATAGGTATATATATGAACTATAACTTATGCAGCGCTGTATGAATAATTATTCACAATCCGGTAACATTCATATATCTATTTTAGAACAGAATGGCACTATTTGAATCCCTATTTTCCTATTGTCACTAAGGTGAAACCTATGCTTTACAAAAAAAAAATAGAGGTACCAATTTTTTGTACTCACCTTTCATGTAAATGGCTGAACTTGTGTTTTACGGACACCTACAAAGCAATTAGACTTAACTATGATTGAAAAACATTATAACATGTTGTATTATAGATTACACAGTAAAATTATACACATATTCCACTTCCAGACCGAAAAATCGGCAATATAGGCAAGGTAGGTAAACTATCCAAAACAGTCGTGAAAAAGAACCATAGACACTAGAGGAGACGCAATGTACCACGGAAGTAAAGAATGTCTGTGTAACGATCCATCCATCATCAGTTTTTTCGGTTGATGAATAAATAATACTCCGTATTTAGGGAAACTGAATTGTATCATGGTGATAGTTAGTCATACTTATATTGTTTCTCTTACAGTATAAAAATAAACAAATATTTTGAAATAATAAGAAACGCAGATAAGGAATTCGTATCGATACTTGTAACATAACATCATTAAATAATCGACTTTGTGACTAAACCCACTAACATCCTATTGAAAGTATGAGTATGATATATTTGCACTGGATTTCTGGGTGCTCTGTATAAATAAATTATGGCTTCCACGTATCTGGTTAGTAAATAAAAAAAATGTTAAGTACAAAATATGAGAATTTGACTGAGCTAGATCGAGCCCATTCAATAATAAATGGAGGCTTCATATAAGCTCTTATGTTTTTGGAATTTATTAAAACGAGATGCGTAGATGGCGCCACAGCACAATCAGTAAACATAAATAGAACGTTGGCATGGTTTCTGGTTTTGAAAAATAAATATTGTACTGAAGGTACTGAAGTCTTTCCAAAGGATCATTTACATAATCCGAAAATGATTCAAATGATAATGATTGCGTATTCAACCAATTATAACACAAGTTTAATCTTAGCTTGGGTGCTAGTGGAGTACCTAATCAGTAATATGCAATTTTAAAAGAATATTGTCATCAATGATATTTTAGTAAAATATCATTGATTGTCATAGAATTAACTTATTGCCATAGGCAAATTGTAAAATTGGAAATATATTTATTATTATTAAAGAAGAACAAGAAGCTGCTGTTCCTGTTTCTAAGAAGGATGCTGACATTCCAGGAGTTAGTAGTTCCACTACTCAACCAGAGGTGCCAAGGATTGCTGGTCCTGTTGCAGGGTTCCGGTGGCTAGTTCGAATGAAGAAGAATCTGGAAGTGCATCTAGTTCAGCGAGGGCTAGTTCACTGACGAGATCGGATTCTGGAGAGAATTTTTATGACTCTTTTGACGTAGACAATCCTACGGTAGATTTGCAAAGTGCAAGACGTTACAGTCTCACAAACTTATCTGGCCCGGTGAGGGAGTCGCTGATATCGCATTTGGTGTCGCCAGGAAAAATAAATTTTACAATAAAGTGGGAAAGCAAGTCGATGTAACAAAAACATTTTGGTCCAAATCTTGAAAACTACTGAACCGATTTTTCAATCCGATTAATAGTTTCGGAGAAATACGTGGACTAACATACACATACATACATACCTATAAAAATATGCATATTTGTTTGGAAGCCGTAATAGACTATTATAATTATGTAAATATATTGCAATTCCAATAATATTACATAAGTAGGTACATAATACGTGTCAAATTGATAACCTCCTTTTTTGAAGATGGTTAAAAGTTAAAACTATGAAATTATGCACATACTACCTACGTAACACCTGGCGATTTGAAAGAATGTAGGTAATATGTTAATTAGGTACCTAAAAAACAAAAACAAGCATATTCCTCGAAAATATCTATATTTTAACACAATAATTATGATCATCTACATAAAATGTCTGGCGAGTGTTCTCTAACGGGAATACTCCAGGTATTCCCGAGCCACCTGATTCATCAGTCACTTCATCATCAGAGTCACTACTTTCACTTTCACTGTCGTTAGTTTCTCTTTTTGCCACCGGGCCAGATAAGTTTGTGGCACTATACCCTGCTCGAAATAGGGTTCCGAAATGTGAAAAAGACATGGTATATAATTTCCATGTGTCAGAAGATCTTGAACCTATTCTGTTACGGATGCTATAGAGCGTTCTGACAAGAAGTTTTGGGTGGAAGCAATGGAGGACGAGTTTAATTCCTTGAAGGTGAATGGAACCTGGGAATTAGTTGGTCGACCGTTAGACGCTAATGTTGCTAACAAAGACCCATTTTGTTTTAACAACGTTAGCGTCAAGTTAAAGAATGGAGAGGATGGCAGCACCCAGTGCCATTAGGCCCGGCTGGTTGCTAAGGGTTATTCGCAAAAACCTGGTAAAGACTATTTTAAAACATTTGCACAAGTCAAGATGTCGTCGATTCGTCTTCTACTAGCACTGGCAGTTGAGAAGAACCTGAGCGTTCATCATATTGACGTTACCACCGCTTTTCTAAATGGAGATTTGCGTGAAGACATTAACATGGAACAGTCGCAATCTTTTTTTGGTGATGGTATACCGAAAATGACGAAAAGTAGCGTAAATGCGGAATTGCGGTTATTTAGAGTATAGTGTATAGGTATAATAAAGCATAAGAAATATATTCAATATTTTTGTTGATTTAAGAAATTTCATTGAATTAGTTGTATATTTTTTTCCGTTTCCATGAAGGTATATTTTTGACAATTTTGGTGCTAAATGTGGCAGATTTTTTGCCCAGTCTGTCGCAGATTCGCTATTTATAAGATGGTCACACTGGTTGTCTTGTCAGTGTCACTGTCAAGTCAATCACTATTGCAATTTTTTTTAGTGCTGTCAGGTTGTGTAATATAAATAATAATGAATGCTCTAAGGAGGAATACGTTAAGAGCTTTAACTAGATATTACAGCGAAGTTGCCGGGGGTGCTAAGAGTACGCCCCCACCACCTGCGCAGGCCAGTCAAACAATCCCCGAGGTTCCTGGACTGAGCAGCAATGTAATCCAGCCAGCGGTTCAACCCGTAGGTCCTGGCGTTGACCCTAAAAAGACCGGTGCCTACAAAGTCCCTGAATACTTTCAATACGATAATATGAGTTTCTTCGAAGCTGAAATTGAAATGGCGAGCTTTAGATGCCCTCAACCATCTGCTCTCAAAAAGTAATGTTTGCTGAATATTGTCTTTTGTTATAGTTCATTTAATAAATTATTAGAGAAGGTTAAACATTGTTTTATTTCTACATTATGTTTTAGCACTTGTGTTATCATCGTCATCTACAGCCCACCACCTTCACCCAATGTGTAATACATAGTCCTCTCTTTTCTTGTGTCGATCGCCACGCTCCTGTGCCAGCCTATGCATGTTGACTGATGCATTTAGATTGATCAAGTTCTCTTGGCAGATTCAGATGACCCAAAAGCCCTAATGATTATTATGGCTGGTATATAAATTCTCCAACTGGGCTGTTTGCGATACCCATCCATAACACTCTCTGATTGACTCAGGCACTCCTGCCACTGCAAAGGGTTATGTGATATTGTTTACAAGGACAAGTTTCCATTATGATTAGTTCATTTAAAATATTAAATGCACTTCCTTTAAGATGTTGATGTCATATAATTATCAGCAACAGAGATTAGGTAGATTCATGTTTAATATATACAATTATAATTTACTTTGTGAACGACACAAAAAGAGAAATTATCCTCATATTTTTATAAACTTCCTGCCTTTGTCTATAAAATAGGGTTGATGCAGATCTTTTATTTCAGACTGTTAAAGAATGCACATTTCTGCCTGGCTCTGTTCCAATACCTTATATTACTAATGGCACAACATAATTATAATAATTGAATACCTACATAACATTATAATTATTTCTCTTATGAAAAATAAGGACAGGAATAATTCCACCAGTGTAGTGTGGTTTATAAATGTACAAAAATATTTTGTTTGTTCAACTATAATCATAATGTATTATATCGTCGTTGCGCGTGCAAAAGTCGCTGCCTATGTGTTTTGGTATATGAATTATAACACTTATAACACATAGCGACTTTTGCACGCGCAACGACGATTTTTTTTTAACTATGGCATCTCGTTGACCTTGAGAGGTCGTGACTACTTAACCGGACTATCCTGTGGCTGCCTTGAGAGAACTCAAAGCCTCCAGCCAGGGGCTTATATCAACTAAGTATACTAAGCGACATAGAATAATAATTAAGCGACTACACGCTAAGAGCACCCCCTGTGGGGTACGAACCTCGGCTTAGGGCGTCGCTGGGGAGAGGGCAGCAAGTTGAGACAGGCTGGATCGATTTTTGATTATTTACGAGCGAATGGGTCGGCTTTTCCTAATTCACTACTCTGAGAAGAAAAGCCGAAACAAACTCACACAACAAACAAACACAGTCGGGAATTTAAATCTACAGGCTCAGCTGCGGCGCGGGCTGGCACTACATCGAGCAAGGGTCGGTGGGGGGCATTTACTTGGGGACGTCGCGCGGGACCTCGTCGGCGAGGCCGTAGGTCGATTTTGTGTGTCTGTTTTTCCTAAGCGTGCTGGTTGCTCTCTTGGAGGAGGGTTATGAGGTCATCTGGGTCGGTGAGAACGTGCCTTGTGGACGGCGGCATTTACTGATTTGGGAGGGAGTGTACCTGGCGGCCTCGACAACCAGAGGGTTTCGATGATTGGCGGCGGTATCAAAGAAGCGCTTGGAAAGGCGCTTCATGAATAGGTGGATAGTGGGGATTTTGAGATCAACATGGAGGATCTCATTTCGGACGAACCCAGGGGATCCCGTAGCCTTTCGGAGGACACGGTTCTGAAGAGTCTGCAAGTGCATTCTATGGATGTGGTGGGGCTTTGCGTGAGCAAAGAATACGCAGGCATAGGTCATAATTGGCCGAATGCACGCTGTGTAAATGCGCAATTTGCACTTTAGTGACAATTTGCTGCGTGCATTGAGCATCGAATGGAGGCTACCGAGAGCGAAGGCAGCGCGCGAGCGAGCCGCCTTTATGTGCTCTGCGAAGGAGAGGTGCCTGTCGACGATAACACCGAGGTATTTGGCTTGCTTCTCCCAAGGGATCGGCTTGCCGAACATGGTGATAGGTCGGAGAGGGGGGGTGGGTTTGAGTCGTGGTTTTGAATAGAGAACCGCTTGACTTTTGTCAGGGTTGACTTCTATGCAACGACGATATCAAAATGAAAGTAATTATAATATTATGATGTACTTACCTTAGATATATTGCCATAAGAATTGTCAGAAGCCCAAGTCTGACAACCAGTCTTACCAAGCGTTATACCTATTGTTTGTTACCCAATAACTGGGTGGGTTGTGGAGGTCAGACAGGCAGTTGATCCTTGTGAAGCTACATCCGGTTAGACGCGAAGCTAACCCCGATCAGGCCACGGCTAGGCGCACACCGCTTTTTATTTGACAGGCTCGTTGTCGGGCCCATTCAGATTTCAGTGGGATGCCGCGCGCTGGCCGTGTGGCACGTAGGGTATATACAACTATGAAGGTATACTATAGTTGTCTGTCTAAAGTAAAATTGCGCAGTGCTGCACACCCCTACCTTATTTTACTTTACAGACTTTATTTCAATGATATTTGATTTCAGAGTGAATTTGTCTATTGAAAAAGCTATAAGTAAAAATGTTTGGTTGTAGCGTAAACTGAACTTTATTGTGTAGAATTTAAAATTATTTTTCCATAAATTCATATTTGTTTACACTTGTGGCATATATCTCGCGAATGCAAATTAGTTGGGAAAAGGCTTGGTAGATTTATTGTAGCCAGTATACTATTGTAGTCCTTGATTGATTGTATAGATTGAATGAATCCACTATACTTACTACCTTATGTAGGTACTTAATTCTTTTATCAAGAACTCCACTGCTACTCAATTCAGCACTCAAGATAAAATAATGAAAAGTGATAGTAGAAATAAGGTAGGTATGTACTTACTATAAAATAAAAAGAACATGAAATTTTGTAGTTGTTTTATTTCATCCAATAGATTCCCATACACGCTATAAACCTACAACTAAATAACGTAAAATGCAATAATAATACATTTTAACTGGCTGACTTTATACATAATATTATTTGTAATGCTCGTGGTACCTACATAGACAAATGCACTAAACAAGGACTGAAGCAACGCCACCTATAAGTACAGCAGCATCAACATCTGTAAGAGTGGTAGCAGGCTCCAGGCTTTCAGCATACACACTCTCAGCCTCGTGTTACTTCTTCTTTGTAAGCTTCTCAGACAAGTCATCAAAGGTAGGGTCCTGAAGGTTGATCATCAAGCTATTACCAGGAAGGAATACACGGTTTTGAGATTGAGCAATCATCCTAGAGATGCTTTGAGCAGCACGGATCTTACGCAGCTTCAAATAACCAGGGTTCATTCCCATAGCTTTTCCCAACATTTCAGCGGCTTCAGCTTCACCCTCAGCCTGTACAATTTTCTGCTGACGCTCCTGCTTGGCTCTTTCAACCACGAAAGCAGCACGCTGAGCTTCCTGTTGGGCTACCTGCTTAGCCTCAACAGCAGCAGTGTATTCCTTGCCAAAACTTAATTCAGTCAGGGACACATCATCCAAAATAATATTGAAATCAGCTGCACGCTCCACCAGCTCTCTTCTGATCAAAAGTGAGACCTGTTGACGCTGAGTAATCAATTGAGATGCATTAAATTTTGCAACTACGGATTTCAGTACTTCGTTGCAAATTGATGGCAATACTTTTTCATCATAATCAGTGCCAAGCTGTCTGTACATAGTGGGGAGTGACATCGCATCGGGGCGGGAGAGTACTCTCAAAGAAATGTTAACCATTTGTAAATCCTTAGATCCAGTGGGTGAAGAAATCTTGCGAGGTCTTGACCTGATGTCGTAAATGATGGGGTACTGAAACCAAGGTATACGGAAGTGCAAACCTTCACTCATGACGTGTTGCTGTATACCTCCTATTCTGTTGAACATGATGGCACGGTGACCACCTTCGACGGTAAATAAGGATTGCGATACCCCATAAGCTGCCGCACCTAAAGCAGCAACCACTTTCAGACCGATGTTGAGGCCAGGGGGTCCACCCTTGGCGAATTTGCCCGCCATATCGTTAAGCTTACTTTGAGCCATGTTTATTACGTTCCAACAAGTATAATATTATTAAATTTCAATACTTTCCGACAAAAAATTCTAACCTAAAACAGCAGGCCGAAATCGAACAATTTTATTGTGCAATGGCCATGACCATAGACAAAAAGAAACAACAGATTTAAAAAGTATTTTTGGTTTTCTAAATTTTTTACTTTACTTACTCATTACTTTTTTTACTTACTTTTACTTCTTCACTGGGCATAATCGAATTTTTAGGCGATTAATAATGTACAGACCATCAGCAATCATTTTTATTTTCTTGACATGAAAATGACGTTTAATTTTTGTATCTGTAATTTAGAAATTTAGCTGAAAGCAAAATGTCTGTTTTCGTAAATTTCGTCTAAAATATTTACCTGTAATGAAAAGCGTCTTTGTTCTTTTGTAATTCAGTTCCATTGATAAAAGTTTAAACGTTGTTTATATATTGATAAATTAGAAAGAATATCGTGATCGCCTAACTATGGATTCGTGTATTGGAGTTGAACAGGATTTGGACAAAGCTTTAACAAAATTTAACTCTCTAAATGATCACACAAATACAGTTCTACAGGATATAATAGACCAAGTTGAAGAACTGCGAAAAGAAACTGCAAAACGTAAGTGATTCGTTGTTCCCCCTCTACGTGCACTCTTTGTTCACCTGGGTGTCCTGCCAGGACCATGACAAGCCGAATTTCCTTTATTTACCAATGCCAATTTCTTAGCTTTACCGGTCAGTGGTTCGTCTTAGGGGTGGAAATGTAAGAAACTATAGTAATAAGAATGATAAATAAGTTATATTGTTACATGCCAGTTTGCAGATGTTTTTACCTTTCACTTCTCAACAAGACATGTAATAATAATAGTAATAAAAATAATAAAACTACTTCTCAGTTTTGTAGATATCAGCCCTTACTCTTTCTCAAGTTCTTATCTAAACTCAGCAGTAAACAAGCCATTCATAACAAGTGTTTATACAAATGGGTCTGTGAGTACCTTATATTTTTGATAACATTGCCACACATGCAAATAAAAGATTGTTTTTAGTGTCCGACCGAAACAGGTTTTTCAGCCGAAACCGAACTTTCGGCCTTGCTCTTAGTTTCGGCCGAAACCGAAACCGAAACTTACTTAAACATATTTAAAATTTCTATCGTATACAGAAATCTGGTGTGTTTTTTACACATTTATTTGAATATACAATGTATATTATACATACAGACAGTTGAATACTTACCTAATCATTTATGTGCAAAACACAACCTCTCAACTACAACAACAACCAACTCCATGCGATTAACGATGGACGGCGGCGAACTGGGTCGGCGACGCGACGAGCGAGCACGAGCTAGCCGCGAAGTTCGCCGAACGATGCACTATAATTCATGAACACTCCAGTTTCGGCGCGGCCGAAAGTTTCCGAGAAACCGAAACTAGATTCCTTGGCCGAAACCGAAACCAAACTTTCGTTTGGTCACTAATTGTTTTAAAATGATGGAATTTTGGAGTTTGGGTCATAGAGTAGTATAAGTTCCTCTATAGAGAGTAGCAGAGCCTTTGACCCTTGAGTTTGTTTCGCCATTTCTTCTCAGGGGTACAGAACTGTTTTTTTAATGTCAGTTATTTAGCAAAATATTTGTTCAAAATTAAAAAAACTGAAGTGTTAATCGACTTTTGTTGCTGACCGTACAGCATGTAATTTGGCAAGGTATTCGCGTAGTGGGTGTATGTTTGCAAATATATCTATGGTTGTTGCCAATATTGCCATAATTTATTCTTAAAGTCACGTCTGTTTAGAAGAAAGTTAAAGAAAGGAAAAACGCTTTTAAAAACTTGCCAAGTGATATACCTGCCACTATAGTCAGATAGAAAATGTTGAATCCATCTAGCTTATTTTTTTAAAATATGACATGTAAAAGTGATTCTGATAGCCTATTTACAGAATAAACAATTTTATTAATTTCTTGCTAATGGCAAAATAATATGTTTTAACACTGAGACACTAACAATAAAACTTCTATTGTGTCTTGTTGAGTATTCTTCAACCGATTAATGATATTTACTTTTCTTTATTATTTTCAGAGCCTGAGAACACATCATTATCGCCAGCACAGGCAATGGTGGTGAGTGACTTGGCAACACTAGTCAAACAGACTGTGTTTCAAATGTCAACAGGTAAATATTGCAACACTTCTACTGTAATTAGAATTACATTCACAAAAAACCGACTTCCGAAATTAAAGTTATTTTTCACTTTGTAGTGTTCTTTTGGAAGTTGGTTGTTTTTTTTTATATAGAAAATATGCATGAAGGGATAGTATATTAAAGGAAATAAATATGACATAATCAAATATACAATATTTAGATTTCTTAAAGGAAAAAGAAAATAAAATTTAAAAAAATATGTATGTACGTACAAGTACATATTAATTTAATACCAAAATCACTCAGAGTTACGAGCGTGTGGCGACAAACAGCCAGTCTGAGATATTTCAATCAATAATAATATTAACTTCTTGATTTGACCACACCACACCCAGTAAAACTTGATGGAAAGTCTTGTCCAATTTTCATTTATATTACTAAATCCCAAGTAAGAGCTAATTCGTCTTCTGATTCCACAGAACATAGGGAACTTCATGCAACAGTGTCCCGAGTAGGCAAGTCTATTGACAGGCACTTTATTGCTGATTATGCGTCTGTGGCGCCTAAAGCTGAATCCTTCTGTAATGACGTCAACAGGCCGATCATGGAGCAGGCCATAGCTCAACATTTGTATAGACAGGTAAGAAAATAGTAACTTAATAATTCCAATTTTCTGGGTATTAAGCAGAATTAATTAAAATCAAAATATTTTATTTCACATAAACCTACAAGGGCACTTATGAAACGTCAGAAACTAGGTGCACGGTTCCAATTGGTCGTTTCCTATGAAGAAGAGCCGGCAAGAAACTCCACTCCACTACACACTCCAATCAACTAAACTTAATCTGAATGAATGTAGTTTAACATAGTATCATGTTAATCTATACTATATGCATAGTTGTATACTAAGTATACAACTATGCATATAGTATAATAGCCGCACGGGTCGATTGATCAGGTTAAGCTACGCTTGCCACGGTTGGTCCGTGGATGGATGGGTGCCCATCTTTACACATCAAGACTTCTCCGTGCCTCGGAAAGCACGTCAAGCCGTTGGTCCCGGCTGTCATTCGTGGATCTTTGATAGTCGTTACGTGTCGTCGGAGCCCGACAGTCTGACAACCAGTCATACCAAGGGGTATTGTATTACCTACTAATTGGGTTGTGTAGGTTAGATAGGCAGTCGCTCCATGTAATACTGGTTAATACCAGTACCATCATAATCTGTCTAGCTTCCAGTCTAACCAGATGCAGCTGAATAGCTGCATCTGGTGAACTGGCTGGACCAATTTTGATAAAATTTGGTATGGAGGTAGTTGACACCCTGGATTAACATATAGGCTTTTTATCCCGATATTCCCACAGGATCGAAACTTAGGCGGGTGAAACCGCGGGGCGCAGCTAGTTAGAAATAAATACAATAGTATCCTGTTCATGAGACACAACTAATTAATAAATGTCTGCAAAAAGGTCCTAATTCTAGTTTTCCTTATTTTGTTATTATGTTGCCTAGACTGTTTATAATTTATATATGATTATGTATCATCAGTTCACCACTCACCATGCTGAGTATTCGGTATTACACGGCCGATTTCGGTAGCCACCAGACAATGAAACAGAAAAATTGATTGACTATTTATCAATTAGAATAGAATACTCTTTAAGTCTTCCCTTCTTCTCTTTCTTTCTCCTTTTTTTTCTCTTTTTCGTTTCTTTCCCTCTTTCTTCAATTATAATGAATAATAACGGGAATTCACTGGATGTGGCAATTCAGGGCCAGTTGATGTGGAGACGCTTGGTATACCTACCGGCCAAAGCTTTAGTATCATAATCCACAGGGCCTAGAAGATGTAGGGGACGCATTCGTATCAGAAGCAAAGATTACGGGCGTTGAACGTACATGTACGTTCGCGTTGCTGCAACGTTGCGCGGCGGCGTTGGCCGAAGGAGACCCGAGCGCTGCCCTGCACTGGGCCGAACGTCGTGCGCATGAGTTGCATAACTCGCCCCTTCCTTTCACCTTGCATAGAATGCAGGCCCTAAAGGTATGTTTAACAAATTCACTATAATAATGTACCTACTATACGGGTCTTACTTGATTCACGGGTTGAAATTCACAGACAATCAGTCCCCTGGCCGCTGTAATATTTATTTGTTTCAAAAGTGCACGCAATGTATTGAATTTGAGTGTTTGATGATTGGTATGTTTGACATGTCTCCTATTTTTTTGTATCTTCTATAATTTATATTTGTATTTCAGTGTGTTATATTTTTATGCCACTTTCTGTGGCAGGAGACAGGACACTCTTTATAATTTGTAACACCTTGTAACCATCATCATCATTCTCTGGCCGTTATCCTAATTTAAAAGTGGTCGGAGAAAACTAATCTCGGTCTTTTGAAAGGCTAACGATACATCTACGTTGCCTGATGTTTCCCTGTAAACACCATATTTTCCACCTACAGCTGGCACGCGAGAAGGGCGTAGGTGCAGCCATAGAGTACGCTCGTCGCCAGTTCCCGATGCACGCGATGCGGCACGAGCGCGCGCTGCAGGCGGCCGTGTGCGCGCTGGCGTGGTGCACGCCGGGGGCCGGGCCCGCGCCGCCCATCTACCAGCATCTACTGGACCCGAAGGCGCTGGGTCAGTTGTAACATAACTACTTACAATGCGTGCCACGAAAGATGAGACTTGACACACCACGTGGTTTGACATGCGCAGTACACGATTTTAGGTATCTTTAGCGGTATGGAGTGCGGGACGGGACCGGACGTCATAGGGGCGCCGGAAAGAGCGGGGGAGGCGGGGTCTCATCTTTCGTGGCACGCATCGTACATAGCACTGCAGACCATGACCCACCTTTCATCTTGCACCACATGCTCTGTCACTTGTTATATACGGGAGGATCTAATGTCTGCGTCAGCGGATGGTGTTAGCGCTGCTTAGTACTGAGCCAAACAAAAAGTTTAACATTCTTTTCAAACAATATTTGCCATCGTGCTAAGAAGAAGAGAGCACTGCAGAGCACAGGAAAGTAATGTTTACTTATTATTACAATGCCGTTTGTTGTCCCTAAATAAATAAATAAAATAAGACAAATTACAGGCAAATTGCGAAAAAAATCCTTGTGAAGATTTCTCACCGGGATTATTTTTATTAAATTCGGATTCGTTTTAGAAATAATGTACTAAAACCATTGGGAAATCGTGTGCGAAAAAACAGATACCGACTGTCGAAAATCAGTTTTTGCAGATATTTTTGAAAGACTTTTTGTAAATTTTTGGCCATTACAGCATTACGTATCTAATTCTGCACAAACAAGCCCTATACAATATTCACGTGGGACCAATAGTTATTGCGATATTATGGCCTTCTTCTTAGAGTGTCGATAGCAATCTAAATGGACACGGCCTAGAATTCGGCTACTTGTTTGGGCGCCATCAACAGCGTCTACTAGTTCCTGTAACGTGCAGCTGACAGGACATGCAGGACACGATATTAAGTGTCCCATCGTTTGTGGAACAGCATAATTATGGCCTTAACAAACCAACATCGTTTTCCCAGGTGCTGAAGCAGCAGAGTTATTCATAAAGGAGGCGTGTGCATTACTCCGCTTGGCCCCACTATCCCCTCTCGCTGGCGGAGTGTTAGCAGGAGCTCGTGTGTTACCTGCACTACACGATATCAGGGCTAAGATGACGCACCCGCACGTCATCGCTGCCTGGTCTGATGATGAGCTGCCTTTCGAGGTAAGTTATCCGTTTCATTAATAAAGATTCTTTAGTTGCCATTTCAGTGCAGGGAACTCAGGTTATTAGGATTACATGACATCACAACAACACACCAATTAATACATCATATTGAGCAGGCATTTGGATATCATAAGGCAGGCAGTAACTGCCATAAGTCAAAAAAAAAAACATTATGGAGCGGGGCTTACAAATGCTGTTTACTTACAAGTCATACACCCAATTTCTGAATTGAAAATTTGAAGCTGATGAAAACTTGCCAAACTTCACTTTACCCTTACTTACGTTGATTCCTTTACGTTTTTCCAAAACTATATTGAATTTCGCGGACTTTCACCTTAAGTAATGCCAAAGTGCAGTTTAAATTCAGAAACCGAGTGTGTCTGTTTCTGTTTCATCTTCCACCCCCTTCGTTTCAGTATTTTTATACCATTGTATGTACATCGAAAATCTTCTGATCAATAATGTTATGAATCAGGTGGACCTAGGCGAGGACGGCGGCGGCTACCACTCGGTGTTCGCGTGCCCTATCTTGCGCCAACAGGCGTCGGAACAGAACCCGCCCATGAGACTCCTCTGTGGACATGTCATCTCCAGAGATGCTCTTAACAAACTCGCAATGGGTGCCAAGTGAGTACATAATAACTATAACTCACAGCATTTATTTCAATCTGAAGCAGACTTAGGCGGGCCGCACCGCATTGTAAAAATCCTCTTCGATCACTTTCTATGAATCAACGTCACACAACAGGCGCGCCTCACCGCATCTTTTTGTATGAAAATGTGTTGCGCTGCGTCCCGTTGCGGCTGTAATGTACGCTTACTCTGTCAGTTGGTCATAAAGTTAGAGCTAGTTAGCTACTATACGTAAAAGTAATAACTACTATTTATAAGTAAATTGAATACAAATACAACAGTGTAAGGAGCTAACACATTAGCTGCTATTCAACCAATCTAAATATTCTTATGCCAAATTCAGAGCCTTATTCGCTAGGTTAATTTTATAACCTCAATTTTCGTCGATCATGAAATTGCTATTTAACTTTTTGACCGCCACAGTCATGTATAGATGACAAACCAAAATGTGCCCAGCACGCCACGGTTCGACAACATGACAGGCTGACGCCGAGGGCACGTTTTTGATTTTTTGACGTGTGACGGTCAAAAGGTTAATAATGTTATTTAAGGGGGAAGCGCTAAGGTAGCCCGCGAAATTCAAATTTTCTTACGTTTTTTGCAATTTGCTGGTCAGCATTAAGTTGTACGTTGATTAGTATATAAATCGCGGCCGTAAGAAATATGTGTTTACAGAATTATAATCATTAAAGTCATCAACACAACTCTCTAAGACCACGTAAGTCCAAAGAATGATGATTTCATGAAACAGTTATTCTTGAGACTTACGTGGTCTTAGAGAGTTGTGTTGATGACTTTAATGATTATAATTCTTTAAACACGTATTTCTTACGGCCGCGATTCATATATTAATCAACGTACAACTTAATACTGACCAGCAAATTCCAAAAAACCTAAAAAAAATTGAATTTCGCGGGCTACCCTGGCGCTTTCGCCTTAAACAATAATTCTTGGAAAACGTGGCGAGATATCAAGTTGAAACCTTTTAAATACAGATGAAAGTTTTAATAATTCCCATTACTAAGTAATTGATGAGCGTAAGAAGTTAAGGCGCTACCTCGAAAATCTTAAAATCCTCGAAAACCTACTGAGCGAACGAATGTGATGAAAACAAAAGAAACGCAAAAGATTCATTCGCGTGCATGTCGGTAATAAATTAGATTTCACGGGTTTTAATTTTTTGCACGGAACCCTTATTCTTTTTCAAAATAAAAGTAACTTAGGAGTAACTTAGGCTAAGTTACTCCTTATAACATCAGCTATCTGCCACTGAAAGTCCCGTCAATCTGTCCAGCCGTCTCAGAGATTAGCCGGAACAAACAGACAGACATTTTTTTAAATTGTTTTTTTGTTAAGTATAAGCACTGTTTGTCTCTGCATCACCCAAAGGTTGACTGGTAGAAAATGCCTATGGCATTAAATCCGCCTCTGTACATTTATGTGCTTGAAGTATTTAATAAATAAATAAATTATACTTTCATATGCATTTACTAATGAGCTGTTATTCTTACATTACAAAGCAGACACTTCAATTTTATTTATTTGTATAGATTTGTCGTTAATTGAAGCCTACTAAAGTCAAGTTTTCTTTTCAATTTTCAGATTGAAATGTCCCTACTGCCCAATGGAGCAGTCGCCGGCCGAAGCTCGACAGATTTATTTCTCGTGAACAGTTATGTAGCACTAGAGACCGTTGTTTTTACTTGAAATAATTTCCACAGGTAGCAAAAGGGAACGAACTTGCCACGGTTAAGCTGTGTTGACACTATACGAGTATTCACGATTAGAAATAAATAGTATAGATAATTTGTATTTGAAGATCCGATTAGTCATTCAGGGTCCCAATCCTGTATGGTAATTATTATTCCCAGCGCAATCTTACCACGTGCAAACCACGTACGGTTGTCATGCATATTTTGACAATTTAAACAAGCCAACTTCGCGTTCATTTCGTGCGGTTTCATTGTGTCATAGAGAATACGTTATTAGCAGAAGTCGTGATTAGCTACGGAATGAGGGATTTTCTTTTTATTTTTAACTCTTTCCTAGTCGCTGGATAGATGGCGCTGAACTTGGTAAGTTACTGCAAGGAACGGAACGTCACGTCATTTTTTAATTATTTCACTTGGATGTAATTTTGAGAACGAAACGTACATAAAAAAGTAATTAATTAATTAACTGCGAAGTAATTAGTTAACTTCGTTTTGGCTTTGGCACCTAGTAACGTAGTCAGTTCAACGCCATCTACAGAGTTCTTGGTAACTGTTTTATTTTAATACTCAATAAAAAAAACTCATTGAAGTGGTTTCGAAGTAAGGAATCATTAAGTGGTCAAAGTGAATTAAGGCCCAGATGGTTCTCACTTGTATGGTGTCAACGTAGCTTTAGAATTTGATATTATTACATTATGTCTAGATTGTATAGAATGTGTGAACGTGTCCAAAAATATTACTAAACAATCGTTATCACTAGCTAACGCGGTGTCTAGACATAAAAAAAATAATCAAAAGATTCAGATATAACATTGCGGGACTGAAAAATAACATTTGATAAATATTCTGTTCAAGTACGTTATGAAACATGACAGAAGCTTTAGGCTTTAATTTTTTTTTAAATATGACCAGAGGCCAAAAAAAAAAAACAAAATTTAATGTTGCAACATGCAAATTTTACAAAACATGGCAGCATAAAAAATATTAACAGTGAAGAATGTCATTGATTCAAATATTTTTTAGATGATGTATGAATGGTTAAGAAGAATTCATTTTATTGAAGTTATATGCAATACAGCCGAATTAGCTCTGAAGACTTATAAATGGAGGAAAAATTATCTTTCTGAGCACTCCGTTAGTTTAATTTTAAACATAAAATATAACAGACCTTTAGCAGTTATTCAGTGCATCTGATTTTCTAACAGTAGGTACTTGTGAAAAGTTAAACATCTGAAGCCTGGTAAGTTAAAATTGGTTTCAAATCGAAATAGTCAAAGGAGCATTTTCCTATTTTACGGTGATGAGTCTGATATAGCGAATGTTGGAAATACTATTCTAATAGATGTTAAATAAGGTAGACAACATTATATTGTAATTTTAAGACAAATATTATTATTGTATGTTAACGTACTGACTGGTTGTAGAGCCATGCTTTTGTTCTTTTTTTGTAATAAAATGAATTCAGTATTCAATTCTTATTGTTTTATTTTGAAGCGTACAAAAATAGATGTCAGTCTGACCTTGTTGCATTTACTTATTTTAAAAACAATATGAAAAAATAGCCACAAATAGAACAAAAAAGGTAAAAATTATGAAAAAACCCACGACGCGACGGTTAAATGTAATTGGAAAAGGATAAAATAATTTAAAAATCCCCGACTTAAAGAATTTATGTAACGAGACTAAAACAGATAAATTCATATGGAAGTCGGGGGACCGTTCTGTGGAACACCTTCAATTCTAAGAGGTCCCCCGACTGATGTACCAGTCATCACTCCACTTTCCTCATCAATCTATGGCATTGATCAGACAAAAAATAATATTCAAGTTTTTAGTTTTCATTTCCTCATTCCCTTTCAATATAGTGTACAGTCAAGCTCTTTCATTTGACACCCATATTGAAGGAGTTGTGAAAAAAAAATGTACCTAATTCGCCATTTTATGGTGGCGGCCATCTTGGATTTGAAATTTATCATAGTGTATTATTAATAATAATACACTATGATAAATTTCAAATCCAAGATGGCCGCTGCCACAAAATGGCGGATTTCATATTTTTTCACAACTCCCTCTATATAAATAATAATTTATTATTTATTAGTGTATTATTATTATCATAGTGTATTATATTATTCTACTAGTTAAGCCCTTTTATTTGATACCTATATTGAGGGAGTTGTGAAAAAATATGAAATCCGCCATTTTGTGGCGGCGGCCATCTTGGACCGATTTTCACCAAACATAGCTAAGAACACTTCTGAATAATTCACCTTTCAAACAAGAAAAACAAAATCAAAATCGGTTCATCCGTTTGGGAGCTACGATGCCACAGACACACACAGACACATCAAACTTATAACACCCCGTCCTTTTTGCGTCGGGTGTTAAAAATTACAATAAAATAGAATTGATTCTAGTCGGCCCTTCTAAAGGTAGTGTTCGTATGGAGAAGAGCGTACGTGTAGCGTGTTTAACGAAACAGTCCTCAGTGAAATCATTACAACGAGGGCGACACTGAAAGTTTTTAGAACTGGACACTTGTAAACGATATAATAAAAAAATAAGTTCAAATTTTGAAAATGGAACTCTTTGCCAATATTATTTTGTATTTTATTTATTTGTCATTTGTTTACGAATTGGCGGAAAATTGAAGGCAAGGCACAGCTCATATCTCTGTTTTGTTCGAGCGAGCTAAGCAAATATGAGATATCTCCTCTCTGCTCAACCGTATCCACTGAAGCGGCGACGAGATATGTAACTAAATAACGAAATCCTAATGGTTGTTTCCAACACATCTCTCCTCGGCTTAGGTCAAAGAAAAATTAGAGGACTTGACTCTTCCCTTTTGAGTCGGCACCAAAGTTGGCAGTGGGGCAGAGTAACCAGGGTACGCCGTTTATTAAACTCATCACTTCTACAATGTATTCTTCCTTTCAATATCTCGTAGATTTATTTGGGCGGCATTGGGAGCGGGTCTTCTTATAAAATAAAAAAGAAACGATACATTCTCGGTACATAATTTATTTAATGGATATGTACAAAGACAAAAGATTTTAGGACAAATAAAAATTTGGCAATAACTCTCAACAATAGCAATAATATTAATTAATAAAGAGTGGTGTCGTTCAAAAGCCGGCAAAATATCAACAACAACAATAATTTAATTTTATACTTAAATATAGTTCGGACATACCAACGTAGGGCTAGCTTATAGCGAATTGTGACGTCACCGCTGTAATAACACGCATCATTGTCGATACACACACCTATAACATTTAACCAACACGATGTTTCTCACAATCAATTTCCGCATTCACAAGCGAACATTTACAGAGATGACGTCACAACGTAGTCCGTAAAACGATAATTCCAAACAAATACCACTTAATTCAAATAAAGACATACATTTTGTTTAAAAATTCCGTTTTACAAACAAATAATAACAGCATCATTAATTAACCTAAGAATAAATTAATCGATAAAAAAAATCTTTTTGACCATAGAACATGAGCCGTAACAATTTTAATATCATATTGATATAACTCTTTAAAAGGAATTTTATGATCGTTAACAACTGAAGTGATTTAATTTACTCTTCTATCATTCAACTGGTTTTTAAATCCATTTTCGATATTATCATAAAAGCTTGTTGGTCTGAGACCATAACAGGTGAATAATTATATTGCTTGAAAGTTGCTTAAGATCATAAAATTTAGTTTAAACACAGCACTTAATAAATAAATCGCGTTTTATCACACATAATTATATACGTAGCATCTACCAGCAAAGTACTACTATTATGTACTAATTATTGCTGTAAAATTTCATCTACATACCACCGAAAGAAAGGCTAGTGTGTACGGTCAGACAAAAAAGTTCCCGCAAAGGAAATACGCTTTCAATAAACACTACATTTGAATGCAATGTTTGTATTATAAAGACGTGTTTAACACAGTCTCTGGCTGTTAGTTTTTTTTTACCTCAAAGGCAAGTTCAGTATCAAATACTTGTACTCTTCAGAGGTCGACAAAATGATTATTACGCAAACTTTTTTCTCCAACCGTATTTATCTAAGAGAAAACAATACGAGTAAGATGGAAGACGCTCCTAAATACAGCAAAAATGTATGTATTTTAATTATTTAGCAATTAAATTATATTACTATAATATCACTTACGACCTAATCTATCTATGCGTTACATAGTATTTTTTATTAATATAAATACATTTATATTACTGGTATTTGAATTTGCTTGATATAATATGGTAATAATGTTATCATCTTCATAAACATTTGGCACACATAGACCATTCATTTGCCTACAAAACATACGAGGAAGTCAACAAATCATAAGGATTGGAGAAAATATAATATAAGCATTTCGACATTAAGACGACAAGGTTGGCGCAGTGGCTGAGCGATCGACTGCTGCGCTGCGTGTCGCGGGTTCGATTCCCGCACGGAACAAATATTTGTATTACCTACAGGTAGTTGTTCCGGGTCTGGCTGTTTGTGTATGTGAATTTAAATGTTTGTGAAAGCACCCACGATACAGGAGTAATTCCTAGTGTGGGGCAACGTTTTCATAAAAAGAAAAAAAGAAAAAAGAAAGACATTGGTTTAGAAGCACTATGAAAGTCAACAGTTATAATTTTATCTGCCATATTTTATTTTACGACGCGTAAAAGTCCACGAGTGATTCTTTTTATATTATTTATAAAAAGGAGTCACAGATGTTTCTTATAACATGCAATTTTTATTATTAATACCAAAATGTATTAGCAGATTCGAAAATTGTATTGCAGTTAAAATTTGAAATATCTATTCGGCATTTATTCAAAACATTCTAACGTTACACCACCATTTGTATCGTCACTGTCACGATGAAACAAACCGCAGCAGGTTCGGGGGGAAACGGAAAAATATATATCAATTTCACTAATAAATAATATTGC
Organism: Luperina testacea; assembly: GCA_927399505.1. Classification (NCBI taxonomy): domain Eukaryota; kingdom Metazoa; phylum Arthropoda; class Insecta; order Lepidoptera; family Noctuidae; genus Luperina; species Luperina testacea. The sequence continues at coordinate 6,463,638 of OV656768.1, read as the reverse complement.
TTCATCACAAATCAGTCATTGCATCAGTCTACGTCTAGTACTTCCTACGCGTAAACACGACGAAACACCAACGAAATTGTACTAATCAAGCCATTCAAATAAAAAATACAGTTGCTTATGATAACAATTCAGGGGGCTGCGCGCTAAGGTAGCCCGCTAAAATAAATTTCCTTACGTATTTTGCATTTTGTAGGTCAGTGTTAGGCTGTATGTTGATTAAAAAATAATTCGTGACCCTAACAAATATAGCTTTACAGAATTATAATCAAAGAATCAGCAATACAACTCCTTGAGTTAAAATTGGCCTCAAATATTTCATTTCATCAAATAGTCATTCAATAGGGCAATATGTACTTAAAGAGTTGTAGTGATAATTTTATGATTATAACTACAAATAAATATTTTTTACGGCTGCAAATCATATTTAGGTCAACAACATGACATGCAAAATGGAAAAAACATAAGAAAATTTTTTCGCGAGCTATCCTGATGCTTTCGCCTTAAGACATTCCGACACCACAGTTTACTTGTCTTTTCTGTCTTATACATACTCTTACATTTAAAATATATTCTTAGTACAATTTAAGTGAAGAGACATGGTTCGTAAACTGTGGCGAAGGAGATCATTGGACAGTATTATTATACCAAAAACCCAACTAATATTACGAGATATTTAAACAAACGTTAAACTAAACTGAAGTTTTTATCACAATTAACTCTATTTGGTGTATTCTTTCAAGGCTTTGCCGTGAGCGCCAGATAAATACACATTTTGAAATGGTATGAAAATAATATTTACTAACGGGACTTATAAACACAGAATTGTATTTTTTTTTAATTCTAAGTCTGTCACAGCCTACTTATCACTAGTTATTTTGGTGTTATTTAAAGTAGTTTGTAAACATCCATGAAAACGTCCCTGCTGTCATAAAGTACAACCTGCAAGAGTTAACTTCAGCTAGCAACCCCCCGCTGTTACTCTAGCCATCGACGCCTCAGTACCCGCTCGCTTACGTCATCCGAGCGAAGTCTTCAGTTAACTCTTGCGGGTTGTTTAAATATTTAACAGAATATGTATGAAGCTGTTTCAATGGTATTTATCCCGGCACTCGTCCTCTCTAACGACACTCCGTACTCCAGTTATAATTCTCTAACGATAGAATAGAAGCATTTTAGTAGGCACTTGAGAGAAAACGGCCTCGTACCAAGTATATAATATTACTTAACCAATAGTTTATACAATAGAAATTCAGCCACACCAATAAAAGAGGCATTGATATAATTTTGGCTATGTAAAATAGCAACACTCATCCGCCATCCATAACGTTTTTATGACATTTTGTTTTTTTATAGTTTTGAAAATAGAGTTCTAAAATGGCGAACACGATTATATCAGGTTACTGGGTTGTTATTAATATTAATTTCTATCACGGACCTAAAACAAGAATTAAAAGGATTTGGGTTGACTTTTGGATCTGGATGCAGAGATTGAACGTTTTCTGTACTCATTAGAGATTAATTTACGGTAATGATTGATATATTCTCTATAGAGGAAGCAGCTACACAATATATCGAAAATTAATAATTATATCTTATAATGACGAATAAAATTTCTCTATATCTGAGGCGATTGCCATTACATGCTAAGTCTTAACTGCGAGACAATGGGAACTCTGTCTACTGGCTAGTAAATATACCGGTAATTATTTGAGTACATTTTTCATCTAATTACTCACAGACACGAAGTTATAAGTACTTATCAATATGATAAATAAGATTTTTTGTTAACACTGTAGGCTATTGTATGAATTAGTTCCCTTGGTTTATGAACACAAAATACGGCTTGCTTATGGCTAATGCAAGTAGTTGCTACAATAATGTAAATATATACATGTAATATCACTTGGAAGTAACATAATTTGAATAGATAAAATACATTTTGATCGCCCTGTATACAATATTTGTATGTTCAGATCACAAGGTTATAATTAAATAGATTTATACATTTAATATTGCTCAGTTTAGAATCAGTAATTTTATCTCTATACTTACCGGTGAAATATATCCCGACATGTTGAAGATGCAGGTAAAACAGTATTACATAAGAGTAATTATAACTTAAAACCTACCATGCGCCACACTTCCGTCTGATTATGCACAATAGCAACTCTATAAAACGTACACTCGTACATTACTCTGGCAACACTCGGCATAAAATCAAATTGATCGACGGAAATACGGGAACACTATATTACTTTAAATTATGTATAGAATAATTAATTCTTACAATATATTAAGATTGATTGACTATTAGTAAATGGGGAAAAAAAACCTAAATGCATATAGGGAGTAACTATTCAACTATTTTCCATTCTTTTAAATAAAATATTTCATACTAAACAGTATCAGTAGTATCACATCTATCACTATAAGTATCTACTATTATGTAAAGTGTAATTATTCTAGAACATGGTTCGCGTAACGCCTGTCTTTACGATAAATGTGATGTTGGAAAATATATTGAATGAGAAAATAGGTCCTAACTAGACAGCAAGTGAGCCATTTACCTAAGCACGATAACTATTTCATATTGAATATAATTTATATATATTAAAGACATCTGTGTATCTCACCGAGATTTGCTTAGATGGATTGTCTTTATTTGGACTAGAGAACGGTAAACTTTTGTCTATTTTATAAATTGCGACAACAGAATCAGAAATTGTCAAACATGTTTTATAACAAATTTTTCGTTCTTCGAACTCATGTGTCAATATAGAATCACCGATCTTTTTGGGGGCCTTGCCCCGAGAAATTTAATTTTTCATTTAATTTATACTTTATTGTTTCAATAACTTAGTCATAATTTTAGAATTATTATTGAACGCATTTCAATAGTGCCCTCTTGAAATCAGTGAAAAACTGCATAAAGAAAAATATTCTATACTCTTGAAAAAAGAACAAATCATAATTGCAAGCGCTGTACTTTGTCGCAAAATAACTTTACCATTTAGATATTGTACAATATGTTACAAGACTGATATTCTCGCCTGAAACTAGTAAACGTCGGTAACGTGGCTGTTTATCTTACAAATCGACCAACATACAGGTACAGGGTACTCAAAATGTGCTTCCAGTATATTATATAGTTTTGGCGTACAAAAATTTAAGAGCAGGTATTATTTTAGATTTTGTGACGCTGATAGCGAGCTAATAAAGTTTTTGCTCGCATTTTGTGTACCCAATACCGAATTGATGTGTACATTATGTCTTGTTACAATTAGATGAAATCGAGATATCAGACCTTAAAAAGAGCGTACAATCGGATATAGCGGTTTTCCGCACACTGTACCGGCGACATATGAAGTACAATTAAGCGCAGTATTTCAATACAGTGCGTACAATGTAGAACAGCGGTGTACTGGCGATGTGAAGAGAATAAGCTGAAGTATGTAGTACCTGGACAGGTCAACAGAGGGCGTTAGACAGGTGTCTGTACAGTCACTCACTACCTGACGGGCGTACAGCGTCGTGGCGAACAGAGTTGTTTCGCAGCGTCGTGAATAAGCTGAATTACCTAACCCCGCGTCCTAACCAAAACCATCGTTCGCGCGAATACGCGATCGTCACGTTCATAATATGACACAGGCATCCTCTGCCAACGCGACCACGAGTTCGGGTTCGCCGAACAAATTGAAAGCGACGATCGCGTTGTTTCGCAACCTGACAGTCGGTTTAGTAGCTGCGGAGTTTAAGAGAGCGCTAGGAGTCACTTGGGCGCGGTCTCACTAGCTGGAAGTGGGCTCGGAGCGCACGCGGACGAGGTTGAGTAGCACCTCCGCCATGCAGACAGGTGTCGGTACAGTCCAGAACACAGGGCGTACAATGAAGAACAGCGTCGTGTAGAGAATAAGCTGAAGTACGTAACAGTCAGGTCTTTAGTACCTGCGGAGTCTAAGAGAGGGCGCTAGGAGACGTAAGGGATCGTTCTCACTAGCTGGGCGCGGGCTCGGAGCGCACGCCGGCTAAGTTGAGCAGCGCCTCGGCCGTGCGCCTCTCCTCGCCACCGCTGTACGAGTGCTCGTCGCGCGCGCAGCGGGAGATCACCAGGTGAGCCGCCGGCGGCAGCTACAGGGAAAAAAAAATTAAGTTTAATTTTTGTTAACGTCCGAAAATTTCAACAGATCAAAAAGAAGGCATCCGAGGAGCCTAAAGGACTAGTTCAACGCCTTACCACCGTGTTTTATGGAGAATTGCTAGACTGAGACCATATCATCAGCCTTTAGTTAGATGACCATTGTTGGTAATAGGCTTCTCCAATGAGGGTTTTCTGAAATGACGTTCGCTAGGTGGCAGCACTGGCACGTCAGGTCCAGGCATCTGTCAAAGAGCCTATATTTTCTTTAGTCATGACGGAATGATGAACGAATGAATGAATGAATCGAATGATGAACGTCATCATATATTTTATATTGGAAGACCTCTTGTCACAGTGGTGCCAACTGGTGTCGTAAATTTTCACAAAAACCCTCATTGCACGCCAATGAGCTCGGTCTTTAGCTACACACACCTAATACTATCGACCCGCCGAAGATCGTCGCTCTACCTAGCCTGCAAGTGGGCGACCTCCCTGCGTTTGCGGATTCGCAATCCCCACTCAAGAGCACGTTTGCCCGAACAGCTAGTATAGCGACATTGCGTTCAATTTATCTCTCCCATGATATAGGAAGAATTCTAGAAGAAGTACACACTGAGAAGAGCTCATTGCTCGCAGAACGGATGGTCCATGAAGCCGGAAGTTCTGGAATGGTAACTGACCACTGATAGACGCAGTGTAGGTAGGCTAAGCCCCCACAAGATGGACCAAAGAACTAGTAGAGGGCTCAGGAATCCGCTGTATGGGAGACAAAAGACCGGTCGTTGCGGCGATGCTTGAGGGCTACGTCCAGTACTGGACGTCTTATGATTGTCAATTGTGTGTTGTCTTTAGTTTTGTTGTTAATTTACCTGATCTAACACCGCAGGTCCATACTTCATGGCCAGCACGGTAGCTGCCGCGAGGTACTCGTCAGCGCCAGGCTCAGGGTCTGCCAGACGACGCGCTAATAGCGACACTCTCGCGCCATTCTCCGGAACAGGCTCGGTGTTCTCCATCGCATCTCCTGGTGCGGGTATGGGTTGCCGACCGAATGCCTGTGGAGATGTTTTCTGATTAGAACTTCCTAGTGTTGTCCGCTTGTTACGTTATTGGGCGTGGATACTTACTGTGGCGTTTGTGGTGGTGGAATAGGATCATCACTTTTAAATGATTTTCAATGATAACTAAATACCATTTTCTTTATTATGACGTTCTATTAATTACTGTTTAGTTCAATAATTTTAAATTATGCTAGTATTCATATTGAATTAAATTGTTCAACCCGAAAGGGTCCATTTGAGCTTGTAAATTATTACTTGTATACAATAAAGAATTGAATTAACGTGATGTTTTGTGTAAATCAAAGTCATTTGTGATTCCGTTTTGTAGCACATGCTAGGAAAAAAAAACAGTGGCACTCCGGGAGTGCCGACAGAAGTGAAAACAAAACACAAACAGAATACTTTGTCATCACTCACTGACATATTGGATATACATTATATTAAAACCGAATACATCCCGATGACAGCCGAACACATCCGAAGCGAGTATTTTTTTTAATCGTCTTATAAACAAAACACGCGCGGTGCCGCTTACGGTAACGGTGGCGAGAGTTCAATGGTTTTTTGCCATCTCAGAAAATGCCCAACGCGCCTAAAGAAGTTTTCACTTCAAAAATATAGCTTAGAAGATCCGTTCACGTCATAGGTACTACTTGGGTATAAGATATACCTAAGATGAAATCCATGTATTTTTAGTGCCAACCAACCTGTAATAACGAGGCGCGATGCTGCGGGTCTACCGTCCAAAGTGAACCTTTACCTAGACCTGGTGCAGCTGCCACCTGAAATACAAATGATTCCTGTTACATTCAGTTCATTTTAAGTGTTGTATGAAAATGGAATCATGGACACGAAGAATTCCAAAATTTTGTACAGTTTTTTTATCAAGACAGGATAGAAGAAATAATTTTAATCGTTTGAGGGCAAGAACTTTTTTATGTCAGTTTATTTATTCTCCAATCACCATTGACCAACACTCACCTTATGGAAGCACTTATTCAACGACAAATTATGTCGTACACTGTTCTTCCACCCTTGCGGCGCATGTCGGAAGTAGGGGAAGTGACGTACGATCCACGCATAAATCTCTTTGACGGGTAGCGCCCTCGCGGGCGCAGCTTCAATAGCCATGAAAATGAGGCAAGAGAAAGAATAAGGAGGTTTTGTATGCGTGTTCGCGGGAGGGGAAGGAGGGGCCTTGCAAGGGGTGCGGGGAGGAGAGGGGACTCGGGCCACTGGTGGTGGTGTTCTTGTTTCTCTCTGTGGGCAAAAAGAAAAAATGCATTTAGTGTTATGACGTCACCAATTATTTATGTCTCATGCTCATCACACGATTACATAGATTAATTATAGTTTTTAGTCGGGTCGGTTGTTTATGGCGAGCCATAGACACAATAATGAGGGATATGCGCTTAGCTTCTAGATACTAGCGGGTTTATTAAAAAACATTGTTTAAAGTTGAGAGACATTTAAACGTCAAGAAAAGTAACGAAGAAGACATTAACGTCTGTATAGCCATACATCTACAAGATGACATAATTACTCATTACTTGCTTTTAAGCAAGTAAAAAGTTAAAGCAACATTTATAAATAAACCCCTGTTTTTACACCAGTGTATGTTACAGCTAACAAACCAAATTAACAGTTTGGAATATTCCAACGCAATACTAGTACCTCCTTAAAGGATTCCACTAGAAATTAATTTCTAATCTGCATTCGCGACTTATTTGCCAAAAATGTAAACAAATATGAGTTTATGGAAAAATAACTTTAATTCCTACACATTAAAGTGCAGTTTACGCTACAACTTCAATCAATTTAATAAAATTTTCAATAGTGCATTTTGAAATCAACTTAATTACCATTATAATAAAGTTGATATTTGTTTAACTTGAAATAACATCAATTTGAAATATACATTTGAATAGGCAGTATACATGTTAAAAGGTCCTTTCAGCGCAATCCTATACCAGCTATTTTCACTTGAGTATTGTGTTGTTGCATAGATGCACATAAGTTTTCTCACAAAGGAGCGAAACAAAGTACTTTGGCAACATTCCAAGAAAAAATGATAATGAAATCGGCACTATCGATAAAGATTTTTAGGTTGTCCCATATTCATTTAACCATGTTTCAAAACTCATTTTCTGCTTTCGGTAACAGGCTAATCTGAAATTCAAACATAATCTTGTCATCTGAATACCGTTATCGATTCGGGAGATACAGTTCTTATATCAGTTGACATAAAGATACAAATCAGTAATTAAAGTGACTAAACTTTTATTTTTTTTTACCCACTCCACATTCTTAGTGTTCAGAAGAGAAAATAACTTATGGATTTTGCTGAACTTACTTCTATAAACAGTTGCATTATTATTGATAAGCTGACGACTACTGGCGAGAGCACTATGTCGCAGTAAAATACACAACATCATGACGCCTGCAATTCTCATAGGGTTAGGCAGAGGTGTACCTATAGAACATCCACAATTTGCCAGTTATATATTAGTCCCATGTAATATGTATCATGTGTATCCATGTATGTATGTGTATAGGTGTTTTTTTTATGTGTTTTCTGGTGTACAGTAAAGTATATATAAATGAATAAATAATAGGGAGCAACACTTGCCATCAACCGGGAACAAATCCAGATTCCGGGAGACCAGATTTGCAGTAAAACGCATATATTTTTCTCCTTTAGCAAAACTACTTCTTTTGGTATAAATCCTTGGTCTCCTTTCAAAAATCTACTTAATGAGAATGATTATTATCATATCCTTGCCAAGAACAAGACAAAAACCGCAAAGAAAAACGTAGATGGACAATGATACGATATTCTAAAGCTACGTATGTAAACATACAATAGTCATCATACTGCAGTGTAACCTGTGTAACCACGACTAAACACTTTCCATTCAGAATTCGGAAGGACAAACATCAAATTAAGTTCATAACGACGAGATAGGAAAAATGTAGGTCGGTTACAAACGAGCGCTTCCTCCACACGATTGTAGGTTACCGTCCAACATGCACTTGTGTAAATAAAACAATGCGATTGTAAACACCGCTGGTAACAAAAGAAAATACTATTGATCTCAGATCTGCTGTACTGAATGTATGTTTTTTTTTATCACCTGATCAGTTTTGCAATTTATGCTCTCATAAATCTGAAAGTCATCGTTGTAAATTAAAATGGTAGAGAAAAGAAATCAAACTAGCTGAGTAGAAATAGTTATTAATTTTAGTTTGGACGTTTGTTCCTCAATCACGCAAAAACGGCTGAACCGATTTGCATGAAATTTCCCATACGGGTAGACTACGAGCTGAATTACGATATAGGATAGGACTTTTCATTCTGTTAGCACGTTTGCGTGGGATAGAATAGAATACTCTTTATTATGGACACCATAAATATGTATTACAAATATAAATATAGAAATTTTACAAGGGGTGAAACAATGGGCGGTCGTATCGCTAAACGCGATATTTTAAAGACAACCATTGGATGGATTTAGAGAGAAAGGAGAGACAATACTAATAAATAATTTCCGACCTACATGTGGGCAAAGTCGCTCGCAAATGCTAGTAGATATGTTTATTTTCGAAGCTTTCCTCATCTCATATCCCAAAAAGGCAGTGAGAAATACATCACTAAATAAACAAAATAGCTGAACATAAAAACATTAATAGGTCATTCGTTTTTTCTCGAAGCCCGCCTATTACGTTTACATCTCATTATATCAATCTGCTCTCAAAAGGGCAGTGGACAATTAGCGAGGTTATTATGAACTCCTACTATAAAACTGTTATAAGTATGAGTCAGCTTTGCATTGTATCAATGACTGATGCATAACGAATGGAATAAATTGATTTCCTGCACGCTATCAGTACCTACTGATTGAGTACAACATTAGATGACTGAACAGTATCACCTACCTTACCTTAAAATGCCATTACTGATTTTAGACGTGATTCCAAGCAGTTTCAGGTTAATGGGGAGAAAAGCCAGAAGTATGAGCAGTATAGAAAAGGCATGTTGCGCCGACCCCAAATAAATTGGAATGATAATGTCATGGGAAAAGACTTTATGTTTTCTAGGAAAATTATTTAATCCATCACACTAATATCATAAAGGCGAAAGTTTGTGTGTTTGTTACTCCTTCACGCACAAACGGCTGGACCAATTTTGATAACATTTGGTATGGAGGTAGCTGACACCCTGGATTAACACATAGGATACTTTTTATCCCGATATTCTCACGGGATCGAAAACTATGAGGGTGAAACCGCGGGGCACTGCTAGTACTTATTACATTACTTATTCGTGCATACTATAATCTTATAAATGCGGAAGTAACTGTGTGTCAGTTACACTATTACTTTTACACACCTTAACGGCTAAACGGATTGCAATGAAATTTTGCACACATTTAGACCATAATCTGGGTTAGGTCATAGGATACTTTTGATCCCGGAAGTACGTTCCCATGGGATACGGTTCGACCTCCACGCGGGCGAAGCCATGTACAAAAGCTAGTATCTACTAAGCTCTTCTTCGTTTAATCAACAAATAAGATTACCATTTAAAATGTCTAGTGAAAGAGGAATTCCCAGCAGCGGATAATTGACTAAAAATAAAAAAATAAATTGCCAAATGGGCCTGCTCTTGACCTCGATCACGTCTGATAAAAAGCTATGGATGAGGTCTTTTTTTTTTTCAGGATGGGAAATCATTAAATTACCCCTCCCGCTCTGGGTGGAGCGGAAAGGAGTGTCAGACTCTTACTGACTAAAACCCAACCGTGTTCCTTCCTTAGCCCTTTATGTTCCGGGCCAGCGGTAACCCTTTCGGACAATCCCGCTGACCCGGCAGGATGGATGAGGTCTATGAGGAAGTTCCCGAGACTAGGTTTCCTAGTAAATTAGAATATGCATTGAAATTCCACGAAACGTTGCTTGGAGCGTCACCGCTTTGAATGAAGTGAATTCTGTATTACTGGCACGTTTTGAGCATGACCCTATATATCATCCTACATCTGTGTAGAGACTTGCTGAAGTAGCATCTATCTAGGTTTATTAATTCTGAATTTTCTGGGACTAGGACTTTAATGTTTCACCATATTTTGTCCCGCTGCTTAGGGAAGGGCTCTATTTATCAATTCTAACGGCTGTTTGCTGTCGTGGTCCCAGAAGTTAGGAGATTAGCACCCTAATTGCTGGTTGATATGGTTAGATTGTCAAAATGGTTGAGATTTTCATTCGGGTGCAGACACACTTTCGGGAGGTTTTTATCTCTCAATTATTTGTTATATCTTCATAGAAAATGGGTTACTAATGGGAACAGTAGGCTTATCAAAACATGCGCACCATCGCAATCTTTGCGCGTTACGTGGCGTGGCGCTTACAGTGAAACCACTACGTGCCAGTGACGTCTCTACGCTAAACCTGTGTACACAATGGCCTGTGTTGGCGCATTTTATAGCCAATGATATTACTTCATTGAGTAGAAGTGTGGTGTTTACAAATGTAATGGTTGTTTGTGCTGTTAATATGGGTTTTATGATTGAAAGATTTTGCGTTTACAATTTCTAAAAGGCAAATTCAATTAATAATACAATACATATTTAGATATATTTAAAAATCACAAAGTACTCCGTAATATGTGATTTTTTATATTAAGCTGGTACAGCTATTCACGAAAAAAAACCTTATGCTAAGGCAACAAAAAAACCTCAAAGAAAAACCGTTGTTTTTTAATTATAGTTATACCTATGTATTTGCCATTTAACCATTGGACTCTATTGGACCTTTGAAGCGACACTGCCAAGACATTTCAAGGTATTATTAATAGTGAGTGATGAATGATATTGTGTCACAAATAGTAATGATATCACATTGAACGATTCAAAAGACTACGTATACGTTCAATCTGTTTATGTCACACTGCAGGCGCTATTAATTAGTGAGTAATGAATAAGCCTGAACTTAAGTTCAAATTTAATCTCAATACGTATGTACGTATATACTACGGGTATGTCTTTAAGGTCACATATGACAAGGCAGTCAGTGAGTATAGGTTAAGCTTAGGTCACATAAGATTACATGGTATTAAGGAACATACACTCCCTTAGCAGTCAGTCACTTAAAAAATAAACGTGGAAAATATTCTGTTAACAAACCTTGTAGGTTTTTGATGCAATAATGCTTCTGGCAACAAGTTTACATTATAAGCAACCATGGGTTTGTAAGAGATCCCGAGTTGGATAATGGTAACTCGGGAGCTGTGACTCAGGCATGGACGGGGGCGTTCTATTTTTGGTTTTATGTTAAAAGGCTATGCAGATTATGATGTATCCATTTGATTTTTGAGATTATTTACTTAAATGCAATGAACTTAGAGCAATGAACAACAAATTACGTAGTATTGCATTGTGGTTTTAGTTTATCAGTCAGCATTACATAATTTAGTACATACAAAAAATTCGACCTCAAAAACGTATAATAAGTTCGTGTATGCCACGTTATCATCTGTAGGTATGTTCTGCGCAATCCATAATATATTAAAATGTGTGTTGTACCACGTAGGAGTACATACGCTTACAGGTGATAATATTCTGCGGTTCTCATACTTACAATGCAATACCTACGATAACATTTACGGGTAGCACCAATGACGTACGACCAGTTGACAGATTACTTGCAACATTGAAAAGTCAACGTTGTTATGATAATCTTGAGGTCTACTTTGCACATTTATTATCAGTGATAAAATGTTTGGGAACGCATTACTCAAACGTATACTTTATGAAAACAGTTAAAGAAGGACTATTATATCAGGAGAGCAGCGTCCTGTTGTATCCCTATTCCCTAATAAAACAGCGATATACTACGCAAGTACAGTTACATTACACGATGTTGTTTCATTGCGTTTTATTTCTCACCCACAGATCATTACACAGGTTGATTATAATCTAAGTATAGATTATGATAATGAACTCACCTTCACAATAATTTGGTTATCAACCATTTTCGTGTCCTCCATATCCACACCACTTTTTGTTAGATTTATACCTGGAACAGAACAGATTTTTATCAGTTTTAATACCACGTCACAAGAATAACCTTTGCAATTTAAAAATTAATCAAGATTTTAATGCAAAAAACGACTGAACGTTGCATGTTATTCTATATTAGTGATAAGGATAACAAACTTCTATGTTTTTCAACGGTTCATTTACAATCCGAAACGGCACTTAATATTGTTACTAAGGCTACGGAATGTTTATAAGTATTGTTGCTTTATTATTTTTTTCGATTGAAGGGGCTTACATGATCTAAAGCGCGGTCACTGTCGGACTGCATAGAAAAGAAAGAGAAGCGCGATGACACAACGCTGGTAATTTATTGCAAAATATGAAGCAATTATTTAACTACAAAAAATCTATTGTTTGGACTTAAAAATTAAAACACTAGTATTTTAGTGTTGCTTGTAGAATAATCTGTCAAAAAATCAAAATCATTGTATGTATATAAGTATGGTTTTTATTGAAAAAGAAATTTTTTAGAGGTATCTTCATGATTTTTCTATCGTATCAAATTAGTTGTATTATGTTTTCAACACACTATCTACCTAGCATATAATCCTGAAGAATATCATAAATATTTTTCTGATTTTGTTTACTGTAGTCGATCATACACTTTTATTGTTTCTAAAACTTGCGTTTTTTGTATTTAGGTCCTGTAAGCCCCTTAATGGGTTCATTCCACTGGTGGCCATTATTATCGGCACTAACTGCATTTAATTATGAGTGAAGTTTGACAATTGAAATGTGAATGCAACTGAAGCGTAGAATTAGTCAGTCCACTGTAGCATTGACTCAAATATCTCTGCCGAACTGTTCTGTAAAAATCTCACCGTGAAATCTAAGGTATAGTGAGTTTGAAGTAAATTGTCATTCCACCTGATGCTTGGGATTAACAGCTCACTTCATCTAAGCGTTCACTACAATAGTGTTACTGCAAAATCAAGTTGACATCTTCTCGATTGCAAATAAAAATCTCCCGGGTTTGTTCCGGCTGGGCAACAGACGCGTAGAGACACGCCTAAATATTTCGCAGTACAAAATACAGTTCACAGACAACTCATATCTCAAGTAGTCGCCAAGTATGAGTAGTGCCTTTGCTAAGATGCAAAGCGTCACGTTGCGTCACGCCAACGCCCACCAAGGGCTAGCTAGCCGTTACGTCATAAGCTTAATCAGTCAACTATTTTCTAATAATATGCGATCTTCGGTCTAGTGAAGCCGTAGTCTTAAAGAACGTTACCACTGTGTCGCGACGTCAGACAATTTTCATGTTCATAACGGTTTTTTATTTAAAATCAAAACGTTCTCATCCAGCGCAGGTATTTTTGTAACGTATACGCCGCGTTTTGACCGCGTCTACGCAACGTCAATCAACGCCAGATGCGAAGGCACACTGAATAGAGGTGTTTATATTACCAAGGCACCATTACCTGTCTTCCGCTGTAAAAAGCGATTGTAATTTACCTTCATTATCTTCTGTCAGCACGCGACGCAGTTGGAACAACAGTCGCCGCGCGCCGATATCAAAATCGTCAAGACACAGTGGGAAAGGTTCCTAAGGTGGGATACATTCACGATCGACGTAAAACAGAGAGTCACTGCAATGTAACTCTTATCTTGGTAATTTAAGGTATAAATAAGAATGATTGTCGAGAATTTTATTAAAATCAAGATCATTATAATTTATACTTTATAACAATGAGATAAGAGTTCAAACTAGATCGTGAATGCACTGCGTAAGTGTATCTAATCTACCTCTAAGTAAATTCCTGTCTTGCAGCCAGCTCAAACTGGTGAGGTCATCGTCGTGGTCAGCAGGGGGTAGGTTGCCGGCGTTGCCTCCGCAAGCCACCCTGATGAGAACATCACATTCGTATACTATGCGAGATCATGAAAAAGATTACTTACGTATACTTAGGTACAGGAATTTGGGCTTGAACGCAAAAAAAAAAGTGTTGACTTCGGATCAAAAGATATGTAAGCACAAAATGACGATGATCCACTAGTGTTTCATAATTGCTATAAATATACGGGTTCTCTAAGAAAAAGAATTTCCTTGTTCCAAAGATTATAATATTTATGAAATAACGACATTTTTCGACATCCACGCGGACGGAGTCGCGGGCAAAAGTTAGTTGCAAATAAAAAACTAGCTAAAAATCTGTTATAACTCTCATAATCGAGCATTTCAGAACTATTGATTAATATTGTACGTTGATACCCGTCTAGAAATGTTCCTAAAATACCTCAAGTTTAGATCGATTTCCAAAAATACCTAGTCTAGGTTATTTCTGTGCATTTATGTATAGAAGATGTAACAGAATACTCGCATGTGAATAATTATATGATCTGTTTCTACTACTTACTAATACTGTTGGCACGTGTAACAATGCTTTATATGTGGCTAGGTACCTTATACCTATACTAGCTGTGCCCGCGACTTCATTCGCGTGCTTGTCGAAAAACAAATTACATTTCATGGGTTTTAATTTTTTTTTGAGCTGAACCCTAATTCTTTTTGTAAAATAAAAGTAGCCTTAGTTACTTCTTATAACATGAGCAAAACCGTCAAAATCGGTCCAGCCGTTTCGGAGATTAGCCGGAACAAACAGACAGACGGACAAACATTTTAAAAATACATAGTTAGTTAGTAGTTATTTTAAAGTATCGTTTATGCTTTAATATGCATTTAGTAAAAAGCTATTATTTTGACATTAATAAGAGACACTTCAATTTTATTTAATAGATGTTTATAGTCTCTATGACTCTATGGTATACTCTGTTACCTAGAATTGACGGCTACACGAGGTCTACCCTATCACACCCCGTTCCCATGTCCGTGAGGAATTAAGGATATGACGACTTTACTGTGCGAGGGGAAATACTGGTATTCAGCTGCATCCGGTTAGACTGGAAGCCAACTCCAACAGAGTTGGGAAAAGGCTAGGCGGATGATGACGACTGTCCGAGGGAAGGTCTAATAGTAAATTGCTCGATATGGTAATATTTAGTACCAACAGTTCCAATTTACCTCATTAATTACAGAGTTAATTAAACAAAGTATTTTAATGATTTTATCTCCCTACACAAAACTATGTGGCGCCGCGCCGTCAAAAGTTTTGCAATATGGCCTGGTTGCATGACGCGTAAGTCTAAAAGCACACGATGTCATAATCAACAATTTGTACAGAATCAGTCCCTTTTTATCGTTCAATCCCTTTTTATCGTTCATCGTTTGTCTTACCCACTAACCTAGCGAAATGATAACAATATGTTATCAACATTTTATCAGTTTTTTTTACACTGACGTACGCTTGATTGATGACATGAAACGTCTTGATACTTTAGATAGCAATAGTCTATTTTGAATTTCTGGCCTGATTTGAAGGCCTTGTGGTTGGTTAACAATGTTACCTGGTGTAAAGTGATGATTAGATAGTGCATTATCAACACCAGTTCTGAAGAACTTGCACGATAAAAATGCGAAAAATTAAATCAAAGGCTCTACAAAATCTATATATGTAATACATATATAAAATTCAAAGTCCTGACTGACTAATATATCAACGCACAGCCTAAACCGCTGGTCCTAGAGACATGAATTTGGAGGGTGTGTTCTTTGTGAAGAGTAGGCATCCACTAAGGAGTTTTTGGAAATTCAACCTTTAAGGGGGTGAAAAGTGTGGATTTTGTCTGTAGTAAATTATGAAGTTTGGCTTTTTTTGCTTTTCTAAACTACCCCCTGAGGGTGGGGGGGGGATTGGGTGGTGTCAAAATTTGTATGGAAGCATTTTAACGCGCGTCAGTATTTATACTAAAGACTAAAAATAAAGAATAACGTGTATCAGGGTTTTTCGAAAATTTTACCCTAACAGGGTGAAAAGGGCTAGTTAATTTTCTAGGGGAGTATTTTACTGCGTGGCTTGATTAACTCGAAAATTGGTATAAATAATCTTTGAGTCAAGTTATGAACACATCTTAAACAATTTTCCAAAATTCCACCCCTGTGGGGGTGAAAAGCGAGGATAAAGTTTTGAATATGAAAATTCTTATTAATTTGGT
Source organism: Luperina testacea (assembly GCA_927399505.1). Taxonomy (NCBI): domain Eukaryota; kingdom Metazoa; phylum Arthropoda; class Insecta; order Lepidoptera; family Noctuidae; genus Luperina; species Luperina testacea. The sequence goes on along the minus strand of OV656768.1, from coordinate 6,447,292 downwards.
TAATCAACTTAAAACTTAGCAAGAATACTTATCTAAGTAAATTACGAAGTTTGTCATTTGTTGTTTTTCTAAACAAACCCCTAAAGTGGGATTGGGGGGTGTCAAAACTTGTATGTAAGAATTTTAATGCGCAGTTCGATGCACTCGAAACTCGGTATTTATACTTAAGACCAAAAATAAAGAATAACGTGTATCAACGTTTTTCGAAAATCTACCCCTAACCGGGTGAAAAGGGGTAGTTAATTTTCCAGGGGCCGTTTTTTACTTGTGGCTTGATTAACTGGAAAATTGGTATAAATAATCTTCGAGTCAAGTTATGGAAAACTCCCAAACGTTTTTTCAAAATTTCACCCCTATGGGGGAGAAAAGGAAGGATACAGTTAATATGAAAAAATCTTATTCCTTTGGTTAATAAACTTGAAAATTTTGGCAACATTTGCCTGATTAAGTAATAAAGATTGCCACTTTTAGTTTTCAAAAAACCACTCACAGAGGATTTAGGGGGTGACAAAGTTAGGTAAGAAAAAATAACCCGCTGTCGGATTAACTCTAAGCTCGGTATTATTACTTAAAATAAAAAGTATGTTTTTTAGGGTTTTTCATAAATCGACTCCTACAGGGGTGGAAAAGGGTAATCAAGTTTAAGGGGTTTTTACTGCTTGCTTCAATTTACTTGAAAATGGGTATAAATAATCTTTAAGATGCGATGCGACGCGTTGGGTCGGGGGAACGAGAAATTTCACGCGGACGAAGTCGCGGGCAGAAGCTAGTCAGGCGTATACTGATTACAGATAAATCTATGCGCGTTGGTCAAATCTAGTTAAAGTCTGAAGTGGGTCATAAATTCACAAAAGACGATGCTGATCAAAATTGACTGTTAATAAAACTTGTTAGTGTTTTTATTACATCTCAAAACACGTGCTATTTCGCGCGTGATGTTTGAGACACGTGTCACCAAACATTTAGATTTTGTTTTCTAATAAATTATTCATAATGAAGAGAATCTTATGTTTATTATTATTCTGTGGCTATCGTGGTTTTTTTTTTACTGATATTCGCAAAACTTCATATTCATACATGTGTCGTTCAACCTCCGAACCGACTAAGTAGCGCGTCATTTTTCACAAAAGGTGTTTGCACTCTCAGACCAAAGTACTTCATAAAGGAAATTCATTTCCACACAAACAAAGGTGCTAGATAACAAAGAAAAGTGATAAATTTCTTTGAAAAATTTGATTAAATGATTGGATTGTTTACAAACAATATAAAATTCATACTACGTTGTAGGGGAACTACCAATTTAGTTGGCAGATGGCCTGTCCCTTGCGTGACGCTAGTTTCCTTTATGCAAATACGTCGTTATCCGTTCAAGACGGTGAGGTGTCACCGATTTAATTGTACTTCCGTTTACACAGGATGAGTTACCGTACTACATTTAGAAAGGGGAAATATATTTTTGTCATAACATTAACGGGTAACGGGAACAAATACTTTTCGGATATCCTATGTAACCCTTATTTTCAAAGAACAAATAATATCAACAGTCTCAGAAAAGCCATTAGGTATTAAAGACACATTGCTGTTTCTCCTTCACAGTTCCGTTGCTAAGTCACCTTTTCAAAGATAAGAGTAAATCTGAAGGCCCTTTTAACTATAAACGTTAATATAGATCTGTCACATCACATCTGAACATTTATTGATTACTTGACTTTATCAATAGTTGAACAGGCGCCGTCACTATTTCCTTGTCTGCTTTATATGAGGTCAATACAGTCAATAGGAGTGTTTGATCTAGGCATTCTAGGCAGTGCGCCTTGAAAAGCTGAATGTGAACTATTGACAAATGAAACGAGTTCTCTATAAAAGAGGAGCGGACTTTCAGTGTGAATGTTGAAAACTATAAGGGAAAGTAATAAAAGGTTGTAGCCGTAGCACTTTCGAAAGTTTATTCAGAAGTAAATTCGGATCTCGCTTCTATTCAGGAAATGAGGGTGCTATTCGTACATTGCTTGAGCAGTGTTTGACGGGTCTATTTTCGCCTTTGGTATTTAACTGGACATGCCGTCGAAACTGCTTTCCCAATCCTAAATTCTACTTTTCGTAATCTTTTAAGAACCAAGGCTGATGTTTCACCCATTCGCGTATTCGGAAACAATCTTCACTAACCATTGTTCACGTTCTGATCTATGAAACAGGAGAAACCTCCGCCCCTGTGATACAGGTTGACCTAGTTCAGGAGTCAAGATTACAATGATGTAGTTACTTAAGTTTTGGAAATAAATTACTGTTACTGTCCGGAATCATACGGAAAGAATGCCCAGATAATGCAATTGTACAATTTGTAAAACTTACGCAGGCTGTGGCTGTTCCATATCTGACTCATCAGAAGCATCCTCAATGTCGTCAAAGTTGTCAATGATCCTGCCTGACACCTCAAGGCGTCGTAGTGAGCGGCCGCTGGAGGCTACGTGCCTTGCAATCTGGCGAATGAGCCGGCGCGGAAGCGGCAGAGATGCGCGTGCGCCTCGCGCTGGGGACCCGCCCCTTTCGCCGCGCATTGGCGCCATCTGGTGGTGAGAAATAACGTGTCAGTGCATACAAAAATAGTGAATAAACCGCCATAGAACAAATGCATATTCTATGGCCATAATTATAGTGAATTATTTGTTCCATAAGCAAAAAGCTAACACCTAATTTTTTAGAGAAGAATAATTTGCAATCCTGTAGGTACCTATTAGTTTTAATACCAGCTAAACAAACCCTGAGTGTACCTATGCTTAAGTAAAATGATAATTAATCCAAACTTGAATGCTAATCAGATTCTACTTGATAATCGGTACTTTCAAAGTTAAATAAAACCAATTCTGATTCTTATTGAATTTTCATGAATACGAACGAACGAGGCTTTAAAATTCAAAGGAATCATGTGACGAATGCAAGTACCAAACTAGTATTGCGTAAAGGGCACCAAAGTTGAACGGTTAACAAAACAAAGATCCAAAGATGACGTAAAAGTGACGTTTCTAAGTAAAAGTTTTGTCTTCCGACAATGACGGCGGTTTAAATTGCATAGTAGGTACCTACTGGGTCAAGTCCGCGCTAATTTGATGTTGACCAGCAAGTCAGCAACTACTTACTTCAATGTGAAAATGCCTCAATGTAATGTCAATTCGACGCAATAAGACGTAAATTAATCGAAGTGATCCGAAGTCCGAAACTTCGGAAGCGATGTTGCAACTGCTTGAATTATTTATGTCTCCTCTATTAGTCATTAGGCTCGAAATTAATTCATCATCTAAGCATATGATTTAGATGTTCTGTTTTAGCTCTTCTAGGCCTGTGTTAATAGGTAAAGATAAATGTTTTGATTCAAGAGTATTAACTACCTACTCCAATGTTTGGCCTTGCAATTTAAGCGCGTTAGAATGCGGCAGGTTCAGCGATGTTGCAGAGAAAGCTAAGTGGGATACAAAATCCTGGCAACGAACTACCTACGTTCAAGGAAATTTCTAGGTAGAATCTTATAATACCGATCCAAGTTCCAAGACTGCACCTAACTACAGCACGTGCGCGTGCTGTAGAATTTAACATAGCGTTGCAAGATGTAGCAAAGCAACGTTACATTCCTTATTCAACTTACTAATATCTTTGCTTTAGGTATTTTTGTTTCCCCAGTTCGAAATATCAGCGCATGGTTTCAAACGACTGCGAACTGCGGAATTAGCATCTACAAAATGATATCGCGGCCTGCGTAGATCTATAGAAAGTAGTGTGTAGTAGTGTGAGTATTTTCAGTGTCATTTCAAACATTATTGTGTCACATTACCGAATTTACGTAATAAGAATGTAGAGTAGAAACTCGAAAAAGAAAATACAAGTATTTTTATCTTTAATTTATCGCGTCAAGTAGCTACACAATCACATAATATCGCGTGACCTTGGCATAGTAACAAACAGCTAAATGTAATGGCGTGGTTGCGTCGTGTCGTGGCGACCCGTGTCATCGGCGAATTGAACTCGGACCGAGACGTGGACTGACACACAAGAGCGATTATCTAACGAGATTTATTTACAATGCCCTATTACGGACCTGCACAAGGTAGGCTGCAAAACCAATCTGCCCGTAACATTAATTGATTGTCACTAAATCAGAAGTTATGATCGCATTCTAATGTAATAGAGCTTATATTAGAAACTAATGTAATAGAGCTTATATTAGAAACGTTATCTTTAATGTACGACAAGGATGTCAACAATCTTGTTGATGAGGATGGATCCGGCACGTGCACGAAGCTTCGAGTCAGCACAGTTGTACACATTAAACAGGAAAGACCTTTGTTTTACACGGAAAAGGCGGCCGTATATTTTATTACAGAAAAACCAATTTCGAAATGAGGTATGTACACTTATGGACAACAGTTATGAGGAAAAAATTAAGATACAAAATAACAATAGTGATTTAAGAATAGAAAATAAGTAGGTCAAATGACAAAATGTTTTTTTGTTCAAGTATCAAGATTTTAGTGAGCAGTATACATTTATAGTTGGACCATAGGACTTGAAAGACACAACAGGAAATAATTTATAAGGGTTTCCGATCTTTTTTCTACAGAACTTTCTCAACTAGATAAAAAATATTTTTCATAAATAATGTAATCAATCATTCAGTTCATTAACTTGATGTTAAGGAGTTGTAAACAAACATTGAGTATCAGCACTTTACACAGTTGAGTCCATCCAATCAGGAAATAATGACATCACTCTCAATGTTGTTATTTACTTGTTTTGATACTGATATCAGAAACACTTCTTGGTAAAACTGTGCAGAAGAATGGCAAGTGTAATATTTCTGGCAAGTGTAATATTAATGGCCAGTGCAAAATTATATTTTTTTTCCATGGCCACTGTATCTTTGTATTGCTGATGTTGAGTTGAGAATAAAAATTACTGATATTTAATTATTTGAGCATTTATTCATTTATGTGTCTGTAAAAACTTTCCTTCTAAATGTCCTGTGATAAAAAAAATGTTTAATGCTATATTGTATTGATTGTGTAAAACTTAGATAACAGCTATGTCTCCAAGGAATGCTATCTTAACTTGCCGCATATAATAACACTTATCATTTGGGAGAAGATTATGTAGCCTTGAAACAGCTTATAATATGTAAATCAAATACAATATGTATAACATTTCAGCAACAGTCTAGACATAGGTGAGATTTAAGACAGTTCATCATGTTCCTAATAATAATTTGAAGGTTTTTGCCCTTTTATCTGAACTAGAACATGTGGTGGTAGGTACAATAATGTCATAAAAAAGAATGAGTTTTTCAATAAGACTGAATTTAAATAAATAGTAAACTTATGAATGATGGTGTTTGTAATTCTATCTCCAATTTTGTTAAGATACTATTTAAAGGTAAATTGAAAAAGCTAAAAATGTAGCTACTACATGCTCATTGAAAACTAGAACACTGTCCCTGGGTGACACTTAAAATTAGAAATCCTACAGGAAGTGCGAACTGAAATGTAGGTCACACAAAGGTCTAGACTATATTTATAGCCAGTAGTAACAGGCTCTAGATATTATGCACCACTGGGTTTCTGATAAGCTCTATTTGATTGAAAACAATAATGAGCTAAGCACCAAGGTCACAATTAAATTAAATGAAATAGTAAAAAAATAAATCTAATGATATACTTACTCAGAAACTTCAAAAATTACTCCAGTCAATCTAGCACCCCTACAATGTGCCTAAGCATTTATGTTATGGCTAATAGACACCCTAGCAACGTAAGCAGTGAAATTACGGACGCGATGCAATTTAGGTGTGATGTAACAGCTAGTTACCATGTGTTATTGTATTCATTGGGTCAGCAGTGGCATCAACAACGTGTTGCTAGGAAACTGGTGTCCGGCCAGCGCGGCGACCGCGTGCGCGATTGCGTCGTGCCCGAGCGTCCTACGTCGTGCTTCCGACGTGGAGGCGCCGCGTGCAGCTTTGTATGCACGTGCCGACGCGCACCTCCAAGGGCTCTTACATAATCGCAGGGACCGCCGCAGATACGACGCCGAGGACAACACAAACGTTGACTAACACCCGTTCCATATTTAGAAGGAGCGCCACCAATGCGTCCCGACGTTATTCATGCGTCTAGTCACATTTTTAGAACCGCATGTAAACGATACTTTTATCCCCCCACGCTGTACACCTCATGTGCGCATCTCTGTACCCTAATATTACGTTATTCAGGGTGCAAAATCCAAAATGCGTAATTTAGTGAGCTCAAAAACAGATGTAATCATGATACTATACTTGATGATAGCTTGGTTTTACGGAGAAAATTGTAAATGATCATCGATTTCAATGCTATGCACTTACCTTGAGGTTGTATTGTTTGTTAGACGCACTAATTATAAATTAATAACAATAAATAAACAGCATTCCGCGACCTCCGTACTTGTGATCAACACTCAACAAACACCTTCCTCAACACCCAATCAAACCATAAACTATAGAGTAACCTACATAAATAAACATATGATTTGCAAATGTCTTTGGTTGATTTTCCGTTTCCGAAAAGCTAGTGAGGAGCTTTCGTGAAAATGAAAAACTTTACTTAGGCGATTATTGTTTCTTTCAGAATCAGTTAGTTTGTCATACTCAAGAGAAGATAAATTAGCCAAACTAATTTCAATATTGAATTAATTTAATTTTATACATGTCCAAAATGATGAACCTATTGATATTATAAATCGTGATTGAAGAAAATAAAAATGATTTTCCGTGATGATTACAATATTTCTGTAACGTGGCTGAATAAAATGGCAACAATGTCATTAACCAAAAAGAAGAAAACACGTTAAACTTGACGTGGACTAAAGTAGCTGGCTCACTGTAGCGAAATAAAATTTATATTAAACGAAGAGAAGAAGAAGATTTTAATTATTCCACACTGTTATAAGCGTAGTGATACTATAAAATAAATATTCTAGATGTTAGGTTTTTAAATGAAAATGATTTTAAACATTGTAAGTGCATACTTTCTTTTAAAATGCTCGTTTGCTGCGTCAACCTTTTATCCGGAATCGCTGATGTGTTTTCTGTAGTTTTGAGATTTATCTTATTGTTTCATTTTTACTTTACAGAAAATGTTTGGGGTGTTGAGCGTGTTACTGTTACCACTACTTTTAATTCAACAAACGGAGGCCGCAGCGGTAATATCCATTGACTTGGGTTCAGAATGGATGAAGGTCGGCATCGTGTCTCCTGGAGTTCCGATGGAGATAGTATTAAATAAGGAGTCTAAGAGGAAGACGCCAGCTGTCGTGGCATTCAGAGATGATGTAAGGACCTTCGGGGAAGACGCAGTTACTGTTGGTGTCAGATTCCCGAAAAACACTTACAAATTCTTGCTGGATCTGCTTGGAAAACCTTTTGATCACCCAATGGTGCAAGCTTACAGGTCAGTGACATGCCTTCATACAGCGTTGCAGAGAAAGTAACAGTCTGCTCGCCTGTTTTTTTTTTGTTTAAGAACTTTAGTACTTATTCATTCTTATTTCATTTCACTTAGTTGTACACTTTCGTTGTACATGTCACTTTTTAAGTAGCTTTGAAATCATGAAATTCTTCAGTTAGCATGGAGTTTAATTATGGCTGCATGTTGCATCATTTTAAGGGAGACTTAAACAGTTTTGTAAATTGGAAACTTTATTGCTGTTATTAAAACTGATCATTAATTTTAAAGTTTTTCAAAGACTATTGCATTTCAATTATTTATGTTTGTCGCATAAAATATAAGCATGTTGCAAGTGTTTTGTAAACTAACATCCATACAATGTTCCTTGGGCTCAATATCATTCTTTTTATCAAATAAGTATGATATCTTATACAAATTAATCAAATACATAGATATGATTATTATCCATGTGGTTTTGCAATGGAATTATCTAAAAATGAAAACAAATAGCTGTGGGGAAAAATAATTCACTAATTTTAATGCTATATTTTTACCTATAGCCTGTTCTGTAAGTGTTTTAAAACATGGAAAAAATATTGGTAATTATTTCAATTATGAATAGCATATTAATCATAATTAGTATTATGTTTTTTTGACCTTAATCTGAGTTTATATAATTATCTAGGTAGGTACTTACATTGATTTAAAAAAGAACTATATTATGTGTAAAATGCATAACATAACATCACACATCTTTTCTCCAAAGGGTTAGGTGTACCTATAGACGTAGTTAACTCATATTTTATTGGTAATGTTTAACATTTTGACTGCCACATGTCAAAAAATAAAAAAAAATTGCCTTTGGTGTCAAAGTCTGTCATGTAGTCGAACCGTGGCGTGTGCTGGGCACATTTTGGTTTGTCATCTGTACATGACTGTGGCGGTCAAAAGGTTAAGTACCATGTAAAAGGGGCACAAATCTAGACTTTAGGCTGCTATTAAGAAATATTACATAGAATGTTATTAACAATATCAATCACATTTTCAGAGCCCGCTACCCATACTATGAGATTGTGGAAACAGACAGGGGCACACCACTGTTTATACATGATGAAAAGACCAAGTTTACACCTGAGGAGCTGGTTGCGCAACTCCTAGCTAAGGCTAAAGATTTTGCTGAAATAAGTCATGGTAAGATTTATTTATGAAACTGAGATAAGAGACTTATGGATTTAAATATCCTCTGCATTATACAAGTATGAAAGAATCTGAATTATTATAACTGAGTGGATGTTTTGAGAGTTGAATGAACTATCCCTTAGTAAGATGAGGAAATCAAAGTATGTACCTACTCTGAATAATTTACTGTTCCAACTAGTGTAGTTCTCACATTGAGACTAATTTAATTCATGTCAACTCATCTTTGAGATTATTTCTAGAAGTTGACAATGGCTGTCTAGCTTATTATGAATATTACAGAAAGTTAAAATTCCAGAACTACCAAAATAATTTTTTTTTTTTTTAAACCAGAAAACTTATTCTGTGTTATACAATTATACATACATACTTACACTGCAATACAGTATTTTTATCTCACTAGGCGACGTGCGCTTTACTTGTGGTAACCAAGTGTACAAACACGCTGTGAATGAGTGCATGTAGGCTAGTAGTGTAAGCACAACACACACACGCACACACACACTTCCGATTTCGCCATAACCGGACGGTACTGAGAGCTCTTGCGCTGTGAATGTAAGACACACATTCACAGCGTATTTGTGCACTTGGTGACCGCAAGTAAAGTGCGCGTCGTTTTCTTGAGATAAAAATACTGTACCTATGTATGCTGCATTAGTAGAATTTTGTAAGAGATAGTAAGTTTATCAATAAAAATACCCTAAACAAATTAAATATTGTACATATTTCTTTATTCTCCAGGTCAACCAATCACAGAATGTGTGATCACAGTCCCCGGTTACTTCAACCAGGCTGAACGTCGCGCACTCAAGGATGCCGCCGCGCTTGCCGGCTTGAATGTGCTACAACTGATTAACGATTATACTGCTATTGCCATCAACTATGGTATCTTCAGGAGGAAGGTGAGATTATTTGCCAATCTGTGTTAAAAGAGACTCCGCAACTATACGTATTATGTCTGCACATTGATGACAGATCAGGCTTAGGGCAAAATTCACAGACTTTAACTTTACTAGATAAGCAAAGTTAGCGTTTTATATGAATGTGAACTTTATCAATATGCTCATAATGTTCATATTTGTTTCTTTCGCACAAGACATCAAGCTTTAGAAAGAGAGCATCACTGGTACGAGTAACAGAAACAACACTACAAAGCCAAACTTATTCTAAAATCAGCTGTACTGCAGTGCCCAACAAGGGTTAGCCGTTATTAGATGTCAAAATCCAGCCAAAATGCACTGATTTTTTGTAAAAAAAAAATGTAATATCGAAGCGTAACTTTACTCTAAGAGCGCTTTCACATTTAGGCGACTTTAGCAGCGCTGTCAGAATTTCATAGTTTAAACAGAAGCGCGGCGGTCGCGCGCTGCCGCCGCGGCCGCCGCGTGCTCTCAGTCGGCGATGAGTCAGTGTTGCAAACTTGCAAACGTACGTAATTATTATAGACTACACAATGAGCGAGTTTGATACCGAACGATTTATTACTGAAATTCAAATGCGTCCTGTTTTGTGGGACTCAAGAAGCAACAATTACAACAACAGGACCCTAAAAAAGAATAACTGGCAAGAATTATGTGCATTGTTTTATATTCCTGATTTCGAAAATAAAAGTGGGTCCGAAAAAAGTGCAGCGGGTAGATTTTATAATTTTATTTAGGTACCTAATTATATCATGTTATTCTGCCACGGTACTTCTCCTTCGGGTCGTCAAGGTTGTTTCACCGTCGGAATTCATTTTAGAAATGAAGTGCGCCACACTGAACTTAACTGCAGCGCTGCTAACGCGCGGCTGTTCTTATAATGTGAAGGAATGCGCTTCTGCCGCGCTACTGTCGCGCTGCTAACGTCCTAATGTGAAGTGGCACTAAGTATCCTCTCCCTAGTTCACCCTCAAAGCCCCTCAGTTTCTGGCATTGACAAGCCAGTGTATTTTATAAAATTTATTATTTATCCAAGTAACACTGGGTACTTAACTAAACTATGTTAAAATCAACAGGCAAAACCTCCTTATTTCCTCAGTAATAACACGTGTTTTTCTTTCATAGGAAATCAACGAGACGGCCTGGTACGCGTTGTTCTTCGACATGGGTGCCGCGTCCACAAAGGCAGCGCTGGTCGAGTACAAGACAGTCAAGATAAAGGAGAAGGGCTATGTCGAGACTGTACCTCAGCTGCAAGTGTTGGGAGTTGGCTTTGACAGGTAAATAGAATATATTGGGCTTTGTCAACAATGTCAAAATACTAACCCCCTTACTAATAAATGTTGTAAAGCATATGTATAATTACAGAACGCTTTTCATCTTCTTTCGAAAATCAAATTACTGACGAGTGAAAGAGAGAAATTGGTGTGTTACTATTCATCTGATATAATATGTTTATTAGTAAGGGGGTTATAAAAGAAAAGGTTAGTTAAGTATGGATAAGATTCAGGGTAGGGTAGTCCAGGTAAGGTTAATGTAATGTGTGTTATTTCTGGTCTTTATCTATATTTCATTCCCATCAATAAAAAAAGTTAAAACCTTTAATACTTAAAAAATTGGTACAGTAAAAATCTCCTTACATGTTTTGCCATTAGTAAATGTGTACTTATGAAGAATTGCGGTCGGTTGATTCTCCATAGAAACGCTGAAACGTCTGTTTTCTTTCTGGTTAAAGACCAAATATTAACTGCTTGTATGTCCCTCAAAAAATGCTGATATAAACCACTGTCAACAGAAGCCAAAGTACAAATTTGACAACAATTAACGAAAAAAGTAAAACATAGGGGCAGTAGGGACACAGTATTATTATTATCCTTTTTCTTATTCAGTTTATGAAATATCTTTTAAATTGATCCAATATTGGAGGAGGAAATATGACTTTTTACTTAGGCTTTTTCAAAAGTCTCTCCCGACCGCATTTCCTCTTAAGGCGTGTTCCTCTAAAGTGATTTGACACTTGTAAAAACCTTTGCCTACTGCTGTTGGAAATAGGTCTCTCCCAAGCCAAAACATCTGCATAGGACCTGAAGTCGCTGCCTCTCTTTTCCTAAATAGATTGGGATAGGCTTTTAGAGATTGAAGCCAGTCAGCAGTCTTAGCTAGATGCTAAGATTGCCGACTCTATTATGTTTGTAGAAGGTAAAGGAGACCAGGCACGTTTCATACAAGTTGGTCCCAAAACCTAAGAAGTCACCGAAAAAAAATGTGTTACCCTGGTCGGAAGTCCTCTTTATAATTTTTTACTTTTGCGCCGAATCTAGTCGAGAATAAATAAAATAAAAATAGACTTAACGCTGTAGGAAGGAACGGTCGAGTCGTAGAGATTTGGTGCCGTAGTGAAAAATGCTTGGGTGGACTTCCCCGACATAGGTGACACACCTTTTTTTCCTTGACCAGACATTTTGAATTTTGGGCCAAATATGGCAGACCTTCTTTGTAAGGTTCTTACAGTACCCGGCGGTAAATATTGCACATCGACCTATTCGATCCTATCGAATATATACAAAGAATAAAAATAATTATAAAAAGAAGCAAATCATAATTGTTTTAACAGCTCCTAATAGATACCGGACTGTTTGTATTTCGTGCGACAGAGATAACGCTCTACGAAGCCGAAATTAGCCGATTGTCTCTTTCCAAAGGTCGATGTGCAATATTTATCGCCGGGTACTGTACATAATTGAGTATTACATACATCATACATACATAACCTCAGGCCTGGCCTTTTGCCAATGGCGGTAGGCAGAAACAACACAATGCCACCTGCTATGGTCCTTAAATACTCCTTTTGCTTCGTTTATGTTCGTACACGGACGCTGGTTGCGAGAACTACACACCTGACCTTAGCATAATGAGGCTATTATTATATTCCCACTGTTAGGACACGGGCTCCTCTCGGGGAGATGGAGTGGGCCGTAATCCACCACGTTTTTCTTCCGTGGTGATGTAATAAATTACAGAAAGTAAAGCGCCTGATTGAGTTCGAAACCACGACCTATTAACTCGGTAAGTCGGGGCCAATACCACTTAATAGGTTATTAATGTTTATTTTTGTCCACAGAACTTTAGGTGGCCATGAAATGACCCTCCGTCTTCGGGAGCACCTTATCAAAGCCTGGGAAGCACAGGGTGGCGGTGACGTCAGAGTCTCGCCACGCTCTATGGAGAAACTGCTCTTAGAAGCAGAGAGGCTGAAGATTATTCTCTCGGCGAATACCGAGTTCTACGCGCAGATCGAAGGCTTGCTTGATGATAAAGACTTCAAACAGCTGGTGAGTGATTAAGAAAAAAGCCTCTTGCCCGATGGAATTTCCCGTCGCCAAAAATGAGAAACTTCCATCCCTTATCCCAAGGTTTCTATTCGATAACATTTATCTACACAAAAGAGTATGCACTTTATTTCCAGTAGTGATCGACCGAAGGTTCGGTTTCGGCCAGTTCCGGCCAAAAAAATCAGGTTTCGGCCGCAGTTCCGGTTTCGGCCAAAAAGTGGCTGATTGAAACTGGCATATTATTATGGCGTTCGTGAGCCGTCGGTTTTGATAGAATGCGAACGACTGACCTTTAGACAGACAGCGTAGACTTAGTATAATGTGGTCCCGTTTCCAGTGTTTCCACCCATTTTGTACAAAACCCAAAAAAATTCATCATTCTTAGCAGACATGATGCTTTTAGTTTTAGAGAGTAAGGATTTATTCGCAATAAAATAAATATATAAACTGTCTTATTGAATATGGTACGTGGATTTATACAAAAAAAAAAAAAAATATTTAAATTCTATCGTACTAAGTGATGGGGATCGAATGTGTTCGCTACAAATGAAAAAATTAAAAATAATCATTTTATGTACAGGTAAATCAGTATAGAAAAACTTTGCATACATTCAAAAATCAATCTCGCAGAGGCCCCTTAGGAAATTTAAATACGGCACAAACCGACGATTATCTCTGTAAGCACTATGCAAGTGCACCCAAGGACAACCCCGGATGGTGTAGGACTATTGCAGGATATATCAATCATGTATAATCTCATATTTTAAGTGAACTATTTGTGTTCTTTATGAGAATAAATATCTTTAAACCGATATGGAAACAAAGAGGGTGGGTATGGGTTTGGGTGGCTAAAGTGAACTGGTTATTTAGGACTATGGAAATTCTATAGCCCCTGCCTAACTTTTATATAAATTACTACTAACTGTACTTTATCAAGTAGAGAGATGTCTTTTCTAAAATAAGGGTCACGGATGACATTAGCGTACTCCAAAGTGGTTGTAGGTCTTGTACAATTGCGGGTTTTGTACATCGAAAATTAAACAACCAAAATAAATATTGTATTTAATAATAATAAAAAAAGCGCAGGCATAGAAACAGCTCCATTTTTTAATCGACAGCAAAAAATCGATACTAGTGTAAATAATCGAAATGTTACGTTGCTGCAATCACTAGTTCCATCTGTAAAAAAACTTGGACAGAGTGTAGTCAAATTATTTGTAACAAATCTACAAAAACGATGGGTCTCAGAAAATAATGTCATTTATACTTTTTCTTAACTTTATGAGTTTCGGTTTCGGCCGAAACTAGAAGAACCGAAGGTACGGCTGAAAATCGTGTTTCGGTCGGTCACTAATTTTGAGGCACTCTTAGTTTATATTTTTGTGGAAAATGTAGGCAGATTTGAATTATTGGTACTGTTTTAGATTATCTGATATTCGCTCCCGGACTCAAATCGAGCGACCCTGCAGTTTTTGTATAGAAGTCTATAACTTTTTATATTGTTGTGAATTCAAATTCGGAACAATGACGACACGAAAATGCTGGGCCAGTATGTCGGCATCGAAACTGCATAAAAACTTTTTCTTTAACTCATCATAATTTTGATGTTCTATTAGGCCTTTATACCTCATATGGAATTGCACGATGGATCGATTTAGGAGTCCGTGAGTGTATATATTTTAAATTTCAAAAACTCGTAATTTTACAAAAAAAAAACTGCCCGAAACTTGTGTGTTAGGTTAGTATGTAAAACCTTTGCCTAGTTCAAACAATATTTAATTACAACACACGTGCCTTTAGCTTTGACATCTGAAGTCGGACGTTTCGGTCGTACTCCGACTTAACCCAAAACGTATTAGCTGTCGATTACAATATCCATGTTTAGATTATAAAATTAATAATTCAAATAGTGCCCTAAACCGTTAGTTGCTGTACTTGTCATGTGTCAACAGCAGTATGCGGTCAAATCCTGTCCCACATTGCGTTGCGTCAGGTTGAGAATACTTTAATAAATTAATAATAATTTATACAAGTTAAATATTTGATCACCTGTTTTCAAAAAGCGAAAAGAGGTTTTGTGATAATATCTATGGATTTAGTTGGCGAGTTTGTTTTATTATTATACTAGCTAATGCCCGGCATGAGTTACAATGCCAATTTTTTTTTGTTAGGATCCTCCGGCGCGCCCTAAAAAACTTACCAAAATTACATCACAATCGGTCGAGCCGTTTTCGAGTTTTTGCGGGACTATTGATTTTTATACATATCGATATCCCTAATCACACTGCATAAAATAGCTCATGCCGTCGTAAAATATATTAGGCACATAGCATCCCTATCCATATTATTACTCATCATAACATGATCAGTCAGAAATGACAATTGAGCCAGACTTTTTAATAAAAAAATAAACACTAGTTAAATTTAAATTGTCAAAAAAAAATCATTATAGAATTTAAACCAAGTATTATATATAAATTTATAGTATAAATTTTTATAAATTTATAGCCCTTAGTGTTATCACTAAGGGCTGATTTTACCAAAGTCATCTTTTACTCGTGGAATAAAATTGACGTCTGACAGCTAGTATGGAAAAACTGAAAAATTCAAAACTTATTCCCAGGATAAGATTTATTCTAGGTATAAAAGTTTGGTGGAATGCGCCCTTAGAAAACACAACGTCAAATGTTACATATATAAAGTCACATAAAATCATCCACAAAAACATGCATGCGGGTTACGATACTTACGATAAAATTCCACGTGTGAAGTAGGTACCATACTTAATATGTCTGTAATATGCATGATGTAAGGATATGTTAAAACCTACAAATACAAAAAGGCTAATATTTAAATATTCTCATTCAGCTATGCAGGTGCTAGTTTTTTGATCAAACTTAACATGCATACTGATTCAGTTTCTGCCCAAAAGCTTATTAACTTACAATAGTGACTATAAAGTAATGTAATCTTGGAATGTCTGTATGTTAAGTGAATTTAAATAAAAAAATCCAATTGTGTGGCTCTCATACTTAATTATTTTTAACTTGGTTTTGATTGTCTACATTGCAGATTTATGTTGAAATATATAAATTCAATGAATCAAAGTATAGTAGTATAGCGATAGTCACGGATTATCGTCTTCGATGCTAGTTGATACTGGCGTGTCTAAAAAGGGCACGATTATATGACAATTTTTTGCACGCTCGACGATACCAATATTTAACCTTGAATAAAGCTTAAGCGAGCATTGCGATTTAATTGTGAAGTTGCAAGTCAGTTGTTGCTTCATGAAAATGGGGCTTAAGGTGGAACTAGTCGCGAGCTCTAACTCACTGGTGGGCATGGCCAAAAAGCACGCGGTCTCACATGGCATGGTGTCCGACAGAGATAGTATCACTGATGAGCAGTTAGACGTTAGTCTACACGCACAACGTCTAGTTCTCACGCACACAAACACCGTTTCGAACTGAAACGCGCGTAAAAAAATTCGAAAAGTCCTTTGGAAAATCGAGTTTTATGAAAAAACTACTACATAAATCAATTACAAATAAAGTTTACTGAACTCTTCGATAACTGAGCTTTGTCGGTACCGACTTTGTTTTGAAAATTTTACAGTTCTTTTATTACTTATTTACACCCACAGTTGCGTTAAAAACAACAAGAAATACGAATCTTTGTTGGCTCATAACTTTTTAATGGCTTTTTATTTTACTATTCTGTTTCCGTACAGACAAAATTAATAATAAGACAAAACGATATCATGTTTAACTTTGCATGTACAATGTCAAACAGTGCAATAATAGCCTCCTGAAATTTTTATGAAAAAAAATATCGACTAGTGCCATCTTAAGTCTGAGAATCAGCACTTTTTGTACAATAGTTACAAGAGGCAGTTCCTCCTTCTACAGCTGGGAAGAAGTGCGACAAAAAACTCTTCAGCAATTTCTGAATGTTATATCAAATCAAATCGAGTCTTCACTACATTAGGGATGGTTCACACCAAACACAATGCTCGCTTTCCGTCAGCTACCAAATGTGTGCTATTGTTCATACATTTTCAACTTTACGTTCACATACAACTCTTAAACTCTTAATAAGTCTGCCAGCTGATGACACATTTAGTGTGAACCGTTCCTTGAGTTGTTTCAAAATGAGTTCCAATAATCTGCAAACAAGTGCATCTCCACAAAATCAGTTCACATTGTCGCTTAAAACAATGGAAAGTAAATAAACAATCATTCAATTGTTTTGTCACTCCTACAATCATCTTCATCTTTGTTTCCATTTTCAGGTTACCCGGGCTGAATTCGAGGAATTATGCGCAGACTTATGGCCTAGAGTATCAGGGGTGGTGCAACGTGCTATCGCAGCTGCTGGCGGCGCGGGTACCGGCGCCAGGCTTGTGTTGGCCGGAGGAGGGTCGCGTGTGCCGGCCGCTATGTTGGCGCTGAAGGATGCAGTGGGACATGACCCTGCCAGGTCTATTAACGCTGATGAGGCTGCTACTATGGGAGCTGTTTACAGGTAATATTATTAAACTATCGATTAAGAATGAACCTTTTTAAAATTTCTAATATCTATGCTTTAATCACTGAATTTTAGTAAAGTTTATAAAAAACCACAGTTTGACAACTCATTCGCTGAACGGGATATGAAAGATGGAGACATAATCAAGCAGAAGTCCAACAACAGTTTTACTATCGGAGGATGTTCGATAATACCAGTTAATTAGAGCCATTTCAACGAGAAAAAGAAAATGAAAATGACTCAACGAATTAATCTTAGCCAATAGTCTACTTTACAAAAGTATTGAATTTCATTAAAATAGTCAGTCGAGAACATCTCGAAATCTTATGATTAACCTAAGACTTGATAATGCAACTTCCACAAACATCATCATCATCTGCCTAGCCGTTTCCCAACTATTTTTGGGTTCGGCATACAGTGTAACCAGATCCAGTTACCTAGAATACCAGTATTGTTCGTGGAGTGACTGCCTATCTGACCTCCACAACCCAGTAACTGGGCAACTTCCACGAACAAATCCACTAAATATGTAATATTATTCACAGGGCGGCATCTCTTGCGACCGGTTACAAAGTTGCTGCGCTGAACGTACGCGATGCTGTATTGTTCCCCATACAAGTGACATTCACCAGACACGTTGACGGCAACGATAAACTGGTGAGTTTACTACTCATACAACTTATAATCATCCTGAAAACAATTTATTGTCTGGCGGTGATGGTCATCGAAAGGTTATATAGTTTTTTAGCTTAATGTATTGTTGATTCTTGTATTAATCATTTTATAGGGTTGAATTGAATATTGAATTATTGTAGTTATTGGGTTTCTTTCAGAACCTGGTAATTTTTTCGTATTCTAGATTAGGAATTTGATAACTTATAAGTTTGAGCATATTTTATTGAGCACTGGTCTAATAAAACTTATTTGTTTTAGATCAAGAGGACATTATTCGGCCCCATGAATCCTTACCCACAAAAGAAGGTAATCACTTTCAATAAACACACTGATGATTTCGACTTCCACGTCAATTATGCCGAGTTAGACCACATTCCCTCTAACGAGCTCCAATACGTTGGTACCTTGAACCTTAGCCAAGTTGTGCTTAATGGTGTCGGCGCCGCCCTCGCCAAACATACCGGAGAAAACGTCGAACATAAAGGAATCAAAGCACATTTCAATATGGACGACTCTGGCCTTCTAAACTTGGTCAACGTCGAATTTGTCGCTGAAAAAACAGTCGACGAAGACGAAGACCAAGATAGCACATTATCCAAAATAGGAAGCACCATTAGCAAACTTTTCGGATCAGATTCCGAAACTCTTGAAAAGGTTGAAGAGAAATCTGAGGAGAAATTCCAAGAAGAAGAGGCTAAGAATGATACAAAGAAAGTTAATCAAACAGAGGGCGAGAAGCAGAACACTACTGAACCAGAAATTAAGCCCAAACCTAAAATTGTTATACTGAAGGAGCCAATCAAAACTGAGGAAACACTCCTAAACCTTCAACCACTTTCACCAGAACAGTACAAGACATCCAAAGCTCTGATTACCGAGTTGAACATGATTGACAAGAAACGCATCGAAAGAGAGACTGCTCTTAACAACCTTGAAGCATATGTAGTAGACGCACAAATGAAAGTAGACATGGACGAGTACGCTCAATGCGGAACTCAAGAACAGATTAAAGAAATTAAGAAACTGTGCAGTGAAACATCTGAATGGTTGTACGAAGATGGGTATGAGGCGGCCACGGAATTGTACGAGGCCAAATTAGCTGCCCTGAAGGATAAGACAAGCCCAATCTTCTACAAGCACTGGGAACACAGAGAGAGGCCCGATGCGGTCGCAGCTCTCCGCAGCATGTTGAACAGCTCTCGGGAATTCCTCAAAATGGCGAAGAACTTCACTAAAGACGCTAACCCAGACAAAGACGTGTTCACGGACGTAGAAATTAACTTATTAGAGAAGAAGATTGAAGACACTACCACCTGGCTCAGCACCTCTATCAAGGAGCAGAAGGCTCTTAAAAAGAACGAGGACATCAAGTTGACGGTCGACAGCATTCGTGAGAAGATGGCGAATTTGGACAGAGAGATGAAGTACCTGTTGAATAAGATGAAGATATGGCGGCCTAAGAAGCCAGTGAAGAAGGAGACTGAAAATAAAACTGAAGAGACAGTTATTGAACCTGAGGCTGGAGAAGAAGAGGTGAAAGCAGAAGAAAAACAAGAGGAAGAACCAGCAACGGAGAAAGAGAATGAAACTGAGACTACAGAACCGCCGCTGCAGATCTCAGATGGCGAAGATGAACATTCCGAGTTATAATCACCGCGTGGAGTAACTTAATGTATTAGTTTAATTTATTTAAATGACTGCGTGGCTTGTTTGTTTTTTGTATATTTTGGTACTGCGGAATGTTGACTTTGTTCATTTATTGGAATATCTTTACATTTAGGTTACACTTCTCAATCCATCCATTTTTTGCATTTTTTTACATTAGGTCTTTTTGGTTGACTAGATTTTCATCTTGTCACAAGATATTCACCAATCATTCAACAATGTTTTTTCCAACGTGTAAACCCCCTTTTTGATCAGGCTAAGCTGGCTTTCCCTGATACATGTCTTGGTTGTATAATTTGTTCATTCTTCGTTGATAGAGGACATTTTAGAACGATCTTACGCTCATCCAAGCTAATGATTATTATAATAACTAATCGAATTATTTCCATATTTATTTTCAATTTATACTAGGCAATTTTATTAGAATGAAATTCTCTCCATATACAATTTGTATATTCCTATTTATTTATGTATTTAAATCATTATACTCTTCGTTGCCGAAAACGAACAAGCCACTCAAATGGAACTAACAATTAAAGGTCAAAGCACACATATCAAACCGGAAAGTGATCGGCACCGTATCAACTCGAGCCGTTCAGTATTCTTTGTATAGAACTCCCTACTGCAACGCACACTAATCGGAATCGAAACGTAATCGCCTCGCCTCGGGACAAGCTCACGAACCGCGGTGCGGTGCGGTTACGGCTCGTCGTCCCCGCGCTTACGTCTCTCCGTACCCGAGCTAACGTCCCTTCGTCCACCCTTGCCCCTCTCACCCCGCGGCCTGCCAGCATCATCAACCAGCGGTCGGCGAGCCGTAAGCGCGGCGTCGCCTAGCCGTAGCCGAATCGACGTATCGGAGCTTCTGATCCGCTTTGGTTATGTGCTTACGTTAGGTTGACGTCTGTTTGACGGCGAGGCGAAAGGCGATACGGTGCCGATCCCTTTCCGATTTGTTACGTGTGCTATGACCTTAAATCTCAAATCAAACGGTGGCCGCCTTACACAATGAAAGAATTGAAACAAAATATAATTATTTATTTAGTTATTTTCGTTGTTACATTGATTTTCTTTCAAAAGTGCGGCTTCTCTCTAGGAGTGGCCCCAGTAGTAGCGGACGCGAGAGTAATATATTTATGTGTACCTAAACTTTATGTGATATATTAAAGGCTATAAGTTTGTGTGAGTATTATACTGTTTTTCTATTACAGACACAGTGTAAGCACAAATTGTAACGAACGCAATGTTCTATTAGCGCCGTCAATGAAATTAGTTATAATCTAAGCGATTTGTGTGTAAATCAATGTACCTATTTAATCATTCGACAGGATTGTGTGTGATAGAATATGTATGTACTCTTTCCTCTTAGAATTCTCAGGTATCTATGCCTTTATTACAATATTTACTGAGTAGTATAAATGAGCGGTGGTGCGGACTTATCCAGTGAGCTTAAAGCTGATACACTTATTATTAAGGGGGAAGCGCTAAGGTAGCCCGCGAAATTCAAATTTTCTTACGTTTTTTGCAATTTGCTGGTCAGTATTAAGTTGTACGTTGATTAATATATGAATCGCGGCCGTAACTAACATGTATTTACAGAATTATAATCATTAAAGTCATCAACACAACTCTCTAAGACCACGTAAGGCCGAAGAATGATAATTTCATGAAACAGTTATTCTTTGGACTTACGTGGACTTAGAGAGTTGTGTTGATGACTTTAATGATTATAATTCTGTAAATACATGTTAGTTACGGCCGCGATTCATATATTAATCAACGTACAACTTAATACTGACCAGCAAATTGCAAAAAACCTAAAAAAAAACAAATTTCGCGGGCTACCCTGGCGCTTTCGCCTTAACATCACAGCAATTTAAATAAGAATCACTTTGATTGTACCTTTATTTTCTGAAACCAATGTGTCAAAGAAAGGGACCTAAGTATAAGTAGTTATACGTAAAAAAAAAGAGGCTTGTAATTACACCGTTGTTTTTAATTTGTAAACGCATTCAAATAACAATATACGAGTAGATGCGTCCGCGCCGTCGCGTGTGTCTGCGAAACACGGAGTATTGAGCAAATGGGAGTGCTAATTATGTGCTATGATTAAATACTTTCTGCGTCGGCGGAAACACCGTTCTCAGTTACAATAATATACTACTACTTCTGACATAACTTTAAGGTTCCATCGGGAAATTCATCAGTCGGGATCTCTTGCGAACTAGTGCGTCTTGAGTTTAAATGAACTCAAGTAGGGTTGACAGGGTAAAGAACGATTAATAAATCGTGAGTGGAGCGAAAATAAGCGATCAGTACTTAGTTATGGTTGTTCAATTAGGTGCCTTTATGTGGTGGCGTAAACTATTGCTAAATGTGTCTCCCGACCTTTCATACTTATCAGCATTCCATGTCTTCACTATTCCGTGTTCCGAACCGCCTGGGTGTGTCCGTATTAGTGAAACAGTGTGCGGCCTTAGGTCATACAATTGTAACATTTTAAGTGAGATTCGTTCAATACCCAGTCGCAAATGGAAATAAATTATACATGAATGAACATATTGTCGTTTTATTTCATCTGAATACCACAGCTGCCATTTCTACTGATGCAAGTTTCGTGAAATTTCATTTTGACTGACTTCTGCACCCTAATTTCGTCACACACCATCAATCTCAATCATTTTGATGGATATTACTAAAAAAAATTTGTCTCTGCAACAACGTAAATAACGCAATTAATGTTGTCAGTGCCGTATTATCCATAAGGCACTTTAGGCCCACTATGAACAGGGGCCCAGCACTCCCGATTAAAAAATGAAAAAAACGAAAAGGGGATTGTGTGGTTTTATGAAACCACGGTAAAAGTGAAACTTTTTTTCACATTATAAGGTAAAAGCCAAATTGCGTTGTTGTGGTATGAAAAAGGGGGGGCCTGAAACGAGCTGTGCCTAGGGGCCCCGAGATGGTTAATCCGGCCCTGAATGTTGTTGAACTGTAAAAATGAAAGCCATTGAAACTGTTAGTGTGTTACGATATTACCCCGCTGTTTGGTAGAGGAATATCCACAGTCTTGCCGTGGTCTTTGTATTTACGATTCATTGACGAGACGACTGCTGATCAACTTCGATATTCACATCGACTCTTATCTGGAAGATCGGCATCGCTTTGATAATTCTAAATGAGTTGCAGGTTGCAGCCGATCTATTCAAAAATTTTACAGTGAAAATTTTGGTATACCACTATCACCTAATAACGAACATAACAACCAGAAGATCGGCAACGCTTTGACAATTATAAATGAGTTGCAGGTTGCAGCCGATCTATTCAAAAATTTTACAGTGAAAATTTTGGTAGACCACTATCACCTCATAATGAACATAACAACCAGAAGTTCGGCAACGCTTTTACAATTCTAAATGAGTTGCAGGTTGCAGCCGATCTATTCAAAAATTTTACAGTGAAAATTTTGCTAGACCACTATCACCTAATAACGAACATAACAACCAGAAGATCGGCAACGCTTTGACAATTCTAAATGAGTTGCAGGTTGCAGCCGATCTATTCAAAAATTTTACAGTGAAAATTTTGGTAGACCACTATCACCTAATAACGAACATAACAACCAGAAGATCGGCAACGCTTTGACAATTCTAAGTGAGTTGCAGGTTGCAGCCGATTTATTCTATAAAAATCTCACAGCGAAAACTTATGGTAGCCCACTATTCACCTAATAACGAACTAACAGCCAGGGCATCTAGGTAAACCGGCCCAAGCAGCCCGCGATGTATTGTAGTGAGTATATATTGAGGTATCCTTCGGCATGTGCGTGCGTGTCTATTAGCATGCATTTGTTTTACATGAAGGTGACATAGAGGTAGCGAGCTATCGCGATCACGTGGTGTCGCAGTGAGGCATCTTCTGATCTTCGGCATGTAA
Organism: Luperina testacea; assembly: GCA_927399505.1. NCBI lineage: Eukaryota > Metazoa > Arthropoda > Insecta > Lepidoptera > Noctuidae > Luperina > Luperina testacea. Next base: position 6,423,571 of record OV656768.1, on the reverse strand, counting down.
TTACCCATAGATTTATAGAGAATAAAAGACAACTCTCATTTTGATGATTTTTAACAAATTGGTTACTTGTTTGTAAATATACGGCTACAAAAACGTTTTACAGGTGTTTGCGATTCTTTTAGTCTAACGAGCGCACCCATAATCCAAGTATTTACTGTGGGGAAACTAGTAGCAACACAATTTCACGGTTTGCGCTTCCACAGAAGGCTTTCTTTACACCTCTGACTAAAGTAAATATTGAACGCAAAATACACATGAGAAAACTGAGTGTTCTCACAGCTTGTTCCGCTAGTCGATAGTTCTTGATTTTTTTGTATTATGTTTATTTTTTCTATGTAATAGGCATTCCGCGGATTCCGCCAGTTATGGAATGGGGGCATCACATCTCTGCCTAACCCTTTGAGGAAAACAGGCGTGATGATACAGCATGAAAACCACAATATGCCGTATAAATATACTTGTTATTGCCTTTTATAGCGATATACAAAAAAAAAATTAACAAAATCGGTCGCGAAAAAAATCATTTGTTCCTTACATTTTGACGAGTTGTGCGAAAAATACGAATAGATGTAGGGAACAGCTGATTCTAATTCGCGACCGATTTCGTAAATTTTTTATATATCGTCAGAAAAGGCGATAACAGGTATGTGGTATAATTTATTGCATAATTATAATAATATGTGGTTTCCATACTGCGGTGCTATTCTGTAAAAATCTCACGGTGAAAACTTAGGTGAAGTGAGCGTGGAGTAGGCTGTCAATAGTGTCAATTCCTAGCAAAAACAAACTCACTTCACCTAAGTTTTCACGGTGAGATTTTTACAGAATCGACCGGGTGTATGCTGAATGCTGGTGATAGCACTTTGTTTTTTTTTAAATAATATCACAACATTCACAACCATTTGCTTCGTTGGTCTAGTGGTCGTAAGCGCTGCTGCTGAGAATGAAGTCCTGGATTCGATTCCCGGATTGGGCAAAAAGATATTGGGTGTATCCATCTGGAATAACTCTGTAGCAGCCATGAGTCTGGATTTGTGCCCAGTTAATAGTAATAAGCTCGCCCCTATCACATGGTACAGACGCCATTTTTTTTAATAGATTTTTTTTAAAGGATGCTTCGTCAGTCATAATATTTTGTACGCGTAGTTTTGTAGGACTTATAAATTTGATGAAAAGTTTTTTTAGAGCATGTAGCTTTCATAGACTGCTTTGGAAAACTTCGAGATAGGTATCGTAATGCAAAGTGCTTTCACATTGCCATGCTCTAAAATAAGTATTTTCGGATCTACAAAATACCAATTTTACAGAAGTGCCACTTTATGTATAAAATAGAGCTCATTTATGATATTGTAAACTAATAATGTTTCCATTTCGAAATCCAATGATCTCGAACTTATATTCGTAACTTTAGATACTATTGGAAAATTGCTAAAACTCAGTAAAATATAATACCTAGGTACCTACTTAATCTAAATATTCTTCAAATTTATTTATCCAGCTATGTTACTGGGTAAATAAATTTATGTAAGTACAGACGCCAGCACATCAAGCTACTACAATCTAATTTCTTTAATAGATTTTCAACTTTATCGCTAAAGCATAAAGACCAAAGTTGATTGGGAAAATTTGACAGTTTCGGGTAGGTTGATGTGCTGGCGTCTGTACTTAAACATAATTGCAGGAATGTAGGAGTAACATTACACCTCTGGCTAATCATTCGGGGTATACTGGCAGGTTGTTATGTTATGTTCAAACTAGCTTCTGCCCGCGACTTCGCCCGCGTGAAATTTCACCCTCCCCCCATTCACCTTCTTAGGGGTGGAATTTCGAAAAACCCTTTCTTAGTGGACACCTACTCTTCACAAAGAAATTTCATGTCTCTAGGACCAGCGGTTTAGGCTGTGCGTTGATATATCAGTCAGTCTGGACTTTGAATTTTATCACACTAATATTATAAAGGCGAAAGTTTGTGAGTGTGTGTGTGTGTGTTTTTATATGTTTGTTACTTCTTCACGCTCAAACGGCTGGACCAATTTTGATAAAATTTTGTAAGGAGGTAGCTGACACCCTGGATTAACATAGGCTATATTTTTATCCCGATATTCCCACGGAATCGACATTTACGCGGGTAAAACCGTGAGGCGCAGCTAGTATAATATAGATAACTATCACAAAAGCACTTTTCAGCAATGCTATTGTGTTGTATGTAGTCATGAAAACTCATAGTGGAATAATGTAATCAACAGCATTTTAAAATAATTAAGATACGGTTAGCAAAAAAATGATCCTAAAGCGTGGCAGGTAGCCGAAATGATCTAGCAAAATTAACTAAGTACCCACGGTAACTTTGGGGTGAACGAGGCAATAAAGGCAGTGTGTCAGAAAAATCTTTTTTCAAAATACTTTTTACCCGACTACCCAAAACCAAAGGATTATTTTGTCCCATTTACAGACTTTCGTAAGTTACGATTTCCATATTTTAATTCAAGTACCTAAATATTTAATAGTCGAATTACTGCTTTGGTTACCTGCAGTCTTACTCTTAATACTTTTCAAGAGTTCTAAGATTAGACCAATATTTTTATTAGTGTGAGGTTTTGCGTTGTTGAAGATCGTGAAATATTAAAAAACTTATGTGATATTACTATGTTAAACTTATGTTATATTCATTGCTTCAAGCTAAACAGTCTTCATACTTTTCAGGGATCTACGGTGTCGAATATCTTGAAAAGTATACCTAGGTACCTACCAATATTTTTTTAATAATTATTATTGTAATAAGTGCTATGTTTTAATTGTTTGTGCAGACATTGCAAACAAATCTATCTCCAGTTATCTTCAGAATATCTTTTCTATTTCATAATCTGGCTTTTGGATCGGTACTATTTATCAAGTCAAGATTCCTTGTCGAGCCATCACTTCTTCTACTTGATGGCATCTCAAACCAACTTTAAATCATACAATATCTTGACAGGCACCTAAAGCCCCATTACCAGTAACTTGTTTCAAAAGAGCTTTTGTTTTTTTAAGTCCCGAAGGAAGAAGTCGGCGCCCGCGCCGTGCACTGGCGCCTTTCTTCGGGTGAGCGAGACGGCTGTATGTAATTATATACCACGTTGAAGAGAGACAAAGCAATAGCATTCCGCGTCAATATACAGACAAGCCAAATGAATCCAGTTTGCTTGTTATACGCCGGTCGCTCGGGTGTGTGCTGCCTTAGTGTTTTTTTGACAGTGATGTAAACAATTAAACTTGAATTTTTCTGTGAATCAACGCACTCTCATAACACGAGTGTCGATAAGAACATGTGTTGAATTCAGTTTTGCACAAGCACGAGTGGATTTTGGTGGGATTTTTGTTTGTAAAGGTAAGAATAACTAAGAATGCAGCCGATTCCCTCTCGCGTCCCTCTTGTAGGAATGCAATGCACCTCGCTGTGCCCCGGCGCACCTTGCGAGTCTATCGAATTTTCTGTCCAATTGATACAATAACTAACTCAATATTCGGCGTGTCTGGTTTTTACCTGAACGTATATTTGTAGATTTAATGTTAAAAACGGGAGAGGACACAGATGTCATTGTATTGTTTTCGTAAACAAACAATAGGTATATTCATGTATTCCGAGACATGTGCGCCAGTTTCCGTAATTAACAACCCAGAAAAAAATGATTAGATGCGAGCGAACACATTTTAAATTACAAGTTAAAGTAAACTGTAAAGGGTAGGTTGGGGTATTTTGAACCACAAGACGTTAATGTTGATTTATTTGCCAGATATTAAGGATTCGTGAATATTTTAAAGTGGTAAGTCGTGGCTATGTAAATGAAATATCTGCCTCGTTTAATATAATCTAGATGTATTATGCAGAAGGTTGGAGGTCAAGTCACCGCCAAAATAGTGCATGCTTATCGTTTATTACTTCCTGTCAATTTAGAAGTACTTACCTAAATTGTTATCATTTGTTTGTGTCTTTCATTCATACTAATAAACAGTACGAGATACGATGTATTGACGTTAAAACTAAGTACAAACTCGTGTCGGATTCACGTTGAAAACAAATGTGAACCGCGGTGTAGGGTTTAAATGTTTCACTACCTATATTTTAATCGAACTAGCCGTTTGTTGATGATACTGTAGTCAAAATCCCCAATATTGTATTTTCACGTGACTTTTTCGTTACTCCTGTATGATTTAGTTTATTTCTTTTCCCCTTTTTTCCGTTACTGATCTCTTACCGGTTGAGTCTTACATTAATACTTATACCTACGCAAAATGGTTTCCCTTTCAGGGGCCAGCTATAAGGCCATAGCGTACCTAATTAGATATCGCCTTAGTCCGAATTAATATACGGCTGAAGCTAGATTACTATGTCAGATCCTGATGCCTCAAGGAATCAATTGCGAATACTAATCCGATTATTGATAGCGAATATCGAATTGATTCAACTGCTAACAATGTGGTTGTGTGTTACTTGAACTAAGAAGAAACGAGTTTATTGCGAACCAAAGTGATTTAGACACTTGAGGGGCAAGTCTGATCTCATTCTCAATCCGTCAAAAAAACCTCTAATTGCCCTAAATTTTTGACAAGTTTTTGAGATAGATTGTCGCTGAGCTCAGATTGCGACCAGGGGGCCTAAAAAGGCCACTGGCAGAATCATAAAAGGATAACATTACGAATCATAATGGACAGTTAACTGTTAAGTTAATCGTATCAAATCCCATTGGTGAAGGATTTTTCAGTCATTTTTTTTTGTCTGTGCTAAAATACCAATCAATCCAATCCAAATCCAATCCCAATCTCTTTGATTATATCTACGTAGTGCAGCGAAAAAAAGAAAAACACGGGACTGTCTTTGCCATATTATGATTCATAATTTGTTATCCTTTTACGATTCTGCCAAAGTGGCCTTTTCAGGCCCCTAGACTTTGAATGTTTTTAATTATGGGAATTGACCTTCTGCTCCCCGTTTTTCTTTTATCTCTTTATCGTCGTCCTCCTGCTCTTATCCCAATTGATTTGTGGTCGGCTAAGTATGTCTTCTTTTTCTTCTATGCCTACATCTCTATTAACCATCATAACAGAAGAAATTTTCTAGCCATATCACCTGTTGCCTGATCCTCTACACTCAATCAACCAACTCGCCTATCACAGTCCACTGCTGGATATAGGCCTCTCCCAGGCTGCGCCACAACACCCTGTCCTCCGCCTTCCACATCCAGTCTGTACCAGGCACCTTCTTAAAAGGTCGTCGGTCCATTTAGCTGGGGAGGGAGCGTCCCAAACTACGTCCCCCACACCATAAGCACAATCTAAACTTTCCTTTCAAGATTATCGTTTTTCTTTTGTCTTTTATTACGGTTTCCTAAAGTCATTTTCTAGTATTTCCTTGATATCCGGACTCTGTAACACTTCGATTTCGATAGAATCATGTGATTAATTTAATTGCGCTGAATTCATTCCCGGTTCCCGTCATCCCTTCAATTAGATACTATCTATTTAATAGTCCCGAGCGGCTTAAGTTTGGTTCGAGATGAGAATACGGCTTTAATTTCCGGATATCACGTACGGCGTCATTTTTAACATCTCCAAGTTCCCTTAGAAATTGGGAGGTTGTATAGAACAGGTATTTTAAGCCGAAGAGCTTTCGTTACGAAATAAATGTTAAAATCGTAGGTGGACGGTCAACTTCGATGCGCATTATCGCGCCATCTTGAGCCCGTTCATTAAAATTTTCTCGTTTAATCACCTCTTTTGATGGATGGGTTTCTCAGCGGGTAGGTATGATTAACAATGCAGAAGTTTGCGTTATAAATTGTGACTCCGTGTGATGGTGGATGTAAATTCATGCATTCCTTCCTACTGAAAGTAACTCCTATATTAATTATGTGGTTGCTCTCGTCTAGACAGTTCTATAAGTCTTGAAAGGGCTGATGCTATGATTCTGTCTGTCACGTTGACTATTATTAAGACTCCATATTTACCCAGTGTAGTAATACTTAAGTAGGTACTGCATGCATATTTATCTCTTTGTATAGGGAAATTCTACGCAGTAGTTCTTCAACATACGACCTAATTAGCCCGATACGACTGTAATTCTCAAAATGCAAAATATTTCAGACGTACATTTTTGGATACTCAATGTTAAACAAAAATACCATCTGGATGCTTGCCAATTTATTTTGATAACCTAGGTGTAGGTACAGAGTGCACACTTTGCTTTATTTGTAATAATTTTGGCGACAAAAGAATGTAGTAATTGCACATTCATAATATTATCTATACGTTTCGTACGCCCTATTACAATTCCGGTGATTTCACCAGAATATTATGCTGAATTTTATTTGAAATGATTTTTAGTTTTTCATCTAAAAAACAATGGGAAAAAGATAAAATTAAAAGGAGTCAGATTATATTTACATGTTGTACCTATGTTGTTTATGGCATTTAACGAAATGTTTGGCTTAATATCGAGCGAACATAATTGCCCATGGATAAAATATCAGTTAAGTATTATTAATCATTATAGTTAATCATCTCTTGGTGAAATGTGGCTTTATATGGAATCGTCTGCTTTTGTAACAACGTGTCCGGACAAAATCATTATTTTTTTATGCTGGTATGTATTCTTATAGCTTGCATATTATTTGGTGGAGTTGTTTCGATATTTTCGCTCATTATCATGGTGTAGATTTTGTGGGATTATTTTGTCCATTTCTTCAATCTAAGAACTGCTACATGGGTGATGGCAGAAAATAAAAACTTACCAGCTGTAGTTTAAAAACGCTTCAGATAATTTGAGGATATTTTCACCTTGTTCTCTTGATCATAGCAATCACTTATCTTCAATACTAACAGTTATTAATGTTCGATCATTAAAAGCCAGACATTAATTATCAAGTTTGCCTGGAGACCCATAAATCGTGATTATTTGCGACCTTGGCCCTGTACTGGAGTAGGGACTAAGAAGAAGATCTTTCCATTAGGATCGTTCACGTCGTTCTGATTGGTACCGTCAACAAACAAATATATTGGACAGATATAATAAATGCTCAGTGATGCAAGGGGTTATTTTTATCAATTTGATTGGTCGCTTGATCCCAATATTGTGGAGCCATAACCAGCTATAAAGTAGGTAGGTACGTTGATAAATTATTACGGACATTCATGATAAGGAAATGCGTACGTGATTTCTGAGACATAGCGTCTTTCATTAATAGATCTACGATTGACTTCTGTAAAAATTTGCATACCACACTTTTTTAAAGTATGTAAATATAGATTGAGTGGTACTTATAATAATTATATTATTTATCTTCATAAATTGTGTCAAGATAATCGAAGGAAAGACAAGACAAGTGTCATTTAAAAATAAATTCGGTATTAGCATAGAAAGAGCTGTATTAATAGCTACGTGCGAAGTACAGACGCCAGGACATCAAGCTAGTACAATCTGTCAAATTTCTTTAATAGCATTTGAACTTTATCGCTAAAGCATAAGGTTCAAAGTTGATTGGTAAAATTTGACAGTTTCGGGTAGCTTGATGTGCTGGCGTCTGTACATCATCGTGCTTGAGCGTTTGTCAAAAATTATCTACTAACCTAGTTTGGAACCGTACCTAATGGTCATATTCAAGGCTCTTCTATACTTAAATCTATCCATCTATACATAATTCTGCGTCATTATTGCTCAGCACGCCACACTGGAAGTCCCACTTTCCTCCACTCGGCTGATCACCACAACACGTCAAATTCCATGTTCACGATTTTAATTGGTGTCTAATATTTAGGCATGTCACAGCTGGTATTTTACGAATAAATTACTAGTTATAATATATCCCACGAGCGGTTCCCTTCTCTATTATAATTAAGGCATAAATCAACGTTGAGAACGCCTACTTACGACGCCAGGGGCACGATTCAATACAACAGTGTAGTTAAAAGGTTAATAAGAATGCACTAACTGACGGCCTGTGTGGCTTGACGCTCCATTTCTCTGCTATACTCCACAAACATTAGCTGCGAGATAAACGGGTTATTTGAAACCAGTGTGCAGTGTACAACGACAGGGACGCCATAGAACGAAGGGATTTCACATTTTATTCATGTGATTCAACCGCCTCCGTACAAGAACATTCGTCTTGTGTTGCCAGAGCAACGTCCGCTGTATTTTTGTATCAATAAAATATGTTTTACGGCTCAGATTAGGTCCATAACTGAATTCATAAATAGTAATGTAGGTACCTAACGTGGTCTTTTTCAATGAGAAAATTGTGGTGTACCTTTAGCTCTTCCCATTTCAGTCATTCGTATGAAATCAAAGTTTTTTTTTCTGTGAGAACAAAGGAAAAGAGTACCTAATTAGTTTCCGTGAAGGGAAGTAGATATCAGTATCTCTTTAGCATCAAGGAAGCCTTTGACCATTCACCAGTGTTTGGCTCACTTTTGTAAATAGAAAATAAAATATACTCTCTTTCATCTTTTGCGAGGATGCTTTTTTACTTATTTTTATTGGAAAATGGGAATGCGTTTGACATTTGGTTTCATAGATGTCGACGATAGATGCGGTTAAAAGCCGGACACGTTCGTTTTTTAGATCTTTATTGCTTTTTACCAAAGCGTAGAGTTTCTAAAAATGTATTCCGACCTGAAGTGTTTTAAATTCCCATAAGTCTTAAAAATAAGATTGCTTTGTCGCAAAAAAAAAAACCTTTTGAGCCGACAGACAAAACTTCCCAACCTCCCAACTGTTATTAGAAACAATTAAAAACATTTTATAAGCTCGAAATGCCTTTACAACAAAAAAGTATACCTTTAGGTATTTAAAATGACTTTTATCAACATTGGTCTGCCGTCTCCAATCACACGCGGTACAAAAACTGGTCTTTCAAGGCGCAAGTCTTAATGTTCAAGTTGAAGGATGCAATTCCTAGTTTTTATGATGAGTGATCTAATTTATTCGAACATGGACAGGACATATTTGGACACGTCATGGCTGTAAATATCTTGATATCTTGCAGGTATTAATAACAAGTTAGGTTTATTTAAGCTAGTAGGTACATTTTCGGTACTGCTTAGTTCTTGGTCTACCAAGGTGTGATTGAATAGCTTCTTCTTCCTCTTAGCGTGTCGATGGCAATTTAAAATAATAATAATAATAAATATCTTTATTTCCCAAAAATACAGATACAGAAAAATGCTAATAATACAGATAATAAAAGAACTCAGGCCAGAATTCTGAAGAAGAGAAGTCCATCAAAGTCAAAGTCAAATCATTTATTTCAAATAGGCACATTAAAGGCACTTTTGAAAGTCAAAACATACAGTAAAATTGATTTTATTTTAGTCGCCCCTTCCTAAAGGTATTCGTATGGAGAAGAATGGGTAAGAAACTCCACCGTTATTCTTTTAAAATGTTTTACTAGGTTTTGTATACATAATATGTGAAGACGATGCACCTAGAATAAATTTAGTCTACCACAAAAAGTAAAAAGAATTAAAAATGAAGCATCAGGTGGCCTAAAAAGGCCACTTTGACGGAATCATGAAAGGATAACATTATGAATCATAATATGGCGAAGACAGTTCGTGTTTTTCTTTTTTTCGCTGCACTACGTAGGTATATTCAAAGAGATTGGGATTGCATTTGGATTGGATTGATTGGTATTTTACCACAGACAAAAAAAATAACTGAAAAATCCTTCACCAATGGGATTTCATACGATTAACTTAACAGTTAACTGTCCATTATGATTCATAATGTTATCCTTTTATGATTCTACCAAAGTGGCCTTTTTAGGCCCCCTGTTCCTGTAATGTGTAAGCAACAGGACACGATATTAAGTACCTATGCCATCATTTGTGGTCACAAATGATAAATTAGTTACTACATATTTTAAATGCAATTTCGGAATCTAGTGACATTAGTCACGGTCTAGTCGAAATCTAGTCACGAAATGTCTGTGAAGATTTGGAAAAAGCTGCTTAAATCTATACAAATAAAACAAAGTCGGGTTAGTTACACCATTTGTAACTCAAGAACGGCTGGACTGATTTTTATGATCTTTGATTTGTTGGATTTGTCTCCGCCCCGAATAGCAGAATAACTAAATATAAAAACATTGGAAAAGTTCACGAAAAAAATTTTTGGTGCGGTACGAAGTTCGCCGGGTCAGCTAGTACCACATAAATCCATTTGGAATGTTTAGGTAGCCTACTGACCACATCAACTATTGTAAACCTGTTTTGGAAGAAAATTAGTTCGGCCATTTTCAGTAACTTTTTAGCAAAAAGGACCATTGGTCTTCGCCGTTCTTTTTTCCTAGGACCAAGTTCCTACTTTTGCACCAAATTTCGGCGCTACATCCTACAACCCCCATCCCCCTACAAATCACCCCCAATCTCGTTAATGAACCACGTGCAGTCTCTTAAGCACGTGCCGCACTTAAAACAATGGTTAGTGCAAAAACGGCCTTTATCAAATTAATCGACATGTATTTCCTATTTCATGGTGGTCTTGGAGTGGATGAAGTAGGTGCTTGACCTCACGCGCGCTTTAATAACAATGTATAAAGGAGCTTTTTTGTTGGTGTTTGAATTGAAATAAATTAGTAGGTGTGTTATTTTATTTAGGTATTTTACTTATTGACTGCATCAGGTTTAGTAGTCGCAAGCGGGATGGCTGAGCTTGAGGTTCTGCGATTGGTCTCCAGCTGATTTCATCATCGTCATTCTCATTCTCATCAACAATCGTTGGTAGACCAATAAATAAATAAATAAATTCTCCTACCCTTATACCAATTTATTTGATGTCGGCGCAATGTCTTTTTTATCCAGACTTGTCTTTTAGTCGTCACTTCGGCAGTCACTCCCTTTCTCCGATTTATTCTGTAAAGAAAGAAAGAAAGAAAAAGTATTTATTGCGACTCGTACTATAGGAAGATTACAAACTAAACTAATGACAGCAAAATAAAAATCCAAGTTATATAAAAAAAGTAACAAAAGGAAAATGAAACAGAAAGTCCTATACGAGGCCAAAAGGCAGCATGATGCTACGGCATTTAAAAAATAAATGTTGCAGCGTTGGTATTCTGATAGGGCCCGCTGTGATGTCACGGGCAGTTACGGAAATTAATAAATAATATAATAATAAAAGTAAAAAACTCAATGTGAAAACTTTGGTGAGATGAGCTTCAAGTAAGCTGTTATTCCACCTGAACTAAGGAACAAACTAGGGATTGACTCAATGACGATTCAGTTCAAGCTCAGATTCACCTGTTTTCACGGTGGGATTTTTACAGAATATTTTCATTAGGAATTTGCTCAGTCTTCATTTGCATCCAGTTAACAGCTGTTAGGCTGGCCGTGGGCCTCAAAATGGGGGTTGTAATTGTGAAGACACCTATGCTTACCCCTTGGTAATATAGGCGTATTATGTTACCTATAACGTAGATTGGTTGGCAACATTAATATTCGGAAAAGATAATTTTGTAAGAGAATTCCATCAATTCCAATTCGCTTCTTCGTCAGCTCCGTGCTCGCAGTTTAAAACAATCAATCATCTAAGATTAAACCAGTCTTATGATAGACATAGGTCTCTCTGAAGAAGTGATAGATAGAGCATCTTGTTTGTCGATTCTCATAGGATTAAATCCTTTGAAAGGTATTCGGAACTTTGTAGTCTTAAGTCCGTGAAGACTGGTGTTACCTAATGTAGAATTTATTATTTAATATTCGACTATTTGCTCAATAATAAATTCATGACTATTTTAGTCTTCAGATGTGTATGTATTTTATGCCTTTGGATTATAGCGCTGGAGCATAATGGACTTTATTGTACGGTGTAACGCATAAAAGCATAAATATTAATATTGAAACTCATTTCGATCTTTATCTTTAGCAACCATTACAATGTTAATTACACGTATGTTCTTAGCGTTATCATGTTATTACCAGTTAAATTATAGACGCTTTTGACCTTCCGACGTTGTTTGCTTGTATTATTTCCAAAAATAGGCATTCTCAATTTACCGCACAAGCATGACTATTGTGCGACAAACTATTATTGTCGTAGGTGTCAGTTCAGCTCTCGTTTGTATAACTTTATTGGTTTTATCTAACCACGCAAGCTGGCAGGGCCAACGACACACAACCTGGGGGCCTAAAAAGGCCACTTTGGCAGAATCATAAAAGGATAACATTATGAATCATAATGGACAGTTAACTGTTAAGTTAATCGTATGGTAATCCATTGGTGAAGGATTTTTCAGAATTTTTTTTTGTCTGTGCTAAAATACCAATCAATCCAATCCAAATGCAATCCCAATCTCTTAGATTATACCTACGTAGTGCAGCGAAAAACACGGACTGTCTTCGCCATATTATGATTCATAATGTTATCCTTTTATGATTCTGCCAAAGTGGTCTTTTTAGGCCCCCTGTTACCACTGATTCAGTACACGATTCTGAACCCCCTGCATTGAAATTTCACGTCGGTTATTTAAAACAAAATTAGCTCTGCCATATACTTTTGCCTGCGTGTGCATTTTACTTTTCTATAAAACAGCTTTTTTTGAAAAACCGACGATATATTTCTACGCTAGGGGGTCTAGAATCATGAGCTGAATTCACGGTTTCAGTTTGCGCGTCGATATCCATGCCACCCTGTATATTGAAAATTCTAAAAACCACTTCATTCGCGAGTACGAAAATAAAATACGAAGGAAAATGTAAACACCTGTCATAAAAATACTATGTAAATCTTTGTAATTCTTCTCTCAACATTCCACCAACGTTTATCTTCTTTTAAGATCATTATCATTACATTGTTGCCTGTAAAACGACTGCGCGCCTATTCCGAAAACATTCGCTTGACAATTTTACATCCAAGTGGCGATTACGTAAACTGTATAGACTTATTATTCAAAATAGGCTCGGTATACATTAAATTACAGGACGAATACATAAAGGGAAAAGAAATGGACGTAAAAAAACAGCGCGAAGTATCTGTGAATGAGAATATCTGTGTTCATAATAATAAGGGGTCTCTTTTGTTACTTTAGGGCCTTCTGCTAAGGGCTGTAGGTACTTCAGGTGGAAAATAGTATTTTTGTCTGAGTAAGTGCGTTGCGAATTCATTTCTTTATTAGAAAGAAGACGTTTCATGAAAAACTCGAACACTATCAAAAATAGACAATCAGAAATGAAAAATCTACAACATTCCTTTGCATTGCAGCAGAAATTGATAAATGACTGACATGGAACATGGAACTGAATAAACATAAAACAAAGCCAAGAAAAAGATCACCTCATTCTTACATTCTAGCGCAGTAATTTCTCACAGTTGCTTTGTGTAAATCAGAGTGGATGCCAAAGGCTGCCTTGAGCCCAGCTTGTTAAAACAATTGTGCCAGTGAAAGGTAGTGTACCATGCAGCCGGCTTTCTTCCCATTATTAAGGTAATTTTTATCGGGGCTCGACATCTAGGCCCTTCACAACACAACAAGATAAACAATGGGCTGTGAAAAGTGATATAATCTGAGCTGAGAGTAGGAAGCTGTAACCAGAGCCAAACGTTTACACATTATACCTGTCTACGTAGAAAGTAACTTGATAACTTAGGTTATAACAAGGTGATGATTTTGCTGACGAGAAACGAATATAAAACGAACTGAGTGAAATGCCTAATCGAACTTACAGTACAAGTTTAGATTCATCAAGACTCAAGTCATCAAGATTAGATATCTATCCATCGAAAAGAGTCTGAAATCTAAGCGCTATGACTTACTGACATATCAACGCACAGCCGAAACTACTGGGACTAGGAATGTGAAATTTTGCACATGCCTTCCTTTTATAACGTAGTAGCACTAAGTGGTTTTTGGAAATTCAATCTTTTAGGGGGTGAAAAGAGGGGTTTTGATTGTATGAAAAATCTTGTTCCTTGAGTTAATGAACTTGAAACTTGCCACGAATACTTAATATACTTATCTAAGTAAATTATGAAGTTTTTCATTTTTGGTTTTTCTAAAGAGGGATTGGGGGTGCCAAAATTTGAATGGATGAACTTTAACGCACAGTCCGATTAACTTCAAACTCAGGATTTATATTTAAGACTAAAAATAATGAATAACGTGTATCAGGGTTTTTCGAAAATCTACCCCTAACGGGTAAAAGGGGTAGTTAATTTTCCAAGGGTGGATTTTACTGCGTGGATAACTCGTGGATTAATTCGAAAATTGATATAAATAATCTTTGAGATAAGTTATCGAAACATGCCAAACGTTTTTTCAAAATTTCATCCCTATGGGGATAAAAATTGTGGGGCTGAAAAAGCGAGATACAGTTAATATGAAAGATCTTTGAAAAATCATCTTTGATCGTAAAAATTATTTTTCGAAGGAGATTTTTCAAGTGGAGGTGGAGAGGCTGATAAAATTTTTAGAGGAAAGTACGAAACCCACCCGGACGAAGTCGCGGGCAAAGTGCTAGTGTGTAATAATATTTTAATGTCATCCGAAATATGTTTTAGCAACGACGGCAACGGCATGGTGTTGAGTAGGGATTTGTTTTCAACATTTATTAGTTCATGTTGCTCGAATAGTTTCAGGAAAATAACTAGTTACTAAACCTCCACCTACATACAACATCATTTACATACGCTTTGCTTGAATGCTCAGTAATATTCTGGTAAATTAACATTAGTTTGTCGAGGGTTCGACAAATTTTACAAATCATCGTTTACTCTAAGGTTGCGTGCACCATCACCGATTGTATCATTGTTTAACATCAAGTGAGGTGAGGTGAGGTAGTGGTCAAGGCAGGATCCAATGACTACAAAAACAGATCATCCTGCCAGAATTCCTCTAAAGAGACCGCAGAAGTGTATAGTATACCCTCGTTTATCCGGTTATGATATTAGTCCGATGTAATAAGGAACCAGAATATATCCGGGAACAAGAGATTACTAATGGACAAAACCGCGTTTTTCCCGACCTGGAGACCGTTATCAAACCCAGGTCTTCGTGCTCATCAGTCGTGCATGCGACCACTAAGACCAACGAGGCAGTATCCTTCATAAAACTATACAGCATGTATCAGAAAGGGTGTGGTACAGACCATCAAACTGAACAAGTTTCTTCATGGGACCAACATATAATAGCGAAAAAAAATCAGCCGCCCCATATACCTATTTGTGTCGAGTATTAATATTTTGTATGGGACAGTTGATAATTTTTCGTGATTACGATGTTGGTGGTTGTCCCATGGTGAAAGTTGTTCAGTTGGATGGTCTGTACCACACCCTTTCTGATACATGCTGTATAGGTACCTACAATATCAAAAACCTTTCCATTTCTATGAAACCATCCAGTTTATTCTGAACTATTATTTTGTTTAATAAGCGTCTACCAATTAATTGTTTGCAATGCTTTTATTAGTCTTGTTAGTAAGTTAATTAGACAATCTTGTTATATCAACTAATTTGTGAAACGTGTGCTGTTTCAAAATTTGATCACGTTCATGAAGGAATATATTAATTAATAACGTTTGGTAGATCAATACAATATTATTGGATTATTATAAAGACTACAGATACGTGTTTGCGTGGTGACTGCGAAGGTCATAGTTAGCTTTAATTCATTCATCCTTTCAAGTCTATAAAAAACTTAACTTGGTCTACCTGATGTAAAAAAAAAACGAATAAAGCAGAATCAATGTTCTGAATCATCAAGTATTATTACATATTTGATGATTCAAAAGCTACATCTTGAAGGTGTTTGCTAGCATTCTGAATGTGTAAAATAATATTATGTCAACCATAACCTCTAAACATTTTATTCAATGGCAACAAAACATTCCCTCCAATATTTAAAATCTTCTAAAATTATTGTCTATGTCTTTTAAATCAATATAGCCAGTGTCCAAAAGCGTTTGTTTTGAAATTGGATCGCATGTCATCGATTTCCGTGCCCCCCTCCCGGGACCACACACCATATAGTTCCGGGTACTTGCCCAGTTCGTATTACCCACAACGCATATAGGGCTGGCAAGATTTTGGTCCTAACTTTTTGGGTGGAAAGCCCGGCTTTGCCACTTTTTGTACAGTCTTCAGTAGAAAACATTTTCAAGGTTTAGGAGTGTTCTGTATAACTGAGACCCATCTCTAAATGTAATATGAATGTATCTACTGTATGAAGCTTAAATTACAACAAGAAGATTGAGCTAAGTTTGGAATGTTCGAGTGGGCTGTACCCACTTATTTAAAACTTATTTAAAAGATGTCCAAACGAGGCAACCCTACAACGAATTGTACACATGGTGATCGATGCACTTTGAGACCTACGGGGTTAGACATGGGCAAGTGACAAAATGAGGAAGTGTTCCGTTTTAAACGATGCGATGTTTGAAATGCCCTCCAGGATATTAGTCGAACTGTGTACACTATAACCGTAAAGTTTCTCTATTGGGTTTCTGTTTTAGATAGAAACATTTTCGATTTAGTTGAGTGGCTGTTCTCTAGAGACTTCAGTATCCGAGCCCTCTCCCCGACACATGTTTTAGGTAGTAATGTAGGAGCAATAAACACTGATATTTAAATGATTGTGTATTTTGCAGCTTCAGGTCCAAAGCTCTCGAATACGCGAATTCACATTAGCATCGAGAGTGCCCTGCTGCATGTGGTTTCAATAATTCAAACAGCTTAAATTACCCATACAAAGGTGCAGAGACGTGGCTTAGTCTCAAAGAAAAGAGCTAAAATAAATAGAAGGTATTATATGTACATGACATACCATAGCAGATGTGTAAAACCGGCAGCAAATTCTTAGAAAATTCCCACATTTCTTAGCAACAGAGACTGCAACAAAGGTTGCAGTCTCTGTAGCTACCTCTCGTCGCACGTTATAGAAAGTGCAAATAAAAGGATTTCTTGTTTTATATTAAATCTTGTGGAAAGATAAAAATGAGTCTTTAATATAGTATAAACAATTTAATTACCATTTGATAAGCAGACAATGTGCTTGTTCAGAGTGACGTATGTTTGTTGAGTTGCTCGGGTTTGTTCTTCGATAATGTGTATTGACCCGGTTCATTAACTACTACTGTTTTATCGTTTGTATCATTTCTATGGTATGTCCTCATTATTGGGTCGGGCCGGTCGGGTATTACAGGGTCTCTATCAGAGACGTGTACAAATAATTGGTTGCGGGGCATTGCTGGGTCACGGAATGTCACGAGGCTGCTACAGCAAATGGTACATGAGGGTATTTCACTCTTCACTGGTCACTTTTTGTAACCAACAATCAAAAAATATGAAGATAGGATGGTAGTCCGCAAATCTTTATACTTTAAAAATGCTAGGTAGCAGACTAGACGCCAGCACACTACAATCTGTCAAATTTCTTTAATAGATTTTCAACTTTATCACTCTTTAGTGATAAAGTTGAAAATCTATTAAAGAAATTTTCCCAATCAACTTTGAACCTTATGCTTTCATAAGGTTCAAAGTTGATTGGGAAAATCTGAGTTTCGGGTAGCTTGATGTGCTAGCGTCTGTACAATACAGCGGTGCTATTCTGTAAAAATCTCACCGTGAAAACTTAGGTGAAGTGAGCGTGGAGTGAGCTGTCAATAGTGTAAATTTCTAGCAAAAACAAACTCATTTCACCTAAGTTTTCACGGTGAGATTTTTACAGAATCGACCGGCTGGTTGCGGAAGACGTGATCGAGATGATGAAAACACCTTATTATATTAAAAGAGACCATGACCTCGTGAATTTGTTTCAGCATTTCTTCTCAGGGACCAGTCAGCTAGGAAATGCCGGCGCGGCGCCATCTAATTTTTAAAATATTGCCCATCAAAATACCGACTTGTAAAAGTGTCATAAAAGATCTACTTTCATAAATAAACATTTAATTTAATGATTCATTGAAATTGTGAATTATCCGTTATCCTTATCACTTATCATTGTATGACATCTAATGATAGTGATTGCATTCGGATAGTAGCAAAGATTTAAGATTGCTTGTGAGTAATGAAATACACAGGCAGGTGCTTTTCATTCAATTACAGCTCCCAGTATTTTCTATTTATCCGAACTATCCATCTTGTCTGAATTGTCAATGTGTTCAGTTACTGTAGCCTTGCGCTTAACAATAAGTACCGGAAATTGCGTCCCTAGTGACTGCGGGCGTCGACAGGTGGATGTATTAAATAGAGATTCGTATCGACCTGCACGACTCCCTTCTGCAATCCATTATTACCTATATAATAGTAGATTATTAACCAAGGGGATAAAGCAGTGTCTTCTGTCGCGGGTGACGATTTAAATCGCGAGCGTAACGAAGGACTCGAGGTTTACTCCCGAGCGTAGCGAGGGTGTTAAAAACTTAAATCACGAGCGAAGCGAGGGATTTAAGACGAGTCCTGAGTGTAGCCAGGGATTTAAGTTCACCCAAGACTAAGACAGCTTTATCACCGAGGAAAATACTCTACTTTTCGTACCATTTGCGAAAAAATTAACACAATAATAATATGAGATAAGCATTTTAGAACATTAACTTATTTATAAAAATAAAGTAAAATAAAATTAATGTTTATGTATTTGAAGAAAACAAAAACGCGGCAAATTCCTAGACTAATATTTTTTGTCGGAAAAGCAAAGGCATCAAGCTCATACGGCCTCGTCGGTTTTCGTAATTTTATTTAATAATCATAACTGCATAATAAATGCGTATTCCTTTTTCAAAAAGATGTATAATGCTTTATATACAAACTCAATGGTGTAAACACAGATGTAGTTCAGTATAAACGGTAAGTATTCCAAATTTAAATCACATTCTCCCCCCAGAGGATGAATGAAATTCAGTACAATTTTCTTTCCCTGTTTTTAACAGATTAAAAATGACTATTGTTATGTTCGCTTTTTGTGGCATAGAATGTCACTTTTTTGAGCAAGTGGTACGAAAAGAACTTTTCGTACCACTTGCTCAAAAAAGTGAACTACATCTGTGTTTACACCATTGAGTTTGTATATAAAGCATTATACATCTTTTTGAAAAAGGAATACGCATTTATTGTGCAGTTATGATTATTAAATAAAATAACGAAAACCGACGAGGCCGTATGAGCTTGATGCCTTTGCTTTTCCGACAAAAAATATTAGTCTAGGAATTTGCCGCGTTTTTGTTTTCTTCAAATACATAAACGTTAAGTTTATTTTAATTTATTTTTAATAATAAGTTAATGTTATAAAAATACGTTACGATGTTAAATCAAAGCGACAGTGACAGTGAATTGTCGGATTCCATCAGTGCAAATGCTGCCGCAATTATAAATAATTTGCTTCTAACAAAATCCATGGAAAATTATTTAAAAACTTATGAAGAATTTTCAACGTGGAGAAGTGCGAAAGGCCTATCAATTTCAGGATCAGTACTTCTTGTCTTTTACTTTTAATTGTCATTATTTTTAATAAATGCTTATATCATATTATTATTGTGTTAATTTTTTCGCAAATGGTACGAAAAGTAGAGTATTTTCCTCGGTGATAAAGCTGTCTTAGTCTTGGGTGAACTTAAATCCCTCGCTACACTCAGGACTCGTCTTAAATCCCTCGCTTCGCTCGTGATTTAAGTTTTTAACACCCTCGCTACGCTCGGGAGTAAACCTCGAGTCCTTCGTTACGCTCGCGATTTAAATCGTCACCCGCGACAGAAGACACTGCTTTATCCCCTTGGTTAATAATCTACTATTTTACAATAGGTAATTGTTTATTAGCTTCAAGTGTTGCCGGTTCTATCTTCATCCGCTCGTTAGGGTGATTATTGCGATCGGAATCTGATCCAAGGGTCGGATTCGTTTTATTTTCATCGTCTATTTGGAGTTTGGACATCCGCTCAAATAGCGTACAATATAGCTAATTTAAACAAGATCGATTTTAACATTGTGGTAATTCTCTGTAAAAAATTTCACTCAAAGGTATTTAAAATAAAAATATTTACTTAATATTAAAAATAATGCATATAATATGCACTAACCACAGGGCGTAGGGAATAGACAAAGTGACATACTACTTCAGCGATAACGATGATGGAAAAGTTGCAAAATTGTATAAGCCGCCGAAAAGCTTATTTCAATAATAAAACAATGTTGAATCTTGCTGTTTAAGGCTCCTTCAAACTGGCGCGACACGCGATTGAATCGCGCCTCCTTCAAAAAGGCGCGATTCAATTGCGTGTTGCGCCTGTTTGTAGGAGCTTTTAGAAACGAAACGCTCAGAAAGCGATTGCTACTTATTTAAAGACCCTCACGTAAGCTAAGAAAGTTACCTTGCTTGACATTGAAACCATTGACATTACTAAACATGGTACAGTAAAGCAAACATCTAGTTTCTGGGTTACACAGTTCAAGCGATACTTACTAGTACTTACCTACGTGTAAAACCTTGTAAAACAAGAAAGTTTCGTTATTTTAATAAGGAGAGACCGATCGTGTTCTCCATTTCTCATTAGCAGGGAGGGCATCGCGAGTTCTTTTAAACAATCGGACCTTTAGGAATTCACGGAAAACGATACAAAGATAACAACGTAAAATAAAGTCGAGTTTAAACTCTTTTGTTGTTTACTGCAAGGAAAAGGTTACTCTTACTGCAAACTGCAGCAGGATTAAGGCTCCTGCAAACAGGCGCGATGCGCGACGCGATTCGCGCGCGACCCAAAGGCACCGGTCGTTGCGAGACTTGCGGTGCCTTTGTGTCACGCGCGATTTTATCGCGTCTCGCGCCTGTTTGAAGTAGCCTTTAATGTCAAGAGACGTACGGATTGTCGACATTCGTTTTGCAATCGCCAGATCGTTTCGTCAAATGTAATTATTACGGTTGATGTACCTTTACTATTTCCCTTACTGCCACTTTATAGCAGTTGATGGAGGGCTTATATTCAACAGTGACTTTTTACATGCGAAATCCGATCCGGTTTAGGAAGGATCGTTGTGGCAATGCTTGGAGGAGTTCGTCTCTAGTAATGGGCATTTTTCGGATAAATAAAAATAAATAAAACATTTATTTCAGGCTATAATGGCCCTTATAGATCCTACACATAGAGTACCTTACAAGTTAACATATATCGGGTCAAATTAAATTAGCTAGATAAACCCCGAAGACGTGATGGGTACCTATCGATATCTAAACATGATAAAGCAAAAAATTAATTGATTTGGTGATTTTTTTTGTAAGTTTTTGTAAGTTAATTTACTCGAAATCAATCAAAATCAAAGGTTTATTTAAATAAATAACAAAATTAAAATTAAATACTAACTTAACTAAAACTATACAGAAACTAAAAAATTGCGTCGAAAAATTCATCCGCATCGCTGTCGACTGGTAATGTACCCAAGAGACTGGCGGCATTACCACGTTGTATCGCGATGCTCAGCCTCTGGCCAAGGTAAAAGCCAGCTCTTGAGTTAATTAAAAGTAAATAAGTTAATTTACTTGAAATATAAGTTTAAAAAGTTTGTATTCTTTGTGTAAATTTCACAGACGTGGTTGTATTGATAACTAAAAACGATAAAACACATTTTCACAAGAGATTTACTTCAAGAAACAACTCTACCAGCGGTCGTTGACCTCTAAGAATAAAAGGGTTTTTATTTTATTTTACCGTTTTTATATATCGATATCCATCACGCACGACTGCAGAGTTTCGCTCTAGCTCATTTAATTTGACCTGTACGAAGTATAAAACAAAACTTGTGTTAATAAAATATAGCTGAAAATTATGTTAGTAGCATTTCACTAGCTTATCCTTGTGCAGCTGGTCGATTCTGTAAAAAACTCACCGTGAAAACTTAGGTGATGTGAGTTTGTTTTTTCTAGGAATTAACACTTTTGACAGCTCACTCCACGCTCACTTCACCTAAGTTTTCACGGTGAGATGATTATAGAATCGCACTGCTGTCCTGTGGCAGTTGTCCGCGGAAGCGATGGAACACCACGTCCAATAGTCCAAATAAGGCCAAAAGTCTTCTTCCATGACGAAGGGAATGTAATTGGTACGCCTTGAAGTTGACGTTGCAGTGCGACTCCTGCATAGTTATTCACAACCATCTGACAGGCTACCGTATCGAAAATGACACATTTCGACAGAAAACAACTCTCGGAAGAATAGCGCTCGTTTATTTTATTTAAACTGAGAACATTTTCCGGTTTTGACAATTGATTGATGTTCAATACAGTACGGAACCGTATCGAGTGGTTGTGAATAGTTATGCAGTTACTACACCCTTGGCGTGTACCTCGTCTTCTGTCGCACGTACTCCACGATGTCTTCCGCCTTAAAGGTGTAGTGGCTAAGACGGTGATCCTAATCTAAGCTATTTGCGAATATATGGCCCATGTTCAGTCGTTGGCAGTCTTCTAAACTATTGTCTGTTGTGAGCTACCTTTTAGGCACGTTGCCTTTATTACAGTGATCTATACCAGCGCTGCAACATTTATTTTTTTTAAATGTCGTAGCATCATGCTGAGATAGGAGCCTTTTGGCCTCGTATAGGACTTTCTGTTTCATTTTCCTTTTGTTACTTTTTTATATATAACTTGGTTTTTTATTTTGCTGTATTTAGTTTAGTTTGTGATCTTCCTGTACGAGTCGCAATAAATACTTTTTCTTTCTTTCTTTCTTTCTATCTAAAATTTTCCGTTTCGCTCGGCAAGTGTTAATAATTCAGAGTGTTGGCGATAAAGCTTAATTTTCTAGTCTAGTGCTTTCAGGGCAATTTTGTACGTCATTTGCTGATGCCGCTCCTGAAATGCCGCATTATATTTGTTAGTAGTTTTCACGCAACATTCCCGAACACTTTATGCACATTGTATGCTCGAAATGACTAAAGGGTAGCAGTCTTACAATGTTTACCAAAGTTCTACGTGAAAACTGTGTGAAAGGTTGGTTAAAATGTCTCAATTACTTTTAATTTCTTGGTTGTTTATCCAGATTTGTATTTTGTAAATTACTTTTCTTTGTACATACCTAATATGCATGGTCCATTGCCTTTCTTAATTCGTGCGATCCGTGATAAAAAGTAGTAGCATATGTCTTCCTCCAGGTCATGGTCTTATGATCAGGTCTACCCATGTGCTAAATTTCATCCAACTCCGTTGAGCCGTTTTAAGGCTCGTACACACAGGCGCGACGCGACACGCGACACAAAGGCACCGCAAGTCGCGCAACGAACGGTGCCTTTGTGTCGCGTGTCGCGTCGCGCCTGTGTGTACGAGCCTTTAGCGTTGAAGCGTAACAAACAAAAATACAAAAAAAATCAGATCTTTTCTCTTTATAATGTTATAAGTTTAGATATACAATCGCCGAATCTTACAAATCTAGTTTAATTACTCCCGACTTTCTCCCATACCTTGATATACTTATAGTTGGACTCCAACAGAAGCAATATCACAAAAATATGATACCATCATCCACCCACATTAATACGGCTTAAAACTTGCGATAATAAAGGATAAAAGCCGCGGCGATATAACAAAGTGTCTCGTTAACGTAATATAGTAGACTGTACGAAGTACTTACTCTCCTGGTGTCAGAAACTACACATAATAAACATCTACCGCAAACATTATGAGCGGTTCATATCGCGAGTTAATTCGTAGGAGAGCGTTTACATTGGTAGAAAGTGGTCGAATTAGAAAATGGCTTTAGTCTTGAATGATCTAGACTTAGAGGCAAGCTAGTCTATAAAAGTGCTGGCAGCTTTCCCTGTCTATCTACAGACGCCAGCACATCAAGCTACAATCTGTCAAATTTCTTTATTAGATTTTCAATTTTATCGCTAAAGCATAAGGTTCAACGTTGATTGGGAAAATTTAACAGTTTCGGGTAGCTTGATGTGCTGGCGGTCTGTACCTCATTATAACTTTAAATTGGCCTAGCTAGTACGATAGAGCTTTGCCCATTCTAGACTTTACTACCTACCTAAGCCCCCGAAAGCAAGATACTGTTGTAAGTAATCGTCCAATACTTTTAGGTCAATCAGTCATCAGTATGAAGCTTTTATTAAGGGCTTGTACACACAGGCGCGACGCGACACGCGACACAAAGGCACCTCAAGTCGCGCAACGGGCGGTGCCTTTGTGTCGCGCGCGATTCGCGTCGCGCGTCGCGCCTGTTTGCAGGAGGCTTAAAGCGTTAAAGCCTTTGGTCCTGCGCCTGATCTCTCTCCGGTCGTGACGGATTGCCGTCGCATCAGACTGTGAGAGTGTGGGAAGAGAGTGCACGTGCGCTTGCGCCGAAGGCTAGTCTCCATTGAGATTGGTCGCCATGGCCGAAATCCGGTCTGGAGGCTATTTCTTATAAAGCTTTTATTGGAGTGCGTCAATTTACTGATTTAAACTTGGGTTTCAATACGTATTGTAAGCAATAGATTAAACTATCTGCCTGCTTACAGTTTCAAGTGCGCGTTGGCCCTATAATAGTAAACGCGCCCTAAAGGCTGATACGCACCAACTTGCCATTAAGGCGATAAACGTCCGAATCTATCGTAACGATTTTGGAATACCTAAATAAATTACTACGCGTAGAGCCTGCCTTCTGAGAACATTGTATTTTGATGGCGTTTAACACGAGAAGATGCTATTAGAATGCTCAATTGTTTCGTCTTTAACTTTTTCTCACACTCTGTATCTAATCTTTCTATATTTATGAGCAACTAGCGAGCCGCCCCTGCTTCGCACGGTTTTTACAACTTGACAAACATCGTATTTGATATACGTCCGATTAATATGAATGGATTATAGGTATACATCAACCTTCTGGAATAAATTCTCTAAATGATGGTGAAAACTGTCACGTAGGCGCTACATACCCTGTCGAACACTCCTTGGGATTTATTATTTATTTATCCTCCTACTGGTACGCCATACAGCAATAACACCAACGGAGCGAAAAATTACTTCATGTGCTGCTTACCATCCATCCTGTGCGCGGTGGACATCGAACGGGCGGCGATGGAACACGCATGCTCACACAGCGTCAACTCCACAGTTCCATTACTCCATCCAAATTGCGCACATTCTTTGCGATTTTTTGAGACTCAATAAATTTTTCAAAATAAATATATTAAAATTGTTAAAATGGAAAATTTTGCTGAATCGTCCTGCCTGACAGCAATAGCTGACAGAAGTAGATGCAGTGCCAGTCCGTTTATGCCACATTTATTGCATCAACATTGATTGCGTAGTTTAACGCGGTCACACAGACAGACACGAAAAGCGAATTTCATAATTTATGAATAGACTTACACTTGAGAACTTATGCCATCGTGCATCGCTTCGACGATGAGCCTAAGTGTGCTGTCTCCTTAATTATTGTCATAAAATATGATGAAAAGCTCACGATCCCAAAGAAATAAAAGCAATAATTTTATGGTCGCACGTACTGTGTGGTATGCGGGTCCATACAATACTTTACGAGGCATTTATTGAAAACAATAATGTCTGTCTACTATCCCTTCAACACCCGTGTGATGTGTGTGACAGGAATAAAAGGTTCAGTTTTATAACGATTTTAAAAGTCCTCTCAGGTTCACTGTGGTATGGGTAAGCCTCTTAAAAGTATGCAAGCAGTACGTTTGATAGCTGTAATAAACGGGGCTCCGATTAAAAAATACTAAAGGAAATGTAAGGCTTGAACGCACCCAAATAAAAATTAAACCTTCTTGTTTTAGTTTTTGTGAACGTTTTATGGTTTGCGGCCCTTTTCCTCAATAATAAATGCAGCTGGCTTCAATTATTTAGACGTGGGAAGGCAGAATTAAAACAGGGGCATTTGTTTACAAGGAAAATGGAAATTTGTGTCAATTTTGGAGGGTAAAGAAGCCACGAGGAAAGCCAGCTGGCGTGATTCCCAAATTCCCGCTGTGTGAATAAAACGGAGATTATATTACAAAGTTTATCCATCACTTAAAAGTTAACTGGTAACGTCCCGATAAAAGGAAGTTATTGTTCGATAAAGACGAGGAAGATTTACCTACTTTGACAGATGATTATAATCGTATAATATAATAAGGGAGAGGTTTATACTGATCGGTATCAAAGTTCAGAATGTATGATGAGCTTATCATGAGTAACTCGTGACTAGGGTAAAGGTTGTTGTTGTGGACTATAGGCAGGTTCTAAAGAAGATTGACGATGGGCTAGCTGCTGGCAACCAATCATGAAATCTGCAAGTCCTTTCTATAAACGTGATTAAAAGTGTGCATTGCTTGTATTTGTGGTCGCTCATCATACAAAGATCATTACATCTTTTTTAGTCAGTAGATCAGTTAGCTAGGAAATGCTTGTCATCCAGTTTTAAAAACAATATTGACCAAAAAAATATTGCCACAATATTGTTTTTTTTTTACAGAAATAAACATTTTATTTCATCGTCGAGTGTAAAGATCATAACATCATCGAGTAGAAAGCCTTGTCTAATCTTTAAACAGTTTAAACACACTGCCAGATTATATTTGTAGCAATATCTTTAAAAAGTTTCCAAGTTCTGAGAGAAACCATTGTGTTTGATCGTGATAGGTTACCTAGTCTCAGTTTCCTTCGCCATTCGTACCTTTTACTTTCCCTTGCAATTTATATTAAACGTCTTGGTTATCTGATTTTGTTCGGTAGGTCGAAACTTTCTGAATTGTACCTAGGTATGTTTAATTTGTTAGGTTAATTACTTTTCATTCTAACTGTCTCGTTGGTTTAAGGGCCGCAAGCGCCGCTGTTGAGCTTGAATCAGCGGTGCTATTCTGTAAAAATCTCACCGTAAAAACTTAGGTGAAGGGAGCGTGGAGTGAGCTGTCAATAGTGTCAATTCCTAGCAAAAACAAAACTCACTTCACCTAAGATTTCACGGTGAGATTTTTACAGTATCGACCGGCTGGCGTGATGTTATATTATGATTACTCTCGCTGTGAAAACAAATGATGGAAGACGAGTAAGTAGCTCACGATACTTGCCAATCAGCTTTACTTTACTACAACATTGTGTCATTTAATTGCTTCATACAACTAAAACACAACGGGCCTCTTTCCTGTTTTCGTACCCACAACGAATAGAAAACGTTACATCCTTAATCTAAGCCGTACAATGACTTCAGATAAAGGTATGTAGTGACAAAGTGACGAAGGACCGGTAGCCGTCAATTAGATGGCCATAAATCCGCATTTCAATAATCTTAATGCGACGCGCATGTCTGTCGAGGAAGCACTAAACCATGTCCAAAATTATTTGAATTTAGCGAGGAAACGTCATCGGTGTATGCGTTAGTGTTGCCATATTACGTGACAGTTTATGGATTCTATTTTTTTTCTTCTATGGCAACTGAGCCGATGTCGACTATTCTGCCAGCGTCATGTGGTGACGGCAACGCAGCAAGGTGAGCCGTAGCCGTTGAACTTTGCACTGGGTGGTAGTTATCTAGTTATATGTTAGTAGCTGAAAGGACAAGACAATTTTTGTTAGTAAACAGTTTAAAAAAGTATATATTTAGAACACCACAAATCTATATATTATAAGTAGTTAATATTACTACACGCCTAACTACAATTTGATTTCATTTAAATTAATTATTAATTTATTTATTAATTATGTTTAGGAGAAAAGTTAGTTAAGAGGGAATGGAAGTTAGTAGGAAGAGGGATTTTAATTTTGGCTCAGCAATACAAGTCAAAGTATTGGGAGTTTAAAGGACAGGAGAAAAAGATATGGTCCAGAGTACCAGAGTCATCATATGGATTCTATATTCGTTCGAACTGACAGAAGAAATGCCCAGTCCTAAATTGGGCAATCAGTGAATTATGTAAGACATGCTTGCTTTCCTTAGTGGTTTAGTATCTGCATTCATGGATCTGTAATGATATGCGGTGCGAATGGGCTGATGAATGCTTTAGTGTGTTTACTATTTAGTGCATTTACAAATATAGCTGTAGTGAGAGGAGCTTAAGAACTTTTCTTCTATTTAACCACAAAATAGATGATTGTAGTACCTACTGTTTAGCTTCTAGGTTCCATCGATTAACTAGCATAGAATAAACATTACTTACATGATCTGAAATTGATATGACAAAAGTGAAAAGTACCTAATACTGGGAATATTTTTATGAATTTAAGTGGCAGTTGCCATTCTTTTTTATGAACTTACCATCTATAAGTTTACCAGTCTCCAAGTGAAGAAGAAGAAGTGAACGATACTCACTGCAATACTCTTCTGTATTCGCCCCAAAAGTATTGCAGTGAGCCCCAGAAATAAAATGCGACTTAATTAATATTTAAAAGGTACATACTTGACAACACCGACGTTGCGTAGACACTGTCCTCGGCAGGACATGCCCGGCATAGTAATGCAAACACTCCTGACTGTAATGATATGTTAACTCAACGATTAGGCCCGTTGTACACGACACGTTTCCTTTACGGTACGGCGCGGTAGCCGCACCGTAGAATAATCGTGTGAGCTTGTATGTGACACGGCAAACCACCAGACGATTTATTTTTTATCCTTTATTAAAAAGAACCAGTTTCTTAATAATGAATTAAAATCTAGCCTATAGGCTAGATTTTAATTCATTATTAAGAAACTGGTTCTTTTTATTTTTTTTTTTGGTTTTTTAGTTAGATTAAAATAGCTTATTAGTCATATATGACTAATAAGCTATTTTAATCTAACTTAATTTTTTACGTGATAATTACTTTAAAACTTAGAATAGCGGTGATTGTACGTTACACAAGTCCGTTCCACTTTCTTAGAGTCTGATATGATGATATAACACTTTGTTCATGTGTTATTATACGTGTGTCATTAGCACTATTATTTCTACACTTTTTACACTACACTAACTAAGGGTTTGTCTGTTTTAGTCTTCGCACTATATTTGTTTGATCTAACAGCTGAATTGCCTCGATGTTCACATGACCACCAGAGGAGACGTCTGTCAACAAGCTTCCATAGTGATCCCCACACCCACAACACTAACGACCGTGCCTACACGCGGCGAATCTACCGTGGTTTCTCACGGCAGAACCGTAGTTTTTCACGGCAAGAAAAACGTTTGTGTGTAACGGGCCTTACAATGACATGTTAACTCAACGATTAATGTGTCACACTATCAATCGTGGCTCGTTTGTTTTGATTGAGAGCCCCTGTCATTTACTTCGATGTCTTGTTTAGGCTTGCATTTAGCATTTCTAATTGTTGATTTAATAAACAATGAGTGTCGTACGACAACTGCCGAATAGATTGAGGAAATAAATCATTAAATATTTGGCCACATCAATGATTGTTATTGATGTGACTTTAATTCGTAGACAAAGTTATAAAATTTTTAATAACTTTTTCTACGAATGTTACTAAAATAATAGAAGATTATTGATTATTACAGATATGCTCATTACTAGCACAGTATAACATGCTTGCAAACATGCTTTCGTTAAGCATGTGTGTCAGTATCATAAGGGGATAAAGCAGTGTCTAATATCACAGGCGCTATATTGAGTTCCAAGCGTTTAACTTCTAAGCGAAGCGAGGGAGTTGAGACTAGAATCCCGAGTGACTAGAAACCTTACCCGATTACAGGGCTTTGCCACACTTTCTGGGAACTTCAAGAGAAGAGGGTTCCCAGTAAGCTTAAATACCAGGAAAGTAGGTAGTGAAGAGTGGAAGTGTCTTGATATATTTTGAATGTGGGTAGTGTCAAGTGTGGGTACCTATATCATTAATGAGAGCCTTAATTTTAGCCCTTTTTGAATGAATGACTTTATTTTGAGCTCTGACGTAATATATGGGATAACAATAAAGGTTCTACCTATTAAAACAGCATTCGAATATTTTAACCAAGTTTGTGGCTTGGAGTAACCTGTATAAGATAAGCAATGGTGGCCCAGTGGTAACGGCGCCGACTTAAGAGTTCTAAGGTCGTGGGTTCGAATCTTCGAATCCAGACATGCGTTTTACTTTGAGCAAACCATTTCATCACCACTGCTCTCGAATCGGTGAAGGAAAACATCGTGAGGAAACCGGCATGTCCTAGAACCAAAACTTCGAAGACATGTGACGTCTAGCAAGCTGCACTGGGCCCGCGTGGTAGATTATAGCCCACTCTTTCTCGAAGAGGCCTATTTCCCAGCAGTGGGAACATTATCCAGGCTGATTATACTATAAATGATAAATGATTTTATTTTTGTAAGTAGGTTTGCACACTTTTTACACGTCAATCATTTTTTATAAACTAGATGAGGTCGGCGTTTCCTATCTGACTACACTGAGAACAAAGGCCCAAACAAACTCAGAAGTCATAGTCTCTTTTAAAGTCCAGAGATAATCTTGGTCAGGTTTGTCAGGTTATGTATGATATACATCCAATTTTGTTATCTAAAAGGTTGTGACTGCATTACAAGTTTCAGTGTGGTCTAATTCAAGCAGCTTTTTAACACAGGCCCTGCGCAGGCGCCCTCCACTGGCAATCTCAGCCTATTCTTAGTCAGATATATCTACAGGTTTATAGACCACGCCGTACATAAATCATTGTCTTAGTAGGTACAGACGCCAGCACATCAAGCTACTACAATCTGTCAAATTTCTTTAATAGATTTTCAACTTTATCGCCAAAGCATAAGGTTCTAAGTTGATTGGGAAAATTTGACAGTTTCGGGTAGCTTGATGTGCTGGCGTCTGTACATACAGTGTACTGGTAACTATGCAGCTGCAACGGTTACCAGGCATTAGGTACTTTAGCCTAACTTATGTTTCACCATGCACGAATGAAAATAACAACTCCCCGTTTTTAATTTGCACCCTACTGCAAAGGGTTTAACGACTTTTTACAGAATAAATTCTCTGTAGAAGCTTTTCTCAGTAGCAATAAGAAACAAAAGCAACTTTCAAATTAGATTAGGCCTTCGATTAAAATACGTAAACTGCATTTTCATTAGGTAAATCTGTATAAATTACATCTTTGTAAATTCTGAATAGTAATTGGTAGGAGTTGTACAACTTTTTGTAAATAAATTAAATTGTATTAAAATGTAGTACCTATCTAAGGAGTAATTTTTAGCAACTTATATCGCTAAAACATTTTTTAGTAATCCTTTAAGATCTGCTCATACGGCTACTAAAAAAAGTAAATACACAAACAAAAAACTCAACAGTCAACATCGATAAGAATGTCCACACCTGTTTGGTTGCCAGTGACATTCGTACTGGAATCCTGAATGATGGTCATGGTATAACAAGTGCACGATATAGTAATGCCGCTTGACTGCATAGCGAGGCGCCTCGCAGGAAATACATAGTCATACACATTGACCGTGACTACCGAAGAGGTTTTATTCTACTTTATAGGATGAACAAAGGGTTTGAGACCTTATTGACATGTTAAACTACAAACGCACGACCCGCGGGGTAATTGCGTAACACACAGTAACAGTAGCAATGGCTTTTGAGCAGGATTTCTTTTCGAATGTATGAAGCAATGGATTAGCAGTATCCTTCAAAATTATTAAGATTGTTATTGAAAGGATGTAAGTATACGCAATTAGGGGGCTGGTGGTTTGTAACTTTGTAGTATTTTTAATATTTTCTGAATTTGAACCCAAAGGGGTTCAAATATTTTCTAAGATTGAGTACGAGGCTTTTGACTACGTTATGTGTGTGTATTTTATGTTCTCTTTTAATTTTTATTAGTAATGTGCGTTTTTGTTTGTGCAGAATAAACTAATTTTCTTTCTTCTTTCTTTCTTTCTAAATGCAGAAAATATTAAAAATAAAACTTTTCTTTTGCGATTTTTTTTTTGTTTGACAGGAATGGTGCCTAGTTATAGTCTCGTTTATTTTTAACTATAGTTCTTACTTTTTTAACATTTTCCGAAGAATCAATTTTGCTTTAGGTAAAATAAATGCAGATGCAACATGCCCTGCAACATCAATAAAAGAGCCTTTTAAAATTCAAACAGTTTTATAGTATGGTACTTATGTAGAGCAGAGAGCAGTGGTGGCCAAGTGGTAACGGCCGCGACTTACGAGTAGGTCGTAGGTTCGAACCCAGGCAGGCGCTTTACTTTGTGTAAATTATTTCATCAGCACTGCTCTCAAAACGGTGAAGGAAAACATCGTGAGGAAACCGGCATGTCCTAGAACCACAAATTCGAAGACATGTGACATCTGCCAACCCGCACTGGGCCCGCGTGGTGGATTACGGCCCACTCCCTCTCACCGAGAGGAGGCCTATGTCCCATTATAGGCTGGTTATGATGATGATGACTTATGTAGATTAGAGAATGTAAAACATTATAAATTGAGTTACCTCACACATAGGAAAAAAAACATAAAATACCCAGTTTATCCAGTTTTCTCATAGATCTTCAATTTAACAGCTGAGACTTTTCCAGCCGTTTCCAGTAATCGGAAAATGATTTTATGAAGAAAAAGAGAGCAACAAACTGGAATACAATTTCTACTTCGATGTTTTGTTTGTTCCATTTATTTGGTATACTAGCTGCGCCCCGCGGTTTCACCCTCGTAAATGTCTATCCCGTAGGAATATCATGATAAAAAGTAACCTATATGTTAATCCATGGTGTCAGCTACCTCCATACAAAATATTATCAAAATTTGTTCAGCCGTTTGAGCGTGAAGAAGTAACAAATATACAAACCACACACACACACACACACTCACAAACTTTTGTGTGATATTATGATTACACGGAAGGAAACTTATAATAGAATTCTGTTATACGTTTCCGTTAGTACTAGGGTTGCCAAGTCTTAAAACTAGAAAGCCGGACAGACCAGCCAGTTTAGCCGGACATTTGGGTAAAAAAACCGGACCGGCTTTTTTATCATTTACCATAAAATCTTCTTAAATTTTAATGAAATAACAATAAATTTGAAAATCAGTCTTCTTTTTATTAAGTAATCATTCAATACTCATTACATTATAATATTAATTTCAATAATTGCAATAGTAGTTTAGCACCTAACTTCTATTACGAATTGGTCAAATTTAAAAAGCCTAACAAAAGCCGGACAGGCCGGGCACTGACTGTGTCCGGCTTTATCCGGACGCCTGGCAACCCTATATAGTACTATGATTATGGACTATATACAGTATGTTAACTAACAGAGGGCGTTCCCGTTAACCCGCAATAGTATAGCATCCATACATGCTAAAAAAAACATTACCATTCGAAAATAAAATGTTTTTATTTTTTTTTATATTAAAATATTCACTAAAAATCGTAAATTGATACTCTATTTATTTAATTAATTCTAATTTATTTAATTAAATAAATTCCGACATTGCTGTCCTTCAAGTACGCGTGTACAGAGTGTTTCTTTAACGTATCAATTTACGATTTTAACATACTGAACATACTGTATAACAATACCTAGGCTTACTAACGCGGCCTAACGTTTTCAAATGCGTAATGGGTTAGAGTTTTCCTGAAAACGGATGTTGCAATTTGTAACACCGTATTTGTAGTAAACTAGAATTTGTGGTATGTATTCCGCGAAAAATATATTGTGTTTCCGTTAAGCTTGAAATATGACGCTTGATTTGATCCGCCATTTTGTATTTCAATTTGGCAGTTGGCTAATTGAAGCGATTACCGCATAATTACGTGAATTGCATCACTGTTGACGATGTGTTCGGCACGAGGTTATTGTGGCCACAGGGAGTTACAGATTAATATTATTTTAATAAGCTGCTTTTCACACCCCAATTGGCCCAATACACACAGAAATTATAATGAATGAGAAATCTGTGAAAAGCGGCTTATTATAACGTTTACCTATTCTGTAGGTCTGTATTGGCTATTTCGAAAACGAATTGGTTCGCTTAAACTGACTTATTTTGTTGTTTTGCAGTAAAATGTTTCTGCTCATTCTCTCGACGAAGTTAGGTAGGCATTCTGTTTTCTTTTTCGGGTTCCGTACCTCAAAAGGAAAAAACGGAACCCTTATAGGATCACTTGTTGTCTGTCTGTCCGTCAAGAGCCTTTATCTCGGGAACGCGTGGAGGTATTGAGTTGAAATTAAAACTATATACTCAGGTCTACAGTCCCTTGAAGTTGTGAAGAAATCAATCTTCTCAATTAACGTAAAAAAAAGATACGGCCGCTTATGCCGCAACAACGTATATTTCGACACTCTCAAAGGAATCAAAATTTATAGGGTACTTCTCGTTGACCTACAATCATGAAATTTGTCAAAAAGCAAGGTCATTTAGCACAAAGGAAAAAATCCGAAAACCAACCGTAAATTAGTAGTAACATTAAAAAAAAATCCCGTGATAAACTATTTATGATACCTACAAATTTGTAAGGAACCCTCGGTGCGCTAGTCCTACTCGCACTTGACCAGTTTTATTTTGTAATGGTATAGGCGTTAATGGCCAATTACTAGTCACGTTTAGGTATACTTATCGCAAAAAAATTAGATGTCAAAAACGTCAAAAATGTAGGGAAATTGGAGGTATTTTTGACTGATTGAGACTGAGATCAGACTGTAAACGTACGCTTAAAAATAGTAGAATTGCCCTTCTGATGTTCTGGCGGTGCAGTGGCGCTATATTAAAACAATGAGTGGCTCTGTCTTCTCGGCATTTGAAAGTATTAAACTTAAGGTGAATGGGTAGTTGAGACCGCGAAATTCAAATTTTCTTACGTTTTTATACGCAAATTACAAAAAACGTAAGAAAATTTGAATTTCGCGGTCTATCACTATCCATTCACCTTAATCTTAGATCTTAACAGCTGAACTGCAGCAGCGGACGTTCACACACTAAAATGAAAATTAAGTCTTTATTAAAAGTTACGCCATCCATTCCTGAAATCCAACTTCCGTGAAATTAGGGTTAAGAATTTGGGATGCCACTAACTTCTGTCTAAAAACTGAACGAGGAAGCACTTTTTGCGCGCGGACAAAAACAATAATACTGTCCACCACGTTCACCCACATTTTACGAGTGATCCCTTTTCTTGGAATCTAAGTCACACATGTATGAGCCGATTCTTGTTATTTAGTATCCGATACAACTGGTAGCACCTCTAGCGTGCTCAGAATGTGTAAGTAATGAATTCAGAATGTGAATGGCTCTCGGGCTAAACTGTTTGATAGTCTGTCGTAGGTATTATGATACTGCATATTACATACATTTTATTACTGTTATTGGGATATTACCTACATTCAAATTGTACATCATAATAACGCACCCAATATTTGTTTCCTATTGACAGTTGCGAGTGCTACGCCATTGCTTTATTGTCTTTTGTTGCATTAGGCCATAGTTCACTTTGTATGCACAAGTGTGGACACACCCGACACACCCGCAATGAAGTGTAAACGAAGTATTCGTCCGATGTCTAACCAACGTAGAACTTTAATATTACTGCATACAATCAAATGAGGTATTCGAAAATAAATTCAAATAAACCCAGTATATTTATTCGATAGTTTCGAACTGACTGCTATAACATACGCCGAACTCTCCAGGATGAGAAAATTTAGCCAAGCACTACGCTACTACCCCATTCAGGCTACTTTACATAAAAGCATTTGGCAAAGGTAATACCTATGAGTGCCGTAGAGATGTTGCTCCCAATTGGCAAGGAAAAAAACATTTGGTAGGTACTTTCTTTCTTTTAGTTGCTTTCAAATTAACTTTAGACAAAACAAAGTTCTTTTGCCACTAACAAGCTTGGGGTAATTCTACGAAAAAGAAAGTCAGGACTAGACGAAATCGTATTAGTGTGCGGCGAAACTGTGATTACTTTTGATAAAATAATGATCGCGGCTCGATAACCGGAGCTATAACGTTAGAGTTAACATCTATTAACGTTATTAGCTGGTCATTAGCCAGCAATATCAAGTGGTTATCGATCGGCGATTTCTTCACTGGCTATTACTAGATGATTACGATAAACTACCGCCATTACGACCGACTTAATGTCAATTTTGTGATAAATAGTCTGCAAAACATCGCGGCGGGCAGTCTATAAATTAATAATTACCATAGATTAGTGTCTCAATGTTTTATTCATAAACCTGATAACTGCTGTTTTATGATCGATTCTGTGTTGGTATGCAAATATTCAAAGTTATTGACGTTTAATCTCGCGATGTTGAAATTAATTAACAACAGTCTTATACCTAAGCGGACGATCGATCAAGAATGCATTGGAGTTTGGAGTTATGCAATAAAAGACACATTGTTGTGGTTATTTTTTGTTTATAAATAACGGTCTGTAACGGTTAGCGCGTTATTAACGTATTTTGGTTTATTGGCACGCGTCGGTTTCCGATTTCAACAACGTTCTAATTTTAAAATTGTGTTTTGCTTTTTCACGTGGGTTATGACAGAAATACATAGGCTGAGTGGAGAAGTGCTTTCGCTTTTGAAATGCGTTTACAACTTTGCAATCTAAAATAATACTCCTTGTTGCCCAATAACATTCTGGCTCGTTAGAAAATTTTCATTTTAATTACAAAAGGAAAGGAGCGTTTATATTTGCCTTGGAGCGTTTGAAAACAATTTAACTTGACTGTCCGACCAAACATTTAGGATTGATAATGTTCAATTTAGTTCAGAGAGATAAAAGCAGGAATTCTACGTTTTGAGCTTTATTTAACCCTACAGAGAATAACGTAATGACAAAAATACAGCTTTTATTTTATATCGAATAGTGGGTGGTACTATTACGTTAGGTATGTCATATTTGGGTTAGTAGGTAGGTAGTAAAGTACATACTCGTGAAACAGACATAAGATATGACGAGAGACGTGTGTTGTTTTCACGCCCTTTTAATTTATAGTGCATAAAAGTTTTATCTTAGATTTAGTTTATTATCACGCCGACTTTGATGTCGGTTGGTCGTTCCATTTTATGCATGCAACATTAAAAAGAGTGTCATATGAGATTTGCATTCAAAAAAGGAACAAGAACAAATTAAGTGTGCATATTTTGTGAATGTTTCTTTTTTTGTTTTTGGTTTGAGTAGAGTTGAACCATGGTATTAGTATATACTGAGACGAACCTAATTTAGTGTACACTTGAACTTTTATTTTTATTTGAAGTCAGCCTGCTCAGGCTCTTTAGAAAAGGTCTGATGGGCAATTCTAGTAATTTTGAGAACGTTCGCAGTCTGTGATCTCAGTCTCAATCTGTCAAAAATACCTCTAATTTCCCTACATTTTTGACATTGATTTTTGCTGAGATGTAATTGCGAGTAGATTTGTCACGTTTTTAATTACGGGAATTGGCCTTCTGATTTAATAAAGTTGAACAGCTTCAAATGCGCGTGGATTGTTCCGCAGCGCCTTGGATTTGATATTGGTTAAAGTTACCGACAATGGAACTTGCAGTGTCTAATTAAGATAACGAGGTAATCCTATTATTGGTCTATGAATTAATAACCTGTGAGACTGAGTGACTAATTTCAATGATTGGATTATTTGGCACTTAGGTATGTATATAGGACCAATGAATAAACTAATAAACATAAAAGCAAGTTATTACAAACTTCTTCGTGGAATTTAAAAAAAAACCTAGCTGGAGATAGTATGCATAGCATAGTTTTTTTAAAATCTTTTCTTTTTTATTTCAGGTTGCCAATATGGCGGCACCGTTGCATCTACAGCTGCTTCTGGCTATGTTCGTGCCAGCGATAGCACGTGAGTAATATTTTATTTGAAACTAATGACCCGCCCCCGCTTCGCATGGTTTTACGGCTTCACAAAACATTGAGATTTTTTTATTATTTGAAGTTTATTACTAATTTATACTAATATGTACTAGCAGCGCCCGCGGTTTCACCCACTTAAGTTTCCATCCTGTGGGAATATCGGGATAAAAAGTATCAAATGGTCTATCTATGTGCTAATTTTTATCCAAATCTGTTCAACGGTTTACCAGTGATTGAGTAACAAACATCCAAACATCTTCACAAACTTTGACATTTATAATTTTTTTTTTTTTTTAAGGCTAAGGTCTAAGACCATCCTGCCTAGTCATCAGTTACTATTTTGTTTTTAGTCTAACATGACATTAGAATATGGGTGTACACATTCTAATGTATTAGGAGTATGTGGCAGCAAATGTATCGAATCAAGTTTCCCGGTAAACTTCGCTGAGGTAGCCAAAACTACAAAAAAATTCTCAGCTCCATTTTACCGGGATCGCGTCTGTTTCAATGATTCCACATATTGTCCAGTTGCGCAGACACTTGAGATACAAAACTACACCAATTTTACATCACAATATCCACTAGGAATCAATTTGCGAACAATTAAAACAGCCAACTAGACTTCACTCGAAGAAATCCCGCCAAAAAACTCTCATTGACATTTATAATATTAGTAGGAAGTAGGATTATAAAGAGGTAAATTTTTTTTGGATCTATTTATCCGACTTTAAAATTCTTGCACTAATAAAACGCTACTCTATGGCTGAGTGACATGACAGGATATGTTAAAACAAGCGGACGAAGTCGCGTGTGGAAGCTAGTGTATTATAGACGTAAGCCTTCCGAAATAAATTCTCTAAATAATGCTGAAATTCCTAAATTTTAGAGGAGCTTATGCCTGGAATAGTTGGAGCGTTAATTATTTACTAACTTATTGAAAACTTCACATCCACTTTCTCCAAATATTCACAAACTAGATATTAATAATTACGTTAAAGCATATTAACTTTATTAATATACAGAACTATCGCTTAAATTCAAAACAAATTACTGGACCGCGTTGGTACACGCCAACTATTTCAAGTTTTCGACAGAGTCAAAGGAAATCTTAAAGTTAATAGGTACCTTTTGATTATCATTGCGTGCTTAGAAAGGCCTGGTATGGCGTGAAAAGGAAGATGAATGGTGGTGTACGAGGTGTAAAACGATAAGATTTTTTTTTGTCTATTTTGGAATTGTAACAGGCAGGACAAGCTCCCGGATACCGCAGGTAGCTACGCACACAGCGACACAGGCTTATGGCGGCGAGAGGACAAAAAATATCCAGAGATTACCGGGTTCTGTCGATATTTTGTATTATTCTTACATTTCAGTTCCCAGTACTTTCCAGTAGTACCTACGTCAAAGATGATGACAATATACAAAAAATATTTTCATCGAGTGATAGTGAAAAAAGCATTTGATTATTTCTGTCTAATAATTTTGTTTTATTATTTTATAGTAGAGCAGGTAAATAATGTAAAACGTTACTTGTTTTTTTTTATGTGTTTATTCACGTGAAGAACTAACTATTTAAGCAAAATATAGAACTATACATAATAATCCAGACAGCTTATATTTTACGAAAGGGTCACTAAGTCCGTCCAGTTTAGAAGGGAACCCAAAAATATATCGGGGTTTGTTTGTGTGGGTGTGTGCCGAACAAATTTTACGCTTACTAGTCATTATATTGTCCAAGTATTTGTGTGAAGTCATTAGTACCACCTACTCGTTTAGGATTTGTTATATTTTTTCCTTCTATGTCCGTTCATTCCTGACAACAGCCAGCAGAACTAGTTTTGATTCGAAACGGCTCGTTCAGAAATTGGATTTGGTCACTCACAGTTGATTAGACGTCCAACACTGGAGTGTTTGACGTTTTGCGTCAAGTTTAGAAATTGTTGACGTTTGTTTCTCAGAATACGTTGTTGTTTCCCTGGTTGTGTTTACACTGAATTCCTATACATTGTTTTGTTTTGACTAGGGGTTTAATAGTAACAATAATAGTAGCACTGACCGGTACGAGCTACTAGAATATTCGATTTGTCTCATAAAATATCTAAAATTCGAATCAGTAATTTCGGGGTATTCCTCAAAACGCACCAAATGAAACGTCTATCCATATCATTTATTACGAATCCTTCATGCTCTGCTCTATGCTTCATCGTTGATGCATTTCGAGGAATAAAATTACAATATTTTTATTTTGACTTCCTTAACCCACCTGACTGGTGCGTTTCGAGGAATACTTTTGGTGCGTTTCAAGGAATACCCTGTTAAAAAGGACCTGCGGGGTAATTGCGTAACACACTAACAGTAGCAATGGCTTTCACATTGACAGTTTAAGCAAATTCATTGCGTTATTATTGTTGAGCTGACAATTTATTTGAACGTTTATGAAGCAATGGATTAGATTAGGATCCTTCAAAATGATTCCGACTGTGATTTAAAGTGTGTAACGTAAACGCAATTAGGGTGCTGTCCACATTGATCACTAAGAAACTTTTATTAACCGAAGTTGACCGAAGATTGTGGTGTTCAGATGGTGTTCAGGTAGTATTCGTTTATTAAAATTTCGGAATACAGGCCGAGGTCCCCAAGCCATAGTTTGAGCAACACCAAAACATTAAACCTAACAATATATGTATGCAATAATCAGGGTCAGGAAGAATCCCAACAAACAGAACATATAATTAAATGCTTAACGTTTTAAAATGTCAGTGCGTTTGTCACTTAACTTTATTGAAACGAATGTTGAGTACGATACGAGAGCTTATTCCGCTTGCATGATAATTATTAAAAACGCAATATCATAAAACATTACTGTCAACAACGACCGCACGATATGAAATGCAATGTGCATTAATAATATTATTCACTTATTATTTGCGAATATGATTCGAACGCGATCTCTGAAACATTAATTTGGTTGAAAATGCTTGATTAAAAATCCTCTCAATTGTACAGTCAAATTTAGAATCAGAATTTTTAGATGTTATTGATGATTATGTAGATCAGATGACCACAGAAACATGATTTCTGAGAAAGTGTGCTATTTAGAGACATCGTTTTATTTTCCGATTCGAGAAATTCGAAGTGGGGGGCTACCCACATCAAATTTCCAGATCCTGTTGAAAAAAAAAATTTCTTTCTTATTTTCTAAATAGTTGGGCAAACGTCATCTAAAACTATTCCAAATTTCAAGTTGATAGCATTAGTAGTTCTTGAGATATCCAGCTGTGACAGACAGACAGTCAGACAAACTGAGTCTCACCAAAAAGGTTCCGTTTTACCATTTTAGTACGGAACCCTAAAAATGGATTATGTGAAAGATGAATGATTATAGGAAGAGAATTCCGAGATGATGGTTAAAGATATTATGGAAGAAAAATCAGTGTCGCGCCGATTCCAAATGAAATAGAACAAGGGATGTTGATGATTTTAGTAAAAAATAAGATAAGCATAATATAATAAATGCTCTGTCTTCAATTAATTTGTTTCTGTAAGTAGGTTAGTGCAAACACTTTTACACGTCAATCATATTTTAAAAACTAGATGAGGCCGGCGTTTCCTATTTGACTAGTCTGAGAAGAAGGCCGAAACAAACTCAGAGGTCACGGTCTCTTTTAAAGTCCAGACATGATTTTGGTCAGATCATGTGAAGACTATGTAGATTGATGTCTGAAATGGTCTTTTGAGGAAAGAACCACTCAGATTGAGTGGGTCCGTCCAGTCAGTGCACGCATTTGACAGTAATTCATGCAGCTCAACTCAAAAGTCATGTAACATTGACATTTTCACAAAATGCAGTAACTTAATTATTCAACGAAACCCTGAGGTCTCATAACGTACTTACAAATGTAAATAGGTCCATGCGAATGTGGTTTTGTTCGTTCCTGAAAAGATCTCCGCGGTTACCATAATAACAATTGTAACAAATGAATGGTAATCTCAGAGACCATCATATTTCGTAGTGATGGTGTTACGAACCGGTTTACCATCGGAATGCATGTGAACGTCACTAGTTGCATCTCCCTATGGCGTTTGATGCATATCTACCATTTGTCAATGATTTGGTTGTGGAGTTTTGAAATACGTTGCAAAGGAAACTGTCGCTTGTATCTAGGACGTATTAAAATAACTATGAAAAGACGTACACAGCGGGTTTATGACCAAAAGTACCTTAGTTAAGTGCAAGTTTATGTTTTGTATAAATTACCATAAATAGGATCTAGGATGTAGGTAGGGTTGCCAACCCTATTATATAATATACATAGTATCCTGCTATATTAGTGGCCTAAATACTATATTTGTAAAAAAATATATACATGGTCCCATTAAAATAGATGGACAAATTTTAACACAGCGCTCAGTACCTACGTCTAACAAAAGATATCCAAGGAAAAAAATAAACTGATATAAGTGATTTTATTTTCACCTAAAATAATAAATTGCCGACGGCACATTAGTGTATTTTGGTTAGCTGATTATTTTTCTTGTAAGTATCTATGCATTTTTCTTATATTTTTTTTTACCATCGTCCTTATTTTGGTGGTCTGAATGATTTCTAAAAGTTTGTCCATCTATTTTAATGGGACCTTATATATGTATAGTAGGCGAAACTACTATTTTTTTTTAAAATACAAAATGGCGTTTAAGCGCCTTAGGGCCAGTATTAATCTTATACTAATAGCTCATATGAATTAATAGTGTTTTGTAACCTTAATTTAGAGTGTAATAATAGTTATGAGTCATTTAAACAAAAAAAAAACTTGTTAGTAAAGGCTCAAAGACACGAAAAATATGCATTAATTAATTAATTTTTTAAACATAGGTACCTACCTACCATATCTTATTATTTTTTCGACACCTAAATTTTTACAGGCAATGGCTTCGAAATATTTTATATAAAAAAAGTTAGCATTGTAGATGTACGTATCATAGATTCATAGAGACGAGAAACACAG
Organism: Luperina testacea; assembly: GCA_927399505.1. Taxonomy (NCBI): domain Eukaryota; kingdom Metazoa; phylum Arthropoda; class Insecta; order Lepidoptera; family Noctuidae; genus Luperina; species Luperina testacea. The sequence goes on along the minus strand of OV656768.1, from coordinate 6,380,839 downwards.
TTTAGTCCTAAAGATAAAAATCTCCACTATTATCTTTTAATTTTATTCAGTTTATATTCATGAGCAATAAATATTTTTTTGCTAACGAAATAATAATTATGCAAGATTATAATCAATTAAAAATATAATATCGCTTGTGGCAGGAATTAAATCATCTTTTATAGCGTAGGTAGAGGCCGACTGATATAATCATAACTATGTATTATAAAATACATAAAATCAAGCGAGCAGTAGATTTACAGGTGTGAAACACGATAGCCCGCGCCGAGCTTTAAAAAGTTCTAAGTGGTGGTGAAAAACCTTTTCTAGATCTATCTTAAAGTTTGTCCCACATATAGACCGATACCGTATCAAAGGTGTTACTAACGTTTTCATCAGGATAGGTGTGTTTCAATGGGTTTGTAATAAATACAATTGCACTGCCTGCACACGCTAAGAGCATTAGAGCACTATTAACTGCCCCCGATAGGAAAAAAGACGCATCTAACAGTTTTTCCAGATTTGAGTTATGTATATTGCCGAAATCAGAAAAAAAAGGCGCAGCTGCCTGTATTTTTTATATTTTTCTAACTTCCTCCAGTGCGGTTTTAGCACAACAAAATAGGGCGCTTCTGTTCATTTTTTACACCCGATTGAAGATGAAAAGACGAATTTATGTGAAACTTAATTAAAAAGTCGCATTTATGTAGATAATGTCATTATACTTTATAGTTTTTTTTTTAGTTCAGTAATATAAAAGGCGCATATTTGTCCCTATTTCTAAAAGGAAGTTAATAAGACGCAAATAGGTATAGGTAAAAAAACTGTTTTCACATTAAGAAAAAAAGACCACATCTGACCACTTGCGCCCTATTTACTTCGTAAAATTGTTTTAGCGTAGGCGCATTTGCCATAATCGTCTTAATACTTTACATTGAATAAAAAATTGTGTTTTATTTACAAATAATAAAATTAGGCTATGACTTATATGATAACCACGAACCTACTGTACTATTTCTGATATACTACCTTAGATAAAAGGATTATTAAATATTTTATAAACATTTAACCTAAGCCAAGGGCTATCTACATACTTTCTAATTCTTAAGAAAAAAGGCGTAAATACCTATATGCGCCCATTTATGTTAAAATCATTTATTAGATAGATAAACTAAATACTTAGAAAAAAAGTATAGCCAAAAGCGTTTGAAATTTAAAGGACGCATCTAGCCGTTTACGTCTATTCAATTAAGTATGTAATATTTTCTTTAATTTTTTATGCTAAGATGAAACTGTTTTTTCATTATTTTTATTATAATAATTTAATAAATTCATATTATTATTAAACCAGGTTAAAGCCTATTATTAGAGGGTATTATTTTTAACTTTAAGTATGTAAAATATTAATTTACTCGAAGACAGCATACGATTTCCCGTTTTATTCATTAAAACATTTATTTCTCCGTTTTTACTTTTTGTTAGATACGTCTTTTTAACTATCGGGGGCAGTATAGGCCGACCGCTTAACTGAGACGTTGCCTGAGGTAGCTGCGCGGTGCGGGAGGGGTGATAGTTGTCACAAGTTGACGAATCACTGAGCTCTCGCCTTACGTCACCACACCCCTCCCGCACCGCGCTGCTACCTCAGGCAACGTCTTAGTTAAGCGGTCGGCCTTTATACGGTTGAATAAATAAATCATTTATTGAACAAAACGTTTACAAAAAAAAAAAAAGACTTCCAAATAAGACACTACAAAGTGAAAAATAACTTTAATTTTGGAAGTCTGTGTCGTTGGGTTCGCATTTTCGTTGTTTGCCACCGACTTCCGAAATTAAAGTTATTTTTTACTTTTTTGTTATACTTACCAAATTCGTATAACACTACTTGGGTAAATATCAGTGACAGGAACTTATTATAATATCTTCATCAATATAAACAAGTGGCAAAAATGCTTATTATTGAATCTAACTCAAAAACTACCCAAGCAAAGTAATAAAATTTATATAGGACACAGGCCTCCTTTCGGTGAGAGGGAGAGAAAAAACATATTGGTACGTGGAAACCTAAAACTAACCTATGTCAATATACAAAGTAAATACTCACGAGGGAAAATCATCATGCCTAGACATTTTCTGTGTTTGTGTATTTGAGTATCGCTACATATCCTGATAACATTTTACTACAATTTTTATAACCTTAAGAAGCTTAGTAACTTACTGAGCCTAGTATGCAGAAAAGTCCCTAAAAACACATACAATCGATTAGCAAACGCATAACTATTAAATAACTGTAACCACGAGATTTTCAACATAAATATTACCTTTACAACAGTAATATACTGTGCCTTTACAAATTGTACATACAGTATTTTTATTCACTCGGCAACGAGATGAAATTTTAAAAATTCTCCATAAAGTTACGGTCAATGACTGACGGGACTGAAATCACATAAATTGGTGCCCCGACAACAAAGAAAAATAAAATGTAACATCTCAATTACTGAATGCATTTCAATTTGAACTTATTGGTGCATAACATAAAGTCGTTATTTGTATGTGTGGTTTATTGTTATGAGCTTATTCCACTGGAGTCGGATGCGTCATCCGAGATCGAAATGTGTGGGTAACAAGGTATCAAGGACGGCAAGATTTCTTTTTTTATTGTTATTCCGGTCTTTTGGTATGCAAATAAAAAAAAAATCTAATTGTGTTCCTTTTGATCTTGAGAATTACTGATTACTTGTGTATTGATTATGGAGATTTTACTCTGATTTGTTAAATGATGTAAAAATGTTTGTTCCATTTTCGAAATTATTCCATTTTCAACGTTCTTTATTAAATATACCCGTTTTGTATTTACATTCGTAGAAGGATATCAGTGGATCTTGCGGCTGTAATTTCATTTCGAACTTGAACATATTTCAAACTTGTACGTAACACATAGTGATTGTATGACAGAAATACATGTTACCTTTGAAACTGTCGAAGCTGCATTTGAAATGGGTAATGTAGGTGTAGGTAGGTTTTGGTTCTCTTCGTTATCTTTGCTTGGGATAACGTTTTCTATGTAAAGTCAGGGATATTAATTGTCAAGCTTTACTTACATCCAACTTAAGGGACATGCGCTAGGTAGCCCCGGAAATTCCCTGCAAATTGCAAAAAACTTAAGGAAATTGAATTTTGTGGGCTGTCGCTTCCCCTGTCCGTATATTCCAATAACTGTCATTCTTTGACACTGTATGAAATGGCTATAACACGTCAAATTGTTTGTCAATTTGCTTGACACTGAATTTTCCTAAATGTTCATTGTAGTGATTGTAGGTATGTTCGTCCTTTTGTCTTGCTCCATCTTCCGTCTCAGTGTTCGCTTTGACCGGTTTTCGATATCCTCTACAGAAATTCCTTTTGCTTCAGGCATCCTTCACGACGTAGATGCACTATCGCTTGCAGTATTATTATTTTATAAAGTGGACTATCTGCTTTCTTCTAAAATGTTTGAGAACAAAATATAGTTATTTATAAAAGCTGCTTGTACCCAAACTCCTTGTTAAAGAATAAAAGGATGCACATATTTCTTTTGGCATGCTGAACGGTGAAGGGAAACATTGTGAGGATATTGGCATATGTTAGAACCAAAATCTCGAAGACATATATTGTGACATCTATCAAGCCGCACTGGGCAAGCGTAGTTGATTCAGCCCACTTCTTTTCAAAGAGAGGAGGCCTGTGTGAGGCCTATAATGTTCCCAGCATGGGAACATTATAGGCTGATTTTGCAATGCTGAAGTGCTGTTTCGATTTGATCGATTTTGGGGTGGAGTTCAGCGTATTCGCCAACAAATTACAAAGAATCTATTCCCAATTATAATTTCCCAAATATAATTTTACAATTTATACTTTCTTCCAGAACTCGAGATGAGGTTCACAAAATATCCTGAGTCGGTGATAGCTCCTCTTGGAGACAGAGTGACGTTCGAGTGTGAAGTCAACGTGCCAGGAGAGCGGTTCGTGTGGCGATGGAAACCAGACAGGGATGGCGATAACTGGACCGAAGTGGAAGAGGGAGAAGGCAAGAAGATTATACCTGGACTGCCGGGAAGAAGCACTAAAATGGAGATAGAAGTTAGGATGAATATGGAAACTACTTGGTATCAGGTACGTAATTTATTGTAAATAACATTGGAGAAAACAGTTTTAGAAATTACTGTAATCCTAAATTACATTTAAATCGTTCGCCCCATGGTTCACATTGACATTGAAAAGTTCGTCGTCAAAGGGCCATTTTAGGACAATGTCGGAAAAGAGGGCACTGCGATGTCCATTCATAGGTGTAGTCATCTGCAAATAATATCAACTATCTATGTCCATTGTAGAACAAAGGCGCTTTCTCATTGAAAGACCATTGATCACCTTCAACTAAATGTTTCTTGATGATGTGCCTATTGCTTTAATGTTACAAACCCAGTGCACCTATCATTGAAAGGTAATCAGAATTCAATAATTAATTACCGGGACTGTAATCTCCAGATCCAAATAATTAAGGTACTTACCCGGAAATTTCGCCAAAACCTGTTCACATTAAAAGGTAATATATATCAAACAAGATTTACAATCGTCCCCATGTGGTGGTCGGTTACGGATGACTACGCCACACCCCCATGGGCGTCGTAGGGGTAACTAAGGGATGAAATACGGAGAATAGTGAATAGAGGCGGTGGTACACCTGCGGTAGATAATATAGCGATTAAGTTCCATGATTAAAGCAATTTTGGATTGGGTTTAGATTCTCAAGTCGGAATCGGTGAATTGATTAAAAGAGTCAAATTGATCTTTTCCTCGACGAAACTGTACGATCCGAAGAAAATAAAGTCTTCCCACCTACGATATAGTAATCGTAAACAAGATAGAGATCTGCATTTTGGAATGGCTTCAACTTTCTAACTAACTGATCGACTCCTTGACAAGTGCCTGTAAAGGGTTTATCACACTAATATTATAAAGGCGAAAGTTTGTGTGTGTGTGTGTTTATATGTTTGTTACTTCTTCTCGCTCAAACGGCTAGACCAATTTTGATAAAATTTTGTATGGAGGTATCTGACACCCTGGATTAACATATAGGCTAGTTTGTATCCCGATATTCCCACGGGATCGACATTAACGCGAGTGAAACCGCGGGGCGCAGCTATATAGTTTGAAATAAATGCTTCGAGTTTGAGTAGGTACTCGTATATCAATTAACAAATAGCGGTCCGATTTGAAATGTTCTACTTCCAATTACTCCGTGTATCCGAACTAAAAAGTAAGTCGAAAATGAAGCAAAACTTTTTGATTGAAACTTCGATTCGTACAGACAAACATTTCAACTCAAACATTCAGCTTATTGATTCGATATTGTTTGACTGCCTAAGGCATCGTCCAAATAAAATAGAACGCGAATGCGCGATCATCGCGCGAGTAAGCGACGCGATCATCGCGTGTTCGCGCGATAGCAAACACTGGGTGTCCTAATAGAACGCGAATACGTGATCATCGCTCGAATTTACGACGCGAGCGACCGTGGAGTACCTAGTTTGGCACTGGCACGGTCGGTACTAACAACCATGGACGTCAGAGTCAGAAGCATTTGAGTTGCGCGACCGCGTCGTGCGATTGTCAGGACACCTATCCGAGTTCAACAAGTTTGAGCGCGCGTTCCTACGAGTAAAATTCGCGCGAATCTACGATGATCACGCATTCACGTTCTATGAGGACGATGCCTTAGTACCTTTAGTTTTGGTCTAGTGGACTAAGCGCAACTACTGCGAGTAGGTACGTGTTCCACGCGCGCCTCAAAGAGATGTCAGCATCAAATTGAAGAGGCCCGTTGGGGCTGAAGCCTGCCGGCTCCCGGCAGAATCGAAAAGGTAACATACAGACAGGCAGACAGACAGAGTTACTTTTGAATTTATAATATTAGTATGGATATCGGAATGTGCCTATTGTAGATACTATAGGTAGGTACACCTCTGCCTTCTGCTTCAGAATGGTGATGATACTATGTTATTGTTTACTTGTTCCAGTGCGTGGTATGGTACGGTGCTATCAGTCTGACCTCAGTGCCTGCCCGTCTGACGGTGGCGAGGTTGGTCAACTCGCCCAGTAAGATCACGGCAGAGGAACGGGTCATCATCGCTCCCCTTCAGAATACTGTCATCCTACATTGTAAGGAGCCGACTTCAGAACCGCCAGCTGTGTTAACCTGGTGGAAAGAAGGATCTAGGGTAAGGTTTTGAACAAATGCTATATAAATTGTGTTGCTTTTAGGTTTTTATAGAATATTAGAACTTTGCTAAAGCTGATTACTATACCTACATGCAAAACAACCTGTGGATTGACATGTCTATAGATAGCTAAATTTATTCCGAAGCGATTTTGAAGATTAATCGTGTGATCACTGCATTCGTTTTGTGAATTTGTAATTATGTCACTTTAAAGAATCACAGATGATACATTGATGTCATCACGTCATCAATGTATCTGTGATTATTTAAATCTACGTGGCCAAAATATCTGGATAACCTTTTGAGTCTAGATAAGACTTATCATAATAGTACAGTGCGTGCCACGTAAGAAGAGACTTGACACACCACGTGGTCTGACATGCGCAGAACACGATTTTAGGTATCTTTAGCGGTATGAGGTCTGAGTGCGGGACGGGACCGGACGTCATAGGGGCGGCGGAAAGAGGCGGGGCAGGCGGGGTCAAGTCTTTTCTTACGTGGCACGCACTGTACTTACCTAATGTGTTTAAACAACAGAGGGTCAATTCTCGTAATTTTTAGAACGTTTGCACAGTCTGAAGGCCAATTTCCCTAAGTGATTAAAACGCTCAAAATCTATCCTATTTTTAATAAATGGCAAGCAAAGCCTATGTCGGTCAAAATTTAGTCGCAATGGCATCTCAGCGACAATCAATGTCAAAACTTGTCAAGTCAGACTGTAAACGTTTCCTAACATTTCAGTATCATTCTGTCAAAAATACCCTACATTTTTGACAAAATCAAATCATTAGTAAGGCCGTTTGTCCACCGCCACGTCAAGAGGACGTCGACAGGAAGTTTTTGACATTGATCGTCACTGTTATGAGATTCCGACTAGATTTTGAACGTTTTTAGTTACGGAAATAGGCCTTCAGAATTAATATATTAAGTATAAAGTTTGACTTAATAATTTTGTTCCGGACTAAAACTCCTCCTGACTTACAACTTTATATTTGATATGAAAACAAAAGCTTATATTTCAAAAGAAACCGGATACCCTAGAAAACTTATTTTTGTTGCCGGTTTGTGAATAATTGGTAAACAAAGTTTAAGCTTAGCCTGTATCTCACAGAATCAAAGCATGTTTCAGTATACTTGTGGTCGCTTTGAACGGTGAACCGATATGCGAATATTTTTAACGAAGTTCGTTTCGTATCCACTTTTAGAGGGTTTGTTGAAAGCGAACTAAGTCAATGTTTGGGGGACCACACTCACTCAATACTTTTACTGTTGAAACGTATTGATATTTGGGTCCTGATTAGCTTTTTAGATGTGTTTTGTTCTTTTCTGATGAATAGAATTGACGACAGCTTGTATTACCTCTGTGAAATATTGCCTACACATTTGCTGCTTGTTAGATCAGCTGTCTTAAAAAGCTTGCCAAATTGATAGAATCGATTGTGGCAACACATTTGATAAACATATCGACAATGTTTGTATATGTCGAAGTGTTGGAAAACACTTCGACATATACAAACATGAACACATTGAACGTGCCAAATATTATCTTTTGATTATTTTATAAGAACTTTGTTATTTCCACTTTGAGAGAAGTTGCATAAGCTTCTACTTTTGGGTTTCTTTGCATTAAAATACAATAAGCTGACAAATATAATATAGGCTGATGCTAATGTTCCCACGGCTAATACTCTGGCATCCTCTTTGTGAGAGGGAGCGGGCTCGTTGCAGCGGTGCTATTCTGTAAAAATCTCACCGTGAAAACTTAGGTGAAGTGAGCGTGGAGTGAGCTGTCAATAGTGTCAATTCCTAGCAAAAACAAACTCACTTCACCTAAGTATTCACGGTGAGATTTTTACAGAATCGACCGGCTGATTAGAATTATTAATGGCAGTATCTATAACTTCTTTTTATGTAGTCAACTAGAAAGCATAATGATAGTACCTATTCCATTATCTCATACGAGGTAATTACTATTGTAAAAAATATGTTGCATTCGCGGTCCACGTTGATTTTTAGGGTTCCTTACCCAAAGGGTAAAAACGGGACCCTATTACTTAGACTCCACTGTCCGTCTGTCTGCTGTCTGTCACCAGGCTGTATCTCATGAACCGTGATAGCTAGACAGTTTTCACAGATGATGTATTTCTGTTGTCGGTATAACAACAAATAATAAAAATAAAATAAAATTAAAATTTAAAGGGGTATAAAAGAAACGTTTTGTCGGCGTTTTATGCCTTGTGGTACGGAAACCTTCGTGTGCGACTTCGTGTCCGACTCGCACTTGGCCAGTTTTTTGTTACTAGCATTATTTCTTCCAGGGCAAGAGAAAGCAACTAGAAACCCCACATGGCGTGCTGGTCATACACAACGCGACGTCCGACGACAGTGGTACATACAGCTGCAGAGCAACCAATGAGCTCAGCGGAGATGCGCTAGAAATAGCACAGAAGACACATTTGAAGGTCCAGCGGGAAGGAAGTAGGGAAGTCAGGTTAGTACGATAGACTGTTTAAGTATATTATGCCGTTAATCAGACACATTTTCTATTAATAGGCTCACGTTTCACTGCTGTCTCACCTAACGGGAAATGATCATGTAGTCGACGAGGGAACCGATCACTTTTCCGAATTTTTTTTTTGTTCGAATTTCATTTTACCGAAAACTATTGACCGACGTCTTTTTTGCTATATTTTATTTGACATATTTTTAGATCATCGAAGTATCATGTGTCAATAGGTATTATTTTACCGGACTATATTTCGCCGACTATTTTTCGTATTTTTCGGTCAAATATTTTTCGAACTTATGATAGGTAACCAGTCGACGATGTCAGTCACAGTCACTTCTATGTGACTTCCACATATTAGCAAAATACAAGGAAATAGCTATCGAGGCAAAAAGTAAATGGACGTATTTCCAAAACGTTTAGTGCGTACAGGTGGAATGGATCGGCGTTCTTACAAACATTCTTGTTATGGCTTGTAGAAACGTCGTGTCGTCTCTGTCATTCATACATGTATGGCTGTCTCTTTCTAAAACCCAAACTGCTATATTAACGTGCGGGTACTCGTACTGTACTGTGTTTCAAAAGGCTGCGACCACAAGCCCTTTAGTAGGATTCAAGTGGTACTGAAAACCAACCAAACCACAAAACATCGGGACTAGTTCGATCGCATGTACAGATAGTTGGGGTTCCGAAACTTTGTCTTCCGTGAACTTGGATTTTGGATGTTCGTGAAATATTGGAGTTTTAAAGTAACCTTGTTAAGTTTTAAGTTTAATACAAATTTTACTGCAATGTGGTAATAAATAGTAAGTACTCACATGTTCGAGTAATTGTAATGATGAACTATAATTTCATTAAAAATAGAAATAACTTGCTTTAGAATCGAAACTCCCGATCAGAAAGCGTTCAAAATATTGCGCTATTACCTTGTTACGGCTCGTCCAGTTTAGCTGTTGTACAGACGCCAGCACATCAACATACTACAATATGTCAAATTTCTTTAATAGATTTTCAACTTTATCGCCAACGCATAAGGTTCAAAGTTGATTGGGAAAATCTGACAGTTTCGGGTAGATTGATGTGCTGGCGTCTGTACCTAGGTATTGTTTCTTTTTCTATGGGCTCGCACAACTTTTACTCTATTCTATTTTTTTATATATCATTTTTTTCCTAATCCGAAACTCTGCCCCTAAGACGACCCACTGACCGAAATGTTCATTCTTTCGTATTTCTCAGATTCCTCGAATCAGAAGATTACGTGGGTGTAATAGACGACGAAGGTGTACTCACAATGCCTGTCAAACCTAACGGGGTACTCCGTCTGTGGTGTGGAGCTGTCAGCACGCCTCCTCCGGAGATATCCTGGAGCTTTGAAGGAGAGGGAGTGTTGAAGTCGCATGCTAATGAGCATATGCTGATGGTGTCGCCTTTTACACCGGATAATGAGGTTTGTTATTGCTTGCTGTGCATTCTAAAAGATAAATATTACCTATTTATTTCTGTAAACTGGTTAAATTAAAACAATTGAATACGTCAAGATCTGTTTTGAAACTAGATGAGCTCGGTGTTACCTATCCGGCTACTGTGAGAAGAAATACCGAAACAAACTCAGAAGTCACTTTTAAGCGGCGGTCAGCGGGATTGTCCGAAAGGGTTACCGCTGGCCCGGAACATAAAGGGCTAAGGAAGGAACACGGGTGGGGTTTTAGTCAGTAAGAGTCTGACACTCCCTTCCGCTCCACCCAGAGCGGGATGATTCCCCATTCTGAAAAAAAATGTCCCTTTTAAAGTCCAGACATAATGTTGTTCAGTTCATATGAGGATCATGCAGATTAGTGTCTGAGATGGTCTTTTGAGGATAGTTTTGTAGACTGTGTTGGTATTCTGGCCGCCTGATCTCTCTCCGGTCATGTCAGGTTGCTGTCCCATCGGACTATCAGAGTGAGGGAAGATCCGTGCACCTGTATCTGCCCGCATACTTGTGCACTATAACAAAATCTCACGTGCCGAAGGCGAGTCTCACCGTTGAGATTGGCCGCCATGGTCAAAATACTCGTACGTTTTGTAAGAAAATGTAAACGGTGGATTATCTAGTTCGGTGATCGCAAATGCAATATAGGTGAATAATTCATATAAATTAATTGAGCAAAAGTTTGTACCATTCTATTGATGCAGTGATAACTAGAACTTGTTAAGTGTTGGCTGAGCTAGCAGTTTTTCCATACTGCCAGTAATTAAATTGAAGATTATGGAACTAAATGTAACAGCTGAGGTACTAACTCTTAACTCCGCACAATCTTTCTTTCAAGTTATTTTATGAACTGGACCTTAGTGCGTAAATACAGCCTTTTTTGAAACATAATGCAGGATGCCTACCATGATCTAATTAAAAACGATTCAAAAGCAAGACATTTCAGTTTAGGTTCTTAAACTGCATCGCTTAAAGTCGAACCATGAAGTCCATTACGCGCAGCGGCATTTGGATCGTTAAAAGTGAATGAAAGATCGCAATTTGTGGCTGAACCGCGTTTGAAACGTTTTTGGTGAAAAAGAGACAACGCTATTATTATCAAATAAGTTTGTTTCGCGCACATTGTAGTGTCAGACACGTTCAGAAGCAAGTAAAATTTTATTTGTTCTTAACTCAGTATCATTACTTTAAAGTAAAACAGACACTCAACAGTTGTTTTTAAGATTCCACGTTAATACGGTAACTATTGTTAAAATAATTCTTAGTCAAAGTAGATATTTATTTACCATTTGGCATTTATTAGACGAAAAAATATTTATATTTCGACTTAATAAAACAATGTTTCAGTTTCGAACGTACCAGAGTAAAAAAAGTTGTGTCTGCTGTCATGTCACTGTCAGTATGTTTTTTGAAGTGAAAACTTCTTTAGCGGCGCTGTGTACTTTTTTTGGAATGGGTAAAAACTTCTAAATTCGCGTCAGGTCACGTGACCCTGATCGTAAGATTCGTAAGACGTAAAACCGTAGACAGAGAATACTATAGACGCCTGCAAAGCGTGTCGCAGAAAGAGACAAAACAAAAATACGTCACATATTTAGGGTTACCGTGTGAGGAAAAATTTACCCCACAATTTATGAAAGTGGAAGAGAAAGCTTGAAAGTGACTGATAAATCGATTATCATCGGTATAAGCATGTGATGTATGGAAGAAGACATGCTCCTGAACTCAAATAAATTGCGTTAAGAGCAGGAGAGAGTGACGACGTATGATGATGATGTGATTCTAAATACCTGCCATTCCTTAGATGATAGTAGTATCTGGCTTTGTGAGTAAATAATACAACAAATTTATTTTTAATTAGCTTTATTAATTAGATTGATTGCCCTTTAAATAAAACAAGCTTCGCATAAATGTTTCAATTATTTTTCTTCTTTTTATTTAACATTTTTTATGTCTGCTGCAAATTTTTGATGACGGTTTTGGTGTCCAATCTGTTCGTCCTGTAGCTATGATTCCGACGTAAATCACCACCTTCAGGAAAACTGTAACAAGCCATTAATCTTTCAGATATAATTAACTCGCTGCGCCCCGTGATTTCACGCGCATGTGTCTCGGTTCCGTGAGAATATTGCGATAAAAAATATCCTAAGTCCTAACCCAGGTCATAGTTCACCGATGTGCCAAATTTCATCCAAATCCGTTCAACCATTTTAGCGTGAAAGCGTAACAAACAAACCAACAAATAAACTCACTTTCGTATTTATAATATTAGATAGAATTAGGATACACACTGCAGAATACAGATTTCCCATAAAAGTGGGTAATAATTTATAGAAAAGTTGGCAACACCTAAATTCTTAAGTCAGAACTTAATAATTGTTAGTTTTGTGCTTTTTATCGATGAATTTACGTCTAGGGTACATTATACTTAATGTATGAACACAGTAAAAAGTTATTGATAGCCTAGTTACTGATAAAAAGTGCTACACTTACGAACGAAAGGACAAATCTGGCATTTTTGTTCCACTATCACTTTTACACCTTAAAACGCTACACCGCACCATGCTTTTTTTTTAAATGATTGAAATATTAAGTCTAAATTGTTCACAACATAAAATAACATAAATTAATAAACATAAAGCACATAAAAACTGAATTTTACAAGAAGACGATAACTGTCAAACTTTGTTTACCAAAGTACTATGCTAACCTTCAAAATCGTGGCACGCGACGTGAAACAAAAAATCTCATCGTTCTGTCTCATTTCTTTACACGATATAGGCGTAATTTGCTCTTTTTCTTGTGTGAACGTGACAAAAGACATCAATTTGTCTATAGTATTCTCTGTCTACGCGTAAAACGAAAGACGCGCGTTGTTGAGGACAGCGCCATCTATGCACATCGGGAAGAACTACGAGGGCCTCGCGTACTAACTACGTAGTTCATCCAACAACGACGAGATGGCGCTGAACCACGGATATATAACTGACGACGAGCTCCATGGGCTTGCTTCTCTTACCACTGCCGCGACCAACACCACGAACTGAAGTCTATCCTGTGTGCTTATTTGTAAATCTGAATACCTTTCACGAGAAGAATAAACCAGTCACTTTGGTCATCATACCTGATTTGCAAAAAACCCTATAAAATAAGGAACACACCTTAACACGCGTGTTTTGTTTATAAGACGATTCACAAAATACACTCGTAATTGATCAAGTTTTCACTTCTGTCGGCACTACCGGAGTGCCAGTTTTTTTTTTTTTTTTAAAGGCTAAGGTCTGAGACCATGCTGCCTAGTCATCAGTTACTATTTTTTTTTCTTAGTCTAACATTACATTAGAATATGGGTGTACACATTCTAATGTATTAGGAGTATTTGGCAGCAAATGTATCGAATCAAGTTTCCCGGTAAACTTCGCTGAGGTAGCCAAAACTACAAAAAAATTCTCAGCTCCATTTTACCGGGATCGCGTCTGTTTCAATGATTCCACATATTGTCCAGTTGCGCAGACACTTGAGATACAAAACTACACCAATTTTACATCACAATATCCACTAGGAATCAATTTGCGAATAATTAAAACAGCCAACTAGACTTCACTCGAAGAAATCCCGCCAAAAACTCCCTGTCAGTTTGTGTGCCTGTGTCAGTTTAACTAGATGTGGTCGTCCAAATCAAAAGGGACCTTATGGCGGAAATGAGTTATCTACAGAGCTGAAAACTACATAAATGTACCGAACTATAGACCCAAGAACCAACCTTCTAACCACTACCGTTATTTTTTTACGAATTTTTGAAGTTCACTGATCGAAATTATAAGTTTCGAGAAAATCGCAATTTAAGTATGCCGTACACTAAAGTTACGTTTTAGTGTGAAGTTATGTAACTGATGGTATACTTTGATTGACTATGATTATTACTAATGGAAATTCTTACAATCCTTGCATAAACTTGTTTGTTGTGGGAACATATAAAAATGTCGATATAATATATGGTTTGAATTAAAAGAAAAACGATTTGTTAGGTCTTGCCGCGATAAGGTTCCTTTTTTACTAAACTTTAGATGAATACAAAACTTTTTTAAATTGACTTTTCGAAAACTTGAACACATCTACATGTAGTAAATGCAATCATCTTTTTAAAAATACAGTTAATAAAAAAACGATTTTTTTGAGGTATTTTACAAATTTATTAATATCTCGGAAACTAGTTACCGCCATAAGGTCCCTTTTGATTTGGACGACCACAGATAGTCTGTGGATTATTGTACTCTGTGGTTGTGTGGTGTTAAAAATGCATGTAAAATATGACGGAGAAGGTATAGTGTGTCTCGTTATTATCAGCCATATTTAACTATTGTGGGCGTACAGTGGGTATGTGTTGGTTATTGCGCAATAGAAAAACGTTTGCAGTTCAAAAAGATTATAATTTCACGAACAATATTTAGTCACACTAGCAAATTACACACTGTAGGTACACGACACAACCAGATACGGAACGCTGGACAGTTTCTAAGCACATGTGGTCCGTACGATGTTCAATGTCCAAATCCAAAATCCAAAGTGAGCTCCACATCGTTCTGTCGAGCTGTTTTCTAACCCCCACGGACTCAGGCTAGACTCTGTCAAGCGCCGCCGGGTGGCGCTAGCGTTCCGAATAGTCAAATGCATGACCGGATGCGACAAATACGTATTTTAGACTTTAAAAGAAAGATTAAAGTACACTTACACTGGTTTTTGTGAAATTCCACTAAAATAGCACTAAAAAACTTTGTTTTCGCCAATAATTCACCAAACGTTTCAGTTTATGTTAGAGAAATAGTAACTTTTATTGAATCGCTTATTTTGACAGTTAGCGTTTCAGTTTAGGTTGCTCTATGGATGTCATGGTACCAAATACAGTACAAAATTGAATGAATGAAACCAAAACTTGCGACTCAGTTTGGAACAATCGCTGTCAGATAGCACGGCCTAAATTGAATCGTTAAACTGACTTCATGGTACGAATTAGACGAACAGTTCAGTTTAGGTCCTAAAATGGATCGCGTTAAGAGGTCGTGGTAGGCCTGCTGAGCTTCTAAGATTGCTTTTTTAATGTTTTTCAAAGATTATAAAATGTGAAAGCATTTTATTTATGACAAAATTGTATTTCTCATAAAATTGTGTTTAATATTGTTTGTGTGAGCATCGTATTGTGTTTTGAGTCTTTGACGGGGAGAAAAGAGCTTTGAAAACGAAAATTCTCAGTAGTGCCATCTTCTTGTAATATAAATAAAAATCGTTTGTGTCTAGGCATGTTTTTGTTTGATGTTGTCAAGGGATGCCCTGAGGCCTCACTTGTTTTGGTTATTTTAGATTGAAGATTGGATTCGGTGACTGAAAATATTTATTTAGGTACCTGCTTACCGTAGCATAGGTATTACGAGGGACATAAAACTTGCTGAATTATTTAAAATAGGTTCCAACGATACTGGTCACTCATGAATGAGTAGTCTCCTCCGTGGAATGTAGGTACAATACTAATGTAATGTAGTGTTAGGCTATTTGAGATGCAACTCATTCGGATGCAAATATTATATTCAGGTCGTGAATATATGGCCTCGTTCTCACTATAGTAAGTCTGAGAAACATTTTCTGGGGGATTCCTTATACTTGATATAGATAGTTCTTGATATAGAAAGTTCTTGATATAGAAAGTTCTTGATATAAAAAGTTCGTGCAAGCATAATCAGCCTATAATGTTCTCACTGCTGGGACACTGGCCTCTCTTCGAGAGGGAGTGGGCTGTAATCTACCACGCGGGCCCTGTGCGGGTTGGTAGATTGTCAGCCACAAATACTATAAGACATTGTTCTGTTAAAAGAGGAATATTTATTAATCAGAAACAAACAATAACTAATCCTTCTTATTTACACACTAACTCTATAATAGAAATAAAAATATTTACAAGTATCAAAAAGGGTTACAGGGCGTCGAAAAATTCGTCCACATCGCTGTCAACAGGAAAAGTGCCCAGAAGGCTGGCAGCATTGCCACGTTGGATAGCAATGCTGATTCTTTGGCCAAAAAATAGGCCCGCCCTCTGGTCACGTGAAGAGTCGACCAATCGTTTGGCGATTTCCCGAAATACTAGGTGGGCACTCGGGCCCCATGGCCCTAGAGTTTCAACCCCAAACGGTTCAAATACATAATCGCCAATTAAATTATTGTATTTGCGCCGTTTGAGGTTTTCAGCACCTGCAGCAGCCGCCCCAGCGCAGCACACTGTGCTAGGAAGATGGGAAGGTGCAAGGGTGTCGACGCAAGTTGCGTCCCACACCAAAGGCCTACCCAACTTCCATGGCATTATGGTCATACCATCTGGTCTCTTGCCATCGACGCGTGCCAAGCCAGTGGGTTCCAATACAGCTGGCACCCCGGCGGTGGCAAGAGCACGACGGATGAGATCATTAATGCTAGCGTGCCGCGCTATCCGACCTGCACTCTTACTACAAGAAAGGCCATGGTGTCCGAGGCAGTCGACTGCTTCACCACATTGACAGCGATGTGGAGCAGCACAAGGAGCGCCCAAACGCAAACATGTAGCGAGCCGGAAGGTTGTATCACCTAACATAGTTCCTATATTAGGTGACGGTAGAGCCTGAAGCCAAAGGCCCGACTCCCACTCACCCACAGCTAGCAGGCGGGCACGCTCAGCAGTATTGGTAGACGTATTAATAAGTTTATTCCGTACCAACCTGCAGAGCGGCTCATCCCACTGTCTCTGGGAAAACGGATTCTCGGACCGATCCGTGTCCGGGCAAGCCACTTTCCAGGCGTCCTCTGCATCGGACAAGCACGGCACTTCCGAGCTAACCAGGGAGAGAGTTAAAATTTTCCTGGTTAGTTTTTCAGTGCTGTGGACAGAAGACAGGAACGCCGGTAAGCTAACACTAGAAATTTTGCGGATGCCAAGGCCACCAAAACGAATTGGTAGGGTGGCTTGCAGCCACGCTCGGTCGTCCAGGGCCACATTAAGAATGGATGTTAAAGTGTTCCGAATAATTTGGTCAATTTTGTCCAAAAGTTGTGGTTTCTTCCAAAGAGGAGAACAACGGAGAAAATACATATAATTTGGACCAAAACAGCAATATCTGATAATGGTGAATGCCGAATGTAAATTAATTTTGGAGAGTCTATCCGAAATATCATTGAAATTTTTAATTTTGTCGTCGATGAAAGATGAAAAACTTTCTTCAAAAATAGGGGAACCAAGGAGGTGTAGGGAACTTTTTTCTAAAATTTTGATTTGTGGGGCTATTGCATTAAATTTATTTATAGTCGATTGTCTGTCGGTAATGACAGAGAGGTAAATTTCGCATTTTGAGGGGTTAAGGTCCAGGCCAATAGATTTAAATTGACTTTTGAGAAGTTGTAGATCAGCCAAAACAGTGTCAATATCACCTCCTAGCGTTCCATCATCTAAATACCACACATTAAATTTTGAATTTAGTTGTTGAATTATGGGATGAATAGCCAAACTGAAAATGACAGGCCCGAGAGGGTCACCTTGTTGGCAACCAACTGCAGATTCCAAAACGTTTTCCTTGTAAAGTAATTTTGAAGGGTGTCTATAACATTGCCACAAAAAACCATAAATTTCGGGTAGTACTTTTTTGACTTCAGCCAACAAGGTGTCCCTATTCACGGATTTGAAGGCATTTTTGACGTCAACCTTGAGGATGACCTCACCTTTGTTTGATTGTAGAAAAGATGATAAGGCATGTACGGCTGCCTCACAGCCCCCCCTGGAACCAAAACCAAGTTGAAGGGGCTGAAACTTAGTTGCAAGCGTCTCACTGTACAGCTTGCAACATATTTTGGCAGCCATACGCCTGTAGGTGCAACCGACGGCAATTGGGCGAATGCCGCCGTCTTTCTTGCGCAGAGCACACAGGTTAGCCCCATACAAGACATCGACGACGGCATCGTTCACGCCGCCGGAGAGCATTAAGTTGATTAGAACCGCAAGCTCCTTCAAGAGCGACTCACCCGCTTCCCCGGCGCCTGAACTCAACAAATCTTTCAAATGCTGTGGAGTCAGGCCGTCGAGGCCGCCGGCAGAACCACTCCGGAAGGAGCTCACGGCTGCAAATAACTGCGGGGCTGTAATTTTAAAAAAAGGTGGAGCCTGACTGCTTGAATCGGGGTGGACGGGCGGGTCGGGGAAGGTGAGAACATCCGCAGGCGATGGATGTTTACTCTCCAGAGCTGAAAGAGTATCTGGAGAATAAGGCGCCACCACATCACTGCTGAACAGTATTCTGGCTGCCCCCCTAATGTCACCGTCACTCAGCTTGGATTCCACATGAACACAAATGTCTTTCTGTTTATTGAAAAAAGGTAATTTGGAATCTAAAGTACGGACCGAATTGTTGCAGTTATCTTTAATTTGGTTTGTTAAAGATTTTTGAGTAGCCAAATTTTTTTGGACATGCAGAATCCTATACGGGAAGGTGAGTAACTGCTCCCGGGCACGCTGCGAGTTCTCCTGGGTCGCGAGACGGACACAACGCGCTAAATTTAGCGCAACAGAATGTCTCGCGCCCCGGGGAACTCTTTTTAAAACTGGAGTGGAGTTTTTGAATTTTGATAATGTTTGCCACAAACTTTGTTCGAGAGGTGTTGATGTCGGGGATGTGGCTGGGGGGCACAAAGGTACACTATGAGGCTTGTGAACCTTGCCATAGTGTATTTTAAGCCCCCGTTCGCCTTTAAAAAAACGAGCCTGGGAGCAGTGAGGGCATCTTACCAGTTGTACATCCAGAGATGTGACAGGTTGACTGGCACTACTTATTCCGGCGTCGCTACAGCTGGCGCAGAACATACAATAATTAAAGGTGGCACACGAATAAGACCTAAAATAAATTTAATAAAATAAAAAAAACACTCAAAGAAAACACTATTAAACTACACATTAAAAAAATGTCACAGCACTGACAGTAGGGTGCGCGCAGTCGCACTGCAGGCCTGGGGCGCCGCCGCGCAGACCAAGCTGGCATTTTGAGCAGTCCCGGCAACCGTTGCCGGGAGACGGGCGTCGCGTTGTATCTACTTTGGGAAAGAAAAGCCGCACAGTACTCCTCCAAACGCTGGATAGATGGGTTAGAGGGCAACTCGTCCCATTTCAAAAAAGATTGCACATGCACACTTTAAGATTTTCACTTGCAGAAATATTTCATGACCAATGTCACCAATTCATGATTTTTGAGAAATGAATTTCACCAGTTCATGAGGATTATTATTTTTTATTTGATCTTGTTATAGTAAACTCTTGATATTTGTAAATTTACTGCTTTGTCGCATTGATAGGCTGTTAACTGGGTTGTGGAGGTCAGATAGAAAGTCGCTCCATCTAAAATACTGGTACTCAGCTGCATCCGGTTAAACTGGAAGCCGACCCCAACATAGTTGGGAAAAGGAAAAAGGAAAAAGAAAAAGGAAACTTTTAACTTTTTTAGTTTTAAGGCTAATAAAATTCTATACTCTAAATTTTATAGGATAACTAGTAGCACCCCGCGGTTTCACCCGCATAAGTTTCGATCCCGTGGGAATATCGGAATAAAGAGTATCCTATGTGTTAATCCTGGTTATAAACCATCTGTGTGCCAAATTTCATTCAAATCCGTTGAGTTTTTGCGTGAAGAAGTAACAAACACACAAACACACTTACAAACTTTCGCCTTTATAATATAATTTTATAGGATAAATAATCAAATTACCCATTCTTGTTGTAGGGCGTATACTCCTGCACAGCCAACGGCATCCGTCGCTCATGGAAGGTCATAGCTTTGCAACCTCCTCACTGGGACGGCAACGTGTCCGTATCGACCCCCAACGAAGGTGGCAAGGCGCACGTGACCTGCGGGAACTCCTTCGGAGAACCAGCTCCCCGTGTGTACTGGGTGCTTAATGCTGATGTGCTGAAGAACGAAAAAGGAATTAAGGCTAATAGTGAGTAGTTCCTAACGTTTATAGAAAATAAGGCAAACTGGGGCAGGTAATATTCGCACATCATCTGGTTAGCCTTTTCCCAACTAAGTTGGGGTCAGCTTCCAGTCTAACTGGATGCAGCTGAGTACCAGTATTTTACATGGAGCGGCTGCCTATCTGACCTCCACAGCCCAGCTACTGGGTAATACGAAACCCCTTGGTAAGGTCAGACTTTCGGGCTTCTGACGACCGGGAACGACTGTCAAAGATCCACGAATGACAGCCGGGACCAACGGCTTAACGTGCTTTCCGAGGCACGGAGGGGTCTTGGTATGTAAAGATGGTCACCCATCCACGGACCAACCGCGGCAAGCGTACCTTAACCTGATCGATCGACCCGTGCGGCTGTTATTACTTAGACAGAAGTTCCTCGGTAATAAGACCCAAGGTTAATATTCGCACAAAAAAAGTAATTCGTTTTCGCAAATTGGCCATAACAATTTTCTAGCAGAAATTGGTTTGGATGAGACATTTTTTTATCTGTTTATAAATGTTAATTCGACTTTATGGAAAATAGAGATAGAGATGGGCCTACGTAACTATATTGGATTACTTGTCCTTATTAATTTAACAGCTGTCTGAAGAACGGACACATATTTTCAGTGTTAAATAAAACGTAGTTTCATACTTTTGCTAACCTTTACATGAAACCTCATGAATTAATTACTTTTTGTCGCCCCTGTCGGGTAGTTTATTCATCCGTGACGGACATAAATATTGGAACTTGTTGCACTGCTGTTACAAATAAAATCCAATTCCATTTACATGCCTATGCGAGATTGATCTCTGTTTCTCTCCTTGATGTTTTTTTTAAATTTCATCCTAACACGTTCCAAACATCCATGGTCATCAAGAGCATATGCAAATATTCCTGTTCAGATTTGAGTCTTTGAATACACATTGTGAAGGGTACAGGAGGAATTATTAAAACAAACAAACATTCAACGGCATCGCAGAAGACCCAGGTGTAACTGGCGGAAGGAACGTAACGCTTGTATTAGAGATTGGGCCATATTGGCTTAGGTTAGAGTTGCGTGGAAAAAGGAAGGGGCAGTGGGACGATACAGGTTGAATTTACTTAAACAGGCCAGATAAATCTGTACCCGCACGGTTCGGGTTAGGGCTTTTCAGGCTTCAGGGTCAGTGTCTGGACCAGATGGACGGCCAAGAGCCTAGAAAGGCTCTGCTCTATATGTATCCATCGATCGATCCTTAAATAAATCCTTATTTATCAGACACAGACCTGTACATCGAGCACGTGGAGAAGCGTCACGCTGGCATCGTGCAGTGCTTCGCGTGCAACTCGCTCGGCTGCGCGTACGGCGCCGGCATGCTCACTGTGGTGCCGCTGCAGATACCCGATCAGGTTAGAAACAAACTCTTGCCAATGTCTGAAAAGCTGTGGAGGTACAGACGCCAGCACATCAAGCTACTACAATCTGTCAAATTTCCTTAATAGATTTTCAACTTTATCACTAAAGCATAAGGTTCAAAATTGATTGGGAAAATTTGACAGTTTCGGGTAGCTTGATGTGCTGGCGTCTGTACAAGCAAATAAACGAACTTGGTCACCATTCCGGAGTAATAAAACAGTTCGCAGTTTAGAACCGCTGCTGACAACAGAAAGCGACTGTCGTAATTAAAAACGTCATCAATGTCAAAAGCTTGTCAAAAATGTAGCGAAATTAGAGGTATTTTTGACAGAGTGAGACAGATCAGACAGTGAACGTTCTTAAAATTACGAGAATTGCCCCTCTGAGTATGTTTTTAACGACATGGTCAAAGTTGCAGGAAACACCTCAACGAGGGCCCGCTTTACTAAGTCCCCCCTCGAGGTGAATGCTGGAAAGAAAGGATTCCTATACTGAGCTGTGGGTGAATCCTGACTGAAATAACATGTGGATCGTTCGGCAATTTTCGTCGAGAGATACCAAGGCGTCATACTGTTAGTGCTAAAAGTATGACGCGTTGGCATCTCTGGATATTTTAGCTAGGTGTTATATACTTGCCAACTAATAAATTAATAATTAAACTAATGTTTCATTGCACAGGATTACCCAGTACAAGTTCCAAAGACAAGGTACTCCATTCAACCACCCAAAAGGCACAGCAGGAAAAACCCAAGAAAACATAAAGGTATGATGAGAAATCAATAAGGTTAAAATTTAAAAACTCATCCTTTTGGGCTTCTTTTGGAGGTGCCAAAAGAAGCCCAAAAGGATCAGCTTTTAAATGGTAAAGTTTTTGTTACAGCTGTGATGATTCCTCCATCGAGACCCAATGTCACAAGACTGAATGACGAAAGCGTCATGGTGTCATGGTCACACGACAACCAAGGATTAACTATACGGTTTTTCAAGGTAAGCCCTTTGGCCTTAATAAGTATTAGCAGAACAAAAGGATTAATGTTATGGTATGTTTTAGACTTGCAAAGAATATTCGGTTACTATTCGGTATTCGGCCTATTCGGCTGTTTTTTTATATTCGGCCGAATACCGAATATCTATATATTATTCGGCCGAATACCGAATACTTAAATAATATATTTTTTGTCGATTATTAATCGATTTTTTTATTATTAAAATTCGTTCGTAATTATTTAATTGTTTATTTGTTAAATTTCACACTATCACACTTACAAACAGATCAAAACTAAGAGAGCACAATAAACTGTACTTAACGTAATACGATATCCACGAAATGAACTTGTCGAAAAATGCAGTGCGTTAGCAATATACCGCGCAGAGCAACAGCGGGCGCGCGGGCGATGAGTACATTGAACAAAACAAAGGAGTGCGAAACAATCACGTCTGTACAAGTTTTTGGCGCTAAAATTCAGCCGAATACTTTTGCCTAATATTCGGCTATTCGGTCAGGGGCCTCGCCGAATATTCGGTATACTGCCGAATATACTATTCGTTGCAAGTCTAGTATGTTTCAATTGATCAAAAAACCTACCTGATTAACTATACGGTTTTTCAAGGTAAGCACTTTTTTCTGATAAGTATTTCAGCACGATGAATTAATTTAAACATAAAATGATTTATGTTTAAATTAATCAAAAGACCTATCTGGAGATCCCTATTTTACAAATTGAGAGCTTTGATCAATCAAAGCTAGTTAGCTAGTTAGTTAGCTAGTTTCGTTGTTCAAACAACGAAACTATATTAATAACAAAGCTATCTATCGTCTACAATAATGAAAAATATATCATATTACGAGAGGCAGCAGCTGTAGAGGCAGGTTGAGAGGCTTGTAGAAAAATTTTTTTATTGGAAAAGTGTTCGTCAAAGTACAGTCAAGTAGTACCGGTCGTCGAGTGAATGCCTTCCTGACACCTGTTAAAAGAACAATCCTAGTAGCTAATAAAGATCAAATTCGCAAAACAACTTTTTGTTTTTTCTATTCGTTTGTATGAGTTGGTTTCGGCCTTTCTTCTCAGAGCAGTCAGATAGGAAACGTCGACCTCATCTAGTTTAAAAAAAAAACATAATTGACGTGTAAAAGTGTTTGTACAAACCTACTTACAAAAATAAAATCATTTACGAGTATCATTTATGAACAGGGCATAATAAAATGTACTCTGTGAAACAGGGTTTGTCTACACTTTCATCAGATACTTTTGCAATTTTGTATTTCGATAGCATTTGCAAAACTCACACGATGCACGGTGACTCCACCATTTAACTAGTTTTCCGGCACAACCTAACGCAATTTCCAATTTTTTCGTAACGTATTTTCGTAATTCGTAAGAACAAAATATTATTCGTTGTTTTGTAACAATTTCTATGCATGGTTTCTCGTGTTTCATGTGCTAGTTATTTTCAGTCTCAATTTATGTCACTCATGAGAAAAGAGCAGCCTTTTAATCTAGAGAGCACATTGCATAAACAAGATACACAACCCGATTCATAATTATTTTCTTGGAAACTCGAATTTTCTTGTATAAAATGCTCAAAGGGGACCGAAGTAATGGTTTAAGTCTTTGCTTTTGGTCCGTCGCCCGTGCCTTGCAGACGGAAATGCGGACAAAAGTTAGTATTTTATACGAGAAGCAAGTTTTTTGTGGGCTAGCCCATCTCGCGAGAGTTCTCATTGGAATTAACGATGGCAAATTGGCATTCGTTTTAATTCTGTTCTTCGAGAAACTAAGGGTTTAATAAAAGCACTTTGTGAGGATAGCCGAGCTTCATTTCAATCTGTGTTATTTTTTTACGAGGAGTCTTGAGTAGGGGAGGATCACAGCGCTTCTCGTGGTTTATAGCATTACCAATTTGCTGCTAGTAGCAAAATACTTAAAAGTTTATGTTTGTTATTAAAAGAACGGTTCATGTAGAAGTCAAGAAATGAAAATGTTAAGCACCCTAAGGTTGATTTTTACTTGTACTTTATTATTTTTCCATCGGTGTATTGTGAATATTATGAATGAAAACGGCAGTTCGAAAAGGTGCCTTGCACCCGCTTTGTGGGAAATGAAACTTGCTTAAAGTATTGGCTTCTTGACCGTACCTTATGTACGGTCAGCAACAAAAGTCGATTAACACTTCAGTTTTTTTAATCTCAGTTATTGAGCAAAACATTTGTTCAAAATTGCAGCAGAAGTACAATGCAATTTTGAACAAATATTTTGCTCTATAATAACTGAGATTAAAAAAACTGAAGTGTTAATCGGCTTTTGTTGCTGACTGTACTAAATAAAAAACTTAAATTCACCGACAGCCAACGCACAGCTTAAACCGCTGGGTCTAGAAGTATGAAATTTTGTACTCGAGTTCCATTTATAATGAAAGTGAGAACTAAGGAAGGATTTTAAAAAAATCATCCCCTAAAGGGGTTTAATAGGGGATGAAAGTTTTTATAGAAGTTCGTTATTTTTACTGTTGGAGAATTCCATCGGGCGCACAGCTTGTAAAATGTAAAGATACAATGTTTTACGGTTTTTTTAAAGGTACAATACAGAGAGGTGAGCAACTCGAGTAATGTTCAGTGGAACACCGCTAACCAGGACATCCCTGCTTACATACATTCCTATCAGATCGATGGACTGACTCCCGGGAAATATTACAAGTAAGTACCGACCATCGTCGACGGTGCAGCCCTGCATACTAAACTACGGTATCTACGTAAGATCGAGAAAACGTAAATTACTGGAGGTAGATATTACAATTAAATAGATGGAGTCTCCTTAACCGTTTTAAGTATTGAACTTGAAAATGCTCATCTGTGCAAAATGTTTGGTGGAGTGTGACATATGAATAATAATTTATTAACAAGAATAATATTTTTTAGCATCTCGCCTCAGAAAGGTGCTTTTGACAATTTATATAGAAATAGGAGTTGCTTTGTCGACTTACTTAGAAACGCTGAAGAATTTAAGATATACTAATATGCAAGAGCGAACGAAGCGACCTCTAAAAACTTTAGCATTCTGCCTCGTAGAGGTTACCTTTCTTTTGACCTTTTATACATATTATTCCATTCGATCTACCGGTAATCGTGGTTAACATGACTTGTTTTTTTGTACGGACGCCAGCACATCAACCTACCACAATCTGTCAGATTTCTTCAATAGATTTTCAACTTTATCGCTAAAGCATAAGGTTCAAAGTTGATTGGGAAAATCTGACAGATTGTGGTAGGTTGATGTGCTGGCGTCTGTACGTCCTTGCGCGGGCCCCCCAAAGCGCGGGGCCTGTAGCATTTGCTATTTAGATAAAGAAGTAAGATATCATCGGTTTCTAATATCTTAAGCATTCCACCCAGGTTCCGTATAGCAGCAGTATACTCCAACCAGGACAACAAGCTCGGCAAGAGCAGCGCGCGCTTCCACCTGCAGCGCGGCGGGTTCCAGGCGCCGCGCGCGCCCGCGCTGGCGCGTGCGCAGCCCATGTCGCCCACCGCCATACAGCTGGGGTGGACTGTGAGGCATTTGCGCTAAACTTGACGAAAGAAAGAAATAAAGCACGTAATCACGAAAATAACAAAGTTGGGGGAAATATACAAAACAATAAATCTTTTATATAAATTAGATCGAGAATCAGCAGTTTTTGTACGTCAAAAATTACAAAAGTGAGGCCCCAAAATGCCCGCCTGTCCGTCCAACACTTCCTAGTGTTTGAGCTGGGAAGAAGTGGCGCCACAAACTGTCTAGTAAATGTCTATCTGTACTGATGCTATAACCAGCTTTTTAGGAAGGATATACGAAGCTTTTGTAGGAGGTATCAACATCGTCACTCAGGCGAATGATGCCCACTGCTGGAGATAAGCCTCCTTCAAACATCACCACTACAAATGATCTTGTGCTTCTCGCGTGCACTTTATTTTCGAGGTCTTCGCCAGGCCGTCGGCCCAGAACCTTTCGGCTCTGTCCTCCATCTGTTATGCGAGTAATGTTCCCTCCCAATTCCACATAAGTTTGGCAATTCTTCCAGCAGGCCTTATGATGGATAAAAATTCGTTTTAAAAATAGGCTGTGGTTCTAACTCAAATTATTCGTATTCTGCATTTTTGGCGTTTTA
The DNA here is from genome assembly GCA_927399505.1 of Luperina testacea. Taxonomy (NCBI): domain Eukaryota; kingdom Metazoa; phylum Arthropoda; class Insecta; order Lepidoptera; family Noctuidae; genus Luperina; species Luperina testacea. The sequence goes on along the minus strand of OV656768.1, from coordinate 6,354,070 downwards.
TCTTCAATCTCAATTTGCGTGTGAATTGAGTGCTCCTTTTTAAACTTTTATTATATTTTTACGAAATAAAGAAAGAATTTAGGAAATAATTGAGTAGGTTTAAATAATAAGTTTTCGCAATTATTTCCTAAATTCTTCCTTGATTTAGTAAAAATATAATAAACTTTAAAAAGGAGAACTCAATTCACACGCACATTATGTCTTCAGTGGACAAGCGGCGGAGAGGTGGAGGCAGAAGGTTTCTACGTGTACTACCGCGCTGTTTCATCAGCTGGTGCTTATGAGAAAGTGACGACGTCGGGAGAACCGCGGGAACTATTGTTAACGCACCTCTCGCCTGACACCAGCTATGATATCAAACTGCAGGCGTATACAGCACAGGCAGCTTCGGAATTTAGCGCTATTAAGGTAAATAAGAAAGAAAGAAGAATGTTTTATTTGGGATACGAATAGGAAATACAAATAGTAAAAAAATCTGGTCAAAATATGTCATGAACGTTAGCACGATTCTGGGAGTAAGCAGTCTTGAGACGCGATTAATGTGGTATTTTTCAAAATCTGTGAGGCGCTTTGTCAAAATCTGTGGGGCTTGGGATAAATTTATAAATAAATTTCACAGTTTGATAAAAAACAGAACAAGATTCTAATTCTAAGGCTCTAAAAAACTAATAAAGAAAATAATGTCACGCCTTTATTCCTTTATTTGGACACACGGGTGGGCTCCGTGGGAACGCGACGGTCCCCGTCGCGGGCGCCCGCTTAATGCAGTTTAGGCCCTAAGCGGGTGCGAGGCGTGCGTGTTGCGTGCGCTGATTTTACGCGTGGCGAGCGCGGGTGTAAGGCGGGCAAAACGCGTGTGCGTGGTCGGCGCGTTTTATCTAAACACGCCTTAACTGGTTTTGGAATCAAACTTTTTTGATGATTTTGTTTCGTCCAAATCGCATCATCTGCCCAAAAACAGACGTCAGGCAGGTTGAAGTCTGATTTTCATAACTAACACATAAATATTATGCAAAAATATTTAGTTTTGCTTCTACAATAACTCGATCCAGGCTCGGTGGCAGAATGCATGAACGTTATTGCGAAATTAGAACTAAATATTTTTGCACAACCTTTACAGATGACTGCCATGGATTTCCGCAAAGTAACGCCAGAGTCATAACGTGTTACTAGCATAGTTGATAAAATCTTACTTTTTCTTCACAGACTGCTAAGACACTCCGGCCCTTGGCCGGCCCCGGCACGGCCCACGCGGCCCCCCCACCCGCGGCCCCGGGCCCCGCGCCGGGCCCCGCGCCGGGCGCGCTGCTGACGGCGGGCGGCGCGCTGGGCGCGGCGGCGCTGCTGGTGCTGCTGGCCGCGGCGCTGCTGCTGTGTCGCCGCGCGAGGAGACCCACGACTGACAGTGAGTGTTCGCTTGTTACGCACAAAAATTAAGAGTGTCTAGATGTAGTTTTTGCGTAATTAAACTTAAATATTTCGGGCGAATTTCACCAAAGAAATTGAACGCAATCTGCACATCTAAACCGCGTTCAAAATCTGTCATCATTGTAGTGGAATATTGACATCGACACTCTTAGACAGGTATGCTAATCGCGTTCAGTTTCATAGGTGAAAATTTTCCTTAAACCGACTTGTTGTATGTCGCTTTGAATTGATCCAGTGATTTTTATGAGACACTAATGTAATAATTTATGTGAAATGTTTAGCAACAAAAATAAAAAGAAAACAATTTATAATAATTAAGTGGTTCCACATTCACACAAAGCGAAACGCGTAGCTTGGACACTCAATACCTACCTCAATTTTTATATACGCGGCCACCACACGAGACCCGTCACAAGAGCTAATTTGTTTGCTTTATTGGGAGTTAAAATAACATAGAACCACACATACGCACTACACTACAGGGTAGCTACCGTATCCAGTTGTCAGCGTGCCAAGATCCCTAGCGCAATATAGTGCCTCTCGAGCCTACTCAGTGTTGTGCGTGGTCAGCGTAAAACGGCCTAATTAAAATTATAAATGCATCAACATTTAATTAAACGTCAAAACATCTTAAGATCATCCGACCATGAAATGTCAAGAGCGCTTAACTTAACAATAGAATCACATAATAACAACATTGATAGCATAATACCGACTTCAAAGCAGGGCTGTCAAAACACATTGAATGATTTATTACAGAGGAGAAAGGATCCGTGCCGGAGAGCGGAGGGGCCAACGGGTACATCCCCGCCAACGCTAAAGTGCCAATCACTATTACGGCCAACCCTATGCATTCTGAGGTAAGACAGCCATTACGAGGAATTACTCCAAAGGAATGTCTCAATAAATTAACATTCCTCTAGAATACTAACTTACCTTGGGACTGTAGTTTTTTGTCTGAGAGCTGATTTTTCCAACGGCAGATAATTTTATCCGAGGAATAATTTTGAATTTTTGACAGCTCTTCCATACAAAATCTGTCAGACGTCAATTTGACAGCACGGTTGGCGCAGTGGTTAAGCGATTGACTGCTGCGCTGCGTGTCGCGGCTTCGATTCCTGCATGGAATAAATATTTGTATGACCTACAAGTAGTTGTTCCGGGTCTGGCTGTTTGTGTATTTGAGTTTAAATGTTTCTAAACGCACCCACAATACAGGAGAAATTCCTAGTGTGGGGCAACGCTTAAAAATAAAACAAAAAAACAATTTTATTCCACGAATAAAAATTATCTGTCCATTGAAAAATCAGCCAGCTAAATTTTTTAAGATTAACAAAAAATCTTATAAGTCATTATCATTATATTTGGCTAATAGTGCTTATTAGTGTGTAGTGTGCTTATTATTGATAAATTGCATGATATTTGTTTTTATAATTTTAACTTTCAGTAAAATAAGTAAGTAATATTTTTTATTTCCTAAGGGAGGCGACGCAGGGGTAGAAATGTCATTTTTACACAATAACAACACCGGGAACAATGACGATACGCTACCACATTCAAGGAAGAATGGCCCAGCAACGCGACAGTACGTGTGAATAGAGACTCAATTACTTTAAACATAAGGTTCACAATCTAAGCAAGTGTTGCCCTGGTATAACTGCTACCATTTTGGTAGAATACGAAATTTTTGAAGGAGAAATGTGATATCATTTTATCGCCTTATCGAAGTGTACGGACTTATGACAGTACAAAATTTTAATTTATAATATTTACTTAGTGTAGGTATTTGTGATTATTTAGTATCCAATGTTAGGGCACTGAGGGTTCCGAATTTCCGAAGTTAAGATTATAAGCAAGTTTGCTACGACTGTGGGTTAAAGTATTTTGTTCGAATAGCTGAAATTGCTACGATAACGGTTTGATTTATTTATAAGACAAGTTTTACGATAACTTTATTTATTAACGTGTTGAGAAGAACGGTGTAGATCTGAAGCTAGTAGGTAGTAAGTATGTATTATTATACTTGGCAACGCTTAGCGTTTATGCGCTTTAGCCTGTTGCCTAAATAAGAATCTCCAGTGTTGCCAGAAAATGCGAAAATTTAAATGGTAGAAAAGGCAATGTACTTAAGATTTGTTATGAATTTTGTTACAAACAAAATTGTATATTGACTACTTTCAGTAATTTTCTGTTTCATTATATATTTTAATTCTTGTACATTTTTGTTTATGATTTTATTATATTTTTATTTCTAAGGTTGTGACGGACGGACAGGCATTTATACAATAATGACTATATTTGTTTTATTTAAAGTACGTAACATCACAGTAATGGAACATGAAAGTTTTTGAAGAGAGATATAGAGTTTCGATTCTTTTGATTGAAGAGACTTATTTGAATAAGATAAAAGAAGTCCCTACTTAATTTCTCCTTGAACTAGAAACTCAATAAAGATTTCCGTAACTTTCTTCAAAAGCCTTCAAACAGACACCTTGTACTTATAACTACGCACTATAATATGATAAATACCTAGTATTATAACTTTATAACGAATATACTTTTAGAATGTGTACTGCCTTTGGAAATATTACAACGAAGTTATCTGTTTGATGTGAAACAAGAAAAAAGAAACTTACACATATATACCAATGATGTTAATAATGTACCTGCATTTATTTACTATTTTCTCTTTGAGTTAACCGAGCACAGAGAAGCAAAAATTGTATTCGTTGAAGTTTCCAGAAAAGAAAAAGCCAGCGTTCTTTTTTGTTTCACATTTAAACGAAAAACAATGCATTCGCTCATTATTTATCGCAAATAAGACTGAAAATGTATTTTAGAGTTCACTCAACTTTTTGGGTGAACCGCGATATTAATATCGTAGAATGTAAACATAAAAATACGTAAAATTAAGACACAAATTGAAATATGAAATTGTTTCAAAAAGACTTGAGGCTTAGCAGAAATAAAAATTAATGAGTACGGTTACCGCTGCGTTTAAAAACAAAAGGTAAATTAAATTTTGGTAATTTGAATTTAAATGGGCGGCTAATGTTCATTTCTGTTAAGAGCTGAGCTGAACCTTGTTGATAAGATGTGAAATGTGTATTTTTACGTTCGTTTTATAGTAGTGGAGAGCGTCAGCTGTTGTTTAGGTCCAGTTTTTAAGAGGATTTCTTACTTTTAAATTCCTGGTAGTAAAATATTTCGAGCAACAAGAAAATAATTGATAAATTATTTCATTTAAAGTTCATAAATTGTTAATGGAATCAATATGTTCCGCAACTTATTTGCTATGGCTTCCATTAAAAAAGTCTGACTTTCAAAGTGTCAAAAAATTCAGCGGAAGTTCAAAACTTGATAATTAATGACTCGTTACGGCCTTCAATGAAAATATTGTGCTGGTGGACGATAGGCGAGTTCCTATCTCTATTTAAAGCAAAATTTTCATCGTTTTTAAAATTAAACTTAAATATCTTCAAGTGGTCTCAAGCAACGCTGATGCCTCTCTTAACCCTCTCGTAAAGCTGCGTAGAACGTATAATATTTAAATTAAAAAGCTTAAATAAGGCGCAGAAGTTCATAAATCTTGCTGGCTTAGTAAAAAACACAATTTATCAACATTAATTTGGACGAGGCTTGTGGGATTCAGCGCCATTTTTAGTGTAACAAAAACGACTAATTGATTTATTATTGTACCTTTTACAACAATATACCTATTTGTAAAAATATTAACAATGCAATCCATTAAAATAATTAAAATTATTTTTGTTTGATTTATTTTGTCGTCGTGAGTTGTACTATATTCAGAATGGCGATGTGGTTATCATGGGTTATCACTTTTCAATGAAACCATATCCTATGACTGCTTTTGAACATACATAATAACATTAAAAAAAATCCTTTACAGTCGCGGGAACTTTTTTTTAATGAAAATGCGTAGAGATGTAACCTCTCTTAAACGATATCAAACACATTTAGGTAAGTAAATTAAATGTTTTACCTATGATAAAAATTCTAAAGAAATACAAAAAACATATTCTTTGACTGGCAATTTGTATGCGCGTCAACTTAACCTAAGCATTATGCTAAAATTCAGGTTCCTACATTGCATAGATCTTGAGAAAAACGTGATATTGCCTATAGGTTTCCGTTTTTTTCCGCTTTGAACACAACTACTTAAAATCCAAAGACGTAAAATAAAAATCTATTTAATTATTGGATTAGAAGATGATAAATTCATCACATTAAACAACACTAAATTTCACATCAACAACAATAGTTAGAAAAAACTTTTAATTCCCAAGCCTATATATTACCACAGAAAATTCGTGAAAAGTAAGAAAAATTACATTTCCATATTCAAATACTGTACATGCGATAAAGATTTTCCATTAAAAAGGTATTATTCCCCGAAAAATTCTCCCTTCTCCCACGTCATGTTTTTTAAAACACCGTTGATTTATGTTAAACGTATTCATGGCAATTAGCCCTGGAAGCTAATTTCCATTAGCCAGACTCTTGTTGTTCGGTAAAATTGTTCCTCGCCACAGACTGGAATAAACAGTAAACCGAGTAGGCTGTTGCTACGTTTTTGTTCCAACTGTGGCTTGTGTACCTAAAGTTATTGAATGGGTGGCAATAATTATCTGAATCCTACATTATATACAGGGTGTAAGTTTAATCACCGTTATCCTCTTAATGGGTCATTGTACTCATCATTATGAACAACTTTTACTATGGAGCCAACACTAAAATCGTGAAAAAAAAATCAGCTGTTCCCTACATTTATGTTCGCTTAACTCGTCAAAATGTAGGGAACAGCTGATTTTTTTTTCGCGATTCCATGTTAGGTCCCATAGTATAAGTTGTTCATAATGATGAGTACAATGACCCCTTAAGAGGATAACGGTGATTAAACTTACACCCTGTATATATTACGGGTTTTTTTTACAAGGGTTATAAAACTAGTATTGTAATAGTTTACAAGAAACAAGGTGCAACATTCAAAATCCTAATGACACTAATGTACAGACGCCAGCACATCAACCTACCCGAAACTGTCAAATTTTCCCAATCAATTTTGAACCTTATGTTTTAGCAATAAAGTTGAAAATTTATTAAAGAAATCTGACAGATTGTAGTACTGCCGTGGCATAACTAAAATGCCGTTATCCGACATCTGGTCGATTTTTAACTTTTAATGATATTATAAAGAGAAAAAAAAATCTATGGATCTGTTTCCGAATTTTCAATAGCTTGAATAGCAAGGTATTGAAAATTCGGAAAATGAATGATGAACGAATGAATGAATCGAATGATGAACGTCATCATATATTTTATATTGGAAGACCTCTTGTCACAGTGGTGCCAACTGGTGTCGTAAATTTCACGAAAACCCTCATTGTGTTAATTGTGTTAAGGAATCTGGGTGCTGTTCTTTATTAAGCACCTCTAATCAGTAGCTAGGCACCTACTACAGTTTGATGAAAAAATTATAAAATAATTCACCTCCAGTTTCTATGCCAACAAGTTTTCTTCAGGAGGCCGGCTTAGCTTGTAGGTACCTATTCATTTCGTAATACATAAATACCTACACTAATTTGTATTCTGCTGCCTAAGCAAATATTAACATTAGCAAAACACAAACGTAACATTAATCTAGTTACTTTTCCTAATTAAATGTCGAGATAACAAGAAGATGAAATTATGTTTTCCTTTCAATTTGTACTTTGGTCGGTGTGATGATATTTTTGTGTTCAATAAAACATTAGCTACATATAGAAATGCTATTCAATTTCCTGGCTCGTTCCTCGTCTATACGTTATAAAAGTAATTATTTTTCCCAATAGCATGATTAGTTCCCGTTAGGCTACTGGAGAATTTTTCCTTCTGTGCCGCGGCAGTATACTATAGTGCGCGTTACGGTCAATTAGTCGCAAGTCGCAACACGTAGCACCCACTTCGGTAATTAAAGCGAGAGAACAGAACACTAATACAAGGGAAATAATTAATTTTGCAAAGAAAATAATTGCTTTGTTAGCGGCCTGCTTCTGTTTCGTATTTAAAAAAAGAAACGGACGCTTGAATGGAGTTAATTAACACACGCGAGCGTACGCCTCTGTACGCCAACTTCTCTCCGAATTTTATATAAATACTAGTATTTGGGCGTTGCGCGAGCTGCAAGCAGCTCGCGGGGTCGTGTTTTTGAGGAGTATTTCTTACGATGGGGGGAGAGGGGGGAGTTTTGAAAAATGATTTTGACCAGCTCTGGGCCCCTTGATATGAATCTGAAAAAAAAAATGTTCCAAGTCTCTTAACTTCCGAGATCTACCTAGAGGGAGGGGGAGAAGGGGGGCAAGGGGGGCAACTTTGAAAAATGGATTTTACTTTTCCGAGCCTCCTCTATACGAATCCGTAAAACAACAAAACACGGGACTCTTAGTTTCCGAGATACGATAGGGAGGGGGGAGAGTGGGGTGGAAAAGGGGAGGTTTGGGATTTTTCCCATACTCGTGAGAGTTACTTCTATACGAATCTGTAAAAATATACCCACCTCCCCCTTCACCATCTGGGAGAACAATTATGTCAGTCAGTCAGTGAGTGGTAATCGAGCTTTATATAGTATAACTAGTATTTGGGCGTTGCGCGAGCTGCAAGCAGCTCGCGGGGTCGTGTTTTTGAGGAGTATTTCTTACGATGGGGGGAGGGTTGAAGGGGGGGAGAGGGGGAGTTTTGAAAAATGATTTTGACCAACTCTGGGCCCCTTGCTATGAATCTGAAAAAAAAAATGTTCCAAGTCTCTTAACTTCCGAGATCTACCTAGAGGGGGGGGGGAGAAGGGGGGCAAGGGGGCAACTTTGAAAAATGGATTTTACTTTTCCGAGCCTCCTCTATACGAATCCGTAAAAAAACAAATCCCAGGTTTCTTAATTTCCGAGATACGATGGGGGGAGGGGTGAAGGGGGGGAGAGGGGGAGTTTTGAAAAATGATTTTGACCAACTCTGGGCCCCTTGATATGAATCTGAAAAAAAAAATGTTCCAAGTCTCTTAACTTCCGAGATCTACCTAGAGGGGGGGGGAGAAGGGGGGCAAGGGGGGCAACTTTGAAAAATGGATTTTACTTTTCCGAGCCTCCTCTATACGAATCCGTAAAACAACAAATCACGGGACTCTTAGTTTCCGAGATACGATAGGGAGGGGGGAGAGTGGGGTGGAAAAGGGGAGGTTTGGGATTTTTCCCATACTCGTGAGAGTTACTTCTATACGAATCTGTAAAAATATACCCACCTCCCCCTTCACCATCTGGGAGAACAATTATGTCAGTGAGTGAGTCAGTCAGTCAGTGAGTGGTAATCGAGCTTTATATAGTATAATAATAACTAGTATTTGGGCGTTGCGCGAGCTGCAAGCAGCTCGCGGGGTCGTGTTTTTGAGGAGTATTTCTTACCCTTGTAAAAAGTATTTGGGCGTTGCGCGAGCTGCAAGCAGCTCGCGGGGTCGTGTTTTTGAGGAGTATTTCTTACCCTTGTAAAAAGTATTTGGGCGTTGCGCGAGCTGCAAGCAGCTCGCGGGGTCGTGTTTTTGAGGAGTATTTCTTACGATGGGGGGAGGGGTGAAGGGGGGGAGAGGGGGCAGTTTTGAAAAATGATTTTGACCAACTCTGGGCCCCTTGATATGAATCTGAAAAAAAAAATGTTCCAAGTCTCTTAACTTCCGAGATCTACCTAGAGGGGGGGAGAAGGGGGGCAAGGGGGGCAACTTTGAAAAATGGATTTTACATTTCCGAGCCTCCGCTATACGAATCCGTAGAACAACAAAACACGGGACTCTTAGTTTCCGAGATACGATAGGGAGGGGGGAGAGTGGGGTGGAACGGAAAAGGGGAGGTTTGAATTTTGAAAAATAGTTTTTACTTTTCCGAGCCTCCTCTATACGAATCCGTAAAAAAACAAAACCCAGGTTTCTTAATTTCCGAGATACGATGGGGGGAGGGGTGAAAGGGGGGAGAGGGGGGAGTTTTGAAAAATGATTTTGACCAACTCTGGGCCCCTTGATATGAATCTGAAAAAAAAAAATTTCCAAGTCTCTTAACTTCCGAGATCTACCTAGAGGGGGGGAGAAGGGGGGCAAGGGGGGCAACTTTGAAGAATGGATTTTACTTTTCCGAGCCTCCTCTATACGAATCCGTAAAACAACAAAACACGGGACTCTTAGTTTCCGAGATACGATAGGGAGGGGGGGAGAGTGGGGTGGAAAAGGGGAGGTTTGGGATTTTTCCCATACTCGTGAGAGTTACTTCTATACGAATCTGTAAAAATATACCCACCTCCCCCTTCACCATCTGGGAGAACAATTATGTCAGTGAGTGAGTCAGTGAGTGAGTGGTAATCGAGCTTTATATAGTATAACTAGTATTTGGGCGTTGCGCGAGCTGCAAGCAGCTCGCGGGGTCGTGTTTTTGATGAGTATTTCTTACCCTTGTAAAAAGTATTTGGGCGTTGCGCGAGCTGCAAGCAGCTCGCGGGGTCGTGTTTTTGAGGAGTATTTCTTACGATGGGGGGAGGGGTGAAGGGGGGAGAGGGGGGAGTTTTGAAAAATGATTTTGACCAACTCTGGGCCCCTTGATATGAATCTGAAAAAAAAAATGTTCCAAGTCTCTTAACTTCCGAGATCTATCTAGAGGGGGGGGGAGAAGGGGGGCAAGGGGGCAACTTTGAAAAATGGATTTTACTTTTCCGAGCCTCCTCTATACGAATCCGTAAAAAAACAAAACCCAAGTTTCTTAATTTCGGAGATAGGATAGGGAGGGGGGAGAGTGGGGTGGAAAAGGGGAGGTTTGGGATTTTTCCCATACTCGTGAGAGTTACTTGTATACGAATCTGTAAAAATATACCCACCTCCCCCTTCACCATCTGGGAGAACAATTATGTCAATCAGTGAGTCAGTGGTAATCGAGCTTTATATAGTATAATAATGTACCAAGTCTTAACTTCCGAGATCCGCCTAAAGGGGGGAGAAGGGGGAGAGAATGGGGGGAATTTTGAAAAATGGTTTTTACTTTTCCGAGCCTCCTCTATACGAATCCGTAAAAAAACAAAACCCAGGTTTCTTAATTTCCGAGATACGATGAGGGGAGGGGTGAAGGGGGAGAGAGGGGGGAGTTTTGAAAAATGATTTTGACCAACTCTGGGCCCCTTGATATGAATCTGAAAAAAACAATGTTCCAAATCTCTTAACTCCCGAGATCTACCTAGAGGGGGGGGGAGAAGGGGGGCAAGGGGGCAACTTTGAAAAATGGATTTTACTTTTCCGAGCCTCCTCTATACGAATCCGTAAAAAAACAAAACCCAGGTTTCTTAATTTCCGAGATACGAGGGGGGGAGGGGTGAAGGGGGGGAGAGGGGGCAGTTTAACTCTGGGCCCCTTGATATGAATCTGAAAAAAAAAATGTTCCAAGTCTCTTAACTTCCGAGATCTACCTAGAGGGGGGGGGGGGAGAAGGGGGCAAGGGGGGCAACTTTGAAAAATGGATTTTACTTTTCCGAGCCTCCTCTATACGAATCCGTAAAACAACAAAACACGGGACTCTTAGTGTCCGAGATACGATAGGGAGGGGGGAGAGTGGGGTGGAAAAGGGGAGGTTTGGGATTTTTCCCATACTCGTGAGAGTTACTTCTATACGAATCTGTAAAAATATACCCACCTCCCCCTTCACGAGGGGTGAAGGGGGGGCGAGGGGGGAGTTTTGAAAAAACAAATTTTGACCTACTCTGGGCCCACGGACATGAATCTGAAAAGGAAAATGTTCCAAGTCTTAACTTCCGAGATCCGCCTAAAGGGGGGAGAAGGGGGAGAGAATGAAATGGTTTTTACTTTTCCGAGCCTCCTCTATACGAATCCGTAAAAAAACAAAACCCAGGTTTCTTAATTTCCGAGATACGATGGGGGAAGGGGGGGAGAGGGGGGAGTTTTGAAAAATGATTTTGACCAACTCTGGGCCCCTTGATATGAATCTGAAAAAAAAAATGTTCCAAGTCTCTTAACTTCCGAGATCTACCTAGAGGGGGGGGGAGAAGGGGGGCAAGGGGGCAACTTTGAAAAATGGATTTTACTTTTCCGAGCCTCCTCTATACGAATCCGTAAAACAACAAAACACGGGTCTCTTAGTTTCCGAGATACGATAGGGAGGGGGGAGAGTGGGGTGGAAAAGGGGAGGTTTGGGATTTTTCCCATACTCGTGAGAGTTACTTCTATACGAATCTGTAAAAATATACCCACCTCCCCCTTCACCATCTGGGAGAACAATTATGTCAGTGAGTGGTAATCGAGCTTTATATAATATAATAAATAAAGTATTTGGGCGTTGCGCGAGCTGCAAGCAGCTCGCGGGGTCGTGTTTTTGAGGAGTATTTCTTACCCTTGTAAAAAGTATTTGGGCGTTGCGCGAGCTGCAAGCAGCTCGCGGGGTCGTGTTTTTGAGGAGTATTTCTTACGATGGGGGGAGAGGGGGGAGTTTTGAAAAATGATTTTGACCAACTCTGGGCCCCTTGATATGAATCTGAAAAAAAAAATGTTCCAAGTCTGTTAACTTCCGAGATCTACCTAGAGGGGGGGAGAAGGGGGGCAAGGGGGGCAACTTTGAACAATGGATTTTACTTTTCCGAGCCTCCTCTATACGAATCCGTAAAACAACAAAACACGGGACTCTTAGTTTCCGAGATACGACAGGGATGGGGGAGAGTGGGGTGGAATGGAAAAGGGGAGGTTTGAATTTTCAAAAATGGTTTTTACTTTTCCGAGCCTCCTCTATACGAATCCGAAAAAAAACAAAACCCAGGTTTCTTAATTTCCGAGATACGATAAGGGGAGGGGTGAAGAGGGGGAGAGGGGGGAGTTTTGAAAAATGATTTTGATCAACTCTGGGCCCCTTGAAATGAATCTGAAAAAAAAAATGTTCCAAGTCTCTTAACTTCCGAGATCTACCTAGAGGGGGGGGGAGAAGGGGGGCAAGGGGGGCAACTTTGAAAAATGGATTTTACTTTTCCGAGCCTCCTCTATACGAATCCGTAAAAAAACAAAACCCTGGTTTCTTCATTTCCGAGATACGATGGAGGGAGGGGTGAAGGGGGGGAGAGGGGGGGAGTTTTGAAAAATGATTTTGACCAACTCTGGGCCCCTTGATATGAATCTGAAAAAAAAAATGTTCCAAGTCTCTTAACTTCCGAGATCTACCTAGAGGGGGGGGGAGAAGGGGGGCAAGGGGGCAACTTTGAAAAATGGATTTTACTTTTCCGAGCCTCCTCTATACGAATCCGTAAAACAACAAAACACGGGTCTCTTAGTTTCCGAGATACGATAGGGAGGGGGGAGAGTGGGGTGGAAAAGGGGAGGTTTGGGATTTTTCCCATACTCGTGAGAGTTACTTCTATACGAATCTGTAAAAATATACCCACCTCCCCCTTCACCATCTGGGAGAACAATTATGTCAGTGAGTGAGTCAGTGAGTGAGTGGTAATCGAGCTTTATATAGTATAACTAGTATTTGGGCGTTGCGCGAGCTGCAAGCAGCTCGCGGGGTCGTGTTTTTGAGGAGTATTTCTTACCCTTGTAAAAAGTATTTGGGCGTTGCGCGAGCTGCAAGCAGCTCGCGGGGTCGTGTTTTTGAGGAGTATTTCTTACCGTTGTAAAATTTTGAGAATTGGACAGTAATCCTTAGCACTTATAGGATTTTGTACGGATTAAAAATGAAGGGGGAGAGAATGGAGGGAATTTTGAAAAATGGATTTTACTTTTCCGAGCCTCCTCTATACGAATCCGTAATAAAACAAAACCCAGGTTTCTTAATTTCCGAGATACGATGGGGGGAGGGGTGAAGGGGGGGAGAGGGGGGAGTTTTGAAAAATGATTTTGACCAACTCTGGGCCCCTTGATATGAATCTGAAAAAAAAATGTTCCAAGTCTCTTAACTTCCGAGATCTACCTAGAGGGGGGGGGAGAAGGGGGGCAAGGGGGGCAACTTTGAAAAATGGATTTTACTTTTCCGAGCCTCCTCTATACGAATCCGTAAAAAACAAAACGCACGTTTCTTAATTTCCGAGATACGATGGGGGGAGGGGTGAAGGGGGGGAGAGGGGGGAGTTTTGAAAAATGATTTTGACCAACTCTGGGCCCCTTGATATGAATCTGAAAAAAAAAATGTTCCAAGTCTCTTAACTTCCTAGATCTACCTCTAGAGGGGGGGAGAAGGGGGGCAAGGGGGGCAACTTTGAAAAATGGATTTTACTTTTCCGAGCCTCCTCTATACGAATCCGTAAAACAACAAAACACGGGACTCTTAGTTTCCGAGATACGATAGGGAGGGGGGAGAGTGGGGTGGAAAAGGGGAGGTTTGGGATTTTTCCCATACTCGTGAGAGTTACTTCTATACGAATCTGTAAAAATATACCCACCTCCCCCTTCACCATCTGGGAGAACAATTATGTCAGTGAGTGGTAATCGAGCTTTATATAATATAAAATCGAGCTTTATATAATATAATATAATACTAAGGGAAGCAGAATTTATTGCTGTTCGAAAATTGCCATCATTATGTGAATATAGGGGGTTTAACTAAAATGAATTGCTTCGAAGTGTCGCATTTTGAACGCAAAATACATACATGAAACAAAATTAATGGGTGACATTTAAATGTCGTTGAATTGCCCCTGCCTAGTCTACGTGGGAGTTTAACTGATAATGCTCCGATTTGATCTTATACGATTGATTGATAGGGTGTGAAGATCCCACCCTATACACCTACGACTGATATAAATAACAGATACTTATTTCATTTTTAGTAATGGATTAAATGGTAGAGCGTAGGCATTGACATATCATCATCATCATTTCAGCCAATTTATGCTCGACACAATGCGAATGCTGAAATGGAGCTAATGGTGGAACCATTAGCTCCATTTCACTACTACTACTAGGAGAACTCCTCAACAATTAACGTCCCTGGCATCGGGAAAAGCAATATTTTGTAAAAGGCGATGGGCAAAGTTGACATTAGGCTATTGTAACTTAGATACATTATAAACAGATCCACTAAAAAGCGAAAAATAAAAACTTTTTAACAAAAAAAACCGACGTTCAAAAATCACTACAAAGTGAAAAATAACTTTAATTTCGGAAGTCGGTGGCAAAAACTAACATACAGATCCAAAGACACCTACTTCCGAAATTAAAGTTATTTTTCACTTTGTAGTGTATTTAAAAAAAAATAAAGCCGTCTTCTTCATTCGTAATTCGTGGTATTCCCCGAAACGCACCAACTGAAACGTCTATCGATATCATTTACAAATCCTCCATGCTCTTCTCTATGTTTCATCGTTATGATGCATTTCGAGGAAAAAAAATATAATATTTTTATTTTAATTAATGTTTAATTTGTTTTTCAAGGAATACTTTTGGTGCGTTTCAAAATTGGTGCGTTTCGAGGAATACCCCCGTAATTTGTTTCAAATAACCCCGTGGCTACTGTCTTACAGTCTTACAATTGAAATAAGGTAAGGTTAAATGTTAAGTTAATAATTCTGTAGATTATTCGTGTTTCAATAAATTAAGCGTATAATGATTATTAAATGCTGTCAGAAATAATGAAACTTTAAACAAATAAAGTCACAAATATTCTGGTTTTCGTGATCAAGATTGACCACGACACGTCCGTTTAGTGTACAATACACGAACGACACGTCGACGACAGAGGTAACTGCAACCGTCGCTGTCGGCGGCTGTCGCCGACACGTGTCTCTCGAGTACGGTAGCGGCATGTTCTCGACGGCAGCCGCCGACACGTCGTCGGGATATCCTTAGGGATATAACTATATCACGGCTTTAACTCTCTTACTACGACATAATATATGCACACTTAGAAAAACCCACAAAAAAATAGTCAGGGCCTGTCGCGAAATCCGCAGTGATTAAAATGGTAGATGAGATTTTCGTTACTCGTAATGATTTGTTAGAAAAATAATAATTTCCGTATTTATCTCGGTCTGTTATTAATAAGCATTGTTTTAAATGATTGAGATCTTGTTTAACGAGATGAGACGTCAGAAGGGCTCTTGACGACCCTTCACTGAAGTATTATAGCTTGATGGCGAACAATATTATAAAATCCGTGTTCTTAAGGCTTCTTGTTGGAGAAGAATTAATTACAATCATGTTATTATAGTAACTAGGGACCCGCCCCTGTTTCGCACGGCTTTTACGACTAGATAAAACATTTGAGATTTCTTTGTTAGTAAATTATACACATAAACCTTTCGGAATAGATTCTCTAAATTTTATTTTATAAACTTAATAATTATTTACACACTAACTCTATAATAGAAATAAAAATTAAACATATTTACAAGTATCAAAAAGGGTTACAGGGCGTCGAAAAATTCGTCCACATCGCTGTCAACAGGAAAAGTGCCCAGAAGGCTGGCAGCATTGCCACGTTGGATAGCAATGCTGATTCTTTGGCCAAAAAATAGGCCCGCCCTCTGGTCACGTGAAGAGTCGACCAACCGTTTGGCGATTTCCCGAAATACTAGGTGGGCACTCGGGCCCCATGGCCCTAGAGTTTCAACCCCAAACGGTTCAAATACATAATCGCCAATTAAATTATTGTATTTGCGCCGTTTGAGGTTTTCAGCACCTGCAGCAGCCGCCCCAGCGCAGCACACTGTGCTAGGAAGATGGGAAGGTGCAAGGGTGTCGACGCAAGTTGCGTCCCACACCAAAGGCCCACCCAACTTCCATGGCATTAAGGTCATACCATCTGGTCTCCTGCCATCGACGCGTGCCAAGCCAGTGGGTTCCAATACAGCTGGCACCCCGGCGGTGGCAAGAGCACGACGGATGAGATCATTAATGCTAGCGTGCCGCGCTATCCGACCTGCACTCTTACTACAAGAAAGGCCATGGTGTCCGAGGCAGTCGACTGCTTCACCACATTGACAGCGATGTGGAGCAGCACAAGGAGCGCCCAAACGCAAACATGTAGCGAGCCGGAAGGTTGTATCACCTAACATAGTTCCTATATTAGGTGACGGTAGAGCCTGAAGCCAAAGGCCCGACTCCCACTCACCCACAGCAAGCAGGCGGGCACGCTCAGCAGTATTGGTAGACGTATTAATAAGTTTATTCCGTACCAACCTGCAGAGCGGCTCATCCCACTGTCTCTGGGAAAACGGATTCTCGGGCCGATCCGTGTCCGGGCAAGCCACTTTCCAGGCGTCCTCTGCATCGGACAAGCACGGCACTTCCGAGCTAACCAGGGAGAGAGTTAAAATTTTCCTGGTTAGTTTTTCAGTGCTGTGGACAGAAGACAGGAACGCCGGTAAGCTAACACTAGAAATTTTGCGGATGCCAAGGCCACCAAAACGAATTGGTAGGGTGGCTTGCAGCCACGCTCGGTCGTCCAGGGCCACATTAAGAATGGATGATAAAGTGTTGCGAATAATTTGGTCAATTTTGTCCAAAAGTTGTGGTTTCTTCCAAAGAGGAGAACAACGGAGAAAATACATATAATTTGGACCAAAACAGCAATATCTGATAATGGTGAATGCCGAATGTAAATTAATTTTGGAGAGTCTATCCGAAATATCATTGAAATTTTTAATTTTGTCGTCGATGAAAGATGAAAAACTTTCTTCAAAAATAGGGGAACCAAGGAGGTGTAGGGAACTTTTTTCTAAAATTTTGATTTGTGGGGCTATTGCATTAAATTTATTTATAGTCGATTGTCTGTCGGTAATGTCAGAGAGGTAAATTTCACATTTTGAGGGGTTAAGGTCCAGGCCAATAGATTTAAATTGACTTTTGAGAAGTTGCAGGTCAGCCAAAACAGTGTCAATATCACCTCCTAGCGTTCCATCATCTAAATACCACACATTAAATTTTGAATTTAGTTGTTGAATTATGGGATGAATAGCCAAACTGAAAATGACAGGCCCGAGAGGGTCACCTTGTTGGCAACCAACTGCAGATTCCAAAACGTTTTCCTTGTAAAGTAATTTTGAAGGGTGTCTATAACATTGCCACAAAAAACCATAAATTTCGGGTAGTACTTTTTTGACTTCAGCCAACAAGGTGTCCCTATTCACGGAGTTGAAGGCATTTTTGACGTCAACCTTGAGGATGACCTCACCTTTGTTTGATTGTAGAAAAGATGATAAGGCATGTACGGCTGCCTCACAGCCCCCCCTGGAACCAAAACCAAGTTGAAGGGGCTGAAACTTAGTTGCAAGCGTCTCACTGTACAGCTTGCAACATATTTTGGCAGCCATACGCCTGTAGGTGCAACCGACGGCAATTGGGCGAATGCCGCCGTCTTTCTTGCGCAAAAAATTTTTTTTTTTTTTCTTTCTTCTCTAAATTATAATCAAAATCAAAAGTCATTTATTTAAACTAGGCTGAGAATCAGAAATTTTCGAACGTCTCAATTACATGAGGCAGTCCCCCAAAACGCCCACCCTTCACTAGGTACTAGAATGAAAATGCAGAATATAAGCACGTAAGTTGTGCTCTACAAGATTATACCTTAATATTATTCTATAAGGTAGTTTTACATTGTTTAGTTTTATTATAATCACTAAAACGATTAATAGTGGTAGTAGTTATCTGTTTTAGTGATTATAATAAAACTAAACAATGTAAAACTACCGTATAGAATAATATTAACGTATAATCTTGTGGAGCACAACTTAACGTGCTTATTTTCTGCATTTTCATTCTAAAATAAAAGAAATAACCAAACAAACGATGAGGGCGCCACTAGGTGGTCGTGTCCCGCGGTTTCACCCGCGTAAGTTTCGATCCCGTGGGAATATTGTGATAAAAAGTATCCTATGTTAATCCAGTAAATGGTCTATCTATCTGCCAATTTTCATCCAAATCTGTTCAACGGTTTACGCGTGATTGAGTAACAAACAGCATCATGATCACCTTCACAAACTTTCACATTTATAATATTAGTAGGATTAAAGCTCGCGAATTTTAACAACGCTTGTGGGAAATGTAAATCAACATAAGTAGACATTCGTTTCGATTTAATTGATAAAGTTCGAACATAATGGAGGAACTACATTATTTGTTAGATGATATCGGGCTTAATATTATCGTGTTTGAGAACAGTAATTGCGTATTACCAGAGATTAGCTAATATGCGTTATGTAGGTGTCCCTAATGAGTCGTTTAAGGTTTCAGTTTTCGTTATAGTCATTCTTATTTAATAGTTTTCAGAATCAGTCTAAGGCTACGTACGCACTGACAGGTAGCTTGTCTAGCGCCTAGCTAGAGCCTACACCTAGCGAAGGCGCCATGCAGCCGCTTGCGAAAATTCTAGAACGTTCGTTTCACTTCACTACTCGCAAGGTAACTCGCTATCGCTAGGCTCTAGGCGCTAAGCAAGCCATTTGTCAGTACGTACGTAGCCTAACTCAAATTCTATTTTTTCTGGCTTGGCTAAATTCATTATTTACAACAATAATATAGGCTAACAAAGAACGGGGGGCCTATAAAGGCCACTTTGGCAGAATCATAAAAGGATAACATTATGAATCATAATATGGCCAAGACAGTCCGTGTTTATCTTTTGTCGGTGCACTACGTAGGTATAAAATCAAAGAGATTGGATTTGGATTGGATTGATTGGTATTTTAGCACAGACAAAAAAAAAAATAACTGAAAAATTCTTCACCAATGGAATTTGATACGATTAACTTAACAGTTAACTGTCCATTATGATTCATAATGTTTTCTGATTCCAAAGTGGCCTTTTTAGGCCCCCAGGCCGTACCGCCAAAATATGGTCGGCAAGTCGTCACGTAATTTGCTAATTCGTCTGAACACTATTATTTACGCGCGAGGAAAGTTTCTCGTCATAAATTAAGTGCGGACCAAGTTGTTGGTCGTAAATCTAAGTGCTCCGCCCCCCGGCGTGCTTGTCTCTTGTGACAAACCCGCACCCACCAGTTTTCGATGACTACAGTGACTATGGATTAAGGGTTTTCTGTAACTACTTAATAAACAAATAAAAATACGAGCCTACAGTATTATCTCCTTTTCCCCTGTTTAATCCATCCTAAGGTTGTCTTTAAAAGATCGCTCTTAGTTGTCACTGTTGTTGTTGTTGTCACACCGGCCATTGTGTCAGCCTATGTAAAATTTCTACATTTCTATCTGTGATTTATATCATCATCTGCCTAAACATTTCCCAACTATGTTGGGGTCGGCTTCCAGTCTAACCGGATGCAGCTGAGTACCAGTAGGTATTTTACATGGAGCGACTGCCTATCTGACCTCTACAACCCTGCTACAGGGTATTACGAAACCCGTTGGAAAGACTGGTTGTCAGACTTTCTGGCTTCTGACGACCAGTAACGACTGTCAAAGATCCACGAATGACAGCTAGGACCAACAGATTATGCGGTATGTAAAGATGGTCACCCATCCATGGATCAAACGCGGCAAGCGTAGCTTAACCTAATTGATCGACCCGTGTAGCTGATATTATTTAGCCACAAGCTCATCTGTGATTTATATGGTGTCAAATCATAATAAAGAGTATTATGTTCTATTACAGAGTTCCTCGTTGCCGTAGTGATAGTAGTGTTGTCATGGTGGTGCATGCGACTATAGGAGCATGCACCACCATGCAAGAGGTTTGGCGATTTTCATTGTCAATCCTGAAGGTGAAGATGCAAAGGCAGTTTTTGCCGTGCTGTTTGGTAGCCAAAATAGGTTTGGAAAGGTATTAATATTATCATTACAAAATATCCCATTTACGAAAGCAAGTATGACGTCACAGTCCAGGGGGGGAGAAGGTCTGATATCCAAAAGTTCAAAAGAAACACAAGAGATTTATTCAAAAGTCGGACTTTAACATAAGGATGTTAAAAAAATATTGTGATTCCGTCTTCTTGACCCTGGGGCAGTATCCTTAATACATTTACAAGAACATTTTAGTCAAGGTTTCCTAAAGGACATTGTGATGCTAATGTTATACTATAGGTACCTAACCCATCGAATAATCAATATACCAACTAATAATAAAGTTGAAGAGTTTGTTGGTTTGAACGCGCTAATCTCTGGAACTCCAGTTCGGATTTGAAAAATCTTTTTGCATCTGATAGCCCAATTCTTGAGGAAGGCTCAGTGGGTGGTCTAGGCGGTGCCGTGCACCGGGGCCCCCAAACTCAGGGGGACCCTCGGCCCCTGACCAGCAAACCTCGAACTGACGTAGCAAAAAATTTCTTCCACCTTCAGAACATCGATGTAATAAATTATTTATGTTGTGTTGTGTAAGTTCAAGTCTTGTGTTTAGCTAATTTAACCAATCGGCTGTTATGCAACTGATTTACTCCACGATTCACTCATCGATTTACTACTAGCTTACTCTACTGAAATATTATTAATGAACTGCACTCCCTTTTATGACAAAATTCCATATCCTTGACATTTTCTACAAAATATTGTTACGGTACTCATACACCCTAAACTATTTACATATGTAAGTATTAATGTTTTTTACTTGATAAAAAGAGCAGTGGTGGCCAAGTGGTAACGGCCGCGACTTACGAGTTGTAGGTCGTAGGTTCGAACCCAGACAGGCGCTTTACTTTGTGTAAATTATTTCATCACCACTGCTCACAAAACGGTGAAGGAAAACATCGTGAGGAAACCGGTATGTCCTAGAACCAAAAATTCGAAGACATGTGACATCTACCAACCCGCATTGGGCCCGCGTGGTGGATTACGGCCCACTCCCTCTCACTGAGAGGAGGCCTGTGTCCCAGCAGTGGGAACATTATAGGCTGATGATGATGATGATGATGACTTGATAAAATAAAACCTAACCAGTTTAGATAGAGCCCCAACTTTTTTTTGCACCAGGGCCGCTGGTCACGTAGCTACGTCGCTGGAAAGGCTTTTTAACATCACGCGAGGATCAAAAGGAGCCCGGCAAATAAAAAAGAAGTAATAGCGACAGGGAGTTTTATAAAAATGTGGTTGTTATTTTAGTATAGGCATTGTGTATCTTACGACTTCCACGCGAACGAAGTCGCGGGCATAAGCTAGTTTAGAATAATACTCATCAAAATCAAGGTACCTGTTTTATCCCCGAACATCAGAAGATATGCTCACCCGCGGCAGTTACCCGAGCTGTGGCGAACTAAACAAAACAGCCCCGTTATAAAGTCAAGAACTCGGCGAATTCCGTTTCTTATGCTCACGCAACTATGTATTCAGTTATTTATGGAACTGTTCATAAATGTAGCGTTTTGTATCATTCGTTTAGAACTCATAAGGCGGGACTGTGGTGCTGTTTACTAAGTTTTCATTTGCTGAGGACTTTCATTAGTGCTCGAGTGGAGAGTAAATGATAAAATGTGGATATAAATAATAAAATGTAATAGTTTTCAAGTGTCCTTTACAATGCGCACAGCAAAAGAGTGGAACTCTCTACCTGCGTTTGTGTTTCCGAGTACATACAACCCGAATCTCTTCAAAGTAAGAGTGAACCGGCTTCTTCTGGGTAAGCTCACTCCATCGTAGACTTTGTCTCTGTCACCTCTGACCTAGACTAGAGTCAAGAGCAAACCCATTTCAAATTAAAAAAAAATTAAAAATTTCTATACTAATATTATAAAGATGAAGAGTTTCTTTGTTTGGTTGAACGCGCTAATCTCTGGAACTACCAGTCGGGTTTGAAAAATTCTTTTTGCATTTGATAGCCCAATTCTTGAGGAAGGCTATAGGCTATTTAACATCACGCTATGACCTTTAGGAGCCGAGCAAAAAAAAAAAAGTCAGAAAGAACGCTAAGCAAAAACGAAGTAATAGCGCGGGCAGGCGATGCGATGCGACGGGGTGGGTCGGAGTAACAAGAAATTTCACGCGGACGAAGTCGCGGGCAGAAGCTAGTAAGCTATATCTTAATGTGACTGCCTCGTTGGTCTAGCGGTGGCGAGAGCTACTGCTGAACATGGTCCTGGGTTCGATTCCCGGATTCCGTTAAGGTGTTATTGGATTTTTCTGCAATTTCTCAGTAGCAGCCTGGAGTCTGAACCTGTGCCTGGTTGATGGCAATAGGCTCGCCCCCTATTGAATGAAAGAAACAATGAAAAAGTATTTATTGCGATTCGTACAGGAAGATCACAAACTAAACTAAACACAGCAAAATAAAAATCCAAGAAATGGGACCAAATGGGACTTAAACTTATCTGACGGAATGTGGGTGTACAATAGATACACTTCTGTCTAACCCTTCGGTGACTACAGGCGTGATGTTATGTTATTTTGATTTAAATATGATTGTATTTGTATTATACTGACTTTCCACAACTCAATATTTTTGGAAAACTTACGAAAACAAAGTCGTTCTAGCAAGCAAGACAAAATGGTGACAAGCAGTTTGAAACAGAGGAAATATGGCCACCTAAAACTGTTAAGTGTCCCTTGACCTAAGGGACTTGTTCGAGAGTTTAACCACTAAGCTTTGAAATTATGTTCTAGAATTTTCTTAAGGTATTTGTTGACATTGACCGAATTGTTTAGAACATTCAAATGTTAAGTTTGCTTTTTCAGTGTGGAAATCCCTCTCGGGGTCTAAGGGGGATTTCCACACAAAAACCCAACTTCATATTGAATCCAGGTTATTTTTGCGTTAAGGGCTTCGCTCTTGTTGAGATCAGGGGTTGCTTTTGAACCCAGATTTTCACCAAGATATAAAACATGCTGTCTTCAATTACACCTAAAACAAGTTGTAGAGACAAAACTTGTCAAAGATGTCAAAAAGGTGAACAAAATAGTTAACCATACATATCTGAAAATCAAAACATGCATATCATATATGTTTTATACATGATTATGTGTGTGACAAGTATTTTACAAGACTTGTCGAAAACAACTATTGCAACTTGCATAGTTGTGGTGTAAACGTGGGGGGTTATGATTATAATATAGTGCCCAACCCAGACATTGATCAGGCTCATCGACTTTTAGAGACTGCCACACAGTTATGGCTCTTACGGTCAGCAACAATAGTTGATTAAAACTTCAGATTTTAAAATCTTAATTATTGAGAAATATATCATACTATGTGCCCCAGAAATGCAGCCATACTGCCTTAGTGACATAGTGCAATGCTCTACGCTGCCACCGACGATGCCGTAAAAGTGACAAAGTTTTGGGCCAACAAAATCGAATACAATGTCGTGCCATCGACACGACGACGTAGAAGAAGATTTAAAAAAATATTCATAAACATCTGAACTGATATAAGATAAACGAGTATAAAATTTTAGCTGAAACATGAAATGCAGGAAAGCAATGTATTGAATCATTGTATCAATTAAGAGGATTATAACAATCGACCTTTGTTGCTGACTGTCCTACGTCATTCAAATCTACATACGTCATGCTAGACTTGGATTACGGAGACCATGCTTTATAAAGCCGAACTCACTCATATTCTCTTTAAAAACTCAAAGTGCTGTTCCTACATGCTTTTCTCATCCATTCAGTTCAGGTTGTTTCCGGAATTTAAGAGCAATGAATGTCACCCTTATATCTACATATGGCAGCTATAAAAAAAGCGAGGTTATAAAAAGTAATGGACTGTTAAAACCATCTGTTACTCCTATTTTTCGCTGAAAATTGCATCGAGCTGACACAATGACATGAGATTGAAGTTATTGGGAATTCGATTGCATATTGACGATTGATAATTGTGGAAGACAGCTGAATTGACGTCCTGATAAATTAATTGCGTGATTTTAATCATGGAAACTTCACGGGAAGTAGGCAGATGTTTAATAAAAAAATAAGTTTAAAAAACTTTAAGCCGACTCCAGCAAAATAAAAGTGATCTAAAAAGTACGAAACATGAAAATATTTCAGACAAAAATCAAGAGATAGGTGTAAAAGTGGTCAAGGTAAAGGCGTGCTTCGGCCCTGTCGTGGCCTACCTTTTGGCTTTGTCGTAGTCGGGTGCTGGTGGTGGTGGTGTGCTGGTTAATGTGTCTAAAATCCAAAATCATATACCTATTGTCTTATGTTCAGCAAGGTTAATATTATGTAGGTAGTACAGTATTTTATCTCACGAAGCGAAGCGCGCTTTAATTGTGTTAACCAAGTGAACAAACACACTGTGAATGTGTGTGTGAAGACGAGTAGCATTATTCAGTCAGCACATAACACAGACACACACACTTCCGACTTCGCCGTTCTCTCGGACGGTACCGTGAGCTCCTGCACTTACACACACATTCATATTTGTACTTGGGAAACACAAGTAAAGCACGCGTCGAACAATACAATCAGATAGGAAACGCCGACCTCATCTAGTTTAAAAAAATATATGATTGACGTGTAAAAGTGCTTGTGCAAACCTACTTACAAAAATAAAATCATTTATCATTTACGGTAGGTTACTTGAAATAATTTAATGTTGAATAGTTGTGTTCAATTTTGTTAAGATATTTGCTTATTGAAAAGAGCACCTGGTTATCTAAATATTTGCATGTATGGCAAAATATGCCATTGCACTAACAATTTATATAGCTACCATCTTTTGTACCTTATGTTATAATGCAAATTAATGACTTTGAATTTTAAATAAATTCAAATATTTACATCAAACTCACGATCTATTTTCAGAACATTAAAAAAAAACTTCACAAGGTTCGTTTAACAATACTGTAATATAAAATAAACAATCTTTTAATCAAACCACAATCTTTATTCGATTTAGGTATTGTTTCTATTTATTTAATTTACAAAGGAAACGAATATTAAATATTATGTAAATGAAAACCACCCTTTCGGGGCTTTCGCAACTGGTATCCGGAGGAAACTTCACAGACGGAATTTTATTGAATAAGATTATGGAATAACATTATTTTGTGTTAATTTGAGCTAGGAAAAAAGGAAATATTTCACTGTTTATATATTTTACTAGGTGACCCGACAGACGTTGCCCTGCCTAAAAAAGAGTTCATACAAAAATCCCAAAGAAAAAGGACTTCAGTTATTCCCATAATATTCCTAATTTCTCGGGAGACTTTTTTCAATTTTCCTTTCTCTAAACCCTTATTCGGACTATTACGAACATTTTAAAACAAAAGAGTATCCAAATGGGTCCTGCAGTTCTTAAGTTATGCGCTTGCCAACGAAAGCATTTAATTTTTACTTATATATACATACGTAGATACGTAAAGAAGTGAGGATCTTTGAACATAGATTAGAAAGGTAGCATAGACAGTCTTCTATTATATGATGGTCACAAAAGGTTTCTAAAAGATTAGATTTTGAACAATAGGTAAGAATGCCCTTAGTCATGTTTTGTGTCTACGTAGGTAAGTACCTACTAAAAATCGACAGGAGTTCAGCACAAAAAATTGGGGCCACATCTAACCGTTTCGAACCTAGACCGGATTCCGGATGTAATTCAACCAATCTGCCTAGCCTTTTCCCTTTTTCTAACTATGTTGGGGTCAGCTTCGCAGTTGGATACCAGTATTTTATATGGAGCGACTGCCTATCTGATCTCCCCAACCCAGATACTGACAAGACACGTCAGTAACGACTGTTAAAGATCTACAAAAGACAGCCGGGGCCAATTGCTTAACGAGTTTTCCGAGGCATTCGAGGGTTTCGGTATGTTATGGATGCTCACCCATCCACGGACCAACCAGGGCAAGCCTTGAAGATCGACCTGTGCAACTATTATTATTTAGCCACGACCCCCTTCCGGATGTAGTTCACTAAAACGAAATTATGGTCTTAGGCAATCTGCAATATCCATAATTCTTACAATAATGACGATGTTAAAGTTGAGTTCTATAATTCTTTCAATAAAAATTAAATTTAGGAAAATACTTTCCGAGATATACTGTAAAAGTTTTGAGAGGAAAATTAAACAGGCACCCCTTAAACTGTACGATCCTGTCTAACTAAAGACTGCTCCCTTGATAGCTTTTTGAAACTCCCCTATCCAGAGGCTAATTTATTATATTTTTAATTTAAATAAAAATGTGGTTAGGCTTTTGCGTAGCAAGAAGCGACATCACATTTTTTTTTGTATGGATGGCTGGTTTAGCGAATTTATGAGCGTAATTGGAATGATTTCCATTTTAATTTAGAGCTTTTTTGTCACGGCTGAATGTAAATAAAAATAAAACAGAATTTTAAGCGAAACTAGATTTGGGTTGTTATAATAATTTATATCAGTTTATCGTTTTAAAATCTCTCCGCAAGTATACCGACTGGCTGAAACAGGGCTGTCATATTCGCGCCAATTACGGAGCCATCATGTCTGCAGAAATAATCCGCCAATACCCTACGAGCTTTGCTGTGACGTCAATATTCTGTGGTATGTATGCGACGCGGGAAAACGCAGCTGTTGAAGTTCGGTGTTATGGAAAGATCCTTTGGCAAAACAAATTCCAGATGGATGGGCTAGTGACATACTTCACAGCAGCTCAGTTATAGCTACATACTTTGATTGTAGAAGACAAATGCGGCAGTTAAAACAGAAAGCATTTAAAGACTTGAATATTAATTAGGATAAGGTGCATTGAGAAATAGTATCCCAGAGAGGCGATACTTAACTATACGTACGGCCAGCGTTTCCTGGGCAGGCAGCCCCCCAGAACCATCTTTTCGACTGAAAAATATTTTAACCAGATCGTTATTTTGATTTAATATGCCATAGTGACATTAATTTCTTTAGGCATGTTTAAATTTTTTATTTTTTATATGTTGTTTTTTTATTCATATAATTTGTTATCATTTTATTGTGCTTTTGTGTGCACTGAATTATCTATCCATCAGATCGTGACGATGAGAAAGAAGAAGGGCAGAAGTAAATAGTAGGACATCAGAGCTGCCAACTCCCTTGAGCTATGTAACAATTTATGACTAGATTTTACGATACCGACGAGTGCGTCAGGGGAGACACCGTGCGGCACAGTTCTTTGCTATGAACCACACAGAACCAGAAAATGACAAGGTAAAACATTTCTCCCTTTGCACACAGGTAGTTGTACTGTGCACAGTGCACCAACACAATACCTCCGAGACTGTTGCTTTTAGCAGTCTGTGTGCAAAGCTGTTTGGTATTCTGTCACTAGGTATTTGCTAAATGAACTACTGAGTGACTGAGTGTCCACCAGTGCGGCAGTCCGGCTTATTCACGTTTGCGTGTAAACTGAACATCAAACTAAGTACTAGGAAAGCTTAAGTAATCGCAAAGAAATTCAATTAAAACTGTATTTTCACTTTGATATTTTTTATGAAACGAAGTTGCTGTTGTGGTTCTTTTAGAAATTTCTTCGCATGCAACGTTAGCCTATATTTTAATTGAAAGTTTAGAATATGTTCGTGACGTGTTTACTTAATTTTAGGGTTCCGTAGGTACCTGAAAAGCAAAAACGGAACCCTTATAAGATCACTTGGTGGATCCCCCCCGGTACAAATGCTGTATCCACTAGCAGGAATAGCGCCACCAGTGGTCCGCAAAGCGGTGGCAAGCTCCAGCGAAAGAGCCAAAATGATCTCCGACACACGACACCCTTTGCACGACAACATCCTTGTTCCAAAAAGTTTTTTAAAGTGTGTCGTCCCTCTCACTGGCATAATAAGAAAGACTGAAGCTGTGGCGAGACAGTGATTTTTTACCCAAACCGGTAGTTCCACCCGCTGAAGACCTCTCATCTAGACATGAGTTACCTTCCTTGGGTAACCTGGAAGTCTTTAAACAGACTCCGGATCCAGGTTGGCCGAAGCAAGGAAAACCTGTTCAGGTGGAGATTCATTCCGCTTTGGAGTGTAAATGTGGTGTTGTTCCACAAACGATGGGTCATTTAATATCGTGTCGTGCGTGTCCTGTCAGCTGCACATTGCAGGTGCTGGTAGACGTTGGTGATGGCACCAAACAAGTAGCCGAATTCTGGGCCGAGCCCATTTAGATTGCTATCGATACGCTAAGACGAAGATAAGATCACTGGGTTGTCCGTCTGTCAAGACCCGTTTTCTCAAGAACGCGTGGAGTTATCGAGTTGAAATTAATTTGAAATACTCAGGGGTACAATTCCTTAAAACAATGACAAAATCAAACTTCTAAGTCAACGTAATCAAAAGATACGGGCGGTTTATGTTCCGTTTGTACCGCATATTTTGACACTCACAAGGGAATCAAAACCTATAGGGTACTTCCCGTTGACCTAGTATCATGAAATTTGGCAAGAAGCAATGGCATGTAGCAAGTATGGGAAAAAATACCAAAACCGTTGTAGTTACATACCTACAAATTTGCACGGAACCCTCGGTGCGCTAGTCCGACTCGCAGTTGACCGATTTTTTTTTCTTTCTAAACCACTGCTTATATAAACAGAGTTTTAGTCTTTTATGGTCGAAGATTCTAGGATATTTCCCCAAGGATAAAGTGTTATTGAGGTGGTTACGATATTGTCAAAAGTTTCCGTGGTTGGCGGTTTAGGACAAGCTGTTGTCCTGCGCAGTAATTGTGTTCGGTTTGGTGATTAAGCTTACGCATTATCACACACGAGTTGATACGAGTCATTGGACCGAATAGGTCTTATTGCGAGTGAACTGTGCTAGATATTGTCGACAATAGTAGATACATACATATAATATATCTAGTATAGGTACATTGGTTGTTACAATTGGTACAATTGGTACAATTGGTAGGTACCAATTGCAACCGATTATGAAGTCGTTAGTACTAGCTGAATGTACCTATATTAGATATATTATATGTATGTATCTACTATTGTGCTAATTTTATTTAACCCTGCGTCGTAGGTACGACGCAGGGTTAAATAAAATTAGCTACAGAAACTAAACAGACGTGATAGATGTCGATATTTAAACATGTTAAAACAAGAACAAAATTGATTTGATTTTTATTTTGTGTTAATGACAGCATCTTGTGCAGTTACTTGAAATATCATTAAAAAAAAGCAGTTTTTTGTTTAAAATTCACAGGCGTAATGGTTATCGATACAATCACAATTAAACATAAATAAACTGAGTTTCTCTACTCATACTTCAAGCAATTACACGGCAGCAAAAAAAAAAAATAACAACAATTTTTTTTCGTTTTGTCATGTTCAGATATACCACCATGCCTGCGGAATTTTGCTAGTTAATTCAATTTGACCCTGCATAACTCAGTCCGACACAAAAACGTAATACCTGATATCTTAAGAGCGCTATCACAAGTTTTTCTTGTTTAGAGCGTTTGACTCGAGTTTTGATTTGTGATTATGGTTTAACTAAAGTCACAATAGTAAAAAAAATACATGCCTGAGAAAGTTTAATTCCTTCTTTTGGGAGCGCATTCAATAAATATTTCAGTTTGTTTACATAAATCAGTAAAAAACTTGTTCCTGCAAAGGCTGTTTCATAAAAATTTAATTTCGGGCATCTCGCGATGCTCTGTTACATCGAAGATATAATAGTTTAATAATTTATAAAAATGTCCACGGTACAACTGTATCTTCTACTTTTGTATGCATACATCAATTTATTATGTTTAATACAGTAATAAACCAAAAATAATTCCGTAAAACAGAGAGTTAATGATATTTTTTCAGCCGAAATGATATTTTTTATCTCTGAATATTTAATAGAAATTCAAACAAAAAGTGTTTAATAACTAAGGTTACTTTGTCACCTTGCTTGAAAAAAAAAAATACTCTATTTTGAAGTATAATAATATTTTTAAGCAATTGTTTTATGCAATGCTTTTTTATCAATATAAATCTCGGGATGCACGGTCCAGGGTTGCCAACCGTACGAGGTTCCTCGTACAAATACGAGATTTGTGGTCTTCCGTACGAGGTACGAGGACACTATCAACCTCGTACAATTATGTACGAGATTTTGATAATATGGCCATACGAACATTTTGTCAGTTTTGAACCCACAAAAGAAATGTATAGCCGCATGAAAACAGCTATAATATACGGCAAAAAAACGATGACTGTGAAGATGTTTCTGACATAATATTTGGAGAGATGTAAACTAAGTTACCTTGCAAAGTTAAGTAATAATATAGACACATTTTTTTTTTTTAATTTATGTTGACTATTAATAAATATTTTTAATAATACAACAGAATTATGTTTTATTCAGTAGGAAACTTGCAATAGTTTATTTAATTGAGTAAAAAGTCCTAAATCCAGCAGTTATATGCCTTAATATTGGTTTTAGCACGTTTTCTATATATAATAAAATGTACGAGGTTTGAAAGTCAAAATACGAGATTTTTAGCTGCATATGTACGAGGGATTTTTCTTTACGGTTGGCAACCCTGGCACGGTCTTAGCTTTAGTCCGCGCCGAGCGCTTTCAGAGGGAGGACGTAGCGCTCACTCGCTGCTGCCGTCACGTGATCTCGTTCGACAATTCGCCACGAATAAAAAGCGACCAACACTTCTTGATACAAGTGAGTTTTTTTTTAATTAGTTATGTTCTGATTGTAATGTATATAATATAATTATTTTCCTATGATGTTCCAACGCGAATATAATTATAGAAAAAAAACATACGTAAATATAGTTGTTGTTTTTAATTTTTCTGACTTTTTTATTTATCTCCAACTTTAATTTAATTAATTATTTTCAGACAATAGTTCACAATAATGGGCAAAATAGAAAAAAATAGAACTTTTGGTGCTGTCAAAATAAAAAAAAAAGGTTTTGGCCGATAATTTGAAACGCGCAAGAGAAGCTCAGCGGTAAGAATTTTATGAGGAGTGCGTGCTTCCTGAAATCATAGATTCGAGGAAAGCACGGTCTATGCCGCTTCGGAGAATATTATTTTAATTATTTTACAATTATTATACTGGTTTTTTATGGTTCCGTACCTTAAGGGTGCCAACGGGACCCTATTATTAAGGCTCCGATGTCCGACCGTCCGTCTGTCTGCTAGTGTCTCATGAACCGTTACAAGTTCACAGTTGTAATTTTTAATTTTAATAAAACGACTTTTGATTTGTCTTTTTTATTTTCTTTTGACTTTTTTGACGTGACAACGTCTAATAAATCGATGAAGCTGGCTGCACACACGAAAAAAACATGACTCATGTAGCGTTACCTCGCGGCCTTGCTCTGCTGTAGCGTTGTACGCCATGGCGGCTTGAAGTGCAAGCGAGAGCGCGGAACGAGCGATGAGAGACAGATGATGTCGAACGCTGCCGAATCGGCCTCCGCGTTCGGCAATTTCATTAATGTTTTGTTATGACGTTGTCACGTTAAACTATCGTCCGTAAACCGACTTTACAGACAACCGATTTTTATCCAAACTGTAGAAACAACATCACATTGCATTTACATATTTCTATAAATAAGTACTAAAATGTCTTCCTACCTGCTAAATAAATTACATAATATATTAAACTTCGTAAAAAAAGTAGGTACAAAAAGTATTTATAAAAGTAGCACAAAAGTATTTGTAAGTAATGTTAGAGGCTGGCAATGCGCAAGTAATGCAGCTTCTGGCAATGCAAGCGTCTTTAGGCCAGCGTTGCCAGTATGTTACTTTTGTAACATTTTACGTTACTTTTGACCCTCTCATGTTACCTCCATGTTACACGCCTCAAAATGTTACTTTTAAGACTTAATAAAAAATATTTCTCAGAAAACAAAAAATAAACATGAAACGGAACGCATACAAGAAAGGTTTCGTTCGTCATGTTGGCGCACTTGATTGTCTTGATTTTGTGACCAAATTCTGACGCGACGACAGCGCGAAAATTTTTCACTTCGTTTGTCGTATCGCATATTCACTCACTCGCGTGAATTTCTAAATGACCCATCCCGCTTACTTAGGCGAGTGAGCGACAGCCTAGTAGTGGCATCCGTGTTGGTTCAGTTCAGTTTGTTATTACGATTCTTTCGAAGCCTACTAAGGGGACAGCTTTTTTTTATGTAATAAAGTGCCATGTTATTATTAGTCGTTTTCCACAAAAAATAAGGTAATGTTACTTTTCTCGTGAAAATGTTACTTTTTGAGCTCTCTCATGTTACATTTGACTATCTGTCACTGGCAACACTGCTTTAGGCTGCGGTAACTACACACCATCAAGCGGGCCGTATGCTAGTTTGTCACTTTAGTGGTATAAAATAAAAATTAAAAGTGAAGTAAATTTGTATGACCCTATTGTAACTCAAACCGTTGTAGGTAACACTCATCGGTACAAATAATATTTCATGAACTATAATAACAGTAATTTAATTTATTTTGAAAACGAAGGCTCTTGTTGGTTTGATCCTGGCGTCCGACGCATAGCGGTTTGTATGTGTGCATAGCGTTCTTCCCTAGACGCACACGTGCGCATCTGCTGCCGCGCGCCGTCGAATTTACCTAAAACTGAGCACTTCGGTTTTGTATTAACGCTCTTAAAAATGATGATCTTAAAAAAAAAACACTGGCACTCCGGTAGTGCCGACAGAAGTGAAAACTTGGACAATTACGAGTGTATTTTGTGAATCGTCTTATAAACAAAACACGCGTGTTAAGGTGTGTTCCTTATTTTATAGGGTTTTTTGCAAATCAGGTATGATGACCAAAGTGACTGGTTTATTCTTCTCGTGAAAGGAATTTATTCAGATTTACAAATAAGCACACAGGATAGACTTCAGTTCGTGGTGTTGGTCGCGGCAGTGGTAAGAGAAGCAAGCTGCTCGCATGGAGCTCGTCGTCAGTTATATATCCGTGGTTCAGCGCCATCTCGTCGTTGTTGGATGAACTACGTAGTTAGTACGCGAGGCCCTCGTAGTTCTTCCCGATGTGCATAGATGGCGCTGTCCTCAACAACGCGCGTCTTACGTTTTACGTCTTACGAATTTTCGATCAGGGTCACGTGACCTGACGCGAGTTTAGAAGTTTTTACCCATTCCAAAAAAAGTACACAGCGCCGCTAAAGAAGTTTTCACTTCAAAAATAAATTCCCATTTTATTAACCACGCCATGATATCAAGCTACACTTTATAATCCACCATTTAATTTTAAGAAAATCGAATGGAAACCGGCAAGGTATTTTGCAGTAAACCGAGCAGCTAGCCTCAGTACGGCACTTTTGGATTTTAAGAGTTTCTTTCAGTAAGTCGGTGGGAATATTCTCGCCTTTATTTGGTCATATGTACTTTTCCCGCGTAAGTATTTTACCTGAGCGACTACCAGTTGTAAATATGTCAGCCATTTAAATATATTAAATATCGTCTCTGTCACCTGCATGGCATCGATTTTATGTAAAAATGTTTCCATTTTTCATTCGTTGATGGAAAACAACAGGTTTGTTTTTAAATGTATGTTTCAATATTTTTTTAATATGCAGTTCTAATATCTGTACTTATGTAACAGACTTGTCTTCTGTGCTTGTGTTCTTGTCATGTAATTCTTAGTGTCAAAGATTTTTTTATACAAAACCATGGACACTGTTGGTAGTCTGTATCTAATCCTAGTAAGCTAACACAAATTCTAATGCTAAAAAGTACAAAATAAAATATAGGCGTGAATATCCTTCTGACACTTAAAGATAAGCCTCAAGCTTTAAAGAAAATATTAGAGTTCCATGTTTACGTAAGTTTTATTTATAGGCCTGAGACGTTGCCTGAGCTAGCTGCGCGGTGGGCAGGGGTGATAACAAGTTGACGAATCAGTGAGCTCTCGCATCATGTCACCACACCCCTCCCGCACCGCGCTGCTATCTCAGGCAACGTCTCAGTAAAGCGGTCGGCCTATAGTACTTTTTAGCTAATTAAAAGCTTGATTTTGAAAAGATTTTTACCAATATTTTATTTACTCAATAATCAGAAAAGTAAATCAATTGTTCACCCAACATAATATAAATGAATACTAGTCCTTAAAATTAGTATCGGTACAAACAAAGCAAAGCTCCGTGTTCTTTTAATTAAACATCTCGGCGTCGGCACAGATTACCTAATATTGTCTACATCGTAAGCCTTGGCGTGAGTTAAGAGTACATGTGAGATTCTCGGCTAACAATATGTCACCCTCCTACTATACGGTAAGATTATCATTTTCCTTACGATTTTTCCTAAAAAGAACGTTGCCTTCGTGCAATATAATTATGTGCCGGCAATATATTTTTGGAAGCAAATGCGTGACATATTCTGATAACGAGAGACCCGCTCACGTTGTTGAAATTAATATGAAATTGTTTAAAATATATTCACCAGCATCATATTCCATCGCCAGCGTTCTTGTGAAGTATATAATAAATAATAAAAAGTTTATTTCGGGACAATAACACAACAAGTAAGTAATAAGTCAGTAAGAGTCTGACACTCCCTTCCGCTCCACCCAGAGCGGGAGGGGTCATCTGATGATTTCCCATCCTGAAAAAAAGTAATAAGACAGTAAGGGCTGATTTTTCATTCATTCCTTTATTCGAGGAATAATTTTGAAATTTTGACTGTTGTTCCATACAAAAACTGTCAAACGTCAATTTTATTCCTCGAATAAAAGTTATCTGGCGATGGAAAAATCAGCCCTAAGTACAGACGTCAGCACATCAAGTTACTACAATCTGTCAAATTTCTTTAATAGATTTTCAACTTTATCGCTAGAGCATAAGGTTCAAAATTGATTAGGAAAATTTGACAGTTTCGGGTAGCTTGATGTGCTGGCGTCTGTACAACAAGTAAAACGATGATAGCTGCAAAAATATAAACTGTAGCGCAGATAACAACGCCCATCTCCAGATACAGAATGGGATGCACTTCCATGCAAAAAGTGATTAATAGGTAATTAAGTTAATTTAGATTAAAAGCTGATTTTTCCAACGCCAGATAATTTTATCAGAGGAATAATTTTGAATTTTTGACAGTTCTTCTATACAAAAACTGTCAGACGGCAATTTTATTCCACGAATAAAAATTATCTGTCGGTTGAAAAATCAGCCCTTAGTTAATTAATAATAAAAACAAAAAATAAGACAAAAATAAATAATAAAGGACATATGATTTGGGATGTATATTCACGTTGAGTTAATGTGGTGAGTGTAGTGCGAATGCGTGTGTGGGTGAGTGACAATGAGGTATACGAGGAGTGTTTGTGGCATGTGTATTGTGTGTGGTTTTGTTGGGGTGTGTGAGGGAGTGATGAGTATTTTACACTTCCACGAGTTTCTCTGTTTCATCATAATTTTGTGATTTTAACCAGGCGTCAAGTTTCATTTGCTCTTGGTTAATGGGTAGATATGTAAGCTTTTGTTTAATTTGTTGTATATTTGTGAAGTATTCATGGTTTGTCGGCTTTTGTCCACTTCTCAGTTATCAAAGACACGAAAACAACTGTTATAAGTCACATGCAACATGAGAGCATTCTCCTGCTACATTAAGCGAGCTACGGCGCCCTCCGCGTCCAGTACAACAACGCGTTTAGGGCGGTGATGGGGCTGCCCCGCTTCTGCAGCGCCTCGGGCATGTTTGCGGAAGCGCGCACCGACTGTTTTCACGCCACCATGCGCAAGCGGTGCGCGTCCTTAGTGCGCAGGGTGCGGGCCAGCTCCAATACTGTCCTGGTGATGATCGCTGAGCGAATTGACTGCCCCTTCATTAGGAAATGCTGTAGCAGACATGTATAGTCAGTACACTTAGTTCTAATTGACATTGATGTATTATTTATTAGTTGATGTATTATATGTATTAGTGACATGTTCTGTATTGCTTTTATATTTTGAATTTTTGTTTATTTTGATTTAATTTTTTAATTTTGTGACCCTGACAATTTGTATCTTATAATTTTCCTTTACTGGAATTGCTTTGACATTGTATTTTAATTTTAATTCCATTACCTTTTAAATGTTTTCGTTAATTTATTTTATTTGTATACATTGAAATTTTATTTAGAGGCATTTTATTTAGAGAAATTTTATTCTGTGGCAGTAGCACTGTGAATGTGATAGCAGCATTGTGATATTTGAATTTTAAGTTTATGTAAATATGGGTCTTGCCTGAATTAAATGAATTTTATTTTTATTTTTTATTATTTTTGCGCCACCCTGAATAATCACTGTGCAAAAATAAAAAAAAATAAAGTGTCCATTCATCCCAATAGCACATATTTCAAAACAACAGACGCATAACATTATAAAAATTCCATTTAATCAATAATAATTAAACAAGAACGCTGCTGACTGCTCTCCTGAATAATTCGGACATTGTCGAATACATCCCAGCTTCCCCTAAATTGCCTAAATTAAGTGTATTCCTTCTAGCTTGGGTTTCACCTATTTCTGTTCGCTCTATTCAGATCTCCTTGTCACAGAATAGATAGGTACAAATACCAGCCAAGAGCGAGTCAGACTCGCACACCGAGGGTTCCGTGCCATCATATTATTATGTTTTTTTTTCATCGGTGAGGCCTATATTCGTTAGACAATTTTAACACTGCGCACTGAGGTGTAGAATATTGCAGTTTTGTATAGATAGTGGAACTAGTGTAACTTTTGTTGATGATTTCTGAAAAAGTGTTATTTAGAGACATCGTTTTATTTTTCCTATAATCTTTACATAAACTTCTGAAGTAACAGATAGAATTATTTCAGATTTTTCTCTTTGCAAACTTCGGAGATAGAGCGGGGGTAGGGGGGTATTTTTTTTACATTTTTCATCAAAACTCGAAAACTATCCGGCCTAAAAGAAAAAAAAGAAAAAATGAGTTCGAATTTGTCCGACATCCTTTTAGTCCGTTGCAATAAATAAAAAAATACAAAATTATTTCTTTCTTATTTGCAAAATAGTTTGGCAAATGTCATCTAAAACTATTCCAAATTTAAAGTTGATAGCATTAGTAGAATGCTATCAACTTTAAATTTGGAATAGTTCTTGAGATATCCAG
The DNA here is from genome assembly GCA_927399505.1 of Luperina testacea. Lineage (NCBI taxonomy): Eukaryota > Metazoa > Arthropoda > Insecta > Lepidoptera > Noctuidae > Luperina > Luperina testacea. Next base: position 6,316,708 of record OV656768.1, on the reverse strand, counting down.
CTGTGACAGACAGACAAACAGACTGAGTCTCACCATAAGAGTTCCGTTTTACCATTTTGGTACGGAACCCTAAAAAGGAAACTCCACACATCGATCAAAAAACTATCGTATGCACACATACGGCGATCTCAAATGCCGCGTACAGACTGGTGAAACGTGATATTTTCAATACGTCGTATGTTACACTGTATTAGTTAGGACGCGTCGCGCGCACGGCACGAATCGCGCATTTACTACGAGGCAGCACCCTGATTGCGTAACACGCTATCAATCACAATATGAATCATTTTGAAAGATATTGCTAATCCATTGCTTCGTATGTTCGAAAAATGTGTCTGCTCCACAACGTAAATACAGCAATGAATGTTGTCGTAGTCAAGTATCAAAATGAAAGGCATTGCTAGTTTTAGTGTGTTACGGCTTCTCCGTGCATCTGTTTTCGTCAGTTTAAGGCGAACACGCGGAGCGCTATGGAGTGCGACGATCCACTTTTCGCTCTAACAATTATTGTTAATGCTTAATTGCTAAAAATACATCAACTAATGAAAAACTCCGAACACCGCGAAGTTGGTGACGTACAGATTTTTTTAAACCGAGAGCAAGTGCAGAACTGCTGACATAGATTTCAGCACATAAGTTTACAGTACAAAAAATTTAGAAGGATGACGGCAACAGACTTAAAATTTACTCGATTTCTGACCACGCATCTTGCTTAAGATTTTTGTTATAAAAGTTTACATTTTGAAGATTCCGGAAAATTTCGCGCCGCGATCAAATGCAGTGCATTTTCGTCATTCCACTCGTTGTCAGCTTGTCCCTCCATGTTCGTTTCGTGCACGTGCGCGTCTGTGACACGACCGTCCAGGCTACTGTCTCGCGCACACTGCCCACCACACACCACTGCCCCCCCCCTGCCCCTGCCCTCTGTGTTCATCCAAAAACCAACAAGTCTCGGATCGCTTCAAGAGCGATTTGTAGCTCGTAGCGTGCGCGTGAAATGCACTGGTCACGCGCGCAAGGAGTCCAGATTAAGAGAATTTGTTACTTTGCTTGATACATTGCAGTAATGTCGATGGCGAATTCTTACATTGCATGTGACATTTCACCAGTAGGTACAGACTTTGTAATGCCATAGGATTTGTAATGCCACGTTCAGACGCCACGTCTGAACGTGGCATTAAGAGTACCAGTTGTAAGTACGCTTGCATTCCCTGTATGCGAACCGTGTCTGCGTACGTGCGCTTTCGCTCATTGTATGGAGATCACCTTCTGTACCTATTTTGTTCCCCGGTTTACTCGTAAAGTCAATATGTGCGAGGAAAATCACCCGAAATGGACAATCTGCCAAAAAAGGGACGTAAAAGGCGAGATTAAGAAAATTTATAGCCACTTAACGAGCGATTAAGATGAAAATTAAGGTGTTCGTTTTTTATTTCTTTTCAACAACAAGTATTAATGTTTCTAAAGTTTAACGTTTTCAGGTGTTTAATTGTTTTACTTGAGAGTGGCAAACTTTCTTATGCTTTAGTCTTAGAAACTTTTTCTTCTTCTTCGTTTTTTTGGCACGACAGTACTTTAAATCTTGCTGGTCCAAAACTGCGCCATTTACACGGCTTCGTCGTCGGTAGTAACGCAGAGGCTTTTTGGACTACATTTTTTGGAAAACTGAGGTCTGGATAGGAGGTGCAGCATGGTTTGTACATCCAAACCCAGCTGCCGAAACTTTTCAACCGAAGGAGAATGGTTACCACAGGTTATCACCATCTATGGACACCGAAAATATTAAGAAGATGGCAATATGTGTCTTATTTGCCCGTATCACCACCTGTGGCTTTTAAAATTAATGATTTAATAAAATAGACAGAGGGTTTCTGGATTGTGGAGGTCAGATAGGCAGTCGCTCCATGTAAAATACTGGTATTCAGCTGCATCCGGTTATTATATTATTATTATATAATATTTTTATAATTATAATATTATTATAAAAATATTATATTATTATTATATAATATTTTATTTTATATTTTTATATTAATATTTAAAAATATAATTTATATGTATTTAGTCGAATAAAGGAAAATAATAATAATAATATTTATTTAATCAAGTAACATGACTCATTCGTGTAATGGGTAATAGAGAATTCATTCGAAAACGCGAATCAGATTCAAACCTCACAGTTCTATAATGACACCAACACACGGCAAGCAATACCAACCACCTCACAGAGCCTTATATATAAATCAATAGCGGCAAACCGACAACCGCGCTATATAATAAGGACATGATTATTCATACTTATACTTGTTTAAACAAGATCGGGTTGTGTAAACTGACATCACTAACTGTTTATCTTACAGTCAAGATATGTATAAATCATATGTTGGCACTGCCTCTTCCCAAATTACGTTCTGTATTTATTTTGGTGTTATGTAATTATCGGTTCAGGTTTTGGTATTTAATTTTCACTGTCATCATCATCTACCTAGCCTTTTCCCAATTATGTTGGGGTCGGCTTCCAGTCTCACCGCACGCAGCTGAATAGATACCAATATTTTATATGAAGTGACTATCTGACCTCCACAACCGAGTTACTGGGTAATACGATACCTCTTAGTACGACTGGTTATCAGACTTTTGGGCTACTTACCTATATTTTATTGCTTTGAATGACGTTTGTAAAAAGGAAGGTATTGATTTTATTGTTGTGATTATTTATTAAATTTTATTTCTATATTAATTTGATTGTTTTGATTATTTATTTTAATTTGGTTTATTCTGTTTCCATTTAATTTGATTTGGATTAATATTATTTAATTTGAATTTTATCTGATATTATACGTGTGCTAATAATGGGTGTTATTTACCTGAAATAAATAAATTTATTATTATTATATAAAAAGCCCCACAAAGTCATCAATCGATAATCTGTTAGTGTTTGATTGATTGACAATAATGACTTGGTTTGAAAAATAATAACAAGCAATAATGGCTAACTGATTACACGAGATTAGGCTATAGATAAAAAAATATTTTTCGGGATAATTACTATTTGAAACATAATAGCCGCTTTGATGAATGGTTCGAATCATTTACCTTCAAAACCGTAGATATTAAACACCAAAATGATACAAACGACGACCCAGCTTAAGAGCGAGAATGCAAACACTGTATAACTCAGCTGCCAAAATATTAAACTCCTAGGCTTTGTTCCAAGACATACGTTCAAGACACGTAAACATAGAGCAGTAATGTGCCATATTGGCAACAGCTGGCAGCCTTGATTAAGACATAAATATGCAGCAACGGTACAAAACATGTATGCCCCGCATGAACAAACTCCGTTTCACCATAGTTTCTGGTTATATGTCCATTTTGAATTTTATTAATATTTCGCCCTTATACACGTGGCGTAGATGACTTGCGTTAACGAAATGGCGGAAGGTTAGTTTAGGTAATTTTGGGAAAACAAACTTAATACATTAAAAGTGTGCTGCTCGGAGTTTGAAGGTGCTTCACTTGCCATGTCATGTAAATTAGAATGCTTACAGAATGTTATAAGCCAATTGGGGTAGCGTTACAATTTTAGAGAAATTAAAATGAAGTTGACTACTTGAACTACAACGGTGAAGGAAAACATCGTGAGGAAACCGGCATGTCCTAGAACAAAAAATTCGAAGACATGTGACTTCTACCAACCCGCACTTTTTTTTTTTGAACCGGGGTGGAAAATCCTCATGGATGTCCGCCGCCCTGGGGCGGGCGGCGGGGTCTGTCAGACTCTTACTGACTAAAAACCACCCCGGGTGTTCCATCTCACACCTACGCCGGGGGTCGCGGGAACGTACGATCCTTCCGCAACCCCCGGCTGGTGCCGGCCCGCCGCAGCGGGCCCCGTCTGGTCGGGGGGGGGAGTGAGGTGTTTGACTCCCCCCGCGACGTCTAAGAGGGGCGCGCGTGGAACACATCGCGCGCCGCCACCTCGGGTCCTGATGTGTGGGGGGCGACGGACGTCCCCGAGTCCGTCGCCCCTGGACCCGTTTAGGGGGGCCGGAAGAGGGCGTTGTCCGCCCTCCGCCGACGCCCGGTGCGCCTGCTGCGGGCAGGGTGAGTGGACGAGATCTCCCTCTCCCTTTCCGCAGCCTCCTTCTGCGAGACGACTGTTTCACAGAAGGAAACCACCGCGTCCCAGGACTCCTCGCTGTCGACCATCGACTCGACCACGGCCGGCAGCGAGAGGTCACTGCCTACTTCTGAGATGAGGGCACGGCGCGGCTCCTCCCAAGCGGCACACTCTGCCAGCGTATGCCACGCCGTGTCCTCCCGGCAGTCGACGCAGTGGTGACACCGGGCGTCCGGCTCCCTGTTTATGCGACACAGGTACTTCCCGAAGCAACCGTGCCCCGAGAGCACCTGCGTCACCCGAAACGACAGGGAGCCGTGCCTCCTCCCGAGCCAGCGCTCGAGCACTGGCCGGACCGCCTCGATGGTACCGAGGCCGGCGGTAGGGCGCGAAAGCCTGTCCCGCCATTCCGCCACCAGGACCTCGCGAAGCTGAGACCGACGCAGTTCCATATGGCGCTGCGTCAGCCCCTCGCCCTGCGCCCGCGCTTCCTCGCGCCACCGGTACAGTGACGCGAGTACTTTCGCCTCCAGGTCCCAGGGCGGGGATCCGGCCAGTACACAAGCCGCCTCGTAGGAGATCGTGCGATACCCCCGGACGACTCTGACGGCCATAGCTCTCTGCGGCTTTCGCAGGACTACCAACCCGCACTGGGCCAACGTGGTAGATTAGGTTCAGCCCACTCCCTCTCGAAGGGAGAAGGCAAGGAAGGCCCCAGCAGTGGGAAAATTATACGCTGATTATCCGTGTACTACTTGAACTATTGAATGGCTTAGCGTTCAAACGTACTCGTAAACACGCGGAAAACTGGGATTGCAATAATGCACAAAACACATTTGAAAGTTGCTTTCGGAAAATAGTCTGATTTGAAGAAAAGAAAGAAAGAAAATACGTTTAAACGTTACGTACGTTACGTTTACGTTTTTTGATTTGATCATATTAGTCAAAGTCACGGTCAGAGAAAGGTGGCATCATTTTTGCACAATCACATCTTCATTGTGATAACAGCGTTATATTATTCAGACCATTTACTTCGAGATCAAAGCATTGAATCAATTTCCAAATTCAATCGACAGTGGTCTCGCTTATCGGCATTCATGTTTGACAGAGCCTGTCTTTGCAGTAGATGTTCCAAACGCAATATATAGGTACAGTCAACAAAAGAGATAAGTATGCAGGATCGTCGGATATAGTCGAAGTTTATTAAGAAACCGACGAATGTACTCGAATAAAATTTAGTTTTATTAATAGAAAACAAAGAGCTCGATTTATCAAATAAAATTTCAATCGACAACATCCATCGGTTTCTGACTAAACTTCAACTACAGTACCCGGCGATAAATATTGCACATCGACCTTTACCTTTTTTTTGTATTTCATACAAAGAATAAAAATAATTATCAAAAGAAGCAAATCATAATAAATTGTTTTAACAGCTCCTAATAGATACCGGACTGTTTGTATTTCGTGAGACAGAGATAACGCTCTACGAAGCCGAAATTAGCCGATTGTCTCTTTCCAAAGGTCGATGTGCAATATTTATCGCCGGGTACTGTATATCTGACGATCCTGCATACTTATCTCTTTTGTTGACTGTACATGACTACAGGACTATTGTTTGTTAGCAGTAGCAGTATCTGTATCTCTGTGCCTTGACTAGAATTTAACAATAGAGTAAGTCCATATTTCATTACGGTATGAACTTTGTAACATAATATCATGCCTGTGTTCTCGGAAGGCTCAGGCATAGAATACTGTAATGAATACAGTGTGAGGGGTCCGTGGCTAAATAATAACAACCGTACAGGTCGATCGATCAGGTTAAGCTACGCTTGCCGCGGCTGGTCTGTCGATGGGTGACCATTTTTACATACCGAGACTACGAATCGATATAATTCTATAATTCTTTTATATTTTATTTATTTGAGCTAAGTAAATAAAATATAAATGATAAAATTCTATCGATTCGTATTCTAAAATAAAAAATCTCAATAATTTATGCAAAGGTAACAGTGCAGCTAATTGCAGTAACTGACTGTACTCTTAAATAAAAACAGATAAGTATCATCATAGTTCCAAGTTAAAAACCACATCTAATCCAATTTATAGAAAGCACGACAATACGTTGAAAGCACCGGTGATTTGAGAACGAATAAAAACATAAGCAGTATTAACTGCCGTCTAAACAAGTTAATACTTTGAGCATGTTAAACTTAATTGACTGAAAGGGGTTGCTTAAGAGCGTTCGTAAACGTTCCCACCACGATCTCTTTATGTTTTTAATTCAAGTTATTTGTATGACTGGCTTTATAAGACGTATGGAATGGGTTGAAATAGAAGAAGATGTTGGTATTTTTTCTTAACTGTTAGAGTCGTAGGTTTGTCGCAAATACTACAACTGAGCATGAGGTCCTGGGTTCCATTCCTTGGTCGGCAAAGTGTTATTGTGTTTTTTATCAGGAAAAAGCATATCAATAGGCCCCTATTATATGGAACTTAAGCATAACTGTTGAAATATGGATGATGATGTGTGTGATGTGGTGTGAATGTGGATGTATGGGTACACCGCTGCCTAACCCTTTGAGGTATAATAGGCGTGATGTTATTATTTTATTTTACCATTTATGTACACACATATATAAACAGACACGAAATAAAACAGAACAGAAAAATAGGTACAGACGCCAGCACATCAAGCTACTACAATCTGTCAAATTTCTTTAATAGATTTTCAACTTTATCGCTAAAGATTAGAGTTCAAAGTTGATTGGGAAAATTTGACAGTTTCGGGTAGTTTGATGTGCTGGCGTCTGTACAAAGGTGATGCTTATTTCATAAGAAATCTCTTCCAGCATACCTGTGATAGGACAATAAATAGAGAGATGTAGATAGCGTGTGAAAGAGTAAAGGAGACAAAAAAAATAATACATACAATCTAATCTAAAAACAATTCACTTAATAAAACTAAACAAGTATTATAAGAATATACTTACATAAATACAAATAAATGTTATGTTGTGTTATGTTATGTCAGTGTACTAAAATAAGGCTTCTAAGATCTCTCAAAATCCGGGTACAATAAATGGATGAGCAGAAAAGTTTACAGCGTGAAACGTTAAACATTTTCTGTGACTTGGGTGGTATAGGAAATATTAATAAAAATCATCGCTTTCCTATCGAATGTCATTCTATTATTCTTATTTTTAATACCAAGTCAGTTGAATTATTGAACGGTGCTACAAACCGCATCGAGTATGGTAGATTTTCATTTATTGTTATTATTAATAATTTTTTACATAATAATAATACATGTTAGTAAAATTATTAATTATTCAGTGCAGTTAAAAAATTTAAGGCTAATTTGATAAAAAAGTTCTTACTGAAGCCAATTTTTTTATATGAGAGCTTTTCTATTCGATCAATTGCTAAAATGAAACAACAAATAGGTGAAATAAAAAGTTATCCACTTACCATACAAAAACAAATATCATTTGATTTGCTATTTCAATTTCTCATTCGCTACTGTATAAAATTGTTTATTTACTTTGTTACGAAGAACTGAAAATATCTATAGAGCAAATTAAAAGGCGATCTGTAGAAATTTAATAACATAAGTCGTTTGAATATTCAACGAGAACGAACGAAGGATTATTCAGGAAATACTCGATATAATCCGTTCTGTAGAAAATTGGTTTACAAATTGTTTGTGCACAGCCGCACCGGCCAGACGCATTGCTACTCTCGGGCTCGTGTTGCGAGTAATCCTATGACATTATATGATATTGTACGTATCTATAATTGGGAAAATCGGCATCAGAATTCGAAGGGATTTTCTGGACTTTCGAATAATACCTTAAGAGCATTATGTTTTTTAAGTGTTTGCTTTTACATTTGGATCTGGGGGCACAGTGGTGCCCCCGCCAAGTCGAGCAAAAAGCGGCACGGCCGTACCATCCATTTCTCGAAACAGTTCAGGCCATTTTCAACCCCCTAAAACTTAGTTGTGGATAAAACTAGAAGCTTGAGCGCACTAAACAATCTATTTTAATATAATATGTATTACTTGTGAAATACATTGTGTTTTCATGCGATGGCTAAGTCAATCTATTTATTTAAAACATGAAAGATTTTTAACATTGATATGGTCACTATAAGATGTTGTTAGGTTAGCTAATTACGTAATAACTTAAGACAGAAGGTCCCTTCAGTAGGGACTGAATAAATTAACCGACTTGGATTATATGGATCTCACGACTTTTTACGGTAGAAGAACTGAGTTGCGAGACTTGGTTTTTCACAAGGTACATTAATGTATGTTTTTAATGGCTCTATATTACATTAATATTACATTAGCTGCGGCCCGCGGTTTCACCCGCGTAAATGTCGATCTCGTAGGAATATCGGGATAAAAAGTAGTCTATATGTTAATCCAGGGTGTCAGCTACCTCCACACAAAATTTTGTCAAAATTGGTCTAGCCGTTTGAGCGTGAAGAAGTAACAAACATATAAACACACACAAGCACACATACACACACACTCACAAACTTTCGCCTTTATAATATTAGTGTGATTTATATTATTCTTATAATTTTTTATCCTTCGTGCACAATCATCAATTTATTACCCACTTTTGATGTTCACCGTACGTACGGTTGCACAGTTTTCCGACAATACACATAACATAAAATCAAGTCTGTATTCACCAAAAGGTTAGGCAGACGTGCACCTATAGTACATATACAAATTTCAACAGTTATAAGTTCTATGAAACAGGGGGCGAGCCTATTCTCATAAACCGGGCACAAACAAGACTCCGGGACAATACAGTACTAATTTACTTATCTGGGAATTGCATTAAAGGCGATAATAAAGCACAGTCTTAATTTCTGGACTTTTTTAACCTAATAACCAGACTACCAGACAGACCAGATCAGACTTCAGACTACAGACAGACCAGACTACCAGACTACCAGACTAGACCAGACTCCAGACCAGACCAGACCAGACTCCCCAGACCAGACCAGACTTACCACCAGACCAGACCAGACCAGACCAGACTTTAGACCAGACTTTATTTTATGTGATGTTTGAAATCGAAAATTAAGGGTGACTTATTTGTGTAACCCTGGATTTGTGCTCGGTTGATAGCAATAGGCATGCCCTTGTTACATAGGACTTACACATAACTGGTGAATTACACATAACTGGTGAAATGTGTGTGTACTATAGGTACTCTGTTTAACCCTTCAGGGATTACAGGCGTGTGTGTGTTGTTTTGAAATGAGAGGATTGTGATAATGACTACAAAAAAACCATATCAAAGCCCGTCCTTATTTATTTGTAACCGAATATTTTAATCGGGCGTCCTTTTCAGAAATTTTATCCTCTTTTGCGGATTATGTTATGTTACACAAAGTGTGTCCGCGTTAATTAAAAGTTCTGTTTTCGATTAAAATAATATTCACGCGCCAACGAAAAAGGTTCGTTAAAAATGCATGTTTTTAATCTGCCGTGTGAAAATATTATTTTGTTTCTGCGCCGCATTGCCAGTCGATAGCGTGGCATTACAGTTTTTTGTCGATGCATGCCATTTTCGTATGTTGTTATCAGTAGATAATACCTCCATTCAAATGTGCCTTATTACTATAAGGCACGTTTGAATGAATGTTTACTATTATTTTAATTTGTAGCATTTTGTTTATTGCGTAGGTATTAACTTGTTTATTGTTTTGCTCTTCGTTTATTAACCCCCGACGGAAACAGATGAGAATTTGCCAAACAGACTGTGCTAGCAATAATGAATATGTATCGTACGTATCTATTGAAAAAAGAATAGCTGCTGTGAACTTCCTATTTTCATTATCGTCCCCCGACGCGAGGACGCTTGGATCAAAATATTACCTACAACTTATATAAAATTTAACGGGCCAATACATATTTTTTTTTTACTTTTAAAGGTTATGGTTTGTGTCGAGAGTTTTTTAATTTATTTTTTTTTTCTAGCGTTGGATCAACTCTGCACATGATACCTGAGGGCTGGCCTATTTTGTTCCAAAGAATCACCATTGCAATACAATGTGGCAATGCTGCCAGGCTTTTGGGCACTTTCCCGGTTGATAGAACGACGGTTGTTATTGCTACGGCCGAATTTTTGATGCCCTATGATTCTTCCCTTCTTTGTTAAATACTCGTGTAAGTTATGATTTTCATTTTAAAACTGTTAGCTTAAAAATATTTTATTGAAAGTCAAAGAGAATTGAATCGTTCAGATTATAATATGCAGGTACCTACCCTTTTTCATGCATAATGTATATATTAAGCTTCAAAGTTGTTTAACTCCAGAATTCGATACAAAGGCTCCAAGCCTCATTACTTATTCTTATACAATATACATATATTCATTCTGAAAGTTATACTTGAACACAGCAATACAAATAAATCTTCATTGTACAATGTAAACCTGTGTTGGAACTCGAAATTCATCCGTTGGACGTTTGTATGTGTGTGTGTGGTGTAAACATACCGAAGCCTTGTCTAAGTACATGTGCATGTGAGAACAGAAGTGTAGCTTAGCACGTCAGAAACGATGAAAAGTTTAAATTACATTTAGTGTGTGGCCAGACTGGGGCGCGGGCACGGGGCGGGCGCGGGTGCGGGAACGCGCGCGTGCTGCCTGTCCACACTGGAGCGCGGCTGCGTTCTGCGTGTTGTCATGTCCAGTGTTTGTCAAAATATAATAATAATATGGATGAAGAAGACTTATTTTTACTAGAAAAAAGCTCGAACTAGCTTGAAAACCCCCGCGCCGAGCACTCACTGCGGCCACTTATATGAACGAGCTATGGCGTGAGTTGCCATCGCGCTCCCTGCGTCGAGCAGTCCGCGCCGCTCACCGCGCCCGCGTGCCCACTATGGACATTCAAAGGAAGTTCATATTATGTTTGAATTCGCCGCGCCGCGCTCGCCCCGCGCCCGCGTGCCAGTCTGGCCAAGCACGTGTAGTGGAACGTATTTGGTGTCTCTGTAGGATACATGGTAGTGAGACTCTCTATCATGTCAAGATTTGTTGGCGGGACGTCAAGTACAAACTAACTACGTGTAATAATTATTGAAAAACTGTTGTTCAGAGAAATAGGGGACATAGACTAAATACAACATCTGCAACAATTATGGTAAAAAAGCACTTCCTCTCTCTTTAAACATCATCATTATATTTTCACTGCTCCTGTCTCATGTTTATTATACGGATATATTTATATGTATGTGTATATATTTATTTAGATTAGTATAATATACTATATGTATGTATTTATTGTATTATGTAAATGCTACACCGCGGACTACCTACAGTATTTGTCTGTCCTTTCCCTTTTTAAATCCATCCTAAGGTTGTCTTTAAAAGATCGCTCTTAGCGATAAGACCGCCCATTGTGTCACCCTTTGTACAGTTTCTATATTTATGTCTGTAATTTATATGGTGTACATAATAAAGAGTATTCTATTCTATTCTGCCTGTCTTTCGCCAAAAGATTAGGCAGAGGTCAGATGACGGGACGAAACCGATGGACTTCCTAAAAACCAAAAAGAAATTGAAGTAATAGAGAGATAAATTTGCTCTGATGAGGGACAGAATTAGCTAGCTATAAGAAAAGGTTAGAAACATTTTGTGTCGTTGGAAATAAACGTCGCCTACGCAGCTACGAATACTCGTAGCCGATTCGTAGCGGCTTGCTACGTTGCTACGGCGTAGGTGCATATTTCGTTTTATTGCAAATAGACACGAAAATCAATCTGACATGTTAGAATACTTTTTTAAAGATGATTTAATTCTGTGTTTTCCATATGTTATTTGCCTGCACGAGTACGCAATGGAAGGTCGATGGCCTATACAGTTAAAATTAAGTATAAAATTATCATATCGTTTGTTAATATGCCAAACGATAAAACTGATTCCAGTATTTAGTATAAAGTTGGCGTTTGGGTAGCTGCCCAAATGTAACTGGCACTGATACTATTAACCACTATGTGGTGTGTGTGGTGTTGTTTTTGAATTTATTCAGAGTTTAATATTTTATTAATTACAGGAACACGATAATTATTTATTTATTATTCAACACTACAAAATACATAACAGAAAAAAATTAGCCTTATCGTTTTCTGCGATCTCTTCCAGGTAATCTTGGAATGGGCACTGATATTCCTGGACATAAAATTGGGCTGTCGTTGGTGCAAGTAATAGTAAAATGATAGTAGCTGATTCACTGATTGGAGTTGAGGGACCAAAGTGTTGAGGTATAAAAAATATGTTGTACTTATTCTAGCAATTTTCACGCTAGTTTCTCTATAAAAAAGTTGTAAGAAGATATCAGATAAGTTTATTGGGCTAGGACCAGACCGTTATCAACGAGATATTGGTAAAGACCTGTAGGTCTTTACCAATATCTCGTTGATAACGGAACTTTCTGAAACTATGTATAGTTTCAGAAAGTTCATTTTATTTGACTGTGCTCTGCAAAAGAAGCATTACGATTTGAATTATCAAACCTATACCTAAAAAACCTAGACCATGTTCCCCTAAAAATTAATACTTTTTTTCATATGCCTCTCGACTGTAAAATTCCTGAATTATAATGTAATGCGCATTTTCACTACATGGTGATATCACCCTGGACTCCACGAAACAGGCTTGACCTAGTCCACACTAATGAAATTTCATAAGCAAAATGCTTTCTTTGCGTCTTATTTTTTTTTTGTCTTCTAGATGGGCCTCGGAGAGGGCTATGCTTGGAGTTTCCCTACGTGATCGAAATGAGGAGATCCGTAGGAGAACCAAGGTAACCGACATAGCCCGAAGAATTGCCAAACTTAAGTGGCAATGGGCAGGGCACATTGCTCGCAGAACAGATGGCCGATGGGGCCAAAAGGTTCTGGAGTGGCGACCGCGTACCGCAAGACGTAGCGTTAAATCTATTAAAGAGTGAAAGAAGAAAGAGATTTTAGTAAAATCTGTCAAATTTCTTTAATAGATTTTCAACTTTATCGCTAAAGAATAAGGTTCAAAGTTGACTGGGAAAATCTGACAGTTACGGGTAGCTTGATGTGCTGGCGTCTGTACCATACTCTGACAAATAAATGATTATGATTATTAAACGATGGGTGAAAGTAGTAAATTATAGCTGCTAGATTGTATAGGAAGTACGTAAATCGCTATCACTGTATAAGCCATGTCCTCTTCAAGTAGTAATTTCCTCTAGGCTTAAGACACAATAGTGTGTGTGTGTCAATCATTGTGTTGTATACTTGACAGTTGGATGTTTCCGGCCTTTTGTGACTCACCTTGTAAGTCATGTCCATTTGACAGACAGTGGAATTAGAGTAGGTGTACCACTACAGCATTATACATATGACAAGACATTAGCATGACAAGACATGAGCATGACTCATGCTCATGTTGCATGAGAGGAGAAGTAGAAGCTCTAGTATTATTCTGTAAAGACTGCATAATCAGTCTATAATGTTCCCACTGCTGTTTGAGAGGGAGTGGGCCGTAATGGATTACGGCCCACTCTCTCTTAAACAGAGGAGGCCTGTGTGTGGCCTGTGGCCGTGTGGTGGACCACGCGGGCTCAGTGTGGGTTGGTAGATGTCACATGTCATCGAATTTTTGATTCTAGGATATGCCGGTTTTCTCACGATGTTTTCCTTCACCTTTTTGAGAGCAGTGGTGAAGGAATACTTTACACAAATTAATGCGCCTGACTAGGGTCGAACCGACGACCTATAATTTGTAAGTCGCCACCGTTAACACTGGGTCACCACAGCTCTCAAAAGACTGCACGCGTCAAACGAAAGCGAATATACTTGTTTTAAAAAAAAAACGATGATTCATCAAAACGATCAAAACCAAATGTTTAGAGGATAATAATAGTTAAGTATTAATAGTAGGTAGGACGCCCCCTCAACTAGGTGGGCCGACGATCTTAAGAAGGTGGCTGGGACAGACTGGATTCGGAAGGTGTTGTGGCGCAGTCTGGGAGAGGTCTATTTCAACTGCGGTAGGCTGAGTTGATTAAAAATAGCAAGTCGTCCCGTTGATTTTTCGTAGATTGAGTCTAAAAAATTTGGAAACTAAAACTTTTGATTTTATTTAAATTAATGTAACTTACGAGTATATTGGACGTGTAGGTTATTGCTTTTGCTTGGAAACGGAGAGAGAATAAATAAAACAGTTTATGAGAGATGATGACATTATTCTGAGAAATTTTCAATTTAATTTCGTTCGTCCTCCCGGGCTGTATTTAACTTTTTCGACTCATATCCAACAACTGACTTCAATTCGTTCTCAATAGTTTGGTTTACCACCAAATTCAGATGAACGATGTCTAAGAGTAGACCGCAAATCAGATGTTCGGTGGTTTGCCTCAGTACCTACACGAGAAATTCTCGTATTGTTCATGCCGTATGCCGATTTTATAGGATTAATTAGTCAGCAAAGTTTGTGTGTATGTTGTCTTAGTTTTACTCAAGTGTTGTCGACAGAGGGCGCCTTCTGGGTTTCCAAACAAATGAGTGACATATCCACGCGATTGTTCTTATAATGAATAAGATGCAGGATTTATTTATTTATTTATTGCTTTCATGTTTGTTTACAAGATGTTACATAGTATCGGTTTCAAAGATGAACCCTTCTAGGGCACAGCAACATATTTGTAGTTAGATATAACTAGATTTATAGCTATTGCATGCATAAACACATCAATTAGGTCCCGATCACGGCCTCGAGCGTTGCGTCAGGCACGAGACACGCTCGTCACCTGTTTTTGTCCGTTGCTCCGTAACTCCTGCCGCCGTGACTCGTGGCATGCTCTAAACAAATGCTTTCATTTGTTTTCCCCGTAGTCGCTGATGCAAGACGCACGTCATTCGTGTAGCTCGTGGCCACGGGGTTAGATTAATACTTCTGATATACCTGTCTCCTGCCTCCAGTCTCATGTATCGTGTAGCGGCTGGCGGCCGGCTCGCGCTAAGTATACGCTTGGGATTCTTGGCACCATACCACTGATGTGTTTACGTGCAGCACTCCTTTTATATTAATCGCCGTTTTGCTAATACTTACGAGCACCTGTTATTTCACAGGGAATTCGGGAGCGGTTCAGTTGTGTTTAATTTTACACTTGTGCGCATGTAGTTCTATTTTTATGGAAACCGCCATCATAACAGGCGCGCGTATTGTGTTAACGCGATAGAAAAATACGCAGAGTGCAGCATAAACAACAAAACTGCTGGATCAATGTCATTTGATAAATAAATAAATATTATTATTTTAAGCACAACCGGTTTATACAAGGTTTTATTAAATATTTTCATGTTGACAAACTGACGAATAAAAAACAACTGGTTACGATTAAAGAACTATGCGAACAACACAAATAATATTAATTCTAAATTTTAAATCTAAGATCTAAAGTTTCACAAGAACTATTACAAACTCAGGACTTTTAAAGCCAAGATAAGACTTTTAGCCGCACTTTTCTAAACATTAAACTTAATCGCCCTTTAAATAAACCCAGATTAAACACGCAGAACTTTAATCAATTCGTTAACTGCGTATTCGGCACTTGATAACCAGAGAAGAGGCGAATCTTGGGAATTTAATTAAGCTAACAACTCGAACATTAACAAATACTCATTGCATTTTCGGATATTCGACATACTTAACGCTATTATTTATGCTAGACATTTGAAACTTTCTGGTTCTGACAAGTGCCAAGTTGGAAGCACTTACCATTTGGTTAATTAAAAGTCATTTAAGTACAAAAACAGTCCAAATGAAGGTAAACTGGGAGCAAGCTACGGTTAGACAAATTGTGTTCGGTGTAAAGTTGGCAACTAGTCGAATGGGCTGACGGCTTGTAATAAATTAGAGAAGTTTTTTTGACTATCTTCGGAGTTAAGGAATCAACAAGTTTTGGAGTTGTAGAATTCTGCTGAGTAGTAATGTGTAGCGTTACTATGTTGAAGAACCACACAACATGATTTTGTAATGATGTTCTTTAGCATCAGGTTGACATATTTAACATTTAAGTAGACACCAACTACGCTCGAAGCATTAGGCACAGATGCGTAGCCGACTTTAAAGTCAACTTTTCAACGTTTACTAAAGTTGAAAGAACTAAACACTCCGGACCCACCATACCCCTGGCCATACCGCTGGGGGAAGGGTGGGACTAAACCATACCACCATAGAGATGTGCCACCCCAGTTCCATTATGTATTTATTGGAATGGAACTACTGCGAATAACAGGTAAGTAATGAACCTAACACAATAAATGCAATTGTGAAAGTCTTTCCGAATTGCACTATAAAGGGATGCTGTTACCGCTGGGTACGCAATATTTGGAAGAATGCTAAATCTCAGAAGTTCCACATAACTAAAACAAGACCTAAAAGGAGAATTGTGGCAATTACTGCCGCCTTACCGCTTAGAATCTGCTTGCCGACAAAATATTACTAGGACTAGATTATATAAAAACAGAACGCGAGAGCTTGAAGAGGATGGACAAATTCATAAATTATGTTAAAAAATTATGACTAAAAATACATACTCCTGACGTATTCAGCGTTTACGGAGAAAGACATCGGACAACTAATGTTTTACGAGTCATTTAATTCAAAATTAAACAAATTACTAAATAAGAATACAGTAACTTTGATGCGATTGCTAAATGTCTTACACAATATTCATAAAACAAAGGTTACTCCTAAAAAACGTCGAATGGAACAAATTAATAATTTTGATGATTTTATTAGAGAAGTCCAAATGCAGTTATTGCACAATGAAATTACCATCATGTATTCGACAAATTAAAAACATAGGTTATTATAAATTTGGAAGTGTTTTTAGTTTAAGTTAAATAATAATAAATTTGTATTTGGACCGATATTGTTTTACAATTTTTCAAATCCTAACACTACTAAGGTGGTATGGTTCAGTCCCACCATAACCCCAGGAGTATCCGTGGGTCCGGAGTGGAACTAAAGTGCTAAAGTCAAAAGTTGAACTGAAATAGGTCGGTTAAATGATAGATAGATACATTGTGAAACAGAATTTGATGGCCATGGTTACGACCAGATGTATGAACCGAAACGAAACAAAAGGAGTATGTTAGGAAAGAAAAAAAAAACGTTTATCGCGGTAAACATGATGCAGAGAAAGAACATACGTCACATTTACACAAAACGGTCGTCGATCGGCGTAATGCTAAGACCATATGCTAAATAGAGTTTCAGCGCTGGTTTTCAGCGACAGCCGGCGTTGCCGTGATTGTAGCAGGATGGCATTCGGAGAAAAGATGTGAGTTTATGTATGTTTATTATGTTATCCTTCAAATGTGTTAGACGACAAAAATAGAACTGAATATTTTATAGTAAAACTACTTCCGTTAATGAAGCGTTCTATAGGTAAATTTTTCAGAAGGATATAATATATGATTGTAGCTACAGCAAACTCCCCAGTGCCAATAGTATGTATACGGCAAGCATGTATAAACAGTCACCAGTGCCATATAAAGCTTGCAGGTGTAATTACATTAGATAACACACGTGGTCTCATTATTTAGGTACTGCTAGCAACTGTAGTTTCCAGGTAGTATTACCATGATGTAGCGAGCTCTAACAGATTGGTTTTTAACAAGCAAGCAGTGTTTTGATATTTTGGAACTTTGAAATTTATCACTTCATAAAAGCTAATACTAAAATCACTGAATACAGCCAAGGTAATTAATTGTTAAGCAAATTGACACACCAGGTCAATTTACCGTGTTATAGCCATTTTATACAACTTACAAGGAATTATAGTTGTGATTTGATTATACGGAAAATTTAAGTTTGTAGTTAATTTGCTTAACAATTAATATGACTGACTTAACTAATGTAAAGTTTAATAAAATTAACTAAAAAATTAACTAAAAACTGTCAGTTTCATAGAAACGAATACGTGTTTTGCGAATTTGATCTTTATTAACTACTACATTTGTCGCACTGACAGGTGCCAGGAACACATTCTCTCGGCGGTCGGACTGTAGTCATTTGTAGGCCAAATGAACAATAATATTCTACGTTAAAAATCTGCGGGCTTAGGACACTCGAAGCTACTTGCGAACAATATGCCAGACTACATGGTTTGGAATATAATGTTAAGAAGAGTGTGGTCATGGTCTTTGTGGCCAGGGGTAAATATCCGGAAGCAGTACCTTCAGTTAAGCTGAACGGTATACCCCTTGTGAGGGTAGACCGATTTAAATATCTGGGTCACATAATGACCAATGGCCTCAAAGATGATGAGGATATTGACAGGGAGCGGAGGGCGCTGTGTGTGAGAGATAACAAGATTGCCCGCAGATTCAGGCGTGTCTCTAAAGAGGTCAAGTGCACTATATTTAGTACTTACTGTACGTCTTTTTACACTTGCAGTCTGTGGGTTCATTATACTCAAAATATATTATAGGTACTCAAAATCATACGGTGTCCTTCGCGTCCAATACAATAATGCATTCAGGATGTTGATGGGGTTGCCTCGATACTGCAGTGCATCAGGCATGTTCGCTGAAGCTCACGTGGACTATTTCTACACGGTGATGCGGAAGCGGTGCGCATCCTTGGTCCGTAGGGTGCGAGGCAGCGCCAACAGCATCCTGTCGATGATAGCAAGCAGGCTTGATTGTGCGTTTGTGAACCACTGCTGTGAGGTTTCGGCTGGGCCTGTCACCGTGCAGCAGTGATGTCACAATCTGTTTTCTGTTTTTGGTTTTGTTTTGTCTTTGTAAATGTATTACTAACATATTTTGTAAGTAAATTGTTACTAACACTATGAGTCTTGTTGCTCGAAATTAAATTATTGTTATAAAAACATCTCTCTATATTGCTAAAATAAATTCCAAAAAGTTGTTATTTAATATTTCAAGCGCCATGGATTGTAGCGGCGGAAGGGTGGTGAACCGCACGTAAAACGAATAAAATGTTACCGCACTCAGCTTTCATAAGTTGATTTTTGTTGACTGACGGCCTCAAGAGGAAAAATCATGTTGTGTGAAACTTTTGGCTACATTCTGTATTCGTGACGTCAGACTGTGTGCTTAGATAAATATGATTGCTCGTGAGTGTTCTTGTTTATGTAAGAGGGAAATTGCACTTTATGAGTGTACAGTGGCTTTAGTTATGCATATAGCTTTTATATACATAGTTATGTATCTACGGTTGTCAATTTTGCTTTATAATGCAAAATGGGAAATTCCACCTTGGTAGTTCTATTTTCTCAAATATTGAAATATCTACCTGCATCGTAAAACAATTTAAATAACAATTATAATCGAAATGTATGGAACATTATACTTATTTTATGATAAACTAAGTGACCCGGGCGACGGTAAGTTGCATACTATGGCAGGATATCTTAATATATAATAAGTTCCAAAATGTATAACAAAACCATCGATGTGCTACACAGTCAAGATTAAGTGCTAACTCTTCTTCGATCGCTATCAAAGTTTCTCCCAAAAATTTTAAATTTAAAGACCCCCCGCCCCCGAGCTCCCAGGGGTATGGTGGGTCCGGAGTGAAAACGGGTATGATCCAAAAATTATAACTTTCGCGGGGTTACTTAATATCCCTCCATCAGCTTATCTAACGTTTTCCGCCATTGTTTACGTACCTTCCTCCAAGTTTCAAGTTTGTTCGTCCTATCAGGAAGAAGTTCACCACAAAAGGTGTTGTCTCCGACGAAAATTAAGTTTACTTTTACCGCATATTGATTACAAAATTAAAAAATATCCCCCGACAGGACGGTACTAGGTTAGTACGGAACTCGTTATCTCGAGGAGGTAAATCGGCTGGCGGTACGCGGTAGGCGACCGACGATAACAAAGTTTTTCCGTTAAACCTTGCAATTTATAACTGCCTGGTACATATTCTTACTCTCGCTAACAACTTCTGTATGGAAGCGGACGATATACGAGTTTTAATAAGGAATACTCTTGTTAATACAGTTAAATTGAAAATTGTGATTGGTGGTGTTTGTTCGTTGAATATTATTTTGGTATTTTGCTTGTTATCATTCGTATAGTATTTTTATCTCACGAAGCCGCAGAATACATAACTAATAGTACAATGACGAAGCTTACTTGTGGTTACCAAGCATGCAAACACGCTGTGCATGTGTGTGTCAGCGCGGAGCTCTCGGTACTGTCTGAGACAATGGCGAAATTGGAAGTCTGTGTGCGTGTGTGTGTTATGTGCTGGCACTACTCTTCACGCACACATTTACAGCGTGTTTGACGTTTGTATACTTGGTTACCAAAAGTAAAGCGCGCTTCGCTTCGTAAGATAAAAATATTGTAACAGAAAAAAATGGGTAGTTAATAACTATTATTCCACTGAAGGAGACTAGCCAATTTGAATACATATATATAAATAGTGTCAAATTTTATCTATGACTAATATGGCTATAAATCATTAGCTAATGTACATTTTAACCGATAACAATTACACGGATATTAGTTCAATACATTTTAATGTTCAAATAGTTTAGGCTTTATACAAAATTACCGATAAAACTTAATTATTACAGCCACTATTGAGCGATTCAAAACTATTTACATAACCAGTACTGAGAATATTTGCTGATATGAATATAAATGGCATGTATTTAATTAAACCTCAAATAATTCCCATTTTGCTCTCCTAAAAATATTATTGAACACTAATTAAGTGAATGCTCTTTACTGTGAACCTCTAATAATTCTTATTTAGGGGACCAAAAATACTAAATAGCCAAATAACTGCGACCAACTTGGATCTATATCCAAGTTGGTCGCAGTTACTTGGCTATTTAGTATTTTTGAGGCGAGTGAGCAAGCGCTACCGCTTGCTCGCTCCGCTCACTCGGCTTGCGCACGATTGGTCACAGTTCTTATCTGACCTACCTTATTTGGCCGGAGTGCCCTAGCTTTGTACTGCGGCCAGCGCGTGGTTGGTTGGTTTGTTTTGGTTCTAACCAAACTAAACACGTTTGCATCCTAGCTTAGTTGCTGCGACCAACTGTTAGAAAAGTCATTTAATTAAAAAAGTGTGCATCATTAGAAGCCCACAAGTTTTTAGAGACTCATTAATTTAAACAAGGGTACATCATTAGAAGGTCAATATTTTTTTAGATGATAAGTTAATATTTCCCATTATAAAATATTTTATTTGTTATAGCCGTTTAGTATAAGGCACAAAGATTGACACCCAGCATAATAAAAAATGAGACTGTAGAGCTCAGAGGAGCAATTCCGTATTTTTAAGAACATTCGCATTCTAATCTCAATCTCAATTCGTCAAAAAAAAACTCAAATTTACCTACATTTTTTGGCAAGTTTTCTTAATTGATAATTATCGCTACGATGAGATTGTGACTTGAATTTGAACGTTATTTGTCTCCGAGAATTTATTCTCCTTCTGAAAGTGGTCAAAAACTTTTTAAATTCCAGGAGAAACCGTGGTAAACAGTTAAATGATAAAGTTAAACATTCGTGAATATTCGGTTAAACAGTTCATAGAAATAGGTCGATAGGAATAATAAGCTGTACGGTCTTAGCTTAGTTCGAGTGCAGCTATGAAGTAAGAAGTTTGCTAAAACTTGTTGTATCACAAATTGCCTTAACTAACGCAGTTCGCTTCAAAACGCTGGGGAACTAGAACTTTTTAATTAATTCATTGTTCATTTATTTATGTTTTAACGTAATTAGGTATTAAACAATTAAATTCATGTTGTTTATTTTATAAATATGTTTGACCGAAAGCAGGGAAATTAGGAGAGAAGAAAAGGTATCAAGATGAACGCTGAAGAACGAAAAGCTTTGGTTTAACTTATTTGACTTTTCAGACGTCAATTCTTACAATGAGCACAAAAAAAAGAAAGTTGGAACTTTCTGTTCCAATTTTAAAACGGTCTCCGTACAAATTATGTGTCCGGCGAGAAAAGGCTTGGAATTGCGCGGGAAAAACGAAATTAAATGAATGTCAAGATGCGTTCCGGGTGAGTGGCAAAGGCAGTCTTGCATTCAGGTTTTCCACATGGGTGCGGTCCGTAAAAAAGGTCGAATTGGTTAACTTCTAAATATCACTTCACTTACGAAAATAGAACAAATGAATTTGTATTGTATTCACATAAGAATTGAAAAGAATATAATGTAAAAAATAAAAGTTGGATCGACAACGCTTCATAAAAATCATTTTTGCAATTCGCATGTTAACAGGCTCTTTACTACGTTATGACATTTTGCATCGTTAGTCAAAAATGTTCATCTGCATTTGTCGGCCACAATAGTTCCGTGTGTGTGATTTACAGAGCAATCAAAACATGGCGCTGTGGAAAACACTCGGTTGGTTGTCCTATAAAACAATATTGTTGTTGGTGAGCGCCGCAACCGCATTAACATTCAATGGAGTTGTCCGCAAACGTTGAAACTTTAATATATCGGACTGGATGCGTAATAAAATCAAATAGTAAACACCTGTGAAGTAATAAAATAGAAGATCGTATGTTTCGGGACATGAGCCGATTGAGGGAAACGAATTGCGATCCGTATTTAGTATACAGATCCGCGTCATTATTTGGAACGCGGCTGCAATTGTTATTAGGCTGCGTACATATGACTCGTAGTTAGCGGTCGACTGTTGTCGATGCGTACTATTTCATTGGTGGCGTTCACAGTTAATCGGTGTAGCAATCACAAATGTAGCGGCAAATACATAGTTGATCTCCAATATCGCCGAGCGAGCGATTCGTTGCGTATCGAATGAAACAAAGTGCTCGCGTTGTTCAGCTCAGCGCGTTCTCAATTAGCTGATCTAATCTATTTAATCTGAGCTCTAACGCTCGCGGTAAGCTTTGTTTTGCTGCTAAATTGCATACGGGGTGTTGTCATGGCCACTTTCACGAGTCGTGCCACAGGTACATACCTTTTTCTTTGACATATGTATTTCGATTCAAGAAAAGAAAATTATTTCGTGAATATATCTTGTCTTCCCACACACTTCTTTTGCTTTGCTTCAATTCTTTTGTTTGGCGACACAAAGAACAGATAAAGATATTGGCGTATGTGTGAGTTTTCCTTGTTCCTAGCAGAATCAGCATTTGACCTCACAATATTCGGTCACTGCCATGTTAAACGCTCTGGAAGTTAATATCTCAATATGTGATGACATATTAGACACGCGTAAGTGATGTTAATACGGCCTTTTGTCCTCCAACAAAGGCCGTATTAATATCAATTTGTCAATTCACTTTGTTTTATTTTCTTCCACTACTCAACGGATTGATATAAACGCTCCGCCCTACAAAGGTCTTTGTTTTAATTTTGTTATAAAAACGAAGAAGTTTTTTATATGTCTACTCGTTGCAGGCGAAATTGAAAAACGTGTTTTCTTTTTCTTGCGTTGCATGTTCTATTTTCAATATTGTGTAAAAAGCTTTGCTGGCAGCTTAGTCAGAGTCAATTTGAATGGGAGTAGAAATAGGAATGAGTCGTCGTAAAGATTAATGAAATCCGTAAAACAATTGATGTTCGAATATCTAATGTTGTTTTTTCTCGAATGCACAAACATTTTATTTTGTTGTCTCAACTTAATATCCTTAAATTCGATTCCAGATCATGTTGCGATATTGCGGAAAAAAAGATTATTAGGTTTTATCTGTTTTCAGGTTTTCTGACTATCACCTAGTTGTCCTAGCGGATTGGTGTTATCGGGTTGATGGTATTATGACTTGATAGCTACAGATTATCCTTCAAATAATAATCCCTTGATCGGAACTTGCGACGGTCGCGAGATCTTATACTTACTCGCTTCTGTTATTGAGCTTAGGTCACACGTTAGGGGGATTAGCAGGATTAAGTCATTTCTTTTCTTCACATTATTTTCTATACTAAACTGATGCTTGCAGAACATACATCATCCTCATCAGCCTGTAGCAGTCCACTGCTGGATATAGGCCTCTCCAATTGCACGCCATCTATAGTACCCGGCGATAAATATTGCACATTGACCTTTGGAAAGAGACAATCGGCTAATTTCGGCTTCGTAGAGCGTTATCTCTGTCGCACGAAATACAAACAGTCCGGTATCTGTTAGGAGCTGTTAAAATAATTATGATTTGCTTCTTTTGATAATTATTTTTATTCTTTGTATAAAATACAAAAAAGGTAAAGGTCGATATGCAATATTTATCGCCGGGTACTGTACCTCGATTCTCGGCAACTCTCATCTAGCTGCTACCAGCCATCCTGCGAAGATTGTTGCTTCCCCTAGCCTGTGGTCGTTCTACCTTATATTTGCAGACTTGCGGTCTCCACTCAAGAACACGCCTACCATAACGGGCATCGGTTCTACGGCTAATATGCCACTTCAGCTTACTTATTCTGTGAGCTATGACGTCAACTTTGGTTATCTGCCGGATCACCTCATTCCGGATGCTAGCAGTACCTTAGCATTAATTCCTACCCATAGGTTTTCTTTGACAAAAGTGGATACCGTTCATGTCTTCATCTTGATAAGTCATATTACGTACCTTGGCAACATAATTTATGCCGCGGTCCATTTTCAATACATGAGAAATGAGCCAGTTATTTCTTATCGTGTAATCGTTCCTCTTCATATACTAATAACTCGGTTCGCAACACTTTTCCAGATACAGCTTCACTAGTTCAACCGAACGAGGTAACAGGGTTGTCAAAGCACTATTACCGAAACTCTCGTGGCCCGTCTAACTTGAAAGTACTTCGGGGAAGTTTAAGGCTGTTATTGGCAACCATATCAGCGTTGCGATGGACGTCCAAACACATAGAGTTTCACTTGACATGGGTGTGACGTCATAAGCTCGGGTTGTTTGCGCAGAAATTAATTATCTATTGATCATCGTAACGAAATTATTGAGATTTAATATTGGGCCGGGAATGTATGGTTGAATAGGCTTGTGGAACTGAAGTGTTGAATGGTGGTTTGTCAAGAAACCTTACTGTCTTTATAGACGGAGGTTAATTATTTTACTTCTTCCGCTATTCACAGTGCGGTGAAGACTTTCATTTAAATTCAAAGGAAAGGATCAAAAATAAAATATACGGAGTTACTAGAAGTTACTTCATGAAACTGAAATCGCTCAGCGGTAATGTCTAAGCCCGTAGGGGCTTAAAAAGAAACGCGAACGTGAACAAAACGTGGGAAACGTGTGTGTACGAAGGTACACAATCATGCTTTTCTTGCCGCAGAAAACTACGGTTTATTCGCTGTATGTACGCAAGATCGTCAGAGTTATCTGGATCACTATGGAAACTTGTTGACACATACGTTTTTCTACGGTGCGGTTTAAGGTCATAGCACATTGTATAAAATCGGAAAGGGATCGGCACCTTATCGCCATTCGCCTCGCCTTCAAACAGGCGTCAACCTAACGTAAGCACGTAACCAAGGCGGTTCAGAAGCTCCAATACGTCGACTCGGCTACGGCTAGGTGACGTCGCGCTTACGGCTCGCGGACCGCTGGTTGATGGAGCAGCAGGCAGGCCGGAGGGGTGAAAGGTGCAACGGTGGACGAAGACACGTAAGCTCGAGTACGGAGAGACGTAAGCGCGGGAATGACGAGCCGTAAGCACGGGGACGACGAGCAGTAACGAACCGCTCCGCGGTTCGTGAGGTTGTTCCGCTTGTCCCGAGGCGAGGCGATTACGTTTCAATTCCGATTAGTGTGCGTTGCAGTAGGGAGTTTCATACAAAGAATACTGAACGGCTCGAGTTGATATGGTGCCGATCCCTTTCTGGTTTGATACGTTAGCTATGACCTTTATACGCCGTACTGTAAAGAAACCGTGTCGTGTAAAAAGGGCTTTTTTTTTTGAGGTTGGGATGTCATCAAATGACCCCTCCCGCTCTAGGTGGAGCGGAAGGGAGTGTCAGACTCAGAGTTGTTGACTAAAACCCACCCGCGTTCCTTCCTTAGCCCTTTATGTTCCGGGGCAGCGGTAACCTTTTCGGACAATCCCGCTGACCCGGCAGGCTTCGGCCCTAACGGGCCCCTTCACTATTGCTAACATCTCTTTGAGGCGCGCGTGGAACACGTACGCGCCGCCCGGCACGGGCCTTGTCCTGATCGGACGGTGAGCTATCAATCACTCTCCGTCCGCAGGTCCGCGCCTACGGTGGCCGAGAGTCGTCACGCGGCTTCCGATGTCCGGAGTGTCTGCCGCGGCGGCTGGGACGTGAGGCTCTGTCCCTCAACTATCCCGCCACCTCCTCCGCTAGCATGACTGCTTCGCAGAAGGAGGTTACTGCCTCCAACTCCTTCTCGCTCCGGACCATGTGTTGAACCAGGGCTACTTACTTTTTGGGGCGCGTTCAAATAGTGGGTGGCTCGCCACCGCAGTGACCGCGCCCATACCGGGGCCCCATATAGGGCCTTCGACCGCACGAGCCCCGCGTAAAGCCACCGGCAGGAGGCGTTTGGCCCCCTCAGGTTGGGCAAGAGCCGTTTGAAGGCGGCCCCGGCCCGTTCCAGTTTTGGGGCCAAACATCGGAAGTGCTCGACGAAATTCCACCGGCTGTCGAGAACGAGACCCAGTTATTTCATCGTTGTCTCGATGTCGATGTACCCCTCCTACTGTTAGCTAGGATACTGTTGGGGTTTTCTCGTCGTTGACGGATACCCCGGTAGTTGTTGTAAACCACAGATAAGTTTAATAGTTTATTTGTGGAAACAGTTTAAAGCGTTCGCTTAGTTATCTGAGCCGCACTTAATATATGTTTATTAGGTAACTATCGACCCGCACATTAGCGCGTGACCGAGTTTTAGTGACGACTGACTCGACTGATTTGTCATTAAAGTACGCGTAAACGTACTTTTGCTGTATGAGCATTATTGGCTCGTACATATACAAATAAAAATAACAGTTGTCGATACAAATACAAAGACAGATAGAAAATACAAAGGCTTAAGGGAATTATTTTCATTTTAGGACATAGCATCTAAATATAGCTACAACACTAAGCTTTATCTTATTATTTCGGCCTATTATTATAACACATCTAATTAAAACATCTTCGAGCAACACACCACAGCCTCATCGCATTAGCGCCCACACGGCGCTCAGAGAGATCTTACGAAAGATACTCACAAAACAGGCCTTATCCAGACGAGATAATACATCTGTCTAATATACGTACACATTATACAGACAGGCCATCAGAGCAATTAATTAAACAGTAACTATCTAATAGGACTCAAGATAATTGGGGATTTGGCTTTCAATTTTGATTTATTGCTAATTGGTTATGTTTAGGTGGCAATTCTGTAAGATATGTACTATGAACAACGTTATCAATTGAATCCTTCAAAGAAAGCGTGTAAACTGAGTTCCTTTTATGTGAAAATTTCACCAATGAAACTGAACGTGACCAAAACATCTAAATCGCATACAAAAGCTGTCAGTGTCAATATATACTCATAATAAAGCTGAAAATTTTGTTTGTTTGAATGCGCTAATCTTTGGAACTGCCAGTCAGATTTGAAAAATCTTTTTACTTTTGATAGCCTATTTCTTGCAGGATTTGAAATATTCTTTTAGCATTTGATAGCCCAATTCAGGAGGAAGGTTAGTTATAGGCTCTTTAACATAATATCACGCTAAGACATTTAGAAGCTAAGCACAAAAATAAAAAGTCAGAAAGAACGCTAAACGAAAAGGAAGTAAAAGCGCGTGGGCGATAGGATACGACGCGGGAGTCAACATTTCACGCGGACGAAGTGGCAGAGAGAAGCTAGTTTTCTATAATAATAATGAAACCAACGGCTCATGAACGCGGTACAGATGTGCTGATCGCGCTTAGTAACGTCGGTGAAATCCGCCCTAAGTGAAAACCCGGCTTTCCTCCACCTTATTTATTGGTTTTGCTGTTTGGAGTTCCAATGTGTTTACTTAGTTCTTGTTAGAGACTTATTAGTCCGACCTCTGTTGAAGTTTGTAGGTAGGTAATACTAAAACGTGCCAAGTTCGTGTCGGCCCACGCTTTAGGTTTTTACTGTTCGTAGGCACTATTATTGTTTAATTTAAACAAAGATATAACAATGTCAGGTCGAAATCACATTCAGGAAGGAAAATACATATTATGACTAGCAGCGCCCCGCGGTTTCACCCGGGTAAGTGTCGATCCCGTAGGAATATCGGGATAAAAACTATCCTATGTCCTTCCCCGGGATGTAATCTATATATCTACCAAATTTTATCGAAATCCGTTCAGTGGATTAGGCGTGAAAAGGTAACATACAGACCGGAAGAGTTACTTTCGAATTTATAATATTAGTATGGATGTAGGTACATTTTGAACAGTATGTGTGCTTTTATAATTTGACGATATTATTGTGGACGTCCACGTCTAGTTCACGGCATCGCGATAACACAGGAAGGTAAAATATATGGAAATTTATGAAGACGCTTTTTTCCGTCCAAGATATGTCTTAAACGTACATATTTCCATACATTTTATGGATGTCCATGATAATATCGTCACTCGTTACGTTTGAAATAATAAAAGCGCACAATGGATAGACATAATCCATTACAAAACTCCTTATACTGTTACAAAAGTTAAAAAAAAACTGGGCGAATATAGAGATACTGCGCAGTACAAAAATACAGTGGGTGGTTAAAACGTTTACGTTGTTAGTGTTTTTTCATGATTTTAGTTTAATCTAGCTTCTTAGCCGTCAGACCAAATTGTTTTAATAAGCGGCAGAGCATGGTTATTTAGGTTTGCTCCATTTTCTACTTTTATTAGGGTTCCGTATCAAAATGGTAAAACGGAACCCTTATAGTGAGACTCAGTCTGTCTGTCTGTCCGTCTGTCACAGCTGGATATCTCAAGAACTACTAATGCTATCAACTTGAAATTTGGAATAGTTTTGGATGACGTTTGCCCAACTATTTTGCAAATAAGAAAGAAATAAAAAAGATATATATATATTTTTGCAACAGGGACTGAAAGGGGGTCTGAAAGATTCCAAGTGGGGCTACTAGGGCATGTGGGGTATCATATAAAGGAGCGCAGTTTGCACATAATCCAGCATTTTTTCTTTTTTTTAGGCCGCATAGTTTTCGACTTTTGATGAAAAAAAATACCGTCTCTCCCCCCTTTTTTTTTTTCAGGATGGGAAATCATCAAATTTAATGACCCGCTCTGGGTGGAGCGGAAGGGAGTGTCAGACTCTTACTGACTAAAACCCACCCAAGTTTGCAAAGAGAAAAATCTGAAATAATTCTATGTGATAGAAGCTTATGTATAGATTTACAGAAAAAATAAAACGATGTCTATAAATAGCACACTTTTTCAGAAATTATCAACAAAAGTAGTTCCACTATCGGCCAAGAGGGTATCGTATTACCTAGTAACTGGGTTGTGGAGGTCAGATAGGCAATCGCTTTATGTAATATACTGGTATTCAGCTGCATCTGGTAAGACTAGAAGCCAACCCCCAGCGTAGTTGGGAAAAGGCTAGGCAGATTGATTTATTATGTACTAACTAAGCTTTGGAAGGCTTGAGTCCCATCAGAGTGGTGGTGGTGGTGGTGATGGTGGTGGTGGTGATGGTGGTGGTGGTGGTGGTGATAGTGGTGGTGGTGGCGGTGGTGGTGATAGTGGTGGTGGTGGCGGTGGTGGCGGTGGTGGTGGTGGTGGTTGGTGGTGGCTGATTTTGTAAGGCTACAATACTTAATTATTTAGTTTCAGACTAGGGAATAAACCATTCACTACTATATTTTTTTGTATCTGACTTTTATGTCTAGGTTATTAATTTGTGTACTGAAATCCACAGGCACGTTCCAACTAACTTTGTCTTGCTAAAAATAGATCTTTTTCGATCTATTCTGTGGATCGAGTCTGTGTGAAAAATCTGTGGGGCAAAGAGCGTAATTAATTAATTGTATTTTTAGAACCATCTTAAAGAAATTTACACAATTCCGCAAAAAAAAAAATTGCGCAGTCTGCGCAATTTCTTCTGCTTGGCATTTATAGTTTTCATTTTACTAGAACGAACGAATTTTATTTTTCCGCGCTTTTATGTTATTATGTTAATGTGATTGCTTCTATTGCTCTTTATTTTTAAAACTATAGGTAGGTGAGAGCACTGGTGGCGCAGTGGTAACGACCGCGACTTACGAGTTGTTGTTGTGGTTCAACACCCAAGCAGACACTTTGTGTAAATTATTTCATCACAACTGCTTTCAAAACGGTGCAGGAAAACATCGAGAGGAAACCGGCATGTCCTAGAACCAAAAATTCGAAGATATGTGACATCCGCCATCCCGCACTGGGCCCGCGTGAAGGATTGCCCACTCCCTCTCACAGAGAGGAGGCTTGTGTCCCAGCAGTGGGAATATTATAGGCTGATTATCTAAGGCAGATACTATAATTATATTGCCCTCGTATTACAGATATCTAAATCTGTATTTAATGATGTAACGCCGGTCAAAAATGTACCTATAGAGCAACAAACGAGCTTCTTCG
Source organism: Luperina testacea (assembly GCA_927399505.1). NCBI lineage: Eukaryota > Metazoa > Arthropoda > Insecta > Lepidoptera > Noctuidae > Luperina > Luperina testacea. Next base: position 6,285,997 of record OV656768.1, on the reverse strand, counting down.
TGTTGCTGGTACGACTGTATTTTAAATCTTGTTTTCCCAAAACTGCCACTTCCACGGCGTTGTCGGTGGCAGCGCAAAAGTCACTTTGACTGCATGTTTTGGGACACAGAGGGCAGGATACTCTTAGGGGGCAGAGGGCAGTAGGCTCTCAAGTCCGGCCCTGGTTCAAGCCATGGTCCGGGGCGAGAGGAAGTGGGGGCAGTCGCCTCCTTCTGCGAAGCAGTCATGCTAGCGAAGTAGGCGGCGGGACGGCTGGGGGAGAAAGGCTTCCGTCCCAGCCGCCACGGGAGACGCTCCGGGCGTCGGGAGCCGCGCAACGACTCCCGGCCACCGTAGGCGCGGGCCTGCGGGCGGAGAGTAATGGGTAGCTCACCGTCCGATCAGGACCAGGCCTGTGCCGGACGGCTCGTACGAGTTCCACGCGTGCCTCAAAGAGATGTCAGCAGCAATTGAAGGGGCCCGTCAGGGCCAAAGCCTGCCGGGTCAGCGGGATTGTCCGAAAGTGTTACCACTGGCCCGGAACATAAAGGGCTAAGGAAGGAACATGGGTGGGTTTGAGTCAGTAAGAGTCTGACATTCCCTTCCGCTCCACCCAGAGCGGGAGGGGTCATTTGATGATTCCCCAACCTGAAAAAAAAAACAGGGCAGGATAGGAGATGGAGCATAGTTTGTGACATAGTTCCGCAATCACACCCTTCTGCCGTAACAAACATAGTATTACCATTTCTTTCTTAATAACATCAAAAAAAAAAAACTTTATTTACTTTGTAGTCTAGTAGTCCTGTACCATTTATTTACCCAGCCAAAAAATACTTGGAACAAAATGAGCAATACTTTGATCAAACGTTATGTAGGGACAAAAGGGCTGACGCGTCTACTTGAAAATATTGTCTACGGCAATGTCAAATGGTGCGTCAAACATTCAAAATGATCGCTGACTCAGATATCCATTGAGGGGTGACATAGTGTATGAAATATTTCTTTATATAACGTCACGATGTTTACAAACAGAATTTTATATGAATAAAAAGAAAAAGTAAAGTTCCCGAATGTTTTAGTCATTGATTTTCGCCTTTTAAAATTCTTTATTTACTTTTATGACCGCAATGCGTATGACAGTCCCATCGTATCCTAAATACATACTGCTACGGATTACATTTGGGTCGTGAACCAGAACAGACTCTTCACCATTTGGTTGAGACAGAAATTTATGGAATGTGCGCATATCAAGTTTTCGCCTTATTCATCCGTTGAGATAAGTGGCTATTGAGAAAAATGTTGCCAGCGGAAAATATCGTGTGAATAGGTAGAGACCTGAGCCCTTTTCGCCTTTCAGTCTTTACACAACACTGTTATCACGGTGCTAACACTACAAGACCTGTTTATTTTAGATTTACATAATATTCAACTCCTGTAAGCCTTAGAAAACACGACTTAGTCGACAACCTTACACTGTTAGGTACTAACTAATTAGAGTGCCTAAATTATCTAGGTCACGCCAAAAACGACACCAAAACTACTTGTACCCAGCCGAAAATGGCACATTGAGTTATAGTAAGAGATTTACCATTTTACCCCACAGGCTTATGCCTGAGTGGTCAATCTCTTTCTGAAATTCAATAAAATAAATAATAATAATTTTATGCTGGCCGCGCTGAGATGGGTCTCGCGCGATACGCGAATGCGCGTGTCACTTGTTTAAATGATTGAGAAGTCAATGACCATTCGCGCCAGTTTGACCACCTTCATACAAGGCCGTTGAAGCAAAATGTTACAAAATATTGAAAAACGTTTTAAAAGAGTTAACTATAAAGTTTCTTGCTCACTCTTCTCTATTCGAAACTACCTTTAAGAAGGGGCGCCTAGGAAAAGGGGGGGATTCTAGAATCAATTCTATTTTTTTGTTAGTTTTGACGTCCAAAATTGCCTTTTGATGAATTTGAAATAAATGATTTGACTTTATAACACTTGGAGTTAAGAAATTTCGTCCCGCATCCCGCTCGGAATCCGCTTCAGTTTGGCCAGAGTTTAAGTGACAGCGACGGCGTTCTATTAAGCCGAACTTTTTCTAAAACTCGATGGGCCATATAAACAGCCTCGTACTGTACTTGTCCACATCACAAAGCGAAACCTTAAAATAAACGAGCCATTTCACAAAAAAGACTATTTAACTTTTATTACTGACCACAAACTTTAAAAGTTGACTGAAGTCGAGACACAAATTTTAAAGCGAAACGAATTAATGATGGACATTACATAATACAGCGTTGTGAGTGAAAAGCCTGGTAATGGTGGGACAGCGAAAATTCTCTCTATTCAGACTTCCAGAGGCGACCCCGCCAAATAAATTGTTACGATTTTTCTTTGACGCCTCTAGAATGTTTCTTTATACTGCGGTCTGAGTTAAGAGAGATTTCAAAGGAGGGAGCGTTTTTAATTATGTTGTTGTTGTATGGAAAGAGTTTGAGCTGAATAGATTAACTCTCATTGCTGATTGTGCTCGGAGGTGGAGTTTAACAGGCTGATAAAACAAAAACTTGGATATAAATGCTGAACTAGAAAATAAATCACGTTGCTCACTCACTCACCTGGGGCACTTTTAATAATACGGGCGAAAAGGTAACGCGTGGTCGATTGGTATATATTTGCACCAATTTAATAAACATGAATACTACTTTACTGATTTAAATGGAGTCGTAATTTCACCGAAAATGATTACAACTATATTTATTTTCGGTGAAATTACGACTCAACAAACAGAAAAGAAATTAATGAGTGACTTATACGTACTTAGGTAGGTACCTAATTCAATGTTTCGAATTAGGCAGATCTCACACTACCACGCGCCTCGCTCCGGTGCGCGGGACACGCACCCCCCGCGCGTGATTTCTACGAACAAATTCAATAGAAACGCGCAATTGAATCCGTTTCCCACGCCCCGTCGCGTAGCGCGTTGTAGTTTGAAAAACACCTTATGCATATTTCTGTATTCATAATTAAAAAACTAATGCAACGAGTTCGCTGGTTGCTCGTACCATGGAGTAAGATTTATTTTCACGCTAGTTTTTGCTTGCGTCTTTACTCGCTCGGAATGCCAAGAGAAGCAATTTTGACTTTGCGATATAGCAATACAATGTCGGCAGTTTTTTTTTTCTAAATACATATATATGTATATGACATACATACACACAATATAAATTCATTTCGTATAAAAATGTTTTTCGTTTTACTTTAAAAAATATTACTCTGATGTTGAACTTGTGAAACTATGTAATGTAGGTACAGACGCCAGCACATCAAGCTACCACAATCTGTCAAATTTCTTTAATAGATTTTCAACTTTATCGCTAAAGCATAAGGTTCAAAGTTGATTGGGAAAATGTTACAGTTTTGGGTAGTTTGATGTACTGGCGTCTGTACATCGATCGGCAATTTTGTTGCTAGCAAAAATATCTTATGCCAAATGATTGAGTAGCTACACACGTAGCTTTTATATGGGTACTTTTCATTTTGTAAGACATTCCGCGGACTTTAAAAAACGTATAGGTATATGTTATAAAAATAAGGTTGGTCGAAGTATATTTATTCAAATAGAATTAGACTCGATTTATTTCCAAAAAAAAATAGACTGGCACGTATTCATGTAAATTGCTTAAAAATAAAAATGTAACATTGGAATAATAGTTACTCGATGGTTATTTCAGTTTGATGAATTTCGTTATTCCCTGCTTAGTCAATATATTTTTCCATATGTATTTTTTTAGTTGTGTAAATGATCTGTATGAAATTGTACATGCAAAAGGCTTATTTTTATAAGGATTTATGAGTATTTTCATACAGTATTTTTTTAAACGAATTGTAAAAAAAAACTACTCTGAACCTGAATTGGTAAATGGACTGCAGGCATGGGTGGTTTCTTTATATAAAAAATATTTGTGTTTTGTGTTGAAATAAAATTACTCAATCTATCTCACAAAGTGCTTTCTCTTGCTTTTTTTTTATACAACATAATCGCGTCGAAAATGCCTGGAGGAGCTACTGGTCCACGAAGGCGTTAATGAAGGGCGTCCTTCCTATCTCACTAAACCGCTAGCTCGTCGACACGTGTATCCTGTCTTTTTTTTTTGTTTCCGGGGTTGAAAATCCTCATAGATGTCCGCCGCCCTAGAGTGGGCGGCGGGGTCTGTCAGGCTCTTACTGATTTAAAACCACCCCGATGTTCCATCTCACACCTACGCCGGGGGTCGCGGGAACGTACGATCTTTCCAAACCCCCGCTTGGATTTGTATCCTGCCTATCCTAACCTATAGCGCTCAGACTTGGTCTTTAACCTAGGCTCAGAAGTACAAACTCAAGGTTTGTCAAAGAGCGATGGAACGTAGCATCTTAAAAATCGAACTCGTCGACCAAATTCGCAACGCCATAATATGCTACAAGACAGGTATCGCAGATGTTGGCGATAAGTCTCCAAGGCTGAATTGGGACTGGGCGGGTCACACCTATAGGATGCATCCAGACTGATGGGCCAGGATCATCACACAATGGGTGCCTGAAGATGGACGTCGATGGGCACCGAGGCAGGCCTAAGAAACGCTGGCGTGACGATTTGGACTCGTTCTTAACCTATTGGACGGAGAAGGCTCAGTACATATGTATGTACCTATATAAACGTTACTACAAAAACAAATAACTAAAGTGCACCTAACATCTGGGAAATATGGAAGGATTGGAAAGGTCTTTGACTTCGCAAGCGGCTTATTGATGGCTTTAATCAGGCGTTGTCGAATAAATGGCTATGTCAATAAGGATTTATCAACTTTATGGGCATTACGGGAAAGAAAATAGTATTTTCGGCGTTCGAGGGAAGGTTTGTGTTTTTATATGGCGTGGAAGATAGTTATGAAAGGGTTTTTGATGGTTTGTTTAAGCTTATTTAGGGTTGCGCGCAATCTACGCTGCTCAAAGTAAGTCGCCAATGTTTAATTCATAGCTACTGAAAGTTTTAAAGTTTCAGTAAACTCTTTAAGAAACACAATAAAGGCACCGCTCGTTGCGCGACTTGCGGTGCCTTTATGTCGCGCGCGATTTTATCGCGTATCGCGCCTATTTGAAGGAGCCTTAACAGACCGACAGACAGACACACTTTCGCATTTATAATATTAGTATGGATAAATATTTATTTCTCAATTTTCTTTATTGCACCTACCACTGTTTGTCTCTGCATCACGCAAAGGACTGGCAGAAAATGTTTATGACATTCCGCCTCTGTACGTTTATGTGCTTAAACTATTAAATAAATAAACGCAGAAATAAATGCCAAGAACACCTTATCTCCACTCAAGCTAAATCAATCTTCAAGGCTTTCGTGGAATTATCTCCTGATAATCTCCATAAGTGTTGCCAGTACCCAAAGACCGAAAGAGGATTTGTTTGACAAGAATAATACTTAACTCGTTTTTCTTTTGGGTTTGTGTAATATACTCACCTAAGTATGTTTTAACCCTACAGCTAAATATCAGATATTAGATTACCAGAATAAAATTATTATACGATATGACAGACTTCTCATAAATAATCGCGAAGAAATATTCAGTTGTCTCATACAAAACTTCCATACCTAATCGACCGAACCCCGTGGCGTTCAGTAGTTTCTGCCTGCACCCATAGAAAAAAGGCGTGAGTTTATGTATGTCATCATCTGCCTAGTCTTTTCCCAACCATGTTGGGGTCGGCTTCCACTCTAACCGGATGCAGCTGTATACCAGTATTTTACATGGAGCGACTGCCTATCTGACCTCCACAACCCAGTTACTGGGTAATACGATACCCCTTGGTAAGACTGGTTGTCAGACTTTCGGGCTTCTGACTACCCGTAACGACGCGTGAGTTTATGTATGTATGATAATGATAAAGATGTTACGGCTAATAGCCGAAGTGCGGCTACACCTAATTTTAACCAAACCTAACCTCGGGGTGTCCTTCGCTCGCTCTTGCATCAAACGTCGCCTATCGATCGACCGCAACCATGCAACCGATGTCACTCGAAGTACATACGAATCGCATGTGGCCGGCTGCACCTAGTTGTACCCGGCTAAAACTAGATGGAGCCGCACTTCAATTTATATTCCGTTATTAACTCCACCAAAAATGAAAATCAATTACGAATATTGATATAAATAACATCAACATTAACAATCACATTTTAATACGTTCGTGATAATATTTTAATTACTCACTGTGCAGTAAACAACAAAACGAGTTAATATCGGATTTATTTGTGTGTCTGTTGTGTTGCTTTGAAACGTGACCATCTCTGATGCGGTCGGGCGAATCTGAATATCTGATTTAATACTTTGGTTGTGATCGCTAAATAAGGGTTACACAAGGTACACACTACTTATCTACTGCTCAGTTACAACGAATTTGTAGGAATGTCTAAGCATATATAAAAATAACATTTACATATAAGTCTATCAGTTTGTAGAAAACTTATTCTTTGTTCATGAAAGATGCGACCAGGCAGAAGCGAGAAACCGTAAACTATACCATTGTCTCAGATAGGTGATCCTGACGGCCATACCCGGGTCTTTGGCATAACGTGAGAAGAAAGAAAACCACGTGGCTAAGTTACGTAGCATGGGTTTAGACTTAGTCATGTTCGTCTCTATCTTGCATTTGTAGTTTGTCAGTTGTGCGACAGTGACAGGAATAATGCTGACCCAAAGTACGTATTAAGTAGCGTAGATTTCGACCTTAAAGTTTGACGCAACCCTTCATTTCATCCCAAAGGCTTTAATTTAATTTCAAATTTGCCCTACGAGAAAAAAAAGGGGCAACATTTTTCATCAAGTTCAAGGTTTGAAACACCAAAGTTAGCATAGTTTAAATGCTAATTTGACGCGGCATTAGAACCTTCTCGTTCTACTTAATCTTCGTTAGTGGGGCACAAACTTCATAATTAACTAATTAAACGTCTTTTATAAAAGAGGAACAGATTAGGACCGTGGCTTTCACGAGTTATTTGATGAGAATGATACTTTTGATACTTACTTACTGACTTTTTTACTTTTGATATAATGTACTATATAATTATGTACAGGATGAAATTGAAAACGTTGTGCCTACTCGAAATAGGAGGTGCACTGTTAAATTTATTCAATTACATTTGTTTTTTTTTCATTTGTTCAGTTTAATTTTTTCCTTACGCAAAATACACACATTGACGTAGAGTTGCGGACACCAGCCCGTAAAACCTACATAATTATTATAAATTGTCATTTAACTAATCTAAATTCCTGAAAAAAATCGTGTAATTATCGTCTTAGATAGTGCCAATTAAGTTATTAGGCCTTTAAGTGAACACGAATTTTCGGCATTTCAGTAAAAAAACAAAAACATAATACGAGTATCGTTTCAGTAAAAAAAAAAACATAATAGGTATATCAAAACCAAGAAAATTAATGTATCAATTTTAGCTCGCGAACGATAAGCAATCCATTCATCGTAGAGGTCGCAACATGAAGCAAGTTGGCAACGCGTTGAACTAGCGGTCATTTACCTTTTGACCGTTTCTATGAAAAAAAGGCGCGCGACGACGTTGCCAAATCGCTTGCCTAAGCGCACGTAAAGAGAAAACCCATTTGTAATAAAATAAAAAAAATCGTATGTGCATCCCTTTCCTGAATGACGTACATTAAATTTTCTTTTTAACACATTGAATTAGATATTTTAATGTGGCGCACCTATTCAATTTGATCTTGTATACACCGTGTTCTATAAACTTTGGCAAACGCTTCTATAGCTTTTACGAATCAAATCTCAGAATAGAAGTAGTACTTAAAAAGGCTTCGTTACAAAGATATTTGTATTTTCATTTAATTAAATTTAATTGAGCTATGCAGTAGGAAAGGGTCTTTTGACAAGTTTCAGTCCACCAAATCTTATGAATGAAAATACGACGTTACCAATTCGGATAAAGAGGCATGCATATCGGGTGATTTACGTCAAGGTATTAAGTTTGTATGAAAATTAACAAAAAAATAAAAAATAAGAATTCAGTAATGTGTCCATAATGAAAAATTGTTATTTCCATGGTCGGAATATCTGGTCGATGTTTATGTATATCGTACAGAACACGGTGTATACGCCAAGATTATCTAAGTGTATATAATATTATATATTACTGACGCAGGTTTATAGTTACTGGTTCACTTAAATTGATTAAGTAGGTGAGTGGTGTAACTACTTGAAGTGAAGGGTGTGAGATATTGTACCTATAAGTATAGTAGGTACAGTCACGAACATATATACCTTGCAGTTAGGCAAGATTCAAAAGCGATTTTCTCCAAAAGTATTGATAGAGATTTTGTGGTATTACGAGCATATTACTTTCAAAACTATACTATTATTAAAATAGATCTATTCACGAGAAAATCGCTTTTGAATGTTGCGTAAGTGTAAGATGTTAATGTTTGTGACTGTACCAATAGGTAGTTTTCGTTGCCTTAGGTTAGTGAGAATGACCCTAAAACTGATTGGTCGTTTACTACAGTAGACAGGTTTTGTTCGGAAACTTCAATGTTGCCATTGAAAGTTAGGTAGATATGAGTTACAATGTTTTCGTGCTGTAGAACAGTTGTATGTATGGTTCCAAACGAGGTATGAAACCAGGGTCGTCGGGTATAGTTGAAGTTTAGTAAGAAACCGATGGATGTTTTCGAATAAAATTTAATTTAATTAATAGAAAACAAACAGTTGATTTATGAAATAAAATTTCATTCAAAAATATTAATTGGTTTCTTACTAAACTTCAACTATACTCGACGACCCTGGTTACTTATCTCTTTTGGTGACTGTACCTATGAGACAGCAAAATTATATTAAAATAAATGATTTTCACGTTGAATGAATTTGCAGTGGTAGCCTAGTCGTATCGGCCCCGACTTGCGTGTTCGAACCGAGGCAGGCACTTTACTTTATGAAATTATTTTTCATCACCACTGCTCTCAAAACGGTGAAGGAAAACAACGTGAGGAAACCGTTATGTCCGAGAACCTAAAATTCGAAGACATGTGACATCCACCAACCTGCACTGGGCCGGCGTGGTAGATTACGGCCCACTCCCTCTCACAGAGAGGAGGCCGGTGTCCCAGCAGTGGGAACGTTATAGGCTGATAATGCTATGTTGAATTTTTGGGGTTACAGATACAAATAATTGTATCTGTAACCCCAAAAATTCAATGAGCAGCAAAACTGATCCACACAAGTAGATCAGTTTTGCTGCTCATTGAATTATGTCTTGGACTTCGCGAACACCGATAATACAGTACCCGGCGATAAATATTGCACATCGACCTTTACCTTTTTTGTATTTTATACAAAGAATAAAAATAATTATCAAAAGAAGCAAATCATAATTGTTTTAACAGCTCCTAATAGATACCAGACTCTTTATATTTCGTGCGACAGAGATAACGCTCTACGAAGCCGAAATTAGCAGATTGTCTCTTTCCAAAGGTCGATGTGCAGTATTTATCGCCGGGTACTGTAAAAGTAATAACGATTATACTTAGTCCGATTATACATAACTTGTTTTACTTTTAAAATTTCAGAATAAAACATCGTTGTCATGGTTATAATCCTTGATCTGAAGATAAATATCCAATCAATAGTTGCTCGTTTTTATCTCCCAATTATTTATTAATCCTTCTCAGAGATCGTTCGACAGTTTGGTAAGCGTAGAGAGGATGATATCAAGGTGAAAATAACGCCTGAAAGTGGCACTCGACCCAAAACGAAACGACTGCACTTAAGATGAGCTCGGGTTTCAGGAATCCATTCGTGAACGGAAAACATGTAAATTTCCAATAGTCGTGACAACTTTTCATTTTGACGAGTTGATAGCCCTTTCGAATTTTCGGGTCGATGGCCTGAAGTTCGAGCATGCATAAAAAATGCTCCATTATATATTTGCCTTGGGTTCGCGTTTTCCCGGAATATTAGGACCTTCATTTGTGTCGAGGGTTATGACGCCGGGTTACCCGGCGACGGAAGCTCTAGATGTATCAATTAGAAACTGTTAATTTTCTCGTGAATTGTGTATTTTTGTCTATTTTTTTGGTTTAATAGTCTTTCTGTTGTAGTCTATTTTCATATATGAGTTTATCTTAGAAATCGTAGCATTTTTCTTGCTTATATCTCCATAATCATAATATGTTTCTTCCTTACGGGACTCGAGAAGCCACTCGCTCTTCCACTACTGCGCTTATGAATTCTAGAAGCTTCGAAATAAACTTTAACCGCAAACTCGTGAGCAAATGTATCATAATCTGAATAAACCACATCACCGTGAGTACATCGAGTCGGACGCAGACTGCGGTCAGACTCAAACTTATCTAATTCAATGAAAAGATAACTATGAAGGAGCAACTTTACTTGCGATTCTTTGACTTTCAGTGGAGTTTGCATTACGAAAGCGGTTCTGAAACTTGCTAGACTCCTGAAAACTTGACCATTAGGTACTAATCCTGCTGAAGCTAATATCAACATCATATCGTTCAACATTTAAAACTGTGTGTTTATGATTGGAATTCAGTTTAGAAAGCAGCAAACATATAGCGCTACAAGATTCTTTTGGCGCGTGGCCAAAATCGGAACTAACGCCGCCATCTTGTTTTTTCAATACATTTCACAAAACAATTGCACAAATGATTACCAACAGCGCCCCCCTGTCAACATCATTAAAGCACCAAAAGATCCTTAGCAGTGTAGATCCTCCTCCTCCTTGTGTAGTGTACTCCTGAATGAAAAGGTGCTCTATCCCTGCGTAGAGACATTAAAAACACTTTATGAAAAAAAAATCACGTCACTATTTTCATACGTAACGCACTTTAATATTGCTACCTCATATTTACATACACTCAACATATTAATTGTAGCGACCTATAAACTAACATCTGTTATCAGATGACCTACATTAAAAGTTCGTGTCACCCCTAACTACCGGTTAATTGGATCTATGACCCGAAATTTTTCGGTTTTGCAACTCATTTCCATCTGATTTAATAAGTTGGTCGAACAAAAAGCCTTGTGTGGTGTGGTGGCACTCCTATTTTCCTGCAAATCCCACTAGTTTGAGAATTTGCATATAACTAAATAAGAAGTTTGCGCGTTGCCAGTTTTCTCGTGTGTGCTCGATAATATTTCTGGGGATTTTATCGTGACGTCGAATGTCGAGGGATTTTCAGCGTACGAGTATGTTTTAATATAATGGAGACGATATGCGGTTTGAATTTATTAATCTGCTTCGTTTATTTGATAACTTGGAGTAGAGATTTAGTTTTAGAGTTTCGTTTTATAATCTAATTTTGTACTTTGGTAAGTAGTTTTGCTTTTTATCGGAATTTACTGATGTTTGTTTGTTACGTATGATTAAAATATGTATATAGTTGTCTTAAATCACCTGACCCTGCATTTGTTATTGCGTGACTATAATTTCATTTAGATTTCTGTTACTTTTAAGAATGGTCTCTATTTACTGTTGATGTCTACGAGGTGCACAAACGATCTTAGCTTAGGGACTCGTTTATACAGAACAGGCAAAGTTCCCGCGAAATACACGGGTACATAATATCATTTCACACGTATACTGGAATTTACAAGGCGCCTCAAGGATTTCTGGAATCGTGCGCAGTTATGTAAGCGGATCGCGTGCATACGGAAGGAATGTATTGGCTCACTGTTCCGACAGTTCGCGCGGAAATTAGCCCGCATGGTCAAGACGAAGGCCAAAAGGAGCTTGCTCTTGACCAAGCGGGCGAATTTCCAAAGAAGAAAAAACTTGGGTGTATTAAGATACACCCACGTTTTTTTCGCATGAAAAACGACGGATTATTTGCCGTGTGTAGGCAAGGTTGTCAGTATTGTATGGATCACTATGGAAACTTGTTGATGGTCACGTTTTTCCTACGGCGCGGTTTATACGCCGTACCGTAAACAAACCGTGCCATGTACAGACGCCAGCACATCAAGCTACCCGAAACTGTCAAATTTTCCCAATCAACTTTGAACCTTATACTTTAGCGATAAAGTTGAAAATCTATTAAAGAAATTTGACAGATTGTAGTAGCTTAATGTGCTGGCGTCTGCACAAAGGGCTTAAAGGTACAGTCCGTTCACAGTCATTTTCCTCTGACAACAGCAACCTTATTGTAACGAGAATAAAGGTCATTGTGTCACACATGGGTGTATGGGATAGCGATGTAAAATCAAGGGTAAAAGGCTTACCAAGTTTGAAAAATATTAGAGTGTCAAGACAACATGCTGAAATATAAAATTAAAATTACAAAAACCCATACAGTTTTGACACCAAAAAATTTGGAGTCTTATCGTTCTCTTTATTTCCCAAATGAATATAGAAATTACAAATGACCGCTTAATACATACAAAACCAAGATCTATGCGATAGAATTCATTAGTCAGAATTTGGAGTATTTTCTTAGATTTACTTTACTGCTAAGTTGGATTTATTCCTCGAAATTCTATTCGGTACTGTTAAACCATTAGCAATATTTATGAGCTCGGAACCAAATGTATTTCTACGTTGCATTTGGCTAATTTAATTTTCAAGAAATTTTCCCTTTGATAGTTCATTGAAAAGAACGTAAAGTTCTTAGAAGAACGACCAATTTTAATTGTACAGGCTGACTGGTAATTTCATGTATTCCTTTTAGGATGTGATAGTGCAAAAATTAAGCACCACTTAAACCGTATGCGAAAATTCATGGAATTCGAATAAACAAAATTTTTATCTATTTTTGAAAATTTCCCCAAATTTGTCACTAAATATCACTTTTCTCTTAACTCTCGAATTGAATGGCCTTCGTTGCTATTCCATTGGATACCTGATACTTTAACAAATATTTCGATGTATTGTTCTAAAACATCAAACAGATAAAAGTTAAATGTTATTAACCATTTCTAAAAATCATCTACATACATGAACTTTGACATGAGTTATCTCAAAACTTTACTATGGCATTAGGCGTACAAATTACGGGGAATACATTTTAATTTAATCAACTATGTAATGACGTACGAATATAAAAAAAAAACCCAAAAACTGAAGAAGTTTCAAACATTAACCCTTTGATTGACTAATGAGCAGACACAATAGAAGTTAATTGTACTTAAGTCGCACTGTGTAACATAAGACATTCGAGAGGAAACATTAAGAGTTTGCACGTGTAGTTTAAAATCACGAGAACTAAGTGATGAGAGATTAGCCCATCGACTGTGAGTCTAACTACTCAAAACTGGTGTCTCAACATGCAAACTGGTCGCGACGACCTGGCTACATAACGTATGAAGCGTTGTTGGGTGGTACAAAGGAAACGTAAACCAGTTAATTAAATTGATTACAACTCAATTTGTAAATATTTTAACAATTTGCAAATTCGACCTTTCTCAGCATTAACGACTGTTTCAGCTCTAATTTTTTTTTAATATTCTTATTTCGTTATATAGCTGATGACGTCACGTATCGCAATTCTGCGCCCACAATAAATATATCTGACACTATATCTAATCACGATTTTAGGTAGAGGATCCGACATAGTAATATATGCGATGAAAGGAGTAAAGTCTCACATTCACATAAATCCGTGTAAACTACCTTACTTTTGATGTCAGAACAGGGACTAAAAATGAAAGAAAAATACGGAAGAGTTTCGACTATTTATCTACTTATGCAAATGGTGCGAACTGGAGGCAGACTGCTTTCATTGGCGTTTCTTTATGTTTGTAATGCTGCAGTGTTTTAACTGGCTACGTGTGTCTGTGTACATTCATAATTGCTCTTTTTTTATTTATTCATTGCGTAAGATAATTATGGGTTTTATGCACTGATTTTTATGATATTTGGTATGAATTAATGATTTCTTTCTAAGTACAAATAATTTGGGCCAAGTAATTTTTGAAAGTCAAATTAGTTTTCTTTTTAAAAGGCAAATTCTCACTTCTCAGGGGTGTCTGCTAGCAAACACTAGAATTAGCTTTAAAACCAAACTAGAAGATTGCTTTACTTAGCGCAGCAAGCGTGATATTTGCGGCGGTCTCGAAATCACGTACCTACCACGTGATCTTTGTAGATAACAATCTTACATTGTCGAAGTCAAAATCAAATCATTTATTTCAAATAAGCACATTAAAGGCACTTTTGAACGTCAAAACTTACAGTAAAATTGAATTGATTCTAGTCGCCCCTTCCAAAAGGTAGTGTTCGTATGGAGAAGAACGGGCAAGAAACTCCACCGTTACTCTTTTAAAATGTTTTACAAGGTTTTGGATAGATAATATAATTATACCTATGCGAAGACTATGCACCTAGAATAATATTATATTAGTCTACCATAAAAAGTAATAGAATTAAAAATGAAGCAATGACAGGTAAATCAATTATGTGATATATACATGGTGCTCACATATTTTCAAATTATTTACAAATATTGTAAAAGAAGATGATTTTCCTAGAACTTTAACAAGTGTGTGAGCCTTCTTCAAACAAATGATAAAAAGAATTGGTACCTTAAACCAAATCAAACTATTCACAGCTGTTTTATTTCTCTTCCGATGGATTACTTCCCAATTCGTTTCCCGATTCAAACATGGCTGTGAACTCTGAATAAAACATTTTTACTAGGAACGCAGCAAGCAGCAAGTGACATTAGTTGAGAAAGTGTATGTGTTGAGCGACCGGAGTTGTATTGATGGTTGGCTACGAATTTACAATGCCAGGAAAATAACGCATTACTTAAAAAAATATGACGCACAAAAAACAATTTTTAGGGCAGATTTTTCAATAGTCTGATATTTTTTATCTGAGGAATATCCGCCCACCGGAGTCCGGCGTCAAGTAGCCTCTTGTGTTTCGTTGATGCGTGGGAGTTGGTGGGGCACGCTCGTTCCATCATAGACCTCATCCATCGTTTTCTATCAGGCGTGATCGAGGTCAAGAGCCATTCAATAGCAATAAAAAATCAAGGAATAAATTTTGCGGCTATGTATAACGTTGAGTGAGATCGACATTAAAATAATGATTTATTCCGGTCTGATCCCCTGAACCCCTCGAAACAGGGTCTGCGTCATAGAGGGCTGAGGGAAATGAGGGGTTGTTAGATGAAAGCACTGACTAAGTTCCGTCTCTCTTTGCTGATTTTTTTCAAGGTCCTGGCCAAAGCAAGCCAGACGTTAATATGGGTGCAGTAAAAGTCATACTGCTACGCGCTGTATTGCAGGGTTACAGCCTTAGCTGTGTGCTCTCAAATATCCTTTTCATAATATCATAACAATATGCATTGCTAGCAAAAGCTATCACTAGCCGAGTAGAATTTTTTTTTTTAATAATTTTTGAATTTTTCGATGTATCAACTAAAGCTTTAATATGAAAAAACTTCAATGTACAGAAAAATTAAAAGTTAATTTAAAAAAAAAAACTAAAACATTTTCGCTTTATGTTAAGCTGTTGTTTGTGAGTTATGCCTTTGTTGTTCCAAGGCTATAAGATCTCGTTTCGTTATATTTTGCGAGCTCCGTGTCGGGACGTAGTTTGTTTGGTGCTCTTGTTTGAACATATCGTGTAAAAAGGACTGAAACTGAACTAAAACAATCCGATGTGTCTAGATACTTATCGGGTGCTCTTTTGTCTATGAAAACTGGTGTTCGGTAGATAAGTTTGTTCTAAGTAGGTTTGTTTGAGACAAGATACGATAAAAGTTATCTAGTTTGTTATTTAGTTAGAAAATTATTAAGTTTGTAATCTTAAACATTTTCTATTGTATTTGTTTTAGATTCTATAATGGTACTTACCTACTTTTTAGATAAAAAAGGATACTTATTTATATATTTTGTTTGTTTGTTAATTTAATTAAAAAAATCGATCCAACTGATTTTTATTTGGACTTTTGGAACATCGGTGATGCTTTCATCACCGGAAGAAAAAACATTTTTTTTTGTAAATTTATCTTTATAAATTTACAAAAAAAAAAATGTTTTTTCTTTCACTCACAAACATCAACGCCTTTGTAAATAAATCTTCAGAAAACAAAAATATGAAAACAATACAAATCTACCAACATATACATTATTTACCGTTTATTAAACTTTCATAATATGTCTCCTTTGTTCTTGTCACGTGTGCGACCTTTCTTTAAACATCGAACATTGCTTCCCTTACATAATGCAACGGTCATTTGTTTCATTCCGACCTATCAGAGAGAGTTTTACTTTTATACTGAGTTTCATAATACCTAATATGTCATAAAACTTGTTAGGATAGCGTAGGATAATGTGAAATGCGGAATGCGGTTCCCGCGACCTCCGGCGTAGGTGTGAGATGGAACACCGGGGTGGTTTTTAGTCAGTAAGAGTCTGACAGACCCCGCCGCCCGCCCCAGGGCGGCGGACATCCATGAGGATTTTCCACCCCGGAAACAAAAAAGAAAAAGGATAATGCAAAAGAGGTTGCGAATGTCATATGTTGCAGTTCTCGCGGACCACCCATCAAGGCGAAAGTAGGTGCACAGGCGAAGTTTTTAGTGGTTGCAAGCCTCACATAACCACGTCGCCTCCCCGGACGGCACGGTATGTGTTAGGCATTTTCTTCGCCGAAAAAAAAAGGATAATGCAAAAGCAGGGGCTTGGACACGTGGACAAGACGGTTCAATTAAACGTGGATCACACACTACAACGCGCCCGCGACGGGGCGCAGATAACGAGCGATCCCGCGCGTGAATTTTTACATAAAAATCATTCGGATTTTTGAATTATTTAGGTCCGCCTAATGCGTAATGAAACTCGAAGCAATGTGCTAGGACTAAGACAGTATTCTAGGATAGTGCCTGCGTATATCATAATACAACAAACCCGTTGCTTGTTCAGAATGGGTCGCGATGACCAACGCTATTACTATGGACAGTAGCTTTATGGTCCTTTTAGCCGCAACGATAAAATTGTACGGACATATCATGTCCACAGAACACTAATACTCCTAGCGGAGAAGAACGTCATCTTCGTACAAAAATGTTGGTCTAAAAGTATGACTACTAGCGCCGCTAGTGAGACCCTTTGGCAACTTCAATATGGCGCGAAATTTGAAAGTGTTCTATAGTGATTTTAAATAATTTTAATTTCTTATTTTATCAGGAAGAGCTCGCTCTAAAACAAACTACTAATTCATATTATTAACGAGTTTTCGATAATAAAAGGAATCAGTAATTTATTTAGAACGTGCTCTTGTTACTTGAAGTTCAAAAACAGAATTAAATAAAAGCATAGTATAAAATGTATACAACTTTATTTATGAAGGAAACCATATCAGTACCTACACGACACTTGTTTATAAAATATTATTTATTTTGAGTATAGTACCAACGACGTAAACGATTGTTTATTAATGGTTGTTTTAACCATTTTGTCAAAACAAACTAAAGTACAAACAATAACTACATTTTTATCTATAATTTGTATGGTGTCTTTAAAAAGGGTATTCCATTATATTAAATTATTTAATACAATACAATCCAATTTATAACGAATCCATAAAATACAAAATTTACTTTAGTTAGCTGTATAAATTCCCCTGTTCTTTTTTTTTTTTTGTAACTGAATGTATATTTATAATGAGTGTGATTTCAAGTTTACAGTAGGCAGTACGAAATTCAGGGGATTAAAAAAATACACAATGAGAAAAATTTTAAGTTGGTAGACATACCTAGTTTAATTCAAAATTACGCGCCCCTCCAATATTTTTTGCATACACATTTCAATTGTTTGAATAGTAATTTTAAAGGAAGGGCGTGCAGTTTTAAATTAAACGATCTCTACATCCTGTGATGTATTCTTCCTGTTTCTCGTCACATAAACTTAATGAAATTAACATTTTTATTTAGAACTTTAAAGGATTTTTCTGGCTGTGTGATTATTGTCTTGTTAAATATGTATGAACGAGAATAAACATTTAATATAAATTAAGCATTTATATATTTCATCATAACATATGAATGGTTTTTGTTTCACAAATTTTCCCAGAAGCATAATTTGCAATAAACATGATAATTATTCATACTTTTTCAGTATTAGGTCGTGTTTTACAAGATCACTCAATTGAAAATTGTCCACTCTGACTGATCCATATAAATCTTTATAAATCTTAAACATGGCTTTGAAACGAATCGAAATTTTGTTTAGCAGCTTTCACAAATCCTTCACAATTAAATAAAATGCAAATTATAAACAATTAGGCAGTATATTCTTGGATACGCTTTATGGCTTTTTCAGTTGTCCAGATTGAAAGATCCAGTTAATGAGTTTTAACTTTCTTTGTTAAGGTTTCACAAATTTTATACCTTACCATGAAGTTTTCACAATTATTTCCTAAATCCTCTTATAATTTGGTTGGGATTGGAAGAGTTTTTCGAAAAGATCTCTCAATCCACACGTACATTCAAGAACTATATGTTATTAGGACACAAATAGAAAGAACAATACACAGCACGTTAAAAAATTATCATTTGTGTTTTAATATATTTATTTTCTTTTGTAGGCTAGCTTGCGCAGCACTTTCAACAAACATCCTGTTTTGTACATTACAGAATCTGTTAATGCTTATGTAAAATATTGCATTTATTATATTTGTTAAATTTTGTTCTTTATGTTCACTACACCTATCTAGAAAATCAAAATTAATATTTTTTTGCAGCAATTCTTTAATGCAATCTTTAACCCTCCTCTTATGTGCGTTTTTATTTAAAAAATCATACATGATTGTTGCACTTTTCTCTACACATTCAACCATTTTTATGTTGGCATATTTAAGACTTCGTTTGTCATGTTCATATTCTTTAAATATTGTGAACAAATGGCACACAGTATCCGTAGAGGAGGTTAATGATTGAAGGCACGATTCACAATTTGTCTCCAATCTCTTAATGATATAACCACAAACATAGGCACAAGCTTGCGTCTCGCCAGTATTTTCGTCCATTTGATCCATGGATAAACTGCAACAATCTGCCTCATCACTTACTGCTGATGGACGAGCCATATCAGGTTTAGAATTGTGGGTCAAAAATAAATTTAAGTTGTCAAGAATGACAGCATCATCGGTCTCACAATTTGCTGCTGAGCTTGGTGCCGACAAATTTGAAATGATTCCTGTTTTTAAAGCTGCAACAAATTGCGAGACTGTTGGGTTGCAATTAGACCCACAATTACTCCTGATACACCCAAAACAATTTTCCAAGGCATCTTGTTGCAGTCTCCTGGTGGATAAACTCCCAATTTCGGGATATTTTTCTTTTAAATTCTGCCATAATCTTTCCACTCCCGCCATGGTTTGGATCCATCCATCCAGCGAAGGTGCCCTCGACCTTGCACCAATAAACTGGCAGTTTTTAAAAAATAATTTCATTTCTTTGAAATATGCAAAATGAGGGCTCCGGTCTGAAATATTTCTCGAATATTTTTTGCCTCTTTTTAAACTTGGAGAGTCCGCATTTAAGCTGTCAAACAATTGGTCGATTTTGTTTAGCACGTTGACCGTAGCAAGTGCTTCTGTTGGCAGCTCTCCTGTAAAAATAGACACTTTTTTTTAGTGTTTATGTAAGTATATGTTATTTAAAAATAATGTAAAAGGGTTTTTAAGAACATCAAACATTTTAATTGTAATAAACAATTGACACAAGAAAAAAGAAAATGGCTCTGGGTGGTAGAATTGTAAAAAACTAAATAAGTATGAGATAATAAAATCATAGAACCCCTAAATTTTTAAACTTGAAGCCAAAAAGTTAAGTCCTAGCAGCAGGGAGACATTACTAGGCAGGAGGCGATTTTGAGCAGATTTTTGAATAAATGGATATTTTTTAACATATGATATCAACTCACCTTGGGTAATTTTTGCATACATTCCAGCAGACACTGTATGGCTCAAAACTTGCGCGGCTAATTTTACTTTCATTTTTTGTTTATTATTCGGATTTAAGTGGCTCTTCGTTAGGGCAGGCGCAAACACGAAAAATGGGTTGTTGTTATCCAATTCAAAAAATTCTTCTATATGATTCCACTTTGCGATATCTGAAAAAGACGTAATATTCATTATCTGCATTAGAAGTGGGTCAAAATCAATTCACTGGCTTTTTTTTCAATGTTACTAGTCAGCTAAATACATGTGTGTCAATTAAAAATGAGAATTTCTTAGTGGTAATACTCTCAGTAAAAGTATAAAATTTAAATATATTATTACCTGCAATTTGTTTTCCATTGCACTCAACATTAGTGCTGCATTTAATGTTGTATTTTAGAAATAAATTTCTAAAACATTTGAGAAGATGGGGCGTATCGTGTAGAGCAACAATTTCATGCTCCTCAAATTTAAAATATGGTTGTTCAATAGATGCCCCTAGTTGTGATAGTGCTCTTCTATTTACCCCATCCATATCACAAACAGTTGCAGCAATTGTGATGCCCGCATCAAAACAAGCGTGGAGGACCTGTAATAAGAAAATTAAGTTAGGTTAATAATATTTAGTAGGAAAATTCAATCATTTTTATATATATTGATATGTAGAGGACCTGTTTATAGTGTACATTTGTACAATGAGCAAACAAGTATGCAATGAATTTCACGCGCGTAGTAAATACACTTGTGCCATGCCTGGCTGCATGATGATCATTTTACAAAAAACATTGTATATATTTATTACCTACTTAGAAACAACCACCACGCAACACCATGGTAACTTTTGCACTATACAATTTTATCAGTTCCTGGCTATAGCTGACTAGAACTATGCTAAACATAGGGTCAAAAATAGAAAATGATTTTCAGTTAACTAAACAGTAAATACAATAATTTCAATACAATAACATACCTCTTTGATCAAGACCATTAATCTGTCTGCAGTGACATGATCTCCTGACAAGTAATATGCCACAGGCTGTTTCATTCTTTTTCTCACACATAAAATCATGAATACTAGAGCATGACTTGCTATTTGTGGATCTCGTCCATGCTCTTCTCCATGGTCTTGAAATCCGTCTATCTGATCAGATTTTGAATTGTAGTTCAAATTTTTTCTAATCGACATTTCATCAAACAACAAACTGTACTCATTGTCTATAGGGTTGTTCTGTGCAGCTATTCTTTTCACAACATCAAAAAGATGATTGTTGATGCCAGGTTTTAAAGGAATCTTATTCAACAAGTTTTTGAGTGTTGTTTGGCAAGGTAGAAAAAACAGACGTCTTAGTAGTCTGTATGTGGCAGGTGACCTTTTGTATAGCCTTAGAGAGAGAATTTTTTGATGCAAATTCCAACGGCGTCCTCTTGTTTTTCTCTTGCAATTTAACATTTGCCCTTGTAATAAAACAGCAAAAGAACTAGTCAGGTCAGTTGACAACTCTTGTACTGCATCATCATCAATGAGAGCCTCCAAAATCTTCTGTGTTTTCAGTTTTTTTATTCTTTTTTGTAGGCTACAAATTTTCCGTAAGTTTCTTCTGCACTTGTTTATTAGTCGCTTTTCTCGATCAGTTTTTTCAATGGATTTAAACTAAAACAAAAAATAGAGGAATGTAAATAATAAATAATGTAATAGTTTCATAATTTCATGACTCTAATAATAATAATAATATTTATTTGCTTAAAAATATGGTATAAAAAGATGTTAAAATACAAAATAACAAGAGCATACATGTTTTTGCTTAAAAGCTACTTTCAGCATGTAAGTAGTTATTGAAAAAAAAACTGTGACAACTAACGGATACAAGAGTGATCTTATAAAGGTGGCGATTTTAGTATGGAACAGAAAACTAAAACTATGTATAAAAAAAATTTTACTTACACCAGATGAGTTTTGAGTCTGTATAATATCAATAGATGAACTTGTTGCTTTTGAAGTTCCGGGCTGTTCCAAATGTGAATACTAAAACAGACAAAATCATGTGAAATTTTAGAAGAAAAAATGTAAGACAGACAAAATCGTCTCTTCGCATTAAAAGTGTACAATCTCAAAAAATAAAACCACATCGAGTTAAGTATACAGAAATGTCTAGTATCGCAAATATTTTCTCAAGTGAAAAAAGAACGTAGTTCGACAAATCCCGCTATAATTCGCTAGATCGCGCATTGGTTAGTTTTAAATTATTGGTGGAAGTTTATTAGTCTTAAAACCTTTAAAACGTCCTCCTGTAAAATTAGTAAATTCTGAGATTGTACACTTTTAATGCGAGAAGACGAATGTAATGATAAAATGTAAACATAATCACATAACATCACACATTATTTCCCCAAAAGGTTAGTAGGTGTACCTAAGTACACCCACCTTTCGCCAGTTATGTTTAAGTCCCATGTAATAGGGGGCGAGCATATTGCCAGCAACCAGGCACCAATCCAGACACCAGGCTGCTACTGAGAAATTCCAGAAAGGAAAACCCAATAACACTTTTGGCCAACCTGGGAATTGCACCCAGGACCGCATGCTCAGCAGTAGCACTTGCAACCACTACACCAACGAGGCATTTGCAACATACTTAATACATATTTAATTAAATAAAACTTACATCAGATAAGTCAATTGATTCAGATGCTCTTGAAGTTCCAGGCTGCTGACTGGTTCCAGTTTCAGCAATGGACATCTCAACTGGAGAGCTGTGTGTTGATGTGAAGGAGAGTTCAGATGGAATAGAATATCTATGCAGCTTTTTCCTTTGCAAATGGTCTTGAACAAATGCACTTTCGGGAAAATGCTTCGAACAAAGCATTTTATGGCTTACATAGAGGCTTCTCTGAAATTCCACAGAATTCCAGTTCTCCTCGGGGTAGCAAAACTTTGCCCAAGCTACCAACCTAAAAACATAATTTTAGGGTTAGTTTTTTATCAACGACAGAATTTTAATGCTGATTGAATTTTGTACCATACTTTGAATTAAATTACATAAATACATACCGCTTTACGTTGGAAGGTCCTGGTTTCGGGAAACGATGTAAGACCAGGTCCGAATGTTGTGCTGTGGATGCATTGCATTTCGCACATTTTCGGTTACTGTCCCTCATAATTTTTCACCGATTCACTGACCAAGAAACACAAAATAAGAGTAACTAGGCTCGGTAAACAACCAATGCAGCGTCAAGGGTCCCGTATGCGAAGTCTCGATGCAAAAGCGGAGAAGAATACTCAACTCGACGCACTTTGAACGGAAAATCACACGAAATACAGGCAAAACGACAACAAAAACAAATTAACACGAAGCGATTAACTGTTTTGAACCGTTTGAATTTTATCATTTAAACTTTGACGTCTGACAGAAAACGTTAAAGTTGCCATTTAACATCGAATTTTTATGATTTGTTTTTTGGTACTGGAAGCCCTATATCAAACCCACAAGCTGAGCCAACCAATCCAAACACAGTTGACTGGGCCTGATCATGTCTTCAACAAGTATGTAAATGCCAAGCAAATTGTCTCATAAAGCCTGTTAGTTGGATGTTTAAAGTGGTTCGGCGCACCGCCATTTCATTTTGGCGCGGTTCCATG
Source organism: Luperina testacea (assembly GCA_927399505.1). Classification (NCBI taxonomy): domain Eukaryota; kingdom Metazoa; phylum Arthropoda; class Insecta; order Lepidoptera; family Noctuidae; genus Luperina; species Luperina testacea. The sequence goes on along the minus strand of OV656768.1, from coordinate 6,262,409 downwards.
TGTGGGTAGACGTAGAAAACTCACGTTACAGCCCTGCTTACAGCTCTAATGACTCGAATTTAAGCATTTCGATATTGTTAACAGTTGCTCGTTTATTTCTAGTGAAATGTTCAGGAATTTAGAGAACAGTGCAGGCACGCACATAGATGGAGAAATAATTGGTTTTGCCGGACTGAGTTAGGGATTTATAATGAGTTTTTCCGGAACTAGGATAAGCGGAATTTAAAGCGACGGCGATTTAAAGGGGATTGGTACTGCTTGTTCTGCAAGCCGTTAGTTATAATAGTTGTTAGGTAATTTAATAAGCTAATGACTTAGCACGTTTGCGGAAAGCTCGTTGTTTATATTTTTTCATGTCACTGTAATCAGACAAATAATAAATTACTTGTGTACAGATTTAGGAGTGATTTATGCCAGGCTAAGCCAGATTCAGAGTACTATGCACAAGTACGACAGCGGTCGAGCAGTAGGTAATCACCCTGTACTCGACAACTGTATCATGCCTTGCAAATACGATTACTTCACTCAGCTACAGACCTGCAGTGTCATCAGTGACGTATAGATATTCTGGATCGCATTGCGCGTTTAGATGTTTAGTTTCTTGAGGTGTTATAGCGCGAAGTCAGAGTCGACAAAAAAAACTCTATACGCTTTAAACACGTAGTGTGTTATGTTTTGGCGTTATATGTTTGTATTTGTATAGATACTCCCTTTTCCCACACAATTCTGTCTTTTGCTAGTACCGGCCAGTCTTTTCAGGAGTCCTTGTAGGAGTCAAGCTCGTACCCGCCATCTTTGTCTCGGCCTGCCTCGATGACGATGACGTCGTGAAATGGGAGAGGGAGACCTTTGTCCTGCAGACAATACAGGCTAGGTTAGTTTAGATTAGAATAGACACTAGCTCATTTTCTCGTATAGCTCGTTGTGTACGGGAAACTCAAATTGGCAATGTTTTTTTTTCTATTTAATGGCCAGAGATTTTTACTGTTTCGGGGAGACAAGCAAATGGCCTGTAACAAATGTGTTACTAAAGAGTCTTGACAACAAACCGCATAAGATATTTAATGGCGTGCCTTAACGTTACGTCTATGAATAATAATAGTAATAGCCTTTAGACAACAATCTTATAAAACATGAATGAAGGTAAATTTAAGTACAGTATAAATTACTTCACTAATAAAACTTAAAATAATAATTATTTGACACTGGTATCGCGACTGTCTTGCGTTTCCGCAAAGGCCTCTCCTAAAGCTTGCCACCCTCCGATTATGGGTCATCCTTCTCCAAGTAACACCAGCTATTTTCTTAATATCGTCCCCCCATAAAAGGCGTTGCCTCCGTCGTAAGTCTACGAACACAAGGTCCAAATTAAGCCCACAAAATAGTTATTTCAGCAGTAAATCTACTGTAACCTTTGAAAACAAAGAGCGAACGAGGTATTTTCATGCTAATATTCCCGTGTGCTTATATCAACGTCGTTTAGACCATTACCTTCGTACGTCAGTGTAATATTGTTGGTGAACATTTTAGGTCAAGATTTCGCTTCTATCCTGAGATATTTACTCTCCTGTTAACACGTCTGGCGTCTGGACCAGCAGACATTACGTGATGGCACGTCTAGCTAACTGGGTTGGTGAGATTTACTCATGTCTAAAACGAAAAGTAAAGAATGTAGTTAGAATGTTGGGATTTGTGACTTGCGTTATCTAAATGCATAAATACCTCCTATAGAAACGAAAATAGCTCTAGGGTTCCCGTGCTTATACCATTGCGAGTAGAGGTGTACAATTATTTTATAACCGACTTCTAAAAAGGAGGAGGTTCTCAATTCGGATGTTTCTATTTTTTTTATGTATGTTGGGGCATAACTCCATCGTAAATAGACGAATTTGCAAAATTTTTTTTTGTTCGGAAGAGTTTTATTCCGAAATGGTCCCATTTAAATTTCGTAAAGATCTGATGATGAGTTTCGGAGACAGACAACGGAACTCTTCAATAAATGCCAGCAAATCAACCGCGATTATTGCAATATTATATGTACGCATTGTTTACGCAATCACACAACATAAGATCACGCCTGTACCCTTTAAAGGGGTAGGCAAGTATGTTCAATAGCTTTCTGTCACTGATATTTACATAGCAAGTAGTGATATATGAATTTGTCTGAGGTAGGTAGGTACAACTAAAAAGTGAAAAATAAAAACTTTTTTACAAAAAAAAACAACCGAATTCCAAAAAAAAACACTACAATGTGAAAAATAACTTTAATTTCGAAAGTCGGTGTCAAAAAACGAAAATACAGTATCAACGACACCGACTTCCGAAATTGAAGTTATTTTTCACTTTGTAGTGTTTTTTTTGGAAATCTGTTGTTTTATTTCAAACAGATCGAACAAATCAATCTAGTGTTGGCATACATCAACGAGAACAGAAGTTTATTCAATATACGAATCTATAGATCACATAACCCTTCCAGGAAAGTCGTTTATCGGACCAATTCTGTCAAATGAGACGTCGTTTGATTTATACGAATGCGGGACGGGATGAGAACACAAAAAATGAAGGACGCTTGAAGCTGACCGTAGTTTTATTCAAAGAAAATGCAATTGCATAATAAATTATACTATTGAAAGTACCTATACTTTTTGTTGAATTTCTATCTGGAACGGATACCTACAGCAGAGGTTTGATTAAACTACCTTCTGCCCGCGACTTCGTCCCCGTAAAATTTCTTGTTCCCCCAACCCACCGCGTCGTATCGCATCGCTTGCCCGCGGCATTACTTCATTTTCGCCTAGCGTTCTTTCTGACTTGTCTTGTTATTGCTCGGCTCCTAAGAGCCGTAGCGTGATGTTATATAGCCTTTAGCCTTCCTTATCAAATGCAAAAAGAATTTTCCAAATCTGACTGGTTCCAGAGATTAGCGCGTTCAAACAAACAAACTCTTCAGCTTTATTATTAGATTTATATAGAAAACCTGGATTTCTTTATACTTAACTGGCTGCGCCCCGCGGTTTCACCAGTATAAGAAGTGTCGATCCCGTGGGAATATGGGGATAAAAAATAGCCTAAATGTTAATCCAGGGTGTCAGCTACGTTGTCGCTTTACGGCTCCTGCAAACAGGCGCGACGCGCGACGCGAATCGCGCGACACAAAGGCACCGCTCGTCGCGCGACTTGCGGTTCCTTTGTGTCGCGTGTCGCGTCGCGCCTGTGTGTACGAGCCTTTATGTAGTAGCCAATTTCTTCAACGTTGGATGGCAGTTGTGTATGAATTGATAATACTCTACTAAATTCGCTGTAACTCGATTACGCAATTGCATTCCGCCCACAGTCAGTTACATTCATTCGATATATTGTACTCGCAGCTCCGTCGACCTGTAAAAATTCTGCAGTGACGTCAAAACTTGGGTAAATAAAAGCTACCTAATCTGCATTCGCGATTTATTTGCCAAAAATGTAAACAAATATGAGTTTATGGAAAACTAACTTTAAATCCTACCCATTAAGGTTCAGTTTCTTCTAAAATTTTTATAACTTTTTCAATAGTGCTAGTCACTCTGAAATCAACTTAATTACCATTAAAATAAAGTTGATATTTGTGTAACTTAAAATAATATTATTTTGAAACATAAGTTTGAATAAACTTTACATACATACACATACATAAACTCACGCCTTCTTCCCATGGGGTAGGCAGAAACTACAAAACCCCATCTGTTACAACCCTTACATACTCCTTTTGCTTCGTTGACGTTCATACATCCTGGTCATACACGCACGCCGATTGCACATCGACCTTTTTACACAAAACCATTTTATACAAAGAATAAAAATAATTATCAAAAGAAGCAAATCATAATTGTTTTAACAGCTCCTAATAGATACCGGACTGTTTGTATTTCGTGCGACAGAGATAACGCTCTACGAAGCCGAAATTAGCCGATTGTCTCTTTCCAAAGGTCGATGTGCAATATTTATTGCCGGGTACTGTACAATGCACTTGACCTTTCTGAAGAAACGAAAACGGTTCTGAACGAACGGTTTCTGTGAAAACGATAGCTAGTAGCGAGATAAAAATCTCAACAAAAGAGGTGTCATTAAGTGTCGTCGAAGTTATAATAGCTGTGCATAATAAATGTTTTATCGAAGAGGGAACTTTGAAACACAGGGGACCCCTACCTTTTTGTTCGGAAGCAAAACTCTGTATTATAACGACAAAGTTAGGGAAAATTATTTGAAGGTCTTCGATTAAAAGGATTTTAAGAATATCGCCCCTTCTGGTTAAGTTTTATTCTTGTGTGAAACTATGACGTAAATAATTGGTTTTTTTTGGCAGAATTTCGTATTCGCATTTGATTGAATATTATCTCACTATAACATAACGTCATCATCATCTGCCTAGACTTTTTCCAACTATGTTGGGGTCAGCTTTCAGTCTAACCGGATTCAGCTGAATAACAGTATTAAAGTATTTTACATGGAATGACTGCCTATTAGACCTCTATAACCCAGCTACGTATTACGTAATGTCATTTGAATAACCATTTTCGAACGTTGTGCAAAACAAAAAAATCCTGAACCACTCTTAAGGCTCCTTGAAACAGGCGCGACACGACACGCGACACAAAGGCACCGCAAGTCGCGCAACTAGCAGTGCCTTTGTGTCGCGCGCGATTATATCGCGTGTCGCGCCTGTTTGTAGGAGCCTTTAATAATTATTATTATTTATTTATTTCAATCAACTTAGAAAGGATCATAGTGTACAATTTACAATAAATCAAATTAGAAAATCAAATTAAAAAAAAAACACTTCAGAGAGAGATCCATGCTCTTATTTAGAATTAAAATATTAGCTTTAAAACTTTATTGTGTAAGTACTGCCCACACCTAAAACAACAAAACAAAATCTCTAATAGACTACAGAAAATAATCCAGAATATTCCCTACATGAAAAACTGTTATATCAAACTAACTATATATTTCTAAAACAAAAATAAAACTCAGTAAATACAGCAACATACATACAGTAAGTGTTTATAATAGGGACCTTTCTAAACCGCAACCCTGTTAAATCTATTTGCTAAAACTTTGTGCTAAGTTGAATTTAAACGAGGTTTTTTTTTAATACGCTGCTGGTGGCCAGGGAAGCTGTTAATGTGGCAGAATTAAGAGGATTCGAACTCTTTGCTGCTGCAACGTCGGATGTACCCGGGAGATTTTTAAGTAAGGTTATTTTTCGTTCTGACTCTTGACTACCTTCGTGCTGTTTTCATAAATGAATAACAGTGTTTTTACAGGGCTGGGACTGCTGTTTTTGGGTGATTTTGTGACGTTTCGTAAAGCTAGTAAATTGGAAATTAGAAGTTTGCTAGGACAATAATAGGTACAGACTGCGTTTGTTAGCTTTGTCTCCTTAATGTATCCCGTAGCTACATCTTTGTATACACATGTCATGTGGAAGCAAGAGAACCAGAATGAAAGGAGAAGATGATGTTGAATGATGTACAGTACCTGGCGATAAATATTGCACATCGACCTTTTTACACGAAACCATTTTATACAAAGAATAAAAATAATTATCAAAAGAAGCAAATCATAATTGTTTTAACAGCTCCTAATAGATACCGGACTGTTTGTATTTCGTGCGACAGAGATAACGCTCTACGAAGCCGAAATTAGCCGATTGTCTCTTTCCAAAGGTCGATGTACAATATTTATCACCAGGTACTGTATATTTTGTTTAAACATGTTTGACAGGAGTACCTAATGGCAAGACGAAAACGCTAAGCGGAAACGAAGCAAAACGAATCGTGGGCAGGCGATGCGATGCGACGGGGTAGGTCGGGTGGTCTTACGGGGCGACAAGCGCTCTATGTAGAACTAATGTATTTTTATGTTACCATTCTTCGATTAACAATAGCACTAGAACAATCACACATCGCTCAAGTGGCCGCAATTGTAATTTTATATTATAAACCTTAACTTTCGAACGAAAGAAATCAATTTCTAAGTAATAAGGAAGTTACCATTCGATTATTTTTTATTGTATCACAACATAGTTCATTCTATTGACAACATCTTTTCTATAGTCAAAGTCAAATCAAAGTGTGAACCCATAAATCAAATCATCACATCTAAAAACCCCACTGCGCTTATGCCTAAAACCGTACCCAATTTATACGCTCGGGAATACTCGGAAGCAATCGGCTGTCATATCGAGGGACAGGCCGGTCGTGACGGAGGCACGTGACGTTCCGGACTTTATTGTACTTTTGACTTAATGCAGCTTACTTTAGACATTCTTAGGAAGGGTGGTTGGGAGCCAAGCTTCCTTTTTTTGGAAGAGATTGTAATCGCCCACTGTTTAACTTTTAAATGTGCCTACGAAATCAGCTGTCGTTTTATTCGTGGCAGTAACTCGACTTGCTTCCGAATTCGTTTATTTTGTGGCTTGCTTTTGTAGTTTAGTAAAACAGGCCTTGTGGAATCCTAAATGTTTATACGCGCATAACTTCCGAATGACTGCACCAAATTGGATAATTCTTTTTTTGTTGTGTTCGGTATTTCCGGGACAAGGTGGGTATGATAGAAAATTACGGAAATAAAAAATAAAAAAATGCACCCGTGCGAAGTTGGGCGGACCGTTAGTAAATGATAAAGTAATGAGCAACACTGCTTGCTTACTTCTGTTCATTTGTTTATCATAGGTACAGTCACGAGCATAAGTATGTATACACTTGGCTTTATTCAAAGACGATTTTGTCCTTTATTTTTAAATGAAATTTTATGTTATTACAAACAACGTATTTTTGAACATCGCAATTGAAAGTTGCCAAGTGTTGACATATTAGTGCTCGTGACTGTACAGTCGCACGTCGCCGTCTGTGGTAACAAAAGCAGTATATAAGCGGGCCTCGTATTCTACTGAAGCTCCATACCTACTATGTTAGGCCTGCGGTAGGTAACGTGCGGTCGACTGTACCTTAATCCATATCCAAACATTAGATTTAGTGTAAAGGCTCCTTCAAACAGGCGCGACACGCGATAAAATCGCGCGCGACACAAAGGCACCGCAAGTCGCGCAACGAGCGGTTGCCTTTATACATATTCTGTATTTTTTTTTAAATAGCTACGTGGATAGATACGTAGAGAGAATCCTAACTAATATTACAAATGCGAAAGTAAGTTTGTTTGTTACCTTTTCATTCAACCGATCATCCTGACATTTTTGTCAGGTGTACAGATACGGACATAGGGTACCTTTCATCCCGAAAAAAAGTGCTGTTCCCGAAGAAAACAACAATAACGTTATTATGATAATAGATGGCGCCACGTGTCTTTCGAACGGTATCGACACTTATGCGGGTGAAACCGCGGGGCGCTGCTAGTATGCTATAATTATAGCAAAATTATGTTTTATTTAAGGAAACAATGTGTTTTCACACTTAAAATACACGAGGCAAACTACTAAACAAAACCTATATTCATCTTAGTTTAGTAGTCATAATTTATTATTATGACTACTAAGGTGAATATAGAATATATAGACTTTCTATGAGTACTTTGATAATTATTTCACAAATATGCGGCATATAATTGTAAATTCAACATTAATGATGTAACTAATATTTTTGTAAAAATATAATTTAAAAGTAAAAATATAATTTAAAAATGGAGTTTCTTGCCCGTTCCTCACCATAGGTAGATACTTACGCTTTGGAATGGGCAAATAGCTTCATATTTTCTGACTGACCGACTTTTTGAGAATTCAAAAGTGCCTGTAAATGGTTTAATTGAAATAAATGCTTTGAGTTTGAGTTTGCGGATATTCTTTTTTACCAAAAGTTAAACTTAGTCCAAAACGTTGAAGCAAAACATCGTCTACCAACCCGCACTGGGGCCGCATCGTAGATTACGGCCCACTCCCTCTTGCAGAGAGGAGACCTGTTTCTGAGTAGTGAGAACATAATGGGTTAATTATGCTTATGTTAATCTCAGCCCTACCTTAACACTAACCGCCTATAGACGCAAAATAACAATGGAACTTCTGTTGTCACTCGTTCAGCGTCCTTCAACGGGTTAATATAACAATAACACAAGGTTGACAGCTAAGAGATTAAAAGCCTTATTATTATACACTCCGCGATATTCAGGGACCTTTTCCCTAAATCGAAATTATATAATAAGAGAAAGTGATGAAAATATATTAAAAACACATCTTTTGAATATCGGGCCCTAAATATCGTGTAGTATATTATTACTGAAACTTTTACATCTATCAAAGTCAAATGTCCTAATCAAATAAGCTTAATCCTGAAAACACTAGCTTCATATTCGTTGTTAAGAAGCTGACGTGTTCGTCTCATCACAAAATCATCAATAAAATATCCTCACGTTACCGAAATATTTTAATGACTCCAAATCCGGGAAAACCGCATCTCGCATACGTCCGGAAAGTGTCAAAATTCGCCCCCATTCGCACACCTCGTCACGAAAAAGTTGTCTGATAGTTGATAGAGGTTTTAAGAAGGTACGTGTATTCTTAATTAGTGTATCAAAGCCTTAATATCAACACAGACGGAACAATTATGTAGCTAAGCAGAGGATCGTAACTAGGCTTACTCTGGCATTTTCTTATCATTATGAAAACATTAAAACTGTGGTGGAAAAATTATTAGATTTCGTAAAAATTTCGCCCATTTCAAGGAAATTTACATAGGCAAATAATGTTATCTAACAAATTAAATGAAATATTTCTGCGAATCCAATATTGTTCTTTGAACTTAAATGTAATCACTTGTAATATCATTTTATTCTGTGGGCTTTATGTAGGTTTCGACTCAAAACACCAAAATAATCTCAGATTAGTTCGACAAATAAATACAGAAAGATCAGACGGTTTGTACGTAAGCCATTTGCGTAGGTTCAGACATTTTATTAGGTACTAAGAATATTATAATTATATTAAAGACGAAGATACCTAGAAAAATAATGTGTTACCTTTAGGAAAAAAGTCATTGATAGTAACTAATATTAGTTAATAATAAATAAGACGTGTGTCCGCATGATGAGAACCTCGTGAAAGCCGAGAAAGATAAACAGATCAAGTATCTTGACTTGGCTCGCGAGGTTGTCGACATGTGGGATGTGGACTCAGCGATCATTGTGCCGATAGTCGTGACAGCCAATGGTTTAACAGTTTCCCTGTCCCAAGAATCATATATGATTCATGTTGATTGTTTAACTATTGTGTCTACTTTATGGACAGTTAAGTTGTTAATAGCCAAGAGCCTCGACCAACACCTAAGGAGGCTCTCGTTGGGCAGCTGGATCAAGGGTTTGATTCAGAGAGCGGTACTTCTGGACACGGCCCGCATTGTTAGGAGGTTCCTCTCTCTGGAACCCTGACCGCCGCCGCGCCGATAGCTTGGACCCTGTTCCCGATACCGGTGGGCTACTATTTTTTATATTTTTATATGTTTTTATATTTCTTTTTATATTAATATTTAAAAATATAATTTTTATGTATTTAGTTCAATAAAGGAAATAAGACGTGTTGTTATTGTAACCCCTCAGGGCGCTTTATAATAATATTTTAGTTAAATCAGACACACGACTTACGAATTGTAGGTACCGAACCCAGGCAGGCGCCTTACTTTGTGTAAATAATTTCATCACCACTGCTCTCAAAATGGTGAAGGAAACATCGTGAGAAAACCGGCATGTCCTAGAGCCAAAAATCCGAAGTCGTGTGACATCTACCAACCCATACTGGGCCCGCCTGGTAGATGACAGTGTAGCGTTGGTATAGTGCGTTTCACGAAAGAATTCCCTTCGCCGTAATGTTGGCACCATTGCTTTTCATTGAAGATAAAACAATTGTTCAATGAAAATCAATGGTGCCAACATTACGGCGAAGGGAATTCTTTCGTGAAACGAACTTTACATTTTTAGTTACTTTTACTCTATGGTTGATGCTCTGTGGTCACCTGTCGTGTCAGTTGGTTTTTTATGTCAATGGAAAATATATTTTTCCTTACATAATTATTTCGCATGAATATTCCTTGTACAGAGTTTTACCTTCCATTATTAATTTTATAAGTGTTTTTATGTATGCGGACTTGGTCATATGGAACTATCCTCTATCATTTTTATCACATACATAGGTACCCACTTCATTGGTGACCCCGACGTGATTTACGACCCCATTCCCTCTCGTAGAGAGCAGGCCTGTGTCCCAGCAGTGGAACATTATGGGCTGATTATACTGGGGTTAAATGTTTGCATGGAAGTACGTAATTTTTGCCGATGGGCAACCCCATCGGACACACTGCTTGAAAAAATCTAAATCGCAAAAATGATGCTACAAAAAATAATATTCTGATGAAAAAACCTTTGTCACTTTCTTAGTAACACCACAGAATAAAGAAATACAGTATTGTTACTCGGCCGTAACCTTGATGTAAATGCCTACAGCCGCGCAGTACGTAAACATGCGATAGGGCTGCCCGCCTCCAGTATTTTAATTACATTTGCCTACTTTGTGTTTCCATTTAGTTTTGTTATTGTATTTTACTGTGTGTACATAAATAATTTTATATAAACAAATAAAATACTTTGTGAATTGAATAGGAAGTGTTTAATAAAAATGCGTGTTGTTTTGATCGCCGCCGCACGACTCCAGCTAGTGAGCAGCAGCGCGCTGTTGCTATTCAAATTTCGAACTAATCGCCGCGCGGCGCCAGTCAGTGGGCAGCGCTAGCGCGCTGTTAAAATGGCGGGAAAGCAAGTGTGCATTCACAGATTGATTTTATTTAAAATTAAAAAAACAGTTTATTCGGTAATTTAAAAACTTGGCTGCATGCTCTAGTGTCTTTGCCAACATTTTTACGCAGCCACGGCAGAAAATAATCCTCGCGCCATTTTTCTCAAATTTTCTTTTCTTTGTACTTGTATTGTGAAATGTTTTTTTTTCTGTTTCCTCGCAAATGTGTTAAAAAACGTCGTACGATATACGTGCGTATTGGTTATAACATCTTAACGCACTAATATCGTAATGTACTATTACAGAATTATAATCATTAAAGTCATAAACACAACTCTCTAAGACCATGTAAGTCCAAAGAATGATGATTTCATGAAACAGTTATTCTTATTACAGTAACAGTTATTCAATAAAAATAATTAATTTTATTCATAAAAGTATGCAATCATTTCATTAATGTTTTGTTATGATGTTGTCACGTTAAACTATCGTCCGTAAATCGACTTTACAGACAACCAATTTTTTTGTAGTATTATTCATACACACAGTACAATAAACAACTATTATTAATAATAAAAACCACGTCTTTACTTTGAATTATACAAACTAACAAAACACACATGCGCCGAGGTTTTAACACAAGCGTACCTACCGTTTAATGATTCATGAACCGCCTATAACTACCTACCTCACTCGTGTTTATCACTTTCCTTTACTCTATTCACTTCATTTATTAATCCAGACATCTTTTTTTCGGGAGATAAAATGAAATACTTATCCATTAAAAATACACACATTATGTACCTACCTACAAGTAAGTAAAATTATTTTATAGTCTTACCTTTCAGAGTTTCCAGGTAATCTAAAAAAAGTTATCTCTGGATGCGTTATTGACGAATTCATGCAACCAAAAACAGCACAATATAGCCTACTCGTCATATTAAATATGTACTTGAACTTATTTTTAGTGCAAAAATCGCGCGGTTATTGTTAAAAAAACAACACACCGTCCGTTCGTCACTGCAGCACAGTCGCGACTGTCTGCATGCTGAGCTCATGCCGTGGTCGAGGCGCGTAGGTATAGCTCGCGTTTCGTCCGTTTGTATGAAGACCTCGTACTGTATGTCTTTATACTGTGGTAACACGTTCTACATAATTACAGTGATGCAAGTAATTACTTCGGTAATGTACCTACAACGTTCAGTCCATATTTTCGTAGAGTAGTGTAGTGTCGGAGTTTGCCGAAGTTTGCCCATATTTGAGCGAACTTGTACCTAAATGAGGCCCCGCTATACAGGAATGGCGTCGTATATACCTACTCACTTGTTTTAAGCTAACGGTATTGTACGTCTTTAAGAATATTGCCTATTTTAAATTTTGTTTGATATTTAAGATTACATTTCTGCTCTACGTTCAAGAATTAGTTTTATCATAACCGTGGGTTGCAGGCCGTCTTTTACAGCTTGGTGTATGGTCAAAAGCGATTCAGGGATATAGTTTACGTTTACGAGGTTACGTAACAAAATCTCGATGTCGTCCCAGAACTCCATGTGCTATAAGTGTTTGTTGTCTAATCGAACCTTCATTTGGACTAATTTCAACTAAACTATACTCCATTTATTATAACATTAGAAAAATAACGGTAATCACGCTTTCATTATCTATATATAATTATACTAGCTTCCGCCTGCGGCTTCACCTGCGAGGTATGTCCATAAAAACTATTCTATGTCTTTCCCCGGGATGCAATCTATGTATCCGCCAAATTTTATCGAAATCCGTTCAGCAGTGGCTTAAGCGTGAAAAGGTAACATACAAACAGACAGACAGAGTTACTTTTGAATTTATAATATATGGATATGGTATGGTATGGTGGTATGGATGAATAAAATTTAAAGTCCTGACTGATATATGAACGCACAGCCTAAACCGCTGGTCCTAGAGACATGAAATTTAGTGGGTGTGTTCTTTGTAAGGAGTAGGTATCCGCTAAGAAAGGGTTTTTCGAAATTCCACAGAGGGTGAATGGGGGGAGGGTGAAATTTCATGGGGACGAAGTCGCGGGCAGAAGCTAGTTTTGATATAAACGTATAATAAACTCATTTATTTCAAAATAAATACAAAGATATGTATTCTGCTTACCATGTACCTGAAAAAAGTAACTTTAAAGTGAAGTAATTTTAACAAAATTACACAATAACTGTCGTTATTTTGCCGTTATTTTTCTAATGCTATAAAATAAATGGAATTGAATAAATCAATGAATCGGATAGAAGCTTCTTATATATATTGTTGCTAAACTCTAGCGGCAAATATTAAAGTTTACTCGCCTTATAATAATAATCTTGAAGCAATTGCCCGCCATATTGGTGCTAACTGTCACCTGTCTAACTGCCATGGCGCGCGCGATGTCAACATTTGGACTTTGACCCTTGTCACGCAGGCGACTTCAACAACTTTTATGTTTACCTTACAAAATGAAAATCTGTGTATTATAATAGAACTATCAAATATGTCCGTCAATCCGTAATTTATAAAATTGCTTGTCATTTACAAGCAGTTTTATAAATTCAACAAATGTCTTTTTTAAACGTGGAAATCTATTGGTGGATTTTTAGTTGGTTGGTCTTTTTGATCTTCATTTGAAATTGTGTCGTGGCATGTAATACAGACGCCAGCACATCAAGCTACTACAATCTGTTAAATTTCTTTAATAGATTTTCAACTTTATCGGTAAAGCAGAAGGTTCAAAGTTGCTTGGGAAAATTTGACAGTCTCGGGTAGCTTGATGTGCTGGCGTCTGTACATATAAACGTACACGGTGTACTTATTTGCATTCTACTTTTTTTGTTTTGCCTATACTATCCAGCTCCCTCAAGTCTTTCTAACAACTCTTGAAAGTCCTCCCCCAAGTCCTTCTAAGAACTCTTTTCCCCACGTCACCTTGTACCAGCCCTCGCGGTAGGTCTTCTCGCCACCACTTTCTGACCCGACCTCGGTGACGTCGTCCATCTTCAGGCACCTATTTAATTCTGTAGAGAAGCCCAGCGGTCATCGTGCATACGGTTGATGTGACCCGCCCAATCCCATTTGAGCCTGGCAGCCTTCTTGCCTACGTCTATCATAAATATTTCGGAACGCAACGTGGTGTTCCTTTTTGCATTCTGCTTAGATGTTAAAATATCCATTCATTTGAGATTTGAGAATTAAAAATTAATTCACTACTGAATTGCTATTGTTATTTTAAACCCTCCAATTTCCACAAGTAAAGTCGTCGAACATAAACTACTGTGGAAATATTATTTCGGTTTATTGACCCAGCGTGACTGACGGCTTTATTTTGTAGAGGAGGATTAAATTCCGTCGCGGTAAAATTATTTTAGTGTTTCGTTTTTCCGTTTTACGAAATGTTAGTGGCCAACCGCGTAATAACTTTAAAATTGCGTTTAATTTTAAATTCAATAAAGCCGACTACGGCTGTATCGAATTTCGAACATATTATTCGAACGGTATGTGACATTGGCATCAGGATTTATGCGCGTCAATTAACGCGTAATGTCCTTCATACTTGACTACTGATTTTATATTGTAAACTCTGCTCATATTACCTACACGTTTAACACGCTTTTAAAAGTTAAATACCTTATTTTTCTTTGCAAATGGATTGTATTTAAATATCGTAGGTATGTGTGCGTTCAATCCCCATCAATGTGTGAATATAAATGATGTATAATAACATTTTTCTTTTTAGGCAGATTTACGAGTACACTGTGTCTGTGTCTCGGATTATTATATTTTATAAAACTTCGATTAAATCCGGACTTTAAAAGCATTAAAACGATGCAAATAACCCTGACGTAGAACAGTGTCGACCGAAAGTCCATACGCAAAGTCTCAAAGTAATAGCTTGACGTTTAGTTTGATTTACGACCTTCATTTAATGAGACACACACTCGCATATTACTCGAATAATCACGCTATTGAATATAGTTCCGCGTCATGTTCGTCTTGTTCACATAGTTCATAAAATTTTATGATTATACTCACAGAAATCTAAATAAATAAATTTTAAGGTAGACAGATGCACTATCCACCGCGACTAAATAGAATCTTGGTTGGTTGATAATAATTTGATATTGTGGGTTAGTGAAGTGTGTTTAATATATTAGCGGTGTTGTCCATTTTGAAATGCAAGCAAATTTAAATATTGAGATGAAAGCGGATATTATCGTGCTGCGTAAAAGTGGACTTAATATTATATCACAATTCGATGAAACCGGACTGACTGTGAATATTATGATTTAATTATTTTATAGAAAATTTACCTATCTAATTAAAATATAACTGCTGATCCTTGTAGTTATTTTATTAAACGTTTTATATATTACCTTAAGGTCTAAACGGAAGAAAAAAAATCCAAAAGTTTATTTATTTACTTTTGGAATGATGTATATAACATTAAGTATAATTATAATATAATCATTTTGAAACATTTCTATTTTCAAAATCATTTTGTTTCAAAATAGTAATAATAATAATATTTTATAATTTTTCTAGTAGCCTAACAGTATTCCTTTTTGTTTTAGAGAAATTACCTCCTGTGAGTCGGAGGGTCAAAGATATAAGGAAAAGGGTAGCCTTGGCAGTCGAAAGCGAAGTGGAAGGCCCCAGCTGGGGTCCTACTCTCCAAATTAATTTTTTTGAAATGCCAATACGAATCCAATGTTAATTTTACAGTCACGTGTTTTGGTACTCTTGAAAACAATATTGTCAACATTGAAATGAAATTGACATTGCTCCGCGATTATTTTGTTACACGTGAAGTTAGCTATGTTACGGGCTGCAATAGTGTGGTTCAACTCATTACGATAACCCGGTAATAGAGCTTTAAAATGCTTTATCCTTTAAATAACAAGGCTAATAAATAAATATGATATAAATAGTTGTTTATTTCATTAATTGTAAAGTGTTCAATTCATTTGCATATTTCCATGCAATGCAAATTGCATTGTATGGAAATCACCATCCATTACATATCAAGACCCCTCCGTGCCTTGACGGAGGTGTCTTGATATGTAATGGATGGTCACCCATCCACGAACTGACCGCGGCAAGCGTAGCTTAACCTTCCAACCCGCCACGAGCGATATATTTTGATTATTCATTCTCATATCATAGACAGTTTTTAATTTTAATTAAAACTTATACTTAGACAAAAAGTTATGCTAAAAAAAGATAAAATCTTATTTTAGCTCTCCTGAAAACTCGAGGGCGGTCCCTTCCTTTATTTCATATTTCCACTGTCGATATTTTTACGTAACAAAAGTCCCTCGGTTGACAAGATGTCGGCTTAAATTAAAAGTTTTACAACAAAGCCTTTATATGACGGACCTTAGGTCCCAAATTTGAGTGTCGCGTGGGTAGACGGAAATAAACGCCCACAGCTTCGTTACATCAACAGTATGTGTTTTAGTGCCACTTCACATTAGGACGTTAGCAGCGCGACAGTAGCGCGGCAGAAGCGCATTCCTTCACATTATAAGAACAGCCGCGCGTTAGCAGCGCCGCTGCCGCGCCGCAGTTAAGTTCAGTGTGGCGCACTTCATTTCTAAAATGGATTCCGACGGTGAAACAACCTTCACCACCCGAAGGAGAAGTACAGTGGCAGAATAACATGATATAATTAGGTACCTAAATAAAATAATAAAACCTACCTGCTGCACTTTTTTCGGACCCACTTTTATTTTCGAAATCAGGAATAAACAATGCACATAATTCATGCCAGTTATTCTTTTTTAGGGTCCTGTTGTTGTAATTGTTGCTTCTTGAGTCCCACAAAACAGGACGCATTTGAATTTCAATAATAAATCGTTCGGTATCAAACTCGAATCGCTCATTGTGTAGTCTATAATAATTACGTCACCCTTTGTACAGTTTCTATATTTATTATGTCTGTAATTTATATGGTGTACATAATAAAGAGCATTCTATTCTATTCTATTCTACGTTTGCAACACTGGCTCATCGCCGACTGAGAGCACGCGGCGACCACGGCGGCAGCGCGCGACCGCCGCGCTTCTGTTTAAACTATGAAATTCTGACAGCGCGACAGTCGCGCGTCAGCCGCGCGACTGTCGCGCTGCTAAAGTCGCCTAAATGTGAAAGCGCTCTAATGGAGTTGTTAGAAAGCCGGCGACAGTGCAGTCTGCATTGTGTTGACCGATACTAAATTGGGATTCAAATAAAACAAGTTGGAAAAACAGTGGCACTCCGGGAGTGCCGACAGAAGTGAAAACTTGAACAATTACGTGTGTATTTTTTTAATCGTCTTATAAACAAATCACGCGCGGTGTCGGTTACGGTAACAGTGTCGCGAGTTCAATGGTTTTTTCCCATCTCAAAAAATGCCCAACTTGCCTGAAGAAGTGTTTACTTCAATAACTATATATATTCGCGGAGTGAAAAGGATAAATAATAATACATTTTGCAAATCATAGATAATACGTTACCTTTTCAAACTACTATTTCCTTCATAATGCTGTCAGTGGATACATAGTCAGAGAAATAATGCAAGTACAAAATTGTCCTACACGCGCTTAACCTTGTCATTCTTTGACAGTACATTGGGATTGTTATCTTTATTACGACTATTTACTTACCCCCTTACTAATAAACGTTGTATAGCGTCTGTATAGTTACACAAAGCTTTATCTTCTTTTTTCGAAAGTCAAATTACTGACGACTGAAAGAGAGAAATCGGTGTGTAATTATTCATCTGATATAATACGTTTATTAGTAAGGGGTATAATGTATAAGCTAACAGACCTAAAATAATATTAATAATATGTAGGTACATGTATATAAGAAAGAGAGTAAAGAATCATAAGGGCATCAAAAAGTTCGAACGCATCGCTGTTAACAGGAAAAGTGCCTAAAAGGCAGCATTGCTATGTTGTACGGTGGTGCTGATTCTTTGGCCATTGGAATTAAATTAAAACAAAGTTTTCGTATTAAAGACATTTTCTAGCTATTCATTATAGGTATGCAGTCTTAAGGCTCCTACAAACAGCCGCGACACTCGATATAATCGCGCGCGACACAAAGGTACCGCTCGTTGTGCGACTTGCGGTGCCTTTGTGTCGCGTGTCGTGTCGCGCCTGTTTGAAGGAGCCTTTAAGTGGAGACACCTCTCGACAAGCCGGTATTAAGCACTGTCCTAATCGAACGCGACTAACTTCGGTCGTTCAAATAATAAAGCCGTGGATTACATCAATTTGAACACATATTCAACATCATCGTGTTTGATCGCGCTTTTGTGGAAGTAAAGTTTGTGCTTACTATTGAAATGTGCACGTACAGACGCCAGCACATCAAGTTACTACAATCTGTCAAATTTCTTTAATAGATTTTCAACTTTATCTCTAAAGCATAAGGTTCAAAGTTGATTGGGAAAATATGACAGATTCGGGTAGCTTGACATGCTGGCGTATGTACATAATCAGCTTATAATGTTTCCACTGGTGGGATTTGGGCCTTTCCTCATAGAGACGGAGAATGTTCGTGGAATCGCGTTTAAATAATCGCGTCTGCAATTCTAGTTCAACGACTAACTCCAGTGCCTATTTTATCTGTCTATTGAAGTTGGTATAGAGCCCTATCACTAACGCTGCGTGGACCGTTTGTTTGTCTGTCTGTCTTTCTTTGATAGGGCTCTATCTATTTAAGACGGCTTACTGAAATGCATATCTTCTGACAAAATGTTTGTTACCTCCTGAAGGCTCCCCATGTTTATGTGCATGACTCGCAGTTTTTACAAAAGTATTAAAATTTATAAGCTCGTATTCCATGTCAAACGTGGAAAATTTGCTTCACTAAAATTGAAAAAAACTATAACCTCACAGCAAAATTAAACAAACAGCCATAGTTTACAATAACGCAACAACCAATAAACTAACTATCAAGTATTACCTAGTAAATCTCCCATATCATTCATATATCCTACTTAAGTACTAGCAACCACGCCCGCTAATCTATTAAGACTCGGAGTTCCCGCCCTTGAGACATAACCCTTGCATATTCCTCTCAATGGATTAGCAGAAAAACGTTTATAACTCAGACCTTTTTGGTTGAACTGTTTACCATGAAGGTCTCATTTATAAGTACTTATTCTTTTTTTAAACTGAACCTTTGTGGCGTAGCTTCTGACGTTTCGGACTGAATTTGAATTTGGAATCGTATATAAATGAATTAAATTGTTCAGAGGATGATTATAGTATAAAGTACTCTGTGGAATTACTATTTGAATATTGAAATCACAAAAACCGACCTGACTAAATTGTAGATCGTGGTCTGGAATAGTCGTCCATGTTAGTGTCAAACTGAAGACAGTTATAAATGGTTTAAAATTAGTTAACTAGCTGTTCCCGCTGCTAGGGTCGCATGGATAAGTTTATATTATTACCTATCAAGAAAACGTAGAGAGATGTCACATGTTTACGATTTTTTTTTTAAGATATACTGGTTTCCTCACGATGTATAAAGCGCTTGCCTGGGTTCAAACCCACGACCTACAACTCGTAAGTCGGGGCCATTACTCGGCCACCACTAGTTGATTTATAGCCCACCCCCTCTCAAAAAGAGGAGGTTGTGTCCCATCAGTGGGAACATTATAGGCGAAGGTAGACACACACACACACACACACACACAGAGCAAAATAACGTTTGACCAGGCTCAAAATTGAAATTATGTAAACCACTTTTACTTAGTCCGTCTGACGTTTATAAAGCCTAGCCGTCACAAACGTAAAGGTTTAATTCTAGATGATAAATAATTTCAGTTTGACTACTTCAACTGTTTCTAACGACCCTCAGGCACAATACAGTTTTGAAACAAGTATAACATAATATTTTTAAGGGTCTATTGTGAAAATGTGCTTCAATATAACTGAATGAGTTTGATTATTTTTATTACCTTGAGGTTTGGGGTTTTAGTCGAAGCGATAATAGCGAAAATAAGTAAGAATTTTTAAGACAAAATACAAGTTTTGAGATCTAAATGAATTAGATTGACTAGGTACTTTTGTTAACACGAGTTTTGAGCTTCAGAACGTAACAGAAAAAAGGTTGTTTATGCCGAAAGTCGAGCTAAGTTAAAAAATTATTTAACATTTTTATATGTAAAACGGACCGGAGTAGTAGTGGCCAAGGGGTAACGGCCGCGACTTACGAGTAGATCGTGGGCTCAAATCCAGACAGGCACTTTGCTTTGTGTAAATTATTCCATCTCCACTGCTCTCGAATCGGTGAAGGAAAACATTGTGAGGAAACCGGCATGTCCTAGACCCAAAAATTCGAAGACATGTGACATCTGCCAATCCGCACTGGGCCCGCGTGGTTACGTCCCACTCACTCTCACCGAGAGGAGGCCTGTTTCCCAGCAGTGGGAACATTATAGGCTGATTGTCGTTATGGTTGTGGTATATGTAAAACCACACCCGCCTCTGCTTCACACCCGCCTCTGCTTCACACCCGCCTCTGCTTCACACCCGCCTCTGCTTCACGCGGGTGCTACCTACGGACACAGTATAAATATCATACAGTATTGTAACTCTGCCGTAACCTTGAAATAAATGCCTACAGCCGCGCGGTACGTAAACATCCGATAGGGCTCCAGCATTTTAATTACATTTGCCTACTTTGTGTTTCCATTTAGTTTTGTGATTGTATTTTGCTGTGTGTACATAAATAATAAAATAAATAAATATACTTTTTTATATAAACAAATAAAATACTTTGTGAATTGAATAGGAAGTGTTTAATAAAAATGCGTGTTGTTTTTTGATTGGTAGATTTAATTAAAAAACCATGTTTGTGTTGAATAACAAATCTTATAAATTTGCGAACGAAAAATATTTGCGCCTCAACTGAGACGTACGAAATGCTTTATTATTAAATTTAAAAGTATAAAAAATCCGCATTCATAAAGCTTACTTAAAAATTGTTTTGGGAAACATGGACAAGGTGGAGAAAAAGGAATATCTTTTACTTGGTTATATATACCGGTTATAAGGAATATCTTTTACTTGGTTATAGATAGCGGTTATTGTTAAAAAAAAAAACAACACTCCGTCCGTTCGTCACTGCGGCACAGTCGCGACTGTCTGCATGCCGAGCGCATTCCGAGGTCGAGGCGCGTAGGTATAGCTCGCGTTTCGTCCGTTTGTATGAAGTTGAAATACTGTATGATATTATTACCGTGCTACAGATGTCTGTGACATGCATTATCTTTTAATGTATTATACATACACATAAACCTTTTGGAATTTATTCTCTAAATCGGTGAAAACCGCATCACAATCCGTCGCGTAGCTTAGAAGAACAACGTGGCCACACGGACAGACACGACAAGCGACTAATATGTCACCGTATGATTATGAACATCGTTAGTTTATAATTTTTCCCACGAGCTTATAAACTATTGTGAAATCGGAAAAAGCAACAAACCACTAGACAATAAATGTGCATACCAAGAGCGTCACGCGTCGACGGCAAAGACAACTGCAGCCGTCGACACCTGTCGGCGGCAGTTACGTCTGCAGTTGAGCGTGTCGCTCGATTGTATGAGCACTGATAGACACAAAAAAGCGACTTTAACGTATAATAATGTATATGTATGGTTTATCGTCATCACAGCGTTTTCCACTGTATATTGTCTTTTTCTTAGCGTGTTGATAGCAATCTAAATAGACTCCTGTAACGTGCAGTTAACAGGACACGCAGGACACGATATTAAGTGTCCCATCGTTTGTGGAACAGCACCACATTTACGAATCTCCATCTGAACAGGTTTTTTTTTTTTTTTTTTTTTTTATTTGAAATGGGTTTGCTCTTGACTCTAGTCTAGGTCAGAGATGACAGAGACAAAGTCTACGATGGAGTGAGCTCACCCAGAAGAAGCCTGTTCACTCTTACTTTGTTTTCCTTGCTTTGGCCAACCTGGGTCTGCAGTCTGTTTAAAGACTTCCAGGTTACCCATGGTAACTCATGTCCAGGTGGGAGGTCTTCAGCGGGTGGGACGAATGGTTAAGACAAGGAAGCACTATCTCGCCACAGCTTCAGTCTTTCTTGTGATGGTTCGCCAGTGAGTGGGACGACACACTTTAAAAAACTATTTCGGCTGTTCAGCCTTTGTAGCACAAGAATGTTGTCGCGCAAAGGGTGTCGTGAGTGACAGCCACATATTACTTCGCTAACTCACTGTATATTGTGATTGGCTTTTAGACTTGTTCGCGTTAAGCTCGCGGACGTGCCTGGCACGGTGGCAGGTGCGGTCACGACTAATTTAACGTACATGAACCTCATATACCATCAACCTTATATTTTCACTAGCTTCCGCCTGTGGCTTCGCCCGCGAGGTATGTCGATAAAAACTATCTTATGTCGCTTCCCGGGATGCAATCTATCTCTCTGCTAAATCTTTTTGAAATCCGTTCAGTGGTTTAGGCGTAAAAAGTTAACATACAGACAGACAGACAG
This sequence comes from Luperina testacea, assembly GCA_927399505.1. Taxonomy (NCBI): domain Eukaryota; kingdom Metazoa; phylum Arthropoda; class Insecta; order Lepidoptera; family Noctuidae; genus Luperina; species Luperina testacea. The sequence goes on along the minus strand of OV656768.1, from coordinate 6,240,106 downwards.
ACAGACGGACAGACAGACATACAGAGTTACTTTCGGATTTATAATATTAGTATGGATAAGTTTGTTTGTTGTTAATTACGATGCTGTTTTCTATGGTGAATGCTGTGTATATACCAGTACATACCAGTACTTTTAAAGTTATTATTATGTTTTAATTTTTTGTATGTATTGCTCTTGAAGTACAAAAAATATACTTAAAACTTGCCGTGATAGTCATATTATAAGAATGCTCAAGAATGTAATTTCATTTGTATTAACAAATGAAATGACATTTTATATTGATTACAATATGACAACCAATTATTTTGCCTAGCTGTAGTAGACAACCTCATTAATTAGAAAACATAAATTGATGTAATTACTCTGCCTTCCCTTTATATCCTAGAAAACATTTGGTACGTTCGCAAAAACTTAGGACTTTTCAAACTAAGAAGCGGTTTTCATAATATAAATTCACGCAGTAAAAATGAAATTGTTAACTAAAACTAGCAAGTCATTTCTTATAAACAGCATCCGCTTTTATAACAAGTTGCCAAAGTCGGTTACAGAACTTAGCGATGGAAAGTTCAAAACCCTCATCAAATGTGTTCCAAAAAAGCATATTATAAGATAAAAGACTACGTTGAAGACAAGGTAGTTTGGCAATAATTCCTTTTGCACATGTGGCTTCCCTGGCACCTCATTACCATCACGTAACCACGTAAATGTCTAAGTACTTATTACAATATTTATTTTTTACATACTTCTCTGAGATAATCTTTTTATTTTATTACTTTACATAATAATTATATAGACAATTCTGATTTCAACTCTTTACTAGGCTGTAATGGCAATCTTATCATTTGGTTTTAACAGGTTTTTGTATTTTATTCAACTTTATTTATTTATTTTATAATTTATGTACACACAGTAAAATACATTGGGATAACTTTATGTATTGTGTATGTGAACGTTCAGCCTTGTAGACTATAGATTTGTAAACCATTTTTTTCTTGTTTTATTAAGTACCTGGTACTTCTTGACAGGCCTACGCTGTCCTCCCATACTTATTAATACTGCAATTTGAAAACATAGTAAAAGCCAATTATTTTTAAATGAGTAACCGTGGAGTTTCTTGCCGGCCATCTTCTCCATAGGAAACGACCAATTGGAACCGTGCACCTACCTTTTGACGTTTCATAAGTATCCCTGTAGGCTTATGAAAAAAAAAAATGTTTTGAATTTGATTGATTAGCGCCTCATTAGCATCGGTAGTTTCTAATGATTATTGGTATCTGAAATGCTGGCTATTGACAGTTATATACTGTGAGTTTTTAAGGGCCTCATTAGCCCGTTCTTCATGGTTTTTTCAAAGATAATTATTGATAATACAGGCAATAAGGAAATCGACTTTGTAGTTAGCAGGATCTGTTTTTAAACCTTTCTCAAAAATTGCAGGCACGCGCGCGATTTTGAACAGATCAAGTACGCGTAATGCAGAGTTGATAGTAAATACAGCTGTGTCTGCTTTTTTGGGAATTTAACGCAGAACGATGTATCGTCGTTGCGCGTGCAAAAGTGGCTATGTGTTTTTAGTGAACTTATTTGAGGTATATGAATTATAACACTTAGCGTGTTGTTTTTACAGTATGTGTGTATTGAAATAACGATTAAAACTGCATAAAGAACCGAAAATAACTAAATAACACATAGCGACTTTTGCACGCGCAACGACGATATATAGCAAACGTTTTTCTAAAACCATTATCATCATTATATCGTTTTCCGATGTGTATTGTGATTAGCTTCCATTCTAGTTCACGTTAAACGCGGACGCAGTGATTGGCATGTTGGCAGGCGCGGTCACATGTAATCTTACCTAATAGGAACCCCACATTTACAAAGCCCGTGTGTTCGCGTACAGTCAGAGAAACAGATTCTTTAGATAAATTGATCGGGTATTCAAATAAAAAAGTCGTCCTTTAACATCCATAAATATATCTGTTAGAGGGTCAATCTGTAGCGGTATCTACAACGCCATATGGGTAAGGTCACAAAAAACTGTACTTTTTATAAGTTTTGATGTGAGCCCATGTTTGATTGTGAATTCCATGCAATAACAAATAGTATGTTAATATTATTATATTATAATATATTGATAATTATGCTTAGAATAATGTAGAACTAACCAGAATATTCGAGAGGCTTAAACTTAAAAAATAAAAAATATTTTAGAATCAACAATATAAAGCTGCTTAGAGAAATTCATTTGTCTCCTATCAACCAACAGGACGAAAAAATTGCGTGAAAAAAAAAATATTAGCATTATGGTTTTAAAATTGTAGTATACTTTTAAAGCAATAAAGATGCTGTGTAATAATGTATAAATTATTGTAATAATACAATGCTAGTGAAAAAAAAAACAATTCTAATTTGTGTCTCCAAAATGTATCCAGTGTGTTATTCCGATTCGATATGAGGTAGATTTGTTGTTTTCAACAGAAGGCTACATTACTTAGCTAATTTTGATGTGGCAACACCTTAATGTAACTACCAAATGTCAGTTTTGACATATTTTTTTCATTTGTGGTCGAGACAGCTAATAATTGTAAATTCCATAATTTATTGCGCTTATTTCGGGCAGTGTATCTGGGAATTCTACGCGGTAAGTACAAAGATATCGTTTACTAGGTTCCTAATTCGAAATTTATAGTCAATGACCAGAGTATATCAAGTTTTATTAAAGAAATCGCGCTTCATTTGTGAGCGGTATTCATTGTTGAAGTTAGAATTTTCGAGTGTGTTTGTTCCAGTTCGTTATGTGTGTTATGGTGTTTGTTATGTCACACACTGGAATTTTTTAAAGGAGACTACACATAGGTAACTTAACCGACTCCGGCGAAATTAAAAAGGGTAATGTTATTCTGACGTACCTAGACAAGAGTGGCGTACTAGTTACTAGTACTATTCTGTTATACAGGGTGTTTGGAAGCTGAGTGCAAAGCTTTAAGGGAGTGATAGTTGACACCATTTACAGCATTTTGAGCCATACATGTCTTAGACGAAGTATGTTTTATTTTTTAATTTTAACTACTGTTGTGTTATTTTTAACTTTTAGTCAAAAATAACATACTGGCTTTAACTGAGAAAAAAATAAAAAAAATCATACTTGGTCTATTTAGGTGAGTAGCTAAGTGTTTTATTATTTCTATTTATATTTATTACAGATGCCTACCCAAGCTGAAAGGCAAAAACAATATAGAGAACGTTTAAAACGAGACAACCCTGAAAAATATGAAGCGATTAAAAAGAAAAATGCAGAAAGGACAAACAGAAATAGAAAAAGGATCAATGATTGTCAATCTGAGAAAGAACAACAAGAAATGCGAAAAAATGGAGACAGGATAAAAAGAAAGAAAAACACAAGAAATCTAATAATATTGAAGATGAAAATAAAAATGCGCAAAAAAGAATTAAGAGTCAATTACAGATTAAAAAAGGAAAATACGAAAAGCTAAAGTAATATCAATAACTAAGGAAATGAAAAAATATAGGAAAAAAATCAACAGAATGCAGCGGAAAAACCAAGAATTGCTGAAACATATTGAACAGTTAAAAAACGAAAATAATGAAACAACATACAGACATTACAGTTTCTCAAGAAAATGACCAAATTCCTTACCTCCTTGTAAAAAAGCAGATAGTTTCATAAACCAGAACTTACCAAACATATCCATAGAATAAAAGGAAAAAGTTAAAAAACGACTTCTGCAACATAATGTTTTAGTAGATTCTTTAAAACAGTGTTACGAAACCACACAAAATAATTATTCTAAACGCGTTATTAAGAGTGTAGTAGATGGTTCTATCGTTGAAAAATACAAAATGAAGAGTAAGATGTCCACTTATTTAGGATTGAAAGGCAAAATACGTTACATACACACTTGCACACTAAACACACACACACTTTCTTCACTAAGAAAAAAATTATGCTCTACTAAATAAACTTAAAGAATTTTTCGAAAGGGATGATGTAAGTCGGGCCACGGCGGGCAAAAAGAATATAAAACTTTACATAAAGACAGAGAAGGTATTTATTGGACACTTTGGAAAATCTATTTAAGAAATATAAGTCTGAAAGAGGGAAAGGTAAATTGACGACTTTTAAAAAATACAGACCATTCTATATTTTACCACCTAAAGTTGACAGGCGAGAAACATGCGCTTGCATAAACCATGAAAATATACTTATGAAAGTGAAAACACTAAAATCCTTGGATTTGATTTTGAATAGTATATGGTTTCTTTTTGAATAGTACCTACTTTAATCGGTTATCGGTATTACCTCTTTTCTGTTGTTGGCACATTATTTTGATAAAGGTTTTTAATTCTTTAACATTTTGGTGTTTATTTTCGCAAACACGAAACCTGCAAACTGTAGTCTGTGCATGGTTGAATTTTAATTCCATGAAAATAAATAATTCATAATATTTTTAAATGGATTTTACTTGACCTATTTCCAAGTGAACATTGACCTTTACATTATTCCAGTGCGTTATTGTGTTATTGTGTGTTATATCTTCCAGTGCGTTATTTACATTTTTTGACGACCTTACCCATATGCGAACAACGCGTCATACTGACGTCACGCAAAATCCTGCATCTCGCAAGCAGAGTTTACCGCGCAACTAGCATAGATACCAACGGCCCGACATGAATCATCGGGCAGTTGCCCGCCAGACACAACACCCGTCTGGTCGGAGGATCCTCCCTTTTCTATGGAGGTTGAGTGAACTTTACACCCTGTTCCTCATACCTCTATATCCTCTTATGTTAAACAAAATATTTCCCTAACTATATATATAAAATCAATCACTCTGCCTAGCCTTTTCCCAACTATGTTGGGGTAGGCTTCCAGTCTAACCGGATGCAGCTTAATTCCAGTATTATACATGAAGCGTATTATACATCCACAACCCAGTTACTGGGTAATACGATACCCTTGGTGAGACTGGTTGTCAGACTTTTGGGCTTCTGTAACGATTGTTGAAGATCTACTGAAAAGGACGACTGTCAAAGATCTACAGAATGACAGCCAGGACCAACGGCTTAACGTGTTTCCCGAGGCATGGAGGGGTCTTGATATGTAATCGCTGGTCGCCTGTCCACGAACCGACCGTGGCAAGCGTAGCTTAACAATCTTAAATCGGCGCGTGCGGCTGTAATTAAGTGTAATTAAGTGTAATTGATTAACTGTAATTAAGTGCGGCTGTAAAAAAGCCATGAGCCCCTCTCACTAGGTAAGTTAGTAAGTAGGTATTGTACAGGTTTTGGAATGTCTCTATTCAGACAAAGCCAACTCTAAAATCTAGTTAACACATCAGTGGCGTAACTACGAGTGGCGACAGTGGCGGTGGCGAGTGGTGGTGGTGGTGGTGGTGGTGGTGGTGGGTGGTGGGTGGTGGTGGTGGTGGTGGTGGCATTGGGGCAAAATGCCACGGGCCCACAGCCAGAAGAGGCCCCCGGCCCGAGAGGGCCATTAGCACAGGAGGATCCTAACATAAGGACAGAAGCAGTCAGGTGTTAAATTTAGTAGGAGAAAATACACGGAAGAAGTCCCGGGAGAAGTGCTAAAAAAAAAAAACTATAACGTTTGTTGAGCTTCTTTACATTTACATTGAGGGAGGGCCCCATCCCTTGAATTTGCCACGGGCCACAAACGATAAAGTTACGCCACTATTACACATTATTGTCAATTCTGGTTCAGAGGCGTCTACTATTAGTATAATTATCAACTCAGCGGGGATGTGTAATTAACTCGTTCTAAATGATTGATGGTGACAAATTACAATTTTGATTACCGAAATACAAATGTAACTTGATTTTAGCTACGAATTCAAATGTTACGATGATGTGACTTCGATAATTTCAGACTCCATTAAATAATAACAAACCATCACGCCTGTAATCACTGAAGGGTCAGGCGGAAGTGCTAGTTAGGTTTGAGAGGGGTAGGTATTACAAAAATGCGCGTAGATGCATGATTTGCTCGTTGAAATTGAATACCATTAGTTGGTTGTTATAAATATCAATTAATTGATAAAGATAGTTTGTTTTCTCTTCTACAATAACAATAAAACGATTTTTTTATTATTTATCTATTTATTTAGAAATAATCGTTCTCCTGATGCATGTTTAGGCAAAAACTCATGGAGAGCTGATTTAGAGCTCTAATTTGCAGATTCTGTTGAATAATAATCCATCAAAACAATTTTTTTATATCAGAAATATCATATACTTTTATAATAATAGAATAAATTTTTGTTATATGCCTTATAAATAAAGATAAAACCGGCCAAGAGCGAGTCAGACTCGCGCACCGCGGGTTCCGTACAAATTTGTAGAGTACCTAAGTATGTAAATAGTTTATCATGGGTTTTTTTATGTAACTTCAAATTTACGGTTTCCAGATTTTTTTCTTTACTTGTGCTACATGATCTTGCTTCTTGCCAAATTTCATGATACTAGGTCAACGGGAAGTACCCTATAAATTTTGATTCCCTTGAGTGCCGAAATATATGTTTTTGCGGTATAAACGGCCGTATCTTTTTTTACGTTAACTTAGAAGTTTTATTTTTTCACAGCTTCAATGCAGCGCAGACCTAAGTATATGGTTTTAATTTCAACCCGATACCTGTACGCGTTCCCGAGATAAAGGGTCTTGACAGACAGACGGACGGACGGACAACAAAGTGATCCTATAAGGGTTCCGTTTTTTTCCTTTTGAGGCACGGAACCCTAAAAATGACTAGACCTAATTCAATTTTCTACTGAAAATAAGTCTGAATATCTTCGAAGTTCTATATCAGTTTCACGTAGTATTTATATCAAAATAGTCTTCAATAATTGCTCAAACAGCATAAATAAAAAAAAATATATATTTTGATTTTTTAATAAATAAAATAAAACGAATATATATTTCACTGCGCCGGTGATGGCTCTCCCCCTGGCTGGAGGCCCTAATTTATTGAGGCATCCACAGGCAAGCCCGGTTAAGCAGATGACAACCACATACAGTACCCGGCGATAAATATTGCACATCGACCTTTGGAAAGAAACAATCGGCTAATTTCGGCATCGTAGAGCGTTATCTCTGTCGCACGAAATACAAACAGTCCGGTATCTATTAGGAGCTGTTAAAACAATTATGATTTGCTTCTTTTGATAATTATTTTTATTCTTTGTATAAAATGGTTTTGTGTAAAAAGGTCGATGTGCAATATTTATCTCTGGGTACCGTAAGTTTGAATTGCGAGAAGCCTATGTAAAAAAAAAGATGTACGCTCATTACCGAAATGTAAGAGGGTTCTTAAGTCCCATTTAATAGGGAAACCACAGTAAAAGAGATACAATACACATACGAATACTCATTAAAAGTTATAAATAGAAAGGTTTATGTAAAACATACTCCAACGTGCTTTTGAAAGGAAGTATTCTATCAATCAATGGATAAAACTGGCTTATTACAATTAAAACTTTCTTATAACAATCGCACACTGAAAAAAATTATTTCTTACTTATTATTTCTATTAAAGCGATTTCATTAAGACATACTGATTTTATACAGTAAGAAGAAATGTTTGTAAAACAGTAAAAGACAAAACAGTAACTTTTAGTGATTGAACATACTGAAAAAATAACAAAAAAAATGGAAAAACACCAATACTGTAATGTCAATGGTTTGAACGATATCACAAAATGAATAAAAGAGTTAATTTTATGAGCTTTAACTGTTTTCGGATCAGTAAAAAATACTGTTTTGGACGTTAGGCTCATATGGAACTGTTTAAAGCAGTTCAGATCAATGTTTTTTCATTTGTATTTACTGCTTATTTCTTTCAGACAGACAGACAGAAACAGCAATAAATAAAATCTTTTAACGTACACACAATTATGTGCTGTAAGTGCTTTATTCCCAGTTACATAAATATATATCAAAACAATAGGGTCCGGGGCGAAGATAAAGTTTCGTAAATTGTATAACAGAGAATCCCTTTTCGGTGCGCAGTCTAGTTGATGGACGCCCCACGGCTAATATCCAAAAGAAGGATGCGCGTCGTCTGTTTCTCACACGGTTTCTAGAACATTCTAAAAGCCGCGCCCTTATACGAGAGTATTATTTTATTATTAATAATAACAACAGTTTATAATTTGCAATAGGTTTTGGTATAATTACACTACAGACTAAGTTAACATAACAATTAGATCAATTTAAGTTGTGGATGGAAATTATGACACTACTGATAAATTTATAAAATATCAAAACAATAAAATCAAGTCATAAGATTAAAGAACAACAACTCATTTAAAGTAAAAGTAAAAGGACACGGGCACTAAATTGACATCACGTTTCCCGGCCGAGTCGACAAAATCAAAATATTTTATTTCACATAAGCCTACATGGGCACTTATGACACGTCAAAAGCTAGGTGCACGGTTCCAATTGGCCGTTTCCTTTGGAGAACCGAGCTGACGTGTAGTACTCTGAACCGCTTGAAGATCATGCTGTCAAGTCGTTTTACATACACCAAAATTAAGCTGTTAAAGCTTCTCCAAATCCTGTGTAGGGTCACTTAAATTCAAAGTATTTATTTTAAATAAACTAATCACTAATTACTAATAATAGAGCAGTGGTGGCCAAGTGGTAACGGCCGTGACTTACGAGTTGTAGGTCGTAGGTTCGAACCCAGACAGGCGCTTTACTTTGTGTAAATTATTTCATCACCACTGCTCTCAAAACGGTGAAGGAAAACATCGTGATAAAACCGGCATGTCCTAGAACCAAAAATTCGAAGACATGTGACATCTGCCAACCCGCACTGGGCCCGCGTGGTGGATTATGTCCCACTACAGGTTCATAACCTATTTATGTATTTGTGTAACTATTTTATTAATAATTCAATAGTTTTAATAATATTTTTTTTTTTATCATTGTTCCTTTTAACCAATGCACCTGCCATGTAATCTCTTCACCACCCTTGGTTGACTGGTAGAGAATGCCTGTAGGCATTAACTCCGCCTTTGTACCTTTTTTGTGTGCGAAAAGTAGAAATAGATAAAGACTAAGCTAGTTGCCCATTGCAAACCGTAGTAGGTACCTATGGAGAAGAATGGGTAAGAAACTGCACGGACAATCTTTTAAATCATAAAATTGTTACAACATATTGGTTACATCACTCATATTTTAATTATACATGTGAGAATGATGTAAAAACACGTGCATGTTAAAAGCGTACCTAATAAAAATGACAAAAACAAAAAAAAAAAAACAATTCATAAATTAAAATAAGCCGTGGCAGGTAAGAAGGTGACCAGTACCTACTGACGGCGCCCGTTCACTTTATTTCAACAATCAACCAATGCCCGAAAAAAACACAAAATAATCATTTCAACAATTAAATTTTCAAGAAAAGCAAATGTATTCGAAAAACCGATCCTCCTTACGCGAACTCTATTTTCTCACAAACACTAACACACACCCAAATTGGATGAATAAAAAATCTGAACGTAGAAACTGGACGTGAATTGACCAGAGCAACTAACGAGGCACTTACAAAGATTTATAGAGATAGGCAGGCGCGAGCAAAAAACGCGCGGCCCCGTCTGGTTCGCGAACAAACGTAATGGAGGGTTCCCTAATACAGAGCTGAAAAACATGAGTGTTTATATCACATGCACTTTATTGTAGTATCCTCGATTCTTCTTGAGGGAGTAATGTAGATAGATGTTTTTTTTTTGATATTTTGGGTTGTTGTTGCAGTAAATTTAGGAAATTTATAGTTAGGAAAATTTATTGTTTAGCAGTTTTATATACTTCATCGATTTGCCGTGTTTTTGTAAAAAAAAATTAACAAGATATTGTCTATTAATTTTGTTTTTTATTTCTTACTCTACTATTTATATCTCGCCGTATACTTCACCGGTTGACGTCATCACGTTAACGCTGGCGGTCACTGAAATCCAGCGCTGGGGCTCTGTCTAGCATAGGGAGGGTCGTAGCATTATGACGCATATTTTACTTTTTTATATTTTTACAGAAAGTTTACAGACTAATAACACAATTAAAAATCATTCGTAGGCAGGGAAATTTGCTAATTACAAGCTTCCACATATAAACATCTAGTTACAAATTCTTTGCGTTAATTATGTTCGTTAACAGCGATTTGTAAACCAAGAGAAAGGAAAAAAAAAAGTTAAAATGTTATAAGTGTATCAAAAGTTAATTAAATAGTCGAGTCGTGCATAATCAAAACAGATAAATCACATATGAGCAACCACATAACAATACATAAGATATCATAAGCCGAATTATTTAGTAGTTATTCATGACTAACTCCGAAATATTCCTTGTTTAGGATCTTTCTGATACTGTGTGCGTTGGTGCAAAATAGTTCGATCTCCAGGTGCGATGGTAAACTATTGAAGGCTTTTACACTACGAATGAAGAAGGCGTTGCGCCTGTAATTAGTTGATGCGCATGGTGCCTGCAGCAGAGGTCGTCTGCGTAGGTTATTTTGATTAGTGCGAAGAAGTAATTTGCCGAGTAGTTCCGGACAATCAATCGAGCCATTTGCTATGCCTACCAAAAAACATATGTCACTAATATTACGTCTTATGTTCAACGGTAAGAAATGATATCGCTTGCAACGGTGTTCATAGTCCACTGAGAATTGCTTTGTCTTAAAATCCAAGTAACGCAGAAATTTCTACTGAACGGATTCAATACGAGATTTGTAAATCTAGGATAATGAGGGTTCCAGACTTGGGAAACGTACCCGAGGTGGCTACGCACAAGGGAACAGTAGATAGAGTACTTTTACTGGTTTTAGAGACCCAAAACTAGAGCAAGCTCTAGTAATAAATTTTATTTTATTTTATTCTATTATTTTTTTCATAGAACTTGTTCTTTTTGTGTTCTTTCTCTACGTCATGTTTGCCACAAATACACGTATTTCCTTTCTTTTATGTTAAACGACTGTCAAACAATGACTGTTGTGATTTGAATATACAACGTAATACATATTTGGCGCGTGGCCTAAATCAAAAATAACGCCGCCATTTTGTTTTGTCAACATACAATTTCTGTGACAGTTCCACAAATGTTTTCCGACAACGCCCACTGTCAATATCATTCAGGCGTCAAAAGATCCTTGCAGAATTGTATCACAAGTATTCACAAGTGTCATTGTTGGACAGTCGTATGACAGGTCTTTACAAATTATTTGTAATAGTCAATTTGCTAAGAAACCACCCTGACTTTATATATGTTACGAAAGGTGTTATTTGTGCAGGATAAGTCTGATGTAATTAATATTCTAAATAAATTACAATACCAGAAAGTTGACAAACTTGAAATTGTTTATGACTCAACCGACACGTTTTCATTAATATTTTGGTTCGTTATTAAGTTGGTTGTTTACAGCTTCGTCTTTTCTGTGAGTTGTTCTTATAGAGTGTTCCAAATAAGTCAAAATAAACAACTAATTATTTATCATTTTAACTGTAGAATAATACACAATTAGAACAATATACTTTCTGATAATGTAGAAGAGAAATAGGATAATATAGGTAAGTATGTGTAGAAAATTCAGGTCGCAAAGAAATAAGATTGTTCTTTTTAGATAAATAATAAATAAATAAAATCTTTATTTAGAAAAAACACAGTACCTACAATATAAAAAAAAAACTGGCACTCCGGTAGTGCCGACAGAAGTGAAAACTTGAACAATTACGAGTGTATTTTGTGAATCGTCTTATAAACAAAACACGCGTGTTAAGGTGTGTTCCTTATTTTATAGGGTTTTTTGCAAATCAGGTATGATGACCAAAGTGACTGGTTTATTCTTCTCGTGAAAGGAATTTATTCAGATTTACAAATAAGCACACAGGATAGACTTCAGTTCGTGGTGTTGGTCGCGGCAGTGGTAAGAGAAGCAAGCCGCTCGCATAGAGCTCGTCGTCAGTTATATATCCGTGGTTCAGCGCCATCTCGTCGTTGTTGGATGAACTACGTAGTTAGTACGCGAGGCCCTCGTAGTTCTTCCCGATGTGCATAGATGGCGCTGTCCTCAACAACGCGCGTCTTACGTTTTACGTCTTACGAATTTTCGATCAGTGTCACGTGACCTGACGCGAATTTAGAAGTTTTTACCCATTCCAAAAAAAGTACACAGCGCCGCTAAAGAAGTTTTCACTTCAAAAAAACGTGGCACGAAGTGAAAACTTGAACAATTATTACGTGTGTATTTTGTGAATCGTCTCATAAACAAAACACGCGCGGTACCGGCTACGGCCATCCGTCTTACGAATTTTCGATCAGGTCACGTGTCCTGAGGCGATATTTATCTATGTAAGTGAAATAATTAATTCGAAAAAAATAATTAAAAGTAGGTAATAAAAACAAATATAATTAAGAACTTATATTACATTAAACGATTATAATTATTTTGGTAAACTTTAAAGTTAGTATGCTTGGAACACATAATCATGAATAAGTGTCTTTTGTACTTTTTTTTCTATTGTAGGTACCCGTACGCAAAATACGCACATTGACGTGGAGTTGCGGACACCAGCCCGTATTACCTGAGACTCTTTTGTATTTTATTTACAAGTCCACTCGTATTATCTAATACTAGCTTAAACCCGCGACTACGTCCGCGTGAAGTTTGTCCCCCGACCCGCCGTGTCGCATCCCATCGCCCGCCTGCGCTTTTACTTCGGTTTTGCTTAGGATTCTTTCTATTTTTCTTTATGCTCGACTCCTATAAGGGTCTTAGCGTGATTTTAAATAACCTATAATCTTCCTCGAAAATTGGGCTATAAAAAGCAAAGAGAATTGTAGTTCCAGAGATTAATTCGTTCAAACAAACAAACCAACTCTTTAGCTTTATTATAAGTATAGAAATAACTAATAATAAATCTAATACAGAGGTGACATAGATTAATATAGATAATATTAGCTTAAAATTTTGTCCATTCAAAGAGATTAATTTCATTCCACCCAAACCGTCAGACTACGCGGGTATGCATGCCAAATAAAAAAACTTCTCTATCAACAATTTGGTACGTGCGGTCGTGCGGTCAACATAAAATGATGCTTCCATATTGAATATCGATGACCAGACGGGAATCCATTGCGCATTTTGATAGGAGTGATGTACGCATTGTATGTACCAACAATGGGGCATTATCTGTGAGAGAATATATCTTGGATCTGTGGGTCATTGAATAGTGGCCGGGCGCTACATAGATGCTGCGTGGTAAACAGAATGAGTTCCGAAGGTTTGGTTTACACAATACGACATATTTATTTATAAACAACTTTTGTATACAATATATTATTCCCCTTACTAATAAACGTATTATATCAGATGAATTGAACACACCGATTTCTCTATTTCAGTCGTCAGTAATTTGACTTTCGAAAGAAGAAGAAAAAGCGTTGTGTAACTATACAGACGCTATACAACGTTTATTAGTAAGGGGGGTGGGGGTAGTATAGATATCAAATAAGCCTTGGACTTACACAGTCGCTGAGTATAGGTTACCCAGGTCATATTCACTTTTACATTAATCACCTTCACTTGCGCGGGCCTGCGGGCGGAGAGTAATGGGTAGCTCACCGTCCGATCAGGACCAGGCCCGTGCCGGACGGCGCATACGTGTGCCACGCGCGCCTCAAAGAGATGTCAGCATCAAGTGAAGGGGCCCGTCAGGGCCAAAGCCTGCCGGGTCAGCGGGATGGTCTGAAAGGGTTATCGCTGGCCTGGAACATAAAGGGCTAAGGAAGGAACACGGGTGGGTTTTAGTCAGTAAGAGTCTGACACTGCCCTCCGCTCCACCCAGAGCGGGAAAGTGATTTTTTTTTCATGATGTGATATCATCAAATGATATCACATTCATGATATCACATCATGAAAATAAAAATCACCTTCACTTATGGCTTGCTATGCATAGCAAATCCGTCGGTGACCTCAGCGTCTGTACAATCAGACTAGGTACATTTTAAAATAACCAAGTAAAAAATCTTTACTGCAGACCACGTAATCCATAAAAAAAACACAACAAAAAAGAAATAATACATTAAAAAAATACAATAATGACACGATATAAAAAGTCGATTGAAATGGTTTACGTACATACAAAAATACACTCACGCCTTTCCTCACTTGCACATTGAAAGCAAACATTTGTATTTGGCTATTTCCAAACACCGCTTGTAACTCTTGGTGGCATACGTGCTTTGCATGCTTTGGTTCTAGGTTGTTTTTTTTTGGTCTTACGGTTGGTAGATATCTGATGAAACAAAATGTTGGGTATGCAAATGCGCTTCACCAGAATCGCAGTTCAACTGTTAGCTAGTAAATGAATTGGTATGAAGCCGACAAGTTTTTCTTGCAACAGCAAGCCTTTAAACATAGTAATGCATGTCATGGATCTTCTGTATTTAGTTCTCTGTGACATAATTGTTAGGAAGTCTGTGTGATGTGGCGGTAGTAAGTTGACTTATGTGTGTGTGTGTGCAGATTGTTTGTTATTTCCATATTGATGTGTTTGTCTTCTGTACAATATTTATCACTGTGCTGTGTTTTGATTGGGATTAGAATTAGGTGGGATTTGCACAATCGACCTACAGAATATGCTATAATCCACCGAATAGACAATTTTGTTTAGAAATTGTTGCGCTGTTAATAATGTAGGTAAGTATTGGATTAGATCTGGTAGATTTATTACGTCTAGAGTGCTCCCCTACCAAAATTGCAGGGAGGTAAATATTTAAATCAGGAGATATTCTCGAATACATCTTGAGAGTGAAGTTTATAGGAAGGAATACTGATGTTAGATGACAAAGAAATCTTTGTGAAAACTTTAGATAAAGACATTTTATTAATAGCTGTTTCGCACAGTTTAGTCTTTTCTTCAAGCGATTTTTCTTTCGAAACGACAATATTTTCTTATAAATTGTTCCCAAAGTACGGCGATGATAAGTAACGTATTCAGATTGTTGTTTGTGCAAACTTTTATTGGGAAATCAGCCTTATGTATCTGAACCTACGCAGATGTAAATAAATTGACGTTATGTAAGAACAGTGTGTTTGTTCAGTATGTTCTTGGAATCACGAATTCTACTGTTGCTACGCCGTATGCAGCTACGCCATAAATTGCTACGAAGTAGGTGCTACGGCGTAGCGATAGTATAATCCATCACGGTTTGCATGGCTACGACAGCGTGGTTTCAGCTAGTGTCTCATGGCTAAATGGTTTCTATGTTCTATGCTACGTATATCCTAGAAATTGATATCAAGTCTATAGGGTGTACCTGCAGGGAGTGGTCAAATTTAAGGGTGTGTATGTACCGTCAATCTGAACAACTTTTTCCATGGGATAGCATCGTAGTTGTGAAAAAAATATCAACACTCAAACAAAACTTCAATAGCTACTCGACCCAAATGTATGAGACGGCTGATTATAATTTATCGCTGCACGCGCGCCCCACTCGAGCATCGCGCGCATTTCGCAAGCGGCTCGCGAGCGGCGCATTCGCTAGATCTGGACACACCTTTAAACTTGACCACACCTTTCTGGTTCACTCTCAATACTATCATCTCTTTATTTGCCGCTTTCGATACCGACATGAAATAAGATTCCCTGTGACAAGATACACAACTATTTTTATACAAACATCACTAACATTCTACCTACTTTATAAACATATCCAACAAAGTTTCAATCCGAACAAGATGAATGACACACAACCCGAATCCTTGAGATTCGCATCAAATAAAACAATGTATCCGAAAACAGACGGGGTTTGGTAAGTTGGTAGGTACAGTTGGCCCAACTCGTTTTATCAACATAAATATCATGTGTTTTACAAGACAAAAAGTTGGCGGACGAAAAAAAATGCAGTGACGCGCCCGCGCCTCCATAAAGCTTTGTATGGATTATAGGATTTTTTTATTGCTTTTCCTGCGGCCGCTGGCGGGGCTTCCAGGCTGTCTGTGTTTTCGGGACTAGCTGCCGTACGAATGGTCTCTTCCGCTGTTGATGGTTTTGCACTATAGAACTTTTCGTGTTGGTCGAATTTTAGTACGCTTTTGTTATTTCGAAAATTGTTGTGTTCGTGAGTCTATTGTAGGTAGTTAATAAATGTTTGAGTTTAAGGCACTGTAATGAGCCTAATTACGTTGCTAGGCCCTCTTATTTTTGTGAAACGCGACTATGTAGAATAGAATAAAATAGAATACCCTTTATTATGTACACAATATAAATTACAGACAGCAGACATAAATATAGAAACTGTACAAAGGGTGACACAATGGGCGGTCTTATCGCTAAGAGCGATCTTTTAAAGACCACCTTAGGCAATGATGTGTAAAACTATAGATACGTTGTCCGCACTCTAAAATGGCAACATGAAATGAAGCCAATTGCCACATTTGCGCTCAGTCACGCACCAACCTGTCGCGCGACGCGACGCGACGTATGTTTGTTTTTAATTTATATCGTATGTGAAAACCTGTGCAAAACATAAAGAAAATATGCCGTCGTGTGTTTTCAGAGGATGTAAAAATTATACCCCAAAAGTTAAAGACAAAAATGTGTCATTTCACGCGTAAGTTTACAAAACTAGATTATTTTATTTTATTTTGTACGACGCTGCGTCTAATGGCGGCCGGCGCATGAAGTGACTCTGATAGCTACGTCACTCATGCGCTCGACCAATGAGCATGTAATTTGACTATTACTTATCCTGTGACGTAACTGAAGATGTTTATTTATCTCCCTCTAGCAACAGACATCCCGCCGTACGGTGATATATTTTCTTTCCCTTTCTTTACGCGTATAAGTAGTTATCTAGTATTTTCGCCGTTTTTAAGCGCCGAGATGTTGGTTGATAACGTGTCTATATATAATACGTCATTGACATTAGGATGGATTTAAAAAGGGGAAGGACGGACAAATACTGTACCTATGTACCTTAGCTTTAAGCCATTGTAACACCTCTACAATATTATGGAATGCAAATAAATATATGAATATGAAAATGAAAAATATTCGTTTATTTCACTCTATCATTGATGCCATTCGACAGCGCGCGAGCAGTGGGGGCTCAGTGGTAATGGCCCCGACTTATGAAGTTATCAGTACAAACCTAGGTAGGCGCTTTACTTTCTGTGAATAATTTCATCACCACTGCACTCAAAACGGTGAAGGAAAATATCGTGAGGAAACCGGTATGTCCTAGAACCAAAAATTCGAAGACATGTAACATCTAGCAACCCGCACTGGGCCCGCGTGGTAGATTATGGCCCGCTCACTTTCACTGAGGTGAGGCTTGTGATCTAGTACTAGGGACGTTAAAAAACGCTACGCGCGCGCGCGTTAACGCGCGTTATTAATCTAAGGCCTTCAGCTTAATGCATTTTGACTTTTCGTGCTTCACACTCAAAATGTATTGCATCATGCCTTTTTTTCACTCTTCCCATTATTGTAAACTCCGTCTGATTGTGACAATCCACCATCCACCTTCATTAGCGCACTGTATTGCTACTCGCTCTGCTTAGCTTGGTGTCGCAATCAGCGGAGTTGACCAATGGCCATCTCGTGACACGCTGGACGTCATGTTCCAGGGTCCAAAGTTCCGACTAGAGGAACACCTCAAGCTCACGGCAGCACATCTGGAGCCACGCGGCTGATTCCGTCGTGACTCGTGCGTGCCTGCAACTACCGGCATCGGACGTCCCATTTGTTGGCCATCTTGCCACGTGGGCCGAGCTGTTTAACGACGGTCGGCGCAACCACCTGTCGACCGGCACCCCTACGCATCCAGCGTGGCACCTCGCTGAGGTCATCGCCACGCCGGCTAACAGGGCAGTACAGCGCTACCCACAGGGTGGACTCTGGGAATTGTGAACCTTAGACCTACCCACACCTTTTTCTTTTAATATATATTTTTTATGTTGATGTGGATGCGTGGTTTTATTTTATAACCTGCGCCACGCATACCCCTTTCGTCACATGACATTTCGTCGTCGGTTTCTTTTAACGTCGTCAATAGATTTTGTGTAACGTGTAATTGCTTATCACAAAAATAAGAGTGCCATGTAATCATGGCACTCTTATTTTTGTGATAAGCAATTATGAAAATGAAAACTTCTTTTAAACTATTACTATTTAAGCGGCTTGCATGACCTAAAGCGCGGTCACTGTCGGACTGTATAGAAAAGAAAGAGAAGCGCGATGACACAACGCTGGTAATTTATTGCAAAATATGAAGCAATTATTTAATTACAAAAAATCTATTGTTTGGACTAAATAAATAAAACACTAGTGTTTTAGTATGTTGCTTGTAGAATCTAATAAATATAATCTAATCTGACAAAAAAACAGTGTATATTAGTATGGTTTTTATTGTAAAAAGAAAGTTTTTAGAGGTATCTTCATGATTTTTTCTATAGTATCAAGTTACTTGTATTATGTTATCAACACACTGTCTACCTAGCATATATCCTGAAGAATATCATGTATTTTTCTGATTTTGTTTACTGTAGTCGATCATATACATACTTCTATTGTTTCTAAAACTTGCGTTTTTTGCGTTTAGGTCCTGTAATCCCCTTTTTCTTTTTTTTTTTGAGGATGGGAAATCATCAAATGACTCCTCCCGCTCTGGGTGGAGCGGAAGGGAGTGTCAGACTCTTACTGACTAAAACCCACCCGTGTTCCTTCCTTAGCCCTTTATGTTCCGGGCCAGCGGTAACCCTTTCGGACAATCCCGCTGACCCGGCAGGCTTCGGCCCTTACGGGCCCCTTCTTTAATGCTGACATCTCTTTGAGGCGCGCGTGGAACACGTACGCGCCGTCCGGCACGGGCCTGGTCCTGATCGGACGGTGAGCTACCCATTACTCTCCGCCCGCAGGCCCGCGCCTACGGTGGCCGGGAGTCGTCGCGCGGCTCCCGACGCCCGGAGCGTCTCCCGCGGCGGCTGGGACGGGTGGCTCTCTCCCTCAGCCGTCCCGCCGCCTCCTTTGCTAGCATGACTGCTTCGCAGAAGGAGGCGACTGCCCCCCACTCCCTCTCGCCCCGGACCATGGCTTGAACCAGGCCCGGACGTGAGAGGTCGCTGCCGCTGCCGATCGCCTCAACGAGGACACGGCGTTGCTCCGCCCAAGCGGGGCAGACCTCCACCGTGTGCTCCACCGTGTCCTCTGGGCGATCCTGGCAATGGTGACACCCGGGCGTTTCCTCCCGCCTGATTATGTGCAGGAACCTCCCTAAACTTCCGTGTCCGGTGAGGACCTGCGTCAGGCGGTAGGTGAGGGCGCCGTGACGCCTCTCTAACCACTCCTCAAAGAGGGGTCTTACCGCCGCTATCGTGGCGTGCCCTGCGCTGGGTTGCGATAGTCGCTCTTTCCATGCCGCCATGAGATCGCGCCGGAGGTCCGTCCGCTCCGCCGCAATTTGCTGCGGAAGCGGAGTTTCCCCCCGGCGTAGTGCCTCCGCGCGCCACTCATACAGGCGCGCGAGGACTATCGCCTCCAGATCCCATGGCGGCAGTCCGGCAAGGAGGCTTGCCGCCTCGCCCGAGACCGTGCGGTAACCCCGGATCAGCCTTGTGGCTACCACCTTCTGGGGCGCGTTCAAATAATGGGCGGCTCGCCGCCGCAGTGAACGCGCCCACACCGGGGCCCCGTATAGGGCCATGGACCGCACGACCCCCGCGTAAAGCCTCCGGCAGGAGGCGTTTGGCCCCCTCAGGTTGGGCAGGAGCCGCTTGAAGGCGGCCCCGGCCCGTTCCAGTTTGGGAGCCAAACGTCGGAAATGCTCGACGAAGTTCCACCGGCTGTCGAGGACGAGACCCAGGTATTTCATCGTCGTCTCGACGCCGATGTGAACCCCTCCTACCGTTAGTTGGGATCCCGGGATTCCTGTAATCCCCTTAAATACTTATGTCACTCTCTTGTTGATGCCATTCGATAGCGCACACCTAATTACGCTACTGGGCACTCTTATAGCTATTTATCTTCTATCGATACACCGTGTTCTTCACGTTATTCATAAACTTTGTCTAACGCTTCTATAGCTTTTACAAATTAAATCTAACAAAAGAAGTAGTACTTAAAAGGCCACGTTACAAAGATATTTGTAATTTCATTTAATGAAAATAAATTAAGTAAGCAAGGGTCTTAAATTAGTTTTGACATGTTTCAGCCCGCCAAATCTTGTGAATGAAAATACGTCGTTGCCAATTCGGATACGGTCGATTTACGTCAAGGTATTTAGTTTGTATGAAAATTAACAAAAAATACAAAAATACACGTCCTCGGAAACGTCCTCTTTCAGGCAGGTCTGTAGATGTTGGGGTGGAACTCGTACCACGAATGACTCAAGGCTCCTGCAAACATGCGTGACGCGCGACACGAATATCTAGTTCAGCTAGGTTATAATCATTGGCATACTTACATATCATATCGCAGGAAGATATGCACTTTCCTTGGTGCAAATTATTTCATCGACAGTGCTCTAAAAACGGTGTTGGAAAATATGGTGAAGAAACCGTCATGTCCTAATACAAAAAAAGTCAATTGAAACATAGTAAAACACAGCTGCATAAAAAGCACTAGCAAGTACTAAAAAGCAAAATAATAAGCGATGGGCACAAGATTATGTAAAAAATAAATACATTTTAGCAAAAAAATATTTTGAAGAACAAAAACACAAATTAAAATAACAATACACAAACATTTAAAAGAAAAGTTTTCATCCACAATTTTTTGTTACCACTAAAACTACGTAGATAACACTTGGAAAAGGAAAGTTTGTTTTATTTTGCCAACTCTTGCAATGTCGTAAAAGGATTGTTTACATTATCTAAGTACTTACAGTACCCGGCGATAAATATTGCACATCGACCTTTGAATAGAGACAATCGGCTAATTTCGGCTTCGTAGAGCGTTATCTTTGTCGCACGAAATACAAACAGTCCGGTATCTATTAGGAGCTGTTAAAACAATTATGATTTGCTTCTTTTGATAATTATTTTTATTCTTTGTATAAAATACAAAAAAAGGTAAAGGTCGATGTGCAATATTTATCGACGGGTACTGTAACTGGTGAAATGTGGGTATAGTATAACTATAGGATTACTAGGTGCAACCTTGTTAGGCCCCTAGGGGTATACAGGCGTAATGGTATGTGTGTTATGTTATATTATTGAACAGGTCACAAAAAATGACTTTATCTAAATCAAACAGAGGGGACATCGTATTTTAGCTTCATTGAAGATTATCTTTTGAATGCGGCTTTTTGATTGTAAAAAAAAAAAGCTGTTGATTTTCACAAATAATAACCGGCATCATTTTGCGCCCACGCATGTTTAATACATGATACGCTGTAGGGAAGTGAGACAGAGCCCACTTTTTTTTTTCAGGATGGGAAATCATCAAATGACGTCCCGCTCTGGGTGGAGCGGAACGGAGTGTCAGATTCTTACAGACTAAAACCCATCCGTGTTCCTTCCTTAGCCCTTTATGTTCCGGGCCAGCGGTAACCCTTTCGGACAATCCCGCTGACCCGGCAGGCTTCGGTCCTAACGGGCCCCTTCAGTTGATGCTGACATCTCTTTGAGGCGCGCCTGGAACACGTACGCGCCGTCCAGCACGGGCCTGGTCCTGATCGGACAGTGAACTACCCATTACTCTCCGTCCACAGGCCCGCGCCTACGGTGGCCGGGAGTCGTTACGCGGCTCCCGACGCCCGAAGCGTCTCCCGCGGCGGCTGAGATGTGAGGCTCTGTCCCTGAGCCATCCCGCCACCTCCTTCGCTAGCATGACTGCTTCGCATAAGAAGGTGACTGCTTCCCACTGCCTCTCGCTCCGGACCATGGCTTGCACTAGGGCCGGATGCGAGAGGTCGCCGCCGCTGCCAATCGCCTCTAGGAGGACATGGCGGTGCTCCGCCCAAGCGGAGCAGACCTCCACATGTGCTCCACCGTTTTATTTTGATTTTGTATTATTCTATATTATATTACCAATAAAAAATGTTATTTTCATATAAACTACTATTGTAACTCTACATAAATCTGAACTGATGTTCACGGATCACATGTCAGGGAGTCAGGCAGTTGGGTAGTGAACCGCTAGTTAGTTTAGAGTTACGTAGCTTTAATTGGAAGCTCATGAAACAAAATGTTCTAGTGATCCCCGTATAACGAGTTCCAGGAAATTTTACATGAATTCGGAAATTATATTACGTTCGCTGCAGCAACCGGGTTTATATGTGAACATATTTTCTTTTAAATAGTTTATTGGTTTATATGTATAATACATTCATATTATAGAAGAGAAAAGCCGAGAAATTCACAGATTTGTAATGTGATGTCGTAATAAACATAATATTTGTGCGCTTAAATTGCGAACGCTGGCTAAACCTTACGAGATAGATCAAATTAATGTACTACGTAACTGTGTATCTTAAAAACACCAAAAAGTCCGCAAAAAAAGTCCGCAATGGTATATGTTTATCTCCTAAGGATAACCCACAGTAACCATTTTAATGTTTTACATATTACAAAAAAAAATATGGGTTATTTTTCAAGCTATTTTAAACAATACAGTATTATTCCTTATCCAATAAAATACATTAAATACGTTATGCATTTCATGGAGATCAAAATTGCCCTTTACAGCATAGGTATCATTAAAATTAATATCTTAGAAGATATCAGAGATTTAAAAAGCGGGGGCAGAGCGGCTGGTCGGGGGCGGTACGAAGTTCGCCGGGTCAGTTAGTATACTAATATAATGAAACTGAAGAGTTTAATTGTGTGAACGGGCTTATCTCTGATACTACCAGACGTATTTGAAAAAATATTTTTGCATTTTTGAGGAAGGCTGTTTAATATTACGCTACGGCCCATAAGAACCTAAAACAACAAAAAAAAAAAACAGAAAGAACGCTGAGCGAAAACGAAGTAAAAGCGCGGCCACAAGATATTTCACGCGGACGCAGCCACGGGCTGAAGCATACACAACAAAGTAAGCCGCATTGTACAGACGCCAGCACATCAAGCTACCCGAAACTGTCAAATTTTCCCAATTTTCTTTGAACGTTATGTTTTAGCGATAAAGTTGAAAATCTATTAAGGTTTGACAGATTGTAGTAGTAGTAGCTTGATGTGCTGGCGTCTGTACAAATCTATCCTTTTGGAAATTATTACCGAAAAGTTTATAAACCTGTTAAAAATAGTAGATTGTTATAACTAGTGCATAAAAGAAGCCAATTTACCCCGACCAGTTTATATCCAGGCGAGCCGCAGGCGAGGGTGGGTTATTACGTCGAGGGGTAAAATGGCTTGTTTATGCCCGAGTTATACACTCCGCTTTTCACTTCAATTGCGAGAAAATGAAATAGGCATGAAGTATATAACAGTACTTTCACTGTTCAAAAATGTTGCAATTGAAAAAGAGAACAGCTGATTCCCGCCACGAAACTTAATTTTTTTTTTTTAATTTTCAGTATGTGTCATTCGACTTGGGTAGGTACTTCATACTGCCAAGTCATAAAAACGTTTCGTTGCGTTTTTATTTTCATACATTTATTATAAATGTCAACAATTTTATCTGGTTTTATTAAATTAACGATAGTAAACACCGAAGTGATATAAAAGCAAATGAAATAAAATAATGACTTTTATTTTACTTTTGTTTTATTGTGCGTAGCCACACGCACAATAAAACGTCGCAGATTAAAGTGGGTTAGGCCTGACTATCTGTCTTAGAAAAAAAAATATTTTATGCACTAGAGCCACATGTGCTAGAGCATAAAAAGCGATTTTATGTCGCCTACGCAAAACATAAAGCATGAGAAGTGAAAAAATAAAATCTGGTCTCAGCTGAAACAATGGCGCACGGAATGTTGTCAAGAATTTGTAGATATTTTCTTACCTAATAAATTTTGATATTATACCATTTAAACTGGGTGAAATGGCAAATGTAGTGGGTAGTGTAAAGTAGTTTTTAATATAAAATAACTGTATGTTTTCCCTTACAAAATTAAATAAGCAATTACCTATATTAAAAGTCTGGCAAACATGTCTCCAAGAAAGCTAATGTGTGAAACTACATTATAACGTTTAAAACTTTGAAACATTAGTAGTTGCACTGGATTTAGGCTAACGACCGCAGAGCTTTTGCCCTATCCCTGACGTAATCCATTTCTATAAAAACTTTTTCAAACGAAAAAAAATTTCGTGAATTCAAGTCGATCGTTAAATCAGTCGCTCGCTGAGAAAAAAATGTTTTTATACTGTCACGGATTCGGGAGCACGGAGTATTCCGCACGTCCAAAAATTCCATCGGTTGTCGTCCAAATGAAATTTCGACCTTCTCTCGAGAACCGGATTCAACTATATTGTCCTATACACCCCAACTTTTTATTACTATTATCAAAGCTGACGTGCTGTGTTTATAAGAAAACTAGCCGAAATAGGTCAGCATGTAGTGCATAAAACTGTCCCACTTGTGTCCCAAGCTATAAGAAAAAAATCTTTTCTCAGCGCCAATTCAAGTAAGCCAATAGCTACCTCCGATTTCCAGCTTCTCCCACATTTATAGTTTCCCCAACAAAAAATAAAAGTAACAGAAATACCTACATGCACAGCACCGGTCTCACACTTTCCAATTCCAGATTTCAGCTGTAGAATTCTTTCAATATCCTAAAGGCTGAAGTGAGAATTAAGATTACGGAACTGAAATCGTAGGTTCGGAATCCAATATAGAATCGCCGTTGAACCCATATCAGACACAAGCCAATCTACCTTAGTGAGATGATTCTGATTCTGAGGTTAATGCAAAAACTGGGAGACACATCAGAAATATTTAATTTTCTCAAAACCTTGCTCAATAATTAAATGAGAAAAATATTTTTCTACGGACCAATATTGCTATGCTCTTAGAGCTCCCTTTGATTAAATCGCCGCTCGAGAGAATTTTCCGAACGTATCCAGTAACTAGACAGGCGCCAGGCGGCCGACTGAACTGGTTATTAAATCGAGTAGTACAAGGTGCTTCGATCACTGTGGCCTAGATTGATGCGCGTTGTTATTAACAAGTAAAGTTGAGGCACGGCGCTATGACACTTACGAGTAACTCTCAACTGGGGTAAACTTCACTCTGACTTCGATAATAGCGTTTTAGTGTGAACAATCAAGCCTAAGCAACAATATATTTACGCGTCCAATTTACCTTATTTACCAAACAATCCTGGGAACTCGCTGGGTAAATAATTAATGAAGATCCAATTGAAAATTCACCCTATTCCGACATATTTGTCTGCGAAGTATCCGCGGTACGTGAGACGCGAAAGGAATCTATGATGGAATACCCCCACCGCAGGGAATCACTAATGAAATTCCCCACAAATGGTGCCATTCTCTTAATGCGTTCACTTGAGCTATGAACACACTACTGCGGATGCGGACGCCAGAAGAAAAAACAAATTGTGTAGCATTCCGCGCTCTCCTCCTTTGTGACGTCGTAAAACTGTTGTGGTCTCTTTGAAGTAATAACTTTCCCGTCAGACGTTTCTCCGTCGTGACATAAGCAGATTCGACCGTTATTTGGCCGATGTTTAAATTTTATCCTGACACGGAAAAATGTACAATCACTAAAGTTCACGAGCAAAGAATTGCGATAAAAGATCCTGTGTTGACTCTTTAGTCGGCTTTTGAATAAAGAAAATCGATCTTCCGTTCTCAAATATATATTGTTGCCACGTTTTTCTACGAAGAGTTTATTTTATGTTGATTACTTTTTACATTTCAGATAAAGTCACGAAACTGGAAGTAGGTTAGAACTTGACTTAAACCGGAATAAATAAAGAAATCCACCGTCATTGTGAA
Source organism: Luperina testacea (assembly GCA_927399505.1). Classification (NCBI taxonomy): domain Eukaryota; kingdom Metazoa; phylum Arthropoda; class Insecta; order Lepidoptera; family Noctuidae; genus Luperina; species Luperina testacea. Next base: position 6,214,163 of record OV656768.1, on the reverse strand, counting down.
TGCACGCTGTTCAAAACTTTACGATGTTTTGTGGATCGTTGATTATGAAGATCAGGATTAATTATAATAGAAAGGGGACTTTATTGAAGTGGTGGGTTCTCTGAGGGCACACAAAGAGCGATTTTAATGTGCCGAGGGTACATGATGCGGATAATTAGGCGCGTGCAAAATAATGAATGAACGTCTTGTTCCCCGATGGGTTCGAGGCTTAATATTGTTCACGCTCTGGAGATCATTACAGTACTGATGTAATGATGTCACTGTGGTTAACATAACCCAGATTGAGACACGCATGGATTTTGTACTACTACTACTATTTTTGCATTATTAATCGAGGGTTCATTAGACATACATTCAAAATTATACAGAGTCAAATAAATTTAGCTAGTGAAACTCCGCTGACGTGATGGATATCGATATCTATAAATAGCATAATCATAATTTTTTTTTTCAGGATGGGAAATCATCAACTGACCCCTCCCGCTCTGGGTGGAGCGGAAGGGAGTGTCAGACTCTTACTGACTAAAACCCACCCGTGTTCCTTCCTTAGCCCTTTATGTTCCGGGCCAGTGGTAACCCTTTCGGACAATCCCGCTGACCAGCATAATCATAATCAGGTTATAATGTTTCAACTACTGGGATAAAGCCCCCCTCTCTTCGAGAGGGAATGAGCCGTAATCTACCACGCGGGCCCAGTGCGGAATGATAAATATCACATTTCTTAGATTTTTTGACGAAATACTATAGGCCGACCGCTTAACTGAGATGTTGCCTGAGGTAGCAGCGCGGTCCTATCCTCTGCAGCCGAAAATTGGCAGGCGGGGCGGGGCCAATGACCTGACCCGTCGCAGGGGGACCAAGGGTGCCCAGACACGAGGTCGTCTGGCGCCCATGTGCTGGTTTGGTCCCTGGGGTGGTCACGGCGTGCTATGTGTTCTGGTGCGCCGGTGATGGGGAGTACTCCCCAGAGGAGGGTCCGGCAACGGACAGCCGCGGCGGGTTCACGGATGAGTGCTAACGCGTGCCCGTGTTCCCGCCGTAAGCGGCAGAGGAGGACACCGTGGAGTTTTAGTGGGTTAGAGTCCCACATAACTGCACTATCTCCCCGTGGTAGTGCAGTATGCATGAGCATTTTTCCACGTTAAAAAAAAGTTAGCAGCGCGGTGCGGGAGGGGTGTGGTGACGTGATGCGAGAGCTCAGTGATTCATCAACTTGTGATAACTATCATCCTTCTCGCACCGCACAGCTACCTCAGGCAACGTCTCAGTTAAGAGGAAATGCGGGTGGTCGTTTCTCCATAGAAACGCTCTCGCCTGTTTCCTTTCTGTTTAATGACCATGAAGCAATGATTTTTTACAGAATAATAAATATTAACTACTTGTATGTCCTTATGTTTTCCTTTTTGATGGTGCATTATTTTTATAAACACTAGAACTCTCAAAAAATGCTCAGTATTGCCGATTTAAACCGCTGTCAACAGAGGCCTATTGTACAAATTTGACAATTATTATTGAAAAAAGAAAACAAGGACACATTATATATCCTTTTATTCAGCTTATGAAATATCTTTGAAATTGGTACAATATTGGAGGAGTAAATATGCGAGAGCCAAACCTCGAATGATGACTTTTTACTTAAGGCTTTTTCAAAAGTCTGTCCGACCGCATTTCCTCTTAAGCGTTCGGCATATAGTCCATTGGCGTGTGTTGTCTCTACTGGAATATCCGTTCAAAACTATCCGACCTCCATACACGGGTCATTGAGCTTTTATTTTATACTAGCGGTCCGCCCCAGCTTCACACGTGTGCAACTTTTTTTTTCGAATTTCCGAAATTTTCTTTCATACAAACCTTGTCCTGGCAATACCGAACACACCAAAAAAAAAAACAATTTAATGCAGTCGTTCGGAAGTTATGCGTATACCTACATTTCGTTCTCACATATAATTATAAATTCACATTAATGATGTAACTAATATTTTTGTAAAAATATAATTTAAAAGAGTGTCCATGGAGTTTCTTGCCCGTTCTTCTCCATAGGTACCTACGCTTTGGAATGGACAACTAGCTTCATATTTTCTGACTGACCGACTTTTTGACGATTCAAAAGTGCCTGTAAATGGTTTAATTGAAATACATGCTTTGAGTTTGAGCTTGAGTTCGGCAATGTATGTACATTGTACACACATATATAAATATATATTCCCTGCAGGCTAAGGCAGAGATGCACTTTACTATACTATACTATACTTCGCTAGTGATGTTTGAGTCCCATATAATAGAGGGGAGACTCCGGGGTGCTACTGAGACATTTCAGATGGACCCAATAGCTTTTTATCCGACCCGGAAATCGAAACTAGGACCTTGCTCAGCAGTAGCGCTTGCAAAACAAAACAAAAGTTCAAAGATACCTCGCCGAAGACGCCGCACCGCGAACGTGTCAGATTGTGGTTAACGCAGCTCCATAGAACGTTCAGAGTATCATGTCGACCTGTTAAAAAGTTTTAGTTCCACATTTTGATACCTCTAATTTCCTGTTTTGTATAATGCAAAGGTTCTGGAGTAGCGACCGTGTACTAGAAGACGTAGCGTTAGAAAGCCTCCCATAAGGTGGACCGATGACCTTGTGAAGGCCGGAGGAATTCGCTGGATGCGAAAGCACAGAACCGGTCGAAGTGGCAATGCTTGTGAGAAGCCGAAAGACGTCCACTGCTGGACATAGGCCATGTCCAGCAGTGGACGTCTTTCGGCTAAAATGATAACAATGATGGCAACAGTTTATGTTATGATTGGTTTGTGATGTACGGTCATTTAATAATTTTCTTATTGCTCTTGACCTCGATCACGTCTGATGGAAAGTGATGGATGAGGTCTATGATGGAACGAGCGTGCCCAGAAGATGCCTTAGGCACTGGAACTCCCACGCATCGATGAAACACAGCAGGCTGCTTGACGCCGGACTCCGTTGGGAGGGTGATCGAAAACCAGGTGGGCGTTAGCCCTACCACCGCAAGGGAAGAATTGGCCAGTCTAATAAGATGTTGGGTGTGACTGTCCAGGATGCGCCGAGCGCTCGGTTCAGTTGAGTAACTGGCGGAACAAACTGCGCTACACGAGGAGGTTTCTTCATGCTTCCCAAAAATACCGGTCATTGCACCCAATGACACTAAGGTTTCAGTCTGACCTTTGTTTCCAAAAGCCTTCATTCATCCACATTTGATTCTCACTCACTGGGCACGATTTAATTTCCGTTTTCGAACAACATTTTGTTGTATTGCGTCCATTGTTCGTGCGATTATGGTCGGGGCATTTTAATTTGTTTTCTATTTATAGACAGCGAAGAAACTGTTACGATAATTAATGTTTTATGTCAATCAGACGAGCGATTTGTGTTCGGATCGGAATCCATTTGTATTAGGGAAGGTTTTATTGGATCACTTTAATGTCTTTTCAGTTTTTTGAGGATAATTGAAAATGTTGAAGGGAGTTTACCTTCGATTCGGAAAATATTATTTTCTAAAAGGTTTCCCAGTGTTAAAGGACAAAGTATATAAAACGGCGTTGTTTAAGAGGTCCAAGTTCATAATTTTATATTCTGAAAGATAAACTCAAACTCAGTAGTACCTTGATGAGCTGGCGTCTGTACATACGTAGAACTTACTTGGATCAGTTCCTATACAAATATGAAACCGACCAACTCTCGTTCAATAGTTGAACAGGATATTTTCTCACTTAGCAGAATTGCTTTAAAACTGCTGAATTTCGAAGCCCAGCTGTAAAATGCCAAGTATTTGCCAAAGTTGTGAATACTTGCCCTTTAGATCCTTTATACACACACGTTTATTTTTTTTGCCTTTGAAAACTATGATTTATTCTCCATGTGTAAGCACGGTTGGCAGTGTGTTGTATGGTTCACTATGGAAGCTTGTTGACCGACACGTTTTTTCTACGGTGCGGTTTATACGCCGACACTCGGCGTATAAACCGCACCGTAGAAAAAACGACACGGTTCATTAATGTTGTGTGGTTCACTATAGAAGGCTGTTGACAGACACGTTTTATCAACGGGGCAGTTTATTCGCCGTGTGAAGACATGGTTCGTTAGTATGGATCACTATGGAAGCTTGTTGACAGACATGTGCTTTCTACGGCACGGTTTATACGCCGTACCGTGAAGTAACCGTGTCGTGTATAAAGGGCCTTACGAGCCCCGGTCAGATTGACCTTTCCTTCAGAGACTTTAGCATGAGTAAGCGTAACATAAATTCAATCGATTTTAAACCGACTTCCAAAAAGAAGGAGGTTATATGTTCGACTTTTTAACCGACTTCCAAAAAGGAGGAGGTTATATGTTCGACTATGTATGTTTTTTTTATGTATGTTCACCGATTTCTCCGCAAATTGTGGAAGTTTACAAAAAAAAATTTGAAAGGGTATACCTACTCTCGATGTGGTCCCATTGTCATCAAGTTGGAACCTGATGAGAGGGTCCCATGGAAATCGAGGGAAAACCTCAAATATTATAGGCAAACCTATAACGATTTGGGTATTTTGTAAAGTAACTTGAGCATGTACTCTCGGAAATCATCATTTGGTAAAGTGGAGCTGATGATGAAGACCACAGATGGCCATCGGTTGCTAAGCAATGTATGCTCGTCACAATGCGCATGGTGCACGGATACTTATGGTATGGCGAGTGGTTGTTGAGGAGTTCTGAATGCCGAGAACGCCGGTTGCAAGTACTAAGAAAATATTATTTGCGAAACTAGTATTTTAATTATTTTTTATTTTTATTTACGTGACGTTTATTTCGCGTTCGTGTCAGGCCTACAGGTTCCGGAAAAGGCGATAGGTACTTTAAGAGATCATAACTCCATGAGGGTCGACAATGTAAATAAAAAATAACAATACTTTTTTCCTTTGTTTACGGGGTTCATTTCCCTTCGAGCGCTGACCCTGGTCGATTAATGTTTCAAACATGAACACTGATGTTCGTATCGAATTTGCTTTTTTTTTCGGGACACTAAAATGATATCTGACCGTAACAAAATGTTTTGTGCCAGGGTCCATGACTCAAAACATTTTGCAAATAATTGTGTAACACACTTTCAATTATAGTCCGAGAGTTTTGAAGGAGTTTAATTCTAATCCATTGCTTCATAAGTTTCATAAATTCGTCTGCTCAACAAAGTAAATAACGCAATGAACGTGGCTGTAATGTCAAAGTAAAAGAAATTGCGATCAGATGTAACTTTATGTTTGGGTTCGAGATGGCAAAATCTTGATAAGGAAGGAGGATGGACAACAAGCTAAGCAACTAAAAAGCCTGGAGGCTGTCTCTTTTCTATAAAGAGATCATAGATGCATAAAGACCATGATCTTGCTGTCAGAATTCACCATCTATTATCAGAACTTCAGAGGTCTTAAGACCAAATTGCATAATCTCAGGCTAGCCGCACTACTTAATAACTATGATGTGATAATTGGAACGGAGACATGGCTTGATGACAGCGTAAATGATGGCGAATTGTTTGACTCCCGATATACCATTTATCGTAGAGACAGAGCTTCTACCCCTCTTGGCAGCAAAAAAGGCGGAGGTGTACTGATCGCTGTTTCTAAGGCGGTAGACTCAACACGTGTAACAAAATGGGAATCAGACGCTAAGGATCTGTGGGTCAAGCTCAAAACCAAAAGCAGAAAGGGCGACCTATACATCTGTGCGGCCTATTTGCCTCCACCTGTGCAACATGGGCCACTTAACTTGATCCTGGACAACATGGATGCAGTGATTGAATCAACGGGAGGGGATGTAATAATTGCTGGGGACTTTAATCTCGGGTTTATCGACTGGAGCACGGATAATACTCTCTCCAGCTCACCGTGTACAATTCCTGGGACCTTTGCGAACAGGTTAGGCTACTCACTGGTCGATTTTATGTCGTCAAATAGCATTAGGCAAATCAACACTGTTAGGAACTGCTTTAACAGAACTTTGGACCTTATTTTGTGTAACTTCCTCGGTGGATCTGTCAGTGAATGTAAAAATCCGATGTCGCTGGTCGATGTTCATCACCCTCCTCTTGACATCACCATCAAGAATATTTCACCCGCAATATTAAAAAGTAAGAGTTCTCTCAAATACAACTTCTGGAAAGCCAACTATGCACTCGTAAATGAGAGGTTGAGGAGCATCGATTGGGCGCGTTTGTTCTCGGATCTGGCGGATGTGGACTTGATGGTAGACACTTTTTACGCACAATTAAATCAAATAGTTGATGAATGTGTTCCTAGATATACTACACGCAATAACAAATATCCTGTATGGTTCTCAAAATGTTTGATAAGACTCTTCAACGAAAAGGAAAAATTAAGACTTCGATTTAAAAAATACAAAAATCCCAGGGACAAATATGAATACCGTATATTGGAGGAACGCTCTAAAAACATGATCAAAAAGTGCTACAGCACATACGTAAATAACACTGAAGATAACATCAGACTGAACCCGAAGGCATTTTGGTCATTCGTTAAGGCCAAAAAAGGCAAGTCTAATGACATTCCATCTGAGTTGTATTGGAGCGGGAAAGTGGCAACTTCTGGAGAAGAAGTAAGTAAACTGTTTGCCTCACACTTTTCTGCCACCTTTGCACCTTCGGCTGGTACACTAGCGGTACAAACAAAATCAAAAGAGTACCCTCAGCTTGCGCTGGGAAGCCACTTTTTCACCGAGCGAGACGTACTCAAAGAATTAAAAAAACTAAATATCTGCAAAGGTCCAGGCCCTGACGGCCTACCTCCGCATTTCATAAGGCATTGTGCCAAATATCTATCATTACCGCTCAAACTTATTTTTAATAAGTCCCTTATGTCTTCTAATTTTCCCACGCAGTGGAAAATCGCACACGTAGTTCCAATATTTAAAAAAGGGGAGCCTAAAGATGTTAAAAATTATCGGCCCATATCACTTCTTTCAATTTTCTCGAAACTTTTCGAATCATTAGTTTGTCCTGTACTGACTTCGCTCATTAAAACTCAGTTGGTTACGCAGCAGCACGGTTTCTGTACCAATAAATCCACTACCACCAACTTAGTTCACTATATTAATGATATCAGCAGATCCGTAGACTCCGGTGTGCAAGTGGATTCAATTTATACTGACTTCAGTAGCGCGTTCGACAAAGTAAATCATGTGCTTCTACTTCAAAAACTTGAGAAATATGGTATACATGGTCTTATGCTACGCTGGTTTGAATCATATCTTTCGGAGCGACAACAGAGAGTTATTATAAGGGGTTATCAGTCGCCACCTTATTACTCAACCTCTGGGGTGCCACAGGGATCGCATCTTGGTCCTATTCTTTTCCTGGTATTTGTGAACGACATCATACACTCCATTAAAAACTCAAAATGCTCTATGTTTGCAGATGATCTAAAACTGTACAGGGAAATTAAATCAGGTACCGACATTGCTTTGCTTCAGAAAGACTTGGACGCAATTCATGAGTGGTGTCATAGTAACATGATGACTCTCAATGCCGGAAAGTGTTATCATATAACATTTACACGGAAAAAGTTGATTCAGCCTTCAGCATATCACTTAAACGGCATAACTCTTCAGAGAGTCGATACCATTCGTGATTTGGGAGTCCAACTTGATAGTCAACTATCTTTTATAAATCACTATGACACTATTGTCGCCAAAGCAAATAAAATGTCCGGATTTTTAAAAAGAACTTGCAAGGATTTCCGGTCAAGCGGCACACTTAAGGTTCTCTATAACTCTCTGGTGAGGAGTATACTGGAATATGCATCTCCAGTATGGAATCCAGCGTATCGTGTCTATATCGACAGAATAGAGTGCATCCAAAAAAAGTTCACGAGATACCTGCGCTACAGATCACAGACTTGTGATCGCAGAGCTGATTATCCTCAAAGGCTCTGTCATTTCAAGTTGAGCTCCTTGGAGCAACGAAGAAGTTGCACAGATTTAATTTTTCTTTATAAGACCGTTCATAATTTGGCGAATGTGCCGGAGTTGGTTTCGGAGATCGGGCTAAGTGTTCCCCGCCGTACCTCATACAGATCCAATTTTAAAACGGAAACATTTAAAATGCCCAAATGTAGAACTAATCTTGGTCGTTCAGCTCCTTTATACCGGCTTATGTCTAGCTACAATAAGCTTAGTACGCGTACAAACAACTTGGACATATTTTCGAACAGTCTGAATGAATTCAGACGATACGTCCTCAGTTCCTGACGATTTTGTTTTTTTTAATTCTGTTACAAAATGATAATTTGTGACTCCATCAAATGTTTTTAATATTGTATAATTTAATTTAATTTAATTTTTGAACTCAAATTTTAATCTATTGTATTCTTTTAATTTTATTGTAATTAATGTGATATGTCTGTGTTTCTTATTTTTATAGTTTTAATTTATGTTTATTTTCTATTCCAATTTAATTGCTGTTTGTTTAAATTTTTGAATTTACTGTATTTTAATTTAACTACTTGACATTTTAAATTCAATGTAAATTTTAATATTGTAATTAACATAATTATATTTCCGGTTTAGTATTTATTATTGATTATACAAGTGCTGTGCACACCTATAAGTGACGAATTCACTCACAACAGTTAAATAGACCAGATATATTAATGTAATAATTTAGTGAATAAGTCGTTGGTGTGTCAATAAATAAATAAATAAAAATGTTTGTTACACATCTACCCCGTCGGTGTCTGAAAGCAATGGTAATTTTAGTTTTTATTTGTTTGACCTAAATAAAAATAACAATTATTTACGTTGTTACGAGATTTGACAACGGATTCAATTGAAAAACCTTATAGAAACATGAGGAACAGGGTGAAAAGTTCATTCGAATACTCTATAGAAAAGAGGGGATCGTCCGATCAGACGGGTGTCGTTTCTGGTGGGCAACTGCCCGATGATTCATGTCGGGCCGTTGTATATACATATTATTCTAGTTGCGCGGTAAACTTTGCTTGCGAGATGCAGGATTTTGCATGACCTCAGTTTGATGCGTAGTTCGCATGTGGCGTTGTAGATACCGCTACATCACTCCCCTCCGGAGACCGGAGGTCGATAGTGGGCTGAGTCTTGTATCTTGCGATGCTTGCCAGAGCCAGTTGAGGTTCCAGTGAGTCGGAACCGGGTGCCGCATAGTTCGCGGTGAGTCGGAACTGTTTGCGATGGCGCTGCGTTTTGCTCCTGTGCGTCGAATGTGGTACAGTGTTGGGAAATACTGGGAGAAATTCCCAGAATTGAATGTTTCATAATATCGTAAACAATTTCTGTCTTTGTAAAATGATGGCTATGAAGCCACCATAGTAAGATTGGAAACAATATTATTTTTAATTTAAATACAACCCTGTAATCACTAACTTCATATAACATAATTATATTATATAGTTATATATAACTTCATATAATCCTATGAATGACTATTTCATGAAATATTAATCAATGGGATTATATGAACTTAGGTTGTATTGACGATTTAAATGATTACAATTCTGTAAATACATCGTGTTGCGTTCGTGAATCATATTTTGTTTAACATACAACCTAACACCGATGTGTAAATTCCAATAAATTTAAGAAAATTTGAATTTCGCGGGCTACCTAGCGCATCCCCTTTGAGCAATGATAGGTCACTTGATTCGTTAATGATAGACCTGTAGCGTATAGTATCAGGCACAATAGCGTCTCATTCAAGTTACAATAAATTGAGAAGCAAGATTTAGAGAAAAATAACTTTTCATACTGTTGGTCTAGTGGTCCCAAGTGCGATTGTTGTATATGAGGCAGGACCTCATGCTCAAGAGTCGCGCTTCCTGAGCCGAGCAACGTATTATTGGGTTTTTACCGACATCTGGAATTTCTCAGTAGCACCACGGAGTCTTTTGTGCCCGGTTGATGGCTATAGCTTCGCCCCCTGTTTCCTGGGACTCTTTGGGGAATACAGACGTGATGTTATGTCTTATATAGTTACCCCTGAACTATTAACATCACGGGTAAAATATATACACATTGTAGGTAGGTATCCCCAAACACAACACATGACATTGACAAACTTCATAATATGTCTCACCCCGTTAATCTCCGAGGTCACATCAAAAGTAAGTGTCCAACCAGCCCCAAACCGGCGGGAAACAAAACAAGAACAACAACTAAGTTTTACGGTCCGAAAGATGCGTCTGTTTGAGTATTCCGGGTCTACGTGTAGTGTGTACTGGCCCTTACGTTACGGTCTGAACTCTTCATAAATCTGTCCTGTTTATTTTGCCGAAACCTGTCAAATATATACGGAGATTTTTATAAAACGTTATTTTCTAGAGCTTCATGAAGTACCATGAAAATGATAAATTATTTCATAATTGTTATTTGTGTGCACAAACACTTTCGGCGTTTTCTATCTTACTACTCTGAGAAGAAATTCCGAAACAAGCTCAGAGGTCACAGTCTCTTTTAAAGTCCAGACATAATCTTGGTCAGATCATGTGAAGACCAAGTAGACTGATGTCTGAAATGGTCTTTTGAGGAAAGAACCACACACATTGAGTGGACCTATCCAGTCAGTGCACGCATTTGTCTGTAATCGTGCAGCTCAACTCAAAACTTAAAGAGAAAAGTGGAGGGAACTTTGTTTGACAAATGCAATGATGATTGTATTACGGGTGGAGATCCTTAATTAATCCTGTCAGTCAAGTTGTGAGAGGGAGTGGGCCATAATTTTGCGGGTTTCTATATGTTACATATATTCGAATTTTTGGTTCTAAGACATACCGGTTTCCGTACGATGTTTTCCTTTACCGTTTTGAAAGCAGTGGTGATGCAATTAAATATACAAAGTAAAGTGTCGTGATTTTCCAAGTCGGGGCCAATACCATTGCTCTCGATGAGTAAAAAGATATTGCTGGACATTCTCTGAAAAAAACTATGCGCCGAAAATTGTATTTCTAAGAATACGATACCCACTGAAAGACAGGCGGTGGTCTTTCTTTACCAAGCCACAACCCTTACGACGCTATATCCGAAACTCTTCATAAACCTGTGCTGTTTATTTCGCGGAGATCCGCCACGGATACAGAATTTATTGAAGCTCCAACACTTTGCTACAGTTAGACACTTCCAAACTAGTTTCCGTGGCGGTACTGGAAAAAAGTTTAGAGTATGCACGTAAAATTGAAAGGTGGAAGTTTGAAGAATGGTCCCAGTGAACTGCTTTAACAACTATCATATGAAGTTCAGGATATTGGTTTTTAGATAGATTTAGTGATGTTACTCGTAAACTGGGGATGGATAAGCAGCCTCTTGCTTTCAATTTGTTTTTTTCAAAGGCAAATTCGATAAAAACATAGACTGAAGTGCAGTTCTGTCGGCATGTTTATCGTCAAAAGTTGTGTGTAAATGAATATTTATTTAGGACGGTCATTGGGAAGTCTTTATGGCTAAATGTTCACACCGGTCTTTGTGAAGGCCATTGTCGTCTGCAACAATCTGATGATTGTTCATTGATTGATTGTTGTTTGTTGTTGTTCTGATGTTTGTTGTTGTTGTTGTTGTTCTTCCTAATCTGAAGGATATTGTTAATCCATTGCTTTATACTTTATATAGGTAAGCGAAAAATATGTCTGCTCAACAACGTAAATAACGCAATCAATGTTCTTAAAGCGCTATCTTGAAAATAAATCGTAGCGACTGATCTACTAAGCGAACGAAAGTGATGCAATTACTTTTGAAACCCAAAAAAGAGAGATGGCTATAACGTGCGTGCGCCAAAACGAATTTACTCTTTTTTTAACAAAATAAATGAATTTCATTTAAAACTACTTTGAGTAAACTTTGATACGATAATTCTCTATGTTTTAAAGTAAATTTCATTGAATAACTCTTAAGCGTTACGCAGTGATGCCGAAAAAAGTAAAAAACGAGATAAAATATTGCAGTTTTTTTGTATCGAGAAAAATTAATTGAATCGTGTATTCTTTTTACATGATACTAGACCAAAGAGTCAAATAACGTATACCAAAATGTTAAATCTCTAAATAAATAAGTTAAATCATACAGAAGTCCCAAGTTACACGAAATAAAATACCACATTTTTTTCAATATATTATCACCTTAAACTGTCAAACTTTTCACAAAAATGGTAAGTACTGTTTACTTTAGCTTCAAATCTCGAGTTTAACAACATTGTTATTTTTGGTTTATGAAATAAAAATCATTATACATTTTGCTGTTGACTTCATTCGCTATATGTTTGCCAGGGGTTTTATAGAATCCTGTTTTGTTGCTGAAATTAAGGGTTTTTGTAGTTATTGATCTGTTTCTCGTTACAAGAGTTGGTTTATTTCGACAGATGTTATAGTTAGATTATTTCGAATTTTAAGAAAACCATGGAAAATCAAATAGAATGAAATATGACCAAGTAATCTACAAGTACACTACTGCAATATTAATTAAGGGCCATCTCTATTTGGAGTTTAAGTAGGTCACCATTGAGTTTCGTTGGCTATTCAAACTCAAACTCAAAACTAAAAAGCACTATCTTAATAAAAAAAAAATAAAAAGAAAAAAATGTTAATAAAGAGAAAAAAAAAGGTTTTTGTATGTTTGTTTGTAAAGCTTTCACGCTAGAACGGCTAAACGGATTTAGATGGAATTTGACACATTGGTAGACCATGACCTGAATTAGGATATAGGATACTTTTTATCCCAATATTCCCCCAGGATCAGGACTTATTTCGGTCAAACCGCGGGACGCAGCTAGCTTATAAAATAATTCTAGGGTGACTGGCTCTTCCAGTGACTAATACCTCTCCTCAATAGCCGAGGTCGAAACAAACCGGGGAATGCGTAATGAAATACCCCGGGCAGAAAGGAATGTCAAATGAAACTAAACCAAAGGGCCTGTAATATTAATGTTTATTTAACTAAATATACTTCAAGCGATGCTGCTGTGAGCAATAATTTGGATTAATTACTTTATTTTAGACTTTGATGCTAATTTATGAGCTGAGGTTTAAATAATTAGCTTTTTGTGTTCTTATCTAAATTACGGTATAATTTTTCGACTTCTTTTCATAAGAAAATAAGTCGAAACAAAACATGAAACAACAACAACATGCAACAACGTGCAACAACAACAACATGCAACATGCAACAACATGCAACAACAACAACATGCAACATGTTTTGTTATGTAATAACAAAACATCCTTTTGTTATTAACATTACGTTATATTATTATTAATATAACGTAATGTTAATAACAAAAGGATGTTTTGTTATTACATAAAACTTTTTGGTAGATGGGTGGGTATTCACCATCTCTATAGGAAAGCTGTCAAAACGTCAAAGTTATTTCTTTGTTAAGTTTTATTTGACGATTCCAAATTGGCCCTTTATTCTTGGGTTTTGGAACAATGTTCAAAATGCTGCTAATGAAAGTTGTACTTCCACTTCAAAAACGTCCGTTCTTAATACTTGTCCAATGGATCAAGGTTTTAATCTGTCCTTATATTTTTAAAATACTATAAATGAAGTTAAGACCTCAGTTGTAAAAGTAGGTACAGTACTCGGCGATAAATATTGCACCTTGGAAAGAGACAATCGGCTAATTTCGGCTTCATAGAGCGTTATCTCTGTCGCAAGAAATACAAACAGTCCGTTATCTATTAGGAGCTGTTAAAACAATTATGATTTGCTTCTTTTGATGATTATTTTTATTCTTTGTATAAAATGGTTTTGTGTAAAAAGGTCGATGTGCAATATTTATCGCCGCGTACTGTATCAGTTTTACGCTATAGGTACCTAAGTAATTACCTATTTCTCTAACACGATAGTTTCGTAGTCGCGCTTGCGACTGTTGAGCGTGGGTGAGCGTGGTGGCTGGGTTCGATTCCCGGGAGAGGCAAACGTTTTATTGGGTTTTTCCATTCTGAATTTCTTAGAAACAGTCCGGAGTTTGAAAGTTGGCGGTGTTATATCGCCGTGCCTCAGAAAGAACGGTCGTGTCGGATTGCCGTCCCATCGGACAATGAGAGTGAGCGAAGAGAGAGTGCCCCTGTGTCTACGCATACACTTGTTAACTATAATATCTCCCGTGCCGAAGACTGGTCTCCGCTGAGATTAGTCGCTATGGCCGAAATTCGGTCTAGAGGTATTTATTAACTACCTATTTCTTTACAAACAAATTATTTATTTATTTATTTAATAATTCAAGCACATAAATGTACAGAGGCGGACTTAATGCCATAGGCATTTTCTACCAGTCAACCTTTGGGTGATGCAGAGACAAACAGGTGTAGGTAGGTGCAATCATGAACATTGAGGAATAAATATTTTAAATATAAAGATACGCATAAACCTATTAAAACTGATAATAATATATACCTAATTACATATAAGTACAAATAAATATACATAAATACATAAATATACTTAATAAAAAGAAATAAGACATACAATGAGAAAATATTACCGCTGTGATGATACTGCCAGCTTCTTGCGAATGTGCTCGCGAACCTTAATAATTTTAAAGGATAATCGGTTGGTTGCCATCCTGATTTCCTGGGGAAGCGAATTCCACAGAGAGATAGCCTGAACGAACAAGGAAGAGTGAATGAAGTCTGTGCGGTGAGTGGGACATTGGAGAAGACGATTGTGAGATGAACGTAGAATGAATTATTCACAGAAACGCAATGATAAATATTAATTTAAATACCGGTGTTTAGTTCTACACAGAATAATTAATCGAGGGCAATTAAATAACAAAGTAAACACTGCAAAATGTATTCATAAAGCATCAAAGTTGGATGGTGGTCGATAGTACGACCGGTTCGGCTTTATCCCAATACCGTAGCTTTGCGAATAATAAATAAAACCGGGTGTAATTCTGAGTAATGGTCCGTAAATTATGTTTAATTTAAGAGCCGGTTAAAGAGACAGAATCGGGCTTATTATGTGCAAATTGGAGCGAACATGTATGAAATGGCTTGTGTTTTGATAAGCGTTTATTCTTAAAGGTAGCGGAGTAGGTCATCGCGTTCTCGCTTTTCTTCCTGTAACCGTCACTCATCTAGAAACATCGTTTCAGACAACACACGTAAAGTTCCTATCGATCGCTATGGTTTATAAGATGGACCAGTAGGTAGTAGTAACTATAATCTTGAAAAGGAAGAGGTTAAGTATAAAAAAGAGGGAGGGAGCGGACATCGCCGTCGAGTTAGACCACGGCAAAGGTGATGCGACGATGTGCTACAACGTTTGTAGGGCCAACAAGGTCAATGATCGTACAAGACAAGGAGGTTTGGAAGGAAAAATGGAAGGCCTTTGCCCAGTAGTGGGATACAATATAGGATAAGAAAAAAAAAAGTATAACCAGAAAGACTGGTAGGAAAATATGTGTTACATATGCGCGGGATGGTCTTCCCCTGAGCATAATGTTGACACACATGTACGCAACAGAGCCACTGCATTGGTTTTCAGCGACAGCCGAACTTTACATAAAACACAACATCGCGACTATATTCCCTTAGGGTTAGGCAGAGATGTACCTATAATATAGTAGGTACACCCATATTTTGCCAGTTACGTTTTAAGTTCCATGTGTAAGCTATTACAAAATAAATCAAGATATTTCAATGTGAATTTAACATTTTATTAATACTCAACTTGACTAGTAACGGTAATTTAGTTCAATAAAACATGATACTGTATTTAAATATTATATTATGATTAAATACGTAGTAATTAACTTGAATCCAAATACAAAGCATTAATGATTAATATAATAAACAGTTACCATTTGATATAAATTAAACGTCCATCTATTGACTTAAAATTGGCGCGCTTTGCCCCACTTTTGTAACATGGACACAGAGCTGTTAAGTAAATCGAATGCTGGTTTTCTGGGCAGTATATTTTGGACTATCGAGCAGTATATACCAGGAAGACTAAGTGACTATGTATGTATGATGTTGTTGTTGTTGTGTTGTTGTGTATTGTTGTTGTTGTTGTGTATTGTTGTTGTAGTTGTGTATTGTTGTTGTTGTTATTGTTGTTGTTGTTGCTATGTATTCTATTCTATTCTATTGTTCATAGCGTATATTGTTGATAATTAAAAGGATTTACTGCAGTATAAGTGACTTTTATTTCACAGGACGCGAGTCTATTGCTATCAACCGGACACAAATCCCGAATCTCCGGGCTGGTACTGAGAAATCACACACAAAAATCACATACATAGCTAAACTTCACTCATCCTGACGAGTGGAGTTTAGCTGTGTATGTGATTTCTCAGCATCAGGATGCTGTATCTGATTATTAGTTCTAAATATAATACGGAGACATAGACGCAAACTAATGCGATTGCCTCTCTTCACGTATCTAATCCACGTCAATGACATACCTACTTAGTTGAAGTTGGAGTGGTTAATAACTCTATATTGGTAATAGCTAGACTGATATTTTGACTGAGTTGTGTTTTGTTATTCTATGTCAGTTGCGTTTTGTTATACCACGTTTTATGTCGCGTCCCACAGGAATGACGGGAACGGGATAAAAAGTATCCTATGTCCTTCTCCTGGTTCTTAGCTACCTCTGTACCAATTTTCAGCCAAATCGGTTCAGCCATTCTTGAGTTATAAATAGTGTAACTAACACGACTTTCTTTTATATGTATGTATAGATGTCACACGATATAGATTGCGATTTTTTAACTTTTATTTTCTATTTGCCTCCAAAAATGACCCCGCAATCAAAATTCATTTATTTACATTACACGTCTATGTTTGGGTCACAGAGATTCATATGTGTACCAAATTTCAACTTAATCGGTCCATTAGATTCGGAGCAAATTGGCTGTGACAGACGGACAGACAGACACACAAGCGATCCTATACGGGTGCAGAAGCCTAAAAATGTTCTATCAATGAACAAATCCCTTCACCATAGGAAGGTAAATTATGACAATTTGCTTTACGTGAGTGAATTATTTATCGGAAAGAATTACCAATGTAAAATACATGAAACTAAAATATGGCGCGATCGTAAACGAAATGCTAATTCGTTAAATTTTAAAATTAAAATTACTCGGTTCGCTCATAATATTTACTTAGTTTTAAAGTAATCAGTCATCTAATTATAATTTCAATTTGCATGTTAATTTTAATTTCCATTTTAATTTTCATTTTAATCTCCATTTTTCTAATTGTTTTTGTAATCTTGATATAATTTAATTGTACCTATAGATCTTCATGTCAGAATTAAAATATTATTATTTATTATTTAAAGTTATATTATTTATATCTAATTCCACTGGTGAAGTTTTTACCAATTAGCCTGGATAAAACATACTTTCTCCCAGACGCGGTCAGAAGCTTCTTTTCAAGGACAGCCCCCCTTAATAGCCTCCCATACAAATGTACAGAAACTCAATAAAAGTGATCGGTGTTCCGATAAGGAGTTTTCAAGTACTTTGACAGTTAGTAATCTCCAATCTATCGAGTTTGGATCCGTTGTCTCTTAACGTATTGCAGTTACGGCCCCTTATCTCTTATCTGCCACTCATTATGGCAGTATTGGCATCGAAAAGATTGCTTGTGCGAAGAATACTGGGTCTCTTTAAGAAGATAATTGTTTTTTCATGTGTTATGCTGGTAAACATTTTTACGACCCATCTGATGGGAAAATTCTTTACGTAAGATATACACCATTTTAATTGTTATTACTTTTAACAACAAGCTTTCCGATTCATTGAGAGCCTAACCCCGAAAACTCAAACGACTATGTATTTTTTAACTTTCAAACATCACGAAGCATTTTCGCAACAATTAAACGCGTCCTAAGACTTTCATAAAAGTATTCCGGTCGCTATAAAATTACTCTAAAATGAGAAGGACAGCATGAGAATTAACTACGATTTGCGAGTGAGTATTCGTTTATTACAGGTCTTAGATGTGCCTATTAACTCCCTGGCTCCCATACCCGTTAAACTGAAATATAGTAGAGTCTATACAAAATTATAGCCCTATAGTTTTAAATGAAGTTCGTGTAGGACTCAATCATATTGGCTTAAAAATATTTGAACTTTTTGGACCACTGCCAAACATTAGGTGGACTTTTATAGAGCAGCTGGTTATGCGGTTATTGGCAAAACGTTAGGTCTGATTCTACATCATTGGAGCCTACAGTAGATCGATCGTTTGATTTTTTATTTTGGTTGTGGTTGTACTTGTCTGTGTACGTATGGCTGATGACTTTATTGTCGCATTTGAACACTGGTTAAATGTTCTGCGTCGTTAGGCGTAGCGGTTTCCAAAAAAAAAAAAAAACAAACATCATTACGGACTAATTATGCGTATCTGATTTAGTTAGACAATTAAAAAGCCTTACCCTTAAAAGTTGTGTTTCGCACACATTGGAAACTTTTGGATACTACACAACTTCTTACAGTGTTATTTTAAATTGCGTAGCTAAACTCCACAGACGCAATGGATATATCTGAACACATGAAAAATAAAAAGATTTGAGGTTTTTTTTGAAGGTCAACTACCGTTGTTACTTGAATTATGAGCTGAGAGAAACTGTTTTCTTATGTTTATTCGTGTTTAGATATACCCATAACGTCTGTGAAGTTTACGCAAAAAAAAAATATTACAGATTTTTTAAACTGATACCTATTTTAAGTGACTACTATAGCTACGGTCGATGACCCCACAAAAATCATCAATGTATTTTTGGTTTTATCATGTTTAGTTAATAGAACCATCAACGCAGTTTAGCTAGCCAATTTAAAATAACCCTGAATAAGGAACGTCCAATAAGTTTGGTAAGTTCACACAAATGACGACATCAAAAAGGAATGTCTGATATTCGACCAAAAAAAAAATCTACAGCAAAAAACACGAACAAAATTGTCCGTATACTTCCTCTTATAAGTCATATTATACCATATTACGTAGAGGTTTGCGTTTCATGTCTCCTCATAATGTTTTTACGAGACCATTGCTGGAACAAAGCGCGAGTTATAATAAGTAAGCACACAGAAAAATATATGAAAGGCATTAAATGAATATTTTTATCACCCACGAGGGAACGACGTGGAAAAATAACGCGAAACTACGTTTTAATAGTAAATTTTATAAAACTTTTACCGAGATAAGAACGTGTCATATTTTTGAGTTGCACTGGATTTGTTTAACTCAGCTTATTACAATAAACCAATCACTTATAACAAATAATATAAAAAAATTAAATTGAAGTGTCTGTTTGTTATGTCAAAATAACAACATTTTACTAATGAATTTGCATTAATGCATATGTAAGTACTATATACACTGGACTTATAACAAAAACATTTTTAAAAATTTTTGTCTGTCTGTTTGTTCCGGCTAATCTCCGAAACGGCTCGACAGATTTTGACAGGACTTTCACTGGCAGATAGCTGGTATTATAAGGAGTAACTTAGGTTAACTTATCTACTGCAACACCATAAAATACAATTTGTTTTCCAACATACCCGTTAACAAAGTCGCTGACACAGCTGGTGAGTGATAAAAGAAAGAAAACATGTTTATTTAGCACAAAGCCACAAGTGCACACAACAAACAATAAAAATTGTAAAAGAAACTAAAAAAACTAAACTGAAGAAAAAAGAGTGTGTGCATCTCACGGCTGCGCCAAATAGGACCAGTCAGCAAACTGCCGAGCAGCTAGTGCCCGACGCTGGTTTTCAACTGGCCCTGAGATGGCGATGTTACGAACGTAAAACAGTTTTGTACTCTGTGTTTATGTGTATGAGTAAGTGCTTATATAAGGAAATATGATTACAAACGCCTCATTAACTAACAATACACAACCAAATAATTAGCGTTAGCTTTAATGAGTCAAAGAAAGCCTTTCCTTCAGAAATGTGATATTTATCAAAGGGAAAACATCAATGCAATCAATACACTACCACATACACATTGTTAAGGGAAAATCTCAACAACTTTTCGATATCCCGACGGCATTCAAACGTTCGTCAGCAAAAAGAACAGCCAAATAAAAAAAGAACACACATTCAAATGGCGACTCCATTGACATTCTTACGGAAGTGAACATTGAAATGGCTCCGAAAATCATACAAAACAGTTGACTGTGTGCTCAAAGAAAAGAGCACTGACTCGATTCCAATTTCTTTGTAATCGATGAGCGTCGAGTTTTGGCCCAAATGATATGTAAATATAACCCTCGAGTGTTTGTTTAGTACGGCAAGTAAATACAGTTGCTTACTTAAAGTGAGGTGAGGTGCGGTTTCGGATATCAAGTCATGTTATGTTGTTATTAAAAATATTTGGAATATTCACTGTGTTAATTAAACATAAGCCAAACATTTCGTAGAGGAAACATTGTGAAGCCGACGTATTTGATGAAATATGTTGATTTAACTGTCTGGGTTGTAGACGTCTCCGAGCTTTCATAACTATACTTTATTGTTTTGTACAAGAAACATTTGAAACAATATTATAAGGATAATAGTTATATATGTTTCAAGATAATTAATGTAACGCATTTTCTTGATAATATCACCAACATTGGACGGAGTGACTGGTCCGCAGCTATCCATTAGCCATTCTTTATCAATGACGGTTTTCTGAAATGACTTTCGCTAGGTGGCAGCACTGACACGTCAGGTCCAGGCATCTGTCAAAGAGCCTATATTTTCTTTAGTCATGACTGAATGATGAACGAATTAATGAATCGAATGATGAACGTCATCATATATTTTATATTGGAAGACCTCTTGTCACAGTGGTGCCAACTGGTGTCGTAAATTTTCACGAAAACCCTCATTACTAGCGACTCGCCCCTGCTTCACGCAGTTCTTACGATTTGACAAAACATCGAAAATTCTTTATTAGATGTATATGAATTTAACATGTAACAAACAAACCTTTCGGAATGAAACTTCTAAATGATGGTGAAAACCGCATCAAAATCCATAGTGTAATTTAAAGACCTAAGAACACAGACAGACGAAAAAATAATTTTATATTATATGTATACTAGCAACGCCCCGTGGTTTCACCCGCATAAGTGACGATCCCGTAGGAATATCGGGATAAAAATATTCTATGTATTATGTGTTAGGGCGTCAGCTACCTCCATACCAAATTTTATCAAAATTGGCTAGCCGTTTGTGCGTGAAGAAGTAATAAACATACAAACACACTCACAAACTTTCGCTTTTATAATATTAGTGTGATACGTAGATTAGAATGTTAGCATTTCCTAAAGAAACGCGATAACTTAGCTGATCAATGAAATAATGCCAATTTTATTCTATTATAGATAAACTTATTGCTAGCAGCTGTGACGGCGGCGGGACAGTGCTCAACCCGCATGAAAAGTTTCGTCGTAACGTAACAAGTGTTGTTCTACTGTAACAAATTACTGTTCTACTAATCTAAACTCTATACCAATAATAAGGCTGCTGAGTTTATTTTATTGTTTGCTTTGTTTGAACGCGCTACGCTCTGGAAATACCTACCAGTAGAAATTAAAAGATTCTTATTGCATTTGATAGCCCAATTATTGCTATTTATTATTAATTATTTGATTGTTGTTTTTATTTATATCTAATCGTATGCTGCACTGGCTGATGTCATCACGTCAATCACCGGCTGTCGCTGAAAACTAGCGCTGGGGCTCTGTCTCGTATAGGGTCTTAGCATTATGCTGAGCGTTGGCCGTTTTGCGTAGATGTGACGCATACTTTCTCCCAAATTGTTATTTTTGCTTTTCTGTTGTGTTTTTATTTTTATGCGTCATGTTTGCAGCAAATAAACGTATTTTCTTTCTTCTATTGCGAAAGGCTATTATTCTATTTACCATCACGCGTTAGGAGCCGAGCAAAAAGAAAAAAAAAGTCAGAAACCTGCAACCAGCAACTTATGCTGTAAAACATAGCTACGAACAGACAGTCACTATCGCATTTCAGTATAATATTTGCATAAATATATAGCTCTTATCACAAATTCACAGAGCTATATTTTTCTATTATAAGAGAAAAATATGGTTAGGTAACTGCACTGGTGAGATAATAATATGACTGTTATTTTATGACGTAGCAACGAGAGACAGAATTTTTCAAAACTCCTGCAGAATCGTAAAACTGGGTAGTTAACTTTTCAATGCGAATGAAAATACGGGGTGTGATCTTGTGGTGCATAATGTGCCAGTAAATTGAGCTAGTGTCCCATTTGTGGCCTTTTATTTCTGCACGATTTCTTCGACATACTAAGGGTTTGGCTAAAACTATCAAATACCTGCTCCTGGTACATTTGCCGATATGAAGTATTCATGATGGTAATATCTTTTCATCCTTTGAATGTGGCCCCCACTTGCAGATACACTGCGGCGTAGGTAATTCTCGTAAAGCCGGGAATAGAATAACTATATGCCAGTAGCTTTCACAATATGACATGCAAGTAAGTTGCAGAACATCATCTGATTGGTGATAACGACTAAAGCATACCAGCTAAGTTCTTGTAAGCTACGCCACCAAGGCTACGGTTACGCCAGGCTACGTTACGCTAGGCTATGCTACGCTAGTCTAAATAAAATGTTGCTAGGCTACGATAAGCTAGATTACGTCAGGCTACGCTAGCTAGGCTAAGTAAGGTCTTGCTAGGCTACACCAGGCTACGTTACGCTAAGGCTACGCTACCCTAGTCTAAATAAGATTTTGCTAGGCTACGATAGGCTAGATTATGCCAGGCTACGCTAGCTAGGCTAATTAAGGTCTTGCTAGGCTATGCTATGCTACGTTACGCTACGTTAGAAATGCTAGGCTATTATAGTAACGTCTGTGCCGACACAAGAAAAGAATATTACAAAAAAAGTTGAAAAGCAACGATAATTTTCACATCTTGTAACAACCATGACTAACTATAACCATCCGTAAAAGATAGTGTCTAAAACAATACGTTTGCCCATATAACCTTGACCTACTCATGAAGGGTACCAAAGAAATAGTAGGGTTCTTTGCGAAGAACGCGTAGCAGCTTCCGCGTTAAGTAATTGACGGGAAAAATAACTGTTTTCTTCTTGGAATCACATACCTCTGAATACATTGATGTAAATGAACAGTGTACTTTTCTACTACTCCAATTTTAACATTAATAAGCAATAAGAAATTGATAATCGATACCTAAGGGTACTATCATTATCCTATAATGTTCCCTCCCACTGCTGGGACACAGGCCCCCTCTCAAAGAGAGGGAGTGGGCTATAATCTACCACGCGGGTCCAGTGCAGAACCTACCTGACAGGTCTCTATAGATATTCTGAATTAAAACAGAGAATCAAATCAATTATCTTAAGGCTCCGAAGCAGTTACCAAATGCGGCAGTAGGTAATCAATACAGTTTAATAATTTGCCACTTGGCCACCTATTCCACTTTAACCCAATTACTGGGCAATAGATTAATTTCTGGACAATTAATTAATAGGTAAATAATCAATTAAAGGTCATAGCACACGTATCAAACCGGAAAGGGATCGGCTCCGTATGAACTCGAGCCGTTCAGTATTCTTTGTATGAAACTCCCTACTGCAACGCACACTAATCGGAATCGTAACGTAATCGCCTCGCCTCGGGACAAGCTCACGAACCGCGATGCGGTGCGTTATGGCTCGTCGTCCCCGCGCTTACGTCTCTCTGTACTCGAGCTTACGTCTCTTCGTCCACCCTTGCCCCTCTCACCCCTACGGCCTGCCTGCTGCACCATCAACCAGCGGTGGGCGAGCCGTAAGCGCGGGCGTCGCCTAGCCGTAGCCGAGTCGACGTATCGTAGCTTCTGATCCGCTTTGGTTACGTGCTTACGTTAGGTTGACGCCTGTTTGTCGGCGAAGCGAAAGGCGATACAGTGCCGATCCCTTTCCGATTTGATAAGTGTGCTATGACCTTTAACGACTATTCTGGCCCATTACGTACACGGTCGACTACAGCCAGGATTTCCGTTGAAACACTTGATAATATTCGACGCGTTATTAATACGAGCAATTAAGTACGGCGACTGCTCGCACTGGTGGCAATTGTGCAATTAAATGTAACTAGTAGGTACCACAGAATAGAAATAAGAATAGAAGGTTACTTAATGCTTTTCACATATTACTCCATGCAGTAAGTGAAATGTCACACTGATATCGTAACACTAGATACTGCCCGCGAGTTCATCCGCGCGAAATTTTGGCACCCCGACCTACCGCGCCGCATCGCATCCCTCGCCCGCGCTAATACTTCGTTTTTACTTAGCGTTCTTTCTGACTTTTTTCGTTTTGCTCGGCTCCTAAGGGTCTTAGCGTGATGTTAAACAGCCTATAGCCTTTCTCAAGAATTGGGCTATCAAATACACAAAGATTTTTTCAAATCCGCCTGGTAGTTCCAGAGATTATCGCGTTCAAACTAACATACATACTCTTCAGCTTTATTATAAGCTGCTTTCGTTAGGTACAGCAGTATGATATCAAACGATAAAAAGACGAGGATATAGATAGAAATGTTAATGAGAATATTTTTGCCGTCAGGTTTCTCTGGGAATGTTCAGATGATCATGTACACGTTTAACATACCTACGTTAAGTTCGTTACATGTATAAATAGGTGTATATTTAGGGTTCCATACGCAAAGGGTAAAAACGGGACCCTATTACTAAGACTCCACTGTCCCAGGCTGTATCTCATGAACCGTGATAGCTAGACAGTTGAAATTTTCACAGATGACTGTTGTTGCTATAACAACAAAAAAAAAACAGAATAAAATAAATATTTAAGGGGGGCTCCGATACAACAAACGTGTTTTTTTCGGCGTTTTTGCCTTGTGCTACGGAACCTTACTTTTAAGTCCGATTCGCACTTGGCCAGTTTTTGTTAATGAATTTGGTTTTTGAACTAAACTATGCGTTCAGAGCAAAAAAAAAAAGATTTGCGTCCAGATCGTCTCGCAATCTAAAATCTACCCAATTTCACCCGAAAGTTTTGAGAATCATTGTAAATGAGCTCCCTTTTTAGGGCTCCGTAGTCAAACAGCAAAAACGTAACCCTTATAATTTCGTCATGACCATCTGTCAGCCCGTCCGTCCGGCATAAGCGGCTATTTCAAATAAACTATTCACAGGCTGGCACTTTTGAGTTTCCTAACAGTCAGTCAGTCAGAAAGTTGAAATTCGTTGTAGGTAAGTATTGTTGTGTTTTTATTTTATATTGTATATTAGAGTTTATACATTGTTGTGTTTTTATTTTATATTGTATATTAGAGTATAAACGTCCATAGTATAAGTATTTTCTATTGTGTATTAGAGTATACTTAAGTATTACTTATCGACGCCTTAGAGTGAAAACCTCGTAAGTGTAAAAGAAGTAACTTTTCAGGAGGAAGAAAGAACTGCGTGCTGTAAAATTTTTGTACGGCGCCTTTTATGTTTTTTTAACCGACTTCAAAAAAGGAGGTTCTGTGTTCTTGTTAATTATTTAATCCGCTTTTATACCCAGAGCTGTTCGATACTATAAGATTGTCCGAAATGCATAAAATGCTACTTACGATGTATTGCATTCCCGAGGTTTTCATTCTAAAGCGACGTTATGTAAGTTAGGTTTTATACCCACATGTGCCTAATATAGTAAATATTCGTATGCCGCTGTATCCTGAACTTATCCAATCCATATATATCATCCAACTTTGTACAGACGCCAGCATATCAACCTACCCGAAACTGTGAAAATTTCCCAATCAACTTTGAACCTTATGCTTTAGCGATAAAGTTGAAAATCTATTAAAGAAATTTGACAGTTTGTAGTAGCTTGATGTGCTGGCGTCTGTACAGACCATATCCAACAAATAAAATATCTTTGCCTTTGTCTATGTCTGCGTACGTCTATAGTCCTTTCGCAGATATATATTTCACCTCTGATTTTGCATCACTGTCCAAATCATAGTGATCTTTATTCTGGTTATAATAAGCTTGGTGTTAGATTGCTGCTGTCTGAAATAAAATAACTGTGTTCGGACTGTATTTTGCTCGCCAGCCTTCTGTACTTATCTGTTTTGCGGTAGATACGGCAACAAGCATCTGCTTTGTATCTCACACATAATCAGACAATGGTAAGTAATATTGTTCGTTGTGGTTTGCCACGTCTGTGTTAACCCTTATTATGCTGATTATTAATCGCTTCCTACTAATGCGTTATGTTAAGGCTACGCCGACCGCCTAGTGGCGCACGAAATCCGTTCAGTGGTTTAGGCGTCAAAAGGTAACATACAGACCGACAGACAGACAGAGTTACTTTCAGATTTATAATATTCAGTATGGATTGCAAAAAAAAATTGCTGTGTCTTTTATTAAATTTTTTGGTGTGAAAATTTACTGTTTGCAGTAGTGCGTAATGTAACCCTCGCAAAACATTGTGATTATGGGTGCATACAACGGTACAGATTTAAAGTTGTGTTATAACATTAAAAACTTGTTTTCGCAAAAAAACGTCAGTAAAAGTTGGAATTTTGAGCTTCAATATCTCCGTAACCAGAAGGTTCCCAGTGTTGTCCAGTACAAAAAAATTATTAAAATGACGTGGAGTACAATGCGTGCCACGTAAGAAGAGACTTGACACACCACGTGGTCTGACATGCGCAGAACACGATTTTAGGTATCGTTAGCGGGATGAGGTCTGAGTGCGGGACGGGTCCGGACGTCATAGGGGCGGCGGAAAGAGCGGGGGAGGCGGGGTCAAGTCTCTTCTTACGTGGCACGCATTGTACAAGTGATTCTCATCTTTTTACACCGGTTACACCTTTCGTATGCGAGTCCGTTTCGCACTTGACCGGTTTTTTTTCCACAAATAAGAAACATTTATCGTGTAAATAGAGTTTGATCCTGCATTAGCGGTTTCTAAGTTAAACCGCTTAAGCTGTACCTACCACATTCACATAATAATATTTTTAATCAAAACTTATAACAAAAGGAACACCTAAATGGACCCTGTAGAACTGTTTCGTTAAGAATTCCCGTCGTGTTAAACTTGTACTCGAGTTTTTCGGAACTTATAAATTGTTCCGAAGAACTTCCGAGGTGTGTATAAAAGCTCTCATACAATTTAGGTTGCTTACGTATTTAGATTTAGTAATGTACGAATGGTGGTATTGTTTATTTTGAGAAATAATAATATTGGTGGACTACCACCATTTATTTTTCAAAATAATATTTGTCAAAATAAAGAGTGGCAGCTATCGTGTTAAATAAGAAATACAAAACAAAAGAATCAAATTGACAAAAACACAAGTGCTCGCATAGCGCAACCCCTTTTGTTTGTAATTCTTCTAGCCAGTGCTAACTGCTAGGGTATTAAATGACTTAGGATATGTAATAGTATCTACTAGTTTTTTTTTTTTAAATATCATCACCTGCCTAGCATTTTCCTATGTTGGGGTCGGCTTTCAGTCTAACAGGATGCAGCTGAATATCAGTATTTTACATGAAGGAGACTGCCTATCTGACCTCCACAGCCCAGTTACTGGGTAATACGATACCTCTTGGTAAGACTGGTTATCAGACTTTCGGGCTTCTGAGTACCCGTAACCATTGTCAAACCTCATCTAGTTTAAAAAAATATGATTGAAGTGTGAATGTGTTTGTACAAACCTACTTACAGAAAATAAATCATTTATCATTATAATTTATCAAAGATCCACGAATGACAGCCGGGACCAACGGCTTAAAACGTGCTTTATGTGAAATTAAAATACTGAGGGCCCGTGGCTAAATTAAAACAGCCGCACAGGTCAATAGATTAGGTTAAGCTACGCTTGCCGCGATCTATTGACATAGATGTGGATGGGTGACCATCTTTACCTACCGAGACCCCTCCGTGCCTCGGAAAGCACGTTAAGCCGTTGGTCCCGGCTGTCGTTCGTGGATCTTTGACAGTCGTTACTGGTCGTAGAAGCCCGAAAGTCTGACAACCAGTCTTACCAAGGGGTATCGTATTACCCAGTAACTGGGTGACCATCTGTAAATAACAAGACCCCTCCGTGCCTCGGAAAGTGCGTTAAGCCGTTAGTCCCGGCTGTCATTCGTGGATCTTTGACAGTCATTACGGGTTGTAGAAGCCGGAAAGTCTGACAACCAGTCTTACGAAGGGGTATCGTATTACCCAGTAACTGGGTGACCATCTGTAAATAACAAGAACCCTCCGTGCCTCGGAAAGTACATTAAGCCGTTGGTCCCGGCTGTCATTCGTGGATCTTTGACAGTCGTTACAGGTCGTAGAAGCCCGAAAGTCTGACAACCAGTCTTACCAAGGGGTATCGTATTACCCAGTAGTTACTGGGTAATACGATACCCCAGTTGGGTTGTGGAGGTCAAATAGGCAGTCGCGCCGTGTAAAATACTGGTATTCAGCTGCATCTGGTTTAACTGGAAATGATCGCAACAAAGCTGGGAAAAGGCTAGGCAGACGATGATCTATACTAATAGTTAAGAAAGCTGAAGAGTTTGTTTGTTTGAACGCGCGTTAATTTCTGGAACTCCCAGTCAGAATTGTAAAATTCTTTTTGCGTTTGATAGTCCTACTCTTGAGGAAGGCTATAATCTATTTAACATTCCGCTAGGACCCTTAGGAGCCGAGCGAAGACAAAAAAAAGTTCGAAAGAGCGCTGAACGAAAACAAAGTTATAGCGCGGGCAGGCGATGCGATGCGACGGGGTGGGCGGGAGGAACAATAAATCTTACGCAGATGAAGTCGCGGGCATGCTAGCAGTAAAATCTTATGATGTCCCACTGCAGGACAGAGTCCTCCCTACTATCTTTCTAATTCTCTCTGTTTAAAGCTGCTAATGACCAGTTCTTGTACAACCAAATCATTGTTTTATTCACTAGCTCTTTTTTTTTTCAGGGTTGGCAAATCATCAAATGACCCCTCCCGCTCTGGGTGGAGCGGAAGGGAGTGTCAGACTCTTACTGACTAAAACCCACACGTGTTCCTTCCTTAGCCCTTTATGTTCCGGGCCAGCAGTAACCCTTTCGGACAATCCCGCTGACCCGGTTTATTCACTAGCTTAGATTTCAATCCTTAAACACTAGCTTAGCTTACAATCCTTAAATATGCATTCTCACTACATCTAGCTTGAAACCACATTCACACCCCGAGCTCCTACTTAAAGCTCTGCAAGCCCGAAAATAAATAAGTACTATTATCCCCTAGCGGGAATTCGGGGAGATTTGTTTAAAACGAACATTCCCGAGCGTAGTTTAATTTCAAGACAGTGAATCGTGTATTCGCTGATGCGGCAAATAGGCACAGTTGGAGTGACATCCTGTTGTGAACAAAAATACGAAGTTTTTAATTGGTCAGTCAGTTTATACGTAGTTTTGTCCTTCGATAGTTTTTACGAGGTTTGCGTAGGAGTTCGCTTCCGCTGAGGGATAAGGGGAGAGGAAGGATGAGGAAAATTATTACCCTTGTCAACTTTGTCTTATGTTGCATTAAAAGAGAATTTTGTTCTAGAATTCCACATAACTATGGACTTACTAGGATATAAACCCTGTGTAATAAAACAAAACGATTTTTAGAGAGAGAATATTTGAGGCGTAGAACAATTCTGACAAGATTTGACGAGATCGTAAAATCTGAAGTGACTTTTAATGAAATTGGCGCAGTGGCTGATCGATTGTCTTTATGTGCTGAGATTTGTGTTTGTGAACCTGCAGTATCACACGGAAGAATTTCTCTTTGGGTCTTTGTTTAAAAATACAGATTATTGATTATTGGAACGAAGGTCTTTAACGATGCTTTCTGTAGGAGTAAATTGGTAGATATCGTCATGTAACGAAAAAGCCTTATGCCTCGTCCACGCAATTTTCTTTCTCATAACATAACATACATATACACACATATAGTGTACTGTGTGTCTCATAACATAACATACATATACACACATACATGTACATACATATAGTCTCATGTCCTTGAATTTTTGGTTCTAGGACATGCAGGTTTCCTCACGATGTTTTCCTTCACCGTTTCGAGAGC
The DNA here is from genome assembly GCA_927399505.1 of Luperina testacea. NCBI lineage: Eukaryota > Metazoa > Arthropoda > Insecta > Lepidoptera > Noctuidae > Luperina > Luperina testacea. The sequence goes on along the minus strand of OV656768.1, from coordinate 6,184,060 downwards.
AGTGGTGATGAAATAGTTTACACAAAGTAAAGCGCCTCTCTGGGTTCGAGAACCTACGACCTTACAACTCGAAAGTGAATGGGCCACCACAGCTCTACGTACATTAATTTATTATTCGATATACAATTTTGACCAACGAAATGTATCACAAATTTTCCATTAATACGAACTTTAGATATAAACGTAACCACTCGTTGACCTGAATCCGAGTCACCTGATTAATGTATTTCACTCTACAAAGGACAAACGCGAAACACGTATTTATTGAAGCACATATGCGTCGAACAATCATTACTATTGAACAGCCGATCTCCCGACTACACAACACATATTAATAACTGAAAAAAGCGACCACGAGCAAGTCGGACTTGCAAACGAAGGGTTCCGTAGCACCGTACAATATTGAACAATTATTTCTTTAACACGATTCTTGTATGGGGAGTTCTTCCTTTAAATTATAACTTCATTTAATTTTATTATTTGTTGTTATAGCGGCAATAATAGTAGTACACACTCTGTGAAAATTTCAAGTGTCTACCTATTACGGTTCAAACGATACAGCCCTTTGACAGATGGACGGATGGACGGATGGATGGATGGACCGACGGACGAACGTAGGGTCAGCGTAGGTTTAATAATAAACGGGTCCCGTTGCACCCTTTGAGTACCGAACCCTAAAAAGTAAATGAAAAATAACGGAAACAGTTGGAAGCGACTATTAATTTATCAATGTCGGCCACGTTTATTCGCAGACTTCATCGCATCGCATCGCAATGGTGAAATCGGTCGCCATATTATTTCGGCCGCCATATTTCCTTGCCAGCTCATAATTAATGAGAGCTTTGATTTGCTTTGAAAGTAAATGTATTGGTAAATGTACTGTATCGGCGACGTATTCTTTGTTATCGTGTTATTTATTATGATGGCGAATGCGTTTGGTTTACAAAGCGAAGGGTGTACATACATAAACGGTTAGGCAGGGAGCTATACAAAAAAAAATCTAATTTATTTTTAAAGAACTTTTAAATTCAATATTATTTTTTGTCACATCTATTCAAAAAGAGCTAGTGTATTCTTCGTAAACAGGGACTAAAATAGCTCTTCAATCCCCATGGGACTAAAAGTTATTTGAATTTGGAATTTGGATATTGTTAGTAAAAGTTCCAATCACCAAAGAGATCAATCACGAACATTGTATGAACAAGCAACAGGCTGTATGGATAAAGAAAAACGAGCGCGAGCCAAATTAAAAAAAGAAAAGTTTGTGAATAAATATAAAACGCGCGAAAAGCATTTTGCCTTCGTTCGTAATAATTGTTTACTCAAAATTGAATGTAAATAAATAAACGCACTATTCTTATTCATAAGTTGCACTTGCTTATTTTTTCATAGAGGGTGATAAACAGTAGAGTGTCCACCTCAGGAGCAACACTATTTAAAGCTCGAGTGACGTACACAATATACTATTTTTGTTCGGTAAAATATTTAAACTCTTCATAAAGCATGTCCTAGAAACAAAAATTTGAAGTCATGTGACATCTACCAACCCACTGGACCCGCGTGGTAAATTATTTGCCCACTCCCTCTAGAAAATCGGAGGCCTGTGTCCCAGCAGTGGGAACATTTTATACTAATTATGTAATGTTAATGTATGTCTGATAAATACACAACAATACAATAAACCACTTTAATAATTATCTTCCGGTCGGCAAACGTTTCAAGTTATTTGCGAAACACTTGGTCAGTCTCCTGCACTCCACTCCAAGCGTAGTTTGAAATTAGATGCAATTTATCAGCGTAACAAATTATACGTACCTATGTAAATGTATATTACGAGTATAAGCAGTCAGGAAAATTAATTAGTTACAAATTAACACCCTACGTTAATTTTTTGTGTTATAGCAATTTAAATTTCGAAAAAATTTGAATTTCGAAGAATGACAGTTCTGATTTGAATATCGGTAAATTTAAATTGGTAAATCGGTTTGGTTTTTCGAGATATCGCCAAGCGGTTGGTCGACTCTTCACGTGACCAGATGGCCTATTTCTTGGCCAAAGAATCAGCATCGCCATACAACGTGGCATTGCTGCCAGCCTTTTGGGCACTGTTCCTGTTGACAGCGATGCGGACGATTGATATTCTATGATTCTTTTGCTTCCTTTTTATCAAATACATGAACATATTATTATTTTATGTCTATTAGCTTATACGTAAATATTAACATGATTAATAAAAATAGCATTAATTATTAAAATACGGGGCATTAGTTGGTAGTAATTTTGTGTAGGTACTAATTAATTTCCCTGACTTGACGAACCTACGTTTATCTTTATGACTTCTTTCTTCTCATTTCTTTTAATTAATTAACGATTGTATAGTGGTTATATCGCAGTAGTATCTAATAGAAGGCTACTGCTCACTTTTTCCTCATGATTCGATGTCTTCATTATTTCGTAGTTCCCTTTTCCTTGTAGGAATCCATAGAGTATCCATAGAGCATCCATAGAGTATTCATAGGGGAATCCATAGCGTTTTTGATCATAATAATTATTAGCAAAACGAACGTCTTTTACTGGCCTCAAATAGCTAAAAGGAAAACGCTATAATAATCACCCTGCTGTTATTAGCAGCAGGAAGTTGCCACCAATTCCTTTGATGTTTATATTTTAATTGCCTTTTGTGACACGAGTAAAATAGGAATAATTTCATACTAGAATTAACACAACCGGTGATTTCTTTATGAGAAGCTAAAAAATAAAATACTAAAAAGCACTGAACTTTTACTGGCGCTTTATAGCTTGTTTGACTTACAAGTCTAACATGAAATAATACACCATAGAATTATTAATATACCTATGTTAAATAAATGAATATCTAAATCACTTTTGACATAGACCTTGTGGAGGCCTTCTAATGCTACGTCTTCTTCCGGTACGCGGTCGCCACTCCAGAACCTTTCGGCCCCATCGGCCATTTGTTCTGCGAGCAAGTGCCCTGCCCACTGCCGTTTAAGTTTGGCAATTCTTCGGGCTATGTCGGTTATTTTCTTAGTTTCATTTATTTAATTACTAGCTGACCCGGCGAAGTTTGTACCGCCTCAGAATTTTATGTTCGTGAAATTTTTCCATGTTTTAGTAGTTATTCCTATTCGGGGCGAAGACAAATCCAACAACTGAAAGATCACAAAAATCGGTCCAGCCGTTCTTGAATTATAAATGGTGTAACTAATCCGACTTTGTTTTATTTATATATAGGTATAGATATATTGTAATCAATTAGTTAGAAAGAAACTGTTAAACCCGACCATCTGTACAATTCTTCAATTTCATTTTATTAACGCCTAATTTTTGACAATAGGCTCGCTTGCTATTACATGCGACTTAAACGTAACTGGCGAATGTGGGTGTAACATAGTTACACCTCTGGTTGGGCCCTTTGGGAAAATGAGGCGTAATGATATGTTATGTGTTTTGGCAAACTATCTCCGTATTTCATTACCCCATTTAATTTTTGTTTAATATGTATGAAGGTAGGCTTTTGGTTCCTATCTCCCGGACTACCCAGTGTTAACAGTATAATGAGAGTTGGGAATATTTTCATAAGGATATTTTTCCGTTACGATGGGATATTAAAAGTTTGATCAATATTTACGTAACTGATGCTACCATTGAAAGGAAAGAAAAAGCAATTGTTTAGTGTATTATGTTTGTTTAATTTAAAAAAACCGCCTCATAGCGGCGTGGGTGGATTACCAGCTCAAGTTCTTATTTTGTTGAAAATAAATCATAGGATTATATCCAATTAAATACAAAAGATGAAAGATAGGCAATCACGTACATTTTTCATAATTTCTTAGTTTTTTTTCTTAATTTTAATAAGATATCAAAAAGAAATGTTGACATTCATTTAACAGAGTTCAAGGCTGTTATAATGTTAGATGTATTTCTAAGTAATGAATTCCAAGAAGTCCTCGCCAAAAAAACGTTTCGTACAAGGATGAATTTTTGCCTACAGCTGCAAAATACAAGTCTTCAATTCCTCGCCCAATAAAAAGTTCTGATAAGTAACATTGTATACAAAAAATCATTGTTACCATTGTACAATCGTCGGGACGCAATGTAATGAACTGTCGGGGCCAACTTTTTTCAGAACAATGCCTGAATTTAGATGATTAAAATGCCGGGAGCAATGATAATTCTTTGTTGGCGAGCTGTTGCAAAACATTTGCGTTCATACTTCCATTCATTCCGTTCAAATTATTGAGCAATTTGGTGTTAGACAAAAAAAAAAATAGTCTAATTGGAAGCTGGAGGTTCGGTAAACTTGTAATTTTGACAGTTGGCACTGTCAGAGCTTAACAACCTCTCGGGACCGAGACGAGTTAATTAAACCATTGTTTGTCGTATAAGTTCAACAGAAGCGGCCCTAGATTTTTTTTTAAGTGGTGCTATATCTTAATGTGGCGTCCCCGTCAAACTGATTTGCAAATCAGCACAAGCGTTTTTTGTAATATGGACCTTTCCGCGCCGCCCGCTCCATTTGAGCGCCCAAATGATCGTCGCGACTCGGTCGACATTCCGCGTCATCATCAGTCATCGAATAGTTACTATTAGTAACTAATCGTTGACCTGGTGGCCGCTACTGAAGTTCAATAATTATTCCTAGAAGATGGTTCTACGTTTTGGGCATATTGCTCGCAGAACAGATGGCCGATGGGGCCGAAAGGTTCTGGAGTGGCGACCGCGTACCGGAAGACGTAGCGTTGGAAGGCCTCCCACAAGGTGGTCCGACGACCTTGTGAAGGCAGCAGGAACCCGTTGGATGCGAGAAGCACAGAACCGCTCGAAGTGGAGGTGCTTGGGGGAGGCCTATGTCCAGCATAGGACGTCTTTCGGATGACATGATGATGATGGTTCTACGTTTTTACATTTTTTTCCTAGTCACTTGGCTTATCAGCCAAATCTGACACCTACTTGTTCTATATTCTTATCTTTTCATAAATCAATGTTTGGCTCGTATTTCTGTCATGTACTTTTCAAAGTATTAATAAAGGTTGCATTTAAGCACCAAATAGACTATAATCTCTAAAGTTCCTTTTGAGCATCCACAAATATGTTTAAGTCCAATATAATAGCGAGGCGAGCCTATTGCCGCCACCTGAAAAATTCTGGATCCGGGTTTGTAATGAGAAATGCCATGCTGCTCGACCTGGACTTCGAGTCCAAGACGACATACACTGTTGCTACAGAGCATCCACCTAAGTTCTTGCTTTCAAATCTTCTTCTCCTAAAGTGTTGAAAAAGGGTATGTAAGTTTGTATCAAGGATGTAACGAGCAAAATAAAATAAAAAAAGAAAGAAAAAAACACTCCGTTCTCAATTTCGTTACAGTGGACGATGGATCGAATCGTTTTCGATTGTCAATGACGCGTTTACAATTTGTGACGTGTTCAGACGATGAAGCTATTTGCAGTGAAATGGCGATCACCAATCGGCATTTCGGGTAATGTGTTGAGATTATTGCAGTATCGATAGTCTTTTGTTACAAAGGAAAACAAAGACAAACATTCTGAGAGATGTATGTAAAACAATTATCGCTACGGAATTAGAATAATAAATGATATTGTATTTTCTGTTAAAAGGATTCGGAATCAAGTTTACTCGTTATATAAAAATAAAACGTGTGCGGTCAGAGCACCCCCGTCAGGAACAAAAATTGTTACGCAATACTCACACACACACGAATATATAATAGAAATAGAGAGTGAGAGAAAGTGAATTTAATATGCATTTTTAATACAGAGCCATTGAGTATCAGTTTTTAGAAGCTCTCATAAAGTTGTGGCCATGTTGGATTTTCATTTTGACGTCGCTATCGGCTTTAGCATCCTCGAAAACCATGAAAACGATACACCAAGGATATTTATTTTTTATTTTTCATGCGCCATCTTGGATTTTCTTTTGGCCTAGATATCAGCTTTAGTAGCCTCAAAAACCATGAAAACGACACCCATGAAATTTGAAAATTTCGCAGCCGCCATCTTGCAAGTAACTGAGAAAGAAAGAAAAAAATTAAAAAAACAGTGGCACTCCGGGAGTGCCGACAGAAGTTTGAGCAATTAGGTGTGTATTTTTTTAATTGTCTTATGAATAAAACACAAACAGAATACTTTGCCATCAGTCAGGCTATACATTAAAACCGAGTACATCCCGAGGACAGCCAAACATATCCGAATGTAGCGCAGTGTCGGTTACGGTAACAGTGCCGCGAGTTCAACGGTTTTTTCCAAACTCAAAAAATGCCCACCACGCCTGAAGAAGTTTTCACTTCAAAAAGATCCACAGTCCTCACACATTCACCATAATTGAAGTAATATAAATAATTATATTTACCAGCGGTTTTTTTCGGGCCAAAAACTGAGCTTGTCCACGTTTGACATTTAATTTTGTGTTACCTACAGATCGGGACGTCCGGCCAAAATCAGGACGTTTGGCAACGCTGATACATACCTTACATATTCATACATACATATATTTCCTCGTAGGCTTAGGTTAACATGTACCTATAGTAATCCATAGTAATCCCATGTAATAGGTGGCGAGCCGAACTGCGGAATACTACTGACAAATTCCTGATGGAAAAACCCACTGTCACTTTACTCGACCTGGGATTCGAATTCTGGACTTCATGCTCAGCAGCAGCGCAGAATGTAGGTACAAATTAATAGAGCCGCCACAAAAACAATGCTTTAGTTAACTCTACCTTGAGCAGCCATTTTTGCTTTTAAGGTTGACATTATCAAGGTATATAAGCTCATGCCAACATGAGAGAAGAATTAATCCTCCAGCCACGAAACGATTCAACTACCTAGAGAATTAAGCCATAAAAGTGCCCAATTAGGCAGCTTACGACAATATAAATACACTCGTATAAAATAAAATATTTTTCCAACAAAAACTTCCAAAACACACAAAAAAAATCACACAAAAAAAGCATACCTACCAAAATTTAATTAGCATCCCACGAGGCCGAAGTTGTCAACAGGATAACTAGCAAACGAAAAACGTAAAAACCTAGCGAAAACTCGAAGATATTATTACAAGACGCGCGGAACAAAACATCGTACCTTATTAGGACGAAAACTAAGTAAATTATAATTACTTTCACGTAGTCTGTCCTTGTACTCTGCTTTTGTTTGGATGTTCTGTGACTTGCCTTAATCTTAATTCTATCAGGTGCTTCTTTAGCCAGGCAGGTCTTGCATATTGAATCCTAGTGAAAAACATCTAGATTTCTTCATTACACGTAAATCTTCCGGAATAAATTCTTTAAATAAGGGTGAAAACTACATCAAAATCCATTGCATAGTTTAGAAGAACGACGCGGTCACAGACGGACACGAAAACGATTCTAATTTATAATATGTATACATGAGTATGAAGTACTCATTTATTCAATTACATAGCTACGTTTCATGTCCCAAACTTCAACAGTGCCTTTTATCAAAGTAAGTACAAGCTATCCCTACAGCGGTTTTTATGAAAGCTGGTCCTGCTTTTCAGCCGTGAAAACCTAACAAACAGACTGACAGTTAGAGATGCTTATTTTCGCATATAAAGTAGGTAATTTAGTAAGTATAATGGCTAGTTCGAAATGTTTGTAAAGTTTTGTTACAGTATTTTTTTTCTCACGAAGCGACTTCTGCTTTACTTGTGACCCGGGCCTGGTCCCGCCAAGCCCGCGCCTATGGTGTTCGGCAATCGGCTGTCGATTCCCGACGCCCGGGCGTTCATAGCGTCTTTGTACACATAGTTACCACAATTAAAGCACGCGTCACTTAGTTAGATAAAAATACTGTATCCAGGATATGTTTCCTGCAAAAGCAACATAAACGAAAAATACCATTATATTGCAAAACCTAAAATTCAAAACCTATTTGTTAGAGAACGACAACACAATTTGTCATAGCATATCATGATCCTGAACTTAAGGAGTTACGACCCGATTCTGTATTCAACCGCGAACATAACGAGTACAGAGCTTCGTTACTCGTAAAATGTGTTCTGTAGAATTCCTGCTTTATGTGATGGTTCATAAGGCATTTGTGTTGCTCAGTTGGTCATTTGTGTTGTGCAATTGGTAATTTATGGTGCACAATCAGTAATTTATAAAATTGAAGTCCGTTATTGAATTAAAACCGAACTGACTTACGACTGCGGTTTACGAGATCTTTCTTAACATGACATGTGCGAGAACATTTTAATTTTTTTGATTTGTCGGCATTAATTTGTCTACGATTCTGACGTCATTCTAATGCCTAACGTCATCAAAGTATCCGAGTCTACGCTTGAAAAAGGCCTTTTGACACTTCTTTATCTCGCGACGAGAGACTAATGTAGCAAGTTATTGTTACGAGCTTGGGGTTCGTGACAATAAAAACTACCGATTTAATAACCAAAAAAACTGACACTTTACTCACCAACACTAATTACAGCTCAAACACACAAATAAAGAAACACAATGTCACTTACTGATCACTTCTAGTCGCACTCGAATATCGCTTTCGATGTTATCGCATGTATAGCTTACTCAAAACTATGTGTCTCGCGGCTCGCGCCCGCCTTATATAGTCCCACAGAGCTACTTTAGAAACATCTAGTATGTTCGAGTACATAGCAGTCCCGACTGACTCGACGTCGATAGTTCTCGGAACTACTAGTACCTACAGGAAGGGTCAATGTCCTAGTACCAAGGCCAAGGTACTAGTTCTGCTACCCGATACAAGATGGCGCTAGTGGTAACTAATGGCGATACATGGCGATGTATCAAGCATTATTTTTGGCGCGCAACACTGCCCCCTCCTAAGAGATGCTCGTCCCGAGCATCATTGGCTCCATAATAACGCGCCAGTCGATCCACATGGACGATCTTAGGAGTACCTCTTGCACCTTTCTGTATCCGGTAGGTTACGTCATTGATCTTCGTCACAACCCGGTACGGTCCGTCCCATTTAGCTTGAAGCTTAGGAGATTTCCCTTTGCTGCGGACTGGATTGTGCAACCACACGAGTGAACCTTCGTCGAACTCTTTATTGTTCATTTTGCGATCATAACGGGTTTTCATCTTTTCAGACATTTGCTGGCCCGATTGTCTGACGTGCTCATAAATGTCATTCATTTTGTTCCGCAAATCATTCGCATAATCAGTTACACTGCGTGGGGCATCAGGTGGTATTCCGGTGATCAGGTCTGCAGGTAGCCGTAGTTCTCTTCCGAAGTTTGCGAAAGCTGGCGTCACCGATGTACTCTCGTGAACAGCGCTTCGATATGACAACAAAAACGGTTGTATGTGCTTGTCCCAATCTCGTTGCCGATTTTCCACAACTTTCGCTAGGTACCTCTCCAGTGTCTGATTAAATCGTTCCACCATTCCATCCGATTGTGGGTGGTAAGAAGTCGTTCTTGTTTTATGAGTACCCATAACTCGACAAGTTTCCTGGAATATTTGGGACTCAAAATTCCTTCCTTGATCACTGTGAATCTCCAAAGGTACCCCAAAACGACAGAAGACTTCATGAACTAATTTATCCGCAACTGTTGAAGCTTCTTGATTTGGAATGGCGAAGACTTCCGGCCACTTCGTGAAGTAATCCATCACAACCATGAAATACTTGTTGCCACTTTCACTCTCCGGAAACGGCCCCGCAACGTCAAGGGCTATCCTCTCCCATGGTGCACCAACATTGTACAATTTCAATGCACCCCTACTACGAGTCTGAGGTCCCTTTACAGCTGCACAACTTGTACATTTGCGACACCAATCCTCGACATCGTCCCGACAGTGGACCCAGTAAAACCGTTCTCGTATCTTCAGTAGAGTCCGTTTTACTCCCAGATGACCTCCTGAACAACCATTATGGTACAGCTGTAGAACATCCGGTACTTGAGCTTTAGGGACAACCATTTGCAAATGACAGCTGTCTCCCCGAGCATTTTCCCATTTACGGCACAGGACTCCATCCTGGACCACCAAGCTGTCCCATTGTGCCCAATAGCTTTTTGTGACCGAACTCATCGCTGAGACGTCACTCCACCTGGGCTTAGGAGCTCTGGCCTTCATCCACTCCAGAATCGGCTTAATGTCCGAATCTTCCTGCTGTGCACGTTGTAGGCTTTCCTTCCACTCGTTGTTGAGGTCTGTCTTGAGCATCCTCACAGGTACCACTTCCTTACTCTCTTGTCTAGTACAATGCTTGCAGTCTTCAGGACAAGGTCTTCTTGACAATGCATCTGCATTGCCATGAGATTTTCCGCTGCGATGTTCGACCACGAAGTCGTATTCCTGCAGTAGTTCAATCCATCTCGCAACTTGACCTTCTGGATTTTTGAACTGCAATAGCCATTTCAGTGCAGCATGGTCAGTTCGTATGTGGAATTTCCGACCCAGAAGATATTTGCTAAAATACTGCAATGACTTTACCACAGCAAGCAGTTCCCGTCTCGTAACACAATAGTTCCTTTCCGGCTTTGACAACGACTTGCTGAAGTACGCTATCACAACCTCTTGATCACCATTCCGTTGGGACAACACACCGCCAAGTCCTATGTCACTTGCGTCTGTGTCAACTATAAATTCCTTGCCCGCATCAGGGTACCCCAAAATAGGTGTTTTGCACAGACGGTCCTTTAGCTCCTGGAATGCGATGTCGCAACTATTATCCCAGCTGAAATGTCGCTTCTCCTCGGTTAGCTTATGCAGGGGTTTGGCTATATCTGCAAAGTTCTTGACAAATCGCCGATAATAGGAGCACAAACCCAGAAACGCTCTTACCTGCGTCTTGTCCTTTGGAACTGGCCAGTCCTTGACAGCGGCGATTTTCTCTGGGTCCGTGCGGATACCTTCTTCAGACACTACATATCCCAAAAAGTTAACTTGTCGTTTGAATAGTGAACACTTCTTCGGACTTAACTTGAGGTTGGCACTCTGGATCTTCATGAGCACGCGTTCCAGGTTTTGAAGATGTTCTTCAAACGTGCGGCCTACGATGATGATGTCATCCAAGTAGACCAGGCAGGCATCGCCAATTAGCCCGGTAAGTACAAGTTCCATCAACCTTTCAAACGTTGCCGGAGCATTGCACAATCCAAACGGCATAACTTTAAATTGCCACAGACCCTTTCCTGTCGAGAATGCAGTTTTTTCCTTGTCCTTGGGATCAATTTCAACTTGCCAGTAGCCACTTTTCAGGTCCAGCGTGCTAAACCACTTTACGCCAGTAAGCATGTCCAGCGTGTCATCGATTCTCGGCAAAGGATAGCTGTCCTTCTTCGTAACGTCGTTCAGACGACGATAGTCAACACAAAACCGCATGCTGCCGTCCTTCTTTCTTACCAGCACTACAGGTGAACACCATGGACTAGATGAAGGTTCAATAACACCATCCTTCACCATTCCCTCAATCATGGTTTCCACTTCCTTTTCACGTGCTACCGGCAATCTCCTTGGCCGCTGACGGATAGGCAATTCTTCTCCTGTGTTTATTTTGTGTTGAACTATGCCAGTCTTTCCGATGTCAGCATCATTTGACGAGAAAACATTGGCGTACCTGAGTAACATCTTCTTCGCTTTGACCATTTCATTTTGGGACAGAGCGTTGTGGCAGTCTTCTAAAAGGGTGGTCACTCTCGTTTGTGCATCCTTGCTGAGGGTCCCAGTCGAAAGATATTGGCATCGACGCAACCAATCCACTTCCTCGCAAGTACCAAGTAGTGTGCCTTTTTCTATAATCTGGTCCTGATCACAAAGGTTCAGCACTCGTACCCCTGAAATGTCGGTGGTTCTGACCAAAGTTCGTGCCACTTTCCATGGAAGGTCATTGTCTACCCTTTCCACGAGTACACAACGAGGAGTTCGCCCAGGATTCCGAGGAAGACTAACCGGCACAATCGTTTCCGATCTCGGCGGAAGAACAATCTTCTTAAGGCTGTACACATTTCCTGGTAACGCCCCTTCCACGAAAACTTCCTCTTGTCCACATTTCAAAACACCTTGCTTAACGTCGATCTCGCAACAATTCTTCCTCATAAAGTCAAGGCCCAGGATGCAATCGTCCATTATATCAGCCACAATGACATTATGCAGGTAGATTCTGTTGCCTAGCTTCAACTCCATCTTCTTCTCTCCACGGACGGGTATGCGCTGACCGGTGGCTGTTACCAATTTAATGTGTTCTCGGTTGTGTGCGGAGTCCCCAAGGAACCGACTTATAAGTTGGGAACTGACGACAGTACGAGAGGCTCCAGTATCTATGGTCAGCTTACACGGCGTTCCGTTGACCTGGCCCTTGATGATTAGGCTATTCCCATCATGGGTTTGTGTGATCGAAATCCTTGGGGCTCCTTGAACATCAGCCAGCACCCGCCCCGCAGTCCTGGCTATTACTCGTTTCCCTGCTGCTGGTGTTGGGCGGTGCTGTTAGCCGCACTGCCCTCTGGAGATCGGGCGTCTTCTCTTTCTGCAGTTCGCTTAGGGCAACTGGATCGAAGGTGGCCCCTTTCCCCACAGCCATAGCACATAGGGCTGTACCTTTTATTGCGGTCGCGAACTGTAGCCGCTGCAACCTCCCTGACGCGATGGGAACGATGATCCTGCCGCACCGCTTCCACCTCTAATGCATGGGCCAAGGCGTCCTTAAGCGTCCCGTGGTGACCGAGCCTCACAGCAGCTCTAACTTCAAGGTCGCGGATGCCGTCGATGAATGCCTGCACCAGGTTCCCATCAATAAGCGCAGGTACGGACTGGTAAGCTTTACGAACCAGCTTCTCCACTTCAAGGGCCCACTGCTGCAGGTTTTCGTTACTGCGTTGCACGCGATCCTTGAGCTGCGCACGGAACACATGTTCCAGGTGAGCGTCGCCATACCGAGCCTCCAATGCCTCAAGGAGCTGCTCGTAAGTCACTTCCTTACCGAGAGCTTCCAGGACAGTTAAAGCCTGGTCACGCAGGCCCAGGGTGAGGGCAGTCATGGCCTGACTTTTATTCCACCCGTTCGCCTTCATGACAGCCTCAAACTGGATTTTGTAGGCCGACCAGGAAGAAGTTCCGTCGAACGGTGGCACTTTGAATCCACGTAGCGAAGGTGTTGTAGCTACGGGAGCTGCGATTCCATCACACAGTTTAAGGTTGTCCAGCGTTTTCTTCATATCAGCCATCACGTTGTCAACCCGATTATTCACGTGGTCGATTCGGGTTTCAGCTTCCGACAGACGGTTGTCGTGTTGAGCAACCTTGTCCTTCACCTCCTTCATGTCTTTCCCGAAGGTAGCGTGAAGGTCCTTTATAAGGAACATCTGCTCTTCCTGGCGGCGCGCCTGCTCCTCCTTATCCCGCTGGAGCTGTTCCTCCAACCGACGAGCCTGTTCCTCCTGTCGGCAGGCCTGTTCCTCCTGTCGGCGGGCCTGTTCCTCCTGTCGGCGAGCCTGCTCCTGCAGCATCATCATCAGAGCAGCAAAATCTGGTGCTGATGATGCTGGAGCAGCTGTGGACGGGCCGGCCTCCGTGGTCGGTTGCTGGCCTTCCGACCTCTGTGGCGTTGTTCCACCGAATCGCCTCTGGTCCGTCTCTTGCTGGCGTTGACTCCGGGTACGGATACCCTCCATGTCGTCTTTGGGTAAAATCGGCATGGTTTTTAAACCTCGCTTCTGACACCAATTGTTACGAGCTTGGGGTTCGTGACAATAAAAACTACCGATTTAATAACCAAAAAAACTGACACTTTACTCACCAACACTAATTACAGCTCAAACACACAAATAAAGAAACACAATGTCACTTACTGATCACTTCTAGTCGCACTCGAATATCGCTTTCGATGTTATCGCATGTATAGCTTACTCAAAACTATGTGTCTCGCGGCTCGCGCCCGCCTTATATAGTCCCACAGAGCTACTTTAGAAACATCTAGTATGTTCGAGTACATAGCAGTCCCGACTGACTCGACGTCGATAGTTCTCGGAACTACTAGTACCTACAGGAAGGGTCAATGTCCTAGTACCAAGGCCAAGGTGCTAGTTCTGCTACCCGATACAAGATGGCGCTAGTGGTAACTAATGGCGATACATGGCGATGTATCAAGCATTATTTTTGGCGCGCAACATTATTAAAAAAAAAAATCATTTTATCATATGAACATCGGCTTGAAACGGAACCTCCGTTTCATTTATTCGATATTACGCATGGAATGAGCCTATTTTAATTTATGTGTAGCTTTGTAACTGACTTTATTCGTTAAAATTAAATGTTTTTATTTGGCATGCCGATATTAATATACGAATTGACGGAAATAAAAACTAGTGGCACGTTATAATTACTCATTAGATAATCACCAGAAATGACAAATGGGCCAACGATCACAATTTGACAAAGCGAACGTTGATATTGTTACAATCACCATAAAATCTATGATATTGCAAATTTTGTTAATCACCATCACCACACCAAAAGGACTGGCGGTATATGCAGTTGGAGTTGATTTCGCTATTATAATAATAAAACACTAATTGTTGTTATATCACCACCCTTGGGAAATGAACTGGCGATTTTAGTAATTATATTGCGCAGGTTAAACCGGCATGTCCTAGAACCAAAACTTCGAAGACATGTGACATCCACCAACTCGCACTGTGTCCGTATGGTGGATTACGGCCCACTCCCTCTCCCCGAGAGTGGGCCTGTGTCCCAACAGTGGGAACATTATAGGCTGATTATACTATACAGCCTTAACTCCCTAGATATCAGTAATCACCATAATTGGCAAAATGACTGGTTATTTCGGACAGTGACGTTCATCTACGTACCTAATAGTGCTCTCTCGACAGTTTCTCTCGCGGCCGCTGAGTGGAACTTGTTTCCAATATAAATAATAGTTTAAAACTAAGTATTTTCATTATGCATAAACATATTAAATACATATTTTCATTATATTGAAAAATAAAATTATGACTAAAGTAAGTAAGTATTATGAGTAAAGTAAGTATTATGAAACTACCATATTAATTTAGGGATTTTTTTGTGTATCATAATTTTGTCTGATCTTCTCGTCGTTAAAATTGAGGACAACTATATTACAAAAAAAGCTGAGATTATCTCTTGTTGAATTGTCAAAATTCGAGACGACTTAAGGCTCCTACCAACAGGCGCGACACGCGATATAATCGCGCGCGACACAAAGGCACCGCTCGTTGCGCGACTTGCGGTGCCTTTGTGTCGCGCGCGATTTTATCGCGTATCTGCTGTTTTTGTTGAGAAAGGTTAAGGTGTCCACTCGCTTCCTCCTCCGAGTAACATTTTTGTTCATGACAATTCGGCGGTAATTTTGGTCGTATTTTTATTTAAATGGTGTTGACAGGTGTCATGTTAGGGTTTGTCGAGAAAACATCAAGTTTGGCAGAACGAGTCAAGTATTTTGTATAGCAGCGCTGTCTGAAAACTAGAAAGTGAGGGAAATAGACATATCTCTTCGAAACGAGAGCGAGTAATTATCGCGTGTGTCAAGTTAGCCCTGACAAGTAGGTAGTAAGTTAATCAATCAATCAATCAATCATCAATCAATCAATCAATTTGAACCGTTAAGATTGCAGTTTACGTATAACCATTTGCCATCGGGTGACCTATTCTGTCATAAACCGAAGTCAACACTAGTTTATTGGCGACTTTATAATAACTTAAGAGAAATGTAGAAAGAGCAAGACCATTTTATTTTTCATTTGTCGCACAGAGCATGACCGAGTTAGTGTCACTAGTGCGGAGTGCCCTCGTGTGAAAGTGTAACTTTACATACAACTCTCGTTCCTATAAAGCACGAACGCGAAACGCATACAAACACTTCGAAATAATATCATTTTATCGTTTTCATGTAGACGGCTTTACGGTCTAGGGAATATAATTCACATTCGCTTATCTTTACGCGCAACTCTAAACATGTAGCATACAAAAGCAATTTTGAGGGAGCCAGTGAAACATACGACTTGACAAATTGACGGGCCGACGCGCTACTATTGCGTTCGCACGACAAACTATTTCATTTGTCCGGTTTATAGCCCGTAAAGTTACGTAATAGGTGGGTTACAAACGAGACTCATCCTGCGGTGAAGATAACATATTGTTTATTTTTGTGTGTGGTTATTAGGTACCGATATGTTATTTATCACTTTCGGGTGGTTGGCATGCTCGGCGCGCGCGGCTATGCGTGTATTGCCTCCTTATTGCGAATATTCTGCCAATATTTTTAGTGTTTCATACCGAAATTGGAAAAATGGTACACTATTAGTATCGTTTTGGCATGCGCTTGTCTTGTTTATGGTACCATCTCTTTGTTTGGGGTCTTGGAATATTTACACGATTTTTAATGACTGTCCGTTAAGATGTAACATAACATAACTTAACGCCTGTATTCTCCCAAAAGCTTAGGCAGACGTGTAGGTACACGTCTGCCTAACCTATCTACCCTAGGGGGCGATCCTATTACCATCAACCGGGCACATCTACAGTACCCGGCGATAAATATTGCACATCGACCTTTAGAAAGAGGCAATCGGCTAATTTCGGCTTCGTAGAGCGTTATCTCTGTCGCACGAAATACAAACAGTCCGGTATCTATTAGGAGCTGTTAAAACAATTATGATTTGCTTCTTTTGATAATTATTTTTATTCTTTGTATAAAATGGTTTTGTGTAAAAAGGTCGATGTGCAATATTTATCGCCGGGTACTGTACAAGCTCTGGGCCGCTACTAAGTAATTCCTGATACAGACTTGAGACGGAAAAAAATCCATAGAATCTTTGACGCGTTGCTGAGTAACTTACATAAGTTTTCTTAGTAGGTATAAACTATGTCTAGCTAGTCTTATGTATAAACTACTTACCTTTTCGTAGTACTACTTAGTTTTACTTAGTTCTAAGTAAAAATAAATGGTTTATGCATGTGTAATGGGTATTAATGTAGGGCAAGTTGATTCGGTTGGAGACCTCGAACCTGCGTATTGACTCAGTGAGATTAAAGCAAACTTTATTGTTGTTTACAAAGATTGAAGTAAGTAATTGATTAACCCAGTTTGGGTTCACGAAAACTGAATAATGTTATGGAATATATTAACCTTTTTTTGTCTTTGTTGATTGGAGACAGCTGTCACTGGCTTTGATATTTTTTTTTTGTATTTTCTGTATAGCTGATTTGCATTTGCAATACTGAAGCAGCGAGTTAAGTTTCTTGACGTCTGTACAATGCGTGCCACGAAAGATGAGACTTGACACACCACGTGGTTTGACATGCGCAGTACACAATTTTAGGTATCTTTAGCGGTATGAGGTCTGAGTGCGGGACGGAACCGGACGTCATAGGGGCGGCGGAAAGAGCGGGAGAGGCGGGGTCAAGTCTCATCTTTCGTGGCACGCATTGTACGTGATGCTTCAAAATAAAAAACTGTCACGTTTGGACTGACGTTTTTGCTTCAAAGTCAAAGTCATGCGGTATTAAGAGCACTGGACAGGACATTATTTTACAGCTTGAAAGTCCAAATAAAGAAAAGAAAGGACTGTGAAACTTTGTGCAGGTTCTTGTCAGGGAATCCTACGTTTCGCGATTGCACTTTTGCTTATTGGTGGTCGGTCAGTGGTGCCGATTCTGTTGTCACAAACTAAACTAAATTTAACTTTAGTGCATCTTTTTTTTCTATTTCATTAAGAAAAGGACAGAAGATAAATTTTAGTTTAGTCCTCTCAAAATAATCAGCGCCTGACGTAAATCTAACTAAAAATACAATCCTATAATTAAACAAACAAATAAAACAATTCTAATATGATTGTAATAATTAAATTAAAAACGAATCTATATTTTTACTTAAAATATACTACCTAAAAATTATAATTTTGCCTACTGTAAATTAGTAGGTAATAAATCGCTTCGGATTGAATAAGCTGTAAAAAAAACGGAAAATGGACACGGTTGTGTCCATTTTCCGTTTTTTTTTACAGCAACGGCAGTCAACAACATCTGCTGGTGTGCCCTCATGCTCAGTATTATAAAAGTGCACTGTGCCTCATGCGTCTGCCACCCCCCCCCCCGACCCTTGCTCGATGTAGTACCAGCCCGCACCGCAGCTGAGCCTGTAGATTTAAATTCCCGACTGTGACCTCTGAGTTTGTTTCGGCCTTTCTTCTCAGAATAGTCAAATAGGAAAAGCCGATCCCATCATTCTTTAAATAATAATAAATCCGATCCAGCCTGTCTCAACTTGCTGACCTCTCCCTAGCGACGCCCTAAGCCGAGGTTCGTACCCCACAGGGGGTGCCCTTAGCGTGTAGTCGCGTATACTAAGTTAATAGCCTCTGGCTGGAGGCTTTGAGTTCACTCAAGGCAGCCACAGGATAGTCCGGTTAAGTAGTCACGATCTCTCAAGGTCAACTACGAGATGCCATAGTAAAAAAAAAAATGCGTCTGTCTGCCCGCGCCCGGGACTTCGGGTCGCGCTCTCAGCGATGCGATGGCGCGTCATTGTCTCTGCGCGCCGCCGCGCCGGCGCGAGGCGCTCCACACAGGTCAATCTTATCGTGATAACTTTTAAAGTATACGTTCAAATTACTTAGTGTTAAGGACAAAGTTTATCTACATTAAATACTGCAAACGATAAATGTATTAATTTTGATAAGAATTAACTAAGTACTCTGAAATGTGCATTATAAAAAAGTATCTAATTTAAATTTATTTATGGCTCACTATTTTGGTAATAATGGCTTCCACATAAAAGGTAGATATACATATGCTGTCGCGGACTTTTATTTAGAACTGTTTAAGACAAACAGATCCACGATACATTATTTTCGTGTAACTGTAACAGTTTAGGCAGCGCACGGTAAGATAGCTCCAAAGGGCAGGAATTTTTCCGACTTACTTGATACTTATCTTTATACTATGGCCAAATCCCACAAAATCTCTATAAATTGTAGCCTATGTGTTATTCTGATGTAAAAGCTATATTACTGTGAAGTTTCATCGAAATCCGTTCAGTAGTTGTTGCGTGAAAGAGTAACAAATATCTAACCATCCATCCTCACAAACTTTCGCGTTTATAATTATATTAGTAGGATGTGTAAACTGTCTTTAATTTCTGTAATTGGGTGTAAAACGTTTTAATTAAAGAATAAATAATAATAAATGAATTACGGCCCACTCCCTCTCACAGAGAGGAAGGCCGGTATCCCAGCAGTGGGAACATTATAGGCTGATTACAATAATGAATTCTATTCTTCATTCTTCTATTCTATTTCTATGTCTATTCTATTCTATGAATTCTGTTATTTGATAACACTCTAACTTTTAATCTAAATACTCTAGTTACATTTTTATAACATTTTTGTGTACAGCCGCCTTTTATATTAAGTAACAAGAATATTTACACATTAAAACATTTTATGAGAGCGAAGCGGGTGTCACTGACTTGCGCGTAACAAATGGAGCTTTGATGGAACAGGTGTTACCCGCTATTGTGAGTCAGTATATCACGGTGATGTTTATGTTGATTTAGTACGTGCTCCGGTTATATTTTGATTAATGTTAGGTAGTATGTTACGTTTTAGAAGGTTAGGTTTTGAAAACTATTAACTAGTTCAGTAGTGCACGTGTATTCTGTATAATACTCACTGTGAAAACTTATGTGAAGTGAGCTATCAATAGATCTAGAGCTATCAATATCTTCAGAATGTTGTTGGGGCTTTACGTTACTGCAGTGCAACAGGAATGTTTGCCGAAGAACATACTGATGGGTTCAATACCATCCTGCGAAAAAGGATGGCGTCCATGATGCGTAGAGTACGTGGAAGTGTCAACGGCATTCTGAAGGTCATCGGTGAGAAGCCATGTTGCGCCATTATGGCGCATTGGGTACATGTACAGACGCCAGCACATCAAGCTACCCGAAACTGTCAAATTTTCCCAATCAATTTTGAACATTATGCTTTGGCGATAAAGTTGAAAAACCTATTAAAGAAATTTGACAGATTGTATTAGCTTAATGTGCTGGCGTCTGTACATGTACCTGGTGCGTCAGGGGAGTGCAACAGATACATGAATTTAAAAATATAATATATATTTTATTACCTACATTTTTTACTTACTAACGTAGCATAAAGGTGTGTATTACTAACATCTTAAGGATCAATGTCTGAAGTATAGTATTAAAAAAAGAAAAATATTGTCAATGCTAGGGGCATTATGTGAAATGACAGCTCACTACAAAGTCAAAGTCAAATCATTTATTTCAAATAGGCACATTAAAGGCACTTTTGAACGTCAAAACTTACAGTAAAATTGAATTGATTCTAGTCGCCCCTTCCAAAAGGTAGTGTTCGTATGGAGAAGAGTGGGCATGAACTCCACCATTACTCTTTTAAAATGTTTTACAAGGTTGTGTATACATAATATAATTATATGTGAAGACGATGTAAGTACCTAGAATAAAATTAGTCTACCACAAGAAGTAAATAGAATTAAAAATGAAGCAATTACAGGTAAATCAATTATGTGATAGATACATGGTGCTCACATATTTACAAATTATTTACGAATATTGTAAAAGTAGATGATTTTTCTAGAATTTTAACTAGTGTGTGAGTTACTGTAGTCCTAGTCACAGATTGTAAAAATCACACAAGCTCAGTTATCACGGTGAGATTATTACAGAATGGATAGGCTGGTTTGTGAAGATGATTTTGGTAATTATTTTGGTTAGTAGGTCGGGTGCCTTCCGGTCCAGTGCCGTTGATATCAGTGCTCAGAGTACCTCTTTCTTAGTTTAACATTGTAGCTGTTTTACATTTTTGAAGTGAAAAGTTCTTTAGGCGCGTTGGGCATTTTTTAAAATAGGAAAAAACCATTGAACTCGCGACACTGTTACCGTAATCGACACCTCTGTTTTACGTTTTGGCCATTAAAAGACATCAACGCGACGCCCGGTACATTTTCTTTAGGAAGAATGACCTTCAAACATAATTATTTATAAAATTACTATGATTTTTCAAGTTTTCACTTCAGTCGGCGCTCCTGGAGTGCCACTGTTTTTTTTAATTAATCGTCATGGATTCACAAGACAATCATTCATTTATCTACCTGGCCTTTTCCAACCATGTTCGGGTCTCCAGTCTAGGCGGTTGCAGCAATTGTGTTATGTGTTATTGTGTAATGTTCATGCAATTACCCTATTATTTTGATATCCCGTATCCACAAACAAACCAGACACAATCGTACTTTTAGAATATTATTTACCTTCATGCACCACGCACAATCGCAATTTCAGAATATTAGGTAAATCCCATTTCTTTTCAGAAGCCATATCTTTATACTGTCGTATATAAAATCTATTAGATCCTACGCCCACTGGTGCGATGACCCCGAATACACTTCATGACAAAGGAGGCACAAAGTGGGTCCTTTAATGACCCACTTTTACATTCTACACACACTTTCACACTGACATTCCAGAACACATCAGATAAAGTTTGGGGCTCAATGTTGACCTCATGAAGTTGTCCCGCAGTGCAATCAACAATGCTCTTATGCCCGGCTTGGACCACAAATTATGTCCATTGCTCCATTACTAACTACTTTAATGGTGCTCTTGCATACAAGGCGGGTAATGGGCGTAATTTTCTAAACGTTGGCCTACGAGCTTACAGAGGCAGAAGAGTTATGGTCTCATATAGTTTTATATTGACGCTGGGAAGATTTTATGTTAAAGTTTTAGCTTCGAGCTATGCTAGTGTCGGATAGTTACGTATGGAGGATAGCAGTGTGAATAGACAAAGTAGCTGCCATCTGGGGGTCTAAAAAGGCCACTTTCGCAGAATCATAAAAGGATAACATTGTTAAGTTAATACAACTGTTAAGTTAATCGTATCAAATCCCATTGGTCAAAGATTTTTCAGTTATTTTTTTTGTTTGAGCTAAAGTACCAATCAATCCAAATCCAATCCCAATCTCTTTGATTATACCTACGTAGTGCAGCGAAAAAAAGAAAAACACGGTCTGTCTTCGCCATATTATGATTCACAATGTTATCCTTTTATGATTCTGCCACAGTGGCCTTTCTAGACCCCCTGATCTTCACAATTATAAATACTACCGAAACTTATTCTAAGAAGAAATCCTATGTAACTATGTGGCGAAAAGTGTGAAAATATTTCGATGTTATGGTAATGCTTCCATAGTCTACGTCCAGTGCAGTGACATCTCCAAATACACTGTGACAATTTAAGTGACCCATTTCTACTACATTCTACAGTCAATTTACGTATTTAATCGACGTAATTTTCTAAACGTTGGCCTGCGTGGTGGTAGAGGCATAAGAATTATTGTGTCATATAGTTTTATATTGAAGCTGAGAAGTTTTGCTCTAGTTGTAGCTACGATCTAACAATGTCCAGCAGGCCTATGGCAGGCCTGTGCCTCCCAGGCTGCGCCACGTCACCCTGTCTTTGGCCTTCCGTATCAAGTTTGTCCCAGTCACCTTTTGAGGTCGTCTGTCCGTCTATGAACTTTGATAGCGTCAGATTAATGTGTACCTTGGCCGAGTTGATAGAGTAGCTGCAATCTGATCTCCGCCATTATACCTCCGATGTGGATATTCTAAGGTTTAAGGTAGAAGATGATAGATTATGGGAGAAATTTTGTTGACTGAAATCGATTGACTGAAAAAAGTGTTTGCAAAATGTTTTCAACTTTTGATGGCCTGGCGATTGTCATAGTTATGTCAAGTTTTGATGTGTACTTAAAACATCCGATGTAGACCCAATGTGACAGGTCAAGTTAGTGTACAGACGCCAGCACATCAAGCTACTACAATCTGTCAATTTTCTTTAATAGATTTTCCACTTTATCGCTAAAGCAGAAGGTTCGAAGTTGATGGAAAAAAAATGACAGTTTCGGGTAGCTTGATGATTGGCGTCTGTACATACACAGAAATGACACGAGTCAACGGCAGAGGCAATTGCACCGTCGACGAGTGTCAACTGCAGTCGTCGACATCCGTCGGCGGCTGCGATCGACACGTGCAGCTCGTGTATACAATGCGTGCCACGAAAGATGAGACTTGACACACCACGTGGTTTGACTTGCGCAATACACGATTTTAGGTATCTTTAGCGGTATGAGGTCTGAGTGCGGGACGGGACCGGGCGTCATAGGGGCGGCGAAAAGAGCGGGGGAGGCGGGGTCAAGTCTCATCTTTCGTGGCGCGCATTGTACGCTCGTGTGTACGGTGCTAAACTATACGAGCGGCATTTAGTTGACGGCAGCCGGTTGCTGTTGCCTCTGTCGTTGATGCGTATCGCTCGTGTGCACACTAAGGGAAGACACTATAATATTCATTTATGAGAATATTTTATGCCATAAATGTTGCTGATTTCGACCGAATACTATTAATTCAATATTGCAATATGTCTCACCACAATAAATGTTTTATACAACATTTATTTATTTCCATTCATACGTACACACATTCATTAAAAACAAACGAACATCTGAATTAATTCACTCCGTAAACGACTATTTAAGGGTCAGCGCTGACTGACGTCGCGGCACGGCACGGCACAGTAAATTATTTTATTTCTGATCAAGTTCTTTTTATCCTTATTTCAATGAGTTTAGAATTCATATTACTTTATTTCGATACAATTATACCGCGGAATGTTGTGTCATGTCGTTTCATTCCACAGATTGCTGCGGCGTGCCACCGCATCCCGCGAGCTACATAAGTCACAGGATTATGACAGCTAAACTAATTGAAATAAGGTTTTGGCAGGCCGAACTTTCTGCGGGATGCCACGACGTGACGCGGCATGCCCCGGCATGCCGCGTCATACCAAAGCGTCCTTCGGGCTGCCGAAACAAGCCCTGCCGTGCCGTGCCGTGCCGCGACGTCAGTCAGCGCCGGCCCTAAGGTACCTGGTCCTTCGGTGGCGATTAAAGAGAAGCGAGTAGCAACTAAAACCGAGTGGAGCTAGCAACTTTACGATATAAAAAAACTCATCACTTGTGCAGTGGCTATCAACGCAATGACGTGCGAGCGAACTACCTCGTGCGGCCGCACTCTCGATGACATTAGTTTTGTTCGGATACGGCTTCAACAGTAAGCAAGCACCGAGCAGTGAGTGCGCTACGACGGCGAGCGATAACTCGTTGGAATGCGTATATACCATGCGTCAGTCTCTCAGCAAGTGCTCAGCCCGCCAAGCGAGCGTCGCTTAGCGAGTACTCCCTTTATGTCACGCGACAAACTAGTGGAGAGAGAGTTCTCGTCGGCTGTGTGAACAGTCACCTATCAAGTATTAATACATGTATCTCTTTTACATATCGAGACCTAAAATCTTTTGTACGTTTCGTGAGCAAGATAATCGTTGATAGTGTCGCTTCCTCTTTAGCGATGAAACAGGTGCCTATATGAATATTTAAAAAGACGACCATTGAAACGGGAAAATATAATAATTCTTTCAATATATTTATTTTAAGAAGCCTTTAGCGCGTCCGGGCCGTTCGTCCAGCATCCGGGTCGATCATCCGGCGTCCGGTGCAAAGGCATGGCGGCGCTGTGGTTAACCTTCCATTGCTATTGGCGTCTTGTGATTGTGCTGTCATGTGATCTGAACTGTGTAATTATGTTCATAACAGGATGTTATTAATTATGTATGATGATTTATGATACACGTACATACAATTGTTTATGGGCAGGACGATGATAATGAATCAACATTGGCATTTATTGTTGTGCTGATCTTTCATCTATATGTACTAGACTATATTAATATTATAAAGAGGGGGTAATCTCCGGAACTACCAGTCGGATTTGAAAAATTCTTATTGCATTGGATAGCCCATTTCTTCAGAGAGGCTATAGGTTATATAACATCACGCTAGGATCCCAAGGAGCCGAGCAAAAACCAAAAAGTCAGAAAGAACGCTAAATGAATTACTAGCGCGGGCAGGCGATGCGATGCGACAGAGTGGGTCAGAAAACAACAAACACGCAGACGAAGTTGCGAGCAGAAGCATTTAGCGCTAAACATATATTATGTAAAAAATAATTCTGTTTCTGTAACTTCTAAAATTAAATGGTTTAAAGAGAAAGAGAGATGTTTTAAATACGTTTTTGCGACTTTTTAGTATATATAATAGAAAGAGACAGAGAGAGATAAATTCATAGATTTCGAGGGTTATATTGGCTTCACCAATAATGGGGTCGAAATGTCGAATTCAAGATGGCGGCTGCAAAAATTTACCGCCATGTTTACCCAAATAAACGTATTTTCTTTCTTTATCTTTCAAACACTTTAAAAGGGCCTTATTCCACGCAATCTTCCGAAGAATAAATTAATAAATTTTCAACAACAGTCCCATCTAACTTATGTCGTGTGGACTGTGGCGAGCTTGACTGCGGTTAACCTACCGGCTATTGATGCTTTGTGCTGTCATCCACAGAGCTCCCGAGACTTCCAGAACTTTGTCATATGAATTATGTTGTCATCGGGAATCGGGACCGGAATATGGAACACTGATAGTATTGCAGGCATGTGAGAGTTGAAAACTGTGTTGTTACTAGGTGATGGATATAGTGGACTGACATTAGGCATTAGGGAGACGCGTGGTTAAGGTTTTATAAAGTTCTTTCTTAGTACAGCTATATTGGTCCTAATATTATTAGAATTCTATTAAGTTTAGGGTTGGATTATTATTATTTGGTAGTTTATTATCTAAATTTAAATTCATATTATAATGCGGGCGTAATAAGAATTCTCCAAATCGAATTGGAGATGTTCTTATTAGTATCAATTTCCTGAATAATAAATTATGGTAGTTGATATTATATTTTTATTTAGAATTTATA
Organism: Luperina testacea; assembly: GCA_927399505.1. Taxonomy (NCBI): domain Eukaryota; kingdom Metazoa; phylum Arthropoda; class Insecta; order Lepidoptera; family Noctuidae; genus Luperina; species Luperina testacea. The sequence continues at coordinate 6,158,132 of OV656768.1, read as the reverse complement.
AATAAGGAGGGGCCCGAGGTTAAATAATAACAGCCGCATAGGTCGATTGATCAGGTTAAGCTACGCTTGCCGTGGTTGGTCTGTGGATGGGTGGCCGTCTTTACATACCGAGAACCCTCCCTGCCTCGAAGAGGACGTCCTCTTGGTCCCGGCTGTCATTCGTGGATCTTGACAATCGTTACGACAAAAAAAAATATAAACAAAACTAAATAGTATACATAAATACACGAATATACTAAAAAAAAGTAGGTAAGACAAACAAAGAGAAAACATTACCGTTGAGGAGTAGTGCATAGGGTTTTTGCAGGCAAAAACCTGAAAAAACCGAAGGATTTGTTAAAAGTTGGTTTCCTAATGGCTGTCTAAATACACAACGTTTTTGACACATAAATGTCAAATAATCGTGAAAAGACAGATTTTTTATGCCACCGCTCTTCTAGAAAACCGTAGCTTCATCATCGTCATCATATCAGCCGAAAGACGTCCACTGCTGGATATAGGCCTTCCACCAAGCACAGCCACTTCGACCGGTTTTGTGCTTCTCGCATCTAACGGGTTCCTGCGGCTTTCACAAGTTCGTCGGTCCACCTTGTGGGAGGCCTTGCAACGCTATGTCTTTCGGCCCCCTCGGCCATCTGTTCTGCGAGCAATGTCCCCTGCCACACACACAATCGTAGCTTAACCAATTTTATTTAATGACAATATTACACGGTTCAACAAAATTGGTTCACTTTGATTACAAGTCACAGAAACAAAAGAGCACGGTTGACATTGAATGATTCTCACATTACGTGCAAGTTTTCTCTCAGTTTTTTTTTCTTCACACACTTCTCCAAATATCACATCTGACATTGGCAGAATTGCCAATATAGGCACAGTTGCCATTAGTAAAAATATAATACAATAGACATTAAAATAATATTTTTTTAAACGGTTCAATTTGGTTACCTCACCCAAAGGTAAAAGTGATCCGTGTCATTCCGGCTTAACCAAAAACATTTCATGTAAGCAATCGATTAATAAGTACTATCACTGCTGTGACGTCATTGACACGCCAGTGATTGATTCGCAGGTTCACAGCTGACTCAATGCTTGCCAATCTTTGATACCTACTCTTAACGCGAAGGGTGATTTGTTGTGGTCGGAAATAGTAGCGGTAAAGGTACTAATGTACTTACAAAAATTACGTGTTATTAGGTATGGTTAGATCTATGTATAGCTAAGAAAAATAATAATAATATAGCTAGGAAAGACAATTTGCCGTGTTATAGCCATTTCACACAACTGTCAAAAAATTACAATTGTGATTTGAATGTACGGACAAATGTTGGTGTATATGTGTAAGGCGAATTCTATGTAATGTCACAAACAAAGGTCCGGTATTCCATGTATATAAGTGAAATGTGAATAAAGCTATATACTTATTCAGAGAAAGTTATAACTTTACCAATAAACCATAACATTTTTCCTACAATTAAACAGATACAAGAAATGTGGGTCTCAAATCAACACCATAAATAGGTTTTTTTTTTGTGATAGGATTTTCACGCCAATAGAAACTTTCATCATATCACTAACAATTTCGACAATTATTTAGCCCTTTTCAATATTGCATAGAATTCAACAAACCAGCAAACAACTCCAGCAATAAATGCAGACTAGAAATCCAAAGACAATTTAATTACCCAACACCTGACGAATTTGAAAGCTAATTACTTAGCACTACATGACTGTATTGTCTTTGCTTCATTAAATTGACGTACTTATGTAGTTGACTCCGACATGGCATATTTTATGACGTCACTCGTCTCACAATGCTGTTTGCTGCACTATAAATCGCTTAATATTGTTTTCTTCTGTACACTGAAATAAATAATTTCCTACTACACCACATTAAAGTGATTTCATTAAGACTTACTAACTTTAGGCAGTCGGAAGAAATGTTTGTAAAACAGTAAAAGACAAAACAGTAACTTTTGATTAATGATTGAACTGTAAAAAACAAAAAGAAGGAAAACCACCATTACTGTAATGTAAGTAAATTTCAATAGTTTGAACGATATCACCAAATTAATAAAACAGTTAAGTTTGTGACCTTTTAGCTACTTAAAACGTTAAAGTTTATTGTCATGACGGTAACATTTTGCCTCAAGCTTTAACTGTTTTCGGATCAGTAAAAAATACTGTTTTGAACGTTAGGCTCATATGAAACTGTTTAAAGCAGTTCAGATCAATGTTTTTTTCATTTTTATTTACTGCTTATTTCTTTGCGGGACACTAAACGCTCCCAGACGTAATAGCAATAAAACTTTTATTGTGTTTCGTTCAGTATCCTTCAACCGATTGCTAGGTTATGTGGACAAAAATAATTCAAGGCAGGCCTATGAAAAAGTTTTGTGGCGAACTGATGACTTCAAGGCGTTTATGAGAGACTGGCGAAGATTGACAACACAAAAAAATGTTTTGAAGGTGATCTTTGCAGCAGAAACTGTTGAAAATAAAATATGAAAAAATTGTAATAGATTCTTCAGATTTTGTTGTTCTATAAAACTAAGTTTATGCACAGTATGTTCTGAATTATTATTACACTTCGATCTTCTACCGAATTTTCTTTTAAAACCACTTTTTCATTTGCCATTAATTTCATAGAATCTTTCACGGTCCAATCACTCGAAATATCAATTTATATTACCAGGTTTCAAAACCCCGAATATTAACAAGCTTTTTCCTTTACCACTTTGTGTAATTAATTTGAAATGCTTACAAAGAATAAATAATCGAATCAACCGGTAATTTATTTATTCACGACCAAATGGTATCAGCATTACCGGTTATTTTCTTTTAATTAACAGTCGGAGGAAACCGCAGAGTTTATTTTAAAGTTTACTTTATTTACATTCAACAGAAAAATACGAGTTTTACGTTACATTAAGTGTAACTACAAAGTGTACTAAGAAACACTCACTCACTCTCTCACTCACTTAATTTAATATCAAATATTTACTGCTACCTTGGTTCTATACTGTAAATAAATTGGTGAGTACAAATAATAAATATCTATCTGTTCTATCATAATATATCATTACCAAGGTATGTTTATATGTAATAGTGGACAAGACAGATCATTATTTCAGTTGATGTATTGACATGAGAAAACCATTATTACACTGATGGATTTTTCGTGCATATTAAGCTTTTTGTAGAAGTTATTCATTATTATGATCATATCCACCAAAAGACGCCCACTAACGGAGAAGTAGTATTTCGAAGAAAAATTTTCGCAATTAACGATGTGCATTCAATTGATTCGTAGCCATTCGTAGCGGTTTGCTACGAGAGCGTAGCGTACGTAGCAGGCGTAGCAGTGACGTCATTACACCTAGGCCACGTAGTTACGCCGCACTCATTTATCTTCAGAGCTTGAATTCTTTGAAAATTTGTGATAAAGTATGGTTCTTTAAAATAGCACGATGAAATAAGATTTTCGAATTATATCTTGGTTATTTTCTTGCTTCTAACTTTGAGATTTAATTACATTACCCCTCAAAATGGAAAGTTAATTCAGGAAATTAACTCAAGTCACTGCCAAAAATATGCTAATTTTCTAGTTGCGATGTTATTACTGCGATTATTACCATGGACTTGCCTTTTTACTGTGGTGATGTTTCTAGCCATGAAAAAGCGATAGTTATTCATTATGGAGATAGTTAAAAAACATAACAAAACAAACGGAGTTTGTACAGTTCGTTGTTTAATATCTAAACGAATATACTTATTATAATAAAGAGAAAATATTTGATTTTTTGTGTTTGTTTGTGACGCTTTCACGCTAAAACTGTTGAACGGATTTGGATGAAATTTGGCACATGGGCAGATCGTGACCTGAATTATACTTCTTTTTCCGAAATTCCCATGGGATCAAGACCCCAAGACCCCTCAAGACTTATGCTAAAACTTATAAAAATACTTACTATGCAAAATTAACTATAGTGACAAAAAAATGTTGTGCTTGATTTTTTTCTTGGTTCAGAATATGGATTTTTCAAAGGAAATTCTATACCGACGTTACAAATTCAAAATATGAAATTTCAGACTTCACCTGTTCACCGCAATCAAGTTCTAGTTTATTTCACAAATAAACTAAGTTTAGAAACAGCCTTCGCAACATATGAATGTAATACAATATTATAGTATCCAAGGCATCTCATGTTAAGTTTTGGATCAATTTAACATGAGATCAGTCGTAACTTCTGTATGTGGGTTAAACAAATAGCTGAAGACGAACTTATATGGGTAACGAGTATTGTAACCGTTGAGAACTTCGATTAGTAAACTTGTTTGTTCCATTAAATTGATATTAGGAATGTGTGGGTTTTATGTGTATTTATAGATGGGTAAGCCATGTGACCGATAAAATAAAGAAAAAATATTTGTCGGGACTCGCACAGAAAGATCAGAAACTCACAAACTAGAAAAAAAAGATACAAAAATAAAATGAAAATAAAAACAGAAAATCTTTTACGAGGCCAAAAGGCTTCTATCTCAGCATGATGTTGCGACATAAGAGTCGCTAAATTCTAATAGAGCCCTCTGTGATGTCACGGAAAGATACAGAAAAAAAAACACTGGCACTCCGGTAGTGCCGACAGAAGTGAAAACTTGAACAATTACGAGTGTATTTTGTGAATCATCTTATAAAAAAAACACGCGTGTTAAGGTGTGTTCCTTATTTTATAGGGTTTTTTGCAAATCAGGTATGATGACCAAAGTGACTGGTTTATTCTTCTCGTGAAAGGAATTTATTCAGATTTACAAATAAGCACACAGGATAGACTTCAGTTCGTGGTGTTGGTCGCGGCAGTGCTTCGTTAATCATTTCTAAAGTGGTAACTAGATAAACTAATAAGGAGCCTGTATGAAATTTTATACAATGTTACCTTTGTTCGATTACCATAATGTTTGCAGAGGCGTATTAGAAGAGGACGTAGATGGTACGATTGATATTAGTTACATTTTTACATACTATTGGCCTTGTACAGTCAGTTTCAGAGAAATAGTACCCCTCCAAGACTTAAAGATTATCGCCCGAGCACGCTCGGGCCCGCGTGTCACGTGAGCCTTGAGCAGCTGCTCCCTCCCCCGGGCCCCGCCGCCGCACCCATCTCGTGCACCCACCGATCCGCTTCAAATATTATTTGCAATGTTTTTAATAATTTATATGGTATTTTATCGGCTTCCTTCTGGCCGAACCGTATAGATACCAAGAATAACTTACAAAAAGACACTGCGTGCGACTAAGATACGAACCCACATCGCGAGATCATCTAGACCGCGCCTTATACCACTAGGCTATTGGCTCAGTTAGCAATCTTAACGAAAATTCGAATAGCATTACTCCTTTTATCGAACAAGGTTATTAACGGTCTAATCTTCTAGATATTAAGGTTTAAATTTCAACTTCCGTCTTATATTTAATACTAGCACCTTACCGACTTGTTTTACAAAATGCAATGCGCAACTCCTCTATTAACTAAAACATAAGGTTGAAATTAGCATAGATTTCTTGTTTGGTTGAATAGAATGTGTTGATTCCGATTGTTGCACTACCCTCATTTTACTTCAGAAACTTAACTGCTGTATGAACTGCGAGTTAAGGTTGAATTTAGTATACTATTCTTCACCTTATTTACTAAACTGTGATTGAGGGTATTTTTACTTTTCAAATGGTTTCATTTTCGTGCCGATTCGCTTGTGTGTAATTATCTTCATCGTAATATTATCCAATTTATTAAGTTTTTGACCAGTTGATTCTATTAATCGATGGTATGGTTCGATTAACAACTTTATTAAAGGCTAAAATTGTAGTTCTGTGGGAAAAGGAACAAAACATAAAGAAAATAGCACGAGATATAAGCATAACGGTAAGATTTACGTTATTCTTACACATACCTATTTATTGTTGCAATCATGTTGCATTATTACTTACAAGTTGGATTTTTTTTATGTATTTCTAATATTATTATTTTCATTACAGAGAAAAACAGTTCGTAGATGGATACAAAGGTATCAAGCGACGGGTGATATGAAATGTGATCACCAAGGCCCTCGCCCGATTGCTTACACTAATGAATCGAAGCGACAACGTAATATGTATTGTGAAAGTTCACTCAGTGGCACCCTTCAAAACTACGCGTTCAAATGCTGACTTCAAGAAGTGTTAGACAGTGACGGCCATCCTATCCGTTATGAATAGGCAACTCAGCAGATTGACTGTGTAACTTATTTGATAAAAATGCATTGGAACATTTATATGAACAAGTGTCAAGTGTTAATCATTCCCAATATCATTCCATTATCAGTGGGATCATTATCTCGTAGTCAATCAAAAATAAACAACCTTTATTATTATCAATCCAGTTCTTGTTTACAAGTAGTCTTGTAATGTGTTAACGATGCACCATCTGACCTCACATATTTTTCTAATGTTGTGTTAAATAAGGGTTATCAGAAAATGTGATAAAAGAGAAAGATGTATATTGCTATACTGTTATAGTTTAGCATGTTGGTTCTTCCTCTGTAATTCACAGTTTCTAGAAATATCTATAAACGAACCGTTATCTAAACCAAACTAGGGTATCTATTTTGTGTTTAGTTAATATTCTAAGTATAATAACCCCAATTTAACACAGATAGAAATCTGTATATTCAACCAGGAAGTGGATTCCATGAAGTCCTAGAAATGTAATTAAAGAAACTAATTACTAACTAGCTTAACTTTAGCCAATCTCAACTTTACTATACTTATTTTGTATGAAAAAAATTATCAAGATGCTGTAACTATGTAATGGTGCCCAAGACACAGGCCGTGCCTAGTTTGGGACCAACAATACCTCCATATTGTAATTTTGAATTAAGAAATAAACGATTATTATTATAACGATTATTATTATTATAAATAAATGATTATTGTTTATGCAAAATGCTAAGCTTTTATTACAAACCTCCATTTGATTTTTTAATAATAATTAACGAAAAAAACAAAACTAACTACTAAAGAAACTAAAAAATAATAATAAAGGTAAATTAATAAAATAAAAAAAACCTTCTCAACCGCGGATTGAACTCGAGACCATCGTATTGTTAAGCCGCAGTGTTAACCACTAGACCAACATGCCACTTACGATACATTTCAAAAAACTTAAATAGGTTCGATGTCATTACCAACGGGTAACGGTTTCTATGAAGCGTGCTGTACATAAAATGTATTTGAGCTCGTCGTCAGTTATATATCCGTGGTTCAGCGCCATCTCGTCGTTGTTGGATGAACTACGTAGTTAGTACGCGAGGCCCTCGTAGTTCTTCCCGATGTGCATAGATGGCGCTGTCCTCAACAACGCGCGTCTTACGTTTTACGTCTTACGTCTTACGAATTTTCGATCAGGGTCACGTGACCTGACGCGAGTTTAGAAGTTTTTACCCATTCCAAAAAAAGTACACAGCGCCGCTAAAGAAGTTTTCACTTCAAAAACAAAATAAAAATTAGATATGTGTAAAGTAACCCATAAAAATATGAGCTAACTCACTTTGCAATCATATTACTAAAAGTAAAAAGTGGTCGACCACCATTGTCCACGGTTGAACGTACAATTGAATAGACTATTCATCAAAAAATATCTTTCTAGAGTTTAACTGCCTAAAAATGAATGAGTAAAGCCCAGTTGTAATAAAAATACATATTACTAATACTTACCAAACGTGTCCAAAAACACGCGCGAGATGACGCCACATGCAAATTAAATCTGGTCACGAAAGGAATTGGCATCTACAGGCATGACCTATCTTTCACCTGCAACCATTGCTCTAGAATTAAATGTTTCGTACTTATTATCGATTGAAATCTTGCAGTATTTTATCCGTCAGAAATATTGAAGTTACCACCAGCACACCAAGCTATAAGACTTTTTTTTATGTGAAATGGGTTTGCTCTTGACTCTAATCCAGGTCAGAGATGACGCAGATAAAGTCTACGATGGAGTGAGCTTACCCAGAAGAAGCCTGTTCACTCTTACTTTGAAGAGATTCGGGTTGTATGCACTCGGAAACACATACGCAGATAGAGAGTTCCACTCTTTTGCTGTGCGCATTATAAAGGACATTTGAAAACGCTTAGTGCGAATTGGTGGAATATCAACTAGGCAGGGATGGTAACTTGCAGTGCGTCTGGATGTCCGAAGGTAGAAGGGGAAGGAGAAGAGAAGAAGGTAGAATACAATTTCCTTTTTTCGTTTTCACGTCAAAAAGGAAATTGTATTTTTTTTGTTGTTACGTTGTTGATTGCAGTACATTGTAATTAGCATTAGAGTAAGTGCACCTGTGTCTGCACACACACTTGTGCACTATAACGCGTAGATGACTGGTCTCCGGTGAGATTGGCTGCCACGACCGAAATTCGGTCTGCAGGACTATTTCTAATTAGCATACCAAAAATATTATAGTCTCCTTTTAAAACATAAGAAAATGATCAAGATAAAAATGGGAGCGCACTTATTAGCTAACGATGTTTAAAAGAGCTGCATTTGGATAGCTCGCCAACATCGCTAGTCGAATCACGTAAAAACTACTGAACTTCAGACGTTCTACTCGATGATATAGCGCAGGAATTTTGAAATGAACTCGACATACTTTAAGGGGGAGCGTTAAGGTAGCCCGCGAAATTCAAATTTTCTTACGTTTTTTTGCAATTTACTCAGTCAGTATTAAGTTGTACGTTGATTAAAATATGATTCGCGACCGTAACAAATTTGTATTTACAGAATTATAATCATTAAAGTCATCAACACAACTCTCTAAGACCAAGTAATCCCACTGAATGACTATTTCATGAAATCTTGATATTATGGGATTATACTAACTTAACAAGTTGTACTACTGATTCTAATGATTATAATTCTGTAAATACATATTTGTTACGGTCGCGAACAAGCATTTGCGTCGTTGTCAGTAAAGCGTAACTTCAGAATTATTATTAGGGAAGTCAAATGTTGATTACCTTAAGGTTAATTTTCACATTATAATTTTAAAAAACCTTTGTAAATATAGTCATAGCTAAACTGTTTAACCATTTCTGATAAAATGACAATTAATCAACGTAATAGAACACAATATGGAGTTTCCTCAGAAAGGGGTTGAGAAAAAGATATTTTTGTGTATTCCCCAGTGTTCCTCGAGGAGTCAAGACATTCGATTTAACTTGTCCAATCAGCTGAGTGGCGTCGTAGACATATGTAGGACTTGATAAGGCGGGTTGCACGCGCATGTCTTATTAAATTGGTGTTGTTTATAGCTTAATTTATGGGAAAGTTGAGTTTGCAGTTGTCACATTTTTAAAGGTAGTCTATGCTTGCAACTTAGTCTCATTGTTTGGTTTTTTTATTAAATAACTGATCTAATTGTTTTGTTTACCTTAGTCAGTAGGTAGTGTAATACTAACATAGTAACTAACCATTATTATGGGTGTACTAATACTAGTGTTTAAGTTGTATATTTACATACGTAAATACTAACAAATTAGATTTTATTATACACACATACACCCACAACCACACACACACACAAACACCCACACAGCACACTTACTCATATCTGATATAGACTTTAATACTTTCAAGCATATTCCATATTTGTTTGTTTTATGTTATTAAAACTAATATCGTTATTTTTTTTAATTTTTAACACTAAGCAATTGATTTCTCCATTCTTGAGGGATACGGCACTGTTTCTCTTTACTACAGGCTATTATGTAGCCTATCTAAGAGGACAGTACCCCAACCATTTATGTTGTACCAGTGTTCATTTGTAAAGTGCAACTGTTTTTAATGTATTTACTGCAACACCTTTTATGCATCAGTTTTCTTATTATACTTCACGCCTCGTCCTCGAGATTAGTAGTTACATGTAGTATCGCATAGAGGTCGCCACTTCAGCACTAGTTGAGAATATTCCTTTGCCTAGTTATTTTTTTTTTTTTTTTTTTAAGTGGGTAGTTAGTGTAGGGTACTCATATTACTCGGTGCCCGCTATTGCGCTGGTTCCTCATTCGCAGTTTAGTGCTCGGCCACTGAAGACACTATCGTCCTAAATAATTCAAGCATCATTATTTCGTGCGCATTATGCCGAAACGTAAAGTATCTAGGACGTGTGAAGAAGAGCTTGATCATTTAATGCGCAAATTGCGTAAACTAGAAAAGAAAATTCAAACCAACAATACCGTGGTACCAACCGAGGAATTACCGGGAACCGCCTACGGTGTTGAAACAGGTATGTACCTACTAATACTTTTTTGTAAAAGTGAAAGTGATAACTTTATTAACGTGTTGTTATGGGTACGTAATGCAAATCAGAATCAGCCATTGGGGCTTTTTCGTTGCAATTTAAATGTGACGGTTGGCGTTCAATTCATTGGGGATTGTTACCTAACCTGAACAAGATAACGTTTGTTATCAATTTTGTGCAATTATGTAGATTTATTTAATCCATTTTTACAAGGCAAATATATAAAAAAAAAAAAAACAACCCGTACCTACCTACCCTTACAAACTCGACGTATTTACGTTGCGATGATAATAAGTGTGTAACCTGAATAGCCATTGGGGCTATTTCACCGCACGCTTAGTGATATAATAAAACCGATTATCATAACCGATTTTCGTGTTTTTTTCTAGACCCACCTGATGCGCTAGAGCCATCTGATTGGCTGAGCGATGAACACGAACCGGAAACGTTCGAATTCATGGACACCAATGTCATTGAGCAATCATTACCAACTAATGATATCCAAAACGACATACTGGCTAGCCAAGAACAGCCTAGCACGTCCGCGCCACCCGTACAAGAGGACGTCACAGTCACTGCGCAGTCTAACACATGTTTGGACACTGAAGTTCTGGAAATCCTCGGTGAAGACCCTTCACTATCGGAAAAACGTGGAAAAGATATCCATGAAGAAATAGCATCTCGATTTGGACATATAGCCTCAGAGGGGTTAAACAAAGACACCAGAAAAAACCTAATGTTAAAGTACCCGCTTCCTGGAAATTGTCTTCGTATTGACTCCCCTAAAATAAATCCGGAAGTCAAAGCCGCTATGCAAGAAAGCTTCATAAAACGCGATAAAGGCATTGAAGCCAAACAAAAGCAGGTGGCAAGTGCAATATCATGCCTGGGTGATATAATCACAACACAATTAAACTCTGAAAACAAAGACAAGGAGTTACTTCAAAAATTGATGGATCTTGGCAGATTAATGTGCGACGTTCAGCACGCTGACTCAGTGACAAGAAGAAATTTTATATTGTTTTCACTGAAAAAAGACATGTCGGAACATCTGTCAAGTACAAAGATTGATGCCTTTCTATTTGGGGAAACGTTAGCTGACACGCTAAAGGCAGCGAAGTCAATACATAAATCTGGGGTCGAGCTTAAAGCTGACCAATCTAACTCGGCGAAGCGATCAAAATTCCCTAACCAGAGGAATTTAAACAGGAAGGCTCCCGGTCCGGCTTACAGGCAGTCGGGCCCTCCACAGAGGAGCCGCGAGCCTGCAGCGAGAGCGCGCGCAGCCCCGCCGCCGCCCGCGCACTCATCGAGGCCGTGGCCGCGTCAGCAGCCGCCGCCACCCCCTGCTCAAACTCGACGCCGCCTGTAAATACAGTTGAGTATGCCGGTCGCTTACATCTTTTTAAAACTCAATGGTCACTTATAACAGAGGACCGCACAGTCCTCTCTTGGATTGACGGTTATAAAATACCCTTCTCTAGTCTACCAACTCAAAACCATATTCCGTCTACCCCAGCACAGTCCACTGAAGAAAAAAGACAGTTCAATGAGGCAATAGGTAATTTATTACATATCGGTGCGGTATCCCTATGTGAACCATGCGAAGGCCAGTTTATATCAAGCATTTTTCTTACCCCCAAGCCTAATGGAAAATATAGATTTATTTTAAATCTCAAAAATCTTAATCGCTTCATAAAGACTGATCATTTTAAGTTGGAGGACCTCCGCACAGCTATTAAACTTGTTACACAAGACTGTTGGATGGCTACCCTCGACCTAAAGGACGCTTACCTCTTGGTAAAAATTCATGAGAACTCCAAAAAATATCTTAGATTTATCTATGATCAAAAACTGTACCAGTTTAACGTCCTTCCATTCGGGCTTAATACGGCTCCATTCGTATTCACGAAAATGACCAAACCAATAGTAAAATTACTTCGAACCGCTGGTTTGCTCTCGACTCTTTATTTAGACGATTGGCTCCTTCTGGGACGTACCTTTTCAGATTGTATACAAAACCTCGACATTACCAAAAAATTACTAGTTTCACTTGGTTTCATCATCAACGAAGAAAAGAGCATTTTCGTACCCTCCATGAAATGTAAATATTTAGGTATGATCATCAACTGCCACGAGCTTACCCTAAGCTTGCCCCAAGAAAAAAGGGCACGCATCAGTTTTACAAGCTTTTCAGAAGTTGCGTCGTTGTTCAGTCAGGAAATTAGCTCAATTAACGGGCCTACTTGTGTCAGCATGCCCTGGAATAGAATACGGGCTTCTCCACACCAAGGAGCTGGAGCGCTGCAAATTTCTTAACCTGAAAAACGATGATGATTATGAAAAAGTCATAAACATCCCCGACTCACTGCAGATAGATATTCAATGGTGGCTTAATCGCATTTTGAATTCAGTACGTCGCATAAGAAATGACGACTATCACACTGAAATATTCTCTGACGCCTCAACGACGGGGTGGGGCGCAGCCTGTATGGGCAATACAGCTAGTGGTAGTTGGTCAAACACCGAGTGCAAAAAGCACATCAACTATCTTGAATTGTTGGCTGCTTTCATTGCTCTAAAAGTATTTGCAAAAGACTTGTCCAATTGCCAGATTCTTTTGCGCGTAGACAACTCAACTGCAGTTGCCTATATTAACCGGATGGGTGGTGTTCAGTACCCACACCTTACACAAATCACTAGAGAAATTTGGGAATGGTGCGAGAATCAAGGATTGTACATTTATGCATCTTATATAAAGTCTAGTAATAATATCGTAGCAGATGCAGAGTCACGGAGAAACCACCCAGACATTGAGTGGGAGCTAGATGATAAGGTCTTCAATCACATAACTCGTTGTTTTGGCTCACCTGAGATTGACCTATTCGCAAGCCGCATAAATAAAAAATGTGAAGCTTATATCTCATGGCATAGGGATCCTGATGCAATCGCTATCGACGCCTTCACAATATCATGGGCAAACGAGCATTTCTATGCTTTTCCCCCCTTCTCGATAATTTTGAAAGTTCTCAGGAAAATAATCGCCGAAAAATCTAAAGGTATTGTAGTTGTTCCATCATGGCCCACCCAGCCATGGTATCCAGTCTTTCAAGCCCTTACAGTCTCTAAAGTTTTATCATTTCCACCTCACAAACGAGCTTTAATCTCGCATTCCAGCTCCAGTCGGATACACCAGACGATTACCCTGGAGGCTGCAGTCTTATCCGGGAGGCACTATCAAGAAGAAGCGCACCACCATCTTCACTGGAAATAATGATGGCGTCATTATCGGCCAACTCCCTCAAGCAATACGACACTTGCCTGAGGAAATGGTGGAACTACTGTAAACATACTCACACCAATGTGTTTATCGCGTCTATTCCTACTGTCATTCATTTTTTGACTAAACAATTTCACCAGGGTGCGCAATATGGTACCCTCAATTCTTGTAGATCGGCCCTCGCAATTTTATTAGGATCTACCATATCTAAAGATGACAGAATACAGCGATTCTTCAAAGGTGTGTTTCGTCTCCGACCATCTTTACCAAAGTATAGCTACACATGGGACACGAATTGCGTAGTTGACTACCTAAGTCAATGGTATCCAAATGAAGAGCTGTCATTTGATAAATTAACTAGAAAAACAATCACATTACTAGCACTTACAACCGCCCATAGATTACAAACCTTATCCAAAATAAATATCAAGAACATTAATGTTTCATCAAACCACATCAGTATTAGAATCCCAGATATCATTAAAACTTCTAAAGCTGGTTCCAATCAACCAACGCTTTACATTCCTTTCTTTAATCAAAAACCTGCAATTTGTCCCGCTGCCACATTGATTTGCTATACAAATAAATCGACGCCCTTTAGAAAATCTGACCTGTTGTTCGTAGCTATAAAAAAGCCCCACAAAGCAGTCGGCACCCAGACCCTCAGCCGCTGGGTAAAAACGACACTAAGTGAGTGCGGGATCGACACATCCGTGTTCTCTGCGCACAGCACGAGGCACGCAAGCACGTCGCGTGCGCACTCACTCGGTGTAAGCGTCGATGCTATCCGCAACACAGCCGGCTGGAGCGGCAACTCAACTGTGTTTGCGAGGTTCTACAATAGAACGATTTTGAACAATGATTGTACATCCTTGGCTCATTCGGTAATCAATAGCTAAAGACATTTCTTCATTTTGTAGGAGAAACTATTTACATTACTATTTTGTAACTCTTATAATTATTATAAGAATAATTGTATTCATGTTATGTAAACGGAAGAAGTTTATTCCATTTTTATTATGTTCAAGCGATTATAACAATTTTTAATTTGTAAAATTAAAACAGAGGTTACTTAATTTGTTGGAAAATAAACATTCGTTTTTATTTTCATCTAAAAGGTTGTATCATTGATGATATTTCCCTCACATACTCTCAAATTCTACATGTAACTACTAATCTCGAGGACGAGGCGTGAAGTATAATTGATGATTAAACGAACTTACCTGTAAGTGAAGTTCTATCATAATTATACGAAACGCCTCGTCCGAAGAGATTAGTAACTGCCCGCCCGCCCTATCCATCCCGTTACTAATCTCTTAGGAAATACATACATCAATGATCTATGGATCTTACTCTAAACTAAATGAGGAACCAGCGCAATAGCGGGCACCGAGTAATATGAGTACCCTACACTAACTACCCACTTAAAAAAAAAAAAAAAAAAAATAACTAGGCAAAGGAATATTCTCAACTAGTGCTGAAGTGGCGACCTCTATGCGATACTACATGTAACTACTAATCTCTTCGGACGAGGCGTTTCGTATAATTATGATAGAACTTCACTTACAGGTAAGTTCGTTTAATCATCAATTATTTTTGTGATTTTACATATCTCGGGACCATTGGGTCCCGGTCCTTTGGAAGGCGTACGAGGGGCTGAAGCCAACTCGCAGAGGCCCTTAGGAAATTTTAATGAAATGCGGCACCGACCGATGATTATCAACGGAGAGATACGGCGGTGTATTATTATTACCTGAAAATATATACATACATGACGATGAAGTTGAGTAGTCATTAGCATTTGTTTTTTCGGTATTTTAGGTTATGGTACCAAACATGTGAGTACCGTACACTTTTGACTCCTAATTACCATGTGGTTTTAGTTAATAACAGTCCGACTTTACCATCCATTATGTTTTCCCTGCAACAATAATTTTATGAGTAGTTTATTTGTACTTTAGTTTTAGGGAAATGTAAGAACACAATTTGGTTAATAAACGATTTATGGCTGATTTTTCCAACGTCAGATAATTTTATCCGAGAAATAGTTTTGAATTTTTGACAGTTGAAATCTGTCAGAGGTCAATTTTATGCCACGAATAAAAGTTATCTGTCGGTTGAAAAATCAGCCCTTATTATTATATTGTTTTTACCAACTCGCATTGGGCCCGTGTGGTGGATTACGGCCCACTCCCTCTCACCGACAGGAGGCCTGTGTCTCAGCAGTGTCCTATATTAAATTTATTATTCCTTTCAACTAGCAACAATTTAAGTTTGTATGCCGAAACATTCAATAAATCTGACTATTACTGGAATATTCACGTTGAAAGCTTCCATACTGTGACAGTCTTTATCCGGACTAATAAGCCCGACCATCAATAGGCCAGTGATTTATGTTCCTCTAAAGGTTTTCATTAAATCCAATATTGATCTACCCCTGTATATAGAGGGGGGTGGACCGGGTTTTTGTATGAATACTTAGTGTTATTTAGAGGTAGATAGGTGTCTTTTTTCTTTCTGGATGGGATATCATCAAATGACCCCTCCCGCTCTGGGTGGAGCGGAAGGGAGGTGACTGTACAAACAGTTTGGTGTGGGTAATTTCGATATCATACTTGATTTCTTTTCCCGGTTTGTTTTACCAGAGATTCCTCTTAAAGGCCACACTCTGATTTTGGTCGGTGGGAGCAGTGTCGTAAAGCCTACTGTGCTTCATGTTTTTTTCATAATGCGAATGCCTCTTACATGTTCTGGAAGTAACAGATGGCCGATGTTCTAAAACAGGTTCGTGAGCCATTTTTTTCAAAATGATTTGTGTAAAGATATCTCACGACAATTGATCCTCCTAAAGGTCGTAGACTTATTTGCATAAAGGCACGGTGAAGGCTGTGGTGTAGGAATGGAATATCATCAAGACATCAGAAAAATGATTTTGTATTATCTTGATTTAAAAGAGTGTCCTTGGAGTTTCTTGCCCGTTCTTTTCCATAGAGATCTACGTTTTGGAATGGGCAACTAGCTTCAACTTCCTGAGTAACTGGCCGACTTTTTGACAATTTAAAAGTGCCTGTAAACGGTTTAATTGAAATAAATGCTCTGAGTTTGAGTTTGAATGTAAAGAACCTTAATTCCAACCAATTCAGCATGTTTTTCTTTGACAGCTAAGTGCCGATTAACGCAGATTCTTAACCCATTCCGCCTTGTGGGTCTTTTCTAACGGCTTATTAGAAATAGTGAGTGTCTATTGAAGCAAAATCTAGTTAGTTATCTTATAATGAAATAGCCTCCGAACTGTGATTACATATCCTTTTACCCACACTAATATAGAATCTATAACATGCGTTTAAGATCCAAAATGGGTTGTGATGTACATTGGAATATCAGTAAAGATTATTATATTTCCGATGTAATGTGTGAAAACAGTAAATGGGGTCAATGATCTACACACAAGGTTTGGTAATGTTGTTGATAATCTAATATTCTGACTACCTCGTGGGTGTAATAGCCGCAAGCTTGAGGTCTTTTTTTTTTTCTCTCTGTAGCCCGGAGTCTGGTTTTGTTCCTGGTTAATGGCAATGGGCTACCTCCCTGTTACATGGAACTTAAATATTAAATATAACTTACGAAATGTGGGTGTATTATACATACAACCCTGCACAGCCCTTCGGGCAAACAAGGTGTGATGTTATGTTATGTAATATTCTGGTAACTTTGATGGCTGCGTGGGTACACCTACTATTATAGTTCATTATATCATTAAGTTTTGTCGCGTGTGGTATTTGATTACAACATAATGTATTTATGAGTAGCTGTCGTCATTAGGAAGGTATATATGTTCGATAAAGGAATTGCCAGATTTTTGATGTAGGTAGCCTAGTTTGTTATTAATTATACAACGTCATCATCTACCAAGCCTTTTTCCCAACTATGTTGGGGTCAGCTTCCAGTCTAATCGGATTCGGCTGAATACCAGCATTTTGCATGGAGTGACTGCCTATCTGACCTCCACAACCCAGTGACTGGGTAATACGATACCCCTTGGAAAGATTGGTTGTCAGACTTTCGGGCTTCTGACGATCCGTAACGAATGTTAAAGACCCACGAATGACAGCCGGGACCAACGGCTTAACGTGCTTTCCGAGGCACGGAGCGGTCTTGATATGTAAACATAAAATAAGCAAGTAAACGTCACAACTCACAACGTATCTCTCAGAAACAAATAGAGAGCTAAGTCTAAGTTAAGTCAAGTTACCTGCCACGTTCGAGCAAGGAACAAGCGATGACAGTTTGGTCACCCACGAGTTACGTCACGACGTGAAGTTACCTGTATCAGTTACAACTTGACTCTTTAACTTAGATGTATGTTACTTATGTGCTTCATACAGTTGTATGTGTAGAAATAGAAATCATTTATTTGCTTAAAATGTAGAGGAAGTGGTTGCCTCTGCCGGTTACGCGTACCGCTCGTTTGTGTAAACACTTTGGTCTATTTAGCTACTTTAACAGCATTATATCGTACGGCATTTTACTATGGGGTCGGGCTGCTGATATTGAATCCATCTTTATTTTGCAAAAGGGAGCTCTCAGAGCCATTTATAATCTACGTCACCACGAATCTCTTAGGGAACTTTTTAAAAGGATTAATTTTATGACGGTACAATTCATTTATTAAAATATTATGTATGTAAGAAAAAATCTACATCTTTTTAATAAAATAAACGATAGACATAATGAATTTTAATACTAGAAATAAAGATAAAATACATCAACCATTTTTAAGATTAGCCAAAGTATATACATCTTTTATGGGTACTGTGTTAAACGTTACAATAAAATACCTTGTGTTATATTGCATTGCATTTAAATGAAAGAAAATTTAAAACTCACATTAAAAGTACACTTTGTATACAAGCATACTATAAATTAGAGAATATATCCAAGATAAGAACGCTTGGAAACATGCTGGTCCTGCTCCATAGGACAATCTAGAGTCTAGACAATATCAAACTGGTTCCTAATTTAATTGTAAAATTTATCTTTTTTGACATTGATTTACATTATGTAATTACTTTAACTCACAGCCTGAATTAGTAATTGTATTTTTCTTTTGTTAAATAAAATAATGTCGTCTCCTTTTACCAGGTTTACATATGTACAATGTGAGTACCATGTATGTATATATCACATAATTAATTTATATGTCATGGTTTAATTTTTAATTCTTTTACCTGTTGTGGAACAGTAATTTTATTTTAGGTCTTCACATATTACTATACGAGTATAATGTATGCAAAATATTATAAAACGTTTTAAAAGAGTAACGGTGGAGTTTCTTGCCCATTCTTCTCCATACGAAAACTACCATTTGGAAGGGGCGACTAGAATGAATTCTATTTTATTGTAATTTTTGACGTTCAAAAGTGCCTTTTATGTGCCTATTTGAAATAAATGTTTTGACGTTGACACTAATAGTACCGACAGGTACATTTTACCTTACGGCAAGCAAAATTTTAAAGTAATAGAATTTATATAAAAAAAATAAAAATAAATTATTACATCACCATCATCATCATCGTTTCAGCCGAAAGACGTCCACTGCTGGACATAGGCCTCCCCCAAGCACCTCCACTTTGAACAGTTTTGTGCTTCTCGCATCCAACGAGTTCCTGCGGCCTTCACAAGGCCGTCGGTCCACCTTGTTGGAGGCCTTCCAACGCTACGTCTTCCGGTACGCGATCGTCAATTCAGAACCTTTCGGCTCTATCGGCCATCTGTTCAGCGAGCAATGTGCCCTGCCCACCGCCACTTAAGTTTGGCAATTCTTCGGGCTATGTCGGTTTGGTTACCTTGGTTCTCCTGCAGATCTCTTCATTTCTGATTCGATCACGCAAGGAAACTCCCTCTCCTTTGCGTTTTGGGTGACTTTCAGCTTTTTAATAAGGCCCATTGTGAGCGATCACGTTTCAGGGCCATATGTCATCACTGCCAACACGCACTGGTCAAAGATTTTCGTCCTTAAGACATTTCGGTATGTGGGACGAGAAGATATTGCGTAGCTTCCCGAACGCTAATCAGCCGAGTCGGATTCGACGATTGACCTCTTTCGAAGTTGGACCTACCTAACTGGACAGGACTGGTTTGTCCTAGGTAAACATACTCGTCCACGACTTCGAGTGTAGCGTCTCCGATCTTCATGAGAGTGGGTGTTACATGGGCATTTCACATGACCTTCGTTTTGACCATGTTAATTTTCAGCTTATTTTTTATATTTGTAAGACTGGTTTTGAGGATCTTAGGTGGGTTCGTGGAAACTGTCCATACGGCCCGACCGTATGGACAGTTTCCACGAACTGAACGTTATATTCGTCCACGGAGTTCCCTAGGCACTCGAAACGATTCTGAAGTTCGAGCTGAAAGCTCTCGGGGTTTCGGACTTTGATCGACGCTGGGCGGAGGATAGACTTCATCAGTCGAGATCTTTCCAGCTCGATAATAAAGTTCAATGTGCCTCTTATCATGCGGTGATCACTTCAGGTTTTCACCGCGTTGATCACAGAGACATCATTGAATACTTGCTTCTTCGTCGACATAATGAAGTCAATCTCATTTTAAGTTGCACCATCCGGGCTCTGCGAGGTCTACTTTCTGTGACTCAAGATACAGACTGAGTTAAAAATAAATAATTCAATTATTTAAATTAATTGGCAAAGTGTCAAATTTTAACAAAGCAAAGGAAACATGAACATCTTATTCGATTATCAAGAAATTGCTAACAATAACTTCTGCGTAAGTAGATAAGTATTGTTTGTTCTTCAATACCTACTTAGCTTTCGTTCCATTGTTACTCTTCCAATGCTGAAAATATAATTTCCTTCTACTTTTATAATCAAAACTTTTATAGTCTATTGAACAATAAACAATACCTAAATATATCTACTATTTACTAAGTAACAGCAAAATACGTAGAAGAATTCAGAATCAAATCTCCCAGAATTTTCTCAAGAATTTTCCTCGGAAGTTTTTTTCAATAATAACCGCCAGTTAACACGTAATTAACACGCATAATTTGGTGGTAAACCAACGTCACGGGTAGCGTTACCTGTTTAATTAACCGCAGCCCTTGAACGCGGTAATTAATTTGTAACACCACCCGTTACTACGCATGTCACATAAATTCCTCAAAGCTAACATAATATCATACCCTTGCAGGGTGACCATCAATCATCTGGGAATATTAGAGCTTTTGATTCATTCATGCTAAATAATTATAGCCGCACATGTCGATCGAAGGTTAAACTACGCTTGCTGAGGTCGATGCGGGGATGGGTGACCATCCACTACATATACTCGAAAAAGCTCGCTAAGCCTTTTGTCCCGGCTGTCATTTGTGATCTACAATTGACAGCCGGGACCAGTCCTTTCACTGTCTTTACTAGTAGTCAAAAGCCCGAAAGTCTGACAACCTGTCTTACAAAGGGGTATTGTATTATCAAGTAACTAGGTTGTGAAGGTCAGATAGACAGTTGCTCCATGTATAATACGTTACTCAGCTGCTTCTGGTTAAACTGGGAGGCTGACCCGAACATAGTTGGGAAAAGGCTAGGCAGATGAATTTTTGATTCATTCATGTTTATTATTTTAATTAAGGTTTTTATTCATTTTATTGGAGTCCGAAACTAGACTTGACTATTTCGGTTACGTCTGACAAGTTTCGAGCTCGAATAGAGTTCTCAGTAATGTGCTCACAACAAGGCAAGGTCACAAGTCGAACTGAAATTAAACAAAACCTAGTCAAGCAAACCCAAAACAAACACGTAACCATAAACCACATAAACAGGAACGAATATTTCAGGCGAAAGTTACATTATTAGGCAATTGTTCCATTCCTACGGAACTTTCACGGTTTCCCTATTTTACTGGGAAACTCCAAAAAGTAAATCTCAACTGAAAATATCGCTCGTGTAACTCGAACCGATAGCGCGCTGTATTTGCTTGTTTTTTGCTCCAGCAATTGGTTTTTCAGAGGAAAAACATAGATACTAGTAGTTTTATCTTTGACAGCAAATTTTTTTAAAAAACCTTTTTCGAATCTGTCAAAGAGTGTTTGACTAATAACAGCGTAAGGCTTTTTTTAACGTCCGCTAACATATTTTATAGCGCAAGTTTACTTGATTCTCGAACTTGTTGCGCAAAGCTTTCTGCAGTAAATAATTAAGAGCGTTTACGCCGCCGCCGTACGGCATTTCATACAAACTTTCAAGCCCTTGTTTTTAGAAATGAATGAACCGATTTTGATGAAACTTCATACGCATAAGCAGGATACCTAAGAACATTTTCGAAATGTTTTATTTAAAAAAAGATAACTGGAAATCTTTGATTCTATGGAAAATTTAAAATCGGTCTAATTTGGCTGTAACACTATTTTTTGAAAATGTTCTTAAGTAACATTTTAGACCTCTGTACCTGCTTCTGTGTATGAAGTTTCATTAAATTTCGGTTTATTGATTTCGAAAAATAAGGGCTTGAAAGTTTGTATAAAATGCCGTACGTCGTGAACGTTAATAAGCTATCAAAAAAATATATATATACTAGCCGACCTATTCTGTAAAAATCACACCGTGGAAACTTTTGTGAAGTGAGCTGTCAATAGTGTCAATCCCTGGAATAGGGAGGAATCATAGCTCATTTCAAGCACACTTTACCTAAGTTTTCACGTTGTGATTTTTACAGAATAGACTAACAAGGTTTTTCAAAATGTAAAACTGAGTTGGATGTATTTACTGGCCATTTCCGAAATCATTATTACCAAAAAGAGAAAGTTGAGTTTAAACCTTTGTGGAACGACTTTTTTTAGAGCTAATTAATGAACAAGATTTTTAAACGATTCTTGTTATAAAATCTTACCACTCACGAGAAAATCGTCCGTGATAAACCGCTCCCTAATTGCGTAACACACTATCATCATCTGAATCATTTTGAAGGATATTTCAAATCCATTGCTTCATATGTTCGAAAAAATTGTCTGCTCAACAACGTAAATAACGCAATGAATGTTGTTGAACTGTCAAAATGAAAGCTATTCCTACTGATAATATGACACCAAACGATTTACAAAACGTTCTAGTTTCATAACGTACCACTGAAAAAACCTCACGGTCGTCCACGAAACGCAGCTTCACGACACTCTTATCAAACTACCAATATCCAGATATTCCTACAAATATCCAGATATTCCTACAAATATCGTGATATTCCAGCAAATATCGTGATATTCCGGCAAATATCGTGATATCGCACAAACGGCATTCTATTTTTGTAGCGACGAAGTAATCCGGTGCAAGGTGACTCGCTATGGTTTGAAGCTTTGTGTTCCAATATATCGTGAGAGGATTAAATACTTCAATATCATAGTGAGGTATAAGGCGATTACAAAAGTTATGTAACATCATCTCTTAGTTTTTAAACTTTTTAGTATCTGATGTCTTGCAGTCAGGGAAAACGTTGTTTAGTACGTTGAAATTGTCCGTATAAAGGGTGGCAGAGATTTTGACGCGTAAACTGAAACACTTTTCACAATTCAACACATATTTTGAAATATTTTTTTTTATTGGCGAATTGGCCCGCTCTTGACATCGATCACGCCTGATGGAAAGCGATGGATGATGATATGATTCTAGCGTAGAAATGTTTCAAAGTCGAAAGTCAAAGCATTTAGTTCAAATAGGCACATAAAAGGCACTTTTTTAACAAGAAAACAAGAAGGCTCAAACATAAATGGCAATATATGAGTATACCAATGGTACACCTCTGCCTAACCTGTTTGGTAAACCAGGTCTTATGTTTATGTTTTGTAAAAATATAGAATGAAATTTTTTCTCTTGACTGTACTTACCTGTCAAAAAGAGTAAACTTAGATAAAGTGGATAAGACAGAGATTAAAACAGAAGACGAACTAGCAGGGGATTGAGGACGGGGGGGGTGGAGGGGTGTTCAGGTGATCAGACCGGAATAAATCAATAATCGTTGTATAGTTACAAAATGTCTTTTTCCTTCGAAAGTCAAATTACTGGTGTCTGAAAGTGATAAATCGGTGTGTAAATTCATCTGATATAATATCGTTTACGTGGGACACTCAGAAAGTTTTGCGAAAATAAAAAAAAATGTTCTATGGGTAAATATTTTTTTATTTACATCTTTTCAAAGTACTCTCCACTAGCCTCTATACAAAGTTTCATGCGTCTGTCTGAACAAGTTTTCGAAACACTTTTTCCAGTTCGCCGCAGACACCTCAATTACAGTGCTCGAACGCTGACAGCGCATCTTCCGGCGACGAAAATTGTATCCCTTTGAGCTGATTTTTATTTTCGGGAATAAAAAGAAGTCACACGGTGTTAGATCAGGGCTGTAAGGAGGGTGACCCAGGAATTTGACCAGCGTGCTGTCCATATGTCCCTCTTGAGCGCGGTGTGCGAAGGCGCGTTGTCGTGGTAGAGCAGTAGCCCGCGGAGCCCTGTGTTTGGTCACTTGTTGCTCACAACAGAGAAAACTTCTGCGAAGCATTTGGTAGTAAACCATTCAGCGTTGATGCTTCTTTGGTTCCGTAAAGGAATTGACACCAAGTAGGCAGTCAAATTGAAAAAGCTCGCGATCAAAATCTTCCCCCCGCTTCTAGATCGCTTCACTTTGGTAGGCGTTGATTCGTTTTGAAACACCCAAACCGTCGACTGGCACTTCATTTCTGGACCGTATTGATAAACCCAAGACTCATCACCTGTAATGATGTCGTAAACACGCCGTGACGTGCCTGCTTCAAATTTGTTTATCATATCATGGCACCATTTCACCCGGGCCTGCTTCTGAGCATCGGTGAGGTGGTACGGCACCCAGCTTGAAACTATCCTTCTCACGCAAAGATGAACGTGTAGAATTTCTTGAAGGCTTCCCGATCCAACCTGCAGTATGTGCTGAATCTCTTGATACGTAACTCGCCTATTGTCTTGGATTAAATTTTTCACTGCTAGCCCGTATTCTACCGTAACAGCAGTCAAAGGGCGACCACTTCTTTCTTCATCCCCCAAAGTTAGTTGACCGCTCTTGAATTCGTTATACCGTGTAAGCATGATATACTATCAGCCGCCAGGGCACATTAAAGTACAAACAATGCAAAGATAGTCTTACAATCATCAGCAGCTCCAACTGTATTTTCAAGTGTTAATCAGTTAGTTGTGGTTGTGGAGCAGGACCAGCATTGAGCCAGGCATTTTTATCAGCGATGTAATCCTCTAACTTGTAATATGCCTGACTGCATAGTGTGCGTTTTATACAAGAATTGAATTTTGTCTCATTCAGTGATGGTGGTGGTGGTGTATGCGGTGATGGTTGGTGGTGGTGGTGGTGGTGGTGGGAAAGTGGTTGATGTGGGGAGGTATTTTATTATTACACTAGCTTCTGCCCACGACTTCGTCCGCGTAAAATTTCTTGTTACTTCGACCCACCCCGTCGCATCGCATCGCCTGCCCGCGCTATTACTTCGTTTTTGCTTAGCGTTCTTTCTAACTTTCTTTTTTTTTGCTCGGCTCCTAAAGGTCATAGCGTGATGTTAAATAGCCTATAGCCTTCATCGAGAATTGGGCTATCAAATGCAAAAATAATTTTTCAAATCCGACTAACTACAGACCATAACGAAAAAGAATGAGGTGGGAGCTCTGTTCTTCGTCATTGTTCACTAAATAAACGAACGACTAACGCGCTAATCTCTGGAACTACCGTTCCAGAGATTAGCGCGTTCAACCAAACAAACAAACTCTTCAGCTTTATAATATTAGTACAGATTTTAAACAGTACCCCATAAAAGATGAGTCTACTTTAGCAAGTCTGAAACCTGGTTGAACTAATAGGTCCCTATTTCTAGTACTATAATTATGTCATCCAAACTCTTGTACTAAACAGATGTAAATTTTTCCTTACATACATGATGTTTTCGTAGATATATTGACAAAGCACCGTCATGAGGTTAATTTCCTTAAACAATTGTCTTAGAGAATCGTGCCTGCGGAGATTACATAACTATGGCTCTGATGGCTCTTTTCTGCAGAATAAAAATAGAATCGATGTCTGCAGCCCGTCCCCAAAATAAAATACCGTAAATAATTAATCAAGCCAGCCAAGTCTCGATAATTAAATATAATAAGCCTGGACGATACAAAAACAAATAAATGATTACACATTTCATAATACAACTTAATTCATAATAAATATAATGTTGGTTGAATAAATAATATTGTAGGTTGTAATATAATTATATAAATGATTACACGTGGTGGTATGTAGGAAGTAATGGATGATTAAATATAATATGCGTGAGGGTCCTACTTCCCATAATATATATACATATACTAATAATATCTGTATACTAATTTGGAATAATGCTAGGGGTCAGGTATGCAGTCGCTCCGTGTAAAATACTGGTATTCAGCTGCATCAGGTTAGACTGGAAGCCGACCCCAAAATAGTTGAGAAAAGGCTAGGCAGATGATTATGATGATGCATACTAATAATAATAAAGCTGCCTGCTCCATCGCCTTATCTCTACGATGATGTCGTGATGGGGCTTGCGCGCTCCGAACTCTAGGCCTATGCCGGAAGAGTTTACTTTGCCGGAACAGTTCTAAGGTGAGGAGCCAGACCAAAAGAGATACAGAATCCCACAGGGCAGCATGTGGCGAGCTGTTGGGCAGTAGCTACCCCACGGACCCCATCTCCTGGGAGAAGTCTTGTTCCTCACCTCTGGCTTGCCTTTATTGGCCGGCAGGAGTGAACAATGACGAAGAACAGAGCTCCCACCTCATTCTTACCTTTATTGGCTGGCTTGAGTGGAGATTCGCAAGAGCAAACGTGCTCGGAGGAAGGATGTAATCCAGCAAGATGCTGGTAGGGATCTTGATCGTACTTCCGTGATTATCCTGATAGCTATGGAATACCTCTCCACTCCTCATAAGCACCTCAAGACATGTTGCCCTCTTGTCGCTACGTCACTACGTGCTAGCGACCGTTTCCGGGGTCCATTATTTAGTGTGAAAGTCACCCCCTGCCATTTTATCCGTGTATATATAAAACATTGATCAGGCAGGGGTCATAGTTCTTCCATAGTTCCTGGTAACTATAGCTACCCAAACCAATAGTCCAACTTTTTATTTTTTCATATCCTGCAATAGTCCTACACCAAACGGGGGTTATCCTTGGGTGCAAGTGCACCCAAGGATAACCCCCGTTTGGTGTAGGTGCATAGGGCATACAGCGATAATCGTCGGTTGGTGCCGCATTTCATAAAAATTTCCTAAGGAGCCTCTGCGAGTTGGTTTCGGCCTCTCGTACGCCTTCCAAAATACCGGGATCTCATGGTCCCGAGATGTATGTAAAATAAAGCTGAAGAGTTTGTTTGTTTGAACGCGTAAATTTTTGGAACTGTCAGTCAGATTTGAAAAATTATTTTTGCATTTGATAGCCCAACTCTTGAGAAATGCAATAAGTTATTTAATATCAAGCTAGGGCCCTTAGGAACCGAGCAAAAAGAAAAATAGTCAGAAAGTACGCTTAGCGAAAACGAAGTAATAGTGCAGGCAGGCGATGCGATGCGACATGGTGGGTGAGAGGTACAAGCATCCAGACACCCAGTCGCGCCTGTCAGGGTTCGAACGTACGACCTACAAATCACGGCCGTTTCCACTGTGCCACCACTGCTTGGCAGCGTTTAAAATCTATGGCGTAGTATCACGAGCACCGAATTTGTTATCACGTGTACGCTCATGTTTATGGAAAACTAACGGTAGACCACTTTTCAAGCTTATTGCTTAGGTTATAAGGGAGAAAAGTAATCCACCGCTGTTTCTGGATTTGTACGTGCCTTCGTCGAAACGAAAGCAAATGTGTGCGCATGCCTCGCACTGTCTGGACGCACCTCAAGGTCGTGAAAAGGCTTTTTCACTTCGAAAACTAAACTAAATACCTGAGTCAGTATGTTTGTACATGAAGCATACATCTTGGTCCTTGATGTGTTGAACAAAATTATGATTAATACTCAGACATTAGTTCAAAGGTCAAGACTAATTTATGTACTCGTACCTAGTAACATTTGGATGCCAAACTTAGTGGCAGTGGGCAGGGCGTCATTGCTCGCAGAACAGATGGCCGATGGGGCCGAAAGGTTTTGAAATGGCGACCGCGTAGAATAGAATAAAATATTCTTTATTATGTACACACAGATTATATATATATATTCAAGTCGCTTTTCGTGTCTGTCTGTGAGACTGCGTTGTACTTCGAATCCATAAAATAGAAAAGACTCTATATTAAAAGACTCTATATTATCTACACCATTTGAATTATATTATATAAAGCTCGATTTTACACATATAAATGTAGAAATTTTACATAGGGTGACAGTGGGCGGTCTATTAATAACTTCGAGATTCGACCAGAAAAAAGTCCATATATTATTCTCGACCATTTTCTATCACACTAATATTATAAAAAAAAAACACGTTTGTGAGTGTGTGTGCGTGTTTTTTTTTATTTTTGACAAATTTAATTACTTATTATTTTTAATTGATCACAATTTTATTCTGCGTTTGTAACTGGTTTTTATTTAATATTATATTTTATAAGTCATTTTAATGTATGTTTGAATTCTATGGACTAGAATTATGTCTCAAATAAATAAATAATTATTATTATTATATGCTTGTTACTTCTTCACGCTCAAACGGCTGGAACAATATTGATAAAATTTTGTATGGAGGTATCTGACACCCTGGATTAACATATAGGCTACTTTTTTTATCCCGGTATTCCCACGGGATCGACATTTACGACGGTGAAACCGCGGGGCGCAGCTAGTAAGTTTAGAAGTCATCACTTACATAGGTACCGGAAACTCACTAGCCCAAAAAATCTTATTCTGTGAATATAAAACCAAATTGCCAAAGGAAAAATATTTTGCCTTTTCGGATTGTAAGGTATTCATTTCCTTTATCTATTTTTCACAATGATTTTTATCAGAATCTGGGGGCCTAAAAAGGTTACTCTGGCAGAATCATAAAAGAATAACATTATGAATCATAATATGGCGAAGACAGTCCGTGTTTTTCTTTTTTCGCTGCACTACGTAGGTATAATTAAAGAGATTGGGATTGGATTGGATTGATTGGTATTTTAGCACAGACAAAAAAAATAACTGCATACTCCTTTACCAATGGGATTTGATACGATTAACTTAACAGTTATGATTAACTGTCCATTATGATTCATAATGTTATCCTTTTATGATTCTGCCAAAGTGGCCTTTTAGGCCCCCTGTTCACTGTACAGAATATACATCAAAGAGCAATTCACTGTTTGACCTTTAAGTAAAATGTTTCCTTGCAAGCTTTTCTTTTAGGCTACACAAAAAGTATACAATACAAATCTGTAGACAAATATAATATATGTAATAATAATTATATAATCTATTGAAACAACACAAAAATATAAATTATTCCTCACATTTATTTTCCGTTGTAAGTTCTGTCAGAAAAGACGACATACGACACAAAATCTCTTTGACATACATTTTCTGGCTAACCTAGTTAACTTTATCCGCGCCAAACTTGGAATGCAGGTAACGAAACTAATTAAGTGACTTTTTAGGCTCTATTTTAACGGGATAGAGTCTAGTATAGATTAATGCGTTTTTTTTCGGGTGTAAATATAAAGTTGGGAATCTGGAATTTGATGTAGACGTTTTGACATACGTGTCAGCGGCTACGGTGTAATTTTGTTAAGATGTCGATTTTGTTAATGTTTAGTAAAAAGTTTTCAGATTTTTGCTAGAATCCACGTTCGTATGTAAATCCTCTGACGGTTATATTTGCATGAGTTGTAAGCGTGGAAGCGAAACGGTTTCTTTGAGACTGAGCGCACATATCCAAAGATATGTGGAAATATTTATAAATGCTAAAGGTAGAATTTATTAGACTCTTTGCTTAGTTTCGCCTTGGAACGATTTAAAGTCACAAATGCTTTTACAAATGTTTTTGTTTCCGTTCTTTGTTTATTAGGTAAATAGACAATTACACCTAAAGCCGTTAGTCCTACGCCTGTTCTTTCTCCGGTCATGTCGCACCTGTGTGACCTGTGACACCTGTGTTTGCGCACACACTTGTGCACTATAATATAGTTCATAGTTCAATCTCTTTATTGTGGATCATAGGTAGGTACAATATCTCCCGCGCCAAAGGCTAGTCTCCGTCGAGACTGGCCGCCGTGGCCTAAATTCAGTCTGGAGGACTATAAATAGAGTATCGTCTCTGATTACATTATTTTAGGGAAAATCATATTTCAAAATAAACAAATTATAACTTTACTAAAGAAGGGAATTCTAATTGTATTTCCTGTGCCTTTCTTTTTATCTTTAATGTATTTTTTTTTGTCAATCGCTAACGTTATTTAAAAGCTCTTAGATTTTTGGAACAAAATTATAAACACTTTTAAACCAGTGGCGAATGGGGGAAATGGGGCCTTTGCCCAGCAGTGAGACAAAATAAACAAACGAAAAGAAACACCCAGTAGAAATATTTATTAAATGGGGCTTTAACAAAATTTGCGAAAACTTTACTCAACATGTCTACAGTACCCGGCGATAAATATTGCACATCGACCTTTAGAAATTGGTGTATTTTATACAAAGAATAAAAATAATTATCAAAGAAGCAAATCATAATTGTTTTAACAGCTCCTAATAGATACCGGACTGTTTGTATTTCGTGCGACAGAGATAACGCTCTACGAAGCCGAAATTAGCCGATTGTCTCTTTCCAAATATTTATCGCCGGGTACTGTACCTATCTTTTTGAAAAATACAGGCGTGAAGTTATTTATGCAATCAAAAAAATTAGTTTTACAACTTTTCGTATTCAAATAAAATAAAATTGAACGCACTCTCTATTCTACACTAATTGTTGTTTTAATGTAAAACGAACCAAGCTAAAGTTTTCATCTTTCACGACGACGTGCTAAACGTACTAAAGAACAGCGGGCGACGTGAACACAACCGGTTTACCGGTTATCGGATTCCGGTTAGTTATATACTTATTCCTATGCTCTTTGCGTTTAGGAAGCAACACTCTATGCGACTCGATTGCTACAAACGTTGTGCAACTGACAGTTTGCTTGTAGTAACCGTGTTCACTACGTCTTTGCGAAATTTAGAATATAGTTACTGCAGTACCGGATGATATCAACAGTCTTGGGGTTGTGAAAAAAAATGGCGTTAAAAAATCCATCGTACCTTTTTTATAAAAAATACTATACTATTTATCCCTAAGATTTAAAGCCAAGATCAGTTTACAAAAAAACGTGGCATTATCATGTTATGATAATTGGCAGCCAGTAGAGGTCTTCCCCTTAATACCCCACTTTATTTTCTTCAGTTATCTGGCCTGTGCCTTAACGACCAACATCACTTAGCTTAGGGACGGACTTAACGTATTTTTGAGGCGGTGTAGGTCGAATAGTCATTATGAAGAGGAAAAACCATACTTTATGCTGAAAAAGCCGGATTGTTCACGTCAATCGGAGTAAACCGACAATTATTTTGGTTTTGGAATCTGGATTTGTGCTCGGTTGATGGCTTGCCTCCTTCTATATAGTTCTTAAACATAACTGGCGGAATGTGGGCATACTACACAGATATACTCGTAGATAGACCTAGATAACGCAAGTATCACGATCTGTATGAAAACCAAGCGTGTAATTTTTTGACTACCTACTATGACGTCACAACCACTATTTAGTGATGAGAAAATCAAATCGATTCAAAGACGCCGCCGCGTGCGGCACCCGTCACGCCCCACCCCCGGGGCCCAGGGCCGCGCTCACGCTCACCCAGCCAGCAGTACACAGGACTGAGCGCGAAAGTGGCGGCTTACGATTTTTGTACGTAAGCTGGTGCGATTTTTGACATGCGAAGTATTGCTCTTGCGTTATCTAGGTGTTGTTATGTTTATTTTGTAGGTGGCTAAGGTGGACCTCCATAGTTCACAATTTCCGAGACGGAATAAGTGGAGGAGCATCGCGAGGGCTGCTTTGGCCAAAGAAAATGCAGAGTCACCAACCACGACCACTCTGTCAAGAGTAAACGACTAAGGAGGAAGGTGGTTAGATGGTTGGTAATTTAAGCGTCCACTGCTACAATGCGTGCCACGTAAGAAGAGACTTGACCCCGCCTCCCCCGCTCTTTCCGCCGCCCCTATGACGTCCGGTCCCGTCCCGCACTCAGACCTCATACCGCTAAAGATACCTAAAATCGTGTTCTGCGCATGTCAGACCACGTGGTGTGTCAAGTCTCTTCTTACGTGGCACGCATTGTACGGTCCTAACGAACGTTATTTAAGTATAAAATATTGTGAGGATAGTTTTGTTAGTTGTTGAGTATAAATACTATAAGACCAAAGAAACGATGGATGTACTGTGTGAAAAATGGTATGGCTTGAAAGGGGTCACCCCCTTTCCCTCCGAAGATAACGATTAACAGAGAAGTATGGAAGAAAAATACATGTTGCGCCCATCCGAAAAAGAAATGGCATAGGGGGCAGGTGAGTGATGAGGTTCATGGTGTTGCTGGTTACCTCAAAGTCATTTTTAGGACCTCCAGTTGAATGGAAGACATTCGTCGTTGCGCGTGCAAAAGTCGCTATGTGTTATTTAGTTATTTTCGGTTCTTTATGCAGTTTTAATCGCTATTTCAATACATACATACTGTATAAACAGCTATGTGATAAGTGCAATATTTAAAGAGTTAAGGAATGTAGCTATGTGATATTCATACATCGAAAGTTCCGTATGAACACACTAAATGTTATTCATATAGCTCAAATAAGTTCACTAAAAACACATAGCGACTTTTGCCCGCGCAACGACGCATTGTTTTTTCTTTAAAGCACACATAACAGAGCAGTGAGTTTTTTGACAAATGTTTATTATAGGCTAATATCACTTTGTTCTTTTTTGGTCAATATTACCACATACAGAGTGGCAAGGACATCGACATGCAACCTATAACCACGCATTCAGCACATGATTAGAGAGTAGACTAGACCTCTAGCTTAGAAATTTATAATCGGCTATCAAAAATAAAAAAAACTGCTATTTCGTTGAAAAGAGCAATACCTACACGGTCAAAATGTATGGCACAGCAATAACCTTACGACCTTCTTTACATAGTATGTATAAAAAAAAAAACTGGCACTCCGGTAGTGCCGACAGAAGTGAAAACTTGAACAATTACGAGTGTATTTTGTGAATCGTCTTATAAACAAAACACGCGTGTTAAGGTGTGTTCCTTATTTTATAGGGTTTTTTGCAAATCAGGTATGATGACCAAAGTGACTGGTTTATTCTTCTCGTGAAAGGAATTTATTCAGATTTACAAATAAGCACACAGGATAGACTTCAGTTCGTGGTGTTGGTCGCGGCAGTGCTTCGTTAATCATTTCTAAAGTGGTAACTAGATAAACTAATAAGGAGCCTGTATGAAATTTTACACAATGTTACCTTTGTTCGATTACCATAATGTTTGCAGAGGCGTATTAGAAGAGGACGTAGATGGTACGATTGATATTAGTTACATTTTTACATACTATTGGCCTTGTACATAAAATGTATTTGAGCTCGTCGTCAGTTATATATCCGTGGTTCAGCGCCATCTCGTCGTTGTTGGATGAACTACGTAGTTAGTACGCGAGGCCCTCGTAGTTCTTCCCGATGTGCATAGATGGCGCTGTCTTACGTTTTACGTCTTACGAATTTTCGATCAGGGTCACGTGACCTGACGCGAGTTTAGAAGTTTTTACCCATTCCAAAAAGAGTACACAGCGCCGCTAAAGAAGTTTTCACTTCAAAAATCGGTTGTCCGTAAAGTCGGTTTACTGACGATAGTTGAACGTGACAACGTCATAAGAAAATACTGATAGAATAGTTGCATTGCATTTGTTAATATTCGCTTCCTCTTCAAGCCGCCATGGAACGCTACAGAGCAAGGCCGCGAGGTAACGCTACATGAGTCATGTTTTTTTCGTGAGTGCAGCCAGCTTCATCGATTTATTAGACGTTGTCACGTCAAAAGTAGCTCTCGCAGATCTTTTAAACTACGCAACGGATTTTAATGCAGTTTTCAGCAATAGATAGAGTGATTCAAGAGAAACATGCATATGCATGTAGTAGACAAAACCCGAGAAATTCAAAGATTTGTAATGTGATGTCGTGACAAACATATTTTTGTGCGCTTACATTGAAAACGCTGGCTAAACCTTACGCAATGGATCAAATTAACGTACTACGGAATTGTACATTTCTTAAAAATATCGATAAAAAGTCCGCGTTGGTATGTTTGTCTCCTGAGGTAACCCACAGTAACTATTTTTATCTTTTACGTATTAAGGCTCGTACACACAGGCGCGACGCGACACGCGACACAAAGGCACCGCAAGTCGCGCAACGAGCGGTGCCTTTGTGTCGCGCGCGATTCGCGTCGCGCGTCGCGCCTGTTTGTAGGAGCCTTTACAAAAAAAGGGTTATTTACCAAGCTATTTTAAACAATACAGTATTATTCCTTATCCAATTAAATACATTAAATACTTAGTGCATTTCATGCAGCTCAAAATTGCCCTTTACAGCATATCATTAAAATGAATATCTCAGAAGATATCAGAGATTTAAAAAGTGGGGGCAGAGCGGCTGGCGGGGCGGTACGAATTTCGCCGGGTCAGCTAGTAGGGTACCTACTAGCTGACCCGGCGAACTTATAAAAAACTTATAAATACATACAAAAACTTATAAATACATAGTATAAAAAATAAATTACACCCGTGCGAAGCTGGGGCGGGCCGCTAGTGTTTTTATAACCGATGATAAATTTTAAACGCATGGGTTTTAGAATCGTGTATTGAATCCAAAGTAAAATGTTGCGCCTCGATGTCCTGTATATTTTCAGATCACAAACGAACGTTTTATGCGGCGACTAGCACGCCGTACAAAATAAATACTGAGCACTTAGTACAATGCACAGACGTCAGCACATCAAGCTACCTGAAACTGTCAAACTTTCCCAATCAACTTTGAACCTTATGCTTTAGCGATAAAGTTGAAAATCTATTAAAGAAATTTGACGAATTGTAGTAGCTTCATGTGCTGGCGTCTGTACAATGTACATATTTGCACAGCACATCAATGTTAAATATTATTCTTACTCGTAGATCACTAAAATTGAAATGGCCTGTCGCACTAACTGAACATTCACAAGGCTCTCAAAAGCTACGTCATAGAGCATAGTTTTGCAAAAATTCATAAACTTACTGAAAAGAACATTCTTATCACTCCGTTGGATATCTTATAGTAAAACAACCCTTTTCTTCGACTTCACGTCTGAGGAAAGATAAGCACCAGTTATTTTTTTTTTACTCGGATCGACGTTACAGGAAAAGCATTCAAAAGTAGCAAAAAGTCTTTCAAGCTCTGATTTTTTGACGTTTAAAAGTGCCTTTTATGTGCCTATTTGAAATAAATGCTTTAAATTTGACTTTGAAGCAGCCAGGAAAAAAGATTTTTAATATTCAGATTCAGATATTTAGTGGAATAAATATTTACTACACTTTTCCTCATCTTGTAATTACAGTCCAGCCGCCGAGAGAATGCGTCCCTGACACCTGCCAGTGCGACAATTCTAGTAGCTAATAAAGATCAAATTCGCGAAACACATAATTATTATTCGTTTGTTATGAAACTGACAGGTGTCAAGAACGCAATCTCTCGTCGGCCGCCCTGTAAGTTATATAATATAACAAATCATTTATGTGGTTTAGTTTTCGGACTTTTGTTTTTGCGAACCAAAATTCAATATATTATAACACTAGTAGCGCCCTGCGGTTTTACCCGCATAAGTGTCGATCCCATGAGAAAATCGGGATAAAAAGTATCTTATATTTTAATCCTGGTTACAAACTATCTGTATGCCGAATTTCATTCAAATCCGGTTATTAGTTTTTGCGTGAAGAAGTAATAAACTTACAAACACACTCACAAACTTTCGCCTTTATAATATACTAGCTGCGCTCCGCGGTTTCACCCGCGTAAATGTCGATCCCGTCGAAATATCGGGATAAAAAGTAGCCTATACCTTAATCCAGGGTATCAGCTACCTTCATACAAAATTTTATCAAAATTCGTCCAGCCGTTTGAGCGTGAAGAAGTAACAAACATATAAACACACACATACACTCGCAAACTTTCGCCTTTATAATATTAAGTGTGATAGCAGCGCTTTGCGGTTTCACCTGCTTAAGTTTTGATCCCGTGAAAATATCGGGATAAAAAGTCAAATCCGTTGAGTAGTTTTTACGTGAAAGAGTAACAAACATTCATACATCCATCCTTACAAACTTTAGCGTTTATAATATTAGTAGGAATAGTAGGAATTGTGATATATTATATGTGCAGTGCGATAGTGTGATAACATAACACCTGTTATATTGCCCCGAAGGACACCCTTCGGGGCAATACAATAGGTGTCCAGGGCCTCACGGCAGAAATGTACCTAAGTACACCCACTAGATAGGCCCAGGTGACGGAAAGACTAGTGGACTGTATAAAAGGTTTATTCGGTGGTAGGTACACAAAGTAGCAAATATAACTAAGTAGCTTCTAAATTATGGTGCGATCGCTGTCGTGGCGGACGATGCAGTGTCCTGCGGTCGGCGCGATGGTCTCGCGTCGCCCGGTCCCCGCGCCGCTCGTCGTCCATGTGTGTGTGATGTGAAGTGACGTGTTCACGTGTGTGTGTGTGTGTGAACGGGTGTTCACACACACACACAGACTAAACTTAATTAATTGGTAAAATGTGGGTACATTTTACCAATTAATTAAGTTTAGTCTCATGTAATTGGGGGCGAGCCCATTGTCGTCAAGAGTCACTGAGAAGTTCCTGGTGAAGAACCCAATAACACTTTGCCTTATCTGGGAGTCAAACCCAGGACCAAAATAAAATAATTTCAACCATTTTATAACTATGTACGTAGTTTTGTTCTAAAACTGTAAATTAGTTCCACGACACTGTTTACGTTTTGTAAACTACACTTTAGTTAGGTAAGTTAATATATACCGATAGGGTTTCTAAGTAAGTTCTAAGTAAACCTAGGTATATTATTAAAGTAACTGAAAATACACTTGGAATTGTAAACTAAGTATTGAATATTTTATGAGTTAGAAGTATCAACAATGTCTTTGTTTATTTTTATCAAAGTTTATTTTGATGTAGAATATTGTTGTTATCCTTGTTATTTAAATCAAAGTATATCTCAACTTGACAGTGGCTTGTCTTGTTTCTGACATTGGAACGTTTCAAGAGAATAAATTATGAATAGATAGTGAGGTTCAATATTTTGATAGACAGTTTGGTACCTATGTCAAGTTTTGAATATCAGTACAGACAGAACCTTCTTCGTGAGGACGGGGAGTTTATTTTAGCGCTATTTCTATATTTCTTACTTACCCGATTAACTTCAGTACGTAGAAAGGTTTTAGAAAGTAGTGAGGGATCGGTTTCATAGCTCAGTAGTTTTGGAGATAAAAGGGTGAATGGTCAGTTTTCATCAACTTTTTTTTTTACACACATCATATTTAAAACTATTTATACCTATTACTATTAAAATTATAATAAAAATATA
Source organism: Luperina testacea (assembly GCA_927399505.1). Lineage (NCBI taxonomy): Eukaryota > Metazoa > Arthropoda > Insecta > Lepidoptera > Noctuidae > Luperina > Luperina testacea. The sequence continues at coordinate 6,120,767 of OV656768.1, read as the reverse complement.
TTTGAGACCCTCACAGTAGACTTTGATTTGATATGTCATACGATATAGTTTGCAAAACTTTTATTTTTTATTTCCCAGAAGTGACCTCCGTATTCAAAATTCATTTACTTACGTTACACGTCCGTGTATGGGTCACAAAAATTCATATGTGTGTACCAAATATTAGATTCGGAGCAAATTGGCTGTGACAGACGGACAGACACACACGAGTGATCCTATAAGGGTTCCGATTCTTAATTCGGACGTACCAATATACCAATTAAGTTTAATTTGTGTACAGATATTCTATTTCACGAAGTCCGTTCAGCTTTGATTGTAGTAGTGACGTATCCCGACAAGCGCGCTCCCACAGCGACTGCCCCTTGCTGCCGTCGCATGAGGCTATTTCCGCGAATGTGTACCATTTTACTTCAGCCATTGTTGAGTATCTGTTGATCACAATGTGCATGTGCACGCTTGACATCATTCATAGCCAAACGGACTTCGTGAAATAGAACATCTGTACTTGGTATGAAAAGTTTCCTTCGTAGTTCGGTATTTTAGTTTATTTTCTCTTTACTTATATAAATACCAGCAACAAAAATAAAGTTTCTGCCCTACTTTGTTTCTTCTCCCGTTGGCTGCAAGCTGGCAGGGTAAATAAAAACTATTTACAACCTGGAATTGCAGCGGTGAATATACATTATGCACCTTTTGCGGTATAAACGTAGAAGAACTCCGTAAATTAAATAACCGCTCCTGCCCGTAATTGCGTTGATTTTGACAGTTCAACAACATTCATTCCGTTATTTACTGTGTTGAGTAAACACATTTGTCGAACATATGAAGCAATGGATTACCAATATCCTTCAAAATCTATACTAATATTATAAAGCTGAAGAGTTTGTTTGGTTGAACGCGCTAATCTCTGGAACTACCAGTCGGATTTGAAAAATTCTTTTTGCATTTGATAGCCCAATTCTTGAGGAAGGCTATAGGCTATTTAACATCACGCTATGACCTTTAGGAGCCGAGCAAAAAGAAAAAAAGTCAGAAAGAACGCTAAGCAAAAACGAAGTAATAGCGCGGGCAGGCGACGCGATGCGACGGGGTGGATCGGAGTGACAAGAAATTTCACGCGGACGAAGTCGCGGGCAGAAGCTAGTCATTCAGATGAGTGTTACACAATAAGGGTGCTCCTTATGGACGGGAACAGTTAACTTGCCAGTTTATGTGTTTCAAACTGAAGCGGTTGGCAGAAACAACATAATATATTCTACATAAAGTCTGTTCAAACTTATGTTTCAAATTAAAACTATTTCACATTAAACAAATATCAACTTTATTATAATGGTAATTAAATTGATTTCAGAGTGACTAAGACTATTGAAAAAGTTAGAAAAATTATTGAATTTGTAACTTAAACTGAACTTTATTGTATAGGATTTAAAGTAATTTTTCCATAAACTCATATTTGTTTACATTTTTGGCAAATAAATCGCGAATGCAGGTTACATAGATACATAAACACGCTTTTTTCCATGGGGGTAAGCAGAAACTACAAAACGCCATCTGCTGCGATCCTTTAGGCTCCTACAAACAGGCGCGACACGCGATATAATCGCGCGCGACACAAAGGCGCCGCTCGTTGCGCGACTTGCGGTGCCTTTGTGTCGCGTGTTGAGTCGCGCCTGTTTGAAGGAGCCTTTACACACTCTTTTTGGTTCGTTTACGTTCATACACGCACTCCGCATCATCCAATGTGTATAAATTCCAAATATAAGTCCCGTTTTTATGCAATGGGACCCTTATGTCAGAAAGCACTCGCCAAGTCCAATACATAATACTCAGCTACATCAGGGGGCCTAAAAACGCCACTTTGGCAGAACCATAAAAAGGATAACATTATGAATCTTAATGGACAGTTAACTGTTGAGTTAATCTATCAAATCCCATTGGTGAAGGATATTTTAGTTATTTTTTTTTTGTCGGTGCTAAAATACCAATCAATCCAATCCAAATCCAATCCCAATCTCTTTGATTATACCTACGTAGTGCAGCGAAAAAAAGAAAAACACGGACTGTCTTTGCCATAGTATGATTCATAATGTTATCCTTTTATGATTCTGCTAAAGTGGCCTTTTTAGGCCCCCTGGTTTAGACTGCAAGTTCCTCTACACAGCATGTAGTTCGGCAACTATAGAGTAGACATTAACGCGACCCAACCACCTAAACCACCCTTGGTTGACTGGTAGAGAATGCCTAAGGCGTTAAGTCCGCCTTTGTACCTTTTTGTGCGAGAAGTTTAAATAAATAAATAATAAATAAATAAATAAACAATATAATCTATAAATTTTTACCATTTCCTTAACATATCTACAACTAGCCTTTGCCTGCAGCTTTGCCCACGTGGATGTCGGAAATTATCCCATGGGAATGTGCTATCGGGAGAAAAGTAGCCCATGCCCTGCCCCAGGATGCCATCTACCTCCTCGACAAGTTTTATCACAATCCGTTTAGTGGTTTAGGCGTGAAAAGGTAACATACAGACAGAGTTACTTTTGAATTTATAATAAAAGTATGGATTCCAAACCGACTAACTAAAGACACTCATCATCTGCCTGGCGTTTTCCCAACTACGAGTATGTTGGGGTCGGCTTCCAGTCTAACCGGATGCTGTTGAATACCAGTATTTTACATGGAGCAACTGCCTATCTGATCTCCACGACCCAGTTACTGGGTAATACGATACCCCTTGGTAAGACTGGTTGTCAGACTTTCGGGCTTCTAACTACCCGTAACGACTGTCAATGATCCACGAATGACAACTGGGACCAACGGCTTTCCGAGGCACGGAGGGGTTTCGATATGTAAAGATGGTCACCCATCCACGGATCAACCGCGGCAAGCGTAGCTTAACCTGATCGATCGACCTGTGCGGCTGTTATTATTTATCCAGGGGCCCCTCGGATCAACTAAAGGCACTATAAGTTCTATATTCCTATAAATTTCCCGAAGAATAGAATCGTACCTCCACTTATCACGCCTCTATTATAAATAAGACATGTTTACCTGTGTCCAGGGGAAGCTTTACTGCGAACCCGTTTAGAACGTAATGTGTATTGATTACATCCCCCACTGGAGGGAAATAAAATACAAAATTGATTCTGTAAACTTTCTTCGGGGAAATTCGACGGAGAACGAGTGGGTTGGAAGGAGGGAATTTTCTAGAATATTTTGTGGGAAATTTGGCCTAGTTTATGTTTTGATTATCTCGTTTAAAATTACACAAACTTGTAATTGAAATTGTTTATTGAAATAATTGATTTACATAAATATTTACAAAATAGGGCCTTATACTAGATGTAGGTAAAAATAATTGGATTCTACCTGAACTAGAAATAAACCTGTATTTCAGGTATCTCACTCAAGTGCTTATACATAAGTATTAACTTACTACAGTGCAAAAAAGCTCTTCTCATGCAAAAAAGGAATTAGCATTGATCACCACGGTTTCTCAAATAGCTACTGTATTTCAGAATTTCATCTACAAGGTGTAACAGAATAAACGCAAGTCCTGAAAGTAGTTTGTTCATAATTGATTTCTGAATCGATTTCGGTAACTTTTAAGATAGGTATTTTTTTTCAAAAATTATGTATTTTGCCATACTGATGCCGATTGAGCCAAAGAAAATTGAATCTTATTTCAAGGTAATAAGACTCAATTTTAAATGCATAAAATAATGATAGAGTCAACACAATTTACTTAATAATACGGATACGATACGGATGTTGATGAAACTTTGCAGAAATATAGCTTAGTAGCTTCCACCCGCGGCTTCGCCCGCGAGGTATGTCGGATGCAATCTATCTCTCTGCCAAATTTTAACGAAATCCGTTCAGTGGTTTAGTCGTAACAAGGTAACATACAGACAGACAGACTTACTTTCGAATTTATAATATTAGTATGAATACATAAACAGAACACAACATATAGGCTATAATTTATAAAGATATTGTTTAAATTGGTCAAATCTTCCGCCATCCATGTGAGCGAAGTCGCAGGCAAAACATAGATATTAAATATTCACAAGGTGTTTCAAAATTAACCCGACAATCTTTAAGAGGTGATTTAGACCATCGAACTCAACAACTTTCACTATGGGACCAACACTGATTCACGAAAAAAAAATCAGCTGTTTAATACAAAAGTTCAATATCTACTTGACCAAAATGTATGAAACAGATGATTTTTTTTAGACTTATATTATAAGTCTGTGGTGTTTTTGTATTTATTTAAAGCACATAAATGTACAGAGGCGGACTTAATGCCATAGGCATTTTCTACCAGTCAACCTTTGGGTGATGCAGAGACAAACAGTGGTAGGTGCAATCATGACCATTGAGGAATAAATATTTTGTTGTTTTGTATGTTGTGTTATGTCTTTTGTGTTCAGCAAATAAACTATAATATCTATCTACCTGTATTCTAACTAAAACTTACTTCCAAAGATCTGTACTGCAAGGTTTTCCCTTACTCGTGGAAACCCAGACCCTTATCCTTGTCAGCTTACATATAGTTAAGTAAGTAATTAATTGTTAACATTAAACAGGGCGAGTAACAAGGAAGTTAATAATGCAGGTGGGCTAACGTATGGCTGATCTTGTTAACAGTGATACATGAATATACTTAATTATCAAGTTAATAATTAAACCGATCTGAGAAAGATAAAAAAATCAAGTATCTTGACTTAGTACATGAGGTGGTCGACATGTAGGACGTCAACTCTGCAATCATTGTACCGATAATCGTTACTGTAAGTAACCTTGTAATGGAGAGCCTTTTTTTTTTTTTTTTTTTTTTCCACGTGGAGAAATGCTCATGCATACTACACTACCACGGGGAGATAGTGCAGTTATGTGGGACTCTAACCCACTAAAACTCCACGGTGTCCTCCTCTGCCGCTTACGGTGGGAACACGGGCACGCGTTAGCACTCATCCGTGAACCCGCCGCGGCCGTCCGTTACCGGACCCTCCTCTGGGGAGTACTCCCCATCACCGGCGCACCAGAACACATAGCACGCCGTGACCACCCCAGGGACCAAACCAGCACATGGGCGCCAGACGACCCCGTGTCTGGACACCCTTGGTCCCCCTGTGACGGGTCAGAACATTGGCCCCGCCGCCTGCCAATTTTCGGCTGCAGAGGATAGGGAGAGCGGCCAATGCAATACCGGCACTCCTCTTCCCCTGCAGCCCCACCGCGTCCGCCATCTTACGGTGGCGACCCCGTCAAGGCCGCGGAAGGTAGGGAGAGCGGCGCACCGTAATACCGGCACTCCTCTCCCACCGCGGCCTTCAACCCTCAGCCGCGACGCCCCCGTTACGACATCGCGGCCCGCCTCAGTTGCGATGCCGCTCAAGCGGCACCGCAACCTACTTTTGGCCGCTACGTCATCGGCTTGGTAGCAAAAGCCCTGACGAGCGGCCCCTCCTCGGGTTCCTCTTAGCTTCACCGTGGGGCTCAAAACCACGGCTACTGAGCCCCCCCGCCTCGACAATGCGGGAACCCACCGGGGGGGGTAATGGAGAGCCTCGACCAACACCTCAGGAGGCTCTCGTTGCGCAGCTGGGTCAAGGGCTAGATTTAGAAAGCAGTACTCATGGACACAGCACGCATAATGCGTGTGTGTGTAGTGGGTGTGTGTGTGTTCTTTTCTCTGAATTCCTGACCACCGGCAGCCTGGATCCTGTTCCTGTTGCCAAAGGGCCAAAAAAAAATGAAAAAAAAAACAAAATGAAATGAAAAAAAAATGAAAAAGGAAAATAAATGAAGAAAAATGAAAAGTTTTATTTTAATTCATATAAAAAAATATTTAAACATGTAAATAATATGTATGAAAATGTAATAAAGGAAAACAGATCTTAAATTTTTGTCTTGATCGTGAAATGGAAGAAAGAATTTGAAAGGCGTTTTCATAAAGCAAGCGTGCGGGAAGCAAAGAGGATAAAGCTTGACCCAAACTGACATCCTACTGCAGTTTGGGACTTTTCAAGTTTTTCTTGTCCTGTCGAATGAAAGTAAGACGGATGACAGTACAACGTGAACGAAACCAAATCCCCGCGTTTTTATTGAATTTGTTTCTAAAAAATCAGGCGTTGTGTGCTGATTTTTAAGGCCCATTGTCTACTATTGCTACTGAAAAGTACGTCGTTAAAAACTTAATTCACCAATGAGTAGCCAGAATGTCAAATCAGTATTATTTCAATGGTGGTCCGTGGGATAAAAATTCTGTATAACCATTCGCTGACACAGAAATTTAGGTCATCACTTGTGCAGGTGACAGGATGCGGCGCAAGATATGGTGGCATGTTCATGAGTCCTATGGTAATCATCCCAGGTGATTTTGTCAGTCTCCCCTTTGATTTCAAAATACTTAGGTACTTATACAAAAATTCGGCTTCAAGATTAAAAATCAAACCACTTTACGAAAGTGAAATCAATCAATGTCAATTAAACGCTTCTCGAGTTTTCAAAATGAAATTGCTTAAATTTAATTAACAATTATTTCCAATTGCCCGACAAAGGAACCTTTAATGTTGATTCCGATTCTAAAGATTCGAGATCCTCTTGGATCTTTCGTAAAAGATAATTGGAGACTCTGGAGAAAGAAACATGTCATTACAGATAAAAGGTATCGGTTAACAAATGGAGTTGAAACTTTTCGAATTATCCGTTAAAATATGTTATTTTATTTTTTATTTTTTTGTTATTTTTTTTTCTGTTCGTCGCACGACATGTCCCGGAATTAACGCACACCACCAAACATCTCAATTAGAATAATTATGTTATAATCACAATACATACGAAGGGGTCCATGGCTAAATAATAGCCGCACAGGTCGATCGATCAGGTTAAGCTACGCTTGCCGTGGTTGGTCTGTGAATGGGTGACCATCTTTACATACCGAGACATTGCTGTGCTTCGGAAAGCACATTAAGCCATTGGTCCCGGCTGTCATTCTCTTGTCATGGATCTTTGACAGTCGTTACGGGTAGTCAGACGCCCGAAAGTCTGACAACCAGTCTTACCAAGAGGTATCGTATTACCCAGTAACTGGATTGTGGAGGTCAGATAGGCAGTCGCTCCATATAAAATACTGGTATTCAGCTGCATCCGGTTAGACTGGAAGCTACGCAGATAAATCATAATACATACACCTCCTGGCACAGGCATCTATATGCTTAAAAGGAGACGCCACCAACTGTATAATTTATAACATGTAATAATGAAATAAAACCTTTTTGATTTTTTGTTTTTTTTTTGATACACTGAATTTTTATTATTACGTATCACATAATATTTTTTAATTAAATATGTTAAACTGATTGTGGGAGAAAGTAGTAGTCACATTACAAATCTACGTATGCACACAGTTGCACACGTATGATGGTTTCGCGTAGTAGGTTCTTCATCCATTTTAGTTTGTTTTGACAGTACAGCGGAAGTGTGACAGTAATTTACTTATCGATGCCAAAGTGAAAACCTCGTAAGTGTAAAAGAAATAACTTGTCGGGAGGAAGAAAGAACTGCGTGCTGTAAAATTTTTGTACGGCGCCTTTTATGTTTTTTTTACTGACTTCAAAAAAGGAGGTTCTGTATTCTTATTAATTAATATGGAAATTTAAACCGGTTTTAATATCCAGAACTGTTCGATAATATAAGATTATCCGAAATGCATAAAATGCTACTTACATTCCCGATGTTTTCACTTTAAGGCGACGTTATGTAGTTTTAATTATTTTTGGGATAAAAAATTACCTCTATAAAAATGACAGAAATCGATTCAGTAAACGATTCTGAACCAACTAGTTTCATAATGTTCATTAATTTAGTTACACATTTTATATAAAAGTAAGTCATTCAGTATAGGTATAGAGGCATGTGATAGGGAGGTATGAGGAAAATGCCGCGAGAAGGTTTTGAGAATGAATGTGAAGTTTCAGGAAGCCCTTGAAGAAAGGTTTCTACATTTTTTCTTTGGACCTTCCTGTATATTATTATCATAATAGACTGACTGCCCCGTTGGTCTCGTGGTTGTAAGCGCGACTGCTGAGCGTGTGAACCTGTGGGGTCAGGGTTCGGTTCCCAGGTGTTATTGGGTTTTCCATTAGGATTTTCGAAGTAACAGCCCGTAGTTTGGAAGTTGGTGGCTTATTACCCCCGTGCCTCGGAAAGCACGTAAAGCCGTTGGTCCTGCTTCTAATCTCTCCCCGAACGTGTCCGATTGCCGTCCCATCGGACTATGAGAGTAAAGGAACAGAGAGTGCGCCTGTGTTTGCGCACGCACTTGTGCACTATAATATCTCCTGCGTACAATACGTGTCACGAAAGATGAGACTTGACCCCGCCTCCCCCGCTCTTTTCGCCGCCCCTATGACGTGCGGTCCCGTCCCGCACTCAGACCTCATACCGCTAAAGATACCTAAAATCGTGTACTGCGCAAGTCAAACCACGGGTGTGTCAAGTCTCATCATTCGTGGCACGCATTGTACCTGGCTAGTCTCCGTTGAGATTGGCTACAGTGACCGAACGGTAGGGAGGCTATTATTATTATCATAATGGAGTAAATCATGGGTCCAGTCGACCTATTCAAAATGTGATTAGGTCAACTGGACCCACGGGTCCAGTTCAAGTGGGTCCAGTTGACCAAAGACTCCTAATATTCTCTTCGGTCATGTTATACTAGTAGTAGTAGTAGCTAGACTTTTAAGAGCTAAGGTCTAAAAAGTTACTTAAGAATATTTTAAAAATGTCTTATTAACAAAAAGATAACTGGAAATCTCTGTTTCTATGGAAAAATTTAAAATCGGTCTAATTTGGCTGTAACAATATTTTTCGAAAATGTCCTTAAGCAACTTTTTAGATCTTTGTATCCTGCTTATGCGTATGAAGTTTCATTAAAATCGGTTCATTCATTTCGAAAAACAAGGGCTTGAAAGCTTGTATGAAAAGCCGTACAACGTAAACGCTCTTAACGTAAGCTAAAACAAAATAAAACTAGGTCAATCAGACCTCTCATTTTCACGTCAGATTCTGATCCAGATTATATAGCAGTCCTTATAATTTAGGCAAACATTCTACGCTCGTTACGCGACCAACCGTATATTCATTATTACATAGATGTTTATCATTAAAACTACAGCACCTACTTAGCTCGTTTGGTTTAATTACGATACATTTACATAAAGGCATTATGATATAATTACCTACCTATTATAGGACTAGTCTACCTCACTAGGTTGAAGGGCTCGTGGTTAAGTGGATGTGGCAGGCATACCGCCGTTCCAATGCCCAATTCCAAAATATTATTGTGTTTTATTTATTCTTTTTTAACCGACTTCAAAAAAGGAGGAGGTTATCAATTCGGATGTTTAGGTATATATTTTTTTGAAGGTAGCTGACACCCTGGATTAACATATACCTGGGCTACTTTTTATCCCGATATTTCCACGGGATCGATGCTTATGCGGGTGAAACCGCGGGGAGCAGCTAGTAAAAAATAAAAATAACCTGAGGGGTCGAGTGACCCCCGGCGGGAACGAAGTTCAAAATGAAACTCCAAGATGGCGGCTGCAGAAATTTGAAAATATTCGTAACCGCCATCCTAGATCCATCCATCATTTTGACTTCATTATCGACTTCAGCACCCTTGAAAATCACCCAGATACACCCAGTTAGACTAGAATCTGACCTCATTAGCTTTAGGATTGTTAAAGTATGAGAGATAGGTACTCTCATACTTTAACAATTTGTGATCATTTAGGTTATTAATTGTCGCATGTTTACATGTATCAAATAACCCTTTACATCTCTTGACGCTTTTCTTCATCCCATACATTCATAACTATGCAAACACGCTGCAATTACCAACCCGTCCACTAAAGTGGTGATCAAGGAACTGTTCCTTTACCACAATACATTCTTGTTATTATGTTCGGTCGTTGTTTACAGGCTATGGCGGATGGCCTGTAATCTTGTAATTTTCACGAGTCATCAGAAAGACATGGGCCGATAAGTTGTCCGTGGGTAATGACGTAATAGATTCCCGCTCGAGCCCACGACCCTTCGATCAGCAGCCAACCCTAAGGGTTGTTGTCGTTTTAAATTACGAGTATTATCACAAACGACAGCAATTTCGCTATACTACCGGCCGAACGAGGGTGAATATCATACGTGCCATAAATATCTGCTTCTTGAATCATCTAAATGGCCATGTAAAATTAGGGTTATCAATAAACCACGAAATAGAAAATCACGACGATTCGTAACGTCGCGCGTCGTCACCAATAGGGTTGCCGACTAAAAGGAAGATTTACGCGCTTGAAGACTGTCTATTGTTGTAAGTTTTCGCTCGCCCAAGCATTCACCGTTCACGATGAATCGCACATCGAAATTCAGAAATCCGTAAAATTGACGATTTTTACGGCCTGCTTGCAAGTTTCATTTTTTTGTTGGAGGCTTATCTCGTGGATCTTTCTGTTTGATACGTCACTCGTAATGATTGCGATCAAACGGTTCGGAATTTGCGTTTTTAGGATATTTTTCGTATTGTGGGTAGGTTTACGATCGTTTACCTGTGGTTTTACTTGTATTGGATGTTGGGGTCGTCGTGTTTGTCACTTTATATGAGGCCCAAGAGAGTGGGAATGTTTCTGTACAGGCCGTAATTCGTTCGCAATTGGTTTGATTCTGATGAAGCAATTACTTAATTGACTTTTGGTCTCGGGGCTGGCACGGTTTGAGTGATTTATTTACTCGATAAAACAGATGAATTGTTTCAAAAGTTTTTAGAGCTGAGAGAACATTACTAAACAATAAGCGATATTTAAGATCTTTGATTTGTCTCCGCCCCGAATAATAGAATAACTAAGTACCAAACATTTAGAAGATTTCTCAAAAAAAAAATGAAGTAAAGAGCAACTTGCGACTTCGCCTCGTGGTCAGTTCCTGATTAGAGGATACTTTGGTATGTAAAACTGGAATATTTTTTTAAAAAAATGCACGAAATTATAACCGTAAATATTCATACATTAAGAACATGTAGGTATCATGAAATTAGTAAAAATATAATTTCTAACTTGAATTAAAATAGTAAATATAACCAACCAATACCACAAATAGTAACTAAGTATTACGATAGTAGAAAGATATAATGTATAATTCAAGAACTGCTGGAGCGATTTTTAAGATCTTTGATTTGTTGGATTTGTCTCCGCCTCGAATAACAGAATAACTACCAAAACATTAGAAAAATTCACGAAGACAAAATGAAGATAATTCATATCCTGAGGGGGTACGAAGTTCGGGTCAGCTAGTATAACATAAATAAATAGTAATTTTCTGTTATACTATGAATTTCCTAAAGAATCTTAAAGGCTCTTGTAATTTAATTATGGATAGTAAAAATAAAGTAGTCAGCTAGAGTCACATTTCAGGAATTGAAGTGATTAAAGTTTTTAGTGCCGTCCAGAGCACTTTTCAAAGTTCGTCTTTTTGAGATTATCCTAACTCTGGAAGTACCTGTAAAATTTTATATGGAGGTAATTTCTTTATTCTTCCCATTTTTGTTACCCAAATAAAATTTGATACCGTTCAACAAATCGTATTAGAGTAATTAAGTTCATAGGTTAGGTTAGTTATAATAATTAACATTAACAACCAAAGGATGTGTTCATCACATTATAACAGACATCATTAAATTCGTACCCAAAAATTAAAGTTAAAAAGTACTGTTTCCTTATGGGATATAACGTCTTGAGCATATTTTACTATTACAGCAATAGACTGCAATTAACCCCTGGCTGCTATTTGAGATTGAAAAAGCCATAAATCATATTTTTATAACAATAGTGTTAATTAAAAGTTGGTATTTTTTAAATGTTAAGTTTAAAAAATTTAATTTTGTTTAATCAAAATTACGACGTTTCGTTTTCTGTTTTAAAATAGAATTTTATTAATTAGTTATTTGCATAACTTCAAATTGTTATTACTGTTACGAGCTTGGGGTTCGTGACAATAAAAACTGCCGATTTAATAACCAAAAAAATGACACTTTACTCACCAACACTAATTACAATTCAAACACTAATTAGAAACACAATGTCACTTACTGATCACTCTTAGTCGCACTCGAATATCGCTTTCGATGTTATCGCATGTATAGCTTATTCAAAACTATATGTCTCGCGGCTCGCGCCCGCCTTATATAGTCCCACAGAGCTACTTTAGAATCATCTAGTATGTTCGAGTACATAGCGGTCCCGACCGACTCGACGTCGATAGTTCTCGGAACTACTAGTACCTACAGGAAGGGTCAATGTCCTAGTACCAAGGCCAAGGTACTAGTTCTGCTACCCGATACAAGATGGCGCTAGTGGTAACTAATGGCGATACATGGCGATGTATCAAGCATTATTTTCGGCGCGCAACACTGCCCCCTCCTAAGACATGCTCGTCCCGAGCATTATCGGCCCCGTAATAACGCGCCAGTCGATCCACATGGACGATCTTAGGAGTACCTCTTGCACCTTTCCGTATCCGATAGGTTACGTCATTGATCTTAGTCACAATCCGGTACGGTCCGTCCCATTTAGCTTGGAGCTTAGGAGATTTCCCTTTGCTGCGGACTGGATTGTGCAACCACACGAGTGAACCTTCGTCGAACTCTTTGTTGTTCATTTTGCGGTCATAACGGGTTTTCATCTTTTCAGACATTTGCTGGCCCGATTGTCTGACGTGCTCATAAATGTCGTTCATTTTGTTCCGCAAATCATTCGCATAATCAGTTACACTGCGTGGGGCATTAGGTGGTATTCCGGTGATCAGGTCTGCAGGCAGCCGTAGTTCTCTTCCGAAGTTTGCGAAAGCTGGCGTCACCGATGTACTTTCGTGGACAGCGCTTCGATATGACAACAAAAACGGTTGTATGTGCTTGTCCCAATCTCGTTGCCGATTTTCCACAACTTTTGCTAGATACCTCTCCAGTGTCTGGTTAAATCGTTCCACCATTCCATCCGATTGTGGATGGTAAGAAGTCGTTCTTGTTTTATGAGTACCCATAACTCGACAAGTTTCCTGGAATATTTGTGACTCAAAATTCCTTCCTTGATCACTGTGAATCTCCAAAGGTACTCCAAAACGACAGAAGACTTCATGAACTAATTTATCCGCAACTGTCGAAGCTTCTTGATTTGGAATGGCGAAGACTTCCGGCCACTTAGTGAAATAATCCATCACAACCATGAAATACTTGTTACCACTTTCACTCTCCGGAAACGGCCCCGCAACGTCGAGGGCTATCCTCTCCCACGGTGCACCAACATTGTACAATTTCAATGCACCTCTACTACGAGTCTGAGGTCCCTTTACAGCTGCACAACTTGTACATTTGCGACACCAATCCTCGACATCGTCCCGACAGTGGATCCAGTAAAACCGTTCTCGTATCTTCAGTAGAGTCCGTTTTACTCCCAGATGACCTCCTGAACAACCATTATGGTACAGCTGTAGAACATCCGGTACTCGAGCTTTAGGGACAACCATTTGCAAATGACAGCTGTCTCCCCGAGCATTTTCCCATTTACGGCACAGGACGCCATCCTGAACCACCAAGCTGTCCCATTGGGCCCAATAGCTTTTTGTGACCGAACTCATAGCTGAGACGTCACTCCACCTGGGCTTAGGAGCTCTGGCCTTCATCCACTCCAGAATCGGCTTAATGTCCGAATCTTCCTGCTGTGCACGTTGTAGGCTTTCCTTCCACTCGTTATTGAGGTCTGTCTTGAGCATCCTCACAGGTACCACTTCCTTACTCTCTTGTCTAGTACAATGCTTGCAGTCTTCAGGACAAGGTCTTCTTGACAATGCATCTGCGTTGCCATGAGATTTTCCGCTGCGATGTTCGACCACGAAGTCGTATTCCTGCAGTAGTTCAATCCATCTCGCAACTTGACCTTCTGGATTTTTGAACTGCAAGAGCCATTTCAGTGCAGCATGGTCAGTACGTAAGTGGAATTTCCGACCCAGAAGATATTTGCTAAAATACTGCAATGACTTTACCACCGCAAGCAGTTCCCGTCTCGTAACACAATAGTTCCTTTCCGGCTTTGACAACGACTTGCTGAAGTACGCTATCACAACCTCTTGATCACCATTCCGTTGGGACAACACACCGCCAAGTCCTATGTCACTTGCGTCTGTGTCAACTATAAATTCCTTGCCCGCATCAGGGTACCCCAAAATAGGTGTTTTGCACAGACGGTCCTTTAGCTCCTGGAATGCGATGTCGCAACTATTATCCCAGCTGAAATGTCGCTTCTCCTCGGTTAGCTTATGCAGGGGTTTGGCTATATCTGCAAAGTTCTTGACAAATCGCCGATAATAGGAGCACAAACCCAGAAACGCTCTTACCTGCGTCTTGTCCTTTGGAACTGGCCAGTCCTTGACAGCGGCGATTTTCTCTGGGTCCGTGCGGATACCTTCTTCAGACACTACATATCCCAAAAAGTTAACTTGTCGTTTGAATAGTGAACACTTCTTCGGGCTTAACTTGAGGTTAGCACCCTGGATCTTCATGAGCACGCGTTCCAGGTTTTGTAGATGTTCTTCAAACGTACGGCCTACGATGATGATGTCATCCAAGTAGACCAGGCAGGCATCACCAATTAACCCGGTAAGTACAAGTTCCATCAACCTTTCGAACGTTGCCGGAGCATTGCACAATCCAAACGGCATAACTTTAAATTGCCACAGACCCTTTCCTGTCGAGAATGCAGTTTTCTCCTTGTCCTTAGGATCAATTTCAACTTGCCAGTAGCCACTTTTCAGGTCCAGCGTGCTAAACCACTCTACGCCAGTAAGCATGTCCAGCGTGTCATCAATTCTTGGTAAAGGATAGCTGTCCTTCTTCGTAACGTCGTTCAGACGACGATAGTCAACACAAAACCGCATGCTGCCATCCTTCTTTCTTACCAGCACTACGGGTGAACACCATGGACTAGATGAAGGTTCAATAACACCATCCTTCATCATTCCCTCTATCATGGTTTCCACTTCCTTTTCACGTGCTACCGGCAATCTCCTTGGCCGCTGACGGATAGGCAATTCTTCTCCTGTATTTATTTTGTGTTGAACTAAGCCAGTCCTCCCGATGTCAGCATCGTTTGCCGAGAAAACATTGGCGTACCTGAGTAACATCTTCTTCGCTTTGACCATTTCATTTTGGGACAGAGCGTTGTGGCAGTCTTCTAAAAGGGTGGTCACTCTCGTTTGTGCATCCTTGCTGAGGGTCCCAGTCGAAAGATATTGGCATCGACGCAACCAATCCACTTCCTCACAAGTACCAAGTAGTGTGCCTTTTTCTATAATCTGTTCCTGATCACAAAGGTTCAGCACACGTACCCTTGAAATGTCGGTGGTTCTGACCAAAGTTCGTGCCACTTTCCATGGTAGGTCATTGTCTACCCTTTCCACGAGTACACAACGAGGAGTTCGCCCAGGATTCCGAGGAAGACTAACCGGCACAATCGTTTCCGATCTCGGCGGAAGAATAATCTTCTTAAGGCTGTACACATTTCCTGGTAACGCCCCTTCCACGAAAACTTCCTCTTGTCCACATTTCAATACACCTTGCTTAACGTCGATCTCGCAACAATTCTTCCTCATAAAGTCAAGGCCCAGGATGCAATCGTCCATTATATCAGCCACGATGACATTATGCAGGTAGATTCTGTTGCCTAGTTTCAACTCCATCTTCTTCTCTCCATGGACGGGTATGCGCTGACCGGTGGCTGTCACCAAATTAATGTGTTCTCGGTTGTGTGCGGAGTCCCCAAGGAACCGACTTATAAGTTGGGAACTGACGACCGTACGAGAGGCTCCAGTATCTATGGTCAGCTTACACGGCGTTCCGTTGACCTCGCCCTTGATGATTAGGCTATTCCCATCATGGGTTTGTGAGATCGAAATCCTTGGGGCTCCTTGAACATCAGCCAGCACCCGCCCCGCAGTCCTTGCTATTACTCGTTTCCCTGCTGCTGGTGTTGGGCGGTGCTGTTAGCCGCACTGCCCTCTGGAGATCGGCCGTCTTCTCTTTCTGCAGTTCGCTTAGGGCAACTGGATCGAAGGTGGCCCCTTTCCCCACAGCCGTAGCACCTAGGGCTGTATCCTTTACTGCGCTCGCGAACTGTAGCCGCTGCAACCTCCCTGACGCGATGGGAACGATGATCTTGCCGCACAGCTTCCACCTCCAGTGCATGGGCCAAGGCGTCCTTCAGCGTCCCGTGGTGACCGAGCCTCACAGCAACTCTAACTTCAAGGTCGCGGATGCCGTCGATGAATGCCTGCACCAGGTTCCCATCAATAAGTGCAGGTACGGACTGGTACGCTTTGCGAACCAGCTTCTCCACTTCCAGGGCCCACTGCTGCAGGTTTTCATTGCTGCGTTGCACGCGATCCTTGAGCTGCGCACGGAACACGTGTTCCAGGTGAGCGTCGCCATACCGAGCCTCCAATGCCTCCAGGAGCTGCTCGTAAGTCACTTCCTTACCGAGAGCTTCCAGAACAGTTAAGGCCTGGTCGCGTAAGCCCAGAGTGAGGGCAGTCATGGCCTGACTTTTATTCCACCCGTTCGCCTTCATGACAGCCTCAAACTGGATTTTGTAGGCCGACCAGGAAGAAGTTCCGTCGAACGGTGGCACTTTGAATCCACGTAGCGAAGGTGTTGTAGCTACGGGAGCTGCGATTCCATCCCCCAATTTAAGGTAATCCAGCGTTTTCTTTACGTCAGCCATCACGGTTTGCTTCACGTCAGCCATCACGTTGTCAACCCTGTTATTCACTTGCTCGATTCGGATTTCAGCTTCCGACAGGCGGTTGTCATACTGAGCAACCTTATCCTTCATCTCCTTCATGTCTTTCCCTAAGGTAGCGTGAAGGTCCTTCATAAGGAGCATCTGCTCCTCCTGGCGGCGCGCCTGCTCCTCCTTATCACGTTGGAGCTGTTCCTCCAACCGGCGAGCCTGTTCTTCCTGTCGACGAGCCTGTTCCTCCCTGTCACGCAGCAGCTGTTCTTCCAACCGGCGGGCCTGTTCCTCCTTGTCCCGCTGGAGCTGTTCTTCCAGTCGACGGGCCTGTTCCTCCTGTCGGCGGGCCTGTTCCTCCTGTCGGCGGGCCTGTTCCTCCTGTCGGCGAGCCTGCTCCTGCAGCATCATCATCAGAGCAGCAAAATCTGGTGCTGATGATGCTGGAGCAGCTGTGGACGGGCCGGCCTCCGTGGTCGGTAGCTGGCCTTCCGACCTCTGTGGCGTTGTTCCACCGAATCGCCTCTGGTCCGTCTCTTGCTGGCGTTGACTCCGGGTACGGATACCCTCCATGTCGTCTTTGGGTAAAATCGGCATGGTTTTTAAACCTCGCTTCTGACACCAATTGTTACGAGCTTGGGGTTCGTGACAATAAAAACTGCCGATTTAATAACCAAAAAAATGACACTTTACTCACCAACACTAATTACAATTCAAACACTAATTAGAAACACAATGTCACTTACTGATCACTCTTAGTCGCACTCGAATATCGCTTTCGATGTTATCGCATGTATAGCTTATTCAAAACTATATGTCTCGCGGCTCGCGCCCGCCTTATATAGTCCCACAGAGCTACTTTAGAATCATCTAGTATGTTCGAGTACATAGCGGTCCCGACCGACTCGACGTCGATAGTTCTCGGAACTACTAGTACCTACAGGAAGGGTCAATGTCCTAGTACCAAGGCCAAGGTACTAGTTCTGCTACCCGATACAAGATGGCGCTAGTGGTAACTAATGGCGATACATGGCGATGTATCAAGCATTATTTTCGGCGCGCAACATTACTTTACGTTGTTTTTTGCAAAAAAAAACTACTTTTAACAGAAAATATACTTATTTCACCAGTTTATTAGCCCTTTAAAAATTTTAAAGTTATTGTAAAGGCTACCTACTACCTACTAAACTTAAACAATTTGACGCCATTTTCTTCCTTGACCTCGTCTAGTGAACATTTTGTCGTTACTCTAGTTCTGGTCATTGACACGTAAGTGCTACTTTGTGAGCTGACTTAATAACTAGACCATTAGTTTTGCTTTTAAGGGCAAGTGTGTCCAATTTCGTTCAAAGGTTCAGCGAATATTTCAAACTTGAACGACGCGACTTACATTTGTTTTGATCTTGACGTCAAAGTCAAATCATTTATTTCAAATAGGCACATTAAAGGCACTTTTGAACGTCAAAACTTACAGTAAAATTGAATTGATTCTAGTCGCCCCTTCCAAAAGGTAGTGTTCGTATGGAGAAGAATGGGCAAGAAACTCCACCGTTACTCTTTTAAAATGTTTTACAAGGTTTTGTATACATAATATAATTATATGTGAAGACGATGCATGCACCTAGAATAAAATTAGTCTACCACAAAAAGTAAAAAGAATTAAAAATGAAGCAATGACAGGTAAATCAATTATGTAATAGATATTATGGTACTCACATATTCACAAATTATTTACAAATATTGTAAAAGTAGATGATTTTCCTAGAATATTAACTAGTGTGTGAGTTACTGTAGTCACAGATTGTAAAAATCAATGTCATAAATTAAAAAAATATATAAATTAAATTAGGAACCAGCTTGATTTTGTTTAGACTCTTTGTCCTATGGAGCAGGACCAGCATGTTTCCAAGCATTCTTATCTTGGATATAATCCTCTAATTTGTAATAACCTTGTTTACATAGTGTACTTTTAATATGAGTTTTAAATTTTCTTTCATTTAATTGCAATATGTCACAAGGTATTTTGTTGTAGCATTTAAAACAGTACCCCATAAAAGATGTTTGTACTTTAAATAATCTGAAAAAAGGTTGATCTTCGTGATCGTTATCTTTATTTCTGGCATTAAAATTATGCCTGTCACTTATTTTATTAAAAAGATGTTGATTTTTTCTTACATAAATAATATTTTTATTAATGAATTGGCAAGGTACCGTAATGATATTAACCTTTTTAAATAGTTCCTTAAGAGATTCACGGCGACGTAGATTATAAATGGCTCTAACAGCTCTCTTGTGTAAAATAAAAATGGATTCAATGTCAGCAGCCCGACTCCATAGTAAAATGCCATATGACATAATACTGTGGAAGTAACTAAAATAGACCAAACGCGCAGTTTCTACATCTGTTAACTGTCTTATCTTTCTAACAACATAAGCGGCCGAGCTTAGCCGCCCCGCAATAGATGTTATATGAGGTCCCCATTGTAATTTCTCGTCTAGCGTGAATCCTAGGAAAACTGTCTGATTAATAAATTCTAGGTTTTGGCCATTCAATATGCTTTCACATATGTACGCTACTTCTAACATTCGGTAATTTAAATCTAATGCATTTGTTTTTTTTTCATTAAATACTAAATTATTTACCGTAAACCAATCTTGGACCTGAAGAATAGAGTTATTCACGTCGTCAAGATTTTGTGACCGTCGGTCTATTTTAAAGTTCAATGATCTACAAATAACACCATCTTCGGTTGATTTTGAAGTAATTGGGGTAAATCATTAATGTAAACTAAAAAAAAAAGAGGAATGGACCCAATATCGAACATTGAGGAACGCCCATTGTCATTTTAAATCCTAATAAGTTTACGCTGTTTACTTGAACTTTAACCTTTCTATCTTTCAGGTAAGCAAATCAAGTGCTGTTTTTCTAATTCCATAGTGCTCCGTTTCATCAAAAGGATCTCATGGTTTACGCAATCGAACGCCTTAGAGAGGTCGCAAAAGATTCCAATGGTATCTTGTGCTTCTTCCTAGGCGTTAAAAATGTTCTTTATTAGGGTAACATTAGGGTCAGTAGTGTAACGCCCTTCGGTGAAACCGTAATGGTGTTCATGAAAGATGGAATTTTTATTAAAGTGACGTAACATTTGATTGAACATCAATTTTGTCGCCTGTCACGCTCACCCAGAGTAGATATTGATATGTGTTACTCTTTACATAAAGTCAAGGCTGCCTTGCATAGGGCTTTATCTTAAGAGTGAAAAATTAATAGTGTAGTTTCTATTGTCTTTCTCGTTTACTTAAATCTATAATCTGTATAAATAAGTTAAACATGTTTGTCTTTAATTAAGACTATACTATAAAATGTTATAATAATATAGGGATTTTAACATGTATTTTTGGTGTATGCTTTGTTGGTTGTCCTTAAATAAATAAATAAAATCAACTTTTCAAAGACCTTACTGAGAACTGGCAGAATTGATATAGGTCTATAATTACAATTACAATGTTTCATAGTGTTGGGTAGGACATACAAGAGGCAGTACATTTGTCCTGGACATGACGTTAAAATGTAAGAGCGGTACAGCGTTTCAAAATGTACTACTTCACATTTTCTGTCGCAGTACGCGTCAGTTGTCGCGATAGTCGCAAACGAGACGGAGCACAGTATCAGTACATACAAATGAGTGAGAGAGAACGCGTCGAGCCTCCACTCACTTGCCTAGGTCTACTCTTTCATGTCATTTGTATGTACCGGAATGAGATGACAATATGACGCGAAGCTATTTATATTGTACTAAGTTTATGCGCCTGGAACGTGAACAGGCCAGTTCAAAAGTTTTGTTACAGTTGAAACAATATCGTTTGTGATATTCTATTCAACGGCTATATTCTATAAAACGGCTTTGCATTGTTGCTACGTCTGTGCCTTCGGAGCGTACTTTTTCTAAAGCGGGCCAAGTTCTCACGGAGAGAAGGAACAGGCTTAGTGGCAAATATTTTTCTGTACTTTTCTTTGTTTTTATATTTTATTACATTTTTGAAAAAAAGAAATGTTATTTTTTTATACCTACAGAAACTTCTTTGTTTAATATGTATTAAAATGACAAATTATGCATCAAAATGACAAAATAACATGTTTGTAATATTCTCCTCAATTGTACCACCGAGCTCAGAACGCCTCACCTCCTCAAATCTACCGCCGAGCCCGAACGCCTCACCTCATTTGAAGTAGGACATTGTACCGGCTCAGTTTGAAAAAGAGGCTACTCTTACAAACTCTTTTTCAAGTCGTGTCCTACCCAACACTAATGTTTCATAAGATCCGGAAAGACTCTTTGGTCAACACTGGTGTTAAATATGAAAGCTAAATAGGGCGCAATGGTTTCGATGAAAGATCTACATACTTTTACAGACATTCCCCAGAGATCTTCTGTTGATTTAATGTTAAGATCTTTAAAAGCTTTTATAACAGCGTGGGGGTTTGTATGTTGAAACCTAAACTCCAAAGGGCATGCCTTTACATTATTTTCAAGCAAGGCAGCTGAAAGCGTGGGGATGAATTTAAAGCTTCAGTAGTTTTAAGGGGAATATTAGCAAAAATGTTTTCAAATTCCTGAGCTATTTCTACATCTGAGTTGATGGGGCCATCTGCAGTCTCTAAATTAAATTCAGTATTACCCTGTTATTTCCTACCTGTTTCATTATTTGCCAGGTAGTTATTATTTTATCATCAGCTGATTTTATTTTATTGCTAATATAAAGAGCTTTAGCTATTTGAACGTTCAGTCTTTGATTAGTGATCGGGTTTTTACTTTTATTATGAGATACAAGAGACCGGCAATAATGACCGATACGAGAGGTATAACCAATTCGCACAAATTTTTGTCGTTGTTATGTCACAGACAAAAATTATCTAATAATATATCAGTCTGACGCGTTAAAGTAAATGGCGATTGGTTTTCCTCGTTATTGAATGATTACTGCCGGTCGATTTTGTAAAAATCTCACCGTGAAAACTTAGGTAATGTGAGTTTGTTTTTGCTAGGAATTGACACTATTGACAGCTCACTCCACGCTCACTTCACCTAAGTTTTCACGGTGAGACGGTTACAGAATCGCACTACTGTATACATATTTGTTAGATTTATGTAGATTAACTTATTTTGATCATAGGGTGTATAGACGTTTTGGGGCTAAATTTTTACTTTGTTTTGGTAAAATAAATTGTATACTATGTTTTGTACCTGTACGGTAGATACAATGTTATGGAACAAATGGTTGTTGACAATAAAATGAAAAAAAAAAGTTTTTGGGGCTGACTGTGCGCGCTAACGCAGACATTAACATTTTAAAATTACTTTGTCTGTGACTGATTTCCACTAACTAAAGCAAATAGTTGCAGAAAAAAAAATTGCTTGCGTACCTTAGCATGCTTCTTTGTTGCGTTAATTCCGAAATGTGTTGTTGACTGTGTTATTATGCTATAACGTGAGATGAGGCAAAAACAAACACATACAATTAATTAAATTTCACACAAGATTGCGTAGACACCTACTTCGTATTTAGACCAGGGGGTCTAAAAAGGCCACTTTGGCAGAATCATAAAAGGATGATATTATGAATTATAATATGGCGAAGACAGTCCGTGTTTTTCTTTTTTTCATTGCACTACTTAGGTATAATCAAAGAGATTGGGATTGGATTTGGATAGGTATTTAGCACAGGCAAAAAAAAACTGAAAAATCCTTTACCGGTGGGGTTTGATACGATTAACTTTGTTAAGTTAACTATCCATTATGATTCATAATGTTATCATTTTATGATTCTGCCAAAGTGGTTTTTATAGGCCCCCTGTTTTCAGGCCCAGCTGGTGGATTCTGTAAAAATCTCACCGTGAAAACTTAGGTGAAGTGAGTTTGTTTTTGCTAGGAATTGACACTATTGACAGCTCACTCCACGCTCAGTTCACCTAAGTTTTCTCGGTGAGATGGTTACAGAATCGCACTGCTGTTATAGAATAGGATAGAATATTCTTTATTATGTACACCATATAATTAAATATTACATATATGAATGTAGAAATTTTACAAGGCGTAACATAATGGACGGTCTTATCGACAACTTTTTGGATTTAGAGAAAAAGGAGAGACCATACCGCAGGTAGTTTGTGGTGTACCATTTACATAATTATACATAATAGATACATACACAAACATATACTTATCTATGTAAATAAATATATACATCATCATTTCAGGTGAAAGACGTCCACTGATGGATATAGGCCTCCTATAAATATTTATAGGAGGCCTATGTCCAGCAGTGGACGTATATACCATAATTAATTAAACAAGTTCAATATATTGCTATTCGACTACAATAGTAGCAGTATGTAAGATCAACAGCAAAAGCTAACCTATAGGTCTTAATATGAATTAATTCCCGTATAGGATTATATGGTGTATAGGGTACTTGATTTATGTATGCTCCAATTACGTTACTTTGACTCGAAGGAGTTTAGGTACCACCCGGAATCGTTGATATATACATATAACATATTCAATGAGTAACTTAATTTAATTTAGGTATATTTTGATTAATTGGTATGAAAGTTAGTAAGTACAGGAAAACATTTCTCAAATTTGTGTTACAGTAATCAATGTTCAGTTACCTTGGCAAATTCTAGAATTCTTAGTTCTTTGAAGCCAGTACATACATACATGTATTTTGTGATGTAGATACCTAAGGACGGACGGATCAATATACATAATTTAAATTAATTTCTTTGAATTTTTTATTTCTGAATTTTGTACTTGCTTCTACCTGATTGCAATTTTAACTTTCACTATATAATATCTTAACTCTACACTTTTCTGTGTACATTAAAATATCCTATCTAAGCAATCATAAAAGCATTAAAATAGTTACAACACAATATTTCTGATTGACATCTACTTATTAGATGCGAATCCAGCATGCATAATTTAAGTAAAACAATTAGTATTTAAAAAACAAAAATTAAACAAAACTTACAAAATGTAAACTTTTCCATAGATAAGGAGAAAGTTTTGGGAAAGAACAGTATAATAAAGAGAAAAAAATAAAAAAAATATTATAGAATTAAGACTCTAATGAGGTATGAGGAACAGAATGTAAAGTTCACTGATCTTCCATAGAAAAGGGAGGATCCGATCAGACGGGTGTCGTGTCTGGTGGGCAACTGCCCGATGATCCATGTCACCATGGAGATCGCGACGCCCCCGTAAGGGGGCGTGGCGAGCGGTACCGAAGCTTGGCCCCCCGGCCGCAAAAAGCTATGCGGTAGCCTGTAACAACAGGCCCTTCGTCAGGTTGGCGTCAATGGCCTTATAAAAATCCTGGAGCCGCGTTGAAGACGCGCACCCCTGTGAGTGATTGCATGATGATCCATGTTGGGTTGTTGTATATTATATGCTAGTCGCGCGGTAAACTCTGCTTGCGCGATGCAGGATTTTGCATGACGTCAGTATGATGCGCAGTTCGCATGTGGCGGTTTCGATGCCACTACAGACCTATTTATGATTGTGCATTATGTTAATCTGTGCCTGTAATATGATGTTGAGATAAATAAAGACTTATGATTATGTTTAACCTCGTATTTCTACGGATTTTAGCTTATTTTCATAGACTAACAAATAATACAAAATCAAAATATTATTTTCACGAAAATCTACATGGGCACCTATGAAACGTCAGAAGCCAGGTGCACGGTTTCAATTGGTCATTTAATACAAATATCTGGAATAAAACCTGTAGGCAAAGTCAAAGTCAAATAATTTATTTCAAATAGACACACACTAACATACACAATCATTTATTCAATGCGAGAATCACATGTATCACGGCGTGCAGCAGGCCAGGCCTAATCGAACCTAAGATAAATGTGAATATAAATTTATGTTCATGCTTGAAGGACCTATGATAGTTCGCAAGTAACTCGGCCGTTGTCGTGAAATTGTTTAAAAAAAAGAACAGAAAAAAAACATGGCGGGACTTGAACTACAATAGACCGAGATGATTGACTGAGAAATGAAAGCATAAAACTTCCAAGAATAGCTACAT
The DNA here is from genome assembly GCA_927399505.1 of Luperina testacea. Taxonomy (NCBI): domain Eukaryota; kingdom Metazoa; phylum Arthropoda; class Insecta; order Lepidoptera; family Noctuidae; genus Luperina; species Luperina testacea. The sequence goes on along the minus strand of OV656768.1, from coordinate 6,095,820 downwards.
TTCCCCCATAAAATTACAACAAGTGAATAAGTTACTCCAAATGAAAGGCTAACGGATATTTTCGTCCGTACAATTTTACTCATTTCCCTTTGTGAACGAATTTTACGACTGTTTTCGGCCCTGTCGATTTATACGGACATAATTAAGGTACCAGTCGAGGGGGTCCGCATCTAACAAAAGGTACAATGCAGGTGAAACGGTGCTCCGCTATCATTGTTTCCAAAAATCAAATTTAACTCGTAGAAGATATAAAGAAATGTCTAAACCGAAAGCTTCATTTATTTAGAACAAATCTCTTGTAGGCGCAAAATTTTGCCAACGGGAATTCTGTATTATGTTGCTAAGTCCCCCATTGTCCCAATCTGTACGAAGATTAATTTACCAGGCTCGGTAGATTCGGGCATAAAAGATTTTGGGTGAAATGGAAGAGCCAAGTTTGACGGAGTGCGCTCCAAGAGAGTTGGGTAACGCGCTTTATATCTTTGTTTGTAGTGCTGAGCTTGAGGGCTAAAAATTTATAAAAAGTTTTCTTCAACAAGGCCTCTTGTAAAAATAATGTTTTCGTGAATAATGTTAGGGAACTTTGGGACCTTTCTATTGTATTCGAGGAAAGTAATTCTAGAATTACGAGTAGGTAACTTTAACTTTTATTTCTTTTATTTTAGTATTTATATTTAAACATAAAAGTTAATAGTCATTACCGTCTCTTGTAAAGTTTTTGCCGCAGTTCGTAGTCAGACCCAAAATTTTTTTAGAAAGCGATGAAGGTCTTACATCAAGAGCATGAGCAGCGATGGACTTAGGTAATAAAAATTTACTAAATAATTAATTATTAAATTATGACTTTCTACTGCTACGTCTAGAAATTTCCGAAAGGCTAGCCTAGACGAGACAACTTTGTTTTATACTTTATTGTACACCGGAAAACATACCAAAAAAAAAGACATTTAATACTACAAAGCATACAATGGGCGGTCTTTTAAGGGTTGAAATGATTTCTTCCTTTTTCCTTATTTATGTCTGTAATTTATATGGTGTACATAATAAAGAGTATTCTATTCTATTCCTTATTTGAGACTTAGTACAGCTACAAGTGAAAATCACTTCTGAATCAGACATTTAATCAGCCAGTCTTAAATTGAAAAATTGCTAAAGCGCTTAAGTAGCTCCTCATCAAGGAGATAATAGAATAATTAGTTCAACTTGCGTCCAGAAACTTCCCTGACCATGTCACATTCAGTAGTTTTATATCTCCACACAGGTTCTATCAATCTTGTACGTCAGACGCACGACTCGTCGGTTTCAAACAATTATGCTTACTTAAGTGCGTGTTCAGTCGTTCACAAGTAAGTACGGAAGTTGCCTTCTAAGCCTCATTGATAACTTTTGGGTTTCCTTGTGTTTAACTTACCTACTGCAGCGTTACCTCTGCTTTTAAAACCTCACCTCTTAGGTCAAAACCTTTTTTTCTAAATAATGAGTGTTTTTAAATGCTTTTATTCAAACGAGTTAGTTTTTTTAACATGACATATTTGACGGAGTTCTGTGATTTAGTTGCTTGATAAATTGTTGAACTGGTTTGAACTGTTATATTTTGAAAATTCCTGGTAATATGTTCCCGAATTGCTGATATTATTCAACCATGCACTGATTCCCGCCAGCGTACAAAGTTTAAAGTCTGGATGTCGGGCTCCGCATCATAAGCTGACCACAATATATGGTGTAACGTTTTCTTCAAACCATTTTTTTTTTCTGCTAATCTCTCTCAGCGAACCTTTCTCCTTTTTCTCTGATCTGACACCTTATTTTATTTGTCCTAGGTGTAGAGCCAGTGAAAAAAGGCAATTTTCCCTTTTCCCGGATACCGTATTGTCTACTGCTTTGCGAGTCACAAGTTATTACATACTCTAACCTAGTTGCAAAGTATTCTGGCACTTCGAGTCCCGCGCGGCGTTGGCTGCTGAACTTCGTGACCACCTTCGCCTGTGTCCAGGAAACTACGATCGAATACAATTTTGTCTTGCACTTAAGCTCCTGACCCTTTTTATCTCAGGACAACTTAGCTAATGTATTTTATAATGAATTTATTCTTTTAAAATCTAACGAGCCTAAAACCGAATTGCAATCAGAGGGGAATTCTTGTATTTTTAAGAACGTTTGCAGTCTGATCTCAGTTTCAATCTGTCAAAAATACTTCTAATTTCCCTACATTTTTGAGAAGTTTTTGACATTGATTGTCGCCGAGATGAGATTGCGACTAGATTTTGAAAATTTTTATCTACGTGTATTGGTCTTCAACCGGTCGATTCTGTAAAAATCTCACCGTGAAAACTTAGGTGATGTGAGTTTGTTTTTGCTAGGAATTGACACTATTGACAGCTCACTTCACCTAAGTTTTCACGGTGAGATGGTTACAGAATCGCACTGCAGGTTAAAAGTCGCGATATTCGTTTTTAAATTTTATTCCAAAAATATCTTGAAATTGATAAACTCTCCTAATTCCTCTGTTTTTTTACTAACAATTGTCAAGTAACAAACTTCCATTTTTTATATTTAGATTTTATTAAATACATTTTTTATAGAATTTGATTTACATAAGTTATACGTTTTATATTCGATGTGGTGATTCTTATTATTTTCGCTACACTACCTAAATGTTTTTTGTTAGTAACGATTTTGATACGATTAGGTTAGGATTAGCCTTATAATACAGGGTGGCAGGGGCGTTGACGCGCAACCTGGTACCCATGGATTCAGTATGATTCTGAACCTAAATTTAAATTTTCGACGGTTGTTAAAAAAAAATCCGCTGCTTCATACATTTTGACCGCGTATGGATTGCACTTTTCCATGAAACAGCTGATTTATATAATTAATTATGCTAAATCTGAACAAGTCCACCCATTGTACCCATTTTCGGTTTCGGTGTAAAGAAACTTTAATCCCAATAAAGATATAAGTCACTTACTTGAGAACAATACTAAAAATATAGATTACAATATGTTCGTCATCAGTATTACAATTTGATTGTTTAATTTTCCCTTCCCAACACATAAAATAAAGTTCTGTGACCTAAGGGACTGCTCAATCAATGACCTGTAAGAAAACCCTAAATTAAGCTGTTATAAAATTATCATAAGACGACACCGAAGCCTAAACGCTTCGGTGTCGTCTTATGCTATATAAATATAGCATCTACACACAGTAGATACGCACACACACACAAGCAAACACACACCCCACAGCAGAAGCCAATGAATCTCACAATTATTTTATTTTTACTCTTATGTTTTGTTTATAAAAAATAAACTGTAAATCCATCAACATCCATCATCATCATTTTTGCATCCTTAAACTGTAATCTTTATAACTTTATAAAATTCGTACTCCAGAGTCACAAGATACAGGTGACGCTTAGTTTGTAGTTCACCGAATATGTCACATTGTATTATTACTTTTTGATGAATAAACTTTCATTATTATTATAATTGTACTAGCTGGCCCGACAGACGTTGTCCTAACTATGAATATTCAATTCGAACTGGAATAAATAATAAAAAAAACATTATTTGATGCCCCAAACACTTAACAATTGCCCAAGCGATTTATTTATCGACATTGCAAATGCAAGCCGCACTGGCAATTGTAATTCCAATTTGCGAGCGCTTGTGTCTGTGCTAAAATTGTGTTCCCTTTGAAATCCAGAACATCAATTGTTGTAATTTAAGGAGGTTATTTACAGAAATAACCCTTAAAAATTATAAAAATTGATTCTTTGAACTTTATTCATCGGTAAAGTACAGCACAACTGATGAATAAACTTCAAAGTATGTCTAAATTTTAGGTCAAATTAACTTTATCTACACAGAAATCAATAGTGACAACTGCAAGCTCTCTGAAATTCTCGTCGAATATCCTATACTCACCTAAGTTTTAAGCACATGGTCAAAGTATGGCTTCATAGATAACTCAGCCTGCAAAATGCAAATCTGTTAGAGAATGGATTTTCAACAACACTGTCAAAACTGTAAACTTACAAAAGTGGACTTTGGTGTGTGACCATACTTCAAGCTAAATTAAGTCTTCAATAATGCATCCTAAAACTAAATAACACTCAAGGCATTTTCAACTCATTTGTACATGTAAAATAGTTTAAATTCGCTTGCCCTCTGGCAAGCGAATTTGAACTAGTTGTAGCTCTATTATAAATGTGGGGAAGTGCCCGTAAGTATAGCAAATGTTGTTGAAAGTTGAATGTCAGCTTTACCTGGTTTGTTCTGAAGTTACATTAGAGGCTTTTATTTTGTTTTGTAGGCTTTACTCACACTAAAAGTATCGATCAGTAATTTTGTATGACGTTGTTTAAGTACATAATTATGTTTAAGTTCAGCAATGAATGTTTAAGCGTATTGGGTGCTGCGATAGTCCTCGTATCCTAAAACTTTTAAATTGTTTATTTATGAACAACTAGCTTTTGTTTATGGCGTCACCCAAGAAGGTCGCAGGTTATCCCACAGGATCGTAGTACTGGTATAGTGAAAAGCCAATTTTATGAAAATCCGTTAATCCGTGAAAAGGTAACAGATCGACAGGTAGAGTTACTTTCACCTTGGATGTTAGTTTGATGAAATTGACATACAACGTGGCAATGCTGCCAGTCTTTTGGGCACGTTTCCTGTTGACAGCAATGCGGACAAATTTTTTGATGCCTTCTGATTATTTCCCCTCCTTTTTATATACTTGTATATATTATTATATTAAGACTGTTAGCTTTTAAAGTATGTAAATATGTTTAAGTCAATATTTGATATATATAATGAGTGTTTTTTCACGACAATAATTTGTAATCAATTTGGTTTATTTTCAAAAAGTTAGAAATCTGCTGAACGATTTAAAAAACATAGATTACCTTCAAATTGAAATGTCATGTTTTCGGCTTTAATTCCTTTTCTAATTGCTTTAGGTAAATTTAAATCTTCAAAGTCTTTCGCTAATCGGCTTTGACGAAGAAACTCATTTCTTTTTAAGAACAAGTCAGTAGTCCCTTTAACTTTTAGGGAGGTTCAGAGTACCTATAATGTTCCCACTACATAAAGAGAGGAGGCCTGTATCCAACACAGACCTGCTCACTTTTGTCTTTTTGTGAGGGTGCGGGCCGTAATCCACCACGCGGGCCCAGTGCGGGTTAGTAGATGTCATATGTCTCCGAATTTTTTTTTCTAAGACGCGCCGTTTTCCGAAAGATGTTTTCTTTCACCGTTTCGGGGGCAGTGATGATGAAATAAATTACACAGAGTAACACGCTTGGCTAGGTTTGAACCTGCCACGTACAGACGCCAGCACATCAAGGTTCTCTTAGCTGTATGACGTCGGTTAATTTTGATCCTTCTTCTTTCTTAATAAATTTTCAACTTTATTGCTAAAGTTCAAGGTTGATTGAGAAAATTTGACAGTTTCGGGCAGCTTGATGTGCTGGCGTTTGTACAGACGCCAGCACATCAAGCTACCCGAAACTTTCAACTTTTCCTAATCAACTTTGAACCTTATGCTTTAGCGATAGAGTTGAAAATCTATGAAAGAAATTTGACAGATTGTAGTAGCTTGATGTGCTGGCGTCTGTACAATGCGTAATTCGGGGCCGTTACTACTGGGCCGCCCCTGGTAGTCTTCGAACTAAATAAATATTATATGCGAAACGACTATTTTCAATTTCAAAATCTTTCCAGTTTCCGTTACATTAATTCCGTGAGCTCGTACTAGGCCCTCTGATATGGAATTTTATCATTTTATAAACTGTCTGCCTATACCTTGAAGTAGTACAGAAGTGGTGTGACGTAATGCATTACATTACGTCACACCACTTCTGTATTACAAATAAAAGTAACTTATCTCTTACATTACGAGTAATAGTCATCTTTACATGTTTCACGAGTACCAGGCTGCCATGAAAGTAAATGAAGTCATCTACGTTAACGTAATAGTGTACATCAGTTGTCTAAATGTATTGTTTGTTGTTTGGCAAATTGTTACATGTAAGGCTGAGAATACATAGCATATAAGTATAATCCACTGCTGTTTCCATTGCTGGGAAGAATGCCTCCACTCCACTTGTTTTATTTTTATTATAGCTGCAATAGAACACGTGAAAATTTCAGCTGTATAACCATTACGGTTTATGATATACAGCCCTGAGCCAGACAGACGGACGAACGGACGGACAGCGGACGTTTAGTAAAGGCTCCTTCAAACAGACGCGATACGACACGCGACACAAAGGCACCGCAAGTCGCGCAACGAGCGGTGCATTTGTGTCGCGCGCGATTATATCGCGAGTCGCGCCTGTTTGTAGGAGCCTTAATAGGGTCCCGTTGGCACTCTTTGGATACGGAACCCTAAATCTAATTTAAAAAATCAAATTACACAAATGCATAAAAAGCGTACAAACAAAGATGTTAACACGATTATGTGGAAAATTAATACATAAATGATGTAGTTCGCAAACTGACTAACCAAAAACATACGTACTTCCAATGAGGGTTTTCGTGAAAATTTACGACACCAGTTGGCACTACTGTGACAAGAGGTCTTCCAATATAAAATATATGATGACGTTCATCATTCGATTCATTCATTCGTTCATCATTCAGTCATGACTAAAGAAAATATAGGCTCTTTGACAGATGCCTGGACCTGACGTGTCAGTGCTGCCATCTAGCGAACGTCATTTCAGAAAACCCTCATTGTCTGAACCCTGTCCTTGCTGTTGGGCAGTCGAGAAGGCAACAAGGACGGATGGAATGGGAAAGGTGGAGAATTGATCTATAACTTAATATTTCCAAATTCAAAATATTTTATTGTGGGCATAATGTTAGTTACAGGTCTAAACAATACATTAAAGTTCCAGTATGTCCTGCCTAATAAGCATACAATAATAGTGGCGTTAAATTTGAAATTATTTTACATGTCAAATTTAGTTATTATAAATGTCAAAATATCAATATACAGTCAAATTAATACATGGTCAACAATTCAATCAATGATTCATTTTGAAAAGTTAAAAACTTGCGTTTGTGAATATGTTGGCGGTAAGTTTCAGAGCTGCTGATCAGATTCCGTATAAATTCAGTCACTACTTGGTAGCTACGAGTACCTACATATATGTTACAACAAGCATTTTCACGCGGACGAAGTCATGGGTAGAAACATGAAGCTACAACAACATACTTTTAATTGGACTAAGAAACAAAGCATCTTTTCCTGCAATATTTGTACGCAGTTCTATAACCGCCCTAAAGCAACGTGCTCTAGTAAGCTAAGGAACGGTACACACGGCTTATCTGATAGAAAAATATAGGCTTTTCTCTGTAACGTGTGTTTTTTTGTATTATTTTTACATTTTCTACATTTTGTCTTGCGGGACCGCTTTAAGCCATTTATGTTTATAAGAAATATCATTATATTCTATGTATGGCCTTTAAAAGGCTAGGTTTTAGATAAGTCTGTTTATTTATATTTATTCATCATTCAAGTCTCGGTAGAAAAATAACGGTTATCCATATCTGGAGGGGCAATTCTCTTAATTTTAAATTCTGTCCAATAGGTTAACAGTTTTTTGACAGATGGAACTAGTGATTGCTGCAACGTCGTAACACACATTTTGATAATTTACACTTTAATTTTTATCTAGCATCAATTATCGATTTTTTGCTGCCGAATAACATATGATGCGGTTTCTATGCCTGTGTTTATTGTTGTTAAATACAAAACAGTATAAATTAGCCGCTTTGTTTACTTTCATGTCAATTTTGCATGTTTTGTAGCGGAAATCAGCGTAAAAATAAAGTATGCACTGGTTTGCCGTATCTATTGTGTGTATGTTGTATACACAATAACATATGAATATGGAGTTTACTACATATTAAAACACGTTTTTTATGCATAACATTTTCTAACAACTCCGCCGCTAAGGCGTCCCACTGACCTATGAAATTTTTAAAATCGAAATAAAACGTTGACATCTTGTTTATGGTGGCAAATCCGTACCCTGGCAAATAATTTATACATTTTATTGATATTTGAGTGGATGCAAGGTTTTTCTATACTGATTTACCTATCATATTAAATGATTATTTTATATGAATATATTCATTTGAAGCGATTACATTACATCACATCACTTAATGTAATTTAATACGGATATCAATTATATTTTTTTGTCAAAACTGATACATGTACGGTATTATAATGTCTGTAAGAAGTCACAAATAAGACAATTTAATAAGATAAGGCAGTTTATAACATTTATTTTATTATACTTTAAAATGCATAATGCTTGTACGTAATCTGGAATAGTTTACGTTTTAAGGCAGCTGTCAAAAAACGATTAACCTACTGGACACAGCGTTCACAGTCTGATCTCGATTCGTCAAAAATATCTCATTTCCATACATTTTTTTGACAAGTTTTTGACATTTATTGTCACTGAGATGAGATTGCGACTAGATTTTGAAAATTTGTATCTGCGGGAATTGGTCTTCAACGGGTCGATTCTGTAAAAATCTCACCGTGAAAACTTAGCTGGTGTGAGTTTGTTTTTGCTAGAAATTGACACTATTGACCGCTCACTCCACGCTTACTTCACCTAAGTTTTCACGGTTTTTTTTTTTCAGGATGGGAAATCATCAAATGGCCCCTCCCGCTCTGGGTGGAGCGGAAGGGAGTGTCAGACTCTTACTGACTAAAACCCACCCGTGTTCCTTCCTTAGCCCTTTATGTTCCGGGCCAGCGGTAACCCTTTCGGACAATCCCGCTGACCCGGCAGGCTTCGGCCCTGACGGGCCAAGTTTTCACGGTGAGATGGTTAGAGAATCGCACTGCTGAACTGGCTTCTGCCCGCGTGAAATTTCACTCTCCTCCATTTACCCTCTTAAGGGAGGATCTTCGAAAAACCCTTTCTTAGTGGATACCTACTCTTCACAAAGAACACACCCTCCAAATTTCATGTCTCTAGGTCAGCGGTTTAGGCTGTGTGTTGTTATATCAGTCAGTCAGAACTTTGAATTTTCTATAATTTTATAGATTTATGGTGATTCTGAAACATTTCTTCGACATTCGTTTCGCCGTTGAACGGTTCCCCGATAGAACGATTCACTTTTAATTTTTTCACCGATAGAACGTTTCAATGACGAACGATTCGCCTACAGAACGATTCACTTTTCATTATTTCACTGATAGAACGTTTCAACGGCGAATGATTCGCCGACAGAACGATTCACTTTTGCGCGTCGATTTCCCTTACACCCTATAGTTATTTATGGTTTTCATCGGTGCCAAAAATAAAAAATTCAAATCTACATAAAATCACACACTGATGTTTCAATTGTTTTTTTTTTACATTTTGCGCGGGAATTACAGCAGCTGTTATTCGGAAAACATTACCGGTAGTAACAATAGATATTGTTTTATTGTGACCATTTGGATTTCGTTTTAAATAAAAGGTGTCAATGCTTATAGGTACCTATCGCTTTTTATAAATAAAATAAACCTAAGTACGCGCTTGTTTTGACGATATATTTGGTCGGCCAACACAAATTAAAATCATTAAAATACAGTTTAAAAATTCTTATTTCTGGTCTATTTAAAGTGCAGATGTTTATAATCAAGATAATATATTATTTATTTTTTATTAATCAAGATAATATTTATTTTATTAATCAAGATAATATATTTACAAAGTGTAAAATAACATTTTAAATAATAATTATTCTAGTTGACATTATATACAGACATAAAACCAAAAAACAAAAACAAAATTAAATTCTAATTTAACTAAAACTATACAGAAACCAAAAAATTGCGTCGAAAAATTCATCCGCATCGCTGTCGACTGGTAATGTACCCAAGAGACTGGCGGCATTACCACGTCGTATGGCTGGCTTTTACCTTGGCCAGAGGCTAACTCTGGCCAAGGTAAAAGCCAGCCCTTGGGTCACGGGAAGTGTCAACCAGTCGCTTAGAAATTTCTTTAAAAATACCATGAGCACTCGGACCCCACGGACCGAGAGTTTCAACCAGTTTAAATAATAATACGATGAAAAAAGAAGCAAAAGAATCGTAGGGCTTCAAAAAATTCGTCCGCATCGCTGTCAATACGAACACTGCCCAAAATGCTGGCAGCATTGCCACGTTGTATGGCAATGCTGATTCTTTGGCCCAGAAAGTACCTATAAGTATATAAGCATTTAAGCACAAAAAACTGTTCAAAAGTTTTGTCATACTTAATATACTTATTATAAATGCGAAAGTAACTTGCGACAGACAAGTTACTGTTACCTTTTCACGCCCTAACAGCTGAAAAGATTTGGATTAAGTTTTGCACACGGATATGGAGCTGTGCAAGGACATACGAGTACCTACTTTTTATCCTGGTAATACGACCCCGTGGCATAATTTCGGACATCCACGCGGGCGAAGCCGCAGGCAAAAGCTAGTTCGAAATAAATGACTGACTTCACTGTGTAAATTAATACCTATCAAGATATTTATAACAAAACGTTGTGCCTGATCTTATAATCCTATTTAATTGATCCGATAAAATATTTATTAAAAGCCTATGTAAGCTACAGACTATTAAATTAATAAATACTGTAGGTAGCCTTTTAATAAATACTGTATAACTGGGTAAAAGTAATGTATAAAAATCTACAATTTTAAGAGACCATTGCAGACCCTGCAGATACAGCGTAGCTAAATGTAGACGAAAAAATAAGTAGTTCATCGGCTAATTTGTTGATTAAGCAAAGCGGACTCGAGCAGGTAAAACAGTGAAGTGAATAATAAGTAAGTTCTTAGGAATAAAATGCTAAGAAATCTTAGTTCAACATTTATATAAATGCGTTTTTCTTCAATTCTCTAAGGGGAAGGGAGATGTTTAAGAAACAGTAATTTCTAGCGGGTTTCCAAGGTAGTTGCGTAATGAAAAGGGCATAATCATATCCTTACATAAATCCAGTCCTATCTCTCAACCGTCACGCAAGAAAAGCGACTGTGGCGAACACAGTTTCGTGACGAGCAAGCGAAGCGAGCCCTCAAACGGCACGAATCCGCAGCGCGCTTATTTAAGCGATGACCGAGCAAAGCGACCCCCAAGACAAGCGAGTGAAGCAAGCACACTTATCCAAATTAGTTTAGTAGTTAAGACGTAGAAACCTTCAAAATTCATAGTTGAGCAGAAATTTAGTATCATCATGATTCTCATTAACCGTCTAATATGATTTTATATACGTTCGTTAAATGTGCATATGTAAATATACAAACCTGAAAAAAAAGAAACGAAAGACATGAAACATGAGATATAGAAAGACATGGGCCCTTTTGATCTATGTAAATTGAAACTTAGTTGGCACCGCGGGCACAGCCATTCTCAAATCATTATTCTTGGCAACAGCTTTCCTTGACCTTTTGCAAATGAAACCTCATTTTCAAGTTTCTATTACCTACGTTATCTTTGCTTTAGTATAAGATGAAATAAAGGTACTAAGGTAGGTATCTCAGTCGGTAATTGTAATTATTCCAGTTCCTATTACGCTTGTTTACTGCTTGTAGACTTTTATTCAGAACATTAAATTCAGGTACAGACGCCAGCACATCAAGCTACCCGAAACTCTCAAATTTTCCCAATGAACTTTGAACCACAATGCTTTAGGGATAAAGTTGAAAATCTATTAAAGAAATTTGACAGAATGTAGTAGCTTGATGGACAGACGCCAGCGGCGTCTGTACATTTACCCACTTCCAATGTAATCTAAGATGTTATATATAATCTACAACCGTTTGTTTTCAATAACAAAAAAAAAAAATTGGTCTCTCTTGGGCCACTCACCTCGCCCCTGTGCCAGCTTTAACCAGTTTTTGCCCGCGATGGTAACAATGTCGTCTGCCTATCTCGCCACCGGACGACCGATATCTCGTCCACCTTTCCTTGGACACCACTCTGTCACAACCTTACTCCACCTGTCATCACTGCGCTTTGCCAGGTGTCCTGCCCAACTCAATTTGTGTTCCATAATGCGCTTTCCGATATCGACTATTGGTATCGGAATCGACTATCGGTAATCGGGTTCGTATATCATCATAAAATATGTACGGAGCATATTTTATTGCGGGCCTTTTTCATATTTAAACCCAACTTTTGTATACTAATAACCAGCTCCGCAAACCGTTCCGTGTTTAATAAAAATGGATAGAAATATTTCCATAATTGAAAGCAATAGGAACTGAAAGTAATTACGGTGGCTAAGAGTAATGCAGCTCGACGTAACAGGTTGTCTTTTGTCCAACGTGAAAATAAAATACTTTCCTCATTTATTTCTTACGTCGAGAAATGACGGTACAGGAAGCTGAATAATGTAGCTTTTTCTCCTATTTTCATTTGTAAGTAATTACCTAATCTATTAACTACTATTTTTGGGATTAATTAACTTTAATGTTAGTAGATGGCGAGCAGTGGCAGCCCTGTGATAATGGTCGCGACTTACGAGTTGTAGGTTCAGATCCAGGTAGGGTTTGAACCCAGGCAGGCGTTTTACTATGTGTAATATTGTCACCGCTGCACTCAAAACGGTTAAGGAAAACATTGTGAGGAAACCGGACCAAAAATTCGAAGACATGTCACATCTACCGACTCGCACTGGGCCCGCGTGGTAGATGTTAGCCGACTCCCTCTCGAAGAGAGAAGGCATGTGTCCCAGCAGTGAGTGGGGACATATTTTTTCTTTCAGGATGGGAAATCATCAAATGACCCCTCCCTTTCTGGGTGGAGCGGAAGGGAGGTGGCTTTACAGACAGAGAAAATAATTTAATTTCTGATTTATCCTTCAAAAAAACTGCGAGCATAGCCTGCTCCATAGCACACTGAGCGACCTTGAAATTGTTAACCAGTCCGACTGTCAGTGTCCACGTTTCGGCGTATGTCATAAAGGGCAGGACGCACTGGTTGCGCACACGCATTAACCGTTTAATTGAAACCTGATCCAGTATGAAATCTTTATCTTCAATAGTTAGCAAACAACCTGATACCAACGAACTTTCTAGTATTACATCTACCTGTTTTTCAGATTAAGATTATTACGGAAGTAAAATAAACAAACAAAAAATAATATCTTTACGATCAGTTGTGAAGAGAAACAAAAAAATACATTCGTAATATTTTTTCTCATTAAATTCGTTGCGGGTCCCAAGTCAACTTCCCACTTTTTATTCAGTCGTCTACTGCTTATTTAAAATTGAAATACATTTTTTCAAATTCCCACAAATTGAATCACGGAAAAAAGATGGTGGGCTTTCTGTAAGAATATAATTATAATGATGGTAACGGCAGTGAATATGGTCCTTATCATGCCGTACTGGACTGAGCTATCAAGAATCACTTGTTATAATATCAAGTACTTGATAACAATTTCATTTATTTTGTTTGCTGTAGGTACTTACCTACTTTGTAGTAAAGTAAAGCAAAGCGAGCAAAGCTGAGAGTAGTGGTTGTGGCGACTTACGAGATGTAGGTCGTTGATTCGAACCAAGATAGGCACTTTACTTTGTGTAAACTATTTCATCGCCACTGCTCTGAATATGGTGAAGGAAAACATCGTGAAGAAACTATACAAAGTTCTAGAATCAAAAATTCGACGAAGACATGTGACATCTACCAACCCGCACTGGACCTGCGTGCAGAGGTGCTATTCTGTAAAAATCTCACCGTGAAAAGTTAGGTGAAGTGAGCATGGAGTGAGCTGTCAACAGTGTCAATTCTTAGCAAAAACAAACTCATTTCACCTAAATTTTCACGGTGAGATTTTAACAGAATCGACCGGTTGGACTACGTCGCGCTCACGTAAAGCCAATCCCTGTTTATGAGCCAACACTGGATGGTGCTGAATAGTACACAGACATTGTCCTACACAATTTTGAAAACAATCATACAAATCTGTTTCGAGCCAGCACCTTAGTTCATTGGTTTTTATCGCACAGAGTTGGCCCTCTGTTTGCAACAGATAAAAGAACAATCATATTCGCTCTCACCACTTTTCTATAGCTACGCGCGAAAGTAAGGTGTCTTATAATAAATCTGTGCCGAATATGGAGTGAGTTAGAGTGAGACAAGTGTATTGCATTTTAGTTTACATTCGTTTGTTATTATTTCGGTCAGTTGAACTATGACATTGACCTTGGCGACTTGTTATTTAATGGGTAGTTATGAAAGCTCCGAAAAAAAATGAAAGCTCATAAAAAAAATAAAAAAACTCAACATATAAAATTTACTGCTTTATATAATAATTTTCCAACAACTTACATGCGAATACAAATGAAGAAACAACCGAATAAAATACTGAAAATTCCGAAAAATCAATACAGCATTTGCTGACGTAATATTTTTCCACCAGCTTAAATTGCATTTTACCGAAAACTACAATTACTCATTTTAATCGGAACTCACCTATTAAAAATTTAGAATTATCCTTACACATTTTATAAACTATGGCGCTTGTTAAACTATTGTGACATTATAAAAAAAACCTTTTCTAAGTGTTTCCATAGATACTCCTAAGAAATATTAAAATGTGCTTGTAATCAATATCATTCATTACTTAAACCTACTTACCTGCCACTAATCAATTTATATATACCTAGGTAAAGGTAGTATTTTGATGCGATTTTCAGCAATATTTAGTTAAGCATTCTGGAAGGTTTTATATTAAAGTTGCATAAACATTTATATTAAAGTTGCATAAAATAAAGAAATTTCGATATTTTGTCAAGTCACAAAAATCGCGCCCCTTAGGCGGGTCGCTACATATATTTATCTTTCCAAGATAGTTGAAGCTTAAAATTTCATGGATATTATAATCTATCCCAAAATTGTCGAAATTTGTCAGAAAATACAATTAGAGTTATAAATAGTCGTATTAATAACAAGTTTGTTTAAAGTACGAAGCTACGAAATATACCTCAGTAATCAGCTGTTTATTTAGAAAGCAAATTGAATTTGATGGGGTAAACAAATTTACTTCTAGCTCTCCGGAATTTATGTTAAAAGACTTTTTCTGAAATAACATTGGTAACCTATTTCCGTGACTTTTGCTCGAAAGAATGACATGGTTAACAGAACAGTAATTTTGACGTGGGCCGGGTAAAAGATTGGTCCTTGTTGGCGCGTCGGCAGTATGTCAAGTGGGAGTTTGAATAAGGGGGAGAGCTCTCCCGGCTTTCAATGAGGAATTGTCGGGTCCCTAATGGCGTTAAGGAAGTGGCCTTCATTAAAAATCTCTTGTATTTACCTCTGTCAACCTCTAAGTATTTTTAGACAAAGAAAAGTGCGTTAGCATAATCAGCGTATAAAGTTCTCACTACTGGGACAAAGGCCTCCTCTCAGTATAGCCGGTCGATTCTGAAAAAATCTCACCGTGAAAACTTAGGTGAAGTGAGTTTGTTTTTGCTAGGAATTGACACTATATTGACAGCTCACTCCATTCTCACTTCACTTAAGTTTTCACGGTGAGATTTTTACAGAATAGCACCGCAGGAATGAGAAAATTAATAGTGGATAAGACAGAGATTTTTTTTTATAAGTAAACGTTGCCCCACAGTAGGAATTACTCCTGTATCGTGGGTGCGTTTACAAACAGCCAGACAAATTAAAACAGAAGAAGAACTAGCAGGGGATCGAGGAGGGGGGGGGGGTGGAGGGGGTTCAGAATAACTCGCAGAGAGAGTGGGCTGTTTTGTTAATGATTTCAAACTGTGAATGCCAATGATTGAGTATGGTCCTCTATTACATAATATCTTACGCATATTATTATTTAGTGATTTTGGTATTTATGCTATAATTTATCACGCCACGTTAAATACTACATTTTATTCGGGAACATAATATGTTCTTGTTCCGCCATTCTTTGTATCAAAGTGATGACATTTCCTTTATCAGGAATTTTACAGTGGCCCTAGTGTCTAAGTTTAATACTTGGATATTTACAACTAGCTTCTCCCCGAGACTGCGTTCGCGTGAAACTTTTGGTTCCCTTTTTATATATATTTTTATATAACCTGCGCCACGCTCCCATAATCGTCACACCGGTCCACCGTCGCATCGCATCGCCCGCCCATGTTGTTACTTGTTAGCATTATTTCTGCCTTTTGCTCGGCTACTTAGAATCGTAGCGTAATGTTAAATAACCTATCACATTCCTCAAGCATTGGGCTAACAAATTCAAAATGATTGTTTCAAATCTGATGGGTAGTTCCAGAAATAAACGGGTTCAAACAAACAAATAAATTCTTCAGCTTTATTAATATTATTATGTATTTGCCTTAGAGAATTAGGTGATACAATCACTGCGTTCTCATTTGGAGATGTTCGACAGCATCATGTTATTACATGCTTACAGATTGATTATATTGCTCTTTATCCTCATATTTATACCTCGCGAGGCATTTAACAAAGCTGTCGGGAAGCTCTCACTTACATCGTAAAATATTAAATGGAGGCTTTCAAAGAATTAAATGAACGAGTCTATATTCTATACAAATACATACATTAGTACATACATACAAAAAGAATAAAATGGAATTGTCAAAATAAACAGCTTTTCACTAATTGCATATGAAAGTATACTTCCTTATAACAAAAAAAATAAAATTTTTAACATTTTTATCAGTCTGTCTGTTTGCTTAGGCTAATCTCCAAAACGGCTGGACTGAATTTGTAAGGAGATGCTGTTATAAAGAGCTGGTGTTATAAGTAAGGAGTAACTAAGGCTACTTTTGTTTAAGAAAAAGAATACGGGTTCCGCGCAAAAAATGACCCATGAAATCCAATATATTATACCTTTTCAAGTGTAACTACTGAATGGATTTCGATTTGGCAAGGAGATGGATGGGGAAAAGACAAAGGCTACTTTTGAAACCAAGTAGAAGCTATATATAGTAAATAAAAAGCTTCAACTAATATTTTAGATAAATAGATAAACATCCTAGAAATCTTTATCTTTTACTTCAAATAAGGAGGTAAGTAAACAAATGAAATAGAGAAGTCTCTAATCTCTTTGAATTTATTTATCTTTTACCGAATGAAAGATCGAATGAAAGAGATATTTATTTTCGTAAGAATTCTTTGATGTTACCTTATAAGTACCTTCCGTTTAGTTTGTTCATTAGCTTTTACTTATGGAGAATTAAATTAAATGAATCGAAGTCACTTCACATTGACTTCACCAACATGAATTGTGATTACCACCCAATCTTCATAAATGGTCAACAAGTGCCATACGCAAATACAGCCAAATACCTTGGCATAACGCTTGACGCAAAACTGCGTTGGAAAGAGCACGTCAAAAAGAAAAGACAGAAACTAGAAATGCGCTTTAAAAACATGTATTGGTTGATTGGACGGGATTCCTGCCTATCAATACATAATAAAATCCTATTATATAAGCATATCCTTATGCCAATATGGACATATGGCATCCAATTATGGGGCTGTACTAAGCCGACCAACATCAAAATCATACAAACATTCCAGAATAAGGTACTCAGGAGTATTGTTAATGCGCCCTGGTATATAAGAAATGACGACCTCCATCGTGACCTAAAAATGGAGCCCGTCACCAACATAATCCAAAAATTTGCTGAGGCCCATGAACACCGACTCCACCGACATGTGAACATCGAGGTAATTCAGCTGTTAGACCAAACAAATATAGTGCGAAGACTAAAACGGACAAAACCTTTTGAGTTAGTGTAGTGTAAAAAGTATAGAAATAATAGTGCTAATGACACACATAATAACACATGAACAAAGTGTTTACATCATCATATCAGACTCTAAGAAAGTGGAACGGACTTGTGTAAAGTACAATAAACACTATTCTAAGTTTTAAAATAATTATCATGTAAAAAATTAAGTTAGATTAAAATTGCTTATTAGTCTTATAGGCTAGATTGTAATTAATTATTAAGAACCTGGTTCTTTTTAATAAAGGATAAAAAAAAATAAAAAAAATAAAAAATTAGCTTTTACTAGGCGACAAGTCTCTCATGAGAAATTAAATATGAGTATTTTTATATATTACGAGAAAATGTGTTCGAGGACCAGATTCTTTTGGTTGACGAAAGATTAGTTGGGTAAATGATCAGACAACAGACCCCAAAAAAAAAAACAGTGGCACTCCGGGAGTGCCAACAGAAGTGAAAACTTGAACGATTACGTGTGTATTTTGTGAATCGTCTTATAAACAGAACACGCGCGGTACCGGCTACGGCCATCCGTCTTACAAATTTTCGATCAGGTCACGTGTCCTGACGCGAGTTTAAATTTTTTTACCCATTACAAAAAAGTGTACAACGCCGCTAAAGAAGTTTTCACTTCAATAAAAGAAAAATGACTACTAGTGAAATTCGTAAAAGATGTTTATTACATTATTACCAAAAGCACAAATATTTATTTAGACTACGATAGAAAGAAAACATCACAAAATATTTTGTTGGTGTCGAACATCCATCACCTTTAAATTAAATAGAAGCGGCCCCCTAATATTGTATAACACACTATCAATCTCAATCTGAATCATTTTCAAGGATATTGCTAATCCGTTGCTCCATATCTGCTCAACAAAGTACAGTGCGTGCCACGTAAGAAGAGACTTGACCCCGCCTCCCCCGCTCTTTCCGCTGCCCCTATGACGTCCGGTCCCGTCCCGCACTCAGACCTCATACCGCTAAAGATACCTAAAATCGTGTTCTGCGCATGTCAGACCACGTGGTGTGTCAAGTCTCTTCTTACGTGGCACGCATTGTAAATAACGCAATGAATGTTGTTGAACTGTCAAAATGAAAGCCATTGCATTTACTAGAAAAGAAAGAAAGAAAGAAAATTTGTTTATTCTGCACAAAAAAAAACGCACATTACAAATAAAAATTAAAAAAAAGACATAAAATACACACACATAACGTAGTCAAAAGCCTCGTACTCAATCTTAGAAAATGTTGACAATTTTGTCCATTGTTTTATGTCAGGGCTAGTCACCAAAGAGAACACACATTATAGCCCATACCCCTGCAGTTAAAATCCTTTAATTCATTAGCATTAATAAAATCCAGTTATAGTTGATATTCCTATTTACTTATTACATATATATTTACTGAATGTTCTAACATTTATTTTGTGACGTTTTACATCTAATATAAAAAAAAAATGTTTTGTCCTTTTTTATTAACCGACTTCAAAAAAGGAGGAGGTTCTCAATTCGACGGTATGTTTTTTTTTTTGTGTGTTTGTTACGCGATTACTCCGCCAAATGTGGACCGATTTTCAAAATTCTTTTTTTGTTCGAAAGGAGATACTTCTGAAGTGGTCTCATAGTCACCAAGTCAGGATCTGATGATTGGATCATGGAGAAATCGAGGGCAACCCTCAAATTTTATGGGCCCAAACATCATTTTTCGCAAATCTTATGAATTAATTTAAGTACTTGCGTATGGTGATCATCATCTCATGTAGCTGAGCTGATGATGGAAGGTACGACTCCTTAACAGTAAGGAGTAGGCATCGACTGATTTAGTAAATTATTTTTTTTTTTATGTTTGGAAGGGCGTTTGCCATTTTGGTCTCGTGATCATCAGGTCAGGAGGTGATGGACTAACCATAGACGATAGAAATCTTTAAAAATCGACAGCACATGTCTCGCGATTGCTGCGATTGTTTGTGTATGCATGTTTAAGCCATACCATAACATAACATTACGCCAGTTTGCTTTTAAGGGCGCTTTTAAATTGTAACAATAATACAGTAAAGGTGTAATTTATCATTGATAAATCTACATTTTTTTTTACAGTTGTATTTATTATGTGTTGTGTATGTGTATAATTGTAATCCTTGTCCATCTACGACATTAAAAATTAAGAAAAATAAAATTAATAATAACAAAAAAGTGAAATCGACTTGGCATGGGCATTCCACATAGAACCCACTAAATCAGGATTTAACGAAATACCAACGGGATAGGAAATAACGGGAAATCGAAGTTTCGTCGTTACTTTCTTCCAAACGGCGCTGTCTCATTTGAGCAGCGCGTTTAGTAGGCCTACCCATATTATACAAAATTAATTTTCTTTCTATTAAAAATTGAAAAAAGAAACTTCAAACTATGAATTATGTACAAACTTAAACTAAAAACTAGAAAATAAAATTATTTTTAAAAAAAAAACAAAAACCGACTTCAAAAACCAAATAAACACTAAAAACTTAAAAATAATATTAAATTGAAACTATAATTAAGAATAATTTAACTTAAATAACCTTACCTAACTTTAATCTACACTATATTTTACAATTTAACAGTTTTTGGAGTCGGTGCCAAGCCCGCACTCACAAAATATTAACCAAAAAAAAGGTACTATATCAGCAAAAAATATTAACAATCAACACACTCAAAACTTTTGACAGCTTTGTAAAAATATCAGTACCTAATAATATGATATTAATTTACTCTCGTAAACTATTGCAATAAAAATTAAGGGAGAATATTTTATGGCCCAATTAGATAGATAGGTACACTTGGCTTGGCACCGACTCCAAAAACTGTTAAATTGTAAAATATAGTGTAGATTAAAGTTAGGTAAGGTTATTTAGGTTAAATTATTCTTAATTATAGTTTCAATTTAATATTATTTTTAAGTTTTTAGTGTTTATTTGGTTTTTGAAGTCGGTTTTTGTTTTTTTTTTTAAATATTTAGCATGGGGTTCATGGATGTCACCGCTACAAACACTGATCAATAGTTGTGTAAAAGTTTACGATCATTATCTTCTCATACCTTGACATTGGCAAAATCATCGAATGTAACCGATGGAGCCAGAACCTCAAAAATAGAATAGAATAGAACAACACACATTATTGTTTGACAACTGACATTGACAATACATATCAAATCCGTGATGCGCCAGCGACACTGCTTAAATATCACAACAAAACTGATAGTGTGATATGAATTTACCCCGCGGATCTATTCAATCGGATCTAGGATTTAATACGTTACGTTCTTACGTGAATTTCGCTAAATTACACCGCTCGGCTATTTTATCTTTAGTAACTATTTGCAAAACATCAGCATCCACATCTCCACAACGAAATGCAGCAGTAAGCACCGCATTAACAGATTTTTTATGTAAATGCAGAATCTTGCCAGCGTTATCGCTCAAATCTTGCTGAACTCTGGCTGAATGCCAGTTGGATTTTGAGTGGTTAAAAGATAAATTGAGCCCCGGAAAATTGAGGGAAGTAAAGATAATCGTCGGCTGAGACGAGTCAGCTGAAAAGTGTTTTTTATGGAGACGAGATACTAACTTTGTAACAGTTCTTGATAGCACTTGTTTCTTTTGATCGTTATCGTAATAAACGGTTCATATTTTTGCGAGATTTGAAGATATGACTATACGGAGTAAGTAGCGCCGTTTGGTTTTGTTACGAAGTTACTGGAGACATCGAAAAGGTCAGATAACTGTGACGCTGTCTGGTGTCAGTCACTCTAGCAGAGCGTCGCATCGATGGTTGCGCAGCGGCTGTCTTCTGATGATAGAGATGATGTTAGGGGCACAGAGTACATTTTATATACTGGTTCTCGATAAAATGTTGTCGCTGGGCGCTGTCGTACCACCTCCAAGACTAGTACTATACTATAGTACGAACAAAGTCCAAAAGACTAATACCATAGTACGAATCAAGTCCAAGACTAGTACTATAGTATGAACAAGTCCAAGATTAGTACTATAGTACGTACCAAGTCCCAGACTAGTGCTATAGTACGAACAAAGTCCAAGACTAGTACTATAGTACGTACCAAGTCCAAGACTAGTACTATAGTACGAACCAAGTCCAAGACTAGTACTATAGTGCGAACCAAGTCCAAGACTAGTACTATAGTACGAACCAAGTCCAAGACTAGTACTATAGTACGTACCAAGTCTAAGACTAGTACTATAGTACGTACCACATCCAAGACTAGTACTGTATTGCGGCACAATCCTGATGATATTGAAGCTTTGAAGCACTTTTGGTGAAAGTTATCCTACTCCGTTAGAGATATTTTACCCGTCGCTTTCCTAACCCTATTTATTCATGTCGCGGACTATGTTCAATATTTACATAAGCATGTAAACATCCAGATTCTGAACAAACATCTATAGGTCATCTATTTAGGGGCTCAAAGGGTGTAAGGGGCATTAGCGTTACCTGTCCTTTACGACCTTTGAGCTCTAAACGGATCGATTTGTCGGCGGAAATTATATTATTGCAATCACTGAGGACAAAAGCCAACGGTTTTTTCCAGTGGTTTGAGTCTTTATTGTGCTAAGTACTTAGGTGAATACATTTATATTATTACTAGCTGCGCCTCGCGGTTTCACCCGCGTAAATGTTGATCTCGTGGGAATATCGGGATAAAAAGTAGCCTATATTTTAATCCAGGGTGTCAGCTATCTCCATACGAAATTTTATCAAAATTGGTCCAGCCGTTTGAGCGTCAAGAAGTAACAAACATACACATACAGTCACAAACTTTCGCCTTTTTAGTATTAGTGTGATTATTTTAAGACTGTTAGCTTATTATATTACTTTTTGCTCGGGTCCTAACAGTCGTAGCGTGAAGTTAAATAGCCTATTACCTTCGCCAAGAATTAGGCTATCAAAAGAACTTTTCAAATCCGACTGGTATTTCCAGAGATTAGCGCGTTTAAACAAACAAACTCTTCAGCTTAGTATAATATATAGATGTAAATATCTTGTTTGAAATAAAGAATTTATCTTCAAAGTTAAAAAAGGTAAATACATAACATAGCTTGTATACCCTGGAGGGACAGACAGATTTTATTTTAGAGATAATTTCGCCACTTGTGTTTCAGTTACAAATACAGACTCTGGGTTGCTATAAGAAGTTCCTGACGGTAAACCCCAGCAGAACTGTTGTCAATCAGGGATTTGAACCCAGGAAAGACCCCAATTGCATAGTGGTTGCAAAACACCAACAAAACAGTCATAAAAACTTTACTTCTGAACAAAATCATTTTATTCGCTTAATCATTGATAACTCGCTCAAGTGATGTCTTTTGTGACATAATTCCATTGACACTTTTTCCAACCCTTTCCGAGCCGTGACAGGAACGTTGGCAAATGACATTATAGTCCAGTCAAATTAGTCCTCAAAATAGAGGTAAGGTTACAATAATTCCCATAGAGCTAAAAATTGGTATGAATGTTCAGAATACTATTATAAATGAATTGTGAAAAGTCCCCATCAATCCCCCTTGTGCAAATTTTTTTATTGATGGTGAAAGTTTGCAAAAATAGGTTTTTCGCGTTTTTCAGCTAAACGGTGAGTTTTACAGCAAAAATAGTTCAGACAAAAATTGTAGATCATCTGATTCTCTACAAAAAATGTATCCACACTTTTTTCATAATTATTGCCATTTCCGTGATATAGCGGTTGTAAGAATTGAAAAAAATATTTTATTCGTAATATGCACGTTAATGTACATACTTTTATATACATTTTTGAACCGTTATACGAGTAAACATATGAGTCCCTGTCTTTTTTTTTTTTTGTTTAGCCTGCGCTGTCCCACTCATGGGCAAAGGCCTCCCTCCACTCCTTCCATCTTTCGCGAGCCCGCGCGTCCTCCTTCCAGTTTTGAAGGAACCTATCCAGCTCGTCCCGCCATCTCCTACGTGGTCTGCCGCGACCCCGCCTCACTGTCTTATACATACAAAATACCAGACATCTGTAAAAATTCATGTGCAGTGTCGAAAAAATTAAACTCGAAAAAGTAGCATTGATACCGTGCACATGAATTTTTTTCTTACAACCGCTATATCACGGAAATGGCAATAATTATGAAAAAAAGTGTGGATACATTTTTTGTAGAGAATCGGATGATCTACAATTTTTGTCTGAACTATTTTTGCTGTAAAACTCACCGTTTAGCTGAAAAACGCGAAAAACCTATTTTTGCAAACTTTCACCATCAATAAAAAAAATTGCACAAGGGGGATTGATGGGGACTTTTCACAATTCATTTATAATAGTATTCTGAACATTCATACCAATTTTTAGCTCTATGGGAATTATTGTAACCTTCAAAGTCTTATTTGACTGGACTATTATGCCCGAGTGGAAGTATGAAAATAGAGGAAATGATGGCGGCTTTATCTGTTTATGTCTGTAGAAGATTTGAACAATGTAGGGAGGATAACACGAACATAAATGCGTATTTTTTTGTATGATTTTTTGAAGCGTAAACTTCTTTAGGCGCGTTGAGCTATTTTCGGTAGAGGAAAATCTTAATGGTACACGTCACCGACATGTTTATTTTAACAGTATATTTGGCGCTACGGTCAGCAAATAGTTTTAAGTTTTCACTTTTGACATCATCACGTCAACGCCGGCTGTCGCTGAAAACTAGCGCTGGGGCGTAAGTATAGGGGCTGAGCATTATGCTGAGCGATGGCCGTTTTGCCGATGTGACGCACGTTTTCCCCAACTGGTTGTTTTTGGTTTTGTGTTTTCTCTTTTTATGCGTCATGTTTACCGCAAACAATAGTAGATTGTTTGCCAAGGGAGCAAACAACTACTTTGAAGGCGAGAGTGTTTCTTTGAATCCAGAGCGGAGCGAAGGATTGTAGAGTAGAATTCTGAGCGCAGCGAGGGATTTAAAGTACGTCACTTGACTAAATGCATATACTTATATAAAATATATCACAATAAAAAATTTAATAAATTAGTTACTATTTGTTCTACTCTAGAAAACACAACCTCTTACAAGTTAATCTCGAAAGCAATACTTGACAAGACCCTTTACATCCTCATATAACTTTCTGTACGCGTATTACTACAACTTTGTAATTCTCATTTCACTCCAATAATACCCTGCATTATAATTATATTTTATAATAACCTCTTCTGCTCACTATGTAGGTACTTATTATGTAAAGCACCTGTGTACCCATATAATTTTGTATTAAACTATAATCCTACCAATTTACAGTGTCAGATTAATGCTGAAGTTCAAACTTGATTTTGGAACCGTTCCAGCTTGGCAGCATATTCGGCTATTTGGATACCGCGCCGATCTCGACTTTTTTATCGAACATTAGTTACAGCTCTAATCTAACTTTGTTTATTAGACTGCCAACTACAGCTTAAAAATCTTTATGTAACACTTTTCGAAAGTGGAATATGGAATATCGCGTGCATACGATATGCCGCCTTCAGGGACCTATACCAACTTAAATATTTGCCATAACGTACATTGCGAAACTCAAATAAGCTTAACTGGCAAGAATTCCACTAGGGAAATTTTCTGCAGCACTTACGGTGCTTTAATAAAATTGCTGATTTGATACGGTGAAGTAAATCATCATACTTCACTGTATCAAATCAGCAATTAAAACTCCTTAGCCCTTTGTAAATATCTCCTTTAGAAACGGCGAGCTACTCGAAAAACGGAATTCGCAATCATAAAATAGGCTGACGTTTTCATTGAATTGAAAATGAATAAACCCATCCGAATTATATCAAGTACGATCAGATAAGAATTTGTAGGAACGAATGACAATTTAAATAAGGGTCTTCCCTGGCTAGGCGGATTTCTAATCAGGATCTCGTTTGGATTATTGCTATGTGGTTTTAGTTGGAATCCTTACAGATAATTTGGGCCAAATATGCTCCAGCTGTGGCGGGTTTTTCAACCGAAATAAATGAAAGGTCGTGGAAATACAGCCATTACTTTATCCCGCGGTCCAATTTCCTTACACCTGCAAATAGCGCGTTCGATTCAAAAGATATTTTTTAATATTTCCGTGTCGGCACTGCGAGATGTATGGGCCTTTCATTCCTTTGAAAGCTTATTTACTTCGTGTTACCTCGTTGTAATATTCTGTGAAACTATCAAATGGGGACTGAGTATTTTGGAAATCTATAAACGACTGTGTTTTGCGGCAAATTGAAATTGTCATTGCGACATGTTGTGAATAAAACGCGGTATACTTCGTGTGTATAGCCCTCAGGTATATTTTGTCAAGTTAAATATTCCTTTTACGGCGGAAACGTGTGGTTATCATTTGTGTTTGTGTTCACTTTTTGTTATTACTTTTATGATTGTGATATGAAAAATGTGGTATTATGTGTAATGTTTTTTTTGGGTTCCGTACTTCGTACTTATTACTTTATGCTTTAACGTTCCATGGGGAATAGTAGATATGGAAATAAAATAATGTTGTAAACAGACTGTATCTAGGCCAAAAGTATACAAAATAAGGTTTAATACACATTAGAAGGTAGATATTCATCAGTATCATTATTTCAGCAGAAAGTCGGCCTCTGCTGGACGTAGGGCTCCAAGCACCGCCACTTCGACTGGTTCTGTGTGTTTCGTATCCAGCAAATTCCTGCAGCCTTCAACAGGTCATCAGTCCAGCCTTGCAACGCTACGTTTTCCGGTACGCGATCGCCACTCCAGAACCTTTCGGCCGCATCGGCCATTTGTTCTACGAGCAATAATATATGCTCTGCAGATTGCCACTTAAGTCTGGCAATTCTTCGGGCTATGTCGGTTACCTTGGTTCTCCTGCGGATCTCTTTATTTCTGATTCGATCACGTAGGGAAACTATAAGCCCTCTCCATTGCCCTTTGGGTGACTTTCAGCCTCCGATAATAAATAAATATCTATTCTAATAATAAAGGTGAAGAGTTTGTTTGTTTGAACGCCCTAAACTACCAGTCGGATTAGAAAAAAATATCTATTTATTAGAGGAAAATGGGGTAATAGGGATCAGCTGGCAATGGAGATCACCCACACATATACATAAATAAACATCGGAGAGTCTCGTAAAGGACCTCTGCACCCAGCCCTGTGCGTTAGGGTGTCCCGAAAATTTTTTTTTCGCTTTTCGCTACTCAAGCCCCCTCAAAAGTTGCATTATTAGTTTTAGACTACCGTAAAAATAATAAAAAAAACATAAAAAAATATCTTGAGGGTTCTACCGGCATTTTTTTTAATTTTTTTGGATTCAAGCATCTGAATCAGGATCTTAATCAGGATCTGAATCTGAATCTGAATCAGGATCAGAAACAGGATCAGAATCGGATCAGGATCAGAATCAGGATCCTGGATCTGAATCAGGATCTGAATCAGAATCAGAATCAGGATCAGAATCAGGATCTGAATCAGGATCTGAATTTGGATCTGAATCAGGATCTGAATCAGGATCAGAAACAGGATCAGAATCTGGATCTGAATCTGAATCTGAATCAAGATCTGAATCAGGATCTGAATCTGGATCTGAATCTGGATCTGAATCAGGATCTGAATCAGGATCAGAATCAAGATCTGAATCAGGATCTGAATCAGGATCTGAATCAGGATCTGAATCAGGATCTGAATCAGGATCAGGATCAGAATCAGGATCTGAATCAGGATCTGAATCAGGATCTGAATCAGGATCAGAAACAGGATCAGAATCTGGATCTGAATCTGGATCTGAATCAAGATCTGAATCAGGATCTGAATCTGGATCTGAATCTGGATCTGAATCAGGATCTGAATCAGGATCTGAATCAGGATCTGAATCAAGATCTGAATCAGGATCAGAATCAGGATCGGAATCAGGATCTGAATGTGGATCTGAATCTGGATCTCAATCTGGATCTCAATCTGGATCTCAATCTGGATCTGAATCTTTATCTGGATCAAGATCTGTATTAAGATCTGAATCAGGATCTGAATCAGGATCTGAATCAGGATCTGAATCAGGATCAGAAACAGGATCTGAATCTGGATCTGAATCTGGATCTGAATCAGGATCTGAATCAGGATCAGAATCAAGATCTGAATCAGGATCTGAATCAGGATCTGAATCAGGATCTGAATCAGGATCTGAATCAGGATCTGAATCAGGATCAGGATCAGAATCAGGATCTGAATCAGGATCTGAATCAGGATCTGAATCAGGATCTGAATCAGGATCAGAAACAGGATCAGAATCTGGATCTGAATCTGGATCTGAATCAAGATCTGAATCAGGATCTGAATCTGGATCTGAATCTGGATCTGAATCAGGATCTGAATCAGGATCTGAATCAGGATCTGAATCAAGATCTGAATCAGGATCAGAATCAGGATCGGAATCAGGATCTGAATGTGGATCTGAATCTGGATCTCAATCTGGATCTCAATCTGGATCTCAATCTGGATCTGAATCTGGATCTGGATCAAGATCTGTATTAAGATCTGAATCAGGATCTGAATCAGGATCTGAATCAGGATCTGAATCAGGATCAGAAACAGGATCAGAATCTGGATCTGAATCTGGATCTGAATCAGGATCTGAATCAGGATCTGAATCAGGATCAGAATCAGGATCGGAATCAGGATCGGAATCAGGATCTGAATCTGAATCTGAATCTGAATCAGGATCAGAAACAGGATCAGAATCTGTATCAGAATCAGGATCTGAATGTGGATCTGGATCTGAATCTGAATCAGAATCAGGTTCAGAATCAGAATCTGAATCAGGATCAGAATCAGGATTCCGAATCAGGATCTGAATCAAGGTCGGAATCAGGATCAGAATCAGAATCAGGATCTCAATCTGGATCTCAATCTGGATCTGAATCTGGATCTCAATCTGGATTTGAATCTGGATCTGAATCTGGATCTGAATCGGGATCTGAATCTGGATCTGAATCTGGATCTGAATCAGGATCTGAATGTGGATCTGGATCTGAATCTGAATCAGAATCAGGTTCAGAATCAGAATCTGAATCAGGATCAGAATCAGGATTCCGAATCAGGATCTGAATCAAGATCGGAATCAGGATCAGAATCAGAATCAGGATCTCAATCTGGATCTCAATCTGGATCTGAATCTGGATCTCAATCTGGATTTGAATCAGGATCTGAATCAGGATCTGAATCAGGGTCTGAATCAGGATCTGATTCAGGATCTGAATGAGGATCTGAATCAGGATCAGAATCAGGATCGGAATCAGGATCTGAATCAGGATCTGAATCTGAATCTGAATCAGGATCAGAAACAGGATCAGAATCTGGATCAGAATCAGGATCTGAATGTGGATCTGGATCTGAATCTGAATCAGAATCAGGTTCAGAATCAGAATCTGAATCAGGATCAGAATCAGGATTCCGAATCAGGATCTGAATCAAGATCGGAATCAGGATCAGAATCAGAATCAGGATCTCAATCTGGATCTGAATCTGGATCTCAATCTGGATCTGAATCTGGATCTGAATCTGGATCTGAATCGGGATCTGAATCTGGATCTGAATCAGGATCTGAATCAAGATCTGAATCAGGATCTGAATCAGGATCTGAATCAGGATCTGAATCAGGATCTGAATCAGGATCTGAATCAGGATCTGAAACAGGATCTGAATCAGGATCTGAATCAGGATCTGAATCAGGATCTGAATCAGGATCTGAATCAGGATCTGAATCTAGATCAGAATCAGGATCTGAATCAGGATCAGTATCAGGATCAGAATCAGGATCTGAATCAAGATCCCTATATGTACCCTATAGCTACCATTTACCGGGTAATAATATGTCTTTCATTGACTCGAATGTGCCCTGGCAGCTGATAGTATGTCATGCTCACTCAAATGTCTCGCTGACGGTGGCGTGTGTGTTAGATCATTTAGCTCCCTTCAAAATGGTTGAGCTAAATGGTGCTGATTTATGCGTCATGTTCGTGAACGGGCGCCGTCAGCTGGGGCTGGTCATCACTTAGCTGCCTCGGCTTATTTTTAATTAATTTATTTTTGGATTGTAGTTTGTTAAGTACTATTTGTTGTACTCTGGACGCTTTTAATACTTACGTTTTTATTATTCTTTTTACATCGTTCTCACATTATATAATTTTAAAATCAAAAGTAATGATGTAACTAATATTTTTGTAAAATATCATTTAAAAAGAGTGTCCATGGAGTTTCTTGCCCGTTCTTCTCCATAGGTACCTACGCTTTGGAATGGGCAACTAGCTTCAAATTTTCTGACTGACCGACTTCTTGACAATTCAAAAGTGCCTGTAAATGGTTTAATTGAAATAAATGCTTTGAGTTTGAGTTTGATCTGAATCAGGATCTGAATCAGGGTCTGAATCAGGATCTGAATCAGGATCAGAAACAGGATCAGAATCTGGATCTGAATCAGGATCAGAATCAGGACCGGTCGATTCTGTAAAAATCTCACCGTGAAAACTTAGGTGATGTGAGTTTGTTTTTGCTAGGAATTGACACTATTGACAGCTCACTCCACGCTCACTTCACCCAAGTTTTCACGGTGAGATAGTTACAGAATCGCACTGCTGAATCAGGATCTGAATCAGGATCTGAATCAGGATCAGAATCAGGATCAGAATCAGGATCTGAATCAGGATCTGAATCAGGATCTGAATCTGAATCTGAATCAGAACCGGAATCTGAATCTGGATCTGGATCTGGATCTGAATCTGGATCTGGATCAGAATCTGGATCAGAATCAGAATCTGGATCAGAATCTGGATCAGAATCATCAGGATGTTCTTTAGCATCGTTGTGATTTGAAAGTTTAAGACACGAAAAAGCGACAGTTTTTACATGTTGTTTTGTTGTTTTTTTAGAGACATGTAAATTCATAAGATTTAACATGTGAGAAAATGAGATAGGAAGCATTATACAGTGTTTTTGAAGGTTTCACTTCTACCACGTGTGAATTGCACACATGCTGTTTTTTTTTTTGTCTGTGTAAAATACCAATCAATCCAATCCAAATCCAATGCCAATCTCTTTGATTATACCTACGTAGTGCTATGAAAAAAAGAAAAACGCGGACTGACACAGTCAGTGGAAAGATGTGTAAAACTAGTGACGGAGTCTTCTCAAAGCGTCACGGACGTTACAGCTCGAGATGGTTTTATTAGGAACAGATTAAAATCTCGCTCAGAAATGCCTAATTTTGGTCACAAAAACCAGTTCCGTTTTTAAACTTGCCATTGATTATTTTGTCTTTCAACTATTTTAAACCTTGCATTAACTCATTGTTGTACCCTTAAATTTAATAAAAACCATTTAAATGTTATTTTGTATGATTTATAGTTTATATTAGGAACCCCTAAAAATAGCAAATTTGAAAAACTTCAAGGACTGGTAGAGGCCTCAAGATGCCGGATATCTAATTAAATTTTATAATAATCGTAATATATGTGTCAAAACGCAACTTTTGATACCTCTTGCGTAGCCGAAGCTCAATTTTTTTTTCCCCCATACCTGAACGGGACACCCTACTGTGCGTCTGTTACAAACGGCTCGCTTTAGATCCGCGCGCGCGTTTTCGAGTGACATTTTCCGTGTGTCGATTTTACGCCGCGCTGTTGTAAATTTTCGTAATAATAAAACAAGAGATACGGGGTCTGTTTTATTATTGTATTTTAATAAGACTTTTATATGTATTTTAGTCTGTCATTGAAAATAGTGATTTGCAACTTAAATTGTAATAATAATTTCTAGTTTATTTGATGTTTAACTTTTTTCTTATTCGTCATTTCCCACAGGATGATCACAATTAGCATCACCTCGGTGCAGTGGGGAGCAAACTGTTTTTTTTAACTTCTATAATTACCAAAGTGTGTACACAAAATGATTAAGTGATCTCAGTTGATATATGAATAAGTAAATTATGTAATTAGGCGGTTGCAATCAAGATTTTATTTTTAAATAAGCTTTTATTTGAATTCTCGCTTAAGTGGCTCCAGTTACCCCGTTTTCCCTTAACATCACGCTAAGACCCTTAGGAGTAAAAAGAAAAAAAGTTAGAACGAACGCTAAGTGAAAACGAAGTAATAGTGTGGGCGGACGATGGGATACGACGCAATGGGTCGGGGGCCGTAATTTCATGCAAATTAACTCGCGGGCAG
Source organism: Luperina testacea (assembly GCA_927399505.1). Lineage (NCBI taxonomy): Eukaryota > Metazoa > Arthropoda > Insecta > Lepidoptera > Noctuidae > Luperina > Luperina testacea. The sequence goes on along the minus strand of OV656768.1, from coordinate 6,063,809 downwards.
AAGCTAGTGATATGATATGGCGAAAACAGATAGCGCAATCCACGAAGACGCGCCCCACTCTTCTTACTAATTGCTAGTAGTTGTCGCTAGTTAATCCACGAAGACGCGCCCCACTTTTCTTACTAATCCCTAGTTAGTTGTCGCTAGTTAATCCACGAAGACGCGCCCCACTCTTCTTACTAATCCCTAGTAGTTGCCGCTAGTTAATCCACAAAGACGCGCCCCACTCTTCTTACTAACCCTTAGGTAGTTGTCGCTAGTTAATACACACTAATTACCCACTAATAAGTAATTACTGTGTATCGACAAAACTAAAACACTAGCGGAATGTTGCACACTTGTACCGTAAGGGATTAGGAAGAAAAGTAGGTGCGTCTTCCTGGGTTGCGATATCTATGTATGTATATTCAGGTTGTTGATATCATTATTAAGGAAATGTGAATACAAATCAAAACTAATAATGAATAGAAATAATGTATTGATAACGAAGCACTGTTTTCACACATTTTTAGTACTTTGAAACGACTCTTAACCCGTAGAAGTTATTGCTGAAATGTTATAGAACAGTTAACGATGTCATCAGAGAACTCATTTCGTTCACATTTATGTGTGCAAGATAAGTTTTAGTTTTAAAACTTGCTTTATTTTACTTTTATACCTGTACTTTAAAGTTTTTGAAAGATGCCATTAAAGTAGGAAATTAAATTCCCAAAATTTTTAAACTAGCATATGATTCCTACCTACTATTATTTTTGTAACTATTGCTGAAAACTACCTAAGTGAAAGTCTCACCGGTGCACTATGAATTTGATCATTTGTTCTGGTCTGATCCCCTGAACCCAGGGATCCCCTGCTAGTTATTCTTCTGTTTTAATCTCTGCCTTATCCACTTTTTGATACGTATCACGGAAACTATTACAGTTTACATGTTTTTTATTATTCGCACTATAGAATTTCTTTAATTTTTCAACTGGCTACCATTATTACAGATTCCAGTTGCAGCCCTGTGACAGGCAGAAAGACAGCGTTTTTTTTTTAACGTGAAGAAATGCTCATGCATACTGCACTACCACGGGGAGATAGTGCAGTTATGTGGGACTCTAACCCACTAAAACTCCACGGTGTCCTCCTCTGCCGCTTACGGCGGGAACACGGGCACGCGTCAGCACTCATCCGTGAACCCGCCGCGAGAAAGACAGCGTGGCGTAGGCTAAAGGGTGCGTCCACATCTGGCGAATGCGCGGCGAATGTGCAGCTCGCGCGCCGCATGCGAGTTGCACGCGCGCATTTTATGCTCTTGTATCGCTTCTGCGCCGCTCGCGCGCCAATCGCGCGCACTCTACGCGCCGTGCGTGCGCGGCTCGCGACTGGCGCATGAGCCACGCGCGCGGTTTGCGCGCTTCACCTACTTCCTCCCGCCATAAGCGCGCGAACTGCACGCGTGCAGATCGCGCACAGCACGCGCTCACTATACAAGCATTTCGTGAGTTGCGCTAAAGAACCGCACCAAACAACGGCAGTAACTGCACGCGTGCAGCGCGTGAGCAGGTCGCGAGCGGTTCGCGAGCTGTGCATTCGCCGCGCATTCGCCAGATGTGGACGCACCCTTAGATATTATGGTTGTCTATTCCCGTTAGTACCGTTAATGAAACATAGGAAAATGGTTTTTTGAATAGGAATACTACTTTTCTCAACCTGGGAATTGAACCCAGCAGGCGCACTTACGGCCACGAGACCAAATGTGCAGTTAAAACGACCAGTGTAGACGGGGCTTACATTTATAGGACGTTTATGAATAAGTGATCATAACTGTGCAACTAGTTCAGCGATGCTATGTGTCGCCTATCCACACATATTTCAGAAGAAAAGAGTTCACCTTCTTATATTGAACTAGTGACCCATTTAAACTTAAACGTTGATATTGAATAGGTACCTTAACTATGTACAGTCTAAAAACTATTGGCTGGTCAACAAAGGGGGGAGGGGTTATTTACCTCTATTCAGGAGCACGTAGGTCAGGGCTTTGAGTTAAAAGTGACCCAAGATAGTTCCTGAGGTGAAGTGACGGTGCTATTTGTAAGGGATCGTCTTTGTTCGAATTCCTACCTTAATGAATATCCTCCTCCTCCTCCTCCTCTCTCCTCTCTCTCTCTATCTCTCTTCCTCCTTCCTTTCTTTTTTCTTCCTTTAAATTGTAGTGTATTGTATTGTTTGTTGCCCTGCGCCTGATCTCTCGTCTCTCTCCGGTCGTGTCGGATTGCCATCCCATCGGACTATGAGAGTGAGGAAAGAGAGACAGCACCTTTATCTGCGCACATAATTGTGTACTATAATATCTCCCGCGCCGAAGGCTAGTCTCCGCTGTGGCCGAAATACGGTCTGGAGGACTATTAATATTATTTTTATTAAATGTTAGCATTTGAGTGAAAATTGTATATGCCTGTCATCTGCACACGTGGGAACCGAATGGCTGACTCAGCGAACGGTATTCGCGTTGCTGAATTTAAGTCCGAATAGAAATATATATATGTATATATATTCGTGTTATTTTTGCCATCGAAAGGTTAAGATGAAGTGAAGATTATTTAGTAATAAAAGATCGAAAAACTTATGACTACGATAATGAAGTGATGAAGTAGGTTCATTCAGCTGTTTTACATAACGGAGCTGTTTTGTAAAACAGCTGGCGGTTATGTAAAACAGCGGATTTGACAATCCATCTGCGATATATATTTCAGGTAAAATACTTTTGTTGACTACTTTTTTTACTATCTGATAGTTTTCGTAGACACTTCTAGATAAACACACATCTATGCGTTGACTAAAACCTAGCCCTCATAAACATAGTTGTAGGTAAAATAAAAGAGGAACAGCGGTGCTATTCTGTAAAAATATCACCGTGAAAAGGTAGGTGAAGTGAGCTTAACTTGGATTTTTATTTTACGGTGTTTAGTTTAGTTTGTGATCTTCCTGTATGAGTCGCAATAAATCCTTTTCTTTCTTTTCTTTCTCAAAGTGAGCTGTCATTAGTGTCAATCCTTAGCATTAAATGGAATGACAGCTCACTTCACCTAACTTCTCACGGTGAGATTCTAACAGAATCGCCCGGCTGGTAGCAAAACTATTCATACAAAGTACTAGACATTAACCTGGGTTTCTTCATAATACTACAAGATAGCAACCAGCTGACAAGATTCTATTTTCTCTTTTAGATAAAACCTATCTACATCTGTTAAATAAATTAGTGGAATCCATCGGTCAGGATAAGGAGGTCAAGGTTAATATGGAACGACGAAGTGTTTGCAAACTTTCTCAAACTTCACGACTTTGTTTCAGAGTTTCAAAGGTAATAATTTTTTATCTTCCCACTCGAGATAGGCTCTGGGACAAAGTCGCATTAAGCCGCGTTTATGTTGGTCGAGTTAGTAGGCTAGTATCTGGTAGGACAGTAGGCATAAAGGTTATAAATCAGTTTTGGTTACTTCATTTAATTATCTATTATAGTTTGAGTTGAAGGTAACTTATGTTACAGACAAAATTGAGAATAGAAACTAATGGTCCTAAAATAATCAAAAAAAGGAATTGAACTTTCTACAATACATATATGCGAATGCTAATTAATGAAATGACATTTTTAAATATGCAACACACTTGCATCAACGGTTTTTTTGAAGTAGTCCCAGCCTTTGTAAATTATGGTTTACGGCATGTATTCATACCTATCTTGTGCTCAAACCATTAAGACCAGAGGGGTTGCGTAAAAGCTCCTGCAAACAGGCGCGACGCGCGACGCGCGACGCGCGACGCGAATCGCGCGCGACACAAAGGCACCGCTCGTTGCGCGACTTGCGGTGCCTTTGTGTCGCGTGTCGTGTCGCGCCTGTTTGAAGGAGCCTTAACACACTAACAGTAAGAATGGCTTTCATTTTGACAGTTCATCAACATTCATTGCGTTATTTACGTTTTCGAGCAGACAATTTTTACGAACATATAAAGCAATGGATTAGCAAAATCCTTCCAAAAAATGCAGATTATGATTGATAAAGTGTTACGCAATTAGGGTGCAGGTTAGCAATGTTACTAGTATCTACTCGACCGTACACACTAGACCTTCTTACTCGACCAATGTAAACGTAGCTTAGGACTGCCGAAGTCATTTTGCCGCCAGTTCCCAATGATAACGGTAGCAGCCTGATTCCCAGTCTATTGGAAAAGGAATGAGAAATTTAATTGAGAACAAATGTTTATGCCTAACTTAATTACAATAATGCGTGGACTGCCTGGAATGTAATCTAAAGTAATTGTAGTGAATTTCTGTTAATATAATTAAGTGCCTTGGAAAACACGTTAAGCCGTTGATCCCGGCTGTCATTCATAGATCTTTGACAGTCGTTGTAGGTAGTCAGAAGCCCAAAAGTTTGACAACCAGTCTTACCAAGGGGTGGATTGGGAGGACTGGATTGGGGAGTTCAGCAGTCGCTCCATGTAAATTACTGGTATTCAGATGCATCCGGTTAGACTGAAAGCCGATCCCAACATTGACAAAGCGTCAGGCAGATTGATTTTTTGCTCCTGTTGATAAAAGTTGGTTGAAAAAATGTATTAAAATATTTGGGTTTATAAAAGCAGATTTCTAAAATAATTATTATGGCATTATAAATAAAAAAAAAATAATAAATAAATAAATAAATTATTATTATTAATAATAATAATAAAATATTATTATTAATAATAAATAATTATTATGGTATTATTAATAATTATTATTATGGAATTAAATCCGCCTCTGTACATTTATGTGCTTGAAGTATTAAATAAATAAATAAATAAATTATTAAATAAGTAATTAAATGCAGGGTGAAACTCACGAGCGGGTAGATGAGATTCATTGTTTTTCCGTCGAGTGGTTCCTACTTGTACTTACTACAATGCGGCCGACGAGAGAATGCGTTCTTGGCACCTGTCACTGTCAGTTTCATACAAAAGTAAAATGATTGGCGAATTTGATCTATATTAGTTACTAGAATTGTCGCAGTGACAAGTGTCAGGAAAGCATTCCCTCGACGGCCGGAATTTAGAGTGGGCACAACGACCACTAGACAACAAATGTCGAAACTATTATATTATGCCAAAAGACATCAACAAGAAAACAATAGCAATATCTATCACAAATTCATCTTAAACTGAGTTTAAATGGCGAGGTTTTTAAATTGTAAATAAATTGATTCTATAAACGATTATTTTCCATTTCCCCACAAAATGGCGGCGAAAAGAGGGGCGTTCTACGGTTTGAAAATTTTTAATGCCGTAAAGTAAAATGTATCAAGACTATTTATAAAAATTACATCTTATTATACCTACGTTTTAAGCAAATAATATATTTCCATTTCTATTTTAAAACATATTGAATTCAAAGACAAAGAGCACCCACTTTGCCCCCAATCTTTAGTGACGAATCAAGAATTCCTTTTATACAGAAACTTAGCTAATATATACATTTATAGAAGAAAGGTTTGCGTCATTGAGCCTCGTGGCTGTGCCCTTTTATAACCAAGACAAAATTGTTTATAATTAAAACTAGCTTCTGGCCATGGGTTTGCCCACATGGTTGTTGGCAAGAGAACGTGCTACAGGCACAAGTGTATGTTACTTCTAACAATATCAGCTATCTGCCAGTGAAAGTCCTGTCGAAATCGGTCCAGCCGTTTCGGAGATTAGCCGGATCAAACAGAGAGACAAAAAAGATTAAAAAATAATTTTTGTTCTAAGTACAGTCTATAATAAACTTAGTAAAAATCTGTTATTTTGTCACACATATTTCAATTTTACTTATTTGTAGGTATAGATAGATATTTATACGTTGTTGGTCTAACTGGTCGCTAGTCAGTACTCTTGAGCACAAGGGCCTGGGTGCAATTCTCGGGTCGGGCCAGATGAAGGGTTTTTCCATCTGAATTTTCCGGAGTCTGGATTCGTGCTCGGCAATTGGCTCGCCCCCTGTTGCATGGTGGCGAAATGTGAGCGTAGGTACTATAAATGATAAATGATTTTATTTTTGTAAGTAGGTTTGCACAAACACTTTTACACGTCAATCATATATTTTTTAAACTAGATGATGTCGGCGTTTCCTATCTGACTACTCTGAGAAGAAAGGCCGAAACAAACTCAGAGGTCTCTTTTAAAGTCCAGACATAATCTTGGTCAGGTTATATGAAGACCATGTAGGTCGATGTCTGAGATGGTCTATTGAGGAAAGAACCACACATATTGAGAGGATCTGTCCAGTCAGTGCGCGTATTTGTCAGAAATCGTGCAGCTCAACTCAAGACTTAAGGAGCTCAACGATTCGACGAACAATACCAAAGAAAGGACATTAAAGGTACTAGCCTAACTCTTCGATTACTTAACTCATCTACTCTCTTCTTCTGAGACGTTTTGTGGGGGTGATGAACGAGTGAAGTACTTTCCCTTCGCTTGTGCGTCGTCCACAAGAAGCGATCTCAGATAAACAAGTTCTAAATAATAATTCACTAACATTAATTATAAGAAATTTACTAATACCGTGGATTATTACGTTGTCCGAAATAAAGAATTTATCACACTAATATTATAAAGGCGAAAGTTTGTGAGTGTGTGTGTTTATATGTTTGTTACTTCTTCACACTCAAATAGCTGGACCAATTTTGATAAAATTTTGTTTGGAGGTAGTTGACACCATGGATTATAATATAGGCTACTTTTTATCCCAATATTCTTACGGAATTGACACTTATGCGAGTGAAACCGCGGGGTGCAGCTAGTCGTTAAATAAATTATTTATTTCGGACAACGTGAGATCCACTGTGTTAGTAAACTTCTTAAAAACTTGTTTATCTTGGCGTGATGCCTGTGTTAATAATAATTTATTAACACAGGCATCACGCCTGTATGTTATGTCAAAAAATAAAATATAATTGAATGTGCAAAAGAAGATTAAACAGACTATAAAAACATATTCGACTATTAACACTGGTAATTTTCCGTTCCATTTCACTTTCAACTGTGTTCAACTTTCAACTTTCGTAAGCACTGACACACATCAATCTTGTACATAACCAGTATAAGCTGACTTTTGATTGTACGAAATACCTATATAATGCGAGTTCAGCTAAAAGTGGAAATGTATAGCTTGATGAAAGAACTTGAAAATGTACAATGACGATGTTTTAGTTAGGCAAATAAATAAATGAAGGAACTGAACAAAGGTAAATAAAACTCCATATTTGTGTGCACTAAGCTACATTCATAACAAGGACTTTTATGTAAATGCTGTTATGCAGACCATTAGTCAAGGAAATTAATTAACTGTGACCATCTATGCATCTCATGTTGAATTTTCGCTTTAAAGGCTAAACTACTCACAGTAATATTTATGGTAATATTTATACTTCCATTTTAAAGGTCGTTCTCTGAATTTCCTAGAAACGACGCTTGACATTTACGAATATCATTTCTAATTAGATTATATGGCTTCTCGCAAAAATTTAAAATTTTCGACTTCAATAAAAATCCCAATGTGCTTTTCGACTTGACTCATTAAATGAAGCTCGAAATGTTTTTTGGTTGAGTTCTACAAGTATAATTTTAGTTTAGTCGGGGTTTCCTTGTATAAACTCGCGGCGGGGAATAAAATAGTACTTTTTGATCTTTAAGTACTGGTACAGTCAGCAATAACAATCGATTAACAGTTAATATTACATACCTACCTATCATCTAAATTCATAAAAAAACAATAGAGTAGAATTTTCTTTAGTAATCAAGACTCAAAAGATTGTTAGTAAAACTTACGACTAAGTTAGTAAGCACAGACAGTAAACAAAAACAATACAAGAAATAAAAGTAGTCCTAGTTTGAAATAAAGCCGCTTTTGGTGTCTCATTGTCGAACCGCTTAGATCTTTTTAACTACACAATGGCAAGTCCATTGTTTAGTTAAGAAGATTTAAACGGTGTAATGCGATTTTCACCATTACTTAGAGCATTTATTCCGAAAAGTTTATAAGTTACTTATGAGTTGTTATGTTGTTGTTGTCATTAGTATCCATCAAAGATATAGCTCAGAAATCTCATTGTTTCAATATAATTATCATCATTGTACTGATGCGAAGGAGGGGCGGGTCGCTAGTTAAGTATAAAAATAACAAATAATAATTAATTGACTTTAGTTTCTGACCGTATCTATTGAAGAAGTGAAAGACGTGTAGTCTGTGAAATCGGTGCTATTGTACATTATATTATGTATAATAACTGTGCTCAAACCCTTCAATTAAATTAAATCTGCTATAATACTTGTTTACCACATTTATGCAGGGGATTTATATTTATCACTTCAACCGTCTAGACGTCGTCGGAATGTATTTTATTTAGAGTAAAAGCTACATTGAAAAAGATTCCGAAATGTTCGACTTTATTAAGTATTTTAAGCCCTGATTTCTGAAAGCTAATTTAATTTATTCTGTTGTCTAATATAATGTCAATTTGTAAGATATTATTTTAATCATAGAAACGTTCACAGGTATGTGGAAAAGGTAAGTCAGTAGAATTATGATCGACTTTGTGATAGTGAATGAAAAATTAAAAATACAGCTAGAGCATATCGAGGTGTTAATGTAGGGACTGAACATTATCTGGTAATGTGTCGGATGAACGGTCTGTCCAGGCATTGGCGTCACTGAGTTCGAGTTCCTGTGACTGCTCTAGAAAGAATAAAAGTAGAAAATGCAATGGTCGCAGCATAATGCTGAGCGATAGCCATTTTGCGTGGATGTGATGCATGTTTCGCCCAACCTTTTCTTATTTTTTTTTTGTGGTTATGTTCTTTTTTGCGTCATGTTTACCGCAAATAAACGTATTTTCTTACTTTTGTTTCTTTCTTTCTATAGCGGAAGGCTCACTCTCGTACATAAAATATTGATTGGGACCAAATGTTAGTCACATTATTAATTTCAGATTTTCCGGACATGGAACCTTCTTATTTTCAAAAAACTTTCATAGATTACTTACCACATAGATTTTACTCTTTGATACTCACAAAAATATTGTATTCTTCCACTTTGTCTTGAGCAGGTTCTGTATTATAGTGGACCTAACTGCCCAAATTGCGCTGGTCTTCATAAGTATCGTCACTTGGAAGATAGAGACTTTTGACTATAGGTAGAATATAATACTCTATAAATATCTATCAATTCTATCAATTTATGTGGCATCAATTCTATCTATCAATTTATATGGTGTTCATAATAATACTTATTATGAACACCATATAAATTGCAAATACAGGAAAGAAAATTAACCAGTGCGCAAACTGTAACCACGATTACAGTACATGATTCTGAAAACCCCTGTGTTCAAATTTTTTATCTGTTATAAAAAAAAAGTACTTCTTTTTTAAATTTTGACCGCGTAGGTAACTTTTCTAGGAAACAGCTGTTTTTTAACTTGATTAACTACGAAAAATTTCGCAAGGCGTCTAGAAACATGTGCTGAATTCATTTGACAGTTTGCGCACTGGTTAAAAAAATTCCCGTATAAATGTAGAAATTTTACAAAGGATGCGGTCTTATCGCTAAGAACGATCTTTTAAAGTCAATCTAGGATAGATCTAGAGCGATTTTTTCGCGGAAGAAGGTCATATAGAATACATATACAACATGCGCGTGCATGTGCGTTTTTGTTTGTGCAGAATAAACAAATTTTCTTTCTTTTCTTTCTTTCTTTCATACACACACAATGGACAAACATACCTAAACAACATACAGAGATTTGGTGTTACAGTGCAGACAACTTGAACCCATGTCACGCCACGTACCTACTCAAACTTAAAATGAGTTCTGAAACCGAATTGTATACAAAGCTCAGGTTTCATTGCGAGGACTATATTGACGTGTTGTCAACGTCTCTCCTCAGGTAAACTCAAATATATTGCCTTTGAAAATTACTTTGTCTAACATCATGTCTTTTTGGGAAACTATGAGTGATTCTATGCAGTCATCATCATCTCATCATCTGCCTAGCCTTTTCCCGACTATCTTGGGGTCGGCTTCCAGTCTAACCGGATGCAGCTGAGTACCAGTATTTTAGATGGAGCGACTTCCTATCTGACCTCCACAATCCAACTACTGGTTAATACGAAACCCCTTGGTAAGACTGGTTGTCAGACTTTCGGGCTTCTGAAGACCCGTAACGACTGCCAAAGATCCATGAATGACAGCCGGGACCAACGGTTTAACGTGCTTTCCGAGGCACGGAGAGGTCTTGGGATGTAAAGATGGTCACCCATCAACGGACCAATCACGGCAAGCGTAGCTTAACGTGATCGATCGACCCGAACGGCTGTTAATACTTAGCCATAAGCCCCATTGATTATATGCAGTATTTTTGTCAATATACAGGGTTGCAGGGACATCGACGCGCAAACTGTAATCATTAAAGCCGGGCCTGCGGGCGGAGAGTAATAGGTAGCTCACCGTCCGATCAGGACCAGGCCCGTGCCGGACGGCGCCTACGTGTTCCACGCGCGCCTCAATAAAGAGATGTCAGCGTCATACGAAGGGGCCCAGCCTGCCGGGTCAGCGGGATTGTTCGAAAGGGTTACCGCTGGCCCGGAACATAAAGGGCGAAGGAAGGAACACGGTTGGGTTTTAGTCAGTAAGAGTCTGACACTCCCTTCCGCTCCACCCAGAGCGGCAGGGGTCAATTGATGATTTCCCATCCAGAACGAAAAAAAAAGCACATGATTCTAGACCTAACGTAGAAATATTTCGTTGGTTACAAAAAAAGAAATCTGCTATTTCATAGAACAATGCAATACCTACGCGGTCTAAACGTATGGAATAGCAATTTTTTTGTTATATAACTGAGGAAAATTTTGACGATTCAGAATGTTTTGAATTCATAGTAACAGGTTGCGCTTCGATGTTCTTACCGGCCTGTATTATTAGGTATGTAACTGAAGACCTAAGCGAGATACTACAAAACATAGGAAATTGTGAAATGATTTTTATTTCTTTCATTCCAGACGTTACGCCCAACACCCGAGGCCGTTTCGCCATCACAGCCAACCTCTTTTTTTTCCGTCTGTAGCTGCAAAATTAACTGTTATCGGAAATAGGGTGTTTATAAATAAAACTCGCACAGCACGGGTAGAAATATTTATTACAACAGAATGAAGACTATACACAACCTAATAATTACAATATACACGATATCTTTAACAGGAATACATTTTGTACAATTAATATTAATATTTCAACGATGAAAATCTATGAATTTGATCTTAAACATTTTATGTTAACATTATAAATACAGGCCAATTGAAATGTTTAACTTGTAAGAACAATGCAATAAATTGTGGTTTATGCTTGCTGAGGTTTTAATGAATTAAGCCTATTTGAAACGTAACAATTTTCAGAAAGTTCCATCTCTCTTCATACTTTTGATAAATACAGGTTTATATAATGTGCCCTGATTATGAACATTGAGTTTCTGTTCATTTGGTGATATCATTGACATGATAATATGTGAGTGTACTACCGGCTTAAATAAAATTAGCTTGCGAAACTCCGCAGACGTGATGGTATCAATATTAAACCATGATAAAATAAAAAACAACAACACTACCAGCGGTCGTTGACCCCTAAAAAACCAATATCAAATCTTTTTTATTTCAATTTTATTGTGTTTAGACATTGATACTAGTATCTGCTATCATCTGCGGAGTTTAGCTAGGTAATTTAATTTGACCCTTCGGGGCACACAGGCATGATGTTATGTTCTCATTGCCATGCATAGAAAGCCTGTTTTCTAATATCAATAGCGAAGGATGTGAAAAAGCACATTAAAACACTGACCGATACAACATGTAATGGTGCAAGGTCACATTTCTATATGCAAGAAAACTTCTGCAAGAAACAGACAAACTGTCTTATAATTACCTTGTCAGCATTAACTTGCTACGCAATTTACACTTAGGAACAACTTGCTTTGGGACAGGTGCTCTCATATTTCTTGCAAAAACTTTGTCTGTAGTGAATATATGGCCTAAAAACAGCAAAATATCTTTTAATTGGCGACCCACAGCTACATTAATTATTTCACTAAAAAGAAAATATTATATCATTCTGTGCTGTTTATTCTGCAACTAATTCCAACACAACATGTTGCAAGTCTAGACCCTTTGAATGCACAAGGGTAACGGACAGAAGCCCTCGGGGCACCCAGCACAATAACCCACCACCTCGGGTATCCTAAACAGATGTTATTAATATACCAAGAGATGTAATCAACTTCTGGAGGGAGGTGGGCTGGTTGGAATAACCATCGACGGCCGAAATGGCCCACGCACAATGATCCATCTGAAGGACTAAGTTTGGAAACCAAACCCTCTAACATGGAAAACATGTACCCTCCATTTTATAAATAACACAGAAAGGCAGGCAGTATAGACAACAAAAAATTGTACAACATAAGAATAATATATAAAATAAAAACAACACACTCGCGGAACCTACATTCTCCAAAAAAATTTAAAGTAGGTAAGAGTAAGGCGACCTCAGCAATAGGAAAATATAAATTCAGTTCACTGTACTCACAGGATATTTTATTTTAATAAATATTCACTGCCATTTCGTCTGGCTCATTTGCGTTAGAATCACGTATAATTAAAGGATGAAATGGGCTATAATCTTGATAAAGATGGTATAATCATTACGCGGGATCAAACTTAAATTAGCCTTGGAATGCTTTTGTGCGAGTCGTCTAATTATAATGTTGTGTTGGTTGCACTGTGGGGGAAGAAATTTCTTAGTATTATAGATAATCGTCCTTTCTACACTTACCTGTTTCGTTTGCATGCTAAAATGTGGGCCTAGCACGAAAGCGTGCAGTAAACGTAACGCAAATTCGAAAATTGTAAATACTTGCTCATCATCAGCATTTCAGCCGAAAGACGTCTATGGTGGTACATACCCCTTCCCCAAGCACCGTCATTTCGACCAGTTCTATGCTTCTCGCATCCAGCGGATTCTTGCGGTCTTCCGATGACCTGATCATCGGCCCACCTTGTGGGAGGTCTTCCAATGCTACGACAATACCTACTCGTTCGCACATAATATTTACTTAGTTTTAACTCTTTATTCACACCTACGGTATCCCGATTGTCATTAAAAGATCGCTTTTAGCGTTAAGACCGCCCATTGTTTCACCCCTTGTAAAATTTCTACATTTATATCTGTAATATTTATGGTGTAGGTATGTACATTCTATTCTTTCTATTCTGCGGGCGATATTTATTGTGTTTGTTGTACAAATTTAAACCAAAATGCCATGCGATAGTTGTATTTTCTACTAAAAATTCGTTCCTATTAACGTAAAGCTTACGTCACGCATTGTTACGAATAGGTACATTCAGGTACAATATCTTTTCTTATTTTTGCGTCCGATAAGATACTGAACTTTCAACTGTCTCTTAAAAACACTTTCACGAAGTACCTAGGTATGCTTTATATTCGTTTCGTAATAATTATTGTCAACAGATATAATTATTACGTGATCGAGTTGATACGAAATCGATATTAATTATTTGTTCATGTTACGTAGCAATTAAACGTGACAAAATGGCGGACAGGTAGGTATGCCACGGACCTTCAAAGATCTTTTAGAATGCCCAGTGTTTCATTATCAGTCAGTGTAGCATTCAATGCCAATAAAAACAGATTTAAAAATTGTAGCAAAGAGAATAGGATCACTTTAGTGCTAAACGGACAACGCTCAGCTTAATTCTATGGCATACAGCGCTCCAGCGCAGCGATGATTTCAGCGAAAGGCTGCATTGACATAATGCCGTCAACTGGTACAGTATTGTTTTATGTATATTGCTTGACCCAAAAGAGCCTATTAATTTGTGTTTGTTGGTTATGCAAGTCATTTCTTACAGACAGATACGCACTACCTTGTGAAGGCCGCAGAAATCCGCTGGCTGCGAGAAGCACAGGATCGGTCGATGTGGCGACGCTTGGGGAGGTCTATGTCCAGTAGTGGGCGTCTTTTGACTGAAATGATGATGATGATAATGGTGACACACTACAGGCAATGACTTAAAGACTTAACCCACTAAATGATGCATGGTACAACAATGATAAAACAAATGAAAAACAGAATAAATGTAACGTGTGCATTCTTCCCTATCGAACAACAATTTTTATCCAATCAAATTCGAATATTTTAAATTGTTAATCTAAAACAAAACAAAAATAATGCCAGCATTCCTGAACTCGATCAGCAATAAAAGGTCTATTTACATGAAATCCAGCTTAAATTGAGAGCAAATTCTCGTTTTCGCTCTAAAAATATATATCCCTACCTAATAGAGTAACCCTTGCTAAAAATTCCCGAAAGCTAGATAATTTTAAGCGTCCCGGCTTACGAAGCTTACATTCGGAATGTTTCCCGAATGACACATCGTGTGAATCCCTTAGGGAGTCTCCTTTAACGAGATGATTTTTTTTTTGCCTGTACACTCTATAAAACGTAACACCCTTGACAAAAAAAAAACATTGTATTTTTTTAATTGAAGCGTGTGGCAGAAGTCCTATGCAATTACTGGCTGACAATTATTTTTATTATTATATATAATTATTGACACACATGGACGTGTCGTTGGTAAGGTGTCGTACTTTATATAATTAGCTACGCCCTTCGAAATCAAAGTTGAATAATGTTTTGTAAAACTTGTGGACATAAAATATCGGTAGGTGGAAGAATATTTATCATTAATTGTTTTTTTATTATCAAACAAAACGCAAAAAGCTTTTAGATAAATAAAATACTCGAAGTTATAAGTTTTCACTGTAACTTAGGTTAATTTTCTATAATCTGATCAGACTTTTAAAAGCTGATGAAAAGTGTAGCATTTTTAAAAGCAAAATTAATAAGGTTAATGGATTGTAAGTATTCACTAATGCCATGTACACAAAAACACACAATACAAAAAAACAGCATAACTTTTCAATTAATGAATTAATTAAACCACATGATTACTGCGTCCAAGAAGTGGGGCATCCACCGCACGCTTTAAAAATATAAAATGGCGACTACAACACCTACATCCAGAACAATAAATATAAATCTGTACACGAGAAATACACTAATTAACGTCTAATATCACAAATATCTTTGTCTCATACTTAAAATTAACACAACAGCATGAATAAAACTAACATTAAGCACGGAGAAATTTTCTCGACATTCGAGAAAGCCTTGAGTCTGATTTCATTTTGTACAGGGTGTCCGTATTCCTCAGTCTGCATCAGCTCTTTGGGGCACGGGAGAGTTTCTAAGGGAATTTCGGTCAGTTTGGTTGCTTTTTTCGTGAATTTTCTCTCAGCGTAGTCCTCGTTTTTATCGTAATAGTCATAAGTGTCGTCGGGTACGGCGTTATCTTTGACGTTTTCGTTATCTTCCTGGTCGTTCAAGTGTCTGTCGGGGGTAAGTTCGGTGACACATGATACTTTCTCGAGGGCGTTCCTGAGCGTGTTGTCACGTGTCTCGTTGCGTAACGCGTAGATCCAGGAGAGGCGGCAATTACAGCTGAGTGGGTTACCTGTAAACAAAGAGCCTGTTAAAGTGTTTGTTTTACGAACAGGTTTATTTTCTCATACGATATTTACGGCAATTTGAATATAAAAGGGCTCATTTGTCTCTAAATAGAGTCGATTGTCATTAGCTCGTTCTAAAAGGATGTGTTATCGTTAATCGGCAAACATACTTGAAGATTGCGAGTAGGTACACTTTTAGGGGATTGCCATAATGTATGGCATGTTTAAAGTACATTATAGCATCACATAAACTTTTATAGATTTATTAAAAGGCCGGGACTAATAATCGTTAAGTAAGTATTAGTAATATTAGGTACCTATTGTGTAATATATGCATGATGTCGAAATTTCCCTTAGCTATAATTATAGTAATTTATTAAGAGTATTACGTTAGGCTAATTATGTAATTATTTAGAAAACACATTATATGCCACTATTGTTAACGTTATAAACATCAAAATCTATTATTCATTTTCAACTTTTTATTTTGTTATAAACACCTTAAAAAATCATCATGGTGGTGGACCATGATGATTTTTAAGGTGTTTATAACAAAGGGCAATTACCGTACTATTTAAAACGTTCGCATTCTAATCGTAGTCTGAATCTATCAAAATACCCATACAGACATGTACATCAAGCTACTACAGTCTGTCAAATTTCTTTAATAGATCTTCAACTTTATCGCTAAAGCATAAGGTTCAAAGTTGGTTGGAAAAACTTGACAATTTCGGGTAGCTTGATGTGTTGGCGTCTGGTACATCTAATTTTCCTACATTTTTCACAATGATGAGCTCATCATTGTCAAAAATGTAGGAAAATTGTGAAAATGTAACAACTAATTATTGTCGCAATTGCAATCATCTGATTGCAATTGCGACAATAATTAGTTGTTATTATAATCTTCTTACCGTCCATTTAAGGTATCTGTATCTACCTACTTGAATGTTTAATCAAATTGTTGATACCAAATATTTAAGACATTGTTTAAGGCGAGCGCTAATCCTGCCAACAAACTGTCACGCAGTTTGTCAGGTTTATGATATGTTTACATACATTTATTATTATTAGATTATATTTTGAACGTTTATATATACGGGAATTGGCCTTCAGATTTCAGGATGACGAAAAATTCTAGATGTGCCAGAATGAAAAGTCTACCTGTCTAGCTTTACCTATGTATTTCACCTTACCATACGCTATACTAATTTGTGTGTGTATGTATGTTTATCAAAATAACCTTATTATACTAGCTTTAGCTGTGAAAGCGTATGAAAAACAGTAGTTTTTGCTTTCATAAGAATTTATACCGTGTGGAACTAAATAAGAAAGGGTCACAATTTCATGACTCACATTATTTTAATTTCATAAAATGAAGGGGTTTTCTTATCATTTTAATTAATTTAATTAATACGGTTTTCTAACAAAAGGCTACCCAACTCTGCCCGTGGTGTAAGACGAAACACTAAATCAGTGCAGCACTCATCCGTAAATTGACAGAAACCTAAAATAAATTTAGTTCTCTATGTGTTAAGGCACACCAAACCGCCCGCCGCCGCCGGTTTTGCGATAATCGTGTTGTTTTGCCGGCCGGCACCAAAACCGGCGGGCGGGTTTGGTGTGTAGAGGCCTTTAGGGTGGCAAAGGTCGTAGGTACGGAAGTTAACCACGTTGTACGTAGAAAATGGAGGGACCCAGTTCCATTCAGTAAAGGAAACCGAGGCAATGGGTCGAGAAAATGTTATGATGAAGTACACGCCGTCAATGAGTTAGGTGTGCAGGTTGTAAAATGGATTTCTGCACTGCAAAGGCAAGTGGAATTTTGGGGGATTGATTTGGTCATCTACCTAACTTTAAATTCATGTAATATCAGGACTGAAATCTTTTCCATACTGAATTAATATTAATAATAAATTTATTTCAGACAACATAATTGTGTTAGTAAGTACTTAAGAACTAAGTTAGTAAAGAACAAAAAGATAAAACAAACGAAATTAAATAGACATGCGGAGTGCAATCCAGTGTCTAAGAAAAGGACCGTCTGAACGGTCCGCTATTACTTTCAGAATGCTGTCGGAGCTTGCTCGTTTTTAAAGATATTATGACAATTTACACTGAAAGAAATAAGCAGTAAATAAAAATGAAAAAACATTGATCTGAACTGCTTTAAACAATTCCATATGAGCCTAACGTTCAAAACAGTATTTTTTACTGATCTGAAAACAGTTAAAAGCTTGAGGTAAAATGTTACCGTCATTACAGGAAACTTTAATGTTAGAAGTAGCTAAAAGGTCACAAAATTAACTGTTTTATTCATTTGGTGATATCGTTCAAACCATTGAAATTTACTTACATTACAGTACAGGACAGGTGGTTTTCCTTTTTTTGTTGTTTTTTTTTTTCAGTAAATAGTATGTTCAATTGATCATTAAAATTTAATAGTAACTGTTTTGTCTTTTATTGTTTTGCAAACATTTCTTCTTAGTGTATAAAGTCAGTAATATCAGTGTAAGTGTGATTTTAGGCCGTGAAATTATAAAGCAGCCGGTCGATTCTGTTAAAATCTCACCGTGAAAACTTAGGTGAAGTGAGTTTGTTTTTGCTAGGAATTGACACTATTGACAACTCACTCCACGCTCACTTCACCTAAGTTTTCACGGTGAGATTTTTACAGAATGGCATCGCTGTATTTATTCACGTTATGTTTGGAAATCAAACAAGTGAGCATCGCAAGAGTAATCAAACTAACAAAAAATCATTCAAAAGTATCTTTGACACGAGAGCAATCTTAACTACATGTTCATACACACGAGTGTGGCACGCGTCAACGGTAAAGTCAATTGCAACCGTCAACACGCGTCGATGCCCGCCCTCGTCGTGCCGCCCGTGTGCTCAAATACGGTGCTCAAATACACCAGCAGCGGCTGGTTGTTGACGTGTGCAGAGTTGCCTCTGCAGTTGACCGATCTTCGACTTCAAAGAATCTTAAATTCATTCATTCACTGACAGACATCGCACAGCTTAACGTTAAATATAAAAGTTCGAATGGAAGTTCGCCATTTTTCCCGATGAGAAAATACCATCGGGCACAGCTTGTATTCTTAAGCATACTAATATTATAAATTCGAAAGTAACTCTGTCTGTCTGTCTGTATGTTACATTTTGACGCCTAAACTACTAAACTGATTTCGATAAAATTTGGCAGAGAGATAGATTGCATCCCGGGAAAGGACATGGGATAGTTTTTATTGACATACCTTGCGGGTGAAGCCGCGGGCGGAAGCTAGTAAATTATATAGTTGGTGACCTTAAGATACGCAATATAAAAACATATTATCAACAATTTTTATCAATATATCGTGGGTTAGCTTCATAAATCTCATTAGCCGACAGTATCTACCTCAATTGATAACAAAAGTCCATGTTACTGTTACATAACACGTTGCAGTGTTTCACATACGATGCTACACGAGCTTGTAACAATCAAGTTAAGTTACGAGACAGAGCCTTGGGCTATCCGTTGCAAGTTACGACCTCAAGTGACTTTTAAAGTCACTGACATAAGGTTTGAATTACAATGATTGAAATGCAACAGCTTATACTAGTCTAGATAAAGCTCAGTACTGATGGCAGGAAAATATTATATGGCTACGTTGTCGTTTGAAATTGGTATGTCAATGTACTTCTTCTGTCTTGTGTCAACGTGTGAAATAGTGTCTTGAATTGGCTTTTAACATTGACTTATATATTACTACTTTTGAAATCATTGGATTTTAACCTTTTGGTTGCTAAGCCAAAAATATATAGTGCCCGCCCAATGTTAATAGAATTAATTAGGTTCTACGGTTTCTCAGAGGCTTTTATTTTATAAAATATGTACAATTTACTTACAAATTATTTTTATTTCACAAAAAAAAAAAACACCGTTGCTCGTCTTGTGTGACGTCTCATTTTATTATTACGTACTTGGAAAGGTAATTTAATTTTTTTCAGCAGCGGTTAAAAAGTTTGATAATTTATTTTCTATGGTTATCGTGATTGGTAAAACTTTATCATCAAAGCCTTAAGGCTCCTTCAAACAGGCGCGATACGACACGCGACACAAAGGCACCGCAAGTCGCGCAACGAGACCGCTCGTCGCCTTTGTGTCGCGCGCGATTATATCGCGTGTCGCGCCTGTTTGTAGGAGCCTTTACTCAAATTGAAAGCGTTTATTTCAATTGAACCATTTACAGGCACTTTTGAATTGTCAAAGGAGTCGATCAGTCAGAAAGATGAAGCTAGTTGGCCGTTCCAAAGCGTAGTAGGTTTGAAAGAAACAAAGAAAGAAAGAATTCTTTCTTTCTTTGCTTCTTTTAAACCTTCTTTCGAACCTACTCTTAGTCTGTGCTAAATAAATGTATTTTAAAATACATTTATTTAGCACAGACTAAGAGACAGGTTTCTATGTAGATAGCGGGTAAGAAACTCTAAGAACGCCGTTTTAAATTCTACAGTTCCATAATATTAGTAACATCATTAATGTTGAATCTATAATGAAGCTGATGAGTTAGTTTGTTTATTTGAACTTCTGGTGGGATTTGAAAAATCCTTTTAGCATTTGAGAGCCCAATTATTGGGGAAGATTATAGTCTATTTAAGAACACGCAACTTAGGAGGTGAGCAAAAAGAAAAAAACGCTACAGTGAAGTAACCGCGCGATCCGATGGGGAAGGATGAACAAGAAGTTTCACGCGAACGAAGCCGCGGGCAGAAACTAGTCTACAATATTTGAGAAAGATGTAAAAAAGATGACGTGTACTTTATGTCTGTTGCGACCCCAATTAATATCGCAGACCGGCCACCGACACCATGCTGGCCATTTAGCCACCCCTTTCCGCCTTGTGAAAACGCGGCATAACTTCAAGGCCTGGGCTCTCAGCCACGTAAACCTTTACGACGCAGTTTTGTAGTGCTAAAATTTTATTTGAGTAATTAGGGTACTATAGAAGGCGTTGTAGCCAATTTGTAACATAATATCTTGGCTATAAGGCCATAGTAATATTAGATGAGCCTGTTCATTCCAAAGAAGATTATTCTGATAGTAATTTTTAAGCGATTATGAAAACTGTTGAGGTTATAATAGCAATTTTAATGTTAATTGCTTATGATCTGAGCAGTGGCGACCCAGTGGTAACAGCCGACTTACGAGTTCTAATACCGTGGTCCGTGGTCGTGGGTTCTAATAGGTACTTTATTTTGTGTAAATTATTTTATACTGCACTCAAAACGGTAAAGGAAAACATCGTGCGGAAACCGGAATGTCCTAGCACCAAAAATTCGAAGACATATTGTGACATCTATCAACCCGCACTGGGTCCGCGTGGTGGATTATGGCCCGCTCCATCTCCCCGAGAGGCCGCCTGTGTCCCAGTAGTGGGCAAATTGGCTGATTATGTTGTTGTATTCCAAACAATATTAATCTGAAAGTAATGTTAAAGCGATTATAAAATGAAAACAGTTTGTTGAGGTATAATAACAATTTTAATGTTAATTGCTTATGGTTAGGTTCTTTAATTTACCTTTTGGCTCGGGAAGGCCGTTTTGTAATTGTTAATTTCGGCCGTGGTAACAGGGAAGGTAATTCAAATATTTGGCTCTGGATGTCGTTATAATTACGAGCCGTTTGTTTTAGCCAATGAATGGATTATTTCACGGAAATTTATATAAAGCTTAGTTTGTTTGTTGTGTTTTAATGGAAACTTATTATATTACGGTTATTGTGTTTACCGTTGTAATTGTTCCAATCGTTACTTAATAAGGTAGATACAGCTGTTAACAATGGAGATAGGTACTTTATTTTAAGTTTCATAATTTTATATTACTAACCAGGCCTTTTGTTCTGTGAGTGTTAAATACGCAACGAATAGGATTAATCTGTATAGTCTAATGGTATGTAGGTACTCATTATACGTCATGGGCCAAATCGACCCTCGTCATAGTACCTATTCTGTGACATCGTGTGGGTTCCAGAAAACGTCAGACGACATCGAATTAGACCCAGGAGAAGATAGTGGGACGAGCTTGAGACAGGATTGGTCCACACTAGTTCAAGACAGAGAGGAGTGGAAAAGAGGAATGGAGACCTGCAATGGGACAAAATAGGCTAAAAGGAAAAAGAAAATACGCATCACATTTATCGTTTGCCTTGTAAACTGTGGGTGTGCAATAGGTACAGACGCCAGCACATCAAGTTACTACAATCTGTCAAATTTCTTTAATAGATTTTCAACTTTATCGCTTAAGCATAAGGTTCAAAGTTGATTGGGAAAATTTGACAGTTTCGGGTAGCTTGATGTGCTGGCGTCTGTACATGTCTGTCTAACCCTTCGGGTCATACAGACGTGATTATATGTTATGTAATTTGTACCATTAACAGTTTTTGTAACTGCTGATGTGATCTACATCTATCATTATGACTGCTTAATTTTTGTAAGTTCCTTACTAAAACTCTTAGACGTCAATTTTATTCCACGGATAAAATTATCTGACTTTGGTAAAATCGACCGATCCACCGATGGTCGGGCGACCTATCAATGGTTTGGTTTGGTTGGTTGGTTTGGTGGTTGTCTTTGGTGGTTGGGGCTGATTTTACCAAAGTCAGATAATTTTATCCATGGAATAAAATTGACTTCTGACAGTTTTAGTAAGGAAAAACTTTAAAAAATTTGCTTCATTATAAGACTTATTCTAGGTAAAAAACGTTTGGCCAAAGTCGCCCTTAATGGTACAATGATATATTTATACCGTTTATTCCAAGTGAACGTGTTTGCACGCCCATTATATAATTTGTTTTTTCGAAACTAAAACTGTTGAGGTTATAATAGCAATTTTAATGTTAATTGCTTATGATCTGAGCAGTGGCGACCCAGTGGTAACAGCCGACTTACGAGTTCTAATACCGTGGTCCGTGGTCGTGGGTTCTAATAGGTACTTTATTTTGTGTAAATTATTTTATACTGCACTCAAAACGGTAAAGGAAAACATCGTGCGGAAACCGGAATGTCCTAGCACCAAAAATTCGAAGACATATTGTGACATCTATCAACCCGCACTGGGTCCGCGTGGTGGATTATGGCCCGCTCCATCTCCCCGAGAGGCCGCCTGTGTCCCAGTAGTGGGCAAATTGGCTGATTATGTTGTTGTATTCCAAACAATATTAATCTGAAAGTAATGTTAAAGCGATTATAAAATGAAAACAGTTTGTTGAGGTATAATAACAATTTTAATGTTAATTGCTTATGGTTAGGTTCTTTAATTTACCTTTTGGCTCGGGAAGGCCGTTTTGTAATTGTTAATTTCGGCCGTGGTAACAGGGAAGGTAATTCAAATATTTGGCTCTGGATGTCGTTATAATTACGAGCCGTTTGTTTTAGCCAATGAATGGATTATTTCACGGAAATTTATATAAAGCTTAGTTTGTTTGTTGTGTTTTAATGGAAACTTATTATATTACGGTTATTGTGTTTACCGTTGTAATTGTTCCAATCGTTACTTAATAAGGTAGATACAGCTGTTAACAATGGAGATAGGTACTTTATTTTAAGTTTCATAATTTTATATTACTAACCAGGCCTTTTGTTCTGTGAGTGTTAAATACGCAACGAATAGGATTAATCTGTATAGTCTAATGGTATGTAGGTACTCATTATACGTCATGGGCCAAATCGACCCTCGTCATAGTACCTATTCTGTGACATCGTGTGGGTTCCAGAAAACGTCAGACGACATCGAATTAGACCCAGGAGAAGATAGTGGGACGAGCTTGAGACAGGATTGGTCCACACTAGTTCAAGACAGAGAGGAGTGGAAAAGAGGAATGGAGACCTGCAATGGGACAAAATAGGCTAAAAGGAAAAAGAAAATACGCATCACATTTATCGTTTGCCTTGTAAACTGTGGGTGTGCAATAGGTACAGACGCCAGCACATCAAGTTACTACAATCTGTCAAATTTCTTTAATAGATTTTCAACTTTATCGCTTAAGCATAAGGTTCAAAGTTGATTGGGAAAATTTGACAGTTTCGGGTAGCTTGATGTGCTGGCGTCTGTACATGTCTGTCTAACCCTTCGGGTCATACAGACGTGATTATATGTTATGTAATTTGTACCATTAACAGTTTTTGTAACTGCTGATGTGATCTACATCTATCATTATGACTGCTTAATTTTTGTAAGTTCCTTACTAAAACTCTTAGACGTCAATTTTATTCCACGGATAAAATTATCTGACTTTGGTAAAATCGACCGATCCACCGATGGTCGGGCGACCTATCAATGGTTTGGTTTGGTTGGTTGGTTTGGTGGTTGTCTTTGGTGGTTGGGGCTGATTTTACCAAAGTCAGATAATTTTATCCATGGAATAAAATTGACTTCTGACAGTTTTAGTAAGGAAAAACTTTAAAAAATTTGCTTCATTATAAGACTTATTCTAGGTAAAAAACGTTTGGCCAAAGTCGCCCTTAATGGTACAATGATATATTTATACCGTTTATTCCAAGTGAACGTGTTTGCACGCCCATTATATAATTTGTTTTTTCGAAACTAAAACTGTTGAGGTTATAATAGCAATTTTAATGTTAATTGCTTATGATCTGAGCAGTGGCGACCCAGTGGTAACAGCCGACTTACGAGTTCTAATACCGTGGTCCGTGGTCGTGGGTTCTAATAGGTACTTTATTTTGTGTAAATTATTTTATACTGCACTCAAAACGGTAAAGGAAAACATCGTGCGGAAACCGGAATGTCCTAGCACCAAAAATTCGAAGACATATTGTGACATCTATCAACCCGCACTGGGTCCGCGTGGTGGATTATGGCCCGCTCCATCTCCCCGAGAGGCCGCCTGTGTCCCAGTAGTGGGCAAATTGGCTGATTATGTTGTTGTATTCCAAACAATATTAATCTGAAAGTAATGTTAAAGCGATTATAAAATGAAAACAGTTTGTTGAGGTATAATAACAATTTTAATGTTAATTGCTTATGGTTAGGTTCTTTAATTTACCTTTTGGCTCGGGAAGGCCGTTTTGTAATTGTTAATTTCGGCCGTGGTAACAGGGAAGGTAATTCAAATATTTGGCTCTGGATGTCGTTATAATTACGAGCCGTTTGTTTTAGCCAATGAATGGATTATTTCACGGAAATTTATATAAAGCTTAGTTTGTTTGTTGTGTTTTAATGGAAACTTATTATATTACGGTTATTGTGTTTACCGTTGTAATTGTTCCAATCGTTACTTAATAAGGTAGATACAGCTGTTAACAATGGAGATAGGTACTTTATTTTAAGTTTCATAATTTTATATTACTAACCAGGCCTTTTGTTCTGTGAGTGTTAAATACGCAACGAATAGGATTAATCTGTATAGTCTAATGGTATGTAGGTACTCATTATACGTCATGGGCCAAATCGACCCTCGTCATAGTACCTATTCTGTGACATCGTGTGGGTTCCAGAAAACGTCAGACGACATCGAATTAGACCCAGGAGAAGATAGTGGGACGAGCTTGAGACAGGATTGGTCCACACTAGTTCAAGACAGAGAGGAGTGGAAAAGAGGAATGGAGACCTGCAATGGGACAAAATAGGCTAAAAGGAAAAAGAAAATACGCATCACATTTATCGTTTGCCTTGTAAACTGTGGGTGTGCAATAGGTACAGACGCCAGCACATCAAGTTACTACAATCTGTCAAATTTCTTTAATAGATTTTCAACTTTATCGCTTAAGCATAAGGTTCAAAGTTGATTGGGAAAATTTGACAGTTTCGGGTAGCTTGATGTGCTGGCGTCTGTACATGTCTGTCTAACCCTTCGGGTCATACAGACGTGATTATATGTTATGTAATTTGTACCATTAACAGTTTTTGTAACTGCTGATGTGATCTACATCTATAATTATGACTGCTTAATTTTTGTAAGTTCCTTACTAAAACTCTTAGACGTCAATTTTATTCCACGGATAAAATTATCTGACTTTGGTAAAATCGACCGATCCACCGATGGTCGGGCGACCTATCAATGGTTTGGTTTGGTTGGTTGGTTTGGTGGTTGTCTTTGGTGGTTGGGGCTGATTTTACCAAAGTCAGATAATTTTATCCATGGAATAAAATTGACTTCTGACAGTTTTAGTAAGGAAAAACTTTAAAAAATTTGCTTCATTATAAGACTTATTCTAGGTAAAAAACGTTTGGCCAAAGTCGCCCTTAATGGTACAATGATATATTTATACCGTTTATTCCAAGTGAACGTGTTTGCACGCCCATTATATAATTTGTTTTTTCGAAACTAAAACTTAATAGAATAATTTGAAAGCTAATTCTAAATTCTCTTGAATGGTCGAAAACAACCAGAGTTATTCTGCCAGTCAGCACAACATAAGACCTACTTTTGCAGACAACCTTCACAGTACCTAATATATCTATAGTATTAGGTTCACTGTACCTACGTACCAACGCGGTAAATAGCGTTAGGTACGCTCTCTACCCAAATCGGATTTAAACCCGTATTTAGCAAACTGCGGAGACACGATAGGACACATAAGGTACCTATATCCCTTGTTCAAATTAAGGACACGACAGAAAGGGGTCTTAATAATAGCTCATTTCTATAGGTGCTTAGGAGGTACTTTACCTATAACTAATTTCTTAACCTCATTTTAGTCTGAGGATCTGAATCCTTAGTAGGTAACTAAATTAGTTTTAAATATAATGTGAAAAAAAATCTGGTATTTTACCATTTAGAGTCCGAACGAATTCCGAAAATTAAGTGCTGCTTATCCACACCTAAGTATTTTTCCATACCTAAGTACTTTTAATATATATTTTTTTATGTTAGCCTATACTGCTAAGCCTGCCCAAATCCTTCTAATCTGCGTTCGCTATTTATTTGCCAAAAATGTAAACAAATATGAATTAATAAAAAAATAACTTTAATTCCTACACAATAAAGTTCACTTTACGCTACAACTTCAAACATTTTTGTAACTTTTTCAATAGTGTCAGTTACTCTGAAATCAACTATTATTATCATTGAAATAAAGTTGATATTTGTTTAAACGCACTTTTACTATATGTTTCCTTTTCTAGAGCCACCT
This sequence comes from Luperina testacea, assembly GCA_927399505.1. NCBI lineage: Eukaryota > Metazoa > Arthropoda > Insecta > Lepidoptera > Noctuidae > Luperina > Luperina testacea. The sequence continues at coordinate 6,037,046 of OV656768.1, read as the reverse complement.
CGACCTAACCCTTGCGATACGTATCACGTCGCCTCTTCTTTCTGGGCCTGATCGGCCTCCGGCGCCGTCTATCCTCAGGCACCGGGTACCACGTCGAGACTGTTTTTATCTATTACGGTTCATGAGATACAGCCTGTTGACAGTCAGATGGATGGACAACGCAGGCTTAGTACTAGTGTTCCGTTGGCACCTTTTGGGTACGGAAACGGAACCCTAAAACTAACATTGTTTAGCATTGGACAATTACTAAGTGCCTGACGCTAAAAATATGAGTAGGTTACTGCCTATTCAGCCTTTAGATTTGGGTCTACATCCCTAAGCACGAAATCCGTAGTTTCGGCAAAAGTTACGGCCGTTTTCTAGTTTAGACCTTCGGTCAAAGTCAAATTCAATGACACAAATGATGGTGGTGGTAGTAGTAATAGTTTTTTTTGCTTTTTCTTTCTTTTCTTTAGTACCCGCCTGGGTTCCAACTTAATACCTACATCTCGTAAGACAGGGCCGACTCCACTGGGTCACCACTGTTCTCTTACATTATAGAATGCGTTTTTGTATATCGCTTTGAAAATGATCTGTCAGCTACGTAAATGTACAGACGTCAGCACATCAAGCTACTACAATTTGTCAAATTTCTTTAATAGATTTTCAACTTTATCGCTAAAGCATAAGGTTCAAAGTTGATTGCGAAAATTTTACAGTTTCGGGTAGCTTGATGTGCTAGCGTCTGTACCTAATTTTTGTTGCTGTTACAATTTAATTAAGACAATACTTGTAAAACAAAAAATCACACACAATATTGTATTAAGTTGTTACAAGGGCAGCCGAAGCAGGAATATTTACATACAAATTAAATGTCCTCCACACTGAATAGGAATATTGGCATCAAAGGAGAATGCCATGGGACCGTACCAACGCGAGGGAGCGAGTCACAACCAAATGTAGTTCATAAAATTATTCCTATGGTTTAAATTAGATTTACGTTTTTGTTATGAAAAAGATTCCCGGATTTCGGACATCAAAAATAAAAATATTTTTATTTACTTTTATACGAGTATTTTCTCCTAAGCGACTGCGATTGCACTTCAATTCTGATTGTTGCTATTACGTAAGAAATATATGTACCTGCCAACAAACAATTAAATCCAGATAATTTGTAAGCACCTACCGATTTACTATAATATTAGGTATATTTTTGTGTGTTAAAAAATCTTTAGGTCACGCGTTGCGTCGTATTTATTTAAATTATTATTTTGGAATACATTTTAAGCATTTTTATTGTGACGTATTGCATTTTGGTCTGTTCCGCCGTCACGGATGGCGTTATTTCAATATTGGTTTCATCTGAACTATTTAAATATAATTAAAATCCTAATTAACGAAAACGTTCAGGTGCTTTTCCACAACGCAGTCTTTGTGCGATAATCCTTAGCAATGGCTCCATCATTCATCGTCATCGTTCATTCGTCATTTTCTCGAACGTAACCTCAAAATATTAAATAGATAAATGGCAAATAAATACGAATTGCGGAAATCCATGTCAAAATAGTTAGCAATACAGGAAGGGCATTAAATTTTCCTCCAAATACCTACCACTAGGTTTGGTTGTGACAGCGGACTTTTCGTTTGGCACAGGGCGCCCTATATTTGATGGCATTGTCCTTTAACAAAACCCACGATTCGCGGAAAAATTGTTGAGTAACGAGCAATTTAAAAACCGACCACTAATCGGAAAGCCACGCCACTGACAGTATTGAAAAAAAATATCTCGATGGTTTATTACACGGCAACTCCGAAAAAAAAAATACGCTGCCAGTAGTTTTTCATGCCACACATGTTGTAAATGGAGTATTTTTAGTTGTGGACAGTTGTGAATAAATTTAGTGTCAAATTATAATGTCAGCATTTATGCGTGTGATTTATTCTGAAAAAAGTACCTACCATATATTTTATTTTTCCATTCGGCTAGGCAATTTTGTTAGGAAGTTGGGTATAAAGGTCAATTTATAATGTAAAGGTCAATTTATAAAATCCGTGCAATTGAATTCCTGTTATCCTTTTCTTTACTGACACAAACTAGACTGTATTTATAATTTAATGTAAGTACCGTTTTATTTTCGGAGAATGAAATTTTAGAGCGCAAACTTATTTACTATTTAAGGCAACAGTCCGTTCACAGTTGTTTTATATCTACCAGCAGCAACCTAAAAAAAACCTTATTTTGACGAGAATAAAGATGTCTATGATTTTGAGACTTTTCAAGGGGAGCAACCCAAAAGCAACATTATTAGAATGAGGATAAAGACTACTATGGTTTGGGACAGTGATGCAAAATCAGAAGTAAAGTTACCGTAAAAGGACTGTATACCTACGCGTTACAGAATGATTGGGTTAGTACAGCTTCCCCCCGTTCTTGTTTCCACCCGAAAAGTTATATATTTTAAAATCCCGTATTAAGGCTCCTACAAACAGACGCGACACGACCCGCGACACAAAGACACCGCAAGTCGCGCAATGAGCGGTGCCTTTGTGTCGCGCGCGATTATATCGCGTGTCGCGCCTGTTTGAAGGAGCCTTTATCTGACGGAATCGAGGCGGTACAGTCCAAGAAAAAAGTATTAAGCAATTATTAATAAGCATTCTTTATTCCTGATCGAATTATTCTACATTATCAAAAATCAAAGCTTTCGTCAATTTTACAATTAGTTTTATCATTCATATAAAAATTATAATTCGTAGAAAAAATAAATACCTACTTAAATACCTTTAAAAGTATAAAACACGTTACAAAATAATTCTAAATTATATAAATCAACAATCAACAGGTGTAAATGTTATAAATACAATATAATTATTAATATTTAAAAAATCAATAAATAATAAAAATCAACAAATTTGACTAAAAATAACTAAATAATTATATTTTGGGGTACATAATTATCATTGAGCTGATTTCTCGCAGGAATCATTCATTTATTTATCAATATTGGTTCCTAAAAATAAATTATTTCGGTGGTCGCACTTTCTCGCTTCACTGTCCCTACTTAATTTTTAAATTTCGGGCGGAATCGGAAATGTAATTATTTATTATAACTTTTGGGAGGAAACAAGTACCTACGGGGGGAGAATCAGCACTAACCCGTATTTGATTTACGTCACATGAAACCCACAGAGACAACAAACAAAGCCGAACAAAAAAAAACGAAAAAGTTTCTAATTTATAATGTCCCCAGTAACTTCAAGCTCCATAATTTCCAATTAACACCTTTCCTGGGCCCAGAATACAATGCATTCACATAAAAACTCACTGCTGGCACGGATAGCAAGGCAAACGAAAATAATTATGCCAACCTTTTATACAGGAAAATAATTTTGTTTGTGTCAGTAATCCATTTTATTTGCATTCCGTGGAGGATTTATCAGAGTAGCCGACGCAGCGCCCTGTCTCCGCAAGATAGCTAACGGAAGAAAAATGGCGATCGGGATGGCACGCCCCGCTGGAAGGGTATTCTGGACAAATAGTCGCTAGCAAAGTCGATAGGTAAAGTAAGCGAACGAACTAGAGATAATATATGGTGCCTATGCTAGGCACGAAATACGGTTTTGGGTGCTTAGAATAGTAAAAAGGAAAACTTAGATAAGAAATTAATTATTTTTCTATGATCTGGCTTATATTGTAGGCCACATTTTCGTGGACGAAACTAAAGCGGATAAGGTACGTTTAGTTCTCGCTAATATCTATTATTAAGAGTAAAGTATCTACATGGCAGGTTGAACATAAAGGCTTCTGCAAACAGGCGCGATTTTATCACGTGTCGCGCCTGTTTGAAGGAGCCTTAAACACTACGTTAATGTTAGAATTGTGACTATTGCGAAATTTAATACAACACATAAGTAAATTGTTTCCTTGCAGGCTACCTATTGCTAACTGTACGTTATTACTATACATACATACAATACAATTATTACATAAAGTTTAAATGTCTGTTTGTTATGTCAAAATAACAGATATTTACTAAATGCATATGAAAGTATATACGGTATCTACTTACTTATAACAACAAAAAATATAAAAAAAAAAATTTGTCTGTATGTCTATTTGTTCCAGCTAATCTCCCAAACGGCTTGGGCGATTTTAAAGTTTGGTATGAGGATACTTTGAACCTTAGAGAAGGACAAAGGCTACTTTTTATCGAAAAATCACGCGGGCGAAGCCGCGTATGGAAGGTAGTTCTTATATAAAAAGTCAAACAACATGTTACGAGAAGCTAAGAGATACCGTACGACACATTCATTACGATCTAAACATGTTCTCGTCTTGGCATTCGATATACAATGTGTTATCGCCTTAAGACGAACCCATTACATAAAGCAGCCACGTGTACAATCAGCCAAAATTAGTTTATCAAAGTGACATGCCTGTATCACCATCCGTATAGTTCCCGTCATGCCGAGATGAATCTTAATGGGAGACTAGAAGTACCCAGAGTCCTCTCCCGTCCCCCATTTTCGGCTCCAACATCACGATACCGGAATATTACATCCGCTAATAATTACATAAGGGAAGTTTGTTTAGTGAAGGCTTATGTAGAATGGTTTACCTAACCAAACATTTACTCTATGATAGTTTTAGTTGTAAATGTCAAAGGTTGGAAACGTCTACGCGGGAAAATCCTGATTGCCCGCGTCGATGTTTCGATGTTTGGTTTCACCCTGAATCATTCCAGTTATCAGTAAATAATGATTCAGGGTGAAATCGGAGTACTCGGAATGTACAGACGCCAGCCCATCAAGCTACCCGAAACTATAAAATTTTCCCAATCAACTTTGAACCTTATGCTTTAGCGATAAAGTTGAAAATCTATTAAAGACATTTGGCAGATTGTAGTAGCTTGATGTGCTGGCGTCTGTACCTACGTGAACGACACATTTTGACCAGCAATAACAAAGAATGAACCAATCCTCTTTTTCAAGGATATTAAAAAAGCATAATTTATTAGCCTATAACGTTTATAACTGCTGGGGCCCAGACCTTCTGTGAGAATCGAATTTTTGGTCCTAGGACACCTAGGTGTTTTCCACATTGTGAGGAAACCGGCACCGTCACCGTTTTTGAGAGTAATGGTGATGAAATAAATTACATTATACACGTCTATTAAGGACATTATTCTAATCCTAATTTATAAAGGCTCCTACAAACAGGCGTGACACGCGATATAATTACGCGCGACACAAAGGCACCGTTTTTTTCACAGTTTTTCTTTTATTTCTCTTCTAAAACGATCATTGGAAACATCTCCAAACCGAAACTAAGTTAAAGTCTAGATTGATGAGCCTGAAAAAACGCAGAAAGCTCAGATTACTTGAAACGAAATACTATTTTCGATATTGTTCTTCGAGCGTTCGCTTCCACAATAATCCTGCGGACAGCCGCTTAGCTTAACCGAGTGTCGGCAAACGGGTTAGCCTCCTATTCCACAGTTAGTTAAGAAATTCCCAAGTTCCGTTCCTCTAATTCTCAAAATTTAATTGAGAAAATGAAACTCGACCGAGGATCGTTCTCTCGGAAGCGAATTTTGTTAAATTGTTTTAAATGTGAGTTATTAGAATTAAGAGTCTCTTTGATGCAGTTAATAGCATTAAATTAACTGTAAGGTCAACCGTTAGAATCTTAAAGAAATAAAAAAAAATGTTTGCCTAACAAAGCTTTTCAGTGCCAAAACAAACAACCAAACTTTTATATTTTATTTTTAGAAGACAATAAGCCATAAAAGAAAACAACTGTCGAGATTTCTAAATGCGTAATATTTTGCGTTATATTGAAACCCTAAAAGTAAAATAAATTAAGAATTTTTGCATCGAATAAAACTCGTATTATTACAAAAGAAAGACAACATCTACGAAAACTTTTCCCTCTTTACGACGGCGTAAGTCCCGAAAATTTTAATGTACCATTCGCAACTTATTATTCACAGTAAGAAGAATAATATAAAACTCGCTAGCGGAACGAGAAAAGTAATATAAAAATAAACAAATAAGTCACAAAACCCACTCGTGAATAATAAAATAAGCGACCTGTATCCGATACAACACACAAAACACGTAATAAACAAACGGGTTTGCGAATAAAAAGCTATTTCCTGATGGTGGGACGGACCAAATTTATCGGGTCGCACGGCGAAATATAGGTGCAATCCTGCCAACGGTGGAAAGGTGATTTACGTACGCGATGTCTATGAAACGCAAGAAATAAAAGGCTTTGTGTATCTTTCGGAGCCGAAATTGTGTATCAAATGCGATTGAGATATAAGTGTCGTTTGCAAGTGTCAGCCGCCGATATATTTGGCGCCGCTAACGTTTCGAGTGCTCTGCACACGTTGTTACCCTTATTGATACTCTGCGATGCTATTTCAGGACAATTATGTTATGCTCAAAGTGGAGTGTTTTGACCTGTAGCACATTTTAGGTGCTCTTAAAGAAATGTAAATTCGTGGAATGTAATCTTTTTCTGTTTCTGGAACTTAGTAAAAAGGTCTTAAAATCTTACGTGTAAATGTGTGCTCTTAATTTACCGACGCCTACAGGTACTTGGCGAATACACGTATGACTTTAACACCTGTATTTTTTCTTACGACTACAATTTAGTTTTAGGTCCAATAAGAGCTGTCTGAAGGAAACACCAAAAATAAATGTAGGCGATTTCTGCTAAGGCAACCTATTTGGTTATTTAAATTTCATCCAACACCCGAAGGAGCCTTCTATTTATATTTCCTTTTTGCCGAAATCCCGCATTTAGCAATATAGAATTGAATCAATAATCGATTCAAATCGTTTGCGGGGCCGCGTTGGCCTCTAGAGCTCACACGTTTCCGATGACCATGCAGATCAGGCCGACCCTTGTGAAATTGAATTTGTAGTTATAAGTTACCGTGGGAACACATACCTACACTATATATAAAATATCAGTGAAGGAACAAAGGTATTGCTTTATATTTGGAACTGGACGTCTTTACCGTTTCAACGGTCTCGATTGTTACGTCCATCATAATTACCGGACGGCTGAGAAATAGAATTCTTCAATTCAACTGCAGTTTATTTCTGGTTCTGCATTGGAAATAAAAAACTGAACGGTTCTTGGGCTCAGGACGGTTTACATTTTATTAGTTTTATTTAAGAAATGTCACACTTTGATAATCTAAAAGGAACTGACCATGAGAACTTTTCTATGAGTGAAAAATCTAGATTCTTACAACATTATCTTTACAAATATTCTTTTGTATCTTAATTATATTACAGTAAGCTTTTACAATTTTCAAAAGAAACACTCACCTGACGACTGAGTCTATATATTTCAACGTCTTATTTTTGTACCTAAGTAGGTACTGTAGAATTCTCTCACAAAAAAGGACTTTTTTATCACACCTGCTCTGAAAATACATACTAATTATACCAATTAGAGGGAAGAAACGCCTTTATCCCGCCCTTCAAATCCTTTCATCCCAAGGTATGGAAGTTTGTATGAAAATCCTTTCGACCCAAGGGTGGGAAAAATGTATGAAATTCCATTACATACCCGGTTTTTCTTTTTTTTAATTTGTCAGCAGTCATACTGCCAAGAGATTTTAACTGTCTACTAATTAAATTTCAAGTAAATTGTTACTGGCCACATACAGTTTTTTTTTTACCAGTTACCAACCTCCTTGGTGCATACAGAAAATTAAAAACGAAATTATTTTTGTATATAAAACGCGTGGAATCACGGAAGAAGTGGCTGCATGACCTTATGATCTTAGCCTACTCCAGAAACGGGCGAATAAAAAATGGAAAAGCCCGCGCATTTTCGCAAAAACACATTTATCTTTGTGTTTTTTGTAAAATATGGATACTTCGAGCGACAGTGATGATGTTATCCCTAACACACCGCCAGAACTATTAGAGACGGCCCAAGAAATTGTTGATAATCTGTTGCCGGAAAAATCTAAATGCAGATACAACAATACTTATATGTCCATAATTTTCCTCGTAGGTGTAATAAAAAGCACTATACATCCCTCAGGATAAAGTACAGTTCCATACCTCAAATGGTTTGCGCCCCTCGCAAGCTCGTGGCGCAAATGCCATAATCTCGGTATGGAACTGTCACTTTCTTCCCTCTGAAGTAATGTACTATTTTTTTACAAAAAGTATGGTATTAAAGAATTGGGCACAAAATTAGAAACCAAAAGTTTATTTAAGTCTGATAATTAGTGTAAACGACGACGTTAGCAATTCATCTAAATCAAAGAAAAAAGGTCACAACGCTTACATACAATATTACCTACATTTAAAAACGATGAAAACTATCTTCCATATACACCCGTTAACCAGGATGACTGTATTCGTATTGATTTTACTCCGTTTTGCATCAGTGAAATATAGGTACAATTATTCCCTATTTTCGACACCATTTATTCTTCAATATATGATACAAATTCTTCTTGGATATATGTTTATTTTTGAATCAAAACCAAAGCTTTTTCTTTCTTTTCATATGACTTTTTTATTTCGTGATTAAAACTTATTGGAACTGCCACTATAAAGGTAAACAAACCACTAACATTAGAGGTATCAGTCGATCGCCTAAAAAGCATTCAATTTACTATTATTTTTAAGTATTTGTTTGGCTTTAGTGTAGATAATGTGTTGTAATGGGCTCACGATTGTTGTAATAATTGTTTTCGTGTTTCTATTTTTTGTTAAACGCCCGATTGTTTCAACGTCACTAAACAATGTTGTGACTAATGATCAAGTCTGTTATTTGTGTCAAATATTCGGCCAGTCAAGTCAACGTGGCGGTGCTTGGCCTATGTCCAGCAGTGGGCGACTTTCGGCTGAAATGTTGACAATGATCATCTACACAATACGTGATGGTGTCAAACGTGTGCTTCTACGTGTTAATAAAAATGTTATCCACACGTTCATAGATAATATACAAAAAACTACTTCTATATATTATTCTCATATTCACAAGGAGATTTGAATAAAAACAAAGAGAAAGATAATACCTACTAAAGTAATCGGATTTTGCATTAGACTGTATTCAGATAATAAAATATTTAAAACCCCATACGCACCGGCTGTTCACGGATGGAAAGTCATGGGACATAACCGCTCGTATATTCGGTTTAATAGTTGGTATTAGGACCATAAATAACAAAGTTCTAACTCACCTTCCAAATAAACTGCAGTTGAAGCAGATTTGTCATTTTCCACCACTGGTCGAACAGTTTCGTACGATATCACTTCCAGCATATTGTACCTCAGATCTAATACGACTAGGCTCCTTATATCCTCCAATATATCTTCGTAGAATGTTGTCAGCTTGTTACCGGACAACGTTAATTTTCTCAGTTGCGTGAGGCCGCCGAACGCCCTTTCTGATATGTACTCTATCGCGTTGTTATCTAACATCAGCTCTTTCAATCCCCACAGCTCACTAAAAGCCAGATTTCCAACCATAGTCAGTTTGTTATTTCTCAAATTTAACCGAGAAAGATTTTCCAGTCCCTCTAACATTTCTCTAGTCACTACTGATATGTAATTATAATCCAAATTGAGTTCTATTAAATTATTCAAGTGTTTAAAACAACCTTCATGTATCAAACTTAAATTGTTATTCGATAAGTTTAAAATATGAAGGTTTGGTAGTCCAAAAAATACGTCTCTCTTTAGTTCTGATATTTGGTTTTCGTCCAAGCTTAAGTTTGATAGCATCATCATTTGTGAGAACGAGTGCTTCTCCAATGTGCTGATCTTATTCGATTTCAAGACGATTTGTCTGACTGTTGAAGAATTCGTAAATGCGTACGGTGGAATTCTTTTGATAGTTCCAAATTGTATAGAGATATGTTTCAGTTTGTCCAGTCTTACAATAGCCTTCGCAGGAATGAATGTCAGCGCGTCATCTGATCTCACGTTAAACATTAGGTGTTCTATTTCGGACTGCGACGAAAAGCTCGGCCAGATGAGATCTTCTTCAGTTATACCTCCACTAAATACCCAACAGTCGGCTCTGGTCGCCACTTTTGGCTTGTTACTGTCACAATAACAGTGCACTTTAGAGCGCCGGTCGATGATGTCGCAAACGTTTATGAAAACAGGTGAATAATAAAGTCTTTCCATTTTTGGTTGTGTGTCGTCATTGACACTTCCCGTTACTGTGAATTTAACTGTCATTAGTGATGCTATGATGATCAGGTATTTGGTGGTTTGCTCCATTCTTGAAGTAAAGATATCTGGAACAAAGAAAATAGTCTTTAAGAACACGTTTTATTTCATAATCATTTATTATCTAATTCACTATTTTCCACTTCGATTGCGATAAAAGTTTTGCATAGAAAATTATTCAGACATTATTGGAAGATCCATTCTTTGTTATATATTACTAAGATAGGATAATATGAATGTAATAATAGTGTTCAAAAAGCTTTCTTAACTGCTTTAGTTTAATTGATTGCGATAAGAAATCTGAAATAAGATAAGAAGTCTGTAACTAATTTGATAGTAGTTGAAGTAACTTCCATACTGTTAGAAAATGTTAGAAAAAAATGCTATCAGAAATCTTTTCTCATAAATCTTGAAAGCTTGAGGAAATGGGCGAAAATTATAATAGAAGTCGACCAAGATTTACAGGCCTTTTATATTTTGCAGCTTGAAAAATTTAATCAAAGTACAAGCAAAACGAAAAGGACACCGCAGTTTGCTGAGAATAAACTAGACGTAGGATAACACACGTATCTAAAACGTCTCTATGTAAAAGAAGGTATTTAAGATGGTAAGTATACTAAAGAAAACACAATGAATCTAAATCGAGACAAAACACCAATAAAAACATGTGCCAAACAAATAAAATTGAAGGTAATAAACACGACTCGTATTAATATCGATTCGATACCAAAACCGTCGTCCGGAGTCCCTAAATAGGATATATTGCGATACAGTGTAATTACACGTACAGGCTGGAACCGTGTCAGAGATAAACGCAAAATAATATTTTTCATATAACAATATAGGCATCTCACGAAGGGCCAGGTCACCCTTTGAAATATTGCCCTAATAAATAACCCTAAATATTCGGTTTCACACATTTTCAGGTCACGACACGGCGAAAAAATATCTTCCATTAGCTGTTTTAACCTAATTAAAAGCGAAGGCTAATAAATAAGCTTTATATGGTATAAAATAAGGTCACCTTTCGTGTCTGTCTGGGTAACCGCTACATTATTCTCTACTAACCTACAGTGACAATACTATATTCTAATCTAATATACCATATAACACTGTTTGTGATGCAGTTTACACCACAATCTAGAGATTTTATTCGGGAAGATTCAAGTAATTAATATTATTAAGGGCTGATTTTTTCAACGCCACATAATTTTATCTGAGAAACAATTTTGAATTTTTGATAGGTCTTCCATGCAAAATATGTCGGACGTAAATTTTATTCCACGAAAAATCTGTCGATTGAAAAATCAGACCTACCTATGTCATCATCATCATCATCATCATCTTCCCTGCTCTTATCCCATATTCCTTGGGATCAGCGCAAGCGCAACATGTTTTCTTCTTCCATTCTCCCCTGTCAACCATCACGCTATCATACACTCCCTCCTCTTTCTGCTTTCTTTCTTTAAAATATAGGTATGTATAATAAAGAAATCTCGATGTTTTTTCCTGTCATATGCTAGTGTTATATAATAATACACATTATTCGATGTCTCTACGAGTTTGTCAGCTTTCGGCTTTTAGGATTTAAAAACTATAAAGTTGCTTTTGGTTAAAGTTTTGCAAGCGGATTAAAAGTAGTGCTCCCGGGGTTTAAAATGCATTTTTAACGCGGATGAAAGTTTTTATCAACTATTTTTGTGTTTCGTTAAAATCGGATTTGTGTGACCGGGATTTTAGATCCCGCTAAGAATACTTTGAAAGTTGATTCCGAATGAAACACGTACTGAATGCTAACAAGAGAACTTGGATAATTAATCGATGGAAATGGGATGACATATATTTTTGCACAACTTTGCACAAACTCTGCATAAATATGTCATATCGCTTTGGAAATGTTAGATGGAATTTTGAGCGAAATTGCTAAAGTTGTGTATGATGTCGGTACCGCCATCTTGTATTGAGAGTTAAATTTTTATTTATACCTTTTACGAGTTTGCTTTGCATTATTTTGTTGGATAAAACAAAATATCTGGTATTGTTTGGTGTACTAAAAGAATCGACTAATAATGGGCCACGATTTTTTGTCTTCTTCTTTATTTCATTCTTAGAATAAGTCTAATAAAAACCTAAGGATAATTCTTAATCTTTTCTTTCGTTTGTCCTTGCAAAAGGGCCAATGTCCTGATAAATACAGAATATATTTAAGGAAACAGCGGTATTTCATATGTTTTCTTTCATAAACATTAATATCTTCCTATTTTCTTTGTTCTAGCCTGTTTCTTCTCTGTGATTTATGTTGTTAGTATTTTGTTTCGTTCGTGTAATTAATTTATAGGAACGCATGAATTTGCGGTGCCTATGACTTTTCGTGGTGACAACCAAACGCTGTGGTTGGGATTTCATTTGTTTCTTCATACGTAGGTTGATAGAAGTTTTTTTGTGCTTTAGGTTATCGGCGCAGAAAAGGTGAGCAGTATTTTCCTCACAGCTGCGTTGGTATCGTAACACTAAAAGATTATAACGGGTGTAAAAATACCATTGAAGAAGCCAAGATTCATTCTTGTTCTTCCCATTATTATGGTTTTTTTTTTTTTTTTTTTAACTAGATAGGAACCTTCTGGTTACGGAGATATTGTTGGTCAAAGTTTATTTAATTAATTTAGCCATTTATGTACATACGCCAGCACATCAAGCTACTACAATCTGTCAAATTTCTCTAATAGATTTTCAACTTTATCGCTAAAGTATACGGTTCAAAGTTTATTGGAAAATTTGACAGTTTTGGGTAGCTTGATGTGCTGGCGTCTGTACACACATATTACAAACAAGAAGGAAAGAACAGAAAAAAAGTACAAAAGTGATGCTTATTTCTAACGAAGTTTCCAAAAAGAAAAGTTCCAAGTTTGACGTTTTCTTTACCGAAAACACGTTTTAAATATTATAACTTAACTTTAAATTCTCCTATGATCCCTGTATTGTTGTATGCACCATTAGTACAATGTTTTGCGTGTGTTACCTTGTGCTACTGCGCAATTATATGTAACTAGCTTATGCCCGCGGCTTCACTCGAGTTAATTTAGAATTTGACAATCAAATGATTCGAAAGACACGTGGCGCCATCTATTTTCATAATTACGTTATTCTTGTTTTCCTCGGGAACAGCACTTTTTTTCGGGATGAAGGGTACCATAAGTCCGTTTCTGTACACCTGACAAGGTATATGCAAAATTTCAGGATGATCGGTTCAGTGGTTTAGGCGAGCATTTAGGTATAATATTATAAGTTAGGATTTGCTGGGAAACTAATTTTATTTTAGAAGTGAAAATTCTCCGCTTGTGGACTACCGAAAACAGCGTATTTTCACACTAATTAATTAAACTACTTAGTTCGATGTATAGAATGCGTAGACCCACATACATTTTTTAAATGTCGCAGCATAATGCTGAGATAGGAGCCTTTTGGCCTCGTATAGGACTTTCTGTTTCATTTTCCTTTGTTACTTTTTTTATGTAACTTGGACTTTTATTTTACTGTGTTTAGTTTTGTTTGTGATCTTCCTTTACGAGTAAATAGTTTTTCTTTCTTTCTTTCTTTACATACCGTACATCTTTTATGTAGGCAGTAGCGTCTTGTTTGCTTATTTCACCACTGCGGCTACCCGCAATACATGTGAAAAACATAATAGTGTATTCCCCCTTTGAGCGTGAATTGAAGACGTCTATTACGGTTTTTTATCATGAAGATTTATTTTCCGTGACTATCTGAATATCACAGATCTAATTTTAGTTACCCTATAAACTGGAAGATAGTGTATAGTACTGCAGGGAAATATCCTTCACGTAAATGTTGCTGATAACTTTTGAAGTTTTTTCATGTCAATAGAAGTAGCTGTTTCTATCAGTTTATGACGCGCCATTTTCATACTTAATATGACCCAATACTTACATACTCCAAGCTTTTAATATTATAAATGCGTAATTAAGGCTGTCTGTAGTGATTTCCCATCCTCAAAAAAAAAAGCCTGTCTGTAGTGTCTGTTTCCTGTGACCTTTTTCCGCCTTAACCACTGAACCGATCGTTATGAAAATTGACACATAGGTAGCTGGGACCTGGAAAAGGATAGAGGCTTCTATTCATCTGAGATGCTTGTATAAGAAGATTTTGTAAAAAAACGTGAATTACATAATACACGCAGACGAAGTCGCGGGAAGCAGTTACTTACATAACATACATACATAATCAGCTATAACGTGCCCACTGCTGGGACACAGGCCTCCTCTCAGTGAGAGGGAGTGGGTTTAAGGTTTTCAAAGGCCGCCTGTACTATTTTTAAGTCGCCAGTTACTCTCCGTAAAATCGCCAACGTTCACCATAATATCATGGATGAAAGGATTCTGTGCCTGTCAATAATCGCACGAGCAGTTCCTTTAGCGAATCTTGGCCCCCGGCCAAGAAACGTGAGGATGAAAAAAGATTGAAGTAGGATTAAGGAAAATTATTTGAGCACGGGTTTCACTCCCAGCTCACCATGAACTTTATCGCCTTTTAGATTGATAGATGGAAAACTCTCTATTGAACATCAAATAAAGGACAAACAAATGAATTCTATGAAAAGGTGATACAATGGGCGGTCTTATAAATCCTTTCTACGAAACTCAAGATGTAAATAAAACATACATAACATCATTTCAGAAATCAAACAATAAAGGACATTGTTTTACATGTAAATAAAGTATAATCAATTCAGTATTATGTATTTATTACTCTCAAGACGGTGAAAGACAATATTGTGAGGAAACAGGCATGTCGTAGAATTAAAAATTCGAATACTTGTGACATCCTCCAAACCGCACTAAACCCGCGTGGTGGGGTGGACTATGGTCCATTACCTCGCGCAGAGAGGAGGCATGTGTGGCTGTGTACCAGCAATGGAAACATTAATGGCTGATTATGCTTATGATATATCATCATCATCACCTCCACTTCGACCGGTTCTGTGCTTCTCGCATCCAACGGGTTCCTGCGGCCTTCACAAGGTCGTCGGACCACCTTGTGGGAGGCCTTCCAACGCTACGTCTTCCGGTACGCGGTCGCCACTCCAGAACCTTTCGGCCCCATCGGCCATCTGTTCTGCGAGCATTGTGCCCTGCCCACTGCCACTTAAGTTTGGCAATTCTTCGGGCTATTTTGGTTACCTTGGTTCTCCTGCGGATCTCCTCATTCCTGATTCGATCACGCTGGGAAACTCCAAGCATAGCCCTCTCCATTGCCCTTTGGGTGACTTTTAGCCTTCTTATAAGGCCCATTTATGATATATAGTACTATGTAATCATATGAGATTACATAATACTATATAGCATAAGCACATATTTGTTTCAATAACAAATTATATTGAATATTGAACTGCCATAGAAGCTTTCTTTTTAGTATTTTTAAGTAAGGATACCTACTTTTAAAAGAGATATATTTTTAAGCAAAAGTGTCAAAGCAGTCTAAGACTGGATTATAAGCGGCAATACAGTTTTATTTATCGTAGACGGAACAATTTGACTCAACGCAAAACAGAACGTACGTAACATACGTACGTAACGTACGAACGTTCGTAACTTTAAGAACGTTCACAGTCTGATTTGTCTCAATCTGTCAAAAATATCTCTAATTTCCCTACATTTTGACAAGTTTCTGACATTTGTTTGTCGCCGAGATGAGACTGCGACTAGATTTTGAACGTTTTAAATTACGAGAATTGACCTTCAGATCATTCAGTTTAAATATTTTATATAGAATTAAAATAATATGTTCATATGTAAATAACAACTAATGTTTAGTTAATTAATAAAAATAACAAAATTATAACCTAACTAAAGAAGATAATATACATTTTTTTTAATTTTTTTTAATCAAACTCTTTATTTTCATAAACTCTTATTTAACTATTTACACTAGTGTAAATAGTTAAAGTTAGTTAGTCTTTTAATTTAGTACCTAGGTACTAAATTAAAAAACTAACTAAGTGACTATATAAATAAAAACAAAAGGATATTTAGGCGCCGACGTACTCGTCCGCATCGCTGTCATCCGGAAACGTGCTCAGAAGACTGGCAGCATATTATTATATTATGGATACTCGTACATTAAAACTCAAGAAACAAATAAATCGTATTACCATCTCAGAAAGCAAACAACAACGGCTCAAAACGTTACGTAAAGAAGAAAATTTTCCATAAAAAAAAAATCTAAATGGGAGAATTCTCAAGAAAACAGTATTATGTAATCTCATACCTCATTGTTGTGACTATAAATAAGATTTGTTACAATAACAATTCTATTGAATATTGAACGAATATACAGGAAAAAAATTAACCAGTGCGCAAAATGTAATTATGAAATTCAGCACACGATTCTCCATCCCCTAGCGTAGAAATTTATCGTTGGTTATCAAAAAAATCAGCTGGTACATAGAAAACTGCGTACATACTCGTACATACCTACGCGGTCAAAATATATGGCAGAGCTATTTTTTTTTTAATATAACCGGCGCAAAATTTCGACGCAGGGGCGTTCAGAATCATGAACTGAATTTACGGTTACAGTTTGCGCATTGGTTAAAAATATATACTGTAGAAGCTTTTCGTATTAATTAATTAGTCAAATGACAATACATTAAAGGGGTACTTTTAAAAGAGAAATATTTTTTAGGCAAAAGTCTAAGACTGGCACACCAGAGACAATACAGAATAGAATGAAATAGAATACTCTTTATTGTGTACACCATATAAATTACAGACATAAATATAGAAACTGTACAAAGGGAGACACAATGGGCGGTCTTATCGCTAAGAGCGATCTTTTAAAGACAACCTTTGGATGGATTTAAAAAGGGGAAGGACAGACAAATACATGTAGGTAGGTAGTCCGTGGTGTACCATTTACATTATTCAATAAATACATACATAAAGTGTATTATACTAATTTAAATATATATAGGTACATATAATAATAAACAAGAAAGATGTTTGTCAATCCAAACCCCAAGGTTCTTAACCTTTTCGCTGAATTGCATAACAGTTCTGTTAAATTGAACCTGGGGAAGCTGCGACCAGTTTATCTTGGGGATCATTCTTAAGGTGCCAACAACAATGAGTTGAGTCTTCGATGGGTTAACCTGCAACCCATGCGCCTCACTCCACTCACAGATTGAAACCAAATCCTTGTTGATAACATTAACGGCATCAGCCAAATTCGAGTAGTCAGCTTGCTTATAAATTTGCAAATCGTCTGCATAAAGGTGGTAGGAAGAGAGAAGTTTTTTGGTAATGGAGTTTATAAAAATTGCGAAAAGTAAAGGAGATAAAACGCCACCCTGAGGTACACCAGCAGAAGTATAACACCACGAAGAGCAAGACTCTTCTATGCATATACGTTGCCAGCGGCTATACAGGTAACTACAAAACCAGTCAATCGCCGTTGGAGATATGTTAAGCGAGCGAAGCATGCCAAGCAGGATATCGAAATTGACAGTATTGAATGCGTTACTAAAATATAGTAAGAAAACAACTGTCAGATTTCCTCCCTCCATGCCTAACCGTATGTCATCAGTGACGTTAACTAAGGAAGTAGTACAGTACAATACAGTTTTATTTATCGTAGACGGAACAATTGACTGAACGCAAAACAGATTTTTCAGTTTTGATATTTTACTCAGAATTGAAATAAGTATGTACTTAAATAACAACTAATGTCTCATTAATTTATAAAAATAACAAAATGATATCCTAATTAACTAAAACTATTCACAAACTTAAATATAGTGCCGAAAAATTCATCCGCATCGCTGTCGACTGGTAAGGTACCCAGGAGACTTGCGGCATTGTGGCCTTGGGTCACAGAAAGTGTCAACCAGCCATTTTTCGGTAGATTCTTGTCAACTATGACTATGTGACTATTTGTTGCACGTATGCGCGCTATTATTTTTGTCATAGACTATCTAATTAAAGAACTAAAGATAGTCTTGACTCAGCGAGGTAATAGCGTAACATGCTCACAAACTCAGTGTCATTTTGACAATTTAACAATATTCTTCGAGTTATTTACGTTATCGAGCTGACGAATTTTTCATGCATACATGAAGCGATGGATTATGAAATTCCTTCAAAATACTTTGAATTGTGATAGAAATTGTGTTACGAAATTGGGGTGCGTCAGACTTTTAACTCTTGTGACAATAATGTTTAGACTATTAAGGAATAAGTTTAGTTTTATTAAGTGAATTGTTTTTAGATTGTATGTATTATTTTTGTCTCGTTTGCTCTTTAACACGCTGTCTACATCTCTCTATTTATTGTCCTATCGCAGGTATGCTGGAAGAGATTTCTTATGAAATTGGCATCACCTTTGTACCTATTTTTCTGTTCTGTTTTATTTCGTGTCTGTTTATATAATTATGTGTGTACATAAATGGTAAATAAATAAGTTTGTTGATCTGTTGATCACAAGCGCTACTGCTTAACTTGAGGTTCGATTCTCGGGTCACGCAAAGTATATTGGGTTTTGTCATCTGGAATTTCTCAGAAGTAGCCCGGAGTCTAGATACTCGTATAGACCCGATTGATGGCAATAGGCTGGCCTTCAATTACATGGGACCTAAAAATAACTGGTGAAATGTGGGTCTACTGGGTGCACCTCTATGCACCTTCCGGGGTACACGAAAGTATAGAATGTTATGTATGTTAAATACATAAAGTTAATATATAACTTTATAGAGCATGGAGCTAAGTTCGTAATATACGCTGGAAGTGCCTTACTAAGAAGTAGTTAAGGATAGCAGGTGATGTTGCTAACTTGCACAAATTAATATCAAGGGAAAGCGCACTCGAGCTCAGATTTTGTAATATCATTAATGAGTATGTGATACTATAAAGTTGTATTAGTTTCGAATTGGAGCTGCTAATGAGCTCCGTCGTTATGCCTCGGAAATATGCCGCTCAAGTGAAAGAGCATGAATTACATAGTGGGTTTGGTTGATTTTGGACGTAAAAAAATTATAGTTTGACTTGACAAAACATGAACATTTATCTATACATCTTCATAAATAATAAAATAGTAACGAAGTCAAAACTGTAAATTGAATACTTCTGGAAAAAAGTCGTAGCTACGAACGAGTCTGATGACGAAAATATAGTTTTTAGAATTTTTGGCCGTTTGTCTGGGTGTATGTTCCAGTTTGGCGCAAAATCAGCTGAACGATTTTTGATGAAATTTGGCACACAGATAATTAATAACTTGGATTAATACTTTCAATCCTGGTAGTACGTTCCCGTGGTATATTTTCCGACATCCACGCGAAGCCGCGGCTAGTTTATAATATCTTAGTTAAATATCAATGCATTATACATTATAGAAATCATAATCAAATTTAAATGATTTGTAAACCACATCAAAATCCGTCGCGTAGTTTATTATATGAACAAAGTAGTCACACAGACAAACAAGAAAATCGAGGTACAAGCCGTTTAAGTATGATAACTCATTAAACGTAATTTCGGCGTCTCATTTTTATACCGTTGAACCGATTTACATGAAATTTGGTATAGAAATAGTTTGAGTCCCGGGAAAGGACATAGGATAGTTTTATCCCGATATTCCCATCGACACTTATGCGGGTGAAACCACGGGGCGCTGCTAGTTTATTATATTACGTTTCAAGGCGTATACTTTCGGATAGAAAAAAGAGATAGAGAAATGAAGTCGAAGTTAACTCATTGATTAATAAAATGAGCAAGAATAAGGACGTGCCAATCCTGCAGGAGTAAAGATTAAATTAAAATCCACAAAGTGATTAACTTAGTGGAGACATCCTGCCAAGCACTGTGAAAATAACAGCATCCGAGCACTAATATAATCTAATTGACTTCCTCACTGGTTATAAAAGCGGACTGTAAGGCGTTTTAAATTCGATAAGACACCATGCTGTCATTCGTGGATCTTTGACAGTCGTTGCGGATCTTTAAAAGTCCGAAAGTCTGACAATCAGTTTTACCTTTCCTCAAAAGACCATTTCAGACATTAATCTACATGGTCTTCACATGATCTGACCAAGATTATGTTTGAACTTTAAAAGAGACTGTGAGGGTGACCTCTGAGTTTGTTTCGGCCTTCCTTCTCAAAGTAGTCAGATATGAAATACCGACCTCAACTTATTTTGTAAAATATGATTGATGTGTAAAAGTGTTTGTACAAACATACTCACAGAAATAAAATCATGTATCATTTACCAAGGGGTAGTGTATTTACCCAGTGACTAGGTTGTGGAGGTCAGATAGGTAGTCGCTTCATGTAAAATAATGGTATTTAGCTGCATCTGGTTAGATAGGAAGCCGACCCTAACATAGTTGGGAAAACGCTAGGCAGACGATGAAGACATGGCATAAGAGATGATTAAACTCTCTGAAAACACACAGATCATATGTTTAAGATTTCTAACGCATGAAAGCCTGTTTTAATTGGGTCTCTCCATTTGGTATTTGTATGCTTGAAGGAAGCCCAGTCAAAGCCGAAGTCTGAGGTACATATTAATCACTTTGTGTCCTTGTAAATCATTTTTAAAGCGATGACACTCGGCAAGTCCTATGATAGAGGACTTTTCGTGGATGGTGATGCATCTTTTTTCCAACCTGTTATATTTTGTGTTTGTGTTCTTTGTCTGCGTCATGTTTACCACAAATAAACGTATATTCTTTCTGTTTTCTTCACTTAAAAAAAAACTATTTACAAAAAAAAAAAAATATCGATCAGCTTCCAAAAAAAAAACCCAAAGGTTAGTTAGTTTTTTGGTTGTGGTACCTACCCCCCACAAATTCGTATACGACCACTTACCATGACAATAACAGTGACAGGAAATTTATAACATCATCAACATACACAAAGTGGATTCGAAGTGGTTAATAAATTTTATATGGGATCCCCGCGCGAGCTTCCTCTACAAAATGAAACAATCACGCAAATCGGTCCAGTAATCACAAAGAAAGCGGTGTACAAATATGAAAGAAAAACTCGCCGAATGTAAAAACTTTTTCTTTGTTGAAGTCTTTGTTATTTTTTTCTTTCTAGACTAAATTAAAAAAAAAAAACAGTGGCACTCCGGGAGTGCCAACAGTAAAACGTTCACCTCTGGCACTACATTTCGTTCGGTCCGACACTCTTTCGAATACTGACTATGGTCCCGACCATACTGAGCCAATCTGAACCTTTTTCGTAGTAGGACAACGATATTCGTTTCGGCCGTGTGTCGGATCGTTCCGATCATTCGAGTGTGTCACTTCGCAGTAGACACCCAGCCGATCGATTCTGTAAAAATCTCACCGTAAAAACTTAGGTGATGTGAGTTTGTTTTTGCTAGGAATTGACACTATTGACAGCTCACTCCACGCTCACTTCACCCAAATTTTCACGGTGAGATGGTTACAGAATCGCACTGCAGCCGGTCGATTCTGTAAAAATCTCACCGTGAAAATTTAGGAGATCTCACCGTAAAAATTTAGGTGAAGTTAGTTTGTTTTTGATTTTCACGGTGATATAGTTACAGAATCGCACTGCTGGCCTGTCCTAGAACCAAAAATTCGAAGAAATGTGACATCCACCGACCCATACTGGGCCCGTGTGGGAGGTTACGGCCTATTTCATCTCACTTAGAAAAGGCCTGTGTCCCAGCTGTGGGAACGTCATAGTCTGATTAGGTATGCTAAATATTAACGAGACTTTTTCAAGGCACCAAATTAGATTAACCGAACACAGAAAAAACGCTGATTAAAGATAAGACGCTTTTATTAATTTTAATTTTGTTCTTCAGAATTAGATCAGACAGGTTCGAATTTTTTCTGGTGTGGGGATACATTTACGTCGAAAATTACGTAGCGTAATTCTGGACAGAAATAATTGGTACTGACGACGATTGTGATCATTCCAGTCGCTAATTCTGTCTAATTAGAAACTTCTTAATTATTAATCTCAGTAACAGTGGTTCAAGTGACTTGGATTATAAAGTCTTATTAACATAATCAGCCTATATGTACTGCTGGGACACAGGCTGAGAAGGGGATCTCCTTTTCTTCTTTTCCCTTTCTTTTTTCTTTCTTTCTTTTCCTTTCTTTCTCCCTTTCTTCCCTTTTCTTTTCGAAGATCTCTTCGAGAGGGAGTGGGCTATAATCTACCACGCGGGCTCAGTGCGAATTGGTGGATATCACATATTATCTTCGGATTGTTCTAGGTAATGCCGGTTTCCTCACGATGTTTTCCTTCATCGGTTTGAGAGCAGTGGTGATGAAATTATTTACCCAAAGTAAAGCGCCTGCCTACCTACCCACGACTTACAACTCGGAAGTCGACGCCGATAGTAGCAAGCAGTTTAATCTACCCCTTAAACTTTATACCCTTTTCCACCTTGGTGGACTTTTGAAAAATCGTCTGGGATGTTCTTATAACTTGACTTAAAGATTATTTATAGCAATTTTCCAATCAAGCCACGAAATAAAATACTCCCCTGTGAAATTGACTGTCTCTCTTCCCCCCTTAGGGGTAGATTTAAAAAAAACGCTGGTACATGAAAACCGACAAGTCTGACAACCAGTCTTAACAAGAGATATCGTATTACCCAGAACTGAGTTGTGGAGATCAGATTTACAGTCGCTTCATGTAAAATACTGGTATTCATCTGCAAACGGTTAGACTGGAATCCGACCCCAACACAGTTGGGTAAAGGCTAGGCAGATGGTGAGTTCTAACAATGTTAATATTAGGTATAAGTGATAATTAAGGGGACATTGAATAGCATGTCTATGGTAACAATTTAACAGTGACAGCGCAGTAGTAGTGACGTCACTATGGGCGATACAGTCGTTAGGAACGCGTCGTAATTCCTATGCAAAACAAACGTAACGCGGAGAGAGGTTGATGTATCGACCGACCGAATTTTACGCTAGGTTTTACTCTCATTTCTAGACGCTTTTTAGCAGGGGTAATTTAAAAAGTACTGCAAGTGTAAGTATGCTGAATTTCCGTCGCGTACTTTAAGGTACAAAATTTCAAACTTATTTATTAATCCCAATTTGTGCTATAATAGATGGTGACCTTGTTTCTATGAAATACCTACATTCCGTACCTTAAAGGTACTAGTCCGTAGCCGACTGCAGACGACAGCAGCAGGCGACATGTCGCCGCGACATTACTGGTTTCTATGTAGTTCTATGAAATACGTGGCAGACGACGTGTCGCTAGCTCCGGAAGGTATAATATTAAAAAAAAGGTAGTGTCGCGGCGACATGTCGCCTGCTGCTGTCGTCTGTAGTCGGCTATGGACTTACCTTTAGGCTGCTTTTTCGCTCTCACTCCACTTATTCAACCTATTGTAACACCGAATGTATTAAACAAGACATAATATATTCAAATACATATATGTATTGATGAAAACCCTGTTCCAATTTCCCTTATACCTAACTCTTGTCTTTCAGTTTTAGTGCGTTTACCAAGAAACTTGGGCTTGACAGCCTTTATTATACAAGATGTATTCGAAATTATGGGACGAAATTGTGGGACGAAATTGGAGCTGTTCATAATATACAAGTCTAGGTACCTTAGATTGGGTAACGACTATTCAAGTGATAGAAACCTATTGGGAATAGACTATTGTTGAAACATACGTACATAAATATGTAATGCTAAATTTGTACATACTTATCTAAACTCACACCTTACCTAGGTGTGGTCATATTGAAATTTTGTATGAGACAATTGATAATATTTCCGCGATTACGATGTTAGTCCCATGGAAAAATTCGTTCAGTTTGATGGTCTACAAGTAGTCTAATTTGGTGGTTTGGTTTTCCTTTTGTTACTTTTTTTGACGTGACAACGTCTAATAAATCGATGAAGCTGGTGGCACTCACGAAAAAACATGACTCATGTAGCGTTACCTCGCGGCCTCGCTCTGTAGCGTTCCATGGCGGCTTGAAGTGCAAGCGAATATTAACAAATGCAATGCAACTATTCCATCAGTATTTTCTTATGACGTTGTCACGTTCAACTATCGTCAGTAAACCGACTTTACAGACAACCGATTTTTTTATATAACTTGGATTTTTATTTTGCTGTGTTTAGTTTAGTTTGTGATCTTCCTGTACGAGTCGCAATAAATACTTTTTCTTTCTTTTCTTTCTTTCTTTCTAACCTTAAATATGGCTACACCTTTCTGATCCATGCTCTATACATTGAAAATATGGATCACTAGCATCGCCCTGCGGTTTCATCCAAATAAGTGTAGAACCCGTTCGAAATACACGTGAGGCCATCTACTATCATAATAACGTTATTGTTGTTTTCCTCGGGAACAGCACTTTTTTCAGCAGGTGTACAGAAACGGACATAGGGTAAAGGGTACCCTATGTCCGTTTCTGTACACCTGACAACGTATATGCAAAATTTCCAGAATGATCGGTTCAGTGGTTTAGGCTTGAGAAGGTAACAAACAAACTTACTTTTGCCTTTACAATATTAGTTAAGATAACTGTTAAATGGGTATTATACATAAGAAGTAGATACAAGTACACGTATATTCTAGTAGGTATAATAATTACTTAAAGTCACAAGAACTGTTTAAATATTTTATTTAAATCCACACATTGTCGATTTGTATATAATTAAGGAATAAGCCGTCATGGGGACAGCCGACGGAAGCGAAAACCTAAAAACATGAAATTAAAGTGATGACTCTTATAACTACAGATAATTATACATTAATTAGCATTTCGGTGATGCGAACCCATAAGATTTTCCACTACCAAAAATCGCTCAACGCGCCAAAGAAATGTTCGCTTCAACAACACAAAGCACAGTCAAATGGATTTGTTGATTATTACTTTAAAATGTCTGACTATCAGGATTAAAAAAATATGGAAGTCTGGCCGCTAAACATGTACTTGAAAACGCATATCCCATTTATTAGCAGTCGGATAAACCAAGAACAATTTCGCATTGGTTTACCGTTACCAAAACAATGCCAATTAAATTTTGGTCCATTTCCTTGACTACTAACTAATACCATATTCTAGTGAAATCATAGAGAATAGTATAGTGCTTTCAATTCTACGTCGTTTGTACGTAAGTCTGAACGTCGGAATTACGTAGTCCTTTGTAGTACCATGCGTCTTGTAGCCGGTTATTATATAGTTAGAAATGTTATACAATTCTCTTATGTGGTCCTTTAACTATGATTTCGTGTTCTGCTTAGATATATTTGCTAATCCATGGATTCGTATGTTCGAAAACATTGTCCGCTCAACAACGTAAATAACGCAATTAATGTTGTTGAACTGTCAAAATGAAACCTATTGCTACTAATAGTGTGTTACGCAACCCCGCAGCACACCTTATACAATGCGTGCCACGAAAGATGAGACTTGACCCCGCCTCCCCCGCTCTTTCCGCCGCCCCTATGACGTCCGGTCCCGTCCCGCACTCAGACCTCATACCGCTAAAGATACCTAAAATCGTGTACTGCGCATGTCAAACCACGTGGTGTGTCAAGTCTCATCTTTCGTGGCACGCATTGTACGGTTCTATAAACTTTATTATTTACATGTGCTGGAGTTATTATTCATGTAATAAGCTAGCTTCTTCACCCTCCCCCCATTCACCCTCTTAGGAGTGCAATTTCGAAAAACCCTTTCTTAGTGGATACTTACTCTTCACAAAGAACACACTCTCCAAATTTCATGTCTCTAGGACTAGCGGTTTAGGCTATGCGTTGATATATCAGTCAGTCAGGACTTTAAATTTTATATATAGTATGGAACTCTTGAAGGATTTAAATGTGCTAATCGCGTTCAGTAGTGCTATTCTGCAAAAATCTCACAGGGTTAACTCTCTTCACCTGGAAGTGATTTTGAAGTGAGGTGTCCATCCCTAGATTCCCTAGCGTCAGGTAGGATGACAGTTCAATTCAAGTGAAGTGATCTCACTTCACCAAAATTTTCAGGGTGAGATTTATTCGGAATCCTCATTGGTGAAATTGATCCTAAGTATTGTACTGTTCTGAATTTGGAATTTAGGTATTCGTTTTCTCCGTCCATAAAGTTTGTGAATCAAAACTACAAACTTTTTTGACACACACACGAGGTTTTTTTATGGTTTGCAACAAAATAGGGGAAGCGGAAGGCCAACAAATCTTTTGTTTGAAAAAGTATCGCGTGATGGTTCGCAAACCGCAGAATGGATATTTATGTTTCGTGTGGGGTTTTTTATAGTATTGCTGTTACTAAGCAATGAAAGCAGTTATTATAGCATTGTTTTTGATGGGCAGCGGTGTAGGAATAATTTTGATGTTATTTTAAGGAAATATTTATGACACACTAGCTGACTCGACAGACTCTGTCCTGTCCAAATTTCAAAAATTCTATAGAAAAACATACATACATTTATATACATACATACGTAGATAGCTAAAATCCCTTCCTTTTGGATTTGCCGTAGCCAAATCGGTCCAGCCGTTACATAATGAGGCGATGCGCTTACTTACGTCGAGCAATAAATTTTAATTATATAATAAAAATTATATAGAAGAATAGATTAACACTCTTTTCTTCAAGGCTCTCAATGTTCAGAAACTTAGACGAGTTTCTTTTTTTTAAGAACATTCTAATCTAAATTTAAATCGCAAGAGCATACTGCTCGCCACAAAATCCATGACACTTACTCGTACTTCAAAGAATCCTCATTATTAAAACAGTGAATGTCTTGTCTTGCATCTGGTCCCTGTGAACTTCTAGAGAAATCTAAAATATTCCAATACCCGTCGTCGACAAAACTTCAGCTAGAAGTTCCGGTCTCAAAGGTCGATTGCTGATTGTGTGACGTTAAGAGTACATCGAGTACAAGACGGAGTACGACGATGACATTTGATTCGAGTTTCCAATTTCTTAATGAAAACGCGCGGTGTCGTGTGAACGGTGCCATTAATGTAATCAAGCTTGTAACATAAAAAGGTAGGTACAGGCCTACGACATTTTAACATTTTGTAATAAGGGAACTTCAAAATAGTATAAAATCGGCACCTTTGACATTGTTTGTGGGTCATTTTATGGTTGATCAGTGGCGTGGTGACCTTTGGGAAAGACCTTGTATATCACTGGACCTCTTTCTGTTGAGTCGACGACTGTAAGGGTCTTTGTATACGGTACAATTTCTTTACAGTTCGGTATGGCGTATAAATCGCGCCGTAGAAAAAACGTGTTAGGGCTCCTTCAAACAGGCGCGACACGACACGCGACACAAAGGCACCGCAAGTCGCGCAACGAGCGGTGCCTTTGTGTCGCGCGCGATTATGTTGCGTGTCGCGCCTGTTTCTAGGAGTCTTTTGTCAACAAGCTTCCATAGTGATCCATACAACACTGACGACCGTACTTACACGCAGCAAAGAAACCGTAGTTTTTCAGGGCAAAAAAAAACGTGTCTACGTACAAAGGGCCTAAAATTATTTTTGGATTGTATTGAAATCGAGACTCGGACCAGCACCCCAATTGAGTTCACGCTTTCAATCACAATCCTAAGGACTTTGAAGGAATCCTAATCCATTGCTCCATATCTTTGAAAAATGTTGTTACGCAATTGCCCCGCAGGACAGCGGGGGTTTTTTTATCAACACTAGGCAGATGTTTATTTTTTACCAAAATATGTCTGAGAAAATAACAGTAAGATCTTAAAAAAATAGGTATTTACTGTATGTTTGATCCTAGCTTTATTTCTCTATGTAATTTGATTCGTTCCCAGCACAGCTCGTACGTTCAGACTTGTAATACTGCCGAGTGAACGGAATGAGCACAGTATCTAATCAACACGTTCGCAAATTAGCAACTGTGCTACATGCTCTGCTCATTCTATGTCAATTTCTGAATGTGAGAGATAGGTTGCCTGTTAGTATTCTAGGGAAAGGGTTAGAGTGTGTTCTATTTCTGTTATGATATGACATGATAGTGAGGGCTGATTTTCCTCAAGTCATATATTTTTTATCTGTGGAATAAAACAGACATCTGACAGTTTGTGTACGGAAAACTGTCAAAAAATCCAAATTATTCCTCGGTATTTTGTCTCCAACAACTAGTGATGGTGTTAGAACTGAAACGTCGAAATGTGGGTAGATATTCTATAAACATCTGCCCACCAGTTCGGGGAAATACAGGCCTAATGCATATCTACAGTCAAGGAAATTCTGTAAATTTTTGAAGTGAAAACTTCTTTAGCGGCGCTGTGTATGTACTTTTTTGGAATGGGTAAAAACTTCTAAATTCGCGTCAGGTCACGTGACCCTGATCGAAAATTCGTAAGACGTAAAACGTCAGACGTCTCGCCCACAGCCTCGATTCTAACTAGGCATGGGTAATATCGCTTTTACACTATATCAAATCGTATCTATGTATCAGTTTAGAATATCGGATATCGTATCTATATATTTCAATATCTATTTGGCTGAATCAGTGTGGAACTCGGAATCGAAATTGGTACTGTGATATTTAGGTTTCGGTTTTGTTCGATTCATTACATCATTGTATTTTATTTGTAACTGTATATTCGAAATCAGTGAATGTATTGTTGATAATATGGCACTCTGAAATGAAACTAGTACAGCCGTTTCGGTTTTCTAGATTTATATTTTTATCAATTATTTAAATAGGTCAAGTATCTATTCATCAGTCATGAGTGAAGCTAATAACTGAAGACTGACGAAAACAGCAAAGTGCAATCAAGGTCAAGGGTCACGTAAAGTGATTTTAAAACAATTTTTGATGTGAAACATCTATAGCCGCACGTAAAACAAATTTCTGGCGTGGCGACGCATGCCGTGGCGACGCGTCACCACGCTTTATGATGGTGTAAGTATATATACAGTCACAGTCTTGTGTACTGTGTGGCGACGCGTCGCCATGCGCAATGTTTCACATCTGCCAGGCGTCCCGTGACGGCCATCGAGATATAAGTACAGTACTTATATCTCGATGGTGACGGCTCACTTTTTTTGTTGAGAATGCCATAGGTACGATTTAAAACCCTTTGACGTTTATTGATGGTTACCTGTTTACAAGTGTTTACAAAATAATGTATTCGGTATTAAACTCTATGCTCCTGTATATAATGTTTAAAATTAGTATTAGACGTTAGCTTAACGCGCTTTCTCGCTCGTTCATCTCTAGCTACATCACTCCCGCCCGCGCGCATCGCAAGGATACGGTAGGTACCTACAACCGTATAACTACTACTGTACCGGAATCAGTTTGAACCGAATATCATAGATCATGTGATACGATATCGTTATAGTGTCTCGTTCTAGGTACGCGGATACCTGAAATATAGATACAGTACTGTCCGATAAATAGGTATTGGATATTGTACCGATATATAGATATTGTATCTATATACGATTTGTATCGCCCACTCCTAATTCTATCTGTCAAATCAAAAAGCTCTAAATATTCGGGCGTAGACTGACAAAAATAATAAACTGTACTTAATTTTTTAAATATTTCTATTCTTTTACTACACAATTGAAGCTACATTTATTAGAAGAAGCTAAGAAAAGTGATAATTTGAAGAAAGCTCGACAGGCGAAACAAATACGAAAGTTTAAAACAATATTCCGTGATACAGATTTTATCCATATTTACAGGCTTTCTGAGGATTTAATTAATATATTGGAAGATGACTTAAGTCCATATATGCGTCCGCGACTTCGTTCCAGTGGTTTAACCAAGAGGCTAAAGGTTTGTTTACATCTAGGTTTCTTGAGATATGATGGGTATACCTCACCACACACCAACAAAAGCCTATTGAATTCCTGATGTTTCAGATATTATGCACACTATCATTTTTGGCTAATGGAAGTTACCAAAAAATCATTGGGAAGAATGTAGACACATACATATCTCAGTCTTCTGCCTCTAGGGCAATCCACGAAGTTATTATTTACAATACAATGATAACTTAAACACAAGTCAAGATTGCACTTAATTCTAGCTTCATTCATTGATTTCAGGTGACTCAGGATATCCTCAAAGGCCTTATTTAATGACTCCCTTTAGTAATTCAGAAACTGAGACTCCAGAGCCATTACAACAATTTGCACAGCAGTGCAAGAAACAGTGTAGAGGACTATTGGAATCCTGAAAGGACGGTTCAGATGTTTATTAGTACATAGGGTATTGTACTATGATCCTATAAAAGTGGGAGAAATTGTGATGGCTTCCTGTGTTTTAAACGACATATGTAATAGAGCCGGGCTACCAGCTCCTATGATGATGAGACCAATGTGACTTAGATGAAGAATCTAGGTTACTTGGAATCCTGACACATCAGGCTCCAACACATGATGACTTAGAGAGTAGGCTGATAAGTAGGCGAGATTTAGTTAATCAATTATGGCGAGCATGTTGTATCTACAATTTATGCGTTCCTTTACAGATGTGGTTAACGTGTTTAGATAGAATATACTCACCATTATTGATTAGATACAATAAATAGGTATTTAAATTATTAATAAAAATATTATTATAATCAACAATTGTCATAACATTTAAGGTGTGTATTTAAAGTGTGGTGTTTAAGGTGTATATGATTAGTATAATATCAATAGCCTATAATAATATGTGCCTATTTATACCTTAGTCCCTATTTGTACTATATTTTTAAATGGGTAAGAGTGTATACAGGGGTATGAGAAATTAAACAGATAACTGCATTATTTTCTTTTTTATTTACTATTAAAAACAATCAATCAAATCAAAAATCATTTATTCAAAATGACTTTTGATATTCAGTTAGAAAAACTTGATTCTATACAATAGTAGGTATGCAAAGTAATTAACATTACAAGAAACAGGACATTTAATTAAATAATTTAGTATATACAATGAAAACTACCCAAGCAAAACAAAATTAAATAAGTACCTAAATAAAAGCCTGCAGGCATAAAGAGCATGCCCGCTAACAAACATTGACATTTACTACATAAATAAACTTAAAATTATCTAAACATAGTAGTAGATCCATGTTTCGGAGATTCAACTTCCTCGACTGATGGATGCTCATAAATCCTGCAGTGCCTGGGTCTGCCTTGACCATGACTCACTTATTTCCTTAAAAGTCGAACATCCTCTGCTGGTTGTCAATAAGAAGTCTCTCATTTTCCAAACACCTCTCTTTAATGGCGACAAAACATTCAGTCAGGCTCGCCATTTGGATTGCCTTTGAGAAGGTGGTGAGTGCTGGATCAGACGGCGGTGTGCCGTTCGATGCCTACGAGATGCTATGAACATAAAAATGCAACAAATTACTATACAGAGGTAAAACAAATATGTAAGTATCATCAACATCACATCACTCTCCCTCTAAAGGAATAGATATTACAATGTAGTATACATATTAGATGTAGTCTATATCTTCATTCTATTAGATGTAGCCTATATCTTGATCTTGATTGAATAAGGGCTGCTGTTGAAAAAACCTACAGAAAATCCCAACAAATTGGCCCAACCCGGGAATCAAAAGTGAGACCACTACTATGTAGTGCTTTTTACACTAAACCAATAATTAACCAAATTATAATTAAGTTAACCTTACATGAAGATGCAATTGGGGCATTACTCCTATGATGACGCATTGCAAGACTGCAAGTGGTGATCTAGCCTCAAACTGTAATACAAAAAAAAGTTATCTAAATATCCATTATAAAGTTAAAACATATTATTGTAAGACTTTTATTTAAAACTTCACCTTTTGTTCTGTATTAGGCTGGTTTTCCATTGGCACATTGTCCCTATACAAAGATGGGCCTGGTTGTATGTCCGTTCGCCCTGCAAATATAACATTACATTATTATATTTTATTAGAATTAACTTACTGGTATTGAAGGTGTGGACTGTTCGGTCTGGAGCATGCCTCTAGTAGATTGTTCTACAGGCAGTAATTGGTCAGTAGGTCGTCTTAGGGGTTGCTTAGGACTCTACAAAATTAAATATGAAAATTATAATAGCCATATACTATCAGTGAAAAAATCATAATACTCACATTTCATTAGGTAGTTGTATTTATCCTCTTAGTCACAGAACTACCTATGTTAAAAGCACTCGCTGATACAAATAATCAAGGCTTGAACAAGAATCAAGCACCCAAAAGTTTAAAAACTACAAATTCAAGTGATTTTGTTAGCGTCGCGTCATCGGTTGTTATTGTTATGTCATGTTGACTTTTAATTCATCGTCGCGTCGCGTTGCACGAATAGAGCAAAGGAATCGTCATTCAGCCTTAAAATGTAATAAGAAATATGAAATAAGCTCTTTTAAATATGATATTGGTTATAGTTTAACTGTATTCCTTATAATACTTAAAGATAGACCTTTAATATATACACTACCGCTCAAAAGTATTTGGCCACCTAGTAAAATACATTTTGTAAAAGTCTAATTGAGTGAAACTACTTCATAACTATTTTAACATGTTTATTAGCCATTTTTAGACATAGCTCTTGCTATGTCTTAAAAATGGCTAATAAACAGTAATCATGGCTAGTAAAAGTTTCACTCAATTAAACTTTTACAAAATGTATTTTACTAGGTGGCCAAATACTTTTGAGCGGTAGTGTATTTTAAACCTATAAAACTCTCAGTCGAGATTGATCGATTATAATTTATAGAATTTGTGTCAAGCCCTACGTTCGTCTGAGAAACAGCGACGGGAGGTTACAGCCTTGGGTTCGACGACGAGCACAACCACGTTAGTGAATACGGTTTGAATCAGCGCTGTACGCTCGGTCGATCTCAAGGCTGTCTCGTCGACGAGCTCGTCGCAGCTTACAGCCATGAAATTGTCTTTTAGAGAATAGCACTGCTGAAGTCTATCCTGTGTGCTTATTTGTAAATCTGAATAAATTCCTTTCACGAGAAGAATAAACCAGTCACTTTGTTCAAGTTTTCACTTCTGTCGGCACTACCGGAGTGCCAGTGTTTTTTTTTTTAATAATGGCAAGCAGGTAAAGCCGATGTCGACCATTGTGCCAATTTCTTATCAAAATTGAAAAACTACGTCAATTTGCCGTGTCATAGCCATTTCATACAACTGTCAAGAATGTTAGATATGCTTTGAACAACCGGTCAGTTTTAGTTGGTGGTCAATTTGGTAAACATTTAATTTTACTAACTTTAGCTGTGGGTAATTTTTTTTAATATTTACATGAATTTTTAACTCTGCAAATTAATCCTTTTCAACAAAATACGTAGATGTTAGCTAACAAGATTAGCCTTTAATCTTAATAAGGTTACGGGTATTATGTAACTCCGACATCTCACAGTTTGGTCGTGACTTTGCACACATACCTAATATTCATGAAATCCTTCCTTGATTAACACTATTAGTGGCGCGAGGTAACCTTTTCACCGCGGTGTTAGAAGGATCTTCTCGCGTATCATAAACTGTATGAAAGTAGCTTGTGTCGTGTCGTAGTTAAAATAATTAGCGAGGCAGCAAGGAGCGGGCAAGTAACTCCTAGGACAAATACTTATACCCGGACTTTACTGGGCAAGGAAAGCTCCCTGCCCAGTAAAGCCCGAGGTGAATAATGTACCCAGGATTCTGTAATATCTTGAATTAAAAGAGTGTCCTTGAATTTACTTGCCCGTTGTTCTCCATAGAGATTTTGGAATGGGCGCTTCAACTGTTTTATTAACTGAAGTGCCTGTAAATGGTTTAATTTAAATAAATGCTTTGAGTTTGAGTTTGAGGTACGCATGATACGCATTTTAGTATCATCACTCGTATATGTTAATTTAATTCGTCCATAGTCCTCGTATCCACCTAGAGACGGGTTTTTTTCCCGCATTGAATTTTTAACGGTCTTCTTAGTGCCAAGATTCAAACAGTGAATTTTTTATCCTCTGGGACGTACTCTGTTGGATTCTCAATACCAAGAGTTGAAAATCCAGCGAGGGAAAAAAAAAATCGTTGCGTAAAAAATTTTTTACGCGATGATTTTTTTGAGAGTACACCCCCAGGTAGGGATGTACTCTCTAAGTTCCTCAACGAAGATATGAGCCCGTCCAAAAGTAATGATCCGTCTAAACCAGTGTCAAATTCAATTTTTCGGACGAGCAAATACTATTGTGCTTGGCTACACTGCAAACGCGGGCGCGGGGCGGGCACGGCGCGGCGTACTCAAACATAGAACTTCATTTGAGCGTCCATAGTGGGCTCGCGAGCGCGGTGAGCGGCGCGGGCTGTTCGGCACGCGGAGCGCGCGGGCAACTCACGTCTTAGCTCGTTCATACAAGTGGCCGCAGAGAGTGCGCGGGCCGGGACCGGTGTTCTCAAACTAGTTCGAGCTGTTTTTTTTTTGTAAAAATAAGTCTACTTCATCCATATTATATTTTGACAAACACTGGACACGACAACCCTCAGAAGGAATCCGCGCTCGACTGCGGACAGGCAGATCGCGCGCGTACCCGCACCCGCGCCGCTCCCCGCTCCGCTCCCCACTCTGCGCTGCACTTAGCGAGTATAGACAACTGTTAAATCATGTTGTTTAGGCCCCGAACTAACCAATTCGGCTGATATGGCGGATTTTGTGTTAAGGGAGAACCCCCCTCCCGAGGGGGCAGCCTCGGGGCTTAAGCTATTCGTGATATGAGAGTAAAAGCAGGTTTAAAAGGAAGTAAGTAACTCAGAGTGACATTTATTGTTATCAGAGAAATTGCTTCCACGTGCACAAAAAACGATTTCCATCGATATCTCGACCGCGGCACCTTACCCCAGACAATAACAGTAACAGTAAAGCATAATTCCTGCCAAGTAATTATCGTTAATATCCCGTACAGCCCAAAAGGCTCATTCCCAAAAGATAAAGAATAAAGCGTTTATAAAATAAACGGTTATGTAGGGAGACACGTAATCGCTCCCGAGTGGTTACCGAACGTGGAACGTCAAGCTGTCGCTTTGAGCAACCGCGCAACCCGAATCAACCTACCTTGTTTCACGTAAATAATATGGCACCTTGATATAAAATATGTGGAATATATCGTATAAGGATTATTTTCAGGAGTTACCTGATATTTTCCTTTTGGTTTTTAAAAGAAAAAAAATAGACAAAGGATTTTTGAACGACGGAAAAAGGGTTACTGAAAATAGGATTAGCAGGTACAACTATACGTTATCGATACCAAAATAGGTTGATTGATGGATTGGAGAAAAGGAAAGGTCGATTTAGAGTGGGGATTTAATTTTTTTTATCCTTTATAAAGCTTTTCAATAAATCTACCTAGCTTTTTTCCAACTACACACATCAAAAGTATCTAGGGATCAAGTACATTTTAGAGTATCACCTTTTATTTTAACTTTTTTGGATCGTTGTTGATTCTTTCAATCAGAATTGTCAATCAGAACTGTCAATCAGAATTCCTATAGAAGTTTAATAGCGTTTTTACATAAGCATTACAATGTCTGCATCAGAACTGAAAAAAATTGCATTGATATGGAGCGACGACATCATTTGACCCGAGAAGAGATGATGAGAGCCGTCGGATTGTTGCAAGCTGGTTCCAGGCAACGTACTGTGGCTGTCACTCTTGGCACTACAAAAAGCTTCATAAGCCGCCTCTGGACACGCTATTGTATCACGGGCAGCGTGGCCGAGTGACATGAAGGACGTTCTCGCATCACCACTCGCAGACAGGACCGGTACATCCAAAATACTGCTCGTCGGAATCGTACCATAACCGCCATTATGTTGGCTACGAAGCTCCACAGCTCTTCAGGCTTGCTGATAAGCGACCTAACCATCCGAAATCGTTTACGTGAAGTGGGTCTGCGGTCCCGAAGGCCGCTGAGAGTTCCACCTATAGCACCCCGGAATCGCAGGGCCCGTTTACAATGGGCTCGCGAACACAGAAATTGGGATGACGAAGACTGGCGTTGTGTTTACTTTTCCGATGAACTCGTTTCGGTATGAGGCCGGATATAAGACGTACTCGAGTTTGGAGATCCTCTAGACGTCAAGAACGTTTGAAATTTTGTTAGAAAGTTCATTCCCATGGAGACATGGAGAGAACTGGAACAATAATGGTTTGGGCCGGTATTTGGATCGGTGGAAGAACCGATCTCATTTGGATCAGGGGCAACCTCAATGCTCAGATTTATGCGGACAGGATTGTTTCAGACGTGATCCCTTTGCGAAGGTGGTTGGGTGATTCGTTTCGACTAATGCACGACAATGCACGTCCACACACGGCTAGAGTCGTAACACGCACTCTTGCCGATGCTCGCATCAACGTTCTGCCGTGGCTTGCTCAATCGCCAGACCTCAACCCAATTGAGCACTCATGGGATATGCTCCATGCAAAGAAGAGCTCTGCCGAGTATGGATGCCGTGCATACCCCACAACAACTTTTTCACTTGTTAGAAAGAACGTGGGCAGCCATTCCTCAAAGTGATTTTGATGAACCGATTGGCATGCCAAATCGCTGTGATTGTGTGATTCGTGTCAATGGTGGAAACACAGATTACGGTTTTTTTTTCTTTACAATAAAAAATTAAAAAAACCTCACTTTTCCTTTTTTTTGCCATTTAATGGACGACATTAACTTAGGTTAATTTTCCACAATTTGCAAAAATTGCAATTTTTCTTTTTTTTTTCAAAATGTACGAATAAGTTTTTAACTTAAACATAAATATTAAAGTAAGCAACCTGTCAGGAAGACTAGATTTGGTAAATATTAATTGTATAATTCTGTATAGTTAAAAATGTACTTGATCCCTAGACACTTTTGATTTGTGTATGTTGGGGTCGAAAAATAAAATATTCATATTTTTTTTAAAGAAAAAAGTATGTAACTTTTTAAAGTACTTGATATATTTGATTTAATACCAACATTAGTTTATTACGAGCGCCTGAGTCGTGGTCTGACCCGCCGCATTAGATGCATAACAATAAAAAACAAGTTACAAGAAGCTAAAAGTAAAAGAATTGTATTCTGTTAAATTAATTGTAGTTGGTGGTGTTTTTTTGCTGTAATGCCAATAAACGCAATTTTCTCTCTAAGTATCTAATAGATATCTACATTGGGTAATTTAATGCTTACCTATATTAAGGTAAAAAGTTAAAACCTGAAAGTCTGACAACCCGTCTTACCAAGGAGTACCGCATTACCCAGTAACTGGGTTGTGAAGGTCAGATAGGCAGTCCCTCCGTGTAAAATACTGGTATTCAGCTGCATCCGGTTAGACTGGAAGCTGACTCCAACATGGTTGGGAAAAGGCTAGGAAGATGATAAGTAAGGTAAAAAGTTATTTTAACTGTTTTAAAAAGCTATATTTCCTTTGACACAAACCTCTGCTATTTACTATCAAAAATAGGTACCTATCTTTTATTTTTTTTAATTTGAAATGGGTTTGCTCTTGACTCTAGTCTAGGTCAGAGGTGACAGAGACAAACTCTATATATAATTCTTTATATCTCCTTTTATGCATCGAAAGTATCATTATAGTATTAGCTTCTTTAAAAAATTGTCTCGCAGTAAAAAGTACCCAGTTTCGTATTTCACAAATTGCAGTCTAAAGTAAAACCTCATTAGAACCAAAGTGTTTTAAAGTCGGACTTAATGTTCAAAATGCAGGTTTCAAGCCAATCTAGATTACAGTGGAAACGAGAAATTCAGAGGAATGGACCAAAAGGATCTAACATTACTTCAGTTACCACGCAAAACGCGAGTGTATAATATATAATCTTATATTCATAATATGAGGCAACGTTATTTCTGTTACTGCGAGATTTGTTCATACCTTCAGGTATCGGTGAAGGAAAACATCGTGAGGAAACCGGCATGTCTTAGAACCAAAAATTCGAAGACATGTGACATCTACCAACCCGCACTGGGCCCGCGTGGTGGTTTACGGTCCACTCCCTCTCACTGAGAGGAGGCCTGTGTCCCAGCAGTGGGAACATTATAGGCTGATGATGATGATGATGATACCTTCAGGGGTATTGTCTATTTAGGCTATGTAAAGCGAGTGTCTCAGCAAGATAACTGGTTATTTCTGACTGAATTTATGTCAGATAATATAAACAGGTTATTTTAAATTCGTTAGCTAAACTCCACAGAAACGATAAATATCAATATGTAAACATGAGAAAATAAAAAGATTTGATTTATTTTAAAGGTCAACGACTGCAGCTGCTGTTAGTCCCCACAAAAAAAAAAAAACATCAATTTTTTTTTTGTTTTATTATGTTTAGATATATCCATCGCTTCTGCTGAGTTGAGCTAACTAATTTAAAATAACCCATAAATATGTTTACCAGCCTTTGCTGTCCTGTTTTATTTAACTCCTGAGCAAAGGCCTCCTTCCACTTTTTCCATTTTTCGCGATGGAATTCCAAAGGATAATAACTAATAATTATGTAAGAAAATAATAAAAAAAAATATTGTTTCTTGCCCATTCTCCTCCATAGAGACGTATGTTTTGGTACGGGCAGCTAGCTTCAACTTTCTGACTAACTGACCGATTCCGTGACAACTCAAAAGTGCCTGAATATGTTTTAATTGAAATAATTGCTTTGACTTGATTGCAGTACCTTACGGAAGTGAAAGATGTACTTATCTACAGTGAAAAAATACAGTAAATAGTAATGCAGCATCAAACACTTCTACTAAAAAAACTGTTTTGATCGCTTTATTGTTAGACGGTGCTCCTAATTCTCATTCAATTCCTAAATGATAAATTATTTTATTTCTGTAGATTGTACTGTAACACGTCGATTATTTTTTTAACTAGACGAGGCCGGCGTTTTCTATATGGCTACTCTGAGAAAAAAGGCCAAAACACACTCAGAGGTAAAAGTCTGAAGTAATTAATTTTTTTTAGTCAGTCTTCTCTTTTAAAGTCTGAAGATTATGTCTGGACATAATCTTGGTCAGATCATGTGAAGACCATGTAGATTGGAGTCTGAAATGGTCTTTCGAGGAAAGAACCACACAGATTGAGTGGACCTGTCCAGTCAGTGCACACATTTGTCAGTAATCATGCAGCTCAACTCAGAACTTAAGTAGCTCAACGATTCGACGAACAATACCAAAGATACGTATTTGGATAGGCTGCATAAATTACTCAAATTTGCATATTTTGATCATGATAAAAACTAACTAAGAAGAAAAAAAAGGGAAAACAGAAAAAAATAAATGCACAACATAGTCCTCACGTTCACAATAATTAAAATAATAAACTAGTCACATTAAAAGTCAGAACTAGGTGACCAGTTCACCATATGGAGCTTTTGATTTAGCAATAAGTCACCTCCCGACTCAGCACACTAAGTATTACACGATTACACGTCCCATGAGAGATGAACGAGTTTCAAATAGACGATGTGACCTTAATTTATTTAAAGCCAGCTCGGCCATCGACCAGCTAAAGCTTATTAATAGGACCCCAACCTGTGTTGCTACGGAAAAAAGTTTTTAACTATCGCATCACTAAGTTTCATTCTAAATGTAGCGTACCCCAGATGAAACAAATCGATTGAAAAAAGGTTTTTTTCGTATGCTTCGTTGGTTCAAAAATATATTAGTGTTTTAAAGACTACATTATGGAATTGAATTTCATCTTTGGTAGACCTTTTATCTTCAAACAAATGATTACCCTTCGCTACTGATATACATAATCAGTAGCGAAGGGTAAATTTTTATAAGAGGTTAGCCGGAGTAGATATCTTTAATATGATTATATCATTTATCTATAGAATACCGACTGTGCCATTTTTCAAAGGGAAGCCGGTAGGAATCTAGTTGAATGGAAGTTTCGCCACTGATGTATATGTATCCTTCGAACATAAATTTAGTTAAATTACTTATCCTAATATCTAGACTCGTTATTAATTAGGTATGTGAAGGAAGGCTCAACAAATATTTGGTAAAGTACCAAAACATGGAGGCAATCAATAAGCATATAATATGGTTTAATAAATGAACAGTTGAGCAGCTGAGTTGATTGCTAAATTAATTAAACCTTATACAGCGAGTTCTGGCTTGAGGTGGTGCGGGAAAAGAGTACCAAAACTCAGATTTTTAATTTGCTAGACTAAAATGACAGCTGCGATCGACCTTCTTCTGTCAACATGACAATAATGCAATGATCGCAGCTGTCATTGGTCTAGCAAATTAAAAATCACCTTTACACAGCAGTGGGAATTAATTGTGAGTCAAATCTACTTACCTAATAAAAATCTTCAAATTCAGTGACAGACGACGTACTCTCTAAACTACTGCGTCTAGAAGCATGACATTTTGCACACAAAGGTTGTTTGAAAATTCATCTCCTAAAGAGATTAAATAGGAGAAGAAACTTTGTATGGAAGTTCGTCATTTTTCGTTCGTTTTTTTTTCCCATCGTGCACATGGCTTGTAAATAAATTAATCATTATAAATAACGCTCCATACATACATAAAGTTAAAGGTGCTCAGTACTACACACTCCTATTTCAAGTTAAACAAATATCAACTCTGTTTCAATGATAATTAAATTGATTTCAGAGTCACTATTGACAAAGTTATAAAAATGTATGAAATTGTAGCGTAAACTGAACTTTATTGTGCGGGAATTAAAGCTATTTTTACATTTATTCATATTTGTTTACATTCTTGGCAAATAAATCGCGAATTCACTGTAAGTTATTTGTTATGCTTAAGTGACGAGACAAAACAACAAAACCTTCAAATAATTAGAAAAAACAACTTGATCACATTAGTTCTGGGGATCCAAGATGGCGGCTCATATAGGGAAAATTCTGCCATATTCAACACGCTTGACAGCCAGTGTGGTGACCGGGTATAATGTTATTAGTTAATAGCCGGATACTGGCCGTCTCCCGGCTTAATCCCTTAGTCTCCCCGCCGAGCCCCGCCGAGCTCTGACGAAGCGACGAAGCGAACTTATGCATGCTACGGAACATACGCTGCGCTAATGTGTGCTGATATAAAGCAACAATTTTTGTTTATTAGGGTAGGTGTAGATTTTTGCGACGGCGCATTTTTGTGCTATGTTGTACTTATTTGTTTTTGCTCTGTATTCTGCAACGGATATTACTCATGACTGGATTTGAGATAGTATGATATGAATAGATTAATACATAAGTATCATTCTTGTTCTAGCTATAATATGAATCGTGCATCAGTATGCGTACCAATGATCAAGTCAACAGTCAATGAGATTGTATGTGGATAGGTAGGTAGCTACTTATAAAACGCTACTGTCACCGTGCAACCTTCATTAATCGTTTATATGTTGCTGGCATAATATGAGACAAAAACTAATTCAAATTTAGAATTAGAAAATAATAGATTGTCGGTTTGAAGAGCTGACAGTATATGCAAGGAACGGAAAACCGATTCTAGGTTAAGTGATAACATAATGATACTGAAAGTTAGGCTTATCTCAACATTCTTAAAATAAAATACCTGCTTCTTTTTATTTTGGTCTGGTTACACATATTTAGAGAAGAAGACAGGTAAGATTTATCGAACAATGACATAAGTGAATGAGTGAGTCCCTATGGTCTTGTGGAAGTTTCTTCGTAATAGATTGTTTTTGTACAGAACTCTTTTGTACGGATTGGCCTCCGTGGACTTAGACGTCACGTTGTCCCCGGGTAGACGTTGTGTAGACGCTGCGTTAACGTCGCGTAGCTGAAATTACTTTGACACGTCACTAGCGCCTACGTGGACTAAAAGTTTGACCAACGCCTACGCTAGATGGGAATGCAAACTAAATACCATAAAGTGGTCAGCGGGATTGTCCGAAAGGGCTACCGCTGGCCCGGAACATAAAGGGCTAGGGAAGGAACACGGGTGGGTTTTAGTCAGTAAGTCTGACACTCCCTTCCGCTCCACCCAGAGCAGGAGGGGTCATTTGATGATTTCCAAGCGTGAAAACAAAAACACCATAAAGTGATGCAGAAGAAACTAATCATTCTGATAACCTTATACCTATTTATTTTGGAGTTGGAGCCACATGTCATCTTCCATACTTCTCTATTAGTCGTAATCTGGATAGTCACCCCCTTATCATCTTTGCCATATCATCACATAGTCCATACATATCATTTAACCATATACATATCATTTAACATATACATATCACATATCACATTTATACATATCATTTAACCATAGTCCATACATATCATTTAACCATATCATCACATAGTCCATACATATCAATCAACATAGTCCATACATATCATTTCTTTGGTCTTTCCCTGCTGAATCCACATTCATACCCCACAACTTTCTTCACGACATTTTCCTTATTCCTCTGTATCACATGTCCATACTATGACAACCTTCTCGATTACCGGTGGAAGTCAGTTGTTAAAAATTAATGGCTCTTATAATATTTTCTATCTAACAAGTTTTAGGTACTAAAAACAATGTTTCGTCACGTTGTGCAGAGATCATTTAATTTGGTATCGACGGTCCAAGTTTACAGTAATGTGAATATTTATCAGCCAAGTTAGACTGGGAACTGATCCAAACAGACATAACTTTAGAAGTGATCTAACAAGAGCCAAGGCCCAATACACTCCAACATCATAAATCATCATCATTTGCCTGGCCTTTTCCCAACTATGTTGGGGTCAGCTTCCAGTCTAACCGGATGCAGCTGAGTACCAGTATTTTACATAAAGCAACTGCCTATCTGACCTCCACAGCCCAGTTACTGGGTAATGCGAAACCCCTTGGTAAGACTGGTTGACTTTCGGGCTTCTGACGACCCGTA
This sequence comes from Luperina testacea, assembly GCA_927399505.1. Taxonomy (NCBI): domain Eukaryota; kingdom Metazoa; phylum Arthropoda; class Insecta; order Lepidoptera; family Noctuidae; genus Luperina; species Luperina testacea. Next base: position 5,993,986 of record OV656768.1, on the reverse strand, counting down.
ACGACTGCCATTCGCGGATATTTATCCACGAATGACAGCCGGGACCAACGGCTTAACATGCTTTCTGACGCACGGAGGTGTCTTGATATGTAAAGATGGTCATCCACAGGCCGACTGCGGCAAGCGTTTCGGGCTTCTGACGACCCGTAAGGACTGCCATTCGCGGATATTTATCCACGAATGACAGCCGGAACCAACGGCTTAACATGCTTTCCGATACACGGAGGAGGTGTCTTGATATGTAAAGATGGCTATCCACGGGCCATCCAAGTGCGACAAGCGTAGCTTAACCTGATCGATCGACCCGCGTGGCTGTTATTACTTAGCCACAAGCCCCTCTAAATTCATGAGTAATGTCACTCCAATATTTTACACTTAACATGTTACTTAGTACAGAAATTTTATAATTCACTTGTTTCCCTTCCGAAGCCTTACCTGTAGCCTGTTCCGGATAAGGCGGGAGGTAACGCCCGGGTGTTACCTTTGTGTGGATCGCCCAGAGGACACGGTGGAGCATACGGTGGAGGTCTGGAGGTCTGCCCGGTTAGGGCGGAGCATCGCCGCGTCCTTACGGCGGCGATCGGCGGCGGCGATCTTTCGCGTCCGGCCCTGGTCCAGGCCATGGCACGGAGCGAGAGTTTATGGGAAGCCGTCACCTCCTTCTGCGAAGCAGTAGTGCTTGCGAAGGAGGAGGTGGAGCGTGTAAGGGGGAAGCAATCTTTGCGCCCTCACGCCCCTAGTCGCAGGAGACGCCCTGGGCGTCAGGAGCCGATTTTCGGCCACCATAGGCGCGGGCTTGCGGACGGGTAGCTCGCCGTCCGGTAAGGACCAGCCCGAATCAACGGTGCATTGTATTCCACGCGCGCCTCAAAGAGACGTCAGCACTAACTGATGGGGTCCGCTAGGGCCGACGCCTGCCAGGGTCGTGGGTGGTTCGAAAGAGTTACCGTGGCCCCTGGCACAGGCAATTGAAGGAACGCGGGTGGGTTTTAGTCAGTAAAAGTCTGACATGTCCTCCCGCTCCGCCCAGAGCGGGAGAAGTTATTTGATGATTTCCCACCCAAAAAAAAACCCCTACCTGTAGCTATTAAGTAAAAATTTCCACTATTATTAGCCGTTGTTATAGTATCGATTGGAATGTCTAATGTGGTGCTTTAATTGGTTTGCTCCTAAATGTTGTATATTTTAGTAGTTACACCACCGTAAAAGTATGTATACTTTATATAATTGTACATAATTATTTTTAGGCCAAAACCTATACTTATTGAACTATACCTATTGTTGACTTTTTTGGAGAAAATGGAAATTCCCAAACTTTTTCCGATTTCTTGGAAAATGTGGGACCCATGCTTGTGACACAATTTTTTATTTATATTACTCGTAGCCTATGTGGTCTCACAGCAGGGCGAATGGCTTAATATCTTCTTTTCACTCCTCTCTGTCGTGAGCTAGTGTGAACCAATCCTGTCTGTACATATCAAGCCCGTCCCGCCATTTTCTCCTAGGTGCAAAAAAATGAGTTTTCTCAGTAACTTATCGCCAATTTTCATCTTATCATACTTATTAGGTTTAGCTATAAGCAAGAGCTTAAGTGATCCCAAGCTAGATTCGCCTCCCTTATTTGTATATGAAAAGCAATATTTTCCCAATTTATCACTTCGGAGAATTTTTAAGGCGCTCGCCATAAATACTTGCTCGATATCACAAACTTTCTTCATATATTTGCATGTAGGTGAGTGCTGTGGGAACTTTGTTAGAGGTCCCGCATCGTATTTTTTGTTATTTATATTTTTTTTACCGAAACGTTCAACAAGAATTTATGTCAAGCAACTTATTCAATATCAACGAGACTTACGCAGGGACAGAATAAATCAGAAAATAAATTCGTATTAGGTTCCATGTCATGTTTGTTGAATAAACATCGTTTTTATCAGCTATTTTCTTGTAAATATGTCAAAAAAAGCACATGATATTTTCAATTTACAAAAGGCTTTGGTAATTTCTTTTTAGTTTTAAAATAAAATGTTGAGAAAGAATTTAATCAAAACCTTTTTACTAAATCCTGAGATAATCTATTAGGCCGTCTGAAATCTTATTTAAGATTAAGATTAAAAAATAATGAAGCCCATGAAGATTCGTAAGCAAAACCAAGTCAACCTAGTCAGAACATTAATTACAGATCCTCTAACCAACATAATTATCACTCGAGTTTATTTATTCGATTTTCCATCCGATTAATCGAAATCGTCTTAGAGGCTCAAAGTACTTAAAGCGTTTTCCAATTCTAAGCAAGCGATTATTTATCACAGCATTAGCATACTTCGTTGGAGTAAATCCATCTTGTAAAGGGGATAATGATCAATAGAAGATGCTGTACGAGCTAGAGATTGCCTCAACGCTTCATTACTCCTTGTCATGCATTAAAAGCTATTATATTGTGAACGTGACCGATTTGCCAATCTACTCGAAATTGTCTCCAATGTGCGGTATAGAGTTGATTTTATCGATGATGTAACTATCGATTGAATGTTCACTATGTCGGGATATTCGAACCGGTAACAAGCGAGCTTTTATTTCAAAGATGAAGTTACGTAGCTTTGTTCGAAGAATATTGTTTGGAACTTTAGAAGATTTATTGTTCAAAACACAACAAAAACTTTATCAAAAACAAATTCAACTTGTATATCAATCGTTAACTCCACAAATTTCGAAATCGATACTTGAAATTGCGAGCAAGAAACTAATTTCAGCCGTTGCCGAATATTTACAAATTAATGCTAAGTACGCGAACCTGCTTCATCGATAATGTATCGATATTACGCCCGCTCACAGAGCGAGTTATCGATAACTTATTTCGCTAGGGGAGTGCCGTGCTTGTCTTTGCTTTCAGACCAAACCTTGTTAGTTAAGACCATGTATTGTGAGGTTGTGACGTCATCCCCGAACTCTGTCCTCATTGGTTATTAAATTGTGTAGGAATAGGGAATGTTCGCAAAAATTGGAATGAAATTTCCTCTGAGGCCATTCCTTGGTCCGACGGTAACTATCTAAAGTTTGAGGCCACAAAGAGAACGATCCATCATCCCGTATTTTGAAGTAATGGATTGTTTTGCTTTTTATTTTTGTTACAAAGGAAAATAATGTTGAATGTGAGCGGGGTTTACTGTTTAAGTCTTTCATCAATTTAGTGATCAAAATGTCGATTTTTTGTAGGGATAATAAATCAAACTTTTTAATACTTGATCTTAATAATAATTGATCTTTAAGTAAGTACTTGAATTAATAATAATTGATATTTAAGTAAGTACTTGAATGAGTTGGCTTTGTAGGGAGACAAAAGGGTAGGAGCTACGACAGAAGTCAAATAAAATTGATTTCATGTAGCCCATTAAAAGCCATTTTTCAACGTTATAGTTTACAGGAAAATACAATTGATTCTAGTCGCCCCTTCCAAAAGGTAGTTTCGTATGGAGGAGAATAGGCAAGAAACTCCATAGTACAGACGCCAGCACATCAAGCTACTACAATCTGTCAAATTTGACAGTTTCGGGTAGCTTGGTGTGACACAATCAATTAAGTACGTGGAGTAGGGCGCATTAATCAGTTAACATCTTTAGTTTGCGGCCCGTATTCTATTAGGAATTGCTGTAGAATGTGTAACACAGACATAATGTACAGACGCCAGCACATCAAGCTACGCGAAACTGTAAATTTTTCCCAATCAACTTTGAACCTTAAGCTTTAGCGATAAAGATGAAAATCTATTAAATAAATTTGACAGATCGTAGTAGCTTGATGTGCTGGCGTCTGTACCTTTACTGGAAGCCAGTCTTTCGAATTTTATTAGCCTGTATTACCTTTGAATGTCTCTTGTATTTCACGTTTCTTTCAGAGTTTTCTCCATAGTATGTTCGACATTAATCAGCTAACATCTTTATATTGCAGCCCGTATTCTATTTTATAGAGAGCAGTGGTGGACCAGCGGTTACAGCAGCGACTTACGAGTTAAGTCTCGTACACACAGGCGCGACATTTCCATAGAAATTTTTCTACGGATATATATCGCTGAACCGCGTCGCACTGTCGCGTCGCGCCTATGTGTACGAGCCTTTATAGGTCATGGGTTAGAAGATCCCAAGCAGACACTTTAGTTCGTGTAAATTATTTCATTACCACTGCTCTCAAAACGGTGATGGTAAAACATCGTGAGGAAACCGGAATGTCCTAGAATCAAAAATTGGAAGACATCCGTCAACCCGCACTGGATCCGCGTGATGGTTTACGGCCCACTGCTTCTCAAAGAGAGGAACTCTGTGTCCCAGCAGTGGGAACATTATAGGCTGGTTTCTGTAACTGCTGGTGACATCACAGCGGGCCCTATCAGAATAGTGTGGTGTGTGTTGGTGTGTGGTGTGTGTGGTGTGTGGTGGTGGTGTGGTGTATGTGTGTGTTCCTAGTGTGGGGCAAGGTTTAAAAAAAAAACAGCCCTGCGACATTTATTTTTTAAACTTCGCATCATGCTGAGATAGGAGCTTTTTGGCCTCGTATAGGACTTTCTGTTTCATGTTTCTTTTTGTTACTTTTTTTAGATAACTTGGCTTTTTAGGGTTCCGTAGTCAACTAGGAACCCTTCTTATAGTTTCGCCATGTCTGTCCGTCCGTCCTCGCTTAATCTCTGTGACCGTTAGCACTAGAAAGCTGAAATTTGGTATCAATATGTATATAAATCACGCCTACAAAGTGGTAAAATAAAAATTGGAAAAAAAATGTTTTATTAGGGTAGCCCCCCTATATGTAAAGTGATTTTTTTTAATTTCAACCCTAACGTGTGATATATTGTTGGAAAGGTATTTAAAAATGAATAGGGGTTTACTGAAAAAATTTTTTGATAATGTCAATATTTTCGGAAATAATCGCTCCAAAAGTAAAAAACAATGTGTTCCCCCCTCTAACTTTTGAACCATAAGTTTAGAAATATGAAAAAAATCTGAAAAGTAGAACTTTATAAGGACTTTCTAGGAAAAATATTTTGAACTTGATGGAAACAACTGTTTTTGTACAAAAAAGACAAAAAGTTGTACAAAATAGTTTCTGGACTAAGTTTGTAGTATAATCGTATATGCAAGCATTTTTTAACTTTATATTTTATTATCCTGAACGTATCTTTTTTCAAACAAAAACAAAAATAAAAAAATATTAAAATCGAATCCCAATATTTTAAAATCTATGATCGAATCGACTACGATTATTACGCGAACATAATGGATACCCACTTTTTATTTTTTTACCGTGTTTAGTTTGTGATCTTCCTGTACTTACGAGTCGCAATAAGTACTTTTTCTTTCACATTTCATTACCCTGTATTAGTGTTGAATGTCTCTTGTACTTCACGTTTCTTGCCAAGTTTTCAGGGCAGTTCCCTTGTGGGTTAAGCAGAGCTTTGTAATACATATACCCACTGTCTAGGTATATCGTCGCATGCTTGCTTGTATCCGTCCGTACCGTTGCCTGAATCTGTCTGCAGCAGTAACGTATTGTATTTCAATTAGGCTCGGTTGACACTGTATTGCAGATGTAGCTGCGTTCTCGCTGTAGTGAAAGCCTGTGGAGCGGCAATACGAAATATGTATGTAGATTAAGTTTAAAAAAATAAATTAGGTAATGGATTGGAGCTGAGTTGAATAAAGTTGAATAGTTCATCAGTTGGGCTATTTTTATTTATTTAGTACCTATTTAAATTAAAGCCTTAAAGGAGCTAAAAAAGGTTTTGTTAGTACTCTAAATATTATAAATGTGAATGTTTGTATACTTGGATGTTTATTACTCAATAACGCAAAAACGGCTGAAGGGGGTCGGATGAAATTTGGCGTACAGAGAGTTTATAACCATCACATAGGATGCTTTTAATTCCGGTAGTACGTTCCCGTAGAATATTTTTGACATCCAATCGGCCGCGGCAAAAGCTAAGCTAAGCTAGTTGTTAATACGCCAGTCTAACGATGGATTTTTTTCAGTGAATTTTTTAAAACTGGATCAATACAGCCACCATGTCAGGAAAGCCAATTCAAGCCATATTTTTTTCTGTTGATTCTCATAGCTCACAATTCAACCTGCCACCTAAAAAACTTACAGCCAAATATGAAAACCTCTTTCTACTGAAGTCTGTTAAAAATACACTAAGGAAAAAATTCTCATTTGCATGCAGGAGCTGGTGTCACTTACTTCCGCAATATCTTGCCCAGCTGTGGCCATTTTTCTCAATGACATCTGACGTCAGGATGCAATAAGTTGGTACCGTGACACGGAACGTGCTTCCACTAAATGAAGAGAAACTCAGAAGGTTCTTTAGTTGTTTTGATTACTGTAACACAAGACAGACGACTTTACAGTGCGTACACTTCTGACAACAGCAAGCTTATTGTAACGACAATAAAGAACACAGTGAATTTTACAGACCTGTCATTGGCAGCAACCCAATACCAACCTTATTAAAATGAGAATAAAGATCACAGTGAAAGGACTGTATTGGTATATAACTCGCTTGGAATATAGTCTATGGATCTTTTGGCGCGTGGCTAAAATCGGAACTAACGTCGCCATTTTGTTTTTTAACAAAACAAATCTAAAAGTGTCATCCTGTGAACGTCATTCGAGCGCCAAAGAGCACCTTTTTTTTTTTGCAGCAATTTAACCACCGGGCTAAAGTAATTTGGTTTTGTAATCTGTTTACCATCGAAAAAGTGAAGTAGACTTTTACTCGATGTTATTTAATTCTGTCTAACCTTTTGATATTAATATTTTGAGGTTGCCAGTAAGCTTCCAATCTTAGGATTATGCTGGTAAATACCTACCAGTAGGTAGAAGTATGGAGCCATTTATTCAGGCCTCTTAAACACAACAGTAGCTTGATTACGAGTTGTGTTGTTTTGTTGAAAAGAGTGTCCATAGAGTTTCTTGCCCGTTCGTCTCCATAGGTACCTACTACGATTTGGAATAGACAACTAGCTTCATCTTTCTAATTGAACGATCCCTTGAAAATTCAAAAGTGCCTGTAATTGGTAATGCTATGTGTGGTTCAATATCTGTGTCATAATCCATAGGTTGACTCATTTTGGCACGTAAAGCTTATAAACACGATACTCTGAACTCGTCTACAATTTTATGTCGAAAAAATTAACGAGATTACCGGCTGTCTTGATAAAGAAAATTAACCCTTCTGCCTCACCTATTTAGCGGTGCCAGCGAAATGGTAGCTTCACAAACGAGTAACGCGTTTAACGGAACGTCAACGAAGTGAATAATGAATAAACGGCCCGCAGTGAAAACAGACATGATGGACTGCGGTGCAAGTTGTGAACCTAGGCGAGGGAGTTGGTCAAACGTGAGATGCGGTAGTCGAAAGTTTGATTGGTTATTATAAATTCGTAGACTAAAAACGTAGGAAGTCAAGAAAAACTAAAATCGTAGGAATCTACCAAGTATAGTGATTATGGCAATGTCCCTATGACCGTTCACTTTGCCCGTAGCTCATCTTCACCACTAAGGCAGATTTGCAGCGCAAGTCACTGAATCTGTACAGTCAACAAAAGAGGTAAGTATGCAGGATCGTCGGATATAATTGAAGTTTAGTAAGAAACCGATGGATGTTCTCGAATAAATTTAATTTTATTAATAGAAAACAATGAGCTCATTTATCAAATTAAATTTCAGTCGAAAACATCCATCGGTTTCTTGCTGAATTTCAACTATATCCGACGGTCCTGCATACCTATCACTTTTGTTGACTGTACAACGCTAAACATTTAAAACATCAATCTATCTCTGTCATGTTAAAACGGTTGACAGAAACAGAACGACGATGTTTTAAATTCGTTTAACGCTAACCGCATTTAGTGATTTGTGTGCAGGCGGGCCTAAAACTATAAACCATTCAAGTCACAATCTGCTCCCAGGCAACATTTCTGCAACGTGTAGTCCGCCATCCGCCAAGTGCTATCCCCCGAGATAAAGGCTGATGACGTCACGGTGAGCCCTCTCGCCGACATTATTAGCACCTTATCCCCTATATAAGTTATCACGCTGTTTATTTACTAACTCTCAGGATTTCTGAGCTTATCTCAAGGATAACTAGGTTTAGAGGGATAATCTTTGCCTTCAAGGGTCTTTTGTGAGATAAGTTTATTTTTTAGAATAAGGTTTTTGCCTGGAGGAGGTGTGTATATTAATTTTTTCCTGTCTAGAAAAAGGGTTTTCGAGGTCATATCTTGTAGGTTGTAAAGGAATATTTAACTAGCTTTTACGAAATAAATAAACACGTTATAGGCTCGCCCTCAATCACATGGGGCTTAAACATACAACTGGCGAAATATGGGTGTATTATAGGTGCATTTTTGGCTAACCTTTATGTTATGTAATGATCGTATCGTAAAGTACAGACGCCAGCCACCAAGCTACCCGAAACTGTCAACTTTTTCCAATCAGCTTTGAACCCAATGCTTTAGCGATAAAGTTGAAAACCTATTAAAGAAATTTCACAGGTTGTAGTAGCTTGGTGTGCTGGCGTTTGTACCTGAACGAGTTCTTAAAAGCAGATAAATATTCAAACAAATACTGACGCAATTTATTAAATGAACCAATGCGTTCTTGAGATATCCAGAGGGAAGCAAGGAATCAATTCCCCTCGTGACCAGAATTTTGATTTAGGTTAGATCGATCTTGAAGCAATCATATTATCTAGTGCAATCTATTATTTATTCTTTCGAAAGATATATCAGTTGGGACGGTGATGTTGCCGCAAGAGGGGTACGTAGAGTTACTTTTTTAATAAACTCGTCTCTTGAAAACAGGCGCAATTTTCTCGCGTTACAAAAAGGATTTTTTTTTATTATTGCGACGAACCCTTTTTTCTGATTTGCTTTTCCGATATGGGTGATCCGGGTTTCTGAAGCTGTTCAAAATAGTCGAGATCTTAGAGAACCTACCTACTGGATACGTCGGAATTGATGTAAAAAAATGGGGAGTGGCTGTCATGGACACGACCGTGTGTTGTACGTGAATACGTTTACGTAATGAGGTTGATCCACTCGGCCGCATTCATTCTTTTACGTTCCCGGCACTGCTTGACTCGGTCATATGATGTTTTATTGATACCATTCGATTGCTCTTGAAAAGTCCTTTCTAACCGTATACGATCTCTGTATTTGGATTTGGCTTTTTGACGCGTATAGGCCGACATAATATATTTTTGATATTATTTTTCTTTTTATTTTAACACATAATATTCACTGTCACTATTTTACACTAATGTTTTATATTATGTTTGATTTTGACGAGAGCTGACGGTTGATACTTAAACGAACGTCGTAGCTTTTCCGAGTCAAAAGTTATACTAAATCTAGATACGCAGCAAAATGACCTGAAAATGGCGACGCTTCCCCCTCCACCGCGCGCGATGCGTCACTTGGCGTAATAAATTATTTGATCCTATAACTATCCAATTGTATAATTGATTTTAGAATAGAGATGATAGATATGAAGCTGCAACACAAAACTGTATCCCCTGATTTTGTTATCATTGATTTTTTTGACTTGCCTCCCACTATGAAAGTAATTTTAAAGACGTATTTACGTCAAAAATAATGAAAGGATGACATATTACTTGCTACTAAAGGTTACTGGGTTAAATATACCTTGGTAAGACTGGTTCTCAGACTTTCGGGCTGCTGGCGACCCGTAATGACTGTCAAAGATCCACGAATGAGAACGGCTTAACGTGCTTTCCAAGGTATGGAGGATTCTTGGTATGTAAATGGTCACCCATCCACGTAACAACCGTGGTAAGCGTAGCTTAACCTGATCGACCCGTGCAGCTGTTATTACTTAGCTACAACCACTGTCTGTGTAATGTATAAAAATGAAATGTTGTTCGTTGGTAAGCGCATCACTTGAGAACGCTTGCTCGATTTGACAATTTTTTTAATGTTCGTAATAAATAATCCGAGTGAGGTTTTTATTAAAAAAATATTGTAAAAGTTTCCCAGAAAATTATCAAATTTGGGAAATGAATGTCCTTTTTATGAGATTTTTGTATGAATTATTGTTTTGACAAGACAATGTCGGGTCAGCTAGTATTTTATTTCCACACACCAGTTACAATGAAAACATAATTATATTCCGGCCACTTTTCGGTTCAGTTTCGGTTCTTTTCACTTTTCCAGACATGTTGTCATTCGATTTTAAATAACGAATACTTTGTCTGGTTGCCAGCCTTTTTTTATGGCCACTAAAACCTTTTCCCTCTAAACCTATTTTGAGCCTTGAAGTAGGTACTTGTACAGTTAAATTCCGAACACTCTTTGTTTGTTCCATATCTAATTTAGGACCCGTATTTTAGAACGAATTGCGCAGTAATCTGGGTTTAAGTAGAGATTAGTATGACATCTGTCAGCTGTCATAATTAAATCGAGATTCATGCTTGAAAATTATTCTAAAATTCCACTGGGCCGAGGAAACTTTTCAGAGAAACTTATCTCACGGGAAAATACTACCGGGATTAAAAGTTTCATCCAAAACCGTTCAGCCCTTTTTACAATCCGGAACATACACCCAAACAAACGAACAAACATTCTAAAAACTATATTTTCTGCATGAGACTCGTTCTCACACCTCGCAGCAATTACTTTTATTCAAAAATATTCGATGTATACTTATGATTAAGTTACTATTTATTTAGTATATGTACAGATATAGATGATGAAATAAAAAGAAACATGGTCAATTCTTGGAAAATACATTTCGTCAGCAAATAATCTCAAAAATATCCTTTACTGGGATAATCCCAAAATATGTGCGCCTTTATACGGACACACTGTATTGTGTGTGTAATAGGAAGACGCGTATCACTCGAAGGAAAATTGGACATTGACAAGCCTTCATAACAGGGCTGCGCGCAGAGATAATTGAATCAATATCTAAATAAATATTGGTACGGTACGGTAGTATAATGGGAACGAGTAAATAATAATAATATTCCAACCTGTAACTAACCCAGTTTAGGGAAAAGGAGTTATCTCATATTGTCATTTCTAGATGAAACGAACATTGATCGACACGATTGTTCATTGTCTGCCAGCGAAAGTCCCGTCAAAATCGGTCCAGCCTTTTCGCAGATTAGCCTGAAATGAACATTGATCGACGCGATTGTTCATTGTCCACCAGCGAAAGTCCCGTCAAAATCGGTGCAGCCTTTTCGGAGATTAGCCGGAACAAACAGACAGACAGACAAAAATTATACGTATATATACCTACTTTCATAATTATGTATTTAGTAAAAAGCTGTTATTTGACATTACAAACGGACACTTCAATTTTATTTACTTCTATTTGTATCGATTAGATTGCAACCAAGCCGATGGTAACATAATATTATCTACATTTTAAGTGGTCACCGCTACCTAACTTATTATCATTATCCCACTGGGACACAGGCCTCCTCCCTTCGAGAGGGAGTGGGCTGTAACCCACCACGCGAGCCCAGTGCGGGTTGTTAGATGTCACATGTCTTCAACTTTTTTATTCTAGGACATGCCGGTTTCCTCATGATAAATCTTTCGCTGTGTGTGGTGATAGAAAGAAAGAAGAAAGAAAGAAAATACATTTATTTAGCACAGACTAAGAGACACACAATAATACACCAGATAATAATAATAATAATAATAATAATAATAATAATCGTTTATTTGCATGAAATATGGTGCTTACAGATGTCATAATACAATTCATAGTACTTCATATTCCGCCTACTAAATTCAGCATGCAAATTTTTGATGTGCCATGATTCATAGTTATATTCATTAAAATTATTTTAGAAAAGTCAATAAGATAAGAAATTACAAATGTCAAATTAAGAATACAGGCAAGTCAAAATTAATTAAATTACAGGAATGTCAAAATTGATTAAATTACAGAAATGTCAAAATGATTTGAATTACAGAAACGTCAAAATTAATTAAATTACAAGAATGTCAAAATTAATTAAATTACAGTATTCATGTTTGTGCAATATTCGTATTTATATTATAATTCAAAAAATCATTAATAGTATAGAAGCAATTTTCAATAAGCCATGTTCGGAGTCTTTTTTGAAATATATTCATAGGCAGTTCTCTAAATATCTTTGGTATCTTATTAAATATCTTTATTGCCATTCGACTAGCGTTTTTATGGCAAAATGCTGTTCTACACCTAGGCATAGCTAATCTGGTTGGATCCCTCGATTGTTTACCTATTTTGTACATATTTTCACTATCGGCTTTATTAAATAGGTTAGGGTGTTTTTTTACGAACACTCCCATATCCAGTATATATAAGCATGCCAGTGATAACAATTTATGCTTTTTTAATATGGGCCTGCACGATTCTAATGGCCCTACACCAAACACAGCTCGTAAGCACTTTTTTTGCACAATAAAAGCCCTGTCACTGTCCGTAGAATTGCCCCATAATATTAAGCCGTATCTTAGCACAGATGAGACGTAACCATGATAAGCCAGTAGAGCGGCATTTATTGCAACAGTTTTCCTAAGGTTTCTTAGTGCAAATGCAAAGCTGTTTAGCCTGTTGCATATATTATCTATATGTTTCTTCCAATTGCAATTTTTATCAATTACTATGCCTAAAAATTTTGTATAGTCAACTTCTTCAAGTTCATTACCACGCCCAATAATTTTCATTGTTTTATTTGTCATTTTGTAATTACAAAAATTAATATATTTTGTTTTGCAGATGTTTACACATAAATTATTTTGTTCAAACCATTCTAGTATGCTTACTACGGCAGTATTTATTTTGTCCTCATGCTGTTCATTTTTGGTTTCGTTATTTATTACCAGTGCAATGTCATCTGCAAATAACACGCACTCATTGTTGGTTACTGTTGGCAAATCATTTATATATAGAAGAAAGAGCAACGGCCCCACAATGCTACCTTGAGGCACACCATATGTGTTGTTCCTGAACTGAGATTTATAATTTGACACTTCTCTATCTATATTAATTCCTAAAACTTCAACGCGTTGCTGTCTATTACTTAGGTAATCTTTGAGCCAATTTAACGCTTTCCCTCTTATTCCATAACTCTCACATTTTTTTAACAGTATGTCATGTTTTACAGAGTCAAACGCTTTGCTCATATCAAAAAATATAGCACTGACCGGTATTTTCTTATCTATATTCTCAGTAATTGATTTAATAAGTTTATAACAAGCTAGTGTAGTCGACTTTCCTCTTTGAAAACCATTTTGTTCCGGACTTATTATACTGTGTTTATATATAAATGAGACAATTCTATTACACATTGCCTTTTCATATATTTTTGAAATTATAGGAATTAAGGTAATTGGACGGTAATTATTTAAGTCATGTTTATTGTTTTTTTTGTATAAAGGCTTTACTACTGAGAACTTTAATTTTTCAGGATACTTTTCTTCAAAGAAACTTAAATTAATCAGATGAGCGAAAATAGGTGACAGTATATTAGCACACGATTTTATAATTTGTGTCGAAATCTCATCATATCCCACAGCGTTGGTATTATTTAAAGAAGCAATTATTTTGCTTATTTCATTTGGCGTACAGGGTTCTAGGTATATACTATTACCTTCATTATTAGCATTAATCGTGGGTCTATTTTTCCTACTATTAGTTATATCAATGTTCGTAGAATCAATAAAGTGATTATTGAAAGCCTCTGCTATTTCTTCAGGATCTTCTATCAAAGTGTCGTTTAGTTTAATTGCTTCTATATATTGTGAATCTCTACAGTTAGGTTTATTTTTAATCAATTTCCAAGTTGCGCTACATTTGTTTTTTGCTTTCATAATAAAGTTGCCAGACGTTTGTTTCCTGGACAAATTAATGCATTTTTTTAACAGTTTAGCATATTTATTATACTTTAATTTATTTTCCAGGGATTTATTTTTATGATAATTGAATTTTAGGTATCTTTTAGAGATGCACGATTTTCTTATACCCTTAGTTAACCATTTTAAAGTCGGTTTTTGATTATTTACTTTAATTTTTTGCAAAGGAAAATTTAGCATATAAAATAGACTAAAAATTTCATGAAAATTATCAAAAGCTGTATTAGGATCTATTTCTTCATAAATATCGTGAAACGTTAGGCTCAAGAGACACTCTTTAAATTTTTCAATGTATTCTTGGCTATAATTCCTCCTATATATAAAACAATGCGACGGAGCAGCTTTACTTGCTGATGTATTTGATGGGAATGTTAAAATCTGCGCAGTATTATGGTCCGAGAGATGTAGTTCACATGTTTCACCAGAAGAGTCTGGTATATTGGTAATAATGTGGTCTATGCAAGAGGTATGCCGGGTTGGAGTGTTTATTTTTAGAGATAAGTTATAATTTTTTAGTATATCATTCAGTATGGTGGCATTTTTATTTGTGGTGAGGGTATTTATATTAAGATCTCCGGCTAGTATTATTTTGTTGTTTTTTCCATCGCTTAGTTTATGCAATAGAGATTGTAGTTTATTAAAAAATATTGCAATGTTCGAATTAGGTGTCCTATAAACACATACAATAGTACAGTTATAAAGTGGTATTTCTATTCCACAGCATTCGAACACCTTCTCTACTGCCATTTCTTTGCATAATTGTAGTATTTTGTAATCTAAGAAATGTTTTATTAAAATACATACCCCACCCCTATTTTCCTTATTTCGAGAGTATGAAGTGGCCAGTGTAAAGTCATTAATACATACATTTATTTCATTGTTAGTTTTAACAAATGTTTCTGAAAAACATAGTATATGGATATCCTCACGCCTGTCATTAAACTCCGATAAACATATTTCTACCAAAGGAAGTTTATTCAATAACCCTGCAATATTTTGGTGCAATAGTCGTATGTTACGAGATTCAACTTTAGTATTCTGTTCCCTCTTATTAGCTGTACTATGGACGAAAAAACTGTTCCTTTCTTAGAGTTTTGCAGCTCTCTGAATCTGTTAGCTTTTCATTTTCGAGGCAATTTTGATTTACACACATGTCAAGATAGCACTTTAGATTGTCAAAAATATTCTTCATACCATAGTTATTGAGTACTCCACGGCGTCTATAAAACATTGTTTCATCATACGTCAGATTCAAATTGGAGTCAAATATCATCGCATAATCATTAGTACAGTTATCACGGTAGAGTAAATTGCTGAATGTTTCTATTCTGGAGTTAAACATAGAACAGTATCCATTAAATTTGTATGTAGGTAAACAGAGCAACAAGTTAGTATGTTGAATTGACATTAATACGTTCCTTATACTAATAACTAAATTAAAATAATTGTCAGTTTTTTTGAAATCTTGTTCGCCTATGAAAATAAGACAGTAGTCTTTTTTTGTGTAGCTTAACAATTTTTGGTCTAAGTTATCGAGCAGCTGTATAATCCCACAATTTGTGGAAATGTAGTGACATATATTATGACCTGGGAATGTACTTTGTGCTATAGATATTACTTTATTTGTATTGTTACTACTTATTAAACAAATTCTTTGCTGTTGTTGTTCTTGATGTGGTTCTAATAAGTTACTGGTAACGACATCTAGTTGCTGGTTGTCATCTTCAGTGTAATTGTAAGCAGTGGTAACCTCGTTAATTTTATCTGGTAATCTGGGTTGTGTAGTTTGTGAGCTAGTGGTGCCATCTGTTGTCACTTCACTACTCTCACTGATTCCAAGATCTACGTAGCTATTATTTAATTGCTCATTCAAAGATAGACCCAATTTTCTTGAAATTATATATAGATAAAAGTCAAGATAGTTAGATAAAAGTCGTACATCAGGTAAAAACTAAGATAAAATAAAAAATGCAAAGTTCGATGTAAGAAATTAGCAGGAAAGTGTGCCTCACGGCTGCGCCAAAAAGGCCCAGTTCAGCAAAAATGCCAGACAACTGGTGCCTGACGCTGGTTTTCAACTGGACCTGGTGTGTGAGGTGACGGATGTAAATCAGTTTTAAAATTATTTATACAAAGTGAAGCGCCTGGCTAGACAGCTGCAATATCAGAGGCAGCTCAGATGCGTTGCTATGCCAGAGACATAGGAGAAATAATTATGTAATGTGCCTGTATTTCAAAATATTGTATGTCACATTAACCCACACGGGCACTTAAGAAACGTCAGAAGCTAGATGCACGGGTCCAAATGGTCGTTTCCTATGGAGAAGAGCCGGCAAGAAACACCATGGTTACTATTTTGAAAACACATGGCTTTTTCAATGTTTCAAATTACAGTGTTAACAGGTATGAGCAGTGTAAGTCTGTCAACAAGTACCAGGTGCTTAACAAAATTACACCGGTGCCCTTAAACCGAAACACGGCAACGCTGCAATGCGCAATTTCAGCCTATAATACTAGGATTTTTCCTCTATTTTCCTTTAACGTAAGTTACAGCAAATACAATTATTATTGATTGAATTGATTTATTGTACAATAAGTGTTTGATTTGGTAAGCCAACAAGTAGTTGCCACCACAATTAATAACTTCGACTGTTTCATTGGTTTAATTTACTTTGTTAGTACAATTGATATAAATTGGCCACAATAGTTATGCAGACATTGATTTGGTTCATTTTAGCAATTTATTTCATCAAACCTAAAATAATTCCCATTTTGCGTTCCTAAAAATATTATTAAACAATCTATCATAATGATTGCGCCTCCTTTTGTGAACCTAATTCCTATTGTGGGGTCCCGTCAAAATCGGTCCAGCCGTTTCAGAGATTAGCCGGAACAAACAGACAGACAGACAGACAAAATTGTAAAAAATGTTATTTTACTTTTACCGTGTATACATCCATATGCATTTAGTAAAAAGCGGTTATTTCAATATTATAACAGACACTCCAATTTTATTTATTTGTAGGTATAGATGTAATAGATAGGCACTTAGAAGGTACTTTGGACGTCAACATTTATAAAAACACCAGACGCGGCACCAGAGGATCAGTTTAATATTTTTCTTTTGAAAATATTCTATCATAACCATTTTCTGCTATTCTCTATTAAGTCATACAAACATGATACATATATTTCACTGCACTCTGATGAAGTTCACAGGAGTAGCACTGAAGTGCATTGAGAATGTTTAGATGTGTATTAATTGTTTTTTCTAATTGTTTTTATTTTTGTATATGTATCTTGGTTGTAACATCGCATTGGCGTCATAGCTGTTAAGGTGTTATTTACGTAATTTTAAATAAATAAATAAAAAAAATAAAAAAAGATGTTCTTTAAATATGTATTCCTAAAACTTCTACGTTACAGCGTCGGTGTAATTAAAAACTTATTTACATTAAAGTTAATCTAGATAGTACTAAAAAGCTTTATATCAGCTTCGCCCACTAGTTTCGTTTCAGTACTAAAAACTAATCTCATTCATTTGTGTTTGGACGAGTCGGAATGAGTATAATATTAATTTTGTGCTAAATATTTACTCTGCGACTTTAATAAGGCCAAAATCATTAGGCGACCGTCTCCTCACAAAATATAAAGCTACATAGAAAAGATGATTATTTTTGTTAACTTCGCAATAAAGCTTGATAAACCATATCGCCCTGGCTACCTAAATGTTTATTTAGGCAGACAGTTTGATGAAATGTAAAGAACAAAAAAGTTTTTACGTAAAAAATCAGGATTCCGTCAACGCGCGCTTGCCGAAATTAAATGAAAATTCCACTCAGGGGATCAAGGTAATGCCGGCTCCTTGGATTCATAACCAAACTATTCATATATTGTTCGTATACATGTTTGTTTAAGAGTTTAATTATATAGCATTACTTGAAAACTTAATTAAAATAAGGGATGGCGGCCCTTAGCCATACTCTGTTTATTATAAGCTCTATTCGTGACAGCTGTTGACGATATTCTACGTGACTTTACACACAGCCGGCCCGGGCCCGTATTTTTTAGGTTAATTAAGTATGCGCCACGGATAAATAAATAATAAAGTTTTGGCAGGCCGGATAGCCTTTTTTTCCAGCAAACACAACATTGTTTTAAGATTAAAGGACACGCGGTCACAGCCTGGTCATAAATTTTGCTGAATTATTAATATGTACTGCTTTAGGAATATTGATTAAAATTCTATTGTATTTTCGAATACGATCCATAATTTAATAAAGTTACTGGCATTCTGTGGCAAATGTTTTTTCTCTTTGTTAATTTTTTCCCCAAGGGAATAAAAGGTATTATAACATACTGCCTAATCTGCGGTACATAAATTCTTACCTTTCGAATTGTTAATAAAGCAAATGCTGAGTTTCTTTTTTTAATGTTTTTAGTTGAAATGACTGGTTGAAACAATTACTTAGTTTAATGTGTTAAAACGATTTGATGCGTAGTTACTAAGAGCCTTTGATGTTAAGGCCTGCGTGTTTCATTCCTACAAATATACCTATCTACATTGATACAGGCACATTGAATAATTCAATATATCGGCTACTAATTAGATTTAAATTACCTGTCGAAAACGGTGTCGTACAAATATCTATTATCAAATGATTTGATCGCAACTACATAATAACAACGTAGGAAATACTAAAATATTCAATTCCTTCCGTCCTATTCGAACTTAAATAAATTGTCTACTCCATTTATATTGGAAGTTTGTTTTTAACATTTATCTATATTTTACGATACACTGTCAATATTATTTCTGTTATAAATTTCAAGAGATTATAAAAAAGATATATAGCGTTTTTACGGCTAGAATACAGGCCTCGTCTCTATTAGGGGGACTGGGCCATAATCCACCACACGGGTCCGGCTCAGTGCGGGTTGGTGGATGTCACATGGCTTCGAATTTTTGTGTTGTACTTCGTAGCACGACCATGAACGCATTAATTATAACTTTAGATGGTAATAAAATCCTTTTAATTTTGTACTATTTTACACCACTAATTAGACATTTTATATCCCTCAATTATCGTAGATATTATACAGGTCGTGCTGGCAAGATTCCTTCCCACCACGACCACGCTAGAATTCCAGCTGGCACTGACACGCACGTTCACGTCACACGTGGACGTTGAGTTTACTCAAATATCTTTTTTTTTCGCTGAGATATCGCATTTTGAAATTTTCTTGTACGTGGATTGTTCTACGTTTGAGAATTCATACACATACAGTCTATTGGAAAATTTCAAAATGCAATTTCTCAGCGAAAAAAAAGATATTTGTGTAAACTCAACGTCATTTTAAAGAGGCAGACTAGTCCTTTGAGATGCTATTAATAATTTTTAAAAGAAAATAGGATCGGTTGTGCTACATAACCTCAAAAATGAGAAAAAACTTTTTTGCACTTTTAGGTTAGGATATCTCGAAACCCTGACGTGATAGAGCAATTTGAGGATTTCCAGATTCGAATTCAGTGCGTCAAAATCCTTCGGAAAAGTATAGTCTGGTTTCTGGGAAAGAGTGTTCGTCAAATTTTGTCGACCTGTGTTATCATTCGATTATAATATTTTTAGTTCATTTACTACAATGAAACGCGGAAGATCGTTATCTGTGTCTCTAGAGGAACTAAAATTTATATTTTTGAATTATAAGGAGCATTTTCTTGATAATGATAAATAATTTGATAAGTTACGGTTTAGTTAGTTAAGTCGCCTTGTGGAAGTGAAATCTTCAAAAATATTAGCAAAACTTTATCTTCGCGCATATCACATAAAGGATTATATTTCTATCGGCACAGAGAATCTGTGATTTTTTCTTTAAGGAACCATGTAACAATACAATATTAATAAATCTGATTTAGAGGGTAGAACGTTAGACAAGAAAAATTTTACATTATTAGATACGGGGCCTTTATCACTGGGTCAGCACTGCTAATTAACTCTGCTCTGTCCCGATTTAAATAAAGCAATTTAATTATCCAGCTACTAATGGTCTAACAACAGCCAATCTGCGCTCCTCAAACGATCTCGTCTTCTTTATCTCCCCACTACTTCAACCCCTTTTACAAGACACAGATCGCGGTAACAACTCTTACAACACAAAGTAACTACATAGCCTTGTTTTCAGCAAAAACTTATCTAGCTGAGCTCCCCTTACATAAGTGGCGTGTGTAAATTCTTGAGACGTCTTCTCGTAGTGTATGGTAAATATTTAATGTCCACTGTGGGCCTACTTTGCATATTACGTGGTGGAAGGTAAGGCCCTTTGCCACACGCTCCAGTTCGGGCATTGCTCAGCATTCTGATAGCTAATGTCCATAATTTAGCAAACCTGAGCGTCACTAATTATCTTTTGATGTTGATATATTGTTTGCCGCTTATTTGTCGATGTTTCGCTCGGAATTGTTTTATTGAAATTTTGTTTTGGTTTATTATTTTCAATTACAAAACGTTTTGGTAGAGTATTTGACAAATTTTGGGAAATTATTTTGTATTATTGTATACCTATTTAATGTACAGACGCCAGCACATCAACCTACCCGAAACTGTCAAATTTTCCCAATCAATTTTGAACCTTATGCTTTAGCAATAAAGTTGAAAATGTATTAAAGAAATCTGACAGATTGTAGTAGGTTGACTGTACATCTCATAAACAATTTCTGTCGTAAAATTGTAACTCTTTGAATTTGTTTACTACCATGTAACGTGCGTCACAAACGCTTTCAGATTAGTTGCTCCCATTCCTTTCGTTGTATTAGCCGTGGTACCAATCAAATTAAGCTTAGTCCTTGTTTTGCATGCAATAATAATAATCACACTAATATTATAAAGGCGAAAGTTTGTGTGTGTGTGTGTGTGTGGGTTTATATGTTTGTTACTTCTTCACGCCCAAACGGCTGGAACAATTTTGATAAAATTTGGTATGGAGGTAGCTGACACCCTAGATTAACATTGAGGCCTGGACTTTTTATCCCGATATTCGCATGGGATCAAAACTTATGCGGGTAAAACCACGGGGCGCAGCTAGTAGTACATAAAGCCGAGATAGATAAACAAATCAAGTATCTTGACTTGACTCGCGAGATTCTCAACATGTGGGATGTGGACTCAACGATCATTGTGCCGATAGTCGTGACAGCCAATGGACACCCCAAGTAACATTTCATTCGGGCCTAGGTTATAGAAAATGCCTTTAGGTTTTCCCAGGGTCGTAAAAAGGTTAATGCTTTGCTATCTAGTCATATTAAGTACTTGAGAATGATTAATAAGTCCTAAAACTAATTGTTTATTATTACAACCTTGGAGCCACTGACAAGAGTTTAAATTAACGTTATTTTGACTTGTGTTTCAAGAGCATATAGTCCTAGGAACTTATAGTTGTCGTAGACTCTTGATTAAGTTCTGGAAAGGCTAGCATTATGCTAAAGTGAGATTTAAAGGTTTAATTTTTAACTTTGATATAACCATAAAGTTATGGAATGTTGAAATTGCTTATAAGTAATTTCTAAAACCTACTTAAAACTTATAGGTAGTGTTATAGTTGTCTAAGTAAACAAATTAGGACTGCGTGGTGAAAACCTAAACCAATAAGCTATTTTTATGAGCTGAAGGCATGCTTAAAGTCCTACAAGAATATTTTAAAGCTTTAGAGGCATCCTCAAATAATGTTAGTTGTGTCTAGGGTTGCCAACCATACTTTATAATAACGTATCCTACTTTATTTTTGGTAATTATACTTTATACTTTTACATACAAATAAAGTATGCGAAAATACTTTATTTTCAACCTTTACTGTGATGCGTAAAACATACTCATCATGGGTACTTAACGATTTATAATTTACCTATCCCTATATACCTATAGTTTTTTCTATAATGAATCTAAAGTGGCGAGAAGAGAGAAATAGAGCATCAATAAATTTAATTAAAAACGAATTGTTTATTTATTTAAATTTAAACGTTGATTGTCAAACAAGCTTTGTAACATTTAAAGACAACAAAAAATTGTTAGTATGTGCTAAAAGCACACAAAAATACGTGTTTAAAGCAATAAAAACATACAGTTTGAAAAATACTTTTTTTTCTTTCTAATACTTTATTTTTTTCCTATTCAAACCACTTTATACATTTTTTTTTGTCAAAAAAAGTTGGCAACCCTAGTTGTGTCCGCGAATTCAAAGCATTCCGTTGTATTAAAGTCTTAAAGTCAAGTCAAGCAGTCAAGTCTTGAACTACTCCTGGCGATAACCTTAAAGCTGCGAAAACAGCCTTGTAGTTTTAAGTAGCTCCGCGAGATGATCTGTAGCTCTTATTTTGGCAAACATTAAGAGCTTTTAGCTGTTACAGTTCTGAAAATGTTAATTTTAATGCTTTCTAGTAATTTCCTAACGCCAGCCATATTTTTTTACTGAAATGAAAAAAAATATAAACAAAAAGCAATATTTTAAGTCATCATGGCAAAATTAAGTAACGTGTGCTATGTGATTTAAAATATATGATTTTTATATGAATAGAAGTTTTATTTCTAATGCAACTTACTACCAACCACCTAATTTTATAATTTTTATTTCATTAAAATATCTTCTAAATTTTTTACTTGCGAAAGGCCCGTCTCGTATACAGCACTATTATCCTAAAGTTTCACGATAAAGTGCCAGTCGCACTATTTTTTTGATTTTTCCTGACTTCAGCAAGCAACTTATTATTTTTTATGAATATAATAACACTTACATCTAGCCATTTTGAAACTTGGTATAATGACAGGGAATGGCGCCATTATAAATAAGTATTTAAATCCACGATTGGTAAAATAAATCTTACACAGAAACATTTTAAAACCTGAGAGTCCTGGAAAGGCATTAATTCATGTCCATCAAAAAGGTTTTAAGTTATCATTGAGTTAAATCCATGACTAATTTAGAACTTAAAAGCTGCCTTGTTAGGTCATATTAACGTTAAATTAAGGTTGTGAAGGTTATATTTGGGTTCTGTGTAAGTAGTTTGAAAGGTTTTGAATTTGAGCTATAGGTTTTGCTGTAGCTCTCAGAAAGGTTCTAAAACTTGGGCCCTTTTTGCACTCAGGAGGTTAATATAAGCTTAATATAACGTTATTAAGTCTATTAAGACTTACGAACAGATTTCCATACAAAGGTTCTAGAACCTTTCCAAAACCTTTCTAAAACCTAAAATGTTACTTGGGACGGCTCGCATTGTTGTAGGAGGTTCCTCTCTCTGGAGCCCTGACCGGTAGCTTGGACCCTGTTCCCGATACCGGTGGGCTAGTATTTTATATTTTTAAGTGTTTTTTTGTTTATAAAAATAATTTAAAATTACAAATTTATTATATTAGGTTTAGAAATTAAATAAAAGTAAGTAAAGTTCAATTACAATGTGAATTGTTTTCTAAATAAATATTTGAAATGGAATAAACCAATGTCTACATTTTGGGATACATGCTACAAGCATAGGAAGATTCTGTAATATAACAGAATCTTCCTATCATTGTACTCCATACAAACGTCCAAATGAAACTGAATACGATGCAAACGGCTCGTCTGCTATCTAACTTCGAATACTCAACTGTGTAGTACATAAACCAAAAACCTAACAGGCTTTCAGGCTACTGTCTGCCCGACGACTGACATACATATTCACATGACAGCGTACTGATTGTATAAAAACAATCCATACTAATATTATAAATGCGAAAGTGTGTCTGTCTGTTACCTCTTCACGCTTAAACCGCTAAACCGATTTAGATGAAATTCGGTATACAGATAGTTTGAGTCCCGGGAAAGGATGTAGGATAATTTTTATCCCAATATTCCCACGGGATCGACACTTATGCGCGTGAAACCGCGGGGCGTTGCTAGTACGTTATAATATAAAGTTCCCGGTAATGATCATTCGTGTATTGTTTGTGTTGTGTATTTGTGTTTTGTTTGTGTAACCTGAACAAAAGATACAAGTATCGGTATCTGCGGTTTTTAGTTCTATTTAAAATGTTTTTCGTTTTGATGTAGGTAGATATCATTTCTATACGAGAGATTTTCTTGCTAGGCTGTATTAGGAATCCTTTTTTTTTCTGATGTTATTCTAGCCTGTTGCCAGGTTTTTATTGATGTAATTCTTTACTAGCAAAACATTTTGCTTATAACACAGTTCATAAGAAAGATATTTTTGAGAAAGCTTAGTGATTCTAGGAAAATATATCATAAACTCTATGGAAAATAACCCGATCATATTTTTCATTTATTTGTTCAAACATGAGTACAAACACAACCACATGAGTACGCCTTTTAAGGAGCGATGAATACCGAACGATATTTACAATTACGCAATATTCAAAAGCGTTTTTCTCGTGAAAAATCATTGAATAAATACCTTTTTCTTAATAGTATGATTTCGAGAAAACGAGGTTCGTAAGAACATAGAATATTTATTTTATTGATTTATTTAATCATTTATATACTGTGTCTGTGTTTTCCTTTTTGATGATAGATTATTTTTATAAGCACTAGAACCCTCAAAAACTGCTCAAAAATGCCACATTTGTCAAATTTACAACAATTAATTATAATAAAATAATTATTAATAAATTTACTTCTTATTCAGTTTATGAAATACCTTTTAAATTAGTCCAATATTGGAGGAGAAAATAGGCGAGAGCCAACCCTCGAATTATGACTTATTACTTAGGCTTTTTTTTTTAATAAAATGAATTAAATAATATGAGAATGTACATACATATATACTTCTAAAATAATTATTACCAGAATGTTAATAATATTATAACGTACCTTACCAAATTAATAAATACATACAAAACTATGATGAAGTGGAAAAATAGTTTTCTTTTACTCTTCTTTTAATAACTACAACAGTTTGGTAGTCATATATATGTCGCAGGTTTTTCATAAAATTAGGTTTTTGATGAAAAACCTAGGTTTTTGATGAAAAACCGGAAGATGACACATTTCAAACTCAATTTCATCATAAACCTCTACCAATCCAGATTTTTGATCAAAAACCTGAACTAGTTTGGGTTTATGATAAAATATAAGCGCTGGTCAAATCAAATCATTTATTTTTTGCCAACATGGGTAGAGGGTAGGGGTATAAATGTTATATATGTTACGGCTAAAGGTAGGTGTGAGCATAAACTTAAGATTAGCCGGTTAAACCTAGGTTTATCTTCGACGAGGTGTTAATGTTAGTTTCTTCTATCTTTTTCCGACTAAACTTAAGTGTAACTGCAGGCCCTTAAAAATGTAGAAGGAAATCGGTCGACGTCAGGGGCACCCCGAGGTTCGGTTTGGTTAGGTTCCTTTAAACCCTGCAGACAGAAATAGGAGCCCCGCGCAGCGGGGCTCCGTCGACCTGACCTTTTTTATCATAAAACGTTTTTCATCAAAAACCTAATTTTATGAAAAACCTACGACATATATACCAATAGTTCAGGAGAAAAATCCCTATTTCATAATAGTATGATTTCAAGGACACCATAAAATATACATATATGAACACTTCGAGAAAATAACTTTTAAATCTGGCGGAAGTGTGAGGAATTCATGCTCGTGACCGTAAAGGCTCCTGCAAACAGGCGCGACGCGCGACGCGAATCGCGAGCGACACAAAGGCACCGCTCGTTGCGCGACTTGCGGTGCTTTTGTGTCACGCGCGATTTTATCGCGTGCCGCGCCTGTTTGAAGGAGCCTTAATTTGAAAGCCACTAACTACTAGCACGCAAAGTCTACAAAAGAATTAAAAAAACAAAAGAAGGCCGAGTGGCCTTCTTTTATTTTTATTACAAAATTAATCTACGATTCCAACCCACCTCTTTTGTTTCTTCCCCGTTTATGTTCTGCTTGATACATATCATAGTAGGGCCCTAATTCACTATCACCACTTAATGATTCCTTACTTCGAAACCACGTCAATTCCTTATATATAGTTAATCAAGACATCTGCTACTTACGTATTCGCGGGGATTAATTCAGCATTGGGGCCCAGGTGTCGGAATTGATATAGCGGTACAAGGTTATTTTGGCGCGTGGCCAAAATCGTAACTAACGCCGCCATCTTGTTTTTTCAATACATTTCACAAAACAATCGCACTAATGTTTACCAACAGCGCCTCCCCTCTCAACGTCATCCAAGCGCCAGAAGGTCCTTGTAGCAGTGTAAATTATTCAAATCTACCAACTGAAACCATATTGGTCGCAAGTAGCGCCAAGTTACCTGCCAAGGTAAACAGAACCCAACCTCCCTCTTCATTTACTAACTACGCACTAAATTGTTTTGAAGGACATCATTAACAGTTAACGTGTCTCTTGGGTGTCCTGTCGGGCTTCCACTTTCATTTGGCTCATAAATCCTTTTAGTTAATCTTTTACTTGTCTGGGTGACCGAGTGATAAGATACGGCTTCTTGAGTGTGGAGTATATGCCTTAATGGTCGTATAAATATGATTATTACAATAATAAGGAAATAATTATAAAAATATAATAAGTACGATTATTATAATAAGTATCATTATTTTATTTTTGCTTGAGTACGAGGCTTTTGACCACGTTATGTGTGTGTATTTTATGTCTTTTTAGGGCTTCTTACAAATAAATAAATTCTCATTTTAACAGCTGGAGGAATATGACATGGTCTTCGTCACCATAAGTCTGACAAGATCTCTGGCCACCCCAGGGTGGAAGACATTCAGCGGGATTGTCCGAAAGGGTTACCGCTGGCCCGGGATATAAAGGGCTAAGGAAGGAACACGGGTGGGTTTTAGTCAGTAAGAGTCTGACACTCCCTTCCGCTCCACCCAGAGCGGGAAGGGTCATTTGATGATTTCCCAAACTGAAAAAAAAGGGGGGTCTCCCATACAACAAAGTTTTTTTTTTCGGCATTTTTGCTTTGTGGTACGGAACCCTTCATATGCGAGTGCGACTCGCACTTGGCCAGATTTTATTTAGTCTCCTCCATTTAATCTCCTCCATATAGATCTACGTTTTGGAATGGGCAGCTAGCTTAAACTTTCTGACTAACTGACCGACTCTTTGACAATTCAAAAGTGCCTGTAAATGGTTTAATTGAAATAAATTAGTTGGAGTTTATTTCTCTAAACGTCCGCCGTTAAAATGTCCGCTAGAATTAACTATTAGTTCATGATCACCTCGCATGACTTTGACTAACGTATTACAATGATTATGATGAAATATCGAATGATTATGAATGATTATGATGAATGATGTAAATATCGGAAAGGATGGGTATACCTATCGATCTGCCTTGCTTTTTCCCAACTATGTTGGGGTCGGCTTCCAGTCTAACCAGATGCAGCAAAATACTAGTATTTTACATGGAACGGCTTCGACCTTCACAATCCAGTTACTGTACAACACGTTCCCCCTTGTTAAGACGGGTTGTCAAACTTTTGGGTTTCTGACTACCCGTAACCACTGGCAAAGATCTACGAATATCAGTCGAGACCAACGACTTAACGTGCTCTCCGAGTCACGAAGAGTTCTCGATATGTAATGGATGGTCACCCATCCTCGAGGAGGGGCAGACCGCGGCAAGCGTAGCTTAACCTTCGATCGATCCGTGTTGTTCTTTAGCCGTGATAACGCGGCCCATTCTTCTAAGGCATAGGTAAATTACTAGGTCCGTTTTACTTCTTCAAGTTCAATCGATTTTTTCTCGTTAATTAAAATAAAAGCATAACTTTAAACGCCACTACTAAGTATGCAGACGGTCGAAGAGGTAGTTAAAACAATTCAATCTACTTACTAACTTGCTAAACTACTACAATTACTTTATGAACTTCAATAAAAGGCCCTTGAAGTAACCTCAATGGGCTATTACTATTTTTATTGCTAGCTTTACAGCGTGAGGTCAGGTTAGATTAGGTCGCGGTACCTCTACCTCGGTGACGCCCCGAGCTTAGTAAGTGACAGGATAGAAAATGAATGTGTTGTTCGCTCTTCTGGCTTTTATGCTGCCTTAGTACAGGATCAAGTTTTCATGTACACTGTTTGCGCTCCTTTGTAAAATTCTCATCGTTTGTCTTATGTAATATTCTGTATTTTCGTCTATGTGTGCAGTGATGTGTGACCCAGACTTGCAGGTGATTTGAAATTAAAATTTTCGGATCCATACTTGTATCTTAACCAATATTATAAAGAGAAAAGATTTGATTATTTGTATGTTTGTATACTTTATTGGTGTGTTACGCTATCACGCTAAAACTGCTAAGACCATGATACTTTTTATCCAGATATTTTCACGGGATCGAGACTAAAGGCTCCTTCAAACAGGCGCGACACGACACGCGACACAAAGGCAACGCAAGTCGCGCAACGAGCAGTGCCTTTGCGTCGCGCGCGATTATATCGCGTGTCGCGCCTGTTTGTAGGAGCCTTTATGCAGGTGATACCGCGGGGCGCAGCTAACATTATATAATTTTGTTGGTTAGAAGAATGAATAACGTTTTGAGATTCGTTCCAACGTTTTGTTTTATTCAACTTCAGGTTCAAAATACTGAAACATTCTACAGCACCAAGTATTTCAATATTACAATAATTTATTTATCTCCCTTTTATCTATCGTCACAGGTTTCATAACCTAATGCGGTGGTGTAGTCTCTTATAACTACAATGATTTATTAAACCTTTTAGTCCTAACCTTATCTACAATGCGTGCCACGAAAGATGAGACTTGACCCCGCCTCCCCCGCTCTTTCCGCCGCCCCTATGACGTCCGGTCCCGTCCCGCACTCAGACCTCATACCGCTAAAGATACCTAAAATTGTGTACTGCGCATGTCAAACCGCGTGGTGTGTCAAGTCTCATCTTTCGTGGCACGCATTGTACCTAAAGATACTCACTAAGTAAGGTCCCTAGCGATATTAAACGTTGCAGATGCACAAACAAAGGTCGGGTGCGTAGCACTCGCAACCGGCGTGCGTGTATGACCTGCACCCCTATTAAACAATAATTATCAATCTCAATCTGAATAATTTTGAAGGATATTGCTAATCCATTGCTTTATATCTTTGAAAAATGAGTATGTTCAACAACGAAAATAACGCAATGAATATTGTTGAACTGTCAAAATATAATTAATTACTACTGATAGAGTTTTACGCATTTATCCTACAGATGCCGTGTGAAGGCGGCAGCTGTCACAATTGTTTTTCTAACGCCCCAAATGATTTATTCAGACGTTTTATTAAATTATACGTCTCAGAAATTAGGCTGTATTGTTTGTGACCTTAGCCCGATTTTAATGATGGTCTGAAATTTACAGAAATGTTGGTTGTTTTGTAGGTCGGTATTTCTTACGAATAAAACATGTGTGCTCTCATAATTTCTAAAGTGACGATATTATAGTGGACGTCCGTCCAGTGTCCACGTCCATGTCCAAACAATCTATGGATATACGTGCATGTGATCGTGGACGCAAGACGATTTTATCTACGTATGAGAGGTAGAGACAACAATATAACAATGAAAAACTTTATGACAAAAAAAAACAACCAGCTTCCAAAAAGACACTGCAAAGTGAAAAATAACTTTAATTTCGGAAGTCGGTGTCATTGGATCCGCATTTACGTTTTTTGCCACCGACTTCCGAAATTAAAGTTAATTTTCACTTTGCACTCTTTTTTAGAGATCCGTACCACAAAAGGAAAAAAACGGAACCCTTATAGGATCACTTTGTTGTCCGTCCGTCCGCCCGTCTGTCTGTCTGTCAAGACCCTTTATCTCGGGAACTCATATAAAGGTATCGAGTTGAAATTAAAACCATGTACTCAGGTCTACAGTCCCTTGAAGCTGTGAAAAAATTAAACACCTAAGTAAACGTAAAAAAAACCTACGGCCGTTTATGCCGCAAAAAAACGTATATTTCGACACTCTCAAGGGAATCAAAATTTATAGGGTACTTACAGTTGACCTAGAATCATGAAATTTGGCATGAAGCAAGATCATGTAGCACAAGTACCTAAAGGAAAAAATCCGAAAACCGTAAATGTGTTGGTACATTTAAAAAAAACCCCTAATAAACTATTTACATACCTACAAAGTACGGACCCTTGGTGCGCGAGTCGGACTCGCACTTGACCGGTTTTCTTTTTTTGTCAAAAAGTTTTTATTTTTCACTTTTAAGTTGTAGTTACCCACACAAATTTGTATAGCACTACTTGCTTTGTAAATATCAGTGACAGGAAGTTATTATAACATCATCAATATAAAGTAAGTGGCAAAAATATTTATTATTGAAGCTAACTCAAAAACTATCCAAGCAAAGTTAATAATTTACATGGGACCACACCCGAGGTCTGCCTCGGGGGTGGTCCCTATCCATCGTAGTGGTTTACTGATTCATCATTTCAGCAAAAGAGTGAAACTCTCTACCCGCGTTTGTGTTTCCGAGTGCATACAACCCGAATCTCTTCAAAGTAAGAGTGAACAGGCTTCTTCTGGGTGAGCTCACTCCATCGTAGACTTTGTCTCTGTCATCTCTGACCTAGACTAGAGTCAAGAGCAAACCCATTTCAAATAAAAAAATTTAAAAAAATTTCAGCCGAAAGACGTCTACTATGTCCACGTATGGACGTGGGGGAGGCCTATGTATGGACATAGGCCTCCCCCAAGCATCTCTACTTCGACCAGGGGCCCTAAAAGGCCACTTTGGCAGAATCATAAAAGGAAAACATTATGAATCATAATATGGCGAACACAGTCCGTGTTTTTCTTTTTTTCGCTGCACTACGTAGGTATAATTAAAGAATTGGGATTGGATTTGGATTGGATTGATTGGTACTTTAGCACAGACAAAAAAAAATAATTGAAATATCCTTCACCAATGGGATTTGATACGATTAACTTGACAGTTAACTTTCCATTACAATTCATAATGTTATCCTTTTATGATTCTGCCAAATTGGCCTTTTTAGGCCCCCAGTTCTGTGCGTCCCGCATCCAGCAGAAAATAAAAAAGACTGCGTATATCTAATGCCGTTCCCAATCTGCGTGCGAAAATTCAATCAAATATGTACAGACGCCAGCACATCAAGCTACCCGAAACTGTTAAATTTTCCCAATCAACTTTGAACCTTATTCTCTAGCGATAAAGTTGAAAATCTATTAAAGACGTTTGACAGATTGTAGTAACTTGATGTGCTGGCGTCTGTACGTATATTATATTCAATAGCTTGTAGGCCGACCGCTTAACTGAGACGTTGCATGAAGTAGCAGCGCGGTGCGGGAGGGGTGACGTTATGTGAGAGCTCAGTGATTCGTCAACTTGTGACAACTATCACCCCTCCCCGCACCGCGCAGCTACCTCAGGTAACGTCTCAATTAAGCGGTCGGTCTATAGTCATTATAGCTAGTCAAAGATTGGCCAAAACCCATAGTCGTCGCATTGGCTATTTAGTTTGTCTGAAAAAAACACTTGAATTTCTAAGCTAGGATTTATTTGGCTTATTCCACTACTACCCCCTGACAGAATCCCCTTCAGGGGGAAAATCTGATAGTTCCAAAATATTCTTAACCATTAGTATTGCAAGAATTTTCATTTATTGTCGTATTGTCGTCTCCACATTGTATTTCCATACATTTTTCCTTCTCTGTATTGTCGTGATGCCGTGTCGTGGACGTGGACGTCCCTCCACATTTAACAACGTAAGATCTTGTGAAACCAAGTAAATCGACTTGAAAATTGTTTTTGCTCTCAGAAATAATATTAAGAAAATATAATGAAAGTTAAGCACTTTCGACGTACACATTATTTCTTCAAAAGATTTTAGTTAAATGATCCGCGCACTGAACGCCGCCATGCCATTAGCCGTAGAATGGCGCCATTTTGGAAGAGTGATAGGTAATCTTAAGCTACATCAATACATTACCGTTAGTGCCGCTTACAGATACGACTAGACTACCCAGTACTTGTGAAAAGTCAAATTTTAAATTAAGCTCAGTAGCTACTTACACACAATTATCAATACTACTACACCCCGCGGTTTCACCCGCATAAGTCTCGATCCTGTGGGAATATTGCGATAAAAAGTATCCTAGGTCTTAATCCAGGTCAAGATCTACCCATGTGCCAAATTTAATTCTAATTCGTTCAGCAGTTTTAGCGTAAAAGTTGAACAAACTAACATGAAAAAAAAGTAATCTTTTCTCTGTAGGGCAATTTTAAATGCGTTTATAATTTTTTTCTTTACAAGAGATGGTGGAACCATCTCTTGTAAAGAAAAGCTAATGCTACGATAGATAAATTACGAACGAATGAACATATAAAAAGAATGTATGGACTAATGTGACGTATGGTCGCGGTGTGTTTTCGCTATGCTTGTGTCGCTCCAAGACATCTCAATTAGTGCGGTGCACGAACAATGGCTAATATAACTGTTATGCAACTAGGTAGGTATAATACTTGTGAAAAGCCCCTTTAATTTAGAGCTATACATCACTATTATTTAAGGATTAGGACCCTTACGCACTATGCGTCATGTTTACGCCGAAAACATAATACAAAGTTTAAACAATTGTTTCGACAAATCCTTTTGTAGTCCGCCAGAGCGCGTGACTATTTGTGTACTTATTAGTGATGTAACAACTCATTCGTATTACTCATCGAATGCGAATATTCCAAAGGGTATTTTTTGTGAGGAGGCAATAGTGCGTGAATGGGCCACTGGAATGACTATTTATGTTACCTGTTTATTTTATTTGGCGTATTTCGAATGAAGCTTTCAGGTGTGATTAAAGTTTAATTAATTAATTTAATTGTTATTAGTGGCCTCGTTAGGTAATATTAAGCTTATTACCGAGTTAATGCGAAATAGAATAGGAGTATTTTTCCAGACCTAGATATACATTTACATGTACAAGGCCTGCTTAAAAATTCAGCAATATTAATCTGGCTGCAGTAAAGATATAAAATTAAATCTATGAACTTCTTATGGAAAAGGGACTATATCTCAAAGCAGCGCAAAACAGATAAACTTCAGCATTAATCAGTTATCAGACAACTAGTGTTTCACACCAGAATCTACACTAAGTACTTACAGTATTTTTAACTCACGAAGTGACGCGCGCTTTATTTGTGGTAACTAAGTATACAAACACGCTGTTATGCGTGAAGACGAGAAGCTTCAGCACATCACACACACACTTCCGACTTCGCCATTATCTCAGACGGCACTGAGAGCTCCTGCGCTTACACACACATTGAAAGCGTGTTTGTACACTTAGTAACCACAAGTAATGCGTGCGTCGCTTCGTGACTACCAGTTGTGTCCGTGACTTCGCCCTCGTAAAAATAGGAAAACAACAAACAACCTCCACTCCTTACATCAACAATCACCTGTAATCAATCAATTATCAAGTTTTACTTATCAGAGCTCAGAAAACAACATTGTTTTGCATCAAGCAATCAATCATATCATGGCCCCTAATTTTATAAGACTACATACAATAGGGACGTCCAAGTTATATAGGATTCAAGTTATATTCAGGATTTTCTTGAGAAATCGGGAAAAAATTAACAAAAAAGTTTTTATACTATGCTTAGTAGCTAATAATCTGCTTCTGATCAGACCATGTGCTACTTGCTGGAGTGTCCTAAGTGCCCGTTCACCTGCACCTTGGATGATCTAAAGAATGCCACTGATGACGCAAATAATCAAACGTAATTCACAAAAAAAACTTACTTAAACCTATCAATAAATAAATATATTAAAAAAATACCAATCAATGAACTCGAACACAAACATTAATAACTGAAAGTCAGCCAATCCCTCAGTTTGGCGTTTTTTTATACGTTGAAAATCAGTGGGCTTGCCCTAATTTTGACCCCTAGGCACGCCACTGCTACTGAGCTCTTTAAAAAAAGGCAAGGAAGAGTACCATCGACACGACAAGAAGACGAAGAAGCTACTTACCTATACAAAAATATGGAAAATGAAATCCTAAAAGCTATTTATAATCTGTTCAGTAATCGATATAAAATCTGAAAATAATTAATTCGTGTTTTATCGCGTTGCTTCCAGACCTCTGTGCTCTATCTTAGGAGTTTTCTGCCCGTTCTTCTCCACAGAAACCTGTCTACAACGCCAAAACAACAACGCGTCATACTGACGTCACGCAAAATCCTGCATCTCGCAAGCAGAGTTTACCGCGCAACTAGCATATATACAACGGCCCGACTTGAATCACCAAGCAGTTGCCCACCATTTTTTTTTTTTTTATCCTGGAGAAATGCTCATGCATACTGCACTACCACGGGGAGATAGTGCAGTTATGTGGGACTCTAACCCACTAAAACTCCACGGTGTCCTCCTCTGCCGCTTACGGCGGGAACACGGGCACGCGTTAGCACTCATCCGTGAACCCGCCGCGGCTGTCCGTTGCCGGACCCTCCTCTGGGGAGTACTCCCCATCACCGGCGCACTAGAACACATAGCACGCCGTGACCACCCCAGGGACCAAACCAGCACATGGGCGCCAGACGACCCCGTGTCTGGGCACCCTTGGTCCCCCCTGCGACGGGTCAGGACATTGGCCCCGCCGCCTGCCAATTTTCGGCTGCAGAGGATAGGGAGAGCGGCCAACGTAATACCGACACTCCTCTTCCCCTGCAGCCCCACCGCGTCCGCCATCGTACGGTGGCGACCCCGTCAAGGCCGCGGAAGGTAGGGAGAGCGGCGCACCGTAATACCGGCACTCTTCTCCCGCCGCGGCCTCCAACCCTCAGCCGCGATGCCTCAGGTACGACATCGCGGCCCGCCTCAGTTGCGATGTCGCCCAAGCGACACCGCAACCTACTTTTGGCCGCTACGTCGTTGGCTTGTCGGCAAAATCCTGACGAGCGGCCCCTCCTCGGGTTCCTCTTCGCTTCACCGTGGGTGTCCAAGCCACGGCTACTGAGCCCCCCCGCCTCGACAATGCGGAAACCCACCGGGGGGGAAGCAGTTGCCCACCAGACATAACACCCGTCTGGTTGAAGGATCCTCCCTTTTCTATAGAGTATGGGTGAACTCTACACACCCTGATCCTCATACCTCTAATAAACCTACTACGCCTTGGAATGGGCAACTCGCTTCATCTTTCTAATAGACCGACCCCTTGACAATTCAAATGAAATAAATGCTTTGAGTTTGCGCTTGATGTTATTTTAAGTTAGTAAATATAAATGAAGTTTAGATAGAGATTTAAAAAAACATTTATCATCTTACCGTAAAATGGAACTTATCTTCAAACCTAATAATCTAGCTTAGGCTTTTCTTGTTCACTTGAGGGCACCTTATGTTGCTCCGCATCAGTGTCACTGCGGTGAAGCTGTCAACAGTCTCGGGCACCATGGCCTGTCCTGCTGCAGGAGCGCAGGTCGCATAGCGCGGCACGCCAGCATCAATGATATTATTCGTCAAGCCATCGTCACCGCCGGCGTACCAGCGGTATTAGAACCAAACGGCTTGGTACGTGATAATGGGAAGAGACCAGACGGCATGACGTTGTTGCCTTGGAAGGTGGGTAGGCTTCTGGCGTGGGACGCAACGAGTGTCGATACCCTTGCGCTATCTCATGTTCTTAGCACGGCGGGCTGTGCTGGCGCCTCTGCTGCGGTTGCTGAGAGCTAAGCGGCGCAAATACTGCAACGACTCAAAGCTGTAGTTACCCATAAGGTAGGTACCTTATGGGTAACTACAGCTTTGAGCCCTTTGTGGTCGAAACGCCCCAAACGTGTCCTTTTTAAAGAAATTTCTCGCCGGCTGATCCACACTTTACGTGACCAGAGGGCTGGGTCGTTCTTTGGCCATAGAATTAGCATTGCCATTCAATGTGGCAATGTTGCCAGTCTTCTGGGCACGTCTCCGGATGACAGCGATGCGGACGAGTACTTCAACGCCTAAATATCGCTTTGTTTTTGTATGTATTTATATAGTTAGTTAGTCTTATAATCTAGCCACTTTTCAGAACACCCACGTTTAAAAAACAGACGAGCTGATTACCGAGTACAGCACACAAACACTTATTCATAAACACGAATAACACGAAAATCTAAATATAAACCAGTGTTAACGAAATGACGAAACCGAAAACGAAGGCTGTTCACAACACCAGTTGTACTTACTTAGTTGATTTATTACATTAACGGAAGCTCCAGGAATTAGACACAATTGCGTGGAAGATTAATGACCAAGGATACAGCAAATTTTATGCTTAGTATACTCCAGATTTACGTCCAGCTAAGTTATGCTCTTAGGAGTACTATGTATCCGCGTTTAGATATTGTTCGTTGAAGTTAAAGAAGTACATATATGACAAACAAAGGAGTTTCCTGTTATGTAAAGTAAGACATCACAGTAACTATTTGTTGGCTTTAAGCAATTTTATACGAAGACAAAGAAGGTTCTTAGTGTAAACAAGTAACTTAAGCGTTATTTATCCGTAGATTTATTTGTTATGTAGTAAGTGATCCAACAGTAACAACCTACTTACATAATCAGCATATAATGTTCCCACTGCTGCTGGGACTCAGGCCTCCTCTCTGTGAGAGGGAGTGGGCTGTTATCCACCACGCGGGTCCAGTGCGGGTTGGTGGATGTCACATGTGTTCGAATTTTTGGTTTTAGAACATGCCGGTTTGCTCACGATTTTTTCCTTCACCGTTTTGAGAGCAGTGGTGATGAAATAATTAACACGAAGTAAAGTGCCCGACTGGGTTCGTAAGTCGTGAAGAACCTTCTTATTGTAAATATTGTTATTAGACATTTTTAATCAGGAGGAATCTATCGCCTCCCAACATATTGAATATAATAGCCGTTCCGTACCTAGTTTGAGAGTCAAAGGTTTCAACTACATTATAATAATACAACAATCTTGTACACAAGCCATTTACTATATTATATAATATTAATTGGTTTCGCTAGTGTGTAAAGTGAGGTTATTGGACCAAGAAACTATTGATTTGAACTTTTTATTCTTGGTAATGACAGCTTAGGAGTAACATGGCAGTAGGTTAAAATTGGGGTTTCCAGATCAGATAAGATCTGGAAACCCGCAATTTTCACCATTCATTCATTCATGAGTGTTGTATTCAGAATACTCTATTCAAAATGAGTGTTGTATTCAGAATCCTCTATTCAAATGAATGTTGTATTCAGAATCCTCTATTCAAAGTGAAGGTTGCATTCAGAATCCTCTATTCAAATGAGTGTTGTTTTCAGAATCCTCTATTCAAAATGAGTGTAGTATTCAGAATCCTTTATTGAAAGTGAATGTTGTATTCAAGTTATTGAAATGAGACTTGTATTCGTTTTATTTTAAAATCTTTTTTTCTTTAATAAATTGAGGTCTTGATCTATCAAAATATTTGTTATTTCACATAAACCTAAATGGACACTTACGAAACGTCAGAAGCTAGGTGCACGGTTCCAATTGGTCGTTTCCTATGGAAAAAAGTCGGCAAGAAACTCCATGGTTACTCTTGGTTTCCAGACCAGATAAGCCCTGGAAACCCGCAATTTTCACTCATTCAATCAGCACATTAGAAAGATCTGGAAACCCGCAATTTTTTCACATTCATCATTTCATCCATTCAGCACATTAAAATTCTGATAGTTGATTGCGCTCACACATTCTCCGATGTCGTCTTACATCGGATTTCTGATATACGTCACTGCGTCGCTGTCTCAGTTATGTAGATGAAGTATTGATACCTATGTGTATTAGAGAGTGCATACCTATATCAACTAAGTTTTATACGTGTTTTATAATGTAGGTAGAGTTCTTTAATCTCACGAAGCGACGTGAATTATTCGACTTTCAACCTTACCCTCAAAGATTTAAAAGTCACATGATGTCGCTTCGTGACGTAAAATAACTATTCAATGTGGGTGCTTATGTGAAAGGTTAAAATAAAAATACTTTATCATTGAATAAGGATTATGATTTATTTTACGACATATTATTTGATACTTTTACAGCAATTTCTTTAACCGATTTATAAATATCATCCATGAATATGTTTTTAACTACATGCTGCACGCACAATTCGGCATCACAATTACATAGCGAACTTATGGTATCAGGAAAATTTTCTACATCATAAACTTCGATCCTGATCACTTTAGCACCACGCGTAAGTTTTTTTAAAGAGGTGAATGCAGCTGTTGAACTTCTCTTGAGCTGTTTGCTGCTGGGGCCCTCCAGATTCAGTTGGTTTTCGTATTTCTGTCCTACCACAGTATTCATAGGAACGAAGTTGAAGAGGTCGTTTTCGGAGTCCTTAAAATAAAAATACAGAATGCAATTAAATTCGTGTTGTATCAGGAATAGAAAACTCTGATGTCGAGGACTTATTATGTATGTTTGACCCGTTTACAATAATCAATCAATTAATACATTTTATTTGTAGATAAAAATAATGTAATATTTTAATTGTTGGATAATATATTGTTAAAGTTAAAGAAAATATTAACACTCACCGACATTACGCAAAGGTACCGTTTTTACTCAGTCAGGACTCAGGACTCAGCAGGAGCAGAAATTGAATGATCGACTTTAAAATGATTTATCAATTTATATATGTTAATTTTAATGTATAGAGTTCAAAGTCTTACATTTTTTTTTGTTAGATGTTGATATTCCGGACAAAAATGGTGTGGTAAATTGAAACCTCAGGACATCACGGCGCCAAACATTTTATTTGTTTACTAGAAATATATGTTGATAAAATATACACTACTGTACGTTTGTTCACTGTACTTTTTTCATACATTATTATTGAGAAGATTCGCCAAGCAAAACTATCGCATGTAAGTAGTATGTCTAATTTGCAATGTAAGTTCTAATTTTATTTATGGAGATGGATTGAAATTGAAACCTCAAGACATCACGGCACCAAACATTTTATTGCTTACTATAAATATATATTGATAAAATAAACACTACTGTACGTTTGTTCACTGTAATTTTTTTTATACATTTTTCTTAAGAAGATGCGGCTAGCAAAACCGTTGCATGTAAGTAGTATGTCTAATTTGCAATATAAGTCCTAATTTTATAAGGAGATGGATGAAAACAAAATAGCAATATCGACATACTATTGTTACGCCTAGTTTTGCCTTCTATTATTATCTTATTCTTCAAACTAATACTTTTTAAATCACCAAAAGAACTTTACTTAATGTTCACGGGTAATGTCACCGTCTTTTGCTTGACACAGTCGGGTAATTCTCTTACTGTGTTATATTAGTATAGAATAAATTAATAGTAATAATGTTAATGTTGTAATAAAATAAAATAAATATTATATGTATAAACGAAGTCGCGGTGTTTAACTAGTATGTACTGTAGTTACTATACCTAGTCAAATATTAATATACACTTTAGATATCATAATTTAAGGTTGAGATTTGTAGATTTGGTTATGATTGCAAAGCATTTGTCTCGTGAAGAAGTCCTGAGTCAGGATTTTAGGATCACGCGTGCATTACATATATGGAAAAACTTCACGTGGATCCCGGCTATTTAAATATTGGAGAGTGAATTAGGAGCATCACTTCAGCTACCAGGTGCTCCAGATCAACATCAAGTACTTATCAAGAATCAACGTGCAATAAGGAAAATGTAAGTAGCTTTTTAATAAAATATATATTAACTTATTTTTACTATCGCAGTTTAGTAGCAATGTATCGAATATAGTTGCAACAACAGCTATGGGCCAAGGGGTTCGACCCCCCCTAATCTAGCGCGGTATTGTGGTTTAATAGAGTATTATTTCTGTGATGGTTATGTTTCAGTATTCTAAAAAGATGTATTTCAATATTAGGTGTAGATAGATAGACAATAATAAAATAATAATAATTAATTAGAGTAGTGTACCTACCTGACATGTCAAAGTGGGATATTATTTATTATTATACATATATTCAGATAACAGAGACCCGTAACAATAGTCTTAACCTATGTTAGTACTCAACTAATAACACCGACAATGTACAGCCGGCCGATTCTATAAAAATCTCACCGTGAAAACTTAGGTGATGTGAGTTTGTTTTTTGCTAGGAATTGACACTATTGACAGCTTACTCCACGCTCACTTCACCTAAGTTTTCACGGTGAGATGGTTACAGAATCGCACTGCAGGTGACAAGTGACCTCACCAACGATATGTGCATGAATCATTATTTGATTGTATTAATATTTATTTATTTGTTTCACTCCATTTCAGGTCGTACGAAAACGCCGAGACCCTTTTTCCCTCCGACGTCGACGAGGAACCTCAGGTTCGAAAAAAGAAGCATGACGGGCGTAAAAGGAAGCAAGCATCAACTCGAACGACGGAGCCGGCACGAGGTTCGTGGTCGTCACCATCGAGAGCAAGTCCGGTGCCAGGGCCGTCCACTTCCGCGACACCTGCCGTGTCGTCCCATCCATCAGCTTCAAAGAAGCCGTTTATCAAACCCATCCCACCGAGAAAGTCCACGGTGTACGATCTGTTTGGAACCGATAGCGAGGACGACGAGAAAGCGGTCCCTGCAGTTACTGGTAAAACACCGTTAACTTCATATATAACACGACGCCTTGCAAACGGTCATTCGCGCCAAACCCACGAAAACAAGCCGGGAACGCACTATATTGATTTGAAAATATACCGGTGCGATGAAATAGAGAAAGTTCCGCCAATGAATAGGTGGCGCCAAGCAATTGTCACGCTTAAAAATCAAACCTTTGAGAATACAGATGCTTGGCAACATTTGTCTAATTTTATTATAGCTACACGAAAAGAGTATGTTAAGTGCCCAGCAACATTTGTAAGTAACTATTATTGAAATAGTACTTAATTACAAAAGTAGGCACTTATCCCAATATAACACATGCCTATTCACTTATACACTTTTTTGTATTACTGTCTTCTAGTGATTAAGATATTATCTTAGTATTTCAAGAATAGTAATATTATGTAACAAATAATAGGCAGATTGCGATTACATTATTATAGAAGACACTATTGCTATACTTAGATAAATGAATAAGAATAAATAGATCTAAGGTGTAAATCTATTATAATGCAATTGCAACCTTAGCCGGTACTTACTTATGCATATAAATAAATCATGTAATCGGTTATAGAAATTAAGTATTAATAGGAATTCATATTATATCAAATTTTATTTAATATTCATGGGTTTTTTTTCTTTCTTACAGTTACACCTAGACCCGGAATCAGAACAAATAACAATGATATAATAATATGTCAAAAATGTCACATTGAAATACCTAAAATTGAATATCAGTATCATTTGAGAACGAATTTGCATAAATCTAATTGCATACTAAAAACTGAAATTGAAAATATCGATATAATAGCCACGGCTTTTAAAAAGAGAATAATAAGTTACAAATTGAATCCATCAATGGAATACCTAGCACCTGAGGAATTCCTAATGGATAATCGGCATAATGTCATAAGACTAATTAACGATTGTTTGATAAAACATAGTTGTGTTAAATTAAACTTTGAGCTTTTTGCTTATTTCATACTTCCAAAATCTGACGAGCAACAGCTTAAATCATTTAACACAAAATATGAAATTGTATATAATAATACAGATATAAATGAATTATATTTGAAAACAATAAATACATTTGACAGAAAGCTCTCAGAGTTCCAACATCGTGAATCCGGTTGGTCTTGTTTATTTATAAGTCATCTAGAAATTAACCTTAACAAATACTCTCCTTTGAAAGGTGGCACATATATAGATTTGCCGCAAGTAATAAAAAAAACTAGAAGTTGTTTAAATATTAAAAACAGCGATAACAACTGCTTTTTATGGAGTATTGTCGCAGCGTTATATCCCACCCAAATGAATGTTTGCAGAACAAGTTCATATCCACATTTTTCAAAAGTTTTAAATATAGATGGTCTATCATTCCCCCCATCATGCAAAGATATTAAAATATTAGAAAATTTAAATCCACACATAAGTATTAATATATATGGATTAGATAATAAAAACATGGTCACTGGTCCTTTATATGTGACAAGTTTAAGAAAAAACCAGCATGTCAATTTATTGTACTTTGAACAGAAAGGTAAAGGTCATTATTGCTTAATAAAAAATCTATTGAGATTGATCAAACGTCAAATAAGTAAACATAAAGGTAAAATGTACCTATGTGAGACATGCTTACAAGTTTTCACGAGTGAAATGAGATATAGTGCCCATAATAAGTGTCCTAAGATTTTGACAATATTACCTGAAAAAAATAGTATTCTTCAATTTAAGAACTTCGAAAGAAAACAAAAAATTAATTTCGTTATATACGCCGATTTTGAAAGTCTTTTACTAAACTGCAACATAAATGTAACTGAAAATACTCGTACCTATAAGGTTCACGAACCTTCATGTTTTGGTTACTATATTTGTTGTTCACACAATACGGATCTGAATAAGTATGTTACTTATAGAGGACCTGATTGTGTAGAAGTATTCATAAAATATTTAATAAGAGATTTGGAGTACATTCACAGTATCTTATTAAATAAAATACCGATGGCACCTTTAACCAAGGCCCAAGAAAAGGATTACAAAAATGCCACTACATGTCATATCTGTAATTATGTGCTCTTTGACGATAAAGTAATAGATCATGATCACATTACATCACAATACCGAGGCGCAGCACACTCTCATTGTAATTTAATGTTAAGAGTTTGCCCTTTCGTGCCTGTTATTTTTCATAACCTATCCGGCTATGACTCTCACCTATTTATAAAAGAATTAGCGAAGTATGAAGGTGCTTTTAAAATTATACCAAAATCCAAAGAAACGTATATGTCATTCACAAAAGTACTCCATACTAAGAATACATTAAAATCAAGGCCAATTCAAGTTAAGTTCATAGATTCTTATCAATTTCTTAATTCAAGTTTAAGCACATTAGTAAATAATTTGAATGAAACCGACTTTGTTAATTTACCAAAAGAATTTCCAGATATTAGTTATAATCAGTTAACATTGTTACGACAAAAAGGAACTTATCCCTATGATTATATGAATGCATATTCAAAATATAACGAGACTCAACTTCCATCGAAAGTTTGTTTCTATAACAGTTTGAATTGTCAACATATTAGCGATGATGAATACGTACACGCACAATCTATTTGGCAGTCATTTAATATTAAATCACTTGGAGAATATACAGATTTATATTTAAAGACCGATGTATTACTTCTTTCTGACGTATTCGAAAAATTTAGACAGACTTGTCTCGATCATTATCAACTTGATCCAACGTATTACATTACTGCACCTAGTTTAAGCTGGGATGCAATGCTACTGTACACAGGTGTTAAATTAGAATTAATTCATAGTTTAGAAATGTATGAATTTTTGGAAAAGGGAATACGAGGAGGCTTGGCACAATGTTCTCTTCGCCATGCCCGAGCTAATAATAAATATTTACCAAATTATGATGCTTCTCAAAAATCAACTTATTTGATTTATCTTGATTGTAACAATTTATATGGTTACGCAATGACGAAGAAAATGCCTATTTCAGATTTCCGTTTTTTGACAAACGATGAGATTAAAACAATAAATGTGTTATCAATATCAGATGATTCTGAATATGGATATATTTTAGAAGTTGATTTAATATATCCTGAGAGTTTACATAATACGCATAGTGATTTACCTTTTGCCCCCGAGAGGTTCACACCTCCTGGAGGCAAAACACCTAAATTAATTGCTAGTTTATATGACAAATTCAACTATATAATACATTATGTTCATTTGAAGGCATGTTTATTGAATGGACTAATTTTGAAAAAAAT
This sequence comes from Luperina testacea, assembly GCA_927399505.1. Taxonomy (NCBI): domain Eukaryota; kingdom Metazoa; phylum Arthropoda; class Insecta; order Lepidoptera; family Noctuidae; genus Luperina; species Luperina testacea. The sequence goes on along the minus strand of OV656768.1, from coordinate 5,950,147 downwards.
TCATCGTATTTTAACTTTTAGACAAGAAAATTATTTACAAAAATATATTGACTTGAATACTACATTACGTCAAGCTTCAACAACCGTATTTGAGAAAGACTTTTTCAAACTCCTTAATAATGCTATATTTGGGAAAACTATTGAAAATAGACGCAAACAGGTTAATGTCAAATTAGTTACCATGTGGGATGATTACAATAATAAAACTAACAAGTACCAAGGTGCCGAAAAATTAATTGCAAAACCAAATCTGAAAAGTATTGCGATCTTTTCTGAAAATTTTGTTGCTATTCAATTAACTCCTGAAAAAATTGTATTAGATCGTCCTATCTACATTGGGTTTACAGTTCTAGAATTCGCAAAGGAACATTTGTATAAATTTCACTACAACTTTATTAAAAATAAATATAAAACTCGTGCAAGACTGTGTTATACAGACACAGACAGCCTTCTTTATTTTGTAAATACAGAGGATTTTTATGAAGACATAAAAAATTATATTGCAAAATTTGATACAAGTAATTTCCAGCCTGATAATTGTTACAGCATGCCAAGAGTAAATACTAAAATTCCAGGACTATTTAAAGATGAACTCGGGGGTGACATAATAAGCGAATTTGTAGGACTGAGAGCTAAACTATATAGTATAATTACTTCAAAAACTCGCATCACAAAAGCAAAAGGAATAACTAAAGCTGTTACTAATCGATTAAAATTATCTCACTACAGTAAAGCTTTAACAAATAATGTCAATATTAAATGTAAAATGAATGTAATTAAATCACTCAAGCATGTACTGTACTCTCAAGAAATTCATAAAGTAGTATTAAATAGAAATGATGATAAGAGACAAATACTCACTAACCTAGTTGAAACTTTACCTTGGGGTCACTGTGAAACTTTATTTTGAGAACTAATTTCTAAATACAAATAATTATGTTTATATCAATAAATTATAATGTTATTATAATCTTTGTTTATAATATTGGTATAAGTATAGCATACATTATTAATTTAGTGAGTGGTAGTGTTGAATTTCGTATTTAAATAATTATGTAATATCTAAATAAAACATTTATAACTGATGCATGACTTTCTATTCTTATTATCGCCTTGCAGTGTTCTTCATTTTATTAATATTTAGTATCACTACTACAAATATAAATACCATACTAACTTATTGATTATTTTACAGCAAGTATAAAAATGAAATGGATAAGCACTATAAGTAGGTATACCAAAAAATTACGCTCGTTTTACATTTGACAACTTTAAACTAATCTCAATCATTTGTTTTTTTATCATACTTATGCTTTATATATCTATGTATGGGTAAGATTGAATTAATAATCAAAATGAAGTTGATCAAACAACACACATCACTTAATGTTAATCATATAAATCTTGGTGACTCTGATAACCACATTAGGCATAGCATTTTGTTACCAAATACGATTCGTTGTATTATATGTGGTCCTTCAAATTGTGGAAAAACAAACGTAGTGCTTAGTTTATTGTTACATGAGAATGGTCTAAAATTTCAAAATCTTTATTTGTACTCGAAAACTAACTTTCAACCAAAATACAGGTTCCTACGAGAAGTTATAAAGAGAGTGCATCAAGTTAAGTTTCATGAATTCAATAATAATAATGAAGTCATAGCCCCGCATGAAGCACTAACAAATTCTGTGTTTATTTTCGATGATGTGGCATGTGAAAATCAAATAAACATTCGTAATTACTTCTCTATGGGTAGACATAAACAAATCGATTGCTTTTATTTATGTCAAACATATTCTAAAATTCCGAAACAGTTGCTACGTGATAATGCAAACTTTCTTATAATATTTAAACAAGACGATGTAAACTTGAAACATATTTATGAAGAGCATGTTAGTTCTGATATGTCCTGGAATCAATTCAAGAATATTTGTAATACAGTTTGGAGAGAGCCATATAACTTTGTTAGTATTTGCAAAGACTCCTCATTAAACAAGGGAAGATACAGACAGAATTTAGATAGTTTTTTTAAATTTTGAGCGAAAATCTGTAATTATATAAATCAATAATATATAAATCTAACTTAGTATGATATCTTCTTTGGCTGAGCACACTTGTTATAATACAACATGGAAAAGAATATTAAAATAGAATTAATGAAGTCTGTAGACTCCATAAAGAATAAAATAAAACAAATGAAGAACCGTGAACACTCTATGAACTTGTCACTTGATAAAATGCTGAAAACCGTCACAGATCCCCTTAAAGCACTAGTCGATTCGAATATATCAAAGGAAAAAATAAAGCCTTTACAAAATACATCACCCCTAAATTCTGACGACATTGAATTGGATGACATTAATACTAGTTCATCTACAAAGTTTGAAGACTGCTACGATCCAAAACTGAATTCTGCACAAGTGCTTAAAAAGTCTCCTACAAATGAAATACCGGATGATTTAGAAATTTCGTTAGAGGGCCGTGATATCCATGATATTTATGATGGTGTAAATATACCGTTTGGAATAAGAAGTTTAAACAAAACATTGCTAATGGGTAATGCAGTAGTCTCATTTTCTAAAATCGATAGTTTGAATGACGACAGTGTCATTTTAATTAAAGTCGGTGACAAATCCTATAATTTATCTCCTGGTTTGAAAGAACTTTTACTTCGAAGAAAACCTGATTTAAAATTAATATCGAGCAAAGATAGACTTGTCTATAAGGACATGCTGCATTATACAAATGCTCATAAGAGAGATTTTAATCCTGATGGGCAAATAAGAGGCGATAAGGGAATAAAATATCGTGAAGTAATCAAACCATTATTTTCCGAATCGTTAAATGAAAATTTTCACACTGGAGGAAGCTTACCAACCCTAAAAAAATACAAAAATAACACTGATTTGGTATATTGGGATGACCCTAACGAATTGGTTGAGAGATTGAAATTATTAGTTGCTTCTAGAGATGCTGGCAACACAAACCATGATAATGAAATTTTATCGATAGTTGAAGAATTGAAAGAAGCTGGCATTATTAAAGAATAAATACTCACTATGATAACATTTTCATTCAGTATTGTATACGGATTCAAAACAAATGTACTGAATTGTGAACATGAGCAAAACCGACGTGGTAAACGAAATTCATAAAAATGCGAGGGTCAACTTTCCACGAAGATGTGTTATTATGAAAGATATAGATGACCTATGGCAAGCAGACTTAATCGATATGCAATCAATTTCAAAGCAAAATAAAAATTACACATTTATTCTTGCTATTATCGACACATTCTCGAAATATGCTTGGATTTTTCCTCTAAAAAGTAAAACCAAAGATGATGTATGTAGCTCTTTTAAGAAATTATTGGATAAAGGGCGTGTTCCTAAAAATCTGCAAACGGATAATGGAACAGAATTTTACAATAATCAATTTCAGAAGCTTATGAAAACTTATCACATTAATCATTATTCAACCTTCTCAACAAAAAAGGCTTCAATAGTTGAGCGATTTATCAGGACATTGAAATCGAAACTCTATAAGGAATTTAGTTTAAGAGGCAGCTACAATTGGATAGATAGCACTCTCAATGATGTTATTCACAAATACAATCACACTTATCATCGGACAATTGATGAAGCTCCCGCTAATGTGGATAACATTAATAAAAAATATATATTAGAAAGGTATTCAAGGTTAGTAAAAAATAATATTATTAAAAGCAAATATAAAATTGGTGATTATGTGCGTATCAGTAAGTACAAAGGAACATTTGAAAAAGGTTACACTCCCAACTGGTCTACGGAAATATTTAAAATTCGAATGATACAAAATACAACTCCTATCACCTACTTAATAGAAGATACAATCAGAGGTCAGCCTATTTTAGGTGCATTTTATGCACAAGAGCTTCAAAAAACAAAACATTCAAATGTGTATCTAGTGGAGAAAGTTCTTAGAAGAAAAGGTAACAGAGTTTTAGTAAAATGGCTAGGTTTGTCTTCAGCTGAAAATAGTTGGATTGATAAATCAAATATATTATCATAAATATTAAAACATTAACTAACTACAATTCAAATTATAAGTATTTAATAAAGTGCTCAATCTAGATTCATCAGTCTTATAATGTGTATTGGAGAGAGTAGTCTTCTCAATTGGATTATAAATCACTTACCTTTTGAATTACACTTACCAGGATACAGTTATTGTGGTCCTGGTACAAAATTAATTAAAAGGCTTATACAAGGAGATAACGGAATTAATAAATTAGACGAATATTGCAAAGATCACGACATTGCCTATCACAAATCATCAAACTTAAAGGATCGACACGAAGCTGATTTAATTTTGTTAAATATGGCGAAAGAACGAGCAGTTGCTTCGGATGCGAGTGTAGGTGAAAAATTTGCAGCACGCTTAGTAAGCAGGGCTATGTCGACAAAAATTAAAACTGGTTCTGGTCTGAAAAGTAGTAGTAGTAGTACAAAGTGCTGTCAAAAAGTTACATCTGGAAAAGGGTTAAAAAGTAAATTAAAAAACGTTATTTCTAAAACCAAGAGACACATGAAAAAATTAAAACCAAAAAGTAAAAAGATGGCTATAGAATTGGCTATCGCCGCTGCTAGAGAATTAGCTAATGATTCATCTATTAAACTTCCTCGTGTTATTCCTATACCAAAAAACTGGTGGAATATTGCCGTTAATTCCTATTTTTGCGGGATTATCAGCGGCAGGGGCTTTAGCAGGTGGTGCAGCTGGTATTGCTAAAACCATTAACGAATTCAAGATGGCTAAAAAATTGTTGGATGAATCGAAGAGACACAATGAAAAAATGGAAGCGCTTTGCATTGGGAAAGGATTACACCTTAAACCGCATAGAGATGGGCTTGGAATTTTTGTATCGAAAGAAAAAAACTAAAATATCGGTTACCCAAACGAGCCTTAACTAACTTTGACATTTTGAAATATGGAAATAGTATTCCTTATTTTAGAGGTGTCTTTATGAGAGATGAGCTCCCTAAATGCCCTTTTGTAAAAGAATGTGGAGTTATTAATTTAGATAGTTCTAAAAACCCTGGTTCTCATTGGGTAGCCTATGCAAAATATAATGATTATATTGAGTATTTCGACAGTTATGGTAATCTGAAACCTCCCAAGGAATTTATAAAATACGTAGGGCCTAAAGTCCAATATAATTATGAAAATATACAACGTGATCACCCCTTTAATTGTGGACATCTATGTTTGAAGTTCTTAAAGAATTTTTGGTGTAGTCAATGAATAAAATGAACAGGATCTTCTTTAAGACTTCAGTATGAAAGCATGTCTACTACGGTTACCATCTCTGGAAATAAATCTGAATTGGTTTCGTATTTTCAACCACCTCTATATTTATCCGATCAATACGAGTGCGGTTTGCTATACTTTTCAGTATTAAATTCTAGACCAAATGTGACCATCAATAATAACAATCTATCAGTAATCAGAATCGAATGTGATCTTGTTCACGGTTCATACTGCAACGGATTACCAACTCATTTTATTCACGAATTTGTATCTAATACCGCTCCAGGTCACCGGTACATAGAAATACCGCAAAACGTTGTTTACTTTCCAGTAAACAAAAATCTAATTTCATCTATATCTGTTAAGATTGTTGATCAACTTGGTAACTGTATTGACTTTGGTGAAGAAATTCAATTACGCCTTCATTTAAGAAAAACAAAATGATAGTATATTATAAAAACACTTCAGTGAAAATCAAACGTCTTATTCCATCTACGACCATTAAGGTGCATAGACGTAAGAAAAAAGGGAAGAAATTGAGTGAAGCAAATAAAGATTTTCTTAAAGCTCTAGGTTTTAAAGTATGAATATACTACAAATTACTGAATTACCCCACTTCGATAGTTCGATTGAAAGCTATGAAGTCCACTCATACAATCCCTACACTAACAGCTTTAGAGAAAACGATGAAATCAGAATTCCCATACACCAACAAGACATATACGTGTTACCGTCAGCCAGTTCAATTTACGTCGAGGGCCAAGCAAAGTTCTTCGACAAAGATGGAAAACCGATTAAGAAAAATTTTACGTTCAGTAGCAACCCTGTTATGTTTTTGTTTCAAGATATCAGATACGAAATAAATGGTATTGAAATAGATCGTATTAAAAATTCTGGAATAACGTCCACAATAAAGTCATACGTTTCAATGAATGATGGAGAAAATAAAGTTGCTGCCTTGTGGGGTTGGAACATAAATGGAGTAAACAATGATGGTAATTTTAGTGCTATTGTACCTCTTAATAAGATATTAGGATTCGCGGAAGATTACAATAAAATTATGATAAATTGTAAACATGAACTTATTCTGAATAGAAGTAACTCTAACTTAAACAGTATCATAGCGACTGATGATATTGCGCATTTTCAAATAGATATACAAAGATTGCAATGGCGTGTACCACATATAAAAGTATCAGACCGCGAACGACTGACACTACTAAAACACTTGGAAAAAGATAAACCTATTCAGATAGCGTTTCGAAATTGGGATTTATACGAGTATCCTTTGCTCCCTAAAACTACAAAACATTCTTGGTCAGTTAAGACTGCATCGCAATTAGAGAAACCTCGATATGTAATTTTTTGCTTGCAAACCAACAGAAAAAATAATAAAACCAAAGACAGTTCTCTGTTTGATCACTGTGAAGTTACCAACGTAACACTATTTTTGAATTCACAGTATTATCCTTACGAGCCTCTAAGCTTAAATTTTTCCGAGAACAAATACAATATATTATATGAAATGTATGTGAAATTTCGTCAGTCGTATTACAACTATCCTGCAGACCCGTTGCTTGATTTGGTCGGTTTCAAGGACAAGGCTCCTCTCTTTATCATAGACTGTTCAAGACAAAACGATAGTTTGAAAACAGGCCCTGTAGATGTGCGGCTGGAGATTGAATGTTCACTGCCAATACCAGATAACACAACTGGATATTGTTTAATTATTAACGATCGACTGGTGGAATATAAACCTCTGAGTAACATAGTGCGCAGGTTATCATGACTGCCATTGTAGATGTTCAAGGTTTTAAAACAGAAACAAATGAATTTATCATTAAAGAAATTGCTGTATTATGCAATAAAAAAATTCAAGTGTTTTTAATTAAGCCACCATTTCCATTTTACGATTTGACGAAACCAGAAAAACGGCAAGTCAGTTGGATTGAACGTAATAGAAAGATATACTGGAGAGACGGATTTGTGCCTTACTCAAATCATCAGAATTTGATTGCAGATATTTTAAGAGATAAAAAAGTGTACACCAAAGGTTTAGAAAAAGTGTTGTGGTTAAAAAATATTTCGAATAATAATATTATAAATAATTTAGAAGATGAAGGTTGTCCTAATTTATTAAGCTTGTACAATAAATTTGAACATTCTCATGATGTGTATAGTTGTATTTATCATGATAAAATTTGTGCTTTAAAAAATGTAATATGTTTATATAAATGGTGTATAGATAATAAATTTTTTAAGTAAATATTTTTTGTTTAATTTTTCACAATTGGGTAATAGGTAACAGTTTCCTATCCCTACCAATCCCGTCCAATGTTAATCGTTATAAGTTGATGGTAACAGCTGTGCGATGTCATTATACATTTATAATTATCTGTATCAAGAACATGTCTCAAAATAAATACAATCCTCGATATGACCTGTTTAATACATATAAAATGCGTGAATTTTCATTTCGTTCCTATTGGGCAACGGCTGATTCAAGGAGAAGATTGGTAATGGAAATGGCTGACGCGGGATTTTTTTATTGTGGAAATGGTGTAAATGATAAAGCAGCATGTTTCTCATGTGGAGGTGTTATAGAAGATTGGGAGATTTACGATGATCCTTGGATGCAACATACCATACAATTTCCTCAATGTTGTTATTTGAACGCTGTGAAAGGAACGGATTATGTTGACAAATCAAAACATCTATTTTTAAAAGAAAGATAAAATATAAAATTATTCTAAAGTGGAGCAGCATAGATTGATTGTTTGCTGAATAAGCTACTAAATGCTATTAGAAATGGAGTCTAAGTAACTATAAATTATGTACAGTCATTTTATGTGTCATTCAATTCCTACAATTGTAGTTTAAATGCGTTTCAAATTCGAAAATCGCCGAAATTCGCGGAAGGCCGCGAAACCGCAGAAAAGGATTCTGAATACCACACTCATTTTGAATAGAGGATTCTGAATGCAACCTTCACTTTGAATAGAGGATTCTGAATACAACATTCATTTGAATAGAGGATTCTGAATACAACACTCATTTTGAATAGAGGATTCTGAATACAACACTCATGAATGAATGAATGGTGAAAATTGCGGGTTTCCAGATCTTATCTGATCTGGAAACCCCAATTTTAACCTACTCATGGCGTTCCTACCTATACAGTGGATTAAGATCTTGCTTCGTATACAAATTGTAGCATCTGTGTAAGATTAAATATAAGAGAGATCATAGCTCAATAACCTGAATCACTTCAGAAAAGAACAATAACTTTAGACGGTCACAATTGATTTAGGACGCTAGATGGCGGTACGTGTCTTACGAATCACGTTTTTATGATTCGACTTTCTGAGCAGTATTCTAACACGAAGTACTAGGTTTGCATGAATTCACGATAGTATTTCAATCATTAGTATTATGCTTTGGATGAAATTTTCACACAGATAGTTTATTATAACCTGGATGTTGTATTTGAAACAGGCCATGTTAACCGGCTAATATTTTAGCCTTCTAGATTTCAAAGCTCGATCACCTCAAGGAAGGTAAAATAGTTTCCCCTTATATTATTAGGTCTCCGTATTGTCAATTCCAGAAGAGGTACCTCGAGAGATTCGTCTCGCCGCTAGGATCTAGAAAAGCGTCTGGGGCCTGGATGCGAGACCCGTTCCTCGATTCAGCTAAAAACATCTTGCGGAGACGACTGTGCGGCTGGCGGAGTTCGTCTAGCCATAGCGCAGGCGGTACGGTTTTTTTTTAATCCCTTACAATATTTTTCCATTTTAATACGGTTTTACCTTACTCCGGATTTCAACAATGGACATAGGATACTTTTTATCCCGGTAATACGTTTCCGTGGGACAATATCCGAACTCCAACCGGACGAAGCCGCGGGCAAAAGCTAGTAAACAAATAAACCCTTATTTATTCAATTTCTGTGGCATCAACAAATATTAAGAAGCCTTCAAACTCATTCACCCTTTATGGCTGCTGCGTCTTGCAAAACTCTTGTCCAACCAAAGACTTTAATGAATAACATGGAATATTCAAATCAGTGGTTCTAAATGCGTCTTTAATATTCGAGACCCTTTAGACTTAATGATTTGTACTGAGGGTCGGTTATGAGGTAAATTGTACAGAATTATTTATATGACCCCACTAACTTAGTCTGCGGTTTTCGCAAAAATAGGCTTGTCTCTCTCTCTTTGCTGGGGTGGTGAAAAAGATGACTATAGAAATTCGAACTTCAAGTAATATTGTATTTTAGTGCTGAGAGATTATATCGCATCATATTGTACACTATGCTTATATATTGCTTGTATTATAAGGATAAACAGTGTAACAACGGTAGATAGACCAATAAATAAATATCACTTTTTATTATTTGAATAGCAGAAATACGGCACAAAAATTGATTTATAAAAATAATAGAAAAAACAACGGTAGGAAAGAGATTTGGCTGACAAGCCAGGAGACAAGTATAAAAATGTAACATCGTGGAACCATCTTCTAGGTTACATTTAAGGCAAACTGTGGTTTTATATACTCGTGCCGTTAATGAGAGCTCGTAAAGCTCTTTCAAGTAAGTAAGAAGGTAGTTTAAAATATTGTTCGACCAAGAATCAGTCAGCCAATTTGTGGTGATGAAAGTGTTTTTGTGCTAACGCCAATCTACTGCAGCATTATATCAGGAGACTCATACATATTAAGGTACAGCACATTTGTGGTAAATATTGACAACGCCTTTAAAATAGCTGCAGTAAGGGCGGTTTTCGTAGTCCTTTTTGCAAATGTTACTATAGTCTGACTTCTAATTAGCTGCAGTAAAATGACACTTCTAACTGACAAAAAATGTTGCCACACTATCTCTACTAGTGGTATGATTAAAACGCAATGAAACATAATTCTAATGTAGATATTCGAAATTGACCAATTTTGATTGAACCGTAAACAATCAAATATTCTTTGTATTGGTCGGATAAAAATATAAGTTGTAGTTTCAAATTAGCGTAAATACATAGTATACTAAAGATAATTTTGTTTCAATTTGTACTCTGAAACTCCTACTCTATCGATCTAAGAAATCATTTTTTTTTAATAAATTAAAGTTTTCATTACGAATAACGTTTAGTCTTCAGGATTATTTGCAAAACACCAAATGTTTGTGATTAGAATTAATTAATAAAAAGCTTTTTATATAAATCCAATACGATCACTGATATGATGACAAAACAGTAGGTACCTAATTAGTCATTGCTCAATGTTTTTGTTGTAAACTTATTATTATCCTGAATTTCATTACAAATATGATCCTCTAATAATATTACCGTCTTTTATAAGATCAATTTAACATGGATCGATTTTGAACTGACTGTTACTTGAATTAATCAATTATTTTGTCACATCACTATTTAAATTTCGTTAAAAAGTTGTAACACATAAGCTAAATGCCATCAGTGCCTATAGGTACTGATGCGGTTGATTATACCTAACTTGACAATATAGAACGTAACTATGTACAGACGCCAGCACATCAAGCTACTACAATCTGTCAAATTTCTTTGATACATTTTCAACTTTATCGCTAAAACATAAGGTTCAAAGTTGATTGGGAAAATTTGAAAGTTTCGAGTAGCTTGATGTGCTGGCGTCTGTACTAAGGATAAAATATGACCGTTTGACGAAAAAAAAACAAAAGCCACAACACGACAAAAGTTTCAAAACATAAAAAAAAATCACATTAAATTAAATAATAACGTGGTTCGGAAACTATATTTCACAAACTACGAAACCATCGAGTAATTTTTTTTAGTATCGAATAGTTTTTGGTTTTGTAGCTCCAAAATAATTAAATTACTGTATGGCAAACCACGAAGAACGCAGTGAAGTATATAGTTTAATTTAATCAACAAAATTGTATGTTGCCCCAGGCTGTTTACTCGTTCGTTGAAAGGTAACCACTCTTCGCCTAAATTGATTGAAACTCCAAGAGATATTTGAACAAATTATTTATGTATTAGAAAGCATTCCATTGGTTGAGTCAATCATTCTACCAAACCTTGTCCTTGGTTGACTTCCAGTCTAACAAGATGCAGCTGAATATCTATTCCTTTATTTTACATGGAGCGACTGCCTATCTGACCACCATGGCCAGTTTCTAGGTAACACAATACTCCTTGTTAAGACTGGTTATCTGACTACGCGTAACGACTGACAAATACCTACGAATGACATCCGGGACTAACTGCTTATCGTGCTTTCCGAGGCAGGGAGGGGTCTCAATATGTACCTAATGGATGGTCAGTCACCCACGAACTGACTGCGGTAAGAGTACCTTAATCTTCTTTATTATTTAGCTACGGGCGGCTGTCATAAATTTTACAAAGATATATTTGAACAAATTATGTATGTATTCGATGAAAGGTTTTCAATGGTTTAGTACTGTATATGTTAGTCTCCATAAAGGAAATTAAATTTCCGGGCTGTGGGTGTTACCCCTAATGTCGCATGAATTAAAATTCTGAAAGGCTATACGAGGACATTGTGTAATAAACAAAGTATTTTGACAGATTTATTTACTCCAAAATGTATTAGACGCGTGCCTATTATTTCCTTTCATACTATATTTTACTTTTTAACACTAGCGTTACTTGCGGCTTTGCTTGCTGTAGTGTTATTCTGTAAAAATCTCACCGTGAAAACTTAGGTGATGTGAGATAAAGTGAGCTGACAATAGTGTCAGATGACAGCTTACTTTAAGCTCACTCCACCTAAGTTATCACGGTGATCTTTTTATAGAATAGCACCGCTGGTCATAAAATAATTAAAAATTAGAAAGAAAAGTAAGAAAGAAAATCCAATATATGTTTCACATTAAAAACAAAAACAACAGTTTGCCTACCGCTCGTACAGTATTTTTATTTCACGAAGCAACACGCGCTTTACTTGTGGTAATTAAGTGTATAAACACGGTATTAATGTTTACGTGAAGACGAGCAGTGTCAGCACATAACACATACACGCACACACACACACGTACCCACCCTCACACACACACGCACACACACACTTTCAACTTCGCCATTGTCTCTGACAGTACCGAGATCCTGCGCTTACACACGCATTCACAGCATGTATGTAGGTACACTTGGTAAACACATATAATTCGCGCGTCGTTTCGTGAGATAAAATACTATAAAAACGATTTAAATAACCACAGTACAAAAAAAAACTAAATATTCAGAGTGATCATCATCAGTGTAGGTACCTAAAGCCTAAAAAAGGACAAAAACGTATTAGTGATGTACGGACCTACATTGCCTTTGATATTTTAGAGCCCGTTCATTATGAACAAGGAATATGGTATATATTTTATGAATAGGTTTTACACAAAAGAGATCGCCGTTGTCCACTGATGGATTGGTAACAAAATTTAATGGAACTTTTATGTACCTAAAACGCGATAATATTAATATTTTTACGTGGAAAAATAAAGTGAGAAATCAACATACCGTGTTTAATCCATACATCCTGCTTCCTACTAATATAAATCTGAAAATTTATGGAGATTTTTGGATGTTTGTTACTCAATTACGCGTAAACCGTTGAACAGATTTGGATGAAAATTAGCACACACATAGAAAATTTCCTGGATTAACACATAGGATACTTTTTATGCCGATATTCCCACGGGATCAAAACGCGGGTTACGCGGGTGAAACCGCAGGGCGCTACTAGTTTAAAAAAATAATCAGGTGTAGAGTACTTACTCGCAACGGGTGCGCGTTTATGACCAGATGTATGAACGTAAACGAAACGAAACGACGAAGGCATGACTTTATGTTTATCCTCATCTGCCTGCAACGCTACTTTCGGGACGGCTTCCAGTCTAATCCAATGTCCCGACGCCAGCACATCAATCTGTCAAATTTGTTTAATATATTTTTTACTTTATCGCTAAAGCATAAGGTTCAAAGTTGATCGGGAAAATTTTACAGTTTCGGGTAGCTTGATGTGCTGGCGTCTGTACCTGAATACCAGTATTTTACATGGAGCGACTGCCTACTTGACCTCCACAACCCAGTTACTGGGCAATATGATACCTCTTGGTAAGACTGGTAGAATAGAATACTCTTTATTATGTACACCATATAAATTACAGACATAAATATAGAAACTGTACAAAGGGTGACACAATGGGCGGTCTTATCGCTAAGAGCGATCTTTTAAAGACAACCTCTGGATGGATTTAAAAGGGGAAGGACTGGTTGTCAGATGTTCGGGTTAAGCCATTGTTTAACTTGCTTTTCGAGGCATAGAGAGGTCTCGGTATGTAAAGATGGTCAACCACCCATGGACCAACCGCGGCAAGGGTAGCTTAACCTGAACGATCGACCACGATAGCCACGAGCCCTTCTGTGATTTTATTTACGTATACTCATAAATTCTAAATTGTGGAAGGTTTTCTCAGATGTGAAGCTTGATTTTAATTGACAGGGTATTGGAACAGTTGAACTAATCTCCAATTGTGAGAGTTCCAATTACGAAAACATTCGAAAGTTTCATTAACTTGATAAACCACTTCAGTATCAACATGAATTAGTTTTCGCAATTTAACAAAGGAGAATGTACATTTTTGTACGGGTTCTGACTAAATTATTACAATAATACTTTTATTTAATTCCCATTGAATTATATATTCATTGTTATGAAGTTTCATTAAATGATTTAGAGTGAAATATACTTAAATAGAGGAGCTCTTGGCTAAATAACAACAGCCGCACAGGTCGATCGATCAGGTTAAGCTACGCTTGCTGCGGTTGGTCTGTGGATGGGTGACCGTCTTTACATACCGAGACCCCTTCGTGCCTCGAAAAGCACGTTAAGCCGTTGGTCCCGGCTGTTATTCGTGGATCTTTGACAGTCGTTACGGGTAGTCAGAAGCCCGAAAGTCTGAGAACCAGTCTTACCAAGGTGTATCCGTTGTGGAGGTCAGATAGGCAGTCGCTCCATGTAAAATACTGGTATTCAGCTGCATCCGGTTAGACTGGAAGCCGACCCCAACATAGTTGGGAAAAGGCTAGGCAGATGATGATGTAATATACTTAAATACAATATACAAGCGAACACTAAAATATGTCCGGCCGTCGAGAGAATACACCTCTCTCTCTGACACCTGTCAGTGTGACAATTCTAGTAGCTAATGAAGATCAAATTTGCAAAACACGTGTGTCAGGAATGCGTTCTATCGACGACCGGACTATAATATTATTTACACGTAAGCTATTTAAAAAAAGAAGGGAAGACCTCATTGTCGTTTATATATTTATTTTCAAATAATTAAGGGCGAATCGGTAAACGTATGTTAGGACGCCCTCAGGCTAGGTGGAGCGACGATCTTCGCAGGATGCCGTAAATCGAGTTGAATGACGTACAATAGGCGAGGCCTATGCCCAGCAGTGGACTGCTATAAGGTAATGGTGAAGGGCGAACTCAACCAAACTTTAAATCTAGTAGGTCGAATCCTGCGAATACATTCGTTACAATCTTTGATAGTTTTTCCGTACAATAATAGTCAAGACGTAAATATTATTCCACGGATAAAAATACTTTGGTAAAATCAGACCTGAGTCTTCAAACTTATTCAACACTGATTGCATAACACACTATCAATCTCAATATGAATCATTTTGAAGAATATTGCTAATTCATTGCTTTATACATACATGTTCGAAAAAAATTTCTTCTCAACAACGTAAACAAAGAAATAAATGTTATTGACTTATCAAAATGAAAGTCATTCCTACTATTAGTCATCATATGCCTAGCCTTCTCCCAACTATGATGGGGTCAGCTTCCAGTCTAACCGAATGCAGCTGAATACCAGTATATTTCCATTCCTACTATATGTGTGTTACGCAATTACCCCGCTGGACCAGTCCATCTTCATTAAGTTAGGGTCAAGATAGCCCTCGGATTCAGTCAAGTGAACGAATGAGGGTCCTACGAGGTGTGGTCCTACACGACACTCTTTGGTCCTTTTTATGAAGTACGCGAGTAAATGGTGTCCTTTGGAGTTAATCGTCGTGTGATTGCGAGTGTATTGGGTGGTTGTGATATCAGGAAAAGCTTTTGAAATAATAAAGCTGACAAACTCGTTTATACTAGGGGTAAGTTGGTTGTTCCGGGCAAAAAAAGGTGTTTGGTGTAAATCTTTAAAGTGTAAACTCAGACTTATTTGTTATATTATGATAAGCCTTCATACTGATTGGTATGTACAGACGCCAGCACATCAAGCTACCCGAAACTGTGAAATTATCCCAATCAACCTTGAACCTAATGCCAATAGCGATAAAGTTGAAAATCTATTAAGGAAATTTGACAGATTGTAGTAGCTTGATGTGCTGGCATCTGTACGATCAAATTACCTTAGACCACAAAGACTTTCAAGTTATTTTAATAATGATTAAATATTCTTGCTAGCGATAATCACGCAGTATCTTTTAATACTTTTACGTACTTATCGCTCATAAAACTATCATATTATGTATAGGTGAGGACAGAGAAGCAACTTAAGACTAACTTTACTTTAATTTACTGAACTATTGTCTACATTTCTTTTTTATTTCTTCTTTCGCAGGTCTGCTGGAAGAAATTTCTTAAGAAATAAGCAGTACCTTTGTACTGAATACTATAAGTCGCATCTGTATCCATTTTACTGTGTGTACATAAATAATAAAATAAATAAGAAAAGTCACCATGTTGATTATAGTGATCAATTAATTCATGACAACGTGTTTTTACTCACGTAGATATTCCAGAAATTCTTCACTAGTTTCTAAATCTCAGTCGAAGACTCGAAGCCCTTATTTTTAGAGCTCTCTCTCTCTCGGTAAAGTCGCGAAATAAACTGATGAAACTACATATAAGATCCCAATTTTCACGTAATATTATTATGTAATTATTTCTGTGTAAATATAAATAGGTGAATACTAATGTTAGCTACATTTGTAATGATGTCAAATCTCATAGCTTGTCCTAATTAATCGTTAATACACACATAAAATTACAAATGCCGAAATGTTGCGAGCTTCCCTAAATCAATCGGTTATGCGCTTATTAATTCGCGTTTAACCAGCATATTTGCCTCGCTACATACCGTTTAGCAACGTTTAATTACCAAAAATAATTGCATTCATAACATATTATGAAGTCCTAGTAGTTACGTCATGTTTTTGATGCTAACACGCAAGCATCTCACATCTTACTACTTGAGATTTACGTTGGATGTAGGTCGTTCAAATATTTGTTTTGATACAGTTACCTTCCATACTCTGAGCATAGAAGATAGAGGTTTCCTTTTCATTTTAGATCGTAATATCGTTTTCAATAACGCATCTATCTATACATAGGCTTAGTATCCTCTGGTTGGTAACAATCCTATGGAGCTATGTTGTCCTGGTAGAAACAGATTTGAATATGGCCCTATTTACGTATACAGTATGTTAACTAACAGAGGGCGTTCCCGTTAACCCGCAATAGTATAGCATCCATACATGCTAAAAAAAATATTACCATTCGAAAATAAAATGTTTTTATTTTTTTTTATATTAAAATATTCACTAAAAATCGTAAATTGATACGTTAAAGAAACACTCTGTACACGCGTACTTGAAGGACAGCAATGTCGGAATTTATTTAATTAAATAAAGTAGAATTAATTAAATAAATAGAGTATCAATTTACGATTTTTAGTGAATATTTTAATATAAAAAAAAAAAAACATTTTATTTTCGAATGGTAATATTTTTTTTAGCATGTATGGATGCTATACTATTGCGGGTTAACGGGAACGCCCTCTGTTAGTTAACATACTGTATTATTAAAGTCCTGCCTATGGGTCCTTTGTACACACATATTTTTATTGCCGTGAAAAATTACGGTTTATTCGCCGTGTTTAGGCACGGTTGTCAGTGTTGTATGAATCCCTATGTAAGCTTGTTAACAGACTCGTTTTTTCTTTGACGCGGTTTATACGCCGTTTGTAGGCACGGTTCGTCAGTGTTCTATGAATCTCTATGTAAGCTTGTTACTGACGTGTTTTTTTCTTTATACTCGGTACAGTTTAAAAAGATTTATTTATTAATTTTAATGTAATGGTCAAAATCAATCAACACTATTTGAATAAATGTTAACTCTAATAAATAACGTTGCTCTAAAGACCTCGATGACGTATCCTCAATAATGTCACCTCATCTTGATTATGATGCAAACGTAGGAGGTAACAGAACTAAAACAAATTGATAAACTACCTTTGTTGCCCACACTTCATAACCACGGATGCAAACGGAGTTGAAGCAATTGTAATATTTCGTCACTCATTACTCACTATAATGTAAGAAGATATATTTAATATTTAAGTTTAAGGGACTACATGACCTGAAGCGCGGTCACTGTCGGACTGCATAGAAAAGAAAGAGAAGCGCCATGACACAACCCTGGTAATTTATTGCAAAATATGAAGCAATTAAACATTTACAAAAAATCTATTGTTTGGACTAAAAAATTAAAACACTAGTGCTTTAGTATGTTGCTTTTAGAATAATCTGACAAAAAATCAGAATGATTGTATGTATATTAGTATGGTTTTTATTGTTAAAAGAAAGTTTTTAGATGTATCTTTATGATTTTTTTCTATCGTATGAAATTAGTTGTATTATGTTCATAACACCATCTAAGTAGTATATGTATATCCTGAAGAATATCTATATTTTTCTGATTTTGTTTACTGTAGTCGATCATTATACTTTTATTTCTTTTAAAACTTGTGTTTTTTGCGTTTAGGTCCTGTAATCCCCTTAAAAAGTCACAAAATCAAATTCTTCTTTTCTTGTTCTCACACACTATTGTCTACATTTGTTTTTCATTTCTCATTTCGCAGGTCTGCTGGAAGAAATTTCTAAAGAAATAAGCAGAACCTTTGTACTCAATACTAATATGTTGTATCTGTATCCATTTTACTGTGTGTACATTAATATCACAATAAATAAATATATTCAGCTTACGTTTACGTTTTTGCAAGCCAGTTTCAGATTCACTTCTTCATTCTCTGAATATTAATAATCGCTCTGATTTGTTCTCTTGCCACTTAGAGGTTTTCCCAGACGTACTTTCGAGCTTTGCACTCAAAGAAAGTCAGACCGTACGTAATGTAGAATTTCCATGAAAACAGATCATTATAATCTTTTTCTCGTGTCATCGCAAGCTAACCGAAAAAAGCGTTTATCATGTTAAATGGAAGGCAAGAAGCACTGGAGCCCCGGAACACCGGGTTAACACCGGAGCTGGAATTGCCCAGAAAGATACCCTGGAGACCTCCTAAGTTTTTACAAAGGCGAGATTTAGCAGTCTTTAGCTAAACTGTATAAGAAGAAGAAATATACAGGGTTATTGATAAAACATTAATAAACTCTTAAGAGGTCATTGTACTCAGCATTATGAACAACTTTTACTATGGGACCAAACCTGAAATCGCCAAAAAACAAACAGTTGTTCCCTACATTTTGACGAGTTATACGAACATAAATGTAGTGAACAGCTGATTTTTTTTTCGCGATTTCTGGTTTGGTCCCATAGTAAAAGTTGTTCATAATGATGCGTACATTGACCTCTTAAGAGGTTGTTAATGTTTTAACAAAAACCCTGTATAGTCCGGCTATGGGCAGTTTCGGCCATAATATAGATACCTATGTATTAGTGCCGCAATATGTCTGTCGACAAAACCTTGTTGTACTGTGTAAACATCGAGCTAAGTTAAATAAACAAAGTAGCTAATAAGGCCACGCCATCGCTATAACCATCCTCAGCTCAGCCATTGTTAAGTTCTGGAAGAAGTGACTTAACTCTTTCTCGATTGAGCGATTCAATAAACCAATACAAATAATAATAATAATTTATGTACTCCTGGACACTGCTCGTATTGTTAGGAGGTTCCTTTCTCGGGAGCCCTGACCGCCGGTAGCTTGGACCCTGTTCCCGATACCGGTGGGCTACTATTTTTTTATATTTTTAAATGTTTTTATATTTCTTTTTATACTAATATTTAAAAATATAATTTATGTGTATCTATTTAAATAAAGGAAATAATAATTTCTTTATTTGTATAGAATGCAGGTGTTACAATAATGGTGTTACTTTCAAATACATATATTCCCAGTACATTCTGCCTGTTGGCATACAAAAATATAATGGTTAACTTAAAGATAATTTAGAAACTAGGCACTTAAATTCAAAATGAGATCGTGGATCAGCTAATTCTAAAATTATTTACATAATATAACGGCAGTGGTAAAATTATGCACACAGTAATTGATTTACTTGTTTATTCGGACAGAGTTTCCTCTTACAATTATTAGCATGGAGTGAAGTACACAAAACCATCGCTTAGCGCTTTTATAATACTGGCTGGCTGGCGGCTACTTCACCTCCCCCGGCTCGGAATTTGGCGGGGCAAGGCTCACGTAGTGGGGAAGTGACGTGCTAGTCAATTGACTTCCTCTTTGCTGTGGCTGCTGTGTCGTACTTGGTTGTCATGGCTTGGCTTGGCTTGGCTGAGGCTGTGGCTGTGGCTTTTGCTGCACCCAGACGACACGGCATGGCATGGCTTTAGCATGGCTGGGCGTGGCGGGCTTGACAGCCGGCTTAACGGCTGGCTAACGACATCTAGCGTTACAGTCGGCCATCCTGTAACAATTGCTCCCGCAATGGAAGCAACAAAACTACGATTACAAGTCAGCTCAAGATCACAAACTAAATAATCAACTAAACATGATAGAGCAGCTAATAAAACATCCTTAGAGCATCACAAAACACAGCAGGAATCTTATTCGTGGCCTGTGGCTTTTCATTAAGCCCCTGCAACAAACCTCATGTTTGTTTATTATCTCACGGTTATGTCGCCTCTGCTTTGCGGTATGGCCTTATATTCTGGGGCAATGCGACTAGGGTAGAGGAGGTATTGATAGCACAGAAAAAGTGTATTCGAGCTATATGTAAAATAAAACGAACGGATTCATGCAAGCCACATTTCCAAAACTTAAAAATATTGACTGTACCATCACTTTATGTCTATGAAACCTGTATCTTTGTAAAAAACAACATGTCTTTATATGAATTTGTCAAAGGTCAACGGCGCTCAAAAAAGTTGCACCCGTTATGCACTAAAACCAAGTTTCTCTATAATTGTATATTTGCAATGGCTCCAAAACTTTATAACAAATTACCTGATCAAATTGTATCAAGTAACAATATGAATGAGTTTAAACGTAAGCTTTTTAAATTATTGAATGACAAGGCGTATTATTCTGTTAATGAATATATTAATGACAAATTAAAATAATAGTTGTGTAACTGTAGGTATATCTCTCTATAATTAAAATGTTGCTCTCGCAGTAAGATAATGATAATATGTATTGACATTTCTATTGAATTTATTATTGTATACGAAATTGTGACTAATTACCTATTTGTTTATGTGCCGTTTTTATTGACATAATTATTACATTAACTATTGCATGAAATTGTGACATCTACTTACTTATTGACTTTATTAAATTTTGTTATTTGATATTTTGTATGCCTTTTGGCGGGACATAGCATGGACCAACATTTTTTTGTATAACATCTGTATAATTGTACCCTATGTTCACAAAATGAATAAATGAAATGAAATGAAAAATGAAATGTTTCTTTGAATTCCTCCTGAATTCCGAGTCCCACGGACTCTATGGTCTCTACAAGAACCCGACCTCCGCCAGAGTTAACACGCATCGCGCACCCACGGACTACTTGAGTTGCCTCAAGAGACACCGATTTCTACCGGGCTACGACTATGTAATAACTACTGGTACGGTCCCCGACCAGTCGAACTAAGATTCACTACTATCACAACTAGACTTTTACTTGGCTTTCCTTAAATTCGTCATTAATACTCTGATCCCTTTGCCTGTGCCATGGCATATGCCTTACCCTCATGAGCGTACTTGATTCAACCAGAACCATGTAATCAAACTTTAATCAATCATAACAAAAAAACATCAACCAGAGCCATGTACCATCGTGATCCACATTACAACAATAATCTTTTTCACTAAGAGTCTTAGACACCTGGAAACCCACAGAAGAGTAAACCACTCTAACGCTACGGCTCTCTAGCCGAACAGCAATCGCATTGCTCTCACACATCCAGCGCATGGACCCATGTGTATCACCCTGTGACTACACACTTTTTACTACGGCCGATAGAGAACCCCTACTCGCGTGGTTCCCACTACTTAGGCTTGCTCATAGCTCATCACCACTGTGATTACCATCTATTTCGACTGGTACATGACCTACTGGCATCATTCATAACCTATCGTGAACGTATTTAAAAATTGCATTGTAAACTAGATTGGGCTATACCTAACACCCTTATTGTGTAACCTTATTGCTGTTGTTTACCAGGGAAACACTCAGTACTCAAGTCAAAACAAAATG
The DNA here is from genome assembly GCA_927399505.1 of Luperina testacea. NCBI lineage: Eukaryota > Metazoa > Arthropoda > Insecta > Lepidoptera > Noctuidae > Luperina > Luperina testacea. The sequence continues at coordinate 5,928,310 of OV656768.1, read as the reverse complement.
AAAACGACTCACCAAATTCGGTAGACAATAGATCTGTAGCTGGCTTAATGGCTGTAGTGGTTGCAATCCACCGTTTCCTTGGCAGGAGTCGTGAAACTCCTCGCTCGAAAAGCACCGTCCTTGATCAGCGATTATTCGTACAGGAGATCCAAAGAGTGCAGTGCTGTCCCCCACTGTCATCTTGCTTGCACAAGTCCTTGTGTGTTAACCTGTAACCCAAAAAATTAACAGCAGTGCATGTTCCACTCGGCCAATTCTGACCAAAATTATTACAGGTTCTGATGAAAATCACAACAAACTCTTTCTCTCAAAGCCGACATGTCGAACAACACCCATAATCATTCAAATAATAGGAAACTCATTAAAATATTGCAATGCTCATACTCTGACCTCCATCCGGTCTTCATCATCACACTTATAACCTCTATCCGGCCATAAGCATCAAACCAATCGACTTCCATTCGGTCTTCAACACGTAACATCTATCCGGTCACTAACACAATCAGGCGACCTCTATCCGGTCACCTCCACAAACAACACCATCAAGATCATAATTTCGAGCCTTTATCAACATAATTCTTAAAGTAGGTTTGTTCAACATGTTACTTTATTTTTCCTATAACGTTACAGATTATAAGAAAACTCTTACTATGCTAGGTACTCTAAATCTTAAGTTGACTACTTAGTATTCAACTAGTCTTGTCAGCGTTATCATTTTCGTCATGGCTAGTCTCGTCATCGTCACCTACGTGCATGTCAACGTCAGTTATTTTACGCAGTCGGTCGTGTGCGTACTTGTACGTCCGGCGGAAGAAAGGGACTTCAAAACATAACGATCACTTGTCAAAACACCTTAAATGGACCTCTGAACTTCCGATCTAGTTTAGTCTGATAATTCTGATTTCACTCTTCGTTTTCTAATAACACAAAATAGCCTACCCAAAATAATACTTTGCAAGTAAATGTCGTGTAGAAATGTAATAGAATCTCAAGTTGTGGCTCGCTATTCGCAACGCTTCTTATGATTGTTCTGTGCTGAATACACGCGTTTAACCAATACCGTTCAACGCAACAACATTATTAACTCCTTTGGCAATTAATTTGGCTACAGAACTCGCTTTTACTAACGAGCATTCAGCACCAGAATCTTAACAAATACAGCTCACCTTTGTTCTAACGTGCCTGAGCGTAGTTGTACGACGCAAACATCCACTCGCTGTTGCTGCTTGCAGCGCGTGCTCCACCTCCATCATCTGCTTGGCTGCCACTTCTCGTGCACCGGGCCGCAACATGTCCTGGATTCCCTCACTTGCAGCACACGAAGGGCTTCACCGACGGCTGCGGGCTGCTTGGCTCGATTCTTGAAGTCACCCCACGTCACTGGTAGCTCCACGCTACGTCCATCGTACTATTTACGATAGCCACGTTGATACTGCTTCATTTGTGCGCCTTAATGACGGCCACAAGTTGACCTCCTTGCAGTGAATTTTCAGCAAAACAAATCAGCTGTCGTATTGTATGCTGTTATGTTTGCACACGCGTCCTATGGCGTTTCGTTTCGGGAACGGGATAAACTCAAACGCCGGTTTTAGACACTTTTTTTTCCTAACATGGCGGTAGGGCGCAACTGGCGCGTCACTGGGCAAAGGTATTCCTGCATACAGCCTATGCCCAAAACAACATTCACTATGATCGCGCATCCGTATCTGGCTTGTCTGGGTTCAACTCGAATTTTTATCCAGGTGGTAACTGTACATTCTTCGTTTTCAGGGTCAAATTCTGGAATTAACGATGCGGCACGGTGGTCTTTCAGACGAATGAGGGTAGGCGCTTCGTGTTCCAGATCGTTGAATGCTTTTCAACTTCTTGTGCTAGGAGAGTCTTCAATATTTTCCTTGCAGATGGTGTGGATCGACCTTCATCGTTTGAATCTTCAGACATCTGGTTTACCGACGCAGAATTTTCGTCCTCCCGACTAGGCGACCGTGACGTTTATAAGTAGCAGAGCGTCGTTTCATCGTAGGTTTTTTTTTTTCGATACCACTTCTGAGTATAACGGCAGTGGTAAAATTATGCACACAGTAATTGATTTACTTGTTTATTCGGACAGAGTTTCCTCTTACAATTATTAGCATGGAGTGAAGTACACAAAACCATCGCTTAGCGCTTTTATAATACTGGCTGGCTGGCGGCTACTTCACCTCCCCCGGCTCGGAATTTGGCGGGGCAAGGCTCACGTAGTGGGGAAGTGACGTGCTAGTCAATTGACTTCCTCTTTGCTGTGGCTGCTGTGTCGTACTTGGTTGTCATGGCTTGGCTTGGCTTGGCTGAGGCTGTGGCTGTGGCTTTTGCTGCACCCAGACGACACGGCATGGCATGGCTTTAGCATGGCTGGGCGTGGCGGGCTTGACAGCCGGCTTAACGGCTGGCTAACGACATCTAGCGTTACAATAATAAATGAGACAAAGTGAAGCAAACATTACAATTCATCATTTATAAAATCATCATTTACAAAGCTCTGCAGACTCACAATGCACTTGCATCGGAAGTAGGATGGCAATTCATCAAGAACCTATCTTTCTAGCGTTTCACAGCGTTGTCACCCGTGAAAAACGGAGAGTCGAACCTAAATACCGCTTTATTGGGCACATTCCAGCAACGTACGGCAGCAGCGGTAACAGATGTTCTATGTCACGAAGTCCGTTTGGCTATGAATGTTGTCAAGCGTGCACATGCACATTGTGATCAACAGAGACTCAACAATGGATGAAGTAAAACGGTACACATTCGAGGAAATAGTCTCATGCGACGGCAGCAAGGGGCAGCCGCTGTGGGAGCGCGCTTGTCGGGATACGTCACTACTACAATCAAAGCCGCACGGACTTCGTGAAATAGAATGACTGTAATAGAAACACCATCCGACCCCTTATCCCAATTGACTTGAGGTGACACTGCATGTCTTCTTCAGCCATTAATCTTTATTAGCTGTCATCTCAAAGTATTTATTTCGAACCCGACGAACTTCGTTCGGCCTAAGAATCAATAAGCAGTTCCATAAAAATGTATAACAAAATTAATTTTCCGCATTAGTATTTTATTCGTGAATTTTTCCCATGTTTTAATAGTTATTCTGCTATTCGGGTCTGGGACAAATCCAACAAATCAAAGATCATAAAAATTGGTCCAGCCGTGCTTGAGTTATAAATGGTGTAACTAACCCTATATTGTTGTATTTATATCATAAAATATAGATAAACCAATTAGGTGCACTTTCAATTGTCAAGAGATCGTTCAGTCACAAAGATGAAGCTAGTTGCCCATTCCAAAGCATAATACCTATTATGCTTTGGAATGGGCAACTAGCTTCATCTTTCTTTGCCCGTTCTTCTCCATAGGTGCCTACCTATGGAGAAGATCGGGCAAGAAACTGTCAGTGTCCACTTTCTTCCCAGACATATCATCTTTCACACAATCCAAATTTTTTTCCGGTGTGCCTCTAAAAATCACTTACATTAATACTGTATTCTAATCATTTGTTCGTACAGCTAATACAATTATCATCATCTGTCTACTCTTATCCGTTGTTACTCGGGGTCGGCGCAACATTTGTTTTAATCTTTATTAATAAGTTTACTATAACTTCAACTCAGATTGTGTATGCCTATCGGCGGAACATGGTTTGTGCATGGTTGACATTTATGTATATTGAAAAACGCCTGTAATCACCTATGTTCACAAAACAAAATAAATGAAATGAAATGAAACATGTTTTCTTCTTCCATTCTCCCCTGTCAACCGTCACTCTATCATTCACTCCCTTCTCTTTCATATCATTCCATAGACAACCCACCTATCTTTTCAGCTAATAAAATAAAACAATCAACCTAACTAGCCCTTTCCCAACTGTTTTGGGGTCGGCTTCCAGACAAACCGTATACAGCTGAATACCAGTATTTTACATGGAGCGACTGCCTATAAAACTTCCACAACCTTGGTGAGACTGGTTGTCAGACTTTTGGGCTTCTGACTACCCGTAACGACTGTCAAAGATCTACGAATGACAGCCGGAACCAATGGCTTAACGTGTTTTCTGAGACGCAGATGGGTTTCGATCAACTCAACTGTGACTAATAAGAAACAATTACTTTTTCTATTGTTATCAATCTAGACAAAATACATAATTTGCAAACACGTTTGTTGAAACTTATAGTACCAAAACTATGTAAAAAATGAATACCAAGATAATTACACATGGTTATTTAAACACTGCAAAATATTGCCTGTTCTAGCGCGCGCTGAGTATATGCTCCTCATAGAATATTTTGATAACAGTGATATTCAAATTCCAGTTAAATATGACGTGAATACACGACAAGTTAAATCAAAATTATTTCAAGTGCCACGCAAAAATAACTTTTATGATAGGCGTACTGCTTCCTTCACAATACCCAATTTGCTAAACAAAATACCTGTAGACATTAGAGACTCAATGAATAGTAAAAACATAAAGCTTAAATTGAAAGAACATTACATCAACTCGATTTTAACTTAACTGATAATAGCGCGTTGGTCAAATCTCAGGCCATGGCATGCTAGGACAGACCCCAGAGGTCTAATTGTGTGCCTTGTTTAAGTATAAGTAAGTAACTGTAATTTATAAAATAAAATAAATCAAATTTTTATTTTCCCACAGTTGGTAATGGATGGCCACCCATCCATGAACAGATCGCGTTAAGCGTAGCCTTACTTTCGATCGACCCGTGCGGCAGTTATCGTTTAAACAAGAGCCGAGCTAATAGAATCATAGTAGGTAATTACAATATCACCTTACCCAATAGGAGTGTGGAACAGTGAGAGAATTTCACTCCCCGTGTACCCCCTCTAAGCTAAGATCAAGCGACGGTCAAAACGACCCCGTGGAATTACTTATATAATAAATCTAGGGCTCTTAATGTGTCTCGGGGCTTAAGCTACGGATTACTGGTTCCGTTTTCAGGTTGGATCGAGTGTTTAAGGTTTTCAGGTTTAATTTATCATTGTTTGTGGGTAAATTTATATCTTTTTAATTTTTTGTAGATATTTTTTGCTGCTTCTTGTTAAAAGTGAATAATGAATTGTTTTAGAGGCCCTAAATAATTTTAAAATTAATCTTCCTACAAAATGTGTTACGTAATGAATTGAATTTCGTTAATGAACACGTTTCAGCATGTGTTAAACAAGTTTTTTTTATCTCAATCACATCATAATATAATATGTTTAAACAAAAAACCGCTGTACATATACATGATCTGCTTATCCTAATCCAAACTTTATTACAATTTATTGCAGATAAAACCTTTTACAAAATAAAACGGCCATAAAAAATCAACTTACCTCAAAAACAACCCAGAAACATTCGTCCATAAACAAAACTGCCACTTAAAAACTAAAGCGTTCGATTTTCAAATTTCGTAACACCGATAGGCGAAGGAAACTTCACATGAAGCCGAATCGAGGCGCGTAGCGTCCGCACGACGGCACAAACTACACTGAATTTGACGCTCTCAGGAAAATTATCTGTTGCACTATGTTCTATACATGCGCAAAGCTCACTTGTTCGAACCGCGTCACTTGTTAAACATTGCCGCGTCCCTAAGAACTCAAACTTCGTGAACACAAACAAACAATGCAATGTATAAAGCTAAAGCGATACACAAGCAAAGATTATGACATTTGGAAAAATAATTTCTCGCTTTGTTTAGCAATATTCGACGTGAATTTTGAGTCAAAAGATTTTCTTTGTCAGCGTCCGTTTGTGGTATTGGGAGAAATATTCTATTATATTTCTTATTGTAAGAGGTACAAAATATTGTCTTCAGACAAGAACAAAAGACAATGTACTTGCTCTGAATATTTTCTGACCGTTTTAATAAGTTTCAAACAAACTTCTACGACCCATATTGCGATTGTTGTTTATAAATTGGCATTTTTAATTAAACTTTGGAAATGTTCAAGTATCTAAAATAGGGTTACGATGCTTCGGTGCCCCATTAGGGGTTTGGAGGGCCGTAATGGATTATTACTGGCCGCATTTGTTTACATATATACTTAAAAAAGAAAAGAACATAAATAACCTCCACAGAGACACAAGCCGATTATTTTTGGTACTCTCAAAGACTGTAAACTGGGACATACCCTCATCACATTTTGAAACAGAAAAAACCTCATTTTATGTTTGATTTAGTAATATGATGTCACATAAACAGATTTAGACCCTTTCAAAGCATATGAGGAACTCCAACCAAGGATTTATTCTATGCTAATGAAATAATTAGTAAAATTACTCATGGCATACGAAAAGCACAATACATTTTAGGCCAAACATCCCGTAAGTATTATTAACAATGGGGGCGGCTTATAATTCCCTAAATACGGTAATTTTGAAAGTCGAAGCGAATGGGGCCAACTGTTTAATTTGGTTTATTCTAATTTAATTTCCGACACTCTGTACACAGGGAATTAGTTGTGGACCATGGTGTGTGGGGGCTGGAAGTGGCTTGACACATGCGGTGAGTCTTATATTTATTTCAGCTCCTAGAGATTAGCGGAGAAGCGAATCAAAGACATTGAAACTCGTAACTTGGTAATCTATATGTCCATCGAAATCCGACATTATTTCAGTGTGTTTTGAAAAAAACAAACGAAACTAATCTTTATTTCCTTATTATGCTATTACTAGCTACGCCCCGCGGTTTCATCCGCATAAGTTTGGATCCCGTTGGAATATTGGGTTAAAAAGTATCCTATATGTTAATCTAGGCTATCAGCTACCTGCGGGCGCCCTCTCGTGGCTGCTCCCCAACTTGGGGGGGCCCAGCGCGCGATGCCGGCAGCTCTACGCCGGCATCTTGAGGAGTATGGCCCTTTACGGGGCCCCTATCTGGGAGGACTCCCTCCACAGGAGGGAGAACGCCGCCGCATTGCGGGCCCCCCAAAGGGCCATAGCCCAGCGGGTGGCGAGGGCCTACCGCACGGTCGCCTTCTCGGCGGCATGCGCTCTGGCCGGCACCCCGCCTTGGGAACTCGAGGCGTGGGTGCTCGCCAGAGTGTATGAATGGACGGCGGGGCGGAGGGCGAGAGGAGAACGCCCCGCCCCCGAAGAGCGGGAGGCCGTCCGGCGGGAGGCGAAGGACGCCAGAGTCGTCCACTGGACGCGGGACCTCGCCGCCGCAGCCTTCGGCCGCCGAACCCTAGACGCGATTGGGCCGGTCCTGCGAGACTGGCTCGAGCGGTCGCACGGGTTCCTCTCCTTCCGTCTGGTGCAGGTGCTGTCCGGGCACGGTTGCTTTGGATCGTACCTGCACCGTATCGGGCGGGAGGAGACGCCGTCGTGTCACGGCTGTGGCGCGGCGGAGGACACGGCGCAGCACACTCTTGAGGTGTGCCCGTCGTGGTCCGAGCCGCGCCGCAGTCTCACCGCGGCGATCGGAACGGACCTCTCGCTCCCCGGCCTGGTCAACGCCATGCTGAGGGACGAGGGGTCCTGGGCGGCAGTCGCCTCCTTCTGCGAACACGTCATGTCCCAGAAGAAGGCGGCGGAGCGCGCGCGGGAGGAAGACCCTCTCGCGGCGCCGCTCCGAAGGCGGAGGAGGGGTCGAAGACGACGTCAGTATGACAGTCACCTCCGACTCCTCCCAGGTGGAAGCCAGCAGGCGACGGGTGCGGGGGCACCCTCGCCTGTATTGCACAGGCTTCCACCAGTGCCGGACGGGAATGGCCAGGTGTTCCCGGCCATTCCCGTAGCCCCCCAGCCGGGGGGATATGCGGGGCTCGCCAGTTAAGCGGGCATGCGCCGGGGGGGTTGTGGACGCAAAGGCTGAGCCGGATTCCCATGACCCCTCCATCAAGGCGACGAGGGAACACCGCTGAGTTTTAGTGGGTATACTGCCACCTTGGCAGGGAGTCCCACATACTCCGTGTCGTCCCCCGACGAGCGGAGATGCGTAACGTCATTTCTCAGCGACAAAAAAAAAAAAAAAAAAAAAAAAGGCTATCAGCTACCTCTATACAAAATTTTATCAAAATTGGTCCAGCCGTTTCGCCTTTATAATATTAATGTGATACCGTATCAGAATTTTTAAATGACCGTAATTAATTAAATAGATTCCTATACTTAATTACGATATTTTCACAATTTGACCCCCAAATCTGTAAAAACAATATTTTTTTTATTAGCATTAGGATTAAGTTATTAAAATTTCATAGTTTGCTGTGTAGACTCAAAATTGGAATTTTTTATGGTTTATTCTAAGCCAAAAATCCCTTAGCGAACAGATGAGGTTGATCCAAGCTGCATTGTACGAAGCTCCTTTATGCGCCGCCTGTGGGTTAACGTTTTCCGTACTCAAGTGAAAGCAGATTACAGGGCACAAACATTGAACTCCATTAACTATGTTAAGTAGGAATCCTAGTGCTTGTAGGTACCCTCTATAGTCGAGTTGACTGCTCAAAGTTGCCTAACCCCGCCTATGTTGATATTTTTTTTACTACTTAGCTTTTTAATGATAAATAATTTTACTTATGTAAGTAGATTTTTACACGACAGTTTACACGTCAATCATATTTTAAAAAATGACAACAAACAAACTCAGAGGTCAGAGTCTCTTTTAAAGTCCAGACATAATCTTGGTCAGATCATGGGAAGACAATGTAGATTGATTTCTGATATGATCTTTTGAAGAAAGTACACAGATTGAGTGGACTGTCCAGTCAATGCATACTTAGTAGAGATCGAGGCTTTTTTTATTGTTCTGCTTTCGAGCTTTGGCGCTCAAAGTTGTCTAATCCCTTGATTTGATAATATTTTTGACAACTCATCATAACTTTTTGGAGCTAAATATTTTTTGTATGCCAGCATTGGATTTGTGTTGAATGAGATGTTAATAAGTGATGATTTGGTTGACGATTAACTGTACGAACAAGGATTGTAACTTTGGAAACTGGTATTCAGCTGCATCCTGTTGGACTGGAACCCAGCCCCAACAAAGTTAGAAAAAGGCAAAGCAGAGTGATTGATTTGGTTGACATACACGCTTACCTAGAAATTACGAAAAACCGTTCAACCGATTTATTAACGGTAACTTTAAAAAGTCTTTCTTTGGTTTGAAATAAATAGAAAAAAACTTTTGAAATCCTCTGTCACTTCCCGCGTCCAAATTACATCCGTGTACAATGTTAAGGGTGCATATTTTTTTTGTTGACGCACGTTCAAAAAAATTAAAACACTCATAAAAAAAAAAATTCGCTAGCATGCCGTAATATCAAGGTAAGTTTATTTTAATTTAGCAGATGTAGTCTTGTGAAGTAAAAAATAATTATGTGAGAAAATGTTGAGTGGAGGAAGCGTTTTGTGCGCGCCTGTATCAACGTTTAAAATTATACTTGGTTCTAGCGTGCTTTTCTTTTTTATGCTATGAAAATAAGAAGGCTATTTTAAATTAAATTTTTGCCAGTGTAACCGTTGTTGAAGAAGGAGTATGGTTATTATAGCTACTCAAGAGATTTATAAATCATAGTTTTTTTCGTAATGTTGTAAAATCAAAGAAAAAAGATTATATACAGGTACAACCTGTTTTTACGGTTCCGTGTTCAACAAGGAACCCTTATAATTTCGCTATGTCCGTCTGTCCGTCCGTCCGTTCGTCCATCCGTCCGCTTAGCTCAGAGACTCTTTGTACTAGAAAGCTATAATTTGGCATGGATATACGAGTACATATTAACCACGCCGACAAAGTGGTAAAATAAATTCATGAAAAAAAAAAAAGTTTTTTAGATTCCCTCCTGTACACGTAAACTAGGAATCTTTTTTTTTCTCGTCTACTCCACGGTGTGGGGTACAGTTAGATATGTCTTTCAAAAATATTGCGGGTTTGTGAAAGCCATTTTTTGATTCAGGGATCCGTTTGTGAAATATGTATTAAGCTACAAAGTGCTAATTTTTGTTAGAGTCATGTCTCCCCCCCTGTCAGCTAAATGATTGCTTTTGGGTATGTGAGATAATTCACGGCAGTAGTATATATAACGAATTTAAAAGGAAAATTATCACAGCTAAGTAGGCTTTCACGTTTACTAGTAATATTCGACCAACTTAAATATGCAGTTGCATGATTTTAAACTACAATGTTAAGTACCTATGTTCTTGGGATAAATTCCAACTACGGAACCCCTAACCAGATACAGATGGAAATAATTATGATGATATGGGGTTGGTATATGTATTTATTGTATTATGTAAATGGTACACTACGGACTACCTACAGAATTTGTCTGTCTTTCCCCTTTTTAAATCCATCCTAAGGTTGTCTTTAAAAGATCGCTCATAGCGATAAGACCGCCCACTGTGTCACCCTTTGTACAGTTTCTATATTTATGTCTGTAATTTATATGGTAAGGTAGACTGGTAGATAATGCCCAAGGCATTAAGTCCTTTTTGTACATTATGTGCATAAAGTTTTAATAAATAAATAAATAAATATGGTGTACATAATAAAGAGTATTCTATTCTATTTTGTGTTCTTTAACGTAGTAGGTAGTAAAATATAATCAAGCCTAAAAATACAAAACCGCATTCCCTACAGGTATTCTATTGTTTTACAAGGATTACCTGGAGACTTATCAATCAAGCACTCATCAAATCATCATTCTTCTGTCCTAAGCCCAATGTATTTGGAACCGACGCAACATTTTTTATTATTTTATTTTTTTATTTATTTTTTACCCTACGTTAAGCTACGTACGCAGTTTAATTTATTGCTCTTTTATCGTATACACCATGTATTTATTTTTATGCATAATTTTCCTAATTATGATCTTCGAATAAAATTAAAAACCTAGACTCCTCAATTTAAATATATTTTCCTCTTGAGGCAGTACACAGCTGAATATAGGCATTATCTTTATACGGTAACAGAAACATTTCGGCGGCTTTCGCATAGCTCAATGACCGTATCCTTATCTTATTGCTAATGTGACGTCATCGAAACAAATTGTTCTGATAAGCCTAATACGTAGCGTATTCCACAATACACGAACCACGTCTGACGTCAGAGCAACGTTCACTTTGTCGTCAGGAGTTTTTATCTGTTTCCTCAGAAGCAATTCACGTATTTTTAAAACGTTCGCTTTCTAATTTGTGCTTTTATAAAGAAAAAGGGGATCAGACCGGAATGAGAAAGTTTGTATTGGATAAGATAGAGATTAAAACAGAAGAACAACTGGGCAGGGAATCTGGGGGGTAAGTCATAAGTCATAAGTAAACAAAAACGGTGGTGCAAAAGCGGTGGTGGTGGGGGTGGTGGTTTCAGGGGATCAGACCGGAATAACTCATAATTTCTAACTCGATGATATTAACGTGGAGGTTGTCTATAAAAGGTATGGAAATATGTGCAGGATATAACGTTATTTTGGACGGAAAACTGTCTTCATTCCATACATTTTACTTCCCTGTGTTATCGTGATGTCGTGACGTGGACGTCCACGATAATATCGCCACATTCTCGGTCTCAATTTGTCAAAAATATCTCTTATTTTCCGGGATTATTGTAATGCTTTTGCCTTCTGAGGGGCAATATTATTCCCGTATCTAAATTTAATTTTGAATAATTATAACAAAGTTAATTATTACGGGAATTGGCCTTAAGATTTGCTCTTTTATGTTTTCAGAAACCGGGAGCAATTTGTTTTACAGCTTGTTTCAGAGGCTCAAGACCAAAATAGCGTCAATTTTACATTTAATTAAACAAATCAATATAATTTTTATTGTTCTCTGTTATTAAATGATTTTTTTAACGAACTTTATAACAAGTTATTTCATGGCAACTAAAACCAAGTACTTATGTCAAGAAAAAAAAACAAAAAGAAATGTTTCTAAACCTTGACCCTCTTTGTTTTTGCTGTAAAAGTATATTTATTTTGATGGACTATAGTCCTTTATACATACAAATAATATATAAATACATAATAATAAATACAAATAAGAGGAGGCTCTCGTTGGGCAGCTGGATCAAGGGTTTGATCTAGAAAGGGCATCCACACCACTCGTAAGTCGCGGTCGTTACCATTGGGCCACCATTGCTCTTCGTAAACAAAAAGTGACTTTATTTATAAACTGTGTAACTATCTAAACACAACAAACTTCCAACTCAACTCAAAATCCGTATTTTCAGACATTTCAAAACAAAAGAAAAACAAAACAAATGAAAACGTAAAACGTGCGTCGCCTTAACACAATTACCGGAGTAGAGTCATCTGTCTGTTTGTATATCGCGATGCATTAGCATAGAAATGTCGCACAGAGGTTCGCCTTTAACAATTAGTTAATCAGTACAGAGGTGCTAATTCGAAAGAACACCACGGATACACACTGTATTAGTGTAGTTGTTGCTAAAAATGCTCGTGTAACTATAAGAATGATGAATTTATATGTTTATGTATGTAGAAGGAGACAAACTATATGCGACACTGTTGTGACAGACAAGTTACTTGTAGTGTCGCTCGTATGAGACTACTGTAGTTAATTAATATGTGTGTTGATGTTATATATTTTATTCGTTTGTATTTATTGACGAGCTTCGTTCCGTCTCAGAATCAATAAACTGTTCCATAAAAATGTATGAAAAAATGAATTATTCACATTATTATTTTTTTCGTGAATTTTTCCCATATTTTAATAGTTATTCTGCTATTCGGGGCGGGGACAAATCCAACAAATCAAAGATCATAAAAATTGGTCCAGCCGTGCTTGAGTTATAAATGGTGTAACTAACCCAACATCTATATATCGCACCTCCGATAAAATAGGGTTACAACTCGAAAAAGGAATTTTCAGATTGTTTTTCAGGAAAATCGAATAACAGCGTATGCCAAGCAAAGCTTACAAAAAACATACGTTTTAAACGTATGTTTTTTGTAAGCTATTCAAGTATGTATAATTTTGAACACATAATAATCTTAATATATATAAATTACGTGTCACGATGTTTGTCCGCGATGGACTCCTAAACTACTTAACCGATTTTAATCAAATTTGTACACCGTGTGCAGTTTGATCCAACTTGAAAGATAGGATAGCTCACATCTCCATTTATAATCGAAATATTATTTTATTGCACAAAAACGTTAACCACAGCAACGCGTGGCCGGGTCAGCTAGTAATAGTGTAAGAATAAAGACTGATTAACAAATCCGTGAGTTTATTTTCGCTTTTCTAAAAATCCAGGATTTTCGAGTTGTACCTAACCCTATTTTATCGGAGGTGACCTACCGGACATAGACCACGATTGTTGGTGGAACGAAGATTTTTACTATGCGCAGAGCATAAGTACATGAGAAGAAGAAGAAGTAGATTTGTAAGGATTTATTTTCCTCGCCCTTGCGGTACGTGTCTAGGTCATCTCGCCATCTCTTTCTGGGTCGGCCTCGGCCGATCCATCTTCAGGCACCCATTGTGTGGAGATTTTTGACCAGCAGTCATCGTGCATACGGCTGATGTAACCCCGCCTAATCCCATTTAAGCCTAGCAGCCTTCAGCCAAGAATAGAAAAAAAAATACAGAGATCTCAACTCTCTGCGCTGACGAATGGGTAACCATTTTAAAAGCAACCGGTGCGCGGTTTTTTGATCGTACTTACGAAGATAGATCACAGTATTTTTTTGATAAGCAACTCGAGATCTACTGCATAAGTTAAAGAAATCATCATAAACATTGTGGTTAGAAGTTTTATTAAATACTAGCTTCTGCCCGCGACTTCGTCCGCGTGAAATTTCTTGTTACTCCGACCCACCCCGTCGCATCGCATCGCCTGCCCGCGCTATTACTTCGTTTTTGCTTAGCGTTCTTTCTGACTATTTTCCTTTTTGCTCGGCTCCTAAAGGTCATAGCGTGATATTAAATAGCCTATAGCCTTTCTCAAGTATTGCGCTATCAAATGCAAAAAGATTTATTCAAATCCGACTGGTAGTTCCAGAGATTAGCGTGTTCAACCAAACAAAAAAACTCTTCAGCTTTATAATAATTTATAGTATAGATAAATAAATAACCATCCGACATACAAGAAATCTGTCTCTCGAACCATTATAAAAATCGCAGAAATGAAAGTCCAGACGTTTAACAAACTTTACTGAACCGTTCAAATATTTGTTTTGTTCGGATATCTAACTCACGGCCTTCAGTAGCTTTCCCGACAATGTTTTTTTTCACTTTTGGCGGCCTTGCGCACGACACTTTACCAGGGTTTCATCTTAACATCTTAATAGGATGAATGAATCATTATCATCTGCTTATCCTTTACCCCAACTATGATGGGTCGGTTTCCAGTCTAACAGGGTGCAGCTGAATACAGTATTTAACATGGAACGACTACCTTCATAACCCAGTTACTAGGTATAAGGAACAAACAACCAAAAAACATTTATTTATATAGACTTATAATACTGTTAACCAACTCCGAAATATTTTGAACATGGACGAAATTAAGAACAGACAATGGACCGATGTTTCCATTTGATTGAATAACGAGATTTGAAGGTAGAATTAAAGAATGTTCGCACAATGTCTGCGGGGCATGTCAGCGATACACAAAAGCGATCTTGTGTGGTTGTTTTAAGGAGACACTGGTTCCTGTCTGGCGGGAACCGAGAGCGGTGCAGTTTATAGGAGAAGGCGATTTTTTGTTGACACTTATATAATAGTAATAATAATAAGTTTATTTATTTTCTCTTCACAAATATACAGTAGTAGTGTTTAAAACTAGCCTAAGGATAAGTTTACATTTGAGAGAGACCGGTGCTTGAAATAGGCATTGCAAGCAACGCCTGTAGTACAAGGTACCAGGGCCCCACGACGCTTCATAATACATATGTATAAGCTTAAATTGGGTGCTTTTATATATGTGAACAAAGCTGTTTGGTTATCTGTTACGAAAGCGAAGTCGCGTTGCCACTAGCTATGCTATAACCACAATTATCTTTATCATTTATCAATGAACTCAAAGGAAAAAACGGCCTTTTGTTAAGGTGATATTTTGAAAAAAATGAGGTTTTTCTATTTCGTGTAACTTGTTAAGTATGTAAAATAGGGATTTAACATTTTGGTATGTGTTTTCTGACTCTGGTCTAGTATCATGTAAAAAGAATACACGATACAACGAATTTTTCTCGATACAAACGAATTGCAAACTTATATCTATTTTAAAAACGACATCAGGGCGTAACGCTTAAAAGTTATTCAATGGAATTTACTTTAAAACATAGAGAATTATCATAGTAGTTTTAAATTAATTTAATTTATTTTGTTAAAAAATGGAGTAAATTCGTTTAGGCACGTACGTTGTTTTATTCCGAGCGCACGCACACTATAGCCATCACTCTTCTTTTGCGATTCGAAAGTAATTGCATCACTTTCGCTCGCTAAGTAGGTTTTCGAGGATTTTAGATTTTCGAGGTAGCCCCTTAATCCACCTGCAGTTCTGCAGTGGACCAATACAGACTTTTTCTGGTTTTCGTATCGACGGTACAACTATATTATACTGTTTGGGCACAGTAGGCAAAAGTAAATAACAAGTGACAAAAATATTTTTTTATGAACTAATGGTTAGTTCATATAAAAATATTTTTGTCACTTGTTAACGCATATTCTATTAAGGCAAAAAAGGAACGTAATCATTACGAAATAATGTTTTTTTTTTTCGTGAATATTCATTTAGATATGTATTATTGCGTTATCAAAACAGTTCAGTTAAACCATACACAAGTAATACAACATTAAATCGAACTTGGAATCGTGATAGCAAAGATAATCTTAGATGTGAGCATAAAATTCTAATATCATTATTTGGACCATCCAAACAGTACCTGTCTATTACTGTCATACGTGCCCCATTATTCCCCATATTATTACAAAATAAATCCACCAAACACACCACTTATCCCTCCCACCGCTTGTAACGTACACCACATACAAAAGAAACATCACTGGCAGGGTCATAGAACAAAGGGCGGTCTCGAAACTGGAGGGTCCACCACTCCACTTGCTTTGTCCTCTGTGTCACATTGTTTAACTTTCAGACACACCTACGTTCACACATCACATAGATCGTGTTTGATATTATATACTAAGTGGTGCTATTAGGGCAACGCTTCATATCAATTAAGTCAACTGTAATTTGGAATGAAATGTTTACGTGGTGCTACGCCGTAGCTAACCGCTACGCTGCTACGTGGCTACGATTTCGTAGCAAAATTGAGTAAGCCAATTATAATATTACCGTACCAACGTTTATAATATTAATTTGGTACTATAAATAATTACAATGGAAAGTTCAATAATGAACATGAACAAACAATATTGTATATGGCAATAAAATTACTAAGTAGTATTGTTATTGTATTGAGTTCCTAAAAATAAACCAGAGAATTTACACAAGTGAACATTGTCAATTTCGATTCGGGTTATTTGTCTTAAAGGTAGTTCTTGGTTATTTAACTTGATGCCGCTTCTAGAAATTGAATACTCAGAATTACTAAAAATCATAAAGGTTAAGATGGTCACAAGGTCAGAAGGTCATTAGTTCAGCAGAGTGTGAGTGATAGGGATTTATGAAAGCGTTGTTAATTTTTATTTTTTAATGTTTTAACCTGAACTTATTAATTTTATATTTTCTTTTTAGGGTTCCGTACACAAAGGGGGCGAACGCGATAGGATGCGATAGGATGATTTCGAACGTCAAAAAACGTCTTTAGTACAAACGTCTTTAGTACAATACCTAAAATATATAAATTGGAAATGTTCCACAAATTAAGTACAAAATTGTATCTGTAAACTAATTTAACTTTAAGCTGTAATTTGTGGTAAGTAAAATCAAATCTATTCTATTCTAATATAAAAAACAAAACACCACCATAAAATGGATCCTAATTGGACCACTCTTCGAGTCTTTGAGGAGCGAAGCGTGGCCGATACAAACCCGGAATCCTAACCGAAACCGAACAGCAGTAGTTTATACCAAATAGCTCACTATTATAGATATTCGGTTTTTATGTATCATAAAAAGTTATCGTAAAAACATTCGCACCATGTTTTATTATAATAAACTACTCTGTTGCCTCCAGGAATCGAATTCAAGACTCTTCAATTCACATTTCGACACTCATAAAACACATAAATAAATTGGATATTTGAGGAAAAAGTGATCCGCCAGAGATTTTTATTGTTTTTCCAAGTGTTGGTCGTAACCATGCAATTGTAATGTAGATGGGTTAAAGGAAAATGATCTTTGAGCGTTTGGTTATAAAGGTTAATTCGTATGAAAGAGAGGGTTTTGTAGCTCGAGTGGGATGCCTGTGACATCCTTTTGTGGGGAGCTGCCGTGCTTTTGTTTAATAGTACCTTTGTTCGTGTGTTTGTTAACAACGTCGGATTATCAACTTGATGACATACTAGTTGGTTATAATTAAAAAGAAAATTATTTTTGCATTTTGCGACGAGGATCGTTGTGTTTGACGCGTGTGTTGAGGTTTTAATCATGACCCTTTTAGAGAAATATGTGTCTAGCTAAACGTGGGGACTGGATTAAAAACTATCTTTGGTTCGTTTTTGCCTCTTGAGTTCTTAAGTTAGTAGATTTTTTTCTTTTTAAACGGTTTTTAAACGGTTTTATTTAGCTCACCCCGTTTGTTTTATTATTTATTCTTGAGTCATATTTAGTAATTCAAATTTCACCCTCTTCCTGTCAACCGATTAATCTGAAATTTTGTATACACTTTGGATTTTGGTGACAATACAATTATGTTTATTCATTATCATTATAAATTCAAGATGGCCGCCGCTACAAAATGGCGGATAATTTATGTTTTATTAATCCCATCAATATGGGTATCAAATGAAAGGGCTCAACAAGCAGAATACAATATACTATAAAAAATTGAAATCCAAGATGGCAGCCGCTACAAAATGGCGGATAACGTAGGTTTTATCAATCCCATCAATATGGGTATCAAATGAAAGGGCTCAACAAGCAGAATACAATATACTATAAAAAATTGAAATCCAAGATGGCAGCCGCTACAAAATGACGGATAACGTAGGTTTTATCAATCCCATCAATATGGGTATCAAATGAAAGGGCTCAACAAGCAGAATACAATATACTATAAAAAATTGAAATACAAGATGGCGGCCGCTACAAAATGGCGGATAACGTAGGTTTTCTCGATCCCATCAATATGGGTATCAAATGAAAGTGCTCAACCAGTATAATACAATGTACTATATAAAATTAAAATCCAAGATGACGACCTCTACAAAATGGCGGATAACTTAGGTTTTATCAATCCCATCAACATGGGTATCAAATGAAAGGTCTCAACAAGTAGAATACAATTTACTATGCAAAATTGAAATCTAAGATGGCCGCCGCTACCAAATGGCTGATAACAATTTTTTTTTTCAAGCACTAAATGAATTAAACAGAATGCGAAATAAAAACTAAAAACTAGAAAATAAAAAAATAGGTAAAAAAACTTTTTCAGTTAAACGGTTTTATGTTAAACATACATTGCAATGTTTAAGATAAATGTAATAAAAACCAAAAAATAATAAAATAGATACAGTCGTGGGAATTATAAACATATGCATAGACTAGACTAAAATAAAACCGTGGGGCACGTCAATTGTCTACAAATTATCGACTTAATGTGACGTGCCCCATGCACGGTTTTATTTTAGTCTAGTCTATGCATATGTTTATAATTCCCACGACTGTATCTATTTTATTATTTTTTGGTTTTTAGTACATTTATCTTAAACATTGCAATGTATGTTTAACATAAAACCGTTTAACTGAAAAAGTTTTTTAATTAATAACTTATTAGTTATATATGAAATACTGAGGGGCTCGTGGCTAAGTAATAACATTCGCACGGGTCGATCGGTCAGGTTAAGCTGCGCTTACCGCGGTCAGTGCGTAGATGGGTGACCATCTTTCATTCATCATCATTCGTGGATCTTTGTTAGTCTTTGCGAGTGTTCAGGAGGCCAAAAGTCTGACAACCTGAAGTCTTACCAAGAGGTATAGAGTTACCCACCAACTGGGCTGTGAAGGTCAGATAGGCGATCGCCTATCTGACCTATTTTACTTCGAGTGACTACTCCAAGTAAAATACTGGTATTCAGCTGTATCTGGTTAGATTGGAAGCCGACCCTAAAGATAATTGGGAAAAGGCTAGGCAGATGAGTTATATGAAATACTGTTTTTTACATTTCACTTCTAGTTTATATGATTAAAAAACTTGACTATTATTGAAAAAATGAATAAATAGTTAAGAAATAACATTTTTAATTACAACTCATAAGCTTAATTAAATAGAAACACAAACTAATATCACAGTTTCCATTACGAAATATTGCGAATTGCTGTAACCATTCATGCATGCATAACATTAGACTGACTGTAAACTTAACCGCTTATTACTACCACTTCTCAATACGAGTGTATCTTGCTCATTTAAATATCGAATCCATTGACAGCCAAGTATGAATTACAAGTGTGAAGCGTAGTGTTAAACCAGCGATGGAATGTAAGCTATAAGTTACACTCTTTGCATCCCAAATAGGACGTTTATTCAGTACAAGGGTACGGTGTTTCGGAATAACGGGCATATTAACTGGAATTCCTTTCAGATTGGCCCCGGTCTCGACCCTTATCAGATTGGACACTGTCATTACACATTAGATAATTTTGGATAGTCTCATGCCGTGTACAGACGAGGTAAAGTGTATATTGCATTTATATTAAAATGGAAACGATTTTAATTTAGCTTAAGAACGTTTTTTTTTAATTAACGGACAAATGTTAATGGAGCTTTTTAAATGAAACCTTTTTGATTGGTCAATTTCAGTTTTCATGTGAATTTCTTTGATAGAAGACTTTATTAAAGTGATTATTCCAGAAACTTTTACAAGTCCTTCAACTTTGAACTATTACGTTTTCATGTAAGTACTAGCTGTCCCCCCGACTTCTTTCGCGTGAATGTCGGAAAACAAATTGGATTTCATGGGTTTTATTTATTTGCGTTGAACTACATACTTTTTCTAAAATAAAAGTAGCCTACGCCTTATAACATCAGCTATCTGCCAGTGAAAGCTCCGTAAAAATTGGTCTAGCTATTTCGGAGATTAGCCGGAACAAACAGACAGACAAAAATAAAAATGATGTAGTTGTTTTTTTTTTTTACTAAATTCATATGAAAGTATACCATATATACTTTCATATGCATTTAGTAAAAAGCTGTTATTTTGGCATTACAAACAGACACTTAAATTTTATTTATTTGTATAGATAGATTTTTACTCATAAATTGTCCTATCTGCGGTAAGTAGGTACCTGTAACTTCCTAACTAAATTCTCCCAGTGTTTCAAAGAATTTTTTTGTAGGATAGGCTTAAAAAACTTGCCAAAATTCCGCACGGTTGCTCCAATTAGTATGCTAACAGCATTAATTTTAAGAGTTTGATAACTAACTTGAATGTTAAGTGGATTGATTACTGAATTTTGAAATAATGTCTCGTACTCTGTCATTTCGTTTGCATATACAGTAACTGAAGCTATTAAAACTAGACTAGGAGTAAATTCTCGTGTAACTTCTTCACTCTTTCATGGCTCTTCAGGAAGTCCCAACAGAATTCTTGCAACAGCATTACAAGGATTCTGGGCTCGTCTGTACATACCAACTTTAATTGCATTGTAACGTGAAACACCGCTGTAATACCTAACAATGGATCGCATTTGGCAGTGCCCAATGAACCGGTGGCCGCAGCTTGGATCACTTGATTTCCCCGAAGGCTCCTGAGATCTGTCCAAATCTTACCCTTCTCTTGTAATATACGATTTGGATAACAGATTGGTTTTGAAATTACGATTAAGTTGTAGCCGATAATTTATTCGGTGAGTCATTATTTTAAGGTCCTGAGATGGTATGGAACCCTTCAATCAAAATCTAATGGTTTTGGGGAACGGTTTTCGAATGATATTCGTGCTGTTAAACTAGTTTCATCAGTTACTGGATCGACCCAGTTTGAAGAAAATGTATCTGAAGCGAGGAAAAAGTAGCCAATAAACGACACAGCTTGTTTGCATAATTTGCCTTTAGTTATTGTAATGAGGTTTCAGCTTTGTCTCGTCTCGAACTGATTGAAGTATTATGAAAAAGATTTTATTATTCACAATGAATAAAGATCCAATTACTGTCTCCAGAAAATGTGATAATTGGAAATTGAGTTTAAAACATTTAACTGATTTATCTACTTGCATATTATTTAGACATTTATTTATTCAAAATTTCGTAAATAACACCTTAACAGCTATAATTTAAACTTAAACAGCACCTTAACAGAAATAGAAATCATTATCATTTTTATTACTCATTGTTTATATAATTTATTTAATGAAGATGTTTTCTTATAACCGTCAACTTTTTATCTTTTCACATCAGCTGCAAGCATGATGACCGTTGGACAAAAGTCTGCACAAAATGGGTGCCTGAAGATGGAAGGACCCGCCGAAGTCAACCTAAAAAGAGATGGCGAGACGACCAGGGGGCCTTACCACTGTGTAGTTCTTTTTTTGAAGTCGGTTGTTTTCTTGTTTTTTACTTTTTAGTTGTACCTACCCCACACAAATTCAATTAATACTAGGGCATTGAAGAATTGAAGATCAAAATTTGCATAGAAATGCCGGAGAGGCAGTACATTTATGCATATAACTTCGTACTAAAGAATAATTACCTAATGTGTTATAATATACTAAAACCTTCCTGAAAGTATGTAGATCACATTAGTGAAATAATTATCAAAATCAAAATTGGTTCATTAGTGTTTGAGAAAATCGCGGACATACAAACATACATACATAAGGGTCGAATACAGAACAGGAAGTTTTTGAAGTCGGTTAAAAAAAGACAAATTCTAAATGAGATGTTACGCAGCAATGTGACCGTAATCTTTTATCTTACGTTTAAAAATATCTTAAAACGAGCCCTTCCTTTTGTATTAAAAATTTTGGGCATCTTTTCAAAGTTTATCGTCTGTAAAACCGTGTTGTACCTACTTACAATGCAACGTAGACGAGAGGGAGGAATTGTGTTTTTGCCCTGTTACCCTCAAAAATATTGCAATTAATTTTGAAACATTAAGTTTCAACAGTCTGACTGTTGAAACTTAAAAAGTTTGAATGATATTCCTTCTGCATTTTTGAATAAAATTAACTAGTCTTTATAAGTAATTTTTAAATATTTATGAAAAATTTGGCACTTTGTATGCTACGTTTACTTTGCTTTTATTCATTTTCATAATATTTTTAATATAACTTTTAGCCTGCAGCTAAATTTGCAGATTAAATCGCTAGTCAAAAAGTTCATTTTATTGGAATAATTTTTGAAAGTTAAGGCTCCTTCAAACAGGCGCGACACGTGATAAAATCGCTCGCGACACAAGGGTACCGCAAGTCGCGCAACGAGCCTTTGTGTCGCGCGCGATTCGCGTCGCGAGTCGCGCTTGTTTGCAGGAGCCTTTACGGATTAAATATTGACCTACTATTTTTCACTAACTTTCCTAAGATAGGTAATTGATTTTATAATCGCTACCACGAGCAAGTTACAAATTTGATTGTCTAATGTAGCCTATATTATTCCTACTGTTGGAACACAGCCCTCCCCTCTCCGAGAGGGAGTGGGCTGTAATCTACCACGCGGGCCCAGTGTGGGTCGGTGGATGTCACATGTCTTCGAATTTTTGGTTCTTGGACATGCCGGTTTCCTCACAATGTTTTCCTTCGCCGTTTTGAGAGCAGTGGTGATGAAATGATTTACACAAATATAGCGCCTGTCTAGGTTCAAAACCACGTCCTACAATTACTCGTAAGTCGGAGCCGTTACTACTGAGCCACCGCTGCTCTCAAAATTTGATTACCACGGATAAAAATATTCTTCAACAAATATGTACTTAGTACCTACATGAAACACTACGACTACCTAAAATATCAGGTTATTCACAACATAACCCGACAACACCCGGCGCGTTGCCTCAAACATGGCTTCCACGCTAAATATGTATAAACACAAAATTCCTCACTTCAAAAATATATACTCGTCCTTAAATATACGAAAATTTTTATGAAATCCTTTAGACACAGGGTTTCTGTGATGTTCCTATGTTAGTGTCGGGTATAATTGGAACAGTCTGGGGTCTAAAGGACTGTGTCGCAATTATCCCGACACCATTTGTGCTCCGTTGACCACTGCCCTATGCTGGGGTACAAAAAACCCCGGGCCTCGGCTGAGACTTTTTTAGGCGCGTTGTGTTGTGTTTTGTTTTGTTTTGTCCACTGTGTTGGCAAGCTATTGTGATGTTCGGGTGTTTTTGTCAGAAATAATTGGTGTTGGAGACAAATGTCAATGTTATATTGGTTTTTTTTTTTAATAAATGGTAAAAATTTTAGAATTAACCTGTTTAAACTACCTGCCTATATGAAAAAAAAACTCACAATACAATAATAAGTTAAAATAAAGTTCTATTCATATGTAAAATCAAGGAAATTTAAAATTTACAACTGACATAGTGTCCGTATACTCAAATCTTAACTGCTATTCTTTGACAGTTAAGGTTTGACAGTTGTATGAAAGGGCTATAACCCAGCAAAATAATGTAGTGTGTCAATTTGATAAGCAATAAATTAATGTCCCTTATTGTATTTCCACATTCTATACGCTTTTCACGCCAACAAAGGTGAGGTGTTACTCAATTACCCAGAAGTTTATGTAGAACATTTCTCTACATACATATTTCTATACATGTACCTCTAGGTAATTGAGTGATTAGTAGGTAATTCGGTGAAGGACAAATATTATAAACTGTTCCAAACTTAAATAAAACTTTGTTATTCCGAACTATAATTGCTCTTCGAAAGTTCGGGTGCGTGTTCGGAACCGGCCCACGTCCGCGGAAGTGGTGATAGGCCGGGTCGGCGTGGTGGTCTCAACTCTTTCTGTGAAAATTGTCCAATCCGTGGATCGACGTGGCGCTAGTGGCTTCAGTCGGGTAGGCACACCCGATAGGACGACGAGTACAGGATGGTGATCCGACTGTAACTCGTCGTCCAACACCTGCTGCGTGAGTACCAGGCAAAAAAGGAGTATAAAAGATCGTAGCAGGTGGCGTTCTGTAGTTTCTACCTACCCCTCATGGGAAGAAGGCGCGACTTATGTATATACGTATCTAAAACTATAATTGTAAAACGTTATATATACGTACATACAATAGATACGTAAGAACAAATCGAATCATCATCTGCCTAGCCTTTTCCCAATGAGGGTTTTCGTGAAAATTTACGACACCAGTTGGCACCACTGTGACAAGAGGTCTTCCAATATAAAATATATGATGACGTTCATCATTCGATTCATTCATTCTGATGATCAGATGTGTGTGAGCAAGCGTCAAGTACACATCACACGTCCGATTACTCTCGAAATAATTCAGAAAATTGTGTTTAAAGTGCAAATCACAGTGATATTTTGGAACATTACTGTTTACATAACTCTTACTTTCCTAGTGATATAGTGTCTAAAGCTAATTTTACCAGATAATTAGATTATAACAACATTTTATCGCAATATCGTTAAAAAATTCAAAAGTTTTTGTGTTCAGTGAACTTCATTGACTCATACGCGTATGCGACGCGTATTGCACGGCGCTTACGACCTTTGTTCCGAGCACGTCGCACGAGTTGACGCCTGAGTTGGCGTCAAGCATATCCATCGCTTTTCTACCCGGTGCATGGCACCTGCTAACGCTTGAAGCGCTTGATACTCCTTATACATACCAAATTTTTGATTTGTGATAGATGCACAGATTGCACGTATTTACTTACAAACACCTGCGCGCAGAACGCCCGGCAGCAGGTAGTTAGCGTTAATAATATCAAACGCACTTCGTCAATATTTACAAAACAACATGGTTAATAACTGTTTTAACTGTAACAAGCCGGTAAAAGCCGCCCATATAAAGTGTTCTATATGTGAGCACCCCTATCACTACATCTGTGTGAACCTCTCAAAGCCGTCGGATGAACTAAAACGTGGCTGGATATGCCCATGCTGTGAACCTAACGAATCTAAGAAGGAAAATATATTGCCTGCTGTACAAACTTCTGGGACTTCTAATTCTAATGGTCATAACATTACACAACACCCAAAATTAACCTCTTCGACACAAAACTCTCCAAGTAATATGCACACTGGCTCGGATCCCTTGAACTCACTGACTTCGGAAATTAAATTACTCAGAGAGGATGTGGGAGAGGTAAAAGAACATATTAAATCGTTAACTGTACTCCTTACCCGCTGCAATGCCCGCCTGGACGATAACGAGTCTAGAATCAAAATACTGGAGAAACGTGAAGAAGAGATAATTTGCTTAAACAACACAATTACCGAATTACGCGAACAACTAAGTAACCAGCAACAGGCGTCTCTAAAAAACGAGATAGAAATCACCGGGATCAATGAACTGAACAACGAAAATCCACAACATATTATTCGTATTATGGCACAAACAATTGGTGTGGCTTTGGAAGAGCAAGACCTAGACTATGCGACAAGGGTAGGCCCTCGTCGCCCACAATCTGCAGATAACACCGAAACTTCCCCAAGACAACTGGTAGTCAAATTTGTACGGCGCTACAAACGTGATGAGTTTTTGCAGGCCGCAAGAACAAGGCGAAATCTCACCTCCTCTGACATTGAAATAGAAGGACCTTCGAGAAAGCTATACTGCAACGAACGCCTCACTCGGGAAAACCGGCAGTTATTTCGTACAACGAAATTATCAGCAAAAGAAAAAGGCTTTAAATTTTGCTGGATCAAAAACGGGTCAATCCTCATCCGTAAAAAAGAAGGAATCCCGTCTATCCACATCAAAAATACCAATGACTTGTTTCGCTTCTTGGAATCCGTACCGGCCCATCCCGTGGATGAAACGCCGTCTCCAGCGCCCTCCTCAGCCCGACCACCAACTGGACTTCTGCAACAGGACGCCAACTTCTAACATACCCGCAGTTCAGTACAAACCTCATTTCACTTTTTATGTAATACTTAATTCCTTTGACTCCTACATGTTTTTATTCATAATTCATTTTTTCTTAAACAATTTTGTAATGTTATTATTACTTTATACACAAAAAACACATAACACGTCTCTCACTCTCATACTTTCGTACCTTAACAGGACCAAATATTACTCTACATATCATACATATATTCTCGCGTTGACATTTTCACAATATCAACAATTCGCGAACAGTTTTTTGCTTTTCTCGCTAAATGAACAAATAATTAACTCACACACATTCACACGTACACACAATTACACCTTAGATTCCCTGCCAGCAATCTTCGTTAGTCGGTTAGTGACATTCCAAACCTTGATATTTACTATAATTATCCATATTTCTCACTATATAGATGGCTATATTTAATATTATACAGGATATTGATGAAAATATACAAATTGAATGTCACTCTTACGATCTACTAGAAAGCTGCAGGGAACAGCTACTACAAACGGACTACAACTTTAAAATACTTACATTTAATATCAGGAGTTACCACCGTAATTTTGATAATTTTTATTGTGCACTACAACGTCTCGATTGTGATTTTGATATTATTGTTTTAACAGAGTGTTGGCTAAGCGAAGGTTCGTTGCTCGAATTATTGCCAGGTTACACAGGCTCCAGAACGTACTCACAATCAAACAAAAATGGTGGAGTCGTCATTTACACCAAAAGTACATGGCATTTCACTGTTAGTGAACCAAATATAGCAGACGCAGACAGCCTTTTAGTAAAACTTAACAGTGAAATTGCTATTCTAGGAATCTACCGATCGCCATCTTTTCACAATACTGATATCTTCACTACCTCTTTAGATACCACACTGAATCAGTTACACGATTACGCTACAGTATTTGTAGCTGGAGATATAAACATCGACATATGTACCCAAATTAACAGCAGAAACTCGGATTATTTGTGTATGATGGCTACACACGGTCTCCTTCCAGCAATAACTATGGCGACTAGAGCAAATACTTGTTTAGATCATATTTTTATAAAGTCCATAAATAAAACTTCGGGAGCAATATGCAAATGTTCTATCACGGATCATGACATAGCGATGGCGATGACCTGCCTAAAACACAATCAATCTTCCTCCTCCAGACCCAGATGGAAAACTAAAATAAACGAAAAAGCCGTTGTCGCTGAGATAAATAATCTGTCTTGGACTGAAGTCCTTAACCATGAATGTACAAACTCTGCCGTTAATACTTTTATTGGAGTTATCACAAATATCATTAAAAAACACTCCCACAAAGTTCGAACAAGCCGAAGCAAATATAACATCAAGCCCTGGATCACCCCAGGCTTAATAAAATGCATGCGACATCGCGACAAACTCCACTTAGCTTCACGTACCCACCCTGATGATCAAATGCAGCGACTCGTATACACCCGTTATAGAAACTTCTGCAACAATCTGCTACATAGATTAAAAACAGAATACCACAGTAATTTAATCGAGACCAACCGCGCTGACCCCAAGAGACTTTGGAAGTGTATAAAATCTATATATAGCGACAAAAAAACATCAACCGATGCTTCGAAGTTAGTCACAAATACAAATGACCCCACAGAAGCACTCAACAAATGCAACACCTATTTCACTTCATTAGGCAAAAATCTGGCTGACCAAATTCTAACAAGAACCTATGAAACCCAAACGTCTCTTGCCGATAATTATAGTCCAAATATTACCTGCCCGCACACATTTTTCTTGCACCCCACTGATGAAGATGAGATAAATAGCCTTATATCCCAACTCAACAACGACAGTGCTCCTGGGCCCGATAATCTAAATGTAAGATTAATTAAAAAAATTAAATCTACTGTCATTGCACCCCTGACCCATATATTCAACCTAAGCTTGGGGACTGGAATCTTTCCGGACCGATGGAAAGTAGCAGCTGTCAGCCCAATATACAAAAATGGAGCAACAGAAATTCCCGATAATTATAGACCAATCGCCCTACTGTCCATATTATCAAAGCTACTCGAAAAGATTGTAAACAGAAGACTAACAAATTTCCTTGAAAAACATAATTTAATTTCCGACAAGCAGTTCGGCTTTAGGAGGGGTAGATCAACCGAAGACGCAGCTAGACTATTAACTAACTCTGTATCATCAACTATAGATAAAGGCGAACATTCCATGGGGGTTTTCTTAGATTTGGCAAAAGCCTTCGACACGATTTCTATAGAACTTCTGCTCAAGAAACTGGAAGCCGCAGGCATACGTGGCACTCCCCTGGATTGGTTCAAAAGCTACCTATCTAATAGAAGGCAATTTGTCAAACTCGGTGAACTGTCTAGCAGCCTCCTCACCATTGACTTTGGAATCCCGCAGGGTAGCACACTCGGCCCAACTCTTTTCTTACTCTACATAAACGACATCATAAATCTTTCTCTCACCAATGCCGAATTAATAGCCTACGCAGACGATACAGCGATCTTATTTCAGGGTGGGTCTTGGGATCAAGTATACAGCTATGCCGAGAAGGGACTACGGATAGTAGCTAAGACTCTAGATAAAAACCTGCTGACCTTAAACGTAAAAAAAACAAAGATAATAACATTCTACAAATCCAAAGCATCTGAACCCCCCACACACCTAAGTCTCAAATTTCATACTTGCAACAATAGCCTCCACCCTCAATCCACAAACTGTTCATGCACCGTAATCGACCGCATTCAATCCATGAGATATTTAGGAATTACCTTAGACGAGAACTTATCTTTTAAACAACATATACACACACTCTCCGGTCGAGTAAGGAAACTTATTCATATAATGAAAAAACTACGTGACTGCACACCCATCCCCATACTCCGCACTATCTACCTAGGTCTCTGCCAGTCTGTCCTTCAATACGGAATCTCCGTTTGGGGTGGTGCTGGCAAAACTGCATTTATCGAAGTCGAAAGAGCACAAAGAGCCGTCATTAAAGTAATGCTCAAGAAGCCTTTCTTGTACCCAACCAACAAACTCTACAGTGACTTCCCGGTCCTCCGTGTTCGACAGCTGTTTATCCTCAACGCAATACTTCACATTCATAGAAAACTAAAATTCAGGACAGATTACCAAGAAATAGTGTCAAAGCGCATAATAAGAATTCCCATTCCCCAAGTAAACTCCCTTATGGCTAGACGTTCCCCGAACTATCTATTTCCACGCATTTATAACAATGCCATAAGGTGCTGCAACATAAAAGACCTCAAAATATCCCTGTGCAAAAACGTAATAAAGAAATGGCTTTTTACTCTCTCCTACGACGAAACAGAAAATATAATTTATACCTACTTAGGTAAGCAACATTAAACAGACTAAATGTACTCCTTCGTTCTCGCTGACGTCCACAACACACATACCAACACACACACACACCCCCTCACACACACACACACACACACACCCCACACACCCCCTCACACACACACACACACACATACTCCACCCTAACACATACTCACGCTTACACTCTACACTTTATTTTATAAAATAACTGATTAGCTTTTTCTTGACTTTTATTTTGTTATTTTCGTTATTACTACTTATTATTTCGTTATTTAATTGATCTCACGCTTATGGCAATGTATATTCTAAGATTTTTATTTTTCCGTTTTTTTATATTATATTATTTTAATGTAATTGGTTTTAGTTTAGTTACATTTTAGTTTTTGTTTTCCTGTCTAATGGTGGCAATGTACATTCTAAGATTTTTATTTTTCTGTTTTTATATTATATTATTTTAATGTAATTGATTTTAGTTCAGTTAAATTTTAGTTTTTGTTTTCCTATTTTGCAATAATCGCTATTTAATTGATCTCACACTGTTGATTTACTTTGCTTAGTTTGATCTCACGCTAATGGCAATGTTATATTCTAAGTGTATTTTATTTTTATTTTAAATGATTTTAGATTAGTTAAATTTTAGTTTCTTTTCCTGTCATGCAATAATCACTATGTACCAACTAACTTTTAAAATGTCGCAAAACTCATAACTTTTAAAATGTCGCAACACTGACTCCCAAGATACAGGCAAATAATGCCTAGTTTGGGGGTCACAGTCTACTCTATTCCTGTACAAATTGTGACTAATAAAATAATTTGAATTTGAATTTGAATTTGAAATTCGTTCATCATTCAGTCATGACTAAAGAAAATATAGGCTCTTTGACAGATGCCTGGACCTGACGTGTCAGTGCTGCCACCTAGCGAACGTCATTTCAGAAAACCCTCATTATGTTGAGGTCGTCTTCCAGTCTAACCGAATGCAGCTGAGTACCAGTATTTTACAAGAACGGTTTTCAAGTAAGTTAGTAATTGGGTATGGAGGTCAGGTAGGCCTGACCTCCACGTCCCAATTACTGGGTAATACGATACCCCTTGGTAAGACTGGTTGTCAGACTTTCTGGCTTTGAAAGAACAAATCGAACAACAAAACGTATATTCTTCTTCCCAAAATATATAAGCAATTCAATTTCTTAACCTATCAAATTCGAACAAAACAACACAGTTGATACACCTACTTCCGACTTTTATTCCATTCCCGTTCCTTAAAAAAGTTAATTTTCTTTTTCCTTAACTTTCCTTGGCATTCGCGCGCGCCTTTAGGGAAAAGCATGTAGGCCGTATATATACGAATATGAAAGTCTTATCCGTATCTATACTAATATTATAAATTCGAAAGTAACTCTGTCTATCTGTCTGTATGCTACCTTTTCACGCCTAAACCACTGAACGGATTTCGATAAAATTTGGCAGAAAGATTGATTGCATCCCGGGGAAGGACATAGGATAGTTTTTATCGACTTACCTCGCGAGCGGAAGCTAGTTTATGATATTATATAACATGAACTGGGCTATAATATTTTTCTAATAAAAGAAAAGAACACAATCCCGTATCTAAAACAATCATAAGGCAGAATCACCTTTTATAAACCCTAATAACTGTAAAGAAGGTAACGCAATTTCACGTGGCAGCAGCCTGCCCTAATACTCCATAATGTCAAACCCTTGTAGAAAATCAGCGAGAGAAAAAAAGTAAAAAAAAAAACAATAAGTCTTTGCCAATTTCAAAAGAGGTCACAGGCAAAGTAATTAAGATAAAAGATGTCATTACATTGTGATATTTATAAATCGTCCACAGCGTACCGTGTAAAATCTTTCATTGTTTTTATTTTTCGTCTTAACTTATTTTTCACGGAGTGTTGTAATTGGGTTCCCGAGCCAAGGGCTGAAATAAAGTTAATTGGGTACAATTAAAAATGCTGCGGGCTCTAAAAATATTACACGTTATTAATCATGACTGGACGTGACTTTGAAAGATGAGTGAGTCATTTAGAACAATCTCAGATAAAATCTCACTTATGTATGTTCAGAGGAATACTCGAAATCACCAGTGAAAAGCCTTTTCTTTTCTTGAGAGGAAACTGTGTGGAGAGAAAACCTAGTGCATTTCTCTTGCAGACAGCATTTACAGACATATTATAATAAATTGTCAACTTCATGCAGTATTTACTTTTTTTATGGCGCAGTGGCAACAGCCACGACTTACGTCAGCCTATAATGTTCCCACTGCTGGGACACAAGCTCCTCTCGGTGAGAGGGAGTGGGCCTTAATCCAACACGCGGGCCCAGTGCAGGTTGGTAGATGTCACATGTCTTCGAAGTTTTAGGTCTAGGTTATGCCGGTTTCCTCACGAAGTTTTCCTTCACCATTTCTAACAGCAGTCGTGATAGAATAATTTACACAAAGTAGCCTATCAGGGTTCGAACCTACGACCCTACTACTTGTAAGTCACGGCCGCTACCACTGGGTCACCACTGCTCCCCAGAAAGAGATTAATTGGGCATATTTATACATACTTCTAATTGAGGTACCGACTTGATGCCATTTCCAGTCGCAACTCTACGCATACGATGCAGATTTTCCAAGTTTATACTACGCCAGTTCTCAAGCTTTCCAATTTAGCGTTCGTCTTCCAAACCAAGTTCCACATAAACTATACCAGCTAATTAGCGAGGCTAGCCCTTAAACAAAACATTTAATATTAATATTTCGTTCTGAAATTCGCATTTAGGTAAATTTTATTAGTGAAACATCGACATCGGGTTTTATTCAGCCACTGATCAAAGCTGGAGCGGTCGGCAATTTC
The DNA here is from genome assembly GCA_927399505.1 of Luperina testacea. Lineage (NCBI taxonomy): Eukaryota > Metazoa > Arthropoda > Insecta > Lepidoptera > Noctuidae > Luperina > Luperina testacea. The sequence goes on along the minus strand of OV656768.1, from coordinate 5,895,947 downwards.
CTTTGTTCAAAGAAACAATAATGTAGTGGGTCCTTTACGAAATTGCCAAAAAATCATTATCTTAGTGGTTTCCTCATTATCAAAGTTAATAAGGAGAATTTATTTGATTTTCTGTCAGGCATGTTGTGTTTAAGACGCCGTCTGGAAGCATTTATTTTACTAACTTTTGTTACGAAATACAGGCTCACGTGTCACCGCGAATCGCTCTGGGAAATTTTTAAAACGGTTAATTTTATGACGGATCCTTGCCAATTTATTTATGAAAATATTATGTAAATAAGAAAAATCTACATCTTTTTAATAAAGTAAGCTATAGACATAACTTTAATAATTTTAATACTAAAAAGAAAGATAAAATACATCATCCATTTTTCAGATTGGCGGCGGCGGTGACAAGAGCACGACGTATGATGTCATTGATGCTGGCATGCCGAGCTATCCGGCCTGCGCTTTTACTGCATGAGGAGCCATGGTGTCCGAGGCAGTCGACACCTTCACCGCATTGGCAGCGATGCGGAGCCACGCAAGGGGCGCCCAGACGCAAAAAAGTAGCGAGCCAGAAGGTGGAGTCACCCAGCAAAGTGCCTATTGTTTAGGATTACGTCAACTATTTTTGATCTTCATGCATTTCCCACTTCTTCGTATGTAACTTCAAGATCTCCGAACCAATCAAAACGTTTAAATATCTCGCGATCCAAGAAATACGGCTATGGCATTGGCTAATATTTGTTCCCTTACCCCACTCTCCTCGATCTATGTATCCATTTTGAATTTTAATATACTCGTTTTATGGTTTTCAACGTCGAAGCATTTTGATTTTCTATTCCCGAAATTTACCTCAAAAAGGCCCAGAAACCAGGCCACAGATTCGCCAAAATCCTGTACCGGCGCCTCAATCCGGTACATGTGGTCCTTCTAACCAAATATCAAGAATCAGCATCCTGTGGAATACGTGGCTGTGGCTGCGTGGCTGGGCTACGAGAGAAGACGCACTAATCTGGACACGGAGACAAACTGGAGGCTAAGCGCATATTGGAATCGAAGTTGGATTGGCATTTCATCGAACATACGCAATCTGGTGGGACCAACCATCCTTTCTTTTCCCTATCACCTCCTAGTTCTCTTTGTGATACCTGTGTCTAAACTGATTTCAGTGAGACTTCCGCGGAAGAGTGTTGAATTAGTTCGTCAATTCGCAAGGCTGGTGACGTCGCTATCACCGCTGTCGTGTTCGCTTCAACCGTAAGTACTCCTGTTTTCACTGACCACCAAAATGCCTACAGAAGGTACTAGATCACGCGATAAATCCCCTGTTTTATTAAGTGTAGACAGTGCTCACCTATCTGCCGATCCTAATTTATTTCGCGACCTAGTTAGGAAACGAGGAATAATCAAGGGTAGACTCACAAAATTCTCAAGTTATTTAACATCTTTAGAATCTAATGAATCGCTACCATCCCCTAGAAATCTTATTGATCTTAAATTACGCGTTAGAGGGGCATCTAATCTACTTGACGAATTTAATGAAATTCAAAGTAAAATCGAAGAGTGTGTTTCTGATAGTGATATTTCTGATCAATTAGACAATAGAGAATCGTTCGAAAACTCCTACTATAGCATATTAGCCCGCGCGGAATCGATGCTGACCGATGATGAGGTTACGGACAGTTCCAATAAATATTGCTGTAGCGAACTACCGCAGTCAGTTAAACTTCCCACTATTTCTTTACCTACCTTTGACGGTTCGTATCAGCACTGGCTGGAGTTTAGAGACACTTTTTTATCGTTAGTACACAATTCTAAACGTATCAGTAATATCCAAAAATTCCACTACTTAAAGTCTTCCCTGAAAGGCGACGCTGAGTTGGTCGTAAACTCCATAGAATTTTCCTCTGATAATTATCAGGTTGCATGGGAATTGTTGCTAAATAGGTTTAATAATAATAGACTTTTGGTACACAACCACGTAAAGGCCTTGTTTAGTATTAGCGCATTAACTAAGGAGTCGCCCTCCGACATTAGAAAGCTCATTGACACGATACTAAAGAATTTACGTGCATTAAAAATCCTAGATGAACCTACCGACTCGTGGGATACGCTTATTAATTATATTATTGTTTCTAAATTGGATAAGACGACCGAACGCGAGTGGGAGACGCATAAATGCACATTGTTCCCGACCGAAAACAATTCTAAACGCATAATTAAGGTGGATGAGTTGATTGGTTTCCTAAAAGACAGAGCGGACATGTTAGAAACATTGCAGCTTTCACATAATACTCAAATCAACAATAAAAAACAAAGTTCACAATTACGTAACACATCACACTGCAATGTTTCTACACATAAACCGAATCACAACCGTAAGTCTCGCTTCAAACAGTCTTGCGTGAAATGTAATGATGCACATCCACTTTATTCTTGTCAAAAGTTTATTGATAGTGACTTAGAATCGAAGTTAAAGTTAATTCGCGAGCACAAACTGTGCGAGAATTGTTTACGTTCGGGACATGCACCAGATAAATGTCCGTTTGGGCCGTGTAGGAAATGCAACCGTAAACATAATTCGCTAATTCATATTGATAACGCAGATAGTTTAGTCACATGCCATTCAAGTATCGCGACTGAGGGCTGCACTGGGAGTGAAGGCGCTGCGCCTGCTCCGGCTGCCTCCGACCCCGCCACCTCAACCGTCGCGGATTCGCTACCTATTCACGTAAACAAGGCACATACGCATAATAAATCTATAGGTACGCACTCGGTTCTATTATCCACAGCTGTGATCGAGGTAGCCGACGTTCACGGTGTTTATCATCGAGCGTGCGCACTGCTGGATAGTGGAAGCCAACGGTGTTTCATAACTAAATCATTTTGTAAATTAATTAACGTACCGATGTTAAACTCCACTTATGAAGTTAGGGGTGTAGGTGATTCAGTGGTGCAATGTTCTGAAACTTGCAGCATTGAAATTAAATCGCGAGTCGATAGTACATTCAAAACACGCATTACTTGTTTTGTACTATCGCAAATAACGTCTACGATGCCGGCCTTATGTCAAGTAAACACACAATTCTGTATTCCAGACAACATAATGCTGGCAGATCCGCAATTTTTAGAGTCTAAAACCGTGGACATTTTGATAGGCGCAGATAGGTTTTGGGACTTGTTAGGAGAAGGTAAAATAAGACTTCCCAATGGCCCCTATCTTCAATACACTAGGCTAGGTTGGATTATTTCAGGCACTATTAGTGATACGCGCAGCGCAAGGCGCATTCACTGTAATATAAGCAGTTCGTTAGATTCTCAACTACGTTTGTTTTGGGAGATTGAGGAGCTTCCTAAAATCAGGGATACGCGCACTCAGGAAGAGCGTGCATGTGAGGAACATTTCATTCGCACTACTACGCGCAATGGCGAAGGAAGTTTTTGTGTACGCATTCCGTTCAAAGAGTCACCTGATGTTTTAGGTGAATCATACACGCAAGCCGAACGTCGCTTTTTCGCATTAGAGAAACGTTTACAGCGTTCGCCTGAATATAAATCATTATACACGCAATTCATGAAAGAATACCTAGACCTAGGTCATATGAGTCCTGTTAGCTCTTATGAGCATCCATGCTATTTCATGCCGCATCACGGCGTATTCAGGGAGCATAGTACCACAACCAAGCTGCGTGTGGTCTTCGATGCCAGTGCCCCAACAACTTCTGGAAAGTCACTTAACGACTTGCAATTAGTTGGTCCGGCAATACAAGGTGATCTGATTTCTATTCTTTTACGCTTTAGACAGCACAAGTTTGTTGTATGCGCGGACGTCCAGAAGATGTTCAGAAATTGTTGGGTGGCCGAAGACCAGCGCAACCTTCAAATGATTCTGTGGCGCGATGATCCCTCGCAACCTTTAGGCATATTTCAACTAAATACGGTCACGTACGGAACCGCTTCCGCCCCTTTTCTTAGTGTGAGGTGTTTAAAGCAGTTGGGGGCTGAATCTTCTGACCCTGAGGTTCAAAGGGCTATTCAGGAGGATTTCTACGTAGACGATTTGCTAACGGGTTTTAATGATAAGTCTATTTTGTTACAATTATGCGAAAATATAACAAATGCGCTGCAAGCAGGTTGTTTTCCACTCCGAAAGTGGATTTACAACTTCCCATGCGATAATGATGAATTATCGAATCATTCTGTAGAAATTAAATCTAACGAAAACATTAGTTCTAAAACGTTAGGTTTAAGTTGGAACAATGTTCGCGATCATTTTTATTTTAACTCTCAATTTCTTAATGATAATAAGCCTATCACTAAAAGGTATATTCTATCTAGTATTTCCCAAATTTTCGATCCTCTCGGTTTATTAAGTCCTACGATAATTATTGCAAAAGTCTTATTACAGCAATTATGGCTTCATAAGATAGGTTGGGATGACATAGTTCCATCGAGTGTCGCGCGAACGTGGAACCGGTTTGTTATCTCTTTACAAGCGCTCAATACGATTAATGTTCCTCGCCACGTTATAGGTAGCAAACCTATGTATATGGAACTGCATGTTTTTAGTGACGCGTCGCAGACAGCGTACGGCGCTTGCGTTTACGTTCGCACAGTAAATATAGATAACACGATTTTAGTTAGATTACTTTTCTCTAAAGCAAAGGTGGCGCCATTGAAACCTATAAGTATACCGCGACTCGAACTTTGCGGTGCTTTGCTGGGTGCTAAAATACTCGACAAGGTTCGCAGTTCGTTGCGTTGTGATTTCAAAAATATTGTTTTTTGGACTGACTCAACCATTGTCTTAGGATGGTTGCGCATGTCACCGAATAAACTAAAAACTTTCGTTCAAAATAGAATTTCGGAGATTCATGAACTCACACAAGACGTTCTTTGGCGCCACGTGAGCAGCAAGCAAAATCCCGCTGACCTGGCATCGCGAGGTTCGAACTTGGAAGAACTTTCCTCTTCCTCTTTATGGTGGGAGGGTCCAGACTTCTTAAAAAACTCAAATTTTTCATTACATAATAATACAGTGATCGTAGTGGACGAAGACCTCCCTGAGGTTAGGCCTTCTATTTCTTCCTTTGTGACCCATGACTCATCGGATTCACCTTTCTCGTTTATTAGATTTTCGCAGTTTAAGCGTATGAAGCGTGCTGTTGCGTTTATGTTGCGTTTCATACACAATATTCGCAATAAACATAATAGACAAACGGGTGTCCTTACTGTAGACGAGTTGAATGAGTCTGAGATGATTTTGGTTCGGTGGGCTCAACTGGAAAGTTTTCCTACTGAATATAATTTATTATATAATTGTGCACAAATAAAATGTAAAAGTAATTTATCGAAATTAAATTTATTTTTAGATGACAATAAGATTATTCGCGTCGGTGGCCGATTAGGTAATTCAAGTGAGTTTAGTTTTAATAAAATGCATCCAATGTTAGTTTCTAGTAAACATTATTTTACTGTTTTATTATTTCGCCATGAGCACCTGCAGCTCCTGCATGCTGGGCCTCAGGCATTACTTTGTCACTTACGCGAATCATGGTGGCCTTTGGGTGGTAGGAGCCTGGCTAGGCGCATAGTGAACGATTGTGTTACGTGTACTCGCATTAAGGGTAAGATTTTAACGCCTCAGATGGGCAATTTACCAAAGGAAAGGATAACTCCTAGCTTTCCTTTCATCCGATGTGGAGTGGATTACTGCGGGCCAGTTCTCATACTTAACCGTAAAGGTAGGGGAGCTAAAACTACGAAAGCATACATTTGTTTATTTGTTTGCTTTGTGACGCGCGCAATACATTTGGAGCTCGTCAGTGATCTCACTAGCGAAGCATATTTATTATCGCTTAATAGGTTTATTTCTCGTCGGGGCAAACCTTTAGAAATATATTCCGATAACGGTCGTAATTTCGTCGGGCTAATGACCGACTTTTCAGAATTTTTACGCAAATGTAGTTCTGATATTATAGAATTCGCTACTAGCCAACAAATAAAATTTAAGTTTATTCCTCCTTATTCGCCTCATTTTGGTGGTCTGTGGGAAGCAGGAGTAAAATCTTGTAAATATCATCTACGCCGCGTGGTAGGGAATGCGCATTTTACTTTTGAGGAGTTTAGCACAGTTCTTTCACAGATAGAAGCAGTCCTCAACTCCCGACCACTTTCCCCTCTTTCCACAGAACCTCAAGACCTTTCTCCTTTAACTCCCGCTCATTTTTTGGTTGGTCGACCGCTGACTGCACCCGCCTGCGATGACCTCACCGACGTTCCTGAGCACAGGCTGAAGCGGTACCAGAGAGTGGAGCAAATAAGGCAGCATTTTTGGACCCGCTGGTCCAAAGAATATGTGACTGAGTTGCAGGTGCGGAGTAAATGGACCCAAAATAAGGCAGAGCTGAAGGACAATTCTCTTGTGCTGATCAAGGACAACAACCTTCCACCTCTAAAGTGGCACATGGGTCGAGTCCTTAAAACCATCCCAGGCAAGGACGGGATCTCAAGGGTGGCAGATATACGGACTGCTTCGGGCGTTGTTCGACGGGCCTACGCAAAGATCTGTCCTCTCCTTCAAGATCAGGCTGAGCAGTGAGGGTTCTTCAAACTTCAAGGACATTGAAAGCGACTGCTTCCAAGGCCGGCGGCATGTTTAGGATTACGTCAACTATTTTTGATCTTCATGCATTTCCCACTTCTTCGTATGTAACTTCAAGATCTCCGAACCAATCAAAACGTTTAAATATCTCGCGATCCAAGAAATACGGCTCTGGCATTGGCTAATATTTGTTCCCTTACCCCACTCTCCTCGATCTATGTATCCATTTTGAATTTTAATATACTCGTTTTATGGTTTTCAACGTCGAAGCATTTTGATTTTCTATTCCCGAAATTTACCTCAAAAAGGCCCAGAAACCAGGCCACAGATTCGCCAAAATCCTGTACCGGCGCCTCAATCCGGTACACCTATGTTGGGTGATGGTAGCGCCTGACGCCAGAGGCCTGTCTTCCACTCACCCACAGCCAGTAGGCGCGCCCGCTTATCACTATTGGTGAACGTATTAATAAGATTATTCCGTACCAACCTGCAGAGCGGCTAATCCCACTGCCTCTGGGAAGTTGGGTTTGCGGGCCGATCTGTATCCGGGCAAGCCATTTTCCAGAATTTATGTATGCAAAATATTGTAAAATGTTTTAAAAGAGTAACGGTGGAGTTTCTTGCCCATTCTCCTCCAAACGAAAACTACCTTTTGGAAGGGGCGACTATTATTATTATTTGGTTAGACACACTCGCAGCTAATTAGATGATGCGTGTGTATCGTATATCTTAGAGATATTTAATCTGTCCAGTCGATTGTTGAACCAGTTTAGGTGTGGGAGCCATCACAACATTTTTCGGGAGCCCATAACGGACATTTTTCAAACCAAAGCACAACATTTTCATTTACTAAAGACGAAAACACTAATTGACAAATCTGCTACTTCATAACATGTGACCGCGTTTTACTCAAGAAATTTCAAAAGGGGCCAAACAAAATACATCCTTTAGCTTCCCACTAATATTACGGAGCGAGCTATACGCTATACCAACTTGTCAGCCACTAACACACTCCAAAATAAGGTTGGCAGTCATACACAGTAAAAGGAGAATATGCGGACGGTAAAAATACCACACTCTTTGAATGAAGTATAAAATTTCGCGTCGTCAACACAAAGGACTCGGGTGCCACAACAAAAGTTTCAAATGAAAGCCTTTTCCTTCAGCGTAAGGTTGACAGCCCTACCAGCGCCTGCAGCGAACAATGTAATTTTTGCTTTTTTAATATAAACCGCAACTTGACAAGCGAAACGTGGATATACAGACAGTTGCAGGCACAACTTTAAATGAGGCAACGGTTATAGCCAGCCCTAATTTGTTACGGAAAAACTTAGCTATAAATGAATGCAGATTGTAAAATTTTAAGTGTGTTTTTGTGTTTTGAAAAACTTTCTGTTCAAGGTTTGGGATGGACTTTGTTATATTTGTGTTTGTATAACTTCGTTACTTTTGAAAATAAACGGATGACTGCTGTAGCTCACAGTTCAGCTCAGCGCAGACGGAACGGAGCGCAGCGGAGAGGATTTTATTAACGTACAGATGCCAGCACATCAAGCTACTACAATCTGTCAAATTTCCTTCATAGATTTTCAACTTTATCGCTAAGCCATAAGGTTCAAAGTTGATTGGGAAAATTTGACAGTTTCGGGTAGCTTGATGTGCTGGCGTCTGTACTTGAAAATAAACTTTAAAATTATTACAATAAAGTGCATAAATGCTTGAACCTGACAAAAAATGCTCGCGCGTCCTCGAAGATATGTGGGAATCCGAAGCTCGAGCATATGCGATCCGTAAAGAAAATGCCCGAGACCGCGCGGGGATTATTCCTCTCTGTCTGCGCTGACCCTTAGTGACTAATTGTTATTAACTTCCGAAAGAAAAGTCTGAAGGCAAATTTCTGTATTTATAAACATTCAAAATCTATTCGCAATCTCGTCTCATCGAAAATCAATGATATTTTTGACAGATTACGGCTGAGTTTAGAATCCGAACGTAGGTACAGACGCCAGCACATCAAGGTACCCGAAACTGTCAAATTTTCCCAAGCAACTTTGAACCATAGGGTTTAGCGATAAAGTTGAAAATCGATTAAAGAAATTTGACAGATTGTTGTAGCTTGATGTGCTGGTGTCTGTACATAAAAATACAGGAAACGCCTCGCGGTTTTCAAATATCATGAAATCTCATTTGATTGGCTATTGATTTTAGTCAAACAATCACAACAGGATATTTTCTGTTCAAAAAACTTGTTCTACTTCACGGAAACCAACTTAACTTTACGATCGAACCCAGGACAGGTAGGTAGATACGTCGCCGATGAATATTAAGCTTCCTACAAACAGGCGCGACACGCGATATAATCGCGCGCGACACAAAGGCACCGCTCGTTGCGCGACTTGCGGTGCCTTCGTATCTCATGTCGTGTCGCGCCAGTTAAAAGACTGAGACTTGTGATGGAGATAAAAGTAATTTTATTCTCAAAACGTGTTAGTAGTACAGTGGTATGTTGTAGAGTCAATACAATAATGTGCTTAAATTATAGTTGGGTTAGTTTATATACTAAGTCTTATCAGCTAACACAGTGGTGGGGACAGGATGGTTGTCACCACAATTCACTTATCTAATCGCTTCCGTTTATTGATGTTGTTTATTAGGGCGGTGGTGGTATCTCCACTGTCTGGTCTCGTTATCTTGACTCAATATTAATATCCTATTTATATTTATTACTTTATTTATAGTCGACTCCGCTTATCCCGTTGTTATCGGGTAGTGGCGTTATCTCTACTGTTGACTGTCTGACCTCGTTATCTTGACTCTCCCCTCCTAGTCTTTTTGTACTCTGTCGGGTTTTTATGATTCGACGAGTTAAAAAGACGATAGTTAACAAGATTATGGTTACTATCGTTATGTAGGTCAGGATCCCTATGTCTTTGATCTTATCAGAGGTTAAGTCGGGTCTATTGATTGCTGCGATCTGCTCTTCTATGTTGTCCATATTTTCTGGTAACGTCATTGGTAACTCGTTTGCTGGTTCTGTGACTTCAGTAAAGGTCTGAATATCCACAGGATCTTGAGTGCTTCCGCATTTGGTGTTGTCTTCTATATATGAGTCTACGATGGTCACGCTTCTGTCGGCACATCTATCATAGATTGTTTGTTCCTTTAATCTGAACTGGAAATATAAGTCATTCTGAATTTTGTATGAGTATCGTGCTGGACAGTAGATTTTTATAACGCTACAGTTGTTGCGTTGTTTCAGAATGCTTTCTTCTACACATTTCTTTGTTGGTGAAGCTGTACATATATTGTTATTACATTTGTCTACTTTATACACATGATTGGTTCCCGTTAAATACTGGCCGTTCTTAATACTAGGCATTTGACAATATTGGTTAGATGGGGTGATTACGCTAACTACTGTTTCTAGATTATATTGTTCTTTAGAGACCATGGGTATAGCGAATTGGAATATTAATAGTTTGCTTTGTATAGCAACGCTTGGGACTATTAGGGATTGTAGTTTGTTTACTACGTTAATTTTGCTGGGGATTTTATCTAATCCTTGCTGTAAATGTATTTCGTTAAATATTGCGGGTTGCAAGATATTGTGTTGGGCTAGGACGTAAGCTTCTTCGAGATGTTCGCAGATGTCTTTCAGTGTTTCGTATACTAAGATTACTTCTTGCAAGAAGTACTCTCTAGAGTTGAGTTTACGGTTTACAATTGTTATTAGCTGGTTAAGTTGATGGGTCACATTATTTATTTTGTGATTCATTGTGGTCATTGCGTTGGCTGCTAGACTAAATTTCTTTTCTATGTTTATCATGTCGTCATTATCTAGATTTCCTGAGATAGCTTTAATTATAGATCCTAATCCATTAATAAGTCCTCGTTTGGATCGTTTGATTTGCATTCGCGATAGACATTCACTTAAGTGTGTTTTTAAATATTCTGTTCTTTGATGTCGTATATCATTAGTTAGTCTTTCGTTGTTATATAGGTTCGTTATAGACTCATAATTTGTTTGGAGCGGTTCTAGATTAATAGGATAGATTAAGTTCCATTCGTCTTCTTGTATTTGTACCTTCCTTTGAGGTATGATACTGATCCCTTGTCCTAATCTGATGATGTTTGCGTCGCATCTGTAACACGAATTTGACTAATGTGAATTTGATGTTCTTTATGTCTGGAGTCATAGGAGAATTTATTTCGTGGGAGTATTTTTTTAATTACGTATGGGCCTTTGAAGGGGTTCACGTGTTTTGATCTATCATGCTTAGCGATATAGAATTTAGTTCCCGTGGTGATTTCTTTAGTCACAGGCGTTCTGAATTTATTACTCCTTTTGAGTGTGCTTTCTTTTACATTTTCTAATTTGTCGTTTATCTTCTTTAGGTAGTCAGAGGTTTGTTTGTTCTGTACGGGTAAGTTAATTTCTCGTAAAAAGTGTAATTCGTTAGGTGTTTTGTTAGTGGCACTATGTATAGTGGAATTATATGCTAGTACTGCTAAGTTAACATCTTCTTTCTTTAGTTCCTGTTGTACTCTTAATCTCTCTATTAGGGTGGAGTGAAACCGTTCTATGTCTCCATGAGACGTGTGGTGCAGGGGTGTTGTCACATGATGTTTGATTTTTAATCCTGCTAGAAATTCTTTTACTATTTCCGATATTAGTATAGTCTCGTTATCTGTTGAGATTAGTTCGGGGGTTCCTATTAGAGCGAAGAGTCGTAATAGCGTTTCTATTACTTGTAGGGAGTTGTTTTCAACTAGTTCTGTGGCGAAAGTCCACTTAGAAAATGTGTCTATTCCGGTTAAATAGGTTTTCTTTTTAAAGTGGAACGTATCTATTTGCCATTTTTCCATTGGTTTTGTTGGTGTTTTGGTTTTTTCAAAGGGCGGTTTAAATGGTTGTCGATCGTATTTTACTTTAGCACATGTTTCGCACTGATTCAGATAGTTTTGCGTATGTTTTTTGATGTTCTCGATATAGTATGTTTTAGAGATTTCCTTTATTAAAGCTGGGTTTCCTATATGTCTATCCATAAATTCATGCGTTGATCTAATTATTTTTAGGATTTCTTCTTTGTCTGTGATTTCTACACGTGGTTGTGTAAACCAAATGATTGTGAGTTCTTTATTATTGAAATGTTTCCTGTATATTTCAGACAGTTGTTCTATGAGTTTATTACTATTTCCTACTATAGCATATCTTTTTGATCCGAGATATTCTTTACAGAATTTTATAAAGTCTTGGGGATTGTTTATTTTTAGATTGTAATCGTAGGTGTGGTTGTCTTTTTTTATTACTTTCACTTGATATGGTTCTGTCGTTACAAATATTCTATTCATACGCCTAGGGGGATGTTCTGATTTTATTATAAATCCTTCATCTGAGTCATCGAAGTTGCTATGTACCGTTGCTTGGTCTGAGTTATGCATTAGTACGATTCTAGACAGAGCGTCTGCTACGTGGTTAGTACTTCCCTTTTTATGTGATATTTCATAGTCGTATTCTTGCAGTTTTAACTTCCATCTGGTAAGCTTAGCGTTTGGTTCTTTAAGTTTGGTTATCCATATTAGTGGTTGGTGGTCTGTTTCAAGTTTAAAGTGTCGCCCATAGATGTATGGTCTAAATTGTGTTAGGGCATAAAGTATACCTAGTAGTTCCTTTTCAGTCGCGTTATATTTTTGTTCCGTTTCCGTTAGTGTTCGAGATGTGTATGCTATAGGATGATTTTCTTGTGAAATAACAGCTCCTAATGCTATATCACTTGCATCAGTCGTTACTGTGAATATTTTATTAAAATCTGGATATGCTAGGACTGGTGGGTTAATGATTAAGTCTTTTGCTCTTTGGAAAGCTTCTAAAAATGGTTTATCATGTTTTATCTCTTTTCCTTTCTTTGTACACTCAGTTATAGGTTTTACTATTTTGGATAGGTTTGGTATGAATTTCCTATAATAGGATACTAGTCCTAAGAATGACTTGATTTCTTTGGTTGTTTTAGGTGGTGGAAATCTGGTTATTGCTTTGGTTTTTTCTGGACATGGACTGAGTCCCTTCTCTGTTAGAATATGTCCTAACGTAATCGACTTGTTTTCTTGATAATGTAATAGTATAGTTATATCGTCTGGTGTTTTTATTTTGTTCTCGCTAGGAATTATTAATAGGTTTTGTTTAATTAATGTGTCCCATCCTATTAGGTATTCATAGTTATTAGAGAAGTCGAACATATAAAATTCTATTGGATTACTGTGTTGTCCGAAGATATTTACCATGGGGTAGGTTATTATTTTACCATTATGTTTTGAGAGTCCGTGCGGGGTTTGGACTGAAAATGTTTCATCAACATAAATCGCGTATCCATCCGATATTAATTCTTTAGCTATATTGGGTTTAATAAATGAGCGTGTTGATCCGGTGTCTATTAGTATTTTTTCGTCTGTATTAGGTATTTTAATGTATGGTAGTTGGGTATGATTAGGTGTAGATTTTATGTTGGGGTATTCTGGGGTAAATCCGTCTGAAAATCCTCCGAGTTTGGGTCATATTCGTGTGTTGGTTCACAAATTTGATCATTATTTTCATATCTAGGGTTGATGTTAGTAAAATATTCGTTGGCGCATTGCTGCATGTATTCTTCAAAAGGGGTATCGGTATAGTCATCACTATTACATTCAGGTTCGTCGATGTTAAATACTCGGTTTCTTTTTAATTGAGGTCGTTCTGTTACAGTTCGCATAGTCGCGTCTTTATCCTGTAGTTCGGCATTTTGTGGTTTTGGTTGCCAGTTGGGCCGAGTTGGTTGCCATGGAGGTCTTTGATTAAAATTATTAGCATTATTATTGAAATTACGCTTAGGGTAAGCGTGAGTTTGATTATTATTATAGTTGCCATACCAAGGTTGTTTAGCTTGTTCTGCTTGTTGCATCCGAATCCTAGCCGAGAAAGGTGAGATTGGATATGCGTGTTTTTGCTGAACAGGTCTATTACCAAGGTTTGAATTATACACAAGGGCGTTGTGTTGTTGGGGGGTTGAGCTCATATTATTTTTAACGAAAGGTTGAGTATGACCATTCGGTTTGTTTCCCGTATTTCTGATGTTAATTACATATCCTTCTTTGTCAAGAGTTCTAGCTCTAAGGCAAGTTTCTAGGAAGTCTAGTTTTTCACAGGCTGGTTTATATTCAGGTGGTAGGAGTGATATTAACTTTTGGTTAGCTATTTCCTTTAAACCGGTGTGTACATGTTGGTTAATTGTACATCCTTCAGCTATTAACATTTGTAACTCGTATATAACGTTAGTTAAGCTTGGTGAGCTTGGTCTTAAGTTATTAATTTCCTGAAACACATCTCCTATCGTTCTATTCCATGATCCATACTGTTGTTTTAGGATTTCTTTAATTTCTAACCAAGTGAAGTTATGGGGGTAGCTATATATGAGAGTAGCCGCATTGCCTGTTATCTTTGACAAGATTATATTGACTTTTTGTGCATCTGTGCCAGAGGTTATTTGAATAAAACGTTCTACTGCGGTGATAAAACCGTGTAGGTATCTTTCTCCACCTTCTCCAGAGAACTGGGGAATAGGAATATTACTTTCTGGTCTAATTTGAGGGTTGGAATCTACGGATGACGTCATAATTAACTTTGGGTTGTTTACTAATTTTCTACCTGAAGGAGTAAATGCCAGTTTGAGGTAGTTTTAACCGGGAAATAATCACGTGTACTTACAGTTGTGTTGTGAGAATGATGAGGGCCATCACTGTCTTCATCTGGATGTAGTAGAGGCTTCGTAGAGTCGGGTCTTTGAAGTCCGTCGATTTACTCCGATGAGCTTCTATACTGCGATGTACGAAGAGAAGTTCTTCTTGGCCAGCGTCACCTTGATGTGTACGGAGAAGAGTTTTTCTCTGAGTCAGCGTCACCTTGCAGGAGAAGTCTTGAATCTTTTTCTTTATTTGTAGGTTCTGGGCAGGTTTGATAGAGTAATCTTCTTGGTTCGGTGTCTGGTAGCGGAGATACAGCAATTCAGCACGTCGCCTTGATTGATAATTTCTTCAAGAAATGCCCGTAACGTTGGGCGCCAGTTAAAAGACTGAGACTTGTGATGGAGATAAAAGTAATTTTATTCTCAAAACGTGTTAGTAGTACAGTGGTATGTTGTAGAGTCAATACAATAATGTGCTTAAATTATAGTTGGGTTAGTTTATATACTAAGTCTTATCAGCTAACACAGTGGTGGGGACAGGATGGTTGTCACCACAATTCACTTATCTAATCGCTTCCGTTTATTGATGTTGTTTATTAGGGCGGTGGTGGTATCTCCACTGTCTGGTCTCGTTATCTTGACTCAATATTAATATCCTATTTATATTTATTACTTTATTTATAGTCGACTCCGCTTATCCCGTTGTTATCGGGTAGTGGCGTTATCTCTACTGTTGACTGTCTGACCTCGTTATCTTGACTCGCCTGTTTGAAGGAGCGGCAAGCCGACAACCCTAGCGTCACAGCTAGCGCAATCAAAAACCTTTTTTTTTACTAGTCTGTTTGAGTTTTTCAACGTGACGATTACATAAGACAGTCCAAAACGCCCGCCCGTACCATTTTCTAGTATTTTGGCTGAGAAGATGAAGCGGCGTATCAAATTCCCCAGCGACACATCTGTCTGTTAAGTTAAAAGAACTTGATCATTATACTCGTAGAACTACAGTTTTTTTGTATTAATTTTTGTTTTGTTTTTGTTGTCATTTTTTCAACTTACACAAACCATTACAGGATATAACCCAATGCGGTAAATGCGCTTATCTTAACTTAAACATACTAAAATCTATAACTTATTATAAATAATGCATTCCTTGTGAATTCACTCAGAGAGCAACAGAATAAATCAGTCCCTCTCGCTATGAGGTTGAGCGTGCGGAGTGCACGCGTCAGGGGCGCCTCCCTTAAAAGGTTGGTCCGAGCACGCGGACCGAACGGATTTTGTTTTTTGTAACTCCTACTTTGGACCAAAAAGTTGTCTTTTTAAGAAATATAATATGTACCTCTGTATAAATCACAAAATTTTATGAATAAAGAGTATACTATAATACCTATTTTTTTTAATACTAATTCATTTTTTTCATTACCTTCATTAATTAAAGGCCTGCTAAAATTTTCCATAAAGAAAAAATAATGCCTTACACCACCACAGGCAAAAATACGGGGTAAACTAAGTAGGTATGAATAATGTAATATTAAAAGCGTCTTTACGTAGTACAGGTGTTGCCAACGTTAATAATTAGCTAGAGGGAAGATGGCTGCAACACATTATGTGTCAGCTTGTGTGTTGTTCTTCGGTCTAGTTTTTAACAGCCTCAAAATACACTGGAGCATGCTGTTTTATAGTCTGACTAGCTGCGCCCCGCGGTTTCACCCGCGTAAATGTCGATCCCGTGGGAATATTGGAATAAAAAGTAGCCTATATCATTATCCAGGGTGTCAGCTACCTCCATACAAAATGTTATCAAAATTGATCCAGCCGTTTAAGCGTGAAGAAGTAACAAACATATAAACACACACACACACACACTCACACACTCATAAACTTTCGCCTTTATAATATTAGTGTGATGATTGTTTAATTTAAAATATAATAATAAAATGAATATCTTAGAAGATATCAGAGATTTAAAAAGCGGGGGCAGAGCGGCTGGCGGGGCGGTACGAAGTTCGCCAGGTCAGCTAGTAATATGTATACAAAGTAATGTTGTTCACCTGAAGCATGTCAAAAATATATCACAACCGTCAATAGTTTGATAACAAGGTCTACGCCGTAGCTTTTTGTCAGATGTCGCTGTCACGTCCTCATCTGCCTAGCCTTTGCCCAACTATGTTAGGTCAGCTCTGAGTCTACCCGATTGCAGCTGAATTCTAATATTTATAAGGAGCGACTGCCTCTTTTACCTCCACAGTACCTGTACCTGGATAATACGATACAAGACTGGTTATCAGACTTTCGGGCTTCTGACTACCCGCAACGACTGTCAAAGATCTACAAATGACAGTCGGGATCAACGACTTAACTTGCTTTTCGAAGAACGGAGAGGTCTCGGTATGTAATGGATGGTCCCAACCATGGACCAGCCATGGCAAGCATAGCAAGCATACCTTCGATCGACTCGTGTGGCTGGTTTTATTTAGCCACGAGCCACACTCGCTGTCGATGTCTGTCGAAGGTAAAAGGCGATGATGGTGGTGTTGTCATAGAATAGAATACTCTTTATTATGTACACCATATAAATTACAGACATAAATATAGAAAGTGTACAAAGGGTGACACAATGGGCGGTCTTATCGCTGAGAGCGTGATCGATATACAAAACGTCATTGAAATATTTTAAATAAAAAAAAGAAAAGTTGCAGTAATTTTATATTACTGCTATTTGATTGGTACATGAGTAATGAGCATAAACTACGTTCCAAATAAAATGGCATAATTTAAAATCACTCATTCGTTATGTAAACGAATGGTAATATGTTCACAATTCGACATATTTCAATTACGAACAGTACCAAAACAATAATGTAGCCAACAAATTTTTGCATCAGTTCAAATGCAGCAAACCGACGAATATTAATAAATGGCCCAACTTCGAGCGCTCGTGTTGCTTACTTTTCTCATTATCATATTTAACGTTGTCATGTAGCTTTCCACAGGCCTCCTGCAAAGACTTTATTATTTCAGCATTTTGTGGCTATGTAGGGAGGTACAGAAGTTCAATTTACTGCTCAAATAACTTCGAATAATATTTTTTTCTCTAAACTGGTCGTAGAAAACAAGCTGTTACAGGGATGGTACAGTCGCCAGCACGGGTACCTTTACATAGCATCAAAAATCTTCTTCTTCTAACCGTATCAATGGCAAAAATTCCAATCATATTTGACCCAAAATTCAGTTGCGCGAATTTCGTTCACTGACACAGTCATAAGACCATCAAGTGCACAGGTGACAGCTAGGGCATGCGGTGCAGGATGGAAGATGGGCCAATGTCTGTGGACGTGATACAAAATTGTGTGTGTGTGGTCATTGGATGATTTCCAATCCTTAAAAGAAAATGGGTCAGTCAGTCAGAAAGATAAAGCTAGTAGCCCATTCCAAAGTGTAGTAGGTTCCTATGAAAAGTAACGAGCAAGAAACACCTCCACATGGTTTCCTTATCTTTGTTGATCTGACTGTGGGATTTGTTTTTTCTCGCATCCATGATACAGAAAAATTCGCAAGTGTGGGTTAAAAAAAAATACAAAACTGCCGTCTGTAGGCGGTTACAGGGTTATATATCTGCACATGGCTGCTCAGCACGTGTGGTGGCCATATTGCACTTCTTTATTATTTTTATTTTATACTCACATAACATAACATCACATCTGTAAGCCCCGGAAAGTTACGTAGAGGTATTCATGTAATAGTGGGTGAGCCTTGCCATCAACTGAGTACAAATCCAGACTCCGGGCTTTTACTGAGTTTATTTTTATAGTGAAAATTTCTTTAGGCGCCTTGGGCATTTTTTGAGATGGGAAAAAACCATTGAACTCGCGCCACTGTTACCGTAAGCGACACGGCGCGTATTTTGTTTATAAGACGATTAAAAAAATACCCGCTTCGGATGTCTTCGGCTGTCCTCGGGATGTACTCGGGTTTAATATAGATCCGATATGTTAGTGAGTGATGGCAAAGTATTCTGTTTGTGTTTTGCTTTCACTTCTGTCAGCACTCCCGGAGTGCCACTGTTTTTTTTATTCTGTATGTAATTAAAAGTCACATGTGCGGTAAAATTTCATGCAAGGTGTAGGTAACATCCGACAAATTCGCCGAAGTGGATTTTCTGTAACAAAATGAATAGGTGTACGGTATATTTTTCAGTTTTATGCTGTGTTTTCTTTATACTTCGATGTCAAAGACGTCACAATAAATCTTTGGGTTTTATGGTTGACGAGTCTCTCGGTAATAACTGAGATTAAAAATGGGGGACGCGTGGAAATGGTTTTTGCGAATGTTTTAATCGTGTTGGGATGTCGATTTGGACGTATTGTGTAGATTATTAGTTTTTGTTGTCTGTGGTTGATAAGCGTAGGTAAAGGTCTAACAGAATCTCATGGCATAAAAAAATAAAACATTGTGATTTTCATATGGCAATGTCAATTCATATGAAAATCAATATTTTTTTAATGCCATAAGGTTCTGGTAGACCTATATGCTTAGGTTTGGTCATGTTGAGAGGATAAACGAATGGCAACTCAAAAAAGGTACAAAGCAGATGACAGTGGAAACTTTTTTATGTTTTCCCCAACTTGTTATTTTTTTTTGTGTTTGTGTCCTTTTTATGCGTCATGTTTACCGCAAATAAACGTATTTCCTTTCTTTTCTTTCGTTCAAACTCCGGTAGGGGGCGCTCTAGGAGGACATATAGTGACGTAATAAGTGCTGTTCTTCAGAAAAGTCGGATGCGTAGTACTCGCATATGGCGTGCGTGTTTAACCAGATGTATGAACGTAAACTAAGCAAAGGAAGTATGTTAGGATTGTAGCAATTGGCTTTCCGTA
The DNA here is from genome assembly GCA_927399505.1 of Luperina testacea. Classification (NCBI taxonomy): domain Eukaryota; kingdom Metazoa; phylum Arthropoda; class Insecta; order Lepidoptera; family Noctuidae; genus Luperina; species Luperina testacea. Next base: position 5,876,766 of record OV656768.1, on the reverse strand, counting down.
GTTTCTGCCTACCCCATGGAAAGAAGGCATGAGTTTATGTGTAAAGTCTATTCATATGTTTCAAATTAATATTATTTCAAATTAAACAAATATCAACTTTATTTTTATGGTAATTAAATTGATTTTAGAGTGACTAGCACTATTGAAAATGTTATAAAAATGTTTAAGTTGTAGCGTAAACTGAACTTTATTGTGTAGGATTTAAAGTATTTTTTTCCATAAATTTATATTTGTTTACATTTTTGGCAAATAAATCGCGAATGCCGATTGTGTAGGTAACTATGTGTCAGATTCCAAAGGTGATGTGAAAAGTGAATGGACTCAATGGTGTGTTTGCCATCTATATACTATCTATACTATATATATTATATATAATATTATAAAGCTGAAGAGTTTGTTTGTTTGGTTGGTTGAACGCGCTAATCTCTGGAACTACCAGTCGGATTTGAAAAATTCTTTTTGCATTTGATAGCCCAATTCTTGAGGAAGGCTATAGGCTATTTAACATCACGCTATAACCTTTAGGAGCCGAGCAAAAAGAAAAAAAGTCGGAAAGAACGCTAAGCAAGAACGAAGTAATAGCGCGGGCATGTGATGCGATGCGACGGGGTGGGTCAGGGAACAAGAAATTTCACGCGGACGAAGTCGGGGGCAGAAGCTAGTACATGATATAATTCATACCTACCTATATCGTAGAAAATTACATGAAAAGAAATGTTCAACCCACTTGTTGGCCTTTGCAAGGTCGTAGCCTAAAAAGCGGCCAAGTGCGAGTTGGACTCGCACACGACGGGTTCCCACCACCGTACAATATTTAACACTAGGTTTTTTTTATACTTTAGTAAACACCTTTCTTGTATAGCGTTGTTATTTGTTGTCATAGCGGCCAAAGCAATACACACTCTGTAAAAATTTCAAGTGTCTACCTGTTGCGGTTCAAAAGACGGTTGTGACAGACGGACGGATAGCGGAGTTTTACTAATAAGATCCCGTTGGCACCATAATACCCACGCTGAGGTAACAATCTTCCAAATAGGTGAAAGCAACATTCTCATTCATTAATTCTTTTCTAATACGTGTTTGTATACTTTGTATGGGTGACTTTGGAATCAATGTTTCCCCCACGCTGTCTGTACATGATCATATAAGCCTCCTAACAACATATATGTTTCTATTGATAAACAGTTGTCAAAAGGGACAATAAATAATAATTCGTCCTCAGCCTTGGGTCTTCCCATGGTTGTAGGCAGGGTGAGTTTACACATGTATTTATTCAGAAGTCAAAACACAAAAAAATATTATTATAATATATAAAGAAAGGCAGGCCTTTGCGCTGCAATGGGACAAGAAAGGTTGTTTTTAGGGTTCCGTAGCTCAAAAGGAAAAAACGGAACTATTTTGGATCACTTTGTTGCCCGCCAAGACCCGTTGTCAAGACCCTTTTTTTTAAATAACATTACGTAAGTAGATCTCAAATAAATAAAAATCTGTTCCATTCAAATTAGAGAACCGTTTTAAAGAGTGAAAAGGTCGAAGGATTGTTTGTATGACAGCCTTATTTTTGTAGGCGACATTTATTATTTCAGTCTGCCCTGAGACCCTGAAACCTGAGATGACCTTTGGGACGCTTTTAAAGTTTCAATAAAAAAGCTAGATACCTTTTAGTGCGAGCAATAATTTGTATCATTATTGAATGCATTAAAGTATTATAATAGTCAGTTGATAAGGGTCATGTTTCTCCTTCTTAAAAGATTTGAAGGTAATAACTATTTTTGGAAATTTTTGATAAAGATTATGTGATGAATACAATATACATTATACATACAGCAGGGTAATTGCGTAAGACACTATCAGTAGCAATAGGTTTCATTTTGACAGTTAAACAAGATTCATTGCGTTATTTACGTTGTTGAGCAGACAAATTTTCCGAACATATGAAGCAATGTATTAGCAATAGGTAAATATCCTTCAAAAAATTAATTTCCTACTTTGCACGTTTTCTGATATTACATCTGACATTGGCAGGATTGTCACCATTGTCACCATTGCTATAGAGTAAAGACTGGTTGTCAGACTTTTGGGCTTCTTAACGTGCTTTCTAAGGCACGCCCCTTCGTGCCTCAGAAAGCACGTTAAGCTGTTTCTTTCTGAAGCACGGAGGGGTCTCGGTATGTAGTAGGTGCTCACTGATCCACGGATCGACCTCAGCAAACGTTGCTTAAGCTTGAAGATCGACTCTTTATTTAAAAAATAAATGATGTGGTCAACTGGACCTGCGGGTCCAGAAGCGACCGGGTCCATCCGACCGAAGACTCAACGTGGGAAGGGGGTCAAAAAAAAGCACAGATTATTCTTTGTAGTTGCTCTTTTGAATTTTAAATGCCAGCAAACGGTTGACCTATAAGCTTACACACCGATACCCTTTCGTGCCTCAGAGAGCACGAACCTTCGCGTCCCGGTTGTCATGCGAACACATAGACAATCCTCATGCATAGTTGGATTCGCAAAAAATCTACTTGGTACTGTTTGTAAAAATCTCTCATATAAGTTATATTTCCTCAGGGCTGATTTCACCAAAGTCAGATATCTTTTATCCGTAACCTTTCTGGTCTAGACCTTTAAAGGTTACCATATTTCTTGGCCAAAGAGCGTATGTGAGGCCTTTCACCCTCCCGTATATTTTACACTGCATGTCATGCAGAACAGCTCCCAGATTTAACAACAGTTGACCTACATGCTTATAAACGTAGGCTGTACACGGATCCTCTGTTTATTTACGGAGACTTAACCTCAGCATCTTATTCATAAAGTGTAGCCGGGGGCTACAGATGTTGGTATTATGTAAGCTATAAAGAAAATATTTATTACGTCATGCTCCCTGGCAGAAGCACCTTTGCTTTATTCAGGGTTCTGTAGATTTTTAGACTCATTCCTTTAGCTATTAAGTTCATAATCGCTTTATTTATTATTTATTTATTAAATACTTCAAGGACATAAATCTACAGAGGCGGACTTAATGCCATAGACATTTATTTTCCTTTTGAAGTGATAACTTCTTTAGGCGAGTTGAGCATTTTTTGAGATAGGAAAAACCATTGAACTCGCGCCACTGGTACCATATGCGACACCGCGCGTGTTTTGTTTCAAAAAGGATTTCGAATGTGTTGTCCTCGGGATGTACTCAGTTTTAATGTAAATCCGATATTTCAGTGAGTGATGGCAAAGTATTCTGTTTTGTTTTCAATTCTGTCGGGGTCGGCACTCCCAGAGTGGCACTTTTTTTCAAATTTTTTCGCTTCATGCTTTTTTTTTGGAATAGGTTCCAGAAAGCAGGTTGGAACTGGTTGAATGAGGCTGAGTGTCAAGCTCAGTTTATGTGTTAGCTGTGTGTGTAGCTGTTTGTGTGTTAGGTGTTGTGTGTTTGTGTGCTAGCTGTAGACTGCTATACATCCACACATAATAAGCCTATAATATTCCCGCTGGCTGGGATATAGGCCTCCTCAATGTTAGGTGTTAGATCAAAAGTTTTTGTTTTGGGAAGTACCTAATTTTATTTTCCAGGTGGATTGGAACACTTTTATCTAAACAGCATAGGTAGTCATCCTTTGTGTTTCCACTGCAGGGACACAGGCCTTCTCTCTGTGAGAGGGAGTGGGCCATAGCCACGCAGGCACACTGCGATTGGCGGATGTCACAATCATGTCTTCGAATTTTTGGTTCTAGGACATGCCGGTTTCCTCTCGATGTTTTCCTTCACCGTTTTGAGAGCAGTGGTGATGAAATTATTTACACAAAGTAAAGTGCCTACCTGGGTTTTAACTCACGACCTACAACTCGTAAGTCGGAGCCGATACCACTGGGCCACAACTGTTCTACTAGCTGTAGACTGCAATAAGCTAATGATAAAGACAACACTGCTATACCCATGACTTTGACATAACTTCTTTGTTAATAATCTACGTTAATAAGAGACTAACCGATCCTTTATCGGATGCCGGGTCAGCGGGATTGCCGGGTCAGCGGGACTGCCGGGTCAGCGGGATTGTCCGAAAGGGTTACCGCTGGCTCGGAGCATAAAGGGCTAAGGAAGGAACACGGGTGGGTTTTAGTCAGTAAGAGTCCCCCTCCCCCCAGACTCCCTTCCGCTCCACCCAGAGCTTTGATAATTTTCCATCCTCAAAAAAAAAAAATCCTTTATCGGAAACTACAAAGCCAAATCAGACCTTTTCTAGGTTTCTAGTGTAAGCGGATCCGGCCAAATACCAGCCGACTTATATTGTTATAATCTCACCGCGAAAACTTAGGTTAAGTGAGTTTGAATTGAGCTGTCAATACCGTCAATCCCTGTTATCAGGCGGCTCACTTCACTTAAGTTCTCACGATAAGACTTTTATAAAATAGTAACCGGCTGTTAAAGGTCACTGAACATTTTCGGAGGCTACAATCTGTCTGCATTTAACAATGTGCCCAAAAAATCTCGCTACATAAAATGTAACACAAACAAAATGGCCCCATATTTTTTATCACCGCGACGCTCATTTACTTCATTAAGCTGCCAGTTATTTATAATTTGCAGTTAAGCGTAGCCTTGTTTTGGACAGATAAACAATTAAATGACAAAAGGTCTCTAATTGTCCAATTTAGATACGGAATCACGACTGGCTTTTGTTTTCGCCTTCAAAAGGGTGATTGTTGTGGCTTTAGAATTTGTGATACATTTTAAAGCTTTGGCCTCTCTTCAAATTGCTGAAGATGCCTTTTGTAATTCAAGCATTGCTTCTTCGTCTTAATTTTGTCAATCTATCTCTTTTGCGGAAAGTATTTATTTTTAGCACGTAAATAATTGCTGGCTGTAATTTTTTTTTACTGTCTTGTTGGTGTAGTGGTTGCAAGCGCAAATGCTGAGCATGTGGTACTGGGTTCGATTCCCGAGTCGCATAAAATGTTACTGGGTTTTTCCAACTGCAATTTCTCAGTAGCAACCCGAAGTCTGGATTTGAACCTGGTTGATGGCAATAGCCTCTATTGCATGGAACTTGAACATTAGTCCTTTTTGAAGTCGTTAAGTTTATTTATTTTATTTTCAACCAATTTACATAAATTATTTTTGTTAAAATATACAATTAACTTATTTTATTACAAACTATTTACACTGGACATCTGACATTGGCTGTATTTAATGATAAATGATTTTATTTTTGTAGGTAAGTTTGCACAAACACTTTTACACGTCAATCATATATTTTTTAAACTAGATCAGGTCGGCGCTTCCTAACTGACTACTCTGAGAAGAAAGGCCAAAACAAACTCAGAGGTCAGTCTCTTTTAAAGTCCAGACATAATCTTGGTCAGATTATGTGAAGAACATGTTGATTGATGTCTGAAATGGTCTTTTGAGGAAAGACCCACACAGATTGAGTGAACCAGTCCAGTAATCGTGCAGATCAACTCAATTAATTAAAAAATTGATTATGTAATTAATTCCGAAGTCTGTTCTAGTACACAATAGCCATATAGTCGCAATAGTCCCTTCTGACGGCGCCCAAAATATTGGTTACATCATCCATGTTGAAATTATAGGTACTTATTGCGATAATGATGTAGAAAAAGTGGGCGTTAAAAGCATATCCTACGCTTTTAAAGCTTTCTCGCGAGTCGTTATCACATCAAGCACAATACACCTAATAAGGCAGTAAAAAAACACTCAACTACCCAATTACCACTTAAACCCATCCCAGAGTATTTTAAGCCCCCTAATCACGTTTTAACATTCAGCCCCTCGAAAATCGGAACTACTTTGAAGATGCACGTAAGCACGTAACCTTTGTTAGGTACTAGCAACTGAGGCCGTCCGGTTAGTTTCATATGACGGCGCAAATATCCATTTATTTCAATAGGGTTAAGGCGAATACGTAATCCTTTCCGCCGGGTCGAATGAATACGGGAAGCGTTGGGTCCGTTATAACGTGCCCCTTCATATTTCGTGCCTTCGCAATTCATGCCTTAGATAGGGATTGCATGATTATCCAGGTTCGTTTGTTACTTCATTCTGTTAAGAGCGTTTACGCCGCAAATTTTCAAGACCTTATTTTTCTAAATGAATGAACCGATTTTAATGAAACTTCATACGCATAAGCAGGATATAAAGGTCTAAAAAGTTAGTACAGAACATTTATTATTACTTTTTTCGCTTAGCATTCTGTCAGACCTTCTCTCGGCTCCTAAGGTTCGTCGCGTGTTATAGCATGTTAGCCTTCCTCAAGAAGTGGGCTATCAAATGCAAACAGATTTTTTCAAATCCGACCGTAATGAGGGTTTTCGTGAAAATTTACGACACCAGTTGGCACCACTGTGACAAGAGGTCTTCCAATATAAAATATATGATGACGTTCATCATTCGATTCATTCATTCGTTCATCATTCAGTCATGACTAAAGAAAATATAGGCTCTTTGACAGATGCCTGGACCTGACGTGTCGTGCTGCCACCTAGCGAACGTCATTTCAGAAAACCCTCATTCTACAGATTCATCATAATCAGCCTACAATGTTCACACTGCTGGGACACAGGCCTCCTCTCTATGAGAGGGAGTGGGCCATAATCAACCACGCGGGCACAATGCGGGTTGGTAGATGTCACATGTTTTCGAATTTTTGGTTCTAGCACATGCCGGTTTTATCACGATGTTTTCCTTCACCGTTTTGAGAGCAGTGGTGATGAAATAATTTACACAAAGTAAAGCGTCTGTCTGGGTTTCGAATCTACAACCTACAACTCGTAACTCGCGGCCGATACCATTGGGCTACCACAGCTGTTCTACAGATTAGCGCGTTCAAAACAAACAAGCAAACAAAATCTTCGGCTTTTTAGTATAGATTTCAGATTGATGGGACAATAATTCTTGATCACATAGTAAAAAAGTAGAGGCCCGGGGATAAATAATAACAGCCGCACAGGTCGATCGATCAGGTTAAGCTACGCTTGCCGCGGTTAGACTGTGGATGGGTAACCATCTTTCCACGCCGTGACCCCTCCGTGCCTCGTAAAGCATGTTAAGCCGTTGGTTCCGGCTGTCATTCGTGGATATTTGACAGTCGTTACGGGTAGTCAGAAGCCCGAAAGTCTGACAACAAGTCTTACCAAGGGGTATCGTATTACCTAGTAACTGGGTTGTGGAGGTTAGATAGGTAGTCGCTCCATGTAAAATACTGGTATTCAGCTGCATCCGGTTAGACTGGAAGCCGACCCCAACATAGTTGGGAAAACGCTAGGCAGATGGTGATGACAGCAAAAAAGTAGTTTATATTCATGAACACTGTGACCCTTTTATACTTATATTTTTAGACGTTATATAACTTATTTCTTAAAAATCAGGTCTCACTAAATAGGCTTGAGAAAGGTGAAAATGGAAAGCCCGATGCTGTCGAGTTCCGCTTTTCACAGCAAAGTAACCCGTCACAAACATGTGGAACTTTGTAACAGGACACACTTTTTACGCCTTTAAGCGAACTGTTACCGTACTGTGCAATTTTCATGGTTGGTAGTTGTTTTATGCACCTTAGAGTGGAAAATAAACAGACTGGATATTGAATTCGATGTAAATAATTAGACTGAATGGTGTGCCTCGATGTCATTTGTAGATTAGACGCGTTACGTTATTCAAGCCTGAAAGTATGACGTTAGTAGTCAAACTTTCGAAGTCTTTTACCAAGGAGTAACGTTTTACCCAATAACTAAGTTGAAGAGGCCAGAAGGCAGCCTCTCTGCTTAAAATACCAACTGGTATCCATTCAGCTACATCCGGTTAGACTGAAAGATGACTCCTACATAGTACGTAAAAGGTTAGTCAAATAATGATGGCGGACCTCAATGTACAGATGCCAGCACATCAAGCTACCCGAAACTGTCAAATTTTCCCAATCAACTTTGCTTTAGAGATAAAGTTGAAAATCTATTAAAGAAATTTGACAGATTGTAGTAGTTTGATGTGCTGGCGTCTGTACCTGCACAGCTAATTAGGCATGTTAACCACTCCGTTCCGGCGCGGGCCGATATCGGCCCGTTACAATAGATAATCAATTGTGTATCATTAGCGGTAATTAAGAGGTTCATGTTACCATTTTTACCACTCTGAATTAAGAATACAAAAAAATGAGCATTACCTATATGCGCATCGCATTAATAATAAATGTAGTAAAATGTGTGTATCGTTTTTTGTCGTTGAACCCTTTTCGAAACTCATCAATAATAAAGCCATTTTTATTTAGCTTGGACATAAAGATGACAAAGGCAACGTCTAGGTTTTTATTTGTTCAAAAAAGCCTTTTATATTTAGGTAATCTATTAAACCATTTTACGTACCTTATTTATCGACAACCTTCTTAGTTTTATAAAGAAAAAATTGTGGTTTGTTTTATATTTTGTGGTAGTTTTTAGTAATAATAAAGCAATATTTTAATATTTATTACCTACGGTTTCTCAAAGAATGCTCAGTTACACTGATTGAATAGTTGTACAGTCGACCGCGGTGGTAATAGTTTGACCTTTTTTTATTGCTAAATGGGCCGGCTCTTGACCTCGATCACGCATGATGGAAAGCGATAGATGAAGTCTATGATAGAACGAGCGTGCCCAGAAGATGCCTAAAGCACTGGAACTCTCACGTATCGGACGAAACAAGCAGGCTGCTTGACGCCGGACTCCGGTGGTATTGTGGTCACAAACCCGGCGGGCGTTAGCCCTAAGAAGAAAGAAGATGAAGAATGGCCAGTCAAATAAGTCGTTTGGGTTGTGACTGTCCAGGACGCGCCGAGCGCTCGGTTCAGTTAAGTAACTGGCGGAGCAAACTGCGCTACACCACGAGGAGGCTACTTCATGCATCCCATAAATCTTGAACTGGCCTAATGCAGTATGGAGTTTCAATAGAATAATCGGCCAGCTCATACTAGTTTTGTTACTACTAACGTGCCCTCACTATACGTCACTGTTTCTCTCTTAATGAAACCTTCGTTTTGTCTAAAGTTCTATAGACTAGCCACCTAAGGTTTCCGGTTTGAACTCTTCACAGTTGGAAAACACACTGTTGCCATCTCCCAAGTAGCATCACAACTTGATGCAACCGCTCCATCCACGTCAAAACTGCCCAGTTAACCAATCAACAGCCTTCGCAATCCACTGCTAGATATACGCCTCTCCCAGACTGTGCCACTGTCCTCTGCCGTTCGCATCGAGTCCGTCCCAGCCACCTTCTTCAGGTTGTTGGTCTATCTAGCTGGGGGCATCCTGCACCACGCTTGCCGATATGCGGTCTCCACAACCTTACCCAGTCGAAGCCGTCTTTTCTCTACACTATTGTCAATTCGTGGTCTCCACTTAAGCACTCGCTTGGTTTAACAACCATCGGTTTTTTGACAGACATGACGGGCCTAAAGCCAGCAGCTGGACAGCCATTCCCACTCTCAGGGTACAGTTAGGAAATGTATTTCTAAGAAAATTGACTCGTTCTGTCAATTTGGGGAGTCATATCCATTTCATACCACTGCCATAGAATGATATTTGATATTAAGATGTACGGACAATTAAAGTAAATAGTCAATTTACTTAACAATCAATTTTCCTAGCTTTACAATCAGGTATTGTATTGAACTTTGACTCAACTTATTTCTGTAAATGGGTCTCTTCCACAAATGTGAGTAAATATTTGCACCCACTTCACCAACCAAGCGAAATCGTGTCTTAACTCTCTCAAAACATTCCATCTCTGCGTTAAACAAACATTAAACATAACAAATGTCCCCACAACGTTCAGGTTAGAAGTCAGTACTTTATATTTTATGATTTAAGACAATATTAATATTTCGTATTGCCGATATGAACAGTCCGAAATGTACTTTAGAGCGAACCTGAGTGATGGCTTGACATTTATTTCCTAAATACATCACTCCACCATTGTTGGCTTCCTTTATGAAGAAAGATAAAATATTTCCTCAAGCGGGGAAGGCATTGTCGGAGAAATGTCGTGGGGGGAAGGCGGGAGGTTCGGCGTACTGGATGGTGTAAGGGATGAGCGGAAGCGATTAGCGGGAATATCAATCCGCTGTCCTGGTGACGTGGCTTAAGATTGGCAGTCTTTTCTTCGCATAGATTTTTGTTTTCATGTTTACTATTTCATTCAGACTTTTGTATCGTCTCCGCGTAATACGAATTTTCATTGATGCATATTATGCGAAACGGCAAAAAATTATGCTAGATATTTTAAACCCCATAGTGCGTTTATCTACCGTAGTCGTTACCGGGACGTCACCGAGAACTAGATAACGGCACTGGAGTAGCGATACATACATTTACATGCACGTCGGTCACCCAAGGGCCGTCATCCCGACCGCCAAAGTTTCATATATGGAACCGCCGTGTTCGATTGCGGTGAACAAACTATCGCCATCACCGGGACGTCTCGTTCGGTTCGAATAATCTCGTTTCTCGATGACGACCCGTTGACGGCTGCGGTGGACAAAGGCCTTAAGTCTTACTAAAAATAAAACAGATTATTTATAATAGCATCGGACATAAACACCTACTTAATTACCAAAATGTCAAATGGTGCAACAACAAATTAGAACAGTGTGGCATGTTAGGCCCCTTTCCAAAATAGCTAATGAAAGACTGATGGACTAATGAAGTTGACCCTGACCCCATCGCTTATAGCATAAGCAAAACAAGCCTATAATGTTCATACTGCTGGGACACTGGCCTTCTCTTTGGTGAAAAGTGAGTGGGCCATGATCCACCACGCGAGCCCAGTGCGGATTGATAAATGCCACCATGTCTTCGAATTTTTGTTTCTAGGACATGCGGGTTTCCTCACGATGTTTTGAAAGCCGGTGATGACAACAGAAGACACCACCACAACTTCCACTGCTCGCTGCTCGCTTATAACTTGCATGGAATCAAAGTTCCTACTGTAAAGCTCCAACAAAGGCAGACGGCGACGTCAGTGAATTGACGAATATTTATGTTGTAAATTTTACTATATTCCTATACAGGGTGTATCGACAGGCGTTACACGTCGTGGCGTCTTTTCACGAGCACCGCTAATGTTACCTTTTGTTACATTGTTGTTACGGGGAATATAAATACGCTGGGTTTTTGTTTGTTTATTATAGGGTTAATAGATTTATTTTTATACTAGTGACCTGGTTAGTGGTGAAAGAGTTATTGTTGATAGGGGTAGTTTCCGATTTTTTGTAGCGTTATTTTTTTTTTCTTTTTGTACTTAATAGCTTTTCCAGCGCAAGTTGTTAGAACATGGTGTAGATTTTATCCAAGTTAGTGCAGGTACTATAACAGCTATTTGTACCTATGCCCATAATAATAATAGTAATAGTCTCCTGACCAATTTCGGTCACGGTGGCCAATCTCAACGGAGATTAGCCAGGTTCGCCGGAGATATTATAGTGCACAAGGGTGTGCGCAAATACAGGTGCACTCTCATAGTCCGATGGGACGGCAATTCGACACGACCGGGGAGAGAACTGGCGCAGGACCAACGGCTTTGCGTGCTTTCCGAGGCTTAAATCGCCAATTTCCAAACTCCAGAGGGTTACTAAGAAATTCCTAATGAAAAATCCAACAACACTGTCCGAATCGGGAATCGAATCCAGGGCCACGCTCAGCAGGCACTCTTGCAACTACGAAACCAACGGGGTCGGGCAGTCAAATTTCAAGTACCTATGCCAAATGTTAGGACAGCGGCTATTGGTTGAAATGCAAAACCAGCAGTGCGATTCTGTAACCATCTCACCGTGAAAACTTAAGTGAAGTGAGCGTGGAGTGAGTGAGCTGTCAATAGTGTAAATTCCTAACAAAAACAAACTCACTTCACCTAAGTTTTCACGGTGAGATTTTTACAGAACCGACCGGCAGGACATAGAAAAAAGAAACAAAATTTAAACAAAAAAAAAAAATAACCACGTGGCACGTCAGCAGTTACATAATAATGATTACTAGCATTTTTATTTATATTATCAATTCTTAAGTATTTTGTTTTTTTTTTTTAATAATGCGTCCTGCAGTTCAGCCTATGAGGTTGACGTCTGCATAAGCAGTCTTGCCTGTAGATGCATCAATAAATTAAGGCCTTCAGTCAGGGTAGGCCTCCAGCCAGGGCAAGCCTTAAGTAAATTATGCACAAGTAAATATAAAAAGCTCATTCGGCATAAAAAATTCGTCCGCATCATTGTCAATGAGAAAAGTGCTCAAAAAGCATTGTCACATGGAATATCTTACCAGAGGTGAAAAAGTATCTTGATAATCAATTCCAAATTTTTGAGTGTAACTTCTTACTTTATCAAGCTTTAGGTATACTTAGATAAAGTAAGTAGATAAAAGAAAATCTGATAATTTAAAAAAAAACCTGTGCAAAAAAAGCAAAGATACTACGAGTACATAAGTTTTCAAATTAAATAAGATTTCATTGAAGTCAAAAGAGATTACTTTTTCATCCATAAACGCACAAAGCCCTGAAGGTTTCTCGATCAAGCTTGAATACCTAAGATCTAAAGCAAAGACAGGCCTTTTGAACTAAAAAGAAGCAAATCATAATTATAACAGCTCCTAATAGATACCGGACTGTTTGTATTTCGTGCGACAGAGATAACGCTCTACGAAGCCGAAATTAGCCGATTGTCTCTTTCCAAAGGTCGATGTGCAATATTTATCGTCGGGTACTGTACTGACTTAAATACACACAACATAAATACATAGGTAATCAGCCTAAAATGTTCCCACTGCTGGGACACAGGCCTCCACTAGGTGGGCCGTAATCCACCACGCGGGCCCAGTGCAGGTTCGTAGATGTCACATTATCTTCAATTTTTTTTTTTGTTCTAAGCCATGCCGTTTTCCTCGCGATGTTTTCCATCACCGTTTTGAGAGCAGTGGTGATGAAATCATTTACACAAAGTAAAGCGCCTGTCTGGGTTCGAACCTACGACCTACTCATAAGTCGCGGCCATTACCACTGGGTCACCACTCGGCTGCCCCATTTCAAAACCTAGTAAGGACTTACAATGAAATTTTACAGGAGAGCGCATAAACGTAATATTGGTCAGCCTATGGAATGTATTTTTTTGAATTGGTTAAAGTGACTTACTACTTAGGTTTTAAATGGTCACTAGGGAGTTAGGGAGTGAAAGGTGCACTTACTAGGTATCGATGTTTAAATATATCTCCTTTTATGTATGTTTAAAACGCTGGTGTTTTTGTATTTGTTAGAGACCTTCTAGGTTAGCAAGATTATGCAATAAAACGATTTTTGTAAAAAGTGTCCCTTACTAGGTTTTGAAATGGGACAGCCGCACTGCTCCCTAACTTAAATAATAAACATAGTAATTCAAGTTTTATACGGTCCACATACCTTTGAAATTAAAATTACGTATCCGCCTGAACAATACCACCCATAAGTTGATAAGTGCCAAGATATAAGATAATAAGGGACTCACAATCGTGCAAGAGGGAAATTATAAGCTAAATAATCCCAAAAGAAATTCACAAAACACTTCGAAAAAACAAACAAAAGTTTAAAAATAATAAAGAACAATATCGTGTCGGTCGGTCGGCAAAGCATCGCCGAACTCTCGATCAACTTCGAGCCGCTTGAAATTTTGATAAAACTTTGCGATTAGATAAGAAACGGAGTTAAATCCGATTGAAAAGTTTTCATTCGACACTCCTAAGAAAAGATTAGAGAACCATGTAGGGTGCGCATATGAGATATTTTTTTTAAGATTATATGTTTTAAAAATGTCGAATAGAAAATACTCTTTATTGTCATAATCATCCTACAGCGCGCCATACCATTCAGCTCGATTCTCGGCAACTCTTATACTGCTGCCAGCCTACCTGCGAAGATCGTCGCTCCACCTAGCCTGAGAGCGCCCTACCTTATCGCGGTCTCCGTTCAAGAATACATCTACGCTAACGGTCATCGGCTAATATGGCCGTCCCATTGCCACTTCAACTCTTTATTATGTACACTATGAAAATTATTGTTGCTAAAAGCGATCTCATAAATGTCTTTAATTACTCATAAGACCCCTAGATGGATTAAGAGAGAAGGAGACACAATATATATTGTGAGACCATATATTATGTATTTATTATATATTATTATAATATATTTTATAATATATATTACATATATATTATAGACCACTCTGTGATGTTGGAGAGGTGGCATACACCTGCATACCAGTTCGTCACCATTTATTGATTATTTTTTTTCTGTGTAATTTCTTGTAACTGTCTATTTATTTTCTCAATTCGTGAATTTCTGATTTTAATTGATATTAATAATTTAACAATATAAATGTTTAACCCATTAAGCTCCGCTAATGAGACACAAGTAATTTTCTATTGTTTCGTGACCCACCGGTCACGTGCATCTTTACCGGTTAATGTATGTGATTTAATTAAATATATTTTGCTATTTAACTTATGAATTTATTTTCCAATTTATTTTTATTTAGGTACCTACTCCAATTTTTCAATTTATTTATAATAATATTATTGTGGCATGTATTTTATTACTTGGTTACTAACATAATTTTTAAGTATGCTTACTAGCATAAAATAATATGGATTACTGTGTCTGACTTAAATAAATAATTATTGATATTAATATGCAGGTAATCTGTTGTGTACCATAGATAAAAAAAAATCTTATATGCTCTTTGATTTAATCATTCCATCGGATAACTAAAGAATGACTGCAGCGCTGACGTAATATTATTTATCAATACGTGTCAGTGAGTAATTTCGCAATAAGTACCAATATTTTGTGTATTGCTGTAATTTGAAACGGTTTATTTTCCCAAATATAAAATATAAAAATAATATAAACATAATATAATTTTGAATACCGCCGTACATACCTAAAATTAAAGTCTACACGCTTTCATATTTTTTTTTGCGATAATGTCGCCAATATACTTATCCAATAATGTCGCCAAATAAATTCAATAAATAAAAGTAAAAATGTTAGTTATACATGGAAGATCTTGTTCGAAATGACAGTCCATTTTCGAAGCTGACATTAATTATGAACTGTATTTAGCTGGAAATATCTGGTAGCGGTACGGCTGTGGGCGGCGCGGGTAACCCGTGACCATGACAGGAGCAACCACTTTTAGGGACAACGGGATATTGTATTTTGTTAATGAGTAAGGACTTCCAGCGACATTAAAACGTTAATGATAACAAAACCACAACATAAATTATTTTCAAACCTCTAGTTTAAAATAATTAATTGGTTTTAATTTCGGTCAACTAGAAGTTAAAAATAATTTCGGTTTTAATCTTGACATTGTGCGCTTTTATAATTACTAACGTGACGGTATTATCGTGGACATCCACGTTCATATCCGAAATACGTGCGTATGGATGGAAAGATGAATCTAAGTATCTTATAAAGTTTCTTTCAAATATTCCCAAATAAGATTGCCAAAATTACAAGAAAAAATCGGTACTTACGTCATTGTTAAGAATTTCACAACCTAAATTACACTTATTTTTTAAGAAGAATCTACTTCAATAAATCCCTAATAATTCGGTAACATTGTCACTCCAACGCGTTTGTACGATCCTTAGGAGTTTTTAAGTGAGTGTCGAGGACCGAAGGAAGCTAGGACACAGAATAAATTGAAACAGAAGGACAGCTATACTATACAACGAGCGGAAATACACGCATACACAGCCATTATTCACGTACAGCGAGAAAGCACATTCCTTAGTGTCATTTGTTTGACATAGCTACAGATTATCCGTACGTACGCATATATACTCGTATAGGTTTTTAATGGCCTACTAAAAATTGTTTACATTGTTAAAATAACATCTTACTTAAATAAAGGTAATTATTGGGCCAGAAGCACTACACCTACTATAAAATTAATAAATAAGGAGGGAATCCAAAAAAAGCATATTTGATATAACGTGAGGTAATAAGAGTTTCAAAATAACATAATAAACTAAATTAAATAAAATTGGTATTAATCATAAAACATAAAGACAGTTACAAATTAAATATATATTTTTTTTAATAATATCATTGTAAACATCTATTCTGTGGAACTTGACAAATGAGTCAGAGTGCACGTTAACAAACGATCTTAACCCGGCGTGAATGAGGTGAGAAATTGCTACACCAGCTATGAGGTGGGTATGAGATACCCAAAATTTTGGTGTTCAATTTTTGATACTATGGTTGTATAATTAGCATTTATGCTTGAGATATATAAATAATAGTATCCATTCAACAAGATTAGTAAATAAAATACCAGAATTAAGTATAAAAAGCGTTATTTTTATTGGAATAACAAAGTATCTAAATTTTCTTTGAAAAAAATAACAAGTTTAGGTAGTTAACGTCTTTACCCATAAAATCTAACAACATTCTAACTTCTTTGGTAAATTAACATAACAATAGTGTCTTCTAATTATTATTATTATAAAAAATAAAAAATATTATAAATAAAAATTTTCTTCACTTCTCTGAGAAACGTTATCAATTTCTTCTTCGCTCTCGGAGTCACAGGAGCTAGCACTTGAGCAGTTTTCTAATAATTCTCGTAGCCGACGTTCATTTTCTTCATAAGACATTTTGAAAAATATAAAAATAAATCATAAAATACTATAAATAACAGTAAATCAAAAACTTACTGTCAACACAAAAGTGTAACACCGACTACGAGGTCGGGTGTGACGTACCCCAGCCACATGTACGCCCGTGTATCTACCGTCGCCGCCGGCGCAACACTACATTCGATACTGTACCTCGCCCCTAGCACCCTTACCTCCAGCTACTGAAACGACAGGACTCGCATGGCAACAGTAACATTAAATAATCTGCGTTTAAAAACTTCTCGGGTATGACATACCCGACCTCACTCACGCCGGGTTAAATCTGTTTACAGTTTACAGAGCCGAGAAACGACAGAGCTTGCGCTGGCCGAGTACTGTTGTACAGTACCCGGCGATAAATATTGCACATCGACCTATTCGATCCTATCGATTTTATACAAAGAATAAAATTAATTATCAAAAGAAGCAAATCATAATTGTTTAACAGATCCTAATAGATATCGGACTGTTTGTATTTCGTGCGACAGAGATAACGCCGATTGTCTCTTTCCAAAGGTCGATGTGCAATATTTATCGCCGGGTACTGTACGGAGTGGGGCGTGCAAGGGAGTAAAAGGAGCACGAGGGAGTCTAGCAGTGGCCTTACACTCAACCGGCTTAGTAATTGGGGACAATCAATTTTGGCACCTGAGTTTATGGGCTTATGACGTTGCATGGACCCGATCTTCTGTACCTACCTATTCTGTGACGAAGATACGAAGTTAGGATGAGACCAACTTATTACAACAGGTGTTGCTTTACTTTGTAATACTTCGTGTGTAGCTCAAGTGTCTCGGTGATCTCACAGGGCTTGTAGAACACGAAACAGATCTCATTAAGATGTGCTAAGTTGCAACGTATGTTATACAAAGGTAGACAGAAAGAGGAGCTTCATCAGCCCTCTAACAAAGTGTTTGTTGATTTTGAAAGAGCTGCTATACGGTGATCGTATGTCATGGAGACTTGTGGCTTGTTTTACAGATGGGCACCATTTACCAGATTAAAAGGTTTGACAAAATTATTGAAATACGTTACTTGAAACAATAATAATGAGTTATTCCTATCTAATGCATAGTGCATACAGGGACAATCGTCGGTTGGTGCCGCATTTAATAAAAAATCGGTTGTCTGTAAAGTCGGTTTACTGACGATAGTTGAACGTGACAACGTCATAAGAAAATACTGATGGAATAGTTGCATTGCATTTGTTAATATTCGCTTGCACTTCAAGCCGCCATGGAACGCTACAAAGCGAGGCCGCGAGGTAACGCTACATGAGTCATGTTTTTTTCGTGAGTGCAGCCAGCTTCATCGATTTATTAGACGTTGTCACGTCAAAAATCCTAAGAGGCCTCTGCGAGTTGGCTTCGGCCCCTCGCACTGCTTGCAAAGGACTGGGACCCCATGGTCCCGAGATATATAAAAACACAAAAAGTCATAAAAATAATCCTACTAATACCTATTATAAATGTGAAAGTTTGTGAAGATGTGAGAGATGAAGTAACAAACATCCAAATGTTTGTTACGTAATCACGCGTAAGCCGTTGAACAGATTTGGATGAAAATTGGCACATAGATAGACCATTTCCTGGATATAACACATAGGATACTTTTTATCCCGATATTCCTACGGGGTCGAAACTTACGCGGGTGAAACCGCGGCGCGCTGCTAGTAATAACATAATTATTCGGAGATGGTGAAAAAGACGAGCAGTTGTGGCCCAGTGGTAACGGCAGCGACTTAAGGCTCCTTCAAACAGGCGCGACACGACACGCGACACAAAGGCACCGCAAGTCGCGCAGCGAGCGGTGCCATTGTGTCACGCGCGATAATACGCGTGTCGCGCCTGTTTGTAGGAGCCTTTACGTGTTGTTAGTGTTAGGTTCTAACCCCGACAGGCGCTGTACTCTGTGAAAATTATTTTATCACCACTGCTCTCAAAACGGAAAAGGAAAATATCGTAAGGAAAGTAGAAGAATGTTCTGGAAGCAACAATTCGAAGTCATGTGACATTTATCAACCCGCACTGGGCCCGAGTAGTGGTTTACGGCCCACCCCCTCTCACAGATTGGAGGCCTGTGTCCCAGCAGTGGGAAAAGTATACGCTGATTTTGTAAGAAAGACCAGAAGAAAGTGAAGAAGAAGAAAACAGAAGAAATTAAATTTTACTATCCAAAAGTGTTCAAAGCAATCCGAGGGTTGTTTGTTTACTCCCTTTTTTCAGGAATATAAACTTCAGAGTTCTGACGGCCTTTTCAGCTCTGCACTGCAATGGATGGCGGTCCGTGCGACGCCATGTAGCATCTTCCTATCGAGTTAACAGAAATAATCTTTCGTTAACTTATTCCTTTCAACCTCGAAACTGTCTTGTCTAAGTTCACATGCAAGACAAGAAAAAATCAGCTTTCCCTTCGGATTATCCAAGCTTTGTCTCCTGAAATCTGAATAATTAATTGATTAATTCAAATTTTCGGAGGTATATTTTCTTGCTGTCCGCTCCAGCACGGTCATTTGCGGCGACAACAGACCTATGTCCAGCAGTGGACAGCTTTCAGCTGAGATAATGATGATAATATTCTTATGAATCTATTCTATGAATCTTTACTAATAATAAAGATGTAGAGTTTTTTGAAGTGAAAACTTCTTTGGCGGCGTTGTACACTTTTTTTTGT
The DNA here is from genome assembly GCA_927399505.1 of Luperina testacea. Taxonomy (NCBI): domain Eukaryota; kingdom Metazoa; phylum Arthropoda; class Insecta; order Lepidoptera; family Noctuidae; genus Luperina; species Luperina testacea. The sequence continues at coordinate 5,857,416 of OV656768.1, read as the reverse complement.
AATGGGTAAAAAATGTTAAACTCGCGTCAGGACACGTGACCTGACCGAAAATTCGTAAGACGGATGGCCGTAGCCGGTACCGCGCGTGTTTTGTTTATAAGACGATTCACAAAATACACACGTAATTGTTCAAGTTTTCACTTCTGTCGGCACTCCCGGAGTGCCACTGTTTTTTTTATTTGTTTGTTTGAACACGCTAATCTTTGGAACTACCAGTCGTATTTGAAAAAATCTCTTTGTGTTTGATAGCCTAATTCTTGAGAAAGGCTATAGGCTATTTAACATCACGCTGTGACCCTTAGGTGCCGAGCAAAAATGAAAAAATGTCGGAAAGAACGCAAAGAGAAAACGAAGTGATATCGCGGGCAGGTGATGCGATGCGATGGGATGGGTCGGGGAACAAGAAACTTCACGCGGACAAAGTCGCGGGCAGAAGCTAATATATACAATAAACATTAATTATATTATAATTAATCGTCATAAAGTAATTTTAATGCCACATTACGGACGTAATAATTCTAACTAATCGCCTGCTATCACAATTTATTATAATGCCTGGATGATTCCGATTAATTACATTGACAGTATTAATTCGGAGTGGTTATGTGAAATTAATTAATTATTAATTAATATTTATATTTGATTAATACCTACTTACATAATACTAGTTATTGATATTCTCATCAGTTTTTGCGCTGTTGTCAAAATTATGAAGGCTTACCCCGCGTCCTAATCAAAAGCGACCGTCGCGCGAATACGCGATTGTCGTGTTCATATATCTCATTGTTTGTTCGTACCGGAACGTGTGGTCGCGCCGACAGACGGCGTCTTCCGGTATTCCTAACAAAAACACATATGAACGCGGTGATCGCTTGTTCGCGCGATGGTCGCTTTTGATTAGAACGCAGCCTTACACTTTTGGAGAAGTCAGCGGTATTGTCCGAAAGGGTTACCGCTGGCCCGGAACATAAAGGGCTAAGGAAGGAACACGGGTGGGTTTTAGTCAGTAAGAGTCTGACACTCCCTTCCGCTCCACCCAGAGCGGGTGGGATCATTTGATGATTTCCCATTCTGAAAAAAAAAACACTTTTGGGGAACAGTGGTGGCCCAGTGGTAACGGCAGCGACTTACGAGTTGTAGGTCGTAGGTTCGAAAACCCACTGCTCTCAAAAACGGTGAAGGCGGTGATTTCGAGGAAACCGGCATGTCATACAACCAAAAAATTCGAAGACATGTGACATCTACCAACCCGCACTGAGCCCGCGTGGTGGGTTCCGGCCCACTCGTATTTAAAGAGTGGAGCAGGGCCGTCTTTACCCGGGGGTGCTAGGGGTGCGCAGCACCTAGGCGCAAGGTCTTAGGGGGCGCAAGCCGATCAGGTCATTACTAATCACTCATTATAACCGCAACGCTCCAACGCTGTAATCGCACGTCACCGCCTCGAAAAAATCCCTTAGAAAAAATTGGTGGAAATCATCTCAAAAATGGAACACAAAAATTAAGTTAAATTTATTTTTGTTGGCAAGGGGGACGCAAGCTGATTTTCGCACCCCGGCGCCCAATATGGTTAAGACGGCCCTGGAGTGGAGGCCTATGTCCCAGCACTGGAAACATAAGTTGGTTATGCTATGCTTAAACTTACACGTTTGGGAAGAGAAAACTGTTCTACCAAACCGAAATATTATTTATTTATTTAATACTTCAAGCTCATAAATGTACAGAGGCGGACTTAATGCCATAGGCATTTTCTACCAGTCAACCTTTGGGTGATGCAGAGACAAACAGTGGTAGGTGCAATCAGACCATTGTGGAATAAATATTTTAAATATAAAGATAGACATAAACCTATTAAAACTGAATATAATATATACCTAATTAAATATAAATATATTACAAATAAATATACATAAATACATAAATAAACTTAATAAAAAGAAATAAGACATACAATGAGAAAATATTACCGTTGTGATGATACTGCCAGCTTCTTGCGAATATGCTCGCGAACCTTATCCTTAATATTACCCATACTGCAAACAGGATCCTGGCACGGTCGCCATGTATTGTGAGGCGAGTGGAATGAAAGACGAGTTGAGATACACTGAATATATTTACGATAAACATGATTAATATACGCGATAGTGGACACATACTACATCATTATGCAGACGTTTTGAATTCACACAATAAACCAACCGGGTTTATTTTAATATAAACCAGTCACGTTCAAGTGCCAGGCAAAAGCACCGTGCTTTATATTAATTTTGCATTTCAGTTTTGCGTGACCCATTGACATATATATTTCTAAGTGACCACTCAATTACTTATTACCAATAAAATATTTCATGCAACTACAAATTATTATCACATATTTTACAATAAACCTTTTCAGTTGAAAGCCAATTAAATGAAAGGTAATTAAATATAGCTAATTGTTCGCAAAATAAATGTAAACCTAAATAAATGTTTCGTTAACAAATATTGAGGTTACTTAGAATGTCAGCGGCGAGTGACATTGCTTATAATGTTTAATTTTTAGACGGCTGTCACACATTTTATTTGAATCTGTGGTCTCGAAACAAAATGGCGGCGACCACAATTATATGTTTAGTATATTAAATGTTTTAGATTCATTTGAAAAGGTGCAGCTTTTATTTGAACTTAATTGGCTTTTTGTGAGTTTTTTTTTAATTAGGTAATAAAAATACAAAAAAATATTAGCTTAGGTAATATAGGTACCTACAATGTAACAAGAGCTTTCTGGCGCGTGGCCAAAATCATACTGATGCCGCCATCTTGTTTTGTCAATACCATTTCTCTGATAATTTTAAAATTTACTATTTCTGTGGTAATTTAAAAACAACGCCCTCCAGTCAATGAATGTCATTTAAGCGATCCTTGTAGCACTCTTGAATAAATATTTGTGGTATTCGGGGTTTAAAGTTATTTTTTAAGTTATTATTATTATTACGCTACTGTTTGTTGTCCCTACATAAATAAATAAGACTAGTATTCAATAAAAGTCCCGCAAAAACCAGAAAAATATTCACCAGTAAGTAGGTATTTAATATATATTTGTATTACTACTGCAATTACACAGATAGTATTGTAAATTGTACACAGAAAATAAATAATAGGTAAATAACGCAAATTGAATGTAAACTTGCCATTGCCAAAATAATTACTTCGTTTTCGCGTTGCAATAATACAAAATGAGTTTTGTGGTTTGCAAATAATCAGATATTTGTTTAACAGTAATTAATATAATGGTCACTATTAAGCTATCTCGGCCCCCATCTAGATTTGCGGGACAGTACGTAATAGTGTAAGTATTCCAGTGGTTCAATGATTTTGACATTTGCAGCACATGCGCCATTATCCCAATGTTTCGAAAAAGAACGGTACTACATATCGACATAACTGCTCATTTGCCTTGCAGCCCTGAAAGAGGAACGCAAAAAAGGTTTAATTTCTCCTGTTGTAATTATCGCGCGTACTGGCCGCAAACATTAGCAAATGCTATTAAAAATTAAAAAGAAAGTTATGGAATGTTGTTTTTTCGAATTTCATCGGTTTATGTAATTATTGCTTACTAATGCGTTCTTTATACAAATTCCATTTTGTAATTTGATCAGATGAAAAATATCTGGCTCAAATAAGCTTTTATTTCACTAAATGTTCACAAAGACTTGAAGAAAAAAAGTACTCACATCACTACTTGCGTGCTTAAACCAGCTTTCAAAACTATACCATCAAGAACTATCGGGCCTCTGTTAATGCTACAATTCTGAAAACTTCTCAATTGATGCCCCACTTCAAAGAATCGTGGATTCCGAACTTTTACCGAGTTTAGGCTGTATTTTAGAATGTAACTACGCTTTTTGGTGAAGTTTGAAGTTTATTTTGAATTTCGTTGTCTGTTTTCAGTTGCAGATTGACGTTGATTTTATTACCGGTACTGATTTTGAGGGTAGAGTAACTAGTAAACCGTACCCTCCACCTCCATCAGTCCGCCACATAACGGCCGCAGTGAAGGGTGCCGTGAATATGATGTTTTGCGACGGACGGAAAAGGCTCCCTTTAGATCTACGAAATCCTAACAAGCACAACTTTTATAATAATTGTTTTTTTGAAATCACCACAAAATCAAAATATTGACATTTGCGTTGCGTGTATACAACGTGTTTTTTTTATATCCCATAACTCTAGGGGGTCATTGTACTCATCATTGTAAAAAACTTTTACTATGGGATCAAACCTGAAATCACGAAAAAAAAATCAGCTGTTCCCTACATTTATGTTCGCATAACTCGTCAAAACATAGGGAACGGCAGATTTTTTTTTCGCGATTTCATGTTTGGTCCCTTAGTAAAAGTTGTTCAAAATGATGAGTACAATGACCCCATAGAGTTATGGGATATCAAAAAAAACACGTTGTATAATTAATAATATTTTTGTATTTAATATTGAATAATGTAAGTGAATTGAATTTAAAGATGTTTTCTGATGTGGGTTATGACTTATGTGGCATCTGAAATAAATGAAATTATTATTATTATAAATAGTAAACATTAAATTTGTCCGAATAAACCAAAATTGTTTTCATTACCGGCGACGGACGGGAAAGACACTTTTATAATAATTGTTATTTGAAATCACCACAAAACCAAAATATTAACATTTGCGTTGCGTCTATATAAATAGCAAACATTAAATTTGTCCGAAAAACATTCAATTCGTCCGAATAAACAAAAATTGTTTTCATTGCAAATGTTTACAATAACCGCCGCACAACAAATTATTATTTGCCTTCGTCATTTTAACAGTAGGTACTTACCTGTTGGACATACATACAGCAATTCACGCCTTCTTCCCACAAGGGTAGGCAGAAACTACCAAACGCCACCTGCCATGCCACGCTGTATCCTTACATACTAAATTTAAATCTACCTTAAAAAAATATTATATTACTGGTGACAGAGCGTTTATACTGAAAGTGGGCAACGTCGCAAATAGCTGTCAAATATTTCGCTGTTTAGATTAATTTGTCAATATTACTGTATGAAAATAAGAAATATGGCTAACTAATGAACTAGAATATTGATTATGAAATGCAATAATTAATATCGTAACACCGAATATTTAGCTTTAGATGTAAAAAAAGTATTTGGAAACTTTACAAATGCCTTTTTTACACCTAAAACGGTTACAACATCAAATTCAGTGTTTTAATTGCAATTCATTATTAATATTCTAGTTCATTAGTTAGCCATATTTCTTATTTTCACACAGTAATATTGACAAATTAATCAAAACAGGGAAATATTTGACAGCTGTTTGCGACGTTGCCCACTTTCTGTATACGCGCTCTTAAGTTTTTAAATATTTTTATATAATGTGTTGTGAGCGAGCTTGCTTCCTCCACTTTGTCACATAAACCTTCAAAGGTTTTTAGACAAGTGTATGCTTGTTTATTAATTAGTGTAATTTAATTGTATTGAAAAATAAACGAAAAAAAAAACTCCTTTTGCATTGTTTACGTTTAAATTTTCGTTATACAAAACGCTCAAAATGTAGTCGCTGACTCATCTTCCGACAAAGAAATGTCAAAAAATTGTCGAAAATTTAGGAAAATTACAGGTATTTTTGACAGATTGACACTGAGTTCAGACTGTGAACGCTATTATGTAAAATTATGAGAATTGCCCCTCTGATCGAACGTCGGTTGCGAATAATACGCACCTGGATATATAAAGAACATCACCATTATGTCCTTTTGGGTGTAACATCATCATTATGTCCTTTTAGGGCGTTCCCTCCCAGCGTTTCCACTCACATCTGTCTTGTAAATACCTTTTGTTAGTCGCCTTCCTTAATTGCAATGTATTAAAACATCATTAACACATTTGAAAAAGCATTACCACCCGAATAAAAAAGCACATAAATTATTATAAATCAAGCACTACAAGAGCAGTGGTGGCACAGTGGTGGTGAGTGGTCGTGGATTCGTACCCAGGCAGTCACTTTGTGCAAAATTTCAGCTCAATCGGATACCAACAAATGATCGAACAATGGTTTGCAAATTTTGAACGGACAACCTACATATATATCTACATACATACATACGAACAATGCAAGCTAAATAAAAGCTTGTAATAAAAAGGTTTCCATGAAAAAATATTTAACATTTAAAAATATTCTTTACGAAAGCTCTCAAGCCCAACAGGGTGAAGGCGTGCCCATGAATAATTATTTGACCCTCTCCAATTAAAAAGTGCCGAGTGGGTACAGGTATTTAGCACTTCACAAACGTTGTTATGTATTTGTGAGTCCATTTAGCAAAAATAAAAAAGGGCTAAGGTTACGCTGTATAATTATGTATGTGTCCCAGACCCAGACGATAGTTTGAATAATTGAATATATAAAGTAAAAAAATCGACTGTTTCATACATTTTGGTCAAGTAGATATTGAACTTTTGTATTAAACAGCTGATTTTTTTTCGTGATTTCAGAGTTGGTCCTGTAGCGGTATCTACAACGCCACATGCGAACAACACGGCATACTGACGTCACGCAAAATCCTGCATCTCGCAAGCAGAGTTTACCGCGCAACTAGGATTGATACAACGGCCCGACATGAATCATCGGGCAGTTGCCCGCCAAACACAACACCCGTCTGGTCGGAGGATCCTCCTCCTCCCTTTTCTATAGAGTATGAGTGAACTTTACACCCTTGTTCCTCATACCTCTAAGTTCCATAGAGAAAGTTGCTCAGTTCGATGGTCTAAAACACCTCTTATAGTTTTGTGGGTTAATTTTGAAACACCTTACATAATAAGTTTTTAATTTAATATGATGAGAAATGTGTATGTAGCTAGTTTTACTGCTAATGGTGGTTTAAGTATTAAACAAGTATTTTATAATATTCGTGACCGTGCAATAAAATAATAATTAAATACACATTAACAAAATCAAAGGCAGAAGACTATTTATACGTATATTGTAAAAAGAAAAAAACGAAAGAATTTTTTTTTGTTTTTTTGTACGTTCTATGGCATTTGCTACGCTTTCGTAGCTGTTTGTAACAACGGCGGCGGCGCCGGCGTAGCAAATGCTACGAAATACGAGCAGCTCGTCATTTCTGTCAAAAGGCTGATACGTTTTGTTGGCTTTATAAAAGAGGCATGTGCGCGCCACAGCAGCCTCCACTTTTGGTTTCAAATCAACGACTGGTAGTAAGGTAGTAAGTTCACGATATGAGTGTAGAAAAAACTTACATATTTCGGACGCCTTTGGAACACAAGATAACACGATACAAACTTTTAAAAGAGTTATATGATCTCTAGCATGATACAGTAGGTATCTTTATCTCACGAAGCGACGCGCGCTTCAATTTCACTCAGAGCTCCTGCGCTTACACATACAACCACAGTATGTTCGTACACTTGGTAACCACAAGTAAAGCGCGCGTCGCTTCGTGAGATGAAGATACTATACTTTGGTATACCATGGTTGTTAACGTATTTGCAAGATTTCATTTTGTTTTGTTAAATGAAATTATTTTAAAGAAAGGGTTATTTCTTTAAAATATTTTCATTTAACACGCTAAAATGCTGAATAAAATCAGTTCACTGGCCCGTGAAGCTAAACACCTAAATCTTTTAGACAAAAAGTAAAAACATTTGAAAGAACAAACTTTTTGAATTGAAATCAGAAAACATAATCCTAAACAAACGTTTGATGTTTAATCAAAAAAGAAGTCAAGCTAAGTTCCTTTCCTGAAGAAAATAAAAAAAAGCTCGAGAAATTTCTAAATAAGTTGTTTTTTCAATAAAGAGTTAATAATTCGAAGACTAAATTCAATCGTATATTTTGGTATTCCTTTGTGTGTGCATATCTAACGAGCCATCTCTTTCCGTGATATATAAAGGGTAGTCAAATGGCTGACGCATTCTCGAAAGAAGAATTCAATGAATTCGAGCGTTTATTAAAATATTCCACAACTCTGCAGCGATAAAATTGCATGATGTTTCAGATATTGGTACCTACATTCTACAACCTGTGTTACCTACAACCTCTGTGAGCAGTGGTGGCCAAGTGGTAACAGCCGCGACTTTCGAGTTGTAGGTCGTAGGTTCGAACCCAGACAGGCGCTTTACTGTGTGTAAATTATTTCATCACCACTGCTCACAAAACGGTGAAGAAAAACATCGTGAGGAAACCGGCATGTCCTAGAACTAAAAATTCGAAGACATGTGACATCTACCAACCCGCACTGGGCCCGCGTGGTGGATTACGGCCCACTCCCTCTCACCGAGAGGAGGCCTGTGTCCCAGCAGTGGGAACATTATAGGCTGATGATGATGATGATGATGATTCTACAACATAACATCCTCTTAGGCAAAATTGTACCTAATTATATAGTATACCCACATTTCACCAGTTATCTTTCAGTCCCTTGTAATACCCCGGGGGTGAACCTATCAACAAAATCAAAATTAAAATATTTCATTTCACATAAACATACACGGGCACTTATGAACCGTCAGAAGTTAGGTAAACGGTTCCAATTGGTCATTTCCTATGGAGAAGAGACTGCAAAAAACTACACGGTTACTCTTTTAAAATATTTGACTTTTTTTACAATGTTTTCCAATTACAGTAGGTATGGTTGCAAGCAGATACAGAGAATTGGACGCAAGTGGCCTCCTTCTGTGAGACCATGATGGTCAAGAAGGAGGCTGCCGAGCGGGATTGGGAGAGGGCTGATCCTTCTCGGAGAAAGAGGATTCAGGGAGGCAATCGCCTCGGTGCCTATCACGCCGGAACCCCGCCTGCATCATTTAAGGCAGGCGGGGATATGGGGTGGTCGATTAGAGTGGGGACTCAGGGTCATGTGCTGCCTTGCACAATTGCACGGCTAGGTTTTGGGGAGACCCCTTTACAGTCTCCCCAGAGATGTGCCCTAACAAGCGTTGCACAGAGGGGAGTCCGGATTGGTCTTTTGAGAGGTAACGGTGCCCCTACCATAGTGCAGATAGTGACCATCGGGGTGGTTTTAGTGAAGTAAAAACCGGCCAAGAGCGTGTCGGGCCACGCTCAGTGTAGGGTTCCGTAGTTTCCCGTCCGTCACAAAAAGTGTTCCCACTTATGAGTTTAAAAGTGGGTATCCATTATGTTCGCGTAACAATCGTAGTCGATCATAGATCTTAAAATATGCTTGCATATACGATTATACTACAAACTTAGTCCAGAAATTATTTTGTACAACTTTTTGTCTTTTTTGTACAAAAACTGTTGTTTCCATCAAGTTCAAAATAATTTTCCTAGAAAGTCCTTATAAAGTTCTACTTTTCAGATTTTTTTCATATTTTCTAAACTTATGGTTCAAAAGTTAGAGCGGGGGGACATTGTTTTTTACTTTTGGAGCGATTACTTCCGAAATTATTGACATTATCAAAAAATGATTTTAGTAAACCCCTATTCATTTTTAAATACCTTTCCAACAATATAGGTATTACACGTTGGGGTTGAAATTAAAAAAAAAAAACACTTCCCACTTTACATATAGGGGGCTACCCTAATAAAACATTTTTTTCCAATTTTTATTTTACCACTTTATCGGCGTGATTGATATACATATTGGTACCAAATTTCAGCTTTCTAGAGCTAACGGTCACAGAGATTAAGCGAGGACGGACAGACGGACAGACAGACATGGCGAAACTATAAGGGTTCCTAGTTGACTACGGAACCCTGAAAACCCACACTCTCTGGTTTTATCTCCAAAGCCCAGGCGCCTTTGGAGGTTTCCACAAGAAAACAAAAAAAAGTTATGGGAGGATAGCGTAGGCCTGTCAACAAGTATCAGGTTTTAATAGAATAAAAAATGGTCTACAGATTTAAAGTCTACAAGGCCTACAAAGTCCTAATATGAGGATATTTACAAAATATAAAAGAATCTACCAAAAGGATAAACAAAAACTAAAACATAAAAACCTATTAAAACCAAACGGTAAGGTTGCCATTACAACCACTAACAATTGAAATAATTGGGCATCACTAACAATTGAAATAATTGGGCCCAATTATTTCAAACAGTTGAAATAATTGGGCACAAATCCAGACTCCTGGGTGAGAAATTCCATATCGAAAAACCCAATAACGCTTAGGCCGACCCAGGGCCAATTGGAATAATAATAAGTATGCAGCAATAGTGGCAGAAGGTACTTTGCTTGCTGCGATGGCCGATGGGGCTGAAAGGTTCTGGAGTGGCGACCGCGTACCGAAAGACGTAGCGTTGGAAGGCCTCCCACAAGGTGGACTGATAACCTTGTGAAGGCCGCAAGAATCCACTGAATACGAAAAGCACAGACCTAGTCGAAGTGGCGGTGCTTGGGGGAGTCCAATGTCTAGCAGTGGACTTCTTTCAGCTGAAATTACGATGCTTGACTTGGCGGGGGCACTGCCGTGCCCCCAGATTATAGTGACGAAATACACTACTTGCAGATTTAAGCGACGCGACTTTATGTTTTTCATTTATGATTGCCGTGTAAAAGTGTTTGTGCAAACCTACTTACAAAAATAAAATCATTTATCATTTATCACTTTCAATATCATTCGCCTTTCGCAGCAATAAATAATTCACGCACACTCGTAAACACTACTTCAAGATAAAAAGAATATATATCCATCGAAAACTATTAGACTCACTACTCTTGAACCAACGAATATCCACTATCCGTTTTATATCCTCTCTATATAAATATCCCAAGAAGCAACATAAAGTTTATACCCAGTAAACGCTAGACTATCGTTATTTCGTCACTATTTCGTCGCTTCGGTTTTATTGCAAGTTATATGTAGATAAGTGTATATTTTTTTTCAATAAAAGACGGCAGTATAGGCTATGCTGATGGTATTGAAGTAAATGAATATTGATATAATTCGAATATAGAATGTCTTAAACAAACTGTTTTATTTTTGTGGAGTTTGTTGTGGAAACTCATCTTTTGAGACACTAAAACTAAATGTAGGTAGCTTCTTCATGTTTTTCTGGAATTAATTTAAGTTGCGCCATGTCGGTAGTATTTCAGCGAAAAAATATGAATGGGCTGTGGAAACTACCCCTATGGCAAACCATAGAATAACACCCACACACAGAGTGCTTGGCCAGACTGGCAGCGCGGGGCGGGGACCAGCGCGGGTGCGGAAACACGCGCGATCTGCCTGTCTGCAGTCGAGCGCGGCTGCGGTCTGAGTGTTGCCGAGTCTAGAGTTTGTCAAAATATAATATGGATGAAGAAGAATTATTTTTACTAGAAAAAAGCTCGAACTAGTTTGAGAACCCCGGTCGCAGCGCGGGCCGCACTCTCCACCCACTGCGGCCATTTGTATGAACGAGTATAAATGGCGTGAGTTACCGCGCGCTCCCCACGCCGAGCAGCCCGCGCCGCTTATCACGCCCACGTGCCCGCTATGGACACTCAAATGAAGTTCTTATGTTTGAGACCGCCCCGCACCCGCGCTGCCAGTCTGGCCAAGCAGATACAATGTGTGATGTATACAAACATCTATGTGGATTCCGAGATGAAGACATGCTTTCAACACCCCCTCTTTTGCTGAGTGGCTAATCTATTCATCATCATCATCATTTTAACCGAAAGATGTCCACTGCAGGTCGAAGGCGTCCCCCAAGCGTCGTCGATGACGCTCGATTCCTGCGGCCTTAACAAAGTCTTCGCAACTTCTTGTTGAAAGCCTTCAAACACTACGCCTTCCGGTACGGATTTGCTTCTCTAGAATCTTTCGGCCCCATCGGCCATCTGTTCTGCAAGCAATATGTGCTACTAATCTAATCTATATATCACATCACACTAATGTTATAAAGGCGAAAGTTTGTGAGTGTGTTTGTATGTTTGTTACTTTTTCACACAAAAACTGCTGAACAGATTTGGATAAAATTTGGTACACAGATAGTTTATAACCAGGATTAACACATAGGATACTTTGTATCCCGATATACCCACGAAATTGAAACTTATGCGGGTGACACCGCGGGCGCTGCTATTATAAATTCAAGTCGCTTTTCGTGTCTGTCTGTGTGACCGCGTTGTTCTTCTAAACATCGCAACGGATTTTGACGCGATTTTCACCATATTTTAGATAATTTATTCCGGAAGGTAAATGTGCATAAAATATTAATATTAAACTTATTTATAATAAAGGAATTTTGATGTTTTGTCAAGTCGTTAAAACAGTGCAAACCAGGAGCAGGTATTATATAAATTATAGGTCATATTTTTAGTCACACCAGTCTCGAATTATGTCAGTCATTCAAATCTGAGATTTAAAAGTTTTAAATGCTACTTTGCTTTAACTGTGTTCACAATGCGGCGGTCTGCGCAATGAAACTGAATGACGACATGCACCTAGGAAAATAGATCCATATTTTATCTTAAGCTAGTAACTGATCTTTTCAGGAGATATATATTCCGAATCTGACTTCAAATGAAAGTATAAGTACTATCTTTTAGGTATATATACAGGGTTATTGGTAAAACATTAACAACCTCTTAAGAGGTCATTGTACTCATCATTATGAACAACTTTTACTACGGGACCAAACCAAAAAATCAGTTGTTCCATACATTTTGACGACGAACATAAACGTAGGGAACAGCTGATTTTTCTTTCGCGATTTCAGGTAAACCCATTCCCAAAGCGTAGGTACCTATGGAGAAGAACGGGCAAGAAACTCCATGGACACTATTTTTAATTTTTTTTTTCAAAAATATTCTATACATCATTAATGTTGAATATGTGAGAACGATGTAAAAAAGACGTTCGCCTTAAAAGCGCCCAGAGTACAGCAAATAATAAGAAAACAACAATCCAAAAATAAAATAATTAAAAATAAGTCGAGGCAGCTAAGTGATGACCAGCCCCAACTGACGGCGCCTGTTCACAAACATGACGCATAGATCAGTACCATCGGTCCATAAAACAGGCAATTTCCTTATAATGCACTTATGACTATTCGACACTTAACTTTTGCACCACGTTTGATTTTCAACTCCCGCCGCTAAGCCAAGCGTTGAAAATCAAAAAGTGCGCTTATGTTTAGATATTACATGCTAGTATTAGGGAAAACATCATTAATGATTATTTTCTGTTTAACTTAAAACATACCAAAAACACACGAGGTATCAAGGGAAACTAAATTACTTCAGTTACAATAAAACTGCTCAGAACATTCCAGAACAAAACGGAGGCATTTTCCCGTTTCTATCTTTAGCCTGCTGCAGTAATGTTATCTATATCCGGAGTTAATTACTCCTCTGGGACTAAGACAAATGTCTAGACACAGACACAGGCTAGGATAGGAATATAAAAGCCTGCAAAATGAGTGTCGAATCGTGCAGAGTGCCGCAGTCTAGTTATGTCCTGGTCATGATCATGATCTCAGCCGAAAGATGTCCACTGCTGGTCATAGATCTCCCCGTAGTATCATCATAAAATCCAGCTTAAAGTTATTTTGCAGTGTTCTATATTTACCCGACTGTGCGAGTTAATTGACATTTTTCCACTTCGGTTTTGACTTAACATCCAAGTGATCCAAATGTTTGATTTGCTGTAACGTTTTTAATGACTTTACCTTTGACTTATCATAAAAAATAATCAAGTCATGCCTGAGGAGTACCTGATTATTATTTTTTATTTTAAATCACAATATGGCATCACAGCTGAAGTGAAAAAATTTCAACTAACTTTTGAAGGTCAAGGTTGGGTGATCCTTTGTGTCGCTCTAGAGACCAAACGCGAGGGCCAATTTTGATGGTTCTTACGTCAATCGATTTGTCTTAATCTTGTGAGTATCACTAATGTATGTTACTGATTAGCACACAAATGCGAGCGGCTCATCTGATAGTGGTTAACGTTACTTATGAATATCTGCGAAACCAGACGTATAGAAAAATGCTCTGTACCTACATCCTGCAGACAAAGTAAAATTTTGAATGTCGTATATGTTTCAACAAAGCTGTGTTTTAAAGAATTGAAAATCGAATCGAAGTTATTTAGAATAGAATGCTTATTGCTTATGCGCTATTTAAATCAGAGATAAATCTAATTCGGTATTTAAACCAACCAGTAAAGGTTCATTGCTATTGGCCGAACGCTTGGGCACAGCCATAAACCAACTCCTTAATACCAGGAAGCAAATCGAACTGGCAACTCAGACTTCAAGAAAGTCGTAACATTTGAATTGTAGGCGAACATAAATAAGAATTCTACTACGATTTGAATTTTTATTTTTCGAATTTCGATGGAACGCTATGTTGGCAGTTTTAAAAATCGTCTGAATCGTGTTTTACACCTTCCAATCTATTGTTATGGGTTTCTTTCTACATTGACTTATACATATAATACTTACTTTTGAAATCATTGGGTTTCTATATTTTGATATATATATTAAATTAATACTAGCTGACCCGGCGAACTTTATACCGCCTCAGAATCAATAAATACAAAATGTATGTGAAAATGAATTATCTTCATTATATTTTTTTCTTGAATTTCTCCCTAGTTTTAATTAGTTATTCTGCTATTCGGGGCGGAGTCAAATCCAAAAAATCAAAGATTATAAAAATCGGTCCAGCAGTTCTTATGTTATAAATCGTGTAACTAACCCGACTTTGTTTTATTTCATTGTCATCATTTCAGTCGAAAGATGTCCACTGCTGGACATAGGCCTCCCCCAAGCACCTCGCTTCGACCGGTTCGGTCGAAGTCGGTTCGGTTCGGTTGTTTTATTTACATAAATACTCGTATATTATGTAGATTATACATTAAGGGTAACTAGATGATAATATTTCGTACGCACTCCTTACATATACATAAAGCAGTCATTATCTAGCATGATCGTGTTTCACTTCATGGTGACAGCGAAAATTACGAATTCCGCTTTCGTAAGTAATAATTAGACGAAAACAAAGTGGTGTTAAGCCTTTTGTACACACACGTTTTTAAATACACGTCTATACACCGTTTATAGGTACAGTGCGTGCCACGTAAGAAGAGACTTGACACACCACGTGGTCTGACATGCGCAGAACACGATTTTGGGTATCTTTAGCGGTATGAGGTCTGAGTGCGGGACGGGACCGGACGTCATTATAGGGGCGGCGGAAAGAGGCGGGGTCAAGTCTCTTCTTACGTGGCACGCACTGTACATTCGTCAGTGTTGTATGGAGCACTATGGAAGCTTGTTGATGAACACATTTTTCTATGGCGCGGTTTATACGCCGTGTGTAGGCACGGTCGTCAATATTTTAAGGCTCCTACAAACAGGCGCGACACGCGATATAATCGCGTGCGACACATGAGCACCGATCGTTGCGCGACTTCCGATGCCTTTGTGCCGCGTGTCGTGTCGCGCCTGTATGAAGGAGCCTTTATGGATCACTAAGGAAGCTTGTTGACACACGTTTTTTCTATGGCGCGATTTTGTATAAAAAGGGCCTTAGTGTGTTTTGGTGTTAGACAGTACGTGTATTGGACATGGAACACGCAAGACCTCCGGCCGAATTAGTTTTAGAAGGTGGCCCGGCAAATCGAGCTGACGCGTGGTGAACGTGGCTCGAGCAATTTAATGTTTTTCTTAAGGCTTCAGGAGAGTACAAAGAAGACAAGGATGTACAAGCCAGTTTTCTTATCAATTTAATAGGCGCTGGATGGATACGACATTCTTTTTGTTGTTCTTCAAAATAAGCCCACGTTCGCACGGACGTATAAATATCGGGGCAGGATTTTATCGCGCAATGGATTTTCTAGCGTTAAGAATCGATCGGAACGCATCCCAGTGCGTCAAAAAATCAATGTTGGATTTTCAACGCGAAAAAAATTGAAAATAAATTAACATTCCGTTACTCCGAAATCAATCCATAAATAAATAAAACACGACGACGAACGAATAACGAATTAAGACTAAGAGTCATCATAGAACCTATAACTTACGAGCGCAAAAATATTAAAACCTCTTTTACCCGTAAAAGGTTGCGTAAATTTTACTATCGGCGCATACTTGACGTGTTTCGGCTCGAACGAAATTATCCAGCGTCCGGGATAAGGTCGATTTACATCGGGCCGGGGAAACCAATTTATTTTATTTATTTGTTACGTTAAATAATTAATAAGATCACTTTGATAAAAGAGTACAGAAAATTAATTTTGAAATTGTTAACGTAAATCAAAAACCGGGTATAATTTGAATCTTGATCAATCAAATCAAATCAAAATCGTTTGTTTGCATAAAATGTGGCAGGTGCTAAGAATGCTTAATTTACTTTAAGGGACTAGAAGAGCCCCTTAAAGTAAATTAAACACCGATAAGACTTATTTAAAATATTGTTAGAACAACGTTAAGGCTCCTTCAAACAGGCGCGACACGCGATAAAATCGCGCGCGTCACAAAGGCACCGCAAGTCGAGCAACGAGCGGTGCCTTTGTGTCGCGCGCGATTATATCGAAAGAAAAGAAAGAGAAAGAAAATTTGTTTATTCTGCACAAACAAAAACGCACATTGCAAATAAAAATTAAAAATGATATCGCGGATCGCGACTGTTTGTAGGAGCCTTTACATATTCCAATCTAAGCCAGCACTAACTAATCTAAACAAAAATACTTAATCAAAATAATATCTACGTAATAATAAATAATCTAAACAAAAACACTTGCTTGAATGTTCGAATAGAACCCGCGCTAAATTATAGCCAATCTGCACTATAAAATATAAGGTATGACTACATAGATAGCCTCTACAGTACAATGCGTGCCACGAAAGATGAGACTTGACCCCGCCTCCCCCGCTCTTTCCGCCGCCCCTGTGACGTCCGGTCCCGTCCCGCACTCAGACCTCATACCGCTAAAGATACCTAAAATCGTGTTCTGCGCAAGTCAAACCACGTGGTGTGTCAAGTCTCATCTTTCGTGGCACGCATTGTACTCAAATTCATTAGCGACCTATTGTCAACGATTGTAGTTGCCTCCATCGTCGATGCCTGTCACTCGTGTGTATGCACACGTACAAGTGACATTGAACCGTAGGATGGTAAAGCAATAACGAGGTCGAGTATACTTACCTAAAATGCAAAACTGGGCAGTCATATCCTTGTTTGCATGATGCGCCTTTATAGTATTTTACTCAGTCCATTTAAACTTATGGCACACTGAGTTTATAATTCCAACAATTCGCTGGAGATTTTAGACAAATATTACCAGTGATGTGGCACACTCATTTATTCACACTCTAAGCAATACATTCATTTCCGAGCATTCCAGGAAAACAACACCAAGTTTAAAGCTCACCGAGTTAATTAAGAATGGTTTAAAATCTTTTTACGACAGCATCTGTACGTGATGCTACAAAACGAAATTGTGTTTAAAAACTGGCAGTTGAAACAGTAATATCTGTAGCGGAATTTATTTATAAAACGAAAAAAAGACATATTTTAAAAACATTTACACTAATAATTCCTAAGTTCCCATATATGAATTTCATATCTGCAGAAAGAATTCAATATTTACTTATAAAATATTTATTATGAAATTCTGGCCTCATACAAGAATGCGTGATGTGTGAATCGACCTTATTCTCGTCGTTGGTACTAGTTAAGGCGAAGTTACAGACTTTATGACGCATATTTTTATAAACGCACCTGACTTATTTTATTGACGAAGTTGAAAAGCTTGTAAACTGTTCGAGGTATTAATACTGTATACTGATACTTTACTGTAGGTACCTACATAGTACATACGTTTATTTTTTATTACGATACTCGAGTTCACGCTGTATAATTTCGTACAGCGCCATCTATATATAGATGTGCGCCATCTATCTATACATGGCGCTGTACTGAATAAAAGACTGTAATCGGCCACTGTGACACTCGCCCTTAGGAGGGTGTCAGCAGATAGGTAGGTAGGGGTTCGAAATAAGAAGCGAGGTAGGTTTCACTTGTCATTTACTCTCCTAAACTTCCGTGGCCGTCTCACGTCTCAATTACAGAGGTTAAAGGTGGTAGGGTACACTGGCCTGAACCGACTCCCAGGATGATGGTCCTGCCTCTGGTGTCAGCCCGCCACCAACGGCTCCAATTCTAGGTTCTGTTCCGTCGTCACACTTAGCGTAGGGTAGGTAGGTTTTACCCTGCAGCAGGGGATCTTCCGCCAAGCGTCCTTGGGGACCACAACACGGCGCAAGGTTGATGGGTAGACTAGAAATCCTGGAAATCCAGACAGAAATGGAAGCGTAAGCACTTATTTTCTTATATATTTCACAGTGCACTGCTGCAATGTGAAATCTTAAATATTTCTTCTCAAGGTACTCCTTGTGAAGAAATATTTAAGATTTCACAAATAATAAATAGGTATAGAATACTTTCTATATTTATTATTTTCACTGAGAGAAACAGTAGTGTAGGTAAAAATGCTAGCAGCCATTGCTTAATATAGTTAGTAATATTTTAAGCCCTAAAAGATATTTTTGCATTGTTAGACTAGAACAGCAGATGCTTTATGACTATAAAAAGTATAATTATATTGCTAAAATATTAATAACTGACTTCCTCAAGAATTGGGCTATCAAATGCAAAAATATTTTTTCAAATCCGACTGTTTGTTCCAGAGATTAGCGCGTTCGAACAAACAAACACAAAAACAAACAAATTCTTCAGCGTTATTATTAAAACTAGCTGCGCCCCGCGGATTCACCCGCATAAGTGTCCATCGCGTGAGAATATTGAAATAAAAAGTAGCCTATATGTTAATCCAGGGTGTCAGCAACCTCCGTACAAAGTTTTATCAAAATTGGTCCATCCGTTTGAGCGTGAAGAAGTAACAAACATATAAACACATACACACACACACACTCACAAACTTTCGCGTTTATAATATCAGTGTCATAGATAATTATTCGATTCCAATTACCTTCAAAAATCTACACCATAAATTTAACACAAAAACAAATACAATAAAATCATTAGGAAAACAACTTATTCAATTGAACCTTCTAATATATTAGGTACTAACTGTCCAATTTTTTTGTTTCGTAGATTCCCCCTGGGTAAGCGCGGTGGGAAGTTAGTGAATTGAATTTTACGATATTGTGCCCAAACTCCCTTCCGTCCTCGTGTAGAGTCATTTAAAATTAGTCCCTATGGCAACGGGTTTGTTTCCAAAACAAAAGTTCTTTAGTCCGTACGGGTATATCTCTCGCCGTATTTGGTTGCAACTTGTCTTTGTTAAAATTTTGTGGTCGTGAACTTAAATACTGAACCTTGGCGAAATTGGTCTATATTTTTTTTAAATGAAAGTTATGTAATGTAGACAGGGAAGAATATCGCAAAAATTACATTTAATGATAAGTGGAGAGCGTGGGCAAGACCATTGCTCAGAAGTGGGATAAAATAGGTTGAGAAAAAAAACGAGAGAACTCGGCTAAGAAGAAAGAAACCATCTTAATATCTAATAGTTAATAAGAAAGGAAGAAGCTAATAAAAAAATCGCGTTTCAACCAGGATGGGCCATAATGGTAAAATAACAAGTAAAGCTACGTCCCGTTCATCGGAATCCTGAATTAAGAATGGAATTAATCAGTTACTGAGCCGAGTACTGCCGCTGCGAGATCCAGCGATCAACTCATTAATAATAGCAGAAAATAACTTGGCTCTTAATTACACGAAAATATTTTGAGTATTTATACTGATCGCCTCATGAATATGAAGATGCATAGCTTACAGAATAAAGATATTGATGTTTTTGATGGTACGTTAGGATTTACTCTTGAGGTTTTGAGGCTATAACTATAAGAATTACAAGAATTGAGCTACATATAATCGTCTGATTTACAAAACTACACATGAAGTGGAGAGCTAAAGCGAGGAAGGAATCAGAACAACCTGCTTCCAACACCTAAGATGTTACTGATTAACGCGAAGACAGAGTATAGTCTGTCAAAGTGGCACATCTAGCATAGGGCTTGTTTATCATTCAATGTTTTAGGCATCCCTTCGAAAGGGATGCCTAATATAGTTTACTAATTATGTTAATAGGATAATGATGAAATTAATATGTCACATTCAGTAAGTTATTTTATGCCTGGAAGCTTTTATTTAGGTAGGTATTAAGTTATGTTTACATTTTTCATTTTCATTTTTCTGCTTGAGTATAATAGTCATTGTATTAGTTGATATATTGGCGTGGTTAGCTGACATATAGCAAATTCATATAATTTAATGTTCTGTGTCTAGTAATGTTAATTACTTTATATACCTACTATTGTATAGAAATTTTCGTTAACTAAACAGATAGCTGTGCTGCTGGGGAGTTTGTTGCGCCACTTCTTCTTCTCAGTTAAAACACTAGAAAGTGGTGAAGGGCGGGCGTTTTGGCGGCTGCCTTATGTTATTTTGACGTTTGAAAAGTGCTGATTTAAGTAAATTAATTTTGATTTTGTCATTCACGAATTTACCATTCTGGCCATTCAAAAGGTTGATTAACTTCTGTCAATCATTCAATTAATAAAATAAACTAGACTATTAAGTACCTACAAAGATGTTTTGATGCCTGAATGACATTGACATGGAGGCGTTGTTGGTAACCATTTTGTGAAATTGTCACAAAAACTATATTGAAAAAACAAGATGGCGGCATTAGTTCCTATTTTAATCACGCGCCAAAAGTTCCTTGGGGGATACTCTCTAAGTCCGCCAACGAAGATACGGGCGCCCTCGAAAGTAGTTCAATATTTCGGATGAAACCTACTCGTACTTTTTCGGACGGGCAAAAACACATCGCAAATAAAGGACAACTGTCCAACCGTGTTGTCATTCGTTCTTAGTTCGGACCCCAAACTAATCTTATGGCCGAAGGTGATACGGTGTAGGTAATGCCCGTAATTTCAGACGAAACTACGGATTCCGTGCTAATAGAGTAGTATAGCGCGACCCCTATCAACTCCCCGCACTTCTAGAGTTCGTCGTGTACCGGCCAGGTTACGTGACTAGTTACGGTTCGGTACAACCCTAGAAATGTCGCCCCATGTCACCAACAGTAAGTCACAAGCGCCCGGTAACTGCGCACGCGCTCGGTGCTAACAAACTCGTGCGCCTCGCGAGCCGTCCATTACCGATAATTATGTTATTTATAAGTTAAATGTAACAGTTCACTATACATACGTTTTATACAAATACAGTTTACATGCACAAATAGTTGGAGTTTCTTTTACCAAAAGTACCCCGACTATAACTGGCGTCCCAACGTGCGGCCGTGTTTTCGTGAAAAAACGGTTAAGCAAACATTATTTCGTGTAAAACTGTTATTGTGTATAACAACGTCTGTATAAAGACTTTTAAAAAACAGTTTTTGAGTGTCGAAAACAGTGACTTTCTCGGGTTTTCTTCGTGCGACGTTACATATTCGTTATATACTTCGCCCACGCCGCCCGCAGATTCGTTACGTTTTGTGCACATATCAACATTTTTAAAGAACTTTTAGCATATTTTGGTATAATATAGTGACTATACAGTGGATTCAGTGTGACGATTGCTATAAATCGTAATCCTGTAAACATCCGTGTACATACAATAACCATTGTTCATAGTAATGCTTCGTGCGATTTGACTTGAAACTGTGGGTACCTTTGTTAGGATTCCTAGAACACCGACTCGCGTCGAACATTAATGTAAATAAGAACTTGGATGTTTAAATAGAGTCTTGTGTGTTAGAGACCTAGTTGATTGTAGGTACATGAGGGTTAGAACAATCGCGTAAGTGTATGAACGTTTCGTAAGTACGCGTAGTGTACGAAGAGTTGTCGAACTTGAGTTGTCGAACTGGAGTGACGTACTAGGTTGCCTAGGTACACTGTTACCTATTTGTGGTGCCGGAACGTTGATAATAGTGCATTAAAAGACATGGTGCTAACACGGTCGCGTAAAAATAGTGCTTCACGTGCTACGCAGCAGCCTGTAGATACGCACGTTACGGGGGGTGAGCAGTCAGACGGTACGATGCCGTCTACTGCAGATGGACACGCATTGTTCGTTGACGTACGATCGTCGACGCCGCCGCTGGCTGGACCTTCGTCCGCCGGCGCCTCGGCTCCATCACCACCGCCGCTGTATGGGCGTGAGCTGCCTGGCTCGCAGATGCCACAGTACGGGCATGCTCCGCCCGTCGCCACACCGCAGCCACCGATGCCTGCACCTATTGTTATGACGGATCAACAACTGGTATTCCTCTTGCAAGCTTTACGGTCGCAGCCGCCTACGCAGGGCGCGCAGCCACCGCCGACGACGACTGTGAGTACAAACCTGGTTAATTGTACGGCGAGATTTAATGGTTCGGGCGACGTTATGGCATTCGTGGATGCTGTGCAGATTTATAAAGACTGTGTTGGTGTTCACGACGATATGGCTTTAAGAGGCCTGCCAATGCTGCTCACTGACTTTGCGGCTACCTGGTGGCAAGGTGTTAAACATTCCATCACAAGTTGGCAAGAGGCCACCCATTTATTTCGCCAAACATTCGGACCGCGCCTCCCACCTCATAGATTATATAGAGAGATGTTTAGTCGAGAGCAAGGTGATGAACGGACCGATATCTTCGTGTGTAGGGTAAGAGCCCTAATTGCCCAACTGCCGCTGCACACGCTACCTGAAAATCCAGTGCAGCTGGATATGGTGTACGGCCTACTCCATAGGAGAATCCGGGAGAGGGTAACAAGGAGCGCCTTCGCTTCATTCGCCGAACTGCTACAGCAGGCTCGAGTAGTGGAGGATGTGCTCGAAGAAGTTTGCACCGCTGCGCCGACTAAAAGGCACTCCCCTACATCTACCGCCCCGCCGCTCGCGCTGTCGCCACCGCATGACACTGGACATGCTGCGAAGTCTTCACCAGCTGGTGCTGAGGCCAATGAACAAGAAAAAGCACCGCCAAACAAGGCTAGACCTAGGTGCACATTCTGCAAGATGTTTGGACATATCAAAGAGGACTGTCGTAAACTAGAAGATCGGAATAAAGCGACTGTTGAACCGGTCAAGAGCGAACCAGTTGCGACCCGATCGGAGCTGCGCCCGTCCGTAGCGTGCTTCGGATGTGGTGCGCCCGGTGTGATACGGTCAAACTGCACGGTGTGTAAAGAGAAACCCACTGCATCGCCGACCACGTCGACCGCATTCCAATCAGTGTCCGTAGATGCAAAAGTGTTAAACCCGCGTGTGCGTCCTATTTTTAATGTACAGGTATTCGGTGCAGTAGGTACCGCGTTACTAGACACGGGCGCGAAGCAGTGCGTTGCTAGCGATAGTTTAACAAGACATTTGCGGGCTAATGGACAAATATTTAATAGTTGCGAAACAGAGTTAAGATTTGCGGACGGAACCCAACGTCTTCAAACTGTAGAAACAGCTGTGGTAAATGTAAAAGTGCAGGGAGTTGCAATAAGCACTCTCTTTATGGTCTTGCCGGGCGCAATCGATTCCTTACTAGGTATGAATTTTATAAAGGACGCTGGCATGATACTCGATTTCGAGAGAAATCGTTTCTCTTTACGTGCTACGGGCTTTCATGAGCTACAGTATGAACGCGAGGACCGAGTTGCGGTCACTTCGACGATTGGTCTCCACGAGTGCGAGGGCACTCTCCTGTCACCATCTGATAGGGACAAGTTGGCTGCACTATTGGAAGTTGACGCTAATATCTTCAGTGCAGGGGGAGGGCCTACGCCCTTCGCCTTACATAGGATAGAAACAGGTAACGCCGCGCCTGTCGCAACGCCCCCTTATCGACTGGCTCCTGCTAAGGAGAAGATAAGAGCTGAAAATGATAAAATGTTTGAACTGGAGGTAATAGAAGAAGCTGAGTCACAATGGGCTTCCCCAGTGGTATTAGTGCCGAAAAAGAATGGTGAGACACGATTTTGTGTCGATTATAAAAAATTAAACGCTGTAACCCGTACGGACAAAAACCGCCGTCCTGGAACTAAGTTTCAGGAGGGTGACCTCGTACTCGTGGATAGCCATCGACTTAGTCAAGCCGCGAAGGGCTTCACCAGTAAGTTTGCCCCGAGACGAGAGGGCCCGTATCGCGTTAGTAAAGTTGTTTCCGCAACCACTTACGAGGTTGTAGATAAAGAGAGCAAACCTCGAGGGAAGTATCATGCCAGTCTCTTAACACCGTATGTAGGCGATTCAGACGTTGTCGTCCATGTTAGAAAGAAAGGCAGACCCCGTAGGCTATCGGTTGCCAAGCCAGCTCCAGAGCCTTCTGCTGACTTGGAGGGGGAGGATATAGCGCGACCCCTATCAACTCCCCGCACTTCTAGAGTTCGTCGTGTACCGGCCAGGTTACGTGACTAGTTACGGTTCGGTACAACCCTAGAAATGTCGCCCCATGTCACCAACAGTAAGTCACAAGCGCCCGGTAACTGCGCACGCGCTCGGTGCTAACAAACTCGTGCGCCTCGCGAGCCGTCCATTACCGATAATTATGTTATTTATAAGTTAAATGTAACAGTTCACTATACATACGTTTTATACAAATACAGTTTACATGCACAAATAGTTGGAGTTTCTTTTACCAAAAGTACCCCGACTATAGTAGATTCCTTGTACCGTGGTAACTATTTTACTACTTACGTGACGTACGTTACGTTAACTGCACCGTTGGTCTCGTGGTTGTAAGCATGACTGCTGAGCGTGGGGTCCTGGGTTCGATTCCCAGGTGGATTTCCCATTAGAAAGTTCTTAGTCCACTTAGACCGGAGTTTGGAAGTTGGTGGTTTTATACCCCCGTGCCTCAGAAAGCACGTAAAGCCGTTGGTCCTGCGCCAGATCTCTTCCCGGTCGTGTCGGATTGCCGTCCCATCGGAGTGTGAGAGTAAAAAAACAGAGAGTGCACCTGTGTTTTCGCACACACTTGTGCACTATAATATCTCCTGCGTACTTGGCTTATAGAGGTATGAGGAACAGGGTGTAAAGTTCACTCATACTCTATAGAAAAGGGAGGATCCTCCGACCAGACGGGTGTTGTGTCGGGCGGGCAACTGCCCGTTGATTCATGTCGAGCCGTTGTATCTATGCTAGTTTCGCGGTAAACTCTGCTTGCGCGATGCAGGATTTTGCGTGACGTCAGTATGACGCGTTGCGTTACATGTGGCGTTGTAGATACCGCTACAGGCTAATCTCTGTTGAGATCGCCACCGTGACCGAAATCGGTCGGGACGATATATATCTATACATACGTTACGTGACAAGGAGTTCCTGCCCTTAACAGTATGAAATATACTGCTGCATGAGACTGCCAGTCTTTATGAAGTGCCAACGGTTTATTGTGCCAGACTTAAAAGTTTTACGGATATTGAATTGCTTTTAAAACGAATAAAAATATTTTTGAATTCTACAGGACGATGATATTTTAAGAATGTTTGGATGGGGATTTTATATTTTTGATTTTTTGCTTTATTGTGTTATTGGGTACAAGCTAAAAAGTTTTTTGTGCTATATGAGGATGATTTATAGCTTTTACAGCACACATAAAGTCAAACCCCCTTACTAATAAACGTTATATAGCGTCTGTAGAGTTACTTGTCTTTTTCTTTCGAAAGTCAAATTACTGACTACTGAAAAAGAGAAATCGTTGTATAACTAATCATTTGATATAATACGTTTATTAGTAAGGGGAAAGTCAAAGCATTTATTTCAAACTAGCTGCGCCCCGCGGTTTTACCCGCATAAATTTCGATTGCGTGGGAATATCGGGATAAAAAGTAGCCTATATGTTAATCCAGGGTGTCAGCTACCTCCATACAAAATTTTATTAAAATTGGTCCAGCCGTTTGAGCGTGAAGAAGTAGCAAACATAAACACACACACACTCACAAACTTTCTCCTTTATAATATTAGTGTGATAGGCTTATAAAAAGCACGAACGTCAAAAATTACAATAAAATAGAATTGATTCTAGTCGGCTCTTCCAAAAGGTAGTTTTCGTATGGAGAAGCATGGGCAACTTCACCATAACTCTTTTAAAATGTTTTGCATACATTAATTATTATAATACATACAATATATAATAAATAATAAGTAGGTATGTGAAGATAATGCACCTAAAATAAAATTATTATACCACAATAGATAAAAGAATTAAAAATGAAATCATGACATATAAATGAATTAAGTGATAGATACATGGTACTCACATATTTACAAATACATATTGTAAAAATATACGATATTCATTAATTTATTATATTTATGTCATTTAAAAAAATTCTGTTTGTATTTTTATTATTAGTATTATTTTTTATTCATGTTTTTAAAATTGTAAACTTTAATTAATTTTTTTTTTTTTTTTATGTGTGATTTTACCTGATACCTACTTATAAATGAATTTAGTTTTATTTTGTCTAATACTAACATTAGTTTTAAGTACCATTGTTACTAACAAAATATGGACCTGGTCTGAATTATATGTTTTTTATTTTTATTTATTAATTTAAAAAAAATAATAATAACAAGTAATAAGTCAGGAGTAATCACAGAATGTAAATCAATGTCAAAAAGAATAAATTTTACAGTTAAATTAGCAATCAGTTTGATTTTGTCTAGACTCTAGAATGTCCTATGGAGCAGGACCAGGATACAAATGAGTAATCCACTCGAATTTTTAAATTGTCGCTGCCTGACTGCCTCATTAGTGTAGTGGTTGCAAGCGCGAATGCTGAGCATGATGTCGTGGGTTCCATTCCCATTGTATAGTTTTCTTTTAGGTACAGATGTTCTATGTCACGAAGTCCGTTTGGCTATGAATGTTGTCAAGCGTGCACATGCACATTGTGATCAGCAGAGACTCAACAATGGGTGAAGTAAAACGGAACACATTCGCGGAAATAGCCTCATGCGACGGCAGCAAGG
Organism: Luperina testacea; assembly: GCA_927399505.1. Lineage (NCBI taxonomy): Eukaryota > Metazoa > Arthropoda > Insecta > Lepidoptera > Noctuidae > Luperina > Luperina testacea. The sequence continues at coordinate 5,830,441 of OV656768.1, read as the reverse complement.
GGCAGCCGCTGTGGGAGCGCGCTTGTCGGGATACGTCACTACTACAATCAAAGCCGAACGGACTTCGTGAAATAGAATATCTGTAGTAGCAGCCTAAATTCTGGATTTGTGATCGATTGATGGTGACAGGATCGCCCCCTATTACGAGGGAATTTTACGTAGTTGCGAAAAGTTTAATGTGAGTGTTAATGATGTAATTTTACGTTATGTTCATAAATCATAATCTGCCTATAATGTTCCCACTGTTGGGACTCAGGCCTCCTCTCTGTGAGAGGAAGGGGGCCGTAATCCTCCACCACGCGGGCCCAGTGCGGGTTGGTAGATGTCATATGTCTTCGAATTTTTGGTTCTAGGGAATTTTTGGTTTTTGGGTTTGGTTTTGGTTCTAGAGCAGTGGTGGCCCAGTGGTAATGGCCGCAACTTAGGAGTTGTAAGTAGTAGGTTCGAATCCAGACAAGTGCTTTACTTTGTGTAAATAATTTCATCACCACTGCTCTCAAAACGGCGAAGGAAAACATCATGAGGAAACGTTAAGTTATTAGACGGTAAATTGAGTTAAGGGTACCACACGACCGAAACGCAAAAAAATGCAAGTTTTATAATGCCTAAAAGTATATGATCGACTACAGTAAACAAAATCAGAAAAATGTATGATATTTTTCAGGATATATGCTAGTAGACAGTGTGTTGAAAACATAATACACCTAATTTGATACGATAGAAATAAATCATGAAGATATCTTTAAAAACTTTCTTTTTACAATAAAAACCATACTAATATACATATAATGATATAATCATTATGATTTTTTGTCAGATTATTCTACCAGCGACATACTAAAACTCTAGTGTTTTATTTTTTTAGTCCAAACAATATATTTTTTGTAAATAGATAATTGCTTCATATTTTGCAATAAATTACCAGCGTTGTGTCATCGCGATTCTCTTTTTTTTCTATGCAGTCCGATAGTGACCGCGCTTTAGGTCATGTAGTCCCCTTAAGAGTGTCCATGGAGTATCTCGCCCGTTCTTCTCCATAGAACAAAGGGCGAGATACTCCATGATATCAATATAATCTTACAAAATATTTGTTACATCATCCAATCAACGCCTTCCGAATCGTCCAATTTTGCTCCAATTCAAATTTCATTTTTAAAACAATCATTTTTATAAAAGCGTGCCTTATTTTACGTACCTCGATTGACTCCAGCAAAAAAGGTCAAATTGTTAAGTTCCTAAACCAGGTGCCCTAGTGCTGGAGATATCACAGTCCAACGTGGTTTGAATTAATTAGTTACATTGACGCCGACCCATGATTTATGTCCCGGATACCATCTGATTATTAAATAGGGCCACCAGTGATGTATGGCCTCTACTGCATTATCATACGTAAGGTAGAAATATGAGAAACTCCGAAGCTGTGGGCAAAAGTTTCTGGTTACCATAACTTGAGTTAGATTTGAAAGAAAATGTAAGTTAGATTTATATTATTTACTTTTTCGTACTTATAGCTTTTTTTTATCAAATCAAAATATTGTATTTCACATAAACGTCTACATGGGCATTTGTGAAATGTCAGAAGCTAGGTGCGCGGTTCCAATTGGTCGTTTCCGATAGAAAAGAGCCGGCAAGAAACTCCACGGTTAATCTTTAAACATAAATTGGCTTTTACAATGTTTCAAATTAGAGTAATAGTTATGAGAGGACAGTGTAGGTATGTCAACAAGTACCAGGTACTTAGTGAAATAGAAAATGATAAGCCTATAAGGCCTATAATGTTCTAAGATTCACGAAATATAAAACAATCTTCTAAAAGATAAACTATCTAATTTCCCGGTGTAAATAAGCTTTAACAATGTTAATTTCTCATATCGCCAGTACACGTTACGAAGCTAAAATTATCAACTTGTAAAAAGATTCAATTCAATTGTGTACATATTAACTCTATAATAGAAATAAAAATTAAACATATTTACAAGTATCAAAAAGGGTTACAGGGCGTCGAAAAATTCGTCCACATCGCTGTCAACAGGAAAAGTGCCCAGAAGGCTGGCAGCATTGCCACGTTGGATAGCAATGCTGATTCTTTGGCCAAAAAATAGGCCCGCCCTCTCTCTAAAAGATAAATAAAATATAGTATATATAAACCAAATGACATGATTGCCATTGCATTGCAAAACTACTAGTACAGAGTTGAAATTAGATTTATAGGCTTTTACAAACTAGGCACAGATTTCCATTATAATCACTCACATCATCGACCAAACAAGGTGGAAAAGGCAGATCAGTAAGTTTTGCGGTCTCTTTGAAGCCCATTCATTACATTATGTTCTCCATAACGGGTCCATAATAATTCAACAGATACACTGACAAATGCAGACCAAGCCTTATCGATATAGGTACTCATTCTTCATGACAATAATTGACAAAAATTAAACATAGAGATACCCAATAAGCCAATAAAAGTTATTTAAACCAATCAGATTCTATCATTATATTTGTTTTGAGTATTTTCTGGAATACGAGCCTTAGGCTGCGTTTCGCGAAACGAAGGGAGGGAGCGAGGATGTGTAGCAAGGAATGTGTGTAAAACTAACCAATAACAACGCTAACTTATTTCAAGCTATGAAAATGAAGCGACGTTATTGGTTTGTTTCACACACATCCCTCGCTACGCATCCTCGCACATCTCTGGTAGAAACGCAGCCTAACTGTAATTACATCTCATTCCAAATTAACATGAACAAACATTATCTTTTCCCTAAAAAGCTCCTAAAACCTTAAAAACCACACACGACCTCTTGTCCCAAGGCGCTTATAGAGTTTTAAGTCAGTGTAAGGGACTGATCAGATACCGGCGGCTCAGGACCCTTGGTATACGTGACCTGTCACTCTGAGGGTTGCCGGAGGGCAGAGGAACCCACAGGAATAGGATATGATCTGGGAAGTAATTGTTAGAGTATTAATAAGACAACCTTCTGTATTAATATATATTTTTTTGCTTCTCTTTGAAGCAAAAAAATATATATGTTAAAGGAAACCCCTTGGAAATAAAGTTCGAATCTTGAGCGCTCGTTTAAAGAGTGTGGGCTTTTTTACCATAGTTTTACAATGTGCAAACCGATCCCCACTCTAAAATCGAGGGCTCAAGATTCATGCCAGTCACTGTATTGTACGTCTATGAGGCCCGAGATGGGCGGAGATGTGCGAAGCGGAGAGGAGATGCTTAGTAGCTAGGGTGTATTCACCGAACATACGTACGTACTGGCTAGAGCGGGCTAGTTGGTTCTACGGCGCGGGGGAACAAGCGGTGCCACTCGCCGCACGCCGCTCACATCTCCTCTCGTCTCCGCAGCACGCCATGTTCGCTTACGATGTACAGCTCAAATCTCTGTTTGGTCGCGCTGAGCTAATTGAGAGATCTCCTCTTCTCTCTGCTCAACCGTATCCAATGAAGCTAAGCGGAGACGAGATATGTAAATAACGAAATCTTATTGGTTGTTTCCAACACATCTCCTCTTCTCCTGTCTCGTCTCCGCTTTGATGGAGTCCGTGTGTGAAGGCGAAGGCGACTATTTTGAAGGCGAGAGTGTTTCTTTGAATCTAGAGCGGAGCGATGGGTTCAAAGTACGGCACTTGAGCTTAAAATAGTTTTGCACCCGAGGTGGATACTCTACTCTTTTTATCATCGTCTTTGAAAAAATAAGTTAATGCAACTTATGAATAAGAATAGTACGTTTATTTAGTCATATACAATTTTGAGTAAACAATTATGAACGAAGGCAGAATGCTTTTCGAGTGTTTTTTTAAATTTTTTCCCTTTTTTTCTAAATTTGGCTCGCGCGCATTTTACTTTATCATACAGCCTGTTACTTGTTCATACAATCTTCGTGATTAATATCTTTGGTGATTGGAAGTTTTACTAAAAATATCCACATTCCAAATTCAAATCACTTTTAGTCCCTAGGGATAAAACAGCTATTTTAATCCCTGTTTACGAAGAATACACTAGCTCTTTTTGAATAGATGTGATAAAAAAACATTTATTTGACATAGGTTAAGGCACACAATATTCACACAAAAAGGCAGAATAAACTTAAAATAGGTAGTAGTAGAGTAGAAGCTGCAGTGCGATTCTGTAACTATTTCACCGTGAAAACTTAGGTGAAGTGAGCGTGGAGTGAGTTGTCAATAGTGTTAATTCCTAGGAAAAACAAACTCACTTCACCTAAGTTTTCACGGTGAGATTTTTACATTATCGACCGGCTGATCTTATTCATACTCAAACGTAACAAGGACACACGACTGGATGGTTCCATTCCTGTTTTATTTAGATGACACCTCGTTTCATTTAGATTCTGATCCGGTGAGTAAGAGCTTCTCGTTTTACATAAGCCTTAAGTTATTATGTCATAGCTATCTGTGATTTTGGCATAATGTAACCATGCATGTGTAATCTACCTATGTGGAATTAGGGAAATTAATTATGAAGCAAATTGACTACAATTCGAATTATCCGTATATGTATTCAAATCACGCATAGCACAGCATAATATGAACGCATATTATAATGAATGCTTCATCTACTAATGATGGAGCATTCATTCTCATTATTCTCAGGATCTTAACGTATCTGATTTTACTTCGTTCGCAAGAAATAATTGGCTTCGGGTCAGTTATTTCATCACAATAAGAAATGTAAAATCTATACATTGTTATGTAGATTTTCCATCTTTCAATACATCAGAAAGCCAATTTCCGTGTTTTAAAACGTTAATAATGAATCTAATCGCAATCTTATCTCAAATACAATCAGTGTCAAAAACAAGTCAAAAATGTAGGTAAATACTGGGACAATTATACTAATACTCAATAAATATATAACTGGGACATCGGCGCGCAAACCATGCATTTCGATTCTAGCAAAGACATTTTTTGTGGGTTATCAAAAAAAAATCTGTTGTTATATAGAAAAGTGCGATATCTAGGCGGTCTAAATTGGTCCACCCTTTATAGCAGAACTTTTTATGTCATAATATTATTTTGCATAACAACGTATAGCATAAACTTCATTTCGCAGAAAATCGTTTGGCATACACTCATTTATCATATATTCAAAACTCATAATTTTGTAAGTCAGAATCATCTTTAGGCATACATTTCATATCCATAATAATTAAAAAGTCGAACCATCATATCGCAGAAAGTTCATAGCCAGAATCGTCTTTTGGCATGCGTAAGCTCGTTCGTAGGGGTCACAGTTTTTACCTAATCATTTTTTTTTTTAATAATGAATTCGGACATATAAACATTCGGCCAAACACAATGATATTTTAGTAACAAACAATAATTATGTTAAATAATTTTTATGCCTTAAAAATATTCCTTTAAAGAAGATTATGCCAAGTGGGTTATGCCAAATAAATTTCGTCCAAAAAAAATTCTGCCAGATAGAGGGAACCCGGTCTAAATGTATGGCACCGCTAATAAAAACCAAATTCGCAATACACGTATTCGTTTCTATGAAACGAACAGGTGTCAAGAACGGTTTCTCTCGTCGGCCGCACTGTAGAGAGCAATCGTTTGAAACAATATAGGAATTATCCCTCAGAGACAAAAGCTGTATTCCTACTCAGGGAACCTTGACCTTAAGGTCTATTGGGGCACGAAGCAAGCGTTTAAGTACACCAAATGATTATAAGAGCCGATGAATTTAAAATTCAGGCACCTTCTCTTTTGGATAATTTTGAAGTCGGAGGTAAATAATATTCTTAAAAGCTCTAGGGACAGTCACGGGACAAGCCGAGTTTTTAGACGATCTAAGTAATGGCGGGATTCTTGGAAAGAATTAGGAGACCTGCCTGTCTTTGAGGGGTTGTGATTTGTTTACTTTGCCAAAAAGGTTTACAAAAATATATATTTTTAACGAAGGATAATCTGGCCTAAGAGCAATGTTGGCCCAGTGGAAACGGCTGGGACTTATGAGTAGGCTTTTTTTTGCGTATGGGAAATCATCAAATGACCCCTCCCGCTCTGGGTGGAGCGGAAGGGAGTGTCAGACTCTTACTGACTAAAACCCACCCGTGTTCCTTCCTTAGCCGTTTATATTCCGGGCCAGCGGTAACCCTTTCGGACAATCCCGCTGATCCGGCAGACTTCGGCCCTAACGGGCTTCTTCAAATGATGCTGACATCTCTTAGAGGCGCGCGTGGAACACGTACGCGCCGTCCGTCACGGGCCTGGTCCTGATCGGACGGTGAGCTTCCCATTACTCTCCGTCCGTGGGCCCGCGCATACGTTGGCGGGGAGTCGTCACGCGTGCAGCGGAAGGCGCTTTACTTTACTTTTTATTTCATCACCACTGCCCTTAAAACGGAAAAATCGAATACCTACATGTGACAGGTGACATCTACCAACCCACACTGGGCCCGCGTGGTGAATTACGGCCCACTTCCTTTCACCGAGAAGAGGCTTGTATCCCAGCATTATGGGCTGATTAAGCTAATCTGGTCTAACATACTGTTTTAGTCTTATTTTTAACTGTATATCAATCCAAGCTTCCTCACTTTTACGGGAGATGTTTTCGCAAACACAAAATATACTGCCATCGTAAAAAGCAGCCCAGAAATCTTCGAACCAGCCGAGCGATACAATTAATTGTTAAAAAGCAATCGAGAAGCACTCGCTATAAGCACTAGCCACCACTACAGAATAAAAAGACTAAATAAATTGCCTCCATATATCGTTGGCTCAATCTATTAAAACCCGTTAAACGGGTTAGAAACTCGAAAAGTAGTAGTTAGTGTCCAGGAGGCTCATTCAATAGATTCGAATAAGTGGTCCGTTACTCGTCCAGTAATATCCGGTCTGAAGCGGAAAAAACTCGATTAAAAAGGGTTAGGTTAATGGGCGGAGCAGTGAAAAGTGATGCAATTACGTTAAATTGATCCCACCCTTTATTCTTTCACTCTTGAGGCTTTGATTGGTAATGTATCTACTGCTTTTTAGGGCTCCCTACCCAAAGGGTGTCCTATTACTAAGGCGCCGCTACCCGTCCGTCCGTGTGTCTCTCACAGGGCTGTAGGTTTTGAACCGTGGTAGACACTTGATCACAGAGGAAATACTACTATGATGATAACAACACACAATATACACAAATAGGTACAATTGGCATACAAGAAACGAGTTTTTTAAATTAAATAATATGTTGTGTTAAATATTGTTCGGTACGGAATCCTTCGTGTGAAAAGCTGACTCTTACTTGGCCGGTTTTTTATTTTGTCTGTAGATATACAATTTAGATATTCTGTTCTTTGCTTTTATGTTTAAACCCCTGACTACCGATGTCAAAGATAATCGTGCGGAACTGACGTCTGACTAACACGCTGTGTATAAGCATATGAATCCTTATTCACTAACTTTTTGTCCAAAAAAAAGGATCCTGAATGGACCAAAATATGTCTTATTTTTAGCATATTTATTTTTTTATTTTTCTATCCGACTTTTCGTTTCTTCCTCTAAGCGGATTGTAGGTACATAAACTTTCTGTAAAAGGTACTTAAAACTTAAAGCGAACGCCCACGGCGCTTCATAAACCATAAGACAGCCAAGACCGTTTGCCCATTTACAAAAACAACAGAGGATTTCGCTTATTGAAAATCAATGGCTAGCTTAAGAGGTAAGGAGTACCGGCTTTATCTCCTTAATTTTAAAGGCAAATTCTTAATCCTCAAAGTATTCGGGGCACGTCTGGCCGTCGTGGCTACTTTGCGTTGCAAATATTACGGGGTTCTGCAGGGTTAAGGTCCGTACTAGGGAAAGTGTTTATAGAATTTTGGGAGCTAATCACCCTATATAGCTGTAGCTGTTGTTTTGTTGGAGAATATTTTAAGCCGAAATCATCGGCTGAGGGAGAGAGCCTCCCGTCCTAGCCGCCGCGGGAGACGCTCCGGGGGCGTCGGGAGCCGCGCGACGACTCCCGGCCACCGTAGGCGCGGGCCTGATGCGGGCGGAGAGTAATGGGTAGCTCACCGTCCAATCAGGACCAGGCCCGTGCCGGATAGTGCGTACGTGTTCCACGCGCGCTTCAAAGAGATGTCAGCATCATCAGAAGGGGCCATCAGGGCCGAAGCCTGCCGGTTCAGCGGGATTGTCCGAAAGGGTTACTGCTGGCCCGGAACATAAAGGGCTAAGGAAGGAACACGGGTGGGTTTTAGTCAGTAAGAGTCTGACACTCCCTTCCGCTCCACCCAAAGCGGGAGGGGTCATTTGATGATTTCCCATCTTGAAGAAAAAACATTGAAGATTTGGATGAAAATTGGCACATAGATAGACTTATATCCTGGATTAACACATAGGATACTTTTTATCCCGATATTCTCACGCGGGATTAAAACTTACGCGGGTGAAACCGCGGGGCACTGCTAGTGATAGAATAATAGACAAATGTCAAAACCATGGTCATATCATTTTCGCAGGATGATGTGGTCGGAAACTGAAGTGGCGACCGCATATCGGAAGACGCAGCATGGACCGACAATCTGGTACCTATATCGGTCGACAGGAGCCGCTGTACGCAGGCAGGTCATTCTGGAAAGGCCTTAGTCTAGCTAAATTATTATTAGAAAGATTAAATTATTTAAAAATAACTTTTTAAATAATTAAAATTAACTTTTTAATTAAATTATTTAAAAATAACTTTCTAAATATTTTAGGAGCTGGGAGGAGCACGAAGTTATTCAAGTATCTTTACCTAATCATCTCAGAAGTCGTATTCGAATATTAAAGCGACAGTTTTCAGAATTAGATTAATACTAACTTGGGTAAGTTTCAAATGACATTAAGATTGAGTTCAAAGATAGTTACTTGTCTAGCAGATCCGATAATTTATTGAAATTAAACATGTTTGAGAATTTCGACGAAAAAGATATTTTGAATAAATTAAAATGTCTTTTTGACAATAACAAATAGGTACTGCGTAATGAAAATAAATCGGCCACGTGTGAGCCGGACTCGCGCACCGAGTGTTGCGTACATTTGTAGGTAACTACATATTTACGGTTTTCTGATTTTTTCCTTTACTTGTGCTACATGACATTGCTTCTTGCTAAATTACATGATTCTAGGTCAACGGGAAGTACCCTATAAATTTTGATTCCCTTAGAGTTTCGAAATATATGTTTTTTGCGGCATAAAGGGCCGTATCTTTTTTTCACGTTAGCTTAGAAGTTTTATTTTCTTACAGCTTCTAGGGACTGTAGACTTGAGTATAATTATGGTTTTAATTTCAAATCGATACCTCCACGCGTTCCCAAGATAAAGTATCTTGACAGACAGACGGACGGCAAAGTGATTCTATAAGGGTTCCGTTTTTTCCTTTTGAGATACGGAACCCTAAAAATAAGAAATATATTTTCGAGACTAGAGGAAGTTTAAAATTGGCACCGGTCACAGAAAAGTAGAAAAGAAATCGCTGTAATGTGATGAGGAGGGATGAAACGCTTGTAAATAAGATGATAATTTAATATCAATCGTCGCGTCTCGTTGCGCGTGCAAAAGTCGCTATGTGTTATTTAGTTATTTTCGGTTCTTTATGAAGTTTTCATCGTTATTTCAATACACACATACTGTATAAACAGCTATGTGATAAGTGCAATATTTAAAGAGTTAAGGAATGTAGCTATGTGATATTCATACATCGAAAGTTCCGTATAAACACGCTAAATTTTATAATTCATATAGCTCAAATAAGTTCACTAAAAACACATAGCGACTTTTGCACGCGCAACGACGCAATGTTTATGGATGGGGCAGAAGGTGACCAACTAAAAGAAGAATGGAGTGTGATAGGTATGATATGAATGGCAAGAGAATTAATGATAACGTTACGGCTGAAATCATACTAATATTATAAAGGCGAAAGTTTGTGAGTGTGTGTGTGTGTGTGTTTATATGTTTGTTACTTCACGCTCAAACGGCTGGACCAATTTTGATAAAATTATGTATGGAGGTAGCTGACACCCTGGATTAACATATAGGCTACTTTTTATCTCGATATTCCCACGGGGTCGACACTTACGTGGATGAAACCGCGGGGCGCAGCTAGTTGAAGAATAAAAGAGAATAACATTTGGCACCGACTCCTATTTTCACCCGACTACGGCGAAGTAAAAAGAGGGTTGATGATTTTGACCGGTATATCATCTGTTCCATCATAACTTCAAAAGTACTTATAATAATTTGACAAATGAGGTATCGTTAGAAGCGGCTTGACCGTCCGCTGGTTATGGGCTTTCTGACGTCACACTAAATTCAACATGGCGCCCTCTAGAGGACTTAAAGTAATGAATTTAAAAATAAATATTTTGGATGGTGCCTTGTGGAGTATCAAATGAAAGTGCTTGATTAGCACATTTAAAAAAACATAAATATTACTGAAATAAGCCCCAAAATAATTAAATAAAAAAAGTTTAAAAACTAAAACCCGACTACTGAAAAAAAATCGGTTGTCTGTAAAGTCGGTTTACTGACGATAGTTGAACGTGACAACGTCATAAGAAAATACTGATGGAATAGTTGCATTGCGTTTGTTTGCTTGCACTTCAAGCCGCCATGGAACGCTACAGAGCAAGGCCGCGAGGTAACGCTACATGAATCATGTTTTTTCGTGAGTGCAGCCAGCTTCATCGATTTATTAGACGTTGTCACGTCAAAAATGAAACAAGAAAGTACCTTCCCGTGGTCGTATGCTACCATAGCTTATATGTATGTTAGTATAGCGGCATGCGACCACGGGAAGGTAATTTCTTGTTTCATCCTTTTCTGTAGTCGGAATTTAGTTTTTAAACTTTTTATTAGAGTTCCGTACCCAAAGGGTAAAAACGGAACCCTATTACTAAGATTCCACTGTCCGTCTCTCTGTCTGTCTGTCACCAGGCTGTATCTCAAGAACCATGATAACTAGACAGTTGAAATTTTCACAGATGGTGTATTTCTGTTGCCCCTATAACAACAAATACTAAAAACAGAATAAAAAAAATCCCATACAACAAACGTGTTTTTTTGCGGCGTGTTTGCCTTGTGGTACAGAACCCTTCGTGTGCGAGTCCGACTCACACTTGGCCAGTTTTTATATATATGGGACAAGGCAGGGCAGATAGAAGCAGAATTTGGCAAAAACTGATAAGAGATTTGACCAACAAAAATACAGATTAAGTAGCTGCGTCAGTCTTATAGCAGATTGTCCAAGCGACTTGTTGGTTGTGTATTATAGATACACTTTTGGCGAACTTTGCACTGGTTACAGTCTTTTCGAAGGACCAAACTTATGTTCCACACAGAGTTAGGGGAAACATAAGTAAAATGCCGGAATTGATTTAATTCACAAGCTTTCTTTTCAACGTGTTATAGACACCGTACATGTACAATTATGAGAGAGCGGAAAGACTTCCAAATCAGTAGTGCCAACACCATAAAGTAGCTAATAGCTAACTTATGTTCGGATATGTCTCGAACAAATCCTTTTTTCTTAAAGAAAAAAAAAAGATTATTTACGGTAAACATGACGAAGAGAAAGTAGGTACATATACACAAAAAAGAAAAAGTTTGGGGGAAAATATGCGTCACATCCACGCAACACGGCCATCGCTCAGCATAATGCTACGATGCTATGCGAGACAGAATCCCAGCGCTGCCATGGTTTTCAGCGTTGATAACTTCTTTCCCCACTAAAGTCAGTAAGTACATCGTTACCTACTTGTTTAAGTTATATAAATTTTACAAAACGTTAACTTGTTTTCTTGTCTAATAAGATGCTGAATATCGTATACAGGAACGACCAAAATAAATAGGCTGTTAGCAACCACTCGGGTAAACAACGAACAGAGCTGCTCTTGATAAGCGGTTGCATCGTATTTTAAAGTCAAATCGCCAATCGCAAAATATTCAAAGCTACCCACTGTTCCGACTTGCAAATCGTATAGCTGTGTTGTTGTTGACTGTACTTGGTATACTAGAAGTACATGTTTGCTGTTTAAAGCTGTTATGTTCTTAATTTTACAAGATGATGATTTTACTTTGTGGTTGTTATCTAAGTACTACGCTAAGAGTTCGGACGAGTACTTTGACGGCCTTTTCTTTTTGTATTTATTTGTATAATTAGTTAGCTAGTCTTTTAATATACATAGTAGGTACCTGGCGTAAAAAGTTAGTTGCTTTATAGTATAAGGTCCCATTAAAATAGATGAACAAACTTTTAGAAATCATTCAGACCACCAAAATAAGGACGATGGTAAAAAATATATACAAGAAAAACGCATAGATACTTAAAAGAAATATAATCAGCTAACGAAAATACACTAATATGCCGCCGGCAATGTATTATTTTAGGCTGTATCTCATGAACCGTGATAGCTAGACAGTTGAAATTTTCACAGATGTTGTATTTCTGTTGCCGCTCTAACAACAAATAATAAAAATAAAATAAAGTTACAATTTAAAGGTAGGTATAAAAGAAACGTTTTTTTCGGCGTTTTATGCCTTGTGAAACGGAACCCTTCGTGTGCGAGTCCGACTCGCACTTGACCGGTTGTTTTTTTTTTTTCACAATAATGTATACAAAATTTGCTTCAATACCATTTTTGAATATTCAAACTGTAAAATAAATTAGACTTCGTGTCTTAAAATATTCGGATAAGACGTCCACTAACTCCACTATTCAATCTAAGCAAGATAATAATATTTTAAGAGATGCCAGTATCGATAAAATATAGCACTACAGTATGGTAAGACCCAAATAATAATAATAATAATAATAATAATAATCTTTATTTTCCAGTTTAACAATTTACATTTACCACTTGACTTATCATAACCTTATAGTCTTATAAATTGTAGGTTTATACAGAGTTATAAAACTCTGACACCCAAGCTAAGATTGAACTTGTGTTATGGGTGTCAGGGCTCTCAAATTAATACCAGGAAGACAAATATAAGTTCGGAGATTCATAGTGAGGGATCTATAGACCGAAAAATAAAAATATACTTAATATTATTTAAACTTTCTTATACAAAAACAAAATAACTAAACAAGGAGAAAAGAGAAAAAAAAACCATCTGTATAGGGTTATTAAATGTATTGTGTCGTAATAGTGTTGTGTTGAGTAGTGTTGTGTATAGTGTTGTGTTGAATTGAGTTGTGTAGTGTAGTGTTATGATGTGTTGGAAAGGTGTATTTGATGATTTGTCGGACGGTGTATTGTTTGGGTGAAAGTGGGTGTGCGGCAAAGCTACGCATTGAGGATCTTTTCAACCTCATCATAGCTCAGGGTTATGATCCATTCACAGACCTTTGCTTTACAATCAAATTTATTTAATGTATAGATGTTACATTGTTTGTTAACAAAGTTGTATACACGACTACCAAGGATTCTAAAATGTCTTTCTGCAAGTTTCGTTCTGTGCCTCTCTATTGGACATACATCTGTAGTCCTACGTTTTTTTAAGCGATTTAGATCCAGCTGTATGGAAGTATGTCTACGCAACGTGCAGTTTAGCACAAAGAGCTGCCTCACGGTCAAGACCTGACAATCTTTGTACAATTGAGCTGTACTGTACCGATAGAGTTTAAAAGTCATGACCTTGAGGACAGCTCTCTGAGCCCTTTCAAGCTTTATCATACTTGTCTTCGATGCACCGCCCCAGACCGTTATGCCAAAAGTTAAAATTGACTGACAAAGAGAGAAATAAACCATACGTAAGGTATCTACGTCAGCACTGTACCGCAGGCTTTTAAACACGGTAATTAGTTTTCTAACTCTGCCAGACAATACACCAATTTGAAGATTCCATGATATGAGGTTGTCTATTAGTACACCGAGATATTTGACACTAGTTTTTCTTGTCAGGGGAAAACAGGAGCATTGGCCCGGGTAAGCATTGCAATTAATGTGAGCTTTAACTGAAAAAGTGAGGTCAGGCTGCGAAGTCGATTTGAGGGAGAAAGTGATAAAGTTGGTTTTATCCACGTTTAGAGTAAGGCTATTTGCTGACAGCCAAGACATGACAATGCCAAGAACAGATTCTGCTCTCTCTCGAGCTTCGTCCCAACTCTCAGCATGTACTAGAAGGGCTGTGTCATCCGCATATGTGTAGATGGAACAATGTGGGAGTGCTAAATCACATAAACTATTCACATAAACCAGAAAAAGTGTAGGCCCCAGAATGGAACCTTGAGGCACTCCAAAAGACAGTCCACACTCATCACTAACATACGTGGTGACTTTAACACACTGTGTTCGCTCAGACAGGTAGCTCGCAAAGATAGCGAGTGCAGGGCCTCTAACTCCAATTCTCTCCAATTTCTTTAGTAGGATGGGGACAGAGACAGTATCAAACGCCTTAGACAGATCTAAGAATAAACCCAGGCACTTAGATTTCTTATCTAGTGTCTCGATAACATCGTCAATCAGGGCTGAGAAAGCGTCTTCACATGACTTACCCCTACGAAAGCCAAACTGATTATTGGAAAGGATCCTGTGACTTTCCAAGAAAGACATAAGCCGATTATTCAGGACCCTTTCAAGAACCTTTGACAATGCCGGAAGAACTGATATTGGTCTGTAGTTATTGACACTGCCTCTGTCTCCTCCCTTGTGAATAGGATGAACGACCGCTCTCTTTAAAACTTTCGGGAATACACCCTCAGAGATACACAGACCACATATGTGAGTAACGAGGGGTACAAGAGTTTGTCTGCTCATTTTTAGAAGCTGTGAACTGATTCCATCCCATCCCGGGGCAGAATCGGAGCGAAGACCCATTATAATATTTTCAACCTCATCGCAATCCGGAGAGTGAATAACAATTGAGTTCACCTGTGCATCATCCCTGACATATGACTCATGTAACGTCCCTGAATTTATATGCTTAGCTGCAAGCTCCTTGCCAATATTCACAAAGTAATTATTGACTTCGTTTAAAGAAGTCTTGCAGTCTTGGTTGGACAACGACAATAACTCCACAGGTGGGGATCTAGACATTTGTTTATTAATGATGGTGTTTATAACGTTCCAGGTCTTTTTAGGGTTATTTTTGGCTTTCACCAATTCAATTTTTTCGTGATTGTTTTTCAGTCTATGAAGAAGCTTATTGCAAAAGTTGCGATAACGCGTATAGGTTAATTTTATAGTATAATTTTCCGGTGACTTTATATGTTCTCTGTGCATGTTGTCTCTATTCCTAATGCATCTCAAAAGCCCTGGGGTGATCCAAGGCTTGATTATTCTCAGCCTAGAAGGAATGCGGCAGGAAACGGTATTGTCTTGTATTATAGATACAATGGTATTAATAAGAAATTCAGTGGCCCAATTAGGATTAGTAGTAGACAAGATGGGACTGAAATCCTTTTTTGAAATTTCTGTAACAACCCTAAACAGATCCACTTTCGAGACGACTTTAGTCGTTTGACGGTTTGGTATATTTTTTAAACAAACGAGTACTGGGACATGATCGGTAATGTGACTGTCCAGAATAAAAGATACTACTAATTTCTCCACTTTAATCATGACATGATCCAAACAATTTTTTTCTCTGGTAGGGTGAGTATAGGCAGGTAAGAGGCCGTGTGATGCAGTCAAATTCATGTATTCGTTATAATTTGGATCATTGTTAGTTGTACTAATGTTAATATTCATGTCTCCCACCAGAAATATATTTTTGTGGGAGGATACCGAGGCTAGTACAGTATTGAGACTATTTAAGAAGTTATCTATTTTACGAAAACATGGCGGCCTGTATACAGCAATGATTACTATGTCAGTGAGTTTGCAAATTAGACAGTTTGCATCAACAAACTCCGGCTCCATAATACTATGTTGTAAATCTGCAAGAACATAGATAACTAGACCATCATTTTTATTTAGGCTATTTAAAGACATATAACCCAAGTATCCCTGGAGAATTGGAATATTAGTATTTTTGTTCAGCCAGCATTCCGAAAAAATGATCACGTCACACCTAATTTTTATAGAAGATAATAATACCAGGACGCTATCGAAATTCTTACCAATACTACGTATATTTAGATGCAGCACATTCATTGTTTTATTGGGGTTTCCCAGTAACTGAAGGCATCTATCAGGGGGGCAAATATATGAATCGTGGGTCCCATATGTATCCAAGCTATTTATGATTTCATTTACGTTATTCATTTTTATTTGATTTAATGTGATGTGCACTTAAAGATTTCGCGTGTAGTCTTATTTTCAGCCTTAAGGCAATACAGAACTGGTCATTATCAATCCCTAATATAACCTGAAATAAACAATATGTTCGAAATTGCCTTCTCACAGCATATCGCATCGAAAGATGGAAACAATTTACTAAGAGTAACGAACATTGTGGCTTATGAGTGTGTTGAGTGAATGTGAGTAAGTTGTATAATTGAGTGATGCATTGTAATGTTCTTTTATGTATTTGGTTATAGTATGTGTATGAATGTGACGCTTTATAGTAGTTACAAAAGTTTAAAAAATAAGAATATGTAATAGGATTATGCCTACATAATATAGAATCTAATATTACTCGAACAGTGAAGAATTTACTTATCATGCAGTATGTTTTGAAAGCTGGATTCAGAGAGTATAAGGACCGGCTTTTCCCCTTCCTTCTTGCGAATAAATATTTTTCCATTTGCCGTCCAGCAGTATTGGCATCCATTACTTTTAGCAAATTTTCGTGCTTCGTAGAAAAGTTTCCTGGAAGTTGCTGAAAGACGATCAGCGATGTAGATAGGGGAGCGTTCACCAATTAAGCCAGACTGCTCACTATTTAATTTTTCAGAGGGTGGCTTTCCTTTGTTAAAATCACGCACAGCGCGAAGTACTGTGTTTTTCAGAGTGACTGATTGAAATTCCGCAATAATTTGCTTAGAGGGTCCTTGGCTACTCTGCACTCTATAAATATCTCGAATCTCCTCCGGTTTTACCTGCACTTCCAATGATCTACACACACCCACAACTATTTCTGTTAAGTCACTTGCGTTTTCATTCAAATAAAAGTATATATCTATAACTAAGGAATATATATAAATATAACACGTATTTAAATAACAATATAAGTAACAATATATATAAATATAATAAATAATAACACGAACCTTTTGTGTTGTACCTACCTTTTTGAATTAACGAGTGTTTAGTATGTACGACGTTTTTTATTTTTTCTTTCATAAGAATCTTCTCCTGACAATAACAAACACAACAAAAAAAGAATCAGCCAAATCGGTCCAGCCGTTCTCGAGTTTTGCGCTTAGCAACACAATTAGCGATTCATTTTTATTATATAGATTTCTTATGGTTCGTGCATTATACATCGCAAGAGACCGTAAAACGCTTTTAAAGTAAGCTACAATAGATGAAAATTAATGACGTCATAAAAGCAATTTATTTTTCTACTTTTTCATAAGAAGCTAAATATTCTCATGCATTTTTTAAAACGTTCATAATGACTCGTGAAAAATTACTTCAGTTGGGTTGGTAAATCTGTGTTAAATTCCTGATACCTCAAACTCCTACCTTTTTATCCTTCTGAATCGACTTGCACTATGGTTAGTAAGCAATAGGTAGGTATAAGTCCCTAACAATCATTAGGTTCAGTTAACAAATCTTTTGTTATAAATAACGATGATTAAAGTAAAGTGACGTTTAAACGTCAAAAATGTATGGTTAAGCCGTCGCTAATCACTAAGTACCTACTTAACTTTAAGCAACGTTTATGAATAAAGGGTTTAATCTCTGTCTAAATATGGCTGATCATCGTGTGTCAATGTGCTAAACAGCAGGTATATTTCTCTGATTGTTTAGTCAGGGAAATTCATTGATAAGCAAGTTGACTACCAAATTAATCGTCAGTATAATCATTCAAATCATAAGTGTCATTCTTTGACATTTTATTGTATGAAATGGCTATAACACGGCAAATTGGCTTATTAGTATATTCGCACGAATTTACTCGCCCGGAACGGGCGAATTGTCACTTTTAAATAATATTGTCTTTTGTATAGATGATTCGCACGTAGTTAGATAATTTATTTGTGGGCGAGTCGACAGCTCCAGGAATATGGATTAAGCAATTGGCATATTTTGAATTGTATGCAACAAAGTATAGAAAAAGGACACTAGCGAACAGAAGTGATAAGAGTTACCTACTTAAATATTATAAAACGTGTACTTTTTTCAATTTCAGCCGGCAATGCCGCAAAAGCAGTCAAATTGACATAGGGCGTTAATTTAAAAATATATGTAACGAAGTCACATGTCAGAGAGCCATGGAAAGGAGCATCCTAAAGATCCATAAAACTCAGAAGACCAGGAATGTCATAATAAGACAAAAACAAAAATAACAGATGCACTTACGCAAGCTACAAGGTTGAAATGAAAATGGGCAGGACACGTGTCAAGTTACGCAGACAACAGATGAACTAAACGGAGTACTCGCTGGCGAGGACCAATACTAGGTCAGAGAAAAGTTGGAACCTAATAAACGATGGGCAGATGATTTAATAAACAATGCGGGAAAAAACTGGATGAGTAAAAGCGAAGACAAAGAACTATATGCAGCTGGAGGAAGCCTTTACTCAAAATGAGTTTCATTTCACTGGAAAAAATAGCTGTACTTACAATAATTAGTTAAGTGAAACTACTAATACTACTAACAACATTTAAATTGAAAAATAAGGAAAGACATGAAAATAAATAAGGCTTTATTATTATGTAACGAAGTAATCTGGGTCGAAGTGGTCCCGGATCTGTTTCTTGGATATTTCAGATTTAGATTTTATTATGACTATCTTTGTCCCATTTAGGCTGAGTGCTGCGGCGATCTTCGCAGAGTAACGTGAAACAGCTAAATGAGAGAGGCCTACTTTAAGCTTTGAACTAAGGATCAAGCTGGACTTTTGAATACATTCTTTATCCAACCTGCCATTATCCAACGGTCTTACAATGCGAAGCATTAAGGACAGGATGTCTGCTGTCTGATAGATGATAAGTACTTATCTAAATAATACATATAACACCAGTAGGTACACACAATTGCGAATTGTGACCAAAAAACAAAGATTCTATTATGTGTAGACCTTTTGACATCCAGTGATAAATTAAATTGATAACCATTGGACATAAGGCTGGAATTACATTTGGCTGCACGGCCCAGCGGCTTAACTGCGGTTGTACGAAACTGTTCGAACTAATTATTTACAAAATGCGATGCTACCGCTTAACCTTACGAACAACATATAAAAAATATATTCATATTAAATATTAATATATTAAATATATATATTATTAAATATATTAATATATTTTATATTTATATTCTGTAAAAAATCTCTCCGTTGAAAAATAAAATAGTGCAGCATGCACTATGCAGCTTGTCTGACCACCACCACCATCATCATCTATCTAGCCTTTTCCCAACTACGTTGGGATCAGCTTCCAGTGTATCCGCATGCAACTGAATATCAGTGTGGCCGCCATCTTAATGCGTCTATAATTTTCCCAAATGCTGTGACACAGGCCTCCTCTCTGTGAAAGAACTTAGGCTATAATGTAATTACGCGGACTCAGTGTGGGTTGGTAGATGTCACATATCATCGAATTTCCCCTACTTATAATTATTAGTTTACTTGTGCAATGCTTGATTGATCTACTTTGGTTCATAACAATCTACCTATTTTTAAACATAATTACTATGAGTGTCGGCCATGTCCACATAAAAGGTTCAATATAGAGTTATTAAAACTTTGGTTTACTTTCACTTGATTAAATTCTTAATCTTAATTAAATTCTTTCCTAATTTTGGGTAACTTCCTCTTACCATATCAAGTTTAACATTCACATTGCACTTTCTAATTCGATGCCAAAATGTAGGTCTCCATGCGGGATATTGGCAAAAGCAAGCATAGAACTGCTGCTTAGACACGGAGTAAAGTTATACCAAACTTAAGCTTGTTCTTAATACTGGTGTTACTTTACTCCGCGTATAAAGGAGTCTCGAAACAATATTTACTTAATTGATCATGTGTAACATGGCGACGCATGAGTTATTAAAATATGCCTCTTGTACCGACGCCAGCACATCAAGCTACTACAATCTGTCAAATTTCTTTAATAGATTTTCAACTTTATCACTAAAGAATAAGGTCCAAAGTTGATTGGGAAAATTTAAAAGTTTCACCCGAAACTGTTAAATTTTCCAGCCAGCACGCCGGACGGTTTCGCCAGCACATCAAGCTACCCAGCTTGATGTGCTGGCGTCTGTACCTTTAGAAAATCATCACAAAATGGTAAATTCAACGACCTATCTTCAGTGATTTTGATTTTTTCACAGTTTCTGTTTCAGTTTTTTAAGGTTCGAAGTTACAAGGAAACCTATTATTATGCTTTCAGTTCAGAATACAAGCATTATGTTAAAGTATGGCACACAAGTGAGAAAATACTTTCAGTACATATTATGAGACTTAATTGGTTACCCACTGCGATGATCTCAATTTCCCCCGGGGCAAGTAGAGCATGTTTTGGTCGTACCAATATTTATTATACGACGATACGATATTATTATAGTGGGTATCACGCAAGCCTACATCACAGGCGGGAAATTGAAAACCATCGAATCATATTAGGGATTTGAGTGAATATCGTAAAAATATAAGCAAACGTTCTTTTGGAATAGTCCATCAGAATAAAATATTCTGGTTTGGTTGGAATTGGATTTATTTTATTAATATGGCCAGTTATGTCTACGTCAATATTGGGTCTCATTTTAGACAGGGCAGTGGAAATAAAACACTGACAATCTATGCAAATAAATAAAATTAAAGTGTCTTTATCCCGGAACATAAAGGGCGAAGGAAGGAACACGGGTGGGTTTTAGTCAGTAAGAGTCTGACACTCCCTTCCGCTCCACCCAGAGCGGGAGGAGTCATTTGATGATTTCCCATCCTGAAAAAAAAAAAAAAAAAAATAAAAGTGTCTTTATGTAATGTCAAAATAACAGCATTTTACTAAATCCTTATGAAATTATACACGGTATTTATACCAACAAAACATTTTTTTAAATTTTGTCTGTCTGTCAGTGTGTTTGTTCCGACAAATCTCCGAAAAGGCGGGACTGATTTTGATGGAAATTTCATTGGTAGGTAGCTGATGTTATAAGGAGTAACAAGGGCTTAAGCTAGAGTACTTTTATTTGAGAAAAATGTCACGCAAACATAGATGCGGAAAGCAGCTAGTATATTATAAAATTTAAAACATAATTGTGTGTAATTTAATGGAAAAGTCATAGTAATTTTTCGGAATTTCGTCAATAGGTATGCTACAAGGATTACAGTATATACTTGGAATAGTAACTACTGGGTAGTTAGGTATATTGAAAACCAAGATTAAATAAATAAAAAAATCAAATGCATAAAATTGTTTTATTAAAAAAATACACCTAAATAATTATCAAAGCTTATGTTCAAAGATCATGACAAAGAAAGACAAAGAAAGAGTAACAATAAACAATTGGGTGTGTGCCTAAGACCACATGATGGAAGTGAAAACTTACGACTGGAGCAGAGTATACCCTATTCAGCGTCACCGATAGACTGGAGACGATTGTACCCTATTCAGCGTCACCGACCCGAGCTTGACTGTTCAGTTTCGTTCACTGTACCTACAGAAAGAGCGAAAAATGCCCCTAAAGAAGTTTACACTTCAAAAACAGACAAAATTGATTTTAGTATTAGTTCATTACTTTAACTGTAAAATGAACTATCGAAGCGCAGGGCAGAAGAGCTCAAAAGTACGGCAGTGGTACACATGGGTTTGATTCTAGCGTATTTGCCGGAACAATGGCGTGCAGCCTCTAACGCTGCGACAATTTGGTGGAATGACAATTTGGCGCACTAATCGCTCTGCTGTCGCACGAATCTCGTGTCGCCTCTTTATGATCTGTCGTCTCGGGCAACAACAGTGTTGTCTATCGTTTAAAAAAAGTTGCACGCTGTTTTGTAGAACAACACAGCCTGTGAGACCTCTCTAACTCCGTGTCGTGAATAGAATGCGATTGTCCCGTTCACTTGTCACTGATTTGGTCGGAAGAGCAGAACACGCCCTCTATCAACGCGACGATGTATTCGGGTTCGCCGAATAAAATGAACGCGACGATTACCACGGCACGGGGTAAAGGCTGAAATACACATTTGAAAACTACAAGTTCAACAGTATTATATTATTGATTTTGATTGTTGGTATGTTCCAACAATAATAGACAATATACGGACGAAAAATATTATAACATGATTTGGGCAAAAATATGAACTATACTAAAATATCAATACCGCTGCTGGCTCTACGCTACCTTGCTTCTTTGTATTCAGTGTCATATTTATTTTCTTCTCTCTTCTCTAACTTCTATTTCACAAATGAAAGGTACTTTTTCGTCGCAGTTTTTAGTATCCGTGTAAATACTGCCGTCCCGATTCCAAGCGATCCCACAGTCAGAACTTTCACCATTATATATGTTTCGGTACACATCACTAAATTTTTGACCTGTAAAAGAAATAAAGTGCAGTATTAAAATTTTAATTTAAATGTTGGGTAGTCGATCAATAATTATTTTACTGCAGTGCAATGAACATCTGAATAAAAATATTGAAAAAAGATGTACAGTCTCGAGCATAAATATATTACTATGGACACCTTGGCAACAGTATCTGATTTCATGATTCATCCATTAAAAAAAATGGCAAATATGTGATCATTGCTGGAAAGCATAATACAAGTGGCAGCACAAATACATATGTGATATCGAAGGAAAACCAAAACTACGAAGACAAGCTACGAAAAATATAATGTGTCAATGAAATATTAACAGACATATTGTCTTGCATCAAAAATAACCTGTTTAGTTAAATTCTGAAGAATATTTTATGCTTGTGACTGTACGTGCAGCTTTGTTGCTAAAAAGATTGTTGAACAATCTATGTAAATCAACCCAAATATTTAATGTATTCCTCGTAATAGTTCACGAAAAAACTGTCATTTACATTTATAGAAAAGTAAAAAACATAGTTACCTTTTACTGTGTAATATTCAGCACTGGAGAAGAGCCTTCTCACTCCTACGAAATATTGTTCTCCGTTTTCCACCATTTCCCTAACGTCTTCTGCCTGTGCCTTGTTTTCTAAAACAGCCAGTATTCCACCCTCCATGAAGCAAGTCTTCATAGCTTCCTGCCACGTCTGTCGCTTTTTATTAACTTTGTAACATTTTCTTGAAGCCTTCACGTATTTGTAACCTGAAATTAAAAATTCGATGCCTGTCAAACATTGACTATGCTAGCTAAGTAGTCCTAGAGAGGTATGAGGAATAGGGTGTAAAGTTTACGCATCCTCTATAGAAAAGGGCATCATCCTCCGACCAGATGGGTGTTGTATCTGGCGGGCTGCTGCCCGATGAATGATGTGGGGATGGTATGCTAATTGCGGGGTAAACTCTGCTTGCGC
Source organism: Luperina testacea (assembly GCA_927399505.1). NCBI lineage: Eukaryota > Metazoa > Arthropoda > Insecta > Lepidoptera > Noctuidae > Luperina > Luperina testacea. Next base: position 5,806,893 of record OV656768.1, on the reverse strand, counting down.
GATGCAGAATTTTGCGTGACGTCAGTGCGATGCGTAATTCGCATATGGCGAAGTAGATGTCACCACAGTCTTGAACACAGAGCACGGATAAGCCTCAGCGGCAGCATCAGCCGTTGCTAAAGGCGGCAGGTCAACACTTTCCATATAACCAAGGGTGTCACTTTCTACTTGCACAACGACACAAATGTATACATATAGAAAATGGCGGTCCTGACAAAAGTGATGCGCTTAACGCACTTTCGACTCCACGAATTTAATTAGTAGGTCAGTACCTACCTACTAATTAAATTCGTTATCGTTCCTTTCTGGACGACATCGCCGCAGCAATTCCGTGACCTGTGGTCTCGAACATCGCTTAACAATTCTCTACTACGGGTTTTATGGCCAACACCATAATTGCGTAGCACAATCTGAATGATTTTGAAGGATATCACTAAACCATTGCAAAGAGAATCAGCTGTTTCCTACATTTTGACGAGTAATGCGAATATAAATGTAGGGAACAGCTGATTTTTTTTCGTGATTTCATGTTTGGTCCCGTAGTAAAAGTTGTATATAACGTTAAGTACAATGACCCCTTGAGAGGTTATCCATTAATTACGGGACACCCTGTAAATCATGGAGAAGAAATTGACCAATGGCAAGTTTGCTACTGTCCGGGGCCAATATGGGAGGGCGCCCACAAGCAACTTAGTTAGGTACCCAGAAACTTTTTGAAGTGAAAACTTTAGGCGCGTTGGGCATTTTTGAGATGGGAAAAACCCATTGAACTCACGCCACTGTTACCGTAAGCAACATCGCGCGAGTTTTGTTTATAGAACTATTAAAAAAATACCCGCTTCGGAAGTGTTTGGCTGGCCTCGGGATGTACTCGGTTTTAATGTATATCCGATATGTCAGTGAGTGATGGCAAAGTATTCTGTTTGTGTTTTGTTTACACTTCTGTCGGCACTCCCGGAGTGGCACTGTTTTTTTTGTCTCTGTCGCTGTCTCTTCGCTGAGCTTTGGTCGATGCGCACACGGTTGCGACAGCAATGCTACTTTCTCGTAAAATTTTTCCGCATTCATCAACACATTATGTCGCCATGCGCGCACTTGCATTGCAACCAACTGTCTCCAAATCCGCGGCCAACAACAGTGGCGCACTTGTATGAAATTTGTTGGCCGCGGATGACCCGTAGACTTGATGTGGGCTACAAATTAGTTGTGGAGACAAAAGTTGCTCCTCGTGGGCGCCCTCTTTAAAGCTTGGAACATGTGGCTTTTAAAGAATGAACGTCGCAGAAAAAGCAGGAAATATACCACTTACCACGGTCAATAGTCGGGCACGATTCTTCTTCAACTTTCTTGCACACAAATGGTAACGGCGTGTCAGGTGTTCTTAAGCAACTGCCCACATTAAACAATCCACTGTCTATGTTCATAGTTATGCAATTACTGTGGTGTGGCAGTAGACTATCTTCAGCTGGCAGTGGATATGGCGTTGAGTGTCCTGAAAAATGGAAGAAATTTTATATAAATGTAGTGCTATAGTAAGCTTAAACAATGTTGGCCACGTCTTGAAGTCGTTTTAATGTCTTCAAAAAAACCAATAGCCAGCCTCAATCTTCTATGATCAACTGGACAAAAAATCCTAGAAGCCCATACAGACAGTGGTTTGTATACGAAAATGCGAGCACCGATTCTAGGCGCAGCAGTTAATGCAAAAATATGCCTCTATGAAAGACTTTTTATTCAATCTATGAATAAAAAGTGCAGCAATTATACAGCATTCTATATTTCACCTGTGGAATATACGTATAGGTACTATGTTGGCAATGCATCAACAGTACCCATTGTATTGCAACAGTCTGAAATGCGATAACCACTTCCCATGTTTGCAAACCTAATACATGGAATAATGAACAAAAAGTGTGTGCTTTGTTATAGTATCAAATTATAAATACTCACCGTCAACAGTCATAAACTCTCCTAAATCAAATTCGTCGTGAAATCCAACGAAGATGTCCGTCACGTTAGGAACTTCATTCATTCTATTTGTCAAGTTCTTCACCAAGGTCCACTCTCCCTGGGCTTTCGGATAGAACAGAGTAGCTCCTTCGTCATCACAAGTGAAAAAAGCGGTACTCCAAGCTGATCCACTCACGTCCCAGTGAACTTTATAAAAAGCGTCGAACTCCTTAATGTACGTATAGTCTTTTCTATAGAACTGTACATGGCTAGAGTATATCGAGGGCAGACATATACCTGTAAAGGTGAAATTGTAAAGAATATCGATAAACTGACGTAAGGAAATGGAATACTATCAACGTAAGGAGTATCAACGTTTGGAGTTTCTTGTCCGTTCTTCTCCATAGAAATACACATTTTAAAAATAAATGCTTTGAGGTTGAGTTTGTAAGTGCAAAAAAAAACTTCACAGTCGACGCAGTTGTAGACGAGCAGACGTCTCTGATTACCTTACTGACTGAACCATCCAATTTAGGAACAATATGGCGCACTCGCACCGTTTGTCGCTATCATCTTCAAAGTATATGATTGACGGAAATAGAACGATGTTTAAATGATTTGTGGTGAAATGGGGACCAAGTAGTGGAGGCCTACTGGAGACCTATATTCTACTGAATAAGGGGCTCGCGAGGTTAGAGAACGTAGAATTTAAAACTATCTGCATCTCAAATGACATCAAACAACTTTTCATTAAAGATTATGAACTTTTAATCAATTTATTAGTACAAAACTGTAAATACTTATTAAGTTCACTAAGTTTTAAACAAAAAGTACTCACCTAGTAAAAATGCGGTGAAAATTATGCACTTCATCGTTGTATAAGATGCCACACGGTACTAAATGAGTTCAGTTAGCAAACATAATCTTTATACACTCGTATTTTCTTGTTTATGGTCGGGTAAAAACCTCGCATAAAGCGTACATACACACTTTTGTTATACAGGCTGATCTAATGTAAAATTGCATGCTTGCTTTAAAATATAAAACGCACTTACTCAAACTCACTCAAAGTATTTATTTAAATTAAACCAATTATAGCGACTTACAGGCACTTTTGTATTATCAAGGAGTTGCCCATTTAGAAAGAGAAGCTAGACATATGTAATTTTGTTTTTGTTTGCGTAGCAATATCATTATCTACCTAGCCTTTTCCCAACTATGTTGGGGTCGGCTTCCAGTCTAACCGGATGCAGCTGAATACCAGTATTTTATATGGAGCGACTGCCTATTTGACCTCCACAACCCAGTTATTGGACAATGCGATACCCCTTGGTAAGACTGGTGTCAGACTTTCGGACTTCTGCCTACCTGTAACGACTGTCAAAGATCCACGAATGACAGCCAGGATCAACGGCTTAGCGTGCTTTCCGAGGCATGGAGGGGTCACGGTATATAAAGATGGTCACCCATCCACAGACCAACCACTAGAACAGAAAATAGTGGCAACCATTATCCATTTTAGTGATTATAATAAAACTAAACAATGTAAAACTACCGTTTATAATAATATTAACGTATAATCTTGTGGAGCACAACTTAACGTGCTTATTTTCTGCATTTTCATTCTAAAATAAAAGAAATAACCAAAGAAACGAGGAGGGCGCCACCAGGCGGTCGGGTAGCTTTAAACAGAGAGAAGTGGAAAGAGAATATGGAGGCCTTTGTTCTGTATTGGAGGACATCACAGGCTAATAATAATAATCCTACACCATCCGGGGGTGACCTGGCTGCACTTGCACAGTGCGTACAGGATAATCGTCGGTTGGTACTGCATTTCCTTAAGGGGGAAGCGCTAAGGTAGCCCGCGAAATTCAAATTTTCTCACGTTTTTTGCAATTTGCTGGTCAGTATTAAGTTGTACGTCGATCCAAATATGATTCGCGGCCGTAACAAATATGTATTTACAGAATTATAATCATTAAAGTCATCAACACAACTCTCTAAGACCACGTAACTCCAAAGAATGATGATTTCATGAAACAGTTATTCTTTGGACTTACGTGGTCTTAGAGAGTTGTGTTGATGACTCTGGCGCTTTCGCCTTAACATATTTATAGAATCAAACGGTCCCTCTGCGAGTTGGTTTAAGTTTCTCATATAAGGTATAACCAAAGGACCCTATAGTCCTGAAATATGCGGAAATACCTAGGTATAATACTATAATTCAAATGAAATGAAATTATTTGTTTATTTATGTAAGCACATCTTTAAAAACATTTAGAAGTCTGTGTTTGTGTTGGGTTGTTTTTACCTAGATGGCGTCCTTCGTGAAATTAACAGGGTAATGTAAAATCTTCTTCTTAGCGTGTCAATGGCAATCGCGGAATTGATGAATTCGGCTTCAGTATTTAGCGCCATCAGTAGCTTCCAGCAGTTCCTATAACGTGCAGGCGACAGGACACGCAGGACACGATATTAAGTGTCCCATCGATTGTGGAAGAGCACCATGTTTACATTCCAAAGCGGAGTCAGATGACTCCGCGGAGTTAATTATTATATTTTACATCGATTCATAGATATGAATCGATGTAAAATATAATAATTAACTGAGCGTTTGGAGCACCATGCGTAGTCAGCCAACACTTCACCTTGCTATTGGGTCATTTATACCACAGCATGAACTTTTGTTTTCACTTAATTCGAGAAATACGAGACGCAAGAAAGGAGGTGAGCATACAATATGGAAGAAGACATCCTGCAACGTTCCCAAAATTTATCGGAATAAGTGTTGGAGTATTATATTAATCGAAACTACATTATAAAGGCAAATAATCTCACTTTAATACCTAGAAGATTGTCAACTGCGTAGCCTTTTCCCAACTATATTGGGGTCGGCTTCCAGTCTAACCGGTCCAGTATGCAACTGAGTAAAAGTAATTTACCCGGAGCGACTGCCGATCTGATCTGTACAACCCAGTTACTGGGTAACACGATACCCCTTGGTAAGACTGGTGTCAGACTTTCGGGCTTCTGACGACCAGTAACGACTATCAAAAATCCACGAATTTCAGCCGGGACCAATGGCATAACGTGCTTTCCGAGGCACGAAGGGATCTTGGTATTTAAGATCTTCACCCATCCATGGACCAACCGCGGTCAGCGTAGCTTAACCCTGGTCGATCGTCCCGTGTGGCTGTTTATACTTAGCCACAACCCGCAAATACCTAGAAGATCTCAAACAAAAATGTAACATGCTGTATGTGATATACTTTTTTATCGCTAGAAGTCAAAGGTTTGTTTGAACATAACTATCCTTGCACATACAGCAAAGTTTATTTGTTGCTGACAATTCGCTGCAATTTATGTATATCATAATTATTATGTAGGTCGTTACTCCATATTGACTACTAGCTTCTGCCCGCGACTTCGTCCGCGTGAAATTTCTTGTTACGACCCACCCCGTCGCATCGCATCGCCTGCCCGCGCTATTACTTCGTTTTTGCTTAGCGTTCTTTCCGACTTTTTTCTTTTTGCTTGACTCCTAAAGGTCATAGCGTGATCTTAAATAACCTATAGCCTTCCCCAAGAATTGGGCTATAATGCAAAAAGAATTTTTCAAATCCGACTGGTAGTTCCAGAGATTAGCGCGTTCAACCAAACAAACTCTTCAGCTTTATAATATTAGTATAGATTAAAGTTTGCATAGGTTCATCCCATCATCTATATGCAGATGGCTTGCAGTTGCACTGTCAAGGGAAGGTTGATGAATTACCTAACGCTATCGACAAATTAAATAAGGACTTGATAGCCATAAACCTGGTCTGATAGATTTGGTTTAGCTGTAAACCCTACGAAGTGTCAGGCAACCATCATTGGCAGTATTCGTAGTATTAGTGAGGTAGATGGCACAACCTTGCCGCCAGGTCTATTCAATGGTACGATCGTTCCTTTTGGTACTGACGTGAAGGACCTAGGCTTGCACTATTTTGAGTTCCGAGAAAGGACATAGGATAGTTTTTATCCCGATATTCCTCCGGGATAAACACTTATGCGGGTGAAACCGCGGGGCGCTGCTAGTAATCTATATCTATCGTAATAAGACTTCGATCAATAATAGTACTTATTGATCGAAGTAATAAGATCTATTCTAGCTGAAGAGTATGTTTGTTTGATCGCGCTAATCTCTGGAACTGAAAGTTTGAGTTGAAAAATTATTTTTGCATTTGATAGCCTAATTCTTGAGGAAGGCTGTATAGGCTACATAACATCAAGCTAGGAAAAAAAAAAGTCAAAAACAACGCTAAGCGAAAACGAAGTTATAGCACGGGCAGGTGATGCGAGGCTACGGGATCGGTCGGGGAAAGAGAGAAATTTCACACGGACGAAGTCGCGGGTAAAACCTAGTAAATAATAAAGTAGTACAGACGCCAGCACATCAACCTACAATCTGTCAAATTTCTTTAATAGATTTTCAACTTTATCGTTAAAGCATAAGGTTCAAAATTAATTGGCAAAATTTGACAGTTTCGGGTAGCTTGATGTGCTGGCGTCTGTACATTACGATACGTGTGACTTCGGTGCGGGCTTAGGTCTCAAAGTGCTATAAATAAAATAAAGTGCTAAAATATTTTAATTCGATAATATTTGCATAATGTATAAGTTAACAGACTTAAAATAATTGCATGTACAGACGCCAGCACATCAAGCTACCTGAAACTGTCAAATTTTCCCAATCAACTTTGAACCTTATGCTTTAACGATAACGTTGAAAATCTATTAAAGATATTTGACAGATTGTAGTATCTTGATGTGCTGGCGTTTGTACCTACATGTATATAAAATATAGTTGTTTAAAGGGGAACTCATTCAAGAAACGTGTTTTTTCAGCAATTCGTCCCATTACATTTGGTCAAGGAGGTATTGAAGTCTTGGAGAGTTTATTTTCCGAAACAGGTCTACGGTGAGGAGCCAGACCAAAAGAGATACAAAAACCCACTGGGCGTCATGTGGCAAGCTTGGGCAGTAGCGACCCCACGGACCCTATCTTCCGGGAGAAGTTATTTTCCTCACCTTCACCATTTTCGGGGGTGTTTCCGTGTTTCCTAAGACGATCTGGTGGAACTAAATTATTAAAAAATTAAATGGAAATGGACACTATGCATTTTTTAGTTATATCTTGAACTTGCCAGGTTTTAAATTAAAAACAATAAACTCAAGCTGATAATTGATTTTATTGCCAGCGTGCCATCTGTTTCATTTCATCATACCTACTATTAGCAACGCTCTTCATAAAGTTGAAGTAAGCGCCATCTCTTAAAACAATCACAAATATAATGAGAAGCTGTGACATTGCCAACAAACGGTGTGGCGTGTGCGATGCGGTTTCGTATTGGTAGTACTTTAATGTCATAACAGATGGCAGTATACACCTACAGTCTGACAACATTCTATCTTTAACGTGTCCATTTTCATATTTCAGTAATAGATTTTAATTAGTTTATTTTTTATCAAAATTCGTATTTAAATAATAACATAACATCACGCTTAGGTATATTCTTCCCAAAGGGTAGGTAGGGAACCTAACCAAACCCGTTGGTTTGATTTAGATATTTCTACGTGACCTCCCAAGCTCCGCTAATGATACACAATTGATTTTCTATTGTATCGTGTCACATAGGATACGCGCGGAGCTTGACGGATTAATATTAATGGTGTACATAATAATTATCTATCTCAATAATTATGATATCTATCATACAATCCGCATTGGACCCGCGTAGACACAGACAGAGACGAGACAGAGAGTGGGCCTGTGTTCCAACAGTGGAAACATTATAGGCTGGTCATGCTATTCTATTCAATGGTATAATACACGATTTGCCAAGTATTGGCAGAATTTTATTTCAGGTATGCCTGAAATCAGCTCCGGGACTGACTAAGGTAACAAAAAGAGTAGTAGGAGTAGTACAATAATGTTAAAAATCATACTGTGGTCAACCGGTCATCAATACTTAACAAGCGTGTTGATGATGATTGCTAATCATCTCTGTGGACATGGAAACTGACGATCGGGCTGGTCCACAAAGTCATGACTGCTCAGGGCGCTACGGAGCGAGATATACTCGAAGTTTCTTTGAAGGATAAAACAAAGAATGAAATTATACGGAAAAGAACCGGAGTTACCGACATAGCTTGCAGAGTAAGCAAACTGAAGTGGCAGTGGGCTGGCCATATTTCTCTAAGGACCGATGGCCGATAGAGCAGACGAGTCCTGGAGTAGAGACGCGTATCGGTAAGCGTAGTGTGGGACGCCCCCCAGCTAGATGGACGGACGACCTAAAGAAGGTGGTTGGGACGGACTGGATGCTGAAGGCGGAGGACAGGGTGTTGTGGCGCAGCCTGGGAGAGGCTTTTGTCCAGCAGTGGACTGCGATATGCTGAGTTGATTGAATCACCAATTTGATTATATTTATTATGTTGTTAGGTTTTCTCGAACTTCGCTACTACAGCCATCTATCGCTAATTTCCGTAAACTGCGTGCTACACAGCTTTTGGACTACCCAACCTATAGTTATATCATGGTAATTGGTAATATAGTCTGTGAGATGTATCTGTCGCAGGATGGTTTGGGCTGTGATATAGTTATAGGTATCCCTAGTGATATAGCCATATAACGTAATATAGTAGTTAAATAAAAGCGGTTCATAACTGTCTTACTAGGTAAATACTTATGACACGAGCACGATACGATATAGTAATATAACTAGGTATCTTACTAGACTGATCTAGTGGAATGGTTGTAAAAGCGGGGTGCAGTGTGCGGGGCGCTCGCCACGGCATTTTAATTAGATTTCAAAGTAGATGTAACATTATACCTACTTTGAAATCCAAATATTTTTTTGATATATTTTGTTGATTCTATGTCTAAATGTAAAACAGATTGTTTTTATTACTGTGAATTATTAGAATTACTACTTTTAGCATTGTTTGTTTTGGTTGTTGCGATTGAGTAATCAATAAAACTTATTTGATTGGACCAGTGGTGCAAATCAATGAAAATATAGCCATATAATTATTTCAATAGATTAGTCTCTTAAGTTATATTACTAGATCGTGCTCTTATTTATATTCCTAATGAACCGCTTTCATATTATAACTATATCACGTCTTCAACTATCTGACTGGGACATAATTATGTACCAATTGACGACCACGTAGAATCCACCACTCACTAGGTACAGAAAAAGTAATAAAACACTTTTAAACTTAAATTATTTATTTTAATGACTGTGAGATAGTGTTTAACATTATGAACTAAAGATCTAATAATATATTAGTGATTTAATAAAAATACAGTCTAAAGCATAATATCAGAGATACTAAAGCCACATTGTTCACATTACTACATGCGCTATTGTGGTTCATGTTAGGAGTAAGTTTTGATTCATCATGAATGCTTCTGTGAGAATGTTCCTTGATTTTCTCAGGTCTTGCCTCGTCAGACGCCATATCGTGGTCATAATTATGTTCAATCGGTTTAGCAGAAACAGTAGCCAGACGGATAGTTGTAAATGATTCTTTATTCTTAGTTTCATTATCCTTGTTAGGTTTTACAGTTTTATTTTCTTTGGGTTTCGTAACATCGTCTATAAGTACTTTGGGTGTTGCTTGAGTTATATGATACTCTGTGGTATATCTTGTAGACTTCGATGTAGTTGCTGGACTAGTAGTTACTTTGGTAGTTATCTTGGTAGTTTTTTCTACGGCTGTTTGTGTTTTACTTACAGCATTTACTGTAGTTTTCACACGATCGCTAGTTTTAGTACAGTTTGCCAAATCTCTAACGTCTATGTAAAAGAGTTTTCCATTGAGTTGTGATTCGTCGTAGTATTCGTAGTCATTGTTTTGAACTTGAGACTCTTCTTCCACGAATACTTGAGCCACATTCTTCTCGGTATCTTCGGTTTTCGCCCATAGTTCCCTCAAGTTGGTGTCAGGATAGCATTTCAAGTTTTCTGTAGCCCGCTTAAAGTAGTCGTTTTGTGTCTTGTTCATCAGTGACATGAACCAGTCCAGGCGGCAGTCGCAGGGGAAGTTGTTATCTGGAAATTGAAAGTGAAAATTGAATATCACTATGCAACTTTGCAACATTACGATACGTGTGACTTAAGTATCATTATTGCACGGCGTAAAATTAGCTAAATGCCGTGCAACGCTTTTCTGTGTAAAAATTGACTACTTAAGTCACAGATAAGCGTGACTTAAGTGAGGGTTTGGGTCACAGAATGCTATAAATGTAATATTAATGTATTTGGCTATCATACTCAATTTGAAACCACTGAAACAAACCCCTCACGGTTGCTACAATATTATATTATCAGTAATATTGATCACTAATGTGAAATAAATCTCCAGATCGGAAGCTTCAATGAACAGTTATGTTGTCAAAATACCTACGCTTGGCAAACGGATCGGTGATCGTCACATATTTCTATAGCGTCTACACAACATTGGTTACAATGGTAGGAGTTAGGTTTACGATCCCCACAGTGGTCAAAAAGTAAAATGTCTTAATTACTAAATTATTTAAAACTTTGCAGACCAAGATTTGACCAAGTTTTAGAACTAACTAGATTTTTTCAAGTTGAATGTAAAATGAAAAAGTATTCAATATGAATTAAAAAAATATCTCACCTTCCACATCTAAGTTGCTAGTGTTGCCGTAGAAATTCTTCAATATAGGTGACATGACTTGCGGCTTCAGTTCTATAAGCTGGTTGCTTTTGAAACTCAACATAGTTAGAGATTCCAGTCCTTCAAATGTCCTTACATTTTCGATATTCACCAGTTTGTTATGAGCCAAATTCAAAGCATTCAATTGTCCTAATCCGTTGAACGCTTTCTCGTCCAGCATTTGAATTTTATTCTCTTCTAAATTCAGGGTTTTTAAATTGATTAGTGGCAAAAATGTGTTATCTCCGATCACTTCAAGGCTGTTAGTACTAAGGTCTAATTTTTGCAAATTTTTCAGCCCCGAGAATGTCTCGCTGTTCAAACTAAATAGACCATTTCTATCCATCTCCAGTTCTCTTAAATTTATTAAATGTACAAATGCTCTGTCATGTATGGTCGTTATTTTATTGTTTGTCAAAAACAGTCTCTCTAAAGATGGCAGTTCAACGAATACGTCCCTGTTGATCTCAATTATGCGGTTGGAATCTAAGCCGATGATTGATAAGTCTCTGTGATGGGCAAAGGCATGCTTTCCTAATACGTTGATCTGATTATCGCTGAGCGTTATTTCTTCGATAAGGCTCAAATTGGCAAAGGCGAAAGAGTCAATTTTATCAATATTGCCGTACTTGATGTCGACTTTCAATAATTTATCCATGAATTTAAGAGCATTGGTGGGGATGTATGGAATGGCGATGCCTCTGGTGTTAGAGATGGTGAGTTTGTTGATGTCTTTTAACAATTCAAAACTATTCCATATTTTGTCATCTTGGTGGAGGTCTTTTTTTACCAGGTGACAACTAGCGGTTCTCTCCTTATCCCCGGAATGGCTCTCAACACAGTAACACTGGACAGGGTTGGTATTGTTGTATACAGGGTCGCATACGTTTTTCGTTGTTTCACGTTTTTGATAGTGGTACAATTTTGCTTCAGCGAAGATAGATGTGGCGAACACCAGTGTTAAAATTCTCCAGAACGCCATGTTTATCCTTCGATATTCCGCACCTGCAAATTAAAAAGTTGTAATTGAGTAATGTATTTTGTTTTGTATAGTGCTTAGGAAAGGGTTTTACAAAAAAATGGGGGAAAACTTGTGTTAGGAAGACATACAGCACCGTTTTCCGGTTTGCTAATAACGTCGAACTGTTTGGAAATACATATAACGATTCATCTGTCAACCGTAGTAAAATCACGGTTAAAATTACCAAATGGATAAACAGAGGTGTATGAGAATACCACTACACCCATACTTAATGAAAAATGATAATGTAAAAACCAGATTACACTGGCCAACACGGGAATCGAACCCGAACACGAGCTTCGCAGTCGCTTGCCAACACTAAACCAACGACAATTCTTTTCCTTTTGACTATATTTGTTGCAATGGTCAAATACTCCAGCGGGATAATTACGTAACACACTAATAATTGTAATGCCTTTCATTTCGATATAATTCTTCAACATTCATTGCGTTATTTACGCTTTCGAGCAGACGGAGTTTTCAAACATAAAAATCAATGGATTCAGAATTTCTTTCAAAATCCTTGGGATTTGGCGTTACGCAATTTTGTTGCTGGTTTTCAACTGCATTTACTGGAGGACTGATATAACATGTCAGTTGGTTCGGTACATTAATCTCGAAAAGTAATGAGCCAATTCCAATGAGATTTCCACCATTCGAATATTTATGATTCGAGGCGGTTCCCATTATAAATAATATTAAATTTATGTTTTCAGGGTATTGGAGCAGATATCGTTAAAATGATGTCGCACTGCTGTCATAAATAAAATGTCGCTGTATTAAATCAGAAGAATACTGCTGCAAGAATATTTTCGCAATCAAATGACGTTGACAGGGAAGCGCTGTTGGAAAAGATTTGTGCAATTCTTGAAATGGCACTGTGTGAAATGACAATGTGTTCAAAAAACAAGATGGCGGCGATAGTTTAGTTTTTGGCCACGCCACGCATGAAAATAACCTTGTAGCGCTGTAGGCCTGTAGTATTCATTCTTCTTTCGAATTATTAAAATAATAAGAACGCGATCATTCGTTCAGTTACTAAGGCCCATTTGTACAACATACCTATCACTGAACGTTTAGCGCTAAACAAAGTCAAGAACATCGTTCTAGGCTGTTTTTGTCAATCGTTTGAAATTTATAACACAGAATTATTACAGAATTATTAAACATGTTTTGCGCTATACGCAATTAGTGGTGTAAGCGGGCCTAAGTGTGGTGATTAGGTAATATTAGGTGCGACGATTTTTCCAAAATCACCATTCAGATTAAAAAATCATGTAAAGGTACATAGGGAAGTATACAACTGAATCCCCCCGAAGCATCCAACACGCTTCTTATCACTTCCCCTTACCAAATGTTATTAAAATGATTAGACGTTCTAAACAGTTTTTCTACAAATTTTTAACTACAGAAATCTTTCTATTCACCACAAAAGAACAGAAAACAAAATATTATTATATTACGGAACACCCTGAAGCTCGAGATAAAATGTAAAACATTCATCCGAGTGATTTAGAAAAAGCGTTATTGGCAGTGGGCTTAAGTAAAGCCCCCGACACTCCGGCAAAGATCGACGGCCATTTCTCAAATGGGACTTAGTTAACTTCGTAACTTTGTTCCAGGTGGCAGTCAAGAAAAACGTCTATATTACTTGTTATCTTATACAAATTGAAAAGCTACTCCTTGCTTCTTTTCTTGGAGAAGGAAAGTAATTTTTGACTTGGTGAGAATATTTTGGACCATCAGCCAAAGTCAAAGTCAAAGCATTTATTCCAAATAGGCACATAAAAGGCGTCAAAAATTACAATAAAATAGAATTGATTCTAGTCGCGGGCCTTCCAAAAGGTAGTTTTCGTATGGAGAAGAATGGGCAAGAAACTTCATCACCGTTACTCTTTTAAAATGTTTTACAATATTTTGCATACATTAAATAATATTATATGAAGACGATGCATGTAAGATAACATTACTATACCACAATAGGTAAACGAATTAAAAATCACAAATTAGAAACCATGACAGAAATTAATTATCTGATAGATACATGGTGCTCACATATGTATTTATAAACATGGTAAAAGTAGACAAATTTCATTTAATTTTTTTTTTAAGTAACAAGTTGGTAATAAGTTAGGGTGTGAGTTAAAGTAATTACAGAATGTAAATCATTGATTTCAAGAAAGAATAAATTTTACAATTAAATTAGCAACCAGTTTGATTTTGTCTAGAAGCCTGTTTTTACATCGTGCCAGGTGGCAGCCAAGGAAAATGTCTATATTACTTTTTATTATAAACAAAATTAAATGCTCTTGCTTCTTTTCTTGGAGAAAGGAAAGAATTTTTGTCTTGTTAAGAATATTTGGGATGTGTCATTTTACTATAAACCTGTTTTTGTTCATCGGTAGCTTTACTGAGTTCTATAATATTGGCATGGTGTACTTGTCACCACTACATTACTTAATAAAGAATATTCTGTTTTATTCTCTATATATTTCTATATTCTTTATATGTATATTTTTTTCTTTCTATTCTATGTGAAAGTGGGGGACAAATTTGGCGTTTTTCAATACACTTTATTTTTCTTCATATTGCGAAATCATAATATTGGTTTATAGTTTATAGCCACATTATTGGTTTCTACTTTCAACATGCATAACTGGAAGTAAATATTCTTTGAGAAACTGAATTTGAGGGAAAAGCGCTAAGGTTGCCCGCGAAATTCAAAATTTCTTACGTTTTTTGCAATTTCCTGGTCAGTACGTTGATTAAAATATGATTCGCGACCGTAACAAATATGTGTTTACAAAATTATAATCACTAGAATCAGTAATACAACTTGATAAGTTAGTATAATCCTAGAATGTCAAGATTTCATGAAATAGTCATTCAGTAGGATTACTTGGTCTTAGAGAGTTGTGTTGATGGCTTTAATGATTATAATTCTGTAAAATACATTTGTTACGGTCGCGAATTATATAAAAATCGGTTGTCTGTAAAGTCGGTTTACTGACGATAGTTGAACGTGACAACGTCATAAGAAAATACTGATGGAATAGTTGCATTGCATTTGTTAATATTCGCTTGCACTTCAAGCCGCCATGGAACGCTACAGAGCGAGGCCGCGAGGTAACGCTACTCGAGTCATGTTTTTTCGTGAGTGCAACCAGCTTCATCGATTTATTAGACGTTGTCACGTCAAAAAAAAATATTTCGCGGGCTACCCTGGCGCTTTCGCCTTAAAATTAAGATCTTCCTGATTGATTGATTAAAAATTATTCTCTACCCTATTTCAATGGTGTGTGTTCAAAACTCCACACGTTATAAAATTCTAGTAGGTCTAGGTACCCATAGAAATCCTAAGAACTTTCTATTAATAACGTACGAATAAAGAATGTACAAAAGGCTCCGACTGACACTATACTAGCACATGCTCCGCACTCATGAATACCTAGTACTTTATCAGGTGCGACTAGTAATACCTCATTACGAATAATAAGTATTCCTGTCTAGTTCTATGAGTTATTACTATAGGTATCCATACCTGGATTATGAGGAATACCTGTGAATGTAATGTCGGTAGTATTTTGTATGTATTATACAACACAAGTTAATGTTGCATTTGAATTTTGGCGTAAGTTTGATGTGTGTGAAGAGACCAAAGAAACGTTGGATGGACTGTGTGATGATGATATTATTAGATAGGGGATGACTACCAAAATGATGATTAATATAGGTATGGAAAAATACAATGCGCCGACCCAAAATAAACTGGCTTATGGACAGAATGATGATGTGTTATATGAGACAAGTCGCGCGCCCGTTAAGGTTCCAATCAGTACCTAAAACTGACGAACTTCCATACAAACTTTCATAATCTATTTAACCCCCTTTAGGGAATGAATTTTCAAATTTCCTTCTTTAGTCCTCACCTTCGTTATTTAACGAACTCTTTTACAAAAGTTTTAGGCTGTGCGATGCCTGCCAGTAAATTAATTTATTGTAGTCTAAATAACTAACTATTTACACTAGATACTAAATTAAATGACTAACTTACTGTACAAATAAATACAAAAACAAAGGACACTTAGGTGTCGAAGTACTCGTCCTCATCGCTGTCCTCAATTAATTAATTTAATATTACTGATTGGATCTATTTTTGGTGCCTACATAATCTCATTTTCATGCTCATTCTAGTCACCAAGGGAACAAATTGCTTCACTGATTACCTCGCACGAGCAGATATGCTTATTCAATGTACCTACAACGCTCGAGCTAGCATATTGTGTAAAAATATTGTCTTTCTTATTTTTCTTCCAGCGTTTGCAATATTTTCTTTGTTATGACGTAAGTAGCAAGTAGCGAAAGTAAAAATTAAAACACGGAAAACCAAGTAGCTACTACTCCTACAGGGTGGGTGGCAGGGACATCTGGGATATCGATATGTACTTGATTCTGGACCCGCCTGCGTTCAAATACAACGATAACAAGACAATTAAAAAAAAATGGAAAATTTGAAAGTGCACCACTCCATAATGCTCATTTGATCGTATAAAAAACCAAAGTTAGAGATATTATAATAGTTTTATTCATTATAATTAAACTAATTTGAATAAAAGAGCCATTTCCAATAGGTTTCCTGTTATGGCTGAACATAATCTATTAAAAAAAATACTCAATTATTTGTTTTTTTTTTTTCAAGCTACAATGTTTTCAGATTTCACATTTGATTGACGGGAATTTTTTTGAAATATTTTGATTTTTTTTTTTCGTTTCTACTGCATTAAATCAATTTTTGAAAAGTACAGAATTAATCTCCATTAAATTATCTATACCTACAATATTATAAAAATTAAGTAGGTTCTGTGTACTAGCAGGATTATAACAATAGAATCAGTTGCAGAAAGGAGGCAAAGGAAAATTTTGATCGTAAAGCACTCTCTCGTGCTAAAATTTACCATTTATGGACAAGCAATTCTTTTTTTAAATTGCCGACGAAAATTTTCATGGTCCAGAATCCATGGTAATAGGTTGTGCATGGACGTCCCTGCCACCCTGAAAAGACATTTAACCCTAAAAACTCGAGTAAAAACAAAACAGTCCAACGACATCTGTTACCCCAGAACTAGGGTCATAATATTTTTGAGATTAACACAAAATTAGCTCGTAAAAGCCACCTGTGCTCGTGACTAACGTCGACTAAACTGCCGTGAAGGTAATTACTTACATTATATTTACCCTTTTGTATGACATAGTTTTATGCTTTGAGAAGTTTCTTTCGTAACCGTTTCTTTTTATTTTAATTGCAGGTCGCTTTAAGGCTCCTGCAAGCAGGCGTGACACGCGACGCGAATCGCGCGCGACACAAAGGCACCGCTCGTTGCGCGACTTGCGGTGCCTTTGTGTCGTTTGTGTCACGCGCGATTATATCGCGTGTCACGCCTGTTTGAAGGAGCCTTTATTAATAGCCCAAAATTATCTTTATAAGATAAGTAGGCCCTAGGCACTGACAATTACATAATTATTTAACTTATTTGTCAATTTTATAATAGTTTTTTTGTTCGGAAATGAAAAAAAGGTTAACAAATCATCGCCATACAGCTTTAAATTAGTCCGAAATACATAAATAAAACGCACACCGAAATTTACTCCTCTATCTGAATAAATACTAAAAGCCTCTAAAACTAGACTAGTTACCAATATCAACAGCAAAACGTTGCATCCATAACGAATTGCAAACAGTACGTTCCATGCTTAAGGCGACTGCATGACCTAAAGCGCGGTCGTTGTCGAACTGCATAGAAAAGAAAGAGAAGCGCGATGACACAACGCTGGTAATTTATTGCAAAATATGAAGCAATTATCTATTTACAGAAATCTATTGTTTGGGCTAAAAAATTAAAACACTAGAGTTTTAGTATGTTGTTTATAGAATAATCTGATAAAAAACATAATGATTATCATAGATCGGAGTAGGTAGATTGAACTGGGGTCATTGATCCGAAACGTATATATTACTATGGACATTCCTCCGGAATTGGTGGTAGTCAGAATTTCATTAGTTAGCCGAAATTTATATCTATCTATAAAAGATCTAGCCATAAAAGGCTAAAAATAAAAAATAAATATTAAAGCTTCGATCGGAATTCGATTGTTTTTATTATTCAACAGATAAATAATGAATTAATTTAGTTTTGATACCTTCCTTTAAATTTTGAATTGAGTAGTAATAATATCACTACCAACATTAACAATATTTAATTGAATCCGAAAATACCGGAATTACTTTCCGGAAAAATGGCTTATCCATGTTATTCTTTCTGTGTGCATTTATGATACAAGTACCAAAAATCAATCTACCTACTCCGACCACTGATGATTATATATGTATATTAGAATGGTTTTTATTGTAAAAAGAAAGTTTTTACAGGTATCTTCATGATTTTTTTCTATCGTATCGAATTAGGTGTATTATGTTTTCAACACACTATCTACTTGCATATATCCTGAAAAATATCATATATTTTTCTGATTTTGTTTACTGTAATCGATCATATACTTTTATTGTTTCTAAAAATTGCGTATTTTGCGTTTAGGTCCTGTAAGCCCCTTAATCATCAATTAAACAACACTTTAGAAAAGCAAAATAAGGTTGTTCAAACACTACATACCGTTACTTTGACGGAACAGTTAGCAGCAGTAAAACGGAGCGGTGATTGGTGGTGAGAATTTAATAGACAGTGTGTGCTTACATTATGATACCAAATGGAACTAACGCGTTCGGAGGGCTAAATAGATTAGGGCAGAAACACACGGGCCAAGAGAGTTAGAAAAACATTTGTCGGTTTATTCTGTGAAAATGTTACCGTGAAAACTTAGGTGAAGTGAGCTGAGCTGTCATTCCACCTAATGCTAGGGATTGACAGCCCAAAGTGGGCTGTCACAATTGCTGTTATTTTGACGGAACAATTAGCAGCAGTGAAACAAAGCAGTGATTGGTGGTGAGAATTTAATAGACCAGGGTGTGCTTACAATATGATAATAAATGGAATTGACGCGTTCGGAGGGTTAAATAGAAACACGCGGGCGAAGAGAATTCTTAAAATATCTTACCGTGAAAACTTTGGTGAAGTGAGCTGTCATTCCACCTAATGCAGCCTAGGGAATGACAGCTCACTTCACCAAAGTTTTCCAGCCGATATATTCTGTAAAAATCTCTCCGTGAAACCTATCATGAAAAGTCTGTGGCTGTCATTCCACCTGATGCTAGAGATTGACACTATTGACAGCTCACTTCACCTAAGTTTTCACGGTAATATTTATACAGAATAGGTCGACAGTGTTTTGTTCATTTGCGTGGAGTGACACATCAGCCGAAATCAGGCCACGGATATTCCGTGTGTTTTCGTTTTATATGCCAATTTCAGCCTGCTTATGTCATGGATAATTTAGTTAGAGTTGCACGTGAAAGCACGTCGAACATTCTGTCATGTATTTTAAGTGTAATTTTTTGATTCGTTAGATTTATTAATTATTATTGGAGACAACCACATTTCTTAAATTTTAATCAGCTTTATTTGAAAATATCTCTAACAACAATGAACAATAATATTCCCCATTCTATTCTATAAATAGCGCTTTTTTCGTCAGACTTATATTTGTATTATTTTGGTCGCTTTTTCGCTCTTTGCAGTGCAAAAAGAAGCACTGCTAATGTTAATGTCTTAACAATAGGTAATACCGTCAAGCTTTGTCTGTCAAAGGAGACTTCAAAGATTGGCCGTGACCAACGAAATAATGAAGCATAGCAACGGTAAACAGCATGTTGGTCACCCATACTATTATGGGCAAGTGGCAAGCTAGCTCTCAAGCCACATACGAATCAAGTATCGCCTCATATAACAAAAAGACAACTATCTCTGCTTCGCAAGTTTCTAGACATTTGACACCCACACTGACTTTGGTAGTAACATTATACTAGTTCGGTGTATTGTAGTAGCTTGATGTGCTGGAGTCTGGACAAAGTGCCATTATTAGATGACAAGTTATTTGAACAATAGTCATATTCCACGTTGGAAAACCGCGCGTGACCGCACATTTTTGTTCTACGTCTGTTTTTAAAATTAACTAGGTAACTGCGATCTGCACATTGGATCATAAACTTTAGACAGGGTGAGTAAAGGGTTGACGTTAATACTCAGGCTTACTTAATTACAGTTAAAGCTCTGGATTTATTAACCTAATAGAAAAGAAATATAGCGCCATTTATATTTTGTAAAATGTAGTTTATTTAATACCCAACCCCGGTTTCTCAGGTTTCTTAACAGAGGAGATTATATTCAACTAGATTTTCCCGCGACTTCGCCCACGTGGATAACGGGAACGTTCTATACTTTTTTTTAAATAATAATAATTTATTTATTTAAAAAAGTGAAAAAAAGGCACATACACTATACAGTCTGTTACAATAAATATAATAATTTTACAATTTAGGGAAAAATCATAAGGAGGTATAACAGAATTGAATCTAGCGTCCGATTCGAAAGACACGTGGCGCCATCTATTATAAATTATTATAATAACGTTATTGTTGTTTTCCTCGGGAACAGCACTTTTTTTCGGGATGAAAGGTATGTTTTTTTTTGTCCGCTTCTGTACACCTGACAACGTATATGCATAATTTCAGGATGATCGGTTCAGTGGTTTAGGCGTGAAAACGTAATAAACAAACAAACAAACTTACTTTCGCATTTATAATATTAGTTAGGATTTGAATAATTGTGAATGTGAGGACTATGTGGGTCATTGCTTTTTTCTGTTTTCTTATTTTTCATCTTAGTTATTTTGTTTAAGGGGCTTACATGACCTAAAGCGCGGTCACTGTCGGACTGCATAGAAAAGAAAGAGAAGCGCGATGACACAACGTTGGACTTAAAAATTTAAACACTAGTGTTTTAGTATGTTGCTTGTAGAATAATCTGACAAAAAATCAGAATGATTGTATGTACGAGTATAAAGAAAGTTTCTAGAGGTATCTTCATGGTTTTTTTCTATAGTAGGTATCACATTAGTTGTATTGTGTTTTCATCACACTATCTACCTAGCATATATCCTGAAGAATATCATATATTTTCTGATTTTGTTTACTGTAGTCGATCATATACTTTTATTGCTTCTAAAACTTGCGTTTTTTGCGTTTAGGTCCTGTAATCCCCCTAAATTGATAACTTTGTCGAATGGATTAAAACTATTGAGAGTTTATCAAGGAATTCAGAAACCAGGCATACGTAATCCGCCCTGAGAGCGCGAAGCGGTCGCTCTCGGATTTCCACATAAGAAACGGATTTTCGTGTGTGGAAATCCACCTTGTAAATTCCGAGATAAACTCGGGATATAGGGAGTCTCCGGAATATTCTAATCTGTAGAATGCACTAATATTACCTAAACCGTCGCCGTAAAAAACTAATTTATACAAATGTAGTATGTTTAAAAACCTTCTCGGCACCTGCTGAGTTGGTAAATCGAATACAGCTTATACAGGACACAAGAAGACAAGACCCATCAGCTTCAAACTATAAGTAACATTGACCAAAAATATTTCTGGAAAATGACGCACGAAAAATATTGTGCTTTTAGGTGCATGCAAACTCACAGACCGCATTAAGACTCTATACTTACTTCATTCCAAAAAACGAATAGCGGACGCTGGCCGCACAGTTGCTGCACTAAAGTGGAACTGGGCTGGCCATATCTGTCGCATGTCGGAGCAGTAATGTGCAAAAGCCACCACTCAGTGGATCCCCAATGTCAGGCAACGACTGCGCGGCAGGCCCAGAAAGAGATGGCGTGATGAGCTGGATTCCTTCTTAAAGGATTGGCCCACAATCGCAGTAGACCGGGAAAAGTGGAAAGAGGGAAGGCAGGCTTTTGTCCTACAGTGGGACAACACAGACTTATATAAAAAGGTGCATGCACCAGTCCAGGAGTTGTTGGGGTAAACTAGTTTTCGTGAAAAAAAGTTGAAACTTTGACCTTCAATATCTCCGTAACCAGAAGGTTTTCTGATATGGTCCTGCACAAAAAAAGTATCACAATGACGGGGAGTTCAAGTGCCTCGGTTTCGTTAGGAGTCTTTTTACACCCGTTACGTTACCTACACATAGTAGAATATTCGTTCGCAGTTCAACATCCTCTTTTTTTTTAAATTGATGAACCATATGTCAAAAATATCGATTAAAGTAAACAGTGTTTTATAGATCCGCTATCAATAACATTTTCGTCGATATGCGTGGGCGTTCACGTTACTGTATTCGTAAAATAATTTATGATACAGCCCATTAAGGATTTGTGAGACAATAAAAACCTAATTTAGACATTGAGATCATAATTAACAAGAGCGGCTTTAGCTTCTAGAGGTCATGAGTTCGAATCCCAATTTTTGAATCTGGCAAAACGTGGGTGCATCTTTAATCTCTGACTCTCTTTTGATGATACAGGCGTTATTCTATGTTTCTCTTCTTAAAATTAACTCGCGTCAACACACGTATAATATTATGGGCACAGAAGGACTAAAATCGTGTATTGTTTTATACACTCAACAAAGTGGG
Organism: Luperina testacea; assembly: GCA_927399505.1. Taxonomy (NCBI): domain Eukaryota; kingdom Metazoa; phylum Arthropoda; class Insecta; order Lepidoptera; family Noctuidae; genus Luperina; species Luperina testacea. Next base: position 5,784,585 of record OV656768.1, on the reverse strand, counting down.
CGGTTGTTCATTTTTCACCCTGACCCTTATTAAAAGCTCCTTCAAACAGGCGCGACACGACACGCGACACAACGTCGCGCAACGAGCGGTGCCTTTGTGTCGCGTGCGATTATATCGCGTGTCGCGCCTGTTTTGTAAGAGCCTTAATGAGGTACAAAAATTGGTCAACCGCAAACACTGCCTACTTTACAACTTCTTTTTGAGTCAAAAGCAAAAGTAAAAATATTTTATTTTGTTAGATGTGTTGGGCCCAGTAACTCGGGGCATATCAATAGCATTTTTAAGATTCTCATATATGCAGGTGGAAGGACACCTTGGACACTCCAACATTTATGGGACATGGTTTGGTCAGGAGCACCGCATTCGCATTGGGTGTCGGTGCACCGTCATTACTGCATACACAATAGCGTTTTCAATAGCTCAGAGACTGACGACGATCGAGGGGATAAGACAGCATAAACAAAACGAGTGTTTACAAACAGTACCTACACTATAAATTATTAGAGCGCAGGGCTAAAGATATACCGCGGATAAATCACAATGGAAATCGACACAAAGAAGAGCAAGGTATTTTATACCGTGGAAGCCAATATTTAAAACGAACTACATTAAAAATGCATTTCAGATAGAACTTGGCAACGTGGTCGAAAACAACAAAAATTAAATTACGCCTCACGAATTTTATTCGTTACTTTTACTTCAAATAGTTCTGAAATACTCAAGCTGCCAAGTCGACACCCTTATGATGTTATAATAAAACTAGCTTCAGACTTCTACATGGTTCCTCCATTTTCCCTGTACACTAACATGCACGTTTAAGAACAAATATCCGGTATAACAACGTCTGTAGACGTATGGCATTAATTAGATTTGCTTGTCAATTTCATGTAGCCTGACAGACAATCGAATCACGTCAATCCAATTCGAATACATATTAAATCATGATGTGTATTTACTTGAGTGTGCTCGCAAGTGTACTGTATTCTTAATTAATTAATATCCGATTATATGGGGAATTGATGTTACGTAATTGATGTTACGTTCAATATTTATTACATTATGAAATAATTACGCTATTTAGACCGACTTTAGTGCTCACATATTTTTCAAAAAATCTCTACTATGCAGATAATTTTTCTAAATGGTTTCCCAAAATTTACCTATGTTGGTGTAAAGTTCAACTAAACAGACATTTCCCCATTAGTCTGCAGCTACGCCAGCAATGTGGTAGGTATCGGCCCCGAATTACGAGTTATAGATTCTTAGTTATTCTACGTAGTTCGAACCCACCACGTAGGCACTTTACTTTGTGTATTTAATTTCGTCACCACTGCCCTCCAAACGGTGAATGAAAACATCGTTAGGAAACCGGCATGTGTTAGAGCCGAAAGCATGTGACATCGACCAACCCGCACTGGGCCGGCGTGGTAGATTATGGCCCACTCCCTCTCATAGAGAGGAGGCCTGTGTCCCAGCATGAACAATATAGGTTCATTATTCTTATGCTATAGCTAAGATGGTTGTGACTGTAAAAGAAGTGTGACATCAATGATTATGAATGAATGAATCAACTGACTAACACTACAAATGATTCAATTAAATCGCTCCGTAGAATGCTTACATGAACTTGGCAAGCAATACACGTCATCACCATCATCTGCCTAGCCTTTTCCCAACTATGTTGGGGTCGGCTTCTAGTCTAACAAGATGCAGCTGAATACCAGTATTTGGTAATACGATACCTGAAGCCTGGTTGTCAGACTTTCGGGCTTCTGACGACCCGTAACGACTGTCAAAGAACGTATGTCTCCTAGTTTGATCCTACGTATCGTATTCGATGAAGTCGAGCAAAGATTAGAATTTCATTGGATGCATACAATTTGCAATATCGATCGGAATTGCTTTTGGGCGTGCTTAAATAATGAATCTATTTGAATACATTTGGGAGGATCGTACGCCGATCAGGGTTCGTTATGTTTGACAGATCTGTCCGAGTTTATCATCTTTGTCGTTGTCGTTCCTTTTTTACGTTTGAATTTACCATACTTTCAGCAGCAGTGGGTTTCATTTTGACAATTTAATAACATTCATTGCGTTATTAACGTTGTTGAGCTGACACATTTTTCAAACATATGTATCAATGGATTAGGAATATCCTTAAAAATGATTCGGATAGAGATTGATAGTGTGTTACGCAATGAGGGTGCTGGTTTAATTTCTTCTTTGAATTTAGAATTCGCTCTCGGTTAATTTTATATGCGAATTAGCTTATACAATGCGTGCCACGAAAGATGAGACTTGACACACCACGTGGTTTGACATGCGCAGTACACGATTTTAGGTATCTTTAGCGGTATGAGGTCTGAGTGCGGGACGGGACCGGACGTCATAGGGGCGGCGGAAAGAGCGGGGGAGGCGAGGTCAAGTCTCATCTTTCGTGGCACGCATTGTACATACAACTTCTTTCGCGTGGAAGTCGTAAGACACCACAATACACTAAAATTATAACCACAGTTCTTTGAAACTTTCCTGTATACTTATATACTACGATGTTTGGTTTTGGTATTTTTATTTTCGAATTTATAGTAGGTGCTTAATTTTATATGCGAACTAGCTTATGCCCACGACTTCTTTCGCATGGAAGTCATAAGACACCACAATATACTAAAATTATAGCCACAGATCTATAAAAAAATCCTGTATACTACGATTGTGGTTTTGGTATTTTTGTTTTCGAATGTATAGTAGGTGCTCTGTGCGGCAGTTAAAATTAATGCTGATGATAGAAACAATCAGAAATAATCTTTTCAAGGGCCAATTATATCTGTTACTAGCAGAACGTCAGTGCTTTGCAACCAATATTAGGCTGGAGATGTCAGAATTTGGTAATAAAGGTTTTTTGATCTGAAACATCTATAGCCGCACGTAAAACAAATTTCTGGCGTGGCGACGCGTCGCCACGCTATATGATGGTGTATATGTATATACAGTCACAGTCTTGTGTACTGTGTGGCGACGCGTCGCAATGCGCAATCGACTGTGATGTCGATGTTTTACTAGCCATCGCTGTACCATTCCTAGGCCCCAATTCTGTGGTGTAATGGTAATTATTATTCCCCGAGTAATCTTACCACGTGCAAATTACGTGTTGTCAAGCGTGATATTTTGACAGTTCAAACCACGCCAACTTCGCGTTCATTTCGCGCGGTTTCGTTCATTCGGCTGCCCCATTTCAAAACCTAGTAAGGATTTAAAATGAAATTTTACAGGAGAGCGCATAAACGTAATATTGGTCAGCCTATGGAATGTATTTTTTGAATTAGTTAAAGTGACTTACTAGGTTTTAAATGGTCACTAGGGAGTGAAAGGTGCACTTACTAGGTATCGATGTTTAAATATATCTCCTTTTATGTAAGTTTAAAACGCTGGTGTTTTTGTATTTGGTAGAGACCTTCTAGGTTAGCAAGATTATGCAATAAAACGATTTTTGTAAAAAGTGTCCCTTACTAGGTTTTGAAATGGGACAGCCGCATTGGGTCAAAGAGAATACGTTATTAGCAGATGTCGAGAGCGTTTAACTAAGGAATTGACGTTGTTTCGAAGTAAGGAATCATTAAGTTGTCATAGAGAATAAGGGCTCTGGGAACAGGCCTCCCACCATTCCTTCCGTCTTTTACGAGCCCGTGCGTCGATGTCAGTACTTTATAACAAACATTATTGTTTTTTTTTTATTCTAATTTTCTATTGAAATAAGAGCTTGAAGTATTAGTAAGACAACTTTACGTACATTTTAGAAGTCTTTGTTCTATATACTCAAAATATTTGCTGATACAATATTTCCACATGAATAACGCTTTATATGATACTATCTGCGCCCCGCGGTTTCATCCGCGTAAATGTCGATCCCGTGGGAATATCGGGATAAAAAGTAGCCTATATGTTAATCCAGAGAACACATACTCACGCTTACACTCTACACTTTATTTTATAAAATAACTGATTAGCTTTTTCTTGACTTTTATTTTGTTATTTTCGTTATTACTACTTATTATTTCGTTATTTAATTGATCTCACGCTTATGGCAATGTATATTCTAAGATTTTTATTTTTCCGTTTTTTTATATTATATTATTTTAATGTACCTAGTTGGTTTTAGTTTAGTTACATTTTAGTTTTTGTTTTCCTGTCTAATGGTGGCAATGTACATTCTAAGATTTTTATTTTTCTGTTTTTATATTATATTATTTTAATGTAATTGATTTTAGTTCAGTTAAATTTTAGTTTTTGTTTTCCTATTTTGCAATAATCGCTATTTAATTGATCTCACACTGTTGATTTACTTTGCTTAGTTTGATCTCACGCTAATGGCAATGTTATATTCTAAGTGTATTTTATTTTTATTTTAAATGATTTTAGATTAGTTAAATTTTAGTTTCTTTTCCTGTCTTGCAATAATCACTATGTACCAACTAACTTTTAAAATGTCGCAACACTCATAACTTTTAAAATGTCGCAACGTCACTGACTCCCAAGATACAGGCAAATAATGCCTAGTTTGGGGGTCACAGTCTACTCTATTCCTGTACAAATTGTGACTAATAAAATAATTTGAATTTAAAAAAAAAAAAAAAAAAAAAAAAGAGTGTCAGCTACCTCCATACAAAATTTCATCAAAATCGGTCCAGCCGTTTCAGCGTGCAGAAGTAACAAATATATAAACACACACACAAACTTTCGCCTTTATAATATTAGTATGATTCAACACACTTCTTACCTTTAAAAATCTTATACACACAAAAAAATAACTACTGTTAACAACACACTTTTCACGTAAAGTTCAGGCCACAAAAAGAAGTCAAGAATAACATTTGAAAAAAATAAAAACAAAAATCACAGTTTCTTGCATTATTAGATAAAGACGTGTTTATCGCACACCAGTCGATTCGGAACTAACCCCAGCATGTGTACATATGAACTAAAATGTTTTAATTGAGAGCACAATAGATGTTGACTTGTTTTGTTTAAATATTATGGGTGATACAGACCGTCAACTGACAATGTCATTACAACAATCTATTGATAAGTCCAATGTTAGGGGTACTAAATAATAATAAACATTGTAAGCAATTGTGCTGAATGCCGTGTGAACAAAACCAACTATTGTTTTATTTTGATTCAAATCATTTATTATTTGATGGCACAGCCAAAAGATTGACGTCTGCACTCCGTGAAGTTGTTTAAAGAAGAAGAGAAAAATATCTCCTTACCTTACACGTCCTTCCATAAATGCTACGGCTCTCTCGCTCAGCGCTCAAAGTCTCGCTTTACAACAGAGAGTGCGAGGAGTAAAGTTCGCGTTATCGCGACAACGTAGGCGTAGCATGATTGAATTCAAAATAACTATTTAATTTTACGATCCCAGATTTGGATTTGCTAAGCTATGGGACTAATTTCCGTTCTGTACTAATAGTAGGCACATCATCTTGTTTTTTCCTTCTCGGTATTATAATCTTATTCCTCCTGGGGTCGGGCCTCCTTAAGGCCCCTACAAACAGGCGCGACACGCGATATAATCGCGCGCGACACAAAGGCACCGTCCGTTGCGCGACTTGCGGTGTCTTTGTGTCGCGTGTCGTATCGCGCCTGTTTGAAGGAGCCTTTATGCTTTTGCGCCAAGAAGGTTGTTAGATTTTAGTTATATTACTAATGTAAGAAAAACTAAAAAAGAACAAACTAGAATAATTATGTAAAACATTCTTCTCTTTTATTAAGGGGCTTACAGGACCTAAACACAAAAAACGCATGTTTTTGAAACAAAAAAGTATATGATCGACTACAGTAAACAGAATCAGAAAAATATTTGATATTCTTCAGGATAGAGAGATAGTGTGTTGAAAACAATACAACTAATTAGATACGATAGAAAAAAAATCATGAAGATACCTCTAAAAACTTTCTTTTTACAATAAAAACCATAAATCATTCTGATTTTTTGTCAGATTATTCTATAAGCAACATACTGAAATATTAGGTGTTTTAATTTTTTAGTCCAAACAATAGATTTTTTGTAACTAAATAATTGCTTCATATTTTGCAATAAATTACCAGCGTTGTGTCATCGCGCTTCACTTTCTTTTTTTCTATAATAATAATAATAATAATAAACATTTATTTCAGATTAATATCCATATTGTAACACACACATATAAGATCAAAATAAAACAACACACACAAAAATAAAAGCAGATAAAAAACACAAAACAATAAGACAGTTACACACATTAAGACCAGGAGGAAACTGTCCACTGCTCACAGTGCAGTATGCAAACGTATCCAGTGGCGCAGCAGTGGAGAGTCCCACCTGTCCACGAACACGCCTATCATACTGTTGCTACTGGACCTAACACGACTCAGCAGCGACGCACACTGCTTCCTTATAAGAGCATGAAACCCATCAGTGCGCGCTTCTGCGAACATAGTCGAAGCACTGCAGAATCGTGGCAGCCCCAGCAGCACCCTAAACGCGTTGTTGTATTGAACACGCAGGGCGCTGTATGCGCCAAGTGTGTAATTAACCCACAGGCTGCACGTGTAAAGTGTTTGGCAGTAAGACTTAAAAAGAGTCACTTTCACTTCATTACTGCTACGCGCGAACCTGCGGGCCAACATATTGCACCGGACAGCCAACGCCCTACGTGCCCTTTCCACATCCGCGTTATCTTTCAGGTCCTCGGAAACCCAGTGGCCCAGATACTTGAACTGAGCGACTCTGTTTAAGGGGGTACCAGCTAAGGTGACTGTAGGCACAGTCACATAATTTTTGCCCCGCCCCTTAAATACTAGGAGTTCACTTTTCTTTGTGTTGTATCTGAGCCCATGGGCCTCCGCATAGGACTCACAAATCCGTATCAGCTTACGTAAACCCCCAATCGATGGACTCAGCAGTACCATATCATCTGCATAACTGATATTGTTGAGACAAACGCCGTCTATGTAGCACCCGACACTGGCACTGCTGAGTTCACCGACAAGTTGGTTAATGTACAGGTTGAAGAGCTTCGGTGAAGTCAATCCACCCTGTCTCACCCCGCACTGCAACCTGTACACATCCGAGAAGGAGCCCGCCCATCTGACCAGTCCGACAGTGACCGCGTTTTAGGTCATGTAAAGTGTTGAAACTTTGAAAGTGTTAAATTTCCTCCTTTAAAATACAGTTAAGAAATTAAATTCTTAGTTCCCTCAGAATACAGTAAGCGGATTTGTCTGTAAAATACATGGCGAAACGTGAAATTATATATAAAGTCCAGTTTAGTACCAGGTGGTTCCCTTGAACACTGACTTAAGCCTTTTTGAAATTATTTAGGTCAAAGTAAGCTTTGTGTGAGAACTAGGCTCTAATTCTCATGAATTATATTGTGGTGAAATGGGCTCAAGCAATCTATTACGTGTGTAATCCTCGAAAGGATATCTGCAGCATAAACTCGTCCTGAGATATCAAAATCAATGATGTATTTAGAAATCATTTTAATGTGCACATGAACAAGAAAATTTAAAATCCTAATTTTTTTTTCTTATCCTGCACTGTCCCACTGAGCAAAGACCTCCCCGAAATCCGTCCAGGCATCCTTTTTTAGAGCCATATCGATCCAACACTTGCGGTACGCGTCCGGATCGTCTCGCAAAAATTTGTTAGTTAATATTAACGATCGCCAAAATAACTATAAAAACAGAAAACAAAGATTATAATGCCAAAAGAGCCTCAGCTCAGCATAATGTCAGATGAAAACACAAGGTGTACCACCTGACGCTGATTTTCAGCTGAAACCGTGCCATACGTTGCAATAACAAACACATAGGGAAGTCTGTGTCCGTTATAATAAATTAAGAGACAAAATAACAAGCAAGCAAGCAACAAGCATGCATTTAACTGACAACACAGAGTACAAAACTGTTTCACGTTCGTAACAATCTCAGGGCCAGTTGAAAACCAGCGTCAGGCACTAGCTGCTCGGCAGTTTTCTGAACTGGTCCTATTTGGCGCAGCCGTGAGATGCACACTTTATTTTTCAGTTATTATTTTTAAATTTCTTTTACAATTTTTATTGTTTGTTGTGTGCACTTGTGGCTTTGTGCTAAATAAACACGTTTTCTTTCTTTCTTTCTTAACTGTGTAGCTTCTGTTGGCGATCCAATAAATAAATAACAGAAAGAGAGATTTTCGCAAAGTTTGAGACGCACCAGTAACAGCATTTTGAGAGGTGTCTCGTGCAACCTAGAAAACCCAAATATGGGCGAACTGGGTTTCTGTTCAGCTAAGCGAGAAGAAAAACTGGCCCAGTGCGAGTCGGACTCAAAAGGCAAAAACGCCGAAAAAATCACGTTTGTTGTATGGGAGCCCCCCTTAAATATTTATTTTATTCTTGTTTTATGTTAAAACGGCAACAGAAATACATCATCTGTGAAAATTTCAACTGTCTAGCTATCACGGTTCATGAGATACAGCCTGGTGACAGGCAGACAGACAGACGGACAGTGGAGTTTTAGTAACAGGGTCCCGTTTTTACCTTTTGGGTAAGGAACCCTAAAAATAACGACAGACTATATTTTCAGGAGATTACCTATGTGTTATACATAACTCCATGTTTTATTTTTAATGTTTTTACTATTTAATTTAATCTATTCTTGTATTTTGCCAGTAATAAAACACTATTTATTTTTTTATCCAAAAATATTATCTTAATATATATAAATTACGTGCCACGATGTTTGTCCGCGATGGACTCCTAAACTACTTAACCGATTTTAATCAAATTTGTACACCGTGTGCAGTTTGATCCAACTTGAAAGATAGGATAGCTCACATCTCCATTTATAATCGCAATATTATTTTATTGCACAAAAACGTTAGCCACAGCAACGCGTGGCCGGGTCAGCTAGTTATAATATATGCAGATTTTATTACCAATCTGTTTTTTAAACTTGATACATGAACCAAATCACTTAGCCCAATGATTTTCCTAGTGCACCATCGTAAAACGAAACGACATGGAAAACTATCAAGTGCTTCAATTACTAGAGAGGGTAGACAGCGCACTCGGTGCTAAAGTTATGTAGTGGACGTAAATGCATGCTAGGGAAAGTGCACTTTGACATTTCATGAGAGACATTGAATCATAAGTCCATATAGGTTCAGAGCTGCATAATGACTTCCAAATGGACCGATCGTAGATTAAAGAAACGTCAAAATTTAATTAAGACAGATTGATGTTGTAAAACGCCCTTCCCGCGCTCTCACTGAGACCTAACAGTGGGATAATTATGGGCTAATTATGTGTGTGATATTGCAAAAAGTGAACTTATTATAATTTACCACTTTCTAACAAAAACCACACGTAGGTAAGTATTGCGAAAGTGTTATCAACATAATTTTGCCCAGGAGACCCATTTTCCAAATTTGTAACAGATTTCAAAAAGGAGTAGGTTCTCAATTCGACTGTACGTTTTTTTTTGTACGTTTGCAACGCGATATCTCCGGAAATTGTAAATCGTTGTCAATTTTTGAAGTGAAAACTTCTTTAGCGGCGCTGTGTACTTTTTTTGGAATGGGTAAAAACTTCTAAACTCGCGTCAGGTCACGTGACCCTGATCGAAAATTCGTAAGACGTAAGACGTAAAACGTAAGACGCGCGTTGTTGAGGACAGCGCCATCTATGCACATCGGGAAGAACTACGAGGGCCTCGCGTACTAACTACGTAGTTCATCCAACAACGACGAGATGGCGCTGAACCACGGATATATAACTGACGACGAGCTCCATGCGAGCGGTCATCATACCTGATTTGCAAAAAACCCTATAAAATAAGGAACACACCTTAACACGCGTGTTTTGTTTATAAGACGATTCACAAAATACACTCGTAATTGTTCAAGTTTTCACTTCTGTCGGCACTACCGGAGTGCCAGTTTTTATTTTTTTTTTTTTATGGATGTGTTTTGCCTCAAGGGTAGTCCCATAAAAATTTACAAAGCAAGTAGTGTTATACGAATTTGTGTGGGGTAAGTATAACTAAGACCTGAGTTCACCAACATTCAAACCACCGGTTAGGTATTTAAACAGTTGGTGTATGTCAAATTTCGTAAGGAAATTTTAAATAAAGATCTGATTAAATATTTAATCAGTTGATTAAATGTTGGTGAACACTAGCCTAAAAAATGAAAAATAAAAACTTTTTTACAAAAAAAAAACAAAAAAGACATTATGAAGTGAAAAATCACTTTAATTTCATTTTTATTTAAAGTCAACGCATTTATTTCAAATAGGCACATAAAAGGCACTTTTGAACGTCAAATATTTCGACAAAATAGAATTGATTCTAAAATACTCTTTTTATTAGTACCTAGTATTATTTCTTAGTAGTATTTGAGTCCTATTAGTAGTATTTACTTCTAAGCACGTTCACAGAAACAGTTTTAACAATAAAATTCTGCAGCTCCGTAATATTACAATTTCAATTTTACATTACTTCATATTTACCGCATCTCAAGCGAACGTTTTCTTTACTGGCGTGCCGATACTGCCGATAGAAAATTCCCGAGAATTCATATTCTTGGGTTCGAGTGATCGATGAAGGCAATTCAGCTGTTAGTGTTACCATCAAGTTATGAAGCGAACAAAATTGAGTGCTCGACAGAACTTATTTCCTTTTCAACGAAACGTAAAATATTTGAAAATACCAAAAATGTCTCGATTGTTTATAAAATTTATACGTAGGTACGATGTTTTTAAGTAAGTTAGAGTTAGTTTGGGTGTGCTGTTATTGTGGAAAGTATTTAATATTTTTCGTGTTTTGTAAATAAATATAAAATAATAACCAATTTATGTATGTATGTGAATTATAAGTTTATAACCTATTTATGTACTTCTGTACGTATTTTATTTATAATCTAATCGTTATCTTATTATTTTTTTAATATTATTAACGCCTGTTAAATAGAGTAGGTACCTGCCATCTTATAAAAAACTCAGCTGTTTACGAGTTATACGAACATAAATGTAGGGAACAGCTGATTTTTTGTTCGCGATCTCAGGTTTGGTCCCATAGTAAAACTTCTTCATAATGATGAGTACAGTGACCTTTTAAGAGGTTGTTGGTGTTTTTCCAATAACCGTGTATATCTACACCACACTCGGTTGAAAGGTACCTAAAGAATGTCGCCTTTGTCCCTCTTAGTGTGCGAGAAGTTTAAATAAATAATACAACCAATCACCTTTTAAAAACATAATACTCAGTTCAGCATTTCAAATGATCCTGCTATCAATTTTCAACACGTCATGATCTCGTAATTTATATAGTGTTATTTAAACCATATTTGACACATTTTTAATCAGGTTGATGAACGTTTTGTGTCATGTAAATTGAGTAATTGCCGTTCAGTAGTGCCTGACGTGGGCTCAAGCACGAGTAATCACCTACAGGTTTGAAAACAATCGAAGCATAATATACGTATATTGAATAGTCCTATAACAGATGCTCGAGTTTTGTCCTTCGCATAGCAAATGTATACATAAGTGAACCTGCTTTCCGAATAATTGTTCCTCTTTTCCCACATCTACTGTAAAAATATTGCTTATTGTGCACCGCAAGTACATTTTACGTTACTACGACAGTCGTGAATGAACCTCAAAAATTCTTACTAAAACCTTAAACCACCACAAAGTATTCGTAAAAGTACTCACTCTATACATATATCTACATAGAGTGAGTGTTTGTTTTTTTTTTTGAGGAAGGGAAATCATCAAATGACTCCTCCCGCTCTGGGTGGAGCGGTAGGGAGTGTGTGAGAGGGACAGCTATGGGGAGACCTTTGCCCAGTAGTGGGACAATACGGGTTAATAATAAAGTGGGTATACAACGTGTAACAGAAACCCTATAGCTATCCTTAAGCACTAAAGATAACAGCTGGTATAGAGTCACTATACTTAGTTTCAACTCAAAATAAAATACTCTAAGAATTTGATACCAAATTTTCGGTATCTTAGGTTTCTGAAATTCAAATCATAACAAACATGTCACCGCACTACGTAGGTCAATCACTTTACTTGCCAATATCACGATAAAGGCTCGTACATACAGGCGCGACGCGACACGCGACACAAAGGCACCGCAAGTCGCGCAACGAGCGGTGCCTTTGTGTCGCGCGCGATTCGCGTCGCGCGTCGCGCCTTTGTGTACGAGCCTTCAATCTCTTCCGTAATTCTGCGCGCCTAGTACTGTACTAGCCTACCAAACGCGGCGTCTTTGTCGGCGCGAACTGACGAGATCAAACATGCCGCCTACCGCTTTGGCGGTGCGGCGCGCCGTACCGCCAAAGCATAGGCGGCATGTGCGCGCGCGCAATACAATACCTACTTTACCGTGATGTAAAAATTAATGTGTAATTATTGATTTTCAGTTTACTCATTAATATTAATATTAAGCCAGAAATTGCACGTAAAAACCGAGATAACAAAACTTACGTAAAATATCGAAACAAAGTTTAGGTAGGTTAACTACACACACCGGCACAATTAGGGGAACACAAAAAAAAGGTCGTTTTTCTTAACAAATTTATGTAGCACATATTTTTTTAGTTAATCAATAATTAATTGCACTCAAACTAACTGAAATAAACGCTAAAGTGACTCACACAATACTTCTACGTGAAGAAATAAACAAAAATGACCAAAAATGAGAATTGAACCTTTTTTCCTTAAAAGTGAAATCTGTAAACATTTTCAAAAATGACAAAAAAAAAGGAGTTTTAGTATCGGGTATTGCCGCCACGGGCTCTAATTAAAGCCTGTACACGATTTCCCATGCTTCGGATAACGTTATCAATGAGTTCTTGGGACAAATTGTTCCACTCTTCCACTAACGCTAATTTAAGTTCCTCCACATTATCAGGGGCTGGATTTCTTTGTCGAACCTTTCTTCCCAGGTAGTCCCAGACATGTTCTATCGGGTCCATATCCGGTGATCGCGCTGGCCAGTTCATCAGAGTGATGCCTACGTCATTAAGGTAGTCACTCACTATACGCGCAGTGTGAGGGCGTGCGTTATCATGCATGAAAATGAAATTTTCGCCTATGAATGGGGCAAAAGGCATGACATGGGGTTCTAAGACTTCTGTAATGTACCGCTGTGCAGTTAGCGATCCATTACTGATGATCACTAGCTCCGTGCGGGCTCCCAAACATATGCCACCCCATACCATAACTGACCCTCCACCATACGACACAGTTCCAGTGAAATTTGCTTGGTGATAACGTTCCCCTCGATGTCTCCACATTCTTTCCCTCCCATCCACGAAATTTACACAAAATCGGCTTTCGTCACTGAACAAAACACGGCCCCACTCATTAGTCCAATCTTGGTGCTCTCGAGCGAATGCTAATCTTGCTACACGATGAGCTACCTCGAGTTTTGGGGCCTTTGCTGGCACGTACGAGTTTAAGCCAACTTCATTCAACCGTCTTCTAACAGTCCTTTCACTCACGTTGACGTTACGGACTTCTGCTAAACGATTTCGGGTCTGGACAGCTGTTTGACGACGATTTCGTAAAGTCTGCATGACCAAGAAACGGTCATCCAAGGCGCTAGTTGCTCGATTTCTGCCCTGTCCTCGTCTGCGCACGAACGATCCTGAAATGAAACACGGCTGCTCAGTACGAATATTTCTAATGGTATACTTTATAATCGTGTACATGTACAAACTTGGTAGATACAACAGTAACAATGATTACCAAACTAATAATTACTTGTAGACAACCTTTCGGTTCTGAGGCTCGATGAGAACTGCCTTACGAACTAGACGACGCTCCAAACATCATGTTTTCCATTTTGTTCAGTTAGAAAAGAAACCAGTACTTTTGGCGGTAACTGTCAAATGAAATACTTTTAAACTTCATGACTACACAGATGCAAAAATAATTTTAGTCGAATCAAATACTTTAGATTTTATATTTAGTATTTAAAATCGATATTATTTGGAAATCATGACATTCGGCCGTCCGACACTGTGTTGCCTCCTGGCACACACACAACTCAATTAAATCATGACATCTAGGCTTGACAAAAATAATGTGTATACAAATTCCTCATAGACATACTATAATCATCACAACATCCAAACCTGACATTACTGTAAAAAAAAAATTACGAAACGTTTTACTAGATCATACTATCACAACAAAAAAAAAAGAAAAGAAAAAAAAAAACATTTCATTGCCATAATATATACCAAACACGAAAAAAAAAAACATTTTACTAGATCATTACTAAATTATGATCCAACTGTTGATTGAAATAAAGGAATTGAATTGAATCACAACAACAAAAACATTACACTGCCTTATAATATACCAAACATGACAAAACATTTTATTATAATTAAGATAATATTTTATAATAAAACTAGATTTACAAAAAAGTATTTTGATTTAACCTTGTTCAGTTACTATTATCAGAGCTACTTTCGTCGGAGTTATGTAGTTCCAAAGCTTTTATATGTATCCACGGTCGTATTCTATCAGCAGCAATAACAGTTTTGTAAGGTTTGCCCTTCTTAACAAAACCAGGGACATCAGATATTCGATAACGGTCATTGCCAAGAACTTCAGTGATTTTGTAAGGACCCACAAATTTCGACAGAAGCTTTGTACTTTTCTTATTATTATCAAAATTATTTCGAGAAATTTTAACTAAATTACCGATCTCATACTTAGCTGCAGGGATTCGACTAGCGTCATGTCTATTTTTTTGTTTTTCTTGGTCTTTTTTCATATTATTACCAACTTGCTCTCTGATTTGTTGTAACTCTAAATTACTACTTGAATTATTTTCAGCGTTGAGTTTATTCGAAAAGACATCGCGCAATTTTATTCCAAACATAGCTTCTGTCGCAGTTTTCTTTGTTGAGGCATTAACAGTGTTGTTAATGCCCCATTGAATTTTCCCCAGACACTTGTCCCAGTCACGTTCATGGCTTGAAAAGTTTTGCGATGATAATGAATTTAAGATGGTTTGATTAAACCTCTCTGCCTGGCCATTTGCTCTGGGACAAGCTACTGCGTTCAAAATGTGTTTAATACCATGTGTATGACAAAAGGTTTGAAAAGCTGTTGACGTAAAACTCGTGCCGCGGTCAGACACAATCCTAGCCGGAACACCGAAGTCATAAAATATTTTCTCTAAAACCTTAACCGTAGTTTTTGTTTTCACATCTTTAACCGCTCTTACGAAGACATACTTTGTGAAAGCGTCTACTACCGTTAAAATGTAAGTATTACCGTCTTTACTCCTAACAAAAGGTCCAAGGTGATCCATATGAATCGTATGAAATGGTATTTGTACTTTTTCTATTGGATACAGATGACCCGACTTTTGTTTTGACGCGTTATCTTTATTATAAGCGCAGTCTAAGCACGCCGCAACGTATTTTTTAACAAATTTTCTTAGTTTAGGGAACCAGTATAAATGTTTTATTCTCTCTAGGGTTTTAGCGTACCCGAGATGGCCGATATCATCGTGGTTGGCTCGGCATATTTGCCATCGAGCACTTCGCGGTACAACCAAACATAACCTATCGTCTACCCTTTTATACACGGTATGGTCTTTTACAACATAGTTTTTGCGAATTTCTCTACATTCCTGATCATTTTCGGGTTTAAGGATCTTAAATATACGAGATATTTCAGGGTCTGCTAATTGTAATGATAAAAGCCAGTTCTCTTTGCCTATGGTATATACGCCAACAGAGGGGCTATCATCTGGTTCCGCAGATAACCTGGTGTTTCTACTTAACGCATCGACGTGTGACATCTGAACACCAGGTCGATATTCAATATCAAACGTGAACTCGCTTATTTGTAGCCACCACCTCGCTATCCGCGGGACGAGATCCCTTTTGGTTAATGTAGTGCGAAGAGCAGCACAATCAGTATAGACCTTAAAATGAATACCTAACAGATACACACGGAATTTTTTTAGGGAACATACAACAGCTAGTGTTTCTAGTTCGTAGGAATGCAGGTGTTTTTCTTCGGGTGTAGTCTGTCGACTAAAATAAGCGACCGGTTTTAAGACCCTAGCGTGTTCTTGCCATTGCATAAGTATACCTCCTACACCCAGAGCACTAGCGTCTGTATGGAGTTCGGTTTCAAGGGTGGGATCATAAAGAGCTAGGACAGGCCGACTGCCCAGACTATCCTTTAACATTGAAAATGCCTGGTCTTCCGTATGAGACCATTTCCATAGACAGTCTTTTTTTAATAAAGATGTTAACGGACGAGCGACCTCTCCATAACCCTTAATAAATTTGCGGAAGTACCCAGTCAACCCAAGAAACTGTCGGACTTCGTGGACATTTCGTGGTTTCGGAAATTCCTTAACTGCTATAATTTTTGCTTCACTCGGCTGAATGCCTTGTGCAGAGATTTCGTACCCCAGGTAGCTAACAGTACTATCAAAAAATCGACATTTGGTCAGCTTTAAGGTTAGCCCGTTTTGTCTAAAAAGTATTAACACCTCTTCTAGTCTATTAAACATTTCGTCTACTGTTTTTGCGGTAATTAATACGTCATCTAAGTATGCTAACGCGTATTCAAACCTTCTGTTCCCGAGCACTTTGTTAACCATTCTCTGGAACACGGCTGGGGCATTTGCTAGACCGAAAGGCATTCTTTTAAACTCGAAATGACCATCGGGTGTAACAAAACCAGTAAGATGTTGGCTTTCTTTAGCCATGGGTATTTGATAATACCCTGAAGTGAGGTCCAGAGTCGTGAAGAAAACATTGCCACTGAGGTTTGATATTTGGTCTTCTATAATCGGCAGTGGAAAACGATCTTTTATAGTTTTATTATTCAGGGCTCGAAAGTCCACGCATAATCGCTGCTCACCCGTTTTCTTTTTGACCATTAAAATCGGGCTGGCATAGTCAGATTTCGATTCCTGAATAATATCGTTTTGAAGCAATTCGTCAATGGTTTCTCGGACTCGTTCGCGTTCATAATGTGACAATCTATACGGACGGTAAACAATTGGCTTATTATCTGTTAAATCGATTTTCATTTCTACATCAATAGCGCAACCTATCTCGTTAAGGTTCGTAGCAAAACAATCGCGGTAATTTTGCAACATTAAGTACAATCTATCCAATTGTTCATCGTTCAATGTTGGTCCCGTTTTAATATCATCTTTATTGAGAGGTGCTATAGTAGTGGAATCTTTCGCTATTTTATTTATTTGGCATTCTTTCTGCTCATTGAACGGAATGGCTCTAGCAATTAAAACGTTTGGTTGTAAGATAATAGCAAAGGGTGATAAATTAGATATAACAACGGACCCCTTACCATTACAAATACTAAAAGCACCCTGTAACAGACGGAACTCTTTACCCGTTTCGACAGCATTGTAACCTTCTATAAATATATCTCCCGTGAAGTTGCAATTTGAATAAACATGGACGCTACTGGTTTTCAAGATTTCTATCTTATCAGTAATATACAGATTTAAAATACCTTTTTGATGGTCGGAACGAGCTAGGTCTGGGCTATTATAAAATATAAGTTTAGAGCTATCTTTTAGAATAGTGATAAACGGCAATTCAGTAAAATTCTGACCAACAATAAGTGCTGTCTGCATGTGAGCGTCATCTACAACTAATACTTCAATATCAGATTCAGTTTCATCGATCCTAATAAACACAACAGTCTTGTACATAGGCACAACTGTCGACTGTCCAAAACCCTTAATAATCGGAACGTTATCAAAGCTCTTAACTAAATTAAGTAGTTCTGCATCGGTCCTGCGCATGAGTGTGCACTCACTACCAAAGTCAATATATGCTTCGAAAGACTTATCATTTATTACCACGGACTTAAAGTATTTGGCATTGCCCTCATTGTAAGAATCAATTTTTAAAGTCTTTTTTTCCGTACTGTCTACATGGTTAGATTTAGAATTCGAGGAAACAAAGGGTTCTAATTTACACTCGTCATTATTGTGCCCTATCCGATTGCATTGTTTGCATGAAATAATGGGCTTGGTACATTTAAAATAAGGATGACCTTTCATACGACAATTGTAACAAGTGATTGAATTGGAGTTAGCACCATTTGATCTGCCGCTGGTATTACTAGAGTTTGGTTTTAGCGTTGTACGATCACGGAATTTATTATTAAGCTGCGGTTGAGGTTTCTGATATGTAAGAAAGTTAAGTAAATCTTCGGGTTCCGAACTATTCTGAGCCTGCGCTCCATGCCTAATCGAACGGTCGCTTATACCGTATACAATACAATCAACAGCCTTTTTACCACTAATTTCACACCTGTTTAATAATCCTAATTTATCGTAAAAATATTCACGAAGACTTTCATCACCACGGGAAGTACGATTTAACATCTCTTCTAACAGACGTCCATAATTTTCTGCACTTGGGAAAGCCTTCTTGAGTTTAAGCTGCCACTCATCCCAAGTATGGACAACTGTCGGCAAGGCTTCAAACCATCGCTTTGCTAGGCCGGCTAACTTTTGCAAAGAGAAGTGAACAATTTGTTTCTCACCCCATCCATAAATAATAGCACATTCATTAACTTTTCGCAACCAGCTTTCGATGGTTTGATTCCTATTCGAGGGATCAAACTCCGGAATTACATTACTAAGACTGTTATTACTCCAGGAGTTCTTCGGGGAATCTCTTGTAACATGCTTAACTAACCTTAGTATATCTCTAGTAGAAAGTTCGTTTGCACGCTTGCGTATTTTTCTTGGTACAGCTTCTTCGCTTGAACTAGATGACGACGGGCTTTCCTGCCTAGCCTTCGTCATCTTGGATTTACGCCGACGCCTCGGAGGTGTACCAGGCGGGGTACCAGGCTCGACATCCGATGACATCGTCACACTTTTCTGAAACATTATACATCACTTGGGGCGTAATCCGTTCACAATCCTTACACATGGATTAAACTTTAGTAAACTATATCAGAATGCAAGGTTTGTTATACTCAATTAGAAATAAAAGATATTGTATGAAGAAGCGGAACGTAATAAATTGGCTAATGACATCAAAGAGATTAAGTCCTTTACGCCATACAAGAAACCTTAAAGCACCATATTATAACAGATTTGTCACAATTTTAAATCAATCGTAGTATCATAATGCCCACAACTCAATCTATTTGAGATTATCATTCATGTAAATAAATCCAAGCAAAAACAAAGTGTCGGCCAACTTCGTTAACTCAATCAATTAACATAGGTTATCGCAATACCCTAATATCCAGTTACTATGCTTTTTTTTTTTTTTAAACAATTTATCCGACGACTAGTGACTCACTCAACTAGTAGGAACCATACCCACTCAAAATCCAGTGAAGTCACAAAGTACGCCCAGTAACAATCCGACGACAAGTGACTCACTCAACAACCAGTAGGAACCATACCCACTCAAAATCCAGTGAAGTCACAAAGTACGCCCAGTAACATAATCCGACAACTAGTGACTCACTCAACAACCAGTAGGAACCATACCCACTCAAAATCCAGTGAAATCACAAAGTATGCCCAGTAACATTCACCTAGTGAACAACTATAGTTCGCTTATCAACTATGCAAATTATCACGACAATAACTAAGGGAGGAATAATCATAACCAACAATTTGTTTATGCTTAACACGTGTTGCTTGTAAATAATCATGAAATAAAATAAATATGTTTGAATGTAGCTCATTTACATCCTTTATAGAGGTTTATGGGAACGTAGCCACAAGTTATAATGATATCAAAAAAAATATGGAGATATTATGAAATTGAAAATATTGCTTCATTTAAATAACCCCGAAATAGTGATTCCAAGGCACCATTTTGGCCGGAACATATCCCGCGCTATCAGAGAGTAGCTCTGACCAAGCACGCGATAAGTCTAGCAGCAGTATACAATATTTCGCACTATGGTACCGCCAGAGAGTGGCCCTGGCCATGTACCCGCGCCAAACATTATACGCCACGCACAGCAGTGCTCCGGAATCACGCTCATTGGTTACATTTAGGCAACCAGAACACATCCCGTGTTATCGAGGAGTCGCCCCGATCAAACACACGATTCGTCCAGTCAGTATGTGCAATAATGTGCGTTAAGGTACCGTCAGAGTGTAGCCCTAACCACGCACCCACACACAGTATTACACACAACCTACACAACACAACACATCATCAGAGAGTGGCCCTGACCAGATGTGCAGCGTCATGCAGCCAAAAAAAAAATGATAGCAATATAGATAGAAAAATGCAATTATCATTATGGATTCAGGTACCCAATTGTTCTCAATAAGTCTCTTGACAAGTTTTTCAAAAGTGAGCGTTTAGCAATCGTATCTGATATTGTTCACAATTCATGATTTACGTACCTTTTTGGTTTATCCCTCTTCTGAGATGAAATGAAACACGGCTGCTCAGTACGAATATTTCTAATGGTATACTTTATAATCGTGTACATGTACAAACTTGGTAGATACAACAGTAACAATGATTACCAAACTAATAATTACTTGTAGACAACCTTTCGGTTCTGAGGCTCGATGAGAACTGCCTTACGAACTAGACGACGCTCCAAACATCATGTTTTCCATTTTGTTCAGTTAGAAAAGAAACCAGTACTTTTGGCGGTAACTGTCAAATGAAATACTTTTAAACTTCATGACTACACAGATGCAAAAATAATTTTAGTCGAATCAAATACTTTAGATTTTATATTTAGTATTTAAAATCGATATTATTTGGAAATCATGACAATCCAGTCTCCCTATAACGTCGGACGACGCGATGAATCACCGATGTCGATACACCCTGTGCGCGACTGACTGAGCGATAGGTGTGCCCTTCCTCGATCATGGTTACAGCCCTAGCCACAGAAGTTGCTGGTAAATCACTCATTTTGTATCAGAACAATGTGCACTATTCAAATGTAAACAGTTAAATGACCCACAGTCCCTATTCGCAGCATCCACTAAAGTTCTTATCAGAATGAGTACAAAACGTTAAGTCAGCAAATTCTTAAACAACCATAAATTCTTGTCAAAACACTTAAAATTAAAGTTGGGGGTACTTAAAACAATCTGTTATGAAGTTATTAACACTTAAACAAAAACTACTTATAAAAATACCCGACAATGTTGGAAAAAATCAACCTTTTTTTTGTGTTCCCCTAATTGTGCCGGTGAGTGTAGTTTCATCTCTTATTATTACTTATTACCGAGAAAACAGTAAAATCTTAAAGTTTTGCTTAATTTAGTAAATTGACTTACATTTTTAAAGGTGGGGTTCGATGTGGTGGCCTTGGTACTGTATGCACAAGGCCGCTCGCTTGTTCATAGACTCCTGAACATTGCATAGCATGTCTGGTGTGATTGTCCTGAAAGCGGCCTCAATTCGTACTTTCATTTGGTCCACTGTATCACACTGCACTGCGTACACTGCATTTTTAATGTACCTCCACAAAAAAAAGTCTAACGGGGTTAGGTCTGGGGATCGTGGAGGCCAAGCCACGCTTGTGCTACCACGCCCAAGCCCAACCCACTGAGCAAAGCGCGCATCTAAATAATGGCGAACATCTCGAGCAAAATGTGCCGGTGCACCGTCATGTTGGAAAATTAAATTATTCCTCATCACGAGATTGACATAGGTTAACACTGGTAGCACTGTGAGGACATCGTCTAATTCATTCCTCAGGAAGCTTAAATAATTTTGGCCGTTTAAGCTTTGCGGCAAGAAAACTGGTCCTACTACGACAACGTCTCCAATTATACCTGCCCACACGTTCAGTCGCCATTGGTGTTGAAATGACGACTCTGTCGAAGCATGCGGGTTCGTGTGAGACCAAACATGTTCATTGTGGATGTTGCTTATTCCCGCTCTCGTGAAGGATGCCTCATCGGTCCATAGTATTTTTGAACCAAAATCTGGCGAAGCTTCTGACTGGTTTCTGTACCACTCGCAGAAGGCCACGCGAGGCAAAAAATCTGCCGGTATCAGCTCCTGGGTACGACGGAAGTGGTATGGGTGCTGACCGTCATTGCTTAGCACTCGCCATACCTGCATGTGGTTAGAGGCACCCAGCGCTAATGCAGCTCGACGTGTGCTAGTGCGTGGATTGAGTTCAAAATGTTCCAGAACAGCTTCTTCAAATTCTGGAACGGTAGTACTCGGGCGACCCTCTGAAGCAGGTGCGTGGAATGACCCAGTTTGGTACAGACGATGTACCATCCGGCTAAAACATGCCGACGAAGGCAGCTGTCGACGGTCAGCATCTGGTCTACCCTCAATAAAACGGTGACGGTACAGTTCTCGGGCAGCTCGCAAATTACCATGTTCTGCTCCGACACACAACATCATTTCGTAATATTCGCTATTACTTATCGACATTTTCAAACACAACAAAAAAAAGTCAATTAGGTGTAGCCGTACTGAACTGATGCGCGTGTCACAGGGACTAGAAACGAGTGCACTAGACACGGAACAGACGTCGACTGGCGAGCAAAACAATAACAATGCTAAATAAATCTCCTATTCCCTGCTATCCTGGTACCTAAATATTATTTCGTTAAATTTAGATACCTACGAGTATAGGGTGGCTGTCCCAATTAGTGTCCAGTACTATTAAAAAATATTGTTCAAGGATTCAAGATTATTTTACATCTTAATAATAATTTCAACTAAACTCCGTTAAACTTTCAAGTAAATCTAACACACCAGAGTTACGTACCTAATTCAAATTCAAAATTGAAAAATCATTCATTTTTTTTCACCACATCACGCAGCGGGACGCTGAACGTGCCCCCGCGCGTGATTTTTTACCAAATTCAATAAAAACGTGCTTCCGCGCGTGGAATTAGGTACGATTCCCACCAACCGGCTCGCATCGCGCCGCATCGGAACGGAGCCGTACGCATGCCGCGGCAGCCGAACGCGCCCGTCGGAGCCGTACCGCTACCGCGGCATACGTTCGGCTGCCGTGATAGCCGTACGCGTGCCGCGGCAGCCGACAGCGTCCGCTGAAATCCGTACGCACTCCAAGCGCCCAGAAGTGCTGCTCACATTGCGCCGCGACGCATGGCCGACCGGCTCCGAACGGACCCGACGGCAGCCGATTGGATGCCGACGGCGCAGTTCGGCGCCGTTCGGAGCCGGTCGGGGCCGGTTGGCCGTCGCGACAGCCGAATGCATTCTGCGACACGTCGCGACGCGTCGCGGGATGCCGACGGAGGTAAATATGCGTAAGTTGCATGCAAATATGAACTGTAATTACTGTTGATACATTTCAATGTTCTTTACCGCATTGTAAAATGCCGCCCGGCCCGGCGCGATGCGAGCCGGTTGGTGTGAATCGTACCTTATCCGTTCCACGAACCCCGCTGCGTGACACGGTGCAGTGTGGGCCTCCCCTTAGATTCTTACCAGCTGACTAAAAACAACATTCCCGCAACCTCGGAAATTCCCGCAACTCCGGAAAATTATTAAGTAATTTCAATCCATTAAAAATCATAATTTATGGGGCCGCGTTATCTCTTTAGAAGTTGTATTTACCAGGAGTAATTGAAACTACAGGACGGCAATTGGTGCACGTACCCTACTAACCCATTAGGTTTACACACACTAAGATGCTTACATTGTGTGTGTAACGACGTAATCAGGGTTCTGTGAGCAAACGATTTTCAATTCGGCAATAACAATTCCTAACTCATGCGGTCCTAGTACTTTTATTAATTTCTTTCCACAGTTAGATGCAGTTTTGCGACATTTTTTATTGACTTCGTTTGAATTATACTAAAGACTAAACGTGCTCAAACCAATAAAACCCATGTACTATTGATAAAGCACCGACAGACCGTGAACTTCCGATAATTCTTTCGGTTAGTCCTACAGACAAAAATGATGCGGGCGTGCTATTATTTTGTAATAAAAAAATAGTATTAACTTGTTGTTAATAGTTTTCGACATAATTATTAAAAAAAAAAACCTTATTTTTAAAATTATGAACGGAACCGTGCAACCGAACTGTGATTTTATTTGTACTAGGAGAAGCATCAATACCGAAGAGGTGAATTGAAATGATGTTTTGGGTTCAGTTGGACAAAAATTCTTGTTCTAAATCCTTTTTCTATTCTAAGTTTTAATGGCAAATAATAATGTTTATTTAAGCAATTAATTCTTGGTAGGATACACGTAAGGATTCGATTTTTTATGATCAATTCAATGGTACGAGCTGACGATTTTTCGAAACAATTCGTTTTAATGCGATCTTCAAGCAAATCGATTCAATAGTAAGGTGAATCGAATCCCCTGGATCGTATGTGTAAACATTATTATGATAAGGGCTCATAATAGTTCAAGTTCATGTTTGCCCAAAGTATTATGCTGACAATCATAAACAGCGAATAGGTAGGTTTATTTATTTCAAACAAGATCAATTACATACATAATTATGCCGACACTTTTTAGCTTGTCCGCATTATTTATGTTAGCACTAAGCGAAGATTGAAACATTTGATTTTTTAACCGACTACATCTGTACCATCTGAATGAAAGTCATTTAATTACGCTGGAAAGGTTATCAATTATTAATATTATTGATTAAAAGTTTAGACGTACCTACCTGACTGGCAACTGTAAATATGTCACAAAATAAAGGTGTGTATGTTGTTTAAAATTTTTTTGATTACGATTTTTGTTGAATTTTTAGTAGATCGATTCAAGAGCACGGGATTCGTTCTGTGAATCGATTAAAAAATCGATTTAAAGCAAAACATCGTTTATCCTTATGACCACCAAAATAAAAGGATAGGAATAACGTTGGGAAATTCAATACAGGAATATTGTTTTTTAATTAGTTATTTATTGTGTTGTAGGTACGATGGTAAGGTGGGGTGGGTGGAAGATTACTATTTACTATGTAGATAATAATTATCTACAAAGTAATCTTCTACAAAAGGACAACTACATAAAAAACCAACAAGTGTGTAAATAATACGTGACAGTGCAAACAGGTACCTAAATATTATTTCGTAAAATTTTAATACCTAGACCAAAATCAAAGTTTAGGAAAAGTCAGTAAGTAATAATATTTTGTAAGCAAAAAATAAACATGCGGAACCTTTTATTCATTTTATTCAGAAATACCAGGAGTAAGAGGTTTATTTTTACTCACAAATGGTTCACTGACACCGATCAGCTGATTTAGTGCTAGTGATGTGTTTATTTCAATTTGAAAAGTTCGGTTTCTGGTATCAATGTATTAAAATTTCTCATAAGTTCTGAACATGTAGATATAGGATTAAAAAACCCTTCCAATATCGTTTGATATCATCCAAAGAAGCCGTGCCTTTCGTATGTATATACCCTTTCCGTTACACGTTGTATATTTAACACACACTTACACACACACACGCGTGCACACAAACATAGACACACAGTACACAGACAAACCCACCCTCACACACTACTATCGTCACACATATACTCAAAATTACACACTACATAGAGCTGCTAATTACTTTATACTACACTTGCTTAGTAAGTGTACCAATACTACCCCACTAAAAGGCTTGAAAGCTGTTCATTAAACCTTCTCAAAAATCTAGGCAGTTATATTGTATGGAATTTCATTACTGCCCTGAAAATCAGGCTAATAATGCGTTCATTACTAACGCGTTTTGTTTTTGAAGTGAAAACTTCTTTGGCATTGTTGCGGCTTGAAATTTTATAAAACGAAAAAGCGACAGTAAAAAGAGACATTTATAAGATTTAACGTGGGAGAAAATGAGACAGAAAGCATTATACAGTGTTTTTGAGTGTATTGAGTGTTATTGAGTGTTTTTGAGTGTTATTGAGTGTCTTTGAGTGTTATTGCGTGTTTTAAGTGTTCTTGAGTGTTTTTGTGTTTTATTGAGTGTTTTTGAATGTTTTTGAGTGTTGTTGAGTGTTATTGAGTGTTTTTGCGTGTTTTTGAGTGTTGTTGAGTGTTATTGAGTGTTTTTGCGTGTTTTTGAGTGTTCTTGAGTGTTTTTGAGTGTTATTGAGTGTTTTTGAGTGTTATTGAGTGTTATTGAGTGTTTTGAGTGTTTTTGAGTGTTTTGAGTGTTTTTGAGTGTTTTGAGTGTTTTTGAGTGTTTTGAGTGTTTTTGAGTGTTTTTGAGTGTTTTGAGTGTTCTTGAGTGTTTTTGTGTTTTATTGAGTGTTTTTGAATGTTTTGAGTGTTTTTGAGTGTTGTTGAGTGTTTTGAGTGTTTTTGAGTGTTATTGAGTGTTTTTGAGTGTTTTGAGTGTTTTTGAGTGTTTTTGTGTTTTATTGAGTGTTTTTGAATGTTTTGAGTGTTTTTGAGTGTTGTTGAGTGTTATTGAGTGTTATTGAGTGTTTTTGCGTGTTATTGAGTGTTTTGAGTGTTGTTGAGTGTTATTGAGTGTTTTTGAGTGTTATTGAGTGTTTTTGAGTGTTCTTGAGTGTTTTTGTGTTTTATTGAGTTTTTTTGAGTGTTTTGAGTGTTTTTGAGTGTTGTTGAGTGTTATTGAGTGTCATTGAGTGTTTTTGCGAGTTATTGAGTGTTATTGAGTGTTTTTGCGTGTTTTTGAGTGTTATTGAGTGTTTTTGAGTGTTTTGAGTGTATAGAGTGTTTTTGAGTGTTTACGTATTTTGTAGAAACAATTTTCTTGGTAAAGTTTAAAGTTTGGCGGTGTAAATCACAAGTTAAAATGAGTGATTCCAGTGACAATGATAGCAATTTATTAATGTAGTACAACAAGTGTAGTATAAAGCAGTATATATCACTCGAGGGTAAGTACAGATTACTCCCCTTGGTGAATAAATAGCTATTATAGGTCAGTGTTTTCTTTTTAAAAATATCAATTCTTAATCTTAATTTTACTTTGTATAGTCACAATGTTGTTAACTATCAATTAAGGGAAGGAGCGAGACAACCCCAACACAAGTATTATTAATTACTTACTGGGGCTGTTTCATTCACATTTGTAAATGTAACCATTTGAGACACAATAAACGATTTTTTTTTATTATAAAATATACCAACGCGTTACAGACTGACAAACCAACCATTTGCAATACAGCCATTCAATAAAGAACATATACAAAATTGATTAAAATCGAACGGTACTATCGACCGCCTACACTTCATCCCATATTAGACTTGTCCGCCTGTCTAAAACTGGTCGGGTTATAATTAGAAGCAATTATGACGTAAGCAATGTCAACCTCGCCCTTTCGTTGGCCAGCAAGGATTAAGTATCGTCTAACTTGTCAACCTTTCGGCTACTGACAGATGGGCTGTTACCCTAAAGGCTACATGAAGACTTCAGCTCGTTATTATTATAATTTTCGCGAAGCCGAGTAGAACTGATAGGAAGGGCCTATTAGATGCTGCTTCGTTTTCCGCAATAGACTCTATGGTATAATTGAGAGGCAGTGCGTGGTGCCAGTGATGACTTATGGTATCTACTGAAAGGTGGTCGCTCACAATGGACCTCATTAGAAGGCTGAAAGCCAAAGGGAGACTATGCTTGGAGTTACCCTACGTGATCGAATCAGTAATGAAGAGATCCGTAGACGAACCAAGGACTTAGACCGAAGAATCACTAAACGTAAATGGCATTAAACACAAGCATATTGCTCGCAGAACATAATATGGCTGATGGGGCAGAAAGGTTCTGGAGTGGCGATCGCGTACCGGAAGACCTAGCATTGGAAAGCCTCCCACAAAGTGGACCGATGGATGCGAGAAGCACTCAGAAAAATTGGCGAAGTGGCAGTGCTTGGAAAGGCCTATGCTCAGCAGTGGACGTTTTTTTGGCTGACATTTTCTTTCTAGCCTGCAGTGCCTTCTGCAGCAGGTGTTAGGGTCTTGGTAGGTTGAGGGAATTAAGGTACTGATGAAGCTCTTCGGGTATTACCCTTGTCGTAGATAAAACTATGAATACTATTTATTATTATTAGTCTGAACTGAAACGAAACTGCGCCAAATCGTTATGACCGGATGCATATCTAAAACGATCGGATTTAGTTTCAACAATTTGGATCAAATAATAAACGTTCCTGTCATCGTAGGCGGTTGATCTTGAGTAACAGCTCCGCATAGTACGGAATTGGGCTCACACCAGGTAAACGAAAGGTCTGTTTTATCGCCTTCACGCTAACGGCGCAAGAAAAGGTTCCCTTCATTTTTAAATTAATTTTCAGTCTGGTTTAATTCTGGGTCCTGTACATATTCAAGCCGGATTCATTCTAGAGTTGTGTCTAGACTAGAGTCTGACCTATATGACTGGTGATACGTTTTCAAAACTACTATAAATTCAAATAAAAAAAAAACAGTGACCCTCCGGGAGTGCCGACAGAAGTGAAAACTTGAACAATTACGTGTGTATTTTGTGAATCGTCTTATAAACAAAACACGCGCGGTACCGGCTACGGCCATCCGTCTTACGAATTTTCGATCAGGTCACGTGTCCTGACGCGAGTTTAACATTTTTTACCCGTTACAAAAAAAGTGTACAACGCCGCTAAAGAAGTTTTGACTTCAAAAATAGATAACATTGGGCCTGTATTCCCAGAAGGGTTAGGCAGAGGTGTATTTATAGTACACCCAAATACCGCTAGTTATGTTTAAGTTGTTTAAGTCCCAAGTAACAGGGAGCGAGCCTATTGCGATCAACCGGGCACAAACCCTGACACCGGGCAGGTACAGACGATATATAATAGATTTTCAACATTATCGCTAAAGCATAAGGTTCAAAGTTGATTGGGAAAAGTTGACAGTTTCGGTTAGCTTGATCTGCTGGCGTCTGTACTAAGAAATTTCAGAATGGGATGGAAATGGGAAAACCCAATAATACTTAGCCCGACCCGGGAACCAAATCCAGGACACAACAAGTAGCTCTTGCGACAACTAGACCAAAGAGGCAGTCAAGTTTAAAAAAAAAACTAAAAAATACTGTTCAACAATTGTTTGCCAATATCCGCAAAATAGCTCAACACCGTGTAATCGATTCTAATTCTAATCGTTTACTTACTTCAAAGAAGCATCCAAATAAACATAATATTTCTGTAGCATACGTATATGTTGTGTATATTTCTGTATTTGAACAACGAACAATAATACAGAAATAACGGAAAACATCTGTTTTCAATGTGCAGAACCTCTGGAGGATTATGATTTATCTCGGCACTCCGACTGTTGCGAAGACGAAACATTTCAATCGAGACTGTGTTGAAAACTGGATTACATATTCTAGGTCTGGTGTTGCGTAAACTGTGAATAGATCTAGTAAAAGTAACCTTGTTCACCGGTCACCAGAAAAACTATTAATAAACGTTTAAGGCTACGCCGACCACCTAGTGGCGCCCTAATCTTTTGTTTGGTTATTTCTTTTATTTTAGAATGAAAATGCAGAAAATAAACACGTTAAGTTGTGCTCCACAAGATTATACGGTAATATTATTATAAACGGTGGTTTTACATTGTTTAGTTTTATTATAATTACTAAAACGGATAATAGTGGCCGAATAAAAGAAACAACCAAACAAACGATGAGGGCGCCACTGCGCGGTCGGCGCCGCGGCGTTTGGTCGGCGCCCTCTTAAGAATTAGAGATAACCTGCATTCATTCATTCATTCATTCCCACTAAAGAAAAGTAAGAAAGAAAATATGTTGATTTGCTGCAAACGTGTCGCAGAGAATGAAGACACAGACACAAAAAAATAACAAATTGGGGAAACAATGTATCAATCACATCCACCCAAAACAGCCATCGCTTAGCATAATGCTACGACCCTATGCGAGACAGAGCCCCGGCTTTGGTTTTCAGCTACAGCCGTGTGTGGGGGAAATCAGTCCTCTAAGCAGTCATCATCATCATCAGCCTATAATGTTCCCACTGCTGGGACACAGGCCTCCTCTCAGTGAGAGGGAGTGGGCCGTAATCCACCACGCGGGCCCAGTGCGGGTTGGTAGATGTCACATGTCTTCGAATTTTTGGTTCTAGGACATGCCGGTTTCCTCACGATGTTTTCCTTCACCGTTTTGTGAGCAGTGGTGATGAAATAATTTACACAAAGTAAAGCACCTGTCTGGGTTCGAACCTACGACCTACAACTCGTAAGTCGCGGCCGTTACCACTTGGCCACCACTGCTCTAAGCAGTGGATCCATATTATTCAGCCATTAGACAAGAATTACTCTATACATAAGACTGCCTTGTTAGTCTAGTCTTGCAACCACAAGCGCTGCTGGATGTCCTGGATTCGATTCCCACGTCTTGCAGAGAGTTCTTGGGTTTACCCGTCAGGAATTTCTCAGTAGCAGGCAGGAATCTGGATTTGTCCCCGGTTAATGATAATAGGCTCGCCTCTTACATAGGTCCTAAATATAACTGGCGTGAGTGTACTGGAGGTATACCTCTGCCTGACCTTACGAGAAAACAGGCGTGATGTTATGTTATGTATAGGGAAGAAATACTGTAAACAGCTGCGAATTGAATACCTTTAGCAGCTTATTATGCCAAAAACGGCATGTCCCAATTTTCATTAGTTACACTCTATCATGATTTGGCACACGTCTGGCTCGGTTATCCAAGTATAGCCACGACATGATCTTCTTTTGTTTTTCTACAGAATATCAAAGAATGTTAAAAAGTATGCAGGATTTCGATTCCCAATTGCGTGCCCAAAATTAACGGGTAAAAGTTTTAAGTAGCTGCAAAAATTAATCAGAGACCTCATTATTAGTATTTGGAAGGCAAAAGTTTTGATATAAAAATTAAAGTCGAGGCAATATTTGCGTTCAGGCATCTTTTGCACTTCAGAAGTATGTGTTGTGAGCACTGATATTAGAAACAGCGCAGGATGGCTACCAGAAAAGAATTTACTAAGTGAACTCTTCGACGAGCTCACATACAGGTCTGCCAGCTAAAGTATGCGTTTCGGCAATCATCGCCTTTCTTCGGAAACGCGATGATATAGAGCTGTTATAACCATGGAACTAATAAATGTATTACCATGGTTACAAAATTTGATTATCCCAAATTACAACAAGTAAAAAGTACAATACTATGCAAATCCAAAACAACTTGTAAAAAGTGTGGTCAGAGTGGTCACCTAACAAAGAGAAAGTTCATACAAATGACAAGTCCTCCACGTCAAAGCCCGGCAGTTTAAACTTACGAGCTTTGATGTATAAAAATAATTTACATCAAAGCTCGTAATTCTGACAGCTTCTCATAGAAAAGGGGCGCCGCGCCGCCTTGAAACGCACAGACAAAGGTGCGAGCTACGTGTTCCAAACAGGTGCGTCCTCTGATTACGGCCAGTGTCACAGCCACTGTGCCTCCAATATGGAACAGCGAAGTTAAACGAAGCGCATAACTTTTCTGGTTTACTTGTACATGCATAGTCTTTTTTTTAAACGCCGAATAACATTTGCCCTCCACTTCCAAAGGTGGAGCAAGTGTTGACTCCTATGTTACATTGGTTTTGCCTACCAATATTCAATTTTATAGGCACACCACTAACAGTAACTCAACAGGTAATCAATTTCCTAGCCTTTTCCCGACATGTTGCGTACGGTTTCCAGTCTGCGGCCAAATCAATATTTTACATGAAACGACTCTAATATCCAGAACTACACGAAACCAATATTTTAGGATTTCACCAACCACCAAACGGGAATGTATATGTCAATAGAGATTTACGTACTTCTAGATGGATTATAAATGTTCTGGATGTGCCAAAATAATAGATCCGACTAGACCCATCTAAAGACAAAACGATCAAAGTCAAGAGTGAGAGACAGAGCACAGACTAGAAGTATCCTCGTGGATAATAATCATCATTTACATTTTTCATACTTAAAACCTGTCCTTCAGCGGGATTGTCCGAAAGGGTTACCGCTGCCCCGGAACATAAAAGGCTAAGGAAGGAACACGGGTGGGTTTTAGTCGGTAAGAGTTTGACACTCCCTTCTGCTCCACCCATAGCGGGAGGAGCCATTTGATGATTTCCAACTGTCAAAAAAAAAGGCCTATGTCCAGCATTGGACGTCTTTCAGTCTGAAATGATAATGATGATGACATATTTTATGCCAACCACACAAAACTTGCTAATGTACCAGATTTCAACTTTAAGCAAAATTATTGAGCCCCCGAGACCTGAAATGAGGAACAAAGTAAAATCATATTTCCGTGAATATCCCGGGAGAAATCTATCTATGTATTTGGGTAAAAAGTAGGTAGCCTCCGAGGTTTTTGTTAAGAAACTTTTGTAGAAGTTTTTTTCATGATAGGTAGGTACTGCAGGGTAATTGCGTAACACGCAAAAGTAGCAATAGTTTTTATTTTGTCCGTTCATCAACATTCATGAATAATAGAATTTCGACTGAATATGTTTATAAACACACTGTCATTCGAATTTTTGTTTAAATATCTCGAGCTGGCAGTATTATTCAAAATAATATTATTTATAAAGTTTTAATAATAATAAAACGTGTATATAATTAAATTGAAAACATACGACACATTTAATAGACTAGCTTTAATAATGTTATTCATCCTAACTAGAGGATTAACAAATGGAAACTTTTGATGCGAATTTAGAAAGTATATATTTCGTGACACGCGATATTTTTTTTTTCATATCATAAATTTTATATGTCAACTACGATATTAAGGCGACGCGCGACGCGAATCGCGCGCGACCCAAAGGCACCGCTCGTTGCGCGACTTCCGGTGCCTTTGCGTCGCGCGCGATTTTATCGCGTGTCGCGCCAGTTTGAAGGAGCCTTTATGCTTGATTCCTACCTATTTGCAATTTGTGCGCGTGTATTTAGCCGTTGCTCCTACGCCTGATCTTTCTCTGATCGTATCGGGTTGCCGTCCCATCGGACTATGAGAGTGAGGGAAGAGAGAGTGTACCTGTGTATGCGCACACACTTGTGCATTATAATTATCTCCTGCGCCGAAGTCTAGTTTTTGTTGAGATTGGCCGTCATGGCCGAAATACGATGTCGAGGTTTATAGTATATTTGTAATTAAATTTCGTCTAGATGACACTTAAAGGGAATTTTTTAACAGAAGTTAGGTACCAATATTTTAGCTTCTCTTATGGTCCATAGTTACTATCACCATTCATCTCCCAAATCAGTTTAGTAAGTAAAACCTATATTGTACCGTTACATACCTACTTTCAAGTAAAGTAAAAGATACCCACGGGAAATTATAGAATGTTTTTTTGGAATAGAAACAACACGACAAATAAAACCTTCATGGATTCGAAATAAAACAAAAGATAGGCAATACTTTCTTTATGACACTGATAAAACTGATATGCAAATAAAGCAGGCAGTTCTCCTAAGGGTAAATATAGTGGGTTATTGTACATTCGGCACAAAGTAAATTCGTCACATTTTTTAAACTCCATATATTGAAAGTGTATTCGTCACATGCATAAAAAATATGTGTAAACTCGTCACAAGTCTGTATAGGTACTTACATATTTTTTGCATAAAGTACTGGTAGAAAAGTTATTGATTTTTAGTGCTCAAAATGAAAATGATTTCCAAATTTTTGTTTTCTCCTGCGCTCCTGCACATGCTATCACGCACTCGCTCGCTCGCTGTATCTATCTCTTTCTAGCCGTACCGGTCATGTTATACCGGAAGATGTTATTATTCCACAAAAATATCAGGAAAATCAGCCTATTGCAATAAATATATTGTAAGTAAAAGTGCGCCTTTTTATTTAGATGCAAATTACCAAAAAAAAAAGATGATCATGATGATGTCACGCTGTCCTTGACAACGCGGGCTTAAAAACGCACAAAACCAGACAATATTACCGTATATTTTAGCTGTAAGTAGAACTGTGATTTTTATGTGAATTTCTATGATTATGAAAAATAAAGAAATAACGTTTTATTCTTTATTGTTTGATTTTTCTGCTGTCTGTACGGAAATAAACAATATGGCGGATTTTCTTTCATAAACATAGAGTTGTGACGAGTTTACACATACTTTTTTCGTGGCGAATTTACTTTGTGACGAATGTACAATAACCCAATATAGTCAATTCATAGTTATTTTACTTCTGATATTGCATTACTGTCAAAATGACAGCGATCCTTATTGTTGTTCTATTTAGGATTTTGTTAAGTTGCTGCTACTGACAAGTCTGTCAAAATCACAGTGACCTTTATTGCATTACTATAAGATTGGTATTGGGTTGCTGTTGGCAGAGATAAAATAACTGTGAATGGACTGTAGTCACCACCACCTATAGATATAGGTGTATGGCAATACCAGAAGTAGCGCAAAAGTGTTGCCAACCCTTTTTATAAAAGATGTTCTTCAATTTTTTTTTAACTGTCGTTGATTTTTGAAGTGAAAACTTCTTTAGCGGCGTTGCACACTTTTTTTGTAATTAATGTCTTAATAAATATAAAAAATAAATAAATCCAAAAATACGTGTATTTTATTTTTTTGTTATTATGTCATATCCAAAAAATCAAATAAATCCGAGTTTATGAGTGATACAGGGTTAAATTCGCGTCAGGACACGTGACCTGATCGAAAATTCGTAAGACGGATGGCCGTAGCCGGTACCGCGCGTGTTTTGTTTATAAGACTATTCACAAAATACACACGTAATTGTTTAAGTTTCACTTCTGTCGGCACTCCCGGAGTGCTACTGTTTTTTTGAAGTGAAAACTTCTTTAGCAGCGCTGTGTACTTTTTTTGGAATGGGTAAAAACTTCTAAATTCGCGTCAGGTCACGTGACCCTGATCGTAAGATTCGTAAGACGTAAAACGAAAGACGCGCGTTGTTGAGGACAGCGCCATCTATGCACATCGGGAAGAACTACGAGGGCCTTTCGCGTACTAACTACGTAGTTCATTCAACAACGACGAGATGGCGCTGAACCACGGATATATAACTGACGACGAGCTCCATGGGCTTGCTTCTCTTACCACTGCCTGCCGCGACCAACACCACGAACTGAAGTCTATCCTGTGTGCTTATTTGTAAATCTGAATAAATTCCTTTCACGAGAAGAATAAACCAGTCACTTTGGTCATCATACCTGATTTGCAAAAAACCCTATAAAATAAGGAACACACCTTAACACGCGTGTTTTGTTTATAAGACGATTCACAAAATACACTCGTAATTGTTCAAGTTTTCACTTCTGTCGGCACTACCGGAGTGCCAGTTTTTTTTCCATGGATAGTCTTCTGGAGTTCGACGCTCCTACCACTACTGTATTAGGCAGGCACAAAGACTGGCTCCAAAAAAAACCAGACATGCTTTCACACCAGCTACATCCGTTTCGGTGTTAACAACATCATCTGCTTAGCCTTTTCCCAAATATGTTAGGGTCGGCTTCAAGTCTAACCGGATACAGCTGAATACCGGTATTTTACAAGAAGTGACTGCCTATCTGACCTTCACAACCCAGTTACTGGGTAATACGATACTCCTTGGTAAGTCTGGTTGTCAGACTTTCGGGCGTCTGACGACCTGTAACGACTGCCAAAGATCCACGATTGACAGCCGGGACCAACGGCTTAACGTGCTTTCCGAGGCACGGACGGGTCTTGATATGTAGAGACCCCATCCACGGACCACCCGCGGCAAGCATAGCTTAACCTGATCGATCGACCCGCGCGGCTGTCATTACTTAGCCACACGCCCGTCGGTGTTAACAACAAAGGTGCTTTTATTTAAAATAAATGCGGCTACATCTACACCCTAACACGTTATCCCCATTAGTAGATACGAGTATTAACTAAGAATGCATGATGTTTCGCGAAATGAGGCGAAAATGTTGAGGTTTTTGCCCTCCATGTATATATATACGTTGTTTCATTTGTTGGAGCTTTTAGTAAAATTGTTGCAGCTCTTTTGCCGTGCACGTAAGTAAGTGATGATTGTATGTACAAACTTTCAACGTGTTCTACAGATGAAAACGTGTATTTTTTTTTTAAATTACGAGACAAAATTCTTTCGGCACTAGTTTCATTTGAGAAAATATATCTTTAACTCCAATCGTTTAATTAATTGCTTTTTAATTTCAAACATTTCTGTTTGACTTTTTTTTGCATCCTTAGTATTCCTTTGCAGATTCCCGAAAATTGGTGGATGACATCCGTTTGCTTCAAGAGTGGAATAATCCGTGGGTAAGTTATATAATAGTTTTACAAACAGATAATATAGGTACCTACCACTTAAGTATTGATACAAAGCTCATCATAAAGTAATGAATTATTTCTCTAAACTAACTGTTTCATTATAAATACTACAATTATATATTAACTACCAAGATAACCGAACAATAAAGCGTTTATGAGTTTTAAGAACAACCTTATCATAATAATAGTAGCTTATTAAGAGACCGTTGACCCTTACAGAGATAATAATAGGTATAATAGTCAATAGAAACATTCAACTCCCTGTTTATCTCTAAAACCGTTATGGGAACTCTGCTTATATTTTTAGATTAAAACAGAAGGGAATAAAAAATTACAAAATGAGGAATGTGAAAGGGATCGTTAGTCTATTATAATAATAGAAAAGCTACTTGATACTTGACTATTTTTATTTAAAGAAGTCATCCATTTTTTTTTGTTATTCGGTTGGGTTTATATGTTACTAGCTTCCACCCGCGGCTTCGCCCGCGAGGTATGTCGATAAAAACTATCCTATCTCCTTCTTTGGGATGCAATCTACTCGCGTCAGGGTTCCAGAGAGAGGATACTCCTAACAATGCGGGCCGTGTCCAGAAGTACCGCTCTCTGAATCAAGCCCTTGATCCAGCTGCCCAACGAGAGCCTCCTTAGGTGTTGGTCGAGGCTCTTGGCTATTAAACCATTGGCTGTCACGACTATCGGCACAATGATCGCCGAGTCCACATCCCACATGTCGACAACCTCGCGAGCCAAATCAAGATACTTGATCTGTTTATCTTTCTCGGCTTTCACGCGGTTCTCATCATGCGGGACGGTTATGTCAACAATCATTGCGCGTCGCTCTGATCGATCCACCACCACTATATCAGGCTTATTGGCAACAATAGTCCTGTCAGTGATGATGGATCGATCCCAGTACAAAGTGATATTACCATTTTCGAGAACTGGGTCGGGCGCATACCTGTAGTACGGCACCTCCGATTCCACAAGGCTGTATTTCGGATTGGATATTTGGATTATCCTGGCTACAAGGTTGTGTCTATGCAAGTACTCTCCGTTAGCTAGACGAGAACACCCAGAGATAATATGTATGTCTGATTGATTCTCCCGGCTGCCCGGCCGGTGGCATGCTCGACAGATGTCAACCGTGCCGTACCGTCTTTCACAATAAATCCATTTTATTTTTATGAAATATTTTTGAATTTTTGACAAGTTACTCAGTTTTATTCGTGCTTGTAATATGTTCCAATACGCCTAAATGTGTGATAAAAAATTGAGCGTTTTACAGTTTTCTACGTTTGGGCAACGCCTTGAGATTTTCACAGAATAAACAGGCTGAAAGACCAGGTATCGCAGAAACGTCACCGTCCCAGCGACAAGACTGAAATATCTCATGAGGCTGAAATTACCCTTTGTTACTAAACGGCAGAAATACAAAGGGTATTTCCCTGGACGAGCTCCCTCGCTCACAAAAAGCTCCACTACCAGACGCTAAAAATAACCATCGAGTAAAACAAGTTTAAATAAGATAAAAACTTAAGCTGATTATGCTTTACATCCACTTTGTAAATTATGAAAGTGCACTAGCAAATTGAATTCTGGAGTATACACTTATACAGGGTTATTGTAAAACATTAACAACCTCTTAAGAGGTCATTGTACTCATCATTATGAACAACTTTTACTATGGGACCAAACCTGAAATCGCGAAAAAAAATCAGCTGTTCCCTATATTTATGTTCGTATAACTCGTCAACATGTAGGGAACAACTGATTTTTTTTTTCGCGATTTCGGTTTTGGTCCCATAGTAAAAGTTGTTCGTATTGATGAGCATAATAACCTCTTAAGAGGTTGTTAATGGTTTATCAATAACCCTGTTTAAGTAGGAATTCGTTTCAAAGAAAGTAGTGAAGAAATGCTTTAAATTATATAAT
Organism: Luperina testacea; assembly: GCA_927399505.1. NCBI lineage: Eukaryota > Metazoa > Arthropoda > Insecta > Lepidoptera > Noctuidae > Luperina > Luperina testacea. Next base: position 5,746,375 of record OV656768.1, on the reverse strand, counting down.
ATTACTAGCTTCTGCCCTCGACTTTCGTCCGCGTGAAGTTTCTTGTTCCCCGACCTACCCCGTCGCATCGCATCGCCTACCCGCGTAAATTACTTCATTTTCACTTATCGTTTTTTTTTACTTTTTTTCCTTATGGTCGGGTCCTAAGGCACAATGGTCCTAAAGTGATGTTAAGTAGCCTATAGCCTTCCTCAAGAAAAGGACTATCAAATGCAAAAAGAACTTTTCAAATCCGACCAGTAGTTCCAGAGAGCAGAGATTACCGCATGCAAACAAAAACGAACAACTCTTCTGCTTTATTATTAGTATTTACTATAGATAGATAGTGTGAAGAGCATGCCTCACTCCTGGTACAAAATGACCCATTCTAAAAATAGATAATTATATACCTAGTACGTTTATGAAACTATTATTACCGATGAGTGTCAAAGCATCATCTGTTACTAATTTGCCAATACTGAAACCTTTGCCAAATTAAATATTCTAGTTAAAGATGGATACTATAGAAACTTGTCAATAATATAAAGGCTCCTTCAAACAGGCGCGACACGCGATAAAATCGCGTGCGACACAAAGGCACCGCAAGTCGCGCAACGAGCGGTGCCTTAGTGTCGCGCGCGATTCGCGTCTCGCGTCGCGCCTGTTTGTAGGAGCCTTAATGGTCAGCAAATCGAGGGAGCTATAATGTTTTTTCATTTCCAATCCAATGCAGTCGACATTTATAACTCAAAGGAAATAGAAAAACCTACACACACACATTTAAAATAAATCACCCCTCCCTAAACTTAAGGTGTCACAGACTAAAAATACAGCCTGTAACAGAAAAAGAAATCTGCAAGTAAGTGATATTTATTATGCTAGTGTTGCGTGGCGTATGTTATGCTGTGTCATAAACCGTCGGAATAATGTCGTGTTCGTGACAATATGGGGCAGTAGCTCACGAACAAATCCGAACTGCTTCTTATTTTGAGAACCATGACATCATATTCCGATGCATTTGATCATTGAGTCACTTTGTTGTACTTACATACATTGCTTATTTATGATTTTTTTTTTATGTTTCCTGTTCTAAGCATGACTTAGAATAATTTTGTTAGCGTAATGGCTTTAGTGCATTGTGATTAGTTTTTAAATGTAGCAGTTGGACTGGCGACCATGGTTCACTACAAGATGTTTGCACAATCAGCCCATAATGTGGGGACATTGGACACGTGGCCTATGTCTCAGCAGTGGGGACTGCTGAGATATAGGCCTCCTCTTTCTATGTGAGGGAGCGGGCCATAATCCACGCGAGTCCAGTGCTGGTTGATGGATGTCACACGTCTTCGAATTCAATTTTGGTTCTAGGATATGCCGGTTTCCTCACGATGTTTTTCTTCACCGTTGTGAGAGCAGTGGCGATGAAATAATTTACACAGATTATAGTCCTTGCAGCTTCGAACTCACTCCCTACAGCTGCAGGGCGTATGATAAGTCGCATTTGTTATCACTGGGCCACCACGACTGCATACGATACGACCATAAGATATTTGTGCATTCAAAAAGATGACTAATAAGCAGTAATGTTGCGAGGGAGGTACGGTATGGTTTAACACTTAGTAGAAAATGTATCTTGATGGACAATGTCATTTCTAATAGAGTTATAAATGTACGATGCCAAGAAAGTATTTTCATGGGACATAAAAGCGACAAAATTATCTTATTAGCAGTTCGTGCGCGGCGTCGCCTTGGTGAATTTCATGTCTCACTGTGACTTAGGCTGATTTTCTTTCATACAAACCTTATTCTGACTATTACAACCTCAACAAAAAAAAAACAGCCAAATCGGTCGAGCCGTTTTTAAGTGATAATCTTTCTTGCATGCGGCAATTCTTTTTTTATTCATAGATAATTATAGACAGATGAAATCCAAAGCAATAAGAATAGGTACTCGACCGAATGATACGTATCTAGAATAAATTATTTCCCGCTTTTCTTAGTCACCCACTGTTTACTCTATTCTCCCTATTTTTAGACTATTAATCACACATCTACTATATTCTCACGAACACTTTCAAACGGTCAGTTTGTATAAATTAATTGTGGTCGTGCCCGTAAAGTCAATGAATTCATCAAGAGAACAGCTGATATCTAAATCTGTCGTGAGCATGAGATCATTCGAAATTCGAATAGTGTGCCATAAACTATGTTTTATTGGTATGGTTGCTTCAGAATTTTACACCTATGCTTTTCAAATGTTCCGTTACAGTGTTTATTTGTAGAAACAAGAGACTGCTTTTTATTAGTAGTAATGTATACAGCTTGATGACGAATGATACAATACTTCCACATATACAAGACCTAATGTCCTGTGTCCTGAGACCTGTGTCCTGTGTCCTGTGACCTATGTATAATGTAACCTGTGCAATATTTGTAAGCCACTTACTTTGGTAGACACAGAGATGCCCTATTTGAATGGATATTTATTGAGCATGTCTTCTTAAAATTTCCGATGATCAAGAATCGTAGGTAGGTACGTTGAAAATTTTTCTCAGATTAGTTTCTTCACTTAATTCTTATAGGAAGGTACCATTAGAAATATTGCCAACACTGACCTTCGACAGTCAACGTTTCTTTATAAATAGTTAACAAATAACGCAGTAAGTACGTTTTATTTGGCACTTACGACTTCCTCCATAAAATCGGCATCTGAACAATTTTCCCGTTTCGTTTCTTAGGGTTCTGCTCCCAATTTGAGTTCCTAATGTAATTGGGTCTCCCTGGTATATTCTTATTAGAAGTTTCGGAATCACATTGAGCTGCGTCAGTACATTGTAACTCGAAACTGCTAAGGACCTGGGAATCTAATGAGGGTTTCGAAATTGTCGTGTAATTTCAGCCGACTTTAAATATGGTGTATTGAACTTTTGAAAGTAACTGCCACACAAAACAGAGACCACTGAACTTTTTCAAAAACTCATTGTGCCAATTAATAACTACACTCCATGTCTATATTTCTGAAGGGTCAAGCTATTTGTCACCTGTTTTGTTATACCATCCAAAAGCTATCTGAGCTACCTGAGCTCCAGTTACACTCCTGGAAAAAAAATACAGGATTGCATAATCAGCCTAAACTGTTCCTACTGCCAGGGGACTCTGTGAGAGGGAGTGGGCCATAATCCACCACACGGGCCCAGTGCGGGTTGGTGGTTGTCACATGTTTTCGAATTTTTGGTTATAGGACATGCTGGTTTCCTCACGATGCGGGATCGCCTGCGACAAAACATTTGGCACCTGACGGTTTGGTGAACAGATTCTTTATTCCAATTGTTTTTATTATGCTGATATGTATGCAGCAAAATTGTCAATTTTTTTTTAATAACCTTTTGCAATTCCTACCCCTCTAAAGGGAGACTGACAATACAGAGAATCAAACGACACCGTTTGATTCTCTGTATTGTCTCCTTCTCAGTCTAAGTCTCCCTTTGACTAGATTACAGTAACAAATAGAGGTATGGATACACATCCATACCTCTATTTGTTACTGTAATTTCATTACAGAACTTGAACTAGGACGGCTAAAGTCGCATTATATTGAAATTCTTGCCCCGTACATCGTAGAGCTTAGTCTGAACTGAACGTGATTGCTCTCGTTGATTGATCTATGTTTACTGAAGCGCGCACATAGATAGAAAATAGTACAACATTGAAATAGTATCCCGCCGTAAAATAGTATTTATAGTTCAAGCAATTATATGGGATGAGAAGTGGAAGTGCTAGTTTTGAATGAAGTTGATTGTCTCGAAGATATAAGCTTCTTTTTTATGGCTTATATTTTAAGTACCTACTCTTGAACACATTTTAATGCAGCTTGCATTTTAGTAAATTAAGCTATTTGTTTGAACGAATACACTTTTCACCTGTAGGTAAATATGAAAAAAGTGTCCTGTAGCTATCACGCACTGTATTATTCTGTAGTATTGGTTTATTTCGCCAGAAGGAAACTTCTCGTTTATCGCAATCCTGTCGACAAACTTTCCGGATGTCTGGCTAAATAAACAAGAATAGAGGCTATTTTGTGGCCAGACAAACATTTCGGTTGCTCGGGGAAATGCTAGCTGAATGTTGAGAAGAAAAATATTAGGACCAAACAAATGAGAGGAAATTGGAGGAGCCAGTACAAGATGACGACAATAAAACAAAATATTAATGACCGACCGAAAGTTCGGTTTCGGTTTCGGCCAGTTTCGGCCATGGATACATCGTTTCGTCGTCCATCGTTAATCGCAAGGAGTTGAGGTTGTGTTTTGCACATAAATGATTAGGTAAATATTCAACTGTCTGTATGTATAATATACATACATTGTATATTCAAATAAATGTGTAAAAAACACACCAGATTTCTGTATACGATAGAAATTTTAAATGTGTTTAAGTAAGTTTCGGTTTCGGTTTCGGTTTCGGCCGTAACTAAGAGCAAGGCCGAAAGTTCGGTTTCGGCTGAAAAACCTGTTTCGGTCGGACACTACAAAATATTGTGAGGGACACTGCTGACGGATTAACTTTGTGTACTCAGACGCACATTTGTTTAAGGGGTGCCATCAGTCAGTTTGCTGGGCTGATTTCGTATAGTCCCTAGTAGTCCCTGCAACTTGAATACTGTAATGAAGATACACGGCTGTCCTAAAGAAGATCCTGAGAGGCCATCATTTTAAGGCTCGATTCTCTCTTATTAGTCCGAGATATTACACTCTGCACAAGATTATAATATTTTTTTGTGAATGACATATAACTCTACGATGGTGACGTTTTCCCGCTTTTTGCTATGCGCAAACACTCAATGACATCACTACCCTACATTGGACTTGACCAAAATGGTTAACAATTGGACAATGGTTACGGCTTTCGAATAGGTGTAAGCCATTCCTTCGAACGTTTAGACACATATTAATAATATGTGTGTGTAATGATGTGATGTGATTTTTTTTTATTGTTTTGTTACTTTATATGCCTCATTGTGAAAGTAGTTTTCGGAAACACAATATTGTTTACTTTATCACTTTCTTTTCTTCCATATTGGTTTTCAATCTGTCAGTGTTAATTCGAAACTCATGAAGCATCGCGCTAGAATACTGGCCTTTATTTTCTTTATAATTGGCATCTCGCAGGTTGTTCTCTCTCTAAAAGGTTGTCGTCTGCTTAATCAAATGAAATCAAATTCTTTATTTCAGACCAAAGATAGGGCTTGCCTTGCCTCAATAAATTAAGGCCTCCAGCCGGGGCATAAAAAACTTAAAAACTAAGCACACGCTAAGGGCACCCCCTGTGGGGTACGGACCTCGACTTAAGACGTCGCTTAGGGAGGGCAGAGTAGTAAAAATACTGGCCTTTATTCTGCTCTACTATAACTTTGGCTACTGGAAAGAAGCTTCTAATATGGTATTGTAACGGAGACTTTATGCCACACGCCGAGAAATAGATATGTCAAGTTTAGTACTTCATTGTTTTGTGTATTATCAGTATCTCTTTTATTATCCCTTTTATGATCTTGCAAGCATATCCGTTTATCGTAAAGAAATTATTATTTTATTGTTCTTCCGGCTTTTGACACCATAACTTAGGAATCTACATTGCTTTTGATCACTCACGAATTATTACCGTTAGTTAACAGTGACGTCATTATAAATATTTCCACACTTGCGTTTCATAGAAGCGCCTACGATTGTTTGGTTTACCTCTTTACAAGTTTCGTCATCGTTTACTTTGCATTCAATTTAAGAATGACCGTTGCCATATTGTGACGTTGTTGCTGTCAAATCTGCTTAAAGTTTGATAAATTCTGCTTTTATAGTCGCTTACCATTTATGTATCTACACATTAACATTGATGTTTTTTTTATAAAGCCTTTTATTCCCTCTACATGGCAAAGGCTACGCCTTCTATTAATAAAAATGACATGAATATTACTCTTTGTAAAGTATTATATTAGGTACCATATTATTTGTGATTTTGAGGACTATCTGAATCACTTTTTATTTTATTTTTTCTTTCTCAGTTAATTATAATGATAGTCTGGCAGTTAGAGTACTTTATGCTGCCTATCCAAATGTTCTTTCTAAGGTACAACTACTTACACTGGATTTCTATTTTATTTTACGTGTAAATGTGATTCCGACTTATCCTATTTACAGAATAAACAATTTCATTTCAGTGAGTCTATTTTAAATGAAACCTACACAAACCTACGATATTCTTAGATATTACAAGATCATCATTACGATAATACGATTCAATTTGCGATGACAGATGTTGGGAATAGAGGCGAAGACATAATAGAGAGTTAAATTAAATTATTCATGAGATCTCTTCAACTCTTTGGTAAAGAGGTGACTCATTACAGTAGAATTTGATTTTTCTAATGCTTACACACTTTTCAAAGTAATCTGTTCACATAAAATAATAATTTAATCGAGTGGCGAGAAGCAACTGCGAAGGGATATGACATTGAGTGCCGAAAATGTTACAATTTATCAAAATTGTGTCTCCTCAGTGTTACCATCAATGAATCTGAAGCCGGCTCATATCAAAAATTCAATTGCAGTTGCAATTTCCTACAGAAAATTGGTTTAGAACCTCATACCAATGTACTTACTGATTGAGACAGGAAATCGGATTTGATGGACTTTTCAAATCAATTTAAGTTGCCATTTGGAAGGGGTTAACAAAAATAAAATAAAACATCTCCTTTAAGGCGAAAGCGCCAGGGTAGCCCGCGAAATTCAAATTTTCTTACGTTTTTTGCAATTTGCTGGTCAGTATTAAGTTGTACGTTGATTAATATATGAATCGCGGCCGTAACTAACATATTGTATTTACAGAATTATAATCATTAAAGTCATCAACACAACTCTCTAAGACCACGTAAGTCCAAAGAATAACTGTTTCATGAAATTATCATTCTGTATCAACGTACAACTTAATACTGACCAGCAAATTGCAAAAAACGTCAGAAAATTTGAATTTCGCGGGCTACCTTAGCGCTTCCCCCTTAAATCGCAACGTTTCTTCTTTACGTTAATCGTATCGTATCGTATCGTTTATCTTATCCCCGGTTCCTATATTGAAATGCGAATAGTTCCAAGAACCGAAAGTATTTGGTAATTCCAAACTCTTTGTAAAGTTAATGACCGTATCATTAACAGACGCAAACAGTACTACTTAAGACTTGATGATGGGACTCCCTTTTCCGCACTTAGACTCCCATTCGGTCCGTTGTGCGTGGTACTTAAGACTTATTTGTATGTCTGCATTCATCAGTGTTTTGTGGAATGCATGTCTATTGATGTTGCTGTTTAGGTATATTAATGAATACTAACCTGGATTTGTAAACATTTGTAACTCTTGACTTAAAATTCTTTTGTAACCCATTGTATTCTAGCTGTTTGTTTACAGTATTGTCTACCCCAAGAGGGATGGAAGGGGGAACTGATACACAGACAAATGTACAGGAATATTTGAGACTAGTCAAAGTGAAATTCCTTAAACAATTTTAGAGCGGAAAGATTTCAAGGTATGTACGAGTACCTCATCATCAATAAGTTTGAAAGAAATAGCTATCCCAAGACACGGTATTGATGTTTACAAAAGCATCTATCTTGGGACTTTCTTAGCACAAGAAATTGAAACTGTCACAATAGAACGCGAAGATGATGGATTTGTAAAGAGTCTCCTGAGAATGAAACTGAATGCAGAATTACTTAAAAGGAAATATGATCCAGACAATTATTTATATTCGGGGAAACTGGACATTTTAATCAACAAGATAGACGCAGATATTATTTAGTTTAATAAGCAAGATCTGAATTCAAAATCGTCAGGAATGTTTTGAGTATATGTGGATGGCGATACGAGTAGGGGAAGACCAAAGAAACGATGAATGGACTTTGTTAAAGATGATATGGCTAGGAAGGGAACTACCGAAATTAAGACTAATAGAGAAGTATCGAAGAAAAATATATGTTGCGCCGATCTCAAATTTAAAGATGATGATCTAAATTTAAAAAATGTGTTGAAATTGTGTTATGAAACACTCATTCTACGGCCCTTATCATCATTAGTTTTGGAGTCGAGCAGCATGTCTTCATTGCATAATTATTTATATCAGTCATCATCTTATCTGTAGTCCGTCATACCCAATCACTTTATAGCTAAAACATCTTTTAGACAATCTATCTGTTGGTCTTGGTTTTCCAATAAGGCCAATATTCAAATCAATATTCATACTCGTATATCTCATACTCCGTAAATGAAAATAGGTTGATGTAATAGTACAAAATTGCCAATAACACAATTAAAATATCTCACAGTTTCACACATTATTTATTGTTTTTATGTGTTTAACCCTTTTGACCTCGAGTATATTATAAATAGGACTAAAGTAAACTAACCTTACGGACATGTGTGACTAGATGGTTTGGGTATATATTTAAACCTACTACAAAATGTAACCTCACTAATGTTGTTTGTAGAACACCTAAGGGTTATATGCAATGTTTTTGGAATTTGCTCCAATAATCTCAACTACATATTTTAGAAGGATGGCGTCATCACTACCTAAGCCGTTCATTGGCCTCTCCTTTTTCTTGGCATGTTTTCCTGGTCTGTCAGAGTTTCATTCAAACTCTACCTAGGATTCTCTGTAGATCATTCAATTAAGGTTTAAGTTCAGATGACAAAAGATTGGCTGGTCAAACGTCAGTTCCTAAAGTTTTATTCAATCATTCTATTACATTTTAACACTATTTATTGATCATTTATAAACGATTATCAACGATAAGGTTAAACCTTATCGCCATTTCATTAGCTGGTAAGAACAGCACAGCTTGTGGTAAAACAACTTGATCACCCCATACGGGGCCTTAATCGACTGATGTAACATTTATTGGGTCAAAGAATTGTTTGTCATCTTTCTCCTGAACATAAACCCGTTTCAAGGTCGATGTCGTTTCATCTTTCACCAAAATTAATCTATAATTTCAAAGAGCTTTGAAAACAAAACTGAAGCACTTCAATTTAATCTCTAATAGTCGAATAAAGCTACAAGTACATAAACCACTTACACTATTTTTATATAAAAGACATAAGTACTTCTGAAAAAGCACAGATTTTTACAACCAGGATACCCATAAAGTACTTTTACTGTACCACAGCTACTCTAATCTTACGTTTATCCCATCCTGTGCTTGAGTGGTCTTTGAAACAATATTCGAATATCAAAAATTATTAAATCTGATTGAAACTCTGAGTCATATGTATAATTTTTTTCTTTTGTTGTGTTTTTCACGGCTTTTTAATCATCACTGGCTATGAGCTCAACGTGATTTTCTTAACTTTATAGCTTCTTATTTACGTCACCTTACGTTTCGAAATTGTGATAATACCTACTAAACTAAAGAACATTATCTCTAAAATAAAGCAAAAATCATGTAAATTGCATCACATCATCATGGGAACGGGCATAAGGTACCTAATCCCATTTTTAGCAGAAAAGTTACAAACTGCGGTGCTATTCTGTAAAAATCTCACCGTGAAAACTTAGGTGAAGTGAGCGTGGAGTGAGCTGTCAATAGTGTCAATTCCTAGCAAAAACAAACTCACTTCACCTAAGTTTTCACGGTGAGATTTTTACAGAATCGACCAGCTGTAGTTCATTGAACTGATACCATAATAGTACATTACGATATTAGTGCGTAAAGATGGTTATAACATGCGAGGCGGAATTTCAGCCCGAGCCGAAGGCGAGGGCGTAATTGAGCCGAGCATGTTATAACCAATACGCACGTATATCGTACGACGTTTTTTAACACATTTGCGAGGAAACAGAAAAAAAAAACATTTCACAATACAAGTACAAACAAAGAAAAGAAAAGTTGAGAAAAATGGCGCGAGAATTATTTTCTGCCGTGGTTGCGTGAAAATGTTGGCAAAGACACTAGAGCATGCAGCCAAGTTTTTAAATTACCGAATAAACTGTTTTTTTTTTTAAGTAAACTCAATCTGTGAATGCACCCAGGGCCGTCTTTACCCGGGGGTGCAAGGGGTGCGCGGCACCCAGGCGCAAGGTCTTAGGGGGCGCAAGCCGATCAGGCCATTACTAATCACTCATTGTAACCACAACGCTCCAGCGCTGTAACCGCACGTCACCGCCTCGAAAAAAATCTTTTGGAAAAAATTGGTGAAAATAATCTTAAAAATGGAACACAAAAATTAAGTTTGATTTCTTTTTGTTGGCAAGGGGGCGCAAGCTGATTTTCGCACCCCGGCGCCCAATGTACCCCCCAATGTACCCCTGAATGCACCAAAGAGTAATATAAGTAATATGGGTTGGAATGCACACTGTTGCTTTTCCGCCATTTTAACAGCGCGCCAGCGCTGCCTACTGACTCACTGACTGGCGCCGCGCGGCGATTAGTTCGAAATTTGAATAGCAACAGCGCGCTGCTCACTAGCTGGAGTCACAGCTGGAGTCGTGCGGCGGCGATCAGTTCCAAATTTGAAATGGCAAATAATACTGTTATGGAATTTGTATGGACTATAACTTAACTATTTGCTTTGATAACACACGCGTTTTTTATGACCCTCTTTACATATTTAAAACCGGTGGAATTACATCAGCTTTACGAGCAAGGGTGTTAAAAATTTATTTACAGCTTTCATGTATATTTTCCTGTAATATTATAATTTATTTATAATAGCCGCTCTAAGAAATAATTATTTTTACTTTCAGCATTTTACCGAACATTTTTTTTAATTATTGTGATTGTGTTGGCTTTGTATTGGGTAAACAATTGTTTTTCTTATCCTCAATTGCTACACGTGGTGTTTATAAGACCAGCAGTACTATTCTGTAAAAACCTCCCTGTGAAAATAAAGTGAGCTTGAAGTGAGCTGTCATTACACCTGATGCTACGGATTGACACAATTAATAGCTCACTTCAAGCTCACGATCAGTCAGATCAGTCTCAGTTTCGACGGTGATTTTTTTACAGACTAGATCTGTTTATCAAACATAGTAATTTGTATATGGTTAAACCTCCAGAAGAGGTGATACTTATCAAATGTAGGTACAACCAGCGCACCTTGGGTCAGGGCATTCAGCCCCCCCCCCGGTGGGTTCCCGCATTGTCGAGGCGGGGGGGCTCAGTAGCCGTGGCTTGGACACCCACGGTGAAGCTAAGAGGAACCCGAGGAGGGGCCGCTCGTCAGGGCTTCTGCTGACAAGCCGATGACGTAGCGGCCAAAGGTAGGTTGCGGTGTCGCTTGGGCGACATCGCAACTGAGGCGGGCCGCGATGTCGTACGTACCGGAGGCATCGCGGTTGAGGGTTGGAGGCAGCGGCGGGAGAGGAGGGCCGGTATTACGGTGCGCCGCTCTCCCTACCTTCCGCGGCCTTGACGGGGTCGCCACCGTTCGATGGCGGACGCGGTGGGGCTGCAGGGGAAGAGGAGTGTCGGTATTGCGTTGGCCGCTCTCCCTATCCTCTGCAGCCGAAAATTGGCAGGCGGCGGGGCCAATGTCCTGACCCGTCGCAGGGGGGACCAAGGGTGCCCAGACACGGGGTCGTCTGGCGCCCATGTGCTGGTTTGGTCCCTGGGGTGGTCACGGCGTGCTATGTGTTCTGGTGCGCCGGTGATGGGGAGTACTCCCCAGAGGAGGGTCCGGTAACGGACGGCCGCGGCGGGTTCACGGATGAGTGCTAACGCGTGCCCGTGTTCCCGCCGTAAGCGGCAGAGGAGGACACCGTGGAGTTTTAGTGGGTTAGAGTCTCACATAACTGCACTATCTCCCCGTGGTAGTGTAGTATGCATGAGCATTTCTCCACGTGAAAAAAAAAAAAAAAGGGCATTCAGCCCCACAACCACCTTACTAAGTGGCATATCTACACAACATGAGATGTTCTGTTGTAATAACTTAGTGATACGTGACAAAATTACTATATCTATTCTATGAACCAAGGTGTAAATGAAATAACTAAAAACCTAAAAAGGGGGAATGCAAAGTCAAATAATTTATTTCAAATAGGCACATTAAAGGCACTTTTGAACGTCAAAACTTACAGTAAAATTGAATTGATTCTATTCTAGTAGCCCTTTCCAAAAGGTAGTGTTCTTATGGAGAAGAATGGGCAAGAAACTCCACCGTTAAGGCTCCTTCAAACAGGCGCGACACGACACGCGATACAAAGGCACCGCAAGTCGCGCAACGAACGGTGCCTTTGTCATATTGTGTCGCGCGCGATTATATCGCGTGTCGCGCCTGTTTGTAGGAGCCTTTACTCTTTTAAAATGTTTTACAAGGTTTTGTATACATAATATAATTATATGTAAAGACATTCCTGACACCTGAAAATTCTAGTAGCTAATAAAGATCAAATTCGCAAAACACGTAAATATTCGTTTGTATGAAACTGACAGGTGTCAAGAACGCGTTCTCAAAGTCAACCGTATTGTAACCAAACATGAAATCAAGAACAAAAAATTGCTGTTACCTACATTTTGTCGAGTTATCCGAACAAATAGAGAGAGAACGTATACAGCAGCTATTTTTTTTTTCGCCTTTTCAATTTTGGTCCCGTAGTAAAATATAAGTTCCTAACTACAATGTCTTTTCAGGTTTACATTTATTTAAATTACATCTTATAGACATGAAACGCTAACAAAAATGATTCATGCTGAGCATTATACAAGATAGGTACTTAGCTGGATCACACAAATATTATAAAGGCGAAAGTTTGTGAGTGTGTGTTTATACGTATATGTTTATTACTTCTTCACGTTCAAACAGCTGCAGTGAGATTCTGTAACCATATCACCGTGAAAACTTAGGTGAAGTGAGCGTAGAGTGAGCTGTCAATAGTATCAATTCCTAGCAAAAACAAACTCACTTCACCTAAGTTTTCATGGTGAGATTTTTACAGAATCGACCGGCTGGTCCAATTTTGATAAAATTTTGTATGGAGGTAGCAGACATTTTGGATTAACATATAGGCTACTTTTTATTCCGAAATTACCTTGGCTACTTTTTATCCCGAAATTACCACGGGATAGACACTTATGCGGGTGAAACCGCGGGGCGCAGCTAGTAGTAAATAATATCAACAAAATCCTCCTCATTCCATCCTTGAGTAGATTTTGGAACAATATTAACATATCAAAAGGTAGCTCGCTTATTTAGCTCGACTGATGACGCTGAAACCCGTGTGCTGCATAGAAAGTGGGTTCGATGCCAAAATGTAGATGCATTTGTTATGCATCACCTATTAATGTTAAACCGACGGTGTAAGGTTGGGAGCAGACATGAAGTGCTTTATAATGTTCAGTTGCAATGTATTTTGTAGCAGATGTGTCGAAGGTAAAGTTGTTTTGTTTTATACGTCAGTATCTAGGTATAGGTATTAACATTGTTATTGTCTGATAGTCGCTCCATGTAAAATGACTACTGGTATTTAATAATAATAATTTATTTATTTCAGACCACTGATCCATATAATATTTGTAAAATCTTAACCTATTGTTAGTACATATAAAAATAAAAAGCTTAAATTAATTTAATTGGCGACATGTACGCCAGTACCGTACGCACATGTCTACCTGCCCAGTGCCTAATGAAAGGCTCATCAATTTTGTTCACCAGTGTAGCCAGTACGGTATTAGCTTCATCCAGTGAGACTGGAAGCTGACCCCAACATAGTTTCGAAAACGTTAGACAGATGATGATGATGATGACCAAGGCACAACAGGCTGGCCTTTTGGAGTAAATCTGTCAATACGCAATATTATAATAATAGATTCTAATGTCAGTGAGATCATTGGTGGCCTAGTGGCAACGACCGCGACTTACGGGTTGTCAGTCGTAGGTTCAAACCGAGATCCCTTCTTTTCACATAAAGGCTCTTACAAACAGGCGCGACACGCGATATAATCGCGCGCGACACAAAGGCACCGATCGTTTGCGCGACTTGCGGTGCCTTTGTGTGGCGCGCGATTTTATCGCGTGTCGCGCCTGTTTGAAGGAGCCTAAGGGTCAGCTCTCACCGAGACGCGAGGCGGCGCGACGTGGCGCAACAATAGTGCAAATGTGTATCTTTTCGTGTAGTAATTAGAGTTAGATTTTGAATAGCTCTATTGAAATGGGCGCGCAGCGTCGCGTCTCGGTGTGACTTGACCCGTAATGTTCTTTTTCCTAATATACTTTAGCATAACTATTTTGGTATAGTTCATTTTGCCATAATGATACTTTGCCATATATTTTTTTGGCATACAGTTTATGCATAATTATCTTGAAGGTTAATTTGTTTTGGCATTTTAATTCGCATAATACTAAACTAAAGTATTGTCTTAAAAATTCAATATATTGTACTACTAGGCGTCATAGGATGCAAGAGCGAGCAAAGGGCACCTCGAGGTTCGGTTTGGTTAGGTTTCTTTAAACCCTGCAGACAGAAATAGGAGCCCCGCGCAGTGAATCTCCGTCGACCTGACGTCGTTAGAAAAAAAAAACATGCAGCAGGCTAAATTTATGCCTAATCATTAGAGAAATTATGCTTAAGAAAATTATGCGTAAGCTGTTATGCGTAAATAATGTTATGCGAAAATATAATTAGGAGAAACAAAAGTACGCCAAGTTATATTAGGTCTTAAAATTTTATGCAAATGGATAGGGAACCGTTCAAACCCAGTCAGGCAATTTACTTTGTGTACATTATTTCATCACCACTACTCTCAAAACGGTGAAGGAAAACATTGTGAGAAAACCGGCATGGCCTAGAATCAAAAATTCAATGACAAGTGACATCTACTAATCTATACTGGGCATGTGTGGTGGATTGCAGCTCGCTCCCTCTCACTGAGAGGAGGCCAGTGTCCTAGCACTGGGAAAATTACAGGCTGATTATGCTAATATCAGTAACTCTTTAAGGTTAAAGGCTCCTACAAACAGGCGCGACACGCGATATAATAGCGCGCGGCACAAAGGCACCGCTCGTTGCGCAACTTGCGGTGCCTTTGTGTCGCGTGTCGTGTCGCGCCTGTTTGAAGGAGCCTTAAATAGACAATTGAAGTTAAACGTAGAAGAGGTAAAAATAATATTGTTGATCATCATTTATGTCTTGTTTAAAAGCTCTATAACATACATAAGGCTGACTGCATACTTACATATAAATAGTTCAGTAAGAAAAATCTTCGTAATTACAGTACCTACCAAATTAGTCACTACATAAATATACAGTAACCACACGGTTTTTTCTGCGCATCACAAGTAAACAGATAACCCAATGCTCCCGCTGTGTCTAAGCTTTAATCGGAATGAGTCACTCAATGACATAATGCACCACCGTTATGAGTACAATTAATAAATAATTCGATATGCAATGAGTGACTGACTCACAGACGGGATAGCGTCAAATCGCTCATTCGCAAACAACCCATTAATTTATCTTTTATGCGATACTTTAGTATGAATACAACGTTAAATAATGTACAGAAATCCCACTTGTACCTATATCATAATCATCGTTTCTAGCACTGTGTGACCTAAGCCCGCATTTAAGTCACGCCTTTCTGTGACTTAAGTAGGTAGTCCATTTTTACACAGAAAACCGTAATCAAGTGCGGGTCTAGGTCATACGAGCTATAAAATATAGTATGTTGGGGTAAGATCCTTGCTAGAATAAGACCGTACGAACCAAATTCCAGGCTTATTTGGCAATATTTTAAGATGCGAATAAAATTGTATTCTACGCCATTTTATTCTGCCCCGAAGACGATCAGGGCAATTTTTTTTTTTTTTTGTAATAAAGTGGCACCGAATTTGATTCATAGGGTCTTATCCTAGCAACGATCTTACCCCAACGTACCTTAGTATACGATACGTGTGACTTAAGGAGCATTATCAAGTGTGTTATTAAGTGCCATTATTGCACGGCTAATTTCACGCCGTGCAATAATGGACTACTTAAGGCACGCGTATTGTAATATTGCCTTCGACTTTTCGATCTCGATTGACTATAGACTATAATCGAACCATTTTTAATCGAACATATCCTATTGCATTTTGGTTTAAATTTTTGCTACAAACATTATTAATGTCCACATTAGATTTAAAGAAACTTTTTAAACTAAGTAGGTATTTATGTAGCACTTACTTATATTGTGGTGGCAGGGACATTTTGACTAGGTACATAATATTTAGCCGTATTACGATTCTACCATGAGTTGTCATCGAAAACTTACTCGAATAGATTTCGATAATGCTTCTTGCACCATGAGTTTTACGGAGTCTTACGCAGGCGATAACGTAAACTCGATAGATCGTGTCGTCTACATGTTATGACAGACAATAACCCAACTAAATAGAAAGGTTGGCGGTTAGTAAATTATTTAAGGTATTTACTACCTTCTTATTTTTATTGCAATTTTTGCGGTCGGAGCGCTTACAAGATTAACGTCTCTAAATAAACCCATATCACAGAAAATATCTTAATGTCATGACACCATAACCCGTATCAAAATATAAAAGAAAAATACACTTTCCTTTACTCAAACCAGGAGCGGTCATCATTTCACACGGGATGGCTGATATCTGACCTCCTCAACCCAATTACTAGGAAATACGATATCCAATACATCTACTACTTTGATCTACTCACATCTAAAGTTCTAGCTACCCATTCTAAATATAGGCTAACCTTTGCAGCCACTTTGCTTTCACTAATCTCATCCACGCGTATCCTAAGCATTTTCTGCCAAATAACGCTAAAAGGTACTTCACGGTGGAAGCCATTACCACGGTAAAGTAAAGAAAAACCGGATTTTGAAGGAATGTGATAGATTTTGAATTTTTGCGTGTCAAAACACTTTTATGTAAAGACACTTGATTTAAGTAAGCAAGCTATCGATATAGTCCTTAAGAGCGGTATTTGGGAATCAAAAAACTTATGAGTTTATAATTTTACACTCCTTAGCCGATTGTTTTAATGTTATTATTTGGGAAACCTTTCAATCTTCCTTCAAAAGCCAGTATCCAAGTGCAAACGCCCAATGTTTTTCCAATGCATTCACCATTTGGTAGTCCAATTCTTATAGAAGGTAATAGGCTATTCAACATCACGCTACGACCCTTGGAAGCCGAGTAAAAAGAAAAAGAAGTCAGACAGAACGCTAAGTAAAAACGAGGTAATAAATAATCCGATTTATTTTAAATAAAACGGTGGGTAAAACAGCGGGGCACAGCTAGTCTTATACATACATTTTGAGGACTTACGTGGCTATTATATCAGGACACAAAAAACTTAAGCTAGTGTGGGCGATTTGTATAACAAAATCGCTTATCTAGTAATTTGTTTACAACAAACAACTTTCCTTATATAGACCTTCTGTATCATATCTCTATTGAGCCATTAATTTAAATGTATGCAAACATTTAATGCTAGTGCGATCCTGCTATCATTGAAGCTATGTTTGAAAGACCACTCCAAACTTTAAATTGCTTTTTTATTAATGTGCAACAATGATTACTAAATAATTTACTATGACATTAGAATAAAATAATAATAAGTGATAATGACTACAAATCATTCGAATAGAGTTTTGCTACAATTACTAGGTAATACCAAGTGTGTGATTATAACAATATCAGGGTATGAATACAATTATAGAATTGTCATAAGTTGCGCGCATTAATAATCGCGCGCTACACAAAGGCACCGCTCGTTGCGTGACTTGCGGTGCCTTTGTGTCGCGTGTCGTGTCGCGTCTGTTTGAAGGAGCCTTTATTGTCGTTGAATCCCAAAAACTATTTCCGTTGGATCCCAAATGCTTAAAAAATGTATACCTACTAAGTGCATTGTGAAATTTATCACAGAACTGTGCATACAATCCACTTTTTAAGATGAACGCGGTATTCAGCAATAATTTCTAGCGAATTGCTTACTTAATAATCATTCGGCACCCTAATTACGTAACACATTTTTTAACACCCTTGCTCGTAAAGCTGATGTAATTCCACCGGTTTTAAATATGTAAAGAGGGTCATAAAAAACGCGTGTGTTACCAAAGCAAATAGTTAAGTTATAGTCCATACAAATTCCATAACAGCATTATTTGCCATTTCAAATTTGGAACTGATCGCCGCCGCACGACTCCAGCTAGTGAGCAGCGCGCTGTTGCTATTCAAATTTCGAACTAATCGCCGCGCGGCGCCAGTCAGTAGGCAGCGCTAGCGCGCTGTTAAAATGGCGGGAAAGCAACAGTGTGCATTCACATATTGAGTTTATTTAAAATTAAAAAAAAACAGTTTAGTCGGTAATTTAAAGATTCCATCCAAAACAAAGCAAATATAAGTGCCAAAATAACTCAGACATAAATTTGGAGCCACAAACGAAGAAGTTTTGCCCTGAGCCGCGCCCCTCTTCTACTGATGGTACTTTTTTATTTACAAACTAATGACGAATTACAATGCTCTTCTGCCGCCTTTCAAGAAGTTTCGTCGTCTCCAACATTTACCCTAACACAAAACAATGACATTATGAATAGTAATAATAATAATAAAAACATAATTAAAAAACCAACTACAACTACGTATCATTTTAACAATTGTAATTTCACTAACTGTTTCAATAATTAAAAATGAACAAAATAGTATAAAATGTTTTTTTTTCTGTTTCCTCGCAAGTGTGTTAAAAAACGTCGTACGATATACGTGCGTATGGTTATAACATGCTCGGCTCAATTACGCCCTCGCCTTCGGCTCGGGCTGAAATTCCGCCTCGCATGTTATAACCATCTTTACGCACTAATATCGTAATGTACTATTCAATTACAATCTGAATAATTTTGAGGGATATTGCTAATCCGTTGCTTGATATGTTCCAAAAATTTGCCTGCTCCACAACGTAAATAACGCAATGAGTGTTGTTGAACTGTCAAAAACTAAACCCATTGCTACTAGTGTGTTACGTACCTATTGCTACTACGTATTACCCCGCTGATTTGAGTTGCTACGACTTCAACGGCTGTGGGGAAGCAAAAACTACTTAGAGACGTTATATTTTAATTTTCAATGCTATCTAGTTCAGCTAATATCATAACGTAACCCATTGTCTTTGTCAATCTACACGACTCATAAGATAAAGATCTAAGAATATCGTAGGTATTACTTAGATTGCTTTTCATTAACACCTAAATTGTGTGGGAGAAATCCGATATCCTCGACATGAACAATACCTACGCTAATACTACGCAAAGGAACCTTGACCAATATTTATTTAGACTCTCGTTAGCTGTATAGGTTTCCAGGCAATAACGCCTCATGCCCATTAGACTACTAGAGAAACACACGGTACGATTTTACGTCCGCTCCCGTTTATTTATTTGCCTTTGAAATCTCAATGCACAAAACTGTAGTCATCATGCTATAAAAATCTTATTCGTAATCTCTAAGATTTATACAATCCAACTTGCAGCGGCCTTGGTCGTGATGTTCTATGTAGTATATCATGTACGTTTTTATAATGAGGTCAGCTATAAAAAAGTATAATTCACAGAGTAATAGCAAATCAGATTTATAAAAAAACACACAACATAATATGACTCAAAAGTGCCAAATAAACAAACCTGCAAGGTTTACAAAGTTCGTTCATTACGACAATCGAGTCATAACTATGGTATTTTTATTGCAAATTTTTTGGTGGTATAACTACTTAAAATTTTAAGCTTTTCTGAATTTTTCTGTTACCTGTGCTGTAAGCTATTGCTTCTTACCAAATTTCGAGATTCTATGTCAACGGGAAGTGGTCTTTAGGTTTTAATTCCCTTGCGTGTAGTTGCGAGTTTCAAAATATGCGGTATCAATGGTTGTACTTTTGCGTTTTGCGTTTTTGCGTTGACTTAGAATTTTTTTTTTTTTCACGGGTTAAAGGCAATTAGATCTAAGTATTTGATATGAATTTCAACTTGATAGCTCTACGTGTTCATGAGGAAAAAAGTAATAAGTTTATATTTATTAAAAAATAAATATATATTTTGTAATGTAACTAAAAATTTAAGGTTTTCGGAATTTTTCCTTTATGTGTGCTATAAAACGTTGCTTCATGCCAAATTTCAAGATTCTAGGTCGACTGGAAGTACCCTTTAGGTTTTGATTCCCTTGCGAGTACTTGCGAGTTTCAAAATATGCAGCTTAAATTGCTGTTTCTTTTGATTGCGTTGACATAGAAGTTTGATTTTGTTACAGCTTAAAGGTATTATAGACCTGAGTATTTGGTATGAATTTCAATTTAATACCTCTACGCGTTTATGAGGAAATGGGTAGTAAGTTTAAAATTATTAAAAAAATATATATTATGTGATGTAACTAAAAATGTATGGTTTTCGTAATTTTTCCTTTATCTATGCTATAAGACGTTGCTTCGTACCAAATTTCAAGATTCTGAGTTCACGGGAAGCACCCTGTAGGTTTTGATTCCCTTGCAAGTGTCGAAAATTTGCGGCATAAACGGCTGTATCTTTTGATTGCGTTGGCTTAGAAGTTTAATTTTTTCACAGCTTCAAGGGACAGTAGACCTGAGTAATTGATATAAATTTCAGCTTCATACCTCCACGCGTTCCTGAGAAAAAGGGTCTTGACAGACGGACGGACGGACAGACGGACAACAAAGTGATCCTATAAGGGTTCCGTTTTTTCCTTTTGAGGTACGGAACCCTAAAAACATGTATAATAAACCAACATAATATAAATTCAGTACTAGCATAATAAATGATAATCCACTTTAAATCTGTCACCTTGTAATACAGGATACTCGTACATGACACATACATATTTTATTATCTTCATGCATCATTCATGGCAAACCCCGACAAATCGAATGCAAAGTTTTATAGCCTTACATCGCAGCTGAATAAAAATGAATGAGTAATGAACGACACCGTTAATGCAGCCGCAGCCAGCTTTGGTGATCGGTGCCATACAGTCTAGCTATTCAAACCGCAACGCGCCCGCGCCAAACGCTACCAAGAATATATTTACAAATATTAAACGTTGAGATCATCCGCTAAGAAGTTCGTCGACGTATTCTGAGAATGGTTGCACATAAAATTTAATACAGTACGGCATATTTGTGATAAAATTGAGGACTACTGAGGAACTTTAATTGATATTAAACATATGTAATTGCATGGCAAATGGCACATTGCAAGCATGGTTTTAGGTCAATTTCATGGTTCCCGTTTTAAGTGTTTCCAAGTAAACGAATGATGAATGAAATGAATGTATTGGGACCTTTATGATCCTTAATTTGATATTCAACCATTTTTTTATTATACCTACCTAATAGAGTTTATCTGGAACATCTGTAGATGACGTTATCCATTCAGATTCCGGATATCACCCACTTTGCAGTATACTGTTATTGAAACTGATAGAGAAATTCTGTTGAAACAGTGTCAAACATGCATGCATGTTACAGTACGATTCACGAAAGATGACCACAAATGGCGGCCGTCTGCGCACGTAAACTCATGAAGAAAAGAAAAATAATATTTAAATGATAGTTAAATAATTTGTGTAATGTTGTAAATGCTGGTTATGCAAATAAATCAAACGTAAGTAATTTAAAATGCATCTTGTAACCGTTTTTATGCCTTCTGCGCCGTGGTCATCTTTCGTGAATCGTACTGTACACACTTGTACGGCGGGGTAATTGCGTAACACACTAACCTATGACACACTATCCATCAAAATGATTCAGATTATGATTGATAATGTGTTACGAAAATAGGGTGCAGATCGGCATGATCTGTTCAGCCGGGTGGCGAAATATATATTCGATTTTTCCGCCTGCTTTTTTTTTTTTTTTCTGTGCCGAATCATGCCAACCCGAGCAAGACTTGTGTAGTGCCCATAGACATTATTTAATATGTCTATGTTAGCGCCCCTAATTCACAAAGGTGCACTTGGCGTCATTTCAAATAATTTAGACATCATCATTACTACTACTCGCAAAATAAACGCAACAAATTATTATCCTTAGGTACAAAAAACATACCGGAAAACCCCGTCTGTGACGCGTTTTGTTTTTAAATCTAGCTTTTAGAATACGGCTCTTTATAAGTTCATGCATACAGGTTTGCCTACACAAATGACTTAATTCTCAAATAGTATGTGCCCATGTCCTTGATGACTCACTGTCATGACAATGTTTTGACTGCCATGTTTATTGTTCTGAGTTCCGTTGGAACATCAATACTCCCATTTTTAGAAACTATGATGCCTTGTAGCTATTTATTTTCTTAGTATTTGTAAATGATATGGTGGAGTGACATCATTCGCGGTGTGTGGTTTGCATGGTTTAACTATGAATTTATGTAGAAGAATACTGTTAATGTCTTTATTTAAATATCATGAATGTTCTCTTGTTCTAACTTTATGAAGCATAAGTACAGCATATAATGTTCCTATAATGTTCCCACTGCTGGGACACAGGCCTCCTCTCTGTGAGAGGGAGTGGGCCGTAGTCCACCACGCGGGCCCAATGCGGGTTGGTAGATGTCACATATCTTCGAATTTTTGGTTCTAGAACATGCCGGTTTCCTCACGATGTTTTCCTTCACCGCTTTGAGAGCGGTGGTGATGAAATCATTTACACAAAGTAAAGCGCCTGCCTGGCTTTGAACCTACGACCCCACTCGATTCGACTTGACTTGTTTGATTTGACTCGTAAGTCAGGGTCGCTGCCACCGGACTACCACTGCTCCATTGAATTTTATGAAAATTAGAAAGAAAGAAAGAAAGAAAGAAAATACGTTTATTTGCGGTAAACATGACGCAAAAAAGAACAACACAAATAAAAACAATAAAAAAAAGGTTAACATGCGTCACATCCACGCAAAACGGCTATCGCTCAGCATTATGCTGCGACCCTATGCAAGACAGAGCCCCAGCGCTGAACAATTACATTAAGGGCTGATTTTACAATACTCAGATAACTTCTAACTGAAAAATAAATATGGGTGTTTGACAGCTTTTGTATAGGAAATACGAGTACCTATGTCAAGCAGCCATACCTATTTATTTTTCGCATTTAAAAGTTATCTGACTGTTGGAAAATCTGCCCTTAATTAATAAATCTGTTTACTTTAGATTTTCTTTCTTTTCTTTTATATTATATATATATATATATATAGTTTGCCAAAGAGCGATGGAACGCAGCATTCTGGGTGTTAAAATACAGGACAGAATTCGGAACAACACGCTGCGTTCCAAAACGGGCATACTGGATGTAGGAAAGAAGGCTGCCAGGCTCAAATGGGATTGGGCGGGTCACATCAGCCGTATGCACGACGACCGCTGGGCAAAAATCTCCACACAATGGGTGCCTGAAGATGGACGGCGCCGCCGAGGCCGGCCCAGAAAGAGATGGCGAGATGACCTGGACGCGTACCGCGAGGGCTGGTTCGAGGTGGCGCGGGAAAAGAGTTCCTGGAAGGATTTGGGGGAGGCCTTTGCCCAGCAGTGGGACAGCATAGGCTAATAAAAAAAATATATATATATATATATTCCCCTTTATTAATATATATATTAGGATATTTTATCCCCTACATAATTATGTAGGGGGATAAAATAATTACTATTATTATTAACGTGTAAATATTATTCAAACACTTAGCATAGATAACTGGTACCGATACTGATAACTGGATAAATAATTTATTTATTATTTGGTAGGTAATGATTTATTTATTATAGGTATTATAGGAAGGAAGAAATCCAAATAATAAATAAATCATTTCTGATAATAGAAATAATCTACCTGTTAACAGGTATCTGCGTGTTTAGGTAGGTAATAGCCTGTTAACAGGCTCTATCCTAAACACACACAGATTTATTTTACGCGCGTGTAAATTGAAAATTTTCCCTCAAACTGGTTGTTAATTTAATTACCTAGGTTATAGCAGAAGCGGCCTCCAGAAATATTGCGAATCACTAATTAATATACATTACTGGCGAAGTGTGGGTCCAAAATTCTGCTATGTCATGTTTATGTTGCGGACGAAAAACGAAAAAGAGAAATGTTTCACGACCTACTTCGTGTTTCTGACTCAATCCAATTGCGGTCTACGTTAAAAAGCATAAAAGAAGAGATGACTGATGCACACTAGCTCGCTAAGCGGAAATCCATCAAGTTTCGTATAAAATTTTATGATGCCAGCAACCGCTGACATGTGAATTTTAGATATTGAAGACACATATTGATGTTCACTATTTTGATAGGGATCCACTCGTAAGTTTATTCTTGTCTCATGGATGCACAGACGCCAGCACATCAAGCTACCCGAAACTGTCAAATTTTCCGAATCAACTTTGAACCTTAATCATTTATTTATAAAAAAGGGATACAAGTCCTTATTACCTACATCCTCTCCTTAGCGTGTCGATGGCAATCGGCCCGGAATTTAGCTACGAGCTTGGCAACTTTAGTAGCGTCCATCAGTTCCTGGGGATCTACTCTAGTCCGACAACGAAGATACGGGCGCATCTGAAGCAGTTGATCCGTCAAAAAAAAAAAGGCCAAATAAGAGTTTTCGAACGGGTAATAAACATCACGAGTTGGGACAGCTGTAAAATCGTGTTGTCATTTATTGTTAGTTCGGGCTCCGAATTAATCTTATGCGTAGGTGATAGGGAGTAGAAAATGGCCGTAACTCCGGCTGATACTACGGATATAGTGCTTAGGGAATAGACCCTCTGTACCGTGCAAACAAAAGATAGAAGAAGTTTATTCTGCACAAGAAAGCGCACATCACACTAATATTATAAAGGCGAAAGTTTGTGAGTGTGTGAGTGTTTATATGTTTGTTACTTCTTGACGCTCAAACGGCTGGCCCAATTTTAAAAAAAATTGTATGGAGGTAGCTGACACCCTGGATTAACATATAGTCTACTTTTTATCCCGATATTCCCACGGGATCGACATTTACGCGGGTGAAACCGCGGGGCGCAGCTAGTTACAAATAAAAAAGACATAAAATATACACATATAACGTAGTCAAAAGCCTCGTACTCAAGCATATAAAATGTTGACAATTTTGTATATTGCTTGATGTTAGGGCCAGGACACGCTGGACACGATATTACCCACACTGTTGGCCCCAATTAGGTATAGCCTGAAATAATTGTTCTGATGTATTTTAATACACGAGCACCCAATTAACTAACGGTTTAACACCTACAAAGAGTGAAGGGTTGTTCTATTTGTCTCCAAACAAAGCGTAGATACAGAGCAATTACAAAGTGTAAATAAAAAACCCACACGTTCAAGTTTGAGATCCCTTTTTGAAGAGATTTATTGAAATCCGGTGGGCCAACTTTTTCAGTGACCCTATTTCAAGTTTTTCTATCCTTTGTAAGGGTTTTAGGTACCTGGTGAAATACGAGTATGTACGTTTAACTTTATGGAATATAGGAAGCACAAAACACAATTCTTGTTGATTTATTTTATAAGTATGGTGTTACATAAAGTTGCGTGTATCAAAGTGCTGCTTTTCGGTTGTTCAGCTGTATAATTATGTAAAATAGAATTAGTGGCTGTATTTGAATTTTTTTTTTTTTATTTATTTTTTTTTTATTTGACACTATTTTTTAAACTGCTTAATTATTATTTTTACAACAGTAGTTACTACTGACTAAAGACATAATATCTCAACGCAGATTGGCCCGGTAGGCTGCCATGACCGAAATTCGGTCGGGGAGGATTATTAGACATATACAAATTTTTGCAAAAATATATTAATAGGTCACTGGATTGTCGCCATCAGATATGTGAGGTATAAGGTTTTTATTTTTTAGGTTTTTGTTTTGTTGGTTTTAGTTAGATTAGTTTTTATTTGTTATTTTTCTTTTTATTTTTATTTAACGTGTTTTTATGTGTGGATCTATGGTCTGAAAATAAAGATTTATTATTTTTTGTTAAGTATTATTATATTTTTTTGGAATAAATCATCAGCGATATCATTATATCATTTTAATCTTTTTATTAGGACTAATAGGGGGAACAATAATTGGCGTACTTACAAAATTTTTTAGTCAAGTGAAATTCATGTAAGGAGTAATGATCCTTTCATGATAGAAGTCCATAGGTATTGTGTATTTTTTTTTTGTCAATTTTACAAAAAAAATGCGATACAATTGTACCTTAGGAGAAAACCTGGAAAGCAGAAGTTGGTCTCATTGAAAAAAAATACATATACAATAATAGTCCGGGTCAAAAATATAATAATTCCTTAGAAGGTACGTAGATATGAATAATCTCAAACATAACCCGAAAAGCTGGCTCAGTCGAGAAGCTTTGTTCTTTTGATTCTGCAATGAATATAAATACATAAATCAAGAGTCCTCTACGTTTGTCTTTGTCTCCAGAGAGTTAATAAATTGAATATCTGAATAAATAATCTGCTGCCTGCTCCTGAATTTGCTGAAAAAGGCGCTTCTGCTCCATTGTGGCCTAAACAAGGCCAAGAAAAACTCTTTCATATTTTGTAAGTTATGCAAAAAAGTTGACCTAAAAAAATATGAAGGCTGATGAAATGTCATTTTTTCCTTACACAACCTTGGCTCTTGTGTTCAATTTCCAGTCTATTATTGTGAAAAGTAGGTAAGTTTTTCTAAGATAAGCTTTAAATGCTTACGATCTAAGTGCTACTTTATTATTCAAATAACATTTGAATTTCCTCTTTTGCTCTTCAAGCTCGTTTTATTCTCCTGTTCTTATCAAAATTCTCCTTTTAGCTAGCCTTTGTTTATTTTGTGTTTGCAAATGTTATAAAAACGTGCAAATCCTTTACTTTACAACAAAAAGTTTCCTCAACGTTTCAGACTGAATAAAAATGATATTTTCCTACCTTTGAAACTGTGGCAACACTGGCAACTCCGTTGAAATCCCGCCGGTGGCTTTTCAATACAATAAGCTGGCTCTGAACTCCCGCCGAGAGCATGACAACGAATTTAATTTAAAACTTTTGTATTTTTATACAACTCCAAGGTATATTGGATAACTTGTTGAAGAATGGCTAGACAGACCTTTTTCTGAGTCTAGTCTTAAAAAAAAATATCAGGCACAAACACAGGATTTATTAAAAATTGTAGTGCTGAGAAGAAAATGTTACAAAATAAATCTTGGAACAAAGTTACGTTGTTATTGTGACTTCGGTCTTGAAAAAACTAAAATGGCGACGACGGCGACGTCCCTATTTACTCCCAAATTTTATAAGGATTCTTGACACCAACAACAAATATAAAAACCGGTCAAGTGCGACTGGGTCTCGCTGGATGAGGGGTTATGTTAGCTAGCATGAGCGTGCGTGACTTTCAGGCCTAAATCAGAACAACACTTTGATATTTTTTTATTCCTCTGGGCGTGGTGTGGTGAGGGCTTTCGCCTAACTAATGCTTCTATTCAAGCTGCTTTAGAAAATGCAAATCTTATTGGGCATCGAGCAACTACGTAACATTTTTTATCTTCAAGATTTTAAATGTATGTTCCTGTCTTGTTTTCTCGAAACCAAAATCTCAGATTTGCTTAGGGTATGTTGAAAGAGTATCCATGAAGTTTATTACCCCTTCTTCCACATGGGAACCTACTATGCTTTGGAATTAGCAACTAGCTTCATCTTTCTGAATGACCGACCCCGATGAAAATTCAAAACTGCCTGTAAATATGTAGTTTCATTGGAATAAATGCTTTGAGTTAAGTTGTAGGTATAAGCAAATCATTTTACTTATTTTATTCCAGTGTTTGTGTGTAACCCTAAAAAAACGCACTAGGGCAGCCGTCTTGGCACTTTTGCTATACCAAGTAGTGAGTACCTTCCTATCAATTGTTTATATTTCCAGTTTCCCACAAATATTTTATTGAAGCAATTGCTGTTACGAATTTGTTTGGTGATGTAAAAATATTGGAAGCATTAAAACAAATTGGGATGTACAATAAACTTTTCTCGGGCTTGAATAAAATAACAATATATAATGTTTTATTGCGGACGCAATAATTCAGAGGAAAAATTGGTTATTACGTGTTTTCGTAACATCTGCTCCAATCTAGATTGTTTTTTTTTTTCTGAATTTTCTTTTAAATGTAAGGTTTTTATAGGCATTGATAGGAATTACAGTTTATTTTTTAATCCCAGAGACTAATCTGACATTTAAATCTTTTGTGTTTGCAGTTTTTGTAGAAAAAAGTTTGTCATTTCACCTGTCAGATTAGTCTCTGATTATGAAACTAATTTGTCACCTACAAGATTGTATTTCATTCATTTTGAGGAAAAACATTTCTTTATAGAATTACATTTTTGTCTTGTTTTTTATATAGGTTTTCGGTTTCACCCGCATAAGTGTCGATACCGTGAGAATATTGGAATGAGAACAATCCTATGGCCTTCCCCGGGATGCAATCTCTGGAAAATTTTATCGAAATCCGTTGAGTGGTTTAGGTGTGAAAAGGTAACATACAGACAGACAGACAGAGTTACTTTCGAATTTATAATATTACTAGCTGACCCGGCCACGCGTTGCTGTGGCTAACGTTTTTGTGCAATAAAATAATATTGCGATTATAAATGGAGATGTGAGCTATCCTATCTTTCAAGTTGGATCAAACTGCACACGGTGTACAAATTTGATTAAAATCGGTTAAGTAGTTTAGGAGTCTATCGCGGACAAACATCGTGACACGTAATTTATACATATTAAGATTAGTATGGATTATGTATGACACGTGGCATACAAGCTGAAATCATGGATTTTAGTAGCATTTCTAATGTTGATTTCGGTAAATATTCTCGCTCAATAAATAAAAAAAGGCATGTATTTATCGAACCTATAAAAATTAAAATATTATTGAACACTCTAATATAACGATTGCGTTTTTTTTTGTGACCCTTAAATAATTCCTATTTTGGGGTCCTGAAAATCATTAAAAACGCAATAAGTTTTAGAGGATCAGTTAAATATTTTCAATTAAATTAAAATACCTACAAGATAACGACATTATATCCAACTGAACTAATTTCAACAACAAATGAAAATTATTAACAGGTCCTAACAAGATCTCATCTATGATAAATAACAGAACGTAGGTATCTATATCAGGAACCATTAGTCGTCTCAAGAAGGCAACTGGACCTCCTATGATTTATTATACGTCACACGAGATTAACTACGGGACAGGATTTGATCAATATTTATTGCTAAGCACATCCTTGATATTCTAGCCGTGTGTTGTTAGGGTTTTGATATAATAAGGTACGGTCAAAGAGTGAAACCTATAAAGTCCGAAAAATTGTGGCAGTGGGTAGGGGCACATTGCTCGCAGAACAGATGGCCGTTGGGGCCAAACGGTTCTGGGTGGCGACTGCGTACCGAAAGACGTAGAGTTGGAAAGCCATGGTGGACCAATGTCCTTGTAAATGAAATTAAATTGTTTATTCGGTAAATAGGACATCGGAACCACTTTTATACGTCATATTATAAAAAAGAATTAAAAAAAATAAGCTAGATGAGATCGGCGTTTCCTATCTGACTACTCTGAGAACAAAGAAAGAAGTATGATATTCTTCAGGATATATGCTAGGTAGATAGTGTGTTCAAAATATAATACAACTAATTTGATACGATAGAAAAAAATCATGAAGATACCTCTAAAAACTATAAAACTTTACTTTCTTTTTACAATAAAAACCATACAATCATTCTAATTTTTTGTCAGAATATTCTACAAGCAACATACTAAAATACTAGTATTTTAATTTTTAAGTCCAAACAATAGATTTTTGTATTATTATTTTATTTTTGTATTTGAAGCAATAATTAAATAATTATTAATTTTGCAATAAATTACCAGCGTTATGTCATCGCGCTTCTCTTTCTTTTCTATGCAGTCCGACAGTGACCGCGCTTTAGATCATGTAAGCCCCTTAAGCCTTGGTTTCCTTAAAAGGTGGTGAACGGTCACACAATAACGGCTGTCCAAATACAAAAGGTTTTTACACCTTAATATCAAATACTGCAGAAAATTACAGATTTTCATAACAGCCGTTAAATGACGGAACCGCTTACCTAAGAAACCAAAGCTTATGCAATTTTCAAACACATTCCTTTCCCCCAATAGCGTGCGCATATCACATTTTCGAGCTAGTAGGTAATTTTCATTCAAAATGTTGTATTACCAACACAGTCGGAAAAATAATAAGGTGTAAGTAAAAATTCGTGGAGCCCCGACACAGCCAGAAAGCGCTTCGGCAGACCCCGTAAATGATGGCGGTAGTAACAGTAAGTAAAAATTTGCCCAAAAGTGCTCAACATTCTAATGACCTGACTGTAAAAGTGTACATTATTATCCGTCTTGTGAGCTTTTGGTACCAAGATTTGAAGACGAAGTTTTCAAAACAATAAAAATATAAATGACTTGGTCCATGGAACACCGACGGACCGGATTACATCCATATTACTCTCGTTAAATTATAAATGCGAAAGTGTGTCTATCTGTTACCTCTTCACGCTTAAACCGCTGAACCGATTTAGATGAAATTTTGTATAGAGAAAGTTTGAGTCCCGGGAAAGGACATAGGATAGTTTTTATCCCGACATTCCCACGTGATCGACACTTATGCAGGTGAAACCGCGGGGCACTGCTAGTAACTTATAAATGTATTTTGACAAACTATGAATAATTTTTGTCTGTCTATTATTAATACGTTTGGTTCATCTCTTTTACGTTTACCAAGTACTGGAATCAAATACTAATTCTTTGAGAACTTGGACGAGATGCCTACTTTATATTCCACGTCAGAGCTGAAGAGGATCCAACGTGCCATAACTGTCCAACACAGTTAATGAAATAAAGGCTTTAAAGTACTGGCGAGGGTACTTATAATGACACATTTGTTACATTGCCTTTATTACAATGAAAAGTTTCTCACCTAAAAATGTGATTTTAGCAATTTCAGTTCTACTAGGTATTTTGGCTCTTATTACACTCAAGGGTTTATAAACGCAATTAAACCTAATTTATCCACTTCAAAAACAAAAACGAAACACGTTTTAATTTATCTCGCGAGGTTTACATATTTGCTTAATTATGTTTCAGTCCTGGCTGAATACTTGGCTAATTTCTCTTCACTTTTCCACTTGAGCGAAAATAGTTCACTGTGTGGACACGTGCCGCATTTTATGGAACATGGAACAAATAACTCAATGTTGAAGAAGTTGTACATGAAATGGAAATTTTCCAGTTTTCAGGCACAATGATATTAGAAACAAAGGTCAGTAACTCGGAAAGTGTGTCATAGAAAATATGGTTCAACGATTGTATCAAAGATTTAAAACTATTCTAATCCATAAGTACTAATATTATAAATGCGAAAGTGTGTCTGTCTGTCTGTTACCTCTTCATCCTTAAACCGCTGATCTGATTTAAATGAAATTTGGTATAGAGATAGTTTGAGTCTCGGGAAAGAACATAGGATAGTTTTTATCCCGATATTCCCACGGGATCGACACTTATGCGGATAAAACCGCGGGGCGCTACTCGTAATAATATAATCTCGAAAGTAACTCTGTATGTTACCTTTTCACACCTAAACCACTGAACGGATTTCGGTAAAATTTGGCGAAGAGATAGATGGCATCCTGGGGAAAGACATAGGCTACTTTTTATTCTGGTAGCACGTTCCCTTGGGACAATTTCCAACATCCACGCGGATGAGCCATGAAGCCATGGGCTGAAGCTAGTTGAAAATAAAATCTCTCCTTTGGATCGGAACCTTACGAAAAAAAAAATTGAAAATGTGGGATAATAGAAAACTTAATGAAAAGCTTGTATCAAAGTCCTGTCATTTTCAATTTATGAACAATTAATAAGGTATATACAATACACTTATTAGGTACAGACGCCAGCACATCAAGCTACCAAAATCTGTAAAATTTCTTTAATAGATTTTCAACTTTATCGCTATAGCATAAAGTTCAAAGTTGATTGGGAAAATTTGACAGTTTCGGGTAGCTTGATGTGCTGGCGTCTGTACATACAAGTAACGCTCCACCCTTTCGGGAAGTTATAGTCTTGAAAACCCACACACCATAACATGTTATATTTACTGTCGGTTTTCAGCTACTAGCTACAAAATCTAGTACATTATTTCCTCGTCCCTTCCATCAAGTACATGAAACTAGGTTCAGTAGTTCCAGAATTATAACTTTTAGTAGTATTGTTTGTGAAAACGACGGCCGAAATGTTACCGCATGTTCGAAATAGAAGCACTTAACGTATTAACGTCATTTTGCAACATAAATTTAGCCTCTCGCATAAACTTGAAACAGTATATTTTCTAGCCGGGGGGAAAGAAAATATTTCTCGGGGGGATTTTTAGAGGGTAGTCTGACGTTCCTTTCTACCCACTTCTAGTAAACTTGAGAAATCATGCCTAGAAGGTGTTGGCGTTTAATATCTTAAGTTTAAGATGAACATTCGTAGGCAAACGTCAAATAAAGTACCTACTCTGGGGAAATTTTGACTTGCCAAATTCTTCACAACAGCATAGTAATAGTGAATTTAAGATTATCTTGTATATCATCGCACCTCTATTCCCCAAAGGAGGTTTGTTGCTTACATTTTGTTTGCCACTCAAAATGTCAAGTGGGCTTGTATAGACGCCAGCACATCAAGCGACCCGAAACAGTCAATATTTCCCAATCAACTTTGATCCTTATGCTTTAGCGATAAAGTTGAAAATCTAGGTATTTAATAAATTTGACAGATTGTAGTAGCTTGATGTGCTGGCATCTGTACATACCTACCAGACTTTATAAAAAGCCTATTTGGAATTATTTATGAGAAGATTAAATTAAGTACCAGGCCACTCGGAAAGTATTGCGAAAAAAGTTTTTTGTATGAGAGACTGGCCAGTTATAATCTATTTTAAAAATATGATTATTATTAAGTAAAAATAGGTACGTTCCAATTTCAAAATTTCTCTCCACATTGTTTGCGAGGTAATTTAAATGATCTTGTCTCACTTAAAAATGGATCCGCGCAGGGAACATTTTTTACGATTTCAAGTGTCGCCTGAAACCAGACGAATCGTACGATAGACTTCAAATGGCATTCATGGATGAAGGCCCTTCTAAGGCAATCAAAGCAATCGAGTATCGTTGGTATAACGAATTCAAGCGCGGTCGACTAACTTTGGGGGATGAAGAAAGAAGTGGTCGCACTTTGATGGCTGTTACGGCAGAAAACATGCTAGCAGTGAAAAATTTAATCCAAGACAATAGACGAGTTACGTATCAAGAGATTCAGCACAGGTTGGATCGGGAAGCCTTCACGAGTTTCTACACGTACATTTTCGCGTGAGAAGGATAGTTTCACGCTGGGTGCCGCACAACCTCACCGATGCTCAGAAGCAAGCCGGATGGAATGGTGCCATGATATTATGATAAACAAATTTAAAGCAGGCTCGTCTCGGCGTGCTTACGACACCATTACAGGTGATGAGTCTTGGATTTATTAATACGATTCAGAAACGAAACCCCAGTCGCCGGTTTGGGTGTTTACTTTTTTTTAAACTTTGCCCCACACTAGGAATTTCTCCTGTATTGTGTTTCAAAACGAATCAACGCCTACCAAAGTGAAGCGATCTACAAGCGGGGGGAATATTTTGATCGCGAGCCTTTTCAATTTGACTGGCTACTTGGTATCAATTCCTTTACGGAACCAAAGAAGCAACAACGCTGAATGGTATACTACCAAACGCTTGACAGAAGTTTTCTCTGTTGTGAGCCACAAGCGACCAAACACAGGGCTCCGCGGACTACTGCTCCACCACGACAACGCGCCTTCGCACACCGCGCTCAAAACGAGGGACTTCCTGGACAGCACGCCGGTCAAACTCCTGGGTCACCCTCATTACAGCTCTGATCTAACATCGCGTAACTTCTTTTTATTCCCGAAAATAAAAAATCTGCTCAAAGGGATACCGTTTTCGTCGCCGGAAGATGCGCTGTCAGCGTTCGAGCAGGCTGTAAATGAGGTGTCTACGACGGACTGGAAAAAATGTTTCGAAAACTGGTTCAGACTCATGAAACTTTGCTTATAGACTAGTGGACAGTACTTTGAAAAGATTTAATAAATATATATTTACTTATAGAACATTTATTTTTATTTTCGCAAAACTTTCTGAGTGTCCCACGTATATGAGACTGGACTTAAAAACTAATATATGAGTAACTAATCCGGAGTTGATGAAAAAGGCCCTTTATCTGAGCAGTAAGCTTCGTACTAAGATTTCCATAGTAAGTAGAAAAATCAAATGAGTAATAACTAAGTACTTTCTCACTCGCCTCGTAGCTTGCAGAGAAAGCAAACCGAAGTAGGCTGGCCATGTTTGGCGAAGGACTGATGGCCGGTGCAGCAGACGAGTCATGGAGTGGAGACCGCGTATCGGCAAGCATAGTGTGGGACACCCCCAGCAAAATGGAAACCGACCTGAAGAAGGTGGCTGGAACAGACTGGATGCGGAAGGCGGAGGACAAGATGTTGTGGCGCAGCCTGGGAGACACCTATCTCCAGCGGTGGATTGCGATAGGCTGATTCGTTTGACTGACTGTCTCACTGCAAGCCTTATGGCCTTAGGTCTGCACTATTTAGCTGCACTCACATTCAATAGACTTAGAAGATGGGCATCTTATCCCAATTTATTCGGGCCGGCACAACATGTATTTTTCTTCCATAGGCCTCTTCCTATTAGTCGTCATCCCGACGCTACTCAAAAGTATTGTGTCATAAACTGAAATCACCGATGAGTAGGCAGTGTCCTAGGAGGTGTGACTAGTATTTAAATGGTGAAATAGCGTCGTGGACTTACTTTCAGTTTATAAAGCTAACTTTGATTACAAAGCAAGCTTTCGGAAGTTTCTCTCTTAGTTTCTCTCTCCAACTTTAAAGTAATTCAATATTCCATCTTCGTCTCGCATTTCCGTATCTCACCGAATGATTTTAATTAAAATCGCGGCGTTGGTTTCGGTGCGTCAGTAAAACGCCATAAACGAACGTAGGAAGAATTTTTAATTATATTAAGGTTTTCTTTAGACTTCTTGAATAAATGATTACAGTAGTATTTATAAACTGCTTTTACCATTTTTTTGATAGCGAGTCTTTGTATGTGTTTTCACAGCTATCGAAGTTTTTGATAAAATCAGGTAAAGAGGTGGTAGGAGGAGGAATGGTACATAATAGAAAGCCAAGAAAACAAAGAATGAATGAATTGAGAAAGAATCTACAGTTTGTAAAATTACAGTCAATAGACTGTAATTGCGGATTTGCTGGAAAACTAATGTTATAGAGGAACGCCTCCATAAAACTAGTTTTCCAGCAAATTCTGGAAATGTCTAGCTATTATTGAAAGTTATCGTTGTCAGATGTTCGTTATACATTTAGGGCAAATGCTTGTGTTACAAAGACACGAACCGTTTCAAGCACACTAGAACGAAGAAATCGATTTGGGAGCAATTTGGCGCAAACGTCGCTTTAAGCTGACGTAGTACATCTGGCTGGACATTTATGCTGGAAACGTACTGAGAAAATGAACGCCGAAAAACTATGAAAAAAAAATTCTAGGCATATTGCTTTGGTAGGTTGGTATGTGGGAAACCATTGCTCAGGTCTTAAACGAAGTATTTCGAAACAATGACAATGTCCAATATTATGTTAGTAAAAACAACATTCACCATTTTTTTAAATGGCTAAACGGTCAACTATTTTGTAAAACATGTAAATGCATACCTACTATCAAGTGAAACGACTTTAGCTGGACCTTTGATAACGGCCTCCATTGATATTACAAAACTGTCAGAGTGTTATAAGATTTTATTGTAAAACAATGTCTTCCTTTATAAGGCTCAGTATTACGTAATGAATCATGGAAACAATAAATTACGGTGACAAGTTTCCTTAACAAAAGACATGTAGGTATACTCGTATTAACCTGACGGATTGTATTAATATTTATACCGTCTTTTTTACAAGTAGGTAACATGTTTTAATATCCAGATAAATTGGTCAAGGTTTGAATTTACGTAGATGGTGCTATGGTGCTTCCAACATGTTGCTGACAACATAGATCAACCTAGATGAAAATCCGCAACTATATTTAGTTTTTATTTAAATTAAACAGAAAAGAATTGAGAACAAAACATCCTCGGTGCTTGTTCATGTTTCATTAGTCATTGATGCAAGAAAACACTAAAATTAATGCTTCTTCACACAATTTCAAAACAACTAACATCATCAATCATCAACCAAACGTTACTGCATCTATTGTTTTAACTGCTGCATTACTCACTGAGACGAATCTATCGGAAATTCGTTGCTCGTTTATCTATAAATTAAGACTACAACCTAACGTATTTGCTACCAATTGAACTACATATTGGTCAGTAAATTCGGAAGCTGAGGTCATGAACGGTCCCGAAATCGTGCAAAAGGACTTACTTTGTTAGGAATTGCCAGCGGCAGAATCTAAGTTTCTGAATGATCTTTTCTCGTGTACGAGGTTCGAGAATAAGGTTGTTGGCAAGATTTTTAATCTGCCTAGTTTACGCCGGACGAAGGCAGTTAAATATTACAATGGGCTTTTCCAATCTACAAGGTGTAACTTAAATCGTATGGACCTGAATAAAGATAATTTTACTCATTATTTTGAACAACGTATACAATGAGACGAACCCAGAAAACGCGAAAGAAAATTAGGTGCTCCATTCATTTTATGTTCGCTTATCTCGACAAAATGTACCAGAAGGAACAGTTGTTTTTTTCGCTATTTTAGCGTTGGTCCCCTCGTAAAAGTGGTTCATGATGATAAGTACAATGACCTCTTTTCAGGTCGAAAACCATTTAAATCACATAGCATAGAGAGGTGACTACTACAAAGAAAACGATAACGAACATAAAAATATAATTATCCACGCGTACCTACTCTTAAAGAATTTGTAAAAGTTCCACACCATATTTACGATTTTAATATAAAGCATTTTTGATGCATTTTTAACGATACACTATTGCAGACAGAGAGGATCGTTCATCATAACTGAATAGCCGTGCACCCATTAAACCGTTTTCACGGGTCGTTAGCCTCACAAAATATTTTGCAGGAAATTTAAGGCTGAAAATGCGCGTTATGGAGTGCAGAAAGAAAATGGACGGTCAAACAGGTCAAAAGGGAGGGAAAGGGAACTTTCACATGCGTCCCAAGAATTTTCTCTACGTATTAGCAAGTTTATTTTTATTTTTTATCGTTGTGGTGTCTTGTAAGGAATAAGATAAATCCATGTCCGTGAAAGTTGACTTTGTCAAGAGTGGGCAGCAGAGATAATTCACTCACTTATCTACTTATATGCATGATTATTTATTTATTTTATCTATCTTACATCAAACAGATTTATATTTCCACCAGTCCGTCATATTCAAAAATAGTTCAACAAACTTCAGTGAAATTCGTTTACAAAAACAATCTGTCCTCCAATCCGATTGATGGTGCAGAGCTTAATGCAAAAGTCATTGGAAAGGAAAAAACGCCGAATCAATTTGGGATGGAAAGTGAAAAATAAATCGCAGGTACAGCTGCCCCACATTGCCGTAACTCGATATCGGCGTGCCCCGAGCGACGCTCTGGCCGAAATGTTCACATTATCGGGAATATACGTAGCTGCACGGTTCAGGAGATGTATCTGTTGGACTTAGATATTTTATTCCCCAAACTGTTGATGATGACAACTCAGTAACAAAAGAATATTTAAATTACAACTTCACAAATATTTTTTGGCGCGTGGTAACAATCAGACGGTTCTTCCCGGTAGTCAAACTATTTTGTCCAACTGATTTGACAACAAGGAAATTTGACCATAGATCTTACCCCGTGGTCAAACTACTCAAATGATCCCCGCTACAAATAAAGTTTGACTAGAATAAACTAACGTCCCCATTTGGTTATTTCAATATAGTACATATTAATTCCATACAATTTCACAAAAGTTTAGCAACAACACCAACAGATTTTTGTAGCATTATGTATAGCTCCTGTTACAACAAAATAATTAAGTACAAACATTTAAGAAGAAAAGCTTGAACAAACCTAGGTTACAATAATAAGATAGATACTGCTAGTATCGCAGATAGCCATTGCTAGATATTTTGTGTCTTGACAATTTGTCTTAACAAACACTTATTGGTAATTTGATTATCTAAGCGAAATCTCCGTGGCTAGGTTACTATGAACAAGTATATTTTCATGTTTGTATGTATTAATATGGTAGAGTTCAGATTAGCACATAAGACAAAGCTGATATCAATCCTGACATAAAAAACTCGCCTTTTACGACGCCCGTGGGAAGATATCTTCTAAGCCGCGCCACTGAGCTAACAAATCCTACAATTTTTACAACATACTTAAACAATAAAACACTATTTTGATGGCAACACTCAATGATAAATTCATTAAACGCGTTTACGATATTTTTTACGTTTATTCTACTAAAAATAAACTGGGTCAACTCTTATTCTTAGTTTTTAGCAGAAAACAATTCGAAGCGAACAAATATAAATTCAGGGCAGATCGAGTGATTCATCAAACATATAATAAATGCTTGCACCTACGCTAGATGTACGGTGAACTGGTAAACAGCACAATCTACCTAACTACAAAACCCTCGCTAAAGCTTTCCTAAAAGAGCGGTTCTGTTATATTATAGCGACCGTCATGAAAATCTGTCACTTTCCCCATTACCTATTTGACATTAAGGTGTCAAATACGCTCAATGTTTGGACAACCCTTATTGTGTTCATCGCTTTCTTAGGAAATTAAAGCTGTACAGCTAGCTTTTGGCGCCTGCAAAGACATTGGCTTTGTTGGTAAACATTTGTGAAACTGTCACAGAAATTGTATTGACAAATCAATATGGCGGCGGCGTTAGTTCCGATTTTGGCCACGCGCCAAAAGAACCTTGTAGTGTTGTACGCAATAAAGTCGCTGCCTGTACAAAAACTGACGAATTCACACGTTTTTCTCATAGCGTTGAACTCCATGGAGGTTAAACAAACATTTTTTGAAGATACGATGACTCATATAACTGCATTTGATGATAAATAGCCCCACATTTCGTCGGACAATGATCTGAAATCCAGTAAAATTCCGAGAACAAGTTCTCTCAAATATAGGGTTACATCTTACGGTAGATACGATGGAACGTTTGAAGATTATTGGATATGTCTTACATACGTTCATGTCTGAACTAAACTGGGCAGGTAATACTAACATTTTATTTCCAAAGAATTGTATATAGGGCAAAATTTGTTGAAAAAATCTGATCTTTGCGATCTGTTCTTGACAATGTAGGGTTCACTAATAATAAAAGTAATGGCAACTTCATAGCCACAGCTTTATTTTTCTTTTCGCAACGCAAAAACCCTTAATAACTCAGTACATAAGTCCATATCTTCAAGAAAGCATAAAACAAACAAGGGTTATTAAACTCACGCACGACATAACACTCAGGGGTTGCAAAGTTAGGTGTGCCGGAACATATATGGCTGATCCGTTATGGCTCCCATGGGCGCAGTACGGGAATCCAAACCCTAAGAGAGCTGTAACCGAACTGCCTAAAACGATTTGTGGAAATTAGACAAACACAAAACAATTAGTTTGCCGGACACTGATTAATAGACATTTTACTTGGGGACTTCAAAAACGTGTGCGAGTGTATACTGAGTTTGAGTCCATAAACTTTGTTTCTGTTTTTTTAGTAAATTTAACATACTAGCGAAACTCTCGGATATTTTCTCTCACATACCGTGTCATAAAGAGCTATTAAGGCCTGTTAGGCATCATCATTAACGTGTAAGTAAAGATGCTGACATGCCGATAAGATAATGTAGTATGACTTAATATTCTGTGAGGTCCCTGAATATATTTAGGTCATGCAAGCCTTTGTGGCAAGTGTCGCAAGACGGTACACCTTTAAATTATAACCGAAATCTTATTAGTCGTTACGGGTGGTCATAAGCCCTAAACTTTAGAGCTTATGACCACCCGTAACGACTTGTCAGATTTAGGGCCTAAAGTCTGACAACCAGTCTTTTGACTGACCAGAAGGTTGTCAGACTTTAGGGCCTAAAGTCTGACAACCAGTCTTACCAAGGGGTATAGTCATCATTATTTATTTATTTATTTATTTATTTATTTAAGGACTTTGGAAGACTTACAGCCGAAAGGCGTCCACTGCTGGACATAGGCTTCCTCCAAGCCCCTCCACTGCTGGACATAGGCCTCTCCCAAGCCCCTCCACTTCAACCGGTTCTGTGCTTGTCGCATCCAACGGGTTTAGTATTACCCAGTAACTCGAATGTGGAGGTTAGATAGGCACTATAGCTCCATGTAAAATACTGGTACTCGGTTGGATCCGGTTATACTGGAAGCCGACCCCAACATATGTAGTTGGGACAAGGCTAGGCACATGATGATCTTTTTAGTTCAGGATATCTCTGAGCTTTGCAGAAACCTTTTGGCAGCTCAATTGGAATATATCCAGTTGATAGTCCACAAAAATGTAAACACAAAAGAATACTGCCAATAAATATCTAGTTCAAGGAATACCATAATTGAATCTCTTTTGTTCCCACACTAATTTTTAGAGTCAATGGAGGTCAATAGTTAACAGGGTGCTGATTTAATCACTATGAGACACTACTATTTATAGTGTTTCATGCCGATCCATGCAGGAACTACTTTATCGAACGATACAGCTAGAGTCTCGACAGTCGACTTTAATAAGCTCCTTTTCCGCCTACGTAAGCTAAATCCTCGCTACTAATTAGGAAAGATAGTAAATTCAAAAGGAAATGAAACCGTTAGCGGAAAAACCATGAACAATTTAATGAGAATTTTTGCTCCCGTGTTCTTATTCTATTGCAAAGACACAGGCATAATCCTGGGAAGTGCTGAAATGTTACTTATACAAGAGAGTTCAGAGCTAGCTCTCTTTCTCACAAAAACACAGACAAATAACGGCTAATTAGGAACTCTTTTGATGCCATAAGGAAGATGGGAAGTATGGATGCGATAAGCGCAAGAACAGGAAACTGCGGAGAGGAAGAGAAAAATAAAGGTAAATAAGATTTTAGAAATCGACATTGATATTGTATTTTAATTTAGTTCAAATAACTAGAAAATGTTTTGAGTTAGGACGTTTTTCCCATGAACAAACAACTGATTCAACAGTCGTCAGATGCAGAATTTATTGTGGTATTTCATAATTATCATTATCCCTTTCTTCTCCCATAGTTTGCGGTTCATCTAGGTTTTTCCAGCGACTTTGACGATATCGTCCACCCAACGCACTTTTGGATGGCCCTGGTTTCTTTGGTATAACCTTGGCTACTATTCGGCCACAGTTTTACTCTATCGGCCATCTCAGCATCTAACTAAATGCCCTGTCCAACTCCAATTAAGTCGCATTGCACTGTCCCCGACGTTTATAGTAACACCAACATCCTTAAGTATAAATAGCAGTAATAGTAAACTTGCTACTCCATACATAGCACAAAATATCTCAAACAGTGACTTGCCAGAAGCCAATATAAAAAGCTAGGCAACATCGCGGCACCGTACATACACATACTACTTTTCGATGTCATCTTCAAAAGTTAAGTATAAGAGTGTCACTCTTCGTAATAATAACATCGTTGCACTACGCCTAATCTTCGCACGAAGAAATATTTGCTGTGTCAACAACATATAAATTTGTTGTTGGCGGTCGGTATAGAAAAGATGGACATAGAAGATCCGCTAAAACTTAGTTTTGAAGGAGTTTTCTGAACAAAAAAATTGGAAGTTAAACCAAAGCCATCGGGTCAAGTACTCGCCCAACTTTGACGGACTACCCAATCAATAAGGTTTTATCCTCACCACTTAATTTATACTGGAATAATTTCATGCATTTAAATTTCAATTTATTCTGGCATAACAAACACGCATTTTTATTTAATTTATGGATTGGAATACTGAATTTATATTTCAGTAAAATGCCCTGAAAATAATGTATTTAAAATCCGTGCATGGTGACAAAACCTACAACAAAATACTATGACCCAATCCCTCTCTAACATGCTTACAAAACATCGTCAGGAAACCGGCATGTGCTAGAACCAAATATTCGAAGACATGTGACATCTACCAACCCGCACTGTGCGTGTTCGTGACAGGATGTCTGTCCCAGTGGAAACGTTAGGCTGATTTTATCACTATACTTCTTGGGTAATCAAATCAGAGCGATAGTATTATTGTTGTGAGTTTTCTCCTGAATGTCATATGTTCAGCGTGGTCTGACTGTCTCCATGTTTATTGTAACGCGTGTGAAAGTTTAAATTACTTATCAAACGTTTGTGTGCGTAGTGAACAAAAGAACACAGTATATATTGTAACTAGGTAGACCATTATTTGAGTTGACTGTTTCATTTGTTAGACTCCCAGTCCTAATTAAGATTACATAGTTATTGTAGTCTAAGAATATTTGATTCGGAAAATATAATAGGTTGAAAACAAGTAGTTATTGTTTATCGGGCACATTTCCAAACACCATAAGATATTTCAATTTCCATTCAAAGGCAGCTTAAAAGCTCCAGCATTAATCTAGCAGAGATATACATTAAAACTCCGTGCTCAGACTTAAGTAACACCTGCGCAGGTCAGCTATCATTCCATCAGGCTGGCTCTATACTCTCGCAAACTTATAGCGAACTACTCTATTAAAAGTAGTCATAAAACTTTATGCCAAGTTTTTACGTCAGCTAAGTGCAGAGAAACAGCAAAATGAACGAAATAAAGGGACTCTTTAAGAGCTGTGACGTCATACTTTGTGGTAGTAATTAAAATCTGTGGGACTAATCAGTGATCCTGAGTTAGATAGCTTTGAGGTGCTTCTTGTTGCAGTTTTTTTAACAGTTATACTCGCTTATACTCGCCGAAGGGTTAGGTAGAGGGGCACTATAGTGCACCTACATTTCGGCAGTCATTTTTAAGTATCATGTAACAGGGCGCAAGCCTATTTCCATCAATTGGGCACAAATCTAGACCCCAGGCTTGTACTGACAAATTCCAGATGGAGAATAAAACACTGACCGACCCCGGTATTGAACCCAGGACATGAGGTCCTGGGTTCAATCTGAACCAGTTATTTTGGCGCAGCCGTGAGGCACACTTTCCTGCTAATTTCTTACATCGGACTTTGCACTTTTTATTTTTATCTTATTTTTTATCTGATGTACGACTAATATTTAACTATCTGGTGTATTGTGTGTCTCTTAGTCTGTGCTAAATAAATGTATTTTCTTTCTTTCTTTCTTTCTTTATTATATTACATACATCCTGAACCAGTTATTATATTGGCTAAGCCAATATAATATGTTGATGGGGCTGCCCCGTTTCTTCGGTGCATCAGGTATGTTTGCACAAGCACACGTCGATGGCTTCCACGCCATCGACAGACAGAAATCTGTCTCTTTGCTCTGCAGAATGCGGGAAAGCACCAACTCCATCCTGAATATCATAGCGAGGAGGTGCGAGTCTCCTTTATTAAGATATATTTCGAACAACAGCCTTGTTTCCAAATAGATAATACGTTTACTAACATAGGCATAAGTTATCTTTTTGTTGACTCACACGTATGGATGTTGCATAACTGGTATAAAGATTATTTTATTTTATTTTTATTATACCGCTTGTGACGACTAGACGAAAAAGAAAGTTTTATTTTTAGCTCTGTGAAAACCATATCTACAGTCCTTGAATTCT
This sequence comes from Luperina testacea, assembly GCA_927399505.1. Taxonomy (NCBI): domain Eukaryota; kingdom Metazoa; phylum Arthropoda; class Insecta; order Lepidoptera; family Noctuidae; genus Luperina; species Luperina testacea. The sequence goes on along the minus strand of OV656768.1, from coordinate 5,702,453 downwards.
TTTGAAATTGAGTCCCTGAAAAGACGACTGAAAGCTGATGAATGGATGGCCATCAGCATCGTTCTGTCTACTTACAATTATTGCTATCTACACACGTGATGTCATGCACATCTAGTACCAAACTTGATGATTATCAGTAACGTTCACTGAAGCCTCAAATTCGTTAGTTCACTTTCATAAGCTGACGAAAGAAATCCATCTTAGATATTAAACAATGCATCTTCTGATAACCCAGCGCCCTTATTAACATCAATCAGGTCATTGACCCCAAAACATCTCACCTAATTCCCATCGATGGTAACAACGTCCCATGTGTACTAAAGTATCATGATACCCTCTGAACCGAGAGATTTCGTCTGTCGACCCATTTATCGTGTTAAATGGTGTAACAGCGCACAGACTGTTTAATTGTCCAAATTGATATCACAACGCATTGTACGCTTTTCATTAGGATTAAATTGGGAGAATATATTTGCATGGTCAGTTTGCCTTGTGATTGAGAATGGGTGTGTACCATGGATTACTTTTAATTCGGAGGTAATGGATAGCATAATCAGCTAAAATATCCCCACTGCGTGGGCACAGGCCTCTTAGTGAGAGGGCATTCCCTCTACACGGCCCTGGGCACACGTGGTGGATTACGGACAATGGGCCGTAATCACCACGACCCAAGTCTGATCTTTAATTTGGGGATAGCTGCTGGCACCACAATCTAACATAATATCACGCCTACATTCCCCGAAAGGTTAGGCAGAGTACCTACAGTACATCCAAATATCTCCAATTATGTTTGAGTCCCATGAAATAAGTCTCGAGCCTATTTTTAACCGACTTCAAAAAAGGAGGAGGTTCTCAATTCGACGGTATGTTTTTTTTTTTGTGTGTTTGTTACGCGATTACTCCGCCAAATGTGGACCGATTTTCAAAATTCTTTTTTTGTTCGAAAGGAGATACTTCTGAAGTGGTCCCATAGTCACCAAGTCAGGATCTGATGATTGGATCATGGAGAAATCGAGGGCAACCCTCAAATTTTATGGGCCCAAACATCGTTTTTCGCAAATCTTATGAAGTAATTTAAGTACTTGCGTATGGTGATCATCATCTTATGTAGCTGAGCTGATGATGGAAGGTACGACTCCTTAGAAGTAAGGAGTAGGCATCGACTGATTTAGTAAATTATTTTTTTTGATGTTTGGAAGGGCGTTTGCCATTGTGGTCTCGTGATCATCAGGTCAGGAGGTGATGGACTAACCATAGACGATAGAAATCTTTAAAAATTGACAGCACATGTCTCGCGATTGCTGCGATTGTTTGTGTATGCATAGTTTAAGCCATACCATAACGTAACATTACGCCAGTTTGCTTTTAAGGGCGCTTTTAAATGCTCTTGAGTCTCGTTTGATAATCGTTCACGAATCAAATTGAGCCGCTGAGCATGACTTTCTGGACTCTCATTAAGCCTTGATAATCTCGTGTTTGCTCTCTTCTGAGAAAGTCTATACGCTCGCTGCTCATCACTCTCATTTAACACGTTCCCTGTCCCAGAACAAAAATTAAAAAAATATTCGTACGTCCATCGATCATACGTACGTCCATTTTCTTATAAGTTGACAATAATTTTTTAAGGGTTTACATCTATACTAATATCAGTTAAAAAATTGTATATTTTTCAGACCAAAACTGAAAAATAAATTTATGACTCCACAAGGAGGCAAGGACGTGTGAACTAAAAATTGTGTGACTCCTTATGGAGTCATGGACGTACGAGTTTGGCACAAACGTGACTCTTTTGGAGTCATTGGACAGGGAACGTGTTAAAATGTTTCTAGTATTTCTTTCCCTACTTTTCTTTAAACGTTCTTCCTTTTCGTCGTTACTTTCTTCCAAACGGCGCTGTCTCATTTGAGCAGCGCGTTTAGTAGGCCTACCCATATTATACAAAATTAATTTTCTTTCCATTAAACATTGAAAAAAGAAACTTCAAACTATGAATTATGTACAAACTTAAACTAAAAACTAGAAAATAAAATTATTTTAAAAAAAAAAACAAAAACCGACTTCAAAAAACTAATAAACACTAAAAAATTAAAAATAATATTAAATTGAAACTATAATTAAGAATAATTTAACCTAAATAACCTTACCTAACTTTAATCTACACTATATTTTACAATTAAACAGTTTTTGGAGTCGGTGCCAAGCCCGCACTCACAAAATATTAACCAAAAAAAAGGTACTATATCAGCAAAAAATATTAACAATCAACAAAACAAACTGAAAAAAAATAGATAGATACACTTGGCTTGGCACCGACTCCAAAAACTGTTTAATTGTAAAATATAGTGTAGATTAAAGTTAGGTAAGGTTATTTAGGTTAAATTATTCTTAATTATAGTTTCAATTTAATATTATTTTTAATTTTTTAGTGTTTATTAGTTTTTTGAAGTCGGTTTTTGTTTTTTTTTTTATTAACCTAGATCAGACTCCTAGCTGCTATTGAGAAATTTCACATGGAAAACCCCAATAACACTTGGCCTGATCCGGGATTCAAACCCAGGACCTCATGTTTTGCAGTAGGGCTTGCGACCACTAGACAATGAGGCAGTGAGGTAACAATAAAGAGAAATAGCAATGTCTGAATGAAACTAAACAAATATTATACTATAATGATCAAACGGGAGTAATGCTCTAAGAAGGACTAATAGGAAACAAAACCTGTTATGTTAAAGACTCAATAGCATGCTTTACAGCATGCTTTCAATGTCTGATTCTGTTGAATATTGAAATGAAATGATTTTTATTATTCTGTAAATAGGATATTGAAATCACTTCTACACGTCATATACCTATAAATAAACTAGATGGAGTCGACATTTCTTATCTGAGTACTCCTGAGAAGAAATGGCGAAACAAACTCAAGGGTCAATCTCTTTTAAAGTTCAGACATAATCTTGGTCAGATCATGTGAAGACAATGTAGATTAGTGCCTGAAATGGTCTTTTGAGGAAAGAACCAAATATTTGAGTGGACCAGTCCAATGAGTACAGGCATTTGTCAATAATCGTATAGCTCAACTCAGAACTTGAGGTCTGATACAGTAAAATTACAAAAGAATGAGATGATATTTTGCTTCACAAGTTGGATTAATGAAGTTTGATTAGCAAACAGAAAATAACATCTCTCATTCTGTGTGGTTCTTTCCTCAAAAGACCATCTCAGACATCGACCTATATGGTCTTCATATAACCTGACCAAGATTATGTCTGGACTTTAAAAGAGACTATGACCTCTGAGTTTGTTTCGGCCTTTCTTCTCAGAGTAGTCAGATAGGAAACGCCGACCTCATCTAGTTTAAAAAATGTGATTGACGTGTAAAAGTGTTTGTGCAAACCTACTTACAAAAATAAAATCATTTCTCATTTAACAGTCTTGATTCAAAACCATTTTTGAAGATTGAATTGCGCACTCAGGCCTTATAAAATACTTACTTATTTTTAGTAAGCCCCGTACGTGTTCTGATATATTTCTTCAGATTACATGTTAGCAAAACCAAAAGATATTTGGAAAATAATATTTTTACGCTGTCATAACAATGAACGTTAAGAAAAAGCTCTTTGTCCATTAGTCGTAATTAGATTTTGGCTTATAGTATCAAATTACTTCGTCACTGTTTCGCTCTGTATTGTAGATGAGACTTCTACAGCTTCAGTAACTTTAAGCAAGTTTTCTTGTACAGAGAGTATTAAATCTAATTTGTTGCCACACAAGAAATTCGTGTCTTCATTTACCTTTCACGTTTACGACATAATTTCTCGTTTGACGAACACTGCGATTTGTTAGCACCTTGTATTCGAACTTTTTGAACTGTGATATGGCCGTCAACTGATAGTTTTTCGCCGGAAAAATGACGTCAGTTCATAGACGTCGTAGTACTGTCCTATGTCACCATAAACTTGAAATTGACAGCCCTTCAAACTTTTCTTGAAGAGAGAGAAATTGTAACAGCCACTTAGTCTTGCTTGACATAATATTGATGATAAGTTCGAAGTGAAACAAAAAATTGGGTTCTATTCGTTGAATCCTTGAGTATAAAAAAATGTGAAAGTTGGGAAGTTTGTTACTCAATCACGCAAAAACGGCTGAATGGATTTGAATGAAATTTGGCACACAGATAGTTTATAACTTTTTTTAACCCGGTCGTACGTTCCCGTGGGATATTTTCACACATCCATCCGCGATCAAAAGCTGGTTGAAAATATCTTAACAAGCAGTGACCTTAATGTTCATATTCCAAGGAGAATGATAATCGCCTACATGGAACATAATAGATATAGCCTTTAATTTAACTGCTAATAAAACTGATATGTACTCGTACAATAGCTATATCACATTAATAACAATGTCACGCGTCAATTAAGCACATTAGTACAATTAGTTTAGGAGACATGAAGAGCAGGTTGTGATGGGCTTAGTCTGCGGTAAATAGTCTTCGGTGGAAGATGAGGGTGTTAATTAGGTGTATGAGGTAAGTCTCGTACTTACTGGCGTATATGCCCGGCTATAACCTAAAGGTCCTTAATTTAATGAGGGTAGTTCGTTGTGTGTAACTTGTGTAAGTATTATTTGTTTGGGGAAAGAATAGTGTCTCATAGTTACAATGAGGTGATGTTGGCTTTTGTTTTTGCCGTGATTATTTTCGGTTGCTTTAAGGGTCCGTGTTCTTTTATCTTTGTCTTCTATTTTCCTCTGCTATTTTTTGTATCCGTAAGGCGGCCCCTATATCTACAATAAGTGTGGGTAATACGATACCCTTTAATAAGACTGGTTGTCAGATTTTCGGGCTTCCGACGATCCGTAACGACTGTCAAAGATCCACGAATGACAGCCAGGACCAACGGCTTAACGTGCTTTCCGAGGCATGGAGGGGTCTTGGTATGAAAAGATGGTCTCCAATCCATGGACCAACCGCGGTAAGCGAGCCTTAACCTTATTGATCGACCCGTGCGGTTGTTATTACTTAGTTATAAGCCCCTCCAACCAATACCATCCATCTATCTACTCTCTAAGCAATATACATATTTCAATCAAAAAAATCTGAGCTCCAATATTTTTTTCATTCTATTAATTTTACCACAATTGATTACCATATTGCAGGCCGTACCTTTACCATTTCCTTACAAGATCGTTTTATCTGCTAACCATTTTTCGTCGGCCCACCTGACCAACATTAATCAATCTATTCTTATAATAGCCAAATGTAAACAGGCCCACCCTTTTAGCAGGTATTTATTAGGAGTTATTTGCTAAAAGCCTTCGTTCCCACGCTGCCGCGCTGACTAGCGGCCTTAGCAAATGATGGACTTAAATCATCTGTGTAACTGACACAAATGATACAATCTTGCCTGTGACGTCAGAGTTTTTCTCAAGAGGACAAGACAAGGGTAAGGAAATAGAATAACGATTGAATAGAAGATGTACGTGAAGTAAGGACGTATGCGCAATAAAGCTAATATTTTGGTGGTATTGTACAAGTATATAATTATGTGCATAGAATTACCTTATTAGTGGTAATAAGGCCAAACTTATTGACCCAGTGTGAATTAGTGAATTATCTCCATCTACTAACAGTTTTGAGATTAGATGAAGGCACTTTATGCATAACACATAAATTATTAGTGTTTTTTTTACAGCAACCGTACATCGAACCGTAAATACTCATAGAAGTGATGTAACGCTATGTGTAATTGTAAAAATATATCACAATAAGTCATAAGTGTCTCTCTGTCAGTAAGCGATGACAACACTATGAAATATAAAATCTATGAGTGTTTTGCTTACAGCACTAACACCTACATTTTTTCGAATTAGGTCGTATATATTATGGAACCTTTCGTAGTAAAATCGTTCGTTATAATTTTATGGACCTAAACATTTTTATGTCTTCAGTATAAAAGAACAGCGTAATCTGACGAAATGTAAAAAGTATATAATATGTATATCTAAACTTTAATGTAGGAACGCCAAATTGCTATTAACTAAAAATTAATGAAGACATAGCTGTGACAATGTTTAATCAAGACCATTAAACATTTTCACATCTATCTCTGTCTGTCATCATTAATTTTTCTAAGCAAATAGGGTCACGCAAGCAAAAGCTTGAACGAGCAATATGTAAGCCAAGCAACATATTTGAATGACATTATTTCCTGATGCTTACTAATATGATATTATATACATATACAGTATGTTAACTAACAGAGGGCGTTCCCGTTAACCCGCAATAGTATAGCATCCATACATGCTAAAAAAAATATTACCATTCGAAAATAAAATGTTTTTATTTTTTTTTATATTAAAATATTCACTAAAAATCGTAAATTGATACGTTAAAGAAACACTCTGTACACGCGTACTTGAAGGACAGCAATGTCGGAATTTATTTAATTAAATAAATTAGAATTAATTAAATAAATAGAGTATCAATTTACGATTTTTAGTGAATATTTTAATATAAAAAAAATAAAAACATTTTATTTTCGAATGGTAATATTTTTTTTAGCATGTATGGATGCTATACTATTGCGGGTTAACGGGAACGCCCTTTGTTAGTTAACATACTGTATAATTATGCTTACCTGATGCATACTTAAAGCGAAATACAAAAGCGCTATTCCCCGAATAAGTAATTTCAGTGTGCGTGTAGAAAGGATGGTTTCAACTATACTAAAATTATTTTAGTGTCTAATAAAATATTTCGCAGAATTAGGTAGCGTATATTCCCTCAAAATATTCTCACTTTTACGTCGCAAAATTTTAGCATACGCTAACTGAAGTGCAGACGACGCGAGATAGACTCTTTATGGTACCTACCCGTTAAATAAAACTTTACGAGAATTGTTTGGGATAAAAACGGTTTGTTCCTGTGATGGATAACTGGTTGCGATATTATTTAGTGTATAGAGCACTAACAATTAACAACATTAGCAGTATCATATTATGAGGACTTGAAATGACACCTGACTCTGGAACACCGAATACAACCGAGTTGCGTCCGGTTTCGCCACCGATTTTGTAGACATTTCACAATTGCCCTTGTCATTTAAGAACATTTTATGAAATCAGGAGAAGCACGTTTATTTTGTATTACACCAAGTCCAATTTGTCTATAGGAAGGCACTTTTTTTTTTGAAGGTGGATATCATCGAATGACCCCTCCCGCTCTGGGTGGAGCGGAAGGGAGTGTTAGACTCTTAATGACTAAAACCCACCCGTGTTCCTTCCTTAGCCCTTTATGTTCCGGGCCAGCGGTGACCCTTTCGGACAATCCCGCTGACCGGAAGGCACTAGCAATTGCTCGGTTATACGAAATAGAAGTTGAGATTAAAGTTTTAAGCAAGTTATTGCTCCTGAGTCCTGACTGTGAATAGACCAAACACGCAGAAACTCAACAAGGTAAATATAGAAACTTAATTGCCCAAGCCAAGAGCTTTAAGTTTACAGTTACAGTTTGATGAGCCAACTGTCGATTTTACGATGGATGCCGAACTAAATCCGCTGAGTGATTATCTCCGCAAAGTTGTCAAAAAAGCCGAACGCTAGAAATCAAACAAAACAGTCGTAAAACGAAAATGGCGTAATCCAGGCCAGTATACCCTGCAGGGCTTTATGGGTGTTTAGTAAAACAGGTCACCAGGATGGAGGTCGTAAAGAGAAGTTTCCTAGATTGGTACAAGTTGGGAGATTTTGCGGCCACAGGGTTAGGGAGTGTAAAGAAAACTGTGTCAATAAGTTCTTAGGAGTCTATAGGGATCTTCATGACCTCTCAAGCTCCGCTACTGAGACACAATTTATTTTCTATTGTATCTTACTACATAGGGTACGCACGGAGCTTGACCGGTTAAGGCGAAAGCGCCAGGGTAGCCCGCGAAATTCAATTTTTTTTTAGGTTTTTTGCAATTTGCTGGTCAGTATTAAGTTGTATGTTGATTAATATATGATTCGCGGCCGTAACAAATATGTATTTACAGAATGATGATCATTAAAGTCATCAACACAACTCTCTAAGACCACGTAAGTCCAAAGAATAACTGTTTCATGAAATCATCATTCTTTGGAGTTACGTGATCTTAGAGAGTTGTGTTGATGGCTTTAATGACTATAATTCTGTAAATGCATATTTGTTACGGCCGCGAATCATTATTTGATCGACGACCAGCAAATTGCAAAAAACGTAAGAAAATTTGAATTTTGCGGGCTACCTTTGCGCTTCCCCCTTAATAAGATAACACTGATGGGAAATCATATTGTTTCACCTCATCATCATCTGCCTAGCCTTTTCCCAACTATGTTGGGGTCGGCTTGCACTCTAACCGGATCCAGCTGAATACCAGTATTTTATATGGAGCGACTGCCCCATGCGCATGCCTATGCTGGCCTTCATGTTGTTTCACCTATTTATATTAAATGCAGGAGTGACCTGATTGATTTTTCTAAAAGCTGCTACTCAGTCTAGAATTGGTTCGATAGTTAAGTTGGCAAAACATACTAAATAGACTAATTGACACATTCATATTTAGGGTAGATAAAACAAGACTGTACAACTAGCGAATGCATACAGTATCACTCACTGGAATTGCAGGTAACCATTTAAAATGCATGAGCATACATTGAGAAGGAGGCGAGCATAATATACTCGTAAATAAAAAGATATCTGGATCCAATAAACTTATTGATGAAGGGAATGAACTGTAGCAGTTTCTATATATGATGATAATCTTTGCACTTTGATTCACATCAACAATAAAGTCTGAACTAACTAATAGAGTTTTCATAAACACGAGAATCGTAAAACAAAGACTTTTTAAACTTTTGCACTTCTTTGTACCAAGCGTGAATTTGAACGGTAGATTTTTTCGTCAGTTTTTAAAAACTCTTTTTTTATTTTGTACTTTCGCCTCCATAAACTTCACCGGTGCTATTAAATTTGCGTGCCCCAGAATTGCGTTTGAGCGTTGTGATCAAGCGTTTATTACTACGTCATTTGCGTCATTTGGCTACTTTGGTTTACCAAAGCAGGTCATATTCTTGATTATCATTAAGAATAATCAACCTTAACATTCTATTTTAGCAGAACTCACTATCATCCTCTTGCTTATTTCAATTTACTTTGGGTCGGCGCAGTACATTTCTTTGTTAGTTGAACTGAAACTACAAAATTTAAAAGTGACAAAACATAATGTATATCTCGTATATACCATTCTTATGGCAAGTTAAGAGTTTGAATATTCTTCATCGCTGAAAATAAAGTGTCGCGTAGTAGTTTTATGAGTACGATCCCAATAATTCTCAAATTGAACTAATATTTCTAGTAAGTATGTGCAAATTGTCAAGTATCGTCTTATTTTCGTTATTCACGTGAATCGTCCCTTTGCCCAGCTTTGAGAACCTTTGTTTCAATATGAGGTTAACTCGAATCTCTACTACTTAGGTTCTTCACTTTGACTATTCCTTCAGGACAACTAGATCAAATATTACGAGAACAATCAGATGAAAGGCTGATGTAAGGTAACTTTTCGCTTCACTTCAGTAGAAATTGTAGGTACTCCGCCAGTTACAATCCGAGCATCGTTGACCCATGTTACTGCTTGACCTACTCCCTTTTTGTTTCCAGTCCACAACTTTTCTCTGCGGCCATAATTAGCTTCGGTTAGCATCGTTAAGTAGTCGCTTATTAATGGTAATAATGTGATGATTTGAAGATGGTCGTGTTAATTAGGTGCAATATGCTGGCTAATTGCCCAGACCCTATTGGAGTTTTTGTTGTTTTATTTAATGTAGGTAACTTGCCATTTGGCCAAGTTTAATACGACTTTTACGAACCTGCGGTGCTATTCTGTAAAAATCTCACCGTGAAAACTTAGGTGAAGTGAGCGTGGAGTGAGCTGTCAATAGTGTCAATTCCTAGCAAAGACAAACTCACTTCACCTAAGTTTTCACGGTGAAATTTTTACAGAATCGACCGGCAAGCCTTGTTTGATTCATTATTTATTTTGTTAGTGTACCTGGTATTCTCTTTACATTTCGAGTCGTATTTATATTCTTAGGTAGGAATATGAAAATGACTAGGAATTTAAAAAGTAGGTTATAGATACTCTTTACCTCGGTGACTACATTTCATACAGCTCTCTCTCTCGCTCTTTCGTCACTTTGTTCAAACACCCTTGAATACAAACATTGTTTACAACTTCACAAACTCCTTTCTGCTTGTAACAGACCACGTTGCGTAATGTTTAATTTTAACCAGATCATGTTCACAGATTCTCGGTAACTGCACGTTACGGGTATTTATTAACTGATAGTTAACCCGTTGAACCGTTTTCACGTGTTGTCTAACCATTGCGTTAGTGTTTATTTATATTTTGTGTATTTTGTTTACAGTATGGGTCGGGGAAGAATGCGGAGAGCTGCTGTTTCGTGTGTAATATAGCTTATATAACCTATAATATAGGCACATGCTATTGTCGTGTTTTTAACGGATCTTGTTTGTGTTATATTTTTATGGGCTGGATGACAGTTGGCTGCATTATGTTCAACACTTTTTATCTTCCACTTAATGGCTTTGACTTAATGTATGGGCCCGAGGTGTACCTACCAGAGTTATGGTGCACCACATATACCTGCATAATTATTTTACCTTATGATTAGAAAAAAGAAAAGAAGTTCTTGGAAGGACTTGGAGAAGGCCTTTGCCCTGCAGTGGGATAGTATAGGCTAAGTAAAACTAAAAAAAGCGGCCAAGTGTTAGTCGGACTCGCCCATGAAGGGTTCCGTAGCAGCAAATAACATAATAGAAATTAAAGGATTTTTTTTTTATATTTGAGTTGATTGAATGAAAGGTAGGTAAATTGCGGTTTACGATTTATGACGTATTAAAAAAACTACTTAATAGATCTCGTTCAAACCAATTTTCGGTAGAAGTTTGCATGGTAATGTAATCATATATTTTTTTAGTTTTATCATTCTCTTATTTTAGAAGTTACAGGGGGGGACACATTTTGCCACTTAGTCTCTCGCGCAAACTATTCAGTTTAGAAAAGTTTAGAAAAAAATGATATTAGTAACCTCAACATCATTTTTGAAGACCTATCCATAGATATCCCACACGTAAGGGTTTGATAAAAAAAAAAATTGTAGTTTCAGTTCCAAGTATGGGGAACCCCCAAAAATTGTTTTATTTCTATTTTTGTGTGCAAATCTTAATGCGGTTCACAGAATACATCTACTTACCAAGTTTCAACAACATAGTTCTTATAGTTTCGGAAAAAAGTTACTGTGACATACGGACGGACAGACAGACATGACGAATCCATAAGGGTTTCGTTTTTTGCTATTTGGCTACAGAACCCTAAAAATGATTAGAATTGTTGGTGAAACTTATAAATCTTTAATTAAAAGTAGCTAGGAATCGAATCAAAGAAGGGCCAACACTTGTACCTATTCATAAACATCTATAAACCGTTCGTCTTTTGTTCTTCAACAATGTAAACAAAATTCTAAGTACAAAATAAATTAGTAATTAATTTTATCTGTCAGTTGCCAGAACTTGATTCCGATAACTGAATACAAAAGAGACTTTGTCGGTGGCTACCTACTGTAAAAGGTCTTATCGCTTCACAAGCGTGTTATCTTGGACAAACTTTTTTCTCTATTCCAACAAAAAAGCGGTATGCACTGATATGATCATAATTATGAGTCATTGAGTAAAGTTTTATGTGGGGCACGATGCGTTAGAATAATCATCATTATTCTTGGATGCGCTGGGGACGCCCCTAGCCAGATGGACAGACGACCTCAATATGGTGGCTGGGACAGACTGGATGCGGAAGGCGGATGACAGGGTGTTATAGCGCAGCATGGGAGAGGCATATGTGATATTTGAGCCAACATCTACAGACCTGTCTGAAAGAGAACTTTTGGGCGAAAGGTGTCGTATATCGACGTTTCCGAGGACGGTTACGTGACACCACGCAGCGAAACACGACGCCAACAACGTTACGTGTATAGTCATAGTTTTAAGGTTTTTTAATATGTATTAGTTTATTATTGTATAAGATTATTTTGTGTATTTTATCTATGGGCCTTAGTTGCCTGATAATAAAATGATTATTATTATATGTCCCGCAGTAGACTGCGATAAGCTGAGTTGATTGTTTGAACTGCTCTGTACAGACAACGCTTAGGCTTTATGTGACAAATCAAATTTATATTTAGAAGTTGTCTATGGAATTTACGTTCGAAGTGGTTGCTGGCGAAGAATACGCAAAAAGTAATTAAGAAATAATGCCCGCACATATTATAGGTTGTACTGTGAACTACAGCCGTGATAACAAGTGGCTTGAATCAACCATCGGGCAAATCCATCCGGCAATTAATTAATTAAAAATTATTCCACAAGTCATACATAATCCTACTAATATTATAAATGTGAAAGTTTGTGAAAATGTTTGGATGTTTGTTACTCAATCACGTGTAAACCTTTGAACAGATTTGGATGAAATTTGAAACACGGATATTTTATAACCTGGATTAACACATAGGATACTTTTTACCTCGGTAGTACGTTTCCGTGGAATAATTTCTGACCTCCATGTGGGTGAAGCCGCGGGCAAAAGCTAGAAAGTTTATATAGGTATTGTAGAGACTGTGTAGCTCTACCTTTAGCAGTAAATACAGGCTGGTTATAATAATTGCCGGTGTGTTCCATTCGAACGTTCAAGAATTTGTCAAATATTTTTTAATATGGTTTTCTTGTTTAGTAGGAGTGCTAGAACTAGCGTGATGGTGTAAAGTCGTGATTATATTTAATTCAAGTCAAATTTTTTCAATTATATCGCAACGCCCCCGTTCAAACCATTATATGTAGTATATAGCTTATGGCTAACACAGTCGACGAAGCAATAATTCACTTTGAAAATTATCATAATGCTTGAAAATCAGTTCACAGCCCACTTATCCTATCATCACCTATTCTTGCTAATCTAGCACTTTAGGACCGAATCGCCAATAAATAATACATAATGGTGTCTTAGCGGCTTTCGGCTTTGAATATTTGAAACCAAACAACGAATAAAATAAAAAACAAGAGATTTTTTACTAAAGGAGTGCTTGCAAGTGCGTCGTCGAGGACATGCCTTCTTGCGAGGACTTTAGAACACGTAAATGAAGATGGTGACCAATCAAAATCTAATGCAATAACATAACCTTCACATACACATCGGATAACATACAACCTATATGTTGAACAGAATCAGAAACGAGCAAATCAATTGTTGCAATCAGCGGCATGCGAAAGAAGAGATTGTCCCTGATGCGCTTGGGCACGCGATGTCAAGCTTCATTACATTCTTGATAACGAAGCCTGATAACTAAGGGCTGGTTACGTCACCTTACACATACCTAAGAGTGCACGAAGCTTCAACGTGTAAACATTCTTGTACCAAAAAGTGTCTAAACTACCGAATGTTATTTTTGGTCCTTTGCTTACCGAAAGAACATAAAAGTTATGAAAAAAAGCGAAAAATGAAATGATCAGTACAAATATCAATAAAATCCTATAACTCTGTTTGAGAAGCAGGACACTATTCTTATGAAAATGTTAAAAACATATAGGTAAGTTAGTACAAAAGTACATAATACTTTCACAGTCAGGAAAAGCAATCAAATACAAAGTTTATTCAAAACTTTCAAAATCAATTGCTTGAGTAAAACCAATATGCTTCGACTTCATATTTTTAAAAGTAATTTTCTTGAAGCCACAAAAAATCATATTGAATAAAAATCAGACTACAAATATACAAAATGATAAGTCAACGACTTCAGTGTCTGCGCTAAATAGCGTCCTAAATGCAACCCGTAAGATTCTTCGAAAAGCAGGCAAGCGCAAAAAAAATGTTGCTGTGCAAGTCTTTCATTTAAAATATACTTAAACGCCGCTCAGTGAAATCACTTCCTGTATTTACTCAAGCGTTTACTTTCAGTAAAAATATACTGACGAAAGGAAGGGTCGGAACTCGGAGTTGTAAGACAAACTGGAGCGATGCATGTAGGTCAGTCCATGTGGTCGCAGGTTAAATTATGCATATATCTGCAGCGGCTGTCGATAACTCGGTACTGGCCGGGATAAATTCAATGAACCCGTCTTTCAAGCAAAAGGGGCGATTTATATCAGGGAAAATGCTGCCAGTAAAATTAAAAAGGCTGTTTTAAAAATGTGTTTTCGGCCAGTATTATCTACAAAGTTTCATAGCAAAACCTTCCTTTGTCATAAAGTGGTTGAAAAAAGTTTTACTGTCGTAAATACACCTAAAGCACAACTTAAGATCCCATTTACCATAATTATGGCATTTCAAAACTTGATAAAGTGCACTAGACAAAGCACTTTTATCCAATCTGGTTTCATGACTTGCGTGAAATTAAAAGGAGCGAAGGACGTGCCTCTATTGTTCTATAAGAATTGCACGCTAAATCTTTTATGTATTTGGATGAGAATTCATAAGGCGAATATTAAAATACTCCATTATGCCCAATTTGGGAGTGGCCTCCGTCCGCTGCAGACTCTTATTGGTTAAGATGACGATGATATCCAACTAGACTATACAGGGTTATTGGTAAAACATTAACAACCTCTTAAGAGGTCATTGTACTCATCATTATGAACAACTTTTACTATGGGACAAAGCCTGAAATCGCGAAAACAAAATCAGCTGTTCCCTACATTTATGTTCGTATAACTCGTCAAAATGTATTCGTGTAACTCGTCAAAATGTATGGAACAGATGATTTTTTTCGCGATTTCAGGGTTGATCCCTTAGTAAAAGTTGTTCATAATGATGAGTACAATGACCTCTTAAGAGGTTGTTAATGTTTTACCAATAACCCTATACATATAAGGTGAGTATTTATTTCTGTAAATTAAAATAATATGTAAATCAATGAACTAGAATATAAATTTGAACCACACTACCGTTAAACTTGGCTATTGATGGTCTTGCAATTAATTCAAAGTCTTTAGCTAACCATCCGTCTATGCCCAAACTCAGCACAATCAAAAAGATAGATAGTCCTACTTTGCAGAATTCCTTCCCAGGCGTAATTTACGAGCTACCGGGATTCCGGAACTATTCGACAAGCGGAATTTTAAACAGGAATATCTCATCATCTGCCTCGCCTTCCCAACTATGTTGGGGTCGGCTTCCAGTCTAACCGGATGCAGCTGAATACCAGTATTTTACATGGAGCAACTGCCTATCTGACCTCCACAACCCAATTACTGGGTAATACGATACCCCTTGATAAGACTTGTTGTCAGACTTTCGGGCTTCTGAGTACCCGTAACGACTATCAAAGATCCACGAATGACAGCCGGGGACCAACGGCTTAGCGTGCTTTCCGAGGCACGGAGGGGGCACGGTATGTAAAGATGCTCACCCATCCACAGACCAACCGCGGCAAACGTAGCTTAACCTGATCTATTGACCTGTGCGGCTGTTATTATTTCGCCACAGGCCCGTCTAAACAGGAATAACTAAGGTAATAAAATTGTAGCGTTCCAACATTTATGTACGTAACACTATTGTAATGGAACGGGTTCTCTTTGTGAGATGTTTTGCAGTGGCGTGGTTTCAGTGTACGGAGCTCCACACTTTCAGTAGTTCCCTAGCTTTGTACTTTACTGTTATTTGAATGAAATAAACGTTTGTTAAAACTTAGGTAATGAGCAGGTACTGTTATTATGTGTGACATTTTCTGCTTTGACAAAAGTTTTTATCATATTAATTAACATATTATATTACTACGTTTTTACTCTATAAATAAATGACACTGAATTGGTAGCTTCAATTTTCCGTACGGTAAAAGTCAGAACTATCCAGTTCTGACTAATATCCATTATAAAATAACTTCACTAACGAGCTTAATTAAATAACTCTATTATGAGGTATGATACTCATTTCATATAAGTAACATTATATGTTTCTGTCTCATATGATACAGTTAAAGCTCTCTAGATTACCACAATAAATGTGACCTACCCTAGAAAATAAGACATTGTAGTCGCCGAGCTAAGACAGACGACGGAAATTAAAGTTTAGAGAACATTTCGCTCGTAATATCAACACAAAAACATAACATAATATCATGACTGTATTTCACGAAGGGTGAGGCAGAGGTGCACCCTTCGCCAGTTATTTTGAAGTCCCATTTAATTGGGGTGAACCTATTGCCATCAATTGGGCACAAATCCTGGCTCCGCGCTGCTACTGAGAAATTCCAAAGGGAAAAACTCAGTAACACTTTACCTGACTTGGGAATTGAGCCCTGGACCTCATGCTCAACAGCCGATCGATTCTGTAAAAATCTCACCGTGAAAAGTTAGGTGAAGTATTTGTTTTTGCTAGGAATTGACACTATTGACAGCTCACTCCACGCTCACTTCACCTAAGTTTTCACGGTGATATGGTTACAGAATCGTACTGCAATAGCGTTTGCAACCACTACACCAACGAAGCAGTCGTAATAACATCTTATCTTATTTTACCCTCTTTCGAAAACTTTCAATTTGAGGAAAAATTTTCTACTTATTTTTATGCGAAACTAACGTTGATATAACTCTTCTGGTGCATTTTTGGACTCCTATTACGGTACGAAAAATATTTCCTTGGGTGTCGTAAAAGTCGACTGAAATTTTTAGCCCGAGAATTGGCAGTAGTTTCTTAAAATGCGCTTAGATGTATTACTAGATTTACTAGCTTCTGCCCACGAATTCGTCCACGTGAAATTTCACCCTCCCCCCATTCACCCTCTTAGGGGTGGAATTTCGAAAAACCCTTTCTTAGTGGATACCTACTCTTCACAAAGAACACACCCTCCAAATTTTATGTCTCTCTAGGACCAGCGCGGCTTAGGCTGTGCGTTGATATATCAGTCAGTCAGGACTTTGAATTTTATATATGCATATGTATAGATTCATAAATGGCAGTCTTGATAGAATGACCCAGAATTTGGCTATGAGTTTGGCACCTTCAATAGCGTCCGTCAGTTCCTGTAACGTGCAGACAATATAACACGCTGGACACAAATTAAGTGTCCTATTGTTTGTGGAACACTCCACAAACAATGGGACACTTAATATAGTGGGCGGAGTCATCTGTGAACCTCCACCAGAGCAGGTTTTCCCTAGTAGCGATAATGGACCACCAAACTCATATAGCACTGCTTATGGTGTTCATTTTTCTGTTTGATTATGCAACTCACGTTAAAAGTTTAATCGTTTTTGTCTGATCTAACGCCGTATACAAAAAAATGTGAATAATCTAAATAAGGCCGTTCAATAACAACGGGTACGTGATTTTCTTCAACCTCATATTTGTACTACAATTAATAGAACTTTAGAACAAACAAAGCTATATTTGAATGACGCCATGATCCCAAAAGCCTAGACAGTAGTGCACCATTGTTTGTTACAAATGCAACCCAAAATAACCATAGACAACATACAGTTCATTAAAATTAAATGGATTGTAGGCAAGGAGCCCGAACAATCACTTGAAACACTTGAATCGTCTAGGTGGAGTGCCGCGTGGGATACGAACTTACTATTCCACGCATAAGTGGTTCAAGTATTCACTATTACTACAAATAGACAGTGACAGAAGAACCATAGATTTAATTGACAGGTTGTGACAGTGAGATCCAACTATACATAGCCTAATATGCATGATCAGCTTATAATGTTCCCAATGCTGGGATACAGGCCTCGTCTCTTCCGAGGGAGTGGGCTGTAATCTACCACGCGGGCCCAGTGCGGGTTGGTAATAGACGTCACATGTTTTTGAATTTTTAGTTCTAGGAAATGCCGGTTACCTCACGATGTTTTCCTTCACCGTTTTGAGAGCAATGGTGATGAAATTATTTACACAAAGTAAAGTGCCTGCGTGGGTTTGAACC
This sequence comes from Luperina testacea, assembly GCA_927399505.1. Taxonomy (NCBI): domain Eukaryota; kingdom Metazoa; phylum Arthropoda; class Insecta; order Lepidoptera; family Noctuidae; genus Luperina; species Luperina testacea. The sequence goes on along the minus strand of OV656768.1, from coordinate 5,684,450 downwards.
CGGGATTTACCCAAAGTTGGGGCGGTTACCACTGGGCCACCACTGTTCTCTAACTAATGTTTAGTTGTGCCTGTTATGAATGACCGATACTTCGAAAATCCTACTGCAAGTGCGAAATAACTGTCTGCAAAGAGATCAAAGTCAAACCACAGAACAGATAAAAAGTCAAACCATCGCTGTGATTCATCTTCTTCTATTAAAAATCTCGTGTCACAGTATTTGTTATCGAACTCCTCCGAAACGGCTTGACCGATTTTTATGAAATTTTTTGTGTATATTTGGTAGGTCGTAGGCCATTTTTTTTTGCAAAACCACATTGCGGTGTCAGCTAGTATAGATATTATATATTTTTAATTTTTATTTTATATATTTTTAATTATTATAAAAAGAACCAGATTCTTAATCACTCACAATCTAGCCTTATGACGAATAAGAAATTTTAATGGAACTTAATTTCATAAGTGATGATTATTTTAAAACTTAGAATAGTGTTGACAGTACTTTACACAAGTCCGTTCCAGTTTCTTAGAGATTCATAAATGGTTCAACCTGTTAACTTACAGCAACGAATTAGTTCTAGAACATTCTAATGTGGTTTGATAAAAAAAGCTTTAAACAAAACAAATGACAGCCAAGCTTACAATCGTCTAATGACCGAGCATTAGAGGATTGTAAGCTTGGCTGTCATCCTATAAACGAAAAACGAATCGTTTTTCTTACGAATGCAAATGGTAGGATTTTTTATTGCCAAACTGGCCAAACTGATTCATAAGCTAATTTTACCTGCAAGTTGATGGCTGCTTTCTTGAGGGGCTTGTGGTAAGCAGTAACAGCCGCACGGGTCGATCGAACAGGTTAAGCTACGCTGGCCGCGGTTGGTCCATGGATGGGTGACCGTCTTCACATACCAAGACCTCTACGTGCCTCGGAAAGCACGTTAAGCCGTTGGTCCCGGTTGTCATTCGCGGATCTTTGACAGCCGCTACGGGTCGTCAGTAGCCCGAAAGTCTGATATAGCCAGTCTTACCAAGGGGTATCGTATTACCCAGTAACTGGGCTGTGGAGGTCAGATAGGCAGTTAGTTGCTCAATGTAAAATACTGGTATTCAGCTGCATCCAGTTAGACTGGAAACCGATCCCAACACAGATGGAAAAAGGCTAGGCAGATGATGAGCTGATAGCTACTTCCATATTGGAGGGTCTACTATGCAAAGCTATGAGGTATCTGCTTCATTATTGGTAAAAACATAAAAAAGAGTCTTAAATTTAACCAATAATGGTCGATACATTATAGGAATCGACAATAAGTAACAGTGTTACATACTAATCCTTCTGACTCTCTCCATTTTACCTATTACTAACCTCGACTAACAACAAATACTCCTAGAAATGTATTACGTGTGTGAAAGGAACGCTTACATTCACCCTGCTTTCCGCATTGTTACTTTGACATCTTATTTCCTAGTTCTTTTCTTTGAAAACGACAAGAAAATAAAACTTAGAAGGAAATGTGACGGAAATCGCGTTCTAGAACCTACTATTATGCGAAAGATATTACCGCGGTTTATTTGACGATGTAGTATGAGCTTTCTGTGGAAGAAAGTTTAGAGTTTTTAGAACTAAAGGACCAGTAAATTTGGACCAATTGAAGACCCATTCCGGTAACTAAAAATGTTCAAAATTTAGTGGCAATCTCATCTCAGCGACAATCATCAAAAGCTTGACAATAAAAAAGTAATTTAAAAAAAATTAATCGACTTCAAAAACAAATTAGCTCAAAATTATGAAATAACTTTAATTTCGGAAGTCGGTGTCTTGGGATCTGTATTTTAGTTTTTTGCCACTGACTTCCGAAATTAAAGTTATTTCATAATTTTCAGTTAATTTCTTTTGAAGTCAATAATTTTTTTTAAAAATTACTTTTTTATTTCGTAATTTTTAGTTTTATGTAAAAACTGGAATATTTGTTTGTAATAAGTAGGTACTTAATAGTTTTGTTGTAAATATTGCACAAGAATTTGACCAAGGTTTTGAGATTTTTTCCCTTTGACACTACACCCGTAGCTCGTATAAATAAGCCAGGCCGTCACACTTTACACGTATTAGTCCATATCTTGAAAATTACTGAATCGATTTTGATGAAAAAAAAAGTAAATGAAAGCCAACAAAAAAATGGTCACGATCTGAATAATAGTTGCGGAGAAATGCGTGGACAAACATCCATACCTAGATCTATAAAATTTTGTATAAATATTTGTTTGGAAGTCCTAATAGATTGTCATATGTGAATATAATGCAGTTTCAATAATATTACATACATACCTACGTGTCGAATTGATGACCTCCTTTTTTTTGATGTCGGTAATAAAAATTAATGAAAATTAGAGATAATTTTGACAGATTGAGAGTGAGACCAGACTGTGAACGTTCTCAAAATTACATGCTGCCCCCCCCCCCCCCCTCCCTCTACCTTCTGCTGTTACGATTGCCCCCTGTTATGAAGGCCATGTTAAAAAATATATTGAACCTTTTTCGTCTTATTCACTACAGAAATCAGAAGAAAAGAATGAGTTTTCACAAATCGCGTGGTGTTTATAAAAGCCGCCCGATTTAATAGAACATCCACAATCCGTATTTACTTGTTACCACAATAATTTAATTTAATTTCACAAATTGTACGATGGGCCGTACGTCAGTGGTAACAAAATCAATAAAAGCTGACATCTTATTATCATACTTAATCAGCGTATAATGTGCCCACTGCTGGGACACAGGCCTCCTCTCTTCGACAGGGAGTGGGCTATAATCTACCACGCGGGCCCAGTGAGAAATCTGTCAAAAATATCTAGGTTATAAGTGCACGAGTTACGAGTTTACGACTGCGTATCACCGTAACAATAACAATAATATCATTGAAATGGAAGCATGTAGCATTGCTGATTTAATTTTATCCTATCCGCAAAGCTACGAGTACTTATTTTAATCACAGTTTCCTGTAATAAATGATAAATGATTTTATTTCTGTAAATGACCCACATCGTCTTCACATTCACAATAATTAAAATAATGTAATACTTTAAAAAGTAAGCAAAAGTCAGTTTAAAAAAAAAAAATAATAAAAAAAAAAACATCAAAAACACTCAAAATGCAGAAATTGGAAGCAGCTCAATCCCAATATTTGTATATTACGCTATCAATAATAGTTGTCAGACATATTGGAAGCTAACCGTAGGTGGATAGTCAGCGCGAAGGTCAAAGGATATCCGTTCAAAAGTTGTATTTAAATCACCTGTTTAAAAACCTGCTTAGATTGCACTTTAGAGACATTTATTATGTAGGTATTACTAGCTTCTGCCCGCGACTTCGTCCGCTTGAAACGGCCCCCGACTCATCGCGTCGCATCGCATCCCATCGCTCGTTAGTGATACTACTGCCACTACTTCGTTTTCGCTTACTGTGTCTGACTTTTATCCTTTCGCTCGGCTCCTAAGAGTCGTAACGTGATGTTAAACAGCCTTTAGCCTTCCTCAAGAATTGGGTTATCAGATGCAAAAAGATTTTTTCAAATCCGACTGGTAGTTCCAGAGATCCTCCCCCCCATACAAACATACAATCAAATTTGACCTCTTTATAATATTAGTATAGAAGTATTGATGTAAAGCAAACGCCCTTGTCTACAATACAGTAGTTTAATACTACGAGCTCGCAAAACAGTCGTCGTTTTGAAGTTTTATTTTTGTTAAGCTGATTGCAATAGCAGCGTTTGAAAACGCCTTCTTTGTTTAAACAAAAGGTATGTTTTGATTCCTGCACTGCACGTTTCCCGATAGTACACAATTCACAAGACTGTATGTGCCCGCGACTTCGTTCGCGTGCATGTCGCAAAACAAATTGCATTTTATGGGTTTTCATTTTTCCCGGAAGCCTAATTATTTTTCTAAATTAAACGTAAAAGGCCCAAGTTACTCCTTATAACATTAGCTATAAGCCTGTGAAAGTCCCGTCAAAATCGGTGCAGTCGTTTCGGAGATTAGCCGGAACAAACAGCCTAGACAAACATTTTTTTTTATATATATATATATATGTGTGGTACATAATAATATAGTTTCATATGCAAGTACATATAATAGTAAAAAGCTCTTAGTTTGGCATTACAAACAGACACTGTCATTTTATTTATTTGCATTGATGTATAGATATAGGTGTGTAGATTAGGTATCAAACAGACAATTAAATTTTATTTATTTGTATAAATGTATGGATTGTGTTTATAGTCGGATCAAAGTGTGACGTTCACTAGTTATATCCAGCATTATGCTAGTGGTCCTAAGAGATGGGTGAGATAATATCAACATGGGCAGCCGCATCTGCTTCAGTACTACTAATAACATTATGCTGCGGTCAGCAATCCAATCAACCCGGGGGATTATGCCAATGTCTCTCCAGGATCGTTTGCTCTAGCTGTCTACTCGAGGCTTTAGTACAAAGTAATGTATATTGAGATGATATGTACGCTGGCAATCATAAGCTTCGTGTACCTCAAAAATGTAAATTGCTTTCATTTTGTTGTTGATAAAAATAAAACAATCTGTCAACTAAAGAATAAGAAGTACCTATGTACGCATGATTTTATGTAAATTCTTCTATTTTTTTATTAAGTAGGTATTTGATGTATTTTATTTTCTCTTTTACTCTTACACACGCTGTCTACATCTCTTTATTTACTTTTCTATTGGAGGTATGCTGGAAGAGATTTCTTTAGAAAAGAAGTGCCTTTGTATTTATTTATTTAACCATTTATGTACCTATTTTTCTGTTTTTCTTTATTTTTCTGTTTATTTAGGTGTGCACCTACATAAATGGATAAACAAATAAATAAATAATAAAGAAGATTCGGAAAAGTCTCAGAAAATATTTTAATAATACCTACTATCAAATAATATAAGCAATTACTTAATTTATAAAACTAAAATCGCCAACTCGCCATGAACAAGCGAGATTATCCTCTGAGAGAGGCCCTTACAAGCAGTTGGACAATAATAAACTGGTATTATAATATTTTAATTCCACCAAATGCGGAAGCGGTTCATCAAAGTTTGACCTACCTAATAAAGACAAAGATTTAGTTCCAAATAAAAATGGACATTTGTTTGGGCTAATTACTTGTGTATCAAGGAAGGCTATCAAAGAAGACGGTGATGAGAGCTTTACCTAATTACTTCCTTGCCTGACAACTGGCCATTGATGTTGAAAAGTAGGTAATAAACCTAATTCGGTTATTCCATCTTCCAATCCATTATGGGAAATGAGCATATGAATGGAGCATTCATTTTCGAAAGAACTTACCCCAATTAATCTATTGTAGTATATTATTTCGTTTCCTGTTAGAATTTTTATGGGAGTTTTGTATATCCATAACTAGGACACCGCAACAATATTTCGCTGTAACAACATTCAGAATTTTGAACTAGCTTCGGAAACATTTTCGAAAAAGTACGTCCCTAAACCTTTCGAAGCTTTCATACCTGTCCAGAATAACGACGAAACCTGATGTTTTTTATTCATGTTCGTGAGAAGTCTGTCTGTTGCAATCAAATTCTGAATCCACTCCAAAATTTCCGCGCACAGAAATTTTCCGGAATGCAGTGTTACATATAGAACATGTTTGCTAATGCCATGCGAATTCACGTAGCAACAATTTCTGCTTCATTTCCAATAAATTCCGGAGGTTTAATAGCAGCGAGTATGTGTGTGCGACATAATATGCCACATGCTCATAAAAAGGCCACATGATGGTCATGGATGGTCATGACACTGTCATAGTAATAGTACATTACATGACAGAGTAATACTATAGGGATAACCGTATAGTAAGGTTAGTTAGGTGTGGAAAAGGTTTTTACCACGAGGGGTAAAAACTCTATTATGCGGTGATGGCGTTTGACAAAAACTACGATGTTGAATATATACATCTATTTTATACTTATGTAGTGATGAGTTTGCATTTTTTGAGTGAAATAAAGAGATTGTGTCGCTTATTAGAAAATAATAAAACAAAAAAAAACGCCTATTAAAAGTTTTATTGTACCAGTAATTTGTGTGTAAAAACCGTCAACAATCATTAGACATCGACACCCAAAATAGAGAAATAAAGTAGGGATTTTATTTCTCTACTTTGTTCTTTTTTGGGTTTAATTAATTATTTGTAGTAGTTAGGGAACTACTACAAATAAATTCAACTGTAAATTAGATTAAGTGTGGCGAGAAAAAATTGTTAAAATAAATCTCCTTTCGCATCGTGGCGGACATTTTTTAATTAAAATTCTGCTCCCGCGATGCACTGAATGGTTCCATTTTAAATTAATTTCTTTCACCATCTTATCGCTGGCCTGACACCCGCTCACCCGCTCTTTGCATTAGTTAAATGAATGAACGAACTGTTTACTTCTCCTTCACGTAATCAAGAGATCTTTCATCACGTAAGTGTCTCGTAAACTGCTTGAATGAGTACTTAGAGGCGCAAAATCTTGTTTAATAAACGAATTAATTATTACGCGTTATTTTTTCATGCCTTTGTTTTTATGCTGGCCATTCATTTAAAAACCTGAAACCAGGTAAAATGCAAATAAAAATGAGACCGCGAGGAAGTAGAAAATTCTTGGGCTATTTTATCAAGTTGAACCGCAAATTCTTTCATTTTCCCTAGGCAATAATAAAAAGAAAATCTTTATTTCTAACACAATGAACCTATTTTACATTTAACAATAAAATAAAATAAAAATTATATACAACTATATAATAAAAAAAAAGTAAAAGAAAAAGGCAGGAGCTCATTGGGCATCAAAAAATTCGTCCGCAACGCTGTCAATGGGATAAGTGCCCAAAAGGCTGGCAGCATTATCACGTTGGATGGCAATGCTTATTCTTTGGGCTAAAAATAGGCCAGCCCTCTGGTTATGCACGCGTAGAGTCAACCAACCGCTTGGCGATGTCCCGAAACGTTCGATGACCACTCGAACTTCAACCCCAAATGGCTCAAACATACCTATACTCGTAGCTCCCAATAAGGTTGTTATATTTGCGCCGTTTGAGGTTTCCTGCTTCTGCAGTAAGATGGGATGGTGTGAGGGTGTCGACACAGGTAGCATCCCACACCAAAGGCCTATCCAACTTCCAAGGCATTATGGTCATTCCATCTGGCCTCTTCCCATCGTCGTGCGCCAAGCCATTGGGTTCTAAAACAGCTGGCACCCCGGCGGTGACATAAGAGCCCGACGTATGATGTCGTTAATGCTGGCGTGCCGTGCCATTCGAATAGCGCTCTTGCTGCAGGATCGGCCATGGTGTCCGAGCTAGTCGACTGCTTCACCGCATTGACGGCGATGTGGAGCTCCTCAAGGAGCGCCCAGACACAAACGTGTAGCGAGCCGGAATGTGGTGTCACCCAGCATAGTGCCTATATTGGGTGACGGTAGCTCCTGAAGCCAAAGGCCCGACTTCCATTCACCAAAAATAATAATGAGACAAACTTAATCTTTCCAACTGAATTAATTATTCAAAGTACCTACCAACTTCTAGACACTCCTGAATTTGGTAGATATCTTCTTCGTCGTTTTCCAACATTGTTACTTTCAGCATTTAAACTATTAAATTATGTTGTTTGACTTTTACTAACGTACACATACATAAAATCACGCCAACCTTCCATGAGGGTAGGCAGAAACTCCAGAACGCACTTGCAACGATCCTAACATACCTACTCATTTTGCTTCGATTACATTCATAGATGCACTCCGCAGGTTGCGAGTACTACACAGCTGACCTTTCCGAATAAAATCACCAATAAAGTCACAATACGTCCTTCTAGGGCACCCCTATGCTCCCAGTTTCCATTCACATAGCTCTGCCCCCGATAGGAAAAAAGACGCATCTAACAGTTTTTCCAGATTTGAGTTATGTATATTGCCGAAATCAGAAAAAAAACGCGCATCTGCCTGTATTTTTTATATTTCTCTAACTTCCTCCAGTGCGGTTTTAGCACAACAAAATAGGGCGCTTCTGTTCATTTTTTACACCCGATTGAAGATGAAAAGACGAATTTATGTGAAACTTAATTAAAAAGTCGCATTTATGTAGATAATGTCATTATACTTTATAGTTTTTTTTTAGTTCAGTAATATAAAAGGCGCATATTTGTCCCTATTTCTAAAAGGAAGTTAATAAGACGCAAATAGGTATTTGCGACTAACGCGCTAAAAAAAAAACTGTTTTTACATTAAGAAAAAAAGACCACATCTGACCACTTGCGCCCTATTTACTTCGTAAAATTGTTTTAGCATAGGCGCATTTGCCATAATCGTCTTAATTACTTTACGTTGAATAAAAAATTGTGTTTTATTTACAAATAATAAATTAGGCTATGACTTATATGATAACCACGAACCTACTGTACTATTTCTGATATACTACCTTAGATAAAAGGATTATTAAATATTTTATAAACATTTTACCTAAGCCAAGGGCTATCTACATACTTTCTAATTCTTAAGAAAAAAGGCGGAAATACCTATATGCGCCCATTTATGTTAAAATCATTTATTAGATAGATAAACTAAATACTTAGAAAAAAAGTACAGCCAAAAGCGTTTGAAATTTAAAGGACGCATCTAGCCGTTTACGTCTATTCAATTAAGTATGATTTTCCTTAATTTTTTATGCTAAGATGAAACTGTTTTTTCATTATTTTTATTATAATAATTTAATAAATTCATATTATTATTAAACCAGGTTAAAGCCTATTATTAGAGGGTATTATTTTCAACTTTAAGTATGTAAAATATTAATTTACTCGAAGACAGCATACGATTTCCCGTTTTATTCATTAAAACATTTATTTCTCCGGTTTTACTTTTTGTTAGATACGTCTTTTTAACTATCGGGGGCAGTATAGATTAGCTGTTAGTTGGTGACTAATACGCCTCGATAATCTGCCTAGTAAATGATACTTTTTGTTAGTCGCCTTTTTAATTTAGGGTTGTGGCTAAGTGATAACAGCCGCTCGGATCGATCGATCAGGTTAAAAGTACTTTGTGAGTCTGAAGTAGGGATGTTACGGAGCTTCGGTTCCGATTCCGAAAAGTCGGAACTTCCGATTAATTTTACACCTCCGATTCCGATTTCGGTTCCGACAATTTTGAATCGGAGTTAGACCGGAGTTCGAAACGCAGCGATACACGTGACTAGAGCGCCTACAAACAAGTTTTCACGTGTCGCCAGGGTAATGTTTTTTTATTTTATACACGCTCGCGCTCGAAGTCTCAGTTTATTGTTTTGTTTGTGGATGTTAGAAGAAAGTAGAAGAAAGATGTTTTAAGGAAAGGCCCCTTAACACATCTTTCTTCTACTTCCACCCCGGTTCCGGCTCCGATTCCGGTTCCGATTCCGGATCCGACTCCGGTTCCGATTCCGATGAATCAAATTTAAAACCTCCGATTCCGGTTCCGGTTCCGGTAAAACGACTTCCGTAACATCTCTAGTCTGAAGTACTTAAGCCTTTTATATAAAAATGGTATAAGTGTTTTATGTACTCGTAGTTTTAAACGACTACTTGAGATTAAATTGGAGGGAACTAAATTAAAAGGGTTGTGGCTAAGTAATAACAGCCGCACGGGTCGATTGATCAGGTTAAGCTATGCTTAACGCGGTTGGTCCGTGGATGGGAGACCATCTTTACAAATCAAGACCACTCCGTGACTCGGAAAGCACGCTAAGCCGTTGGTCCCAGCCGTCAATCGTGGATCTTTGGCAGTCAGTACGGGTCGACAGAAGCCCGAAAGTCTGACAACCAGACTTACCAAGGGGTATTGTATTACCCAGTAACTGGGTTGTGGAGGTCAGATAGGCAGTCGCTTCATAATACTGGTATTCAGCTGAATCCGGTTAGACTGGAAGCCGACCCCAACATCGTTGGGAAAAGGCTAGGCAGATGATGATTTAACAATACTTAAGTTTTTTTTTTCGACTTATTAGAATGGTGTAGCAGTAGACCTTCAGATGAAATGTCCAAATTCGGCAGTACCTTCGCAAGTGCATTACTAGAAATGGGATAACCTAGACACATTTACATTTTAATTCAACAATAATACCTACTATATTCCAAGGCTGTTTAAGTTAGCGTTACAGTTGGAAACACTAGGAAGTTCAGAAATGTAAATTGGATACCTGTGAAGCTTTGCTTTTGAATGTAAAAGTTAGGCCTCAAAGGTGTGCTTGGAGCGGTAATTTAATATGCCTTAGGCCTACTGTCCACACAGTCGTCTTTTGTAGGATGCATGTAACCTACAAATGAAGATAGGCGTATTTTGCAAATTTGTTATGTCCACGCTGCTTCATGCAATAGTCAGTCACGCTACAAAACGTCTCAGTTTTCTTTCAACTAGCATCAAGAAAGCACGTCTTTTGTCGTAAAAATGTCAAGTGATGATGATGAAGTAATTACTGCCGCGCGCGTGCACCGCATGACGAACGCAACACGAGCGGCTGACGCGACGTTGCCGCTTCGTGGACACAGATTTCATTGTTTCTACGCAAGATGCAAGCATTCGTCTTGCAATCGTCAATTGATGAAAGCGTGCGTATGACGTGCGGTTACGTGGACAATGGGCCTTATTCATCTTCAGTCTAGCGTTTTCAAAATCAAGATTTATATTATAGCGGAGTCTACGCCATGTGGGCTGCGGCTAAAATTGTTTTACTGCCAGCAGCAGTCTTAAAAAAAAACCGGTCAAGTCCGAGACGGATTCGCGCACCGAGGGTTCCGTAGAAATTTGTAGGTATGTAAATAGGGTAAATAATTATCACGGGATTTTTTTGTAATGTCACTACAAATTTACGGTTTTTGGATTTTTTCCTTTACTTGTGTTACATGACATTGCTGCTTGCCGAATTCCGGAATATAAACGCCCGTATATTTTAATTGCGTTGACATATAAGTTTGATTTTCACTGCTTCAAGGGATTGCAGCCCTGAGTATCTTATATTCATTTCAACTTGATAACTCCAAGCGTTCCTGAGAAAAAATGTCTTGACAGACGGACAGACAGACGGACAACGAAGTTATCTTAAAAGGGTTCCGTTTTTCCTTTTGAGGTACGGAACCCTTAAAAATCATCTATACTTCAATAATATTATTATTATGAGAAAGTATCTCGGTCTGTCTATCTGTTTGTTACGTTTTCACGCGTAAACCACTGAACCGATTGTTATAAAATTTTACAGATAGGTAGGTACCTAACCTGGGACCTGGAGAAGAACATAGTGTAAGATTTATGATTTTTAATAGCAATTAATAAAACATTTAAAATAAAAAATATAAAATTAAATAAACCAAATAACGGTACATAAAATATTATGTATAATCGATTTGAGGAATCGTTAGAATCGATATGATGAGTTGACAACACTCGGCGAGCGCGGGAATTTTTTATCTGTATTATCTTGGCGGTAACATTGGTTGTATTGTATAAACAAATAATTGTAAAACATAGTGACCTGAGTCCAACAATACAGTCTACAATAGGCTACTTTTCATCTAGTATGAGAAGTACCTCAAAAAATAACAAAATAGGTACCTAAACACAGACAGGGGCAGACGAAGACGCGCGCAACAGATATTTGAAAAAAAAAATGTAAGTAGGTAGGTACCTACTATCTGTACCTAAATTATGGCAAGTGAATACTTTATTCAGTCGTGTCTTTATGAACCCACCTTTATACTTAGTAGGTAATTTTTGACTCTCTGAAACTTACTTTTACTGGCTTTTCTCCGATCTTTCAAGCTTTGCATGGTACCAGATAGAACCATTTCGGTTCCTATTTGTTTCGGTAAGTAATCATAAGGCCTGTTTAATGACCTCCGAGCTCCGGTTAACTTATCTGGGAGATAATTTCACAAATTCCTTTCTGTTTGTTAGTTTGTTCCAAGATAGTGCATAATCCTGACACAAAACTTTGCCATCAGATAATTCTTGAAATTAATTAAGTAAATGATTTACCTAAGTAAGTATATTTACTAGCTAAAAGCAGAGCTTTGTGAGGGCTCGCGTCGTTTTTCTGCGTGGTAATAATCTTTAAGGCAGTTTTTTTTAATATTTTTTTTCGTAATTTAAATTATTATTTTTTTTACTGATAACACATCTACATATAAATAGAAATTATTATGTTAAAGCACAAATCAATAGGCGTAATAGTTTTTCCGTAAAGTGTACCACAAAATGCTCAGGTTGTGGGATATAGCAGGGCTCGCTTCGCTCGCCCTGATAACCTACCTACCCCATTTCTGAAAATACAAAATCAATCAAATCAATCAAGTTACAAGAATCCTGCAAACTAATTAGCGAGTTCCGAAACAACTAGGTAAGTATTATTTTTCAGGCTAAGTAGTTTTCTTAATTTTCCCAGGAAACTCTCCACTCTAAAGGCAACAACAAAGGCTTGCACAATGCAGAAATTACAAACACTTGAAAGATTTTATAGCGTACCTAGTAGGTAACTACACTTTACAATTTTATTTCTAACTATTATAGTTGCGACCCGCGGTTTCACTCTCATAAATCTCGATCTCGTGGGAATATCGGGATAAAAAGTTATCCTAATGCCCTAATTAATGGTCTAGCTATGTGCCAAAATTTCATCCAAATCCATTTAGCCGTTTCAGCGTGAAAGCATAACAAAAAAACATATAAATTATCATAATATATTTTCTCTTTATAATATTAGTTAAGATTAGCTTCTGCTCGCGACTTCGTCCGCTTGAAATTTCTTGTTTTAACATAAAAATGTTTTATGAAAATCGACAATACAATAGCTTTCCATTAGTGAAAGAATTTTCCAAATCGAATCAGTATTTAGGTAGGTAGGTAACTAGGGAGGTATCTAAAGTGATTTTGTTCACACTTTGTGTTACCAACTATTCAGAATTGTCGTGTTTAGGTATTAGGATATTATGGGTGTAAAAATTAAGATAGAAGTGTGAAACCATACTGTTTTATCGATGTCAAGAACACATTGTGTAACGAAATTTTCTGTTTACTAATAAGCCCTTAATAGGAAACGCATACATTTTTTTAAAGCTGCTAAATAGGTTTTATGCAATATTGCTAGACTCAATTTTGTGACACTTTTGTTGATATAATTTAAAAACAATACTTAATCATTTTTTTTTTATTGCTGAATGGGCCTGCCTGCTCTTGACCTCGAACACGTCTGATGGAAAGCGATGGATGAGGTCTATGATGGAACGAACGAGCGTGCCCAGAAGATGCCTTCACTCTTACTTTAAAGGCGGAACACAGATGGCCGGGGCAGAGAGTTCCACACTTTGGCTGTGCGCATAATATAACTTGTGGATTTTGCTTATACATTTTGTATAAGTTCATTGCGTGTGTTAAGTAACTATTATTTAAACTTGAATTTTAATGGAGCATCGGCGTAAGTAGATTACTGTTAGTAATAGGAAAGATTAATTCTTTCCTAAGAAAAAAAGTTCGCGAAATTATATAATCTCTACAACTAAATAATTTTAGGTAAGAATAGAGTAGATAATTGTATGAGGTTCCATTAAAATAGATGGATAAACTTTTAGAAATCATTCAGACCACCAAAATAAGGAAGATGGTAAAAAAATATATAACAAAAACGCATAGATACTTAGAAGAAAACTAATCAGCTAACGAAAATACACTAATGTGCCGGGAATTTATTATTTTAGGTCAAAATAAAATCACTTTAATCAGTGTTTTTTTGCTTGGATATTATCTTCGGTTAGACGAACTGAGCGCTGTGTTAAAATTTGTCCATCTATTTTAATGGGACCCTGCATATAACTTCACTGAGGGCTATGTCGATTCAGTAGGTAAGGTAGTTAGGTACTAGGTAGTAACTTTAAGTCTTGGGTAGAAATAAAAATGGATTTGTAGAAATGTAGAGTCCTTCCTAAAAATACAGGAACGGAATATTTTAGTTCCTTTACAGGAATAATTTCCTAGTCAAATAAAAATATGGATTTTCTCAAGATGTCGATACAAACAGCAATATTTATCTCAAAAACACCTGAAATTAGTCAGGTTAATTTATTTCACGAAAAAGTTTTATTTTATTTTTCCGGGACCTGTTCTCGAAAATAGGACTAGAACGATATCTTATATACATCAATATTTTCTTCTTTCCGTTAAGTAAGACCTGTAAAGTTGTATATATATATTATGAATGAATGGGAAAAGATACTTACAATATCAAAGATAAATCCTTCGGACTTCTTTCGCACTTCTTTATTTTTCACATCAATCCACTTTCTAGATAATTTATAGTCATTTCATTATTAAAAATAAATGAATGGCACCTAAATGGTGTTTATGTTTTTTTTCTAGCACCCTATAGTCCAAGACCACCTGTTCAACAATTCAACTTTCGATCTTGCAAGAGGAGATCCGGCGACACACAAGCAGCGTCTAGCCGGCGTTTTTCAAATGCCGCTACAAACATTCCCGCGATATCCATTTTCCCGCCAAATTAATGGTTTTTACACCTCCGAATTCAGAAGGCATACTTGGTAGCATAAATTAATAGTTCAAACTGGCTTTTTCATTTATCCGAATTATAACAGTTTCATTCATACTTCAGTATAACCCAGTCAAAATCAGGAGAAAGATCCCTTCTAGGTTAATACTGCAAGGAAGTTATAATTTTGATTTTCGTCACATAATATAGCGCTTTCAGCGACATCTAGCGAAGTAGTAATATATTTTGTGGCATAGTTCACAGTGACATCTATGGATACATGTAAGCATTTAAATGTTTTTTTAATGCATTTGAGGGATAGTAATGAAAAATTTATTGAAGGAAAGTTCTATGTTTAGGAATAGCATTACGTGAGATAAAAATATTATTTTATGTTGATTTTATGCAATGTGTTTTTAATATTATCATTTTTGTTTAAAGGCAACATTCACCATTCTAATTTCAAATAGCGATTTGTCATTGGTCAAATGGTGACTATTGCGCTGTCATTTTGACGGATACAGAAATTGACAAAATTGTTTTTTTTAACTTTCGTAAAGGGATTCTTCATTCTTCTTTTTCGTCACAGAGCATTGTTTTTCGTCAAATTGGGAATTCAGACGAAATATTTGAACAGTAAAAAAAAATTAAAGGTACCCTACACAATTATTAGTTTAGCACAAGTCCTAACTGTTCTAAAATCCATGATGTTTCGACCTGCTTGCACAATCGGCCAAAGGATTTCATTCGAGAGGAAAACCAAAGAATTTATCAGGAACAAAGTGGTTCGACCCGCTTCTATCTTGAACCCGGCAGAAAAAATTAAACTTTACAACAAAGAGAATAAGGAACTGTTTGGGCCTTTGCTCGAGACGAATAAACAGAAGAAACAGCGTGCACAGAAGGCGGGTGAGTGTTAATTTGTTTGTAAGGTTTCAGCAACCTTGCTACTGAGCGGATTTACTACTTTCTAAACGGCAGGCAGCTGTATGAGGAAGCCTCTAGTGCCTCACTAGTGCACAATCTGATCCCATTGTGGCGGTAGTAACTGTCGTGTTTACAATCTCGTGTTGACTTTCGATCTCAACTCTCTGCGTACCTACGTACTACGTATCATAATAGCGTCCGCGTAGCATACATTGCCAATTAACATCATATGACATTTCAGTTTTGGCGCCGCGAGATACACACGCGCACGCATAACGCCGCTTTTATCTGTGTGTTACAGCTAAAAATAGTCCTTCACATCAAAACAACAACGCAACTGCTTCAAACGAAAATACATTGAAGTTCTTGGAAAGTACAGAGAGAAATGGTAATAGACAGAGTCAGACGTTGACTGGCTATGTGAAGTATAACCCTGTGCTAGCTGTGAATGTATTAAAGAACAAAATGTGGCAGAATACGAGGCATTGTGTGAATTTCGTAGGTGTTGTCTTGAATAATACGGTGAGAGGTGTAGCTACATCTGCATCATGTAATGCAGCCCGTAGCTCTCCCGCACAGCCGGGGTATGCCAGTGAAGACAAGATCCTTCAAATTAAGCAGCATAAGAATGACTTTGCGCAGCAGTATCCTTCTGTAACCCTGATCTTGAACAAAACTATGACCGATGAGTCTAAAGCTGTGTTAGAGAAATGGAAACAAGAGAGGATCGCTGAAATCGGAGAAGAAGAGTTTAATAAATTCTATGCAGGTATGTGTGACCCCATTTTCTTACATGTAGTAGTTTAATTCTATGTAGTATGTTCAGGACACAACCAAGCACAGGACCGGTTGAAATGGCGGTGATAGGGGCCTATGTCCAGCAGTGGATTTCTTTTGGCTGAAATGATGATGATGAGTATGTTTACATCACCAGTATCTCATCGTTATCATTTATTTAATCTTTTCGCACAAAAAGGTACAAAGGCGGACATAATATTGCCTTAGGCGTTCTCTACTAGTCAACCAAGGGTGGTGAAGAGATTGGATGGCAGGTGCTTTGATAGGAAAAATGATAAAAAAAAACATCATTATTATCATCTGCCTAACCTTTTCCCAACTAAGTTGGGGTCGGCTTCCGGTCTTACCAGATGCAGCTGAATACCAGTATTTTAGATGAAGCAACTGCCTATCTGACCTCCACAACCCAGTTACTGGGTTATAATATGATCACCCGTATCTATTTCAATTAAGGTTGCGTACAATATGGTTGATATAGGCATGACTACACAGGATACCTTATAAATCATTTTAAAAGCAGTAAAAAACAATATTTATGACTAGTTTCCAAAGAAGAATGATTCAATAATACAGGCCTGAAACAAAGCATGATTAGGTGCGCACATTTCAAGAATACATAGAAATGACAACATAAATTCTGATTATTTATTACAGGTGGGATCAAAATGTATCCCACAATATTGAACTTCAAACTTTAATCTCAGTTTTGAGTACTTTGGCTCTTGTAGGTGTGGCAAGTAAATCCAACACTCTTGAGGAGAGTCAGCACTCAGCAACATGACTCTTCCTCCTTATGACTTTTTCTATAGGTTTCTTAGTTTCTATACCTATTAATAAATAATAATAAAGCTGAAAAGATTGTTTGAACACATACCAGTGCTTAGCATTTGATAGCCCAATTCTTGAGAAAGGCTATTTAACATGAAGTGAGGAGGCAATTAAAAACAAAAAAAAATCAGTAAAAAAAACGCTGCAGGCGATACGATGCGACCGGGAGGGTCAGGGAACAAGAAATTTAACACGTACAAAATCGCGGGCAGAGGCTCGTAATTGATAAAAGTAACCTTTAACAAAGTAAGAAAATCTGTTAATAAAAAAAAAACAATGGTACAAAAAAAAACAAGCTCAAAGCAATGCAGCATAACAACAACACACTTGTTTAAATATAGCCTGTACAGTTGTTGTCTTTGGCACAAAACAAACAATTTGCAAGCATGCATTGTATTGACTTTTTTTTCTATTTGTGGCATCTCACTTTTGTCTTTATTAAAACCGATTCTGGAATAAAATATTTAGTAATGGTGGCTTTACACGCAATGCAATAGTGTACCTGACAGATTTACTTGTAGGCAGCTATCCTGGAATGTGTATGTGATGACATTGTTCAGTTATCCCACAGGGATCTTCAATGTATCTGTTCAGAATAGAATATTCTTTAATATCTATACCACAAAAATTACAGATCTATATGTATAAATGTAGAAATTTTACATTAGAGTGACATAATGGGGTATTATTCCTAAAAGCGATCTTTTAAAGACAACCTTTATATGGATTAAGAGAGAAGGAGAGAATACTGCAGGTAGTCTGGTGCAGTGCAGGTATATCAATCAATCAATCAAAACATTTATTTGCAACGAATGTAGGTACATTAAAATACAGGTGGTGTAGATAAGAGTGAGCCATGTACATTCTGCCTGGAAATAGGCATAACTGCGTTGCATAGTCTTACTGGGTTTTTTCATTGTTAAAAACTCAGTAGCAGTCTGGAGTCAGGCTTGTTTCTAGGATTCTGAATAGGATTATGCATGGGACATAAAACTGGTGAAATAAATATTCATTTAGAATAAGAACATCAACAGCACTGTCACTTACAATTCAAATGAAATAATATCTAAAATCAGCATTTCAGTAACCATGCAAATTACACATATGCATGACTTTGACATAATGAATAAGAGACAAAGGAGAAAAAAATTCGTGTGTCTAGAAGACCTACATCTAGAAATCGAACGAATTTGAGCTACATACATGTGCGCTGTTTGCTTATGTGATGCTGTGTTATGTTATGCAATGATAAAGTCACAAAATGCCTATCTCTGATTGTTTTGAAGGCTATTTTACATTAAATTACTAACAATCTTTGCTTTACATTAAGAAATAAGTATATACTTTATCATGCCAAATTTTAACTTATGTTTTTGCTCACAAGTCATTTTATTCCCTGGCAAAAAATACTTATGCAAGAAATACATAATGTATCATTTGTTAATCAAAAATGTTTTATTTGTTACTTATGCAAATATTGAGTAGTTTGCAAATAATGAATTACATCATATCATAATAATGTTTTGTTGGTATGAAATCAGTTTAATTAACCTTTCCGAAGCTGAGTTTCTGTACGTAAAATCAATTAAAATATTGTCTGTCAAATCTGTGGTTAGCTTTAATGATTGGTTGACCGCAATATCACCAATCAAATTTTGTAAGTTGGTATAAGATTGACAACAGATTTGATTAGGCTCTCAGAAGTAGAAACCTAGCATAGGTCTGCTTTTCTACAAGAGATGTGCTATGCAGCTATGATGCGAAGATGTGAAAGCTAAGCTCCGAAACTATGTGACTGTTTCCACTAATGTAGCGAAGCGAGTAAGATTTCCTATGAAGATACGCCGCCGCGAGGTAGCTCTGTGAAGAAGATGCGCAGCTCGAGCTATGCGATGTATCGACAGCACATTGAGCATGTCTACTTTCGGTGACAAACGCGCACCTACTGTAGGTACTCTGCCCTGCGCATAGCTACACCACTCGCGAATCCATAGCACGCATCCTGCCATAAAAAAAATAACTTAGTTGAACCCGTTTCTACTGTTAATGGACCAATGAATATGATTGTTGGATATCAAACGCATCCATAGCAACGTAGCATAGCACATCACTGGTGGAAAAGCAGCATAAAACTGATGGCATTGAGACCACACAATTTGCCTGGAGTTTACTTAATTCACCTAGGTGCATTAACCATACTTTTTGTAAATATTATTCACCTAGGTGCACTAAGTATACTAAAAATAAACTTTATTCGCCTAATTCACCGGGGTGCATTAAGTATACTGAAAGTAAACTTTATTCACTTATCTAAGAGTGGTATAAACTTTTTCAAACAAAGGGACGCTGGCCACTTGTAATAAGGAAAATGTTCATGATTATTGACATTATTGCAATAGCTACCCTATAAGTATGACAGGATATTTTTTTTCTTGCGTATTTTCCCTATTGTTGCTTTTTATTTACAAATAAAATTGTAAGCAACTGAGCATATCATGAAGATGTAGCAGGCATTATAGATTTCCTTCTTGGCGATTACAATGCAGGCGATATGAGAATCATATTGTTCGCATCACGGGAAGGTATTGAATCGATTAAGGAAAGGCGTAATTTTTTTGGAGATGGAACATTCAAATGTTGTGTTTCTCCCTTTTGCCAAATTTATACAATACATGGAGATTTTGGCAGTTGCTCGAAGACGACATATAAAACCCCTTGTATATGCCTTAATGTCCCATAAAAGTTATAAGGCATACTTAATTTTATTTGAAATGCTGAAATCGAGAATAAAAGACTGGAGGCCACAGAAATATACCTGTGATTTTGAACAAAGCGCTAATAAAACAATTTCACAGTTTTTCCTAAAATAACAATCAAAGGTTGCTATTACCATTACCAAGAATGCTTGAAAAGAAAAGCCAAAGCAATGAATATGTTGCAGTCAAAACTCTTAACCAGTCAAAAGTACTATTGACTAGCAAAATCAGTCAAAAGTACTTTTGACTGAATAGGTTGGTCAAAAGTGGTTTTGACTGAAAATTATTGGTTATTAGTACTTTTGACTGCAAATTTGCGGTTAAAAGTACTTTTGACTGACGCTCTTAGTCAAAAGTAGTTTTAACTGCAATAAAGCATCAGTCAAAACTCAAAAGCACTATTAACTCGTTAGATGTGAATAAAAAAGAGGTTCACCCATGTTTGGTATAACAACTTTTGATGTAATGTTACTAATTCGAACAACGTTTAGGAAAATAATCAATTTGTATAATATCGATTAACATCATTTTCATTTCATCGAATATTTGCGATAACAACATTTGCGCTGTTGATCAAAAGGTATAATGTTCATTTGATGTAATGTTCCCACCCCGAGGTTCGGTTTTGTTAGGTTACTTTAAACCCTTTTCACAGAAATAGGAGCCCCGCGAAGCGGGGCTCCGTCGACATTGGATGCAAGAGCGAGTGAATGAGAATACAAATACCTGTAGGTATTTCATATCATATTAAACAGGCAAATTCGTGCATTTGAAAATTCGGTCAAATGACATTATTTCAAAGAAATGAAAATGCTAAATAATATGCTAAATAATTTTTAAGAGTTTTGACTGATACAATCAGTCAAAACCACTTTTGACGGAATCACTTAGTCAAAAGTACTTTTAACCAGCTCCATTGGGCAAAAGTACTTTTAACTGTTATTTTAGTCAAAAGTATTATTGACTAAAGCATACGGTCAAAAGTACTTTTGACTGATTTTGCTAGTCAATAGTACTTTTGACTGATTAAGAGTTTTGACTGCAACAAATATATTTAATGCAAAGCACAATCGCCAGTGTTTATTTTTATGTCGCAGTTTGGCCTTGTTACTAAAAGATAAAATTTATGAAGGCTGGAAATACATAAAACAAATATTCAGCAATTACGAATATTTGCAACCATTTTTTAAATATTTTAAGTAAAATGATCTGGTTAAAGCAATCCGTTCTAAAACAATGCTCTGTTTTTGGAGAGCGCCATCGAACCAACAATTACGTTGTAGGATGGCACACTTTGTTGAGTAAAAATATTAAAAAATATAACCGCAACTTATCAGACCTGATTGTGGCCTTTAAAAAAGATGCTAACTCGAAACGTAAACCAAAACAACGCAAATCTAATAGTGTAATAAATGATCAAATGATTGAAAAGGCCCAACTAAGTCTGCTGGATGGACAAGTTACTGTGGGTCATTTTCTAGAAATGGTTCGTTAAAACGTGTTAAATTAAACAGTTTCTAACACAGTACACATATAACTGTAACATTAATAGTATAATAGCAGGAGTTCTTGGATGAAAAAAATTTATATTTGTTTAATGAATTCAATATTATTATTTTTTTCAATGGCGGCGCTAATGTGATGAACGCCCTTAAAAACTTTACATAGCAAGTAAATTCCAATTTAGTTAGAAGAGTTATCTTTTAAAAGGTGAATAAAGTTTACTTAAAAAATATAGACTGAACTTTTAATTAAGTATACTCGTAAATGTAGCTACAAGTAGTGATTAAAGTTTACGAATAGTATAGTTAATGCACCTAGGTGAATTGACCCAGGTGAATTAAGTGAACTCCAGGACAATTTGAATAACAATCTTCGAAAGTGAATTTATTAATAGCAGGCATGAAATAAATGCACCCGTGTACCCCAGCCCTTCTGTGTTATAAATATCTCTAATATAAATAAGTAGCAGCCGTTAGTCTGAACTGCCCCTAATTCCTGCCAAGACAGGAGACATGTGTGATATTTAAATACATAGTAGCTAACTTTACAAATACTTTTTGGCGGTCGTCTCTGGCGCCGTGAAGTTTCGTCACATGATTTTGTATTTTATTTTTAGCTCCTGAAATGACCATTTAATGTGCGCTTTTATCATTTCTAACGTTACGATATTATTACGATAACACAGGGAAGTAAAATATATGGGAATATGTATATGAAGACGCTTTTAAATTTCCGTCCAAGATAACGTTATATAAGGTGCACGTATTTCCATATATTTTATGAACCGACTCCAGCACATCAAGGGGATTATCATCAACTTAGAATAGAACCTTATACTTTAGCGATAAAGTTGAAACTCTATTAAAGAAATTTGACAGATTGTAGTAGCTTGATGTGCTGCCGTGTGTACGTGGACGTGGACTTCCACGATAAAATCGTCACGTTAGAAATATTAAAGCCCACATTGTGTTTAAAAATATTTTCAATGAATACGTCTTCTCCTAAAGAAAGTTGTTTCATATAGCGGAGTTTTCCCCTACGAAATCCGTCTAGATATGACATCATACATAATTTGCATTACTAGCCCAATTTGAGCATCTGTGCTTCCAACAAATTAGCATCAAGGTTAGCAATTGAAACAAAACATTCACTAATATAATCTCTATAACAGCTACCTAAGAAGTAGCAAGTTTTCGTGTGTCATAGAATTCATATAGCGACCCTGAATCGACAAAAAATGAGAAGAGCAACGATCTTCGCAGGGTGGGTTATGTTAGCAGCTGGATACGGATAGTAGAATCAATGAAGAGGAAACGCGTAATTCTCCGTTTTAACCTAGTTAATGATAGGTACTATTTTTGTTTTTTCCCAACTTTATATACTTACGCCAAAATCAAAACAGGGCAGTGGCAGATATACAGTATTATCGTAAAAAACATATATGGACTTATGGACTAGTATCATTAACCAGCGAGAAAACAGAGGATTTCGTGTACATACATACATTAGTTAATTAGTTCATTGAACGTCAACGATTATGTGACCGTGTTTCCTCTTAATTTAACGGGGTGCAATTAAAGAGACCTTACCTAATGACGATGAAATAGCAACATCATAATAAAAAAAATATTTCTTCTATCATCCACAGCTCAAATGGCAGTCGGCACCAAGTTCCACACCACGCTAAAGAACTACTTCACCCAACCACAGACGCAGCTACGTATAGAGAAGGATGTCGAAGGAGTTTGGGTGTCTGTAGCAGATATTTTGAAAAGGATATCAGCACCGAAAGCGATAGAATCGAATGTAATACACCCTGTGTTGAAGTACAGGGGGATATTTGATGCGATTGCTGATTACGAGTGAGTAGAAAATTGTATGACTTATTTTTTTAACCTTAGGCCTTAATTTGTATTGGAGAATTTTGTAAGCATCTTCTCCTTAGCGTGTCGATGGCAATCTAAATTGAGTCTGCCCTCCTTAGGGGTTCTCACGATACAAATCAGAAATTCCTTCCGATGTCTACCGCAGAACTCACTGCGACATTCTTTGAGTCCAAGGATCCCATCGGGATGAAGTCCGAAGACTGGATTCCCTAAGAGCCTGAAATTCTCGGACTTACACTTATCGCCGAGATCTGCCATACTGCTAAATGATTGTCAGGATATTTAAGCTATTATCAAAATAGATTGATGGATTGTGTGAAGAATAATTTAAAAGAGAAGGGAGTGTATGATAACGTGACGATTGACAGGAGAGAATGGAAGAAGAAAACGTGTTGCCCCGACCCCAAGTAACGGGATTAGGGCAGGAAGATGATGATGGTCAATAAAGATGTGCTTACTTATACCATCAGCCGGTCGTTTCTGTAAAAATCTCACCGTGAAAACGTACTGTGATGCGAGTTTGTTTTTGCTAGGAATTGACATTAATGACAGCTCACTCCACGCTCACTTCACCTAAGTTTTCACGGTGAGATGGTTACAGAATCGCACTGCAGGTATTAAGTGTTATTTTGGAGGGGCTCGTGGCTAAGTAATAACAGCCGCACGGGTCGATCGATCAGGTGAAACTACACTTGCCACGGTCGCCCCGTGGATGGGTGACCATCTTTACATACTCCTCCGTGCTTCGGCAAGCACGTTAAGCCATTCGTCCCGGCTGTCATTCTTGGATCTTTGACAGTCATTATGGGTTGTCAGAAGCCCGAAAGTCTGACAATCAGTCTTACCAATGGGGTATCGTATTGCCTAGTAACTGGGTTGTGGCGGGCAGATACACAGTCGCTCCATGTAAAATACTGCTATTCAGCTGCATCCGATTAGAATCGACCCCAATATAGTTGGGAAAAGGCTAGGCAGATAATGATGATTAATGTCTTACACTCGAAATAAATGCCTCTAACTAAATTATGGTTAAAGCCGCATCAAAATGTAGAAGTGTGTGTCGTTTGGAAGACCTAAGCACAGAGAGTCACAGACAGACGCGAAAAGCGTCCTTGTTTTACACTATGTGTAGATTCGATATGCATGACTGGAAAACATAATTGATAAGTCAACAGCGCAATGGTCTACTTCAGTTCATTTACATACACTTATCTTGGTCCCCAGACATATTGCGCAAAGTCGTGTAGATGTGTTGATTTGCGACCGGCTGCGCTTAACGGAGCATAAAACAATCTCGTTTGAAAAAGCCCTCGGGCTAGGCCACGCTCAAGGTTAACTGCGTCACTTCTTAACAGGGAAAGTGGAAATGGTCCCGTAAAGTATTTAATTGAGAGTATCGAGGCCTCCCGGTTGTCGCCGATTGCTCCGAATAGGTTAATTCGGCTGACCGTCCTTGTATTAAAAATATTTGGTTGAGGTGTATTCTGGAGAGGATTTTCAAGCAGTAGCAGAGGCAGTTACAAGTCCTGGCTTGTGTTAGTTAGATACTGGTCTAATCTTAGAATATAGGATCACCCAGTAATCATCTGGGTTAAGTTAATATGAAGGCAAATCCTAAATCGGAGGCACTACGCCGGGGGAAACTCCGCTTCCGCAGCAAATCGCGGCGGAGCGGACGGACCTCCGGCACGATCTCATGGCGACAAGGAAAGAGCGACTGTCGCAACCCAGCGCAGGGCACGCCACGATAGCGGCGATAAGACCCCTCTTTGAGGAGTGGCTAGAGAGGCGTCACGGCGCCCTCACCTACCGCCTGACGCAGGTCCTCACCGGACATGGAAGTTTCGGGAGGTTCCTGCACATCATCGGGCGGGAGGAAACGCCCAGGTGTCACCATTGCCAGGATCGCCCAGAGGACGTGGTGGAGCATACGGTGGAGGTCTGCCCCGCTTGGGCGGAGCACCGCCGTGTCCTCGTAGAAAGAAAAAAATCGGTTGTCTGTAAAGTCGGTTTACTGACGATAGTTGAACGTGACGTCATAAGAAAATACTGATGGAATAGTTGCATTGCATTTGTTAATATTCGCTTGCACTTCACGCCGCCATGGAACGTTACAGAGCAAGGCCGCGAGGTAACGCTACATGAGTCATGTTTTTTCGTGAGTGCAGCCAGCTTCATCGATTTATTAGACGTTGTCACGTCAAAAAAAAGCAAATCCCAAAGTATTAGGTTTAGCATCACATAATTGAGTTTTTGTCGTGTTTAGTCCGAAATTTCACACGTTTCAAATAAGGAAATTCAGATTCTACACTATGACCATTAATCTGCCAAGACGTAGCACTAAAATGAGACTGGTTTTTATGAGTTTAGTATAGATTAACGGTAAAATAAATATTATACAACGGCATTACGTATTATCATAGTTTATCAGTATCGCCCACAAAATGCCTTAGATAAAGGAGTCAGTGACATCCACGATTCGGAATAACAGATTGCTAATGTCAAGGGAAAACTCAAGGTTATCTCGCATTATAAAAATCTTTAATACAGACTCGTGCCAAAACTCTTCGGATGCCAATGCACCGAAGTGATAAAAAGATATTTCATGTTCGTTAGGTACCTACCTAGCTATTTCAGAATAGCTTGATGATAGATCTTAGAGAGACCAATAATAGTTCTGTACATTGTTTTCTAGATCGCTTTATTGATTTGAAAAAACGATTAAGTGCGAGTCGTACCCGTACAATTTTGTAGGTAACTACAAACACGGTTTTCGGATTTTTTTCCTTTACTTGTTCTACTTGACATTGCTTTTTGCCAAATCTCATGATTCTAGGTCAACGGGAAGTACCTATAGGTTTTGATTCCCTTGCAAGTGTCAAAATATATGCGGCATAAACGGAATATAAACGCCCGTATCTTTTGATTACGTTGACTTAGAAGCTTGAAGAAAGGAAAGTGCTAGGCAGATGATAACAGTAATAAGAAAATTGCACAATAATAATTTAATTATCACACAATATTTATACATATAACATACATACTTCTGTTTCCAGAGACAAACCAACACTAATCGAATGGAAGAAATCGGACAAACCTCGCAAGTCTATAGCGAACACTTACGATAACCCCGTCCAACTGGCCGCGTACTTCGGCGCTGTCTGCCACGATCTTAACTACAAGCATTTCAACGTTAAAGATGCGTTGTTGGTCATAGCCTACACCGACGGATCCAAAGCTGATGCCTTCCACCTCCCCCCTGATAAACTAAGGGAGCATTGGGCCCAGTGGCTGATTAGGCTAGAAGAGTACACGAAGAAGTTCGGAAATAATGAAGAAAAGAATTTGAAAGGCGGCAAAAGATTGTTTGAAGAAGATATCGGGAATCTCCAGTAAGTTACGGTAAGTTTTTGTGATATTTTTCTAGCATGTTAGGCCGTTCTTAGGCAGCATTCATGGCCTCTCTCGATCGAGAGTTTATTAAAATACCGTTCATAATTCAATATCGTCGGTAATATTATGACAAAACGGTCTACTCAATCTCATGAAAAATTTATTTTCAAGTGGCACCGTGATCATGATAAATGGCAAAAACAGTTTACGTCACCCGGCGATTCATAATTTCGAAGTCTTTAGAGTCGCGTATGTAGATAACTTGCGTTCGTATGTACCTACGCTACGTTTAATCTGAACGCTACGTTATGTAGCTCTTTTTATGCAATTCATTCAATGTGTTTCAGACTCCTTATATTTTTGACATTTACATAACTTACATGTTTTTTTTTTGTGTTTTCAGTGGAGCCGGATAAGAAACCGAAGATGGATATAATTTACCTAAAAATGACAAGTTTTGGTCATTATTATTACGCCCGCCTTTTCACATGTTATTTTTAAATACACATTATTATAAAGGCATTATGTTAAGAAACTGTCACCCAAGCTCAAGTGGCTTACAACTTTCAAAATTATTCCTATTTTAAAAAGTTACACTAAACTTGGAAGTACCTATGTTAAACGAATCATCCTGTAGATTTAAAATATTCCCAATGGAAAATTATTGAATGTAAAATACTGATTTCAAACTTTGATTTATAAACTTCTAGCTGTTCGTGACGGTGTCGCCCGGATGAATTTCATGTCTTTACCAGTGTATTTTCAAAAAAATAAAAAAAATCATACCTACAATCCTTGGCCGGACAATTACGAACACAACAAAAAAAAACAGGCAAATCGGTCGAGCCGCTCTCAAGTGATGATCTTTCATACATGCGGATATCGATTTTTATTTATATACTTGGATTGCTACAACGGTGACAATACGGCGCATATACACGATTTACAAGTGCATGTTATAGGCCTTCTTCTATACTTAAATCAGCTCCAACACAGTTTGAACTAATGCGATAAAGGACACATCACCGCATTATACAACAATAAATCTGATTTGCTGCATACAATATCGATTCTTCGTTACATTTAGACACCGACCAACCTACAAAAGATCGTATACCGTTTCGTATAGAATTTCATACCTCCGAAACTATTGTATTCGGAACTAAAAGGTAACGAACTTAAAATAGAGCAATGCACGGGACATTTCTTAAATATTCTGGTTCTGGCCCGTTTAGATTTGGACATGTGACATAGTTGGCGAAATGCCTATTTCTATCGGAACTATCTGACGTTGTCAAGGATGCATGACACTAAGACAGTTTTCTTGTACTACACGTGGCGTCAATATGAATGAATAACGAAATGCTATCAGGATTTGCGTAAATCTAATTTGATCAGATTTTAAATAACATCAATAGTTTGAAATCAGTACGTAATTTGGCTAGAAATGTTTTGAATGTATTTATAACAGACTGGGTAAGTGTCGAATGATTGTTATCTTCATAAAAATAACTGTAGATATGCCATTTTGGTTCGACTTCGACCAACGGAGAAACGCAAATATACATCGCTTAAAGCGCCTACTACATTTATTATAATACAACTTGCAAGCGCATGCAAAACGTGCTTCAAGCGCTGTAAGCCGAATATAGACCAAATGTGTTATATTTATAAACTTCATAATAATATATGCCTTGCATAAAATGTCTCTGTGTGGTATTCAGCTGCATCCGGTTAGACTGGAAGCCGACTCCAACATAGTTGGGAAAAGCCTAGGCAGATGATGACGATGAAGGCTTCACAATGGTGTATCTACAGTTTTATAAATTTTCTCATTATCGTAATCCATATCTACTTAGTTTATCTAAAAAAAAATCACAGACGTGGTAAAAAACCCTCTGTGAGGTTTCACTAGATAATTTAATTTGACCATATAAAATTATAATCACAATTTAAAGTTCTTTCAAGCATTTTGTAAAAAACGCTTGCTGGCTTTATCACAATACTATGTTATTTTATGTGTATTACGCATTGATATATAAAAAACCCAAGATGCACACTCAACGTCTCAAAACCGTCCGCATAAAAAGAGTGCACAATTCTAAATTGTGCGCTCATTTCAAATAGTGTCGCGTCGCTCGCGTCTAGGTAAGCACGTCAAAAATGCCGAAGTGTTCTTTGAAAAATTGTAAAAATATTACGTCAAGAAGGCTAAAAAAGGATGGGATATCGTATATTCGATAAGTAAAAGAGTTTATTGATTAGTTTTTGTTGTTCTTATGACTGAATATAGGAAGAATTAAGTGATTTTGATTTAATTTGTCAAAGTATAATACGGCAAATTTCAATGGCCGCTTTTTTAGTGTCGGAACAATATATTATAGCTACCTTTTTATTTTAGTCGCATAATAAAAACGACCCTGTTCTTATTTAATGGAGTCGATTTTTTTTTATTATGTTTATTTTTTTATTAATAAATTTTATGTAGTTTCGACCTTTTTTTGTTTAGTTTTTTACAAATATGTATACGTTATATAATGTAATACAGGAGAAGAGGTAGTCAATTATACGATTTTTTTTATGTTCGTAAATATTATATCTATATCGATTCATTATGGGATAATTTATGGGTTCGCGACATGCGGCCTGCTAGTGACAGAAGTGTCGCGTCTGTGAGTAATGGCGCAATATGTCTCATTAAAAACTTTTAATGTTTATATTTTAGTTTTCCTCGTGACCCAATACGATGCAGAGAATGGAGATCAATTGTCAGTCAACAAAGGTGTGAAGATTATTTAAAGCCGAATAAAAAAAACTATAATCTATAAGCTATAATATCTTTTTTAATAACAAATTATTAAAAAAGATATTATAGTTTATAGATTATAGTTTTTCGTCGAATCGAAATCGTTTATTGAAATTTTTGGTTCAAAAGGTATTCAAAAATACCTTTTGAACCAAAAATTTCAATAAACGATTTTAACAGTTAATGTATGTTTCATTGATATACACAAATGTTCTAACCAAAAACATATTTACGCTCAGATAAGAGTATAATTATGTGTTTAGAACACAATTTAACAAACTTTTATAATACTAACACAATGTCTTAAGAAAAAAAAAAGTATTAAAATATTAAATATTCGTCTCCACTCAATGCCTTGTCCTACTGACCAACGTCGGTCGTAAAATTTTATTGCTTTTCGCACACTGCATTGTAAAAACAACTTTAAACAATTCGC
This sequence comes from Luperina testacea, assembly GCA_927399505.1. Taxonomy (NCBI): domain Eukaryota; kingdom Metazoa; phylum Arthropoda; class Insecta; order Lepidoptera; family Noctuidae; genus Luperina; species Luperina testacea. The sequence continues at coordinate 5,654,561 of OV656768.1, read as the reverse complement.
TTAAGGTTGAATTTACAAAAACTTATGCTTATAGCATAACTATAAGTACATACTACGTAGGTATTAGTGTTCGGCGACAGTTTCGAGCGTTACTTTTCTTCGAGACTGTGCATCTAGGGTTTTTATATATCAATGGTATTACGTCTATATTTACTCGTTAATTTCACATGTAGCCATACTTACTGTGTATTGACATTAAATTTAACCATTATTTTTTCTGTTTAAATGTTAAAGACCTATCGAATAATAACCATATACCCTGATTCAATCGGTCGATAATGACTATGATGATAAGCGCGTAGTTGTCAAGTTCTGAATCAGGAAACTGCAAGTCCAAAATATTTATAAAGTTTAGTTTGTATTCGGCTTTGCCTATGTAATTGTACTGCAGAACTGAAAATACTGTCGCTATGTTAAGATGGGTTCTTTGAAATGTTATCACGAAACGTCTCGATAAATAATGTTTGAATGAAGCTTCCAATAGTACTTATATGTTTTTTTTTTGTCGTATTTCTACTGAATCTGAAGTTTTTATTAGTAGATTTATCTTTAATTGCCAAAAATGTGTTAGTACTAGTCCATTATTTGTACAAATTGTGTTCATTATACTAAAGATATCTTTCTGATCTGTGTAGTATGTATTCTTAGTCTCGGCTTTTCTTCTTTGGCCTCGGGTATCTTTGATTGTTTTCTAAGAACTTATTATAATCACTCCAATGCTGTAACAGAGAATTGCTTCCTAAAAAGTTTCGAAATGTTTTACAGGCGTTTTATTAGATTATTTATTTTGTTCGTGTAATTGTTAGTTTCCACGTGCCTACATGAGGACTACTAAATAGCTTAACACTTTAAGAGCACTAAACGATATATATAGATAAACGATAATAGACGTAATAACAATAAAACTTCTATTGTGTTTCGTTCAGTGCCCTCGTCCACGATCAACTTTTGTCTCATTAAAGTTTGTATGAAAGTGCGCGCATGTAGCGCGACATCTCGGAGACATTAATTTGTATTTCATCTCGTAAAAATATCGAGCAATTTTGTACGTGGAGACTAACCCTTAGCGGGGCTAAAGTATGAATCGCGATCCCAGAATAATATGTTCAAGATGAAGCTTTCTTAACATAAGTTTTAAATTGCATTTATTACTTCTATGCCCAGAGAATGTTTAAGTTTGTATTATGTTTACTGAATTGCCTTGATTTCTCTTGTGAAACGAATTTGTATCACCACATTCTAAGGATAGTATTTTGTTTAAATAATTGAACAAAATGGCTGTTCAATTATTTTATGAAATGATTTGATTTTTGTTATCATAAAGCAAGTCATTTCGGTCTATATTTTTAATCTTCAGAACTATTTAAAGGATATGTGTATTGTACTTTTCTTAGGTAGGTATATTTTGTATAATTTTATGCGTTCTTTATTATTTGACTGCTGATACTCCTTAGCTGTCTAAAGTAAGGTCTGAATTAAGTTTTTATCTCTGTAATTCTCTGATATTAAATAATATAGAATATGTTTATGTATTTTTTTTACACCCAAAATTAATTCCCAACACCATGTTACACAAATTTAAAAAGTAAAGTAAGAGATTTGTTGTACCAACGGCTACATATCAAGCTATACATTTCCAGTATGAGCTGACCATGCATTGATATTGGTTTGGCTTGCCGTACAATATGAGGTCAGCTTGAACTGGAAATGTACTTGATATGTCGCCGAGTCGCCGATCAATAATTTTGTAGTAGATATCTGACTGCACCTCTGAGTGCTAAAGTACTATTATATTACGTTGCGTCTGGGTTATGTACATAATAACGTAAGTGGGCATTTAAAACCAGTATGTATCATCTACTTGTTTTTTCTGAGAACGGAAGTCTACAGTTTAATTTTCGCATAAATTACTTTACCCACCCACGCTCTGTCCGCCCTCGTTCCGCAATTGCCTGATGCTTGTTAGTGCGACATAATAATTTACACACACATTTATAACTTAAATGAAATACATAATATATAGTACTACTATAGTTATATACTATAGGTATAGTAGTAATATATAGTAGTGTAGTTTAAAATTGGTACAAACTTTTCATTTATAGTCAAAACGACAGAAACATGCCTAGAATGAAACGCCAACCAGGACCAGCTGTTATCGCATTCCATTGCAAATTCAAGAAGGTCAGCGGAAAAAGTACGTACTAATACGATCTCTCTTTCCCACTCGCATGATACACATACGCACTAACGCTTAATTTTTTTAATGTTTACTTACCTCGTATACAGTCGGGTTATTCCTATACGAAAACAAAGTGAGTGAAGTGAAGTGAAAGCCCAGTTGGTATGGGTATCTACTATGTATCTAGCTAACAGTTCCTTGCGCGTTGTTTCAAAGTCCAAGGGCACAAAGATTTAGAAGTAAACTAAGTTTCTTATTATCAGTGTTATTATCGAATTAAACAATAGAACGACGGATGTGTTATGTGTGAATATTTTTTAGTTATCGTTGATTCGGTGCAGTTTATTACAGCAGTTGCCTGCTGCGGCTCAAAAACAGTACTTGTGTCGAACTGTATGTAATGAGTCAAAACTCGTAAATATTTTTATCGCTTCGGACACAATTTTCGTTTGTAATTTTACTGAAAAGCTTGGTTTTATATAATATTTTTCATTACACAATTTCCGTTTGTTTCTACGACAAAATCAATTTTAATGTTAGAAAATTATTTACAAAGTTTTTAAACAAGGTTTACGTTCAAGAATATCAGGTTATTTAAATCAATATTGCGTTTTTTTGAATAAATTAAAAGTTAATGTTCCAAGAGTAGGATGTATTTATGTGAAATCTTGTACACTGTACAAAAACAAAAATTTTGAGTTTGTCTTTTAGTAATTTCAAATACTTACAGTCAGTTGTATTTATTCATTGCTTTTTCATGATTTTATATTTTTTTTCATGCTAATAAATTTAAGTAAGATCTACTTACTTACTCCTTATTTTTCAGCCTGTTCCAAAGTCCAAAGATGGCAGGTACAGTGAGAAGCAAAGTGCTAAAAGTTTTAAATAAACAGAAGAATGGATTTATATCTACAGTGGTCAGACAAAAGAGTTCCAATGCTCCAGAAAAAAATATTCTGACGTCTATGTTTAAAGATCTTCCCCCTACTGGTGGTTACACAGCAAATGACTTTGTATGGCAGAACTTGGACCGGTGGCCTGATAAAACTGCAACGGTGAGTTATCTTTATGGATTTAGTACTGCTTTAAATACCTACTTTCCATTGTGTTAAGTAACACCATCATAGTCGTTCTCTTGCCCTTATTCCAATTTATTTGGGGTCCGCACAACATGTATTTTTTTTTCATACTTCTCTTTCCCTACTCTCATAGCGTAGTGTCCGTCACTTTTGCGGACAACTGGTCAAGTACCACAAGATTACTCTTGTGGTACTTGACCAGTTGTCCTAGTGGCTAGTGAAGTACTATTTTACAATAATAATATCTATGTTTAGGTTAAGGTATTTATACATATAAGGGCCTGCGTCGCCTGAAATAAATAAAATTAAATAGTCTGAAAACTCACATGAAACCTACCTATATACATATTTTATATCTGGGCTATTTTCAGTAGACTATATTATTGTATACTAAGCATTGCTTGACAAAATCAAAAAAAAATTGTTAGAGGTATCTTCAGGTTTTTTTTTCTATGTTTTCAACACACTATCTTCCTGAAGAATATCATATTATATTTTTCTGGTTTTGTTTACTGTAGTTGATCATTGATCAAACTTTTATTGTTTCTTAAACTTGCGTTTTGTGTTTAGGTCCTGTAAGCCCCTTAACAGACAGGTGAGACAGGTGTACTGCTGGGGAGTTTGTTCCGCCACTTCTTCCCAGTTAAAGCACTAGGAAGTGGTGAAGGGACTTTTTGGGGTGACCGTCTTATGTAACTTTGACATTCAAAAAGTACTGATTTTCAGCCCAATTTGAATTAATGAGTTCTGTTTTTTGTTTATTTATCATTGCCTCATTGAATTTTAATTAGGTCATATGTCATACTGAGCGATTCCAACCAATTAAAATTAAATTAACGAAGTTCATTCAATGCAGTTGTCGCGATGAGATCGAAAACATCGAAACAAAGATGCAGTTTGTAAAATAAAATCTACCTAAAATAAACTACTTCAATCGCTCGATGTAAAATCGGTTAGACTGGACTCCAACCCTAACATAGTTGGGAGAAGGCTAGGCAAATAATGACCTAAAATAAATTATCTGACAGTTTCAGAACATTGAAAAAGTAACTTTATATCCGCTAGGTCTCGACTCCTTGGCCCCGAGACCCTGTATCAGTACGGTAAAGACCTTGTGAGTTGAGGTGGTTCAATGTCCTAGAAATATGCAGTTTTCGATTTAGATGATAAGAAGATACAATACGGATTTAACGGCTCATAATATAAGTAAGTAGATAATAATAAAGCTATCGAATATAAATTTTCGCGCCCTAACTTTAATAACTGCAATTAGATTGGAATTACTTAGCGATAAATGAATAGGTACTTACCTACTTTATGATAAAATGATAACTGAATTTGACTGAAATCGTCAAGTGTCACGGTACTTATAACAAACTAGCTTCTGCCCGCAACTTTATCCGCGTGAAATTTCACCCTCCCCCCATTCACCCTCTTAGGGGTCGAAAAACCCTTAAAAGGGGTTAAATTTCTTAGTGGATACCTACTCTTCACAAAGAACACACCCTCCAAATATATCGGTCAGTCAGGACTTTGAATTTTATATAAGTAAGTACCTACCAATTTTATATGTCTAGACTAGAAAACGTCTGTTCCGGCTAATGTCCGAAACGGCTGGACCGGTGCACGCGGTGTGACCTGAACTTTCACTGCCAGATAGCTGATGTTACAAGGAGTAACAGGCTACTTTTATTTTAGAAAAAGGATTAGTGTTCCGCGAAAAATAAAATAAAACCAATGACATAACGGATTTCGATAAAATTTGGCAAGGAGATGATGGCATATGATAATTTGTGGGTAAAAGCTAGTCATCTCTATGAAAAAACTGTTTATGTGCAACATTCTAAGTGGTAATCTACTAACGACAGCCTACAAAGTAATTAACAGGTTTCTCAACACGTTCTCACGTTCGTATCCTGTTTAGTTTTACATAATTGTCATCATTTACAAAATATCATTACGTTGTTGGTACTTAGAAAATTTTAATTAGGTTTTTGTCTAAAAGCTTCGCAATGCGTTCTGAATATAATTTTCACGGACGTTGATTTCAATTTCATACTTAGTAAAAACATATATGTACAAGGTCCCGTTAAAATAGATGGACAAACTTTTAGAAATCATTCAGACCACCAAAATAAGGACAATGGTATAAAAATATAATAAGAAAAACGCATAGATCCTTACAAGAAAAATAATCAGCTAACGAAAATACACTAATGTGCCCCCAATTTATTATTTTAGGTCAAAATAAAATCACTAATCATTGTTTTTTTTTTGCTTGGATGTCTTTGGTTAGACGTACTGAGCGCTGTGTTAAAATTTGTCCATCTATTTTAATGGGACCCTGTATATGACTGCTTTTTTAACCAGCAGCATAAACTCACCCCGTTTTGGTCTTGTGTATTAAGTACACGGGTGTCGGGTACTAATCAATCTACTGGCTGCTGTAAAAATTTTTTGACACACCCACACCCACACCCTTATCTGTTGCTGCTGGTTATCGCAGTCCACTGTTGGCCATAGGCCTCTCCCATGCTGCGCCACAACACCCTCTCCGTCGCCTTCCGCATTCAGTTTGTCCCAGCCACTTTTTTGAGGTCGTCGGTCCATCTAGCTGGGGGGCGTACCACACTACGCCTGCCCGATACGCGGTCTCCACACCACGGGTACTAATACCTACATAAACGTGAAAGGTGAATTAATGTGGGCGTACTCTAGGTATACCTCTGCTAACACTTCTCTGAAAACAGTTGTGGTGTTATGATGTACCAAACTATACTTTTGCTATGCCTAGGGCTCGACTTCAACCGAACCCTAAAAATGCCATTCTGCATACCTACAAAATTAATCTTACTAGCCCTTTTTCAACGTTATTGGGGTCGACTTCAAGTCTAACCGGATGCAGCTGAATACCAATATTTTACATGGAATTACTGCCATCTGACCACAACCCAGTTACTGGGTAACATGATAAAATTTGTGCACCCTGTACTGTATGTAGACATGGTGGCAGGGACGTCGACCCGCAAAGAGAAACCATGAATTCAGCAAATGATTCTAGATCCCCTAGCGTAGAAATTAAATACTGAGTATCAGCAAAAAAAATCTGATGTTTCATAGAAAAGTGAAATGCCTACGCGGTCAAATTGTATGGAAGAACAAATGGTTTTTTTAATTTTCGACAAACTTTTCCAACGTCGGGGGGTTCAGATCAGAATCATGTACCTACTGAATCCATGGTAACAGCGGGGTAATTGCGCAACGCACTATCAGTACAGTAGCAATGGGTTTCATTTTGACAGTTCAACAACATTCGTTGCGTTATTTACCTTGTTGAGCAGACACATTTTTCGAACATGTGAAGCAATGGATCAGCAATATCCTTCAAAATGATTCAGATTGAGATCGATAGTGTGTTACGCAATGAGGGTTTTCGTGAAAATTTACACCAGTTGGCACCACTGACTGACAAGAGGTCTTCCAATATAAAATATATGATGACGTTCATCATTCGATTTATTCATTCGTTCATCATTCAGTCATGACTAAAGAAAATATGGGCTCTTTGACAGATGCCTGAACCTGACGTTTCAGTGCTGCCACCTAGCGAACGTCAATTCAGAAAACCCTCATTAGGGTGTAGGTTGCGCGTCGATGTCCCTGCCACTCTGTATAACACTTATTATGCTCTCCAAACTAATCAGTCTGTCTTTTGTTTCATAGGTATGCGCAGTAACAGGCCACGGGTACACTTACGCACAAACGCATAAGATGTCCATAGCATTCGCCGCCTCTTTGAGGTCTAAGCTCAAGTTGCAGAACGACGACAAAGTTGCCATAATCCTGCCGAATCTACCAGAATATCCTGTCACGATTCTGGGGATACTGCAGGCTGGCTGCATCGCTAGTACGATGAATCCTGTTTATACTGCAGGTAAGGTCCTGTTTTTCTGGGATGGTTACGGTACGGACCTCCAATGCCTATGGTTTTGCAGTTGTTCGTTAGGTGGCAGTGACCACTCGAATCACATGCTTACTCTTTATCTACTATCATACATACATTAAGCATCTATAACGGTCACGGCCTCATCCATCTAAGAGCGAGTGGGCCATAATCTACCACGCGGGTCCAGTGCAGGTTGATGAATGTCACATGTCTTCGAATTGTTGGTTCTAAAGTGGGTGATCGACGTACGAGCCATATACCGCGGTTTTTAAGAACGACGGTTTTACTCGCGGCTCGTTGGCGCTGATCTACTAGCGAGCTAAATAGTTGTGTCTGAATGCGAAACATGTCTTGTTCAGAGTCTAAAGCTTTGTGTTATCTCGCTTTAGCATACCACGAAATAACGAAAAAAAAAGCGAAAACGCCCTAGTTTGGGTTAAAAGTTGGATTGAGCTAAGGCAAGCGTTGTCGCACACACATTTAATTCAAGAATTGTCAACAGAACCACTTGATTACAGAAATTATCTAGGAATGTCGGAAGAATCGTACAACGAATTGTTGTCTTTAATATAAAAGCAAAACACTATAATGCGAGAAGCGATTTCTCCTTATGAACGTTTGACTGCTACAATGAGATACCTGGCAGAAGGTAAAAGCATGTCCGTCCTCTTGCGCTGTCGCCGATAACTGCCGCTCGGCTTGCCGGCAGTGATTGACACGTGGTTTTGTAAAAAATAAAGCAAACATGATGAGCCGCGAGCCAGGTTCGTCGGTAAATAAAACCGCGGTATTGCAATGATACATCGGCGAGCTTTACCGACGAGCCATGGAACCGCGGTTTTAGTCGCCCGTCAATCAGTCCCTTAATACATGCCGTTGCATGTCTTCCTTCACCGTTTTGAGAGCAGTGGTGATAAAATAAATAACACGAAGTAATGTGCCTGGGTTCGAACCTCCGGCCTACGACACGTAAGTTGGGGCGCGAGTCGTTACCACCACTGGGCCACCACTGCTCTCATGTAATATAACAAAGAAAAACACTTTAGCACTTTAACTTGTCTATTTCAGACTATAAATTTAAATTGCAATTACTTCCTTTTGGGGCTGATTTTTCCAACGCCAGATAATTTTATTATTATTTTATTTTATTATTATTTTTTTTTTTTTTTTCTTTTTTTTTTTTTTTTGGATTAATTTGGAATTTTTGACATTTCTACCATACAAAAACTGTTGGACGTCAATTTTATTCCATAAAAATTATCTGTCGATTGAAAATAGGATACTTTTGTTAGAAACGGTGGAGATATTCAGTTATTGTTAGGTATAGGGGAATCCATCCTAATAATATCTAAAGATCTACACAGGCCGTATAGCCTGTGTCGTCTTTAGATCATATAACTTCTAAGCCTAACCTGTAATAGGTTACGCTTACAAGTTAAGTTACGTTTTGAGAAACAACTGGCAAGGAATAAATCTACTACTCTATAACAAAAGGCCTTGGTAGATCGAAGATTGATTGAATCGACACCCATTTTCAAATCGCATGAGAGCATTAGGTAGCTACCTGTTATGTACGAACGTACTTACCTACTATATATTACTTCCATGCCTCGAACAGGGTACAAAGTCTAATGATATTGCAAATATATGCGTTATCTCATGTTTATTTATTTATGGTAGGTAAGTATAAATATACCTAACATTATAACGTCACAAATGCCATTAAAGTTTCACCTTCGGATAAGATCGTATCTTATCCGAAGGTGATTCAGACCTCATTCAATGAAGGCTCGTTCGTCACGCCTATCTGTGGGAGCCTTGCGTCATCATCATTTCAACCCGGAAGCACCCACTGCTGGGGGGTCTATACCTCCCCTTTTTTCTACCATACTTCCCGGCTCTGTGCGTCCCTCATCCGTGTGTCCCCGCTTGACGCGTGACGCGTGACGTTGACGATATCATCAACCCAACGCACATTTGACCGGCCCTGGTTTCAAAAGGAGCCTTCACTCTGCAGAAAAATCTAAAACAAATGAAGATTAATTTTTTTTTTTTTATTTCCTTTTCAGACGAACTCAAACGCCAAATACAACTGATTAAATGCAAAGCTGTAGTTACCTCGAATATTTCGTACGCCAATGTTAAAAAAGCCTTGGCAGAGCTTAAACTAGACATACCAATAATTTTAACAGACAATGATGGTTTACCTGAAGGTACCATAAAGTTCGCGGAATTTGCTCAAGATTTTAGCCTAGATACCAGTTGCTTGAAGTCAGTACTTAGGGGGCCTAAAGACGTGGCCATATTGCCGTTCTCGAGTGGAACTACAGGGTTTCCGAAAGGTGTGGTGCTGACGCATGGTAGTGTGGTCGCTATGAACCAGCAGATCGCTGACCCTGACATTATTGCTATTAAAGAAACCACGGGTAAGTTATCCAAAAGATTATTTTTGTTGCCTTAATGCCGAAATGAGGAAATTGTCGTGAGGAAAGTTAGAAAGAGTAAGGGAAGACCAAAGTAACGATGGATGGACTGTGTGAGTGATGATATGGTTGGAAAGGGGGTGAATACCAAGATGACGACTAATAGAGAAGTATGGAAGAAAATACATGTTGCGCAGACGCCAAATAAATTGGGATAAGGCCAGGAGAATGATGATGATGAATGCCGAAAGTCCGACCACCAGTCTTACCAAGGGGTGTCGTTTTACCCAGTAACTGGGTTGTGGAGATCAGATAGGCAGTCGCTCCATGTAAAATACAGTACCCGGCGATAAATATTGCACATCGACCATAGGAAAGAGACAATCGGCTAATTTCGGCTTCGTAGAGCGTTATCTCTGTCGCACGAAATACAAACAGTCCGGTATCTATTAGGAGCTGTTAAAACCATTTATGATTTGCTTCTTTTGATAATTATTTTTATTATTTGTATAAAATACAAAAAAAGGTAAAGGTCGTTGTGCAATATTTATCGCCGGGTACTGTACCGGTATTCGGCTGCATCCGGTTAGACTGGAAGCCGACTCCAACGTACATTAAAAAAAAGTTGGGTAAAGTCTAGGCAGCTGATGAATGCCATAACCTGAAGAACACACAGCTTTGGCTTGAAGCATCCACATTTGCCACTTACCAATTTTATAAGTACTATGAAGTAGGGGACGAGAACACTGCCTTTAACTGAGCACAAATCCTGATTCGAAGCTGCTGTTGAGAATTGCCTGATAATATAGGTACTTAACAAAATAAAAGCACTTTGCGTTTGACCTGGGGATTAGTTCTAGGACCAGGAATCGCGCTTGCGACCACTAGATCATCGACGCAGTTAATAAGCCCAGCGCAGTTGCTGTCATTTTCACACAAAAGGATTGATTCAATTCACATCAAAACTATGTACTAGAAAGAAAAGAAAGATAAATTGTTTATTCTGCACAAACAATACGCACATTACAAAAAAAAAGCATAAAATACTCTTCACGAGTTTTAACAAATTCGAATATTGAATTGTTTTTATTTCTTCTAGCAACGAACCAGGCGGTGTTGCCAGCAATCCTGCCGTTCTTCCACATATTCGGGTTCAATAGTCTCATGTTGAACCAATTGGCATTGGGCGCCAAACTGGTCACTTTGCCGTATTTCAAACCTGAACTCTTCCTTCAGACCCTCGTTCAACATAAGGCTGAAGTTTTGTTCTTGGTTCCACCTATGGGTAAGACAAACTCATTTTTTTTTAATTTTACTATAAGTAAGTACTAAGTACGAAAAAGCAGAGTACAAACTCGAACATACAGTCACGGCTCTCGGCTCTCATACAGCAACCATTTAACGCATTTTTACAATTTAATACAATTTTTATTTTAGACAAACGTTAATTACAATATACAAGACGACACGGTTGGCGCAGTGGCTGAGCGATCGACTGCTGCGCTGCGTGTCGTGGGTTCGATTCCCGCACGGAACAAATATTTGTATTGCCTACAGGTAGTTGTTCCGGGTCTGGCTGTTTGTGTATGTGAATTTAAATGTTTGTAAACGCACCCACGATACAGGAGTAATTCCTAGTGTGGGGCAACGTTTAAAAAAAAAACACTAAAATGTACTATGTACGAGTAGCTATATAATACTTAAAAAAAGGAAAGAGCTCATTAGGCATCAAAAAATTCGTCCGCATGGCTGTCAATGGGATAAGTGTCCAAAAAGCTGGCAGCATTGCCACTTTGGATGGCAATGCCGCCAGTTTTTTGGACACTTGGATTTTTGGGCTTAAAATAGTCCAGCCGTTAGGTCACGCCCATAGGTCACGTGGTCAATAATAACCTTTATTCTGTGAAAGTGAACCTCAACGCAGTGCTAACACTGATCATAGAACTCGCTCCATAATACTTATTTTATGAAGTTTCTTGCCGAAACTTCTCCATAAGAAACGATCCGTGCACCTAGCTTCTGACGTTTCATAATTAGTGTCCTTGTAGGATTATGTTATTAAATAAACTATTTTGAATTGAATTAATTGCGTTTTAGACAGTCGTTTACCCAATAGAAACCCGAAAGTCTTGCAAAGGGTTATCGTGTTATCAAGTAACAAAGTTTTGGACGTCAGATAGGCAGTCACTCCATGTAAAATACCTGTATTCAGCTGCGTCCGGTTAAAGTCAAAGTCAAAGCATTTCAAATAAGCACGTAAACTGCGCTTTTGTGCGTAATCACTTACAATAAAATAGAATGGATTCTTGTCGCCCTTTCCAAAAGGTAATATCGTATGGAGAAGAATAGGCAAGAAACTCCACCGTTAGTTACTCTTTTAAATTGTTTTACAATATTTTTTATAAGTACAGACGCTAGACGCTAGACGCTAGCACATCAAGCTACTACAATATTTGTCAAATTTCTTTGATAGATTTTCAACTTTATCGCTAAAGCATAAGGTTCAAAGTTGATTGGGAAAATTTGACAGTCGGGTAGGTTGATGTGCTGGCGTCTGTACATTAATTATACGTATATGAAGACGATGCACCTAGAATAAAATGACTATACTACAATAGGTATAAGAATTAGCAATGAAGCCATGACAGATAAATTATGTAAATATGTGAGAGATACCTACACGGTGCTCACATATTTAATAAACATTGTAAAAATAGACGATTTTCGTAAAACTTAACAAGTAATAAGTCTGTGTGTGTCATGTGTGTGTGTTAAAGTAATCACGGAATGTAAATCAATCTCATAAAAATAATAAATTTAACAATTAAATTAGCAACCAGTTTAATTTCGTCTAGACTCTACATTGTCCTATGGACCAGGACCAGCATGTTTCCCTGGATAGACTGGATGCCGACCATAACATACAGTACCCGGCGATACATATTGCACATCGACCTTTGGAAAGAGACAATTGGCTAATTTCGGCTTCGTAGAGCGTTATCTCTGTCGCACGAAATACAAACAGTCCGGTATCTATTAGGAGCTGTTAAAACAATTATGATTTGCTTCTTTTGATAATTATTTTTATTCTTTGTATAAAATACAAAAAAAGGTAAAGGTCGATGTGCAATATTTATCGCCGGGTACTGTAGTTTGAAAAAGGCGATGGTACCTATTTTTTTTTAGGTACCATCGCGTTTTTCATACTATGTTATGGTCGGCATCCAGGCAGCAGTATTTTAAGTAGACTATGTTCCCTTCTAAGTTACCTACCTACACGTTACAGTGGTGTTCCTGGGCAAGCATCCTGCAGTGACTCCAAAACACTTGGCGTCGGTCTACGGTATAGTAAGCGGCGCCGCCCCCATCTCGAAAGAAGACGCTGCAGCTGTCCTAGCTAAAAATGTAAGTTTCATTGAAAACTTTAGGCGCGTTGGGCATTTTTTGAGACGGGAAAAAACCATTGAACTAGCGCCAATGTTACCGTAAGCAACAACGCGCGTGTTTTGTTTATAAGACGATTAAAAAAATACTTGATTCGGATGTGTTCGGCTGTCCTCGGGATGTACTCGGTTTTAATGTATATCCGTGATTATGTATCCGTGATATATGTCAGTGAGTGATGGTAAAGTATTCTGTTTGTGTATTATTTTCACTTCTGTTGGCACTCCTGGAGATGGCACTCCGGGAGTGCCAACAGAAGTGTTTTTTTTTGCTATACTGTCCCATTGCTGGGCAAAGGCTTCTCCAAGTCCTTCCAGAAACTCCTTTCCCGCGCCACCTCAAACCAGGAAAAAAAAAAACAAAACAGGTGCTTTACTTTAAACTTTGACGTCCAAAAGTGCCTTTTAATTCCCTACTTGAAATAAATTATTTGACATTGACCTTAATATGTAATTGAGTTTTTAATTAAGACAGTTACTTGATAAGCGGCGGGGCCGCATCAAACTATAGTAGACCACTGCGCGATTTCCGAACGAAGTCCTTGGGCATTTTTATCCACCTTCCAGCTGTGGAATAGGTTCAATCCTTAGCTGATATTCAAAAGAGGATGTAGCGGTTTCTACAACGCCACATGCGAACAACGCGGCATACTGACGTCACGCAAAATCCTGCATCTCGCAAGCAGAGTTTACCGCGCAGCTAGCTTAGATACAACGGCCCGACATGAATCATCGGGCAGTTGTCCGCCAGAAACAACACCCGTCTGGTTGGGGTATCCTCCTTTTTCTATAGAGTATGAGTGACCTTCACATGTTCCTCATACCTCTATATTTTTTTTTACCCGAGATTTACATAACTGATTAAAAAATAACCTGACAAGCGGAAAAAAAACGTTTTCGGCCAACTAAATCGTAAATGACTGCTTCGTTGGTCTAGTGGTTGAAAGCGCTACTGCTGAGCATGAGGTTCGATTCCCAGATCGGGCAAACTGAGGTTTTTTCATCAGGAATTTCTCAGTAGCAGCTCGGAGTCTGGATTTCCGCTATTAGCTTCTGCAGACCGTGAATAATGAATAAACAGTGAGGGTTTTCTGAAATGACGTTCGCTAGGTGGCAGCACTGACACGTCAGGTCCAGGCATCTGTCAAAGAGCCTATATTTTTTTTAGTCATACTGAATGATGAACGAATGAATGAATCGAATGATGAACGTCATCATATATTTTATATTGGAAGATCTCTTTTCAAAGTGGTGCCAACTGGTGTCGTATCACGAAAACCCCCATTGCGTGAAAATAACTCTAGATAGTACTAAGATACAATGGGTCAGTGAATCAGTCCGTCTAGATATATTATTAGCATTGTCTGACATACTTAGTTACTGACTAACTATTATCCGTTAGTTTTACTGACTGTAGGTCATTCAACTAGGACACGTGCCTGTATCTATAACTATAAAAAATAAAGTCGCGTTTCGTGTCTATCTGTGTGACCGCTCAGATCTTCTAAACTACATTACTACTATACTAACTATTTTTCATCATCACTTGGAGCATTTATTCGGGAAGGTTTAAGGCTCCCGCAGACAGGCGCTTCGCAACGGTGCGACGTGAATCTGGCAGAGCAATTTCCATGAAGTTTTCATAGAAATTGATTTGTATATTGTATATATTGTATATTGTGTATTGATACATATTAGTTTCTTTCTTATTTCAAATGTAAGTGTATATTGCTGTTATCTTTTTCTATATAAATAATAATGAAATGCTGTTCGTTGTTTTAAGCGCATCACTTCAGAACGGTTGGACCGATTAGGAAAACCGTTTTAAAATGTTCGTCATAGTTTGAATTAGGTTTGATGTAGAATAAAAATTCGAAAATTTGAAATCCTTCCTTTTCCCGTCATTTTTTTCTATAGGATTTATGTATAAACTATTGAAATTTGGACATTTAGACAACGTCTGTCTTTTTACGGTTCCGTACCCAAAGGGTAAAAACGGGACCCTATTACTTAGACTCCACTGTCCGTCTGTCTGTCTGTTTGTCACCAGGCTGTATCTCATGAACCGTGATAGCTAGCCAGTTGAAATTTTTCACAGATGATGTATTTCTGTTGCCGCTATAAAAACAAATACTAAAATCAGAATAAAATAAATATTTAAGGGGGGCTCCCATCAACGGTAACCAGGAAGGAACACGGGTGGGTTTTATTCAGTAAGAGTCTGACACTCCCCTCCGCTCCACCCAGAGCGGGAGGGGTCATTTGGTGATTTTCCATCCTGAAAAAAAAGGGGGGGAGCTCCTATACAACAAACATGTTTTTTTCGGCGTTTTTGCCTTGTGGTACGGAACCCTTCGTGTGCGAGTCCGACTCACACTTGGCCAGTTTTTAGTTTGTATTGTTGCAAAACTGTTTAAATTATGTATACGTTACATAATTTAAAAACAGTAAATTAATTATTGATAAATGAATAATTTTAAAGCAAAACCGTATCAAAATCAAAACCACCTCTGACAATGCCGCGTGACTTTTATCGATGTTCCAATTAAAAATAGGTACATGTTTTTATCACGGTATGCAATAAATAAAACAAAAGCACGTAGTTTTTTTTTTGTTATATTTATTAACTAGCTTCTGCCCGCGACTTCGTCCGCGTGAAATTTCTTGTTACTCCGACCCACCCCGTCGCATCGCATCGCCTGCCCGCGCTATTACTTCGTTTTTGCGTAGCGTTCTTTCTGACTTTTTTTCTTTTTGCTCGGCTCCTAAAGGTCATAGCGTGATGTTAGCCTATAGCCTTCCTCAAGAATTGGGCTATCAAATGCAAAAAGAATTTTTCAAATCCGACTGGTAGCTCCAGAGATTAGCGCGTTCAACCAAACAAACAAACAAACAAACTCTTCAGCTTTATAATATTAGTATAGAAGTATAGATTGTAAGTATACAAGTGACGTTACTGAAGTAATTATAGGCGCTGGCGAAATTATCAGCGAATGCGACCTACTGACATCACACTTAATTTAGTAAATAAATAATAAGTCACTGCAAATGTGAAGTTTCAGTTGTTTGAGTTGTTCGCTTGAGTTTGAGGAAATTCTGTGTTTAGTATATCAGGTATCCGCGTACCTATAGCGAATATAGCGGGATGAGTAACAGAACAACACACTATACCGATATCGTATCGCATGATCGATATTCGGTTCAAACTGATTCGGGTAGGGTAGTAGTACGGTGGTCCGTGGTACCGAGTATTCCTTGCGATACGCACGGGCGGGAGTGATGTAGCTGTAGATGAACGAGCGAGAGTGTGCGATACGCTAATGTATAATACTAATTTTAAATTAAATTATTGATAGCATATAAATATAAAAAGCCGAAACGACTAGAGACTGTAAGTACTGCTTTCATTTCAGAGCCATGTTATCAACACTACCAAAAAATACATTCACTGATTTCGAGTATACAGTTACAAATAAAATACAATGATCTATTATGAATCGAACAAAACCGAAACCTTAAAATCATAGTACCACTTTCGTTTCCGAGTTCCACACTGATTCAGCCAATATCATATAGGTATTGAAATATTATATAGATTCGAAATCCGATATTCTAAACCGATACATAGATACGATTTGAAAAGCGATATTACTCATGCCTAGCAGCCAGTGAAAGTCTCGTCAAAATCAGTCCCGCCTTTTCGGAGAATGGCCGGAACAAAGAGACAAAAATATTTAAAATTGTTTCTTATTAGTACCTACCTACCGTATATAATTACATACTTTCATTTATACATTTATTAAAAATCTATTATTTTGATATTACAAACAGACACTTTAATCGAATTTATTTGTATAAGATTATGCAGATAAGAACAATAACAAATGTCTCTATTTATATTAATAAATTTGACATTTCATTTTCTTACTCACGATACATTGTACCTACAGTGCATTGAGCCCTGTTATCTGTCCTTGATAGCGAAAATAATAAGCTATCTTTGGCTAAGGATGGGCATTAATGTCCCCAACATGGGTGTGATAAGAATATAATTTATATATGTGTATTTATTAGATAACGCCGTAGTTCTTAATTCACGCTTGATAACTATTATCGCATTCTTTTGTTTTTGGCGTGTGCTCATGTCCGCCAATAACAACAGACTTTGTCTTATTACAAAACGAAATCTAACTTTAGTTGTAGACTAAACCTTTGAACCAGTATTTGTATTTCGAACTTTATTTGAATTTAGGCAAAGTTCTTAATACTAAAATGACAACTTAGCACAAACTAAGCGGTCATTTTTGAATAATGAACTTACACTTCTATAACAATTTAGGTTCTTAATTCAAAATTTGGCTTGGTAGTCTAAACCTGATCTAAAGAAAAACCTTTTTTTTTGTAATAAGGGGGAAAGAGTTTGTCTGTCTTTACTTTAAACAATAAAAAAAACCGGTCAAGTGCGAGTGGGATTCGCGCACCGAGGGATCCCGTACAAATTTGTAGCTATGTAAATAGTTGATCACGGGAAAACATATTTTTATGTAATGTAACTACAAATTTACGGTTTTCCGATTTTTTTTCTTTATACTTGTGCTACATGTCATTGCTTCCTGCCAAATTTCGTGATTCTAGGTCAACGACACGATATGTCACCCGGATACATTAGAATGTTATCCTACTAACACGTATTATAAATGTGAATGTTTGTGAAGATGTTTGTTACTCAATCACGCGTAAATCATTGAACAGATTTAGATGAAATTTGGTATACTGAGAGATAGTTTGAGTCCCGGGAAAGGACATAGGATAGTTTTTCCCGATATTCCCACGGGATCGAAACGTACACGTGTGAAACCGCCGGGCGCTGCTAGGCTAGTTATTAATAAAAAATGCTTTTAATAAGTACCTACATAAAAAAACATTAATCTTTTTCCAGAAAAACATCCTGTTCCGCCAAGGCTACGGGTTGACAGAGACCAACGGAGCTATTTCAGTGGGAAAGAACGATGACACCAACCATGCGTCAGTGGGATATGTCTTAGGTAGCAGCGAGGTGAAGATCGCCGACTTGAACACGCAAGAAGCTTTAGGACCGGGTCAGGCAAGTATTTTTATATTTTTTGTACCTCTAAGAAGAACTCCAGCGCCTGTTTTCTGACCATAACCTGGGACTTTTTTTGACGTGACAACGTTTATTAAATCGATGAAGCTGGCTGCACTCACGAAAAAACATGACTCATGTAGCGTTACCTCGCGGCCTTGCTCTGTAGCGTTCCATGGCGGCTTGAAGCGCAAGCGAATATTAACAAATGCAATGCAACTATTCCATCAGTATTTTCTTATGAAGTTGTCACGTTCAACTATCGTCAGTAAACCGACTTTACAGACAACCGATTTTTTTATTCGAAATGGGTTTGCTCTTGACTCTAATCTAGGTCAGACATGACACAGACAAAGTTTACGATGGAGTGAGCTTACCCAGAAGAAGCCTGTTCACTCTTACTTTGAATAGATTCGGTTTGTATTCACTCGGAAACACAAACGCAGGTAGAGAGTTCCACTCTTTTGCTGTGCGCATTATAAAGGACATTTGAAAACCCTTAGTGCGAATTGGTGGAATAGCAACTAGACAGGGACGGTAACTTGCAGTGCGTCTGGATGTCCGAAGGTAGAAGGGGGCCGGTGGAATGAGGTCGTGGAATTCTTGGGCACACTCACCGAAGTACAATCTTTAGAAGACCGACAAGCAGGCAACCTTGCGGCAACCTCTTTCAAGTCTTCTATTCCTTCGTGTCGCTGGCAGGACTGTATGTTAGATCATGTTGGCCCAAAACTCGCCACTTCCACAGCGTCGTCGGTGGCAGCGCAGAGGTCACCTTCACTGTATGTTTTTGGACACACAGGGCAAGATATGAGGTGGAGCATGGTTTGCGACATAGCTCCATGACCACACACAACTGCCGTTCCGTCAAGGAGGCCCCAATTTACCAGGTTGGAAGTGATGAGGGGCGGGCGTTACAGTCTTATGTAATTTTGACGTTGGAAAAATGCTGAGCCTAATTTGAATACATTACTTTTGATTTGATTTGAGCAGGAATGTGTGCCTCAAGGCTGCACCAAATGATCCCAGTTCAGCAAAAATGCCAGACATCTAGTGCCTGACGCTGGTTTTCGACTGGACCTGAAATACATACGGAACATTATCACTAACTCGAGCAACTTACATTTTCAGGAAGGCGAGATCTGGTACCGTGGTCCCAACTTAATGTCTAGCTACTATGAAAATGAGGAAGCAACTAAGGAAGTGTTGACGGAAGACGGCTGGTACAAGACCGGAGACATCGGGCGATACGACGAGAAGAAATACCTATACGTTACTGATAGGCTTAAGGAACTTATTAAGGTAAATAGGTTTCTTTTTAAACATTTAACTAACCTTTAAACACAAGGCTGTGTTGTTCACAGCCTTGTGTTTAAAGGTTAGTTAAATGCAAGAAATGAATATATTTTCAATAGGTACGCAGCAATAGTCGTTATTATAGCGTGCAGGTGCAAGCCCAAAAACAGCATACGCTCAAAATTTTATAGATAACTGCCTGCAGAGCATAATCAGCCTAAAAGCGTTCCCACTGCTGGGACACAGGCCTCCTCACTGTGAGTTATTAGGCCGTAATCCACCACGCGGGCCCAGTGCGGGTTAGTACTGCATAATGATCCCTTTTATAGACTACTGTCCAAGAGGAGTACCTGATTTTGCCCATTATTTATATGTCATGTACAATGCGTGCCACGAAAGATGAGACTTGACCCCGCCTCCACCGCTCTTTCCGCTGCCCCTATGACGTCCGGTCCCGTCCCGCACTCAGACCTCATACCGCTAATACCTAAAATCGTGTTCTGCGCAAGTCAAACCACGTGGTGTGTCAAGTCTCATCTTTCGTGGCACGCATTGTATTTTGTATATCTTTTGATGGAGATTCTAAATAGCATTAACAGCCTATAAAGGTCCCACTGCTGGGACATAGGCGTCCTCTCTTCGAGAGGGAGGGAAGACCTAAAATAAATAAATGAGAATATCGAGCACCTCTGAGTAAATATTTACTTGCACCTGCTTACAACTGCTGCTAACATTTTGAATTAATAAAACTGTACAGTACCCGGCGATAAATATTGCACATCGACCTTTTTACACAAAACCATTTTATACAAAGACTAAAAAATAATTATCAAAAGAAGCAAATCATAATTGTTTTAACAGCTCCTAATAGATACCGGACTGTTTGTGTTTCGTGCGACAGAGATAACGCTCTACGAAGCCGAAATTAGCCGATTGTCTCTTTCCAAAGGTCGATGTGCAATATTTATCGCCGGGTACTGTACGACAAATTGGCAGATGCCCGGTATAAGGATATGAAATGTGTTTGAAAACTACCAACAATAACTTTACAGACGCCAGCACATCAAGCTTACTACCCGAAACTGTCAAATTTTCCCAATCAACTTTGATCCCTGTTTTAGCGATAAAGTTGAAAATCTTCCCTTTGCAAGACAAGGCAAGGAAATACACTAGTTTGTAGTAATATAACAAATGTAATCCGTAGTCGTATAAAAATGTCTCATTCACAGGTCAAAGGCTTCCAAGTACCCCCGGCCGAACTAGAAATGGTGTTACGAACACACCCGAAAATCTTCGACTGCGCTGTCCTAGGAATACCGGACCCAATCTCAGGAGAAGTGCCCAAAGCGTTCTTAGTACGACAGCCAGGCCAAACAGTGAAAGAGGAAGAAATATTAGAACATGTTAATAGCAAAGTCAGCGTCTTTAAAAGGATAAAAGAAGTCCAGTTCGTTGGGGTGATCCCTAAGAACCCTGCAGGGAAGATTTTGAGGAAGAAGTTAAAAGAACTGTACTGTTAGCATTTATTACAAAGAAGGTTTTGGTGTGGTTGTATAAACGAGATGCAAGTTCGTATTGATCTTTGCGCATTTAGACTTTGTACAAAATTTGAATTTTATAAGTCGAGTTAAGTTTTCTACTTAATCGTAACCGATCATCGTAAAATAGAATTTATATGTATAATTAAGTATCAAATGACCATATGAATGCAGTATATAAATACATTATTCAGTAATTATTTATGCGGAATTAGTTACTGTGATAGCACAATCTCGCCGGTACTAAACCCAACAGCATTGATGTATAGTTCCGCAGCGCTTCGATAGATGGCGTTGTACCTATGACGCGCAATCCTGAATCGCGGTGTCAAGATTCTCCGCGGCTGAATGACCCTCCTCGAATTTCGGTATTTCGGTATCGCTTCTCGGCCTTTTGGCTAAGATCAAAGTGTAGTATCTGTTCTTTTCAGCTTAATATCTGAAAGTTCCCTCACTGAGGGACCAGTATATTAAACTGATTTTTGTAAGCTGACGGGATGTTCGGGGCTCGCTCCACTCCCGTCGCGGGTCGGCCCGGCATTGCAGTGCCGCCGGGATCGGCCCACATAATTTCTGTTTCTTCATCTCTCTGGATGACGTACTGGTTGGTTTCTAATCATGATCAGTGCCGAAATTCCTTTCCTTTCCTATAATCCTATTAATGGTTTCAACTGGTTCAGGTTGTTGCATAGCTGTGAAAGAAGAAGTGACATGTAAATATAGCAATTAATTATGTAGGTACCTATGATAAGACCATCATGTACCTTATATTAACTTAATTCATATTTTGTTCTTCCATATGTGATATACATTAATACATATACTAACCCCCTTACTAATAAACGTTGCATAACGTCTGTATAGTTACACAACGCTTTGTCTTCTTCTTTCGAAAGTCAAATTACTGACGACTGAAAAAGAGAAATCGGTGTGTAACTAGTCATCTCATATAATACGTTTATTAGTAAGGGGGTAAGTGTATTTTAAAAAGAATTTCACTGCAATTACAAGGCAGATTCTGTAGATATTTTGTACGTGGTTTTTATAGAGAATAAAACATATCGGGGCATTGACGATTTTTGCTAGGATTAAATTATACAAAGCTATTTCTAAAGTTAGAACTTGTTTTTTTTATAAAACCGAGAAATAAAGAGAATGTTTGTCAAAATTCGAGTTTTGTTATGTTATGTTGATATTAAGGAGTAAAAATAATTAATTATAAGGGTATGTATAAGTCTACGATAGTTATTATTTGTATAGACGATTTTTATGATAGGTATTATTTTTATGCTAATATTTTCTCTAAGGACCTACTTAGTAGCTTGCAATAAAACAACAAGGCTGTAAACAAAGTATGTAAGTAACTATTTCTTGAATATCACCTTACATTCAACCAATTAAAATATAAAAAAAAATTGTCACTCAAGGGTTTTCAGTTATTGCCCAGTGTGGATCACTCAGTTCAGGCATTTTGCAAAAACGGCTATGAGCAAAATCTCAACAAAAACTTACTCTACTGACTAAAATATCTCAAAAATTTGTTAACAAATTGTCACAATTTTTTTAAAAAACATCAGGGCATTTAAATCTAATTACAGGTGTTTATGAATTTTTTACAAGTTTTTATCTTTTTATACGTACAAGTAAACTAAAACTTACTATTTACCTAAATAAAAGCTTCCAGGCATAAAGGGGGCGTGACAGCTTATACTATTAATATTTATGCAATGCTGGGTTCTGTTCTCATAGCTAAGTGCTGTCACTTGAAGTCACAAATGTAGGACCATCGAAGTAAAATAAAGACCAACCTTTTTCAGACCGTCTATTGAAAATATCACGTGCCTTAAAGGTCAAATTATGTAAAATCAATATTATGCATTTGTATAAGATTTACAAACATTCATATTAAATCTGGTTGTTAACATATATATACATAATTATACATTATTATTGGTATTTGATTATTTCCTATCGTATTAAAATTTTACTCAATGGTTTGATGTAATTTTATTAAGTTTAAACACCATCTTTGTAAGTTCTTCAAGTCCTGGTTTCCAATTAACATTATTCAATTTTATGTTACAGTAAATTAAGTTTTTTTTCCGAGTGACTGCGAGTATTATTGAAAATGTCATCAATAAGGTTCAAGTTGTAGCTCAAACTGAACTTTACGTAGAATATGTAGGTAATAAAAATATTTTTCGAAAAACTTATAAATCTGTTTAAACATGTTTGGAAAATAAATGTGCGAACGCAGATAGGTAGCATAACTACTATAGATTGTTCTTCTCCGCCGTGTAAGCAAATTGAATTCAATTACTACAATTTACGTTGGCTGTAAATTAGAGTTTCAGACTTGTAAACAAAATTCCAAAGTTGATGACATCAACAATGTTTTGTAATTGCTTCGGGTCGACTTTGTTCAACAAACACTGCCGAATCGAATGTGTCGACCCGTACAAGTGTGTCTCGCCTAATAGAACCAAGGAAGTATATTATGTATCTACTATAGGTTCGTCCACCGTCCGTCCGATGACCTTGTGAAGGCCACAGGAATCCACTGGATACGGGAAGCACAGAACCGATCGAATTTGGAGCTTATGTCCAGCAGTGGACGTCTTTCGGCTGAAATAATTACGATGATGATAGTAGGTACGTACTGTAGCTGGTGAAATTACAATAAAAATTGAAGTTCTTCTTAGCTTGTCGATGACAATCTAAATGGATTCGGCCCAGAATTCGGCTACGTGTGGTGTTTGGCGCCATCACTAGCGTCTCATCAGTTCCTGTAATGTAGGTACACAGTACACGCAGGACAAGATCTCATCGTTTCTGGAACAGCACTTTGCACTTCAAGGCGGAGTCGTTGCTGCGGCCAACCTGGGTCCGGAGTCTGTTTAATGACTTCCAGGTTAGCTAAGGCAACTTCGTGACCAGAGACCCTCAACAGTTGGAACAAATGGTATGGATCGGTTCTCGTTTCCGTGACTTCCAAACAAGGTTGGTATCTACATATTCCCATAGGTACCTAGACCAGAAATAATCAGATGCACATTTTAAAATACGACCTCGTGTTTATAACAACATGCGTCAGTTTTTGCTAATTCGATGCAATGAACCTTCAAAATGTTTACTTTGCAATTTTAACGTTTGTTGACCTGTTTTTCCCCTAAAATAAAACCTTGTAGCTATTTTAGTTCGATCTGTGGCTAACGTAAGACATATAGCACAGAATAGATAAGGACAGAAGGGTGACTTCATACAACGACTGAACGAGTTCGTGGCAGTCACAGACGCACGCACAGACGCGTACTTACGGCGATCTCAAACAAATGCCAGTCGCGAATAAGTATGCGACTTTGGTAGGTACACTCACCTGCAAAATTCCTTTTCTCGAAGTGTTTCGTCGTTTTTTTGAACCCTCATAGAGTTGGTTTCCGATGTACCAGATAGTTCATATTCTCAGGATATGATGTCAATAAAAGACTAATTATTATACTATATAAAGCTTTATACTATATAAAACTCGTTAAACATATAAAGTGTCAATTGAATAGCTCTAATACTTTAGACTTTATTGATATCTAAAATACACCGATTTCGTCACTGACACACTGATGATCATCAAAATGTTTGGCTACTTCCTGAAGTGCTACAAAGTTGAAATTTGGTATGTAATCTAAGTTTAGTATGTACAACTAACAAAAAAATTCATAAACTTATAATTTCGCCCCCCATCCCCTAAAAAGGGGGGGTGGAAGTTTGTATGAGACTTCAAAATGTTAGGGTACTTCCTGAAGTGCTAGAAAGCCGAAATTTGGTATGTAAAGTATACAAAAAAACTACCATACCTACTAATAAATTGATATTCAATTTTAACATAGTACGTTAATAGGAACAATTTTCTTTAAAATAAACTATTAATTATAAATTGTTTGAAGAGACAAAATAAACTACAAAAATATTTTGTCATATAAAACAAAGCAACGTCATCTAGTAACAGCATAATTAAATTTTGTTAGTCATTAACTGGTTTTACGCTATATGGCGTCATTTCTAGCTTCACGCGATTTTATTTCTGTACTGTCCATGGATTTTTGCAGCCCACTGTAGGTACATGAAGTTGAATGAATGTTTTTTGTTTTATGGACTTGACCTTCTGCACCCATCTATTTTTTGGTCTCATATATTATTATTATATAGCATGTTAGATGATGGCGGTCATGCACTCGGCCTTGGTGATATGCGCATAAACCACGCCCACCGCGTAAGCCCGGCTGTCTGCTTACTCGGGTTTTTGTCGAGAACAAATTGAGATTTGAATTGACAAGACATTACGGT
Organism: Luperina testacea; assembly: GCA_927399505.1. Classification (NCBI taxonomy): domain Eukaryota; kingdom Metazoa; phylum Arthropoda; class Insecta; order Lepidoptera; family Noctuidae; genus Luperina; species Luperina testacea. Next base: position 5,629,209 of record OV656768.1, on the reverse strand, counting down.
GTTTCGCAGACAGAAATTTCATAGAATTCGTTTCGCAGAAAATGTCCTTGTATTTTTATTTCGAATATTATTATTTCAACGACTATTTACTTGAATGAAACATATATTTCACAGAAACACAATTCAATGAATTTTTTAATCACGTCTTTTATTTATCAAACTAATCAAACAAAATAAAATACCATGCAAAAATACACCGAAATAATTCTGTTATTTCGGTGTATTTTTGCATGGTATTTTATTTCAACGAAAATGTAACTAACTATTCAACAAGGTATGTATGTACTACGTGTTGAAGAGTTCCACTAGCACTTTCAACGTAGGATCTCCTGCCTGGAGTAGCTCCACCGACACTTGATCTTTTTTCATGCGTTTATTAAGCAACAATTTCTCTTAGGCAACCTTTGAGAGATGACTGGAATCGCGAAGAAAATAAGTATACAAAAAAAAAATCAGCGGTGCCATCCTTTTTTGCACAGGGTGTTGACAAAATGTTTGGAACAACAGATTTTTTTTTTGCGATTTTCGGTTTGTTTCCATTGTGAAAGATGTTCATAAATATGAATTCAATTATCCTTTTGGGGTACAGGTACAGTTATTTCAATCACTTACACCTTGTTTGCATGTACCTAAGTATAAAAAATTATCGTTGGTATTTTATTTAAACTTAAAGTTTAGGTAACGTAGGTAAGACAATGTGCGTGTGGATTGAGTGCTATAAATTATTATTGATTACATATTTGCATAATCCAAAAGTAGAAAATAGGTTCAAATAATGATGATTAGGAAATATTGTAAAAGCCAATTATTTTTAAAAGAGTAACCGCAGATATTAATTCTTCTATAGTTTCTTAAGTGCCCATGTAGGTTAATGTGTACCTAACTCATAAAATATTTTGATTTTGAAAAAGATTATTTCTAAAGGCAATGCCTTGAGGGTCTCTAGTGAAAGGAAACCTGTTTCGAGACCATCGCTAAGTCCCCGCACACACACAGTCAGCTCTCAGTAAGTATAATGCACCAAACCAAATTCTCATTAGATACCTATGGTTGATTGATTTCTTATACTGTTAGCCTGTATCACCACACTGCTGATCAAAGGCCTCTCCTCATGAGTTTCAGTGCGATCCAGGTTTAGGTAATGGGGACTGGTTTTGTTTTCTCCAGCTCATGCCGCCATCTTCTAAGCCTCTAAGGGGACTGCCGTACGCCTTCTATGTAGTTGTCTAGAGCTCCACCTGACGTTGCCCAAAAAGCCGCAAAGTTGAAGTGGGACTGGGCTAGCCACGTCTGTCGCATGAGGCCTTATCATCCGAATAATGAGCAAACGCTTCTCCTCATGACTTCCAGTGCGATCCAGGGTTCCGCTATTCTTTTGTTTTGGCCAGCTCGTCCCGCTATCTTACACTGAGTCTGCCGCAACACCTTCCAGCTGTCTCTGGGCTATACATAGTGAGTATTTTGGCTCATCAACACACGCGTGTGGTAGTGCCGCGCGCGATCGAAGCGCACGATCGTCCGGTGTGGACGTAGCTACCGACGTTGTTCAAAAAGCCGCAATGTTGAAGTAGGACTGGACTAGCCACGTAAATGCCGCATGCCAATCAAAAATGCATTTTTTTGTAAATTTTTAAAAGCACAAACCGTATTAGCAAGTGAACTTAGTGATCCTATTTACATCCGAGATCATAGGTCAAGGTAGATGCATAACCGTTTAAAGATAAAAACCGTGATCACAGTTCACTAGATACCTAGATAAGCATGCTTAATAACTTAGTAGGTAATTAGACCATAATATTCTAGTCAAATTGTCTAGTTGTAACTTTTTTACTTCAACTTGCAAGGTTCGTCTATGAAAACTTCGAAACAACTATGTACGTTTGATCTTATGCGATGTCAAGTTGTATGGGCCCAAAGACATTAAGGTATATTTAATCTCTTTGTATGGGCCTTTGTACACACACGTTTTTCCTGCCGTGAAAAACTATGGTTTATTCGTATGTGACCACAGTCGTGAGTGTTGTATGGATCAATCCTATCATAATTATGGAACCTTTAGCACGGACAAAATTTTTTTATTACGAATACTTCATGCTCTTCTCTGTTTCATCGTTGTATAATATTTTTATTTTGATTTCCTTAACGCACCTGAATGGTGCGTTTAGAGGAATACTTTTGGTGCCTTTCAAAGTTGGTGCGTTTCGAGGAATACCCCGTTTTTACTACGGGATGGTTTATAGGCCGTGCTGTGCTGTGTACAAATGGCCTAAGCGTACCTAATGAAGTTAAAGTTAATTAATAAATTTTTACAACCTACTTAGGTATTAATTAATAATCATTTATTGTGATGTGCTGCACGTGGATGGATGTCAAGCACATACCTAACTACATACATTACTGACGTACGTACCGAAGTAGGTAATTATTTATAATTGGCTCTTTAGTCATTGCATTTCCTTAGAAGGTTGTTTGCCATATAATAAAAGCGGGGAGTAAATTCCACTGATATTGAATATTCAGGTCGGTCAGACTGAATGTCGGGAATAGTTAAATGTTTACTCAGTTTGGTATCCTAGATCCCGACCTTTGTACTTTGGAACTATTTGGGTTTATCTCTTATTATATTTATCATGTTGTGGCACCGAGTTGCCGTTGCTAGATGGACCGACGACGACCTAAAGAAGGTGGCTGGGAAAAACTGCGGTGCTATTCTGCAAAAATCTCACCGTGAAAACTTAGGTGAAGTGAGCGTGGAGTGAGCTGTCAATAGTGTCAATTCCTAGCAAAAACAAACTCACTTCACCTAAGTTTTCACGGTGAGATTTTTACAGAATCGACCGGCTGTAGAGGTTATACTTATTTGGTGTACCTACAGGTTATAGCATGCATCCTCTTTGAGTCCGTAAGTAATAATATTGCCACAAATACGAGGCAAACATTAATTTGGCTTAAGAATAAAATAAAAAGAAGCAGGGGTCGGATTTGGCTGTCAAGCCAAGTGATAAGGCTAAAAATTAAAAATGTAAAACCATCTTCAATAGGAATAATTATTTAAGTATTATGACAAACTGTAGTTTTATTTACTCGTCCCGGTACTGAGAGCTCGTAAAGCTCTCACAGTAGGTACCTAAATTCACCTCATCATCATAATTTTAGCCGAAAGACGTCCACTGCTGGAAGTAGGTTCGACCTGTTTTGTGTTTCTCGCATCCAGCGATTCCTGCGGCCTTCACAAGGTCATCGGATCACCTTGCCCACCTGACCTAGTGATAGCGAATCTGATAATAAGAATAAATAAAATAAAAGTGTTGAGTAATTTCAATTGTCTAAAATTATTGTCTAAAATACGACTTCTTTGAACAATGAAACTCTGTGGTAAGCACAATAAAATAAGAGAAAAACCATGGATGAGCTGGGAAAAACACGAAGTATTTCAATAATTATTTTTTATTATTTGCCAACAATTTAAATAGATATCATTATCTCGCCGTGCGTCCAACCAAACATTGTAGGTATTCAGTGCAAATTAACAAAATTATCAAGTTCAAACTTCGAAGTAGGTAGGTACCTACTTGTTCGTTTTGTAATTCTTGAACGTTTTGTACGCTCGACAAGACAATCAAACACGCACGACAGTCGTTCATTCGTTGCCGGCAAATCCGCGCGCGAACATGCAAAATATGGCGCGAAAACTTCTCCTACGGGAAATTAAAAACTTAAAATGGCAAAGGAAATTGTCTACTAGTGTAGTGTTCAAAAATGATGATTTTATAATTAAATCAACCCTTCCTGATATTGTTGTGCCTAAAACAAGGTTTATTGACCTTTTGTTTGCTGATTCGGCTAGATATAAGAATCATGTTGCTATTGTAAGTATTTTGTTTATATTTTTTTTTATTAGGCATTATTAACACTTCACCTTGGACATTAAAAATCTATTTACAATTTTTTGTAGTGATGTGCTCTATAATTTACTGCGTAGCTTTAGTCGATTCGAAGATTAACTATAAGTAAAGACTGGAAAACTAAAAAACTAATTTTTAATAATAAAAATATGGAAAATTTCAAATTTACATTAAAACAAATAAATTGGAATTTGATAATAAGCTCAGGAACTAACTAAATGGTATCGGCATTAGAGGAATAACAGTTATTCCTCTAATGCCGATACCATTTTAGTTTGTCTAGTAGAAACTTGTTTTGGGTCAGACGTAAGATTATTGTGGATCGTCAATGTTATGTTTTGTTGTCTCTTAGACAGATTTTTATTTGTATTTTCCACATCGATTTAGTTTTGTTAGTTGAGTTTCTAATTTCCCGAATATATTGTAATTTTTTAGATGTAGGTAGGTACTATCTGTTTTAAAAAAATTGTTCTCGGTTTTGTAGGTAGGATGCGAACCACTCGTGAGTTACTCACGAGTGGTTCGCATCCTACGTTTTGTTAGTTGAGTTCCTGATTTCCCGAATATATTGTAATTTTTTAGATGTAGGTAGGTACTATCTGTTTTAAAAAAATTGTTCTCGGTTTTGTAGGTAGGATGCGAACCACTCGTGAGTTACTCGCGAGTGGTTCGTATCCTACCTACAAAACCGAGAACAATTTTTAGAAATTGAACATTGGGATCATAACACTGGGAAATTCAGTCTAATACGTTCAAATAGGCTTTGCATTCAAAATTCGATTCCACAAGGTAGTGTTATCGGCTGTTTGCTATATTTAATTTATATATAAACGACCTTCCTAAAATTATTACGGAGTCCTGCGTACTGTTTGCTGATGATATTTCATTAATAACTGTAATGACTCTTAACACGTACATGAAAGTTTAAATAATATAATGTTAAACATACAAAATTGGACGAAAGACCACAATTTAGAAATTAACTTCTCGAAAATCAAAATAATGCAATTCAGGCCTTACTAAAAAAAACCCTTGACTATAGATTTTACGTTTGACGGTATCAAATTGGAATGCGTAGATACTTTCACTTTGTTAGGTCTAGACTTAGATATCCAGATGACCTGGAAATCACACATACAAAAAATGAAATCAAAACTAGTTAGTTTTGTATATGCAATACGTGAGGTCGTGAGCTCAAAAAGACCACAGATTTAAAAACTGCCCTTTCCACTTACTATGCATATGCATACGTATGGTATAATAATATAATTCTTTGGGGAAATAGTGTAGATAGCAACGACTTATTTATCCTCCAGAAAAAATGTATGGTTTAAATTGACAGTGACGTAAGTTGTAGACCGTATTTTAGGAAACTAGACATTCTAACTTTGTCATTAATTTATATTCTGGAAATCTTTAAATTCGTTAGACAATATCCAAACTTCTACATTCAAATGACAGACCAACCTCGCAGATATGCACCGCGTTCACGATTTGAAAACACGCTCGTAAAGTCGTAATACCACAATCTAGGCTAAAATTACACAGTACAAGTCCTCATGTAACATCAATTAAATTATATAATAAAATACCTGACGACATAAATTAGAAAAAAACGATAAAATATTTATTACACGTCTCAGAAAACTACTTGTCGATAAATGTTATTACGCACTAAACAAACGATTTTTTTAATGATGACCTAATGGGATGACTTTATGAATTTATTAATTTTTGTGACATTTTATTTTTATCACTTTATGTTTTGACTTTTGTTTTATTTGAGTACATTTTTTTTCAATTTAATTTCTTGTATCACTTTTATCTGTGACAATATTATTATTATTTTATTTTCATGAATTGAATTTTAAATGACCTTTCATTGTTATGTTATGTATTTATTTCAATTATGAATTAAAGCATGCTACTTTTCTTATTATGTAATTAAATTGTTATGCCCGACATGTGAAACATTTAAAATTTATAACAAACATGTGAATGCAATAAAGATTTGAATTGAATTAATTTAATTTCAAAATTAAATTCGAATTGTTATCAAATAAAATAGTGGTTAAATAAAAAGTCTATGAAAACCAAATTGTTTACTTTATTTGGTACTAGTTCGGTATAACGTTAGAACATGAAATTCTATTTTATTCTCATTGGACATTGGACTTTAACAATGTGACACAAACACAGCTAATCTTGTTCAAACATTTTAACCAAGATTCCTTTTGCAGAGGAGCAAAACATCTTACTCATCAATTACAAATTACAATTGCTTCGCTTCGGAATTTGAACTAGTTATGTTACGCATGATTGCTTTATTATTTAACCGTCATTGTCTTATTGCTCGAAAGTAGACATCATATAATACCTATTTAGTTTTATACTTAAGTAAGAACCTACGTATTAATTATTATATGAACATATATTACTACGTACCTTTATTTATAAACGTTCCATGATGTTAAGTAATGATTAGCGAATTAACCATTCCTTTTTTGAAGTTTAAACCTCTCTTAATTTTAAGCATCATTTTTAAATTAACCCGTTTAGAATATTACTAACAAAAATCTTCTTATTTTTTTTAATTCTTACAAGGATTACATTATTTAGGAGGATAATACACTGGATAAACTTCTAATACTAAATAAACCTACAAACTATTAAATTAACAAGAATGGTAGTAGGTACCTAATATTTTTTAATTTGATACCGGCCTTGACCTCTTCGCATTCATTGTCAAATGTTTTTTAAACGTCAACAACAACAATTTATGGATTTATTCCGGTCTGCTATAACGGATGTCGGATCACGGCATTTCCTACAAAGCACATTTTATACACTAGTTAAACCACATAACTGACCGCGTTAATGACCGCAGGGTCAGCTTGTCCTCATTAGTTCATTACCGATTGGTCGTTCTTTTTATTGATATGTGTTGTTAACTATGTAGCTGGTGCCCCTGACTTCATTTAATACAAAATTGGGTACCGATAACCGAGCTTTACGAGCTCTCAGCACCGGGATGAGTAAATTTGTCAAACCAGTTTTTCATATTACTTCAATTAAAATATTCCTAGAAGTAGGTTCTACGTTTTTTTTTTCATTTTTATCCCTTGTCACTTAGTTAGCTAATCTGACCCCTACTGTTTTATATTCTATTCTTAAACCAAATAACTGTTTATTACGGACTCGCGAACGATGCATGTAATTTAAAAAAATTATTGATAGTTATCAGGACATCTGATTATGTTTTTTGTAAAAAATGCAATTTCAGCAAAAAATACGTTTAATGAAAAAAAGAGGTTAAAACAAAAATCTCGAAAGATTTTATCGAAAAAAAGAAAAATAAAAAAAAATAAAGAAATAAAAATAAAGAATGTGTTCGAAAAAGAGGAGGACACACACGACACTAATATCGTGTGTGTCTTCCTCTTTTTCGAACACATTCTTGAAGCCTGGATAGCACACTCACCACCAGATGTCGCACTGTCTCTTCTGAAAGGAGACGTTTCATTTTTGTATGGAACTTTGGCTAGGACGTGTACATTTCAGAAAATCTGTGAAATATATCTATAAACATATAATAGGCAATGATTTATAGAATTAATTTGTATTACTTTAGGGGTGCTAATTAAACAGGCTTCTTTTTAATAGCATTATTCGCCTCTAAAAATTTTTGTTGCCTTCTAAATTACTAAGTCAGCCACAATTAACGAGCATCTAAATAATACTATCTTAGCCACTAGTTATCTTCTATGTAAGCCAATCTAAATTCAACTCAGTATGATGGTTATTTTTTAGCTTCTAAATTTGTAACATGCATTCTAACAGTAAACTTCTAAAATAGTAATATATGACATCACAAAATATGTTTATTTAGCTTCTAATTTTTTAACTCGGTACGTTTAAAATGTAACTCTTCCCACATTCATTGATCGTCCAAATTTTGCAAAAAATGTCATCAATAATAGTATATTGGCCATTAATATTGGGTAAGTAATAGATGATATAACAATAAAATCTCTAATATTAACAACATATAACAACGGAACCTATAATTTTATTTAATATAGCGATTAGTTAATATAATGAACGATTGATATAATTTTAAAATAACTAATTTTTAAACATAATATACATTACATATAACATCGTTTGACATAACATACATTAAATACAAAATCGTTTGACATACCACTCAAAAGATATAAAACTTATGTAATATATGATGAAAACGCCTACTTTAAAACTTAAAAAAACTTTGTTTTATTCTTTGTAAGTTCTATCGTAGTTATAGGTAATAGTAACCTAAGTAGATATTAAACATTACTAGTAACTGATTACCACCTGCGCTAAGATAGGTCGACGGAGCCCCGCTTCGCGGGGCTCCTACTTCTGGGTGGTTTAAAAAAAAATAACCACGAAGGCTAAGGCGGGAGCTCCGCTACGCTTCGCTCCCGCCTTAGCCTTCTAACCTAACCTATCCGAGTCGGGGTGTTAACCATTGATTTTCGATACGAACGCACGAACGACAATAACAATTACACGTGATCAACTCAACTCGTCGTTACATGAATCAAATGGCGCTCTCTGATTGGTGCAAATGGCCGGTTGCGTACTCGCGCCAAATCATGCAGTGGCTATTTTCACGTTAAAAGAATATGATGTATTATTTTACATGATAAGTTATAATAAATGATGCTGTCTGTAGAAACTTGAATTATATATTTTTGAGGACATTGTGTTGAAGCTGTACAACGTAAAATGGTGACGAGATGTAAAATCCGTGGCCAAGTTAGTAAATAAGGTGGCAATGTATAAATAAGAAGGACAAGTCACAATAATTGATGATCGTTACTTGACGCTTTCTATAGAATATTTAGTTGGCCTTGTAAAAAAGACGAATTAGTTTATTAGAAGCCATGTCATTTTCCCGTTGCTTAGTTATAAAATTAGAAGTTTAATCACGTGGCCAATAAATAATTTTGTGGCTTGACTTATAATATCCCTTACTTTAGTACAAAATTAAAATTGTAAATGTTTGACATTTGTTGTGAGTAAAATGGAGACGTATTGAGTCAATGACAGATGACAATGACGTTAATGTCATTATAACCTAAAACGGGATATTTTATGTTTTTGCTTCATTGTTAGCCTTTTGACCGTCGATTAACCCATATTGGTTAACGGTAAAACATTGTTTATCTGTTCACTAACCTTTACTAACTTTTTATAATTTTATTATATTTAATGTTTTTGTATTTACGGTTTCGCACTCATTTCAGATCCATTTCAAGATCAACAAGGTTTCAGAACGCATGTTTGCTGTCAGGACGCCGCCATATTGGCCATAACGTTATCAAATGGCAATAATTGAAAAACTTTAATTTGTTTGTACACAAAGGGTTATTCTCAAATTCACAGATTAATATATTTCCCAAATTCAGGGTATTTTTTCCCGTTTTTTGATATATTGTACAAGTGCTAGCCAAAAATGAAACATCTCCTTTGTTCCCAGCTTGAGTTGAGCACGTTAATGAGCTGTCGTTCATTATGTACGGGTTGATTTGTGTCCCGGACACTTCTTTTTCACAAATCCCACATGTGTTCGATGGGGTTAAGGTCCGGACTGTTGGCAGGCCACGGCAAGACACGTATACCAGCGTCGTCGTCTAGGGCTTCCCCAGTGGCTTTAGCTGTATGAGCGCGGACATTGTCGGGCATTAATGTGACTCTTGCACCAATTCTTTATGCAAGTGGCACCACATGAGGGCTTGTGATGTCCTCAATATTTCGCACAGCCGTTACCGTGCCTCCGCTGAGTATTGCGAGTTCGGTTCGACCTGATAGAGAGATTCCTCCCCATACCATGACATTGGGTCCCCCAAATTTGTCACTTTCATGAATACAAGTATCCGAAAATCTCTCGCCTTTTCTCCATACTCTAATGCGACAGTCATCACTAAAAAAATCACTTTACACTCATCAGTGAACAATACTAGTGCCCCATTCACTTATGTCCTTGCGAATGATAATCGGTCAACCTTGCGAATGATAATCGGTTTGCACGGTGTACACTAGTCAATGGAATCCGCACTACGTGCCTCTTAGAAAACTACTGGTCTTCATGTAACCGATTTCTAATCGTTTGATCACTCACGCGGGTACCGGTCGCCTGGCGCAAGCGATTTTGTAAGTCAAACGTATGTAGCGGTCTTCCTGTGAGGTGGTTGCTCGATTCCTGCCTTTCAGTCTCTTGAAATCGATTCCAAGCATTCTGGATCTCTCGGCTTGAAAAGCCAAGCTGTAAAGCTACAGAACGCTGCGAATGTCCCTCTTGGATCAATGTGATGGCTCTAGTTGCGGTTTGCAGGTCCATATGTCTTCGAATCCTCGGCTTTCAAAATGTTTATCCACGTTCTAACTTAGCAAATGTAAGACTGTTCACAAAAGAATCCACAATTTAAATGACTTAAGAATTCGTCTTAAAATAGGGTAAATTCAAGTGGTTACAAAAAAAAGTATCAATGTACCCACTATAAAAATTATGCAATAAAGTAATGACAGATAATTTAATTATATGATAGATACATGGTACTCACATATTTATAAACAAATAATAAGTCAGTGAGTGAGTTAAAGTAATCACAGTAACTCATCACCGCCATCTTTTTATTAATTCCATCACTCACACAATCCATTCATCTTCTCTTTGGTCTTCCACTCCTCTTCCTATATCATCACGGAACTTGTCTTTACGGTTAATTTAGTTTTGTTGTATGTACCATTAGGTATTCTTCAAGGTCCGTGTTTATTATGTGGAACATTAAGATATGATTTGTTATGTCTATCTCGTGAAAGTGTTAGCATTTCATTAATTTATCTATCTATAATATGTTATCTTTCACTCCTACTCTTGTCATGAAATGCCGTATCTTTTCTATCTTATCTGAGCTGTTTACTTCAACTATCATTTGCACCGACCGAACCTATTATGTGGCTCATTAAAGCCCGTAGGTCTATGTTATGATAGCAGCAAATGTTCCAATGTCAGTTTGACGTGTCAATCTGACATTTGGACGTTTGACTTGACACACGTCGGTCGACGTGTGACGACAGCACACTCTAATGACTCTAATGCCAAAGCCGATGCCTAAATACTTTTAACGTCGTTGTATTCATTCGGTTTTTCTTCCAGTGGTTTTTATCCATTCTGGCGAAATGTGCTAGCTAGGAAATAATGATTAACTAATTTATTATTTAATAAATAACAGCACAATGTTATATGATGGAACGAGCGTGCCCAGAAGATGCCTAAGACACTGGAACCCCCACGCATCGACGAAATACAGCAGGCTGCTTGACGCCGGACTCCGAATTGAATGATGATGAGCAGGGGCGGTACCTTCATAGAAGCCGAAAAGCCCGGCTTGCCCTAATAAAATCATAATTCACAAAAAAACTTACTTAAACCTATCAATAATTAAATATATTAAAAAAATACCAATCAATGAACTCGAACACAAACATTAATAACTGAAAGTCAGCCAATCCCTCAGTTTGGCGTTTTATTTATACGTTGAAAATCAGTGGGCTTGCCCTAAATTTGACCCCTAGGCACGCCACTGATGATGAGGTCTGAAATCGCCAGCATTAAACGTCTTCACCAATGCTATGCAAATAGTGGTCATTGCTGAGAGCCCTGAGCCCCACAATAGCCACATAAATACCAGCAATAAACACCAGCTTTAAGTCAGGCGTGGCTTGTATTGAATGTTTCATTAGCGAAGTATACCTAGGTAAACTTTAGACGTTAGTTCACGGTAAACATCTAATTTTATGCAATGACCGTGAATAATATTGTGACTTGCGAATTTATTAACTTGGAGTTAAGTTTTTATGCAAACATTGTAGCGTAATAACAATATACATAAGCCACTACATGCAAAAATCATCTGTTTAATTTCAGTTTAGTATATAATGTGTATGTAAAATCTAGTCAGAATCTCACAATTTGCATAAATGATTTAACATTATATAGTATAAACCTCTTTAAAAGAATTTTACCTAGTTCATTTCCTGAAGGCGTAACAGTCGGTAGTTAGCCCGCATTCGGGTACCCGCATAAAGGCTCGTACAAACAGGCGCGACGCGCGACGCGAATCTCGCGCGACACAAAGGCACCGCTCGTTGCGCGACTTGCGGTGCCTTTGTGTCGCGTGTCGTGTAACACCTGTTTGAAGGAGCCTTAACTCTACCTCCGAACTTCGATACCGAACACGTTACACAGGCAGCAACGACGATTATAGAGATTTTTAAAGTTGGTCGATATTGAACTATTAACTTTTAAGAAAACATGTGCCTGCATCAAGAGTCTCTCGAGATGTCTGTCAAGGCTCTTGACTATCAGCCCATTGGCCGACAATCTCGGATTCTCAACTACGTATCCACATCGATACTATGGTTTACTATTGTTTTACAAAAAACTTATAACAAAAGATCATTTTACAAACAACGTTTGAAAAACTAATCATTTGACAAACTTTCATTTCGCAAAGATATTACTTTAAAAACAATCATTTGACATAATACAGGTTTCGCAAATGTTTTACTTAAGAAATAATTAAACTGTTAAAATATTATTTTAATAATAATCACATGACTAAATAATTCGTTTGCCAAATTGGTGATTATATAAAAAGTTAGAAGATAAATTATTAGTTTTAAAAAATAACTAATTTCTAACCAATACTTACGCGAAGCCGTACAAAAGGCGGTATTTTAGAATAATTTATTGAAGTACCCACCTATTGCCGCACTATTTCGTTTTATTGCACTGTCTTTTAAAGTGAGTGTGTCGATTGTAGTACTGACGCGTATTGTATTTTCCTGCTTTAATTATTAATATATTTGCACACGATGAATAGTGAGTTCGTGTGTGAAGTGTTTAAATCAAACAAAAATGGAACTAAAGTTTATCTTAACGGTCATGCGTATAACAAAGTAAATTCTAAAAATAATGTATATTATTGGACGTGTGAAATGCGAAAAAACGAAATATATCAGTGCAAAGTGATGTTGAAAACAACCGTAAATGAGGAAGGTGTTCATATTCCATCAAAACCTACACAAAATCACACTCATGGACCAGATCCCCTACGTAAAAACATTGCAGATTTTCGACAAAAGCTAAAGAAAGAAGTAGCTGGAGGTTCCAAATTGTGCAAAATATTGAATGAGTGTAAATCCGATGTACCTTCTGAAGTCTTGGAGAGTCTACCATCAACATCTGCTTTGAAGCAGTGCATGTATCGCGAAAAATGCAAAATAAGGAGTAAAATAGAAGAACCCGATAATTTAGAATTTGAAATTAATGAGTCAATGACACAAATCGAAGGCAAAAATTTTATTATAAAGGACCGTAAATACGACAAAAAAAGAATTATAATATTGTCTACATTTAAATTGATGGAAATTCTGAGTAAATCAGATTACTGGATTTTAGATGGTACTTTTAAAATTGTGCCTACAATATTTACTCAATTGTACACCATACACGGAAATATATTTCAGGATGACCTAAAAACCTTTCCACTGATATTTTGCCTTTGTTCTCACAAGGACAAGAGGACATATGATATAATATTTGAAATGATCATGGAATATGGAGCAGAAAATAATATTGATATCAAACCAAAAGTGTGCATATTAGACTTCGAAAAAGCAGCCATCTTAAGCCTGCGATCAAATTTTGAAAATATTAAATTGCATGGTTGCAATTTTCATCTTGGACAGATTATTTATAGGCAAGTAATAATTTTGTATTAATACTTATTCCATAGAAACTTAAGTCTTTTTTAAAAAATACACACTGCCTGAATTAAGCGAAATAAGTAGAATTCGGTTCTGGCACTCGCCGGCCGCTGCCGCGGCACGCTCGCTTCGCTCGCTCGGCTCGTGCGTTGTGGTCGCAGTTCTAACCTAACCTAACCTAACCAGTCATTGTTTCAGTTGACCCTACACATGTTATATGATTTCGTGCTAAAAGTAAAATATTTGATATGTGTACTTAAATATGTTATTTTTATATTTTCAGAAGAGTTCAAAGTAGCGGCATGGCAAAAAAGTATGCGGAAAACGGACAATTTAATAAGGACATCAAATGTCTATTAGCACTAAGCTATTTAAAGGGCACAGATATTCCAGTCTATTTCAATAAATATCTGGAAAGCCTGACCGATGAAGATAGCAGGACCATTGCTTATTGGTTCGAAGAGAACTATGTGAGTGGAACTTCCAATACGCCACCTAAGTATGCTCCAGAATACTGGAGTTGTTACGAAAATAATACTATGAACATACCCAGAACTTCGAATTCTGCTGAAGCTTGGCACCATAAAATAAATCAAATCATTGATAAATATCACCCGGGTGTATATCACTTGATTAAAGAATTAATTCAGGAGACTTTAAGCAATTTAAGTGAAATACAACAAAAAATTATAGGTGCTCCTCCAGCAAAAAAGAAAAAGAAATATGCTGCTAAAGATGATCGCATCGAACGTATATTAAAGCTAAAAGACAATTATTCAGAAGTCATGCTATTAAAATCTATAGCAAGTAATTTAAAATTATAAAACAATGTACCTATTATGAAAATAAATGATTATAATGATTATTTAACTTCTTTTTTATTATTAGACTTCCATGCATGAACCTAAAGTAATAATATATACGTACTTAATAGCTAACTACCTTCTTCTGTGTAAGAAAGATTGTTGTATTAACGTAGATTTTGGTTAGTAAAATATTTACCAAGCAATGCATTTTCTCAAATGTTATTTATGCTTTACGTTGTTTTGCCAACTCACATGTTTAAAAAAATAATCAATTTGTAAATTAATGTTTTAGCATAATATTTTTTTTTTAGTAAATATTTTGTCTAATGAGTAGTTTATTAAACAATAGTTTGTAAAATAATAAATTTATCAGGTATAATTTTGTCAATAGTTATTTTTCAAATGAAAATTTGTTATTTGTTTTTTGTCAAATGATTGGACACCCGATACTATACTAGAAGTGACTTCAGAATAGTCTACCAATGGACTCTGAACTTCAAATGAACCTGGTAACTAATCAGAACCCTTAGTCAATAGACCACATCCATTGTAACATTGATCGATGGTACGTATGTACAAAGTGCTTTTTGTGTGGGTCATCTTTGCTATGTAAATTGGAATAGTCAACCGTCATGATTGAATGTTGACATACTCAATTGTGGGCTTGCGTAGACTTTGGTCGGCAGGTTCATGGTCAGTTGTACTAATATTGTTTAGTTCTTAGGGTTCATTTTGTCAAATAAAAAAAATCCCCAAAGAAAACCTCCCAAAGACCCTATTGGTAAAATGTGACTACTTTGGATCGTGGTATGTGAATGGCGTCCGATAAAAAAGAGTCACATTCAACAGGGCAAGAAGAAAAGGCGCAATTGGTGACGATGAGTCTAAAGTAAATCCATGGTTTGACGTCATGTCTTTTGAGTATTAACAACTGTAATGTATGTGTCTGCTGAACAATGCAATGTATGTTGTTGAACTATCAAAGTGAAACCCATTGCTACTGATACTGTGATAAGCAATTAGCCAGCAGTCTATCCGTGTACCACCTCCAAATCCAGTCAGTCCTTAGGCGTGAAAATGTAGGTAACTGACGGAACGTGTGTTCCGTCATTACATAGACACTTGACGGGGTTTGGTCTTATTATATTTTCTGTTTGCATTGTTGACAGCTATCGATTTAAGGTTAACAAAGGTAGCAGCGTGGCCACCATTTTGAAAAAAAAAACACTGGCACTCCGGTAGTGCCGACAGAAGTGAAAACTTGAACAATTACGAGTGTATTTTGTGAATCGTCTTATAAACAAAACACGCGTGTTAAGGTGTGTTCCTTATTTTATAGGGTTTTTTGCAAATCAGGTATGATGACCAAAGTGACTGGTTTATTCTTCTCGTGAAAGGAATTTATTCAGATTTGCTCGTCGTCAGTTATATATCCGTGGTTCAGCGCCATCTCGTCGTTGTTGGATGAACTACGTAGTTAGTACGCGAGGCCTACGTAGTTAGTACGCGAGGCCCTCGTAGTTCTTCCCGATGTGCATAGATGGCGCTGTCCTCAACAACGCGCTCGTCGTTGTTGGATGAACTACGTAGTTAGTACGCGAGGCCCTCGTAGTTCACGCAAGTTTTAGAAACAACAAACGTATATGATCGACTACAGTAAACAAATCAGAAAAATATATGATATTCTCCAGGACATAATGCTAGGTAGACAGTGTGTTGAAAACATAATACAACTAATTTGATACGATAGAAGAAAATCATGAAGATACCTCTAAAAACTTTCTTTTTAAAATAAAAGCCATACTAATATACGTATTTTTTGTCAGATTATTCTACAAGCAATATACTAAAGCACTAATGTTATAATTTTTAGTCCAGACAATAGATCTTGGTAAGTAGATAATTGCTTCATATTTTGCAATAAATTACTGGCGTTGTGTCATCGTGCTTCTCTTTCTTTTCTATGCAGTCCGACAGTGACCGCGCTTTAGGTCATGTAGTCCCCTTAATATTATAAATGTGGCAGTAACTCTGTCTGTCGAGACAGAGTTATTACCGCATTTGTAATATTATGTGTGGATTATGATGAAGACACAGTTCACCACCTAAACCACCTCATGCAGTATGTACATATAGCACCATGTCTCTATTGAGACAAGCTATAAAGACTGCTAAACTCAAAACCTTGATACACTGCCTAAAGCAGTTTTTCTAGGCTGTGATCATGGTTTTGACACGAAAGCGTAGTGTCTCGATAAACCTGCATTGGTCATGATTGTCTACGTCAACTTGATAATTATTATTGGTTGCCGGTTCATTGTGCGAAGCAATCAACAGCGCCAACGCAGTCTGTTGTTATTTAACTGACTAGGTATGGTCTGTGGCACGTTTTTCATGCTTCACGGAGTCTTATTCTGTACTGTGTTCTGCGTAGTTATAGTATTGCAGAAGTAATGTTGCACTTGATGTTCTTTCTATACATGACAACTTACTTGAAATAAGATTTGATGGTTATTCATAACTAGCTTCTGCCCGCGACTTCGTCCGCGTGACTCTTGTTTTAACATGAAATAACCCTTTTAGGGCGCGTTCCCACTATATTGTGACGATTAATTTATCGTTGGACGACTGGCGCCTTTAGCTGTTCCATTATATCGACTGTTTATCGTCACTGTGTCGTCAAAATATGTTATCGTTGAACGACTGTCGTATGTAGCTGTTCCCATTGTATCGTGACAGCATTTTTACTGTTCACAGCAGTTGCCTGTCGCTTGCACATTAGTCGCCTCTACGTTCTTTTGAAGATCAGTAGTGATATGAACGTGTGTACGTAAGTGTGATACGTGGCTACGATAGATAGTCGCAATAACGACACATTATTTGTCGTCATCATAAGTCATGACGTTTTTTTATCGTTTTACGACTGTCGTGCTAGCCGTTCCCATTGACTTGACAATCTGACGTCACTACGAAAAAAGTCATCGAAGACAGTTAATCGTGTAATATGTGAACACCTCCATTTAAATACACAAGCCACGACGCTTTAAACGACACGATAATCTGTCGTCACGACATAGTGGGAACGGGCCTTACACTCGGCAATACTGTAGCTTCCCATTAATGAAAGAATTTTTGGAATCGGATCAGTAGTTCCGAAGATTACCCCCTACATATAAATACACATTACATTTTTGTGATGCACGAAGAAGCCTCCTCGTGTAGCGCAGTTTGTTCCGCCAGTTACTCAACTGAAACGAGTGTTGAGCGCATCCTGGACAGTCACACCCAACACCTTATTTGACTGGCCAATTCTTCCCGTGCGGTGGTAGGGCTAACGCCCGTCTGGTTTGCGACCACCCTCCCACCGGAGTCCGTCAAGCAGCCTGCTGTGTTTCGTCGATGCGTGGCAGTTCCAGTGCCTTAGGCATCTTCTGGGCACGCTCGTTCCATCATAGACCTCGTGCATCG
Organism: Luperina testacea; assembly: GCA_927399505.1. Lineage (NCBI taxonomy): Eukaryota > Metazoa > Arthropoda > Insecta > Lepidoptera > Noctuidae > Luperina > Luperina testacea. Next base: position 5,611,208 of record OV656768.1, on the reverse strand, counting down.
CTTTCCATCAGGCGTGATCGAGGTCAAGAGCGGGGCCATTCAGCAATAAAACAAAACACAAATACCTCTTCATCTTCTTAGCCGCGTGTCGATGACAATATCAATGGACTCGGACCAGAATTCGGCTATGTGTTTGGTACCACCACTAGCGTCCATCAGTTCCTGTAATGTGTAGACGACAGGACACGCATGACACGATATAAGGTGTCCTATCGTTTGTGGAACAGCACCGCATTTGCACTCCAAGGCGGAGTCGTCAATAAATCTCCATCTGAACAGGTTTTCCTTGCTTCGGCCAACCTGGGTCCGGAGACTTTTTAAAGACTATCCGTTTTACTACTATAGATTTCTGATTACTAAGATTACATGGTAGTGGTACAACCTAGTCGAAAATCCATTAGAAAAATCCCATGGCATAAGATAAGCTCGTTCTGATCTTGTTTGGGGTGATAAAGAGCTAGGATTAACTAAGTGTGTGTTTGACTTGTCACAATCTGAGACTGTACCTACCTACTTTAATCTCTTCCAAGGAAATGACAAACCGCCATTTACTCTGGTCGTCCATAGATTTATCAGAATAAGTTTGATCTTTCCAACGTCAGATATCATTGTCTCTGACCGACTGGACTGTCAAAATTTAAATTAATCCCAAATGTCCCAACTTACGCGTTTGACCGCGACTTACGCGTTTTAGGTCGTAGGTTCGAACCCAGACAGGCGATTCCATCACCACTGCTCTCAAAACGTTGAATGAAAATATCGTGAGGAAACCGGCATGTCCTAGAACCAAAAATTCGAAGACATGTGACATCTATCAACCCGCACTGGGCCCGCGTGGTGGATTACAGCCCACTCCCTCTCGAAGAGAGGAGGCCTGTGTTGTCCTATGTCCCAGCAGTGGGAACATTATAGGCTGACTATGTGTCTTCTCTCTGTATGGGGGAATGTACAGACGCCAGCACGTCAAGCTACTACAATCTGTCAAATTTCTTTAATAGATTTTCAACTTTATCGCTAAAGCATAAGGTTCAAAGTTGATTGGAAAAATTTTACAGTTTCGGGTAGCTTGATGTGCTGGCGTCTGTACAACACTCCATCACGCGCGTTTAACGCTTTGATAACTATATGGCTTGGTGATTCATCACCAAGCTAGGATCAAATTCAACTTCAAAATGTATTCTTAAGTTTTCTTTTTCTTTTCAGGAAAGTGCAGAAACACAGAAGACCTACACTTACGTGCAGCTGGAAAAACATATATCAGTCTTCGCGACTTCACTACTAAAGAAGTTCGGTTTGAAACCAGGAGATGTCGTGGCAGTTATGTTGCCGAATTGCCCCGAGTTTCCGGTCGTGGCGTTCGGGACCTTACAAGCGGGATGCGTGCTTACGACTGTCAACCCTATTTATAAAGAGTGTGAGTTTACTTTTCTTTTTTGATGGTTTGAGAAGGGCACGTTTTTATAACATTGTTGAGCTGTAGACGTAGTATTATTATTTACTCTGTGGAATTTTATGTAGTTATCAAAATAATACAAGATCGTGTAAAAATTTTTTCAATGGAAACTTAGTCATAGACGAAAGCCAATGACTGTCTGTGCCGAAAACTTTACGAGTAGGTCGTTTTGTTATTAGAACTTTTGATACGGAGAGATACCATCAACATCCATACTAATATTATAAACTCGAAAGTAACTCTCTCTGTATGTTACCTTTTCATGCCGAAACCACTGAACGGATTTCGCTAAAATTTCTCAGAGAGATAGAGTGCATCCCGGGGAAGGACATAGGATCGTTTTTATCAACATACCTCGCGTGCGAAGCCGCGGGTGGTAGCTAGTAATTTATATTTTATAAATCCATCCGCCTTCCTGTACTACATTCACCAGCATGAATGATGTTTTTGACGTTACTCGTTGCCAAGATACTGTACTAGATAACTAGGGAATTATAAGGCCAATGACGGCCGTTCAAAAATTGCCAACGCGGACGGTATTTCACGTCCACACGGCGGGGTATTGGTAAAGTTTCAGTGTTGCCAGTACCCACGTCGACTTTCGGACGATTCACTACCTGAAATGGGACGATTTTTGGACAAAAAGGACGACTGTAGAAATATTAATTTGCTACGACTGAATGAGAAAAAAGTATTACCTAAAAGGGCGTGAGTAGGTACTGTTATATTTTTAGGGCAAACAAATAAAAAGTGAAAGTATTGAGATCTTAAAATGTTTGTATTTTCTTATTTCAATTGCTTCTCTTGTCAGCTTCGGAAAGTAATGTTTGTCTGTTGACAAAGTTATGTAGATTAAGACTACACTAGGCACTTTTGTTGTAATCTTGTAATGAATACACGCCAAAACTTGACCCACCAACCCATCCATCTGTATTCCTTGCATCCATATGTTTATTTTAATTCAACACAAAGCACACGCACTTCAGTTTTATACATAAATCAAAATAATCAAATATCAAAACAAAAAGTGTAAACAAACTTTTGATCAAGAAGAAAAACGGATCGATAAGTACGTACGTATATAGCAAGCAAGTTAGTCGCTTCGTGTCTTCCTCAGTATCTGTCCACTAAAACCACTGCGTAAATAGTATTATTAAAAAATGTTTAAAAGAAAACTCGTTGAAAAGAAACTCGCAAATCGAAAACTCAATTTCAAATTAAACAGTGCAAGCGGTATGGGATCACTGCGCGTGGAAAAAGGATGGCGATATTCGCCAGCAGTGGTCTGAAGTTACATTCACACGCCGCGCGTTTCGTTTTTACTTAAAGTTTTACGCATTTTTGTAATTTTTAAAACTACGTTTTGTTATTTGAACGCATTTATATATTGTAGTTGGCTATTTGAAAAGGGACGGAAATGGGACTGAATGTATGAACGGACATTGAAGGGACGTAAAGATGTCTAAACGGACAAAAATCGTCCCTTTTGGGACGTTCTGGCACCACTGTAAAGTTTTCAACTAGCAATAATCGCACCTCGGATTAACCTCATTGGTTACGATATTGCCTCTGCGCAAAGTTAGGTTGCTATAACTTTTTGGCCGACCCAACCAAAACACGGTAACGAAACCATAGCGCGATCTAATTCGATCTTAACGCCATCTATCGAGGTGGGATGTAAACTTTTACGTTACATGATTCCATGCAGTTTTAATTCCAGTCCTACTAAGGATAAATAAAGTGTTTAAGTTAATAAGATTAAAATAAATGACTTAATTTCGTAGTGATAATAAAAAATATATTTTGGAGATTGCTATAAAATTCGCAAAAAAACAGCGTTGTTTTATCGTGTGATTATTTTGACAATGCAAAATCTTTTTTAGACGTTAATTAAATCTCAAGATATAATTTTTATCAAATATCTACTAATTAATGTTGTTTTAAAAATGAGCAAAATAATGTTGTCAAAATTGCAAGAAGAGGAAAAAAATGCCTTGAACATTAAAATGCGGGCTAAGGATAAGCGTTTGTTTAATCTTTTAATATAAAGACTAAAGTGAACTGTGTTTTTGATAATAATAGCAGACAAGAGGAAACTGCATCCGTTACCAAATTGTTAGTTTATGAACAAGAGAATGCACCAATGGGAAAAAAAAGAAACTGATACATCGCTCTCTTTTGTTTAGTAGGTACTTTTAGCAGGAATATTATGTAGGTACGGAGAGGATGCAATGATCGAAGTATTCGTTACTGTAGCGGTAGGTATACGAACCCCTCTGTCCTTACAGACCTCCGTGGCGTGCTGTCACTAATGTGGCAGCTTGTCAAGAGGCCTGGGGCGGCCTAAAAAGGCCACTGGCGAATCATAAAAGGATAATAAGTTAATCGAATCAAATCTCATTGATGAAGGATTTTTCAGTTAGGTAAGTATTTTTTTTTGTCTGTGCTAAAATACTAATCAGTCCAATCCAAATCCAATCCCTATCTCTTTGATTATACCTACGTAGTGCAGCGAAAAAAAGAAAAACACGGACTGTCTTCGCCATTTTTGATTCATTTTGCCAAAGTGGCCTTTTTAGGCCCCCTGACAGATTATATAGTATATAATTTTTTTTTTGTATCATTTTAATGTCCTGGTACATTTTTTAATCATTTTAATGGCCTAGGTTGCTGGGACCTTTTAGCCAAGTCTTTATTTGGTTTGGTCATTGACTTATATATTATTTCTTTGAAAGTGCTAGTCATTGACTTATATGTATAGTACTTCTTTGAAAGTGTTTTTAATATAATATTTATATATTGCTCGATAACAAGCTATATTTTTTATAATTCGGTCAAGCGGCGGGAGGTAGGTACCTATTATTTAACACGTCACTTTCACTCGCTAAAATCAGGATATAATAATTATGACGGAGCTTGCCAAGAGTATCCCAATGCGTTACATAGTATCAATCACAATCTGGAATTATTTTGAAGGATTAATGCTTATGCTTCATGAATGTTCGAAAAATTTGTTTGCTCAACAATGTTTGTAACCAATGAAGCAATGGATTAGAATATCCTTCAAAATTCTCAGATTGTGATTAAAAGACTAGTACGCAATAGGATACTGTTTCAACCAAACGACTCGCATCGCATCGCATCGGATCGGAAAGGATACGAACGGATGCGGCGACAGCCGATCACGTCCGGCAGTATGTCGACGATCGGCTCCGTACTCCGTACAGTCGCGCGTCGCCGCGTGCGTCGCTTGCGAACGTATCCATTTCTGCGCCTAGTCAAATATTTTCATTCCTACTGTGTGATTTTGTTATGGATTGACATTATCATAGGAAAATCACATTTATTTTTATGCCATGAGATTCCGGTAAACTTATAAGTGGCAATCCCTACTATCAGCCAATGTATTCTGTAACATTCCCACCTTGCTTCTAGTGAACTGTCATCCCATCCGATGCTAGAGATTGACACTATTGACAACTCACTTCAAGTTACCTTCACCTAAGTTTTCACGCCCACATTTTGCTAGTTATGCTTGAAGTAAGAAGTAAACGATTGATTCATTAAAGAAGCAGTTTCAAGATCTTCTAAATTATTTACTATGTACGAGTGTATGTAATATATAATATGGTCCCTGAAATTATTCTAAAGAACATTTCTCTTTTGTTTGTTACCTACCTACTATGTAATTAATATTCAGAACGTAGACATGAACATTGAGTACAAACCTACATAATCTTCAAAGTTTGACGTAGAAGCACGATAAAGTATACAAATATGTATAATAACTGAGAAGTCATTGACATAACTTAGTTTATCTGCTTGTCACTTATTTAAATTGCAATATTGTTTGATAAGCGACCATTTTAATGCTTGAGTAGACTTGTTTTCAGTATATTTATGATGAATGGTTGTCTCCAATGATAGTTACTAGGGGGCTTGTGGCTAAGTAATATCAGCCACACGGCTCGATCGGACAGGTTAAGCTGCGCTTGCCGCGGTTGGTCCGTGGATGGGTGACCATCTTTAAATACCAAGACCCCTCCGTGTCTCGGAAAGCACGTTAAACCTTTGGTCCCGGCTGTCATTCGTGGATCTTTGACAGTCATTACGGGTAGTCAGAAGCCCGAAAATCTGACAACCAGTCTTTCCAAGAGGTATCGTATTACCCAGTAACTGGGCTGTGGAGGTCAGATAGGCAGTCGCTCCATATAAAATACTGGTATTCAGCTGCATCTGGTTAGACTGGAAGCTGACCCCAACATAGTTGGGAAAAGGCTAGGTAGATGATGATAGTTAATAAGGAAAAATAAATAATGAACTACATACACATATACCTCGTTGCAGGTGTAGTGGTCGCCAGCGCTACTACCAAGCATGAAGGTCAGCAAAGTACCTATTATATTGAGGTTTTTGTATCTCAAATTTCTATAGCAGCTCTGAGCCAGGATTTGTGCCTGGTTGATCCCAATAGGCTAATTGTCCCCTATTAGGTACAGACGCCAGCACATCAAGCTACCCGAAACTGTCAAATTTACCCAATCAACTTTGAACCTTATGGTTTAGCGGTAAAGTTGAAAATCTATTAAAGAAATTTGACTGATTGTAGTAGCTTGATGTGCTGGCGTCTGTACATGGGACTTAAACATAATTGGCAAAATGTGGGTCTTCTATAGATACACATGTTTTTACATTCGTAAATAGGTAGGTAATGATAAGCTATATATGTATAAAAATTTTCGATTGTTTGACGAGGTCGCTGATATCATTCCTCCTGGCAAAGTCCTCCTTAGGTACCTTACTGACACGGGAGGCTTAGATACTGTAACTTGCACGAAAAAAACAATAAAAATATCCGTATTATCAAACACCACCGTTGTTTTACAATAGGGTAATGATATGATAAAAGTATAAAAACTTATCAGTTTTTATTGTTAAGGTTGTAAAACTGTTATCAACGCTGTTAGTGTCATTCTTCGGCGAATTGATCGTAATGAGCAATAAATGTCTGCGATAATAAAGAAAATACTATCTTATCTCAGGGGCACGGCATCAAAACATGATGTTTATCAATTGCTCTTTGCTCTTCACTACAATATTTTTCTTTGAAATCATGATGACTTGTGAAAAAAATCAGAAACCTTAATAAACATAGATAATAATGTTCACATCGACGCGACGCCCAAACTGCCGGTCGATTCTGTAAAAATCTCACCGTGAAAACTTAGGTGAAGTGAGATTGTTTTTGCCAGGAATTGACACTATTGACAGCTCACTTCACCTAAGTTTTCACGGTGAGATTTTTGCAGAATAGCACCGCAGTTTGTCCCAGCCACCTTCTTTAGGTCCGGTCGTCGGTCCATCTAGCAACGACAACTCGGTGCCACAACATGATAAATTATTTACATAACTAGGTAGGTTTAGGATGATTTAACTACAATTTAAAAGCAACGGTTTCATCTATTAACTCATGCATGATATCGCACTGCTGGCCATGGCCGCTCCAAGCCACAGACCTTAGGCCATCTGGCTATTTAAAATCGGCAATAAAAATTCTGAAAATAAGTTTCCATTATAAAATAATAGGTTTAGCGGAACTAATGAACACCAAAAATCGTTTCGGGTCGCTAGAGTTACAGAATAAGCATAAGTACCTACTTAGTCACGTTCGACACATAAATGTAAAAACCGGCCAAGCGCGAGTCGCATACGCAGGGTTCCGTACCAAAAGGAATAAAACGCCGAAAAAAATGTTTCTTTTAAACCCCTTTAAATTTTAACTTTATTTTATTTTTATTATTTGTTGTTGTAGCGGCAACAGAAAATCATCATCTGTGAAAATTTCAACTGTCTAGCTATCACGGTTATTCAGCCTGGTGACAGACAGACGGACAGTGGAGTCATAGGGTCCCGTTTTTACCCTGTGGGTACGGAACCCTAAAAACTATGACATTGATATTGACAGCGAGTTTCATGTTTCAAGGAAAAAAAAACAATATTTTTCTAATGCAAATATCATTGCTAGCAAAAGAATCAAATTACTACCGAACACTTAACTCGTTAATAAAATCTATTTCGAATACTTGAACCTAGTTTAATTAAATCTATCTTCTGAATGAATATTTGATGAATTACTGTGATTGCCTATCAAAGTAATATGTTTCTTATAACTATGGTCCATTTTTTAGTTTTCTTTTGTGCTTTAATTTGGGTCAAATTATTCTTTCTTTTCTCTTTTACTTATTCAATGTTTCTCTTTCTTTACAGACGAACTCGCCCACCAAACAACCATCACAGAGCCAAAAGTCTTCATAACGCTACCAGAATGTTACGACACCGTCTCGAAATCCCTGAAAGCAGCAAAGATACAAGCCAAAATAATCCTAGTTGATGATCCCAGCAAACCAGTTCCTAGTGATGTAGCAAGATATTCAGAAGTAGCAGAATCGGGTGAAGCTGATTTTGGTATATTAGATAAAATAACTAGGAAAGGAGATGATGTGGCTTGTATACCATTCTCAAGTGGAACTACAGGATTACCTAAAGGCGTCGAGATTACTATTGACAATCTATTGGCAGGAATGGAGATTATGCACCAAAAAGAGAACTGTTTCCCGAATATTGCACACGGTAAGTTTGATTTCAAGACTGTTATTACTACGACTATTAAAAAAGGGGTCACTTCGTACACATTGGATCAAGAATACGGTATATATTAATAATTCATTTGGTCATTCAACTATGGCCACTGCATAGGTCTCATTGCTTATTTATGAAGGTACAATTACGTGAGAAATACATTTCAATCATTTGTTTACAATTTTAGATAATATCGTGAGGAACTTACAAAAAATTTGATGGTTTGAGAAAAATAATATTAAGAATGCAAAAATGAATGCACATATGAATGAAAAATAGTCACTTTTGTCTAATGGACAATGGTCACAGATAAATGTTGTTTGATCTCTGAAGTACCTACCAACCTAAAATTAATAAGCGGCTCTTTTCATTATTTGACATCTACCAGCCCGCACTGGGCCCAAAATGTGGATTACGGTCCATTTCCTCTCACAGAAAAAAAAGCCTGTAGGCTATCAGTTGAAACAATGTTTGCTATGCTGTTCGTGACGCTCATTTTTCACTTATAAACTCAAGCTACTTCATTGATTATTTCTGATATTTTCAGATGGTTTCCAAGATATTCTCCCAGCATTCTTGCCCTTCTTCCACATATACGGCCTCGTGATTGGTCTTATGGGACATCTGTCTAAAGGCTGCAAGTTGGTCACTATGTCTAAGTTCTCTGCCAGTACCTATTTGGACATCTTAAAGACCCAGAAGACTACCTTGCTGTACATCGTACCTCCTGTTGGTAAGTATTTTATTTTTCTTTTATGTGTAGTCTATAGTTCTCTTTGTAGCCTCTTCTTTACCATTTGTATGGCGTAAGAGATCATTAAAGACTTTGTTATTAAGAAGGCAAGTAGAATTATTGGTATCTTTCATGGCAACTACAGTTATAATGATTGTTGCACATTTGCAATATCATCTGCGTAACTATTAAGTCGTTAAAATATTCTAACTAATGGGATGTTTTATGTTTAAAAATAAAACAAAAAAAAGTTAAATTTTGTGTGTTTATTTTACGTAAAAAATATTGTAATCATAAAAACGAATTATAATATTTGATGTAAAAATTTTTGTGTAAGAGCCATCAACAAATTACTGTTTGTGCAATTCAACCTACAATACATTATTAAAAAGGGAAAAGTAAAAAAAAAACCTTAAATGCAAATTAAACCGGCTATTTTACTTAATTTAAGTATAAAATAATTTCATCAATTCAATTTCATTCTCATTGCAGCGATTCTCCTAGGCAAGCATCCAGACGTGAATGAAATTCATTATCGTCACATTAGACATATCATCTGCGGCGCCGCGCCATTGGCCGCATCAGACGTTGAAGCTATCTTACAAAAGAGTAAAGTAAGTAATTTCAGTCATTTCACCTAAGTTTTCACCTCACTAACATGAGGCGCCGACATCAAATAAAATGGACAGCTAGAAGAAGAGGTATAATTTATGTTTGCGTCATTTGTGATAGCCTTTAAATTCATTGTTCACTTATGTGTCCATTGAACTTACGACAACCTGATGCATTGTTCTATTTAATCTTATCTATCGTTTCATAACACCTTCTATCTTTGTTATTGATAACGCCTATCTGGCTTTATGAAGACCTCCAGCAAATCCTTGTTTGTACCAGTGCAGTGTTCGGCAAGGCGCTATCTACTGATAACTCTCCTTAGTAAGCCGATATTATGTTAATCTGGAGTTTGGAAAAACAGGCCATGAAAGTTTTATCTTCGATAATTTATGATTCAGCTATTTTATCGAGCATGTCTACATAAGTTATTAAAAGACTAGCTTCTGTCCGTTACTTCGTTCATATGAAATTTCTTGGTTCCCTGACCCACTCCGTCGCATCGCATCGCATCGCCTTCCGCGCTATTATTTCGTTTTCACTTAGCATTATTTCTGCCTTTATGTCTTCTTGCTCGGCTCCTAAGAGTTCTAGCGTGATGTGAAATAGACTATAGCTTTTTCCGCACAAAGCATTTTTCCGACGGTATTTCCAGAGATAAAAAAAAAAAGAGATAAACGCGTTCAAACAAACAAACACTTCGGCTTTATTATTGGTATAAATAGATATATGGTGGAACTTCTCTTTGCTTATCTAGATATCAAAACACACCCAACTGACGTGATCAACCTTTGGACTGATACCTAATTGCTTGTTAAGGAAAACGTTACTAGTACCTACCAAATATGTTGTTGTCCCAATTATGATTTTAAATCAGGATCCATCAACTTTAACTACGGAGACGTGCCTATTACCATAATAAGATAGGGCAAAAGGTTCTTCCTTGTCCTACTGACCATGATATAATAAAAATGTTATTAATACTTGTGACAATGCTTCTAGAGATTGACTACAATAAATATTGAACCTGCTGCGGGGTAATTGCGTAACGCACTAAGCAATGGCTTTAATTTTGACAGTTCAACAATATTCATTGCGTTATTAACGTTGTTGAGCAGACAAATTTTTCCGAACATATAGCAATATCATTCAAAATGATTGAATTGCGCTTGATTTTGTGTTACACAAATTAGAATTCTGGGTGTTTTAAATAATACTTGGGCTCAATTATTGAAATACTTCTTTCATAGTCAGTTAACATAATTTTGGGCCTGCCAATATATTGTTGTTGTTGATGATGATAATGTTAGGTAAAGAAAGAAAAAGTCGTTAGTGAAAACAAAAAAATGAATGGACTATGAAAGAGATGATATGAATGAAAAGCGAGTAAATGAATACGCGTCGGCTGACCCCAAGTAGAAGAGGAGAATTAAGCTTGCTAATTTTTTCCATGTTTCTACCAGGAATTAACCTTCATGTATTTTTCGCTTCCAGCGTGCCATCGAGTTCAACCAAGGCTTCGGTATGACAGAGACGACGTCACTAGGCACATCTACTTTCAAGGGCACGCAAAACGTGAACTTCAATGCCTGTGGAGTTCCCATGGCCAGTGTCCAGCTGAAGTTTGCTGATCCAATCACTGGGGAAGCCATGCCTGTTGGACAAGTAAGTAGTTTGCATAGTAATTAAATTGATATGGTCAATAAATAGCTTTTGTCCGCGGCTTCGTCCGCATGGGGGTCGGAAATTATCTCACAAGAACGTACTGCAGTTACTATCCGTGAGCTTAACATAGCATGACAAAAATACAGATTAACGTACTTTCTATAACTTTAAAGGAAGATTTACTTCTGCATTGATAATATTAGTACCTATGGATTGTGATATTGAATGGAGACTTGCTCGATACGAGAAATTAAATTAAAGAATATGTTTAAATTGCAAGAATTGCTATTTCGCTAAACAATTTAGTTGCTTTTGTTTTTAAATCATTATAATTTTTGTTCTAACATTATTGACGTATATTAATTGTTATTTAATTTTGTTTTTAGTCGGGAGAAATGTACATCAGGAGTCCAACTATAATGAAGGGATATCACAAAAATCCTAAAGCAACTGAAGAAACCATGACCAAGGACGGTTTCTTCAAGACTGGTGACCTGGGCTACTTCCAACCTGGTGTCGGATTATTTATTACTGATAGGATTAAGGAACTTATTAAGGTAAGAAATGAGAAGTATTCGATACATTATTGTCTTAGAAGGGCGCTTCTGTATTGTGTACCTACTTATTTTCGGCTACCAATATCTGGTGACCCTTAACCGCCTCCTTTATTTAAGGCTCCGTTTGGGTTATTATCAAGAGGTTACATTCACGCACGTCTATGGTAGCAATGACACTCACAGTGCATTTTTGTCTTATCAGTAAGAACGGTTTTCGTAAGTTCTGCCTGTGACGCGCGTTTAGCTGTATATAATTATTGCTACAATTGTTGATATACTGCCTGAACATGTACTATTTTTACCAACAAAGCAGAGTCTCAACTCCTTTTTGTCATCTCCAGGTAAAAGGCATGCAAGTTGCACCAGCTGAACTAGAGAGCCTCTTACGGTCACATCCTGCAGTACAAGACGCGGCCGTCATCGGCGTCCCTCACGACTTCTTCGGCGAAGTACCCAAAGCATTCATCATCAGAAAGAATGGTTTGAAGATTACTGAGGAAGAGATTCAAGACTTTGTCGCGAGCAAAGTTGCAGTGTACAAGAAGATTGATGAGGTCATGTTTGTTGATGACATTCCTAAAACAGCGTCCGGAAAGATCTTGAGAAAGGAGTTGAAGAAAATGTATGCGTAGAAGAATAGGTTTGCTAACTCATCTGCTTTATGTGAGGATTGTAAGACCAGGGGACCCCCAGCTCTTATGATAGTATAATTTCAATTTTACCTCAGTGTAAGAAATAAATTCACAGTAGGAAATAGTTGGAGCTATACGCCGACGTATAGCTCCAACTCTTTTGTACTGTGAATTAATATTGAAAAAAATACTGCTATTTATCTTGTGGTGGTACAGTAACAGGAGTTGCTTTGGCAAAAGTTTTAATGGGGGACTCCTTGAGCTAATAGTTTTTGGAGACAAAATCTTGGGTGATCTGTTCTTAGGAAAAATCACTTTGACAAGCCTTAACGGGTTTATTGTACAGTAGGCTCTAGTTCTGATCGAATCCAAGATATAGTAAAAGATTCGGCTTTTTCTAAAGTGCCTTATGTTGTATGTTTAGTAAATGGGACGTTGCTGTTATTAAGAAATTGTTGAGTAGTTTTTGTAGTCTTTCAAGTTAAGTTGGGGTGGTTCAAAAATGTGTGATACTATAAAATAAATATTGTAAATACATAATTCTCTTTTTGTTTATTTCTATTTAAGACTGAGGAGGTATCCCGTAGTCTGCTGTCGGCTTAACAATATGATTCTCAGCAGAATTATATTTTGTGTCACTTTTAGTTTATAAGACATGGTTTTTGGACTACCTCGTGTTGTAAATAGGTACTTATAAATATTATAAAGATAGCTTGATCTCTGCGACATAAGTCAAACTGACATTCCTAGGGTTGTCATGATATAAAAAATTGTCGATAGAAATTATCGACGTTTCTTACTATTATCGATGCTAATGTAACATTTAATTGGGTTTAATTTAATTACAAACGTTACTAAATTAAACGAATATTTCAATATATAAAATACATTTAACGTATTTTTCTCGTAAGTACACCCCAAATCCATATCTGAATCAGTTTCTGAATCGCTAGAACAATCTTGTAAATTTATTATAAACTCTTGTTATGATATTAAAATAAAATTTAAAAAATAATTAATTTTAAATTAAGTTTTATTTTAAATATCGATAGTTTATAGTCTGTGGTCACGTTGATTCATCGCCCATCACTAAGTAGAGGTCGGCATGCCCATAAAGTATGACATTTACAGGTACTGTCTGTAGGTACTACTATGAAATTCAGAACATGAAGTTCTGAAAATGAAGGCGTGATTTTACTGACAGCTGTCGCAGAGATCAAGCTATCTTTTACAGAGTATAGTGTGTTACGGAATTATACCGCAGATTATAGTTTTTTTATGAAGATTAAAATTGTTGATGAGCACTCGGGATCTGGAAAGCTGAGGGGCAAACCTCGAATAAAAACGTTTACATTTTTTATTTAATTTTGTTATTGCATGTCTGGTTTTTAAATATTGATTAGATAGGTAACAATTGATCTATACAAACAAAAGACAGATGAAAAAGGTCGACTTGGTGTAAAATCTTCAGAGAAACTATATAATAAAAAAAGCAATTAGTAAAAAAACTGTTCTTAAAAAACCGTAAATAATGACTGTCTTATTCTAAGGAGAGTTTATTATCTATTGACAATGTGGGTAGGTGCAAACTATTAAGGTAATCATTATTATATTCTAATTTTTAAGGAATAAATAATTTTTTCAATAAACTCCATTTTTTATTTTAAAACGTCCCTATGATCCTAAATCCCAATCAGCGAAAATAAAATTATCCATTTTACAAATATTTATTTTGGTTTTTTTTTGGTGGGTGGTTAAATGAGACTAGCTGTGTCAAATTAATTGGAGAAGTATACTCAGCACTTAAAGAGTGTTTACGCCGAACGGCATTTCATACAAACTTTCAAGCCCTTGTTTTTAGAAATGAGTGAACCGATTTTAATTAAACTTCATACACATAAGCAGGATACAAAGGTCTAAAACATTTTCGAAATGTCTTATTTAAAAAAAGATAACTGGAAATCTATGTTTCTATGCAAAATTTAAAATTGGTCTAATTTGGCTATAACACTATTTTTCGAAATTGTTCGTACTTTTTAGACCTTTATATCCTGCTTATTTATTTATTAAACTTTATGCACAAGTAAAAAACTGTACAAAGGCGCTTCTTAGGCGCGGCTTATGCGTATGATGTTTCATTAAAATCGGTTCAATCATTTCGAAAAACAAGGGCTTGAAAGTTTGTATAAAATGCCGTACCTACAGCATTTTGTTTTGAAAACTGCTGGTTTCTATTCGGTTGTATGACTGACGTAATTGGACAATGGATTCGTGATTTTGAAGTAGGTACCTAAGTAAAACTTATTTATTTACATTTCAAGTATTATGTCACTGCACTGTAAAATGACCTTGGCATTAACTCTGAACATTAAGTTTACGATAATGAGCCGGAGTTTCGAACTTTGTTTATATTACAACAATTAAGTAGGTAGGTACCTAGGTGCATATTTTAAGGTGATATTCATTACGATGAACTTTGTCCATATACCTACGTCATAGATAAACTAAATCGACCTTAATTAGCCAGAGCGATAAAAATTCATGAACATTCCGGTGGTTCCGATAGCAATATTTTGTGATGTCAGCATCAGTATATTGGTGTTAGTAGCGCCATCTAGTGGTTTGAGTAGTAAGCACTGTTGTTTGGAGCTTCTGTCAAATTGAACTAGATGTCACTAGTTAGCAATTATACAATCGTATTAGTAAAGCAAAAAACAAATTACATTAATTTATTATACTATGTATTAGGTACCAGTAACGATAACATCAATCGTTGGTGCAGGTAACAATTTACAATTAATTCATTATTTTCCATTGAATCTATTGACATCTCAATGAATAACAACCAAACAAAACATTGCATTGTTGCTAGGTAGGTGTACAATATTCCTGCTATGATCTTCACTAACTTGTCTTTAATCTGTAGTTAGTGTCAGCTGATTTTATAAAGTGTCTACAAGTGCACAGCTGATTTTAGCACTACTGTCAACTTGTACGTATTCATCGCTTTATCACGGTCCAAACTCCATTCCATTACCTAATGGCACGCCGTAATGTGCGTAAACAAATTGTAAACAATGCGGAGTATTTCATGAATGGAGTTTTACACAACGAAGGCGCTGCGCAAATGCACGCCACACCTATCTGCAGCTAACGCGAACTTAGCATTCGATACAATCACGTCTCTGCTACGCTAGCGTAGCGCGCTTGCGCCTACGAAACGTCTACGCAGCGTAGGCATATTGAGGCCTACGCGGCTACAATGGACCTACGGCAATTGCGAAATGTCTATTGTATAATTAAATTATTATGGATACCGTTCCTATGCTTATGATAATAACAAAAGCACACATGCATAAAATCAAATACTGGGTCGAATTAAATTAGCTAGCCAAATTCTGCGAAATATAATATTAATATCTGAACACAAACTCCTTATTTAGTTTTGTTAATCTTTCATATACCCATATCATCTACATTAACATAAATGACGATACCTATTTTAAAATAATCATGTAAACACTGTCCAATAGGTTAAAATCCGTATCTTGGCATATAATTAATACATTTCTAATTTACACACACGAGAGATTTATCAAATAAATATTTAAATTCGAGGAACAAAACTTCCGGACGGCAGATAGCAATAACCATCAATTCTGCGGAGTTTTGCGAGCTAATTTGACCCTATATTTCCACATATTTATAAGGCTGCCGAAGTTTTGGGCGGACCGCGTCGCATTGCAAACATCTTCCTACATTACTTTCATACTTCACTACATAGTATAAAACAAAGTCGCTTTCTCTGTCCCTATGTCCCTTTGTATGCTTAAATCTTTGATGCGGTTTTTTTTAATAGATAGAGTGATTCAAGAGGAAGGTTTATATGTATAATAATAATAATGTTTCCGTGCGAAGCCGGGGCGGGTCGCTAGTTTTGTATAAACAAAAGACGATTTTTTTAAATGCGATTCGTATTACTTAAGGTTTGTAGAAGAATAACTATTGTCTCTATTACTCTTGAAACTGCAACTCATCACATAAACACTCCATTTCTTCCTCCTCCGTGGCTCGTTAGTGATTACATGCCAGACTTCACGCATAACCATTTGTATGCGGCCAACGTCGCACATAAACTATCGGGGCACAGAACCGATGGACAGTGTTCCAACTAAGGGCACTGTGTATTAGCATGTTTATGTGCTTATTCCAAAAGTGATAAAAAAGCGACCATTTAATTTTTACAAAAAAAAATCTGAAAAATTGGCTTCTCCAAAATCCCCCCCAAAAAAAATCCTTCTAAAAGATTTTTTTGAATCCAAGGACAAATAAGTAATTTTTTTTTTAAATAATAAGGTAGATTTATTTAGTTGGATAACAGAAATGAAGTTAATGTTGTTATTATTAGAGTGTTAAATGTCCATAGTATACGTGTTTTGTATTGTTTGTTTTTGTGTGTTTTGTTTTGTTTGTTTGTGTTGTTTTACTTAAAATCTAAATTTTAAGTAGTATACAAGTTAGGTTTTATACCTATCCACGTGTACATTAGGTTCAAATTGTAAATATTCCTATGCCGCTATTAGCGGCGGATGTGTTGATTTATCCATTTATACCAACCAACTTTATACCTACCATATCCGACGAATAAATGTCTTTGTGTTTGTAAGAATTAGAACATGTACAGAAGAGGCGCTAGCTTGAGAACAATACTCGCCTGTAATAATATATTATGGAACTTTCTAAAGTTCCATAATACAACACTACCATAGGCTACTTCCAAATCCCTCAGCCTCGTTCTAACGAGGCTGAGGGATTTGGAAGTAGCCTCACCTTAGCCCAGGAGTAACCTCCTAGGCAACTACTCAGGCAGGCTACTAGGCAGGCTAGCAACTCCGAAATTGCAACTATCGTAAATAGGCAAGTTTAATTGAATAGGCAGTCTTCATTAAACATCGTGAGGAAACCAGCATGTCCTAGAACCAAAAATTTGAAGACATGTGACATCTACCAACTCGCACTGGGCCCGCGGATTACGGCCCGCATTGCGGATTACGGCACGCGTTGCGGATTACGGCCCTCGTTGCGGATTACGGCCCTCGTTGCGGATTACGGCCCGCGTTGCGTATTACGTCCCGCGTTGCGTATTACATCCCGCGTTGCGTATTACGGCCCGCGTTGCGGATTACGGCCCACTCACTCTCACCGAGAGAAGCCTGTGTCCCAGCAGTGGGACCATTATAGTCTGATTATGCAGCAGATGGGACATTGTCTATTCAGGAGTAGGCAGTAGGATACCTACGGACATTCTGGAGGATCTGCTTGCCACAATAAATAGTCGCTATTTATTGGTTGTAAGCTGTGTTTCTAATATAATTCAGGACTGACTGCCCTGGGGTGTGTCGGTCGTGCTTCGTAGTAACACATATTTGTCTAGAGAATCTTGGATATGCTTTTAACGCACCCTTCTCTATCTCCCTTCTTTTTAGTTCCGTTCCCGTTCCCGTTCCGTTTCCGTTTTCTGTAGACGTCATCGAGAGGAATGATCTAGGGGCCTAAAAAGACCTCTTTGGCGAATCATAAAAGGATAACATTAGATATGAATCGTAATGGACAATTAAGTTAATCAAATCTAATCCCATTGATGAGGGATTTTTCAGTTATCATTTTTTGTCTGTGCTAAAATACTAATCAGTCCAATCCAAATCCTATCCCTATCTCTTTGGTTATACCTACGGAGTGCAGCGAAAAAAAGAAAAACACGCACTGTTTTCGCCATATTTTGATTCATAATGTTATCCTTTTATGATTCGCCAAAGTGGCCTTTTTAGGCCCCTAGGTCTATACCTAGTAATCACCTCTCATTCATAATCGACCTATGTCGATTATGAATGAGAGGTGATTACTTGAAAGTTTTTTTATACAATTTTCTATTACGATATTAACATCGGTTATTCATCTCTGGGCTCAACCAACCGTTTCTCAATTTCAAGACACTGTGTTAGTTATAAATTCTGTGTTGTAGGTAAATGTTGTTAAAAGTACTTTTATGGAAATTATAACCCGTTACGAAATGAGTGGGTGGAAATTTCTACATTATTTTATAATAAGTCTGCTTTGAACGAGATAATACTTGATTAGATTTATACATAATTATGCTGCATTGGACTGCAAACACAATATGCCTTATGTTTTGTCGTCATTTTAATTCTAACAAAACGGTCCAACCAGAAAATGATAGTTAGGTTACCTACCTAATAATATCAAGTATAGTCATTCCAAAGCTCCGATTACATAATAATGCAATAATATTAAGAAAATAAGTATTGATTAATATTGTACAAACTTCTAATACTATAAAATAATATAATACTTAACAAAGTTTTAAAATAAAAATATATTACAATAATATGATAGACAAACCTAAACATAAAAATAAGTGCAAAATAGAAAACGAATTTACCAAATCTACATTCCATAAATTCGAACAAAAACCAAAAATTCAATATAACTAAAATTTAAGTTTACCTAGCTCTAGGTTAATACGTATAAATATCTACTCTATGACCACACGCACTTGTTCTATTCGATAATTCGAATAATACGGTCACAGACACAGAACATATACACGGAGTCGCACCCACGAATAATGCAGCGTTCTATTTTGAGGCCTACAACACACTTGCACGTAGGCACGTCGCAAGTAGGTACTCGTAATTAAATGCGGCGTATAAAAATGTTTTTGATAGAGCCTACCGATAAAGTCTATCTGTCTCACAATTACTACGATACCAGCCTCACGTCATGTATCTAGTAGGTAGTTAACCAAGTTCTATTTAGTCTTTACTTTAGTAGTTTTTAGTAAACCTCGCAACCTCGTCGCGAACGGCCGTCCCGTCCGTAATTTCTCTTCCTCGAATTTTAATATTTGTTTATACATCTGTCGTGTGTGCTTCTCTGGCTATTTGAATAGTGATTACATATTTTAAAGTAGGTATTGTTATGTATGTTAATGTAGATGATATGGGTATTTCAAACTTTAAAAACAAAGGACTTAGTGCGTTTTGTATTTCAACTTTTGACCGCTACGCAAAGCTAACTGTCACCCAGTAACCCAACTAGTGACGATTAATCAAAACATAGGGTTTTGTCCTTCTAATGTCATTGTAAACAGAATGACAAATAGATAAGTCTTGGCTTTATCACTTCCTCAGTGCAATATTTTGAACTTTGACGCGCCAATCGGCATTGTGGGTAATTTTCCCGGTAGGTGAGTATGGAAAATTGTAGAAGAGAGATAGATAAAACAATTTGTTCATTAGCAAATAGCTAATAGGTATGCCTATCCCTGTCATAAAGACAGTTATTTGTTTTTGAAAATAAGATAGCGTATTGTAATTATAACTCTGCATTTTTTTTTCTTTCATTTGGTTTTTATGTATACTATGTATATGTATATTTATTGTGTCGTCTCCTCCTATAAGTCTATCCAAAGGATGTCTTAAAAAAATCGCTTTTAGCGATAAGACCGCCCATTGTGTCAGGCTATTTAAAATTTCTAAATTTGTATCTGTAATTCGCATGGTGTAAAAACAAAGAGAATAGAAACAAAAAGTAAGAGTAACAAAGAGTATTCTATATCTCTCAGCTGTGCGATAAAAAAAACTTCATCTACCTACAAAACATCATTCTACTACTTAGTAATGTTACATACAGCGCACAGTGTTATTATTGCCCCGAAAAACGGACATCCCCTTTTTATTAACTAATCCGATAGAACAGATTATTTAGAAAGTAAGAGTAAAATACCCGTGTCCCAATTTTACACCAAACACGAGTAAAAAAAATTTGTATTTTTTTTTTACTTTTTCTAAATTAATTAATTACAAAAAAAATACGCATTATTTTACCTTTTTCTTTATTATGTGTAATAATACTATATTAAAGATATGTGAAAAAAAATACAAAAGGGTACTAACTAGTACAGATGTAAAGGAATATGGTTTTTTTATGTTTTTAGATTTTGATTTATCATGGTTGTATCTTTGCTTAGTTGGATTCAATATTTATTGTAAATCATGTTCACACCCCAACCAATCACATAAAAAAAAACCGCATCCAAATCTCGCGGTGTTTAAGAGTTATTCACTTCTAAAGTTTATTCTGATAATTTTGATTTTAGGGTCATCACTTCACAAAAAACATTATTTTTGTTTATAGATTTTAATTTTATGTTGAATTTTATTTATATCATAGAATAATACACATATACATATTTACGCCCACTCCCACAAAATTTTACAAATAATATTCTTAAATCTTTTTATTATTTTTACATCGGACAAAAATACAAATAATAGTACATTTTGATACAAGTGGAGAAAGTTTGTTATTGTATTCGAGGCGAAATTATAATGAATGTTTTTGAGCCGAGAACTGCAATAACAAATGTCCACGTGTATCAAACGACGTTTTTCAATACACTTTTGAAGAAATAAAATAAAATAACGAAAAATATTTTTGTCATGAATTAAGAAACTATGATTTTAATATTTTTTTTTTCGAGCTTTGCATTCGCCAGGTTGAAGAAGAGGCAAAGGTATGAAGCCGTTAAACAGCCTAATATAAAAAATAGATTAATTTTATGTTTTTGAATTCAGTACCTACACAAATAAATATTAATTTGTTAAACACAACTAAAGTAACTAATAGTTTCTAATAATCATGTTTATCTATGATATTCTATTTATAAACACAATTTGAATTTTCACAAAATATTTATGCCAGAAAGACGCGTAGTGCTTTGCCGAAATTAGAAAAAAAAAACAATCACCTGAGATTAAGCATTGAACCAATTTGAACTAAGTATAGGTATAGTTATCTGTGGCAATTTCCCGTACACGTGCGGGAAAATGGAAAAAAACGCACACGTGTGAAATACATTGCATGTTATACCTAATCGTAGTGCGTTATGGACCAGTTTTCGAGGAAGTGTATTGAAAAGTTAATTACTTATACTATAATTTTGTTCATGCTTTATTGCATGTCAAGCCAAGTTCAGAGATAAACAGGGTGGTACACCTTACACGAACCATTTCGAGCTACTTTAGACCACCTAAAACTATTAAACCTACCTTCGTTAAAGCAAAACTCTCAACAAACAAATACTTTGAATACTTGCCAAATTGCATAATCAGTAGCAAGGAACTTAATAAACTCTCTTTTACCTCCTTAGAACTTGGTACTCATAGTCCAGTCAAATAAGACTTTGAAGGTTACAATAATTCCCATAGAGCTAAAAATTGGTATGAATGTTCAGAATACTATTATAAATGAATTGTGAAAAGTCCCCATCAATCCCCCTTGTGCAAAAATTTTTATTGATGGTGAAAGTTTGCAAAAATAGGTTTTTCGCGTTTTTCAGCTAAACGATGAGTTTTACAGCAAAAATAGTTCAGACAAAAATTGTAGATCATCCGATTCTCTACAAAAAATGTATCCACACTTTTTTTTCATAATTATTGCCATTTCCGTGATATAGCGGTTGAAAGAATTGAAAAAAATATTTTATTCGTAATATGCACATTAATGTACTTTTATCTACGAAAACTGATAGTATGTCATGCTCACACAAATGTCTCGCTGACGGTGGCGTGTGTGTTGGAACATTTAGCTCCCTTCAAAATGGTTGAGCTGAATGGTGCTGATCTATGCGTCATGTTCGTGAACGGGCGCCGTCAGTTGGCGCTGGTCATCACTTAGCTGCCTCGGCTTACTCGTGCTCTAGTACGAGGAGGACTTATTTTTGATGAACCAGCTTCTTCTTCTTCTTGGCGTCGTCTTTTTACGGTATCAATGCTACTTTTTCGAGTAAGTATAATTTTTTCGATACTGCACATGAATTTTTACTTATGTCTGGTCTTTTAGGTACTCCGAAAACTCATCACCTCTTTAACCCTTTAGTTCGCAAGAGATTTTTCTTCTCAATTTCGTATTTTTTTCTTTTTGAGGGGTTTAGTTATGGTCAGAATGGCTCTGGAAAAATGTTTAAAAAAATCTATATTATATACTTTTCGAGAAAACATATGTTGTTCAGGTACGACATTGCGAAACACTGTAGAAAGTAAAAGCTAATATATATGTTGTAGGTAGACTATCAACATTGCGCTTTGAATAGAAAATTAGACTAACTACCAAAATAAAAACAAATTGTAAAAAAAACATGTTTATTAGAAAAATTACACAAATACTTTGTAATTATTATCTAATTTTCATCGGCATTGAGCAAAAAGAGGACAAAATGAGGGCAATATTGCTCTTACCATCGTCTAACGGCTTACGTCTAGTTCTAGACGTTGACGTGATAATGGTAATAGCAGTTTCTCTTTTCTAGCAGCGACATAACATCAGCGATTTCCGGAAACTTCAATTTATTGCTCCAATAGTCACGGTAAGCAGGCATTTGGACCACACCCATCAAAAGAGTTATGCCGATAAAATCTTTTATGTCATCTTCAAATTACCAACATGAAGATATTAGATGATGATATTACATACTGCAGTTCCGAACCAAAATCATATCCCTCTTCTCTAAATGACTTAGATATTGATATTGAAGACTCGGCTAAGTTCAACTCCGAAATATCGGACGAAGAGACGATTCCATTGTCACCCGTCATCCATGAAATGTTGGGATACTGGTCGACCGCAAGAACAACTTCCATTCACGCTGAATTCAGTATCCTCTATATTATCACCTTTGGCAAGCTCGCCAGCAGCAACAACCCGGTCCAAGAGAAAGGCACTTATAGAACCCAGGCATCAAACTAAAAGAGTGAAGAAGTTTGTTCGAAAACCCATGAACTTCAAATTCGAAAAAAGCAAATTTCAACACACAGCAATAGTAGATTTCCCGCAATATAACCCTCCTTTTGATGCAGATCTGAAAACTCCTGAAACTGTATTATTTTGTACCGAATAAAGATTCGTGTTTTCAGTTATAAGATGTATTATATCGTCAGAGAAAAATTGCTGGAAATAATCAATCTGAGTTTTCAGATCTGCATCAAAAGGAGGGTTATATTGCGGGAAATCTACTATTGCTGTGTGTTGAAATTTGCTTCTTTGAATTTGAAGTTCATGGGTTTTCGAACAAACTTCTTCACTCTTTTAGTTTGATGCCTGGGTTCTATAAGTGCCTTTCTCTTGGACCGGGTTGTTGCTGCTGGCGAGCTTGCCAAAGGTGATAATATAGATGATACTGAATTCAGCGTGAATGGAAGTTGTTCTTGCGGTCGACCAGTATCCCAACATTTCATGGATGACGGGTGACAATGGAATCGTCTCTTCGTCCGATATTTCGGAGTTGAACTTAGCCGAGTCTTCAATATCAATATCTAAGTCATTTAGAGAAGAGGGATATGATTTTGGTTCGGAACTGCAGTATGTAATATCATCATCTAATATACAGTGTGTTAGGTTAAACGAGGGACATACTTTAAGGGAGTGTAGTACTCATAAAAATGAAGAACTTTTACTAAGAAACCAACATTGAAATCGAGAAAAAAAAAACAGCCGCTCTATACATTTCTGTCCGCATAACTGGACAAAATGTGGGGAACAGCTGTTTTTTTTTTTCATATTTTTGAGTCAGGCCCATATTAAAAGTTGTTCATTTTCATGAGTACTACACTCCCTTAAAATATGTCCCTCGTTTAACCTAACACACTGTATTCATGTTGGTAATTTTGGATGATTACTTCGTCTTCGGTAGCACTACAACTGCTATCATCCGAAAGTGCGTTTTCGGGTGGCACAAGTGTCATAATGGTATGGGTTCGCTGCCATTTTGGCTTAATCTGAAGCAATCAAAAACAAAAAACATGCAAAACCACAAACAAAGCAGAAGAAAATTGTTATTTGCGAAATAAATAACAAAATAAAACCCTTTAAAAAATTAAAAAATATTTTTTTCCACTACGGAACCCTAAATGCTTTTGTAGCAGCTCATACTTACGTATCAAGGCATACATATTAGAGGAGCGCACGCGGCCGTCTGCCACCGTGCGCCCGCGCGTACTAAGCTAGCCGACGATCAAGAGAAAGGAATTCGGACTCGATCGGCCGCTGCATCATCACGCTAGTAACTCGTAGGGAGCTTGGCACATGCTACCGCCATTATCAATTTGTGTTAGTTATTAAGTTTGTCAATGTACCCTTATTATTATAATATTTGTATTTAGAAATTGTATATAAGCCGCGTCTTAGAATAAATCATACAGATCGTTATTCGCCTTCTTATTAACTACAATACTATACTTAAATCATCGATTCGCAAAAGTAGTGATCCCTATTCACTAAAGTGGTGACCCCGCGTTTGAAATGACTGCGCATGAAGATAAAATTACTACGTGTGAAGACGTCGAATCAATTAGCGTCCAGTCGCGCATACCTAAATTCTGGTGCGACAGACCTAAGCTTTGGTTCGCCCAATTTGAAGTCATTATCTACAACCAGAAGCTCGGCGATGAAGGCAAGTTCGCACTCGTTGTGGCACAGCTGGAGATCAAGGACATCGATCAAATCAGCGACATCATCTTGTCACCGCCCAACTCCGGCCGATACGATGCAGTAAAAAGAAGACTGTTGGAGGTATATGAAGATAGCGAGGGTATTCAGCTACAAAAACTGCTGAATGATATGGAACTCGGCGATCAACGCCCATCGCAGTTGCTTCGCCGAATGAGAAACCTCGCTGGGAAAAAGATGCCTGATGACACCCTGAAAATGTTGTGGCAAGGACACCTACCTGCTTCTACCCGCACAGTGTTGGCAGTGAGTGAAGAATCCAAGCTTGACTCGTTGGCTGCCATGGCAGACAGAATGCAAGAACAACTGAAAGAGATAAACGCCGTGTGTTCCTGCCAGTGTCAACCTTCCGCATCAAAAGCGTCAACGTCATCAGCGCCAGTCGAAATAGCAGCGACATCTGAACCAGCAGACAAACTCTTCAGCATGATAGAAGCCCTGACTAAGGAAGTCGCAGCGCTGAAAACAAATCGATCCCGCAAATTTCAACGCCGATTCCACAATTCCAGAAGCCGTTCCCGCTCGAAATCACGGGATAGAAGAAATGCAGTGTGCTATTTTCACAAGAAATTCGGCAAGGCAGCATACCGATGCAGAAGCCCATGCAGCTTTAAAGGAATTGCAAGCGAAAAGCCGGAAAACTAATGAAGACCCAAGCCGTGGCGGTGGCCGAAGTCGATGATTTATCCTCATACCGCCTATTTATTTACGACAAATCATCTGGAAAAAAGTTCCTAATCGACACGGGAGCAAATGTTTCTGTTTTACCCGCCACAGCACGCGATAAACAGCGAACAGCAACCAACTACTTGTATGCAGCAAATGGTTCAAAAATACCCACATACGGCGAGCGAACCATTGAACTCAACATCGGATTGCGGCGTGCCTACAGTTGGCGATTTATGGTTGCAACAGTCAGTAGGCCGATATTAGGCGCTGATTTCTTGCACCACCACACCCTCATGGTAGATCTCCATGGACGACGATTGGTGGATAAAAAAACCAATTTATCGGCACGAGGTTTCCTGTCACCTGCAGCAGAAGGAAGCATTCGTACTATCGATAACAAGCTTCCCTACCACGACCTGTTAGCCGAGTACCCAGACATCACGAGACCAAACTTAAAGAAACTGGGAAATAGTGAAGTCGAACACTATCTTGAAACTACCGGCCCGCCGATATTTACTAAAGCGAGACCACTACCGCCCCATAAGTACAACGCTGCAAAACAAGAATTCCAACTCATGATGAGCGAGGGAATTTGTCGACCGTCTAATAGCCCATGGGCTAGTCCATTACACATGGTTTTGAAAAAGGACGGTACCTACAGATCCTGTGGTGATTATCGCAGACTTAATGCTGTAACCACACCCGATCGATACCCGATACCACGACTTCATGACTTCACACATAACCTCAAAGGTAAGAAGATCTTTTCAAAAATTGATCTGCAGAAGGCCTACTACCAAATTAAAAATAGAGAAGACGACGTGAAGAAGACAGCCGTGATTACTCCTTTTGGCTTGTACGAGTTCACTAGGATGTGTTTTGGTTTGAAAAACGCAGGCCAGACATTCCAACGACACATGGACAACGTACTTCGTGGCCTACCCGTTTTTCCATTTGTCGACGACATTCTTGTAGCTTCTGAGAATCAAGAAGTACACAGAAGAGAACTTCAAGAAGTTTTTAAGCGACTCAGCGACAGTGGTTTAAAAATAAACGTCGCTAAGTGTATCTTCGGCCAGTCAAAACTCGATTTCCTGGGATACACAATAAGCCCTGAAGGCATTACCCCGACGGAAGAAAAGGTGCAAGCAATCCAGTCCTATCCATTGCCAAATACGATCCAAGACCTACGTCGTTTCGTCGGAATGCTGAATTTTTATCGTTCGAGTATACCTCATGCGGCTGAACATCAAAAAGAATTGAGCAAATACTTTCACAACGCCAAGAAAAACGATAAAACAAAAATACAGTGGACCGAAGAGGCGAAACAAGCATTCAATCAATGTAAACAAGACATCAAGAACTGCGCATTATTGTCCTATCCATCACTGAGCAAACCTTTCGCACTGATGACAGATGCATCAAACACATGTGCTGGTGCCGTGATACAACAAAAGATCAACGGCAAGTGGAGACCACTGGGATTTTTCTCCAAAAAGTTCAGTGACGCACAACAAAAATACAGCACGTACGACCGTGAATTGCTGTCAATCTACATGGCAATACGTCATTTCCGTCGAGTGTATGAAGGACGAGAGTTAATTGTTTACACGGACCACAAACCGCTGTGTAATGCATTAACTTCAAACAGCAAGTCAGAGACACCCCGCCGAACAAGATACCTTGAATATATCGGACAGTTCACGTCGAATATTCAACACGTAACCGGCCAGGACAACCAAGTCGCAGATGCACTATCACGAGTCGAAACAATAACATGCCCGACACCACTGGATTACACCGAGTTAGCAAGAAAACAAGACCAAGACGAAGAATTGAAAAAGCTAGCAAACAAAGGAAAATACACATTCAAGAAGATTGCCATTCCCAACTCAACTGCTCAAGTTACTTGTGAGATGTCATCAAGCACTGCCCGTCCTTATCTGCCACCAGATTTTCGAAAAGATGCATACCAAGCGATTCACGACCTTAGTCACCCCGGCATAAGGGCGACAAGGAAGCTAGTCACTGCCCGCTACTTTTGGCCCTCCATGAATAGTGACGTAAATGAGTGGACTAGAACATGCGACGCGTGCCAGCGTGCAAAGGTGCAACAACACACGAAAACACCCATTGCATGTTTCCAACAAGCAAACAAATTGGAGCATGTACATATGGATATTGTTGGCCCGTTACCTATATCAGACGGCTATCGATATCTATTGACCATGATAGATAGGGCTACCAAGTGGCCTGAAGCCTGTCCATTGGAAGACATAACCGCAGAAAAGGTTGCCAATGCATTCTATGATGGTTGGATCGCGAGATATGGTTGCCCAGTAACCATAACCACCGACCAAGGGAGGCAATTTGAGTCTGATCTCTTTAATAAATTGATGCAACGCATGGGAATTCACCGCACCCGCACCACTGCTTACCACCCGCAGTGTAACGGCGTGATAGAACGATGGCACCGCACACTCAAGACATCACTCACCGCAAGGCTAAAATCAACAACATGGTCACGTGAGCTACCTACAGTGCTACTGGGACTGCGCGCTTCGGTAAAAGAAGATGTTGGTGCGAGTACAGCTGAATTGCTATATGGCCAATCACTGCGATTACCCGGAGAATTCTATGAAGAATCCACAAAACATCGCGACACGATTTCCAACTTAATGAACAAGTTGAACGGAGCGTTAAAAAAAGCCCAGGCGCAACGGAAATCAAACCAATCTCGAGCGACATTTATACACGACGATCTACATAAATGTTCGCATGTTTACCTACGCAATGACGCATCACGCAAGCCTCTGACGCCGACTTACAATGGCCCGTACGAAGTGATTAGTCGTAACGACAAGTACTTCACTATCCAGTTACGCAATAGATGCGCAAACATAACTGTTGACAGATTAAAGCCAGCTTTTCGGTTGAACACTGAGTCAGAAGCACCAAGCACCGATACCTACGCATATGTCACCAGATCAGGAAGGACATCGAAGCCCTGCGTGCGTTTCACTAGCGGGGGAATGATGTAGCAGCTCATACTTACGTATCAAGGCATACATATCGACTCATCCGTAGAATAAAGTCCGATCTGTAGGATTGATAGTTTTCAGTAGAGGTTAGAGAAGTTGTAGACTTGTATAACTCTTAAACGGTGAGACTTGACATTTAGATTTTTTGGTATGTTGTAACAACGCCCCAGCCTAGTTAAATGCTATATAGTGTATATTTCTTATCCTTTTATTTCACAAGATAGT
Source organism: Luperina testacea (assembly GCA_927399505.1). Taxonomy (NCBI): domain Eukaryota; kingdom Metazoa; phylum Arthropoda; class Insecta; order Lepidoptera; family Noctuidae; genus Luperina; species Luperina testacea. The sequence continues at coordinate 5,582,397 of OV656768.1, read as the reverse complement.
GAGTTCCATATCAACATAGGACATTTTATGGCGGAAGAGCGGGGGTCCGTAGTGAACATTATACGTTGTTTTACGGAAACATCTGAATTAAATGACGTTCTATATTACTATGGGTCATTTTTTGTTGGAATTACCCATCCCTTATGAGTCCTTTGTGAATAACCACCTTAAAATATTTAAATATTATGTTAGCCATATTAAGACTACCCTCTCATATAACTAAATAAAAAATGAAATTATTATTTAAAATCGTTTATTAATTTAAAAAAAAACAAAATAGGTAACAAAACTAGTAATTAAATGGCGTATCGTATCACAGCATGGTAACTAGGTAACTTACACGACTACGGCACGGACTTAAATTAGCAGTCTTCAACTTATAAGTACGTAAATATTTATCATAACAACGGAAAATACGTTATTATAATAATGAAGATTTATTTACACTTCGCACGAGTTACTTAATTCAAAATAAATTATATAACAACCAGCCTTCTTAATAATTATCAATCAGTCTTACATTGTGACCTAGACGTGGGTGCACATACTTTAGCAATGAAATTGTACATAAACAAACATTAAATTACTTAGTTGAGTACTTATTATAATTAACACTGCTTCACTAAATCAGTAGGAAGAATGCAGCTCAAAAAAAAAGCAGCGAAAACGAAAATAATAATATCTAAAATAATTCTTAATCCGATAGGTCATCATCCGATTCTTCAGAAACATCAACAGTGGTGTGATGTGACAAAGAGTTAAAGTATGGATGATACTCTAAGGGAATTACTTCTGAGCGGCACATATCTATTATGTCTTTATATTCAGCAGCAGGAACCATAATAGGTTCAGAATATGCAGGTTTTAGTTCAGTTTGTACCGAGTTCCTCGTGTTACCGCGAATCACTAAAATATTATAATCAGGTTGAGTCAGGTCATATTTAAAAAACAATTTGTTAGGATCACTACCGTCTGTATGAACTTCTCGAATGTTACTCCAGCTAATTTTCTTTCCCTTAATGTCTTTCATCCAAACCTTATTATTAAGAAGACATTTAGAGTCAAACACGTCATTCTGGGTTAGGGTGCGGACAACGTAGGGTTCTCCTTCATTCTTGGCCCATCTTACTAATAAACGCCATTCATGAGGGGTATAGATAGTTTTGGTTTGAGAAGCGCTCTCGATGACAGAGTGGACACTCTGTCATCGAGAGCCCCATATAGAGATCCCACATATAGCAAAAGACCTTCCTTTTACCCATGTCAAAAACCGTGAAGTTAAAAGAAGATAGCTTTCTCTTATAGTAAAATATGTTTATATGGCCATGAGGATAATGCAATACTTTTTTTAAAATCAAACAAAGCAGTAACCATATTTCCATTTGACTCCTCAGCGTCTTTTTTATCTTGGCTTTTTAAATCCCTTGCGACCTTCTTATTAATTAGTCTGGTGTTGTTGAATGGTTTCTTTTTCTTGGTCTTTTGGATTCTTTTTCAATAGGAAAACATGACATTCGTTGCACTGATCTTTTTGGGAATATGGAAAGCTAGATTGAAGTTTGAGTTGACAATGTCACGATACTGGCGTTCTTTTGTAGCCTTAGAGGTGTATTTCTCGGGGTCGAACCATTCAAGATACAATTTGAACATTTTGGCAATACTTAAGTCTCCTTGTAGGTAGAGTTTTTGACTATTCTTGCGTATATAATGCGATTCAACAGGGATAAATGCCCGAACATGGTCACAAACAAATGACGACGAAGAAATCGTAGAGACACTGTCTACATGATTAGGACAGAATGTGCTATCGCAGATCGAATGGACATTAGTAGGAGACGGCATAGGAGTTGGCACTGACAGTTCCAAATTAACAGGGGTAGATCTGTTGTGAGAAACTTCTAGCAGCTCTTCAAGTTGTATTAATGGTGAATTCTCGAAACTAGAAGGCACTTCCAAAGAAAATGTTCTAGGTTGATTGCTGTCAAAATTCTCGGCAGAGGGATCAGACATGACGTTCGGTATTGAGCTGTCGCAGGTAATTTCTTTGGTCCCACCATCTTCATGCAGATCTTCTTATATATATCAGCTAGTTCCTGACTGACTTCTTCTGCACCAGGAGGCAAAGGCGACACCTTGTTCTGTCATGTCGTTGTCACCAACATTAACAACTGAAATTAAAAAAAAAATACTTAAAGGTATTCATAAAATACTATAACGTGTACAATGCAAGTCAAATGTACCTAACAATTATTAATTTAACAAATTTTAAACAAAAAATCTTTATATTTAACGATATTTTTAAAAGAATAACGTCCTAACTGATTTCAATATCCCAGTAACAACGTCCCATCTTAATATCGAACCAACAAATCGCATCACAGATTCCGTAGAAAAACGTCCTATATTGACATGAAACGCTTAGAAGTTCAATAATGTTAGTATAAAATCGTCCTAATATTTCATAATACTTCTACTTTTTACTGTTTATTATTACAGAATGAATGATTACTCTGTGAATATGCATTACGCCAATCGTATTTTCGCACTGAAAATTCGTTTCTATACCTCTCCGTCAAAAAACGTCCTATATAAAAATAGATCGCCCACAACTGTTTACTGAGACTAAAAGCAATATAGGTCTTAATTTTTATTAGTTTAAGAACTTAATAGTATGTATCACGAAATAATACAACTGAAATCGTCGACTTACCAGCATTTACACTTTTCTTCATATTATAAACAGCAGGAACATTAATTGATGAAGTAGTAAGCTCACGCCTTTTTGCATCTTTTTCAAGGATATTCAACATTTTCCATGATCGTGAATTCGTGACATCTCTAAAAATATGTTTTTTCATGCAAAACACTTAATAAATTATTGTTATCATCAAACCGAAAAAAAGCTAAGCGCATGACACAAAAACGCCCCCCCTCCAACAAACAGCGGCCGGACTAACGAACGGACGGGGCGCCCGCGCCGCCCCCGCTTCCCGCGCGCCGTCGCTTCATCACTTCGTGCGTTTTTATCCGGAGCTAATGTCAGATTGAACGTTATTCGATTCTATATTTCCGAAACTAAATAAGATACGAAAATTCTAAAAACGTACGTCTGTAGAGTTCGTATTCCTTATCTCATCTAGCTATTTAACTCGTTTTTGCTCCATGATCACATCGGACTCTGTTCTACGGATGAGTCGATATTAGAGGAGCGCACGCGGCCGTCTGCCACCGTGCGCCCGCGCGTACTAAGCTAGCCGACGATCAAGAGAAAGGAATTCGGACTCGATCGGCCGCTGCATCATCACGCTAGTAACTCGTAGGGAGCTTGGCACATGCTACCGCCATTATCAATTTGTGTTAGTTATTAAGTTTGTCAATGTACCCTTATTATTATAATATTTGTATTTAGAAATTGTATATAAGCCGCGTCTTAGAATAAATCATACAGATCGTTATTCGCCTTCTTATTAACTACAATACTATACTTAAATCATCGATTCGCAAAAGTAGTGATCCCTATTCACTAAACTTTCACCCATAGCGTTAGTAATTGCAAGCAGCCCAAAAATGTTATAATATCATAGTTAGTAAAAGTGTAAACACGAATTTAAATTCAAGCAGTACTTCACTGATAAAAGTGCAGTGTCGTTTTTGAACGACATAGGGATTGTTAGGTACTTTTCTGAGAATTGCGCAGTGTTGGTCAACAACAACATACCATTTCAAAAGCTCATAAATTGAATTTTTGTGGATGAAATGAGCAGGTTTTTACATAAATAAATAAAAGCGTTATTTGCAAAGACATTTTTGATGCATAATTCCCATAAACTAGATTAAAATGCTAAAAATCAATTATTATTTACCTTGCGTCCGTGCATGACCGGTGTTCTCACCACCATCTTGCCAAAATGACACTGAATGCTTTTGTGCAACTTGACAGATATATGTTTTTTAGGTAGAGTTTTGTTTTTGCTTATAATTAATGTCAATAAAACTAAAACTATTCTAGCAGAAAACCAGCAATATTTTTTTCTTTACTATGTCGTTCGGGTACGACGCTGCGAATCAAAGGGTTAAATACTTGCATCAATTAATGCTTTCATGCCGCGATCAACAGTAACAACTCCACTTTCAGTCAAAGGTTGACCAAAATAAAGCGGAATTGCGACATTTTTTTTAAACAGTAAAATGCACAAACTTTGTTACAAAATATAAGCGATAGCCACGTGTTGTCACTACGAGGAATGCTTAGGACTAACAGTATTTTGTTGAGTATGAGACCTTGGAAACGGAGCAGGCATACGAGCATCGCCACGCTGACAATATTGAATGGAAGACAGATGTTACTCAAGGCCATGCGACTAAATGAAAATAGGGGCGGAGTTTTTGACGGTCATTTATATTCTAAGAATTTTATAATTTGTATGTATAAGACAGGGACTCATATGTTTACTCGTATAACGGTTCAAAAATGTATATAAAAGTACATTAACGTGCATATTACGAATAAAATATTTTTTTCAATTCTTTCAACCGCTATATCACGGAAATGCCAATAATTATGAAAAAAAGTGTAGATATATTTTTTGTAGAGAATCGGATGATGTACAATTTTTGTCTGAACTAATTTTGCTGTAAAACTCACCGTTTAGCTGAAAAACGTGAAAAACCTATTTTTGCAAACTTTCACCATCAATAAAATTTTTGCACAAGGGGGATTGATGGGGACTTTTCACAATTCATTTATAATAGTATTCTGAACATTCATACCAATTTTCAGCTCTATGGGAATTATTGTAACCTTACTTCTATTTTAAGGACTAATTTGACTGGACTATCATTTAGGTTTCTATTTTATTATCGTGTAGGTACTTTGTACCGAACTCGGCCCTTATTTTATATATATGTGTTTGGTGGGACAAAGTTCATTTTTACTTATTATCGCACAGCCTGAAACACTTGGTCGAAAAACTTGAAATTTTTAAAGTAAAATACTAAATATTTACAGAGTTCAGTTGCTTAAGTACCTTCTTTAATTATCATTTTCCGTAGGTAAAACTTCAGTGCTATCGTCATTCCACCCTTCTATAAGATTTTGCATAACGTCTTCTTCGTCACTTAAGCTGTTGCTATCTTGGGCCGAAACATCTTCCTTTGGTATTTCGTACGGTTTTAATAACTGGAGAACGGCAGGTGGTAATGGCATCTTTCTCAATTTTTTTTTTTTTTCAATGATAGTGTAACTTCTTTCAGATAACCTTGGCCACGTTATTATGTCCTTTGTTTATTTTAAACACATTTTACGTTTTTAAATATGTATTACTAAACATAAAAATTCAATAAAAAAAAATATCTTAAAAAATACGACTTCTGCCAACCCTAGCGCCTAAATTTCAAAATCCTGTAAGTTCTAAACACCATAAGATTTGGATATGATATTTTGAATCGGTGCTTCTTAGTGCCAAAGCAACATCTTGTCTCGATGTTGAATCCAAATAACATGAAATAAGCCCATAAAAAAATAAAATCGAAAATATATAAAATTCAATGTTACTCACAACATGTTAACGATAAAATTTGAGCGTTTGCTTAGTAATTTACTTAATATAAAGCATCAATTAATTGCGATCAAAGACATAACAAAAACGCATTGGATCTAAAGTAATTGCGATTTCTATGGTTTTTATGGAAACCATAGAAAAAATAAAAAAAAAATTATATCTCCATATTGGGACAAAATTGCCACACGGGTATTTTACTCTTACTTTAAAAATAACCTGTTCTATCGAATAAGTTAATAAAAAGGGGATGTCCGTTTTTCGGGGCAATAATAACACTGTGCAGCGGTTGTGACTCGCGCAACACAACAAACATTGCCACATAGAGGTCAACAAACTTGACTACATACTAGGAATGCAACTTAATTGTTTTTGACCTAAATATTTAGTTTTTCGGTATGCTATTCTGTTATCTTAGCACATAAAAGAATATTTTATTAGAATTTTTGTTGAAGAAGAATGTTGCTGGATATTCTATCAAAATATTTTGACTGATACAGTGGTGTATGGCATAATATGCTTACATACATCTCCATTTATATCTTTCACTAGCAGCGCCCCGCGGTTTCACCCGCGTCAGTTTCGATGCCGTGGGAATATCGGGATAGAAAGTATCCTATGTGTTAATCCAGGAAATGGTCTATCTATGTGCTAATTTTCATCCAAATCTGTTTAACGGTTTACGCGTGATTGAGTAACAAACATCCAAAACACTTAAATGGGATGGCATTTATCAGATTTTTTTCCCGTTTTTGCAACATTTTCCATTGATGCTCCGCTCCTATTGGTCGTAGCGTGATGTTACTACTACAGCCTAGAGCCTTCCTCGATGAATGGACTATCCAACGCAATAAGAATTTTTTGATTCGAACCAGTAGTTCCTGAGATTAGCGCGTTCAACCAAACAAACAAACAAACTCTTCAGCTTTATAACATTATAATAAATAATATGTATATAGTATAGATGTAATATCATATCACACAAGCCACAAACCGGGCACAAATCTCTGGATTTGTGGAAAGTGTCCAGAATCTTAATTGCGTAACAAACTTTCAATCCCAATCTGAATAATTTTAAATTGCTAAACCATTGCTTCATATCTTTGAAAAATTTGTCTGATCAACAATGTAAATAATTCATGTTTGTTGAACTATCAAAGTGAAAGCCATGGCTACTGTTAGTGCGTCACGCAATTACCCCGTCACGCAATTACCCCGCTGGTGCTACCCGGGAAATGAACCAAGGATCGCCCTCTCAACGGTCACGCTTGCGAAGTTGCGACCACTAAGACTCGGCTAATATTTTTTTTTTACAACCTAGATTTGAAGCTAGAACAATTCATTATAATATCTTTTTTAGGCATTGTGTTACATACGCTATACTGCCATCATCCTTCAGGAATAAAAACAAAAGAAAAAGCGGATCAAACCGGAATGAGAAAGTTTATAGTGGATAAGACAGAGATTAAAACAGAAGACGATCAAGCAGGAGATCGATGAGAGGGGTGGAGCCCCCCTCCAGGGTGGAGGGGGGCTCCACCCCCTCATCAATCTCCTGCTTGGCCACTATTATTAATCACTTCACTCACTCACACAGAAAATAGTGGCCAATATTATCCGTTTTAGTGATTATAATAAAACTAAACAACGTAAAACTAGCGTTTATAATAAAATTAACGTATAATCTTGTGGAACACAACTTAACGTGCTTATTTTCTGCATTTTCATTCTAAAATAAAAGAAATAACCAAATAAACGACGAGGGTGCCACTAGGCGGTCGGCGTAGCCTTAAGAAAATTTGAATTTCTCGAGCTAACTAGCGCATCCCTCAGGAACTTACGGTCTACCACACACACACACAAATCATTGAGTTCATTGATACGATAAATAATTACTATAACAGTACAAATACTTAAATTATTATCAATGTAGCGGTTCTAATAACAGATGTAAATGTGTGGTTATGTCATAAACTGAATGTGTTATTTTAATTTTATATTGCGCGAATGATAACAAAGGATTAAAATATTATGGTTACTGCAGGTACTATGTCACATCTTATCTTATACAAAATTACATACCTACTTACTGGTATGTTTTATATTGTTATCCAAGTATTTCCAGTTCTAAGACCTCTAAAATCATCATCCTCCTTTTGCCTTATATCCTACTTTCAATTTCAATTTCAAATTGCCTTTTTAGCAATCATAAAAGTAGTTTAACAATTTATTTAAATTAAAGGTTGAGACATCAGAAATCTCCAATGCTTTGCTCTTTAATACAAGGGGCCTAAAAAGGCACTTTGGCAGAATCATAAAAGGATAACATTATGAAGAAGAAAAATAACTATTTTTATCCCGATAGTACAGACGCCAGCACATCAAGCTACCACAATCTGTCAAATTTCTTTAATACATTTTCAACTTTATCGCTGAAGCATAAGGTTCAAAGTTGATTGAGAAAATATAACAGTTTCGGGTAGCTTGATTTGCTGGCGTCTGTACGTTCCTGTGTGAAAACTTCGGATCTCTGACCAAAAGCTAGTATTTTATAAAATTCCTTCAATATGAGTCTCCTCTCACTTTGGAAGTTCCTTTGTTTGAATGTAAGTGCGGGTTTATTTATATAAAATGTATTTATAACTAAATGACATCAAAGCATTCACTTTGTTTTGCAATTTACTTGAAACTTCATTGTTGCATGCAGTCAGAACACTGGTCAGTCTATCATACAAGTATGTATAATACAGGTCAGTGAGTCAGAAACAAAGAAATGTTTGGTGAATATTATTAGTATCAATTTAAAAACAAACTATATAGCCTTTATGGTAAATTCAAGATTCCTACTATGTTAACTCCTGAAGTTCAAAGACTTCAAAGTCAGTCAAAACGACTTTAAAACTACCTAGGTTAAAAGATTTATCCTTTAACAAGTACCTAGGTAGTTTAATAGTCCAGTCAAATAAGACTTCGAAGGTTACAATAATTCCCATAGAGCTAAAAATTGGTATGAATGTTCAGAATACTATTATAAATGAATTGTGAAAAGTCCCCATCAATCCCCCTTGTGCAAAATTTTTTATTGATGGTGAAAGTTTGCAAAAATAGGTTTTTCGCGTTTTTCAGCTAAACGGTGAGTTTTACAGCAAAAATAGTTCAGACAAAAATTGTAGATCATCCGATTTTCTACAAAAAATGTATCCACATTTTTTTTCATAATTATTGCCATTTCCGTGATATAGCGGTTGTAAGAATTGAAAAAAATATTTTATTCGTAATATGCACGTTAATGTACATACTTTTATATACATTTTTGAACCGTTATACGAGTAAACATATGAGTCCCTGTCTTTTTTTTTTTTTGTTTAGCCTGCGCTGTCCCACTCATGGGCAAAGGCCTCCCTCCACTCCTTCCATCTTTCGCGAGCCCGCGCGTCCTCCTTCCAGTTTTGATGGAACCTATCCAGCTCGTCCGGCGGGACGAGCTGGATAGGTTCCATCAAACCGCCGCGACCCCGCGGGTGCCGCGGGGTCGCGGCAGACCACGTAGGAGATGGCGATCTCCTACGTGGTCTGCCGCGACCCCGCCTCACTGTCTTATACATACAAAATACCAGACATCTGTAAAAATTCATGAAAAAAGACAGGGACTCATATGTTTACTCGTATAACGGTTCAAAAATGTATATAAAAGTATGTACATTAACGTGCATATTACGAATAAAATATTTTTTTCAATTCTTACAACCGCTATATCACGGAAATGGCAATAATTATGAAAAAAAGTGTGGATACATTTTTTGTAGAGAATCGGATGATCTACAATTTTTGTCTGAACTATTTTTGCTGTAAAACTCACCGCTTAGATGAAAAACGCGAAAAACCTATTTTTAAATAATAATAATAATAATTCATTTATTTCGGGTAACTAGGCCCATAGAAAACAACATTACAAAACATTTCATACAATAATCTAATAATAATAAAATTCATAATAAATGTCAAAAAAATAAAAAAATAAAATAAAATTACGATAATACATACAAAAATAGGGTTAATACAATGCATACAATGTCAATATATAATAAAATAATTAGGTACATATACAAACACAACTAAAAATTAATTCAAACTCGGTCATGAAATCAAATAAAACTTTCACCATCAATAAAAAATTTTGCACAAGGGGGATTGATGGGGACTTTTCACAATTCATTTATAATAGTATTCTGAACATTCATACCAATTTTTAGCTCTATGGGAATTATTGTAACCTTACCTCTATTTTAAGGACTAATTTGACTGGACTATAAAAGTAGTTTATAAATATTAAACCTCTTCAAGATAACCAATTTTTTGTTGACTTTTAAACTACTCATGCCCCCCCCCTGAAGTTCAATTTCGACAAAACATTAAAAAAAAAACAGTCTTATTTATATATCTTCGCCAATTAAACATGTGCTCTTACGTTCATCCTACATAGGTACAGACAGTTTCTATTTAGAGAATGAACGGACCATATTCATCTGATAATTGTAAAACGCAGTATAAACGCACTCTTATAATTTACAAAATGTAGATGAACACAGAAGATTTACTTCATAACAAATGCAATATTGACGATGAGGAGGTATATGAGAGTGATGCATAATTTCTGCATTGTTGATAGATTGAGTGGAAGAAAGAGACAAGAAAAGATGCATGTAGTGTGTGGGGGATGTGAATGCAGGTAAAGTTACGTAACTAACACAGGCTGATATGATTTCAAGCATTTTATTGAAGTAAACTTGTGCACACAGCTTTCGTTTTATTGCGTGCACTTACAAAAATCACGGTCATAGTGGCAAAGTAAACAATGAATACATTATAGTGTTTTATGTTCTTGCATATGATGCAGACGTGTTGTAAATTGCAACAATAGCATTATGCAGTATTTACATACAATTCGTCTTTTAAACACCTGTTTAATTTTTTCATTATAAAGAGATACTTCGTTTAAGACATGTATGGCTCAGAATGCTCTAAACGGTATCAATTATCGCTCCCTTAAAGCTTTGCGCTCAGTTTCCAAACACCCTGTATACGTGAAATCCTTGTTTTATTTTAGTTTTAGCTAAGTCAATGTCATTCAGAACCCGAACAACTTTTACTAAAGTGTTTTCCTTTCCTTGTTATATTATCATTCTGTTACTCTTATCCCAATTTATTTGGTATCGGCGAAGCATGACTTCTTCTGTCATATTTCTCTAATAGTCTCAATTTCAGTAGTCACCCCTTACTATTTATTTATTTAATACCGCAAGCACATAAATGTACAGAGGCGGACTTAATGCCATAGGCATTTTCTACCAGTCAACCTTTGGGTGATGCAGAGACAAACAGTGGTAGGTGCAATCATGACCATTGACATTACTAGCTATTATGATCTTCCACAGAGTCCACCCGTCTTTTCTTTGGTCTTTCTCTCTCTCATTGCAATTCATATTCAAAACTTTCCTTGCGATACTATCCTCATTCCTACTCATTCGAGTTGCATATTTTTTTTAATGTATTGGACAACACATTTATCATAATAATGTTTATGGTAAATGTGTTGTTTATGTTTATGCCTATAATGTTCCCACTACCTCGACACAGGCCATAATCTGTCTTTGAAAGAGAGTGAGCCATAATCTACCACGCGGGCAAAGTGCAGGTTGGTAGATGTCACATCACATGTCTTCGAATTTTGCATTCTAGGACCATGCCAGTTTCCTCACGATGTTTTCCTTCACCAACACATTTTATTTTACATATGAGGCAATAAGAGTCATTTTCGTTTCCCAAAAACCGTTGTTTTTCAACCATTAGGTAAAATATAGAATATTGACTGCAGCATTATGGTAATGCTTTGTATCATTACCACTATCTTTACTTTGGTTTCATTCTTGGTGTGATATTTATCAGAACACGGATGCACACAGATGATGACAGTTCATTAAAATACCATTACCAACGCAGTAAACATTATTTAAACACTGGCTAAGTCGGACTCGCACACGAAGGGTTCCGTACCACAAGGCAAAAACGCCGAAAAAAACATGTTCGTTGTATGGGAGCCCCCCTTAAATATTTTTAACCAACTTTGAAAACTGTATGTTGTATTGTTCGCGATTTTCTTAAAAATCTACTCGTCCAGCACGTTTTCACTTCTATTTATTGCTAAACTGATTTTGCGAGAACACGTCTATATTTTGCGGAATTTGATAATACTCTCTTAGTAGGTACCTACCTAACATTTACCAATACCCATGAGTATGAATATTGGTAATTTGTTGGGTGGCAGGGCATAAAATTCTACGAATACATTGCATACAGGGTGGCAGGGCATAAAATTCTATGAGTACATTGCATACAGGGTAGCAGGGCATAAAATTGTACGAGTGTAGTAGCTTCATGTGCTGGCGCACTATAATCTGTCAAATTTCTTTAATAAATTTTTAACTTGATCGCATTAGGTTCAAAGTTGATTGGGAAAATTTGACAGTTTCTGTGTGCTTCACTCTTATGCTCAACTGATATTAAATCGATATCAGCTATAAATATACTCATATCAGCTACTATCAACGTCATTATAAAACTTCCAGTCTCCGATGAGTGTCATAAAAAGCAGGACAATGGTAGCCAAAAATTTGCTAACGGTGAATAGAACTTTAAATTCAGTGAAACAGAGTTCAAAATATGCAAGTGTTGTGATTAGAAAACACAGTGTATGGACCCAGGATAGAGTGATCAAATCGCCTTTCAAGGATGTGGAAATTCCGAATTATACGTTGTATGATTATGTTTGGCAGAATCTGGACAAATGGCCCGAGAGGACTGCTTCTGTAAGTATTTTTCCTTCCTAAAGTATCTATCTATTTATTATTAGACTTTTTTTTTACCACAGATACCCTAGAACGCCGGAGCTGGAGGTTCCACTGGTGCAACTGTGTAATTGACCATGAAAACTGAATCTTCATCTTCATTTTGTTTGGGGTCGGCGCCACACATTTGCTTCTTCCTTTCTTCCCTGTCAGCCGTCACTTCATTATTCTTCCTTCCACACTCCCTCCAAGTCCCTGACGCAATCCATCCATAATTTATTTTATCTTTCTCCACCTCTCCATTCATATGTTCATCACACTTTTAGCTACATCAGTTTCATAAAAAAATATTACAGACCCTAGACTTGTTACTGTGTAGCCTTTTCAATTGTATAGCCCACTGTCATCCGTCCTAAATCCACCATAAGGTCGAAAGTTATTGAATTATTTTGTGTGCTTGATAAGCAATTTTAACCGATTGTAACTAAGCTTGATGTATTTCAAACAGCTTGCACTACCTCAGCTAAAATTCACTCTTTATCTCGCTCGCATGATACTGCTCGCGGACTGTGTGTATTTGCTTTTTACGGTGAAAATAAAGGTAATTAAAAAAAACATAAGACCTGCTTTATAGTTAGTTCAGTTATTATGCAAAGTTTAATGATCTAATTTGAAGTATTTTTTGTTTACCAACGGATTATATGTTCGGTTTGGAGGTAATTTTGGAATTTTTTCTATCGAAAAAAATTTATGAAATCGTGTTTTTGTCTAACATACCTAATACTTAACATTAATCCTCAACTTTACCATATATTTATTTCAAACTTAATGCTGCGGTATTTTCGACATAACGGAGGATCATGCTAAGCCATTTGAGGTAGTATATTTACTTGCTTGACGAAACCACAGTATAAATAAAGACATACAGTATTGTATCTCGGCCGTAACCTTGATGTAAATGCCTACAGCAGCGCGGTACGTAAACATGCGATAGGGCTGCCCGCCTCCAGTATTTTAATAACATTTGCCTACTTTGTGTTTCCATTTAGTTTTGTTATTGTATTTTACTGTGTGTACATAAATAATAAAATAAATAAATAAATATACCTACTTCTTTTTATATAAACAAATAAAATACTTTGTGAATTGAATAGGAAGTGTTTAATAAAAATGCGTGTTGTTTTGATCGCCGCCGCACGACTCCAGCTAGTGAGCAGCGCGCTGTTGCTATTCAAATTTCAAACTAATCGCCGCGCGGCGCCAGTCAGTAGGCAGCGCTAGCGCGCTGTTAAAATGGCGGGAAAGCAAGTGTGCATTCACAGATTGATTTTATTTAAAATTAAAAAAAAAAACAGTTTATTCGGTAATTTAAAAACTTGGCTGCATGCTCTAGTGTCTTTGCCAACATTTTCACGCAGCCACGGCAGAAAATAATCCTCGCGCCATTTTTCTCAAATTTTCTTTTCTTTGTACTTGTATTGTGAAATGTTTTTTTTTCTGTTTCCTCGCAAATGTGTTAAAAAACGTCGTACGATATACGTGCGTATTGGTTATAACATCTTAACGCACTACTATCGTAATGTACTATTACAGAATTATAATCATTAAAGTCATCAACACAACTCTCTAAGACCATGTAAGTCCAAAGAATGATGATTTCATGAAACAGTTATTCTTATTACAGTAACAGTTATTCAATAAAAATAATTAATTTTATTCATAAAAGTATGCAATCATTTCATTAATGTTTTGTTTAAATGATGTTGCAGACAACCAATTTTTTTCTAGTATTATTCATACACACAGTACAATAAGCAACTATTATTAATAATAAAAACCACGTCTTTACTTTGAATTATACAAACTAACAAAACACACATGCCCCGAGGTTTTAACACAAGCGTACCTACCGTATAATGATTCATGAACCGCCTATAACTACCTATTTCACTCGTGTCTATCACTTTCCTTTACTTTAATCACTTTATTTATTAATCCAGACATCTTTTTTTCCGGAGGTAATAGGAAATACTTATCCATTAAAAAGACACACATTATGTACCTACCCACTAGTAAGTAAAATAGTCTTACCTTTCAGAGTTTCCAGGTAATGTAAAAAAAGCTATCTCTGGATGCGTTATTGACGAATTCATGCAACCAAAAACAGCACAATATCGCCTACTCGTCATATTAAATATGTACTTGAACTTATTTTTAGTGAAAAAATCGCGCGGTTATTGTTAAAAAAAACAACACACCGTCCGTTCGTCACTGCGGCACAGTCGCGACTGTCTGCATGCTGAGCGCATGCCGTTGTCGAGGCGCGTAGGTATAGCTCGCGTTTCGTCCGTTTGTATGAAGACGACGTACTGTATGTCTTATTTATACTGTGACGAAACGAATGGAGATGATTGTGAATGCTTGAATATAGTACTTGACGTTGCATCAAGCCTCATCAAGCATGCTTGTCATACATGTTTGTCCGTCTGGGGACCGCACAACATCATCATCATCATTTTAGCCGAAATAATGCCACTGCTGCAATATTATGTATTTATATTATGAGTCTGTGATACTTGAATTAAATTGATTTTTTTTATTTTTTATTTAATAGGATGCCGAGCAAAAAGAAAAAAAGTCAGAAAAACGCTAAGCGAAAATCAAAGACTATAAATTCTCTATGGCGAAAACGATGATGCGACGCGGTGGATTGGGGGCCGTTTTTACGCGAACGAAGTCGCGGTCAAAATGACTGACGCTTTCATGCATAACTTGTTGTTATGCATGAAAGCGTCAGTCATTTTGACCAAAAAATATAGATAGGGTAAACAATGATCTTGAAGGATTACCTAATATCATAATCAACACCATCACAAAGTAGGCTAGTCTTAGCAGATAGTATGACAATTGTTATCATGATGATAGTAAAATGTTAAAACTTTTCCACTAGATGAAGGTATTCCCTTGAAGATTCGATTGACGGTATTTTTTGTTTTTAAATACCTGCCTAATATTCGTCACGCGATTATCGGACTAGCAACTAGCGCATAATATGATCGAAATAAAACGGTTTGTTGAACGTAGCGCTTAAAGGTAGTTTCAAAAAGTTTTGTTGTGTCTGTGACTTCCACGTATAACCTGTCAGCCTTCAAAGCAAGATTCAATAGGTATGCATCTTCTGAGCTTGCTCGTTCCATCATATATCTCATACACCGCTTTCTACCAGGCGACATCGAGGTCAAGGGCTGGCCCATTTCACAAAAAAAAAACCACAGGGCATCCTTTCCGGGTGCCGCATTTGATGGTCGGTAAATATGACTTTGGCCGACTATCTTGACTATCCGACTTAACAGACTAGTCAGGCCTATCATTGCTTTAGGTGGAGTTCGAGGGTATGAAATGTAAACTTAGATTCTAAAATAATTATTAGGATAAACGTACCTACGTTCTTTATTCAGAGTTGTAGAAACTCTCGTTTGGTTTTTTTTTTGCCAAAAATATATTTATTTTTATACTGTTGTCTTGTTCCTAGACTACTTTAGAAACTGTGAGGCTGTTTCTAAAACTAAAAAAACAGTGGCACTCCGGGAGTGCCGATAGAAGTGAAAACTTGAACAATTACGTGTGTATTTTGTGAATCGTCTTATACACAAAACACGCGTGGTAGGTACCAGCTACTGCCATCCGTCTTACGAATTTTCGATCAGGTCACGTGTCCTGAGGCGAGTTTAACATTTTTTACCCATTACAAAAAAAGTGTACAAAGCAGCTAAAGAAATTTTCACTTCAAAAAAAAACAATGAAGGTTATGATTTCATTTAGCACAGAAATAATAATAAATAGCCAACGGCGCTTTTTGCCGACTGGTCGTCGACTACAAATAAGGCCGGATACTCGGCTTACCCGACTAGTCGGTACATCTCTATTATTTGTAATTTAATGTAGTCTGTAAAAAAATACGTGCAAGGCCGCGAACCTTAATCGTGCTTATTCAAGGGCCATGAACATTATAATAAACAGGATAATTTGAAATTCCAGGTCTGTGCTGTAACAGGCAGAGGGTACACCTATGAGCAGGCGTTCAAGCTGTCTAACAGATTTGCGGCGAACCTCAGGACGAAGTTCAAGATTCAAGATGGAGACTCAGTCGCAATCATGCTACCGAATGTACCCGACTACCCTCTGGTATCTCTGGGTATATTGGCAGCTGGAGGAGTGATAACTAGTATCAATCCAATTTATACTGCCCGTGAGTACCTACTTAGATCATAATAAATAAATATTCTATCTAGAACCAACACATAATATAACGTCACGCCTATATTTCTCGAAGGGTTCCACACAGGTGTATCTATAACAACTCATATAACACAAATAATCTATAGTAAATAATCTATTTGTATACCCACATTTCGCCAGTAATGTTTAAGTCTCATGTAATAGAGGACGATCCTATTGCTACAATCAAAAAGGTCAAAAAATTACTTCAGACGCTGGATGAAAGATTCGTAGATCGACTTAAAAGCATTGCGATTCTAAAGGCCTATGGTCAATAATAGACTGAAACATTAGACTAGAAACCATGCCAGAGATTTGATTCCAATGTCTGAACTCTGGAAATATGTAGACGATGATAAATATTAAATACACAATCCTTATTATTTTGTTTTCCCACGATCTACAATTCCTCGCCCTTTTATTGACATGATCACGAAAATGTATTCGGTTTATGTTAATTTTATTTACAACACTTACGTAAATCTGCAATCATAAGAACAATCGTGTCAATATTATCTGCAATATCTAATACCTATCGAAGTAATACTGAAAAGAGAGAAAACCATTAATTTAAAAGAGAGAAGCAAGATGACTTTGTCTTCCAGTAGAACAATGTCTGGGTTAGTAAATACATTATTTATACATTTACAAACATATTTCAACTTTCAGATGAAGTACAGCGCCAATTAAAGATGGCGGAAGCAAAGATGATAGTAACATTACCAGAGATTGTGTCAACTATTAGGGAAGCTTTGAATATCGCCAAACTTAACATTCCAATAGTCGTAGTAAAAACAAATGGAAATCCAGCTCCTGAAGGAACAGCTCTATTTAATGAACTAAGTGAAGATGTACACACTGATAAGTCTGTTTTGAGACAAGTAAGGAGAAATACTAATGATATATGTTTCCTGCCATATTCTAGTGGTACTACAGGGTTACCGAAAGGTGTGGAACTATCGCATAGGAATATCATTGCTAACTGTGAGCAGATTAATGAACCGCTGATTGCCATACACAATGAAACAACACGTGAGTTGATGTTATAATTTTAATGTAATACTATCAATGATGTTCCGTTCATTACCGTTTTCATGCGTCGTATAATTAAAAAAAAATGCTTCGAAGTTTGTGAGAAAGAAGAAAATGTTCTAATTCAAGTATGACCGTACGTCAGTGGTAACAGAACCAGTTTCAGCTGGCTTCTTGCTAAACATGCATAATCAGACTATAATTTTCCCACTACTCGAAAACAGGATTCCTCTCAATGGGGAGTGGGTTGTAATCCACCACGCGGGCCCAGTGCGGGTTGGTAGAGGTCACTTGTCTTAGAATTTTTGACTTTTGGTTCTAGGACATGCCGGTTTCCTCACGATGTTTTCCTTCACCGTTTTGAGAGCAGTGGTGATGAAAATAATGTAGACAAAGTAAAACGCTTGTCTGTTGTCTGGGTTTAAACCTATGACTTAGATGCTCGTCATTTGCAGCCGTTACTACTGGGCTCTCTGACTGCTGCTGGTCTTATCGGCTGCTGTTAAAGCAGCCCTTGTGACAGCTTCAATGACTGTAGCAGGGTCTATCACAGTCAGACCCTCATTTTGTATGTAACAAGCACTTTATATCAAATTATAGTTTTCTAATCTGCCTTTTCCAGCCACTCATCAAGACTCGGTGATGGGCGTGTTGCCATTCTTCCACATCTACGCGGCAACAGTTCTTATGTTCCACAAGCTATCAATGGGTGCCAAGCTGGTGGCTTTAGCCAAGTTCCACTCAGAGTCGTTCCTGAACACTATTGAGAAGCAAAAGACCAACATTCTGTTTGTCGCACCACCTTTGAGTGAGTATTAAATTTTCTTTATCGTGTTCAACCTACTGTAGGTTGTAGAAGTGATTGCATAATCAGCTTATTATGCTCCGACTGCTGGGACATCGACCTCCTCTCTACGAGAGGGAGTGGGCCGTAATCTACCACGCGGGCCTAGTGCAGGTTGCTAGATGTCACATGTCTTTGAATTTATAAATTTCTAAGTTCTAGGATATGGGGGTTCCTCACGAAGTTTTCCTTTACCGTTTTAAGAGCAGTGGTGATGAAATAATTTCGACAAAGTAAAGCGACCAACACGTAAGTCGCGACCGTTTCCACGGGGCCACCACTGCTCCCAGGAGTGATTGTTGATTTGGTAATGCTACAGATAAGGGCTCGTAAATATTAAAAAGTGACATGACATAAAATAAAGATACCGCAGTGACATAACGACGGATATAGATTGTGGGATTAACTTGTTGGTATTGTTATTGCAAGAGTTGAAGATATTTTGGATAGTGACAATAATTCAAATGGTTTGACAAGTTTTAGTTTTAGAACGAAAATCTACTCAGAAGCCAAAACTAAACTTAAAAAGAATGGTTGCTATGCCGAACTTATGAGGAAACAGACACTCTCTGATAAAATACACAACTATACACACACTTACGGGGGTATTCCTTGAAACGTACCAACTTTGAAACCCACCGAAAGTATTCCTTGAAACGCACCATTCAAGTGCGTTAGGGAAATCAAAATAAAAAAAATATTATAATTTTATTCCTCGAAATCGCTCGTATGCATCAACGATGAAACATAGAGAAGAGCATGAAGGATTCGTAATAAACGGTGATGTCGATAGACGTTTCATTTGGTGCGTTTCAAAGTTGGTGCGTTTCGAGGAATACCCCAAACTTACACGCTACATTTATTCACTTCAACTGCTTTTGTATGTTTATTCTATAGCTTGTCTTTATTAATTACGTTTGGCTGCCGTCGAGGATGCAGATAAAACTGATATAACTTACTTAAAGAATTTAATTTATATAATAATTACAATTAGATTGGTAAAACTAAGATGCGTGACAACTGTTCGATGTGAGAAACAAGAGTGAGCCACCAATACACAATCTTCGGTCACACGCTATAGGATTGCTGAGAAGGCGAAACGAAACCAATTGATGGATATCGTAAAACTAACACGATACAATCAATATTTGCTGAAGAAATAACTGTCTCCGGGACTCAGTAACATAGACATACTCATACAAAGACACGAGTAAATAAACACCAAGTTACTTTTTATGGGTGACACACATTTACCCATGGATGTGTGAGCACAGTTTATTAATAACTTAAGAATCATACGTAAGACGCACGCACACCTCCATACCTAAGTAGTACCAACTTCCTACTTTATTTGTTCACTTCAAGTGATTCGCGTTTACTTTTGTACAAGGCCACTGTTAACTTGAATGTCAGGATTCTATAAGACTTGTGGGTACTCCTGTTGTTTATAAGTGAGAGCAAGACCTTCTATTTACACGTTGCTAGTGTTGAAGTAAGTGGTCAGTAAATACTAGTCGATCGTTACAAAGCAATCAGATTATAGTACTTGTTTTTATCTCACGAAGCGACGCGCGCTTTGCTTGTGTTTACCAAGTCTACAAACAGGCTGTGAATATGTGTGAAAACGCAAAAGCTTTCGGTTTCTGTAGCTTCGTGAGATGCTAAAAACTTTTTAACAAAAAAACACAAAAAACTAAAGTACAGATCTGAATACAACGACTTCCCAAATTAAAGTTATTACTCAGTTTGTGTTTTTTTTGGAAGTCGGTTTTTATGTTGTTAAAAAGTTTTTTGTTACCTACATAAGGAACTCATACAAAAATTCACGTTTCTAGACCCAACGGTTTAGGCAGCGCGTCCTCTGTCTGTAAATGAATGTTTTCAAGATTTACCCATGTAATTCATTTCAGTTCTCATGATGAGCTCTCACCCAGCTGCCAACGAGAAAACCTTCGAGCATGTGGAAACCGTGTGCAACGGAGCGGCCCCTCTGGCAGCCAGCGATGCCGAAAGATTCTTACACAGGACTAAGGTACATTTTTCTCTTTCAAAATAGTCTTGTTCTTTACATAGTCATATAGGTTAGTTACCCGGATTTACATGTTTCAAAAAGCAAAAGAATGTGTCTGTCTCGTTGGTCTAGTGGTCACAAGTGCTACTGCTAAGCATGAGACCTGGGTTCGATTCCCAGTTTCCGGAGTCCCGGAGTTTGGATTTGTGTCCGGTTGTGGCAATACATAATCATCCTATAATCTTCCCAATGCTGGGACACAGGCCTCCTCTCTGTGAGAGGGAGTGGACCATAATCCACCACGCGGGCCCAGTGCAGGTTGGTAGATGTCACATGTCTTCGAATTTTCGATTCCGGGACATGCCTGTTTCCTCACGATGTTTTCCTTCACCGTTTTGAGAGCAGTGGTGATGAAATTATTTACACAAAGTAAAGCGCCCAGCTGGGTTCGAACCCACGATCTACACTTCGTAAGTCGGGGCGCTTACCCCTGGGCCACCACTACTCTCGACGGCAATACGCTCGCCTCCTATTACATGGGGCTTAAATATGGGCTACTGAGAAGCTCCTACTAATAGAACAGCCCAACATTAATTTTCCCGTTTTCCCGTTTTTTTTTTTAACAAGCATTATGCTAGTCTTTATAATACGCTTGCTCACCGTTTTCAGAGTAACATCGACTTCAGACAAGGCTATGGTCTAACCGAGACCTCTCCAGCAGTTACCGTCACTCCTAAAGGATTGAATCGTTACGAAGCAACAGGTCCTCCAGTAGCGAATACAGAACTCAGACTCGTGGATCAGGATCTAAAGAACTTGGGACCTAATGAGGTATGTAAGACTGAAGACAGATAATCTAAGCTAACGCTATTGTATGTACAGACGCCAGCACATCAAGCTACCCGAAACTGTCAAAATTTCCTAATCAACTTTGGACCTTATGCTATAGCGATAAAGTCGAAAATCTATTAAAGAAATTTGACAGATTGTAGTAGCTTGATGTGCTGGCGTCTGTACCTACGCCAACAATATTATTTTATTTATTTATTTGAATAACATGGGAGACTTACAGCTAAAACAAAGAGATCAAGAACAGTACATTAGTCTAAAAGCCAATTACAGGTCTCCACTTATAAATTATGTAAACTTTGTGCCTACATGAAAATAGGGTTGCCATGATTAGTTCTTCAAGCCACTGGAGATGAACGTGGGAAATTGTGAAATTTGTGCAATTGAAAAACTATATTTTGTGAAGAGGCTCGCAATTTTTGTCTAAGACGATCTATCTAGAGCGTTTCTCTTAGTATACTTACCAACTATACAGTTATAACAACTTCTGCGAAACAGTAGGTGCAAACTATTGACATGCAAATGATGACGATACAGACATCGTACCGATAATATAGTAATCAATAATCTATTTATGTATTTGAATCCTAGGCGCTAAAAATACAGCCAGCTTTGATTATGAATGAATTTACTAATAATATCACACTAATATTATAAAGGCAGAGTTTGTTAGTGCGTGTGTGTATATGTTTATATGTTTGTTACCTCTTCACGCTCAAACGGCTAGACCAATTTTGATAAAATTTTGTGTGGAGCTAACCGATACCCTGGATTAATATATAGGCTACTTTTTATCCCGATATTCCCACGGGATCGACACTTATGCGTGTGATGCGACTTTATAAATGTGAAAGTTTGTGAAGATGTTTGGATGTTTGTTACTTCTTCACGCACAAGCGGCTAAACGGATTTAGATGAAACTTGGCACACAGATAGTTTATAACCAGGATTAACACATAGGATACTTTTCATCTCAATATTTTAACGGGATCGAAACTTATGCTGGTGAAACCGTGGGGCGTAGTTAGTTAGTAATAAACATAATATTGATCAGGCAAGGGACATAGTCATTTCATAGTTCTAGGTAACCAATCCAGTATAGCCACCCAAACCCATAGTCCAATACGTTTTGTTTCCATGTTCTTTCAGACTGGAGAGATCCTCATTCGAGGTCCTCAAGTGATGCGAGGCTACAGAGACAACCCTCAAGCCAACAACGAGTCCTTCACCGCAGATGGCTGGTTCAGGACTGGAGATTTGGCTGTCGCCGATGAAGAAGGTATCATTACTATTGCTGGTAGGCTTAAGGAACTTATCAAGGTAAGTTTTGATGGATAGACTGATCTTATAGACGTTGGTGAGCATGATCTTAAGAAGGTGACTGGGACAGACTAGATACAGAAGGTAGAGGACAGGGTTTTGTGGCGCAGCCTGGGTGAGGCCTATATCCAGCGATAGACTGAGTTGATTTAAGAGTCTATATTATGATGTTTTGGTGATATTGGGCGATCTGGATATCGGTATCTGTAAGACTTGAGAGTTTGCTATTTGGACACATTAAACTTGGACTTATAATCTTTAAATTTGCAGAAGCGAAAACACGATTGGATAAAAAAATATCGATAAAAAAAAATAACGAAAAAACCTCGTTTTGCACTTATTTTGAGTTAGATCTCTGAAACCCTATGGAATTTAATGATGATTTTTAAACTAATAGATAGGTAATAATATTATCTCAAATCGTGCAGAATTATTTTTTTATTTTTCTACTCGTTCTCCTCGTAATTAGCAATCCAGTGATTTGGCGCTTGCGTCATTTTATTCTAAGCGAGCATACTCTCTTTCTGTCTCTTGTTTTGCACGCGGTAGTAATAGCGCTATCCTTTTCAATTTATTCAATCAGTCTGCTACGGCACCTGTTGGAGGACGAACCTATGTTTGGCGACATTACAGAGAGAGGACTATTTTCGACATTTTTATTTTGTTTAGTGGTAAGTATTACCTACTGTAAAAAGGAGTTAAACCCGTTTGGTGTAAACATAATAAATTATTATCATTATTTAGTGTAAATAAAGATGGGCAAAAAGAAAACTCTCGGAAAACACGACACATGGTTGGCGCCACGGAACAGAAAAAACAGTTTGTTCCGTGGTTGGCGCAGTGGCTGAGCGATCGACTGCTGCGCTGCGTGTCGCGGGTTCGATTCCCGACCGGACAAATATTTGTATTGCCTACAGGTAGTTGTTCCGGGTCTGGATGTTTGTGTATGTGAATTTAAATGTTTGTAAACGCACCCACGATACAGGAGTAATTCCTAGTGTGGGACAACGTTTTTTAAAAAAAACAAAAACAAAACAAAACGTTTGAGGGAACAACTCCGTATTCTGAACGAAAGAAAGAAAAAAATAAGTACAGACGCCAGCATGTCAAGCTACTACAATCTGTCAAATTTCTTTAATAGATTTTCAACTTTATCACTGAAGCATAAGGTTCAAAGTTGAATGGGAAAATTTGACAGTTTCGGGTAGCTTGGTGTGCTGGCATCTGTACCTAACTACCGATTTATATAACGGTATCAATTCTTTTATTTCCTTAGCTACTTAGGTATTTCGAATGTCTATTGCCTGGGGAAAAAAAAAAAGTAAATTTTTAATCCCCGTTAATATTTTTTTTACCTGGCTCGTTGGTCTAGCGGTCGCAAGCGCTACTGCTGAGCTGTGAGGTCCTGGGTTCGATTCCCGCACCTCTGCCCACCTCATCGGGCAATACAGGCGTGATGCTTTGTATTTATGTATGTAAATTTTAAATCGCATAATGTAACATAATTGAATCTTTCCCGTACAATGAGAGGTCAGCTTATATACTGGAAATGTATAGCTTGATACGTAGCCGTGTGTACCTACCTATCTATCTATATAATGCGGGTAAAAATACAATAAGTATCAAAATAATATCATCCTAGTTCAATCACTGATATTTTTACTAATCAATATTACTTATTCAAACTGATGAATTTTATTTAAAGAAAAAAAAAATTGCCATGATGGCTTTCTCTTTTTTAGGGTTCCGTAGTCAAAAAGGAACCCTTATAGTTTCGCCATGTCCGTCCGCAGTTTAGCTCAGAGGCTCTTAGTACTATTAGAAAACTATAATTTGGCATGGATATAATATGTACAGACGCCAGCACATCAAGTTACTACAATCTGTCAGATTTCTTTAATAGATTTTCAACTTTATCACCAAAGCATAAGGTTCAAAGTTGATTGCGAAAATTTGACAGTTTCGGGTAGGTTGATGTGCTGGCGTCCGTACATTATTAATCACGCCGACAAAGTGGTAAAATAAAATCTTGAAAAAAAATTTTTATACGCTGTCGGTTTTTTTAGGTACTCGTAAAGTGGGGATGTTTATGAAGTGAAAACTTCTTTAGCATCGTTGTGATTTGAAATTTTATGTGTTTTTGTGGATCGATGGATGGATGGATCGATGGATCGATGGATCGCCGGATCGCGATGGATCGATGGATCGATAGATTGAAGGATCGATGGATTGATGGATGGATGGATCGATGGATCGAAGGATCGAAGCATCGATGGATCGAAGGATCGAAGCATCGATGTATCGACGGATCGAAGCATCGATGTGTGTCTTCTCGACATCCGTGTGTCACTAACGGGATGCAGCAGAATACCAGCGTCAGGTATTGTACCTGGCATATGCTGAGCTGGACTCCCATTTGGTGCAATCATAAGACACACACCGCCCAGTAGTGATCGACGTTATTGATGTTTATGAGCTAGGTGTCTATGGTTCATTTTATCTTTTTAATCTTTGTTATTTTTAATTTTTTTTCTCACCTTTTTTAATGTTTTTAATACCTGTATTGTGTCTTTTGTTGCACTAAATAAACGTTTTATCTATCTATCTATCTATCTATCTATCGATGTATCGACTGATCGACGGATCGATGGACCGATGGAGCGATGGATGGATGGATCGATGGATGGATGGATCGATGGATGGATGGATCGATGGATCGATGGATCGACGGATCGATGGATTGATGGATCGACGGATCAATGGATTGACGGATCGATGGATCGACGGATCGATGGATCGACAGATCGATGGATTGACGGATCGACGGATCGATGGATCGACAGGTCGATGGATCGATGGATCCATGGATCGACGGATGGATGGATCGACGGATGGATGGATGGATCGATGGATCGACGGATCGATGGATCGACGGATCGGTGGATCGACGAATCGACGGTTCGACGGATCGATGGATCAACAGGTCGATGGATCGATGGATCCATGGATCGACGGATGGATGGATGGATCGACGGATCGACGGATCGATAGATCGACGGATCGGTGGATCGAAGGATCGACGGATCGACGGATCGAAGGATCGATGGATCGACGGATCGATGGATCGACGGATCGATGGATCGATGGATGGATGGATCGATGGATGTTCTTTAGCATCGTTGTAATTTGAAAGTTTATGAAACGAAAAAGCGACAGTAAAAAGAGACATGTAAATTCATAAGATTTAACGTGGGAGAAAATGAGACAGGAAGCATTATACAGTGTTTTTGAAGGTTTCACCTTCTACCACGTGTAAATTGCACACATGCTGTTTTTTTTTTCTCGTCTACCGTTGGATGGTCCTTTAAAAAATCTTGCGGGTTTGTGAAAACCATTTTTCGATTTAGGGATCAGTTTGTGAAATATACTGGCCTGCAAAACTAAGTAATACACTTTTAAAATTTATATTTTTTCTAAACTATAGAATTTAGAGATTTAAAATAAAAAACGTTTTGTAGCAAATTTTATCGGCTTTCTTTGAAACTAGTAACTATACATTAGTAATATTTTTAACTTAAAAAATATCTAAAACAATAAAAATAGCCATTTTTAGCTTAGTGTCAAAAATACAGTAAAGTGCAGTTACATTTAATTAAATTTTTAATAACTGGTATTGCCTCCTCGGGCTCTGACTACAGCTTCGAGCCGGTTTGGCACACTGAACACGAGGTTTCAGAGCTGATTTTGGGGAATATTCTCCCATTCTTCAATCAGGGCCTGTTTTAGTGCCCTGAGGGTGGTAGGTGGTGGTCTAGCTGTAGACCACCACCTACCACCCTCCCTGCCTGGGATGAGCTAGGGAGGCTAGTCAGAACAGCTTCTGACTAGCCTCCCTAGCTCATCCCAGGCATGCTCAATCGGGTTTAAATCAGGACTTCTTCACGCTGATACCTACCTCCTGAATATACTCTTGCACAACCTGAGTCGTGTGAAGCCGGGCATTATCATGCATCAGCATCGATCCGTCACCCATATTTGCTAAATACGGCCCTGCATACGCGTTGAGAATCTCTTGGGCATAACTTTCCCCAGTCAGAGTGCCATTTTCTATGTCCACTAACTCTGTGCGACCTTCTGAAGATATGCCAACCCATACATGTACACTGCCTTCACCGTACTGGACTCTTCCTGAGAAGCAGTCTTGAAGGTATCGCTCACCAGGCCGCCTGTAGACACTTCGCCTTCCATCGAAAGTGTAAAGTGACAATCGAGACACATCTGTGAACAAAATTCTTGACCACTCTTCTTCATCCCACTGTATGTGTTCACGGGCGTATCGCAGTCTCGCTACTCGATGCTCTCTCTCGAGTTTGGGGCCACTCGCTGGTCTTCGGGGTTTCAGATTTGCTTCAGCAAGTCGTATTCTCACTGTACTGTCACTAATGTAGTCCCTTCGGGTCTGAAGAAGCTGTTGCTGGACTTCAACTGCATTAAGGTGGCGATTTCTCAACACAGTGGAAACAATATAACGGTCTTCTTGGGCACTAGTACACCTGGGTCGGTCATTACAAGGTCTCCTCAGATGGTTTCCAATCTCTTCGTACCTTCGTTTCACCTTCTGGACCGTTCGTAACGTCACACCCACCATTCTTGCAGTACAACGCATACTGATGCCTAGTTCCAGAAAAGTCATGATCCCAGCACATTCTTCAGGTGAAAGAAGCACGATAAATAAAATGTATGTGCTGTTGTCTAACTTAGCTTTTGTAACAAGACTCATCGATCAAGAAAAAGGTTGAAACCATAAACAGAAACAAAAAATTATTGGTAAAATTGTAATTCGAAAAGGATTATTTTTCTTTTTAAAGCTCTTTTCAGCCATTTCTTAAAAGACTTAACTCTTTTTCGAGTCCTTTTTATTTCGAAAGTTCTTCTTACGAAAATCTTCTGCACTTAAAAAGTTATTCCAATTTCAAAAGTGTGATATTTTGTTTTGCAGGCCAGTGTAATAAGCTTTAAAGTGCTGATTTTTGTTAAAATCAAGTCCTTCTAAGGCTAAATGATTGTTTTTCGATAGGTATGTGAAAAAATTCACGCTAGTAGTATAACGATGTTAAAAGGAAAACTATCACAGCTACGTAGGCTTTACAAGTTTACGAGTGAGAACATGATTTTCAACTACAATGTTAAGTTTGTTCTTGGCATAAATTCATTCCAACTACGGAATCATTCATTGTGCGTATCTATTCCATTTCATTCTGTATAAGTCTCGATATTCCCGGGAATTTCCGAGACAGTGTGTGAGTCTTGAAAATCTAGTCTCAGAGCTTGGGACTGGAAGCGCAATACTAAGGTTAGTTTTTATTCAGGTACCACGTGAGCAAAGCCGGGCCCAAATGCTACTATTCAAAAAGTCCAAAAAGTTTAAAATCTTATTGTTTCAACAAATCCAAAACGACAACGTGGACGAAGTGAACGACGATGATGAGCTCGAAGACTTGGTTTATGAGAATCAAAGGTAGGTAATAGAAATGAATGCATCGATAATATTGCAGTTCTCGCATTTTTACTGACTTCAAAAAGGAGAATATTCTTTATTTGACGGTTTTTAGGGTTCCGTACAAGTTCTGTCAAGTGGCATATTATATGAAAGGGCTTTGGCCATGGGAAAGTATCGGAGCTATTCAAAAATATACTACTATTTCAGAACATTCATGCATTGCTATTATTATCTGCTTTATATTTATGTAATAAAATGCATTAATCTTGTAGGTTTCCAGACGAAGAGGACAGGTCAGATAGAAATCAATGAAGAATCAGACGAAAGAAGAATGATAGTCTTAAAAATTTTTTTTAAAGAATTAAAAACTTTTCTATTCCCTCAACAGCCTTTGGTTGCGGTATAAATAATTTGGAGTTGATAGGGGAGAAAAGGTTAGGCTTCTTGGGATAAACTCATTCCCAACTACGGAGCCCTTCATTGTGCGTGGTTCGACACGCACTTGGGCGGTTTTTTTTACAAGCCTAAAGATACAAATGGGGAAGAATTATTTTTTTCAATGCACCCCCTCTTGATGGGTATAATTGAATAGGTCTATTTAAACGAAGGTAATATAAATTAATACATCACTTTTTTCAGTAATACCGTTTGCGAAATATGGCCCGCCAAATTGCCTGCCATTTCTAACCTAGAAACTTCCACGTTGCTATAACTTAGTAAAAACTGTTTTAAAATAATTTCGCGAACAATGTGATTATAACTTTTCGAATAATAAAGATAAAACTGCAAAATAGACAATGGACGTCCTAGTTCAAAGGTTTGCCTTTGCCTTTAGCAAACAATACTCTTTTAATAGCCTTCTATTTATCTTTACATCATAAAAAGTATGTTACAGTCGTTTGTAATTACAGCTACGGAACCCTATATTATGCATGGCCCGACTTGCTTGGTCGATATTTTTATTTATAAGGAAACATTATTTTGTTCTAGGTACATGCATGGTTATGTTATGAGAGAGTTTATTTTTGTTTAGGGAACATTACTTTTTGTTATTACGGTAATACGATATTTGTAATAAGTACATACCTTCGAACGTTGCACGTCGCGAAATTTTTTGAAACCTCTTTGTCTTTTATTTTTTATGGGTTTTTTATTGTTATTGTAATGGTATTATATATTCTGAATATACATATTAAATTGTTTAATAAATAAACATTGATGAATATTTACATAACATTTTATTTCATACTAACCTTTTAGGTAAGTATATAGATTGAGTACCTACGCGAGGATAGAATAACGGATCAGTCTATATAAGTATATAGTATCGAGTCCACAAAAAAAAACACGAGCCTCTAAATTTCGAAACTCGCGCCTCGGGATGGAAGCCCTAGTACCTATTTACCTACTATGTTGGTGGTAGGTATGTCAGTTTGTAGGTCTATGAACAGAGCTTCAAATAATAATAATTATGTATGTATTGTATACCGACAATGAGCTCGTTTGTTTAGCTGTGTTATCTTTTACACATCGATCCGTCGTACCGTGGAAATACTTCCGTGAATTTGAACTTTATTTGAATGACATAATTTTTTACGAATACATTTTTATTGCCATACGAATCAAGTTCAAATTCACGGTCCGTCTCCGGCACAGATCGCTGTTGATCAGCTGGGCGGCCCACCGCGCCGTTCAAACTCGAACTCGACTCACGCAGTCGATCGCGCTTGCTGCGTCGCCGCTCGCCGCCCGCGCCGCGCGCTTCCGCGTATAGTAGAGGGGGCGCGGGGTGGCGCGGGCGAGAGGTACGAAATCGCTCGCGTTGGGCTGCATAGGCGCCGTCTTAATGCAGCAGGAACTTTTTATGATACAAACAGGTGGCATTGTGGCGATTAAAATATTTTCATCTATACACGCCTTTATCTCAATTAACTTAGGTTTGGCCCAGTATTGGAGTTTTTAAGGGCTGCTGGTTTAACTTGGATAAACTGGCACCAGAATACCAGAGGACTTGGCTTCAGTGTGGGAAAGAGATGGAGCTATACAGGACGTGTAGCTCCATCTCTTTCCCACACTGAAGTAAAATTAAAATAATACTGCTAAAAAGTAAAACTGAAATAATATTTGAGGTGGCAGTAGGCCCCTGAAATCTACAATCCATGGCAATACTGTTACGAGCTTGGGGTTCGTGACAATAAAAACTACCGATTTAATAACCAAAAACTGACACTTTACTCACCAACACTAATTACAGCTCAAACACACAAATAAAGAAACACAATGTCACTTACTGATCACTTCTAGTCGCACTCGAATATCGCTTTCGATGTTATCGCATGTATAGCTTACTCAAAACTATGTGTCTCGCGGCTCGCGCCCGCCTTATATAGTCCCACAGAGGTATTCTGTAAACATCTAGTATGTTCGAGTACATAGCGGCCCCGAGTGACTCGACGTCGATAGTTCTCGGAACTACTAGTACCTACAGGAAGGGTCAATGTCCTAGTACCAAGGCCAAGGTATTAGTTCTGCTACCCGATACAAGATGGCGCTAGTGGTAACTAATGGCGATACATGGCGATGTATCAAGCATTATTTTTGGCGCGCAACACTGCCCCCTCCTAAGACATGCTCGTCCCGAGCATTATTGGCTCCATAATAACGCGCCAGTCGATCCACATGGACGATCTTAGGAGTACCTCTTGCACCTTTCTGTATCCGGTAGGTTACATCATTGATCTTTGTCACAATCCGGTACGGTCCGTCCCATTTAGCTTGAAGCTTAGGAGATTTCCCTTTGCTGCGGACTGGATTGTGCAACCACACTAGTGAACCTTCGTCGAACCCTTTATTATTCATTTTGCGGTCATAACGGGTTTTCATCCTTTCAGACATTTGCTGGCCCGATTGTCGGACGTGCTCATAAATGTCATTCATCTTGTTCCGCAAATCATTTGCATAATCAGTTACACTGCGTGGGGCATCAGGTGGTATTCCGGTGATCAGGTCTGCAGGCAGCCGTAGTTCTCTTCCGAAGTTTGCGAAAGCTGGCGTCACCGATGTACTTTCGTGGACAGCGCTTCGATATGACAACAAAAACGGTTGTATGTGCTTGTCCCAATCTCGTTGCCGATTTTCCACAACTTTCGCTAGGTACCTCTCCAGCGTCTGATTAAATCGTTCCACCATTCCATCCGATTGTGGGTGGTAAGAAGTCGTTCTTGTTTTATGAGTACCCATAACTCGACAAGTTTCCTGGAATATTTGGGACTCAAAATTCCTTCCTTGATCACTGTGAATCTCCAAAGGTACTCCAAAACGACAGAAGACTTCATGAACTAATTTATCTGCAACTGTCGAAGCTTCTTGATTTGGAATGGCGAAGACTTCCGGCCACTTCGTGAAGTAATCCATCACAACCATGAAATACTTGTTGCCACTTTCACTCTCCGGAAACGGCCCCGCAACGTCGAGGGCTATCCTCTCCCATGGTGCACCAACATTGTACAATTTTAATGCACCCCTACTACGAGTCTGAGGTCCCTTTACAGCTGCACAACTTGTACATTTGCGACACCAATCCTCGACATCGTCCCGACAGTGGACCCAGTAAAACCGTTCTCGTATCTTCAGTAGAGTCCGTTTTACTCCCAGATGACCTCCTGAACAACCATTATGGTACAGCTGTAGAACATCCGGTACTTGAGCTTTAGGGACAACCATTTGCAAATGACAGCTGTCTCCCCGAGCATTTTCCCATTTACGGCACAGGACTCCATCCTGAACCACCAAGCTGTCCCATTGGGCCCAATAGCTTTTTGTGACCGAACTCATCGCTGAGACGTCACTCCACCTGGGCTTAGGAGCTCTGGCCTTCATCCACTCCAGAATCGGCTTAATGTCCGAATCTTCCTGCTGTGCACGTTGTAGGCTTTCCTTCCACTCGTTGTTGAGGTCTGTCTTGAGCATCCTCACAGGTACCACTTCCTTACTCTCTTGTCTAGTACAGTACTTGCAGTCTTCAGGACAAGGTCTTCTTGACAATGCATCTGCGTTACCATGAGATTTTCCGCTGCGATGTTCGACCACGAAGTCATATTCCTGCAGTAGTTCAATCCATCTCGCAACTTGTCCTTCTGGATTTTTGAACTGCAATAGCCATTTCAGTGCAGCATGGTCAGTTCGTAAGTGGAATTTCCGACCCAGAAGATATTTGCTAAAATACTGCAATGACTTTACCACAGCAAGCAGTTCCCGTCTCGTAACACAATAGTTCCTTTCCGGCTTTGACAATGACTTGCTGAAGTACGCTATCACAACTTCTTGATCACCATTCCGTTGGGACAACACACCGCCAAGTCCTATGTCACTTGCGTCTGTGTCAACTATAAATTCCTTGCCCGCATCAGGGTACCCCAAAATAGGTGTTTTGCACAGACGGTCCTTTAGCTCCTGGAATGCGATGTCGCAACTATTATCCCAGCAGAAATGTCGCTTCTCCTCGGTGAGCTTATGCAGGGGTTTGGCTATATCTGCAAAGTTCTTGACAAATCGGCGATAATAGGAGCACAAACCCAAAAATGCTCTGACCTGCGTCTTGTCTTTTGGAACTGGCCAATCCTTGACAGCTGCAATTTTCTCTGAATCCGTGCGGATACCTTCTTCAGACACGACATATCCCAAAAAGCTAACTTGTCGTTTGAATAGTGAACACTTCTTCGGGCTTAACTTGAGGTTGGCACTCTGGATCTTCATGAGCACGCGTTCCAGGTTTTGAAGATGTTCTTCAAACGTGCGGCCTACGATGATGATGTCATCCAAGTAGACCAGGCAGGCATCGCCAATTAGCCCGGTGAGTACAAGTTCCATCAACCTTTCAAACGTTGCCGGAGCATTGCATAATCCAAACGGCATAACCTTAAATTGCCACAGACCCTTTCCTGTTGAGAATGCAGTTTTCTCTTTGTCCTTGGGATCAATTTCAACTTGCCAGTAGCCACTTTTCAGGTCCAGTGTGCTAAACCACTTTACGCCAGTAAGCATGTCCAGCGTGTCATCGATTCTTGGCAAAGGATAGCTGTCCTTCTTCGTAACGTCGTTCAGACGACGATAGTCAACACAAAACCGCATGCTGCCGTCCTTCTTTCTTACCAGCACTACAGGTGAACACCACGGACTAGATGAAGGTTCAATCACACCATCCTTCACCATTCCCTCAATCATGGTTTCCACTTCCTTCTCACGTGCTACCGGCAATCTCCTTGGCCGCTGACGGATAGGCAATTCTTCTCCTGTGTTGATTTTGTGTTGAACTAAGCCAGTCCTCCCGATGTCAGCATCGTTTGACGAGAAAACATTGGCGTACCTGAGTAACATCTTCTTCGCTTTGACCATTTCATTTTGGGACAGAGCGCTGCGGCAGTCTTCTAAAAGGTTGGTCACTCTCGTTTGTGCATCCTTGCTGAGGGTCCCAGTCGATAGATATTGGCATCGACGCAACCAATCCACTTCCTCACAAGTACCAAGTAGTGTGCCTTTTTCTATAATCTGTTCCTGATCACAAAGGTTCAGCACACGTACCCCTGAAATGTCGGTGGTTCTGACCAAAGTTCGTGCCACTTTCCATGGTAGGTCATTGTCTACCCTTTCCACGAGTACACAACGAGGAGTTCGTCCAGGATTCCGAGGAAGACTAACCGGCACAATCGTTTCCGATCTCGGCGGAAGAACAATCTTCCTAAGGCTGTACACATTTCCTGGTAACGCCCCTTCCACGAAAACTTCCTCTTGTCCACATTTAAAAACACCTTGCTTGACGTCAATCTCGCAACAATTCTTCCTCATAAAGTCAAGGCCCAGGATGCAATCGTCCATTATATCAGCCACAATGACATTATGCAGGTAGATTCTGTTGCCTAGTTTCAACTCCATCTTCTTCTCTCCATGGACGGGTATGCGCTGACCGGTGGCTGTCACCAAATTAATGTGTTCTCGGTTGTGTGCGGAGTCCCCAAGGAACCGACTTATAAGTTGGGAACTGACGACCGTACGAGAGGCTCCAGTATCTATGGTCAGCTTACACGGCGTTCCGTTGACCTCACCCTTGATGATTAGGCTATTCCCATCATGGGTTTGTGTGATCGAAATCCTTGGGGCTCCTTGAACATCAGCCAGCACCCGCCCCGCAGTCCTGGCTATTACTCGTTTCCCTGCTGCTGGTGTTGGGCGGTGCTATTAGCCGCACTGCCCTCTGGAGAACGGCCGTCTTCTCTTTCTGCAGTTCGCTTAGGGCAACTGGATCGAAGGTGGCCCCTTTCCCCACAGCCGTAGCACCTAGGGCTGTATCCTTTACTGCGCTCGCGAACTGCAGCCGCTGCAACTTCCCTGACACGATGGGAACGATGATCCTGCCGCACAGCTTCCACCTCCAGTGCATGGGCCAAGGCGTTCTTCAGCGTTTTCTTCATGTCAGCCATCACGTTGTCAACCCGATTATTCACGTGGTCGATTCGGGTTTCAGCTTCCGACAGACGGTTGTCGTGTTGAGCAACCTTATCCTTCACCTCCTTCATGTCTTTCCCGAAGGAAGCGTGAAGGTCCTTTATAAGGAACATCTGCTCCTCCTGGCGATGCGCCTGCTCCTCCTTATCCCGCTGGAGCTGTTCCTCCAACCGACGAGCCTGTTCCTCCTGTCGACGAGCCTGTTCCTCCTTGTCCCGCTGGAGCTGTTCTTCCAGTCGACGAGCCTGTTCCTCCTGTCGGCGAGCCTGTTCCTCCTGTCGGCGAGCCTGCTCCTGCAGCATCATCATCAGAGCAGCAAAATCTGGTGCTGATGATGCTGGAGCAGCTGTGGACGGGCCGGCCTCCGTGGTCGGTAGCTGACCTTCCGACCCCTGTGGCATTGCTCCGCCAAATCGCCTCTGATCCGTCTCCTGCTGGCGTTGACTCCGGGTACGGATACCCTCCATGTCGTCTTTGGGTAAAATCGGCATGTTTTTATCCCTCGCTTCTGACACCAATTGTTACGAGCTTGGGGTTCGTGACAATAAAAACTACCGATTTAATAACCAAAAACTGACACTTTACTCACCAACACTAATTACAGCTCAAACACACAAATAAAGAAACACAATGTCACTTACTGATCACTTCTAGTCGCACTCGAATATCGCTTTCGATGTTATCGCATGTATAGCTTACTCAAAACTATGTGTCTCGCGGCTCGCGCCCGCCTTATATAGTCCCACAGAGGTATTCTGTAAACATCTAGTATGTTCGAGTACATAGCGGCCCCGAGTGACTCGACGTCGATAGTTCTCGGAACTACTAGTACCTACAGGAAGGGTCAATGTCCTAGTACCAAGGCCAAGGTATTAGTTCTGCTACCCGATACAAGATGGCGCTAGTGGTAACTAATGGCGATACATGGCGATGTATCAAGCATTATTTTTGGCGCGCAACAATACTAATGTTTACGATTTATGATGATATGAATATACTGGCAGATATCACTGTCCTTCGCCGTTAAACATGGTAAAGAAGACAACTGTCGGAAAAAATATTTTAAATTTCTTAAAATAATGGATGTCTTTCACAGGTTAAAGGCTTCCAAGTGCCTCCAGCGGAACTTGAATCCCTATTACGCGAGCATCCATCAGTCGACGATGCAGCTGTCGTTGGGGTCCCTCATCAGGCCAAAGGCGAAACACCAAGAGCCTTCGTAGTACTCAAGGATGGTCACAAATGTACGGAGAGACAACTTAGCGAGTTTGTTAATCAGAAAGTGGCCGCATACAAGCATGTAGACGATATAACGTTTATAAGTAGTGTTCCTAAAAGTGCAGCCGGGAAGATTCTAAGAAGAGTTTTGAAGGAACGGTACTGTTAGGAGTCAAATTACAAAGCAGGGTATAAATCAGTCAAGCTGTTTGTTTAAGTAGTTTTTAAGATCGAGATATTATTTTTTTAGATCAAATGGAAATATTCTCTTGAAAATTTGAAATTTAATTGGTGAATTGTGCTTGGTATTGTAATTTGATTGTTATCTCTTGTGTTTGTACTGCTGTAAATATGCATTATAATAATGGTACCTACCATATTGTGCTGGGAAAATATGCGAAGAGGACTTATTTTAAAAGTGAACGGTATTTGAAATTTCGATACAAAACATTGTTAAGCAGATGTCAGACGCTTCACGTTTTGTTCATTTTTGTCTTTTGCAAAACATTGTTAAGCAGATGTCAGACGCTACACATTTTGTTCATTTTTGTCTTTTATTTGACATTTTTCACTCGAAATAAAATATCAGCAGTCCGATTCTGTAACCATCTCACCGTGAAAACTTAGGTGAAGTGAGCGTGGAGTAAGCAGGCTGTCAATAGTGTCAATTCCTAGCAAAAACAAACTCACTTCACCTAAGTTTTCACGATGAGATTTTTACAGAATCGACCGGCAGAACTTAAATTGAATCAAAAGTAAAACAATAATTCATTACCGAACCGATCCAATGATGTTGGAATTGGGCCGGCACTCTTTCACTCGTCTAGCGAATGATCCAGAAATGAAATGAAAAGAGTAGATGAACGTTCATTCCTATAAAATTTTATTGGTGTCGTGTGAACGTGCAATGTAACAGAAATGAACATTCACTCGAGTGAAGCGTCTGTTATCATTTTTAGAAATAAAAAATTAGCATTTTATGAAAGCATTTCTACTAAAGATTTAAAAAAAGCTATAAATGTAAAAATGACACGTACACTTGGCTAAAACGAGAATATTAGGTATTATGTAAATTTATAAAATAAAATCTAATTACATATTAATTACGTACTCATTGGATATGTGAATGATGACTGTAAGCTGGTATGTAGGTAGGTACGACCAATTAATAATTAATCTTCCAAATGAAATATTTTTGAATTTTTTGTTTGTCTTATGTGGCGTATAAAGTGTATAATTTTGTAAGTGTGTAATTTGTTATTGGTAAAAGAATATACAACTTTTTTATATAATCAAAATGTTTTAATTTCATCTCTTACGTTGCTTCTTTTTCATCCTTGAATTTCAAAATCAAAATATTTTATTTTATTTCACATAAACCAACATGCATGGGACCTTTGAAACGTTAGAAGCTAGGTGCACGGTTCCTATGGAGAAGAGCCGACAAGAAACTACATGGTTACTCTTTTAAAAATAATTGTCTTCTAATAGGTATGTTTTCAAAAACAATGTGAGTAGGTATTATAGTAATAGTAATTGTTTTGATAAACAGTGCACTTGCACAGTTTGAATTAACTTAAAATTATGCAGTTATCAAAAATAATGATAAATAAGGTGCGTCGAAGTAATACGAGGCATGCACTGCAAATAATTTTTTATATGTCAGATGCCTCTGTGCCTTTCCTTGCTATTGTTCGTCGAGTCGTTGAGCTCCTAAAGTTCTGAATTGAGCTACACGACTACTGACAATAATGTGTGCGCTAACTGGATAGGTCCACTGAAATCAGTGTGGTTCTTTGAAAAAAAAAAGCACCACCCTACCAACGACATCTAGCGCCAATATATAATTGTACAACCCTAGGTTTCAAAAGTGATTCGCCGACGTATGGTATGATACATGCTGCCTTAAGCACTTACTTTTTTGTATTTTTAACGAATAGAATCAGTGTTCGGAATAGGCTGACTATATTTACCTAAACTTCGGAGAACAGAGACAGAAAGTGAAGACTTCCTTACGACGACATTTTTTTTCCCGAAATCCGGGAAAGGCGTATGCATGCGTACAGAATAAAATGAATATTTAAGGGGGCTCCCTTAAATATTTATTTTATTCTATTTTTAGTGTTTGTGTCTAGATATCACCGTTCATGAGATACTGCCTGGTGACAGGCGGACAGTGGAGTCTTAGTAATAGGGTCCCGTTTTTACCCTTTGGATACGGAACCCTAAAAATACAGTGTATAAAATTATATGAAGAAGGGTTAATATTGTTCACACATGTCACATACCAGAGAATAACACAGAGAAAGTTGACTTTCATGAAGAGAGGTTCAAGATAATAAATGAAAAACTGCAGAGAAAGACTGTAGCTACAGATGAGATTGATTAGTTACTAGCGCCCCGCGGTTTCACCAGCATAAGTTTCGATCCCGGGGGAATATCGGAATAAATGTATCCTATGTCCTTTCCCGGGACTCAAACTATATCTATACCAAATGTCATCTAAATCGGTTCAGCGGTTTAAGCGTGAAGAGGTAACAGACAGACAGACGGACACATTTTCGCATTTATACCTAATACCAGCAGCGCCCCATGGTTACCCGCATAAGTGTCGATCCCGTGGGAATATCGGGATAAAAACTATCCTATGTCCTTTACCGGGACTCAAATTAATTCTGTACCAAATTTCATCTAAATCGGTTCAGCGGTTTAAGCGTGAAGAGGTAACAGACAGACACACTTTCGCATTTATAATATTAAAGTATGGATTATAATAGTATGGATCACAGACTTATAGTCTGTGGTATGGATAGTATGGATTCGTTTCTTTTTGTCTATTTATATGTGGATACATCAATGATTAAGGTGATGATTATTTTTCAATCAACAGATAATTTTAATTCGTGGAATAAAATTGACGTCTGACAGTTTTTGTATGGATGAACTGTCAAAAATTCAAAATTATTCCTGCGATAAAATTATCTGGCGTTGGAAAAATTTGTCCTAAATAAACAAAAGAATAAGAAGTCATTAAATAAGTTATACTTCTGTTGTTTCTGTCAATTGTCTATGTAAATAAATTAATTCACTGTAGGTAGTAGGTACATTGTTGGGTGCCAGAAGACGCTTGACGCCGACTTCGTGCACACCTCTCATAGGCAAACAAATAATAAATAATTTAATTTTAAAGTAAAATGTCTACAAAAATGTTTCGTTTTAAACCTCGTTTTAGGAGTTCAAGTGTGTGTGCTAGAGAAAAAAGTGTGTGGAGTAGTGATAAGTTGATTTCTTCTCCTTACAAGAACATTGAGATTCCCAAGTTAACTGTGGACCAGTACATGTTCAGGAATTTGGATAATTGGGCTAGCAAAACTGCTGTGGTAAGGACCTCCTACCTAGTGTTGTTTTGTTTACGACTAGGAGAATCGAACAATTCATTTTATAAATACTTCTATCAAATTCAAGGTTGAATACGTCTAATAAAACCTTGTAACTATTTCTGCTAGTTAACTTTTAATTAAATCATTTTTTGTAACAATAATAGATAATGTATCAAAAAAAGGGCTTTGCAGTGGTTTTTTGACATTTCTTTTGACTAAAAATTCATATGAAGCAGCTGCAAAATTACGTATACAGTTGGAAACAATATAAATTAATTTATATGCATATGAAATATAGAATATTTTGTTTAAAATCTACCGATATTTTTTACTATCTGTTTTTAAAGGCTGTTTTAGTTAGATCAAAGTTCAGTTAATTACTTGAAATGAGTTTGTATATTTTTAGACTTGCTGATACCGACTGATAACATAACAGTCCCAAGTAAGATATCGTAGGTGAATTGAAGCATCATTGTTGATATTTTTTAACTTTACGAAACATTTAGTATGCATACGTCAAAGGGCAGTCGTTGCCTGCAATTTGATGAGGTATACGGTCAAACGCATAATCAGTAGCCTTGAATACTCGAAAATCGGACTTACAATGCGTGCCACGTAAGAAGAGACTTGACCCCGCCTCCCCCGCTCTTTCCGCCTCCCCTATGACGTCCGGTCCCGTCCCGCACTCAGACCTCATACCGCTAAAGATACCTAAAATCGTGTTCTGCGCATGTCAAACCACGTGGTGTGTCAAGTCTCATCTTTCGTGGCACGCATTGTACAGTCCGTTTACAGTTATTTTACCCGTGACAGCAGCAACCCAACATTAACCTAATTGCAACGAGAATAAAGATCACAATGATTTTGACAGACCTGTGATTAGGGTTGCCAACTTTCGAAAGGATCAACCCGGGAAAAATATCAAGTAGGGGGAGGTTACTTCGGGGGGAATTTATTAGTGTTTAAATTTATATTTACTTTGCTTTCGAGCAGCATCTAATAATTGACGGTTTTTTACCACAAAATCATAGAAGTTTTTTACATGAAAAATCGAAGTTTGTTAGTATTAGTAACTCTGCTTTTAGTAAAGAAATGTTCATTCGGTTTCTTTCCTTGCTCCATACCTTGTTCCATCATGCTGTCTACGTGCTTGCAAGAAGCATTAGAGACAGGAATGGAAAGAACAAACGTGACGAGTAGCGACGTGCGAGCGACGGATGTATATAATTTTAGAAAAACCGAAGAAATTATTGCACCCTGGGAGGTCGGGAGTTTAACCATTATTAATGGAGTCTCCCGGGCAATCCGGGAAGGTTGGGAACCCTACCTGTGATGTCAGTGACAGCAACCCAACTGCAACTTTAATACTATGAGTATAAAGATCACTGTGATTTGGACAGTGTTGCAAAACCAAAGGTAAAATAACTGTGTTCGGACTATATTATATAGTTATATAATATAAAGGCGCATACTACTCCTGCAATATAAAGGCGCTGTCAAAGCCAAGCAAATCTACAAAACAAAAGAAGTAGGTACGAGGTATATTTGGCGCGTGGTCAAAATGATAATCGGAACTAACACTGCCATCTTGTTTTGGTAATACAATTTCTGTGACAATTTCACAAATGTTTACTAACAACGCCTCCCTGTCAATGTCATTGAGGCGCCAAAAGATTCTTGTTACATTGTATCCTTACTATGTAAGGAAGGGTGCAAGGACGCAGAAAGTTGCGCACTGTCATTTTCTTTAGAAAAAGGCGTGAGTTTGTGTATGTTGTACGGACGCCAGCACATCAACCTACCCGAAACTGTCAAATTTTCGCAATCAACTTTGAACCTTATGCTTTAGTGATAAAGTTGAAAATCTATTAAAGAAATCTCACAGATTGTAGTAACTTGATGTGCTGACGTCTGTACCTATCATACCTAACAGTGCGAGTTTAAATTTATAAAACAACAATTCTTTTTCTAGGTTTGTGGACACACAAACAGAAGTTACACCTATGAGCAAGTGTACAAGAAATCAAGAATATTTGCCGCGAATTTGAGCAGAAAGTTCAAAATAAAAGGTGGCGACACTATCGCCGTTTTGTTACCCAATGTTCCAGAGTACCCCATTATCACCTTTGGCATACTAGCTGCCGGTGGCGTGGTAACGACTATGAACCCTATTTATACTGCATGTAAGTTAATTTTTGTGTGGATCAATAAATGCGAACATGTAGTTGGGGTGTCTATTGCACGTGCCCAGGGCAAGTAGAGCTTCCTGAAAGCCGTTAGATGCAAGAACTGGAACTAGAAACAGAAACCGATAACATTCCTTGAATTAAATTTTCAGATGAAATAGAAAGACTGATCCTTCTATCAGATACAACACTCATCATCACAAATGAAGACTTAGTACCAACAGTGAAAGAAGCACTTAAACTTGCAAAGAAAGAGTTTCCAATAATATCCCTGAACATAACCCAAAGCTCACCAGAAGGAACTGTTTCTTACAAAGAATTAGTTGAAGACAACCACACAGACCTAAGTGTGCTGAGTGACGTTAGAAGAAATTATGATGACATAGCGTTTTTGCCATATTCTAGTGGTACTACAGGACTTCCGAAAGGAGTGCAGTTGACAAATAGGAATGTTATATCGAATTGTGAACAACAGAATACGGAGCTTAGACAATATGAGTATACTACTGGTAAGTTTTATGTAAGTACCCTAACTAATATTATAAATGCAAAAGTAAGTGTGTTAGTTACCTTTTCACGCCTAAACCAGTGAACCGATCATCTTGAAATTTTGCATATACGTTGTCAGGTGTACAGAAACGGACATGACATAGGGTACGGAAGTTGGTTGTCATGGAATGGGCATCTAATGCGGCAAGTGCACTGCTACTACGGCTATTGCCGATCGAAAAACGTTGACAGGAGGTTTTTGGAACGTATTGAAAAACAAGATGGCGGCATCATGGCGTTAGTTTCAATTTCAAAAATAACCTTGTAGCGCTAATACATAGATAAATGTGGATCACCATCAGGGGAAAACCAAAAAGCGATAGATGGATTGTGATAGAGATGATCTATTTAGAAGTCTTTTTCTTAGTATAAAATATCATCTTTAACAAATTGGTTACTAATTGTAAAGAGGCGAGCTAATTACTATTTATCATTAGGTACTTTACTTACATTTACAAATTCAGTCGAATTGGAATGATATTCTATCTCTGTATTGTACATTTTCATTTATATATTCCAGAATCACATCAAGACAGTACATTACTAGTACTACCCATGTTCCACTCCTATGGTCTTAGCATCTGTATGCTGCACAAGATGTCTGCCGGCTTGAAGCTGGTTACCCTGCCGAAGTTCCAACCAGACATGTTCCTGAACGCATTACTGACACATAAGCTGCAGTTGCTGTATTTGGCGCCGCCTATGGGTTATTTATTTTTATTTTTTTAATCTGTAGAATATTACACTAGACTGCTACAAGGAACTTTAGGCTCTCGAATGACGTTGACAGGGGGGCGCTGTTGGTAAAACAATTAAATTTTTTTTTGCGAAATGTATTGAAAAACAAGATGGTGGCTTTAGTTCCGATTTTGGCCATGCGCCAAAAGAATCTTGTAGCACTATACATCGATAGCCACCCC
Source organism: Luperina testacea (assembly GCA_927399505.1). NCBI lineage: Eukaryota > Metazoa > Arthropoda > Insecta > Lepidoptera > Noctuidae > Luperina > Luperina testacea. The sequence continues at coordinate 5,539,406 of OV656768.1, read as the reverse complement.
GCGTCCTAACCAAAAAGATCGTTCTCGCAAATACGCGACTGTCGTGTTCATTATTATGTCACTCGTTCACGCTTTGTCGACGCAATCACGCGTACTGCGATGCTATTCTGTAAAAATCTCACCGTGAAAACTTAGGTGAAGTGAGCGTGGATTGAGCTGTCAATAGTGTCAATTCCTAGTAAAAACGAACTCACTTCACCTAAGTTCTCAAGGTGAGATTTTTACAGAATCAACCGGCAGATTGCGAAGAAGCCATTAATTTTTGGTGAATGTGAGAATAGGTTTTATAATTTTTTTCTTTTATTTTCAAGTGTTATTCCTCGGATCGTATCCTCAAGTGACTGCAAAGCACTTAGAGCACGTCTCCAGGGTGACTTCAGGAGCGGCACCGTTACCCTCTGCAGACATCAATAGGCTATTTGAAAAGGCACAGGTAAATGAAAATTAATCAGCTTCAATACGATCAACCCATTTAAGCAAACCTGTTGAGGTATTCATAACATGGCGACAGCTAGATGAATATTAAGTAGGTCACAAGCATACACTTACGAAAAATTTAAAAGCGATTTTCTCGTGAAAGACAGATTGTAATTTTGAGAACTTATACTATAAGTAATGTTCGTAACACCATACTATGTCGATCCATACTTTATGAGGAACTTGCATTTTAATATTGCGTAAATGAAACGGCCACTAACATTTTCACTTCCAATTCCCAGCGAGACATCCAGTTCTGCCAAGGTTACGGCTTGACAGAGACATCTCCTCTGGTCAGTCTGACCCCTGCGGGTCAGACGACGTACGAAGACGTCGGGTATGCACTGCCGAACATAACGATGAGGATTGTGGATGGAAATACGAAGAGTTTAGGACCCGGCGAGGTGAGGGTTCAGAGTTTTTGGTCCTATTCGTGTTAATTGCTGACCTAATTTGCTGAAATGAATTAAACCTTATTATGCTTAAATGCTTATGGGATAAAAACAATATCCTACACCCTTGCAGCTATGGAAATATGGATCAAAATTATGATCAGCCTACAGCAGTCCACTGTTGGACATAAGCTACTCCCAATGTACGCCATTTCAACTCGATTTTCGGCAATTCTCATTCAATCTAAAAAGGCATTTTTCTGTTAATGGACTTACGAACTGCGGTGCTATTCTGTAAAAATCACACCGTGAAAACTTAGGTGAAGTGAGTTTGTTTTTGCTAGGAATTGACACTATTGACAGCTCACTCCACGCTCACTTCACCTAAGTTTTCACGGTGAGATTTTTACAGAATCGACCGGCTGGACTGGTATCGACGTTCTTCAATTTCGGTATCACGCATTCTTTTAAATTTGGTATTTGAAACCTTATTTTTTGTTACATTTCTGGTCACTAGTACAGTCATCGCTCATCAGTGGTACTACCACGAATGTGCCATTGACCTGTATGTCGTACGTACATTATTTTTATCTCACGAAATGACCCGCGCTTTACTTGTTGTAAACAAGTGTAGAAACACGTTTTGAATGTGTGTGTAAGCGCAAGAGCTCTCGTTACCGTCCGAGATACGGGCGAAATCGGAAGTCTGTGTGTGTGTGTGTGTGAATGTGTGTGTATTATGTGCTGACGCTACTTGTCTTCACGCACACATTCACAGCGTGTTTATACACTTAGTAACCATAAGTAAAGCGCGCGTCGCTTCGTGAGATGAAAATACTGTAATTTTCTTAGTGCAAGTGTACTGATGAGCGGTTGACAGTACATTCGTATGCGGCTTTGGGCACTTGCCCATATTTTGCTGTAGGTACCTATAAATTTTCCCTTCAACTCCACTTGATAAACATTTTCTATTTAATTATCATACAACATTATCCTGTTTCAGCTAGGAGAACTCCTGGTGAAAGGCCCAAATGTGATGAAAGGATATTTGAAGAATTCTCAGGCCAATAGCGAGGTGTTTGTGGATGAAGAGTGGCTCAGAACTGGTGATCTGGCGAAGATCGACGAAACTGGACTCATCACAATATCTGATAGACTCAAGGAACTAATCAAGGTAGATTCTATTCTGAAAATTAATTATTTTAACTAAAATGCAAAAGGCGACTGAAGATGCAAATACACTCAATCAACATAAAATCTATCAACTCAGACTACCGCAGTCTTCTGCTAAACATAGGCGTCTCCTAAGCGGCGACAACAACCGGGCCCACAAAAAAAAAAAAACTGGCCAAGTGCGAGTCGGACTCGTACTCGACACGAAGGGTTCCGTACCACAAGGCAAAAACGCCGAAAAAAACACGTTTGTTGTATGGCCCCCTTAAATATTCATTTTATTCTGTTTTTAGTATTTGTTGTTATAGCGGCAACAGAAATACATCATCTGTGAAAATTTCAACTGTATAGCTATCACGGTTCATGAGATACAGCCTGGTGACAGACGGACCTTCGGTGAAGTCTTAGTAATAAGGTCCCGTTTTTACCCTTTGGGTACGAAACCTTAAAAAAGAAATGAAATACCTTCACTCAGTGGCGGTAAATCTGACCCAAGCCCCTACGCGAATTTGTGATCAAAATACACCTATTCTATGTGTTTTTTAATGATAATAGGTGCCAAGTAGCTTCTTTAGTTGGTTTAAGTGAATATATTTGTATTAGATTGGCTGCAAAAACTAATTGATCGTTGATCGCCGAACGTAATGGGTCATGTATGAAAATATTAAATTGTCTCGATTTTTTTTCTGCGCTTATGAATAAGCTAATACTATCTACAAAAATAGTATCAGATTTATTTGATTAGTATTTCCAGAGAAATAAATTAAATTCTGTTAGAGGCGGCCATCGACAGTAACCCACGGATTTTTATTCAATTTCCTTAGCCTACTCAATTAAAAAGTAAAAACTTGTCAATTTGTCATAACATAACCTCACTTTTCACCTCTTGCTTTGTGTTTGTTTGCGATTTTATGGATATATCTTTACGATTACGATACGATTTATCTTTATTTTATTCAAAGCGTGAGGGTCGTCGTAAAGATATATCCATAAAATCGCAAACAAACACAAAGCAAGAGGTGAAAAGTGAGGTTATGTTATGACAAATTGACAAGTTTTTACTTTTTAATTGAGTAGGCTAAGGAAATTGAATAAAAATCCGTGGGTTACTGTCGATGGCCGCCTCTAACAGAATTTAATTTATTTCTCTGGAAATACTAATCAGATAAATCTGATACTTTTTTTGTAGATAGTATTAGCTTATTCATAAGCGCAGAAAAAAAATCGAGACAATTTAATATTTTCATACATGACCCATTGTCCTCTCAATCGAAGTTTTTCTACCGAACACTTTCGAAGGACTACATAAATGCAATATGGAACAATTATGCTGATCCAAAGATACATAATGTTAGACTACAAGTAGATGATAATTATGATAGTGATCAATAAATACTGGAAAAGCGCCTGTGAGAAATATAAAATATGCTTATAGAGGAACGTGTTACAACTTTAAAATTTTGGTAGGCGTTTAAACATAGCATCAATAAATCGTTGTTTTAAAATCAATTTCTTGGTAAGCATTCATAATTTAATATTTATGGTCATAATTATTATAATATAACCAGGTGTTTGTATCGGCCAATATTATGTTATTTTTAATGATAAAAATTGATTCAATGAGCTTACGTTATTTGTTATTTCTGGACCTATGATTAATAATTGAGTCTATTTTTAACCGACGAAAAACGGTGGAGTTTCTCAAGTCGACGCGTATATAAATATTTTTTTTATACATATATGACCATGCATAACTTTTTATAGAGTAGTCCGATTTTGATAATTCTTTTTAGGGTTCCGTACCCAAAGGGTAAAAACGGGACCCTACTACTAAGACTCCACTGTCTGTCTGTCTGTCACCAGGCTGTATCTCATGAACCGTGAAAGCTAGAAAGTTGAAATTTTCACAGATGATGTATTTCTGTTGCCGTTTTAACAACAAACAATAATAATAAAAAAAAAATAAAATGTAAAGGGGTATAAAAGAAACGTTTTTTCGGCGTCTTGTGCCTTGTGGTACGGAACCCTTCGTGTGTGAGTCCGACTCGCACTTGTTTTATATTCACAAGTAGAATAGAACTGCAGTGCGATTCTGTAACCTCACCGTGAAAACTTAGGTGAAGTGAGCGTGGAGTGAGCTGTCAATAGTGTCAATTCCTAGCAAAAACAAACTCACTTCACCTAAGTTTTCCGGTGAGATTTTTACAGAATCGACCGGCTGATTTATAAAGTTAATTTGTCTGATAATGATTGAGATATATATAGGTGGGATCGTTGTCTGGTTTTTTACGTAAATAAAATAAAACAACGACGATACAGTGTCTGACAAGTTTTTAATAAGTGTATAACAACATAATACAAAGTATATAGTGTGGTGAGGCGTCGTGAGTGCTCCTAAAGTGCATAATTTTTGCAATAACAAATAACAGAATCACCAAACCATATTTATATACCTTCAATTTTTGAAAATAACTGCGACGAACTGTCATTGTTTTGAAAATTGGATTTGTGATTTGTAATATCTATTATAAACTGTAACTATATACATATACTACAGAGGTTCATTGGGATCCTATTGTAATAATTCCGGTGAAGTGTGGTGGATGCGGAAAATTATTGTCAGCAATTGACACAGCGAGGTGCACAAAATGTGCCGTCGCTTATCACCGAGTGTGCGTTGGCCTCCCTGCGAAGGGCGTCTTAGTATCCGCCTGGCATTGCCCTGAGTGCAGAAAAAATGTCCGTAGGGACAATAAGGCCGAAACGCCGGTACGAGGTTGTGCGGCAGAAGTACAGAGTGAGGACCGGGTGCTAATCCCAACGCCACCAGCTGTGGCGACGCTCTCGCCCGCGACGCCTACGTCGGCAACAATTTTGGTGCATCCCACGACGCCGCTGTCAATTGCCGCGTCGCCGACGCCTCTGTCAACTGCTGCGCCGTTGACTCCCCAGTCAATCGCTGCACCGCCGTCGCCTGTGGTAGTGGAGGCGCTTACGCGGTGTTAACTTCTCCTCCGCTCGTGACTGTGGCGGTGGACAACACCATTCTGAAGGCCATGCCTGAGTTTCCGCCTAACGTAGGTTCAGCTTTGAAGCTGGTGGTGGAGGAGTTGCGCACCTTGCGGTTGGAGGTAATGGAGCTTCGGAAAGACGTAGCGGAGCTAAAGGCTTGCAACGACTCGTGTCACAGCCGCATGGAGGGAATCGAGTCCAGACTGCAGGCGCTTGAACTATGTCATGATGCCGGTCCGATAACAAATTTAAGTGCGGTGGAGAGTGTGGTTCAGCAGCTCAAGAGGGACCTCAATGACAGGGATCAAGAACTCATGGCTAATGATCTCGTTATAGCGAATGTGCCTGAGTCGCAAGCAGAAAACCCAGCACACCTGGTACAGCTAATTGCCACGAAGCTTGGAGTCGCATTGGAGGTCCGCGACATCGTGAGCGCGGAGCGAGTCGGGGGCAGACATATAAAAGCTACCAGCCCCACAGCTACAACAGAGCCTCGCCCTCGTGCTATCATGGTGCGCCTCGCTCGACGTGACCAGCGTGACGCCGTATTGAGCGGAGCCCGCACGAGACGTAATGCTACAACAGAGAGTCTCGGAGTCTCTGGGAAACCTGTGCGCTTCTTTGTAAACGAGAGGCTGACTAAATTGAACCAGCAGTTGTTTCAGCAGGTATGAGGTCTGAGTGCGGGACGGGACCGGACGTCATAGGGGTGACGGAAAGAGCGGGGGAGGCGGGGTCAAGTCTCATCTTTCGTGGCGCGCATTGTAAGCCGGAGCAAAAAAATGCATGTAGCCGTTTTGCAATGTTTTAATTATATGGTGTATTAAATACCTACAGTATGATGTGATTATATTTCATCATTCTGAATTTTCGAAGGGAAGCCGGTGGGAATCGACTTGTATGGTACGGTCAGCAACAATAGTCGATTAACACTTCAGTTTTTTTAATCTCAGTTATTGAGCAAAATATTTGTTCAAAATTGCAGCAGAAGTACAATTAAATTTTGGATAAATATTTAGCTTAATAACTGAGATTAAAAAAACTGAAGTGTTAATATTTTGCTCAATAACTGATATTAAAAAAAACTGAAGTGTTAATCGATTTTTGTTGCTGACTGTACCTGTACGCCATTGGTATGCAGCAAATGATTTAAAAAAATGTGTCCTTTCTTTCAGGTCAAAGGCTACCAAGTTCCACCAGCTGAATTAGAGAACGTATTAAAAGAACACCCAGCAGTATTAGATGCTGCCGTTATTGGGGTTCCTGATTCAGCCACAGGGGAAAGACCAAGAGGCTTCATAGTCTTACAACCAGGAACAAAGGCTACTGACAAAGAAATAATCGAGTTTGTAACCAAAAGAGTGGCGCCATATAAGAAGATTAGTCAAATCACCTTCTTGAATCATATACCAAAGAATCCTTCCGGGAAAATACTTAGGAAAGCATTGAAAGAAGAGTATTGTAAATAAAATTGGTTGTTTGTATTATGTTTCAATTTTCAAAATATAATGTTACAATACATATTTTCAAAATATAATAAATTGAAAATATGTATTGTATAATTATTGTTGTGTCTGCAGACATCAAGCTACCCGAAACTGTCAAATTTTCTCAATCAACTTTGAACCTTATACTTTAGTGATAAAGTTGAAAATCTCTTCTTCTTTTCATCATCATCATCATCATTTCAGCTGAAAGACGTCTACTGCTGGACATAGGCCTCCCCCAAGCACCTCCACTTCGACCGGTTCTGTGCTTCTCGCATCCAACGGGTTCCTGTGGCCTTGAGGCCTTCCAACGCTACGTCTTCCGGTACGCGGTCGCCACTCCAGAACCTTTCGGCCCCATCGGCCATCTTCTTCTTTTACTTAATAAAAATCCTTAAATTCCTTCTCTCACTGATAGACACCGCACAGCCTAGGTACAGACGCCAGCACATCAAGCTACCCGAAACTGTCAAATTTTCCCATTCAACTTTGAACCTTATGCTTTAGCAATAAAGTTGAAAATCTGTTAAAGAAATTTGACAGGTTGTAGTAGCTTGATGTGCTGGCGTCTGTACACCGCTAGGCCTACAAATATGAAACATTGCCCAAAAGTTCTATATAAAATGTATAACGAAGGTGAGCACTAAGAAAGGATTTTTGAAAACTCGTCCCCATAAAAGAATTAAATAGGGCACGAAAATTTGTATGGAAGTTCGTCATGCCCGAGTGAGAGAGTTGCCCGGGCAAAAGGCTTGTGGTTTTTAAACCTACTTCATAAAAGGAGGTTCTATATTCGACCTGTATGTATGTATGTCCGTCATTTTCTCAAAAACTAAAGGACCAATTTTGATAATTCTTTCAGGAAGGTTTTAGTATATTACATTGGGTAATTATTATCTTATATACGAAGTTATATGCATAAATGTACCGCATCTCCGGCATTTCTATGCAAATTTTGATGATTCTTCTAGTACCGACTGAAAGAATTAACACTAGTGAAGACACCGGTCTTCAATGCACTAGTGTTAATTGAATTTGTGTGAGGTAGGTTCAACTAAAAAGTGAAAAATAAAAACTTTTTTACAAAAACAACAACTGACTCCAAAAATACACTACAAAGTGATAAATAGCATCGGATGTCGGTAGTAAACAACGAAAATGGGTTTATTCCCGGTCGTCCCCACTTTGTCGTCCCCACTGGGAACGAATGGGAAAAATGTTTCGTTTCTCCCCAGTGGTGACGATTGGAACTTTTTATTTCCCACTCGTTCGAAAGAGAGTCAAAATGCAGTAATGGGGATTTCAATAACAGATTTCACGGATTGTTAAAATGTTTTAATTACGACTTTATGCGAACCCAACGACACCGACTTCCGAAATTAATGTTGTTTATCACTTTTGTAGTGTTTTTTTTTTGAAGTGGGTTGTTTTTTTGTAAAAATGTTTTTAGTGTTAGTAAAGAGTACGGGCAAGAATCTACTTAGGTAGGTATGTAATACTTATTATAGATATTTGACGGATTAACCTACGACCTATCTGTCGCCAAACTGTCGCAGACAAGGCGTCAGGTTGGCGTGTCCATAGTAGGTATTATTTAATTTTTTTTTTTATAGTTATAGATTAAAAAACTTGAAAAATAAACCACAATATATTCCGTTAACCCTCGATCACTCGCGCGGGTTTTTAGCCTCGTGAGCACTCGCGGGGTGTTGTGGCCACCCCACATACTCAAAGTCTATTTTTATATACAGTATGTTAACTAACAGAGGGCGTTCCCGTTAACCCGCAATAGTATAGCATCCATACATGCTAAAAAAAATATTACCATTCGAAAATAAAATGTTTTTATTTTTTTTAATATTAAAATATTCACTAAAAATCGTAAATTGATACTCTATTTATTTAATTAATTCTAATTTATTTAATTAAATAAATTCCGACATTGCTGTTCTTCAAGTATGCGTGTACAGAGTGTTTCTTTAACGTATCAATTTACTATTTTTAGTGAATATTTTAATATAAAAAAAAATAAAAACATTTTTTTTTCGAATGGTAATATTTTTTTTAGCATGTATGGATGCTATACTATTGCGGGTTAACGGGAACGCCCTCTGTTAGTTAACATACTGTATATAATATCAGTTAGTGGAATTATACTAGCATTTTATTATTTTGTGTTGTATGACGTATGTAAATAAAAAAACGTTAATTTTATAATCAACTTTATTACTGTTCTACACAACATTATAATAATCAGCCTTTATAGTCATAATATTGAGATCTCTCCTCAAAGAACCACAAAAAAAGAATCCTCCTCGTTTTGAACATAAAATTTCTCATTAAAAAACATAAATGTAAAGATTAAGTAACAAAATTAAATAAAACAATCTTATTTTTCGTAACAAGAACTGCAAATTAACTTCATGTGTTTTTGACACATGGTTTGTTTGCAAAAATTGCACTCTCACTCAATGTTTTAATGTCTTTAGAGCGTGGAAAAACTATACAGTGCTGCTTTTTTGTTGGTGACCCTCCTTCGGTGCTTGATCCAGGAGCATTCAACATCCTCTTGAGTGCTTTGGGTAAGCCTGGTTGAAAGCAAATAAAATTAGAAAAAAAAAATGTTACATACGGGCAAAGCACAATAAACAAAAGTTTCTAAGAACAAAAACCATTAAATAAACTTAGAAATACATCATTATTTATATTATAGTAAATAAGGGTACAGTTACATAATTTAGATTCACAAAACAATTGAAAACACGTACCTTGTTGATAAAGTAACCTCCGCAAAAGTATAGCTCGAGCGCTCGCGGGGTGTCGTGACCACCCCACGAAAACTTTGACGCGTCCTCACGCTGCGAGCACTCGCGCTACGCAGCCCCTCTCACCCTGTGTCGACGCGTTTAAAGGTCACTTAAAGGTACTGAGACGGGCGGATGCGCAACTAGAGAAATTATTATTCATTTTTACGTTCAAAAATGCGTGGGGTGCTGACAGCACCCCGCGCGAGTGATGGCGGGTTAAACTACATATAAATGAATAAAATTCGCGTAAATAAACAATAAAACATTACCAGAATTAGTATTCGAACTTAAACATCAAAGTATTGCATATTAAAATTCATGATATTTTACAATAACAATCATTATCATAATATGTATTTATAGCCAATTTTATATATTATAAAGCGACCAAATTAGAAGATATAATGGTCACGTTCACGTGAAATATGGTATGGACACGTGCATGATCGATTTTTAGTCGCACAATTCTATCAACACATGAGACGACTGTTTCGTTACTATAGCTGTACCTACACGGATTTTTTGGCACGTGGCCAGAATCCAAGTAAATCCGCCATCTTGGTTTTTTAATTCAATTTCACGAAACAATTTCACAAATGTTTACCAACAACTCCCCTCTGTCAATGTCATTTAAGTTTCAAAAGATCTTTGGTGGCACTTTATCTATGGCCCGTAATAAAGAACTTCACTCAAAACCTGGGTTCGCTGATATAATATCATGATAATATCACGATATATATCAATTGATATTAATGTGAATATAATATCAATTGATATTTATTGTCAAAACTAGAAATTTCGCTGATTCAAAGTTTACCCTAGCAACACTTGTCAAAAAACTACATTTTAAATCACCATTCCCGAAGTGGCAATGTAATCATAATTTTTTATTCGACAGACTAGTTTTTTTTGTTATTTTTATAACTCGTTTTTTTTTGTGTGTGTTGTAGAATAAAACGCTTACAGAATGAAAATCGCATCTTTTTTGTATAGGTACACGATACATAACATATATCAGATATTATAATATTTGTTATAAACTAACTGACCCGGCCAACTTTGTACGATCATCGAAATCAGTCAATCCGTTGAGATATCATCAAAAAGCCGTTCAAAAAAAATGTTCCCATCTTTTATTAAGTTATTCTGCTATTCAGGAATTCGGGGCGGAAGCAAGTTCAACAAATCAAAGATCATAAAAATCGGTCCAGCCGTTCTTGAGTTATAAATGGTGTTCAGACTTTGTTTTATTTAAGAGAAGATATTGGATTTTCACGAACCCCGCTCAAAACTAAAGTTTTACTTATAACTAGTATAGACGCCAGCACATCAAGCTACCCGAAACTGTCAAATTTTCTCAATCAACTTTGAACCTTACGCTTTAGCGATAAAGTTGAATAACTATTAAGGAAATTTGACAGATTATAGTAGCTTGATGTGCTGGCGTCTGTACCTATCTACCGTGTACCTTTAATGCTATTTTATTGGTTGTTTTAGTTTTAAGTAATGCTGGAGTTTTGAGTGAAGGTGAGATTTTTACAGAAAAGATCGGGGACTATTATAGTGATGGGATATTGTAGTATATTGTGTCTTGTATTGCACGCATGTTTTGGGTATTTTAGTATTTGTAATTAATGTTGCAAACACGGTGCGAAGTGATATTTTACTTCGATTCGTGAAATGCAATATGCGCTTTTATAATTCCCAAAGTGACGTCCACATCCACGTCCATAAAATGTTTGGAAATACGTGCACATTACAACGCTATCAAGGACGGAAATTCCTTGTAATATCGTGATGCCGTGTTGTGGACGTGAAGTCCACGATAATAGATCGTCACTTTATAAATTATAAAATCGCACAATAACTCTGTCAGTCGATGCTTGGGCGTCTAAAATAAAAACACGACATGTCGATCTATTTTTTAAAAGATATTTTATGTAAATAACTATCATTTCGCGAACTCACAATTTACATAAATCTATTGATATGCAGGCGCCACCATACCGTATCGGATTATATCAAGAATTATACAACAGACGATTTATCAACACTGATTTATTCAGTAGGTAGTTCAATAACTATCAAAACAACGACGGATTCCGGGTCAAAACATATTAGCATACGATTATTATAAAATAAATTTTATACCTCTTCTTTTTTTCGAATACTTTTACTTCACATTGTTTGACTGGCGCCATCCCAGACTGATATTATGATTTTTTTCTTATACAAATCATCATGATCTGCATTGCCTTTTTTCAACTACATACTTATGTTGGGGCCGGTTTCCAATCTAACCGGATGCCAGTATTTTATCCTACCTGCCTATCTTTTTTTTTTTCAGGATGGGAAATCATCAAATGACCCCTCCCGCTCTGGGTGGAGCGGAAGGGAGTGTCAGACTCTTACTGACTGAAACCCACCCGTGTTCCTTCGTTAGCCCTTTATGTTCCGGGCCAGCTGTAACCCTTTCGGACAATCCCGCTGACCTCTACAACCCAGTAGTGTTCATAGACACAAACGGCACAGGCAACTGCAGCCGTCGACGCGGGCGACGCGATAGTGTGTAGAAACATTTATTGGGTAATACGATAGATCTTGGTAAGACTGGTTGCCAGACTTTCGGACTTTTGACTACCGTAACGACTGTCAAGCATCTACGAATGACAGCCGAGACCAACTTTCGAGGCATGGTCTTGGTATGTAAAGATCCACCCACGGACTAACCGCGAAAAACGCGAGCGACCCGTGTGTGTGGCCATTATTTCTTGACCATATAAAGATATCGATAAAAATATTTACTCGATTTCTCCTTGATGTATGATACCTACGAACGTTGTATGGATTTACATAATCTTTTGGTAATACTACAAATATTTGGAATTCTTGTTAACAATAAAAGATCGATTTTATTATAGTATCCACTCTATTTCTATGTTATCTTTATGGATCAATAAATATATCAATATTGGCGCCTTTGTGGTTTATTATCTAGGAAAATGGAATATAAATCTGATGATTTAGGGCTACATGGTAAATTGATGGCAATGACTCTTCTTCGTTGAGCTTCTTAAGTTCTGAATTTAGCTACACAATTACAGTATTTATAACTTACGAAATAACGCGCGCTTCACTTGTGGTTACCAAGTGTACAAACATGCTGTGAATGTGGAAAACATCGTGAGGAAATCTGGACGTCGGTAATGTCCAAGATAAACTCGGAAAGAAATTACAGAGGCCAGCACATCAAGCTACTCCAATCTGTCAAATTTATTTAATCGATTTTTAACTTTATTGCTAAAGCATAAGGTTCAAGGTTGACTAAGAAAATTTGACAGTTTCGGGTAGCTTAATATGCTGGCGACTGTGTATACCCTGCACTGGGTCGCGACAGTCGCTCTTTCCATGCCACCATGAGATCGATCGCCCCGGAGGTCCGGCCGCTCCGCCGTGATTTGCTGCGGAAGCGGAGTTTCCCCCCGGGTAGTGCCTCCGCGCGCCACTCTTACAGGCGCGCGAGGACTATCGCCTCCAGATCCTATGGCAGCAGTCCGGCAAGGAGGCTTGCCGCCTCGCCGGAGATCGTGCGGTATCCCCGGATCAGCCTTACGGCTACCACCTTTTGGGGCGCGTTCAAATAGTGGGCGGCTCGCCGCCGCAGTGAACGCGCTCACACCGGGGCCCCATATAGGGCCATGGACCGCACGACCTATTTGATATTATATATATTAATGATATCATTTACAGGCAGAAAATCGGTCGTTGAGCTCCTTACGTTCTGAGTTGAATTACACGATTACAGCATTTATAACTCACGAAGAGACGCGCACTTTACTTGTGGTTACTTAGTGTACAAACACGCTGTGAATGTGGAAAACATCGTGAGGAAATCTGGCCGTCAGTAACGTCCAAGATAAACTCGGAAAGAAGGTACAGAATTAAAAAAGTCACAATGGCACTTGCCCGGATTTGAAGCAACAGCCTCGCCGGAATTAAAAATCTAACGATAAAATTGAATTCACCTTAACATACACATACTTAGAAAAGGTAACGTAATGATCTTATTAAAAGTTTTATGTAAGTAAGGAGGACGACCACAAGCCATCATCAGAAGACGAAAAAATATATTCCTAGAAAATACATACCTACCCTCGCTCGTGCATCGAATTCTAACCGCTAACTGAACCTAGCTTATTTTTTTGCTAAATATCTAACATAAAATTGCGTAGTGATGATTATGGCTGAGATTTTTTTACCTATTCTGTGCAAAAACAACAGGAAAAATAGATTATGATAATCATGACATCTTAAAAAGTTTTTTTAATCACATGACATACCATCACGTGTTCCCAAGAGGTGAAGCAGAGGTGACCTGGAGTAGTTTTTCTGCAATGTTTATTTTAGTTAGATTTTGTTTGTGAGCAATCATAAAGGCTCCTGCAAGAAGGCGCGACGCGTAACGCGACTCGCGCGCGACACAAAGGCACCGTTCGTTGCGCGACTTGCGGTGCCTATGTGTCGCGCGCGATTTTATCGCGTGTCGCGCCTGTTTGAAGGAGCCTTAATGAATAAATATTAAGTAGGTAGGTAGCTCATGTCCTGCTGGCTGGCTACTGGCCTGCAGGCTGTTTGTCCATCGAAACACAGAGGAGCGGAGAAGTACAGTAAACATTTCAACGACATTAAATAAAAAAAAAAGATAAAAGTTATAAAGAAGAAGATAAGAGAAGATAGATAGAGATGAAAAAAGATGATGAAGATAGATTGTGTGAAAGGTAGTGAATTCTATGATAATGGCTATTATAGACGTACCTACTTCAATCTGTCTAGCCTTTTCCCAACTATGTATGGGTCGGCTTCCAGTCTAACCGTATGCAGCTGAATACCAGTATTTTACATGAAGCGACTGTCTATCTGATTTTCACAACTCAGTTACCGGGTAAAGGCTCCTACAAACAGGCGCGACACGCGATATAATCGCGCGTGACACAAAGGCACCGCTCCTTGCACGACTTGCGGTGCCTTTGTGTCGCGTGTCGTGTCGCGCCTGTTTGAAGGAGCCTTAACACGATACTCCTTGGTGACTGGTTGTCATTCTTTTAGGCTTCCGACTTCTGACGACTGTCAAAGATCTACGAATGGTAGCCTTGTTTTCCAAGGCACTCGGAGGAGTCTCGCACAGGAGGGCTCTCGATAATATAATGGACGATTACAAATGACTTGGGGTAGATAAGGGCGGCAGGATAACGGAAAAAATCAACAGAAAGAAGTATTTACATAATAAAAAAAAAAAACATATAAACCTCCGAATTGAGAACCTCCTCCTTTTTTGAGGTCGGTTAAAAAGCATACTTATTAAAAGGAAATATTTACCACTTCAAAATTATAGCCAAAGTCCTGTTACAAATTATATTACAATATTCAGAAACCTCGAATTAATTAAGGCTACGATAGTCTAAACTTACTCAGAAAAAATCAAGGATTTATTATAATGATTTCTAGATAGGACAGCATAATTTATTATGTATTGTCTAAGGTAGCCCAATAAACAGAAAAATATACAAAAAAGTAGTTTCCGAATTATGTCTATCAATTTACATTATAAAGTATAGTAACGCATCTTGTAGGTATCAAAATATTATTAAAATGATAAAAACAATTATTAAGTCATAAAACAGCTGGAAATTCGTATTTATAGCGCTTTACATTATTAAGCTGTGAAACTTATAATAAATGTCAGACATTTAGATTTTTGAAATAAAATAAAAATAATTTATTGTTGAATATAATTAAACAGGGCCTCGTGACAATCTTTTGAATTTTTTAATAAAAATACCTCATTAGAGTCTGTTGAGTAGGTAGCAGATAAGGGACACTCAGAAAGTTTTGCGAAAATAAAAAAAAAACTGTTCTATAGGTAAATATTTTTTTATTAAATCTTTTCAAAGTACTCTCCACTGGTCTCTATACAAAGTTTCATGCGTCTAACCAGTTTTCGAAACACTTTTTCCAGTCCGCCACACGTGCGCGGATCCATTTGTTTTTTAATGAGACGATAATTTAAATTAGCTCGCAAATAATGTGGAGGGAAATTTTGAAATTGGAACGTACCTATTTTTACTTACATAATAAAATCATATTTTCAAAATAGATTTTAACTGGCCAGTCTCTCATACATAAAAATATTTTTTCACAATGGGGATTGTCCAAAATTTCTAACCATTAGGTATATTATATGTTGCCTGTAGAATGATCTGACATAAAAATCATAATGATTGTATGAATATTAGTATGACTTTTGTTGTAAAAAGAAGGTTTTTAGTGGTATCTTCATGTTTTTTTTCTATCGTATCAAATTAGGTGTATTATGTTTCAACACGCTATCTACCTGGCATATATCCTGAAGAATTTCATATACATATATTTCTGTTTTTGTTACTGTAGCCTATATTGTGTGTACTTTTATTGTGTCTAAAGACTTTTTTGTTTTGTACTGTAGCCTATAATTGTGTTGTATGTACTTTTATTGTTTAAAGAATTTTTTGTTTTGGGTCCTGGAAGCCCCTTAATAATAATATATAATTGTAGTCCAATGTTAGCAATGTTAGCATGTTGTTGTTATAACTACACTATCGTATTAGGTAAGCCTGTGATGATAGTTGTATGTGTTTTATAATAATAATAAAAAAAAAAAAAATATTTTATTTTATTTTTTGTAAATTTAGAGCATTTTGAGAAACTAATTTGAATATTTTGATGATTGGCTCAATAGTTATTTTAATAAAAATTATTAAATTATTTTAAGTTTTTAAGGTAGGTGACGTCATCCAGTAGCATAAAGATTAAGTGCCGTTGCCTTACTAGTACATTATTAAAAATTTTAATCTGTCAACACAACGTCAACAATGTCACATCTGTCAAAGTGTCAATAGGCCGAATAGACGTCTTAAATAATCGAATCCTAGCTTAGCGTATTTATTTAGAAATGGTTTTTTTATGTGTAAGTGTCCTCCAAGGAATATACATACTACTCTCTATCGTCACTAGAACAATCGACGCGGCGACTTAGAAATAGAATAATAACGCACGCGGCGACATTATTACTATTATTGCTGCAAGTTGGAACAAAGCACTTCCTGTATTCCATAACTCTTCCAGTATATTAAATATTGTCGAGTGTTGAAATAATGTAATAATGAGATTTATAAACAAGAATGTTTATATTTTTGACATATTTACAATAATTTGACATTTGACAGATTGTAGACAATACTTGCCTCTTACTTTTTATTTTCTGAGGCAACGATACAAAACTGTACAGCCAGTCGTACGTAATTTGAAGGGCAAAGAAGGTCAATCGTATTTTATCAAAAATATCAATAACATACATCGAGATATTCTCGATGATAACATATGAATATTTTTCAAAATTAATTAGTCCGTAATGATCAGTAACGCTATTCCTCGAAATGGTTTTTCAATTACAACATTTAAAAAAATATGAACAATGCCCATTGGTAGCTTCAAACGTACAGACGCCAGCATATCAAGCTACTGTCAAATTTCTTTAATAGATTTCATTTTTATCAGTAAAGGGATTTGAGATTGGGAAAATTTGACAGATTCGGGTAGCTTAATAGGCTAGCGTCTGTACATACGTCTTTATTTTTATAATTGGCCATATAGCCAACACTAGCTATAAGAGTAAGGGAAGACCGAGGGAGAGACAAAGTGGGACGGAAAAAGATTTATTCTATTGACAGAATAAACAATTTCATTTCATTTTATTTCAATGTCTAATGTAAATCATAAATCTCAACACTAGGATGTGAGCTTGCATAAACATCATATATTTCATTAAAAAGTTCGGCATGGTGACAAAAAGTTATCGGAATTCCAATATGTCGGTATGTGGAATTTGTCAAACACACGCGTATTTTCCCATCATATAATATATCTTTTAAAGCATCTCTATTGTTTCTATGTTTTTCCCTAATGGTGATGTTTTATTTGTTTTCCTTTGTTGGTGTTTCATGTCTGTATTATTAAATTTTCATGACTGGAACATTCTTATGTTTGCCAAATGTTAGACAGGCAATCATCATTTTCGCTAGTAATGGTGATTTTCGTTATCACTCTTGAGGAAATGCCGTGAGGAATGTTTTGAGTATGAATGTGAATATGAGGCTATAAGAGGAGGGGAAGACCAAAAAAATGACGGATGGACTGTTCGAAATACGATATGGCTATAGGCCGACCGCTTTACTGTGACGTTGCCTGAGGTAGCAGCGCGGTGCGGGAGGGGTGTGGTGACGTGATGTGAGAGCTCGGTGATTCGTTAACTTGTGAGAACTATCACCCCTCCCGCACCGCGCGGCTACCTCAGGCCACGTCTCAGTTAAGCGGTCGGCCTCCCCGAAAGTGGGTGACTACTGAAATGACGACTAAACTAAGTATGAAAAAAAAGACATACTGCGCCGACGTCAAATAAGTTGGGATAAGACCAAGAGGATAATGATGATGATTATATCACTCTAGCTTGGGTGCAGAGTATCTAGGTAAAGTTTTCAGAGAAAAAACCCAATGTGTGGAAGATAATATTATTCAAAAATAAACATTTCTAGAAACACTAATAGACCAATTGATTGCTTTCCATCATTTAAAAAAGTGGATAGTTGCATGTCCGTGTCGACTTACGACAAGGCCGTTTTCCATAGAAACAAGTTCCAAAGGAATGTCTGAACATCATCAAGCAATATATCAGACGAAACAGACATAGTAGTTTCACCAAACGCGTGTTTGAAAACATCAAAATTATTTATGATACGATCATTTGATGGCATAAAAAAACCAGACTCGTCCGTCAAGTTGGCTTCCATGTTGATTTATTGAAAATAATTACATATATATAAAAAGCTAGCTGTGCCCGCGACTTCGTTGTGTGGATGTCGGAAAACAATAATGTGTCATCATCTGCCTAGCCTTTTTCCCAACTATGTTGGGGTCGGCTTCCAGTCTAACGGATGCAGCTGAATACCAGTATTTTACTTGGAGCGACTGCCTATGTGACCTCCACAACCCAGTTACTGAGTAATAATGTGTATCTTTACTAATATCCTACATCACTCGTTATAACATCAGAAGGCCAACTCCCGTAATTAAAAAATATTCAAAATCTAGTCGTAATCTCATCTCAGCGACAATGTCAAAATCCTGTCAAAAATGTAGGGAAATTGAAAGTATTTTTGACAGATTGAGACCGAGATTAGACTGTGAACATTCTTAATATTACTATAATTTACCCCTCAGTTATCTGCCAGTGAAAGGCCCGTTCCAAATCGGTCCAACCGTTTCAGAGATCAACCGGAACAAGCAGACAGACGAACAATTTTTTTTAATTAGGTATTTCATTTTTAATTAAGTAACGAATACTTACAATTTTATATTTACATGCATTTAGTAAAAAGCTGTTATTTTGATATCGCAAACAGACACTCCAATTTTATTTATTTGGATAGGTACGTTATATTTGGTCCTCACAATGTGGAGATGATTCTTTATCACCCGTCACAATAAAGATACGACGATGAAATTGTTAACGAGATCATAAAATGTCCTAAAGATATTTTTGTCGATAATAAAAATAATTGGGGAAAATTAATCTATTTTGGGAAGTCCTGTTGGTAACAAGTTTGACATCAAGTTATTGGAATAATGGATATCAGTACCTACTAGAAAATTGGAAGGACTGAAATGCAATTCTTAGTTCAAAGTTACTAAAGAAGAGTGTAGATTATTATAAACATGTTTAGTATCTCAGCAATAAAAGTGGTGACACTTAGAGTACTGTGATGTGTTGTGTATCTGGGTCCTAATTCACTATGACCACTTAATGATTCCTTTACTTCGAAACCACGTCAATGAGGGTTTTCTGAAATGACGTTCGCTAGGTGGCAGCACTGACACGTCAGGTCCAGGCATCTGTCAAAGAGCCTATATTTTCTTTAGTCATGACTGAATGATGAACGAATGAATGAATCGAATGATGAACGTCATCATATATTTTATATTCATTGTTGAAATGGAAGACCTCTTGTCAAAGTGGTGCCTGCTACTGGTGTCGTAAATTTTCACGAAAATCCCCATTCCTTAGCTAATCACGACATCTGAAGACCAAATCTCGTAATTTAAAACATTCAATAATATCGAGTCGCAATCTCATTTGGGCGGCAAACAAATGTCAAGAACTTGTCAAAAGTGTAGGGAATTTAGACGTATTTTTGTCAGATTGAGACTGAGACCGAGATTGCTCCTCTGCTAATAATGTATTCTCTATGAGTCAATGAAAGAAACCGCGCGAAATGAACACGAAATTGGCGTTTGAACTGTCATTATACCGCGCTTGACAACCGTACGTGGTTTGCACGTAAGATACGCGGGGAATAATAATTACCATACAGAATTAGAACCCTGAGCGGTGGTGGTTAGAATCACTTTTAAAAAGTCACGCGACGAAGAATGCAGAAATAATTTTTTATTCGCTTTTTAAATAAGCGTGATTGAGCAAGCGTAGGTATATATCCCAGTCGTCTCAAAGCCATGTTCAACACACTTTACTTTAGCGCATGTTGACCTCTTGACCTCCGTTTAGCCTTCCATACTGCGATTTATTATTTTACATATAATATAAATACTCAATCAATGACGTTTAAGCACCTACAAATTTGAAGCGGGTTATTCCCGAATTTTTGCGAAATATTTTGGTTTTTACGGAATGTCATTGACAAAAACTTTCTTGTTGCGGCTGCAAGAATTTGATCCTTCATCGGTCACATTTATATGACAAAGAAAGTTTTTATTAATGCTGAAGTTTGTGTTCTGGTCGTATTTGGGTATTATAGTATACAAATTCGATCCAAGGTTAGCTACAATAGACATAACCACGGATATCGAAGCATACCGGACAATCCCCTGTGCAGGGCTTGCATGCAGGCTGATGAAACCGTTGCGCATGTTCTCTTTGAGTGCACAGGCGTCACCCAGATTAGGTCAAAAACCCTCGGGACATCCAGATCTAACACAGATGTTCTCAACAGACCAGGAGACTTAATCAGCTTCTGGAGGAAGGTGGGCTGGTTGGAATAACCACCGACGAACGCCATGCCATGCACAATGGTCTACTTGAAGGACTAAGTGCCGACACCAAACCAATAAATAACATAGAACATAGCTTGATAGCTTTCATAATAATTTTATTATCAGGCAATTAAGGCCCATAGATAAAATACACAGAATGATCTTATACACTTAAACTAATACATATTAATAAACCTTAAAACTATGGCTATACACGTAACGTTGTCGGCGTCGTGTTTCGCTGCGTGGTGTCCGCAACCGTCCGTTAATATTATGTCATCACCATCCACAGCTCGACTTCCACCCACAGCTGGGCATAGTCTCTCTTTTCATGTGCAAAACCTGGATGTGGTTGGCAAGGGAGCATGGGTCCCTTGCCAACCACATCCAGGTTTTACCCGCGATGGTAACAATGTCGTGCACCCGTCTGGTCACCGGACGACCGATACTTCGACTCCCAGTCCTCGGACGCCACGCACCTAAATGCAATTTGGGAGTTCCAAGTTTGACTTCATTCCAAGTTTGTTACAAGGTCGTTACGTTACAAGTTCAAGGTCAAGGTCAATAGTGTTGTTACATGTGTCAATGTGAAATACCTCAGTAGCTCAGATATCGAAACTAAATGCTTAAAAGCGATATTACTAGGCATCGAGCTTTATTATAGCCACTTGAAGAGAGCAGCGGTAAAATTTTAGGCTGATTTTGTTTAAGCTTAGTGATTAAAAACTTCATAGACTTAAGTAGAGACGCCAGCACATCAAGCTACCTGAAACTGACAAATGTTCCCGAACGACTTTGAACCGTATGCTTTAGCGATAAAGTTGAAAATCTATTAAAGAAATTTGACAGTAGCTTGATGTACTGGCATCTGTACATTATGTTTCAATACTTAAATTCCAAAATCAATACAACATATTATATACACTTGAAGTTGAAAATCAAGACCTTGTGAAATAATAATCTTTTATTTATTCTTATCAATCAATAGCTTAGCAATGAGATTTATCTGTTCTATTTATATATAATGTACGTGACCTATTTACAATCTTGACGGGTCGCAGAGCCAAGACAAGTTATCTCGATGTCTCAAAATAATTGTTATCATTCTACTTAATTGACTTGTAACGTCGCGTTGTTGTAGGGGTACGCGATCGTTTGTATGAAATTTTTTCGTACAAACGCGACTTAATTGATCGCGTGACTTTGACTTTAGACATCTTATAACGCACTGTTTTATTCAAAATGGCGGCTACTTATGAAACCTATATAAATCGATAGCTGATTAATGCAAACAGAAAACATACCAAAACCTTTAGGATTTAAAATTATATAATTATTAATTATAATTATATTGCTATTAGTGGGAATGGTGAATATATGAGTAGGATAAGAGGAAGTTTGTAAGTGGCACCAGTAGTATTTACAGGCACTTTTGAATTGTCGAGAAGTCGGTCAGTCAGAAAACATGAAGCTAGTTGCCCATTCCAAAGCGTAGGTACAGACGGCAGCACATCGATGTAAACTCTATACATATCTATAACTACGACGCGCCGTATAGTGTTAGAAAGAAAGTACTCTTGGTTTGATTGGTGGAGTTTTCAACGTTTCTAATATTGCCCAATGGTTGCACATACTCATAATTGGCAGCCAATTATCATGTCTCACTAGGAATAAGCCACACCCCCGCTAATGTCACTCATGACATTGACAATTTGACATCGTTCGTTTGACGTTTATTCATTACGTCGAGTCCCTATAATGCACGTCACTGTAATGCACGTACCAGCAATGCACGACACTGGATTGTACAACACAGGAATGTACAACACAAGAATTGGCGACATCGCGATGTCTCCAATTCCTGGGGTGTACCTTGATGGTCCGACCCGAGAGTGTACAACACATGAATTGGCGACATCGCGTGATTGGCCGATTGGTTGGCCAATCAGGTGACTCGAAATTTTGGGACTTGGATACTAGGTAATTGAGCCAGATAGTGCTGTTCCGAAAGACGATTGATTGCGCGATTGATAAGTTTTTAAGCAGAGAAGTCTTTATAAAAAGAGCAATCTTTTTTCTCGCTCAACACTCGTGTCTGAATTTAGCTAGCTAAAAGCCAAATGTAAAGCGGCCATAAGACGTAATCCTGAAAAAGTTCAGTCAGGCCAAAAGCCGAAAAGTTCGTCTATTTTAATTTATATTTGTGTAATTTTTGTCATCATTTGATTAGCAATAAAACTCGTTTACTCATACGTTAGTTTCACTATAGTTCGGCTCATGTAATCTAACGTTTTCTTTTTGACTGGGAAATAAAAAAGGCCTCGCGGACCTAATTTCGCCGACGTCCAAGTGTGGTCTAGCGCCGCCACTGACAAACACAATAAAATAAATAACACTCCTTTTTTTGGGCAGTCGTGTAAAAACAAAATGACTCGATTCACAAAGAGAAAATCCATAAGTTACGCTGGCGAATTTACTTGCCCAGTGCGGCATCATGCCCGAGCGGTGGATGTATCTTGGTGACCCAGACAAAACACAAGTTAAAACAAATTACAATGTTCTGCTAGCGCAAGAAAAATAGCTTGGAATAATTATCATTTGATTAAAAAATAAAAACAAAAAAATTAAAATTATAGGTAACTAATAACATTAAAAATAACTTAAAATAATAAGCAAAATGTGATTATTTACAAAATTTCTGAATTAAGGCAAGAACAAAGAAATTAAGAGTAATTAAAAACAAAAACTTGGTAACAATGTTCCTAAATAAGATTCTTGTAAGATTCAATTTGAATGCGTGTGTGCCTGCGTGTCTGATTATCTCTGCGTCGTAGTCTGGTCTGGATTTTAATTTTTTGTGTTTGTAGTACTACATCTAGGTTAAAAAGCTGTCGGACACGGAGGACCGGGAAATCCTTAGAGAGTTGGTCAATTGAATAAAGGTTTTTTGAGCTTAGCTTTTATACAATTATTTTCTAGCATCTCATACATATTCGTTAGTTTTTAATTTAAAAAAGGATTTCTTTTGTCTGAGATTTTTAAAAGCAATTATTTTAGCGGAATTTGGTGGTTTTTTCTTAATCCACATTCCTGAAATCTGGCGACATTTTACTCTTGACCTAGCGCCTTAAAAAAATGAAAATCCAAGGTGGCAACCCTGGTAGATTCTGTCTGACGCGTGACGCTTCTGTGTGAATTGAATTTGAAAAAAACGAATCTTCTGGTTTAGTTTGTTTATTCAAATAAAAGTCTTGTTTGTTTTTTTCAGTGTCATCTTCCCCACGCACAACGGACCGAATGGGAGTCTAAGTGCGGAAAAGGGAGTCCCATCATCATCATCAGTGTCATCTTGCTTGCTCACCTAGGTATGGACAACTTCGAGGAAATACCCGGCTTCCGTGGCGCTACGCGCTGGTATCAACGAGGGGGACACTTCTTCGTTGTCTTTCGGTCGTCAGGGCTCAGCACCTATCTTAGGTGCCACACCCATAGATGCCCCGTCGCATGGGTCCTGAGAGCTGGTCAGCCAGGACCCATACAAGGAGAACATGACCATGAGCCTACTCCTTGGGTTAGAAACAGGTTAGTAAAATCAATTAAAGTTGTCGTAGATGGTTGCCGATGCCGGGATAAATCCATCCATATCGCCTTGTGTGTGCTTTATGAGAAGACTGAGAAACTAGGTACCTAGCACTACAGATTTTACATATTTACCTATCTGTATCGGCGAGTATAAACAGACTGATAGTATATCGCATTACGCTACGTATCTTAACACTATCACTTCACTACATAATATAAAACAAAGTCGCTTTTTCTGTCCCTATATCCCTATGTATGCATAGATCTTTAAAACTACGCAACGGATTTTGATGCGGTGTTTTTTAATAGATCTAGGGTGATTCAAGAGGAAGGTTTTAGTATAAAATATGCGGGCGGGCGAAGCCGCGGGCATCAGCTAGTAGTTAATAAATCATTTATTATTAATTATAGGATATGTATTGTTTACCAATACCTATTTAATGGATGTTATTCGGTTTTACAGGAACAATCTGTTTCAAGCCCTAAAAAGGAGAGCTTCATCAGAAGCAACACCACTTAGTGGTATATATGAAGAGGAGGCAGCTAGGTGAGTATCTAACTTAAACCCTTGTTACGAAGACTCCAGGAGTCTTATGACAATTGATTAACTATTGTGTTGTTGATAACAGTTAAAAGGTATTATTGTTTATGTATATGAGATGTAGCTTAAATTTGCATCACAAAGCAGTACATTGTCTAATGACCTAAATAAAAGTTGACACCCTCGAGACCCTCCACCCGATGGAACCATAAAATGGGGGGGTCAGATTTTTGATAGAAATGTTTATAGGTCCCTGGGACTTTAGTGGGCCATAACTTCTTTTGGGACTTTGAAAAAAAAATTGATTTGTTTTCTTTGCGTTTCATAGTGCCCAAAAGGCTATACTCAAACTCCTAAATCCCACCCCAAATTTGACTCTCTGACCTGTTTGTGTCTTTTTGCACGTTTTATTAAAATTAGTGCATGTCTTATTTATAGGTATCCTGATGCTGTGCCATATCTGCTCTACGAGTCAGTGGTGTCGTCGATGCGTATCTGGCGGCGATCAGTCGTCCCTCCAGTACCCAGGACCCTTGAGGCATACGGGGTGGCGCTCGCGGAGCATAACACTTATAGCAATTTGCTATTAGGGACTGTTTCCGCGGGCGGCGCCTCGGCTATCATTTTTATAATGCCTAATTTTATTGCGTGCCTCCAAGCCTCTGAAACAGTGGTTGTGGATGGCACATTTTTAACAGTGCCGGCTGGGTTACCTGCAGCCCAAATTTTGACCCTGCATGTGGTGATCGCTGGTCACTCATTTCATCCAGTCATCGTCTTGATGCAGAATCGTCGCAGGCTGCTTTACGAAGCGGTCCTTTTGCGCGTTTGGCAGGCTGCCGGAAACCCAAGGCCTGTCCACATAGTAACAGACTATGAGCAGGCTCTTCAGAGAGCGCTTCAGTCTGTTACAAATGTGCCAGTGTCAGGGTGCCTTTTTCATTTATTTCAGGCGCTTCTTCGACAAGCGAGACGACAGGGCATCCCGGCGGCCCACCGCAACACTGCTGGGTACAAGCTGGTGCAGCTGTACGCCGCGCTGGCATATCTGCCAGCTGATCGCATTGCGCTCGGGCTGGCAGAAGTGCCAGCTATCGCGGCAGAAAGAGGTCTGCCATACAATGAAGAATTTCATAATTACTTTATTGCACAATGGATGGTCAGGGTGAGCTAAACATAATTTTTTTTATTATGTTTCAAACCTGCCGCTAACAACTTTGTGTCTTTGTTTCTAGTTTAGGTAATTAAGACATTGTAGGACATAGAAAACGTAATTTCTATTTTACAGGAGGGACCCGAGAGGATCTCGGTCTATCAAAGGCCCCACCGGACCTCCAATGTGGCGGAGAGTTTTCACGCTTCTTTGCGCAGATCTCTCTCCGGAAACCCGAATGTGTGGAGGTTCACAGGTAGAACAAATATGCAATTATTTAGTAGAAAGTATATTGTAGTTCAGCAAAATAGTATTATTTAGAAAGTAGTAAATTGAATATTTTTAATGAAGAAGTTTCGTCACACGCCTGGCGCGAAAGTATTTTGCAAGCGCAATTTTAAGGCCCTATAACTTCTCTATTTGTAGAGATATTTTCATGAATCTTTTACACCTATGTTTAATTTTACTTATATTTTCAAATTTATGAAAAAAAAAAATTGTAATCTTCTCCATTATATAAAAAGGGACTGTGATGTTGACTCATTTTAAGTGTTAAATTCATAGATTTATAATAGCACTGTTCCATTTTCGTTCCTATCCCTCAGTCACAGGCCTGTTTCTTTTGCACCATAATAGGTAGACTCAGTCTTATTTATTACTACGGCCACTGCCAATAACGAAAATAAGTGTTTTTTTTTCAGTTTGTACGGGGGTCCCGACCCTTTCGTGTCAGTCTCGCTTACTATTAGTATATCAGTCAAGTCATTAAATACCCTTCTTGTAACTAAAGTAACTTCTCTTCTTCCTAAATATTTTATTCACTTCTAATGTAACTTTCAAATGAATCAAATTTCAGATATTCTTGTTACATTATTGTTTATTATTATATATGTAGAGTATATTCTGTACGTATTTGTGTTGTAAAATTACGATTGATAAAATGAATGTTTCAGATGTATTTACGTACGTAGCGTAGCTAGATTTACTCTACCAATACCCCATTACTGAAGGTAAGTTTAATGTTTATTTTTTTCCCCAATTAGTAATATTACCCAATTTAAAAAATCACAATTGCATGAGTGTTCAAAGGTATTTGCTCGTATTTAAGACTGATTCGATAGTTGAAATGGTTGGCTTGGGCTCCAAAAAGTCGTGGGTTATATTTTTGCCTTGAGCAAAATATTTGAGTGATGAACAAAGATGTCTGTGAAATGTAATGTTTTGCATACCTATGAATCTTTCTCTGGTACCTTGATTATTTTTGAAATTAATTATCACTGTCCACTTCAATTTTTTTTTCATGAAGTTTTATCTTAATTTCATGATAGGTACGTAATGACCAATTTTTGTCTGTTTAGAGATCATTCAGCAGAAGATGGCAGTGACTGCGGCACGATTCGAGGCTCAGCGCTTAGGTCGGCTGGTAAGACGTAACCGCGAAAGGTCTTACATCAATAATAATATTTTAAATGGCAACAACAGATCCCTTGATAGGGGTCTTGTTTCTTTGCGTCAATTTTTGACGGCAACGTCCCAACTATTGGACGTAAACGTAGAGGTTGTGGCTGCAGAGGATGTACCCGAAGTAGCTGTTGAAGTCATCCTGGGCGAAGACCATCTTTTCGCCCCAGCAGCCGCCCCTCCGTCACCCCCGCCTGTAGAGCCTTTGGTTCCCCCACCCCCGCCTGTAGAGCCTTTGGTTCCCCCACCCCCGCCTGTAGAGCCTTTGGTTCCCCCACCCCCGCCTGTAGAGCCTTTAGTTCCCCCACCCCGGGCTGTAGAGCCTTTAGTTCCCCCACCCCCGGCTGTAGAGGACGTACCCGAAGTAGCCAATGAAGTCGTCTTGGGCGAAGACCATCATTTCGCCCCAGCAGTCGCCCCTCCCCCACCCCCTCCTGTAGAGCCTGCTGTTGAACCTGCCGTTATAGCAGTATGTCGCATTTGTTGGGAGTCTGCCCCAAATACCGCATTAATTCCGTGTGGTCATTTAATTTGTACAGGTTGTTTAAATTCATTACAGCAGGCACAACACCAGGAATTTAACGAGCATATTTGTCCATTTTGCAGAACTCCAATAGTTAGAACCTTGCGTATTTTCATGTAAATATTTTTTTCCAAATTTATTAGGCGCGTTCACTTTTCTTGTTAAAATTTGTTAAGACCTTGTTGCGTTTGCGTCGTAATCGGGACAGGTTTTTGTTTCTTTTTTAGTTGAATAGTCATAAGATAGAGTTAGGGAAGAATAAATACTGCATGCCATCGTTTATGTAGTAGGGAAACCAGTGCATGCGTATGAACAGTGTGCCTTTTTTATTGTTTGTAGGTATAATATTATATTACTACCTACATATGGTGTAATAATATTATACCTACTTACGGACCAATTGCGAGAATGGTATGGCTGTGTAACTCCGCCGCATTATTGTGAAAAAATATGTTATATTCTGAGGCACAAACACTTCACGTAGGTATTATAAAATAATTATGGAAAGCAGAGTATAAAAAGTTGATTTGTAATCATTTTTACTAATGATAATACATAAATACTCAATATGTGTGTCGGGTTTGTCAGGAATTATTTCTGTAGGCTCGGACTAATGTGGGCAGAAGACTGTTCTTTCAGGTGCACGGTTCGGGTTGGTTATTTCCATGGAGAAGAACCGTCAAGAAACTCCATGGTCACTCTTTGAAGCAAAACAATAAACTTTTTTTTTTTCATTTTTTTTTTCTTTTCTAACATACACTGAGTAAACTAACAAATTACTTGAGATTACACTTTAACCCATTTCCTGTCCCATGAACCACATATGGTTGGTTGATTGTTTATCTATTGTGTCTACTTTATGGACAGATTGCTTCAACCAGCCCGCGAAATTCAAATTTTCTTTCATTTTTTACATTTTGCAGGCCAGTGCTAGGTTGTATGTTGATGTTATTTTGATTCGCGGCTGTAAGACGTATGTAGTTACAGAATTATAATTATACTATATAAAGCTCGATCTATATATATAAAACTCAAAGGTGATTGACTGACTGACAGTGATCTATCAACGCACAGCCCAAACCACTGGACGGATCAGGCGCTAAGAAAGGATTTTGATCAATTCTACCCCCAAGGGGATGAGTTTGTATGAAACTTTGTCAATTTTAAACCGATCGGGCTGAGACTGCATGCATAAAGCTACTATGATGTAGGCATCCCCTAAGAAAGGATTTTGATAAATTCCACGCCTAACGGGATAAAATAGGGGATGAAAGAATTATACCGTGGGACAATTATCGACCTCCACGCGGGCGAAGCCGCGGGCAAAAGCTAGTCATCAATACAACCCTCCAAGTTCATAATGGTGCATAAACGATTTTTTCTGTTTTTTTTTTTGTTCCTACACCATTATTACGTTGGAGGATTTTATTGATGATTTTAATTCTGTAACTATACATACGTCTTACAGCCGCGAATCAAAATAACATCAACATACAACCTAGCACTGGCCTGCAAATAGCAAAAACCAAAAGAAAATTTGAATTTCGCGGGCTGGTTGAAGCATAACACGATACAACACTGTATAGCTACGTAGGTACCTACGTATCGCAAAACGCGCGATGACCGCTTGCCAAACGAGAATTAACTGAAGCGCGCCCCACCAACTCCATCAAGCGCCACCGGCGCACCCATAGATATCAGAACGAGTCTTGCGACATGTGTAATGACTCTGGCAGGGCCACCATCAGGGTAATGATTTAGAAAGTACGATCTGTGGCAAGGCCACGGTACCATGCAAGTACTGAACCTTAAATTTTCATACTCCGCTGATAAGTAAATACCATCTACGTATTACTTTTTTTATGTAAAATGTTTCTGCGCCCCAGAGAATAGCATGCACAAATGTGACGGTCCTAAGCCCGTAAAAGGAGGAAGGCACCGCCCTAATACCATTCACATTTTTTTTTAAATATAGGTATTAGTTTATTTTTGAGTTGGCATTTATAATTACCTACTAAGTATAGCTCTTTTAGTTACGAGAATAATACGAACCTCACGAATTGGCCATTTTAAGAATTAGCCTTTTAGAGATTTAAGAATTTACGAAGCTACGGTAGTCTTTTTCATAGTCGGTCACAGATTAATAATAGATTCGGTCCTTTTTTACCCGTGGTCCCGGTCCCTTAGTCCCTGGAAAGGGACCGCGAGTATTTTTTTTGCCCGTGGTTCCTCCAAGAAATACAAATTGTAGGTACTCCATCCATCTTCTGTCCCCGAAGTGCCGGGCTTCCGCCGGCCTCCTACGTCGGCCTACGGCCCGGTGCTCATGCCGCCCATAGGATAAATACGGTCGTAATATAGGAACACGAAGAAAAAAAGAAGGAACCACGGAATTTTCCAGTATTTTATGGACCACGAAGAAAAAAAGCTCCTAGTTTTATTATTGCAATCACGCCGATTACCCGATAAGGTGATTGGCTTCAACCAGCCCGCGAAATTTAAATTTTCTTTCGTTTTTTGCAATTTGCAGGCCAGTGCTAGGTTGTATGTTGATTGAAATAACTCGACCGCACAAAGCTAATGTTTTTGGAATACAATTTGTGGTTTGTGCATTACAGAATTCTGAATACCATGGTTCCCAATCCTGGAAGCAGCAGTACCTACCTACGTAGCACGGACGGCCTACCAGCCATAAAGCCAGAAGTACCTACCTGCCGACATTTATAATAATCAATTCCTAATCAATTTACATAAAATGTAACAATGTAAAGTACCTATTTAGTAAATTATAACATGATACCTAATTTATAGTTTTTATTTATCTTTTATTTATTTATGGACAACGATCTAATATAAAGCGATAGATAAAGCTACACACTTGGGGGAGGCCTATGTCCAGCAGTGGACGTCTTTCGGCTGAAATGATGATGAGTTAAAGCTATCATTTACCCTTAAGGTGAAAGCGTCAGGGTAGCCCGCGAAATTCAAATTTTCTTACGTTTTTTTTGCTATTTGCAGGTGTAAGACGTATGTAGTTACAGAATTATAATCATCAAAATCAATACCCTAAGTTCATATAACTCGAGGAACGACTTTTTCGAGGTCAAAGTCATTCCTCGAATTATATGAACTTGGAGGGACATCCGCGAACAACATTTCCATCAACATACAACCTAGCCTGCAAATTGCAAAAAACGTAATCAAAATAGCTACCCTGAAGCATTCACATTGTGTAATGTTGGTAGGCCTCCTGCCCAGATCAAGGCCCTCTAAGGCCTGAGCCTAGCGGCGCCGCCAAAGAGCATCTCCCACACGAGTAGAATACGTTATGTCGACGCACAAAATATCGATAAATGTTAATACGATGCTACAAAATTGCGACACAACTAACACCCCGACCATAAAAAGGCACAATTTGTCGGTAATAGTTCAATCTGGCAATATAGTACAAATTAATGGAGCCTGTGCTATCCGACAATGTTTAAAAGATGGGTGTTCCTTAAATTTTTGCTTAGTAGTGACACTTAATTCGGTTGCTTGGATCACCGGACGAGTGAGCCGAGCGGTGCGTGCACGCTGACCTCTACTATAGTGTAGGTAACTGTGTAAGTGCTAGTTATGGTCGTGCTATCGGTCATTGACCCACCTACTTAGTTATATTAAAGTTCTTAACTTTGAAATCCAAAAATAAGACAAACAGGTCTTGATTGTCATCTATCGTGATCTTCAACATTGTTTCTAATGAAAATCGGGCTGGAAACCGCATTTAGTACATACCATTCAACCATTCTATATCCAGTAGGTACTACTGGACAGATTTGAACAGGGGCGTAGCTACCGCCGTATCTGCCGTATCAATTTATATGGGGCCCCCGGGCCACGGGGGGCCCCAACGTGCGTAAGCCAAAATTAATAAATACAAAAATTAATAAATTTGGAATAAGTGACAGATAGATAATTATGATGAATATAATTACATATTTCTTTTAATTATATGCAAACATTTTTTTTTTCTTTTGTGCGAAATCTTTACCCTTCCTAAGGGCCCCCAAACAAATTTTTATACGGGGCCCCGCCAAGGCACGCTACGCCACTGGATTTGAATGAAGTTTTTCATACAGAATTAACATTAGGGCTTTCCTTAGTGACTTAAACTTCGGCGAGATTATAACATGCATTAAAACTAGGAAACATTGTGGCTCTGTTTCGTCTACATCGCGTAGAAAATAACCAGGACCGACAGTAACGTGCACTCCGAATCCGAAGCACGGAATCATCTTACTTTCTAAACAATCAGGTGATTTTAACCTGCAATGCCCTAACTAAACTTGGAACAGTCCCTTAAAGATATTTTTATGAGACAGTGTCCCCATCCCCACCGGTAATCGAATCCAGAACCTCGGATCGCATGGAGGCTGTTAATTTGTTGATGATCTAATAAAAATAGCTAATGGTTCATCATCATCATAATTGCAGTCCACTGCTTGGCATAGGCCTCCGCCAAGGTGCACCACAAGGTCTAGAGGTTAAATTGGTCTTTCTTACTTAGGTAATTAATAAGTATAGACTACTAGCTGACCCGCGCAACTTCGTCTGCGGATCATAAATAGAGATGCAAGCTATCCTATCTTTCAAGTTGAATCTAACTGAACACTGTGTACAAATTTGATTAAAATCGGTTAAGTAGTTTAGGAGTCCATCGCAGACAAACAACGTGACACGTAATTTATATATATTAAGATTATATTGAGGAAGCCCATGTTCAATAGTGGACTTCCTATGGCTGATATGATGATGATAATATTTATACTGCATTTTTGTTTATTTAATTTTACTTTTATGTATCATGGAAAGAAGCAAGCTACAAATAGAGAAGAGATGATTTATGTGGTCGCGGGATGTGTGTGGAGAACAAGGGAAAGGACTATCCTGCAGGACGTACCTACTACAGACGAGGAAGAGTGAAAAAAAGACAATGAAATTAAATATATAATTAATTTAATTACAAATAAAATTATATAATAAACAATTAGTAGGTGGTACCTACTATTTTAAAGGCTATTCTATTATTATCCGTCAAGGATCAAAAATATAAGTAATACCTAGTTGGTTTTTTTGATTATTTTAGATAGAGAGATAAGCTTTAGCATTCATAGAGCAGTAACTATAATGCTATCCCGATAATAATTTACTTTGCCACTTTCATAATAACTGTCTCCACACTTAATCTTCATAACTCTGGTTGCGCCCATAATTTAGTTTATCCAATTTATTATGGTCCTGGTTGCTGATGTTATTCTTGAATTTGTTTCATAGTAGGTATTTCTTTTGCCTTAGCAGTTAGGTATGTAATTCAGGGCAGCTTTGACTAGATATAACCAATTAACTTTTTACTAAAGTGTTCATTTCTTCTGCGATGAAACCATATAATATATATAATGTAATGGAATTCTATGTCAGGCTTGCGGTCCTCTTGAGCAGCAAGCAGCAACACAATAGTGGTATGGACTATGTTTGGGGCAAATATTTCATTCCTTTTTTAATTATCTCCATCAAGTGTGAGTCGCACACATCTTATGATTGCAGTGAAAATCTAAAAATAAATATGATTAATTAGAAAGTTATTAAGATGGCAGCTAAAGGCACCTTCTACAAAATTACTAGTTTTAATAAAATAAACACTGATGAAATTTTTTCATAGCTACACTTTGCTAGCACGTAGGTATAGATATAGTATGTACCTACTTATGTATTACTATTTTTAATAAGTATGTATGTATTAAAGCTAGGTATGTCTTATGTTGTAGATCTTTTGTCAGATAGTAAGGACCTACATACATAATATAGAGTACCTACAAGGATTGACTAATTACATCACAAAGCCAAAGGGACCAAACTGACAGCCCCCAGTTTTATGAGCTCTAATAATTTACACACTGATAATCTAAGGTATCATAATTGAGACCATTTGTAAGTTACGGAAAGAATCATAGAGAATAATGCTATTGAGATGGGTTAGTAAACAGCTCTTAATAACGAGGGCCGGCAGTCTCGACAGAGATAACGACAAAATCGTTAACTTTCGATTGCAAAATTATCAATGAAAACATTCAGTTGCAATAATGATGCTTGCGAGAATCGCATCTTGGATGTGGAGACTTACGTTTTCCGTAAGCACCGATAATGCAACCGCATTTATTCGTTAGTAATCAGCGATCAAAAGTTAACGATTTTGTCGTTATCTCTGTCGAGACTGCCGGCACTGTTGCTCATGGAGAAATTGTTGTGATGCTGTTATTAAAACTTCCGTATTACTTACGTACTTACACCAATGATGTTGTAATTTGTAATAGCATAGGCACTTACCTACTTGCCAAACATTTTGCAACATCTCAAGATCACAAATGAAATATAATTTCTTGTTGAAAACGCTTGCACGTTGCTGATGTTATTATTAAGTATTTCATTAACTTTTGTTTTCTTCCAGAACGTCAACCACACGTCAAATGAAACAAAATCAATCAAAATCAATCCTTAATCAATCAAAATCTCATCCCTAGTTTCACATGGCTTTTTACTTTTTTATTGTGACGTCACTGTTTGTTTTGATTCCAATTCCCGTGCTGTACATTATCAAGCCGGACACTCTTGGTCCGGGCCGAGAATGCGCGACATGACAATGTACGTCATTGGAATTCAAAACACGTTCATTCCAATGTCGTGCGTTCTCGTGCCGTGCATTGCTGTGTTGTGCATTGCTGGTTCCCATTACGTCAGGTGGAGTCGTGTTTGTGTCGGTTCAGTCGGTTGTGTTTTAATTATTTTACAAGTTTGTCTTATTATCGAATGCATATGCTTATCGACGCAAATTGAAAGGCATCATAGCCCTTCGATTGAGTGGATGACGAGATTGATATTTGTCGGCAGACGGGCATATCGGTGAGTAATATTTTTTGTAATTATCATTTTATAAAGGTTAGTAAGTATTGAAAAATAGTGTCAATGGTGTTTTTCTATAGAATTTTAAAATTAACAGAAGGGATAGGTAGATAAGTAGGTATCTTCTTTGTGTTCTTTCCTAATGAGTGCCCGCTGTTCCAAGCGTCATCAAAATGTAGGATAAGTAACAGAAAGTTTATATTCAGATTTATACCTACGTAAACAAAATTCGATGATCTATTGTTTTTGATTGCATTGTCATGGGACATTCTAAACAAAAGTTATTCCAGTAGGTAGTGATGGGATTTTAAAGTAAATACTCAATACTTTTATTGCATTTCACATGTAGGCATTCTTAGGTGGTAAACTTATAGTTAGATCATATGGACCCTGTCGGGCACAGCAAAATAAGTGAGTTAGGAGAGAGGAAGCATTTGTTAATTTTATAACATTACATAACAAACTACTATATTATAGGTAATAATGATGTAGGTATTTTTAGAGATAAACTAATAGCTTCTATATAAAATATAAACAATAAATATAAATATTAAGAGATGTAATAATCCATACTAATATTATAAATGCGAAAGTGTGTCTGTCTGTTGGCGCTGCTAGTAATAAATAAATAAAATTTAAAGTATCAAGTTCTTCTTAAGTTCTGACTTAAGTCTATCACTTAGATATTTGTTTACCGAGTAGTAGCTTTTATTCAGCAAGAATTGTCTAAGTTTTTTTAAAAATGTGTTAATTTTCTCTTCTTTTTTTTATTAGTGCGGGT
Organism: Luperina testacea; assembly: GCA_927399505.1. Taxonomy (NCBI): domain Eukaryota; kingdom Metazoa; phylum Arthropoda; class Insecta; order Lepidoptera; family Noctuidae; genus Luperina; species Luperina testacea. The sequence continues at coordinate 5,503,939 of OV656768.1, read as the reverse complement.
AGTTCATTATATAATTTAATGGACATTACATAGGGACTTGTAGAGTGCATTTTTAGTTGAGAACTTGTCTGAATAGATAGCGTGTCTGAATGTCTTCACGTTTTGAATATAACTCTTGATGTTTCCGGACAAATTCGCATGTTTCTAAAATATACAGGGAAGGGTTCAAATATTATGTTTTTGAAAGAAAGGTTTGCAACTATCTGTTTGCTCAATGTTAACCAGGATTCTATCATCTAAGCATAATAGGTGGTGAGAGCTGTTTGTAAATTGGTGGTCTTTTTTATGTCACGAAGGGCTTAAGAGAATTTAGAAATTTTTGAGTGAGTTTTCTGTATGTGTGATTTCCAGTTTATATGTGTGTCTATAACTGTGTGTCTGTGTGTGTGTGTTTATTGTATTGTATGTGTTTTATATGGGCCTTGACACCTGAAATAAATGGATAACTAGTCCTAGTAGAGTAAATTCATTAATGGTTTCTAATTTAGAGTCATTGAAAGTAAAATCTAAAGTTATAGGTGTTTTTTGGTAAGGGTGGAAAGTTATTAATTTGGTTTTGGAGTAGTTTATCTCGAGGTTATGATTGTTCATACAGTTGCATGTTTTAGTAAGTATGGAATTGAGAGTTTCTCCTATATTTTCATTGTTTTGGGAAGAGACCAATATGGATATATCGTCCGCAAATAAGACACGTGGCCCTTCTATGGTCTTAGGTAGGTCATTAATATAAAGTAAAAATAAGAGGCATCCTATGACACTTCCTTGAGGAATTGAGCCATTAATTGCTTTACTATATGATCGGATTTTATCGATTTCATTATTTTTATGGTTAAAATATTCTATTTCAACTAATTGTTCCCTACCTACCTACCCTAAATACCTACGCAATTAAGCACTGTAACGAACACCGGGCGTGCGAATAGTGAATGATTATATAGTATAAAAGTGATAGTATAGGAATATAATACGATAGTTATATAGGACCCTATCCGCGCTCCAGGGCACAAGTTGATACCGACTATTAACCATCGACTTATTATAAACTACTAGCGTAACTACATATTACCTACTGTTTTACTGTACTCAGTAAAACATTAGGTAATATGTAGTTACGCTAAAATATTTAAATCGAATTAGAACTTCAAATCTTACTAGATTTGAATTTCTAATTCGATTTAAATATTTTGTATTGTTCTAATTAGCTTTCCAACTTGTTTTTATTATTAGTATGTATCTGACAGGAATTTTTGAGAATTTTAATGCGAAGAAAAATTATAGGTAGAATAATTTTATTACGTAACTTGAAAACGTGGCTTTTCGTTTATAGGAATGTTTGCGTGATTTTAGTGTCAAATGAGAGGATTATGTTTAAAACTGATATTCCCGTTTGAATTATGTAAATCGGTCCACGGGTTTTAGAGATAGAAAGAATTTTGTATATTGAAAACATGCCAGTTTGATTTCAGTAAGTTAATGTAAAGTTAATAATAATATTTTAGAAAGTTTTTATTGTATAGAGATAGGATACTTAAATGTTGTTACGTAATACGAAAGAAGATTATTTACATAGGCTACACATAACACAATACAAAGAAATTGTAACGAACAGGCATAAAGAAATAAAAAAAGGGCTTTAAAGTGTCAGTGTGTGTGTGTGTGAAAATTACATGTAAAAATGGCTTAAAATCAAGGTTCTCTCTGCCTATAGTGATTGAGTAATAATAATGGGCAAATAAACTACAGCTATTTGTTTCGTTCCAGAAAAAAACAGTTTACTTCTGGCTTCGGCGGTGGGAAGAAAGCGGAAGCATAGCTCATCACCGCCGATCCACTCTGCCGATCCTTTTTTAAGCACACGAGTAACCTCAACTTCGTACAGCGTGAGTCCATGTGTAGATTGTAATAATCACACTTACCTATCACCTTAACTTATTCATCACTAACATAAAACCTAGTTTCCTTTAAAAGTGAATAACAAAATTGATTAAAATAATACCTACCTACTAGCTAAGTGTGCGTCCTGAGTAAAGGCTCCTACAAACAGGCGCGACACGCGATATAATCGCGCGCGACACAAAGGCACCGCTCGTTGCGGTTCAGTTCTTTACAACCTACCTCAACAAAGGTGGAAGTTGTCAATTCGGCAGATTGTTTATTTGTGTATGTTTATATTTTGTAGAATATTTTTTTAACCGTCTCATACTAATTTAAAGTTTATTCAAACTTGTTTCAAATTAATATTATTTGAAGTTAAACAAATATCAACTTTATATTAATGTCAATTAAGTTGATTTCAGAGTGACTAGCACTATTGAAAAAGTTACAGTTTTAGCGTAAACTAAACTTTATTATGTAGGATTTAAAGTTATTTTTCCCTAGTCATTTTTTGTTTACGATTTTTGGCAAATAAATCGCGAATGTAGATAAGTTAAGCTCTTAACAAAGAATCCTATGTATGTATTGAAATTGACAAAAATTTCTTTGTTTTAGATATCAACGGACACAGTCAGAAGGCGCCTGAAAGACGATGTCCCCAGGTTTCAAACTATCTCCATATTTTTCATCACAATTGCCCAGCGGTTTAGCCGCGAAGGCATAACACACAAAGTTCTTTTGCATTTATAATTAGTGTGGATCTTCTAATATAGTGATAAAGATATGTAATTGATAATAATATTATAAATTGAAATTTTATATTTCTTTTCACACCATTGTTTTTGTTATATTTTTGAGAATTTTTCTTTACTATTGTTGGTGATAATTTGAGTTAGGGCCGTCATTCACTGGCGGCATGGCACGTGATTTTAGTAAGCGCAAATGATTTGAGATCTTATTTTATCATGGTTAGCGTTCACAATTCGTCATGCCAGAACGTGCCGAAGGATACCAAAGCAGGCATTTCAATGCAATGTGAGTTAGATTCGAAATCATCTGTAAGTATTACAAAAATCCCTTGTCGTGCCGTGCCACCAGTGGGTGCTGAACCTTATACATATAGCCCAGTCAAATTATACTAATCTGGTTAAAAGCTTAATTGTTTTTGTTAGGCAATCAAATGCTACCGCATTTGATTTTGCTTGGCAGCCATTGTTGGATGTAACTGTATAATTAATCTGTTACAAATAAAAAGAAAAGCTTGTAACAAATAAATATTATCTACTTGTTTTTAATATATCTATTAATAATAATAATAACGCCTTCCAAAGGTCTCCGAGATGTGTCAAAGACATTTTAAAAATAATAGAAATAATTCTTTATTGACGTAATAGGTTATCGAAACTTTTATGTATGAAGCATGTATACCTATTATAAATTACCTAATGTATTAAAAATATTAAATTGTAGGTTATTCAGAATTAAACTATATATAAATGGTTGAATGAACATAATTTCTATAATATTAAGGAGTTTTTTTGAACATAAATTATGTTTTTGAATTCAAATGTGTTTATTTGTGAAGTTTGCATGCTTTAATTTTTAAGCAAAACATATAATCTCATATGCTTTAATAAAACCTGTGTATACCATGTTTTACGCATACAAATTATCTTTTTGGTTTTATAACGTTTGTTGTAAGCCCATTCATTTATTACGTAAGACGATTTAGGGGGGAGTGGCGTCGACCATGTCTTATTTTTTCTTCCAAGGGGTTGGGAGGGAGTCTTGATAGTTCTTACGTAAGATCACAAAAATGTGCAAAGTTAAAATACAATACTTTTGTCTATGCATAGCATGCCTACGATTGGAGGCGCGCGATGGCGTCACGAGGGTCGCGGATCTGAAGACGAAGAGAACAATTCGGCGCGGCTTTAACAACATTAATTGTCCACTCCCTCTTTGAAGTCCACATCAACCCTGGGAGCATGTCTATGCATGGCATGCCTACGATTGGAGGCGCGCGGTGGCTGAGGGGGCGCGCGGGCTGCGGCATCAGCATCGGGCGACGGCGGCGGCTGACCCCTCAGCCGCCGCCGTTCAGGGAGCTCCCCGCTTGTGAACTAGTTGTCACTTTTTGCGTAAACAATACTCATTAATGATTTTAATATTGTAGATAGTTAAAAATTGTTACTTTGAAAGTAAACATTACAATAAACCAAACGTGTATTCATTTTTTCCTTTAGATTCTCACGTATTAAATATTATAAGTACAGGGGGGGTGGGGGTCAGCCGATTCTTATTTTTTATATGGGGAGTCAAAATCTGGGGGAGAGGGAGTCAAAACTAGCAAAAATAGTCTTACGTAATAAATGAGTGGCCGCTATATGTATTTTAATTTCAAGTAGGTATTTGTTTTTTATTTATGTTTCCATTCCAATTATATTAATGTTTAAGAATAAAAAGATTATTGATTGTTATTGTGCATTTTATTATGATATTCTTCCCGCTGTTTCAAACGCGTTCCTGTAGGAACCTATCCTATATCCTTTTCTGATTGGTAGGTGTGCAAAATTCCATGATGATCGGTTGTGTAGTTAATATGGCACCAAAAGCAGGGGGTAGCTCCGCCGTATCTGGGATAATAATAGATTAGAATTTGATTTGAAAATTCATAACTAGCGCAATAATGTTGAACTTCATGTAAAAGCAAACATCGGTAGGTATAGGTAATTTACAAAGTTCAACCTTATCGTTTTAGTAATAAGATCGTGTTGCGACGAAACGTTAATCTTAAACACGGTGGACTGACAAAAGGCTGTTTGTAGGTATAATTAATTGCCTAAACTTCACACACGTGACACGTTCGTGATGGGGTAAGTAGGTATCCATATTTTTTTCAAAATTTCAAGCAGATTGTATTATGGGTTTTTACTTTTTAGCATTTAATTTCATGAAAATAAAATAAAATAAAAATCGTTTATTTCGGAACAATAACGGATACCTACAATAGGTATTATAAAAATAGTTAATCGATGATAACTACAGAAGTTTATAACAGTGGCGCAACTATCAATAATAGAATAGAAGAGCAAGGAACGCGTTAAAACAGGTGACCTCCAGCCCGTCAGTAAGTAGGTAACAAAAGTCGGAAAAGGTCTATTTTAAAAAAAAAGAAATGTTTTTCTGACATCAGATTATACCTACCTGTCTGTCTACTTAACAATATTCATCGAGAGCGTGAAGTTTCGCTAATTAATTGTGTAATGTGCACCGTACTTACCTACCTGTTTAAATGTTATACTTAGGTAAGTAATTTTCCAATAATACCCATGTAAAAATGAAGGATTAAGTAAAAGATCATTGAAATAAAAAACATCGATTATAAGCTTTCATAGGTATTTTAGGCATTGCGCGGGCCGCCGCTTTTATTACTATGAAATTATTTCGATTCGATTCAAGTGTTCAACCTGCTACGCTACTTTTTATCGCACAGTATTTTATTCTACACAACGAATGACCTTACGCACACACCCTCACGTACGCGCTGCAGCACGAAACATTACAAGTAAGAACAGACAAAAAGCTATATATCTCTTTCGCACGATTCTCGCTGTTGTTGCTCATAGCGCGTTCAAGGTCAATGTGTAGTAACCTGATGTGCTGCCGTCTGTACCTATGGAGAAGAACGGGCAAGAAACTCCATGGACACTCTTTTTAAATTATATTTTACAAAAATATTAGTTACATCATTACTTTTAATTTTAAAATTATATAATGTGAGAACGATGTAAAAAATTAAGAAAGACGTACGCGTTAAAAGCGTCCAGAGTACAACAAATAGTACATACTTAACAAACAATAATCCAAAAATAAAATAATTAAAAATAAGCCGAGGTAGCTCACTGATGACCAGCCCCAAATGACGGCGCCCGTTCACGAATATGACGCATAAATCAGCACCATTTAGCTCAACCATTTTGAAGGGAGCTAAATGATCCAACACACACGCCACCGTCAGCGAGCTATCTCTATACTCAATTTCATCTGAATCGGTTTAAGCGTGAAGAGGTAACAGACAGACACACTTCAGTGGTTTAGGCGTGAAAAGATAACAAACAAATTTACTTTCGCATTTATAATATTGGTTTGGATAGTATGAATTTTTGATCACCAATGCTCTCAAAACAGCGAAGGAAAATATCTTGAGGAAACCGGTATGTCCTAAAACCAAAAATTCGAAGACATGTGATGTCAAAACCGCACTGGGCCCACGTGGTGGATTACGGCCCACTCCCTCTCACAGAGAGAAGGAACGTTCCAGGTGGTAATTACCCTTCTTTTATTTTTCAGGATGGGAAATCATCAAATGACCCCTCCCGCTCTGGGTGGAGCGGAAGGGAGTGTCAGACTCTTACTGACTAAAACCCACCCGTGTTCCTTCCTTAGCCCTTTATGTTCCGAGCCAGCGGTAACCCTATCGGACAATCCCGCTGACCTGGGAATTACCCTCGGAAATTCCTATCTAGCTTCCAACTGTCGTGTAGAATATAACTACGCGCACGCTTTCGCCGAATATTATATCACAGTAAAGCTTGAATCGCTGACCTCTACATAATTAGCAAGAATGTGGTAATACATAGCCAACGATAACATAAAAACAAACGAATTACGTGTTCGCGAAAGAAAGAAAAAAAAATGCCGATTTGGCGACAGTACCTTTTAGTAAAAATACTTCACGGATCTATGAGAACATTTATGGAAATAAAAACAGTTTGTTTACATTAAAAGTGATGATGAATCATATGTAAATCCCAAGTACGCATTCCGACGCTGCCTGCGACCTTCGTTAGGCTTCCTACACACCTTACGAAGTTACGTGAAGTAGATAATTTAGTATAAGTCGTTAATATTGTGTGTAAATAATGATCCTTTGTCGTATTTTCAGTAGATTATAGTAAATGTCGTTGAACCCTGGAAATATGAAGTGTTAATAGATTCCTTATTTATGTCTCGTTAAAATGACTCTTTAGTTTTTAACACTAAGACTAGGCTTATCATGATTGTTTTGTAGGTATAGTCACCAAAAGAGATAAGTAACCAGGGTCGTCGGATATAGTTGAAGTTTAGTAAGAAACCGGTGGATGTTTTCGAATGAAATTTAACTTTATAAATGAACTGTTTGTTTCTTATTAATTAAATTAAATTTTATCAGAAACCAAGTTTTCACAATTGCGAATTTTCAGGATTCCCATTTGACTACAGTTCTTAATTTGAATAGGTACAGCGGTTCTATTCTGTAAAAATCTCACCGTGAAAACTTAGGTGAAGTGAGCGTGGAGTGAGCTGTCAATAGTGTCAATTCCTAGCAAAAACAAACTTACTTCACCTAAGTTTTCACGGTGAGATTTTTACAGAATCGACCGGCAGGTATGTTTAATTTTATGGTGCTGAGATAAAAGTAAATAATCGCATTAAGTAGCTAAAATCGTAAGTGTGTAAGCGGTTGTTTTGGAACAAAAACAAGATCATGGCCGGCGAGCCTTCATTCGGACTCTTGGATAGCTCGAAACTACACATAAATAGCGGTGCGATACTGGTCATACCAAACGTGAATAAAATAACATAAAATATTGTTTATTTATATAAAACTATATACTTAGCTGCTGAGCGGATTTCGATCGTTTCTAGCATTTATATTTCATTAAGTTGGACTTTTTCACACAAAATGGTGTCAAAAATTTTAATAGTTGCCTTGATTGTTGGTACTGCGAGTGCTGCAACGTGGTTACGCAGACTTCCCGAGAAACCCAGTGAATTAGGTGAGTTTTAATTTTGTTTTATTTCTTCTCTTTTTTTTTGACTTAGGGTTGATTTTGCCAAAGTCAGATATATTTTATCCGTAGGGTAAATTTGACGACTGACAGTTCTAGTATGGAAAACTGTTGTCCTTTAATGATTCTGCCAAAATGGCCTTTGTAGGCCCCCTGGTCGTTTGTTAATTTGATTTTAGGTTATAAATAATTCTTTTGTGTTAATGTTGATTTGTTTTATGTATATATCTTTTGCCACTTTAGGACGATACGGCTAAACCAAAAATACAATATGAACTGAAGTAAAGAGTGAAGTTACGAAACAATACTTTTAAATACTCTCTCTTTTTTACTGTCAGCTGTGATAGAACTTTTTAAAAATAAATAAAAAATAAATATATGAATATGAATATGAATATGAAAAATAAATGACAAATAAATAATGTTCAAGATACTTAAACATGGGACAATAGCTATACATAGTCAAATTAAATTAGCTGGGGAAACTCCACAGGCGTGCTGGGTATCGTTATATAAACATGATAAAACAAAAAAATCGGTTGTCTGTAAAGTCGGTTTACTGACGATAGTTGAACGTGACAACGTCATAAGAAAATACTGATGGAATAGTTGCATTGTATTTGTTAATATTCGCTTGCACTTCAAGCCACCATGGAACGCTACAGAGCAAGGCCGCGAGGTAACGCTACATGAGTCATGTTTTTTCGTGAGTGCAGCCAGCTTCCACGATTTATTAGACGTTGTCACGTCAAAAATAAATTAATTTGGTGGTTTTTTTTCGGGGGTCATCGACTGCTGTTAGTGTAGTCACTTGAAATATCAGTTTTAAAAATCAGTTTTTTTGTGTAAGCTTCACAGACGTGATAGGTCGTGATATCTAAACATAATAAAACAAAACAAAACAGATTTTTTCAACTCAAACTTCAAGTAACAAAACTACCAGCGATCGTTGACCCCAAAAAAAAGTCGAATAATTTTATTTTAAGTATCGTGTTTAGATATCAATATCCATGACGGCTGCGGAGTTGCGCTAGCTAATCTAATTTGACCCTGTATTGTTAATCTACAAATAATAATGGACCTACCAACTCAAGAAAGGGGACAAGATTGATAAAAATATTTTATCTTGTCAACGTGTATTGTGTGTGTAATGGTCATTTAGAAACATTATTTAAAACCAGAATGTTATTGATGACGCAAATATTATTTTACTGTTTTGTTTTGATACAAATCTAAATTTAAATTGTGTTTTAACGTGGGAAATCAACCGGTGTAATAAAAGTCGGGTTTTTTTTCAATAGAGTAATTAACAAAAATGTTATCTTTTACCTACCTAATATTTTCATCACTGTCGGAGACATGTACAGATATTATTTTTATTAGGTGCGAAAGTCTTTGATTACGTAAACTCAATAATATGCAACATGATTAATGAAACGTAACATCGGTTCCTCAACATTTTCAAATAAGCGAAATTGTAATCGCACTGATATCTATCAAAAAGTTAAATAATAAAATGTGTGTAAAATACTGGTATTCAGCTGCATGTGGTTAGACTGGAAGCCGACCCCAACATAGTTGGGAAAAGGCTAGGCAGATGATGATGATGAACTATCAAAAAGTTTAGTAATATAGGTATCATCACGCCTTGTTTTTCTGAAGGGGTGGTCAGAACTCAGAGGTGTACCTACAGTACACCAACAAAAATGTTTAGTACCTAAGAATATTTCTAGAATAGAATGAAATATTGTTTATTGTTGTTGTACAGACGCCAGCACATCAAGCTACACGAAACTGTAAAATTTTCGCAATCAACTATGTATGAACCTTATGCTTTAGCGATAAAGTTGAAAATCTATTAAAGAAGTTTGACAGATTGTAGTAGCTTGATGTGCTGGCATCTGTATCTAAGTATACGTAGTTAAATAAAGTAAAGTAAAGGTGGTCAAAATTAAAAAGTACTTCTAGGGTGTACAATCATAAAAAGGATATTCTAACATGGATTGAATAAACAGAAAACTAGACTATGTACAAGAACTAATGAATTTTCATTTATTTCCAGCTCACAAAGAAGGCTGTTACATTGAAGAGATAAACGATGTGATTCCCTTCAACACTGACGTCAGCCCAGTGGGACATTGCTACACGATATACTGCTCAACCAGGATGATTGACTATGCCTCGTAAGTACATTTATTTACTACTGAAATTAAATTGTTTATTTAGTAAATAGGATATTGGAATCACCTTTACACGTCATATTAAAAAAATAAGCGAGATGGAACCATGCTATTGCGGTGACATTGTGTCACCCTTTGTACAGTTTCTATATTTATGTCTGTAATTTATATGGTGTACATAATAAAGGGTATTCTATTCTATGGAGTTGACATTTCCTATCTGACTACCCCTGAGAAGAAATGGCGAAACAAACTCGGCACCCTAATTGCGTAACATACTTCCAATTACAATCTGTTTTTATAAATTACAAAATGTTTTTGAAGTATATTGCTAATCCATTGCTTCATATGTTCGAAAAATTTGTCTGCTCTACAACGTAAATAACGCCATGAATTTTGTTGAACTGTCAAAATTAAAGCCATTGCGACTGTTAGCGTGTTACGCAATCACCCCGCGGATCTAAAATTTGAACTTGATCTACTGGATGATACCTGTTTTCAAATTATTTCAATGGACAAAACCAGTTCTATTTTCAAGGGTATAGGAAGACATTGATCGTCGCCTGAAATAAACAAAATAATCTAATAAAAACTATTTTTTCCAGATGTGGTGTCGTGTCTTCTAATGAACCATCATGCTACGTCACTGACGAGGATCTCAGCAAACCTCACCCACAATGCTGTCCAGAAATCAAGTGTGATATCGACAATAATCTGTTCTAAATAAGTTAATGTTAAAAGTTAAGGTTAAGTTAAAAATCGTGTTAGACTCCTGGCGTTATTAAGACTTGTAATTTGAAAGTGTGACTTATGAATAAAGAAAAGGGATTGTGCTTTGGTAGAAATTCATGTGTGCCATATTTATTGACTAGCGTGGATGAATAAAAAAAGAAAAAAAAATTGCGAAAGAAACATTTTTTTTTCGAACAAATGAAAAAGTTGAGCGAAAGTGTGTTTCAAATAATGCCATGATTTTAACAGCACGATGTCTAGAGTCATTTATGACGAATAGATAGAGTTCCTTTCCAAAGAGTTTGTGTCCAAACTCTAGAAGCTATCTTGCCACCAAATTGTTGATTTAATTTATTTTTATTGAATTAGAAACTACTTTAATTATTGTGAGTGTTTTATTTGGTACAATTTTAATGGAATTTGCATCCTGCATTTTTGATGCAGAAATGCAGTTGAGCAACTACCATGAGTTCTTTTCTCACAGAATGCCTCAAAGTTGATAAATATGTAACAAACAGTTTGCTATTTTTTTTAACTACCTATAATAACATCACGCGAGTATTCATGATGGGTTGAGCAGAGGTAATTAGAACAACGATATTTATGGTTATTTTTAAATCCCATAATATAATAGTGGGTGAACTTATTGCAATTAACCGGGCATAAATTCAGGCTTTGGGCTGCTACTGATTTCAGATAGAAAACTCCCAAAACATTCGCCCGACCTGGAAATGTTGGTCTTTCGATAACTGTCCTAGCGACGCGCATTGACGTGGAGTTGCGGACACCAGCCCGTATTACCTATTACCTAACCTTAACTGTCCTAGATAGAACGATAACTGTCCTAGCGAACCTAGGACAGTTATCGAGAGACCGACGAGCAATCTCGATATTTTTACATATACTAATCTAGTTGCAACCATCGAGGTGTAATATAGCAAGTTAATCATAGCCCATTCTTAATGGGATAGCTTATTGAAAAACATTTTCTTTTTCACTTACAAGAAAAAAGTGACAATTGACACCGAAGCAAGCAGAGTGCTACATGGATCTTTTAGCGCCTGAATGACATTAACAGGAGGCGTGGTTAGTAAGCATTAATTTGTTAAAGTGCCAAAGAAATTGTATTGACAAAACAAAATGGCGGCGTTAGTTCAAAATTTGGCCACGCGCCAAAGAACCTTGTAGCGTTGCGCGTTGTACATCCATCGGCGACGAATGTGTAAATACAGTCAAGTTAAACTCTGTCATCTCCTTTAATGATAACCAGCGTGAAGGCTGAGAATGTACCACTGATTAAACCGAATGTATTCATTTAAAACGGCATGTCATAATTTAAAATAATGTTTCTGTCTGCATCAGACCGTGAACGCGGTAATTAAGATTTATGAAATTACTTCGCGGGCTACACACAGGCGACTTGCTTACTTACAAACCAACATGGAAAGAAAAATTAAATTGAAGATAACTCGAAGTACCATTCCGCTGAATCGACTGTAAAATACGGACTACTGAAAAGTAAATAAAACGTTTAACGTTAGAGGAAATGTGTGCTCTCGGTCAATAATAAAAGAAGTGCTAATTACAACGAAATATTTTACAATAACAAATTAATCCGGGAATCCACATTTTACACGTCGTGACTATGTCAATTTATTTAAGTTTTTATCGTTTCTTTGTCAAAATAAAAATCGCAGAGAAAGTCGTAAGTGCGTAGAATGTTAATTTGAATATTACAAGATGTCAACCATCAAGGTTCATTAAGATTCGTGCAAACTTTGTTGCTGTGTTAACTAAGATTTGTTGTTTCCTTATGAATATTGGTGAAGGTTTAATCATGGTTTCAAATACTTTAGTTTTCGTACTGATTGTTGGTACGAATGCTATTACTTGGAGCAGTAAACTACCGAAGAAGCCCAAAGAATTGGGTCAGTGTTTTTATATTTTGGTGAAAATTGTTCTGCTCTTTTTACCACTTCTTTTCGAAAAACTCCAACTATTGAAAAATGCACAGATCTTGTGCCTTTCACGACCTTCGGATATATTGAAAATTAATTTAATAAATTTAAAATTATTTTTATATTCACATTCTCAAAAATTTGCGACAGCTACAAGACCACGACCGTTATCCGAAATCTACCCCAATGTAACCGTCGAGAGATGATGGTGTTCAAGATTAAAAATTCCCTCTCACCACCGCAGCTTCTGCTTGCTTGCATAGCCGGCCAATCTCAGCCGCGGCGGCTCGCTCGCAGCCTGCTGCTTTTTTTTTTCGTTTCAGGATGGGAAATCATCAAATGACCCCTCCCGCTCTGGATGGAGCGGAAGGGAGTGTCAGACTTTTCCTTCCTTAGCCCTTTATGTTCCGGGCTAGCGGTAAACTTTCTGCTTCTCCGTGCCTAGCGCCATCCGCGCGTTGCCCATAATACGGCTACACAAAGGGCACCTTAGCACATAGATCGTAAGAGATAGAGCAGTCTTGTTTTTTTCAACATGTAGCCTAAAGGCTCCGACAAACAGGCGCGACACGACACGCGACACAAAGCCACCGCAAGTCGCGCAACGAGCGGTGCCTTTGTGTCGCGCGCGATTTTATCGCGTGTCGCGCCTGTTTGAAGGAGCCTTAACTCAATACCCCGAGGGAATTTTTTAGTTATCGCATTTAGTTTTTGACTGGTTATCAGACTTTCGGGCTTCTGACTACCCGCAATCTTTCAGTCGAGCCGTGAACTGAAACCAATGAATTAATCTCTCCATTTATAATACTGATTTAAGATTAGGAATTAATTCATTTTGGTCAGAAATTTCAATCAGAATTTGTGTAATTATAATTTGAAAAGACAAGTTTTTAATTCAAAGATCACTATTCACAGTAGTTCACTATTAGTTTAGTTCACTATTTCCAAATCCATCGCATAGGTTTTTTAAGAAAGAATGTGTCAAAGAATTCATACTTTTATTTTATTAGACGGTACAACTAGTGGCGGAATTAGGAGTGATGTCCGAAAATCAAAAAATACCTGAAAAATACGGTTTGTATTAAAATAAGTCATCGTTTTTAATTAACAAAGATAATGATGACTCTCAAGAGTTTCGCATCAATATTAACTGTCGACTCTTGATAGAACACCTTCATATTCGCAGCGCCCTGCGGGTTCACCCGCGTAAGTTTCGACCCCGAAGAAATATCAAGATAAAAAGTATTCTATGTGTTAATCCAGGAAATGCTCTATCTTACGAGAATTGCCCCTCTGATATCTAAGTAAGTTTGTTATTATATGTTTTTCATTGCCAATTCTTTTGTCGTCATCACTTACCCCGTATACGCTCAGATACAAGAAGGCCAACTATATCCTGTAGTTATAGCTATTTATTCACCAAGGGGAGTAAGGCACACGTACTTACCCACATGTACTTACCCTCGAGTGATATATACTGCTTTATACTACACTTGTTGTACTACATTAATAAATTGCTATCATTGTCACTGGAATCACTCATTTTAACTTGTGATTTACACCGCCAAACTTTAAACTTTACCAAGAAAATTGTTTCTACAAAATACGTCAACACTCAAAAACACTCAAAACACTCAAAAACACTCAAAAACACTCAAAACACTCAAAAACACTCAAAACACTCAAATACACTCAATAACACTCAAAAACACTCAAAACACTCAAAAACACTCAATAACACGCAAAAACACTCAATAACACTCAATAACACTCAACAACACTCAAAAACTCTCAAAGCACTCAAAAACACTCAATAAAACACAAAAACACTCAAGAACACTCAAAACGCTCAAAAACACTCAAGAACACTCAAAAACACGTAAAAACACTCAATAACACTCAATAACACGCAAAAACACTCAATGACACTCAATAACACTCAACAACACTCAAAAACACTAAAAAAAACTCAATAAATCACAAAAACACTCAAGAACACTCAAAACACTCAAAAACACTCAATAACACTCAATAACACTCAACAACACTCAAAAACACTCAATAACACTCAGAAACACTCAATAACACGCAAAAACACTCAATAACACTCAATAACACCCAACAACACTCAAACACACTCAAAACACTCAAAAACACTCAATAAAACACAAAAACACTCAAGAACACTCAAAACACTCAAAAACACTTAAAAACACTCAAATACACTCAATAACACTCAAAAACACTCAAAACACTCAAAAACACTCAAAACACTCAATAACACTCAAAAACACTCAATAACACTCAAAAACACTCAAAACACTTAAGAACACTCAAAAACACGCAAAAACACTCAATAACACTCAACAACACTCAAAAACACGCAAAAACACTCAACAACACTCAAAAACACTCAAAACACTCAATAAAACACAAAAACACTCAAGAACACTTAAAACACGCATAAACACTCAAAAACACGCAAAAACACGCAATAACACTCAATAACACTCAAATACACTCAATAACACTCAAAAACACTCAATACACTCAAAAACACTGTATAATGCTTTCTGTCTCATTTTCTCCCACGTTAAATCTTATAAATGTCTCTTTTTACTGTCGCTTTTTCGTTTCATAAAATTTCAAGCCGCAACAATGCCAAAGAAGTTTTCACTTCAAAAACAAAACGCGTTAGTAATGAACGCATTATTAGCCTGATTTTCAGGGCAGTAATGAAATTCCATACAATATAACTGCCTAGATTTTTGAGAAGGTTTAATGAACAGCTTTCAAGCCTTTTAGTGGGGTAGTATTGGTACACTTACTAAGCAAGTGTAGTATAAAAAATATTAAAAATCTAGTCGCAAGCTCTCAGCGACCAAAAAAAGAAAAAAAATAGGTATTCTAACAGATTGAATACGAACGTTCTTATAAATATGGGAAATGCCCCTCAGGTCGTCAGCAAGGAGTTTTTTGCCATTAGACGAGTAGTAGGTACCAAAATGCAAAATTATTCTTATCTAATATTATAAATGGGAAAGTTTGTGAGTATGGATGGATGGATGTTTGTTACTCTTTCACTTAAAAACTGCTGAACGGATTTAGATGAAATTTAGTACACATATAGTTTACAACCAGGATTAACACTTATGATACTTTTTATCCCGATATTCCCACGGGGTTGAGACTTATGCTGGTGTATCCGCGGGGCGCTGCTATTATTAGACAAAAGCGTGTGCCGAATGGGATTTCCCATCGACAAGAATGACGAACTTCCATACAATCTTTTATTACCTTTTTGACCTCTTTGGGGCATGTATATTCAAAAATCCTTCCTTAGTATCCAAGTTCGTTAAGGAAATCTTGTGCAATATTGCGACCCAGCGGAAAAATGCTTCTATAGTCCAACTTTTAATAAGGTGCATTAAAATGACACTTCTTAATAACTAATTTCTGACTGAGTTTACAGATATGCATGTCAAATAAGTTTCGTTCGTTACACTATTCTGTACTAGAAAAACAAGACTTGGTTGATGGCCGCGAAAAAACAAAAAGACGCCAATTTCAGTCATTTAAGTAACACATAAGCTGTCATTTTACTACAACTGATTAAAAGTTCGACTATAGACCCACTTGTTTATCAATGAATAAATGACTTTAAGATTTTGATCAAGGAAGAAGCTGCTGTAGGTTTTAGATGGTACAGACGCCAGCACATTAAGCTACCCAAAACTGTTAATTTTTTCCCAATCAACTTTGAACCTTATGCTTTAGCGATAAAGTTGAAATCTATTAAAGAATTTTGACAGATTGTAGTAGCTTGATATGCTGGCGTCTGTACTAATAGTTATCTATAGGGTTTGTGCTTCATTACCAACCTAAGTATTTGAAAAATAAATTTTAAAATCAAAATGTTCAGTTCCAAATCTTCTTTTGGAAACTGATCAATAGCTCTCAAATCTGAATGTATGTATAATTAATAAACCGGATCCACTGATACAAAAGAATTTCCAATTTCGAGGTCGTTATAGCAAAACAGTTCAATACAAAATGAGGTATTTTGTTTATTATTTATCAACAACTTGGGGTTTTTCTCAGGAATGTGATGCCGTTAGCCTGATTCAACAGAGAATAAACGAATTAGTTTAAGTTGGATAGGTAGTTTGGGTTTTTTATTTAGTGGCAGACTCCTGGCTGCTACTGAGAATTTCCAGATCTAAAACCCCCAATAGTCGTATGCTGCACTGGCTGACGTCATCACGTCAATCACCGGCTGTCGCTGAAAACCAGCGCTGGGGCTCTGTCTCGTATAGGGTCTTAGCATTATGCTGAGCGTTGGACGTTTTGCGTAGATGTGACGCACTTTCTCCCAAATTGTTATTTTGCTTTTCTGTTGTTTGTGTTTTTATTTTTATGCGTCATGTTTGCCGCAAATAAACGTATTTTCTTTCTTTCTTTCTTCTTTCTTTCTTTCAATAACACTTTTCCTGACCCGGGAATCGAACCCAGGAAAATAACCAAGTAACCCGAATTTAGTTTCTCGGTATTAACGCAGTTAAAAAAGGTTATACTTTCATTGTTGCTGTTAATATTTTAGACGTCCATGTCAGTATTACAAAGAAACTGTGGTTACTTTTGTATGATAAAGGGCGACAAGCCTTTTTGTCATAGAGAATATAACCATTATAGTATTTGCTCTTTGTCAAGAACATTAAAATACAAATAATAAAATAGTAAACCACAGCAACAAAAAAGTATTTATTTTATATTAAATTTAAAAAAATATATATTGATGTGGCTCACACGCGTAGTCCTTGGGCTATTCTTTTTTTATATTTAAATCTTTTATTTAGATTTAGAAAATTTTAATCTTTACTGGAGTAACACAATGTGGGTATGTACAGACGCCAGCACATCAATCTATTTCAATCTGTCAAATTTCTTTAATAGATTTTCAACTTTATCGCTAAAGCATAAGGTTCAAAGATGATTGGGAAAATTTGACATTTTCAGGTAGCTTTATGTGCTGGCGTCTGTATGTGTAGCTAATCTAATCAAAACACACGTTTTCAACATTCTCTTTGCAAACAAACTCCCTAATTCCATTAACATTCCGCAACAAGTGAATTTTAACTTTGTTTAGAAAGTTGGGTTTGAAGAATAAATAAAACATTGTTTAGAAGTTGCTAAACTAAAATATAAACATCATGCAAATACTAGAGTTTTATCTTTTAATGTGTTTTAATTTAAATTATTACTATTTTTATAAATCGTTTTATTACTATTTTAAAACCACGTTAATCTATCTAAATGAAGCAAAATGATCAATGCTCATTATTAATAGGTGTTTGACTGACAAGGTGCCAAATACGTAGAATATAATAGTTTTTACACAGTTGTCAGTAGGGAATGCAATCTCGTCTCGCCGAGATCCCGATCTCGCGAGATCCCGGCCATATTTTACGAGATTGTATCTCGTCAAATTTCGTACGAGATCTCGCGAGATAACGAGATCGACAAATGCAGCGTGACGACGTGTATTTCATAGCGCGGCTGCGCGCGAACTGAATCCTGGCCGCCATTTGGCATGCAAAATCAGAAGTCGTCTGTCAGATGATACTCTCGACATGATGTGTTTTTTGAGAAGCCATTTTCAGACAAACTAACTTGCCTTTCCGTACCTTGATAACTTCATCTGACTTCTACTTTAAACTTCTTTTATTTGATTGATACGATCTCACAACATTTATGTAAGAACTTGTGAAGTTAAGTTTTTGTTTTGTTGTATTTATTTACCATAAGTAATGTTCCTATTACTTTTAATTATTGAAACTAAAGTAATAATTTACAAAAGACTAAATATAGATAATTATTGTTTTGTTACCAATATTGTAAGAATTTGAACTGATCAGCTACAGTAGGTATAATAATTATAGACATAAACAAATGTTATTAGAGTTAGAGACAAAATAATAAGTACTCTATTGATTTTTAAAATAAAACTTACATTATTTTTAAAACTAAGCAACGCAGTTTCTATTTAATTACATATAATGTCAATTACTAGTTCTTAAAACAAGCATTTGCATATGTTTTAATTGCGATTCTCCCAATCTCGCGAGATCCCGTAATTTGCGAGATCTCGCGAGACTGGGTTTTGAGTCTCGCGAGATCTCGCTAGGCGGAAATCTCGTACGAGATTGCATTCCCTAGTTGTCAGTATACCATAAAAAATACTATCCTTTATTTGATTAATGTATAGGTTACATACAAATAATATTTTAAATATAAAAACATTCAAAATGTATTATTATTATTACGTAGGTATTTTGTCAAAACCTTTTTGAAAGCTCATGCCAAATAAATGTTAGTCCGTCAACAATGTGTTCGCGGGTATGATTGCTCTAAATTTCATAAACAAAACACATCTTAAAACTATGATAACAGCAAGAAATAATGCTTATAATGACAAAAGGTCCTTTTTAGATGACAATACAAGGTATACATTCCTTTTACAGTTATTAAACCTCTGACAGCTGAAACCTTATTGCAACAACAATAAAGACCACAGTGATTTTAACAGATTTGACAGTTGCAGCAACTCAACAGGAACCTTATTCTCACGAGATAAAGGATCACTAACTGTAATATTGACAGTGATGCAAAATTAGAGGTAAAATTGTCGTGAATGAACTGTAGGTACCTCCTGATGGTGTGGTGGTGACATCATTAGGTACAGCAGCGCGATTCTGTAACCATCTCACCGTGAAAACTTAGGTGAAGTGAGCGTGGAGTGAGCTGTCAATAGTGTCAATCTCTAGCAAAAACAAACTCACTTCACCTAAGTTTTCACGGTGAGATTTTTACAGAATCGACCGGCTGTTCATACACAAACATTGTTGTTGTTGGTTGGTTGGTTGTTTATTTTGAGGCAATTTTAGACATACATGTCACCATTATAAAATACATTGTGATAGCTCCGCCTCTCATGCACAAGGTTGTGGTTTAAACTCCGGGAGAGTACCAATGTGACATTTTAACTCATATGTACAGACGCCATTAATCAAGTCAAGCTACTACAACCTGTCAAATTTCTTTAATAGATTTTCAATGTTATCTCTATAGCATAAGGTTTAAAGTTGATTGGGAAAATTTGACAGTTCGGGTAGCTTGATCTCCTGGCGTCTGTACTTTTCTAAATTTATCTTGGACATTACTTACATCGGTAAAAAAGAAACATTGTTAGGAAGCTTGGACTCAGCACACTATCACATTAACAGATTCACTGTCCATAAAGTAGACACAATAGTTAAACAATCAACATGAATTCTATGTGATTCATGGGACAGGGAATTATAAATGCGAAAGTTTGTGAGTGTGTGTGTGTGTGTCTTTTTTTTTATGTTTGTTACTTCTTCACGCTCAAACGGCTGGACCAATTTTGATAAAATTTTGTACGGAGGTAGCTGACACCCTGGATTAATATGTAGGCTACTTTTTATCCCGATATTCCCACGCGATCGATACTTATGCGGGTGAAACCGCGGGGCGCAGCTAGTTGTTGATAAATAAGTATGAAATCGCCAACCCGTTTTGAGCAAGCCTGGTGCCTTCTTTGTATGAGAAGAGAGACCTATGCCCTGCAATGGGACAATAATAGACTGGTATTTAGGTAATAGGTAATACGGGCTGGTGTCCGCAACTCCACGTCAATGCGCGTATTTTGCGAAATAACCTTATAAAACCTTACTGTGATACGTGAGATTTTATAATTATATGCGTCACTTAATAAATATAAAAATTTAAAGTAGCTACGCCTCATAATGTTATGGCTTTTATTTTTATTATTTTCAAAGCACAAGTTGTCAACATTTTTATAGGTTTTAAGTCTAATTTTTATTGCTTTAGGTTAGTCTCGTTTTTGTTTATTAACAATTCAATTATAATTACCATAAAATGTTAAATAACAAAAATAATGGTTTTGACCCCTAGCCCGAGTGTTTGTTACCTTACGATCTACGTCATTGTTAAACTGAAACATACCTAAATACTGTTTATTGAGGTTGTTAGGTATTCACCGCTAGCGAGTACAGCCCAATTCAAACTTTATATGTATTGTGTTGAAAACGTAATACAACTAATTTGATACGATAGAAAAAAATCATGAAGCTACCTCTAAAAATCTATGGTTTTTATTGTAAAAAGAAAGTTATATGACTGTACGTATAGTCATTATGATTGTTTGTCAGATTACTCTACAAGCAACATACTAAAAAACTAGTCTTTTAATTTAGTAGTCCTAACAATAGATTTGTTAAAATTAGATAATTGCTTCATAAATATTTTGCAATAAATTACCAGCGTTATGCCATCGCGCTTCTCTTTCTTTTCTATGCAGTCCGACAGTGACCGCGCTTTAGGTCATGTAGTCGCCTTACATTAATTGACGTTTCTTTTTTGCGGTTGGTTATTTTTGTGTTCTAATATTTTTTGTAGGGTATGTGCCAATGGGAGGAAATGAGGGAATTTTTCTCAGAGTAGTTAAAGGTTTTTCTCAAAAACCTAGAGTGGTGACGACCCGAGCAGTGGTGGCCCAGTAGTAATGGCCGCGACACACGAGTTGGATTATGGCCCACTCCCTTTCACAGAAAGAGGAGGCCTTTGTCCCAGCAGTGGGAACATTATTAGGCGGTTTAAGCTTACAGCTCCTTGTGAATTAATTTTCTCAGGAAGTTACCCGCCTACAATCACCACTGGGTATGTCACCCAACTCTTTTTATCAAAAAACCGGAGTTCCGGAGTTTCGAAGTTGGAGGTGTGATACCCCCGGCTTAATGTTGATCCTGCATCTGATCTCTCTCCGGTTGTGTCGGATTGCCGTCCCATTGGACTATGAGAGTGAGGGAAGAGGGAGTGCACCTGTGTCTGTGCGCACACTTGTGCACTAAGTCTCTGTTGAGATTGGCCGCCGCGCGCCGTGGCCGAAATACGGTCTGGAGGACTTTATATTATTTATTGAAAACATATTTTGCTTTTCCTAATAAAATAGAATAGAACACACCACACACTACACCACCACACCACCACCACCACCACCACACCACACCACACCACCACCACCACCACCACACAAACACCACACACACCACCATACACCAGACCACCACCACACAAAAAACACAACACACATCACCACACCACCACCACCACCTTTACACCATATAAATTACAGACATAAATATAGAAACTGTACAAAGGGTGACACCATGGGCTATCTTATCGCTAAGAGCGATCTCTTAAAGACAAAATCTGTCACTAATAACGATTAAAATAATCTCGTCATCAAAAGCGAAAATACTGAGAAAAGCAACGGAACTACATCATATGAGGTAGACACACAAAGCCTTCCTTCCTTCCTTAAGCATTTACGTAACCATGGTCGAACAAAAATATAAAATTGATACATCAGCTGTTTTGTCATTTAATTCGACAACGCTCATTTTAACTAATGAGATTCATAAAGGAACATGATAAATACATAGCGCCGAATAGCTGCCCTGTAGTTAATTTGTACTAGTACTTATTACCGGGTTTGTTTAAAAACTTTCATACTATTTTGTTAAGCATTTCTGTGTAAGTACATACAACCTACAAGGATCTTTTTGCGCCCGAATGAAGTTGACAGGGGGGCGCTGTTGGTAAAAATTTGTGCTTTTAATTAGGTAATTAAACAGCGCGGCGCCTGACGAAAATTGACGTAATTTTAGTAGGCAAGTTTTTAATCACGTCTAAACTTGTATAGATTAGTGTCAGGCGCTGATTAATTTGACAGGACTAAACTAAAATACCGAAGACATCCCGGACGTCAGCCTGTACGAGATGGCCGAGCTCCTGAAGGCCGACGGAAAACCCGTTCTAAAGGCCCTTCAGAAGCTGTTTAGTTCCGTCATACTCGAGGGTAAAACACCACAGGCATGGAACAGAGGTGTGGTGATACTTTTCTTTAAGAAGGGTGACAATGCCCTTCTGAAGAATTGTAGGCCCATCGCGCTTCTGAGCCATGTCTACAAACTGTTTTCGGGAGTCATCACGAACCGTCTCGCGGGTGGGTTTGACGACTTCCAGCCTCCCGAACAAGCCGGATTCCGTAAAGGCTTTAGCACCTTTAGTTTGTGAACAAGGGAATCGACACCAAATTCACATATAGTATACTCAGGGGTACTATAACTATACTGTCAACTAAAATTGACAGTTTATTCAAATCACATAAATGTGAAAGGTTAAAGGTTAAGGGGGTTAAGGTTGTCTTTAAAAGATCGCTCTTATAGCGATAAGACCGCCCATTGTGTTACCCTTTGTACAGTTTCTACATATTATGTATGTCTGTAATTTATATGGTGTACATAATAAAGAGTATTCTATTCTATTCTATAATTTACAATTTATCAGATGTTGAATTGAAATGGTTATAGCAAGGTTTCACGTAGTGTGTCAATCTGCTAAACAAAACAATTTCATTTCCCTGGATGGCGGTAGGTACAAGCCATTTATTATTTATTATTACGAATACGTAATAACCTTGCAAAAAAAACTATCTTTATCTTATCTTTATCTTTGCCATAATAATGCCGCCAGTCTCTTGGGTAATTACCAGTCGACAGCGATGTGGATAAATTTTTCGATGCATTTTTTGGTTTCTGTATAGCTGTTTTAGTTAAGTTAGGTTTTAATTTTGTTATTTACATTAATTAATTAAGTATTAGTTAAAATTTAGTATCAATAATTATTGCAATTTTAAAAATTAAAAAATGTCAGACAGACAAATAAAAATAAAGTAGGTATTTTATATTTCGATCCGCAAGAGCCTTCTTGACGATGTCAAGGTCCCACAACCTGAGGTCTTCACAAAAAAACTTTTGTTGTGTGAATTAAAATTTATTGCTAAAATATTCGTATAATAAAATAGTTTCTAATGGATAGTCTCCAACTCATGAAGCAGTTTCGTGGTTAACTGACGCATAAGTGACAGAAACGTGAAATCGGGAAGAGCGCCTTGTATTGATTTTCACATCAAGCAAATCTGTCAAATTGCTTTAATAGATTTTTAACTTTATTGCTAAATCGTAAGGCTCAAAGTTGATTGGGGAAATTTTACAGTTTCGGGTAGCTTGATGTGCTGGCGTCTGTATGTCGATGGGCTGTATCTTCCCATTCGGCAAAAATTACATACAAACATATATAAACCTTCATCCTTCATTTCTTTAAAAGGGACGAATTTTCAGAATCTCACACTTTGATATACAAGGTAGTCTTGTGCAAAGGCCTATGAAAGTCCGTGGCATACTTAACTGTGAGGCATTTTTTTTTTTCAAAATGGCATCCATTCGTGCAGCCTATATTATTATAATAAATCTATAGCTGACATCAATGCAAACGGAAAATATAATAGGACCAAATTGTGATCAAACCCTGTCAAGCGATTTGTATAGGTTTCATGAGTGGCCGCCATTATAAAAAAAAAAATGGCGTGACTGTAGGTATGCCAGGTTCCATATAAAATCTTCCGACACCTTAAACTACCGGGGCTAGAGTTATGAAGGCATAACTCTAGCCCCGGTAGTTTAAGGTGTTCGTTGTATGTCAGTGAATTTAAGATTTTAATTAGGTAGATATCTTTGATTATTACGTACAAACGCCAGCACATCAAGCTACCCGAAACTGTCAAATTTTTCGAATCAACTTTGAACCTTATGGTTTAACGATAAATTTGAAAATCTATTAAAGAAATTTTACAGATTGTAGTAGCATGACGATTAAGATTTTTTTTGGGAAATTGCACAAAAGGCTTTTGTGCAATTGTCAAAAAAAAAAATTCTTAGATACTTAATCGAGCCAAACCTTGCCTGTTCACATCATAGACCATCAATCATACTTGGAGGAAATCCGCTTCCGTGTCTAATTAAACAAACAAATTATGTAGGCACATTTTTATTTAATCAATAATTATCTTTTGGCAAAATACTTCGATTCTGAATCATCGGCGTTACGTCATCTTGAGTAAGAACGACTATTCGGTGAATCGGAATATTTACCTTAACAATATGCGTATTGATTACTCAGTTGAAATAGTTAATTTGAGTATTGTGATTTCGGAAGTCATAAAATGTAGAAGAATGACAAAATAGGCTAACGCGAGCTTGTATTATAAAACGAGTAAGTCTAGGAACTCGAGGCGTACAGTCACGAGCATGTTACATACACTTGGCTTTATTCAAAGGCAATTTGCTCCTTTATTTTTTAATGAAATTTTGCCGAGTAGTTCAGCGTGACCGCTAGAACTCGGCCCAAGATTGTGACAGCCCGCACAGAAATCCCGTTTGATCTTGTTGTTTGGTCCTGTTGCACCAAAACAAAAACCGGGTGAACGACGCATCGTCGACGTCATCAAAACATAATTAACCGCCGAGTTCGGTCACGATGGACACAAGACTGCCGTCACCGGAACGTCACGTTCAGTTCGAATAATCTTGTCTCTCGGTGATGTCCCGGTGACGTAACGTCTCAACCTCAGATCAGATCAAATAAAAAGTCAAGACATATTATAGCGCTGCGAACAACACAGTGAAGTATGCAAAAACTACACCTCCGCTGTGTGCATACACGCTCACATGCACACATTTACAACCATTTACAATCAAACTACACCTCACTATGTGCACACATGTTTACGAAACCGGCCTCACTTTACTGTTGACAGCCCTCTATCTTGGTTTTTTATTTGGTCTGAGGTCTCAACACAGGACCATGTCGTTATCATAGTTTATTGTCCGTTGAAACGACACGAATATGCAAGCAAGACAGTTACATTTTACATGACGAATCGTAAAACGTCAAAGAAAAGTTAATGTCTTCCGAAATATTATCACAAATCACTCTTACAGATTTTTATGTGAACAGACCGTTACACGCATAAGAAACACAACAAGATGTGCAACATATAAATTATTGATATATATTTATCAGTAGCGTGCCAGAGGTTAACGGTGTTTTTGCAATACAGTTGATTGGGATCCGAATATAAACACAGACGTTCCAAATATTCTTTAGTCCAAAAGTAATCGTCAGCTGCAGTGTCTATATTTTAATAATCATGTGGAAGATAATAAGTCTATCTGCTCTTCTGTTCGTCACTCAGGCAGCGGACATACACGATTTCTACGGGGATTGGATCCAGGTCGCTTTTTATCCAGTTTCTGTCTACATCCCTGTGTGCATACGCTTTAGTTTCGCTAAAAGCACAGACAATGTGCAATGTACTTATGATGATGGAAGAAACGAAACATTACTTCAAGTCTCTATGATGACAGCAACTGGAGACCCAATGAACAGTCGGAAGGCCGTGATGAGGGTAGTAGATACGCCTGCGGAAGTGATGCCAGCGTTGAATATCAGCGTCAAATGTGGTGACAAGGAATTGAGAGTTATTGATCGTGCTGTTGCAAGGTTGGTGAAGGAAGACTACTTCATTTTGTATAATAATATTTCGCCGTCCATGGAATATACTCGCAGCGAGGTAGAACAGAATTTTGCAATACTATTTGGAAGAAAAGTCGTGTCTGCAGAGAAATTAAATAATGTTATGATGAGTATTGAAGATCTCAAGAACAGACGAGGAGCCCAGATGTGTGTGACAGAAAACTATGGTGGATTAAAGAGTACTGAAAATGAAGTTAGTAATTAATGATTAAAATAGAAATCATTGCTACGTGACTGAATAATGTCTCCAATGAATGTCTCATTAAAATTTATCTATAACCCTGTGTTGCTTTAAAATAAACGTTGATTGGCGTTGATTAACTTATTTTGGTTGAGTCAAAAGTTTTTCTTGGTAAGTATTATTAATAATTCCAAATTACACGAGGCAGCACACATGAACGCAATTGTCTGATAAGGGATTCTAGCAGTAATTGAAACATTCAATAAACACACTTTCACTGATATAAATCAGGACATACACATTCGACGGCTGTCTAATCGCTAAAAGTTATTTCTTCTAGACAACCACCAAACGCCCGGCTCCTGTGTCATCATCTGCCTAGCCTTTTCCCAACTATGTTGGGGTCGACTTCCAGTCTAACTGGATGCAGCTGAATACCAGTATTTTACATGGAGCGACTGCCTGTCTGACCTCCACAACCGAGTTACTGGGTAATACGATACCCTTGGCTAGACTGGTTGTCAGACTTTCGGGCTTTTGACTACCCGTAACGACTGTCAAAGATCCACGAATGACAGACACTAACATGCTTTCCGAGACACGGAGGGGTCTCGATATGTAAAAATGGTCACCCATCCACAGACCAACCGCGGCAAGCGTAGCTTAATCTGATCGATCGACCTGTGGGGCTGTTATTATTTCCGATCAATTAATAGGACTTTATTTGGGAGTTCCATCACTCGTTACTCGATGGCATTACTGACTTTAAGAAATTCAATACAGTAAAAACGTGTACAATTTTATTACCTGTAAAAAATCAAGTAAAGCTACTGTTTTTGTCTGTGTCTGTCTGTATACCTATTTCAAATGTGTGTAATAAAATTTCTAGAGCTACGAGAGAGTGCATGATGAACATTATTCATGCTTCTTATTTCAAATCGTCGACCTACAACTCTTATGGCACGTCTCTGACTTAT
Organism: Luperina testacea; assembly: GCA_927399505.1. Taxonomy (NCBI): domain Eukaryota; kingdom Metazoa; phylum Arthropoda; class Insecta; order Lepidoptera; family Noctuidae; genus Luperina; species Luperina testacea. Next base: position 5,476,663 of record OV656768.1, on the reverse strand, counting down.
GAACGTTTCATTATACTCACAAGCCAGTGTCGTTAATCGTTATCCTACTCCCACGCGAACGGAGTCGCGAGCGCAGAGTATCACATGTTATGTTTATCATTATAGGTCAAAGTTTATTACATCCGAAATTAAACACAATCATGACACATGCCTCAGTGTTTGGGCTACTTTACATCAGTGATCTTTTAAGCATTTAACCATGTGGCAAATAATAGTTTTATCTACACTCTTTACCGTCATTCAAGCAAAAGGTATACAGAACGTCTACGGGGACTGGATGATGGTTGCATTATATCCACCTTCCGCAAACGAACCAGTTTGCATACGGTTCTCGTTCGCTAAAAGCCCTGTAAGTGTCCAATGTATGTATGCCGATGGAAGAAAAGCAAATTCAGTGCAAGTTTCCATGATGACAGAAACTGGAGAATTATTGGAACGGTATTCGATGCCGATGATGGTAGTTGATACTCCTGCGGAAGTGATGCCGGCGTTGAACATTGGCTGCAAATGCGGGAAAGAAGAAGTCAATGATCATGCCGTTGCAAGGTTGGTGGACCACAACTACTTCGTTATGTATCACTATGTCCCGCCATCTACCGGAGCTACTAGTACTAACAAAGAACAGAACGCTGCGTACCTTTTTGCGAAGATAATTGTGTCGGAACCGAAATTATTTGACGTTATGACAAGCATCGAAGATCTGAGAGAAAGAGAAGGAGCTATAATGTGTGCGGTGGAAAATTATGGCGGGCCGAAGTGATGAAAATCTTGTGCTTACTTTGATATTTATGGATTTGATATGGTGATGGACTAGTTGGTAGTAAGGCCCGTGTTTTTGCTGCCATGAACATTTTATTGTGCTGATCATATTGTAAGTAATACGACTTGTGCGGAGTGACTTATTTTTGTTGACTATGCAAAAATACATGATTAATAATATGACGGATTTAACAGAAACGTTCGTTTTATTAATGATCCTTGATCTAATGGCAATTTATCATATGTAATGAGTAGAATTTGAATCTTACTGATTACCAATGACAGTGTTGCTATATGTCAAGTTTGCCAATTTTTGCGCAGTTAGTAGGTACAGTGCGGCCGACGAGAGAATGTGGTATTAATTCAGTCTCATAGAAGTGAATACCTACGTGTTCTGAGAATAATTGATCTTTATTAGCTACGAGAATTGTTGCACTGAGTACCGTCAGGAACGCATGCTCTCGACGTCCAGACGGTAAGAGTTGGATATTTGTATTAGTACCGAAAATCGAAGGTCGAAGGTATGAGTGGCGTCGCTTTGCTCGCTCTGCTCGTTCAGCCCTCAAGCGCAAGTGACGTTCCTGATCTCGTGTTCCAGTTTGCAGAGTATGACAACGGGAGTAATAACAGGCATTTGAGACATTTCGATTTATTCCGGTCTGATCTTCAGCTTTGGGAAGGCATCGCACCCGTGATTTTATTGGTAAATTACAGAAGTCCAAGAACAACGATAACTAGTTACTATTATGTGATCCGCCTGTATGTTTGCTGCCAAAGAAGAAAATAATGAAAAGAAATGGGTATTCACTATATTTTAATTCTTTTAATTATGAAATACTAGGTAGACAGCACCAAGCACGGGGGGAGGGGTGGTTAGTATTGCGGGTTCATGTTCGAAACCGTGAGCGCGTGGGACACCTACTTCTACCCTCGTAGAAGGACGTGTCTCAAGCACTGTTTTCGTTCCCGGAAAGAGAAAGAAAGTCTACAACGTCCACAGACGAGAGGCACACTATGCTCTCCGCACGCCATCAGGTACAGGTAGTTCATGAGAAACTTCACACAAATATTGGGTATAACTAAGACGTAGACTATAATAAACACTTCATAGAATAAACATTTTAATAACGAATACCTTTCACATTGTTACTTATTAATAACTTAAGGGTATAATTTGGATTGTTTATAAGATTCACTACAGCATAACAAAGCCCTTTTTCTTTCACGCAATTTTTCAATGCCTTCTATATCGCGGAGCAGTTTATCATATGGCACAACTGACTTTGCGAAGAGTTAGGTATAGTTCTGACCCTGCTTGGTACGAGTAGATCCTATGGTTCGATACAGAATAAAGTAGTTGTCGTCTACAAATCCGGCAACGCCACGGGTCATATATTATATATTCTTCGGCTCCACAATTTCAGCTGACGTTTAACGCAAGCTCACTTTAGCAGGATGGTGCATTCTCGCTTGCAACCCGCTTTATTTTACACAGGAATAAAGACCTAAAGTCTCATTTCTTCCATCATCACACGAACAAAGCACATCTTCCGGAGATTTTGCGAACGAGAAGCGATAACACATCCCGACGAATCTGACAGCTGGATAATCAGCTATTTTCTTCCATTATCCGTAGAAATTCTGCATGTCTGTTGCTAACGAGAATTTATATTAAAGCTAAAATTATGAATTTCCCGAGATAATAATAATATATTCTCAATGAGATATTTTTATACCGTCGTTGTAAAGTACTGTGGCGAAGACTTTGAAAAAATATAGCGACAGTGGTTATATTAGGACCTCAACCCTTGGCACGTACTATTAAACATAATTAGGTATTGCATTATTTTTATCTTGCTGTCTTTGTCTAAACAATAATATTTGGGTCTTTATAAATTAATTATTAATTGAATTGTATGTATAGCCTAATCAAAGTGCGGATACTTCCGTTTACAACCTTCCCTTTAGCAAAACATGTTTTTCTGTCTTCTTGTTCATGTTCTAAACACAAAGAGATTCCATGTTATCATCAGAAACATTTATTTTTCCAACTAGCACTTTTGTTACGTTTTGAAATTACTATTATAAATTTTACAAAAAATTATTTTTTGGGATGAAGTTGATCATATATTTCTCGGGTACACAACCGTGACCAGTTCCTGTCTTTTAGTTTATCAATCTGTGTAATTTCTTGCTCTAATTCTGAAGCACTTGGCAATTCGCGAGCCATTAAGAAAACTAGGGTGTCATTTGTATTCGTTTTCACATAACCCAATATATAGTTCTTGTTCACAATTTCAATAACACTTCGATCACTAGATGTATAATTTGCATAACTGCAAGATACGTTTACGAGAGGCAGATCACCCACATTGTCAACGACCAACACAGGTACTGATAGCACTACTGGTTTAATATTCACAATGCTAGGCTGGACGGGGCGTTCACGTTCTAGCAACCTAACTTTCATTAGTGTGCAATTTGATCCATCTGAACAGGAGCACTCAATGTTTCGTGGGTCTTCCGAAAAGGCAATAGCTCCACATGCAGGTTCAGTTATAACATCATTTGGGTACGCCAAAACAAACGAATAGTTTCCATATATGTCGTTTAGACATGCTCCTTGCACGATACTGAGAAATGCTGATAGAATGATTGCTTTCCACATTTTGAGCACTGTATTATTGTTAGAAACGAGCGATGTATCTCCTTGTCAACTTTGTACTAAGGATGATAAGGATGTAGTACATCTTGATGTACGTCTTGACGTGTGTGACAACTGAGTGACCACTTAACCTTTGCCACTGCTACATGCGATTCTTTCGGTATGGGCTGTTTAAAAATAGACTAGTTATCATAAGAAGAAAAGGAAATAGGACAATCCATACTAATATTATAAATTCGAAAGTAACTCTGCCTGTCTGTCTGTTTGTCTGTATATTACCTTTTCACACCTAAACCACTGAACGGATTTCGATCAAATTTGGCAGAGAGATAGATTGCATCCCGGGGAAGGACGTAGGATAGATTTTATTCCGATATTCCCACGGGATCGACACTTATAAGAAATAACGATATTTAACAAGGGACACAGTTATAAAATGATGTGGAAATAAAAAAGATTGTGAAATATATTTCACAATCTTTTTTAACTAACTACAAACCAAACAAACAAACAGTGCTCACATCTATAACCATGAATTCAGCATATGTGTATGATTCTAGACCTTAAAGCGAAGAAAATTTTCGTCAGTTATCATAAAATATATCAGCTGTTTCACAGAAAAGTCCAACACCTACGCGATCAAAATGTATGAAACAACAATTTTTTTTATAATCGACGAAATATTTCTACATCTAGAATCATCAGTGAATTCATACTGGTTACAGTTTGCGCACTGGTTATTTTTTTTCCTGTATTCTATTCGTTATTCAATTAATAATCGCAGAAGACAGTGTTGTAGCGATATTTTTACTTCGTTCAAAAGTTTTGAGAGGTAAAGCAGCCTACTTTTATTTTACTCAAGGAGAACACCGACTATAACGGGTTTATCGGCTATAACCGAAATATCCTGTATACTTTCTCAAGTAAAAACCCACATGCAAAAATAATATGGCGCAAATTGCAACGGGCTTCGTTGGACGAACGCCGAATTTCAAACAACTCGGCAATTTATTTTTCAATCGATCCCCCTCTGTTGCAAAACGCGGCGTTGCGGCCAAAAAGGTGAACGTTTCGGCTATTGATAGGACTTTTTTTATTTTTTCGCCCCCGCAGCTCTGGTTTCAATTTCGAGGTATTTCAGAAACTAAAAATTCGTGTGTGAACGTTATTAATTTAGTGCAGTTATCCAGTTTTTTTTAGTGCGCTCCAATGATCTCTATGAATGGGGATTAGATTGCGGAAGTCATAGCTATATTGTTTTGTTTGTGGGTAGTGTGAGCGTTAGTTGAATAAATTCATTTATAGTCGACCTCTTAATTATTTTATCTCCGTCAGCCGGTGTATTTTGTAAAAATTTCACCGTGACAACTTAGTGAAGTGAGCTTGATTGAAGTAAGTTGTTCGAAGTGAGTTGTCAGTCCACCTGATGCTCGGGATTGACACTATTGACAATTCACTTCACCTAAGTTGTCACTGTAATATTTTTACAGGATAGCTCGGCTGTTCGAATGTCACTTGCACGTCTATTCTATTTTTTCTCTAAAATCAAACTCAAAGCATTTATTTCAATTTAACCATTTACAGTCAATTTTGAATTGTCAAGAAGTCGGTCAGCCAGAAAATATGAAGCTAGTTGCCCAATCCAAAGCGTAGGTTATTGGTGCTGATATCGACATTTGTGCCAATGTCAAATGTGAAATGGAAAAGCAAATACTTGCACACCATAAAACGACAAATTCTATTCGTCTATGTGACAGTTAGATAGTTGCAACCTTGCCGTCTTTTAGTTTTTTTAATAAAACGAGTTATTTATAATTCTTCCGTTTCGCAGTATTCAGGTGAAAACATACAGATTTATGTTATCACAAAACCAGTAATCATCTCAATCTCGATGATCACGTCACGTCATGTCATGATGACGTCACCTTCATGTCACGAATAAGTAACGCAAAAAAATATAACACATAAAACATCATGCCTGTATGGCCCGAGGGGTTAGGCAGAGGTGTACAATGCGTGCCACGAAAGATGAGACTTGACCCCGCCTCCCCCGCTCTTTCCGCCGCCCCGATGACGTCCGGTCCCGTCCCGCACTCAGACCTCATACCGCTAAAGATACCTAAAATCATGTACTGCGCATGTCAAACCACGTGGTGTGTCAAGTCTCATCTTTCGTGGCACGCATTGTAAATTACACCCACATTTCACTTAAGTCCCATATAATAGGGGTCGAGACTATTGCTATCAACCGGACACTAATTCAGACTCCGGGCTACTTCTAAGATGGAAAAACCAATAACAATTTGCTCGAACCGAGAATCGAACTCAGGACCTCATGATCAGCAGTAGCGCCTGCAACCACTAGACCAACGATACAGTTGAGTCGATGATTTTATGAATACACTAGCTTCTACCCGCGACTTCGTCCGCGTGTAATTTCTTGTTACTCCGACCCACCCCTTCGCATCGCATCGCCTGCCCGTGCTATTACTTTGTTTTTGCTTAGCGTTCTTTCTGACTATTTTTCTTTTTGCTCGGCTCCTAAAGGTCATAGCGTGATGTTAAATAGCATATAGCCTTCCTCAAGAATTGGGCTATCAAATGCAAAAAGAATTTTTCTAATCCGACTGGTAGTTCCAGAGATTAGCGCGTTCAACCAAACAAACAAATCCTTCAGCTTTATAATATTAGTATAGATTAAATGCTTGCTTATTGTTAAAATATTTTTGCCTTTGAAGAAAGGCGAAAGGGGGAAGTGGGGCATGGGGTTGAACCCTATTTACTTAGATATGCAAAAACGTATGTAAATCGACGTGTTGACTGTTAGAATTTATATAATCTTGTTTTCTAAATTCACGTTGTGTTAGGTAACCTAATGATTGCGCATTAATTAATTAGATATAGTCTAACAAATTAATTAAAAATTATGTTTTAATTTACATAATATTATGTAGATATTTGAAGTACAATGTTGTATTTTACTATTAAATATCCAGTGCCAGTCACAAGAAGCTATAAATTTTGTAAATAAAGAACTTCTACTAAGTTACGTAGCGACAATTCAATCAACAACAAATATATGTGCAATACGAAATTAACGAGCAAATTCACTAGTTCGGGTTATATTTTAGCGATATAAAGCGCTGTCGTCTAATGTTTTGTGGTACTGGAATGGACTCGTGGAACGTAAACATTTGGGCCGCCATTTTGAAGTAAGTTCACGCTGACGCTGTCAATGCTGTCATTCGAATTTCGAATGCATCTCAGTTTGTGTTGTTTTTGCGGATAAGGTTATATTGGTTGTTTCTGTTGATTTTGTTATTTTCTAATCAGTTGAAAATTGTTGTTTTTGTTAATGTATTTATGTTATTTTTTACTTCTTATAATGGATCCAGGACCCAGTATGTACAAGTAAATAAGTTCGCTACGAAAAAAACGTCATAAAGTATGCACTTAGTTGACTGAAAAGGAGAGTAATGGTTTTTCGAGTGTATATATTTTGTTATTTGTACATTTGTATAATATGTTTTAACAAATAATGAGCGTAACGACTAATGACAAAAACGTGGTTGTTAACGTATATAAGTATCTACGTGAAAGAAACTTGGGCGTCTGATATATCCATACAAAACAGAAGTAACTAAAAAAACAGCAAATATTCTTGGAATTGGCATAACCTCTGCGTATAATATATTAAGAGAATACAAATCCGATGAGGCGATAAAGAGTTAAAACAAAAGTTTCACCTAAGTATCATGAAAAGGTTGATGACTTTGATAAAAGTGTGATTAGGAAAAAAGATCACAGTTTATTTTTAAGCGGTGTATTGCCTACAATACCAACAGTTCTTCAGGCAGCCAATGATGATTTTGAATTACCAAATTTTAGCGAAACGACCCTCAGGCAGCTAATGAAGCATTTGCACTTTAAATATTTAAAACGACAGAGAATTACTGTTTTAGTATATTATATTGATTCGATTGAGTTAATGACTGTATTATTTTCATTAATTACTTATGGGAAATAACCTTTCGCAATTATACTAGTTTTTATATATCTTAGGTGATGATCTACCTGCAAATTTTTATTTTTTATACTTTTTTGTTCTTTTTTTGTGTGACAATATTTGGCAGTGTGTATATTGTGTTCCACAGTACTTTTATACCAGACAAGCTCTAGACGTGAAGACCTGTAATTGGCTGTCAGATTATCATACTGTTATTTATCACCATTGTATTTAGCTGTAAGTCTTCCAAAGTCCTTAAATAAATAAATAAATAGGACATACTGTTAACAAAATTTGGGTAGACAAGGAAATTAAAAGCAAAAAGCAGGCTTTCTTAGAGACTTAGTATTGGTGCCCGCAACCCAACATCAAAAGGTAGACGATTAATCATCACACACATAGGAAGTGAAAATGGTTTTGTAGATGGAGGCGAAAATATATTTGAATCTAAGAAGACAGGATATGGGCCCATTAGGGCCGAAGCCTGCCGGATCAGCGGAATTGTCCGAAAGGGTTACCGCTGTCCCGGATCATAAAGGGCTAAGGAAGGAACACGGGTAGATTTTAGTCAGTAAGTCTGACACTCCCTTCCGCTTCACCCAAAGCGGGATTATTTCCCATCTTGAAAAAAAAAAAGAAGACAGGATATTACTATGAGTCAATGCACACTACACTTTTCAAACAATGGTTTGAAACGGTGCTACCTAAACTTGGAGAAAATGCTGTGGTAGTAGACAATGCACCATAATATTCAAGGCGTCTTGAAAAGACTTCTACTACTGCCTAGAAAAAAGCATATACAAAACTGGCATATAACTAAGAATATATATTTTGATCAAAATGAAATTATTACTGAATTCCTACAAAATGTTGAAACCATCACACTAATATTATAAAGGCGAAAGTTTGTGAGTGTCTTTGTATGTTTATTACTTTTCACGCACAAACTACTGAACAGATTTAGATGAAATTTGGCACACAGATAGTTTATAATCAGGATTAACACATAGGATATTTTTTATCCCAATATTCCCATAAGATGGGGGCGCTGCTAGTTAAAGATAATTTTAAAAGTTGGATGAGCTCGCAAAAAATATAAGGTTGAAGTCTTAAGTCTTCCACTTTATTATTGCGAGCTTAACCCCATTGAGCTTGTTTGGGCCGATGTTAAGGCATATTATGTTGTTCGCAACAACACAAATTTTAAATTTGAGGAGGTGAATTTGTTGCTCCAACAAAGACTGCAGCAGATTACTGTTGAAAGGTGGAAGCGTTGTGTGTAGTACGTCATCAAGGAAGAAAATAAGTTGTATTACAACATTGGTATTGAATATATGAATTGATTCATGAATTTTAGCACGGTTGACAGTTTTGTTATCCATGTGACTGATTCTGAAACAGAATACTCGGAATCGCCTGACGACAGTAATTAGATCTGTGTAAACATAATTATATCCCTGTATAAAAATCATTACAAACCTGTCTTTTTTATTTGATCCAAAAGTTGCGAACCCCTGAATGTGTTTACAAAATTTATAGCTTCTCGTAACGGGGACTTTTTTTAATAGCACGATTAGCACGAGTATAAATTGAGTCTTGACAGTTGACAGTTCAGTCTCGCTCGAGAAGTCGGATATGCAACTCGTGTGTAACAAAATGTATTACGTATTTGTTTTTTTGTGTGTCGCCGTATCTATCGGCACAGTGCAAAGTGCAGTAGGCAGACTTTTACCAGTTGAAAAACCTCAGGAAATGAGTATGTTTTATTTTTTAAATTATTATTAAAGTCTAAGCTTGTTAGTAAGATTGGGAAGAGTCTGTCTGCACTTCATTATTTCTGCACACGAATAAATATACATCAATAAGTTTGGTATTTTGGTCACCATTAAGGTCGCTGGCACAATTTGTTTTTGCAACTGCTATCTAAAACAGTAACCAGAGCCGAGTCCCCAGTCTGTCGTACTCTAAGGCTGGTTTTCCACCAAAGATGAGCGAGGATGCGTAGCGAGGAATGTGTAAAACTAACCAATACCAACGCTAACTTAGTTCAAGCCATTAAAATGAAGCGATGTTATTGGCTGGTTTCACACACATCCCTCGCTTCGCATCCTCGCTCATCTCTAGTGGAAACGCAGCCTAAAGGTGCTAAATGCTCTGAAATGCTCTTCTGACTGCCAACCCTGAATGTGACGTGTTTGCGGATGCATGGAGTAAAATTATGCGTATATGTCTGGTGTTCTGTGAGAGAAAGTATGCAAGGGAGTCCACTGTTCCATGTTAGTTCAGCTTTGATACACCACATTATAATTTAAAATTGTAGTGATTCAAATGAACTGCTATAACGTTTTTATTGACAAATTTAACAACCTTTGACATAAGTCAAGTACCTAATTGATTATTTTTTTATGATATAAATCATAAAAAATAATCAAGTACTTAACCCCTTAGGACTTAGGAGTATCTGATTATTTTTTTATTTTAAATCATAATGTGGCATCAAACCTGAAGTGAGGGAGAGTAATCAATCAATTCGTCTTACATACTTACTGCCAATTTAGGACGACATGCAGAAATAAATTATATTTTTGTTCTGCAAGCCCACAATAATGAGAAAGGTACAATCAGTAGCAAAAGTGTTAGTGTGGAATTAATAAAAATACGCCGTACAAACTACGTAGGATTAAATTATACGGTCCGTCAGCCAGGCACACCGTTAGCACTCGATGACTTGACACACTCGGTTATCTCTTCTAATTGAATAGATTTGGGTTAATAACAACGCTGAACATCGTCGCAGTCTTTACTAGACTTGATCTACAATCGTTCATAATAACAAACAATGTCGATGCATATTTTCATCAGTCTAGCTGTCTTAAACGTGAATGTTTTATATTATTTACTGTTCGTGCGTGACGCGCTCGCGCCTCAGGCTATATAATGACTTAGTAGTCTAGTGAAAAAATGAAAAAAAAACAACATTGAGATTCTGACTGGGTTTGTGTTTTGCTATTTTATTTTAAATCCCCACAAATTGTTAATGTTTTGACAACTAAAATACTAGCTTTGACGTTATATAAAACGATCAATAGAATTAGCATTTAACATATTTTTAAAATCTCGATTATGATTGTAAATGTTTGCTTGGTCAATCCCTAGCATCAGTGGGAAAACACTGACAGCTCACTCCACGCAGGGTTTCACAGAAGAGTGAGATTTTTACAGAATCGACATGCAGGGACTAAATTTGATTTGAATTTGGAATGTGGATATTCTTAGTAAAAGTTCCAATAACCAAAGAGATCAATCACGAACATTGTATGAACAAGTAACAGGCTGTATGATAAACAAAACGCACGCGACCCAAATAAAAAAAAGGTTTGTAAAAAAAATTAAAAATGCGCGAAAAGCATTCTGCCTTCGTTCGTAATATTGTTTACTCAAAATTGTATTAACTAAATAAACGTACTATTCTTATTCATAAGTTGCACTTACAAATTTTTTGATAGAGGGTGATAAAAAGTAGAGTGTCCATCTCGGGAGCGACACGGTACTTTAGAACCCCTCGCTGCGTTCGGGATTCTACACTTAGAATTCTTGGCTCCGAAAGAAACACTCTTGCCTTCAAAATAGTTCTTTGCTCTCTTGGCAAACAATCTACTATTATTTTGATTTTCTGCAAGTCGTCCTAAATGGGCCGTAGGCATGTAGAATGAATTGATGAATTACTCGGGAAAATGTCAACTAACTTTTGGCCACTGTATAACATGATTATTGTCAACGTAATAATTGTCTCTACGATAAATAATGTAGGTAATTGATGCTTTCCCTAAATCTATAAATAAATAAATGTTCAATTTTATATAAATTTTTCTACCTACTTTACATGGAGTTACTTTACTTTTTTTATGGAGGGGTCCGTGGCTAAATAATAACAGCCGCACAGGTCGATCAATCAGGTTAAGCTACGCTTGCCGCGGTTGTCTATGGATGGGTGACCATCTTTACATACCGAGACCCCTCCGTGCCTCGGAAAGCACGTTAAACCGTTGGTCCCGGCTGTCAGTCGTGGATCTTTGACAGTCGTTACGGGAAGTCAGAAGCCCGAAAGTCTGACAACCAGTCTTACCTAGGGGTATTGTATTACCCAGTAACTGGGTTGTGGAGGTCAGATAGGCAGTCGCTCCATGTAAAATACTGGTATTCAGCTGCATCCGGTATGACTGGAAGCCGACCCCAACATAGTTGGGAAAAGGCTAGGCAGATGATGACGCAGATGATGATTTTCTACCTACTATTTAATTATTATAATAAGCCTGTTGTGTCCCAGATCAAAGGCCTCAATTTTGTCTTTTGCCCCTACACTGTTGTTGTTAATCGTGCTATATTTTTATCAACTAAAAGGTTAAAGGTTATCATCCAATGACCACAACATCTGGCCCCAACCTGATAATTCTTAGTGCAAACTTGACACGAGGCTATGTCGCTCGTTTCTAACGAGTAAGTTATCAAATCACTTTTCAGTGTTCAAAATGTGGAAAGTAATAATCTTATCAGCGTTACTGAGTGTCCTACAAGGAGCTAATATTAACGAAATCTATGGAAATTACACAGCGGTCATGGTGTATCCAAATAGTTTAGCAGTACCTCTGTGCATGAGGATTGCCTTGTCTGAAGATCTACGTAACATTCAGTGTTCTTGTTCTGACGGAAATAATAGTACACGTCTTATGATAATGAGGATCGTAGAACGTATAGCCCCGTTCCGAAAGATAAGTGATCCACACCCGTTAGCAGAGCCCGTGCGAGTCGTTGATAATGAAATTGATGTGCTGTCCCTCACGAACGTCACTTGCAATTGTGCTGAAAACGACTATCATATTCGATTTGTTGTTAAAAATGTGAACGAAAACTATATGCTCTCATACGTGGTAAATGAACTTGGTGCAAAATTTGTGGAAAGGGATTTTTTGTGGGCACGGAGTTTGCCGAGTTCTGCCGAATTGCAGGCCGATATCACACTCATCGATGAACTAAAACATAGGAACGGTTCAAGAATGTGTACCCGGGAAATATATGAGGAGATCCGTCCAAAAAATTAATTGTATTTTTTGTAATATAAACTTTTTTTGTTCATGCGAGTTTTTTTTTTTAAATTAGGGTATCAACTTATTTATTGCACATGTACCTACACAGAGGTACAGGCTATGACTAATGACTAGGCTTTAATTTATGAGTAATGACCCTGTTAGGGTGCAGCAAATAGTAACATTGAACTTCTAGCTAGGTTAGTTAAATATCACAAAATAATTATATTTTATATGTATTATGAACTTTTATTGCTATTCAGACACATAAATCTATTTTGTGTTCCAATGATGGCAGGCAGAAACCTTATAAACAATCTTCTTCTGTCAGTCCTTGTCCGATTTTGGTTTTAAACATTTTAGCGCTGACCCTAGTCGGGGCTAAAATGTCACTCACGTTTTCATTCATTCCCTTATAGCTTCTCCCACCTTCTGATTGCCTTTCGAAAGGTGATTTTTGTTTTTTGAGTGGCCTACAGATGTTCATTGTTTATAGTAGCGGCATCTATAACACCACATGCGAACTGCGCATCACACTGACGTCACGCAAAATCAAATCATTTAAATGTCGCAGTCCGATTGTATGATTCGGAATTATACACACGGCGCCGCGCGCCGGCTGTTTGTATACTGTTGCCTTTCTGTATAATGCCTAAGGCAATTTGATGACGCGTCTGATCGCATCCATTATTTGAAAGAAAGAAAAAGTATTTATTGCGACTCGTACAGGAAGATCACAAACTAAACTAAATACAGCAAAATAAAAAACCAAGTTATTATAAAAAAAAGTAACAAAAGGAAAATTAAACAGAAAGTATACGAGGCCAAAAGGCTCCTATCTTCAAGTCGTCCGAACTCCGTTTAAATACTTATTTCTTCAAGTCATATTTTAAGCCTTCTTCAAACAGGCGCGACACGCGATAAAATCGCGCGCGACACAAAGGCACCGCAGTGCCTTTTTGTCGCGCGCGATTCGCGTCGCGCGTCGCGCCTGTTTGTAGGAGCCTTTAGGGTAAACATGATTAATAACAAGCTCGGCAGTAAAAACTGAGCAGTAAACCAAATAAAAACGAGTTTTATGTTAATAACAAATACTTAAATGGATAATTAAATAAATATTAAGCAGTACAACGGCTTAACGGATAGTTATGTGTGGGCGGTTAACAAATCAGGATTAGTCGGTAAAAAATCCAACTTGTAAGTAGCGCTCGGCGGCCTCTCAACGGCAGGCACATATTGACTTCTACTTTAGGTTTTATTCAAACTATAATGCTATTGTTTTAGGGCTGATTTTTCTAACGCCAGATAACTTTTATTCGAGGAATAAAATTGACGTTTGACAGTTTTTGTATGAAATAACTGTCAAAATTTCAAAATTATTCTTTAGTTATTAGATGATTGAAAAAAAATCAGCCCTTAATATAATAAATATTGGACGCCAACGTCTCCCTCGGAACATGGACTACACACAACACAGTTCTAATATAAGGGCCTAAATCTATTCAAATTTATGTTTCAAATAATAGTTAAACAAATATCAACTTTATTTCAATAGCAATAAAGTTGATTTCAGAGTGACCAGCACTATTAAAAAGATATAAAAATGTTTGAAGTTGTAGCGTAAACTGAACTTTATTGAGTAGGATTTAAAGTTATTTTTCCATAAACACATATTTGTTTACATTTTTGGAAAATCGCGAGTGCAGATTAAATAGCTACTTATTTCATTTTTCAGTGCATCTTGAAGGTTGTTATATACCAGACCTGGACAGAGTTTTGCCATATAATAAGCCATTTTCACCTCAAGACGGGAAAAGTTGTCTCCAATACTTTTGTCTGAAGGATAATATAACTACTTTACTCACGTAAGTACTTATTTTTTTACAATTTAAATGTTTGTAAACACACCCACGATACAGGAGTAATTCCTAGTGTGGGTTGCCCCACACTAGGAATTACTAGTGTGGGTTTCCCCACACTAGGAATTACTCCTGTATCGTGGGTGCGTTTACAAACATTTAAATAAAAAAAAACTTATAAATTAAGATGAGAAGCTTGTGGATATGTAATAATAACCGCACGGTTCGATCGATCAGGTTCAGCTACGCTTCCTACGGTTGGTCAGTGGATGGGTGACTATCTTTATATACCAAAACTCCTCCGTGCCTCGGAAAGCCCGTTAAGCCGTTGGTCCCGGCTGTCATTTATGGCTACTGTCCACGAATGACACCCGGGACCAACGGCTACGCTTACGGGTCGTCAGAAGCCCGAAAGTCTGACAACTGGCAGTACCAAGGGGTATCGTATTACCCAATAACTGGATTGTGGAGGTCAAATAGGCTCGCTCCATGCAAAATTCTGGTATTCAGCTGCATTCGGTTAGACTGGAAGCCGACCCCAACATAGTTGTCAAAAGGCTAGGCAGATGATGATTTTTATATATATTATCTCGTATTGATTTATGATGTACAGTTCGTGCCACGTAAGAAGAGACTTGACCCCGCCTCCCCGCCTCTTTCCGCCGCCCCGATGACGCCCGGTCCCCGTCCCGCACCGGGCGTCATCGGGGCGGCGGAAAGAGGCGGGGGTGGCGGGGTCAAGTCTCTTCTTACGTGGCACGAACTGTACTAGCTGCGTCCCGCGGTTTCACCCGCATAAGTATCGATTCCGTGGGAATATCGGCATAAAAAATATCCTATGTGTTACTCTGATTAATAAGCTATATTACTGTAAAGTTTCATCTAAATCCGTTTAGTAGTTTTTGCGCGAAAGATTAACAAACATCTATCCATCCATCCTAACAAACTTTCGCGTTTATAATATTAGTAGGATACTTCGCCTACATTTAAATAATAAATGAAATGTTTTTTTTTTGGCTAGCAGAAAGATGTTGATGTGAATCGGTACAATATAATTTAATAATATAAAATAATAATACATTATTTTTTGCACAATTTATTAGTTTATTGAGTGTTTATCATAAAAATAATAATAAATTGCCTCAATAAAATAATTAATATTTATGAATGAATGTAAATGGATCGCATAATATTATGTCAATATAATGAGTTAGATATTACCATAAATCAGCATACAGTGGCAAACTGGTTGATGATCATGATCTCATACTTCTGAAGAAGCAAAAGAATAATTAGACTGGGAATAGGCCTCTCTTTTCTTGTACCAATCTCCACGGTCCTATGCCAGCCTCATTGAGGTCCTACTCGCGATAGCATTGTATACAAACACTAGCTTCTGCCCGCGACTTCGTCCACGTGAAATTATCCCCCCATTCACCCTCAGGGTGGAATTTCGAAAAACCCTTTCTTATTGGATACCTACTCTTCACAAAGAACACACTCTCCAAATTTCATGTCTCTAGGACCACCGGTTTACGCTGTGCGTTGATATATCAGTCAGTCAGGGCTTTGAATTTTATTTAAATAGATAGATAGATTTATTCTACACGTGTTTTTCATAAAGAAGTTAAAATGGTATATTTTTAATTTAAACAGTAATTTCTAGACATTTTGTACTCAACTGAATCTAAAGCTCAGACAGCTATACCCCCCGAGCACATTAAAAACTACCTATTCATTTAATCCATTTTTTTAATTCTTCGTATGAAGGTGGGAGCAGCCGGTCGATTCTGTAAAAATCTCACCGTGAAAACTTAGGTGAAGTGAGTTTGTTTTTGCTAGGAATTGACACTATTGACAGCTCACTCCACGCTCACTTCACCTAAGTTTTTACGGTGAGATGGTTACAGAATCGCACTGCTGGTGTAACAGCATTTTTACTAACACTTATCTACTTGTTTTCAGTTGTGGTGCCATTGCCGTTGGTGAAGGCTGTGCCATAGTTCCTGGCGACAAATTACTTCCCTACCCAGACTGCTGTGACCGTGGAACGTGTAATGAAATCAACCATAAGTCACTTGTTTGATAAAAAAAGAAGGCCATCTCGTGACGATTCAATTATAAGTACTACTATTTTTATGTGCATTTTATTTTACTAAGGGCTGATTTTTCAATCGACCGATATGTTTTATCAGTGGAATAAAATTGACGTCTGACAGTTTTTGTACGAAAGAACTGTCAGAAATTCAAAATTATTCATCCGATTACGTTATCTGGCGTTAGAAAAATCAGCTATAACTCGAACATTATTGTAGCGAAACTACCTATCTGTGTGCCCAGCCGTATCCCATTTCTTTGGGGCGTCGCGACGCCCCAATGAAATGGGATACGGCTGGACACGGAGCCGACGCGGCTTTGCTCATCATTATTAAGCAGAAGCGTAGTGCAGAGATTTGTAACCAAGTAGCTCAAAAAATAGAACCTATCCTAGCTAAAGAGCGTTTACGACGTACGTCATTTCATACAAACTTTCAAGCCCTTGTTTTTCAACATGAAGGAATTGATTTTAATTAAACTTCATACGCTTATGCAGGATACAAAGGTCTAAAAAATTACTTAAGAACATTTTCAAAATAGTTTATTTAAAAAAAGATAACTGGAAATCTCTATTTTTATGGAAAATTTAAAATCGGTCTAATTTGGCTGTAACGTAACTTTTTAGACCGTATCCTGCTTATGCGTATGAAGTTTCATTAAAATCGGTTCATTCAATTCGAAAAACAAGGGCTTGAAAGTTTGTATGAAATGCCGTACCTACATCGTAAATGCTCCTTATCAGAGAAGGTACGAGCTATGGGATGATGTCATGATACCTCTCGTAGGCAGATGCCGCTGTGTGTAGTAGCAGTAGTTCTAGAATCTATGCTTGTGTGGGTAACTACTCTATGTCCACCACATACGGAGTAACTACCTACAGTGCCAGTCTTAGATTTAATTTGAATAATTATTTTTAGTAAAGCACAGATTCGTGCAAAATCAACGAGAACCTACTTCCGACAAATTGCAGTTTAGCAAATGTTATGATTGTAAAGAAAAACTCTGCAATATTATGGATTAAATAAATAAATCATTAAAAATGAAGACGCTACCTTGATAGCTTTCTTATGAGACTAACAGTGCCTTAGTGGTGTTAGTTCTGTGGGAAGAACCTGACTACGAAATGCGTACTAGGTTAAAAACCTAGCCTCGTGTCACGCAGTCATCAAAGATAATGCTCAATATTTTTTTAGGCATTGTTATGTTAATATACACAGTTTCCTGGCTGTGTTGATATTCTACGTAGGTAGTTACTTACTTGATATGTGTCTTTTATTTCTTAGTCCTACATTAATTCGATAAGCATTTTAATTTATTATGGATGACTTCTAATCTTTTCAATTTATTGTATAGGTACCACTATGTTACTAATAGCTCGTTGGTTTTGTCTATTAGCGCCATCTATGTTATTTATGCGTAAACTTGATAGTTTGGAGTGACTTGTGCAGATGTCGTTACAATACTCATTTGATTAGAACTAAGTTTGGCTTCCAGATGAGTTATGAAACACTGTAGCATTGCTTTCTGAACTTGTGTAAAAAAATGGAGCCTGGAGGTGTGATTTTGATACAGAAGTGATTTTGTTAATCAGCAGCAGCATCCATCGGTACTGTACCGAAGGCGTGGACCAAACAAATATAACGTAGCATTAGAGTAACGATCTTTAGGGTTCTTTAACCAACGGGCGCCAACAGGACCACATCATCTGCAATACCAGAGGCATCGCAGATGCATTGCTATCACAGAGACAAACCCTAACTGAAATGTCACTTGTGCCTGTAATTACACCTGCCGCGGTACGCATTACCTACCTTCAATCCGAATCACAGCAACACTGCTTGGTAACAGAAATAGGTACCTATCGATGTAATTCTCTGAACGTCCTTCATCCATCTAGTACCTAGTTGAAATAATGTGTAACTGTGAACTGACTAAATCAAAAAAAAAATCTCTCATTGTGTACCTCGTTACCATTCATACTAATATTATAAATGCGAACACTTTCAACGTAGCAGTCATCTCGTTACCACACACCGTAAAGGAAACAATAAAAGGATTCTCCTTGGTAACGTCCAATAAACTCGCTAACTACCAGACGGTATTTTATGAATATTGCGAAGCCCACCACCAGTGGCCTCTTCCTTTTTACCCAAATTATGCTATTCGTTTTAATGCGTGCTCTTACTGCCAATCTTTGCGCTGGCATTTTTTACATTTTCTTATCTAGATAGAAGATAGAATTCATGTAAATTACAGCGTATCGGCAAGTGTAGTGTGGGACGCCCCCCAGCTAGATGGACGACCTAAAGAAGGTGGCTGGGGAAGACTGGATGCGGATGGTGGAGGACAGGGCGTTGTGGCGCAGTCTGGGGGAAGCCTATGTCCAGCTGTGGACTGCGATGACTGAGTCAATTTGAGAGGAAGGTATCTGATGGTAGAATGAACATGTAAAGTAGCCTTAAAACTCACAAATCAATCGTTCTCTGTTGCTTTTCAACAACACGCCTTTCATGAGAACCAAGACATAAAGACAATAGTAATAGTAATTTATTTCCAAAACTTTAGTAGGCATTACTTAAATGAGGTCTCGACCCCTGAACTAGGACATCCTGTATGACAGGGGTCGAGGTTTCAAGGCTTATGGCGGATACAGACATTGGGAGACATACGCATTGCGCTCATCGCATGATTCGCCATGTGTGGACGTTCATATTCGTGGTGAGGCTTGACATATTCCGTCTTTATGTCTTTACCAGTCACTGTGACGTTGGTATCTATCGCCTCAAGGCACCTCCGACAATAACGTGTCATTTTTAGAGGACGTCACGTGACAGTGATGGATGGCTGCCTTTTCTGTGTTGCAGTGCGTTTTCCTCGATTTGTCATATTAAGGTGGATATTTACTTATCAACAGAATGCCCAAGGGAACAAAGTGATTGATTCTTAAAAAACTGTCTTAGTGGCATTTATTTTAGATTGAAAATGCCTTTTACTTACTATCCTTGGTTAAAAAATTAAGTAAAAGACATCATCTGCCTAGCCTTTCCCCAACTATGTTGGGGTCGGCTTCCAGTCTAACCGGATGCAGCTGAATACCAGTATTTTAGATGGAGCGACTGCCTATCTGACCTCCACAACCCAGTTACTGGATAATACGATACCCTTTGGTAAGGCTGGTTGTCAGACTTTCGGGCTTCTGACTACCCGTTACGACTGTCAAAGATCCACGAATGACAACCAGGACCAACGGCTTAATGTGCTTTCCGAGGCACGGAGGGGTCGCGGTATGTAAAGATGGTCACCCATCCACAGACCAACCGCGGCAAGCGTAGCTTAAGCTGATCGATCGACCTGTGCGGCTGTTATTATTTAACCATGGGCCCGCAATTAAGTAAAAGACATAATTAACACAATGTTTCGTGATGCAAGTATAGCCATTTGAATAAGCAATGGGTCATGTATGAAAATATTAAATTGTCTCGATTTTTTTTCTGCACTTATGAATAAGCTAATACTATCTACAAAAAAAGTATCAGATATTTTATCTGATTAGTATTTCCAGAGAAATAAATTAAATTCTGTTAGAGGCGGCCATCGACAGTAACCCACGGATTTTTATTCAATTTCCTTAGCCTACTCAATTAAAAAGTAAAAACTGTAGATAATCATAACTTGTCAATTTGTCATAACATAACCTCACTTTTCACCTCTTGCTTTGTGTTTGTTTGCGATTTTATGGATAATATATCTTTACGACGACCCTCACGCTTTGAATACTGGATTAGATTTCGACTGCCTTCGCGACGACCCCCACGCTTTGGACACTGGATTAGATTTTGAGAGACCTTTGTTATGATGGATGAATGTCAGACGGTACAGATTATCTACAGTTTTTACTTTTTAATTGAGTAGGCTAAGGAAATTGAATAAAAATCCGTGGGTTACTGTCGATGGCCGCCTCTAACAGAATTTAATTTATTTCTCTGGAAATACTAATCAGATAAATCTGATACTTTTTTTGTAGATAGTATTAGCTTATTCATAAGTGCAGAAAAAAAATCGAGACAATTTAATATTTTCATACATGACCCATTAGCGGGGCCGACTCGTTGGTCAGTGATCATGGGAATTTGATTCCCAGATTGAGTTAAGTGCTATTGAGGTTTTCTGTCAAAAAATTACAGCAGAAGACGGGGTTTTGGCTATTCAACCAGCAATACGTGGGAATACATACCTACCTACATATAATACAACTCCTTTAAAACCTACGGAACAAAACGGCTGATTCAACGTAGTAGGTACCTACTATAACATAATATTTTATATCTCGTCACAATTCATAAAACTATCAGATTTTTAGATTCCTTTTAATAGAATAAGAACATAATCCGAATCCGAACACAGCTTCAGAAAACCAAGACTTTAAAAAAGATTTAAATGAATAAATAGTTGCAGAATACAACTGCACCCAGCGGAGGAGCGAAAAAAAGAGATGCAAGATAACAATGATTTAATGAACGCGAAAAAGTTTAAGCATCCCAGTTTAAATGCCACCCGTGAGTGTACTGAGAGGACTTTGTTCGCGCTTTTTGTTCGTCTTTAAATGTTCGGGCGCAGTGAGAGCGATCAGCGGTTTTAATTAGATAATGGAGTAATCTTGAATAACGTATTAGTACCAAAAGCAGTTCTCTATCGGACTTAAAGGGGAAACGCTCAAACTAGTTGAAGATAGAAATGAGAAATTCTGAATAATATTACCTAAGGCTGTTTTCACCAAAGTCTGATATATAATAAATCCGTGGAATAAAATTGATGTCTGATTCTAGTATTGAAAACTGTCAAAAAATCAAAATTTATTTTCTGGAGAAGACATTCTAGGTATAAAAGTTTGGTGAAATTCACCTTTAGTGAGATGTAGGAATACAATCAACCAATAAGACGATGCAATTGAAAGGAATGTTTCATACGCCTAAATGAAAAGTATCTATATCAGATTAAAATACAAATCATCATCATTTTCCTCTCTTATCCCATGTTAATCGGGGTCGGCGCAATATGTTTTCTTTTCCATTCTCCCCTGTCAACCGTCACGCTATCATTTACTCTCTTCTCTTTCATATCATTCCTCACACAATCTATCCATCTTTTGTGTGGCCTGCCTCTCCCTCTCCATCCATCAACTTTTATATGCATCACTCTTTTAGTTATATGCGTTTCCTCCCTCTTCATCACAAGCCCATACCAATTGCTTCATGTAAATATTATACATTAAATTTAAGGAGATAATATCGATTTGACATTTCGCAAATTGTGACAGGTTTTCTGAAGTTCTTGTCCCAAATATGAATGCTAAAATAATGAATTCAAAAGATTTTACTTCACTCCTTTTTCAACCAGCCCAGAATATATAGTATTTTTAGTATATAGACACTCTTACGTCTAATCCATTTCCCGTACGTTCATTCATAACTGATGCTCTTCATAGGCCCTTAATATCCAACGTGACGAGACCATAAAAGAAAGGTCAGTACATAAAGTTTTTATCTACTCCAGTCGTAAAAAGCGATTGAGAGACATGATCGTAAGCAACAGGCTTCCGACCTTTGGTGGAGCATCACACACTGCATGTAATAAGACAGAGAACTTAGAACCAAGTTCACCAATGACTCTGAACGATATCAGCACATCTGCTGAGCTGTCAAGTGTCAATATTTCATTACTAAGATGACAGTGACAGCTCTTGAATGCGGTTTAGATGTGCTGATTACATTCAGTTTTATTGGTGAAATTCACCCATGGCTGCGTCCACATTTGTGTCATTTCAACGGACAATACACTGAACAAAACGACGGTACTAGTCACGCTATTATAAACGGTCTAACGGGGTGTTCAAGTTTGTATATGAATGAAGTTCCTTAACTTCTTTCTGATTTTTTGTTAGATTATTTTACAATAATCTGACAAAAAATCAGAATGATTGTATGTATATTAGTATGGTTTTTATTGTAAAAAGAAAGTTTTTAGAGGTATCTTCATAATTTTTTTATATCGTATCAAATTAGTTGTATTATGTTTTCGACACACTTTATACCTAGCATATATCCTGAAGAATATCATAAATTTTTCTGATTTTGTTTACTGTAGTCGATCATTTACTGGAATAGCTGAAACCAGATGAAACATACAAAAGCTTTATCATCCGTTATACTAGCTTTCCTAAAAGCCTAAACCGCACCACTCTCAATGATTCAAAAAAATATTTTCTATTCAATATTGTGATCGCCAACAGCGAAACCAAACTCCATTTATTTGTACTGTGCGAACGCAACGTAACAAAATGTATTTTTCTCGTATAAATACAGGCTTACGTGGAAATAAAAATACCTAAATAAAATTATTCGGATCAAAGGCTCGGTGGTTTACTGAAAAAGTTTATAGTTTTAGCCTTTTTTGTGAGTAAGAGTTTTTAGTGAAGGCTGCGTCGTTTTAGTAATATGAAAACCTATGTAATTGCCATACAGTGTGGCAATGCCGCCAGTCTCTTCGGTACATTATCAGTCGGCAGAGATTGCGTATGAATTTTTGAAGTGAAAACTTCTTTAGCGGCGCTGTGTACTTTTTTTGGAATGGGTAAAAACTTCTAAACTCGCGTCAGGTCACGTGACCCTGATCGAAAATTCGTAAGACGTAAGACGTAAAACGTAAGACGCGCGTTGTTGAGGACAGCGCCATCTATGCACATCGGGAAGAACTACGAGGGCCTCGCGTACTAACTACGTAGTTCATCCAACAACGACGAGATGGCGCTGAACCACGGCGACGACGACGACGACGAGCTCCATGCGAGCGGTCATCATACCTGATTTGCAAAAAACCCTATAAAATAAGGAACACACCTTAACACGCGTGTTTTGTTTATAAGACGATTCACAAAATACACTCGTAATTGTTCAAGTTTTCACTTCTGTCGGCACTACCGGAGTGCCAGTGTTTTTTTTGCTAATAGGAAGTTTTAGTTATGTTTATAGTTATTTGTATCAATTAATTAGGCATAAGTTGTTATTTATGTCGTTACATTTTATTTTATGTCATAATAATTATGACATAAAATAAAATGTAACGACATAAATTTTAAGAATTACCTAATTGTAATAATCCAAGTTAAATTATTTAACTTGGATTATTACAATTAGGTAAGTCTTAAAATTGTATGAAGTGATGCCTACGTAGGTAAATCGTAGCCAAGCCAGTGGTCACAATTTGACATAGACAGCGTCTTTATGTCGTAGCAGTAAGAGTTACTACTGATTCACCTACTTACTTTTTATCTTTTTAATTCCGGACTCGTTTGCCGCATGTCTGATGCATTGTGGGCAAACCAACGGCTTCGCGGAAGGCCAAAGCATAAATGGCGGGTCGAACTGGAGGGACTAGTCCATATTGGCGAAAGACTATACAGGGTTATTGGTAAAACATTAACAACCTTTATTATAATACATTTATGTTCGTTTAACTCGTCAAAATGTAGGGAACAGCTGATTTTTTTTTCGCGGTTTCAGGTTTGGTCCCATAGTAAAAGTTGTTTATAATGATGAGTACAATGACCTCTTAAAAGGTTGTTAATGTTTTACCAATAACCCGTATATAGGCTCAGGAGCCTAATTCACTATGACGTTTCTTAGTTAGTCACGACATCTGCTGCAGTGCGATTCTATAACCATCTCACCGTGAAAACTTAGGTGAAGTGAGCGTGGCGTGAGCTGTCAATAGAGTCAATTTTTAGCAAAAACCAACTCACACCACCTATGTTTTCACGGTGAGATTTTTACAGAATCGACCGGCTGTTAACATATTCTCTATGACACAATGAACGGAACCGTGCGAAATGAACGCAAAGTTGGCGTGGTTTGAACTGTCACAATTTATGTTGTAGGTACAGCAACTCGATCTTAGACGATACAGACTAATACATACATACATAATCAACCTAAAATCTTAGACGATACAGACTAATACATACATACATAATCAACCTAAAATCTTAAACGATACAGACTAATACATACATACATAATCAACCTTAAATCTTAGACGATACAGACTAATCAACCTAAAATGTTCCCACTGCTGGGACACGGGCCTCATCTCTGTGAGAGGGAGTGGGCCGTAATCCACCACGCGGGGCCAGTGCGGGTTGGTAGATGTCACATGTCTTGAATTTTAGGTTCCAGGACATGCCGGTTTCCTCACGATGTTTTCCTTCACCGTTTTGAGAGCAGTGGTGATGAAATAATTTACACAAAGTATAGCGCCTGTCTGGGTACGAACCTACGACCTACAACTCGTAAGTCGCGGCCGTTACCACCTGGCCACCACTGTTCTACAGACTAATAGTTATTATTAGATCCCAGAAAAATAAGATAAGGTAGGTAATAGGTAATACGGGCTGGTGTCCGCAACTCCACGTCAATGCGCGTACAATGCGTGCCACGAAAGATGAGACTTGACACACCACGTGGTTTGACATGCGCAGTACACGATTTTAGGTATCTTTAGCGGTATGAGGTCTGAGTGCGGGACGGGACCGGACGTCATAGGGGCGGCGGAAAGAGCGGGGAAGGCGGGGTCAAGTCTCATCTTTCGTGGCGCGCATTGTACTTTTGCGTACAAAAAA
This sequence comes from Luperina testacea, assembly GCA_927399505.1. Taxonomy (NCBI): domain Eukaryota; kingdom Metazoa; phylum Arthropoda; class Insecta; order Lepidoptera; family Noctuidae; genus Luperina; species Luperina testacea. The sequence goes on along the minus strand of OV656768.1, from coordinate 5,451,519 downwards.
AAAAGAAAAGTACATACATTTATTCTCAAAATCTATAACCGAAAAATACGAACACTACAACGATAGCTAAGTTGTATGAACAGATGGTTTACCTGAATTAAGAAAATATCTAAATATTTACTTAATTCAGGTAAGTTACCGTCTGTTAACTAGACTATGTAAGCACTAAGCATCTATTGATTATTCAAGCCAGCCATACTTACAGATAACGGACATTAGCCAGTTGAAGCCAGTTGAGGCTTCCAGGGTCGCAAAATATCGGTGTTGGTGATTGTACGTACCTAAAGTGTTGCAGAGGAAATGTACGGGAATTTCTATCAAAATTACAACTCTATGCAAAAAACCTCGAATGTTCCTGAACTTTGTCAACGTTTTTCTATAGTTAGGTTACCCTTAAGTGAATATGACCTCACTCAAAGGTTTTTTTTTTTTTATTTGAAATGGGTTTGCTCTTGACTCTAGTCTAGGTCAGAGATGACAGAGACAAAGTCTACGATGGAGTGAGCTCACCCAGAAGAAGCATGTTCACTCTTACTTTGAAGAGATTCGGGTTGTATGCACTCGGAAACACAAACGCAGGTAGAGAGTTCCACTCTTTTGCTGTGCGCATTATAAAGGACATTAGGTTTAAATAAAGCAGGCTCTGAATCGTTTAGGTTATCAAACTACGAACAGAATCCACTTCCAAACTAAACACGCTTTCTAAAATACAACTATTTTATCGTCGGCATATCAGCGGTGCTATTCTATAAAAATCTCACCGTGAAAACATAGGTGAAGTGAGCTTGGAGTGAGCTCTCAATAGTGTCAATTCCTAGCAAAAACAAACTCACTTTCACGGTGAAATTTTTACAGAATCGACCGGCTGGTTGGTGTCAACTCCAAGTGCGTATTTTGCGTACCGACACCGACCCAAGGCAAGTAATATTAATAGTATTATTATTTTCTGTGATAACATAATATTCTTGGTAGACATTAAGGGATTTATTATTTATCTATCTATATCGATACTAATAATAAATCTAAAGAGAAGAGACTCTTCACTCTTCTTGTTTGTTTAAAAACTCGCTTTAATATCTAGATCAACCGGTCGGATTTGATTTTTTTTTATATTTGGTAACCCAATTCTTCAGGAAGGCTATAGACTATTTAACATCACGCTATGACCCTTAGGAGCCGACTAAAGAACGCTGAACGAAAACGAAGCAATAGCGCGGGAAGGCGATGCGATGTGACGAGGTGGGTCGGGGGAACAAGAAATTTCACGCTGATGAAGTAACCGAATTAAAAAAAAAAAGAAAACATACACAACAAAGAGACAACAACATAAACAATAAAAACAACAACAACACAATAAACAACAAACAACACACACAACGTACAACAAAAAAAAACAACATACAACATACATAATAAAGAGTATTCTATTCTATTCTTTTCTATTCTAATGAAATGAATGACGAATCAATTCGGCATTGGTGATCCGAGTTTTGATCACGTGGGAGGTAGCTTGTGATTGGTTCCAACTAACAACGCATGGGGAATTCGCATTGTCATGGACGGCGGGTCTTAGGCCTATTATAACAAAAACGGCTCTAATTTTCTCAAACCATCTATTTAAAGCTTGCAACACACGAAGGAGCAGGCGAATGTTATCTTAATAATTACTAAGGAACAGATATGAGGTAGGTTCATTACAGTTAGTCCTGCCTGCAGTTGACTAATGCACGTTATTTCCTTGGCCAGGAATTAACTATGCCTATGTTTTGCTCGTCTGTCTACTGTGTATGGTCTAGGCTATGAGCGGTAGCGAGGTTTATACTCGTAAATAACTTTGAGTACCTATTGGTTATGAAGTTTTTCTTGTTACAAGACGAATTCACATGTATAATAATGAATTTGATACTTGTAAGTATTGAATTTAAAGAGCTTAGCGCTATTCATGGCGCAACTGATATCACAGATTGTGTACATCCGACGCTCACCAGGCATCAGCCCCGTTAACATCTTGATAATTAGCTGATACTTTGTGATTGATCAAATGCATTATTATCACACCGCGAGAATAACCAATTATTTTAGTTACCGTTTATAAACAGGACTTTAATCATCACCTGCCTAGCCTTTTCCCATCTATGTTGGGGTCGACTTTCAGTCTAACCGGATGCAGCTGAATACCAGTATTTTACACGAAGCGACTGCCTATCTGAACTCCACAACCCAGTTAATGGGTAATACGATACCCCTTTGTAAGACTGGTTATCTTCTGACTACCCGTAACGACTGTCAAAGATCCACGAATGAAAGCCGGGACCAACGGCTTAACGTGCTTTCCGAGGCACGGAGGGGTCGTCACTGTATGTAAAGATGGTTACCCATCCAAAGACCGATGACAACTGATCGATCGACCTGTGCGGCTGTTATTATTTAGCCACAGGCCCCTCCCTAGCAAAAAAAAAAACAAACACTACTACTTAATATGTATTATGAACATGACTTTAATATGAAAATGAATTTCAAAATTGCGTTCGTTGTGGCGAAACTACTTCAAGAAGTCGACGTCCAACAGCGAACGTCTTTGTCAGAAATATTATCATAATACAGCTTTACTGGTTCCTTGAAAAGTTTCCGAATCGGGGGAGAGAGGGGCTAATGTTATCAAAACTTACGTCAAAGTAGTCGCTGTCTCTTATAATTTGCACCACATACGTTTTCCGTCCGTCTATCTAACCGCTGCAATTTAAACCCATTGTCTTAATGAAACAGGCCGTTTCTACACATTACGCCATCCCCGCGTCATTTATAGAACAAACAACGACTTACTGGCGTAGACTTGAAGAAAATTTAATTACGTGTGAATTATTTAACTGTTTTGCTGAATATTTTAATAGTCAGTCGTTATTACGGTGAGAAAGTGGTACGGTTAATTTGTTTTTGCGAAGTTATGAATGAAATTGTCGAAGTCTTTAGGTTGCCGATGAAATTTTGTTCATAAATGCCTGTCTACAGTTCCAAGATAATTGACCATTAAAGAAAAAGTTGTTTAAATTACCGTTATTTTACTTTATCAAAATCACAACACCAGTTAGTTAGTTGATTCTTCTTGCATTATTCACGCAGTTAGTTTATAGGCATGATATTGACAGCAGATTCATTTGGATCTTATAGTTTTTAGTGTAAACCTAAATAAAAAGAATTAACGAGCAAAGCAAGAGCAATAAAAAGTTGCATAGTTATCAATTTTAAAGAAAGAAAATAAGTTTATTTGCGGTAGGTATACATGACGCATAAAAATAACACAACACAAAAAAAAAAACAAGTTAGGGGAAAGCACTGACCTGTATTATACAGCGTACTTGTATGATTGAGGTCAGTGGGGGAAAACATACGCCACACTCACGCAAAACGGCCATCGCTAATACTTATGCCGCTATCCCACTGGCGTTTTACGAGCGTTGACGTCGCGTCATCGCGTAACAAGCATAAAACGTCCGCTGAACGCGACGTCAACGTCGCGTCTGCTTAACGTTAACGTCGCGTTTGTTGGCAATAGTATCATCTGCGCGACGTTAACGTCGCGTTCAGCGGACGTTTTATGCTTGTTACGCGATGACGCGACGTCAACGTCGCGTCTGCGCAGCGTCGACGCCGCGCAGACGCGACGTTGACGTCAACGCTCGTAAAACGCCAGTGGGATAACGGCCTAAACCAGAAATAAAACCTAGACTGTTAATTAAATGGATATTTTGGCAATCGAATGACATTGACAGGTGGGCGCTGTTGGTAAACACTTGTCCAATTGTTTTGTGTAATGTCACTTCAAATATAAAGATGGCGACGTTAGTTCCGATTTTGACCACGCGTCAAAATAACTTTGTAGCGCTATACAAGTTGTTGTCGAAGTATTTTTACTAAAGGGTGAAGTTAATTTTCTTTATAGCCTGTATTAAAATATTTTGCTCCAAAAAGGAGATTTTGTGCCTAATTAGTTTAGCAACTCGGCCGCTAAAGACTACAAATTATGTGCCTTTCATGCTGGAGATAATTGTGCCGGCGTTGCTAAGACTTAAAATATGTCTGTTTTACATTCTAAACGAAGCCACGTTACTTTTTAGATATTTTAGAGAAGTTTATTCATAAATCTTTGTATACATAGGTAAATTTATCCTTATATTTGTTTCTTCGAATCTTTTTCGAGACAGACAAGAAACGTTTTACCAACAAAAGTATAATATGTATACCTACCTAACCCTTCGTTATATATTAGACACAACAATCTGAGTGGCAATTCCCGTATTTGTAAGAACGCTCCCATTCTAATCTCAGTCCCAATCTGGCAAAAATACCTCTAATAAACATATATTTTTTACTTTTTTCCATCGCATTTTTCTTTTTGACTGTCGCTGAGATGAGATTGTGACTAGATTTTTAACGGTTTTAATTACGAGAATTATTATTTCCATTCTGTTTTTTTTTTAATTTCGACCACATTGATGGGCACAACAATTTTTTTCGTTTAGTCTTTTTCACTTAGCATGGCATTTGTATAGTCACCATACAAATGCCATGCTAAGTGAAAAAGACTAACTGGGATTAATTTTTTTTATAGAAGTGTAAATTAAAATTAGTTACGATAAAATAAAAATCAAATCAAATCAAAAGTCATTTATTCAAACTAGGCTGAGAATCAGCACTTTTTTTTTTTTGAGTATGAGAAATCATCAAATGACGCCTCCCGCTCTGGGTGGAGCGGAAGGGAGTGTCAGACTCTTACTGACTAAAACCCACCCGTGTTCCTTCCTTAGCCCTTTATGTTCCGGGCCAGCGGTAACCCTTTCGGACAATCCCGCTGACCCGGCGAGAATCAGCACTTTACGAACGTCAACATTACAAAAGACAGTCCCCCAAAACGCCCACCCTTCACAAAAATAATTGAATATCTAGTCGAAACATTTTGTTGTATAAAGCTTATTAATACTTAATTGTAAGTAATGCCGTTAATCTACTAATTAGTCAATCTTTATCTTACTCATATTAAACATAATCAGCTTATAATTTTTCACTTCTGGGACACAGGCCTCCTCACTTCGGGACGGAGTGGGCTGTAATCCACCACGCGGGCCCAGTGCGGATTAGTAGATGTCACATGTCTTCAAATTTTTGGTTCTAGGACATGCCGGTTTCCTCACGATGTTTTCCTTCACCGTTTTGAGAGCAGTGGTGATGAAATCATTTACACAAAGTAAAGCGCCTGCCCGTAAAACTGATAAATGGGGCCGTTACCCACACCACCCATACTATATCATAAATGTATATCTACCAATAACACAAACAACAAAGTCTCTACAGTAACAAAATACTCATAACATAGAAGATTTTCATTAAAAACATGATTGTTTTACAAAGTTTAACTGAGGCTCTAGATGTTACGCAATTAACTACTTGAGCGCACATTATGCTTGTAACATGAGACGGCTTCATAAGAAATTAATAAAATTATAATTGGCCTCTTGTGAAGCGGGCCCCTAACCTTTGATTATCTGGTTAGAGTTGTGGCCGGGAGGAGGGTAACAACTTTCTTAAGATATTGTTTCTCGACGGATTTTTCGATTTTTTTTTATTTTTCTTCTTTTCTTTGATTTGCATGAAACATAGGAGAGCACTGGTGGCCCCGACTTACGTGTTGTACAGACGCCAGCACATCAAGCTACCCGAAACTGTCAAATTTTCCCAATCAACTTTGAACCTTATGCTTTAGCGATAAAGTTGAAAATCTGTTAAAGAAATTTGACAGATTGTAGTAGCTTGATGTGTTGCCGTTTGTACATCGTGCGTTCGAACCCAGGCAGGCGCATTACTTTGTGTAGTTTATTTCATCAGAACTGCTCTCAAAAACGGTGAAGGAAAACATCGTGAGGAAACCGGTATGCCCTAGAACCAAAAATTTAACGACATGTGACATGGGCCGGGATCAAGTACAATCCATTCCCTCTCACAGAATGGAGGCCTGTGACTCAACAAATGGAGGCCTGTGACTCAACAAATGGAGGCCTGTGACTCAACAGTGAGCACGTTATAGGCTGATTATGTATTGAAATAAATAAATAATTCGACTCATCCGTAGAACAGAGTCCGATGTGATCATAGAGCAAAAACGAGTTAAATAGCTAGATGAGATAAGGAATACGAACTCTACAGACGTACGTTTTTAGAATTTTCGTATCTTATTTAGTTTCGGAAATATAGAATCGAATAACGTTCAATCTGACATTAGCTCCGGATAAAAACGCACGAAGTGATGAAGCGACGGCGCGCGGGAAGCGGGGGCGGCGCGGGCGCCCCGTCCGTTCGTCAGTCCGGCCGCTGTTTGTTGGAGGGGGGGCTTTTGTGTCATGCGCTTAGCTTTTTTTCGGTTTGATGATAACAATAATTTATTAAGTGTTTTGCATGAAAAAACATATTTTTAGAGATGTCACGAATTCACGATCATGGAAAATGTTGAATATCCTTGAAAAAGATGCATAAAGGCGTGAGCTTACCACTTCATCAATTAATGTTCCTGCTGTTTATAATATGAAGAAAAGTGTAAATGCTGGTAAGTCGACGATTTCAGTTGTATTATTTCGTGATACATACTATTAAGTTCTTAAACTAATAAAAATTAAGACCTATATTGCTTTTAGTCTCAGTAAACAGTTGTGGGCGATCTATTTTTATATAGGACGTTTTTTGACGGAGAGGTATAGAAACGAATTTTCAGTGCGAAAATACGATTGGCGTAATGTATATTCACAGAGTAATCATTCATTCTGTAATAATAAACAGTAAAAAGTAGAAGTATTATGAAATATTAGGACGATTTTATACGAACATTATTGAACTTCTAAGCGTTTCATGTCAATATAGGACGTTTTTCTACGGAATCTGTGATGCGATTTGTTGGTTCGATATTAAGATGGGACGTTGTTACTGGGATATTGAAATCAGTTAGGACGTTATTCTTTTAAAAATATCGTTAAATATAAAGATTTTTTGTTTAAAATTTGTTAAATTAATTGTTAGGTACATTTGTCTTGCATTGTACACATTATAGTATTTTATGAATACCTTTAAGTATTTTTTTTTAATTTCAGTTGTTAATATTGGGGACAACGACATGACAGAACAAGTGTCGCCTTTGCCTCCTGGTGCAGAAGAAGTCAGTCAGGAACTAGCTGATATATGGGAAGAAGATCTGCATGAAGATGGTGGGACCAAATAAATTACCTGCGAAAGCTCAATACCGAACGTCATGTCTGATCCCTCTGCCGAGGATTTTGACAGCAATCAACATAGAACATTTTCTTTGGAAGTGCCTTCTAGTTTCGAGAATTCACCATTAATACAACTTGAAGAGCTGCTAGAAGTTTCTCACCACAGATCTACCCCGGTTAATTTGGAACTATCAGTGCCAACTCCTATGCCGTCTCCTACTAATGTCCATTCGATCTGCGATAGCACATGCTGCCCTAATCATGTAGACAGTGTCTCTACGATTTCTTCGTCGTCATTTGTTTGTGACCATGTTCGGGCATTTGTCCCTGTTGAATCGCATTATATACGCAAGAATAGTCAAAAACTCTACCTACAAGGAGACTTAAGTATTGCCAAAATGTTCAAATTGTATCTTGAATGGTTCGACCCCGAGAAATGCACCTCTAAGGCTACAAAAGAACGCCAGTATCGTGACATTGTCAACTCAAACTTCAATCTAGCTTTCCATATTCCCAAAAAGATCAGTGCAACGAATGTCATGTTTTCCGATTGAAAAAGAATCCAACAGACCAAGAAAAAGAAACCATTCAACAACACCAGACTAATAAGAAGGTCGCAAGGGATTTAAAAAGCCAAGATAAAAAAGACGCTGAGGAGTCAAATGGAAATATGGTTACTGCTTTGTTTGATTTTAAAAAAAGTATTGCATTGTCCTCATGGCCATATAAACATAATTATTTTACTATAAGAGAAAGCTATCTTCTTTTAACTTCACGGTTTTTGACATGGGTAAAAGGAAGGTCTTTTGCTATATGTAGGATCTCTATATGGGGCTCTCGATGACAGAGTGTCCACTCTGTCATCGAGAGCGCTTCTCAAACCAAAACTATCTATACCCCTCATGAATGGCGTTTATTAGTAAGATGGGCCAAGAATGAAGGAGAACCCTACGTTATCCGCACCGTAACCCAGAATGACGTGTTTGACTTTAAATGTCTTCTTAATAATAAGGTTTGGATGAAAGACATTAAGGGAAAGAAAATTAACTGGAGTAACATTCGAGAAGTTCATACAGACGGTAGTGATCCTAACAAATTGTTTTTTAAATATGACCTGACTCAACCTGATTATAATATTTTAGTGATTCGCGGTAACACGAGGAACTCGGTACACACTGAACTAAAACCTGCATATTCTGAACCTATTATGGTTCCTGCTGCTGAATATAAAGACTTAATAGATATGTGCCGCTCAGAGTTAATTCCCTTAGAGTATCATCCATAGTTTAACTCTTTGACACATCACACCACTGTTGATGTTTCTGAAGAATCGGATGATGACCTATCGGATTAAGAATTATTTTAGATATTATTATTTTCGTTTTCGCTGCTTTTTTTTTTGAGCTGCATTCTTCCTACTGATTTAGTGAAACAGTGTTAATTATAATAAGTACTCAACTAAGTAATTTAATGTTTGTTTATGTACAATTTCATTGCTAAAGTATGTGCACCCACGTCTAGGTCACAATGTAAGACTGATTGATAATTATTAAGAAGGCTGGTTGTTATATAATTTATTTTGAATTAAGTAACTCGCGCGAAGTGTAAATAAATCTTCATTATTATAATAACGTATTTTCCGTTGTTATGATAAATATTTACGTACTTATAAGTTTGAAGACTGCTAATTTAAGTCCGTGCCGTAGTCGTGTAAGTTACCTAGTTACCATGCTGTGATACGATACGCCATTTAATTACTAGTTTTGTTACCTATTTTGATTTTTTTAAATTAATAAACGATTTTAAATAATAATTTCATTTTTTATTTAGTTATATGAGAGGGTAGTCTTAATATGGCTAACATAATGTTTAAATATTTTAAGGTGGTTATTCACAAAGGACTCATAAGGGATGGGTAATTCCAACAAAAAATGACCCATAGTAATATAGAACGTCATTTAATTCAGATGTTTCCGTAAAACAACGTATAATGTTCACTACGGACCCCGCGCTCTTCCGCCATAAAATGTCCTATGTTGATATGGAACTCACTATCTTGTGAAATAAAAGGATAAGAAATATACACTATATAGCATTTAACTAGGCTGGGGCGTTGTTACAACATACCAAAAAATCTAAATGTCAAGTCTCACCGTTTAAGAGTTATACAAGTCTACAACTTCTCTAACCTGTACTGAAAACTATCAATCCTACAGATCGGACTTTATTCTACGGATGAGTCGAATTATCACAATAATTCAAATAACAACCAGTCAGCAAGATGCGCTTCTTCCTCTCGTGTCGATGGCACGATAGTTTAAATTCTTTTGGCTAAAAGAAGCGCTTGACTTTCCTTTAAAACTATAGCTACTGGCCTGGCGGAGGCTTTTTTAATTCATTTTGTTACAAAAGCCCGACATTAGACTTATGACATAATTAGGATCTGGCAAAAACTTGGTTGTACAGACGCCAGCACATCAAGCTACTACAATCTGTCAAATTTCTTTAATAGATTTTTAACTTTATCGCTAAGGCATAAGGTTTAAAGTTGATTGGTAAAATTTGACAGTTTCGGGTAGCTTGATGTGTTGGCGTCTGTGCCGTACACCATTGCCTACGTCTTAGTGGATAACAGGCGTTATGTTTAGTAATATTTGGTACAAAAATAATAATAATACCAGCCTATTATTGTCCCACTACAAGGTAAAGGCCTATTCTAATACAGAGAAGGCACGAGCATTTATCACCACGCTTGCTCAAGACGTTTTGGCGATTTCATTTGTCTAGGTTTGCTAACGATTTTTCCTTCACGAATATCAGTAAACCCCAAGATAAACTCTCCAATCGCAGAATTTTTTTTCGCTGAATAAAATTAACGTCTGACAGATTTTGAATAGGAGAACTGTCAAAAATTCAAAATTATTCTTCGGATAAAATTATCTGGCGTAGGAAAATCAGCCCAAAAAAAAAACAGTGGCACTCCGGGAGTGCCGACAGAAGCGAAAACAAAACACAAACAGAATACTTTGCCATATCGGATACTCACTGACATATCGGATATATAGGTACATTAAAACCGAGTACATCCCGAGGACAGCCGAACACATCCGAAGCGGGTAATTTTTGAATCGTCTTATAAACAAAACACGCGCGGTGTCACTTACGGTAACAGTGGCGCGAGTTCAATGGTTTTTTCCCATCTCAAAAAAATGCCCAACACGCCTAAAGAACTTTTCACTTCAAAAGTTAAAAGAAAAACGAAAAACAAAAGAAAAACAAAAATAAAGTCAAAAGAAAAACAAAAATAAATATTATATGCAAGTCAACTTAAATTGCAAGGAAGTGTACGCAGCGATGAGCGCTTACTTTAACTCCAGTTTGTAATAATATCTGACTTACAAACAATTAGTTTTGTTGACATAGATACTTATTAGAGTGTGCTTATTTATTGATTAATACTGAAACATTTTAATGTTACTTGTAACACATTGTTATTAAAATGAGTTGAGTAATTCTCAGTTTGTAATTGTAAGTTTGTGCACTCCATATTAAAATATTTACCATGTTGCTTTAAGACCTGTTTTGCTGTAATCGGTAAGTAAAGAACTACTCAATCTAAATTTTTGAAAAAAATGCTGAAACTGTATTTTTTTCAAAATTTTAGGTTCAGTGGTTTCGGAGATAAGGGGGTGAATGGTCAATATAATATTTTCTTCAATAACTTTAAAACTGTTTATTTTAAAATGATACAAAATTAAATACATATTTGAAACTCTCACACCAAGTTCTTTCATTTGATATGTCACACAGTACAGTTTTCAAAATCCATTTATTTACGTTACATGTTCGTGTTTGGGTCACAGATATTTATATGTGTACCAAATTGGTTGTGACAGACGGACAGACAGACAGACAGCCACACGAGTGATCCTACAAGGGTTCCGTTTTTTCCTTTTGAGGTACGGACCTCTAAAAATTATACTATCGTATCCATCCTCATTATCTTCACGTCCCACGTTGTTATGTTATTTCACGAATGTTCTTGCAGTCTAAATGTGGATATTATTACGTCTCCGCCTACCCTTTCAAGGGGAATACAGGCGTGATGTTCAAGAAACCACAAAGTGCCATCACGACCCGAAACTATAACGATTTTCTTACACTTGTCTTCAAGATTAGTATGGAAATTAAGACTTAAAAAAAGGCAGTAAGCCTGCAGCTTATGTCTTAGTTGAAGTATCCACTAAAAGTCAAATGAGGGTACCAAGTATGACCGTCGTAAAGGACAGGCGACCGTCTTTTGTTACGCCATCGCTGTGAACTAACGTCTTTTACGTTTTTTATTTCTGCTTAGCAATAATTTTAAAGCTCTGGATTGCTTAATCTGCATTCGCGATTTATTTGCCAAAAATGTAAACAAATATGAGTTTATGGAAAAATAACTTTAAATCCTAAACAATAAAGTTCATTTTACGCTACAACTTCAAACATTTTTATAACCTTTTCAATAGAACCACTCATACAACACACTCACCCACACAACACACTCACATCTCTCACTCTGAAATCAACTTAATTACCGTTAAAATAAAGTCGATATTTGAAATAATATTAATTTGAAACATGAGTTTGAATATACTTTAGGTGACCATTACATAACATTACACACCTGTATTAGCAACAGAGGTAGTCATGGATGTAAACATAACACCCATATTCGCTAGTTATTTTTTTAAGTCCCGTGTAAAAGTGGGCGAGCCAATTGCCTACAGCAGCACAATACGGACACTGGACTGCTACTGCTAATTTTCTAATGACGTCAGGGTAATTGCGTAACACACTATCAGTAGCAATGGGTTTCATTTTGACAGTTTAACAACATTCATTGCGTTATTTACATTGTTGAGCAGACACACTTTTCGAACATATGGAGCAATGGATTAGCAATATGCTTCAAAATGATTCAAATTTAGAACAATAGTGTGTTACGCGATTAGTGTGATGGAGATCGAACCCCTTGCTTAGTAGTTGCATTTGACAAGGAGGCCAACATTTTGTTCGGTGTCCTTTGTAAAAGATTTTTTTTAAATTATCGTCAGCAACTGGTTGAGCTTCTTAAGGTCTTAGTTGATCTTCACGATTACTGACAAAGATTCCACTGACTGGACTGGTAAACTCAAATCTGTATGGTTCTTTCATCAAGAGACCATTTCAGATGATAATCTACTAGTCCTCACTTGATCTGACCTAGATTATGTCTGGACTTTAAAAAAAGAAAACTTAATCTGACCAAGGTTATGTCTGGACTTTAAAAAAAGAGAACTTGATCCCTAAATTTGTTTCGCCATTTCTTCTCAGAGATAGTCAGATAGGAAGTGTCGTATTCATGAAACAATTTTTTTAATTTTTAATATTACGTGTAAAAGTGATTCCGATATTCTTTTTACAGAAAAATATTTTCACTTCGTTTTATTTCATTTCACCAATGTCAATAAGTGTACTTTCAAATGCAATCCTTACAAAAAATCCCATGTCTAGTGCAAACTTAAACTGAATCAAAAAGGTTAATGTAACTTTCAGTCTAGGTACTGTAATAAACCTGAGTAGATCTTCAGTTGAAATTAGAAAGAGTAAAGACATGTTTACACTGAATCAGGACCTATTTTTTACGCTCGCTGCTCTCTGCGCAGACTAATATTTTTACCATGGCATGAGCTATTTATGTGATATTATTATTATCATGAGAGCAATGGTAATGGCCGCGACAAACGAGTTGTAGATTCGAACCCATGACACGCGTTTTATATAGTGTACATTATTTCATCACCACTGCTCTCAAAACGGTGAAGGAAAATATCGTGAGGAAACCGGCATGTCCTAAACCCAAACATTCGTAGACCTGTGACATCTCCTAACCCACACTAGGACCACGAAGTTAATTACGGCCCACTCCCTCTCACCATGAGGAGGCCTGTGTCCCAGCAGTGGGAACATTATAGGCTGATTATGCTGTGGGCTGTTTATTGTAAATGCGAAAGTAAGTTTGTTTGTTACCTTTTCACGCCTAAACCATTGTCTCGATCATCCTGAAATTTTGCATATACGTTGCCAGGTGTACAGAAACGTACATAAGGTACCTTTCATCCCGAAAAAAAGTGCTGTTCCCGAGGAAAACAACAATAACGTTATTATGATAATAGATGGCGCCACGTGTCTTTCGAATCATGATTGAAAACAAATCATGGCGGTACGAAGTTGGCCTGGTCAGGTAGTTTAAAATAAATTCAGTTCGAGTCAATACTGTATATGGAATCTGACGGCTGAATTAGGAACTACTGAATTCTAGAATTTAATACTGTTAGAAACAAAGTCCGTTTATTTTTTAACAAAGTTATACGTGCTTACAATAAAATACATACAGAGGGCCAGGGACATCGACGCGCAAACTGAAATCATGAATTCAGCACATACTAGACCCTCTAGAGTAGAAATTTTTCGTCAGTTATCAAAAAAATACAGTTTTATAGAAAAGTGCCTACGCGTGTGACCTACGCGGTCTAAATATATGGAAAAGCGATATTTTTTTATAACTGAAGAAAAATTTCAGCATAAAGGGCTTCAGAATCATATACTGAGTTCAGTTTGTACTGAGTTCAGACTTATGTACTGAGTTCAGTTCGCACGTCGATGTTCCTGCCACCCTGTATAATATAACAAATTCAGATAAAAAATAACATCTTTTCACAAAGACATGACTACACAATATCAGACATGATGTGTATCTAGCTTTACGTTACGAATTCTGAGTGTAAGCGAGACAGCAACAGCAGTGACAGGTGCACCGAAGTACCTAGAATGAGGGTATAACAAAAATTTTATTGGTCGACAGATTTACGAGCTATTTGGAAGGGATCAGTCGCCCTCGAAAAGTATTATAGATTATCTACAAAAAAGAATTACGATTGAAGTATAAAATTTTGTTGGATTTATGGAACGACAATGAATGAAATTGGAGTCTGGAGCATAAAGAATATTCATGATTTTATGTTCAGGTTTTCTGCCCTTGCATTTACTCAGTCTCTTTTTTAAGATTGAACTTTCCGAGAATAGTTTACATTTACAAGAAGCTTTTTGACTGCCAACAATTTACAAAATTATAGGCCAACAAATTATAGGCAAAACATATTTTTTTTATTTTTTTAATGTTCTCGATTTGGCTTGGAGGTCGGAAAACGACATCATTTCGGAAAATTATACCACGGGATTATTTAAGGCACGATTGATTATGAAACATAACCAATTTCAATTACTCGCTAACACACAGACTTTAATGTTTATGAGTATAAAATAGGATAATTTTACATAACATTACATAACTGGTAAATTCATAATTTTAAGCTACGGTTTGTACAAGTTCATGTCTAAATAATATACTATTCAATTCAGCAAAAATAATGAGAGAGAAACCAAAAAGTATACCTCAAACGTGCCAAAATTATAATCTTGTGAGTAGGTACCAAGACGAAGTAAACATGGAAGAACGTATCAAGTATGTCAGTATAATCTTGTGTGATCCACTTTTCTCGTTACTTGCCAGTCTCCGTACCGTGCAAACGCATGGTAAGACCCATAATCCTCTTACACAAAAATACAGCTTGCTTAAAAATTTCATGTGTACTGAATATATCTCGCGAAGCTTTCAAAAAAAGTAAGACAGGGTTGACACATTTTGATTAGTGAATATTATATCGCCGTGTATAAGAAGGAGTAAAAACTTGTACTATTGCATGCTAAATATTGGCCAAATGTGTGTTACTAAATATTTAATTCAAAGTCAAAGACAAATCATTTACCTACTTTAAATAGGCACATTAAAGGCACTTTTGAAAGTCAAAAATTACAGTAAAATTGAATTGATTCTAGTCGCCCCTTCCAAAAGGTAATGTTCATGTGGAGAAGAATGGGCAATAAATTCCACCGTTACTCTTTTAAAATGTTTTACAAGGTTTTGTATACATAATATATTTATATGTGAAGACGATGCACCTAGAATAAAATTAGTCTACCACAAAAGGTAAAAAGAATTGAAAATGAAGCAATGACAGGTAAATCAATTATGAGATAGATATATATGGTGCTCACAAACTACTTACAAATATTGTAAAAGTAGATGATTTTCCTAGAATTTTAACAAGTATGTGACTTACTGTAGTCACAGATTGTAAAAATCAATGTCATAAATTAAAAAAAAATATAAATTAAATTAGGAACCAGTTTGATTTTGTTTAGACTCTAGATTGTCCTATGGAGTAGGACCAGCATGATTCCAAGCATTCTTATCTTGAATACATTCCTCTAATTTGTAATATCCTTGTTTACAAAGTGTACTTTTAATATGAGTTTTAAATTTTCTTTCATTTAATTGCAATATGTCACAAGGTATTTTGTTGTACGATTTAACACAGTACCCCATAAAAGATGTATGTACTTTAGATAATCTGAAAATATTATAAGAACTTCATGTACAGACGCCAGCACATCAAGCTACCCGAAACTGTCATATTTTCCCAATCAACCTTGAACCTTGAACCGTAGCGATAAAGATGAAAATCTATTAAAGAAATTTGACGAATTGTAGTAGCTTGATGTGCTGGCGTCTGTACCTAACATATTTGCAATAAATGAATTGAATTGAGATTCTATAAGTTAGGGTTCATTTGATAGGCCGACATATGATTATTGTCATATCTACCTACAGTGTAGCAGGGACATCGACGTGCAACTTGTTACCATAGATTCAGTAGGTACATGATTCTGAACCCCTGTGCGTTGAAATTTTTCGTTAGTTATTAAAAAAAAAAGTTCTTTCATACATTTTGACTGCGAAGGTATTGCACTTTTATTTGAAACGGCAGATTTTTAATACTAAATATACTATTAATATTACAAATTCGAAAGTAAAGTAAAGTAAAGTACTGTACGGATTTCGATAAAATTTGGCCAGGAGATAGATGGCATCCTGAGGAAGGACATAGGCTACTTTTTGTCCCGGCAGCACGTTCCCGTGGAATAGTTTCCGTCATCCACGCGGGCGGAGCCGCGGGAAGAAGCTAGTATTATCATACGGCCACATACTTTCTAGTTCGTTTTCATCACATTTCTAATATTTTTGACGTTAATTAATTTGAAGATAGATTTTAGTAGTGTTGTTGAATTCTTCATTGGCACTTCCATAATCCTAAACTGAAACAGTCATCGTAACATACCTATTTATAAATGCATATTTACAACAGATTATGAACAAAGATCCTAATTTCCCGGACTGTGATTTTTAACAATGTCATTATTTTATTTAGTGCCCAAGACATCTGAGGAAAACTACGAATACGTCGACATGGATTTTACAAACACAGCACGAATTGTCTTGGATGTTTGTGTGAACAAACCGACACTGTTATAACAACAACAAAAAAACTAATTGAATATCAGCAGTATGTAAAGAAAAAAGAAAAAAAAAACAAACGGAGTAGAGTACAATAACCACGACGCAAGAGGCTTTAAGAGATTAAAGTAAGTTGTTACTATGTATATACTTTGTACGACTACGGAATAGGAAAGTAATTAACCGCCAACATAAAATACACGATAAAATTAACAGCTAATAAACCGACACAATTATAAATTATTTATACAGCGTCTCCACGTTCATCAGCGTTGAATTCATTGCCATCAACACTTGAAGCGCTTAACACAGTAAAATTTAGTATTTCTAATGTAAAAAGTATAATGAATACATTATGGCGTTTAGTCAATTTGTTGGTTTTTATACAATTTGTAGCATGCAGGGACTTCTACCTCGGTATGTTCAGGCGAAATGATTTCCTAGTCGCCCAGGACGTTATATATAAGGCACCGGCTCCTTTTGGTTTTACTACTGCAGTCTATGGAAGATTTTTTAAATGTCCAGTAAGTTTCTCCTGCATTTTATTTCAGTACCAACTTAACCCACGGCCATGCTCACGAGATCAAGTATTTTTTTTGCAATATAGTAATGTGCAGTTATTCAGATATTATGGCAATCAACTTGGCTTCTTCATTTTGATGGAAACTTGTCAATTTATATACTTCAACGCAGACAAATGGAAATTAAAATTCGAAATGGGAGATAATCAACAGATTTAATGCATACACAATTTTTATGAAGGAATTTGAATAGCAGGTAGCTATTGCAAAATGTAAAGGAATTGTTTTACTTTCACTTGATTTAGTATATTTACATTAGGTCGATATAATAATAATAACCCCACCCATATCTCTACGTTGACGTCGTGGTGGGGCTTGCGCGCTCCGAACTCTAGGCCTGGCTTCACCATGCATGTCTTTTCATTGTTTGATTTAATATTTATAAACATATTTTTAAACATAAGAAAAAATAATTGCCTTTTCTTCGCAATTGACAGTTGTCTTTTTTTTCGTATTTTTGAATCCGTGTGTCTTATTGTCGGAGCAATCTCTTTTTACAGATAACCTACTTCAGGGTGGTCGACCGCCTTGGACAGGGCCGAGGCCCCATCATAACAATTGTTCGCGGTGGTCTAAGGAAAAAATTTATAAGCGTACGCATCAAATCAACCTACATGCTTCCCATTTCCGTCAACATATACGTTGGTTGTGAAAACAAGCAGCCGAGCACATTCAAGACTACGCGAATGATCCCTATAACAACAGCTATAAGTACTGATGCTAGTGAAGATGGTACTGAAATTACAACTATTGCTAGCGTTGCTAGTGATATTGCTCTTGAAACCAATGCCACTACTCCCGGCAAAGGTGGTGCTACAGTTACAAATTCTGCACCTGGTGATGCAACTGGTGATGCTACTGGTGGTGCTACTGGTGGTGACACTGGAGCAGGTAAAACAGAACCCGGTGGCGCCGCCGACACAACCGCAGAACCAGAAGAGTAATGGTAGCAGAAAATGATTAAATTTTCCGAGTTATTTGTTTTATTTTAATGATTTATGTAAACACACTATATCACTCCCAGCATTAAGGAGTTGGAACGTGGATTTAAGTGTCGAGACCTTTACTCATAATTTAAATTCAAAATGGGAAGATTCTCAGTACTCACTGTTTATGCAGTAGATGCACCTGCAGAATCAAAGTTCTCGAAAAGACAATTATAAAAATTAGACCGGATAGAGATCAGGCGCAGGATCATTGGTGAGCTTTTTAATTTCTAACTTTACGGTATCATCATGGACGCCTGCATCCACGTGAAATACATGCATGTTAAATAATTATCGCGGAAGGGAATTTAAAAGCATCTTCATAATAAATTTCCATACATTTTACTTCCTTGTGTAGTCGTGATGCTGTGGACGTCCAAGGTTATTCAGAAATTATAAAAGAGTGCTTGCAAAATATATAAAATAATAGATTAGTCGCCGTTGACACAAAAATCGCGTCGGGCCGCAAAAAATTATATTGTTGGGATAATAGATACAAATAGTGTTTGTAAAAAAATGGTCAATGTTTGAAGTATTCACCTCAAACTCGGGGTCTCGCTCAAATTGTTGCAAATTTCATATACTTACTTAAAAATGTACCGAATTTTATATACTTTAAAAATCCGGCTCGGTTATACAACGACATTGGGTTTTCTGTGGGTAAAGAAAATTCTCAAAAGCACTAAAAAAGTACAGTAAAGGTTTTATGCAAAATGTCTCAAGCAGTTTTAAAATTATAATAATTACGTAAAATAAATATCTCTTAGATATTTTTTTTTCGTTTGTATAGCTTCTTTACCACCAACATTTCATGTATGAATAGATATACTTACGAGTACCTTATATAATATTATAGTTATGTTTTAGGTCACCGCAAATGAAATTGTCTCAATGCCCTATATGAACCAATTTGTTTCCGACGTAAACATGAATGTCCCGATTAACAGCTTTTAGAGTTTCCTCCAGTAGCTGGAAACTTTTTCATTACAACTCTCTTGCAGCATGGCGCCAAATTCACTTCTGTATTTACAAGTTTGTCG
The DNA here is from genome assembly GCA_927399505.1 of Luperina testacea. Classification (NCBI taxonomy): domain Eukaryota; kingdom Metazoa; phylum Arthropoda; class Insecta; order Lepidoptera; family Noctuidae; genus Luperina; species Luperina testacea. The sequence goes on along the minus strand of OV656768.1, from coordinate 5,432,217 downwards.
CAGTCAACTATAACTTCGTCTCTACCAGTGTCCTGTTCCAAATGAAATAAAACTGGACTTGTTTCTTTGAGATTTCTCAGCCTTGTCTCTTTGAAATGTTCGTTTGTTTTCGCTCGGTATTTTTGCGCCTTATGCTAACATCATAGTGAAGACGACGCTTGGGTAAGAATCGTTATGTGTTCTTGGTAAAAATAGATCCACGATCAAAAGTCTTCATAGTCGATCGCCTATGATTATTTCGAGCAGCCTGATTATTTCGTGTCCGGATAGAACAATCAGATCTGCGGGGTAGTTGGGTAACACTCACAAATCTCATTTAGATTGTTTAACAATATTCATTGCGGTATCTACGCTGTAGAGCAGACGAATTTTTCAAACATTTGATGAATTGGATTATGAATTTTCTTCAAAACCCTTCAGATAATTCTAGAAGGTGTGTTACGCAATTGGTGTGGTGATTTGTCTGTTTAGTTTTATCCCTCCGTGGCATAATCCGAAGTGATAAAAATTCGTTAAGATAAGTAACTGCTAATACGGTGTTGAGCAAAGATTGTTTGTTTAACACAAACCTACATTTTCCCATTGTGGATTGTAGGGAAGTATGTTTTAAAATACTACCCACTGAAGAAAAATACGGTCCATAGAAAGAGAAAGACAATTGTGATTTTATTATTACTAAATTTTCACACGACCTATTGAACCTAGAACATAATGTTATGTTAAACAAACGGAAATACAAATAATAAGAAATGTGTAGCTATATTTATAGAGAAATTACCGTGTTGAGTCTGTATTTGATATAATTTCTTTGGCTCGAACGGTCATCATGTGGATTGGAAATTTATGTCTAATATTCATTATGAGTAAAATGAAAGCAATTGAAGCATGGACTGTAAAAAATACGCAGCCTACTGCGAAATTTCCTGAAGACGAAGTCATTTTAAAATCCGAGGACAAATACAGAATCAAGTCTTTTCTGCAATCAATGAACCGTTACAAAGAATTTAAAGCACCGATGAAAGATACAAGCAGTTACTGCCGTTCTTTTGATGATTGCTTCGAATGTGTGAAAAGTTTATGGTTTCCATGTGGCTGGTGTCATAACTATGGATGCACAGACAGTCCTGAACACAAATGCCCTTTTGCTGAGATCAAAGCTGAAAAATCCAATATAACTGGAGAAACAAAAGCTTGTCCGTACGCCGACCATGAAGGGCCTATAGTAGTCCCAGCGGGGGTAAGAACGAATATAAAAGTTAAACTCTATGTACCAGATCCAGCACTCTATGATAAAGAAATTATTTGCCAGATCAAGATTGGAGACAGGATGACTCATCTTAAAGGACGGATAATAAATGATGTCGTGCATTGTTATCCTGTTGTGTTGAACTCATTTGCTAGACTATATGGTGAATTGGATAAAGGTTACCTCACTCTGATGTGGGGCGGAGCTCAACCATATTCAAATCATATTCCTTTGAATGTGTACAATTGTGAAATATTGGCCGGTTACTGTGACGCATGTAGGGAAATCCCAGCTTCATATGGATGCGGGTGGTGTGATCCAATAGGTAAATGTGTGATTAAAGAAAAATGTCCAGACAGTAGCTTCAAGTGGACTCTGAACAGGTTGTCTTGTAATCATACTATTATGAAACTGGTATACTCTTGAACATTTAGTACATTAAAAATAAATGGCTTGCCTTAGTCAATTGTTTACGTGCTTTTTATAAAATATGTATTAAAATTAATTACAGAATACTCATAACTTTACTATTTTACTAATAAAATAACAAATCTGTAACTGGTTCTAAGACATGGTGCTGTTGAGTCCGTCAATTAGCGCGCTCAGGAAGTTGTTGGCGGTCTGTGAGGCCTATGCAGAAGCGCACGGACTTATATACAACGTGAAAAGAAAGAAAAACAAAGAAAGAAAATTAGTTTAAAATTAGTTTATGTTATGTTTTGTTTGTTTATGTTTGTTGTTGTGTTTGTTTATGTTTATTAGTTTGTTTGTGTTTTATGTTTTTTTTTTTTTGTTTATTAGTTTACGTGCAAAAAAGCAAACCGCTTGTGTTTAGGGCGAAGCATAAAAGCCAGCACATAATATGCCGCCAGTTTTGTTAAGGGGTGTGGCCCTTGAAAGAGTGCTAGATTTTAAGTACTTGGGGCACATAGTTACAGAGAACTTAAAGGATGATGCTCATATGGAAAGAGAACGGAGGGCGTTGGCTGTCCGATGCAATATGTTGGCCCGCAGGTTCGCACGTTGTACACCAGCAGTAAAAATAACTCTCCTCAAAGCTTTCTGTCAATCATTGTACACGTGCACTCTGTGGGTTCGATATACGTAGAGGGCATATAACGCCCTCAGAGTTCAGTATAATAATACTTTCAGGATGTTGTTGGGGCTCCCACGTTACTGTAGCGCGTCAGGAATGTTTGCGGAAGCACGTAATGACGGTTTCAGTACCATTCTACGTAAGAAGACTGCTTCTATGATGCGCAGAGTGCGGAGGACCGGCAATGACATTCTGAAGGTCATTAGTGATAAGCCGTGATGCACCAATATGGCGCATTGGGTACGTGTACATGTACAGACGCCAGCACATCAAGCTACCCGAAACTGTCAAATTTACCCAATCAACTTTGAACCTTATAGTTTAGCGATAAAGTTGAAAATCTATTGAAGAAATTTGACAGATTGTAGTAACTTGATGTGCTGGCGACTGTACATATCGCCGTCCCCGGAGAATAAAATGATAACTACAAAAATGCAACTTTTCAGGAAAAATAAAAAACACATTTTCGTTGATTGCTTCTTAAATACTGGACGTAGACAGATGATTGTCAACTTTTAAAAATGGTTATTTTTTGTTTGTTCTAAATATTATAATCAAATACGCCTAAGTATCAAAATAGAGATATTATTTAAAAAATAAGAAGTTAGTCAAAATTAATCATCGTCCAAGTTGTATAATGTCGATTATCATTTTATTCTCCGTAAAGCCTGACCAGGATCAAATATTGCACTCGTCATGTATCATTTTATTCTACGGGTTTTTAGGGTAAAAGTTATACTGATAATACTTTAATATCGTTTTATTCTCGTAAATATTGTGAAAAAAAAATCTGGTAAGGACTTTTAATTTGGTTTCCTAATAAAACTATGACATGGTAATCAACATTAGTTTTATTCAAAATAATATTAAAAAACAACAGTATTTTTCTTAATTTACTATTATTAGTCTTTTTAAATTGGTATTAATTAAAATCAGCCTTATAATAACATATTATGTGAATTAATATTACAATACTAATGAAATTATTAAGTAATATAATCTGTTACACATTTTTTTATAATAAAACAGCCTCATAATCACATTTATCACATAAAATCAGATTCTTATAATGAATTTTCAAAAATAAAATAAAGGTGGGTGATTAATCGTCATTATCTTCCTCATTGTCGTTATTGCTACCAGAACAGCTACTGCCATAAGTCGAGGACTCGTAAAAACCATGATAGTAACTTGGAATATCTCCTGCCTTACAGAGGCTCATAAGATCATCATATAAAGCCTTGCTTATTGGAATAAGCTCAGTGTACAACGTTTGTAGTTCGGGCACATAGCTAAGACTTGGGCTTGTTATCTGTCTGGTACCCCGCTTGCTTCTTATTCTTCTGACAGGCTCATGGATTGCTAAAAGGGGGGCAAATGAAATTGATAGTTGCTTATGGCAATTTCTACTTAGTGAAAAACAAAGAGGCATCCAGAACATATCATTTTACTCCGACGGTTGTTGCGGACAAAACAAAAACAGATTCATATTCGCTCTATATATTTTTGCTGCACAGAAGCTTCAATTGAACAAAACCGGACATGACCAAAGTGAGGGTGATACATCTGATCTGGCGTGCATACAACTCTGTGTTTTAATTCACGTTCAATGTTGGAATGCTCCATGCATTCCGGTTTCAAAGAATCTATGTGTGATGTTCAATTGAAGCTTCTGTGCAGCAAAAATATATAGAGCTAATATGAATCTGTTTTTGTTTTGTCCGCAACAACCGTCGGAGTAAAATGATATGTTCTGGATGCCTCTTTGTTTTTCACTAAGTAGAAAATGCCATAAGCAACTATCAATTTCATTTGCCCCCCTTTTAGCAATCCATGAGCCTGTCAGAAGAATAAGAAGCAAGCGGGGTACCAGACAGATAACAAGCCCAAGTCTTAGCTATGTGCCCGAACTACAAACTTTGTACACTGAGCTTATTCCAATAAGCAAGGCTTTATATGATGATCTTATGAGCCTCTGTAAGGCAGGAGATATTCCAAGTTACTATCATGGTTTTTACGAGTCCTTGACTTATGGCAGTAGCTGTTCTGGTAGCAATAACGACAATGAGGAAGATAATGACGATTAATCACCCACCATTATTTTATTTTTGAAAAGTCATTATTAGAATCTGATTTTATGTGATAAATGTGATTATGAGGCTGTTTTATTAAAAAAAATGTGTAACAGATTATATTATTTAATATATAATTTCATTAGTATTGTAATATTAATTCACATAATATGTTATTATAAGGCTGATTTTAATTAATACCAATTTAAAAAGACTAATAATAGTAAATTAAGAAAAATACTGTTGTTTTTTAATATTAATTTTAATATGAATAAAATGATAACTGCATTTATCATTATTTAGTCGAATATTTTTTCACGAGAATATAATTCTATGACTGTTTGTCATACTAACAAGTGGGAATACATTTTGATATTATTATATTAACACTTTATTCTCGTAATTTATGACCTGTTTTAAATCTTTGAATACTATTGTAATATTTTTTTGTTTCGTTAATAACTGTTTAAAAACTGCGAAAAAAATTGAGCAGATGTATTAACACCCACAGATCCCAAAAATGACATAACACTAAAACTAGGATAATGGCAGTTATCATTTTATTCTCCGGGGACGGCGATATACCCGGTGCATCTGGTGAGTGCAGCAGATATATGAATTAAATCTTGTTTTTCGTTTGTTACTAACATAGCTAATAAGCTTATAAGTAGTGTGTATTACTAACATCATGTGGATCACGGTCTGAAATAAAGTATTTTTATTTTATTTAAGGCACCATGTCGTCAGTTCTAGAGTTATGAAAAACAGCATTCAAAAACTAGCTATTCGTAAATATTCGAATGGTGTTTCATTGCGCTTACTTATACTTTAGATTGTAAGGTTCCAATGTTGGTAAGAGAACCTCTGTCGGATATGCAATTGTAATAAAATAAAATGTAAATAACTTACTGACATTATTTTTTCTCAAAAAACTCAAGCGCATTATAAATATAACATAACATAACCTGTAATCCCCGAAAGGTTATACAAAGGTGTACCTATAGTACAGACGTCAGCACATCAAGCTACTACAATCTGTCAAATTTCTTTAATAGATTTTCAACTTTATCACTAAAGTATAAGGTTCAAAATTGATTGGAAAAATTTGACAGTTTCGGGTAGCTTGATGTGCTGGCGTCTATACACTCACATTTCGCCAGTTCTGTAGTCCCATGTACGGTCACCAAACTTCAACTATATGCGACGATCCTGGTTTCTTATCTAGTAAGTTTGGTATTATCGAATAAAATTTAATTTAATCAATATAAAACAATCAGTTCATTTATCAAATTAATTTTCATTTGAAAAAATCCAGCGGTTTCTTACTAAACTTCAACTATATCCGACGACCCTGCAGTGCGATTCTGTAACCATCTCACCGTGAAAACTTAGGTGAAGTGAGCGTGGAGTGAGCTGTCAATAGTGTCAATTCCTAGAAAAAGCAAACTCACTTCACCTAAGTTTTCACGGTGAGATTTTTACAGAATCGACCGGCTGGTTACTTACCTCTTTTGGTGATTCTACCTAATAGGGAGTGAGCCTACTGCCTTCAACTGGGCACAAATCCAGAAACCAGACCGCTACTGAGAAATTCCTGATGGAAAAACCCAATTTCACTTTGTCTGACCTTGGAATCTAACCCAAGACCAGCTCAGCAGTAAACGGAAGTGATGGTGCAGTGGTGGTGGTTATCTTTATCTTACCAACATCAACGGTGATGTTGATTTCTATCCGTGCTTCAGGTGACATATATCTCGGTGATAAGCGTAAGTCCAGGGATGTGTGGCCTGCTTTGGGTTTCATCTGGATGGGTCTCTTGAACGCAAAGAATGTCGAAGTGAGTTTTGCTCTCGTTTCATCTGGATGGGTCTCTTGAACGCAAAGAATGTCGAAGTGAGTTTTGCTCTCGTTTCATCTGGATGGGTCTCTTGAACGCAAAGAATGTCGAAGTGAGTTTTGTTCTCGTTTCATCTGGATGGGTCTCTTGAACGCAAAGAATGTCGAAGTGAGTTTTGTTGTCGTGCGTATCCTGTCAGCTGCACTTTACGGGAACTGGCAAACGCTCGTGATGGCGCTAAACAAGTAGCCGAATTCTGAGCCGTATCCATATAATTTCCTATCGACACGCTAAGAAGATGCTCAGCAGTAGCGTTTGCGACCACTAGACAAATTAGGCAAATATTATAAAATACATCAATTATATTATTTAACCTAAGTAGTATCTGGGCACCCCTTGCGTAGCTCCGCATCGCTGCCAATGCGGTGAATGTGTCGACTGATTTTTAGTCGAAACAATAGATTTTTTGTAATAAAATAATTGCTTCATATTTTCCAATAAATTTATACCAGCGTTGTGTCATCGCGCTTCTCTTTCTTTTCTATGCAGTCCGACAGTGACGCTTTAGGTCATGTAAGCCCCTTAAGGTCGCAGGTCCATCTAGCTGGGAGGCGTACCACATTTCACATGCCAATACGCTACGTTAGTTAATTAGTATTAGCTGTTAGTAAATAAAAAACAAACTACCTCCGAACAATACGCATTGCATTGTTACATAAGCGGTGATATCATTTAATATGTAATCTTTGATCAACCAGCTATGTTTAAAATCTTATTTGAAAATATTTATCCATCTATACTTATGTATAAATAGTAAGGACACCTTTAAACATATTTAGTAAGGTTTACTTTGCTGAAAGAGATACTCGTCTGTGGTGTTAATATTATTTGGATTTCACTATATCTGTAAGTAGTTTAAGTTTTTATTGTTTGTGAAATTGTGAACAAATTTTCAATATCATCATCTACCTTACATAATTAGCCTATAATATTTCCATTGCTTTTATCTTTAAGAGGGAGTGGGCCGTAATCTACTATGCGGGCCCAGTGCGGGTTGGTAGATATCACATGTCTTCGATTTTTTGGTTCTAGTCCTAGAACCAAAAAATCGGAAAACATCGTGAGGAAACCGGTATGTCCATGCCATGTCCATGATGTTTTCCTTCTTTGTTTTGAGAGCAGCGGTGATCATCTGCCTTGCTCCCTATGTAACCAAGGTTGGGGTTAGCTTGCAAAAACATGCAGCTGAATCCAGTATTCTCAATTTAGTAACTGTTATAGTTAAGACTACTAGAGTAATAATAGAAGCAGTATTCCGCAGTACCTACAACATTTTTATATGTATTTAAAAACGTACTCAGAAATAACTGTTTGCCTTTCAGGGGAGGCATAAACCTATGCTGTAAGGGCTCGTCGTAGACTCGAGAGCAGACATAAAGGACGATGTTAAACTTTAGTAAAATGTTTTTGTTTATGCTCACTTACATTAAGTTAACAAAACCACATAACACGCAGTTATCCGAAGTAGATTCAGTCCAGGCTTACTGCACTTCATTTAACAGTTGCTGGGATTGTAAGAGGGCAGGTGCTCAATGTGACTGGTGCCATGAAGTCGGATGTACACACTACCCAACTCTTAATTGCCCTCAAAAAGTATTGCTCGATAAAGCTTATCACAAGAATTCGCCAATCAGATATTGTACTGAAATAATATCAAGTGATCCCGTATTTGTCCCCGCTAACATAAGGAGGTTCATCAAACTGAATTTGAGAATAGACGATCTCACACTTTACAAACGGAGTATAATGTGCGAAATCCATATAGAGCAAACGGTCGTAAGACTTAAAGGTTCATTTGGTAACAGTATATTGTACTGTGATATGACAAAATTGCGGATAAGTCGAGTTGTAACTTTGGGTTACGTGAGATTGTTGTGGGGCGGTGCAGAACCATATTCCAATATGATCTTGATGGTGGTATACAAGTGTGAGTCAATGGCAAGGAACTGTTTAGACTGCCAAGCTTTGGATAAGAGATTCAACTGTGGCTGGTGTGAAGAAACTTCACAGTGCAATTTGCTGGAGCAATGTCCAAGACAACATGGTCAATGGGTAAACAGTAAAAGTTCATGTGGGAGGTCGTTTTTGAACAACAGGAGTAAAATACGTGACCTTAAAGTGTATTCGTAGAAACATGACGGTTTGGTAATTTAGAAGTTTCACGATGTTGTTAATACTATATTTACGTAATGGTATTAAAATATAGACCAAAACTAATGAATCGCTGATTTTTTTTTTAATCCATCCATAAATGACTTATAAATAGTACGTATTTTTCAGCACGGAACGTCTGTGGTCTCAGATTTGCCTGTAACGTCATTTGACCTATCCGACACCGTCGCACCACAAATCGCACCACAAATTTATGAGTATGTAGTTTTTATTTCACTGTAATGGAAAAAAAATTGGGGTTTTTAACTGTCGTGTTTTGACACATAGGAACAATACAATATTTGTAAGCGTATTTTTTAACCTCAGCCATCGTGTAGTAAACAAAATACGATTCGAACGGCGCAAGTAACTATACACCAATGAATTTGTACGTACTCAGTGAATATGAGCCGCGTCGTCTAGGTCAAATGACGTCCACGCTGGAGCGCTGCGTATAACGAAATTATTCTTGAAAGCGCAACTTCAAAGTTCCATAACTTTTTCATTTCTAGAAGAAAGAAAGAAAATACGTTTATTTGCGGTAAATATGACGTAAAAAGAACATTTATAAACACAAAAAAATAAGAAAAGGTTGGGTGAAACATACGTCACATCCACGCAAAACGGCTATCGCTCAGGACAGATATTTTAATGATTCTTCCACAGTTTTGTGATTTTATTTTCATTTTGATAATAAATCCACAAAAAAGTGGAAACTTCTCCATTATATTGTTGTTTGTACAAAAGACTGTTGATTTATTTACATCTTTTTTACATAAAAATCTTTCGTGGAAATGTGTGTAAAATTCTCATGAATCCAATTCTGTAGGAACAGTGTACAGAATCTGTCGTGGCATTTCGTATTTACCACAACGCGTTGAGGTTTTTTGCATTCATAATAGAACTACTGATGAATAAGCGACGTGTTGTATTCACGTGAATTATCTTTAAAACCAATAATGAGATCTAATAGTGAATTTTATTGCGCTATTCAAGATACCTTGTGGTTGTTATAACAAGCACGACACAAATTTGACGTTGGTACTGGACAATTTGGTCAATTCGATCTTCGCAGGGTGGCTGGTAGCAGCTAGATGCGAGTTGTCGAGAATCGAGCTAAATGGCGTGCAATTGGAGAGTCCTACATATCTCCAGCAGTGCACCGCTGTAAGCTGATGATGACTGGTCAACTTTTTTTTGTTTTTTTTTTTAAACGTTGCCCCACACTAGGAATTACTCCTGTATCGTGGGTGCGTTTACAAACATATAAATTCACATACACAAACAGCCAGACCCGGAACAACTACCTGTAGGTAATACAAATATTTGTTCCGTGCGGGAATCGAACCCGCGACACTCAGCGCAGCAGTCGATCGCTCAGCCGCTGCGCCAACCGTGTCGTCAAAATTTGAAGAGACCATAACGCGTTGTGGACTCTAATATCGCTCAATGATATTTTTGGTCTTTCAGCCTAAAACCTACTCGTGATTATGTACAATGGTGTACATAATACATTATTATATGTAGATCCAAAACCATCAATCATCGTATCTCATCATCATACCTACTATATTGTCTACTTTGAGTTCTAATCACGAAAGTTCTTTTCTCAAATCATTAGGTACTTAAGAGTTTATCTTTGTAATAATACCGATGCGGACGACATTCATTTTGCGGTGTAATGCAATATGTCTTCCGGAAGTTTCCAATTTACACAAACCTACCGTAAATCTGAGAAAGCTTTTGTCTCGAAAATTTTAAATGTTACCGCCGAAGTATCGCTCCAGGAGCTTATAGTACCGTTATACTTTAAGGGTTGAATGATTCACTTTGTTTAAACCTCTTTGGGAAAATCGGATAAAATAAGAATTAGAGCATTTCACTAAGATTGTTTACAACCCCTATTTAATTTTAACCCTAGGGGATGAATTTTCTAAAATCCTTTCTTAGTACTTACTTCCGTTATACATATGTATATTGTGCAAAATTTCATATTTCCAATCAGTTGTTGTTTGATCATTTATGAAGAAGATAAAAATGCGTTAATTTTTTTCCAGTACTGCAGTGCGATTCTGTAACCATCTCACCGTGAAAACTAAGGTAAAGTGAGCGTTGAGTGAGCTGTCAATAGTGTCAATTCCTAACAAAAACAAACTCACTTCACCTAATTTTTCACGGTGAGATTTTTACAGAATCGACCGGCTGGACATAACAACAGTAATGTAGACTAGAGCAGTGGTGGCCCAGTGGTAACAGACACGACTTACGAGTTGTAGGTCGTAAGTTCGAACCCAGACAGGCACTTTACTTTGTGTAAATTATTTCATCACCACTGCTCTCAAAACGGTAAAAGAAAACATCGTGAGGAAACCGGCATGTCCTAGAACCAAAAATTCGAAGACATGTGACATCCACCAACCCGCACTGGGCCCGCGTGGTGGATTACGGCCCACTCCCTCTTACAGAGACGAGGCCTGTGTCCCAGCAGTGGGAACAATATAGGCTGGTTATGAGTAAGAGTTATGAGGGCATAAAAACAGATCTATAGCCTATACCAAATCAAGTGAAAACACATAAACAGAAACACATAAACAGCAAAGGTATCCCGGTATTGAACCTTTTATCATAATGAGAATAGCGCCAATATCCGTAGGCTGAACACTTTTCTATCTGTGCCGAAACAAGATCTAGTAAAGCGGGAAAATCGAACAGATGCTACAGAAACGAGCGCCTCACCAGGTTACATTACTATTGGGGAAAGAAAGGAGTCGATAGAACGGCGAAAGTGCTGATGCGGCATTTTGCCGTGACATCGTCTTTATTATGAAAGTTCGTTTATGCTATTTAAGAAATGAAGTAAGGGCAGTTAACCTTCAGCGGGATTGTCCGAAAGGGTTACCGTTGGCCCGGAACATAAAGGGCTAAGGAAGGAACACGAGTGGGTTTTAGTCAGTAAGAGTCTGACACTCCCTTCCGCTCCACCCAGAGCGGGAGGGGTCATTTGATGATTTCCCATCCTGAAAAAAAAGGCAGTAATAAGTTTATAACTAACTAGCAGCGCCCCGCGGTTCCACCCGCATAAGTGTCGATCTCGTGGGAATATCGAGATAAAACTGTCCTATGTCTTTCCCCAGGATGCAATCTATCTCTCTGCCAAATTTTATCGAAATCCGTTCAGTGGTGTAGGCATGAAAAGGTAACATACAGACAGACAGAGTTACTTTCGAATTTATAATATTAGTATGGATTTATTTTATAACTAGCTGCGCTCCGCAGTTTCACCCGCATAAAGGTCGGTCCCGTGTGAATATCGTGATAAAAAGTTGCCTATATGTTAATCCAGGGCAGCTTCCTCCGTACAAAGTCTAGCTGTTTGAGCGTGAAGAAGTAACACACACACAAACTCACAGACTTTCGCCTTTATAATATTAGTGTGATATTATTTTACAATCATATCAGATATTGTTAGCACTAGAGATGACAGATAGACAAAGAACATTATACTCTTGACAAGTGACACGGCGATGCGTCAGGTTGCATTAATTACACAGGTCAACAAACTTTGACGATCACTCTTCCCAAGAAACCAGACTATACTTTTCCGAAGGATTTTGACGCGCTGAATTCGAATCTGGCTCAATGGATCTCAAAATTGTTCTATCACGTCAGGGTTTTGAGATATCCTAACCTAAAAGTGCAAAAAATACAGTTTTTTCTCATTTTTGAGGTTATGTAGCACGGCCGATCCTATTTTCTTTCAAAAATTATTAATAGCATCTCAAAGTACTAGTCTTCCTCTTTAAAATGACGTTGAGTTTACTCAAATATCTTTTTTTTTCGCTGTGAAATTGCATTTTGTAATTTTTCCAATAGACTATGTGTATGAATTCTCAAACGTAGAACAATCCACGTACACGAAAATTTTAAAATTCGATATCTCAGCAAAAAAAAAAAAGATATTTGAGTATACTCAACGTCATTTTAAAGAGGAAGACTAGTCCTTTGAGATGCTATTAATAATATTTAGCAATAATAGATTCCTAACTGAATAGAAGAAGTATTTGCCGCCTCCAGTTTTCTGAAATCAAAAACCACTGATATAGATACACCTAGATATCGCAAGAGTGACTACTTCGCGTGCCCAGCTTACGTACAAAAATCGTAAGCCGCCACTTTCGCGCTCTGTCCCGAGTACTGTTGGCTGGATGAGCGCGAGCGCTGGCGCTAGGCCCCTGGGGTGGGGCGAGACGGGTCCCGTACGCCACGGCGTCTTTGGATCGATTTGATTTTCTCGTTACTAAATAGTGCTTGTCCCTCTCACTGAGAGGAGGCCTGTGTCCCAACAGTGGGAACATTATAGGCTGATGATGATGATGATGATGATGAAATAGTGCTTGTAACGTCATAGTAGGTAGTCAAAAAATGGCACGCTTGGTTTTCATACAGATCGTGACACTTGCGTTATCTAGGTCTATCTATATCTGCGGTACCTACCTACTATCGACTACACGGCATAAACGTCTGGACATTGATTTCTACAAATTGGTTCCGTAAGTGTATTGTGTTGTAAAAATCCTTTGTACTAAGTGCATGAGCAGAGTGAGGAACCCAAGTGATCCACTAATAAATAATGTTCCTTACAATTGCCTCCATGCAAATATTACCAACAGATGGACTGGCGAAAGACCTTCTAATAGTAGGTGGATATAGAAAGCATTATAAAAGTCTTTATCCAGCAGTGGATTTGTCTTTTTCATCCAAGAAGGGAGGACTAAGTCGGTATGCGAGCAAAACAAGTTCAGTTACAGCTTAGTCCACCCTTCCTAGATGTCTTTCAGTTGATTTTGACTATGACAAATCATGATGCAATAGAATAATATAGAGGTAAGAGGTGAGGGGCCCGTGGCGAATTAGTAACAGCCGCACAGGTCGATAGATCAGGTTAAGCTACGCTTGCCGCGGTTGGGCTGTGGATGGGTGACCATTTTAAAATAAGCTTTTACAATAACTCAAGTAGCGGATCTTGGAGAAAAATAGCCAGGCTGAAGTGGAAGTTGGCCGGACACGTCGCGCTTATGCACCCAAAGGGCAAAGATGGGCAAACTCCGTCACTAGACACCTGGAGGAGGACATCGCCGTCGAGGTAGACCTCGGCGAAGTTGGTGTGACGATCTTACGAGGTTTGCAGGGCAAACATGGCCAGAGATCGCTCAAGAGAGGAAGGTTTGGAAGGAAAAAGGGGACAATATAGGACAACAAAAAAAAAAAAATTACCGTTATGTTTGAAACTAGTGAAGATTTTGATTTGTTATATTAGTACTTTAGTCCACTTCGATACTGTAAAGTACCGATATGTCATCAAAATTATGCTTGCCTTTTTTAATACACACCAGCCCTTTGTAATATATAAAGAATATATAAAAGTGTAAACGTTTCACCTATAAAGTAGGTATAAACACAACTAATCCACTGTTATTATACAAGTGCATACGAAAATGCACCCTCACGCAACATTAGCCGTTTCCCATTATGGTATTATCATCCCTACACATCCCCTATTCTCTATTATTCGGAAAGAGTGAAAACATACAGGAAATAAATGTGTGCGGCACCGCGACGAAATTTCCAATAGTCAGAAAAGTTTTATCTGAAGAAAATAATTTTTGACATGTTATATATTTTCTACATACAAAGGCTATAAAACAGCCATATTTATTCTTCTAATAAAATTGAATTAGTAGCAGTACTTAGTATAGCAAACAAGCGGGCGGCCAGCTGTGAGGGTAAGTGGTCACCGTCGCATATGACCATCTACGATACCAAAATCATGTGTAGAATTTCGGAAATTACAACAAACCCAACAAACTATCTAGATTCTATTTTCAAAGCAAGTAATGACGAGTATTCGTATAGACTCTAAAATTCGAAGTTTAAATTTTTATTATTTTTTTGTTTATTTTCGGCCAGTCATCATTGTAACGGTCAGTCTATCATGATCATAAAAATAAGTTGGAGTCTCATTCCCTTCGAATTGTATGGGTTTTTTTTTTGCGATTTCTGACTTTTCTAGTACTTGTATCCTTATAAGAAACAGCCGGTCGATTCTGTGAAAATCTCACCGTGAAAACTTAGGTGAAGTGAGTTTGTTTTTGCTAGGAATTGACACTATTGACAGCTCACTCCACGCTTACTTCACCTAAGTTTTCACGGTGAGTTTTTTACAGAATAGCACCGCTGGATCGATTGGCATAAAAAAACGTTTTTGTGTGAAAATTGCCTATTTTCCTGCTGGATGTACATTTTGTTCAGTCTGTGAATGTAAATTAAAATTTCTCAAAAGTTTAGAGATAGTTTCCTTACACCGATTTCCTGTAGCTACAACGGTTAAGGTTGCTCTTAGTGCCCCATCTCAAAAATCCACCCTGTACTTATAAACATGATAAAACAAAAATGAAATTGAATTGATGTTATTTTGTGAGGTCATCGGTCGTCGGTCATCGACCATAGTTAGCGTATACACACAGACGTGAAGGATTATTTATTTTTATTTATTTATTTATTTAGATTTACCAACGTTCGTATACACTACAGAAATTACACGAAACAACAGAAAATACAGAACTAAATGTACCTAACACAATTATGAGTAGATAAGTACAGCATTTTCTTAATATATAATATATACTATATAATATAATACATACTAAGTGAACAATTTTAAAGTAGAGTAGTTAAAGATTTTATTTCGATACGCTCAGTCTGCAGAGTTTCGCTAGATTATTTCATCTGACCCTGTAGATACCCGCATAGTCAGAAAGAACCTCATGAAAAATAAAAGCGAACAAACGCTGCGTGACCGCCACAAAATTTCCTCAGTACATTTCCAACAAAGGGTGGAAGGAAATCGTTTATAAATAAACACATTAGTGTGAAAGCCGGATTTTGACGGTGTTAACAACAACAATAGTATTGGAGATTCATCGCGCGACGCAATACATTCTGATAGCTGCTTACGTACATGAATTTATGGGCATGTAGCTATGGAGTTATGAATATTCGATTGGATATTGATTGAGAAGATACTCGTCTGTAATATTGACTGTAATGCGTTAGCACTGTTCGTGAATTGATTGATTTTTATAATATCATACGTAACAATCACCAAAAATACCACATTTAATAGCCCCCTAACACTTATATCATGGCAAGGCAATATAATGAAAGGGCCAATTTGACGAATTACCCTATTGATATTTTCTCCATGAGTTTTACTTCATACAGATGTTCCCTATTTACACAGCGTGTGTGTGTGTGTGATAATTTCGATGTTATTGAACATTTTGTAGAGATGATGCTTACGCCGGGAGCAGCAAACACTGCGTTGCCGTGCTTTGGGTGACAGATCTCGGCGACAAGTGACAGTCCAGGAATGTGAGGCCTGCCTTGGGTGAAGTCTCTTGAACACATAAGATATCACAATGCGTCTTGCGAGATAATTCGGAAAGAATTTCACCTTTATTCTGAGAGAACTCTTCGATGTTGATCGAGATTACACACAAGGCTGGTTTTTAAACGACTTAAAAAAGGAGGAGGTTCTCAATTCGACTGTATGTTTTTTATGTGATATCTCCTGCAATTGTAAATTGATTTCAAAAATTATTTATTTAATGGATAGGATATGCCTCAAGTAGAGCAGTGGTGGCCAAGTGGTAACGGCCGCGACTTACGAGTTGTAGGTCGTAGGTTCGCACCCAGACAGGCGCTTTACTTTGTGTAAATTATTTCATCACCACTGCTCTCAAAACGGTGAAGGAAAACATCGTGAGGAAACCGGCATGTCCTAGAACCAAAAATTCGAAGACATGTGACATCTACCAACCCGCACTGGGCCCGCGTGGTGGATTACGGTCCACTCCCTCTCACTGAGAGGAGGCCTGTGTCCCAGCAGTGGGAACATTATAGGCTGATGGTGATGATGACGATGATGATATGCCTCAGGGGAGGTCCCATTACATTTTATTAACTTTGATTGGGCAGTTTTTGAGTTAGCTTCAATAATACGTTTTTTTGCCACTTATTTTATATTGATGATGTTATAATGACTTCCTGTCACTAATATTTACATAGCAATCAGTGTTAAGTACTTATAAAAAAAAAACAAACAACCACAACAACAATTTCGGAAGTCGGTTGCAAACAAAGAAAATGCTAACCCAACGACACCGACTTCCGAAATTAAAGTTGTTTTTCACTATGTAGTCTTTTTTGGAAGTCGGTCGTTTTTTTTTGTAATAATTTTTTTTGGTAATGGACTGTTTGGCCCTGAGAAGGGCCGAATAGTACTTATATTTGCCATCGTGGGGAAAGGATTAGCCAATCGACAGAAATCGATTGCCAAGGGTGCGCCGGACGTAACAGAAGGTCGGAGTATGTATGTACAGTGCATGTATATGTAGCTCAAATTTCTTTGTATTGTAATGTTCTAGATTCAGGTCTAGTAGACTGACTTTATTTTTTTCTCCTTTGTCTCTAATATTCATATGACAATGTCATGCATACCTGTTATTTCATTTCTTCCTCATGGTCAAACTTAATGGTCAAACTGATTTGACCACGAGGAATTACATGGTTACTGAAATGCCAGTTTTAGATAAGAATTAATTTAATTTGTAAGTGACGGTGCTGTTGGTGTGATTATTCTTAATAAATAACATTACGCCTGTAATCCTTGAAGGGTAGAACAGAGATGCACCCATATTTCGCTAGTTATTTTTAAGTCCCATGTAATGGGAGAGAGCCTATTGCCATCAACCGGTCACAAGTTCAGACCCCGAGAAATTCCAGAGAAATTCCTGAGAAATTCCAGAGAAATTCCTGCGAAATTCCAGAGAAATTCCTGAGAAATTCCAGAGAAATTCCTGAGAAATTCCAGATGGAAAAATGGGGGGGTGTGGGTCCTTAATTATAAAACAAACCGGGCAAAAAACATTTATCTTACCCAAGTACATTTACAGTGAAAAAGAATAAATTTAACTAACTCCTAATCCAAGCAAGTATTGACTTACTTGTGCAAACGGAAGCCCACGAATGAAGATATTTGAGGCTTGATATGGCCTGTGAGCAAACATCGGGAGATAGGATTGGATCAAATATTTGTCCAACACGAAGCCATGCAAATGTGAATGTTGGGTAATCCGTGCTTACGGGCTTGTGTTTAACCCATTCGGTGGAGTTTCTAGAGATTTCCTCGCCACTCTAATTACAAAGCAAGCAAGAGGAAAGTCCCAATCGCTAATATGTATTTACTCTCTCGATATAGACCGTCTAAAGAATGATAACGCTGATTGAAATGTTATCATTTTTATACCTGTATTTATCTATACTAATAATAATGCTGATGAATTTGTTTGTTTTAATGTAATAATATGTGGAAAAGCCCGTCGGATTTGATTTTTTTGCGTTTAGTTGCCCAATTTTTAAGGAAGGCATCACATCACACAAGGGCCCTTAGGAGCAAAGTACAACTAAAGAAGTCAGGAAAACGCTTAGCCAAAACGTAGTAATAGCGCGGGCAGGCGATGCGATACGACGGGATGGGTCGGTGAACAAGAAATTTTACGCGGAAAAAGTGGGGGGCAGAAACTAGTTTTTTTCTAGTTTATTAGTTTTATTAAGGGCCGATTTCTCAATAGTCTGATAACTTTTATCTGAGCAATAAATATAGCGGTTGGACAGTTTTTGAATAGAAAAAAATGTCAAACTGTATTTTTTTTATTTATTCTTCAGATAAAAGTTATCTGACTATTGAAAAATCAGCCCTTAAACGTATATAATAATAAGACTTCAGTTCGATTAGGTACTCATATCACTTCTCATGCCAAACACACCTAGCTAAGCTTAAAATGTCAGATGTGTCAATAAAAACGCACATTTTACTTAACTCCAGAAAGATAATCATACTGCCAGGCACGTTCTCGCCTAAGAGACGTAGGTTATCCTTATCATATCTGCCTAGCCTTTTCCCAACTAAGTTGGTGTTGGCTTCCAGTCAAAGCGGATCCAGCTGAATACCACTATTTTACATAGAGCGACTGCCTATCTGACCTACACAACCCAGTTACTGGGTAATACGATACCCCTTGGTAAGACTGGTTGTCAGACTTTCAGGCTTCTGCCTACCCTGGTCTTGGTATTTAAAGATGATCACCCATCCACGAACTTACCGCGGCAAGTGTAGTTTAACCTGATCGATTGGCCTGTGCGGATGTTAATATTTAGCCACGAACCGTTGGAACCTTAGGGGAACTATGGAGCGAGGACTTAAAAAGAAAATTGTTTTTTTTTTCGATCTTCTCAATCGGCTGTTATTACTAAATAAACCACGAGCCCCTCCTGGCTAGGCTATCCTCCTGGGTTTAATAATACAATAACTGCAAGCAATAACTGCAAGCAATAACTGCAAGCAATAACTGCAAGCATCTTCAAGTCAACAATTCATAATCTAAATTGAAATATTAACTAGTCTTTCAAACCAGGAGGTCTACTCTTTAAGTCCGTAAGAACAGACAACGAAGATACAGCCTCCTCCGTAGATAGTTGATCCGTCAAAACAAATGTCAAATTATTTTTTTCGATCGGACAAGAAGACATCGGGTGTAAGGACAATGATCAAATCTTGTTGTCATTCATTCTCAGTTCGGAAATCGATTTAATCTTGTGTCCGTAAGTGCCCGTAACTTCGAACGAAACTACGGACTTCATGCTTAGGCAGTAGACCCCCAGCTGCAGGTAAAAGGAAGCCGGATACAACATGCCGTTTTCACGATGAAAAATAAAAATAGAGAACCGCAGGATGAGATTATGAAAATTTCCAATTGCGGTGTTTTCAAAACACCTGTGCCACATCATACCTAACATTCGGGAGCGCGATGCGATACAAAATGAATATTTGGCGGCAATTCCTATGCAGCTGCCAATTTCAACTAGGATATTGGTGAAAAAGCCGTTTCTTCAAAAATGTTGTGCAATTTTGTAGGCAATTGCCAGGATACGAAGTAATTTTCCACAATTACAAGAGTTTCAAACTTGTAACGACATTAATTTGTTTAAATTTCGTCTGAGTGATTTATGTTTGCTGATCTAATAACGGAATTTTGGGTTTACTTTTGAAGTAATATTATGTTTACGTCAATGGAGCTGAGTGGTGGCCCAATGTAAGCGACCCCGACGTACGAGTTTGTAGGTCGTGGGTTCGACACCAGTCAGGCACTTTACTTTGTGTAATTTATTTAATCACCACTGCTCTCAAAACGGTAAAGGAAAACATCGTGAGAAAATCTTGTCCTAGAACTAAAAACTCGAAGACATGTGACATGTACCAACCCGCACTGGGCCCGCGTCCGCCCGCGTGATGGATTACGGCCCACTCCCTCTCACAGAGAGGAGGCCTGTGTCTCAGCAGGCCTCCTCAGTGGGAACGTTATAGGCTGATTATGATGATGTTGACGACAATAGGGTAGTCTTGGATAATAAAACAGATAGGTAGGTACTGAACATTTTTTTTCTTTATCTGAATGTTACCCGGCGATAAATATTGCACATCGACCTTTGGAAAGAGACAATCGGCTAATTTCGGCTTCGTAGAGCGTTATCTCTGTCGCACGAAATACAAAAAGTCCGGTATTTATTAAGAGCTGTTAAAACAATTATGATTTGTTTCTTTTGATAATTATTTTTATTCTTTGTATAAAATACACCAATTTCCAAAGGTCGATGTGCAATATTTATCGCCGGGTACTGTACTTTAAAGCAGGGCAAGCCATAAAAGAGATGAAGCTATTGTAGAACATAACACGTATGTAATTTTTATTTAAGTCTAGCTTTTGCCCGCGAATTCGCCCGCATGTACCTATGTCGGAAAATATCTCACGGGAACGAGTACGTTCCCGTGAGATATTATTAGTAGTAACTGGGATCAAAAGTACCCTATGTATTAATTCTGGTTATAAACTATCTGTGTACCTAATTTCATCCAAATACGTCTACGTATTTGTGCCAATCCGGAACATTAATAATAATTAATATTAATTATTTATTTATTGACACCAAAAATATTAACATTATAACAACTCTAATGTTTAAATATAAATTTGTAGGCTATAATGAAAATAACACAAAATGGAAGCATCTGTCGCCGAACTAGATGAAAAACCTGTATCTCGGCACACGGCGCCATACCACTGTGCTATTAGATTGGAATCAATTTGGACAACATTTACAATAAAATTGTGAAAATAGAGTATTTAAGTTATTGAAAAAGAGATCTAGATTACACTTAAATAAGTTTTCGACTGTGGAAGGGAGTGAGTAAGTCGGTGTGGTGGTCGGTGTGTATGAGAATATGTGAGCGTGGAGTGTGTATGTGTGTGAGATAGTAAACATTCAGACAAACAGACTAAATTCTCAAAACTATATTTTCGATAACAGATTCGTTCCCACACACCTGCAGTTCTATTCTGCCGGCTTATTCTCACCGTGAAAACAAAGGTGAGCTGTGAGATTTCAGTAGTGTCAATCCCAAGTATCAGTGGAATGACAGCTCGCCACAAACTCACTACCCCTACGTTTTCATTGTCGACCACAACATATTTGGGAAAAGGATAGTCAGATGATGATGCCAATAACATATCTGCCCAGTAGGTACTCAATTATACGGTGACTTTCAGTTATAATTGATAAATGATTGTAAATAGGTTTGCAGAAACACTTTTACACGTCAATCATATTTTTTTTTAAACTAGATGAGGTCGGCGTTTCCTATCTGACTACTCTGATAAGAAAAGCCGAAACAAACTCAGAGGTCACAGTCTCTTTTAAAGTCCAGATATAATCTTGGTCAGGTTATATGAACACCATGTAGATCGATGTCTGAGATGGTCTTTTGAGGAAAGAACCACACAGATTGAGAGGATCTGTCCAGTCAGTGCACGCATTTGTTAGAAATCGTGCAGCTCAATTCAAAACTTAAGGAGCTCAACGATTCGACGAACAATACCAAAGAAAGGACGTTTGGGTAGGCCACATAAATTACTCAAACTGCCAGACCATGACAAACACTAATAGAACAGAATATTAAAAATAAATTAATAAAATGACCCAAATTGTCATCACATTCACAATAATTAAAATAATATAATACTTTACAAAGTAAGCAAATGTTTATATAAAATTTATTAATGTCAATGTGTATATAATAAAAAAAACATTCAAAATGCAAAAATTGGAAACGGCTCAATCCCAAGCCTTTTTGTCCTCAATATAATCTTTAACGGTATAAAAGGCTTTCTGGCACAACTTACGTTTAATAAATGATTTGTATTTATTAAGGCATTAATTTGTATTTTTTTTGTATTAATTTGTATTATTGATTTGTATTTTTAATATATTAACGTTCTTTTATAGTTCAAGATCTAAATCTTGAACTATAAAAGAACGTTAATATATTTTAGTTTAAGAAAACTGTCTTTCAACCAAGAAAACGGGTTCTCCACAAGTAAACACCTGCTACAACTTTCTATTAGCAGTTCACTAATAACGCTAAACAGTTTACTCCAAAAGCAATCAGGCCTAACACAAGTATAGTTTCGCTACATTTACCGCAGCACGAGATTCCAAGCTCCCTTAAACCAATTAAAAATCCAATATTCTTTTACTTCAGCTCCTATATATTTTCACTGGAGAAGTTATAGTTTTAAGAATGCTCTCCGAAATAATTAGGTACCTATTATTTGACACTTAAAAGAATGGAATTACCACTTCAGGCACTTGTGAGTTTTCTTGAAATTCTTTGGCGCTTTAATGAATTTCTAGGTTGAGCTCCGAAAATATCGTTTTAAGCATGGGGATTTAAACGTTACGTTTAGTGGCGAAGTGTAAAAGTTTTATATCCATTGCAAGCGAAAGCGTTTGTTGTGCAAAATCAATTTCGAGCCAATCGTTATTTTGGAAACGAATGATGAAATCGCCATAAGATAGTCTCTCGTTGGTCTTCTTAAAACAACCCCGAACATAAGTGGTACCATTATCTAGAAATAAACTTTTTGAACAATTCACTGTGGCGAGGCCAGGGCATACCTATACGAAAAAGATACTTCGTAGTCTAAAACGAAATCTCCTAACGCAATCTCTAACCATCACAAATCCACAGTACCTTCCTACACTAAAGTCCAACTGTCTGGTAACCTACTAGTTCCTACTTATGAAGAAAACTTATAAAGACTAGCACAAGTTAGGGCGAGCCACACCGCAACGCATTACAAAAATCCTCTTTTATGACTTACGTATACATTTTCTATGAATCAACGCACACTTCAGGCAGGCCACAACCGCAACGCACTTTTTTGTATAAAAATGTCTGCGGTACGTTGCAGCCATAGTGCGCACTTAACTTTAGTAGGTATTTCAGATGATATTATAAATTAAATTATATTATGATTTTAGAAAACATTTTGAGTAAAACGATATATTTCCTATGCTGTCCCTCTACTGGGCGAAGGCCTCCCTTCACTCTTTCTATATTTCGCGAGCCTGCGCGTTCTACTTCCAGTTTTGATGGAATCTATCCAGCTCGTCCCGATATCTTCTACGTGGTTTGCCGCAAACCCGTCTCACTGTCTCAGTAAACAATATCATAGGGTAAAAAAATCTCGCTTTTCGTGACTCGACACATAGAATGGAGATAGTTAATATCTTCTTGGTAGCCGACAACCACGGCGCCCGAAGCGCTAAAATGTTATTCTAATTTTGTATTATTTTTAAACGTAGAACCTTCACTTCCCCGAGACATAAGTAGGATAAAACGCACTCCTATTTTAAATTAAAATTGTATTTTAATGTTTTGCGATTTTCTACATAACATTATTTTAAAAGAACAACATTATGACGTTCTGTAGTTTCTGGTATCCCCACGGAAAGAAGGCGTGAGTTTGTGTATGTATGTAGTATTACAAAAACAAAAGGTTATACATGACTATGGATTTCGGAATTCATAATCTATGTATTTTATATAAAATTCAAATTCCTGACTGACTGATATATCAACGCACAGCCGAAACCACTGGTCCTAGAGAAATGAAATTTGGCAGGGTGTGTTCTTTGTGAAATTAATTAATAATTACAGGCTATCTTAATTAGTAATCACTATAATTAAGTTGAAATTACCGTTAACACGAGATATGAATAAAAGATTTTTATTCATATATCGTGTTAACGGTAATTTTTTTATTTGAATCAAGAAACCCTATACTTTTTTTTTTGCAAATGCAATAGGGTTTTTTTTGCATTGAAATCCTTTTAATTCCGCGACATATGTCCTGCCAATCGTTATTTGTTTTTTATCAATTAATTGTTTTTCATTATTCCACACATTTTAAATAAAGGCCTACAAACAGCCGCGACACACGATATAATCGCGCGCGACACAAAGGCACCGCTCGTTGCGCGACTTGCGGTGCCTTTGTGTCGCGTGTCGTGTCGCGCCTGTTTGATGGAGCCTGAAACCGGTGTGCTGTAGTTATAGAGTATAGCTGTTTTTAAATACTGCTACTAACTAAAACCGTGACAAAAAATAATTACTGTCTATGTACTAGAAGCACAAGCGAATCAAAGCTAGTTTCTTGTGTTTTTAAACCAATAATCTCGTTTATTTCTTTTCATACTTAATAAATCCAATTTTCTTTTTTTTTTGAACATTCATAAATAAAAAGAAATAGTACTCCGCCGGTATCGGGAGCAGGGTTCAAGCTACCGGTGCCTAGGGCTCCAGAGACCTCCTCATAATGCGAGCCTTCTGCGTTCTGAATCAGGCCCTTGATCCAACCGCCTAGTAGAGCCTCGAGAGATGTAGATCGCGGCTTTCGACCATCATACCATTGGCCGATCCGATCCAGCCAAACACATTCCACATGTTGACAACCTCGTGTGCTAAGTCGAGATATTTATTTTTCATTGTTTCTATTTTTCGTCTTTTTGAGGTTCTTATAAAGGTACAAATAATTATTATGTGCTTACTTTAAAAAAAAAATCATCACGTTATTTAATATTTTGTCTAAGTTATTATTTAGTACATCAAAATAACTCGTCGAAAGGCATTTACACGTGCTCTACTCTAAGTATGTATGAGTGTACACTTAGGAACATGTACTTACTAACACATACTCTACTCCCTATATGAAAGAAAACATATCGATACTACGCTGATATCGGCGAGCTGTAAATGATAGATGTGTCATCATTTATTCAGCTATCGATTTGAAAATAGGCCCCAAAATAAACTGATAGAAAACCGCATACAAATTGCCAGTAAGATACTCGATCATAGTTCCGTCTAGTAAACCTCTGTGACACCGTACACCGTCCCTACCAGAATTTCCTTTCGACAGGCGTCCGTCTAAATTCGACACCTTCGTTAAATCCAGACGATATAATGCTGACATCAATTCCACCTCATTTGCCACCGAAAGGGCTTCAAATAAATCCCTTTTTGACATTCTTTTTTTATTCTTGGCGTCTTCGTAATAATAATCCTTGGAAACAGCACAGATCGTATATTTTATCGGGGATCCAGAATACGGACATATTGGAACTTTCTTTTGTAATGAAAGGACTGCTAATGTTACAAAGGATCTCGTGTAGGTTACTGATTCTGTGATCAACCGGCGGGCGGGTCGACGTAATAAACCTTTTATATGTTGACGTTTATGGTCAGAATGTTTTCTGGCTATATTGGTTAGACTGGTTTTCCTGATGTTCTATCTAAAAATGGACATATTTTGTGGTAGTTACGAGTACAGCAATGAATTTATAATTTTTTTCTCTATAACTAAATCACACTCATACTAATATTATAAAGGTAAAAGTTTGCGAGTTTGTTTGCTACTTCTTCACGAACAAACGACTGGACCAATTTTGATGAAATTTGGTATGTAGGTAGCTGACACCCTGGATTAACACATAAAGGAAGAAACAAAGAAAGAAAATACGTAAGCTACTTTTTATACTGATATTCCCACGGGATCGAAACGTATGCGAGTGATACCGCGGGGCGTAGTATTATTATAACTTGAATTCACTTTTCGTGACTGTGTCATGTGACCTCGTTGTTCTTCGAAACGACGCAACGAATTTTGACGCAACTGGTACAATTATTTAGAAAGGTTTAAGGGGACATTTAGATTAAACTAACATATAGGCATTTATTATTTATTAATAACCAACATAAATTAACAGTTTGCACCACACATACAAGTTATTAGTCAGTATTAATAATTACACAGATACATATGTCACACATTCATAAAATTGATTAACATCACATAATATAAATTGGAATATAATCGTAATATTTGTTTACAAAGACACAACAATTACAATTTACAAGCTACCACCAAAATAAATACATATACAGTATGTTAACTAACAGAGGGCGTTCCCGTTAACCCGCAATAGTATAGCATCCATACATGCTAAAAAAATATTACCATTCGAAAATAAAATGTTTTTATTTTTTTTATATTAAAATATTCACTAAAAATCGTAAATTGATACTCTATTTATTTAATTAATTCTAATTTATTTAATTCAATAAATTCCGACATTGCTGTCCTTCAAGTACCCGTGCACAGAGTGTTTCTTTAACGTATCAATTTACGATTTTTAGTGAATATTTTTAATATAAAAAAATATAAAAACATTTTATTTTCGAATGGTAATACAGTGGATTTCGGGTATAACGACGATGAAGGGACCACTCTATTTTCGTCGTTATATCGGGAAGTCGTTACAGGCAAAGGTAAAGAGATACAGACACGTGGAATGGGAAACTTTGTATTCTTTGCACAAATCAGCATTGTTTTCACCGTTTTTTAATTTTGAAATGATTTCCGCCTTTTCTTTAACAGTGAATGTGCGTCTAGCAGCCATACTTATTCAAAAGTTTACTAAACCCAGTTGCTACTTAGAATATCCTTTTGTAACTGAACTATAAATTTAACTCCGAAACGTACACGCTTCCCTACCTACTTAGCTGATATCTATAAACAAAAGGTAAAGGTCTCCACACTTGCTGACCATCTGTGTGGATGTAAACAAAAGATTTGTGAAAGAAAGAAATCTACAATGTCTTTGGCGGCCGATTCCGGTCGCAATATCTGCATGGGATTTCTAGGAATTTGTTACAAATGATTCATTAAAAACAGTCGCTACACCCGAACTCGGCGTTACATCCAAAGTCGCTATAGCCACATGAATTTTGTACTAAAGTATGTTTAAATTCAAGGGACTTCGATTTTACGTCGCTATAGGTAAATGGTCGTTACAACCAAGGTCGTAATAAATGAAATCCACTGTATTTTTTTTAGCATGTATGGATGCTATACTATTGCGGGTTAACGGGAACGCCCTCTCTTAGTTAACATACTGTATATTCTACAGAAGTATATAATAAAAAAATAAGAAAAAGGCAGGATCTAATTGGGCATTAAACATTTTCATATAGCTAATAAAGAGATCTGAATGTTTTGTCAAGTCCTAAACCCGTGCGAAGCAGAGGTTATCCGGTTGGTTAATGTCTGCACTTCTACTGATAGAAAAAACTTATTAGTATTAATTTTTGCAAATGAAATCACTTACCAGCATTTGAGTATGTATATGATTTCTAAAAGTATTTCTAATAAATGTTGCACAAAGAAAAGATTTAGTGAAGGAACATTTTGTTTCATTAGTCAAATCCCTGTTTTAATGAAAAGTCTTCACTATTTTTTTGTTTGAGAACTGGTAAGTACTAATTCAATTAAACTTTTCGTTGACGAGTGAAAAAGTGTCTTTGAACTTGCTAAAGCAAAGTAATTTTAGTTTTGTACGCGGATTTTTACCGAAAAGTTTGGTAAAAATATTGTAATAAAGTTTTTTTTAATTAACGTGTTTGTTTTGTTTCATTATTTACATAAAATTTATGTACACACAACAACAATCAAAGAAAAGTAACGTACTTACAAGAAATATTAATATTACAAAACAAAGCGGTCGTTCGAAATTAAAAAAACACTGGCACTCCGGTAGTGCCGACAGAAGTGAAAACTTGAACAAAGTGACTGGTTTATTCTTCTCGTGAAAGGAATTTATTCAGATTTACAAATAAGCACACAGGATAGACTTCAGCAGTGCTATTCTCTAAAAGACAATTTCATGGCTGTAAGCTGCGACGAGCTCGTCGACGAGACAGCCTTGAGATCGACCGAGCGTACAGCGCTGATTCAAACCGTATTCACTAACGTGGTTGTGCTCGTCGTCGAACCCAAGGCTGTAACCTCCCGTCGCTGTTTCTCAGACGAACGTAGGGCTTGACACAAATTCTATAAATTATAATCGATCAATCTCGACTGAGAGTTTTATAGGTTTAAAATATATATTAAAGGTCTATCTTTAAGTATTATAAGGAATACAGTTAAACTATAACCAATATCATATTTAAAAGAGCTTATTTCATATTTCTTATTACATTTTAAGGCTGAATGACGATTCCTTTGCTCTATTCGTGCAACGCGACGCGACGATGAATTAAAAGTCAACATGACATAACAATAACCATAGAGCATGTAACCTTTAATAACAACCGATGACGCGACGCTAACAAAATCACTTGAATTTGTAGTTTTTAAACTTTTGGGTGCTTGATTCTTGTTCAAGCCTTGATTATTTGTATCAGCGAGTGCTTTTAACATAGGTAGTTCTGTGACTAAGAGGATAAATACAACTACCTAATGAAATGTGAGTATTATGATTTTTTCACTGATAGTATATGGCTATTATTACTATTGTCTCATCCACGAGTATTGTATGATACACGAGATATTAATAAAATTTAAGTAAATTACATGATTAGCTATTGTTTTACTATAATATGTACGTATAACTTTATTGTTGTAACGTAACATTGTGTGTTTTAGCATGCCAAGAAGTGCTATACTTTCATTACATAATATGAAAACTGTATAGGTACTTGGAAATTATAATTTTCATATTTAATTTTGTAGAGTCCTAAGCAACCCCTAAGACGACCTACTGACCAATTACTGCCTGTAGAACAATCTACTAGAGGCATGCTCCAGACCGAACAGTCCACACCTTCAATACCAGTAAGTTAATTCTAATAAAATATAATAATGTAATGTTATATTTGCAGGGCGAACGGACATACAACCAGGCCCATCTTTGTATAGGGACAATGTGCCAATGGAAAACCAGCCTAATACAGAACAAAAGGTGAAGTTTTAAATAAAAGTCTTACAATAATATGTTTTAACTTTATAATGGATATATAGATAACTTTTTTTTGTATTACAGTTTGAGGCTAGATCACCACTTGCAGTCTTGCAATGCGTCATCATAGGAGTAATGCCCCAATTGCATCTTCATGTAAGGTTAACTTAATTATAATTTGGTTAATTATTGGTTTAGTGTAAAAAGCACTACATAGTAGTGGTCTCACTTTTGATTCCCGGGTTGGGCCAATTTGTTGGGATTTTCTGTAGGTTTTTTCAACAGCAGCCCTTATTCAATCAAGATCAAGATATAGGCTACATCTAATAGAATCAAGATATAGACTACATCTAATATGTATACTACATTGTAATATCTATTCCTTTAGAGGGAGAGTGATGTGATGTTGATGATACTTACATATTTGTTTTACCTCTGTATAGTAATTTGTTGCATTTTTATGTTCATAGCATCTCGTAGGCATCGAACGGCACACCGCCGTCTGATCCAGCACTCACCACCTTCTCAAAGGCAATCCAAATGGCGAGCCTGACTGAATGTTTTGTCGCCATTAAAGAGAGGTGTTTGGAAAATGAGAGACTTCTTATTGACAACCAGCAGAGGATGTTCGACTTTTAAGGAAATAAGTGAGTCATGGTCAAGGCAGACCCAGGCACTGCAGGATTTATGAGCATCCATCAGTCGAGGAAGTTGAATCTCCGAAACATGGATCTACTACTATGTTTAGATAATTTTAAGTTTATTTAAGATGGATGTTAAGAAGTTTAAGTATAAGAACTGTTTTTTTGTAGTAAATGTCAATGTTTGTTAGCGGGCATGCTCTTTATGCCTGCAGGCTTTTATTTAGGTACTTATTTAATTTTGTTTTGCTTGGGTAGTTTTCATTGTATATACTAAATTATTTAATTAAATGTCCTGTTTCTTGTAATGTTAATTACTTTGCATACCTACTATTGTATAGAATCAAGTTTTTCTAACTGAATATCAAAAGTCATTTTGAATAAATGATTTTTGATTTGATTGATTGTTTTTAATAGTAAATAAAAAAGAAAATAATGCAGTTATCTGTTTAATTTCTCATACCCCTGTATACACTCTTACCCATTTAAAAATATAGTACAAATAGGGACTAAGGTATAAATAGGCACATATTATTATAGGCTATTGATATTATACTAATCATATTATACACCTTAAACACCACACTTTAAATACACACCTTAAATGTTATGACAATTGTTGATTATAATAATATTTTTATTAATAATTTAAATACCTATTTATTGTATCTAATCAATAATGGTGAGTATATTCTATCTAAACACGTTAACCACATCTGTAAAGGAACGCATAAATTGTAGATACAACATGCTCGCCATAATTGATTAACTAAATCTCGCCTACTTATCAGCCTACTCTCTAAGTCATCATGTGTTGGAGCCTGATGTGTCAGGATTCCAAGTAACCTAGATTCTTCATCTAAGTCACATTGGTCTCATCATCATAGGAGCTGGTAGCCCGGCTCTATTACATATGTCGTTTAAAACACAGGAAGCCATCACAATTTCTCCCACTTTTATAGGATCATAGTACAATACCCTATGTACTAATAAACATCTGAACCGTCCTTTCAGGATTCCAATAGTCCTCTACACTGTTTCTTGCACTGCTGTGCAAATTGTTGTAATGGCTCTGGAGTCTCAGTTTCTGAATTACTAAAGGGAGTCATTAAATAAGGCCTTTGAGGATATCCTGAGTCACCTGAAATCAATGAATGAAGCTAGAATTAAGTGCAATCTTGACTTGTGTTTAAGTTATCATTGTATTGTAAATAATAACTTCGTGGATTGCCCTAGAGGCAGAAGACTGAGATATGTATGTGTCTACATTCTTCCCAATGATTTTTTGGTAACTTCCATTAGCCAAAAATGATAGTGTGCATAATATCTGAAACATCAGGAATTCAATAGGCTTTTGTTGGTGTGTGGTGAGGTATACCCATCATATCTCAAGAAACCTAGATGTAAACAAACCTTTAGCCTCTTGGTTAAACCACTGGAACGAAGTCGCGGACGCATATATGGACTTAAGTCATCTTCCAATATATTAATTAAATCCTCAGAAAGCCTGTAAATATGGATAAAATCTGTATCACGGAATATTGTTTTAAACTTTCGTATTTGTTTCGCCTGTCGAGCTTTCTTCAAATTATCACTTTTCTTAGCTTCTTCTAATAAATGTAGCTTCAATTGTGTAGTAAAAGAATAGAAATATTTAAAAAATTAAGTACAGTTTATTATTTTTGTCAGTCTACGCCCGAATATTTAGAGCTTTTTGATTTGACAGTTAGAATTAGGAGTGGGCGATACAAATCGTATATAGATACAATATCTATATATCGGTACAATATCCAATACCTATATATCGGACAGTACTGTATCTATATTTCAGGTATCCGCGTACCTAGAACGAGACACTATAACGATATCGTATCACATGATCTATGATATTCGGTTCAAACTGATTCCGGTACAGTAGTCCGGTACGGTTGTAGGTACCGTATCCTTGCGATGCGCGCGGGCGGGAGTGATGTAGCTAGAGATGAACGAGCGAGAAAGCGCGTTAAGCTAACGTCTAATACTAATTTTAAACATTATATACAGGAGCATAGAGTTTAATACCGAATACATTATTTTGTAAACACTTGTAAACAGGTAACCATCAATAAACGTCAAAGGGTTTTAAATCGTACCTATGGCATTCTCAACAAAAAAAGTGAGCCGTCACGGGACGCCTGGCAGATGTGAAACATTGCGCATGGCGACGCGTCGCCACACAGTACACAAGACTGTGACTGTATATATACTTACACCATCATAAAGCGTGGTGACGCGTCGCCACGGCATGCGTCGCCACGCCAGAAATTTGTTTTACGTGCGGCTATAGATGTTTCACATCAAAAATTGTTTTAAAATCACTTTACGTGACCCTTGACCTTGATTGCACTTTGCTGTTTTCGTCAGTCTTCAGTTATTAGCTTCACTCATGACTGATGAATAGATACTTGACCTATTTAACTAATTGATAAAAATATAAATCTAGAAAACCGAAACGGCTGTACTAGTTTCATTTCAGAGTGCCATATTATCAACAATACATTCACTGATTTCGAATATACAGTTACAAATAAAATACAATGATGTAATGAATCGAACAAAACCGAAACCTAAATATCACAGTACCAATTTCGATTCCGAGTTCCACACTGATTCAGCCAAATAGATATTGAAATATATAGATACGATATCCGATATTCTAAACCGATACATAGATACGATTTGATATAGTGTAAAAGCGATATTACCCATGCCTAGTTAGAATCGAGGCTGTGGGCGAGACGTCTGACGTTTTACGTCTTACGAATTTTCGATCAGGGTCACGTGACCTGACGCGAATTTAGAAGTTTTTACCCATTCCAAAAAAGTACATACACAGCGCCGCTAAAGAAGTTTTCACTTCAAAAAAACCCAACTTCTGATAAATAATCAAATTTTCCTTGCATTGATGATTTGTATTTATTTCTGTAAGTACACTGAAAGAATTATGCAGTAAATAAAAATGAAAAAAACATTAACCTGAACTGCTATAAACAGGTTCCAATGAGCCTAACGTTCAAAACAGTATTTTTTACTGATCCGAAAACAGTTAAAGCTTGAGGCAAAATGTTATCTTTATGACGGTAAACTTTAACGCTTTAAGTAGCTAAAAGGTCACAAAATTAACTATTTTATTCATTTGGTGATATCGTTCAAACTATTGAAATTTATTTACATTACAGTAATGGTGATTTTCCTTTTTTTTTGTTGTTTTTTTTCACTAAATTATGTTTCACTAAATGTTCAATCATTACAAGTTACTGTTTTGTCCTTTACTGTTTTACAAACATTTCTTGTTACTGTATAAAGTCAGTAAGTCTGAATGAAATCGTTTTAATGTGCTGTAGTAAGAAATTATTTTCAGTGCAGCTTTAAAGTTTTTACTTTAACATGTCAGTAAATTTCTTATTATTGCATTTCTTACTCACTTCACATTTTCTTCTTTTAAGGCCGCATCTAAAACGGGCTGTAACAGACTTGTTTTTTGTGTAACATGATCGACAGTTTAATTTACTTGTCAGTTAACGGAGCGGCTTTATGTAAAGTGATGTATCGGATACTAAACGTTAGTTTTGGAGTGGGATGGGAAGTGTCCTATTTTCGGATTCCCCATTTTGGCTTATTTATTTACAGTTTGTGAAAGTTGTTTCTCAAAAGATTAAAAGGGGTTTACTGAAACTAGAAGCATACTAGTTAGCTACTGAAACTTGTAGAAACGTACAGACGCCAGCACATCAAGCTACTACAATCTGTCAAATTGCTTTAATAGATTTTCAACTTTATCGTCAAAGTATAAGGTTCAAGGTTGATTGGGAAAATTTTACAGTTTCGGGTAGCTTGATGTGCTGGCGTCTGTACAAGTTTACTAATTGATGAAATGAGATTTATTATTAAATCTCTTGTAACTACAATTATTTTGTTAATAAAATTATTATATGTAGGTACAGACGCCAGCAGATCAAGCTACCCGAAACTGTATTTTCCCAATCAACGTTGAACCTTATGTTTTAGCGATAAAGTTGAAAATCTATTAAAGAAATTTAACAGATCTTAGTAGCTTGATGTGCTGGCGTCTGTACATTGCGTTGTTCTAGTAGCCGGCAATCGTGAAGCAATGGAAATTATTGTATTGTCGCCATGCAAGCAAATTGTGATTTTAAGTGTGAGTGAGTGTGTCACGAAATTACGTTTCCTAACAGGTTCGTAGTAAAATATACTGTTTAATTTGTTCACAATTTTGTGCAAAAAAATATCAGCCATATTCAAAATTATTGAAAAGTAACTTTTTATTATTTTGATACTAATCGATGTCCTAAAGCATTTTTCAATAAGGGCGGGTAGATTTTGGCGGCCCGTGGCGGCCATTTTGTTTTGGTGAAATGTATCAAATCTATTGTTCATTATTCAGTTACTTATGCCAAATCACCATGGGAAGTTACACGATTGAACAGCACGTTCAAATGATAAAACTTTATTATCAAAATGAGTGTTCGTTAGTGCAAACGTTGCGCGCATTGCGCCCATTTTACGGTAAACGTGGTGGCCCTTCACACTCGACTCTTCAACGTTTGGTGGCCAAATTTGAAACGACTGGTTCGGTAAACAACCAGCCATCACCCGTACGTTCAAGGAACGCAAACAAACCACAGTCGACTGACGCCCTAAAGGTGAACATAACACAGGCCATCACTCAAATTCAACCGGATCTATTCAGAAGAGTCATTGAAAATTGGACCACTCGGGTCCGTGCCACTGTAAGAAGCTGAGGTGGGCATTTAAATGATTTCATATTCCACACTTAATGGCACACGTGGGCCTTTCAAATAAAAAAAGAATTTTGTTAATACCTCATACACAGCTTGTTTTATTTCATTTCAACATTTACCCGCTCATTATTGAAAAAACCCTTTATAAAGAGGGAACGTTGTTTTGCTGTATCAATTCGATGCTAGAAAACCAATCCTTTTAGTTATAATCTCGTCAATATAACAAACACTAAAGCAGTTTCAATAACGCACGTTAAAGGCTTTGTAAAATCACGCTTCGTTACAAACTGAATAACAAAATTTTAAAACTATCGGACGATAACCTGTAAAATTCCATAGACTGTGACATCGGCGAATATTATAGAAAATTGTAAAAAGTTTTTGACAAACGTTATTTGCTTAGGGCTGGAAGCGGGCTTTTCATTTTATTCAATTTTTTTACTCGGCACAAGAGAAAGCTGTGGGTATTCATTGGAAATACACTGTGGGACGCTTGTTATGGCGAATAGGGATGACGAATGATTTTGAAATCCTCTTCCGTAATGTACATACACATTTACTATTTACGAAAAAACCTATATTTCGGTTATAAAATAAAGTTGAACGAAGTTTAAAGACATTTTTCTAATATTTTTTTCAATAGCGCGCGAAAACAGCTCGCAGTGTCATGGCGTCGGGTCTGATGTCACGCCTAGGTAAACACTAAACGTCAAATGTGTCAAGCTGACACATTTGACACATTTTACGTTTAGTGTTTACCTTTCCTCTGACTGCGCGTGTTGACAAAACAAACATTGCATATTTCATCTGATAAAAATGAATTCCAAAGTGGTGTGCAGTGCCTCAGTGTAAAAACACATCAATAACCACTCCCAACAAGGTGTTTATATATGTCCCAAACAAGCAAATAATAAGAGTTCAATGGTTAAAGCTCGCAAGGCGAAACCATGTTGTTATAGATTCGTGTTGTAGAGTCAAGTGGAGTGGATAAATTACACTTAAATTAATAAAAAATCGATCCAAATGCGTAATAGGTAGTAGTCAACAAAACGCAAGTGATGTTTACATAGGCATGACGTTATGCGCTGTGATTGGCGTTTCAGTCAAAATGGCCGAATGCCGTATTTTCATCTTTTATTTTAGTGAAAATCCGATTAATCTCAAGTTTTTAAATAAAACTAAATCAGTGTTTTAAATCCTTTTAATGTGTACTTTCCCCTAAAATCATTAAATCTTTGATTATTTGATACTGTCGCCACGCCTATTATGGACCCACTATTATTTTATCAAACACGTTGGCTAAAGTATTATTCGGCAGTAAGTGGTGATAAAGTCAGTGAATCTTTGTATTACTTTAATGAGACTGTGAAAGTTATACGACGTGATACATATTAGGACATAAAGTATTTTATTATTTTTATTTAGACTTTACTAGTATGTGTCTGCAGTTACCTATACAAGCACATAATATTATGTGTTATTGTCTTTGTTCGCTTATCAATTAGTTCGAATAATAAATACAAAAACATGTTAATTTACATCTGATTCTAAAGACTTGTAGAATATACTTTTAAGGTACACAGCTAGAATATTTTTGGACATAGAACGCACCCTTGAGGTAGCTCAATATTGATTGCCATTAACTTGAGTAAGCTAAACCTTATGGCTCTAATGACCGTTCGGTTAGCACACTGAATATCCAATTGCACAGATGGGCATTCATCACATATTAAGAACCTTACTAATTACTCTAGGGTGTCGAACCCTATCAAAGGCCTTGAAGATTTATCGTCAATTACGACGAAGGTTTCTGTGGAAGTTAACCATTAATATTGAGTGACGCATTAGGTGTTAGCGTCTAAAAAAACTATCATTCATGTATTACTTATTCATAGACGTATTCCTAGAACTTGGTGAAAATAACGATAACTAAGTGTATCTTCTAAACTTAAGCCGCAAGTAATGAGAGATTTCTACAGATTTCATTCCTGGAAAATTTTGTTTACCGTAAACAATTCTGAATATGTTTGAAATAATAATATCAGGTATAAAACGCAAAAAAAAGATGATTCTGTCAATTTCTTTTAAAAAATCTTGGAAAAACAGGTTGATTTTTTTTCATATATTGTTGATTATACAGAGTAATTTTCCCGCGGGAGAGTTGGTTTTACTTTGTACATGTTTAACAACATTTTCTAAAAATTATGACCATCCACAAACGAAAGGTCATGTTTTGTTTGTTTCTCTTGTTTCCCGCTCTCACTTTTAAATTATAACTCGACATAAGCTGACAGGAACTTTAGCAGAGAAGAAGCTAATCCGACGTGACATTGACTAATATAAGTTTAGGCGATGCCGTGTTTTCCACCTCGCTTCTTTCTTTCAAGTGAATTATTAATTACTGGTGGAAAATAAAAACTTTATAGATTCAGAAGGTGTTTATTTATTTACTTATAGTTTTTGAAGAGACAGGTGAACGAGTCGAGACGTAGTTATATCCTCCTGACCGACTACGCAGAGATAATATAGTGCAAAAAGTGTGTCCGTCTATCAGTCCTCTTCACTATAAGTTCTGACAGCGACCCGGAGTAATTGTCTTTCCTTTCGTGTATGCAGATAATATAGTAGCACTCTCTCATCCCTCGCACGCATGTTCCGGTGGCATGACAATCAAATACGGCCAGAAAGAGACGCATGTCAAGTCTCTAGAGTTGTATGTTGAACTGTTGCAGAAATATGGAGGCCAATCCCATGTTCAAAAGCATTTAAATTTTTTGTCGAAATCTCGAAATCTCAGCGACAATTTACGAAAAAAAATTAAAAAAAAAATTAAAAAAAAATTGGAAAAGAAATTAGCATGCAATTGTTCTTAAATATACAAAAAAAAATGACCCTTTGGTCAGCGTCACTGTGTCAAGCACATGAAATGATTAATCAATGTTTAATTTATGGGAAAGCTTCTAATTACTAATTAATATGAAGATAGATATGTATATCTGCGATGCATCTGTCTGATATAACCTGACACTATACATGAATAATTAAATGAATACAATATTATATGTATTCTAGAATCGAGGGATAATTTTGGCTTATAATGGGTA
This sequence comes from Luperina testacea, assembly GCA_927399505.1. Taxonomy (NCBI): domain Eukaryota; kingdom Metazoa; phylum Arthropoda; class Insecta; order Lepidoptera; family Noctuidae; genus Luperina; species Luperina testacea. Next base: position 5,394,892 of record OV656768.1, on the reverse strand, counting down.
AATGAAGTTTTAATACATGAAATTCATTTATTCTCCATGCTACAGACAAATCATTTATGCAACGAGTATGAAATCGAAATGAAGGAAACAACAAGGAACAATCTATTAGCAAAAACGGTTTTCCTTGTGCGTTTCCGAAAAAAGTTACCTAGTTATGGATCACGTAAACAAATTGTTAATTCTATTAACAATTTATAATAATAACCTACAAATTATTTATTTATTTATATATACTTTATTGTACACCAGAAAATACATGACAAAAAAAAATACAATTATGAATACAAAACATACAAAGTACTTTTTAAATTACTTTTTTATTTGTAATTAAATATATTGGTTATGTTCAAGATGATAATGTAACAGCTAAAGCAGATGAAGCTTATTTAGAGTTTGTAAGGGCCGGCCCACAGATGTCCATATTAGGAATGGTAAATCAGCTGGTCGATTCTGTAAAAATCTCACCGTGAAAACTTAGGTGGAGTGAGTTAGTTTTTGCTAGGAATTGACACTATTGACTCACTCCACGCTCACTTTACCTAAGTTTTCACGGTGAGATTTTTACAGAATAGCACCGCAGTCCTTTTGATAAAGAAAACAAACAAATGAAGAACATTGAACTAACGGATTTACGATTAAGGCACTACCTCGAAAATCTAAAATCCTCGCAAACCAACTAAGCGAGCCTACCTACTAAACCTACTAAAGGCTCCTACAAACAGGCGCGACACGACACGCGACACAAAGGCACCGCAAGTCGCGCAACGAGCGGTGCCTTTGTGTCGCGCGCGATTATATCGCGTGTCGCGTCTGTTTGTAGGAGCCTTAAATGCAAAAGCAGAGTGATGGCTAAAATGTGCGTGCGCTCGGAATAAACGACCTATGTGCCAAAACGAATTTGCTCCTTTTTGAACAAATAAATGAATTAAATTTAAAACTACTTTGAGTAAACTTTGATATGATAATTCTCTGTTTTAAAGTAAATTCCATTGAATAACTCTTAAGCGTTACGCCGTGATCTCGAAAAAAGTAAAAAACGAATGATATAATTTTGCAATTTTTTTGTATCGAGAAAAAAATCATTGAATCGTGTATTCCTTTTAGATGATACTATACCAAAGAGTCAAAAAACATATACCAAAATGTTAAATCCCTATTCCATATGATTAACAAGTTACACGAAATAAAAAAAACACATTTTTTTCAATATATTACCTTAACAATGAGGAAACAGAAACAGTATATTGAGGCAAAAATACTCAAAGATCTTACAAGAGCCTATTAAAAATCACAGCTGTGAACGTTAAAATATCCTGCAATATTAAAAGTCCAGATGATAAAATGTAATAATTTTATGAATCTTTGGAGGATATTGTTTTTAATGCGGCATACGATGCCACCTTCTGCTGTTGTTTGTATCCAATTTTTTTAATCTTCCAGGATTTCCCTTTTTCTTAGGATGTCATTGTGACTTCAGGCTTCTATCTACAGCGCCAGTACATCAAGCTACTACAATCTGTCAAATTTCTTTGATATATTTTTACTTCACTTGTGGTTACCAAGTGTACAAACATGCTTTGAATGTGGAAAACATCGTGAGGAAATCTGGACGTCGGTAATGTCCAAGATAAACTCGGAAAGAAGGTACAGAGGCCAGCACATCAAGCTACTCCAATCTGTCAAAATTTAATCGATTTTTAACTTTATGGCTAAAGCATAAGGTTCAAAGTTGATTGGGAAAATTTTACAGTTTCGGGTAGCTTGCACACATTGTCAAAAACCCAGTAAATTTTTGTCCTACCGACTCGTACATCATTTTCAGGACACTCATCAACCACTTTTGATACCGAAACACTAGTGGCCATTTATTTTATTTAAACTAGCTGTCCCGTTCGCTTGCATGACGGAAAAGAATTTGGATTTAAATTTGAATGTTTTGTACTCTTCTTCTTTTTTAAATATAACATCAGCTATCCGCCAATGAAAGTACCGTTAGCCGTATCGGAGATTAGCCGAACAAACGGACAGACAAAAATTTATAAATTGTTCTTTGCTATAAATACCATTTAAACTATCGTAAGCATTTAATAAAAAGCTGTTATTTTGACAATACAAAAAGAAAAAAAGAAAGAAAGAAAGAAAATTCATTTATTTAGCACAGACTAAGAGACACACAATACACCAGATAGTTAGTTAGATAATAGTCGTATATCAGGTAAAAAGACAATTCAATTTTATTTATTTGTATATAGATACATCTTTTTCGTAAACAAAATTACTTCAGAAATATCTTGTTCTCTTTGTTTAAGCTGTAGTAGAGTGTACACCGTACTTACAAATGTATTCAAATCAAAATCTAGATTTCCTTCAACCGCAATAACATATCGTCAACAAGCGTGAGACCTAGCTTAATACAACTAACCCGCCGTAATAGTTTTTAAAGTACTATGACCATAAGCTTGCCTTGTATCTTAACATCAGAGTAAGTGCCCTTAACGAGGGTAATATCCCTCCGACATTACCCTTTATACCAGCAGTGTCCGGATCTGAAACTTTTCATAACCACTTACGTAAGTATTTAGAGAACGCCCAGTTAATTATTTAAAGATAATGTTTGACCTTTGAACGTAGTCCACGACTGTAGGGAACTTTAATTATCTCGATTCCAACCCTCGTTTTAACGATCCCCAAGTGCGTAATTGCTTACGTAAGGATGGGGAATGAGAACGTAGAGTGACTGAAAAAGGCTAGTTTTCCGGAATTAAGTATAGAGTAGAGAAGAAAGCGTGTTGGGATTTGTTTTATCATTTGAATACCAGGACTGCTCCATTTGCCCTCTTGCATATTTTTTCCAACTATTATGATTTTGTGTTACGTTAGAATTGACGAGAAGTGTCTCGTCAATTCTTAATGATGAAATTCGAATAGTTTCGCCAACTTTCATGGTCTACCGCAGCCCTGTCTTATTGGTGAAGAGTACAGTCTTAAATTCTCCAACTTTTACAATACTTTTTTTATTTGCCTATGCTGTCCCACTGTTGGAAAAAGGCCTCCCCAAGTCCTTCCAAGAACTCTTTTCCCGCGCCATATCGAAACCAATTCTCGCGGTACGCGTCCAGGTCATCCACCACTGCGTCTGGGCCAACCTCGGCGGCGCCATCTATCTTCAAGCACCCATTGTGTGGACACATTTAACCAATGGTAATCCTGCATGAAGCTGATTTGACCCGCCTAATCTCATTTGAGCCTGGCAGCCTTCTAATATTATACCCGATTTGGAACGTTGTCTTTATATATCATAAAAAATATCCACCACCAAATAACTACTTTCATACTCAACACTTTTCTAGTCACATGCCCCTCAATCCTCTGCAGCACACGAGACGCTATAAGCTTCCAGCATGTTTGCAGAAGCGGGAATAAATATCTTTCACGCCATCATGCGCAAGCGATGCGCCTCCATTACGTGCAGGACACGCACCAGTCCCAACAGCATCCTGAATGCTATAGCAGATAGATGGGCCAACCCCATTGGATACACTTACATGCTACTGTGACTTAATAAGAATACAGTCTGTGTTGATTCTCTAGTAGATGTAGGTAAGTACTAACACTAAAGTGATGTCAGATATATATAAACGTATACACGTAACGTTTAAACATATTTTCTTTCTTTCATATATATATATTTTGTCTTTTTAAAATTTTTATTTGCAATGTGCGTTTTTGTTTGTGCAGAATAAACAACTTTTCTTTCTTTCTTTTTCGACCACAACGAGATAATTATCATATTCTTTTGAATTTAACTAAGTAGGCAGATATTTAAGACGCACGACGTCCGTTAATATTGAATTGATACATATTTTTGAAGCCGATGTAATATCCTATATTTTGGGCATCACTGTCTCCTTAGATAGTTTTGGTGTTCCTTCGAAGTCAGATATTTGTGCTGCTACTTGTATATACCTTCCAAAAATAATCACATATATTTGTCGTCATATATTAATGGATTGATCATGAAATCTGATATTATTGCCGAGTTGTCCATAGTAATATATTTATGCTCGTGACTGTACCTACTGTAAATGGAACATTCGATACGATAAGCCTCCTAGTACGTACGAATCTATCCATCTATGAACCTTCCAGTCAATTCTCTGCTCTATGGTTGCCAGCCAATTCTACATGATTAATGTTAATGAATGTCTCAGTTTGTTGATCAACTTGTTTCGTAGGCAAGTCTCTGATGTGAAATTAATTAATGAGTTTTAAGCCCTAATTATAACGGTGTACCTACTTAGCTTAGATTAGCTTTTTTATTTCGGATACTTCAATAAAAAGTCCAAGTCACTAGAGGTAAATTTTTTCCCGATTTCTTTGAATGATACGAGAATATAATGATTTTCCAGTGATAGTTGAAATCACAATGGAAATCAAATTCTATTACGCAATTATATTTCCCAAACTTCCAAAATTACCCGATATCAATCACGTTTAACAAAGCAGGAATTTTCCCAACACACTGTCACCGGGAGCGACGATATTTCAAACAGGACAATAGGTCCAATAATGTCCAGGCCTCCTGATCACGCCTCTTCGGACTTTAGATAGTGGAAACCCAGCCATTCGTCGAAAACCCATAACTGCTCCTGACTTTTCTCTGGACAAAAGCTTTTAACCATTCCCTGCATCTAATTAGTACCAAAATTGTCCCGATCCAATTTTGAACTTAACGGCTTTTGTGAAAATAAAGTATGGCCGCCATCAAGGAAAATTATTGGAACATCTTTTACAAAAGATTTGGGGCATGAAATAAACAGGGTCTATTATTGTCAATTGTTTTGCAAACAAATGACTGAAAAGCATTCGAATTGTTAGATAAACAAAGGTTTTGTTTCGGACATTGTATTTATAGAACGTATAATAATGAATATTATATGCTGCTTTCCATGATAAATAAAGTAGTAAGCAGGTATGGAAATGATTAGCTACTTTATTTTATTTGCAATTTATCTAAATGTCTTTGATCAAATAAGTCATTGACTTCTTCGATACATACATACTTTCCTTGAATACGTATACATAACCAGTTTATAATGTTCCAACTGCTGGGACACGGGCCATCTCTCTTCGATACGGAGAGGGCTGTAATCTACCACGCGGGCCCAGTGCGGGTTGGTAGATGTCACATTTTTGGTTTTAGGACATGCATGTATCTTCCGATGTTTTCCTTCACCGTTTTGAGACCAGTGGTGATGAAATTATTTACACAAAGTAAAGCGCCTGCCTGGGTTGGAACCCGCGACCCGCGACTCGTCAGTCAGGGCCATAACCAATCGGCTACCACTACTTTGCTGAATATTTCATTTAATATGAGTGCCGTAACGCCCTTAAATGGTCAATGTAGTCCATTCTTCCAATCTACTGAAAACCCGAGTCAAAATCCAGAACAAAAACCGCTAAACACATCATTCGGAAACCGTTACCCAGAATGCACCAACAGTAATCTACACTTGAGGCCAACAAGAAGTGTAAATAACATTTCTAAACGCGACATTACACTAAGCGCTCGAACCGTAGCTATGCCAAATCTCTCGATATCAGTTGCTTATTCAATCGGCGCGATTTGAGCTAGCGAGCGAAAATACAGTTGGGTGCACTGAACAATTTACAATTCACTTGTGCCCGCCTCTGTACCGTGGGGACAATGGGTGTGTGTGATTTGAGGTTTGATTTTACTCTAGCGCCAGCTTGGTTCGCATTGTCAAACGATTTCAGTGACTGGGTGAATTTTTTGTCCGCATTTTGATTAAGTTTTTGTTCGATTATTGGTCGTACAATATTTAGATTAAGTTGGCTTGTTTTACTGTGTTCATGGCATTATAATGATGCGATTTTGTTTGATTTTATTGGATTTGGATTTTAGTATAAGTTATTTTAGAAGCACTAGTAGCACATTGCGTATGAGCATGCAGCGTTCTACAGACATGTCTATAGTAATTACTCACCTTTGATTCGATTTAGTGCAATATAATTATTTCAATCTAGAGAGGTTTACATGACTAAAGTAGAGATTTTAAGAAAATAAATTAATAAATTAACTTCAAAACTATGTTGCGTTTAGATGAATCCATTGGATGTCCTAGACACAAAAAAAATTTTTGGATACTACATTTGCACACTATAATTGGGTCACCTTAAAGCATGTTATTTATTTATCTGTGTATATAGTATAGAGGTGACACTATCACTGGGCAGATGCTACAGACCTGTAAGTCTCGATTATCACTAGAAACCTAATCAAATAAAGGTGTGATGTAGGTTCCTACCAATTATCGTAAAGCACTAGGTAATTACACGCTTGCAACGCTCATGTATAGCTTTAGACACATGTGGTAATTATAATTATTATTTGGTATTACTAGTTTGTCATGTGTTAAGATGAAATCTAATTAAAATTATACACACCCGAATGCACGTGAATGAGATACTAATACTAATATATTATGATAATTATTGTAGTTTGAATTACAAAACTAAAGGTGTCTTAATACATGCGCGCACGCGCTGCGACATTTATTTTTTAAATGTCGCAGCGTCATGCTGGGATAGGAGCCTTTTGGCCTCGTGTAGGAATTTCTGTTTCATTTTCCTTTTGTTACTTTTTAGGGTTCCGTACCTCAAAAGGAAAAAACGGAACCCTTATAGGATCACTTTGTTGTCCGTCTGTCCGTCCGTCCGTCTGTCAAGACCCTTTTTCTCAGGAACGCGTGGAGGTATGAAGCTGAAATTTATATCAATTACTCAGGTCTACTGTCCCTTGAAGCTGTGAAAAAATCAAACTTCTAAGCCAACGCAATCAAAAGATACAGCCGTTTATGCCGCAAATTTTCGACACTTGCAAGGGAATCAAAACCTACACGATGCTTCCCGTGAACTCAGAATCTTGAAATTTGGTACGAAGCAACGTCTTATAGCATAGATAAAGGAAAAATTACGAAAACCATAAATTTTTAGTTACATCACATAATATTTTTTTTTTTAATAATTTTAAACTTACTACCCATTTCCTCATAAACGCGTAGAGGTATTAAATTGAAATCCATACCAAATACTCAGGTCTATAATACCTTTAAGCTGTAACAAAATCAAACTTCTATGTCAACGCAATCAAAAGAAACAGCAATTTAAGCTGCATATTTTGAAACTCGCAAGTACTCGCAAGGGAATCAAAACCTAAAGGGTCCAGTCGACCTAGAATCTTGAAATTTGGCATGGAGCAACGTTTTATAGCACACATAAAGGAAAAATTCCGAAAACCTTAAATTCCCAATCAACTTTGAACCTTATGCGTTGGCGATAAAGTTGAAAATCTATTAAAGAAATTTGGCATATTGTAGTATGTTGATGTGCTGGCGTCTGTACTTGAAATTTTCACATAGTTATGACTCGATTGTCGTAATGAACGAACTTTGTAAACCTTGCAGGTTTGTACGGAACCCTCGGTGCGCGAGTCCGACTCGCACTTGGCCGGTTTTTTTATATAACTTGGATTTTTATTTTGCTGTTTAGTTTAGTTTGTGATTTTCCTGTACGTGTACGGGTCGCAATAAATACTTTTTCTTTCTTTCTAGATCAGTAGGTACGTTTGTATGACGGCAAATATAGGTAATGTTCAATAGAACAACCTTTTTTAAGCACGACAGACAAAAACTTAAGCTAAAGTGCAGAATAACTAATAGTACTCGTACCTACTTAGAAAGTTTATACCTATTTCAGAAAATGAGCAATAAAGTTATTTCAATTAACTTTTTTGGGTTCCGTACCTAAAGTGTAAAAACGGGACCCTTTTACTAAGACTCCACTATACGGATAGTGGAGTCTTAGTAATAGGGTCCCGTCTGTCTGTTTGACACCAGGCTGTATCTTATGAACCGTAATAGCTAGACCGTTGACATTTTCACAGATGATGTATTTCTGTTGCCGCTATAACAACAAATAATAAAAATAAATTAAAGTTTAACTTTAAAGGGGTATAAAAGAAACGTTTTTTTCGGCATTTTATGCCTTGTGGTACGGAACCCTTCGTGTGCGAGTGTGACTCGCATTTGGCCGATTTTTTACTTACACTGGTTCCTTTCCAATGGTTTCTTAAATTTAAGTAACATAATTTCATCACCCTTGTTGAATAAATGCTAATTTGTAACCTCACTGGAAGAATTCACTTGCTCCTGAAATACAGGTACTCTAACCTAGCTCTTGAGTCAGGGTTCCAAACTTTTCCTGTAACCCAATTTAAGTCAATAAATAAATTAACAAACATGAAAACGCAAAAAAAAATATCAGCTGTTCCCTACATTTTGACGAGTTATGCGAACATAAATGTAGGGAACAGCTGATTTTATTTTGCGTTTTCAGGTTTGATCCCATAGTAAAAGTTGTACATAATGATGAGTACAATGATCCCTTAAGAGGTTTTGCGTTAATTCAATAACACCCTGTATAATGTAATAATAAAAAATAATGTTTTAATGTGAAGGTATGGATGTTATTAAAAATGTGTATTATGAATGTGTGTGGTGTACTCCAAATAAATAAACAATAAGTAGAAGTGATGATTCGGGCGCCAGGAGCACACAAAACTATGCCAAGGATAGACTAACCTGCGGGAACTGGAAACTTTTAATCTTCAAGCGGGGAGTATCAATAAAAATCGACATAAAAGTTATTGAACGATTTTATTGCCCGTAGGCTGCTGGTTTCAAATATACAAGAAAATTCCTTTCTATAATTAACGGTTCTAAGGTGTAAAACTAAGATTAAATTGATATTATTTTGTGTCCTGTCATTATTGCACTTTTGTCAATATAAGTTATGTATTATAAACCATACCACGTTCCGTCGAATAAACTAACAACCGAAAGAGCAAACCACGCTCATCTTGGTGATTTTGATCTTCGCGGAGACGTCAAAGGCGGTCCATGAAATATGCTAGCTTTCAAAGTTTAAGTTGTAAAAGAAAAAGAAAGAAGAAACGAAGAAGGAAGAAACGCCTCGCGGCTGAAACCAAACATGAACAATCGTTAGCTGATATCCAGCGTTGATAAAAATGGCGATCTAAATGGTTATGACCAAATACAAATTAACTCACCGTTTCTTTAAAAAAATGATGTCATCAGTAGATGAATTAATCCAAAATATATAAGGTTTAAAAGATCCTGAAACAAATATCGGAAACTATTAACGTCGGCCATCAAAATAGCCACGCGACAACGTGAATATGAAACCACGAAGAATTTTACCTACCTTTATAAAAAATATGGGCTATCCGATCAGGATGCCGGCAAGGGCAAATCGGCTACCACATAATGGAGATTAGATGCCGTCCATTTGAAGTTAATACTTCAGGATTTAATTCGGAGCCCTGAAATTACTCCATTCTATGCAAAGCTTGAGTCGGAAAGTGACCTGTCAAAATCAACTGACAGCATCAAAAAGAAAAAATCTGTGTGACCACTACACGATTCCGATTCATCCAAAAATGAATTTTTACATGGCAACACCACAATATTGCCTACAAATTAAAGCAAAAAAATCCGCTATCATGTAACAGGCTTAAAAGACTCGTTACATTACATCCCCTCCCGAAAATAAAAGAAAGGAACTTTCTTTTATTAGAAAGAAATCTTCAACCAAATAAAACAGTCTTAACAACTTTCTAATTCAAAAAAAAGAAAAAAAAATCATATAAGATTCAAAGTGTAAGTGAATTCTGAAAATGTCAAACGACAAAGTCGCAAGAATTTAATAAAAGTAAAAAATGTAAATGACAAAGAAATAAAAAACTAAATCTGTGAAAAACAGAAAAAAAAAATTATAAGTTATAAAAACTCATTAAATGAAACGAAGAGAGAAATCTCTTAGCGCTCCCAAACTCCAAAACAGTGCAGTTAGGCACCATCGCCACTGGCTAAAAATTTCAAACCACTTGGAACAGTACAACTTTGAGTGCAGTTAGGCACTATCGCCACTGACTACTATGTCAACCGCTTCCAACTCAACCATCTCTATGAGTGCAGTTAGGCCCTATTGCCACTGACTAACTCCGTATTCAACAATCCAAAAAATTTTGAAACTCCGAACAAAAGTTTTTAAATAAAGCTGAAAGACCTTATTTAAAATACTGTTACAGGCACAAACTGAAACAATACAAAAGAAAGCGTATTGTGATCGGCCCATCACCACCGAATTCCCGAGCACAATAGCTGTAAAAGAAAATGAATGCTGTGACTGGCTCAACACTACCAATCTCCCAACCACAGACAAACAAAAACATTGAGATCTCCAGTGAGAAATCTCAATAACAAAAAGCGAAAGCCAAAGCTTCACAATGCGATCGGCACACCACCACCGAACTTCCGAACGCAAAGAAAAAAGATTGACGTAAGTCAAAACAAAATCCCACATCGTGATTGGAACAACAATGTCCAACACAATGGAAAAAGGAAAAAATATGGCCGGGGCCAAAATCTCACACTGTGACCGGCACAACACCACCGACTTTCCGAGCACAATGGAAAAGAGTCGAAATCAAGGTCAGCTACACCAAGATCCAAAAAATAATAAGGCATTTTGTAACAAAGGTTACAGAATGACCCTAAAAAGTAAAGTCCAGGATGAACGCGTTACTAACAAAGTCAAATCCGATCATTAAAAAGAATGAAACTCCAGTAAAAATGAGAAACAATTCTGTCAACGAACAGCACAAAATAGATTTAAAAATCGATTACTATTTATGACGAAGAGGAAATAGAATGATTTTAAACTATGAAAAAAAAAAGATTACAAAAACTTGAAATTGAATTTAAGTTTTTAATCTCAAGGTAGAAATTACCTAAACTGTAGGGTTGTATAAGATCCTAATAAAATATAAACAGGTAGAACCCTTAAAAAAGAAAAATAAGATCTTAGACAATCCAACAAAAACAAACAAAACATAAAATAAGATCCTTCGATGTGAGAAACATTTGGTGTGAAAAAAAAATAGTATTATATTAACCAGAATGACCTAAGTTTTATTTTTAGAATGTCTCAAATTCAACAAATTTATAAGAAGTTACCTAACATACATCTTTCAAACCGCCGATAACCTATCATCCATCCCCTCGTACATCACACTGTCAAAAGCGGCCTTCAAACAAAACTATCAAAATCAAGACACACTTGGAAACCAAATTAAAATTTAATAATATCTTTAACATGATAACGTCCCACTGAACCTTTATTTAAATCTTTCAAAACATAAACGTTATCTGAAACCTTTTCAGTTATTTTACACTTTACAAACTTAGGTGCAAGTTTAGCTGAAAAATATGCTTGTGCATTAGATTGAACAAAACTTCTTCTCCACACCATATCACCCACATCAAAAGAAATGACTTTCCGACCCTTATTATAATAAGCGGCATTTCGCTTATACCCCTTTAACAAATAAGCTTGAACTTTAACAAAAATATCACTAAGTGAATTAAGAGAAACTGCATAAACATTTCTATTTGAAATTTCTAGTTGAGATAAGTTATCAACAGAACTACTAAAGTGATGTAATGACGCATCAAGAACAAGCTCCCTACCAAACATCAGAAAGTTAGGAGTAAACTCAGTAGCAAGGTTTACACTATTATTTAAAGCTAATTGAACATTGGGCAAAAAACTTGACCAAGTTCTATGATCATCTTTAACAAAACACGATATGCAGGTTTCGACCGTTTTATTATATCTCTCAACAGGATTATTTTGAGGTGTATACAAGGTATTATAAAATATTTTGGTTATATTAAAACCTTTCAAAAAATCTACAAAATGTTTGGAAGTAAATTGAGTTCCATTGTCACAAACTACTATTTTTGGACAACCAAATTTGAGAAATATTTCCTTTTCAAAATGTTTACAAATTACTCTAGTGGTAGCATTGATCATTGGAAAAAACCAGCAATATTTAGTAAAAACATCTACGACCGAAAGTATGTATCTATGACCAGAATAAGTTTTAGGTAGAATTCCTATGATATCAACTGAGAGCATAAGCATGGGACGATCAACCTTTTTAGGATTAATCATAATACCAAAAGGTGGAGATGTAGTATGTTTATAAGCTTTACAGGTATCGCAAGACAAAATGTATTGATGAACATCATTAAACATTCCCTTCCAAAAATAATGTTGTTTTAATTTATTTAAAGTTTTATGTATTCCTAAGTGTCCAGAATTTACATCATCGTGATTTGATTTAATAGTATCTAAAATATGCTCTTTAGGTATAACAATTTTCCAGTCTAAAAGACTGTGAGGATTATATTTATTTCTACAAAATTTATACAAAGTATTATTTTCAACTCTAAAATTCTTATACTTTCTAGGAGATTTCTGACATTGGATAAATATTTTTCTATACCAAGGGTCAGTAATTTCATCATCAGGTAAGACTAAACTATCCTGAGCGTTTATAGCAGCGACTTCTATGCGAGATAAAGCATCTGGAACTAAATGTAATGAACCTTTTTTATGAATAATATCGAATGTAAATTGAGAAATTCTAGCAGCCCAACGAGCCAAACGTCCACTAGGATTACTGAGACCTAAAAGCCATTTCAAACAAGCGTGGTCAGTGACAACTGTAAACTTCATTCCCTCAATATAAGGTCTAAAATGTTCTATGGAATCTAAAATAGCTAATAATTCACGTTCAGTGGTACTGTAATTTCTTTCACATTTATTAAGGGACCTAGAATAAAAAGCAATGGGATGTTGATCTCCCTTCTCATCCTCTTGACTCAAAACACTACCAATGCCCACAGAACTAGCGTCGCAATGTAAAAAGAAAGGTTTTTCAAAATTGGGACATTGTAAGACGGGAGAAGTTACTAATGAATGTTTTAATTCTTGGAATGCATTTTCAGCTTCGTCATTCCAAGTAAGTGACTTTTTAGAATTTTTACTACCTGCAGTCATTTTAGTTAGAGGAGAAGCAATATCAGCAAATTTACAAATGAATCTACGATAATAGGAACATAAACCAAGGAAACTTCGAAGTTGTTTTACCGTTTCTGGACGAGGAAAATTTTCTATTGTCTCTAATTTAGAAGGATCAGTATGCAAACCATTACTGTCAACAATAAAACCAAGATAGCGAAGTCTATCTTTGCAAAAGTTACATTTCTTTAAATTTACGGTTAATCCAGCCTCTCTTAAAATATTATATATTTTATTTAATTGTTCAATATGGCTATTAAAGTCAGAATTTATACAAATTAAATCGTCTAAATAACAAAATACAGAATTATCATACTCTGGACCAAAAAGTTTATCTACCAGTCTCTGCAACTCAGCCGGTGCATTTGTGAGACCGAATGGCATGCGAACAAATTCGTACAGACCTTTTCCAGGAACCACAAAAGCAGTTTTCTTTGAAATTTTTATAAAGAAAATATTCTTCTATCTGAGTAATAAATTCTCGAACACAAGATTTACCGCTATAAACTATTCTACTTTTCTTCAAGTCAGGCAATTTAGTGAAAGGAGGAAAGTTTTTTCGAATGTTTTCATTCACAAGCGCATTCAAGGAATTAAATGAAGGCAAAGCTTGTGCTGTAAAAGCCGAAGAAGAGTGAGCGATTCTTGAGTCAAAGGGATTGTTAACATCTGGGGCATTAACCATCTCATGAACTTTCTCAGCAACGTCAGCATCAACAGCAGTACAGGTATCAACATCACCCGAATCCTGAAGCGGCGGAAACTGAACTCCCTTGTCCATGATTAACAAACAGCAAGGCGATTAGCAAACGAAAAACAAACTAAATTTCAAAAAGTTAAATGTTTGAAAATAAATTCTCAAGTTTGAGGTTAAGTATAGAAGTCAATGTGGTATTCCAATGAAAAATTACTAAGTTAATTTTATCGTTTTAAAAGTGCAATAATCACTTACAAGCAGCTTAAATCTAGATAAATTAAATGTACAATATTGTACTTAACAATTAGATTAAATTATTTACTTAAAAAGTTAAACTTTAAGTTTTCAAAATAACTTTACTGTTGAGAACAACAAAACGCATTTATGTTGGTTTTGCTAAGGAAAAAAAACATGTTAATAAAACACAGGTCAATAAACAAAATCATCAATTGTAAACACCAAACATTGTTTACAAAGATTCACAAAATTAAGTTAAGTACTACTTATGAGTCAAAAATCAAAATAAATACTTACAAAGTTATTAAAGTAACAATGTAGAACAAACCAATGCAAACAATAGACTCATAAGTTAAGTAATTAATTGTGCAATAATGACAGTATATAGGTACCAGACAAACCTACTTCAAGTCCCTGTTCGCTGAGCGACAATTGTAATAATAAAAAATAAAGTATTAATGTGAAGGTATGGATGTTATTAAAAATGTGTATTATGAATGTGTGTGGTGTACTCCAAATAAATAAACAATAAGTAGAAGTGATGATTCGGGCGCCAGGAGCACACAAAACTATGCCAAGGATAGACTAACCTGCGGGAACTGGAAACTTTTAATCTTCAAGCGGGGAGTTTCAATAAAAATCGACATAAAAGTTATTGAACGATTTTATTGCCCGTAGGCTGCTGGTTTCAAATATACAAGAAAATTCCTTTCTATAATTAACGGTTCTAAGGTGTAAAACTAAGATTAAATTGATATTATTTTGTGTCCTGTCATTATTGCACTTTTGTCAATATAAGTTATGTATTATAAACCATACCACGTTCCGTCGAATAAACTAACAACCGAAAGAGCAAACCACGCTCATCTTGGTGATTTTGATCTTCGCGGAGACGTCAAAGGCGGTCCATGAAATATGCTAGCTTTCAAAGTTTAAGTTGTAAAAGAAAAAGAAAGAAGAAACGAAGAAGGAAGAAACGCCTCGCGGCTGAAACCAAACATGAACAATCGTTAGCTGATATCCAGCGTTGATAAAAATGGCGATCTAAATGGTTATGACCAAATACAAATTAACTCACCGTTTCTTTAAAAAAATGATGTCATCAGTAGATGAATTAATCCAAAATATATAAGGTTTAAAAGATCCTGAAACAAATATCGGAAACTATTAACGTCGGCCATCAAAATAGCCACGCGACAACGTGAATATGAAACCACGAAGAATTTTACCTACCTTTATAAAAAATATGGGCTATCCGATCAGGATGCCGGCAAGGGCAAATCGGCTACCACATAATGGAGATTAGATGCCGTCCATCTGAAGTTAATACTTCAGGATTTAATTCGGAGCCCTGAAATTACTCCATTCTATGCAAAGCTTGAGTCGGAAAGTGACCTGTCAAAATCAACTGACAGCATCAAAAAGAAAAAATCTGTGTGACCACTACACGATTCCGATTCATCCAAAAATGAATTTTTACATGGCAACACCACAATATTGCCTACAAATTAAATCAAAAAAATCCGCTATCATGTAACAGGCTTAAAAGACTCGTTACAATAATGGGACGGAAACTGCTAAGTTTCTTATTGTATTCTAAGATAGTAATATCTAGTAGAAAATAGGTACCATCTCATCTAAATTCAGACCAAAATGGTCAAGCAAGAGATAATCTTGCTACCTTCGGAGCGGCGCTATCAAATTGGGCATAAAATATACATGCATGCACCTGCCGCACCGTTCTGGGTCGTAATGATACCTCAATATAAATTGCTAAGCGATTGCAGAGCGGAAGAATTGACAGTCGATTGACGTACGAGAATTGTGGTTTTTATACGATCTTTCAATGTGTTAGTGGTTTTTAATTTATACTGACAGTGGTGACTGAACGTGGCGAACTAACTAGGCTGTTGGGTTATAAAGAAATAATTACGGATTGTATCAATAAGACAACCAGATACAGTAACAAATCAAAAGTCATTTTTTACAAATCAGGCTGAGAATCAGTACTTTTTGAACGTCAAAATGTATTTATTATTTATACACTAGCAGCGCCCCACGGTTTAGTTTCGATCCCGTGGGAATATCGGGATAAAAACTATCCTTTGTCCTTCCCCGGAAAGCAATCTATCTCTCTGCTAAATTTTATCGAAATCCGTCTAGTGGTTTAGGCGTGAAAAGGTAACATAGAGACAGACAGACAGAGTTACTTTCGAATTTAAAATATTAGTATGGATTTCGTACTTAAAAATGGTACAAAGGTAGACTTAATACCTTAGACATTCTCTACCAGTCAAGCAAGGGTGGTGAAGAGATTAGATGACAGGTGCTTTGGTTGAGAGGAACGATGATAAAAAAAACTATTCAAAATATTCATAAACAAAATAGGTAAAACTACTAATGCCAACGCCTCCTTTTCGATACTTCTTAGTGCTTTCAGACGACGAAATTCGTTTTTTGTTACCACAGACAATAATCACCACCGGCATTCTCAATAGTTTGGCATTACATATTCATCAATGTGCTATTTTAAACAATATTGCTGTTTGCTTTGCGGTTCTGCGCCATAAGTACCTATATTTAGTGTTTTAGTGTGTGTTTATTTGGTCCTGTGCCTGATCTCGTCGATGATGATGATCGTGTCGGGTTGCCGTTCCATCGGACTATGAGAGTGAGGGAAGAGGGAGTGCAGCTGTGTCTGCGCGCACACTTGTGCACTATAAATGTCTCCCGCGCTTGTCTCCGTAGAGATTGGCCGCCGTGGCCGAAATACGGTCTGGAGGGCTTTATATTTATAAAATCGAGCTTTATATAGTATAATAATAATAATACCTTTATTTCCCAAAAATACAGGTAGAGAACATTTACATAAAACATTTGAATGCTGCAGAAATCTGTACACAATAGATTAACCTCTGTCTCTTAAACTAGGGTATCCTGTATCTTAAGAGACAGTGATTCGCAATGAGGTTCCAATCTCAGACCAATAATTATTGGTCTGAGGTACACTCATACATAATATTAATTGGAACCTACCTATAACTATAACTTAACTTAAAAAGTTATAGTTTACGTTACAGGTTTTAACTGTTGTGAGAGTATGTGAGAGTGTGAGGGTGTGGGTAAATGAAATTATATGAATGTGATTATTGGTGTGTAGGTGTGTGTGAGTGGGAATAAGTAGGTAATGTGGTGTTGATGTGTAAGTGAGTGGGGGAGTTGTATATGCGAATGTGTATGAATGCGAGGATAGAAGTATTCATGCAAGCATGAAGATAAGTGTGTGCTTATTATTATTATTATTAGGCGATGTAGGTCAGTAAAGTCTCCGTTGGGGCATAGTCCTAGTCATAGTATCTAGTCAACTTTTTAAAATATTGAAAAGTATGCAGATACGTATGTGCTTCTTAGCGTGTCGATGGTAATCGAAATAGATTCAGCTCAAAATTTGGCTTCGAGATTGGCACATTCAGTAGCGTCCATCCCTGTAACGTGCAGGCGACAGAATACGCTGGACACGTTATTAAGCGCCTCATTGTTTGTGGGACAGCACTACATTTACACCTCAATCAATGCTTAGCCTTTTCCTATGTTAGGGTCGGCTTCCAGTCTCACTGGATGCAGCTACATACCAGTATGCTACAAGATGCGACTGCGTATCTGACCTTCACAACCCAGTAACTAGGTAATACGATACCCTCGGTAAGACTGGTTATCAGACGTTCGAGCTACTGACGACCGTAATGACTGTCAAAGATTGACGAATGACAGCCGGGATCAAGGCACGGAGGGGTCTTGATGTGTAAAGATGGTCACCTATCCACGGAGCAACTGATCGATCGACTCCTGCGGCTGTTATTACTGCCACAAGCCATACACCACATATATCAGGTGTGATGTTCGTGATTATATACCATGTATTGTCAATGTGGTGTATGGTGATACACCACATTGACAATACATGGTATATAATCACGAACATCTAATTATACGAAATAAAGTATTGACCTCTCGATTCACGAGAAAGACGAGCCGAAACTAATCCTAAATGACATAATTTCTGACAAAATATTATAACGTAATTGAAGATAAGGGCTACTACAAAAGAGAATGCTTAGTTGGCATCTACAAAAAGGCGGGTCTGATTAATGGTTTTTCGTCTGTGCCCGTCCTTCTCCGTTAATCAAGTAAATAGTCGACGAGCGCCAAAATTAATTTCATGGCGAGCATTTTGGGGACAAGAGGAAATAGTATTGGACAATTTATTAATTATTAAAGCAGTTATTATCATTGTTGTCAAATGTGAAACTGGTTATTTGTCTTTTACGGCTCGGCAAAAACGAGCAATTTGTAATTAATAAAATAAAGAAACCTAACACACTCCGAGTTTTTTTTTTTAAATTGTAGTTAAAAAAGGACACAGAAACACGCGATGTGTGCATACATTTTTTTTATAGGACTGTAATCTCGAGCCCAGAACAGAAATAATCGGCAGCTTCACGTCGTGACTGTGACAAGATGGTTCCACTCAGTATGATACTATATGGGATTTACAGCATAGCGCAGATTTACAGTGGTCACCCGAAAACGACGTATGGAAACCAAGTCAGGTTTAATGTTTTGTACAGATTAAGGTGAATGGGTAGTTGAGACCGCGAAATTCAAATTTTCTTACGTTTTTTGCAATTTGCAGGTCAGTGTCAGATTGTATCTTGATCAAAATATGATTCGCGACAATAACAGGTACATATTTAGAGAATTATAATCATTAGAATCATTAATATATCTTTCTAAGTTAGATTTCTACCACCAACCACCAATCTCTTATGGAAAAGTGTTAGTGGTACAAATCTAACTTAGAAAGATGTATTATTGATTCTAATGATTATACTTCTCTAAATATGTACCTGCTATTGTCGCGAATCATATTTTGATCAAGATACAACCTGACACTGACCTGCAAATTGCAAAAAACGTAAGAAAATTTGAATTTCGCGGTCTCAACTACCCATTCACCTTAAACAAATAATTAGCCTATAATGGACACAAGCCTTTTCTCTTCGAGTGGGTTATAATCTACCACGCGCCCAGCGCAGGTTGGTACGAGTAGATGTCACATGTCTTTAAATATTTGGGTTTCCTCACTGATGATTTCAAACAATAGATAATAAAGCATAAAATAAATAAACAGTAAATGATAAATGATAAATGATTTTATTTTGTAAGTAGGTTTGTACAAACACTTTTACACGTCAATAATATTTTTTAAACTAGATGAGGTCGGCGTTTCCTATCTGACTACTCTGAGAAGAAAGGCCGAAACAAACTCAGAGGTCATAGTCTCTTTTAAAGTCCAGACATAATCTTGGTCAGGTTATATGAAGACCATGTAGGTCGATGTCTGAGACGGTCTTTTGAGGAAAGAACCACACAGATTGAGAGGACCACACAGATGGAGTAGGTACTTAAAATAAAAATAAACAAATAAAGTGCTTCAGACCGTATTTCGGCCATGGCGGCCAATCTCAACAGAGACTAGCCTTCGGCGCGGGAGATATTATAGTGCACAAGTGTGCGCGAAGACACAGGTGCCCTCTTCTCTGACTCTCATAGTCCGATGGGACGGCAATCCGACACGACCAGACAGATCAGGCGCAGACGACCAGATAAATCAGGCGCCGGACCAATCAATGGCTTAACGTGCTTTCCGAGGCACGGGGTATCACACCGCCAATTTCTAAGCTACGGGCTGTTTTCGAACCCAGGACCTTACGCTCAGCGATCGCGCTTGCGACCACGAGACCAACGGGGCAAGAATACTTAGAATATAATGTTATGGTACCTACCATATAAAGCTATTAAAGACCATCTCTTTCTAAATAAAGGACTTTCATGAGACAATTTATTAACCAATATCACTTTTCTTCTACTGGTACAATGCGAATCCATAAATCAGAACGAATTGAACACCGTTTAAAATAAGACACATAAAATGGCACACAATAAAGCGTAATTTATTGGATTTACGAACTTTTGTTCAGTAAATTTATATTTCAGACTAGCTTCTGCCCGCGACTTCGTCCGCGTGAAATTTCTTGTTACTCCGACCCACCCTGTTGCATCGCATCGCCTGCCCGCGCTATTACTTCGTTTTTGCTTAGCGTTCTTTCTGACTATTTTTCTTTTTGCTCGACTCCTAAAGGTCATAGCGTGATGCTAAATAGCTTATAGCCTTCCTCAAGAATTGGGCTATCAAATGCAAAAATAATTTTTCAAATCCCAGTCGGATTTGAAAAATTATTTTTATTAGTTCTAGAGATTAGCGCGTTCAACCAAACAAACAAACAAACTCTTCAGCTTTATAATATTAATAATATATAATTATATATATATAATATATATCATATATATAAGTAAATAAGTAATAAGTATAGATGTATATTTTAGGAGAACACTAAGTGTGTATCAAGTAATGAGGGAGGTTAAGCTGCCTACATGCTACCTCGTTGGTTTCGTGGTCGCAAGGTCTACTGATGAGCACGAGCTCCTGTGTTCTATTCCTAGTTCGGGCAAAGTGTTATTGGGTTTTTTTCATCAGGAATTTCTCAGTAGCAGTCCGGAGACTGGATTTTTTTGGATGCATGAAGAAGCTTCCTCGTGTAGCGCAAATTGATCCGCCAGTTATTCAACTAAACCGAGCGCTCGGCGCATCCTGGACTGTCACACCCAACACCCTATTTGACTGGCCAATTCTTCCCTTGCGGTGGTAGGGCTAACGCCCGCCAGGTTTGCGACCACTCTCCCACCGGAGTCTGCCGTCAAGCAGCCTGCTGAGTTTCGTCAATGCGTGGGAGTTCCAGTGCCTTAGGCATCTTCTGGGCACGCTCGTTCCATCATAGACGGTATGGTTGGCGCAGTGGTTAAGTGATTGACTGCTGCGCTGCGTGTCGCGGGTACGATTCCCGCACGGAACAAATATTTGTATGACCTACAAGTAGTTGTTCCGGGTCTGGCCGTTTGTATATGTGAGTTTAAATGTTTGTAAACGCACCCACAATACAGGAGAAATTTCTAGTATGAGAACAACGTTTTTTTGAAAATAAAAAAGATCTCATCCATCGCTTTCCATCAGGCGTGATTGAGGTCAAGAGTAAGTCCATTAAGCAATTAAAAAAAATGTGTTCGGTTGATTGCAATAGGTTCGCGAAATGAAGGCGTACTTTGGGTGCTTCTGCCTAACCTTTCGGGGAATACAGGAGTGATGTTATTTGTAAGCTGTCCTTTAGGAATTTTCCCTTATCGCGATGTTTTTCCAGATGGGTGACTATGACAGCCGTAATGCTTACAAGTAAAGTTGGGTTGTCTAATATTGCTTACCTTCTCTGTTTTCTTTTAGCTGACTTCTACTAAGTGCGCCGTTACGAATATGCCGCAGTTTATTTGTATTATATTCTGGGCTGATTTTTCCAACGCCAGATAATTTTATCCGAGGAATTATTTTGAATATTTTACGGTTCTTCCATACAGTCTGTCAGACATCAATTTTGTTCCACGAATGAGAATTATCTGACGACTGAAAAAGCAGCCCTCTGTGTAATTATTTTTTAAATAAATTATGAATCGATTAGTAAGTTCTTGTCAAATGTCCTTCGAGGATTACAGCCACGAAGTTGAGTAGGATCGTCTTTTGTTAAAATTAGTTACATTGCCATTAGATATAAACCACTATAAAACTGCACGCCCCTCCACTAAAATTTCTATACAAACATTTGAAATGTGTACAGGTAGTGGAGGGGCTTTCATTTTTAAAATGGTTTATCCCTACCTTCTTGATCCTTTGGTACCGGTTGTCATATCGTACCGTGCAAAAGTATATTTTATAACAAAGGAAATGTTCATTTTCAAGAAACCATTTTGTTACTTAAATAGTTGTTTATTAAGACTGTCCTCAGCCACGAAAGTTTGGAGTTTTGCCCATTTGTAAAGATAAAACAGTCTTGTAAAGATAAAACAGTTTTGTAAACATTGCAGAATAAACCACTCAGGTCTGGTTGCAGGCGCAGAAATGTGTTTCTACACGTTTGTTGAAGCTTAATTATACATAATTAGTTAGAGGACATAAAGTATAGAAAAACGGACACTAGCCCACAGTAGAGATGAATTAAATACTATAAAAGTGTACTTTTATCCTTACTTCATTGCATAAAATTCAAAATGTGCCGATTCGTGCGAGTCACCTATAGAAAAAATAATATTATTAAAAAATTACGACTCGCACTTTTCGGGCGAATAAATTCGTGCGAATCGACTCATAAGCCGTCGCCGTATTGGGATATCACATCTGCAAAAATGACGAACTTCCATTCAATCTTTCATCCCCTTCCCTCCATTATTATGTTATTTTTTTGTTTGTTACTAACCACTAACTACGTATGGACTGCTTAGGTCTGAATTAAAGATATTTTTTATTTTTTTATTAACTCCCTTAGTGGATGAATTTTAAAAAATCCTTCCTTGGTCACTTTGTTACAAAAGTAGTTATTTTTCCACTCTGCAATCGGCATTTTGTTTTTGGTTTTAAATTGTTGTTTGTTTCCATTTCCCGATGTCGCAACATAGATTAATGTGTATTGTCTTTGGTCCCTGGCCCTGATATCAAGCATTGGATAAAATTGAAAACCTCTTATCGTTTGAATACGAGACTTTTAGCTACTTTGTATCATCATCATCATCATCATCATCTTAGCCGGAAGACGTCCACTGCTGGATTTAGGCCTCCCCCAAGCACCTCCACTTTGACCGGTTCTGTGCTTCTCGCATCCAACGGGTTCTTGCGGGGTTCCTGGGTGTATCTGTGTATGTTATGTATTTTTTTTTTATAATGTTCGTTTTGTTTACAGAATAGTAAATTTTTCTTTCTTCTTTCCTTATATAAGGAAGTCTGGGACTAAATTTCATACTTCTGAACCTAGCGGTTTAGGCTTTCCGTAGTCTGTCAGTGAATGAATGAATGAATGCATTTAAGATTTTTCTAGTAGTTATTTTATTTTTATTTTATTTTATTTTATTTTATTTTATTTTATTTTATTTTATTTTATTTTATTTCTTAAGAAAACTTACAGCTAGGATACAGATAGTTGAAAGATAGTGAAAGAACTAAGAAGGCCAATTAAAAGTTTTCACTGACATTATAAGAATAGCACAAGAAACAGTAGACATGCAATTGAAAGTAAGAATTAAGCACTCGTAGAGAATTAAGAAAAAAAAAAATTAACAAGTTTTAGTGACGTTCAAAGAAGTTATTACAAAGATTTTTTTTAAGTTTTTGAACACTGGTGGAAAATAAATCAAGATCATCAACACTCTGACACATTGAGTTCTATGACCTGCTAGCTCTTATCACATAGGAGTTTTGTCGATAAATGCACCGCACAGCGGGAACATACAGAGGTTGATGGTTCCTTAAGGTGAAGGATGGAACACGCAACCCAATTTTCCCCATCAGTTCGGAACAGTCAGTTGCACCATTAGCCAAATTGAACAGGAATACCATGTCGGCAATTTTTCTCCGCTCTACTAATGGAAGAATGTGGAACTTCCTGCAGCGGCTATGGTAATTAGGTAAATAGGTTTTGGATCTATACTGAATGTACCTTAAGAATTTCTTTTGAATGCTTTCAATGCGATTGATGTAAGTATTGTAAATCGGATTCCATACTGGTGAGCAGTATTCGAGATGACTGCGCACAAAAGCACAATAGAGAACCTTGAGTGTTTTGATATTTTTGAAATCGGCTGAAATCCTCAAGATGAAACCTAGCGCCTTAGACGCTTTTTTAGTAATATTATCAATGTGTGTGTCAAAAACGAGTTTCGAGTCAAAAGTGACGCCTATATCCCTAATAGTATTAACTCTGGCTCTATAGCCAGAGTAACACACACAACACACACCACACACACACGCTAACACTTCTATAAGTGTTGGCTAGTTTGTAATCGTAAGTAATAGGTTTAAGTTTACGAGTGAAGGTACATGTATAACACTTCGAGACATTTAGATCCAAGCGGTTTGCCACACAATACTCTTGGAATCTGTCCAGGTCATGTTGGAGACGTTCAGCATCTTCATTAGTTCTAATTTCACTTAGAATCTTCATGTCGTCAGCAAATAAAAGAACTGTCGAGTTCAAGAAACATGAAGAGACGTCATTGATGAAGATATTGAATAATAACGGTCCCAAAAGCGATCCCTGTGGAATTCCGGAGGGGATAAACATAGTTTTCGATGTGTACCCATTAAGAACAACAGTTTGACATCTGTTAGCAACATAAGATGAGAACCACCTGTAGAGATTTCCACTGATACCCATAGCCAAAAGCTTACGTAGAAGTATAGCATGATCCAAGCGATCGAAACACTTGCTGTAATCTGTGTAGACTACATCTACTTGTGTGCGATGTGCCATACATTCAGTCAAATAGTCCCCACAGACAACAAGATTGGTGGTTGTGGACCGACCTCGTAGGAAACCATGTTGACGGTCACTGATACTTAGTTTAAGACAAGCATATAGCTGCTTGTATATTATTTTTTCTAGGATTTTAGCGAATATGCATAGTTTGGATATGGGCCTGTAGTTTTCCACGAGGTCCCTAGGTCCTTTCTTGTGGATCGGAGTGATTAATGCCGACTTCCAAATTGCCGGTACCTCGCCCAAATTTAGGGACCGCCTGAACAGAAGTGAAAGAGGAGTAGTCAGACTTTTGGCACAGTTGAGTATAAAAACGGGTGGAATATTGTCAGGTCCTGCAGATTTAGATAAGTCAACTCCTTTAAGTAGATTGAATAATTCTGACTCATTAACTTCGACTGAATGTAGGTCAGAAACCAAATCGCTTAAATGTATGTTTGAACCCTGCGCGCAGTCGTTAGAATGATCGCCGTCCCCGTCGATACTAGTGGTAGAACCGAGAAAATTAGAGTAGAAGTAGTCACTAAACATGTTACAGATTTCCTCTCCTACACTTGAAGTGCTACTTCTATATCTAAGTAAGGAAGGATAGGCATTTATTTGATTTCTTGACTTCACGTACGACCAAAACGCTTTAGGGGTCTTACATATGTCTTCCTCAATTTTTTTGATATAGCAGCTAAACATTTCACTTTCAACTTCCTTGGCACGCTGTCGGAGCAGAACAAAAGACTCATGATCGGACAGGTTTCCGTATTTTTTAAATTTTGCGTGGTACTTCGCTTTCTCTTTAAGAATTTTTATCAGAGGCTGCTTGAACCAAAGAGGGTATCTGCTGCTAGGAACTACTGTCTTAATGGGTACAAAAGTATCACGTAGTTCATTAAGAGTACTATAGAAAAATGATACGGCATCTTCGAGTGGCCTAGTGCTTACTTCGTTGGACCAGTCGATCTGGCTCAGCCGATGATTAATGGCCGTGTAATCGGCCGACCGATATAAAAATTTTATACGGGGACGCGCGGGAAGAATATGCAGCTCGACAAAATCAGTAGACACACAGAGAGCCCTATGATGTGGATCTTCCGGCACCAGGGGATCGGCGCAACTTGCCACTGAGACCTCGCTATTGGATAAAACTAGATCTAATATTTTGTTGTTGACATTTACGTGTGAATTGTATTGCGAGATATTGCAGACGGTAAAATTATCAAACAAATTGACCTGAACATGACCTTGGATGTTACTAGGGCACAAAGACTGACCATCGTCATCTGGTTGCCAGTTTATATTTGGAAGGTTAAAATCACCAAGAACTAAAAATTTATCTGCGGGATGCTTCTGAAGAATATCTGTTAGGTTATTAGAAAAAATTGTTAACTGACCTGCTTGGGAGTGACCAAGATTTTGATTGCAGATGTACACTACACAAATATGCATTTTATACGACACCGCGGTCTCTTTCGGTGAAGGGTGAGAGTGATCCACAAGTCTTCGGCAGACGAAAACCATTCACTGCGGAGATCACTGATAAGTTCCCGTCGCACTGCAATAAGTACACCACCCCCCAAAGTTTGTTTCGTGCTAGAATAATTTCTGTCGCGCCTCCACACTGTGTAACGGTCGTCAAACAATTCACTGTCCTTAATACCCTCAATAAGCCAAGTCTCAGTTAAGCAAATGATATCATAGAAGTTAACACACACATTACGATAAAACATTAACGTTTTTGTACGCAATCCCCGAACATTTTGGTAATATACACTAATAGGTGACATCGCGAACCGAAAGATTAATTATTAGTGCTTCAATAGAAATTGATTTGTAGGGTACATTCAGTTTAAAGCAAAAAGTTAAGTTACGAAACATAAAGAAAATGAGCGAGATCAAGCTAATTACAACCTTAGCTTCATGCAGATAATATTCAATAGAGAAATAGTAATGGTCAACACCGAGCGATAAGCAAACAAAAGGCCTGTGGTAAAGGAATGCGCACAAAAAACTAACACCAGTGTTTCTCAAACTATTAGTGTAGTGCGTGCGAGTACACAAGGACGACAACTTATAAAACAGACACAACATTATTAGTTCAGGAACTTTTTTAAATCTTGTTCCGTTTTTATGTGATGGGTTGGAGAAGTGGTATTTTTCTTTATAAGGATTTTGCAACCAACCACCCAAGTATATAAAAAACCTCTTTCTTTAGCTAGTTTTTTCGTTTTGCTTAACAACATTTTGTTCTCAAAAGTTAAGTGATCATTGACGTAGATGACACTGTCGGACTGCAGACCCAACTTGCTCGCAGTTATAGATGATTTGAGTTTTTTAGCCGCAGCCACGAAATCGTTTTTGAGGTATCTGTTGTGAACTGAGCAAATAATATTTTTATTCTGATCGTTGTTTCGCATCGGTACTCTAGCAATGAAGTTTATCTGCTCCTTAGGGATATTGCATCCAATGATATCACCTATCTTGCCAATGATTGCGAACAGATTTTCCGAGTTAGTTGTTGGAACACCCTTGATTTCCAAGTTGTTCATTCTAGACCTTTGCTCAGTCTCACGATGCAGATCCTCTATTCTGGAGCATCGATCATGTAACGCCGCCATCTCCTCCTTAGTTTTTTTAAGACAGTTCACTTCGCTCTCTAAACCCGATACTTTGCTGGCTAATGTCTCCACCGAATGGTCAAGAAACTCGACATCTGTTTTAAGACTGGAATATTCCAATCTGATCGACTTAAGCTCCGCCAGCTCCGATTGGATAGCTTTCACGTTCTCCATTAAAGCAGGTAAGTGTTCCATCTGGGCTGAGAGAGCTTTTAGTTCTGACATAATCGAGTCCATGTCAGCTGTTACGGGCGTCGCTGCAGCTGTAGTTATGGGGCGAGGGCTGGATGCTGCAGAGGATTTACAAGTACTGCATTTCCATGTGTTCTTGCGATCTCCCAATTTCCTCCATCCTCCTTCAGTTATGCCAGCGCAGGGAAAGTCAAACTGTCCCAGGCATCCCACGCATTTAGCGCCGTCCCTACTCTCAGCCTGGCAACGTTTGCAATTAAACATTTTAGAAGGTGTTAAAAACTTTGAGAATCGTAGTCAGGTAATTAGTCGTTCACCGAGTCGCAAAGCGTATGCGTGCGGCCGATTTGATGTCTACCGTCAAACTGACGTATGGAGAACATTGAACCAACTGTTATGTATGGAGAACATTGCTGAAAAGATGGTACTGTTGGTACAGTAGATACACAAACATCTACCGATTATTAAAGTTGTAAGGGATATAAATAAATAAGTTTAGTTCTATGTAATTTTAAGATTTAATTTTAAGATTAAGATTTTTTTTTAAGTAGTGACCATAACAGCATTTCATTCCATGCAATAATGTTTTCCTCTTGTCACAAAGTTGATTTTAAGGACTACAAAAATATTATGTTCCGACAAAATATTATAATGAACGTTGCCGCGAGAGCAGTCTGTTTGCTTATTATTCGAAGTAACGAAATATCAAATTATCCGTGCCCATTTATTATTGAAATATTCGAAAATTCAAATGAAATGAAACCAAAAAATGTTTCACTAAAAATTTTAATAAAAATGATTCACAAATCTCTACAGGACTGGTGTTGTTTGAATACATAAGCCATATTGACATTGCACCAGATCCAGAGTACATAGTCAACAGAGACCAAGCTTCATCCACAGCTATAAGTACGCTATTAACTGCATCTGTTTCGATGTTATTTATTTTTTTATGAAGATGCATTTGGTCCTTCGAGCCGGATATCTGCTGAAAAACCTTGCCTAATATTATGGACCTAAAATACTTTTATTGCGACTTAAAAAATTGTAAGCGATAGGTTTGTAAAAAAAAAACAAAAGAGTAACTAAATCACAAAAACTGGAAACGAATTAAAAATGGAAATATAAAATCCCTAACAGGAATAAAAACAACTACCCACATACATCCAATTTCCATATTTGATTTCAACGGTGATATTTTTAGCTGTCAATCATTTTCTAAAAGTCAGCCTTAAAATATTGTTAGTTTCAGCTGTTACGTAGCGAGGAACGTGCAATATTATAAATGTTCTTGTTGCTATTCGATTATCTACTCAGGGGTACAGTCGAGCGCAGTAGAAACCAATTCTTTGGTCTATTTCGCTTATGTTTGCTGTTTTCCTTAGCTGACTACGTGCTGGCTACGTGCTCCGTATTAGGTATAAGTAACGAGCATGCTACGATTTATTTCTTTTACAATCTGTTTTATTCTTTTTGAATGTAAATGGACCGTATTTAATTTTAATGTAAGCATAATCTGCCTATAATGTTCCGACTGTTGGGACACAGGCCTCCTCTTTGTGAGAGGGAGTGGGCTGTAATCCACCACGCGGGCCCATGCCATTGCAGGTTGGTAGATGTCACATGCCTTCGAATTTTTGGTTCTAGGACATGCCGGTTTCCTCACGATGTTTTCCTTTACCGTTTTGAGAGCAGTGGCGATGAAATAATTTACACAAAGTAATGCGCTTGATTAGTTACAACTGGTAATGTAATCACGTTTAATATTTAATTACATCACATCTGTATTTTCGTATCCATCAGCTAATACAACAACAAAGCTAACACAACAACAAACAACCAAACAACAACAACAAACACAACAATCAACACAACACCATTTATGATGTAAAATTAAGACTATTATAGATACGATTCTCCTAATCGAATATGGTGTTGTGGTGAGGTCATGGGTTCAATCCGCAGGTTGGGCTAAGTTTTATTAGGCTTTTCCGGATTTTCTCAATAACAACCCTGGGCTTGGACTTGGGCTTGGGACACAGATGTTTAATTCTTGCTACACATGTTCTATCGACTGTACATCCGCCCTTACTTCAGATCGTAAGCAGCTGATACAGCGGAGCTAAAAGATTTGGCACGTGACTTCTTTTGTTTAGTTTTCACACAGTGCCGGTAGATGGCGGTAGGTTTATTTCAACGGCCTATTTTGATTTATTGGATTTCATGGATCAAGAATTCTCCCGTTGTTTTGCCTTGAGTAGGACTAGAATTAATAATATTCTTAGAAATTCTGTTTTTTTTTCAATTACCGATTGTGTTATATGATGATTCACACAGTATTTTTTTTTGCTATTTTTTCCAACATCGATCGTTTGCGTGACGCAGAGTCTACAATACCTTGAACATTCGCATATCAACATCACATTTTGAACGCGTCTACCCTAATTAGATGACTGAATTTCATAGCGCAGCATCATGCTGAGTGGAAGTCTTGTAGTCACAGTTGTTAAGGCCCACCCCTACTGGGTGCGGGGGGGGGACCAGGCCGGTGTCCCTACTCCACGCGGCTGAGGGTATAAAGGCCCGCGCGCAGGTCGCGAGCGTCGTCGGACTTCAAAAACTTGTAAAATTGTATGTTATAATCTCCATATTTGTACTCATTGTAAAACTAAATTAAAGGTATCTAGTCTTCGAGTTCATATTTCAGCTCCTCACACATACCTAAAACGCATACAAATCAGTCTAAGCCTAGACACAGTCATGACGTGCAGTTGCCAACTATTTCTGTTTTGTGCTCGTGATTATAGACCCATTTTGTTTTTTTTTATTTTTCTTTATTATTCAACTTACCTTATCTTTGTATATGCACGAGTTTCTATGACCTTGTCATCTCTAACTTCTGTCTTTTCCTGTATTGTGGCTCCTTCTCACTCCACTACAGTACTCGCAAAGCGCACAGCTTAAACTGACATCTAAACTCTTAGATTTCTTTACTGAGTTATTTATTAGACTCGACTACAAAGAGGGTTTGAATCAACGCAGCAAAAACTTTAATCTGAAACTACTGGAACTTTGCTCAATGTGAAACACCTTTAGTTTTTTTTGTGAAGGTAATTTTTTTACATAATCACAGTAACTACAGCTTTGAGCCTTTTGGGATCGAAATGCTCGAGTCATGGGGCCCGAGTTCGCGTCTCCTTTTTAAGGAAATTTCTCGCCGACTGGTCGACACTTTACTTACGACATCGCGGCCCGCCTCAGTTGCGATGTCGCCCAAGCGGCACCGCAACCTACTTTTGGCCGCTACGTCGTTGGCTTGGCAGCAAAAGCCCTGACGAGCGGCCCCTCCTCGGGTTCCTCTTCGCTTCACCGTGGGTGTCCAAGCCACGGCTACTGAGCCCCCCCGCCTCGAAAATGCGGGAACCCACCGGGGGGGGGAAGATACGTGGGGGCTTGGTCGTTCTTTGGCCAAAGAATTAGCATTGCCATTCAACGTGGCCATGCTGCTGGTCTCCTGGTCACGTTTCCGGATGACAGTGATGCGGACGAGTACTTCGAGTCATATTGTTTTTTGTATTTATTTGTATAGTAAGTCATTTAATTTAGTACCCAGTGTAAATAGTTAGTTATCTGTACATACAATAAAATTCACAGTAATAACGTATCTATTAAAATGTGGAGATATTTTTAATCAAAATAGTAAATTGTAGAATATAAATAATGACGAATAATCCAAACGCAATCTAAAAGAAAGAGAAAAAACTGAAAACATTTCGTCAAGACTAACTAAAGCATCATTCATTGAAACTAAAAGTGCCAAAAGCATAAGAAACGAATATAAAACGTGAATAAAAAATATCCATGTAATAATCATTCAGTATGACAAATGGTACATTCCAAATAGTTTTCATCGTAATCGTAATCGTTTCGATAGTCATAACTCATTTCTACTCGTCTTGACAGCCAAATAATCGTGGTTGGTTCTGATAAATGGTCGTCAATTTGTTTCGTCTCCCAAATTGTTTCAAATTAATGCAAGATCTAATGGAGGGTTTGGGATACAGATAGTGTCTGTCTTAACCCTTGAACTTCAGATGTCTAACTACTGAATGGATATCAACTAAGCTTAATTGAGAATGTCGGGATTAAATAGAAAAGCCGTGCGCTTTTGGACTACGGGCGAATTTCACCAATGAAACTGAACACGATCAGCACATCTAAATGCGTCCTAGAGCTGTCAGTGTACCTATTATCGTGGTATATTGACACTGACAGCTCTGGACGCGGTTTCGACGTGCCGATCGCGTTTAGTATTATTGATGAAAAAAATTTTTAAGTCGCACAGTATATTTTTTGCCCAAAAATTCGGACATGGCTTTTTTATTATCTTATATCTTAGGACTTGCAATTATAAATGCGAGACGAGAACACCCGATTGCCTATTTGTCATGAAAGACAGAAAATTAGTACTTGAAAAAAATTTCTATGGTTTCCAGAAAAACCATAGAAACAATTTTATTGTAGCTCAAAAGTTTGATATCTTTTTAAGACTTTACTTATGGTATTGAATAGTGATTTAAAGACTTTACGCTAGTAAAAAAAATTAGGCTTTATTTGTTCAAGATAACAGAGTTATAGCTGATTTTGTAAATTTTTGATTTCTTTTTTTTACCGCCATATTATTACGTATTAGGATTTGAAACTAGGACTGAAATGTTCTTTTTATTTACACTTATGACCTTACAAACAAAGGAATCCTAATAAAGCAGGATATGGGAATTATTGTAATTCAAACTTTTTTGATTAGGGTTATCACCTCGTAAATTTATTAAACTTAATATTTGAAGTTATTTTTTAATGTTAGTAAGATTATACAAGAAGACATTTTTATCACATTCTAATTGTATTTTGAGTGTTAGGGGACATTCGAAAATTCTATTTGTAAATAAAAATAGTAGGAAAACTTCCCAAAAAAAAA
The DNA here is from genome assembly GCA_927399505.1 of Luperina testacea. Lineage (NCBI taxonomy): Eukaryota > Metazoa > Arthropoda > Insecta > Lepidoptera > Noctuidae > Luperina > Luperina testacea. The sequence continues at coordinate 5,362,675 of OV656768.1, read as the reverse complement.
ACGGTGAATTCCGTAATTTCAATTTGGATCGTCTCCTAGCTAAACGTAGATCTTGATTAGGGAGTGGGGCGCTAGGTAGCGTGGCGCGCGCGCAAATAAGGGTAGTTCTTCGAGGTCCCTCAAAACGCAGTCACACGGTCTTAATTCGTAACCTATTAAACATTCAGTCTTAGGACCAAATACAGATTAATCTTTATTTATATGTGTACATAATTTAAACATTAAACATCTAAAATTATTTCTAATGTTTATTTAAAAAAATATCTAATGTCGAAAACGGGAGCAAAATCGGTGTTCTTCGCGCGAGTTAAAAGACTGAGACTTGTGATAGAGATAAAAATAATTTTATTCTCAAAACGTGTTAGTAGTACAGTGGTATGTTGTAGAGTCAATACAATAATGTGCTTAAATTATAGTTGGGTTAGTTTATATACTAAGTCTTATCAGCTAACACAGTGGTGGGGACAGGATGGTTGTCACCACAATTCACTTATCTAATCGCTTCCGTTTATTGATGTTGTTTATTAGGGCGGTGGTGGTATCTCCACTGTCTGGTCTCGTTATCTTGACTCAATATTAATATCCTATTTATATTTATTACTTTATTTATAGTCGACTCCGCTTATCCCGTTGTTATCGGGTAGTGGCGTTATCTCTACTGTTGACTGTCTGACCTCGTTATCTTGACTCTCCCCTCCTAGTCTTTTTGTACTCTGTCGGGTTTTTATGATTCGACGAGTTAAAAAGACGATAGTTAACAAGATTATGGTTACTATCGTTATGTAGGTCAGGATCCCTATGTCTTTGATCTTATCAGAGGTTAAGTCGGGTCTATTGATTGCTGCGATCTGCTCTTCTATGTTGTCCATATTTTCTGGTAACGTCATTGGTAACTCGTTTGCTGGTTCTGTGACTTCAGTAAAGGTCTGAATATCCACAGGATCTTGAGTGCTTCCGCATTTGGTGTTGTCTTCTATATATGAGTCTACGATGGTCACGCTTCTGTCGGCACATCTATCATAGATTGTTTGTTCCTTTAATCTGAACTGGAAATATAAGTCATTCTGAATTTTGTATGAGTATCGTGCTGGACAGTAGATTTTTATAACGCTACAGTTGTTGCGTTGTTTCAGAATGCTTTCTTCTACACATTTCTTTGTTGGTGAGGCTGTACATATATTGTTATTACATTTGTCTACTTTATACACATGATTGGTTCCCGTTAAATACTGGCCGTTCTTAATACTAGGCATTTGACAATATTGGTTAGATGGGGTGATTATGCTAACTACTGTTTCTAGATTATATTGTTCTTTAGAGACAATGGGTATAGCGAATTGGAATATTAATAGTTTGCTTTGTATAGCAACGCTTGGGACTATTAGGGATTGTAGTTTGCTTATATCTCGTACTACGTTAATTTTGCTGGGGATTTTATCTAATCCTTGCTGTAAATGTATTTCGTTAAATATTGCGGGTTGCAAGATATTGTGTTGGGCTAGGACGTAAGCTTCTTCGAGATGTTCGCAGATGTCTTTCAGTGTTTCGTATACTAAGATCACTTCTTGTAAGAAGTACTCTCTAGAGTTGAGTTTACGATTTACAATTGTTATTAACTGGTTAAGTTGATGGGTCACATTATTTATTTTGTGATTCATTGTGGTCATTGCGTTGGCTGCTAGACTAAATTTCTTTTCTATGTTTATCATGTCGTCATTATCTAGATTTCCTGAGATAGCTTTAATTATAGATCCTAATCCATTAATAAGTCCTCGTTTGGATCGTTTGATTTGCATTCGCGATAGACATTCACTTAAGTGTGTTTTTAAATATTCTGTTCTTTGATGTCGTATATCATTAGTTAGTCTTTCGTTGTTATATAGGTTCGTTATAGACTCATAATTTGTTTGGAGCGGTTCTAGATTAATAGGATAGATTAAGTTCCATTCGTCTTCTTGTATTTGTACCTTCCTTTGAGGTATGATACTGATCCCTTGTCCTAATCTGATGATGTTTGCGTCGCATCTGTAACACGAATTTGACTAATGTGAATTTGATGTTCTTTATGTCTGGAGTCATAGGAGAATTTATTTCGTGGGAGTATTTTTTTAATTACGTATGGGCCTTTGAAGGGGTTCACGTGTTTTGATCTATCATGCTTAGCGATATAGAATTTAGTTCCCGTGGTGATTTCTTTAGTCACAGGCGTTCTGAATTTATTACTCCTTTTGAGTGTGCTTTCTTTTACATTTTCTAATTTGTCGTTTATCTTCTTTAGGTAGTCAGAGGTTTGTTTGTTCTGTACGGGTAAGTTAATTTCTCGTAAAAAGTGTAATTCGTTAGGTGTTTTGTTAGTGGCACTATGTATAGTGGAATTATATGCTAGTACTGCTAAGTTAACATCTTCTTTCTTTAGTTCCTGTTGTACTCTTAATCTCTCTATTAGGGTGGAGTGAAACCGTTCTATGTCTCCATGAGACGTGTGGTGCAGGGGTGTTGTCACATGATGTTTGATTTTTAATCCTGCTAGAAATTCTTTTACTATTTCCGATATTAGTATAGTCTCGTTATCTGTTGAGATTAGTTCGGGGGTTCCTATTAGAGCGAAGAGTCGTAATAGCGTTTCTATTACTTGTAGGGAGTTGTTTTCAACTAGTTCTGTGGCGAAAGTCCACTTAGAAAATGTGTCTATTCCGGTTAAATAGGTTTTCTTTTTAAAGTGGAACGTATCTATTTGCCATTTTTCCATTGGTTTTGTTGGTGTTTTGGTTTTTTCAAAGGGCGGTTTAAATGGTTGTCGATCGTATTTTACTTTAGCACATGTTTCGCACTGATTCAGATAGTTTTGCGTATGTTTTTTGATGTTCTCGATATAGTATGTTTTAGAGATTTCCTTTATTAAAGCTGGGTTTCCTATATGTCTATCCATAAATTCATGCGTTGATCTAATTATTTTTAGGATTTCTTCTTTGTCTGTGATTTCTACACGTGGTTGTGTAAACCAAATGATTGTGAGTTCTTTATTATTGAAATGTTTCCTGTATATTTCAGACAGTTGTTCTATGAGTTTATTACTATTTCCTACTATAGCATATCTTTTTGATCCGAGATATTCTTTACAGAATTTTATAAAGTCTTGGGGATTGTTTATTTTTAGATTGTAATCGTAGGTGTGGTTGTCTTTTTTTATTACTTTCACTTGATATGGTTCTGTCGTTACAAATATTCTATTCATACGCCTAGGGGGATGTTCTGATTTTATTATAAATCCTTCATCTGAGTCATCGAAGTTGCTATGTACCGTTGCTTGGTCTGAGTTATGCATTAGTACGATTCTAGACAGAGCGTCTGCTACGTGGTTAGTACTTCCCTTTTTATGTGATATTTCATAGTCGTATTCTTGCAGTTTTAACTTCCATCTGGTAAGCTTAGCGTTTGGTTCTTTAAGTTTGGTTATCCATATTAGTGGTTGGTGGTCTGTTTCAAGTTTAAAGTGTCGCCCATAGATGTATGGTCTAAATTGTGTTAGGGCATAAAGTATACCTAGTAGTTCCTTTTCAGTCGCGTTATATTTTTGTTCCGTTTCCGTTAGTGTTCGAGATGTGTATGCTATAGGATGATTTTCTTGTGAAATAACAGCTCCTAATGCTATATCACTTGCATCAGTCGTTACTGTGAATATTTTATTAAAATCTGGATATGCTAGGACTGGTGGGTTAATGATTAAGTCTTTTGCTCTTTGGAAAGCTTCTAAAAATGGTTTATCATGTTTTATCTCTTTTCCTTTCTTTGTACACTCAGTTATAGGTTTTACTATTTTGGATAGGTTTGGTATGAATTTCCTATAATAGGATACTAGTCCTAAGAATGACTTGATTTCTTTGGTTGTTTTAGGTGGTGGAAATCTGGTTATTGCTTTGGTTTTTTCTGGACATGGACTGAGTCCCTTCTCTGTTAGAATATGTCCTAACGTAATCGACTTGTTTTCTTGATAATGTAATAGTATAGTTATATCGTCTGGTGTTTTTATTTTGTTCTCGCTAGGAATTATTAATAGGTTTTGTTTAATTAATGTGTCCCATCCTATTAGGTATTCATAGTTATTAGAGAAGTCGAACATATAAAATTCTATTGGATTACTGTGTTGTCCGAAGATATTTACCATGGGGTAGGTTATTATTTTACCATTATGTTTTGAGAGTCCGTGCGGAGTTTGGACTGAAAATGTTTCGTCAATATAAATCGCGTATCCATCCGATATTAATTCTTTAGCTATATTGGGTTTAATAAATGAGCGTGTTGATCCGGTGTCTATTAGTATTTTTTCGTCTGTATTAGGTATTTTAATGTATGGTAGTTGGGTATGATTAGGTGTAGATTTTATGTTGGGGTATTCTGGGGTAAATCCGTCTGAAAATCCTCCGAGTTTGGGTCATATTCGTGTGTTGGTTCACAAATTTGATCATTATTTTCATATCTAGGGTTGATGTTAGTAAAATATTCGTTGGCGCATTGCTGCATGTATTCTTCAAAAGGGGTATCGGTATAGTCATCACTATTACATTCAGGTTCGTCGATGTTAAATACTCGGTTTCTTTTTAATTGAGGTCGTTCTGTTACAGTTCGCATAGTCGCGTCTTTATCCTGTAGTTCGGGATTTTGTGGTTTTGGTTGCCAGTTTGGTCGAGTTGGTTGCCATGGAGGTCTTTGATTAAAATTATTAGCATTATTATTAAAATTACGCGTAGGGTAAGCGTGAGTTTGATTATTATTATGGTTGCCATACCAAGGTTGTTTAGCTTGTCCTGCTTGTTGCATCCGAATCCTAGCCGAGAAAGGTGAGATTGGATATGCGTGTCTTTGCTGAACAGGTCTATTACCAAGGTTTGAATTATACACAAGGGCGTTGTGTTGTTGGGGGGTTGAGCTCATATTATTTTTAACGAAAGGTTGAGTATGACCATTCGGTTTGTTTCCCGTATTTCTGATGTTAATTACATATCCTTCTTTGTCAAGAGTTCTAGCTCTAAGGCAAGTTTCTAGGAAGTCTAGTTTTTCACAGGCTGGTTTATATTCAGGTGGTAGGAGTGATATTAACTTTTGGTTAGCTATTTCCTTTAAACCGGTGTGTACATGTTGGTTAATTGTACATCCTTCAGCTATTAACATTTGTAACTCGTATATAACGTTAGTTAAGCTTGGTGAGCTTGGTCTTAAGTTATTAATTTCCTGAAACACATCTCCTATCGTTCTATTCCATGATCCATACTGTTGTTTTAGGATTTCTTTAATTTCTAACCAAGTGAAGTTATGGGGGTAGCTATATATGAGAGTAGCCGCATTGCCTGTTATCTTTGACAAGATTATATTGACTTTTTGTGCATCTGTGCCAGAGGTTATTTGAATAAAACGTTCTACTGCGGTGATAAAACCGTGTAGGTATCTTTCTCCACCTTCTCCAGAGAACTGGGGAATAGGAATATTACTTTCTGGTCTAATTTGAGGGTTGGAATCTACGGATGACGTCATAATTAACTTTGGGTTGTTTACTAATTTTCTACCTGAAGGAGTAAATGCCAGTTTGAGGTAGTTTTAACCGGGAAATAATCACGTGTACTTACAGTTGTGTTGTGAGAATGATGAGGGCTATCACTGTCTTCATCTGGATGTAGTAGAGGCTTCGTAGAGTCGGGTCTTTGAAGTCCGTCGATTTACTCCGATGAGCTTCTATACTGCGATGTACGAAGAGAAGTTCTTCTTGGCCAGCGTCACCTTGATGTGTACGGAGAAGAGTTTTTCTCTGAGTCAGCGTCACCTTGCAGGAGAAGTCTTGAATCTTTTTCTTTATTTGTAGGTTCTGGGCAGGTTTGATAGAGTAATCTTCTTGGTTCGGTGTCTGGTAGCGGAGATACAGCAATTCAGCACGTCGCCTTGATTGATAATTTCTTCAAGAAATGCCCGTAACGTTGGGCGCCAGTTAAAAGACTGAGACTTGTGATAGAGATAAAAATAATTTTATTCTCAAAACGTGTTAGTAGTACAGTGGTATGTTGTAGAGTCAATACAATAATGTGCTTAAATTATAGTTGGGTTAGTTTATATACTAAGTCTTATCAGCTAACACAGTGGTGGGGACAGGATGGTTGTCACCACAATTCACTTATCTAATCGCTTCCGTTTATTGATGTTGTTTATTAGGGCGGTGGTGGTATCTCCACTGTCTGGTCTCGTTATCTTGACTCAATATTAATATCCTATTTATATTTATTACTTTATTTATAGTCGACTCCGCTTATCCCGTTGTTATCGGGTAGTGGCGTTATCTCTACTGTTGACTGTCTGACCTCGTTATCTTGACTCGCGTCACACTCTGTTCGCGCTCACGGTAAACTTTGATAACTTTTGTTTTCAATTCATAAGCATATAATGTAATATATCTAATTAATTGTATTTAACTATGCATCATAATTATCAACGAATATTAATTTTATCTCTTAAGTGACAATAGTTAATAAGCTTTGTGTCTCTGTCACACGATTTTGTTAGTTTCGAAAGCGCGCAACAAAACTGCACGTATCTTCCAAGAGCGCCAACTTGTCGCTACACATTTTAGCTGCGCGGACGCTCAGTAGTATCCCGGCGTCAGTGGGCGAGACACGTACGTTCATCGCTTCTAAACAAAAAAAATACGAGGCGAGTTATTCTTTGAATATTTTCAAGTAGCCTTGGTCTAGAAACTTTCATGCGCATATTTTGAAGGATAATGCTTATAATTTTCCAAGTCATTTTGTATTAAGAAATAAGATAGATCTTCGAGATTATTCTCAAGTACTTTGTTTGTTTATTTACCTATAAGTTTAATCGTAATTCTCAAAAATGTGAAATTTTCATAACTTTCGTGGCACAACTTTCGTGGTAATTTGTCCACGAAAGTTAGCTAGGGCACCACGAAAGTTATATATCTCCATTGAATGATAAATTTAGATTACTTGTGACGCTGCAGATGCTATCGTGAAGCTCAAAAAAGGTGTCTTTAATAGCCAATTTTTTAATCACGTCTAAATTGTCTATGGATTATCTTAATTTGACAGGACTAAACTAATATTTATCTTCTGTCCTTTTCATAATGAAATAGAAAGAAAAAGATGCCTGAACTTAAATTTAGTTTAGTTTGTGAACAACAGAATCGGGGCCATTATCTGCCAGCAATAATTAGTAAGTAATAATTATGTTTATGTTGTCTTTCGTAACTTTCATGGGCACAGAAATTTCAAAATAAAATATCTCAGTAGTTTATGCACCGATTTACATAAAATAAAAAAATACGTATTATTTTTACAGCGTCTTAAATGTGGGTACATTTAAATGTAGATTATTAAAAAAAAAATATTCGCCATGAAAGTTACGCGGAGAATACTTTTTGAAGAACTACCCATAACCGACTAAAATAGCAACTAAACTTCGCGAAGACCCTCGTCCTTATTCCCCAGATGAAGCTTTAGCAGTATTTATAGATAGAAAATTTACTGTAGAGACATACAACTTTTTGCAACAAGATTAAAAATCAAGAGGATTTCCAGCATTTCCTCCATATAATAAAGTGTTCGACGCAAAACAAAAATGTTATCCGGATAGTGCGATTCAAGTAACAGAAAGTTTGTTCCTAAAAGCCTTTGTTCCATTTGTTAGTTTACTTTCTCACACTCTTCAAAGATTAATAAACTCCTGCGACGAAATTATATCAGCATATTGTGAACAAAAAGGTCTAGATACGGTAGATTGTATTTTTGAGGGGAGTTGGGAGTTTGATGGTAGTTCGGGTCAATCATTTTATAAACAGAATTTTTCTGATAATCAAGAGCCTGAAAACACTTTATTTGCCACTACATTCATCCCATTACGGATAAAAACAAAAAAAGACTTTGTACTTTGGTTAAATCCAACTCCACAATCATACAGATTTTGCCGTCCGATTCATATTCAATATCGGAAAGAGACAAAAGATTTAATACTAAATTAACAGAAATTGATAGAAAACCAAATTAGGGATTTGACTACTTTAGAAGCAACTACATCTAACAAAAAGAAAATAAGGGCAAAACCACAACTTTATTTGACATGCATAGATGGCAAAGTACTAAATATAATAACAGAAACCTCTTCTCCAGAAACCAGGTCCAGTTGAAAACCAGCGTCAGGCACCAGTTGTCTGGCATTTTTGCTGAACTGGGCCTTTTTGGCGCAGCCGTGAGGCACACTTTCCTGCTAATTTCTTACATCGGACTTTGCACTTTTTATTTTTATCTTATTTTTTTTTCCTGATGTACGACTATAATTTATCTAACTATCTGGTGTATTGTGTATCTCTTAGTCTGTGCTAAATAAATGTATTTTCTTTCTTTCTTTCTTCTCAACTTAAATGTCCATTTTGCAAAGCAACTTCAACGCAATTCAACAAATTAGACATAATTTATTCTCAGCCAATTGATGTATCGGTTTTCAAATACGGAATAAGTCCCTTGCATGCATGGATTCGCGTGTTAGAGTTCTTACTTCATTTGGGCTACAAGCTTCCTGTAAAGAAATGGAGGGTAGGCAAAGATTCAATGGAATCAAAAACTGTTGAGGAAACAAAAAAACGTGTGCAAGAGAGAGTGCGAAAAGATTTGAAAGTGCTAGTTGATGTTGTGAGACCCAATGCTGGAACAACAAATGACGGCAACACAGCCCGAACAGTTCTATCGGATAAAAATCGTGCAGTCTTTGCTGAAATATTAGGCCTTGGTCTGTGGTTGTTGGACGATCTTCACACGATTCTGATTACTTTATCTTGTGGTCTACCTGTAAATGCTAATAAATTTGGAGATTTTTGCAAAAGCGTTGCATCTAAATACGTGGCAGAATATGGTTGGTACCCAATGACAGTAACAATACATAAGATTCTCATTCACGGGCAAGATATTATTAATAACTCAGCTCTTCCAGTGGGCTTATTATCAGAGCAAGCCGGTGAAGCGCGGAATAAGTTCTGGCGTTACGACAGAGAACACCATAGCCGAAAATCCGACCGCGATAAAACCATGTTAGACTTGTTTCACAGAGCACTGAAATCGTCAGATCCAGAAATTTCCTACATAAGGCTACAGAATAGGTTGAAAAAACTAAAATCGTTACCGTTACCACCCAGCGTAGTTAGGTTACTGAAACCGTATGAAATCTCAGCAGAAGACGATTTTGTGGCAATAGAAAATGACGAAAATTTTGAAATTATTGAAGGACATACCGACAATGTAACAGAAATTCTTTCATCAGATCAAGCTGAAGAATGTACATCAGAAAACAATTAAGTAAAATGGCATAATGTAACTTACTACTAGTGAAAGAAATTTCAATATAGGTTCAGTACAGAGACCGCTTCCTACAAACTTTACCTCTTTATAATATTATAGATTTATAATAATGTAGATTATGTTCAAAAAATTCCAAATTAGTATGGCAGGATTGGCATGTCAAATGAAATTCATAGTTTTTTTTTTTATTATCTAAGCACGTCTAGGAAAACTGGGCTAAACCACAGCTCGATCCGAAAATGAAATAAAATTTTTTTTTTTTTGTTTTTCTGTTCATTTAAAAACTATTTTTCTGTGTAAATAAAGTGTTCCGATGCACACGCCCCAACCTCCAGTTAATATATTATTTACGAATAAAAAGTTATGGTAACTTTTTACAATAAATTCTATTTAGAAATATTGACAACCCTAAAATCATAATTACCATAGAAAACTTTAGAAGCTTCTAAGTTCGATATCCTTCAATATTTGGATCTGATTTTTTTTTCATGGATTCATTCACTTTTTTCTAACAATTCTATAGAAAAATAGAATCCAAATAATTAAAAATACGACCATAAAAAAATAAAATAAAAAAAACATTAATTGTAAATAAATCTCTGAAAACTCGTTTAACAAATATATAAATCAATCAGTATTATGTGTCTTAAGATTATTGTTTATCAGGAAAAACAAGAAGATAATTCGTGAAATATTTCAAAAGTTATGGGTGATTTACAATTTTATCATAAAAAATAATTAAGTGGTTTTTTTTGGTCATAATGAGAAATAGGCGCTTGTGAGTTCTATTCATTAATTTTATAAAACATTACAAACAAAGTTATCACATAAAAAAGACATGTCCGAAATTTTGGTCAAAAAATATACTGTGAGTCGCACTAGCCAGTGACACGACATGATACATTCTAAGGGCTAACCCTTAGAATGTATCATGTCGTGTCACTGGCTAGTGCGACTTAAAAATTTTATAAATGGAATGTACCGAGTCTTACGAGAAAAGAAAAAAAAAACACTGGCACTCCGGTAGTGCCGACAGAAGTGAAAACTTGAACAATTACGAGTGTATTTTGTGAATCGTCTTATAAACAAAACACGCGTGTTAAGGTGTGTTCCTTATTTTATAGGGTTTTTTGCAAATCAGGTATGATGACCAAAGTGACTGGTTTATTCTTCTCGTGAAAGGAATTTATTCAGATTTACAAATAAGCACACAGGATAGACTTCAGTTCGTGGTGTTGGTCGCGGCAGTGCTTCGTTAATCATTTCTAAAGTGGTAACTACATAGATAAACTAATAAGGAGCCTGTATGAAATTTTACACAATGTTACCTTTGTTCGATTACCATAATGTTTGCAGACGCGTATTAGAAGAGGACGTAGATGGTACGATTGATATTAGTTACATTTTTACATACTATTGGCCTTGTACATAAAATGTATTTGAGCTCGTCGTCAGTTATATATCCGTGGTTCAGCGCCATCTCGTCGTTGTTGGATGAACTACGTAGTTAGTACGCGAGGCCCTCGTAGTTCTTCCCGATGTGCATAGATGGCGCTGTCTTACGTTTTACGTCTTACGAATTTTCGATCAGGGTCACGTGACCTGACGCGAGTTTAGAAGTTTTTACCCATTCCAAAAAAAGTACACAGCGCCGCTAAAGAAGTTTTCACTTCAAAAATAGCACTAAAGCTTCTTGTGATAGTGGTCTCGGAAAATATCGACTAACAAAAAACAGTTATTTGTCTGAAAGCAAACCGGACAAGAGGCTAGAAATGTATTACATTCTTCGATTATAGGAAAATGCCTATGCAGCCACTAACCGCAAGGTATACTAGTAAAAACTGATGTAGAATTAAATATGATGAAATGAACTGTTATATAAAACGGGCAACTAATCGAAGATGGTGATGTAAATTTACCACCTTACACCATTATAATATTATCATAAAATTCTATGGCATCCAAAAATCTTGATGACCAGCAGATAAAACTGTTATAAACATTTTACCATCGAAAAACAGAAAACAAAAAAGTGACTTCGTTAATAACTCGTAAATCTTGTTCCAGTGTTCGTGCGCCATTAAAAATCTGTCGAAGCAACGTAATGGCGTCGGGATGCAGCGAGCAATTACTGTCACTCACTCGAATGCACCAGTCTCAGCAAAATTCGATATATCTATTCCATCGAATTAGCTTTTTAAGCGAGTCCCTTTCGACATTGTTAAAGAAGACGCTTTGAGGAAATTCTTTTTACACTTGATTTGTTTTCAAGTACGCAATAAGGGTTTGCTTTTTAATTTGCGATAGAAGGACGACGTCATTATTTTTTTATTTGTGCGATGTTCTTTACATTGTTATCTTTGTTAGGAGAAAAACATTATTGATAAACTTAAGTTTTCTTTTGTGACTGTTGATTGCTCAATCAATTCTCGTTTACATATTGAACATTATTTTTTATTGTCAATTTTTCAATATTGTTTCAAGGAAATTATTTTTTTAATGATCCTTGATTCAATATTCAAGTCAGTGAAAAGTGACATGATCAAAATCAAAAGTCATTTATTCAAATTAGGCTGAGAATCAGCACTTTTCGAACGACAAAATTACATAAGTCAGCCCCCCAAAACGCCTGCCCTTCATCATGGATTCCTGAGTAAATATAAATCATAAATTAATTACCATATCACCTGCATATCTAAAAATATCCCCATACACCTACACTTTCTTTGCAAATGTGACCATAAACAACATAACTATGACTTTTATAGTCCCATAGACAGCAACTCCACCAGCCTATCTTGAGAACTAAAAAAATATTTACGTGCACAATCGTCGATGGTTCTATTGGAAACGTTTCATGTTGCCATTATCTCTCCACTAACTAGTTATAATAATTGCATATTTACCAACTTTATTGGCCACAGTTGGACTCCGATAACGTACATAAAGTTGAATGGGTTATTCCATTTACATAAACGATTGGGAACAGTATGATTGAGCTCGTTGAGTGTGCTGATTATATATTTTTCTTTTTCTTGGGTCGATGTTTTAGTTTAAGGATGTTTTGGGCCCATATTTAAGGCCGCTATCCCACTGGCGTTTTACGAGCGTTGACGTCAACGTCGCGTCTGCGCGGCGTCGACGCTGCGCAGACGCGTCGTTGACGTCGCGTCATCGCGTAACAAGCATAAAACGTCCGCTGAACGCGACGTTAACGTCGCGCAGATGATACTATTGCCAACAAACGCGACGTTAACGTTAAGCAGACGCGACGTTGACGTCGCGTTCAGCGGACGTTTTATGCTTGTTACGCGATGACGCGACGTCAACGTCGCGTCTGCGCAGCGTCGACGCCGCGCAGACGCGACGTTGACGTCAACGCTCGTAAAACGCCAGTGGGATAGCGGCCTTAGATGGGTGTCCAGTTTCTTTCAAGTCAAGATTTTTCATACGAGAATCTTTGGACAATGCGTCAACTGTCAATCTATTGTCATACGAATGACATGACAGACATTACGGGCTGAAAAAAAAATGGCATTTGTCAATCTAGTTGCCCTCCAGTGTTCTGTTATGCTAACTTATCAACGTCAAAGTAAAAAGGTAGACTACATTCAGATATACTCAGGAAATCAATCAAAGAGAAAGTCCAGTCAAACTTCTTTAGACGTCTCGTAAAGAAAAACAAATATAAAAAACTGTAAAGAGACCAACCGCTACGGAACAATATTTTACTTCTGATTAAATTCGCACCAACTTCACAGCTTGGGAAAAAAGAGGTTCAGCTGTTCATAAAAAAGTGAAGCCCTATTGGAAAAAAGTACAATAAATCAATCTAAAAAGTATACTCATTTGTTTCTCGGCGTATTGAATTTTCGCGAGCCAAAACTGTATTGTTACTCGTTGTATTGTTGGGTAAAGTTTTGAGGGCCTTATTTTTTATTGTTTTTCGAACCTCGTTAAAACTATCCATGGATGGACCGCGTTTTTCTGACGAGATTTTGTTTTTCGACAGATTGATAGCAAACTACATAGAATTGTTTAGTTATGTTGTCAGTAAAACAGAATAGTTCTTAGTAAGAATAGTAACAGTTATAGAATAGAAAATAGAATAGTAATAGTTATAAGAACAGTAACAGAATAGTTCTTAGTAAGAATAGTATATACCTATGTAACCTGTAAAATTTTTCGACGGTTAATAAAAAAAAGATTATGGTGGATATTAACATCGAGCCGAAGAAGATGGTGCGCTACCGCAACAGCAAGATCGTGTCTCTTAATTTGGGGGGAGAGGCACACTGAGGTATGCAGTATCCCTAACATCACGCCTACACCCCTAGGGGGGAGTATAGTAGACACAAACTTAGGGACATAATCATTTATTTATTAATTTTATTATTTACTAGCTGCGCCCCGCGGTTACAACCGCATAAGTGTTGATCCCGTGGGAATATTTGGAAAAAAAGTAGCCTGTATGCCAGGGTGTCAGCTACCTCCATAAAATTTTTATCAAAATTGGTCCAGCCGTTTGAGCGTGAAGAAGTAACAAACATAATTATAAACACATACAAACTTTCGCCTTTACAATATTAGTGTGATGTACACACAGTAAAAGACATAATTATTATCCTTAACACACAGTAAAAGACATAATTATTATCCTTATAATTTGAGTACAAAGGTACTGCTTATTTCTTAAGAAATTTCTTCCCGCAGACCATCATGTACTGCCAACCTGTATATGATGCTTGTGTAGCGGTATCTACAACGCCACATGCAAACAACGCGTCATACTGACGTCACGCAAATCCTGCATCGCGCAAGCAGAGTTTACCGCGCAACTAGCATAGATACAACGGCCCGACATGAATCAACGGGCAGTTGCCCGCCAGACACCCGTCTGGTCGGAGGATCCTCCCTTTTCTATAGAGTATGAGTGAACTTTACACCCTGTTCCTCATGCCTCTATACTGGTGACCCCGACGTGATCGTCAGCGCAGCCTTCGTGCAAATACTTCAGCGTGACGTCATCATCATCACTCCCGCAAGCGTTAGCGGCGAGTCACCCAGCCAGCCAGCTCCCACGGCTTCAACGGGTATCCTGACCACCAGCATGCAGCGACCGCGCATACCTGGTCATCACCCTCAGCCTCATCAGCAACCTTGGCACAGCACACTGCACTTTCGGCCGGTCAACAAGAAGAGCTCAATTCCTCTCCTGGTCGACGCAGCAGTCGGCCTCAACCCGGCGCTGTACGACATCCGACGTACTGGAACATAACGCAGCGCCACCCCGACTCACTGGGGACATCTTCGCAGACAGTTCCGACTCACCGTGAACTATGCGGCAACCGGTTCCGACTCACTGGAACCTCAGCTGGCCTGGCAAGCATCGCAAGATACAAGACTCAGCCCAGTATCGACCTCCGGTCTCCGGGGGGGAGTGATGTAGCGGTATCTACAACGCCACATGCAAACAATGCGTCATACTGACGTTACGCAAATCCTGCATCGCGCAAGCAGAGTTTACCGCGCAACTAGCATAGATACAACGGCCCGACATGAATCAACGGGCAGTTGCCCGCCAGACACAACACCCGTCTGGTCGGAGGATCCTCCCTTTTCTATAGAGTATGAGTGAATTTTACACCCTGTTCCTCATGCCTCTATACTTGCTTTGATTCCATTATAACACTAACTTCTACCTGCGACTTCGTCTGCGTGAAATTTCACCCTCCCCCCATTCACCCTCTAAGGGCAGAATTTCGAAAAACCCTTTCCTACTCTTCACAAAGAACACACCCTCCAAATGTCATGTCTCTCTAGGACTAGTGGTTTAGGCTGTATGTTGATATATCAGTCAGTCAGGACTTTGAATTTTATATATACTCGTATACACATAGATCATGGTTTTACGCACAACTAAATCAAATGTCATTGCCACATATGAATCAAAAGCGAGTTGTGTTTGTTTGAAACCGAACAAATAACACATTGAAACGGCAATCATTCGAAAATACGTCAACATAAATAATGTAGCTACTTCCTCTGTTTGTTTAGTGCCCTAGTGAAAAAAGGGTTCCCGTCACCAATGAGCAGGATTGCCTGTAAGGTAAAAATACAGGCAATCCTGCTCATTGGTGACGGGAACCCCGGGCGGGAATTTTCCAAATTCCGAAGATACCAGAGCCCTCTCGAAAACTGGCCGCCCGCGCTTGATTTTATTTCTTGTGTATCGAAACAGACAATGCCCAAACAGAAGATTTCCGTACAAAAAAATGCCCCTACAGTGCGGCCGCGGAGAGAATGCGCTCTTGACACCTGTCAGTTTCTTACAAACGAATACGTGTTTTGCGAATTTGATCTTTATTAGCTACTAGAATTGTCACACTGACAGGTGTCGAATTCGTTGACGCATTCTCTCGACGGCCGGACTGTAGTTATAAAGAGAGACAAAAAGGAAATATTTCGTAACAAAAGAAATTATTGTCTAGTATCAAACCGCCTATTTAACTTTCCAATATGGCCGCGCGTTTCCGAAAACGGACGTCCTGACTTTTCCAATTCACTATTGCAACTAATTAAAACTTTAGTTTAATCCGAGATTCCCATTATACTTTCAGAAATGGCGACGGGTTAACCTAGAACTGCCGGGAGGGTGATCTCATTGGATACGTTTACACCGTACTGTAATAATAATAATAGTCATCCAGACCGAATTTGGGTCATGGCGACCATTCTCAGGGGAGACTATATTGCCTTACGCGCGGGAGATATTATAGTGCACAAGTATGTGCGTAGAAACAGGTGTACTTTCTCTTCTATCACTATCACAGTCCTATGGGAGGGCAATCTGCCACGACCGAAGAGAAATCAGGGGCAGGACCAATGGCTTATCATACTTTCCGAGGCTAGGGGGTATCCCGCTCCGGGCGTTGGGAGCCGCGCGACGACTCCCGGCCACTGTAGGCGCGGGCCTGCTGCGGGTGGAGAGTAGTGGGTAGCTCACCGTCCAACAGGCCCGTGCCGGACGGCGAGTACGTGTTCCACGCACGCCTCAAAGAGATGTCAGCATCAATTGAAGGGGCCTGTTAGGGTCGAAGCCTGCCGGGTTAGCTGGATTGTCCGAAAGGGTTACCGCTGGCCCGGAACATAAAGAGCTAAGGAAGGAACACGGGTGGGTTTTAGTGAGTAAGAGTCTGACAGTTCCTTCTGCTCCACCCAGAGCGGGTGGGGGACATTTAACGATTTCCCATTCTGAAAAAAAAGGGGGTATCAAACCGAAAACTTCGCAAACTCCGGACTATTATCCAAAACCCAATAACACTTTGTCTGGCCTGGCAATCGAACCCAGAACCGGTCTGACAGTCCAGTATTCATGAAAGAAAGAAAGAAAGAAAACATGTTTATTTAGCACAAAGCCACAATTGCACACAACAAACAATAAAAATTGAAGATTTTCACACGTGAAAAATATCTGTTCGGTATTAATGTAAGGTTCAATCTTTCCATATGAGGGTGGGGAGGATAAACGAGAACCTTACAACGATTAAAAAAAGGTACTTATAGCTATATAAACGGTACATAATATAACGTTTCCATTTCCTCCATGGCTAAAGCTAAATTTTTATGCATTAACGTATTATCTTTATTTTCCCTTGAATGTAGGGAACCATAAAATTGTGCTGACCCAGCTTCATGGTCATTCTCGTCATTAGACGGTATTTGGGCGTCCCTAATTAACCAGTCGGTTAATCTACTACCACATTTCTGAAAAGGGTCGTCCTAGGAAACTTGAGGTTAAGGTTGCCTCCTAATACGGTTTTATCGTCGACTACAAGGTGGAGAGGAAAATCACACTAATATTATAAAGGCGAAAGTTTGTATGTTTATTTGTTTGTTACTTCTTCACGCTCAAACGGCTGGACCAATTTTGTTAAAATTTTGTATGGAGGTAGCTGACACCCTGGATTAACATATAGGCTACTATTTATCCCGGAATTCCCACAGGATCGACACTTATGCGGGGCGCTAGCTAGTACTACAATCAATTAAACTTCGTGTATCTAATGACGTTCCCAGTCTGTCAAAAGTCAATTAAATATATCCAAGAGTTTAATGATTAGGTATAACTGGTTGACGACTATTGATTTTGCCGATCAGCTGATCAGCAAAATCTATACCTAGTCGTCTATCACTACTATTTAGTTTGTATGGAAATATATATATGTGGGCCTATTTTCTTAGAAATTAAATTAATTAAAGTTAACCGTGAAATGAAACATTAAATTCATTGGTGGAATGGAACGTAAGATGAGTGAATGAGTGGTGGGAGTGTGTGAATGAGAGGGAAGAATGAAAATGATGAAAAAACGAACAAGACGTTACGAAGATTAAGAGTATCAAGATTTTTGTGTTTAACGAGCCAAAATAAACGAAGAAATCCTGAAAAAGTGTTTCTCTGGTCAAGCCCAACTCCTTCATATATATATTTTTTATGTTACGATTTATTCAATATTTTACACATATACATTAGTGTTGCTAGTGTTGTCATAATATATTGTCGTATTGTGGTCTCCATATTATATAACGCTGTCCTATTTATGGCCAAACTTTATTGACAAGTTCTGATTTTCTGACCAAGTTTGTAGTATGTTGATCCTGAGTAATGCATCATACTGACGTTAATGTAGAAGTTTCGTTATAATACTTTACGCAAACTTTCAGTTAGTGGACAAATTCAACTGTCCAAATGATTGATTTTATTTTATACACAGAGAGTAATTAATTGTTTAGCAGAGATACTGCATGATCAGCTTATAATATTCCCATTGTCAGGACACAGGCCTCCTCTCCCTGAGAGAGAGTGGGCCGTAATCCACCACGCGGGTCCAGTGCGGGTTGGAACATGTCACCTGTCTTCGAATTTCTGGTTCTAGGATTGGAATTTCAGGTTTTCTGGTTCTAATACCGGTTTCCTCACGATGTTTTCCTTTATCGCTTTGAGAGTAATGGTGATGAAATAATTTACAAAAGGTTGTCTCCATATATGTCGCATGTCGGAGCAGAAATATGCAAAAGCCACCACTCAGTGGATCCTATATGGCAGGAAAGAACCCACTCAGTGGATCCTATAAGGCAGGAAAGAACTGCGCGGCGGGTCCATAAAGAGATGGCAGGATGAGTTGGACTCCTTCTTTAAGGATTGGCCTGCAATCGCAGCAGACCAGGATAAGTGGAAAGAGCGAAGGCAGGCTTTTGCCTTTCAGTGAGACAACACAAAATTATTATTGTGCCTGTCTGGGTTCGAACCTACGATCTACAACTCGTTAGTCGCGGCCGTTGCCACTTGGCCACCACTGCTTCCCTTATGATACAGAACCTTCTACGTAAGAGTTAATAGTCAATTAATCAATTTGCTAAACAATCCATTTACCTGATTGGACAGCCATTCTGAAAAAAAACCCACTCACTGCAAACCAAACAACGATTCCCATGAATCATATATGACTCATAACTGAACTGGGAAAGGGTTCTTTTTTACGACTGTTGGCTCCGCCATGTTTGACACTCTGATTTGGGAATTTGAACTCTACTTTAGTATTACTTAAGGTGATTCCTTCATTTTGACCAGCGAAATTCAAGATTTCTTACGTTTATCGCAAAGGAATATTGATTTTGACACTAGGAATATGCGTTCTTCCTTAATTAGATACTAACTGACCCGGCGAACTTCGCGCTGCCACAGAATCAATAAGAACGAATGTATGAGAAAAATAATTATCATCATTATTATTTTTTTCGTGAACTTTGCCATGTTATAATAGTTATTCTGCTACTCAGGGTCAAGACGAATAAAAAAAATCAAGGAATATAAAAATCGGTCCAGCCGTTCTTGAGTTATAAATAATGGTGTAACTAATCCGACGTTGTTTTATTTATAGAGATTACATACAAATTATTCGCAATCACTTCGGTGTGTAAGGCACGCTAGAACCTTACACAGCAGAACGAAAACAGCAGGACTTAAATGGTTTTCTCTTTGTCGAGCCAATTTAGTAATAAGCTTATATTCACCAGTTGACGTCTGATGGTAGATTCAGTTGTTCGGAGCACCTAGACTATTATAGTTATGGGATTCAAAAGTGGCTTTAATGAGTTTAAACTAAAGTAACCGAGGGTGGTTTCTACTATTTTAATTTAAACTTTATTCTTTAGTAGTAGAGCTGAATATTGAGCTGTAAGGATTGACGAAAAGTTTTGAAATGTTTTCTTAGTTGCTGAGATCGTTTTCTGCGAACACGGAGGAAAGTAATGGAGTGGCAGAGCTATTTATAAGGTGTGAAACTAATATCAACTCTTAGTTTAATCCAGTATCTACGATATTATTTTAATAGAGCGTTCAGTTTTCATTGTCACACAAAATCGCAATCATCATCTGCCTAGCCCTTTCCCAAGTATGTTGGCGTCGGCTTCCAGTCTAACCGAATGCAGCTGAATACCAGTATTTTACATGGAACGACTGCTTATTTGACCTCCACAACCCAATTACTGGGTAATACTTGGTAAGACAAAAAATCAGAAAACAAAAGAAAATTTAATATTGAAATAAAAACCAGACAAATGCCATGGCCGTACTTATTGGTAAGGTGGTGATGTGATATGACAGTATACGGATATATTCACGGATATCGAGGAATATGGCATGGAGGCGTACAAATATGCAGTGAAGGCATATCTCTCGGATATCTATGGATACATTCAATAAAGAACAGGTTAATGAGCCACGTATTTTAATTGATATTTTAATTCAACCAAAGGTGATGAAACATGTCTAAAACTCTTTGCATTCTAGATCTCAATCTGCAGACCATACATTAAATGCAAATAGAAAAAAAAAACACGTTCGCTATCCTCGTTCGAAATTCAAAAGTGGTGCGCCAGTACCTAAAGTTCAGTTGTTATGAACGTACGTGACCCTCCATACTTTGTGTTTGATGTCCATAATAACCGGATAAACGGTGTACGTACCGGTAAATTTTTCAGTAACATGATGTAGCGGAACAAATCCGTGTGTTAAATAAGTTTTTGTGAAGATTTACTTACTGAGTTATAAGGTTAAAACTGTTCAAAATCCTTTTAAATGCCAAACATTATATCCGGGTCTTGACTATAATTATATTTTGCGAACGGATAATATTTACCGCTGTTTGTTGTTATTAGTTTTAATAATAATAAAAGTTTATCCATCAAAAAGTAATAATAGAATATGACATAGGGTTATTCCACTTATACCCATTGAAAATCTCCATTAATGGGTATTTGTGAACTTTTCAGCCACGAATCCCCATTGAAGTCTTATATAGCTCAAAATGGAGATTTGTGGAAGTGACATGCGCGGTGAGCCACAAACTATGCGTCGCTTGTATCTTGTGGCTCTGGAAATTGCCAAAACCAATCAAAATTGCCCACCCCGTAGGATGATAAGGTATTAATAAAAAACTTTTTAAGGGGTCCCGTATCCTTTTAGGAGTAAAACCCCTAATACTTAGGCGCAGTACCACTACGGTCGAACTGTATAGTAATTTTTAAACATCGCGCTGCTAACTGCTTATCATGGCTCAGTGTCCCCTTAAGATACGGAATAATTTATTGGAGTAATTCAACAAATAAGATTGTCATTTTTAAAACCCACAAAAGTTGCTTTGGGCAAATAAAGTATCTTATCTTTAAAATGTATTTTCCTTAGGCGTCGCGCCAGCAATAAGCATCTGCCTGTGTGCACGATACAGAGTAACACGTCAGTGTCTGTTCGTGTCCATTTGTCCCTCGGATTGATGTCCGTGCCTCTCACTACAATCGATTCACATTTCAGCATGGACCCGAGGGGCAATTGAGTAACATATATTTTGAGTAACATATATTATTTTGAGTAATATATATTATTTTGAGTAACATATATTATTATTTTGAGTAACATATATTTAACATATATTTCTTTTTGACAGTTCAACAACATTCATTGCGTTATTTACGTTGTTGAGCAGACGAATTTTTCAAACAAACAAAACTTCTTGAGTTATTGTAGTGTAAAAAAATGTCCAAATGATTTAAAATTGCTAATTTCTCTATAGAAACATGTTATAGTATAGACGCACCTTTACAGTGTAAATGCTTCTTCAAACAGGCGTGATACGCGATAAAATCGCGCGTCGCGTCTGTTTGAAGGAGCCTTTAACGTCGCCGTAGGAAAACCGTGTGACCTTGTACATGACACGGTTCTATGGAATACGGATACGCAGGGTCGTAGTTCCGCCATCTCGTCAACAAAGTTCTATAATAATCCATACAACACTGACGACCGTGCCTACACACGGCGAATAAACCCTAGTTTTTCACGGAATGACTGCAGCTCTCAGCTTTATTTTGGATTCAATCACTTCAGAACAAAATTGACTTTGGATCGCATCTACCCAAATAAAATAGAAAATCTAAGCGAAAAAGGCTCGAGATCAATTGCTCACGCTCAAAATTTTTCTTTGTTTTACTTTGTCTATGGATCTCAAAGAGCCGTTTTTCCTTCATGCTAATGAAACAAAAAGGTTTTAGTTAAAAGAATGCACAGTATTTTACGGAGTTGAAAGCTTTTCTCTCAATTGCCACCACTGTTTCAGAAATGTTTGTTTACTTTTACCCTTCCATGCAAATTGACGTAATGTTTTAAAGTAATGTGGTAAGGACACTTAATAACTTTTTCATAATTGGAATAAAATACTTTTATTCCTATTATGAAAAAGTTATTAAGTGGATGGTCGTACTTTTTATTAATGTTTAAAAGGTCAATCATTCGAGTAAAAACTTTTTGTAACATCATAGTTTGCTTAGGAAGGGTTCATTCAAGTCCACATAACGCACGCGTATACGCCAAAAATGGCGTTAACTATCGTCAAATAAAAAAAAGTGTTGTTTCAAATTACAATTACAGCCTTGACTTACGTCAAATAATTACGATTACGTACAGATATTCTATTTTACGAAGTCCGTTCGGCTTTGATTGTAGTAGTGACGTATCCCAACAAGCGCGCTTGTGTGTGTAAAAGTGGGTAACGTTAACAAAGAAATCTGATATTATATTCGAGTCGAGATTTAATAATCGAAATAAAATTTTGGTTTTAAAAAGTTTTAGTGCATGTGCACGCTTGACAACATTCATAGCCAAACGGACTTCGTGACATAGAACATCTGTACAACTTATTATATTTTGGCGTACGTATGTTACGTTAACCAACCGTTTGAAACCACGGGCCCTTAGTAGTAAAGCTTTAAGGCTCGTACACACAGGCGCGACGCGACACGCGACACAAAGGCACCGCAAGTCGCGCAACGAGCGGTGCCTTTGTGTCGCGCGCGATTCGCGTCGCGCGTCGCGCCTGTTTGCAGGAGCCTTACGAAAGAGCTCGTTCGAGGAAGTACTACCTCCACGCCCACCTACATGTTTCTAGCGTCAAACAACGTCGTCACTGTGTTTCGATTGGAGGCCTTTTGTCCACCGGTATCGTCATCTTGACGTCAAAGGAGCGAGGTGACGGTGCCAAAGTAGCGATACATTTACTACGGCCGCGTGTCAACCGCAGACGTCACGTTCGGTTCGAATAATCTCGTTCCTCGTGACGTTGAGTCCCTTGAAGTTGTGCGGTGGACAAACAGTGTTAGGGTATGGGTGCCGGCGTAATTACAGGCATATAACACATTCCAGCTTTGTGTCTGGGATAGCAACGCTTATTATGCGAAGCTTCTGGCAAATATGGCCGGTGGTGACTTAGCATTAGCTGAACAGTCTGCTTGTTTTTCAACCATAGGATAATCAGACTATAATGACACCATTGCAAGTACACAGGCCTCCTCTCTGTGAGAAGGAGTGGGCCGTAATCCACCACGCGGAAGTGCGGCTTGGTAGATGTAAAGAAAGAAAGAAAGAAAGAAAATACGTTTCACAAGATGTCACAAGTCTTCGAATTTTTTATTCTAGGACATGCCGGTTTCCTCACGATGTTTTCCTTGACCGTTTTGAGAGCAGTGGTGATGAAATAATTTACACAAAGTAAAGCGCCTCTCTGGGTTTGAACCTACGACCTACAACAGCTCATAACTGGCGGCCTTTACCACTGGGTCACCACTGCTGCTTTTCAACTAATTTACATTAAAATGTCAAGTATATTTTGAGTATTTAATCATAAATAAATTAAGCTTAACAATACTTTTCTTTCAAAACCCTTTTCAATATCTTTCCAGAGGGATTCTTCGGTAATGCGTCTAGAAACACGACTTCCTTCACTCGCTTGTATACTGCAACTCTTTCGGATACAAAGGAAGTTACACCATTTGCATCTAATTTACGTCCATCTTTTAAAACTACGAAAGCTTTAGGAGCTTCTCCCGTTCTCGCATCAGGAATGCCGAGTACTGCTGCGTCTAGAATGTCCGGATGTTCTTTTAGTACGTTTTCTAATTCAGCTGGTGGAACTTGGTAGCCTTTTACCTGAAAATAATTGAAAATATCACTACCTACTTGTTGCTCCATTTTTCTTACTGTTAAATGTCACGAGAACCACCATCCACCACGTGCGTCTAGTGCGTGTTCGTTTCACTATGTTTGTTTTTTAGGGTTCCGTGCCTAAAAAGGAAAAAAACTGATCCCTTATAGAATCACTTTGTTTTTCGTCCGTCCGTCCGTCCGTCTGTCTGTCAAGAACTTTTATCTTGGGAACGCGTGAAGGTATCGAGTTGAAATTAAAACCATATAGGTACTCAGCTCTACAGTCCCTTGAAGCTGTAAAAGAATCAAACGCCTAAGTTAACGTAAAAAAAGATACGGCCGTTTATGCCACAAAAAACGTATTTTTCGACACTCTCAAGGGAATCAAAATTTATAGGGTACTTCCCATTGACCTAGCATCATGAAATTTGGCAAGAAGCAAATCATGTAGCACAAGTAAAGGAAAAATCCAATAACCGTAATTTGCAGGTACATTAAAAAAAAACCCTGATAAACTATTTACATACCTACAAAGTACAGAACCCTCGGTGCGCGAGTCCGACTCGCACTTCACCGCTTTTTCTTTACTTTTTTACTAATTATTTAGTCTAGAGTAGAGCAATTATTTAATACTAGCTTCTGCCCGCGACTTCGTCCGCGTGAAATTTCTTGTTACTCCGACCCACCCCGTCGCATCGCATCGCCTGCCCGCGCTATAACTTCGTTTTTGCTTAGCGTTCTTTCTGACTTTTTTTTTTTTGCTCGGCTCCTAAAGGTCATAGCGTGATGTTAAATAGCCTTATAGCCTTCCTCAAGAATTGGGCTATCATATGCAAAAATAATTTTTCAAATCTGACTGGTAGTTTCAGAGATTAGCGCGTTCAACCAACCAAAAAAAATAAACAAACTCTTCAGCTTTATAATATTATAGTATAGATCAGGGATGGCGAACCAGTGGCACGCGTGCCATTGATGGCACGCGACAAATTATTTTGCGCACGCCTTCGATCGAAAAAGTACCTACGTAATACACTGAAATTTAACAAACGAACGCGTTTGAGCCTACTTTACGGAGTGAGTAGGCGCGGTGTAAGGAGCAGCAGGCGGGAAGCGCGGAATCGATAGTATTGTTTTATAATTTTCCCTGTAATCACAAAAAAAATAGCACATCTATGACCTCATCAAACATTTCTTTACAAAAAATGGCACGTTGATCCATAAAGGTTCGCCACCCCTGGTATAGATTGTCCATTGGTCACAGCTCAAAAAAAAAAGATTAGTTCAGATTTATGTACTGAATTTGTGGTTACAGTTTGAGCGTCGATGTCCCTGCCTGAAATGTATTTCGTTACAAAATCCGTGAGGAAACTGGGTGACATACAATGCCTTTAAAAATACCTTAATCAGTTCTTTGAGACGGTCGCATATTGTAACGATTCCATTTTCGTCGATGCTTGCAAGGTCGCCAGTGCCATACCAGCCGTCCTTTGAAATAGCTGCCTTTGTGGCTTCTGGATTATTTCGGTAGCATTTCATCACTTGAGGGCCACGAATAAAAAGCTCTCCCATCTGTAATTGAATGGATTTAATTAATTATTTTGAGTGATTCTTATTTGAACGATGATTATTATTTATTTGACTGCTTCTTTGGTCTAGTGGTCGCCAGCGCTACTGCTGCAGAACGTGAGTTCTTGAGTTCGGTTCCCGTGTGAAATTTGTCAGTAATAGTCTGAAGTATGGATTTGTGCGTGATTGGTGGCAATGTGCTTGCTTATTACATGGGACTTAAACATAACTGGCAGAATGTGAATAAAAAAAACTCTTCGGGGCATATCGTATGTAAAAATATTTAGCCAATTTTTTTTAGAATTTATATTTATTTAAAAGTTTTATTAGTTTATATAGATAGTTTAAATCGAAAATCTAAATGTTTTTGTTTAATTAATCATATTAGGCTCGATCTTGTCTGGAGAAAGCGATGGATGACATCAAGATAATATTAATTAGATGAAGCCACACGTCCGAGAAATTTGGGGAAAAAAAAATATTGTTGCTTGTAGTCGCGTAGTTCTAACCCATACTTAAATGATGTCGAAAATGACGGTAAATGAAAAAAATATATCTGTTGACCTTTTTCTATTTTTTAAAAGTGCCTAGTACTTATTGACAGGCCTACACTGTCCTCCCATACCTATTAACAGTGTAATTTGAAAACATTTTAAAAGCCAATTATTTTTATTAAAAGAGTAACCGTGGATTTTCTTGCCGAATCTTCTTTATAAGCAATAACCAGTTGGAACCGTGCACATAGCTTCTGAAGTTGCAAAGTGCCCATTGGATATAAGTTTGTGTATTATTTTTTTTGGACTCACCTCATTAGGTCCCAATGGTCGTAAGTCTTTGTCTGCAATTTTCAATTCAGTATTTGACACAGCATAACCGGCCTTGGAGTAATCATTAGAGCCTGGTAACATTGCACTCACGAGTGGTGATGTTTCTGTCATCCCATAGATTTGTAAAAAGTCCATGTTGTGCTGAAAAATAAAGAGAATATTATGCACTAGCTTTTCCCGCGGCTTCGCCCGCGTAGAGCCTGGGAATTTCCCCACGTTAACGTACTACCGGGATCAAAGTATCCTATCCCAAGCCAGGACCTGATCTACCTATGCATCTGTTTAATCGAAATCTGTTCAGCCGTTAAGGCGTGAAAAGGTAACAGATACATACAGAGATACTTTCGCATTTAAAATATAATTCATGTTTTTAATTTTGTTGTCTAGTACTAGCTGTTGTAGAAACTTTGTTTGCGATCCAGGATGAAAAGCAGCCTATGTCCTTTTTCCAGCTCCCAGGCTACCTATCTGTCAAATTTCACAACGATCGGTTTAGTTGTTTAGGCGTAAAAAGGTAACAGACACACAGGCTGAGGTTGAGACAGTTACTTTCGCATTTATAATACAATCAATGTCTACAATTTTTTTTTATTTTTTTTTTCTGTGTCCAAATACAATACATAAGTATTAAGCATATGGAAGTATGGATTAAGAAAATTTGGACAAACATAGCTAGGCATAATTTTTGACGAGGGTGTTAAAAAAAATTAACACAAATATTGGTTATCCATCTCTAGTAGATCATAACTTGTCTTAAAATAAAAAAAAAACCTTTTTACAAAAAAAAAACCGTCTTCCAAAAAAAACACTATAAAGGTTTCTATTTTTCATTTTTTAGTTGTACCTACCTATCCTAAACAAATTCATATAACACTACTTGCTATGTGAATATCTATTGAACACATCTGCCTAGCCCTTTAAAGGGTACAGGCGTGATGTTATGTTGTGTGATTGCGTAAACAATCCATACATATGCTATCTATAGCAGCAATCGCGGTTGATTTGCCAGCATTTATTGAAGAGTTCCGTTGTCTGTATCCGAAACTCATCATCAGATCTTTACGAAATTTGAATGGGACCCTTTCGGAATAAACCTCTTTCGAACAAAAAAAAATTGTAAATCCGTCTATAAATGAGGGAGTTATGCCCGAACATACATAAAAAAATGTATATAATTATATAAACATCCGAATTGAGAACTTCCTCCTTTTTTGAAGTCGGTTAAAAATAAATAGACCATTTAGGAGAAAATAAAACTTAATCCAGAAAAAAAGACTGAAGGATACTAATGTTACTAAGTTTCGACTAATTTTATTAAGCAAAGAAAGTTTGGATTATGTTTATTTTCCTCATTTATCTTCGCTAGAATAGCTCCGTAAGGATCTCTTCAGTTTACTTTTTTTTGAAAATTATGTTTAAGCTTTTTATATTAATAGAGGTTTAGTATTGGAAGTTGTTTATTTTACGGGTTTGTTGTTTTGTTAAAATCGATCTCCGTATCTGCTAAAATAAACAATGTCTAGGTACTTAATGGAATGTGTTCCGAAGTATTAATAAATTATGGTTTGAACAGAAACTTCTAGTAAGATCAGGAATAAAATATTCTTAAGAAAATTTTCCGCGTAAAGCAATTATTCTTCGTGCGATATTTATCATTTATCTCAAGCTTTTGCGAAGTTTACCTTTGAAAGTGTAATCGAAAAGTTTGAGATTAAAACAAAATAATAAATATACAATCTTACCTTAACCTTTTCAAGTACTTTAGTGACGTCATTTCTAGCTAACGGTGCAGCACCAGAAGTAATCGTTTTCATTGATGACAGATGTTGTTCTTTTATCCCAGGATGTGAACCAAGAAATAATACTGAAAAGATTACATGGATTTAGGTAATTTGGTTGGATACAAAAACGAAAATAGTTTATTAAAAATTTATTTACACTTATAAAAAGTCCATTTTCTCGCAGGACAGAGGACAGAGGTGTACATTGGAATAATATGTCGCATGTTGTGTTTGAATCCCACGTGATAGGGGTTGAGTCTTTTGCCTTTTTCTCGGCAACAAATACACACCAGGCTACTACTGAGTAGGAATCAAATTCATCACAGGGTCAGGATTCACGATTGCGAACACATGACCAACGAAGTAGTCAAGACAGACGGTATTATTTAGTTGTTAACACTTACTCAAAGGCGGAGCAGCACATAACAGGTTTATCTTATGATTTCTCAATGTTTCCATGAATGTATTTGGCTGAAATTTTGGCACTGTAACTATTTTATATCCCACTGATAGTTTGTGCCACATTACTACAGATTGTCCATAGATGTGGTAAAATGGCAAAACAGCCAAAGCTACATCTTGATTGGTTTCTGTAATAAAAAATATACTGATTAGATATATTCAGGTCAAAAATCCAAACAAAAATGGTCACTTTCTTCCCTTGCGTGTATAAACTGTAAAATACAAGTACCTAGTGCATAGAATGATCTTAAGTTTTGGTACGTAGGCAAGATCTAAAGGAAACATTATGTTAATTTTTGATTTTTACTACGGTTTGCAAAATGTTATGTAGTTTCAGAAAATAATTCCTTTTACCTACCTATCTATAATTATCAAAAGAAGCAAATCATAATTGTTTTAACAGCTCCTAATAGATACCGGACTGTTTGTATTTCGTGCGACAGAGATAACGCTCTACGAAGCCGAAATTAGCCGATTGTCTCTTTCCAAAGATCGATGTGCAATATTTATCGCCGGGTACTGTACATTGTCTAAACATGTAATTACATAATTACCGCCATAATAATAAACGTTGTATAGCGTCTGTACACAACGCTTTGTCTTCTTCTTTTGAAAGTCAAATTACTGACAGAAGAAGAGAGAAATCGGTGTGCAAACCTGTGGTGTATTCATCTGAGGGGCAATTCTAGTAATTTTAAGAACGTTCACAGCCCGACCTTAGTCTCAATCTGTCAAAAATAACTCTAGTATCCGTAAATTTTTGACATGTTTTTGACATTGATTGTCGCTGAGATGAGTTTTTAATTATGAGAATTGATTTTCTGCTAAAATACGTGTATTAGTAAGGGGGTTAATGTATACAAAATATTGTAAAATATTTTAAAAGAGTAACGGTGGTGTTTCTTGTCCATTCTTCTCCATACGAAACTACCTTTTAAGAAGGTGCAACTAGAATCAAAACCATTTTTTTTTTTGTAAATTCTGACGTCCAGAATTGCTTTATTTATGCCTATTTGAAATTAGTAATTGATTTGACTTTGACTTTAATCTACTAGGTCATATGTCACAAGAACCTAACGATGACGAAGAACGAACGAAGTATTGAAAGAAAGAAAAGAAAAACAAAATAGGCTTATTTGTCACAGAAACACGTGCATATAAAAAAATCGATTTGAATCCGATTTAATTGAAGCAGAAAGTTTTATAGCATACAAACGTTATAAATAAATGCAGAAATTGTAGTACCCGGAGGGTTGATCTTTTGCTGTCAAATTTAATTTTTCGCAATGGCTACAGAACCACTTTAAGATATCATTTTAAGATATCTATCATTATTATATGATCTAAATTATATTTCTAATTTTATCAACACGTTTTTAAATATTCAACTTACTAGTTGTTTCAACGTAATGTCGGACGCTGTCAACATCTTGCTGCAGACAGTTGACAACAATATTCCTATGCGTCAACTCCACGCCTTTTGGAAGACCCGTAGTACCACTAGAATATGGCAGAAAAGCGACATCCTTAGACTTTCTTGCAACCTCTTTAAGAACACTGTGATCAACATTATCAGCTAGTGCAAATTCTTGGAATGAAATAGTTTTTGGTGGAAGATCACTACCACTTTCTTTGATAGTGATTATAGGTAAATCTTTTTTGGCCAAAAATAATGCTTCTTTTAACACTGGTATGGTTTCTGGTACACCAATCAAAATTTTAGGATCGGATTGCTTTATTTGGCGCTCCACCTCATCTGTAATAAATGATTGAGCAAGATTTGAGATGAGAAGATGGAATATATGCATTTAAAATTGCGTCTTATTACCTTGAAGTAAGATTTCATTTTCTTTGGCTCAATCGGCGGTCAGTAGGTATGGCAAAATACATAATAAAAAAAATACCTATCTTAAAAGTTACCGAAATCGATTCAGTAATCAATTATGAGCAAACTACTTTCAGGACTTGCGATTATTCTGTTACACCTTGTATATAGGAGTTAAGTAAATTAAATAAGAATTTCTTATCACTGCACGTAACAGATAATGTTATCTTGAAAGTGTTTATGAGATTCGATAACGAGTATTTATCGAGGCGTTAAATAGGTAATACAGATTACAAATGCTATGGTAGGCACGCTGTGATAAGCTGTAAGCTGTAAATACATATATGTACAGTACCCGGCGATAAATATTGCATATCAACCTTTACCATTTTTGTATTTTATACAAAGAATAAAAATAATTATCAAAAGAAGCAAATCATAATTGTTTTAACAGCTCCTAATAGATACCGGACTGTTTGTATTTCGTGCGACAGAGATAACGCTCTACGAAGCCGAAATTAGCCGATTGTCTCTTTCCAAAGGTCGATGTGCAATATTTATCGCCGGGTACTGTAATTAGGTACGACGACAGATATCGAAATTGAGAATAAAAGAATATTACACTGAATTTTTAACACGCACTAAGCTCGACCTGGAGATGGAATCCAGAATCTGACGCTCAGCATGCAGTCGTGCGCGGCTACCAGACCAACGTAGCCGACTTTTTATTATTATTATTTTCCAAATTTTTGTTTGTAAATCGCACGATCTTTGATGCCGGTTCTTTGGATGGCGTACGAGGGGCCTAAGCCAACTCGCAGAGGCCTGTTAGTCGTTTTGAATTAAATTATTATTATTAGCCTTGTTTATGTTTATTATTATTACCTATGTTTATGTTTATTATTATCTTTGTTTTTAGTTACATCCCTCCTTCCACCATCTCTTCCTAGGCCTACCGCGATGCCATTTTCTGCTGTCTGGGACACACTGGGTGGTTATTTTAGTCCATAGCTCCCCCCTTCAGCATGCGACAAATGTGGCCAGTCCATTTCCATTTAAAACTGGCAGCCGTTTGACTTTTATCAGCAATTTGAATTATGGAACGCAATATCGAGAAAAAAGAAAAATCAAAAAGCGGTAAGAGAGCAGGACAATGGTTAGAAAAAAAAATCGATTCCTTATGCGATCAAAGTTTAACAGAATACTTACATGGAGTGTAAATAGGGTTGACAGTGGTGACTTCCGCACCAGCTTCCAATGCTCCAAGGGCTGCCAACGCATACTCAGGAGAGTTCGGCATCATAATACAGATTACGTCTCCATCCCTGATCTTCAACTGCGTGCGAAGTTTTGCGGCGAAATTCCGTGAGTATTTGTACAACTGATGGTAAGTGTATGATCGGTCTGTTATTGCACATACCTAAAAATGAAAATTGCTTTATTAATTATTTTGTTGCGGTGTCTACAACGCCACATGCAAACAACGCGTCATAGTGACGTCACGCAAAATCCTGCATTGCGCAAGCTGAGTTTACCGCGCAACTAGCATAGATACAAAGGTCCGACATGAATCATTGGGCAGTGGCCCGCCAGACACAACACCCGTCTGGTCGGAGGATCCTCCCTTTTCTATAGAATATGAGTGAACTTTACACCCTGTTCCTCATACCTCTATAATTTCATCACCACTGCTCTCAAAACCGTGATGAAAAACATAGTGAGCATGTCCTAGAATCAAGTATTCGAAGACACACACGAACCCGTACTGGGTCCACGTGGTGATAACGGCCCACTCCCTCTCACTGAGGGGTGTGTCCTGTGTCACAGCAGTTGGAATTTTGTAGGCTGATTACACATTGTGCATTACAAAAAGTAAGATAATGCTATCTAGTAACGACAATCTTATAAATAAATAATATTTCCCTTTAAATATTATAGCATAAGGAAATCATACCAAAATATACCAGCCTACAAAGTTTCCACTGCTGGGTCACTTACAGACCTCCTCTCTGAGAGAGGGACTGTGCCGTAATACACCATGTAGGCCCAGTGCGGGTTAGTGGATGTCACAATCATGTCTTTGAATTCCACTTCTACCTTGAGTTGTCTTAGAACTTAATGTCCGTAAGGATTGAGGAGCCACATCAGATTTTTAAAATCTGTTAATATAACATAACATTAACCACATAATATTATTCTACCTCTTATAGAAAGGTGGCCTGTGTCCCAGCAGTGGGAACATTATATAGTACCCGGCAATAAATATTGCACATCGACCTTTTTACACAAAACCATTTTATACAAAGAATAAAATATAATTATCAAAAGAAGCAAATCATAATAAATTGTTCCTTATAGATACCGGACTGTTTGTATTTCGTGCGACAGAGATAACGCTCTACGAAGCCAAAATTAGCCGATTGTCTCTTTCTAAAGGTCGATGTGCAATATTTATCGCCGGGTACTGTACGATGATTATGCTAACCATATGGTATTATTTTGCCAGCTTTGTTTGAAGACAGGCTTGCAGCATTTTAACCGGGCATAAATCCCGAATAAATGCTGCTTTTCTATCCTTTCCGACTCAAGCCGTGAATCGAGTTAGGGAGATCCTTAGTTTGACTTAGCGGTAGGGCAATGAGACCTATAAAGGCAGTAACAAATAAATACTACAATCAGAAAAATACGTACCATGGCAGTTTTATCTGCCCACCGCCCCATATTCTCCCATATGTGCTCAGGGACAGTCCTGCTCGGTATATCCACATCCTCGTGAGGTGATTTGACGATATTATCAGCTGTCCAGAGACTGCTATGTTTTCTATGAGTTAAGGAAATATTTCTATATGTCATTAGTCTTTGGGCTGTTCTTGATAGAAAGTTTGATGTTGCCATGGTTTATTCTGAAATGTTTATGTTAAAACTAAAATGACTAAATTAAAACATCGGAAGTGTGAATGTGTGTGTGTGTGCGTGTGTAGTGTGTGTGTGTGTGTGGTGTGAGTGTGTGTGTGTTGAGGTTTTCCATTAGGATTTTCTTAGTAACAGTCCGGAGTTTGGAAGTTGGCGGTTTAATACCCTCGTGCTTCGGAAAGCACGTAAAGCCGTTGGTCCTGCGCCTGATCTCTCCCCGGTCGTGTCAGATTGCCGTCCCATCGGACTATTAGAGTAAAGGAACAGAGAGTGCACCTGTATTTACGCACACACTTGTGCACTATAATATCTCCTGCGTACCTGGCTAATCTCCGTTGAGACTGGCCACCGTGACCAAAATCGGTCGGGAGGCTATTACTCAATCACACAAAAACGGCTTAACGGATTTGGATTAAATATGGCACGCAGATAGTTTATAACCTGGATTAACACATAGGGTACTTACTCTTTATCCTGATATCCCACGGGATTGAGATTTATGCGGGTGAAACCGCGGGGCAGTACTAGTTGGTTATAAATGATTGAATTTCGGTTCTATATCACAAAAAAGCTGCATGTACATACCTTAGTGTAGCCGATAAAAACCCGTTTATAAAAAGAACAGATTCTGTGGATTATGATATGTGAAGCGAAATGATGACTTCCTTGTACATACCTTAGTGTAGCCGATAAAAACCCGTTTATAAAAAGAACAGATTCTGTGGATTATGATATGTGAAGCGAAGTGATGACTTCCTTGTACATACCTTAGTGTAGCCGATAAAAACCCGTTTATAAAAAGAACAGATTCTGTGGATTATGATATGTGAAGCGAAGTGATGACTTCCTTGTACATACCTTAGTGTAGCCGATAAAAACCCGTTTATAAAAAGAACAAATTCTGTGGATTATGATATGTGAAGCGAAATGATGACTTCCTTGTACATACCTTAGTGTAGCCGATAAAAACCCGTTTATAAAAAGAACAGATTCTGTGGATTATGATATGTGAAGCGAAGTGATGACTTCCAAACAAACTTAGTCAGAGTTATCAGCTGTATATACTAAATCTATACTGTTATCACATCACATTTCACACACACACACTTCTTTAAAATTCTCTATTATCATCACAAAGAAAACTTCATCGACCCCTGCTCTTTGTAACTGATAAGAATATATTTAAACACGCATAAAACGTAATTAAAAAATAATATTGTGATTCTGTGTCCATGTGAACATTGCGAGTGGCAACGAACAACTGAGTCGATCATTTCATTGTCATCGCATATGCGTATACGTCCTTCAGGGTCGAGTATGCTAACAAAAAAGATAACCGTCTTTACAACACTATACAATAAAAAACTGGCTAAGTGCGAGTCGGAGTCGCACACGAAGGGTTCCGTACCACAAGGCATAAAACGCGAAAAAAACGTTTCTTTTAGAGGTACCGCTTTAAATTTTAACTTTATTTTATTTTTATTATTTGTTGTTATGGTGGCAACAGAAATACATCATCTGTGAACATTTCAAATGTTTAGCTATCACGGTTCATGAGATATAGCCTGGTGACAGACAGACAGACAGACAGACGGACAGTAGAGTCTTAGTAATAGGGTCCCGTTTTTATCCTTTGGGAACGGAATCCTAAAAAAACTGTATCTACAGAGTATCTGTAGCCTTATGCACAATGTTGTATGATTGTGCGTTTTGAATCAGATTAGATTATAATGTGGTGTTCTTTGAGAAGAAGCACTCGGTATGGTGAGAACAGTAGACCGCACGGCGGCGCCGGTGGTGGTACCAGTTTGTCCCAGTCGAGCTGGTCTAGCGTAGGACGGAGTTTCCATAGAATGCGAGGTCAGCTTATACTGGTTTTAATGACTTGCGGCCTACTGTACGACCATAATACAAGATGGGATCATATCGACGTACAATACCCGGCAATAAATATTGCACATCGACCTATTCGATCCTATCGATTTTATACAAAGAATAAAAATAATTATCAAAAGAAGCAAATCATAATTGTTTTAACAGCTCCTAATAGATACCGGACTGTTTGTATTTCGTGCGACAGAGACAACGCTATACGACGCCGAAATTAGCCGATTGTCTCTTTTCAAAGGTCGATTTGCAATATTTATTGCCGGGTACTGTACAAACTGTTACCATGAATTCACATGAATCTAGATCCCGTAGCGTAGAAATTTTACATAGGTTTGAAAAAAACCGGTCAATTGCGAGTCGGATTCGCGCACCGAGGGTTCCGTACAAAGTACCTAGGTACATAAATAGTTTAACACGCGATTGTTTTTTAATGTTACTTACGGTTTTTGGATTTTTTCCGTTACTTGTGCTACATGACCTTGCTTCTTGCAAAATTTCATGATTCTATGTCAACGGTAAGTATTGTAGAAGCTATCTGTGCAGCCCTACCTTTAGCAGTACAGGCTGGTTATAATTGCCGGTGTGTTCCATTCGAACGTTCAAGTAATTCTCAAATATTCTAATATGGTTTTTTTGTTTAGTAGAAGGAGTGCTAGAAATAACATGATAATGTAAAGTCGTTAATATATTTCATCCAAATCAAAGCTTTTCAATTATATTGTGAAGCTCCCATCTGGACCCCCCACAGTACCCTAAAAATTTTGATCCCTTGGGAGTATCGAAATATACGTTTTTTGCTGCATAAACGGCCGTATCTTTTTTTTACGTTAACTTAGATGTTTGATTTTTTTCACAGCTTCAAGGGACTGTAAATGTTTACCTGAGTATAAGGTTTTAATTTCAATTCGATACCTCCACGCGTTCCCGAGATAAAGGGTCTTGACAGACAGACAGACAACAAAGTGATCCTGTCAGCGTTCCGTCTTTTCCTTTTGAGGTACGGAATCCTAAAAAACAGCTGTTTATGACTGTTAAACTAATGTTTAACAACGCCCCCTGTCAATGTGCTTCAAGTGCCAAAAGATCATTGTAGCATAGGTACCTACTAGGTACAGATGCCAGCACATCGAGCTACTCGAAACTGTCAAATTTTCCCAATCAACTTTGAACTTTATGCTATAGCGATAAAGTTGAAAATCTAATAAAGAAATTTGACAGATTGTAGTAGCTTGATGTGCTGGTGTCTGTACGTTTGACAGCGGGACGGTCACACCACAGAGTATAACACAAGAAGATATTATTGACATTTAAAAAGCCAAACGGGTTTGAAGATTTTTATATGGAGCCTGGCATACCTACCTATCCGCCATTTTTAGGGTTCCATACCAAAATGGTAAAAAGGAACACTTATAGTGCGACTCAGTCTGTCTGTCTGTTTCAGAAATCAACAAAAATTACATTAGTTCCACTATCGGTCAAGAGATGGCGCTGACCTAAAACGGCAACCTTCTACACCGCAGTATTAAAATTCTCTGACTAATATAGGCCTCGCCGATGAAAAAAAAAAACATTTCACGTTTCACAATACGGAACCCTCGGTGCGCGAGTCTGACTCCCCTCTTGAGCGGTTTTTTATTTGAAAACTCTTATTGAAATAGGTTTGACGAGTAGCCGCCAATTGAAAAAAAAAAAACAAAATGTCGGACAGATAGTTATGCCTTCTAACTTCAAAGTCCTTTTCCGAGAATCACACTACTTTACAAAATTCCAATAAATTACAACTCCCAAGTTTAGTAACACCTTTCATATTACTTACCGCTAACAAGAAGTGGTTCTTACTGAAACACTCCAAGAATTAGTTCAACTTCGATATTTAAAGTCTACTAACAGCACTCCAACTTCCAGTTAGGTAGTTTTCTAACTCGGAAAGTATGACTCGCCCACAATTGTGCGCCAATGACGTAAGAGCAATTTGATAAAGATGGTGGTAACTTCGAAAGGGGGTTGGATGTCTATGGAGAGCTGAAAATTAACTAATGCTCAGTTCCTTACACAAAAACGGATCGTTTTGGTAGCATTTTTACTGGCAAACTGGGCATGTAAATAGATTCGTAAGTTTCTTCTTCCATATGGGAGGGTCTACTATGCAAAGCGATGAGGTATTTGCTTCAAAAAGAGTCTTAATTTTAACCAATAGCGGTCCAAAAATTATGAGAATCGCCCATAAGTCTAGCAAGTTCGAGATCGAGCTTAGACGAATAGAGTAAAAAAACTATGATTTTAGGCAATTTTAGGCACATTTTAGGCAATTTCTACGTGTATTTTGCAAAATTCATGTCAAATATATTCAGTTCCAACAACAAAGATACAACAAAGATAAAGACCGTCAAATGAATACCCTTTTCGAAAATACAACAAAAATAAGTAACATGGTAACTATCTTGGAAATCTTCTAGTAGTGTTAGTTACGGGTTAGTGTATACTAGTATGCAATAGCGATGATCTTTACATGAAACATACGGTGTACAGACGCCAGCACATCAAGCTACTACAATCTGTCAAATTTCTTTAACATATTTTCAATTTTATCGCTAAAGTATAAGGTTCAAAGTTGATTGGGAAAATTTTACAGTTTCGGATAGCTTGATGTGCTGGCGTCTGTACACCGTATGTTTCATGTAAAGATCATCGCTATTGCATACTAGTATACACTAACCCGTTCGTATTGTCTGCCGGTCCTTGGAATGATTATTCGATAATTACTTATTCGTCACCTTAATGTTTTTCACTTTTCTTGATATTTGTTAGTTTTGCTAACGGCCAGCGGCAAACTTAGCGCGAACGAGTTTTTTGTGTGTATTAATGTGAAAACAGCTAACCTTTCGCGACGTATTTGGTTACCGTATAAGGCACGCAAGCGAAAACACACTATACCTTGTCCAGTTCTGTTGCATGTGTACCTTTAGCCTAATAACAACTAGCTCTGGCCTATCATTAAGTGATTACTGTACTACGCTCGGACGGAACATGTATCAAAGGCAATTGACAATAACAATGCGTTTCCCAGTCATTATACCAATACTAAGCCTCGGTAATTTCTCACAAACATTTGATGTAATAGGGCGTAAGATAACACGGTTGGTGATTTGGCAAATAATGAGGCAAACTATTAAAGTATCGTATTAAATTCTATCTGTCTAGTTAGCCTGTACTGATCATAAAAACTTTTTGTCTTTTGGCATTATACTATATTTAATTAGGTTAGCAACTGAATTGCCTAAAAAAAAACGGGTAGTATCGGGGACCCCCGTCAGTTTTAATAACTGTAACAATTACCTATATTATAAAATTCACAAAATAAAAAAAATATTTTATTTTCCTCCTAGGTATATGTAGTATAAAGAAAGTGCGATTCCCAACCCGTGTGTATTAAGGCTCTCGGCTGACCCTCGGGCCTCAAACTACACCCTCGTTCGTAATCGGTCACTTTCTCCCCTCGGTAAATAATATACTATTTATTCATTCTTTCCACGAAAATATTATAATCATCGAAATATCTATCTGAAACTTGAGCTACAAACAGTATGAAATCTTGGTGCATTGGTAATGCCAGCAGATACCGACTATCACAACTTTCAGTTCAGGACCCGAGCTATAATATAATTATTTGCAGTACAGCCTTCACCACTGGCGTAGAGAGAAACTGAGCATTCGTTATGATGCGGTCGTTGCGTTCTTCTTTCAATCTCTCGCCTCAGCCCCAATTGCAAAACACACTTACAATCACAATCCGAAAGGTTTTGAAGGAAAATCGTAATCCATTGCTACGTAAGTTTGATAAATTCGTCTGCTGGCAACGTGAATAACGACATGAATATTGTTGATTGATTGTCAAAATAAAAAGCATTGTAATTGTAAGTGAAATTAAATGTTTATTTCTGTAAGTAGATCTTTGGAGACCCTTTTACACGTCAATATTTTGTTGGTCTATATTTTAAAACTAGATGGCGTTAGCATTTCATAACTGAGTGATGTCCGAGAAGAAATGCCCAAACAAACTCAGAGGTCATGGTCTTTTAAAGTCCAAGCATTATATTATTAAGATTTTATGTGAGTCTAACAATACAAGGCCATGTCTGGAAAGGCGTATTTGAAAAAAGAGCTATTATTGCCAGTGCGTTACGCAGTTAGGCTGCAGACCTTCGGGTGTCAAGTATTCGAATATTTATTTGTCTCATGAGGTAACGCCTCATAATCTTCTAACCTCATTGTGCCTACATCTTCGATAACTTGAATCTACTTAGAGTATTTAGAGTATAGCTGACTGCTCCGATTATGACATCGACTAGTCTGTACGGTACTCCCCAATTGCGAAACACACAAAATTATTATTAAATTATTTGTTCTGCTGACAATGGAAATACCGACATGAATATTGTTTAGTTATCAAAATGAAAGGCATTGCGATTATGTGTTACGCAATTAGGCTGCAGACTTTCGGGTGTCAAGTGTTCAAGTTTTACTCTCCTAATGAGGTACCACCTCATAATCTTCTAACCTCATTGTGCCTACATTAAACTTCGATAACTTGAATCTACTTAGAGTACAGCTGAGTGCTCCGATTATGACATCGACTAGTCTGTACGGTACTCCCCAATGAGGGTTTTCGTGAAAATTTACGACACCAGTTGGCACCACTGTGACAAGAGGTCTCCCAATACAAAATATATGATGACGTTCATCATTCGATTCATTCATTCGTTCATCATTCCGTCATGTCTAAAGAAAATATAGGCTCTTTGACAGATGCCTGGACCTGACGTGCCAGTGCTGCCACCTAGCGAACGTCATTTCAGAAAACCCTCATTGCGAAACACACAAAATTATTATAAAATTATTTATTCTACTGACAATGGAAATACCGACATGAATATTGTTGAGTTTTCAAAATGAAAGGCATTGCGATTGTGTGTTACGCAATTAGGCTACAGACCTTTGGGTGTCAAGTGTTCAAGTTTTACTCTCCTAATGAGGTACCACCTCATAATCTTCTAACCTCATTGTGCCTACATTAAACTTCGATAACGTGAATCTATTTAGAGTACAGCTGACTGCTCCGATTATGACACCGACTAATCTGTACGGTGCTCCCCAATTGCGAAACACACAAAATTATTATAAAATTATTTATTCTACTGACAATGGAAATACCGACATGAATATTGTTGAGTTTTCAAAATGAAAGGCATTGCGATTGTGTGTTACGCAATTAGGCTGCAGACCTTCGGGTGTGAAGTGTTCAAGTTTTACTCTCCTAATGAGGTACCACCTCCTAATCTTCTAACCTCATTGTACCTACATTAAACTTCGATAACGTGAATCTATTTAGAGTACAGCTGACTGCTCCGATTATGACACCGACTAAAGTCTGTACGGTACATTAAACAATCGACTCTCGGGATTCCGCCTGAGAAATGTTACTTAAAATGGCGAATCCCTTTACATTGTTTCGAAGTCCTTGGTTGTTCTAAATAGACTTGTCGGATAATTTAACTGTTAAACTTTGAATTTCCGTGTCATTATTCAATTAGTAAAGTTTGTGACGGTGAGTGGTAGCTAATTAAACCAACATTTTAAACACAACGTGGCAATGCTGCCAGTCTTTTGGGCAGTTTTCTTGGGCGATGCGGTGCCCTTTGATTATTTCCGGTCCTTTTTATATTATTATTATTATTTATTTATTGATTTATTAACTAAAGATGGTAAGTATACTTATAAATTAAGCCCCACAAAACCGTTGTAAAGGTTTGACTGTGGGGTCGGAGAGTCTCTAGACACTATACACTAGTTACACTATAAGATAAATGAAAGTACCGACTATAGTTAGTTAGTTATACTTGCACATATTCTCATTGTAAGACTTTTAGCTTGGTCAGCGGGATTGTCCGAAAGGGTTACCACTGGCTCGGAACATAAAGGGCTAAGGAAGGAACACGGGTGTGTTTTCGTCAGTAAGAGTCTGACACTCCCTTCCGCTCCACCCAGAGCGGGAGGGGTCATTTGATAATTTCCCATCCTCAAAAAAAAAAAGACTTAGTTTTTTCATTTTAAAAGGTATTTTCATAAGTACCATCAAATCGTGGAACCTACCTTAAAATTATAGTGTAGTTTTTTTTTTGTTAGCCTATTTTGTGTCCCACTACTGGGCAAAAGCCTAGAAGGAAGATTAAATATATTATTATTAATTTCCTTGCATTGAAATTAACAACTCTATACAGCGTGTATCAGAAAAATAATCTGGCGTCCCTAGTCCATTAGGTATTCAAGTTTTGTATGGGACAGTTGTTCAGATTGATGGTCTGTACTAAACCCTTCAATATGACTACACCTTTCTGATAATACTATATACAAGGTGGCAGAGACATCGTGCAAACTGTAACAATGAATTCAACACATGATTCTAAACCCCTAAGCGTAGAAATTTTTCATAGGTTATTTAAAAAAAAAATCAGCAGTTTTATAGAAAAGTGTAATACCTACGCGATCAAAATTTATGGAACAGCAATTTTTTTTTTTACCTTCTAGAAATTACAACGCAGGGGGATCCAGAATCATGTGCTAAATCCGTGGTAGTGTTATCAGAAAGTTGTGGTCATATAAGGGTTCAGTACAGAGAAGAAGACCAACGGAGGAGAGATATCGACAGCAGGCGAGATCACCTCACGAGTAAGCCAGCCTCCAACATACAATACCATTACTACAATGGCATTATAACGTGTCCGCACTATGCACGTACAATGCGTGCCACGAAAGATGAGACTTGACACACCACGTGGTTTGACTTGCGCAGAACACGATTTTAGGTATCTTTAGCGGTATGAGGTCTGAGTGCGGGACGGGACCGGACGTCATAGGGGCAGCGGAAAGAGTGGGAGAGGCGGGGACAAGTCTCATCTTTCGTGGCACGCATTGTATCTACCTTTACAGTGAAGATAAGTTTTGTTAGCCACATCAGAGCAGTTCAGCGGGATTGTCCGAAAGGGTTACCGCTGGCCCGGAACAT
This sequence comes from Luperina testacea, assembly GCA_927399505.1. NCBI lineage: Eukaryota > Metazoa > Arthropoda > Insecta > Lepidoptera > Noctuidae > Luperina > Luperina testacea. The sequence goes on along the minus strand of OV656768.1, from coordinate 5,320,465 downwards.
AAAGGGCTAAGGAAGGAACACGGGTGGGTTTTAGTCAGTAAGAGTCTGACACTCCCTTCCGCTCCACCCAGAGCGGGAGGGCTCATTTGAAGATTTCTCATCCTGAAAAAAAAAGCCACATCAGAGCACACGCCCGTAACCTATAGTGGTGGGAAACAATAGTAGTCGCCGTAGCCGAAATCGACATGAGATATATAATTATGTAGTATATGACTACAAAAATATGAGAGTGAAGTATTTGTTTAGCTTTTTAAATTCGATAACATTGTATCTAATAAGGCAATCTACTCTGCCCAACATAAAGAGGGCACAACCTAAGCAATTAAAATACCAGGAAAATAAATAAACAACATCTTATTAAGTGGGTAAAGAAAATATAAATTACAGTCTAGAAATATTACTAGAGGACGTTCAACGCTTAGATTACGGGCACCGTTGTCAGGCGAAGAGGAAAAAAGGAAAAAATAAGAATATTTGCATAAACTTTGGTGGTGGACCCATTTAACTACAAAGCTTATTTGTGACTTATAATAACCTTCTTCAACTTTTCTGCAATAGCTACCTTCCATGTTTCAATGAACGGTTTGCTTATTGATGACATATTATGAACAGATTTTCAAAAGAGGTGCATAAAATATTTTTTGCGAATAATAAGAAAAAAAAATGTTATTCAATATTTGTTCAAAAACTCGTCTGTAAGCAATTTTCCGACAGTAGTGCCTAATCATTTTTAGAAAAAAAAAAACCACCCGAACTCTAATTGCTATATTTAATTGCAAAATCATTTTGAAGTATATTGCTAATCCATTGCTTCTTAATAATGTTCGAAAAATTGTCTGCTCAACAGCGTAAATAACGCAATGAATGTTAGCCATTACTACTGTGAGTGTGTTACGTCTAGTACTCATTTTTAAGGCAATTATTTATCAATCAAAAAACAATGATGAGTAAACAATGATGCCTATGATACAATGTGTGCAGGACAGGTCAAGGTGACAGTTACAGTTGGCTAACACATCATGATACAAAATCGTAATTACTGTTCGTTCAAAGATATTTTTACCTCTGATTTTGCATCGCTGTCAAAATCAAAGTGATCTTTATTGTCGTGGCAATAAGAATTATATTGGGTTACTGCCATTGTCAACTCTACCAAAATCACAATTATCTATATTTCCGTTGCTATAAAGTTGCTATCCGGTTGTTGCTGTCAGAGGTAAAATAAATGTAAACGGACTATAGAACTAACCTTTCGTCTGATATTGACCTTTACGAGGAGGACTTTTTCCATGCCATATTTTAGTTTGTTAATAGTTACAATTGGTCAGCGAGATTGTCCGAAAGGGTTACCGCTGGCCCAGAACATAAAGGGCTAAGGAAGGAACCCGGATGGGTTTTAGTCAGTAAGAGTCTGACACTCCCGCTCCACCCAGAGCGAGAGGGGTTATTTGATGATTTCCCATCCTGAAAAAAAAATAAAAAATAGTTACAATTAGGTTAATATATTTTAATTTTAGTATCCTTGTTAGTCAAATTGATGTAACATAAAGTTAGTCTGTTTTATATTTATCTCCAATTACAATTTCAACTGATATCAAATCTGTTTACGTATACTGTATTATAATGGTTAGTTCCAGGTTTGTTGCATTATTTTCTTAGACTCAGTTATATAAATTCTTTGAAACTAGTAACATAATATGTAGCACAAGGCAAAAGCGTCTGGGTAGCCTTCGAAATTCAAATTGTCTTACTTTTTTGCAATTTGCAAATCAGTCTCAAGCTGTATGTTGATTTAAATATAATTTGCAGCCATATTAAATATTTATCTAGAATATTATAGAATATCATATTACCCTATTGAATGACTAGTTCATAAAAAAAAAGAAATTTGAGGCCAATTTTAACTCAAGGAATTGTATTGCTGGTTATAATTCTGTGAAGCCATATTTGTTACGGCCGCAAATGATATTTTAATCAACTGACTACCTGAAGCAAACCTGCAAATTGGTAAAAACTAACACAGAAAAATAAACTGGTATTTTTCTACGTACAGAAGGTAAATATAAAGTAGGCACAGGGTGTGGGCGCACATTGTGTAAATCTTTTAAATTTTTCACCCCATCGGGCTGCCTTCATTATTATCGTACTTAATAATTCGCTACCCGGGCCCTATCGTTAAGGTGCATTTTCATTTTACTGGAAATCGCAGACTGCGACAGAAAATCACACAAATGTTTTCGTGATCAACCCTGCATGTTGGTATACTACAGAGAGGCGATTAGGGCGCATACACATAGAACGCCCGTTTTTACAGGATCCTTTTTAACGGATCTTATCTGCTCTCTTTTTCTTTATTACTGGATCCGGAATATTGTATTGTGTGTGAACTCGCTCATACAACTACATATACCATCAAATAACGGACCTATACAACGGGTGGCTATGTGTACGCGCCCTTAGGCTATCACATAAAATGAAACCACGTCTCCTACATGACATTCTATAACATAATTTTTTTTTAATGTCAACTTGCATTATAGGTGCGTAACCTTGTTTTTCTTTTATTTAATATTTAACAACATCGTGTAAATAATAGTGATTCCAAGTTCTGCAATAGACTTGCACAAATCGGGGGTTGTCCTTGGGTACACTTGCATGGTGCATACAGAGATAATCGACGATTGGTGAGTAATTCCATTTAAAGTTGTCTAAGGGGTCTTTGCGAGTTGGCTTCAGCCTCTCGTACGCCTTCCAAAGGACCGAGACCCCATACGAACAGGGGCGGGAAAGGTGCGGGATTGTGAAAAAAATTTAAGCGATAAATTTACTCACAGTAAACAGCTTATCATAAGCTGTTTACTGTGAGTAAACAGCTTATGATAAGAATTATGCCATAAGCCTTATGGCATAATTCTCGATGCATAAAATGGGACGGGATGACGGGGGAGATTTCACCGGCGCGTGTGACGAAGCGCGAAGGTATGAGTCACTCAGTTCGACGACGCTGTTTGTCCTAGTTCACGATTTCAGGAGTCACGCTGGTTGTACTTGAGGATAGTTCACGATTTCTGTGGTCACCTAATCGCTAATTTATATTGTTGTTATTTTTTTTTATTTGTGGGCGTTTTGGTGAGTTTCTTGTTTTGTTCTACTACCGGCTTCTGATTATCCGTAACTACTGTTAAAGATCTACGAATGACAGCCCGGACCAACGGCTTAACGTGCTTTCTTAGGCACGGAGAAGTCTCGGTATCTAATGGATTTAGCCACGAGCCCCTCCAATAACGACAATCTGTATCAAGTGTAACAGTACCTCTAAACAAACTTTTTGGAGAGCAATCTATTAATATTCTTTGCTAGTCCTTACTACAGAATAAATTATGTTTTTCACGAGAACACTAACAATCCAAGTTTATCCAACTAAATGTACTTAAGTAACTTCGTAATAACTTAGTCTTGAAACTTCAGCATCTTCGGTTGGATCACCGACTCGGTGAAATAATATTTTTCGTTTATTATTAAAAGCAATGAACGCTGTGTTGAGTAGAGAAGTGTTACGAGTTACGCGTGAAATAAATAAATTATAATGTAAATACTATAAAGATTATAACCTATTTGGTGCTTTCATGCAACCTCCGCGGGCCCGTAAAAGTTACTGGCAAGAAATACGAGACAAACATTAATTTAGTTTAAGATTCGAATATAAAACAAGTAGAGGTCTGTCTAGCTGACAAGCAGGAAGATAGAAGTTGAAAAAATATGTATTTGTAAAAACGTATAACCATTCTAGGAAAAATTAAAGATATTATGTTCCTAACTGATCATTTAATTACTCATCCAAGTACGGAGAGTACGCAAGAGCTCCCACAGTACCTACTACTCGTTTTAAAATTTGGCACAGTGGTGGTACAGGTGGACGACTGTACATCGTGTAAGGGGTTTCTTTCATTACCAAAAAAAAAAAAGTGGCACTCCGGAAGTGCCGACAGATGTGAAAACTTGAACAATTACGTGTGTACTTTTTTAATCGTATTATAAACAAAACACAAACAGAATACAAGTTATGGCTAGATATTTGAAATTTTCACAAAGTAGGTGCAACTACAGCCGCCATTGTGGCAAATAATAAAAAGTAGACAAACGGAACACCCGATCTATTTTGTAAAAATCTCGAGAAAACTTCTGTGTGAGCTTGAAGTGATCTATCAATAGTGTCAACCCCTAGCATCAGATGGACTATCAGCTCGCTTTACCTTAATCACGGTGAATTTTTTTTCGGTCACGGATAGTTTTCTTTAGTTATAGGTCGGATCAATTCCCCAAAAGTTTATAAATTGATTTCGACGAATCACTGCAACTGAACCGCTCCCCCTTCTTTTATAAAATCAATAGCCCACTTCCTGGATATAATTTTATCCCCAAGCATTTCGAAATTGAGCTGCTTCGAGATCTGGGGCGGTATCAATACAGATAAATCAGCGGACAATAAATTTTCCCGTGAACTTCGGTATGAGATGGATTTCACGGGCGTTTTGTCTTTCCGCTCCTACAGATTTTACTACGAAACAATTCAGTTGTTTTTTTTTTATCTTAGAAGGATTTTTAGTACACCCTTATCAACAGTTTTACGCTTTTTACATAACGTCGTACAATGTAAAATAGATTGACAATTATAAGTACTATAAAAAAATAGAATATCTATCTGCCTAGCCCTATCCCAACTATGTTGGGGTCGGCTTCCAGACTAACCGGATGCAGCTGAATACCAATATTTTACATGGAGCGACTGCCAATCGAATATGGATAAAATCATAGAGTAAATCGCCTCAAAATTTTTCAATATTTTTCAAACTAAGAATTCCTTAAAATAATCTTTATTAACTTAGGAAGGGTAACATTTTATGTCAAGTCCCTGACTCTTGCTCTCTTTAAAATTAATGTGGCAACAAAAGCAGCCGTCGACGTTTCGCACGATCGAGCGGTCAGAGCCAACGGGTTCTCGGTGTTCTCGGGCGGCGTCCGTCCGTCCATATTAATGGACAGCCAACCGCGGAACCGACAACCGCAGGATAATCGACTTTGTAATTACATGGATCGCATTACATAACACTTTTTGTTTTGAAATATTATCAGAAGTGTGTATAAAGATTTGGTTAGAAATTCATTTCCAAAACATTTCATTTTGACGTATGTATATGTACACCGGATTTCGGTATTTTCAAAAGGATAAGAGCGATACGCTTTCATTCTATCGAAAATGCCGAAATTCTAGTCTAGTATTTGTGAGATTATTTGATAAAAAAATATATAAAATATGTATTCCTCTTTTTCTCTCATAGGCAGCGTCACGAACTATATTATGAGGATAGCCCTGTTGAGCTTTGCTCGATCTAATCGATTTATTATTATTTATTCTGGAGATAGTATTGTTAGTTTTGCTACAGTTAACAATTTTTCATGGATATACTATCGACTAATCAGAGGGTTTAGGCGTTGCAATCTTCACCATCTGGATCAACTCTGCGGTCACTCATTTGACGCAGTTTTTCTCTAATCAGGTTGCGTTATACACGACAGTCATTACATAATGCTGTTGATCGCTATCATCCTATTACAAATGCCGGAATTCTAGTTCCAGCATTCATTGATAAAAAAAATATAAATTAATTTAATATATTCCTCTTCTTCTCTATTGGCACGAATTATAAAGAGGCCTGTAAATGGGATACAAAAGTTGCATCTTGTTGGCAATTTTGTTGACCAATATAGCTCAGTATATTTGCAACTTGCAACCCTTGCTGCAATTTCATTGTGCAATACATTGCCGAGTGTAGTCCAGCAAGATTCTGCAACTGGATTGCTGAGGAATTTTGTTTTTACAGCCGAAGCTATATTGAGGCTAGATCTCAGCAGCCTCTTCGGTCATTAGATAATAGCTTAACAGTGTACTAAACTATTATAACTTGAAGTTTGTCTCCTTCGCTATACCTCAATAGTGTACTCAACTATTATAACTTTAAAGTTTGTCTCCTTCGCTATACCTCAACAGTATACTCAACTATTATAACTTTGAAGTTTGTCTCCTTCGCTATACCTCAACAGTGTACTCAACTATTATAACTTTGAAGTTTGTCTCCCTTGCTATATCTCATTCATCATCACCATCCACAGCCCGACTTCACCCACTGCTGGGCTTTCTTTTCTTGTTCTAATCACCCGCTCCTGTGCCAGCCTCATCCAGGTTTTGCCCGCGATGGCAACAATAACGTCTGCCCATCTCGCCGCCGGACGATCGACATCTCGTCTTCCAGTCTTTGGACACTTCTGGAAAACAAAACATTAGGAGTGCCGACAGAGTGAAAACTTGAACAATTACGTGTGTATATTTTTAATCGTCTTCTAAGCAAAACACGTACGGTGTCGGTTACGGTAACAGTGTCGCGAGTTCAATGGTTTTTTCCCATTTCAAAAAAGAGATTTAACTTCAAAAAAACTGCCATTGTTACACGACAAGTAACATTATTTCATGACAGTATCCAATAAATAAACTATCGACTAAATAGAGTTTAGATTAGTCGTTGCACTCATCGCCATCTGGATTAACTCTGCGGTCACACATTCGACACAGTGTTTCTAGTCAGGTCGCGTTATAAACGGCAGTCAACCGCTTCACCACCAAAATGTAATTATACGGAACGGATTACTTCACAATCTAATTACTTAGCACCTGTTTTCCATAGCCGAGAGGATTACAGGAGTTTTGGTTGGCGTGTGCTTGAGCTAAATTGTTAATTGTTAGCTGTGGAAATAAGGTAATTTAACAATTACATTATTTCCACAGCTAACAATTAATAAGGTAATTGTTAAGGTTTACCACTTTGGATGTGAGCGATGATTTTGTTCTCGAAAGAGGTGAGATAACTGCTTCAAGTAGGTGTATTGAGGCTGTGTTTGGACTGACTATTAGATAAACTATATTGCTCTTTGAAATTATAAGAGTCTCATAGTCAAAACAAATTACATAACTCATTATTGAGAACTACTTAAACTATAGAGTACTGATACAACCCTAAAATCATATATTTATGTTCGCATAACTCAACGAAGTAAAGTATATATGTACGTAGTAGGGAATACACATAGCACCCAGGAACATGGTAGCATATTTTCCTTTCACGATTTTAATTTTGGTGCCATTGTAAAAGTTATACATAATGATGAGTACAAGGATCCCTTAATATAACATGAAATTGGAATTAGTGAAATTCCGTAATTCAGTAATTCCGATTCCATCTTGTATAAAATAAATAAATGGAATGAAATTAACGAATCCATTATACAATAATACCTAGATACAATTTAGAAGCACCAAAGTCTAAGGTTCGTTAATATGTCAGGTTTCAGATTAATGAGGGTCTTAATTAAAATCTGTACCTAAAAGTATCATGTATTTTAATTAGAGAAAAGTTTTAGTTACTAGCAAAACCTAAATTTGTTTGTCGTATGGGCAAATTTTTCAATGGTCCAGTATCTTACTATATCTGAAGAATAAATATGACAGTTTGACATATTTTCTATATAAAAGCTGTCAAACCGCAATATTTATTCCTCATACGCTTGTCGCGGATGGTATGTGGACGGGTGACCATATTTACATACCGAGACCCCTTCGTGCCTCGGAAAGCACGTTAAGCCGTTGGTCCCGGCTGTCATTCGTGGATCTTTAACAGTCGTTACGGGTCGTCAGAAGCCCGAACTCTGGGAACCAGTCTTACCAAGGGATATCGTATTACCCCAGTAACTGGATTGTGGAGGTCAGATAGGCAGTCGCTCCATGTAAAATACTGGTACTCAGCTGCATCCAGTTAGACTGGAAGCCGACCCTAACATAGTTGGGAAAAGGCTAGGTAGATGATGATGATAATTTAAGATTACATGCACAACATTACAGAATTGAATCCCAAGATGTTATACAGAGCGAATTACAAACTCACACTAAAACATACTTTTTTTCTCCTTTTCTGTAAAAAATTCTTCACAGTAAAATAGACTGCCCCCAATTGTTAAGTAAGTTTAATTGTAACCTACCCTATAAATATCCGTGTCACCCTATCAAAGTGTTACGTCCCCCATTCCGTTGAACTATTTGAGGATCCAATTCCCTAGTCCCACGACTTTGTAGACTTCTAAACAATTTTGATGAAGAGATTAAGAATTGTTGCACTTCAAGGCAAGGTTGTCTTTACAAGGTCGCTCTTAGCGATAAGACCGCCCATTGTGTCACCCTTTGTACAGTTTCTATATTTATGTCTGTAATTTATATGGTGTACATAATAAAGAGTATTCTATTCTATTCTATTCACTTCAAAAATAGAGTCAGTAGTATCGGACCTGAGTTACGAGTTTTAGGTTTAAGTTCGAACCCAGACAGGTGCTTTAGTTTGTGTAAATAACGTTATTACCACTGTTCTCAAAACAGTGAAGGAAAACATCGTGAGGAAACCGGCATGTCCTAGAACCAAACATTCGAAGACATGTGACATCTATACCAACCCGCACTAAGCCCGCGTGGGACAGACCACTTTCACTCACAGAGAGGAGGCTTGAGTCCCAGCAGTGGGACCATTGTAAGCTAACTAGCTTCTGCCCGCGACTTCGTCCGCGTGAAATTTCACCCTCCCCCATTCACCCTCTTAGGGGTGGAATATCGAAAATCCCTTTCTTAGTGGATACCTTATCTTCATAAAGAACACACCCTCAAAATTTATGTCTCTAGGACCAGCGGTTTAGGCTGTGCGTTCCGTCAGTCAGGACTTTATATACCTAGATACATAGATCATGCTTATGGAAAGAGACAATATGCTAATTTCGACTTCGTAGAGCGTTATCTCTGTCGCACGAAATACAAACAGTCCGGTATCTATTAGGAGCTGTTAAAACAATTATGATTTGCTTCTTTTGATAATTATTTTTATTCTTTGTATAAAATACAAAAAAAGGTAAAGGTCGATGTGCAATATTTATCGCCGGGTACTGTACTTTAAAAATTCAAGCACCAAGCCCACCACAATGTGTAACGAACTACTAAGCACAAGTACCCGAATTTCAATTACCGTCTCGTTAAAATAGTGTAACAATGATATGTCATTTCTGTACTTATATTGCATTTCTTTTGTTTTTTTTTTAATATAATAATATTTTTTTTTACTTTCGCTTGAGTTCATTGGTTGAATAGTGTTGTAACAATTGTAGCTAGACCATTAAGTAAATAAATATAGTGCCTGTCGCGTTAATTTTAATGAAATCATTGACATTGAAGATGAAATCACTGTTATGAGAGACTAGCCGCGCCGTTTCACCCGCATAAATGTCGATCCTGTGGGAATATTGGGATAAAAAGTAGCCTGTATGTTAATCCAGGATGTCAGCTACCTCCATACAAAATTTTATCAAAATTGGTCCAACCAACACACACACATATACAAACTTTCGCCTTTAAAATATTAGTGTGATGGTAGACTAGGAACACATGCTGAAGCTTGGTGCAGTCGACCTGCACCCAACTTGAATGAGAATGAGAATGAGAATGAACCTATGACAAAGGAGCTATGATTACTAGGTACCAACAGTCGAAAACGCACTGAGCTTGCGTGGTGCCAGAGTGGGTTTCTAGCCCACTTCCTCTTACTGAGAGGAGGCCTGGGTCCCAGAATTGGGAACAAGGCTAATTATGTTAAGCGCGGAGCTACGACTAATAGGTATGTTAACAGATAACATCATCTGCCTAGCCTTTTCCCAAATATATTGGGGTCCACTTCCAGTCTAACCAGATGCAGCTGAATACCAGTATTTTATATGGAGCGACTGCCTATCTGACGTCCACAACCCAGTTAACGACCAACGACGCAACGTTACCCAACGTATTTTCTTTTCTTCTTTCAGTAATTGGGTAATACGATCTCGGATATCTCGATATCGGTCTTACCCCTTGGTAAGACTGGTTGTCAAACTTTCGGGCTTCTGACGACCCGTAACAACTGCCACGATTGACAGCCGGGCCAACGGCTTAACGTGCTTTCCGAGACACGGAGGGGTCTTGGTATATGAAGATGGTCACCCGTCCACGGACCAACCGCGGCAAGCGTAGCTTAACCTGATTGATTGACCCGTGTGGCTTTTATTACTTAGCCATTAGCCCCTCGTATGTTAATAGATAAGTAATGAGAATGAGTCAAAACGTAGTCCTTACTCTTTTTGGGAGAAAATTTGCCTTAATAACGAAGTTGTCTTCTAAATCTTTGTCTTCATCAAATTAAAAAAAAAACATTTATTTCTAGCAGCACAATAACAACCTTAGAAAGATATATTATATATACAAAATTATACAAATCAAATAATAAAAATAACAAGATCTCATGACGGACGTATATATGGACACAAAATAGAACCTAATAAATTCAGGGAATATGTCGAAGCAAAATATAAAGCAATTAAGGTGTTCTTTGAAGAAAAGCTAATAAACTGTGTTTCTTGAAGCTCATGATTTTCAGATTGATTTACAAATAAATCAAACAGAAATAATAATATTGCTCAAATAGGTGTATTATATAATCATAAACAAAGTTAGCTTTGCCACGAAAAACCAAAACGTAACAGAATTAACTGTTTATTGGAAATTGTAATATAAAATGTTTTATTTACATAACAGACCAGCCTGCCATGTTGGTCTCGTGGTTGCAAGCGCGACTGATGAGCGTGGGGGTCCTGGGTCAGATTCCCAGGTCGAGGAAACTGTTATTGGATTTTCCCATTGGGAATTTCTTAGTAACCTAGTCCGGAGTTTGGAAGTTGGCGGTTTAATAACCCCGTGCCTCGGAAAGCACGTAAAGCCGTTGGTCCTGCGCCTGCAATGCGATTCTGTAACCATCTCACCGTGAAAACTTAGGTGAAGTGAGCGTGGAGTGAGCTGTCAATAGTGTCAATTCCTAGCAAAAACAAACTCGCCTCACCTAAGTTTTCACGGTGAGATTTTTACAGAATCGTCCGGCAGATCTCTCTCCGGTCGTGTCGGACTGCCATCCCATCGGACTATGAGATTGAAGGGAGAGTACACCTGTACCTACACTTGTGCACTAGTCTCCGCTGAGATTAGTTGGCATAGCCAAAATTCAGTCTGAAGGACTTAATTTGTTTATTTACCTTCGCATAGTAGTCCAATGGCTAGGAGATGGATCAGGCGAGTTGGAGGTCGCCAGTTCGAACCACCCCTGTTGCACTGTAGCTGGACGGACCAACACAAATATGCCTAATACATAACATAACATTAAGCCTGTTTTATCTGAAGGGTTTGACAGAGGTGGACATAGTACGCCCTGTTATGTCCACACTTCGCCAGATGTTTTTAAGACCAAAGTAGTTTTTTTTTTTAATTTTTTTTTTTACTAGCAGCGCCTCGCGGTTTCTCCCGCATAAGTGTCGATCCCGTGGGAATATCAGGATAAAAACTATCCTATGTCCTTTCCCGGGACTCAAACTATCTCTATACCAAATTTCAAATTTAATCTAAATCGGTTCAGTGGTTTAAGCGTGAAGAGGTAACAGATATACATACAGACACACTTTCGCATTTATAATATTAGTATGGATTGTTTATTAATTAAAGAACAAGACAAAATATAAACAGAAACATCACAAAAACTTCAATAGGTCTGTCCGGATGTTGACACACTTTTAAGAGGCGATCATATTACCATCAACCAGGCATAAATCCATGAGCGGGATTGTCTGAAAGGGTTACCGCTGGCCCGGAAAATAAAAGGCTAAGGAAGGAACACGGGTGGGTTTCAGTCAGTAAGAGTCTGATACTCCCTTACGCTCCACCCATCGGGAGGGCTCATTTGATGATATTCAATCCTGAAAAAAAAAACAGTTGCACTCCGGGAGTGCCGACAGAAGTGAAAACTTGAACAACGTTACGTGTGTATTTTGTGAATCGTCTTATAAACAAAACACGCGCGGTACCGGCTACGGTCATCCGTCTTACGAATTTTCGATCAAGTCACGTGTCCTGACGAGAGTTTAACATTTTTTTACCAATTACAAAAAAGTGTACAACGCCGCTAAAGAAGTTTTCACTTCAAAAAAAGGCACAAATCCATACTCTTGCAGCTTATATTAATTGATTGAGAATAGATTGACATGACCAGTCGCGAGAAATAAAATAAATGTTTCAATAAAACTCATATAATTATACTGCTTTTTCTTGCTAATTTTAATAGTTTTTTTTTATCAATGTTCGGCTCAACTAAAGCACGTGCCATCCAATCTCTTCAGCACCCTTGGTTGACTGGTAGAGAATGCCTAAGGCATTCAGTCCTGTCAGCGGGATTGTCCGAAAGGGTTACCGCTGGCTCGGAACATAAAGGGCTAAGGAAGGAACACGGGTGGGTTTTAGTTAGTAAGAGTCTGACACTCCCTTCCACTCCACCCAGAGCGGGAAAAAAAAGGCATTCAGTCCTCCTTTGTACGAAAAGATTAAATAAATAAATTATAGGAGAAGATAGAAGAGAATAGTGGGGGATTAGACCTACGCGCGGCTGGGTACTATAAAAGGCAGTGCAAACCAATGTTCGCCCCTTTTTCTGCTCCGAGCCGTCGTTGGTGTAAGACCTTTCCTATTTATTATTTTGGTGCCATACTATTTTTCTTATTTGTTTTGATTTTATTTTCTTTGTAAAAATTTATTAAAAATTGTGTTCACTTGTTTCTATTTTTTTTAAAGACTTTCGTTTCGAATCGCTAAGATCAGAAGTGGGATCAGAACCAACTAGTTCTGTCCTATCGGCTGTTCTGTTTTTTTATTGATTTGAAACGATAAGGTCGGAAATAAATAGAAGCAAATGTCCGATCGCAATCGTCATCGAAGTCGCTACGATCGCGATTCTCGCGAGCGTGAGCAATCCCGTCGCCGTAGTAGATATCGCGACTATACTCCAGAAGGTAGCCTAAGGCGCGAGATGGATGCGATGTTGGCCCGCCTTAAAGTATTAGAAAATCAACCGGCTAACGTGCAAAATACAACACCGCCAGTGCGCGCATCGTCGCCGCCATCTCGGCGCCAGCCGCCTACCTCAGTGAATCGTCGGGGAACTTCGGTCTCTCTCGATCGTTCTGCGTCACGCTTACGTGGCGCCGACCGTTCCGGGACGCCGGAATTGCCGCCGCCTGCGCCGAATGAGTCGCATGTGGATAGAACGGGGGATGTTTCCGAACGTGTGGCTAGTGAGATTAACGCACCGTCTACCGTCACTGATCGGATTGTAGATGCTATTCGCTCGATAAATACGGTAGTGAGGTCAAATCATTTTTATATCTCGCATTTTGACCCCAGTCTACACAATATTGATGACTGGTGCGCGGAGGTAGACCGCGCGAAAAATCTCAACAACTGGACTGACCATGAGTGCTTATCGCGAATCGGAAATTGCCTAAAGGGAGACTCACGTACGTGGCTGAATGAGTGGGTGACGAGTGATCGGAGCTGGAGCAATTTTAAGAGGGAGTTTAAACCTTTATGTCCAAAAACGCCTGATGTTGCGAATATTTTGTACGATGTAATGAGTACTAACTCGGATAGTTACCCTACTTACGCCGATTACGCTCGTCGCTCACTACTTCGCCTTCGTATAGTCCGGGGGCTCAGTGATGAGCTAATATCTGCGATTGTGATACGCGGCATCACTGACCCACAGATAAGAGCATCGGCAACTAACGCTAAGCTGTTGCCGAACGATTTGGTTGAGTTTTTCTCAATATACGTAAAGTCTAGCACGCCTAAAAATAGTTCTACTCGTGTTACTACCCCTCAAAATATTTCCGCCAGTAAACAAAAAATCAATCCAAATGTAAACTCGCGAAAACGACGGTTTGATGACGGAAAATGTTTTGTGTGTGGCCAGTCGGGCCACAGACAGGCGAACTGTAATAAAAAACCTAAGGTCGATCAAACTCCTTCCATTTCTAACGCTGACTCATCAAACTCTAAGCCTGCTTTTGTCCCGACTAAGCCCGAACAATGTGCATTTTGCAAAAAAACAGGCCATAAAATTGAAACTTGTTTTGCCAAACAAAAATCTGAGTCACGAAATAGGAACGAAGTTAACCTATGTCGAGAAAATCAAACTACCCGCAACAATGATATTATTGTAGCCGTCATCCAAGGGGTACCAGTAGACGTTTTGATTGACAGTGGTTCAACGATATCTCTTATTTCGTCATCGGTGGTAAAACATTTCAATTGCGCACACAAGCCAGCGTTCCGCGTATTGAAGGGACTGGGGAGTCAGGAACTCGAAAGCACTTCTTATGTGACGTTACCTATTGAATTCGATGGCATTACACTCGAGGTCGATTTATTTATTGTGGCTTCAGAGTTCATGAACACCCCGATTATTGTAGGAACGGACGTCCTTAATAGAGAAGGTGTTCGGTATATTCGCACGCGTGACTCTCAAACACTTGAAAGAGAGACAACCGATTCAAGTCAGGTGATGATCGTTCAGTCTGATCTGTCGGTTCCTATTAACACGCCTCTCGTTGATGATCAATTGCAACAGTTGTTGGCAATTATAAATGAATTCTCGCAGCACTTTATATCTGGTACGGCCACAAGCACTGTAAATACAGGTAGTATGACGATCAGACTGAACAACAACACTCCGGTCAATTACCGACCCTATCGACTGTCGCACAGCGAGACATTACGTGTTCGCGACATAATTAAAGATTTGTTGGACAAGGAAATCATTCAAGAGTCGGAGTCTGATTACGCGAGCCCGATCCTTCTTGTCAAGAAGAAGGATGGGTCGGACCGAATGTGCGTCGACTACCGAAAATTGAATGATGTCACTATGAAGGACCGGTTCCCTCTCCCTCGAATTGATGACCACATAGACCGGTTAGGCCAAAATAAGTATTTTACAAGCCTCGACATGGCAACAGGCTTCCATCAGATTCCAGTAGAAAAAGAGTCTGTCTCTCTCACTGGTTTTGTTACGCCCGAGGGGCATTACGAGTATTTAAAGATGCCCTACGGCCTGGCAAATGCCCCAGTCGTATATCAGCGGATAATAGGAAAGACCCTTCGCGAATTTATCGAGTCTGGTGAGATCCTGGTGTATATCGATGATGTGTTGATCTTAAGTAAAACTATAGACCACGGATTTGTTCTCCTGCGCAAGGTACTTGCGACCTTGACAAATGCTGGATTTTCCTTAAATTTGAAAAAATGTTCTTTCCTTGCAACGGAAATCGAGTATTTAGGTCGCAACATTTGTGAAGGTCAGGTGCGGCCGAGTCATAGTAAAGTTAAAGCCTTGACAGAAGCTCCCGAACCAAAGGACGTAAAGCAGGTACGCCAATTTATGGGCTTAGCCAGCTATTTTCGCCGGTATGTACCTGGCTTTGCTCAGAAGACTGCTTGTATTGCGGTCTTGACGCGAAAAGGGGTCGATTTTAAGTGGGGACCGGAGCAGCAGGCTGCTCGAAAGGAGATCATTGATTGCTTGACCAGTGAACCGGTACTTGCAGTCTATGATCCTTCTTTGCCGACCGAGGTCCACACAGACGCCAGCTCTATTGGCTATGGTGCTGTGCTGATGCAGGTACACGAGGAGGGTCATAAGCGAGTGGTTGCTTACTATAGCAAGCTAACACAAGGAGCTGAAAGTAAGTACCACTCGTACGAACTTGAGACCCTCGCCGTGGTCAAAGCCCTGCAAAACTTCAGGCATTATCTTGTGGGTCTGCACTTCACCGTAGTCACCGACTGCAACGCGATGAAACTTACAAAGAGCAAGAAGGATTTGCTCCCTCGTGTGGCACGGTGGTGGGTATATCTACAGGATTTTGACTTTCGCCTTGAGTACCGTAAGGGATCACTCATGTCGCACGCCGACTATCTAAGTCGGAACCCTGTCAATGTGTGCACAGTTCAAAAACCACAAAACTGGGCACAGGTTGCGCAGGCTGCCGATGAAGAGACTCGGACTCTCATCCAAAAACTGACTGACGGACAATTAGACACGAGTCGTTATGTTGTCAAAAACGATCTCTTGTACGCGAAGTATTCACCCACTGGGGAGCCTTCCCGCCTTCTTTGCTACATCCCAAAGGGGCATCGACTCAGCTTACTTCGTGTATTCCACGATGAGCACGACCATCTGGGGGTTGACAAGACTGTTGATTTGATCACAAAACACTTCTGGTTTCCGGGGATAAGGGGTTTCGTCCAAAAATACATTGCGCATTGCATAGTGTGTATTTCCCACAAAAAGGTGCCTCGAGCCCCATTACAACCCATCCATTCATGGGAAAAACCAGAACTTCCCTTTGAGACAATCCATATGGATGTACTAGGGCCGCTTCCAGAAGCCGATGGCTATCGTTTCGTTCTCATCGTTATCGATGCCTTTTCAAAGTATTGCCTTCTTTACTCAATGTATCGACAAGATACTAACGAATTGAAATGTAATTTCACAAACACAATCTCGCTGTTTGGCGCTCCTAAATTAATTGTTGCTGACAGAGGTCGCATGTTCCAAAGCGCGGACTTTCTTGACTGGGTTAAGTCAATGGGTTGTGATACACACTTGATTACGCCGGAGATGCATCAATCCAATGGACAAGTCGAGCGCTACTGCCGAACGGTGCTTAATATGGTCCGCATCGAGGCAAATTATCGGCAGCAAAGGTGGCCCAGCGTCATGTGGAAGATTCAGCTGGTACTTAATATCACCAAGCACAGGACCACCCAATACTCAGCTCTCAACTTGTTGGTGGGTATCGACGCGGCGACGCCTCTCATCCGAAGTCTGGTGCGCGACGTAGCCTTGGAAGGTTCCAGTCCTAACAGGGAAGCATTGCGTGAGATGAGCAGGCAAAGAACTTCAGAGCGTCTCAGGCAGAATCAGCAAAATCAAGATGCTTATGTGAACCAAGGGAGAAAACCACCCCGCGGTTATGAACTAAACTCTTTAGTTTTTGTCAGAAAACAGGCTCAGTCAACCGGGAAGCTGGACTCCGGCATGCGTGGCCCGTACCGTGTCACAAAGGTGCTGCCACATGGGCGTTACGACCTACAACTTCTGGCTGGGTCATACGGAAAGTCGACTCAGGCCGCGGCAGAGTACATGGTGCCGTGGCGCGGGGAGTGGACTCCTGAAGTGTGTGCTGCTTATTTTGAAGGTAAGCAGCTTGACCGTCTGTATAGACATGTTGCGAACTGTCTTACAGATGTGTCTCCAGAAATAGCGAACGTCGTGCTTCCTTTCTGGTTATGCAATGGTTAGGTTACGCTAACGTCGTGCCTCTATCCTAACTATTGTGGGCAGATATGCTAACGTCGTGCCTCTATCTTGCCAGGGATTAAGATATGCGAACGTAGTGCCTCTATCTTCCCAGATTAAGTTATGCGAACGTAGTGCCTATGACTTATTCATGTGTGTTACGATGTTTCATGTGTTATGTAATATTTCAGCCACTTAACAAGATGTCATTTTGTTGTTTTGAAGGCGCAGACACGGACAACGAGGAGTCCTCTCCTGTAACCACAGGAACTGAGACGATGAGACCTGCCGAGCCGTTGCCCAGTACTTCAGCTGCCGCTTTATCTGAAGATCTACCAACCGGTGCTCCCGACGTGTGCAGGACTGACGAGCCGCAAGCCCAAGTTCTGCCTGAGACTGACTCTGGACCTGGACTCTCCATGCCGCTGCTGGAGTCTGATCTACGCAGCTAGATGGGAGCCCGAGGACGGTCTCCTGTCAGGAGAGGCCGTATAGGAGAAGATAGAAGAGAATAGTGGGGGATTAGACCTACGCGCGGCTGGGTACTATAAAAGGCAGTGCAAACCAATGTTCGCCCCTTTTTCTGCTCCGAGCCGTCGTTGGTGTAAGACCTTTCCTATTTATTATTTTGGTGCCATACTATTTTTCTTATTTGTTTTGATTTTATTTTCTTTGTAAAAATTTATTAAAAATTGTGTTCACTTGTTTCTATTTTTTTTAAAGACTTTCGTTTCGAATCGCTAAGAAAATATATATTATTGTTGTCAAAATAGAAATGGTATTTAAATTCTTAACTGAAATATTGTTCTTTATTATAACTAGCCAGCATTGCAATAAAGTAACTTCATACAAAAGGTCGCAACGAGTAAGACGTCTTATACGGTTAGTGAGCTTCGATAATAAGCGAATGAGCAAAAAAAACGACTCATGCCGTAACGATACTCTCGAAGTTTTGCTACACACTGCTGACCCCTTAGGTAAGCCCAAAGAAATGATAAAAACGCGTTAGAGGGTTATTTAGGCATGTTTTAATTCAGCATCACTTAAAATATATAGTATGCATGACGACTTAGCAAACAAACATTATAAGCTGACTTCTCATTGTACGAAAAGTCTACCTATACAATGCAAGGTCAGTTAAAGCTGGAAATTTATAGTTTGGCATGTCGTCGTGAGCACAAATACCTCGAGTACCTATAATTAATAATATTTAAATAAATTAAAATGAAACCTATTAACTACTTAAATTGTACGAAAAGTCTACCTATACAATGCAAGGTCAGTTAAAGCTGGAAATTTATAGTTTGGCATGTCGTCGTGAGCACAAATACCTCGAGTATCTATAATTAATAATATTTAAATAAATTTAAATGAAACCTATTAACTACTTAAATTGCCAAATGGTACAATGTACAGACGCCAGCACACCAAGCTACCCGAAACTATAAAATTTTCCCAATCAGCTTTGAACCTTATGCTTTAAC
Organism: Luperina testacea; assembly: GCA_927399505.1. Taxonomy (NCBI): domain Eukaryota; kingdom Metazoa; phylum Arthropoda; class Insecta; order Lepidoptera; family Noctuidae; genus Luperina; species Luperina testacea. Next base: position 5,301,636 of record OV656768.1, on the reverse strand, counting down.
CATAAAGTTGAAAATCTATTAAAGAAATTTGACAGATTGTAGTAGCTTGATGTGCCGACGTCTGTACTAATACGTAACTAGAAAGAATACGTTTCACTTACCCAATATTCTCGCGGGCTCGCGAATGATGGAAGAAGTGGAGGAAGGCCTTTACGGTCCAGGGTATAAAAAAAAAATTGAAATAATAATTCATTTTTTAATTATTATTTATTTCTGTTATATTGCAATTCAACACTATCCACTGCATTGACCCAGTTGTTGAATAATAATTCATGTAGTTGAATAACTAAAACATGTTTGCGGATGTGTAACGCAACTCGGATGCAGGAGTAAAATCAGTGTTCAACGACTTTTATTGACAAACATCGAACGTTAGAAGAAGTGTTGACATGCGTACGTAGACACAGTCTTTTTTGACGTGACAACGTCTAATAAATCGATGAAGCTGGCTGCACTCACGAAAAAACATGACTCATGTAGCGTTACCTCACGGCCTCGCTCTGTAGCGTGGAGGCGTTCGGAGCGAAGGAAGTGCAAGCGAATGCAATGCAACTATTCCATCAGTATTTTCTTATGACGTTGTCACGTTCAACTATCGCCAGTAAACCGACTTTACAGACAACCGATTTTTATCTTAAATAAGATTCTATGAAAGTTAGGTACAAAATTTCCGCAATAGAATCTGTTCTTACGACATTCCCTAAAGCGTTCACAAAAATACTTCTAAAACCAGACTTTATGCCCGAAATAGGTTGTAAAAATAATCCGCGAATCTTCTCAAGTATCCATATTGGATATAAAAGAATATTTATCCAGACCGAACCCATCAATCAACGTCTAAAAACAGATAAAATAAAAACATAACGACAGGGCTGTCATCGGTTTGATATGTAATTCAATTTGGACGCGAACCAAAATTGTTTTGTTTTCAATATAAAATAGTTGTACGATTGAAATCATGTTATTATTTCGTTTTTGTTTGGTTTGTGAAGGCGTACTTTTGTTATTTTTGGACTGATTCATGGCTAGTGTCTGTGGTTTGTCGATAAACTCTGAATAGCTGTTGATTCGACAAAGTTGTCTATTAAAATTAAGTTTTACCCCGTGTGTTCAAAAATGTGATGTAATTATTGAACAATAACAAAAAAAAAAATAGTTAAAAAATACCTCAGAAACTGGGCATTAGAAATGGATGTTAATGCTGGCAATAAACTAGTGTGACTGTTTTCTGATACTAATAGTTTATTGGTTTACTTAATGTCCTCTGCAACTCTCAGTGTTTAAGATACCTATAGGTATAGCTTATGCGACTAAGGACTGATTTCTCTATCGCCAGATAACTTTTATTCGAGGAATAAAATTGACGTTTGACGGTTTTTGTATGAAATAACTGTCAAAATTTAAAAATTGTTCCTCGAAAAAACTTATCAGATGATTGAAAAATCAGCCCTTAGAGGTGAATATTATATTATTTAGATGTAATCACTTTACATCAAATAACTTATAAGTGAATTCTTATGCACGTATTGCACGTTTCTGTGATAAAGTTCCTTAAACTTAAATTAATTTAATTTTCATGGAAATATCACAGCACCAAGAAAATTTTCGTTAAAATCAGAATCAAATTCTTTATTCAAATTAAGCTGAGAATCAACTCATTTTTACGTCAAAATTACATAAGAAAGTCGCCCAAATTGTCCGCAAAATGTCTAGTGCTTTAGCTGGGAGGAAGTCCCGCAACAAACTCCCCAGCAGCACAATTGTCTGTTAAATTAGAAGAACTTTTCCATTTATTTTTTATATACTACCGTTTGTTTTTCCTTCCAAATAAAATAAATAAGTAAAATTTGATTTTATACAATAGAAGGCAAAGTAATTACAATTACAAAACAAAAAAAGACGTCGTTTGGCAATCCACTAACGTCATCATCTGCCTAGCCTTTTCCCAACTATGTTGGGGTCAGCTTCCAGTCTAACCGGCTGCAGCTGAATACCAGTATTTTACATGGAGCGACTGCCTATCTGACCTCCACAACCCAGTTACTGGATAATACGATACCCCTTATTAAGACTGGTTGTCACACTTTCAGGCTTCTGACTACTCGTAACGACTGTTAAAGATCCACGAATGACAGACAGGACCAACGGTTTAATGTGCTTTCTAAGGCACGGAGGGGTCTCGGTATGTAAATATGGTCAACCATCCACAGACCAACCGCGGCGAGCGTAGCTTAACCTGATCGATCGACCTGTGCGACTGTTACTATTTAGCCACGGGCCCCTCCTCCTTGATGAGGCCGGCCGTTCCACGGGCCCCTTCTCGTTAATCCACTAACGTGTCTAAGTAAAAAAAGTCGCCCATTTTCCCCATAACACTGTCCGACTCTCCGATCACCGTATCAATGTGTAATCCCTATAAGCGCACTTCTTTCAAGTAATTTTCCACTTGATCAGTCGACCGACATTTTTTCCTTCCTTTTTTCTGTTTCCTTATCCCAAGTCAAGTGTAAACTTACTGACCTGCTAAGAATTCTAATAAAAGTTAGGCAGATCAAGTTAGTAAGGCTAAGTGGCTCTTTACCTTAGCCGATACTGAAGTGGGCGGGGATCGCGAAGGTACTTGATTTAAATACAGCACCATTACGTGCTCTGAATGGTAAACTTTCTTGTTTCTTTGTTTTTTGTTTATTGCCTTCGAGATGTAAATTAATTAAATCAGCAACTGCTTGAGATTAGAATAATGATTCGACTGTTTTAGAATGTCTTTGAAATCTTGTTTGAATTTTCTGCGATGGTATTAGAGCTTGCTGCCAATTATATATTATTGTTGTTTTGTTCATTTTTGTTATTACTTATTTATTTTGTATTTAGAAAAATATGTAGACTGATCATCTGCCTAGCCTTCTCCCAACTAGGTTGGGGTCGGCTTCCAGTCTAACCGGCTGCACCTAAATACCAGTATTTTACATGCAACGACTGACTATCCGACCTCCACAACCCAGTTACTGGATAAATACGATACCTCTTGGTATGACTGGTGGTCAGACCGTCGGGCTTCAGGCGACCCGTAACGACTGTCAAAGGTCCATGACTGACAGCCGGGACCAACTGCTTAACGGCCTTTCCGAGGCACGGAGGAATCTCGGTATGTAATGGAGATGGTCACCCATCCACAGACCAACCTGTACCTCGACCTGAACCTCGACCTGTACGGTTGTTATTATTTCGCCATGGCTCCTCGGAAAATGATGTAGACTAAGTAACATTTATTTTTGTAAATTCTTTTTTCAACCTATCTTAAATGTATCTACAGTTTTATCTTCATAATGCTCATAACAAAATCCACAACACATAACCATAAATAAACAAACAAAATAAAACAAAATTAATAAATAAATAAAACAAAATCCCTGTTTCAATAAGAAAGTGTTGGTTATTCATTGGAATATTCTATTGGGAGAATGTTCGAAATAAAAGTCTGTTATTATCAGCCGTTTTCAATTACAACCCTCTCAGAAACTTCATTATTTAGACCTTTGTAAGCCTGTTACTTGTAATGGGCGAAGCGGGAAGGATTGATTATGTTTTCATTAGCGGATATTTTGTTCTGGGGACTAAAGGAACTAAACGCAAAAAAACGCAAGTTTTATAATGCCTAAAAGTATATGATCGACTACAGTAAACAAAATCAGAAAAATATATGATATTTTTCAGGATATAGGTATGTTAGTTAGATGTACTGAAAACATAATACAACTAATTTGATACGATAGAAAAAAATCATGAAGATACTAATATACATAAAATCATTCTGATTTTTTGCCAGATTATTCTACAAGCAACATAAAGCACTAGTGTTTTAATTTTTTAGTCCAAACAATAGATGTTTTGTAAATAGATAATTGCTTCATATTTTGCAATAAATTATGTGTTGTGTCATCGCGCTTCTCTTTATTTTCTATGTAGTCCGACAGTGACCGCGCTTTAGGTCATGTAGTCCCATTAATTTTATTTAGTTATAATGGGAGATTTTAATAGTAAAACATTTATAACATCACACGCCTGTACACCTATACCCCGTGGAGTTGGCAGACGTGCACCTTTAGTAAACCCACATTTATCCAGTTATGTTTAAGTCCCACATAATAGCGGGCGAGCCTATTACTATATAATTGCGGGCGAGCCTATTGCTATATCGTCCAATCCGAACTCTAGACTGCTACTGAGAAATCTGCCTGACTGGGAAATCAAACCCAGAACCTTAAACTCAGCAGTAGCGGTTGCGACCACTATACCAAGGGGGCAGTTATTAATAAACTCACAACTTTATTTAATACTAGCTTCTGCCCGCGACTTCGTCCGCGTGAAATTTCTTGTCACTCCGACCCACCCCGTCGCATCGCATCGCCTGCCCGCGCTATTACTTCGTTTTTGCTTAGCGTTCTTTCTGACTTTTTTCTTTTTGCGCGGCTCCTAAAGGTCATAGCGTGATGTTAAATAGCCTGTAGCCTTCCTCAAGAATTGGGCTATCAAATGCAAAAATATTTTTTCAAATTCGACTGGTAGTTCCAGAGATTAGCGCGTTCAACCAAACAAACAAACAAACTCTTCAGCTTTATAATTTTTTTAATCACATTTTTGGGTTCGGTGTCGGTATTGTAACACCCCCTGCCATTTATTTTTTTGATATTTTCAATGTACAGAATTTTCACTTCTACAGATTTATTATAAGTATAGATGTAATAGAAAAGCTATGTTTTAAACCCTTTTCCTATATGAACAATAAGTTTGTGGTGTCTAATATGAGCTAAGAATGTAGCTAGCTACAGTTAAACAAATTTGAAAAAGGCTATCAAGGGCTTAAACAATGTAAGTAACTGTGAAGTATTTCCAGGCATTACGTTTTCAATTCATTTTAAGGCTGTCAAAGACTAAAGTCAGTTTTTAGAATCAGCCTGTAATGTTGTTGGGACACAAGCTTCCTCTCAGTGAGAGGGAGAGGGCCGTAATCCACCACGCGGGCCCAGTGCAGGTTTTTAGAGTCACATTTTTTCGTTTTTTTTTTTTGTAGTTCTAGGACATACCGGTTATCCTCACGATGTTTTCCTTCACCGTTTTGTGAGCAGTGGTATTGAATGAATTTACAGAAAGTAAAGCGCCCGTCACGGTTTGACCTTCGACGTACAACTTGACAGTTACCACTGGGTCACAACAGCTCTATCGAAGCCTACAGTTAGTTTACGATAATATTTTTCAAATGAATACACAAAATCCATCGAAAGCTGTTAAGATATTTCTTTCCCCATCAATTACATCATTCCGCCATCTGCTTATAACTTCAGCGTAATAATTCGAATCTATCTCAGTTGTTGAACAATGTTTAGGTTTGAACACAGTTGATCGGGCCGGAATAATCCTTTCGACAGTGATGTACTCCGTCGTGTCTCTAATTGAAATCTATACTTCTATACTTATATTATAAAGCTGAAGAGTTTGTTTAGTTGAACGCGCTAATCTCTAGAACTACCAGTCGGATTTGAAAAATTCATTTTGCATTTGATAGCCCAATTCTTGAGGAAGGCTATAGGCTATTTAACATCACGCTATAACCCTTAGGAGCCGAGCAAAAAGAAAAAAAGTCGGAAAGAACGCTAAGCAAAAACGAAGTAATAGCGCGGGCAGGCGATGCGATGCGACGTGGTGGGTCGGAGTAACAAGAAATTTCACGCGGACGTAGTCGCGGTCAGAAGCTAGTATAAAATATCTTTAGACAATATTGAGGGTGTGCTTTTACTGTATTTAATTGTGCTCTAGAATTCGGACAAAAGTAATGGAAAACCAGTTGTTTGAAAGATTTTATAAACGAGAACCATTATAAATTATTCCTACCATGATAATTATAATTATTTTAAAATAGAATGCCAAAAATAATTTATATAAGACAATAAGCAGTGGTACCGCACTATTTATTGCGCATTGCAATAATACGATTTATTTTTATTATTTTTTTTATTTTAATCTCCTCGTTCGAAATCTAATGAGAAACTAGTAGTAATGGCTCGAGCTCTTGATCTAGATGGACCGATGATTTGAAGTAGGCAACTAAATATAGCAGATTGGATGGGAAAGCCAGAGAACCGTGTGTTAAGGGAGATTAAAGAGACTGAATTTCCAGAATCCAAAAGAACTGCAGTAAAGCAGCTGAGTGCAATAGACAGATACTTAATTGAATCTTTATGCAACGAAAAAGTAGTTGACACATGCGGTCTTATGCTGTCAGCATTCTCTACTAGTAAACCAAATGTACAGTACCCGGCGATAAATATTGCACATCGACCTATTCGATCCTATCGATTTTATACAAAGAATAAAAATAATTTTGTATTTCGTGCGACAGAGATAACGCTCTACGAAGCCGAAATTAGCCGATTGTCTCTTTCCAAAGGTCGATGTGCAATATTTATCGCCGGGTACTGTAGTTATTGACAGATCATAGCAGGAGATTGAAAAATTATTTTCCTACTGCTAGGACACAGCCCTCCTCTCTGTGTAATCAACCACGCGGGCCCAGTGCGGGTTGGTAGATGTCACACGCCTTCGTATTTTCGGTTCTAGGACATGCCGGTTTCCTCACGATGTTTTCCTTCACCGTTTTGAGAGCAGTGGTGATGAAATTATTTACACAAAGTAAAGCGCCTGCCTGGATTCGAACCCACGGCCTACAACTCGTAAGTCGGGGCCGCTATGACAAGGCCACCACTGCCTAAAAGCCTATAAGAAGCCAATATTAAAACTCAGGTATTCCTCCATTACAGGATAGCAAAATTAAACTAAGAAGTCACCGATCTAATTGCTTAATGTTTCACTGTTAACTTGGCACTGTTTCAAGTTAACGCTACAACGCTAACCAGTAGGTACAATTAACCGGACAGCTTACTGAATACGGACAGTTTTCGCAAATCTTGAATTGGGCTGAATTCTTCTGAATTTTGTGTTTATTTTCCGTCCTTAGTTTGTGCAACAAAGTTCTTTATCGCGGCTTGCGGTCGGAGTAAACTGGTAGAAATCGTCACGTAACAAAAAAGCGTTATGCCCTCTCTTTGCGATTTTCTGTCTCTATTATAAATATGTAATAGAAAGATACAGAGAGATATAAAGTTTTCATGGTTGTCGCGGGTGCTAAAGCCAATAATGAGGTCAAAATAAAAATCCAAGATGTCGGCTGCGAAAATTTTCAAATATTTTATCATGGGTGTCGCTTTCATGGTTTTCAAGGCTTCTAAAGCCGGTAGCGAGATCAAATTGGTGATGACTTCATACGATCTTCTAAAACGTATACTAGCTCTGTATTAAAAACGCGAGCGAATATTGCGTAAGGAACTTGGTTCCAGACAGGGGTCCGACCGCACATGTTTTTTTGTGTCTTTGTGTCATTGCGGTAGACTCTTTTATGAGTATAGCCTTTATGACCCTACAGAAAGAAATGACGAGCTATTTTCTGATAACTTTTAGGTGTTTTTCTTAAGATGTTTTGTCCCGAGTTATCAAGAAAATCTTAAGAAAAAACCCAAACATATTTATTTACAAAGATCGAGATAAATTCCCACCAATCCATTAGAAACCGAGATGTTATAAACAAACTTTTAAGATAAGTTTGCAAAGTCTCGTAGAATTCCTAAGAATGGTCTATCTACTGAAAACCAAGTTAATGGATGTTATAAATTCTTTGAAAGACCCGACGAATACATCTATTTGTTAAAACCGATTGGGTGTCACTTTGAATTAGTTTTCTTATGAACTGACAACCTTCTGACAGATTTAATAAAGGGTCTTCCAATGTCTCGGTTTTGAAATTGAAAATTTTATTAATTGTTTAATATTGGCGTCGGTGGATTTTTAACGTAGGATAGAATATAATTATTCTAGAAAGACAAAACAGGCAAACTCTCTTTGAAATGGTGGCTAATATTTTCACAAGGAAATGTAGACTTTACATTATCAGAGACCAAGAGTATTTACATAATATGTTTTACTAGAGATGCTCCAAAAATGTACAACGCTACGCCGCCATTGGTCGACGTACGCTAGGCTAGGAAGCATTACGCTAAGCTCCGCCGTGCTACGACGAGCTACGAAGGCTTCGAAGCATCACGCTAAGCCATACCAAGCTGCTCAGCGTTACGACGAGCTACGACAAGCTACGCCAAGCCAGGACGCACTACGGTGCACTACCAGTAACAACTCATTACGCCACGCTACACAGGACTACGCCCCAGTACGATGCTTTACGACTCGCTACGCCAAGCTACACTTCTTTATGTCGCACTGCGATGAAGCTCTTGACGGCGTTGATATATCATTATCTAGTCATCTCAATAATAATATAATATTTTCTTGTGGCTAAACACGCAACAGTCGTATGGGTCGTTTGAAGGTTAAACTACGCTTACCGAAGTCAGTTTGTGGATAGGTGAGCATCCATTACATAATCGGCCTATAATGTTCCCACTGCTGGGACACAGGCCTCTTCCAGGCCAGGTCTCTTCAGAGACGGTGTGGGCCGTAATCCACCACGCAGGCTCAGTGCTGGTTGGTAGATTCACATGGCTTCGAATTTTTGGTTCCAGGACATGCCGGTTTCCTCACGATGTATTTCTTCACCGTTTTGAGAGCAGTGGTGATGAAATTTTTTACACACAGGAAAGCGCCTGCTTGAGTCTCGTAAGCTGTGGCTGATACCACTATGCCACTATCGCTCAACGTCTGCTGAGCATCCATTACATATCGAGAACCCTCCGTGCTTCGGAGAGCACGTCAAGCCGTACGACCCGGCTGTCATTCATAGATCTTTGACAGTCGTTATGGGTAGTGAGAAAAGAGTTTGACAATCAGTCTTACCAAGGCGTATCGTGTTACTCAATAACTGGGTTGTGGATGTCAAGATGATGATTTTTTCAGCCGCATCTGTATAGACTAGAAGGGGACACCAACATAGTTGGGAAAAGGCTAGGCATTTAGCAACATAACTTCCACTCCACACATGTAATGGATAAAAAGGCAATTAAAATATACATCAACAATTTTCTCATCTGGTTTATCTCCAAACATACTCATATAATAGAAAGTTAACACTGGCATGTACCAAAAAAACTTTTACATATAATATATCAGGAGGTGTGAAATTGTTTGTGTACACTCCGCACGCCTCCTGGAGTATTTCAACTGAAACTTATTGGATGTATCTTATTTGATAACCTTCCCCTAAGGGATTTTACTTTATGAAAATATTAGACACAATTTGATTTACGTTATTCTTCTCCATTAGGTTTTGAGGAAGTATTTGCGACTTATTATTGGGTAGGAAAATTTACAAATTTACATTGTGTCATTCTTGTTAATGATTACTGAAGTAGTGTGATTTATTTAAAAGGGTTTACTCAGTACGGCATTTCATACAAACTTTCAAGCTCTTAAACGTAGGCGTAAACGCTCTTAAGGGAACTCAGGACCTAAACGCAAAAAACGCAAGTTTTATAATGCCTAAAAGTATATGATCGACTATAACCCTTAAGTAAATTGGGTATGACATATTCAGTAACATTGCTTTGTGGTAAAGAATAAGTGAAACTTGGAAATGTGTAGCGGTATCTACAACGCCACATGCGAACAACGCGTCATAATGACGTCACGCAAAATCCTGCATCTCGCAAGCAGAGTTTACCGCGCAACTAGCATAGATACAACGGCCCGACATGAATCATCAGGCATTTCCCCTCTAGACACAAAACCTGTCTGGTCGGTGGATCCTCCCTTTTCTATATTAGAGTATGAGTGAACTTTAAACCCTGTTCCTCATACCTCTATAAATATTTCAAATGTGAATTTTGGCACTAGCAAGCTCTACATCTCTGCATACATAACAAACTAGTTTCCATTCGGAAAAAAATAAAATTTGTGAAAGATGCTATTGAAATAATGTACCTAAACTTGTTTAATTACCCGACTACGGCGAAGCCAAAAGCAAGAGTTATGTTTTTAGCAACATTATATGTATATTTGTATGTTCCACCGTAGCGCCTAAATTTTGGTAAAAGATGTCAATCCAATCGTTATTGCCCGGGGGACGTAGGCTACATTTTACATGAATAAAATCAATATGACGGATGGTACATACATTAAGAAAAGTGGGGTCTCCGATTTTTTTTTGTTTTTCATTATTGTATCTTTTTTCCGGCTTCGGTATACCCTTTTCAGCGGGATTGTCCGAAAGGATTACCGCTGGCCCGGAACATAAAGGGCTAAGGAAGGAACACGGGTGGGTTTTAGTCAGTAAGAGTCTGACACTCCCTTCCGTTCTGGGTGGAGCACTCCCACTCACCGAAAGGAGGCCTGTTTCCCAGTAGTGGGATTATTGTAGGCTGATTTTGCTATGCTACTATAGATTGTTGGTGATTTTGTCATACTAGGGTTTAAGTTTTAAATTTTATTTTCCTCTACTGCACATTTTACAACATACTGTAACCATTACCGTTATTCCCAAAATTTCTGCAGAGTATATCAACATGCAACTTATGCGACATCGTTTAGAGGATGTAAGAGGATTACTATTTTAATTACCACAGCACTTGGGGGTCTTCTGCCGGTTCCCTTTGTTGCTCGTTAAATTGGCAGCTAATTGAATGGAATAATTACATTTAATTTCGGAAATGACCTTAGGGAAGTTATTGTGGTTATTAAAAAGGTTGCAACGTGGTTCAGTCATACCACAGATATAGATAGACAAAGATAATGCAAGTATCACGATCTGTATGAAAACCAAGCGTGCCATTTTTTGACTACCTACTATGACGTCACAAGCACTATTTGTTGATGGGAAAAAATCGATTCAAAGACGCCGTGGCGTGCGGCATCTATCTCGTCCCACCCCCGGTGCCTAGCGCCAGCGCTCACCTTCACCCAGCCAGCAGTACTACAGGGCTGAGCGCGAAAGTGGCGGCTTACGATTTTTGTACCTAAGCTGAGCACACGAAGTAGTTGCTCTTGCGTTATATAGGTGTATATATCTGTGACTCATACATACATAAACTCATGCCTTCTTCCCATGAGGGTAGGCAGAAACTACAGAACGTCACCTGCTACGATTCTTACATACTCCCTTTCCTCGTTTAGCCAGACTACGGGCTGCTACTGAGAAATGTCAGATGGAAAAACCCAATAAAACTTTCCGATGTTTATTCGAGTGTAAAACCGAAAATACTAACACCAACCTCCTAAATGGATTTATAAGAATTGAAAGAATTAATATAAAATGCAAAATTCTTTCGAAAACAAATATCCGGTAAGGTAAGTCCTCATCCGTAATGGAATGAGACAAATTTCCAAGATCTGCGGAAAGCAATACGAATATTAGAAAATCCCCATACGGAGATACTGTGGGGCTATGACAAGCGCGAATTTATTTCATGTTGCGTTGTTATTCCTGGCATATTTTAGGTTTATCGCGAGAAAAGGCTTGTGAAAAGAAACTGTTGTGTTGGTGAGAAATTCGCAATAAAAATTTCTGTAATAAACAAAGGAATGCTGTTCTGTTATGTCTTCATTCTTTTTAGCATCATTCTCAATTTGTTGTTTTTCTTATAATAATAGGAACACAGGTTCATAATACTGTGTTACAATCTAGCCTAAACGAATTACAATCAATTTAAGTCTTATTTTATTATTTTACGTGATACGTTATTACTAAGAATAATGTTAATTTTCACTTTAGTTCGTAGCAGTTTCTTAGAGTCTGATAATTGATAAAAACACTTTGTTCATGTGTTAAAAGTACCTATAGCATTGTCACTCATTTTCATTTATTAAAACTTTATGCACAAGTAAAAGAAATACTGAACAAAGGCGAACATAATGCCTGAGGCATTTTCTACCAGTCAACCTTAGGGTGATGCAGAGGCAAAACGGGATAAATAGCTAGGAAATGACTATAAAATACAAGAATAAATACTAATACATACATATAAACAAAATGAACCGTGAGGAGAAGAAAAATTTTTCATTCATTATTTCACTACACTAATTCAAATGGTTTATCTTTAGCTTAGTATACCGGGTCAGCGGGATTGTCCGAAAGGGTTACCGCTGGCCCGGAACATAAAGGTCTAAGGAAGGAACACGGGTGGGTTTTAGTCAGTAAGAGTCTGACACTCCCTTCCGCTCCACCCAGAGCGGGAGGGGTCTTTTGATGATTTCACATACTGAAAAACAAAAAAAAAAGTATACGCACGTGTTGTCTAGCAGCTGGATTGCCTCGACATTCACATGTCGGTGAAGTCTGTTAATGGACTACAGATTTTTTTTACTGAAGGTGGTGATGAATTCCATTTTTAACCCTTAAAGTCTCAGTGGAGGTCGTAATTTCGTATGTATACCAACAATTTATGATGTAATTTCTAATATATCAACAATTTAAAATCATCAGATTTCATCTTAATCGGTTCAGAAACAGATACACTTTCACATTTTTACAATATTAGTATGATAGTACGGATTAACACCGTTCGGCGTGGATTACCGCGCCAGAAGGTGTTAATATGGATACATCATCATCATCACCATCCACAGCTCGACTTCACCCACTGATGGGCATGGTCCTTTCTTTTCTTGTGCCAATCACCACGCTCCTGTGTCAGCTTCATCCAAATTTTGTCCGTGATGGCAACAATATCGTCTGCCCACATGTGGAAACACCACTACAAAATTGATCATACTGCAAGAATTATTTTTACATTTCGTCTTCAAAATCTATACTAATATTATAATACTTTAAACTAATATTATAAAGCTGAAGAGTTTGTTTGATTGAACGCGCTAATCTCTGGAACTACCAGTCGGATTTGAAAAATTCTTTTTGCATTTGATAGCCCAATTCTTGAGGAAGGCTATAGGCTATTTAACATCACGCTATGACCTTTAGGAGCCGAGCAAAAATAAAAAAAGTCAGAAAGAACGCTAAGCAAAAACGAAATAATAGCACGGGCAGGCGATGCGATGCGACGGGGTGGGTCGGAGTAACAAAAATTTCACGCGGACGAAGTCGCGGGCAGAAGCTAGTGCTTAATATTTTGTTTACGTAATTTCAATCGCTCTACGGTCCACACTAATTCGATTCCCGCCAACTTCAAAGCCGTAAGCGCAAGATATTATTTCTGGATTCCTTCGGAAACATACTTAACAGATTTGAAAACTTTATCTGTATTTGCTGTAAGACATTGAATTATTCGAGCATTTTTAAATGGTATTAGTAACTTATCTACCTATATTTTGTTTCTTAATGCCTCTGAACAACTTGGTAATCTACTTCTTTTGGCTAAACGGAGTTTGCTTTGATATTTCCACTGTTCTTAAAAGCATGATCTTCAAACAAGCGAAAATTACTTTCCTTTTGTTATTCGTTTTGACTCATTATGCGTCGAGTTTGGCGTAAACCGTAATAAAACTAAATACTTTCTTTGAGCGGCGTAAATTAGGCCGAGTTAGAGTCGCGTAGCCAAAACCAGATTTAATTTTGACCTTTGAGAGAGACCTAACTTTGTCAAAAACTAACACCTAAAGAATATCCAAAAAAGAAAAGAAAGAAAATATGCTAGAAAAGACCACCAGTTGACTACAACTAACGTTAATTGTATATATCTACTTATTCCTTACATACATAGGCGATGATAGGTTACGCTGTTCTGTCGTTGGCCTACGCAACAATTGGCCTAAAAAATCGAACACCTGAAAATAGATTTCAAAGTTTCTGGTCCAAGAAAAAATTCATTTTAACGAACTTTGTTATAATGATCCTTATCTATGTCGTCGTCCGATCGTAGAAATCGCCATATCGTGAACTGCCTTGCCATTTCACGAAACTCTGCCATTTCATGATTTGACCATCTAACATCCGCCATATCATTCAACGCTCAGCGCTCGACGATTTACCCAGCGATGCCTGGGCATATCGACCCAGATACGCGTAGAAAACATAACCCTGTCTGTACCTATTGTGTATTTACTGCTGCGTAGTTGGGTAATGATTCCTATTCGACCTCCACTCGAATAATTCCTATTTTACGGTCCTAAAAAACTATATAGCCAAGTAACTGCGTCCAACTTGGTTGTAGCGCTCGCCGACCGATGCCACAGCACCGCTTGCTTTGCTCCCTCGGCTCACGCGTGTGTGGTCAACGCTCTAACCTAACCTAACCCATTTGGGGTGCCATTAGCGGCGTGAAATGAAACTACTTTGCGATGTGCCCAGTTGTCAGCTGGGAATATTGATAAATAGGTTGCTTTCATCGATCCGATTATTCGACTAGGCGCATCGTGATATAACCGGCCAAATCATGAAATGGCGGCGTATCGTGAAATGGCCCAGACAGATCACGGTATGGCCATTTCTACGATCGGAGCACGTTACGCTGTTCTGACCTACGCAATATGCAAGAACTGGCCTAAAAAAATCAAACACCTAAAAAGATTTCAAAGTACCTCATCCCAGAAAGGATCTATTTTAACGAACTTCGTTAAATTTTTTAACCCCCGGCAGAAACAGAGGGGTGTTATAATTACATACCTTCATTTAACTCACTTCGAAAGGCCTAATTATGCTGGATTTCGCTGATCTAGCTCCGACCTACACAATAACTGGCCCAAAAAATCGAACACCTAAAAAAAATTTCAACGTTCCTCGTCCCAGAAACAATCTATTTTAACGAACTTCGTTATAATAATCCTTATAGACACGGCTGGCGAGGGCCGTTCCGCCATTATTATTATATTCTCGCAATCAGTACCCCTTCATTACGTATTCTCGTCGGCCTAAGGTCCCGTACTTGTATCTTAAGGTACCTATACAATAAAAATAGATGAACCCTTTATACGGACCCCTGTAATTTGTTTTAAGCAAAGTGCTTTCGTCGCACATTGCTACGAGTTTTTGGACGTAGAATTGCTGGAAACGAATGTTGTCGTGAAGGCTTTTAATTATGACGTACCTAAAGACAATTTTGGAAGGGGTTTACCATGAAATCTCTGACCTAGACTAGAGTCAAGAGCAAACCAATTCAAATAAAAAAAAAATAATAATACTTTAGCAAATCATAAGATGTCAAAAATGGGAAAATAATAATTTTATGAATTAATCGTATCATGTCTCCGTAGAAGATGGCGACACGAGGTGGAGAAAACAAACGGTCAATGGTCCACATTAGCACTAGATTGCAAGCACTTGATGTCATAGAGAGAGACCATTTACCAACAGTGCGATGATACAGGCTAAAAGTAACAGTAATCTTATTCAAAGTCAAAGCATTTATTTCAAATAGTCACATAAAAGGCACTTCTTATTATCTCTTATTATCTTATTATTTCTTATTATTCTATTACGTATATATGATACTTTGCTACTGGTGAATTGACTACCTACCTTGAGTTGCAAACGCAACTGCTGAACGGTTCGGTGAAAATGTTATTGAGGGAAAAACACAATACTTCTAGGAATTTTTCAGTAGCAGCCCGTGGTCTGGAGTAGTGCCCGATTTATGGCAGTAGGCTCTTACCGTTTTATGTGGAGCAGCATATCTGACGAAATGTGGGTGTTTGACCTACCTCTGCGATCTATTCGGAGGATGCAGATATGCTGGTGTGTCTCTTCCAGGCTCCATATCTCCAAACTTGGCCCTACTACGTAAGTACAACGGCACGTGGTTAGCGTTACGCGGTACCAAACTTTTGGTGTTCAGCCACGGTACATTTTAGCTTAATTACATTTTCACAATGTACACTTACTTACCTGCCTAGTAATTGTACAGAGGGTCAAAGGGGTATTTACGAGTATTACAAATTACTTTGCCTAGTTTGGATTTGTTGAAAAAAGTTTAAATTAAATTCTGTTAAATTCCACTGTTGTTTTGTAATTGTCTTTTTCACCATTTCGGAATAAACCACTTCCGAACAAAAAAAATTTTCATATCCGTCTAGTTATATATGAGGGAGTTATGCCCGACCATACATAAAAAAAAATAAAAACATCCGAATTCAGAAATTCCTCCTCTTTTGAAGTCTGTTAAAAATTAAACACGTGCGTTCCACGTTCTAATGCCAGACTTGGTTTTTCTGAACTCCTCCAGTACCTATTAGGGTTTAATGACACCGATTAGGGTTCCTGCTCCTAATTGAGCATAATTTCATCGCTCAAGTTAACACCTAAGCAATAGAAACAGCTAAGAAACAGACTAAATACGCAACTAAGCTCAGAAGTGACTAGATTTAACCCTATAAATGCTAATTGCCAACGATAAACTACACGGCCACATCATCCATAACTAAATTACGTCCAAACCAGGGATAGTAAATCATTGGCACGTTTCAAATTAATTCACCGCTGTACCTGAGATTAATCCGTGACGCAATCAAACTGCTTTTGTGACCGCTATCGAGTAGTGATGAGGATTTGTTTAGTGAAGAGTTTTAAAAATAGCTTATTGTTTAAAATGGCGTAGGTGTTCTTTGTTTTCATCAGCTTTTCCTCATTCACTTGGTTTTAATAGGTTTTTGTTATTTTATTTATCTTTTTTTCAGATTATTTTGTGAATGTGAGAATTTTGTAGACTACAGATTTGTAGACCATTGTCTGTGTTTATTAAATACCTGGTACGGTCTACAATGTCCTCCCATACCTATTAACACTATAATTTTAAACATAGTAACCGTGGAGTTTCTTGTCGTCTCTTCGATAGAAAACGACCAATTTATTGGGACCGTGCACCTAGCTTCTGACGTTTCCCATGTAGGTTTATATGTAAAAAAAATAATTATTTAGATTTTAATGTTTAAGAACTGAGCTAACAGGGTGAGCAATTTGGATGTATACTACTTTTTTAGCCCCCATTCTGATTTGACGCGAAATCTTGCAGTTGCTTGGGTCTATAATTTAGTTAAAATGCGGCCAGTTAGGCATACCGAATTGGCCGCATTTTAACTCATATTGCGATGGTCATGGTCTTATAGACTTATAAGACCATGACCATCGCAATACTTTCACTACTTAATTTTATCCTGAAGTTTTGAAACGAATTTAAAAACGACCTAATTTTTCTAACAAATTATTAAGAGTAACGAACACTATTTTGATCACTGAGGATTTCGCGAAATATGACTTTTCGCGAATTGTGACTTTTTTCTGTGAGGTTAATTCTAAAGGGACGTGTCGTGGTCAATCTTGAATATCTACGCATTCAGAATATTTATGACTTTGTCAGTGGGATACCTAATAAAATATGCAAAAATTTGATTAAATACACGATGAAAAGCGATCGCATTTAAAGTATAAAAAATTAGGAGAATAGGCAGATCTTATCTTGCCGACAAACTGTCACGCAGTTTAGCAGGTTTATGATATTAAAGTTGTATATTTCCAAATTGAACATTCTGTAGTTTATTTTTGGACCCAGAATTAAGATCTCTTTCACTAATTACTAAAATAAACAAAAAGCCATGTGTCACAACATTTTATTTGATTTTGTATGAGCGTTTTTTATATTATCACCTTTATTCTCTTTAATGATTAAAACGAACACACACTTATTTAGGTGTGTATGATTTTAGCCCTTGTGGGTTGCAGCTGAAAATCAGCGTTTGGTGGTACCTTTTGTTGTCATCTGACCTTATGAGCTGAGGCCCTTTTGGCATTATAAACATTGTTATCTGTTTTTTTGCTGTAATGCCAAAAAATGTATTTTTCTTTCTGACTTTACTTGCACCATTGCAAGAACACCTTTAACACAGATAACCAGTAAAGTGCTCAATCATTTTTACT
This sequence comes from Luperina testacea, assembly GCA_927399505.1. NCBI lineage: Eukaryota > Metazoa > Arthropoda > Insecta > Lepidoptera > Noctuidae > Luperina > Luperina testacea. Next base: position 5,283,779 of record OV656768.1, on the reverse strand, counting down.
GAGTCTTGTGAGAATTCACACACATTAAAAATACATTTAAACACAAACATAACACATCAAAAAATTTTGTTAAAAATTTTTTTTTGCTTCTGATTTAGTCCACATTTCCTAATTATTCAGGAACATCCCTGTCCCAATTAACTACTGACGGATTGCTTAATAATTCAGTAGCGTATCGGGTTTTCATATAAACACTACTACATTGTAGTGGTCTGTCAATTAAGTGCAAATTAGCATGACACAATATGTTCCAACCAAAAATGTTAAGAGGTCGTTTTAGAAATGTTTTCCTTAAGTTGGAAATGGCTTTTAATGGTTTAGTAGGGTAACACAAACAAAAATAGCTGTAATCAGTTTTAAAATACTTGAGGTTTCATATTTTTCAGATTTGGTGTTAAACAAACATCATCTCAAACAAAATAGTTAAGGGCAGATGATTTTCAGATCTAGATTGAAATTTTTCGAAAATAGAACTGGAATTGGAAAAAGAAGGGTTGCGAAAACTGTTATTCGTAATTTTCTTTTTTAAGTAGGTACTAAATTGAAACAGCAAAACTGGTTTTGGTTTAGATACATGAATTTAATACTGAAATATTGAACAAATACTTTTGGTTATTATATTTTACTTAGTTAATAGTTTTTAGTTGAGCCATGATATAATTTTATTATTTTTATTAATTAAATAGGTATAATTCTTTTTTACTGTAGTCAGTTTACGTTAATTTTAATAAATAATTATACCTACTTAAAATGTACGATTTTTTATTAACACACACTATCGGGTCAAAAATGTTGAAGGTCAAACCCAAACTAGCTTCCAGCACAAGTGCCTGGTATAGGAGCAATAGTTTTTTTAAAAAAAATTTGATCAGTTACAGTACAATATATGACTTGTTTTCTTGTTGAAAACATCGTGAATTTAATACGATATTCTCCGTAAAAAAACGAATTTCCAAATAACCGGTGTACTGCTTCTGTAAAATTTGAGGCGATTCTCATGGTACCCTGAAACCAAAAGTAATTAAGTTAATATTATAGCTAAGCTTAGGTGTATATTATACCCACATGTCACAATTTTTGGTTAAGTTTCACCCATGTAAAGGGGGACTTTACAATCCCTATTTTTAGAGTTATAAATGGTAAACCACAGTAACAGTTTGAACCCAGTCTCACACCCAATAGAAAACAAAGCACTTTATTTTTTTTTGTTTTTATTAGACACTAGTAACGCCCCGCGGCTTCACCTGCATAAGTGTCGATCCCGTTCGAAAGACACGTGGCGCCATCTATTATCATAATAACGTTATTGTTGTTTTCCTCGGGAACAGCACTTTTTTTCGGGATGCAAGGTACCCTACGTCTGTTTCTGTACACCTGACAACGTATATGCAAAATTTCAGGATGATCGGTTCAGTGGTTTCGGCGTGAAATGGTAACAAACAAACAAACTTGCTTTTATAATATTATTTAGGATTAATGTCCCAGTGCTTGGCCAAGGCCTCCCTCCTATCTAATTAACTTAAGCCTTCTTTATAGAAGTCTTATTCATAAAAAAGCTTATGCTTTTTTATGAATAAGACTTCTATAAAAACGTCATCGTCGGTGGTAGCGTAGATATCACTTTGATTGCATGTTTTGGGCGGGACACAGGATAGGAGGTGGAGCATGGTTTGCGACATAGCTTCACAACCACACCCTACTGGCGCATCCTACTGGAGCATCTCCTTGCAGGGCGTAAAATTCCGTGGTCCACACGAAAGTCCCTGAACCGTCTCCGGACACAAGTGGGAAGTTGCAACTCCAACCTGGTAAAGTGCGGCTACCTCGGCGGAATGTTTGCTTAAAAGTTTGTAAAGTAGCATTTGCATTTCACCTTGCAACTTCTTGCGGTACTTTGTATGATATTCATTGATATTGCTACCCCTAACTGTATGTCTCCATGGTCAACTGCAATATTGTAAAGTACTGCTCTAGCCACTATGGTTGTTTTCACATTTCCTAGTTTGCAGGTCATGCCATGTAAAAGGCATTGAAAGCATTGTTTCCACACTCCAAAGCAGCAGCGTCCCACAGTATTTTTTGTTGCTATAATAATATGGTTCGTTATATTTTTCCTTGCTTCTATTTTGCATTGTATGTATACAATAATAAATTAAATTGGTTAAAGAGAAGTGCAAAGTAAATTAAATAATTAAATACAACTGCAACTCCTCAAAGTACGATTGTTTACGAAACTCGACTTTTCACACATGTTACATTTGTACGTCAAATGTAATTTTCTTATTAATCAGCTGATGTAGGGTCGGCCATTTTTTCCTTATATATACTAACTGTTATAGTAGGGTTCTGGGTTTCATAACATTATAGTAGGTTTAAATAACGTTTTAGTGCTAAAATGCGTTTATGAATAACAATTTTTGACAACGAGACTTTAGCAAGCCTTTAGGTTTAGATGTTCCATAACTTTTTATGAATAAGACCGTAATACTCCAACAAGATTATCTTTTAAAATACCGTATAGCGCAGATTTACATTATAGGTAACTCAAGATATTTACCTTTTTCAGGACACAATTACGAGTATCTATAAATTGTTTGGCCACCTCTGCAAAAATGCGTTTTGAACACGGCTTCTCAACTGTGAAGTCCCATAACAGATTCTTAACATCATTCTTTATACTGTGCATGACGACATTCATCTGTAACCAGAAGGTTATATTTCAAATTCGCGCCTTTTCCCATGTAGGTGGAAACTACGGAAAGTCACGTGGTAATATTCTCCCATACTTCCTTTGCGGGTAGGTACAGTACGATTCACGAAAGATGACCACAAATGGCGGCAGTCTGCGCACGTAAATTCATGAAGAAAAGAAAAATAATATTTAAATGATAGTTAAATAATTTGTGTAATGTTGTAAATGCTGGTTATGCAAATAAATCAAACGTAAGTAATTTAAAATGCATCTTGTAACCTTTTTTATGCCTTCTGCGCCGTGGTCATCTTTCGTGAATCGTACTGTACAATGCGTGCCACGAAAGATGAGACTTGACCCCGCCTCCCCCGCTCTTTCCGCCGCCCCTATGACGTCCGGTCTCGTCCCGCACTCATGTACTGCGCATGTCAAACCACGTGGTGTGTCAAGTCTCATCTTTCGTGGCACGCATTGTACAATGTTTTACAACAGTTTTATAGAATTTCGTTTCACGTAATTTTTTTCTCATATTATCATTTCATAGAATAATCAATACGCAGAATACTTACTTTGAAAAAAATTTAATCATAGATTTTTATTACAAATAAAATTTAATGTTTCGATATTAATATCATAGAATAACAAATCAAATATTCTTTATCCTCATATTGTTTAGTTACTATAAAACTTATTAGGTACCAAGAAAAACATTTTGTTGAGTGACAGTTTATAAACGTTTCAATTCATACCATTGACAAAATGCACACCCTCCTATAAAATTACAACAATGCGGGTAAATTCTAGTCAAGAAGGAAAACAATCTTGTTATTCTCATTAATAGTGACTTCATATTATGCACGGCATTCTTAAATTATACAATGAGGTTGTATATATATAAAGTTAACTAATTGTCTTTAATAATAATGAATAAGACGCAGTCGACGGAGCCCCGCTTCGCGGGGCCCCATTCCTATCTACAGGATTTAAAGGAACCTAACACGAAGGATACTTATCTGTCCTAGTCAGGGTGCCCCAAGTCCCGAACTCACTTCGCTCGCTCATGCATCCAAGTTCTCAAGTTCAATCTTGTGTGTTTCTAGGAATGAGTCTAGCATAACGTCTACTTTTACATTTTCGTTGAAATAACATACCATGGAAAAATATACCGAAAAACCATATTCGTTAAAATACTACTGTTTGATTAGTTTGTTAAATAAAAAAATATTATAAAATTCATTGAATTGTGTTTCTGTGAAATATGTTTCATTCAAGTAAATAGTCGTTGAAACAATAATATTCGAAATGAAAGTATAAGAACCAAATATTATATGAAGCATTTTCTGTTAAACGAAATTCTATTAAATATTCTGTCTGCGAAACAAGGGAACACATCCTTTGCTTGATTCACGTTCATACATCCAGTCATATGCACTTGACCTTCTTGAAGAGACATTCTTCAAAAAGGTCAGGCTCTTTCGCGCAAATGTCCATTCGTGCAAGCGTATTTCGCGCAAGTGTCCTGTCGCGCAAAAGTCCATTCGCGGAAATGTATTTTTACGCAAATGGGTTCGAACAAGTGTCTTTAGCGGAAATATCTTTCGCGCAACTGTGCTGCTACGAGTACCAACCTCCATGCGGGCAAAGACATGGGTAAAGTAGTACCTAATGCAAAATAATAATATGGTAATAATAATATACAAATAGAAGGCTCTCGTTGGGTAGCTGGATCAAGGGCTTGATTCAGAAAGCGGTACTTCTAGACACGGCTCGCATTGTTCCCGATACCGGTGGGCTACTATTTTTTATATTTTTACTATCCTAATATTTAAAAATATAATTTATATGTATATAATGAAATAAAGGTTATACAAACTCCAGTAAACCGCACGGCTTCAGTAAGCGTGATGTTGATATATCCCTTGTATGCACTTTGTTCACACACCAGTTTTACACTTGCGTTTGCTAAATAGTTTTCCGAGTGTGAACATAAGCCAAAGTATTTGAAACCGACGACGTATGCGCCCTGAAAAAAAAACAAATCCATATTAACCATCATGTAATTCCATTCAAGGCTGTTAGACAAGATTTGCCAACGATATTATTATGTAGACCAATTCCCATAATTAAAAACGTTTAAAATCTAGTCGCTATCTCATCTCACAGACAATCAATGTCAAAAATGTAGGAAAATTAGAGGTTTGCTTGGCACATTGAGACTGAGCTCAGAATGGAATAGAATACAATAAAATACTACACCATATAAATTACAGTCTCTAAACGTTCTTAAAATTACGAAAACCCTCTGATAGATTATATTCTTAGATGATCATGATGATTATTGTCCGATGATACCTCAATAAAACTCATGCAGGAGAAAGCAAACAGCCACTACCTTAGCAAGACCTAGCAGAGAGTGCAGCCGGGCTGTAGATGATGAAAATGATAAACTTCACTTCAGTCCCTAGTAAATCATTTATTCTCGAGTCAAAACTGTTTTCTTCAAACCTCACTCCAGCGACGTCATACAATAAGAAGGCGATCGAAATCAACATTCTACTAACTGCAGCCTCCTGAACGCGGTTGAGATACAGTACTGATCCCGTTCAGATCATTGGTGAAATTCACCTTGTCTTGATACTACGTTTAGCTGGACTTAGTCTGAATGAGGATCTAATTCATAAGCATGATTATAATTTTTTTTTAACCGACTTTAAAAAAGGAGGAGGTTATCAATTCGGGTGTTTACCTATATATTTTTTTAATGTATGTTCATAACTCATAAAACTTTTTGCATAACTCCCTCATATATAGACGGATTTGCAATTTTTTTTTGTTCGAACGTGGCTTGTTCCAAAATAGTAAATAAAATTTAAATTTCGTAAAGATCTGATGAGGAGTTATGGAGACTAATAACGGAACTCTTCAATAAATGCCAGCAAATCAACCGCGTTTGCTGCTATAGCTTAAGTATGCATTGTTTACGCAATCACACTACATAACATCACGCTTGTACCCTTTAAAGGGGTAGACAGATGTGTTCAATAGCTTCCTGTCACTGATATTCACATAGCAAGTAGTGATAAATTAATTTGTTTGGGGTAGGTAGGTACAACTAAAAAGTGAAAAACAAAACTTTTTTACAAAAAAAAACAACCAACTTCCAAAAAAACACTATAAAGTGAAAAATAACTTTAATTTCGAAAGTCGGTGTCAAAAATCGAAAATACAGAACCAACGACACTGACTTTTGAAATTAAAGTTATTTATCACTTTGTAGTGTTTTTTTTGGAAGTCGGTTGTATTTTTTTTTTGTAAAAAAGTTTGTTACGGTATTTTCCTTTACCCTAGCAGATTGTTGTAAAAAATAAATAAAACACTAGTAAAACACCCTCTTTCATACTTACGTAAGTATCAGAATTTTTTGGTCCAGCCATTAAAAACTGCATTGAATGCACATATTGTATTGATGTCATTATTATAAATAAATTCAAAATAAACATCACGGTAGCGTTTGCTGTGCAGTACCTATAATACGAAAATAATGAATAATATCAAAAATTTTACCTAAGCTGATATTAAAAACAAAATATATAAATTTAATGAGGACTAATAAAAGTCTATCTACACATACCAATGTCGTGCCCTCGACATGAACGGACCGTGCTCCGTCAGGGTCTCCAAAAAAATATCGGAGTACCTACATTTTATATGAATTCGTTCACACACGTCCGTGCCTACGACGGAGTTTCAGCCCACGTTCGCACGGACGTTAAAATATCGCGGGATTTTATCGCGCACTGGATTTTCAACCCTCGGTATTGGGCCGAGTATTGAAAATCCAACAGAAAGCGCATCCCAGCGCGTCAAAAAACACACTAATGGATTTTGAACTCTTGGCGTTAAGCAGTGCTGTAAAAATCCAGGGCGCAAAAAAAAAATTGCCACAAAAATCTCGCGCCCGTGCAAACCAGGGCTCAGTACCTGTGTGTGTGCGTCACGGCCCGGGCCCACAGCCCACGGCCCTGATAATGTGTGGATACACCTTAATGATGACAAAATTATAAAGGATGAAATTATGTGATTACCTGATTACGGTGATGGTGAGGAGTCTAATGAGTTTCTGATGTTATTGTATTATCTAATAGATCTAACAAGCAAAATGGTTACACATGTAATGTTGGTAATAAAGTCTGCGAGACATCTGTCATCTAGTTTCTTAAACGCAGTATGATCTAGAAATGCGTTTGGAGACACTTGCGCGAATCCACTTGCGCGAAAGGACAGTTGGGCCAAAAAGTTGCGAAAATGAGATTCCTTCATTTCATCACGCTTGTTTTCTTTTAAAGAGTTTGACAGGGGTGTATACTATGAATAGTACACCCAAAAGTCGCCATTTCTATTCAAGTTACAGACAGACTGACAGTGATAATAGTCCAATAATTACTGTCGTATATTTTTTAGTTTAGACATGCGTCTCATTTTTGTGGTTTTCGAGGCCGCTCACAATGACAACTATTTACTTCCAGTATGAAAAAAAGTTCCTATGAAATAAACATATTTGGCGAATTATGGGTGTATTATTCGCAGTATACATCCCTGCCCAACTCTTTAAAAGAATACAGGTCACACCTGTTATGAAGAAATTTTATTTTTGCAACTTTTTCGCGAAACTGTCCTTTCACGCAATTGGATTCGCGCAAGTGTCTTTCGCGCAAGTGAATTCGCGCATATATGTTTCGTACAAATGTCTATTCGCGCTAAAGTCCATTCGAAGAAATATTTTTAGCGTAAGTTTCCAATTACAATTATGACTTACATTACAATTTCTGAAGAGTTGGACATATAAAAAAAAGGATTATGAAAATTATTATTCGTAATCTTTTCCTTAATGAAACAACGAAGTTGGATTACATGAATTTTATACAGATAAAATATTGAACAGATACGTTTTACTGAAGTTGCATGTCAGTCTAAATAATACATTAATGTGGTGATACCAACTTATAATTTCCGGTTTACTATCACATAGGTACACTGTCCGGTCAACATTTTTGAAGCTAAAACATTTCAGGCACATTTGCCTGACGTGGTGGCTAACCGTTTTTTATTAAAAAGTTCATCAGATATAATACAGAGTATGTTTTGTTTTCTTATTGAAACCAGCGTGAACTTAAGGAGATACTCTCCGTAGAAAAACGAAGGTCCAAAAAACTGGTAAGCTGTGTCTGTAAAATTTAAGGTGAATATGTGGGTACCCTGAAACCAAAAATAATTAAGGTAATATAGCATCACGACTCTATTCTCCGAATGGATAAGGTAAGGTAAGGTAAGGTTTTAATCTTCAGTACATAATTCTGAACTACGTCTACGTTGAAAATAAAATTATTAAAAAATAAACATTTGCATAAATCGTTGAGATTTTTTAGAATACGAATCGTTATCATTTTAGAATATTATTATAATGAATATAATGATAGAATTTTATAACTCTTTTATATTTTATTTACTCTATCGATTCATATTCTAAAAAATCTCAACCATTTATGCAAAGGTGGGTCAGCTGATTGCTATAACTGGTACATTTTGACCGCGGGGATATTGCACTTTTGCATCAAACAGTCGTTTTATTTTATAATCGACGAAAAATTTCTACGATATAGGGAATTTATGGTAATAGTTTTCCCTATCTTTAAGGGACATTAATAGCGCAGAATTTGTAGCTTCTTTACTTACTAAATTAATTATTAAATTCAAAGAGATAACACACACCATTACTCAAGATATTTACCTTATTCAGGACACAAGTACGAATATTTATGTGTGATTTGAGCAGCCCTGACAAGAGGCGGTTTAAACACGGTTTCTCTATCGTGAAGTCCCATAACAGATTCTTATGATCATTCTTCATAGTATGAATCACGACTTTCATCTGTAATCAAAAAGTTATGTTCAAAAGTCGTGCTTTTCCTATATAGGCGGAAACAAAAAAACTAAATGCTACCATCCTTACGTACTTCTTTTGCGTCGTTCACGTTACTATATATATATATACTATTGTATAATTTTATTATAATCCTTAAAACGGAAAATCCGTTTCTACTGCGCGGTCGGCGTTGCCGGCTGAACGACTTTCGTTTTTGACACTCAGGTACCTAGAACATGTCCTGAATACAATACTTTTAATCCCAGTATTACGACCCCGTGGAATATTTTCCGACCTCCACGCGGGTGAAGCCGTGGATAAAAGTTATTAGTAAGAATTATAAAATAATAATAAAGGAAAAATAATAACAGCAAAAGAGCAGTGGTGGCAAAGTGGTAACGGCCGCGGTTTACGAGTTCTATGTCGTAGTTTCGAACCCGAAAATTATTTCATCACCACTGTTCTCAAAACGGTGAAGGAAAACATCGTGAGGAAACCGGCATGTTCTAGAACCGAATATTCGAAGACATGTGACATCTGATTATGAAAAATAATATACAAACTTCGTTAATGCGGACGGCTTGAGGTATCGTGACGTTGACAGTTCCCTTATATGTATTTTGTTCACAAAACAGTTCAATATTCGTGTTTGCTAAATGGTTTTCTGAGTGTAAACATGTGCGTAAGGATTTAAATTCGACGACGTATGGGCCCTGGAAAAAATAAATCATATTACATTAGGTCCATGATGGTTATCATGGACCTAATGTAATCTAAGTAATGACAGTCGCACGGGTCGATCGATCAGCTTAAGCTACGCTTGCCGCGGTTCGTCTGTAGATGGGTGACCATCTTTACATATCGAGACCCCTCCGTGTCTCGGAAAGCATGTTAAGCCGTTGGTCCCGGCTGTCATTTATGGATCTTTGGCAGTCGTTATGGGTCGTCAGTAGCCCGAAAGTCTGACAACCATCTCAGAGATCGATCTACATTGTTTTCATATAACCTGACCAAGATTATGCCTGGACTTTAAAAAAGACTGTGACCTCTGAGTTTGTTTCGGCCTTTCTTCTCAGAGTAATCAGATAGGGAACGCAGACCTCATCTAGTTAAAAAAAAACATGATTGACGTGTAAAAATGCTTGTACAAACCTACTTGCAAAAATAAAATCATTTATGATCATTTATCATTTACCAGTCTCACCAAGGGATATCGTATAACCCAGTTACTGGGTTGTGGAGGTCAGATAGGCAGTCACTTCATGTAACATACTGGTATTCAGCTGCATCCAGTGAGACTAGAAGCTGACCCCCAACATAGTTGGAAAAATGCTAAACAGATGGACATAATATATAATTTATTTATTCCAATAACAATGTTAATATTGAATAGTATCATCTGTCTCTAGGTACACTTGGCTTATGCTAATTAACAAAACAGCTAGGTGTTGCATTGCTACCAGCTTACAAAGTTATGATATAACTTGTAATTTTTTTTTAACCCATACTGGGTCAATGCTTGGCAAAGGCCTTCCCCCAAATCCTTCCAGGAACTCTTTTCCCGCGCGGCACGGGAAAATCTATATATAAAATAATATAAAAATAAATAATAAAATATTGTATATTATATTACAAATATATTTTATTATTATCTAATAGAATTAAGAACAGTGGGAGTGAAAAATTGGAGAAGGAGGTTGTCTGCTTTTGACAACTAACTATTGGGGCAGATTCAGCGTTACCGACTTGAACGTGACGGTTCAGTTTCGGTGATTTTTCAGAAAGAGCGCAAAGTGCGCTTTAAGAAGTTTTCATTTAATTAGCGAGCAGGTGGTGTGAAAAAAACAGAAATTGGTTACAATGGAGAAATATTCCCGACCAGGGTAAGGCCCACACTCGGTTGTAAGGCCATAGATGATGATGACGATTATTGTCTGATGAAAGCTGAATGAACCTGATGCAGGAACGTGCAGACAGGTACTAGCATAAAAAGGCCTACCTGCGAGTGAAGCTGGGCTGTAGATGATGATGATAATAATGAGGGTGATGATAAACTTCAGTAATAAACCATTATTCTCGAGTCAAAATTGTTTTCTCCGAACCTCCAGTGACGTCAGACAGTTAGAAGGCGGAATTCCAAAACATGATAACACTGACTGCTCTTGAACGCAGCTTAGGGGAACTGATCGCGTTCAGTTCATTGATAAAATTCGCCCAGTCTTGGTACCTATGTTTAACTGAACTTATTCTTGAGAATCTAACCTATAGTCATGACTATTAGATTTAATTTTTGTTTTTACGGTAATCCAGTTCACACTTCAGAAAGTTGTAAGAATTTTAATAAAACACTCTTTCATACTTACGTAAGTATCTGAATTTTTTGGTCCCGCCATTAAAAACTGCATTGAATTCACACATTGTGATAATGTCATCAATATAAAGAAATTCAAAATTGACATCACGATAGCGTTTGCTGTGGAGCATAATACGAAAATAATGAACACAATGGTAAAAGTTGAAATGTTACATGACCTGAAATTAAAAATAAATATGAATTTAATGAAGATACTGAATTTACTATTAATGATGACAATTTAATCGGTGAAATTATGTGATTACTTAATTACGGTGGTGGCGAGTAGACTAATGGGTTTCTGATGGAAACCTATATTATTGTATTATCTTCTACATATTCAGTAGCTAAATTACGCGAAATGATTAATGAATTGAACAAGGCAAGCATCGAAATTAGTCTTCGAATGAACATGTCAAAGACCAAATTCATGACTAATGACGTCAAACTAAAACAGTATGTTGAGGGATTGCATAATTATGCGTCAAAATACATCAAGCTTGCTCAATTATGAGACTATTTGACCGAGGTAGATGTCCATGGTCCAGGTGTATGTTTCTGGCGAGACAAGAAAAATAAGTTGCTCGACGCACCGAAAACGCATGGAACAAATATTGGTCGATGAAAAACCCCATGAAAGGAGAACTTCCAATTTTCCATAAACGCAAATTGATGAACATATGCATTCTCCCTATCCTTACATACGGCGCTCAAATCTGGTTTTTGACAGTTCAGGAGACAAACAAACTTTAGGTTTGCCAGCGAGTGATGAAATGCAGTATACTTGCAGTTTAATTTTCCGACCGTATACGGAACGTGATATACGGACTGGACCGGATACGTTTGCCGCATGTCGAATGCATTGTGGGCTAAGAGCACCACAAGATGGGTCTCTGAAAATATCCAACGACATCGCGGAAGACCCAGACGTAGATGCCAGGACGAGCTTAACGCATATAGGCGCGATTAGTTTATGTTGGCGTAGGATCCTGTTGAACCCCCCCGGTGGGTTCCCGCATTGTCGAGGCGGGGGGGCTCAGTAGGCGTGGCTTTGACCCCCACGGTGAAGCTAAGAGGAACCCGAGGAGGGGCCGCTCGTCAGGGCTTTTGCTGACAAGCCGACGACGTAGCGGCCAAAAGTAGGTTGCGGTGCCGCTTGGGCGGCATCGCAACTGAGGCGGGCCGCGATGTCGTAACGGGGGCGTCGCGGCTGAGGGTTGAGGGCCGCGGCGGGAGAGGAGTGCCGGTATTACGGTGGGCCGCTCTCCCTACCTTCCGCGGCCTTAACGGGGTCGCCACCGTAAGATGGCGGACGCGGTGGGGCTGCAGGGGAAGAGGAGTTTCGGTATTGCGTTGGCCGTTCTCCCTATCCTCTGCAGCCGAAAATTGGCAGGCAGCGGGGCCAATGTTCTGACCCGTCACAGGGGGACCAAGGGTGCCCAGACACGGGGTCGTCTGGCGCCCATGTGCTGGTTTGGTCCCTGGGGTGGTCACGGCGTGCTATGTGTTCTGGTGCGCCGGTGATGGGGAGTACTCCCCTGAGGAGGGTCCGGCAACGGACAGCCGCGGCGGGTTCACGGATGAGTGCTAACGCGTGCCCGTGTTCCCGCCGTAAGCGGCAGAGGAGGACACCGTGGAGTTTTAGTGGGTTAGAGTCCCACATAACTGCACTATCTCCCCGTGGTAGTGCAGTATGCATGAGCATTTCTCCACGATAAAAAAAAAAAAAAAAAAAAGGATCCTGTTGAAAGGAAAAACGAATGGGAGGCCTTTGCTCTGCAGTGGGACAAAACAGGCGGAATTATTAAAAGTGTCCTTGACGTATCTCGGGACCATGAGGTCCCGGACCTTTGGAAGACCTGTGGATGAAGAGCCGAAATTCGCAGGCCTCTGAGAGTTGGTTTTCGTTAGACGCTTGGCACCAACCGACGATTATCCCTGTACGCACTATGCAAGTGCAGCCAAGGACAACACCCGAAATGCCCCGGATTATGTAGGACTATTGCAGGATATGGAAACAAAACATATTGGGCTATGGATTTGGCTCTAGTGGATTGGTTACTTTGAACTATGGAAGACCTATGTCCCCTGTCTGACCAATGTAATATAATATACACGGATAAAATGGCAAGGGGTAACTTACACACTCAATAGTGGGGCCCCTGGAAAATTTTGGTAGCACATAGTGACGCAGCGACAAGAGGGCAACATGTCCTGGAGATGCGTGAAGAGTGGAGAGATATTCCACAGTTATTAGGACAATCCCAGAGCCCGGAAGATGTTCAAGATCCCTCCCAGTATCTTATTGGAATACTTCCTTCTTCCGAGCATATATGCTCTTGCGAATCTCCACTCAAGCGGGCCAATAAAGACAAGAACCTCTCAGCTATGGGAGCTCAGTTCCTCGTCAGTGTTCAGTTAAATCAGAGATGAGGAACAAGACTTCTCCCGGGAGATAGGGTCTGTAGGGTCGCTACTGCCCAACAGATCACCACATGCTGCCATGCAGGTTTATCTGTCTCTTGTTCTGGCTCCTCACCCTAGACATGTTTCGGCAAAGTAAACCCTACCGGCACAGACCTAGAGTTTGGAGCGCGCAATCCCTGCCACGACGTCAAAGTAGAGATACGGTAGATACGGGATCTCCTAGGCAAATGGTTATATTTGTGATGTTGCTGATAAAGTCCGCGTGACATTTGGCATTTATTTTCTTAAACGCAATACTATATTAAAATTAATTTTGCTACTACGAACATTGAGATATTATTGAATCAGTACAATCTCCGGATACAAATTCAGAATTACTGAATTTTATCGAAAATCGGTCTGCTGAAGTATGCATCATTATAGGATTCCCTTTTATTGCGTTTCCAAAATCGTTAGTTACGATTCCAAAATCGTTACTTTAATTTAAAATGATTAGTTCTATTAAAACTTCTGAAAAATGAAAAATTGTTCTAAACCTCAAAACGTTTAAATTAATAACGATATATCACGGCTTATGAACACAGTGATAGTACAATGTTTACCAATCTCGGATAGCATTGTAAACAGAATGCTTTAACGTTTACATAAGTACCTATTCAGTTTTGCGGCATTCATTTTGTCAGTGATTTCAAACTCCAAAGCAGCTAAAAGTTGAAAGCATTGACTCTAATTAAAAAGTTTTTTTTTAAATATTTATTTAATCCTTAATGTTACAATTTTATTTTAACATAACACCTGCCAAACTGCAAAGCCATTTTTCGGCAGTAGGTAATCGTGGAATTTGCACGACTTTTTGCTATATTAAATATTAAAATTAAATCTAAGTTAAAACTAAGACTAAAACCATGGCTCTGTAGGCAGGGATTCCGTATATAAATACAGAGTATAATAGTTACCCACACAACCATTGAACCATAGATTCTACAACCACAGCTACTACACTCAGCGGCATCAGCCAACAAACGTCATGAGACCATCCCATAGTACCTAATCTGCATTCACGATCTATTTGCACACACACACACACACACCACACACACACACACACCCCCCAACACACACACCAGTCAGACTATTGATAATCTTTTCTTTCTTCTTTCTTTATTTTTCTTTATTAACATGTTGCACTTATTGTATTAAGATATAAAAGAGCGGCGCCTCCTGGCACAGGCATCTATATGCTTAAAAGGAGACGCCACCAACTGTATAACTTATAAACATGTAATAATGAAATAAAACCTTTTTGATTTTGATTTGATTTTGATTTTGATTTGCAAAAACGTAAACAAATATGAGTTTAAGGAAAAATAACTTTAAATCCTACACAATAAAGTTCAGTTTACGCTACAACTTCAAATATTTTTACCTTTTTCAGTAGTGCTAGTCATGAAAATTAGGTTGATTTTAGCACTCTAAAATCAACCTAATTTTCATGAAAATAAAGTTGATATCTGTTTAACTTGAAATAATATTAAAATATATAAATAGTTTTAACTTATGCGGGTGAAACCGCGGGGCGCTGCTAGTTAAGGATAAGTCCAGGTTTCCTCACGATGTTTTTTTCCTTCATCGCGGTCAGAAATGTCCAAGACACAGAAAGTGCATATGAATTGAAAAAGTCACTTTGGTACTTACCCAAAATCACCAACCTATCGTCGTGACAAATGTTCGTGCCTTCTCCGTACGAGAAGAGGGTTTTGCCTTGCAGTGGGACACGTGTACAACACTATGTCATCCCACCTAGAAGATATCTACTAGATAGCAAATATGTACAGACGCCAGCAGCTGCACATCAAGCTATTAGTGGTGGGTCGTTGTCGAATTTTCGATGGATGTTTTCTCGACGACGAAAACTGTTGCAGAAAACGGCATAAAGGACGAAACTTGTCCTACATGGAATGGAATGAGTTTTCGAGGTTTTCGTTGTACAACAATTCGTGTTCGTTTTCGTGTAATAGAGTTGAACCATTACATTCTCGACTGTATTTTCATAAGCGTAAAATAAAAAATCGCACCAAGTAATTCGAAAACTGGTTTGTGCAACGAAGACTCGTTTGAACCCTGGACGTAACATGGTGGCATCGTTGCAGAATGCCAACGGTCTTTGTTAACGGTTCGTCGTCGCAACGCCCACCGCTACAAGCTACTAAAATTTGTCAAATTTCTTTTTAATAGATTTTCAAATTTATAGCTAAATAATGATTTAGCGATAAAGTTATAACGTTTTCGAAAAAAAAAATGTTACAGCCAAATTAGACCGATTTTAAATTTTCCATAGAAACAAAGATTTCCAGTAATTTTTTTTAAATAAGACATTTCGAAAATGTTCTTTACTAACTTTTTAGACCTTTGTATCCTGCTTATGCGCATGAAGTTTTATTAAAATCGGTTCATTCATTTAGAAACAAGGGCTTGAAAGTTTGTATGAAATGCCGTACGTGGTAAACGCTTTTAAGTTACTAATAAATTATCATACCAACACAACGGGGCTTTATTTTCACAACCAGCAACCTTACATAGTATTTTTTTTGTACCATATTAATGTGGGCTCTTTTCAGTTGCTTTGTCATTTTGATCACCCATGAACCGACTGCTTGAAGCAAGTTTAGTTGGACTTCGAACCAATTTATCCAATTCGTTTAATTGTATTCACGAGACAATTATTTAAGAGCAGCTTTAGGTATGGCATCTAATGAAGCGGGATTAAACTTAAGTGAGAATGCATTTAATGTTTATGCATGGAGACTAAAAAAGGATGGTTGAATTATGTGAGCGAAGCATTACAGGAAAAAGAGTGACTGATAAGGTGACAGTGGATAGGGAATAATGGAAGAGGAATAGTAAGATGGAGAGGAATAATAAAAAACAAAAAAATAGTTGCATAATAATTTTACTCCCAAATAAAGAAAACCGTAAATGTGTATTATTTGTAATGTTTATTACACTTTCTTAGAAAATAAAGCATTGACCTGGGTACATATAATATTACCTTCTTTTGCAAAAGTATTTGCTTTGAACAAATAGTCGCCATAGAAGAAAGAATTTCCAAGGAATCGATATGCAATGTCAGTGTAGTTCATTTTAAAGTTGTAGTCACCCTGAAAAGAATATTAGTTATTAATTCTATCATTATGTGTTTTCAGAGGCAAGCATCTGGGAAAATATGACTTTAACTTTTATCAGTACTTAGGTCACATTGCTGCTAAAAGCAAGTTAACTTTCTAAGGGCTACGTGAATAGAACGTCTTAAGCACGTAAAAGAGCTGCCAGTGTCAACATTGTTTGTGTATTTTGCCAATGTCACGTCTAGTTTAGGTTATTTTAATTTTTTAAATTTATCTCAAAAAGGACACGTCTGCAAAGTTTGAAGGTTCCCGCGCTTTTTTTCTGCGTTAACTCATCATCATTGTTATGGAATATTGAACGCAGTTTCATCACTCATTAACGTCATTCGCCGAAAGGCGTCTGATTGCTGGATTTAGGCCACCTTCAAGCATTGCACAACACCCTTTACGTATTCAGCCCTTTTTGGCCCCATCGGCCATTCGTTCAACGAGCAATGTGAGGCAGGACACATTACTCGCTGAACGAAGGGCTAACTGCCACTTTAATAACAATATAATGCAGTAACCTGTCCCATTGCAGGATAAAGACCTCTCATCGTAGAACAGAAACGTACCGAGCTTGCTCTCCCGAGTGAATAAAATTTTTGGTGCTTAGTAAGCAAGTACTAAACCTCTGGACCAATGTAGGTAATACAATCTAGTATTCAAAATATGCATACAAACCGGAGGAATTACACAGTTGCGCTTAATACGATAATATTCTTGCACCATCCCAGCGATCACAAAATGCTGACATGGCTTGTTCAATTTGTAATTCCATAGTAAATTTTTTTGATCTCCTTTTACACTCCATAAGGTGATTTTGATCTGTGGACGATAAAGCTCTTAAATAGACAATTGTTCGCGCCTACTCGACTAAAATCTCGTCAGCGCTTCCCATCACTAGAGCGCACCCCGCGCCTGCCCTCATGCCCCGCAACGCGTCTGCGTCGAGCGAGCCGCGCTCCCGCCCTCTTGCTCCGCTACCGCCAAGGAACACACACGCGCCCATGCGCATCGACCCGCGCGCGCCACATACTTACAAAACTTAATTATTGTAATAATATTGAAGTACCCAATTAAAGTCATAAATAATCAGTTCACTTGCTATTTAATTTCAACCAAAATACTCGTGCAAGTCGCGTTAAGAAAACCACGCGCTTACATAATGGCGACCGTGTAACTGCAATCGTTCGGACTCCGAGACTCCAACTTACTCTTCTACAACTTCGAGCGTCCCTGAGCTTCGTGCTTCTCTGAGCTTCGTGCATTCGGCGTGTCTGCGAGCAGCGAGCCTCGACCATCGTGCGTGTCGAGAATCAATCAAGATCTACCTACTTTGCGAGTGCGGCCTGCTCGAGTGAGGCCGGCCCGTGAATACCGAGCTAAGTTTCCTTTCTTCCATTTTCCTATTACCTATACCCCTTCGTTGTAGTCTATAGCCTGTGTAATTGCGGGACAACTACAACAGTGATAGGAAAAGTCTATTCCATGCATGTGCATTGTGCGTATCTATTTCATTCGACAACAATATTTATTCCTGCCACCTATACCCTTGATTTGTAGCCCTGTGCAATAGTGCGATTGCATAGGTAGCTACAAGTGGCTAGGAAAAATACCTATAGGTAAGGTACCTATTTACAATTCTATGCTATTATTTTGCGATTAAATTATTCCAGTCACCTATACTATTTCGTTGTAGGCTATCCTCCATACCCCGCACTAAATTGTGCAACTACAACAGTGACTTTGGAAAATTTTACTTGTCCGCCATTTTGTGTTGTTTCATTGTGAATACATAACGTGTTGCCCACGCTATTCGACGCTATCCCCCGCACGTGTTTGGTTGGACGTGCTAGCCAGCATTCGTGCTCGTGAGCAACATAGCTATCTTATTTTAATTTGTTCTTGGGTTTACTGACGAGTGTTTCTCCTTGTGCCTTGTGCTTATTACGCCCCTCCCGTTCTCTAGTTGCACTATCCTTGGCTTGTGTTGCACGTTATATACCCCGCCTTGGGCCGACTATTTCAGCGCAAGAGGTGCCCGCGCCCATTCTTGTGGCCAGAGCCCGTCATCACATCGGGTAATCATGGAGCGCGTCGTGACGGCGCCGCCGCTGCACGCGTGACCCGTGCCTTGGCTTCTCGCCCCGAGCCCCGCGCCCGCGCGTGGTCGCTTCGCTGACGCCGAGGGAGTGCCGGTAACTACCGATAGCCAGACGAGGAGGAACGTAAGATCTTTCCATTTATTTTGTACTAGTGATTCAGTGCTGTCTTTATCAAAGTTGTTTAATTGACTATTTTATCGCTATGGATATCAAAACTCTAAAAGCTAAACGTGCCAGTATCCGTGGTAGGCTAACTAAATTTGAAAATTACTTAAACCAAATCAAGACGGTACCCATATTTGAATACAAAGAATCACAAGTAAATGAGCTTAAATTAAAACTAGAGATAATCAGAGATTTATTCAAAAACTTTGTTGTGCTACAAGATCAAATCGATGAGCTTTCCGTAGAAAATATATCTATTGAAATTGATGAGAGGGATGCTACGGACTCTAAGTTTATAGAATTGATTGCTGAGGCAGAAACAATTCTGCGGCAATGCCCTAGTGAATCTCAACAACTTCCAACCCATCATCATACTCAGAGCGAGCATTCTAACAGTGTGAATTTTAAATTACCTAAAATAGAAATAGCAAAGTTTGATGGTACTTATTCTAAATGGTTAGACTTTAGAGATACTTTTAAATCACTAATTCATGAAAACTTACGATTACTTCCTATTTACAAATTCCATTACCTCAATTCTTACTTAACCGGCGAAGCAGCCAACATTTTAACTAACCTAGCAGTCTCGGACAAAAACTACCAAGTTGCTTGGGACCTGCTGTGTCAGAGGTACAATAACAAGAGACACTTGATCACTCAACACATAAATTTAATTTTATTTGATCTACAACCAACTCAACGTGATTCTGAAAGTTCTCTTAGAGCGTTGGTTTATAGTGTCAACAAAAATCTCAGAGCCCTGTCAAGTTTAGGACAGTCCACGGATGAATGGGACCCATTGATAGTACAAATTATGTACCACAAACTTGATTTCACTACCAAACGAGCATGGGACGAACATAGGAATCCTGATGATGACACTATGCCCAAATTAAGCGAATTAATAAAATTCTTACAAAATCGTGCTAACATTGTAGAGAACACTTCTAGTAGTCAGAATCACAACTTTAGGAATAAGCAGGAGCGCGCCTGCAAATCCTTAGCATGTATAGAAGCTAATAGAAACAATGACAAACCTAACGGAGAATCAACTTGGGTCTGCAACTATTGCAGTGCAGATCACAGCATCTACAAATGTCCTACATTTTTAGCAAAAACTCCAGAACAACGAACAGCTGAAATTTACCGCCTGAAGTTATGTCCTAATTGTCTTAAAAAAGGACATGTTGCCAAGGATTGTCCGCAAGGGCCATGTCGAAAATGTAACAGAAAGCATAATTCATTGCTTCACATAACTTCACAGCCTGCAACCAGCGTTTCTGTGCAACCTGCCATTGCTGAAGCCACGGACGTTCCTGAATCTACCATTGAAGTTCCAGTTAACTTCTCATCTCAGGTACAACGAAACAATCTCGTATTACTATCTACAGCCATTATTGATGTGGCAAATCCAATTACCAACACATGCCAGAAAGTACGTTGTCTTCTCGATTCCGGCAGTGCAGCCACCTTTATAACTAGAGAGTTGAAAGAGAAGTTGGGCCTACCTGCCATACCGACAAACACTACAAGGATAACCGGTATGGGCAATACACACTGTGGATTCATCGCAGAGAGAAGCGTCGTCCGCATACATTCTCTCCACACAAACTACCATACCACACTGGCATGCCCGGTTCTACCTGAGCTCACAGCAAACATTCCAAGTGCAACCATTGATTTAAGCTACTTCAAAATTCCGCCGAAAACTCCATTAGCCGATCCTTCCTTCAACACTTCAGGCCCTATAGACATGCTGATTGGCGCAGATTTATTCTGGCAAATTATAGGAAGAGAGCAGCAATCACTTGGAGTAAATTTGCCATTTTTGAGAAGTTCCCAGTTGGGCTGGCTAATTTCAGGCGCTATAACTATACCTTCCAACTGTGTACCTAATATTCAGTGCAATTTGTCAAGAAATTACAATCATTTAAACAACAATTTTGAGAAACAACTTGCCCGGTTTTGGGAACTAGAAGAGCTACCAAAAAGGCCTCTTCTGAGTGATAGTGAGAAGATGTGTGAGCAGCACTTTCAGACACACACTACCCGCCAAGAAAATGGACGTTTCTCCGTGAAGCTTCCACTTAAAGAGTCTACTGATGTTCTCGGTGATTCCTATCATAGGGCTAGACAAAGATTATTTTCATTAGAGCGCAAATTCCGCAAAGATCCTAATCTCAAGCAAGCCTATTGTGAATTTATAGCAGAATACCTGTCACTGGGCCACTGCACTCTGCTGGAGCAGCCGCCTCCGAGCCGGCGCCATTACCTGTGCCACCACGCTGTGCTGCGCGAGCAGAGCGAATCCACCAAACTGCGCGTCGTGTTCGACGGCTCCGCCGCGACATCTACTGGCGTCTCCATAAACGACATCCAAATGATTGGCCCCAAGGTACAAGACTCCTTGTTTTCGATTCTGCTGCGATTTCGCATGTACAAGTACGTATTAGCCGGAGATATCGATAAATTCTTTCGTCAAGTCGATGTCCACGAAGAAGACAGAGACCTACAGCTTATTCTGTGGCGTGAAGAAGATAATCTCCCCATAAGAACACTTAGGCTCAACACCGTGACCTATGGCTTCGCCAGCGCAAGCTACTTGAGCACCAAATGCTTGTGGCAACTTGGAGAAGACTGCAACGACGATAAGGTCAAGAACATCATTCAAAAGGATTTTTATTGCGACGATCTACTAACCGGAGCTGACACTAAAGAAGAGCTACTACACATACTGAATGCAGTCACCGCTATGCTGAAATCCGGCTGCTTCAATCTCCGAAAGTTTAGGTCAAATGCCCCTGACATCTTTCCCATCTCCAGTGTCGACCTGCAGAGCAAGCTAAGCTTGAGTGACGCATCCAGTGCCCTCGGCTTGGGCTGGAGCCCGAAATCCGACTTTCTTCAATTTACCATTGAAGCTCCAAGCCCTAAATCTACAGAGAAGACTACGAAAAGAGCAATACTATCATCGTCTTTCAGCATTTTTGATCCTCTCGGATTACTTTCACCATCCACTGTCCAGCCGAAGATGCTTATGCAACAGCTTTGGCGGCGAGGATTGGACTGGGATGAGCCAGTCCCAGATGATTTACGAAAGGAATGGCAGAAAATGAGTTCTAGCCTTCCGTCTCTTAATGAAATGGCAATACCAAGAAGAGTTCTATGTGAGAATCCACAAAAAATTCAATTACACTCCTTCTGTGATGCATCCATGCATGCTTATGGCGCATGCATATACCTACGATCAACTGATAACGAAGGTAACGTAGCTGTCCATTTACTCTGTGCCAAATCAAGAGTGGCGCCTACTAAACCGCCTCTGACCATACCAAAGTTGGAGCTACTTGGAGCTCTACTTGCCGCAAATCTCACGAAGACTGTTTTGGACTCCCTGCGGTACCCTATCTCCACGTGCATACACTGGTGTGACTCCAGTGTCGTACTCGCATGGCTCAACAGCACTCCCAGCAAACTGAAAAGTTTTGTTGCCAACAAGGTCGTAGAAATCTGCGAGAATACAAACCTTTCTTTCTTCATGGCGCCACGTGCCCACTGCTGCCAACCCGGCTGACCACATCTCCCGCGGCGTCCATGCAGAGAAGCTGCGCACTCTACAAGACTGGTGGTCTGGCCCGTCCTTCCTCAGCATGGATAAAAATCATTGGCCATCACAAGAAAAACCAAGTAAAAGCAACTTACCTGAGATGAAGGTCCTACTTGTGGCAACCGCAAGCAAGTCACCAGTTATACGATTTGAAGATTTCTCCGCTCTCAATAAAATCAAGAGAATATTTGCATATGTACTAAGGTACATTCAATGTCTGAAAGATAAAAATATTATAAGAGGTCCTCTATCAGTTCAAGAGATGAACACTTCATTAACATTATTAGCCAAAGAAGCTCAAAAACAATCATTTCCTGAAGAGTACAACAAACTAATAAAAGGTGAATCCATACTCAAGGGTAAAATATCAGCTCTTTGCCCATTTCTCGACGAGCAAGGTGTTATGAGAGTAGGCGGTAGGCTTGATCGTTCCAGCTATAGCCACGATAAAAAACATCCTATAATTTTAGACTCTAAACATCATATGACAATTTTAATCTTTCGTCAGGAACACAAACGCCTACTGCACGCAGGTCCACAGCAACTGCTGTACTCCGTCCGAGAGTCCTTCTGGACGATCAACGGCAGGCAGCTCTCCCGCAGCACCGTGCGCTCTTGCGTCGTGTGCCGCCGCCATAAAGGGCAAACGCTTACACCTATGATGGGCAATCTACCTCCCGAGCGAGTCACTCCCGCTCCACCCTTCCAGTCTATCGGGATGGATTTCGCAGGGCCCTTTCACATACTAAATAAAAAAGGCCGTGGTGCTCGTGTATCCAAATGCTATTTATGTCTCTTCATCTGCTTTAGGTTCAAGTGTGTGCACTTAGAGGCCGTTAGCGACCTCTCTAAAGACGCATTTATTTCATGTTTAAAACGTTTCATTTCACGTAGAGGAAAACCCTTAGAGATATTCTCAGACAACGGGCGTAATTTCGTGGCAGCTTCCAAGGAAGTAGGTCAATTTCTAAAATCAAACGCGAAAGGAATTAGTGATCTTGCAGCAAACATGCAAATTAACTTCAATTTTCATCCACCTTACGCTCCTCACTTTTCTGGTCTGTCGGAGGCCGGCATTAAATCGGCTAAGCATTTAATCAAACGTGTAATGGGCAACACTAATCTGACCTTCGAAGAGTTGTCCACGTTATTTGCACAGGTTGAGGCTATAATGAATAGTCGACCCCTGTCCCCACTTTCTTCTTGTCCTACAGATTTCCTTCCTCTCTCCCCAGGACACTTCCTGATCGGCCGGCCGCTCACCGCACCGCCATCGCCAATCATCGATGACAGCGCACGCTACCGAACAAGATATGAGGCAATCGAAAAAATGCGACAGCAATTTTGGACACGGTGGCAACGGGAATATGTCTCTGAGCTCCAAACGAGAACGAAATGGCGTGAGAACAAGGCCAAGTTGGCCACTGGTGATCTAGTCCTCATTCAGGAGGATAATACGCCGCCGCTATGCTGGCGCCTGGGGCGCATTGCCAAACTGTATCCAGGAGAGGACGGCATATCCCGCGTCGCCGATATCTCGACTACCAGAGGCATTATCAAGCGGTCCCTCACTCGCCTCTGTCCTTTACTGGACTGATCCAGATGTTCATCACATATTAATAAGCAAGCAATGATGACAACACTTAAAGAAAATAGAGAATATTTAATGAAAAGGACCATCTCAATACGGTTTCACGCGCACGCCATCACCACACCGGCCACTCGGCGTCCACATCACTGCACTCCCGCATACAGCGACGCACTGCCACTCACTTCTTGCTTCGTGGGCACACGTCGCTGCACCTGTACTTCTGCATCAGCGCAAAGAGCGCAACTTCATCAGCTTCAACAACGACTGAAGCCCTCGTCGCCAAAGTCACCTCGTCCACGCTCCCCTGCTGGACTTCACCGGCCCCGGAGTATGTTCGCGCCTACTCGACTAAAATCTCGTCAGCGCTTCCCATCACTAGAGCGCACCCCGCGCCTGCCCTCATGCCCCGCAACGCGTCTGCGTCGAGCGAGCCGCGCTCCCGCCCTCTTGCTCCGCTACCGCCAAGGAACACACACGCGCCCATGCGCATCGACCCGCGCGCGCCACATACTTACAAAACTTAATTATTGTAATAATATTGAAGTACCCAATTAAAGTCATAAATAATCAGTTCACTTGCTATTTAATTTCAACCAAAATACTCGTGCAAGTCGCGTTAAGAAAACCACGCGCTTACAACAATACTTTACCTGCCATACTTTTACATTGTTTATCATTATAAAATACTTTTACTTTTGTTTACCGTTTTATAATTAGGTACAGTTCGTGCCACGTAAGAAGAGACTTGACCCCGTCACCCCCGCCTCTTTCCGCCGCCCCGATGACGCCCGGTCCCCGTCCCGCACCGGGCGTCATCGGGGCGGCGGAAAGAGGCGGGGAGGCGGGGTCAAGTCTCTTCTTACGTGGCACGAACTGTACTTTACTTTGTTTACCATTTTAAAATACTTTTTTTCTTTACCATTTCACTTGTATTATTATTTTCTTATCTAATCTTATGTTCGGGAATATGTTCGGTGCAATATTCGCAACCGAACAGCTCAGCTGCGTGCATTTTCATAAATGTATGTATCGTGGTACCCGTTAGGACACATGGCGACATATCCGGCTATACATTTCCACTTTTAGCTGACCTCGCATTGTATACGTTTATCGTACAGTCAGCTGCAGAGAAATGGTACCCCTCCCTTAAAAACTTAAAGATTATCGCCCGAGCACGCTCGGGCCCGCGTGTCACGTGAGCCTTGAGCAGCTCCCTCCCCCGCCACCGCACCCATCTCTGCCCGAGTGCATCCACCGATCCGCCTCAAATAATATTTGCAAGTACTTAATAGTTTTATATGGTATTTTATCGGCCTCCTTCTGGCCGAACTGTATAGATACCAAGAATAACTTACAAAAAGACACTGCGTGTGATTAAGATACGAACCTGCTTCACCAGGGGCCAGCCGATCAACTAGACCGTGCCTTACACCACTAGGCTATTGGCTCAGTTATCAACCTCAACGAAATTTGGAATAGCATTACTCCTTTTATTGAACAAGGTTATTTACGGTCTAATCTTCTAGATATTAAGGTTTTAATTTCAACTTCCGTGTTATATAATACTAGCACCTTACCGTCTTGTTTTACAAAATGCAATACGCAAATCCTCAATTTACTAAGACACAAGGTTGAAATTAGCATAGATTTCTTGTTTGGTTGAATAGAATGTGTTGATTCGGATTGTTGCACTACCCTAATTTTACTTCAGAAACTTAACTGCTGTATGAACTGCGAGTTAAGGTTGAATTTAGTATAATTCTTCGCCTTATTTACCAAACTGTGATTGAGGGTATTTTTACTTTTCGAATGTTTTCATTTTCGTGCCGATTCGGTTGTGTGTAATTATCTTTATCGTAATATTATCCAATTTATTAAGTTTTTGACAAGTTGATTCTATTAATCGATGGTATGGTTCGATTAACAACTTTATTGAAGGCTAAAATTGTTGTTTTGTGGGAAAAGGAACAAAACATAAACAAAATAGCATGAGATATGATCATAAAGGTAAGGTTTACGTTATTCTTACACATATACCTATTTATTGTTGCAATCATGTTGCATTATTACTTACAAGTTGGATTTTTTTTTATGTATTTCTAATATTATTATTTTCATTACAGAGAAAAACAGTTCGTAGATGGATTCAAAGGTATCAAGCGACGGGTGATGTGAAATGTGATCACCAAGGCCCTCGCCCGATTGCTTACACTAATGAATCGGAGCGACAACGTAATTATGTATTGTGAAAGTTCACTCAGTGGCACCCTTCAAAATTACGCGTTCAAGTGCTGACTTCAAGAAGTGATAGACAGTGACGGCCATCCTATTGCGTTATGAATAGGCAACTCGGCAGATTGACTGTGTATCTTATTTGATAAAATTGCATTGGAACATATATGAGCAAGTGTTAATAATTCCCAATATGTGTAGGATCATTAACTCGTAGTTAATCAAAAATAAACAACCTTTATTATTATCAATCCAGTTACTCTTGTTTACAAGTAGTCTGTTAATGTGTTAACGATTCATATCTGACATCACAATATTTTTCTAATATTGTGTTAAATAAGGGTTATCAGAAAATGTGATAAAAGAGAAAGATGTATATTGCTATACTGTTATAGATTAGCATCTTGGTTCTTCCTCTGTAATTCACAGACACAAATGACAACATTTAATTTTTTAACCAGGCTTTTTTCCGATAAGATCATACAGAGTATAAAAAATGTATGTTTTCACAACTTTAAATAAATAAATATTATTATAGTTATGTTTCTAGAAATATCTATAAACGAACCGTTATCTAATGTTAAACGTTCTAAACTAAAATAAGGTATCTATTTTGTGTTTAGTAGTATTCTAAGTAAATAGCCCCAATTAAATACAGACAGGAATCTGTATATTCAACCAGGAAGTGGATTCCATGGAGCCCTAGAAATGTAATTAGAAAAATAAATGAATATTATTTATGCAAAATACCTAGTTTTTATTACAAACCTCCATTTGATTTCTTAATAATAATACACCAGCCAGTAGTACCATTACTATGAAGCGAATTGAACAATAAGAAGTCAGCTTATACTGGAACTATATAGATTGATATGTCGTCGTGCATACGTGTACGACTACCAATCGCGTAACTTAAACTAGACCGAATCAAATCTATATCTATGTTTGGGTTCCAGTCTAATTGTATACAGCTGTGTTTAACATGGCTTATCTAACGTCCACAATCCAGTTACTGGATAACACGCAGGGTCGCTGGCTATTTTAAGCTACGTCCTTTTGCTTAAAGTTAAATTGGTACCTAGAAAAGAACATTGTATTTCAATTGCTGCAAATATAAAAAAAATCCCCTTACCTCTTCTAATTTTGCAGGTATAATAAATGTAATATTGTAAGTAACAATAGTTCCTTTTTGATCACTCTTGAATGTAGAAGATGATATCGTTACATTTTTTGAGCGTGAACCTGAACATTGTTTGTAGTTGTAATGTTTGCAGTTGTATGGACCCTAGATAAAAAATAAAAATAATTCGTTAAAAGATTTTTAGTAATATGTCGTTGAGGGAATGAATGAAAAGTACAAACTATGAAGACAATGAAGAAGGAGATAATTTAGGTTGATATTTAACAAAGAAAACACATTCACAAAATCGTCTGAACGGAACTAGAGACGTTGATACAAATGTTAGTGAAGGTGTGTCAATCTCTATAAGAAATTGAATGAAATAGCTGCTTACGCCAAGCCCAGTTCATACGGTGAAGAAGTAACATGAATGAAACTTGCGATAAAGATCTTATTGATTAACTGGTAGCATTTTAAAGAGTTGAAATACACCAATGCAACACACACAAACATGTATGTCACAAAATTTGATTTGATTTCGTATGAGCTTTTTTATATTATCACATTTAATTAATTAATTCTCTTAATTTATTATAACGAACACGATTCCCTATGTGTTTGTTAATGTAGCCTATGGCACTCGTGGCTTGCATCTGAAAATTAGCGTCAGGTGGTACATCTTGTGTTGTCATCTGCCATTAGTTTGAGCTTTTGGCATTGGCATTGTAATCCTTGTTTTCTGTTTTTTTTTAATAGTTATACCTCCTTACTAATACACGTTGTATAGCGTCTTTATAGTTACACAACGCTTTGTCTTCTTCTTTCGAAAGTCAAATTACTGACGACTGGTAGAGAGAAATCGGTCTGTAACTATTCATCTGATATAATACGTTTTTCTTTTTTTTTACTTTTTCTGTAATGCCAATAAATTCATTTTTCTTTCTTATTAATAAATTATTAAAAACAAAAGAAAAGTCTCGTCTTAATGTCTAGATTACTCACGTAGTTGTTTGCATTTTTTGTCTTGGAAAGCTCCAAAGAAGAAGCACGCGATATAAAAATTAAAAACAGAATTCTTAAAACCAACACAATACACCAGCTTATGCGACGCATGGTGTTGTTAAATATGAATTTAATATTACCATAATTTGTAACTTGATGTTTTTATAATGGACCTCTCATGTAATGGTTATTTAATATAAATTTTTGATGCGTACGCAATCACCGGTTCAATTTACTTACTCGCTTGCGAATTTCAATAACATGAATTACTTATGGATACTAGTAAATTTATCGTTACATAGGTATAATTAAATAGATAGCGATTGGATTTGGATTGGATTGATTAGAAGTTTAACACAGACAAAAAAAGTAACTGAAAAATCTTTCATCAATGGGATTTGATTTGATTAACATAACAGTGAACTATCCTAATTCATACGATTCATAATGTTATCCATTTATGATTCTGCCAAAGTGGCCTTTTTAGGCCCCCTGGAAGGAATATGTGAAATTACAAGTCATCCTGGCTGTTCTATGACACTTGGCAATACTGTAACTTCCCATGAGTGAACAAATTTCACCTGTTTATAATATTATTAGTATAGGTATAGATTGTAAACAATATCTAGAACAACATAGTGTCCATGCATTTATGTTTCAATCGCGAGTACATACAGTGGTTGTAGGTCATAGCTATTACTACCTGACGACCATTTGTTCGACATGGAACAACATGAATAATTATTCGAAATGGAAGAATCTAAATGACGTATATAGATTCTAGATATACCTTCTTTTAAAGATGGAAAAACTATGTTTGCAGAGGTATGTTCTATATGACATAATAGGTAATACGGTGTCCGAAACTCCACGTCAATGCGCGTATTTTGCGGAATAATAACAGATCGTATAAGTAATATCACTTGAAATAACGTTCATATGATATAATTTTCATATGCTATAAAAACGTATAACCTAATTTCATGTGATGGAATGTCATAATTATGTCATATACCTTCTTTTGTTCTAATAAAATTTAGTATAACGTCTTGTAATTTACAATTTATATACTCTTTGTATATAACGTTTAGTTGACCGTATTTTCATATTTACTCACTTCATACGCTGCACGATACCACGTTCTAAAAAGTTAGTTAAGAATATTTTCGAAATATAGTGTTACAGCCTAATTACCGATTTTAAATTTTCCATAGAAAAAGATATTTCGAAAATGTTCTTTACTAACTTTTTAGACCTTGTATCTTGCTTATGCGTATGAAGTTTCATTAAAATCGGTTCATTCATTTCGAAAAACAGGGGCTTGAAAGTTTGTATGAAATGCCGTACGTCGTAAACGCTTTTAAGTTGCCAATAAATTATCATAACAACACAACGGGGCTTTATTTTCACAATCAGCAACCCTACATAGTATGTTTTTGTACCATATCATAGTGGGCTTTCTTTTCAATTGCTTGGTCATATTGATCACCCATCAACGGACTGCTTAAAGCAAGTTTAGTTGGACTTCGGACCAATTTATCCAATTCGTTTATATAAATTGTAAATTACAAGACGTTATACTAAATTTTATTAGAACAAAAGAAGGTATATGACATAATTATGACATTCCATCACATGAAATTAGGTTATACGTTTTTATATTCACGAGACAATTATTTTAGAGCAGCTTTAGGTATGGCATCTAATGAAGCGCGATGAAACTTAAGTGAGAATGCATTTAATGTTTATGCATGGAGACTAAAAAAGGATGGATGAATTATGTGAACGAAGGATTAGAGGAAAGAGAGTGACTGATAACGTGACAGTGGATAGGGAATAATGAAAGAGGAATAGTAAGATGGAGAGGAATAAGAAAAAACAAAAAATAGTTGCATAATAATTATTTTACTCCCAAATAAAGAAAACCGTAAATATGCATTATTATTTGTAATGTAATGTCTATTACACTTTCTTAGAAAATAAAACATTGGCCTGCATACACATAATATTACCTTCTTTTGCAAAACTATTTACTTTGAACAAATAGTTGCCATAGAAGAAAGAATTTCCAAGGAATCGATAGGCAAGCTCAGTGTAGTTAATTTTAAAGTTGTAGTCACCCTGAAAAGAATATTAGTTATTAATTCCATCATTATGTGTTTTCACAGGCAAGCAAATGGGAAAATATGACTTTACCTTTTATTATCAATACTTAGGTCACAATACTGCTGAAAGCAAGTTAACATTCTAAGGGCTATGTGAATAGAACGTCTTAACCACGTAAAAGAGCAGCCAGTATCAACATTGTTTGTGTATTTTGCCAGTGTCACGTCTAGTTTAGGTTATTTTAATTTGAAAATGTTATCTCGAAAAGGACACGTCTGCAAAGTTTGAAGGTTCCCGCGCTTTTTTCTGCGTTAACTCATCATCGTTGTTATGGAATATTGACACTAACAGCTTTTGAACACAGTTTCATCACTTATCAAGTTTTGAGGACAAGCTCAACCAGATCTTGAAGTGCCTATCATCATTTGACAAGAGACTAGAAAAATTAGAATCAAGTACTATAACAATCAATCATGAATAACACATTAAAAATAATGGCGTGGAATTCCAACGGACTGCTGCAACACCAACATGAGTTGCAAGTAGTTCTAGACACAGAAAATATTGATGTGTGTTTGATCTCTGAAACGCATTTCACTAAACAGTCTTTTGTAAAGTTTAGAGGCTATAAGGTTTATCACTCGCTGCACCCTAATAACACGGCCCGAGGGGGTAGCGCGGTTATTATTAGAGAAAATATCTGCCATTATGAACAGTGTAAATACGAGGAGCCAGACACGCAAGCTGTGGCGATATCAGTGAAAACAAATAAATTTAATGTTACAGTAGCGGCTGTATACTGTCCTCCAAGACACACGATAAACAAAGAACAATATGTACACTTCTTCAGACTCCTTGGGCAGAGATTTATATTAGGCGGTGACTTTAATGCTAAGAACACTCATTGGGGATCGAGATTAACTTCAACTAAGGGAAGACAGCTTCTAAGTGCAGTGAAAGACATGCGTTGTGAGGTCATAAGTACTGGAAAACCTACATACTGGCCGACTGACCCCCAGAAACTACCAGACCTTATCGACTTTTTCATCGTCAAAAACATATCAACTAATTATCTGAGTGTGAAAGAGGGGTACCACATGAACTCCGATCACTCTCCAATATTATTACAATTGAGTCACAAAATATTACTAAGAGAAAACCACCTGACATTAGTCAATATGTTTACAGATTGGGAAAGTTTTAGCATAGACCTGCAAAATATTATTGACCTAAAAACTTCATTAAAAAGCAAAGATCAGCTCGATTTTGAAGTAAACAAGTTCAGCAACAATATCCAACAATGTGCATGGAACAACACACCACAAGTTATAAAGAAATTTAAAGGAAATACCTACCCAAAGGAAATAATAGACCTATTACATGAAAAAAGGACTCAAAGAAAAAGATGGCAACAAACTAGATTCCCGCAAGATAAAACTCTATTGAATAACCTTACGAAAAGACTGAAGAGAAAAATACAAACTTTTCAAGATGAGGCTTTCAACACTAACCTACGTCAGTTAAGCAGCGACCATACAACGCAATACTCTCTTTGGAAAGCGACAAAGACTCTTAAAAGGCCAATTACACCAATTCCCCCTATCAGAGATGGTAACGGAAAGTGGGCCATAAGCAATGAGCAAAAAGCTCTAAGATTTGCTCATCACTTAGAAGATACCTTTCAGCCAAATGATAGGTCTATAGACAACCTGCAGTTCACCAATATTCTGCAAGATCAAAGAATTAAGCTTGTGACCCCAAAAGAAGTTGCAAGGGAAATTCAAAACATCAGCCTAAAAAAGTCACCAGGGTATGACCTTATTACGGGAGAAATCCTAAAACATCTCCCGCGTAAAGCCATCGTTAAGCTTACTAGGCTCATTAATGCTGCATTTGTGCTAAAGCATGTTCCTGAGCCATGGAAAGTTGCTGAGGTGATTATGATTGCAAAGCCCGGTAAACCACCTCACGAAGCATCATCATACAGGCCCATTTCCCTGTTGCCTATACTATCAAAGCTGTTTGAAAAATTGTTTTTAAAACGCCTAAAACCTATAATAAACGAGAGAAATCTGATCCCTGACCATCAGTTTGGTTTCAGAGAGAAACACTCAACAATAGACCAAGTACATAGAATTACCAACATCATTGAGAGAACACTTGAAGATAAAAAAGTCTGCTCCACCGTATTTTTAGATGTGGCACAAGCTTTTGATAGAGTTTGGCATAAGGGTTTGATATATAAGCTAAGACTAATGCTGCCCAATGATTTTGCCGATATCCTACAATCATACATTACAGATAGAATGTTTCGAGTAAGGCACGAGGATGCCTTTTCCGAATTAAAAGTTATTAAAGCTGGCGTGCCTCAAGGTAGTGTGCTGGGTCCAGTCCTCTATCTGCTGTACACGCATGATATACCAGAGCTGGAAGATAATACTATTGCAACGTTTGCGGACGACACTGCTATTATGGCGACAGCGTCATGCCATACGGAAGCAATCAAAAAGGTACAAATCGCTGTAAATAAAGTTCATGACTGGGCACAAAAATGGAGAATTAAATTGAATGAATCGAAGTCACTCCACATTGACTTCACCAACATGAATTGTGATTACCACCCAATCTACATAAATGGTCAACAAGTGCCATACGCAAATACAGCCAAATACCTTGGCATAACGCTTGACGCAAAACTGCGTTGGAAAGAGCACGTCAAAAAGAAAAGACAGGAACTAGAAATGCGCTTTAAAAGCATGTATTGGTTGATTGGAAGGGATTCTTGCCTATCGATACACAATAAAATCCTATTATATAAGCATATCCTTATGCCAATATGGACATATGGCATCCAATTATGGGGCTGTACTAAGCCGACCAACATCAAAATCATACAAACATTCCAGAATAAGGTACTCAGGAGTATTGTTAATGCGCCCTGGTATATAAGAAATGACGACCTCCATCGTGACCTAAAAATGGAACCCGTCACCAACATAATCCAAAAATTTGCTGAGGCCCATGAACACCGACTCCACCGACATGTGAACATCGAGGCAATTCAGCTGTTAGACCAAACAAATATAGTGCGAAGACTAAAACGGACAAAACCTTTTGAGTTAGTGTAGTGTAAAAAGTGTAGAAATAATAGTGCTAATGACACACATAATAACACATGAACAAAGTGTTTACATCATCATATCAGACTCTAAGAAAGTGGAACGGACTTGTGTAAAGTACAATAAACACTATTCTAAGTTTTTTAAATAATTATCACGTAAAAAATTAAGTTAGATTAAAATTGCTTATTAGTCTTATAGGCTAGATTGTAATTAATTATTAAGAACCTAGTTCTTTTTAATAAAGGATAAAAAAAAAAAAAAAAATCACTTATCAATGTCATTCGCCGAAAGGCGTCTGATTGCTGGATTTAGGCCACCTTCAAGCATTGCACAACACCCTTTACGTATTTAGCCCTTTTTGGCCCCATCGGCCATTCGTTCGGCGAGCAATGTGGGGCAGGACACACTGCTCGCTGAACGAAGGGCTAACTACCACTTTAATAATAATATCATGCAGTAACCTGTGCCATTGCAGGACAAAGTCCTCTCATCGTAGACCAGAAACGTACCGAGCTTGCTCTCCCGAGTGAATAAAATTCTTGGTGCTGAGAAAGCGAGTACTAAACCTCCGGACCAATGTAGGTAATACAATCTAGTATTCAAAACATGCATACAAACCGGAGGAATTACACAGTTGTGCTTAATACTCAAATATTCTTGCACCATCCCAGCAATCACAAAATGCTGACATGGCTTGTTTACTTTGTAATTCCATAGTAAATTTTTTTGATCTCCTTTTACACTCCATAAGGTGATTTTGATCTGTGGACGAATAAATTCTTAAATAGACAATACTTTACCTGCCATACTTTTACATTATTTATCAATATAAAATACTTTTACTTTTGTTTACCATTTTATAATTAGGTACTTTACTTTGTTTACCATTTCTAAATTCCTTTCTTTTCTTTACCATTTGACTTGTATTATTATTTAGGTAAGGTGATTATTGGTGAGTACTATGTTATTTTCTTATCTAATCTTATGCTCGGGAATATGTTCGGTGCAATATTCGCAACCGAACAGCTCAGCTGCGTGCATTTTCGTAAATGTATTTATCGTTGTGCCCGTTAGGACACACGGCGACATATCCGGCTATACATTGCCACTCTTAGCTGACCTCGCATTGTATCGCAGTCAGCTGCAGAGAAATGGTACCCCTCCCTTTAAGGCCAGGACTCTCGGAAATCTCGGAATCGACCTATTTTTGATTCAACATTAAACAATCAAATATTCTTTGTTTTAATCTGAAAAAAATATATGGCATAGTTTAACTAACATTCTTGATTATTCTATGGTTCAAAACACGATATTTACAACTTCACTCGATCATAAAAAATCGCAAACAAATCGAAAACAGCGAAGTTTTTAATCGTTTTTCAAGTCGTATTTGAAGTAGACTTAACTTTTACTCGCAAAAAATGTATCAAAAAATAGGCAATGATGTATAGTAGAACATTCTACGGTTAATTTTTCTCAAATCTGATTTTTATTGTCTTAACAAGATATAATCTAAAAAGGCGGCCTGCGCGCTTCACTTCAGTAGCCCGCCGGGCGTTACCGAGGTAGGACCTGTGTCGCTTTTGCTGGCTCGCCGCGTTCCTGCTAATCGATCGAAATATACGTTATATTATTGTTAATTTCCGTGTTTGTGTATTACATAGTTTCAAAAATCAGTCTGTAAATATTGTTTAGGTTCTAGTATTAATAATTAAACTAAATATTAGTTTGTTATAATATAGTTGTATAATTAAGATTAAATTATGGGGAATAAAAACAGAAGAAAGAAAAAAAAATGTTCAGCATTGAACAGCAAAGCTTAAAAAAAATAAGGTAAGTTTGATTATTATTTTTCTACGTATTTATAAGTGACGCGACAGAATAATATTGTAGTTGAGGTTCTCTTCCTTTCGTCACAGTACTAGCAGTAGCAGGTCGGTACCATAAATTTACAATTATCGTAATATCTGTAATAGATTTTCAACTTTACTACAACGGAATAAGGTTTATATTCAATTGCAAAATTTGAGTTTTTTGAGTTTGTGTTTCTAGTTTTGTGATTGTATAGGTAAAATATTATATTTTTTTGAAGTGAAAACTTCTTTAGCATTATTGTGATTTGAAAATTTTATGAAACGAAAAAGCTACAGTAGAAAAAGCTACAGTAGAAAAAGCTACAGTAAAAAGAGACAAGATTTAACGTGGGAGAAAATGAGATAGGAAGCATTATACACATACAGTGTTTTTGTTTTTTATTATTACAAATGACATCACATTTAATCCTATGCTACTAATTTGTGATGATGATGATGATGGTGATGGTGTTGGCGATGGCGATGGCGATGGTGATGGTGATGGCGATGGCGATGGTGATGGTGATGGCGATGGTGGTGCGATGGTAATGGTGATAGCGATGGTGATGGCGATGGCAATGATGGCGATGGCGATGGTGATGGCGATGGTGATGGCGATGGCGATGATGATGATGATGATAGTGATGGCGATGGAGATGGTGATGGCGATGGTGATGGCGATGGCGATGGTTATGGCGATGATGATGATGGTGATGGTGATTGCGATGGAGATGGTGATGGCGATGGTGATGGCGATTGCGATGGCGATGGTGATGGTGATGGCGATGGCGATGGTGATGGTGATGGATGGATGGATGGATGGATGGATGTTCTTTAGCATCGTTGTGATTTGAAAGTTTATGAAACGAAAAAGCCACAGTAAAAAGAGACATGTAAATTCATAAGATTTAACGTGGGAGAAAATGAGATAGGAAGCATTATACACACAGTGTTTTTGAAGGTTTCACTTCTACCACGTGTGAATTGCACACATGCTGTTTTTTTATTTAAAAATATGAAATTCGTTGTGAATGAAATAGGAAGAGTTCAATAAAAATACGTATTGTGGTGTTTTTGATTAGTAGATTTAATTAAAAAAACTTATTGACGAATTCAAGCAACCAAAAAAACTGTTTTACAAAAAAAACAACCGACTCAAAAAAAAAACACTACTACGTGAAGAATATATTTTCATTTTTTGACACCGACTTTCGAAACTAAAGTTATTTTTCACTTTGTAGTGTTTTTTTTTGTAAGTCGGTTTTTTTTTTGTAAAAAAGTTTTTATTTTTCACTTTTTAGTTGTACTTACCTACCCCAAACAAATGCATATATCACTACTTGCTATGTGAATATCAGTAACAAAGCTATTGAACACATCTGCCTTACCCTTTGAAGGGTACAGGCGTGATGTTATGTTGTGTGATTGCGATTTCATATGCTATAGCAGCAATCGCGGTTGATTTGCTGGCATTTATTGAAGAGTTCCGTTGTTTGTCTCCGAAAGTCATAAAAAAGAAAGTCAAAAATAAAAAAACAGCATGTGTGCAATTCACACGTGGTAGAAGTGAAACCTTCAAAAACACTGTATAATGCTTCCTATCTCATTTTCTCCCACGTTAAATCTTATGAATTTACTGTATGTCTCTTTTTACTGTCGCTTTTTCGTTTCATAAACTTTCAAATCACAACGATGCTAAAGAACATCCATCCATCCATCCATCCATCCATCCATCCATCCTTCACCATCACCATCGCCATCGCCATCGCCATCACCATCGCCATCACCATCGCCATCACCACCGCCATCACCACCGCCATCACCATCGCCATCGCCATCACCATCGCCATCACCATCACCATCGCCATCGCATCACCATCATCGCCATCACCATCGCCATCACCATCGCCACCACCATCGCCATCACCATCACCATCGCCATCGCCATCACCATCATCATCATCGCCATCGCCATCACCATCGCCATCACCAACACCATCGCCATCACCATCATCCTCAAAATCATCATCACCACAAATTAGTAGCATAGGATTAAATGTGATGTCATTTGTAATAATAAAAAACAAAAACACTGTATAATGATTCCTAATCATTTTCTCCCACGTTAAATCTCATGTCTCTTTTTACTGTTGCTTTTTCGTTTCATAAAATTTTCAAATCACAACGATGCTAAAGAAGTTTTCACTTCAAAAAAAAAAATTGCAAATCTGTCTATTTACGATGGAGTTATGCCCTAACATACATAAAAAAAAACTGGCACTCCGGTAGTGCCGACAGAAGTGAAAACTTGAACAATTACGAGTGTATTTTGTGAATCGTCTTATAAACAAAACGTCAGTTATATATCCGTGGTTCAGCGCCATCTCGTCGTTGTTGGATGAACTACCGTCGTTGTTGGATGAACTACGTAGTTAGTACGCGAGGCCCTCGTAGTTCTTCCCGATGTGCATAGATGGCGCTGTCCTCAACAACGCGCGTCTTTCGTTTTACGTCTTACGAATCTTACGATCAGGGTCACGTGACCTGACGCGAATTTAGAAGTTTTTACCCATTCCAAAAAAGTACACAGCGCCGCTAAAGAAGTTTTCACTTCAAAAAAAAAAAAATATCCGAATTGAGAACCTCCGCCTTTTTCGAAGTCGGTTAAAAATATAATATTTACAATCACAAAACTAGAAAGAACTAAAGTAGGATGATGAAATTAAAATACTGTAGACGAGCAGCCCTATATTTCAAGAATAGGGCCGATTCACAATACTATACTTATAAAAATAACCGTGACAGGGGTCAGCGAGTTCATTCGAACTGCGCTTTCGCGGCATTTGCCACGCGAGGACGGAGGTAACGCTAAATGCCTACTACGCTCGAAGATCCTGGCCTTAAGACTTAAAGATTATCGTCCGAGCACGCTCGGGCCCGCGTGTCACGTGAGCCTTGAGCAGATCACTCCCCCGCCGCCGCACCCATCTCTGCCCGAGTGCATCCACCGATCCGCCTCAAATAATATTTGCAAGTATTTAATAATTTTATATGGTATTTTATCGGCTTCCTTCTGGCCAAACTGTATAGATACCAAGAATAACTTACAAAAAGACACTGCGTGCGATTAAGATACGAACCTGCTTCACCAGGGGCCAGCCGATCAACTAGACCGTACCTTACACCACTAGGCTATTGGCTCAGTTATCAACCTCAACGAAATTTGGAATAGCATTACTCCTTTTATCGAAAAAGGTTATTAACGGTCTAATCTTCTAGGTATTAAGGTTTAAATTTCAACTTCCGTATTATATTTAATACTAGCACCTTACCGTCTTGTTTTACAAAATGCAATACGCAACTCCTCAATTTACTAAAACGTAAGGTTGAAATTAGCATAGATTTCTTGTTTGGTTGATTAGAATTTGTTGATTCCGATTGTTGCACTACCCTCATTTTACTTCAGAAACTTAACTGCTGTATGAACTGCGAGTTAAGGTTGAATTTAACATACTTCTTCGCCTTATTTACTAAACTGTGATTGAGGGTATTTTTACTTTTCAAATGGTTTCATTTTCGTGCCGATTCGCTTGTGTGATTATCTTCATCGTAATATTATCCAATTTATTCAGTTTTTGACCAGTTGATTCTATTAATCGATGGTATGGTTCGATTAACAACTTTATTGAAGGCTAAAATTGTTGTTTTGTGGGAAAAGGAACAAAACATAAAGAAAATAGCATGAGATATGATCATAACAGTAAGATTTACGTTATTCTTACACATATACCTATTTATTGTTGCAATCATGTTGCATTATTATTTACAAGTTGAATTTTTTTTATGTATTTCTAATATTATTATTTTCATTACAGAGAATAACAGTTCGTAGATGGATACAAAGGTATCAAGCGACGGGTGATGTGAAATGTGATCACCAAGGCCCTCGCCCGATTGCTTACACTAATGAATCGGAGCGACAACGTAATATGTAAAAGTTCACTCAGTGTCACCCTTCAAAACTACGCGTTCAAGTGTTAACTTCAAGAAGTGATAGACAGTGACGGCCATCCTATCCGTTATGAATAGGCAACTCGGCAGATTGACTGTGTAACTTATTTGATAAAATTGCATTGGAACATACATGAGCAAGTGTTAATAATTCCCAATATCATTCCATAATCCATGGGATCATTATCTCGTAGTTAATAAAAAATAAACAACCTTTATTATTATCAATCCAGTTACACTTGTTTACAAGAAGTCTATTAATCGACTGTCGCAACAAACACTATCGAAAGTGCAAAAAAACGATTTTTGCTTTTTTACATAATTGAAAAGAGAATTTAAAACTATATCGGATACATCAAAAATAATAATCAAAAAGTAATTATTAAAGAAGTTTTTAATTGAACAAAATCGATACAGGACATGTTTCGCGACAAACATCTTTGGAAGTGGTAGGTACTTACAAAGATGTTCCGTGCGAGCGTGTTGCGCGAGCGTCCCGAACCTACCAGAACCGTCAGTGTTCGCCGCGATGTGACGGAGTGTGGTTGAGTTAGTTTTGTTTAGTTCTGTTTGTAACGTTTTGTGTTAAGTTTTTGTTATTATTATTCTTAAGATTTTGTTAAAATGGTTAGTCGGGGTAGACAACTCGTTAATTTGATTCAAACAAATGAAAAACCCATTGAAGTTGCAACAAATGAAACAAACTACGATAATTATTATCCTGGTAAGTTGTGCAAATTTTCTAAATAATGGTAGTTCAAGTAGGTAATAAAACTGTCTCTTGCGTACTTTTATGTGCTTGTTAGAATACTGTTTTGTTTGACTTGAAATAATAGTGCTTTTACTGCATTATTAGGACACGTGGCCGTAATTCGGGGTTAACAAGTAATATTATTGAAAGTGGTAGTTTCGATAATGTTCAATTATTGTGATGATAAATTACATCTGCATAATTATCGAAAGTGGTAGTATCGATAATATCCGTAAAATTTGGATAAAATTTACAGTTTTGTAACTATCGAAACTGTCAATTTCGATGTTTTTTTTGGTTAGTTAATATATTGAATCTACCACATTCGATGTTGTTTTACGTTTATATATGAAATTAATTGGTACATAACGATTAGTAGTGTTTTTTTTTTCAAATATTATTGCTTTTTATAATGTTTTTTATTCGTTTTTATTTTAGAATCACCTGTGTCACCTAACGAAATTAATGATGAGAAATGGAGGGTTCTTAATAATTTGCTCGATGGTGACGTGGTGGACGACTCAGTTAACAAAGTAAGTGAATCCAACATAATAATCGAAATGTCAGAGGAGAAAAAAGAGAATGACTGTCTACCAAATGACTGGAGCACAGTTATACTCGGTAGTGATGAAGCTACGCCTGTCCCATCGCCTTCTTCTCAGAATGATTTTTGCACTGAAATAGGACAGTCTGAGGAACTTGGCAACATTTTCAGTGTGAATTCGTTGATAACTGAATCTGAAAATGAAAATTCTATTTCTCCGAATGTGTCTTTGATACGTAAACGTAAATCTACTTACAAAACTGATCCTGGTAGAAAACGAAAGCGACACATTGAGCGATG
This sequence comes from Luperina testacea, assembly GCA_927399505.1. Taxonomy (NCBI): domain Eukaryota; kingdom Metazoa; phylum Arthropoda; class Insecta; order Lepidoptera; family Noctuidae; genus Luperina; species Luperina testacea. The sequence goes on along the minus strand of OV656768.1, from coordinate 5,242,708 downwards.
GACAGATGTTCGAAGAAAGTTATTAACTAATTCCGGTAAGCGTTATATTTCAAAAAGAGGAAAGAATGTTGCAGCTAAGAGATTAAAACAAGCGTGTTCCTGTAAGCTCAATTGTTCAGACAAATTTACAGATGATATCCGAACAATAATTTTGACTCAGTACTGGCAACTAGCAGATCACACAAAACAATGGGAGTACATAAACAAATTTACTAAAAGAGTAGAAAAAAACAGGAAAACCACCGAAGGACCATCTAGGCGTAATTACACTACTAAATACTACCTACCTTTGCCTGTTGATAGTTCCAAATATGTAAATCACCAAGTTTGTTTAAAAATGTTTTGTGCTACTCTTTCCATAACAGACCAAATAATTCGCACTGCACATGACAAACTAGATGCTTTTGGTATTACCAGTACTGACAATAGAGGAAAACACTCAAACCACGTAAAAAAAATTGATGAGGAAATGATTCGAAGTGTATGCGACCATGTTAAATCTTTCCAACCTGTTGAGTCTCACTATACTAGAAAAAATACCAGCAAATTGTATTTGGACAACTCTTTGAGTTTTAATAAAATGTTCTCAATGTATAAAGATTGGTCAGAGCTGCATAAGTATAGCAACACAGCAGAAACCGAACGGCAATACCGAAATATTATAAATGATCAAATGAACATTGCCTTCTTTATGCCCAAAAAAGACTTGTGCGATAAGTGCCATTCATTTTCCATTGAAAATAACCCTACTGAAGAACAAATTTTTAATCATGATAAACATATTTCGAATAAGGAGACTGCCCGTAAATATAAATCAAAAGATAAAGATGAAGCAGCACAAAGTTCTTCTAAGATCGTATGTGCAACACACGATTTTCAAAAATTGCTCAATTGCCCTGCTGGAGAAGTATCTGTATTTTATTACAAGCGAAAACTGTCACTTATGCATTTTTCACAGTTTTTGACTGTGGTAATAAAGAAGCATTTTGTTATTTGTGGCCAGAAAATGTAGCCAAGAGGGGTGCAAATGAGGTGGGCAGTTGTTTACTGGATTTCATTGAAAAAAAAGTGGCGACTAATGTAGAAGAAATAAAGTTCTGGTCTGACAATTGCACTGGACAAAATCGGAATAGAGTGGTATATAGCCTTTACATGTATGCTAGCAGGAAATACAATATCAATATTGTACACCGATTTTTAGAGTCTGGTCATACCCAACAAGAAGCTGACAGTGTACACGCCCTGATAGAACGTTCAGCTAAAGGGAAGATTATTTACACACCAGACCAGTGGTACGCTTTGGTTCGCTGGGCTAAAACCAATGATGTCCCATATAATGTAACAGAAGTTTCACAAGATATGTTATATGATTTAAAGAATTTATTAATTAACAGAAACTATAAGAAGAACATTTTAAATCAGGTTGTAAAGTGGAATAATATAAAATAAATCTGTATAAATAAATGTGACCTTAACGCTATTTTATACAAATATGATTTGGATTCCGATTATTTAACATTGAATACGTTAGTCCAGACCCGGCGGCGCAACCGGCGATCGGTGGCTGATATTTCCAGTGATTTGTTGAAACCACGTTATTCGTATAGTTTACCGATTACAGAGGCAAAATACAAAGATTTAGTATCTTTGTGTGAAGCAGGACTTATACCAAAACAGTATCATAACTTTTTTAAGAACCTTAACACAGTAAATGAGAATTTGCCAGAAAGTGATGATGATGATGATTAGATAACTAATCATCATCATCACTTATCTGTAGGTAGCGAAGTCTGTTTTTTTATGTACTCAATTTGACCTCAACGTCAATTTTTTTTTTAATTTTCATTATTTTTAAATTGTTATTATGGTTCAGAATGACATTTTATTTTATCTAACTAGTATTTTTTCTTTATAACTGTTACAAGATAAGCAGTTATATTATTTCTACTGATCTCATTGGTTTAGTTATTATTTTGAATAAGAAAATATGTTTTTGATTTTTATAGACCCAATGGGCTGTGATTAGTTTTTAATAGACATTATAGGTACGTTTGATCTTATTCCAATTAAGTGCAATGAATAAGTCTGAAATGATTCGATTTTAAGTTTTTTGTTACATGATAGTTTTGTTTTGTTTTAAATATATATTTCTTAATAAATGAAAAATGCATTTGTATTTATTAAATCGGATGAAAACAGACCTAAGTTAGTGCTAGCTAGATATAAGCTAGATATCGAAAGTGCACATTTTTTTTTCTGTATACCTAATAACTTTCTTAGAACAGTAGCGAAAGTACCATATTCGATACTCACATGTGTTAGAACCACGTAGAACACCATCGAATTTGGCACTTTCGATGAAATTCTGACTATCATAAGCGTAAAACATTATCGAAAGTGAAATATTTAGAAAAGTATATGAAATATGAAATTTGTTATCAAGGAAAAAAAAACTGCATAAAATTTACTATTTATTCCATACATAACTTTAGTGAAGTTAATAATACCAAATCTTTTGCATCGAATTACAACATTGAATTGCTCTCCTCTGAAGTACGCGATTTGAAGTTTCGATAGTGTTTGTTGCATTCTAAGTAAATAGCCCCAATTAAATACAGACAGGAATCTGTATATTCAACCAGGAAGTGGATTCCATGGAGCCCTAGAAATGTAATTAGAAAAATATATGAATATTATTTATGCAAAATACCTAGCTTTTATTACAAACCTCCATTTGATTTCTTAATAATAATACACCAGCCAGTAGTACCATTACTATGAAGCGAATTGAACAATAAGAAGTCAGCTTATACTGGAACTAAAGTTCCAGTATAAGCTGACTTCTTATTGTTCAATTATTAATTATACTAGCTTGATATGTCGTCGTGCGCACGTGTACGACTACCAATCGCGTAACTTAAACCAGACCGAATCAAATCTATATCTATGTTTGGGTTCCAGTCTAATTGGATACAGCTGTGTTTAACATGGCTTATCTAACGTCCACAATCCAGTTACTGGATAACACGCAGGGTCGCTGGCTATTTTAAGCAACGTCCTTTTGCTTAAAGTTAAGTTGGTACCTAGAAAAGAACATTGTATTTCAATTCCTGCAAATATAAAAAAAATCCCCTTACCTCTTCTAATTTAGCAGGTATAATAAATGTAATATTGTAAGTAACAATAGTTTCTTTTTGATCACTCTTGAATGTAGAAGATGATATCGTTACATTTTTTGAGCGTGGACCTGAACATTGTTTGTAGTTGTAATGTTTGCAGTTGTATGGACCCTAGATAAAAAATAAAAATAATTCGTTAAAAGATTTTTAGTATGTCGTCGAGGGAATGAATGAAAAGTACAAACTATGAAGACAATGAACAAGGAGATAATTTAGGTTGATATTTAACAAAGAAAACACATTCACAAAATCATCTGAACGGAACTAGAGACGTTGATACAAATGTTAGTGAAGGTGTGTCAATCTCTATAAGAAATTGAATGAAATAGCTGCTTACGCCAAGCCCAGTTCATACGGTGAAGAAGTAACATGAATTTAACTTGCGATAAAGATCTTATTGATTAACTGGTAGCATTTTAAAGAGTTGAAATACACCAATGCAACACACACACACATGTATGTCACAAAATTTGATTTGATTTCGTATGAGCTTTTTTATATTATCACATTTAATTAATTAATTCTCTTAATTTATTATAACGAACACGATTCCCTATGTGTTTGTTAATGTAGCCTATGGCACTCGTGGCTTGCATCTGAAAATTAGCGTCAGGTGGTACATCTTGTGTTGTCATCTGCCATTAGTTTGAGCTTTTGGCATTGGCATTGTAATCTTTGTTTTCTGTTTTTTTTAATAGTTATACCTCCTTACTAATACACGTTGTATAGCGTCTTTATAGTTCACAACGCTTTGTCTTCTTCTTTCGAAAGTCAAATTACTGACGACTGGTAGAGAGAAATCGGTGTGTAACTATTCATCTGATATAATACGTTTTTCTTTTTTTTTTTACTTTTTCTGTAATGCCAATAAATTCATTTTTCTTTCTTATTAATAAATTATTAAAAACAAAAGAAAAGTCTCGTCTTAATGTCTAGATTACTCACGTAGTTGTTTGCATTTTTTGTCTTGGAAAGCTCCAAAGAAGAAGCACGCGATATAAAAATTAAAAACAGAATTCTTAAAACCAACATAATACACCAGCTTATGCGACGCATGGTGTGTTAAATATGAATTTAATATTACCATAATTTGTAACTTGATGTTTTTATAATGGACCTCTCATGTAATGGTTATTTAATATAAATTTTTGATGCGTACGCAATCACCGGTTCAATTTACTTACTCGCTTGCGAATTTCAATAACATGAATTACTTATGGATACTAGTAAATTTATCGTTACATAGGTATAATTAAATAGATAGCGATTGGATTTGGATTGGATTGATTAGAAGTTTAACACAGACAAAAAAAGTAACTGAAAAATCTTTCATCAATGGGATTTGATTTGATTAACATAACAGTGAACTATCCTAATTCATACGATTCATAATGTTATCCATTTATGATTCTGCCAAAGTGGCCTTTTTAGGCCCCCTGGAAGGAATATGTGAAATTACAAGTCATCCTGGCTGTTCTATGACACTTGGCAATACTGTAACTTCCCATGAGTGAACAAATTTCACCTGTTTATAATATTATTAGTATAGGTATAGATTGTAAACAATATCTAGAACAACATAGTGTCCATGCATTTATGTTTCAATCGCGAGTACATACAGTGGTTGTAGGTCATAGCTATTACTACCTGACGACCATTTGTTCGACATGGAACAACATGAATAATTATTCGAAATGGAAGAATCTAAATGACGTATATAGATTCTAGATATACCTTCTTTTAAAGATGGAAAAACTATGTTTGCAGAGGTATGTTCTATATGACATAATAGGTAATACGGTGTCCGAAACTCCACGTCAATGCGCGTATTTTGCGGAATAATAACAGATCGTATAAGTAATATCACTTGAAATAACGTTCATATGATATAATTTTCATATGCTATAAAAACGTATAACCTAATTTCATGTGATGGAATGTCATAATTATGTCATATACCTTCTTTTGTTCTAATAAAATTTAGTATAACGTCTTGTAATTTACAATTTATATACTCTTTGTATATAACGTTTAGTTGACCGTATTTTCATATTTACTCACTTCATACGCTGCACGATACCACGTTCTAAAAAGTTAGTTAAGAATATTTTCGAAATATAGTGTTACAGCCTAATTACCGATTTTAAATTTTCCATAGAAAAAGATATTTCGAAAATGTTCTTTACTAACTTTTTAGACCTTGTATCTTGCTTATGCGTATGAAGTTTCATTAAAATCGGTTCATTCATTTCGAAAAACAGGGGCTTGAAAGTTTGTATGAAATGCCGTACGTCGTAAACGCTTTTAAGTTGCCAATAAATTATCATAACAACACAACGGGGCTTTATTTTCACAATCAGCAACCCTACATAGTATGTTTTTGTACCATATCATAGTGGGCTTTCTTTTCAATTGCTTGGTCATATTGATCACCCATCAACGGACTGCTTAAAGCAAGTTTAGTTGGACTTCGGACCAATTTATCCAATTCGTTTAATTATATTCACGAGACAATTATTTTAGAGCAGCTTTAGGTATGGCATCTAATGAAGCGCGATGAAACTTAAGTGAGAATGCATTTAATGTTTATGCATGGAGACTAAAAAAGGATGGATGAATTATGTGAACGAAGGATTAGAGGAAAGAGAGTGACTGATAACGTGACAGTGGATAGGGAATAATGAAAGAGGAATAGTAAAATGGAGAGATGGAGAGGATTAAGAAAAAACAAAAAATAGTTGCATAATAATTATTTAGAATAAAGAAAACCGTAAATATGCATTATTTGTAATGTAATGTTTATTACACTTTCTTAGAAAATAAAACATTGACCTGCATACACATAATATTACCTTCTTTTGCAAAACTATTTACTTTGAACAAATAGTCGCCATAGAAGAAAGAATTTCCAAGGAATCGATATGCAAGGTCAGTGTAGTTCATTTTAAAGTTGTAGTCACCCTGAAAAGAATATTAGTTATTAATTCTATCATTATGTGTTTTCAGAGGCAAACAACTGGGAAAATATGACTTTAACTTTTATCAGTACTTAGGTCACATTGCTGCTAAAAGCAAGTTAACTTTCTAAGGGCTATGTGAATAGAACGTCTTAACCACGTAAAAGAGCTGCCAGTATCAACATTGTTTGTGTATTTTGCCAGTGTCACGTCACGTCACGTTTAGGTTATTTTAATTTGAAAATGTTATCTCAAAAAGGACACGTCTGCAAAGTTTGAAGGTTCTCGCGCTTTTTTCTGCGTTAACTCATCATCGTTGTTATGGTATATTGACACTTACAGCTCTTGAAAGCAGTTTCATTACTCATCAATGTCATTCGCCGAAAGGCGTCTGATTGCTGGATTTAGGCCACCTTCAAGCATTGCACAACACCCTTTACGTATTCAGCCCTTTTCGGCCCCACCGGCCATTCGTTCGGCGAGCAATGTGGGGCAGGACACATTGCTCGCTGAACAAAGGGCTAACTGCCACTTTTATAATAATATCATTCAGTAACCTGTCCCATTGCATGACAAAGTCCTCGTATCGTAGAGCAGAAACGTACCGAGCTTGCTCTTCCGAGTGAATAAAATTCTTGGTGCTGAGAAAGCGAGTACTAAACCTCCGGACCAATGTAGGTAATACAATCTAGTATTCAAAAAATGCATACAAACCGGAGGAATTACACAGTTGTGCTTAATATTATAATATTCTTGCAACATCCCAGTAGCAACAAAATGCTGACATGGCTTGTTCACTTTGTAATTCCATAGTAAATTTTTTTGATCTCCTTTTACACTCCATAAGGTGATTTTGATCTGTGGACGATAAAATTCTTAAGTAGGCAATACTTTACCTGCCATACTTTTACATTGTTTATCATTATAAAATAATTTTACTTTTGTTTACCATTTTATAATTAGGTACTTTACTTTGTTTACCGTTTTAAAATACTTTTTTTCTTTACCATTTGACTTGTATTATTATTTAGGTAAGGTGATTATTTATTGGTGAGTACTATGTTATTTTCTTATCTAATCTTATGCTCGAGAATATGTTCGGTGCAATATTCGTAACCGAACATCTTAGCTGCGTGCATTTTCATAAATGTATGTATCGTGGTACCCGTTAGGACACACGGCGACATATCCGGCTATACATTTCCACTTTTAGCTGACCTCGCGTTGTATACGTTTATCGTACAGTCAGCTGCAGAGAAATGGTACCTCTCCTTTTAAGACTTAAAGATTATCGCCCGAGCACGCTCGGGCCCGCGTGTCACGTGAGCCTTGAGCAGCTCCCTCCCCCGCTGCCCCACCCATCTCTGCCCGAGTGCATCCACCGATCCGCCTCAAATAATATTTGCAAGTATTTAATAGTTTTAGATGGTATTTTATCGTCTTCCTCCTGGCCGAACTGTATAGATACCAAGAATAACTTACAAAAAGACACTGCATGCGATTAAGATACGAACCTGCTTCACCAGGGGCATCATTATCTCGTAGTTAATCAAAAATAAACAACCTTTATTATTATCAATCCAGTTACTCTTGTTTACAAGTAGTCTAATAATGTGTTAACGATTCATATCCGACATCACATATTTTTCTAATATTGCGTTAAATAAGGGTTATCAGAAAATGTGATAAAAGTGAAAGATGTATGTATATTGTTATACTGTTATAGATTAGCATGTTGGTTCTTCCTCTGTAATTCACAGGCACAAATGACAACATTTAACTTTTTATCCAGGCTTTTTTCCGATAAGATCATACAGAGTATAAAAAATGTATGTTTTCACAACTTTAAATAAATAAATATTATTTTAGTTATGTTTCTAGAAATATCTATAAACGAACCGTTATCTAATGTTAAACGTTCTAAACCAAAATAAGGTATCTATTTTGTGCTTAGTAATATTCTAAGTAAATAACCCCAATTTAATACAGACAGGAATCTGTATATTCAACGAGGAAGTGGATTCCATGGAGCCCTAGAAATTTAATTAGAAAAATAAATGAATATTGTTTATGCAAAATGCCTAGCTTTTATTACAAACCTCCATTTGATTTCTTAATAATAATAAACGAAAATCACCAACTAAAGAAACTAAAAAATAATAATAACGGTAAATGAATAAAATAAAAAAAAACCTTCACATCCGCGGATTTGAACTTGAGACCATCACATTGCTAAGCCGCAGTGTAAACCACTAGACCAACACGCCATTTACGTTACATTACAAAAAACTTAAATAGGTTCGATGTCATTACCAAGGGGGTACCATTACTATGAAGCGAACTGTACAATGAGAAGTCAGCTTATACTGGAACTGTATAGCTTCATATGTCGTCGTGCGTACGTGTACGACTACCAATCGCGTAACATAAACCGGACCGAATCAAATCTCTATCTATGTTTGGGTTCCACTCTAATTGGATACAGCTAAATACCAGTGTTTAACATGGCTTATCTAACGTCCACAATCCAGTTACTGGATAACACGCAGGGTCGCTGGCTATTTTAAGCTACGTCCTTTTGCTTAAAGTTAAGTTGGTACCTATAAAAGAACATTGTATATCAATTCCTGCAAATATATAAAAAAAATCCCCTTACCTCTTCTAATTTAGCAGGTATAATAAATGTAATATTGTAAGTAACAATAGCGTCTTTTTGATCACTCTTGAATGTAGAAGATGATTTCGTTACATTTTTTGAGCGTGGACCTGAACATTGTTTGTAGTTGTAATGTTTGCAGTTGTAGGGACCCTAGATAAAAAATAAAAATAATTCGTTAAAAGATTTTTAGTATGTCGTCGAGGGAATGAATGAAAAGTACAAACTATAAAGACAATGAACAAGGAGATAATTTAGGTTGATATTTTACAAAGAAAACACATTCACAAAATCATCGAACGGAACTAGAGACGTTGATACTAATGTTAGTGAAGGTGTGTGAATATCTATAAGAAATTGAATGAAATAGCTGCTTACGCCAAGCCCAGTTCATAAGGTGAAGAAGTAACATGAATCAAACTTGCGATAAAGATCTTATTGATAAACTGGCAGCATTTTAAATAGTTGAAATACACCAATGCAACACACACACACACATGTATGTCACAAAATTTGATTTGATTTCGTATGAGCTTTTTTATATTATCACATTTAATTCATTCGCTTAAGGCCAGGACTCTCGGAAATCTCGGAATCGACCTATTTTTGATTCAACATTAAACAATCAAATATTCTTTGTTTTAATCTGAAAAAAATATATGGCATAGTTTAACTAACATTCTTGATTATTCTATGGTTCAAAACACGATATTTACAACTTCACTCGATCATAAAAAATCGCAAACAAATCGAAAACAGCGAAGTTTTTAATCGTTTTTCAAGTCGTATTTGAAGTAGACTTAACTTTTACTCGCAAAAAATATATCAAAAAATAGGCAATGATGTATAGTAGAACATTCTACGGTTAATTTTTCTCAAAACTGATTTTTATTGTCTTAACAAGATATAATCTAAAAAGGCGGCCTGCGCGCTTCACTTCAGTAGCCCGCCGGGCGTTACCGAGGTAGGACCTGTGTCGCTTTTGCTGGCTCGCCGCGTTCCCGCTAATCGATCGAAATAATAATAATATTATTGTTAATTTCCGTGTTTGTAAAGTATTAGTTTCCAAAAATCAGTCTGTAAATATTGTTTAGGTTCTAGTATTAATAATTAAACTAAATATTAGTTTGTTATAATATAGTTGTAATATACAGTGATAATTAAGATTAAATTATGGGGAATAAAAACAGAAAAAAGAAAAAAAAATGTTCAGCATAGAACTGCAAAGCTTAAAAAAAAATAAGGTATGTTTGATTATTATTTTTCTACGTATTTATAACTACCCACTTATATTGTATTGTATTGAATAATAATTATTGTAGTTGTATAGGTTCTCTTGCTTTCGTCACAGTACTAGCAGTTGCAGGTCGGTACCATAAATTTACAATTATCGTAATTTATATTTATTATTTATTATTTCTATTATCTGTAATAGATTTTCAACTTTACTACAACGGAATAAGGTTTATATTCAATTGCAAAATTTGAGCTTTTTGAGTTTGAGTTTCTAGTTTTGTGATTGTATAGGTAAAATATTATATTTTTTGAAGTGAAAACTTCTTCAGCATCATTGTGATTTGAAAATTTTATGAAACGAAAAAGCTACAGTAGAAAAAGCTACAGTAAAAAGAGACATAAGATTTAACGTGGGAGAAAATGAGATAGGAAGCATTATACAGTGTTTTTGTTTTTTATTGTTACAAATGACATCACATTTAATCCTATGCTACTAATTTGTGATGATGATGGTGATGGTGCTGGCGATGGCGATGGCGATGGTGATGGTGATGGCGATGGTGATGGCGATGATGGTGATGGCGATGGTGATGGCGATGGTGATAGTGATGGCGATGGCGATGATGGTGATGGAGATGGCTATGGTTATGGCGATGGTGATGGCGATGGCGATGATGATGATGGTGATGGTGATGGAGATGGAGATGGTGATGGCGATGGTGATGGCGATGGCGATGATGATGATGAGGATGGTGGGGCGATGGCGATGGCGATGGTGATGGAGATGGTGGTGGCGATGGTGATAGTGATGGCGATGGTGATGACGATGATGATGATGGTGATGCGATGGTGATGGTGATGGCGATGGTGATGTTGATGATGGTGATGGTGATGGCGATGGTGATGGCGATAGTGATGGCGATGGTGATGACGATGGCGATGGTGATGGCGATGGCGATGGCGATGGTGATGGTATGTTGTGTGATTGCTATTACATATGCTATAGCAGCAATCGCGGTTGATTTGCTGGCATTTATTGAAGAGTTCCGTTGTTTGTCTCCGAAAGTCATCATCAGATCTTTACAAAAATACAAAAACAGCATGTGTGCAATTCACACGTGGTAGATGTAAAACCTTCAAAAACACTTTATAATGCTTCCTATCTCATTTTCTCCCACGTTAAATCTTATGAATTTACTACATGTCTCTTTTTACTGTCGCTTTTTCGTTTCGCTTTTTCGTTTCATATACTTTCAAATCACAACGATGCTAAAGAACATCCATCCATCCATCCATCCATCCATCACCATCACCATCACCATCGCCATCGCCATCGCCATCGCCATCACCATCGCCATCACCATCACCATCACCATCGCCATCACCATCACCATCGCCATCACCATCGCATCACCATCATCGCCATCGCCATCACCATCACCATCGCCACCACCATTGCCATCGCCATCACCATCGCCACACCATCGCCATCATCATCATCGCCATCTCCATCACCATCGCTATCGCCATCACCATCGCCATCACCAACGCATCACCATCATCATCATCGCCATCATCATCGCCATCACCATCACCATCGCCACCACCATCGCCATCACCATCGCCATCACCATCGCCATCACCATCACCATCATCCTCGTCATCATCACCACATAGCATAGGATTAAATATGATGTCATTTGTAATAATAAAAAACAAAAACACTGTGTATAATGCTTCCTATCTCATTTTCTCCCACGTTAAATCTCATGTCTCTTTTTACTGTTACTTTTTCGTTTCATAAAATTTTCAAATCACAAAGATGCTAAAGAAGTTTTCACTTCAAAAAAAAAATTGCAAATCTGTCTATTTACGATGGAGTTATGCCCTAACATACATAAAAAAAATAGAAATATCCGAATTGAGAACCTCCGCCTTTTTTGAAGTCGGTTAAAAATATAATATGTATTTACAATCAAAAAACTAGAAAGAAACTAAAGTAGGATGATGAAATTAAAATACTGTAGACGAGCAGCCCTATATTTCAAGAATAGGGCCGATTCACAATACTATTACTTATAAAAATAACCGTGACAGGGGTCAGCGAGTTCATTCGAACTGCGCTTTCGCGGCATTTGCCACGCGAGGACGGAGGTAACGCTAAATGCCTACTACGCTCGAAGATCCTGGCCTTAATTTATTATAACGAACACGATTCCCTATGTGTTTGTTAATGTAGCGTATGGCACTCGTCAGTTGCAGCTGAAAATTAGCGTCAGGTGGTACATCTTGTGTGTCATCTGCCATTAGTTTGAGCTTTTGGCATTGGCATTGTAATCTTTGTTTTCTGTTTTTTTTTAATAGTTGTACCTCCTTACTAATACACGTTGTATAGCTTCTGTATAGTTACACAACGCTTTGTCTTCTTCTTTCGAAAGTCAAATTACTGACGACTGGTAGAGAGAAATCGGTGTGTAACTATTCATCTGATATAATACGTTTTTCTTTTTTTTTACTTTTTCTGTAATGCCAATAAATTCGTTTTTCTTTCTTTTTAATAAATTATTAATGTCTAGATTACTCACGTAGTTGTTTGCATTTTTTGTCTTGGAAAGCTCCAAAGAAGTAGCACGCGATATAAAAATTAAAATCAGAATTCTTAAAACCAACATAATACACCAGCTCATGCGATACATGGTGTGTGTTAAATATGAATTTAATATTACCATAATTTGTAACTTGATGTTTTTATAATGGATCTCTCATGTAATGGTTATTTAATATAAAATTTTGATGCGTCCGCAATCACCGATTCAATTTACTTACTCACTTCCGAATTTAATTTACATGAATTACTTAAGGCTCCTGCAAACAGGCGCGACATGCGACGCGAATCACGCGCGACACAAAGGCACCCCTCGTTGCGCGACTTGCGGTGCCTTTGTGTCGCGCGCGATTTTATCGCGTGTCGCGCCTGTTTGAAGGAGCCTTTATGGATACTGGTAAATTTAACGTTACTGGAGATAAGTCCTTTTGCAGGGGTGCTTCTTTTTAACATGGATAATAGATGGATGAATGGCAAACTTATGCTTGATACGCATACACTGAAAAAAAAGAATGATTGATTTTACTAAATTCCGCGTAAATTTTATCAAATCCGCGGGTTAATATAGGTCCTACACACGAAATTGTTGATTTTACCAAATAGAACTGGTTGATTATGTAACCCATACGTTTAGTAAATTTACACATTTCATTTTGTTTATTCAACTAAAAAGTTCTGTATATTTCACATCGATTATTTTCGATATTTTACGATGAGATTTAGTAAATGTCACTTAACGTGTTATGTATAATATGTGAAATTAATTTTGCTACATTTACTCATTTCATTTTGTATATTCAACTAAAAAGTCCTGTACATTTCACGTCGATTACTTTTGATCTTTTACGATGAGATTTAATAAATACCACTAAACGTGTTATGTTAACAATGTGAAATTGATTTCGCTACATTTACTAATTTCATTTTGTATATTCAACTAATCCAGTCCTGTATATTTCACGATGAGATTTGATGAATGTCACTAAATGTGTTATGTATAATATATGAAATTAATTTTGCTACATTTACTCATTTAATTTAGTATATTCAGCTAATCCAGTCCTGTATATTTCACGATGAGATTTAATGAATGTCACTAAATGTGTTATGTATAATATATGAAATTAATTTTGCTACATTTACTCATTTAATTTAGTATATTCAGCTAATCGAGTCCTGCATATTTCACGTATATTACTTTCGTCCATTTAACGATTTTGATTTAATATGTTTAACTAAAAGTGTTTGGTAAAACATGTGAAATTAATTTCATACAATTTACCAGATATCTTCTTGTTGGTTTTGTATATTTTACTTAAAATATGCAAAACTAATTTTGTGATATTTACTCGTATGATTTCGTATATTACATTAAATAAGTTTTGCATATTTTACGTAAGGTATTGTAATAAAATATGTAAAATTAGTATTGTAACATTTACTCATACCATTTCGTACATTTTAGGAGAGCACATTTCGTATACTTTACTTCACTTTTAGTAGTAAAATATACAAAATGCGCTCTCCTAAAATGTACGAACAGGATGTAGGTATATTCTATTAAACATGTTTCGCCATTATGCATGAAAGCTGTAAATTATTGGTTGACTGAAAATCTCTCGTAGCGTAATATACTGGGTGACTAGTGCGCGTAACTTTTATAAGTTACGCGCACTAGTCACCCAGTATATTTCTTATATTATTATATTATTTAGGTCTGAACATCCTTATGGATGTTCAGACCATCAAACTAATGGTCCGACTGAACGAACATCCTCAAAAATTATGCGCACTAATAAAGTCACCGTGTATACTTTGTCGCCAGAGACTTGTAGTCAGCTGCCTTATTTACAAATCAGTAAACTACCAATAAAAAAATAAACGAAAGACAAAATCACCCGCCAGTGAGCGGTATCATACAGTACAAAATAAAAGAACATGTTTAGCAAAATTTACCAAAAAGTACTCCAATTATAACTGTTAAAAATACACATTTAAATGTTAAACAAATTAAATCTGAATTGTATGATAAAATGTTACAATAATTTTGTTCGGTTTATAACTAAAATAGTAAAATAAAACAAAATATTAAATGAATAAAATTGAGTATATTTATAATTGTTATCAAATTGCTTTTACAATAAAACTTAAACAATTCACTTACAGGCGAGGTAATAACTGAAATATCACATAAAATAATCAACTAGTGTGTCACAAAACAAATGTGACACAAAATATTTCAAAATAATCATAAAAGGCTTTCAGGTTCAAAATGAACACTTCCCAGTGTACACCGGTTTCAAAAGGTAGGTACAACTCCCGAAATGTCCACTTTCGAAAAAGTACTTTTTCCAAAATGCACCTTTCCCCTAATGTATATTTCCCAAAATGTATCTTTTTCAAAATGTACATTCTTAGAACAGATAGGAATAACTGACTGAACAGATTTTAAAGTACCAGGATCACATAAATATGGAGATGTTAAATGAATGAATGTACATTTTGGGTAAGATATATTTAGGGAAATGTACATTCCGGGATAGGTGCATTTTGAGAAATGTACTATTTGAGAAGTGGACATTTCAGGAAATGTACCTTTTGAAACCGGTGTAAATTATGGGAAGTGTACCTACATTTTGAACCTGGAGGAAAAAAGGAATCAATTTGAACAGATGTTTCATGTTCACAGTGCTTTCAATAAGAGTCTTACAAAAGGCCCGTCGTAAAGGATGTCCAGAAGGGATCATCTTCAATCATGTGACTCTAAGGGTAGTTAGATATGCTGACCCATTCTGCAATAAAAAGAAAGAATTATCCGCCCACAATGTCCAGCATACCAACGCCATGCAAAACTTTAATATTATATGTAGGTACATATTTATATTTAAATGTACTTAAAACCAAGGTTGCGGTAACCTCTTACAAAAGGCTCGTCTTAAAGGATGTCCAGAAGGGATCATCTTCAATCATGTGACTCTAAGGGTAGTTAGATATGCTGACCCATTCTGCAATAAAAAGAAAGAATTATCCGCCCACAATGTCCAGCATACCAACGCCATGCAAAACTTTAATATTATATGTAGGTACATATTTATATTTAAATGTACTTAAAACTAAGGTTGCGGTAACCTCTTACAAAAGGCTCGTCTTAAAGGATGTCCAGAAGGGATCACCTTCAATCATGTGACTCTAAGGGTAGTTAGATATGCTGACCCATTCTGCAATAAAAAGAAAGAATTATCTGTCCACAATGTCCAACATACCAACGCCATGCAAAACCTTAACATTATATTACTTAACATTATTGCTAAGTTTACATCTAACGCAGTTACAATTCAGCTTTATACTATATCAATACATACAAAAAATATTTATTCTTACAGTCAAATCCTACTTATCATATTAACCACGCTCTGCTACCATGTTGAAAATGTCACGGGGTAGTATGATAATAATAGTTACTCAACACTCCTCCTCAAATTTATATTTTTTATTAAAATTTGCTTTAACCCAAAACACGGTTCGATAATCTCTCTAGTTACATGTACTTAATTCTACAGTATGTATCTCCATTACACATTATATGCGAATAAGTTGGAGCTATGATAAGGTCCTCAGGTTTTAAAAATTTCCATGCGTCAACCTCAACTAAGTTGAGATCACGTTTTCGATTAATGTTAGGATTACTGTATAAAGACAAAGCGAAAGTGGCTGTTGAGTTATTAAAAATTTCATCTTTCTGGGGAACATGGTTACTTTCAGGTTCAAAAACAAAAGAGCGTTCATCATTATCACTATTACAGTCCAAGTTGAAAATTATTTGTTGGCTACTTGATGTACTCGGTTCTTGAATAATATTGTTGTTTCTACAGTTTGACAGGCATATTTCGGAAGGTAGATTCAGATTATGAGCATTGGTCAGATGACGACGAAACGAACGTATATTTGAAAATATTCTGGTACCTACAATTAAACTGTTTACAGCAATAAGTGGAGTTAGGTCGCAAGTCATGGCTAAATTTCAAGTGTAAGAAAAATGATTTATAGTCGTTTAACACAGATGAACACATAAAACAAATAAACATGTTTAAATAAACTATAGGTTCGATGGAAACAAATTAAGACTTTTTTTATCATCAATTCCTTAAAAATGTCTTTGGATTATGTACAAAATAAAATATTTGGCACAAAATAGAAATTTCAGTCTAAAAAGGTTTTAAGACAGATCCGCCATAAAACAAGCTACACTTGAAATTTTTTTATCAGATTTGCAATCAATTCCGTAAAAATATTTTTGTATAAAGGTCCACACGTTAACACACTCTGTCGGGTACTCTAAATTGAAAACATGGAAAATTTTAAAGCATACATCTACTGCTTTTAGTAGGGTGTCGATCTTATAAATGACTGATTCATAATGGACATAGTAATCGGTTATTTCTTCTATCGATGACCCTACCACGACTATCAGTGGTTGGCAAGTAAGTCCTTTGGCCAAGTGCTCATCCTGACGCAGCTTGATCTTTGTTACTATTTCGCTCCGATTCTGTAATAGAACAAATACAAGGTTGAACAAATACAAATATACAAGATGTTCTGGGTCATAAATAATCTACCACACTGAACCCATTGCCTGTAAACTAATATCACAAGTCTTCATTGGGTTGAGTTCTTAAGACTTGCTGATTTCCTCACGGTGTCTTCCTTCACCAAAGACCAAGTCATAATAAGAAAAAACTAAATAAAACCGTTTAAAAAAACGAATCGGCTACCACAGATAGACACAAATACTTTGTGTTATTTATTTTTTAATTTATTGCGCACTTTATTTACCTACCGCGACATGTAAAATGAAAGCCTTTTCCGATTCAGCAATGCTTGGTTTATAATATTTTTTCTTATTTTCTTCGGTTTTAACTGGAATTTTAATGGTGGGTGGCAATTTCGAACTCATCAGTTTTAGGTAAACATAATCTCTCACATCTGCAAGGAGTTAAAAATTATTACAAAGATAAGCCTGTAAAAATGAGGACTGTCTATTATCTTTATTTAATATAATGAAAATAAATTAGCACCTACTGACCTGGTGTGGTACTATCGTCGTTCAAAGTTTTCAGATTATCCACGCAACTTTTTATGTTACTGTAAATTGGCAATGCTTTTTCCATGAATATTGGCCACTTTTTGAACAATTCTAGGTCATGGTTTGGGTACATGAATTCAAAATCTAATTCAACCTAAAAAAATAAAAAATAAAATTGAATGATTACCTACGCATAATTTTTTGTCCTAAACATAAAACCTATACTGTTAAATGGCATAAATATCAATTGGCATAATATTTATTATTAAAAATTCTAAAAGCATAATATCATAAGGCCGAATTTTGTGAAGCATAAATATTGAATGGCATATTTGCAAAAAACTTAAATATTTAAAAAATATATTAAATATATTTAATAATAAATTATACGAACAAGTTTGTAGCCCAAGCTTGCTTTGATTGAAGGCCATTCATTAAATAAGTCCCGGATGGTTTTATCTTTTCCAGATAAATCTTCTTTTCGCAATGTCCTTGTTAGTTTCCACTTCTCCACAACATCTACCCAAGGCTCTTTATTAAATTTCAACCATAGCTTCATATTATTAAGATCTTCAAGTGATACATTTTGGGACTCTTAAACAAATAACATTCTATGTCCATTGAAATTGAACTCGTAAAACTGTGAATGTGACACGTTAAGATAAGAACTCACAAAGCAGATTGTTTAGTTGAGTTCCACCGCGGTCGCCCGCCAACCGATCGCAGAGCGAACGGGCGCAACCCGCCGAGGCGGAGCGCCGAGGCTGCGGGTGACCGCGGTCCGAGATATTCTACTGGTTGCCCGTTTGGAGCGGCATTTAGGCACATCACGTCCACTTCGCATTTGATCCACTTGGTCCAGTTCGCGAAACGTCCATTTCGCATTTGGTCCATTTCGCAGATTGTCATTTCCCATTTGATAATATTTCACATAAATATGGGAAAAGGTAAATGTTTTTTTGTTCTTTTTTCATATTCTACAAATGTCAGATTTTTATTTTTACTGCGACGTCCTAAGAAGAAATGAAAAAAAAAAATTAATATAAAGTGATTGAAAATATAGAAGCTAACCTTTTCTGCGAAATGGACCAACTGCGAAAGAGACGTGTTTTCGGAAAGTGGGCCAAATGCAAAGTGGACTTAATGCGACTAAACGATTTTTCATACAAGCAAAATGATTTTCAAACCCGATAGTGCAAAGTTGAAATGTTGAATAATATACCTTCATGAGTTTCAGTTATGGTAACGGTGGATGTTTCGTGTTTCTTTATGAGTCCTGATTTTCTTAAAATCCTTCTTTGGTTATGGTACCGGTCTGCCAATTTCCCTCTTGCTGGAATATTCTTCCCATATTTTCTACTAGGAACATAATATGCATCCTGAAAAATTGTTTGTAATGTAGTAAATTCCAATTTGATTTTTTTTCAGATATTACCCATTACTTGATATTGCCATCGACCAAAATTGCTGATAGGTAGCAGAGTAATTTTAATAGGGCAGTTTTCAAATTTTTGAAAACCGCTTATATTTAAAGATTGGGACGAACGATCCAACAGAAAAATAAATTAATTAATGTATTTTTCTCCATGAAACCAATTAATAAAATAAACGGTTTGTAAAAATTTGGAAAATACCCTATTGTCAGTGTAAGCGCTCCTTGCAACAATCTGGTTATTGATCTGGAACACTGAAGGAAAAACTGAAACATTTAAAAACAGGGCGAGCCAGCGGTAACCCTTTCGGGTTACCGCTGGCTCGGAACATAAAGGGCTAAGGAAGGAACACGGGTGGGTTTTAGTCAGTAAGAGTCTGACACTCCCTTCCGCTCCACCCAGAGCGAGAGGGGTCATTTGATGATTTCCCATCCTCAAAAAAAAAAAAAAACAGTGAGTTTCCGGCTACCAGGGTTCAGATCCTGTGGCCACCTTCCGACTCCATTCATCATCAGACCCTGAACATCACTTTACTTCATCACAAAGTGCTCTTCAAAACCATTCTAAAGAGCCCAAACACGGTGAGTTTTTGGTCACAGGCAGATCCTGTGACCAAAAACTCACCGTGTTTCTTCTGGCTCCCTCCATCACCAAATTTTGAACATCACTCATCACAAAGCGCTATTCAAAACCAATCTAGCGAGTCTAAACAGCTGGGTTTCCGGCTATTATGGTACAGATCCTGTGACCACTTTGATTTTTTAATTAAAAAATAAAGAATTAATCGTACATACATAATAATTTATGATATAAAAGATTTGAAATCAAGAAATTGAATTGAATCAAAAACATAAATGTGATCATCAAAGTCAAGTTCAACTTTCAACATAGGTAAGTACCCCAACACACATACAACATAAGTACTTACAAGTGAATTTCATGAGTTTTTTGTTGATTGACCTTAGTTCTTCCATATTTCCTGACGTTCTTAATCCTATGACCAAACTAACTTACAAAATTGGAAGAAAAAAAATAGGTAACGAAAAAAAACAAACACAAAAAGGCAATAACATTGACTCGCTCCTGGAAAACTGGCCATAGCCATACAGCAGGGAAATTCTTCTAGCGTTATGGCCATTTGTAGCAGGAACAACATAGGGCAGGCTTTTAAATACCTATATAGCTTATTTAATTTTGTGGTAGGTATTTATGGTATCGATTATTAACAAGGCAATTTCAAAATAAAGTGTAAAAAACTAACCTCTTCGTTCGAAGTAGCACAAGAACAGCCACTAGCCGCAGAACTATAATCGCTGCCCACATGCCCCATAGAATCCTTATCTGATTCTATTGATTCTGTGTCTAAAGAACATGTTTTCTGTAAAAATTAAGATAAGATAAGATTTTAAGCATATAAGTTCGTTTGTAAATATGTTATTATTTTATTAATGTAAAAAAACAATTTCAAGTTGACTCCAGCTAGATCAGTGCTCATACTATTAAGAGCATTTGATCTGAGATACATTAGTAACATTTCTACCAAAACTAAAAATCTTTAAAATAATAATCTTTACTAATATTATTAAATGAACAAATCAATCAGTTTTAAAACAAGCAAAGCCTGTGAGCCTTGAGATTACCGAGCCTAAAGGCTCCTTTGCTACATTCTGGAAAGTAGGTACAGACGCCAGCACATCAAGCTACTACAATCTGTCAAATTTATTTAATAGATTTTCAACTTTATTGCTTAAGTATAAGGTTCAAAGTTGATCGAGTTGGTTGAGTTGGTTGTTGTTGTTGTTGTTGTTGGTTGTTGTTGTTGTTGTTGGTTGGTTGGTTGGTTGTTGGTTGTTGGATGGTTGATATTTGACAGTTTCGGGTAGCTTGATGTGCTGGCGTCCGTACAATAATAGGTATACTTCAAAATACTCACCAGGGATTTATTTTCATTTTTAAATTGAGCTAATCCAGCCTTGAATTTAATTCTATCCTTTATTCTTGATTTTGGAATCAGCTCATTTATATCAGAATCAGAAATATTTTCTATGCAAAAAACATCCAAGTCATATTCTAAAAAAAGAAGGACAGGGCCCAGGGAGGGAGTGATATTAAAATTTGGAATACATTTATCTAAAGTATCTACCTAGTTATATTACATATTAATATTTGTATCAAGTAATAATGTGGTGTGTAGTTATCTAACTAATAAAAAAAATACAATATTTTGTGGTTATTAGTAGATGTGGGTAATCTTTATTTCGGAATGTGAATTGATTCACTTATTCCGACTCTAAGTCCGGTACCGGTTCACCTTAGTTATTCCTTTGGCACCGGCATTAATTCGGTCATTCTGGTTCCGCGGTTCGACCAGAACATTTTATTCATTCGGTTCGTTGGATCATTTGGCATATTTTGAATTGATCACTTTACAGACTTTATTTATAATTATGAATTTATACTTTAATAACTAGGTAACAATTTTTGTTTTGCTAACTACGCGTTCATAGATAGAAAGTTTAATAAACTATCTTGTTTTCAATAAAAAAAAATACTTTTGTTTATTATTTCCATTTTACTTCCCCAAAATAAAAATAAATACGACTAAAAAATTTTGATACATTTGATTGACACCGCGGTGCCGGTAAGTATTGTGAGGAATAAATAAGGTTTTCGTATCCGCGTTCGGAACCGGCACCTTTAGATCAGTAACCTCCGGAGTTACCCACCGCTAGTTATCAGACTGATATTCGCTAACTAGGGTGTCATATTAAAGGCTCAAGGTCAAGGACTATCTAACGAGCTATGTTTGGAGTTATTGCGCGTTCAAATCAGAAATAACGAGATCTGCAGGTTACGGACTTACAGGATCTGTAGATCTTGCAGAACAAGCTTGCAGTGGCAATAGGCAAGGCACATAGGAGAACTGGCAGCCGCCGTTGGATGGCGACCGCGTACTTTACGATAAGACTGACCTGTTAGGACGAAGGTACCTACCTATTCTACCATTCTAAGTTGATAATAAGTAGGAACTTAGAACTTACCTTGAAATACAGCTTGTGTTTCCTTCGAGACTCCCCAAGAATCGAGAAGTGCTATGGCGAAGTTGGAGTCTAATGTAAATCCTAACGTATTTTGTAACGTCGAGTCCATTTTCACTCACTATGAACTGCTATGAACATTGATTGAACTACTATTACTTTAGCGTAACTGAATGATAATTATTGATTATAAATATCTAACTAATCCAACACAGACAGCACCGCGGCCACCGGCCACAGAGTATTTTGTAATATACTAATAATACTGAAAGAAAACCGCGGCGCACGCGTCACACGAACCGACCAACCGAAAGAAAGAATTTGAAGAACAGTGTTGCCAACGAGATATTTTGAATTCCGCTATGCAAGTTGGAAATTTTCCGCCAAAAATATTATATGTTATTTTATCATATTTTCTGTACTTCATTTCCATTATTTAGATTTTACCTTATTTCTGTAGATACTTGGAACAAATGAGAGAGAAGCATGTTTTCGTGTCCGCATAAAAGTTTTTTATTTTTTATTTTCATGATATTATAAATCTTAAAATCAGAAGTTTATCTAATGGCGGTAGCTTCTTGGCATAATTATGAGTTTTATACGAAACGCTCAAGGGTGTCAGCGCGACACCCTTTCTTTTCTTGTTCAGTAGATAGCGTCAAAATATCATGAAAATTAAAAAAAAAAACTTATGCGGACGGGAAAACACAGTACCTACCACCCAAAATCTACAGGAATACTATTTGTCACGCTGAAAACGTCCGAACATGATATGACCAGTAGGTACGCAATATGTCTAAAAATCGGCCAAGTGCGATTCGAACTCGTGCACAAAGGGTTCCGTACCAATCGTTATTAATATCGAGCAAAAACGGCAAAAAATCACGTTTATTGTATGACAACCACCCTTAAACATTTATTTTATTCTGTTTTTAGAATTTGTTGTCATAGCAGCAACAGAAATACATCATCTGCGAAAATTTCAACTGTCTAGCTATCATACAGCAGCCTATGATACAGCCTGGTGATAGACAGACAGTGAAGTCTTAGCAATAGGATCCCGTTTTTACCCTTTGGACGGAACCCTAAAAACGTTTAATTTTAGTCATAATTATTCCCGTCATTTCCTACGTCAAATTACTTATAATAAAATTAAAAAGGGCGGAGAGGTGTTAATCTGGCAACTCTAAGTCGTATCGAGTCGAGACGGAACGCGTCATACGATGAATAGGTATGACGTCACGTCAAATGACATTAAAGTTTAGTAAAATCTCAAAGATGTTTCGTAAAATCAACATTTTAATTAAGTAACATGTAGGTAGATATATTGGTATGGTATAGATCAAAACAAAGACTTAAATCGTTACTTTTTTTAATATTTCAGGAGTGTCTTTTCAAAAGGCTTTATTTCTCATTTTGGAAAAGTTCTTTTTTTTGATGCGATTCGATCCTAACACTATATTCTCAATGATTTTCAATGATATTTTGGTTCTAAACAGCTTATTTCCTTTAAAAAATCGATTACAAAAAGAGCCTTCCGCGTCAAATAGACTTAGGTATATCCATAGCATTTTAGTCCATTTAATCAATTTAAATATTCTCTTTCAAAACAGCTTAATTCTAATAGAAAATTGGTTTTTCTAATATTTACGGAACAAAAGCGCTTATATAATTTATATATGTACACCGCTGTCCTTTTTGATGCTTTTTTCCCATTTAAGTTTTTGAACGGATACATCACACTTGGCTGTATGGCTTATGAGGTTCTTGCTTATTCTATATTAAGTTAATAAAAAAAAACGATTGTCAAATGTCAAACGGTGGTAGGCGCATTTTTTTTTTGACAATTAAGACGCTTTTAACGTTACCTCATTTGTCAAATTATCACAAGTAGCTTAGAAGTTATAAGGGAACAGAGGAACATACATACATACCGGTCAAAATCATATATATTTTCGTTTTTTGCTTCGCCGTAATCGGGTAAAAAAGAAGAGACACGAAAATTGCTCTAAATACTTATAACACTCACAGCTTATAAAGTTATGAATCATGATCGGTTTAGTAGATAAGAGGTGAAGGCGTACAAACAAACGGTCTTTCGCATTTATTATAATTACTAGCGGGCGTCCGCGACTTCGTACGCGTGGCGTTAGTTATTTGCACATATTCCGGGATTTAATGTACCTACCTAAAACGTTAATTCGGCATGAAAGATATCCCCATACCAAATTTCAACTAAATCTCTTCACTATTATGATTTTTGTGGTTCCCACGGGAACCACTAATTTTTCCGAGATAAAAAGTATCCTACATGTTAATCCAGATCATATTCTATATGTGTACAAAATTTCATCCAAATCCGTTAAGCCGTTTATGCGTGATTGAGTCACAAACATCCAAACATCTTCACAAACTTTCGCATTTGTAATATTATAGGATATGTGAGGTTTTGTTAAAAAAAATTGGATACCAAATGAAAGGGCTTAATAAGCACTTTTCAAATATACAGAGTGGCAGGGACATCGACGCGCAAACTGTAACCGTAAATTCAGCACACGATTGTAGATCCTCTAGCGAAGAAATTTTTCGTCGGTTATCAAAAAAAAAAATCATTAGTTTCACAGAAAAGTGCAATACCTACGCGGTCAAAATGTATGGAAAATCAACTTTTTTTTTAATAACCGACAAAAACTTTCAACGCAGGGGGCTTCAGAACCCGGGTCGGCGGCGCGTCCCGGGTCGGCGGCGCGTCGTGTTCCACGCGCGCCTCAAAGAGCTGTCAGCAAACTGACGGGGCCCGCCATAGGGTCAAATGCCTGCTGGAGCCGCGGGACTGTCTGAACAGGACACCGTGGCCCCAAAACTTAAAGGGCATCCGAAGGAACACGGGTGGATTTTAGTCAGTAAAAGTCTGACAGTCCCTTCCGCCCCACCCTGGGCGGAAGGACTCAATGGATGATCTTACCACCCCAAAAAAAAATTCAGAATCATGTACTTACTGAATCCATGGTAACAGGATGTGCGTCAATGTCCCTGCCACGCTGTATATAATATACATTGTTAGCTTTTGCCTTTGCTTGCATTCACCCGATTTACAACCCCAAAAGTATGTTCATTATTATTATTATGTTCCCTCATAACTTCTAAACTACTTATGATAATTTGATAAATGAAATACCTATCGTTAGAAGCGTCTAAATTGTCTTATGGTTTTAGGATATGTGAAGTCACATTTAACTGATATTTGAGTGCAGAAACTACTTTTTTTAGTTCTTATGTTGTAGAAGAGTTATGTTGTATTGTAGAGCAGTGGTGGCCAAGTGGTAACGGCCGCGACTTACGAGTTGTAGGTCGTAGGTTCGAACCCAGACAGGCGCTTTACTTTGTGTAAATTATTTCATCACCACTGCTCACAAAACGGTGAAGGAAAACATCGTGAGGAAACCGGCATGTCCTAGAACCAAAAATTCGAAGACATGTGACATCTACCAACCCGCACTGGGCCCGCGTGGTGGATTACGGCCCACTCCCTCTCACTGAGAGGAGGCTTATGTCCCAGCAGTGGGAACATTATAGGCTGATGATGATGATGATGATGATGATGATGTTGTAGAAGATTATGCCTGCGTGTGAACCCGGTGTTTTGACTTACCTACCGTAGTTTCTGTACTCAAATTTCAGTTGACCTTAAAGAGTATTTTGATCACAGTATGAAATAGGATCATTTGGCAATAAATCATATTTAGGGTTGATTTATCGTTTTTCTGTTCAAAATGTATGGGAAAATTTTTGGCGATTGCTGTCATTTCTATTACTCATACCTTAAATAGTCCCATAGAGTATAATTATGATCCCCACATGAAATAGGATCGATTGGCATTTTTTTTTTATTTTAGATTTTTTTTTTTGCTGACTGTAAACTTTTTCCGAAATCTGTGAATGCAGTTCAGAATATCTTAAAAAGTTATGGATGGTCTCATAGGAACAATTTCCTGTATTATAGTATGAATGAACTATGTTACCTATCAAAGCAAAATTATTTAATTAAATGCTGTTGTATTCGGTATGTTTGTAGTATTTGCCGAATACAACTTTGATTTGTACAAATGAGTGTATATGCACACACTTAATTTGTATTCGGCAAATACTAAAACATATTGCATATAATGACATAATTTTGCTTTCTTTCATAGTGAACAAATTGCCGTTAGTTGTCGGAACACGCTAAAATATATAATGTAGAAGCTAAAACCCATGGAAACCACGTTATGTGCCTACAATAGCGAGTCATGTCACGGGCTAATGTTTAGTAACCTTAAACAAAAGTTCTTTGTAAATTTTATTGACAAGCTTGTGTAAAATGTACATACTTATTTCTAATCTCATAATTTGTTTCAAGTAAAATCAATCTTCCAGTTTGTTAGTTTTTACGAACAACTTTAGTATTTGTAGATTAGCAAGCGTCACCTGTCGGGAAGAACTGACTTCGAAACTCATTCTGTTGTTTAAATAAAAGTTCTTTGTTGATTTTATTTACAAGCTTGCATAAAATTAGCATATTTCTAATGTAAATTATATGAAATGTATCTCATAATTTGTGTCAAGTAAAATCAATTTCCTAATTTATTAGATTTTACGAACAACTCTAGTAGAGTAGCAAGCCACACCTATCGGATATCTGGAGAACTGTGTTGCTAAATTCGTACTGTTGTTTAAACAAAACTTCTTTGTTGATTTTATTGACAAGCTTCTGTAAAATGTAAATGTCAATTATATTAAAAATGTCTCACAATTTGTGTCAAGTAAAATCAATTTCCTAATTTGTTAGATTTTACGAACAACTTTAGTAGAGTAGCAAGCGACACCTATCGGATATCTGGAAAACTGTGTTGCGAAACTCGTACTGTTGTTTAAACAAAACTTCTTTGTTGATTTTATTTACAAGCTTGCGTAAAATTAACATATTTCTAATGTCAATTATATGAAATGTATCTCATAATTTGTGTCAAGTAAAATCAATTTCCTAATTTGTTAGATTTTACGAATAACTTTAGTAGAGTAGCAAGCGACACCTATCGGATATCTGGAAAACTGTGTTGCGAAACTCGTACTGTTGTTTAAACAAAACTTCTTTGTTGATTTTATTTACAAGCTTGCGTAAAATTAACATATTTCTAATGTCAATTATATGAAATGTATCTCATAATTTGTGTCAAGTAAAATCAATTTCCTAATTTGTTAGATTTTACGAACAACTTTAGTAGAGTAGCAAGCGACACCTATCGGATATCTGGAAAACCGTGCTGCGAAACTCGTACTGTTGTTTAAACAAAACTTCTTTGTTGATTTTATTTACAAGCTTGCGTAAAATTAACATATTTCTAATGTCAATTATATTAAATGTATCTCATAATTTGTGTCAAGTAAAATCAATCTTCCAATTTGTTAGTTTTTACGAACAACTTTAGTAGATTAGCAAGCGTCACCTGTCGGACATTTGGAAAACTGTTTTGCTAAACTCGCGCTGTTGTTTAAACAAAAGTTCTTTTTTAAATTTATTTACAAGCTTGCGTAAAATTAACATATTTCTAATGTCAATTATATGAAATGTATCTCATAATTTGTGTCAAGTAAAATCAATTTCCTAATTTGTTAGATTTTACGATCAACTTTAGTAGAGTAGCAAGCGACACCTATCGGATATCTGGAGAACTGTGTTGCGAAACTCGTACTGTTATTTAAACAAAACTTCTTTGTTGATTTTATTGACAAGCTTGTGTAAAATGTACATATTTCTAGTGTTAATTATACTAAACGTATCTCATGATTTGTGTCAAGTAAAATCAACTTTCTTATTTGTTAGTGTTACAAACAAATTTAGTAGCGTCACCTGTTGGAAATTTAGAGAACTCGTACGAAAGTCTTTTACAAACTTTCTTTAGTGTATTCAAATATTTGTTCGATAAATTTTACTATACTTAAAATAGTTTTAGTCAATCTGTTTTGTTATGTAAAATCAACAAAGTGGATTTTGTTAAATTCACTCTTGTTATAGTAAAATTAACTATGAAAAGGGTTGACTATGGCAGTTCATTACTCAACCTACGCTACTTTAGTAAATTCAACAATTCTTTTTTTTCAGTGTAGTAAACTGATGAAATATATCAGCAGGCCAATTCCTGTGTTTAAAAACTACTAACTATTTATTTATTATAATTTTAATACAGTAAGTGTATTAAATTAATATTATAAATTATATAATTTATATAATTCAGTAGTAAAGAGTAGAGGAGGAGGAGTTATTATATAATTTATTCTATTTTGAACGTCAATTTTGTTTTTAGACATTTGTCTCCAAACAATTGTCTGTTTGGAGACAAATGTCTAAAAACAAAATTAAACCTTTTTCGTTATTTTCAGGGTATTGGGGGTGTATGTCCTCCATGGGACTGGGAGAATTAATAGAAGCAAGTGAGCGCATGAACAGCCAGACTTATCTGCAAATTTTGCAAGATGTTATGGTGCCAACAGTGCGTGTTGCTTACCCAGAAGGACAGATCTATTTTGTTCAAGATAACAGCTGTTCGGTCAACTCTACACAGACTAACATAACTATCATCTATTGGCCATCGAAAATTTCGGATTTAAATCCAATAGAAAATATGTGGGGTCAAATGGTTTTAAACTGGGATTCAAGCGAAATGAAGTCCAAGATTAACTTGCAATATGAAGTTTTGAGGAGTTGGAAGTTGATGCGAGGTAGTAATGCAGGTTGGACGATGGTTACTCAAATGAGAAGCAGACTCCAACAAATAATAGAAAGCGAAAGTCATCCTCTTCGCTACTAAAAATATGTTTCATTACTTCACATTTCGTAATCACGGTTAAATATTGTTACGAGCTTGGGGTTCGTTACAATAAAAACTGCCGATTTAATAACCAAAAAAATGACAATTTACTCACCAACACTAATTACAATTCAAACACTAATTAGAAACACAATGTCACTTACTGATCACTCTTAGTCGCACTCGAATATCGCTTTCGATGTTATCGCATGTATAGCTTATTCAAAACTATGTGTCTCGCGGCTCGCGTCCGCCTTATATAGTCCCACAGAGCCATTCGATAAACATCTAGTATGTTCGAGTACATAGCGGTCCCGACCGACTCGACGTCGATAGTTCTCGGAATTACTAGTACCTACAGGAAGGGTCAATGTCCTAGTACCAAGGCCAAGGCACTAGTTCTGCTACCCGATACAAGATGGCGCTAGTGGTAACTAATGGCGATACATGGCGATGTATCAAGCATTATTTTTGGCGCGCAACACTGCCCCCTCCTAAGACATGCTCGTCCCGAGCATTATTGGCTCCATAATAACGCGCCAGTCGATCCACATGGACGATCTTAGGAGTACCTCTTGCACCTTTCTGTATCCGGTAGGTTACATCATTGATCTTTGTCACAATCCGGTACGGTCCGTCCCATTTAGCTTGAAGCTTAGGAGATTTTCCTTTGCTGCGGACTGGATTGTGCAACCACACTAGTGAACCTTCGTCGAACCCTTTATTATTCATTTTGCGGTCATAACGGGTTTTCATCCTTTCAGACATTTGCTGGCCCGATTGTCGGACGTGCTCATAAATGTCATTCATCTTGTTCCGCAAATCATTTGCATAATCAGTTACACTGCGTGGGGCATCAGGTGGTATTCCGGTGATCAGGTCTGCAGGCAGCCGTAGTTCTCTTCCGAAGTTTGCGAAAGCTGGCGTCACCGATGTACTTTCGTGGACAGCGCTTCGATATGACAACAAAAACGGTTGTATGTGCTTGTCCCAATCTCGTTGCCGATTTTCCACAACTTTTGCTAGGTACCTCTCCAGTGTCTGGTTAAATCGTTCCACCATTCCATCCGATTGTGGGTGGTAAGAAGTCGTTCTTGTTTTATGAGTACCCATAACTCGACAAGTTTCCTGGAATATTTGTGACTCAAAATTCCTTCCTTGATCACTGTGAATCTCCAAAGGTACCCCAAAACGACAGAAGACTTCATGAACTAATTTATCCGCAACTGTCGAAGCTTCTTGATTTGGAATTGCGAAGACTTCCGGCCACTTCGTGAAGTAATCCATCACAACCATGAAATACTTGTTACCACTTTCACTCTCCGGAAACGGCCCCGCAACGTCAAGAGCTATCCTCTCCCATGGTGCACCAACATTATACAATTTTAATGCACCTCTACTTCGAGTCTGAGGTCCCTTTACAGCCGCACAACTTGTACATTTGCGACACCAATCCTCGACATCGTCCCGACAGTGGACCCAGTAAAACCGTTCTCGTATCTTCAGTAGAGTCCGTTTTACACCCAGGTGACCTCCTGAACAACCATTATGGTACAGCTGTAGAACATCCGGTACTTGAGCTTTAGGGACAACCATTTGCAAATGACAGCTGTCTCCCCGAGCATTTTCCCATTTACGGCACAGGACTCCATCCTGAACCACCAAGCTGTCCCATTGGGCCCAATAGCTTTTTGTGACCGTACTCATCGCTGAGACGTCACTCCACCTGGGCTTAGGAGCACTGGCCTTCATCCACTCCAGAATCGGCTTGATGTCTGAATCTTCCTGCTGTGCACGTTGTAGGCTTTCCTTCCACTCGTTGTTGAGGTCTGTCTTAAGCATCCTTACAGGTACCACTTCCTTACTCTCCTGCCTAGTACAGTGCTTGCAGTCTTCAGGACAAGGTCTTCTTGACAATGCATCTGCGTTACCATGAGATTTTCCGCTGCGATGTTCGACCACGAAGTCGTATTCCTGCAGTAGTTCAATCCATCTCGCAACTTGTCCTTCTGGGTTTTTGAACTGCAATAGCCATTTCAGTGCAGCATGGTCCGTTCGTAAGTGGAATTTCCGACCCAGAAGATATTTGCTAAAATACTGCAATGACTTTACCACAGCAAGCAGTTCCCGTCTCGTAACACAATAGTTCCTTTCCGGCTTTGACAATGACTTGCTGAAGTACGCTATCACAACTTCTTGATCACCATTCCGTTGGGACAACACACCGCCAAGTCCTATGTCACTTGCGTCTGTGTCAACTATAAATTCCTTGCCCGCATCAGGGTACCCCAAAATAGGTGTTTTGCACAGACGGTCCTTTAGCTCCTGGAATGCGATGTCGCAACTATTATCCCAGCAGAAATGTCGCTTCTCCTCGGTGAGCTTATGCAGGGGTTTGGCTATATCTGCAAAGTTCTTGACAAATCGGCGATAATAGGAGCACAAACCCAAAAATGCTCTGACCTGCGTCTTGTCTTTTGGAACTGGCCAATCCTTGACAGCTGCAATTTTCTCTGGATCCGTGCGGATACCTTCTTCAGACACGACATATCCCAAAAAGCTAACTTGTCGTTTGAATAGTGAACACTTCTTCGGGCTTAACTTGAGGTTGGCACTCTGGATCTTCATGAGCACGCGTTCCAGGTTTTGAAGATGTTCTTCAAACGTGCGGCCTACGATGATGATGTCATCCAAGTAGACCAGGCAGGCATCGCCAATTAGCCCGGTGAGTACAAGTTCCATCAACCTTTCAAACGTTGCCGGAGCATTGCACAATCCAAACGGCATAACCTTAAATTGCCACAGACCCTTTCCTGTTGAGAATGCAGTTTTCTCTTTGTCCTTGGGATCAATTTCAACTTGCCAGTAGCCACTTTTCAGGTCCAGTGTGCTAAACCACTTTACGCCAGTAAGCATGTCCAGCGTGTCATCGATTCTTGGCAAAGGATAGCTGTCCTTCTTCGTAACGTCGTTCAGACGACGATAGTCAACACAAAACCGCATGCTGCCGTCCTTCTTTCTTACCAGCACTACAGGTGAACACCACGGACTAGATGAAGGTTCAATCACACCATCCTTCACCATTCCCTCAATCATGGTTTCCACTTCCTTCTCACGTGCTACCGGCATTCTCCTTGGCCGCTGACGGATAGGCAATTCTTCTCCTGTGTTGATTTTGTGTTGAACTAAGCCAGTCCTCCCGATGTCAGCATCGTTTGACGAGAAAACATTGGCGTACCTGAGTAACATCTTCTTCGCTTTGACCATTTCATTTTGGGACAGAGCGCTGCGGCAGTCTTCTAAAAGGTTGGTCACTCTCGTTTGTGCATCCTTGCTGAGGGTCCCAGTCGATAGATATTGGCATCGACGCAACCAATCCACTTCCTCACAAGTACCAAGTAGTGTGCCTTTTTCTATAATCTGTTCCTGATCACAAAGGTTCAGCACACGTACCCCTGAAATGTCGGTGGCTCTGACCAAAGTTCGTGCCACTTTCCATGGAAGGTCATTGTCTACCCTTTCCACGAGTACACAACGATAAGTTTGTCCAGGATTACGAGGAAGACTAACCGGAACAATCGTTTCCGATCTCGGCGGAAGAACAATTTTCTTAAGGCTGTATACATTTCCTGGTAACGCCCCTTCCACGAAAACTTCCTCTTGTCCACATTTCAATACACCTTGCTTAACGTCGATCTCGCAACAATTCTTCCTCATAAAGTCAAGGCCCAGGATGCAATCGTCCATTATATCAGCCACAATGACATTATGCAGGTAGATTCTGTTGCCTAGCTTCAACTCCATCTTCTTCTGTCCACGGACGGGTATGCGCTGACCGGTGGCTGTTACCAAATTAACGTGTTCTCGGTTGTGTGCGGAGTCCCCAAGGAACCGACTTATAAGTTGGGAACTGACGACCGTACGAGAGGCTCCAGTATCTATGGTCAGCTTACACGGCGTTCCGTTGACCTCGCCCTTGATGATTAGGCTATTCCCATCATGGGTTTGTGTGATCGAAATCCTTGGGGCTCCTTGAACATCAGCCAGCACCCGCCCCGCAGTCCTGGCTATTACTCGTTTCCCTGCTGCTGGTGTTGGGCGGTGCTGTTAACCGCACTGCCCTCTGGAGATCGGCCGTCTTCTCTTTCTGCAGTTCGCTTAGGGCAACTGGATCGAAGGTGGCCCCTTTCCCCACAGCCGTAGCACCTAGGGCTGTATCCTTTGTTGCGGTCGCGAACTGTAGCCGCTGCAACCTCCCTGACGCGATGGGAACGATGATCCTGCCGCACCGCTTCCACCTCTAATGCATGGGCCAAGGCGTCCTTAAGCGTCCCGTGGTGACCGAGCCTCACAGCAGCTCTAACTTCAAGGTCGCGGATGCCGTCGATGAATGCCTGCACCAGGTTCCCATCAATAAGCGCAGGTACGGACTGGTAAGCTTTGCGAACCAGCTTCTCCACTTCCAGGGCCCACTGCTGCAGGTTTTCATTGCTGCGTTGCACGCGATCCTTGAGCTGCGCACGAAAGACGTGTTCCAGGTGAGCGTCGCCATACCGAGCCTCCAATGCCTCAAGGAGCTGCTCGTAAGTCACTTCCTTACCGAGAGCTTCCAGAACAGTTAAGGCCTGGTCGCGCAAGCCCAGGGTGAGGGCAGTCATGGTCTGACTTTTATTCCACCCGTTCGCCTTCATGACAGCCTCAAACTGGATTTTGTAGGCCGACCAGGAAGAAGTTCCGTCAAACGGTGGCACTTTGAATCCACGTAGCGAAGGTGTTGTAGCTACGGGGGCTGCGATTCCATCACCAAGTTTAAGGTTATCCAGCGTTTTGTGCACGTCAGCCATCACGTTGTCAACCCGACTATTCACTTGGTCGATTCGGGTTTCAGCTTCCGACAGACGGTTGTCATGTTGGGCAACCTTCTCCTTCACCTCCTTCATGTCTTTCCCCAAGGTTGCGTGAAGGTCCTTTATGAGGAGCATCTGCTCTTCCTGGCGGCGCAACTGCTCCTCCTTATCCCGCTGGAGTTGTTCCTCCAACCGACGAGCCTGTTCCTCCTGTCGGCGAGCCTGTTCCTCCTGTCGGCGGGCCTGTTCCTCCTGTCGGCGGGCCTGTTCCTCCTGTCGACGAGCCTGTTCCTCCCTGTCACGCAGCAGCTGTTCTTCCAACCGACGGGCCTGTTCCTCCTTGTCCCGCTGGAGCTGTTCCTCCAACCGACGAGCCTGTTCCTCCTGTCGGCGAGCTTGTTCCTCCTGTCGGCGAGCCTGCTCCTGCAGCATCATCATCAGAGCAGCAAAATCTGGTGCTGATGATGCTGGAGCAGCTGTGGACGGGCCGGCCTCCGTGGTCGGTATCTGGCCTTCCGACCTCTGTGGTGTTGCTCCACCGAATCGCCTCTGGTCCGTCTCTTGCTGACGTTGACTCCGGGTACGGATACCCTCAATGTCGTCTTTGGGTAAAATCGGCATGGTTTTTAAATCCCACTTCTGACACCAATTGTTACGAGCTTGGGGTTCGTTACAATAAAAACTGCCGATTTAATAACCAAAAAAATGACAATTTACTCACCAACACTAATTACAATTCAAACACTAATTAGAAACACAATGTCACTTACTGATCACTCTTAGTCGCACTCGAATATCGCTTTCGATGTTATCGCATGTATAGCTTATTCAAAACTATGTGTCTCGCGGCTCGCGTCCGCCTTATATAGTCCCACAGAGCCATTCGATAAACATCTAGTATGTTCGAGTACATAGCGGTCCCGACCGACTCGACGTCGATAGTTCTCGGAATTACTAGTACCTACAGGAAGGGTCAATGTCCTAGTACCAAGGCCAAGGTACTAGTTCTGCTACCCGATACAAGATGGCGCTAGTGGTAACTAATGGCGATACATGGCGATGTATCAAGCATTATTTTTGGCGCGCAACAATATTATTATATTTAATAGAACAGTAAAATTGTATCTGTAGTGAAAACATTTTTTTAACAAAATATCAACAATAATAATAACAAAACAACACACAAATAATAACAAATCATAATAATAATATCTCACAATTGTATGCGGTTATGTTAATTAATTATGACAACAAAATAAACTACGAAGACATTTAACTCATTTAATTTTCATCCCACTATTTTACTTGGTATAGCAAAATATTCTAAGTAGATATCATGAGCTAATAAGAGATGTTATTTGATTATTATCTATTGATAACATGTTTATTCACTAATTATGTTCATGATTATAATCCTGCCAAACTAACTTCTAGGTCCTACACAAGTTGCAAACGCTAAAAAACTTGAAGTTTCATTAAAATCGGTTTATTCATTTAGAAAAACAAGGGCTTGAAAGTTTGTATGAAATGCCGTACGTCGTAAAAGCTTTTAAGTTACCTACCGATAAATTATCATACCAACACAACGGGGCTTTATTTTCACAACCAGCAACCCACATAGTATTTTTTTGTACCATATCATGGTGGGCATTCTTTTAAGTTGCTTGGTCATATTTATAACCCATCAACCGACTGCTTAAAGCAAGTTTAGTTGAACTTCCGACCAATTCATCCTATTTGTTTTATTATTTCACGAGATAATTAGTTTAGAGCAGCTTTAGGTATTTGTATGGCATCTAATGAAGCGGGATGAAACTTAAGGGAGAATTCATTTAATGTTTATGCATGGAGACTAAAAAAAGATGGATGAATTGTGAACGGAGCATTACAGGAAAGAGAGGGACTGATAACGTGACAATGGATAGGGACGACACGGTTGGCGCAGTGGCTGAGCGATCGACTGCTGCGCTGCGTGTCGTGGGTTCGATTCCCGCACGGAACAAATATTTGTATTGCCTACAGGTAGTTGTTCCGGGTCTGGCTGTTTGTGTATGTGAATTTAAATGTTTGTAAACGCACCCACGATACAGGAGTAATTCCTAGTGTGGGGCATTTTGATTTAAAAAAAAAAAAAAAAAAAAATAATGGAAGAAGAAAACAGTAAGATGAAGACAAGGAGAGGAATAATAAAAAACTAAAAATAGTTGCATAATAATTTTACTCCCAAATAAAGAAAACCGTAAATGTGAATTATTTGTAATGTTTATTACACTTTCTTAGAAATTAAAGCATTGACCTGGGTACATATTATATTACCTTCTTTTGCCAAAGTATTCACTTTGAACAAATAATTGCCATAGAAGAAAGAACCTCCAAAGAATTGATATGTAATCTCATTGTAGTTAATTTCGAAGTTGTAGTCACCCTGGAAAGTATATCAGTTATTGATTCCATCATTAAATGTTTCCAGAGGCAAACAACTGGGAAAATATTACTTTACCTTTTATCAGTACTTAGGTCACAATGCTGCTAAAAGCAATTTAACATTCTAAGGGCTACGTGAATAGAACGTCTAAATCACGTAAAAGAGCTGACAGTGTCAACATTGTGTATTTTTCCAATTTCACGTCTAGTTTAGGCTATTTTAATTTTAAATTTTATCTCAAAAGGGACACGTCTGCAAAGTTAGAAGGTTCCCGCGCTTTTTTCTGCGTTAACTCATCATCGTTGTTATGGAATATTGACACTTCCACCTCTTGAACGCAGTTTCATCACTCATCAATGTCATTCGCCGAAAGACGTGTGATTGCTGGATTTAGGCCATCTTCAAGCATTGACACAACATCCTTTACATATTTAGCCCTTTTCGGCCCCATCAGCCATTCTTTCGGCGAGCAATGGGGGGCAGGACACACTGCTCGCTGAACGAAGGGCTAACTGCCACTTTTATAATAATATTATGCAATAACCTGTCCCATTGCAAGACAAAGACCTCTCATCGTAGAATAGAAAAGTACCGAGCTGGGTCTCCCGAGTGAATAAAATTCTTGATGCTTAGAAAGCGATTACCAAACCTCCGGACCAATGCCCCCGATAGGAAAAAAGACGCATCTAACAGTTTTTCCAGATTTGAGTTATGTATATTGCCGAAATCAGAAAAAAAACGCGCATCTGCCTGTATTTTTTATATTTCTCTAACTTCCTCCAGTGCGGTTTTAGCACAACAAAATAGGGCGCTTCTGTTCATTTTTTACACCCGATTGAAGATGAAAAGACGAATTTATGTGAAACTTAATTAAAAAGTCGCATTTATGTAGATAATGTCATTATACTTTATAGTTTTTTTTTTAGTTCAGTAATATAAAAGGCGCATATTTGTCCCTATTTCTAAAAGGAAGTTAATAAGACGCAAATAGGTATTTGCGACTAACGCGCTAAAAAAAAACACTGGCACTCCGGTAGTGCCGACAGAAGTGAAAACTTGAACAATTACGAGTGTATTTTGTGAATCGTCTTATAAACAAAACACGCGTGTTAAGGTGTGTTCCTTATTTTATAGGGTTTTTTGCAAATCAGGTATGATGACCAAAGTGACTGGTTTATTCTTCTCGTGAAAGGAATTTATTCAGATTTACAAATAAGCACACAGGATAGACGGTGTTGGTCGCGGCAGTGGTAAGAGAAGCAAGCCGCTCGCATGGAGCTCGTCGTCAGTTATATATCCGTGGTTCAGCGCCATCTCGTCGTTGTTGGATGAACTACGTAGTTAGTACGCGAGGCCCTCGTAGTTCTTCCCGATGTGCATAGATGGCGCTGTCCTCAACAACGCGCGTCTTACGTTTTACGTCTTACGTTTTACGTCTTACGAATTTTCGATCAGGGTCACGTGACCTGACGCGAGTTTAGAAGTTTTTACCCATTCCAAAAAAAGTACACAGCGCCGCTAAAGAAGTTTTCACTTCAAAAAAACTGTTTTTACATTAAGAAAAAAAGACCACATCTGACCACTTGCGCCCTATTTACTTCGTGAAATTGTTTTAGCATAGGCGCATTTGCCATAATCGTCTTAATTACTTTACGTTGAATAAAAAATTGTGTTTTATTTACAAATAATAAATTAGGCTATGACTTATATGATAACCACGAACCTACTGTACTATTTCTGATATACTACCTTAGATAAAAGGATTATTAAATATTTTATAAACATTTTACCTAAGCCAAGGGCTATCTACATACTTTCTAATTCTTAAGAAAAAAGGCGGAAATACCTATATGCGCCCATTTATGTTAAAATCATTTATTAGATAGATAAACTAAATACTTAGAAAAAAAGTACAGCCAAAAGCGTTTGAAATTTAAAGGACGCATCTAGCCGTTTACGTCTATTCAATTAAGTATGTAATATTTTCCTTAATTTTTTATGCTAAGATGAAACTGTTTTTTCATTATTTTTATTATAATAATTTAATAAATTCATATTATTATTAAACCAGGTTAAAGCCTATTATTAGAGGGTATTATTTTCAACTTTAAGTATGACGGCGCTTCCGTTTAAGTTAGTGTTAGTTAGATGGCATAGATGGCGTTACTAGCTTAGAGTGCCTGTTCCGGGCACTCTGACGCAACACCGAGCGCTAGTGGGTACAAGTCGAGCACTGAGACGGTCAGTTGGAATTAAGCCTCGGTCGACTTCACAAGTGCGCGCTACGCGTTCGGTGGAGTGTCTGAATAATTGTGTAAATTGTTATAGTTCGATTTAATGTTCAAGTGGTAATTATTACTTAGATTAAACTGAAGTGTCGAAGTAAAGTGATTTGATTTGTAACGAGTGTCTACTTTCTTCGCTCGACGATCCACGCCTACTTGCGAATCGAAACTCAAAACTATGGAGCCAATTAATATCGCTGATGAGGCCCTAGAGCCTTTAAGTATGTAAAATATTAATTTACTCGAAGACAGCATACGATTTCCCGTTTTATTCATTAAAACATTTATTTCTCCGTTTTTACTTTTTGTTAGATACGTCTTTTTAACTATCGGATTTACTTATTACAATCTAGTATTCAAACATGCATACAAACCAGAGGAATTACACAGTTGTGCATAATATGTCAACATTGTTGCAGCAACCCAGCGAGCACAAAATGCTGACATGGCTTGTTCGCTTTGTAATTCCATAGTAAATTTTTTTTATTTCCTTTTACATTCCACACGGTGATTTTGATCTGTGGACGAAAAAAATATTATTATAAAATACTTTTACTTTTGTTTACCATTTTATAATACTTTTACTTTTCTTTACCATTTAACTTGTATTATTATTTAGGTAAGGTGATCATATCTGGGGACACGGTAGTTGGGGGTACTACCGTGCCCCCAACTACCAAGACGAGCCAAGTGAAGCGCAAGGGCACTACCTACCTTTACCCGAAGTGTTTCGTCGTTTTTTTGAACCCTCATAGAGTTGGTTTGCGATGTACCAGATAGTTTATATTCGCAGGATATGATGTCAATAATAGACTAATTAAATTTACACAGTCTCAATTGAACAGCTCTAATACTTTAGATTTTATTGATATCTAAAGTACAACGATTTTGTCACTGACACACTGATGTTAAGATAAGTTTGGCTACTTCCTGAAGTGCTAGAAAGCTGAAATTTGGTATGTAATCTAAGTTTAGTATACAACCAACAAAAAATTCATAAACTTATAACTTTCGCCCTCCATCCCCTAAAATGGGGGGCTGGAAGTTTGTATGAGACTTCAAAATGTTAGGGTGCTTCCTGAAGTGCTAGAAAGCCGAAATTTGGTGTGTAAACAAAGTTCAGTATATAAAAAAACACTACCGTGCCCACAAATAAACTTATAACTTTCGCTCCTATCCCCTAAAATTGGGGGGGGGGGAGTTTGAATGAGACTTTCACCAATTTTATGAATTAGGACATGAAAGTTTATACGGGACTTTAGACAGTAACTAAAAAATCTATTAATAGGTACTTACAAGAACCTGAGCGAAATATCACCCTGATTTATCGCTTATGGTAATCAGTAAACCATCTAAGAAAAAAGGCAAAGACAGAGAATGGGCTATGAAAACCGGCACTGCTGATGTGCAAGAAATACAACTCAAAAAAAGAAGAAAAAAATAACACGCAGGGTCGCTGGCTATTTTAAGCAACGTTCTTTTGCTTAAAGTCAAGTTGGTACTTAGATAAGGATATTGTATATCAATTCCTGCAAATATAAAAAAAAATATTTTTCCCTTACCTCTTCTACTTTAGTAGGTATAAGAAATGAAACATTGTAAGTAACAACAGTTTCGTGTTGATCACTGTTTAGTGTGGCAGATGATATCGTTACATTTTTTGAGCGTGGACCTGAGCATTGTTTGTAGTCGGTATATTTGATGTTGTAGGGACCCTAGATAAAAAATAAAAATAATTCTTTTAAAGATTTTTAGTATCTCGTCAAGGGGATGAATGAAAAGTATGAACTATGAAGACGATGAACAAGGAGATAATTTAGATTGACATTCAATAAAGAAAACATATTCACAAAAACATCTGAACGGAACTAGAGACACTTTGTCGTCTTCTTTCGAAAGTAAAATTACTGACGACTGAAAGAAAGAAATCGGTGTTTAACTATTCATCTGCTATATATAATACGATTTCCTTTTTTTTTTACTTTTTCTGTAATGCCAATAAATTCCTTTTTCTTTCTTTTTAATAAATTATTAAAAACAAAAGAAGAGTCTCGTACTAATGTCTAGATTACTCACGTAGTTGTTCGCATTTTTTGTCTTGGAAAGCTCCAAAGAAGTAGCACGCGATATAAAAATTAAAATCAGAATTCTTAAAACCAACATAATGCACCAGCTTATGGGATACATGCTGTGTTAAATATGAATTTAATATTACCATAATTTGTAACTTAATATTTTTATAATAGTTATTTAATATACATTTTTGATCCGTCCGCAATTACAGATTCAATTTACTTACTCGCTTGCGAATTTAATTTACATGAATTACTTAAGGCTCGTGCAAACAGGCGCGTCATGCGACGCGAATCACGCGCGACATAATGGCACCGCTCGTTGCGCGACTTGCGGTGCCTTTGTGTCGCGCGCGATTTTATCGCGTGTCGCGCCTGTTTGAAAGAGCCTTTATGGATACTGGTAAATTTAACGTTACCGGAGATGAGTCCTTTTACAGAGGTGTTTCTTTTTAACGTGGAGAATTGATGGATGAATGGCAAACTTATGCTTGATACGCATAGTAAACTGTTGAGATATAACAGCAGGCCAATTCCTGTGTTTAAAAACATTCAAAATCTAGTCGCAATTTCATCTCAGCGACAGTCAATGTCAAAAACTTGTCAAAAATATAGGGCGATTATAGGTATTTTAGACAGATTGAGACAGATCATACTGTGAACGTTCTTCATATTACGAGAATTGCTTCTCTCTTGTCAATGTCATATTTATGTAGATGATTTTTGAATATTGTTAATGAACTTCTTTCTATAATTTTTAACAGTTTAATGTATTAGAAAATTTGGTTGAATCAAAAGGTTTGTTTAGGTATTAGGTACCCAATGGAATAGCACTGAAGGCAAGAGAGAGTTTGAGAGTTCCATTTGAGAGTTTAGAGAAAAGTCATATTTAGTGACTAATTGTGGGAACATTAAAAAACACAAAAATTAGGTTTCCTAGAATCCTAGGCTTTATGGGGCACTTTTTTTTGCAAATGGGTCCCACTATCACGTCCTGGTGTCCTAAAAAGGCCACTTTGGCGGAATCGTA
Organism: Luperina testacea; assembly: GCA_927399505.1. Lineage (NCBI taxonomy): Eukaryota > Metazoa > Arthropoda > Insecta > Lepidoptera > Noctuidae > Luperina > Luperina testacea. The sequence goes on along the minus strand of OV656768.1, from coordinate 5,201,014 downwards.
AATGCATAATGTTATGAATCAAAATATGGCGAAAACAGTCCGTGTTTTTCTTTTTTTCCCTGCACTACGTAGGTATAATGAAAGAGACAGGGATTGGATTTGGATTGAATTGATTAGTAGACACAGATAAAAAAAATAACTGAAAAATCCTTCATCAATGGGATTTGATTCGATTAACTTAACAGTTAACTATCCTAATATGTACGATTCATAATGTTATCCTTTTATGATTCTGCCAAAGTGGCATTTTTAGGCCCCCTGGAAGGAATATGTCAAATTACAAATCTGTATCATCCTGTCTGTTCTATGACACTTGGCAATACTGTAACTTCCCATGAGTTGCAACGACTGCAACGGTTGCAACGACGACCGTTGTGTGAAGACGGCTTAAAGTCCGAAACTTATCTAACATGGAATAGAATTGCGTTTTCGAGGTTTTCGGTTTTCGTCGAGTGAAATAGTTGTAAATGAAAACGAACGCGGAATGAGAAATGACGCGTCGGTTCCCGTTCCGCGTTCGTTTCCGTTGTACAACAATACGTGTTCGTTTTCGTGTGATAGAGTTAAACCATTGCATTGTCGACTGTATTTTCATAGGCGTAAAATAAAAAATCGCACTAAGTAATTCGAAAACTAGTTTGTGCAACGAAGACTTGCTACTAAAGCAAGCTACTACAATCTTATTTATTTATTATTCTGTAAAAAATCATTGCTTTATGATCATTAACCAGAAAGAAACAGCGAAAGCGTTTCTACGGAGAAACGACCATTCGCATTTCCTCTTAACATTCTCGGGTTTATAAGCACCGACGATTTAGTACAAAATTCAGTTCAGAGTCAGTTAGCTAGAGGTTCAGAGTTCGGTAGCCACGCAGTCAATTCTGATACCAAGTAAGGTCTAGTTCCTGCTTAGATAGCCTAGCAGTCTTCAGGAACTAGTCCGCTAGGGATGTATTATTATTATTGTAACGTATTGTGTCACCCTTTGTACAGTTTCTATATTTATGTTTGTAATTTATATGGTGTACATAATAAAGAGTATTCTATTCTATAGTGTTAAGAGTGTTTACGACGTACGGCATTTCATACAAAGTTTCAAGCCTCTCCTGTTTCGAAATGAAAGAACCGATTTTAATGAAACTTCATACGCTGCAGGATACAGCGTTCTAAAAAGTTAGTCAAGAACATTTTCTAAAAATAGTGTTACAGCCAAATTAGACCGATTTTAAATTTTCCATAGAAAAAGGCATTTCAAAATGTAATAAATTATCATACCAACACAACGGGGCTTTATTTTCACAACCAGCAACCCTACATAGTATTTTTTTTGTACCATATCAATGTGGGTTTTCTTTTCAGTTGCTTGGTCATATTGATAACCCATCAACCGACTGCTTGAAGCAAGTTTAGTTGAACTTCGGTGCAATTTATCCAATACGTTTTATTATTTCACGAGATAATTAGTTTAGAGCAGCTTTATGTATTTGTATTGCATCTAATGAAACGGGATGAAACTTAAGTGAGAATGCATTTAATGTTTATGCATGGAGACTAAAAAATGATGGATGAATTGTGTGAGCGGAGCATTACAGGAAAGAGAGTGACTGATAACGTGACAATGGATAGGGAATAATGGAAGAAGAAAACAGTAAGATGGAGACAAGGAGAGGAATAATAAAAAACTAAAAATAGTTGCATAATAATTTTACTCCCAAATAAAGAAAACCGTAAATGTGCATTATTTGTAATGTTTATTACACTTTCTTAGAAAATAAAGCATTGACCTGGGTACATATTATATTACCTTCTTTTGCCAAAGTATTCACTTTGAACAAATAATCGCCATAGAAGAAAGAACCTCCAAGGAGTTGATATGTAATCTCAGTGTAGTTAATTTCAAAGTTGTAGTCACCCTGGAAAGTACATATATCAGTTATTGATCCCATCATTATGTGTTTCCAGAGGCAAACAACTGGGAAAATATTACTTTACCTTTTATCAGTACTTAGGTCACAATGCTGCTAAAAGCAATTTAACATTCTAAGGGCTACCGTGAATAGAACGTCTAAACCACGTAAAAGAGCTGACAGTGTCAACATTGTTTGTGTATTTTTCCAATGTCACGTCTAGTTTAGGCTATTTTAATTTTAAATTTTATCTCAAAAGGGACACGTCTGCAAAGTTAGAAGGTTCCCGCGATTTTTTCTGCGTTAACTCATCATCGTTGTTATGGAATATTGACACTTCCACCTCTTGAACGCAGTTTCATCACTCATCAATGTCATTCGCCGAAAGACGTGTGATTGCTGGATTTAGGCCATCTTCAAGCATTGACACAACATCCTTTACATATTTAGCCCTTTTCGGCCCCATCAGCCATTCTTTCGGCGAGCAATGGGGGGCAGGACATACTGCTCGCTGAACGAAGGGCTAACTGCCACTTTTATAATAATATCATGCAGTAACCTGTCCCATTGCAAGACAAAGACCTCTCATCGTAGAACAGAAACGTACCGAGCTTGGTCTCCCGAGTGAATAAAATTCTTGATGCTTAGAAAGCGATTACTAAACCTCCGGACCAATGTAGGTAGTACAACCTAGTATTCAAACATGCATACAAACCAGAGGAATTACACAGTTGTGCATAATATGACAACATTGTTGCAGCAACCCACCGAGCACAAAATGCTGACATGGCTTGTTAACTTTGTAATTCCATAGTAATTTTTTTTTATCTCCTTTTACATTCCACACGGTGGTTTTGATCTGTGGACGAAAAAAATATTTTTATAAAATACTTTTACTTTTGTTTACCATTTTATAATACTTTTACTCTTCTTTACCATTTAACTTGTATTATTATTTAGGTAAGGTCATATCTGGGGGCACGGTAGTACCCCCGCCAAGACGAGCCAAGTGAAGCGCAAGGGCACTACCTACCTTTTCCCGAAGTGTTTCGTCGTTTTTTTGAACCCTCATAGAGTTGGATTCCCATGTATCAGATAGTTTATATTCTCAGGATATGATGTCAATAATAGACTAATTAAATGTACACAATCTCAATTGAACAACTTTAATACTTTAGATTTTATTGATATCTAAAGTACAACGATTTCGTCACTGACACACTGATGATCATTAAAATGTTTGGCTACTTCCTGAAGTGCTAGAAAGCTGAAATTTGGTATGTAATCTAAGTTTAGTATACAACCAACAAAATAAAAAAATAGGTAAAAAAACTTTTTAAGTTAAACGGTTTTATGTTAAACATACCTACATTGCAATGTTTAAGATAAATGTACTAAAAACCAAAAAATAATAAAATAGATACAGTCGTGGGAATTATAAACATATGCATAGACTAGACTAAAATAAAACCGTGGGGCACGTCACATTAAGTCGATAATTTGTAGACAATTGACGTGCCCCACGGTTTTATTTTAGTCTAGTCTATGCATATGTATGGGGGGGAGTTTGAATGAGACTTTCACCAATTTTATGAATTAGGACATGAAAGTTTATACGGGACTGTAGACAGTAACTAAAAAATCTATTAATAGGTACTTACAAGAACCTGAGCGAAATATCGCCCTGATTTATCGCTTATGGTAATCAGTAAACCATCAAATAAAAAAGGCAAAGACAGAGAATGGGCTATGAAAACCGGCACTGCTGATGTGCAAGAAATACAACTCAAAAAAACCGGCCAAGAGCGTGTCGGGCCACGCTCAGTGTAGGGTTCCGTAGTTCCCCGTCCGTCACAATAAGTGGAGTTTAAAAGTGGGTATCCATTATGTTCGCGCTCCTGCAACTGCTCCCGGTAGTGGGTACGTGCGCGAACACGGAGCGTGCAACATTACACGCTCCGCGGCAGGCGCTCCTACTCGTGACGGTTTTTAGCGCGAACACAAAAGGGAGTGCAGTGTGTCAAAGGGGAGCGCATATGCGCGCGACGTATCCATTGGAGCAGTTGCAGGAGCGCGGAGCGCTGCTGTAGCGCGAACATAGTGGTAACCCAACTTAAACGAGAACCGATTTTAATAAATCTTTTTTTGTTTTGTTTGAAAAAAGATACGTTCAGAATAATAAAATATGTAAACGAAGTTAAAAAAATGCTTGCATATACGATTATACTACAAACTTAGTCCAGAAATTATTTTGTACAACTTTTTGTCTTTTTTGTACAAAAACTGTTGCTTCCATCAAGTTCAAAATAATTTTCCTAGAAAGTCCTTATAAAGTTCTACTTTTCAGATTTTTTTCATATTTTCTAAACTTATGGTTCAAAAGTTAGAGACACATTGTTTTTTACTTTTGGAGCGATTATTTCCGAAATTATTGACATTATCAAAAAATGATTTTAGTAAACCCCTATTCATTTTTAAATACCTTTCCAACAATATATCACATGTTAGGGTTGAAAATTAAAAAAAAATCACTTCCCACTTTACATATAGGGGGGCTACCCTAATAAAACATTTTTTTCCAATTTTTATTTTATTATTTTGTCGGCGTGATTGATATACATATTGGTACCAAATTTCACCTTTCTAGTGATAACGATCACAGAGATTAAGCGAGGACGGACTGACAGACATGGCGAACTATAAGGGTTCCTAATTGACTACGGAACCCTAAAAAGAAGAAAAAATAACACGCAGGGTCGCTGGCTATTTTAAGCAACGTTCTTTTGCTTAAAGTCATGTTGGTACCTAGAAAAGGATATTGTATATCAATTCCTGCAAATATAAAAAAAATATATTTTTCCCTTACCTCTTCTACTTTAGTAGGTATAAGAAATGAAATATTGTAAGTAACAACAGTTTCGTGTTGATCACTGTTGAGTGTGGCAGATGATATCGTTACATTTTTTGAGCGTGGACCTGAGCATTGTTTGTAGTTGGTATATTTGATGTTGTAGGGACCCTAGATGAAAATAAAAATAATTCGTTAAAAGATTTTAAGTATCTCGTCAAGGCGATGAATGAAAAGTATGAACTATGAAGACGATGAACAAGGAGATAATTTAGATTGACATTCAATAAAGAAAACATATTTACAAAAACATCTGAACGGAACTAGAGACACTTTGTCGTCTTCTTTCGAAAGTAAAATTACTGACGACTGAAAGAAAGAAATCGGTGTGTAACTATTCATCTGCTATATCCGTGGCTGGCGTGAATATGTTGACATGTCTAAAATGGCAATTTGTCAGGACGGCCATTTTAAAGGTTTGACCTCTTCTGGTAAATCGGTAAATTAGTTTACCGTATGTGTTTTAGTTGTTTTAAGGGTTATTTTGTACCATCTTTTAGATGATGACAATAAATAAACGAAATACCCCATAGTTTGAATAATAATAGACTTGTCAAGTCGTTCACCAACGAGTTATCAACTTATTCACCGAGTTGTCAACTTATGCACCAACAGTTATCAACTTATTCACCTTCTGAGTGGGGAATATTGGTATGTAAACAATGTTATTAATGACAAACACAGTGAGGACCAATCAAATCACTGATGACGAATATAAATATATTTATTGATTCGTTGAAGGAATCAATAAATCAAAAATCAAGCAAAGTTTTTCTAACTGAACAAATATTAAATTGAAAAACCACGAACCTATCAGTTTCGTAGTGTAAAAACCATAAATAAAAAAATAAATAACTAGTTAATTGTTTTATTGCGCCAAACAACGGAAAAATACTTAATAAAGAAAGAAAAGAATAAAGAAGGAATAACGTAATAATAATTATTTAAAGTTGACAGACCTGATCAACTTTAAATATTATTACGTACCTACACAGTCATATTTTATTGGACCTCAAAAACCTCTTCATCTGGGTTGTCCTCGTCCAAATCTGGATCACTAGATGCAGAGACATCACCGACAGTTTTTATTTTAATATAAAATTCCTTGAAGGAATCGTCAATGAGGTCAATCATGTCCATCAAATCCTTTTTTATCTCCGCGCTAATTGGCAAAGCCTCCTTAGAGATTTGGCTCAACTTATAGATATCAATAGTGGTTTCCTCTTTTCCTAAAATTTATTGAATTGAAAGGAGGTTCGCGATCCAGGTTTTTCTTAAAATAAATTTTTCCGACGCTGTTTTTGTCATATTGCAGCCATTTAATAGGTTGCCACAGAAATTTGTCTCCTGAATCATCCAGTTTCTTGACAGTAAAGGGTCCTTTCTTGGATTTTAGTTCGGCAAAATCCAAAAAATCATTTACCGTCATCACCACGACCTTGAATGGTTTCTGAACTTTGCAAGTCCTCACCAACTGCACCCAATCATATAAATGATTGATTCTCTTATAAGTCTTTTCAATAATCGCGTGGTCAGAGTCACACTCCATATGTGTGTGCCCACTGAGGAGGAATTTGTGGTATATCTTTTGCAGCGTTATCGGAATAAAAAATCAGTTCTTTAACTTCTGGTGGCAAACTGTTGCAGAAGTGCCACAAACATGACGCAATTTGGTTTGCTCCTCGAGCTCCTATAGTCTCGTCCCACATGTAGCATGTAGCCTCATTAGTTGCTAAATCATGTATTGTCAAATTAAAAGACCAAAGCTGTCGTTTGTAAAACGAGACAAAGCATCATTGAAGATCTTGACAACTCGATTATTTTTTTAATACAATTTAGGTCTATATTATGTTGGCAACTAAACCAAAGTTTTTTGTAACCGACACTTAGTGATAACTATACATAGTACATTTAGGGTTCAGAGCTTAGCTGACCGTAACTGGATATCTCAATATATCACAATTTAAACAGAAATATTTCGGTTGGCTATAACTTGACATCTCAATTTGTCAATTAAAAGAGGAAAATTTTTCTGTGTATAAGTTGAGATATCAAATAATAAATAATATTTTGGTTACTGGGGATACTCAATACTCAATCATTTATTGCATTCCACAATGTATATGTTTAGGTGGGATAAGTTGATATAACAAAATATCAATGTTCGTTCACAAAAACATGTGAATCGTTAATTTGACATGTTGGTAAAAATGCAAGATGTCAACATAATACCATAGTCGATTGCTCCAAAAGTTATGTATATTATGAGCTGTCAATTTTTTTCATATAAATTCCTAATGCATAGAACGATTTAAGCCAATAAAAAAAAAAACATACAAGTCGAGTTGTCAATGTATTCACGCCAGCCACGGATATATAATACGTTTTCCTTTTTTTTTTACTTTTTCTGTAGTGCCAATAAATTCATTTTTCTATCTTTTTAATAAATTATTAAAAACAAAGAGGAGTCTCGTACTAATGTCTAGATTACTCACGAAGTTTTTCGCATTTTTTGTCATGGAAAGCTCCAAAGAAGTAGCACGCGATATAAAAATTAAAATCAGAATTCTTAAAACCAACATAATACACCAGCTTATGCGATACATGGTGTGTTAAATATGAATTTAATATTACCATAATTTGTAACTTGATGTTTTTATAATGGATCTCTCATGTAATGGTTATTTAATATAAATTTTTGATGCGTCCGCAATCACCGATTCAATTTACTTACCCGCTTGCGAATTTCATTGACATGATTTTATACTAGCTGACTTTATTTTATACTAGCTGACCCGGCGAACTTCGTATACCGCCTCAGAATCAACAAGTTTTCCAATACACGAGGAAACTTCTCGATGAACGAAAAAAAAATTCGATTTTTATTTCGTGGAATAAAATTTATGGCTGTCAGATTTTGTACGGAAGAAAATTCAAAATTGTTCCTTGGACATAATTATCTGGCGTTGGAAATATCAGCCCTAAATCTATCATATTTCTTGTGGTATCCTAACTAATATTATAAATGCGAAAGTAAATTTGTTTGTTTGTTACCGTTTCACGCCTAAACCACTGAACCGATCATCCTGAAATTTTGCATATACGTTGTCAGGTGTACAGAAACGGAGATACGGTACCTTTCATCCCGAAAAAGAGTGCTGTTCCTGAGAAAAACAACTATAACATTATTATGACAATAGATGGCGCTACGTGTCTTTCGAATCAAAAACAGGACAACGTCTGTCGGGTCAGCTAGTATTTAATAAGCTCATTCCTTCGCTGGAATAGGCCAGCATCAGATGATTTGTCTCAGGTTAATTATTAGGGCAATTCAACAGCTTAATCTAAACCAGTAATAAATCCTTGCCTAATACAAAATAACAAATGACTGTGTTCATACATTATGGTCAGTCATCCATAACTGATTCAGATTAGAACTAATTGCAGGCATGATGTACAACCAACAGATATCAGTGAGCAATCTGTTATTTCAATTAGGACATTTCTAGATCGTAATTGAATAATGTCTAAGAGATTAGGGCGTCTTAGTTTCGAGAGGCCTCTTGAACACGGATAACAAGGGAGAAAAAACTTATTTACTTGCTTTCCGAGGCACGGAGGGGTCACGGTATGTAAATAATAATAATAATCATTTTATTATTAGGCAACTAATGCCCATAGATAAAATACACAAAATAATCTTATACAATAATAAACTAATACATATTAAAAAACCTTAAAACTATGACTATACACGTAACGTTGTCGGCGTCGTGTTTCGCTGCGTGGTGTCGCGTAACCGTCCTCGGAAACGTCGATATACGACACCTTTGGGCAAAAAGTTAGACAGGTCTGTAGATGTTGGGTTGGAACTCGTACCATGAATGACTTAAAGTTGATGTTGTGGCGCGATTCCAACCTTTCGGCCCTCAGAGTTCAGTTGGTCTTCACCTTCAAATACTGCACGACTTCCTCAGTTGTCGTGAAGTGATGCTGACGCGAAGGTACAGCTGCGTCGTAGGCACAGTAGGGTGCAGCAGCATGTTGGTAAAGATGGTCACCCATCCACAGAGCAACCGCGGCAAGCGTAGCTTAACCTGATCGATCGACCTGTGCGGCTGTTATTGTTTAGCCACGGGCCCCTCATGGCCCTCCCCGCTAGCTGACATATAATTATTATGCCAAAAAATTAATTTAATTTAATGTTCTGTGTCTCGTAATGTTAATTACTTTGCATACCTACTATTGTAGATTCTATACAGCAACAAACAATAACAAACACAACAAACAAACAACAACAAACAACAAAAAAAAAACACAAAAAACAAAAAAAAAAAACAAAAAAAAAACACAAAAAAAAAACAAAAATAATTGATTCTAAAGTATTTTTTAACTAAACAGACTGCTGTGCTACTGGAGAGTTTGTTGCGCCACTTCTTCTTTACAGCTAAAGCACTAGGAAAGTTCAAAAAGTGCTGATTCTCAGTCTACTTTGAATAAATGACTTTTGATTCTGAGTAATTTTCAGGTTTACGACAAAATTTAAGCTCGATTCCCAACATTTTTTCTAACGCAAAATAAGTCATGCAGCAAATTAGTTTATCAGGAATAGATTTTCAGCTTACGTACGTCATTACGCGTGTCCATAATTACTAATTAATAGCGCCTGTCGGCCATTGGATGTTAATGACGTAGTATGGACTTTATTATAATTAGCTTTACAATTTCGTTCCTTTGTTTGGTTGTCAAGGTATTGGATTATGCCCAAACAATAGACAACTATTGTTCAGATAAATAGTTCAGTTATTCAGTAAAATAAGGAAGCACAAAACCGGTCGAAGTGGAGGTGCTGAAATGATGATGATGAACCGTCTATGATTTTTACTATTATTTTTTTTCATGTTGACTTGAAAGAGCATGGCGGTTGAGAACATGTCATGCTCACTTATATGTCTCATCGATGGTGGCGCGTGTGTTGGATCATTTCGGTTCCCTACAAAATGGTTGAGCTAGATGGTGCTGATCCACGCGTCATGTTCGTGAACGGGCGCCGTCGGTTGAGACTGGTCATTTCTTAACTGCCAAGGCTTATTTTTAATCTTATATTTTGAAATGTTTCTTCATTTGTGTTTTTTTTACATTGTTCTCGCATATAGAAGCAACAATAAAAATGTACCCACGATTTGTAATATCTTGATTTAAAAGAGTGTCCATGGAGTTTCTTGCCCGTTCTTCTCCATAGAGATCTACGTTTTGGAATCTGCGACTAGCTTCAACTTTCTGACTAACTGACGGACTATTTTAATTTTGACAATTCAAAAGTGCCTGTACAAGGTTTAATTGAAATAAATGCTTTGAGTTTGAGTTTGAGTTTGAGTCATCCATACTATAATAATTGTTATAAATTCGAAAGTAACTCTGTCTGTCTCTCTGTCTGTACAATACCCGGCGATAAGTATTGCACATCGACCTATTCGATCCTATCGATTTTAAACAAAGAATAAAAATAATTATCAAAAGAAGCAAATCATAATTGTTTTAACAGCTCCTAATAGATACCGGACTGTTTGTATTTCGTGCGACAGAGATAACGCTCTACGAAGCCGAAATTAGCCGATTGTCTCTTTCCAAAGGTCGTTGTGCAATATTTATCGCCGGGTACTGTATGTTGCCTTTTCACGCCTAAACGACTGAACAGATTTCGATAAAATTTGGCAGAGAGATAGATTGCTTCCCGAGGAAGGACATAGGGTAGTTTTTATCGACATACCTGGCGGGCGAAGCCGCGGGCGGAAGCTAGTTGTTTATAATCTTATGACCCATAGTGGTATGGCCCTAATCCATCTACTAAGGAACGTTTTATTTTTATTATCTACTAGCAGCGCACCGCGGTTTCACCCGCACAAATTTAGATCCCGTGGGAATATTGGAATAAAAAGTATCTTATGTGTTATTCCAGGGTGTCAGCTACCTCCATACAAAATTTTATTAAAATTGGTCCAGCCGTTTGTGCGTGAAGAAGTAACAAACATACGAACATACTCACAAACTTTCGCCTTCATAACATTAGTGTAACATAAGTGTGACGACACGGTTGGCGCAGTGACTGAGCGATCGACTGCTGCGCTGCGTGTCGCGGGTTCGATTCCCGCACGGAACAAATATTTGTATTGCCTACAGGTAGTTGTTCCGGGTCTGGCTGTTTGTGTATGTGAATTTAAATGTTTGTAAACGCACCTACGATACAGGAGTAATTCCTAGTGAGGGGCAATGTTTAAAAAAAAAAACTGTCTTCTGTGACCAAGACTGTTATTTCATTCTTCTTTTTTCTGCTATATTTTATTATAATATTTAATGCTATAGGCACTCATTTCCTTCAAATTCTTTATACCTACCAAACGCCTCGGACATAAATTGTAAGTAAGTCGCGTTCAAAATAGCTAAAAGATGCAGTTCTACCCACAATATAAAACCCAGTCTATAGTTGCATTTGACCTCATTTTGGAAAATTGTTTTCTATTAGTGTAGCTTCGAGTAATAACTGGCTAGAAATACAAGATGGTTTCCATTTTCTTTATTCGCAAAGAGAAACTTACAGCGTTTTAATTTTGTTCGAAAATGAGTAATAAAGTCCCTTTTGCATCTTATTGAATGACATGTGTCATGTAGAGATGCCAGCACATCAAGCTACTACAATCTGTCAAATTTCTTTAATAGATTTTCAACTGTATCGCTAAAGCATAGGTAAGGTTCAAAGTTCATTGGAAAATTTGACAGTTTTGGGTAGGTTTCGTCGAATTCATGTTGTCTTGAATTTTAAAAATTCTCATTTTGTTTTCCTAGAAGTATTATTAAACACTCTAATATTATAATGATTGCCCCTTTTTTTGTGAACCTCAAAAAACTCCTAGTTTAGAGTCCTAAAATTACTAAATAGCCGAGTAACTGCGACCAACTGTGAGAAATGGTCAATAAGATAAATACAGGATCATTTATTTTCATATAATGTATGTTTCATTAGAAACTCCAAAAGATTTTTTGAGGTTCGTCACAAGGTCAATCAGTTTTTAGAGGAGCAGTTAAATATATTTGTCAATTGATTGGTTTTTAATATAGCGACAAGCATAAAAAGTATGGGGCGCATATGTATATAAATCAGGTACAGACCCTGGTCAAGGCAACATATCGATTTACTTACTAGGCCATTCAGTCACAAGCTATACAATATACCTACAGTGACCAACTTCCTCACACACCCAATTCCCGTAAAAAACACAAGACAAATTGAACGTCACCATTAAAATATATCGAGTCACTTCGGATAAGTGACGAATAATTAATTAAAACGTTTAATTAATTACTCGGCTAAAAGCGTTGTTAATAAATGATGAAAGGCCTTGGACTTGCTCGTTGTTGTGGAGCCCGTTATCGGTACACGGGCAATTTAAAATTGCCAAATTGTTGCCGACACCCGGTGTTTTATCCTCACTGCTTATGCTTTTCAAGCGGGCTTTATTATTTTTTACAAAAAAATGTTGCTCGATCGATTCAAACCCCTTTTAAATAAGAATTTAAGTCAACACTCGATAGCTTTAAAGACATGGTTTACATTAAAAAAAGTTAGGCACTGCTGAAATTGGATTTAGTAAGTACAAATGTATTATTATCCTTTATTTGACTAAATACATATAAATTATATTTTTAAATATTAATATAAAAAGAAATATAAAAACATTTAAAAAATAGTAGCCCACCGGTATCGGGAACAGGGTCCAAGCTACCGGCGGTCAGGGCTCCAGAGAGAGGAACCTCCTCACAATGCGGCCGTGTCCAGAAGTACCGCTCTCTGAATTAAGCCCTTGACCCAGCTGCCCAACGAGAGCCTCCTTAGGTGTTGGTCGAGGCTCTTGGCTATTAAACCATTGGCTGTCATGACTATCGGCACAATGATCGCTGAGTCCACATCCCACATGTCGACAACCTCGCGAGCCAAGTCAAGATACTTGATCTGTTTATCTTTCTCGGCTTTCACGAGGTTCACATCATGCGGGACGGTTATGTCAACAATCATTGCGCGCCGCTCTGATTGATCCACCACCACTATATCAGGCTTATTGGCAACAATAGTCCTGTCAGTGATGATGGATCGATCCCAGTACAATGTGATGATGATGGATCGATCCCAGTACAATGTTAATATTATTTGCTACACTATAAATGCTGTAGGCTGTCACGTAACGATGCTTTCTATAGGATTGCAATCGTGGTTTCTTTGAATCGTTCAGCCTTAGAAATAAGTCAGTCAACTGTATTCGGTGATTTTGTCGACCAAGTAATTACTCCAAAGTTGCCCGTATATCCCCAACATTTGGCTTTGTTTTTACTCCGTGTTGCACATTAAATATTTATGTTTAATGTGTAGTGGAGGCATTCTTTTTGTGATCTTAGTTTTGGATAATAATGTTAATTAGCTAGACAAGGGACATGGAAGACTGGAAGCGTGGGTGTACTGCGTGTGGAAGGTTCGCGAATGGGCTTACCTCCTCGTCAACGCCTGAATTATTTCGTGAAGGATCTTATTGTACGTAAAAGTAGGTCCTATTTACTCTCTCTTGTTTCTCGAATACTTGTTTTACTCGTTAAATTAAAGGTTATATTGGGAGTGCAGAGCTCAACATGGTCGGTTGCTAATATAATGCTACAAGTCTAGCTAACCGCTGCAATTCATGAGTTAATATTGTTGTATCTATTTTAGTGGAAGAGATTTGAAGGCTAAAGGCTCCTGCAAACAGGCGCGACGCGCGACGCGAATCGCGAGCGACACAAAGGCACCGCTCGTTGCGCGACTTACGATGCCTTTGTGTCTCGCGCGATTTTGTCGCGTGTCGCGCCTGTTTGAAGGAGCCTTGATTCCCGTAAATAAAAACGTTCAAAATTTATTCGCAATCTCATCTCAGCGACAATCAATAATAAACTTTCAAGTTTCGGTAAATTAGAGGTATTTTGGAAGAGTGATGGCCAATGGTATCGGCCCCGACTTCTAGGTCGGGAGTTTTAACCCAGACAGGCACTTTAATTTGTGGATTTAAGGCTCCTTCAAACAGGCGCGACACGCGATAAAATCGCGCGCGACACAAAGGCACCGCAAGTCGCACAACAAGCGGTGCCTTTGTGTCACGCGCGATTCGCGTCGCGCGTCGCGCCTGTTTGCAGGAGCCTTTAATTCCATCACCACTGCTCTCAAAACGATCAAGGAAAACATTGTGAGGTGAGGAGTGACAAGAGCAGTGGTGGTGATATAAATAACACAAAGTAAATTGTCTGCTTGGGATCGAACCCACGGCCTACGATTCGTAAACCGAGGACGTTACCACTGGGACACCACTCCTCCACGCCCAGTTGTAAGTGCTTAACTATCTCGCACCGACAAAAACTTGGCTAATTATAATAATTAAGTAACACAAGTTAGAGGCCAATTTTAATGGGTAATACAGTTAAAAACGTATTAAAGAACTGCTGACGCCATTAATTTGCGTAAAGGGCTTGGCACCCTGCTAGTCATTGTATTTTGAATTGTGCCTCGTTTAAACTGTTAAGAGCGTTTATACAGAAAGTAGGCAACGTCGCAAATAGCTGTCAAATATTTCGCTGTTTAGATTAATTTGTCAATATTACTGTATGAAAATAAGAAATATGGCTAACTAATGAACTAGAATATTAATAATGAATTGCAATTAAAACACTGAATTTGATGTTGTAACCGTTTTTGGTGTAAAAAAGGCATTTGTAAAGTTTCCAAATACTTTTTTTACATCTAAAACTAAATATTCGGTGTTACGATATTAATTATTGCATTTCATAATCAATATTCTAGTTCATTAGTTAGCCATATTTCTTATTTTCATACAGTAATATTGATAAATTAATCAAAACAGGGAAATATTTGACAGCTGTTTGCGACGTTGCCCACTTTCTGTATACGCGCTCGAATAAAAATCTATGCCAGTAAATTTAACTCCACTGCCTACTCAATCAAACAATACTACGAGCATTTTGTATGGATTTCAGTATATTCAGTACCTTTTTAAATAATACTTGCATCTAATGGTATTTTGATCATCAGTGATATGTATATTATGTAAATGGTACACCACAAACTATCGGCAGTAATGTCTCTCCTTTCTATCTAAATCCATCCAAAGGTTGTCATTAAAAGATCGCTTTTAGCGATAAGACCACCCATTGTGTCGCCACTTGTAAAATTTCTACATTACGAGTATATCTGTAATATTTATGGTGTACATAATAAAGAGTATTCTCTCTATCGTTTATTGTTCTGTTATAAACCTACCATTCTACTTCTGCGATATATAATAATTTATTCTACACTAGTAGACTAGTGATCAAAGCTAGTTAAACAATAGATACGACGAGTGAAGTGTCAATCTTAATGTGTTTGATTAAGTCTGACAGTGTGACCCCTTTCGTTGTAAATTGAACGGTTGATAAAGTCTAGTTATCGCGTTGAATCATATTATCAGGAAGACTTTCAACCCGCAGAATTGTATTAGGTACTTATCAAGATGTTGTGCTCTGCGGCCTCAAATAAATACGGGCATAATTATGACAGACTGTGTAATGAACATTGAATAAAGAAGTATGACGTCATTTTGTAGCCGCTGTTATGATAGCAACCTAAGCCTTACCGAATAAAATGACAGTTTAAAACAGAATCTTCATGTATAGATGTGCATGCATTGTATGTAGCATACGAGTAAACTACAATATATTTGTTACGATTGCCAAAAAATGAAAATATATTATACTAAAATATTCAACATTAAAGTTAGTAAGTAAGAGTGGGCAATCCTTGGTAAAGTTGCATATGAGTAACATGGATATCATGCCGCACCTATGGCAAGCTTGCTATATTTGGTAAAGCGTTGAACGTGTTCAAACTAAATCTTCACGTAAGCACTGGCACCACTAACTAATCCCATCTAAATGCTCCACAGAACAGTAAAGTTATCAGGTGCTACACAGCGGTGTCTTAATCTTTAACGAGTTTACTTCTACCTATCTTTGAAACTTTTAAGTTCCGATCATTCTTCTAATTAGCTAACACTCTTCGGTATTTACTTCTTCTATAGTAGTTGGCTTCTATTCAGAAATGTGAGAAGGTCAGGGGTCAATTGCGTAATACTGTTGCGTTAATGGTGACATTAGTTACCACTAGCGCCATCTAGTATCGGGTAGCAGAACTAGTAAGGTCCTAGAAATTCCGAGAACTATCGACATCGGGTCAGTTGGGACCGGTATGTACTCGAACATTCTAAATGTTTATATAGTAGCTCTGTGGCACTATATAAGGCCAGTGTGGGCCGCGACACACACATGGTGTTGGATAAGCGATACAAGCGAATACATCAAAAGCGATATTCAAGTGCGACTTAAGAGTGATCAGTAAGTGAAATTGTGTTTCATAATTATTAGGGTGTTTGAGTTGTAATTAGTGTTGTGATTAAAGTGTAAATTTTTTGGTTATTAAATCGGCAGTTTTTATTGTCACGAACCCCAATCTCGTAACAATACACTATCCAGTAGCAATGACTTTAATTTTGACAGTTCAACAATATTCATTACGTTATTTGTGATGTTGTGCAGACAAATGTTTTGAACATATAAAGCAGTGGATAAGCAATATCCTTCAAAAAGATTCAGATTGTGATTGATAATGTGTTACACAATGAGGGTTCCGGTCGTAGAGGCATGCTTGGGGGACGCCTGTGTCCAACAGTGGACGTCTTTCAGCTGTGATGATGATGATAGCAGTTGGCATGCACGGAGTCTGGCTTTGTGCCTGGGTGACAGTAGCTATTACATGGTCATGGTGGGTCATTTATTTTATTCATTTTATATTTTTTTTTATAATTCTCTCCATGGTCTGGTAGTTTGAGTAATTTATGTGGCCTACCCAAATGTCTTTTCTTTGCGCGAAGTGTCAAGTTTTAATTTCAAAGATAAAGGACAACATTGTATTTCTCTCTTATCATTAATACTAACAGCTGAAAGACGGTAGCTGAACGTTGTCAAGGAATATTAGAGAAGAATTAGAAACGTGTTCGGAATGAGTTATTAAAAGTTTGTCCTTGACTGAACCATTTGTTCACAGGTAGTGCTACAGTTGCCTATTATAGTATTTCCATAATATAATTGCTATTTTCTTTCCGACACAATTATAATTCATAACGTTTTTTATAATTACTTGTATTCAAAAATTTGTCTTTTCCGAAATTGGTATTTTTAGACTGTATTTTTTTTTTGTTTTGTTTAGTAACCTAATTTTGTCTGTCATTTTTTAGCTTGCTGTAATGATTACTATACACATATTTATATAACATACATAGGTATTTAACACATGCTGTTATAAGTCAACCATTTATGACGAGGATCGGAACTGTTTATCCTAAACACAGGTTATTTTGTAACTATCAAGCAGTACGGCACCCACTAACTAGATTAAGACATTTATTATTATTACATTATGGATTGCAATAAACGATTTGAGATTTAAGAAACTTTATGCTTGTACTTTATATTATACTAGCTACGCCCCGCGATTACACCCGCTTAAGTTTCGATCCCGTAGGAATATCGGGATAAAAACTATACTATGTCTTTTCCCGGGACTCAGCCTATCTCTATACCAAATTTCATCTAAATCGGTTCAGCGGTTTAAGCGTGAAGAGATAACAGACAGACAGACAAACTTTCGCATTTATAATATTAGTATGGATTACTATACCATGTCATCTATACTCCATTTGAAATAAGACTAGACATTTATATAAACCTTTTTTACAGTCTGTTCAACGGATTTTGAATTCTATTGGTTGGTGGCATGACATATGGCAGCTGCAGTAAACAGTTGGCATTGTAACCACTTTTTTGCTTTTAATACCATCCTTATGCCTACGGTAGAGAAGTCAAAATCAGTTGAACGGACTATAAAAAAGGTTTATTTTAAATGTCTAATCTTATTTCAAATGGAATATAGTCCTAGAGTTGAATAATAAGTCTTTATTATTATTATAACCACAATGCTGAAACATAAAATAACAAACACTGTTAAACCGTATTTAACCTGTACCATAGTCTTACAAACAAAGATATTAATCTGCCGAGACTTTTTACGAATTGTCTACTTAAGAAGTCTTATATTCATTCATTCATTAATTTTTATTCTGACAGATAACGCCTAAACCGCTGGGTCTAGAGGCATGAAATTTTGAACAAGTATTCTTTCATCTGCTGAGCCTCTTCCCAGCTATGTTGGGGTCGGCTTCCAGTCTCACCGGATGCAGCTGAATACCAGCATTTTACATGAAGCGACTGCCTATCTGGCCTCCACAACCCAGTTACTGGGTAATACGATACCATTTGGTAAGACTGGTTTGTCAGATTTTCGGGCTACTGACGACGCGTAACGACTGCCAAAGATCCACGAGTGACAGCCAGGATCAACAGCTCCTAATAGATACCGGACTGTTTGTATTTCGTGCGACAGAGATAACGCTCTACGAAGCCGAAATTAGCCGATTGGTTCTTTCCAAAGGTCGATGTGCAATATTTATCGCCGGGTACTGTATTCTACTATTGCCGCTACAACAATAAATAATAAAAACATTAAAAAAACGTGTTTTGTACTAAAGCACATATTAAAAAAATTATTAATAATCTATATTGTACAAAGATAATACAAAGATGGACAAAGATCTTCACTCACTGGACGCTTGAGGCAGGACATCGCGGTAGAGATAGACCAAGGCGAAGGTGGTGTGACGATCTAACTTCATTTACAGAGCCAACATGGCCAGATATCGCACAAGACAAGGAGGTTTGGAAGAAAAAAGGGGAGGCCTTTGCCCAGAAGAGGGACACAAGTTAGGCTAAAAAAAAAATACGGAACTCTTCGTGTCCGCTTGCAAGGAGGAATTCCGAGAAAGTCTGAAGTTTAAATATACCGTAGAGATTATCGTGTGAGTATCAAATTTAATATACCGCTTAGAACCTTGTTGCGGTTGCCCCTAATACATTCTTTGGTGGAGCCTTAGATATGTTTGGCGTTGAAGTTCATTCGATGTTTGAATATGACGACAGTAAATGGGTACTTTTTTTCTGAAGATGTGGACCTTTGATTCTTAATTTATGCATTATGCTGGGATAGAAGCCTTTTAGCCTCACCATGAATTTTATTTTTCGAATTGACGAAACAAAAAAACAAGACCTAGAGACGCCGTAATAAAAAAAAATATGAAAATATGAATTCCATAACAAAAAAAAATCCTATATTAACGGAGTCCTAGTAAAGAGCAAACAATCTTTCAAACAAACAATCAAGATCAATTCGATAAAAGTACTTAAATTAATTATTAGTGTTAAATAATTCAGATTCAGTTGTAAACAAAAATTAAGGTCTAAAGAAACTTGAGAAATAGTGTCAGGAACAGACTACATCTTGAAATTCCTGGTTCTTAAACTAGTTAAAATAAAGACAGGCAATTACTCCAGTCATGAATAGAACACTTGGAAATTACAGTCCAATTTTAAACATAAGCTTTAAGAGCTTTTTATAGTGTGCGATTTGATATTGTTTAGTTACTAATCGGCCTTTCTTCTCAGAGTAGTCAGATAGGAAACGCCGATATCATCTGGTTTAAAAAATATATGATTGACGTGTAAAAGTGTTTGTGCAAACCTACTTACAAAAATAAAATCATTTATCAATCGGTTCGACATTCTTCCCTCCCAGCCTCGCCTCATTGGTCTCGTGGTAGCAAGCGCATCTGCTGAGCGATCCTGGGGTTTTTTTAATATTCTTTGGTCAGGGAAAAGTGTTATTGGGTATTTCCATCAGAAATTTCTCAGTAGTAGCCCGGAGTCAAGTGCCCGGTTGCTGGCAAAAGGCTCCCCCTATTGCATTGAATTTAAACATAACTGGCTAAATTGGGTATATTACAGTTAAGCAAAATAAAAAAGCGCCTATCCACGACCAATCGGATCGCAAGCACGGAACAAGACCCACCACTAAACGCGAGTGGGACCAGCGTACGGTCGTAATAAAAAGTAGCGTGTGTACACATATTTACGTCTCGAGAAGCGGGAACCTCTCTCGCTTTTATTATTTACGCGCCGCGACAGACGTGTTGACACTGGTTAAGGTGTGGTTTCAATGATGGGGATGATTAGAATCACATATGCACATAAAAGTCGTAAAAAGGAATGGAAGTACTGGCAAAGTCTGAGACAAGCATTATGGGTTAGGGAACAATTTTTTTATTGTTTATGATTTAACTTACAAAATGTCATCATGTCACCTATGCAGAGATCGAGGCTTGTAATACAAACACAGATATCGCAGGCTTAACAATACCGCATGGCACCGTCTGGGTATGGAACCCGAACAATACAGTCTAACATGACTAGGTATTCATTGGTTAAAAGTAGTAAGTAGTAACTCACTAGTAGTCTTTAGGCTGGATGGACTTCAGAATATATCATAAACAAGCAGGTTCAGGAAAATAAAACAGGAAGTCGCGAGGAAAATTCTATGTTTGGCTTCTTCAGAAAAGTCATCTAACGCGTTCTAGTTATTGAATTGTTAAGCACGTCCAGGGGGCCTAAAAAGGCCTTTTTGGCATAATCATCATAACATTATGAATCACAATATGACGAAGACAGTCCGTGTTATTCTTTTTTTCGCTGCACTACGTAGCTATAATCAAAGAGATTGGGATTGGATTTGGATTGGATTGATTGGAAAAAAATAACCGAAAAATCTTTCACCAACGGGATTTGATACGATTAACTTAACAGTTAACTATCCATTATGATTCATAATGTTATCCTTTTTTGATTCTGCCATTGTTGTTCAGTCTCATTTGACAGCTACGGGTATCCTTCATTTTTTCATTAGTTTATATAGAAGTAGCAGAGAAGCTCTGACAATTACGTGTTCTTTTAAAAATGGCGTCTTTTGTAGACATCATCATCTCACCGAATCATCCAAAACTAACTCTAAAACAACTTTACGTATTTTGCAAGTCGCACCAGTGGAACCGCACCCATCTAGTACTTCAAAATATGAAAGGTGCCCGATGAAGTAGCGTTGTGAGTCGCCCACAGAGAATATAAACCGTACACCCGGCGTGCATACACGTTCGCGTTTTACGGGGATTGCATTCAGACAAAGAATCTTCGCGTTTTCCCCACCAGTTTTTCGGTGAAAAACAATAAAAATTAAACGCAATAGTGAAAGATGAAAATGTTTCGTAATATTTTTATTCAAATAATCGAAAGGGTACGTATTAAGTAATATTAAGTATTACTAACCCTAAACGAAATTAAAACAATCAATTGTTCAATTGTTTGAAGTTAACGGTTAACATCATGTGATACAATTCTGCCCTTCAACCAAAAAAATATGAAATACAAAATAAGTCATTTTGTATTTCATATTTTTATGTTAACCGCTATACAACGTATAGGTACGTATTAAGTGTTTAGTGATGCAAGCGGGCCTTAATTGAGTTCCTTAACCTTTTGACCGCCACAGTCATGTATAGATGACAAACCAAAATGTGCCCAGTACACCACGGTTCGACTACATGACAGGCTGACGCCGACGACGGCACGTTTTTGATTTTTTGACGTGTGGCTGTGAAAAGGTTAAGTTCCGAGTTGAGCTGCACGATTACTGACAAATGCGTACACTGACTGGAGAGGTCCACTCAATCTGTGTGATCTTCCCACATTTTCAATCTGTGTGGTCTTCACCATTTCAGACACCAATCTGCATGGTCTTCATATGATTTAACCAAGATTATAATTATCAGGACTTTAAAAGAGACTGTGACCTCTGAGTTTGTTTCGGCCTTTCTTCTCAGAGTCGTCAGATAGGAAACGCCTACCTCATTTAGTTTTTAAAATATGATTAACGTGTAAAAGTGTTTGTGCAAGCCTACTTACAAAAATAAAATCATTTATCATTTTGATAGAAATCTTACATATATATTCAACCGCGTGGAACCAGCAAAAATACGTAGAATTATGTGGGAAACTTGATTTATTTGCAACAATGATAACCAGTTTAAATCAAATTTATTTTTCGTGCAAATGAAATATAGAGAGATCTAACCTTTTCTATCGTTACTGAGTGGTTTCTAGAAAGCCTAGATCTCTGAGCTACGTGTGGGTACTGTAGCAGACACTTAGGGCTTATGTCAAAAGGGATGCGAAATCTCGTAGACCTAGTAGATATTATAAGGAGACACGAATCTGCTTATACAGGCTGGTCCATTTATAGTGGTCCAAAATTGTTTTTGTGTTTGGGACACCCCCATGGATTCTCCTAAACGTAACATATTTATTATCTTCGGCGAATCTCAGTAGCATTTGGGAATAATCTCAAAAATAGCCCATTGCTTGCTTAATGTCGATAGTATTAGCAAATATGATTTAGACTTCGATTAGATTAGATTTAGAATCTAGATTGAAAGTCGACCTAAATTTATCATGTAAATCTCTTAGATGACTACCGTAGAGACTTTAAGAAAATACACAAACCTTTAAACTGCTAATTTTCTTGGAACATATGTTACGTTTAGATGAATCATTGAGATATCCTGGACCCAAATATAATTGTTGGACCAAATCTGTGTCGTCCAAATTTTGTGATACTGACTTACTTACTACATCAGTTGGATATTAATTATAGGTTATCAATGAAAAATATTCCGTTTAATCACGCTCCTTTAAAGAACAGACTATGCTAGTGATAGCGTGTGCTCTCAATTAAACCGTTTTGGCAAGTTTGATATTGGGAATATTCTGTGATTTTTCAAAAACTAGAAACAAAAGAGTTATTGTAAAATGCAAAATAAAATAATATCATCCACGCAGGTGGAACAAAAGGAAAAATTTCACATTTTTTTTACGTTAGCATAAATATTAAAAACAAAGAAATTTAACACTCCTACCGACTATTTTGGGATTCATTGAAATACAAACATTGGTATGAATAACAATTTTACATTTGGTGCAATATGAAAGTTTTAACAACAGTCTATTGCACATGATTCGAGTCGTCCATGCGTACGCAGAATTTCAATATCCGTCCATGGGTTTATAGAGGTACTTCCATTCCATAGGCTGCTTACATACGAGTACTCACACATACGATATTAAAATTCTACGGTTTAATAATGCTTATGCATACTGATCAAAGTTTCATATTTTTCTCTCATGCATGTTAGAAGGCTCGTCGTGAACGGTGAAGTGACAAAAATACAATATTATGTTGCTCTGGGTTTACAAGGTGCACGGATAAAAGAATGGAGTTATTCGGGTCTTGTTTTGTTATGCATTTTAGAAATTTAATTTCGTGACTCATTGTTATAAAATATGCCGCAAGCAGTGTTTTTTTCTTGTATAATTGTCTAGTAGAAATAATACACTTATGGATTAGTTTTTTTTTTGAAGTGAAAACTTCTTTAGCGGCGCTGTGTACTTTTTTTGGAATGGGTAAAAACTTCTAAATTCGCGTCAGGTCACGTGACCCTGATCGAAAATTCGTAAGACGTAAAACGTAAGACAGCGCCATCTATGCACATCGGGAAGAACTACGAGGGCCTCGCGTACTAACTACGTAGTTCATCCAACAACGACGAGCGCGTTGTTGAGGACAGCGCCATCTATGCACATCGGGAAGAACTACGAGGGCCTCGCGTACTAACTACGTAGTTCATCCAACAACGACGAGCGCGTTGTTGAGGACAGCGCCATCTATGCACATCGGGAAGAACTACGAGGGCCTCGCGTACTAACTACGTAGGCCTCGCGTACTAACTACGTAGTTCATCCAACAACGACGAGATGGCGCTGAACCACGGATATATAACTGACGACGAGCAAATCTGAATAAATTCCTTTCACGAGAAGAATAAACCAGTCACTTTGGTCATCATACCTGATTTGCAAAAAACCCTATAAAATAAGGAACACACCTTAACACGCGTGTTTTGTTTATAAGACGATTCACAAAATACACTCGTAATTGTTCAAGTTTTCACTTCTGTCGGCACTACCGGAGTGCCAGTGTTTTTTTATTAAACCTTTGTTTCTTTTACAATATTTAACACAACTATTACACTACGTACATTAAATGACTATACAAATAAATCCAAAAATAAAAGGACACTAGAGTTAATAAATAATGTAGTCTTGTCATCAGCATTGAACCTGAGCAAAGTTAACGAATGTTATGATTAATTTTCAAATTGCTCATTTTTTCTTATTTTTGTAAAACGACGGCTGACTTTCATAATAAACTTTATTATATATTTTTTTTTATTTTTCATTTAAAGTAACTTACCATATTTTTCGCAGTTTTTTCAGAAGATGCTGGTTGACAATCTTGAATATTTATCAGCTATTAAAACTCAGATTATTTGTCCAAATCATCCCATGCGATTTTTCTCTAAAGTTCATTTTGAGAATAGTCTTACTATGTGTTGCCAGCCTAAATATCGTTTTGACATTTTAATATACATTTGATATTTTACTGGCAACTCCAATATTAGTGGCATTTGAATATCGAGTGTGATACAAGTTAGTTCGGGGATAGTAGTAGGAAATTAAATGGCGAAACTCTATTTAGTTTCAGCACTGAACGGAACGCGAACGGGGAATATAGTGCCGGTTAGTATTCTGAACTAGTGTTAGTATAGTATAAGAATCAATGGAGGAATATTCACAGAAGGTCGAAACACGACAGAACTGTACTATGTTTTCAAACTCAAATTCAACGCATTTAGTTCAATTGAACCAATTATGGGCACTTTTGAATTGTCAAGGAGTCTGTCAATCAGAAAGATGAAGGTAGTTGTTTTCTTGTGTACTCCTTGTGTAAACGGTTCAGTGGTTTAGGTGTAAAAGACAACAGACAGACGGACTGACAGAGTTACTTTCGAATTTATAATATTAAAATATGAGTATTAACTATGGATTTGTACAAATCCATAGTTAATATCAATATCATGTGATGATGATATTATTAACTATGGATTTGTATCTTGTAATTAATAAACAAACTGAGCCTCACCTACGAGTATTTTATCGGCTTGCCCGTACAATGATTAGATAATATTAATTATATGTGATAATGACTATGATCACATTTTTTTTGACACTAAAATCCGCCACACCACATACATTTTTAAGTCGCTTATGAAAATACATAATTTAGGTATAATGTATTTAGTTTCAATAATTAAGTTCTACACTAATGAGGGTAGGAATTAAGCATAATAATTCGAAATTATACCTAAATACTGTGGTTAGGTACCAAACTAACAAAGCTTGCCTAGAATCAAAAATAAATTAAAGAGATAAATAACTTTTAAGTTTACTTAATTAAAAATCCACCTTATTTACAAAAACGGCACCTACTCTCAGTAAAAAAAGTCGTTTTCATAACAATCACTTAAAATAATCGGAACAGAAATAAAATAAAAATATCTAAATTATGATGATAAGCAGTGTTATCATCATCATCATTTCAGCCGAAAGACGTCCACTGCTGGCCATAGGCCTCCCCCAAGCACCTCCACTTCGACCGGTTTTGTGCTTCTCGCATCCAACGCGTTCCTGCTGCTTTCACAAGATCGTCGGTCCACCTTGTGGGAGGCCTTCCAACGCTACGTCTTCCTTACGGTACGCGGTCACTAATCCAGAACCTTTCGGCCTCATCGGCCGTTTGTTCTGCGAGCAATGTGTCTGCCCACTGCCACTTAAGTTTGGCAATTCTTCGGACGGTTACCTCGGTCCTCCTGCGGATCTCTTTATTTATGATTCAATCATGTAGAAAAACTCCAAGCATAGACCTCTCCATTGCCCTTTGGGTGACTTTCAGCCTTTTAATAAGACCTATTGTGAGCAACCACGTTTCAGTGCCATATGCCATCACTGGCAACACGCTCTGGTGAAAGACTTTCGTCTTGGGACACTGCGGTGTGTCGGACGAGAAGATATTGCGTAGCTTCCCTAATGCTGCCCAGCAGAGTCGGGTTCGACGATGACCTCTTTCTTGAAGTTGGACCTACCTATCTACAAGCAGTGTATTGAATTAATGTTTGTTCAATATGTTACAGAGACGTCTAAAAGTGTTAACTTTTTTTATGGCGCAATCGTCATCATTATCATCTTCTTAACCTTCCAGTTTAGCCGGCTAGGCGGATGCAGCTAAATACAAGTATTTTACATGAAGCGACTGCCTGTCTGACCTCCACAACCCAGTTAGTGGGTAATACAATACCCCTTGGTAAGACTGGTTGTAAGACTTTCGGGCTACTGACAACCCGTATTCCAATTGCTAAAGATCCACGAATGACAGCCGGGACCAACAGCTTAACGTGCTTTCCGAGGCACAGAGGTGTCTCAGTATGTAAAGATTGTCACCCATCCAAAGACCAACCGCGGCAAGCGTTGCTTAACCTGATCGATCGACCCATGTGGCTATTATTACTTAGCCGCAAGGCTCTCTTATGGTGCAATCATAGACAGTAAATTATCATAGTTTCTCGCATAGTTCTCCCCACATTCAACAACGAAATCGAATTCGATTGCTGTCTACAGCACAATACTCGTACTTTCCGATCAAACATCACATCATATCTACACCTTCATAAATTATTCCAACAAAGAACTCTGACAATAATACGTCCTTGTCTCGTTAACTCATACGATATCCGCACTTTATCACCCACCCTACCTACCTCCATTATGTCGCGGAAACGTTTTTAGTTCAACAGATCACAAGAAAGAACGTACAGGGAAGGATGTGCAATTTAACCATACCAAAAAGACAAGCGAAAGTAGTCTTTAGTTTACCACAATAGGGTTTAATAAAGGTGTATTATTTAAGTTTGTAAATTCAGTCGCAAGATTAAGCGAGTCCATTGATGTGGTAATTGTATCTAGCAGAAGTTTCATGGAACTATTTCACTAGAATTCCTTTATTGGTATTAGGGTAAGTAAGGGTATTCCCGATAATATTGCTTTACGTAGTTAGTGTGTGGCAATAAGTAATCTGTACGAAAGTTAGGATTATGTCATTACTAGCTGACCCGACAGACTCTGTCCTGTTTTTAATATTATAAATGCGAAAGTCAGTTTGTTTGTTACCTTTTCACGCCTAAACCACTAAACCGATCATCCTGAAATTTTGCATAGTACATACTTTATCAGGTGTACAGAAACGGACAAAGGTACCCTCCTTTCATCCCAAAAAAAAAGTGCTGTTCCCGAGGAAAATAACAATAACGTTATTATGATAATAGATGGCGCCACGTGTCTTTCGAATCGCGATTGAGTTAGACTTATGCGGGTTAAACTGCTGGGCGCAGCTAGTTAATAAATAAAGAGAAAATATATTTTTTTGTTTATTTGTTTGTCACGCTTTCAGGCTAAAACGGCTGAACGGATTTGAATGAAATGTGGCACATGGGTAGAGACCATGACCTGTATTAGGACATAAGATACTTTTTATCCTGCAATTCCCATGGGATCGAGACGTAACACCGCGGGTCACGGCTAGTGCTACCTATATATTTAGTAGGTACAGGAAATCAGCCATTTATTGTAAATTAAATACAAGCCCATTACGCCAACAGAATAACTACTCTTGTCAGCCTCTCAGACCCAGAAAAACATTAACGTCAATGTTCCAAAGTGATCTACAGTAAGTACTTTGATATCATTAATTCATGTCTAGGATAAAAGATGGCGCCACCGAGTTAAGGGTACGCTATTCAAACGAAAATTAGGTAGCTCTAAATCCCTCGAGTGTAATTTTAACTAAGCTTTTACTTAAAGGCCCGTTTAAGTTGAAACCTTTTGTTGCAAACCAAACACTAAACTCATTAATTACTTCGTGATGTTTGAGTAAGACATTGGCCGATAGAGTTGAATTTGATGTGGATAATGCGGCAAGTATTGTTTTCTGAAGTGAAATAATTGCAAAAAAGAATTACTTTACAAACATTATTTTTTGGTAAACTTAAGTACGGTCATCAAATAAGATAAGTAACCAGGATCGTCAGATATAGTTGAAGTTTATTAAGAAACCGATAGATGTTTTTTAATAAAATTTCATTTAATTCTTATAAAGCAAACAGTTAATTTATATGGTGTACATAATAAAGAGTATTCTATTCTATTCTTAATTTACAAATTAAATTTCATTCGAAAACATCCATCGGCTTTACTAAACTTCAACTATATCCGACGACACGGGTAATTTATCTCTTTTGGTTTATATTCTATTGAAAGCTCTGCGTTGTTTATTTATCAAACAGTTTTGGGACAGTTTTATATGGGTGTCAATTAAATGGTTAGCATAGTATTGTTATTTCTGTGAGCAGAAAAATATAATCGGTGAGCAGAAATAGCTAATTGGTCAGCAACTCATGGTCAGCAAACATTTCAAAATCAATCAGCAATTTATGTCATTCTGGATGGCTGTAATTATTTTTGTACAGCATAAGGTGGTCGATAATAATAACGACAAACGCACATATAAACTTTTATTAGTGGAGAACGTGCTGATATTAGAACAAAAATGAGTGACTACGAAAAGAAAGAACTTCACTCGCTCTTGCATCCAATGTCGACGGAGCCCCGCTTCGCGGGGCTCCTATTTCTGTGAAAAGGGTTTAAAGTAACCTAACAAAACCGAACCTCGGGGTGGGAACATCATATGAACATTATACATTTTGATCAACAGCGCAAATGTTGTTATCGCAAATAAATATTCGATGAAATGAAAATTATGTTACCTTTTCACGCCAATCCACAAAATCTTGCCGCTCAAGTAGTTATTTTGCGGACTGAATGTTTATTATGCAGACTCATGTTATTGTTGGCTGCCTATGTATGATTTAATTTTTGACCATTATCAAAATTAGTTGCGGAACAACAATTGTTGCCTGATTTTTTTTATTGCAAACAAAATCTTTGTATGCTGACCAAATTATTTAAATGCTGCTTTTGGGTGGCTCGCCAAATTTTATAATTGCTGACCCATTTAATTACATTTCGTTTTATATGGATAGACTAGCTTCTGCCCGCGACTTCGTCCGCGTGAAATTTCACCCTCCCCCCATTCACCCTCTTAGTGGTGAAATTTCGAAAACCCCTTTCGTAGTGGATACCTACTCTTCACAAAGAACACACCGTCCAAAATTCAAGACGCTAGGACCAGCAGTTTAGGCTGTGCGTTGATATCAGTCAGTCAGTACTTTGTATTTTATATATATATAGATATCTATAGGTCATCATCATCTGCCTAGCCTTTTCCCAACTATGTTGGGGTCAGCTTCCAGTCTAACCGGATGCAGCTGAATACCAGTATTTTACAGCGAGATTATCTATAGGTATAGACCCAAAATTACTATTGGACTAGGGGATGCTTCGAGACTTGGAGTTTTCGTTAACGAAAACAGTTAAAGCTTGAGGCAAAATGTTAAAAGGTCAAAAAATGAACTGATTTATTCATTTGGTGATATCGTTCAAACCATTGAAATTTACTTGCATTACAGTAATGTTGGTTTTCCTTTTTTTTTGTTGTTTTTTTCAGTAAATAGACTATGTTCAATCATTAAAAGTTACTGTTTTACAAATTACTATATATAAAGACTGCCTATCTGAACTCCACAACCCAGTTACTGCAACCTACTCCAATATGATCATTTATCCAAATTTCATTGAAACTTTTTACAACACCATCTAAAACTTGTGTAATCTCTTTCACTAGGAGAACTAATTGCGTTTCTAGTACTTCAGCTTGTTTATTAAGGTCCTCAAACTTCGTTATTGGCTTCTTAATGTACAACTTTGTTGAAACAGTAAGGCTTAGATGATCCCGTTTCGTGAGCGCCGAGATGTTTGTGGAATTCATTGAGTGCTATTTTTAGGTGCTCTTGAAGAGATACTGTTGTTTCTTTATTAGAAACCAATAATGTTTGTTTTTCTGTATTGTGTGCTTATAAACCACTTAGGTAGTACATTTTTATTGCTACCCAATAACGTATATTTGGAATGAAGTTCTTTAAGGAGCTTGCGATAGGAATAAACTTGGAGAAATCATCACGTAACGAAAAAGCGTTACGCCCCCCTCTATGCGACTTTTTATTACATATGATAGAGAGAGTCAGAGAGAGAGAAAGAGTGATAATTTACATGGTTTTCGAGGGTGCTGAAGCAGATAGTGAGGTCAAAATGTAAATCCAAGATGGCGGCTGCAAAAATTGTAAAAGTTTTCGTCATGGGTATCGATATATAGGTACGAGGAACAAGTGTAAAGTTCACTCATACTCTATAGAAACGGGAGGATCCTCCGACCAGACGGGTGTTGTGTCTGGCAGGCACCTGCCCGATGATTCATGTCGGGCCGTTGTATCTATGCTAGTTGCACGGTGAACTCTGCTTGCGAGATACAGGATTTTGCGTGACGTCAGTATGACGTCATGTGGCGTTATAGATACCGCAACAGTGAGATCAAAATTAAAATCCAAGATGGCGGCTGCAAACATTTTCACGTTTTTCGTCATGGGTGTCGTTTTTGTGGTTTTCGAGGACTCTAAAGCCGATAGTGAGGCCAAAATGAAAATACAAGATGGCAGCTGCGAATATTTTAAAATTTTTGCAGCCGCCATCTTGGATTTTCATTTCGAACTTCGTTCCTGCCGGGGGTCCCCCGACTCCACACGTTTTGTTTCCTGTGGTGTGTGCCTTATTCTTCTTTGTGTCGATAGTATATATA
The DNA here is from genome assembly GCA_927399505.1 of Luperina testacea. Classification (NCBI taxonomy): domain Eukaryota; kingdom Metazoa; phylum Arthropoda; class Insecta; order Lepidoptera; family Noctuidae; genus Luperina; species Luperina testacea. The sequence continues at coordinate 5,170,320 of OV656768.1, read as the reverse complement.
ATTTTATACTTTGTAAGCCTAACTTTGTAGGCCCACTTTCTGCAGCGTTGTTCGTTTTTTAAACCACTTATAAATTTTAGTTAAGTAGTAGATTTTATGAAGTAGAATTTTTTAATTTATTTCATTTTTCACATTATTCGTTGATAAAAAAATATTTTCGATATTTTCAAAATTGAGATAAATTGCATTACTCTTAGTTTGGATTGTTTACAAACAATTAATGGCTTCATTAACGTTCGATGAGTGCCGATATAGTTGTAGGTTTCATTGTGAGCTAATTTTAGGTGCTCTTTAATACTACTACAGTTACCGTCGTTTGTTTATTACCTACTAACTTTTTTCTATATTGTTCGCATATTATAAAACAAGTTTCTCTTTATTAGGAACTAACTGAATATTTTCCTCTTTGATTTTTGTTTTCTTCTTTTTAACGATCAATGGTATGATTGGTAGCACTAATTTTAATGATGTGAGACCCAAAATAAATCAGTCATAGATTCTTGTTTATAGAGAAATTAAATATTTTTTTCCACTTTTTTAATGTCTATCAAGTTTAAAACAAAACTCTTCAATATTTTCAAGGTGGCGAGACGACCTACACGTGTACCGCAAGGGTTGAATCGTAGTGGCTATAGAAAAAGATACTTGGAAGGATTTGGGGGAGGCCTTTTTTTTTCATAATGGGAAATCATCAAATGGCCCCTCCCGCTCTGGGTGGGGCGGAAGGGAGAGTGTCAGACTCTTACTGACTAAAACCCACCCGTGTTCCTTCCTTAGCCCTTTATGTTCCGGGCCAGCGGTAACACTTTCGTACAATCCCGCTGACCCGGACAATCCCGCTGACCCGGTTGGGGGATGCATTCACCTACCTGGTGATGGTCACCTACACGTGTACCGCAAGGGTTGAATCGAAGTGGCTCTAGAAAAAGATTCTTGGAAGAATTTGGGGGAGGCCTTTGATCACCAGTGAGACAGTGTAGTGTAAGTACAAAAACAAAAAAAAAACAAAAGTTTTAAATGTTTTATTGTGTTCTGTATTCATATTCAAATGTATGAGCTCGAATATTTAGTTATACTAGATAAATTTCACAATCATAAACAGAACGTGTATTCAAAACCTAAAGTTAAATTGTACAGTGTAGCGCGCAAACCAGTCATGCCACCACTCAATCGTATGTCGCGCCACACGCTTGACCAATCACGGCGCTTGCCGCCGACGCTTGCCTAAGCGTGCCCTCTCGCGCTCCTGGCCGCGGGCGTCGCTACCCCGCTGCCACACGCTTGACCAATCACAGCGCTTGCCGCCGACGCTTGCCTAAGCGTGCCCTCTCGCGATCCTGGCCGCGGGCGTCGCTACCCCGCTCGCTCCCGCGGCGCGCATAGTATACGAGGGCGACCGATACAGTGAACACGCGCGTGCGTCCAGTGCCAATAACCTAATCATTGTATTCTACATAATTGTGTATCTTAATAATCTTGTATCTTATATATAATAAACATTTCTTTACACCCACGCTACAAGTGGCTGCCCAACGTGCTGCGAGTAATATTAGTGTAATGTGCTCGTAAGAACTAAAGAAATAAAAAAAAAAACAGTTAACGTATTTCGCGTGTGTTACGGTCATAAATTCATAATGCCTCGTACACGGAGGGATCCCGCGACACCCTCGGACGACGAGACATCGCCGATGCAATCCGTGGATGTCGACGATGACAAGGTCACCGACAACGCCGCAAGTTTTTCATCAGGACAAGTGGCCGCCATGATGGCCGCCATGCAACAGTCCCAAACCGAAGCGTTCGAGCGCCTGCTGGAAAAAGTAATAAGTCGCCAGCCGTCATCCCCAGTTCCCTCTGCGTCTGCATCACCGGTCGCTGGCAGCGGCACCTTCACGCACTGCACCGCCAGGTTCGGCGGTGACGCCAACGAGTCGGTGGATGCCTTCATAGACGCCATTCAGAGCTACAAGGACTGCGCTAATGTGTCTGAAGAAAATGCCCTCAGGGGCCTCTCTATGGTGCTCACAGGAAACGCCGCCATATGGTACCAGGGAGTCAAGAAAGAAATCCATACATGGGACGCGGCCGTACAGTTATTAATTAATACCTACGGTGATAGAAGACCTCCACACCGTATTTATAGAGAATTATTTGAACAACAACAACGTGATCAAAACACGGACGTATTCGTCGCCAAATGCCGTGCACTATTATCGAAAATCCCTGCCGGCGATATATCCGAAAAAGCGCAAGTCGACATGGTTTACGGCCTACTTGACGTACGAATTAGAAAACATCTAAGAAGGGAAGAATTCAAAGATTTCTATAACATGTTACGCATCGCTCGTTCCTTGGAGATTGAAGAATCTGATACGCGTATCCAGTCCCCGCCTGGTCCACAGTCCGGCGCCCGCTCAGCAAGCGCAGGTGGCCGCAGTGGCAGCGCGGCTCAGGCCGCGCCGCCCCCGCCGCGCCGCTCCGCAGCGCCAACAACGCCGAGCTCGGCCAGCGCACCACCATCGTCAAGTACACCTACAGGAAACACGACGTCGTCGCAACGATCAACGGTCATTCAAGATTGTGCTAGTTCTGCTAGTCCGCGTCCGAACCATAATGTCGCGAAACCTAAATGCGTGTATTGTAAACAATACGGACACGTACGTGATGATTGTAATAAGTTAAATAAGTGTAGTAATAATGATAAATCTCTTCATTGTTATGGTTGCGGAGCGAAAGGGGTAGTGAGGTCTCAATGCCCTAAATGTAGCAATAACTTATCGTTTTCATCTGTGGCTTTCGAAAATTATTCACTGGATTTGGTAAGTGAATCCCAACACATTAATACATTCTCGATTAACACTCCAAGTCATGATAATATTACCCGTAATAGTGATAGTAATAGTGTTCAACTACGTAAACAAACTGAGTCTAATAGTTATTGTAGTAATTATTCATCGCAATCATGCGTTCGTTTGGTCAGTGGGTCGTCTTTTGATAATATCTTTTGTTGTGTTAGTGACTTACCTGTTAGGGTAGATGTACCAGTTGTCGGAAATTGTAATAACGGCTTACCTGTTAGGGTAGATGTTCCAGTTATCGGACAAAGTCGTAGTTCCTCGCCTGTTAGGGTAAACTCGCCTACTATCGTCCCGACTCATGGATGCTGCTCAAACATTGATCAATTGAACACGCCTTCAGTAGTTTCTTCACTTTGCGCTGACAACGCGGCGACAACTACTGTTCCTTGGGGTGGGGTTACACCTGCGGTTTTTCTCTCTGCGTCTCGCGTTTTGCAGGCGACAACCGTACACTCACCGCAACAGAGGCCTGTGCTTAGTATTCAGGTTCTTGGTTTACGGGGCATAGCTTTGATTGATACAGCAGCTAGGTGCTCTATAGCGGGACATAAGCTTTATAAAATATTTATAGAAAAGGGGCTTACCTTTTGCGCCAAGCAGGTTAACGTGAAGCTGGCTGATGGTGTTGCCCATCCTCGCGAGGTCCTGGTGGCAGGCGTTGAAGTCATAATCACTGTGGAAAAAAGTGTTCGAGTGGATTTTGTAATTTTCCCTGATGCTGACAACAATGATACTCTCCTGGGCATGGATTTCCTCAACGCTGCAGGTATGGTTCTTGATTTTTCTGCTTCTTCTTGGCATTTCTCTGGTTGCACGCAGACCTACCCGCTGGAGTATGAGGGCGAAACTATGGTGCAACACGATCCAGTCTCAGTATCTTCTATGTCGCTGAGGGCTGATGAAGGTTTGCTACTTACCGGTGATCAACGCTTACAGCTTACAGATTTACTTCAGCACCATGAAGATGTGTTCCGTCTAGGAGGAGAGGCGACTCGCTTTGCTGAGCATCAAATAGATACGGGAGGTCATGCACCTATTTCGGTGCCTCCATACCGCCTCACGCCTGCCAAGAGGACGGCAATGGAGGCAGAGATCAACAAAATGTTGTCTGACGGTGTGATCGAAGAGTGCGAGTCAGCGTGGGCCGCACCCGCTCTGCTCGTCCCTAAGAAGGATGGTACGTATAGGTTCTGTGTTGACTATCGCCGACTTAATGCGGTCACTAAAAGTGACACTTACCCTTTGCCGGTTATCGAGGACCTTCTTCACGCAACCAAGAGGGAAGGGCACATGAGTACGATAGATCTGCGGTCAGGCTACTGGCAGATAAGTGTATCTCCTGTGGACAGGGATAAGACAGCGTTCGTGTCACCTCTCGGTACGTACCGTTTCACTCGTATGCCATTTGGCCTCAAGAACGCCCCCGCCACCTTCCAGAGGTTAATGGACCGTTTTCGGTCTGGGTGTGCGTTAAAGGACGTTACCCTATTATGTTATTTGGACGATCTGCTAATCCTTTCAGAAGGGCACTTCCAGAAACACCTGGAAGACCTGGAAGCCGTATTTAACCGCCTACGTGTTTTTGGATTACGTGCCAACAGGGACAAGTGCCACTTTGCCTGTAACCAAGTCAAATACTTAGGCCATCTTATTACACCCAAAGGTATAATGCCTGATGACTCCAAGGTGCAGGCTATCCAGCAGATGAATGAACCAACGAATCTCAAGCACCTGAAAAGTTTCCTGCAGACCTGTTCATGGTTTCGTAAGTTTGTGCCTGGTTTTTCCGAAATTGCTCAACCGCTCACCAAGCTTACCAAGAAGAACCAACCGTGGACTTGGACCGAAGACCAGCGGCGAGCTTTCAATGAGCTGAAGAAACGACTCAGTACAGCACCAGTCCTCGTACAAGCCGACCATAGTAAACCTTTTATTATTCATACAGATGCTAGCAATTACGCTTTAGGTGCCGTACTCCTGCAGGGTGAAGGTAACGACGTGCACCCCCTCGAGTACTCTAGTCGTTTGCTCACCTCGGCAGAACGTAAGTACTCAACTACGGAGCGTGAGGCACTCGCCGTGGTGTGGGCCGTAGGAAAGTACCGCCCTTACATTGAAGGACATCCTGTTATTCTGCGTAGTGACCATCAACCACTGAAGTGGTTGTTAACCTTAAAGTCTCCCAGTGGTAGGTTGATGCGTTGGGCTCTCAAATTACAAGCGTTTGACATACAGTACGAATACACTCCTGGTAAGGTCAACGTTGTCGCCGATGCTCTTAGCCGCCCCACTTGTAGTGAGGCTTCTCAAGAACGCTGTGGGGTCTGTTCGGTGATCTTGGACATGCCACGCAAGAGTGCGACTGACCTGCGCTCTGCTCAGCTGGATGACCCCGAGGTGAGTAAGATCATCAGGGATATAGAAAACACCGCTGACCCTATGCCTGCTACCCGCTGGTTAGAGCGTGGATATCTTATGGACCAGGGTGTTCTCTATCGTCACGCTCCTGACTCTGAATCCGAGGAGCCGCAGTTGGTGGTTCCCGTGACCATGCTCAAAGACGTTATGGAAGAGTTCCATAATGCCCCTACTGCTGGTCACCAAGGCGTGGATCGTACCATCGACCGTATAAGACAGCGATACTACTTTACAGGTATGCGTAAGTACGTTTCAGACTTCCTGAAAAATTGTATTGACTGTCAAAGGTATAAGTTCTCAAATCAAAAACCTTTCGGACTCCTGCAGACGCCTATACTGCACCAGAGAGGTGAGGTACTGGCTGTCGATTTATTTGGCCCCCTTCCAGAAGCTGAGTCTGGCGAGAAATGGGTATACCTTATCGAGGACACTGCCACTCGATGGGTGGAGTTGTACGCCATCAAGGAGGCTACAGCTGAGGTATGTGCCAAATTAATGATTGAAGAGTATTTTCTTCGATATGGTTTCCCTAGGCGTGTCATTTCTGACAATGGAGTGCAATTCATTTCTGCGGTGATGCAACAGTGCATGTTCTTATTCGGTATCAAGCAGAACTTGATACCACTTTATCATCCTGAGGCTAATCCAGCCGAAAGGAAGAATCGGGACCTGAAGATTCAGCTGGCCATGCTGGTCAAGAATGAGCATCGCACTTGGCCTCGGTTCCTACCCCAGGTAAGGTTCGCCCTCAACGCCGCAACCTGTTCTACCACAGGATTAACACCGTCATACATGATGTATGGCCGCGAAATGCGAACACCATTTGACGCACAGCATGATCTGCGCGCAATCCTGGATAAAGAAGCGTATGTACCTTTGGCCACGCCTTATCTGTCTAAATTTATTGATTGCCTGCGAGATACACGAGATCGAGTTGAAAGACGACAAGATCTTAGGAAAGAGTATACTGACGCTTCCCGACGTCCGTCTCCAGTGTTCAAAGTTGGTGACCAGGTATTGTTAACCACTCACTCTCTCAGTAACGCACCCAAAGGTTTAACTCGGAAGTTTATGCCTCAGAGGGATGGTCCGTACACCATTCAAAAGGTTACCAGCCCCACCACCTACGAGTTGGTCGATAGTCAGGGTCTGCTTTTAGGACGTTTTCATGTTTCGGATCTGACAGGTCTTATTAGTGATCACATTGAGTCTATTCAGCCGGTCCAACCGCGCCGTCTGCGAGGTCGGCCACCTAAGACAAAAAGGAAGGCGCGCTCCTAGTTTTTTTATACCAAATCACTCTCGGGACGATGTCGTGACTTGGAGGAGGAGGATGTAGCGCGCAAACCAGTCATGCCACCACTCAATCGTATGTCGCGCCACACGCTTGACCAATCACGGCGCTTGCCGCCGACGCTTGCCTAAGCGTGCCCTCTCGCGCTCCTGGCCGCGGGCGTCGCTACCCCGCTGCCACACGCTTGACCAATCACAGCGCTTGCCGCCGACGCTTGCCTAAGCGTGCCCTCTCGCGATCCTGGCCGCGGGCGTCGCTACCCCGCTCGCTCCCGCGGCGCGCATAGTATACGAGGGCGACCGATACAGTGAACACGCGCGTGCGTCCAGTGCCAATAACCTAATCATTGTATTCTACATAATTGTGTATCTTAATAATCTTGTATCTTATATATAATAAACATTTCTTTACAACAGAGAATTAACTAAGCCGGATTACAGTTAGAACTTGGTTTTAATAGTTGTTATAAAATATTTGGGACTCTGAATTTAACAGATAAAATTAAATTTTAACGTTTATCAGAAAATGGAAAAGGTATATAATATTACTTATTCGTTTTAAAACGATAAACCTAACTTTATTTATTTGTTAAGCCTTTCATTTTTGTTTTATTACCACCTCGTTCTATGATCATCTGCCTAGCCTTTTCCTTAACATGTTGGGGTTGGCTTCCAGTCTTACCAGATGCAGCTGAATACCAGTATTTGACATGGAGCGACCGCCTATCTCACCTCCACCCCAGTTACAGGGTAACACGATACCTCTTGATAAAACTGGTACAACCTCGATATATGATTCGAAATAATTATATTCCGATCAAATTTTTTACTCAAAATTGGGGCACAAACCTTAAACTAATTAATCTGTATAGTATATAAAATTCAAAGTCCTGACTGACTGATATATTAACGCACAGCCTAAACCGCTGGTCCTAGGGACATAAAATTTGGAGGGTGTGTTCTTTGTGAAGAGTGGGTATCCACTAAGAAAGGGTTTCCTAAATTCCACCCCTGAGAGGGTGGATGGTCCCCCATCCACCCACGGGTGAAATTTCACGCGGACAAAGTTGCGGACAGAAACTAGTAAATATATATAAATAAAAATGAATCGCCGAAATGTATGTACGAGCATAACTTCCGGACGACTGCACCAAATTGGATAATAATTATTGTGTTCGGTATTGCCAGGAAAAGGTTTTTATGAAAGAAAATTTCGAAAATTGCCAAATTAAAAATTGCACCCGTGCGAAGTTGGGGCGGGCTAGTAGTCAATATGAATAAAAACATCAATCTAACAAAAACACATCAATATTTTTTGTCCCATACTAGTACAAAAATTATTTTCGAATCATGTGTCCCAAATTACACTTTTAACGTCAGCGAGCATCCCTCAATGTAATGTATTTATAACTACTTGATTTGTTGCCTTTAATAACATGGCAACTGTAATACGATCCTCTCACAATGCTTTTAATTCTGTTTGTAGACCATTTATTATCGTAATATTGAGCTGCGAACACTACAATGGAGGTTTAAGCTTAGGGGAAGCAGTACTTGCATGGTATTGACATTGGTTATTTATTGCCATTGTTACATGTAATTTGGCTGGGGAAAAAAGTTTTAGGAGTTTGGGTAAAGTTTTTTTATGGAAGTAGAAAAATTGAGCATTTGTATCAGTAGGTCATCTTTTGTTGATATATGATAACAGTTCAAATGACATAGGAAAATCATTTTTTTCGTGTTCGAATCGAATTATTATTAAAAGAGTGTGGGTTTTTCATGCCATTCTTTTCCATAGGGAACGATCAATTAGAACCGTGCTCCTAGCTTCTGACGTTTCATTAGTGCCCATGTTGGTTTCTGTGAAAGAAAATATTATGAATTTGAATTTTGTAATTTGGTGTTACGATAGCTACGAAAAAACCAACTTTCTATCCTTTTCCAAACTTCAAAAATGTTGGGGTCGACTTCCAGTCTAACTGAGGACGCAGCTAATATACCAGTATTTAATACGGAGCGCTATAATTGAGTAATCGCTGTATGAAATAGAAAATGTCAGTCAGTGACGATAAAATTAGGAATTAAACATCCATACTAATATTATAAATGCGAAGGTGTGTGTCTATCTGTCTGTTACCTCTTCACGCTTAAACCGTAGAACCGATTCAGATGAAATTTGGTATAGAGATAGTTTGAGTCCCGGGAAAGGACATAGGATAGTTTTTAACCCGATATTTCCACGGGATCGATACTCATGCATGTGAAACCGCAGGGCGCTGATAGTCTTCACTATAAAATTGTATTTTCATTAGCAAAATATTTAAGACTGGCAACTTTAGACTTTGTTATTATAATCTTGTATTACAGAAACAATAGACGGCACAATTCAGTTAATATTATTCTCGGTAAACGAGAAACGGTAAATCCCTTACAAATCTGACTGGATTCTTAGCAATATACAATTGTATAGAAGCAAAATACGATTTTATAAAATTTCCACTTTTTCAGTAGAATCTTAAGCAAATACTATTTGTCTTCATTAGCCAAAGTAATTAATCCTTTAAACAAATTCTTACTGACATTGTTTAGCTTATCTCTTAACACCTTGTTATACTTCTCAACTTAGTTTTATCAGGATTGGGCGAAAGGTTCTTTTTAAATCCGCTTATAAAAAGTTTTCGTGCAGGAACAACAGACCTAGCTCGTTCAGTTTTCTCATTTCATATTCAAATTTTAGGTCTGGTTCATTCTATAGACTGTTCTGAAATTAAAACTTTTGTAAGGTGAACTGAGAAGCTTGTGCTTAAATAATAACAGTAGCGTGCAAAAACACGTCAAGCCGTTGACAGCTGTTAGTGGTAGTCATAAGCCCAAAAGTCTGACAACCAGTCTTACTTACGGGTATTGTGTTACCCAGTAGCTGGGTTGTGGAGGTCAGATCTGCAGTCATTTTATGTAAACTACTGTTTCAGTTAATGGTTCGGCTGCATCAGGTTAGACTGGAAGCCGACCCCAACATAGTTGGGAAAAGGCTCGGTAGACTGATTTTATTGAGATTTTTCTAACTCAAATAACATTTCTGAACTGATCTTGATACTGCTATTTTCCAGGACGAGATCAAAGTTGCAAGCAATGACCACGTGTCAATAAAAACATCATTGTTAAAATAATTCTAGAAATCACTAACTAGAAGTGCCAGTAAAAGGAAAATTTCACGACTCATAATGCGAAGCATCATAGAGTGCGTTATAGAGTACGATCAAACATTTTTTTTGCCTCTTTTCTGTAACTGGTTCTATTAGAACCTGCTTAATTTATACAGAATGAATTTTTCAAGTGGGCGTGGATGGCCAAATTCGAAACTGAGGAATAGCGAAAAGTACTCAAAGGAGTCTCAGGCTCGATTTTGATGAAAACTAAAACTGCATCATTGGATTTTTATTACACCATTCGATAATGTTGCTAATAAGGATGGAATGATATTATTATTATTATCATAATCAGCGCCAGACAAGATCTCGATTCGAACTCAGCCGTATGCATTCTATGCATCTAATAGCTTTTGAGAATCCTCAACAGTTCATTGGTCCGTCTCGTCAAGGACCGTTCAATTATCTTTCTAGAATGTAACCGTCGTTCAAGTATATTTCCACTCGATCGGTTACACGTGCTATTCAGATCTGCTGCTGCAATTAGTTCAGACTAAATGCCATTTTCACCAATAAAACTGAATGCGATCAGTGTATCTAGGCCCGTATTACAGAACGTCAATCTAAACTCAAGCTTTACTTTAAACTAAAGCCATTTTATTGGTTGAAACTAGTGTTAAGAAATGCTTGAGGCTTGAGTGAAGTTCTGTAATACGGGATCTAAACTGCGTTAAAGAGGTGTCAGTGTCTATTGACACTGACAGCTTTTGAACGCGGCAAAATGTGCTGATTACGTTAACTTTAATTGGAGAAATCTACCCTAAGTTAGACTGAGGTCATTTTAGTTCAGACTAAGGTAAATCAAGATGATTTTAGTACAGACTAAGGTAAAGGTAATTTTAGTTAACACTAGCTAAAAGCAGAGCTTTGTGAGGGCTCGCGTCGTTTTTCTGCGTGGTAATAATCTTTAAGGCAGTTTTTTTTAATTTTTTTTTTCGTAATTTAAATTATTATTTTTTTTACTGATAATTAACACATCTACATATAAATAGAAATTATTATGTTAAAGCACAAATCAATAGGCGTAATAGTTTTTCCGTAAAGTGTACCACAAAATGCTCAGGTTGTGGGATATAGCAGGGCTCGCTTCGCTCGCCCTGATTAAGGTAGACCAGAGTAATTTTAGTTAACACTAAGGTAAGGTAAAGTTAAGTGGTGTCTCAGTGGTAACGGCCCCGACTTACGAGCTATAGGTCGTGGGTTCGATATCAGGTAGGCGCTTTAATCTTTGTAAATAATTCGAGCTCTCAAATCGGTGAAGGAAAACATCGTGAGAAAACCGGCATGTCCTAGAACCAAACATTCATGTGACACAAATTCATGTGACATTACCAATCCGCACCGGGCCCGCGTCGTAGATTACAATCCACTCCCTCTAAATAGTCAGACTAAATTACACAAAGGTAGACTTAGTATGACTAAGGAGGTTATATTAGTTCACACTAAAGTAAAAGTAAATAACAACAAAAACCGACCTTATTCATTCTAAGTATATCTATCAGCTACAATCCTGCACATATAAAAGCGATCCCACACAAAATATTCATGAGTCATTAGAAACACTATGTTTCTAACATCGAACAATTCAGTGTCTCGGAATTTCTGAACAACTACTCCGTCAAACAAGGCTTTATCGTCTTATTCCATACAATTTACAGGTCCGTAGTTTTAATAATAGGCAATCACTCGAATGGTGGCCGGACAATAATTGCATAGCAATTTACGATATTGAGGATCGCTGTTGACAATTTTCCTTCTTGTTCTATTGTTGCATTTGTTATTCTGTTGCTGTGGTTCAAGTCTTTAGATGTTGAGTCAGTGTTTTTATTAGCGTTTACTTTTGGTTGTTGAGTTTGTAAATCTTCTTCATTGCTTGCAAGAATTACAGAAATAATTGAAGCTCTGTTCTTGTTTTCACTGTACACGTGTACTATACTGAGACCAGGGGGTCTACTTTCTAAGGCCGTCATAAAAGATACGGACCCATCCAATTTATCCACAATTAGTTCAAAATTTTAGAGTGGACCCTACACCCGATTATTTATCTTTATCGGACGGGCTAAATCTCATCGGGAGTAGGAACAACTGTCAAATTTCGCTGTCATTCATTCGTAAGTTGGGACCCAAACTAATCTTTGGTCCGTAGGTGATACGGTGTAGGAATCGCCCGAAACTTCGACCGATACTACGGATTTTGTGCTTAGGGAGGAGACCACCTGCTTATTGCTTTAAATTTTAGACGATGGCATGTGATGCAAGGCGTGGTCCTATCTAACTATCTGGTGTATTGTGTGTCTCTTAGTCTGTGCTAAATAAATGTATTTTCTTTCTTTCTTTTTATCAAGCACGGCATCATCCAACATGTCATGTTGGATTACCCTTTACTGATCCGACATTTCTGGGCCGAAACATTGTTGTTTGAAGTCGAAGAGACATTAAGTCCGCCTCTGTACATTTATGTGCTTGAAGTATTAAATAAATAAATAAATAAGAGAGTCGACTATGGTACACAGAGAATGATTGTATTTTTGAACATACTCCTCAATGTTCTGGAATGAAGTAGTGATAATTAATAAATAGCCTCCGTTTTTGTTTGCTATACAACTTTTTTTTGGATCTTACCCATTTAAAGAAGTTTAATTTTTATCTGTCTAGTTTTCAGCCTAAATTCCGTAACTTGAACCAAATCGAAAGCCTTACAGTAAAGTAAATTGAGGACTTCAAAATAGCCGTCCGGTTCAACGTGCGATGCAATATTAATCGCACTGAATTCTGGATTGCTGCCATTAAATCATTGACGTTTAATTGCTCCAAAATGCGAATGCTTTTAGTTTGAATCGGTGATATAGTTTCATTTATTGCTGTTTTAATATGGTTATTATAACGATAGGGGACTGTGGTTTTCCCAATATAGCATAATCAGCTTAGAATAGTTCCAATGCTGGAACACTGGTCTTCTTTCTATGAGGAGTGGGCCATAAACCACCATACGGGTTTAGTGCGAGTAGCTGGATTAGTCTCATGTTTTTTTTTTATTATATATTTAAATTAAATACCTAATAATAATTGTCCAAGGATTTTCACACTTGGATGGCATTATACCTATGTTACTAATTATCTCCATTGCAAGTTAAAACATTGATACTTCTGAAAAATCCGGCAAAAAGCACTCAAGAAAAAAAAATTACTTAGAGAGTCAAATACGAAAAAAAATATCTGGAAATGTATCATGATAAAAAATAAACACGGCGGTATAAATAACATGTTAGGCTGAACGTTAACTCGCAAATGGAATTCATTCCCTCAAATCCGCGTCATAAGAGCACTTAACACACGTAATGTATTCAAACGCGAAGGGGACTCGACAAAATAAGTTATTTAGGTACTCATTATTTGGGTGATAGAGGTGTTCGTCGAAAGAAGGTGTAATAACAGTAAATGGTACCCATCGTGCGGCGAGGCATTAACATCCGTCGAGATGGGAATCATGCCTGCGATGGATACTACTACTGTATGACGGAGTTTTATCACTTTGGGAGTGTATTTTTCTTGTTTTCTGATGTAAAATCAGGGAAATTAATTGCGAAGCGAATTGCTGTCATTCTTTGACAATTGTATGAAGTAGCTTTTACACGGCAAATTGACGTACCGTGTCAAGTTGCCTAACAATGAATTTCCCTTACTTTACATCATCATTGATCATCTTCATTTTCTAGCCATTTTTTTTTCAAGGTGTGAAATCATTAAATTAAATCCCGCTCTGGTTGGAGCGGAAGGGAGTGTCAGACTCTTACTGACTAAAACCCACCCGTGATCCGTCCTTAGCCCTTTATGTTCCGGGCCAGCGGTAACCCTTTCTGACAATCCCGCTAACCCGGCAGGCTTCGGCCCTAACGGGCCCCTTCAATTTGATGCTGACATCTCTTTGAGGCGCACGTGGAACACGTACGCGCCGTCCGGCACGGGCCTGGTCCTGATTGGACGGTGAGCTACCCATTACTCTCCGCCCGCAGGCCCGCGCCTACGAGGTTCTCTTTCTGAGCCATCCCGCCACCTCCTTCGCTAGCATGACTGCTTCGCAGAAGGAGGCGACTGCCTCCTACTCCCTCTCGCTCCGGACCATGGCTTGAACCAGTGCCGGACGCGAGAGGTCGCCGCCGCTGCCGATCGCCTCTACGAGGACACGGCGGTGCTCCGCCCAAGCGGGGCAGACCTCCACCGTATGCTCCACCGTGTCCTCTGGGCGATTCTTTAGCCCTTATTCCATCATCGTGATATGTACATCATTGTTGATCATTCCATTTAAATCCGTGGTTTTCTTATTAATTGTTAACTGGTCTAGTGGAAAATTTCTATCTTCGACAAAACGAAATTGCGTCATGTTATTTATATTTGTTATATTAGGAGAATGCTACAGCTCGTTCATATCAGCCATTATTAATCACACTTCATCTTGATCAGCATCCGCTAGCACATCAAACTACTACAATCTGTCAAATTTCTTTAATAGTCAACTTTATCGCTAAAGCATAACGTTCAAAGTTGTTTGGGAAAATTTGACAGTTTCGGGTAGCTTGATGTACTGGCGTTATTAAATCACGCCTTCTTACCATAAGGGTAGATAGAAACTACAGAAAGTCTCCTGCTACGATCCCTATATACTCCATCAGCCAGTACTTATCCACTGTTCTGTTACTAATCTGCTGCAATGATCGGTTGATATCAACATATATTACCATTCTTGCCTTCACAAAGAGATAAGTGATCGCAGTATGGTGTATGGTGTCATCGGGAGACAAGAAGATGTTGCCTTTTGAAGCGAGAGGTGCAGATTATGAGTTATTAGTTTCACCTACGACTACCGGATCGAAGGCCGATGGATGTAGCAGACGAGTTCTGGAGTGGAGATCAGGCATCGGCAAGCGTAGTGTGGGACGCCCCTTAGCTAGATGGACAGACGACCTAAAGAAGATGGCTGGGACAGATGCGGAAGGCAGTGCGGAGCCGAGGGTATTGTGGCGTAGCTTGGGAGAGGCCTATATCCAGCAGTGGATTGCAATAGGCTGAGTTGATTGAGTCTCAAACCAACCAACCAAACCCAACAAAACACCCAATCAGACCCAACCACCAAGCCAACCCAACAAACATTTTTTTTTTTTTTTTTACTAGCCTATGCTGTCCCACTGCTGGGCAAAGGCCTCCCCCAAATCCTTCCAGGAACTCTTTTCCCGGGCCACCTTGAACCAGCCCTCGCGGTACGCGTCCAGTCCAACAAACATATTTTGTTTTATTTGTCTGGACGATGGTAGCCTGTTAACAGCTTCCCCTAGAAGAAAAGACCCATCTGTCAAAAGTTAAAAGCCGAAATTTTGTTAAAATATGGGATTTGATTTCTTGTCTTCACAATACAGAAACCAGTAGTAGTGCCTCTAAGGTGCCGTGCCGCACGAAGTAAAATACTTGTTCTTATTACCTCGGCATTTTTAAGGTACAAAGCTTCGTCTACATTTTTTGCACTTTTACTTAGCATTGTTACTTAAAAAACAAAACTGTCAGCGCCTTTTTTGTTTTTTGTTTTCCGTGTTTCCGGATTTAGGATTACGGTTATACCAGCTTGGGGATTGTACGTATCTATTACCATAATATTGTCAAGTTCTTATGTTAAACAAATGAAAATCAAGCTTACTAGATTCTTGTTCACAATGTGGCTGTACTACTATATACTTGTTTAAACGGATCGAAAATGTTCTAACCTGAAAATTTATTTATGAGAATGATTGTTTCGCTTTTTTATATTTTATTCTTGTTTAATAACTTCTTTTCGGTTTGTTTTTAGAGTTCCTTAACCCGAAAGGTGCCAAGGGAACCCTATGACTAAGTCTTCGCTTTCCGCCCGTCCGTCT